>OY743126.1:1202500-11202500 GCA_963555685.1 Acrobasis consociella
ATTCAAGGTCAAAGGTCAAAATTGTTTTTCACGATTTTCAGCAAAACGGTAAGTTTTATCATAAAATTATTTTAGACAAAATTGTAGACTTAACATATCATTACATAGGGCGCACTGTAAGTTTCCGGAACTGGCCACTTACATAAACAATATTTAAAAATTTATTGCAACATTTGAAAATAGAACTCTTTGGCTGTAGAATGCAGTTTGTTTCATCTGACTGTCTTTTGTTTTTACCTTGTGGCGCCATTTCAAAAATTGTGTGTCTGCATCAACATGGATTTAACTCGGGAAAATTTTCGTAGTATGATTTTCTACGATTTTAAGTGTAATTTGACAGCTCAACAGAGCTTCGCTCGGCTTGAAACAGCTTTTGGCAATGAAGCACCATGCAAGACAACTGTTTATAGCTGGTTTGCAGAATTCAAGCGTGGTCGTATCAATCTCAGTGACGAATCTCGCGATGGTCGGCCGTCCACCGCTGTGACCAACAAAAACATCGATGCTGTGCGCCGTATGATTGAAACAGACAGGCATGTGACCTACCATAAAATTCGCGCGTCCTTAGAAATAGGCATGAGTCAAATACAATTAATCCTACACAAACATTTGGGTGTGAGAAAGCTGTGCTCGCGGTGGATCCCACACAACTTGACCGAGGCTCAAAAAACGGACCGCGTCACTTGGTGCAGTGCCATGCTTACCAGATTCAACGAAGGTGCGTCAAATTTGGTGTGGGACATAGTAACAGGTGACGAAACATGGATTTATTGCTACGATCCCAAAACAAAGCAGCAATCGAGCGTATGGGTCTTTCAAGATGAGCCGAAACCAACCAAAGGGGCGCGCGTGAAAAGTGCGTCTAAGCGGATGATTGCTTCTTTTTTTAATAAAACTGGACACGTGGCTACTGTTGCTTTAGAGAATCGTCGTACAGTGAATAGTGACTGGTACACGACCATTTGTTTGCCGGAAGTTATTGACGAACTCCGTAAAAATAACCGTAAACGCCGTATCATCCTGTACCACGACAATGCTAGTTCTCACACGGCCAGACAGACAAACGACTTTTTGAAGGCGAAAAATGTAGAACTCATGAGTCATCTTGCATACAGTCCCGACCTGGCACCTGTGACTTTTTTTCTGTTCCCAAAAATTAAGAACCAATTACGCGGTCAACGATTTTCATCACCAGAAGAGGCTGTCGAGGAGTATGAAAAACACGTTTCAGAGGTCACCACAGAGGAGTGGCACAAAAGTTTTCAAAACTGGTTTCATCGAATGAAAAAGTGCATAGACGCCAAGGGAGATTATTTTGAAAAACAATAAATTAATTTTGTACCTTTAATAGTATTTTTTCATATTCATTCCAGAAACTTATAGTGCGCCCCACGAATATGTATTATTTTAATCTGACAATGTTTATTAATTTCCTTAATATTGTTACGAAACTGGGTTCGAGATTTGGAGTAAAACGCCAAAGTTCGTATGAGGGTTTTTATTCACTACGGAACCCAAAGGTTGACACGTGAAGATGGTCTTCCTGATGTCCAAGTCCAAGTCGCGTAGCAGCTGAGGTCCAGGTATCTCGCCAAAGTAGTCGCAGGTACTTCCACTTGTCGCACTGAGGTAGGTTTTCTTCGCTTCGGTTCGCTTCGAAGTTATCGCTTTCGTAGCTCGTGCTGAACTGGCGGGACGCGCACTCGATCGCCTTTTTATATGCGCCGATACAGAGGTCTACACTTTTCTCGAATATTCTCATTACTTGACGAATGTATTTCGATTGACGGGAAACATCGAGACGCCGGTATGTATGTGTGAGTGCGACTAAGCCGATGACCATTCAAAGAACTCTAGCCTTTATGCTGTAAGAATATAAGGCCTAGTTTCGCTTGCATGATTCCACTCGCGAACATTCCAAGTTTATCTCGCCAGCAGAGTTCTTACTCGCGAATATTCTACATCTATCTCGTTCGCGACAATATGAACCTAAGTAAGTACCTACCTATTTGTTAAATTTAATTGAAATGAAAACTTTTTATTGTACCAAAATCACACATAAACATACAACATATTATAAAAGAAAATAAAAATGAAATATAAATATTAATTAAAAAATAAATAAATATTAATCAAAAATCCCGCCCCGGATTGTCCCCGGTTCAAAGGTACCCATTACGCTAGCTGCGTTGCCCCTCTGGATAGCAATGGATATCCTTTGAACCAGGTACCATCCTGAACGTTGGTCATAACCGCGGTCCCGTAAACGGCGCCCTATCTCACTAATGAAGCTTTTAGCTTCAGGGCACCAAGGGCCAGCCGTTTCTACAGCGACTGGAACAAATTCATATAAAGACGTTAAATTAGAATATTTAGTGCATTTTTGTTGTCCGCCGCACGCGCTGCCGCCCCGGGTGTGCGTACACAACTATTCAGATAGGACGCCGCGTAGGTACTCACGCACGTTGCATCCCACAACAAACAGCGTCCCCTCTGCCACGGGATAAGAGTCAAGCCATCTGGACGTTTTCCATCTGTTCTGGAGAGTCCTGGAGGTTCTAGTTGACACGGGACATTTGCCGAAATAAGTGCTCTTCTAATTATATCATTAATTGCATTGTGTCGAGGCAAACGTCCAGCACAACGCAAACAACTCAATCCATGAAGACCGTCTGCCTCTACCGTACTCCCACATACACAACGATGAGGCTCACACACCGAACAACTTAACCTCAAGGCTACCGATACCCTAAGTGAATCGTTGTCCAGGAATGTGCCTAAATGAGGAGAAGGTAAAGCGTGCAGCCAAGCACCTGATTCCGTTTCAGCACAAGCCTTAAGGCGTGCTAAACAAGAATCATTAGCCCCGTTTTCTAACTCCTTCCGCAATACTAAAGAACCTTCCTCATCCCAAAGTTTCTGCACATAAGGCTTCGCTTGAACAGTTGCATTTGGATACCTGCTCAACCAGACATTCAAAGCATCACTCCCATAGGGCAAAATTAATCCGTCAACATCAATGGAGAGTAATTTAGCAACGAGATTGACCACCGCATGAGAGGACGCTAAGAAAGCCGGAAGGGATATATCAGATATACGGCGGACACCAAGGCCACCATGACGTACTGGTAAGGAAGCCTGAACCCAATAATATTTAATATATTCTCGAGCTCTGAACGCACTGCGTTGTCAAACTGATGTACTTCTTGAGGGAACAACCATGTTGGGCTAGTCCTCACCATATATGTCAATCGAGGTACAATCAGGCAATCACGAAGGAGCACCAAAGCCACATGTGAAGAAAGAGACCTGAGTCGTCCCTGCATAGACAAAAAGGATGTCAACCTGGCCCGAATCGTTGAAGGGACCGCTTCCTTCAAAATTGGAGCTCCCAAAAGATTAAATTTAGCGTCGTCCACTACTTTCAACCCAGGCATCAGAGCCTCGAAGCATGAAAGTGAAGCACATGCTTCTTCCCCACTTAAATATATTTTGCACTGTTAGTGTTAATATTTAGAATCTTGGTCTAAATATTAACATTGACTTAAATTTGTTGAAAAGATGTTCCAAGTCTGATGCCACAACATCTGCAGGACCCCCTAAAGTCCCATCGTCCAAATACCAGACATTCAAAGGAGCTTTCACTGTTGTGATAGCATTTTGAATTGCCAAGCTAAAAATTAAGGGACCCAGAGGATCACCCTGTTGGGCTCCAACCTAAGAAGTGATGGGGGCTCTGTCAAAGAAAAGATGACTTGGACATGCATAGCATTGATACAAAAAAGGAAAAATATGCGGAGTATGCTCTAGTACCTCATTTAGCATCACATCTCTCTCAACACTATTAAATGCGTTTTCTGTATCAATCTTTACTATTACAACCACCAGTATCCCGAATGGAATTTGTAAAAAGCCGTGTTGCATGTATAGCGACCTCACAACCTCTAGGTGTGCCAAACCCAAGCTGGTGTGGCTGTAAGTATTGAGCTGCATCTTTCCTTACTGCTCCACAACACAACTTAGACACTAATCGTCTCAAACCACTACCAATAGCAATAGGTCTGATCCTTTTTTTTTAAAGCGCAAATAGAAGCGCCATACAAGTACGGACACACTTCCGGATTAAGCAATCCCCTCAAAAGAAAATTGCACAGGTTAGTCAATGCCTCTAATAAACGGGTCCCATTATCTCCAGCTGAAGCGGAAATTAGTTCCTTCAGATGATCAGGACGCAAACCATCTAGACCTGATGCGGAACCAGTCTGAAAAGACTCTAAAGCATTGACCACCTGTGTTGAAACGGTCAGGAAAACATTAGAGCGATTTGGCTCTGCAGGGAGACTCAAAGGACGGGATGGTATTGGATGTCTTTGAACTAGCGCATTTAGTGTGTCCGAATCATGCGGCGCAACAGCGCAATCTGACAAAAGTAAACGCACTGCACCCCTGAGATTACCATCGTGCACTTTCGATTCAATTGCTCTAAGTAAGACAATGTTTTTTTACTATCAACATTGGCTATGCTCTCATCGCTGATTCCTTCAATGTTTTGTTTTACTTTTGCTGTTAGTGAGATGGACCCCTCTCGAGTAGGTACTCTCAGCGCAGTAAAGGCAAATGAAAGTAAACCAAACCAAGCTTCAGCACTGTTATTTTTTAAACAGTCTTCTATAATAGAAGCTAATTTACCCGCAGCCAAGTACCTTGCCCCTTTCGGTATATGTTTTAAAACTCGCACATTACTTTTTAACGATGATAAGTCATCCAGCTTACTGCGAGTGTCCGTCCTCGGGGTGTGCGAATGCGAGTCAGAATCATTGACATCAGTATGGTCATTCCTGTGCATACGACTCATATGCACCGCCAAACCTCTGGGAACAACAAATTGGCGAGAGGTTCCCGGGCAAAGAGGACACGTCCCATAATTTACAATGTCAGACATTAAAAAAAATTATATAAAAATAATTTTTTCAAATAATTAGGTACTTACATGAATTAAATAAAAACATATATACAAAAAATTACAAACTTTATATATGACATAACCCCAATCGTGGAAAAATACTAAAGTCAAACACACTAAAAATTCCAATACCGCACATTCAAAATTTTACAACATTAGTCCATGTAGGTATCTTTTAAGTAAATAAAATAATAATAATTTTATAAATTTTATAGGAACTAATCTCGTATACGAACTTATATTTATTAAAATTGCATCAACATGTCAATAATATTTATAATATCTAATCAAAATAAATATACCAGGCAAAACTTTGAGCTACAATTTGTCTAGTAATTACTATAATGCACCAACAAAGTCAAAAATTAAAAATATAAATTTACCACAACAACAAAGTCAAAAATAAAAATTAACATCATGCAACAACAAAATCAAAAATAATATAAAAAATAAAAATTACTACAAGTAGGTGTCAATAAATAATACAATAAAAAATCAACAAAAGTAATAAAAATAAAAACAATATTTAAAAACACCAAATTATCTTCTTTATTAATCTTCAAGCCTCGTAAAGGTAGTTCCCACAGCTCCGTCAGACTAGTACCGGTTACCGCCCTCTATATTTAAAGATGAAGACGGAATCTTTCTTCACTCATAGTCACTAACTTGTACAAATCTTCTGGACAATATCCGTAGGTACAACAAGCGTTAAGGTACATACGAGTATGTTTGATTTGGTTGACAACCTTCATAAAATTTTGACAAAAATATATTTAGTTGTTCTTTAAAAAAAAGAAAAATGTCAAAAAGAAGGCAAAAAAGTCAAAAATTAAGAAAAAAAAAGATAAAGGGCACTACAAAGGCCTATAATAGGTCGAGACTTGAACTCGTGTCTCCGCGGTTAGCGCATTCCCCTGGCACCACTACTCCAAGTAACATTGAGTCAACACGATGAAAATGTCGATAAGTATTGTAAACTGTTTGCTATGATTCATTCGGCAACTCTCGAGTAAATTGATCGGTACCGTTCGTGTCAGCTGAGTCACAGCTGATGAACACTGCACAGTCACTTTAAACGAATTATTTTAAAATTAACATCGTCATTACACTTGTTTTACGGTGTATAAATTGCAATTTTTTTTTACAATTCGGCTCACCAATAAAAGTTCTTTACACTAACACAGCTTTTACCGATAAAATTCAACTTTTGAATACCAAAAAGGAAATATATAGCCGGAGCGCAATAAAACACTCCAGCACTAGCGGGCAGGCGGGGGAAGTCTTTCTTTTTCTTTTTTAATAGGTAGTCTATAATCATTAAATAATATCAAAAACGACTTGTCATCTGGATTTGTCTATAATATAAGGGTTAGGACCCAAAGGCCCCTTTTTCCCTAAGAGCCATCGTTTTTGAGATATAACGATTCAAAAAGTTGTAAAAGCTGTAATCGTCATAATATGCATGAGTATGCCACGTTTATACAACTCTGGAGCTGTATTAAATGTAAAAATATTTTTCGTACCACTTGCTCAAAAAAGTCACATTCTATAGCACAAAAAGCGAACATAATAATAGTCATTTTCAATCTGATAAAATCAGGGAAAGAAAAATGTACTAAATTTCATTCAGCCTCTAGGCCAAGAATGAAAACAGGGAAAGAAAATTGTACTGAATTTCATTCATCCTCTAGGGGGAGAATGTGGTTTAAGTTTGGAATACTTACCGAAATTTATATTGAACTGAAAATGATTGAAATCATTTCTATATTGTTAAGCGTAAAAAAATAACGATTTTGAATCGACAACATGTATCCGCAAAATCCACATAACCACTTAAATTTCATAAAATAAACAACTAAATCAAGCCATGTTATTGTTTGTAAATTAATTTACGGCTCTGGATACTAGTCCTTTAGAGCCCATCTTCATTTATCTCTTCTTTATTTTGAATCCTAACCCTAAATATACAATCGAAGGTTGGTATAGGTCCTTTGATTGCTTCAAGGGAGTCCACTGGTTTTAATAGCCGATTGAGTGGCGGACGGCGTCCAACCGCAGTCCGCAAATAAATATCACTACAGCCGCACTATGACTGTCCACTTTAATTAAACATTTCACATATTGTCCGTGAGAATAAGGATTAAAACTACACCAATTTCATATTATGAAATCCACTGGAATCAATTTGCAAAATAATTTAAAGCTAATTTCAACTGAACCCCTTGACTTCCCGCCAAAAACTCCCGTTATTGTTTGTTTAGTTTACACCAGCTGTTTAGTTTTCCAAAAAGAAAAAGCAAAGGGCCATTTGCGTCTCACACATACAGCCTAGTTTTCTGTGTACCTATATTTATTTACAACGTAAAGCATTTTGTATTTTTTAAGTATCTGGGTATAAATTAATTAATAAATGCTTATCTCTTGTTATTATTGTCTTTATTTTTTTCGCAAATGGTACGAAGAGTAAAGTATTTTCCTCGGTGATAAAGCTGTCTTATAGTTAGGGAGGCGAAGTAGCTAAATGGCGTAATTCAACGGCGCCGTCGAGACCTATCAAAATCGAAAGATAATAATTTCGAAAAGAAAAGCTCGTATGGTAAAAACTATTTTAGCGGTGGGTTTGGCGTGTACGGTTTTTCAAAAATGTTAAAAAATAAGTTACTTGGGCATTCTCGAGCGCGTCAGATATTCATACTACGTATGCCCCAAGTGCCTCTAATAACAACGGTATACTAATCTGCCGGTTTGCGTGGTGGGGGTAAGCATATAAAGTAGTCAAAAATGCAAAAAAAAAATTTACTCGAGCGCGTCAGATTTTCGGAAGGGGTGTTAAGTAGGCCCCAAGGAAGCTCCTTTTAAAAAAACTGACGATTTCGGCGTGACGATAAGTTACGATGAATTTTTGAAAATGAAAAAAAAAAAGTTTTTTTGAAATAATCGTGCGCGTCAGATTTTCATAGGGGAGGTTTATCTCGGTATCCTGAAAGAATATTTTTTAATCTGACAAAAAAGTTGGTGAGTTCTCTTAATCTGACCGAAAAAGGTTTTTTGGTTTCTTTTTTTTCCTTTCTTTCTCCTTGATAAAACGGGGAATTTAAGAATGACAATAAAGCGATATATACAACCAACGTAAATGTTTATTAAAACGTTTTTTTTCGTAAAATGTATCGTTCGCGACTTATATGCCGCAACGCGTTCATAGGAAGACGAAATGGCTCCTTCACACTTCCGGTCATGCGGAAACCGGCAGATTTTGTATTTTTAGTAAGTTTTAGATTATATTCTTCAAAATAAAAAAATAAAAAAATCGCGCTCGAGAATGCCGGATTAACGTTTTTTTCAAGTCAAGGACTTATCGTCAGATTAGTCAAGTTTAGTCTTTAAACACTAAAATCAACCCCCAATATCTTAATCTGACGCGCTTGAGTATTTCAGACTATCGTTTTTTTTTTACTAATCTGATCGTCTATTCTAGGCGCGCGTCACTACATACAGAGCTAAATACTTTACAAGGTTGTTCTATTAGGTCTAAGGTATCTCTCATATCTTAAACTGCCACGCTCGAGTATTGCCGAAAAAATATTCGCCTCCCTAACTATTAGTCTTGGGTGAACTTAAATCCTCGCTACACTCAGGACTCGTCCTAAATCCCTCGCTTCGCTCGTGATTTAAGTATAAAACACCCTCGCTTAAAAGGTGGAGTAAACCTCGAGTCCTTCGTTGCGCTCGCGATTTAAGTCGTCACCCGCGACAGAAGACACTGCTTTATCCCCTTGGTTAATAATCTACTATTTCTATCGGTGATTGTAACTTACACTTAAAATATAAAATACACAATAAGTTATTGAATCATCAATACTTAGGATTGCGCATATTACCATTGTTTATCCACGGAAAACAAAGAACGATTTTTTTTTCCGAGTGATGAAAACAGGTACAGGTAGCGGCACGAAACTAGCGCTGACCTTGGCTGCGCAGAAGTCAAAAAGTAATACTGTACCCGTGCGCAGTATCCCCTCTACACTCCACTCAGCGCTAAACTTAAGCCGCGATTACACTTCACGATTCGTCGGGGACGATTTCACGCAGGCGCCCTAAATCGGGAAGTGTAATCGCTGTTAGGTAGGCAGTGTCCCGATATCGGGTGATCGGGGCTTCCCGACCGCCCTGTTTCCCTATTTAGGGAGTAAATCGGGTGATGTAATCGCTGTCCACGAGTCAGGGCGTTCAGAAGTGCCATTTTTGAAACGCGGAGCCTCCTAAACGAATGATATTTCCATACAAAAAACAGTTCGTGTAGTGACTCCGCGTTTCAAAAACGGCACTTCTGATATGAACTTAAAATAAATACATATATATTTCTTAAAACGATACTCTTTGCTCCGGCATTTTCTTTTTTTTTTTCACATTTACACGCGCATTTGCGTCAATAGCGACACGCACTTGACCAATATTTGATTTTTGGCAAGCACAGGTGCCACTCTTTCAACATCAAGTTCGGCTGACAACTGAGTTAGGGAGGCGATCTAGTGCAGTGTAATCACAACGCCCTGTCTGTCGCCCCTGCTCATCGGCCCGACGGATCGTGAAGTGTAATCGCCGCTTTACGTGCCGCGACTTAGCAAAGCAACAAATTGTGTGGTGGCGACCCTGATTGTTTAACTCAACATTTGACGTGTGCACGGATGTATTGTTTCGTTTGTAGTAATACTAGGTAAATATGCTGCTCCGTTTGTATGAAGTGCTATACCTGTGGTATTGTCACAGATGTCTGATTTTTCAGATATAACAATACAATACAATACCCTTTATTGCACAAAATAAAATACAGCACATAATTAACTTAAAAACTAGGAAATGAGCAAAAGGCGGCCTTGTCGCTAAGCAATTTCCTCCAGGCAACCTATATAGAAGAAAAAAATTGTAATATTCTGAAAATTCATCTGCTCTTTCGATACTTGCATTAATTAATGTCTTCATATCTCGTTTAACAGTATTAAAAAGCAGGTATAAGACCTTAGCTACGCACACAATCGAACGGGAGATAGATTTTGGCTCAAGGTTACATTGGCGTATAAAATAAGGGACTGGGTTTCATTGTACCTGATATTCTTAGTTATTCTTTCTTATTATGTGTATTTTATATTTTTGGTGTAAGTTACAATTCACCGATAAAAAATATTTTTACATATATTGCAGCTCCAGAGTTGTATATTCGTGGCATACTCATGCATATATAAGTTTGTGGAATAAATAAATAAAAAAATAAAAAATAAAAAAATATTATGACGATTACAACTTTTACAACTTTTGCAACTTTTTGAATCGTTATATCTCAAAAACGGTGTCTTAGGGAAAAAAGTATTGATACATATTTAAATAGAGAATTTTATGATATACAATTTTGTCTTAAGTAATTTTATGATATCATTATGTCCTGTTGACCTTGAATATTTTTTTTGCTAGTACGGGAATGATGGGGATCTTTCAAATTTTATTTATAATTACGTTTTAAACAATTGTACCAACTTTCAGCTTGTTGGGACTTTATGTAACCTTACACTTGTTTTTTGATCTAAATTGACCGGGCTAAATAAAAAAAAACAATTGATTTGTTCATATGCGACCCATGGGACAGTGAAGTTGTCAAAGTAAACGAGTGATTGTCGGCGGGGCGCGGCGGGGCGTGCGGTGCGGAGGCTATTCTCGTAGCAGCCCCGCGATGATAGCAATCAATTCAGTGGACTCGGTTCCGAGATAACCTTAGTTATACGACACACGTCACAACATTGGTATCATAGAAAAGGTTTACACTCGCTCGGTAGATGGAAGGAATAATGACAAATAGCTACTCACTCGTATCATACGACTGTAACTGTTGCCGGCTATTTAATATTGTCACTTTTTACTTACATGAAATGTTTTGTAACTTACATTTTATTCTTTTTTAGTGTAGTATTTCAAGAGATGGCTCTTTCGTACTGAGATACAGATACAAAGGCGGTAATATAAAGACGGTAGCCACTAATAAAGCCCCCAATTTTAGTACTGACAATGAAAAAGTGAACCACGCATGGATGAAGTGGGACGGCAAAAATCTAAGTTGTGGATTGAATAACGACCCAACAGCAATAGTTAGTTTTGAGGGACCAGATTACATCAGTTTCAAACGCCTCGAATTAGGCAGTACGATAAAATTTGTAGAGATAAGTGAGTTTAAATATGATTTTCCTTATATTTACTTTCAATACAGAAGTTTTAGTGACTAAGAATACGTACCCCCTGCGTATACCTAAGTAGCTATACTTATTCCCAAATTCCAAACCAAATATAATTTTTATACAGTTATGGAACAATCGTCAACCAAAGTTGATTCGACGACAAATACTTTTCATTCAACCAATTTAGACAAATCTAATAACAGAAACCTACGAAATTACAAGTATATTCTACAAGCCTTTAGGTGAAAGTGCACAAATCATGAATTATGCACCTAACTACAAGCTAAATTTAAACATTCTTAACCTAGTGTCATCAACAAATCACATCTCAAGTCAAAAAAAGTTGATTTTGGTCCAAAAGAGGACTTGTTGCAGCTTGTTGCAATTATTGTAATGACATGTTATTTTTCTCAACAGAGGGAACTGAAGAGTACAACTTGTTGCGAACTGGCGATGAAGAATCGCTGAGCATAAGCGGTCCCACGGACAAGACAAGTGCACGCACTCAAACGGGTAAAAAGCTTGGTTTCAAGTGACTTAGGGCTCAGACAGACGAGCGACACGGTGCGTCAAGGACTGCTCAGGCAACGCGACGGTAGTCGACAGTTGCTTGCCGTGGCGTGGCAGATCGCGACACTGGTCGCCGATGGTGCCATTGACGATTTGGTCAATTGGTCAAGTTGACCAATTGAGCAAATCTGTAAGATTACGCATAACGTCCACGGGCGAGAGAATAGTAATTTCTGTCGTGCCATCTCATTCCATACTGGCTCCATGCACCAATGTCCTCACTGCGATATCATCGCGGTGTACGACGAGTGACTTGGCGAGCACAACATATAGTATGTATAGTATACAGTGACTTTTAAACCACCAGACAAAATTTTGGAGCAATTCCTGTCCACGATACTGAACAACTTTTCATATCATAACAAGTTTATTTGCTAGGCAAATTAAAAAAAAAACCCGACGACACCATCTAGTGATAAATGGCGGAACTACGCCATATTTTCACCGATTTATTATTTGCCAGGTAAATTACAAAACCCTAACTTTGAAGCGTATGCGTAAACTCATCAAAATGTTGTGCCTTAGATAAATGAGGGTATTGCAGATTAGTTCATAGGTAGCTGCAATTTGTTCAAGTATAGCAAAATTTGTTCAAGTAGTGGTTTTTAGAAGTTATTCTAGAAAAGCTGATTTTGCTGGAGTACGTCACCTCAGCAAAATTCCAAATATGACTTACCGTTATTCATATTTGTAATTTTGCTCTTCCGCTCTAAATCCCGGATGAACAAAAAAGTTGTTCAAAAAACAAGAAAGTGTGAGCAATTCTCCCATAAACCACTAAATTACGGAGACTACGAAAAAGCGACCGTTTCATAGTTTAGCGTAACCATTCGTCGCGCTCCGCAGGTTTCAGTTTCCCTCGCCACGTGGAGGGCCGTAAAGGTTTAGATGCAAGCCTATGTTGCAGAACCGAGAAATTAATGTTTGCATATTTAGGAATATCAATTCTTACTATAATGTTTCAGATATGGTCGTCGTCAACACGTATTACAGTTTCTACAAGGCGGCAGGGGAGCCAATTTCGTTGAGAGTGCTGACTGAGCTGCAGCCGTATAGACAGTTTTTCATACTGCTGTCTACAAAGAAGTCGTGGTCGGAGCCGCGGATTTTGGTAAATACCATCACAATAATTATGCCAGTTTGTATTTCTCGTTGGAACCAGGTTTATAGGTTGCAGACGTCCATCGATCCACTTTTCCCATTGAGTTCGTATATTTGTTTGTTTGTTTGTTACTACTTCACGCTTCATCCACTGAACCTATTTAAATGAAATTTGATATGGTTATAGTTTTATACCCAGGGAAGGACATTTAATAGTTTTTATCCCGAAATTTCCACGAGGAGCGAAGCCCACGGGCACAGCGATGGATGCTTTTTACACCTTCACGCGCAAACGGCTTGACCTATATTGATAAAATTTGGTACGCGGGAAGCCGACACCCTGGATTAACACATAGGCCACTTTAGGCGCAAGTAACACCGCGGGGCTCAGCTAGTAATATTTTAACTCTTTAAGATGCAACAAAACCCAGACACAATAGTAAGACAGTGGAAGCCGGGTGGAATTCCACCCAGTGACAGCGGAAAGGGCGAAAGTTTGTAAGTGTGGATGGATGTTTGTTACTCTTTCACGTGAAAACTACTGAATGGATTTTAATGAAACTTTACAACTTATACATCAGAATAACACATAGGCTACAATTTATAAAGATATTGTGTGATAATCCTGCGCAGACGAAGTCGCGGGCACCAGCTAGTGATACAAAAAAATGCGAGTCAAAAATAATTTTTGTTTCGTTATCGGGTCGGGGGTACCTATCTAATCATCATCATTTCAGCCGCAAAACGTCCACTGCTGGACATAGGCCTCTCCCAAAGATTTCCAAAATGACCGATCTAGAGCGGTTTGCATCCAGCGCCTTCCAGCGACCTTGGTTAGGTCGTCAGACCACCTTGTGGGTGGGTGTCCTACGCTTCGCTTGCCTGTACGTGGTCGCCATTCGAGAACCTTTTTGCCCCATCGGCCATCGGTTCGTCGCGCTATGTGTCCCGCCCGCTGCCTTTTCATTGAGCTAATCTGCTGGGCTATGTCAGTGACTTTAGTTCTCCTACGAATTTTCTCATTTCTGATTCGATCACGTAGAGAAACACCGAGCATAGCCCTTTCCATAGGGCGTTGCACGCCTTTGAGCCTTCTTATGAGACCCATAGTAAAGGACCATGTTTCAGAGCCATAAGCCATCACTGGTAACACACATTGGTTGTAAACTTTGTCTTAAGACACTGAGGTATTTTTGACGAGAAGACACTGCGTAGCTTCCCGAAAGTTGCCCAGCCGAGTCGGATTCATCTTAAGACCTCTTCCTTGAAGCTGGAACTTCCTGCCTGGATCAATTAACCCAGGTAGATATACTGGTCTACAACTTCGAGTGTGGAGCTCCCAACACAAACAGGTAGAGGCGCAACATGGACATTCGACATTACTTTCATTTTGTCCATGTTCATTTTAAGACCCACCTGTTGGGAAACTCGGTTTAGGTCTGCGAGCATAGTACTTAAGTCTTCCATCGATTCCGCCATGACAACGATATCGTCGCCAAATCGAAGGTGAGTGATATACTCGCCATTAATGTCGGTGCCAAATCCTTCCCATTCCAGAAGCTTGAAGGCATCTTCCAGTGCAACGGTGAACAGTTTCGGAGATATAACGTCTCCCTGTCTTACACCTCTATACAGTGGAATTGCCCTCGTGCATTGTTTCTGTACTCGGACTGACGTTACTGTTTAGTTAGTGGCGTTACTGTATAAGCACTTCAACACTTCGATATACCGATAGCATGCCTACCCATCGTCATATAAACATTATTATTTCTTTTCCTTGTAACTAGATGGCGCTTTAAGGCAAAAATTAAAACATAAAAATCTTTTATAACTATTATTTAAATAAAGCAGTACTCTAATTATTTAAATAATACTTATATGTAATGCAATATATTTTTTAAAAGTATATTCAACACTTTCTTCGTCACCTTTTTGGCTAGTCGTGTGTGCTGCCATCTCTGAGAGGCCGCTCCGCAACTCCCGTTTTGCGTGCTTACGGCCTCTCCAATCGTTTCTATGGCGTTGGGTATCTGTTACGTTAGTAATTATATTATCTTTGCCGATAGTCAATACGGCATCGCTGGAGAGACTGAAGCACGCCTCATGTTTCGATCGAATCGAAGGCTTTTTCATAGTCCACGAACCCCAAGCATAACGGCTGGTTATAGTCCCTCGTCTTCTCTATAACCTGCCGCAGCGAATAAATGTGGTCTATGGTGCTAAAGCCTTAACGGAAACCAGCTTGTTCAGGAAGCTGGAAGGTATCAAACCTATTTGCGAGACGATTCGTGATGACCCTCGAAAGCAACTTATATACATGACTCAGAAGCGCGATAGGCCTATAGTTCTTCAATAGTGTTATCTCCCTTTTTTTAGAACAGGGCCATCACGCCCTTGTTCCACGCTTCTGGCGTTACGCCCTCGAGCAGAACGGAATTAAAGAGCCTCTGAAGGACTTTCAGTACCGGTGTTCCGCCCGCTTTCAGAAGCTCTGCTGAGATTCCATCCTCGCCCAGAAACTTATTGTTTGTAAGCTGTTTCAGGGCCATCCTAATCTCGTACAGACTGATGTCCGGGATATCTTCGATATAGTGTCGGGTTAGCTTGGCTCTTGGGTCTTCAGCCATTTGTTTGCTGGGTGTGAAATTGAGGTATGCAGCTGTCCATAAAACCTCTCGATCTCCGCCAGAACCCCTTCCTTTGCCGACACCACGCCGCCATCCTCCGTCTTCAACCCTTCGGCTTTGCCCAACTGACATAGCTCTTGCGAATACTTTAGAGCCCTTGTTCTGCTCTATCGTCTCCTTAATACATTATATTAAAGGAGCTAATGTCGTGTCGCAAGTACTTTTTTATACGTCTGTTGAGTTGGCAATATGATTCAGCATTTTCGGAGGTCTACAGCGGCCTTGATCGTAGCTCTGCCATTAAGTTAAAGGTCTTAAGTTAATCAACTCTCCATCGCCTCGTTTGCCCAGTTTCGCGGTAAAACCCTCCATAACAACCGTAAAATTGGTTTCAGAAGTATGTATGGCCCTACTTATATCCTCATGAGTGATTCTCTGTTGGCATATATACCTGTATAACCTTCAGCGAGTATCTTTTAGATACTCTGAGTATTACCCTGCTAGAGACACTCTCGATGGTTGTGACGTTGTTGATGAGGGACTTGTGGACGAGAAACCCGACACCATGCTGAGACTTCTTTTTGTCCCCTTCCCTGAGACAACCTATCTAATGAAAGGTCTTATTTAGTTGTCAGCCGTAAATAGCTCCCTTAGTCTGGTATACGTTTTTTAAACATGTTTCTTTTACTGTCTCATATAAGCAATGAGCGCCCTGACTCTTAGACTTTCCAAGAGACTACAAAAGGGAAAAGATTTGTTCTGTGCAGGCTGGCTCCGCTTGCACTTTTCTCGTGTCGATGGTACATACTAGATGTAGATTCTAGTATCGGGCGATGTCTCTTGCGTCATCGGGTCTCCCCAATGGTCTGCCCTATACAGCCGCGCCCCCCGCGTGCTCGCTCCCGCTGCCGTCACTTCGCCGAGCCCGCTTACCGGTGCCCGTACTTCAGGTACTTTCAATTGTGTTTCAGATACATATTGGAGCTGAAAATGGAACAAAGTGCACCATTAGCAAAAACGGAAGAATTAAGGTCCGGAGGATATGCAAGATGGATTGGCGTCAGGATACGCACTTACCCTTCTGGATATGGTTTGAGAATGGTGAGATCGTGGTAAAGAGCGGCTACGGGCACCCTGACTTCCTGGAGCCGTCCCTGGCCTGGGCAGATCCAGAGCCTTTCGACGTCAAGTATTACGGGCTGCGCACAAAAGACGGTGAAGTTCCTTTCGTTCTCCAAGTCAGAGATAACAAGGTAGAAGAGTATTACGAAGAAGATGATGATGATGAAGAAGAAGATGATTAATCGTTTGAAGCCTTACATAATTTAATAGCTTTATCTGCGCGTCTCTAATAACTAATCTAATACAAGTTTAGGAGTAAGTATATTTTAGTTAATTTGATTTTGTTTCATATCATTTGTATTTTGTTTCATATCATTTGTATGGTACCTTCTTGTCTCAAAGGAGATATAACAAACTTTTATGCATAAGGTTTAGGTTAGGAGTATACTTTAGTTAATTAAGCAAGCTGATGTTTTTAGTATATTATTATTTTGTACCGTTTTTATATCAAAGGAGATGGTACAAGCTTTTTTGCATAAAGTTTAGGTTACTTTATTGAACAAACTATTGTTTTATATTTTTACCGTAGGTACTCTTTTCAAGGAAGAGCAATTAGGTTCGAACTATATTTAAGTGAATTGAGCATCACAATTTTTTTTTTCAAAACGATTCTTTTGTAATTAGGATATATACATAATAATTAGGTAAAGCTATCGAGACACAAGCTTAGCTTTGCATTTGTATATCTATATGTAGGTACTCGTATAGCCAGGAATGGGTTTTGGCGGGAGCGCCACATAACATCAACTTCTCCAAAGGGCTCTACGTGTTGGATCTGTATCACCACGCAAGCCTCTCAGAGGACCGGGGAGAAAAGACCCGTGAATCTAAAGGAGATACATAATGGTATATATAGTAGAATAATTAAATATAATATCGTGTTTTTAAATAATCAAACCGATTCATTAAATTCTAATTGATTTAAAAAAATATATTTGTATGTAATTTTTTGACTGACTACTTTTGCGCGCACTCACACTAAGGCAAAGCTGAGCTGTGCCTCGAGGACTGGTACTTACTGTAAAGTTATTGGTAAGAGTACATATAAATATGTGATAAGAGCTCAATTATTAGTAATAGGTATATAAAAGGTTTAAAATATTAAAGGGATTATCTTCATAAGTTCTTTTATTCTCTATTTCTTAAATATTATTTATATGTATTGGAATGAGTGATATTCCAATATTAAAACATTTCAATTAAAACAATTCAATTAAAATAGGTTTAGGAACGTTTAATTTTTATGAGTGGGCTGACATTATCAGTCTTATACATTTGGTTAGGTGTTTAAATGAATGTAAACAATCTTGACATGTCTTTTTAATGAAATATACATTGAAAAATCAATAATTTGGCTAAATACAAAGTAAATGTCTTATAAATTATAAATTACATAATTTGAATTTGCAAAGGTATTGATTTGTAAAGTGTATATTTCAATAAAAAAAAACTTAAGATTGTTTATTTAAATACCTAATTAAATGGAGTATAGGTAGGTACAATTCAGAGCGATCGGCTCGCCCCGGCCCAAAAAGCATTGCCACTACTTAGTGGTTAAGGTCTAGCTTTATTGGCCCCGCTAGACCTAAGTAGGTACCTACCTACATCCGGACCGGACGAGATCTTTCAATCGGTTAAGGAAATAAGCCCACGCTACCGCAGAGATGAACCTCCTGACAATGCGTGAGTACCTACTGCCTTCTGCATCTGACCCTTGACCAGCTACCTTAGTCCGTTTTTAAGGGGAATAAGTACGCCAATTTTTAGTTCAGCAATGCCACTTGGTACGAATGTTATACACGTCTACCCCTTTAGGTACAACTATCCTAACTCAAAGTCAAAGTCAAAAGTCAAAAATTTTTAAGTCAAAGTCAAAAATTTTTATTCAATGTAGGATAAATTTATCTCTTATTGAAGGTCATTTTTTTTAAATATTTTTTTTTTAGTGCAGAAGCTAAAAACTACTAGCGTTTCGGAACGACCACTGCTGGGAAGATTACGCCGAAAGAAACCCAGTTCAGTATTGGTCCCTACCCAGCCTGATGGGCTATGTTACAATTACAATACAGATTTACACTTAAGCTATACATTTAAATTATACAATTACAATTTGCAGACAACTATTTCCAAGAATTTTTCTCAGATGATGATAAGTAGTCATTTACATGATAATACGCATTTTGTAATAAATGATTTTTAACGGCTGTCTTAAACTTAGATAATGGTAATGCTACTATATCATCTGGAATTTTATTATAGAGGCGCAAGCCGAGACCCACAAAAGATTTTTTTGTTTTCTCTAACCGCAAAGCTGTGATGGCTAATTTATTATTTATTTCTCGTGTTAATACTATGAATATCACAATTTCTCTTAAATGAGTGTATATTCTGACGCACGTACATAATGTTCGCATAGATGAATTGCGAAGGGAGGGTCAAAATATTTATGTCTTTAAATAGTTCCCTCAAAGACTCTCTAGCACCTAATTTATATATAAATCTGATAGCGCGTTTTTGTAAAACAAATATGGTATTTATATCTGCAGCGTTACCCCACAGCAATATTCCATAGGACATAACACTGTGGAAGTACCCAAAATATACCAAACGCGCTGTATCAACGTCAGTCATTTGCCTAATTCTTCTAACCGCATAGGCCGCAGAGCTAAGTTTTCCAGCTAATTTTTGAATATGGGCACCCCATTGCAACCCTGAATCAAGCGTTATTCCCAAAAATGTTGTGTTATCAACCATATCTACTGCTTCCTTATCAATAAATAATCGTGTTGGAACTTTTGTAACATTTGGTAAGCAGAACTTTACACATTTCGTTTTTTTTGCATTTAATACTAAATTATTTGCTGTAAACCAATCCAACACTTGCGACAATATATTATTCATCTCATCAGAGGTGTCAGTTTTCCTATCTACGCTGAAAACAAGGGAAGTGTCATCAGCAAAAAGTACAGCCTTACAATCTTTTACATAATATGGTAAATCATTAATATAGATCAGGAACAACAAAGGACCCAAGATAGAACCCTGGGGCACACCCATCACTACGCTTGATCCTTCAGATTTTACTTGATTTACACTAACTTTTTGAATTCGGCTACTCAAATAAGATTCAATCAATTCAAGAGCCTTCCCTTTATGCTCTATGGTCTACCCAAGCCCAAAACGCCCGGGACCCAGATTGAACTCCTGACGCGGAGTCCTGAAGAGGAGGGGAGGGGGGACATAAATCGAGAGGTACATTGGATCAAGTTACGATCTGAATCATTTTTAGGTATTTCTAGTGTAATACAACCGAGGGCCCCGCTGGATGGATAAAAAATATTTTTTTTATTTTTGTCCAAATGGTGGAGGTACATTGGATTTTGTTAATAAATTCGTGGGGTACATTGAACAGATAAAGCATTGCCACTAGTGTTTAAGGTCTGGCTGGCGTGGCCCCGCTCAATCGAATTACATAAAGTACAGAGATACCGGCGCTCAGAAAAAAAAATCTGGCGGATTTGTTTGGACTTTTGAGTCACGTTTGGTGTCGTTTTTAGATAACCAGATGTTGCCACAGCAAAATATGACCCAATACTTAAAATACTAAACTTTTTGCAGTAACGTAATATAAACAAACCCTTATATTTTTATATTTTTGTATGAAAGTTAGTTTATAAAAAATATTATCCGAAAGCCAGTTTAATGCAGATTATAAAAATATAAACAATATAAATATACATTTAACTATTTTCAATGTAAAATAAAATAATCAAAAATGGCGCAAGAGCAGTTTGGCTTTCATAATTCGTTAAATCCAGGACCGATTTACAAAATTTAAATGATTTCTTAAAGGTAATTATATGCTCCATGTATTGTCCATACATACACAAGGCGGATAGTGGATCGGCCATCAGATATGATGGTTAGCTGCGAATATAAATAATAAGCAGTCCCCGACCAATCAGCGGCAGGGTTAGCAGGACGTGGTGGGAAGTCCAGTAGGGCGGGCTTACCTAAAAAATGCCATTTATGTCCAATGACGGCTCTGTGTCATGGCGATTCAATGCCGCCAGTAAATAGGCATTCCTCTGTCACTAGGCAGCAGTAGTGACAGTATCGGCAGAACGCCGAAGATGCGGAATTTGGAAGGGTTTCTGTCGAATCAAATACTGCGGTACGGAAGGCAAATGGGGAAACCACCGTACTATATCCCTCAAATGGAGTCAAAATGGAGAAAAGTATAAAATAAAGAGGTTAAGAACTTAGCGGAAGGAAGAGAGACATGGAAAGCACTCCACCGACAAGAGCCCAGCTCTTAAATATAAGAAGAGATTGTCCATACGTCTTAGATGTATTTATTACAGTTGATGAGTTATGTAAAATGAAATATTGAAGATAACAGAATTTTATTTACGATTTCCTCCACAATAACATAATTCAGTGCATTTGAGCTATTACATTAAGTAGGTACCTACCTACTGCAAGATTTCAAGCACTTACATCCAATCTATAATTAATTCCACAGAGTAAGGATAGTTGTACCTATATCATAAGTCTAGTATGCTTGAGCAGTCTTAGGACTTTGGATACCCCACGAAGCTAGGGTAACCACAGTGGCATCCATAGAGTTAGGATAGTTGTACCTAAAGGTACTGTGGCATCCAAGCTTTTCCTTCTTTCTGCCAACCCCATTCAGATGGGTAAGGAATATTCTGATTTTTAATTAGGAAGATAAAGCATTATCAATCTCATGTATTTTGTCAATATCGTAAAAATTAGAAGGAACCATCAAAGCAAACCTCGCGTGACCACGAAATAGTACCACACATATCACTAGGTGGCGCAATTCCTGTAATTGTTATTCTATGATTCATTTCATGCATCTACCTATCATAATACTATCTCCGAAAACTGTCAGTAGTTATATAAAAAGTAGTACCTGGGCGACCGAGCTTTGCTCGGTTACATCTCAAACATTAAATATTTTTTTTAAACTTGTCTAAAAACAATGCAAAATAAAAAAAATATATAAACTTAAACATAAAAAAAAACAAAAGTAAGTCACCGAGTGGGATTCGAACCCGTAACACTCTTTCTAGCGGTCGCTATCCTTAACCACTGAGCTAAATCAAGGCGGTCGCGGCGCGACGAAATTAGCGACCATATTCTGCGTGGAAAGAAAAACGCATGAAAACTCGAAAACACGCGTTTTCCCAAACATAAAACTAATCTAGATCGATTGTTTACCCCCGAAAACCCCCATATACAAATTTTCAGCAAAATCGTTAGAGCCGTTTTCGAGATCACAGAAATTTATAAATAAATATATATATATACATACATACACACAAGAATTGCTCGTTTAAAGGTATAAGATTTATGTAGTTTATGTATGTGATTTATTAGGGATTAATGTATATATGTATATTTTTGTGTAGGTTTATTATATTTGATATATATTTATGTGTATATTTTGATATAACAATATATTCTCTTTATGCTGTACTTACCCCCAAAAGATTGCTTGCTCAGCATCACCTGTTGGTTGACTGGTAGAAAAGGCCTCAGGCCTTAAGTCCGCCATTTACATGTATTGTAATAAAGTTAAATAAATAAATAAATAAAAATAAAATAATACGCAAATGCTAAGAAATTTCAAAATATTTTAGTAAGCCATGGTAAAATTTACTATTGTCGCTTAAGACGATAAATAACAATGTCAACGTCCCAAATTCAAACTAAAAAGAATTCATTTAAAGGGAATGTTCATCACTTTTGTCAGAACAAGATTGGCCTAGTGGCGCAGAATACATACTAGTACCTCTTTGGCATCAACAATACAAGCCATGATAGCCAGGAAGGACAAATGAAAAGTTTAATTTAGTAGTTCGAAGATAAACCGTTGTATGCGGCTCTATTAGGTATATGCAATAGTTATTTTATTTTACATTGGAAATAGGTAAATTTATATTTATTGTTAATATATTTATAATCCGAATTGAATGGGCTTTCGGATAGTATTTATTATAAACCAAGTTTCATACATAAATATGAAAATACATAATGTTTGTTTACGTTACTACTAAAAGTTTCTTATTTTAAGTATTGCGTCATATTTTGCTATGGAACCCGAAAAGAACTGATATGGGGAATGAACTGGGCATCATCTAGTTATCTGAAAACGACACAAAACTTGAGTCAAAGGTCCAAACAAATCCGCCGGATTTTTTTTCTGAGCGCCGGGAGCTCCTTACTTTGAGCCCCCTCCCCCCCTCCTGACGCGGAGTTCAATCTAGCTCCCGGGCGTTTTGGGCTTGGGTGGACGCATGGTATAATAAAATAAGGTATTCTCTTCCCGAGAAGGAACTTGACTACGTCACGAAAGTATTGCCACTGATTGTTCTTTTCAGTAAATTTAAGGACTTTCTCAATTAGTTCATGAATATTAAATAAAATATTAAGTAACTTAGCTAGTTAGTATCTCGCGATTTATCAATTCAAAATTTTATAAATTGATATAATGGATTATTAATTCGAAATTGGTATATAAAGTTTAAAAATGCATTACGCTCGGGTAATTCAATTTTCACACAGTGGCAGCACATCAAACTGATGACGTAGTCAAGTTCCACCTACGTCATCAGCTGTCACGGGAAGAGAATACCTTATTTTATTATACCATGGGTGGACGTTTGTAACATTCGTACCAAGTGGCATTGCTGAACTCGTGTAGTTTATCATCATCATCATCATTTCAGCCGCATAACGTCCACTGCTGGACATAGGCCTCTCCCAAAGATTTCCAAAATGACCGATCAAGAGCGGCCTGCATCTAGCGCTTTCCAGCGACCCTGGTCAGGTCATCTGACCACCTTGTAGGTGAAGGCAAGAACCTTTTTTCAATTCAATTCAATTCAATTCTTTATTTCAGATATCTAAGATCCACTTTGTTAGTATACAGTAACTTAAAACTAATGTTAGTACTTATAGCTATACAGATTATTGCACATAGAATGAATGAGTCCTATGTGCAGAGGGCCGGACGGCATTGCCTTTAAAGTTGACCATATAGGGCCACCGGCATGGTCCCCTGCACAAGGTGTCTCATTATTGGCGAATCCAGTCTATCCGCCACTGTTTTTAGGATGCTGTTGTGACTCGCCCTTACTCTTCGTAACAATGATGCCATTTTTTTCCGGATCACAGCATGAAATCCGTCTGTTCTAGCCTGCGCAAACATTTCAGAAGCACTACAATAAATAAATATAAGAGTTATGCCGATATGTACACTTTGACTTCTACCCGTTATGCCCATTTATTGTATCCTTTCGCTGATATTTGGTTGACTGGAAGAGATCCCATTTCTGGGATAAGTCCGCCTTTGTACCTACAAATTTTATGGTTTGTTATTGTTCCTTTGTTTGTAAATTGTTTATGTACAATAAAGATATATACAACAACAACAACTACAGAATCGGGGGAGTCTCAGCAACATTCTAAAAATATCATTATATTGGACGCGGATAACATCTAGCGATCTTTTGGTGCAACTAACCCACATACCACCCGTGTAGAAACCCTGACAAAATGCCTTAAATAAAGTTATCTTGACTTGGTCGCTACAAAACCGGTTTCGAACTTTGGTTTCGGAAGTGGCCGAAGGGGCTACAGCGGGCGAATCTACGGGCCAGCATGTTACCTCGGATCGCCAACGCCCTCCGCTCCCTTTCTACATCAGCATCATCTTTAAGGTCGTCGGTAAGAACATGACCTAAATATTTAAAAGTTGTAACCCTTTTTAAATTTATCCCATTAAGGGTTATAACAGGTGTATTTTCAAGACACTTACCGTCGGCCTTAAAGACCATGTACTCACACTTTTTTACATTATATGAGAGTCCGTGCGTGGCTGCGAACTTCTCACATACCCTCAACATATCGTTGATAGATCCCGTAGTTGGCCCCAATAGTAGCATATCGTCCGCGTATGAGATGTTGTTGATGGCAACCCCATCCACACTGCAACCGACTCTCATATTACTGAGCTCAACTATGAGATCGTTAACATATAAGTTGAAAAGCTTGGGAGACGTAAGCCCCCTGCCTGACCCCGCATTCCAACCTATACGCCTCGGAAATGCCGTTAGACCATCTAACATAATTAATTTGGTGATCATACCAGTACTTAAAAATATTAAGCACTTCCGCTGGCACATTTCTGTCCTTTAGTCCCTTCCACAGCACTTTGTATAACACTCGGTCGAAAGCTTGAGAAAAATCAAGAAAACAACCATAAACTGGCGTTCTACGCTTGGTATAGTACTGGACCGTATGCTTCAGTGCTACAATAGCGCTCTCTGTAGAAAGTTGTGGCCGGAATCCGAACTGGGCGTCGTGTAAATTTAAATATTGACTTATCACAGAGTCAAGCATACTGTCCAGCACCTTTGCGATTATAGTTGCAAGAGAAATTGGGCGATAGTTACACCTGTCCGCGATATCCCCTGTCCTGTTCTTCACGATGGGCACAACCATGGTTTTCATTAGATCTGTAGGTAAGTACAAGTGACTAATGCACAGTGAATAGAACATAGACAAAACCCTCGGCAGGTGAACACCTGCATACCTTAGGTGCTCGATACTGAGCCCGTCGTGCCCGGGAGATTTACCCCTGCTCATTTTCGCTATCACTTTTTTAATTTCCGAAGAAGAAAAACGCAGCATTGGCTCTCCCCCGCGCTCAACGGGCCCAACACCAGCCGCCCCGTCGGCAGGACCTTGTGGAGCTCGGACCTTAAAATGTTCCTTGAACATGTTTGCGATTTCCGTCGGGTCGTTCTTCCCCTCAACACTCACCGGGCGAACAGGCCCCGAATTGAGCCTGGACGTGGCCTTCCAAAAACTACTAAAGTTATTTGTGGCTCTGTGCTGAGCGATAATGTCCATTTTAATTTGGTCCTGGTTCTTTTGACACCAGTTCAAGCGACCTTAAAAATTTTTTCGAGTTTCGTACATGCGCTCGTAAAGAGGACCTGAATCTGGTTTTTTATGTTGCACCCATTCTTCAAAACTAAGCCTGGCCTCCCGGTGGGCATTTTTAACATGGTGGTTCCACCCACACAAAACTTTTGCTTTCTTACCAGTACGATATTTTGGTTTTGTTTGGGTAGCAGCGTCCCTTAAAGTTTTTATAATTTTTTCATATAAATTGTCCAGAACACGGTGGTGCTCAACACTATCACAGGGCCCATGACTACACTCGATGCACTCCTCAGGAAAGTACATATCACGGAACAACTTTTTTGCCCCATCGGCCATCGGTTAGTCGCGCTATGTGTCCCGCCCACTGCCACTTCAACGAGCTAATCCGCTGGGCTATGTCAGTGACTTTTGTTCTCCTACGGATTTCCTCATTTCTGATTCGATCACATAGGGAAACACCGAGCATAGCCCTCTCCATAGCGGCTTGAGCGACCTTGAGCTTTCTTATGAGACCCATAGTAAGGGACCACGTTTCATAGCCATAAGTCATCACTGGTAACACACATTGGTTGTAGACCTTAGTCTTGAGGCACAGAGATATTTTGGACGAGAAGACATTGCGTAGCTTCCCGAACGCCGCCCAGCCAAGTCGGATTCGTCGAATGACCTCTTCCTCGAAGCTGGAACTTCCTGCCTGGATCAATTGACCCAGGTAGATATCTGGTCTACAACTTCGAGGGTGGAGCTCCCAACACAAACAGGTTGGGGCGCAACATGGACATTCGACATTACTTTCGTTTTGTCCATGTTCATTTTAAGGCCCACTTGTTGGGAAACTCGATTTAGGTCTCCGAGCATAGTACTTAGGTCTTCCATCGATTCTGCCATGACAACGATATCGTCGGCAAATCGAAGGTGAGTGATATACTCGCCATTGATGTTGATGCCAAATCCTTCCCATTCCAGAAGCTTGAAGGCATCTTCCAGTGCAACGGTGAAAAGTTTCGGAGATATAACGTCTCCCTGTCTCACACCTCTATGCAGTGGAATTGCCCTCGTGCACTGCTCCTGTACTCGGACTGACATAGTGGCGTTACCTGTATAAGCACTTCAACACTTCGATATACCGATAGTCAATACGACATCGCTGGAGAGACTGAAGCACGGCCCATGTTTCGATCGAATCGAATCGTGTAGTTTATCCTTGATATAAAATATTGTGGGCTTATGAACACCATTTCTCGATTTAAAGATCCGTTTCTTAAATATTTATAACGAAGTTTAAAGGGCCATCACAGCTAAGTAGGGTTAACCAATTAATAGACAAAGATGGGGCCGTATGCAACCCTACCTCATCGAGTAGCAAAATGTGACATATGTAAGGTATTGCACATTAAAGTGTACAGGGTTGCCTAGGCATAACCTGGAGCATGGTAATTTTTAGTAATATATGTCGGCGAGTTCAATATAATCCCTTTTATTATTGGTTAAGTTGTGCAAACAGAAAGTTGTTTACTTCAAAACATAACTGTTATATTTTCAAATGTTTCAACAAATATAAAAGCGGTCGCCCTAGCGACGAGCGGCTCAGTCTTGTGCGGACCGCCGTACTGTGAGCGTCTCCTTTGTGTGGTGTGCTGTGGGCTTGGCCATAACTTCTTTGACTGTGATTATTGTAATGGATGAGGATTTGGTAAAGCCGATTTATTACAATGATAGTTGTTTCGACTGGACGATTTGCCCAGGTGGACACAGATTCAGTACCTGTATGGGCCGGGGGTGTTCGGACGCATGTGGTTGGAGTCCGTGGTGCGGCGCGGGGCGGAGCGCTGTGCTTATCGTCGCACTTTTAGTGAGTTCGGCGCAGGTCATCTCCTGCTCCGTCATATATATTACCTCGGGCATACCGCCACCGTCCCGCCACCGTTGCTGTTTGAGTGCGACTTCAGTGATTTTTTTTTATTAAGTAGTGTCATACATGTCATGACGTATTATATATGTTACGGCTAAAACCCGAAATGCGGCTACGCCTTGGTTTAGCCGGCTAGAACTAGATGCAGCCGGTCTCAGGCGGCTACACTTAGGTGTATTGTATCCTACTTATCTTCGGCTAGAACTAGGTTTAGCCACAGAATACATAATAGGTTTAACCTTTATCATTCCGGCTAGAACTAGGTGCAGCCGGCCGCAGGTGATTAAAATTAGGTATAAATAAAATACCAAAATGTTGAAATGACGTTTATGTTTTAAAATTACTTTTCATATTTCGATACATGTTCCTTGGGGAAAGTTGTTCAATATCACTGACTGAATTCACCCTTAAAATAGTTTCAGTATATTTTACCTTTTATATTCTTTATTATTTATATTATATTATTTATATTTATTATTTGCCAGGGAAATTAAAAAACCCTGACTTTCAGCGTAACTTCAAATAAGTTTTGAACGGTTGAAACGATTTTCATCAAACATAGCTAAGAGCACGAGAACTCGCATACACGTGAAAAAATCGCATCGAAATCGGTCCATCCCTTCGAGAGCTACAATGCCACAGACAGACAGACAGATAGACATTATAGCGTCAATCTTATATCACCCTTCTATTTCTCGGGGATTAAAAATCTTTACGCAGATCGCCATGTTTTCAAAAGATGTTTTGTCTACGGCCACAATACGTTACTCAAATAAATCGGGAAATGCAACATAAGATTACCTACCCAAAACAAAATGCTTAACTTTTTAGTTAGTTCAAACCTAATACATATAGAAAACACCTAATTTTAGCCACCTGCGATCGGCTGCACCTAGTTTTAGCCGGAATGATAAAGGCTAAACCTAGTTCTAGCCGAAGATAAGTAGGATACACCTAAGTGTAGCCGCCTGAGACCGGCTGCACCTAGTTCTAGCCGGCTAAACCTAGGCGTAGCCGCGTTTCGGGTTTTAGCCATAACATATGCAAAATATACATCTTTACGTTTCAAAATAGGTTATACTTTTGAGACTTCAATGCGGAATTTATATACTACTAGCTGATGCCCGCGACTTGGTTCGCGTGGACTTTATGAATCCGGCGTATCTGCGTCAAATCAGTGCAATAAAATAGTATTGCGACTTTAAATTGAGATGTAAGTTATCCTATATTTCCAGTTGGGTCAAATTGCACACGGTGTGCAAATCAAATTTAAAATCATTTCAGCCATTGCAAATATCATGTCACGTATTTTTTATATATAAAGATAAACTCCTATACAACGTGGAAGGGACATACAAATACAAAAGTGCGCAGCCGCTGCCGCGCCGGGACTTGTCCAATTTTGTGACTGTTATTTTATCATCATTAATACTCATTATATACTATTTTTACTATTCACTTAAAAATCCGCATCAGAATTGGTCCATCCGTTTGAGCGCTACGATGCCACAGACAGACAAACAGAACGTCAAACTTTTAACACGCCTCTTTTTTATCGGGGGCTAAAAATAAGTTACGCTCTCGAGACTTAAGCTCAGCTTTGCATTTGTGTGAGTGCACACAGATGGTGTAGGTGAGACTTCGGCTTGAGGCACAGCACGGCCCGCACAGGTTTATATTTGTTTTTAAACTCGGCCTGAGTCACGGCACGACCCTAGCGCGTCATTTCCCCGCCGCTCACTTCCCGTCTTCACCTTCACCTTTGGTACCGCTAGCAGCGTGACGTTCTCGTGACGAACTAACATTAATCTATACTTTAAAAAGTGTTTCTGTACCTTAAATATATTTTATAAAAATAATAAAAAAAACTTGAGAGGTGTCAAGAGACACCCGGATGGAACGAAGTTCCAGAGACAGACAGAGAAACACGCGCACGCCGCACGGCTTACAACTATGGCAAAAAGTGTCGTTAAAACTTTTGGTCTTAATTTTTTCCGTCTAGCCCCCTTTCGCAACGCGCGAAAACTGGGGGCGATGGAGACATAGTAATAGAGTAAGAAATGAAAAAAAATGTCTGTACACGCTAATCTCCAGAAATACATGGACGGATTCGAATAAGATGATATATTAATTGAATATATTATCGTGTTTTTTTTTTCTAATTAAAATGGTTCATTTCTTATACATCATGCATGACGTCATACACGTCATGACGTATTTCATACGAAAAAAATACGAGTAATATAAATCTCACAAAAAGTCTCCTACATTGTATAATTGTCTTTGGTGTCACCTCGGTTCGCTGAATCTTATGAAAACCTTTTTACAAGTCATAGATTTAAAAACACCGCAAGTACCTACAATTCCATGTTTAAAAATAATGATGGGCAGGGACCATGGAATTGTATTGTACGTCTCTACTTTCGTGGCAGGGACCTTCAGAAAAAAAAGAAAAGCTCTGACGTTTGTGCGAATTCTCTTGTTTCTGATTGCTATTTGGTTTGGTCGAGAGTCGCGAAAGAGAAAATGTTATTGAAACTAACGATTTTATTGTGGTTTCCTACAAGAAATCAAATTCCGACACCAAGAAAATGAAGCTCGCAGCAGCTATCATGATTATTATTTTCTTGAAAACCCAAATATCTATTATAGAGGGGACAAAGGGGCCTGTGGCGGAGAAGAACTACTCCCCTTACTCCTTCATCTACCTCACTGCTGTTTTCGGAACAATATTTGTCATAGGCCCACTGCTGGTGCCCCGTGGGCAAAATCATGAGTAAGTGTTTTAAGTAGTAGCATATTCAGTTGAGCTGTCCCGAGGTATTGTCCTTTCCTCTCGTCAGCTAGAAGCCCTCAGCTGTGCTGATCCGGAGTCCGGCGTGCGCGGACTGGATTGTCGTGTACAAAGATATGGCGAGGCGATATCACCCAAGGATGCCCAAACAGTGCGGCGAGAAAAACCTGAAGCATTGAACCGATGGTTGCGGTTTTATGACCGACTGGCTGCCTGATGTCAACCCTCCTTGGGATTACAGATATCACACGGCACGTTTGTATTTAGTCTAAGAGATTAGGGCTCTCAACACAAGTGACAGTTCGCGACCGTGGATGGAAACCACGCGACCTGTCGCGCGATCGTCGCCCACCATCGGTGACCGTCACTGCTCCTCGTATGATACCTTAATTTATTTCAGGACCATTCGAGTTGGAATAATGCTCTCTGCCTTCTACATGTGGCTGGCGTAAGTTTTCTTCTTTTCCTCTTTATTTATTCTGCCTCCGTAAACCAGACATGCAAACTTACTTAAGTACCTACTAAATTACTAATATTATTAATGCGAAAATAACTCTATTTACTGTCCTTCTGTCTGTTACCTCTTCACGCTTCACCTACTGAACAGATTTAGATGAAATTTGGTATGGATATAGTTTGAGACCCAGGGAATGACAGTTGTTTAATACCAAAAAATATCCATCAAAGGAATGAAACGCGAAGTAAAGCTTTGCCATACAAAAGTAGAATTTATTACAAAATGCCTACTTACTGAATTTACGCAGACGAAGGCGCGGGTAAAAGCTAGTGCTAAATAAGAGCCCGAACTAGTATTTCGTGTTATTTTATTATAATTCATTTAATAAAATAAATAATAGTACCTACGTAAGCCAAGCAGTCAGTGTTAGGAGACTATTGGAAGAAAAGTATGATGTGGAAATGCGACGTACGGATCCCAAAACGTGAAGGCGCGGTAGCGCACTCCGGTACCAAAAAAGGTCGCGTGTTCGAGAGCTATCCACTTTATTTTCTTTTCATGTTATGCTGAAAATCCCGTATAACATATTGTGATTTTGTTTCAGCTGGGTAACAATTTATTGCTCACAGATACATCCAACATACAGTTTGTCGTTCTCAAATACTACGCTCGCCTTCTTGGCATATTCTTGGGTATGTATCTACTGAAAACAATTTTATTCTCATAGTGCATACCTAGTATGGTATTTACTAGGTGTGTTTTACAACATGTTTCTTTTTGTGACATTTAAAGACCCAGACCTTCCTTGTTTTCTCAACAAAATAATCGTTTGTGTAGGATTAATTAGTGCTAGCATGTCGGTACTTTCAGTTTCCAAAAAAAACCTGAAATCCTTCGGAGCCCTGTTTTTTCGTTAGAAAACAGGGGCTCGAAGGTAGGTTCAAACAGCGAACCCCATAAATATTCATTTTATTTTAATTTTTTTCATAAATAGTGTTCGGGTTCTGCCGACACTATGATGATATTTAATGATACGACTTGATATCTGTTCAAACTATATTGTAAAACCAAACTTAATATGTATTGTATAATGTTAAATGAGTACGCGCGACGCTCTTGATGGCCGGATAGATGCGAACTGAATATAACACTATATTATATTTTGGGTTTACAGAATCTTATTCGTAAAACAATTAAGAAACACTTTGCCGCACTTGTGCGGTACTTTCCGAGCGAATTTTTTGAAAAAACCATTTTGAATCAACGATGTTATGGTGTGAATGCGGTGGTTTTACTACAACCCATGTATTATTCTTCTTTAAAGCATTAAGCTGTTCTTGTATAGCTTTCTTCCACTCCTTGCCATCACGGCAGGATAGAGCTTCCTCAATTGTTTTCGGATCACCAAGATCCATAGGTGTTCGAACAGCTTGGTAAAGAATAAACTCTGGAAAGTATCTTTGTTTCCTATCTCTCAGTGTATCTTCGTTCACTTTCTATGGGAACATTTTCAATGGTTAAAGTTGGTTCAAGTTCACAATCTTCAAACTCTTCATTATCAGTGTCTTGCAAACCCGTATCTAGTTCGGACTCTTTCAATATCTCTATTGTTCTCTACTTCCTGAGCTGGTGGTACTCTTACCTCTGAGGTGCTCACCTTAGGACATTCAGCTTCTGTAGAGGTTACCATTATAGGATTTGTGGTTTTAACTAGTTCCTCCGAAAAGTTAATTATTATCGTCGCGCTTCGCAGGTTGCACAGTTTCCCTCGCCACGTGGAGAACCGAGAAATTAATGTTTGATTTCAAATTTAGGAATTTCATGTCATACTATACTATTTCAAATATAGTCGTCGTGAATAATTATTACAGTTACTATAAGGCGGCAACAACCTGAGGTAACCGGAAATCAAAACACACATTATCGACGATCTGCTGAAACAAATGAAAAGACAATACCCGACATTTTACCAATTGAAGTGGAAAAAGCCATCCTAAATAAAAAAAAGGAAAAGTCACCAGGCCCAGACAAGATTACGAACGAACTTTTGCATGGTACTATGGAAGAAATCATACCAACGCATTGACCAAAATCTTTAATGAGATCTTGAAAAGTGGCACTGTACCGCAACAGTGGTTGGAATATTACATCATACTAATCCACAAAAAAGGAGATAAAGAAGACATTGGGAACTATAGGCCCATAAACTTTATGTCTAATATATACAAAATATTTGCAAAAATCATCCTAGACAGAATTACTAAAAAACTAGATGAAACCCAACCGGCAGAGCAGGCGGGATCTAGGAAGGGTTTCTTGACCATCGACCACATTCATACAGTCAAATCGTATTGAAGTACAATGAATGCAACAATAGTTTATATATTGCATTCATAGATTATACCAAAACCTTTGACAGTCTAAGCCACGAAAACATATGGCAAACTCTTGCAAGATATACCAACACAATATATCAACATCTTGAACATAATTTATTCCAATAGTACGGCCAGAATACAACTTGGAACATTGGGAAACCAATTCAAAATAGAACGTGGTGTGAGACAAGGAGACCCATTGACTCCAAAACTCTTCTCTGCTGTCCTAGAAAATATTTTCAGAAAACTTGAATGGGACAACTTTGGAATAAATATAAATGGTTTAAAATTAAACCACCTCAGATTCGCTGACGACCTTGTTTTATTTGAAGAAAGCCCGAAACAGCTGGGCACAATGATACAAACTCTTAACGAGGAAAGCACAAGGGTCGGACTTAGTATGAATGTCACAAAAACCAAACTAATGACCAACTCGGCAAGAGTTGATATAGTGCGGAAAACCTCTAGAATAAGTAGACGAATATACATATCTGTGCCAAATAATCTCACCTAGTGACCAATGGTAAAAGGAGTAGACAAAAGAGTTGCAATTCGATGGAACAAGTACTGGTCTCTCAAGGAAATCATGAAATATAAGGACTTAAGTATGTCATTAAAACGAAAAACAAACAACACATGTATCCTACCCAGTATCACATATGGTTGCAAAACTTGGGCTCTCACAGTGAACTTAAGAGACAAACTGGCAAGATACCAACGAGCGATGGAGAGAAGTACCGCAGGTATAAAACGAAAGGATAGAGTTAGAAACGAGGACATTCGTGAGAGAACAAAACTTACTGATCTACTCGTCGCCCGAACAGACCAACAGAAATGGCGATGGACGGGCCACATGATGCGCGACACGGGTAAATGGAGCAAAACAGTGACAGAATGGTATCCAAGAGATGGAAAAAGTAATAGAGGCATACCAATCACAAGATAAGAAGACGACCTCAGGTTAACTGCGGGCCCTAACTGGAGGAGAGTTACTAGAGACAGAGCTCAGTGGAAGTCACTAGAGGAGGCCCATGCCATGAGGCACACTGAAATTAGAGACATAATATAAGAAAAAACACTTACAACACGAAGGACACTTACACTTACAACGAATCCTAAATTCTGAAAAAAGGGCTTATTATTATTATAAGGCGGCAGGGGAGCCGATTTCGTTGAGAGTGCTGACTGAGCTGCAGCCGTATAGACAGTTTTTCATACTTCTGTCTACAAAGAAGTCGTGGTCGGAGCCGCGGATTTTCTAGTGATACATACAAAAAAGTGCGAGTCAAAAAAATGGTTTTCATTCGTTATCGGGTCGGGGGTACTCATCTAATGAAAGATCCTAATTAGTTGTCGGCCGTAAATAGCTCCCTTATACGTTTTTTAAACATATTTCTGTTACTGTCTCAAATAGTTATGCAATAAGCGCCCTGACTCAATTTTCCAAGAGGCTACAATATGAAATTCGTATGAAAATAAGAAAAGATTTGTTCTGTACAGGCTGGCTCCGCTTGCACTTATCTCGTTGTCGATGGTACACACTAGATGTAGATTCTAGTATCGGGCTATGTCTCTTGCGTCATCGGGTCTCTCCGATGGTCTGCCCTATACAGCCGCGCCCCCCGCGTGCTCGCTCCCGCTGCCGTCACTTCGCCGAGCCCGCTTACCGGTGCCCGTACTTCAGGTGCTTTCAATTGTGTTTCAGATACATATTGGAGCTGAAAATGGAACAAAGTGCACCATTAGCAAAAACGGAAGAATTAAGGTCCGGAGGATATGCAAGATGGACTGGCGTCAGGATACGCACTTACCCTTCTGGATATGGTTTGAGAAAGGCGAGATCGTGGTAAAGAGCGGCTACGGGCACCCTGACTTCCTGGAGCCGTCCCTGGCCTGGGCAGATCCAGAGCCATTCGACGTCAAGTATTACGGGCTGCGCACTAAAATCGGTGAAGTTCCTTTCGTTCTCCACGTCAGAGATTATAAGATAGAAGCGTATTACGAAGAAGATGAGTACAATATGAAATTGAAAACGCCTTTCGATGAATTGTTTGAAGCATTACATAATTTAATAGCTTTAAATAAATAATCTAATACAAGTTTAGGAGTAAGTATATTTTAGTTAGGTAATTAGCTTTTGTTTCATATCATTTGCATCGCACAAGCTTTTATGCATAAGGTTTAGGTTAGTAGTATATTTTAGTTAATTGAGCAAGCTGATGTTTTTAGTATATTATTATTTTGTACCGTTTTTATATCAAAGGTGATGGTACAAGCTTTTTTGCATAAAGTTTAGGTTACTTTATTGAACAAACTATCGTTTTATAATTTGTACCGTAGGTACTCTTTTCTAGAAAGATTTAACAAGTTTTGTGCAATAGGTCTAAGTTAGAACTATATTTTAGTGAATTGAGCAAATTATGCATGCCGATGTGTCACTGATTAGGGCCTCACAATAAATTCCTTTTTTTTTTCAAAATGACTTTTAATTAGCTACAGCTTTAGAGATAAGCTCGGTTTGTATTTGAGTGCGCACTATATTGAGAATCTGCTATTTTGATAATATTTTAATCAGATATTTTAAGTCTTGTATAATGCGAATATTGTAAAAGGACATAAGGTGGGGCATCTAGTCGCGTGTCTACACGACGTAAAATGCATATACGGCAATTTGTGATGAAGAGATTTTGTTGAGTTGATCCTTATGGCTCAAAAAATGGATTTAAGAAGAAGAGATTTTTCATTTTTTCTACGGAATGCCCTCCAGACCATAGAGTTAGGATAGTTGGTTGTACCTAAAGGTACCTAGAGAGGACACTCCAAAGAAATCAAGCAAAAAAAAACGAGACCAATTTCAAATGTCATTTACACGTTGTCTAGCTAATCAGTCCCCAGCATAGAGTTAGGATTGTACATAAAGGTACCTAGAGAGGACACTCCAAAGAAATCAAGCAAAAAAAATGAGACCAATTTCAAATGTCGTTTACACGTTGTCTATGGAATGGGTGCTAATCAGTCCCCAGTACGGCGGGAAAGTAAATTGAAACGCAATTTTTATAAAAAATATTTAGCGTTGACTGCAAAAATCTTGGGAATAATAGGTACTTAAAAATGTGTGCTTAGGTTGACTTACTGGGTTGTGCTGGCCTGCAGATCAAATATAATGAAAAATTCTCGAGGTTTTTAATTTCACTGGTAAGTTGTTTTTAGCTGATTGAACACACTTTAGCTAAAACTTTGCATATAAAAAGATGGCAAAAATTATTACAGTAAACATTATACACGGTGATTTTTTTATAAATTATTACAATAAACATTATACACGGTGACTTTTCATTGGTTTTGAAGCCGAAGGCCACTTCATAGGCATCGTTAGTAAGACCTAATTAGCTAGTCAAAAGAGAAATTTACTATGTGTCATTTTTTTTCCAAAACCAATGAAAAGTCAGCGTGTATATAAATTAAATTGTAGTAGTGTTTCTTAATCAATTAAATCATATCGATGTGAAAATGATAAGTAAGTCTTATTTAAAGATATATTCCAATTTTCCCTGGCTGGGGAACGAATCCAGGACCTCCAGTGTTATTTTTTGAGGGCGCCACTATCGGAAGTGTAGTCCCTTAACACTGCTTACGTTTATAAGTAGTAGGTATCTGCTTTGCTTCCCTGCAATAGACGTTTCATATCAAAGGGGTTTCTGTTGCTGGCTGTTTATAATTAGATTTAAAAAAAATGTTGTATGTATTTTATGGTTTCACTTCGATATTAAAACATCGATCCATCAAATCTAGATAAATCAAAATTGCTATGCCAATCAGTAGCAATTTGAGTGACGTAGTCCCCTACAACATGTTACAATAAGGTATTCTCTTCCCGTGACAGCTGATGACGTAGGCGGAACATGACTACGTCATCAGTTTGATATGTTGCCACTGTGTGAAATTGAATTACCTGAGCGTAATGCATTTTTGAATTTTATATACCAATTTCGAATTAATAATCCATTATATCACTTTATAAAATATTGAATTGATAAATCACGCGAGAATCGCGAGATACTAAATAGCTAAGTTACTTAATATTTTTTTAATATTCATGAACTAATTGAGAAAGTCCTTAAATTTACCGAAAAGAACAATCAGTGGCAACTAGAGATGGGCGGCGGGTAAATACCCAATCTACCCATTTGGGAATATACCCGGTAGATTGGGTAAATACCCGGTATATACCCGTATCTACCCATTTGGTGGGTAGATTGAATTTTATGAGTAATTACTTCGCAATTCGTGTCGGAAAGTGTGTGCAAGCGCTTTAATATGCTAAAAATGCAGGTAGACGTCAAATCTGACATTAAAGTATATGAAACCACCATACTAATCATACTTTGATAATAGGCTTTTTTGATTTATTGTAATTTTTTTGTTGGGAGGTGCGCAAAGACATACTTAAAAGTGGTTAAATGAGTAAGAAGATATAAAATGCGATGTCAATATATGGGCACCCTCATACATGTATAAAGAGTAGGTATCTTTGACTGCTCATCCAAGAGCCAAAACTACTGATTTCGGGGTTGGTCTCGGAACAAAAGATATTCGTTTAGACGAGTTCTTCGATCCCCCATCAACAGGTCATAACATTTCCCACAAAATAGTATGCCGGGTATTTACCCGTATCTACCCGTTGTATGGGAACATACAAATTGACAGGTTTAACTTTATATTTTTTGCAGGCAAATATTTTTAGACCTAACTAGATGTTAAAATGTGCAATCAGACATCAAATGCGATGTCAATATACGAGCACCCTCATACATGTATAGAGATTAGGTATCTTTAACTGCTAATTTAAGAGCCAAAACTACTGATTTCGGGGTTGGTCTTGGAACAAAAGATATTCGTTTAGACGAGTTCTTCGATCCCCCATCAACTTGTCATAACATTTCCCACAAAATAGTATGCCGGGTATTTACCCGTATCTACCCGTTGTATGAAAACATACAAATTAACAGGTCTAAGATTACACTTTTTGCTGGCAAACGTAAGTAGACCTAACGAGATGTTAAAATGTGCAATCAGACATCAAATGCGATGTCAATATACGAGCACCCTCATACATGTATAGAGATTAGGTATCTTTGACTGCTAATTTAAGAGCAAAAACTACTGATTTCGGGGTTGGTCTCTGAACAAAATATATTCGTTTAGACGAGTTCTTCGATCCCCCATCAACTTGTCATAACATTTCCCACAAAATAGTATGCCGGGTATTTACCCGTATCTACCCGTTGTATGGGAACATACAAATTGACAGGTCTAACTTTATATTTTTTGCTGGCAAATATTTTAAGACCTAACGAGATGTTAAAATGTGCAATCAGACATCAAATGCGATGTCAATATACGAGCACCCTCATACATGTATAGAGATTAGGTATCTTTGACTGCTAATTTAAGAGCCAAAACTACTGATTTCGGGGTTGGTCTCGGAACAAAAGATATTCGTTTAGACGAGTTTTTTGATCCCCCATCAACTTGTCATAACATTTCCCACAAAATTGTATGCCGGGTATTTACCCGTATCTACCCGTTGTATGGAAACATACAAATTGACAGGTCTAAGATTACACTTTTTGCTGGCAAACGTAAGTAGACCTAATAAGATGTTAAAATGAGCAATCAGAGATCAAATGCGATGTCAATATACGAGCACCCTCATACATGTATAGAGATTAGGTATCTTTGACTGCTAATTTAAGAGCCAAAACTACTGATTTCGGGGTTGGTCTCGAAACAAAAGATATTCGTTTAGACGAGTTCTTTGATCCCCCATCAACTTGTCATAACATTTCCCACAAAATTGTATGCCGGGTATTTACCCGTATCTACCCGTTGTATGGAAACATACAAATTGACAGGTCTAAGATTACACTTTTTGCTGGCAAACGTAAGAAGACCTAATAAGATGTTAAAATGAGCAATCAGAGATCAAATGCGATGTCAATGTACGAGCACCCTCATACATGTATAGAGATAAGGTATCTTTAACTGCTAATTTAAGAGCCAAAACTACTGATTTCGGGGTTGGTCTCGGAACAAAAGATATTCGTTTAGACGAGTTCTTCGATCCCCCATCAACTTGTCATAACATTTCCCACAAAATAGTATGCCGGGTATTTACCCGTATCTACCCGTTGTATGGGAACATACAAATTGACAGGTTTAACTTTATATTTTTTGCAGGCAAATATTTTTAGACCTAACTAGATGTTAAAATGTGCAATCAGACATCAAATGCGATGTCAATATACGAGCACCCTCATACATGTATAGAGATTAGGTATCTTTGACTGCTAATTTAAGAGCCAAAACTACTGATTTCGGGGTTGGTCTCGGAACAAAAGATATTCGTTTAGACGAGTTTTTTGATCCCCCATCAACTTGTCATAACATTTCCCACAAAATTGTATGCCGGGTATTTACCCGTATCTACCCGTTGTATGGAAACATACAAATTGACAGGTCTAAGATTACACTTTTTGCTGGCAAACGTAAGTAGACCTAATAAGATGTTAAAATGAGCAATCAGAGATCAAATGCGATGTCAATATACGAGCACCCTCATACATGTATAGAGATTAGGTATCTTTGACTGCTAATTTAAGAGCCAAAACTACTGATTTCGGGGTTGGTCTCGAAACAAAAGATATTCGTTTAGACGAGTTCTTTGATCCCCCATCAACTTGTCATAACATTTCCCACAAAATTGTATGCCGGGTATTTACCCGTATCTACCCGTTGTATGGAAACATACAAATTAACAGGTCTAGGATTACACTTTTTGCTGGCAAACGTAAGTAGACCTAATAAGATGTTAAAATGTGCAATCAGACATCAAATGCGATGTCAATATACGAGCACCCTCATACATGTATAGAGAGTAGGTATTCTGGACTGCTTATCCAAGAGCCAAAACTACTGATTTCGGGGTTTGTCTCGGAACAAAAGATATTCGTATAGATGAGTTCTTCGATCCCCCATCAACTTGTTATAACATTTCCCACAAAATAGTATGCCGGGTATTTACCCGTATCTACCCGTTGTATGGAAACATACAAATTGACAGGTCTATGTTTACATTTTTTGCTGGCAAACGTAAGTAGACCTAATTATATGTTAAAATAAGTAATCAGATAACAAATAAGATGGCATCTGTATATTTAATATGGAAAGCATCAGTGATTTTAATCTTTGATATTTTTTCTTTTAGAGATATTCATTGTTTTATACATTATATAACCTTTTTGTACATTTCTACACATAAATAGTGGACTCACACAAATTTTTAAATAAATATTCCAATCTACCCACCCAAACGGGTAGATACGGGTATATACCCGGTGCATATCGGGTAAATACCCAAGCGTGGGTAAATACCCGGGTAGATGCCCATCTCTACTAGACAGGCACTAGGCAGCAGTATGTAAGTAGGTAATAAAAAACTCCATAATTTGGGAAATTATGTTTGTGGAAATTATAAGCGTCAAGCAAGAGGCTCGAGGAGGCATCTCAGAAGCTCGGCGGGAGTGCGCATTACTAGCGCTTTCGCAAGTAATAAAAGCGACATGCATGAGAGATGGGCGGCGGGTAAATACCCAATCTACCCATTTGGGAATATACCCGGTAGATTGGGTAAATACCCGGTATATACCCGTATCTACCCATTTGGTGGGTAGATTGAATTTTATGAGTAATTACTTCGCAATTCGTGTCGGAAAGTGTGTGCAAGTGCTGTAATATGCTTAAAATGCAGGTAGACGTCAAATCTGACATTAAAGTATATGAAACCACCATACTAATCATACTTTGATAATAGGCTTTTTTGATTTATTATCATTTTTTTGTTGGGAGGTGCGCAAAGACATACTTAAAAGTGGTTAAATGAGTAAGAAGATATAAAATGCGATGTCAATATATGGGCACCCTCATACATGTATAGAGAGTAGGTATCTTTGACTGCTAATTTAAGAGCCAAAACTACTGATTTCGGGGTTGGTCTCGCAGGGACGTGCATCACCGATTATTGCAGGATAGACTAATTGTGGGGCCTTTGCCCAGCAGTGGGACAAAAAAAAACTCTCTGACTGAACTGACCCTATTAGTGTGTTTACATCCCGAGAGCCACTTATAATACGCGTCATATTGTTTAATACTATTAAATGTTCTTTTTAGCTTACCGCTTGTTTGAATGAAATCCAAAATAGGCTGGCATCGGCCATTTATGATTATTGCTCTTTTGTCCTCAAAAGTTAGAACAAACACCTGGTGCACAACTTTTACATGAAAAACTTTCCATTGCATTAAAGCGTTGTTATAAAGCGGTAATAAAGTTTTCCTCCTAATTTCATTTGCGATAGCAAACAAAGTTCAGAGCAGATCGTAATCACTTCACTTGTAATTTGTAATGCGACAATGCAAATAATTATCATTGGACAAGAAAAAATATCAAATATATACGACTAATACAAAAGTTTACGTAATTTCATTTTATCCTCGAACATATTCCGCGTATTTAAATTGGTAGCGTAACACAAGCGAGAACCAATAACTTTCTACTTTTCATCACGGAGTGCTTCAAGGAACAAATAAAAAGGCTCGAAATCGATATCATTCCTTATTGGTCAAAAGTGAAAAGAGATAAAAAACGTTGATTATTGAGATAGAACTAGCTTAAAGATAAGGGCCATTTTTGAAACTCAGTATTTCACTAACCTAATGGTTTTTTCCATACAAAAATTAGCTTTGTATAACTGACGCGTTTTAAAAATGGCTGGCATAAGCTCTTGTCTTAGATATTGGTTGTGTGTGCGGATATTTCGCGTGTGTGTGCGTCGATGAAATACGTAGACGATCACACTACACATGCAAATTCCTATCCGTGCACTGTGAATGTGTGTAAATCGAGACACTACGGAGAATTGTCTTCTAGGTAGCTGCCTAGAGTACTGCGTATATATATACGTATACCTACACTAAGTAAGCGAGTACGTAGCCAGCATATGGCGCGATGGACAGGAAAGCGCGCGTTTATTTGAAAATATTAGTCTATTATAATTTATTTTTAAATAAAAAAATGTGCATATATTAGGGAACCTCCGGGTAGACAAAGTCTTTGAGTCTCTATGGAAAGCACGTGCCTGTGGTCTCGGAACAAAAGATATTCGTTTAGACGAGTTCTTCGATCCCCCATCAACTTGTCATAACATTTCCCACAAAATAGTATGCCGGGTATTTACCCGTATCTACCCGTTGTATGGGAACATACAAATTGACAGGTCTAACTTAATATTTTTTGCTGGCAAATATTTTAAGACCTAACGAGATGTTAAAATGTGCAATCAGACATCAAATGCGATGTCAATATACGAGCACCCTCATACATGTATAGAGATTAGGTATCTTTGACTGCTAATTTAAGAGCAAAAACTACTGATTTCGGGGTTGGTCCCGGAACAAAAGAATTCGTTTAGACGAGTTCTTCGATCCCCCATCAACTTGTCATAACATTTCCCACAAAATAGTATGCCGGGTATTTACCCGTATCTACCCGTTGTATGGGAACATACAAATTGACAGGTCTAACTTTATATTTTTTGCTGGCAAATATTTTAAGACCTAACGAGATATTAAAATGTGCAATCAGACATCAAATGCGATGTCAATATACGAGCACCCTCATACATGTATAGAGATTAGGTATCTTTGACTGCTAATTTAAGAGCAAAAACTACTGATTTCGGGGTTGGTCTCGGAACAAAAGATATTCGTTTAGACGAGTTCTTCGATCCCCCATCAACTTGTCATAACATTTCCCACAAAATAGTATGCCGGGTATTTACCCGTATCTACCCGTTGTATGGGAACATACAAATTGACAGGTCTAACTTAATATTTTTTGCTGGCAAATATTTTAAGACCTAACGAGATGTTAAAATGTGCAATCAGACATCAAATGCGATGTCAATATACGAGCACCCTCATACATGTATAGAGATTAGGTATCTTTGACTGCTAATTTAAGAGCTAAAACTACTGATTTTGGGGTTGGTCTCGGAACAAAAGATATTCGTTTAGACGAGTTCTTCGATCCCCCATCAACTTGTCATAACATTTCCCACAAAATAGTATACCGGGTATTTACCCGTATCTACCCGTTGTATGAAAACATACAAATTAACAGGTCTAAGATTACACTTTTTGCTGGCAAACGTAAGTAGACCTAACGAGATGTTAAAATGTGCAATCAGACATCAAATGCGATGTCAATATACGAGCACCCTCATACATGTATAGAGATTAGGTATCTTTGACTGCTAATTTAAGAGCAAAAACTACTGATTTCGGGGTTGGTCTCTGAACAAAATATATTCGTTTAGACGAGTTCTTCGATCCCCCATCAACTTGTCATAACATTTCCCACAAAATAGTATGCCGGGTATTTACCCGTATCTACCCGTTGTATGGGAACATACAAATTGACAGGTCTAACTTTATATTTTTTGCTGGCAAATATTTTAAGACCTAACGAGATGTTAAAATGTGCAATCAGACATCAAATGCGATGTCAATATACGAGCACCCTCATACATATATAGAGATTAGGTATCTTTGCTAATTTAAGAGCCAAAACTACTGATTTCGGGGTTGGTCTCGGAACAAAAGATATTCGATTAGACGAGTTCTTCGATCCCCCATCAACTTGTCATAACATTTCCCACAAAATAGTATGCCGGGTATTTACCCGTATCTACCCGTTGTATGGAAACATACAAATTAACAGGTCTAAGATTACACTTTTTGCTGGCAAACGTAAGTAGACCTAATAAGATGTTAAAATGAGCAATCAGACATCAAATGCGATGTCAATATACGAGCACCCTCATACATGTATAGAGATTAGGTATCTTTGACTGCTAATTTAAGAGCCAAAACTACTGATTTCGGGGTTGGTCTCGGAACAAAAGATATTTGTTTAGACGAGTTCTTCGATCCCCCATCAACTTGTCATAACATTTCCCACAAAATAGTATGCCGGGTATTTACCCGTATCTACCCGTTGTATGGGAACATACAAATTGACAGGTCTAACTTTATATTTTTTGCTAGCAAATATTTTAAGACCTAACGAGATGTTAAAATGTGCAATCAGACATCAAATGCGATGTCAATATACGAGCACCCTCATACATGTATAGAGATTAGGTATCTTTGACTGCTAATTTAAGAGCAAAAACTACTGATTTCGGGGTTGGTCTCGGAACAAAAGATATTCGTTTAGACGAGTTCTTCGATCCCCCATCAACTTGTCATAACATTTCCCACAAAATAGTTTGCCGGGTATTTACCCGTATCTACCCGTTGTATGGGAACATACAAATTGACAGATCTAACTTTATATTTTTTGCTGGCAAATATTTGTAGACCTAACTAGATGTTAAAATGAGCAATCAGACATCAAATGCGATGTCAATATACGAGCACCCTCATACATGTATAGAGATTAGGTATCTTTGACTGCTAATTTAAGAGCCAAAACTACTGATTTTGGGGTTGGTCTCGGAACAAAAGATATTCGTTTAGACGAGTTCTTCGATCCCCCATCAACTTGTCATAACATTTCCCACAAATTAGTATGCCGGGTATTTACCCGTATCTACCCGTTGTATGGGAACATACAAATTAACAGGTCTAACTTTATATTTTTTGCTGGCAAATATTTGTAGACCTAACTAGATGTTAAAATGTGCAATCAGACATCAAATGCGATGTCAATATACGAGCACTTCAAACATGTATAGAGATTAGGTATCTTTGACTGCTAATTTAAGAGCCAAAACTACTGATTTCGGGGTTGGTCTCGGAACAAAAGATATTCGTTTAGACGAGTTCTTCGATCCCCCATCAACTTGTCATAACATTTCCCACAAAATAGTATGCCGGGTATTTACCCGTATCTACCCGTTGTATGGGAACATACAAATTAACAGGTCTAAACTTACACTTTTTGCTTGCAAACGTAAGTAGACCTAATAAGATGTTAAAATGAGCAATCAGACATCAAATGCGATGTCAATATACGAGCACCCTCAAACATGTATAGAGATTAGGTATCTTTGACTGCTAATTCAAGAGCCTTAACTACTGATTTCGGGGTTGGTCTCGGAACAAAAGATATTCGTTTAGACGAGTTCTTCGATCCCACATCAACTTGTCATAACATTTCCCACAAAATAGTATGCCGGGTATTTACCCTTATCTACCCGTTGTATGGAAACATACAAATTAACATGTCTAAACTTACACTTTTTGCTTGCAAACGTAAGTAGACCTAATAAGATGTTAAAATGAGCAATCAGACATCAAATGCGATGTCAATATACGAGCACCCTCAAACATGTATAGAGATTAGGTATCTTTGACTGCTTATCCAAGAGCCAAAACTACTGATTTCGGGGTTGGTCTCGGAACAAAAGATATTCGTATAGATGAGTTCTTCGATCCCCCATCAACTTTTTATAACATTTCCTACAAAATAGTATGCCGGGTATTTACCCGTATCTACCCGTTGTATGGAAACATACAAATTGTTAGGTCTATGTTTTCATTTTTTGCTGGCAAACGTAAGTAGACCTAATTATATGTTAAAATAAGTAATCAGATAACAAATAAGATGGCATCTGTATATTTAATATGGAAAGCATCAGTGATTTTAATCTTTGATATTTTTTCTTTTAGAGATATTCATTGTTTTATACATTATATAACCTTTTTGTACATTTCTACACATAAATAGTGGACTCACACAAATTTTTAAATAAATATTCCAATCTACCCACCCAAACGGGTAGATACGGGTATATACCCGGTGCATATCGGGTAAATACCCAAGCGTGGGTAAATACCCGGGTAGATGCCCATCTCTAGTGGCAACACTTTGTGACGTAGTCAAGTTCCATCTCGGGAAGAGAATACCTTATTTTATTGTACCATGCCTTACACTAGCCGGATTACAACACATGCATATTTACGCACACTAATGCACGCAGTTTTTGGTCTCGCCTTTTTACCGCCTATTTCCAGTCTTGTTACTTAGATCATAAGTCTATGCTCTTCTATGACGCTTTAAATTAACAAGATTATTTCTATATTTTTAAAAGGTAAGCCTGGATACTTAGCTTTTTGCGTAATTTTGCCCTTACTCTGTCTTTTCAATGAAGTTAGAAAGAGAGAGCTTTGTTTGCTGTGAAGTTAGCACATCACTCCGTCGCCGATGAATCGAGTTAACGTTAGCCAGTATAGTAAACGTGTAAGGGAGTAGTTATACCTAGCGTTGATTTTGCGTTTGATTTGCGCTAGAAGCGCAGCGCTTCCAGCGCTCTCCTAGCGTGACAGGTGTCAAACACATGTCATCAAAAAATCAGCGTTCCATTAGCGTTCGCAGAGCGCTTGATGAGCGCTTTTCTTCGGAGGATGTCCACATTTCTGTACTATTTTTTATCCACTATCTGACTTGGATAGATAACGACAAGAGCATAAAAAACATCGATCTCCTGCGTGCTGTAGAAAGCACGTGTAAAACGCTGGTCCCAATAGTCAATTTTGTCAAAAGCTTTTACTCGTATGCAACCTAAAAAATCTGCCACCAGTATTGGTCCATTACATATACGAAAAACAAAGTCATCCACTATTCTAAGCATGTATACCTACATATATTGATATATACAATTTGGTGAAAATAAACTCAATACATACTTAGGAAGTCGGGTAAAAATCCATTCTATTTCTAATTGCCAATAAAGAGAATTTAATCGAGAGACTAAATTCTCTTTTAATTTATACCTACATGACATGATGCATTTTTTGATGACAATATATGCGTTGTCAAGGTAACGTAATTTGCAAAAACCAGTTAATAATAAATGGAAAGAAAACCAAAAAAAATATACATTTCGTATAATTTGTGCGTGTAGATCTACACTGTGGCTGTTGAGTTCACGTAATATTTGTCGCCATGTTGTTTTTATACTATACTTACTTGTTATTAAAAATTCACACACAAATAAAATAAAAACACGTTTCCGGCATTTTCTTTGATTTCCTAGTACCTATTTGATCTGTAACGTAAATGATAGTTGGTATATTTCAAATACTGTCTATTGCGTATTAGGTACCTATTTGAAATATACTCTGATGTAGGTCATGTAGGTATGTAAGTTTAACAATGTATGTCCAAAAATACTCGTCTACCTACACCCGAGTCGCGCGACCAAGGAAAGGAACATTCTTTAGATTACCACCTGCCTGCCTAGTCACCCTACTACTCGCAAATGACATTATTTGCGTTTGCCGAGCGCTTTCAACGCTCCCAAAGCGCGCGCTCAACGCGCGTTAGGACAGCGTTAGGAGAACGTTAGGAGAGCGCTAGGAGAGCGCTCCGAGCGCTATAGCGCTCGAAGCGCGAGGTATAATCCGTTCCATACATTTTCATACAAATTCATCGATTTGACAGCTGTCGCGCTCGTAGCGCTGCGCTAGCAACGCTAGGTATAACTACTCCCTAATTCACTCATGCTAAGGGTTGTATCGAAATCTATTCGAACCGCGTTTACTCGCTAGCGACTGTAGTAACATAATGTAAGTTTTCGATAGCAACCTATGGCACTACTGATCTGCAGTTGATGGTCGCATACTTTATTTTTTAATTTTTCTTCTTGATGGGTTACAAAAAAAAATTAATAAGTTTTTGACTAAAAAGGTTGATGATACACGAATTAGTAGGGAGTGATGCCAGGGAGAGAAAAATAACCTGCTGACTTAAAATTACTTGAAAATATAACTTTAATAATTGGGTATTAAAAAATGTTATAACATTTCAAATATACCAAAAAAAATTAAGATTTTCATTATCTTGGTAAAACATAAAAATTAATCAAGAAATTATTTTTTTATCGCCCTTAAACGGGTTCCCTTTTTAGTTGGAGAGTTTTTTTAGTAGCAACATTTATGATTGTATTAGTTTCAGTAAAACTATGTCTATGGTTTCAGTCGCAAGTCGCAACCGCCGCCGCTGCCGCCGCCGTCGCCCGCGCCTTTGGCCGCAGCACTCGCACACGCGTATGTAAAAAGTATAACAACCTTCTTGCAAGCCATACGACCTTCTGGCCGTCATTATTTTTAAAAACTTAAATTTGAATTCTCAACAATAGCTCTGCATTCTTTTGTCCAAACTGCTCTTTCTTATAGAGAAAATTGAGATTGTTACTACGCTTATTCTTTTTCCTGCAAAATAATATAGATTCCGACGTCAAGAAAATGAAGTTCTTAGCAGCAATTATGATTATTATTATTTTTAAAACCCAAATATCCGTTGTAGAGGGGACAAAGGGGCCTGTGGCGGAGAAGGATTACTCCCCCTACGTTTTCATCTATCAGCTCTCTGCGGCTTTTGGAACCATATTCGTCATAGGCCCCCTGCTTGTTCCGCGAGGGCCAAATCAAGAGTAAGTGTTTTAAGTAGTAGCTTATTTAGTTGAGCTGTCCCGGGGTATTGTCCTCTCCTCTCGTCAGCTAGAACCTGGCGGCGCCCTCAGCTGTGCTGATCCGGGGTGCGCGGACTGGATTGTCTTGTTCAAAGATATGGCGAAATTGAGGAGATGTCACCCAAGGATGCCGAAACAGTGCGGCGAGAAAACCCTGAAGCATTGAAATTGGTTTTATGACCGACTGGCTGCCTGACGTCAACCCTCCTTGGGATTACAGATGTCGCACGGCACGTTTGTATTTAGTCTAAGAGTTAGGGCTCTTACACACGAGCGACAGTTCGCGACCGTGGATGGAAACCACGCGTACTTCACGTACGACGTACGATGACGACGACCGTCGCGCAACTGTCGCGCGACCGTCGCCCACCATCGGTGACCGTCACTGCTCCTCGTGTATAATACCTTTATTTGTTTCAGGACCATTCGAGTTGGAATCATGCTCTCTGCCTTCTACATGTGGCTGGCGTAAGTTTTCTTCTTTTTCTCTTTATTTATTCTGCCTCCGTAAACCAGACATACAAACTTACTTAAGTACCTACTAAATTACTGATATTATTAATGTGTAAATAACTCTTCTGACTGTCCTTCTGTCTGTTTCCTCTTCACGCTTCAACTACTGAATAGGTTTAGATAAAATTTGGTATGGATATAGTTTGAGACCCGGGGAATGACAGCTGTTTTATGCCAAAAAACATCCATCAAAGGAATGAAACGCGAAGTAAAACTTTGCCATACAAAAGTAGACTTTATTACAAAATGCCTACTTACTATATTTACGCAGACGAAGGCGCGGGTAAAAGCTAGTGTTAAATAAGAGCGCGAATTAGTATTTCGTGTTTTATTATAATTCATTTAATAAAATAAATAATAGTACCTACGTAAGCCAAGCAGTCAGTGTTAGGAGACTATTGGAAGAAAAGTATGATGTGGAAATGCGACGTACGGATCCCAGGACGTGGAGGCGCGGTAGCGCACTCCGGTACTAAAAAAGGTCGCGTGTTCGAAAGCTATCCAGTTCATTTTCTTTTCATGTTATGCTGAAAATCCCGTATAACATATTGTGATTTTGTTTCAGCTGGGTAACAATTTATTGCTCACAGATACATCCAACATACAGTTTGTCGTTCTCAAATACTACGCTCGCCTTCTTGGCATATTCTTGGGTATGTATCTACTGAACACTATTTACTGTATTTACTAGGTGTGTTTTACAACATGTTTCATTTTGTGACATTTTAATCCTGATTTAATTAGATAATGTATGTTACTATTTCCGTTTTGTCAGAGCCGTAGAAGGGCCAGACCTTCCTTGTTTTCTCAACAAAATAATCGTTTGTGTAGGATTAAGTAGTGCTAGCATGTCGGTACTTTCATTTTCAAAAAAACCCTGTAATCCTTCTGCTAGCAATCAGACTAATCACTCGGACCAAACATCCCGCCAGACATGTTTACTACAAGTACTAGAAAGCTGTAATTTTGTATTTGTATGTATCACTATGAAAATATTTTTTTGGCCTGGCTCCCATGCAAATAAGTTACATTTTATTTGTATGGGAGCTTAAAAGAATTTTTTTTCTTGACCAACGTGTCGGTCGTGGTCGGGTTATATTGTGATCTTTTGAACACCATTTTTTAAAAATATTTGGTTTGCAAATTTTTGATAGTCAGGTGTCCTCCCCCCCCCCCCCTCCCCTTCTACCTGCTGTATGGACACGTGAAAAAATTCACAGCTGTAATATATACAACGAAGTTTAAAGGAAAACTATCAGAGCTAAGTTAGTTTGCAATTTAAAATCGATTTGTGTAAATAAGATAATATCAATCTAGCGCAGGTTGAGTGGAAGAAATCCCTAAATGAGATATGTCCGCCTTAGTATATTTGCGCTTTTGTATGTTATCTTTGTATATGTATTTGTTTTGCTTCAATTTTAATTAAAAGTTATTACAAATAAACGAACAACATAAAGATAAGGATAATTTCATACGAAGACACTCGCTCGAGTCTCCCACCCCGGATCGCTGCGAGCTTCATTCTCGGGCCGATTCAGGACTTCCTCAACCCCTTACCCTTCCTGTTCACCCCGGCTCACTGAAAGCTCCGTTCTCGGGTTGATTCAGGACTTCCTTAACCTCTCACCCCGGATCGCTGAGAGCTCCGTTCTCGGGCAGATTCAGGACTTCCTTAACCTCCCACCCTTCCTGTACACCTCGGATCGCTGAGAGCACCATCTCAGGTCAGGTCAGCTACCTCTTCAGGGTAAATTACCGGAGCAACCCTTGGTGCCCGCTTCCGCGCCCCTAAAGTGCCCGAAACCACGCCCTGACGTAAGCATACGCTAGGAGTGGTATCTTGACCCTGACCACCGGGCGCTCCCCGCCTATTCTGGTCAGCCCTCGCGCCTCCCGAACCCGGTACACCGTCCTTCACCCCCTCAGGGTGAGTTGATTCAAGCAACCTCCGATATCGGGTTGCCCGTAGGAATAGTCCTGGTTCCGGAAGCAGAATTCATACGTCTTTCCGTTCGGTGCACCGACGTACCCGCGCTCCCCGACCCTCTGTCGGGATCCCGTGACTGTCTGGGAGAAAATAAAAAAACTTAGAATGTACCAGCTGCTTCTCTTCCCACGCAGATCGTAAAAGCCGATCGAGGGAATGGGCAAAAATGCGAATCATGTTAACAGGCAATGCGGCTAGCGACCCCACACTGTGTTGATTGCTTTTCCATCTTCTCGCCCACCATGACGCTAAAAGTGGTTTTTGGCTCTTGCCACCGTGGGCTCTGCTTTTCTGTGTTAACATTATTGAGCTCTTTTAGCCATTCCATTATAATTTTTTGCAGCGAGCTTTTCTTAGAGAAATCACGTTTAGAGTGTTGTTTATTTTACGTTATACATATGTTGTTCCACATAGGTTTCCTTAGTAAGTAGCTGGTTGATTTGATTGTTTGATAGCCGATTTATGACATCTTAGTGCAACTGCACAAATGTAAAGTTATCTTACTCTCAATAGGTCAGCTTCGGAATATAGGTCGTCTGTGGAATGCCTTAGTGGTCGTTTGAAAATAACCTTAAGGATGTCTCGCTGGGCCTGTTCGAATCTTATAAAATGTGTTTTTTCGTTGAACCCCAACTTGTTATGCAATTTAGGACCGACTGGCATAAAGCAAGATAGGTCGTGTTTAGTAGCTTATCGTCTGCAACAGGAACAAGTTTACGAAAGGCATATAACAATTTTCTGCCTCGATTGGTTACGTATTCGATTTGTCTGCAGCAGGTGAGGTGTTTACCTGTGTGAATGCCAAGGTACTTAAGGCCATACCTGAATTTTCCGGGGTCTAGTGGCGCCCCCATTTGAAATAAATCATTTGAAAGGAAACGGTAATATCATTTAAAATGTTGCCTTGACCAAACCTTAGATAAACCTTCAAACTATTTTATGAACTACTGCTTACACTTCAAAGTGAGAACCTGAAGCTTTTCTACGCACATTAGCTAAAAGTGACCGTTTTTCGCAAATGTGCGTAAAAAAGCTCCACGTAAATAGTTAAAAGGGTTATCTAGGGTTTGGTCAAGACAAAATTTTAAATGACGTTACCGTTTCCTTTCAAATAATTTATTTCAAATGGGGGCGCCACTGGACTCCGGAAAATTCAGGTAGCCCCTTAAGGCCATACCCAAATTTTCCGGGGTCCAGTGGCGCCGCCATTTAAAATAAATCATTTAAAAGGAAACGGAGATATCATTTAAAATTGTGTCTTGGTCAAGTTCTAGATACCCATTCAAAGTATTTTTTAAACTACTTTTTGTAGTTTAAAGTGAGAACGTGTAGCTTTTCTACGCACATTTGCGAAAAACGGCCACTTTTAGCTAATGTGCGTAGAAAAGCTTCACGTTCGCACTTTAAATTATAAACAGTAGTTCATAAAATAGTTTAAAGGGTTATATCTAGGGCTTGACCAAGACACAATTTTGAATGATATCTCCGTTTCCTTTTAAATGATTTATTTTAAATGGCGGCGCCACTGGACCCCGGAAAATTTGGGTATGGCCTTAATGTGGTCTACGTTTTCAAGAGCCGGACAGTCACAAGCATTTTTTGTGGCGTCGCAAAAATTGTGGAGTTTAAGTGCCAGCGCTCCTGATGCCCCTGTTCGTTTGGTGATACTAAATTAAATGACTTTTGTTTTATCTGCGTTTATTATATTATTAAGAGGTTTTGTGATAGCCAGGTAGTGACAACCTGCATCCCCATATTGGACTTTTGAGTCACGCAATACTTAAAATACTAAACTTTTTGTAGTAACGTGTAAACAAACCCTTATATTTTAACCAATAGAGCCGCATAGAATGGTTTGTCTTCGAACTACTATGGAACTTTTCATTTGCCATTTTTGGCTATCACGACTGGTATTGTTGGATTCCTTGTTACACCCAAAACACGAAACTCTCGATCGTAGAGGCTAACGTGGTGGAAGGGGGAGGGAGAGGCAATCAAAGATGGCGGAAGAGCAGTTCAGTTTTCACGCCATAATATGACAAATCCGGGACCGATTTACAAAATTTGGATTACTAATATTTAACCAAATAGCGGCCAAGTGCGAGCCGGACTCGCCCATGAAGGGTTCCCTAGCAGAAAGTAACATAATATAAGTCTTGTAGTATGTTTTTATTTTATTTTTTTATTTATGTTGATTAAATTAAAGGTCATTTGCGGTTTATGATTTATGACGTATTAAAAAAAAACTACTTACTAGATCTCATTCAAACTAATTTTCTAAAAGTGGTTTTAGTGTCTTTGTTACTTTCGCCCTAAGCTTGAGTCGCTCGCTCGTGTCTTGACCCAAACCATATCTATTAATAGATTTATTAATAAACGAAACTTGTAAAATAATATATTTATCAAACGTTTTTAGACCAATAATAGTTTTGTCTGATAACTCAGTTGCTAAATGTTCATTTTTGAAATAATTATTTGTAAAATATAAATTTAAGTGTCGATGATCATTTGGAAAAGTGACTCGCTTGTAAAATTATTAATAGTAAAATGATCAATCGGCGAAACCATTTCTTTGCCAAACGTTGTTTGTCAAGTGTAATTTTGCCAAATTACTTTTGGTCAAACAACAGGTCCCCACAAAATTTAAATGATTTCTTAGAGGTATTTATATGGTCCATGTATTGTCCATATAAATCTTAGATGTATTTTTTTACAGTTTTGAGTTATGTAAAATGAAATATTGAAGTTGACAGAATTTGATTTAAATGATTTATTACAATAAATTATTTAGTACTCGTGGCTTACGTACGGACATTTTTATTGCACAAAATAAATATTTACGTCGGTATACAATAATTAAATAAATAAAAACTAAATAACCTACCTAAATTATAAACTAAAATAATCTAATTAAAAATAAAACTATATTAAATAAAAAAATATTTTATTGGTTTAAATAAAATTTGGTCTGGATTAAGACCCGGGAAAGGACATAGGATAGAATTTATCCCGAAATTCCCATGGAGAGCGAAGACCGCGGGCACTGCTGGTTATAAATACAATTCTGAAGCTTCAATATTTCATTTTAGATAACTCCTCAACTGTAATAAATACATCTTAGATATATATGAACAGAACATGAAGCATATCATAACCTTTGAGAAATCATTTAAATTTTGGAAATCAGTCCAGTACTTATCGAATTATGGCGTGAAAACGAAACTGCTCTTCCGCCATGTTTGATAACCTCCCCTCTGCCACTATAGCACTCTAGGACCGAGAGTTTCGGGTTTTGGGCGTTACAAGAAATCCAACGATACTAGTCGTGATAGCCAGGAAGGACAAATGAAACGTTTCATAAAGTAGTTCGAAGATGAAACGAAAAAAAAGCAATAGGTTGAATTTATCACTTGGACCGGGCGGTTCCCTAAATGTTCTTAAATGTCACTTTTCACGTGTTTTATCATTTTGCTCAAAATTTTATAAAAATAAAAGTAATGTAACTATTCACTTACCTATGTTATTACGTTAAATTGTTTAATTTTTTTTGTACTAATATGTTAAATAGTTTTTTTCATGTTTCTTTTTCTCCCATGCTGGTCTGGGAGAAATAAAAAAACTTAGAATGTACCAGCTGCTTCTCTACCCACGCAGATCGTAAAAGCCGATCGAGGGAATGGGCAAAAATGCAAATCATGTTAACAGGCGATGCGGCTAGCAACCCATCACTGTATTGATTGCTTTTCCATCTTCTCGCCCACCATGACGCTAAAAGTGGCTTTTGGGTCTTGCGGCCCTGGGCTCTGCATAGAACCGCAAGACCCAAAATGCTCTGTCTGCCCCATTAGGGATAAAGACGTGATAGTATGTATGTATGTATGTTTCTTTTTATAAGAATTTCGAAGTTTAATAACGTTAATTAATAAACAAAAGAGACTGCCTCCGCTGCCGCGGCGGTTATACTGCCGGCAGCCGAGATTTAAAACTCCGGCTGCCGGCGCCAGCACTCAAAATGTGCCGTGAAGTGTAGGTTAGGTTTGTTAGGTTTCCTGTGACCACAACACGAGCTAGCGAGCGAAGCGAGCGAGCGACTCAAGCTAAGGGCTGAAGTAACACAGACACAGATCGTGTTATAACGCCAGCGTGTTTGTACTAATAAATGGAATAAAAATAAAATGTTTGTCCAGGGGAATGTGGAAGGCGTAGATGGGGTGACCATCCGGGGCACCACGACCACCACGCTCGCGCCGCGGCCGACGCCGCGGCCTTTGGGCGCGACACGTGAGACGAAAAAGCCGAAGAAGACGGAGCCCACTACGCCCTTTGAAATCGAAAATGTCACTCCTCCCACTACATTCAGCCCCCAAACGACCACGACGACGACGACGACAACGACGACGACGACGACGACCACCACCACCACCTCCACAACTACGACCAAGAAACGTGTGTTTTTTATTTTATTATTATCTTAGGCTACTTTCACATAGTCATAATCCCTTACCCGTAAGCGCAGAATATGTATGCGTAACCCCAGCAAAATGTTGCGCTTTAGAAAAATGATACAGATGAGTTGTTCATAGTTATTTGAAATTAATGCAACCAAAAATGTTACTATAACGCTCTCTTTCAAACATCACTCCTTCATCATTACGTTGATGGAGATCCTTATGGCACTACTGGCTGCTCTGACGATACAACCATCGGAGTTGCTTCGGAAAAACCTTTAACTTAGGTAACGCCGCGTCTCAAAAATGGCTTTTCAGTACAGTACTGGGCTCTTACCACGACCTCTTATAGCAGTCTTGTTTTGATCTTACTTTGTCAATTCGTACCCTGATCAAAAGAAAACAACATTAAACTTATATTACTTTTATGTTGCATTTGCTAGCACTTTTGTGACGTCACACCAAAATCATTCGCTCAATAGCGTACCAGCAGGAGTGCCATTTTCGGCGCCAGCGTTTATCGAGCACTATCACTTGTCACTATCTCGCGCTACGCAATAATAACGAGCGGGATGACACTTGTCCATCGGACGACATAACCCTATCTGTTATCACATTTTTTCATAACTGCAATTCACGAACAAGCAATGACTCACTATAAATAATTAAACTTTTGTCTTTCTTTTATAGACTAAATTGGTCGGGTTTGACTGCCAGTGTCAATTTTAAGCCCATATTCATACTTCATCATCATCATCATCATTTCAGCCGCATAACGTCCACTGCTGGACATAGGCCTCTCCCAAAGATTTCCAAAATGACCGATCAAGAGCGATTATATTCATACTTACTTACTGAAAAAGCTAAAAATAACAGGAACGCTTTAAAATATCTAATAAAATATTATTTTTACTATATTTTTTCTCAACTTCAAACTTATTATATGCTTTGACAAAGCAGATTAATTTGATTTTTGAATAGAGTCATTCTTAACAATTATGCCTTGAGGTAATTAGGGATTTTAACTGCCATCTTACCAGCTTAAGATTCAAAGACCCCAAGTGAGGCAGAACTCCACTCCACCGCCATCGGTCTTAAGACAAGCGGTCTTTTTCGGACCAGGTTAGTCCAATTGTGGTTATCTTTACCGCAACAGCGCACTGCCAGGTCTGCTTGGAACGGCCAACTCTTCGCCTGCCCTGGGAGGTCCACTACTTCAGGTTTCCCTTTCAAGAGCATGGCCTATCCATGTCCATTTGCGGCGCATGATCTATCCAGCTTACTAATTTTAGCTATTTTAACTACGCTATTTAATCATCCGCTCTACGAGAGCAGGCCTATGCGTCCGACCAGTCTCATCCTGGTGGATTTAAACTCCAGAGAAAACCATTTAAGTGGTTCCTCGTCAAAATACGTAAGTACCCACGCTATCACTGCGACACTGGCTCACCCTCACACCAAGACACGTATGACATGTCGCACAGACATCCACTCTCAGACTGAGCGATCCGACTGCCGCACATCGTACTTAAAACGTACATTTGATATACTTTCAGCCCTCGCTACTTGTTTGAGTGAGATAGCGTATGTATCTATTCATAGACACCATGGAATAGACACAAACTTTACAGCTATTATTTTCCAGAATAAAAAAATAACCTTAATTAACCATTAATGATTAGTCACTCTTTCAGTTCATTATGATGGGAAGTTATTAACTTTGATAAAAACTGGCGACAGAAAGGGTAGAGTGGACGTAAATAAAATAAATAAATAAATATAAATATATAGGGACAAATTACACTGATTGAGCTAGCCCCAAAGTAAGTTCGAGACTTGTGTTATGATGGGATACTAACTCAACGATACTATATTTTATAACAAATGCATATATGTATAGATAAACATCCAAGACCCAGGACAATTTGAAAAAGGCCATTTTCCAACTTGCCCTGACCGGGAATCGAACCCGGGACCTCCGGGTGGCGGACTATCATGGTGACCATAACGCCACGGAGGTCGTCATCGTCAAGTATGTTTGGGTGGAAAAAATGACGGCTCTTTATTTGTATCCTAAAGGTATGAAAAAAACTGGATATTGGCAAGATAAACTTTCTGCGGTAATTATAAATTAAATATCCGCATCCATAATAATAAGGTCGTAGTCATAGATATCCAAAGCCTTGAACATTTTGAGATAGTAATTAATAATGACTATCGATCCACACATTGGGACGTCGTAACGTTACAACATTGGTCTCATAGAAAAAGTTTACACCCGGTAGATAGAATGACACATAAAATATCATACGGCTGGTGGATACCCGTTGTCGGCTGCAAATGTTTTGTGGCTTATATTTTATTGCTTTTTTGTGTTTCGTTAATGACAATGGCACGTTCCAAATTGATTACCACTTAAACAACGTACAGATTACAAAAGACGCAAAAACTGTTCACAATTACATTGTTGACAAAGAAAAACTGAACCACGTTTGGCTGGAATGGAACGGTAACAGCATACGTTGTGGGAAAAAATAACGAACACACCCCAATAGTTAGTGCGACGATTCCAAAGGAAGTCAATTTCCAACACCTCACTATAGCAGGAAACATTACACTTATAGAGATAAGTGAGTTGTATGATTTTTCAGATTTTCCTGATTGTGAAGTTCTAGTGGTCGTGTCGACGTAACAACATCGACACCGCTACACGCACATAGACGTACACCGGTCATCTGACCACTGCTGTGCATGTATATTGCTCAATCTGTGTAATTAGTCCCTATATATTTATATGTATTAATTTATTTTATTTATATATGCACAGAAGTACCTCAGGCTAACACATAAAACTATCGTCTTGTTACAGTCACTTAAATTTCAAAAACTAATCATATTTTCATCACATCTTCATCATTTCAACACCAAATAAGCACACTTCTTCCCGTCTACTGGCCGCCCAACCAGACGCACTACCGTTTTTTTTTATTTGGTTCACAAAACTGACAATTCACAGTAACACTTTATGGTAGGTATCTGAAATATACAGAAACAGTTAAGTACTTAGTGATAATATTTATTATTCCCAAATTCCAAATCAAATTGTAATTTTGTATGTATGTCAATCATTGTTTCGTCGACAAATACTTCTATTATTTAACTAATTTACACAAATCTGATAACAGAAACCTTCGAAATTGCAAGTAAGTATTTTTCTACTAGTCTTAGGGTGTAAAGTGGGCAAAGCACCAATCATTGCAACTTGGGTACAAGCAAGTTGAAACATTCTTAACCTCAACCCGTCATCAAATCTCAACTCAAATCAAAAAATAGAGGACTTGTTGCAGCTGAAATTATTGTAATGACATGTTATTTTTCTCAACAGCTAAAGAGCGCATCTTGTTGAGAACTGGCGATGAAGAATCGCTGAGCATAAGCGGTCCCACGGACAAGACAAGTGCACGCACTCAAACGGGTAAAAAGCTTTGTTTCAAGTGACTTAGGGCTCAGACAGACGAGCGACACGGTGCGTCAAGGACTGCTCAGGCAACGCGACGGTCGTCGACAGTTGCTTGCCGTCGCGTGGCAGATCGCGACACTGGTCGCCGATGGTTCCATTGACGATTTGGTCAATTGGTCAAGTTGACCAATTGACTAAATCTGTAAGATTACGCGTAACGTCCACGGGCGAGAGAATAGTAATTTCCGTCGTGCCATCTCATTCCATACTGGCTCCATGCACCAATGTCCTCACTGCGATGTCATCGCGGTGTACGACGAGTGACTTTGGCGAGCAAAACATATAGTATGTATAGTATACAGGGCGACTTTTAAACCACCAGACAAAATTTTGGAGCAATTCCTGTCCACGATACTGGACAACTTTTCATATCATAACAAGTTTATTTGCTAGGCCAATTAAAAAAAACCGATGATACCATCTAGTGATAAGTGGCGGAACTACGCCATATTTTAACCGATTTATTATTTGCCAGGTAAATTACAAAACCCTAATTTTGAAGCGTATGCGTAAGCTCATCAAAATGTTGTGCCTTAGATAAATGAGGGTATTGCAGATAATTAGTTCATAGGTAGCTGCAATTTGTTCAAGTATAGCAAAATTTGTTCAAGTAGTGGTTTTTAGAAGTTATTCTGGAAAAGCTGATTTTGCTGGAGCAACGTAACCCCAGCAAAATTACAAATATGATTAACGGTAGCTCTAAATCCCGGATGAACAAAAAGTTATTGAAAAAACAAGAAAGTGTGAGCAATTCTCCCATAAACCACTAAATTACGGAGACTACGAAAAAGTGACCGTTTCATAGTTTAGCGTAACCATTCTTCGCGCTCCGCAGGTTTCAGTTTCACTCGCCACGTGGAGGGCCGTAGAGGTTTAGATGTTAATATTTGCAAGCCTATGTTGCAGAACCGAGAAATTAATGTTTGAAAATTTTGGAATTTCAATTCTTACTATACTGTTTCAGATATGGTCGTCGTCAACACTTATTACAGTTTCTACAAGGCGCCAGGGGAGCCGATTTCGTTGAGAGTGCTGACTGAGCTGCAGCCGTATAGACAGTTTTTCATACTGCTGTCTACAAAGAAGTCGTGGTCGGAGCCGCGGATTTTGGTAAATATCATCACAATATGCGAGTTTGTATTTCTCGTTGGAACCAGGTTTATAGGTTGCAGACAATTCGTGATGACCCTCGAAAGCAACTTATATACATAACTCAGAAGCGTGATAGGCCTATAGTTTTTCAATAGAGTGTTAACTCCCTTTTTGAAGAACAGGACCACCACGCCCCTTTTCCACGCTTCTGGCGTTACGCCTTCGAGCAGAACGGAATTAAAGAGCCTTTGAAGGACTTTCAGTACCGGCGTTCCGCTTGCTTTCAGAAGCTCTGCTGTGATTCCATCCTCGCCCGTTGCTTTGTTTTTAAGCTGTTTCAGGGGGGTTACTCTTTAACATAATACGTTAGTCGTACTATAATGACGTCCTATTTCTATGTCAAACCAAACTTGACTTTATAGACATACTTTAGTGCCCAACGTTGCTTGACACTGAAATGCGGTTACGCAGTAACGTCCGTCTTGCGTACCGCTTTGGGAGTAACCCCCCTGGGCCATCCTAATCTCGTACAGGCTGATGTTCGGGATTTCTTCGGTATAGTGTCGGGTTAGCTTGGCTCTTGGGTCTTGAGCCATTTGTTTGCTGGGTTGTAAAATTGAGGTATACTATCTGTCCATAAAACCTCTCGATCTCCGCCAGAACCCCTTCCTTTGTCGACGGCACGCCGCCGTCCTCCGTCTTTAGCTTTATTAATCGGCTTTGCCCAACCGACATAGCTCTTGCGAACACTTTGGAGCCCTTGTTTTGCTCTATCGTCTCCTTAATACATTTAGTATTGTCGTCGGCTCGTCGGGTAGTAGTGGCGTCGGGAAGTGACGACCCCACCGCCCACTGATACGAGTAGTTTCACACTACCAGTGCAGTCAGTCTTACGGTTTGATTCACCGTACTTATACGCAAGACCACTACGGTGTAGGAAGCGAGCAATGTCGATAGTCAAACGCATTCGGTTTGTACAGCGATGTGGCAAGACATAAGGAGAAGTGCCTCAAAGGGCACACGCCAGGATCCGTATAGTGGCGTGTGGTCAATCTTCTGCAAACTCTGCTTTCTGCCGGTCGTATCGGCCATCTGTTCCACCGGCACCGGGAGGCTGAGGATGAGAGAGTGGATCTGCACATGCGCAACTGCTTATCGCAGATGACTCCTGCATGTTTACTGGTCTTCGAGCACAAGTCCTGCGGCGATGGAGAGCCGATGGTGGGGGGAGGATCGGTGTGTCCAAACCTTAGTCGGCGTCTGCACGTAGGCGGTATTCTGGTGATGGTCGGGTCCAGGTTCCGATTGAGGCGGAGAACTGGTTCGGCAGCTCAGATTACAACAAAGCAGCCCTATTTAGGGAGCGCTCTGCTTTCCTCAAGCCGGGAAGGGGCCTAAAAATAGTCTGTCTCATCTCATTAGCAGATGGCTAACCGCGGTTATTTGTACACCATCAAAAGATTTTAATGCTAGAGTAGGCAGTGATTACGTTGCTTGGAATGGCGTTCTGGGGCGCCATGGAGTTGGGAGGTGCAATGACAATGGCCTTGACCTTCTCACTCTCTGCGCCGATTACGATCTTGCTATTACTAATACCTATTTTAGACTGCCAAATAAGTTTAAGACCACGTGGATGCATCCGAGATCTAAACACTGGCTGGCACCTGTTAGACTATGTGATAGTACGCAAGCGAGACCTCGGTGAGGTACTTATCACACGTGCAATGAGGGGTGCCCAGGGTTGGACTGACCATCGACTAGTACGGTCAAGACTAAGAGTCCAAATAAAAGCGCCACGTAGAGCATCTCATAAGATACCAGCAAAAATATACTGTGAAAAGTTAATACGTAACTCCCATCTGGCAAAGGAGTTAGATGACGAGAGGTGGCGTCTATACGCTGAAAATCTTCACACCTGTGCTTCACGAGTTATTGGGAAACCCGAACGGAAAAACCAAGACTGGTTTGATGACTCCAATGTGGAAATCAAGAATCTTGTTAAGGAATGTAGACGTGCTCTTCGTTCATCAGACATCTCCAGGTGCAAGAACGCACATCACATTCTGAAAGCTAAAGTGCGCGATCTTAAGGACAAATGGTGGATGGAGAAAGCTAAGGAAATCCAGCTATACGCTGATACAAATCAGTCTGGTAGATTTTTTGAGTGCCTGCAAACTATCTTTGGCCCAAGGACTAAGAAGACATCTCCAATATACAACGAAGATAAGACTCAACGGCTAACGGATCAAAAAGATATACTATCCCGTTTGGCTGAACATTTTCAGTATGTCCTGAATCCTAGTACTCAAACCACCGACTTGTCGTATAAAAACTCACTTGAGAGCTTACCGACTCTCGAAGATCTGGCGGAACCCCCATCACTTGATGAATTTATTGCTGCAGTAAGAAGAATGAAAAACCACAAGGCACCTGGGGCAGATGGGTTACCATCCGAAATATATAAATATAGCGGTCCACACATTAGAAATAGGCTATGTGAGCTAATGTTAAAAATGTGGGATAGCGAAGTCATTCCGCAAGATTGGAGAGATGCCTCCATCTGTAAGTTGTACAAAGGTAAGGCGACATAGCTGACTGCAGCTCGTACAGAGGAATCTCTCTTCTCTCAGTAGCTGGAAAATTTTTGGCACATATTATAAATGCACGTCTATCGCGGCATGCGGAAACCATACTACCTGAGACCCAGTGTGGTTTCCGCCCGGGAAGAGGTACGGTAGATGCCATCTTTGTCGCAAGACAAATCCAAGAAAAAAGCCTGGAACAGTACCGACCCCTGTATATGTGTTTTATCGATTTAGAAAAAGCCTTCGACAGAGTACCACGAGAAGCCCTGTGGATTGTGCTAAAAAAAGCTGGCTGTCCTGAAAAGCTTATAAACTTAATACGTCAGTTTCATGAAAACATGACGGTGAGAGTTCGACATGAAAACGACTTTTCAGACCAAATACCTGTAACCAGCGGCGTAAAACAGGGCTGTGTCTTGGCTCCTACTCTGTTTTCCCTATATTTTGCTTCCATAACGGAAGCAAAATATAGCGAGATTCAGTTAAATCTTGCAATGGTCAGATTGAAATCAGCTCTAGAACGGACAAAAGTATATTTGATTTTTTTTTTCGGTTGAAAGCGAAGCGACAAGTCACTAGGCTCACTATTCAGGACATCTTATACGCTGATGATGTTTGCCTTATGGCCGATTCGATGGAATCTCTTCAAGCCTATGTGAACTCTTTGCACAAATCACGCCGCAGGTTTGGCCTGGTTATAAACACGAGTAACACGCAGATTCTACCCATACGAGGGTTGAGCAGTGAACAAACCTCTATCACCTTGGATGGCTGTGTATTAGAAGAAGTTCAAAATTTCAAATACTTACATAGGTAGCAGATTAAGATGCGATAATACTTTAACATCGGAAATACCAGCCCCAATAGCAGGTGCTGCAGCGGCTTTTGGCAAGCTTAGAGCACGTGTTTGGAATTCGCATGACCTTAAGTTACAAACAAAAATGTTAGTATACAAAGCAATCATATTGCCTACTCTACTGTATGCTGCAGAGACTTGGTGTTGCTATAAAAAGGATACTAAGCAATTAGACACATTTCATCTGAAGTGTCTAAGGACCATTCTGCGGATTAAATGGCAGGACCGGATTCCAAACACCGAAGTTTTGCGTCGTGCTGGTATGCCTGGAATAGAGGCGCTTATCATGAAACACTAAGATGGAGTGGTCATGTCGGTCGCATGAACGATAAGAGACTGCCGAAAGCAGTCTTTTACTCAGAACTTTAAACCGGAAAGCGCAAGCGGGGCGGTCAATACCTACGCTATAAAGACGTGCTAAAACGCAATCTTGTGGCTTGTGGCATACCAATAGATAACTGGGAGGATCGCGTTTGTCTCAAACCGGAATGGCGACAAACTATTCACAAGAGCGTCGCAAGTTTTGAAGCGAAACGTCTGGAAGACCTCGAGGCAAGGCGCCAAATACGGAAGACTAAGCCGAAACCCTCCTACACATACACTACCAACTCAGCTGGCCAGTTGTACTGTAGATCTTGTAACAGAGTATTTAAGACGAAGTTTGGTTTTGCCAGCCACATCAGAGCTCACCGGAATAAAGACGGAATTTAATCTAATTTAATCAAACAAACAGGAGTCGCCGTCGCCGGATACGGTGTGGACGACATGATGATGACATTTAGTATTAAAGGAGCGGATGTCGTGTCGCAAGGACTTTTTTATACGTCTGTTTAGCTGCCGATATGATTCAGCATCTTCGGAGGTCTGGAGCGGTCTTGATCTTCGCTCTGCTATTAAGTTAAGGGTCTTAAGTTAATCAACTCTCCATCGCCTCGTTTACCCAGTTTCGCGTTAAAACCCCCCATAACAACCGTGAAATAGGTTTCAGAAGTATGTACGGCCCTACTTATATCCTCATACACTTTATCCACCTCTCCATCGGAGTGATCCTCTGTTGGCATATATACCTGTATAACCTTCAGCGAGTATCTTTGAGATACTCTGAGTATTACCCTGCTAGAGACACTCTCGATGGTTGTGACGTTGTTAATGAGGAACTTGTGGACGAGAAACCCGACACTATGCTGAGACTTTTTTTGTCCCCTTCCCGGTGACAACCTATCTAATGAAAGGTCTTAATTAGTTGTCAGCCGTAAATAGCTCCCTTAGTCTGGTATACGTTTTTTAAACATATTTTTTTACTGTCTCATATAAGCAATGAGCGCCCTGACTCCATTTCCCAAGAGACTATAATATGAAATTCTTCAAAAAAGGGAAAAGATTTGTTCTGTACAGGCTGGCTCCGCTTGCACTTTTCTCGTGTCGATGGTACATACTAGATGTAGATTCCAGTATCGGGCTATGTCTCTTGCGTCATTGGGTCTCCCCGATGGTCTGCCCTATACAGCCGCGCCCCCCGCGTGCTCGCTCCCGCTGCCGTCTTTCGCCGAGCCCTCTTACCGGTGCCCGTACTTCAGGTGCTTTCAATTGTTTCAGATACATATTGGAGCTGAAAATGGAACAAAGTGCACCATTAGCAAAAACGGAAGAATTAAGGTCCGGAGGATATGCAAGATGGACTGGCGTCAGGATACGTACTTACCCTTCTGGATATGGTTTGAGGATGGTGAGATCGTGGTAAAGAGCGGCTACGGGCACCCGGACATCCTGGAGCCGTCCCTGGCCTGGGCAGATCCAGATCCATTCGACGTCAAGTATTTCGGGCTGCGCACTAAAGACGATGAAGTTCCTTTCGTTCTCCACGTCAGAGATAATAAGGTAGAAGAGTATTACGAAGAAGATGATTACGATGTTAAAACGAAAACGCCTTTCGATTAATCATTTGAAGCCTTACAAGTTTAGGAGTAAGTAAGTATATTTTAGTTAATTAGCTTTTGTTTCTATCATTTGTATGGTACCTTCTTGTCTCAAAGGAGATATAACAAACTTTTATGCATAAGGTTTAGGTTAGGAGTATATTTTAGTTAATTGAGCAAGCTGATGTTTTTAATATAATATTATTTTGTACAGTTTTCTTATCAAAAGAGATGGTAGATACAAGCTTTTATGCATAAAGTTTAGGTTACTTCATTGAACAACTATTGTTTTATATTTTTGGAAGATTTAACAAGTTTTGTGCAATAGGTTTAGGTTACAACTATATTTAAGTGAATTGAGCAAATTATGCATGCCGATGTATCACTGATTAGAGAGATGAGGTCTTCACAATAAATTTTTTTTTTTTTTCAAAATGACTTTTAATTAGCTACAGCTCTCAAGACATAAGCTCAGCTTTGTATTTCAGTGAATGCACACTATATTGAGAATCTGCTATTTTGATCATATTGACGTGACAACGTCTTATAAATTGGTTTGCCGGGTGACACTTCAAGAAACTGCGTTACGCTCCGCTCACGTTATGCGCTCACAATGAGAGCGAGTGAGAGGCACGCGTCCCTTCCACTCGGGCATGGTTAGCCCGCCTAAGAGCGAGAGAGACAGACATAAAAAGTCGTTGTCACGTAAAACTTTCGCCCGTATACCGACTTTACAGGCAACCAATTTTTTTTAAGAATCAGATATTTTGAGAGCAGTGTGACAACTAGTAGCGTGGCTACACGACGTAAAATGCAAATACGGCAATTTGTGATGAAGAGATTTTGTTGAGTTGATCCTTACGGCTCAAATAATGGATTTAAGAAGAGAAGAGATTTTTCATTTATTCTACGGAATGCGCTTCACAAGCTCCAGTCGTTTTTACGTTGTTCTCTGAATGAATTCATATTAGGTTGCATATTTTGTTATATGTTATCAATGCTAAGAAACTTCTATTAGGTTATCCTGTACAGATAGATATCTATCTTTACAGGATAAATTAAATTACACTGATTGAGCTAGGCCTAAAGTAAGTTCGAGACTTGTGGGGATAAACTCAACGATACCATATGTAACATATTTTATAACAAATACATATATAGATAAACATCCAGGATAATGCGATATTTATACTAAATTTGGCGAATAAATAGGTAGCTCATTACCTGGATTAAAACAGGATACTTACCTACTATACATATATCCCGAGAAAATGCAAGGTTCCCAAAGGTAAGTTACAAAATTGGCTTTGATACTGCTAACTTGACGTTCCAGAGCTGTTTGAATTAAGGTGATTGCGAACCTTGGCCGTCCATACATTTTGTTTTACAGCAATTCTCTTAATGTGGATAGTGTTTCTCATATTACAATCGATTTTCCAATTTTCATGAAGTTGTAGTGCTCGCCTTTAAAATCTGTCATAATAATTTACAGTACTTTACAAGAAAAACGATATTTAAAACAAGACAAAAATTAACATTTCTAACAATGTGTGCGTAATAAATAGAATTCATTTTGCGGTGACATCTAGCAGATTTATTACAAACTACTGCATTTGCCTAATTTGACAGCTCAATGCTTGCAACGACATACTTGGACATCATCTAGATGGCGCTGTAATAAAAATATCTAAATGTACCTAGTAATAAGTCAGAAGACTTAGCTCAAACAGAATGAACGTTGCCGTCCCGCTAGCAGCGGGCAACGCGCAAAATGTAGTAGGTACATAGCGGCACGAGACGGCAACGTTGTTTGCTTTTGAAACCGAATGCATTTCTCTCCAAGTCTCCACAATATTTCTAATTTCTACGATATGAGTTCGTTCTGAAACTGAAACAAATATTTTTTACAAAACATATATTAATTAAAAGAAATAATTATAGGTATATACTTAGTAGGTAAACATGTACCTATTAATAAACAAAAAATAAGTATTTATAATTTATGTTTTGAAAATAATAATAAAATACCGAAAAATTATTCTTTACTTTTTATTTAGAATTTGACAATAAACCTACGAACTTCTGAACGTGACTTATCTAATCTACTTGCTTTAGTCCCATATCTCTGAATTTACTACATGAACAATCAAATTAGCAAAACCTGGACCTGGACATAGTTCATAAATTCGTTGTTTAAATTATTTTATGGGATATTTATATATATATATTTTTTTTACTTAACCTGTACTGTCCCACTGCTGGGCAAAGGTCTCCCATATTTATATTAAATATCAAATATTCATTGGATATCTTTACATATCTATACATATAATACATATAATAAAACAGTAAAAAAAAGTGTGTCTGTACATTAAATATATTTCCAAAAAAAATATTGGGGGCGATGGAGACGTTGTAATAGAGTAAGAATTTAAAAAAAAATGTCTGTCTGTTTGTCTGTATGTCTGTATGTCTGTTTGTCTGTTTGTCTGTTTGTCTGTTTGTCTGTTTGTCTGTTTGTTTTTTTGTCTGTTTGTCTGTTTGTCTGTTTGTACACGCTAATCTCCGGAAATACTGGACGGATTCGAACGAAACTTTTTTTGTTATATAGGTATTAAGCCTGGGCAACATATAGGGTATAAATGATTTTGGGAAATGGAACGCCTGATGCAGAACCATAATGGTCCAGCTAAACTATAGAGATATAAAAATGCCGCCTTAGTAAAAGTTGTTCAGCCTGATGAGCATTTTCCAGAGACATAAAGTCCACGCGAACGAAGTCGCGGGCTTCGGCTAGTATTATATAAAAATCTGCGATCGTACCTAACTTCTCTGTATTTATGTTCACGCCAAAGAAGTATTACTTATATCTAACGCGTGTAGATTGTACATAAGTACACGCCATCGAGTACACACACTCTTTTTTTAGGGTTCCGTACCCAAAGGACAAAAACGGGTCCCTATTACTAAGACTTCGCCGTCTGTCCGTCTGTCTGTCACCAGGCTGTATCGCAAGAACCGCGATAGCTAGATAGTTGAAATTTTATAATAACAACAAATACTAAAAACAAAACATAATAAAATAAATATGGGACGCTCCCATAAAACAAATGCGATTTTTTATTGATAATGGTACGGAACCCGCATTAGTGTTAGTATAGTGCGCGAATCCGATTCGCACTTGACCGGTTTTTTTGATTGCAGGTTTGAAACGATATACCGATTTGACATAAGTTGAAATCATTTGAATATTTAATATAATTTATTATAGGCAAGTTGTATCTAGTTGAGATTCGTTTACGTCGCCTGGGTGTCTGATAGTAGTGACACGCTACATGTAAGTATACACAAATATTTCAGTGGTCGCCGCAGTATAAAACCGGCTGTTTAGTTAAAATTACATAAAGCGGCGAGCAAAAATGCCTTCATCCACGGCGGTGCAAGAAAAGTACGAATGTCACGGATGACGTTTTTGCCAGGACTTCTTGTCTGCGTGGTCGAACGACTCGTGATATTTTGTAATATTATTATTTGTACGATAATACACGTGATTCAACATTTCATATTAGAATCTGTTTCAAAATGTTTTCCTAAGTTGCAACTTGCCGCCACGTTTGAAACACAAGTCTCGAACTTGTTTTGGGTTTGATTGATTTAAAAGTCTGTGTGATTTGTCCGTATATATTTTTGTATAGATTTATATTTAAAATTTATTTCAGGTCCATGGGAATATACGTGTCAGGAAAATGCAGAAGTGTTTCTTTTTTTGTTTCACTTCTATTACATAAACTCTAACAGAGGTTTGCCGTCTCCATCATCCATCATTTCAAGTTCAAACATGCAATAAACTATAAAGTTGTTTTTAGTCACTGTGCACAGAATAATGACTACAACATTTAACAATTTATGTCGGCAGAAATCACTATCATTTTGTATCATTCTATCTGTATGAATTGTTTTTTTTTTTCAGTAATAAATATTAAACTTCAATAAAAAGAAAATTCAACAATGTGTACGATTTGGTTTTATTAAAAAATACAATGCATGTACAATGACGACGTTTGTTGCGCGGTGGTTTTTCCTTCCACCAAATGGTCTAAACTCTAAACGAGTGCCCCGACACAAGGCTTGATTAGCTATCAGAGTCAAAGCTGTGAGCTTGACAAATATGCAATCTGAGATCATTTTTTTTGTGTTTATAATGATTTTCGGCTGTTTGAAATAATAACTGAAAATATGCGCTATCCAGTTTTTTTTTAATAGTGCCATCTAGTGGCGATACTCAAATCTATAACCATAGTCTATAACAATGCTTTACGCCATCTTCATGCTTTTTTAAGCTCCTGTCGTAGTGTGAGTGAGTGTAGAGATACGAGACAAAATGACAGATTTTATTTTGGAGCATTTTTTTGAATACATTGACTGAAGAATAATAGTATGCCAAAAAATAAATAAAAGAGTATGTTACAGGCTCGCCGATCAAAAATGTTTGCCTATTAGTAATCCATTACGCAAGAATTTAAAAAAAAACTTAAAATTTTAAAATCAACGCCATCTAGCGGAAAAAGTTTAATGAAGAGCCCTTTGCATTCACCTTAATATAGTCTGGTCAATTTACCGAAAGCCCAGTCCCAACAAGCTGAAAGTTGGTTATTTGTTTAAAACGTAATAAATAAAATTTGAAACTTCCCCATCATTCCCGTACTTGCAATTTTTTTTATTCAAGGTCACATGTAAAAAAAACGAGTTTTTGGCGATTTTCAGCAAAACGGTAAGTTTTATCATAAAATTACTTCAGACAAAAATTGTATATCATAAAATTTGCCACCGTTATTGAGATATAACGATTCAAAAAGTTGTAAAAGTTGTAATCGTCATAATATGCACGCACACCTTTCGACGCCACCTTTGAGTTAGTGTGCTATTTTTTTTTTTTGAAATGTCATACATATGTTGCCTCAGACGGCATTTCCTACTCCACCGGGCAAGGTTTGAGGAGCAAGCCAGAGGCCCGGCTTCTAGTCCAGTCATTTAAGCTTAAATTAGGTAAGAATCTCGGAATTCGAGATACCCAGCTGTAAGTCTGTAAATACTTGTATATTGACACCCTAAAAGTTGTTTCAAAACCTACATATGGTAGGGTGTACGCAACTATTAAATTTCAAGGTCAAAGGTCACAAAAATCGGTTTTTTGCGCTTTTTTTGTAGTTATCTCATTTCCTATGGGTTTTTTGCTATTTGTATTTATTATCAATATTGTAGAATACAAAATTCTCTACAAATTTTGTTTGAAAAATTTTTTCATACGGTGAACCGTTTTCGAGATAGAGGGCGGAGAGCGCGCGGTCACAGCATCACATAAGGTCAACCGGTGCCTCCGGTCAAAACCGCGCCATATATAGTTGATGAACTATCAATAAATCAATGATTATAAATATTTGTCAATTTTTATTAACTATTATAATTATATTTTATCATTTTTTCCTAACATATCCACTTTTTATTCAGTATTAATTTATTTAACAACACTTACCTGCCCTTATGAAAATATAGTAATTATATTTGAATTTAAACCTTGAAATTTAATAGTTGCGTACACCCTACCATATGTAGGTTTTGAAACAACTTTTAGGGTGTCAATATACAAGTATTTACAGACAGACTTACAGCTGGGTATCTCGAATTCCGAGGTAGGAAATAGGTAAAGATCGAAGTAGGTGGAAACAACAAGGGAAGGCGTTTGCACAACTATGGGACATAAATGGCTATTAAAAAAAATGTAAATGATCTGATAATGAAAGTCCACCGCTGGAAATAGGCCCCCTTAGGTTCCTTAAAACGATCGATTGGAAGCTGCGTACTGCATCCAGCGTTTTCCTTAGTTTTTATGTAAATGTAATAAGAGCCGAATTATAATTAAATATTTAATGTAATTGTCTTCAGTACATACTACATATAAGTTAATATTTAAGGGTTATCTTAATTCTTCTTATCGTGTGTGTTAGTGACTAACACTAGTGATGTAGTTTTTTTTATGAATATGGAAGTTGCCATAATAAAATAGTACTTATGTTTTATCCTCGACTTCGTCGTACTCAAAGATATAATGAAGGTAAAACAATTATTTTTGCTCTTTGGTCGTACTACGTTACAAAGTAGACTCTGATAACCATATTAAAAGGTTATTGATGCTTTAAAAAAAAACCGGTATAAATTGAACCATTAATGCATTACATGAAATAAGATCAAAAAGAAATATTTCCATATTTTATTTTACGACTTTTTTTGCCATGATTGATATACATATCCATGCCAAATTACAGCTTTCTAGTACTTATAGTTTCTGAGTAGGACCGCGGACGGACAGACAGACAGACAGACAGACAGACATGGCGAAACTATATCTAAGGGTTCCTTGTTTACTACGGAACCCTAAAAACGACTGTACAGTACAAGAGGTTATCGTTATGTTATGGACTGTACATGTTCTGTCCAGTTGCTAATCCGTCCACCTAAGAATCTCTCCAGTTGAGAATCCGTCCATTTGCGAATCTGTCCACTTGCTACGGAGCGTTTGTAACCTTTCTGAGATACTATTTAACTTTTGTATGGCAAAATAGGATTCCCTATACAAAGTTCCATTCCCTTTTATTCCCTTAATGAATTATTTTTCAGATAAAAGCTAACCTATGTCCTTCCTTGAGTCTCTAACTAAATCCGTACCTTCTTCTTATCGTGTGTGTTAGTGACTAACACTGGTGTCAGAGTTTTTAAACCGCCTTAAAGGCCTCTGACATGGTTTTAGGTAACGACCAATGTCAAAGACAGTGACCGGGACCGACGGCTTAACGTGCCCTCCGAAGCACGGATCATCTTACTTATCAGACAATCAGGTGATCAGCCTGCAATGTCTTAACAAAACTAGGACAACACAAAGTCGTTGCCCTCGCCGGGAATCGAACCCGCGACCTCCGGGTATGAGCCGAACGCTCTAACCATTACACCACGGAGGCAGTTAATCCGTACCAAATTTATATTATATCTTAATTATCTATAACTCTATTTTAAAATCTAAATTGGTTCGGTGGGCTAAGCGTGAAGAGGTAACACACAGACGGGGTACTTCGCATTTATATATTACTAACTTTGCCCGTGGGAATTTCGGGATAAAAACTATCCTATGTCCTTCCCAGGGTATCAAACTATATCCATATTAAATCTATATCTATACATATAATAAAACAGTAAAAAAAGTGTGTCTGTACATTATATATATTTCCAAAAAAAATATTGGGGGCGATGGAGACGTAGTAATAGAGTAAGAATTTAAAAAAAAATGTCTGTCTGTTTGTCTGTTGTCTGTTTGTTTGTCTGTTTGTCTGTTTGTCTGTTTGTCTGTTTGTCTGTTTGTCTGTTTGTCTGTTTGTCTGTTTGTCTGTTTGTCTGTTTGTACATGCTAAATTGCTAATCTCCGGAAATACTGGACGGATTCGAATGAAACTTTTTTTGTTATATAGCTATTAAGCCTGGGCAACATATAGGGTATAAATGATTTTGAAAAATGGAACGCCTGATGCAGAACCATAATGGTCCAGCTAAACTATAAGAGATATAAAAATGCCGCCTTAGTAAAAGTTGTTCAGCCTGATGAGCATTTTCCAGAGACATAAAGTCCACGCGAACGAAGTCGCGGGCTTCGGCTAGTTTCATCTAAATAGGTTCAGTGGTTGGAGCGTGAAGAGGTAACAAACAAACAAATATATAAACTCACTTTCGCATTTATAATATTAGTAAGACTAGCTGTACCCGCGGGCTTCGCTCCCCGTGGGAATTTCGGTATAAAACTATCCTATATCCATATCAAATTTCATGTGAAATCTGAATAGGTTCAGAGGTTGAAGCGTGAAGAGTTAACAAACAAACAAATATACAAACTCATTGTCGCATTTATAATATTAGTAGGTTAGAATAGTAGATACTAGCTGCGCCCCGCGGTGTTACCCGCGGAATAAGTAACCTATGTATTAATCCAAGGTGTCAGCTTCCTGCGTACCAAATTTTATGAAAATTGGTCCAGCTGTTTGCGCGTGAAGAAGACACGTACACAAACTTTCGCCTTTTAGTGCGATTAGTTTGGATTGCTTATTAGTATAGTTAAGAGTCCCCCGACCCTAGACTTCTCCATACAAACGTAGTCTACGTTTAATTTTGAAACCACATGTCAGATTCCGGTAAAAATTGGTAATTGTAAAGAAATTGCAATTATCTAGGGTTATAACTGGTTTCCTATAGTAAAATTATGAACTGGAAAGAAAATGTAACGATTAAGAAGTTTCCCATACTAATGGTCAAAAATGATATAAAATACTATATTCTATTTCAAGTTCATATTTTTTCAGTCGGAAACCAGTTATAAACCTAGATAATTGCAATATCTTTGAAATTACAAAATTTTGCCCAAATCGGACATGTCGTTTTGAAAAAAAACGTAGACTACGTTTGTATGGAAAGTTGTATTTTGGTCTAGGGTCGGGGGACCCTTAAGTATACACCTGGTTATTTCAGGGTGCTGGCCCAGAAAAATTCAGGAACCCCGTTTTAAATAAATTATTTGAAAGGAAACGGGGATATCGGTAAAAAAATTGTCACCAGAAAGAAAAGTTTTACTAGAAAATCTTCACAATTAATAATCGGCCAAGTGCGAATCGGATTCACGCACTAAGGGTTCCGTATCTATACAAAATCGCGTTTGTTGTATGGAAAAAATAAATATTTATTTTGTTCTGTTTTTAGTATTTGTTGTTATAGCGGCAACAGAAATACATCATCTGTGAAAATTTCAACTGTCTAAGCTATCATTGTTCATGGGATTGGTCACGTAGACAGACGAACAGACAGTCAGACAGACAGACGGACAGGGGAGTCTTAGTAATAGGGTCCCGTTTTTAGCCTTTGGGTACGGAACCCTAAAAACCGATGAAATTAACATTCTGCGTTAATTTCCAACTCCGCTTCTCAGTCAGACGAAATATGTAGAAGCCTGCGGGGGTGCGGGGTTCCTTGTGGATCGCCTCGTATCTTTTCATGTCCCCGAGTGTTGGATTACAGACAAGCGCCATCTACATGGCTTGTATTGTATTATATACTCATACCTAGTAACTTTTGTACTGTCACACTTTGCGATGATAAAGCATAACTTATAGTAAGTAGTTCGATTAGCTGCCACCAGGTGTCTTAATGAAGAGACATGTAAGAGATTTCTTTACATATGAGCTTTTATTACTATTTTATTTTTTTACTTGCAATATATCTTGTGTATGTATGTTGGTTAGGTCAAATCTTGCAACGTAAAAAAGTACATTAAATATACTTATTTCCATAAAAAATATTGGGGCGATGGAAACAGAGTAAGAAATTATATAAAAATTTCTGTCTGCTTGTCTGTTTGTCTAATTGTAGACGCCAATCTCCGGAAATACTGGATGGATTCGAATAAAACCTTTTTTTGTTCCTGGGTAACGTATAGGATATATACATAGAAGATTTTGGGAGTCTGAACACCTGATGCATAACTATAATGGCCCAGCTAAACTATAAGAAAAATGAAAATGACGCCTAAGTAAAAGTTGTTCAGTCTGTTATGTATTTTCCAGACATAAAATCCACTTGAAGGAAGTCACGGGCTTAGGCTAGTCCTTAAAGATTTGGCATACTTTTGTAAGTCAGATGATAACACAATATTATGGAGTCAATGAGCTGTTTGCTGATGAACCGGGAGATTTTCGACAGAACTCAGAACACAACATAACGTCATACTCGCTTGTCTTGATAAAAAAAATATATATATATATATATATATATATAGGGACAAATTACACTGATTGTGCTAGCCCCAAAATAAGTTCGGAACTTGTGTTATGGGATACTAACTCAACGAAACTACCTATATTATTTTATAACAAATACACATATAGATAAACATTCAAGACCCAGGACAATCTGAAAAAGGCCGTTTTCCAACTTGCCCTGACCGGGGATCGAACCCGGGACCGCTAGGTGGCGGACTAGCATGTTGACCACTACGCCACGAAGGTCGTCAAAGTTGACGAGTACCTACTTTATGGTAGACGATCTCTTGATCCTTCTGATCACGGAGACGGAAGGTGCTGGTCGATGGAACTCAGTAATAAAACGACCCAACTTCATCGAGTTGGGGCTTATTTTCTTATTATGTACTTTGACCTTACATTCAAGGATTGTATAAAAAACGTTTCTTTTATTCATAAAGGATTTTTCTCTCTGTTTCATTGCTCATTATCTCTAAGAAAGTATTTACGCTTGCCGGTACGTGGCCGCCATTCGAGAACCTTTCTGCCCCATCGGCCATCGGTTTTTCGCGCTGTGTCCCGCCCAGTGCCCCTTCAATAAGCTAATCCACTTGGCTATGTCATTGACCTTCGTTCTTTCACGAAACTCCTCATTTCTGATTCGATCACGTAGAAAAACACCGAGCATAGTCCTCTCCATAGCCCGCTGAGCGACCTTGAGCATTCTTATGAGACCCATAGTAATAGGGACCACGTTTCAGAATCATAAGTCATCACTGGTAACACACGTTCATTAAATACTAAATAGTATAAATAGGTATCACCCAGGCGTTGAAGGCACGCGTCTCATCTCCTCATGACAAAATGGCTAAAATAGCTCTCCTTATCATCGTCTGTTTTATGTCCCCATCCATAATACCCAATGACTGTACCCGAAGAAAGTAATTAGTCTAATTACCAATGTATTTGTAGATACCGGGCTCCGAGAGAGCTTAGAAATGGGACTTGTTATTAGTATGTCTCCCATTATTTACAATACACTAACAGATCATTTTAAAACTTTAGATCCTAGGACATTTTAAAATAAATTAAAACTACTTTTGACTCAGAAATGTTTTTATACTGTAAAAGATTACTTAAAAGATAACTTGACCTATTTTTTTTAAATTGTGATTATTGATTTTGAATTGTATAATGTTATATTTAATTACTTATTTCATCTTATTTATAATTATTTTTTGCCTAGAAATTTGACCTTATATTATTGTATGTCCATCAAGGGCAGGTCACAGTGGTACTCGTATAATATTTTAAGATCTTTGAAACCTGTGTTTCCACAATAAAGATGATTTGATTTGATTTGATTCGGGAAACAGTTCTCTCTCGTGGTTCCATTAATGGGCCAACATTCTGGGACCGCGAGATGGGACAGCGGTTTTGATAGTTATTGTCTCAGAAAGTTGCAAAGTTGAACTTAGGTACAATACAAATAGTAAACTCTTACTTTCAATAGAATTTGTAGTCAGTTGAGGACCGAGGCAAATTCGTGAGAATGAAATCGAAAGTGGTGGGATGGGGCTGATTGTTGCAGGTATCGATGTTTTTAATAATAAAATTATTGAATGTCTATCAAGGGCATGGGCGTAAATGAAAATTTTATTAATAAGCGATGTGGCTATCAACCCATCCTGTTTTTAACCCCACTACCAAAAAGAGGGGTTTGTAAGTTCTACGCTAATGTATGTCTGTCTGTCTCATCGCAGCTCTCGAACGGATGGACTGATTTGAATATGGTTCTTTTTTTACATGAAAGCAAGTTGCTTGCGGTGGTTATTAGCAACCTTAGCTTTGTTTGATGAATATCTTGAAAGTCAAGGCTTAGAGCCGCAAGACCCAAAATGCTCTGTCTGCCCCATTAGGGATAAAGAGGTAAATGACGTAATAGATCCAGTGTGGCTTCGGGTCTAGAACAGTATCACTCCATCTCTTCCCGTGGATGTCGTAAGAGGCGACTAAAGGAAGGACTAAGCACAAACATCTCGTGTTATAACTGCATTCCCAAGGATGGGTGGACATAGGACGGCGGTCGTATAAATTCAATGCCAATCAATATACTTATCGATAATACCAAAAGTAAGACTATTAAAGTATTTTGAAGATATAGCGTTATTAGTAAAAATAAATATAACATCATTATGAGTAATACATAGTTACGTAATATTGCATTTTAGTCAATGTTAGATGGGAGAAGTCTGATGATGACAAAGAAAGTCCGAAACAAAAATTTTAAGCTATTGCATAGCTTCTATCGCGGGCCTTGAGCGCGGGGACCAAATCCAGAAATTCCGTAACGAAAAAACCTCACGCTTCCCACTCCGGCTACCATGTAGGTTGCCGCTTCGTCTCCGTCGTCCGTTTGCGACGTTGCCGTCCTTCCTTGTTTGCAATAGCTTTACCGCGGCAGTCCCCGAGTGCCACACGTCTTTTTTTATTGTTAAAAGTATCGATGTTAAGAACATCCCTAGCGGTCGTGCTCGAACGAAACCGAAAGTGAGGCGCGTGAGAACCGGGCCGCCTCTGCAAGAAATGGGTTCAGTCGACCCGAGACTGCGTGCTCGTGATCTAAAAGTCGAATGGCGGCCACTTTTGTAACTTTTGTAATATTACCTAGTTTGAAATCGTTCCATTTTTGCTAGGTACATTTTATCTTATACCTTTAAACGAGCAATTCTTGTATATTTATTTATATATATGTATATACATTTCTGTGATCTCGAGAACGGCTCTAACGATTTCGCTGAAAATTGGTATACGGGGGGTTTGGGGGTAAACAATCGATCTAGATTAGTCTTATGTTTGGTAAAGCGCGTGTTTTCGAGTTTTCATGCGTTTTTCTTTGCACGCAGAATATGATCGCTAATTTCATCGCGCTGGTCGCCATCCATTTTAGCCTAGCGGTTTATGATGCGGATCGTTAGAAAAAGTGTTACGGGTTCGAATCCCACTCGGTGACTTACTTTTGTTTTTATTTTTTATTTTGTATTGTTTTTAGACAAGTTAAAAAAAATTAGTTATATTGTTTGAGATGTAACCGAGCAAAGCTTGGTCGCCCAGGTACTTCAATAAGAACGTGTAAGTTGGTTTTTAAACCATTCTTTAAACCACAGGAGTGTTATATGTTTGATGCTAATTTCTGTCGGTCGGTCTGTCATTCTGTCTGTGTGTCTGTCAGCGGCATCTAAGCTCTCGAACGGATGGATTTACGAGAAAGCAAGACGCTTGCAGTGGTTCTTGTTATATTTGATGAAAATCGGTTTGGCCCTTTGAAAGATATTGGGCGTTAACGGTTGAAAGTGGGGCTTTTTAGGGTTCCGTAGCCAACAGCAAAAACGGAACCCTTATAGATTCGTCATGTCTGTCTGTCTGTCCGTCCGTATGTCACAGCCACTTTTTTCCGAAACTATAAGACCTAAACTGTTGAAACTTGGTAAGTAGATGTATTATGTGAACCGCATTAAGGTTTTGACAAAGAATAGAAAAAAAAACAATAAATTTTGGGGTTCCCCATACTTCGAACTGAAATTCAAAAAATATTTTTTTATTAAACCCATACGTGTGGGGTATCTATGGATAGGTCTTCAAAAATTATATAGAGGTTTCTAATATTTTTTTTTCTAAACCGAATACTTTGCGCGGGAGAAACTTCCAAAGTGGAAAAAAGTGTGTGTCCCCCCCCGTAACTTCTAAACTAAGGGAATTATAAAAGTAAACAAAATATGTAATGTTCATTACCATAAAAACTACCAGCGAAAATTGGTTTGAACGATATCTAGTAAATAGTTTTTTTTTAATACGTCATAAATCATAAACGGCAATTTACCTTTCATTCAATCAACTCAAATATAAAAATTAAAAAAGAAACATACTAAAAGACTTTTATATTATGTTATTTGCTACTACGGAACCCTTCATGGGCGAGTCCGACTCGCACTTGGCCGCGTATTAATTTACCTAGGAAATAGTACTTACATGGCGCTACGGACATCGGTTGCAATATGTAGTTTTATACTCATCACCAGATGGATACCATGTATATTATTACTCTATACCATCTAGTTATGAGTAGCGGAACTATGGGATAGCTGGGTAAAGAGCTCCCCTTGTTGTTTCCAGCTATTTCGATCTTTAGATACTTCTTGCAATCCTTGTCAAACGCAAACAGGTCGCTACTCCATCTCATTTAGGCCTTCCCCTTGATCGCTTCCCGTCTCCTGGAATCCACATGGTCGTTATGTGAGCCCATCTATTCGGCACCATACGGAAAACGTGACCCGTTCCATTTCAATCTGGCTTTATATTATCCTGCTCGCATTCCGTGCCTTTGTTTTTTAGTCAGCACCGTAGCTTAAGGTTTGTAGTAGTATTCTTATCGTGTGTGTTAGTGACTAGAGTTTTTAAACCGCCTTCAAGGCCTCTGACATGGTTTTAGGTAACGACCAATGTCAAAGACAGTGACCGGGACCGACGGCTTAACGTGCCCTCCGAAGCACGGATCGTCTTACTTATCAGACTCAGAATCAGGCGATCAGCCTAAAATGTCCTGACCAAACTAGGACAACAACACAAAGTCGTTGCCCCCGCCGGGAATTGAACCCGTGACCTCCGGGTGTGAGCAGAACGCTCTAATCACTACACCACGGAGGCAGTAGTAGTATTATAGAGTAGGCATAAATTATACTCCGCTACTTTGAAGTGAGACTGTGGTAGGTAGGTATGGGTTCCATCTTGTCTTCGCTGTGAGGGCCAGGGCTGGATTTAAGAAATAGGCCCCTAGGCTCAGTCTGTGGTGCGGGCCTCCCATTAATATAATTTGGCGGGTCTTTACAATTGGGCGAGAAATATATCATATCATATAAAAAATAAGCGGCCAAGTGCGAGTCGGACTCGCCCATGAAGGGTTCCGTAGTAGCAAATAACATAATATAAAAGTCTTGTAGTATGTTTTTTTAGTTTTTATATTTGAGTTGATTGAATGAAAGGTAAATTGCCGTTTACGATTTATGACGTATTAAAAAAAAACTACTTTCTAGATCTCGTTCAAACCAATTTTCGCTGGTAGTTTTCATGGTAATGAACAACATATATTTTATTTAGTTTTATCATTCTCTTATTTTAGAAGTTACGGGGGGGGGGGACACACTTTTTTCGACTTTGGAAGTGTCTCTCGCGCAAAGTATTCGGTTTAGAAAAAAATGCTATTAGAAACCTCAATATCATTTTTGAAGACCTATCCATAGATACCCCACACGTATGGGTTTGATGAAAAATATTTTTTTGAGTTTCAGTTCTAAGTATGGGGAACCCCCAAAATTTACTATTTTTTTTCTATTTTTGTGTCAAAACCTTAATGCGGTTCACATAATACATCTACTTACCAAGTTTCAACAGTATAGGTCTTATAGTTTCGGAAAAAAGTGGCTGTGACATACGGACGGACAGACAGAAAGACAGACATGACGAATCTATAAGGGTTCCGTTTTTGCCATTTGGCTACGGAACCCTAAAAAGTAAATAAGGCCAAGTTAGAGTTGAACTCGCGTGTAGGAGTGTAGAACGATAGACAGAAACACGCTTGCACGATATGACTACGTACAGAAAGAAGAAGTGCTATTTTTGAACGGATGGTTTTTCCATACAAAAACCGTTCGTTTAGTGACTCCGCAATTGAAAAATAGCACCTCTGAGCTGACAAAATCTCTACTCATAGACAGCACGTATCGCCGAAAACTTTGTTGATAGAAAACACTGTTCGTAGATATCTCGGTTCGTAGAAAGCACTGTTGACAGAAATCACTGTTGACAGAAATCACTGCTGACAGAAATCACTGTTCAAAGATATCACTATCTCCATAAACTTCGTTGTCAGAAATTGCAGTTTCTAGATAATTTGTTACAAAGAAGGCGCCTTTGGAGGAAGAAACAATCAATATATATTTATTAATTACTAACTTTTGCCAGCGCCTGGTTTGTAATTTTTTTTCCGGATAAAAGGGAAACCTTGGCTTTAATCCATCTGTCTCCATACCAGATTTCATTTAAGTAGTTTCACTAGCTTTTGCGTGACAGAGTGACAACTATCCATCTCTTTTTGCTCCTCACTCATTTTCGTTTTCAATAGCTGTACCCGCGGGCTTTGCTCCCCGTAGGAATATCGGGATAAAGAGTACCCTGTGTCATTTCTCGAGACTCAAACTATATCCATACCAAATTTCATCCAAATCGGTTCAGTAGTTTAAGCGTGAAGAGTAGTAAGAGTAACAAACAAACAAACAAATATACAAACTCACTTTCGCATTTATAATATTAGTAGGAAGTAGGATAGGTAGGATACCTAATTTCTATGAATCGATTTTTTATGAATTTCTGCGGTCGGCCCCTACGCTGCAGCCTTTGTAGCCTGTGCCTTAATCCGGCCCTGGTGAGGGCAAAGATCAAGTGCAATACCTACCTTAGATGGAAGAGAAATTCTGCGAAGGGAAATCGACAGGAGACCCGAGTTACAAGGCAGGTTTGCTTTAGTTTTAACCTTTAGAGTACACAAACTTTATAAATCGTGGTTGAAGAAGTTCCGAATTTTAAGGAAGAAAAAATCCTTTAGTAGATTATTTATCCAAATTTGGAATTTCGAAAAGGCGATATTTTTTTGTTGTTTCTTGACTGTTTTTTTCAAAATTATGCTATAGTGATCTAGTATTAGTAGTGCTCTTGGTTTGATTTATTACGGGTATGTCCCTTCCACGTTGTATTTATTTATTTAAGTACTTACCACCTTGGACAAACTTATGTATGATTCATACTTGGCCACGAGATAATCACGACGAACATAAGTAGTAGGTACTTAATAATCTGCTCTGCATTGACGAAATCATTAATCTCTTCTAGTCCTGTAAATGTTAATGTTTTGTTCAGATTGGGCGAGTTCACTCGTTCACTTATCATCATCAAATTCATACTTACTCTTTTAACTAACCACAAACTTAGTTTCCAGGGTGCAATGATTCAATTTCGATTTTCGGCAGAGATAATGGAGTGGTCTACTCATATTAGTCTTAGATAGAGTAAAATGGTAGCGAATTACATGATATGCCGACCCTACCTAAAAAAGGATAAACAAAAAGTGGTCTATTTATCGTTTATATAAAGTTTTGAAACATACAATTGATTCCAATAGCGGTGCAAGAAAGCCGTTGAAATGACGCTCGAATTGATAATGATACCTCCACATGACGTGACATAATCGTAGTGGTATCTAGCAAAGTAGAATAGGACCATTCCAAGTCCTCTCGACTTAAGAATTACAAACTAAACAAAGTTTATAAACATCAATGATACCTCTCCAATACCTCTCCAATCCGTCTGGCTGCTCTGTCCAAATATGGCTTTGGCAGTACAGAGAGGGTCGTGTTCTAGCAGTGGAAACTAAAAAAGACGATGATGATGATGATCTTATTAAATTATTTTGAATGAAAAGTCAAAATGAGCAAACGATAAGACCTACCTTGTAGCTGAGATATTACTTGAATCCTGATATTGATTTATGTAGCGCACCAGCTCGCTACTCCACTCGACCAATGTGATTTTCCTCGATGCCCAAATGTCAGGGCGAGCAGACACTCGGTGATAAGTGCAGTTGTGAGATGCAACCTTTAGGAGTAATTGGATGGACCTCTATTGACTATCAAGTTGCATTTTCATGGAATACTGCCCCCATTCCGAAAAGTGTTGGATTGTTTGTGACACAAACAATATTTACTTATATGCCGAAACCCGCGAATTCGTTTGGGTGGACTTTATGTCTCCAAAAAGTGCTCATCAGGCTGAACAACTTTTGCTAAGGCGTCATTTTTATATTTCTTATAGTTTAGCTGGACCATTATGGTTCTGCATCAGGTGTTTCATTTTCTAAAATCTATTATACCGTATATGTTGCCCAGTCATAACAGATATATAACAAAAAAGTTTAATTCGAATCCATGTAGTATTTTCAGAGATTAGCGTGTACAAACGACAGATTTTTTTTTTAATAATTTTTACTCTATTACTAATCCTGCATCGCCCCAATTTTTTTTTAAATATATTCTATGTACAGACACATTTATTTTACTGTTTTATTATATACTAGCTGAAGCCCGCGACTTCGTTCGCGTGAACTTTATGTCTCTGGAAAATGTTCATCAGACTGAACAACTTTTACTAAGGCGGCATTTTTATATCTCTTATAGTTTAGCTGGACCATTATGGTTCTGCATCAGGCGTTCCATTTTCCAAAATTATTTATACCCTATATGTTGCCCAGGCTTAATAGCTATATAACAAAAAAAGTTTCATTCGAATCCGTCCAGTATTTCCGGAGATTAGCGTGTACAAACAGACAAACAGACAAACAGACAGACATTATATTTTAAATTCTTACTCTATTACTAATTCTCCATCGCCCCCAATATTTTTTTTGGAAATATATTTAATGTACAGACACACTTTTTTTACTGTTTTATTATATGTATAGATTATATGTATAGATATTATATGTATAGATATAGGATTAGATAGATAAACGGGTTACTCACGTAGAAAGTCAGCTAATTGCCGACATATCTTATGTATAAGTTATTATATGAATTATTATCTTAACATTTATATTAACTGCATGTCATAAACCTCGCTTGCCACTTTTTGATTGCGTTACCCAACAGGGTTCATAGTGTAGGTACCTAGTATAAGACAGTGACTTTAGAGAACTGAAGATGAACCTTTTGCAATGCAATAAATCATTTGAATTGAATTTAAAATATCTTGAACTCATCCGGAGGTCTTCCTCAGGACGATTATTAAAGGAGCTATATGTAAATATGTATATGTCTTTGACTATATAATCAAAGATATATGTTAAGCTCAAATCTTGGAACACAATTTCAACCAGCTATCCTCATCAGATTGAGCTGAAATTTTACATTCTTGTGTAAGACGGACGACAATACAATGAGCTGTTCTGATGATGGAACCGGGAGATTTTCGACATAACTCAGTATTAAAACATCATAACCTCATTAAGTAGGACTCGTATCATTTGTCTTGATGAGCACTTCATGGTAGACGATGTCTAGATTCTGATCACGGAGACGGGTGGTGGTCGATGGAACTCAGTAATAAAACGACACAACTCCATCGAGTTTGGGCTTACTTCATTTGTTTCAATAAGAACTCTGGCCACAGAATAAATACGATGCTTTGGCCTCACAATAAAAGCTTGTACAAAAATTGATTATATTTTTTCAAAAACTCTATATTTGATTAATTAGCTTTATTTTATAGTTTACTTTTAAGGTTATCTATCTCTTCCGTATGAGTGTTGTATTCTGTAAAAGGATTAAAATAATTGTGAGTTACTCTTTTCTCTTTATTTGTTGGTTTCTTGTTAAGGGTTCCATGTATGGTACGTGCTAATAAAGATAGAGTAGCCCAACCCTAAAAACCCCTATAGCACCGGCCGTGCTATGGCTTCCGTCGTACTCTTTCGCTTTGTCAAACGACAGTTCTGAGCGACAGAAAGGGATAGCAGCACGCGAAAGTGCTGTTCCTTGCTGGCAGATCTAGATATAGCCCAATCCTTAACTACCTAAACCTACACAACCAAAGGGCACGTGTCTCTCATCTCAGCGCATTCTCAATTGCATCCTCAGCTGTAACCAACCAAAGAGCGTCTCTATCTTATCTCAGGCATCCTCAGCTGTAATGCTGCAAAGCCTGGGGTCCCACAACCGAAGAGCTGTATGAAGAGATTGGTGATTGTAGATGACGCGAAAGGGGTTTGTCAGGATCGTGGAAGTCCACATCGTGGGCAAAAATCTAATCATTTTAATAGGCGATGCGGCTAGCAATCCATCACTTTTTTGATTCCTTCATCCACCTTCTTGCCCACATCAAGCTCAAAGTGGCCTTTGAGTCTTGCAGCCCTGCGTTCTGTCTGCATAGAGCCGCAAGACCCAAAATGCTTTGTCTGTCCCATCTTCTTAGCGAGTCGGAATGGCGATTTTATATAGTTGTGGACCAGTGTGTGACCACACTTACTCCTCTGTCATTAGCAGAGTTTAAGTCCTCTATTGTGCAAGATATTGGGCAGTTCGGGCACGAGAGTAGGTGGGCCATGGTTTGCCTCGTTAGGGATAAAGACGTGATAGTACGTATGTATGTGGAAGTCCATAGTTTCTGCCTAAACCCCTGTGGGAAATAAGAGTGATATTATGTATGTATGTACGCTGTCCCACTGTTCGGGAACTCATCCCATTGGAAAAACAGGGCCTCCACAATTTATAAATATAAGTCCCAGATGTTTATATCGTTATTAGCTTTCGCAACAGCCAATCTTACAATCCAGGTCTCACCATAAGTCTGACAGGCTAGATAATATATCAGGGCTTATTCGTAATAGCGAACCCCTAGATTATCATATCAAGCTGTGATAAGCGGCAACTTTCCATGCATTGCGTCATACGAGTGCTCGTATGCGATACGACATATGTGTGGGACGTATGAAGGTAGCGTTAGCACAAAAATTAAAACTAATTACACAAAAAATACATTAATATATCGTGCTTGTCATAATTATAATTCACTGTTTAATGACCTTGATATATTTATGTTGTCCATTGGTTTGTATAAAAGGGGTATAAGGTCGCTGAGTGCTGACATTTAAAATTAATTTCTAACTTATATACATATAAATTACAAATTAATTTTAAAATAATATAATAAAAATTTTTGGTTAAAATTTTGTTTTTAGACTACCCAATTCTTATTTTTTCTTTTTAATTTGTTAACACTCTGTTCGGTATCTTCTGTATAAGTTATAGGAGGAAACTTGATTGGATTTTGCATTATTTAAGTTAATTACTGTTGAAAATTTATGTAACTGTTTGGTTCCCAAATAAAAAAAAATCTCTTCGAATAAGTTTGCCACCTCGGGTGAATGATTATATTTTTTGTGAAACACAGTGCATGGCCGTGGTTGTCATTGTTACCCCAAAAACGGGCCGATCTCTCGCCCCTAGCTACGCCACTGAGCTAAACGGTCTACCAATTATACTTTTAACGGTTATTCATAAAATTATTTTAAGGTCTACCTAATGCGTGATGGGAGAGGCCTATGTCCAGCAGTGGATGTTATGCAGCTAAAATGATGATGATGATGATGAATGCGTTATGATTGGCAAAAGTGAAGCATCACAATATTTATGATAAAAATTATTTCAAATGAAGGCGCCAATTTTTTACTGTTAATAATTTTAGTGTCAGATTTTTCGATTTTTAAAAGGAAGTTCCATTGAGGTGGTTCTGGGTTATCATCTGCTGTGCCGTCAGCATTTTTTTTATCTGCCTGGCAAATGTACTTGTATTTTTATATACTAACTAGCCGTACCCGCGGGCTTCGCTCCCCGTGGGAATTTCGGGATAAAGAGTACCCTATGTCCTTCCCCAAGTCTTAAACTATATCCATACCAAATTTCATCCAAATCGGTTAAGTAGTTTAAGCGTGAAGACGTAACAAACAAACAAACAAATATAGAAACTCACTTTCGCATTTATAATATTCTTGTTCTTCTTCTTCTTATCGTGTGTGTTAGTGACTAACACTAGTGTCAGAGATTTAAAATATTAGTAGGAGATGATTACAATTTTTTAGCAGACCGTACCAAAAACTAATTCAGTTCGTCTATACCGCGCATTGCCGATATAAATAAAGTTGCACTTATTTAACCATAACCCTACACCATCTACACGAACCTTGTTACCGCGTAATAAAGTCTATAATGTTCTCTTTCAACTGCACCAAAAAGTTGGTAAGAAGGTTGCTGATTTAGTTTACGGTAAATCGGGTAGGTTGAACCTTATTTCGTCACAATAAAGTCTATAATTTACTTTTCCGACTGCACTAACTAAGTGGGAAGGAGTTAGCTGATTTAGCTTGCGGTAGACCGGTCAGGTTTTCCAAGAAGGTGCTGTAATGATCAGATGTAGAAAGTATAGGTGTGTTATGTCCTTTTTTTGTAGACCAGTTAGAGTAATTGAATGAATTGCAGCTTAACTGGGTTTTTGACCGAATTTGCAATTGCAAATGTACAAGTTTTAACTAAATTCATTTTAACACGGTTTTATAACCTTGACAACAAGTTTACTTACCAGGCAATTTAAAAAACCTCATCATCAAAAAATTAAAAAAGCATCACTTAAGGACTTAAGGGCTTAGGCTTTTTCAGCTAGTTTTACCCATCAGACAGCTGCGTAATGCATTTTTGAACTTTATATACCAATTTCGAATTAATAATCCATTATATCAATTTATAAAATATTGAATTGATGAATCACGCGAGAATCGCGAGATACTAAATAGCTAAGTACTTTATTGCACAAAATAAACAAATACAGGACATAATAACATCTAATAATAATGAAATTATGTTAAACTAAAAGCTATTCTATAAATTAATAGCTAAGTTACTTAATATTTTATTTAATATTCATGAACTAATTGAGAAAGTCCTTAAATTTATTGCAAAGAACAATCGGTGGCAACACATCGTGACGTAGTCAAGTTCCATCTCGGGAAGCGAATACCTTGTTTTATTATACCATGGTTCTACCATACCAAACATGTTTGGTTGACTAGTAAAAAGATGTTAATTGGAATTGATATGCGTAGCGACATCTATTATTTGTTAGGCATATTTCAAAACCCAGACTTGACGAGGTGTTAACCCCCAATAACTTTAAAACGGCTGCACCGATTTTCATCAAACATAGCTGAGAACCACCGCAAGGAAACTTGCTTTTACCTCCATTTGCTTGACAAACTTCTTTCGCTTCATCTACACTCATTATCTCTTCATACATGCCCTTTGGTTACGTGTACTTTTTACGTCTCCTTTTTATGCAAATAAATGATAATTCGTCTATCTACCAAATCAGATCATCATCATCATAAGGTCTTATGGTCTTCACTGCAGGAGCAAGACCCTCTCTGTACTGCCAGAGCCATATTTGGCTAGAGCAGACAGAGGATTTCGCCTACACTCTCCTCGCTGGCCAGACGGGTTGGAGAGGTCTCATTGATGTTCATAAGCTTTGTACAGCTTGTATTTCTTAAGTCGCCTTCTACGGCATTCACGGGAGGACAAAACTGCCTCCGTGGTGTAGTGGTTAGAGCGTTTGGCTCATACCCGGAGGTCGTGGGTTCGATTCCCAGCGGGGGCAACGACTTTGTGTTGTTGTTCTAGGTTAGGACATTGCAGGCTGATCACCTGATTGTCTGATAAGTAAGATGATCCGTGCTTCGGAGGGCACGGTAAGCCGTCGGTCCCGGTCACTGTCTTTGACATTGGTCGTTACCTAAAACCATGTCAGAGGCCTTTAAGGCGGTTTTAAAACTCTGACACTAGTGTTAGTCACTAACACACACGATAAGAAGACGGGAGGACTTGGAGTGGCCCTATTCCACTCTGCCGGGAACCGAACACCGAACCAAAGCTAATCAGTTACTTAATCTTCACTATTATGAGTCCAACCACGTTAATTGTGGTAAATTGATAGAATTACCCCGGGAAATAGCAGCAATAAACGATCTTTCGCAAAGGCGGCCCAATTTTCCGGTGTGCGAACATAATGTAACCGCATTTTTTTAACTTTACGCGTTGACAACTTATTTTTAAAGTTTATTGTATAATGGTTTTTATAAGTAATTTTATTTTTTATTCATTGCCTTTTATTATTCTTCATGAGTGAATGTGAAAATTAGTTTCTTTCGTTTCTTCGCAGCAGTGGTCGTTGCAAAGCGCTGTTACTGTTACCTATCAGTAGCTTATATTATAAAAATAAAAATTTAATAAACTCTACTCGTAAAGTCAATTATAAGTACTTAATGACCTTTGAAAGTGTCTGTAAAATTACTGAGTAAACATTTTAATTTTAAATCTTTTGGGCACTGGACAGTACAATACGCTATTTTCCAACAAGTCAAATCAGCATCTTTTTTCTAAACGTCAAAACAAACAGTTTCTATGGGATTTTGTATGAAGTACAGGCAGATGACGTCATAGTTTTTTGGAGTCAAACAGCGCTCTTATTATCAGTTTTTCTACAATAATAAGTTTAAAATAACGTTAAAATGGATATGTTCAAAGACAAGTAACATTATTTTGCGACGCTTTATTTTTTTATTAGTACAAAATAATTTATTTTTGACTTAGGAAAGTACCCAATTCATGTTGTCTTTGCAAATTAGTGGGCGACTTACCCACCAGCCAAATTTTTGGAGCTAGTTCAGTGCATGATAGTAAACTACTTTGTATACCTAAAAAGGTTATTAAAAATACATAAAAATATGCTCGTCTGTCGTCCTCCCATACAAAATCCGTTTTAAAAAAACAAGTTTATTTGCCAGGCAAAACTAAATAATCCCCCAATTTTCAAGCATTCACCCCCAATTACGTTTGAACCTTTAAACCGATTTTCCATCAAACATAGCTTAGAACGATCTCGATGAAGTCAGCTTTTAAACAAAGAACTGCATCCAAATCGACCCATTCGTTAAGGCCACTCCGATGCCACAGACACACAGACATGTCAAACTTATGAAACCTCTTTTTTTGCCCGAGATTAAAACTGTTAACCGGTCCGGAGACCTCCAGGTCTTTCTTTTCCATAACTTAAGTAGTACAATAATTAAGTACTTTTTCTACTCCTGTATGTAGTTTCTGTCCTCTATCCGTAAACTGTCTTTTAAATGTTTCTGATCACTAATATAATAACATTGATAATATGATTACAGTAATAAAGCGGCCAAGTGCGAGTCGGACTCGCCCATGAAGGGTTCCGTAGTAGCAAATAACATAATATAAAAGTCTTGTAGTATGTTTTTTAGGGTTCCGTAGCCAAATGGCAAAAACGGAACCCTTATAGATTCGTCATGTCTGTCTGTCTGTCTGTCCGTCCGTATGTCACAGTCACTTTTTTCCGAAACTATAAGACCTATACTGTTTACTTGGTAAGTAGATGTATTATGTGAACCGCATTAAGGTTTTGACACAAAAATAGAAAAAACAATAAATTTTGGGGGTTCCCGATACTTAGAACTGAAACTCAAAAATTTATTTTTCATCAAACCCATACGTGTGGGGTATCTATAGATAGGTCTTCAAAAATGATATTGAGGTTTCTAATATCATTTTTTTCTTAACCGAATACTTTGCGCGGGAGACATTTCCAAAGTGGAAAAAAGTGTGTCCCCCCCCCCGTAACTTCTAAAATAAGGGAATTATAAAACTAAAAAAAATATATGATGTTCATCACCATAAAAACTATCAGCGAAAATTGGTTTGAACGATATCTAGTAAGTAGTTTTTTTTTAATCCGTCATTAATCATAAACGGCAATTTACCTTTCATTCAATAAAAAAAACATACTACAAGACTTTTATATTATGTTATTTGCTACTACGGAACCCTTCATGGGCGAGTCCGACTCGCACTTGGCCGCTTTATTTTATTGAATGAAAGGTAAATTGCCGTTTATGATTAATGACGGATTAAAAAAAAACTACTTACTAGATATCGTTCAAACCAATTTTCGCTGATAGTTTTTATGGTGATGAACATCATATATTTTTTTTAGTTTTATAATTCCCTTATTTTAGAAGTTACGGGGGGGGGGACACACTTTTTTCCACTTTGGAAATGTCTCCCGCGCAAAGTATTCGGTTAAGAAAAAAATGATATTAGAAACCTCAATATCATTTTTGAAGACCTATCTATAGATACCCCACACGTATGGGTTTGATGAAAAATAAATTTTTGAGTTTCAGTTCTAAGTATCGGGAACCCCCAAAATTTATTGTTTTTTCTATTTTTGTGTCAAAACCTTAATGCGGTTCACATAATACATCTACTTACCAAGTTTAAACAGTATAGGTCTTATAGTTTCGGAAAAAAGTGGCTGTGACATACGGACGGACAGACAGACAGACAGACATGACGAATCTATAAGGGTTCCGTTTTTGCCATTTGGCTACGGAACCCTAAAAAGTGCTCGATGGCGTCTCCTTACGATGCTCGCCAAGGCTCGCATCGTAAACTGCGCCACTCACATTTTTTGACCGTTCTTATACAACTGTTGCATAAAATACTATAATAGGTGACCTCAGAATCTTTTTTTAATTAATATTTTCCCTTTAAAAACTGCATTTCAAGATCGGAAGCGCCTAAATCGACAAAAACTGTAAACAAAACCAATTACATAACGACCTTTTTACGCTTTTTATTCGAACCTTCGCCTTGAAGCAGGTAGCGTGATATAATCGGCTAACACTGGCGTATTCACACTACGGTCAAGTGACTTAGCTTTAGGGCAACGACATTGAGGGGCGGCAAATTACGAGTAATTGTCATTATTTTACTCGATTCTATAAAGCTTGATACAATCGACGAACGCTGCCGTATTTGCCCTATGTAATAAGAGTTTTTTTTTTCACTTTACCCTCCAACATTATCTGAGTCATTATTATATTTAGTAAACGGGTTACTCACGTATAGAGTCAGCTACTGCCGACATGTTTCGACCTCATCCGGAGGTCTTCGCCAGGGTGAATGTGACTACATTGTACGAGATATTGCGAAGAAAACAATTAATTCAAACTGAAACGGTCTTTAAATAAAAAATTGACACCATTTTTCTTTTCGAAAGTAAAAAGCAAGCCCGGTACACCAAATCTAGAAATACGCCACTGCGTCGAGGTCATTTTTTACTCGTGTCGAACCACACGCAGCGTAAGATGCGCGACGTAAATTGAGTCGCGTTACGCGCCTAAATGGCGTTTCATACAATTTCTTCTTAATTCATAATTGCTCGGGTCATGCCTAACCATCGCCATATAAACATAATTATCTTCGTTTCGATCTTTATCTTCCTTGTCACTAGATGGCACTTTATAGTAATAATTAAAACATTTAAATGCTTTTATTCCTATTTTTTTAATAAATTAGTACTCAAATTAATTAAATATGACTTATATGAAATGCAATATCTATTTTTAAAGCATATTCAACACTTCCTTTGTCACTTTTTTGCTAGTCGTATGTGCTGCCATCTCTGTGCCTACCCGAAACTCCATTATTGCCTACTTACGGGCCCTCCAATAGTTTCTATGGCGTTGGGTATCTGTTACGTTAGTTATTTGTTGTATTATCTTTGCTCGGGTAAAACTTGTATAAACGACGCAAGTAGCGTCACGCATCTTGCGCTGTGTGTGGTTCGACACTTAATTTTTCGGCAATTATCGGAATTATAGATTTCTATCTTCTCTTTTTGAAAAAACCGGCGAAGTGCGAGTCGGACTCGGGCACGAAGGGTTCCGTACCATTATCTATAAAATCTAGTTTTTTGTATGGAAGTCCCCCTTAATTATTTGGTATTTTATTTTTATTTATTAATAAAATAAAATTACAACTGATTATTTTGTGAATATTTCAAGTGCCTACCTGTTACCATTATTGATATCGAGCAGAAAAGGGCAAAAAAATCGCGTTTGTTGTATGGGAGCCCCCCTTAAATATTTATTTTATTTTGTTTTTAGTATTTGTTGTTATAGCGGCAACAGAAATACATAATTTGGGAAAATTTTAATTGTCTAGCTGTCGCGGTTCTTGAGATACAGCCTGGTGACAGACAGATGGGCAGACAGCGAAGTCTTAGTAATAGGGTCCCGTTTTTACCCTTTGGGTATGGAACCCTAAAAACTGGATGGTAACATTACTGGCCCTCGGCGCTAAGTCTACAAATACGCCACCGCGTTCAGATACCTCTCTATTTACTCCAATTTTCAGCCAATTATCAGATTTAAAGATTTCTATCTATAACCTGTTGCGATGCTTAGCAAATATGAATGCGATGTTGCCCAACGGATAGATTAGTCGAGATTTTGCATGTACTTTTAAATGTAGATCGAGCTAGTTTTACACAATATTTGAAAGGTCATGTCTACGGTTACACAGACACACCTACACACTTATGTAGATAATTTTGGTTTTTTAAGACATGATATATAGCCGTGTGGTTTTCGGGCAAAGAGAGCTGTAATTGAATTCTGACATGTTATGTTATATGTATTTTATTTTATTATTATAGTTAAAGAATATGTTTATTGAGAAAAAAGTTATAACAACAAAAAAAACTAAACTAAACTATATTAAACTAAGCTATAAAATAAACTTATACTAAATTATGCTAAAATAAAAAAAATCTTATCTTGTCCATGCGGCATGGTTGCAAGAACGCTGGCTGCGTTTCCTCGCTGGATAGCAATGCTGATCCGTTGAGCGAAAAAACAGCCAGCCCTCTTGTCACCTGCAGCGGCTATCAGTCGCGGGGAGATTTCCTTAAAAAGTCTTCTCGCGCCAGGGCCCCATGGTCCAAATGTTTCAACACCAAACGGCACAAATATATAATCTCCACTGAGAGATGAATATTTGCGCCGCTTGGCAGCCTCAGCACCTTCAGCAGCCGCCCCGGCCCTCAGCCTCATTTTATTATTATATAAATTTTCACAAATATCAAACACAATGTAAAAATTGTTTATGATTAAATAAATAAAAAAATAAAATAAGAGTAGAATAGGACCACTCCAAGTCCTCCCGTGGATGTCGTAAAGGCGACAAAAAAATAAAATCTAAACAAAGCTTGTAAACATCAATGAGACCTCTCCAAACCGTCTCGCAAGCGAGGAGAGTGTATTCCAAGTCCTCTGGCTGCTCTGGCCAAGTATGTCTCTGGTACAGAGAGTCGTACTCCTGCAGTGGAGACAAAAAGACCTGATGATAATGATATAGCCACGAGTATACCTAATATGTTATGTCAAAGTACAGTACGAACCTTACTAGTTCCTTGGATAGGAAGTTAGGAACAGCTTTTAAAACTTAAAAAAATTATGTTTTGTATTTTTAAACGTCCATAACTCTTAGTTTTAATATACGACTAATGCGTAATTTTTAAATACACATAGAAACAGTGACTTTACCTTTGACTTTAAAAAACTGTTCTGAAAAACAGTTATGTGTATTATAATAATATACAATGTGGAAGGGACATACCCGTAATAAATCGAACCACGGACTATACCTAGGTCACTAAATAATGATAGTAAAAGTTAGGTTAGTCAGAAAACAATTTCGACATTTCTATTTAAATTGCCGGGGCTGCTCCACACTTTTGTATTTTAATGCCGATTTCTTTTAAGTGTTTGACTTTTATTTTATTTTTAATTTCATTATACTATAGTGATCTAGTGTAGCCCATGGTTCCATTTTGTCAGGTTTAGTGTGTATGACTGAAAAAGTGCCTTCGCATAGCCATAATTATACAGGCTGTAAATCTGTAACCTTGCCATATTCTCAGACGTCCCTATACCGATCATACTGAACAACTTTCCCCAAGGAACATAGGTCGGAAAATAAAAATAAAAAATTGGACTTCCCATACTAAATCGATCAGCTGATTAGCATTTTTACTAGCTGTTGCCCGCGACTTCGTCAGCGTGGACTGTTCGAGAATTCATCATCATCATCACCATCTAGCCCTTCTTTTGCTAACTGCTGAGCATAGACCTGTGCTGCTCACATCCAGGTGTAACTCGCGACTTGATTATTTTGCCTCTGCTCTTTGGGAAAGTTGTTAAGTATGATCGGTATCGGTACGTCTGAGAATATAGCAAGGTTACAGATTTACACTTTGTATTAAGAGTCCCCTTACCCTAGACTTCTCCATACAAACGTAGTCTACGCTTAATTTTGAAACCACATGTCAGATTCCGGTAAAAATTGGTAAGTGTAAGAAATTGCAATTATCTAGGGTAATAACTAATTTCTGACTGTAAAATTATGAACTGGAAAGAAAATATAACGATTTAGAAGTTTCTCATACTGATGATCAAAAATAATATAAAAAACTATATTTTGTTTCAAGTTCATATTTTTATAGTCGGAAACCAGTTATTACCCTAGATAATTGCAATATCTTCGAAATTACAAAATTTTGCCGAAATCGGACATGTCGTTGTAAAATAAAACGTAGACTACGTTTGTAGGGAAAGTTGTATTTTGGTCTAGGGTAAGGGGACTCTTAACTTTGCACTTATTAGCCGATTCATTTTGAACACTGGCGAATCTACACATTTCTCGATCGTCACCCTTTGATCACAAATTACTTATACAGAATATGACCTAACCTTTGACAAGTCATAACCATTTGACAAGTCATACTCTTTGCATTTGACCCCGAAATTCGCGGGTCCATCTTGCGTTCACGCAAACGTCGCAGGCGCAGTTTGGATACGCAACGCGAGTGCGACACACGCGCCGGCAGCGCCCTCTACGCGAGTTTTAACGTGTTCGAATTTTAAACTTTTTCAATTAATTTGTATATTTTGTGAGTGTAACTGTACTCTGGAGTTAGAAGGTATGTAATTCGATTTTATTGTTGTTTTTTTTTATAGGTCATAACTTAGCTTACTTAATTATTATTTTTTTAAATCTGTATAAGAGAATTAAAATTAATAATATAAAAGTAAAGTACGAATAAAAATAAAAAAAGGATAATGAAGTTTGAAAAAAGGGTTCTTAAAAAAGAAAAAAGTTATGAATTAAAAAGTAATCAAGGTGACTTGGTGTAGGAGTTTTTAAGAAGTTTAAACTATTCCGGGGTACAGTGCTGCCTCCATTTGAAATAAATTATTTGAAAGTAAACGGGGATATCATTTAAAATTGTGTCTCGACCAAGCCCTAGACTAGACAACCCTTCAAACTATTTTATGAACAACTAAAAGTAAAAAGTAAGAACGTGAAGCTTTTCTACGCTCATATGCAACCACTTTTGGCTAATGTGCGTAGAAAAGCTTCACGTTTATTTCAAATGGGCAGACTGGACCCCGGAAATTCACGTTAATGAAAATCATACATATAAACATTACGTAAAAGCTGTTGTACCTGCTTTTTACAGTTCCGTACCCAAAGGGTAAAAACGGGACCCTATTACTAAGACTTCGCTGTCTGTCCGTCCGTCTGTCTGTCACCAGGCTGTATCTCAAGAACCGCAATAGCTAGATGGTTGAAATTTTCACAAATTATGTATTTCTGTTGCCGCTACAACAACAAATAATAAAAACAAAATAAAATAAATATTTAAGGGGGCTCCCATACAACAAACGCAATTTTTATAGATAATGGACCGGAACCCTTAGTGCGCGAATCCGATTCGCACTTGGCCGGTTTTTTTTACATAAAGCTTTATGCAGTACTTACGATGATGTGAGCTTTAGCTTCCGTCAACAACCGTCTGGACAAGAATTTCAACAAATACATGACTTTTTCAACATTCCTTTCTGTTTTTTTCAATTCAATTATTTATTTGCTTAGTGACTTACTGACTTACTTGACTTATTGTCCTATGTCCCCTGGGTGGGGCAGAGGGCCGCTACAGTACTTTTCCATCTCGTTCTGTCTTTAGCAACGCGCTTCACTTCAGGCCAGGATAGCCCAATTGTCTTCATTTCCGCTGTTACCGACCGTCGCCAGGTCTGCTTTGGCCGACCACGCTTCCTCTTGCCTTGAGGAGTCCATTCTAGGGCCTGCCTTGGAATGTGAGTGGGATCCCTTCTTATTTGCTTAGTAAGAGATAATAAATGGTCTTAAAATTAATACGCTGCTTGACATTTTTGTTCTTTATTTATTTTTATTACATTTTAGTTTCGTCTTTTAAAAGACGGACTAATTAACTTATTACAATAACCCTTTTCGAATCAATCGTCATCGTCACCATTATTTACTATACCTACTATACAAATGCCTACTATACAAATGCCATAACGACGTGGAAGGGATATACCCGTAATAAATCGGACCACGGACTATTATAGATCACTGTAGTATAATAAAATTTAAATAATAACGGTCAAAAAAACGAAAACAAAATCTGCACTTCCATACAAAACTGTGCAGCTGCTCGGGCAATTTGTATAGGAATGCCGATATTTTTTAATTTTTTTTAACCTTATTTTAATTTCATTATACTAAAGTGATCTAGAAATTAGATGAAATTAAAATAACGGTCAAAGTGATCTAGTTTATAGCCCGTTTGATTTATTACGGGTATGTTTATTTATTTATTTTATTTTATCAAACTATGTTCCTTCGACGTTGTATACAGATGTTGATAAAGACAAGTTCTTAATTCTTAACTATAGTAACCTTTTCCCTCGGAATCGTCCGCGAACCATCTCGTGGCCTCGGCAATACTTGTCGACTTTCAATTTACAATTTACTCGCATTGCTTTGTTCCCATAGCGCACGATCGGTTCCGCTCTATCCGAAATGACTATTTTGCGTGTATTATTTAGTACCTGGGCGACCGAGCTTTGCTAGGTTATTACTATTTAGTGTAATATTAATACCATTAACTAAAACTTAAAAAGTAAAATGTAAACTGACAATTAATAAACTTGAACATATAAAAAAAAAAAGTCACCGAGCGGGATTAGAACCCGTACCACTCTTTCTTGCCAGCTGCGTCTTAAACCGCTGGACCAGACGGGTAGTGGCCGGCATACGCGGCAGGACGAAATTAGCGACCATATTCTGCATGGAAAGAAAAACGCATGAAATCTCGAAAACACGCGTTTTCCGAAACAGACTAATCTAGATCGATTGTTAACCCCCGAAAACCCCCATTTACCAAGTTTCAGCGAAATCGTTAGAACCGAGATCACAGAAATAAATTTATAGCTCGTTTAAAGGTATAAGATAGAATTTTTTCTGCAATAAAAAATTAAAAATCACTTTGAAATTTGAAAATGGATATATACATGACATAACAAGTGACATTATTGTGTGATGTTTTATTTTTTGAACAGTACCAAGAAATTAAGTTTTGACCTAGGAAAGTACTCAAAGTTTATACTCATATCCTTTATATTGCTTATAATTTAGAAAGAATCTGCTGCATATCGTATGAAAACATAATACCCTTCAACAGTGGCGGATTTAGCAGCAGGCTGAGTAGGCTGGAGCCTAGAGCGACACATTTTAGGGGGCGGCAATATTGAATATTTCCCATATAGCGGGGGAGCTCGGAAGGGGAGGGCCCCTTCCGAGCTCCCCTGCTACCCTAAATAGGACCGACATAATCTAGCACTCCCAGGTATTATATTCTGTAATCAGGGCGGCGGACTGATACGTACCTATTTTCACTTCTTCGCCACAGAAAAAGCTGCACATGAAGGATCCAAAAAAGGATGGGTAGCGGCGGCAAAATATACTACTAGCCTACTGGCGGCAAGTAAATCCGCCACTGCACTTTAACATACCGATATATCTGTGTGTGGGATTGTAAAGCATCACTGGTTTTGCGTAAGCCTTGACAGGTGATAAGCACATCTTTACAGTCCCAGCCAGACAATACGGCATTGTTCAGGAGAGGAGATCTTTGTCTGCGTCTAGCTATACTTCACTGGTCGCATACTTATTTTGATGACCTCCGTGGCGTAGTGGTCACCATGCTGGTCCGCCACCCAGAGGTCCCGGGTTCGATCCCTGGTCAGGGCAAGTTGAAAATGGCCTTTTTCAAATTGTCCTGGGTCTTGGATGTTTATCTATATATGTATTTGTTATAAAATATAGTATCGTTGAGTAAGTATCCCATAACACAAATCTCGAACTTACTTTGGGGCTAGCTCAATCAGTGTTATTTGTCCCTATATATTTATTTATGTTTTAAACCTTAGCGGGCAACTCTCGGATCACTTCGCACCTCAACCCCTCGAGCTTGGAATAAAACAAAAACATTTTATCAATTTGTTTTTAAAATAATCTATTAATTAACCGTTGTTAAAAAGTTTTATTTATTAAAACGTTGGCTTACTGGAATTTAGATTTTCATCTTAGAGAAATTAGAAAATAATTTAATTAATAATTTAGTATATTAATATATAGGTACCTAATAATAATGTTTATTAAATTATTGATTCGTTACATATCATTTTAGTTTACAATTTTTATTTTTATTTGTTTGTTAGGTTCTAGTTTAATTTGGTATGTACTGATATTTATGTAATACTTAAATAATATTTGAGTAAATTATTGAAAATAATGTATTTTAAGTACCTAACATCTATAGTCTGTCAAGTAACCTAACCTAGATCTTCTATAGAACAAAACACCATTTCTAAATCATTTATTCAATGAGAACATTTTTCTTCATTTTCGCTTACATGCACTGTATATAACATGGTTAGTTGCGAACTATATGCATGTAGTTTAGTTTATATAATAAATAGTGCTTTTAGGTTCAGGATATGTCAGAAAGTGTTAGTTAGCTATTAGCGTAGTTTTTTAGGTATTGCACCTAGGTGCGAAAGCTACTCCAAGTCTCCGAGGCAATAACTCAACTGAATATTTCTGCGAAAACTTTATCTCTGCCCCACATTTTGGCGCGCTCGCGTGTCGGTCCCACATTGTCACACAATGGGTGCAATAGTGTCGTTAATGTTGTAATGCAGTTACAATGATGTGCAAATTATGATGCGGTGGCGGGTTTGACGCTGGATATTACAATTTGTGTTAAATGTGAGACGGATTGCAAGATACCCCCCGTTGTTAGAGAGATGAGGTGCGATTTTTCAAACGCGGAGTCACTAAACGAACGACTTTTTTAATGGAAAAACCATTTGTTTATGTGACTACGTATTTCAAAAATAGCACTTCTGAATTGAAATTTTGCGCGACTGTAACTTCGTCTTTTACACTTAAAAATAGTGATAGCTGACCCAGTTTTGCTATTTGCAATTTCTTTATTATATACCAAACTTTTGTTTAAATTAACAGAACAATGTTCTAATTTACCCCTCTTCTTTTAATAGTAGCCTATGCTTCCTAGTTGGCCGTGTGATTTCCGGCAGAGTAGAATAGGGCTACTCCAAGTCTTCCCGTGGATGTCGTAAAAGGAAGGCGACTTAGGAAATACAAGCTAAACAAAGCTTAGGAACATCAATGAGACCTCTCCAACCCGTCTGGCCAGCGAGGAGAGAGTATGCCGAAGTCCTCTGGCTGCTTTGGCCAAGTAGGTATGGCTCTGGTAGTACAGAGAGGGTCGTGCTCCTGCAGTGGAGACGAAAAGACCTCTTTTTGTCTGCAGGAGGCAGCACTAGGAAGCATCATCATCATCATCATCAGGTGGTGATGATGATGCTTCCTAGTCAGTCAGTATTGTTTAATTATTTAATTTTAGGGTCCATACCCAAAGAATAGAAGTGGGACCTTTTACTAACACTCCGCTGTCCGTCTCTCTGTCGGTCATCAGGCTGTATCTCATGAACCTTCTAGACAGTTGAAGTTTTTACAGATGATGACCTCTTCTTCTCTAACCAAATTGCTGTGCCCGACAGGGTCCATAAATGATTTTAAACTGTTTTGTTAACATCTTATGTACCTACTTTATGGTTTGCAATAAAATATTGAGTATTGAGTATTGATGTATTTTCTGATGTCGCTATAACAGCAAATAACAACAATATAAAATGAATATTTTAGTAGGGTTTCCACACCAAACGTGATTTTTTATAGATAATGGTACGGAGTCCGACTCGCACGTGACCGGTTTTATAGTTTTATTTGTTTATCCACAGGTGAAGCATTTGATTAACTTAATTACGAGTATAAACCTTCTAACAAATAAAAATGCAGTTCTTGACATTTGGACAAATCTCTTGATATTCATGAATAAATAAACTATTGCATTAAAAAAAATACACTTTTGTATTTTTGAAGGTTATCAATTTAATGCATAACCTTTGAATATCTATGGTCTTACGTACACTGAAACTATTTTAAGAGTGAATTCAGTCCATGATACTGAACAAATTTCCCTAAGAAACATTATTATATCGAAATATAAAAAAAAAACTTGAGAGGTGTCAAGGGACACCCGGATGGAACGAAGTTCGAGAGAGAGAGAGACAGACAGAGAAACTCGCGCACGCCGCACGGCTTACAACTATAGCAAAAAGTGTCGTTACAACTTTTGGTCTTAATCTTTTCCGTCTAGCCCCCTTTCGCAACGCGCGATAAGGAACTTTGTTCCAAAAATTTTTGGCTTTCCAAACAATCTCGGATCAGCTGACCAGTCAGCTTGTATGGCAGGCCAAAAATTACTTTTCATATTTCGACTTATATTTCATTGGGAATTCACTTTTAAAATAGTTTCAGTATATTTTGTTAGACCTTATATTTTACCTAAAATGAATGCTATTCGTCTGCAATATAAAGACTTTCACAGTCCTAAAGAAGTTGCAAAAATATCGAAAAGTGTGACCTTTTCACCCTAACTGACATCCTAACTTTCTGAATTTATTTTAATTTATTTCTAAACGTCTATTAGAGGTATCCCGTGACCAAAGGGCTGGTGACTATCTGGCTCAAAGAATCAGCATTGCCATACGACGTGGCAATGCTGCCAACCTTTTGGCTACGTTGCCAAGGGGTAATATCATAGTGGGACTACATAATTTGTATTTTTTTAGTTTTAATTTAAATTTTAATCCGTCTTATTACAAAACGCAGACTAACTTTGTTACTAGGTTTAAACCATTATACGACCAACTTAAGTTGACATCTAGTAATATGCCAGTGTCTCCTCTGAAAATGTCTACTTGATTTGGTCGGTTAATGGTTTAAACCTAGTAACAAAGTTAGTCTGCGTTTTCTAATAAGACGGAATAAGTTTAGCTTGAATTTAATTTGAATTTTCTCGTAAAAAAATATTCTACTTTCTGAAAGAAAAGTAATAAATTCCTTAATCATTCTATTACGGACTCTCCAGCCAACCATACAGCATGATTACCATAATGACTCACGAATCTCGTCGGATCTGCATAATGACCTTATGCAATACCGATCTCATGAGATTACTGCATTCATTTGTACAACGTGGAAGGGTGTAATAAATCAAACCACGAGCTATACTGGAACAGTATAGTGTAATGAAATTAAAATAACTGTCAAAGCCAAAATATTCGACATTCCCATACAAATTGGAACGCCTTACCAGCCGGTATCCGGAAAGCTGATCTCGTCTTGCGTTTAAGAGAGCAGTGCGTGCACATTATCTCCGAAAACTGTCACCGGCTATATAAGTAGTATTTATGTAGTTTATGTATGGTTTATTTTTGAATTATTTATGTATATTTATGTGTAGGTTTATCCACGATATATATTATACTTACTTAATAATTATAATTATTATTTGTAATTTATCCCTATATATTTATTTATTTATTTATAATTAACAATAATTAATAATTATAAGTTTACTCCTTTCTTTTTGTCTTTTTTAGTTAGTTGCGGTTGTAGGTACTTACCCCAAAAGATTACTTTCTCAGCATCACCTGTTGGTTGACTGGTAGAAAAGGCCCCTGGCCTTAAGTCCGCCATTTACATGTATATTGTAATGAAGTTAAATAAATAAATTCATTGCCCCGGCGTCACAGTTTAGTATGGAAATGCCATTTTATTTTTGTTCTTTGCCTGTTATTTTATTTTCATCATACTATAGTAATCTAGTATAGCCCGTGGTTTGATTTATTACGGGTATATCCCTTCCACGTTGTATATTAAAATTACTAGCGGCCCGCCCCGTCTTTTCTCGGGTATCTTTTATGTTAACCACATGTTAACATTTTTGAGAAGGTTCTCTACATGTTGTAACAAAAAATAGTTAAAAAAAAACTAAACCTAACGACTACGGAAAGATTCTTGTTAAAAGCACACCAGAGAACAAGTGTTTTTTGCTACGCAAATTAAAAAACCCCTAATGTCAGGAACGCCATCGAGTGATGAGTGGCGGAACTACTGATATAACCTGATATCTATTATTTTCTAGATTTTCAAAATTAAGACCCTGATAAGCATTAACCCCCAATAACTTTTACACGGCCGAACAGATTTTCATCAAACATACCTGAAAACCCCCGCAATTGAACTTGCTGTCACGTGAAAAAACCGCATCAAAATCGGTTCCTTCGTTCGAGCGCTACGATGCCACAGACAGACAGACGTTAGCGTCAAACTTATTATTCATCATCATCAGGTCTTTTTGTCTCCACTGCAGGACACGACCCTCTCTGTACTACTAGAGCCATACTTGGCCAGAGCAGCCAGAGGACTTGGCCTTTCTCCTCGCTGGCCAGACGGGTTGGAGAGGTCTTATTGATGTCTATAAGCTTTGTTTAGCTTGTATTTCCTAAGTCGCCTTCTACGACATCCACGGGAGGACTTGGAGTGGCCCTATTCTACTCTGCCGGAAACCACACAGCAATACGTCAAACTCATACCCTCTTTTTAGTCCGGGGTTAAAAAAGGTCGAGTGCCGCTGCTGCCTCTTACACAACAGTTCCGTGACGATTCCGCTGCGCGCGCGCCGGAACAAAGCCCATTGCCAGTGCTGACTTATACAGCGTGGAAGGGACATACCGTAATAAATCGAACCACGGGCTATACTGGATCACTATAGTATCTATAATGAAATTGAAATAACAGTACAGTAGAAACAGTAGAAAGTACTTTGTGAGAAGGCTTATTATAGTACCGATGACTACCTTAAGGACAAAAAAGTCTGGCTTGAACTTGGCGCGGGTCCCTCTTAAAGTTTGTAGTATAGGTACTCGCAAATGACATAATTTGGTACATTTTGTACAAACTCAATCTACAACTTGACATTATTTTAAAATTTTGACATTTAAAAATTCAATTAAAATTATGATATGACATAACAAACAATGTATTCTCTGTCCACATTAACTTTAAGTATTAATTGTGAGTTGACGTCCTTGGAGAAAATGCTGCAGTGCAGTTTGTTACCGCTTCTTCTGCACTAGCGCTTTGGAAGCGGTAGTTAACTTAGCTGTAAGTAAACTTTTGACGTCAACAATTGTACAACAAAACAATGACGATTATTAAGAGATATTATAAATATCCTATGATAATAAAGATATATTTTAATTGAATTGAATTGAGTCAAAAACAACAAAAAAAAATACATTTCCATACTGAAGTGTGTAGCCGCCGCCCGAATGATTTGTATGGGAATGTCGAATTTAGTTTTTTGATTGTTATTTTAATTTCATTATACTAAAGTGATCTAGTATAGCCCGTGGTTCGATTTATTACGGGTCCCTTCTACATTGTATACCATTGCTGTTAGATATGGCGCGGCGTATTTAGACTTTGCTTTGCGCAAGAAAACCTGTCTCCAGGGGCATATTTCGATTTTTACCCCCGAGGGGTGTTACTTACTATGTCTGTCTGTATGTCTGTTTGTACGTCTACCTGTCTATCTGCCTGTCTGATCAATTTCAATGCGGTTTGTTTACGCGAAAGCCAGTTCTTTTGCTTTTGCTTTCTTCTTAGCTATATTTGATGCAAATCGGTTTGATTGTTTAAAAGTTATTAAGTTATCGTTTGAAGTAGGTTGCCTGCCATATAATAGATGGCGCTACGGATACATTACGTGTGCGATACGGATTAATTCTACCATTTAGTTCCTTCGTCCATCATTTACATATGAAACTATTTAAAAGTCGGGAATTTTTTATTAAGCCTGGAAAATTATGATTTAGAGTGAATAAATTCTATGCAGTCATTAATTGAGTTATATAATATGATATATTTATGTAAAGACGTGATAGTATGTATGTATGTATGTATATATTTATGTTTATATGTATGTATGTATACCTATATTTATACATAAGTATTTTATATGTGTACAATTTGTATTTATATTCATATACTTGTAGTAGTTGTAGTGTATTTATAAGCCTTATTTAACTTTTTGTTCTGTGCTTCTGCCTTCCTATTAATAATAATAACTGTCTTTTGTTTGTCTGGTCGACTGGAAGAGATCCTTTCTGGGATAAGTCCACCGTTTGTACAGCTGTTATCATTGTATGTGGTTAATGTTTGTTTTGAGTGCAATAAAGTTTTTAAATGATAAATAATAATAATAATAATGAACTTGTTAATAAGAGGTGGTATTCCTGCGCCCCCGAACGATCAGCGCCCTGTGCCTGGTTACTAATGGCACCGCCCTAGTTACAGCTCGCCTATTACGAGTAAGTCTGTTGTTGTTTCCAATTTCCAAATATGGCGCACATTGAGGCTTTGTTGATCCAAAAACCATTCAGTTACATTGTAAGAGAAATTCGTGTAGGAAAGTCTGAATGTTGAGTTGAGGTGCTAACAATCTAAACAAAGGATGCTAAACTGTTTAGGAAGTTAAATATTACGCAACTGGTAAAACGATTTTATACCCTATTGGAGAAAAAGTCGGCTCCAAAGACTTAGTTATGGGGCTCTGTCTGCTAGATGCAGGACCCAAATAGCTTTGTCTTCCCCATTAGTTACCTTAAATAAAATCAAAGAGTTTGTACATACTACAACAATAATATTTTATAGGAGTACTTAAAGCCGAATATACAACGTGGAAGGGACATTCTACGATGTATATTCGACTTTAAGTACTCATATAAAATATTATTGTTTTAGTTTATACACCCTTAATAAATCGAACCACAGGCTTTACTGGATCACTTTAAAATGATTCTTTTTACTAGCCTTTTATTATATCCCACTGCTGGGCAAAGGCCTCCCCCTTGTCTTTCCAATTATCTTTGTCTGCAGCAAGCTCTTCCCATCCAGGCAAAAACCTATCCAGATCGTTTCGCCACCTGGTTTTGGGTCTACCTCTGCCCCGGCGGCCGCGGCCCTCTGGTTACCAAAATGTTGTTAATTTTGCTTTAACATGATAAATTAATAAATAAACTTTAAAATGATATTAAAATAAAAGTCAAAAAACAAAGAAAAATCGACATTCTGACACAAATTGCCCGGACGGCTGCACACCTTTGTATGGAAATGTCTGATGAATTTTATCCATCTAGTGACGAGGGAAGAGAAATAATTAAGTTTACAAGGCATTGGGTAGGCATGACCTGGTATTCCGATCTGATTCTCAAGAAATTAAACATTTGTTCAAGCATTGTATGGCGTTAATTAAGAGTTATTAAAGATGCACGGCGGCCACGTAACACAATGTTTGTGAACAATGTTTACTCACAGTCTATTTTTAGATTTTCCCAAAATTATATCGCAAGAAATTATGAGTGTTCATTACGTTAGTGGGATACGCTACGCTTGATTTGAAAATAATGGAAGAGAGAATTGGAAAACTCGTTTACGAGGAAAGATACGCTCATCTGATACGACACGACGATTTCATAAAGAATATCATTGAAATTGTATTGTATTATTGCCGTGTAGTATCCGGCAGAGTAGAATTGGACCACTCCAAGTCCTCCTGTCATGTCGTAGAAGGAAATACAAGCTAAACAAGGCTTATAAACATCAATTGGACCTCTCCAACCCGTCTGGCCAGCGAGGAGAGTGTAGGCCAAATCCTCTGGCTGCTCTGGCCAAGTAAGTCTCTGGTAGTACAGACAGGGTCGTGCTTCTGCAGAGGAGACTAAAAAGACTTGATGATGATAATGATAATTATTGAAAAAAGAATACAAAGGAAAAGAGGCCCAGGAAGACCGAGGCATAGCTACATGAAACAGGTAAAGGAGAAGGTGAACGTCGTGACGTACAGCGAAGTAAAACAAATGGAAGATTCATAATCCACCGACAAGAGCATAGTGAGATAAACATACATACATCTTATACCTTTAAACGAGCAATTCTTGTATATTTATAAATTTCTGTGATCTCGAAAACGGCTCTAACGATTTCGCTGAAAATTGGTATGTGGGGGTTTTTGGGGGTAAACAATCGATCTAGATAAGTCCTATGTTTGGGAAAACGCGTGTTTTCAAGTTTTCATTCGTTTTTCTTTCCACGCAGAATATGGTCGCTAATTTCGTCGCGCCGGCCGCCATCCGCGTAGCTCAGCGGTTAAGGAGGCTGACCGCTAGAAAGAGTGGTACGGGTTCGAATCCCACTCGGTGACTTACTTTTGTTTTTTTTATGTTCAAGTTTATATATAATTTTTTATTTTGTACAGTTTTTAGACAAGTTTGAAAAAATGTAGTTAATGTTTGAGATGTAACCGACCGAGCAAAGCTCGGTCACCCAGGTACTACATATTATCACGCCTGTTTCCCACAGGGGTAGGCAGAGACTATGGACCTCCACTTGCTAAGATCACGATACACTCATCACTCTCTTCATGCATGTCCGCTGGTTACGGGTACTTCGGACCTCTCCTTTTTTAAGAACGTCTGCAATTTGGTCGCGGTACGGTGGTCGAGGACGACCCTGACACACTCTTCCACTTACATTCGCATTGTAGACCCTTTTAATAAAACTCCTTTTATCCATCTTTTCTACATGCCCGAACATCTCAACTTACTTCTTGATGAACTTTTTTAGAACGAAATCAATATTGTGGTCCAAGAGCTCTTACAAACGAGCAACTTTGCGCTCGAGACAGTTTGCGAAGCCTGTCGGCGACATTTCACGTGCCTTCCGAAGCACGGAATAGCTTAAAAATTATTACACCTCTGGTGGTCACCCACGCAAGAGCGGACCACGTCCGGCGTCCTCTTCGTATGTAAATTTTATGTTAGTTATAATTACTGTGTAAATGTGTGTAGATACCTATTTTTGTGTTACATAACAATATGATCAAACTTCTTTATAGTTCATCATCATGTCTTTTTATCATTTCAGCCGCACAACGTCCACTGCTGGACATAGGCCTCTCCAAAATTACCGATCTAGAGCGGCTTGCATCCAGCGCCTTCCAGCGACCTTACCATGTCTTTTTAGTCTCCACTAAAAGAGCACAACCCTCTCTGCGCTACTAGAGCCACACTTGACCAGAGCAGCCAGAGGATTTAGCCTACACTCTCCAAGCTGGCCAGACGTGTTAGAGAGGTCCTATTGATGTTTATAAGCTTTGTCTAGTTTGTATTTCCTAAGTCGCCTTCTACGACATCCACGGGAGGACTTGGAATGGTTCTATTCTACTCTGCCGGAAATCACACGGCAATCTATAGAGTTTACTACGAAATGTTTTTTCTAGCTATAACCAGTAGATACCTGAATTTCCGGGGTCTAGTGCTGCAGCCATTTGCAATAAATAATTTAAAAAGAAATGGACATATAATTTAAAATTGTGTCTTGATCAAACCTTTCAAACTATTTTATGAACTACTGTTTATAGTTTCAAGTGAGAAGTTAAAGCTTTTCTACGCACATTAGCCAAAAGTGGCCGTTTTGCAAATGTGCATAGAAAAGCTTCACGCTCTCACTTTAATCTGTAAACAGTAATTCAAAGCCCTAAATACCTAAGTATCTAGGGCTTGGCCTAGACAGATTTTTAAAAGATATACCTGTTTCCTTTCAAATGATTTATTTAATAACCGGCTAAGTGCGAATCGGATTCGCGCACTAAAGGGTTCCGTACCATTATCTAAAAAAATCGCGTTTTTGTTGTTATAGCGGCAACAGCAATACATAATTTGTGAAAATTTCAACTGTCTAGCTAACGCGGTTCTTGAGATACGGCCTGGTGACAGACAGACGGAAAGACGGACAAACAGCGAAGTCTTAGTAATAGGGTCCCGTTTTTACCCTTTGGGTACGGAACCCTAAAAAGGGGCAGCACTGGACCCCAGAAAATTTATGTCCCCGTAGATACTCGCCTAGATCATTTTATTATGATTTCAATTATAAGTAGGTAGCTAGTTTACAATAATTCAACGTCTAAAGTACGAATTCAATCAATTCCAATCACATTATTATAGCTATTTCGCAAAATAAACTAATTAATTGTGTTTCACATTTATTACTATGACTTCAATAAAGTAATCTCAAATCGCGGAAAATCTTAATGGGATCCTGCGCAATCGAACAAAACCTTTCATGTACCGGTAATCTAATCATATATCTGTCCCTTTCGCGTTGCTCCAATTGTATAAGCTTCTCTCTCTGTGATGATCACAATCTAGTTGCGAAAGGCCCCATTCACACAGGGGACAAAAAGTAACGTAAGGTGGGTTAACTAGGAACTTTACTTAGGAACGTAACTTAGGAAAAAGCTATGTGGGTTTCTGGGTGCGAAGGCGGGCTGGGTGGAAAAAGCTAATTGGTTAAGTTATCTCACACTTATGGATAATAGATACACTTTCACGTACAATAATAAAACATTAAAAAAATCGTCTGTACATTGAATATATTTCCAAAAAAATATTTGGGGCGATGGAGACATAGTAATAGAGTAGGAATCCCGGAAATACTGAACGGATTCAGATGTTTTTTTTTTTTTTGTTATGTAGTTGTTAAGCCTGAGCAACATTTAGGGTATAATTGATTTCGAAAATGGAACACCTGATGCAGAACCATAATAGTCCAGCTAAACTATAAGAAATATAAAAATGACGCCTTAGCAGTTGTTCTGCCTAATGAGCATTTTCATAAAGTCTACCCGAACGAAGTCGCGGGCATCGGCTAGTTACTTATAAGATAGACTAAGCCGAGGGTCTTATGCCTTGCCACCCAAGGGCCAGGCTTAGGGGATACATGAGTTTTTCAGGGTCCAAGGATGCCTCTATTTGAAATAAATTACTTCAAATGGGGGCATTTGAAATGAATTATTTTAAGGAAACGGAGATATTACTAAAAATGTTGTCTCATGTGGTTCTAGATAACCCTTCAAATTATTTTTTAAACTATTGTTTACAGTTTAAAGTGAGAACGTGAAGCGCCCTCTATAGGCCTTAAAGTAATGAACTAAAAACTAAATAAAATAAAGTCATAGAAAGTTTTCAAAAATATATAACGTGGAAGGGACATACCCGTAATAAATTAAACCACAGGCTACACTAGACCACCATAGCATAATGAAATTAAAATTACAGTCAAAATCTAAAAAAAAATCGGCTTGTCCATATATGCAGCCAGCAGCCAGCCGGACAATTTGTATGAGAATGTCGTTTTTTTTTGTGTTTTAACTGTTAATTATTTATTATCAGTATAATATAGTGAATTATTATAACCTGTGGTTCGATTTATTACGGGTATGTGGCTCCCTGCTTTGCTTGCATTAACTGGAGAAACGTACTTTTCAGTAACATTTTTTCCGTAGGGACCCAGTTTTTGTAGTTTTAGTGTCGTTTTAAAATTGGAGTTTTAAAGATGGCTTTTACTAATAGGTGGAGTGTTCGTATTAGTCTTCCGGAGCTAAGTTTTCATATTTTTTAGATTTGTTTCATTCCTTTGAACTTGCTCTTGAAACCTCTCACCGGACATGTGCTGTCAGATTGAACAGAATGCAGCAGACCAAACATAGGCATAGCAATGTTTGCACCAGCCTTATTATTATTACAAGTAGAGCCTTTGAAACTTGTTGCGCATGATGTGGAGCTCGCTGTAAGCATATTATCACGCCTGCAGTGCAAAAACCAAGGCCGATAGTAGAGAACATAAGCTAGCAACGCGAATAACGACCATATTGGCAAATTATATTGATACTAGAGGAAGCGCGGCTTCGCCCGCGTTAACCACACGAGTGAAGTCGCGGGCATGATGCAATATAGCCTATAGCCTTCCTTGATAAACGAACTATCTAATACAGAAAGCATTTTTCAAATCGGACCAGTGGTTCCTGAGATTATTAGCGCGTTAGTATAATAGTTATAGTAGTTAGTATAAGTATGGATTACGAGTGTTTCCCACAGGAGTAGGTAGACTACGGACCTTCACTTGCCAGGATCCTCTCTACTCGTAGCTTCATCTACCTACACTCATTACTCTATTTATGCTATTTATGCATACATACATACTATAACGTCTTTATCCCTAATGGGGCAGACAGAGCATTTTGGGTCTTGCGGTTCTATGCAGAGCCCAGGGCCGCAAGACCCAAAAGCCACTTTTAGCGTCATGGTGGGCGAGAAGATGGAAAAGCAATAAAAACAGTGATGGGCTGCTAGCCGCATCGCCTGTTAACATGATTTGCATTTTTGCCCATTCCCTCGATCGGCTTTTACGATCTGCGTGGGAAGAGAAGCAGCTGGTACATTCTAAGTTTTTTTATTTCTCCCAGACCAGCATGGGACTATTTATGCATTGTAGTGCGGGAAGTAGTGTCATAAGGTGCAAATTTTGGTATCGGAAGAATTCACTTGGCACAGATGTAATATACGTAAAGTTAAGCTAATTTAGCCCGGTAGCCATCCCCCACCCCCTGGGGGGTAGGCAGGGGGGGCATTCAAAGTTACTCGCCGCCGCGCTTCAGAAAAAAAATCATATCAGCTTCTATTTACCTAACACCTCGAGTATGGTGTCATCTTCTGATAAATCGGGGATGAGGATTTCAATTTTGAGTACAATTTTACATTTAATGTATAGGTTAATAGTAAAAAAAAGAAAATATTGACGAAAATATCAAAATTGGATCGCAGTTTTTTTTTATTTAAACAGATTTATTTTGCCAGAAACCCGGAATTTCGTGTTAAAAAAAATATTGACTTAAAGCATATTTATCTAGCTTTAAAAAATATATACTTTATTATATATAGCTGTCATACATCTATCTGAAAAAAATCGGACATGGCACGCGGCGGTGCCTAGAAACTTTTTCAATCGTCTCATCTCACATAATTTGTTGCAAGTATTAAGTGGTTCTTTATGAAAAATATATATATAATACATACTTAATTTAATTATTGACTGTCGCTTATGGTCTTATATATCAATAATAGTATTTTATATATATATTTGTAAATTTTTTCATTCAAATTTTCCACCACAATGGTATAATTCGGTACATTTTAATAGTTTTCTTAGACAGTTGCACCTAACACTGCACCCTGACTTGCACTTGCACCGAATCAGGTCACGACAAGCGGTAGCAGCCACTGGTGCAGTTGTCCACTTTGGTTTCCAATTATTTGATTCCATTTCCTATCCCCAATCCGCCGGACTGGGAGTATATAGAATCGGCACCATCGCTTGGCCCCAAACGTGCACTGCACACCATGCTAAACAGCTCTTATGATGCCGAAAATTCTCTAGCTGTCAGTCTTTTTTTAGAGAATATCTCCCTCCTGCACTCGTTTAATGATATGCACTGACTGGATCTAAAACGAAAATCCGGTAAGTAGGTATTGCATTATTATTTTGGTTAAAATAAAATACAGCTATATATACCTGACATGCTTACGTATCATACATCTTTACTCACTGGGTAACGATGCAGCGGACGAGCTAACACCGGAGGGACCCCTTCCGATGGCCCTGATTCCCTTCACACAGGATCTCTCTTTGATCAAGAGTCGTATTGGCGAAGAACTGGCTCAGTCTTGGCAGGCTAAGGAGGCGCTGCCCCAATGAGACAGACGTTTATCCCGACGTCTGTTAGCACTGCCGAGGAGAAACCTACGCCCTATGATTAACATTATTACTGGTCATTGTGCACTAAACAAACACCTTTTCACCCTAGGTTTAAGTAACAGTCCTCGTTGCAGAGCATGCATGGAGGCTGAAGAAACTGCAAGCTATCTCCTCCCGGAGTGCGATGGTATCGCACACATAAGAAAAAAGTTCCTAGAACATCCGGAAACCATGACGCAAAACGGAACTGGCAAATTCGGGCCTAATTGCGAAAAATTGTCCTCGAGGGAAGTAAGAAGAAATATCATACATTGTAATGACAAATTTTGAATAATTTGGTTAGAGTTTTCTATGTTTTTGTCATTGAACATATTAAATACATTAGTTGCTGATGGAAAAGTATTCCATGCTTCGTCAGCAACATGCACAATTATTCTCGTATGGGCATTCAGCTACGTGGTTACAGGGGTCGATGTTATTTTTACAACGATCGCTGCTGCTAGGAACAGTCGTATGACTGTCCTTAGCAGCTGCTTTTCTGTCCTTAGAAGCATAAAATACTTTTCCATCAGCGACTAATGTATTTAATATGCTCGCTGACAGACACGTAGAAAACTGTAACCAAATTATTCAAAAATTTATCATAACGATGTATAATAAGTGAGCATAAATTAAATTGTATTTACGTGGTAATAATGACAGGTATATATAGCTGTATTTTATATTAATCAAAATAATGCAATACCTACTTACCTAATTTTCATTTTAGATCCAGTCAGTGCACATCGTTAAACGAGTGCAGGAGGGAGATTTTCTCTAAAAAAGGCTGACAGCTAGAGAATTTTCGGCAGCATAAGAGCTGTTTAGCATGGTGTGCAGTGCACGTATGGGGCCAAGCGATGGTGCCGATTCCAAATCCTTCCAGTCCGGGGGGATTGGGGATAGGAAATGGAATCAAATGATTGGAAACCAAAGTGGACAACTGCACCAGTAGCTGCTACCGCTTGTCGTGAACTGATTCGGTGCAAGTGCAAGTCAGGGTGCAGTGTTAGGTGCAACTGTCTAAGAAAACTATTTAAATGTACCGAATTATACCACTGTGGTGGAAAATTTGAATGAAAAAATTTACGAATATAAATATAAAATACTATTATTGATATATAGGACCATAAGCGACAGTCAATAATTAAGTTAAGTATGTATTCTATATATTTTTCATAAAAAAACAACTTAATACTTGCAACAAATTATGTGAGATGAGACGATTGAAAATGTTTCTAGGCACCGCCGCGTGCCATGTCCGATTATTTTCAGATAGATGTATGACAGCTATATATAATAAAGTATATATATATTTTTAAAGCTAGATAAATATGCCTTAAGTTAATATTTTTTTAAACACGAAATTCCGGGTTTCTGGCAAAATAAATCTGTTAAAATAAAAAAAACTGCGATCCGATTTTGATATTTTCGTCAATATTTTTCTTTTTTTACTATTAACCTATACATTAAATGTAAAATTGTACTCAAAATTGAAATCCTCATCCCCGATTTATCAGAAAATGACACCATACTCGAGGTGTTAGGTAAATAGAAGCTGATATGATTTTTTTTCTGAAGCGCGGCGGCGAGTAACTTTGAATGCCCCCCCTGCCTACCCCCCAGGGGGTGGGGGATGGCTACCGGGCTAAATTAGCTTAACTTTACGTATATTACATCTGTGCCAAGTGAATTCTTCCGATACCAAAATTTGCACCTTCCATACATTGGGTGACACTACTTCCTGCACTATTGGTAAAGATAATATAATTACTAAGGTAACAGATACCCAACGCCGTTGAAACTATTGGAGGGCCCGTAAGTAGGCAATACTGAAGTTGCGGGTAGGTACACAGAGATGGCAGCACACACGACTAGCAAAAAAGTGACAAAGGAAGTGTTGAATGTGCTTCAAATTTATTACATTTCATATAAGTCATATTTAATTAATTAGAGTACTACTTTATTTAAATAGTATGAGCAAAATATATATATTTTTAAATAATTAAGTATGTACCATAAAGGGCCATCTAGTGACAAGGAAGAGAAATAATTATTTGTTATGGCGATGAGTAGACATGGCATTGGTAAATTTAGTCTTTTGGCACAGACAGGCAAGACACTTCATAGTAACGTAGTAACATCTATGCCTCCTACTACTACAAACGGAACTATACATCCGTGCACACGTCAGTGTATGTGTGTTTGCCCGCCAACACACTCGATAACTTCGATAAGGTAAAAACGGGGGAGAAGTGCGAGGACAGGGAACGAAGCCGCATATTGCGGTTGCGGGACCCTAGGAGGTTCCTTAAAACACGTAACCCTATTGATAATCTCCTCCTTTTGTGGAGTCGGTTACAATTAAATAAATCCGCTAGATGACAACTAGTCAAATCAGACACTTTTTTCTAAACGTCAAAACAAACAATTTCTATGAGATTTCCATGAAATACGAAAGCGTGACGTCATGCCTTTTTGAAGTCAAATTGCGGTCTTAATATCAGTTTTTCTGCATTAATAAATTTAAAATCATATTAATAAATGGATATGTTGCTATGATGCTATTTTGTGACGTTTGATTTTATGAACTGAACCAAATAATTTATTTCTGACCAAGTCATCTCCCAAGTTGTAAAATGCTTCCTCATCTAATAAACTAAAAGACAATGGACTTACAAGATCGGAGTTTTTGGCGGGAAGTCAAGGGGTTCAGTTGGAGTTTGCTTTAAATTGTTTTGCAAATTGATGCCATAAGGGAGCGGAGTGGAGTAAAAGAGGATGTTGTGGCAAAAATAGAGAAAGGGATGTTAAGATGGTTTGGGCATATAGAAAGGATGGATGAAAAGAGATGGACGAAAAATATTTATATGACAAATGTGAAGGGAACAGTAGGAAAAGGTCGGCCTCGGCGAACTTTCTGCGACCAAATTGCAGACGTTCTAAAAAAAGGAGAGGTAAAAAGTACCCGTAACCGAAGGGCATGTATGAAGAGATTGATGAGTTTAGATGAAGCAAAAGAGGTTTGTCAGGATCGTAGCAAGTGGAGGTCCATAGTCTCTGCCTACCCTACTGTATGTATGCAAATTGATTCTAGTGGACTTTATAATATGAAATTGGTGTAGTTTGGTGTTATAAATGATCATTCTCATGGACAATATGTAAAATGTTTAAAGTGAACAGTCATAGTGCGGCTGTAGTGATATTAACTTGTGGACTGCGGTGGGCGCTTGTAGGCGCCGTCCGCCACTCAATCGGCTATGAAAACCAGTGGACTCGTATAGATTTGTCGCCAGAAGCTCCCTTAAAGCAATCAAAGGACCTATACCAACCTTTGATTGTATATATATATATTTACTTCACATCGATTGTTCCCACGTTTTATTAACTTGAGCCTGGCTAAATACCCAACAGCGTCGAGCCAAAATAAAAAAAAATAAAAAAATGGGCTTCCAAACTCATTCCATTTATTCATTAACAAAATACATTGTGTCTGAAATTACTGTTTTACGCATATGAATAATTTACAATCAAATAATTATTACACAAAGAAAAACAAATTCAGAAATAAATCGGTACCTACATACATTTTAAAATTAACAATTAAGAATAATAATATTTATATAGTTAAATGTCAATATACATATTAAATAATGTCAAATAAGGAGAATATGTGTGTGCCTGTGTCTACTTGCTACCGATAGTGTGTCATCAAAAAATTCATTAATACTATAATAGCATTTTTTCAATAGGAAGCTCTTTACAGTGAATTTAAACAATTTGAACCGGCGAATGCATTTAAATTCAGTAGATAGCTTGTTAAACATTTTTACAGCCTGGTACTTGTACTACGTTAAGTCTTGGCCTTATGTCTTGCTTGAGATCTTTTAGCCTAGTAGCCTCACGTGCCTTCCTTTCATCCTCTGTTTCTAAGCCATCTAGATTTTTGAAGAAGTCACATAGAAGTACCAAAATATAAAGGCAAGGTACAGTTAGTATTTGTAACTTCTGAAAGTGTTCCTTGCATGACTCCTACCCAGGTAGCATTTATACGTCATTATGTCGTCCGTTTACGGTACTGCTCGACGTAAGAGACGTCATGTCTTGACGTCGGGGGGTCCCAACAGATGACGTCAATTTGTCACAGCCTCAAGACGTCAGTTTATAGACGTTAGAGAGACGTCAGTTTACAGACGTTAGAGAGACGTCATATAGGGACGTTACTGGGCCGTACATATTAGGGCAGCCACTGACGTTTGAGTGACGTCATATACTGAATTCATAGGGACGTTACTGGGCCGTACATATTAGGGCAGCCACTGACGTTATACACAGACGTTACTAAGACATACAAGTCAGGAGTAGGTCCTACGGGAGCTCATGATATGTACAGTGTGTCTTGGGTGTCGCTACCGTCGCACACCGATATGGAAATTAAACCACACACTACTGCTGAACTCGATTAATTGGAAATATGCACCAAGTAATAAGAATGTACATAAAAGAAACCATAGCCAGTTTTAATTTTGAACAGCGCCATCTAGGGATTTTCTAAGAAACTAACACTTGCATACAATATTACTCAAAATAAAAGGTTTTATGGTTATGATTAGAACTATTACTTAATGCTTTTTACGTCTTAATTTTTTACGGAATGGATGAAGTCTAAAACTGCCTAATTTGGAGGAAATAAAATTAATTAACAAAGACTACACGAATTTGGACAGCGGGTATTATACAGATTGTAAGAACACACTTACAGTTGATATCGTTAGCATGGCAATATGCTCCCCTAAGGTAGTTTGGGTGGGTAATTTGTTAAAAAAGAGAACCGCCCTGGCTATTGAGTGAAATAACGTGCTGGCAAAACTGGCACAAAGCCTGAGCTGCGCATTTAAGCTCTACGACGGTTCTAAGTTATTGGTCCGGGGCCCTAGACTACGGTTCGACCACCGATTCGGTTCCGCTGTTTTTTTCCCTTAATTGTATCACTGAGTACATGTTACTTTTACCTTAAAAGTCTTGAACAAAAAAACGTCCACGTTGGGACGAATATGGTAGGTACTTACGTCCATATACTGACCCTAAATTTACTTCGGTAAAACGTCCTCGTGGCGTCGTATATTGTACGTCCTGATATTGACCCTAAATATACGTCAGTAAGACGTACACTTTGTGGCGAATATGGTACGTCCAAAAACTGACCCTAAATAGACGTCAGCAAAACGTCCTCTTGGCGGCGTATATGGTACGTCCTGATATTGACCCTAAATATACGTCAGTAAGACGTACACTTTGTGGCGAATATGGTACGTCCAAAAACTGACCCTAAATAGACGTCAGCAAAACGTCCTCTTGGCGGCGTATATGGTACGTCCAGATACTTGCCTTTAATTTGACGTAAATACGACGTCCTGCTCAACGCTGACCCTAAACTGACGTCACTTTAACGTCTGCTCTCGACGAATAAATGACCGACCCTATTATGACCTATAAGTGACGTACCTTATACGTCGCTGACGTCAGTTTGCTACCTGGGTATGTCATTCATTAGTCATTATCTTCGTGATGACAGTTTACTTATATACCTATTGTATGTCTATGCTAATTGAATGCATTCACAACCTGTTCATCAATCTCTTAGAGGTACAGTGCTGTGGTGGGGCCTATTGTCTTCAACCCCGCCCCATCATTACATTACATTCTGACACAAAACGAAACGCTGTCGAATATTATTGAAAACATCATCAATATGATCGTTACATCACTAGCTTTCGAGACAATACCGATATCGATAGTTACGAGTTACGACACTAGAATGACAGATATTGAAATAAATTGGTGTGGTTTGAATGATTCGTATCATTTGCGAGTTCATTAAGATGAGATGCGAGATGTCGATAATTGTGTCGCTTGGTTAGTGAGTTGACAAACGGATTGTGTGTAACCCTGATTAAAGCCCTCAACGGCTTTAATCAGGGTTACGGAAAGACCTTTCCGTGAACGTGAAATATTGGGGGTGATGGAGACATAGTAATAGAGTAAGAATTTAAAAAATATGTCTGTCTGTTTGTCTGCTTGTCTTTGTAAATGCTAATATCCGGAAATTACTGGAATACTAGACGGATTCGAATGAAACTTTTTTGTTATAGTTATATAGCAGCTGTCAAGGGTATAATTGATTTTGGAAAATGAAACACCTGATGCAGAACCTTATTAATCCAGCTTAACCATAAGAAATATAAAAATGACGCCTTAGATTTCTAAGTTCATTATCCAGCCTGATGAGCATTTTCCGGAGACATAAAGACCACGCGAACAAAGTCGCGGTCTTCGGCTAGTACATAATATCCCTAATTATGCTACTCCGGTGGTTTAGAAGTTACCGCACTAAGAAACAGATCATATATTCCAAAAGATTTTACCGATGAAACACATATTATACTCGGTTCTGCAGTTTTGTTATTTACCGCCACAATCAGTGATTCAGCCTCCCTTCTCTCAAGAGAGAGGCGCTCGGAAGGATCCTCTGAATGTCAAGGAGCCCCTCGTTTCTGGCATAACAGCTGCAGGCATTACAGCACGATCGAGTTATTAATTATTATTTAACTAAACGTGTTCAATTATTGCTTTTTTAACGTTAAGTACAGAGTTTTCGTTAATATCTTATACCTTTAAACGAGCAATTCTTGTAGGTATATTTATTTATGAATTTTTGTGATCTCGAAAACGGCTCTGACGATTTCGCTGAAAATTGGTATATGGGGGTTTTCGGGGTAAACAATCGATCTAGAATAGTCTTATGTTTGAGAAAACGTGTGTTTTCGAGTTTTCATGCGTTTTTCTTTCCACGCAGAATATGGTCGCTAATTTCGTCGCACCGGCCGCTATCAGTTTGGCTCGCTTTGGTTTGGTTTTTAACATGCGGACCGCTAGAACAAGTGTTACGGGTTCGAATCCTACTCGGTGACTTACTTTTGTTTTTTTATATTTAAGTTTATATATTAATATATAATATCATTTTTTTATTTTGTATTGTTTTTAGACCAGTTTAAAAAAATGTAGTTAATGTTTGAGATGTAACCGAGCAAAGCTCGGTCGCCCAGGTGCTATGTTTATATACTATCAAGTCTTTAACCATGGGCGTAGCTAGCCATGGGTTTAGTGGGGCATCAGTCTAAAATAATATGTAAGTAACAACTATATTCGCAGTCTTACCCCGGAAATTTTTTTCATACAAAAAGGTTACAGTATATAGCATTTTGGTATGTGTAAGTATAATTTGAATTATTACCAAAACACTTTTATAATGCTCACCTACACCACGAAATCTTCCATCCAAAAATGTGTCTCTAACTTCAGTTGTTTAGGCTCTGGGGTTAATCAGTCAATTTAAAGCTTTTCTGCGCACATTAGACAAAAGTGGCCGTTTTTCGCTAATGTGCGTATAAGCTTCACGTTCTCACTTTAAACTGTAAACAGTAGTTCATAAAATAGTTAAAAGGGTTATCTAGGGCTTAGTTAAGACAAAATTTTAAATAATATCTCCGTTTTCTTTTAAATGATGTATTAAAAATGGGAACAGCACTGGACCACGGAAAATACAAGTATGGCCTGAAGAAGATATTTTTGTTTGTTCTTCGTTCGCAACTTGATAAGGCCCAACGCAGACGACAGACTTATCCGTGACGCACTTTTTAGGGTTCCGTAGTAAACAAGGAACCCTTATAGTTTCGCCATGTCTGTCTGTCTGTCTGTATGTCCGTCCACGGTCCTACAGAGAAACTATAAGTACTAGAAAGCTGTAATTTGGCATGGATATGTATATTCATTATGGCGAAAAAGTCGTAAAATAAAATATGGAAAAAAAATTTTTTTCAAGATAGGTGCCATACAAGTAAAGACGTAGTCAATATTTTTTTTTTGACAAACACATTGAGTGAGGTATCGTTGAATAGGTCTTTTAAAAATATTGTTAGGTTGTAAACATCATTTTTCGATTTAGGGATCCGTTTCTGAAATATTTGGGTTTAAAGACGTTTTTGTGGCAAGAACTCAAAGTTGGCATTCGCAACTACGGAACCCTACACTGCGCGTGGCCCGACACGCACTTGGCCAATTATTAGTCTTAGGCCTAAATATGACAACAGTGTGGGCCACATAAACACAAAAAAATCAAAAGAGTATTTGTACACCGTAACCCGTAAATTGCAGTGAATTGCGATGCCTGCGGGCGGCGCGGGCGCACCGATTGGGGGTCAACCTGACGCAACGAAACTGACGTGTGTCAGGTCGTGTCAGTAGACTGCTTTGAGTTTTGACAGGCAAATGATATGGGCGATGGTAATTCAGTGTATCATTTCAGTGATTCCAACCTTGACCTATTTACCTAATGAATCGTCATCAGGTCTTGTTGTCTCCACTGCAGGAGCGCGACCCTCTCTGTACTGCTATAGCCATACCTACTTGGCCGGCAGAGGACTTTGGCCTACACTCTCCACGCTGGCCAGACGGGTTGGAGAGGTCTCATTGATGTTTATAAGCTTTATTTAGCTTGTATTTCCTAAATCGACATCCACGGGAGGACTTGGACTACCTTATGAATGAAAGAAATAAATTTTAGCTTATGAACAAACATGATGCAATCGGTTCTTTTGCGATCTCTCAAAAGTATTTGATCTCAAGAATGTACCTTGCTCTACGGTTTTGGATACGTACTCCAATTTTGTCTTTTGTGAAATTTACAGTAAGAAAATTTACTCAACACTGGCAATTCCGAATCGAAGGTATCTAATGATTTTTAGGGTTCCTATATTAGGGACCCTTTTACTAAGACTCCTCTATCGGTCTGTTTGTCTGTCTGTCTGTCTGTCACTAGGCTATATCTCATGAACCGTGATAGCTAGACAGTTGACATTTTCACAGATGATGTATATCTGTTGCCGTTGATATAGGCAACAGATACGATAATACAAAAAAATGTATTAAAAACAAAATAAAATAAATATTTCCTTAACAAACTACACAAAAATTTAATATAAATATTAATTAAAACAATAATACACATAAAACACAAAAGAACACCTTCGAATAAGACATATCAAACAAAAGTCAACAGAAAAAGTATACGTAAATAGGCCAGGATTAAAAATAGTTTCTGGTTCTAATAGAACCTCCAACAAAATTCGAAGCATGTTAATAGGCGATACAGCTAGCAACCCATCACTATTTTGATTCCTTCATCCACCTTCTTGCCCACATCAAGCTAAAAGTGGCTTTTGAGTCTTGCAGCCCTGCATGGGCTCTGCTTAGAGCCGCAAGACTCAAAATGCTCTGTCTGCGCCATTAGGGATAAAGACGTGATAGTATGTGTGTATGCAAACAAACGTGAAAACCTTCGTGCGCGAGTCGGACTCGAACTTGGCCGGTTATTTTTGGAAAAAAGTAAGACCTTCCTCTTGACAGAACTTCCGCACCGCACTTTTATATTTTACTAGAGGCAGCGCGCGGCTTCGCCCGCGTTAACCACGCGACTGAAGTCGCAGGCGTGATGCAATATAGCCTATAGCCTTCCTCGATAAACGACCTATCTAATACCGAAAGAGTTTTTCAAATCGGACCAGTGGTTCCTCAGATTAGCGCGTTCAAACAAACAAACAAACTCTTCAGCTTTATATATAAGTATGGATTCATTATTAGGGTTTCGTACCCAAAGAGTAAAAACGTGACCCTATTACTAAGACTTCGTTGTCTGTCCGTCATTCCGTCTGCCAGTCTGTCTGTCACCAGGCTGTATCTCAAGAACCGCGATAGCTAGACAGTTGAAATTTTCATAAATTATGTATTTCTGTTGCCGCTACAACAACAAACACTAAAAACAAAATAAAATAAATATTTAAGGGGGGCTCCCATACAAAAAATTTGATTTACATAGATAATGGGACCCTTTCGTGCGCGAGTCCGACTCGCACTTGGCCAGTTATTCAGTATCACGGACTGAACTTACTCCAAAAATTTGGTGTTTTATAACTCAGTCTATCTCATAATAGGCGTCAAAGTCCTAGCAGTCATTAGGTGGTTGTTATACAATGTCCTTTTTAATTAAGTACAAATATTTTAAGGGGTGGTTCAGTCCATCATTTTGAACAACTTTTCCCAATGAATGTATATCGAAATACGAAAAAAAAAATTTTCATTTTCGATAGTAATGATATCACGTGACTACTTCGATTTGTATGAAAACCGAAATTTTTTTTTTCGTATTTCCATATACATTCATTGGGAAAAGTTGTTCAAAATGATGGACTGAACCACCCCTTAAAATATTTGTACTTAATTAAAAAGGACATTGTATAGTACCGGTTATTGCCAAAGATTTAGAATATGTAAGTAAGTACAAGGTTATTGCTTTAGGAAGTAGTTAGAGCTTGTAATAGAAAAGCGACCGGATTCAAGTCCCGTTTTTACGTTGTGTCATGTCACGATGATGTTATGTATGACACAGTTATGTCATTCGCAATAATTATTGCAATTTGGAGCATTTGTCGCAATCGGTAGCTATTTAGAGAAAACAATTATTTTTTACAGAATTAAATGACTGAAGATCGATTGTATTAATCGAATTACATAATGTGCGTCAGACATAAAAACAAGTGGAAATATAATAGAAGCAAATCAAATAGGAAGTAGGATTTTGTCACAAAAAAATGTTCTTTTTTTGCTTCGAACCTTCTAAATCTGTAACCAAAGCATGCTATATCTAAACGTTCGGTGCTCAACTGGCGCTAAACCGGTTCTAATGATTATCTTTGGATATTTGTATCACTTGATTGTCAATTCTTTTCCTTCCGATTTTTTAATTGACCGAGCGAGCGAAGCGAGCAAGGTCTCTAAATCGAGTTGGGGGCGAAAACACATTGTATGTATGTATGTACGTTTATATCGCGATAACTGCCGAACCGATGATCCAATTTTAATAAAATTGGGAAGGCATGTAGGAAATATCAAAAAAAAATTCAAGTTCGTTGGGCATCAAAATCGGTTTAGTAGTTTTTGAAATATTAATAAAAATGTCCGCGATTATGTAGCAATCGAAACCATAGCGCGTTCTATTCTAACTTTGGATAGCGCCATCTAGGTGTTATGTAGGAAACGTTGACGTCAGATCATTTAATTTCAGCTAAGTTTACTACCGCTTCCTAAGCGCAAGTACAGAACCAGCTGTAACAAACTGTGTTGCAGCATTTTCTCCAAAAATGTCACCTAACAATTATAAAAATACTTAGTTTTGTCTGACCTCTAACCCTCCAAGCCCATACGTAACACACAGCTTCAAACCGCGGCCATTATAAAGCAATTTAAGGCCTTGTCAGACACAATGCCGCCGGTGGGAATAGAGCCTCACTGACACTCATTGTGGTACTTACGTACAATGAGAACATGCCCACTGTGCTAATGACTTTTACAGAGATATTTCTTTTTGTTTTCATTTTTTTAAATATATTATGTATAGTATAATGATCTACCTTCAGTTGACCGTATACAATGTTTGCAATAAGCTGAAAAATTAAAATAAGTTTATATATTTAAGAAAACATTTAGAGAAGACGAATTTTTTTTTATCAAACGAAATGCGTATGTAGGCTCTCCGGTTCTCCGGTAGTACCAACAGAAGTGAAAACTTGGTGTCGGTAACGGTAACAGTGTCGCAAGTTCAATGCTTTTTCCCCGTCTATAAAAATGCTTTCCGTGCAAAAGGTTCAAAATATAAAATTTTAATACTTCCTTACGACCTTGAGGGGAAAGTTCTTTGCACTAGCTGAACGGCATAATAAAATAAAATCAAATTTATCTTAGAAAAAATGAACACGATATTATGTTAATTCGTTTTATTATATTATTTTATTGTTATGTTAGGTTTCATCATCAACATTTCGGCCGCATAACGTCCACTGCTGAACATAGGCCATCCCCACAGATTTTCAAAATGACCAATCTAGAGCGGCCTGCATCCAGAGCCTTCCAGCGACCTTGGTCAGGTCGTCAGACCGCCTTGTGGGGTTGGTTAGATTTATTTCACTAATAATTCAAACACAGCAACACTGGAACGTCAAGTCGCTATCGGTACCAAAGCAAAGGTGAAGGTAAATGCGGAAAGTGTACGTAATATCATTAGGTCTGTCTGTCCATTGTCCATTTGATCAATTGGTTGGTATACCGTCGGCGTGCAGACAATACAACATCGGCTTTTTCAAAGATAAATAAATAAATAAATATATAGGGACAAATTACACAGTTTGAGCTAGCCCTAAAGTAAGTTCGAGACTTGTGTTATGGGATACTAACTCAACGATACTATATTTTATAACAAATACATATGTAGATAAACATCCAAGACCCAGGATAATTTGAAAAAGGCCATTTTCCAACTTGCCCTGACCGGGAATCGAACCCGGGACCTCTGGGTGGCGGACTAGCATGGTGACCACTACGCCACGGAGGTCGTCCTTCTGGCGCGCCGACGGCTGCGTGCACACCAATATACAGCGTGGATACTAGATCACTATAGTATCATCATCATCATCATTTCAGCCACATAACGTCCACTGCTGGACATAGGCCTCACCCGAAGATTTCAAAAATGACTGATAAAGAGCGGCCTGCATCCAGCGCTTTCCAGCGACCCTGGTCAGGTCATCTGACCACCTTGTAGGTGGGTGCCCTGCGCTTCGCTTGCCGTACGCGGTCGCCATTCAAGAACCTTTTTGATATAGTATAAACTAAAATAAAATAACAGGCAAAAAACCAAAAAAAAAAACGACATTCCTATATTAATTTCGCGGGCGGCTGCACACTTTCGCATAGAAATGACGAATTTATTTCTCAGTTTTTTAACTATTATTTTAATTTCATTGTACTATATTTATTATAGTACTGCCCGTGGTCTAACGGTATGTCAATTAAACGTTGTTAGTATAACAAATTAACTATACGTACATACTAGGTACAACACGTGAACATTATATAATACACGGTGATTTTTTATTGGTTTTGGACCCGAAGGCCACTTAATAAGAATCGTTAGTAAGACCTAATTAGCAAGTCAAAATAAAAATTCAGAACCAAAAATTTTTGACGAAAACTCGAAAGTAAAATCGTGAGATCAATAAGTAATGCCACCGCCGGCCGGCCGCCGGGGTCACGCGAGTTCAGGCGACAGTTTTGGATCAGTGTACTACGTGATCTCGATCGAAAATCATTTTTGAAACTTTTTTATCTTATGTCATACACAAATTTGGATTACGTATATGGATAGAGTAATTTATTTACTATACGACATTTTCTTTTCCAAAACTAATGAAAAGTCAGCGTGTATTTAAAAAAATTACCCATGTTTGTATCGCCACACCACACCCTAAATGGGTACATGTATTACTGCACCAATATTTGTCATCTTATGCAACATGTTAGCGATTAATAAATAAATGAATGAATAAACCACGAAAACATAACACTCCTTTTTGGAGCAGTCGTGTAAGTCCTTATAGCTATGTCCAATTCAATGCAGCTTCGGCTATATGTATTTTAATTTAACACAACTAAGTACATAGCTATGACATGCAACACTGTAGTACGTAATTATACAACCCCAATTATACATGTAATGTAACACTATGTAACTCATCTCGGGAGATCTCGAGAGCGTCTAATTATAGTATAGTATGTCATACAGGGCTATATGTTGTTATTATACGTCGTAAGATATTATGACTTATAAGTATTATGACTACTGATGGGAATTTTCTGAAACTTTTTAAATAATGGAAACTCAAGTTATATTACAGAAAAAATACAAAATTGAATACAAAATTCAAAAACTATCGAAAAAATAAAAATAAAAAATGTTGTCTTGACCAAGCCCTACATAATTTAAACTATTTTATGAACTACTGTTTACGTAGTAACTTATTAGTAATCTGTGCTACTGTTTACAGTTTCAAGTGAAAAAGTGAAGCTTTTCTACGCACATTAGCTAAAAGTGGACGTTTTTCGCAAATGTGCGTAGACAAGCCAGCAGTGGCGTTGGGTGAGAATTTGGACTAGTACAGCTATATAATAAGCCGTTCCATGTCCGGCTTATTTCTATTAACTTATTGTGAATAATATGTATCTGAGCGTGTTTATGCATTTATCATTGTGAGTGTATTTCAATAACCAGAGGGAATTTTCGTATTTTGAATATGTGGGTGCTTGCAATCCAGTCATACTACTAGTTTGCTGCTTATGAAAATAGTAAGTGCGCCGATATACAAAGGTTATAATTGTTATAAGTAATAAATGCATATATGTTAGAAGCCCCTAAGGGAACTCGATGGGAATCGGCTTCTAAGGAGGCTCCGCCACTGCAAGCCAGTAGCTAGTTCTTACCCGCAACTGGCATGATTTTGTGCAAGTATGTTCGGGATAGAACATAAAACAATGTTTTTTTTATTAATTTCTGTATTCGGACGACCTTTACATCGAGACGAATGGCGGAAGAGAAAGATGACAACCAGGTAATGTTGCCATTACACAAAAAATAACCTCCTTCTTGAAAATAAGACATATCTATATTATTGCCATAGTTGCAACAAGTAACAAGCATACATACCCTGCTATAAGATAACTACAGAGCCATGCGATGTTGCCAGTCACTTTAAGTTCAAAAGGTGCAGTTAGCTTAACGAATAGGCACCGAGGGCTATCTCGATGCACTTTGCAGCTCCACCCGATCACATCAGCTTTACATAAGGTCCGAGCAGCGAGATGCTATCTCGTAATTGGAATATCGTGCGTGAAACCCGCTAGCCGACCTCGGCCAAAGCGTGCAAATCAAAGACGTACGTACTATCCCTAATGGAGCTGGCAGAACATTTTTGGCTGCTGATAGAGCCCAGGGCCGCAATACGTACTTACATAATGTTTAGGTATAACGCGATATCGACCATGTAAAACTTAAGCGAAGTAAATGATGACATCTGGAAGAGATCGCTTTAAGCGATAAGACCGCCCATCGTACTCATTTAATGTAAAAGTACCTGGGCGACCGAGCTTTGCTCGGTTACATCTCAAACATTAACAATTTTTTTTTTTAAACTTGTCTAAAAACAATGCAAAATAATAAAAATATATAAACTTAAACATAAAAAAAAACAAAAGTAAGTCAACGAGTGGGATTCGAACCCGTAACACTCTTTCTAGCGGTCAGCATCCTTAACCGCTGAACTAAAAACAAGTCGGCCGACGCGACGAAATTAGCGACCATATTCTGCGTGGTAAGAAAAACGCATGAAAACTCGAAAACACGCGTTTTCCCAAACATAAAACTAATCTAGATCGACAGTTTACCCCATATACAAATTTTCAGCGAAATCGTTAGAGCCGTTTTTGAGATTACAGAAATTTATAAATAAATATATATATATATATACAAGAATTGCTCGTTTAAAGGTATAAGATTTATTTCTCTGTTATTCTTTTGGTGTACAATAAAGAGTTATCTATCTATCTATCTATGACTTAGGCAAACTGACTCTTAGGCTAATTAATGTGAATCGAAAATGAAGTTTAGTCATAACGCGAAGTTGTTGTTTTGCGTATTAGGTATACATACATACATACCTACTATCACGTCTTTATCCCTAATGGGGCAGACAGAGCATTTTGGGTCTTGCGGTTCTATGCAGAGCCCAGGGCCGCAAGACCCAAAAGCACTTTTAGCGTCATGGTGGGCGAGAAGATGGAAAAGCAATCAATACAGTGATGGGTTGCTAGCCGCATCGCCTGTTAACATGATTTGCATTTTTGCCCATTCCCTGGATCGGATTTTACGATCTGCGTGGTAAGAGAAGCAGCTGGTACATTCTAAGTATTTTTTATTTCTCCCAGACCAGCATAGGCTAATTAATGTGAATCGAAAATGAAGTTTAGTTATAACGCGAAGTTGTTGTTTTGCGTATTAGGCCCCGCGTAAATGTACTAAAAGGCCACGTGATAGCGGGTAAGAAGGTGAAAAAGGAATCAAAATAGTGATGGGTTGTATGGCGCATCGCCTGTTGATTAGCATTTTCGATTTTTCGCCCATTCCCTCGATCAGCTTCTAGGATCTGTTCAAGAAGAGAAGCAACCGGTACAATCTGAGATCTTTTCTTTTCTCCGTGGTTGGAATCGAAAATAATATTCTATTCAAGTGATAATGAAGTTGTAAGTAAATGCGATCTAAAACTAAGCTATATAGGCTGTAGGTATACTTATGTTATGCTACTACATTTTTGATAAATAATCTTAGAAATTTTTACATTCTGTTAGGAATTATTAGATGCTGTGAGTGCTATTATACTGATTACATTTAAAAATATTACATCGGGTCGCAGTTTAGTTTTCGTTCTGAGGTACTTACGCTTAAACGGACCCCACACTCTCTTATGAAAGGAATAGCACATTTTAAATTTTGATTGCAAAGAGGCTGTTAATATCTTTAAGAAAGACAAATACTTGTAAAATATCGCAAAAAGCAACAAACATATGTTTTAAAGGTACTATTTTTTCATGCTGTGTACTTTATTTTTGTTACAAACAATATTTGTCCTAAAAAGGTGGCAACTCTACTCCCCGCATACCGCGCTGTCACCTTTATAAATGGTTACGATCAAAAGATTTTTTTTTTTGTTAATTTTGTCACAAATGTTAGCTAACAATTTTGTTGTAAAATGTTTACTAACGTTACCTATCTGACATGAAAACATTTTTTGACATTATGATCAAGTATACGTTTTTCTAATTTAATGTTTTTTTTTTTAATTTTATTAACATTTTCTAACGGCAGTGTGGGAGCACCACTGTAATAAGTTCTGTTATACACATTCGTCATAGTTTTTACTTCTTACATTATTTTGTGTAGTGATTGGGCCATGCAAATCAAAGTGTTTTGTTGCAATCCGAGAATTACTGGTGCGAATTGATTTATGGTCTACTAGCTGGTGCCCGCGACTTCGTCTGCGCAGGATTTACACAAAATCAATTGTAGCCTACGTGTTATTCTGATGTATAAGCTATATTATTGTAAAGTTTCATTAAAATCCATTCAGTAGTTTTCACGTGAAAGAGTAACAAACATCCATCCATACTTACAAACTTCCGCGTTTATAATATTTGTAAGACAGTAGGATTTAGGACTCGTAAACTGCCACACTTGTTTATAAGGTCTAACAAAATATACTGAAACAATTTAAATGGTGAATTCAATCTGTGATAGTTAACCACTTTCCCCAAGGAATGTAAGTCGAAATATGAAAAAAAAAACTGGCTTTCCATACCACTGCTTTATTATTATGCATTAACCACTGCTGTCCCACATCGGGGGGAGTGGTGCAGGAGTGGCCTTTATAAAAAAAATAAGAATAATGAAACTTAATGTTACTAATCCCTAGTTTTATAAGATTACTAATAAAATTAGTCATGTTACTTGTAAAAATAAATAATTCATTCATTCATTCATTCATTCATATACGCGGATCAGCAATGATAGGTCAACTTATATGGGAGCCCAAATATAACTTTTCATGTATCAATTCGTGTTCCTTGGGGAAAGTTGTTCAGTATCACGGACTGAATTTACCATTAAAATTGTTTCAGTAAGTATATTTTACACCTTGTATAAACAAATGTAGCAGTTCAGTTTATTACTAGACCAACTCATAAACAGACCATAAGGCTGCGTTTAAACTGAAGCGGAGCAGAGCGGAGAGGAGCTTAGCGGTGCATGCATTGACCGCTAAGTCAACTCCGCTCTCCGCTACCTCCAGTACCTCCGCTACCTCTAGTCTCCGGAACCAAACACATCTGTGCCAGAGTGTCCACTGTCCACAAACCGGTACCATGTGTAAGAAATTAAGTAATTACTCTCAATCGGGAGCGTGTGTGCTTATTTCGAAATGTCCAGTAAAGTGTTAAGTACTTTGAATTTTATTACGCTTGCGAAATAACACAAACATTTTTATTTTAGTGTTTTACCGAAACAAAAGTTAGGTAATTAAATTTTGTAAAATTGTAAAATATTGTTGTAGTTTTGTATCGCAGTATCAAAGTTTTTGTACAAGCTTTTATCGCCAGGCCGAAGTACTTAAGACAAATGAAATAAGCCCAAACTCGATGGTATTGCGTCGTTTTATTACTGAGTTTCCTCGACCACATCGTCTCCGTAGTTGAACCCGTCTACCATAAAGTGCTCCTTAAAAAAATGAAACGAGTCCTACTCAATGAGGTTATGTTGTTATAACTGAGTTCCGTCGAATATCACCCGGCTCCATCATCAGAACAGCTCATTGACTTCATAACATTGTATTAACTTACAAAGTGCCTATACAAAAGCTCAGTAGCTCGGTGACGTGTTATTATTATAATTACTAACGCTTCGGCAAGTTAAGCAACCCAGGGCGTGGTCCGCACTTGCATGGGTGACGAAAACTTTTTGATGTAACTTTTTTCATAAAAACCAATTGGACACTTGGTTTATGAGTAAAGGGCTCATAATTATACCAGATATACACACAAGTTTCGAAAACCGGAAGATCTGTATAAAAAAACTGCCACAACACACCATTAAGGTACGTTTACGTCCGCTATTGAGATATATTCGTTGGCCATTAGCCCAGATATGTGTATTTAATTACTTGGAGCCCTTTGAAGGCATAAATTCTACTTACGCGTGACGTTAAATTGACCATAAAGTACTTCTAGGGTCTATGTGCTGTAGATCTCGCGAGTATGCTCTTTGCGTGAATAAAAATATTTTTTATTTTTTTTAGTTTTCAATCGCCTTGTTTCCGCCATTTTGATTTTGGAAAATCCGAATGTGCAAAAAAATTAAAATAACATTCCCAGAGCAATATAATATCAAAATATGATAAAAAATTACTTTCAATGTAAACTCTGACCAGCTAATCGGTCTTTGTATAGGACAAAAATAATTTGAATTTCTCAGAATAGAGAAAGACTTGGTTTTCTGCAACGGTGTCGAAATGCGCAATGAAATTTACGTCCTCGGATTTTTAACCCCTGACAAAAAAGAGGGGTGTTATAAGTTTGACGCCATATCTGTCTGTCTGTCTATCTATCTGTTTGTCGCATCCTAGCTCTCGAACTTCCTTGCGGTGGTTCTTAGCTATGTTGGATGGAAATCGATTCAGCGGTTTAATGAAAGTCGGGGTTTTTTAATTTGCCTGAAAAAGATAATTTTCCTTCTTGACCTGACCGGGGATCGAACCCGAGACCTCCGTCTAGACAGTGTGGCAAGATGACCACTAAGCCACTGAGGTCATCAAAAAATAAAATGTACATTCACCACTCATACGCCCAGCCAAAGAAGTTAAAGTATAACTATCATATAACATTAAACTAACTTACAAATTAACATCAATTGCTAACAAACACGTAACTACACATATTTAACCCACTATAGAAAGTTGTTCGATATTAATTTCGCAACACATATAATTTTATTTGATTCTAGAATTAGCAACGTTTTGCAAACGTGTGTGTGGGTCACTCTAATCTTGATTTGGCCACGCACAACCAGTTCAACCTAAAAGGTTGTAGTTTTTTTTAGAGTAATGGTGTTTGGACAATTATGGTGTTGTGTAAGTGATAAACCGGTCAAGTGCGAGTCGGACTCGTACATGAAGGGTTCCGTACCTCCCTAAATGCCATTATAAAGATCTAGTTAAAAACGTTAAAAAAACATGATTATTGTATGACGACCGCTTTAGTTACAAGCCTTTTTTATTTATTTTTTAACTTGCAATGTATTTTGTATGTATGTATGAATGTTTGTTTAGGTCAAAAATCTTGCAACTCAATTTTCAACCAGTTATCTTCAACCGATTTATTTAAAATTTTGCATACTTGTGTAAGTCGGATGACGAAAATACAATATTATGAAGTCAATGAGCTGTTCTGATGATGGAGCCGGGAGATATTTGTCGGGACTCAGTTATAAAACAACAACCTCATTGATTAGGACTTATTTGATTTGTCTTGAATATTTATCTATGGCCTGGGCAACATTCAGGGTAAAATTGATTTTGGAAAATGGAACACCTGTACGAACGCGTACGAACGCCTTGCTTCTACCTTTTAATTGAGTAAATATCCTCTCAATCTATCGCAGGTTGACTGGAAGAGATCCCTACATGGGATAAGTCCGCCTTTGTATATTTGCTCTTTCGTAAGCTGTCTTTGTATATGTATTTGTTTTGGTACAATAAAGTTATTACAAACAAACAAACAAACGCCTTAGGAAAAGCTGTTCAGCCTGATGAGTATTTTCCAGAGTCATAAAGTCCGAACGAAGCCACGGGCTTTGGCTAGTCTACTATTAACTACGTTGACTATAAAAAAAGCATGTAACTATATAAAATTTGCTTTTATCAGCACCTGTAGGTTGACTGGTAGAAAAGGCCTTGGGCCTTAAGTCCGCCTGTTACATTTTTATAAAGTTAAAAATAAATAACATAAAAATGGAATCAACCAAACTACGATCTACTTTGAATGTAAGGTTGAAAGGTTAGTCGAGCCTTCGCGTGGCTCGTGCATTGTTGCAAACGAAACCTTCAAAATGGATGTCGGTAACTGCGACCTCCGACCTCCTGTTCTCTTATTGTTACAATCTTCCACTCTAGCAATGTGCAGAAAGCTTCACATTGATTTCGCACAACATTAAAATGTATCATCTTTATTTAGTTTTTGTATATTAGTGTTAAAGGCCAAAGAGCAACAAAAGCGCGTACGCATCGCTTCTCAATTTTTTAGAAGGGGAATCGTCATTCACCACGCCAAGAGGTGATGACAGGGTCAAAAAGTATAATTGTAATAAGTTAGTGCGTCTTTAAGATTATTAAAAAAAAATGAGGTCCATTTTTTTTAACTAAAAGTAAAAAATTACAAAGATACGGAGTGAGCGCTTGAACGTGAACGTCACTATTAAGTAAAAATCGTACCTAGCCGTGACTTCATGCGAATAATTTAAATTCATATTTTGTTAAAATACGTGTACAATATTCTTTAATAATCTAACAGATGAGAACCATGCCGAACATAAAAAAAAATTCTGCCACTTTTTGCGGAAGGTCGGGGTTGGAGGACCCACATTCGCAATTTTTGCTCACATTATAACTATCATGAAGTTAGAGGTAACGATGCTGTGCTGCCATTTTTGAAACGTGTAGTCACTAAACGTACGGTTTTTTTGTAAAGAAAACCCATTTGTTTAGGTGACTCTGCATTTGAAAATAACACTTCTGCATAAAAACTTCATGCTGCATACTAATATCCACCTTATTTCTTCATAATGTCATCCTGTTCTCCTTTTGAAATTTTGAAATTAAATTTCAAATTTCATAGCTATCATGGCTATTATCGCATAGTTAGAGGGTAAAAGGGTATGAGCGACCATATGACTTTATTGACCTATGACGCGTATGTCTATTTTGTTAATACTTCCTGACAAATCACACAGAATTAATATGGGATACTAACATCATCTTGACCTGACCGGGGATCGAACCCGGGACCTCCGGTGTGGCAGCCTGGCATGATAACCACTAAGCCACAGAGGTCTATATCAAATTAGAAAGTAAATAGCAATAATCACATGCGTAAGACCAGAATGGTCGGGTGTTTTCGATCGTCGAAACGTTCGTACGTTTAGGTCGGGTTACCGTAACTATGTACTAGATAAGTGATAGTACACATGTCGACATAGGTTGGTTTTACGAAACAAGTTCAGGTTAAACCAGGGTCAGTTACCACTTGCCTTTCGGCAGAAAAAGTTTGTTACTTACTTACAATATATTCATATCATTAAATTTATGTCCAAAAAAAAATATTGGGGGTGATAGAGACGTTGTAATAGAGAAAGATTTTTTTAAAAAAGTGTTTGTTTGTTTGTACACGCTAATCCCTGGAAATACTGGACGGATTCGAATGAAACTTTTTTTGTAATATAGCTGTTAAGCCTGCCTGGGCAACATGGTATAAGTGATAGACTAAACTATAAAAATATAAAAATGATGCCTTAGCAAAAGTGTTTCAGCCTGATGAGCATTATCCAGAGACACAAAGTCCACGCGAACGAAGTCACGGGCTTCGGCTAGTAATTTAATAAGTCCGGTCAGACCCGCAGGGCATTATACGAGTATAATGCAGCTTCCATTGTTTTACTATTGTGTCTGCTTGTATTGGCGGGTCTTAAAGATGTAAGAAGTTATTGTTTACTTTGAGTTTTCATTTTTAACCCACTTCAAAAAAGGAAGAGGTTATCAATTCGATTGTATGTATTTTTGTATGTATGCGAAGCGATATCTTCGGCAACCGTGGACGTTTTTCTTTTTGAAAGCTCTTACTCTAAATTTGTTCCCATAATAATTTGGTGAAGACACGATGAAGAGCTTTGGAGATATGATAAAATCTCCTGAAAAAAAGTGAAGTCGGTTGTTTTTTTTTTTTTGTTAAAAATTTAATATTGCTTTGAAATAATTCCAGCTTTTCGTTAGTTTTCTTTCAGTTTACTTACATGCTAGTTATATAAAAGTTTAATAAAAAATCGTTATTAAATTGTAAATTTGACCAAAATTTTACATCGTTTCTTTTGTAAACTTATCTTAATGATACTCATCAAAGTATAATGAAAAGAACAGTTTTGTGTTAAACAGTTAATAGGCCAAGGTTATTTCGGTCTATTGTTGTGAGCTCGATTTTAAATAAATTAAAAAAAACGACGGGTTGCACTCTGGGAGTGCCGGCAGAAGTGAAAACTTGAATATTAACGTTGTGCATTTTTGATATTTTGGAATTTGGAATGGTTAGGGAATAATTTTGCACGAATTGCTTTAATTATCAGTATAAAATATTTCAAATCTTTTCTGAACCACAGTCTGTCACAAATGTCACAAGCATGACACATTACACACACGAACGTAACGTAACATAAACACACACGAACATTCGCGCAAGCGCCCTGCGCCGTCTTACGAATTTTCGATCAGGACACGTGGTCCTGACGCGAGTTTAAGATTTTTTACCCATTCCGAAAAAAGTGCACAGCGCCGCTAAAGAAGTTTTCACTTCAAAAAAATACATGATATATAATATACATAATATAAATAAATATATAGAATCACCACTTACGCTTAATCTTCACCTTAACATGTCGTTTAGCTACTAGTTAAAAGTGTGTTAATTATAAATAATTCTCCTCTAATGGGCACAAGCATATAATAATATACAATATACATAATAATATACAATTAGCCAATCACACAGGCAACAATTTAACACTTAAAGCAGCCGCCGATGTCTTGATAAAGCCTGTCATTAACCAATGAGATACAGTCCCACGAGATAAGCAATAATTGAATAATTAGGAGAAGGCTAAGTCGCTAAGTAACATATATTTGTATTTTGATCTTTTTAGGGTTCCGTAAATAAGTAAGTAGATAAATATATAGGGACACATTACCCTGACTGAGCTAGCCCCAAAGTAAGTTCGAGGCTGGTATTATGGGAAACAAGGAACCCATAGTTTCGCCATTTCTGTTTGTCCGTCTGTCTATAAGTACTAGAAAGCTATAATGTGGCATGGGTATGTATTTTAGTCACTAGGGTTCACAAATTAAGAAGTTATAGGCGACCAACTTATAAAATGTACTTGGAAAAGGAAAATTCCATACAAATTCAATAGAAAATTGGTTTTTTAGACAGTTATTTTTAGTTAAATCAACATTCGTAAGTACGGCGGAACCTTACACTGTACGTGGCCCGATACGCACTTGACCGGTTATTGCTTTTCTGGTGTTCCGACGATACAATAATACCTATCTAAGTAGTTATAATACTTTATTACTGCACTGAGACAGTGACGTCATCAATTATACAATCGACAAGTATTACAACTGGTAAAAGGAGTTATCATGGTGACCATAGACAAACCTGATACGATCTGCCCTTCGGCATAGACAGTATCAGTTACACTGCCCTTGGCAATACGACGATTGACTTGCCAGATCTTATCGGGCCATGGTGTGAAGATAGGGTAATGCAATTGAATAAGATAATAAGTTGTAAATCATTTTTCAAAACTAAATACTTACTTAAGCAAAACAAAAGTGAGAAGTCGGTTTTTAGTTTTGAAAAATATGAAAAGTAATTTTTGGTTAACCGTACAAACTCGGATCAGCTGATCGGTCAACTTGTTTGGGAGGCCAAAAATTACTTTTCATATTTCAATACGTGTATACGTTCCTTGGGGAAATGTTCAGTATCATCGACTGACTTCACCCTTAAAATAGGTTCAGTATATTTTATTAGGCCTTATATACCTTTTGCTACATATGTATAGGTATACTGCACGCCTGTACCAGGTTGCATGTGTCACTCCCCATTAAGGTATCAAAATATATCTACATTATTACTATGCGCGCGGCGACCACTACGCAGTGGCAAATTCAATAACGTGAATCGTATGTCTAGAGTAATAAGAATGAAATTGGCTTGCAATGCACCTCTAGGTATCTAAACGAAGAGGTGTCGAGTTCTGATGCGAGCTAAATTAAACCATATCGCTAACGACATTGAGTGGATATTTCTTTGAATTCCTTTGCTGAATAAGACTTCTGTACGTGAGAGCTAGTACTTATTCTGTGCCTGTACCTACACTAGTTTCTGTTATTACCAGATGGCGCTGACGTGCGACTGTCCCATGTCGCAGCCGGGGCCCACGCTGGCGGCCACGTGCGGCGGGGGCGCCTTCATGCTGTTCATGGGGCTGCTGGAGGTGTTCCTCAGGAGCCAGTGCGACTTGGAAGACCCCTGCGGGCGGGCTCAGGTAACTTGTCACCAGTATAAGTATTCCAAACATTAAGACGCACACGCATCAGCTTAATAAGCCGCTAGTGTGTTCTACAATAAATGATAATACACCCCATCGCCCACTGGGTTCCCAGTGCAGTCAGTCAACGCAGGGCAGCTTGTGGCGAGCTGATGGTGAGTGGCGACACCACGTACCCTACCCCCAGGGGACCATACACACACATCACATGCGCTTACACACACACACATACACACAGTTAAACACCCCCCGCCTCTGTCTTGCCTTAACCGGCCGGCCAGAGTGGAGTCGCAAGAGCAGGACATACGCTCCAGGGTGGAAGTGTATTGCACGTAATGGCGAAATAACGGGGAAACCCGCTCTCGGGGGTAAACCCCGTGATGGTGAAACCGGAGCCGCACCTCTCGACACCCTCAGCTGCTCACATTGTGTTGCGCCCTGGCCGCATTTTCGTGGCTTATTAGGGTGCCCACAAGCTGTGTAGCCAACAAGCAGCAAGTCACCATCTACTAGGCTAAAATTATAGTGAGAGATTTTTAGGTAGATGTCCGTATCTCACTCCATAACCCAGTTATCCGGTCCACTAACATCCCATCCACATAGTCCAAACCAAGTCAATCCCTCCCTGGCAATAGTTCGGCAGCTATGGAGGACTGTCCGTTAGTGTATCTTAATGGTACATTAAAGGATAGACCATAGATGCAGCCATCTCACTTTTTAGATAAAAAGGTACTAAAAGGCCTCTTCAAGCGGCTTTGGCCCCATGAACGCTTCAAAGGACCGGGTCCCCATGGACCCGTGGCTGAAAAGCGTACCAACATAATAATTACAATACAGTACGGACACTCCTACCGTCAGTGTTTTGCAAATTGATTCTAGTGGACTTTATAATATGAAATTGTTGTAGTTTGGTGTTATAAATGATCATTCTCATGGACAATATGTACCTAAAATGTTTAAAGTGAACATAGTGCGGCTGTAGTGATATTAATTTGCGGACTGCGGTGGGCGTCTGTAGGCGCCGTCCGCCACTCAATCGGCTATGAAAACCAGTGGACTCGTATAGATTTGACGCCAGAAGCAGGACATATACCAACCTTTGATTGTATATATATATATTTACTTCACATCGATTGTTCCCACGTTTTATTAACTTGAGCCTGGCTAAATACGCAACAGCGTCGAGCCAAAATTAAAAAAAAAAGTCTGCATTTTATAATTAGACGGCTAGGGTCCCGCGCAATGCGTTCCCGTTCCCCGTCCTTGCATCTCTCCCCGTACTCGCTCGCGCGTGCATTCCGCTAGATAGTGGCGGTGGATGATGGCGACTAGATGGTGTTTTTTAAAGTCGGGGTTTTTTTGGTTGTCAAATAAACTTGTACCTAATCACTCGTAATCAAATATGAGCTTGTATTTAAACCTATGGATAATGTTACTACTCATAATATCACAAGAATTGAAAGTGAATGAAACAGTCGTTCTTTAATCTGAGGAAACAGTGAAAACGAAGTAATAGACGTACTTATCAAATGCGAAGTTGATCTCTCCGAGTTCATAGGGGCATTTCTTCAAAATTCGTTCTCCGCGTAACCTTCGTGGCGAAATTGAAATTACCAATAATCTTTTGAAAAAAATTACTACGCTATAGATGGTTTAAAAGCAAATAATATACTGTTTGAAACTTTCAAATTGACTAATAAATGATAAAGATATAAAATTCCGAAAAAAATCTGCCCACGAAAGTTACTATTGATACCACGAAAGTTACGCCAGTAAAAAATACAACTTATATAAACAACTTATATAAATACTAAATATATTTTTGCATTAAATAACAATCAATCAAGACAAGCATATGCATTGCACCAGCGTTCAATGTTTAAATGTTGCATTAGCATCACTTTTCTATTTTTTTTTATGAATTAAAACTGCATAAATTGATAGTTAGTGTAAAATTAAACAAAGCAGTTTTCAAAACAACATTTTTTAATCACCAATTCGAACATTATTTATTTTTTCTATTAATGGCTAAAGAATATGTGCGAAACAAAAAAATTAAAAAATGGTTTGACATAAAAATTATTAACTTATAGGACGTTTTAGGCTTTCTATGACTAATTTTTAGATGTAATTTTTATTATGTTGGTCAATAGAATTAATATAATTCACAGACAGGTAACATTTCTTTTTTTGCTTTTGTAGTAAATTTCTCTCGGCTTTGCTTTTACAATATTGTGTAATTCGGTATCTTTTTTTATTTTTTTCTCTTCTTATTTCGGCTAATCGCTTTTTCTCCAGATGTAATTTTTTACGGCGGCATTTTTAATTTAAATACGTTAAACCATTCAATTCGTTAAGTTATGATAATTCTTTTAAAAAAATTACACACTTACAAATATGCATACAAAGTCACAAACGTGGATGTAAACCTGTATACAAACTTGTCATAAACTAAAATACAGAACCAAATTCAAACTCTCATATAAAGTAACATACAAACGAATACTTTATTAAAGCTAAACAAATCCAAAAACAAACTCCAATGGAAACTCACACATAAACTCACATTCTTACTATCATACTAATTCAGAAACTTACAATCAAATTCACAGACAAACTAACAAACCAAATATATAAAACCAAACACAAGAAACTAATTATACTTCTACTCGCGAGAATATTCTTCGGTCGGCTCATCGTTACTTACACATACTAACACTTACCAAGAAATACCAATACTTTCCAACACTGAATACATATATTACAGTCAACGAATAATTGTGGATGGAAAAGTCGAAAGCAGAAATTTTGACTCGGCATCTTTGTTAGGGCTAGTTAGGACATAAACATACTAAAAGTCCTTACCCCTCCGAGGTGAGCCCGCGAGGGGAGGGCACAAAGAAGGGGACCTTCTTTGTGCCCTCCCCTCGCGGGAATTGTTTTTTGGTTTTTTGCTTACATCTCGAAAATGGTGCGTTGTACGAAATTTTGTTGTACTACATTATGAAATCTGATAAAATTCTCTACAACTATGGCTTTCATTTTTTATCTATCTCCAATTTTTACCTAGATATGACGTACGAAAATTTTTTGAATTTTTCAAAATGTGTTCTACACTCTGGGTGTATTCGGATGAAAAGCGCACGCCAAGCCCACGTCCAATGCATGCCTTTCATTGCGTTTCTATCCCCATAGTGCAGGAGAAAGGTGTCCAAGCTAGTCCTAACAAAGTTGCCGAGTCAAAATTTCTGCTTTCGACTTTTCCATCCACATGCCCCTTTTGAGCACCCATTGACCGAACTAATACCAACCCATAGCAACACTTACATATACTATAACATACCGACACAAGCAAACATTGTTTGAAAACATTTTAATAGATTTTTCATTGTATTAGATTACTCGTATTTTAGAAACCGCTATGAGGAATATCACAAAAAAAGTTTGTCGTATAAAAAAAACGAAATAAACATGTTTTTAGTATTTTGTTGTTACGAACATAGTAAGGTATGATATAATATATGTAAAGAAATTAATATCATTGGTAATTTAGTGAGAATTAATAAAGATACGTAACTTTCGTGGCATGCTTTATAACTGTCGTGGCGAAATCGCCACGAAGTCCGCACCAAGAAAGTTACGAAAATTTAACATTTTTTAAAATTACGGAGACAATTACGTATGAATTTAAAAACAAAATACTTTAAAATAAACTCGAAGGCATATTACATTTAAAGAGTGAATCTTTAAATGCGGAATAATTACTATTATTCTTCGAAAAGTGACCACAAAGGTCACTTCGGTTAGAGAATTTGAAAAAACTTAAAGAAATACACATCTGTATTTATTTGCAGACAACCGGTCAGCAGCTCATGAGTTCCCCACCAATGATGGGTCGCTACTGTTTATCCGCGCAACTAAAATTTGTACCTATGATTCAACTCGTTCTGAAGTTATGAGCTGTTTTGTATCGTTTTTTGAAAACTAGCAAAATCGTGTGACAGAGGCTAAATGCTTCATAACTTTTTTTATTTAAGAGATACAATTACCATTTTTTGTACAACTATGCATTGTTTAATCATAAACAGTTAGAAATACAAAATTTACTGATTGGGTGATAAAAAAAAAAGTTATACGAGAAGGCAAAAGCGCACGCGTAAGTGTGACACGCGGAGAACAGCAAATTTGCTCCCGATTTTGGCATTCAAATATTATTTAAAAAATTACTGTACATTATGTATCTTATTTAATTATGATTTTGTATAGGGGTATAACCAAAGTAACTCCTGCAATCGGTTTTAAAACCATACATTGGTTAAGTTAGGAATAAAGACCGTGTGACAGTAAAAATGGCACTCTGAAGAAACACCCATAGGTTACTCACCTGTGATTGCATCTTGATCTCACGCACCGAAAGAAAATTAAGTTACCAACTCTTGTACAATTTATAAACCTCAAAAACCGCAGACATCATCCAAAATCATGTAGTAATAATGAGCATGCCATGATTAACATAAACCTCCAATTTGATATTCATGCCTCACATCCAAGGTCACTAAAGTGAAATAAGTTTTCAAAACTAAAAACCGATTTCACCCCTAAACTATACAACTAACTTTAATAAAATAAATGGGACCTTTGGTCAGGACCACCTGACAAGATACCCTTTCAAACAGCCGTGTGGTTTCCGGCAGAGTACAATAGGGCCACTCCAAGACCTCCCGTGGATGTCGTAGAAGGCGACTTAGGGAATACAGCTGAACAAAGCTTATAAACATCAATGAGACCTCTCCAACCCGTCTGGCCAGCGTGGAGAGTGTAGGCCAAGACCTCTAGCAGCTCTGGCCAAGTTTGCCTCAGGTAGTACAGAGAGGGTCGTGCTCCTGCAGTGGAGACAAAAAGACCTGATGAGATTATACATAAAATAAACATAAAAACAAGAAAGAAAACACACTAAAATTGCTATAATACATAATGTATTCACAAAATACACACGGTGTGTTTTTGAGCTGTCGAAATAAGTATAAAACGTGGAAGGTTACCACGGGCTATACAGGATCACTATATCTTAATAGAATTAAATACCAGTAAAGTAAAAAAATAAAAAATCTATACCTATACAAATTGGCACTGCACACTTTAGTATGGAAATGGCAATTTTTTTTTTACTGTTATTTTAATTTCTTACTTACTTAATTTATACTATATTGGTCTAGTATAGTACGTGGTTCGATTTATTACGGGTATGTTCCGTGGTCCCTTCCCTTGGTTGTATATTATTTATAATTATAAATAGGTTTTGTTACCTCATACCAGGGACCGAGGTCCGCGAAGTGTCGAAAATCAGTCAGGAAATTCAAGAACAACTTGATTTGGTTGTGGTTTTACGTGGAGAAGGCCGATATCAATCAATTGAGTACTTTCCTGGGTCAAAAATAAATTATTTAGTACTATTACGAAAATAAAAAGTCTCAAATAATGTCATGTGCAAACTCAAATCAATGTAATTTTAGATTTATTGATGCAGGAAAACGATAGACTGACATCAAGAGCACTATTTGACTCGAAGAAACTATGACGTCATCAGTCTATGTTTCATACAAATCCAATTTTATAATTTTTGTTTTGAATAAATGAATGAAATAATCCCATAGAAAATGTTTGTTTGTTTAGAAGAAAGGAATATGATTTTAGTTGTTGGAAAGCGAATTAAACTCGTGACAGATTCGGAACCCAGAGATATACCGGCAGTGTAACGATTTGCATCCGTAATGTTAAGTGCGTGTCGTGTCGCAACGATCTCGACTCACGAGCGGTACTATGAACCTCACGATCGTGAATCCATCATAGGTCGTTGCCACGGAGCTATTACAAAAGGCCAATCGCCGAAAGCGAATCTAAACTACCCAAGAAATGTCTTCAAACGATTTGGTTTCTAACAGCAATTTGGATTGGAACATGTAAAATTGTAATTGCCATCCAACGTGGCAATGCTGCCAGCCTTTTGGGCACTCTACCGCAGGGCAATGATCTGGAAGACGTTTTCTATTTGTAAGGTTTTTCTTTTTTATTATTATTATTTGTTTAGTTTAATTTAGAGTATAATTTAGATTTTAATTTAGTATTTAATTTAGTTGTTAATTAAGAAGATTAAACTGTTATTTTAATTCTAATTTAAATCTAATAAAGAAAATTGTATATTTAATAAATAAATATCTTTGATCTAAGAAAATAATTACATGTTACCAAAAACATAACTTAATCCAAGTCTCGCAACTCAGTTCGGTATAAAGTTGTGAGTTTCATGTAATACCAGAAATGTACTATGTCATGTATACTCAGTTAATTTATTTAGTCCCTACTTATGGGACCTTCTGTCTTAAGGGTCCCCCGACCCTAGACCAAAATACAACTTTCCATACAAACGTAGTCTACGTTTTATTTCAAAACGACATGTCCGATTTGGGCAAAATTTTGTAATTTCAAAGATATTGCAATTATCTAGGTTTATAACTAGTTTCCGACAGAAAAAATATGAACTTGAAATAGAATATAGTGTTTTATATCATTTTTGACCATTAGTATGGGAAACTTCTAAATCGTTATATTTTCTTTCCAGTTCATAATTTTACTATAGGAAACCAGTTATAACCCTAGATAATTGCAATTTCTTTACAATTACCAACTTTTACCGGAATCTGACATGTGGTTTCAAAATTAAACGTAGACTACGTTTGTATGGAGAAGTCTAGGGTCGGGGGACCCTTAATTTATTACGTAATTAGGTAATCTAACAGCATCATAAATCAACATCATCATCAGGTCTTTTTTAGTCTTCACTGCAGGAGCACGACCCTCTTTGTACTACCAATACAACATAATAATCTGTAGGGAAATAACAATTACCCAGATCTTCCAAGAATGCTTTGAAATGTGCCTGTAAAACCTTACACATACCGAGTAGAATGGCAAAACAGTGTACTCGGCCTAGCGCTCAGTGTATATAATCAATACCAAAGCCCAGTGCAGAACGAGCTGGCAAGACGAGACTAGTCATAGATTTATAAGGAAAAAAATCTAGGTCTATGTTTCCACTGTAAGAAAACTTATGGAATAACACAGTTTACAACAGGAAAAATCAAATTTTCGTATGACTCAATATAAGCCCGGCTGACCGCGGCTGACTCTCACTCATCTAAAAGTTAGCTCATGTCAATGTGATCGCTATCTCTTTTGTTCTTGTGAGAGTGACCATATTGTTTATCGCACCCGGCTTGTGCGGTCTTCTTACGCAGTAAAAACATTCTAGGACATTGATTGTAGGTCTATGGTTCTAGTTCTGTTACTAGGCCGAGTATCCACCATCCGCTTCCCCGTACTGCCTCGCTCGTTCACTCGGTAGATCTCTGAACGTGATCTAAACCTATAATCTAAACCTACGAAACACGTACTCGCTTATAGATCAAAATATGTACTGACGTAGGTACTCGAAGTCCACTCGGCGCCATTTTATCCTTCCACCAGATAAACTGAACTGACTCTGTCTCTCTGCAACTTTAAAAATACATGTGAACCCTCACTCGGCCGAGTGTCATGTCTCCGCTTTACTCGGTAGGTGTATTCAGTCTATTAGATAGCGTTTTTATCACCATCAAGATGGAAATTATTATCATTTCCTTACTATCATCTGTCTTGATTAACATCATCGGAGTGAGGAAGTGAGCTGTGTCTGTGTGAACCATTGTTGTTTTTGCCTTTTTATTATTATTTCACTATTTTCTTTGACTATCATTGTTATTAGATAGATACGAGGCATGCAAATTCTCCCTTTAACAACAAGTTTATTATCCAGGCAAATTAAAAAGATCCCCGACTTTCGAGAAAGCCGACTAGTGATGAGTAGCGGAAATACATATTCCAATTGATGCGTAGCGCCATCTATTAATTAGTTTGGAAAATTAAAAAAAAACCTACTTTCCCGCGGTAACCTCCACTTTTAAACGGCTGAACCAATCATCAAAAAATATATAACTTTAGAAACCATCGCAAGGGAAATTGCTTCTACATAAAAAAAAACACATCGAAATTGGTCCATCGGTTCGAGCGCCACGATGCCACAACAAATGTCATCTCGCCCATATGGCATGGTAACAAGAACGCTAACGCAAGACCAAGTAAAGCAAGAGTGGAGTTCGCAAGTTATATCTTTTTGACACCATAAACTTGCACTATCGTGGATTGGATTGAGCATCAATGCGTTTCTGGAAAACCATGACGCCACTCTATCCAGTTTATGGATAAAGACGTGAATCATCGTGAATTGCCGCGTGGTTTCCGGCAGAGTAGAATGGGGTCACTCCTAGTCCCCCCGTGGATGTCGTGATGAAGACGACTTAGGAAATACAAGCTAAACAAACCTTTTAAACATCAGTGAGACCTTTCCAACCCGTCTGGCCAGCGAGGAGAGTGTAGGCCAAAGTCCTCTGGCTGCTCTGGTAGTACAGAGAGGGTCGTGCTCCTGCGGTGGAGACCAAAAGACTAGATCGTGAAAGTATGTAGATATACGGATAGATATAACATAGGAATTCGAAGGACAAAGGCAACACAATAATGACATAAACAAATTCTAAAAGTACAGATAAAATAAAGATCTTTTTCCCCCAAAATGGTCTCCAACGCAGCATGTGCTAGGATTTGCATAAGCGAAACCCCAGCGCTGATCTTCCGTTGGAGCCAATAGTTGCTTTCACGGACATTAGCATGACTACCAAAAATATTTTTTTCTCTACTCTACACACACACACACACACACACACACACACACACACACACACACACACACACACACACACACACACAACACACACACACACACACACACACACAACACAACTAAAGGAAACGAAACGAAACTTTACGATACAAATGCATTTGCTTTTTAATTAATGACATTTTCATGATGATATTATTTATTGTTACAGTTCCGGAAGCACATGGACTCGGTGTACGACTTCATAGTAGTGGGGGGAGGGTCAGCAGGGTCCGTGGTCGCAGCGCGGCTGTCTGAGGTACCCGAATGGAGGGTCTTGCTGTTGGAAGCAGGTCGGTATTATTTGTGTTCAAATATTTTCTTGTTTTTTTTTTTTTATCGTACTATTTGATTCTATAATCTTCGTTTTGTTTTAATGTTATTTATAAACGTATATATTTTTCTTGATTGACCGATGCAAACATAATATAATTACTAACGTAACGGATACCGCCTTTTTTTATTTTTTCGTGTGTGTAAGTGGCCAACACTGGTGTTAGATTTTTCAGGCTGCCTAAAGGCGTCTGACATAGCTTGACGACTGCCATTCAATGATGACAGACTAGCTAGACCAACGGCTTTTGCGTGCCTTCCGAAGCACGGAGGAGCTCGAGATTTTTTGAGGAGATCGGTGGCCTGGCGGGAGTGGGCATAGTGGGCATGGGAGTGGGCTAGCGCTTTCGCAAGTAAAGCGACACCGGGCGTGGTCCACACTTGGTGGCCACAAGTGGCACAAAAAAATTCCAACGCCATAGAAATTATTTTGCCGTGTGGTATCCGGAAGAGTAGAATAGGACCACTTCAAATCCTCCCGTGGGTGTTGTAGAAGGCGACTTATGTGACATACAAGCTGAACAAAGCTTATAAACATCAATGGGACCTCTCCAACCCGTCTGGCCAGCGTGAAGAGTGCAGGCCAAATCCTCTGGCTGCTTTGGCCAAGTATGGCTCTGGTAGTACAGAGAGGATCGTGCTCCTGCAGTGGAGATTAAAAAAGACATGATGTTGAAATGGGCATAACGGGTAGAAGTCAAAGCGTACATATCAGAATAACTTCAACCGTTGTTTTGAACAAAATATGCGCGACTTCGTTCGCATGGACTTTATGACTGGCGTATCTGCATCAGTCCAGTGCAATAAAATAATATTGCGACTATAAATTGAGATGTAAGCTATCCTATCTTTCAAAGTTGGACTAAATTGCACACGGTGCGCAAATTTAAAATTGGTTTACGCGGACAAACAACGTGACACGTAATTTTTATACATACATAAAGATAAATTCTTGACATGTTTTTGAACTGCATTCCATCCATTCTTACGTACAATTTGGTCTTATAGTCCAATCAGTTTACTTATTTTCGTTTAAGTTTAAGTTCGTTAAATAAATGCATTTGTATTTGTTGAATGTGCAGGTTTCGACGAACCCACCGGCACGCAGGTTCCGTCGATGTTCCTAAACTTCATCGGCTCCAGCATCGACTGGGGCTACACCACGCAGCCCGAGCCGGCCGCCTGCCTGGGGGAGACTGACAGGAAATGCTACTGGCCCAGAGGAAAGGTATACAAGTATTATAAATTTTCAAACGTCGGACGCCCGGAGCGGGCGTCTGATGTATTGTTTTACTATTGTGTCTGCACTGACAACGTTTGAAGGGATAAAGGCGAAAGTTTTCGTGAGTGCGGGTGTTTCTATGGTTGTTACGTCTTAACGAAGGAGCTTTCTTTGAGGAGCTCGGTGGCCCGGAGGCAGTGCGCATTACTACCGCTATCGCAAGTAAAGCGACACCGGGCGTGGTCCTCACTTGGATGAGTGACCAAAAGTGGCATAAAAATGTTATCCAGCTCCTTCGTGCTTCGGAAGGCACGAATAAGCCGTTGGTCCTGGCTGTCATCATTGCGTGGCAGTCTTCAAGCTATGTCAGATGCCTTTAGGCAGCCTAAAAAATCTGACATCAGTGTTGGCCACTTACATACACGAAAAACAAACAAACAACTTTATCACGCGCACACGGCGCAAACAATTTTGATAAAATTTGGTATGCAGGAAGCTGACACCCTGGATTAACACATAGGCGTCTTAAGAGGAATCAATCGGGCCCAAACTCGGTGGGGTTATTTTGATTTGTATTGTAAAACGCATACGTATCGCGTGACAATGCAATATTATGATGAAATAGATCTGATCTGTTTTTGGAACAGTGCAGTGGAGACAAAAGACCTGATGATGATGACTAATTTACTTTCGGCTTCAGCACACCGAAGTAACATTAACTCAAAACTTCTGCAGGTCTTAGGAGGCACTTCAGTGATGAACGGCATGATGTACATCCGAGGCTCCCGGGCGGACTACGACGGCTGGGCAGCGGCCGGCAACGAGGGCTGGTCCTACGACGACGTGCTGCCCTACTTCCTCAAGTCGGAGGACAACAAGCAGCTGGACGAGATGGACCAGGGATACCACGCATCAGGCGGGCCGCTCACCGTGTCGCAGTTTCCGTACCACCCACCTTTGAGCTCCAGCCTTGTGAAGGCAGGAGAAGAATTAGGTAGGTTTGTGGAATCGGCGACGATGCGAAGAATAAATGGTACAACCAATGCACATAATAATATATTCTGATTTTAATAGGATCAATAACTCTTTATATACATATTCCTCTCAGTTTCATTGCTTTATTTTTCTTGCTGGGTATATCCCATTTGCCACCACTGGGGGCGGCCACCACTGTGGCAGACGGGACAATTTTTATGTACACGTGTGCCAAATGCCACCACTCATGACGTGTTAACATATGTATGTAACTGCACTGTAGGCGAATGGGAATCGAAACCAGAGTTTGTTCTATTCGACACCACTGGGGGCAAATGAGACTGTGAATGATTGGCGATTGCCCTTCGCCACCAGTGGGGGCGTCGTGAGTGTTGGCATCTGTGTGGCATAACTTAACCGCCAAAAGTGGCCACATTTGGCGGTTAAGTCGATAATAACTAAAAAAAACTAAAATTACAATAATTTAATGTTTTAAAAAGAGGTACTTTAATAATAAACACAGATTGCCCGTCGAGATTTTTTGAAATTTTGGTTATATATTGAGAAATGTAATAAAACGCGATTGGGGGCGCTGCCGTCGCTTGGCGCCCTCTTAAAGCGACCAGTGGATGGAGAGGAATTTGAGAAACATAGACAGTGGTGCAACTGACCGAGAATTATAGCTTTGTTTAACTTGTATTTCCTAAGTCGCCTTCTACGACATCCACAGGACTTAGAGTGGCCCTATTCTCCTCTGCCGAAAACCACACGGCAATAATAACAGCAACAGTAAACATAATATCTAAATAATATTCCAGGCTACCAATCCCACGACCTCAACGGCCAGCACCACACGGGCTTCATGATCGCGCAGACCACCAACCGCAACGGCTCCCGGCTGTCGGTAGCTCGAGCCTTCCTCCGCCCAGCCAAGAACCGGCCTAACCTGCACATCATGCTCAACGCTACGGTGACCAGGGTCCTCATCAACCAGACCACGAGGCAGGCCTACGCGGTCGAAGTCAGGAACAGCTTCGGCGGAACAGAGACGATCTTTGCCAATAATGAAATTATTATCAGGTAAGGTTCTACTCCCACCACAGAGTATAGGGAGGGTTTTATAATCCTTTCACCGCGAATGTCAGATTTATCCGACAATGAATTTTCTTACTGAAATTACAAGAACTTGGGCCAATCCAGAAATGGGCAAGAAAATTTTGGGTTAACGTTTAAAATAATTGTTTAAACAGCGGTGCATTTAGCAATAATGGTTGTAAACAACCGCTAAGTATAATAACTGTTGAAGGTTTATTTATACCCAATTCAGTAATTTGATTTTTCGGAGTAAATGTCCCGCAAAGCTGATAAGATAATAAGAACTATAAAATAACTCCACCATCCTATCCTACTATTCTATCCTAACCTACTAATATTATAAATGCAAAAGTGAGTTTTTATATTTGTTTGTTGTTTGTTACCTCTTCACGCTTAAACTACTGAACCGATTTGGATGATATTTGGTATGGATATAGTTTGAGACTCGGGGAAGGACATAGGGTACTCTTTATACCGGAATTCCCACGCAGAGCGAAGCCAGCGGGTACAGCTAGTTGTATATACCCTGACCCACAGCCCATTTGACCTGTTAAAGCGCACAAAAAAGACTGTTATTTCTTGTTTGTGTATTATGTTCTTTATTGTGAATATATCAAATAAATCTATGTGTATGTCTATATTTCAGTGCGGGCGCAGTAGCCTCTCCCCAGCTCCTGCAACTGAGCGGCATCGGCGACGGCGAAGTGTTGGCGCGCGCCGGCGTCAAGCTGGTTCACCATCTCCCAGCAGTGGGCAAGAATCTTCACAACCACGTGGCCCACTTCCTTAACTTCCAAGTGAACGACAACAACACGGCAGCTCTGAACTGGGCGACGGCGATGGAGTATTTGCTGTTTAGAGATGGTCTCATGTCGGGAACTGGTGAGTTTTACTGTTATTATATTTAGTGAACAGGTTACTTATAGAGTCAGCTCCTGCCTACGTGTTTCGACCTCATCAGGGCGAATGTGACTACAGGCCCGTACACCGCACCGGCTCGCGACACTAAGTAAGTAAAATGATGGTATCTCACGTTAGTTTCGCTGTTTTTTCGTGGTCTCAGGGTATTGTTTCATTAACGGGACCACGAGGGAGAACTGTTTTGATGTTTAGAAGAAACAATAGACGATCTAACATACTCTAGAATTAAGAAAATGTGCGTTGTTGACTCAAACTATCATCATCATCATCATCATCCTTCTGTATTCCCGATTGCATCCTCAGCGGTAACGCTTCAGGGCCCGGGGCCCGAGGTCCGCTACCTAACCTTGGTGATGTGACGAGGTTTATCTCCTAAAGGCTGACCTCCGCAACGAAAAGGATAGACCAGAACTAATCCTTGGATAGGTTCAAGCAAATGCTAGATGGCGTTCGGGACCCACAGTTTATACGTGCCTTCCGAAACACGGAAACATATCTCTCTTTTCGGATATACAGGCGATTCAAGCCTGCAATATCCTAACCAGACTGAAAACAACTTTTCACAAAGTATGCTCAGTGGAATTTCGAACCCATATGACCTCCGGATCACAAGGCAAACGCCACCTTCTTTGACCACGGCGGTAGTTAAATGACAACAATCGACTCAAACTATATCCATACCAAAATTTATCCAAATCGGTTCACTGATTGAAGCAAATGTAACAGACAGTTGCTTTCGCACTTATAACCAACAATGGTTAAAGCGTGAAGAAGTAACAGAGTTACTTTCACACTTTATAACATTAGCATGGTTCCCCTGCAGGTATCTCCGAAGTGACGGCCTTCATCAACACCAAGTACGCCAACCCCGCAGACGACAACCCCGACATCCAACTGTTCTTCGGAGGCTTTCTCGCGGACTGCGCCAAGACGGGCATGGTGGGCGAGCGGCTCGGCAACGGCTCAAGGACCATCCAGATAATCCCCACGGTGCTGCACCCCAAGAGTAGAGGTCGGCTGGAGATTGCCAGCGCTGACCCCACAGAGTACCCTAATATTTTTGCCAAGTAAGCGTCACCAATTTTCATCCTAACTACTAATATTGTAAACGCGAAATTTTGTATGTATGAATGGCTGTAGTGTAGGCCAAATCCTCTGGCTGCTCTGACCAATATGGCTCTGGTAGAACAGAGGGTCGTGTTCCTGCAGTGGACTAAAAAGACCTGATGATGATGTATAAATGGATGTTTGTTACTCTTTGACGTAAAAACTACTGAATGGATTTTAATGAAACTTTACAATAATATAGCTTATACATCAAAATAACACATAGGCTACAATTTATAAAGATATTGTGTGATAGTTTAGCACACAATATCTTTAGCTAGTAGCTAGCTGGTTTTGTAGTAACTAGTTTGCTATATGACACAGTAAGGTTTGCTAAACTTGCTGAACTTTTTTTTTTCCTAATTTGTCCCCTAAACGTAACTAAACCTAAACGACCGTTACTTAAAAAAATATTATTTGCATATCTGTGTTTATCATAGGACTCATAGGATTACACCAAATTTCACCTGATTTGGTCTTATAGATTCGCAGCAATTAGCTGTAACAGATGGACGGACAGACAGACGCACAAGTAATATAAGGGTTCCGTTTCTTAATTTTTTGTACAGAACCCTAAAAACCAACTAAATACTTATTAATTACAAAGAAAAAATTAATCAAATTACCTAGTGCGCAAAGTTTCGGAATGTTTGAAACCGTAACATCGTCTAAAAATTATAAAATCATTTCTATTGAATGAATTGAAGGAGTAAAATAGTGTATTTGGGGAAAAAAATATTAATTCTTAATAAATAAAATAACATAAGTAAATGTATTTTAATTTACCGAAAAATCGGTCCAACTGCTACGTCAATCAAAACGCCAATGAAGCACACAGCAATAGATATCGCCGGACCTGCGCCCCAACACTGCTGCCAGGTACCAGTTGGTAGTAGAAATGGCCGACCTGGTACCAGAAATCAAAAACGTATCTCATTGGGTTTCAAACAACGGTTCATATGCATAACATTTGTTCCAGTTACCTAACCCACCCAGATGACGTGAAGACGCTCATCGAAGGCATCAAATTCGCCATCAAACTGTCCGAGACCAAAGCCCTGAAGCGGTACGGAGTGAAGCTGGACAAGACGCCAGTCCCCGGCTGCGAGAAGATCAAGTTTGGGTGTGACGCGTACTGGGAGTGCGCGGTGAGGATGCAGACGGCGCCGGAGAACCACCAGGCCGGCTCCTGCAAGATGGGGCCCAGGGGGGACCCTACAGCCGTGGTGGATAACTTGCTGCAGGTGGGCAAATTACAATTACATTATCCTACTTCCTACTTAAATGCGAAGGTGATTTTTTTTTCTCATTTTACTTGCCGTAGGCTTTATTGAGAAAAAAGAAATAACAACAAAAAAAAACTAAACTAAGCTATAAAATAAACTTACACTAAATTATGCTAAATTAAAACATCTCATCTTGTCCATGCGGCATGGTTGCAAGAACGCTGGCTGCGAAATAAGTTTATATATTTGTTTGTTTGTATGTTTGTTACCACTTCACGCTTCAACCACTAAACCTATTTAGATGAAATTTGATATGGATATAATTTGATACCCAGGGAAGGACAAAGGATAGTTTTTATCCTGAAATTCCCACGGGGAGCGAAACCCACGGGCACCGCTAATAGACTATACTTTTTATAAAACTAGCGAGCAAAGTGAGTGACGGAAAACCTGGATAGAACAAACTTGATAATGCAACAAAATCGCGGGCAAAAGCTAGTGCAATAATAAAATATTAAAGGCGTCGGGTCGTGACGACCTCATGACACTGCAGTGGATTTCCAGTGCAGTCAGTCAACGCAGGGCTGATGGTGACTGGCGACACCAACCACGTGCCCTGGAGGTGGGGAATGTGGTGTCGCCGCTAGATGGCGCTTTATGGTAGTAATTAAGACATAAAAATCTTTTATTCCTATTGAAAAGTAATACTCTAATTAATTAAATATGACTTTTATTAAATGCAATAAATATTTTTAAAGCATATTTAACACTACCTTTGTCATTTTTTTGCTATTCGTGATGTGCTGCCATCTTTGTGTGCCTACCGGCAAGTCCAGTTTTGCCTACTTCCAGTAGTTTCTTAGGCGTAGGGTATCTGTCACGTTAGTAATTATATCCGAAAGAATAGACTGTTTGCCTGTTTTGTACGTAATGATGTGTTACAACGCTATTTTCTAAACAGCGTTGTACGTAATGATGTGTTACAACGATATTTTCCAAACGGCGTTGTACGTAATGATGTGTTACAACGATATTTTCCTAACGGCGTTGCACGTAATGATGTGTTACAACGATATTTTCCTAACGGCGTTGTACGTAATGATGTGTTACAACGATATTTTCCAAACGGCGTTGTACGTAATGATGTGTTACAACGATATTTTCCTAACGGCGTTGCACGTAATGATGTGTTACAACGATATTTTCCTAACGGCGTTGTACGTAATGATGTGTTACAACGCTATTTTCCAAACGGCGTTGTACGTAATGATGTGTTACAACGATATTTTCCTAACGGCGTTGTACGTAATGATGTGTTACAACGCTATTTTCCAAACGGCGTTGTACGTAATGATGTGTTACAACGATATTTTCCTAACGGCGTTGCACGTAATGATGTGTTACAACGCTATTTTCCAAACGGCGTTGTACGTAATGATGTGTTACAACGCTATTTTCCAAACGGCGTTGTACGTAATGATGTGTTACAACGCTATTTTCCTAACGGCGTTGTACGTAATGATGTGTTACAACGCTATTTTCCAAACGGCGTTGCACGTAATGATGTGTTACAACGCTATTTTACAAACGGCGTTGTACGTAATGATGTGTTACAACGCTATTTTCCAAACGGCGTTGTACGTAATGATGTGTTACAACGCTATTTTCCAAACGGCGTTGTACGTAATGATGTGTTACAACGCTATTTTCTAAACGGCGTTGTACGTAATGATGTGTTACAACGCTATTTTCCAAAAAGTCAAATCAGATACTTTTTCTAAACGTCAAAAAAAACAGTTTCTATTTTTGTATGAAATACAGGCAGATGACGTCATAGTTTTTGGAATCAAATAGCGCTCTCATTGTCAGTTTTTCTGCAATAAGAAATTCAAAATCACGTTAAAATGGATATGTTTAAAGACAAGTGACATTATTTTGCGAAGTTTTATTTTATTATCAGTACAAAATAATTTATTTTGACTTGGGAAAATGCTCAATTGTTTCTCCGTCTTATTGGTTGACACTGTAATGATAGATTTATGCTATGATGAAATAAAAAAAACTTGAGAGGTGTCAAGGGGCACCCGGATGGAACAAAGTTCAAGAGAGAGAGAGACAGACAGAGAAACTTGCGCACGCCGCACTACTACAACTATAGCAAAAAGTGTCGTTACAACTTTTAGTCTTAATTTTTCCGTCTAGCCCCCTTTCGCAACGCGCGATAAGGAACTTCGTTCCAATAAAATCTTTGCCCCTGTGGTTGCAGGTGCAGGGCGTGGACCGGCTGCGCGTGGCGGACGCGAGCGTGATGCCGACCGTGCCGTCGGGCAACACCAACGCGCCCGCCATCATGGTCGGCGAGCGCGCCGCCGACTTCATCAAGCAGCGCTGGCTGGGCTCCACTCACGTAAGTCCTGATACCATTAGCATCTCTCTAAAAAGTTTATTTTGTTTACTGAAAACGGTGAATAATAACCAGCCAGGTGTATTGTTCCATTCCTTTTCCTATACTATAAAAAATCACGTGTGTGGTATAGCGGCAACAGATATACATCAATTATGAAATTGTCTAGCTATCACGATTCATGAGATACAGCTTGGTGACGGACAGACATCCCGTTTTTATTGTTTGGGTACGGAACTCTAAAAACCACGTTTAATCACTATTTTTGAAAATTTTATACATATTTAATAGAAACATCCGAGTGGCGAAAAACTGTCGTAGCATAATATTGTAATGTATTAGAAAAACCTTGTAGCGTGTATTTTTGGTTTTTCGCTACTTTTCAAATTTATTTTACCTTATCCGTTTCAGGCGCCTTACCCGCTGGGCAACCACGGCGGAGTGTCGAACGTGCTGCAAGCCAGCGAGTCGCAGTACCTGCCCTGGCAGCGGTGGGCGTGAGGACTCTCAGTACCCTGGACTCCAAGGCAACCCAGCTGCCTTGAGTTGGTTGCTTCGGAGCTCAGGGTGTGGGCGTGAGGACAGTTAGAATTAAGTGTTGAAGTTACCTTCTATTTATACTGTACTATGAGCCTCAAAGTTTTCTATGGAAATTATTAATCAATGATGTAACTGTATCTACGAATAGAGAAATCTGTTAATGTCTCGAAATAGAGACAGTTGTTTTAACCTGACTGTTTTGAGTAATGCACTACCTCAAACGCTACTCTTATTAGGCCTGCAACAATGACTAAAAATATACAAGCACAAAACGAATTGTCGGTCCTTTTAAATTGAGAAACAGTAAATGTCATGACAAACAAGTGCAAATGTCTACACGAACTAGTAAATAGACATTTGTGTCTAGAATTATGCACTAGTTTGTCTAGTGCAAATTTCTAGACAAAATAGGGCATGTATATTGACGAATTAGTGCAAATGTCCTTATATTTTTTTGCATAAGTTTGCCTTGACAAATTATACTACATAACAAAGAGATTGTATTTTTTTTAATGCAGAGAGCAAAATATGTATAGGTGGTATGATAAACTAGTAAGCACAATGGCCTTGTGTAATTATGTTGACAAAGTGCAAATGTCTTCACAACTAGTGCAAACATTCGTCAATACGGAAGTTTCCTGGGACAAAAATATATTATTTGGAATGGTACTGATTAAAACAGAATGAAACGTGACAAAATAATGTCACTTGTCATTGATTATATCTATTTTCAACGTGATTATTAATTTATTATTGCGAAAAAACTAATATTGAGAGCGCTTTTGACTCTAAAAAACTATGCCGTCATCAGTCTTTATTTCATACAAATCTCATAGAAAATGATATGAGTAAACGTCAAAACAAACATTAAATATAAATAAATATATAGGGTCAAATTACACTGATTGAGCTAGCCCCAAAGTAAGTTCGAGACTTGTGTTATGGGATACTTACTCAACGATACTATACTTTATAACAAATACATATATAGATAAACATCCAAGACCCAGGACAATTTGAAAAAGGCCATTTTCCAACTTGCCCTGGCCGGGAATCGAACCCGGGACCCCTGGGTGGCAGACTAGCATGGTGACCACTACGCCAATGAGGTCGTCAAGGTCCATTGCAGGAGTACGACCCTCTCTGTACTACTAGAACCGTACTTGGCTAGAGCAGCCAGAGGATTTGGCCTACGCTCTCCGCGCTAGCCCGACGGGTTGGAGAGGTCCTATTGATGTTTAAATGCTTTGTTTAGCTTGTACTCCCTAAGTCGCCTTCTTCGACATCCACGTTTTAACGTTTAGAAAAATGTATCTGATTTGAGTTGTAAACTTCCTTCAACTTCATTGATTGATAATTTCCACAAAAATTGCTTAATACTTACCGACTCACACTTACCGGCTACAGTATTGATAGTTAGAAGAAATCTAGAAAATTCACAGTACTTAAGTACTAACTAACAATGTTACGTGCAATGTTTAACTTAATACCGACGCGCGCGTCTCCGTTGTACAAATTAGTATTTATTAGTTGTATTTGCCTACTGAATACTCTATTTTATAATTTAGTTAAGTACAAAGACACTTTTATACATTTCACATAGGTACCTATCAGGTAAACACCCACAAGGTGGTCTGACGACCTAACCAAGGTCGCTGGAAGGCGCTGGATGCAAGCCGCTCTAGATCGGTCATTTTGGAAATCTTTGGAAGAGGCCTATGTCCAGCAGTGGACGTTATGCGGCTGAAATGACGATGATGACCTATCAGGTGTGTTTCAATATACAACGTGAAAGGGATATACCCCTAATAAATTGAACCCTAGTTATACTAGTTCACTATAGTATGAAATTAAAATAATAATGACCTTCTATACACAGTCATTGTAAAATAACAACCAAAAAAATGTCGTTCGGTTTATTACGGGTATATCCCTTCCACGTTGTATAGGAGTATATGTATTTAACACAAATTTTGAGTAAGATATAAATAAATCTGAAATACTTGATTAATCGGATATTTTCTTTTTATACTGAACACTGTTATAAATTAAAAACAAATGGTGCTTGCATTTGTTTTGCTTAGCTGTATGTATTTTAAATAATATTTAAAGTTTTTCAGGAAAAAGTATAGAAACTATACTCGATTGGGTTCAAAAATGAAGGTACCTACTTCCGAAGGTTGATTACGTGCCAGATTCCACCAGAATACATCAGAATTCAGAACAGTAACTTCCGATTCTGACTATACATTTTATGATTGATAAAATAATTCGGCTATAGGGACTCAGACATAATGCTTCTCATAGAACGGACCTGAAGGTTGTGAGTTCGAATTTCATTCCTTTACAGATTTTTTATTCAATTTTAAGCTGATTTGCTTTAGAAAATAAATAGGGAATTGGGTTGTTTTTACACTGACATAATATTTCGTTCTACCATCTAATAAATTTCTACATTTATGTGCCATTTCTATGAACAAGCAAACACAATTAATAGTCAAGTCCTATTTTCATTGTTTCATAAAATCTAAATTAAGTCAACACAATTTCCTCATGTCAGTGTAAATGCATCCCTGTTTTAAGTTTTTAAATGCTCTTAATTCCTTTGTACCTAGTACCTACATGTAGCTACACTCACCATAGACATAGATTTTTTTACTGCGTACACGTCATTGTTAATCATACGTAAAAGGAGGTGTACACCTATAAATGTAACCTTACGCAGAAAAAAAAATCTATGCCTGTGGATGTAACGGTGTTACCATTAGTATTATAGAAATACAACTTATTCTTTTTTATAGCAGTTCAAAAATGATGAAGGTTGAACCATGTAGTTTTGAACGCATGAAGCTAGACCTCTAACTTCATGGTTAAACGTCGTGGTTAAACGGTTGCAAGTCAGGGTTTTTTTTTAATTTGGCTTGCGAATAAACATGTTACAATATGATAAACGCAACACTATTTTGACGTTTCAATTTCTAGACTTGTTACAAAAACCCGGCGTGAAGATTTCTTCCCGTATTATTATAAAAGGCACACGAACTTTAGTACTTGGTTTAAAGGCCCTGTCGTCCAACATAAGGGGGGAGAGGTGCGGGGCGATCCGAACTAAGACATCTTTTTTCAGGTTTTAAAATACAATTTTCTATGTCTCAGATAGTTTTAAAAACTCAAAAACTAACCCAGCCTTATACCATTATTCACCCAAATGAAACAGTAAAAAGGATACATACATTTTATCGGAGTCCAGTGCTGTTCCCCATTTAAAAATAAGTACCTGGGCGACCGAGCTTTGCTCAGTTACATCTCAAACATTAACATTTTTTTTTAAACTTGTCTAAAAACAATGCAAAGCCAAAAATTATATATAAACTTAAACATAAAAAAAAACAAAAGTCACCGAGTGGGATTCGAACCCGTAACACTCTTTCTAGCGGTCGGTATCCTTAACCGCTGAGCTAAAAACAAGGCGATCGGCGCGACGAAATTAGCGACCATATTCTGCGTGAAAAGAAAAACGAATGAAAACTCGAAAACACGCGTTTTCCCAAACATAAGACTTATCTAGATAGATTGTTTACCCCCAAAAACCCCCATATACCAATTTTCAGCGAAATCGTTAGAGCCGTTTTCGAGAACACAGAAATTTATAAATATATAAATAAATAAATATACAAGAATTGCTCGTTTAAAGGTATAAGATATAATATTTCAAAGGAGACGAAGATACAAGATACCTCATGTAAAAATTTGTCGCAATAACCCTTCAAACTATTTTATGACCACTGTTTACAGTTTGAGAACGTGAAACTATCTTGCCATTTTTGTTAAAATTTGCCGACTTTAGCTAAAATTGTATTAATTAAAATTAAAAGCGTTTTCTAAAGACGTAATTTTTGAATGTTATCTCCGTTTCCTTGCACATAACTTCTTTCAAATGGAGGCAGCACTGACCCCTAAAAACATCATGTGTTTATCGAAAAGTCATCTTGTTTTGGGTGAACAATGATTTAAACCAAGTATTAGTTCAATTGTGTTTAAACTGTTTAAGTTTGGCAACTTCATTAATTAAAAAAATTCAATCCAACTGGAAAAGAAGCACATTTAAGTTGTAAAATCGCAATACCGCATCTATTGTCTGTTGTTAGATTAAAAACAGTTTTGCAGATATTTATAAATAAAAAATATTCAATACTGGACAACTTTTATTTCACATCATAATAGTTAATGCAATTCATTACATACTCTTTCAGTTTTCCTCAAATGTCAAATAATAAGGTGATTGATCCCATACGTCAATTTAACATATACATTCCAACGTTACATAAATAGTAAATAGTCTATTTAATAATAAAAGCATTCGGTCCTTAGACTAGTCTTAAAGTTAATATTGAAAGAATTTCCTTTATCACACTTTATTATTACATGCTGACTTTTTTTATGCTTAATTTTAAAAAAAATGTCGTATATTAAATAAATTCCTCTATCCATATGCGTAATCCTTTGTGTATGATAAAAAAGTCGCGAAATTGATTTTTGATCGAGATTGCGTAGTTACGCCCGTCCAAAACTGCCGCGTGACCTAGAATACCCGACGCCTAGCGGCAGTTCTACTACTAGATCTCACGATTTTACTTGGGTTTTAGTATTTTTTTTGTTTCTGAATTTTTATTTTGACTTGCTAATAAATAAGGTCTTACTAACGATCCTTAAGAGTCCCCCGACCCTAGACTTCTCCATACAAACGTAGTCTACGTTTAATTTTGAAACCACATGTCAGATTCCGGTAAAAATTGGTAATTGTAAAGGAAATTGCAATTATCTAGGGTTATAACTGGTTTCCTATAGTAAAATTATGAACTGGAAAGAAAATATAACGATTTAGAAGTTTCCCATACTAATGGTCAAAAATGATATAAAACACTATATTCTATTTCAAGTTCATATTTTTACTGTCGGAAAGTAGTTATAAACCTAGATAATTGCAATATCTTTGAAATTACAAAATTTTGCCCAAATCGGACATGTCGTTTTGAAATAAAACGTAGACTACGTTTGTATGGAAAGTTGTATTTTGGTCTAGGGTCGGGGGACCCTTAAGAAGTAGCCTTCGGCAAAAAAAAACAACTAGAACGTCTAACGATATTTAACCTTAAAAACGTAAGCAAACCGTTATTTTTTTTTCTCTGACGTTAGTTTTAAACAGGTTTGTATTTACTTTTGGGACGAAGTTCCTTTGCGGACAATACGGACTTAGCGGATGGGGGCTAGGCAATAGAAAGTGAAATTTTTTCATCACTTTTTTCCGACAAGATCTTTTTTAGGAGCTGGAATTTTTGGGCTTTTTAGGGGCTTCAATTTTCGTAACTTCATTCCAAGAGAGTGTTTCACGACACTCAGTTTTTCTTAATTATTTGTTGCTTATTACAATTAATTCCTAGTACTAATAGCTAATTGAAATTGTTGACGCGTTACTTAATACATTGCTTTATAGCTGTTGAGTAAAAACTCATTGGTTTCATTTACTCCTATCGATCTAATTTTAAAAATAATTGGCCAAGTGCGTGTCGGGCCACGCGCAGTGTAGGGTTCCGTAGTTCCGAATGCCAACTTTGAGTTTATGCCACTAAAATAGTTTAAAAACGAATTATCTATTGAATTTGTATGAAATTTCTTTTTCCGAGTACATTTTATAAGTTGATTGCCTATAACTATTTAATTTGTATACCCTACTTAGCTCTGATAGTTTTCTTTTAAACTACATTATATATACTATAGCTGTGAATTTTTTCACGTGGCCATATATAACCGTTTAGCAGATAGAGGGGGGGGACACTTGCCTCCAACAAAAATTTTCACTTTAAACCCAAATATTTCAGAAACGGATCCCTAAATCCAAAAATGGTGTTAACAAGCTCACAATGTTTTTGAAAGACCTATTCAACGACACCCCACACAATGTGTTTGTCGAGAAAAAAAATATTGACTACCTCTTTACTTGTATGGCAGCTAACCTAAAAAAAAATTTTTCCAGATTTTATTTTACGACTTTTTCGCCATGATTAATATACATATCCATGCCAAATTACAGCTTTCTAGTACTTGTAGTTTCTGAGTAGGACCGCGGACAGACAGACAGACATGGCGAAACTATAAGGGTTCCTTGTTTACTACGGAACCCTAATTACACGACCATCTTTGAAAAATCAAAATTTAGAGAAACAAATTCAATACACAAAAGCCTCCAAAAAGGCCCTCCTTTTTGGAGGCTTTTGTGTATTGAATTTGTTTCTCCAAATTTTGATTCTCATCACTTAAGTCTAAAAATACATTATCTATTTGAATACCATTGGGCAATAGTTAGCTAAAATAGTACTACAAAAATATATACCGTGAAAGCATAATAAGCTGCCGAGTGTACAACCGATGCAACCAAATGACTGGTTTGTTGTTTTTCGTGTGTGTAAGTGGCCAACACTTTTGTCAGATTTGCAGGTTGCCTTAACCTCTCGTTTACCGTTGCGTAGATCTACGCGAGAGTGCATTGTTTGACTATTGTGTCTGGTATTCCGGCATACAAGGGGTTAACGCATCTGACATAGCTTGACAACTGCACTACAATGAAAACAGCCGGCTACGGCTTATACATGCCTTCCGAAGCACGGAGGAGCTCATGAATGACTGGTGAGTCAGGCGATACACTTTTCGTCTTTCTATAAAACACCGACTTACTTAAACTAAAGTCAATTACATTAATATTTCATAAAAAATTACATACGCTGCCACTGGGACCTTTTTATACTTAAATCTAGACCTTAAAATATATCATTTTTGTATAGGTACCTACTATAGGTATATATTATTTATTATTATCATTATACAATGACCTTTTTAATTAAGTACAAATATTTTAAGGGGTGGTTCAGTCCATCATTTTGAACAACTTTTCCCAATGAATGTTAATCGAAATACGTAAAAAAAATTTTAGGTTTTCATACAAATCGAAGTAGTCACGTGATATCATTACTATCGAAAATGAAATATTTTTTTTCGTATTTCGATATACATTTATTGGGAATAGTTGTTCGAAATGATGGACTGAATCACCCCTTAAAATATTTGTACTTAATTAAAAAGGACATTGTATAGGTGTCTACTATTTGTATCATTATACAGGGTGACTTTTTATTCATCAGCCAAATTTTTGGAGCAAGTTCAGTTCATTAAAAATCGATAAAAATATTCGTCCCCTACATACAAAATCCGTTCGGCCAAGCGCTGATTTGTATGGGAAGTCGAAAATTATTTTTCGTTTTTCGTGAATTGTTCTTATGAAAAGTAGTTCAGATCACTGACTGGACTTGCTCCAAAAATTTGGCTGGTGGGTAAAAAGTCACCGTGTATAGGTATCATATTATTTAAAATTGGCATAAAAGACAAAAATCATAGGCCAATGTTCCAACCTAGAGTCTATGCAACATATCTTATTACTTAGGGTCAGCTCACATACAGGGTGGCCAAATAACTGGTATACACTTTAGTTTTGTATTTTTATTCTATGAAATATAAAATTTAACAAGTATTCCTTGTTAAATATAATATTTAGGGCCGGCAGTTAAACATGTTAAATAATGTCAGACATGTCCACCTCTAGCAGCATCACAGATGTGAACCCTTTTCATCGCGTTTTTCATCACATTTTCACACATTTCCTACGTTATCTCAGTGACTGTGTCTCGAATATTTTGATTTAATTGCTGAAGGTTCATTGGCCTGTTAGCATAGACACGTCCCTTTAGATAGCCCCACAGAAAAAAGTCAGGAGCTGTTAAATCAGGCGATCTTGGGGACCAATCAATGTCACCGTTTCTCGAAATTAATCGACCAGGAAACATTATTTTTAATGTTTCGTTAAACGTTTTAATAATTAAAAGACGTTGTTCCGTCGTAAAACGCTTCATAATAAATTTGCCGTATCTACACAAAGTAATATTCATGCAACAACTGTCATATTCACCGCCAAAACAAAATGGCGGCAAAAAAGTTGTATACCTCGAAATTGGCCACCCTGTACTTTTATTTACTATGCAAAAAGAAAAACATTTCTTCGGGAGAGTTAGTACGGAACGGAACTTTCATATGCTGCTATCTTTTTCTGTCGCTCAGAACCATCATTTGCTAGAGCGAGAGAGAGCGACGGAACGCATCAGCATAGCCTGTTCCGTAACGTGGTGTATCGTCGACCTTTCTCGCTCTAAAGGATATTTTGTATTGCAATTTAACGCTAGACACAAAGAAAATGGGTCCCCATCCATTCTGTGTGTTCTGCGACGCGAGGTTACTTGAAACCGTCTCTTGCCGTCGCGGAACATACATATGTCTGCGCCCCGTCCGCGTCTTACGTCTTTTCTATGTGTCCAGTGCCTTAGGCTCAACTCACACTGGCGCAGAGTCGAAGCGACGCGACGCGTCATGTTTTGCAGCTGTAGAAAAGTGCGTGCGCGCCCTCGCGCGTTTGCGCGCGCGTTCACCCATCGACGCCTATCGTAATATATAGAATGAATTTTCTATAGCTAAAAACATGACGCGTGGCGGCACTTTGACTCTGGCGCCAGTGTTAGTTGAGCCTTAGTGTGAACTGATCCTTATTTCGTCAAATTAAAAAACTTTAGTACTTGTTTGTAACCACTATCCAAGTTACGTGTGTTGGTCGCTGTTCTAACATAACCTAACCTATAGGATTGCCCTAACCTAGAAATATGGATAGAAGTGTCTTAGCACACGCCGGCCGCTGCCGCGGCACGCTCGCTTCGCTCGTTCGGCTAGTGCGTGTGTTGGTCACAGTTCTAACATAACCTAACCTATAGGATTTCCCTAACCTAGGAAAATGGATAGAAGTTTCCTAGCACTCGTTTCAAATGTTTCAACTATTTTGCAAACTTAAACTTACGTGGAATCAAAATTATGGGTAACAAAACTTTGATGTTACGTTATTTCGATAAAATACATAAAATATGAAAAGAAATAACGATAGACTGAGTTTGCGAATGAACGAATAATCGAGTAAATGAAATTTCGATGTCAACAGATTTGAGGATTTCTTAAATATTGTATTTTCATATCCTTGATTTTCATTCCCCATAAAACTATTCGCAAATCTTTTAGATTTGCGAATAGTTTTATGGGGAATGAAAATCGTTGAAGTTAATTGCGAGAAAGTGATGGGTTCCCGTAATAAGGATATTTTAGTTAGAAACTAAAAGATACTACCCTTTGACCGCGAACGTCGGATTATCCGACTGAATTTTCTTACTGAATTTACAGGAAGACCTTGGATTCTTTGAGCCGATCCCGAAATGGGTACAAAATGTTGTCGGACAAATCCGACGTTCGCGGTTAAAGGATTAATATGAAGGTTACTGGGCACAGGAACAGACGATTGAAATCATTAAATACTTTGAAATAGTAATGATATACTAAAACAAGTATTGTAAAGAATCTGGAACGAAAGTGTTTTAAATAAAATTGTATTAATCATTCACTCGCGTACGTGACTAGTTAGAAATGCGCGTTATCTCATATAACTTTAAGGCAAAAACAGTTCATTTTTGGCGCCTTCATTTGAATTGTTTAATCGCAAATGTGGTGAACATTAACAACTTGCAAATTATTAATGTTCACCACATTTTTAGGCTCAATTTACGGCGGAAGCGAGGCGACAAATTCAAAGTTGTATTAGTGAAGAAAAATATTTTTGAAAACAGTTGATTAGTATCTACTTACTACCATTTACTTATTGAATCTAACTTAAAAATATACATTTTGTTAATTCTTAAACATATCTACTATTCACGTTGCAACTGGATTTATATAAGGTATTTTGTGCAGTTATTTCAATATCTGTAATATATTCAGCAATACAAAAATACTAATTTACATGTTTACCTCAATACTAGTTAATGAGCTCCTACAAACTAAAACGACAAACGCATTTTTGATACAATGATACAATAGATCAGTACGTACAGGGTGACTTTTTACCCACCAGAAATTTTTACCACCTTTTTACCCAACAGAAATTTTTTTGGAGCTACTTCTGTCCATGATACTTAACTATACTTTCCATAAAAACAATTATAACTAGCTTTTCGGGCGCTGCGCGGGCTGCAAGCATCCCGCGGTCTTTCGTACGGCTGTTGAGGAACCCTAAAAACGAAAAAATATTCGGCTTCCATAGAAATGAGCGCTCGGCCAAACGGATTTTGGATGGGAGGACAAATTTTTTTTATAATTCAGTATCATGTATTGAATTTGCTCCAAAAGTTTGGCTGGTGGGTAAAAGTCACCCTGTTTAAACGTTTTAAAGGGGGGGGGGGGGTGAGATATTAATTTTAATATTAACATTCACTAAATAATTCATTTTTTTCACAGCAGTTGCTTATCCAGTTTTCTACTTAGCCTTTATACTTAGCACATTATTAATTGTAATTCAATGCTTAGCACCTATATTTTGACTGTTTCTTGACCATCTTACAAGTAAAATGAGATTTTCTTCTCTCGACTCGTTTATTGAGCAGGGATTAAAATATATATATTTTTTATACTTTTACACTAACCCCTATATTTATTACTTTGCGTATATATTTTGTATTAAGTAAATATATTTTCACTTACTATCAAGTTATGCGGAGTAAACCATACTTCATATATAAGAAATATTGGGACCAGTGAAATTTGTATACCTATGTTTTATTATTTTTACATATAACGCTGATATAACGAAGAGTAGTTTACCAAAGTATATAGTAAAAGAAACCCACATATTTAAGAATCCCCTTATGAATTTTCCATACAAACATAGTCTACCTACGTTTTATTTTATAACGACATGTCAGATTTCGGTAAAAAATTGTAATAAAGAAATTGCAATTATCTAGGGTCATAATTGGTTTCCTACAGTAAAATTATAAGGAAAGAAAATAATAAAATTGTAAAAGTTTCCTATACTAATGGTCAAAAAAATTATAACACACTATATTCTATTTTAAGGTCATATTTTGACTGTAAAAACTAGTTATATGTCTAGATATGTGCAATATCTTTGAAACTACAAAATTTTGCTAAAATCGGGCATGTCGTTTCGAAATAAAACGTAGACTACGTTTGTATGGAACAGTGTAGTTTGGCAGTGCCGGTTTAAGCCCTACCAGCGCCCTGGGCGAAATTTCTACGGTGCGGTATTGCATTCAAATTGTAGACTATGTTACCCGGACAATAATGAACAGAGATCGGATATTCCAGTGCATATTTACCTAAACTTCGAGGTAGTACGGAACATAGAGTGGATAATACCACCTCTAAAAAATTAAATATTTTTTTGATACTGTGATTTAAAAATATTGGATTTTACAGAAATAATAAATAGTCAGGTACAAATTATTTATTTGAAGAATATTTTAATTTGACACAATTTTAATAAGGAACTCTTAATTAGGAATAATATATAATATAAAATCTTTAAATTATAATAATATAAATATTCTTCTAATCAATAATTTCTACCTGACTGTTTATTATTCCTGTTAATCCAATAATAATTCATGGTTATTAAATCAAGATATAAAAAAATATATTTTTAGGTTGGTATTATCCACTCTAGTTACGTACTACCTCGAAGTTTAGGTAAATATGCACTGGAATATCCGATCTCTGATAATGAAGAATCGATTGTGAAAATTGGATATGCGGTGCGGATGTTACTGTGGACACATTTAGATATCTACAATAAAATATACCTAATGAAATGATAATTTATGAAAAAAGGAAGTAGGCCTCGATCAATTAGCGAGGGGATATTATACAGGGGCAGTCGTGGCACCCCTTTATACCCGGTGCCCTGGGCGGTCACCCAACCGCGCCCTACCCTAAAACCGCTACTGTAGTTTGGTATAGGGAGAAGGGACTCTTAAGGTCGCCAATGCTAAGATCCGAGCGGGGTCGACCTTCACCCATCTGCCAACCGAAATTATTTTTATGAAATAACATATCTCGTGGACAAACACAAATAGGCTTGCTAAAAAAAAAATGTTGTCATGGTTATTGATTATGATCTTACTCTACCATATAGTGCTCTCGCCTTGTCTTCGCTCGCGATCTAGTTATGGCTTCACAGTGGGCTGGTTGGGCCACTCGCTCGCCACTAGTCACAGATCCACGTTGTTGTTCACACTTTGTTGAGGATGACACCACCACTCCCCCCCCCTCACCACCGATTACACTTTGTTGATGTTGGGTCCCCCACTCCCCCTTCCCACTCGCCACCAGCCACACTTTGTTGATGTTGGGTCCCCCACTCCCCCTTCCCGCTCGCCACCGGTCACTATTTGTTGATGTTAGGTCCCTTACTCCGAATTCCCGCTCGCCACCGGTCACACTTTGTTAAGGTTGGGCCCCCCACTCCCCCTTCCCGCTCGTCACCGGTCACACTTTTTTGATGTTGGGTCCCCCGCTCCCCCCTTTCACACTTTATTAAGGGCGCCGCCGGTCACAGCTCCACGTTGTTGAGGTTGGAGCCCGAGTGCGTGGGCAGGTCGTCCTTCACCACCAGCGTCCCGATGGCCACCACTGCCTCGTCTCGCTCGCGCAGTATTCTCATCTCCTCGCGCAGTTTCTCCAACACCTGTCACACATTTTTGAGATTAGCCAAACTGTTGGTTTTCAACGATATTCTCAGCTGCATTCGTTGCAAAACTCTGGTATCGGTAGCTTTTCTGATTAGTAAAAATAGTAGATTGTGCTACAAGGGGTAAAGGTAACACTTTTAACGCGAGGGCGCTACTTTAAAGGAAGGATTCAACAGTTGTTGTGAAGGATACAACAATATTCATATTTACTCTGCGACCCTGGGCTCTTCTGCTTAGAGCCGCAAGACCCAAAACGCCCTGTCTGCCCCGTTATTGATAAAGACGTGACGCATAACGATAATCAAGGTCATCGGACGACCTAACCAAGATCGCTGGTAGGTACTGGATGCAGGCCGCTCTAGATCGGTCATTTTGGAAATCTTTGGGAGAGGCCTATGTCCAGCAGTGGACGTTGTGCGGCTGAAATGATAATGACGAATAACGATCATACCGCGTAGTTGGGCTCGTTATGGCGCGCCTTGTCCTGCAGGAGGGTGATCTGCTGCTCCTCTAGCTTCTTCTCCTTGCAGCTTTTGACGGAGCGAGAGCCGTAAAGGCGGAGTAAGGAACCCCACGAACGCACGTGCGGGTGAAGAGCCTAAAAACAAATAATTATTTTAAAAAAATCGTCCATTTACCAAACAGTTTACAAAATTACACGTCAAGTTTTTGTAAAATTTTGTTATTTTAAAGATATTGCATACATCTAGGCATATAATTCGTTTTTAAATTCAAAATAAATGAATAATGATCCGTGCTTCGGAGGGCACGTTAAGCCGTCGGTCCCGGTCACTGTCTTTGACATTGGTCGTTATCTAAAACCATGTCAGAGGCCTTTGAGGCGGTTTAAAAACTCTGACACTAGTGTTAGTCACTAACACACTCTATAAGAAGAAGAACTCAACGACAATTTGCAAAAAGGTAATTTTCCAACTTGTCTTGACCGGGGATCGAACCCGGGACCTCTGGGTGGCGGACTAGCATGGTGACCACTAAGCCACGGAGGTCGTCTAATATAAGAAGCTTATAACTAAACGTGGAATTCACCTGCAGTATCGCTTGCGAGGCGCGCTGTTTGGCCATCTTCTTGTTCTTGCAGACCACGGTGGCGGTGTGCTTGCCCACTTTCATCGTCAGCTCGATGTTCTGGAACTCTAGTTTCTTCATCTGTAATAACATTAAAATAAGATTCAACGTTGGAAAATATATAACGAGTGTTTCTGTTATAACTCATTGAGTACATTTTTTATACCATTCCCCCTCTAAAAAGTAAAATGCACTTTTAATCACTATTAATTTTGTAATTGTTCCAATTTCATGTGGATTTGAACTAATTTAATCTTTTTTATTCATTAAATTTATATTTTCGCTTAGATCTTTCTTTTTCTCGTATAGTCATGGTATAAACTATAGTAAGCAACTCTTGAATAAAACGGATTTATATCGAGGACCGTGTCAATCACTAGCTACGCTCGTATTTCAATATTCGTAAATCACTCCCTGCGATTGTGATTAAATTGTTAGAATTTTTCACTTGTTCGTGGCCCTCGATTTAAATCCGTCTTTTATTCAGTAATTGCATACTATACTATTTTTGTATGCCTACCACGATTTTTTTTCTCTATTTATGCTGTTAGCATTCTTTACCAGTCAACCTTCAGTCAGTTCGCGTTTTGTATCATGTTGTTTTGGTAAATAAAGTTTAAATAAGTTTGGAAAATCCAAAAGAGCACGCCTCAAAGGGTCCATTTTTTTTTTAAATTCTTACGCCTTTAAAAAAAATAAAGATATATATAGATATACTAAAACTATGAAGAACAGTCGATTTTTTTTTGTTTATTTAATAACAATTAAACCACATCGAATCAGACCCGAAAAATGAAAGGGTTCTATTCCTGAGCATACTCAAGCGTAAGAGAAAAAAAAAAGACTCGATTGGTAAAGTATTTCGGTCGTTATCGTGTTAACAAGAAAAGCCTCCGCACATACAGACACAAGGACGTCCAAATTAAATTAATATTAATTTTATATTAATTTATTATTAATTAAATTAATTGACCGAGCGAGCGAAGCGTCTCAGTTTCGAGACTAGCCAAAAATTCTTTTGTTCGTCTGTCTGTCTGTCTGTCTGTCTGTCTGTTCTCGCCTACAGGTCGCATTTCTTAACCGATTCTCATGAAATTTTGTAAGCAGGTTCAGCAACTGAATAGAATTTTTTTGTCGAGCCAGTTTTTCGAAATTTTTCTAAATGGCGGAAATATGGGGGTTTAAAATTTTAAAACTGTCATATAACCGCCATTTCAAAATATTTTCAAAAATGTCATGAGACTTTTTTGTTGCCATTATGAAAACGATCATTTTTTATTTGAACAACTTTTTTGTCTGAACAACTTTTATTATACGTTATACTTAAACGGGTTTAGGGTGACTCGCGAAGTCTAGCTGACTAAGCCGTGACGAATATACAATACAAATCCTCTTGCAAAATATACTCAAACTATTTAACGGTGAATTCAGGCCGGGCTACTGAACAACTTTCTTAAAAATTAATATCTTCCCTGGGGTCCACGAAGTCATTTCTCTGAATAACTATTACAGTTATTATTTTGAGTTTCATAAGTAGTTCTAAAAATTTTATCATATTTAACCGACTTAAAATAAAAGGGTTTTGCTTATTTTACGATTAGTTTTTTTTCAGTTTTTGCTTATTTTGATTGATTGTTGGCTTGTTTATTAAATTTAGCAATTTTGTTGAGCGAACTTTCGTTCAATCGCTATCGCTGCTTGTCTGTGCTTCTGTAGTAGTATTAGTAATTATGCTATGAACTAACAAGAGATCAAAAGCAATCAAAGCCCGCGAAGTAGCTTTACGAAGAAAGTAAGAAACCAAAATAAGCAGCGGCATAGAGTCATGGCAATACAAATAAACATTTAAACCTGGTTTTTTCAACAACGAGCTGACTTTGACATTTGAAAAATGATGGGTCATTTTTCGGTGAAAGACTACTGGTACAGAACTGAATTTCAGCATCACGGTAGACCTCATATCCATGGGATTGTATGGTTGGAAGGTGCTCCTGACATTTCAGAGCTAGATCGAAAGTCATTTGAAGAAAGGGCTGTGATTGGTAACTATTTTGGAAATATGGTCACAACCATGAATTCGCTTATCGGTAAACCTGCACCAATAATAAAATTCATCCAAAGGTACATTATTCTGAAATAATAATCGCGAGGTCTAAGTTCGTGGCGAACTACTAGTTTATAATTAAATTAAGTTTAAATAACAAAAATGACATCAAAAATATCATGAGTGTTAAAAATAGTGTTTTTTTCTTAATATGTGTGTGTATATATTATCTTACAAGTGCAATGTATGATACATAAAGACATTTTAAGAGTCCCCTTACCCTAGACTTCTCCATACAAACGTAGTCTACGTTTAATTTTGAAACCACATGTCAGATTCCGGTAAAAATTGGTAATTGTAAAGAAATTGCAATTATCTAGGGTTATAACTGGTTTCCTATAGTAAAATTATGAACTAGAAAGAAAATATAACGATTTAGAAGTTTCCCATACTAATGGTCAAAAATGATATAAAACACTATATTCTATTTCAAGTTCATATTTTTACCGTCGGAAACTAGTTATAAACCTAGATAATTGCAATATCTTTGAAATTACAAAATTTTGCCCAAATCGGACATGTCGTTTTGAAATAAAACGTAGACTACGTTTGTATGGAAAGTTGTATTTTGGTCTAGGGTCGGGGGACTCTTAAGTTAAGTTAAGTAAAATCTGATGTTTTGCGCGAAGTGACAGTAGTACCCACCTCAACGCTTCGCTTATGAGGCGTGCAATATATAAACATGTAAGAGATGTGTAATCAATTTACTAATTACGACGAAAAAATCGTGAAAAAAAATTACTAATTCACATGCGTCATAATTAATATATTATGGCGAAAACGTGGTAAAATATCTCGTACCTCTGTGGTGATGTGGCGGTCGCCGGCGCCGAAGTTGCGCAGCAGGCACGTGCGCAGGATGGCGTGCGGCGACGGCTCGCACGTGGCCGCGCAGAACTCCGTGATGCGCGGGTCCTCGATGCCCACGCCGTCGAAAAACTGCGGCCGAGCGAATAAAACGTCACAAAATAATGTTGATGTAATTGTGGTGAAGAAGTGTTTTCCTCAATAATGAGTTAAAAAACGTAGTATGGCACACGTGTGTATTGTTCATCACAAGCTTCGGCTCCATAGACAAACGCGCGGGCTTGGCCCGCTTGTTCGTCAACCCGCCTCGACTGTAATGAACAATTTACCACACTTGTATCATAAACTACTATTACTACCGTGAACCGCCATCTAGTGAGAAGGCTACGCACCGAGAAGTTGGGGTCCTGCGCGGGCGCGCGCGCCCGGGGCCCGTCGTCCAGCGCGCCGCGCATCTCGGGGATGAGGATGTGGATGGAGGCGCGCGCCGCCGCCGCCTTGGCCTGCCGCTTGCTGGAGCCGCGCCCCACGCCGTACTGCATGCCGCCGATGTACACCGTCGCCTGGTACGGCGTCGACGCGTTCTCTGTACGAACAGTGGGCCAGTCACAAACGTACGTCGTACGAAACCAAAGTCCATGGTCATGCGAAAGGAGACGTTTCAAATTCGGCCTGCACATCCTACTAATATTATAAATGCGAAAGTATGTCAGTGTCCAAACGACGGACGTCCAAATCACAAACGTACGGGGCATCAAAGTGCCGGAGTGTCATTCATTCATTTTTTCTTTCTCATGCTGGCGTTTCACATCGCATCCGCGTTTTTCGTCCATCCATTCAAGAACTACGATGCCAAAGACAGACAGACATTGGCATCAAACTTATAAGACCCGTCTATTTCGTACGGTGTTAATAACATTGTCTAAAATCTCTTTTAAGGTTAAAAAACAACAAAAATGAATGTTTTTGGTTTGACGCCAATGTCTACTTACCTGTCTGTCATCGTAGCTCTCGAACAGATGGACCGATTTCGATGCATTTTTTTTAAATCAAATTTCCTTGCGGTGGATCTTGCTATTTGAGAAAATTGGTTTAGCGGTTTCAAAGTTATTGGGCTAAGAACTACGTAGCAAGAAAACTTCATCGAAATAGGCAAATCCGTTCTAGAGCTTCGATGGCACAGACAGATAAATATAAATAAATATTACAGTAATTACTCAGATTGAGGTAGCCCCAAAGTTCGAGATTAGTGTTATGGGATACTATATAACAAATACATAACATAGATAAACATCTAAGACCCAGGACAATTTGAAAAAAACCATTTTCCAACTTGCCCTGACCGAGGATCTACCTCGGAACCTCTGGGTGGCGGACTAGCGGCCACTACGTCACGGAGGTCGACAAACTTATAACACTCCTCTTTTTATTAGATGCTAACAAAAGTAGCACTCTATACACGCTGACTTTTCATTGGTTTTGGAAAAAAAATGTCGTATAGTAAATAAATTCCTCTATCCACATACGTAATCCAAATTTCTGTATGTCATAAGATAAAAAAGTTTCGTAAATGATTTTCGATCGAGACCACGTAGTTATGCCGGCCATAACAGCTGCGTGGATGTCAATGACCTCCGCCGGCCGGCGGGCGGTGTATGGCGACGGTACTACTAATTGATCTCACAACTTTGCTTTGAGTTTTAGGCAACATTTTTTGTTTCTGAATTTTTATTTTGAGTAGCTAATTAGGTCTTACTAACGATGCCTATGAAGTGGCCTTCGGCTTCAGAACCAATAAAAAGTCACCGTGTATAAAGGGCAGTACTCACCGAGCTGTTTGAACTCGTAGACGGGCTGCTTCTGCAGCGCGCGGCGCACGTACTCGTGGAACACGGACAGGTAGCTGCGCCCGTTCATGTTCATCACGCAGTCGCGCTTCGCCTTGCCTACGGAACCACGCCAGTTTATACAATGTGAACCACTTTTACTCAGTGCCGTAAATAGGGCGGTGCCACCGGTGCCCAGGCACAGGGCGTAGACTCTGGGGGGCGCAAGAACGGCCAGATCAGGCAGGACTATTATTTTTTCGGTTTGCTCCTGATAAGTTCAAGATCAGGGTGGGCAACGCATTTGCACTAGTAAACTTGCGATTGAGTTTTAGTGAGTGAGACACAGTGGGTGGTATAATAGGCGAAGGGTCCACTTAACATCAGATGGCTCATCTGTTTGTTTGCCCACATCAATCCTTTAAAAAAATAGATTTTTCTTCCAAAATATTAGATAATTGGTCCACCAACACCAAGTTCCTTTTGCTTTATTTTGTCATCCTAAATGAAATAAAGTAGACCTATACATAGCATTGCTCTAGGGTATCTATAATATCTAAAAAAACAAGGGCGCAATTATAGAAGCTCGCACAGGGCGCAAAAAAGGCTATTTACGGCACTGCTTTTACTATGGGACCATCCCTGAAATCGCAGAAATAAATCTACAGCTTCATACGAAATTAATACCTGCCGTGCCAAAATGTATGGAGCAAATGCTTTTTTGCCTTTTCAGGGACGGTCAGAAATCAGTAAGTAGGCATTTTTTATAGAGCATTTTTTAACGTACTTATACAAAGTTGCATACAATACTTTCTCTTTAACTAAATAAAATACTAAAATTAACATAGAAAGATATGAAAATGTTTGACATAATATGTTTGGTACATAATAAGTATCTGCGGTAAATTTTTTTTTTTAATTAACGTAATAAACGCTAGTGAATATGTCAAAAAACGTTTGTTGGCAGTAAGGTAGATTTACATTTGCTGTTATGAGGAATAGACTATAAGAACTATCCGAAATCATAAATTATCTATGTAGCACAGGAGTACAAAAATATTAATAGATGTACTTACCTGTACATCTAAGTTTCTTGGGGAAAATAAATAAGTTTTTACTTAATTTATTTATTAATTTACTCTTCAATATAGAAGAAGATTTAAATAAGCGGCCAAGTGCGACTCGGACTCGCCCATGAAGGGTTCCGTAGTAGCAAATAACATAATATAAAAGTCTTGTAGTATGTTCTTTTTTAAATTTTATATTTGAGTTGATTGAATGAAAGGTAAATTGCCGTTTATGATTTATGACGTATAAAAAAAATAAACTACTTACTAGATATCGTTCAAACCAATTTTCGCTGGTAGTTTTTATGGTAATGAACATCATATATTTTTTTTAGTTTTATAATTCCCTTATTTTAGAAGTTACGGGGGGGGGGACACACTTTTTTCCACTTTGGAAGTGTCTCCCATGATACCCCACACGTATGGGTTTGATAAAAAAATATTTTTTTAATTTCAGTTCGAAGTATGGGGAACCCCCAAAATTTATTGTTTTTTTTTCTATTTTTGTGTCAAAACCTTAATGCGGTTCACATAATACATCTACTTACCAAGTTTCAACAGTATAGGTCTTAGAGTTTCGGAAAAAAGTGTCTGTGACATACGGACGGTCAGACAGACAGACAGACATGACGAATCTATAAGGGTTCCGTTTTTGCCATTTGGCTACGGAACCCTAAAAAGCCAATCAAGAAAATGGGTGCTTACCATTCTCCTGTCCGGAGGCGGGCTGCGCCGGTATAGTGATGAGCTTAGTGCCCTCGGGCAGCGCGGGGAACTGCAGCGCCTTGCGCGCCTTCGTGTACTTGCGCCGGTCCGCCCAGCGCCTGCGCAACAAACTCGCTGTAGCGCGCATTAGAGGAGCGAGGTCTTCTTCTTATCGTGTGGGAGGGCCGCGCTACACTGGATTGGCATGGCATGGCATCGGAAGCGACGCGTCATTTCAAGACAAGCTATTATAACCTTTATGAATAGTGATATAAGATGCTTAACCGCTTGAACGTGGCGAGCCCGCCGGCGGCCTGCCGCGCACTCCCGCGGACTAGACGCCCGCGAGCGCGCGACGGCTCGCGCTAGCTCGATCGATCTTTTAACACTACTCATACAGGTTAAAATAGCTTGTTTTGAAATTACGCGTCGCTTCGATGCCATGCCATGCCAATCCAATGAAACGCGGCCCTTAGTGACTAACACACAGATATAGAGACTAACACTAGTGTCAGTTTTTTTTAAACCGCCTTATCAGGCCTCTGACATGGTTTATAGGTAACGACCAATGTCAAAGACAGTGACCGGGACCGACGGCTTAACGTGCCCTCCGATCATCTTACTTATCGGACAATCAGGTGATCAGCCTACAACGTACTAACCAAACTAGGACAACAAACAGTCGTTGCCCCCGCCGGGATTCGAACCCGAGACCTCCGGGTATGAGCCGAACGCTCTAACCACTACACCACGGAGGCAGAAAAGTTAGAAGGGGCTCGGTGGCCTGACGGGAGTGCGCATTGCTAGAGCTATCGCAAGTAAAGCGACCGTGATCCGCACATGGATCTCCACTTACTACGATCCTTGCACCGCTGTGTGGTTTTTGGCAGAGTAGAATATGACCACTCTAAGTCTTCCCGTGGATGTCGTAGAAGGCAACTTAGGAATTATAAGCTAAACATAGCTTATTAACATCAATGAGACCTCTACAACCCGTCTGGCCAGTGTGGAGAGCGTAGGCCAAGTCCTCTGTCTGCTCTGGCCAAGTATGGCTCTGATAGTACAGAGAGGGTCGTGCTCCTGCGTTGGAGACAAAAAGACCTGATGATGATGATGATGATGATGACGATCCTTGCAAACCTCTTTTGCTTCGTCAACATAGTAGTCAATAGTCTCTGCCTACCTCCATGGGAAACAAGCGTGAAAATATGTATGAATGTTATGTATGTATCCACACATGGATGCGTGACTACAAGGGGCATAAAAAAATCTCAAGCTCCTCCTAGCTTCGGAAGGCACGTACTCGTATAAGCCGTTGGTCCCGGCTATCAGCATTGTATGGCAGTCGTCAACCCATGATAAATGCCTTAAGCCAGCCTGAAAAATCTGACACAAGTGTTGGCAACTTACACACACGAAAAACAAACAAGTGTGCACATTCAACGCCCCTTAAATATTTACCTATTTTATTCTGTTTCTAGTATTTGTTATAGCGGCAACAGTAATACATCTGTGAAAATTTCAACTGTCTAGCTACGAGATCGCGGTTCATGAGATACAGTCTGGTCACAGACAGACAGCAGTCTCAATAATAGGGTCCCGTTTTTATCCTTTGAGTATAGAGCCCTAGGAGTTCTTATAAATAAATAAATAAATATATAGGGACAAATAACATTGATTGAGCAAGCCCCAAACTAAGTTCGAGAATTGTGTTATGGGATACGAACTGAACGATACTATATTTTATAACAAATACATGTAAAGATAAACATCTAAGACCCAGGACAATTTGGCCATTTTCCAACTTGCCCCGACCGGGGATCTAACCCGGAACCTCTGGGTGGCAGAATAGCATGGTGACCACTACGCCACGGAGGTCGTCAAATAAAAGCTCACTTACTTGAAATGCATGATGTTAACCGTCTTGAACTTGAACAGCTGTCGACAGTACTCATTGACCTGCTCATGCGACAGATGCTGATTCTTCCAACTGGTGTTCACTGTCTCGACCCGCGGCGGCGGCATCACTATCCCACCAGGCAACACTACAGGTTGTCTGTTTAGAGGGATGTCTTCTTCATCACCTTCCTTCTCAGTAGATACACCTTCTTCATTTTTTTCTTTAACTGCTTCTTGTTCATTATTTACAACTTCATTCACTTTGCCATCGTGTATTTCATTAACATTCTGTTTTTCTACATGTTTAATATCTTTTTCTTTAGTATCATTCTCTTGGACATCCCCGTTTACGTTTTTACTGTCAACACATTTATCAATTACTTCATCATTTTTATCTAGAGATTCATCTTTGAAAGACGTATTTACTTTATGTTTAAAAGGGCATTTTTCACTAGTTTTTTCGTTTTTATCCGTTTTTTCGTTTTTATCAGTTTTTTCATTTTTATCAGTTTTTTCTTGGTTTTCCTTCCCGGTGCTGCTCGCAGTCGCATTCTTTGCTTTATCATTACGTCTAATATTGTTAATCCATGTGCCATTCTTTATTTGTTCCTCTATTTTCCTGTCTATTTCTTTTTGCTTCGCCTCTTCCCGTAATGCTGTTCTATATGCTAAGCAAGGGATTGCGCTAATCGGTATGTCGTGTCTCTGCAAGATTAAAATTATGATTAATTATTATATCCTTCGATAAGAGATAAATTTATCCTACATTGAATAAAAAAAATTGACTTTGACTTTGACTATATTAATAAATATAAAAAATATATAATCTGGAAGGTTACTTCATAAAATAATATGACAATCGTCCATAGTAACTTCCTATTTCTATGTCAACTCAAATTAGACTTTATTATCATACATTAATGCTCAATTTTGTTTTGACACTGAAACGCGGATACGCAGTAACGTCCACTTTTGGTGCAACCCCATGAGCACTAAGAAAAAAGCCACCAAACGAATTGCACGATACATTTTACTAGCCTAGTGTAAAAGTGTCGGAGGTGTTTCGATTGTTTGGTTTTATGTAGAGCATTTGATTACATAATCTTATCACAAAATATTTTGTATTTTATTTACATAACAAAAACTTTCAATTCATAATTAATCTTCAAAGGAAAACTTACTCTGTTCAGAAATAAATCGTAAGTAACGATTAACACAATTTACTATTTCAGTCAGTCACCTGAACCTTTCGACGTACCTCAAGGCTCAATACTGGGTCCAATACGATTTTAATAATAACAATTTTATTTCATAACGACTTACTCTAGTATTACCCTTGCCTAAGCAATAGGGTTTAGATAAAGTGCACACACGCGTGCCTCGATGCATAAACACCGGCATGCCGCTGTAGTGGCGCACCATCATCCAGTCGAGAGGCAGGACCTCGAAGTGGTTTATCCCTTTCTCTGGAAAATGAGTATGATTGCATTAGAATAGAGTTTATGATCGTAATATTATAAGCAACTACACCAACTTTCAATGAAATGGATTATTTACATATTCTTAAGATTCAGATTTTTTACGTTAAATATTTTAAAGTTTAGGTCCTCTTTTTAATGTCTACCTTCAAGAACGATCTTCTGTCTCGTGATAAATGGCTTCTCCTTGATCTTGGGGGCTCCCTTGAACTTCTCCGGTAGGTCTTCTTCTAGCATCTTCTCTATCTCTTCCTCAGGAAGCTCTTCCGACTTACCTGAAAGTGGAGTTACTTGTCACACAAGTTATCAAGAAATTATTTATATCGGTTATAGCTATGTTCTCTTAACACTTAGAGTATGTTGATACAAATTGAAACTCATTGGCAATAGGTAAAAGTCTTTTACATTTGTATACCAATATCCTTAATAATACTTTTAATTGAATTACAAATAATTACATATAAACAACAAAAAGGCTTGGTAATCAAAGCAAAGAATTTATACAGCAATTAATAAAGAGTTAATAAAAATATGAAGAAGGATTAATGAACTATTTAAAAAGGAGAGTACCATCAATCATAATCAGAAATTACCATCAGAAGAACTATCGGAGTCTTCATCATTGCTGTCTTCATCATTGGACCTCACTTCGTCCAACACCTTAAACTCCCTTAGCTTTTCCAACTCTTCCTGCGTAACGAAGTTGCTATACTTGTCTCCCTCCTTTTCTTCTGTTACTGACAGGTCTATGTCTTTAGAATCCTCTATCTCTCCCTCTTCGAGACGCTGGCGCTTCGCCGGCGGCATTTCTAGATCTTCGCTCATTTCTGTTACCTACCTAAAAAGTTTTAATCAATTAAGATTCTTAGAAATTAGGGTGAGCATGCATAAAGTCAAGGCGCGTTTACTCGGCAAGTATTGTAACATGCGCACGCGCGTTCATTGCGCGGTTGCGCGCGATGATTGGCTGTCAGGGGATTGTCAAATTTTGAACTTTGATACCTAGTAAATAAAGTTCACATTGGAACTCAGTGAACACCTAAATGAGGCGTCACGCATTTACCGCGCGAAAAGTTTCGTCCTGTTTAACTGAGGCCTCAAGATTAGTAAAGCCAGTAATTTTTTCATGATCCATAATGCTTTATTTGCCGCAATGGAAATTAGAAAATGCAGCTTTCCTATTTTCCAGGGTGGGTATAACAGTGATGATGCGACCCGCCCAACTTTTACTGCATGCTCACCAAGTAAATTCAGGAAAATACTGAATTTTACACTAAACATTTGTTAAATCATAAAACCAATGCAAGTATATACTGGGTATAAAATTATAATCCATCCTAGTTTTTAGTTGTTTGTCCTTGAAGTCAGACATATGTGTCCTCTAAAATAATACATTTTTATTTGTGAGTTTTATTAGATTTTTAGGTAAGTACTTATTTAAGTCGTAAATAGTATTTTTATTTATAGTTGTAGTTTGTTAGTTTTATTTTTAGTTAAACTGTAAATGTATTTTATTTAGTAGTAATTCAATATTAAAAATAATATATAAAAGAATACATTTTTAAAATAATTGTCCACCCTGTAACTCGTAAAGCAAGTGTTAATCCTAAGGTGAGATGATGATGCAGTGCCCTTTAATCTAAAATTACAGCCAAATAGTTTAAACTGTTCCGCCGTCTTCTCCTCTATTTCGCAGTCTTTGGCATTCTTCGGTGACCATTGACATGTATATTATATTTGGAGAATAAGAAGCAGGAAAGCCCACCCAGGGCTCCGAAGCAGCACAGTGAGCATGCTCTACGATGAAGAAGCTAATGTAATGCCCTTTGAAATAAATGTCTGCTAGGAAAGTGAAAGTACCCTTTAAAACTAAGCTTATGAACTCTGATATTATGTATTTATATTATAATATATACAGTTTAAACTTAATAAAAATTTAGTATTAATGAAAAATGTGAGTTGATGAGTGAAAACAAACAGTAAATTTTTTTAAATCACAGTACGATAGCTATAGAATATACCCGAGTCATAAATAAATATAATACAAACTAATGCATTTTAAAACTAAGTTATAAAAAACAAGTACGTTCTAACATGAAGTAGATGGTTGTAGTACAATTTGATATGCATGGTACATAACTTACATGATACCCACCAGTAATAAAGGAAACTCAACTTAGATTTATAGAAAGAAATTTACAAACTATGATTTATAAACATTAAAAAATAACACTCAATAATATAAGTACTTTATTTCTGAACCACGAAGTCGGAATCACTTGACAGTGTTTACCTTACGGGCCCATAACAAAACTAAACCCAAAAAGCCGGAGTAAGATCGTCCACAAATAGCGATGGCACTAAAATTCCAATGCTTTACAACAGTTGGATTTTATCCATCGCTCGCTGTAGACTTTCGTTTGACGGAACACCGCGAACTAGACGCGCAATGTACCCACGAGGAAACGAGCAGGATTGCCAAAGGCTAGAAACTCTGACAATAGTGATACAGAGTCTAGTCTTTCACAAAACTGCAGTGAGACACGACAGGACACACCTGCAGTGGAGCAACGGCAGTCCAATGCTGACTCTGTAAAAATAACCCTTTATATTTACTTGCAAAATGGCTTATGCATCGTAACTTTCCACTTCGATTTTTAAAGTACAAATCGGCATAATATAAGTTTGCTTTACATGTATTATTGCTGATAAGGCTTTGAATTTGCAGTTTGAATATAAAATGAGACATAAAACCATCTTGCAAGCACGCAATCTGCGATTTATCGAGGTTACTTACGTGACCTATTTGAGGAAAGTTTGATCAATATATTGCAAAGAATTCTATGGACTTTGGATCATGGATGCACAAATGAATACATTTAAACTATTTATATATAAATGGTCGCTATTCTTGAAAACAACTGTGTTCCTTGCACGAAATAGTTGAATTAGTATATTTTAATAAAAAAAACGCGACGAAAGTTCCACAAGCGATGCTTGCTTGGTTGGTTGATGTTGTTTTGACGTTTTGACACTGACATTGACAGCCCGACGCCATGCTGTTTTCTGCGAAAAGAAATTATGCCAATACAGCCTACGCCTACCTACTTTTTGTAGAAAAACATTCAACTCCCCAATCCAAAAATTATCAGTGCTTATATTTTTTACAAGCTTTTTGTATGTATGTATGAATGTTTGTTTAGGTCAAATCTTGCAATTCAATTTTCAACTAGACCTCAACCACAGAACCGATTTAGCCAAAATGTATACTGATTTAAGGCGGATGACAATACAATATTATGAAGTCAATGAGCTGTTCTGATGATGGAGCCGGGAGATATTCGAAGGAACTGTTATAAAACAACATAACTCATGAAATAGGACTCGTTTGATTTGTCTTAACGAGCACTTTATGGTAGACGATGCCTAGGGAAGGGTGTGATCAGATCACGGAGACTGAAGGTGGTTGATGGAACTCAGTAATAAAACGACGCAACTCCGTAGAGCTTGGGCTTATTTAATTAGTCTTAGTTAGTACTTTGGCCGCACAATAAAAGCATATAAAGCGCAATTTTAAAAAAAACTTATTGAAACTACGGTTTCACTGACATTTTGATAAATTCAAGCAAGAGAAAATCTTTTTCTTTTACATATTGCTTGGTATGGAGCTGCAAAAATCAAAAACCAGTAGAAACTATCAACAACCACTGAGAAAATGGTGTAATAGGATTTAAAAAATGCCGCCCTAGGCTTCAGCCTACTCAGCCAATTGGTAATTCCACTACTGCTGCACCCATGCAACAAGTCCGTTTTGAAACGAAGTTCCTTATCGCGCGTTGCGAAAGGAGGCTAGACGGAAAAAATAAGACCAAAAGTTGTAACGACACTTTTTGCTATAGTTGTAAGCCGTGCGGCGTGCGCGTGTTTCTCTGTCTGTCTCTCTCTCTCCTAATTAATCGAAAGGAACTTCGTTCCACTCGAGTGTCCCTTGACACCTCTCAAGTTGTTTTTTTAGATGCTCATGATAAAAATAAAACAAAGTTGTGACTTAGCATCATTTTATTTCTCTATTATCCGATACAATAAATTACAATATTTATCAAAACAATACCTTTAAAAAAACGGACGATTCTATAGAAAATACATTTCGGGATGGTGAATCCAGTAAACTGCAGGAAACATCTCATCTCTCCCGGCATGCTCAGGTCAGCTTCTTTGAAGCCCGGGTAAACTTTTCCGCTGTTCTCTACAATTAAATCCGCCACAAAATTTTTGCCACATCCGTATTATTTGGATGACAGGAAAATATAAATAACACAGAACAGAATAAAAATTTTGTTTCGTTCATTTGTTTGTTTTCCTGATATTTCCCCGATTTCCGTTATGTTTATTTGTTTTCCCGATATGTATTTTCCACAAGAATGGAGACGATTAAAATTATAATAGAATAGGGATAACGACAGGGTTAGAAAAGTATGATTGTAATTAGTCCATCTTTTAGATTATCCAAAAATAACGGACCAATATTTTTCAGTTTACCAAAAAATGAAAATTCACAAAGATACGCAGCACAGCATCTAAATTCCGGAGTGGGCGACGTCACCGCTAATTAAAAATCATACCTAGCCGTGACGTAACGCAACATGTCAATGCGCTGTATCTATGTATTTTTTGTTTCTCAGAGAAAAATACGTGTACAATATTCTTTAATAATCTAATCGATGATCTAAAAATATTTTTCATTCATCATGCCTTTATTAGCCTATTTAACTTTCCTTAAATCTAAATTACATTATCACAGTAAATTTCAGCGTCGGAAACAAAACTGAACACAAATAAATAACTTCAAAATCTAAAGGACGCCCTTATCCTGACTCGTCCTTACAAACGTAGATTTTAATTTGAAACGACACGTCAGTTTAGAATGTAGGTATGCGATTTCATAAAAATTACAAAAAGAAAACGCGGAAGCACGATCGGATCGAGCCTCAATTTTTAAACCAGAAACCCTTCTCTTTTTTGGCGTGAATAGGGATGTGAACAAGGCTACCCAGGTCGAAAGTCATCCTGCGAAAACCTTGTACTATGGAAACGTGAAAACATATAAAGAGGTTAAGAACTTAGCGGAAGGAAGAGAGAAATGGAAAGCACTCCACCGACAAGAGCCCAGCTCTTAAATATAAGAAGAAGAAGAAGGGATGTGAACTAACTTTTTTGGTTTATAAGATAGATCATTGATAAGTACGGTATACATATTTTTTTGTCTAATTAGCAAATATTGACGAAGTACTACAAATGAATACAACGCATTTAAATTTCGCGTGACGTCACGATCAGCTACGATTTTTAACCAAAGGTGTCGTAAATCATCCCCACTCCGAAACTTCGAAACTGTATCTTTGTAAAACACTTCTTTGCTGGACGAAATAATATGGGTCCTTTATTTTTGTTATCTACTTGAGAGAATGATTTTTGACTTAATCGATGCTTCTTTGCCTGTTCTCTGTTTTTAACTCTATTTGCTTCGATTTTTGATCCATCCCTCTAAGTAATCTTAGATTTTGAGCTCGCCATGGCTATTCGAGACTTTAATGTCTCATAGTTTCCAAAGCTTAGATTTTTAAATTTATTATATCAATAGATTTACTATATTTAACGCACTTTAAAACAATAACTCATTTATAACTGTAGCACAATATTTAACAAAGTTATCTGCATAAAATTTTTGAAAAAGTCACTTTTAAAACTTGTGACGTCACTATCGTATACAAGCTCAATGATTCGTTGTGTGATTGCGCAGCTTTCCTTTAGCGATAGACACCCGTTGTTTGGTGCTCGGCCCCCGGCCTTCTGAAGGGGACGCGGTCAGCACAATCCAGCCGGCTGAGAATTCTAAGATTCAAACATTCAAACATTTATTTGCTTACTATGAGTCATATCATAATACATACAGGTCTTAGGTATATTCGTAGCAACTCAGAGAGTATTGCAAATACGATACATCGAAGACAGGGTTAACAAAATTCCGAAATCTGACATGTCGTTTCAAAATATCCTTTGTATGGATGTTCCGGGTAAGAGCGTTAATCCAGGACCTTGTGGCGTTTGTATTCGAACGTCGCAATTTTTATACAGTGGCAACTCTATTCTTATGCAGTGGCAACACTGATTTTTCATTGTGAGAGTAGACTGATTCTTACCGCTTGCAAAACTTTGTTACAACTTGTAGATCACATACTTTATATAAAATACTGTTGTAGAAAGTGAATAAAAGTGTGTCTGAACCTTTACTGGAGTTATACTTGACGAAACAAAAAAAAAAAAAAAGAGCTACAAATATTTCTGGGAATGATCAACTATCTGAGAAAACTTTCGGCAAAGGCCGTGACATTGACACATGTCAAGTTGACATGAAATTGACGTATGTACCGATACTACAACAGCATTACAAGGACAAGCTTATTTGTTTATTTTAAGTGCAACACTCAGTGGCGGACCTAGCGACAAAATCGAATAAAACTGGCGACAAGTACAAACATTTAAATTGTGGCTTTTTATGTACAATTAAGAATTTACAATACAATACAAAAAGTGGGATTACCCGCGATACCTTGCAAAGATCCCCATATCTATCCCCACAACCTGTTTGAAAATAGAGCTATGTACCGACGTACAGTTAATTCACTTCAGCAGTCATCTCTCCCTCCCACACTAGCGTTTTTTCATCTACCGTCTCTTTCTCCGAGGCTTGGGTATCCCTACGAGTGACGTCAGCGCTGGCCAGCTGCCTCGGAATACCCTACAGTGGTTTGTTATTCCAGCTATTTGAGCTTCTCCGAAGAACATCATGTGGATGTGGGGTTGTGACGTCAGCAGAAGCGAGCTTCTTTTCTCCATTAAAACACTATATTCAGTCAATTGACTCCAATAGTCGCCTCTCCCTCTCACACTAGCGTTTTTTCATCTACCGTCTCTTTCTCCGAGGCTTGGGTAACCCTACGAGTGACGTCAGCGCTAGCCAGCTCAGGATCGGAGGCGTCTACAACGGCAGTTCTTGTTTTAGCTATTTGAGCTTCTACGAAGAACATTATGTGGGTGTAGGGTTGTGACGTCAGTAGAAGCGAGCTTCTTGTCTCCATTAAACTACACATACATTCAGTCAATTGACTTCGGTAGTCGCATTTCCTTTCACGCCAGCGTTTGGTCGTCTACCATCTCTTTCTCCTGGGCTTAAGCGGGGGAGCAACCGTGACGTCAGCACTAGCCAGACACATATACATTCAGTCAATTGACTTCAATAGTCGCCTCTCTCTCTCTTACGCCAGCGTTTTGTCGTCTACCGTCTCTTCCTCCTGGGCTTAGGCGGGGGAGCGACCATGACTGTGACGTCAGTGGAAGCGAGCTTCTTTCCTCATTTAAACACATACAATTAGTCAATTGACTCCAATAGTCGCCTCTCCCTCCCACACTAACTGTGTCGTCTACCGTCTCTTCCTCCTGGGCTTAGGCGGGGGAGCGACGGTGACGTCAGCGCTGGCCAGCTCGGCATGAGAAGCCCCTCCCGCGGCGGCCTGTTGCTCCAGCTTCCCACGAGCTTCCACGAAGAACATCACGTCTCGGAGTTGCTCTTTAAGTTCCGTTACCTGGGAAAAAATTGTACTTTACGCACTTCCATTTATTTATTTATTTAACTTTATTACAAAAATTGGAAGGCGCTGGATGCAAGCCGCTTTAGCTTCATTTTGGAAATCCTTTGGAGAGGCCTATGTCCAGCAGTGGACGTTATGCGGCTGAAATGATAATGAGTGATGACAGGGCTTTTTCAACCAGTCATCCTATAAGTGATGTACATCAAATGGTTTTATATTTATTCTAATAAAATAATTTGGCATAACTTCACATAATAAATTTAAAGCTAATTTTAAATATCTCTCTCTCCCTCTCTCTCTATCTTACTCTTTCTCTCTCTTCCTCTCTCTCTCTCTCTCTCTCTCTCATCTCAGCGTATTCCCAGTTGCATCCTCAGCTGTAATGCTGCAAAGCCCGGGGTCCGCTTTCCGGCATTTTCCTCTCCACTTCGCACGGTCTTGAGCATTATTGTTTGTAAGACGATTGGGCACGCATATCATACTTGACGACGTCAAGTCAGCACTTCTTGGATCTGCCACAGCTGTCAGGCCCCGGCGGAGGCAGCACGGTCATATATTTGTTTCCCACGTAACTTGCCGGTTTTCGCAAGATCATACCAGCGTAAGCGACTCTCTTGCAGTTCGTCAAAAAGGGTCTATAACTGTTGTATTAATAATAATATCTTTATTAACGTGGCGTATTGTGTGACAACCGAATGCCCATACAACTGAAGGGTAAGGTCTACAAAACAGCGGTTAGACCTGCTATGCTGTATGGGTCTGAGTGCTGGGCTGTTCTACAGAAGCATGAACAGAAAATGCACACAAATGAAATGAAGATGCTACGGTGGTCAGCGGGAGTAATAAGACTTGACAAAGTCAGAAATGAGCATATAAGGGGTTCGTTCAAGGTGGCACCCATAACAGAAAAGATGACAGAGAGTCGCATGAAGTGGTTTGGGCATGTGATGAGACGAGACAAGGACCATTGCGTTCAAAGGGCTTTAGCCATTCCCAGCATGAAGAGGGGCAAAGGGAGACCACTTTCCACGTGGTGGACAACCGTGAATAGGGATACCAAGCGGGCACAACTAGATATCCAGACAACCCGGGACCGAGCGTCCTGGCGCCGAGGTACGAGGAGGGCCGACCCCAAATAACGGGATAAGGCGTGGCAAAAGAAGAAGAAGAAGAACTGGTTACGTTTGGTCACAATGCTGTGTGGTTTCCGGCAGAGTAGAATAGCGCCACTAAGTCCTCCCATGTATTTTTTAGAAGGCGACTTAGGAAATACAAGCTGAACAAAGCTTATAAACAGTGAGAACTCTCCAACCCGTCTGGCCAGCGTGGAGTGTGGGGCAAATCCTTCAGCTGCTTTGGCCTCGTACGGCTCTGGTAGTACAGAAAGAGTCGTGCTCCTACAGTGGAGACAAGAGAGTGTAGGCCAAGTCCACTGGATGCTCTAGCCAATATGGCTTTGTGAGTACAGAGAGGGTCGTGCTGCAGTGGAGACAAAAAGACAGTAGTGCGCTCACCTCCCTGGTGAAGGCGTCCTCCCTGTGGCGGGCGCGGGCCTGCCACTCGGCCTGGTTGCCGGCCAGCGCCGCCGCCAGCCCGCGCTCCTCCGACAGCTCGCCCTGCAGCGCCGACAGCCTGCACAGCCAAACAACACAACTTAACCGTACGTCTCGTCAGGCCTCCGTCACTCCCCGTTTAGGTATCGAAAATATACCTACATCACTGTGCGCGCGGCGACCACTCTGGAGTGGGAAATTCAGTGACATGAATCGTATGTCTAAAGTAATAAGAATGAAATTGGCTTGCAATGCACTTCTACTTACGGGCCCTCCCAATAGTTTCTATGACGATGGATATCTGTTACGTTAGTAATTATATTATCTTTGACAGTAACAAATAATTTATTTTTGACCCAGGAAAGTACCCAATAGGCAAGTGGTTCCCAAACTTATTTTGTCTACTGCCCACTTTGAGAATAAATATTTTTTTAGCGCCCCCATTTTTTCACCTATTTAAAAACCACTATAACTTCAAATTAAAAAAACATTTTCTTTCTGGGTCTCTTACCGCCCCCCTTGAGACCTGCAGCGCCCACAAGGGGGCGTTATCGCCCACTTTGGGAAAGACTGCAATAGGCTATTCGACTGAGTTTGTTGGATAATATTTTATACGAGAACACTAACAAGTCTTTTTTTTTTTAAAACAGCAAATAAATTGGTTATAAGGCAGCAATTACAATTTCTAATATAAGAGTGGGAGCGTGGTGGGAACATTATCGCTATCTCTTTCACACGCGCGAGACCTAACGGCAGTGACGTCACTTTTTCTGTTACTTGACAGTTTCCCGTTCCACTGGATTTGAAAGGCTTATAACTTGCTTATTTTTGAGCAGATTAAAATAATTATTTTGGTTTCAGGTCTCGTTCTATGTTACTTTTAAAAATAATATACAAAAACCAAATTTAAAGTTCTCAGACTCTTCCGTTTAGTCTGTTTGTATGTATGTTTAACTATGGTTCAATCTGGGTAGTGACAGTAACTTACTTAGTAGTGAGTTGCGCCATCTTCCTCTCTAGCTGCTTGTTCTCCCTTCCGAGGTCAGTGACCTGACTCTTGAGGCGAGCGCTCTCCTCCTCCGCGGTGGACGCCCGGGCGACCAGCTCTGCGACTTCCGTCGCGTGCTTGCTTTCAATACTGTGAACAAATATCGTGTCAATCAATTGACGACCTCTGTGTCCTAGTGGTAATCATGCCAGGCTGTCACACCGGAGGTCTCGGGTTCGATCCACGGTCAGGTCAAGATGGAAAGTGATCTTTTTCAGATTGACCTGGGTCTTGAATGTTTACACATACATGTATTTGTTATAATAGGGCTCGCGGCGGCTCCATTAGATACTACCAATTTCTTCTGCATTTTCTCGAAGAAGACATATAATGACTTATCAACAAGAATCTACCTAAGCTAACCATTCGCAAATTTACAGGCATATCACCTGATTGGTTAATACCTAGCGATCTTCTCCTAATAGAAGGCCCCTGGCTGTCGAGCTGCGCGGTCAGTATGTAGGGCTCCTTTAGACACCACAAATTTCCCTTGGGATTTTTAAAAGAGTCAAATGACTTAACATCAAGAATCTACCTAAGTAAACAATTCGCAAATTTACCGGCACATCACCTGAATGGTTCATACCTAGCGATCTTCTCCTCGTAGAAAGCCCGTTGGCTGTCTAACTGCGCAGTCAGTATGTAGGTGAACTGAAGGACTCCGCATCTATTCCCCTCCGTCTTGATTCGAAGAAGACATAAATGACTTATCAACAAGAATTTACCTAAGTAACCATTCGTAAATTTACAGGCACATCTCCTGAATGGTTCATACCTAGCGATCTTCTCCTCATAGAAAGCCCGCTGGCTGTCGAGTTGCGCGGTCAGTATGTAGGTGAACTGAAGAGCTCCCCACCAATCTACCTAAGATAACCATTCATAAATTTACAGGCACATCACCTGAATGGTTCATACCTAGCGATCTTCTCCTCATAGAAAGCCCGCTGGCTGTCGAGTTGCGCGGTCAGTATGTAGGTGAACTGAAGAGCTCCCCACCAATCTACCTAAGATAACCATTCATAAATTTACAGGCACATCACCTGAATGGTTCATACCTAGCGATCTTTTCCTCATAGAAGGCCCGCTGGCTGTCGAGCTGCGCGGTCAGTATGTAGGTGAACTCCAGCTGCGCGGAGTCCAGTTTGTCCCCGCAGGGCTCCGCGGCGGCGCCCTCGGACGCCACCAGTTTCCCGTCCGCCTTGTTCTGCACCAGTCGGTGGACGAAGTTGTCGCCTGGAAGGTTTATTTGGTACGTTTACTCGACTGATATGAGGTGGAATACTGTTTTTCGTTTATAAATAACTCCTATTGTAATAATTTTTATTTAATAGAAGTGATTTATAAACTTTTCAGCACCAAACTGCACAACTCATTTTGATAAAATTGGAAGAAACAATTTATTTTTGACCCTGGTTACTATATCCAGAGTCAAAAATAGATTGTTTTGTACTGCTATGGGAATATAACATTACGAAATAATGTCACGTGTCCAATCACATCCATTTTCAACGTGACTTTATATTTATTATTGCAGAAAAACTGATTATAGGAGCGCTATTTGACTCCAAGAAAGTATGACGTCATGAAGTGCTATTTCACACAAACCATAACACCACCATAGGCGATGTTTGTATTGACATTTAGAAAATGGTATCTGAATTGACTTGTTGGAAACTAGCGGATTTCTATGGTACCAAGCAAGTATGCTCTTTCAAACAAAAAAAAAGAATGTTCAAAATAGATTTACGTGTGTTCGAGTTGTCGGGGAACATACATAAAAAATTCGTATACATTTCAAATTTCGAATTGATTCTTCCTTTTCTGAAGTCGGTAGGTTGGTCGGTTAAAATTCATGAAATTGCTTAAAAAGGCAATAATGCTGTCATAGCTTTTGTTAAATAATAATGATGTGGCTTTTCCCTTTCGATTTCTTCCTTCTTACGCCAACCATCACGCTAAGCGTGGCCTTTGAGTCTTACGGCCTTGGGCTCTGCCTACCTCTATCAGGGAAAAAAGACGTGATTATATACCCACCAGCGTAGTCCCAGACGCGGTTGGAGCCGAGTTGCAGCGCGTACGTGTGGTTCGATGCCAGGAAGTGTTTGGCTGCATGGCCGTTCTCATATCTGAAACAACCAGATTAATAAATAAATATATAGGGCCAAATTACACAGATTGAGCTAGCCCCAAAGTAAGTTCGAGACTTGAGTTACGGGATACTAACTCAACGATACTATATTTTATAATAAACAGGACAATTTGAAAAAGGCCATTTTCCAACTTGCCCTGACCGGGGATCGAACCCGGGACCTCTGGGTGACGGACTAGCATGGTGACCACTACACCACGGAGATCGTCATTAATCCAGTCAACGAATGACAGAAGGCTATTTATATTTTGCCGCCCCTAAGCTGCGTTCACTGAAACATAATTACAAAAGCACCCTTCTACCTTCTCGTTGCAATGCACGTATAATAAAAAAGTAAGGGGGTGCACTTGGCCTAAAATTTGCCACCCCCAAAATAAAATTTCAATAGGCTGAGTAGACTAAAGCCTAGGTCGGCAAGGATTTAGTTTTGGTAAAACCTCCACTAGGATGAAGTGTAGAGTGTGTAAGCGGGACCTTAATGATTCCTGCTAAACACGCTGACTTTTTATTGGTTTTGGAAAAAAAAATGTCGTATCGTAAATAAATTCCTCTATCCATATACGTAATCCAAATTTCTGTATGTCATAAGATAAAAAAGTTGCGTAAATAATTTTCGATCGAGACCACGTAGTTATACGCCGGCCGCCTACTGCGTAATGTCGATGACCCCGGCCGGCCGGCGGGCGGTGTATGGCGGCGGTACTACTAATTGACCTCACAATTTTATTATCGAGTTTTAGTCAACATTTTTTGTTTCTAAGTTTTTATTTTGACCATCTTATTAGGTCTTACTAACGATGCCTATGAAGTGGCCTTCGGCTTCAGAACCAATGAAAAATCACCGTGTAAAGTGATCTAGTATAGCCCGTGGTTCGATTTATTACAGGTACGTCCCTTCCACGTTGTATAATAGTGTGATGTCCGTCACCTGCCGCAGCCGACGTGCCCGCAGATGAGGCAGATCCACAGCGAGCCCGCCTCCACCCCGTCCGGCAACCCCTCCGCCAGGCCGCTCAGGTTGTGACTCTCGCGGGGCTCCTCTCCGTCCTCATCTGTAACGCGCAAGTAAAGCTATACCGGCAGTGGCGAATTTACACATTTAGCCAGTAGGCTAGTTATATTTATCCGCCCCTACAACATTCTTTTTCGGATCCTTCATTTGCAGCTTTTTCTGCGGTGAAGAAGTGGAAATAGGTGCGTATCAGTCCGCTACCCTGATTACTTAAAATAAAACCTTGATTGATTATGCCAACCCTATTCAGGATAGCGGGTAACTGCCTCCGTGGTGTAATGGTTAGAGCGTTTGGCTCATAACCGGAGGTCGCGGGTTCGATTCCCAGCGGGGGCAACGACTTTGTGTTGTTGTCCTAGTTTGGTTAGGACATAGCAGGCTGATCACCTAATTGTCTGATAAGTAAGATGATCCTTGCTTCGGAGGGCACGTTAAGCCGTCGGTCCCGGTCACTGTCTTTGACATTGGTCGTTACCTAAAACCATGTCAGAGGCCTTTAAGGCGGTTTAAAAACTCTGACAATAGTGTTAGTCACTAACACACACGATAAGAAGAAGAAGGGTAGCGGTTGTACGCGGAAAGAGAGGGGTGGCAAAGAATTAATATAAAATTGATATTGCCGCCCTCTAAATTGTGCCGCCCTAGGCTCCAGACTACTCAGCTTGCTGGTAAATTCGCCACTAGATACTGGCCGTGGTCCGCACTTGGGTGACATAAAAACACAGGTAGCATAAAAAATTCTCGAGCTCCTTCGTGCTTCGGGAACGTATAAGCTGTTGGTCCTGGCTATCGTCATAGTATAGCAGCCAGCAGATGCCCTTAGGCAACTTGAAAAAAGCGGCCAAGTGCGAGTCGGACTCGCCCATGAAGGGTTCCGTAGTAGCAAATAACATAATATAAAAGTCTTGTAGTATGTTTTTTTTAATTTTTATATTTGAGTTGATTGAATGAAAGGTAAATTGCCGTTTATGATGATGACGTATTAAAAAAAAACTACTTACTAGATTCCGTTCAAACCAATTTTCGCTGGTAGTTTTCATCCTCTAACCTCAATATCATTTTTTAAGACCTATCCATAGATACCCCACACGTATGGGTTTGATGAAAAATAAATTTTTGAGTTTTAGTTCTAAGTATGGGGAACCCCCAAAATTTACTGTTTTTTTTCTATTTTTGTGTCAAAACCTTAATGCGGTTCACACAATACATCTACTTACTAAGTTTCAACAGTATAGGTCTTATAGTTTCGGAAAAAAGTGGCTGTGACATACGGACGGACGGACAGACAGACAGACATGACGAATCTATAAGGGTTCCGTTTTTGCCATTTGGCTACGAAACCCTAAAAATCTGACACCTGTGTTGGCCATTTACACACGAAACAACATCTGTAACGCGAATCTTCTAAACTAATCGCAGGACACATGAATTAGAAGAACATCGGACAAGTGCAAGTCGGACTCGCCTACTGAGGGTTCCGTACTCTTTTTAAACTTGTGCCAATGAAGCTTTTTCATACTATTCCTACAAAAATAAATAAATATAATGCCTACATGAACATGAATGTGGTTAACTCACTTCAAAATTTGGACCCCCGTTCCTTGCATAAAGACCATGCTTTTTAGGGTCCCGTACCCAAAGGGTAAACACGGGACCTTATTAGTAAGACTTTGCCGTCTGTCTGTCACCAAGTTGTGTCTGATGAACCCTGATAGCTAGACAGTAAAAATTTTCACAGATGATGTATTTCTGTTGCCTTTATAACAACATACATACATACATACATAATATCACGCCTGTTTCCCGCAGGGGTAGGCAGAGACTATGGACCTCCACTTGCTACGATCCTGACAAACCTCTTTTGCTTCATCTAAACTCATCAATCTCTTCATACATGCCCTTCGGTTACGGGTACTTTTTACCTCTCCTTTTTTTAGAACGTCTGCAATTTGGTCGCAGAAAGTTCGCCGAGGCCGACCTTTTCCTACTGTATAACTTTATTATAACGTTATAACTTTATTGTTTTATAACAACAAATTCTAAAAACCGAATAAATCAATTAAATATTCATTAATAAACGAGATTTTTTATAGATGTGCACGAGACAGACTCGAAGATGGCCGGCTTTTTTTTCGCATCGAAAATTAGGCTTGTTTTCGGCGCGGCGCGAGAGAAAAACATTTTTCTTTGAAACAAAAAATAACACGGGAAAATAAAAATATTTACTTTGGAGCGTTATAATTATATGCTTTTTGCTTTGCATTAACATTAATTGATTTTGGTGAATATTTGCATTGTTTAGGTTTCCGTACCCAAAGGGTAAAAATGGGACCTTATTACTAAGACTTCGCTGTTTGTCCGTCTGTTCGTCATAAGGCTGTATGTCAAGAACCGCGATAGCTAGACAGTTGAAATTTTCACAAAGTATGTCTTTTTGTTGCCGCTATAACAACAAATACTAAAAATAAAATAAAATAAATACTTAAATATCTCCCATACAAAAAACTTGATTTTTATAGATAATGGTACGAAACCATTAGTGCGCGAGTCCGATTTGCACTTGGCTGGTTTATTTATAGGTTATTTCTTTTATTATTTCCTCACAATTATTTAGACAAACACTATATGCATAAAGTGGGCGGGAATGGGATTGCCAGATAATACTCTCCTCAACTCAAAATTACTCCTTTGGCAATACCCTACTTCCCGCCCTCTGCAGTAATGTACTATTATTGTCTTAATATTACTTGTCATTGATCATATCTAAATTGAACGTGATTCTAGATTTCTTAAGGCAGAAAAACTGATAATAAGTAAATAAATATGGCCTAAGAGTGCTGACCTGAAAAGGAACTCATATGCTGTGTCAACCCTACATAAAAAGTGAGAAGAAGAAGAAGAAGTGGTCGCGCTCACCTTGTTGTGTGAGGTGGCACTGCGCGCAGCGCGCGTGCTGGCGTGGCTCTGGCGTCTGCGCGGCGCGGCACACGGGGCAGCGCGCGCCGCGCCAGCGCGCCAAGCACGCCGCGTGGAACGCGTGCGCGCACTGCACGCTCAGCACGCCCGCCACGCTCTCGTCCATGCGCTCTGCGCACGGACCAATCGTACATATATATATACGGACAAATAACACTGATTGAACTAGCCCCGAAGTAAGTCCGAGACGTGTGTTATGGGATACTTACTCAACGATACTATACTTTATAACAATTACATATATAGATACACATTCAAGACCCAGAGCAATTTGAAAGATACCATTTTTGAGAATCGAAACCAAAACCTCTAAGTGGCAGACTAACATGGTGACCACTAAGCCAGGTCGTCAAAGTGACAATGTGGCATAATGACCACAAAGCCACAGAGATCGTAAAAGTGACAGTGTGGCATGATGACTACTAAGCCACAGATGTTGTCAAAGTGACAGAGTAGTGACCGCTAGACTACAGAGTTCGTCAAAGTGACATACATACATACTATCACGTCTTTATCCCTAATGGGGCAAACAGAACATTTTGGGTCTTGCGGTTCTATGCAGAGCCCAGAGCCGCAAGACCCAAAAGCCACTTTTAGCGTCATGGTGGGCGAAAAGATGGAAAAGCAATCAATACAGTGATGGGTTGCTAGCCGCATCGCCTGTTAACATGATTTGCATTTTTGCCCATTCCCTCGATCGGCTTTTACGATCTGCGTGGGAAGAGAAGCAGCTGGTACATTCTAAGTTTTTTTTTATTCTCCCAGACCAGCATTCAAAGTGACAGTGTGGCATTATGACAACTAGGCCACAGAGATCGTCAAAGTGACGACAGTGTGGCACGATGACCACTAGGCTATACAGTGTAGCATGATGGCCACAGAGGTTGTGAGGCGACTCACCCAGGCACACGGGGCAGGTGGGCAGCTCGGTGTGCGTGGGCGGCGGCGCGCCGTCGCGGGCGCTCTCCACGCGCGACACCCACGCCATGCGGCACACGGCGCCCGGCTCCAGGCTGCTGTACGGCACGCCGTCGAACACCTCGTAGAACGAGCGCGCCGCCGCAGAAGCGCGGAACCTGCATATCATTACTAACGTTACAGATACTCAACGAAGAAAAACGAAAGAAAAAGAAAACAAATTAATGAAGTTGTCAATAGGCACACAGAGATGGCAACACACATGACTAGCAAAAAATTGACAAAGTTCAAAATATTTATTACATGTTATATATTTAATAAATTAGAATACTCCTTTATTTAAAACATAGTAAAAAAGATTATAATGTTTTTAATCATTATCTATAGCGCCATCAAGTGACAAGGAAGAGAAATAATTATATGTCGCGATGGTAAAAGCATGGTCATAAGAATGACTTACAAGTCGATTGATACAAAACTAAACTGTCAAATGGAGTAATTCATGTCAAAACGCCTTACGTGGACAAAGACGTCGCTTTCTCTCTCGCTCCAGCAAATTACGGGAATGGGAACGGGAACGAAAAAAAATGGAACAGGAACGGGAATGGAAACGCGGAAAAAAAGAAACTGACTTATTGGTGACTGGCTGAAATACGAACTCACAGTTCAAACCGCTGGATCAAGAGACTCTAAATTTGGCACGTAGGTTTCTTATGAGGTCTTAAAGTGCACTCAGGAAGGATTTTTTTAAACTCACCCTATAGGGGTGAAACAGGGGTCCAAAGTTTGTATGGAGAAACAAGATTAGTGAGACCATTTTATTCGAAACTTTGCATGAGTACTATTTAACAGGACCGGGACCGGGAACGAGAAAAAAAGATACTGACTGATTGGTGACTGACTCAACGCCAATCAACGCCATGCTGGCCTCGCAAAACAATTAAAAATCCTATTACAACCATTTTCGATTTCTACGCGGACGAAGTCGCGGGTTACAGCTAGTCACACATAAATCGGGTAAAAATCAGGTAATTCAAGCCTGCAATATATTAATCAGACTTTCACAAAGTATGCTTCCCAGAAAAATCTGACACCAGTGTTGCCCACTTCCACGAAAACAAACAGGTACTCACGTGAGCAGAGCCATGTAGTGGTCAGGCGAGCCGTCCCTCAGCACCCTCACGTGCGCTATGTCCTGCTGACAGGCCGCGGCGAACGCGAGCAAGTCGGAAGCGCCCAGGGCGCCCGGCACTGCCAGGAGGCATAGCGTCTTTGCCTCCTCAGCTGCTTCCTTCAGCTCACTGTTGAATTTAAAGATCCATTTCTTAGTGTTACAGAATCAGTGTCCAAATAATGACTACTTTTTATTTATTTATTCACCACAGAATCCACAGCACTTTCCAGTATTATTATTTTATCTTATTATAAACTATTACTTACTGCCAATTACAGATTCACGTTTTGTAATGGTGTCCACTATAGACGCGGGCGTACGCTACGGGTTCGGTCTATCTCTATCACAAACTCTGTGCAACAGTGACATTTACCCCACGGCGGATTCTGCTATCTCTTTCGCACGTAAAGTTTGTGACAGAGATAGACTCAAACCCGCCGCGTGCGCCCACTTCACTTAGCGGACGCCCTTAAACTGTTTAGGTTCCTTAGCTGTATAAGTCCTATAGATGGGCAAAGGCCTCCCGTTTGCCCAACTACTACCTTATTACATAAAAGGCAAAAAATAAATAAAAAAAAAACTTAATGTTATTTGTATTACGGGACTTATCGCGATTAATATAGTTTTTTGCCAGATATTGAGTCGGCCAGTGACCATGATGGCAGAAGCCCTTCTGCCGTCGAAATATCTGGCAAAAAACTATATTTAATCGCGGTAAGTCCAGTAATACAAATAACAGTAATTGTGACCATGAAACTCTAAAATCATATATTAACAAAACTTACTTCTCTTTGTACAAGTGCAGCACACCCTTCGTGACCTCAACTAACGGGTTCCCACTGAAGAAGCTGATAGTGTCATCGTCCTCAGAAATGCTGCTGCCTTCCGGCGGGGACCGGCGCGAGCTGGTGGGCAGTATTCCAGTTACATTCGGACCAGTGAGGACGCTCGCGTAGGTCTCTACTGTAATGGTCTGGCTCTCTCTGGCGCCACGGTCTCTCTTCTTTTGCTCTTTGGCTGCTTCTGTATGGTAGGAATAGAACAGCATGATAATATGTAACAAACAAACTAAGTATTGTTAGGTATTTAAATAAATGTAAACAATCTGGACAACAAAAACTAGAAAGGCAACATGCTTAGAGAGAATAAAAATAAATGGACCAAGGATTTAACGGAATGGACACCTAGATTTCAAAGCAAACAGAAAAATGAAAGACAAAAGAAGCGTTGGTCTGATGACATAAAAAAGATTGAGGGCCCAATTATGGCAGAGAACAGCAAAATTCAGAGAGGCTGGAGGAGGCCTTTGTGTCCCAAGACACGCTGACTACAGTTGGGAACTAAAGGCTAATAATAAAAAAGATAAATAAATAAAACAATCTTGACATGATTTTACATAGTGTAGTTGACTAGTTTTGATTAGAATCTTGACAATAACTCCCCACCTTCCCCACACAAAACGGGATCAGCAAAGTAAGAGGGAAGTAAGAAGTAGATAACTCCTAACTATAAGGGTGCCAAAGCAACAGCATTATCTGTGCAATAAGTCCAGGGCCAGCAGAGAAGTTGTGGTATTCTCAGTCTTGGTAAACCACACCAACATTGATGATAGACAGGTGTGAATCTAACATGTTGCCCCCCCTTGTGCGAATTTAATAGACCGTGAAAGTGACATTACAAGGTCGTAACATCTGTGGGTATGTTTTTCATGCTCACAATAATATAGTAGAATAGATAAACTGGTTATAATTTGCTCTGTTGCTGCAGCCCTGTCTTAATTTAGTAGTAATCCTTATTTTATTTAACAAAGGTAACCTCCGACATGGAAATTGGTTTGTAACATTGTTTCTAGCTCCCCAAACCTGGCTTGCTAGACTAATATGCTTTTGGTAGATACAACTGAAAAGATGGCAGAATGTGGGTTTGATACAACTGAAAAGATGGTAGAATGTAGATAAGTCTCAAGCCAAGTTTGAAGACCAAAGGATTGAAGCCAAGTGGATCTATCCACCTAAAAGTACCCCATTATATTAAAAAACACCTTTGTTTACACACCTGCCTCAGCCGGATTGTCCCCCATGTCAGGTAGATCTTCGTCAATCTCAACTCGCAAAACACACAAAGACACAGACATTTACAAATCAAAAAACTTATGGTCTACTGCAAAAGTTGCTACCGCTGCAGAAATACATTTACAATATATTTTTTTTACACCTTAATTTCAATGTACCTTCTTATCACCCTAGCAATTTACAACGCAAAGAATTTCAATGGCAATGAACTTGTTGGAAATGGAAAATTAGGTACCACCTCTATATACCAAAATAAAATAAACAACAAAGAGAAATATTGCGCACGTAAATCATTCGTATTCAGATTTTCGTAACGCGATTGATTTGGCAAGAGAAATGAGATAGCGAATACAGTTGACAAAAGTAAAAGTGAGATAAATGATAAATTAAAGGGAATTTCCAATTTTATCAGGCTATGTTGATGACAACTTTGACAACTCGACAGGTGACTTTGACATCTTAAAAACTCAGGCTTACATGTTCATAACATTTACACATTACTTCATAAGCTTTTCGTTCGCTCAACAGAAATAAATATAAAAACATGACGTTATAAAATCATCACTATAATTATTATGTATTGACAATTAATTATTGATATGTACCATCGATATAAACTATATTAACAACGTATCAATGAACTAAATTGACTTTTAGGAAATGACGTCAATAAGGAGGGTTTGGATATGCGCACAGAAAAATATTTACTCTACATATGTATATATGTACCACTATAAAAAAATTTAGTTTATTATTTAACTGCCTCCGTGGTGTAGTGGTTAGAGCGTTCGGCTCATACCCGGAGGTCGCGGGTTCGATTCCCGGCGGAGGCAACGACTTTGTGTTATTGTCCTAGTTTAGTTAGAACATTTTAGGCTAATCACCTGATTGTCTGATAAATAAGATGATCCATGCTTCGGAGGGCACGTAAAGCCGTCGGTCCCGGTCACCACTGTCTTTGACATTGGTCGTTACTTAAAATCATGTCAGAGGCCTATAAGGCGGTTTAAAAACTCTGACATTAGTGTTAGTCACTAACACACACGATATGAAGAAGAACATTAGTTTATTTAGCTTTTTATTTCTTATTTTCAAAGTAGTGTATAGTATTGCAAAAATGTTGCATTACTTGCATTGCATTGCAATCACTGAAACTTATTAAATTTAAAAAATCAAGTGCAAGTCAACTTTGTATGGCTTGTACGTAGTTTATTATTACTCTGTGGTATGTATGACTCACAAAAACCTCCATGTCCAAGTCCTCCAACAATAGAAAAATAGTATTGCGGCCACAGTTTTACTATCTGCTACATAATCGGTTTCTTCAAGTCACTAAACAGTTAACCTCTTTAACAGAAGAATTAGAATAACAGTCCAAAGTTTAAAAAAATGTCCTTTCCATACGAATGTATGAAGCCGTCCGGGCGATTTGTATGGAAATGTCGTTTTTTTTGGTTCTAGACTTTTATTTTATTGTCGTTGTTAGTGATCTAGTATATCCTTTGGTTTGATGGGTATGTATGGTATATGACTACGGCTAGAGACAGTGGCCTGTGATTATGATGTTGTCTTGTCGGAAGTTTGGACTCTTTGGTTTGTGTACGGAACCCTAAAAACCATTTTAATTCTTATTTATTTCTTCAAGAATATTGTTTCTGGGGGTAAGCAGAGACTATGGACCTCCACTTGCTACGATCCTGACAAACATCTTTTGCTTCATCTAAACTCATCAATCTCTTCATACATGCCCTTCGGTTACGGGTACTTTTTACCTCTCCTTTTTTTAGAACGTCTGCAATTTGGTTCACCTGCCTACCCCTGCGGGAAACAGGCGTGATATTTTGTATGTATGTAAGAATATTGTTTTTTTGTTAGACATGAAACCGAACGCAAACCTAAAAAAAAACTTGAATATGGCTGACAGATCAAAATACGACGTGAGCTGTCAGCTGTGTACAATTTTTGTTTCTTTGTGTTTATTAATCTTTAAAAATGTTATGATTGCTGTGTTAATGCGAATATGGGTGCAAAAGACTCAAAACCTTGTTTTATATCATATGAAGATGCAGAGAAACGAGGTACGCGAGTGTGCAAAAAGTTAAAGTGCGTTGTTAGATATCAGCTTATTGTGTCGTTTTATTTGCAGTGTCTGATAGTGAGTTGAGACGTATCCGCGAGGCGTTCAAGAGATGTGCTGGTGCGAACGGCACGGCCTTGAGCTTGGACGCGTTCGTCCACGAAGTGCTGTGCGACGGGGTGCCGTACGAAGTTGCAGATTGGCTCTACCAGGCCTGTGGAGGCACTAAGCGGGGTATTGGCTTCAGGGACTTGTTGCGGGGCATCGTAGTCCTCACGAAGGGCAACCTTGAAGAGAAAATCAAGTAAGATCCGTAACACTTACGAGATTTTTGTATCTCATTAGAATTAGAACACAGTTCAATATGATTATAACTTTGTAGGTTTCTATGGACACTGTATGTAAACAATCAAAGCGATAATGGCACGTACATATACAAGAGAGACTTCGCGCGGGCGCTGCACCTGGAGAACACATCGTTGCCAGTCACAGGAGCACAGAGAAGCGCGGAGATACTGCTGGGCTTGTTTGGTGCTGGAGAGAAAGTGACCTTCGAGCAGTTCCGGTCATGGCTGCTCATACACAAGGACGCCACTGTGCTGTCAAAGTGGCTGCTGGCGGAGAGAGGGCATGTGGCCCAGGAGCTGGAGACTCCAACGTTCTACCAGAGCTTGGCAGGCGTCACCCATTTGGAGGAGAGGGTAAGTTGTATTGTTTTAAGTTTTAGATTGCTCTTTATTTGTAGCCAATCAAGTTAATTTTGTATAAGTGAGATTTGTATGGTTTTTCGTTATACCCAAGTTCCTCTTATTACATATTCAAGTAAGTTCTATTAGTTTTCTGACTATATTTTAATTATTATTACATAGTTTTTAAAACTAAAAACTGACTTCACCTAACTACACAACTGATTTTAATTAATTTTGGTCCAAGCCTCTTTGAATAATTGTGATCACACATAAAAAAAGATTCTGATGAATTACCAAACGAATAATACCTTTTTAGTAGTCGTTAAGAAATAGAAATGTCAGAAAACACGCCTAGGGCTATGTGGCAGTATAGCTAAAGATGCTATTGGGCTTGAGTTGAAAGATTTTTGATAAAAATTAATTTTTTGTACAAGCTTTTATTGGCAAAGTACTTATTAGGACAAATGAAACAAGCCCAAACTCGATCGAGTTGAGACGTTTTGTTACTGAGTTACATCAACCAATGAAAATTTGAATGTTTATTCAGTTATTAGGCCTTTGCAGGCTTTGACATGTCAATAAGTTTTGTATACACTTGTTTTTCGAAATTTGAATTTATCTTTGGAAAAGTTTTATATTCATTACATGTAAAATTTGTTATTTTGAAGAAAAGAAACTGATAAATATACAATCTACATAAATTATGCAACATAACAAACAACACATCATCTAAAATGAATTACCATGCAAGATGAAAGGTTTAATGCTTACATTACATCATTGAGCACTTAAAAATGTATTTAATTTTAATAGTATCCATTTCCTATTGTTTTCAACTTCCCAGATTGTTGTTATGGCAGGTAGAACTCGCACAATAATAAAATTTGCAATATTGTATATTATTTTTTTTTAAATCTTGAGCTCCTCGACATATGAGCCATTGGTCTCTGCTGTCACCATTGAATAGCATTTGTTAAGCTATGTAAGATGCTTTTAGGCAGCTTGAGAAATCTGACACCAGTTTCGGCCACTTATACACACGAAAAACAACAACAAAGCTTTTTATCATCATCAATAAATTTAAGAACTAGGTTTTTGTTAGTGAACAATTTTCTTGGTCTTCCTTTTCCTCTCTTGGCTTCCACTTTTTTACCGACTTTCAAACAGGAGGAGGTTATCAATTCGCGCTACCTTATTTTTTTGGTAGGATATACTTTCAAGGTGGTCCAATAGAAATTTTATCTAAATCGGTTGTATAGTTTGCAAGTTGAAATTATTTTTCTTTGATGTTTTTTAACAACACGTCTGGCCAGCGTGAAAAGTATAGGCCAAATCCTCTGGCTGCTCTGGTAAAGTATGACTCTGGTAGTACAGCAGTGGAGACAAAAAGACTTGATGATTATGAAGTTAAACTAAACAGATCTACTAAAAAAGAAAACCTACAGGCTTAGATTAAGGTGTGCCGAATAGAATGACACTAAAATTGCCTCATTACGTTAAAGTTTAGGGGGGTGGAAACGTTATCGCCCGAAACAATATTTCAGAAGGAAAAAATAAGCAATCACCTCAGGACTTGAAACTCTCTCTATCGCACAATATGGGTCTGGAGGCAGATCGGCGTGAAACAGATACCGTCTTATTATAAAACACAGACTAACTTTGTGACTAGGTTTAAACCATTATCCGACCAAATCAAGTTGACATCTAATAATATGCCACTGTCTCATCTGTAAATGTCAACTTGATTTGGTTGGATAATGGTTTAAACCTAGTCACAAAGTTAGTCTGCATCTATATCTATCTATATCTATTACATATAATAAAACAGTAAAAAATGTGTGTCTGTACATTAAATATATTTCCAAAAAAAATATTGAGGGCGATGGAAACGTACTAATAGAGTAAGAATTTTAAAAAAATGTCTGTCTGTTTGTCTGTACGTCTGTTTGTCTGTTTGTACACGCTAATCTCCGGAAATACTGGACGGATTCGAATGAAACTTTTTTTGTTATATAGCTATTAAGCCTGGGCAACATATAGGGTATAAATGATTTTGGAAAATGGAACGCCTGATGCAGAACCATAATGGTCCAGCTAAACTATAAGATATTTAAAAATGCCGCCTTAGTAAAAGTTGTTCAGCCTAATGAGCATTATTCAGAGACATAAAGTCCACGCGAACGCTGTCGCGGGCTTCAGCTAGTTTTATAATAAGACGGATACAATTTTTGCAAATACCTATTCGCGATGCGTATCGCCACTACACAATCTTCTTAAGATTGTCATATGAAGGTATCAGTCATATTACACACATCAATACATATTTGGACAGATTTCGATACAGATAAGCATCAGATTGGGACACCAGATATTGCTTATCATGCAAAAATATGATAAAATATCAATAATAGGTCAATAATAGGCATGCGTGCCTTTATTTTATTTTTTAGAGCATACAATTTTAAAGTTTTCAACACCCAAATGTTCGATTTTACAAATTTGGTACACATATAAATATCATCGAAATTGTTGCAGCCTTCAATTTCTGTAAACTTAATTTGGGTTTTATATTATAAGACGAAATAATATTAACAAGAATTGCTTGTTTAAAGTAGCAAGATCATACAAGTATTAACAGTCTTCTTCTTATCGTGTGTGTTAGTGACTAACAATAGTGTCAGAGTTTTTAAACCGCCTTAAAGGCCTCTGACATGGTTTTAGGTAACGACCAATGTCAACAACAGTGACCGGGACCGACGGCTTAACGTGCCCTCCGAAGCACGGATCATCTTATTTATCAGACAATCAGGTGATCAGCCTGCAATGTCCTGACCAAACTAGGACAACAACACAAAGTCGTTGCCCCCGCCGGAAATCGAACCCGCGACCTCCGGGCATGAGCCGAACGCTCTAACCGCTACACCACGGAGGCAGTTAGTGTTAACAGTTAATGAAACTAACGATCTATACCTACTAAACCAGCTCCTATATAGGTATATAATCTCAGGATTTCAAGTTCATTTGCCAGGCAAATTAAAAAACCCCCGAACACACCATCTAGTGATAAGTGCCGGAACTACACTATCTTTTACATTATTTGCCAGGTAATTAACAAACCCTGACTTTAAAGAGTTAACACCCAATAACTTCAAAACGACTGAACCGATTTTCATCAAACATGACGACCTCCGTGGCGTAATGGACAACACGCTAGACCGCCAATGCGGAGGTCCTGGGTTCGATCCCCAGCAAGGGAAAGTTGGAAAATGGCCTTTTTCAAATTGTCCTGGGTCTAGGATGTTTATCTATATATGTATTTGTTATAAAACATAGTATCGTTGAGTTAGTATCCCATAACACAAGTCTCGAACTTACTTTGGGGCTAGCTCAATCAGTGTAATTTGTCCCTATATATAGATTTAATTTATGACTAAGCACCGCAAGGGAAGTTGCTTTCACGTAAAAAATCTACGTGAAATCGGATCATCCGTTTGAGGGCTAGGATGCCACAGAAAGACAGAGGTTAGCGTCAAACTTATAAGTATAATAGATTAAATAAAAATTAATTCGTCGTACGTCCGTCCATTATTTATAGTTATATGTTTCGGTATATTGAGCGCGTAATTTCTTATCGATAAGAATAATCGTTCGTGTGAAACAAAACTGGTTAATTGTCCTAACTACCGTACTGTACAGTCTACCTTACTTTCTCATCGTCCGAGCGTATTTTCCTGGTTGCATCCTCAGCGGTAATGCTTCGGAGCTCGGGGTCCGCTACCTAACCAAGGATATTTGATCTTCTTCTTCTTCTTATCGAGTCGAAATGGTTTCAGTGTAGCTTTAATTTCAAATTGTCTTTGACCAGTATGTGGCCACGGTGATCCCTCTGTCATTAGCCTCGTTAAGGTCCTCCATGGTACATGTCGTAGGGCAGCCCGGACACGACAGAAGGTGCTCCATTGATTGGATGGCGCCGCACTCGCAAAGATCGTTATCAGCGTGACGCCACCTAACTCGGTTTTCTCCACACCTCCCAACACCAGCACGGAGTCTATTCAGAGACTTCCAGACTGACCAGGGGAGGTCTTTACCCGGTGGAAGTTTTTCTGCAGGTGGAAGGTATGAGTCATAGGGTGGATATTTTTCTAACCACCGGTCAACTCTTGCATTAGAAGCTTCTACGGCTCTGGTATGCTGGGCTGCCTAAGAAAGCTGTTGCGGCTCTTAAGACGTGCTGATGGCGGAGTCTGTCCGTAGAGAAGGTGCCTTTTGTCGTTTAGCTGTTTAAACCTTTCGACCGCACATGCCACATCGCGTCTGACACTTGGCGGAGCAATACCGGACAGGGTGTACAAGTGAGACCGAAGTGTTGGCTTTAGAGTGCCTGTAATGGTTCGGATATTTGATGAGGCTGCTGTTTATTTTAGTCCACCATACGCCGTAGGTCATATGCATAAGTAATAATGCTACTAGTATTACTAGCGACCCTCCCAGTCTTTGTGCGGGTATGTATTTTACGAGTACATGTAAACTTTCTTGGATAAATGCTCTAAATGTTTGTTAACCGCATGAAGATGGCGTCTAGTTCATAACGTTCTAATGGACATCCCAGGGATCTGAAATTTTTTCGGTGGGGTAAAGCACCCCATGGCACTCAAAGCTGGATCTTAGCTATCTGAAATGAAAGAAATGAAAAATTCAGATTTTGGATCCAAGATCTGACTGACTGCAGTTTTTACTTATTTTCTCAACTGAAAATATATTAGGTACCTTAGTGAACTTCAACAGCTGCACGAAAAAGCTGCAAGCAGCCCGCGCATCGCCTGAGTACCTAGTTTGTTGTTATAGTGGTAACAGAAATACATTATTAGTGAAAATTTAACTGACTAGCTATCACGGTTCATGAGATACAGCCTGGCGACAGGATGGACAGACAGACGAACAGTATCTTATACATATTGACTGTATAATAAGGTCCCATTTTACCCTTTGGGTACGGAACCCTAAAAATCTCAAGAAATCTCAGATTTCGCACAGCACCTGCTGTTCATCTCAAATCTTACCCTGTTATCTATGATACAATAGCGATAACCGCGGTCAACGACCCGCCGGCAAAGGTTAGGGGATGTATGTCACCTTATTGGCTATCTCGTCCAAATCGAGCTTATCATGTTTCTGGCAATGGCCATTGATGTACGTAATTGAAGAGATTGTGTTATTTGTCAAAGAGATTGTATTATTTGTCAAGTGCCGTGGCTTGGTACTTCAATATCGACGGGTAAACGTGGCAGTGAATTATTTTACGTCCTTATTCCTTAGGAGACGGACCGAAAGCCGCTTCTTTCAAACAACTCATCTCAGATCCTTTTTTCTAAATGTCGAAACAAATATTTTCTATGGGATTTGTATGAAATATGTATAGACGTCACAGATTGTTAGAGTCAAATAAACCTATTAATATCAGTTTTTCTGCAATAACAAATCTAAAATCACATTGTCCATGTATATTATCAAGACAAGTGACAGTATTTTGTAACGTTTTGTTTTCTGAACAATACGAGTACTAAATGATTTATTTTTGACCTAGAAAGGACCCAATTGAAAGACTTATAGCAGGTTAGTCGGCTTCTAGTGGAATATGCAAATGCATGAAAAAAATAGGTTATCCCTCTACTTATGGGGGGCTGCTACAGCTGGTGTGTTCCTTGCACTTTGTTCTATCTGTAGTCAACCCGTCCATCAGCCACCGTCAGTCACCCCTTCCTACTCATATTCTCCTTTACAAATTCGATCCAACGTTTCTTTGGTCTCCCTCTGTTTCGATGTCCTTTGACATGTATTTTCAAAACCTGCCTGGTTATATGGCTTTCCTCTTTTCTCTTAACATGTTCATACCAGCCCAACTTATTACTCCCAACGCAGACGACAGACTATCCGTGACGCACTTTTGAGTCTGAGAAAATAGAACCCATGCAATCATATGCAGTAAAGCACATGATGCGCGCCGGACTTTTTGCGCGTCGTGGGCGTTACTGCACTGTTTAATTCAACTGTTAAAGGTGTTGAATTGGAAGTTGGAAAAAATCCGTCCCGTTCTGTCTTATAATGCCGGTTTTCGTTAGCAATGAGCAATGGGTAATTGCCCCTGACTACCTGGCTAGACAATACCTGTGTCTGTCAGCATGTTTCCGTCCATTCATGCTCTCGCGACCTAGAGCTAGACTTAGGACAATGCTACATCCCTAGTTTCCAATAAGTCAAAACAGATACTTTTTTCTAAACGTCAAAACAAACAATTTTTATGGGATTTGTATGCAATACAGGTGAAATACAAGCTGATGACGCCATAGTCTTGGAGTCAAATTGCGCTCTTAATATCTTTTTTCCGCAATAATAAAAATAGAATCTCGTTGAAAATGAATTATGATCAATGATAGCATCGCTCTCGAACGGATGGACCGATTTTGATGCAGTTCAGCCTTTTCAAAGTTATTGGGGGTTAATGCTTTAAAGTCGGGGATTTTTAATTTGCCCAGCAAATAATAGATAGCGCTGCGGATATTAATTGAAATATATAGTTCCGCTACTCATAACTAGATGGCTTTCTTGAAAGTCGGGGTTTAATTTGCCAAACAAATAAACTAGTTTTAAACAGGTGTTCGGCATCCCTTCTCATTACTTTACCAACACTGTTTCTCTCACTACTTTACAACCCTTCTCATTACTTTGACGACCTCCCTGGCTTAGTGGTCACCATGCTAGTCCGCCACCCAGAGGTCCCGGGTTCGATCCCCGGTCAGGGCAAGTTGGAAAATGGCCTTTTTCAAATTGTCCTGGGTCTTGGATGTTTATCTATATATGTATTTGTTATAAAATATAGTATCGTTGAGTTAGTATCCCATAACACAAGTCTCGAACTTACTTTGGGGCTAGCTCAATCCGTGTAATTTGTCCCTATATATTTAACAAATGGAAAACATGAACAAGAGTCGAGACAACCATAGAAGGAAACTTTATTTCCACTCCCCGTGAAATGACAACAAAAGACACCTAACCTCAAGGATTCGCAGTCACGTTTCCTCGTCGGACAATGAAGACTACATTACATTAGAATATAACGTTTATGTGAACTCACGGTAATACCGCCCGCAAATAGCTTCACACTCTGAACACAATACTTATTTTAGAATGATAATGAACTGAACGTGATGATTGGATGTTGAAATCTAAATAAGATATATGGTATAAACAACCGGTCAAGTGCGAGTCGGACTCGTGCACGTAGGGTTCCGTTCTATATAGATAAGCCCCTCTTGTAATGGTTTTGATTGCCGAATAAAGCTTATCTTTCTTTCTTTCTTTTTCTCTCTTAAAATTAATAAATATTCAAGAGGGGAACCCTCTTAAATATTTATTTAATTATTTATTGTTAAAGTGAATATACAACTGAACATTCTGTAAAATATTGCCCGCGTTTGTTGTATAGGAGGGGGCTCCCATATATAATATTTATATATTTTTTCATTTTGTTTTAATATTTATTGTCGGTAACAGAAATACATCTGTGAAAACTTCAACTGTCTAGCTATTACGGTTCATGAGACACAGCCTGGTGACAGCCGGACAGCGGAGTCTTAGTAATAGGGTCCCGTTTTAACCCTTTGGGTATGGAACCCTAAAAACTAAAACCCGACTACCTATATAATATCTATATACATATAATATCTATATATACATATAATATCTATATATACATATAATAAAACAGTAAAAAAAGTGTGTGTGTACATTAAATATATTTCCAAAAAAAATATTGGGGGCGATGGAGACGTAGTAATAGAGTAAGAATTTTAAAAAAAATGTCTGCCTGTTTGTCTGTTTGTACACGCTAATCTCCGGAAATACTGGACGGATTCGAATGAAACTTTTTTTGTTATATAGCTATTAAGCCTGGGCAACATATAGGGTATAAATGATTTTGGAAAATGGAATGACTGATGCAGAACTGTAATGGTCCAGCTAAACTATAAGAGATATAAAAATGCCGCCTTAGTAAAAGTTGCTCAGCCTGATGAGCATTTTCCAGAGACATAAAGTCCACGCGAACGAAGTCGCGGGCTTCGGCTAGTAATATAATATTAACGTATTACGTTTATCCAGTAAATGCAAAAACAATAGGAAAAAAATATGTATATTTTTTTTTAATGTGCTGTTTATTACGTCATGTTATGTTATGATTTATACGAGGACGTAAATATACATTATAGACGTACGACAATGAACGTAACATCAAATTAAAATGCAACATTTAATGAAAGTGATCTATGATTTTTAACCAACTTGTTATCAATTCGACCCGTATGTGTTTTTTTTGATATTTTTTTTTTTTTGAAAGACTTTTATTAAAGGTTAACTTAGTATAATCTAAGTTGGTCCCATTTGTATTTGGTAAAGTTACGAAGTTCTGTTTTTTTGTTTATTACATGTTATCATATTTGTCAATGCAAATAATAATGTTGAGTAAGAATGAATAAGAAAATAAACATCAGATAAAAAATTTGAACAGACCAGAGATATGCTGGAACAGACAATAAAAATAGAGAACACTTCAAAGTCAAAATTATTTTTATCTTTGGATATTTTTATCACTAGATAACTGTCAATTTAGTTTTAGATTTCATAATTTCCAAAAACTCAAATCAGACACTTTTTGCTAAACGTCAAAACAAACATTATCTGTGGTATATGTATGAAATAGAGGCAAATGACGTCATAGTTTCTTGGAGTCAAATAGCGCTCTTTTTTTCAGTACATACATATATACTATCACGTCTTTATCCCTAATGGGGCAGACAGAGCATTTTGGGTCCTGCGGTTCTATGCAGGGCCCAGGGCCGCAAGACCCAAAAGCCACTTTTAGCGTTATGGTGGGCGAGAAGATGGAAAAGCAATCAATACAGTGATGGGTTGCTAGCCGCATCGCCTGTTAACATGATTCGCATTTTTGCCCATTCCCTCGATCGGCTTTTACGATCTGCGCGGGAAGAGAAGCAGCCGGTACATTCTAAGTTTTTTTTATTTCTCCCAGACCAGCATGGGAATTTTGTTATTTTCAGTAAGCTGCACTAAACTTAGTCAACAACTGGGTATTTTCCTGGGTCAAACATATAGACCAATCAAAATAGCACAACCTGGACATAAATAATAAACTCGTTGTTTTCAATATTTTATCGGATATCAATATTGAGTATCAAATATTAATTAGATATATTATGTAATTTATCCGCGGTCGCAACCGTATTATATAAAAATCGTGAGATTTTGTACACTACTCAACTTTTCCCTAAAAGCATAATAGGTAACCAAAGACCTTGTTAGTTTAACTTTTAGGTGCATTCAAATGCGATCACTTAATAGCAAAATTAAACTGACCCCATTTTTGTTTATACATTTTTTTTCACAGTTTTCACCTGATCTCGATATCTAGTTAAGCCAAAATGATAACCATAATGTTTATATCTTTATAAGCTATATTGTGTCTTTTTAGACATTAAAGACCAAAATTAAACATCATTTTTTAATGTTTTAAAATTAATGTTTTTCTCAGTAGCCAGAAATAGTAACTGTGTTATTTTTGTTTAATTATAGCTTTTTGTGTACTATAATCACATTTTCATCAAAATTAAACACATTAACGTCTTACTTAAAACAAAAAATATTTGATTGAAAATACGCGAGAGCATGTCGTGAAGCGGGATGCTTGCGGTGATTGCGGTGTGGTGCGGGGAGAGAGAGCGAGGCACCAGCCGGGTGAGCGCGCGGCTGCGAACGAGTTTATACGTGTTTTCAACCGATCGCGCCGTGTGCTTACAAAACATATAACTCGTAAATATGGAATTTTGCTAATTGTAGGATTGTTTTGATTGTGCTTCGAACTTTAACCCATTCGCAACCGCCAATACCAGACACAATAGAAAGACGATGAACGTGGGCATTTTAATGCCGTCCGGGTCTTTACGGGTTAACGTGGTGACACAATGAACAATTTAAAACTCTAAAAACAATACAAGTCTGGTAACACTCTTGTTGTCACGGCAAACCCGTACAACATGACAGCCCCTGGACTAATACCGTTCCAAAAATGGGCCCCTGCTGAAATATTCCATTTCCCATGACATTGCATATTAATGGGATGTAACATGAGAAAAAATTAAATACATAAATATATAACGAAGTTTTTATGCTGTCGTACTAAAATGTAGTTGGGTATTTACAGAGTGCAAGTTGCGCCGTGCAACTTAAGTTTCATTATGTTATGCGCTTACATAGTGTCGCGAACGAGATAAATGTAGAATATTCACGAGCAAGAACTCTGCTGGCGAGATAGACTCGGAATGTTCGCGAGCGGAATGGTATAAAAAAGACGTCAGGATAATGCAAGCGAAACTAGGCCTTATATTCTTATAGCATAAAGGCTAGAGTTCTTTGAATGGTCGTCGGCTTAGTCGCACTCACACACACATACCGGCGTCTCGATGTTTCCCGTCAATCGAAATACATTCGTCAAGATATGAGAATATTCGAGAACAATGTAGACCGCTGTATCGGCGCTTATAAAAAGGCGATCGAGTGCACGTCCCGCCAGTTCAGTATGAGCTACGAAAGCGATAACTTCGAAGCGAACCGAAGCGAAGGAAACCTACCTCAGTGCGACAAGTGGAAGTACCTGCGACTAATTTAGCGAGATACCTGGACCTCAGATGCTACGCGACTTGGACTTGGACATCAGGAAGACCATCTTCACGTGTCAACCTTTGGGTTCCGTAGTGAATAAAAACCCTCATACGAACTTTGGCGTTTTTCTCCAAATCTCGAACCCAGTTTCGTAACAATAGCATTTTACACAATTTCTACCCACCGTTTACACGATGCGACGCCCAAGTTACGTCTCAACGCAATTCGCACTGCACACGTGCTCGCAAGTGCCCGCACAGAGGCCGTGTAGTGTTAGAGAGCAGGACTAAAATGTTTGACATAGATAGACTTATTTTTAACATAGACCTTGTCTATCAGACTTCTATGGGAAATGGCAGCATTTCACTTCTCTACATCAGCTGTCTGAAAGAAATTATCGCTATTAGCTATAAGACCACCCACGCCCATTGGACATTTTAATGTCTTTTTCTGTGTGCTATGTACATTTTAAATAATATAATTTTTTTGTATTTAATAAAGTATTATTACTATTTATTATGTCGTATTATTATAAGCGCTATGGAAGTTAAACTCAGTTGCTTTTTAATGCATAAATATAATCAGTAAAAACCAAAACGAAAACCACACTTTAATTTTTATGTGTATAAGATACTATTTTCAAACCACTACACGACACTAGTCACTAAGTATCGACTGGCCAGCTTGTTCAGTATGACTTCATCACATGGCCAATTAATTCCTAGCGTGGACAGCGTGGTTCATCTAGGTATCATGTAATGAGGTTCAATGAGTTTTTTAGTTAAAAAAAGTAGAATTACAGTCACATAAAAATTAATTATTTCAGTAAAATAATTATTGGGTTTAGACCAAAAATGACGAGAGCGATTGGACACATTTAAGGCTAGGTATTCCCGCAGAGGCCGTGCTTTAGAGTTTTTGGAAACCATTTGAGGCATAGACAAAAGTGTTTTTTTCATCCATCTGTTCAAAAAACGATGGTTTCATCCCAAAACATTTGGAGCTAAAGTTACTGCTAGTTCTCTCGGGATTAAAAAGTGAAAAAGTAAATCTTACAGGATTAAAACACAATTTGAAAATTGAACACGATGTTATCTATGTAAAATCAGCTAAAAACAAAAGAATTAAGTTTTAATACATTAAATAACTAGAACAGACTTCGTATTTTTTTAAATTTGGAATACATATCATCGTGAATGTAGGTAAAAATGTTTATGGTCTTTGCTTCGAAAAAGGAAAAAAGAATAATTAGCGCAATTTTTGTCTTCGATTCAAAGTAATTACAGATGTTTTAGGTTATATTGTGTTAAAATTAATTATTTTGTGTAAATTTAAATCCTTTTTCGTAAGTTTAAGCCGATAGTGCAAATTAAATTTATTGTTATTATAAAAATCTTAAAATATGTAGGTCCACGCAAACAAAGTTACGAGTTTATGCGTGAACACACATTTTTTTTAGAAGTTTGTTCTTAAAAATTATTTCTTAGTATTTATTGAATGAAAACGACACTAAATAAAGGTTAGTTCTTGTCGGAGCTTTGATTAGGTATTGTAGTTGTTCTACTTTCTCCATATTCTGTTTTGTATCTTTTTGCTAGTTTTTCTTATGGATGGCGATGTAATGTGTGCTACTTGCGTACGGTAATATTTTTGTCTCGGGCGTTATACATGAATCCCTCGCTTCACTCAAGATTCCATCGTAGAATCACTCGCTACGCTCGTGATTCAAGTGAGGAATCCTTCGTTTTGCTCTAAATTCAAAGTAGCGCACTCGACTTAAAAGTATAACCTTTACGCCTTGTTGCACAATCTACTATTAAACTCTTAAAAAAAGGTATGTATAAGTTAAGTATCCAGGCTCGTCAAATTCGCATTCAGTTACAAGATCCTATAAACTTCATTCGGTTGGAAAAAATCCCAAAGTAACCCTTTTTGGTGAAATTTTTTCAAAACTACGAGTAAAATACTGATATTTTACATAAAAAAATTGTACTTAATTAAAGCCACTTAATATTTACAGATAAATTCGCTAAGTTTGACTTGATATAATTATTTTCTTAATATTTATATGAAATTCTCGAGCGCGACGACTTGAACTCGGCAGATCCGATTAGACGCGTGCTAGCGCTTACTAACATTGGACCAATAAAACAACTAAAGATCGCTACATGTTTTTACAAGCTTTTATTTAACTTGCAATGTATGTATAAATGTAAGTATGTTTGTTCGGGTGGAATCTTCGAACTTAATTTCAACCAGTTATCCTCAACCAATTTAGCTGAAATTTTGTATACTTTTGTAAGTCGGATGATAATACAATATTATGATGTCAATGGGCTGTTCTGATGATGGAACCGGGAGATATTCAACGGAACTCAGTTATAACCTCATCGAGTAGGTCTCGTTTGATTTGTCTTGACGAGTACTTTTGGAAGACGATGCTTATCTAGGATCTGATTACGCAGACGGATGGTGGTCAATAGAACTCAGTTATAAAACAACTTAACACAATCGAGTTTGGGCTAATTTCTAACCTTTAGGTACGAAACAATAAAAATTCTCTTTAGCTCATGTCACTTTGAAATGTAAGGATTCTAACGAAACGCCATTCCACAGGTATGGCACTTAATAGATACGAAGTAACAAATATACCTAGTACTACTACAAACGAAATAATATATCTGTGCATACGTCAAATGTGTGAGTTAAACAATCAGGGTCGCCACCACAGAATTTGTTGCTTTGCTTACCTGTTTTCATCACTCGGAAATCTATAAAATTTTCGTTCTTTGTTGTTTTTTGTGGATAAGCAATAATAATATGTGCAGTTTTTCACCAATATTATTTCAATTACCCTAAATGACTCGGGGAACGTCAACGTGCGACTAGCAACAACCCTATTTTACAGGCGCTTACAAGGTCCAAAAACGTGCGAGTTTCCGTTCTGTATGTATAACTATTATCTGCTCTGTGGCCATACATTCAAATCCGTGGCGACATTAAGGAATAAAGAAAATCAAATACATTCAACATACATACATGCATATACAGGGTGGAATTGAATTCGTTGGCAATATTTTAAGTATCTACTATACCCATGATACAAAGTAATTTAAGACTAATAAAACTTCAATCAAAAGTCGTCATTTTCATATTCAAGAAAACCTCTAAACATGCGTCAGACTCTTTGATACATACCTCTACTGCAATTATTAAAAAAAAAACTAATACGAAAAATAAATTAATTATAATAGTATCAATTTCGTTGCGTCTTGGTACCCTAACATTCGTTCCTACTTCAAACGTACCTATTGTCCTCAAGCTTTCGCGTGACACGACCCGTCCCCATTCGACTTCAAACCTTATTCACGTAAATTAAGGTCTACTTTTGTATGCCGGTCGGTCGCGCCGTTTGGCTGTATCCGTCCAAGGTCTTTGACCTTGCGGCACGTAGGTATCAGTACGCGCGCACGACTCGAAATGTTTTGATACTTTATTCATTTTTCTTACTTTTTGATACTTTTTAACTACTGCATTAATTGCAGTATTGTTACCATACAAAATATCCTTTAGGTGAGTATGATGATAAGTTAAATCAATGCTAATGATTTCAATTGCACCCTATAGACTATATATTCGTAATCTCCTTCTTTGCAAGTCGTGTGAAAAATACTGGGATCTAGGTGAGACCCATGTTTTTTAGGTTCAGTGTTGTATCATAGATAGTAAATAACAAAACAACATAATACTCATAAGTTTATATTCAAGAAAAATAATAAAAACCGACTTTAAGGTGTTTACTCCTAATAAATTTTGAACGGCTGAACCAATTTCTAATAAATATAGCTAAGAACTATGACGAAAAGTCAGTTTTCAAACAAAAAAATTAAATCTTCGTTCAGGCCTTACGATGCCATTAACAGACACCTAGATACACAGACATACCGACACGTCAACCTTATAACACTCCTCTTTTTGTCGGGGGTTGAAAATAAACAAGGACACGAAAATATAACGACTTTGCAGGGTTATTTGTTTCTATTAATTGTTTATTAATAAATCGCTACTGTCAAATTATGTTAATAGGCGATGCGGCTAGCAACCCATCACTATTGATTTATTTTTTTGATCACGCTAAGCCTTTGGATCTTACGGCCCTGGACTCTGTCTACCCCGTCAGCATTAATATAAGATAATGTAGCTGTATCGAACACTACTTTAAACAAAGTTTAATCGAAATAAAACTATTCTACTGCTTATTTCTATACTGTGTCGCTGGTGGGGTCACATGTGAGCTCACCGACGCAGCGTCCACGCGATGCAAATTGCGGCCGGGGCAGCATTAAATACCTACACTTGTAGGAATACCCGGCTTTAACGATTGTTTCGTGAACTTTCATGCGAAAACCCATCAATTAATTGAATGGGTCAGAATCAGAAGACCCGGATCGACTACTCACAACAGTTCAGTATTGGTTTAGACCTTAAAGATTAAAGGAACAACACATCTCTAATAACCAACAATACTATCGATAGTTTGTGTACTATTGATAGTAATTCCTGTTTTAGGGCAACAATATGGATTACCAACAAAACTATCGATAGTATCGATCCTGATGACGAATAAACTAACTATAGTATTGCGTTTCATAAACTATCCATAGTATCGATTATTTATTTATTAGAAAAGCTATACTATCGATAGTTTGTTCGTCGTCAGAATCAATACTATCGATAATATTGGTTTTATTCAAAATACAGATAGTCTATCGATAGACTAGCCATAGTGTATTATCGAGAGGCAACACTGGTCATCGCAGTGTTGTGCGTCGCGATCGCGACTCGGTAGGTACGGGAATATGGCTCTTCGTAGTCGAGTTTCATGCGGAACGGTAACAACGCGTAGGTACGTACCGGTAAAATTACCTTTAAATTTTAACAATACCTATAACGTTACTATTACTACATAAACGATACCCGATTTTAACATAATGAAAATTCTGTTACTGGTACTTAAAATGTGAATTTGGTACCAGTAACAAACCCTGGGGATAAGTCCGCAGTTATACGTTTACTTTTCTGATTTGTGTCTGTGTTCTTTATTATGTACCATAAAAAGCTTTATAAACAAACCAATAAAAGCTCAACAATGTAGTTATTATCGATCTAATAAACACAATATTTCAATAAATCTCCACCCTAGCCGATCCATGGTTAGTAAAAGTTCCCACGTGCTTATAAAAGTTTGACAATCATTGACTACAAATAAATGCATAAGACGACGCGACGAAACTACTGTACACGAGAATCACTCGCGACTCGCTACAGCACGGTCGGGAGTTGAGGCACAAACCAATGACGACCTTATTGTGCAAGAAATAACGTTCATATTAAAACGTAAGTAAGAAAAAAATAGAAAAAAAATATAATCATAGATATTTTTTGTTTGATTTGTTCCATAAAGTATCAAAAATATGTTGACGGCATAAGTTAAACACTTTCAAAATAGTTATGTATTTTGGCTTTACAAAAAATACAAAAATTTGTAAATGTAGAAATGCATAAAATGAATTTGTTTAATTTTTAATAATTTATCAACACACATAATATAATATTTAGAATAAATTGTTGAAAGACAGTAATCTATAATTTCTGGTGAGATAAGCCTGAAAATTTGTAATATACCGAACCTTCTTTATTAACGATAGTGCTAATTGATTAATTTGTTTAATTTAGATTTATTCAACTAGAATGCACACGTTATAATATGGTAGAGGTAGTTTTCCAAAGTTATTAATTATGCTGTACTTATGAAATCAAAATTTGTTCAATTTTCAGTTTTTTGGTTTTTTTACACTGACGCAGAGCCCTGAATTGTTTAATTCGGTTTATTTTAACTATAACTAACATTACTTTATATCATACAAAAAGAAACTTACGGTTATAGCATTATGTCCAGGTTACGCTATTTTTACTGGTCTAATAAATTATTTTGTATATTAATAACTAGTAGTTCGCCGCTAACTTGGACCTCGCAATTATTATTCGCGGACATTTTTATTAATATTTCAAAAACTACTCACCCGATTTTGATGCTCAACGAACTTGAAATTTCTATTGATGTTTCCTACATGCCTACCAAATTTGATCAAAACCAGACCATCGGTTCGGCAGTTATCGCCGTACAAACATACATACAATGTGTTTTCGCCCCCAACTCGATTTAGAGACCTCGCTCGCTCGGTCAATAATAATTAAGTACCTGGGTGACCGAGCTTTGCTCGGTCGGTTACATCTCAAACATTCACTACATTTTTTTTACTTGTCTAAAAAGTCTTGTCTTTTTAGCGGTCAGCATCCTTAACCACTGAGCTAAGTTAATGGCGGCCGGCGCGACGAAATTAGCGACCATATTCTGCGTGGAAAGAAAAACGAATGAAAACTCGAAAACACGCGTTTTCCCAAACATAAGACTAATCTAGATCGATTGTTTACCCCAAAAACCCCCATATACCAATTTTCAGCGAAATCGTTAGAGCCGTTTTCGAAATCACAGAAATTTATAAATATATAAATATACAAGAATTGCTCGTTTAAAGATATAAGATTTGTCGCAAAATAATGTCACTTGTCTTTTAACATATTCATTTTAACGTGATTTTAATAATTAATTTATTATTGTAGAAAACTGAAAATAAAAGCGCTATTTGACTCCAAGAATTTTTAAGTTCGAACATAATCATCATTATCATCAGGTCTTTTAGTGTCCACTGCAGAAGCACGACTCTTTACTACCAGAGCGATACTTGGCCAGACATGACCCAAATCTATCAATGAGTTCCCGAAATTTGGGGATCGCGAGTTCACAGTTCGGGGCGAACTGGCAACTAGTGATATTTTAAAAAAGGAAAATAATGAAGTTTTTTTTTCAGGACATAATAGAGCTCGAGAAATTCTTCTGGTCGCTCCGAAACAGTGCTCCGACCGGTCAGCTCGACGCGGAGAGTCTTGGGCCTCTGTTGTCGCCGCCGCTGCCCGCGGCAGCCGTGGCTGGCTTCTTCCTGGCCTTTGACGAGAACAGGGACGACCATGTGGACTTCAAGGAGCTGTGCTGCGGCCTCAGCGCGGCCTGCCGGGGGCCGAGGACGGAGAGGCTCAAATGTGAGTACTCATCATCATCAGAGCGTATTCCCGCTTTCTCATGTGCAGATCGAAGAAATGGGCGCAAATGCGAATTCAGTAAGCAGGCGATGCGTGTATGGATACTTTGGTATTGCATCTTAAATGACTTAAAAACTCAAGTTTTCAACAAGTATATTTGCCGTGCGAATTAAAAAAAAACCCGATTTTCAAGCGTTTACCCCATAACTATAGCTCATTTAACATTTCCATTGAACATAGTTAAGAAACTTCTCGATCAAATCAGCTTTCAAACAAAAGAAACCGCATCAAAATTGGCCCGATCATCAGGCATGACATCGGCTACGATGTCACTGGCAGATACAAAGACGTAATTATATATAACAACCTTTTTTTTTCGTCGCAGGTTAAAAATAGAATCACACAGATTGAGCTAGCTTTAAAGTAAGTTCGAGACTTGTGTTATGGGATACTAACACAACGATACTATATTTTATAACAAATCTATGTCTATACATATAATAAAACAGTAAAAAAAGTGTGTCTGTACATTAAATATATTTCCAAAAAAAATATTGGGGGCGATGGAGACGTAGTAATAGAGTAAGAATTTTAAAAAAAATGTCTGTCTGTTTGTCTGTTTGTACACGCTAATCTCCGGAAATACTGGACGGATTCGAATGAAACTTTTTTTGTTATATAGCTATTAAGCCTGGGCAACATATAGGGTATAAATGATTGTGGAAAATGGAACGCCTGGTGCAGAACCATAATGGTTCAGCTAAACTTTATGAGATATAAAAATGTCGCCTTAGTAAAAGTTGTTCAGCCTGATGAGCATTTCCCAGAGACATAAAGTCCACGCGAACGAAGTCGCGGGCTTCGGCTAGTAGGTAATATACACGTTAAACATCTTATTTACAATATTAATAAACTAATTAGGTACTTGTGTTCATGTCAGACTAATAAACTATTTATGTCTCCCCGTTTAGGTATCGAAAATATACTTACATTATTACTATGCGCGCGGCCATGCCACTCCGGAGTAGGAAATTCAGTGAGATGAATCGTATGTCTAGAGTAATAAGAATGAAATTGGCTTGCAATACACTTCTAGGTATCTAAACGAAAAGGTGCCTAGCTCTGACGCGAGCTAAATTAAACCATATCGCTAACGACATTGAGTAGATATTTCTTTGAATTCCTTTGCTGAGTAAGACTTCTGTACGTTAGTATTCTTTGGTAATATTGCGGTAACCGTTCTTTTCAAATGGAGCACATTTTACGCGTTCTTCTTCTTCTTATCGTGTGTGTTAGTGACTAACACTAGTGTCAGAGTTTTTAAACCGCCTTAAAGGCCTCTGACATGGTTTTAGGTAACGACCAATGTCAAAGACAGTGACCGGGACCGACGGCTTAACGTGCCCTCCGAAGCACGGATCATCTTATTTATCAGACAATCAGGTGATCAGCCTGCAATGTCCTAACCAAACTAGGACAACAACACAAAGTCGTTGCCCCCGCCGGGAATCGAACCCGCGACCTCCGGGTATGAGCCGAACGCTCAACCACTACACCACGGAGGCAGTTAAAATTTTACGCGTGTCGTTCCGATTACAGTTATCGCGCAGGAAGCGTGGAAATGGGCCGTGTTTGCGTTAAATTGTGTTTTTCTACTCCTGTACTGTTATCTGTCTTTTGAATGGTCCCGAACACTAATATAAGGACATGATAATATGATTTCAGAAAAGTCTATACTTTAATGCTCATAACAGCACATGTGTCGTAATTTAGCCAAAAAGGCGCTTATTCATAGACCTAGATTTGTTTTTTTTTAAATTTCTATGCGCCTAACTAGCTACATACTTTAATCGGTTGGTCCCGAACACTAATATAAGAAAATTGATAATATGATTTTAGAAAAGTCTCAAATACTAAAAGAATAAAATAAATATTTAAGCGGGGCTCCCATACAACAAACATGATATTTTATAAATAACTAGAGGCAGCGCGCGGCTTCGCCCGCGTCAACCACGCGAGTGAAGTCGCGGGCGTGATGCAATATAGCCTATAGCCTTCCTCGATATTATTAAACCTATGTAATACCGAAAGAATTTTTCAAATCGGACCAGTGGTTCCTGAGATTAGCGCGTTCAAACAAACAAACAAACAAACTCTTCAGCTTTATATATAAGTATGGATAGTACGGAACCCTTTGTGCGCGTGTCTGACTCTCACTTGGCTGGTTATAAATAATCTGTCTAATGAGCCAAAAATAATTTTTGAGTCCCACATCCGTATCATATTTGGAGAAGAAAAAGCAAGTGCGAGCATCCCAGGCTCCGAACCAACGAAAGATGACAAACCACTTATTTATTCAAACCACGCGCGCTGTTATCGCTATTACATAAATACGCTAGAAAGAGGCGAATTTAGTCAAAGTTCAAAGTCATTGAAAACTGTGCATGTAGCATACTGAAGTGTAGACGCAAAATAGAAATATTACAGAAGTATAGCCAATGTCGGTACTATATTGGGATGTCTAGGCAATGCCACAGAATTAATGTAAGTAAGAACCCCTAGAGTCAGCGCAATATGCGTCCCCGTCCCCCGTCCGTGCACCTCTCCCCCGTTCTCGCCTTGTCCAATGTGTTGGAGGGCAAGCACACACACACACTGACGTGCACGGATGTATAGTTTTGGCCCCGGCTGTCACTATGCATGGCAGTCGTCAAGTTGTCAGGTGCCTAGGAGCCTGCCCAGGAGCCAGGCAGCTTGAAAATTCTGTCATCAGTATTTATCTACTTACGCACACAAACAAACTACATTAGTGTGGGTGCCGAGCCGATACTAATAATTATGAAGTGCCACTTACGTAAAATCCGTAGTTTATAATTTGGTGTTAATTTATTCATATTTGATCTTTGTTATGTATTTGTTTTTTATAGTACGTATTCAAGCAAGATTTTATATTTTTTGTACCATTCCCACTTCAAAAAGTTTATTTTATTCACTTAAAACAGTGAATAAAATGCTATGCTTTTAGTCACTATTTTGGTGTTTGAATTCAGAACAATTAGGGCTCTTGTCCACGTATCCGATTTGCGCCGTGACTGCGCGGTGCCGGCGCCGGTGACGTGGAGACACCTTCTTCTTCTTATCGTGTGTGTTAATGACTAACACTAGTGTCAGAGTTTTTAAACCGCCTTAAAGGCCGACATGGTTTTAGGTAATGACCAATGTCAAAGACAATGACCGGGACCGACGGCTTAACGTGCCCTCCGAAGCACGGATCATCTATCTTATCAGACAATTAGGTGATCAGCCTACAATGTCCTAACCAAACTAGGACAACAACACAAAGTCGTTGCCCCCGCCGGGAATCGAACCCGCGACCTCCGGGTATGAGCCGAACGCTCTAACCACTACACCACGGAGGCAGCCACCTAGACACCTAGAGGCTTCATACATGACATGACTGATCGAACAGACGCGAGTCCGGCGCGCCGCCACGGCGCAGACCGGACGCAAACCGGATACGTGGACCCGAGGCCTCACTTTTAATTTTAGTAATTGTTTAAATTTTCATTTGGATTTTAGTTAATTTAACCTTCCTCTTTTTCACTAAATTTCTATTCTCTCTTAAACATTTCTTTTTCTTGCAGTCATGGTATAAAGTATAGTATGCAACTCTTGAATAAAACGGATATTGAGGGCCGTGAATCACTCGCGTCGCTCAGGATTCTAAAACTAAATAATAATCATATAATAATAATCATGAATCGCTCCCTGCGGTCGTGATTCAATCGTTAGATTCCTTCACTTGTTTGTGATTCATCTATGGCCCTCGATTTAAATCCGTCTTTTATTCACTAATTGCATAATCTTATACCTTTAAACGAGCAATTCTTGTATGTATGTATGTATATATATATATTTATTTATAAATTTCTGTGATCTCGAAAACGGCTCTAACGATTTCGCTGAAAATTTGTATATGGGGGTTATCGGGGGTAAACAATCGATCTAGATTAGTTTTATGTTTGGGAAAACGCGTGTTTTCGAGTTTTCATGCGTTTTTCTTTTCACGCAGAATATGGTCGCTAATTTCGTCGCGCCGCGAACGCCTTGATTTAGCTCAGTGGTTAAGGATAGCGACCGCTAGAAAGAGTGTAACGGGTTCGAATCCCACTCGGTGACTTACTTTTTTTAAATTTTACGTTTAAGTTTATTTATAATTTTTTATTTTGCATTGTTTTTAGACAAGTTTAAAAAAAAATTGTTCATGTTTGAGATGTAACCGAGCAAAGCTCGGTCGCCCAGGTACTATACTATTAATCGCTATGTCGTATGCTGTTTTTGTCTAGGGTATAAAAGTTCCCTTTTTCAAACCAAAAAAAAAAAGATGTGTTATATAAGTTTGACGCCAATGTTTGTATGTCTGTGGAATAATAACTCTCGAACGGATAGACCGATTTCGATGCGGTATTTTTCTTTAAAAAGTTCAAAAGTTATATTGTTTAAAGTCAGGGTTTGGTTTTAATTTGCCTGGCAAATAAACTTCTATGTAACTGACTTCGAAATAGGAGAAGGTTATTAATTCGAATGAATAGGTATATGTTTTTATTACGTATTTTCCCCGAAAAATTATTTTTTTTGTCCCATAGAAATTTCATCCAATTTGGTTATAGTTTGGTTTCGGGTTTTAGAAAACTCTCTTTGTTTAACCTTCTTGATCATATTTGTATTGTAATAGATTGCTGGTAATAGCTTCAAAAAATCTGTTTACACTGATTCGGTTTGTAAACGTGTCGAGATGTGACAGACAGTGTAATTAATAATCTGTACTTGTGTTGTGAAGATAAGGCCGAGATTATGTAGGCATCATGTGCAAATAGTTTTTATCGTCACATCTTCATTATACACATATTTAGGGCTTGATCAAGACAATTTTTTTAATTATATCTCCGTTTTCTTTCAAATAATTTATTTCAAATGGGGGCAGCACTAGACCCCTAAAAATTCAGGTAATCCCTTAAAATAAATCTTCTTCAAATTCTCTATATTTATTGTGACGCACATGTACAAATTTTCAACAGAACAAGAACGACGACATGACAATCTTTATTTCTATTCTATTAAGTTCTATTACCGTAATACCTCGCATAGTGTATTATTTGTGCAATGCACTTGACCGATTTCCACAGCAAGATAACAGATAATGTATTCCATGCACTTTCCACGGCGGCGTCTCCTTCACTTATCTATCTAATGTCGAGAACAATCGCATTTAAGGACGTATGTACTATTAGCTGAAGTCTTTGGCCTAGCCTGTGTGGTCAAACTTTCCTGTAGTTCAGTGTTACTTACAAATTTTCTTAACCTTATTTAACCCGCTTGAATATAATTTTTTTTTAAAATATTGATACAGTATTCTTTTGCTTTGAACCGTGAGCTCATTTTACATTTTTACATTTCTTACTTCAAAACTGACCAAGTTTCATACAAACTTTCAACATATTTTTTTTAATAGTGTTACAATCAACTTTTGTTTTGAACATGAGCTCATATGTCATTTTTTACATATCTAACTTCAAAACTGACAAAGTTTCATACAAACTTTCAACTCACATTTCAACCCTTTAGGGGATGAATTTCTAAAAATCCTTTCTTAGTGCACCCTTACGTCATTTGAGGAAGGTTTGCAAAATTTCACGTTTTTAGACCCAGATAAGCGAAGGGCACATTTAGTTCACTTAAACTAACGTAAGATAAAGTCTGCCTTCCCGACAACGTGAGAGGTGTATAAACGTTCTTAATGGTCCATCCATATAAAATAAAAACTCAAGAGTCGATGTAAACAGAGCATTGGTGCAAACAATTAATTTACCTCACGATTAGCTCGCGATAGCTTATCTCGCGACAATAAATTCCCAGACCGTATTACGTATTGGATGACTGACACTTTGTCGCAGAATTATAGGGATAAAGACGTGATAGTGGATCTTCTTTTCTTCGACGTGTCGATCTGTAGATGACTAAACATCAAATTACTCCCGAAAACAGCATTGTCTGTGCACTGCATGATAGTGAAGGTAGCTATGTAATCAGCTAGATGACAAGTCAAATCATACACTTTTTTCTATACGTCAAAACAAACATTTTCTATTTGAATTGTATGAAATAACCAAGCGTGACGTCATACTATTTAGAGTTAAATAACGCTATTAATATCATGTTTTTCTGCATTAATAAATCTTAAGTTTTGTAGTGACACTATTTTATGCCGTTGCATTTTATTACCTGTACCTAATAATTTATTTCTAACCCAGCGCATCCCTATTGCATCTATGGCACTGACCTCCATATATGTATACAAGTACGCTCGACCTATGACACCCTATGATTAGCCGGGCCATAGTGAGGCGATTTGATTTTCGCCATTTTGGCGCTGATCGTAGAAGCAAAGTAGAAGTGGGTGGGAACGGAACTAATATTAGAGATGGGATAATGACATCGATAAAAGACATTTCCGAATTAGTTACGTCAGATTTAGTTCTCTTCTCACGCATTGGGGGCTTCGAATAGGCACAATAAAGAGCTGTCATTTCTTAGGGTATCATAGGTCCAGCGTACTTGTTTAGATGGAGGTCAGTGATCTATGGACATACCACGTCATCATGCACGTCATACTATCAAAGACATACCATAGATCTAAAGTGACAAAGATAGGCATAGAGTATTGTAAAATGAGACCAGAAACAAAATATTTTTGTGTGACCTGAAAACCGTTGTATTTGTACATACAACACGAACTATCGGTAAAGCAGTACGATATCAAGGTAAGATAACTTACAAATTAACACAGTTTACGATTTGAAAAATCCAAATTTAGATCGATGTTGGAGCCAGGTTGTAGTTTATACGTTTTGTATGAAAACTTGTCTCCTTGTCAAATTGATAGCTATCTCTTTTGCTCTTGTGAGGGTGACAGCTTATCAAATCGCACTCGGCTAGTGCGGTCTTTTTACGCAGTAAAAAAAAACTATGTTTATGGGACAAACCTTTCATGCCATAACCATAGATAGTTAATAGATTCAGGTGTTACTTTGCGGAAATCAAAGTTACATACTATGTGATTTGAATTACTGGTGGCGGAATCACACAAAGTTATTCAAATCACATAGTATATAACCATAGATATTCCACAAATTACATGTTTTCGTGTTAACAAACGCTGAAGGACGCATGCAACGGCAAACTTAAGGCGAATTCTGCGCAGAAGTGGCGCTCCCATTTAAAAGAGATTGTTTCATATTTGAAGAGTTCGGGGGACCGGTGCGGTGGGTGTGCGCATTATTAGGGCTCTCGCAAATTAAGCGATACGCGAATTAAGATTCACAAAATACATAATAGTACAAGTACAGAAGATTCACTCAGAAAAATCAATTAAAGGAATAGCGACTTTCGCCACGACACAATTAAGTTCAATTCAGATCGCACAACGCTAATAACTTATAGTTATATTCACCTAGACGTTCCATCTCTTTCTGTCTCTTTCTATCGCGTAACGCTTACCTTTTCTGCCGCACTGATTAGCCACGCTGGTGTGGCCGCCGTACGTACTTTTTTGTACTTGCGTTTTTAATACCTATCGCGGAGTGAAACAGGCCTGGCGATACTTGGATGGGTGACCACAAGTAGCATATAAATGACTCGAGCTCCTTTTAACGGTTGTTCATAAAATAATTTAAAAACTTATCCAATGCCTAACATTTGCCCATTTCGTAACTTTATTTTGGGCCAGCTCAATTAGTGTAATCTGTGCTTATATATTTATTTATTTAGCAATATGTAAATATTTTTTTAATTAACGATTAAAATTTTATTTCAAATGAGGGCGCCACTCCTACACGATATTCGCTTTAATGCGACTCGTTCTTGACTCACAAACGCTGTAATGAAATGTTCCTGCAGGTCAAGGACGAACGATTTACTTATTGGAGTCTTATCAGATATACTGTACTCCTAACACAGATATTTTAATCGACTTTCATAAAAGTAATCGATTGGGGAGTTATCTAGGCCAAAAAAAATAATTTGGTACTATTAATAGAATAAAATGTCACAAAATAATGTCACTTGTCATTGATCATATCCATTTTCAATGTGATTTTAGATGTATTATTGCAGGAAAACTGATATTAAGAGCGCCCAACCCGCCTTACTTTTCATACAAACGCTCGTACGTGATTATGGCGTTGTAACAAAACTTTCTTAGAAACTTTTGAACTACCATGAATCTAGTGCGTTATTTCTAAGTTTTCATCGAAATTAAAAATTAAAATTTGGAAAAACAAATTCAGTATAAGTCTCCAAAAATCTGCTTTTATGTACAAATTTTACCTGAACTTCGGCCGATCATTAGTACTCATAAATTTTAAAAGTAAAGAAAATATTTGCTTATAAACCTTGCAAATGTAATGAAGATTCTAAATGAAAAACATTTAATTCACACACTCGTAAGGCTTACTGAAAAACACGTACCTGGAACATGTTTTATGAAATTTCCGCACCCTATGAAAAGTTAATATTCGTTCAATGAATAGTTAATAATAATACTAATTTCGTACAATAGAATGCAAACTGAGCGCTCAGGTGCTATCTCTCTGTTTTCACTTTGCTTTTTTTTCTATCATTGCGCTGGATGAAATAACAAGCATTTCCAACCAGGCTCGCGTTGACGTTAGACGGACCGGAAAGGGCCCTCTTAAGAGCGCTATTTGATTCCTAGAAACTATGACGTCACAAGTCTTTAAAGTGTTTATTTCACCCAAATTCCATAGAAAATGCTTTAGTTTAGACTTTTAGAAAAAAGTCTGATTTGAGTTGTTGGATACGTCCTTATACGTCGCGATTTTTTTTTGTATCATAATTTGAGCCACATAACGTCCACTGAATGAAAAAAATAAGTTGGACAGAAAAAATTACAAATGAGAAGGTATTAGAGGATGTGAGAGAGAAAAGACAAATAATACAAATTATAGAAAATAGAAGAGGCAAAATGTTCGGTCATCTACTACGCCACGATGCATTCTTCAAAACAATAATGGAAGGAAAAATAGAAGGAAAGAGAGGAGTAGGAAAACCCAGAAGGAAATTTATAGACCAAATAAAAGAAAAATTAAAAGTGAAAACATATAAAGAGGTTAAGAACTTAGCGGAAGGAAGAGAGACATGGAAAGCACTCCACCGACAAGAGCCCAGCTCTTAAATATAAGAAGAAGAAGAAGAACGTCCACTGCTGGACATAGGTCTCTCCCATTGATTTCCAAAATGACCGATCTAGCGACCTAACTTATTCGACGACGCCTCAACCCATTTGAAAAATTCAGTATAATTTTCGAACCTTTTCAAAAATTTTCACGTGATCTGTTGAGAAATACGACCTGTAGGTGAGAACAGCCGGACAATGGGCTAAAGCGTTTTTAGCCAATCTCGAAACTAAGACGCTTCACTACCTTGGCCCGCTCGGTCAATTAATCAATATTAAAAACTTCACGCAAGAAAAAATGTGATTATCATTATTATAATTTTTTTTTCATAAACATGTAATTAAAATAGTGATGGGTTGCTGGTTGATTTATCTTATGTACTTTATGGTTTGCAATAAAATATTGAGTATTGCGATGGTGGGCGTGAAGCCAGCTTCAGAGAAAGTAGAAAAAAAAACAAACTAATAATGATTTGCTAGCCGCATCGCATATTAACGTGATTCACGTTTACGCCTATTCCCTCAATCGGCTCTTACGATCTGCGCGAGAAGAGAAGCAGCTGGTACATAAACATGATTCTGTATCAGTAGGTATGTTTAATAATCGGTACTATATTCTGGTTATACTGTTCATACTATTTTTAGAGCGTCTCACATTATCTGTTTTGTTTACTTTGCAAATTGTTCTGATTATGGCATTGAGGAATTCGTTCGCGTAACATTGATAGTGGATCATTAGCTCATATTAAACTACCTGTAGTAATTACAAGCATCTATTTAATTTGCTATGTATCTTGTAACTATGTATGTATGTTTGTTTAGGCCAAATCTTGCAACTTAATTTTCAATCAGTTAGCCTCAACCGAATGAGCTGATCAAATTGATCAAATAAAAAAAAAAAAGATAGATAGATAGATATACCATTTATTCGAAGGACAAAAACAACACAATAAAATTACATAAACAAATTCTTAAAGTACAAGTAAAAAATAAAGTTACTTGTCCTCCAAAATGGTCTCCAACTCAGCATATGCTAGGATTTGCATTAGCGAGATCCCAGCGCTGATCTTCCGTTGGAGCCATAATGGGTGCATTCATGGACATTCGCATGACTACATATACAAAAAAAATATATAAAAAAAATAAAAATACGTTTATCACACACAAGTACCCAATGCTAAAGTAACAACACAAATGCATTAAAAATAAAAAAAATAAAAATAAAAAGTTTGACATTGACAGTGACAGCTATCAAATGCATTTTGTTGTCACTACGCTAGCCGAATTGAAATCAAAGAATTGAATTAAATCAAACATCGGTCCTCTTGTTTACAGTCTGCTTCAAGATCTTCGACCTGGACCGAGATGGCGTCCTAAACAAAAAGGAGCTAATCGACATGGTCGGCATCCTCTGCACCGTCGCCAACGAGTCGCTCAAGAACCAGGGCTCCAGGGCGTCCACCCCGGACGGGGACTCCGACGGGGAGAAGGGCTTCGACCCTGAAGTGATTCTGCTGAACTTGAGGGAGAAGCTGGTCGCTGTGAGCCGGGACAAGGCAGTGTTCCAGCTGGGACCGGGCGGAGAGGCTGAAGATATTGTGGTTCTGAAACAGGTGGGTTTGGTTAAGAAATGTCGAGCATTCGACATTATTAGTATGTATTTATATAGATAAAGATATTGTGGTTCTAAAACAGGTGGGTTTAGTAAAGAAATATCGAGTATTGGACATTATTAGTTGAATATAGATAAAGACAGATTTAATTTAATTACATTATTATCATTGTCTTGTCAGCCACAGGAAGTCCACTGCTGGACACAGGCTTACCCCAAGGATTTCCAAAACGACCGATTAAATTATATTACATTACACATTTACTTATTCAAAACAATGTTGTAATTTTTTTATTTCTTCTTTCCAAAAAATACACGTACGTCGTTTTGATAAGGAGGAGCCATTGAAGATGGTAAAAAAGTTGTAAAACAGGTATATTTGCCGGGCAAATTAAAATACTCCCAAGACTTCCAAGCGTTCACCCCCAATAATTTTTGAATGGTTGATGGAATCTTTAACACCCCTCATTTTGTCGTTCGTTAAAAACATAACGTGATTAATGGACAACCCCTTTGTATGCATAAGACTAGCCAATAACAAAATTTACACTATCCCACAGGACACTCCCGAAAACGAAGGCATGATCGCCAGCGACACGGCTCTAGCCCTGGAAGACTTCCTGATCTGGAGCGTGGAGAGCGCAGACGCCCTGGTGACCCCGTTCCTGGAGCTGGTGTTCGAGGTGTGCCACATCGTGCTGGGGCTGCGGCCGCAGTGCCGGCACCGGGAGAGGGACATCGGTGAGTGTCAGCTTTGTTACTTCGTTGATGACGTTTGACAACGCAGACATTGGGCGAAGACTTAAGAGTTCCCTTAGCCTGTCATCTGTGAGCAGACCGGAATCCGGTCGACATGCATTGTTTTACTATTGTGTCTGGTGTTTTGCACAGACAACAGGTTAAGGAAATATTACATTGTCAAAATATCTCTGATCATTTAAATGATCATATATTTGATCAAATATGATATCAAGGAGAAAATGAATCATATGTTTATATTACATTATCCAATACCATTGACTCATAGATATGTGATCCATGATAATTGATAGTGTAATATGCCCTTTACCCTAGATATAATCAGACTTTTCTATACAAACGTAGTCTAGCTTTTATTTTGAAACGACGTCCGATTTTAAGTAATTTTAAAGAAATTGCACATATGTGTAGACATATAACGGGTTTTTACTGTCAAAATAAGGACTGGAAGGATAACATAGTTGATATATTATTTTTGACTATCAGTATGTGAAACTTCTACACAATCATATTTTCTTTTAAGTCCATATTTTGAATTTGAAAACTAGTAATATTTATAGTTTAAAGTGATAACATTAAGCTTTTCTACGCACATTAGCCAAAAGTGTCAGTTGTGCCTAGAAAATCAAATGTGCGTAGAAAATCTTCACGTTCTCACTTTGAACTGTAAATATTTATCGAGACGCAATTTTAAATGATATCTCCGTTTCCTTTCAAATGATTTATTTCAAATGGGGGACCCTGGAAAATTCAAGTAGCCCCTTATGGTTGAACTGGCCGCGACAAGTATAGGACTGCATTTATTTAAAATATAAGGTTTCTTTCTATCTCTGTCATAACCTTTACGTGCGAAAGAGATAGCAGAATCCGCCGCGGGTCACCTGTCTCTCTCGCACGAAGACAGAGACTGAACCAGCCGCGCCCTCGTCCTGCTTGCTTGAAAAAACGCTTCTCTGATAAGTTATATCACACCATACATGAACTTACTACCAATATATAAATATCTATTTATTTTCATTAAAAAGTCAATCGTAACATTAAGAGTCCGGCGACCCTAGACTTCTCCATACAAACGTAGTACACGTTTAATTTTGAAACCACATGTCAAATTCCGGTAAAAATTGGTAATTGTAAAGAAATTGCAATTATCTAGGGTTATATTGGGTTTCCTATAGTAAAATTATGAACTGGAAAGAAAATATAACGATTTAGAAGTTTCCCATACTAATGGTCAAAAATGATATAAAACACTATATTCTATTTCAAGTTCATATTTTTACTGTCGGAAACTAGTTATAAACCTAGATAATTGCAATATCTTTTAAATTACAAAATTTTGCCCAAATCGGACATGTCGTTTTGAAATAAAACGTAGACTACGTTTGTATGGAAAGTTGTATTTTGGTCTAGGGTCGGGGGACCCTTAATATGTCATGAGAAACAACCTGATTAGATCGACTCTGCATTAGGTCCCTGAAATAAAGTTGAAACTAAAATAGTTTTGCCATCTCTTTAATAATAATTGTTAGCGCACGCTAACAAGTCGTAACTGTGAAGGTGTTCTAAATTAAACATATTTGATTTGCGCTTTGTGTTAATTCCACGTTCAGAGCTCAATGCGATGTCGTAGAATAAAAATAGTACAGAAGAATTTCTAACGTGAGCTTGGCTATTAAGTTTAACCTGTCCTATTATAAAACGCAGACTAACTTCGTTACTAGGTTTAAACCATCAAGTTGACATCTAATAATATGCCATAGTTTAATCTAAAAATGTTGTTGATGGTATTAAGGTTCAGTTGCACTGATTTAGAATATTTTAAATGAAAACAAGTGTCTCTGTGAATGTATGAAATGCGACTGGTTTATTGACTAAAGAATCACACGTTAAATAGGCCTGTTAGTGTGCGGTGGTAGTTATACGTATAGTTTGAATGTAATGCTAGACTTTGATACAACAAATGTCAACTTGATTTTGTTGGATAATGGTTTAAACCTACTGTTATTAGTATTACGGGACTTACCGCGATTAATATCGTTTTTTGCCAGATATTTCGACAATAACAGTAATAACATAATAAGTAATAAACAGTAATAAGATAATAACAGTAATTGTGACCGTGCAACTCTAAAATCATATATAGTTTAAACCTAGTAACAAACTAAGTCTGCTTTTTATGATAAGACTGAACAAGTTTATGTGAAAGGCAAATTAAATATTCCCGACGACGCCATCTAGTGATGAGTGGTGGAACTACATATGCTAACCGATGTTAAGTGGAATTGATGTTCGAAGCGCCATCTATTATTTGCTAGGTAAATTTAAAAAACTTTCAAGCGTGTTCAGTTCAATCTCTGCTTAACTTACTTAACTGCCTCCGTGGTGTAGTGGTTAAAGCGTTCGGGTCATACCCGGAGGTCGCGGGTTCGATTCCCGGCGGGGGCAACTACTTTGTGTTGTTGTCCTAGTTTGGTTAGGACATTGTAGGCTGATCACCTGATTGTCCGATAAGTAAAATGATCCGTGCTTCGGAGGGCACGTTAAGCCGTCGGTCCCGGTCACTGTCTTTGACATTGGTCGTTACCTAAAACCATGTCAGAGGCCTTTAAGGCGGTTTAAAAACTCTGACACTAGTGTTAGTCACTAACGTTTACGTCATTGTTGGTTTTTTCATACAATGCCTAAAAAAGTGTCTGATTTCACTTGTTGTCATCTAGCATAATTATATTCTTATCTTATCTTGCTGTGGGGTCCATAAATTGGAAGCACGTCGAACCTTTGGGTTATATTGTACTTACCCCCTTGCCTTACTCACGCGCATCGGGATTTCTGAAGAAGGACTGCATAAGCTTCAGAATATCACCTGGTGCATAGTGCCTATAGTCCTCTAGTTTCGGATAAGCTGATCCAAAGAGGTCCATACGCTTCCTAGCCATTGAGTCGCAGCTGCACAAAATGTGTCTCATTGTCTCCTCTATTTCCTCACATGCCCGACATTCAGGGCTCTCAACAAGTCTCATTTTGAAGAGATGACTGCGGTTTTGAAAGTGTCCAGTCAGGGCTCCCAGTAGAGTTCTTGTCTGTTTTCTGTTATATTGATATAACCGTTTGTGCCACTTGGCAAAGTCTTCACCGAGTGTCTCCTTAGAGTGGATATGTCCACTTATGTCATTCCATTCAGCCATGTGTCTAGTTTTGACATTGGCATTTATGGCACTTGTGACCATTCCATATGATAGTCCTAGGAAGGGTTCGGGCCCTATTAGTGAGTTGCTCGATCCTTCCCTTGCCAGCTCGTCGGCCTTCTCATTCCCCTCAATGCCAACATGACCCGGCACCCAGACCAGCCTCAGCTTGTTGTGCCTTCCCAGCTGGTTTAGAGCACGCACACCATCCAAGACCAGTCCGGAATCAATCCTGTTGGAACTGAGGGCTGCGAGAGTTGCCTGGCTGTCAGTCAAAATATAGATTTGCTGGTTTTTACAACCTCTTTCTACATTCAGTTTAGCACACACAGTTACCGCATATGCTTCAGCTTGAAACACGGTAGCATACTGTCCCATGCTCTGATACAGTTGCGTGCTTTTTGAAAAGATACCCGCTCCTGTTCCATGGTTGGTCTTCGAGCCGTCCGTGTACCAGGTCAAGCATTCTCGTTCTGAAGGTCGAAACTATTCCTTCCATTCCTCCCTTGTAGGGACATATATCTTATAGTTCTTCTTGAAGTTGTACACAGGAAGTATCTTATCACTTTCCATGTCCAACATCCTTTCGAGCTCATGCGTCGTCTCCATTCGCGTATGCCTTGTCCTGGGTGCGCGCCTGTTCCACAAGCCAGCCGTAGATAGCCTGTAGAGTGCTTTACAGGCTTCGCCTTGCACGTACAAATGTAGTGGTGGCAGTCCAATGATAACCTCCATGGATGCAGTGGGTGTTGTGGAGAACGCCCCAGTTATCGCACAGCATGCCAATCGCTGGAATTTTCTGAGGTCATTACTACACGTCACCTGTCTTACCTTGGGCCACCAGACGAGTGCCCCGTAGGTCAGAATCGGCCTCACCATCATTTCATATACATAACGTAAGATATGCGGTTTCAGGCCCCACGTTTTACCATAGGTGTTTCGACACATGCCAAACACTCTAGTGGCTTTCGTTATTATGTTATTAACATGTGAGTTCCATGTAAGTTCCTTATCTAGTATAACTCCTAGATATTTAACTTCCTTGGACAATTCAAGCTCCGTACCGTTCATTTTGAGATTATTTAATCCTGTCAGTTTCCGGAGCCTTGTAAATGGGATAACTGTTGTCTTGCCTGGGTTGATACTTAAGTGGTTTCTAACACACCACTCTTGTACCTCCCGCAATGTTCTGTTCATTATCCCTTTTACCGTATCAGGAACTTTCCCATTTATAAGAATGGCAATGTCATCCGCATAACCAACCGCTGTGACCGGTCCTTTGTTAAGAGAAACTATTAGAGAGTTTACGACTAAGCTCCAGAGCGTCGGCGATAGCACCCCGCCCTGGGGGCAGCCTCTTGTCGTTACTGCTGATAGCTCCTCTCCTAGAAGCTCAGATGTAATTAATCTACTTTTGAGCATATTTTCTATCCATTTGCAGAGAGTTACCGGTATACCATGTTCCGTCGCCGCTCTGCTTATGGATTCGAAAGTAGTCCGGTCAAATGCCCCCTCTATATCGAGGAAGGCCCCCAGACATAGTTCCTTATCTTCTAGTGCTTTCTCAGCCCGACTTACTACATAATGCAGCGCTGTCTCTGCTGACTTGCCAGGCTGGTAAGCACATTGCATTCTGTGAAGCGGGTGCCTCCTTAGTGGACCGTCTTTGATGAATCTGTCTACCATTTTCTCCAATGTCTTCAGCAAAAATGATTGAAGACTTATGGGTCTAAAGGCTTTTGGCTCGTCATATGTCGCTTTTCCAGGCTTTGGAATAAACGTCACATTTACTAGTCTCCATGACTTGGGAATATGTCCAAAGGCAATACAGGCTCTAAAGAGCCTGCAAAGATGTGGACTAAGCACAGAGATTCCTTTCTGCAAGAATATTGGATAGATGCCGTCGGGCCCTGGAGCCTTGTATGGTTGCAGTGTACTCACGGCCCATTTCAGTTTCTCGTCATCTATCACCTTCTTCGCCACATCCCAGTCTCTCTTGAAGGTTCTCGCCCCCCAAGATTCTATACTATTGAGACCCTGTTGATCGATAGTTGTTTCGATACAACCTGGAAAGTGTGTGTTAAACATTACCCTTAATGTCTCCTCACTGGATTCAGTTTGCGCACCACTCTCATTTTTAACGGATGACAGTGTATTCGCCTTAGTCACGGACATTGCTTTTGCTAGTCTCATTCCTTCGGGCAGTGAACTGATAGAGTCACAATGACCCCTCCAGGAACACTTCTTTGCCTTTTATGGCGTGTGTACAAATCGTCGGGGTATATAGCGACCACGAAGGTATTAATGAAACCCATTGGATCTGGTTCGATCCATCACCGTCTACAGGCCAGGAGTGGCAACGGGATAATGGAATAATGTATTTGATTATTGCAGAGTATTTATACTAAAACATTGTACAGTGTTATATTGAATCTACACGTCCAGTTAGTACGTGACGCGCTAAATTAACAAAATAAATAATTTGCTTATTAATTAAATATATATCCTAGTTGACATCACGTACGACTTTATGGATGCTGCCATAATACTCCCCCTTTTTTTAAAAAAGAACATAACAAAATCATAATAAATCCTAAACATGTGAAAAATAAAAATATTATAAAGGCAATCTACCTACCTATTTCAAACTATAAATTAGTACGTACTAAAAACGCTAGCAAAATGTCTTTTTCCTTTCTTGAAATAAAAATATTGATTTCTTCATTGCTTGAATCTTGATATTTTCATCCTTATAGGAGTTCGGCGGCGCAGCAACCAATATCTTGTCGATAACTGGAGCAATTTCCTTGTAGAATCCTAATTCGTTGATTTTACTCGTTACCAATGCTATCTTCATTGAGTTATAATCTCTCAGTTTCTCTTTTGTTGACGATATTCACATTGCACGTGCTGAAAAACGCTGTGTAGGCAAATAATTTCTGCGCGGCAAAATTGTGCGTCTTTGCATTTTGGAGTATCTATTGATATTGTGAGTCACACATTATACTTAAATAATTTCTTCCTTATAATTCCGTTATCATCATTGATATTATAATCTATAAGTTTCTCTTGGTACTCAAATATGGTCTTGATGTGCAGTCTTTGCGTCTCTCTCTATTAATCTTTTAATTGCCAGTTCCTTCAATCCCAGTGAGTCGGGAGAAATCTTCTGCTCGTAGTCTTTCATGAGACCGTGTGAGCGTGCTCGCAGTCCGCAGTGAGTCGGGACTGTAGAGAACAATGTCGACGAGCGTCGGTCGAAGTCCTGCCGTAGTGCCCCGCTGGAGAGTGGCCAGACATAATTCATTATCCAAAGCGTGAGCTGGGCGGATGTGCCAAACGCTATAATAGTCGATGTGGGTTCTTCATCTCAGGACCAGGAGCTCGGTGCGTCGGCTGCTGTGGACCTGGATATGACCCGTTTGCTGGCTTGCTCTGGAGATTGCTTGCTGCTAACCATTTGATGCATCTTGAGAGAGTTATTTTCAGTAGAAATTGTGCTTCCGAAAATCGGCTTCTGTGATTAGTATTCATAGATGTTTTGTAGTCAAAATTATGATCGCTGTTCCATTTTAAAGTTGTTCGCTCTTTCCCTTGTAGGCTTCATAGATATCAAATATTTGCTCCTTATTTACCAAAAATTCTATACCACTGTGTAAGTCGGTAGTAGTTTGGCGTTGGAACTTATTGATAGCACCAAATCCTGTGCAATATTCCTCGTTGACATATAAATTTTTCTTTATTACGCCTTTCTTAACAACATACGGCCATCTGCGGCCTCGCGATCTTGACCTCGATCAATTTTGTTGCATCTGCATTTTTGTTCGTCCGTAATGCAGCAATTCTAAATAAAGTGATGCAGTTTGTGACGTCATATCTATTTCTGTATCATTTTGATGTTAGTGATAATGTAGACGGTATTTTCTTCAATGATGTTATCGCTATTTTTCCATCTTGATGGAGTTTACGGTGTCAGCTGGCGGGTTACGTAGATTTTTCCATTCCAATGTTGCCTTGGGGTTGTCCATTTTAGTTGCCTGGTGGTTTCTGTGCTTCTTGAAATTCCACTGGTGGGACCCTCTTGTGGGAGGCCAGTGGAAATGTACACGTTGATCTTCTTCCCATTTCTTCAGGCTTGAGTCGTCGATTTCTTGCGCTTTGCTCCAATCTTGCGGTGCGTGTCTATCACGTCGGGGTCACCAATTATGGCGTGTGTACAAATCGTCGGGGTATATAGCGACCACGAAGGTATTAATGAAACCTATTGGATCTGGTTCGATCCATCACCGTCTACAGGCCAGGAGTGGCAACGGGATAATGGAATAATGTATTTGATTATTGCAGAGTATTTATACTAAAACATTGTACAGTGTTATATTGAATCTACACGTCCAGTTAGTACGTGACGCGCTAAATTAACAAAATAAATAATTTGCTTATTAATTAAATATATATCCTAGTTGACATCACGTACGACTTTATGGATGCTGCCATACCTTTCTTACCATTTTGCTATAATCGGTAAGGGCCTTGTGATAGTCGCTAAAGTCCTTCTTGGCTTTAGCTTCATTAAAGAGTCTTCTTGTCTCCTTTCGCATTTTTTCCAATGCCGGCGTCCACCAAGGATCTTTTTGCGCCCTTGGTTTTCGCATTGGACAATTGTCCACCCATGCATTCCTAATACCATCGACAATACGTTGAGCCTCCAGTTCAAGGTCAACTATAGAATTCAGCTTGGGTCCCGGAGTCCCTAGTTCTGCCTTTAATGATTCTTTATATGATACCCAATCTGTGTGCCTTGGGTTCCTTTTTGATACAGTTTGTGGTTTAACAATGTTATCATTACTGTACCTAAAGCATATATATCTGTGATCAGACAATGTAGTCTCATCTGACACATGCCATTCGTGCATTTTACCAAATGCCTTTTTACAGGCCATTGTAATGTCAATTACCTCTTTCCTTCTAGCGGTTACGAAGGTGGGTTTATTACCTTTGTTACAAAGAAATAGAGGGGAACTCACCAAGTATTCAGCTAGCTTAATCCCTCTATCATTAGTGTCCGTGCTACCCCACATAACATTATGGGCATTAGCATCACACCCGACTATGAGTTCCAGTTTCTTCTCTTCCGCATACTGCACTAGTGCGTCAAGCTTTGGTGAAACTGGTTCCTTCGATTCATACGGCAGATAAGCTGCAGCCACAACTAAAGACTGACCTGCCTCTTGTTGGATCCTGACAGCTGTCAGGTCCCTGTAACATAGAGAAATCAAGGGCATGGCATTTATACCTTCTCTGATATAAATACATGTCCTCGTATCATTAGTAGTACAGAAGGAATAGATCCGACTAGTTAAACTACCAAAGCCTTTTATTTGGCCCTTATATAGATACGATTCTTGGATAAGAGCTATATCATACTTTTTCAGCCGTAGTTGTCGTGCGAAGACAGCTACGGCTGCCTTACAGTGCTGTAAATTAATTTGCACACACTTTAATACCGCCATATTGACGTCAGCATTAGCGTCGATCATCCGACGGTCCATCAGCGTCTAAGGACGCATCTATCTCCATCAGGCTGCTGAAGTCTCGCGGCGATGGGTCGTTTAGTACTTCGAGGTCCAGCGGTCCCTCTGAAGTTGCAGGTGACAACGTCAGCTGCTCGGCAGCGTCCGTCAACGTCGATAACGTCGACGGTGGTCTCGCCGTTGGCCTTATGATCACCAGGCTAGGCCGTGGTGACGGTGCACGTGGTCGCATCAGGGCTTGAGGGCCCTTCCTGCGTAGGTCCATCGGTGGTTGAGAGGCAACAAACTCATTCTCCTCGGGCGCAGCCTCCGCTGGTACCACAACAGCAGGCGGCAGCACTTCCTGCTCCCGCGCGACCGCTTCCCCCGTATTCGAAGGTTGCGCCCGCTGAGACCTCTGGGGCACATCCCGCTCATTTTCCACTCGCCGACATCCTTCCCGTCCCTTACCAGAGGTACTTGCCCCCTCAGCAGTCGTAACTACGGAATCTTCAATTACCTTGAAGACGTCCATGCTCATCCCGCTGTAGAGCCTATACCCCCTGGACTTGATGAAGTCAGCAGAGGCGCGGTCCATGAGCACGATAATATGTCCCCTCTCAACCATCGTGTCCACCACCTTCCAATCCGATGCCTTTAGGGCTGGGTGATATTTTTGCAAGACTCTGAGGACTCTTGCATTATCAAGGATGACGTAATTGTTCGTCTTCCATGCCATCTTGACTGGCTTTGGTAGGTCCTTTGCCTGCAGGACCTTGACCTTCATGCCACCAATAGTCTCGCCGTTTATAGCGTCGCAGAGCCATTTTGCATCGCTATCCCCACTGCAAGAGACATGTATGGCGCCTGCAACCACCCCTTTCATGATGACCTCCGGTAATCCGGGTGCTTCCTCAATTTTTGGGTACAGAACAGGCGCAAGTACAGCCCATCCGTCGCCCTCAAACTGTTGAGCCGGAAAGCCTTCAGGGACGATGGCCATCCTGACGGCTGCTGCAGCCTTATTGTATGGGTTGCCTGCATTAAGCTTCACCCTTTTTGCCCCAGCAGCTACCTCGGCAGCCTCGTCGCTTACCTCCCGGTCCCTTTTAGCTGACGATGCATCGACAGCTCCTTCTTTCCTCAACCTCATCAAACGACGCTTCGCAGAGCCACTAAGCTTCTTGCTACGTTGCGTTCGCCATTCTGTCCCGGTACTATCCTCAGCCACTGCTTCCTCACAGGGTCCGTCTCCTTTACCAGGTCCCTCCTGGTGGTCCTGTAACAGACTCTTCCCAGGTGGCCCCGGACCAGGGACGGCCCGCCGCTCAGTCGCAACAACTTCCGATAGTCCCTGGGCCTTTAGATTAGCCGCAGCAGTTGGACCAGGCAGATTATTACTCCCGCCCTGGGTCGGCCCCGCCTTGGCACATGATGTTAGCAGACAGCTCGAAGCCGCCAAGCTAGCATCCCGTCTCTCCTCCCTCTCTCCTCTCTCATCTAAGCGTAAAGCGCCGTGTTTCCGATTATGCTTTGTAGAAGACATAATTTATTGGAAATCAATAATTTCACCCCCCTAGCTCCCCACCCGCCATGGAGCCCGCAAATGGGAGTGTCTGCGAGACACTAGGGCTACTACGGGGGTATAGCACTCCTCCAGGGCAACCTACGAGACCAACCCCGGCAGTGACGGTCACGCGAACAGCGCGAACACGCGACACAAGCCACCACCTTCGACTGCAGGCCGCGATCCTTCAGAGTGCTCGCCAAACGTCGTCAGATGGACGGACGTTGCAGCCGATTGGAACCACTGCTGGCTAGACAGGGCCCGCCCGTGTAAGACGAATAGCCAGGCCAAAGCGGTGTGTTGCCGCAGTCCCTTTGGCTCAACCTCCAGGACACTTTCATCCGTCCGTACGGGTCCCCGCGCACGGCAAAAACACGCGGGTGATCGTCTCCTCCATGACTGCACCAACCCGACCACAAAGTCGGCGCAGGGGAATAGGATTAGGGAGAGAAAGGAAAGTGGGTAAGGCGAATAGGATAAACGACAGGAGTGAAGGTACAGGGAGTAGGAATGGAGGAGGGGGCTGCGTCCTAGCCGCCAGCCAGGGAGATGTCAACTGAAAGGCTTCAGTTGCAATCTCCCCACACTGACGTTTCCAGGGCTCACCGTCCAGAGCTCCGCTATCCGATCAGTTGAAATAAAACATGGAAGTATCATCAATCTGTCGGGATATCAGTACACCCTGGCTCTCGAGGAGGTGCGCAGCCGACGAGCCCCAAAAGAGCGTGGAATTGAAGTCGCATAATTATATTACTTCGCTATCTTTTTATTATTTTTCTTCCTCACCTTTTTCCACTCTGAGGTCGGAACAGCATGTAGTTTTTTTTTTACTATATATGTCTGTAATGTAGTTTTTTCCATTTCCGTCTACCTGTTGTTTTATATTGCTTCGGTATCTCTTAGACATTATTTTACTACAGGGTACTTGTACTTACAGGGAAGTAACGTCATTTCTGTAATTTTATTTTTATACGATGTCATGTTCGTGTGATTGCAAATGAATACATGACGTCACACGCTGATATAATTGTTTCTCGTTTAGCTAATGTGAGGATCTATGATAACAAGTTCGCGATATTTTAATTAACGTCTGAAAAAGTTCAATGCTCAAAATAAGCAAATTGTCCATGGCCAAGTGCGAGTCGGACACGCGCACGAAGGGTTTCGTATCATTATCTATAAAAAATCGAGTATGTTGTATGGGAGCCCCATTTAAAAATTTATTGGAACGAAGTTCCTTATCGCGCGTTGCAAAAGGGGGCTAGACGGAAAAATTAAGACCAAAAGTTGTAACGACACTTTTTGCTATAGTTGTAAGTCGTGCGACGTGCGCGTGTTTCTCCGTCTGTCTCTCTCTCTCGAACTTCGTTCCATCTGGGTGTCCCTTGACACCTCTCAAGTTTTTTTTGTTCTATTTTTAGTATTTGTTGTTATAGTGGCAACAAAAATACATTAACCTGTCTAGCTATCACGGTTCATGTGATACAGCCTGGTGACAATGACAGACAGACGGACGGACAGCTGAGTCTTAGTAATAAGGTCCCGTTTTGGGTACGGAACCCTAAAAAATATGCATAATTTGGGTTCTCGTGTTTTGTGTATTACGTCATGAAAATACACTTTGTACTGTTACTGAGAATTGCGACCAACAAAAAGGTGTACCACTAAATAGTGATGATAAGTTATTAGAACCTAATGGATCTGTTTGATCCATTTCAGTCTATAGATTATTATGATGCTGTCATACCAGGTCCGTGTCACCACATGTATGTTCTGTGGTCATACTGATTATACTTAACTATTTTGTATCTGTTTCAGTGCTTGGTTGGCTCCGGCGCGAGGTCCAGCGCGGGTACTCCGTGGGCCAGTTTTGGTACCTCGTGGGGGCCGAGTGGTGGGGCAACTGGCTCGCGTACACCGCGGCCGGCTCCGAGGGCTGCTGCCGGAGCCAACCACGGCTTGATGAAGCCATTGTGTGTGACGAGAGCTTTACGAGCAACTCTACTGGTGAGTCCTGAAACGCGCTATTAAAGTTTTTGCGCAAAGAGATACTCGTATAAGTCAGGCAAAATGTACTTTTGATAGCACGTTGGATCGATGTGCTTACATAATGTAGGGTATTTGAGCAAAGGATTTTTATTTATTTACATATTATATCTTTACGTGCATAAGTATCGTTAGTTGACCTTGAAAAACAATCTTAATATCGATAGGACCATCGATGTATCGATTGTCAATAGTCTGCAATACTGTTGATGAAAGGTAAAACTATCGATAGTATTTGATTTAGATAGTATCGATACTGTAACTACTATTTGTATGAAAAACTTTCGACGGTTCTTTGTACAGATAGTAGCTTTATTATTGATAACTGTTTTCCAAGGTCACGATAGTATTGATATTTTATTATACTATTGCTTGCAACACTACGTTTGTTACAGCGGTATCCGTGACAGAGTCGATGGGCTCGCTGCTATGGCGCGACACGGCGTCGGTGGGCTCGGCCAGCAGCAGCGGCGTCAGCAGCGCCGCCAACCAGCGCAACAGCGGACACCCCGGGCCTATCGACAACAAGCGGCTGTTGGCTCCCGACACACTGAAGGTAACTCTATTAAATAATACGTTAGCCGTACGAAAGTGACCTATTTCAATTTCAAACCAAATTAGACTTTATCATTATACATTAGTGCCTAATGTTGCTTGACTCTGAAACTCCAATTCCTCTGTTACTCCAAAAGCGGTACGCGAATCGGACGGTTCTGCGTAGCCGCGTTTCAGTGTCAAGCGACATTGAGCACTAACGTGCAAGGGCCTCAAAGGGTAAAAACGGGACCGCTGTCCGTCTGTTCGACCGTCTGCCTGTCACCAGGCTGTACATAATGAATCATGATTTCTGTTGTCGCTATAACAACAAATAAATATAATCTACTAGCTGTACCCGCCGGCTTCGCTCCCCGTGGGGATTTCGGGACAAAGAGTATATCCTATGTTCATCCCCGAGTCTCAAACTATGTCCATACCAAATTCCATCCAAATCGGTTCAGAAGTTTAAACGTGAAGAGGTAAGAAACAAAAAAATATACAAACTCACTTTCGTATTTATAATATTAGTAGGATAGGAAGAAGGATATAGTAGCATATTTAAGTGGGGCTCCCATCAGCATACGTGATTTAGTTGCATTTGACGTGTATACGTTAGTAGTAGTAACAGCCTCCGTGGTGTAGTGGTTAGAGCGTTCGGCTCATACCCGGAGGTCGCGGGTTCGATTCCCGGTGGGGGCAACGACTTTGTGTTGTTGTCCTAGTTTGGTTAGAACATTGCAGGCTGATCACCTGATTGTCTTATAAGTAAGATGATCCGTGCTTCGGAGGGCACGTTAAGCCGTCGGTCCCGGTCACTGTCTTTGACATTGGTCGTTACCTAAAACCATGTCAGAGGCCTTTAAGGCGGTTTAAAAACTCTGATACTAGTGTTAGTCACTAACACACTCGATAAGAAGATTTGACGTGTGCGGTTGTGATTGCAGGTGCGCACGCTGACGGGCGAGGGCGGGCACCTGCGGCGCGACGTGGCGCTGTCGCAGCGGCTGGACTTCGAGCTGCTGCCCGACGCGCTGTGGCGGGCCGCCGCCGGCTGGTACGGCGGGCCGCACCCGCTGCCCAGACAGGTACACCGACGTGGCGCTGTCGCAGCGGCTGGTACGGCGGGCCGCACCCGCTGCCCAGACAGGTACACCGACGGGGCGCTGTCGCAGCGGCTGGACTTCGAGCTGCCAATCAACATGGAAGGGCTGTTGATCAACTACTAAATAAAAAATTATTTATTTTTTTCGACGTCACTAGCAACTCGACACTATTTTTATTCCCTCTTCCACCATCAGACTTAATGTGGTATTTAAGTCTTGCGGCCCTGGGCTCTGTCTGCTTAGAGCCACAATAGTCATACGACCCAAAATACTCTGTCTACAGTGTCTACCCCATTAGAGATAAAAAGATAGGACCGAATATAATAGTTCAATGTTTTCCTAGGTGATCCGGCCACCCAACTCGGATGTCGAGCTAGAACTATATCCTCTGCAGTTAAAGATATACCGGCACATATCTAACACACAAAGTGAGTATACACACACACATACAGTTATAATAATAAATAATATTTTAAACTAAATTAGAAAACGGTTGGTAATGCTGGTCATTGCCTAAGGTTTCTGAACGCATTTTAGAGCACTTATTTCCACTCGGCAGGAGCGCACTTGGCGGGCGGCATGGGGTCGCTGGGCGCGGCGGGCGGCGCGGGCGCGGCGCTGTACAGCAGCGTGCCGCTGGCGCCCGCGCCGCCCGACTCGCAGCTGGCCTACACCGCCGCCTTCTCGCGGCTCGCCAGCGTCAGACAGGTAGAGCGCCATCTGTTGTCGCACTAGCAGATATAGCGAGCGCCCGCGCCGCCCACTCGCAGCTGGCCTACACCGCCGCCTTCTCGCGGCTCGCCAGCGTCAGACAGGTAGAGCGCCATCTGTTGTCGCACTAGCAGATATAGCGAGCGCCCGCGCCGCCCACTCGCAGCTGGCCTACACCGCCGCCTTCTCGCGGCTCGCCAGCGTCAGACAGGTAGAGCGCCATCTGTTGTCGCACTAGCAGATATAGCGAGCGCCCGCGCCGCCCACTCGCAGCTGGCCTACACCGCCGCCTTCTCGCGGCTCGCCAGCGTCAGACAGGTAGAGCGCCATCTGTTGTCGCACTAGCAGATATAGCGAGCGCCCGCGCCGCCCACTCGCAGCTGGCCTACACCGCCGCCTTCTCGCGGCTCGCCAGCGTCAGACAGGTAGAGCGCCATCTGTTGTCGCACTAGCAGATATAGCGAGCGCCCGCGCCGCCCACTCGCAGCTGGCCTACACCGCCGCCTTCTCGCGGCTCGCCAGCGTCAGACAGGTAGAGCGCCATCTGTTGTCGCACTAGCAGATATAGCGAGCGCCCGCGCCGCCCACTCGCAGCTGGCCTACACCGCCGCCTTCTCGCGGCTCGCCAGCGTCAGACAGGTAGAGCGCCATCTGTTGTCGCACTAGCAGATATAGCGAGCGCCCGCGCCGCCCACTCGCAGCTGGCCTACACCGCCGCCTTCTCGCGGCTCGCCAGCGTCAGACAGGTAGAGCGCCATCTGTTGTCGCACTAGCAGATATAGCGAGCGCCCGCGCCGCCCACTCGCAGCTGGCCTACACCGCCGCCTTCTCGCGGCTCGCCAGCGTCAGACAGGTAGAGCGCCATCTGTTGTCGCACTAGCAGATATAGCGAGCGCCCGCGCCGCCCACTCGCAGCTGGCCTACACCGCCGCCTTCTCGCGGCTCGCCAGCGTCAGACAGGTAGAGCGCCATCTGTTGTCGCACTAGCAGATATAGCGAGCGCCCGCGCCGCCCACTCGCAGCTGGCCTACACCGCCGCCTTCTCGCGGCTCGCCAGCGTCAGACAGGTAGAGCGCCATCTGTTGTCGCACTAGCAGATATAGCGAGCGCCCGCGCCGCCCGACTGCCATCTGTTGTTGCAGATGTATTCAACGAAGGTTCAGTCAAGCAAAAAAACTGACTACCACTTAACTTGTATCGAAACTATCCTAAATATACTATTTACTTTACCACCTTTTTAGCATACTTAATATCCATACACGTACCAAATTACAGCTTTCTAGTACTTATAGTCTCGAGAGTAAATCCGTGGAAACTAGATGAAATACAGGTGAAAAATAGGCCAAAATATGTTTTAAGTAATTTATATCCGCAGGACACGCGTATAGTTACAATATATAATCGCCATGACAGACAGAGTGACAGAGACAGAGCTACATTATATCGATTATCTCGCTTATTACATTGTATTATAACAAAACTGTATGGATTCCTTGTTTACTACGGTACCTAAAAAGTCATCCTGAATACTTAATCCGTGCTTCATATAAACTCTAGTTTCTCCCAAACATTTAACATTATTGTAAAACATTTCCCAACCACTTAAATATTTGTTCTGAATCTGTATACTTCTCGAATGTTCTACCAGTAGTGTTGCGACTATACATTCTGTACGCAGGTGAGCGAGTTCCTCTGCGCCGCGCTGGGGCTGGCCCGCGAGGACATGCGGCTGTGGCTGCTGGGCAGCAACCCCATCCTGCTGGACGACGAGCGGCCCACGCTGCAGGCGCTGAACCTGGACAGCAACAGCCGGCTGCTGCTGGAAGTGCGCAACGCCGACCTCACCTGGCCTGAGGAGATCGGAGCTCTCAGGTAAATATTTTAAATAAATAAATACAAATATATAGGGACAAATGACACTGATTCAGCTAGCCCTAAAGTAAGTTCGAGACTTGTGTTATGGGATACTAATTCAACGATACTATATACTTATAACAAATACATATATAGATAAACATCCCAGACCCAAGACAATTTGAAAAAGGCCATTTTCCAACTTGCCCTGTCTGGGGATCAAACCCGGGACCTCTGGGTGGCCAGCATGGTGACCACTACGCCACGGAGGTCGTCAGATTTTGCGTAAAATATGACTGGGCTGTATGAGTTATGTTTCCTTTTTGGCTAAGCAAATTATATAAGGTCTAACAAAATATACTGAAACTATGTTAAGGGTGAATTCAGTCCATGATACTGAACAACTTTCCCCAAAGAACACATATCGAAATATAAAAAATATTTTTGACTTTCCGTAGAAACTCGGATCAGCTGATCGGTCAACTTGTATGGGAGGGCAAAAATTACTTTTCATATTGTACAATCAACTAGCTATTTATCAATGTGACTGTTGAGTATGTGTAGTGTGATTCAAAGTGTCTCTGTATAGTAATGTTCTGTGCTGTAAAGCTAGCTAACTGTACATGAACTTTTTATATAGAGGGATAACTGTTACCTACAAACAACCCTAGCATCTAACACCTAACGCCCTAGCCCTAACCATATGCTAAGAATATATACGTAAAAAGATAGTTAGGGAAGTCTAATACCATGAGACCTAAGATATTAGACGGAAGTGGGAAGGAACAAGGGTTAGTGCACGGGGTGCAATGTGCACTGGCCAGGATTTTCCTACCACCAGTCAAGCAGACTCACAAGACTGATCAGTAAACTGACGGTTGTCTGATACCAAAGAGAATTTATTTACAAAATAACAAAGTACTATACTACATTTATTTACATTAGTGTGAGTAAATCATAAAAACCATTTCTTTGTATGGAACGTTTTCTTGTTTGCGCACTGCTGAGTTGCATGTTCATGTACGCGTGAACACATATTTCGATACGTATTCCTTGGGGAAAGTTGTTCAGTATGATGGACTGAATTCACCCATAAAATAGTTTCAGTATATTTTGTTAGACCTTATATACTCTTTGCAGTAAACATTATAAACTTTTATAGTTGGTTATTTTTTTAATGAGTTAAAATTGAGAAAAGCACTATACCTCGGCGGTAATGGCATTGCTGGACTCGGTAATTATTGTCAAGGCTTCGCTAACGCTCGGTTTTGAAAACTACTCGTCCGGCAATGTCTATCTTCTCGGCCTCTGCAGTGAAGTACTATTACCTATTTTCGGATTAGATATTGTTATTTTGCTACACGCGCTTTAAAGACAGTTCCTAGTTAGAAGAAGACACACCTTGCGTACACCAGGTCTTAAATTACACAAGCAGTATCCTGATTTGAGTCTTTTTTTCCATTGTTGTTCGTGCTATCCCATGCTGGTCTGGGAGAAATAAAAAAGACTTAGAATGTACCAGCTGTTTCTCTTCCCACGCAGATCGTAAAAGCCGATCGAGGGAATGGGCAAAAATGCAAATCATGTTAACAGGCGATGCGGCTAGCAACCCATTACTGTATTGATTGCTTTTCCATCTTTTCGCCCACCATGACGCTAAAAGTGGCTTTTGGGTCTTGCGGCCCTGAGCTCTGCATAGAACCGCAAGACCCAAAATGCTCTGTCTGCCCCATTAGGGATAAAGACGTGATAGTATGTTGTTCGTGTATAATTATTTGATGATGTCGGTGTGTTGCAGCGCGCACGGCGCCCCTTCGGAGCGGCGCGGCACGCTGGCGCCGGCGGAGCTGGCGGGCGCCACGGGGCTGCACAACCTAGGGAACACCTGCTTCATGAACGCCGCGCTGCAGGCCGTGAGTGCGGACTGCTTTTTTGGTTTAAACTAACGTTACAAACAGACATTAGAATGAGTTAACGGGTTACTCACGTATACTGTCGCTGAGGGCGCAACGATCATTGCCCACGCAGCCCGCGCACCCCGCATAACTAAGAACACTGTGTCGCGAGCCGGTGCGGTGTACGGCCTAAAGTCAGATTCGCCCTGATGAAAACCTCCGGATGAGGTCGAAACATGTCGACAGTAGCTGACTCTATACGTGAGCAACCCGTTCACTAAGTTTAATAGTGACACACAGACATTATTAGAATGACTTAACGGGTTACTCACGTAGAGAGTCGGCTACTGGCCTTCAGGAGTTCGGAGGTCTTCATCAGGGCGAATGTGACTAAAGGCCAGCCCTGGCCAATAGTCCAACCAAATCTGCGACTGTTAACAATGATGTCAACATAGAAGGAATATAATAGTTTTTAAACAACTAGTTCTTTACATGCTTCTATCTAACTTGCAACGTATCTTATATGTTTGTTTAGGTCAAATCTAGCAACTCAATTTTCAACCAGTTATCCTTAACCGATTAGGTTGAAATTTTGCATATTTATGTAACTCAAAAGACAATACAATATTATATGTAAAGTCAATGAGCTATTCTAATGATGGAGCCGGGTTATTTTCAAAAGAAATCAGTTATGAAACAACATGAGCTCGTTGAATAGAACTCGTTTGATTTGTTTTGACGAGTACTTTATATACAGGATGACTTTTTATCCACCTGCTAATTTTTTCCCACGCATTAAGTATCACTTACTGATTACGTTTTTGAAAAAAAAATAGTATGTAAAATTCACACAGAATTTTTTTTTCTTGTACTAAATATCGCTCACGTATGGTTACTCGCAGAACAATCGCGCAATAATAGTACCTAGGTAGGTCCCGGCTCGCCGCCGGCTTGCGTGGAGGCGTGGCTACACCGCCGCCGGCCGCCCGCACGTGCGCGCATCCCCAGCCTCATCCCTCACCCTCAGTCGCCCACAGCCACCCGCCGCGTACGCATGTTCTTACGACTCACGCGTCTTCCAGACTCTCGCGCCATGTATTCCCACAGAGTTTACGAAATGATAAGATGCTACATTGTGAGCGGGGAACGCTTAAACGGTGCGCAGAGACTATCAAAGTGAGAGTGTAGGTACCATGTTTACGAGTACAAGGTTTGACAAAAACACCTGTGCCAAACCTTCGTAAAAGGGCCAGGATTTGTCTGCTGGACCAAGATGAATTCCATTTTGAGCATTTCATTAAGTATGACTGTAAGTTTACGTACATTTTAGGTAAGTTGATTTTAGAGGACATTTAATTATTGTGACTATTAATCATGGACTCATGGTCCATAAGTTTATTTAATTTTTTTAAATACGCCTAGTTGCAAAAGGTTCACAGGTAAACCTAGTTACGTTCTCGTATTTATTATTTTTTTAACTGTTGAATGTTTAGTTGTTTGTGTTGTTACCTACCTACTAAGTTTTGAGACGTATTTACTCGTAGTGACCTGAACCTTATGCACCTTGACGGTACAAGGCCTGAAAAAGTATAACGGAAAAAATTTCTTGCAACTTAAAAGTACCTAGGCATTTGCAATTTATCAACGAATCTACGAGAGGTCAACGGCCAGAGTAGCGCGGCCTAGACGCCGCTTATTATTACCGCGGTTAGGCACTACGGCGCGCGAGGTCAAGTTTCATGAGTTTTTTCGGGATAAACTTAAGACGTTATAAGTCGAGATTTTAGTACTGAGCGGTATTAAAAGAAAAAATACGTAATTCATAATTTTCGATGTACTTCATTATATGTCAATTTAGCAGGTGGTTAAAAAGTCATCCTGTATAGCCCGATAGCCTATAGATTGCCCGCAGGTTTGCGCGATGTACACGGGAAGTAAAGGTGACACTGTTTAGAGCATATTGTACATCGCTATACACCTGCAGCCTGTGGGCAAACTACACCAAGCGAAGTTACAGCGACCTCCGTGTCCTGTATATTAACGCGTTCAGAGTGATGGTGGGGCTGCCCCGGTTCTGTAGCGCCTCGGGAATGTTTGCGGGGGCGCGCACCGACTGCTTTTTCACAACCATGCGCACGCGGAGCGCGTCCCTGCTGCGCAGGGTGCGGGCCAGCTCCAACGTCATTCTGCACATAATCGGCGAGTGACTGGACTGTCCTTACCTGCGGCATTGCTGTGACAGACATGTCACAGTACCTATGCCGCAGAGAAGGTACTAAACATTGTAATTTAATATGAGTTTTTGTTTGTTTAATTTAATATAATTTACATTTGAATAATTCTTGACATGTATTTTAATATGAATCTAAGTTGTCCGAAATAAATGTTTTTTTTTATGGTTGACGATGTTTAGGGTCTGATTAAGGAGACGGAAGATGGTCGATGGAACTCAGTAATAAAACGACGCAACTCCATTCAGTTTGGGCTTTTTCACTTGTCTTAATACTTTGGTCTCACAATAAAAGCATGTACAAAAAATGAATGAACTGGCAAGCGAAGCGTAGGGCACCCACCTAAAAGGTGGTCAGATGACCTGACCAGGGTCGCTGGAAAGCGCTGGATGCAGGCCGCTTTTGATCGGTCATTTTGGAAATCTTTGGGCGAGGCCTATGTCCAGCAGTGGACGTTATGCGGCTGAAATGATGATGATGATGACAAAAACTGATTTTTGAAGTGAAAACTTCTTTAGCGGCGTTGTGCACTTTTTTTGGAATGGGTAAAAAATGTTAAACTCGCGTCAGGACACGTGACCTGATCGAAAATTCGTAAGACGGATGGAGAGTAGACAGCTGGCGCGGCGTAGGAGAGGGAGTATCCCCCTCTCTTTCTACGGCGCGGCGAAAATGTATGTCTGCGCCTGCTGTTTCGTATATCAAAAATGCACAACGTTAATATTCAAGTTTTCACTTCTGCCGGCACTCCCAGAGTGCAACCCGTCGTTTTTTTTTTATCTAAAAACTTATTTTCCTTAGGTGTGGAACACGGGCGCCTTGCGTCGCTACTTCAACTCTGGCATGCACCTGTACGAAGTGAACACGGTCAATCCGCTGGGAACTAAGGGCGCGCTCGCTCTGCGATACGGGGAGTTGTGCAAAGAGGTACTTACGGCATTTTTAGTTACTTCATTAAGGAGGAGGCTGTCGATTCGAATGAAAAATGTGTTTTTTATTTTATTTTATTTTATGTATGTTTCTCTATTTTATAAGCTAATAGAAAAAAAAAAATTTTATTTAAAATGGTTAGCAAGTTGGTTTCATTTTAATTACTTATATAAGTGAAGATCTGATGATGGAATCTTTGAATAATTGACGGAACATATACACAACATAGACACATATAGTGGTTTTGATGTTTTTGTCAATAAAGCAAGCATTTGCATTTATAGTGTGTGTTTTGGTAAAGTGGAACCAATGAAGACTAGAAATTGATTGTTTAATTTTAATTTTTTCACTTGTTGTTATGCAGATTAAAACATGTAATGTAAAATTGAAACGAACTCTTCTTCACTTAAATTAAATTTGAATTAATTTGAATTGAATTAAATTGAATATCACACTTCTAAATAGTAAGTATCTTTTAAATGCGTGCGACCAGAGTTCTATGTGATGAGAAAATTCGCGAGGGGAGGGTGATCCGAAGTCTAGCGAACTGGCAAGAGAAGCGTGGGATACCCACAAACAAGGTGGTCTGACGACCTGACCAAGGTCGCTAGAAAGCGCTAGGTATAGTCCGCTCTAGATCGGTCATTTTTAAATCGACGGCAGAGGCCTATGTCCAGCGGTGGACGTCACGGTTTCACAATTGTTGACGTGAGGGTTGTAAGACAAGATTTTCACCGTGTGCGTGCGCAGGTGTGGTCGGGGTCGGCGCGGTCGGTGGCGCCGCTGCGCGTGCGCTGGTGCGTGTCGCGGCACGCGCGCGCGCTGGCGGGCGGCGGGCAGCACGACGCGCAGGAGCTGCTGGCGTGGCTGCTGGACGCGCTGCACGAGGACCTCAACCGCGCGCAGGGCGCCGCTCCGCACCCGCAGCGCGACTCCGACGGCCGGCCCGACCAGGTACTGTGTGCCAACGTGAGCATTGCAATCCGGCCGGATCCGACCGGATTCCCGTCGATACGGTCGGGTGCGGCCGGATCCGGCCGGATTGTTCTATTATAAACCATTAGTGAACTGTTGTAAAAAATAGATGCCTATTAAATCAACTTTATTATTATAACTATTTATTCAAAAAGAAAACAATTAATTTCTCAATTTTAAAACAAATTAAATCACAAAATGTGTAAAAAATTAATATATTATTCTTTCGTGGTTTATTTTATCTTGAATATAGCCATAAAAGCATAAAAACAAGGAAAAAATACAAAAAAATATTTATACAATCAAATCCGGTGTATTGGTACTGGGTTCAGTAATTGTAAATTGATGCCGGATCTGTCTAATAACGGGTCCAGTTTTCCGGATTGCAATTCTTATTTCCCGGTCTCCGATTTTTGACTACTTAGTATTTCTTATTACGTAATTTATGTTTGTTAACTCATTCGCAAGCATTACGTGTTATTTAACAACATTGTATATATTATAAATATTTATTATTTAAAAAAAAGGATAATATAGAAAATAATAATATGACAAAGCCCTTCTGGCGAGTACGCGACAAATACTGTGAAAATGAGTTCCCTTCGACGTTTCTTCTCAGCAGTGGTCGTTGCGAAGCGCTGGTAGCTTTAGCTTTTCTTTAAAAACAAATTCAATTTTATTGTATTCATTGCCAAAGGAAAATGGGACTTTTTGGGCAGGACAATAATGTTACGTTTATTTCACAAAAACTATTGTATTGGTTTTGACAAGTAAATAGTAACTTGTCACTTCTTACTCGCACACGTCACTTCTCAAAACGTAAACCAGGCTTACCTACGCTCCTTGAACCCCAGATCGTAGCCGCGGAAGCGTGGGAGCAGTACACGGCGCGCAACCAGTCCATCATGACGGAGCTGTTCTACGGACAGCTCAAGTCCAAGGTGCGCTGCGACACGTGCGGGCACGAGTCCGTGCGGTTCGACGCGTTCAACATGCTGAGTCTGCCGCTGCCCATGGAGTCCTACGTGCGCTGCGAGGTCAGAGGTACGGGCCTGCTTGTTTTTATTTTTCTTAATTAAAATACATTTTCACAGATGATTGTTAATACAGCGCAATATAAACTTTATGAGTTAACGGGTTACTCACGTATAGAGTCAGCTACTGCCGACATGTTTCGACCTCATCCGGAGGTCTTCATCAGGGCAAATGTGACTACAGGCCGTACACCGCACCGGCTCGCGACACATTGTAGTCACATTTGCCCTGATGAACACCTCCGGATGAGGTCGAAACATGTCGGCAGTAGCTGACTCTATACGTGAGTAACCCGTTAACTCATTTTGATAATGTCTGTGTATCACGTTAGTTTTAATCAATACCAATACAGTATGTTAAAAAATACCCTGTCCGATCCGTTTTACATTTTGAAGCGGTAGGTATTTAATTTTGTATGGAGTTGCAGACTTTTTTACGATTTCAGGGACGGGACAAACCGATAAATAGAATACCTTAACGGATCAGACAGGGTTTTTTAACGTACTGTATACGCACATGTATCGTACGACTTTTTCAACGCACTTGTGAGAAAAAATACTTGATAAAGTAATAAAATGTTGTTTGCAGTGATGCTGCTGGACGGCTCGGTGCCGGTGAAGTACGGCGTGCGCGTCAACTCGGAGGGCACGTACCTGGAGCTGAAGCAGCGGCTCAGCGAGCTGTGCGGCCTGCCCGCGACCTCGTACGTACCGCTTTAACCTTTCGCACACCAGAGATTGTCTACGTTACTTTACCCCCGACACCAAGCTTAAAAAATTGTACGAAGGCATGTGACGAATAGAAAAATATTTTTGGTCCATTGGTTAGATTATTAAAAAATATTCTACACGTATTTTTTTCTTTTTTCTGTGGAGCAAATATGATAAATATACCTTTAAAAAAATCTTGACAACAGTGTTGGCCACTTACACATGATATTGTTTTGTTTTTCCTGTGTGTAAGTGGCCAACACTGGTGTTAGATTTTTTAGGCTGCCTAAAGGCATCTGACATAGCTTGACGCCTGCCATGATGACAGCCGGGACCAACAGCTTATACGTACCTTCCGAAGCACGGAGGAGCTCGAGAAATTTTTATGCCACTTGTGATCACCCATCCAAGTGCGGACCACGCCCGGTGTCGCTTAACTTGCGAAACTCCCGCCGGGCTACCGAGCTCCATATTGTACACTTACTCACTTTTACCCCACTTTACGTGGGGTTGGGACTTACACATGATAAACAAAACAATATAATAAAATTGCTTCTGCAGGATGCTACTAGTGGAACTGTCTGGCGCTACCATAGGGCGCGCGCTGGCCGACGGCGCCAAGATCGCGGCCGCCAGCGCCACCGAGCTGTACGCCTACGAGACGCCGCACGCCGAGCCGGCGGCTGAGGGCAGCGACAGCGACGGGGACGAGCGGCCGGCGCACAACGGTGAGCGGACGTAGCAACAGGTCTTGTCTCCACTGCGGGAGCATGACTATATCTGTACTGTCAGCGCCACCGAGCTGTACGCCTACGAGACGCCGCACGCCGAGCCGGCGGCTGAGGGCAGCGACAGCGACGGGGACGAGCGGCCGGCGCACAACGGTGAGCGGACGTAGCAACAGGTCTTGTCTCCACTGCGGGAGCATGACTATATCTGTACTGTCAGCGCCACCGAGCTGTACGCCTACGAGACGCCGCACGCCGAGCCGGCGGCTGAGGGCAGCGACAGCGACGGGGACGAGCGGCCGGCGCACAACGGTGAGCGGACGTAGCAACAGGTCTTGTCTCCACTGCGGGAGCATGACTATATCTGTACTGTCAGCGCCACCGAGCTGTACGCCTACGAGACGCCGCACGCCGAGCCGGCGGCTGAGGGCAGCGACAGCGACGGGGACGAGCGGCCGGCGCACAACGGTGAGCGGACGTAGCAACAGGTCTTGTCTCCACTGCGGGAGCATGACTATATCTGTACTGTCAGCGCCACCGAGCTGTACGCCTACGAGACGCCGCACGCCGAGCCGGCGGCTGAGGGCAGCGACAGCGACGGGGACGAGCGGCCGGCGCACAACGGTGAGCGGACGTAGCAACAGGTCTTGTCTCCACTGCGGGAGCATGACTATATCTGTACTGTCAGCGCCACCGAGCTGTACGCCTACGAGACGCCGCACGCCGAGCCGGCGGCTGAGGGCAGCGACAGCGACGGGGACGAGCGGCCGGCGCACAACGGTGAGCGGACGTAGCAACAGGTCTTGTCTCCACTGCGGGAGCATGACTATATCTGTACTGTCAGCGCCACCGAGCTGTACGCCTACGAGACGCCGCACGCCGAGCCGGCGGCTGAGGGCAGCGACAGCGACGGGGACGAGCGGCCGGCGCACAACGGTGAGCGGACGTAGCAACAGGTCTTGTCTCCACTGCGGGAGCATGACTATATCTGTACTGTCAGCGCCACCGAGCTGTACGCCTACGAGACGCCGCACGCCGAGCCGGCGGCTGAGGGCAGCGACAGCGACGGGGACGAGCGGCCGGCGCACAACGGTGAGCGGACGTAGCAACAGGTCTTGTCTCCACTGCGGGAGCATGACTATATCTGTACTGTCAGCGCCACCGAGCTGTACGCCTACGAGACGCCGCACGCCGAGCCGGCGGCTGAGGGCAGCGACAGCGACGGGGACGAGCGGCCGGCGCACAACGGTGAGCGGACGTAGCAACAGGTCTTGTCTCCACTGCGGGAGCATGACTATATCTGTACTGTCAGCGCCACCGAGCTGTACGCCTACGAGACGCCGCACGCCGAGCCGGCGGCTGAGGGCAGCGACAGCGACGGGGACGAGCGGCCGGCGCACAACGGTGAGCGGACGTAGCAACAGGTCTTGTCTCCACTGCGGGAGCATGACTATATCTGTACTGTCAGCGCCACCGAGCTGTACGCCTACGAGACGCCGCACGCCGAGCCGGCGGCTGAGGGCAGCGACAGCGACGGGGACGAGCGGCCGGCGCACAACGGTGAACGGACGTAGCAACAGGTCTTGTCTCCACTGCGGGAGCATGACTATATCTGTACTGTCAGCGCCACCGAGCTGTACGCCTACGAGACGCCGCACGCCGAGCCGGCGGCTGAGGGCAGCGACAGCGACGGGGACGAGCGGCCGGCGCACAACGGTGAACGGACGTAGCAACAGGTCTTGTCTCCACTGCGGGAGCATGACTATATCTGTACTGTCAGCGCCACCGAGCTGTACGCCTACGAGACGCCGCACGCCGAGCCGGCGGCTGAGGGCAGCGACAGCGACGGGGACGAGCGGCCGGCGCACAACGGTGAGCGGACGTAGCAACAGGTCTTGTCTCCACTGCGGGAGCATGACTATATCTGTACTGTCAGCGCCACCGAGCTGTACGCCTACGAGACGCCGCACGCCGAGCCGGCGGCTGAGGGCAGCGACAGCGACGGGGACGAGCGGCCGGCGCACAACGGTGTATCTGTACTACAGCCATACTTGGCCAGAGCAGCCAGAGGTCGCGTACGAGACACCGAGCGGGGAGCGAGCGCCTGGGTTGTCTGTTAGTAATCTCCGGAAATACAAGACGGATTCGAATGAAACTTTTTTGTTAGATAGCTGTTATGCCTGGGCAACACATAGGATATAATTGATTTTGGTAAATGGAACACCTGATACAGAACCGTTATGATCCAGCTAAACTATAAGAAATATAAAAATGACGCCTTAGCAAAAGTTGTTCCGCCTGATGAGCATTTTCCAGAAACATAAAGTCCACGCGAACCAAGTCACGGGCTTCGGCTAGTAAACAATATAATAATAACTGTTATTAGTATAACGTGACTTTTCGCGATTAATATCGACCCTTCTGTCGTTATGGTCGTTGGCAGACAGAGGAACTGCTTCTCAGTCTGCCAGCGACCATTAATCGCGGTAAGTCTCGTAATACTAATTAAAAAATAATATAATAAGAGAGTGTGTGTCGCAGGCTGGGCGCCGCCGGAGCAGCCGTGGCCGGAGGTGAGTGTGCCGCGCGCCGCCAACACGAACTCACTCTGCATGCCCGCACTCTTCTGCTTCAAGGTTAGCCACACCACTAGCTCACACCTACTCGTACCACACCCATACAACCCAAGTCGTTTAAGTAGCCACACAAATAAATGCCCCTTTTTATTAAGTGGAAATATTGTAAGGGGTGGTTCAGTCCGTCATTTTGAACAACTTTTCCCAGTAAATGTATACAGAAAAATAAAAAACATACAAATCGAAGTAGTCACGTGATTTCGTTACTATAGATTCTTTTTTCATGATGGACTGAATCACCCCTTTATATTTGTACTTAATAAAAATTTACATTTTATATTAGGTACAGTGCGCAAAAAAGTGTAACAATTTGGTTAGTAAAAAAAATATGGTTAAATACGAGAAAAATGCAATACAATTAATACTCGTATATACTGCTTAAGTGCTTATATTTGAAATAAGATAATTTAAAAATACGTTGAATAAATTTTGATTAAAGTACATATAATTATAAAAACAAGATAATAATGAAATTAAAAAAAAATGACCAGGTAACTTTTGAACATATTGTTTAAACCGAATGCTTTAAGGCCATACCCAAATTTTCCGGGGTCCAGTGGCGCCGCCATTTAAAATAAATCATTTAAAAGGAAACGGAGATATCATTCAAAATTGTGTCTTGGTCAAGCCCTAGATAACCCTTAAAACTATTTTATGAACTACTGTTTATAATTTAAAGTGCGAACGTGAAGCTTTTCTACGCACATTAGCTAAAAGTGGCCGTTTTTCGCAAATGTGCGTAGAAAAGCTACACGTTCTCACTTTAAACTTCAAAAAGTAGTTTAAAAAATACTTTGAATGGGTATCGAGAACTTGACGAAGACACAATTTTAAATGATATCTCCGTTTCCTTTTAAATGATTTATTTTAAATGGCGGCGCCACTGGACCCCGGAAAATTTGGGTATGGCCTTAATAGAATTTAGTATTTCCAGTATTTATTTGAGAATTAAGAGAGAAAAACAGGAATCAACTTTTTTTAACAAGCAAAAATTAAAAACAATAAATAATTAAATACCTCTTCCATTTCATCTTTTTCAAATTAAAAACTAAAAATAACGCAGGTTCTTGTCGGTTGTTTGAAAATTAACATTCAAAATTAGGAAGCAAATTAATTTGGTTGATTTGGAGATTTTGGTGTTATTAATACTATGTACAGTTTAACTAAAATGTTCGCAGCGGTGTTTTACTAACGTGGTTCATTTGTAAATATGTATATGTCGCGGCCATACCGAAATTTACCGCGGTCCAGTGGCGCCCCCATTTGAAATAAATCATTTGAAAGCAAACGGTGATATTTCGTCTTGATCAAGCCCTAGATAACCCTTTTTAACTACTTTATGAACTACTGTTAAAGTGCAAACGTGAAGCTTTTCTACGCACATTGGCTAAAAGTGGCCGTTTTTCGCAAATGTGTATAGAAAAGCTTCTCATTCGTACTTTAAATTATAAACAGTAGTTCATAAAATAGTTTAAATGGTTATCTAGGGTTTGATCAAGACGAAATTTTAAATGACACCACCATTTGCTTTCAAATGATTTATTTTAAATGAGGGCGCCACTGGACTCCGGAAAATTCAGGTAGTAAAATCAGCCATCCAACTGGATGCCTAGCTTGGACATTAAAACCAGGCATCCAATTGAATGGCTAAACGACATCTAGCCAAGTCATTGAACGCAACGTTTAACCAGATGGAACGTAGTAAGTATAGTCATTTAGTTTAATTAATTGGATATTGATGAATTAGTGATATGTGGTTAGGGTTTACCAGGGGCGTGCATAGAGATTTTTGTTTGGGTAGACTACAATACAACTTACGCGATTTTACGTCCTCCAAAATCAGTGGCCATTTGTGAATACTTATTGGTTTTGATAATAAACAATCACTATTCAGTTTTAACAAGCAATCACTTTGTTATACAACATTCACAAGTAAAACTTTGCACCAATTTACTAAGTTTTAAATAAAACTTTCATACCTATGCATTTGTAAACAAACTCAGTAACCAAACTAGGTACTTAAATCACCGAACTAAATATAATCCGGCAAAAAAATGTGTAACACATATCAATACAATCTTCGATGAATTACGCGTTTCTAATTTGGAAGCATAGCACCGATAGCACGATAAGAAACCCTATTGGTTAATACTACAATTAGCCAATAGGGTTTGTTGTCGTGACCTTCGTGACATCACAGGAACAAATAAAAATATTGATACATTCTAATTGGCCACAGCCTCGGTCTCAGTTCTAGCTTTATGTGTGCATTTGTTACGTGTGTGGTGTGTCCATGAAGGACGTTTATGCACACAAACGCAGGCGCAAAAGCCTATTCATACACATTAGCTACCTATGCATGTGTGTAAATCAAGCCATCTAGATATTTGTCTTCGGCGCGTACCTACTTACGTTTGGTGCGCCGCGCCGCCGCCGCGCTGGTAGCGACACAGCGACTTTGGAGTAGAACGGCCGGAAAGAGCGCGCAATTTAAAAGACGTGTAGCGCGTAATCGTTTTTATATAATAATTTCAAAAATGCGCATATACTAGCGATCGACCGGGTAGACAACGTCTACATGTCTCTATGGAATGCACGGCCCTGGGGTTTACAATTTACATATTACTAAAGACTACTTTTTACTAATACCTACCACTTAGTAACTAGTTATAGAGAAATATTGGAAAAATGACTTTTGATGAGATTACGAATGAAAAATAACATTCACAGTCACAACAGCTGTTTGAGTTGTTGACGCCATATTTGTTTTGGTGCGCTACCACGCCGCAGTAGACAAAATCTGAACTAAATTTGAATCACTTGGCTGAGTTTTGGTTAGTAATTTTCAAAGGGCTGACTTTCAATACGCCAAGTGGTAAACGTTTAGTGTTTCTAGTTCAATTTACTATCGGCCTAGGCATCCAATTGGATGCCTAGTTTTAATGTCCAAGCTAGTCATCTAGTTGGATGGCTGATTTAACCAGATGGTTGCGACATATACACTGTGTTTCCGTGCGACCCCGTCCCGGTGACGTAGTGTGTACAAGGTATTTGGCTTTCAGCTAGATAGTGAAGGTAAACATACTGTTTAGCGCGGTGACATGACACTCTTGTCGGTGAAATTGACCTTGGAAGTCAGAATGACAGTGTGTGGTTGATACCGCTTGGTCTTGTATCTTAAAGACCTTATAGGTGCAACTATTTAAGGCTGTTTAGGTCGGTTTTTAAACCCTGACGAAAAGAGGGGTGTTGTAAGTTCGATGCCAACATCTGTCTGTCTGTAGCTGTCGAACGGACGGACCGATTCCGTTGCGATTTTTTACGTGAAAGCAGGTTTCCTTGCGGTGGTTCTTAGCTGTGATTAATCGAAATTGGTTCAGCCGTTTAAAAGTTATTGATGGGCCTAAAAGTCGGGGTATTTTTTTATTGGCCTGGAATATAAACTTGTTTTACTAAATGGCAAATTCTTTTTTTATTTTTGGTTTGTAGTATATTTAATTATGTAGATAAATGAAACTAACTTTAAGACTTTATAATATTTGCATCCTTAAGGCTATTGTTGATGCTAATACCAAGCGGTATTAAACACTCGATGTTATTCGGTCTCGATCTGACATTCACGGCTGTAGTTTCATCCGCATTTTTGTCACCGCGCTAAGCTAATCCAAATTTCTTTACGAATTCCATAGTAGCTAAATGTGTTTTTGGCTCATCTGTACCATCTCACTTAGCAATTTAATTTGACTAAAACGTTTTACACAAAATGAAGAAAAAAAAATTTTTTTTTATCATTTCGTCTATATGAACTGTGTATGTAGTATCGTCGCCATGCTAAGTAGCCTATCACTGACAAACTTTATGTGTATCTGTCAAAATTGTTTATGTAAATTTTGGGCGTGTGTATGTTTTATGTTCTATGTTTGTTTGTAACTTTGTATCTAAAACGTTAATATTTTTAGCAATATATTCTGTTGGTACTGTTAGTTTCATTAATTTTATAATTTCTACTTGATTATTGTATTAAGATATAAATGATTTAAATTTGTTTTCCCTCTCACTCTCTCTGAAGTTTGAAAGTAGCGTGAAACACGGGTATACTTACGTGGTATATAGCTTGACGACTGCCATACAATGTTTACAGCCGGACTGCCATGCCCCTGTCCCAGCTGTCATTGTATGACAGTCGCAAGCTATGTCAGATGCCTTTTAAATCTGACACTAGTGTTGGCCCCTCACACACACGAAAAACAAACAAACAAGGGGACCAATGGCTTATTCTGCCTTCCGAAGCACGGAATAGCTCGAGAAATGTTTTATGCCGCTTGTCACCCATCCTAGTGCGGACCACACCCGGTGTCGCTTAACTTGCGAAAGCGCTAGCAATGCGCACTCCCGTTGGGCTACCGAGCTCCTCATTCCTTTTATCTTTTACTGATAACTTAAAAGTACCAACAGAATATTACTAAGGCGCGATTTGACTAACTAAACAAAATGTGATTTAGTTCTTGCGTATGGATATCCCGGCTCCCGTCTTGAATGCATTGTTTTACTATTTTGTCTGGTATTCTGAGCAAATGAAGGATTAAATATTAAACATAGTTTCAAGCGATATTTGAGCTACATTCAGAGGTATGAGGAAGTATTGACGGGATTTAGTTTAATCTGATAGTTTTTATTATAATAATACAAATACATACATACATAAACAAGAACTACACAAGTTTAGTCTCAACGTCACGTTCATGTTTTTTTGTTTGTTTTTTTTTTACTGTTTTGTGTGTCTTTTGGTGTGTGAATATTATTTTTTTAATTTTTAGCTTCCTTATAATGTTTTTTATACAATCAGTGTCAGGGTCAATTCAGACAGAGAATCAGAGCAGATAGGATTTTTTGTGATACCCTAAAATAAACTTTAAACATTTATACACTTTAGGCTATGGTATTGAGTTAATAATTGCTCGGGCATTTTTTTCTCTCTATCTGAACGGACCTTCACTGTAATGCAATAGTAACTTTAAAGTCGATTCCCCTCTAGAATTTCCAAAATGACTGAACCGTATACAGCGTAGTTAACATCCCTGAGCCTGTCCTCTGTCTCCCCCGTCAACGACAGACGTTAAAATGTATCTGTATATTAATTCCTTTTTAGTAATCTTTTTCCATAAGTTTCAGTGCTTAAGTTGCAAACAGCGTTAGGTTCCCAAACGCGTTCACAACTACATATTAAACGCTCATCGATTTCAGCGCTCGAGATCGGAAATTCTTATGTCTCAGAGTCCGCCCACGGCGTTCTACGCGCAATACAGCGACAACCCGGACAAAAGCCACACCCTGCCGAAAGACCTGCGCAGGACTGTCAGTAACTCCCCCACACTGAGCGTCAAGTCGCTGAATGTCAAACCGTCTAGTCCGAGGTTGAAGGTCAAGTTTGGATCCTCGCCCTCCAATATGTGCCGGATGGACGAAGAGGCTGGGCCTGCCAATGGGAAGATACAGTATTTGGTGGCGGTGCACAGGTTAGTGTAGTGTAGTAGTTGAGGCGTAAGCTCAGCTTTGCGTTAGTGTGAGTGAGCGATGAAAGTAGTGGTCAAAAAATTACATAAAATGAAATCAACGTTTTATTAGAAATTAATAAACCTTTTTCATTATTATAAATGTTAGTTTATGTTAGTTTATTTCACTAATATTTTAAAGAACACATCAAGCTGTTAGCGGTACCTTAAAATTTAAAAAACAGTCTAAATCGGCGTAGACCGTGCCGTGCTTCAGGACGATGGTCATATCAGGACCTACATTATCTGTGTGCACTCACACAAATGCAAAGCTGAGCTTACGTCTCGAAAGCTGTAAAAGTTTTTTTGATATTTGGGAAATAGTGATCCATTTGACCGGGCCAAAGTATATACCTAAATAAATTCGGTATAGTATTGATAGGTAAGAAGTGGTGTATTGCGCGTGCTTAAAAAGCCACTTCCTGGCGTGTGGAAGACGTAAAAACGTATACACGTCTCTCGTGGAGGTAAACAAAGCGACCATGTTGATTTCTGTCTCCTACGGTGATCTACCTCAGCAGCATGGCACTGGCGACTGCGTTTATTGAGCGCCATCGTCTATCACTATCTCGCTTTACGTAATGATGAGCGGGAGGGCACTTGTGCGAGCTATCTCGGACATAATCATAATTTTGATAACTATCCTATGTAAAGAAGCAAAAGAGGTTTGCAAGGATCGTAGTAAGTGGAAATCCATAGTCTCTACCTTCCCCCATGGGAAACAGGCGTGAAAATATGTATGTATGTATGTATGTATGTATGTATCCTATGTAATAAATTACAAAGCTAAATTTATCATTCATTTTTTCCGCCTTCTGTACACATTCCCCTATCTGGGACGCTCCGCCCAGGAGCTCCCTGGCCCCATGTGTACGTAATGCTATACTGGTGGTCCGCAGGAAGCAGTCCCGCGCGGACGCGTACTTCCTGCCGTCGCAGCGCTGCCGGCCGGCGCTGTTCGGCGTGCCCGTGCTGGTGCCGCTGCGGGCCGGCATGAGCGGCCGCGACCTGTACGCCAACGTCTGGACGCAGGTAACGGGGACTTCGCATAACCAACAAAATTGTTGAAGTATTAAAACCTTTTTTTACATTATGTTTCTTTTTTTACAAAGAAGTATGTTGTGTTGGCAGTTAAGTGCCAAGAAAATAAACAAGGGAGATAAGTTATAAAGAATATTTTATTTATAAAGAGATTTAAGGTGAATGCAAAGGGCTCTTCATTAAACTTTTTTCGCTAGATGGCGTTGATTTCAATATTTTCAGGTTTTTTTAAAATTCTTGTGTAATGGATTACTGGTAGGCAAACATTTTTGATCGGCGAGCCTGTAACATACTCTTTTATTTATTTAATGGCATACTTTTATTCTTCAGTCAACGTATTCAGAAAAATGCTCCAAAATAAAATCTGTCATTTTTTCTCGTATCTCTACACTCACTCACACTACGACAGGAGCTTCAAAAAGCATGAAAGATGGCGTAAACCGTTGTTATAGATTTGAGTATCGCCACTAGATGGCACTATTATAAAAACTTAACTGGATAGCGCTTATTTTCAGTAATTTTTTCGAACAGCCGAAAATCATTTTAAACACGGCCGGCGATAAAAAAATGATCTCAGATTGCATATTTGTCAACCACAGCTTTGACTCTGATAGCTAATCAAGCCTTGTGTCGGGGCACTCGTTTAGAGTTTAGACCATTTGGTGGAAGGAAAAACCACCGCGCAACAAACGTCGTCATTGTACCTACATGTATTGTATTTTTTAATAAAACCAAATCGTACACAATGTTGTTAAATTTTCTTTTTATTGAAGTTTAATTTTTATTACTGAAAAAAAAAAAAAATCATACAGATAGAATGATACATAATGATAGTGATTTCTTGCCGACATAAATTGTTAAATGTTGTAGTCATTATTCTGTGCACGGTGACTAAAAACAACTTTATAGTTTATATTGCATGTTTGAACTTGAAATGATGGATGATGGAGACGGCAAACCTCTGTTATAGTGAAACAAAAAAAGAAACACTTCTGCATTTTCCTGACACGTATTTTCCCATGGACCTGAAATAAATTTTAAATATAAATATAGGTATCTATACAAAAATGTATACGGACAAATCACACAGACTTTTAAATCAATCAAACCCAAAACAAGTTCGAGACTTGTGTTTCAGTGTCAAACATGGCGGCAATTTGCAACTTAGGGAAACATTTTGAAACAGATTCCAATATGAAATGTTGAATCACATATAGTACAATAACAATAATAAAAAATATCACAAGTCCGTTCGACCACGCAGACAAGAAAGAAGTCCTGGCAAAAACGTCATCCGTGACATCCGTACTTTTCTTGCACCGTCGTGGATGAAGGCATTTTTGCTCGCCGCCTAATGTCATTTTGACTAAACAGCCGGTTTTATACTGCGGCGACCACTGAAATATGTAGACATGTAGCGTGTCACTACTATCAGACACCCAGGCGACGTAAACAAATCTTAACTGGATACAACTTACCTATAATAAATCATATTAAATATTCTAATGATTTCAACTTATGTCATATCGGTATATCGTTTCAAACCTGCAAGCACTCGCTTCCTCGACTTAGGCGGTCCCGAATACACGTAACGTTGATATTTCTTCCTATCCGATCTGGTAGCCATTATTCTCCGAAATTATAATATAGCACGACAAAATTGTAACACATAATCTAGAGATGTGCCGTTGCTGGCAACATCTGGTAGATACAAACCCCACCAAAAACATACCTCTTACAATGGGGGCCAAGTTCCAATCGGCAAATTGTTCGCCTAAAACAGAGTTTTATTATAGATAGAGAGAATTAATTTTAATCAAGTGTTACTTACTGCACGAAAACCTGCCAAGTTCAAATTTTGAATCATTTAATTACTTCAAAACTTGGCATTGGACTGGATTTCAACTCTTTTTTAGGCGAACAATTATTAGCGGATAGAAACTTGGCCCCCTTTTTAACAGATATGTTTTTGGTGGGATTTCAATACTTTTTTCAAGAAATCGTACCTATTTTTTCTTTTTCTGCCACACCTGCTATACAATGTGCATTATATATACATGACAATATTTTGTTTCCCCTCCCCCCTATCCTCCTCCCCCCTCCTCATCTAAGTTAATAAATATATTTTTTTTAATTCGGTATTAGATTGAGCCAACTCACGCTTGACCGATTTCTTAAATTTCTGTTTTTTTGTTAATTTACATAACATAATACACGACCTGTGTGCCAAATTTCATAACGCTATTACAATTGGAAGTGGCTTAAAGGTTTTGATTACCGGTCAGTGAGTCAGTCAGTGCCAAAATTAGCTATTTTCACAGGGTCATATTTCAGGATCTACTGAAGCTATATCTATGAAATTTGGCATACTGCTTTTGTACTAGTATATAATTACGTAGGTACAAAGTAAAAGGGGTCAAAAGTAAATAGTGTAGGTTCGTGTAAATAGTGCACGGCATAGGCGCGGCCTGTTGCTGGAACTTGGCCTACGCACTACCGTGCGCTTAGAAATCAAAAGAAACGGGTCCCGGCGGGAGTGCACATTACTAGTGATTGCGCAAGTAAAGCCACACCGGGAGTGGTCCGCACTTAGATGGGTGACCACAAGTGGCATAATAATGTCTTAAGCTTCTCGGTTCTTTGGAAAGCAGTTATAAGCCGTTGGATCCAGCTGACATTATTAAATGAAAGTCGTTTAGTTTTGTCAGATTCCTTTAGGTAGCTTAAAAAATCTGACACCAGTGTAGGCCATTTACACACATGATTTATTTTGTTTTTAGTATTTGTTGTTATGGCAGAACAGATGGCAACAAAAATACATAATTATTCGTGAAAATTTCAACTATCTAGCTATCGCGGTTCTTGCGATACTGCCTAGTGACAGACAGACGGACAGACGGACGGACAGCGAAGTCTTAGTACCTAATAGGGACCCGTTTTTACCCTTTGAGTACCCTAAAAAAAGAGTGTGTACTCGATGGCGTGTACTTATGTACCTACAAGCGTTAGTTAGAAGTTATACTTCTTTGACGTGAACATAAATGCATCATAACACTCATTTTCGAGACAGTGGACCCTATCTCTTAATTATTTATTTTCTCCACAATCTTACATATCTTACATAAATACAGAGAAGATAAGTACGATCGCAGATTTTTTTAATAAAATATATCCAAAGAATATTTGATATTTAATATTAATATCCGATAAAATAATTAACAACTAATTTATGAACTATCTCCACGTGAAGGTTTTGCTAAATTGCTAATTTGATTGTTCATATAAGTAGATTAGATAAGTCACGTTCAGAAGTTCGTAGGTTTATTGTGAAATTCTAAATAAAAAGTAAAGATTAATTTTTCGGTAGTATTCATAGTAATCAATACAAACATTAGTAAGTACTTATTTTTTGTTTATGAATAGGTACATGTTTACCTACTAAGCTATACCTATCATTATTTCTTTTAATTAATATATGTTTTGAAAAAAATAATTGTTTCAGTTTCAGAACGAACTCATATCGTAGAAATTAGAAATATTGTGGAGACTTGGAGAGAAATGCATTCGGTTTCAAAAGCAAACAACGTTGCCGTCTCGTGCCGCTGTGTACCTACTACACTTTGCGCGTTGCCTGCTGCATGAAGAGCGGCAACGTAGCATTCTGACCGCGCTGAGTCTTCTGACATAATATTACATTTAGATATTTTTATTACAGCGCCATCTAAATGATGTCCAAGTATGTCGTTGCAAGCATTGAGCTGTCAAATTAGACAAATGCAGTAGTTTTTAATAAATCTGCCAGATGTCACTCTAAAATGAATTCTATTTATTACACACACATTGTTAGAAATGTTAATTTTTGTCTTGTTTTAAATATCGTTTTTCTTGTAAAGTACTCTAAATTATTATGACAGACTTTAAAGGCGAGCACTACAACTTCATGAAAATTGGAAAATCGATTGTAATATGAGAAACACTATCCACATTAAGAGAATTGCTGTAAAACAAAATGTATGGACGGCCAAGGTTCGCAATCACCTTAATCTATATCTATACATATAATAAAACAGTAAAAAAAGTGTGTCTGTACATTAAATATAATTCAAAAAAAATATTGGGTGCGATGGAGACGTAGTAATAGAGTAAGAATTAAAAAAAAATGTCTGTCTGTTTGTCTGTATGTCTGTTTGTCTGTTTGTACACGCAAATCTCCGGAAATACTGGACGGATTCGAATGAAACTTTTTTTGTTATATAGCTATTAAGCCTGGGCAACATATAGGGTATAAATGATTTTGAAAAATGGAACGCCTGATGCCGAACCATAATGGTCCAGCTAAACTTTAAGAGATATAAAAATGCCGCCTTAGTAAAAGTTGTTCAGCCTGATGAGCATTTTCCAGAGACATAAAGTCCACGCGAACGAAGTCGCGGGCTTCGGCTAGTATTTATATAATTTTAAGGCATTTCGCTTCCAACAAAAAAGTTTCATTCAAATCCGTCTAGTATTTCCGGAGATTAAAGTGTACCAGCAGACAGACATGTTTTTTAAATTCTCTCTATATCACTATGTCTCCATCGCCCCCAATGTTTTTTGTGGAAATTTATTCAATGTACAGACACACTTCTTTTACTGTTTTATTATATGTATAGATACAGATTTTCCTACACTTACTACAACCTAACTGAAGATATTTCGTTTTGTGAGATTGATCCTCGTGTCCGAACGAGTAACAACGATTTAGTTTCGTTCTAGGTCGCGAGGTTGCTGAGCGCAAGGCCACCTTCTCATGATCAATCCAATCATGCAACAGACTGGTGAGTAGACTTTATTATACTGTAAATTAAATATAGTTTTGTATTTATGGAAGAAGACAGAGCTATTTAAATCAGTAGCGTTATAAATAATAATCCACTTAAAACATAAATGTGTAAATGGAAGCCAGGTTTAACACTCGACAAAAGAATTGAGAACTAAATGACTGCCAAATTCTGTAGAAAATCCTGAAATTTATGTATAAGATATTATTAAAAAAAATTACAAAAATAACGTAAATCTTTTTTGTATGTCCGAACAAATTTTTTAAACGACTTCAAAAAAGGAGGAGTGAGAAAGTGAATACTTCATTAGGCGCGTTGGGCATTTTTTGAGATGATAAGAAACCATTGGACTTGCATCACTGATTGATACTGAAACTGACACCGGCATTCCCGAAGTGCCAATTTTTTATGTATGTTCACCAATTACTCGACGGCGCCTAGACCAATATAGAAAATACTTTTTTGTTTGAAAGGGCATACTTGTCAGGTAATCCCAAAGAAATTTAATCAAAGTCAGTTGTGTAACTTAGTGTTGAACTTGGATTTTAGTTTTAAAAAAAAAAATATCCATTTAACTTCAATGGGATGTTTTGCGAGGTCTACAGCTCACAGAGTCACTAATGTATTTAGGTTTCATAGGTTTCGGATAAATAAACATCCGGATGCTGTGTCGCCAGTTCCTTTCTTTGAACTTGGCTCTGACCCGCTGCCGCGTGTGTGTAATGAATCTACAAAGAAATGCTGTATAATTTCATAAGTTGTGTGAGGTCGTAAGCTAGCTATTGTTTTGCGTTGCAGTGACGATAGTTTGGGCTACGAGTTCCCGTTCACGCTGCGGCTGGTGTCGGCGGCGGGCGGGGCGTGGTGCGGGGCGTGCGGCTGGCCGGCGCTGTGCAGGGGCTGCGCGCTGCCCGCGCACGGCGCGCCGCTGGTGCGGGACGGTGAGTGCGGGGCGGGGGCGGGGCGGGGAGCGGGGCGTGCGGCTGGCCGACGCTGTGCAGGGGCTGCGCGCTGCCCGCGCACGGCGCGCCGCTGGTGCGGGACGGTGAGTGCGGGGCGGGGGCGGGGCGGGGAGCGGGGCGTGCGGCTGGCCGGCGCTGTGCAGGGGCTGCGCGCTGCCCGCGCACGGCGCGCCGCTGGTGCGGGACGGTGAGTGCGGGGCGGGGGCGGGGCGGGGAGCGGGGCGTGCGGCTGGCCGGCGCTGTGCAGGGGCTGCGCGCTGCCCGCGCACGGCGCGCCGCTGGTGCGGGACGGTGAGTGCGGGGCGGGGGCGGGGCGGGGAGCGGGGCGTGCGGCTGGCCGGCGCTGTGCAGGGGCTGCGCGCTGCCCGCTCACGGCGCGCCGCTGGTGCGGGACGGTGAGTGCGGGGCGGGGGCGGGGCGGGGAGCGGGGCGTGCGGCTGGCCGGCGCTGTGCAGGGACTGCGCGCTGCCCGCTCACGGCGCGCCGCTGGTGCGGGGCGGGGGCGGGGCGGGGAGCGGGGCGTGCGGCTGGCCGGCGCTGTGCAGGGGCTGCGCGCTGCCCGCGCACGGCGCGCCGCTGGTGCGGGACGGTGAGTGCGGGGCGGGGGCGGGGCGGGGAGCGGGGCGTGCGGCTGGCCGGCGCTGTGCAGGGGCTGCGCGCTCATTTGTATGGAAAGTTGAATTATTTTTCGTTTTTCAACAGGGAATAAGCTTGAAAAAATATGTGTTACCCTACCAGTTTATCCAAAAATATTTAAAAGTAAAGTATTAACAGTAAAAATTGGTTGAAAAACGAATAATATATAGTGATTTTACGAAAATATGTCTATCTTACTCGCAAATGTATAAATGACATCGACGTTGACGTCACCAGTCCATATCGGACTTCTCTTTCTAATTAAAACTTTAAAGTATCACAAGTTCGCCGCTGATTAAGATATTTTTAAATTTATTTTATAATTGTTTACCGTGGTTAATAAAGATTTTTTAAGCAAATAAAAATAATACTTGCATATTCTGTTATTTTTATGGAAATTCAATGTTGTACGGCGCAGACTTGGTTTGTCACCTAGGCCCGCGCCATACATGAAGAGATGTGTTGATGTTGATGATGGCATGGAGACACAAGACCACGTCACGTAGGAACTGTATGTTACATGTTGTAGTTGGGTGTGACGGGTCCTTTCTCGATCGCTGTTCGATAACATCTCAATTGTAGTGTTTAATAGATGTAAAATGTAAAGTTAAAACAGCTGACACGCGACCTACATCGGATGTGGCCGCGTGCAGCCGAAATGTGCAAGCATTGCTCGTACAATTGTATCTCACGTAAGTTTTAATCAAAAAAAATATTTTATACTTATTAACCATGCAATAACAAATGATATGTGCCATGCCGTTGGGTTGATGTAGGTGTCCAGTAGGTAGCGTTGTGGTTGGGTGTGGTGATGGAAACACGAGAGCCGTTGATTGTATTTATTCCATCTTCTTAAACCTACTCCTTACATAGTGACGACTCTAACTCTATTGATTACAACTACAGCTTATATACTAAATTAGAGTAACCATTACTGACGTAAACAAGTTATCTTATTGGAATCTATCTTACAAAGCACGTAACTTATAATAAGTTATAAGGATTTTTTAAATAAATAAATAAATAAATACGTGCATATTCTCTATGGTTTTTATGGAAATTCAATGTCATGGACTGAACTTGCACCTAAAAGTTTATTGATGTTTAAAAAGTAACCCTGTATATATGTGCAACTGTCCCTCACAAGCCATTTCCCAACAGGCACACCCCCCCGGGTCCGCAAGCGGCCCGGCGCAGTCCGCGCAGACGAGCCCCGGCCCGAGTCGCCGGCGGAGTCCTGCGACTCCCCGGCCGCGAGGGTCAAGCTGCAGAGGCAGGCCAGCAGCCGGCTTGCCGCATACGATGAGGTACACCTTTTTAGGGTCCCATACCTGTCGACGCACCACATCGACACCACACGCACACAGACGTACGCCGGTCACCGGCGACGCAGACACGGCCCCCACTCGCTTCTTCTTATCGTGTGTGTTAGTGACTAACACTAGTGTCAGAGTTTTTAAACCGCCTTATAGGCCTCTGACATGGTTTTAGGTAACGACCAATGTCAAAGACAGTGACCGGGACCGACGGCTTAACGTGCCCTCCGAAGCACGGATCATCTTACTTATCAGACAATCAGGAGATCAGCCTGCAATGTCCTAACCAAACTAGGACAACAACACAAAGTCGTTGCCCCCGCTGGGAATCGAACCCGCGACCTCCAACGCTCCAACCATTACCCCACTCGCTAACGGACCATCACTGTGCATACATCTATATTGCATTTTTTTTTGTAACAATATTTTAATAAACGAGTCATATTCTATATACATCCAATACCATCTTCACCATAACACGGGGCCCGTGCCCCATTCTCAGGGGGCCCCGAAGGACCGACAATTTCTCTCACACATTTATTCTCAAAACATTTTTGTCGGGCTCATTACACTTTTTTCACAAATCAGAAATTATGGGCCCCTGACTAGCCAGTTTACGAAGGCCCTGATCATATCTTCATATTTTCTTTACCAAAGAAGCACACTTCCTTCCGACTACTAGCCGCCCGGTCAATACCCAAACAATGAACTCCGCCGTCCGTCTGTCTGTGAACAAGCTGTATCAAATGAACCGTGATATCTAGACAGTTGAAAATTTCATAAATCATGTGTTTCTGTTGCTGCTATAGGAACAAATACTAAAATCAGAATATAAAAATGTTTAAGTGGAGCTCCCATACAACAAACGTGATTTGTGTAGATAATGGTACGGAACCCTTCGTGCGAGTCCGAATCGCACTGCAGCCTGGTGACAGAGAGAGACAGACGGACAGTTGAGACTTAGTAATAGGTGTTCTGTAGGCGTCGCAATAAGACACGGGTGTGCGGTAACAACGTTTATTTAAGACTGACAATCGTGGAAACTTAGATTACCTACATTACAATAGGGTCCCGTTTTTACCCTTTCGGTACGGAACCCTAAAAACAATAATCTGGTTTTGTTATGTTCTCTAAACATTTCTCAACATTTCAGGAGCACACTGAGAATGGTGAACTGAAGTACCTAGATTTGAGCATGTTGCGCGGCGGCTGGCGGAAGGTGTTGCTGGCCATCGACTGGGACCCCACGGCTCTGCACCTGCGGTACCAATCAACTCGAGAAAAGGTAAGAATATGTCTTTATTTGGCTTTCCATCAAGTTATAATTTTGGTGTCACTCCCCGTTTGGGTATCCAAAATGTACCTACATTATTACTATGCGCGCGGCGAGTACTCCGGAGTGGTAAATTCAGTGGCATGAATCGTATGTCTAGAGTAATAAGAATGAAATTAGCTTGCAATGCCCTTCTAGGTATCAAAACGAAAAGATGCCGAGTTCTGACGCGAGCTAAATTAAACCATATCGCTAACCACATTGAGTAGATATTTCTTTGAATTGCTTTGCTGAGTAAGACTGCTGTATGTGAGTACTAGTACGTATTCTGTGCCTGGGAAGGGACTCCGGGCCGGTGGTGCGAGATGCCAAATGTGGTTACACATTGGTTCACAGCTGTGTCAGATGTTTTAAGACAGCTTGAAAAATCTGATGCCAGTGTTGGCTCAGACGAGAAAACAAAACGAACTGGACCAGAGCCCTATTTTTTTATTAAGAATTTTGTATCAAGATTCAAAGATTCAAATGTTCATTCAGTAATTAGACCTTCACAGGCACTTTTACAATAAGCATAATTTACATTTCGAGCAGTTTAAATTAAAATTATATTGTTTAAAAAAAGTTACCAAAATAGAAGAAAAAAATTTTTTTTGCTTCTTTTTTTTTGAGCTGTTCCAGTCCACAAGGAAAAAGGTACACATCATCTTTAGGTCTATTTAGTCTCCACAGAAGGAGCACGACCTTGTATGTACTACCAGAACCATAAGAGGCCAGAGCAGCCAGAGGATTTGGCCTACACTCTTCTCGTTGGCCAATCGGGTTGGAGAGATCTCATTCATGTTTATAAGCTTTGTTTAGCTTGTATGTCCTAAGTCGTCTTCTACGACATCCATGGAAAGACTTGGATTGGTCCTATTCTACTCTGCCGGAAACCACACGGCAAAAAAACAGTACACATAAACGACTTAATTTCAAAGTCAAAGTCAAGTGAGGAGCTTGATGGCCCGGCGGGAGTCCGCATTACTAGCGCTTTCGCAGGTAAAGCGACGCCGGGCGTTGTCCGCACTTGAATGGGTGACACACGAAGTCCAATACCGGGGTCATTTGGAGAATAAGGCCAAACTGGCGTCTAAAAATCTTGGTGTGCTCAACAGAGCGAAGAAGTACTTTACACCGGGTCACAGGCTTTTACTTTACAAAGCCCAAGTCCGACCACACATGGAGTACTGCTCGTTTCTCTGGGCTGGAGCACCAGAATACCAACTCCTTCCACTTGACTCGATCCAACGTCGGGCTGTACGTATTGTCGACGATCCCAAACTTACAGACAGATTAGAAACACTAAGACACCGGAGAGACGTGGGCTCTTTATGTATGTTCTATCGTCTATACAACGGGGAGTGTTCTGAGGAACTTTTCAATTTGGTGCCACCGTCACGATTTTACCACCGCACCTCGCGTCACAGAGAGAGAGCTCACCCCCATATCTTAGACGCCTGGTATCCAAAAACCACTAGGGCATCACGTTCATTTTTCCCCAGGACGTGTCAGATGTGGAATATGTTTCCTTTGCGCTACAACATGGGGTTCTTCAAAAGGTGTGTTAATAGGACTCTAAAAGGCCGGCAACGCATAGACGGCACCTCCGGTGTTGTATGTGTCCATGGGCAGCGATGACCTTTTACCATCAGGAGGCTCGCTTGCTCGTTTGCCGACTAATAACATAAAAAAAAAAACAAGTGGCATAAAAATTTCTCAAGCTCCTCTGTGACGCTCGGTCTTGAATTACTCCTCCGGCAATACCCTACTTCTCGCTCTTTGCAGTAATGTATTATTAAAACGTAAAGTAAAAACAACTGACACGCGAGCTATATAATACGTAGCCGCGTGCAGCCGAATGTGCGGGCTTGGCTCGTACAGGTGATAGAAGCATATGTTATAGGGATGACGACAGGGTCCGAAAAGTATGATTGTAATTACTCCGTCTTTTAGATTATCCAAAAATAATGGACCCGTATTTTTCAGTTTACCAAAAAAAATAAAAATTCACAAAGATACGGAGCGTCAAAGTTCCGAAGTGGGGGCTTGCGACGACACCGTTAAGTAAAAATCGTACGCGTGACGTCACGCGAAATTAATATGCGCTGTAACTTTGTCATTTTTGGTTTTTCAGAGAAAAGAAAAAATACGTGTACAATATTTTTGAATAATCTAACCGATGGACCTTGATTCCTGTCAGGCGTGGCGCTGCGACGCGTCAGTGGCGCTGTGCCAAGCAGCGGCATCGCAGGCGGTGCAGCTCGCGCACTGCCTGCGCGCCTTCACGCGCTCGGAGCGGCTGGACGCGCGCTACGCGTGCGCGCGCTGCCGCTCCGCGCAGCCCGCCACCAAGAAGCTGCAGATCTGGCGGCTGCCGCCCGTGCTGGTAACCAGCTGTTTGTTTATTTTCCCCCTTCATTATCATCACTTCAGCCGCATAAAGTCCACTGCTGGACATAGGCATGTTTACTCCCTTATTTATAAACAATTTGCAAACGTTTACTAAACCTATTTTAGTTAGAATACACGTAGTTTTGGAAAAAAATATATCGAATAGCAAATAAATTTCTCTATCCATATACGTAGTCCAAATTTGTGTATGACAAGATAAAAAAGTTGCAAATTTCGATCGAGACTACTAAGTTCGCCCATCCGAAACTTACGCGTGACCCCATTAACTCCGGCCGACCAGCCAGCGGCGCCTAACGGTGATACTACTATTAGATCTCACGATTTTACTTTTGAGTTGTAGTAAAAAATTTTTGTTTCAGAATTTTTATTTTGTGTGAGTCTACCACTCAATGCCGACAGACGAAATCCCGGTGAACGCTATACCGACAGTTCACTAACTTTTTGTCACAAATAGGTCTTACTGTGTCTTACTGCGAACGGCGTTATTACGTGGTCTCGATCGAAAATCACTTGCGCAACTTTTTTATCTCATGACATACAGTAATTTGACTACGTATATGGATATCATAAAAATCATAAAAATAACCAACAACATAATTTCAGATAATCCACCTCAAACGCTTCCAATACGTGAACAACAAGTGGATCAAATCTCAAAAGGTGGTCAACTTCCCGTTCACGGACTTCGACCCCACCGACTACCTAGCGTCCGTGCCTCAAGAGACCATCCTTAGACACATGGAGATCAACAACATCTTCAGGCGGCGGGAGTCGCTGTTCCTGGACCTCCGCGACCACACCGCGGAGAGCGAGAGCGACGACGAGGGGGACACGGAGGGCGCGGACACTGCCAAGAAGACAAGACCGGTGGTACGTACAGGTTTCAAAGCGATTTCGTAGGTTAAGCAACCCTAGGCGTGGTCAGCACTTGGATGGGTCACCACTTGTATAAAATATTTCGAGGCCCCGGACACTGCCAAGAAGCCCAGCCGGAAGGTGCGTATAGGTTTCAGAGCGCTTTCGCAAGTTAAGCAACCCTAGGCGTGGTCAGCACTTGGATGGATGAGCACTTGTGGCATCATAAAAGACTGCCAAGAAGCTTAGACCGAAGGTACGTACAGTTTTCAGAGCGATTTCGCAAGTTAAGCAACATATGCAAGGTCAGCATTGTAATGGGTGACCACTGTTCAGTGCCCCAGGAGACCATCCTCCAGCACATGGAGATCAATAACATCTTCAGGTGGCGGGAGTCGCTGTTCCTGGACCTCCGCGACCACACCGCGGAGAGCGAGAGCGACGACGAGGGGAACACGGAGGGCGCGGACACTGCCAAGAAGACAAACCGGTGGTACGTACTGATTTCAAAGCGCTTTCGTAGGTTCGTGGGTGACCAATTAGAAAATATTTCGAGGACCTGGACACTGCCAAGAAGTTAGCCAGGCCTGTCTCACTCCCCGGAAGGTATTAAAAACGCAAGCTGGCGACCACGCCAGCGTGGCTAATTAGTGCGCCAGAAAAGGTAAGCGTTACGCGATAGAAAGAGATGGAATGTCTAAGTTAATATAACTGTAGGTTATAACGTTTTGCGATCTAAATTGAACTTAATTTGTAACAATCCTAAACTACCTATTTTAAATATCTATATGTCCTAAGTAATAAAAGATAAATATTAACTATCTAACTATAATTTTAATTTAAATTTATTATCTTAAACCCGCTTTGTGTCTTGTATTTTTTCCTTTTCCATATAAACAATATATTATTGTATAGGTAATACCTCTTTGTCAGAAGGTAAACAGTTCCACATGACTTCTCCATGTTTATAGAACATTGTAGATACTCAAGACTTAGCTTGTTTAGCAGGCATGACATCAAAGTCAATGGATCAGTTTTAACCAGAATAGGTTTAGTAATTCCATTCATTGAAGTAAATAAAACCCCATGGTGAAGAGGTTAGATTCCAGGCTCAACTTCTCTAAGCCCAAAGGGAATCGTACGACGAATAAAGCGTCTCCAGACGAGCGTGACATAACACTATCGAAGATGAGGGCCTTCCTTTGCATTGCAGAAGAGGAATGTACCCTATGAGCGAGAACTCAATAAAGTGCTGCCACAACCCATCCAGATAGCCCAAATGTAGTAAGTTTGTAGATAGGTAATAAATAGAATACCAAACCATCTTCATAGTCTCGACTTCTCCAAGACATCTAATCAATTCCACTGAACAAGCCAGTCAAGTCAACCAGAGTAGGCCAACACATTATTGAAGCTATTGCTTTCTGAATACAAATCAGTTTTATAACACTCCAGCTTTAAAAGCTATATTCGAGGAAGAATAAATATTCATGCGGTAACATGATATAAATAATTAGTACATCAATGGTACATGAGTAATAGTAAAATAGAAGTATCTCCAAATCAATGGCACAGCATGAGTAAATATAATATTTCCAGGATAATTGTTGTTCAAGTTCCACTGGAATGTATGAAGATATAGATAGTCAAATGGTCAACATCTAGTCATGATGTGTAAATAATGTTTGTTGATAATTAAGTATTATAACTTACAGATTAGAAGAAGAGCACATGACTCTTGTGTTTACTCGTTGTAACACTTGTAACCCGTTGTAAAGTTTTTATTTATAAAGCAATCCTCCATGAATTGTATGTAATTATAGAATTCCCTTTACATTTGCCTTGCTATCAAAGATAGATAAACGACCCCCACTCAAGTACAACTTCTTTATATTTATATCCTGAAAAGCAAATTTTAAGATTTTCCAAGGAAAACTATCTCTGAGATCTCCATCAGAATTGTCAAACCAAAACCAAATTATTTTTCTTCCTCTCAACTGTCACAAAAAATAAACAAGTAGATTAAAAAGTTTTTATTACTATGTCCAGCAGAGGATTGCTACTACGATTTTAACCGACTACGAAAGGATAAAAATACGTATATATAAGTTTAAATATATTTGAAAATGTAAACAACGATCACACACATGCGGATGCTTTTAGATTTTTCGAAGTGAATCTTCTGTACTTGTACTATTATGTATTCTGTGGCTCAACCAAAAGTAAAATTTCATGCAAGTTTAATAAAATAACTGTTTTTTTAGACGTTCAAAGTCGGCATTCGCAACTACGGAACCCTGCAATGCGCGAAGAACGACACGCACTTGGCCAGTCATTTTGATTTAGTTTTTTTTTTCTTTCGTACCACCTTTTCATTGTTACACGTAGTATATTTATAAAAACAGACTACAGGCTAAACGTAACTAGAGCTCAAGACAATCTCCTACTTGTGAGCCAAATCATGCGTATCCTAAACAAGTTTTTAATTGTCAGATGGAAAGGCTAAAGCGGGAATCGATGGAGGTGCGCGCGCGGGAGAGACTCGAGTCCACCAGTCTGGCCACCACGCCGGTGACGGACGACAACCTGGTGGACTACCACCAGCACCGGCTGCTCAAGGACCAGGACCCCTTCGACCTCAAGTACAGGCTCTACGCCGTCGTGGTGAGTGATATCTCTTTATGTGATGGCTTCTATCTCTTTATTGTACCAAAAATTTATTGTATAGGAACAGACTTTATATTATAATTTGATTATTTATATATTTGTGCCAAAGTTATCTATTTTTAGCCTGAGTTATCAAGAATTCAACGTGGATGGGACATACCCGTACTAAATCGAACCACGGCCTATACTAGACCACTTTAGTATAATAAATTTAAAAAAAAACGGTATTTTCATACAAAAGTGTGCAGCCGCCCGGGTAATCTGTATGAGGATGTCGAATTTTGTTTTTGTTTTTTGACTGTTATTTTATTATCATTATACTATAATGATTTAGTATAGCCCGTGGTTCGTTTTATGGGTGTGACGCAAATCGTCCCATTCGCAACTCGTCACACATTAGTAACTCGTCCCGTTCGCAGCTTGTCCCATTCGCAACTCGTCACACATTAGTAACTCGTCCCGTTCGCAGCTTGTCCCATTCTTAGCTCGACCCATTCGCAACTCGTCACACATTAGTAACTCGTCCCGTTCGCAGCTTGTCCCATTCTTAGCTCGACCCATTCGCAACTCGTCACACATTAGTAACTCGTCCCGTTCGCAGCTTGTCCCATTCTTAGCTCGACCCATTCGCAACTCGTCCCATTCGCAGCTCGTCCCGTTGCAAACTCGTCCCATTCGCAGGTCATCCCATTTATATTTTACAAACCGTTTGGGTTTTAGCACGCAATTAAATTATTTATTTTTTTCTGTGTAAAAGAATTTGTATATTCTTTTTTAGAAAAAAAAAAAAAAAGGTAATATCCAACGACTTAACTTTACTAGGAGTAAAATAGGTATCTTTTTTATTATTATTATGTAACTGTTTATAAAAATTACATATTGTTGCTTAATTGCTATTTTTTTCACTCACTCGTTCGTATTTTTATAAACTGTAAAACTGTCTTTATGCTGCCTTACTTGCCTTTACTTTTATATATGCAGATTGAATTAAGAATTATTCTCTCTATCTGTATCTATATAATCTTGTTGCTTAATTGCTATTTTTTTCACTTACTAGGGCGTATTTTTTGTAAACTGTAAAACTGTCTTTATTATGCCTTACTTTACTTGCCTTTACATTTATATTTTATTTTTTTAGAAAATAAATGATTTTAGCATATTTTTTTTACATACCCAATGCGAGTTTTGAACGGTACAAAAAATGCGAATAGGACGAGTTGCGAAAAAAATAGAGAACAGGACGAGTTGCGAACGGGACGAGATACGAACGGGACAAGTTGAGAATGGGACAAGTTGCGAATAGAACAAAATGTTATTTGGACGAGTTGCGAATGGGACGATTTGCGTCACACCCGTATATTTTTAGATGTTTTCTCATATGGAGTATAACAGCGTATTGTTACGTCCGCAGTCGCACAGCGGGCAGCTGAGCGGCGGGCACTACGTGGCGTATGCGCGGCACCCGGCCGGGCCGTGGCTGTGCTACAACGACAGCGCCTGCCGCCAGCTGCCGCAGCAGAGCGGCGCGCCCGGCATCGACCCCGCCGCCGCATACCTGCTCTTCTACGAGCGGCAGGTGAGGCTTGTAAATGTTTCTCTCGCTTGCCACTAGATGGCGCTGTACGTACGCCGGCACCGGCCGGGCCGTGGCTGTGCTACAACGACAGCGCCTGCCGCCAGCTGCCGCAGCAGAGCGGCGCGCCCGGCATCGACCCCGCCGCCGCATACCTGCTCTTCTACGAGCGGCAGGTGAGGCTTGTAAATGTTTCTCTCGCTTGCCACTAGATGGCGCTGTACGTACGCCGGCACCGGCCGGGCCGTGGCTGTGCTACAACGACAGCGCCTGCCGTAATGCCGTAACAAAAAATGTAATAGGTACCGTAGATAATTGTTTTTAGAATTCCGTACCCAAAGGGTAAAAACGGGACCCTATTACTAAGACTCCACTATCCGTCCGTCCGTCTGTCTGTCACTAGGCTGTAGTATCTCATGAACATGTATGAGCTATGTTTCCTTTGCATTATTAGACAATCAAAAATTATAAAATATTAAAAAAATATTTACTTTGCATAAAATATTAATTGCTTTTGGTAAATATTTGCATAGTTGGTTATGTTTTTGAATATTTTCTCACATTTATTGAGAAAAGCACTATAAATGCCGCGGGAATGTGATTGCCGGACTTGAAAATTGCTCCTCCGGCAATACCCTAGTTCCCGCCTTCTGCAGTAATATACTAATCTTTGATACTGTTAATAGAATAAAACGTTACAAAATATTGTCTCTTATCTTTCTTTTTTTTCTATTTTCAATAATAATAGAATAATTAAAACTCATAATATGTGTGAACATGAACAATATCAACGAATGCCTAATTTCTTAATATTTTTTGCCAGGGCCTAGACTGCGAGTCGTACTTGCCGGACGTTTCAGGGCGAACGCCCCACAGAGACCCGGATGCTTTGGATCCCGACGAGTCGGATCTGAAGAAGATGTGTGCGATTATGTAAAGAGGTATAGTGTCTGTCTGTTTCGTATGTAATAGGACTGATTTTGCGATTTTCTTGCTTACAATATATTATATAAGAATGTTGGCACATACAATTAATAAAATATAAGCGTGGTATGTTGCTCAATACAAGATAATGACTATTTAGTTCACGATGTCTCTTTGTTATGCCGCATTTACACATTCGCGCGAATCGCGAGCCGAATGACGAGGCGAATAACGAACACGCATATTTAAACAGTGAGTTCGAGAGCGAACACGAATGTGTAAATGCGGTATTACTGTTCTCAAAAATATGACACCAGGTGGCGACACTGTGACGTCAGGTCAAATCGGCTGTTGTGATTGGACCATCAGTTGACAGGTTCTTTTGCTCCGTCAAATGTAGCCAATAACAGCAGCTTATTGGAGCTAACGTCACTGTGCTGCCATCTAGCGTCCCATATTTTTGTAAACCGTCTTTAAGTGTATTAAGGACAAGTTTAGTCAGTGATACTGAATGCCTTCATTTTGCTTCGAAAATATTGAAATTAAAAAAAAAAACTTCTAACTAAATCACGTGACTCCTGCGATTAGTATTAAGTAAGTAAGTAAGTAAGTAAAAACACTTTATTGCACCAAAACACATGAAAATAACATTTAAATATAAATTCAGATGTACAATAGGCGGCCTTATCGCCAAGGCAATCTCTTACAGGCTACCTTTGGGTGACAGGATTGGCAAATAGGAGTAATAGTAAATGAGTGGTGCGATAGTGAGCATAGTACTAACTTAATATTATATCGTGATATAACAGCAAAAATAAAAATATATAAGTAAGATAAACTAAAATACATATAAGGTAATACGGTAATCTACATAAATAAATATTAATTATAAATATATAATATCAAATATAAGTATATATATACATACAAACATAAACATACACATACATACATAAATATATATATACATTAGAATACTAACAATAAAAATACATGTCATACACAACGGAAATAAGAACGAAGATTATGATCATATTAAAATGTATAGGAAATAAGCTACTGTGTAGTTGAAAGAAAATGCGACTTTACCTGGTTCTTGAAACTTGCCAATGTCTGAGCAAAGCGGATGCGGGACGGAAGGGCAGAATGTACAGTGAAAGAATTAGAATACATTACAGTGGAGTGAGGAGGAATGTCAAGCCTAAGATTTTCTGAACTGCGTAAATTGCGTTCATGGGCATCTTTAAGGAAAACGAAGCGCTCCTTGAGGTAGTTGGGATAAGAAGGATTAAAAAGGATGGAGTAAAGAAGTGATAGAATATGCCAGTCTCGGCGGAGTTGAATAGGGAGCCACTTGAGTTGCGTGCGAAATTGAGAGACGTGATCGTACTTCCTCAAACCGAAGATTATTAAACATGGGTAACTCCGGATTAGAACATTCAAATGAGCCATTTCTTCTGAAACAGGAGCTGATAACCTTATCACCTCCGAGCAATTGTTACAGACTCCTGCTAGTTATTAGATCCGCGTCGTAGATACTTAGTCCCGCCGGCAATCGGCGCTCGTCGGGTCGCGTCACGGGTGTTGGAATCGGAAATACCCGGGACTCTTAAGGAATTGGACGGAGGCTACGGCTATTCATCGTGCGCCGCCAGATCATGGAGCCGGAGTCGATAAGGGAGTAGGTAGTAGTAATCAATTAGATGAGTCTGTAACGAATGAGGATTAAGATTAAAGGTCACAGCACACTTATCAACTCGTAAACGGAACGTAAACGTATCAACTCGAGCAGCTCAGTATTCTTTGTATGAAACTTCCTACTGCAACGCACACTATTCGGATTCGTAACGTAAACGCCTCGCCTCGGGACCAGCTCTTGAACCGCTTTGCTGGTCGGTCAACTAGCGGTCCCCGCGCTTGCGGCTCGTCGTCCGCGCGCTTACGCCTCTCCGTATGCGAGTTGACGTCTCTCCGTTTCCTCACACCCGCGTTTAATTTATTTGTAGATAATCAAAAATTGATGGCTATGATTGCCAACTCGCGTATTGTGAACCAAGACATAACCGTGCGCTACACTTTACGTTTAAAATTATCTAGTGCCAGCCAGACCAAAGCGGCCGGCGAGCGGTAAGCGCGGCGTCGCCCAGCCGTAGTCGAGTCGACGTACCGAAGCTGAGCCGGTTTGATTACGTGCCTACGTTAGGTTGACGCCTGGTTGACCGCGCGGCGAAAGGCGATACGTTGTCGATCCCTCTCCGAGTTGATAAGTGTGCTGTGACCTTAAGTAAGCCGAAACGCACCTAAGAGTCGAGATTACCCATGTCTAATTAGTATGGAAGGTAAAAAATCGTATGTCTCTAAATAATTAGTATTTATTTGGAGCAACTTTCCCACATAAATATAATAACAAAAAAGAAAACGTTTCCCAAACAAATCAACCCGTCACGTGATCTAATTAATGTTAGAAGTGACCTTTCTGTGCTATTTTAATCGTTTTTCAGTTTCATTGAACTAACTTGCTCTAATATTTGCATTAATTTAAATGGACCTTACATGTATGTATGTATATGGCGAATGTTTATCAATATGGAGGTATTTATAATCGGTGATCGCTTTAACTTAGCTGTGTGTTGTCAAATGTCACAAAAAGTGTAATATTAAATGTAAAATATAAATATTTTTTAATATTTAACGTGTTACATAATACACTGAAACAATTTCCCTTTCACCGCGAGACTTTATATCAGTTGTGGTGCCCCCGAGGCATAGTTAAAATGAAATAAATACCTACAACTAAAAAGGCTTTGCGACAGGAGCAGTGGTTTTTGTCGGAAATATACGACGCTCGCGAAATGAACACGCGCGCTACTTTGACTGTCGGATATATGCGACGTTCGCGGTGAAAGAAGAGTAAATTCAGTACTGAACAACTATTCCCTAGGAACATATCGAAATATAAAAAAAACCTTTTCATACAACTCAGAACAGCTTGTATGCGAGGCCAAAACTTATTTTTCATATTTCGATGTATGTTCTTACTGGAAAGTTGTTCAGTATCATAAACTGAATTCAGCTTTAAAATAACTTCAGTATATTTTGTTAGACCCTGTATATGAACATTATTTGCTAACAGACAGACATAATATAAGCGTCGCTATTGTAGATAATTTGTGTTATAGTTAAATTATCGGATCTTTTGTTGAATTTTTAATTTGTTGCTATACATTCCCGTGTGATGTATAGGTTATTTAATCATTTATAAGTTATTGTCAAATTGAAAAAACTATATTTTATGGGGTTGTCTTTTGGGGTTAACTCCTATGTTTGGTTATACGAATTTACAGGGCAAGGGCTGTTGGAACCGATAGAATAGGACTAACTTAGACCAGAATGTTTGAAAACCTTGAAATACATAAATTAGGACGTATCATGTCGTCCAAAATTGTAAAAAAAAAAGTAATTTAAAGGTCTATCCTATTATTATATATATACCCAGCAATTGAATATTAATTTACCCTACATTTATGATTAAATAATTTATATCAAATCAGGGCGCCACTTCTGCCCTGTCAAATGTCTTTTAAATGCATAGATTTATACGCAGTTAAAAATTCTATATCTATGGTTAATTGTATTGGAACTTGGCGTAGTAAATTTTATACCCAATATCTATTCCAAAGAGGTTTTTGAAAATTCTGGTCGAGTTGTATTTAATGGTACGCAGGAAGTACCAGTGCGATGGCTGCGTTTTGAACGACGCAACTTTGTAATTTATTTATTATATTCTTTAGTTATAATCATGTTCTGTCTATATTAGTCGCAAGTATTTTAGGAATATAATATGTAATATATTAATATTTTGTTTAACGCCTTTTAGGCAAATCAAAATAAATGAGATGGTTAATTTTTAGTTATAATTTGTCATTGGAATAGAGTCAGGTTCTAAAATATCAAGTGTATATTTTAGATTTTGAATGTAATCTTTTAACTAAATTTATTTAAACATTATGGGTATAAGTTTACAAAATTTTTTGCATTTACATACAGGGTTAATTTTTAAGCACTGGCAACATTTTTGGAGTAATTTCAGTCCATAATACTAGACATTATTCAAATACCTATATTGAAAATCCGACGAAATAAAATTTCGTCCTCCCAAACATAATCCATTTGGCTAAGCACTGATTTGTATTGGAAGCCGTTTTCTTTTCGTTTCTCCATAATTATTTTTATGGAAAGAAGTTAAGTATCATGGAAAGAACTTGTTCCGAAAATGTTGCCCGTGTTTAAAAAGTCAACCTGTATATGTATGTATAAGCGACATCATGTCGCGAAAGCGCATTTCCGCCCTCCGAAGCAAAGATACCTGCCCTCGAGCATGGCACCGGCAACGTTTGTCGAGCGCTACAATCTATCCCTATCTCACACGTAATAATGAACGGGATGGCACTTATCCGTCAAGCGATATAAACTATCTGGATTTATCAACGGTGCCATGCTAGGCTTCTCTAACCCTTTCACCGCGAGACTTTGTCAGTTGTCGTGCCCACGGCGCGAGGCGAATCAAAAATAAATACCTACAACAAATAGGTACAATACGAGCAGTGGTTTTTGGTCGGAAATATACGACGCTCGCAAAATGAGCACGACAATGTTTGTCGGATTAATCCGACGTTTGCGGTGAAAGGGTTAAAATAAACATTTGCGACGTCGCAGATTTCTTCTCATATTTATTTTAATTTTACTTCTCAATTTATTTAGAAGGATGTCGAAATTTATTTATAAATTAAACTCGACTTTATTAATCAATAAATTCAACAATTTATATGTAGTAGGTTTCACTTCGCGTGAACGAACGCCGCCGATCGCACGCCTTGATTGTGTCGAGACTGATGTGATGTAATGTAATTATCGTAATGTGCTATATTTACTCATCGATCTATTTTATATGATAACGATTAACGATAGTCGATGCCTGGGATACTGCGCGCCAACGGCAAGCTACAAATTATTTTTGCGGAGCGTACTTTTTTCTCCGCCGCGAAGAAAACTCCGTCGTCTGCGCAGGCCTTTAGGAAATTTGAAGTCAATACATGGCAGAAGTGGCTTGAATAAAGTCATTTGAAATAAATTGTTTTATCGTGTTTATAGTGATAAGTAACAGTTTGGTAATCATCAGGAATTAGACATTTAAATTATTTAATAAATAACCATTGAAATCTAACTAACTTTAAAACTAAAACTAGACAGACATACCTATGAATTATTTTACGCGTTAGTTCGTCTAGTTTTAAAGACGGACTATCAATAATGCTTCAGAGGTCGTTCATGGAATGATACGGTCTTTCTGGAATTGTTGGAGGTCAAATTTTTGATTACCACCGTGTTTACTTTAAAACAGTTTGTTTCGAATTAACCCTGCCATTCTGCTGGGTTCTGCTACCATTTCGGCTTAAAGAGAGATATCAAAAAGTCACTTTGACAGTCTTATTCTTAATGAAAACAAGGTGCGAGAGTCCATTTAGTTGGTAACTCGGAATTGGCGCGAGGTATCCTCGACATCAGTAATATATTCTTGTAAGCTGCAATGCGCAGAGTTAGATAATATATTATTATGTTATTCTAATAAGTTGATGTCAATGATCGGTGTTCTGAGTTGGTATACTTGGCTGCGAAGTCTAGAAAAATAATGATGGAAAGTGTTAAATTTAAGAGCAAGTTCAATCTGACAGTGATTACATTATTCAGGAAACTGATGGCGATATACGAAAAAAACATCGATTTCTTTGATTATCTAGTATGCACTAAAATGGGTGGACAAAAAATATTCTACGTACAGTCAGCAGCAAACAAATAAAAACGCTTTTATTTTGCTGACTGTACACAATGGCAACATAGCCTCCATACATCAGAATAGTGTCGCTATTAGACTGGACAGAGCGCGTTTTTTTCTAGATTTGCAGCCAAACTTTACTTATGGCTCAATGTTCATGGCTTAGGGCACAACGTCTTATGCTTGGTAAAGTCTAGTGAGAAATCATATAAGTATTAGTGCATAATGTATAGTTAGGTGATATGTTGCTGATATTAGGTGATATGTACAGTTCGTCCGCTTAGATAATGTTGACATCGTAGCAAGCATCAAATATTTTAATTATGTATTATATTTCCATAACTGCATGCAATACAAATGACCATAAGATATGGCGTACCGTACCATATATGGCCAAATAGGGCGCCGTCTCACATGTGTTGAATTTTGTCGTCATATGAACAAAGGCGAACATTATGGCAATTTCGGACAGAAATGAAAATAAAATCCGTATCAAACGTCACGTGTTGATTTAACGTGATTGCGGAGGCCTATCTAGACATATAAAAATTAATCCGTATTTCCCTTGGTCACGTCATCACGCGTGAACGACTTGACCGATTTAAATGAAATTTGGTATGGATATCGTGTCAGACCCGGGGAAGGACATAGGATAGTTTTAATCTCGAAATTCATTAAAAAATAAAAATATATATCATTAATATCATTATATAAGCGAATGGACTCCAACCACACAGCTTATCTATTTTTGCCGTAACATCTAAAGTGTGGATATTAGGTGCGAACAGGCAGGGAGATCTAACATTATAATTAGCATATATGTATATTTTTTTTACGTTATAACAGTGGAAGTGTGCCATCGATTTCCTCTAATCTATGCCAAAGCTTTGTTGAAATTCCAAATTGTTTGTTATTCTTTACTGTAACGCAGTGGTACCATCAAGCGTTAAGGCGCTACTGCCAGTATAGTGGCGCCAATTTTAAATTTATTGAACCAATACAAGAGGTCATTTTAAAATAAGGATTAGTCAGTTTTAGGACTATTCAAACGAATATATAGAATGTTATTTCTTCAAACTACCATAACCAAGGGACGTATGCATAAAAATGCAAAGGCATTGGCTGTATTGGTACCACTTACTCCTCTCCTTACCTACGTTTGGCCTGGCCGCGTGATATTTTAACCTCTTCATTGTGTTACATTTCGATTTATTTCATATTGTTATTCCATGTTAAGTATTGAATATCCCTGTGCAATAAATTTTTATATGTAAAAGCTTTGTTTTAATTCTTTACGTGGAGTTTCAGAGTCCCAATTCCGCATCCAGGGGAAAGGTAAAATTAAATACACTCCTTGAGTTGTGATAAAACCCCGAGGCATGCCGACCTATCGCCTTATAAACATTATTATTCTTTCCCCATGTTTTTTTCCACGGATAGTGAACAAGCTTAGACCCGTAAGTTAAAAAATTTCCAAACGTACTGGTAAATCTGAAAATTTCCAAACGTACTGGTAAATCTGTAATAAAGGGGGGGGGGGGGGGTTATCGCAGCTTGTGGCGAGCTGTTGGAGAGTAACGACACCACGGACCCGGGTGCTCCAGAGGGCCGGTCAGAGCCGGCCTTCGTCCCCGACGCGTCTTCATCGGTCGGGGTCGTTAGAGCTGTTGCTCCAGGGGTGGAAGTGTAGTGAAGGGAATAACGCCGCGAGTAACTTCGGAGAAAGCGCAGCACACCTCTCGACACCCCTGAGTCGCCCGCACCGGTGTTGCTCCTTTGCCGGCAACTAATGTCGGCGAGGGACCCATCTAGTGGGCGGCAAGCCACCGCCTGCTTACTATTGTCAGTAATCATGATTATGGCAGGCAACGTTTCTATTGCAATATCCGAATATTGCAATAGTGCGCATCTACATACAGACATACATTTACGCGACAGTTTTGGACAGGCCTTACTAGGTACGTGTTCTCGATCGAAAATCATCTTTGCAACTTTTTTATCTTATGTTATACACAAATTTGGATTACAGGAATTTACTATACGACATTTTTTTCCAAAACCAAAAAAGTCAGCGTGTATTTGTTATAAAATATACTTAGTACCGTTGAGTTAGTATCCCGCAAGTCTCTGAACTTACTTTGGGGCTATAGTTCAGTGTGATTTTCCCTTTATATTTATTAATTTATTCAAAGAGGGTCAAGCTCTTCGTGAGCCAAGCATTTGCGGGGGCTGGCATCAGCTCTCGTGATTACCTATTTGGTTTGTGTCACGTCGGAGTGCAATAGGCAAGACGAATGGAAAAATATTGTTGGTCCATCGGTTAGATTAATATTGAACACGTATTTTTTCTTTTCTTTGACAAACCAAAAATGACAAAGATACAGCGCATTTAAATTTCGCATGACGTAACGGCTGGGTATGATTTTTACTTAAGTGTGACGTCGCAAGCCCCCACTCCGGAACTTTGGCGCTCCGTATCTTTGTGAATTTTTACTTTTTTGGTACAAAACTGAAAAATATGGGTCTATTATTTTTGGATCTAAAAGACGGACTAATTACAATCATACTTTTCGGACCCTGTCGTCACCCCTATTGACTTTATGAAGCAGTGTTTGCGTGGGCACCGCCCACTGGGCGGATCGTATTCGTCGTTATAGGGAGCGTGTGGATAGATTTCAGCAGAATCGTCTCTTCTAAAGTGACCAAAGGAAGGTATTTATTATATTACTGGTATAGGTATCTGGTAAAAATGCTTATTTTTTTAATTTTTACCTTTTCTACCAATTTTTACCCACCTTATATCTAGTTACGTTAGTAATTATCACAGAGTAATAATATACTACGTACAAGTAATTATATTATCTTTGCATAAGGGTTTTCAAAAATATGGTACACCAGATAAGACTAGTCAGGTCCAATAAAACATTTGACGGAGCAAAAACAGCCTATCAAGAATGCGTAACCCCAGCAAAATGTTGCGCCTTAGAGAAATAAGAGTATTACAGATAGATGGTTCATAGTAAGCCTCAATTTGTTCAAATATAGCAAAATGTGTTCGTGTTGTATTTTCGAAGTTATTCGAGAAAAACTGATTTTGCTGGAGTAACGTTACCCCAGCAAGAGGTTTTTCAAAAAAAGCGTTTAGCCTAGAATCAAGTATATGAAAAGATAGCTCTTAATGAGTTGTAAATGTATACCGATAGCAAAATGTGTTCATCTTATACTTTTTGAGATATTCAAGATTTTGCTGGGGTAACGTTTTGCAATTTTCCATATCTCGAAAACTGTTAGTTGCAGAATTTTGAAAAAAATGCGGTTATAGGCCTTATCATGTTCAAATTTGTTTAAATATAAGTATTTCGATTCATCAATAAATATCGTAGTAATTTATTATTTTCAAAAAGCGGAAAAATCCGATTTACTCGTAAACTAGTACATTTACTAACAAGTAAAAAGCAGTTACATATACGTATGGTATACCCTTCTAACGTGTACAAATTCGGATGAACAAACATAACGCGATATGAAGATATATAGGAATTTCATCGAATTCCTAGTGGTGCGACCTTGGCAATCGAATACGCAGTTCTCTCTGAACACAAATAGATAAACTATAGTGAACATATGTGTTCATTTTGTTACAAAACATGCCTGAAAGTTTCGGCTTCAAATCTCTGATGGAATAAAAGTTATTAAAAAAACAAGAAAATATCATCAATTCTCCTACAAACCGACTAAATAACGGAGGCTACGAAAAAGCGGCCATTTCATACTTGAGCGTAAACATCTCAAATAATAATTGGCCAAGTGCGTGTCGGGCCACGCGCAGTGTAGGGTTCCGTAGTTGCGAATGCCAACTTTGAGTTCTTACCACTAAAAACGTCTAAAAACTAATATCTATTGAATTTGTATGAAAATGTCTTTTTTCAAGTACATTTTATAAGTTGATCGCCTATAACTTTTTAATTTGTATACCCTACTTGGCTCTGATAGTTTTCCTTCAAACTACATTATATATACTATAATTGTAATTTTTTTCACGTGGCCATATTTAACCGTTTAGCAGATAGAGGGGGGGGACACTTGCCTCGAACAAAAATTTGAACTTTAAATCCAAATATTTCAGAAACGGATCCCTAAATCGAAAAATGGTGTTCACAAGCTAACAATATTTTTGAAAGACCTATTCAACGATACCCCACTCAGTGTTTGTCGAGAAAAAAAATATTGACTACGTCTTTACTTATATGGCAGCTACCCTGAAATATTTTTTTCCATGTTTTTTTACGATTTTTTCGCCATAATTAATATATGTCGCAGTTGGATTGAATAATCCGCTGTTATTCAAAAACTCTAGCTGTTTGGCATTACAGCTCGGTTTTGTAATATAGCTGAAAATCATTCAGCTAGATCGTCCAATGTATTACGTTTAACAAACTGGCTTACGTAAGACTGTAGAACGATTAGTTCGGAATTCTGCCACTAGTGGCTTGTGAAGTGTCAGTGTCATAACAACAAATATGGCCTCCCATAAAGTAAATTCTTCGCCGCGTTCCGAGACTAAGCTGTTTTTATCGAGAGACATCGGGGGCATTGTTTGTGATTTCGGAGTGCAAAAGATTGAAAAGAATAAAGCAGACCTTTCGCTTGGATCCCATATTGTTATTTCGACGTCCGCCTTCCGGCAAGATGGAAAATTCACATGGATCAATTGGCCGTAAGAAATCGCTGCGCCATTGAGTTGTCGGGCTTACAAAACTTCTATATTTCTAATCCAATTGCATCGAGCTGATTATCATTCTTCATTAGTGTTTTATGATGTTGGAGACTGAATTACTTAGTTAGAATTTGAATTGAGGTTTTATTTCAATCCCACGAGTAACACTATTGTCTCCTCATATATTATTTCGTTTGGTAACACAGTTTTATTTAATAATGGTAACCCTGTATGCTATCTCAATCTCAACGCTAGCTGTTTTGTTAAACGTAATTACGTAGCTCATTGACAATCGAGCTGAAATATTTTCAGCTGTTTTACAAAACCGAGCTGTATTGCCAAACAGCTAGAGTTTTTGAATAACAACGGATTATACAATTCAACTGCGACATATATACATATCCATGCCAAATTACAGCTTTCTAGTACTTATAGTTTCTCTGTAGGACCGTGGACAGACAGACAGACAGACATGGCGAAACTATAAGGGTTCCTTGTTTACTACGGAACCCTAAAAATGGTATAATAGTCTTTTTTTGCTAGTACAGTCGCATACAAAAAGGTTCTTGCGTTTGGTGGATAAACAATACATGAGCATGATATTTTTTTTAATTCAAATTACTGTTTAACAATAATTTTATGCTATATAACTTAAACTAGGAAAATCACAGATAAATTGAGTACCTTTTATTTAAAAAGTGTACTTTTAAAATTCTGCAACTAAGTTTTCGAGATATGGAAAATTGCAAAACGTTACCCCAGCAAAATCTTGAATATCTCAAAAAGTATAAGATAAACACATTTTGCTATCGGTATACATTTACAACTCATCTTTTTATTAACTTAATTCTGGGCTAAACGCTTTTTTTGAAAAACATCTTGCTGGGGTAACGTTACTCCAGCAAAATCAGTTTTTCTCGAATAACTTCGAAAATACAACATGAACACATTTTGCTATATTTGAACAAATTGAGGCTTACTATGAACCAACTATCTGTAATACTCTTATTTCTCTAAGGCGCAACATTTTGCTGGGGTTACGCATTCGTTACGCATTCGCCTATCAATGGTCTAACTCTAATGACAACGATGAACAACAGTCGATCAGACCTTGTATAGGTACCTATTCTAATCGTTATACTTTGATGGACCTGATGTCACTGTGCTGCCACCTGGTGTCGCATATCTTGGAAAACCCTCATTTCTACAGTATCAATGTTTTTGTACTGTTTTGTGCGCTTATTCGGTTTAGGACAGATTCTATTTTGGGCAGTTTCTTGGTACGGCAGATTCTGTTTATGGCAGATAAGGGCTTGTCACGCTTTTATCCGTTCAAGCGCCCCGCCGCTTTCGTAAATCACGCGCAAACCGCCCGGCCACTCGCTGCGCGTTGCTACTCAGTGCCCGGCTGGCGATGATGTAATCACCCCCTCTCCTGCCCCGCCATTTTTTGCCCGCGCGAGCTCCCGTCGCGACGGGTCGCCGCGCGGCTCATATTTCACACAATCGATTCTTTCAACTAAAGTACACTAGCAAGACTATCAAGTGTTTTGTTTTTTGTGATGACTACGAATGAAGCTATCCAATGTTATATTTTATTTGTCAGATGATGACTCTGGTGTAGAGTTATGTTGCGCTGAACTTGAGATAGCGCTATTTAAAAGCTCGTCTTGTATTTAAAGGATCATACCTCAAAAATTTATGCAATGACATAAAGTTTTTATTTACAATTATGTTACTTATATAATATTTAATAATATGGGAAATAAAAACATACACTTGTCCATATAAAAATATTTATTTACAGCCCTTTGATTTTAAACAATAATCTGGCGTCGCGCGGCGTAATTTATTTGAAAATCGTAATACTTGCTTGTTTACATATATTTTTCTACTTTTTCTTATTGTTTCAGCAGATGAATACCTAATCTAACTTATAAATAGCATTTACTAGGAAAATACAGCCAAAAGTGCCAAAATTAAAGGCAATCATTTCGTTGTTTCGCACCAAATTGTACCTACAGTATATTGTAGGTTACGAAAAAACCCAAATTATTATTGTGTTTCATGCTGTAATTTTTGTTTACGTAGTAGTTGTTTACATGTCTCGAAAATCATAAATAATCAGGAATAAATAGTTACAATTAATATAAAATCACTATTTATTCCACACACTCCGACGACACAAAAACACTTCACCACTACAAGCGCGCGAACAGTAAACTGTCAAACGTCTTTTTTTATTTTTCTTCTTGAGTTGGACGTTTGTCTATGCACCGTTTGGTAGGAAATTTTACGGCTAACCGAGATAGCTAATACATATTGAGCTTAGAGCGACAGAGATGGTTATATTTTAGTTTATTCGAAGGCATCGGAGAGCGAATGCCTTGTCAACGAGTAGTTGACTCGGGCAGTTCGCGTACAAAAACGTGTGTCAACTGGGACTTGACAGGGGCAAAATAGCGTCCGAAGCCTTGTCAACCAGTACTTGACACGGACAATTTGCGTTGAAAACTCGCGTCAAGCAGTAGTTGACAAGGGCGTTTCAGCGGCTATAGAGCGGGAGGGAGAAAAAGAAAAGAGACCCGTGTTTTGTCTTCATCACCGACTGACCATTTGTTTAATAATCAGGTTATAGGCACACTTTAAATTGCCTAGGTACTTGAATTGTATTATATGATATATAAAATAAACGTATCATTAATGTCTCTACATACTATCCCTCATATTCATTAAAAATTAACAACCGCTAAACCATTTTCATTTAAAACATGTTTTGTCCCTTTCCCTCATCTCAATATTGACAATAAAAGAACGAGACAAAAAAATTTTCTACAATAGGTTTAGCAACGTTTATTTTTATGAATATCTTTGGTAATACGGAACCAATTAAAACGTAGGAGGAACTACTAACAATAAAACAAAGGTGTGGACTTTTTGAATGTTTATTATTAGATTTACACTGTCATTTACAATAAATTTCCATGTAGTTGGTAGGACATAAATCAATATTGCATAACACTAAGGCTAATTGCATCAGTATTTTTGTGGATAAATTAACAAAATATATGCAATATTCAGACAAATTCAAATAAAATAACGCTAATATCTTACTGGGCACGCACTTGCTCCACGCTATGCCGCCTATTGGAGGAGAGGACTCACTGCACACGGGTTAGATGGAATGTCTCAAAGGCATAGACCAGATCCCCCCAAATAAATTACCGCCGGTGCTTACCTAACCTAGCACAACTTTAGATCTACCGTTTGTCCTGTAAAAATCGTAAGAGAAGTAGTAGCGCTTTCCGAAACATGCGAAATTAAAAAAAAATAAATTAAAATATACAAAATCTCTATCACAATACTCGTAAGTAATTAAAGCAATTCAAATGTGAATACTCCAAACGTTTGTAATACAACGAGCGGGCCGTCGCTGCCGAGGCGGCTCGGCGGGCGGTCGCGAATCATTTGTTCAAACGGTACTACACAGTAGTCACAATTTACACAAACGCTTAATTTCCGCAATAAATACAAGTATGTACGCGCAATACGATAGATACATAAAGACCAACAGGGTGACGCCACTATCACTTAGCTAAATATTGCAAGTAACTACTTTATACCACCCTAATAAGTAATGTTATCGTTAAAATATATCAATCAATGATCAAATGTATACAAATGCAGCGAGGCGCGGAAGACTCGCCGAGTCCGCGGGGCTCGGCGACTTTGTGCTCGGACCGGACCAGGTCTGCGGACCAGGGCTCGTCTGCCAGGTCTGGGACAGACCGGGTCCACAGACCAGGGCCCGTCTGCCGGGTAGACAAACAGACCGGGTCCGCAGACCAGGCCTTGTCTGGCAGTCCGACAGACAGACCGGGTCCGCAGACCAGGCCTTGTCTGGCAGTCCGACAGACAGACCGGGTCCGCAGACCAGGCCTCGTCTGCTAGGTCGACAGACAGACCGGGTCCGCAGACCAGCCCTCGTCTGGCAGTCCGACAGACAGACCGGATCCGCAGACCAAGTGTCGTCTGCCAGTCCGACAGACAGACCGGGTCCGCAGACTAGGCCTCGTCTGTCAGGTCAGACAGACCAGGTCCGCAGACCGCGCCGGCCCGCGTGCGAAACAAATCAGACTACGCCATCCACAATAAGACGTTACATACCTAGTGTATATCCAAATTAAATATTTATCATTTCATTAAACATTTCCGCTATGGTGCTCGTAAGTCTCAACAGAGTTAAATACATTAATTTTACACACGGTATAAAATACTTAGAAAATTTACAATTCCCACCTTAGAAGAGTAGCTTGAGAGTCGGAGAGAGACGCAGAGAAGCGAGACTTCACGACGAGATCGGCGAACGTTAAGAAAATATCTTAAGAACATACAGTTAAAATGCAATACCAAAGTACTTTTCTTAAACATTATTTTTTTTGTAATTGAAAACAAATATATCAAAAGAAGTAGATATTTAAAATGTATATTACTCATAGATAATTTGACACGATACATAACAGAAGTGTCGCGATCGGGAACTGACAATTTGCTGAGCGCCGCGGGGTCCGCAGCCGTTGTCATTGAGGGCTGGCTCTTACATCGTACTATAGTTATTTTTTTTATATTTAAATAGAATGTTAAAAAGTATTACGACACGTCCTGATCCTCGACGTCTTGTGCTTGCTCTTTCTGTTCGGCTTCACCTGCAACACCACAACGGTCACATTTCAATATTCACTCTGATGTTAAATAGCGAGCAGGATAAAGTCAATTTATCTGCAAAAATCTTTAAAACGTCATCAACAATTATTTATTGATTTCTACACAATACAAGTGTAATGGATTCAAAGCCTTAGGCCTTATCTACCAGTCAATCAGACCGGTATATTTTCTTTGTACAAGATAGCTCTGAGTCTAAAAAGTTATCATGCAAGTGCATACGATAAAATAATGCTTGGATTGTCTCAAATGCTAAACAAGTATTTATTAAAAAAATATACATTTTTAAACAAGCTTGTATCTAAAACAACGAACTTAAAACGTTTAAAGTGCTCCTCAAGATGAATCAAACAAGCCCAAACTTGATGGAGTTGCGTTGTTTCATTACAGAGTTCCTATGGCCACCTTCCGGCTCGGTCATCAGATCAGCTCAATGTGATCGCAAAGGCCCAATCAAGAAGCTTATCTTTTTTTTATTTATTTTTATTTTTTTTTATGCAATAATGAATATTGTATTGTATTGTAACATTCAATTACTTTAAAAAATAATTATATATACACATTAAATTTTCTTAAATACTAAAATAAAGATTATAAAACTACTCACTACAATACACTACAAACTAATATTTTTTAACATAAACATATCTTAATTCTTTATAACCTTTTTCAGAGATGGCCTGCTCCGGATCGAAAGCTCGCGCTAAACCGGTAGGTAGAGCAAATATTAAGCCAATTTTTGCTGTTTTACGTTTACGTTTTTTTTAACGTTAAAAGTTTCGGTTCAACCTTATCTCCAAATATTTCCTCCTTCCAATCCGTCAGAAGACAGACCAGTGGACGTCTCTGTAAAGGTAGACTACTCTAACACAACAACGCACCCGACTCTCCGTCTCCCTGCATGTCGGAGGTCCACAGCGTGAGGTTGTCCCGCAGCAGCTGCATGATGAGGGTGGAGTCCTTGTAGCTCTCCTCCGAGAGGGTGTCGAGCTCCGCGATGGCGTCGTCGAAGGCCGCCTTGGCCAGCCGGCACGCGCGGTCCGGACTGTTCAGGATTTCGTAGTAGAATACCTGCAAACGGATGCACGACATTGTACACTTTGCTTACACTAATGGAGTATCAACAAGTTTCTTTACCAGGCAAAATTAAATAACCACATCACCATCTTGTGATGAGCACTACATATTACAGATTGATTTTCGTAAGGCTATCTATTATTTGCAAAGCAAGCGAAAAACACCTTAATTTAAAGCGTTAACCCCCAATAACTTTTTAACTGCTGCGGTTCAGCACTTTAAAAGTTATTCATCAAATATAGCTCAGAACCACAGCAAGGAAACTTGCATTCACTTAAAAAACCGCATTGAAGTGCGAAATATACGATAATATAATAGACGCAAGAGTGTCTTTCGTCCAGGGACAATCTGGGCGGATTTTAAAGTACTTATGATTTTTATGATCAAGTGTATGTAACAAATCTTTAAAAATACATATGTAAGTACACTGACGTGTAAAAACCTTGTTTCAGAATTAATATTTGATTCTTTAAATGTAATCCATTTACTTGTGTCCTGCCTACAATACCTATATAACGCAAAGTAATAGGAATTCAGGCTAATGAGACGTTTTGTTTACTACAGAACGTTATCAAAGTTCACAGAAACGCATAGCTGCAGCGTAATGAGTCGCGTCTGTCTACGAGATGAATCACTATAGCGGGCTGAAATGAGCTATTTCCTTAGTTATAATTATAATTAACACAATACCAATACCGAAATAGTATACTTGGAAATGATTCGCGAGGAATGTAGGTTAACGATACAGAATCTTGTTGCTTTCCATTCAGGGGTGGACCTTGAGTACCTTCTTTTTAAATAATTTAATTGGAAAAGTAATTATTAGTTGTCGTGCTATTTGACACGCTTGGCAGTAACCATAGGTATGAAGAAAAAGGTTATTTGCTATCCAATTTAAAACTACTTAGGGGAAAAATGTTAACGTCAATAGTGATCTTCTTCCTATCGAGTGTGTACCTTCTTATAATTACCTAATAACCCACTGGCGTAAAAAAATCGAAAAATGACTATCTAGTGACACGATTATTACAGATTAGCTGGAATCAATCGAAAACAAATGCCTAATAATGCATACCAATTCGTCTAGTCATTGGTTATCGCAAGATAACTTTCAAAAACTGAAATCGCAAAGACGATTATTTCATTTTGATTGTTTTTCCAACAGTTTGGTGTCAAAAAAAAATTGGTTGCCTGTAAAGTCGGTATACGGGCGAAAGTTTTACGTGACAACGACTTTTTATGTCTGTCTCTCTCGCTCTTAGGCGGGGCGTGCCTCTCACTCGCTCTCATTGTGAGCGCATAACGTGAGCGGAGCGTAACGCAGTTTCTTGAACTGTCACCCGGCAAACCAATTTATAAGACGTTGTCACGTCAAAATGTTATTACAATAACAATGCGCAGTGTTGTGGCGAGGTCGCGGATACACGAGCACGGCCAGTGATGCGCGGCGACGTAAAAACCCTTATCTCGATGTTTGACCTGAGTCACGCCCGACCACACAGATATACAGGTGATTAGAGCTAAGCATTACACTTTTGGCGAGAATGACAAGAATAATGTTTTAACAATTTGCTTCGCCGTGTGGTTTCCGGCAGAGTAGAATAGGACCACTCCAAGTCTTACCGTGGATGTCGTAGAAGGCTACTTAGGAAATACAAGCTGAACAAAGCTTAGATCACATCAATGAGACCTCTCTAACCCGTCTGGCCAGCGTGGAGAGTATAAAGCGACCACTAAAGTATTAATTAAACCCATTGGATCTGGTTCGATCCATTGCAGTCTAAAGGCCCGGAGTAGCGACGGGATGTATAATTTATTTGAATTATGCAGAGTATTTAAACTAAACCTTGTCAAAATTTGTAAATTCTTATCTCATGTTTGACCTGATTTACAAAATTAATATAATATATTAGTATCAAAGTGGTCGGTGGCCCGTTTGCGCCAAACCTAAATTGTATGGGAGACCAAAAATTCTCCATTATTTAAAACATATTCCGATATATATTTCTTAGGGAAAGTTGTTCAGTATCATGGACTGAGTTCACCCCTAACATAGTTCCAGTATTGTTAGACCCTGTATACATCGACAGTTGTTTATTAGCTATAGTTATCGTTAATGGCCGTGTGACGCAACGTTCGAGTAAATTATAGTCGGATGGGTCACTATGCTGGTTGTCATGTTTGTGCTGATAACTGCTGATAGTGGCAATCTCAACGCAAGCACACGTCACGGCGCTTCGGATCGCGAGAGGACCTTCAAGGTTGGAGCGGATTCCTTGCAATGCAAACGCGCAAAAAAAACTTTTTTTTATTTTTCTAAATTCCATTTTCAAATTCTGCACACATCCCTTCTTCATCTGACTCAGCATCCTTTCTCCTAATCAAACCAACGGGAGAGTAGAGACTATTAAAGTATTTATACAGGGTTACTTTTTAAACACTAGGTACATTTTTGGAAGTCAGTCATGCACTGAACTACTTTCCAGAAACACAACTATCGCAAAAAGGAAAAAAAACGGATTTCCATACTACTTAGCGCTCGGCCAAACGGATTTAGTATGTTAGGTCGATTTTGTTTTTTTAAAACAATTTTTATAGTAAGTAGTAGCATCATGGGCTGAACTTGTCCCAGAAATTTAGCTGGTGTTTAAGAAGTAACCATGTATAATAAGTTAATTTTATAACAGTGTTGTAAGTAACTGTAATAGTGAAAAAATTTGTAAATCGGTGCCGTAGCTGAAAAGCCTGAAAATCAGTGAGCTACTTTCTGAGCAGCACTAAGCACTGAGCGTTTTGGATTGCTGTAGCACACATACTCAGATATTGATATATGTTCGCAATACGATGTTTCAACATGTTTTGTAATTTTATATTTTTCTTATGTATGTGTGTGTGATAGGTAGATAAGACGTTTTGTAGCTTTAGTCACATAGCTACAAATAAACGTCTTATCTACCTATCTATCTCGTATTATTGCTCTGAGTTTAACTGCTTTATCTTCTTACAAGTCTTGTGTACCTACATGTAGTGCTCATTCTACCTAGCCAGGATGGCAGTAAGACATTTTATGTATAAATAGCCTACAGATAGCGGCATGAAACTCTAGCGCTGACCGTTATTGTTCAGAAGTCAAAAATTTACCCATGTACCCATGCACAGTAGCAGTAAATAGGACATTTCACTCAGCGCTAAACTTACGTGCCGCTACTTGTACAATCTTCTTCTTCTTCTTATCGTGTGTGTTAGTGACTAACACTAGTGTCAGAGTTTACAGTACAATAGTTTAATTATATTTGTAGCACGGTATCTAGGAAAGCGCACGGTATGAACCGCTGCTAGCTGGTTCCGCGCGTCACTCTCGCGTCGCTGCAAAGGTGCACCCCGCACAGGCGGGGGCGCCGATCGACGACGCGTTATATCTAACAAACACTGATCTTACTCCACAAATAAATTCTAAGAGGTTATTGGCTTGTCAAGTAAAATAAAAAAAACCAATTCGCAAATCATTTCGAGGGATAGCCTCTATCTAGGAGAAGGTTTCTCTAATCAGGTTTTAAAATAAAGTCTTACTTATTAAGATATTTGCCAAAATCTCAATGACCTTCATTTGCAAAGTCAAGCTTTGAGTAAAGTTGGCAATTTCAGCTTTCACAGCCACTGTCATCTACCAACGCAACAATTTGACAACAACCAAAATAACGATAGTAATTTAACCTCTCCAGAACAGTAGACATTGACAGTTGACAGAAGTTATTGTTATTTCAGTGCAGGCATAGGAAAATGTAAAATTCGATTGCTTTTTTGGTGTAATGTTTAAAATTACATTTAAAAATAACCTTAAAACCTTATATTGAGTATATTTTCGATCTACAACTCTTTTATATTAGTTGACAAGCCAATAGGTAGCAGTGAAACAAGGCGAGCAGAGTGTACGTACTGAGAAGTTGAGCGCGAGCCCGAGGCGGATGGGGTGCGTGGGCGGCAGCTCGGTCATGGCGATGTCGGAGGCGGCCTTGTACGCGACCAGCGAGTTCTCGGCCGCCTCCTTGCGGTCGTTGCCGGTCGCGAACTCCGCCAGGTACCGGTGGTAGTCGCCCTGCAACACACAAGGTACATTCACTGCTATGACAGCACAGGCAAACATAATTCGCTAATTTCCAAAAAAATCAGATACTTTTCTCCAAACATCAAAACAATCATTGTCTATGGGATTTGTATGACAGCACGTCGTGACGTCATAGTTTCTTAGATTCAAATAACGCCACTATTAACAGTTTTTACTATTTTTGCATTATTAAATTTAAAATCACGTTGAAAATGGATATAATCATTGACAAGTGACATTATTTAGTGATGTTTTATTCTCTTATCACTACAAAATAATTTATTTTTGACCCTGGATACTACCCAATTACTAACATAACAGATACACCACGCTATAGAAACTATTGGAGGGCCCGTAAGTAGGCAATACTGGAGTTGCACAGGCACACAGAGATGGCAGCACACACGACTAGCAAAAAAGTGACAAAGTAGACGGAGCTTAGTTATAGATTTTGTATGTAACCTTATGACCCCTCTCATCCCTAATCACCCCTTGTTACATGTCTCACTTAATTGACCCCCTCCGACCCTCTTAATGTGTAACGTAATTTATGGATGGTCCCAAAATGTTTGTAGCACGGTATCTAGGAAAGCGCACGGTATAAACCGCTGCTAGCTGGTTCCGCGCGTCACTCTCGCGTCGCTGCAAAGGTGCACCCCGCACAGGCGGGGGCACCGATCGACGACGCATAAGCACCCAAATAGAGGTGCTTAGAGGGCGAGATAGATAAATCCATACTAATATATAAAGCTGAAGAGTTTGTTTTATACTAATTGACCCCCTCCGACCCTCTTAATGTGTAACTCTTAATGGATTTATAAAGCTGAAGAGATTGTTTGTTTGTTTGTCCGATTTGAAAAATTCTTTCGATATTAGATAGGTCGTTTATCGAGGAAGGCTATAGGCTATATTGCATCACGCCCGCGACTTCACTCGCGTGGTTAACGCGGGCGAAGCCGCGCGCTGCCTCTAGTATGAGATAAGAGCCTTCCCAGAGACAAATTTTCTCACCAACGAATTCAATTCTTTTGGCGTTGCACGCGGCAATGGCCTATAACTACTGTTTTGTTTTTCGAGTTTGTAAGCAAAGATAATATAATTACTAACGTAACAGATACGCAACGCCATAGAAACTATTGGAGGGCCTGTAAGTAGGCAAAATGGAGTTGCGGGTAGGCACACAGAGATGGCAGCACACACGACTAGCAAAAAGGTGACAATGTTGAATATGCTTTAAGGATATTGATTGCATTTCATTAAGTCATATTTAATTGATCAGAGTTCTTAGTACTTTATAAAAAAAAATTGATGATTTATTAAGTAATTAAAGTGCCTTCTATAATTATGTTTATATGGCATGGTGTAAGTAAACATTATCCATCAGATAACTTATTTGCCTGTGTTTGCTTATTTAGTAGCATACAATCCCCCCATGGAGTGAGCCATTGGTGAAACTGAATAATCATATCAGCTGCATAACGTCCACTGCCGGACATAGGCCTCTCCCAAGTATTTCCAAAATGACCGATCTAGAGCGGCTTGCATCTATCATTGAAACTAAATAAAGGCTTGTAATAAAATCAATGTAAAATAATCATTTAATAGTTTTTTTTAACGCCTAACCAAAAAATATCCAAACAGGCCTAGTTATGCAAATACAAAGCCGATAATCATAACCCGTCTGACTTTCGACTCGACCTGGTAAGACCGTAGACAAATGTCGACCTTTGCCCTTCACGCCGATCCGTTACCGGGGGCCTGAGCAAACAGGGTGGGCGGCCGACCTATGATTGAGTGCGGGAGGGAAACAATTCTAGTGAAGTCAATAAATGAAAAATTGTAACAAATTGGTTTTCTAGAACAATCTCTCTTTCTTATAGACTATTGTTATAAAGTCCTTATGTTCGAATTAAAGCTACCAAAAAATAGAATATTACGGTAAATCAGTCATATTCTATTTTTTAGTAGCTTTAATAAATGATCACTTATCAAAATTCTATAATTTCTTAAAACGAAGTTCCTATTCGGACGTAACGGTCTTGCGAATGAAGCTAAGATAAAAAAAGTAAGATTTTTCAATTACTTTTTTCCGTCTCAAACTTATTGGCTTTTTTAAGGTTCTTTTTAGGGGCTTCAACTTTAGAAACTTTGTTCCAACCGACTGTTCCAGACATTATTTATTTTCCTTTTACTATTGTCATGCTTCTGTAATACCTAAACTACGCCAGAAGAAATCCAATGTTCCTGAAGGAAGACCTTTGTATTTGATAATACATATAAAGCGCTGGATGCAGGCCGCTCTTGATCGGTCATTTTGGAAATCTTTAGGAGAAGCCTATGTCCAGCAGTAGACGATATGCGGCCTAAATGATGATGATAATAATATGATAATTTATATTTAGGTTAACGCGACAAGAATCCCCGTCAATTTGACCCCCACTTTATCGTACACGACTCCCTACAGGTTTCGCGCTGTAATTGTTAAAAGGGCCAGGGCAAACACATTATCAAAGGTCAGTTAACCCGCGTCAAAACTGCGATTAACGTTTAGTAATGCTAACAACACAATAACATTTTATTTCATTACCCTCATTAAAAACACCGCAAAGCTAAGTTAAAGAACGTTTAACGTGGCTGCAAATTTCTTGCATACGACGATTTTTCGAAAGAAGCACACCGATGGCAAAGCGGTTTTTTTATTATTTCCAATAAATTCTTGTTATGTTGTTCCAAAGTTCCCATGTTTTGCTAGTGACAATTTATATTGAGCTCCTCTGTGCTTTAGATAACACGTTAAGTTATTACTTCTTATTGTTTGGCAATCCTAAGTTAATTTTTATTTTGATTTTCGTAAATGTAAGTGGCCAACACTGGTGTCAGATTTTTCAGGCTGCCTCCAGACATCTGACATGGCTTGACGACTGCCATACAATGACGACAGCCGGGACCAACGGCTTATACGATCCTTGCAAAGCACGGAGGATCTAGTGATGAGTTGCTATGCACACGTACCTTCATTTTGTGGTAGAACACTGAACTCGCCCGTCTATAGCTTGACGGACGACTGCCATATAATGCTGACAGCCAAAACCAACAGCTAGAGCTGAGTAGCGAAGCGGACGTACCTTCATTTTGTAGTAGAACACTTTGGACTCGCCCGTCTGCGAGCTCGGTATGAGGTGTTTGTCGAGCACGCTCAGTATGTCGGAACAGATGTCGCGGAGCTCCTTCTCCACCTGACTGCGGTACGCTCGGATCATGTTCAGTTTGTCCTCGGCGCCCTGCAATCATAAAGGGAGAACGTTAACACATATTGGCATAACTAGAATAGAAGGATTAGAGAATAAGCGGCCAAGTGCGAGTCGGACTCGCCCATGAAGGGTTCCGTAGTAGCAAATAACATAATATAAAAGTCTTGCAGTATGTTTTTTTTTAATTTTTATATTTGAGTTGATTATTCAATCAACTTAGAAAGGTAAATTACCGTTTATGATTTATGACGTATTAAAAAAAAACTACTTACTAGATATCGTTCAAACCAATTTTCGCTGGTAGTTTTTATGGTAATAAACATCATATATTTTTTTTAGTTTTATGATTCCCTTATTTTAGAAGTTACGGGGGGGGGGACACACTTTTTTCCACTTTGGAAGCGTCTCCCGCGCAAAGTATTCGGTTTAGAAAAAAATTATATTAGAAACCTGAATATCATTTTTGAAGACCTATCCATAGATACCCCACACGTATGGGCTTGATGAAAAATAATTTTGTGAGTTTCAGTTCTAAGTATGGGGAACCCCCAAAATTTTTTGTTTTTCTTTTATTTTTGTGTCAAAACCTTAATGCGGTTCACATGATACATCTTCTTACCAAGTTTCAACAGTATAGGTCTTATAGTTTCGGAAAAAAGTGGCTGTGACATACGGACGGACAGACAGACAGACAGACATGACGAATCTATAAGGGTCCCGTTTTTGCCATTTGGCTACGGAACCCTAAAAAACATGCAAAAAAACAATGAAACGCATTCTTTTTCAGAAAATGTGTTCATGGCGTACTTTAAAGAATTATCTTCTAAGTAGAAACCTAGCTCTTTGTGGTGTTTATACTCAATGTTAAAAAGGACAGTCCGAACAAAGAATGGAGTGGACTTAAAAACATACTCTAATTTGTCAGATCTAAAGAGACTATCCGATGGATTTGGAAGCAAGAAATCAAAGGTTTTATCGTCTGCCGATATTGTCCGATCAGACTCAGGCGGGTGACTCCATAAAATTAGACGTAAGTCGTACGATAGTGACGTCCTATTTCTATGTCAAATAAAATCAGACTTTATCATCACACGTTAGTGCTTAATGTTGCTTGAATCTGAAACGCGGATACGCAGTAACGTCCGTCTTGCGTACCGCTTTTGGAGTAAACCCCCCTGGAGTTTTGTCCGGGACAGAGTTATGTAATACTTTTATGAACCGATCAAGAGACCCGCATGGCATTTCACAATGCAGCTTACATTGTTTTACAGATCACGCGAAATCTTAGCAGCTCGGAAGTTAGCTGCAAGTGACGTTGAGGTGGCTGACGCCCGCACATATACTGCGTAGCTTCCGCGCGCAGTTCAGCATTTTGCGCGTACTGCACAGACTGCACTATTGTGTCTGGTATTGGCCGATCTCAAAGGGTTCTGTGACAAGGGAAATTTTGCCTGGCACCATCCACGCATGGAACTAGCGAAGTATGGAAATAGCGAAGATATTCAAAACCGTTATGAGCCATAGAGAACGAATTTTCAATAAACTATATAAAAAGCGTTTCATTTAAAATAACAAAATGCAGATACAAGCGGCGAGTTGTTTAATATGCAAATCGGAGGCACATTCGCCGAAAGGTCGGGCGTAACATAAATATCGAGCGCCACGGTCGCGAGTCCAGGTAAATCCAATACGCGGCCCCCCGCACCAATGACACCTTAAGGGTCCTCCCCGCGCTAACGACCTTGAAAACACAAAAAAAATAATTTCTCTTTCTGTAAGTTAGATTATCAGAAACCCTCGTACAACTTTTTAGCTAGTATCCTTAAGTTTTATTAGAACCTCGAAAATCATTGAAATAAAATACCCTGAATTTTCCTTTGCAAAAAATACTAAAAACGGCCATTTTTGACTCTTTTTGTAAAGGTTTCTAAACCGGATAGTATTTCAATGACTTTCGAGGTTCTAATGAAACTTCAGGATACTAGCTAAAAAGTTGTACGAGGGTTTCTAATAATCTCACTTACAGAAAGAGAAATTAATTTTTTTGTGTTTTCAAGGTCGTTAGCGCAGGGAGGAGCCTTAAAGTTTTAATAAAATTCGCTGAAGAGCTCGGTGAGCCGGCGGGAGTGCGCAATACTAGCGCTTTCGCAAGTAAAGGGCCGCCTGACATGGTCCGCACTTGGATGGACCACAAGTAGCATAATATCTCGAGCTCCTCCGTGCTTCAGGAGTATAAGCACGTATAAGCAGTTGCTCCCGGCTGTCATATGTCAGATGCCTGAGGACGATCGGTACGTAAATACCCTATTCCGTGGTGGGTCTTCAAATTCAACATTTTACTAACTCAACATTTTGGGATATTGAAAATTCAACTTTTTGGGAAATGATAATTCAACTTTTTGCAAATTCAACATTTTGGGATTCAACATTATGGGAACTTAACATTTTGTAAATTCTACTTTTCGGACCTCAAGGGCCTTTAGGGAGCCTCAAAACCTGCTAACACTGGTGGTTAGCAACTTACGCGAAAACAAACAATAAACATTTCATTACTTGATGGCCAATGGAGGGCGCCATGTTGAAACTACTGTGACGTCACGACAAATAGCCTATTGCCAGCTGACAGCCGACAAGATGCTTTCAACGATACCTCTTTTGTCAAGGCATCATGGATATTATTAAGATACGAGGGAAGAGATGAACATACATAATATATTGGCGACTAAGTAGTAGCACACTGCTTTCACATTACACATTCCTATAAACTACACTACCCAAACTTGTAATTTTTCTGATTGATACATAACATAACTACACTGTGCGTGGCCCGACACGCACTTGGCCAGTTATATTTGTATTTAATATCTTATCTTAAATATCATTAATAACACAAATAACTATGTGAGTGAGTAAAGAACAAGGTAAAATCTCAAAATATTTACATAGGTGTCCCCGCATGAAATCTACTTACGTATACCTACTTATCTATACTGCGAAAAACCCGCGTAGAAAAAAGTTGAAAAATCGCGGAGGACGGTAAGCCAACAGCTGTCTTTCTTGCCTACATCCATCGTTATTGGCTGAAACCTCGGATATATCGCGAAAATATTGATGTAGGTACGCAGTGAAGCTTTATTATTCATTTTCTGGCTCCAGCCACCGGCTGCGACTGCCCCCACGTGGAAATCGGTTTATCGGGCGTCACTCGGGACAATTTCATTAGTAGCGACAAAGATAGATGTGCGTAATTGCAATAAAATTGTATTTAATCCATTTGATTCGCTTATGGAATAAGGAAAATCCATAATATTTATTTAAAAAAATACCGTGTCACTAGCCTATGAAATATAATATAGAATATAAAATAAAAACGAGATGATGTAAGTTTGACGCCAATATCTGTCTGTGGCATTGCAGCTCTCGAAAGGGTAGGCCGATTTCGATGCGGTTCTTTTACATGAATAGAATAGAATAATTTATTCGAACGATTTATCAAAGAAAGTTGTTTGCTTGCGGTGGTTCTCAGTGAAAATCGGTTTATCCGTTCAAAAGTTATTGGCGATGAAAGCTTGCAAGTCGGGAGATTTTTATTCACCTGACAAATAAACTTGTTATACAACTAAGTAGACAGAGGAATACGGCCCATACGGCCAAGTGCGAGTCTTTTGCTACAGCGGCAACAGAAATACATAAACCGTGAAAATTTCACCTTGCTATCACAGTTCGGACGGACAAGACAAGAGTAACAACGGAGTCATAGTAATAGGTTACAGTTTTTACCCTTTGTGTACGGAACCCTACCACTATTCAATAGTATTGCACAATGCAACTGTGTGACGTCGGCATCCCGTGACCGTGACGCACTGCCGGTACCGGACGTTACGTATACGGTGGAGCGCGATCAATAGCCAGACTTCTTACATTCCTTCAAGAGTTACTAGTTCTATATTGTCCTCAGGTTAGCGCATTCCCGTTACATAATGTTTTTCTTCTCCAAATATAATGTACAAGCTGTACCCGCGGGCTTCGCTCCCCGTGGAAATTTCGGGATAAAGAGTACCCTATGTCCTTCCCAGAGTCTCAAACTATATCCATACCAAATTTCATATAAATCGGTTGCATAATGTTTTTCTTCCCAAATATAACGTCTAACAAAATATACTGAAACTATTTTAAGGGCAAATTCAGTCCGTGACACATAATAACTTTCCCCAAGAAACACATAGCGAAATAGGAAAAATAATTGTTGCCTTTCCATTAAATTTGGATCAGCTGATCGGTCAACTTGTATATGGAAGGCCAAAAATTACTATACTTTAAATAGTTTCAGTATATTTTGTTAGAACTGTACTGCCGTCTTTGCCTTGCATTATCCCATTTCATTTGGGGTCGACTGTCCTCCTCATTCTCGTCAGTTTTTCGATTTTGGATCGTCACAACATTTCCTTGGGCTTTTTTTTCTAATAAATATTTTTTTTAATAACATATTCCGAAGTATCATACTGGCATTGACATCCCGCCATTATTTTGCAGGATCATGAAAAAGCTTACGTAAATATTTTTTTTTAAAACTAAAAACCGACTTGTCCTCCTACGCAACTAATTATGATAAATTTTCTATAAGACCACGTGACAAGTTCGAACAAAAAAATTACCGAATCGGTCCAGGGGCGTCTTCAAATAATCGGTAAACATGCATAAAAAAATAATAAGATTCCGACGATTGATAACCTCCTCCTTTTTTTAAGTCGGTTAAAAATAGACTTCAGTCTTATTCTTCAGCTTTACAACGAACGACAGGCCAGATTTTTTTAATCGATTGAAATTCTTCAATCGACTCGTATTCTAAGAACTAGGATGAGTGAATTTCATCATGTGTCGTCATTTATCTTATAGCTCATCTCTGCTGTAAGTTTGAGTCATGTATGAAATGAGATGAGTCACATAGCGTATCCTTGCAAGTTGCGAACGTAATATCCCTTACTGGAGAAGTTTCGTAATAACTAGTTAGGCGTAGGTCACACTCGCGTCTGTGCTAACTTAGCTTAATTCTTAAGTATGTCTTGAGTGTCTGACTCACTAATGGACAAAACCTATTTGATGGCTGAGTGAATCAGACAAGCAAGGTTAGGATTTATTCTTCATCTCATTATGGAACTGCTGCGAAATTCGTAATATGGTATAATACGAGTACAATTGCTGCATATTTAGAATTCGATATGCAGGAAACTCCAGTGGAAGCAATTTCAATTAAGATTGTTTTGCTTTCAAAAGCGTACATCCAAAATTATAATGGAGATACTCGTTGACACAAACAAACCAAGGAATTTAATAATTCATAATTCTTTAAGGTAGCAGAAGAACGCTGAAGAAAGAGACGTGTGGAAGGATAAGGCCTTTGCCCAGCAGTGGGACACTATACCTACAGGCTAGGAAAAAAGAGGTCTTTCAGCTCTGCCTACCTACCACTGTGAGAAACAGGCGTCATAATATAAGTAGGACCATATGAAAATGTATTTCTAAACTGACCGATTGAAAGGAGCCTGCTTCCAGCGCTTCTTATCAACTAGATCTCAGACCTAGTAGGATTTATCAAATGTGAATATGTTGAAGGCTCCAGCTAGTCCAAGTTTGGACAGTAGCGAGAGCCAAATCAGCAAACCGGCAATGTGGCCTGACCTTTTCAAACGAGCTCTGCCAATGAGCCACGCCCATGCGGAACGTTTTTCGTGCTTGCATATATCGATTGCACACTTTATGAACAACATGACAACTCGGCGGGCTGACCCTGTGCCGTACGACCCGTACGTGCTTTTCCTCGTCCGTACCGAGCGACGGAGCATTGGATTTGCGAATTTAAATGCGTCTTCATTTCTCACAATTTCACTGACTGTCTCCATTTTTTCATCGATCGACGAGATAAGGAAATTGATCGTAGGATCGAAAATGCGTGGAAAAGCTTCTAGTCGATAAGCTATTTAAACCACCTTATATTAAGGCATATTGGAAGGTTGCCTTTAAACAGTTCTTCCATCGACCGATCAGCTCGTCGACATGTGATTTTGCCTACGCCAATTATGCCAACTTACTATTATGTCAACCTAAGGTGCCCTGACTTGGTTACTAACGAAACAACAAAAGTCAACTGAAGGTTTGCCAGAGAGCCATGGGGTACGGTATTTTAGGTGTCAAAGTGACTGATAAAGTGAGAAACACACTACGCTGCATCACAAAAGTAACAGGTTTTGTTATATATATAGGGTATTTTGATTTTGGAAAATGGAACACTTGATGCAGAACTATAATAGTCCAGCTAAACTATAAGAAATATAAAAATGATGCCTTAGCAAACAGCCTGATGAGCATTTTCCGGAGTCCATAAAATCCACGCGAACGAAGTCGCGGGCTTCGGTTAGTTAGGAAAAAAGACATGATAATGTGTTTATGACATGTAGCTTGATAAAATTTAATAGACAAACAACAGGTCAAGAGACATATTCCGCGCACGCGCAGTAAAACGTCTATAAAATTACAGTAACGTAATTCCGTCTCGATGCAGTGGCGATATAAATTGTGGTGAACTGTCACATTAATATGGCCGCTTTCAAACGGCGATTGTAAAATCGTCTGCGAATGCACTTTCTAAACTGTGGCAACGTGTCAAGATGACTCACTGCGCGTCTATGCGCGCCGGACGTCCTAAACAGTCCTAATGTCCGAGGATTTGACGTTCCGTTGTCTAGTGATTCCATTTTTTAAGAGCGCCCAACCCGCCTTACTTTTCATACAAACGCTCGTACGTGATTATGGCGTTGTAACAGAACTTTCTTAGAAACTTTTGAACTAACAGGAATCTCGTGTGCTATTTCTAAGTTTCCATCGAAATTTAAAATTAAAATTTGGAAATACAAATTCAGTATAAGTCTCCAAAAATCTGCTTTTTTGTACAAATTTTACCTGAACTTCGGCCGATCATATAGTACTCATGAATTGTAAAAGTTAAGAAAATATTTGCATATAAACCTTGCAAATGTAATGAAGATTCTAAATGAAAAACATTTATTGCACACACAGACGTATCACCTGGAACAAGTTTTTTGAAATTTCCGCACCCTATGAAAAGTTAATATTCGTTAAATGAATAGTTAATCTTATACCTTTAAACGAGCAATTCTTGTATATTTATTTATATATATATTTATTTATAAATTTCTGTGATCTCGAAAACGGCTCTAACGATTTTGCTGAAAATTGTTATATGGGGGTTTTTGGGGGTAAACAATCGACCTAGATTAGTCTTATGTTTGGGAAAACGCGTGTTTTCGAGTTTTCATTCGTTTTTCTTTCCACGCAGAATATGGTCGCTAATTTCCTCGCGCCGGCCGCCATCCGCTTAGCTCAGTGGTTAAGGATGCTGACCGCTAGAAAGAGTGTTACGGGTTCAAATCCCACTCGGTGACTTACTTTTGTTTTTTTTTAATGTTCACGTTTATATAATTTTTTATTTTGTACTGTTTTTAGACAAGTTTAAAAAAAATGTAGTTAATGTTTGAGATGTAACCGACCGAGCAAAGCTCGGTCACCCAGGTACTAATAATACTAATTTCGCACAATAGAATGCAAACTGAGCGCTCAGGTGCTATCTCTCTCTTTTCACTTTGTTTTTTTTTCTATCATTGCGCTGGATGAAACAACAAGCATTTCCAACCATGCTCGCGTTGCCGATAGACGGACCGGGAAGGGCCCTCTTAACACCCGACAAAAATGAGGGGTGTGCAGGGAATAAAGTGTGCGTTATAGCGACAGAAATAATTTTTGTGAATGTGTGATTTTTTAGATGTAGGTAGATGCGTGGGTAGGGTGGTAGGTAGCACCCTACCCCGCAACAAAAACCGCAGAATATTTTGTAAGAAGGTTTGTCAGCGCAGCTTATCCTGTATCCAAGCCTCAGATCATTTATCTGAGGTTTGAGCGCTACGATGACACCCCTCTTTCTTTGTGGGGATTTAAAAATACTTGAAAACGTGCTCTTCGGTCGTCGGTTGATGGAAATTAAGTTGTTATTCGGATTAAGCGCAACAGGTAATTTTATTCATTCGCCCGCATTTACGTGCACTGCGTACGAGAGTAATCCCCGTTGTCGGTGATTAGAACCTATACAAGAACAACAAAAAGATGTGACCTTTTTAAAAAAATCGAAATGGCTGAAATAGAACGTTTTTAAAGTTCAAGTCAACCCCTATACTTTACCCCCATAGAAAAATATAGCAAAACTGAATCGACAAAAAAATCTACGTGATTTTGGAACCGTCTCACGAGAAATGCGACCTGTACTGCCAAACTGACAGCCATCCGGACAAAAGCATTTTTGGCCAATCTCGAAACTGAGTCGCTCGGTCAATGATATTAATTAAATGCTTGCAGGATGAGTGAAAAACTATGAAATGCTTGTAGGATAAATGAAAACACCATGACGGGAGATGGTTTCAACCGATCTTTAACGACTGCTCATCCAATATAGATATGCCAATATTACTCAATGTCGCCCAATGATAGGATAAACTTAAGAGGCGATTTAGTAATTAGTATAAAATACAAAAAAATTAAAGTGTTTTTTTTGCTCAATGCAAATGCTTTTTGGGTACGCGAAATTCACACATCGCGTTAGCGGTTTCTTATATCTGGTAATCGCATGGGTTATAGAGAGCACGCGGTGCCTTCGATATAATTTCGACGTAGTCAGCTTAAAAGTTTTGGAATGGGAATAATATTTATCAAAAACTACAATACGCTATTTTCCAACAAGTCAAATCAGATACTTTTTTCTAAACGAAAAACTGTTTCTATGGGATTTTGTATGAAATACAGGCAGATGACGTCACAGTTTTTGGAGTCGAATAACGCTCTTATTATCAGTTTTTCAGCAATAATTAATTTAAAACCACGTTCAAATGGATATGTCCAAAGATAAGTGACATTATTTTGCGACGTTTTATTTGGTTATCAATAGAAAATAATTTATTTTTGGCTTAGGAAAATACCCAATTTGTCTGTGAACATGCGCCGGACGTCCCCTAGTCCTGACCAGGAAGACAATGGCTAGATGAGGTGCTCACTCGGCACCGGTCGTTGACTCCGACCGCACCCGAGGTGTCGCGTTTCCGAACCGCCACTCAATTCTTTGTGAAAGTGTACTTTTCTATTCAATACTCCCACCGGTTTCAGTTCGCTGAATATCTTCTTTTCGGTAGGTAAATGAATTACGGTGAATTTGATATAGGTGAATCTATATGGTCTTGGGTTACTTAGGTGATACATTGTCTACATTTACGCACATTGAGCAACGTGGTGTAACGTATAGGTATAGTATACTTTTTTTAGAGCTACAATTTTTTTATGATTTTTCAATTATGTATGTACAACTAAGTAGACTTGAAATGATCGTGTCACCTACCATTTTTTTATCTGTGTTATTTTTATATGGGCGATCACATGTTAAATTTAGTTCAGATACTTTTCGCAACATGGCGAGGTTCACTAACTCATTTGGTTACCTTTACTGTATCATTATAAAACAAGGACTTAAACTACTTTAACTACTTACTAACTTTATGACTTAGTCTAAATCATTATTCACCCATATGAAGTTGACAGACGCAAGAAAGGGTGACATTGCGGGAGGTTATCTTGTTTTTGGGCAGATAATGGCTTAAACCAAGTATTTACTTATGTTAGTCCGTATTTTATAATAAAATGGTTAGTGTGTTAGTGCGTTCCTTCCTTTGCATCCTCAGCTGTGGTGTATGTCGAAAAATAATATATACAACTGTAAATTGCATTCTTTATAAACCCTCAACTGCTTTTTAACGAATCAACAGACCTCGGCTTCAAGTACTTTCCAGTTCCACGCTAGCGATTCTCCTGAATAGTTTAGCGCAGACTCACTTGTCTCTAGGTTAGCTTAAAGAATTTAACGGTTGAAAAAAAAACTGCCTCAGAAATAACAGACAAATCAACGCTCTGCAAATTGTAGAATTCCGTCAATGAGAGCATGGGGTCGTCAAGAGATGATTCTCGCTCGACTAGAATTCTCAAACGGCAATGAGAGAGTAACATGGGGTCGTCAAGAGATAATTCTCGCTAGACTAGAATTCTTAAACGGCAATGAGAGGAACATGGGGTTGTCAAGAGATGATGCTCGCTAGACTAGAATTCTCAAATGGCAATGAGAGGAATGAGAATGAATTCTCAATAGCCACGCGTTGCTGCTCGGAGCCCTGGGTAGACTTTCTGGAACGATTCAATCGATGGTAACTATTTAGCTATACAGGATTATACCGCGCCCTCCTTGAATGTCGACCCTCCTCGGGAATGCTGTTGTTGTATGATATGTGTACGTTGAATTTTTGCCCTAAGGACATCTATAGGAAGAATGGAATGTTACTTTGAAGCCTGGATACAAGATGGAGCCAAAAAGGCTCTCTTATATATTTTCAATAAACCAAAAAGGTGATCTCAATGATGTTTTTTTTAATTTCAGTGTTTCAATTCGCACAGCCTTCAGCATCTGAATTCGGAACGCTCCGTGACCGTCGCGGTGACCTCCATGTCAACCAAGGCGGAACAATTAGTGCTTTAATTCCGGTAATGAACGCGCCATAATTAGCCGCAAGTGTTGTGTTAACATTTTAATATGTGCCGTTGATATACTGTACATGAGGATAAATCGAGGTGCGCCGTTTCTACGAATTCTATGATCTGTCAGTACAAATAGCGGCACGTAAGTTTAGCGCTGAGTGAAATGTAAAGGGGATACTGCGAATGGGTACAGTACTAATTTTTTACTACTGCGCAATAAGGGTCAGCGCTAGAGTTTCGTGTCGCTACCTGGCATAAAATGTATAATTCAACAGATCATATTAGTGTTATGTCGCTTTTGTTATCATTCACATGGAATTGTTATTCGTGTCAGTCAGTTTGTTTTTTGTAGTCCAAACTTTGATTCTCACGAAATTTAAAAGCATTTACTTTTATTATTAACAATTAAAATATTTTAAAAAAATAACACAATTTCGTTTACTGCTCTCTTAATCATCTACATTACAGTGTTATCTCAATTTAATCCGCCAATAAAATGATAATGGTAAATATAATTTTATAAAAACGGTCTTCATCACTAATGACGACATTCAGCGATATAACTAAGTTTATACGGTAACCTTTCTGACTAAATATTAAAAGCAAAAACATAGCTTTCAAGTTCCATTAACTGCATTCATCTCCCGCGTGAATTCATTTATTGAACGGTGGAGTGATCGCATAGGCCGAATGTCTAGTATTTTTGCGCTGCCATGCTCCACTGACTCTGACTCCCGACCAGCTTTCTGTGACGTCCAATGTTACCTGTTTTATAACATGTGACATGGTATGTCAGGTAACATTGGAAGGCCTTACTCTACTACTTTTGCAGTCGGTACTATTACTGCGCGTCGATAGATACGTAGTAAAAAGATTTAGCTATTTTGATACTTTGACTGAAAGGACTAGACTTCATATTTAAAAAAAAAAAAAATGGTTGCCTGTAAAGTCGGTTTTACGGGCGAAGATTTTACGTGACAACGTAGATAACATAGTTGAGTGGGAGAGAGACGCAAGGCATTCGGCGGGCCTCTCTCTCGTTCGGTGACTCATCGTAACGTTACCGAGCGTTACACTTTTTCATAAGTGACTCCCAGCCGCAACCTAATTTAAGACGTTGTCACGTCAAAAACAATTTGAAAAAATTCAAGTTCCTAATATTTTATGAAGGGAACGGTTACTATCAGGATTCAGGACACTTGATAACGCGTGGTAGGATCGATCATAATCGAGTAAAATTTCTGCGAGGGTAAGATTGTCAAAACAAAGTTACGAGCTAGCTAAGTTATATAACAAGAGGAGACTTACTTCATTTAGAAACATCATAAAAGGAGAAAAGAAGTTTATGGTGAGAAATGTCCGATCAATACAAAATATCAATTTTAGCGGGTGCTTAGGTCGTGTGCGAAACAAAGACGTAACAAAACTTCTGTAAAAGAGATAACCTTCGGTCAAAAATGATCATAAAGTCCGAGAATAGACGTTCTTTTTATTTAAACCTATTAAGTGTCTCATTGTTGGACAAAGGCCTCCACTTTCTGCTTCCACAATTTTCGATCAAAGCCTGCCACGCTATCTACTGAGATAGACTTCGATGTCATCAGAAGAGAGGTTAAGAATGTGAAATGTAACACAATTAATCAAGATTCAATGCAAATGTTCGAGTTTATTTGCCGGAAGAACGCCATCTAGTGATGAGTAGAGGAACAACTTATTCCAATTGATATCCGTAGCGCCATCTATTATTTGCTAGGAAAATTAAAAACACCAGATTTTCTAGCGTCGACTTAACTTTTAAACGGCTTAACCAATTTTTATAAAACTTAGCTAAGAAGCACCACCAAAAAAACTATATCGGTCACGAATGTCACGATGCCACAGGCCACAAACAGAAGACGTCAAACTTATAACACCCGTCTTTTTTGTCGGGGGTTAAAAACACAGTTTTTGCTACTAAGGCTGTAGGTTTCAGCGCCTACGCGGCTGGCTAAGCTAGGTATTCCGTTACTATCACTACCGTTACGATATTAGGATGCGGCGGCCGTCCGTTCACCGTATTAACATGACCTTGAGACATGTAAATTACATTGTATTTTACGAGCCAGGTCCCATCGCTGCGTCAATACGACTGTACAAACGGCATTACTTCAGTTCTTCATGCGCAACATGACATGACTAATCTTTGCACCAAATATTTGCAGGTTCGAGACGAAACATTATCAGGAAGTATTCTTCTTCTTATCGTGTGTGTTAGTGACTAACACTAGTGTCAGAGTTTTTAAACCGCCTTAAAGGCCTCTAACATGGTTTTAGGTAACGACCAATGTCAAAGACTGACCGGGACCGACGGTTTAACGTGCCCTCCGAATCACGAATCATCTTACTAATCAGACAATCAGGTGATCAGCCTACTATGTCCTAACCAAACTAGGACAACAACAGTCGTTGCCCCCGCCGGGAATTGAACCCGCGACCTCCGGGTATGTGCCGAACGCTCTAAACACTACACCACGGAGGCAGTATTTCATCAACAGAACTTTTTTTTGTCTCCACTAAAGGAGCACAGCACGACCCTCTCTGACCAGAGCCACATTTGGCCAGAGCAGCCAGAGGACTTGGCCTACACTCTCCTCGCTGGCTAGACGGGTTAGAGAGGTAGGATAAATTTATCTCCTACATATTGATGGTAATTTTTTTAACGACTACTGCTGAGATTACGCCGAAAGAAACCCAATTCAGTATTGTAATAGCCGATCGGGCTGGGTAGGGACCAATTCAGTATTGGTCCCTACCCAGCCCGATCGGCTATAAAAGCTGATAGGTATACAAGTAGGCTAAGCTGCAGCTTTAAGATGCAGTAGGCGTAAGCCATAAAATGAAGACCTTCACATGCCTATCCGAGCTAATCAAATTATTCATCGTCCAGTCATCACTGCAATCAAAATGATTTATCCGACGATAACCCTGCCAGCTATGAGAGGCGAGTGCAGTGCAGACAATGAAACGAGCGTGTGTTACCGGCTAAATTGATAATTATGTAATTGTGATCGCCTGCAGTGGATAGTAGGCGTGCTTGTAATTGGCATATCTAGTAGTACACGGAACATTGTTTCATTCATAGCTCGGTAAGAAAAACTAGACGAATTGAATTGATTAATGTTTAGATCTGATTTTTTGCACTTGACGATATTTCTTCGAAATTAAAAACCGTCTTTACACCCATACTACACAACCGATTTAAATATCATTTGATTTGATAAAATAAGAACTTTCTATATCAGGCCAAGCGTCTTCGAATAAGTGGTAAACATTAAATAAAAAAGATTTCGACGAATTGATAACCTCCTCCTTTTAAGTTGGTTTTTTGTTTGATAAGGGTGTACTTGTCAGGTGGTCCCATAGAAATTTTATCAAAATTAGTTGCGTAGCAGTAGCATGCGTTTCATACAGACAAAGAATTTGTCTACCCTGCATTTGGCTCCCTAATATAATGTGGGATACTAGCGAGAAATGTATTTTGTTCGATATGGAGCCGTTCTCTTAATTTAGGTAAGGTCAGTGCCTACCCTGCAAAAAGTAGTAGTGCACGTCTCTGTTGAGTAGTTTGGGGTGAAGGCGGTTTTTAGTTTTGAAAAATTATTCATTCCACATAGGTATAAAAGCAGTTGGCGGAGGTAACGCGGCGTGAAATAGAGAGGGCACAATCAATGAGTCACCACCATTATCTCATTAGTGGACCAAGTCGGGCCATGGCGACGGCAAAAACGCAATCAAAAACTTTTTATTGTACTTGTCGCGTGCCCACGGCGATGAAGTGTGGCCATTTGGGACTCTTGGTTCTAGTTCGATTTAAGTTGTTGACCTTTCCGTTCGGGGTGAAGAATTCTCCCTCATTCGTTCATGATTTCCAGTTCTTAATAGTGTAATATATCGAGATAGCAACGCTAACTTTTAGTTGTTCTTACTATCGCGTGCCTAGTTCGAAGTATGCATTTGCCATTTTCAATTCAAATTCAATGGAAGTCTAAGATTACATTTGAAGTGGTTGATTTTATGAATTGAATAAACAACGTTCAGACGTATTGATTCAACAGTACTCTAGTTCAGTCGCAAAGTAGTGTGCAACATTGATTTTCCGACAAATTAATGCTATACACGCGAATCGCGAAGGTCTGTCATCAAACAACAAGTTTTAGGATTCTGCAAATATGACAAACCCAGTCTCAGTACTTGCACTATATGTATTCTGTGGTCTTAGGATCAAAGTTTAGACGTATTGATTCAACAGCACTCGAGTTCAGTGGTAGAGTGCGACATCGATTTTCCGACAAATTAATGTTATACACGCGAATCGCTTCAGCAAAGCATGGGCGTCATTCATCAAACAACACTTACGTGTCAGTGAAATTACGTCAGCTTTACTATTTCTACAAATATGACACCATGACCACGCCCAATAGGCGTAACTTTATATATTCGTAGAAAAAGTTAGCGTCCTAAAATTTACGAACTAGGTATAGCTGAAGCAAAAATCTGAATCGTGTCAAAGGCGATATCGCTAGCACCCAGTTACTCTTTTAGCTAAACTCCCCTAAACGTGGCTTGTTGGAAGAATAAACGGATTAGGTGCCCTGTTGGGAGAAAAGACGTGGTACTTACTATCTGCATCAAAACTATCCAGATAAAATGTAAGGACAGTAAAAAAAAGGGGTACACTAGACATAAATGGATCAACCCCGCTGTCTGTAGAGGACCTGGTTCGATTCGCGTCACAATGGACTGGACGGGACTTATATTTGTGCGAGAGTACTTGTTACGTATCCTGTCCTACTAATATTATAAATGCGAAAGTGAATTTGATTTGTTTGTTTGTTACCTCTTCACGCTTAAAATACCGAACATACCGAATTTGGTATGAATTTGAAACTCGGGGAATGACATAAGGTACTCTTTATCCCGAAATTCTCACGGAAGCAAAGCCCGCGGGCACAGCTAGTTACCTATATATTAGACATTAATGGATCAACCCCGCAGTCTAATGCTCCCCCAAGATTTTCTAAAACGACCGATTGGAAGCGACCTGCATCCAGCGTTTTCCATCTTACTAAGGTCGTCCGACCACCTAGTTGGTGGTAAGTAGATCGGCTCATACATAAAAAAAACAGCTAGAACATTTCCATATTTCGCTAGAACATGTTTTTAAAAATTACCCAAGTAAAAGGACAACAAAAAGGGGTGGACTAAACACAAATGGATCAACCCCAACAGACTTAATAGGTGACCCGGTTTCTCTCGCACGGGGGCTGTATCAACACAATAGTTTGACAGGTTCCATTCGCGTCCCACAGCGGAACAAATATTTGTGCGAGAGTAGGTATTTGTTCCGTATTGAGACAAGTACGATTAAGGTACACTCGCAGGCAATTTCAGTGGGAACATTAGCTTTCTTTGTGACAAGTGTAATTGCATTTATACACTTTACTGATTCAAATTCTGTATGTGCCAGTGAAAAAAAAATACTTGTTGATATTCAACGACTTATCCTGATTTCGATGCGTTTTTTTACGTGAAAGCAAATTCCCTTGCGGTGGTTGCCGATTCAAAGTTATACGTTACAAAGTTAACGTTTGAAAGTAGTTTTTTTTAAATTTACCTAGCCTATAATAGATAGCGCGCTACGGATAAAAATTCTACAATATGTAAGTCCGCCACTCATCCCTAGATGGTGTCTTCGGTGTTTTTTTTTAAATTAGCCTGGCAAATAAAGTTGTTACCTTACTTTAACCTTTCAGTTTGTTATTTTGATCGACATCTACCATAACCATAGAAAAACCATTGATCGCTAATTGTACGTTTATGTGCGTGTATAGAAACGATACTGTGCAAAATGATCAAAACTTAGCAATGTTAAGTACCTGCGTACAAAATTATCACCGCGTCATTTGCAAATAAAATAACACACTCGTTTCGCACCTAGTGACGTAGCCGTTCGTATCGCGACTCGATTTCGCTACGATTATTTTGTGATAGACTAATTTTAGATTTTACTACGCAATATAAGTTGATATAACACTGGTTGAAGTATATCTTGTGGTTGCTACGCATTTAAAAAATGGAAATAAGCTTTAATGTGCTGGTAATATATAACATGTCTGGTATCCGCAAAGATTTCAGAGTTAGCTTTAATAATTCATTATGCAGAAAAGTAAAAGCTTCCTACCTCTGCCCCAATTAAAAAACTGGTGAAATAAGGGCAAATTTGACTACCTCCGTGGCGTAGTATCAATCCGGAACCTCTGGCTACGGGTTCGATCCCCGGTAATGGCAAGTTGGAAAATGGCTTTACTTTCTTCAAATTCAAATTGTCCTAGATCTTGGATGTTTATCTACCTATATGTGTATTTGTTATAAAATATAGTATAGTTTTTTTTTTTTCAAATAGTCCTGGGTCTTTGATGTTTCTGTATAAATGTATTTGTTATAAAATACAGTATCGTAGAGTTAATATCCCATAACATTGAATTTATTTGGGGGCTAGCTCAATCAGTGTAAGTTGTCCCTTTATATTTATTTATTATTCGACGACGCGTAGTTTCGATGGACACAAACACAGAGACGTGCACAAAGTACCCAGAATCGCAGACATATAAGGAGGTATCTCTAAAATTAGTACAAGAATTTTCCTATGCTTGGATGGGAATCGAGATCAGGACCTCTATTTAACGGACAAGCCAGAAGTCTCCCAAGCGTAAACTGAGTAACGATACAGATTTTACTAGTCTTGTCTTTCATTGCAACAGGTTATAATTATAAATGACATGATACGTTATGTGAAGATTAACGCGTTTATTCTGAATAATTATAGCGCCCCAGTTCTTTGATATTTTATATTAGGTAAAATAATTCACATGCTTTCACTTCGCGTCTTAGTTCCACAAATAAGCGATGGAAAAAAATCTCACGCGTACATCGTTTTTATTATACTAGTCACAGAATTATTTAATGTGACTTTAATACCGACTTCACCTGAATGCGGAATGAAATTATTGACTTTGACTTTGATAAACAAATCTTTTAAGACCAGACGATCTACTTACGTTGATAGAAAACAAATAAGTATGTTATTTATTTTTTAATTTCTTTGGTTTATGTTCACTTGAAAATGTACAAATAAAACATTTATAAAAGTGAACATAGTTAGGTCACAGGTATGGCACTTCATACAAACGGAGCAGCATATATACCTAGCACTACTACAAACGAAACAATCCGTCCGTGCACACGTCAAATGTGTGAATTAAACAATCAGGGTCGCCACCACAGAATTTGTTGCTTTGCTTACCTGTTTTTATCACTCGGAAATCTATAAAATTTTCGTTATTTATTGTTTTCCGTGGATAAACAATGACAATATGCGCAGTTTCTCACCATTATAATTCAATAATCCTAAGTGACTCGCGTAATGTCAACGTGCGACTACCAATAACCCTGTTTTACTGCCGCTTACACCTCACAATAACGGGGGAAGGGTTGCGGGGACACCAGATCGCGGGGGACGGTGCGAGTTTCCGTTCTGTATGTAATACTATTATTAATTCTGTGGTTAGGTGCTACATATTTCTAAAGAAATTTCTTCTAGCTGATCCGCGAGAAGAAACGGGAAATAAATAATGTTCCCATTTATTTGCCTAAAAGTGTAAACAGGTGTGGCGGGTACCTACTTTAAGTTCACTTTAAATGAGATTTTGGCAAGGCGTTACTAAAACTACTGATCTAAAGGCCCATTTAGACGGTGCAAGTTTCTTGCCCGTTGCATGCCATTTTATTGCAGCAATAGACAACTTGCATGGTCTTAACGAAATGTCAGCCATACAAATCATTTATTGGAACACACGCAAGAAACTTGCACCGTCTAAATGGGCCTTAAGAAAAGCTGAGCCATATCAAAGAGATTCTTTTTTTACAGGCGATGGGCTACTCCTGTGGCCCTATACTAGGTCTACCCCGTGACAGGCTTGTCTGATCCGTAATCAATAATTCTGCAAGAGTGAAGCAGTAGTGGGTCTGCGTCAGTTAAGTCACGAGTTCCATACTAACTACTGGCTCTATGAGCTGTAGACCTCTCGAGTCACTCTGATCCGAATTGTAAAATTGAAGTTTATCGAATAAAAAAGTTGTTCGACGAATTCGAAGAGTCGATCGAATAAAAAATTAATTGAATAAATAAAATGAAACAAATATTTCTTATTTCATTATTGTAACTACTGAAAAAGTTATACCTTCAATTTCGAATTCAAAAATGCAAAATAGTGAGCGCGTTAATCTGAATATTCGACGCAAAATGTTCTGCAGGGCTGTCATAGTCAGCAAAGATCCTCAGGTTCCGTTCAAGCCGATCAGCTGTTTGAACTGGACCTAAGAATGCGTGCTTTACTTCCGGTCAAGATTTATCAGGTGCAGCTATGACCTCTTGTTATTTTAATAAGTATTTGTTTTTAAGGGCAACCAGAAAACACGTTTAGAGCCCCCAGCATGGCACCGGCGACAGCGACCTCCTAACGTATCGCTATCTTGCTCTAGGTATCAATAACGAGCGGGATGGTACTAGTACGTCGCGCAATGTTCACTATTTATTAATCAATGGTATGGCACCATTGATTAATACGTTGCTATGGGGGCAAACACTGTCATCTATCGCTATCTCGCTCTACGTAAATAATAACGAGCGGGATAGCACTAGTCCGTTGCGCGGTATAAACCTCATCTGGGTTTATTATACATGGTTCCATGCTAGAGCTGGAAAGTTGAAGCCACATGCTTTCCAAAGGCGACATACAATTTGTAATAGTTTTAAGTCGGATTTACTATCAAATCCTTATCAACGACGGGACAAAATTAAGGTTCACAGACACGGACTGAGATACCAAAGCAAATCAATAGGTATGTGATGAAAAAAAAATGGCTCATTAGTTAGATTTATTAAAAGTGTGTTATACGTATTTCTTCTTTTCTCTGATAAATAAATAATGAGGAAGATACGATAAAATTTCGCGGGCGCCTTTTTAACCAAAGGTGACGTAACTAACCCCCGTCCGGAACTTTGAGGTTACCGGCAGCTGGGACCGCAATTATCTCAGACCGCGGTCCGAAGCGCTGTATCTTTGTGAATTTTCACTACTTTGCTAAACGAAAAAATATGGATATGGTCCTTTATTTTTGGATAATCTGGTTGACAGACTAACTAAAATAATTTATATATATTTTTACCCAGTCCACATCCCTATTGAGGTCATAGAAAAAAGGGGCTCAGAAATTGTGACCCATATTCAACTCATTGCAAACTTATAGATGCAAGTAACAAGTGTCAAAAGCAGAACATTAAAATATTTCTTGCAAGCTAATCTTGGAAGAAGAAGCAGCTGGTAAAATGTAAGATTTTCCTGCTCATCTTCATCTCCACATGATAATGCTTGCAATGTTGGCATTGGTCAGTGTCGCTATTTCCTTTTTGTTTTGCTTTACTAGAAACTTGGATCAGTTGCTCAGTCATCGTAAGTATACAAAAGCAAAAAATATTTATCATATTTTGATACATTCCTTGGGAAAAGTAGTTCATTATCATAGGCTGAATTCAGCCTGAAATTGTTTTAATATATTTTGTCGCACCATGTAGATACAGTATCTATAATATTTAAGAGCTATGGCCTTGTCAGTAGATTATGAATTGTCTTCCACTTTTCTCTCTCTTCTGCCAACTATTTTAGTTTGCTGTACGACACAACAGCAGGGCACTACTGGTATAAAAATTAAAAACATTGTAGCCAATTTGCATATTCCTTCAAGAAATCATCATCATCATCAGTCTGTTTGTCTCCACTGCAGGAGCACGACCCTTTCTGTAGTACCAGAGCCATACTTGGCCAGAGCAGCTAGAGGACTTTGCCTACACTCTCCTCGCTGGCCAGACGGGTTGAAGAGGTCTCATTGATGTTTATAAGCTTTGTTTAGCTTGTATTTCCTATGTCACCTTCTACGACATCCACGAGAGGACTTGGAGTGGCCCTGTTCTACCACGTGAATAAATAAAAGGTACATACTTTTGTTTCTTCCTTCTGTTCTATGGATGATATGATCCGCCAGGAGGCCCGGCGCGCCCCTATCACGTTCTTGTACGCCACCGAGAGCAGGTTGCGCTCCTCCACCGTCAGCTCGTTGTCGGAGACATTGCGAGACGCCACGTTCTTCATGGCCTCCACCATTTCTGGAAAGAGAATAAGGTGCCGTTAGTGTTAACTAGAAATAAAAATTAAGTAACCCTGTCACAACTGTAGGTAAGATGAAAACTATCTCGATCACATCAGCTTTCAAACAAAGAAAACACAATAATCGGTCCATTTGTTTAGGTCAAAATATATCAGTTAAGGCCATACCCAAATTTTCCGGGGTCCAGTGGCGCCGCCATTTGAAATAAATCATTTGAAAGGAAACGGAGATATCATTTAAAATTGTGTCTTGATCAAGCCCTAGATAACCCTTAAAACTATTTTATGAACTACTATTTACAGTTTAAAGTGAGAAGGTGAAGCTTTTCTACGCACATTAGTCAAAAGTGGCCGTTTTTCGCAAATGTGCGTCGAAAAGCTTCACGTTCTCACTTTAAACTACAAAAAGTAGTTTAAAAAATACTTTGAATGGGTATCTAGAACTTGACCAAGACACAATTTTAAATGATATCTCCGTTTCCTTTTAAATGATTTATTTTAAATGGCGGCGCCACTGGACCCCGGAAAATTTGGGTATGGCCTTAACCTGTCATCTGTGAGCAGACCGGAATCCGGTCGACGTGCATTGTTTTACTATTGTGTCTGGTGTTTTGCACAGACGACAGGTTAAGGACAGTGACACCTGTATTTATTTCCCCAGACTAATTTGCCTTATGTTAGTTATGTACTTAAATAGCATTAATTTCCAAGGCTACTGCAGGTACCTTAAATAATAAACATTCCAGATTTCATAGTCTTCAACATTTACTTCATTAGTCATTCCTATAATAGAATCCCTTTTCTATTATTTATGAATTGGTTACTTTCTGGGGTCCATAGGACCATGTCTATTTTCAATGCAATTTTAGATTTATTATTACACTGATACTAAGGCTGCGTTTCAACTGAAGCGGAGCAGCGTGGAGAGGAGAGAAATTGACCAATCACAATGCTCGAAGTCTCCACTCTGCTTCAATTCAAACAGTGGTGTGATGATTTCGAGCATTGTGATTGGTCAATTTCTGTCCTCTCCGCTCTGCTCCGATTCAGTGGAAAGCAGCCTAAGAGCACTATTTGACTCTAGGATACTATGATATCATTAGTAATATTTTATACAAATCCCAAAGAAAATGTTTGATTTGATGTTTAGAAAAAGAATCTGGTTTGAGTTGTTGCAAAGTGTTTTTTAGTATTCCGTCCCACTGCTGGGCAAGTCTTTCCAATTTCCTTCCGTCTGTCCCTGCCTATGGACGATGTCGGTCAGCCACTGAAGTGTCAAGGTTATGTTAATTGCTAAAAACAAAATAACATTTTTATCTGTTATATTATGGTTGCCTTCTTCTTCTCGTAGAGTTGAAATGTTTCCATCTAAGTCATCTTGAAAATGTTTTAGTAAAATAAATAAAACAATAAATTGCTTTTAAAACATTGAGCCCAAATTATCCTTAAAAACTGCATACTGCATAACCTTCATTTCCATTACTAAATTATCATAAAATATTATTTCATAAACCAGGCCAAGTTATGTTAACTGCATAATGATGTCTCTAGATTCTAGAACTACAAGTTCATTCCATTTTTCTAGGTCAATAGATGTAGAAATCTTGTTACACTTAATTTCAAGCGCTTTCAAAAACCTGCAACTGTCAAAAATGCAATAAAATCACATGGCAGATAGCAGGTGCATCTTGTTCAATGGAACACCCCTTCACTTGTCATAATTTTTTACGTGTTAGATAACAGGGGTCAGCAAAATGACTCATAATTGATTTTTCATTGATGATTCGTGTCAAGGGTAGGGCAGGGTGACTTCACTTGTCAAGTTCAGTGATAATTCCTGAAATTAACTCTACAATAACGAGGTCGATGAACTCTACGTCAGATCAATGTGAAGGATTCCAGTATCGAGCACCGAGAGAGTGCACACGCCTAGATACTGATAGCGGTCACAATGACTGCATTATCTCAGATGTTGGCGATAACACCAATTTTTCACAGGTACGTTGAGAACAGCAAAATTCTGAACAATAGGTGAAACTAAAGGCGTCGGTTGGCAATTCGAAGCTCGTAGCGAGCCTGGAACTTTCTGCGAGCCGTTATCTAGTAGTCTCCTCAGAACATGCACCAGCGAAATCGGTGACATCGATCGCAGTTCCACTTCCCAGAGACGGGAAAATAGGGAACGACTTTACGATACGATTTTTACAACTGTCTGGACCTCACATGCGCTGAACTGTATCATTTATAGACTGAAAAACATAATATTACGACAAAAAGAGGTTACTACAAGGGATAACAAGGTGCTTTCTTAGTTTTAGCTGCACAAAAAACGTAAGGGCATCCCACCGGCGCGGATGACGCATCGATCGCTGACCAAGCCTAACGAATGCCATTGATTTGCAACATTCTCAATAAAATACTTAGAAATGAATGCATTAGGCTAGTCTTGTACCCTCAACGAGCTCGTGAAGGACCTAACTACATATCTCGGCCTAGATTTTTTCCAGACTATCACCAAATCGTCTTTCAACTGTCGGCAAAAATAAGATAGGTTTTTCGGCCTAATACTAATGCTATAGCAAAAATATACACTCACCATCATAGCGCTCAGCCTGCTCGGCTAGCTTTGCTTTATACACATTATCTTCCCTTTCCGACATTGTGGATGACAAATGATTTTTCACTAACTAAAACCGAATCGCCAGGTCACTAATTCACCAAGATGGCCGCGCCCGCCAACCGAATCCGAATTCGATCTTCAACTAAACTCCGCCCATGACGTCATAGAAATGGCAACTTCCGTTACTACATTTGTTGCCACAACTAATAAATTTTCTACTATTTGAAGTAAATGGCTATCTATTTGTCGGTGAGTACCTTCGTGTCATGGTGCGCACCATCACAGATTCTTTTATTAATCCCCGAGGAAAAGGAGGAGTATTATGAGTCTGACGTTTCGTGTTTGTTGATCGCTCTGTCGTGGTATTGTAACGCTTGAAAAAATGGGCCGATTTTAATGCTATTTATTTTTGTTTGAAAGCTGACTTGATCGAGAGTTTGATGAAAAACGGTTCAGCAGTTTAAAAGTTGTGATGATGGGCATTCAAAAGAATGCTAATATGCTGGAGTGGAGTAAAAAATATGGTTAAATCGTTTGTTGTTTGTTGCAGATGCGAGTTTTGCGACGCGTGAACGTTAAACAATTTAGTCGATCTCTATACTAAGTCCAAAGGTCTGAACTAAGTACTATTAAGTACCACTAAGTCATACCAAATATTTATTTTGTACATTTAAGTTGTATTGTATTGTACATTTTACAAAAACACAGTACACTGTTATGCATGGGTGCGCATTGTCTTACATAACTTTTTAACGTGAAGCGTGTTGCGGATTACTAACTGTGAATATTTTGACGAAGCGTGTTGCGGATACTAGCAATTTGTTCCTATTTTATAATGATTTGCTATCTAAATAACTTTTTAACTCCTATCATCGGAGGTTCGAAAATATTTCTCATACCATTTAAAATCATAACGATCATTCTTCATAAAGAATTGAAATACTAATGATTCGAAATTATAATCATTGAAATTCATAATATCACTAGTCATACACTTTGTTTTTACTAATATTTGTTTTTATATATTTGTTTATACTAATGATCGAAACTCCAAATCAGTTAATTAAATAAATATATTATTCATACAATTGTTTATTCTAATATTTGTTATTATAATTTTTTAATCATAAGTGTTTTTTATCCATATTATTGAAAATGATAATATCTATAATCAAACATTTGTTTTAAACTAATATTAATTTTCATATAATTTATAATCAGTACCTGGGCGATATCTTAAACATTAACAAATTTTTTTAAACTTTTTTTTAAAAACAATAAATTTTAAAATATATATATATATAAACTTGAACATAGAAAAAACAAAACTAAGTCATCGAGTAGGATTCGAACCCGTAACACTCTTTTTAGCGGTCCGCATTTTAAACTGCTGAGCCAAAACGGATTGCGGCCAGCACGACGAAATTAGCGACCATATTCTGCGTGGATAGAAAAACGCATGAAAAGAAAACTTGCGTTTTCCCAAACAAGACTAATCTAGGTCGATTGTTTACCCCCGAAAACCCCCATATACCAATTTTCAGCGAAATCGTTAGAGCCGTTTTCGAGATCACAGAAAATAAATATATAAATATACAAGAATTGCTCGTTTAAAGGTATAAGATAAGTGAAATTTAATCGGTTACAATCATTCATTAAATGAGGCAGACACACTGACAGGTATGTTAAAGTTATAAAACTAATTGTTGACAGAAAAGTAGATAGACACACTAACAGATAAGTCAAACTTATAAAATCCCTATCATTATTGGTCGAGGATTAAAAGTAATAGATTTAATCTATACATATAATAAAACAGTAAAAAAAGTGTGTCTGTACATTAAATATATTTCCAAAAAAAATATTGGGGGCGATGGAGACGTAGTAATAGAGTAAGAATTTAAAAAAAATGTCTGTCTGTTTGTCTGTTTGTCTGTTTGTACACGCTAATCTCCAGAAATACTGGACGGATTCGAATGAAACTTTTTTTGTTATATAGCTATTAAGCCTGGGCATCATATAGGGTATAAATGATTTTGGAAAATGGAACGCCTGATGCGAAACCATAATGGTCCAGCTAAACTATAAGAGATATAAAAATGCCGCCTTAGTAAAAGTTCCTCAGCCTGATGAGCATTTTCCAGAGACATAAAGTCCACGCGAACGAAGTCGCGGGCTTCGGCTAGTCGTTTAATAAAACAAATTGCTGCCAGAAAAGTAGGTTAGGTTAGGCAAGAACTGTGACCCCAACAGCGCACGAGCCATGCGAGCGAAGCGAGTGTACCGCGGGAGCGGCCGGCGAAGCGCCAGAAACTAATTTTTGATAGAAAAGTAGACAGACACATTGACAGATATGTCAAACTTAAAAACCCCTCTTATTTTTGTTCGGGGATATGATAGAGTTAAGTAACTAAAAGAGAAAGTTATCTGCACAAAAGAATACTTTTTTCCGTTATATCAAACTTTGAAAAAAATACGACAAAACTGTATTTCTTGACTTAGACCGCGAGTGGTGTTTTGCAAAAGAACAAGAGTGCTTTTTTTCATTGAGGGACTCAGCGAAACACAAAACGTGTAGTTTTCCAACCTACCGCTCGCGTTAAATACAAATTGATCTTATTTTTTAAACCGTCGTGTCAGCGAAATACAATATTGTTTTACGCAGAAAACATCAATAAATTGTCTATGCTTTTCTAAAAATTCGAACATGAATAAAAAAGCAACGTGAAATGGAACGGATTTCCCATGATTGGTTTCGATGACATATCTACGCTACAAATGTCAAAATTACGAGTGGTCAAGATCACTCGTTGCAAATCTTTCGCAAACTACCGATTCAAAAATGCGCCCGTTTGGAAACGCTCCCGCAAACCCTTCGTAATGTGTAAATTTTACGACCTTTGACGTATATAACCCCCACGAAACTACAAAGCGCTGTTTCTTTGAAAATCTATACTACTCTGTTTAAGAAAAATATAGTTCCTTTATTTTTAGATAATCAAGTTGACGGACTTATCATCTTTTTCTTATTAGGTTATATTTAATAACAATATAATATTAACTAAATAAAATACAACCTAAAATTAAAACTAACTAAAATTTATTTAAAGTTTGCGGACTAAATAAAATAAGATATTTTAACTAATTAAAACTTCCTCTTTCTTTATTAAATGACTATTTTTGCTTAAATCTTTCTTTTTCTCGTACTCATGGTATAAAGTATAGTATGCAACTCTTAAATAAAACGAATTTATATCGAGGGCCATGAATCACTTGCGTCGCTCAGGATTCTAACACTTGAATCACTCGCTACGCTTGTGAGTCAGTCAGCGTAAATCACTTCCTACGGATTCCCCTCGTAATTCAATCGTTATACCGCATTTACACTTGCGTGTTCGCTATTCGCTTCGTCATTCGCCTCGCGATTCGCATGAATGTGTAAACGCGGTACGCAGACGCGAATCGCGAGGCGAATAGCGAACTTACTGTTTATATATGCGAGTTCGTTATTCGCATCGTCATTCGCCTCGCGATTCGCACGAATGTGTAAATGCGGCATTAGAATCCTTCACTTGTTAGTTATTCATCTACGGTCCTTGATTAAAATCCGTCCATTTCATACTATTTTACCCAGTTTTCTGACCTGCTTGAATCTAGCAATAAAATTGTAGTAGTATTTCAGTACTTCAGACTGGTAACACCAGTAAAAATTATACTAGTGTTGTCTCGTTATCGTTCCACAATCAGAGGTGCCATTTTTGAAACGCAGAATCACCTATAAGAATGATTTTTCCATACACAAAGTTTGTGTGACTCCGTGTCTGAATAATGGCACCTCAGCTAGAAGTGCTATTTTGCAAAGGGACTCACCGTGTACACAGACCGCACAGACGTGAAGATTTCCAACTCACCACGGCACCTCAGTTTTCTTACTGTACACGTTGATGTACTTACTTATCGTTTACCTTTAAGGCGGCCCTTCCCGGTCCGTCTATCGTCAACGCGAGCATGGTTGGAAATGCTTGTTGTTTCATCCAGCGCAATGATAGAAAAAAAGGAAAGTGAGAAGAAAGAGATAGCACCTGAGCGCTCAGTTTGCATTATATTGTACGAATTTAGTATTATTATATACTATTCATTGAACGAATTTTAACTTTTAATAGGGTGCGGAAATTTCATAAAACTTGTTCCAGGTGATACGTGTTTTTCAGTAAGTCTTACGTGTGTCAAATAAATGTTTTCATTTAGAATCTTCATTACATTTGCAAGGTTTCTATGCAAATATTTTCTTTACTTTTACAATTCATGAGTACTATATGATCGGCCGAAGTTCGGGTAAAATTTGTTCAAAAAAGCAGATTTTTGGAGACTTATACTGAATTTGTTTTTTCAAATTTTAATTTTTAATTTCGATGGAAACCTAGATATAGCGCACAAGATTCCCTATAGTTCAAAACTTTCCAAGAAAGATCTGTTACAACGCCATAATCACGTACGAGCGTTTGTATGAAAAGTGAGGCGGGTTGGGCACTCTTAAACGAGCAATTCTTGTATATTTATTTATTTATTTATATGTATATTTATAAATTTCTGTGATCTCGAAAACGGCTCTAACGAATTCGCTCAAAATTTGTATATGGGGGTTTTCGGGGTAAACAATCGATCTAGATTAGTTTTATGTTTGGGAAAACGCGTGTTTTCGAGTTTTCATGCGTTTTTCTTTTCACGCAGAATATTGTCGGTAATTTTGTCGCGCCGACCGCCTTGTTTTTAGCTCAGCGGTTAAGGATACCGACCGCTAGAAAGAGTGTTACGGGTTCGAATCCTACTCGGTGACTTACTTTTGTTTTTTTTTATGTTTAAGTTTATATAAGTATAATTTTTTATTTTGCATTGTTTTTAGACAAGTTTAAAAAAAATTAGTTAATGTTTGAGATGTAACCGGTCGCCCAGGTACTTTATTTATATACACGGTGATTTTTCATTAGTTTTGAAGTCGCATGCCACTTCATAGGCATCGTTAGTTAGTAAGACCTAATTAGCTAGTCAAAATTCAGAAACAAAAAATGTTGTCTTAAACTCGAAAGTAAAATTGTGAGATCAATTAGTAGTACCGCCGTCATACATCGCCCGCCGGCTAGTGATGTACAATACTCGAGACCTTGAGTTCTGATTTTAAGACTCGAGTCGGTTTTGCAGGGCTTTATGAGCTCAATAGGCTTGGATTTCCGAGCCGAGGCGAGCGCGAGTTCTCTGAGCAACGACTCGAGCCTTTAAAAGAGCTCGAGTCTTAAAATGAACGCAAGCAGTTCTTGAAAGCTTACAAGACTCGAGGCGTGATTTCAGATAAAATTTTGGTTATTCAAGGTTTGCATGCAAACATTCTTTTAAATTCTATTGTAATCAATCATATTTTACTCCTTATTGACAGATCACTTTTTTAAATTAAAAATTATTGCTTTTCAATGGACTCGAAAAACATAACCCTTCCTCTTTGCAGGCGGGTAAAAAGACTCGAGCGCAGAAAAAGGCTCGGGATCAGAAAGAGACTCGAGCTCTCATTTCACGCTCCGAGTCTCACTTAAGCTCGCAGTTGTCGAGCCTTCCGTTAATTGAGTCGAGCCCTGTAAAAGACTCCGAGTCCTACGTAAGAGGACTCGGAGGACTCGAGTCTTGTACATCACTACCGCCGGCCGGCCGGGGTCATCTACATTACGTAGCCGGCGGCCGGCGTATAACTACATAGTCTCGATCGAAAATCATTTACGCAACTTTTTTATCTTGTAACATACAGAAATTTGGATTACATATATGTATAAAGGAATTTATTTACTAAACGACATTTTTTTTTCCAAAAACAATAAAATGTCAGCGTGTACATATAGATATCATCTGCTCACCGCGGAATTTCTCGCTCCTAAAGTAGCCTATATGTTAATCCAGGGCGTCAGCTTCTTGAATACCAAATTTTGGTGCAGCCGTTTGTGCGTGTAGAAGTAACAAACACGCACACTCACAAACTTTTCCTTTATAATTCAACAATTCAAACAAATCAAATGGTTACTTTCGCCTTACGGCTAAGTTAACTACTGCTTTCTATCTAATATTTACGTGATTCGCGTAGACCTGGCTTTTTTGTATGGAAAAACCATTCGTTTAGATGACTCCGCGTTTCAAAAATAGCACTTCAGTTAGGTAGTTCTTTCTTTTTTATTTTGGTTTGTTCGTCAGGTGCAATACAGCATTTGGGCATTTCTTCAAATTTCGTTCTTCGCGTAACCTTCGTGGCGAAATTGAAATTACCAATAATCTTTTGAAAAAAAATACTACGCTATAGATGGTTTAAAAGCTAATAATATACTGTTTGAAACTTTCAAATTGACTAATAAATGATAAAGATATAAAATTCCGAAAAAAAACTGCCCACGAAAGTTACTATTGATACCACGAAAGTTACGCCAGTAAAAAATACAACTTAGTTGTAGCAAAAACTTTAGTTTTCGCTACAACTAAATATATTTTTGCATTAAATAACAATCAATCAAGACAAGCATATGCATTGCACCAGCGTTCAATGTTTAAATGTTGCATTAGCATCACTTTTCTATTTTTTTATGAATTAAAACTGCATAAATTGATAGTTAGTGTAAAATTAAACAAAGCAGTTTTCAGAACAACATTTTTTAATCACAAATTCGTACATTATTTATTTTTCCTATTAATGGCTAAAGAATATGTGCAAAACAAAATAATTAAAAAATGGTTTGACATAAAAATTATTAACTTATAGGACGTTTTAGGCTTGAGGAGACTAATTTTTAGATGTAATTTTTATTATGTTGGTCAATTGAAATTGATATGATTCACAGACAGGTATTATTTCTGTTTTTTGCTTTTGTAGTAAATTTCTCTCGGCTTTGCTTTTACAATATTGTGTAATTCGGTATCTTTTTTTATTTTCTTCTCTTCTTTTTATTTCGGCCAATCGCTTTTTCTCCAGATGTAATTTTTTATGGCGGAATTTTTAATTTAAATACGTTAAATTATTAAATTCGTTAAGTTATGATAATTCTTTAAAAAAAATTACACACTTACAAATATGCATACAAAGTCACAAACGTGGATATAAACCTGTATACAAACTTGTCATAAACTAAAATACAGAACCAAATTCAAACTCTCATATAAAGTAACATACAAATGAATACTTTATTAAAGCTAAACAAATCCAAAAACAAACTCCAATGGAAACTCACACATAAACTCACATTCTTACTACCATACTAATTCAGAAACTCACAATCAAATTCACAGACAAACTAACAAACCAAATATATAAAACCAAACACAAAAAACTAATTATACTTCTACTCGCGAGAATATTCTTCGGCCGGCTCATCGTTGCTTACACATACTAACACTTACCAAGAAATACCAATACTTTCCAACACTGAAATACATATATTACAGTCAACGAATAATTATGGATGGGAAAGTCGAAAGCAGAAATTTTGACTCGGCATCTTTGTTAGAACTAGTTAGGACATAAACATACTAAAAGTCCTTACCCCTCCGAGGTGAGCCCGCGAGGGGAGGACACAAAGAAGGTCCCGTTTTTTGGTTTTTTGTTTACATCTCGAAAACGGTGCGTTGTACGAAATTTTGTTGTACTACATTATGAAATCTGATAATAATCTCTACAACTATGGCTTTCACTTTTTTATTTATCTCCAATTTTTACGAAAATTTTTCAAATTTTTTAAAATGTGTTCTACACTCTGGGCGTGTTCGGATGAAAAGCGCACGCCAAGCCCACGTCCAATGCATGTCTTTAATTACGTTTCTATCCCCATAGTTCAGGAGAAAGGTGTCCAAGCTAGTCCTAACAAAGTTGCTGAGTCAAAATTTCTGCTTTCGACTTTTCCATCCACTTGCCCCGTTTGAGCACTCATTGACCGAACTGATACCAACCCATAGCTACACTTACACATACCATAACATACCGACAAAAGCAAACATTGTTTGAGAACATTTTAATAGATTTTTCATTGTATTAGATTACTCGTATAGTAGAAACCGCTATGAGGAATATCACAAAAAAGTTTGTCGTATAAAAAAAACGAAATAAACATGTTTTTAGTATTTTGTTGTTACGAACATAGTAAGGTATGATATAATATATGTAAAGAAATTAATATCATTGGTAATTTAGTAAGAATTAATTAAGATACGTAACTTTCGTGGCATGCTTTATAACTTTATAACGAAGTCCGCACCACGAAAGTTACGAAAATTTAACATTTTTTAAAATTACGGAGATAATTACGTATGAATTTAAAAACAAAATACTCTAAAATAAACTCGAAGGTATATTACATTTAAGGAGTGAATCGTTAAATGCGGAATAATTACTATTATTCTTCGAAAAGTGACCACAAAGGTCACTTGGGTTAGAGAATTTGAAAAAACTTAAAGAAATACACATCTGTATTTATTTGCAGACAACCGGTGAGCAGCGCATGAGTTCCCCACCAATGACGGGTCGCTACTGTTTATCCGCGCAACTAAAATTTGTACCTATGATTCAACTCGTTCTGAAGTTATGAGCTGTTTTGTATCGTTTTTCGAAAACTAGCAAAATCGTGTGACAGAGACTAAATGCTTCATAACTTTTTTTATTTAAGAGATACAATTACCATTTTTTGTACAACTATACATTGTTTAATCATAAACAGTTAGAAATACAAAATTTACTTATTGGGTAATAAACAAAAAAGTTATACGAGAAGGCAAAAGCGCGCGCGTAAGTGTGACACGCGGAGAACAGCAAATTTGCTCCCGATTTTGGCATTCAAATATTATTTAAAAAATTACTGTACATTATGTATCTTATTTAATTATGATTTTGTATAGGGGTATAACCAAAGTAACTCGTGCAATCGGTTTTAAAACCGTACATTGGTTAAGTTAGGAATAAAGACCGTGTGACAGTAAAAAAAGGCACTTTGAAGAAACACCCATTTAAACTTTAGCATGTCATGTGTTGTACGCAGTAAAAAGTTCTAGGACTGTGTGCCATGCCATGCCAATGCCATTACCAACACAAGACATTACTATCATTCGGCAGTCGGGTAAATTCGATTTATTTTGATTTAGTTGAATCTCTGTATGCACATCACTACTGTCAAAATTCACGCTCGGCGCGGCGGCCATTTTCCAAAATATCGGTTTCTCTTTCTGTTTCTGTCAGAAGTTTGTATAATTTTCACAAATTATTTTATCATAATTTAAATACTTTCCTCCATAAATATTGACCACTACTAGTCAACATATTTGTGTTGTATCAAAAATGTGCCTTTAAACTTTATTGGACACGTGAAATCATAGTTTTTCGTGTATCTTATTGGACTGTATTCGTTTGTTATAAAAGTCTTCGGATTTGTTTATTTTCAGCTCTGAAGTTGCTTATAAAGTGATTGTAAGGCTTTCAGAATGTCTAACGTGAGTTACGACCTGGATACATCGGGCGGGCTTATGCCGGTAAGTTATTTTTGATGAGTTTTTTCCATCGTATGTTTGCGGCTTTGATTTTGCTATGGCGCCATTTTATACAGGCTTGGAACTGCTTATGAAACAGCTTTTACGTATTCAAGAGCTTCATTTGATAGTTTGCATTTGTTGCAGCTTATTCGGGCACTGATTAAGCCCCCTGATGAGGATTTGAATGCACAAAAACCCAAGAAACCTCAGCATCCATACTATAAAAGGCCTGGCAAGGGGCATAACCATGATTCTTGCGACGCGTGCGGCGAAGGAGGGGATTTGATATGTTGTGATCGCTGTCCTGCAAGTTTCCATCTTGGATGCTAGTAAGTAACTTTATGAATTGAAACGCTTAGGTACATATCTAAGTAAATAAATAAATATTACCAAAACAGCACTAAGCACAAGTACTTTTACTAGGTAAGTACTTTTGATTACTGTGGATAGGCAGGTATAGGGAATAAAGTATTTTAAATAGAGTTTGGCAATGTTTAGTCATTTTATTTTATTATTTGTATGTATAGTATAGGTACGTAATAATATACTACTGATCAGGCTCCGGTTAGTGTCCACTTTCATAGTTGTGTTGACTGACCTGTCTCCGGTCATCGCACCTGATATGCTTTTTGTGATTCTTACATTTACATAAACCATTATAAGCTAATTTTTTTTTTTTTTTGACAACCTGAACAATGCGTATACCAATTTGCTTAATTTTGTACAAACTTGTTCAACATGAGATATCCATGTTAAATACAGTATTTTACTCAATTGTTTCTATTATTCATATCAATAAGTCACATTTAATAAACTTAATTTGTATTGTATTGTATTGTATTGTAACATTATCTGAAACCTAAAACAAAAAGGTTTTTTTAAATCTGTGCAAAGTAAGTAAGTTATAAGCCTTTAAAATCTGATGGAAGTGAAAACTGTCAAGTAACAGAAAAAAAGTGTGTAATTATGTACACGTGTTAGAAGTTATACTTCTTTGGCGTTAACATAGATCCAGTACACCCAGATCGTGGGCTAACTTCATACTGTTGCTTTTTTCTGTCAGGGTGCACCCGCGTTGTAAAAATTCACTTATAATTTTTCTCAATCGTGCCAAAAGAAGTATAACTTCAAAAACACACAAAATACTCATAATTTTGTTTTATTGTAAATCAAGTTTAGAATTATTTATGTCCCACCAGTTTATAATGTCATTCAAAGTATAATTTATGACAGATTACTATCCACTTGGGTGCTCACATTTAATTATAGCTGTACTATCATCTGCAAATAGCACTATTTTTTGTCGTACATTTTGAGGCAGATTATTAATATAAATGAGCAAAAGCAATGGCCCCAATACACTTCCTTGAAGAACACCAAAATTATTTATTCCAATATCGTCAGTCATGTCATTTAATTCTTGTTTTGTTTTGGCAGATAGACTAGATATTTCTATAATATAATAACAATAAAATGTTTTAGTGATCCCCCCCTTGACGAGAATGACATCCCTGCTGGGTTGTGGCTGTGTCGAGAATGCCGAGCCTCTGACGAGAAGCCTCCTAGCTCCCGGAGCAGTCGCGCCCAATCCCCAGTTGATCCAAAACCTGAAGAGAAGAAGAGGTAGTTATTCTGATGATGGGCTTAACCGGTCAAGACCCACACAACATTAATCGTCCACATCCATTGTCTTACTATTGTGTCTGGTATTAGCGGTAAAGGAACGGTTAATTGTTAGTGTCACCATGTTGCTATATGGTCACTGTGTGGTGTTTACAAAAAACAAGTTCATACTGGACAATAAGATAGAAAAAACTTCTAAATGAACAGGATGATTTTATTTTGACATACTTTAACATCATTAAAAACGTTTTATTTTGTTTTTCACATCACTTATTTATTTAACAACTTTATTTTATAACAAACAATTTTAAAATGGTGGACTTATCCCAGAGGAGATCTCCTCCAGTTGATCAGAAGAACAACCATTTGTATGCTTCTTTTCAATCCCAATTTATGATATTAGATAAAGTAGTGTATGAAACTGAACATGCCTCGGTATTAAAATACTCTTGCCGATGGTTTGGTTTTTTAATACACCTCATTTTGCATCAGTTTCATAAACAAGTATTGAAATTATCAGATCTTTGCGCAACCGCGCAAGCTCGAAGCGTAGCAAGGACGGTGAGGAAGAAGAAGAACCTAAGGAGCCGGAGAAAGAGCTGACCCCCATGGAGATCCTGGTGCGGGCCGCCAGGATAATGAATCCGCGGCAGTTTGACCTGCCCGATGATATGAAGTTCAAGGTTCTCTTCCCGGGGACTGAAAAAGGTTAGTGAATCTATTCCGAGAAGTTAAAACAGATAACACCCGTATATCTTTGAGATGTTACCTTTTTTATTGACCGAAAAAGATGATAAGTATATACGTATAGGTAAACACTAGACATGGGTAATCTCAACTCCGAGGAGCGTTTCGCCTTACCTAATCTTAATCCTCATTCGGTATCATTTCATTTTATTGATTCCTACTCCCTTATCAACTCCTGCTCCATGCTCTGCTAAGTTAAGTATATAGGTATAGGTAAACACTAGACATGGGTAATCTCAACTCCGAGGAGCGTTCGCCTTACCTAATCTTAATCCTCATTCGGTATCAACTCATCTTATTGATTCCTCCTCCCTTATCAACTCCTGCTCCATGCTCTGCTAAGTTTCGCTATTGGATATAACGAAGTCATATTCACATATAAAAAACGTAGTTAGCAAAACAGCAAACAGTGTAACAAATATATGTCTTGTTCTTACGTATAGAAAAAAAAATGTAGTATAGTAAATATATTCCTCTATCCATTACACGTAATCCAAATTTTTGTATGTCCTATGATAAAAAAGTTGCGATAATGATTTTCGATCGAGATCACATAGTTACGCGCCTTAGTTCTCACTAGTTCAGTTGACTGAACTAGTGGGATTTCTTTTCTCACTTGTTCAATCGACTGAACAACGGCCAAAACAGCTGCGTTATGTCCATGACCTCCGGCCGGTTGGCGGGCGGCGGTACTACTAATTGATCTCACACCGGCGGCAGGTCTTTATTTACTTAACCAGATAACGTAATCAACTAATGTTTTTATTTATATTTTGTTTTTTATTTATTTTTTATTCTTATTTGCGAGCGCTTCGCTATCTTTTCTAGTTTCTTTATTTTAATAATATCAAGAAAATTGTGTCGAACTCTAGCGCATTAACTTATGATTTAAATTGTTTAGACTTTTTAGGCATACATATGTAAGGAAAACAATCCAGATCAACACCTAAAACTTATATTGTACCTTCATAAGAATATGATTGTTATATGTTTTGTGTGCTAAATAAAGAAATGAAAGAAATGAAAAAATTAAATCTCACAATTTCATTTTTTGTTCCTGAATTTTTATTTTGACTAGCTAATTAGGTCTTACTGACGGTGCCTATGAAGTAGCCTTCGGCTCCAAAACCGGTGAAAAATCACCGCGTATATTGTGTATATGTGAGACTTTTCATTTGGCCATAGCTTAAGAAATGTTTTTATTTTATTTTTTCAATAAAATCACTGATATTTAAAACATTCATAACTCATAACACAAAATTATTTAGTTCTTTCTTTACCTTTGCTTCAAGATTCTCCCCTAAATTCCCAGACGGCAGCAAGAACGGCAACGCTTCCCTGGTGACGGTGGACGCGTGGGGCTGCGTGCCGCTGCCGGCCAAGGCGTGCTACGTGTGCGAGGGCACCTGCAAGGCGGCGCCGCTGCTGCAGTGCGACTACTGCCCCTTGCTGTTCCACCAGGTAAATAGTATATTATGCAATTAGTGAATAAAAAAGGATTTAAATCGAGGGCTATAGATGAATCACAACGATCGAAGGATTCTAACGATTAAATCATGACCGCAGGGAGTGATTTATGATTCAAGCGTTAGAATCCGGAGCGACGCAAGTGATTCATGGCCCTCGATATAAATCCGTTTTATTCAAGAGTTGCATACTATACTTTATACCATGACTGCGAGGATAAGAAAGATTTAAACGAAAATATAAATTTTATGAAGAAAAAGGACCTTCCTTTTTCTGCACTAAATTTCGATTTTCGCGGACGAACGGATTTATATCGAGGGCCATGAATCCCTCGCGTCGCTTAGGATTCTAACTCTGATTCAATTGTTAGAATTCTTCACTTGTTCGTGATTCATACATGGCCCTCGATTATATCCGTCTTTTGTTCACTAATTGCATAATATATTATTTGATACCTCGTTTTCCAGTGTTTAGGAAATCAGTGGCATTTCAATTTAACCCCAGACAAAAACACGTGTTAAGTTTGACGGTATGAAATTAAAGGGAGATATAACTGCCTCCGTGGTGTAGTGGTTAGAGCGTTCGGCTCATACCCGGAGGTCGCGGGTTCGATTCCCGGCGGGGGCAACGACTTTGTGTTGTTGTCCTAGTTTGGTCAGGACATTGTAGGCTGTTCACCTGATTGTCTGATAAGTAAGATGATCCGTGCTTCGGAGGGCACGTTAAGCCGTTGGTCCCGGTCACTGTCTTTGACATTGGTCGTTACCTAAAACCATGTCAGAGGCCTTTAAGGCGGTTTAAAAACTCTGACAACAGTGTTAGTCACACACACGATGAGAGAAGGGAGATGATTGACGACGCTATGGATATCAAGTCGTATGTATGGGTAGTTCCGTTGCTCATCACTAAATGGCGTTCTTGACAGTCGGGTGTATTTTAAATTCTCGTGTCAAAGATCAAAATGAAAAAATAAATTGGCCAAGTGCGTGTCGGGCCACGCGCAGTGTAGGGTTCCGTAGTTGTAAATGCCAACTTTAAGTTCATGCCACTAAATACGTCTAAAACGTGTAAGTATCTATTAGATTTTTATGAAATATTTCTTTTCGAGTACATTTAATAAGTTGATCACATATAAATTTTTAATTTGTTAACCCTACTTAGCTCTGATTGTTTTCCTTTAAAGTACATTATATATACTAAAACTGTGATTTTTTTCACTTGTCCATATATAACCGTTTAGCAGATAGATGGGGGGGGGGGGGGGGGGGGGGGACACGTGACTTCAACCAAAAAATTCACTTGAAACCTAAAAAATATTGACTTCCTCATTACTCATATGGCAGCTACCCTAAAAGAAAATATTTCCATATTCTATTTTACGACTTTTTTGCCATGATTAATATACATATCCATGCCAAATTACAGTTTCTAGTACTTATAGTTTTTGAGTAGGACCGCGGACGGACAGACAGACAGACAGACAGACAGAGAGACATGGCAAAACTATAAGGGTTCCTTGTTTACTACGGAACCTTAAAAAGACACTGCAGAATAAAGGCACTAAAATATTGTGTATATTTTGCTGCAAAAATTGGCTCCCTTTTTTTCTAAACCATTGTCAACATGTTTGTTTCTCAGTCGCATGTATAGATTAGATACATCAATTTTGGACCCCTGACTAGGGTTGCCAGGTCGCCAAACCTAAAAGCCGGACAGACCAGCCAGTTTGGCCGGACATTTGGGTAAAAAAGCCGGACACCCTACATTATTGAGGATTTTGTCTCAGCATTAGGTACAAAAAAAATGTATGTAAAACCAAGCTTTTTTGATTATTATCATAAATCTTGGCGCCACGCAACGCAACGTACGGCACGTGCTCTATCAATCGAGGAATGAACAATAACGACAGAGCGCAGGGGGGCAGGCGGCGGCGGGGCGCCCCTCGGCGCCTGCGTGAGCGGCCGACGCGACATTCGACTCTCTTCGCCTGCGCTCGGCCGCGCTCGGCGCTTGGTCGTTCATGAAATGAAAAAAGCCTAACAAAAGCCGGACAGGCCGGACACGCTCTAATTTGGCCGGACACGCAACCAAAAAGCCTGACTGTATCCGGCTTTATCCGGACGCCTGGCAACGCTACCCCTGACGATAAAGAGGAGTGTTATATGTCTGTGTGTCTGCCTGTGGCGTCGTGGCGCCTAAACGAATAGGCTGATTTTTGTTTGAAAGCTGACTTGATCGAGACGATTCTTAGCTATGTTTGATGGATATCGGGTCAGCGGTTCACAGTTGTTATGGGGGTGAACGCTTTAAAGTCGGGGTATTTACAAGCTTTTTTTTTAACTTGCAATGTATCTTGTAGGTATGTATGAATGTTTGTTTAGGTCAAATCTTGCAACTCAATTTTCAACTAGTTCTCCTCAACCAATTTAGCTGAAATTTTGCATACTTGTGTAAGCGGGTGACAATACACAATTATAAAGTCAATGAGTTGTTCTGATGATGAAGCAGGGAGAGTTATAAAAAAAAATTGTCTTGAGCACTTTAAGGTAGACAATGCCTAGGGTCTGATCATGGAGACGGATGGTGGTCGATGGAACTCAGTAATAAAACGACACAACTCCATCGAGTTTGGGCTTATTTAATTTGTCATAATACGTACTTTGGCCTTACAATGAAAGCTTGTACAAAAAAATTATTTGTTTAAAAAGCTTATTTTTATTTGCTTTGCAAATAAGATTGTATCGTTTTTGTCTACAGGATTGTCTGGATCCGCCGTTGACTGCGTTGCCGACTGGCCGCTGGATGTGTCCAAATCACGTCGAGCAATACATCGTAAGTGTTCATTATAACATAAGGATTATTTATTTATTTATTTAAACTTTATTAAAAAGGGAAAGGGACTCAAGGTGTTTTAACTAAAACAGGTTTGGCAAACGGTTGTTGATTTTTATGAATATAAGCATCAATGTTGTTATTCGTGTGTGTAAATGACCAAAACTGGTATCAGTATTCGAACTGCCAAAAAGCATCTGACACAACTTGACCACTGTCACATAATGAACAGGAGTTCGAGAAATTATTAACTTGTGGTCCCATCCAAGTGCGGACCACGTCCGGGGTTACTTAACTTGCGAAAGCGCTGGTAATGCGCACTCCCGCCGGCTGTTATAAGGGTCTCAAAACCAATCTCTTACTTTACAGTCTCGAACTTACTTTGGGGCTAGCTTAAGGTTGAACTAGCCGCGGACTCACTTACAGGTGGGCGTGGTCAAAAAGCATGCTGTTTCACCTAATATTGTGGCGGGCGAAAGCAGTGAGGTGAAACGGAGCGACAAATTATGGTACCTAAATCGAGCGCGTAAAAAAATACGTCATGTCATTTGGGAAAAGGGGTTTTATGAAAAAACTACTGCATTAGTCAATTACAAATAAAGTTTATTAAAATCTTCGATAATTAAGCTGTGTCGGTGCCACTTTTATTACTTATTTCCGCCGAAAGTTGCGTAAAAATTTGCAACAAAAGCTAATCTTTGATGGCTCATAACCTTTTAATGGCCTTTTATTTTACTATTCTGTACCCATACTGACAACATTTATAATGAGACAAAACGATATCATAACTTTGAATGTAAAATGTCAAACTTTTTTCCTAGCAATTTGTATAGAAAATAAGCGGCCAAGTGCGAGTCGGACTCGCCCATGAAGGGTTCCGTAGTAGCAAATAACATAATATAAAAGTCTTGTAGTATGTTTTTTTAAATTTTATATTTGAGTTGATTGAATGAAAGGTAAATTGCCGTTTATGATGATGACGTATAAAAAAAAACTACTTTCTAGATCTCGTTCAAACCAATTTTCGCTGGTAGTTTTCATGGTAATGAACATCATATATTTTTTTTAGTTTTATCAATCTCTTATTTTAGAAGTTACGGGGGGGGGGGGGGGGACACACTTTTGTCTACTTTGGAAGTGTCTCTCGCGCAAAGTATTCGGTTTAGAAAAAAATGCTATTAGAAACCTCAATATCATTTTTGAAGACCTATCCATAGATACCCCACACGTATGGGTTTGATGAAAAATAATTTTTTGAGTTTTATTTCTAAGTATGGGGAACCCCAAAAATTTACTGTTTTTTTTCTATTTTTGTGTCAAAACCTTAATGCGGTTCACATAATGCACCTACTTACCAAGTTTCAACAGTATAGCTCTTATAGTTTCGGAAAAAAGTGGCTGTGACATACGGACGGACAGACAGACAGACATGACGAATCTATAAGGGTTCCGTTTTTGCCATTTGGCTACGGAACCCTAAAAAGTATTGACTAGTTCCATCTTAATCTGTGTGATTTGTCCGCATGTATGTATGTTACAGGACTGGAAATTGGTGAATTCCATATCGGCGACGGAGCGCGTGGCGCTGTGGGAGAAGTTCTCGGGGCCCGTGGACCAGCACGCCGTCAAGGTGGACTTCATCAGGCGCGCCAAGAACAAGGCGCCGTGTTTCAGGTACGTAAAATTTAAAGATTCAAAAGTTTTTGCAGTTATTAGACCTTCATAAACTTTTAAATGTCAGTAAGTATAATTTTTGGTATTTTTTGCTTATTTTTTATTAGTTTAAGTTCCCTTGCGGTGTTTCTTAGCTATGTTTGATGAAAATCGGTTCAGCCGTTTAATAGTTTTTGGGGGTAAACGCTAAAGTCGAAGCGAAATTCGGGGTTTTTTTAATTTGCCTGGCAAACAATAGATGGCGCTACGGATATCAATTCCACTTAACATCAGTTGGGATATTGTAGTTCCGGCACTCATCACTAGATGGTGACGTCTGAATTTTTTTTAATTTGCCTAGCAAATAAACTTTTTAGAAGCTTCTCTTGTAATAAAATCTAGTGGCTCTTCATTTTGGCGTGGTAGGTATCAAATTTTGTATGGAGCTGCAGATTTTTTTTTGCGATTTTATGGATGGTCCCATAGTATAAGTTGTTTACATTGATTGGTACGATTACCCCCTTTCCGTTACACGTTGCATAGGTGGCGTGTCAGCTGTTTTTACTTTACATTTTAAATCATATTCTAACATTCAATTGAGATACTAACTCTTCAACATGTAACTTAACTGCAGTAAACAACTTATACTATTGGACCATCCATAAAATCGCAAAAAAAAAACTGTGTCTAATAATAAATAAATATATAAGGACAAATTACACTAATTGAGTTAAGTTCGACACTTGAGTTATGGGATACTAACTCAACAATACTATATTTTATAATTATAGAGAATCATCCGAGACCCAGAACAATTTGAAAAAGGCCATTTATCTACTTGCCCTGACCAGGGATCGAACCCGGAACCTCTAGATAGCGGACTAGCATGGTGAATGAAATAATGTAGGTGACAACTGTAGCCTGCGCCGTACAATGTAATGGTGTTTGTCCAGGGAGAAGATCCCGGTAGAGGAGCGTCCCCGAGTGCAGGTTCCTGAGATGGTGAAGCACCACTATCAACACCCGCCGCCCTTATTGCCGTCCCGCAGGGAACACGTGCGCTGCGCCAACGGTAAACTGGAAAAATAAAACAGCACATACCATGCTGGTCTGGGAGAAATAAAAAAACTTAGAATGTACCAGCTGCTTCTCTTCCCGCGCAGATCGTAAAAGCCGATCGAGGGAATGGGCAAAAATGCGAATCATGTTAACAGGCGATGCGGCTAGCAACCCATCACTGTATTGATTGCTTTTCCATCTTCTCGCCCACCATGACGCTAAAAGTGGCTTTTGGGTCTTGCGGCCCTGGGCTCTGCATAGAACCGCAAGACCCAAAATGCTCTGTCTGCCCCATTAGGGATAAAGACGTGATAGTATGTATGTATGTAGTACATCACTGCAGATGGCGGATAAATTAATTAACTATTTGAGGAGCTCGGTGGCCCGGCGGGAGTGCGCATTGCTAGCGCTCTCGCAAGTAAAGCGACACCGGCCGTGGTCCGCACTTGGATGGGTGACCACAAGTGACATAAAAAAATCTCGAGCTCCGAGCTTCAGAAGGCACGTATAAGCCGTTGGTCCCGGCTGTCATCATTGCATGGCAGTCGTCAAGCTATGTTAGATGCCTTTAGGCAGCCTGAAAAATCTGACACCAGTGTTGGCTACTTACACACACGAAAACAAACAATAAATTAAAATATATGTATATAATTTTTTGTACAAGCTTATATTGTGAGGCCAGAGTACTTCATCATCATCATCATCATCATATCAGCCACAGGAAGTCCACTGCTGGACATAGGCCTCCCCTAAGGATTTCCAAAACGACCGATCAGAAGCGGCCTGCATCCAGCGCCTTCCTGCAACCTTGCACAGGTTGTCTGACCTGAAGATCATTCTCTGGGGAAACAGCACTGACTCAAATCGACTACTCCTCCTACAAAAGAAATGTATAAGAATAATAACTAATATTAAAAGTAGAGAGAGCTGCAAGCCATATTTTAGGAAACTCGAAATATTAACTGTACCTTCGATTTATATTTTGGAGGCCTGCAAGTTTGTACGCAAATATCCCCAGTTTTATACAAAGAAAGAAGAATTATCGCGACGTTATCCATTAAGGAAAAAAAATCAATTAATATTACCTTCTTCAAAAATGGAAATCTTTAAATGTGGACCATTAGCAATGACTACTAAAATATATAACGCCTTACCTGACAGCCTAAGGGCTGAGAAAAAGGATTCTTTATTTGTAAAAAGTTAAAACAGATACTTACAGAAAAGACCTATTATACGGTAGACGAGTTTTTAAACGATAAAGAAATACCCAACTGACAATACAAAACCCCTATACATAATTAAATACAAATATAATTATAAAAATAAATTATCTGTAAACAGAATTTTGACATTAACTTTCTAAAATAAAATTAATTTGATAAAATTGACGTAATAAAATCAATTTATTAACAAAAAGTTCATGGTAAATAAAATTGCATGGAATAAAATAATAACAATATGATATAAAAAGCCTCTGTTTATGATGCAAATAAAAATTATTATTGAATAGTATTTTTTAATTTCATGTAATATATTTTTCTTGGACTAGAACACCCGCTTGCCGTTCCATTTTATTTTTGCAATACCCAACAGGGTTTATGTTGTACTTAAGAACAGTGGTAATATTAGTAAGACTAAGAACTGATGCATGATATGAATGCAATAAATGAATTGAATTGAATTGAAGGTAGTTATAAAGACAAGTGAAATAAGCCGAAACTCGATTGAGTTGCGTCGAAAATGAACGTTCCTCAAATATGTTAATAAAGGTATTCTAATTCTTATGATATTCTTCACGCCAAAATGGCTTAACAGTTTAAAGTAAAAATTAGCATGTAGGTAGCTTATTACCACGTTAAACACATACGAAAAAACATATCCCGGAAAAAATGGTGGTTCCCGTTGGATTTTTGTAGCATACTAGCAGCTTATTAAGCTGATCTTTTCCATCTTCTCGCCCACCATGACGCTAAAAGTGGCTTCTGGGTCTTGCGGCCCTGGGCTCTGCATAGAACCGCAAGATCCAAAATGCTCTGTCTGCCCCATTAGGGATAAAGACGTGATAGTATGTATGTATTAAGCTGATGTGTGTGCGTCTTGATGTTTGAAGATCCTATTTTTGAAGCTGGAAGCTGTCAAAAATCTGCTCAATATTTTTTCAGTTCTGAAAAGACTGAAAATGGACCCAGAATTCGACGCTACAGAAGAAGAAGATGATGATGCTCCCAAACACCAGATCTGCATGAACCTATCATGTCCACAGTACTACGGAGGAACCTGTTCTCACCAAGCCAACATTACTCTGAAGGGAGTTTCAGATGAAGATGCCAATGACGATCTGAACGCTATAGCTTCCGCTAAGGTAGGTAGGACTCGGTCATAATATGCCTACAGTACTACGAAGGTACCTGTTCTCACAAAGTCAATGTGACTGAAGGGAGTCAGCAATGAAAAACAAATTTCATTGATTGAGCTAGCCCCAAAGTAAGTTCGAGACTTGTGTTATATATTTTACTAGCAGTCCATCCCGGCTTTGCCCGTGGTACATACATAGCCTATGTCACTCAGGGATAACATACCTATCCAACAGTGAAAGAATTTTTAAAATCGATCCAGTAGTTTCGGAGCCTATTCAATACAATCAAACAAACAAATCTTTCCTCTTTATAATATTAGTGTAGATTAGTGTAGATAACAAATACATATATAAAAAAACATCAAAACCCACGACAATTTGAAAAAGGACATTTTCCAACTTGCCCTGACTGGGGATCGAACCTAGGACCTCCGGAGTAGCAGCCTGGCACGGTGACCACTAGGCCACTAGGTTGTCAACGTAATTGGGTACTTTCCTAAGTCAAAAATAAATTAATAATATTATGTACTTATAAAAAAATAAAGCGTCGCAAAATAATGTCACTTGTCTTTGAACATATCCATTTTAACGTTATTTTAAATTTATTATTGTAGAAAAACTGATAATAAGAGCGCTATTTGACTCCAAAAATCCCATAGAAACTGTTTGTTTTGACGTTTAGAAAAAAGTTGCTGATTTGACTTGTTGGAAAATAGCGTATTGTATTATTTTTTTATTTGGTTCAAAAACTGGTTGTTACAATACTAAGAAATGTACTAAAGTAAGACCCAAAGTAACATAAACTGAACAACCTTCAAAGAACGAACTCAGCATGCACACAAAATGTTTTGGCACTCAGTAGCAATTTTTAGACACCTATGTAAAAAAAAAAACATTTATCATAGTAACAATTTTAAAGCCTCGTAAATCCTGGCAGGGTCGCCATGTAATGTTACGTGGTGAGGGTAACTAATGAAACACACTCATTGTTGGTTCCACTACCAAGTTTCAGAGCCATAAGTCATCACTGGTAACATACATTGGTAATACACAATTTCAAGTACACACACTACAAAAGGTTATATGATATACTAGAGACAGCGCGCGGCTTCGCCCGCGTTACCACACGTGTGAAGTCGCGGGCGTGATGCAATATAGCCTATAGCCTTCCTCGATAAACGACCTATCTAATACCGAAATAATTTTTCAAATCGGACCAGTGGTTCCTGAGATTAGCGCGTTCAAACAAACAAACAAACAAACTCTTCAGCTTTATATATAAGTATGGATATTATACAACATCTGTACATCATCAGATGGAGAAAACCACAGACGACTCGAGCGAGCTATCCGACTCGGACTTCGAGTACTTCACGGCGTCCATCAAGAAGCGGAAGTCCCCCGCCAGACGCCGGGAGCGGCTCGCGCTGCGAGCGGGGGACGAGGCGGAGAGCTTGTTGGCGGCCGTGGACGAGCAGCTCAAGAAGCTGGACGAACGGCTGGTGAAGCTGCTGGCGTGGCAGCGGTTGCAGCAGGTGGGCAACGGTTAAACTACTTTTATCTGTCTATGTAGGCCAAGTCCTCTGGCTGCTCTGGCCAAGTATGGTTCTGGTAGTACAGAGAGGGTCGTGCTTATCTAGTGAAGACCAAAAGACTTGATGATGATGATGATCTGTCTATACAGGCTGTGAATCTGTAACCTTGCCATATTCTCAGACGTATCAGTACCGATCATACTGAACAACTTTCCGCAAGGAACATATTTCGGAATATGAAAATCTATTTTTTAGTCTATCTAGTAGAAAATATTCGTTCTGACGTTAAGAAAAAAGTCTCCGATTTGAGTTGTAAAGTAGCAGCTGTGGTGTGTGCGCAGGTGCTGGTGGGCGAGCGCTGCTACGGGCCGTGGCGGCTGGGCGCGCTGGGCGGCGCGGCCGCGCGCGCCGTGCACCGCAGTGTGGACCGCGCGCGCCTCGCGCGGCACGGCTTCCGCCACGTCGCGCTGCCCAGCGAGCTGCTGGGGCGGGCCGAGCGCGAGCGGATCGCCGCCAAAGGTACGCACTGAGGTTGGGTAGTGAGGCATTGCCAGACGATAGTAGCGTGCATTAAAGCCTTATATCATCTCCGAACGATGGTACGTTGCAGCTGAGGCCGGGAAGTGAGGCATTGCCGGGCGACAGTAGCGTGCATTAAAGCATTTTATATAATCTCCGAACGATAGTACGTTGCGGTTGAGGCCGGGAAGTGAGGCATTGCCGGGCGACAGTAACGAGCTGCTGGGACAAGCCGAGCGCGAGCGGATCGCCGCCAAAGGTACGAACTGCTGAGGCCGGGAAGTGAGGCATTGCCGGACGATGGTTTATTTTGAGTAAGGTACACTTCATTATTAACTTAGTACTTAGTTTCTAATGTAAATACCAATGACAGGTACACACGATATTGACTAAAGAGATCGAAGAGTATAACAATCATCATCATCAGGTCTTTTTGTCTCCACTGCAGGAGCAAGACCCTCTGTACTATCGTATTCCATCTGTATTTCAATTGTGGCTTTTTATGTATAATAAAGAATTTACAATACAATATAATACAGAGCCATACTTGGCCAGATCAGCCAGAGGACTGTGAACTACACTCCCCTCGCTGGTCAGACGAGTTGGAGAAGTCTCATTGATGTTTATAAGCTTTGTTTAGCCTGTATTTTCAAAGTCGCCTTCTTTTAACATCTACTACAGAAGGCGGGAAGTAGGGTATTGCCGGAGGAGTTTCCTGGCCAAGAATTACAAACTTCTCGTCTTCTTTTTACTACAAAAATGCCTATATTTCCGATCATTTTTGGAAAAAAGTATCTGAATTGAGTTGTTGGGAACGTTCCCTTATTGTGTGGCCAAAGCTCACGAGCCGTACTCGCTCCGCAGTGTGGGGCGGGCCGCCGCCGGCGCCGGAGCCGCGCGGCGCGCCGTCGCCGTCGCCGCCGCACGTGCCGGCTAAAGCTACGCTGTGTGAGGTGCTGCGCCCTGCCAGGTGGGTTTGTTGTTAGTGCCAAGTTAGACCTACACTGGGGTCACATTTTTTTAAATGCCTGAGGGCTGACATAACTAAACGACTGTCATACAACGATGACAGCCAAAACCAACGCCTAATAAGGCAACGGCAGAAGTTTTTATGCCATTTGTGTCACCCATCCAGATTAAAAAAAAAGAGACGTGTGGCACTCGGGGACTGCCGCGGTAAAGCTATTGCAAACAAGGAAGGACGGCAACGTCGCAAACGGACGACGGAGACGAAGCGGCAACCTACGTGGTAGGCGGAGTGGCGAGCGTGAGGTTTTTTCGTTACGGAATTTCTGGATTCGGTCCCCGCGCTCAAGGCCCGCGATAGAAGCTATGCAATAGCTTAAAAACAATTAAAATGTTTATTGAAATTATTCAACTAGTAAAAAATTATTTATTTATTTATGGATATTTGTAAATTTTTCTTTGGATTTCATAATAGGTAGTTGTTGATAATGATCTGACGTTCTGTAAGTAAATTTTACTTACAGCTGAGTTTACGATATCCCTATCATTTGTTGCCGTTTCTTCTGTACTTACTAAGCGCAAGTGTGCGCTTAAATTATGACATTTGTGAATGTACAAATACAAACGATTTAACAAATTTTATTGAGAAAATTCCAGGCCGTTTTCAATCGGTCATTTTGGAAAACCTTGGGGGAGGTCTATGTCCAGCAGTAGACTTCCTGCGGCTGATATAATGATAGTCTCTGCATACCTCTGTCGGAAACAGGCGTGATATTATGTAAGTATGTATAAAAAAAACTAATAATTTATTTTGCATAGAAGCGGTCTGGGAGACGGGCTCGGACAACCGATCGCCATGCGACTGTCCTCGCTGACCGTGGGCACCGACAGCGGATGTGACGTCAGACTGTACAAACCCAACTGCCGGGCACTGTCCAGACATCACGCCGTCATTTTCATGGATGAGGTATGATTTTTTGTTTTTTTTTTTTATTGTAAATTTGATAGAAAAATGGATAGAAATTCTATATCTGACTCAATTTTTGTTTTATTATTCATATGGGGTACTTGCTTGGTTGCAGGGACGTGCATCACCGATTATTGCAGGGTAGACTAATTTTGGGGCCTTTGCCCAGCAGTGGGACAAAAATAAAGCTCTCTGACTGAACTGACCCTATTACTTAGTGTGTTTACATCCTGAGAGCCACTTGTACGCGTCATATTGTTTAATATTCATAAATGTTCCTATTAGCTTACCGCTTGTTTGAACTAAATCCAAAATAGGCTGGCATCGGCCATTTATGATTATTGCACTTTTTTCCTCAAAAGTTAAATGGTTAAACGCGTAACTTTTCAGTTTTAGCAAACAAACACCTGGGGCACAACTCCCACATGAAAAACTTTACATTGCAAACTGTTTTAAAGAGGTAATAATAGAAAATAAAAATAAGAAACTTCTTCTAATTTCATCTGTTTTCGCAAACATAACAAAGTTCAGAGCAGAGCGCAACACGTAATCATTTGTAATGCGACAATGCAAATAATTATCATTGGACAAGAAAAATTATCAAATATATACGACTAACACAAAAATCTTCGTGTTCCGTTTTATCCTCGAACATCTTCCGTGTATTTAAATTGGTAGCATAACACAAGCGAGAACCAATAACTTTCTAGTTTTCATCACAGGAACAAATGAATAGGCCTAAAATCGATATCATTCCTTATTGGTCAAAAGTGAAAAGAGATAAAAAACGTTGATTATTGAGATAGAAATAGCTTAAAGATAAGGGCCATTTTTGAAAAACAGCGTTTCACTTACTTACTGGTTTTTTCCATACTAAAATTTGCTTTGTTTGTTACTAATGCGTTTCAAAAATGGCATTCATTAGGCAAAGTCTAAAATATTAGTTGTGTGCGCGTATACTTCATGTTTGTGTGCGTCGGTGAAGTACGTTGACGATCATACCACAGACGCAAATCCTTATCCATGCGTTGTGAATGTGTGCAAATCGAGACACGATGGACAATTGTCTTTTAGGTAGGTAGCCCCTAGAGTACATGACAGTATACGTGGCGGTGGCCTGCATATGGCGCGATGGGAAACGGACGGGGAAGCGCGCGTTTATTTGAAAATAGGGCCTATTTATTATTTATTTAATTTATTTTAATATAAAAAATGCGGATATATTAGGGAAGCTCCGGGTAGACAATGTCTCTGCGTCTCTATGGACAGCACGTCCCTGCTTGGTTGAAACATAAATTATTTCGTATCGTTAAGAAACAATATATCACTTGTCATTATTATATTTTATCTATTTTTTGCCTTTTTGCCTTCATTTAAAATGGATCGTTTAAAGGTAATTATGGTGATGACTAGCTATTTGATTTCCAAAAATCTCTGGAAGGACCATTGAATTTTTTTATGAATGACCGTTGAAAGTAATCGCATTAGTCTATCTATCACTGACCTCCATATATACAAGTACGCTGGACCTATGATACCCTAAAAAATGACAGCTCTTTATTGTGCCTATTTGAAGCGTCTCCAATGCGTGGGAAGAGAACTAAATCTGACGTAACTTTTAGTTCCGTTCCCACCCACTGCTACGAATGCCTACGATCAGCGCCAAAATGGCAAAAATCAAATCGCCTCACTATGGCCCGGCTAATCATAGGTCTAGCGTACTTGTATATATGGAGGTCGGTGCTATCTATCAATAATAGTTTCAACGGCCGATCATAGAATGATTTGAAAGTCTTTTTATAATAGTTAGATGTGAAATCGTTGATGTCACCGTGTTCACTTTTAAACTGTTCGTTTCGAACGAGGGCGTTACTTCTGCTGGGTTCTGCTATTTCGGCTTAACTTGCGAAATCGCCAGCCATGGTGCCAACGAGTTAACAAGCGTAATCGTCAGGTGACCCGTCACTTCGAGCTGATCAACTACTCGGAGTGGGGCTCCCGCGTGAACGGCGTGCTGTACGCGTGCGACGCGACGCTGGACGCGCGCTCGAGCTTGCGCGCCGACCGCGCCGACGCGCGCGGGCAGCCGAACGAGCCGCAGGGGGCCGACGCCCGCGCTGACGCTGTGCGCGATCTCGTGCAAGCGCGCAAGCCGCGCCCCCTTAAGTGAGTGCGCTACTGATAAGTGACACGTGAGCGTGTGAACAGCCACTGACAAGTGACACGTGCATGCACATCACTTGTCAATATGTATAACTGGGCTTATTGTGTGTAACCACCACTGGTGAACTTGATTTAAATATTGACAATGAATAGTGCGAGTTCGTCGTCAGTAGGGACATCCCCACTGGGGCCAGATCACTGACCTCCATATATACAGGTACGCTGGACCTATGATACCCTAAGAAATGACAGCTCTTTATTGTGCCTATTTGAAGCGCCCCCAATGCGTGGGAAGAGAACTAAATCTGACGTAACTAATTCGGAAATGACTTTTATCGATGTCATTGTCCCTCTCTAATATTAGTTCCGTTCCCACCCACTTCTACTTTGCTTCAACGATCAGCGCCAAAATGGCGAAAATCAAATCGCTTCACTATGACCCGGCTAATCATAGGTCCAGCGTACTTGTATATATGGAGGTCAGTGGGCCAGATGGATCAATTTTTGGTTTTGTATATTTCGAATGTCTCCACCAAACAAATGAGAATAACTATTATTTCACAATTTCATTTGTCCTCGTTAGAAACAAGTGGGATATACACACATATTCAACTAGCTGAGAGAACTGAAGAAATTGAGCTAAACGTTCATAGGAGTCGTATAATATGGTAGGACCAGCAAGTCTTGAGAGTCAAGTGGAAATGCCGCCATTCTTCTCTTCTCATTAACAAACACCAGTAACTAAACTACCTTTTTTGCAGGATGAACGGTAACCTGAGCGCCGGCGGCCCCGACTCCTGGCCGTGCGGCTGCCGGGCGCCGCTGTCGGCCGCGTGGGAGGGCTCCGCCCTGCTGCCGCACGGAGCCCTACTTCAGTTCGGCTGCGCCATGTTCGTGTTCAGCATCACCGACAACTGCGTCTTCCCGTACGGGGAGGAGATCAACGACCCCGCCATATAGTACGAGGAGTCGGGAGCAGAGGGAGGCTCGGAACATGGAGAATACAGTGAAGATAGTGTTTAATGTGTGAAGTGATGGTGTACGTTTTGCTAGCAAATGTGTTAAAATCCAGTTAAATAAAATTTCTACGATGAGGTGAAAAGAAGAAATGCAGAATGTGGAAGAAAAATACGGATACAAAAGGAAGAGTTTAGAAAAGGGTAGGAAAAATACAATAAAGGGTGACTGAGCCATAACCCTACTAGGTAATCCGGTGGTACTTGGGGCGATAAATAAAAGATTGGACTGTATTTCTAGGTTATATGTAATGCTGATTTACAAGCAATCAAATCCAAGAAACGTGCGCGCGCAATGCCAGCCGTTTGGCCGAGTGAAGATGATGAACGCTGTCCGGCAGTCCTGTCAGACAGACGGCCCGCGCCCCGCGCCTCCCGTGATGTCGTAGTCGCTCCATTTACGACAAAGGGATTGTTTGAGTCTTTTACTCCTTCGCCAGTTGGATAAAAACGAAAAGTTGAACTGGGCGCGTATGCTCCTCTTGACAGGCTGTGGGTTAGTATATTAGAAATTTAAAAATGTTTTATTAAAGACAATTTCTTCTTATATTTAAGAGCTGGGCTCTTGTCGCTCTTTGAATCAAAATGAAAACAATAACGAGATTAAATGCAAATATATATAAACGTCACAGCGATAGTGCACGTGAACGCAAAAAATGATAAATTTTGGGTGATGTCATATTTTACTTATTGCCCTCAAGACGCTATAACGGTTTCTGCATTGTTAATATCCACTTCAGGTATAATATAGTTATAATCATCAATTAGTACATAGACTGCAAACGAAGATAGGCCTTATTTCTTACGTAGTATGTAGAATTGTCTGTTACATTTGAGCATACTAAGTGACTCGATGTTTCTGGACATTGCAACATACATACATAATGTCCCTTAATTACTTTATCCCTTAATGGGGCAGACAGAGCATTTTAGGTCTTGCGGATCTAAGCAGACAGAGCCCAGGGTCGCAAGACCCTAAGGCCACTTTTAGCATGATGGTGGGCGAGAAAGTAGAAAGACAATCTAAATAGTGATGGGTTGCTAGCCGCATCGCTTATTAACATGATATGCATTTTTGCCCTATCCCTCGATCAGCTTCTACGATCTGCGCGAAAGGTACAATTATGAAGAATAAAATTAAATAACAGTTTTACAAACAAACCTATACTGATTTGATGCAAGTATTCGGTCAGTTCTACCAACTCCCTCTCTCCTACTTCCTGACTGCGAATATGTCCTACACTCCTATATACCCATCTACGAGTCCAACTGGTTTCTCGTGATATGAGAGTGGTATAAGGAGGTTGGGCGTGGCCATTCTCGAGGGACAGGACGGTGTATATATCGGCTTTAATCTGCAATCGTGATGACGTACTCTCCTAGGTAACCTCATTCATTCGTTCTTGCAGCGTAATTGCTGGCTGGGTGGACTCAGAACAGAACAGAAGTTTAACACACCTATACTGGCACATACTAAGCGAACGTGGCGCATGTTCAATATGATCCAAAACTATCGCTTCTAAGCAAAGAATTTATATCCCAACCTACGACGAACCATGTTCATAACCATTAGCCAACCCTGGGTTCCGTTGTGAATAAATTCCCACATAAGAAGTTTTACGTTTTACACTAAATCTCGGACATTCCGTCGAGACACAATTACACAATATTAGAAATATTGTGACGAAACTGGATTTCGTATATTCCCGCAGTGTTCAATGAACTTTACTTTTTAGACCAATTTTTATTTAAAATGGTATTGTTCTGAACTCGACAAAACTAGATAAACACTTGTTCATAAGAATTTGCTATAAGATGCTTAGAATCCTCATTTACATGAGCTGAATATAAGGGCCAATTCAGATAGAGCAGCGCAGCGGAGATCTTGAGATCATCATCATAATTTCAGCCGCATAACGTCCACTGCTGGACATAGGCCACACCCAAAGATTCAAGAGCGGCCTGCATCCAGCGCTTTCCAGCGACCCTGGTCAGGTCATCTGACCACCTTGTAGGTGGGTGCCCTACGCTTCGCTTGCCAGTACGCGGTCACCATTCAAGAGACACTCTTGAGATGATACTCGAAAATAAACTTTCTATTATCATAAACTGAAAAACCCAAGTATGTTTTTTGTCATGTTTAAACATTTCTGGCAGAGTAGAACAGGACCATTCCAAGTCTGCTCGAGGATGTCGAAGAAGGCGACTTAGGAATAACAAGCTAAACAAAGCTTATAAACATCAGTGAGACCTCTCCAACCCGTCTGGCCAGCAAGGAGAGTGTAGGCCAAGTCCTCTGGCTGCTCTGACCAAGTATGTCTCTCGTATTTTCCTCTCCATCTGAACTGACCCTAGTATGGTATGTGTTTAGTATCTGGTTTGAATAACGAGTAAGTTAAGTAGCTAAATAATGTTATTTATGTATTTTAATACCACACTGTATATAGTTTGTTACATAGAAACTGTATGGCTATCATTAAATATCTCAACATAAGAAAACTTTAATTAAAAATTTGACAAAAATGCGAGAATTTTTCTCGTTTATTATTTCTAGGGTTTTGAATATTGAAATAGAATGAAGTGCGATTTTAAAAATGTAATAAATTAACTTTTGTCTGATAAAAATAATAATTTTATTGATATGCAGGAAGATTTTTTTAAGTGCACATTTTTTTTACAAATATTCATACAAATTTGTCAAAAATCAGATCTTGTATGTATGTTCCATTTTTTCACTTTAAATGCCATATTTTTTTTAGGAAATACTTATACTGTTATTGGTATTACGGGATTTACCGCGATTAATATCGTTTTTTGCCAGATATTTCAACGGCCCTTCTGCCATGGTCGCTGGCCGACATGGTGTCGGCTAATAATAATCAATAAATAAAATACTAATAACAGTAATTGTGACCGTGAAACTAAAATCATATATAGGAATACCGAGTATCATCAGATTGATCTTTCTGTAAATATTTGTGCACTCTGAAAATCACTGTACATGAACTACTGATACGTCTTGCCTATACAATGTTCTTTTATATTTTAAGGGGTGAATCAGACCATCATTTTGAACAACTTTTCCCAATAAATGTATATCGAAATAGGAAAAATTTTTTTTAGGTTTTCATAGTAATCGAAGTAGTCACGTGATATCATTACTATGGAAAATGAAAATTATTTTTTCGTTATTCGATAAAAAATTATTGGGAAAAGTTGTTCAAAATTATGGACTGAATCACCCCTTAAAATATTTGTACTTAATAAAAGAGGACAATGTATAATGTTTTAAAAATGTACTGAAACTATTTTAAAGGCGTATTCAGTCTATGATACTGAACAACTTTTCAAAAGAAACATATATTGGAATATGAAAAATATTTTTTGCTTTCCATACAAACTCGGATCAGCTGAACGTTATTCGATACGTGTTCCTTGGGGAAAGTAGTTCAGTATCCAAAGACTGAATTCACCCTTAACATAGTTTCATTATAATTTGTTAGATCTTGTTTATACTTATAGCTCTGAAGTTAGCCACTTCTGATAAAATGTTTGGCTATATTCTGCGAGTACTGTGTAGTTAGATAGAAGATATTTTCTCTAAACTATTGTAAGGACAACGATTTATTGGTGTTCACGCATTATTTGTAGTTTATAATATAATACTTGCCTATGAGAGTAGGCTCAGAGGCTTATCCATTGGTGCCAATCCTACTTTCCTATCCTACTAATATTATAAATGCGAAAGTGAGTTTGTATATTTGTTTGTTAACACTTCACGCTTCAACCACTGAACCTATTTAGATTAAATTTGATATAGTTTAATACCCAGGGAAGGACATTGGGTAGTTTTTTTCACGAAATTCCCACGGGGAAAGCTAGTACTTTATATTATTTATTGAATTCTTACTAGCTTCATCCCGCGGTGTGACCCGTGCCTAATGTAGCCTATGTGTTAATCCAGAGTATTGAATTCCTGCACACTAAATTTTATTAAAATTGGTCCACCCGTTTGCGCGTGAAGTAACAAACATAAACACACAATTTTTCGCCTTTATAATTATAGTGTGATTGTTAACTAGATGAACTGTAAATAACACTTACCAAAAGTTCATAATGTAAAGCAGAATGTTTATAACTAATTTCAAGAGTGAGCACCAGTGGACAGAGTTCTGGGCCTTTAGGCTCAATTATTTCTGAAGTGGCAGCGGCCGGTAACGTACTATTTTCAAATCATGTTCAACTTTATTTCTATCAGTAATACAGCTTGAGATATTGGCCGCTTTTGCGTGCGACTTAGGTCTCGGACAGACGAGCAACCAGTTGGCGACATAGTTCGCCGACTGTTGGCGACTATTGCCGACTAGTGTCTTGTATTGTTGCTATACTGTAGCTAGTCTGTGAGAGCTCTTGCAAGTCTATCTTTCATAATGCATTTTGTAGATAGAAATAAATTAGCATATGATTTGCCGCCCGTTGCCACTTCAGTATGAAGTATTGGAGTGTTCAGAAAGAATTGAAATGTCACTGCCAAATCATATCAACATTTACTGAATTTTTAGTTCTGGGAACTAAAATATTCTCACTATACAATGTCATTTTTTATTAAGTACTAGCCGAAGCCCGCGACTTCGTTCGCGTGGACTTCATGTCTCTGGAAAATGCTCATCAGGCTGAACAACTTTTACTAAGGCGGCATTTTTATATCTCTTATAGTTTAGCTGGACCATTATGGTTCTGCATCAGGCGTTCCATTTTCTAAAATCATTTATACCCTATATGTTGCGCAGGCTTAATAGCTATATAACAAAAAAAGTTTCATTCGAATCTGTCCAGTATTTCCAGAGATTAGCGTGTACAAACAGACATACAGACAAACAGACAAACAGACAAACAGACAGACATTTTTTTTTAAATTCTTACTCTATTACTACGTCTCCATCGCCCCCAATATTTTTTTTGGAAATAAATTTAATGTACAGACACACTTTTTTTACTGTTTTATTATATGTATAGATAAATATTTTAAAAATTTCGTCTCGAGAAGAAGTGAGAAACAATCAGTCATTTTGAATAACTTTTCCAAATAAATGTATACAGAAATACGAAAAATTTTTTTTGATTCACATAGCTTAATCGAAGTAGTAACGTGATATCGTTACCATGGAAAAAAAAATTTTCGTATTTCGATATGCATTTTAGACATGGGTAATCTCGACTCCGAGGTGCGTTTCGGCTCACCTCATCTTAATCCTCATTCGGTACCGACTCATTGATTCCGACTCCCTTATCGGCTCCGGCTCCATGCTCTGCTAAGTTTCGCTATTGGATCTTGAATCGAAAGAAAACACACGTCCGTCTTGGTACCGGGACATCTGTCTGTAGCTGTATTGGTGATTTCACATTTACGAAAACAAAACGTAGTTTGCTAAGCAGCAAACTGAGCAAACAGTGTAACAAATATCTGTCTTGTTCTTATCTAAAGAAAAAATATTCGCATCTTATTCTATAACTAGCCGAAGCCCGCGACTTCGTTCGCGTGGATTTTATGTCTCTGGAAAATGCTCATCAGGCTGAACAACTTTTACTAAGGCGGTATTTTTATATCTCTAATAGTTTTGCTGGACCATTATGGTTCTGCATCAGGCGTTCCATTTTCCAAAATCATTTATACCCTATATGTTGCCCAAGCTTAATAGCTATATAACAAAAAAAGTTTCATTCGAATCCGTCCAGTATTTCCGGAGATTAGCGTGTACAAACAGACAAACAGACATACAGACAAACAGACAAACAGACAGACATTTTTTTTTAAATTCTTACTCTATTACTACGTCTCTATCGCCCCCAATATTTTTTTTGGAAATATATTTAATGTACAGACACACTTTTTTTTACTGTTTTATTATATGTATAGATTTGCCATTGGATGGCGGCGCACTATGAATAACCGAAGCCTCCGTCCGATTCCTCCCGAGTCCCGATTATTTCCGATCCCGACACCCGTGATGCGGTTGAGCCAAAACGAATGAACTAGCGGATCGCGCGCGACGCGACCCGAAGAGGGCCGATGAGTTGGCGGGAGGCGGGACTAAGTATCTGAGACGGGGATCTAATTACTCGCGAGAGTGATTATGTTATCGGCTCCTGTTGAGTATTAGGCTCATTTGAATCTTCTAGTCCGGAGTTATTCATGTCTAATGAATTTATTTGGGAAAAGTTGTTTAAAAGGATGGACCGTATCACCCCTTAAAATATTTTTACTTAATAAAAAAGGATATTGTACATTTTTAGTAGAATAAGTATGTGAAATTGACACGTTGTAGTGTAATAAATGAAATATATCCCACATGTTTGTAGCTAGTTATTAATTATACCCATTTCATTACTTGGTATTCACTTAGATTAACAAGTTTATTTGCTAGGTAAATTGAAAAAAAAACCGACTTTTAAGAGCGCCATCTAGCGTAGAGTAGCGGAACTACATATTCTATAATCCGTAGCGCCATCTGTTATTTACTAGGGAAAACCCTGACTTTTGAGCGTTAACGTCGAAAAACTTATAAACGGCTGAACCGATTTTTCTCAAACAGCCAAGAACCACCGCAAGGAAACATACTTTGACGTAAAAAAACCGCATTGAAATCGGTCCATATTTTAGAGACACACAGACAGAAAAACAGACATTAATGTCAAATAACAACCCTCTTTTTGGTCGGGGACTAAAGAGAATTTGCTCTCTATGCAATGCTCGACGTTTGATGCATAACTTGCGAAAGTTGAGTAAAGGGATAGAAAATACGTGCCTTTTGAAACACTGAATATTTCTTTATACATTCTTTTCGAATAATCCGGTGTGAACCACCAGCCTGCAATATCCTCACCAGACTGGAAACAACTTTTCACGAAGTATGCTTCCCGGTGGGATTCAAACCCACGACCTTCACATCACAAGGCGAACGACTCGACCACTGGACCATGGAGGCAGTCATGTGACAGTAATTTTATATAAATTGTGTGGGGCTATTTTGTGCGACGAGAATATACACGCTGACTTTTCATTGGTTTTGAAAAAAAATGTCGTATAGTAAATAAATTCCTCTATCCATATACGTAATCCAAATTTCTGTGTTAGAAGATAGAAAAAATTGCGTAAATGATTTTCGATCGAGACCACGTAGTTACACCGGTCAAAATAGCTGCGTGATGTCGATGACCTCCGGCCGGCCGGCCGGCGGGCAGTGTATGGCGGAATTTTACATTCAAGTTTTAATCAACATTTTTTTTCTGAATTTTTATTTTGACTAGCTAATTAGGTCTTACTAACGATGCCTATGAAGTGGCTTTCGGCTCCAAAACCACCGAAAAATCACCGTGTATAATAAGTCGTATTAGATCGAGACCAAGTTTTCGCACGGCCCTTCCTCATAAATAAATATAAATAAACTTACCACTATTATAGTTTGCCGCATCTATGCATTATAATATTACATTAGTTCGAAATCTGTACCTTTACGTTTTAAAATAAAGTATTTTTAAGATTAACAAAGTGGTTTTATTACTTGCTTACGAGTACCAAAGGTATTTACAAATAAATAAAAGTACCACTACAAATGCTTAACGTGTTACGTATATAGTTAGCTCTGGCAGGTTCAGAACTGAATGTCAGTGGAATCACATTTTGAATATCGGCGGCCATCTTGGATTAAAAAATCTCAGCATTTTTTGGTAGAACAAGCTTTGCCTTCGCCGAGGCTTCCAATTCGGCCTCCAGCCTCGTGAAAGTGAACGAAACCTCGAAGGGTTAGTTTTTCGTGTGTCAGATTTTTCTGACAGCTTAACGACTGCCATACAATGATGACAGCCGGGACCAATAGCTTATACGTGCCTTCCAAAACACAGAGGAGCATTGCAGAAAAACTGATAGTAAGATCACTATTTGACTCCAACAAACCACGAAGTCATTAGTCTGTATTACATAAAAATCCCATATTAAATGTTTAACGTTTAGTAAAAAGTATCCGATTTGAGTTGTTGGAAATTAGTGATTTTTTTCTATGTGTACCACAAATGTTACAGGCTATATATAGGTTAACACATTCACGGACACTAAGCCAGACACAATAGAAATAACAATTGAATTACGTCCACAGCCGTAAGTGTCCGTGAATGTGTTAATAAAAAAAAACTAAGTACTTTTAACTTTTTAATCATAATTTTTATCATCATCCGCATCATCCGGGTCCTCCTCTTCGAAGTCCTTGATCTTCACGTCAGCGTCTTCGCCATATTGGATGATATTGTCTATGGTTATGAGGATGTTGTCTATGCTCTCCTCGTCCTTGATGTTGAGCGGGTAGAACCGGACCAGGCTGAAGTTCTCTATGACTTCGCCGATGGCTTCGGTCAGTTTCGCGTATTTCTCGTGCCATTTCGAATGTGCGTTCCTCATGTCTGCGAGTAGGATGTGAGGGTCTGGATCCAGATAACTGAAAAGAAGATTTTCTTGTTGTTGTCACAAAAATATTTATTTTCAGTGTTATTTTTGTTTAAAAACATCATCATTCCCTGGCCGTTTTCGGCTATAGTGACTGTAAATGTTAGATACGAATTTAAATATAAATTCAAATTCATTCAAGGCGTTCATTATTTTTTTTAAACATACGCAGTAAAACAGCCTATTTATGCTACTCATGACCTTTCTATCTTTACCAGGTTATGTTAGGCCACTGCTAAACTACAGGCCTCCCAATTAAGGCTGCCTACCCACATCCGACAATTGGTGACCGATTTTTTGTAGGAGAAAAATAGTACGTACTGCGATTGCAATAGTGCAACGCACATGTCTCTACAAAAAGTAGGTTAGAAATTCATACAAAAAAAATCGGCCCGACTATCTATCCTACAAAAAGTCTTACTGAGGCCTACTACTACTTATACTAAGGCCTAATGCCTTACCTTACCTAAACGGCCTAAGGTCTTACCTAAACGGGGTGCGTATGGCTACCTTTCGGAAGAAAATAATAAAACTTACTTGTCCAGTTGACTCCTGGCAGATTTACTGAGCAGATCCATTTTTGTGAGAATGTTGACATGGGGCAGCTCCAAATTCACCATCACGCTGAGAGCTGCCATTGTGCCTGAAAAGATATAGTACACTATCACGTCTTCATCCCTTATGGGGTAGATACAGCCTAATTAATCCAATAGGTGTTGTGGCCCTAAATTCAAAAATTCAAATTCAAATGTTTAATCAGTACCTTTATAAGGGCGGGCGCGCATTTCGGACAGCGGTTAAGTATTGCTATCCAGCGCGAAAATGCCGCCAGCCCCTTTGGTACTTTGCCCTATGACGGCAGCTATTTGGCCTCAATTTTTTATATTGATTTGAAGTGTGTTAGGTTAGGTTAGGTTAAAACAGATTTTAAGGAGCCTTTACAAGCACCTTTACTTAGGCAGATAGAGCCCAGGGCCTCAAGACTCAAAGGTCAAAGAGTGGTAATATCTGGAGGTGGTCATGAACTGGTCATCACCAACTGAAAGGTTAGTGACAGATGGTAAAAAACAAAGTTACCTGACAAAAACTTGGCCCCGTCGACCATAAACTGCGAGTCCACCATGAACACCACACAAATCCTGAAGTTCCACCTCTGCAGCGTGTCTACCAACTTCCTCATCACGGGCAGGTGTGTGTACAGCTCTATCTGTCCGGGGCAGTCGAAGAGAATGTAGTCATCATCTACATCTCCAAGTTGTTCTTCTAGCCAGTCGCAGTTTTCTAGCAGAGTTCTGGAAAATAAATAAAGTCTGGTCATGCCTGCCTATCACTTTATAAACGTAATTATTTCTTTTCCTTGTTACTAGATGGCGCTTTAAATAATAATTAACACATTTAAATCTTTTACTACTATTATTTAAATATCTCATAATTGAATATGACTTATATAAAATGTAATAAATATTTTCAAAGTATATTCAACACTTTCTTTGTCACTTATTTGCTAGTCTTGTGCACTGTAAGAGTGGCCATAGGAACTCTAATGAAAGGATGCAACCCCAGACCCAGACGGGACTTGGCCCACACTCTCCTTGCTGGCCACAGGGGTTGGAGAGGTCTCATCGATGTTTATTAGTTTTTAGCTTGTATTTAATAAGTCGCCTTTTACGACATCCATGGGAGGAATTGAAGTGGCCCCATTCTACCCTGCAGGAAACCACACACGGCTCTTAAGACATTTAAACGTACTCAATACAGAAGACGAGTCCCCCGTTGGGCCCAAACTGCAGTTCCTCATCCTCCATGGCATCATCCAAGTGTATCAGCTCCCGGATGTCTACAAGCGGCTCGTAGTCAAAGTGCTCTGCTGCAGGGTCTAGGTTCACCACCTCCACAATCCTCTTCGAGTCGACCGCATGCTTCACGATGGTTGAGCAGTATGTGGACTAGAAATAATATATGTGTTGATATTAATACTTTGACTCTGACTCCAACACTGGAGTCAGATTTTTCAAGCTAAAGACATCTGACATAGTGGTACGATTGCCATACAATGATTATAACCGGGACCAACGGCTTATCCGTGCCTTCTGAGGAGCTCAAGTGACACTAAAATCCTATGACTGTATTAAGCACATTTTAAAAATTACCTTGCCGCTTCCAGCGGGTCCCACGACGAGTTGTGCGTATCGCATACTGGATTACTTTATTTTCAACTTGTAAACAATTCAACAGAGGTTATGTTTACTATTTATATTAAATTCTTGCACATCTAATATTAATCTCGCAGTATTGGTTGAAGTAATGATTTAATAACAATGTATATGAAATACTTTTGTCTTTGTAAACTTAATTTAATTTAATAATTTCAGCACGCTACACTCCGCTTTTGTTTTGAACTTTTGACACTGTCTATAACAGATCATTGACATTGACAGCCAATATGACTTTTTGACAGTGACAGTTGATTTGGCAGTTTAAACTTTTAAAACCTATTTGGTTGTTTAGTGGTTGTTGTAGTGGTTCTACAGCCAAGATTACAAATGTATTAGTTAACGAAAAATGGGTATTATACGTACGTTATATTGTGTGATTGAATGTTCATATTTTGCACTGAGGTATAAGTTTTTTTGAGTTTTATAAAAAAGACACGTCCCATGCCACATCGACGATGTTGGACTTGGATGAACAAGTGTCGCCCATACTATAGAATTTTTAAATCTATGCTTACAATAGTTTAGTAACATTTTGATTACATGGTTTAGTAGGTACAAGGAGTAAGAGAATAAAATGTTAACAGAACCATTACGACCTACAAAATATTACATAATACAACTGGCATGTTAATCATGGGTTGACATGACGAGTCAGTGATAGACAAAAAACAAAAACAACAATTGAAGTTTGACGATTGAAATTTCGAGTTAGATATTTAAAGTTACAGCTGTATTTTTTCCTGCAAATATTTACTAAAGTATAAACCATGCCAGCAATAGGCATAGATTTGGGGACAACGTATTCTTGTGTAGGCGTTTGGCAGCATGGGAATGTGGACATCATCGCCAATGAGATGGGTAACCGCACCACTCCATCGTACGTCGCATTCACTGATACCGAGCGACTCATTGGAGACGCGGCCAAAAATCAAGTGGCCATGAACCCAAGCAATACCATCTTTGACGCCAAACGCCTTATAGGACGAAAATACGATGATCCCAAAATACAACAAGACCTCAAACACTGGCCCTTTAAGGTAATTAATGATGACGGAAAGCCCAAACTAGAAGTGGAATACAAGGGCCAGAAGAAGCGGTTTGCTCCAGAGGAAATCAGCAGCATGGTCTTGACAAAAATGAAGGACATTGCTGAGAGTTATTTAGGAGGAACTGTTACAGACGCTGTGATCACAGTTCCTGCTTATTTTAATGATTCCCAACGACAAGCAACGAAAGATGCTGGAGCTATAGCTGGTTTGAACGTTCTTCGTATTATAAATGAGCCCACAGCAGCTGCTTTGGCTTATGGCCTCGATAAAGATCTGAAAGGAGAAAGAAATGTACTGATTTTTGATCTTGGCGGAGGTACATTTGATGTTTCGATTCTCACTATTGATGAGGGTTCTCTTTTTGAAGTAAAAGCTACAGCAGGAGATACTCACCTTGGTGGAGAAGACTTTGATAACAGAGTTGTGACTTATCTCGCAGATGAGTTCAAAAGAAAACACAAGAAGGACTTGAGAACCAATCCTAAATCGTTGCGTCGACTGCGAACTGCCGCCGAACGAGCCAAACGCACTTTGTCAACGAGCACTGAAGCTTCCATCGAAATAGATGCTTTGTACGAAGGGATAGACTTCTTTTCACGCCTTTCAAGGGCCAGATTTGAAGAACTTAACGCTGATCTCTTCAGAATAACTTTAGAGCCTGTTGAAAAAGCTTTAAAAGATGCAAAGTTCGATAAAGCGGCTATTCATGATATCGTGTTGGTTGGAGGGTCGACCCGAATTCCACAAATTCAACGTTTACTCCAAAACTTTTTTAATGGCAAGAAGCTCAACTTATCCATAAATCCTGATGAGGCTGTTGCCTACGGAGCAGCTGTGCAGGGGGCTATTCTGAGTGGAAATCGTCATTCAAAGATCCAAGATGTCCTCTTAGTGGACGTGACTCCGTTATCGCTAGGTATAGAGACAGCAGGTGGTGTGATGACCAATATTGTAGATCGGAATGCAAAAATACCTTGCAAACACTCCCAGACGTTTACCACTTACTCTGACAATCAGGCTGCTGTCACGATACAGGTTTATGAAGGCGAAAGGGCTATGACTAGAGACAATAATTTGTTGGGAACTTTCGATTTGACTGGCATTCCCCCAGCACCTCGTGGAGTCCCTCAAATAGATGTTACATTCGATCTAGACGCAAATGGGATTCTTAATGTGTCTGCTAAAGAAAACAGCACAGGGAATAGCAAGAATATCGTAATAAAGAATGACAAAGGAAGACTGTCTAAAGCCGAGATAGATAAAATGCTATCTGACGCTGAGAAGTTTAGAGATGAAGATGAAAGGCAGAAAGAGAGAGTAGCAGCTCGAAATAAGCTTGAATCTTATGCTTTTAGCACCAAACAAGCTCTAGATAACTGTCAAGACAAGATAAGTCCAGCGGAATCTTCCAGATTGCGTCGAAAATGCGAAGAGATAATAAAATGGCTGGAAGGTGAACCTTCAGCAGGGAAAGATGAATATGATCAGAAGTATAGAGAATTAAGTGGGATGTGTGCTCCGGTTATGAGTAAACTGCACGGCGCCGGATCTGCTTCCGGCAGGAAAGGCGACGGACCTGTAATTGAGGAGGTTGAATAATTTGATTAATTGTTTGTTCTATTTAACATAACTTCTTTTGCTTTCGAATGTTGTTTCATTGTCTGTGGCGCCAGTTATAAAGGCAAGAATCTAGCTTACACTTATACAGGATTGCTGGCAAGTCGACCTACATCCATTACTAGGTGTTAAATTTGGTTAAGCTAGATCGAACAGTTTAATTCACCCCCTTTTTCTTTACAAAAAGTTGATAGTTAAGAGATGTTTGTTTTAGAAAAATCGAGTTTTTGGGTTTCTCAGTTATTTCTTTTTGTTGCAGGTAGCTTTTTTAAAGCTTATACTGATTATTTTTAAATGTAAGCATTGAGATATGTCTCATTTGTCAAGTAGGTTAAGGAAAAATATTACTAGCCTACTTTTTTTTTTTTTTTTTAAATAATACCGTAGATAAAAATATTACGGAAAAAATATTAAGGAAAAATATTACTAGCCTACTTTTACGATTTCAATAAAGTGTCTGGTTGGAGATTCGGATGGAGTTATACTTACTCGTACTTACTGATCATAGTGTCGAACAAAACACACTGTGCCGAAGTTCCGCAGCTTCATGAAAAACGCAACGTAAGATCAGCATAGTGTTTTCAGGACAAACGCCAAAGTTCGGTCGCGCAACTTCGGCGTATGTAGTATGTTTTGACACTTGTTTACACTTACTACGTAAGTGTCAAAACATTCATAGTAAGTGGCATACTAGCGGTTCCAATCCGATATTATTAGTTTGTCATGTGTATGTATGACCACGAGCACAGGTATGACACTTCATAGAAGCGGAGTATCATATATGCCTACTACTACAAACGAAACTATACATCCGTGCACGCGGCAATGTGTGCGCATTCGCCCGCTCAACACCCTCGACCACAGAATTAATAATAGTATTACATACAGAACGGAGACTCGCACCGCACCGCAATCTGGTGTCCCCGCAACCCCTCTCCCGTTATTGTGTGGTGTAAGCGCCAGTAAAACAGGGTTATTGGTAGTCGCACGTTGACATTACGCGAGTCACTTAGGATTATTGAATTATAATAGTGAGAAACTGCGCACATTCTCATTGTTTATCCACGAAAAACAATAAATAACGAAAATTTTATAGATTTCCGAGTGATAAAAACAGGTAAGCAAAGCAACAAATTTTTGTGGTGGCGACCCTGATTGTTTAACTCACACATTTGACGAGTGCACCGACGGATTTGTTTGCATGAAGTGCCATACCTGTGCCCTCGACAAAGCGAGGACGGGGGCACATTGCGCGGGCGGGACCTTAGAAGATTTCGTTCTGTATGTAGCACTTATATTTATTCTGTGCCACGAGGATATAAATGTGTCCTTGTACTATCATTTTTGCACCTCCTGTAGAAACAAGTTTGCTAAGCAAATTAAAAAAACCTCGGCTGTCAAGAACGCCATCTAGTGATGAGTAGCAGAACTAGCTATATGACTTGATATCCCTAGTCCCATCTCTTTTTTGCTAGCTAAAGCCCTGACTTTTAAGTGTTAACCCCCAATCACTTTTAAACGGCTGAACAAATTTTTCATCATAACTAAGAATCACCGCGAGGGTACCGTTTGAAAGTCGGGTTTTTAATTTACCTGGCAAATAATAGATGGCGCTACGGATGTCAAATTCTACATAACATCTGTTGGAAGATGTAGTTTCGCCACTTATCGCTAGATGGTGTTTTCGGGGGTATTTTAATTTGCCTGGAAAATAAACTGGTTTTATCATTAAGTATGTGATTTTTAAAGAAATTACTAAGAGAGCTTACTTGCCGTGTGGTATCCGGCAGAGTAGAATAGGACCACTCCAAGTCTTTCCGTGGATGTCGTAGAAGGCGACTTAGGGATTACAAGCTTATAAACCTCTCTAACCCGTCTGGCCAGCGAGGAGAGTGTAGGCCAAATCCTCTGGCTGCTCTGACCAATGGCTCAAGTAGCACAGAGAGGGTCCTGTTCCTGCAGTGGAGACAAAAAAAGACCTGATGATGATGACTCAGAGAGCAGGAGGTACTAAGTATTTGGTATGGATGTCCTCTTTAGTAAAACAAACACTGATTAGCAATTTGTTTATTTTTAATTTAATAACTTTAGAAATTGTTCGGAAAGAAGACAATGTTTCAGCGTCGTTATTAATATGATATGAACAATAATAATTATCGCTATAATATTTTAATACTATTCATTATGTTGATAACGTACGTAGTTATCTATGGCTACACCTCTATTTACATCCCTACCGCTGCCATCAACGAAACAAAATGGCGGATAGGTGGGTAGATGCCTTGGATACTTAAACTGTGAAGTAAGAAGTACATAAAAAGTGTGCAAGTATCTAATTATTGTATGTGTGTATAAGTATTGTGTAAAATAAACTTTTTCTTAAACTTAACTGCCTGAAACAGTCAGGTTTTACAGCTATGCGGGAGATTCGTACGGGTCAGGGGTCGCCCTTACCAAAGATAATATAATTACTATCGACGCCATAGAAACTATTGGTACTATAAGTAGGCAAAACTTGAGTTGCGGGGTAGCCTCACAGAAATGGCAGCACACCACACACGACTAGCAAAAAAATGTCGTGTGTGTTTCCATCTATGTGGGACTACCCGGCAACTCAAGTTTCGCCTACTTATAGTTTCTATGGCTTTGGGTATCTGTTACGGTATTATTATATTATCTTTGCCCGTACGGTCTTCCGGAGCGAAGACAAGTGAGGTACTAGTAAATCGCATGGTATTATAAAAAAAAGGTATTCTCTGCCCCTGACAGCTGATGACGTAGGTGGAACTTGACTACATCATCAGTTTGATATGTTGCCACTGTGTGAAATTGAATTACCCGAGCGTAATGCATTTTAAAACTTTATATACCAATTTCGAATTAATAATCCATTATATCAATTTATAAAATATTGAATTGATGAATCACGCGAGAATCGCGAGATACTAAATAGCTAAGTTACTTAATATTTTATTTAATATTCATGAACTAATTGAGAAAGTCCTTAAATTTACTGAAAAGAGCAATCAGTGGCAACACTTTGTGACGTAGTCAAGTTCCATCTCGGGAAGAGAATACCTGTTTTATTATACCATGGTACATCGTTTCACAACGACTCGTATCGTTCCGTACGGATCACGTTACGGGTAGAGCCCGTACAACCATACATGTAGCGGCACGAAACTCTAGCCTTGACCGTTATTGCGCAGAAGTTAAAATTTAGTACTCTACACTTTACTCAGCGCAGCGCTTAAGAGTCCCCCGACCCTAGACTTCTCCATACAAACGTAGTCTACGTTTAATTTTGAAACCACATGTCAGATTCCGGTAAAAATTGGTAATTGTAAAAAAAATGCAATCATCTAGGGTTATAACTGGTTTCCTATGGTAAAATTATGAACTGGAAAGAAAATATAACGATTTAGAAGTTTCCCATACTAATGGTCAAACATGATATAAAACACTATATTCTATTTCAAGTTCATATTTTTACTGTCGGAAACTAGTTATAAACCTAGATAATTGCAATATCTTTGAAATTACAAAATTTTGCCCAAATCGGACATGTTGTTTTGAAATAAAACGGTAACATGGTCTAGGGTCGGGGGACCCTTAACTGACGTGCCGCTACTTGTACATGCTCAACCGTACGAACTCACCTTTGCGGGCGACCGTACGGGTCGCTCGTATTACGGCTGAATCGTACGGGTCTCCCGCACAACAGACCACGTTCTATTAATTGTAATTTGGTGTAAAATTCCGGTGTTACTTTCACCATATCGTGACTGACTGCTTATTAGATCCTTTATATTAACCCACAAATTTTTAAAAGGACAATTCATATTTAGGAAATTATATTATTAATGAGAACAGTTACGACGTTTAGCTATTAATAAATAATACGTTTCTTGAATTCTCATACCACGAGTGAAAGATACGATTTTTATTGTCCTTCCTGTTCTGAATGAACAATTACCTACTTAAAGGACCAAATGGTTGAATTCTTAATGAGATTATATTTAGACGAGTGCTTGCTTAAAAGTTCTGTCCTATTTATAGGCTCATTATGTAAGTAAATACGCATGTTGGATGTAGATTTTTTATGCGCATGCTTTTGCAGATGTGTGGAGAAATACAAGAGAGGCTTTTGCCGTGTTCTAGTAAAAATAAATATTTAGCATATATTTTTGCGAATAATTAAGGTAGATGTTGTTATTTTTATAGTTGCTTATTGTTTATTTATCTAATCGGTATGTTGATAGGTGCTAAGAAGACTGGCCGTGGTCCAGTGATCAAGGTGTTCGCTTTGTGATCCGGAGGCCGGTTCGAATCCCACTGGGAAGCATACTATGTGAAAAGTGGTTTCCAATCTGGTTAGGATGGCAGGCTTAAATCACCTGATTATCCGAAAAGAAAGATGATTCCGTGTTTCAGAAGGCACGTATAGACTGCCGGTCCCGATCTAGCCTTTGCTGATTGCGCAAACCTATCCAAGGATTGGTTATGGTCTACCCTTTGACTTGGGGAGGTCAGCCGGTATAGTCGCTCTGTATAAAAACCAGTAGGTAACCTCGTCAAATCGGATTATACGATGTGAGAGGGAAGAGAAGCAGTTGGTACATTCTAAGTTTCTTAGGGTTCCGTACCCAAGGATAAAAACAGGACCCTATTATTAAGACTTCGCTGTCCGTCTGTCCGTCTCTCTGTCACCAGGTCACCAGGCTGTATTTCGCGATTAATAAATGAAATGAAATTTCACGAACCGTGATAGCTAGACAATATAAATTTTCAGAGATGATGTATATCTGTTGCCGCTATAACTAACAGAAAAGAAATATTTAGGTGGGGCTCCCATACAACAAACGTGATTTTAAATAGATAGTGCTACCGTACGTGCGTGTACGTACGTGCGGGAGTCCGACTCGCACTTGGCCGGTTATTTCTTTTCCCTTGTCTTCTTAAATTATCATAATGGTCAATAACAACTAGACTTAGACCAATCCTACTCAGTATTTTTCCACTAAAAAGCCAGTTCTAACTAGTAAATCTTTTTAATATTCTAAATATCGTCTCGATTGGATTCTAAGGTATTAAATTTTGACAAAATTGGCCGCGATCGACGGAAGAGGAAGCCATAAAGATCGGCTCGACACTTATTGATGTAACACGTCCAATGGAGTCCGTTTATGCATGCTAATATGGAGATATTAATAGATTTGTTTCTATAACCCCCGACAAAGTTTGACGTGTCGTTTTTTGTGTCTGTCTGTGTGATTGTAGCGCTGAAACGAATAGGCCGATTTTGTAGCAGTATTTTTGTTTGAAAACAGCTTGATCAAGATGGTTCTTTGATATGTTTGATGGAAGTAGTCGGTTTAGCGTTCAAAAGTTGGGAGTGAACGCTGAAAAGTCGGGGAGTCTTTAATTTGCCTAGAAAATAAATTTGTAATGTTGCACATTGTCTTTTATTTTTTAATGAGTTTGATAGCTTGGTGCTGTGTGAGTTCGCACAGGGTGGGTAAGCAATTTAGAGGGTGGAAAATAGTGACCATTTATCTAGAGCTCAAGAAAAAAGTTTAAAAGGTAACTTGATCATAAATGTTCTTCTTTTGAGGATACGTAAAAATTTAATTTACGTTTAAGTACATAGGTACATATTTGTGTAAGTACTTATGAGTTTTGTAAATCTAAATGTTATAAATATCTCAGGAAAATTATTGAAAAAAGGAGGTTAAAAGTACCCGTAACCGACGGGCAAGTATGAAGAGAGTGATGAGTGTAGATGAAGCGAAAGAGGTCTGTCAGGATCGTAGGAGGTCCATATTCCTTGTCTTCCTCTAAGAAACAGGCGTGATATTATGTATGTATGTAAATGATTGAATTTGTTTACTTTTTTAAGTAATGAAAAGTATAAAAAAAGTTTATATCACTTAAATCTAGTGAATTTCTAGTATGAAGTTATTTTTGTCGTGGAAATATCCAAGGCACCTACCTAAAATAACAATATATAATATATCCATATACATATTCTTTCAAAAGCAAGCAATAAATTATTCTGTTAAAATTAAAAACTTTAAAAACTTTTTTTTAAGATCGAAAAGGAAAATGTCGTAACTGTCAAACAGCCTAAATTGTATTGAACTATTACTTTCTATCCTTACCTATCTTACGTTATATTTAACATCGATATGTATGAAGTTGGTATCTCTAAAACTGTAATATAGAAAGAGTCATGTCACGAAATTTAAAATATCTGTCGTTGAATTCCAAAATTGGGGTCTAAAATCTATAAGATTATTTCGTAATATTTCCGATACAATTTTAGAATGACGTTAATTTTGATTAATCATGTTTTTTTACCCTTTTAAGAAGTATGTTTCGGGTGTTCTATTTGTCTACTTAATTCTCTATGAAATAGTACTAAATGTGGCATTTCTCTTAATTATTTACATTAATTTAATAACTGTTTATACTCGTAACTATATACAGATGCAAGGAGTATGGTTCCTTTAAATGTACAAGTTTTCTTATATCTCCTAAGAAAAAGGGAAATAAAAATAAATAAAATTAAAAAAAAACAAAAAGAGATTAAAAGCAAATTTATTGCTAAAATAAAATAAAACTATAACCAGAAGCAATACATTATTTGCTTAATCGTACGTTTCATTTGTTGCTAGATTTGTACGTCGTCTAAAAATGTAAAAAAAAAGTTCTAAAGAGTTAACGGAATTCAATAAAATGTTGGAAAATGAGACAGCGACATCACAAACTTGAGCTAGGTACCCCGACACGTATAAAATAGTTATAGAAAACATACAATAGTATAAAATAAACATTCATAATTTAATTGTAAACTTATAACCCAATTATAATAATATTTTAAACCTCTCCGGTTCATATAACATAATAATACTTTTCAACTGGGGTTGTATGTCATAGCTTAATTTACAAATGATTGCACTTTAACGTTTCATTAACAATAAATGAATTCTATCACTAGTTACCGGCAACGAATACTTACAGTACAGTCTACCCTACCTATGTACAGTCAACGCAATACGCGCGACGCATTTTTGGTATATTTATTTACAATCGAATAAAAAGCCGTAACTTAAAAATACTCAGATATTTGTACCAATCAGGGTACGATTGACCACTAAATTAAAAAAAAAAAATTAAAGCAAAATGCATATTTTTTGTATCGTAAGGTTTTCTCGTCCGGGCGGACGTATGCCTGGCATATCACGAAGCTAAGGTCTATGTACAAAGTCTTTGGCCTTACAATCGAATAACAAACACTTCTAACTACACATCGTATTTGCACTGAACTACGCCATCGTCTGCCTAAAATAAATAACCGTCTTTCACTTAGTATTCCCACCGATCGTCGTCGTTTTCAGTTTTTATTTTGTCCTCCGGGAGGACGTCTTCGGGCGTGTGGGACGTGTGTGGCGTGTGCGGCGTGTTGGGCGTGTTCGGTGTGAGCGGCGTGTGCGGCGTGCGCGGCGTGCGCGGCGGCGGGGTCGCGGCCGGCGAGCCGTCGCGGGCCACCGGCGCGGGCTCCACTCGCACCGTCTCCTCCGCTTCTCTCCTAAAGTCGTCACTCCTCATAACACACACGCCATTTATAATAACCTCGTCCGGGTTCCTGGGTTTCTCGTCCTGCCAGTCGGGGTTGACCCACTGCGGCGCAGCCGGTTTCCGCCGGCTCGACCGGCCGGCCGGGGTGGACGCCGCTTTGGGCTCAGTCTTAGATTCCCCGTCGTCTAGCGAGTCCTCCGAACCGAGGTTGCTTTCGACGTCATCGTCTTCGAAGTCGTCGCCGTCCGGTTCCCGTTTCAGAGGCATCGAGAGATCGAGGCCTCCGCTCTGGTCCTTCACTTGCTCGTCGGGAGGCACTAGCCCGCGGCTTATCAACGCCGCGAGATTTGTGTTCGCCGCGAAATACGGAGGGTACGGTAGAGGAACTCCGGCGAGGCCCATCCTTTCCTTCTGCAACTCGAGCAGCCTCTGGTTCAGTAGTAATCTAAACTGGACCGGCTCGAAAGGCGCCGTGGACTGATCCCTCGCCGGGGGCTCCGCTGGCAATCCATGAGGAGCTTGCTGCTTTAGCCTCATGCGGTGATTGTGAAACCAGTTGGTGATCGTCCTCGTCGATAAACCAAGTTCTCCAGCTAGAAATTCTATCGTGGGCATGTTCGGGTAAGGGTCGAGAGCGAATGCAAGTCTTAACGCCTCTTTTTGCTCTTCGGAAAATAATACTCGCTGCTTTTTCGCTGACGGGACTCCCGATGTGGGTCCCGGTGAACTAGAGTGATAGAACTCTGACGTATCATTCGATGACGTATCAGAAGAGTTATCTTGCCCGGGCCCGCTTGACCGTCGCCGCTTGTTCGCTTCGCGTCTCTCGTTCTTGAGCGCTTGGAGACGGTCAATGTTATGGGCGTCACTCAACCACAACTGCATCCTTATAAATGGTTCCCGCCCTTTGATGCTCAGCATATGCCAGGGCTTCGGTTTGGACAGCAGCTCACTGACCGATCCTTGTGATAAGCCAAGGACCGCTTCGCCGAAGATCTTCTGGCCGATGTTGTTCGCAAGTAAGGCCTCTTTGATTTTGGTCGTGATCGTTTGGGTGTCAAGGTCCTGCGTGAGGGCGGCCATTTCGTATACGCTAGGGGACATGTGTTGGTGGAGGTTTCGCATGACGGCTTGCTGGTGGTGCGGCTGTGGTGGTGGTGGAGGCTTTCGTTCCTTGTTGTTGTTGTCGTGGTGCTGCGGGGGGATGGTAACGGCGTGGTGCGGGGGGAAGCCGGGCGGGGTGAGCAGCAGCGGCGTAGGCTGGCCGAGGTGAGCGAGGTGCGCCGGCCCCAGCAGCTGCTCCTGCTGCATCTTGCTGAGCAGCGAGGTGGCGTCCGACAGCATCTTCTGCGCCGGCGGCATCGGCTTGGTCATGTTTGGCGGAAGGGCTGCGGACAAAGAGTAAAAATTTATACTTTCTATGACATTGACAGACAAAAAGTTGTTGAATATAATGGTTTGTTGTTGAATGTAAAAAGCAAACAGTATTTTATGGTACATGCGAGTGGTGCAAGTTACGACATAGAGCATTTTTGACGTACTTATTCAACGTTGCATACAATAATATTTCTACGACTATAGGCTTTCCTGAAATAATAAATTATCTATATTCTTATATTAGTGTTTGTGACTATTTAAAAGAAAGATAACAGTACAGGAGTAGAAAAATTGTACTTACGAGGTGCTCCGCTATAATTCCCGGTCCTCATGAGCTTTTCCGGCGCGATCTTGTACTGCGAGGCGACCAGCTTGTGCACCGCGTTGTCGTCCTCCAGGAACATCTTCATTCTGATGAACGGCTCCCTTCCCTTCTGCGTCAGCATATGCCAGGGCTTCGGCCGAGCCAGCAAGTCACTCACAGACCCTTGCGACAACCCCAACACAGACTCCCCAAACAACCTCTGACTTATCGAGTACTGACTCAGCGCCTCCTTAACTCTTCTTACAATATCCTCCGTATTTAAATTATTAAAGAGATCAAACTGCTGCTGCGTTATTGGAGGAAGCACTGCTTTCATTGAGCGTTGGGGAGGCGCATGATGCGTTGGATTCGTTGGCTGAGAAATTAGACTGTTGGTTATAGATGCCATTCTTTGCAAAGGACTCGCCGCTGCTGAGCTACTGAAGTCATCATTAGGAGTTATCGCTGGCGGGAGAATGGCGTTTCCTAACGGACTTGACGCAGACGACCCTGTCGATTGTTGCCCAGGTTCTAACTTCGGCCTGACTAATGAAAACGCACTCCCTGCATGCCTTATAGCCTCTTCGGCGTCTATTGGCCTATCCTTATCACTATCAGTCATTCCATTCATTTTGGCGTTTTTGTCTTTAGGCAGAGAGAGGTCCTGGACTGCGCCAGAGCCGTTCATGTGTTGGTTTTGTGCTTGCTGCATGGCTTGCTGTTGCAGCGCGAGAAGGTTGGGAAAGGGCGGCATTCCCGGGAGGTTGTGCAGGTTGGGGATGTTGCCGCCAGGCTGGATCTTGGCCAGTTCCCGGTGGTACGCCTCCAGGGCCATCCGGATGTCTTCGGGCGGCCGCTCCATGTGTGGGGGCATCCCGCCGCTGAAAAAAGGGGGGAACATGCTACATTTTAGTTTTAGATTTGCTGTCCTCGGTTAAATAACAAATTAATTAATAAAATTCAACTATTTATTAAAGTTTTTAATTTTCTACGTCCACCAGGAATCGAACCCGGAGTTCTTCAATTATTTTAATCTGTCAACGTCGGACGGTTCACATGTGAACCTGTTAACAATTGAAATCTATTGTGTCTGCGATTCCGGACGTTGACAGGTTAAGTTATAACCTAGCCTAATGAATAATAAATTCATCAAGATTACAATGTTACCAATAAAATCAACAATTTTGCTATCTTGATGACATATTTATTGTCAGATCACTTACTAAAGAACATAAATCACTAAAGTTAGGCCAAATAGGTTCTAAGAACTTTACGAACATATATTTTGTCGTTACTTCATTGTTATGTAACTTCAAAAATGTCATTTTTTTTCTTAGCCAGTACGAATTTTCACTAGTACCATATTTTTTTGATAAACATGTGTTCTTACCCAGGGAATCCATCGCGACTGTGCCTCATGTCTTCCACCCTCCGCGTCATGATCTTGGCGAGCTCCTCCTGGTAGATGCGCACCACCTTCTCCTGGGGAATGTCGTCGTTCTCATATTTCTTCAGTCTTCTATTCTGGCTTGAGTCCTGGAATCAGAAAATAATGATCAGAAACTGACCTAGAAGTTACTGGATCAAGTCTTTGGAGGTCAGCAGCTGCTATGTGGGACGCTGCTGGCAGGGATCTGTTTTAATTCCTTGCCATCAGATATATTTGACGCGTTAGCAATTATTTATGGTAAGACTATGTCAAATATGTCCAGTCCTAGTTCTAGGATACAAAAACTCAATTTAAACCAACATGGGTTTGAGTTTGAGCCCCTTACTCTCCTAATTCCTTTACCGGTTCTGTTCCTAATTAGTCTTGATGGCAATGGTTGGACACACTGGTTGACAAGGCGTGATTTGGGTCGTCAAATATTGCAATTTCTTTGTTGTCATGAGATGCTGTTTTCGCTTAGTGTACCTTTTCTTCCCAGTTGTATTCGACAGAGCCCAGGTCTGCTCTCTATTCTAAGGTTATCTACCGAACGTTACCCAGCTTTTTTAGTCACGATATTTGCCTTCGTCCAAGTTTCTTCTACCTTGGATTTTTGTATGACAAGTAAAATAAGTTTATATTGGTTTATTAGGGACAGATGGGTATAGGAAAACAAATTGGCGATATCGTACACAGTATCTGAACAAGGTTTCAGCCGCATAACGTCCACTGCTGGACATACATAAGCCTCTCTCAAAGACTTCTAAAAAGACCGCGGTTGAAAAGATAATAATGAACAAGGTCCAACAAGAACAGGAAAATTCTGAACTCAGGTCGCTTCCAGTCGATCTTTTAGGAGCTCCTTGAGCGAGGACTTTGTCCCATAGAATGTTTTCTAATCAAGTGAAGATAACGAATATTACCTTATTCGAGTACGGAGAAGGACACTGCGTCCTTGGCGAGCTCGAATCTTCGTTACTCCTGGAATCGTCGTTGTTCGGCTGCGAAGGCTTCATGAGGTGCGACGCCTCGTTGAGGATGTGGGCGAGGCGCTCGTCTCCCTCTCCTTCAGGCCGGCCGAACCCTGGGCCCAGCGTGCCATCCTTTGTACCGACTGAGGACAAAGGTTAAAGTCAGATTTTGTAACTAGACAATTTTCCTACATCCACAAAACATTGATATTTGAAAAAAAAATTGTCTGGATGAACAGGAAAAAGTGAAATGTACCAGCTGCTTCTATTACAGCGCAGATCGTAAAAGCCCATCAAAGCGAAAATCAGAGAAATTTTGGCAATAGGATCCCATCACATCACATCCACTTGAATATGGCTATATATTTTAAATTTATGATAAGGTATGCATTCCAAATCTATTTTTATGTTATGTTATAAATAAACATGCAAGTCAGAGTAAGGTTTAATTAAATAAGTGTCATTATTATTTTAAGTTAATCTGAAACAGATTTAAATAAAAAACAGCTGACTGAAACAGTCAGTAAAATGAATTGGCAAATATTTCTCAAACGTTGAGTCATACGTATATTAGAGATATTTTTTTTTAATTTGTTATTCTACCAGACAAGCGGCTAATTGATAGGCTTGAATATTTTTATTGGATCGAAAACCCCTATCGCTGGGTAACTCTTTCGGTCGACTAACCGTATCATTTGGAAAGTCTTTAAATAAGTTGTTAAAACATGTATGTTAGGTTACCCTTACAAAAACCATTCCTCATAGGGTAACCCTATCTCATAGGCTAACCCTTTAAGAAGCGCTTTCCCTGGCGGCCACGGGGCGGGGGGAGACGTGGGGAGAAAAAACCCTTTCAATAAAGCGAAAAAAAACCCTTTCAATGATTTGGTAAACGCTTAGCCTATCATAAGGATAGGGTAACCCTAATAGGGATACGGTAAGCCTCTCGCTTGATAAGCTTTTTACAGGATGGCATAGACGTGAGGGTAAGCCTATCGTGAGGATGACCACTTAAAGGGGTTTTAAAAATTAACTGCTAATCCGGTCCCTGGTCTTCAAATGCGAAAAATCAAGAAAGCAGCTACAGCATGGAAAATAACATGGGTTATAATTTACCCCCACGGAAACTATAAACACAATAATACCCTATTCACAAACATCAACGTCCACATCAAAACGTATAACTATAATTTCGTAACAGTATTTAAACGTAGCTTTTAATTGCAGTAAAATGGTCCCACGTCCAGCGAATCATGCGTTTCAGCTTGCCAAGTAATAAATAACAAGGTTATATTTGGCACAATCGAAATTAGGCGCATCATTAAAACGCTACAGTGCAACAAATAGCATTATAATATAATCGTTGAATGGGCGCACTCATCGCCTAAGCCAGTAATCCTAAAACGACGCGCGCGCCACCATAAACAAGTAAAGTTACGCGCGAAAACCAGCGGCCATCTTGTGGTCATTCATCCTGTCAACATATTGTCTTTGGTCTCACAATGAACGCTATTTAGATGCTGATATATGCATGACATTAGTTTAATTAAGACCGGTAATTAGGAGTGTTAGGGATAAATGCGGTTATAATACTCGAATATGCGCTTAGGCGGCGGGCTGACGCCATTATAATATCAAAGAAGTGGTTTTAACATCGCTTTGGTTGCTCGAAATAGGACGTTTAAGTAGGTACTTAATTCAAGAGGAAATCTTCAGGTCTTTAATAAAACTTATCACATCATACCACCAAGAGAAGCAGTGCTACTTTTCAAAAATGAATTGCATCTACCTATATTTATAGTAGGTATGACCGATTTTCTATCGCTATTTTTCCCAATAAGGACTCGAAATATAAATGCAAAGTAGGTGTTGTTAATTGCAATTTATTCAAGTAAATTATATGTAGACAACAACTTAGATATTGATCGATGTAATACAACCAAAGCTATAAACTATCTGCCCTCCATCCGCTAAGCCTTGCGTGTGTTCGAACTCATATCAGTGACATAATAGCAAACATTATAAGCCAATAATCGTTATCACATGATTTGCTATCAACGATTTCAAGGAAATTTAAATATTAAGCCTAATACAAACACCTCGACAGCTGATGTCCTCGTTGTGTCATGTTATCTTAAAAACAATGAGACTGGTGTCAGAGACATCGTTAACTTAAATTTGTATTTTAAAAACTGACACGCAAGATTTCGTCGAAATTCGAAAAGAGATATCTCATTGATGCGGTCAGTTTATTGCGTCGAGAAAAGCGAGACATTATTAATTTTATAAGGATCCACAAGCGCTTTAACGCTCGCTTAATGTTATTTTAAAACCGACAATATGTTCACAAATTTTCTCGCAAACATTCGCGATCGTTGCTTATTTTAGATTCGAGGAACAGGCAAAGTTAAACCGTGATTAATTGACTGTAAAAAGCATAATGGCCGTTTACTTGTTTTTCGAATTTCGAATTGTCTCAGATTTTATTGGTCAAATAATTTTCTTTTAAAAGATTGAATATTTTCTGAGCGGCCAGTTGTTAAACGAATTGTTATTTAGTTTTCTTTAAGTGTGTCAATAAAGTTTTTATAAAGGAGGCTGTACAAGATACGTAGTGGCGAAAAAGAAAATGAAAATCGTAACTTTCACTAAGTAGGCCTTACATAAGGAGTTTGAATGCCCACTTATTCCCACGTTCCAGTTCAAAGTCGGTGCGACATGCAAACAATGTCCTTCTGTATACTTTACCATTCGTATTTTTTGTGAAACCGCCATTCACAGACATAACGACTTATGACTAAGAAGACGTGATCTAAATAAATTTTTAAAATGGCCGGCTTTTGATTATATCGCAAGATCATAACGTTCTCAAGTTCAAGCCCATAATAATAGCAGACAATAAGTCCACATACGTGATTTGGTGGCATAATAGCTTTGTTTACTTTTTAATGTCTTGTTAAATTGCTACTTTGTTTCGGCCATCTTAATTTTATGTCGATTTTATACGTGCCCAAACTTTCGTGAATTTCTTAAACGGTTTATAGGTACCGGCCACCTCGAACATTTTATTAATTGTCAACTTTTTTATACTCAAGTGTTTGCATAAGTTAATGTAATATATGTATGAACCTATGTATAAACTATGTTATCTACTTAATTAAAATTAAAAAAGTAGTATAATATACTTTTTGAATAAATTCAAAAAGTATATTATACTACTTTTTTACACACCTGCTCCGGACACCACACTGTGTCATGATTTATCATGACACAGTGTGGTGTCCGGAGCAGGTGTTTTAGCAATAAAAATGTTGATAGCTTACCTATTGTGCTTGTTTAGTGAATTTAAATCTGTTTTCAATATAAGGAGTTCGATATAGTTGCGCCAAATTTCAATCAAGACTGCATATAAGTCAATGTTAAAGAGTCATGGGAAATACTTCCTATTCATTAAAATATTTGAATATACCTAGTAGGTATCTAGTCTACCTATTGAAAATCCGGTATGTACAATATTCAGCAATAAGACATGTAAGTAGGTAGATACGTGTAAGGAAAATCGGAATAAAAAAAGACATTGCGACTGGGAGATCCTTATCGTGTTGATCGATCGCCTGTCTACGGGAGCCCTTATGCCGCTGGGCTAGACAAGACATTAGCATGTGCCGCGTGTGTCCTGCCTACCATACAGCCATTACCAATTATTTAGTTTATTCCAAATTCATTCTTCGACACACAAACGTCAATAAATTTCAACATACGCCTATTTATGCCTTTGATCTTGCAGATGTTTTGTTATTCCGTGTGTAACGCGCGGCCAATTACCGCTACGTGATCAAAATCTTGTCAAAACGAAAAATCCCGCGCGCTGACAGTGACGCAACCGCCATTTTGTCACAAACGTCAAAGTCATCGACATGGCCGACCAAATGGTGTCCTAAATCGTTTGTCCTCATAATTGTCACAATCTTTACATCAAGAAGGCCCTTCGCTGACTCACTTTCTTATCTCAGCTGTTGTTGACTGTTACAGCGATATGATCACTTTTTATTACACCCATTACGATGTGCATTTTTGATGGATAGTTTAAAAAAACCGCTTGGCCAATTAATGTCGTCCGGTCACGGAACTCTTGTATTTATCGGGCACAGTTTGATTATAAAGGGGGCTGATTCGAAATTGTAAATTCGAGTAGGTAATGTAATCCAAGGATAATATAAAAAAGAAAATTATTTGTTTATGCGACATAATATCGCGTGCGTGCACGCGAAAACTATTTCTTTGTAGCTGTTATTGATTGCTATTGCCGTATGAATATTCAAAGCCTTTGGAAAGTAAAGGGGGTGGTGCCCTAAATTATCGTGTCATTGTGACATAGTAAAAAAATTACCATTCGCCAGCAACGTGCTGTAGCTAGTATGTAGAATTGGAACGGGGAATGTGTATCCGGGATTGTAAATCAAGGTGGCGTGGGTAGTCGAAAGAAAGGGGTGAGAAGTGCGCGCTCCATACGTCATTGTGTAGATCGATGGTCATTTGCATGGGAGCCGTCCTCGGCGGCGGACGTCAGCGCCGCTCGAAAGTGTTGCTCCACGAAAAAAACCGCATTTGAATTGTTAATGTTGTGCAAAAGAAATAGTTGCATAAACTGGCATCAGAGTTAAAATTAGGTGCCGACGTGTAACAATGAAATGCACAAATGAGGCCGCCTTGGAGCGCGTCCCGTATTAATTATCACATAGATTTTCTCATTGTTAACGTATTTTAATTAAGTGGCGAATAAAAATATAATTTTAAAACGCCTCGCATGCATGGAAGGCCTCGACACGGTGAAATTTGAGCTTCGACCTAATTATAATTTCAAATGGGCAGCGATAAAATTTTCCAATATTTCTTTAAAGGCGGCAATAATTAAGAATTAAATGAGGTAAGAATTGCATTTATTTATTGAGGTTGATTGCGTCGTTCGTTTTTTTGATTTGGCGGTTTGAAAATGTAAAAAGGCGTTCGTTATAGTTATAGGTTTGTTGGGTAAAAAGTGCTTTCTTTTGTTCGATTGTTTCGACATTGCGTGCGGAAGGCGATGGGATCGCGTGAGGCGATCGGGCGATCGGTGGTCACGCTGATGACACGGTGCCATAGACTATAAAGTATATTACACTCTTGAGCGGCAGCCGCATAATGGACTGTAGCTGAGATAATCTACTGACATGTTTTGATTGTCTATGGTTTTTTTTCTTATTATAGTCCAATGATTTTGAAATCGATCGTGTAGGTTTATGAGTACATTGATTTATGGAGACCTGTTGACCACAAAGTTGCTCCCCTATAATTTCTTTTGATTCTACCAGATAATTGTATTGTGACCTTTTTAAAGCTACACTAGTACATATTTATTATGTATGTATAAGTATAAAAAGGCAAGTTCAGGTTTTTGTAAAACAACTAGAATGAAAATTAAAACAAAGAGTAGGAATGGTACTAAAAAGTGTAAACATACACTTGTCATCTTTCGAAGGACATTGCATTGTAAAGTTTAGTAAAGGCTTCGTAAGTATTACATAAACTTGCTTTGATTCTTGTCCCTTTGTGAACCCATATAAAACGTCATAGAGAAATATTACCATTGTTTCGGCCGCCTTTCACTTCTGACGTAACCGTAGTGACAATTTAGCTGGAAGGCAATAACTCGTTTTTGAACGCATGATGTGTAATTATTTCAGACATTTCTATCTAATGACGGACACAATAAGTTCTGAATTTAAAATTTCGAATTGAGAAGCCTTTGTGTTTGATTTTATCAATAAAAGTTTTGACATTTTGCTGGCACTAACGTATGAAACTTACCATTATGTCATAAGATAATATTGTCTATGTCTTAGTACTATTATAACATTTACTCATCTACCCACAGCGTAGAGTACACTTACTTATTGTATTTTCATCTAGGTCTAACAATAACTTGATGAAAATACAATAAATTGATCAATTAAAGAACCAGTTTGAAAATAGTCCAAACAAGCGTTTCGCTGTGACTAAAGTCCCTCAGTCAAAATCCCCAGCGTAAAGGTAAAAACGTTAAGAGCACTCGTCGGCAGAGTCGCTAGTTGGTAACTAGATTCAATAATCAATTTTGCGAGCTCCGCAGAGACCGCCATATCTGCAACCATAGTGCTGCAACTCGATTTTTGTCTATGAAATGCAAATCGATGGTCAGGCCAGAAAGAATTTTAAACTTTTGCACAATTCAAAAAAAGGACGATTCGGTAGGTGTGAGTTTAAATTATTGTTACTGGCACACATGGCTCAATAATATATTTTGATAATTCATTTAAAAAAAAATGGCTTTAAAAATAGAATTCCAATTCAATTTGATAATTTAGTGATGGAAAATGAAAACGATAACATGTGTTTTTATTTATTAACACTTTGCGTGACTTTAATTAGACACAACAAATATAAAAATTATTTTACGTCTACGACCGTAAGTATCTGGGAAATATGCAAGACGGTTGCATCACTAGTGTCGCTCCCCGTATTGGCCCACGGGGGCTTATCCGAATAACTTTTAACGATAGCATAGCAAAGTTTTTTAACGAAATAACCGAATTCCCGTTAACTACGCCTCGTGTCTGTAACTTGGTTAGTCTCACCTGATCGTCTGGCGAAGTTTTTATCTACCTACTAATTGATTTTGGGGATTGCGCGTAGGTGTCAGAATTTATAAAGAGAAGAGAATTTTTCAAAAGATATTTTTACAAAGAAGGTCGTTGTAGCCACTTTCTTGTGTAAGTGTGTAACGGACTACGCAAGGCGACTAAATAAATTTTCTTATGATATTGAAAATGGAAAGTCCTGATGGGAAATCGTAGCGACCACCTTGGTTACAAAGAAAGAAGTTATTAAGTAGCACGGTATGATCAAAGGGCTCGCATGCGTGTAATGAAGAAAAAAAAGAAAAAATAACGAGTAGTTACGCTACCGTGTCAAACCTACGATTTTTCATCGGCAAGGCGTGCTAAAGCATTGATTTGCGCCGGCTTTATTGATTGTGAAGGCGATTGATTACCATAGAACACGCGAGCTTCGGCTGTATATATGCCCGGCCTATGCTACTGTTCGCATAAAATTAAAAAAAATAGTCTATGGTATTGCGAGTTTAACAAGCGCGGTAATATGCCTTTGTTAAGTTCTTTCTTAAGGATCAATTGATTTTACTGCTTTAATAATTCGTTTGCAATATAATTTTCTAAGGTTAGTTACATTTAGCATTGTTTGTTTTACTGCTATTATTTCATTGTAATTAAATTGACATGTAAAAGTACCGGTAGAATTGTAATTAATTAATCAAAATACTTGTTTGATTCTTTAATTCATTATTACAATGAATGCTGAGTATTGGTGGATACAAATTGAGAAATTACCAGAAGTACGTACCCTCGTTTAACGTTACTAGTCGTTCAGTGCTAAGTGGCAACGACACGCTAATGAACGCTTCAATTACTACAAATGGCTGCACTATTGTGTACAAACGAAATATAGTTCCGATCACGACGGAATGTTTTTCAATTAAAAGCAATAACGTGATTGTAAATCACACGTGTTTCACGTAGATACTCCTAATTCACACAAGACTAGAAGAGTCTTTCATAGCCACGCATTAATCCTTACTAATTATGCAAGACAGGGAGCAAAGATGTAAAATGGTCGTCCACAAATCGTGTCCAAACTGACAGCTTGAACAACCCATCTTGTGGGACAGATCTGTGATATATACGTCGGTTTCGCTAAGGAAACGCACGTCGTTAATTACTGCGAATAATATGTCAGGATGCATTTAATATCCTATTAAACAAATTGTGAAAGAAAATGGCGCCGGCGAGCGCGAAAGGCGTTGGAATCTTTATTATTCAGCCAACTATTTTGGAGTTTCTAAAGAGTTTCAAATTACCTGAGAAATAAGCGTTATTATAAGCTCGTCAATGACAAATAACCTTTGAAAATCGACGGAACCCTTGTTGTTTTCGTTTTGGCATTAAGCCGCAGATTGTCAGTTTAGGCAGTTTTACGCGAAAATCGAAGGAGTGGATTCGCGTGGGCGATGACACTTGTTTATTGCCGAGCTGTACCGACGCGGCATTATTAAAATAATTACCTTTGCCTCGGCCGTCAGCGTAACGAGAATGCCCTTCTTTATTGTATTTTTTGGTCGTTTGTTTATAACTGATATAAAAACTGGAGACATTTGTTTTTGGTACTGCGACCTTCACGTGCTCACCTTGTGTGAAACTTGCTGTACCTACTGGCAGTTAACTGAACGACATTTGGAAATATGTAACCAAATGACAATTTAAGTTGACTTACTTATTTAGGTAATATCAGACATTATTGTTTGGCACTTAATGACTGAAAACAAAGACCACAATGTCGGTACCTTTTTTGGGTAGGTAACTGAGATGTTAGATATTCTGTAATGAGGTAGTACTTAAAAAATGATTGTTTTCGGCAATATCGAATCTTACAACCCTTGATTCCTTCACCCTCTAAGAAATACCTACGTGATAATTAATAGTATCTATTATTATGTAAAATTGACCAATAAAACTTATAGCACAGTCGAAATGGAAAACGTTAATAGCTTTCAACGATTAACGTTAAAATAACTCTTTAAATTATTGCAATCAACACCATTGTATGTTTCGCGGCAACAATAAATTTCTTGCTTACATCTAAATATAATGGGGACGCATCCGTTGATGTGAAGCGAGCAGGGCTACCTATACAAACTACTGCAAAAAAGGTTATGAACTCCTTTTCCCGTGTTCCCAAAAAACAACTCATACTTAATTAACGTATACTATACTTAAGTTACATTTAGCTGGAATTGGCTTTAAAAATACTTTTTTTATTCATCAATATATTTTTCACCTATTCGATTAGATTTTATTAATGTTTTATCATATGTTTTCTGCAGGGCATTGAAGCCGGTATTTCGTTGTAGCTGTTTTATACTAAGTATATTCCAAAAATTTTGTTCGTTTTATTAATTTTGTGACATAAACATCAGAAAAGTACTTACTTAAATGATGTAGAATTATAAATGTTACAATCATTATGTACTTTTAAAAGAACTATACCAAGAAACAGCTAGCAAATGTCAATTTGTCAAAGAAAACGATTAGCCGTCTAAATAATGTGTTTTAATAAATGTAACGACCTCAATAAGCGTTTCTAGCTAAATATAGGCAACATAATAATGTACTTAGAGATGTTAATAAGCAATAACAATAAACTGTTTACATTTACACATGCAAGCACTAGGTCGTTGAGGTATAGGGATGGACCGATGTGAATGTTCGCTGATTCGATACCGATATTTATAGATATGAATCGACGATTAGACGAAATCGATACAGATACAATGTTAAATTTGGTATATTTGGGTTAGATGTTAAATTATATTTTCAGAACGATCTGAAGTTGCTTGATTTTTTAAAATTAAAAAATACCTACAGAGAAGAGACATTTGAAGTTACAACCTAATGAAAAGAACCATGTAGTTGCATGGCGTCTTACTTATCTTGAAATTTAAGTAAGTACTTAAAAATCGTTTATGGATTGTTTATTTAGATGTCTGCATTTTCAAAGAATATTATGTGAATTTTTATCTTCAGTAGGTATTTATCGATGTGATATATACGATATAAATTACTGGCAAAAATGCATTGAAAAATCGAATTACCATTAGACATACTTGCATCGATACTGGACACATCCCTAGTGGAAAGCACAAAGTATCTAATAATAAAGTAGGATCGCTAAGCGTATCCACACATCGCACAACTACGCAAATTAATTAATTGTTTTATTTTTGGACGCTTTGCATTGCGCGAAATGTACTGACCTTATTATTAAAGGCCAAATTGTCGCTATTCAAGCCAGGGAAATTGTTGTTATTTTCACATTATTAATTCCGCCATTATTCCTTTTCGAAATTAGAACATCGTTACTTTGTGGTCTGAATGCTTATATAAATGTCTGATGCAAAGGACGATAGTGTAACAAAGAAGATTGAATTCGGACTAGGACCTTCTTTCTAATTTTAAATCTTGGACACAAGTTTGATTCTTGAACATTTAAATAAAGAACGGCTTCCGGTTTTCCTTCAAATGTTTCGTTGGCAATAACTTTGAGAAAACTTGGTTCCTACAACATAGCTATTGTAGATATTGTTGTCAATTAAAGAAAATAGTATACAGAAGCAAACGACGACATTTAGTCGTTCGTCAGTCGTTTACGCTTTCAACCGTGACAATTACCAAAGCATTATCCCGGACACTCGTTTAGGTATAAAATCATAAAGTATATAATGAGACATGGTATTATAAAGATAAATATGCCAGTAAAGAGGTCTGATTGCTTCGTCGGAAGGCTTCAAAGACGCCGCGGGAGGACCGGCATTCCTGGCGAAATTATTTTCTTGACCCTACGCTAGCTTTGCGCTACTCGACAACAGATGGCGTTATGTGTACATTGTTGCTCGCATACCAAACTTTTTATTTTGCCTTTCCAGAGTTATTTCAACGTAAATGCTCTTAAAGGGCTATTTAGTTTTTCAAAGGTGCTTTCTAAGTGGCCGTCTCGGCTGATTTTTTGCGGGAAATGTCCCTTGTAATAATACTTTGTAAAAATTACGTCGTAAATTGAATGTCTGGCTGTGTTTAGTAATTTTCATAAGTTCTGCATTTGGGTGTATTGGGCGAATGGTTGCCTGTGTTTTGATTTTTGTCTGACTTTAGTGTTTCATCTTGTCGACGATAGATGGCGCCACGCTGTTACGCCAAGTCTGACTACCAATGACTACATTTTGCCATATTTTCTCGACAAAACACAGTTTTCATTTTTTCCAGACTTTTCGAACATTACAACTTTGTAAAAAACAATTCTTTTTCAGACTAACATTGCGATAAATTTATATCTACTTTTTCAATATTGCAATATAATATCTACTTTTTCTTCTTTTTTTACGTCATCAAATAAGTAATCTTACATATAACATTTTCGGTAAACAAAACATTTTTAATTCTAATCAAATTTTCCTTTATCAATGAACACGTCCGTCGCAAAACTTTTGATAAAGTTACACCCGTTCGATGCCCGGCGGGGTATCGAGTAATTATTATGTGATTATCGGTCGTCCGCCAGATTTTCGTGTTTGTACAAACTTTATGATTTATGCGATATTGACCCGTTGTTTCATGTGTTGAAAGTGCCCCTAATGGAGGTTTGGCACTTTTGGGATTATATTTTGGGGCAGAGATTTCAAATAAGGTGTTAAAATATAATTAGGTAGGTACTTAGCTGGTCAGATACGTTAGGGAATCTTTTTTAATCTTCCTATTACCAAATTCAACGGTATATAACTAAAAAATAAAGAAATCAGGCCACATAACAATACTTTTAAAATAAAAAAGAATTCATTCTTGATTTTGAAAAGTTTCAACGTCTATTCGAAATTCAAATTCGGAAGTTGGACGTTGAAGACGCTAACTTCTCTCCATTTGCGTTCGATGTCCATCGTCCGAGTGTATTAGTGCGCGGTTAATACACTTCTGAACTTCATTTAAAACGCTTGTGACAGTCCCCTGGAGTTTCCGGACGCCCGACCATTGATAACTTATTGCTTGCTCGAATACATCAAGCGTGTACGTTTATCGTAAATAAGTCTATTAACGTCTTCCAAACTAGTTAATGACGCATTTAACGTTTCCGAACGTGGTTAATCCCAAGCATTATTTTTATAACATTCATTTAACTTTACTATATATTAATTTACTCTTTGCATAACACACAGACTAATAAAACGTCAGGAGAAATGACAAGTAACAAGGATCCGCAGAAGTTACACATGCAAATGTCTACGTGAACAGGATAAACGAAAATTAGCAGCAAAATGCATTCTAATAACAAATCCGAGCGCTGAAAAGCACAATTGAATATTAAAATTTGCTTAGCATTAAACTAAGAGCACTACAAGGGGAGTTTAGAGTAAAGGAGCATCGAGGACGCTTAACTTTGGGCATAAAGCCTTTGGGTGTCCTGCGCCGTCCGATAGTGGCCATTGAAAATAGATTTTCACGCTACGCTTCAACCGCTTTGAGAGGCGAACTTTGGCCAAATATTGCCGCGTACGTACGAGTTCAACACATTTTCGGATAATTCGTTCCATGTTCCTATTTCAAACGCTCTAAACTCTCGTATTTTGAGTGGCCAGTTTGTTTTTAAAAGTAATTCGTTTTCCAAACTGTGTTCGAAATAATTTAAATTTTGGAATGAAACGTTGAATCGATTCGAGTCTCAACGTATTCGCAACAGTAATGAGTTGGTAAACCGTTTTTGAGTTCTGATTTCGAGCAGTAAGGTTTAGTATTGAAGGATATCGATATTTGAAGCGCACGAACATTTTGTTTAGACATTTCGTCACTGAACCGTGCTGCAGTAATAAGAGCAATAATTACAACCGCCGTAACTACAGTTAATTGGACTGAAGGATTAAGTGAATAAATAATACGTGGTTAACTTACACCGACGCTTAGGTCGCAAAAACGAACACTTTTCTACTTGATGTACGTATGTTCATCTTTAATTTTATTGTGTTTAGTCACGATCTGTTGATCCAAATATAAATCATGTTTTGTTCCTTTTTAATTATACAGCTCGCTATTATTCTGCCACACCTTGTTCTACGTAATTTTTAAAAAGAAACGTTACTAAACGGAACGAACGTTTTTAAATAAGGCATTCTATATTCTATATCTACAGTTTATTTGATATAAGAGATTTTCTCGCAGGTAATTTTCAAAAAGCTAGCAGAAATTTAAAAGCGCCACTTGTCTTACACGCCAGTTATATATGCTTACCGTAGGTTATGGTTTTTTTTTAAATTTATATTTTCTATAAAAAAAAAAATCAAATTCATATTGGTATAATTTTGATATTCATGTCCAATCTATCTGTTCTCACGGTCACATATCGCGCTTATTGAAATATTAAAATACTTTTTTAAATTATAGGATATAGATAGGTTATCTGAAAACAGCCCATTATGTAGATTTCGAACTCTGATAAGGACTAAAGTTTGCTTTTAATGTCATTACATGGTTATTCTATCGTCAAGTCAGTTGGAAATGAGCAATAACCGTATAAGCAAGCTCTTGTACATAATTGATAAAAAACGCGTTAATATCGTTTGATTGATAGGGAATTCAATTAATAACGGTTAAGAAATTATTGCATCAAGATTGAGTTATAGTCTCTATAATTTACTTTTCCGCTTAGTTACCTGAGCATTTTTCTCGTTAAAAGATTAGTTTCTTTTGCATAGAGCGGTACCTAGCTGGAGTGTGATATTTATTATTAATATAGTATCCAATTAACATTTCTAAATCGTAAAACGGTAGTAAGTTATTGGTTATTTGTCCGACCATCAACTATATGCACATCGATTGAATAGGTAGAAAACAAACGAAAGTTCTAAATTAGATTTATTTTATTTTAAATTGCGACTTAGAACACGTTTTGCATTTGCTGACAATACTTTTATTTGACGGCCATTTTTGTTTTACGAGAATTTCGCCCCTGAGACGATTTGAAGTTCGAATGTTTATTTTTGCTTTTACACTTTCTTTTTCGATGCAAAGGTCATCGAATTATACTGCCATATCCTGTGCATTTTTGCGTATAATGCCATTTGATTGTCTGACAACAAACTGGACTTGTCATTTGCGAGTCTCCTTAAGCGTGACGTGTGAACGTCGAACGCCATAACAATCGTTTCGCAACGAACGGACAGGACTGCATGCATTATGTATATATATCGTGGGAACTGGGAAATCGTGGAAATGTACGATGCCATAACAACATGGCTAAATGACACGTTGGTATTGTATGGGAGCCAAGCTTAGGACATACTTGAGCTACTGTCATAGTAACTGTTAAGCTCGCGTGCAACGCAATGCTTATAATGAAGAACACTAGTAATTCACAATTCCCTGTTCATTCCATTCTTGTGACTGGCAGCCTAGTTAAAATCTATGGCTTTTAAAAATAAAATAAAAAGTATAATAGCTGGCCGTTAAACCGTGAACGAATAAAACGAAATAATTCTAAATTCAAAAAACTGTCAATTCCTCGGTTGCATGCTTTAATTGGGTCTTGTCCAGTTTGGGACAAAAAGCGGATCATAACATCGTGCGTGTTTTGACATCGTGAACCAAGTGATGGATATATGCCATGAGCTGTCGCTTGCATTTTTTATTCGGGTTTGGATACAAGTGGCACCTTGCAGATACATTTTTGTGTATTCTATAATAGTGTTTATTTTAGCAAAAAGTTTTTATATCTGTGTTCGCGTGACTTTCGCTCGAGTATTCTCCGAAAGAGTTAAGAAAATGTTAAGATGCGTTAACTGATAATGTTTCGATTTAGCAGAACGATGAATATGTGAATTTATAGTTGTAGCATGTAGAAAATGTCTGACGCCATTAATTTTGCTTGCTTTTTGTCTTCTTTAGCAAGAGGCTTAAACGGTTGGGTTGGTAATTTTTCATGGGACTAAGTTTTTGTGGTCTTTAGGTTTCATCACATCGTACATCTTGCGGGGGATAAAAAGTTCAGAAATAATTAAAGATTACGAGTAGTAACTCAAGTATGTTGAAAAATGTTAACAATTCGCTGCTTTGACTGGAATTAAACATTAAGATAAATTTTACATAGCTTTATCCGTGCTAAGATAGCAACAAGTAGACTGCTTAAGTTCCAATGCTTGTAAAATTCATCAAGAGATAAATATAAAGGCAAAAAGATATGTACCAGTAATCTGTGTAATACATACTTTACATAAAATATATTTAGTTCAGTATAAGCATGAACATATTATTATGTATGCAGTACAACATGAGGTTTTTCAAACAAGAACGCGCGGAATCCAGGATCCGCCCATGGAACCTACACATTTTGTTTGTTTATCTTTTATATAAGTACTGAGTTATAAAACAAAAACAAATATAAGTGCATAGAATTTTCTCGATTGCAAAATATCGATTAGTGTCGTCAAATGAGTATTCTACAAAGCGCTCGTACATTCCCACGGCCGTACGTTTGATTATCGGTTATAACTGGCAATCATTACCGTGGCCATTTGTGACGGATGTGGAACGCTGCCGCTGCATCGATTCGAGATACTCGTTATGTAGTTCTTTTCAAATTTATTTTTCTATTCGATTTTAGTTTAGCGTAGAGTACAGCTGCGAAATAGGTGCCAATAGGGCATGGAAATTCGAAGATTGTTCCTTTTTCGAATTCTGGAAAGAGCAAGGGTATTTGCAGCCAGATTTATAAAAAAAGGTGATTACCTAATTACCTTTTTAAAAGTCATGGGTTATAAATTTAATATCAATTTCACATAGTAAAATACAATAGTGAATGTATTAGGTCTAACAAAATATACTGAAACCTTTTTAAGGGTGAAATCAGTCCATAATACTGAACAACTTTACCCTAAAACATTTATCGAAATATGAAAGTAATTGTGGCCTTCCATTACAAGTTAACCGATCAGCTGATACGAGTTTGTATGGAAAGCCGATTTTTTTTTTCATATATCGATATCTAATCCTTGAAGAAAGTTGTTCACTATCACGGACTGAATTCGCTCTTTAAATACTTTCAGCATATTTTGTTAGACCTTCTATCAGTTGTAATATGTTTTGGTACAATAAAGTTATAACAAACAAACATACTTATTTATAGTTGTAGTACTTGATTAACTACAAATTTATTTAAAGTTTTTGTACTTGATTAACTTCTGACGTAAAAAACGCAAAAATGCGATACACTGAAAGAGCTACGTTTGCTACAACTCTTCCACAAAAGACCACAATTCATATGCATCGAAAAGCAAATTCAAAACTCTAATCGCGAACCGAAACAACGGAATAAGAAAAACGGAACCCTTTCGTATTATCTGAAATTCAATCTATTTGAGCTCATCCCTATCGATGGGACAAAGGCTAATACTCACAAGCCATTGTCTCGTAGATTTATACTTTGTCGTGCATTGTCATTAATGTGTACGCGGGTTTACAATGAGCGCGCTTTTTTAAATCTTCCGAATTCGGAGGATGAATTACGTGTACGGTGTCTATGGCGATTTTTAAAAAATACACATGTGTAATGGCAATCAAAGGAGTTTCAGATGCCATTGACGTGATTGACATTAGTGTAGGCTAACAAGGTAACATACGAGAAACATTCAAATTATAAATAGGTAGGATTTTTTAGGAAATTTTGATTAAAACTAAAGTGAGACACACACATTATTAAACATGTCGGCAGTTGCTGACTCTCTACGTGAGTAAGCCGTCAACTAATTTTAATAAGGTATTCGTAAATTTTAAAGTAAGGTAAGTAAAGCTAAACTAGTAGGTAAGCTTAAATATAAATTTTATGCATTTGATATTTACCATGTTAAATGTTTTTTCCAGTAAATAATTGTTAAAACTAATATTGTTCTCTTAATATTATGTAACTAATTAATAAAAGCATATTTAAATACGTTATAGTTTGTAATAATAATAACTAAAGTATACCGAATAAGTAATGGGTGTTAGTATTGGCATAAAAAGCTCATTTTCATAAAGAATAACAACTGAAACAGCAATGAAAATGGAAACTCGAACATCTAGTTCCCAAATTGCATTTTTAATGACGTCACAGCAAGCATTGTGTGGGTCGTCGCTAGGTGCGTGTCCGCTTACTCTCCCATTGTTCCGTTTGTTTGTTTCTCATTGCGAGCTCGATAAATTAGTACGGAATTGCCGGTACAAATTAGAGTTTTTAGCACCCGGTGTCTGCTATGCGTTTAAAACATTATTGACATAGTTTTATGAGAAAAAGATTAGGTGATGATATCAGACACGCAGCAAAAACTGTTGATTTATTTGCCAGGAGTTGTGGTACAAAACAAAATAAAAACGTATTGGAACCATAAATTGGAAACGGAGGAGCGCGCTTGAACATGTCCCCACGACTTCGCACCGCACTCCCCACTAACCCCCAGTGTAGGACACAGGAAAACACATCCCTTCCGACAGGAACTAGGATAAGTGCGGGATTCAGAAACGGGAAGAGGGAAAGGAAAAACAAAAATAACAATAAAAAATAAATTAGGTATCTACAAGCGTCATCATTACTGAATCGAGCAAAGCATTTAAGTGTTAAAACAAGTTGTGTTTATAACGTTTAATGGGGCCAAAGTAAACATCTCTAATATCTCAGCATTCTTCTGGTGATTGATGAGCCCTATTGTCAGGTAGTCGCCGATAACGGGTAGCGCCAAACCATTCGGAAGATTGAGCTAAAGGGGCGGAATTGATGGATCTGCACCGCGCGCCATTGCCATGACGTGATAGCAATAACAAGCAACAATTTGGAATAAGAACTTACTCAAAAACATTCGAATTTTAAAATTGGGCGCCAATTTGTTATGCAATAAAAAGTAAAGTAAAAACTTCGTTGTTGTCTATTCCTAACCAAACAAACGAGTTTTTTTTTTAATTAAACGAGCGAGTGTTTGAAATAATTTGTTCTGGTTAGAGACAAACAAGCAACTGTGTGTACCTTTTTTAGGAATAAGCGACTTGAGGAGCATCACGGCGGCCTCGTCGCACGCCCACGCATGCATCTTCCTGTACGAGTCGCGGCCTTTCTCCGTCAGCTTGTCCCAGGGCTTCGGCTTCGACAGCAGCTCCGAGACCGTCCCTTGAGATAGTCCAAGGACGTATTTAGCGAATAATCTCTGCCCGATATTGTGCACAGATAGCAATTCTCGCACTCTTCGGCTTATATGGAGCGTGTCTAAATTCGTATTCGCGTATTTGTCCATGTTATATCTCAACATTTCTTGCAGCCTTGCTTCCATCGGGTCTCCTTTGGGGATGAGGGAATCTCCGAGTCGTCCGACTAATGCGCCAGGAGGTAGTGGGCCCATGTCTTCAGCGAAACGGTACGGGCGGTGTTCTTCGAAGCGGAAGGGGCTCGGCGGCGGCAGCGGCAGCGGCGTCGGCCCGTTGTTGTTGTGATGGGTCGTGTTGTTGTTGAGGGGGGGCGGCGTGCTCGACCAGTCTTCAGGACCTGTAGTGAGAGCACGGTTACGCGGGAACACGAGGGTCAGAGGATGAGGAGGGGGGTGTGGTTCACGCACGCTCGTAAGCGTCGCAACGGCATCCGCATAAGTAATTTCGCGGCTTCTCTCAAGTCGGCATGCTCCGAATTCTAAGGCCTAAAGGTTGGAACGATTACGCGCGTCCGTGAGCGGCATGGCTGAGGTGGGGACTGAATCCTCGTACTCCGCGAATGGACAGTAAAGCGAACACGTACTAGCTACGGACATCACGAGTGCAAAATCAGCTGAGGAGCCAGTTACTATGGCACAGGTTGCTATTACTTGATCAGCTTAAGGAAATCGTCAACGTATATCATTAATCAAAAGTTTTTTATACAGCAAATCAAAAGTATTATGCGACCATTTGCCCCTATTTTTTTCTCAATCATTTTACTCTATAATACCGCAAAAAGTTTAAATAACTTCCCACCAAAATTTAGATCATGGTAGGCGGTATGTTCAGTTAGAAAAAGGTTAAATTTCTTTTCTGTTGTAAGCTGGTCAAGCAACATCAAACACGTCATACCTGTGTCCCGTCGCTCGGCACTCTGTTCTCTCTCCGCTGATCTCCGCTCCTGGGGAGGGGCGGGCGGAGAGCGGAGAGGTTCCGGTTTACGCTCCAAGGATCTCTCGCCAGAACCCAGGTCTAGAGACCTGAGCATGCTGGAACAAGGGAAAAATAGTTAAAATTCTGTTTATAAAAAAATTGGAGGAGTTGGTAGAGATTCTCCTTAATCTTATCATTTCAGCACGTGCCTGATGCATCCTTAGTTCTATTTTGGAGCCATTGGCGTACAAGTCGTACTAAGAGGACGAGGTTTTATGTCCGAACCCCTTATTTTTCTTTCTTGCCTTTCCATTACTGGATTCTTCATATATATTCATTATTCATATGACATTTCATTATGAATATTGGTATCTTTGCTCACAATTTCATATACATAACATGTGACATCATAATCAAATTAAATATCCTTATTAAAATCACACCTCCCTTTCCTAATTCCCAATTTTAACCCCAATTTACCTCCACCGATCAGATAATACTCCCAATCGGTTGGACATCGTAAACCTCCGAAGAAAACGCGACATAATCGGGACCTTCATAAATTGGGAGCAAGTGAATTGATTAAAACCATTCCAGGTGAATTAATTAAGTATTTTAATTAATAGGATATCCACCCTTATTGGCAATATTCCTTTCATAAATTTATTGAGATTGAACCCTTTGAGCGGCTCCGAGCTATTACGAGATAAGCCCTGCACTAATAATGACTTGAAGGTCTGCTTTATGTAAGAACCCGTGATTTTATTAACCTACTAAAATTAACAGTAAAATTAGCGACCAATTAATACCTTTTTCAAGAGTTCTTAGCTGGTAAGGTTGGATCAGAACCTTTTTTAAGATTTCATGGATCAAAACCACTGGCCACCAACTTAAAAGCGTTGGCAGAATAAAGAAATTAAAAAGAAATTAAGGACGTTCGATTTTGAATATGGAATATTTTTCATATTTCTGTAAATTTTGAAAAAGGAATAATTAAAGGAATTAGAATTTGAATAGGTACGTAATACATCTAATAGATTTTTTATTTACATTCGTTTTTCAAAGTACGTATTCCTATTTTAAAAAAAGCAAGATTTACAGGCCAATGTGAGTGGTACTAAAAGAACATCGCAATCTGTAACTATCAATTCCCTTCTTACGTTTTTGTTAAATAACAAAACATAAAGTTTATTAATTATTCAAGTAATGGTGTCTGGTCTCGAATAGACGTTAATAGTAAACTGTTAATTAACACCTTCGTCATGAATATGTATTGTAAAGACCTTATTGATTCATTGCGACACAATACTGACTAACGATCAGCCCTAATTAAACTATTTGGCAACAAAACCGGACTAATCCGTCGACCAATCCACAAACGCAACCTGAAAATTATTATCAAAAGGCAAATCATCAACTAGTTGCTCGACTAGTCGCAAAACTTATCGATCGAAAGATTTTCACACCTCTAACAATAGGGTTGCATCTTAATTACAATTTAATATATCGCCAATTAAATCCTTGATCGGGACAATACTGCCAAATCAGGGAGCTGTATTCACAGGCACACCTGTGCTGTCGTGCGTCGTTTCGGAATTGGCCGGGTAATGCCGGGTAGCAATATTGTTTAACTAGAAGCATTTTGCATGAGTTGTGTTGGTCTCCAGGCAATACTTAACAGGTGAGGACAAAGTTGTCTCGATTTCTCCGTAATTTTAGTTGGAAGCAGCTGAAATCTTCACGTAAGTAGATATTTGTTGTTCAGATTTGCAGTTTCAGCTTCAAACTATTTCTTATAATCACGGGTGTTAGAAAGACACATTGTTTCCGATCTGGTTTTAAAATTAACGTTACATTTAGATAAGTATTTGTAAAGGTGATTAGGTGAGGTATCTATGTATTCTATATTTTTTTGCGACATTAATACTAAAGTAAATTATCTTATCACTTATGATAAAGTAAGTACATATATCTAGTTACCTTCATGCTTCAATTTTTTTGCTTTGAAAAAGTATGGATTTTTGGGACTATATTTGAATATTTTATACATATACTTAACTAGAAAGATGATTTTTTTAGCGAAAGGTCTAGTACTTAATATCTTAAATACCTAAATATTTCCTAGATATCTACATAAGAAAATTTTCAAGAATCTCTTAAAAAAATATCGTATACAAGCATGAGTATAGTACATAATAGTACGTTGCAAACAAGTGTTTAAACCCTTTAACCGCGAATGTCGGATTTAGCCGACACAAAATTTCGTGCCCTTTTCGGGATGGTCTTAGAGAATCCAAGTTTTTTTGTAATTTCAGTAAGAAAATTCACTGTCGGAAAAATCCGACATTCACGGTGAAAGGGTTAATAGACCGGACAGTTTAACATGGGAATATTCCCATATCCCAACGATATCGTTGACATAGCAGCGTTGTTGATTTTATAGAAAAATTAGTAATATAACCTGCAAAGTTGTCAAATTGACGGGTTAAGTTTACGTCCCTAACACATTCCGGGAAACTTACTGCTGTGGACGTAATTAAATTGCTTTTTCTATTCTGTCTGGTGGATTGACCCGGAATTCGGAATCCTACTTATCCTACTTATAATATAATATTATAAATGCGAAAGTGAGTTTGTATATTTGTTTGTTTGTTACCTCTTCGCGCTTAAACTACTGAACCGATTTGGATGAAATTTGGTATGAATATAGTTTGAGACTCGGGGAAGGACATAGGGTACGCTTTATCCCGAAATTCCCACGGGGAATCGTATATAAGTATGTTTATTATATTGACCCAGCACTACCAAATTTCCCATCACTATTCTTTCTATATAGGTTGCCTGGAAGAAATTGCTTAGCGATAAGGCCGCCTTTTACGCATTTCCTAGTATTTAAGATAATATTGTACTGTATTTTATTTTGTCTAATAAAGGGTATTGTATTGTATTGTATTTATCGACCCTACACATTCAAACATTGCATACTTTTATGAAAAATATATAAAAGCCATTTGAAGCAAATATAAAAGCAGTAATGTTTCCTGAAAACATTGGCAGTACATTGTCTAATCAGCTAGCTCAACTTTTGCTTTACGAGGCACTATAACCAGCTATGCTGGGACATAGTTATATGTTTACCGGGTGGGAAGTGGGTGAGGCTATCATGGCTTAGTTCACGGATACGGCGCGTGTGGAGACGCTTCAAACTTTTTTATTGCGATCAGCGAAAGGATAGCCCGCGAAGTTGTGTTTTATTTGTGTTCGATTTTTAATTTCTCGCGGTTTCTATTCGGCCAGTTATTGGCTTTTGTTATTTCCTTTTTTTTGTCTATGATTTTTTCAGCCAGTTCGTTTGTATTGTTTTGAAAATACGTATGAGTGATTGAACTAAGGTACCTACCTATATGTTAAATAGGCTTACTGCCTGCCTCATTTTGAGTAAACTATGAATTCCTCAGCACAGAAGATGACACACATAATCATTGCCTCTACTCTTAAATTGCAGCTTGAAAAATCAGACACCTGTATTGGCCACTTACACTTCAGAGAACAACAACGAACAACTCTTAAAAGACATATTTTTCAGTATTATTTTATATTTTAACCTAGTTAAACGCTAAGTCTAACCTAACAACACTTAATAATGTTGCGAATATTAAAGATAGCTTATGCTACTCCAAGTATTTCCCGTTCCGGCGGAAGCTTAAAAGCATCTTTGTCTTGCCCAAAAGCCTTCAGTTAAGGCAGTATAACACACTGAATATTTTATGCACCAAACTCTACCCCACAAGCTTATTAGCTAACTTTTATAAAATATTTCCGAACATATCGTAAAGTGGGTTACAACTTTATAGCAAGTTTAAGATGTTAAGTGACTGGTTGTTAAAAAGATAAGTGGGTTGATGTAAACATACATACCTAAAGAAGCTTTCGTAAAGTTGTTATCTTTTCGTATTGGATGTGAAGGCTTTAATTTCATTTTTGACATTACTTGTTTTATAAAATATATTTTTCAAAAAGGGATGTGAAACTTTACAGAACATTAACTTTTTTTTTTAATAAGTTGTGAAAAAAATATTGTACTTAAGTGTTAATAAAATAATATTCTTTTTAAAAAGACTTGAAGGTCTTTTTCGTCAGCCATTTCTTGTCGATCTACGGATAACAGTAGCAACATTATTGGATTTAATCACCCAACCTCTTTTGATGCTCTAATCCACCCGTTCGCAATTCCACAATGAAATTTATCGATTCATAAAGTCTCTTTTATCTTCGGACTTCGAGCAACTCAACAGGAATTTATAATTTATTAATCAATATCGAAACATCCCGGATTCCCCTAGCCGTAACTAGAAATATGTCTTTGAAATCTGCTAAAGGGTGAACTTTGCACCCCAGTCATAGAATGCTCTTCATTAATCAAAACATGGCACAGATTATGTTTCGAAGTTAAAATTAGAATGATTTTTTAAAAACGGCTTCGATTTTTAAAACGGCCTTAGATTAAAAGAAGAGACTTTTTAACTGAAACTAAGCATATAACATTTCGGTTCTTTTATGTTATTTTGTAAGTAGATGATTTGTCGTATCTTCTATGATAAGACGTGGATCAATAACAACTATCATTCAAAATGCTTTTGAATGATAGTTGTTATTGATCCACGTCTTGCAACTATCATTAAAAAAAATTTATTGCTCTTTGGTACTGGCCTTATGGTGGAATTCGAATATCAAATCGAGCGTTGACGTAACAATCGAACATTATCAGTCAAATCATCGGCGGGCGATAACGCGGCTCCGCCCAGCCACGGCCGAGTGACCAATCGATTGGTCAATACGATACACGCCTTTCGAACCATTCACGCACCGCGTGACGAACGCTCAAATTTCGAACGCCGACATCATTGGTCATGTTCGAGTATTGACAGCTCATTCAAACTTCGAATACCGAGAACACCTACGCATACCAGTTTCGAAGTTCAAATCTATTGGTCACACGTTCCGAAGGTTCACTTCGACAAACATTCAAATTCTGAATTCCAAAATACAAGCCGACACACGTTATTGGCTGCATGTTTTTAATTTTTTTTTCCAAATTGTCCATGGTCATGTTTTAAAAGCGGCCAGTATTGACACGTCTCCTAGTTTTCGGAATTTTTGGTCTTATTCAAACGTTTGTACGCCAAGAGAAGCATTGTGTCAACAGATTGTAAAAAGCTTAGGACCAGAGTTCTTTTATGGCATCAAAAAACGTCGGGGAGCGTAAATTAGTTGATAATTTGTGTGTGACAGTGTAAGGCTAAACTTTCGTTAAATGTTAGACAAACACGCCTAAGCAAATGGGGACAGGTGTCCGTGATAGGCCCTGTATTGATATATAGGAGGCAAACATAGTTTTCCAGCCATATAATATAGACGACTGTTGTTTGTTCCCCGAGAAATATGTAAATCTTGTGTATTTAAAAGCTAATTAAACACGAGATAAACTTGATTCTTTATTTGCCTTTTTTAATTTTGACTTAACGTGTCAACATAAGTTGGAAAGTTAAACCCACCTTTCGTGTTGCACGTTGATAATGATATGAATCGTTTGAAAAAGCAGTTTGTATTTCAACATTGGTAATAAATTCCGAGGAAAGTAGCTTTTACACGTTTCTTTGTTATGAAGGTTTTCATACAATTACTTAGGTAAGAGTTTTAATTTACGTTAGTGAAGATCGACAGTTAAAATTGATATCTTTCCGTATATGTGTATAAATTACTATGGTAACATCTATAACCGTAATAAAGAAAGATAATTAAAATACACCATCATTATCAATTACCTATACAAACTCAGCAGACAACCTTTAAATAAAAACTAAATTAACATTGCAAAAGATTCTGGCACATTGTGTTCAAATACAGTTTCGTTTTAATTTTTAAATACAGAATCCCAATTCGGAATTCAAACATAAATCGCACAGAGGCGGAATTAGGCGCGGTTCGGTATCGTCTAGAAATCAATCTATCCCGCTATTAAGCTTTAATCTTCGACTGCTATTACTTAATCCGGCCCTGAGGAGCCGAATAAATAAGCAATAAACCTGCAGGTGCCTGTTTATATCACAGTTTAATGTATTACAGAATTTAGGGAACATTTCTAAGTTCGGTGATTGAGTATTGCATAGATATAGGTGAAAGGGAATACGAAGTTAAGGCATTTTCAAATTAATCACCTTGCAAAAAAAACTCTATCTATCTCTGTATAAAAAAATTGTTTTAGCTTTCCCGCATAATCTACTTAAGTTTATATATTTTTTTAAAATCGTGTTAAATTAAAAAAAAAAATATGTGTGTACCAATTACAAAACAGATTACATACATTATAAACTCAGAGATTTTATCTCAAAGTTAGGCTTAAAAGCGTACAAAAAACTTAAGAAGTCGACTGACCGAGCCGACTGAGTTAGAAAATTACCCATCAGTATCTACAAGTTACCAAAACTAAACAAAAAAAAAAATAATACGAAAAAACATTTACGAAAATCTCAAAAGAATATCCGAACAGGTTCCCAATGGTTGCTACGTTTCCGAACGTTAATCCCCAATAACACGTAAATAAGATAGCAAGAAATATTATCGGCTTACACGACACGGCGATAGGAAATAGAAATATAAAGGGAACAATAGAAAAATGCCGTTTCAATTATTGCGGGCACGCGAACATTTGTCGATTCCCATGATCGGCCCCTTTCGATGGGGATTTGGCGAAACATCAGCTTATCTTATTCGGTTACTGTTCGTGTTCTATCAATTATAACACTCATAGAGACTCGCCTTTGTAAAAATCTGCAGTTCTTCAATTAGATATACAGCGTGGAAGGGATACCTATGTGTAATAAATCGAACCACAGACTATAATAATTCCATTATAATTACTAAAGTGATCTTCACTTCGAATTACAAAAATACAACAAAAAAATTTTGCTTAGTTTCGAAATATCCTTTCTTAGCGCACCCCTAGACCTTACGAGGAACCTACGCGCCAAATTTGACTATATATATATAAGCTTTGTTCAGCTTGTATTTCCTAAGTCGCCTTCTACGACATCCACGGGAGGACTTGGAGTGGCCCTATTCTACTCTGCCGGACACCACATGGCATATTTATACATCATCATCAGTTAATACATCAGTCAGATCACTTTTGCCTATTGTACAGATAGATACATACATACTATCACGTCTTTATCCCTAATGGGGCAGACAGAGCATTTTGGGTCTTGCGGCTCTATGCAGAGCCTAGGGCCGCAAGACTCAAAAGCCACTTTTAGCGTCATGGTGGGCGAGAAGATGGAAAAGCAATCAATACAGTGACGGGTTGCTAGCCGCATCGCCTGTTAAAATGATTCGCATTTTTGCCCATTCCCTCGATCGGCTTTTACGATCTGCGCGGGAAGAGAAGCAGCTGGTACATTCTAAGTTTTAAGTATAGAAAAGGTATAGATTAAGAAAGTTGAATGGAATCCTTGGATAATAAAGTTCATTGATAGTTTTATTCTCCTGGGTTCCCAAAGTTTAATGCACACAGCGAAGTGTAGCAACATTTGTGATTGATATCCGTTATCAGGATGTAGACTGATCTCTTCCTGTACGTGGGAGTATCGATGGCGCAATTCGGGAAGATTATAGGTGGCTACATCCTACGGGAAAGGCAGTGCTGAGTTGCATGGAAAAATATTTGATGATATACACAATGTGGAAGAGAAATATTTGTAATAAATCGAACGGTGGTGGCCCGTGGATAGTGCAATGAAATAAAAATAACAGTTAAAGTAACAATGTTTTTTGCAGTTAAAACAACATAACTCCATTAAGTAGGACTCGTTTGATTTGTCTTGGCGAGCACTTTATGTTACAAGATGACTAGGGTCTGATCACGGAGACGGAAGGTGGTCGATGGAACTCAGTAATAAAACTTCCATCGATTTGGGCTTATTTCGTACTTTGGCCTCACAACAAAAGCTTGGACAAAAAAATATTTTTTTGAAAATACTTATTTGTTTTAATTGTAGGGGAAACCTACATTCTAACACGTTAAAAGTGACCTTTGGGCCTTTCGAACTAAAACGATATCTATAACGTTTGAAATAATGTCTGAATTAGAACGTGCTAAAGGGATGAGAATAAAACGGATTAACTTTAAACTTAAACAGCTGCGCACTTACTCCGAACTATTAATACCAACTGGACGTAACTGTCGCACCAAAGTTTGTGTTATTTTTACAAAATGGCGGCTCGTTTGATCTCTTCAAAGGAAGATCTGACGCGCCGCGACACTGGGGAAACATGGTAAACTTTAGATCGATCGATCACCGGATATAAATGATATTGTATGTAGGTTAATTGATAAACAGGTGCTTTTATCTTTACCTTTTATCTTTACTAGCCCTTACGTTAGATTTCATCCACACTTGGTACCATAACATCATATCATCTAATTTTTGTCATCATCATCATAATTTCAGCCGCATAACGTCCACTGCTGGACATAGGCCTCTCCCAAGGATTTCCAAAATGACCGATCTAGAGCGGCTTCCATCCAGCGCCTTCCAGCGACCTTGGTCAAGTCGTCAGATTACCTTGTGGGTGGGTGTCGTACGCTTCGCTTGCCAGTACGTGGTCGCCAGTTCGTCGCGCTATGTGTCCCGCCCACTGCCATTTCAACGAACTAATACACTGGGCTATGTCAGTGATTCTAGTTCTTCTACGAATTTCCACATTCCTGATTCGATCACATAGAGAAACTCCGAGCAACCCTTTCCAAAGCGCGTTGTAATTTTGTGTCAATTAGCATCTTTTTAAGCCCATTTCACACGGAAATCGATAGCGTTTAATGCGATAAACGATTTATTTATATTTCCCAACGACAGGAAACAAAAAAAATGTCGGAGGCAATCCTCCGATTGTCAAACATGGGTCGGGTGCTAAATTCCTTGTCTAAACAGTTAGCGACTACCCGGGACCAAAGGCAACCTCCACACTGATACACTTTGAAGGAAAAGGTTTAAAAAAATGTGGGAACGTTTAAGTATTTACTTTGTTGTTTGATGGTTTGAACTCTTGATAAAAAGAGGGGTTTTATAAGTTTGACGGTCATGTCTTTGGCATCGCACCGCTTGCATGGAAGGACCGATTTCGATGCGTTTTTTTCACGTGGAAGCAAGTTCCCTTGCGGTGGTTCTTAGCTATTTCTTTGATGAAAATTGGTACAGCCGTTTCAATAATTTTTTTTTACAATTTGGGATCCAATTGAAAACTCTTTTTGTTCATTGGTCTTAGCACATCCTAACTACGTGTCCAGCCCAGTTTTTTGTTTTTCTTCATTATTTTAGTAATGAAAAATTACATTCCCATACAAATTGCCTGGGCGGAGGCACACTTGAATGATAATGTCGATTTTTTTTTGACTGTTATATCTATTTTATAGTTACTTTTATTAATATATATGCTATAGTCATCTAATATAGCATGTACTGTTTAATTTACAAGGCACTTACACGTTGACGGTCGTTACTAGTTAACACGTTAATGGACAGTAGGACTTCTATAGAAGTCATCAATTGTTTTTTATATTGTGTCTGGCTTAGTGTCCATGAATGAGTTAAGATGTAGCTATATTACATCCTTCGCGCCTGAAGTCAAGGCTCGATGTCCCAACGTCTGTAATCTGAGGTGAACGACCTGTTATCAGCTTATCAAGTTTATTAACACGCGCCGCTTAGAGCTTTTGTAATGTTTATATGTTGTTTCTTACGCATTTACAGTATGCAGCGGATTGCAGCGTGATATGATGCATTTATGGGTGACTTTTAATTCCATGCTGGTCTGGGAGAAAAGAAAACACTTAGAACGTACCAGCTGCTCCTCTACCTGCGCAGATCGTAGAAGTCGATCGAGGGACTGGGCGAAAATGTGAATTATGTTAACCCTTTCACCGCGAGCGTCGCATATAAGCGACAAACATTGTCGGTCCCATTCCGCGAAGGTCGCATATTTGCGACAAAAAAAATGCTCTTATGGCACATAACTTACGTATCCATATCTGTTTTTGGTTGTAGATAGGTATGTTAGATTTACCATGTCTCGCGCTGGGGGCACGACAACTGATATAAAGTCTCGCGGTGAAAGGGTTAGGCGATGCGTCTAGCAACCCATCACTATATCAATTGCTTGTCCATCTTCTCGCCAACATCACGCTAAAAGTGGCTTTTGAGTCTTGCGGCCCTGGGCTCTATCTGCTTAGAGCCGCAAGATACGAAATGCTCTGTCTGCCCCGTTAGGGATAAAGATGTGATAGTATGTATGTTTTGCATTCATGTTTTCTTTCCAACTAGCGATGGCATAATACATTCCGAAGGATGGAGGAGGCGAAACTTTCTGGGCATATGCAAAAAGGGTTGATGCCAGATACAGTAGATTTTAGTAGCAAAAATCGTCTTGTTAAACTCTCTCTGTCTAACCCGTAAGACATAATGCTTACAAAATCGCATATTTGCGAAAAACTACCTACTTTTGGCAAATGCGTGAAGAAAAGCTTCACGGTCTCACTTTAAACTGTAAACAGTAGTTCATATAATAGTTTGAAGGGTTATCTAGGGCTTGTTCAAGACAAAATTTTAAATGATATATCCGTTTCCTTTCAAATAATTTATTTCAAGTGGGGTCAGCAATGAAACTCGAAAATTCATTTAAAATTTTTTTTTTTTTTTTGTAAAGTTTATACGAAGGAGTTGCGACGAAAGCTAACTGTGTTAACTAACATATAAATTGTAAATATGACAAGTATAATAGTGAAGTGACACTATTTCTCCATAACAAACCAACTAATCGTGAGACAATGTTGATTCTTTCGTAATCAGTACTTTCTGTTTGCCGACCCTACCTTTGACTGATAAGGTGGCGCCTTGTTTTCATTATCGTGAATCATAGTGTATGTTACCCACTGCTGGGGAACCTTACAATACAATAAAATACAATATAAATACTCTTTATTGCACCAGAAACAAAAAAAATACAAAAAACGAAAACAGAATTATGAGACTAAGGCGGACTTATCGCATAGCAATCTCTTCCAGTCAACCTTTGGGTAGAGGGAGAAGACAAAAGATGTTGTTGAATTCGAGACATTGTCTTATTCTGAAGTCCCCCTTTAAGGCGATATGGTAGCAGAAGTGGCGCCCTTATTTGAAATAAATTGTTTAAAAGTAAATATGGTGATAATTAAAAAATTTCTTTCAACAATCTGTAGAAAAGACCTTCAAATTATCTTATGAATAGATAACCTTAGAAACCTTAGAAAGCGTTAGTCCGTCTAGTTTTAAAACGAGTTTTCGCCAAAACAGGCCACTTTTGGCGAAAACTCGTGTGTAAAGTGTTATCCCTTCAAATGTCGGACGTCCGGAGCGGGCGTCTGAAACATTTTAATAGAAAAAGTGATATTTTACTACGCACGCATTCGATCGCTATTATATCATTTTACGCGGTCAATAATAGAATATAGCTAATCTCAGAGCAACATATAGGATTTGCTTAATTGATATCTGATATCAGCCGTAAGCGTTTGTTTATATTGGACGTTATGCGGCGAAAATAAAGATAATGATGATGATCAGAAAAAAAGGCTGTCATTTTTAAATTTCACGCGAGTGAAGTTGTAGACACCAGCTAGTTTAAAAATAAATATCTATATCTACGATAACCACGAGAGCCCTATAACCAGCAGTGGACGTACCGCGGCTGAAACCATTTTCAAAGGTAAAAAATTAGGTCTTCTTATTGAGTCGAAATGGTTTCAGTGTAGCTTCAATTTCAAATTGTCTTTGACCAGTATGTGGCCACGGTGATCCCTCTGTCATTAGCCTCGTTTAGGTCCTCCATGGTACATGTCGTAGGGCAGCCCGGACACGACAGAAGGTGCTCCATTGATTGGATGGCGCCGCAATCGCAAAGATCGTTATTAGCGTATATTTTACGTCACATTTTCCAAACAGTGATTATTGATGTAGAAGTTTAAAAAGCTCGTCAAAAGCGTCGTAAAGCTCAGCGCCTCACAACTCCGCCGCTGTCCTTTGAACATGTTGTGTCAGCTGGTTTCCGAGAAAGGAGTTAATGACGTTTTTATTTCAACCACTTCCAGTAGATTGAGACGTCTACCCTCTTCTGACGTCAATGGTGGGCGTTCGGTTGAAAAGTTGTAAAATACTCTCTACTTTGTGTGTATAGTTGACAGTATGTTACCTTTCATGTTGGTATGTAGGCTGTACAAGTACAAACAAACGAATCGTCTTAAGGAGAAAACAGGGAAGACGTGGCGCCCTCATTTGAAATAAATAATTTACATTGTAAATTGTTAGGCATAAGATAGACACACATTTTGATACTTGAACATGGTCGATGATGATGGGGATACATGATTTTATTGGAGTCCAGTGCTGCTCATTTGAAGACAAACGGAAATATCATATAAAAAAATCTTGTAAAAGCCAAAAAGACTATTTTAAAGTGAAAACGTGAAGCTTTTATTCGAACATATGCCAAATGTGGCCGTTTTTCGCAAATGTGCGAAGAAAAGCTTCACGATCTCACTTTAAACTGTAAACTGTAGTTTATAAAATAGTTTGAAGGGTTATCTAGAGCCGTATGAGACAAAATTTTAAATGATATCTCCGTTTCCTTTCAAATAATTTATAGCAAATGCGGGGCAGCACTGGAACCTGGAAAATTCACGTATCCCCTTAAGGCTCCTCCTTGCGCTAGCGACCTTGAAAACACAAAAAAATTAATTTCTCTTTCTGTAAGTGAGATTATTAGAAACCCTCCTACAACTTTTTAGCTAGTATCCTGAAGTTTCATTAGAACCTCGAAAGTCATTGAAATACTATCCGGTTTAGAAACCTTCACAAAAAGAGTCAAAAATGGCCGTTTTTAGTATTTTTTGCAAAGGAAAATTCAGGGTATTTTATTTCAATGATTTTCGAGGTTCTGATGAAACTTAAGGATACTAGCTAAAAAGTTGTAGGAGGGTTTCTGATAATCTCACTTACAGAAAGAGAAATTAATTTTTTTGTGTTTTCAAGGTCGTTAGCGCGGGGAGGACCCTTAAGGAGAAGACAGGGCATATGTGGCGATTTCAGTAATGGTAGAAACCGATAAAATTAGAACCTGCACAAGCAACGCAACATTACCTTAACGGATCGGACAGGGTTTTTTAACATTTTGTATACTAGCTGAGCTAGGCTTCGCTCTCCGTAGGAATTTCGGTATAAAAACTATCCTATGTCCTTCCCTGGGTATCAAACTATATATCAAATTTGATCTAAATAGGTTCTGTGGTTGAAGCTTGAAGTGGTAACAAACAAACAAATAAATATACAAACTCACTTTCGCATTTGTAGTATCAGTAGGAAGTAGGATTGAGTGAGAGAGAGAGATGTTATAATGTGCCTCACGACCATACTCACCTTATCTCTCGCTTGATGTCATCGTAATCCCGCTGGGTGTCGAGCCGCGCCTCAAGCCGCGCTATGTGCTGCTTCTTCTCATCAAGGCGCTCTTCCAGCCGCTGCAGCTTCTGCGAATGTGCCTCCTGAAGCGCGTTGAGCGAAGCCTGCAGCCGGCGGACCTCTTCGACTAGTTGGGCGATCTGGAAAGATGGAAAAGGTTGGTTGAATTTTGTAGCACTGTGTACATTAAGTTATTATATGGATATACAGTTGGTATAAGCCAACTAATAAATTGGGAAAATTCCTGAAAAGTAGAGAAATAAACAGACTAATGAATAAATAAATAGCATTTAAATTGCCATATCAATCTATCAAATTTTAGTTATGAACGAAAATATGATTTTATCTATTTACCAATCTACACCAAAAATGTTTACTGAGAATACATACAATAAAAGTTGTACAAAGGCACTACAAAAACCCCGATTTTCCTAATATGTGACCTCAAAATATATTTTTTTCGCTAAAATATGTTAATTTCGTTCAATTAGATACGATTAGTAAGATAATTATATCCTATTGACGTGAATACCACTTTGAATCCGCGTTTATCTCAGTGAAAAACCCAAGTACAATATAGCAGACTCACAAACATATCATAAAATGACTTTAAGTAATTTAACTGCCTCCGTGGTGTAATGGTTGGAGCGTTTGGCTCATACCCGGAGGTCGCGGGTTCGATTCCCGGCGGGGGCAACGACTTTGTGTGGTTGTCCTAGTTTGGTTAGGACATTGTAGGCTGATCACCTGATTGTCTGATAAGTAAGATGATCCGTGCTTCGGGGGGCACGTTAAGCAGTCGGTCCCGGTCACTGTCTTTGAAACTGGTCGTTACCTAAAAAACATGTCAGAGGCCTTTAAGGCGGTTTAAAAACTCTGACACTAGTGTTAGTCACTAACACACACGATAAGAAGAAGACTGCATCGAAATTGGTCAATCCGTTCGAGCGTTACGATGCCACAGACAGACAGACAGTCAAAACCAAAATAGTGTCGAATTAACGGCTATTATTAATGCTCATTCTCTCAATTTCACAATCAAAGTTTTTCTCTCAACATTCAAAGTTTTTCTTTTCTCCCAGACCAGCATGGATGGACCTCCTCTATAGACAGTTAATAGCTCGTAACGATGTACAACGTCTCAAGTCGACATTGAGCGGCGTCTGCGCATGGTTTCCGTCCGGCAGATTGAGATCTTCACGGCTCAGCGCGCAGCCAACAATTGATACGTGCCGAAGGCCACTCACGTGTTGTGGCCCGTCATTACACCATATACCTTCTTACACACGGAACCTATATGGATCTGTAGTTATTGTCATTGATTTTTCACAATATCTTATACCTTTAAACGAGCAATTCTTGTATGTATGTATATAAATTTATTTATAAATTTCTGTGATCTCGAAAACGGCTCTAACGATTTCACTGAAAATTTGTATATGGGGGTTTTCGGGGGTAAACAATCGATCTAGATTAGTTTTATGTTTGGGAAAACGCGTGTTTTCGAGTTTTCATGCGTTTTTCTTTCCACGCAAAATATGGTCGCTAATTTCGTCGCGCCGCGACCGCCTTGATTTAGCTCAGTGGTTAAGGATAGCGAGCGCTACAAAGAGTGTTACGGGTTCGAATTCCACTCGGTGACTTACTTTTGTTTTTTTTTATGTTTAAGTTTATATATTTTTTTTATTTTGCATTGTTTTTAGACAAGTTTAAAAAAAATAGTTAATGTTTGAGATGTAACCGAGCAAAGCTTGGTCGCCCAGGTACTTCAAGTTTATTTGCCATCATCATCAGGTCTCTTTAGGGTTCTGTACCCAAAGGGTAAAAACGGGACCCGAACCGCAATAGCTAGACAGTTGAAATTTTCACAAATGATGTATTTCTGTTGCCGCTATGACAACAAATACTAAAAACAAAATAAAATGAATATTTAAGGGGGGCTCCCATACAACAAACAAGATTTTTTTGCCCTTTTTTACTCGATATCAGTAATGGCAACAGGTAGGCACATGAAATATTTACAAAAATAAAAAAAATTAAGGGGGGCTCCCATACAAAAAACTTGATTTTTACTCGCACTGGACCGGTTATTTAGTTATCATTGCAAGAGCACGACCCTATCTGTAATACCAGAGCCATAGTTAGCCAGAGCAGCCAGAGGATTTGGCCTACACTCTCCACGCTGGCCAGATAGATTGGAGAGACCTCATTGCTGTTTAATAATAAGCTTTGTTTAGCTTGTATTTCCTAAGTCGCCTTCAACGACATCCACAGGAGGACTTGGAGTGGGCCTATTCTTCTCTCGGAAACCACACGGCAATTCTTGAATATAATAGAAAAAAAACTCCCATGCTGGACTGGGAGAATTAAAATAAACTTAGAATGTACCAGCTGCTTCTCTTCCCGCGCAGATCGTAAAAGCCGATCGAGGGAATGGGCAAAAATGGGAATCATGTTAACAGGCGATGCGGCTAGCAACCCATCACTGTATTGATTGCTTTTCCATCTTCTCGCCCACCATGACGCTAAAAGTGGCTTTTGGGTCTTGCGGCCCTGAGTTCTGCATAGAGCCGCAAGACCCAAAATGCTCTGTCTTCCCCATTGGGGATAAAGACGTGATAGTATGTATGTATGTATGTATGTATAGAAACAAAATTTCAGATAACCGGAAAGCCAGTAACTTTATAATTATTATATATCTTTCTTTACTACAATATAAAGTAACCATTTTCTCAATTAGTTCTATGTAGATAAGCACATAGTATAAGAAATACATCTGCAGTGTTCTTAGTGAGATAACAGAAGTAAATACTGATAAAAATAAGTGATTAATACATATGCAAACTAATCATCTTTATGTACATATAGCTGTTTTTCATATTTTATCATTCTAATTGGTATCGTTATTAAGCGGTGGATTTTCCAACCCTATCTTATTAATAACCGTAATTAAGGTTATATATATATAAAATCATAATTTTTTAAAAAAGGATTTCATAAGAAAATATACTTTATGTATCATAAAATTCAATATTTTAACAGTTTTCCTAAGAGGAGGAAGTTATCATTGTTTACCTTCTTTTTGAACGTCGGTTAAAAAGATCCTTTGGGACGTATCATAAATAATTGGCCAAGTGCGAATCGGATTCGCGCACTAAGGGTTCCGTACCATTATCTATAAAAAATCTTGTTTGTTGTATGAGAGCCCCCCTTAAATATTTTTTATATTTTGTTTTTAGTATTTGTTGTTATAGCGGCAACAGAAATACATAATTTGCGAATATTTCAACTGTCTAGCTATCGCGGTTCTTGAGATACAGCCTGGTGACAGACAGACGGACAGACAGCGAAGTCTTAGTAATAGGGTCCCGTTTTTACCCTTTGGGTATGGAACCCTAAAAAAGATGGTAGTTGGGGACTTATTAGGATTCTGTGGTTAGGGTGCAAATTTAATAGATAAGATCAAAAGAAATACAGCATAAATATAAGATTCTTTATCATCCTTAAGAAATCAACTGATCGATCGCAAAAACCGCATCGCGCTTCCTGTGACCTCTAAATTTCCACCTTGAATGACTTTTTACATCGTTTTATATACAAAAGAATAATGAACGATTACTTATTGTTAGTTTTTTAAAACACATCATTACTAATGATTGATCATCATTGATTTTGAAGAATATACGTCGAAATCTTTTGATGAAATATCAACTTTAATTATATTGATATAGAGATTACTTTTTAACTACGTATGTCGCTGTTCATATATTATTTATTAAATACCAATTAAAAAAGAGTTTATTTGTGTATATTTTAAGGTGGATTTTACCTTGACACATATATCTTAAACATAATGCCTTTACAAATGCACAGTTTTTAAAACCTTGAGTAACTATGTCATATTCCGTTATATTAGGTATGTATATTACATTTTTATAATACTAATAAACATTGATCTTTTGTGATTTAGTATTATTGCAGTGTGGTTGTTAATTGTTGCCTTAGAAGAAAGATAAAAAAGTATTTACAAAGTAAATCAGAGCAGATAATTATTGTACGAAGTTGAAAACATATTAGTAAGGCTCAAATCATTAACTAATAAAAATAAATGGCTTAAATACTTATTTACAACTAGCCGAAGCCCGCGACTTCGTTCGCGTGGACTTTATATATCTCTGGAAAATGCTCATCAGGCTGAACAACTTTTACTAAGGCGGCATTTTTATATCTCTTATAGTTTAGCTGGACCATTATGGTTCTGCATCAGGCGTTCCATTTTCCAAAATTATTTATACCCTATATGTTGCCCAGGCTTAATAGCTATATAACAAAAAAAGTTTCATTCGAATCCGTCCAGTATTTCCGGAGATTAGCGTGTACAAACAGACAAACAGACAAACAGACATACAGACAAACAGACAAACAGACAAACAGACAGACATTTTTTTTTAAATTCTTACTCTATTACTACGTCTCCATCGCCCCCAATTTTTTTTTTGGAAATATATTTAATGTACAGACACACTTTTTTTACTGTTTTATTATATGTATATAGATGTATATAGATATATAGATATAGATGAAGTAAAATATACAACGTGGAAGGGACATACCCGTAATAAATCGAACCACGGGCTATACTTGATCACTATACTATATGGAATTAAAATAACAGTAAAAGAACAAAAATAATTTTTCGACTTTTCCAAACCACCGAATTTGTATGGGAATGTCGAATTTTTTTGGTTTCTTGACTGTTAATTTAATTTCATTATCCTACTAGCTGGTGCCCGCGACTTTGTCTGCGCAGGATTATCACACAATATCTTCAATAGTAGGATAGTGATCTAGTATAGCTCGTGGTTTGATTTATTACAGGTATACACCTACATCACTTTTATTTAAAGTTTTGATGCTAGTCTAAAACGTATTATTTAACGCTATGCCAAATACAGTCCAACCGTGTAAACACATTTATTTCGACGCACCAGAAAGTATTAGGAGACAAATTCGGCAGGCATCGCCGCGCGTCATTATTGTCTTAATTCGGAGAGCTGACCGCTATTAGGCCGATGGGCGAAGTCTTAAGAGGAAGCGGAAATGAGCCATCCAAAATATATTATAAGGTCTAATATACTGAAAAGGTTTAAGGTCTAGAGTAAATTGACTACACCGAACATAAATCTTTATTGCCATGTTTTCGATCGCACTTATTAATTGTGAGGTATCGGAACATATGAGTCTGTATCATGCGAATCCTCCTAAAAAAAGTATATAACCGGCTTTGATAAAAAATAAAGGACTACTGAAACGATTTTAAGGGTGAATTCAGTCCATGTTAGTGAACGACTTTTCCCGAGAAACATATGTCGAAATATGAAAAACAATTCATGGCTTTCCATACAAACTCGGATCAACTAATCGGTCAACTTGTATGGGAAGCCAAAAATTACTTTTCATATTTCGAAACGTGTTCCTTGGGGAAAGTTGTTCAGTATTATTATCTTCCTTGCCTTCTCCCAATTTGGGGTCGGCTCTGTATGTCAACTTTAACTAATTTTCTTTCATTTGCCATATTTGTACTAACACCCCTTTCCTCCATGTCCCACTTTACACATTCCTCCCACGTTTTTCTAGGTCAGTATCATGGAATGAATTCACCCTTAAAATAGTTTCAGGAGTCCTATATTATTTTTTTAATCAAAATCGGTTGTATATTATCTCTAGGAGGACTCGCATGATAAAACCTCATACGTTTCGATACCTCACGATTAATTGGTGTAATCGAAAACATGGCAAAAAAGATCTCAACTTGTTTATGATCGTTGTAGTCAGTTTACTCTAGTCTTACCTTGAATCAAACCAATTATAAACACACTGTGAGGTACTAAATCATGATCACAGTAATAACTTAAAGTTTGGAAAAAGCTGGTTATGGTTGTATACCAACATTGCGTCGAGACTTAAATCGAAATAAAGTCGGCCATAGAGTCGGAAATCCAGAATTGCGTGACTTTGGTTCCGTACCTTTTATTAACAAAGTGAGGAGATACAACAAAACAAACTTAATGTCATGTCAAAATTTAAAAGAATAGATGGGTGCTCCTATTTAGAACCATTTTTTAAAAGTATCTATTAAAATTTGCAGCTATTTGAAGAAAATGTTGCAGTACAGTTGGTTACCGTTTCTTCTATTTATTTATTTAACCTATACTGTCCCATTGCTGGGTAAAGAGCTCCGCCATCTTCTTCTAAATATCTTTATCGTGTGCCACTTTCAACCATTCCCTATCAAACTGTCGCAAGCCGTCACACCAACGCTTCCGGGTCCTACCTTTCTTCCTTCGCCCATCTTCGGGAGTCCACTTTGTTTTTTCTATAAACGCGTTTCTTTAGAGCCTAGAGATCAAAAGGCCACTTTCAGCATGGGCGTGTATATGGAAAGGTGAATCAAAACTTGTTGAGGGGTTGCTACCATCGTCTATTAATATCGATTTGCGCCCATTTCTCGATTGGTTTCGATTTGGGCTAAGAGAAAAGCAGTATAGTACATTGTACGTTTGTTGTGTGTTAGTACGGAACCCTAAAAAGCGATTTTACGGCAAGCACTAAAAATATACGAGCCAGAACGCATAGCGCGCTCGTGTGTGAGGCATTTTAACGATTCCATGCAATTACTTTGTATGGCATCATCGATTACTTATCTTTTTACTATATTAATATTTCAGGCCTCAGTGTAGAAAGATGGATGTTATCGCTTTACAGCTTCTGGTGTTTAGTAAGATTAAGTAAGTAAGGGCAAAAAAGGTACATTAATTTGCTTATGTTACCTACGAAAAACGTAATTTTTTTAGAAGACAAAAGTTTTTATTAAAAAAAAAGACGTGTGGCACTCGGGGACTGCCGCGGTAAAGCTATGGCAAACAAGGAAGGATGGCAACGTCGCAAACGGACGACGGAGACGAAGCGGCAACCTACATGGTAGGCGGAGTGGGGAGAGCGTGAGGTTTTTTCGTTACGGAATTTCTGGATTCGGTCCCCGCGCTCAAGGCCCGCGATAGAAGCTATGCAATAGCTTAAAAATTGAATCAAAATCTGTGTAATTTAGCAACTTTTTTAGACGTCAATGTTAAATTCAAACATTTTTGTTTTATTCAAACATTTATCTTTTGATAATATTTTCTCTACAATGAATTTTCGTTAAAAACTTGTCGCAATGAAATTAAGTATTTTAAGTTTTAACCCTCATTCGCCCCGCTCTCCGCTTATGCCTTACAACATCCAAGGGCAGTTCCTTCTGAAGGGTTAAAGGGTAACCCTCAACAATTACCTACAATCATTACTATGTACAATTATGTTTCGACCACCAACCGTCACAGTTCGGGCTTTTTATTGAAGTCCGCCCGCATTTTTAGTTTAATTGCACCTTTTTGGAACCGTTTTGCAACCTTTTGGGGTATTTTCGAGCTGGCAACCCCGTGACACGGTGATTATGAGGCCCTCTTATTTTAAGGATCATTTGGCGATGCTTTAAAGAGATGAGATTTGCAAGTAATAGAGTTGTGTTGGCTTGTAAAATTAAGTTATTTAATTGTTGTACTCTTTTTGTGCGGAAAATTAACGTCTATAAAACAGTAATGATTATAAACAAGCTAAAACAAAAAAAAAAACATTGAAAATAATATATACGAAAAAGTTTTTATTTATTTATTTAAGTTTATTGCACACAATCTTTTGATTGATTACAATGGGTCAAACTTAATGCTAATGCATATCTACCAGTTTGTCTTTGGGATATATTGATAAATTGAAAAGTTGGCATTTATCGATTATTTAGAAAACAGGCATAAGTATAAACGAACTAAAGATAAAATCCTTTAAAAAATACAAAAAAAAAACAAAGTTTGCATTAACGGATTGAGAACAACTGTACTCGTAATACTTAAATCAATTTGATAACGTATATTTCATAATTATATTAAATTGACAATTGCAATTTTTTACTCAGTACATTTTAAGCTTCAATTTATTTATCTCGAATAGGTAAGTATACATTTTTAATAAAAATACCTAGTGTTTATACATTTTTTTATTTAAATTATTAAACAATATAAAATGGACTACATACAAAAGTATTTTTTGTATAATGTTCCACAAATCCTACTATCCTACTTCCTACTAATTTTATAAATGCGAAAGTGAGTTTGTATATTTGTTTGTTTGTTTGTTACCTCTTCGCGCTTAAACTACTAAACCGATTTGGATGAAATTTAGTATGGATATAGTTTAAGACCCGGGAAAGGACATAGGGTACTCTTTACCCCGGAATTCCCACGGGAGCGAAGCCCACGGGCACAGCTAGTCATAAATATTTTACCCTTATGCCACAAACAAGTAGATGTATTGTACTAGAAATCTAATTCCTTTTATTCCATTCAGTTCATAGTTCATGCTTCAAAGAAATAAAAAGACAGTGCTATCGCTTAAAATTATTGTCTCTACACCAGGAAAGCCTAGTTATTCATGTTCCACGTCAAAACCGAGTTTCCATTCGGAGTAGATAATATTTTTCCATACATTTACATTCTTTCCGAACTCGGAATGTTTCGCATTGTAAATTCTTGTTCTTCGCCATAAATTGCTGTTTTTCGCCGTAAATCGTCGTCTCCGGTCGCGATGGTGTCGGTGTAGTGCATAGTTTCAGTTTTCGTTAGGTATTCGGCCTTGGGTTTACATTTTGCTATTCTATGTGTCAATTTCTAGGTTCTATATTTCTATTAATCGTCTGTACTAAACATGATGGTATTATTTACTATTTTTTTTTGTTGAAGTTAACGTGTTGTATAAATCAGTAGGGCGCGTAAATTGTGTCAACAGAAATGGAAAAAAATAAGAATGAACTAGCTATGCATGTTGAGGTGTTACTCTTTCTGTGCTTAGATTGTAAATAACGATCAAGGTAAAAACGAAATTATTGAGTAACCATCAATAAATTTGCGATGCGGTTAGCAACTCATCACTAAATTATTTCCCTTCTTCACCTACAATTCCATCATCAGGCTTAATCTTTGCATTTTGCAATGTTTGGGCTCTGTCTGCCTCGTAAAAGATAAAGACATGATTAATATTCATGTATGTATGCAAGGTAATAACCAAAAGAAACATGCGCCATATCTAACCAAAAAGACGAAAAGCATCCATTCAAGACATACATGAGTGAGCATCAATATTCGCCCAATCTTTACGCAGAGGGATCAAGTCCGCAATAACCCTGACTCTTTTTTTTAGGATCTGCCCGTTCTGTGATATTTCTAGCTCTATACTTGTAGGACAGGAAGCCATAAGCAATTTTTTGAGATATAAAGCGTCGAAACTCTTGGTCCGTGGGGTCCAAGTACTAAAAAAAATATTTAAAAAATAACCTCTCGGCTTGTCGACGCCGCTGGTGACAAGAGTGCTGGCTCATATCTCGCGCAGAGGATTGCAGTAGCTATTCAGCGCGGGAATGCAGCCAGTGTTCTTGGCACCATGCCACATGATCAACATTTAGATTTTTAATTAAGATTGTAATTAGGATGTTAATTTACACTTAAAAAGTTTAAAAAATGGATTTAAAAGTGTTTTTTAAATTCATTTATTGACTTATTTTTTTTTGTTATTTTACCTACCCTGTTAAAGACAAACAGGATCGGAAATGCTATGAGTTGTGAAGCTAAAATTTATAAAAAAGCTATAACGGTTTTTCTTTTTTAGTCAATAGTTCAATGGAACTACTGAGAAAATAAATTCTCACTAGTTCCATGGAACTATTTGACGATGGAACTAGTGAGAACGATCGCATACGCGTACATAAGATAACTTAGCTCTTAGGTCCTGAAGTTAACGTTATTTATTTACGTATGGAGCTGTTAGTACGCTATAGTATATTAATTATAACCAAAGCACATCAGTTGTTCATTGACACCAGATTGTCTAACCGTTTCGCATCAAATTGACTAATGGTATCGTGGAAAATTGGATTCCGACGAGGTTAATGATTTATGATAGCGAAACGTTAGCTCGTACCTACTGGCAATTTGCTAATAAACTACTTTTGAGAAAAAAAAAATTGTAATAAATAGGTTTTTTTGTAAAAAGGCTGTAAAATGAGCCTAACATATACCTAAGGAGGTAAGTTTTTCCAATGTCTGTATTTTTGTATTAGTAAAATACAAAATAATTTATTGTATAATGAATCAGCCAAAGCATAATTTTTATCTGAGTTGAGCTTTTGGATGCAAACGTATAAATTTTTGTTGTTACTAGCTGTGTCCCGCGTTGTTACCCGCGCCTAAAGTAACATCTGTGTTAATCCAGGGTGTTAGCTTCCTGAAAAGTGCGTGTTCCAGCGCGTGAAGAAGTAACAAACATACATACATACTCACAAAATTTCGCCTTTTATGATTTTTTATATTTGTTTGCTATCGCTGTGTCTATGTAAAACATGCATCGCTTTGCATTCAAACATAACTTGTATTCAACTTTTCATTTTCCTTTGCTTATTTTCTTCGAGCAAAGACAAACAGGGTTACCAACTTAAACAGCCATTCCATTTTCCTACGTCAAAAGAATTGAAAAAACACAATGGACTCGAATACACGTTACTGTCGAAGTAAAATTTCCTAACTAATAAAGCAACAAAGGCGAACCAATTCGCTCCCGACAATGCATCGTCACAAATTCGTACAGGACTCAATCACAAAAGAAGTGATGAAAGACAAGTGAGTGGACAAAAAAGGCATAATACGCCATTTTTGCAGAAAGAGGAGGCCATGTCGGCGATCTGTCAAACAGGTCAAACATGAGGTCGGCGAATTGGCGGGAAACCGTTATTAACCGGCCAATTTTAAGCGGCCATCGGAAAGCGAGAAAACTCACAACGGGGACCTCTCTGAATGAAACGACGAAATCCGCCGAGCAATACCAGCAGAAACAAAAAGACGTTGGAAAAGCTTCTACGCGCTGAAACTCCAAGTTTTCTTTTTACGATCTATCGCGAGCCTGCCTAGTTTGACGTGCCGTTTCATTTCGCCCTAAAAATGATAAATGACGTGAATGATTGAACAGTCGGACACGAGTTTCTGTGCAGTTTCGAAAAAGAGATTTCTACTATCCGCTTTTCGTTTCACCGCGAGCATTATGGCGGTTTTCGGAACTGTCTATCGAAATGAAATGCAACTTTATTGGGCATTTTAACGAGTTGTAGCGACAACCGCCGCAATTCATAAATATTCACGTAAATAGCGAATGCTTTTACAAAATGTGAGTTTCAATGACTATCACCAGTCAATCAAGTGTCCGAATCGAACGTCCAACATGCAAATGATAAAAATTAATAGTTCTACAAACGAAAATATGTGTAGACGAACGTTTCTATTAATGCAGCGGAATAAGGTTCAAATTGGGCTTTTTAGTTTTGACATCAGCAAATACGTTTTGAGTTGACGTTGACATGTGGCAAAAACTGGCGGGAAACTTGTCTATGCACTTTTGCGTTCGAATAAACATCGCAGTGATCGTTTTGATCAAAAATAGATTCAACATTTCATTTCACTTGAAGATACGTGATTGAGTATTTTTTTTTACAAGTTTACGAAACACGAATATTAATAGCAGTGATTGATTATGCTTGTCACTACTGATTCTCTTTAATGTTTGTTCCATTGAATATTAGCGTCAAAAGCTATAATGTCTCAGATTTTCCTACAATTTTTCGCGTTCTTAAAAAGTTGGAGTTAATAAAGCGCGCTACACATATATCGACTTGTTAATCATCAATTCAGGGCGAGTTAGGGCCATTCACAACGGGAATGCGCTGTTTAGTTCCGACTACGAAATGAAGCAATTATAAGTTCTGGGAGCTCATTTATTGCCTGTCTATCGCTTGTAGTTATAAAATCCGAATGGAAAACTAAGTTCGGCTTGTTGCGGTTATAACTTCGCATTATGGAGGTGTGCCGATGGCTCTGATTTTAAACAGTGCTGTGACAGGGTTGGGTTCAAACTACGTTTGTGTTTCGAATTATTTGATCAATGGCTTGTGAATTGCTCTTGTTTGGGGTTGTTTGTGCACTAACTTTTCGTGTAGTGCTTTATATGTTAATATGAATATATAACTACTGATATTTTATATTTAGTTTGGACACTACCTTTTCTGATGCCTTTCTACCTTCCTACCTTTTCTGATTCCTTTCCTGATGGGCGAGATATGAATCATGTTAATAGGCGAGCAACCCATCACTATTTTGATTCGTTTTTTCCTTCTCCATCATCACGCTAAGCGTTGCCTTTGGGTCCTACGGCCCTGGATATCTGTCTACCCCATCAGGGACAAAGACGTGAAAATGTATCTGTATAACTACCTTTTCAAGGTTTTGTCCACAGATTCAGATGCTGAATGATTTTTCAGAATATGAGACTCCATCCTTAAGCTTTTAAACGTATGTTGATGCCATGGAATTGTATGGTTGATGCTCTTTTAAGTTTCGATTTGATTCAATAATCGATGATAGGACAACACTATTAATATTTTGTCTATGGAAAATTCAAACGTCGAGTAGCGCGCTAACAGCTGAACATTTTTACCAGCCGTCAAAAAATTCACCTCGATATGGTGCAGTCATGGTGCAACACGCCACAAAAATAACAAGCAATTACTTTAAAGACGTCATTGGGGATTAAGGAAAAATGGCCGCCGAACAAAATTCTTTCACGTTACTCCACTCCATATATCACGTAGATATCTATGCTAGATTATTTTGAGTAACGGCCCACGATGCGGGTTGGCGAAAAAAAGGCGGGAAAACTGCAATTCGTGCTAAATAAAATATTCTGGTGCAATTAAAAGCTATCGCTTGGTATTTTTGTCTAGCGTTGTGGATGCATTGTCTATGATTTGTTATAGAGCTGTTAAGGTTTTTACAATTGCAGTTTTCTAGTTAATGTTATGGGTGTGCATTTTTGGATATGAAATATTTGGTGGATTGTTAAGGTTATAAGTGACTAATATTAATGGTTTCCACACGTAGGGATGTAATTTTTTAATTATTGATTTTCCCTGTAGAGTTTATGGAATTTCTTGATCTAAGGCTTTTTCCTTAGTCTTAGACTAGCTGCGACCCGTGGAAAAAGCAGCTTATGTGCTAATCCAGGATGTTAGCTTTCTGCACACCAAATTTTATCAAAATTGATCCAACCACTTGCGCGTAAAGAAGTAACAAACATACACACTCACAAACTTTCGCTTATACTGGTGTAATTAGATTTATTTTATGAGTGTATGAGATCAATCCAATTGAATAAGTATTTTTACTTTTCCTTTTTTTCCACCCATTTCCTCCTGTGATAGCGCAACATAATTTATCCAACATTTACAAAGCATATGTATTCAAACTGTAAATTAACATGAACCTTGCACATTAAAAGTCGCAGCGAAGGCCGAGCAAATTAGTTTTCTGTATCGGCCATTATTAAAGCGGCTAGAACAGCTGATTGTGCACGCTTGCACCGAAAATGCAATTTAGATTATTTTAATTTCGCTTCGATGCTTTGGCGCTCTTTTTTATGCGGAGTAGAGTTGCTGCGTTTTGTTTTACTCGTAGAATATCCTATATATTCTACGAGTATTAAAATGTAGTTGCTTTTAAACGTCTTATTATTTGCTATCCTTTTTAGGGTTCCCTAAAAAGGGTGCCTACAGTTTTGTCATGTCTGGCTGTACGCGGTTTTAATTAGAGATTAGTACTAGAAACTTTCTAGTAGATAGTAGTAATTTGGCATGGGTATCTATATAAATCATGATAAAATTAAAAGTGGTAAAATAAAATCACGAAAAAATGTTTTTTGTGTGTCAAAACTGGGAGTCAATTTTTTTCTAGATCTTTAAAAATATTGTAATCTTGGGAACATCATATTTCGATTAATTGATTTAACATAGACGAGTAAGGATATACGTGCTACTTGTGTAATATAAACATAAAAAAATTAAGTAGGTATACTTATTTTGGTAATTAGACGACATTATTTGTCAAAACTTATCAGATCTTGTCAGACGTTATTATTTAAGTAAGTATTATCTTTAATTAAATTAAACATCATATAAAAAAAATTGATACCAAATAGAGCTCATGATCTCACAGAATAAGCCGAAAACAAAACGCCGATGACAAAGGCCACTTACAGGTTTTTATTTGACAACCGACAAAGGGGAATGCTTTGAAAAGTCTAGAATATTTCGCCTCATTTTGAGCCGGCAAAAATGCGTAAACAATTCGGCAACTTCGACAACTTGTCAAAGAGGATCGATGACAAAAAAAAATGCAACCATTGCGGGGTCTCCCGCTTCTATGACTTTTCGATGGCTACATTTTTTTGTGAAGGTTTAAGCGATATGAATTGCGCTTTGATTTTATCGACTTAAACGGAATAGTATTGTGAATTTGCTGTTTTTTTCGATTTCGATTTGCGTTGCAGGACTATCGATAGTCACCCTTGAAAAATAGTTACGTTATCGATATTTATCGACAGTATTTATAGTATCGATAGCCAATAGTTTGCAATACTATTTATGAACGGTCTTACAGAGGGATTTTGGTATAGGTCTAAATAAAACCCTTGCTTTCAAGGAAAAATTTAGTCACAATCCTTAGTCAGCTTTTTTCTCCTCATGTCATGTGTCGTCCAAGTCTATGTCTATATTCAGTCAGTCAGCAAAGAGTCTGGACGCCCGGACAATTGATGATAACCAAAACTATCCACACTATCGATAGTATTGATTATAAAACATCAATAGTAGTGATACTATCGAAAAGCAATACTATCGATAGTATAGTTCTTACAGACTTATCTTGAAACCAATTTAATATGAATCTACAGACCAATAAAGGAAATCAAGTGAAATTTATAAACTAACGAGATGTAAAAACTGTCACAATGCCGCTACTAACGAAATCGGGAAATTGAGCAATTAATGATTTTCATGAAATTGACGAGTTACAAAAGTGACCAGTTGGCAAAACTGACAAATGATAGAAACTGGCGAATAGTGTTCTAATTACTAAATATGACCCAGACTAGCTGTATCCGCGGGCTTCGCTCCCCGTGGGAATTTAGGGATAAAGAGTATCCTATGTCCTTTCCCGAGTCTCAAACTATATCCATACCAAATTTCATCCAAATCGGTTCAGTAGTTTAAGCGTGAAGAGGTAACGAACAAACAAACAAACTCACTTTCGCATTTATAATATTAGCAGGAAATAGGAAATAATAGGAAATATTAGTAGGATAGACTTAGAATGTACCAGCTACTTTTCTTCCCACGCAGATCGTAAAAGCCGATCGAGGGAATGGGCAAAAATGCAAATCATGTTAACAGGCGATGCGGCTAGCAACCCATCACTGTATTGATTGCTTTTCCATCTTCTCGCCCACCATGACGCTAAAAGTGGCTTTTGGGTCTTGCGGCCCTGGGCTCTGCATAGAACCGCAAGACCCAAAATGCTCTGTCTGCCCCATTAAGGATAAAGACGTGATAGTATGTATGTATGTATGTATTAGTAGGCTAGATTTAAAAAGTTAAAATCAAAATTCCAATCGGAAATGCGAAATATTAGGCGGAAATTCCGCGACGACCCGCGGAAACTCGCCGGAGATTGACGGAATCACGATATGCAGGCTCAGACGCGGTTTGAATAAGTTCGGAGTTAGCCCCGTTCGAAATAGGACGGCTTGAATTGCATAGATGACATTTTCGTTATGGAGATACTGAGTTAAACTTTGTACAGTAATGGAGACTAGCTTTGATATTAAAATATTTACGAAGCGAGTTTAAAAAGATGGGTTGGTGACAACTAGCACGTCCAGAAACTGGTAACTTGTTTTAGGGTCCATCCACAAATTACGTTATACGAATTTCATGACATTTTGATCCTTCTTGTCACAGTTGGTCACAGTTTTAAGGTCCCCCCCTCCCTAGTGTGACGTCACAGATACCGATTTTTATCGGAACTAAGTTCATTTTCGGACGGTATGAACTTGGCGGATGGGGGCTAGGCGAAAAGTGTACTATTTTTCGTAACGAACTTTTATAGGAGCTGGAATTTTTTGGAATTCTTTTAGGGGCTTCAAAATTTGCAACTTCCTTCCAATTGTTTTTTATATTAAAAAACAAGCGAGTGCCGCTACTGAACTTTGTAAGAAAAAATTAAAAGTTTATTGAACTATGATTAGTTAAATGTGTTTTTGTGCTTGATATAGATTTTGTATAATGACGTCACGACCCCTCCCACCCCTTGTCACACAATGTCACACTGATTGACCCATCCTTTCCACGTTGTGTAGTGTTGTTACAATACAAGCAATGTGTTTAATAACTGTTGTCGTAATTCAAGATATTGCTTTTGAAAATTCAAACGGAACGTAACAAACACGCGTAAAAAGCGACAAAATTCGATATTAGTCGTTAGCCAGCGAGTTTTCTAATTAGACTAAGCATACAAACGAAATAAAGCATTAAGGAGTTGAGCAAATAAAATGGAGGAAGGGAAGGGTGCGGATATGTGGGCCTGGAAGAGGCTGGGGACAATTGTCATGTTAAAAATGTCAAGGTAAGTGCTTTGAGAGGTGAATTTATTGTTTCTTGGTTGAAGTTATATCAATGATTTTTTGACCGACTATAAAAATTGAGGTTATCAATTATACCCGTATGATTTTAATGGTTCCTTTTTTTATTTGAAAGCCAAAAAGTTGGTCCCATATTGGTTGGTGAAGATATGATGAGCAACATTTAAGATATGGAAGAAACTCCTTTCTTTTTATAACATTTCATTATTGGATCACAATTTTATTGTAAAATTGAATGCATTATCCTAAAAATAAATTGTTTCTTAAGATACTTATGTATATGTAGAGTTTAAGTAGGTATGTTTGATTGAAAACAAAGATATATATGTAGGTACCTAAATTAAAAATATCAATTCAAGGTTATTTTTGGAAATAATTATACAGAATATCATTTACGAGTATGTTTGCAAACATGTGTATTAATATTTATTTAGTAAGCATGGGATATTGCTCCTAAGAAAAGACCTAAGATCTATAATAATCGTTTTATTTATTTAATATTTATTTGTGCTTAAAATACGTGTCATTTCTAGTATAATTATATGTCTGTAGACCCCTATGCAAGCTTCTTAAGCAAATAATATGACAAGATAAAGAGAATGGAAAACGATATTCGCTTCTATGAACGTCTTTCAAATAAAACGAACACTCCTTTTGCAATTAAAATAAAGTTTATTCAACTATGGGCGTGTATTTCTTTAATTCGCTTTATAGTTTAAACTTGAATAATCTAGACATTTGTCCTTTGCTAATTTTAATCTAGATAAAGATTGTTTGACCTTGATTAATAGGTACTTACTTACTATAATTTGATTGAAGGTCAAAAAAATACTATGTGGAAGACAGAACATTCGCTGCTATTCTTTTCTGTCGCTCAGAACCGCCTTTGCTAAAGCGAGAAAGAGCGACGGAATGCTTCAGCATCGAAAATTTCTGTTTCGTGCTGCCAAATAAGTAACAACCCTTATGTTAAAAAAGATACAGATTGGCAAAATGTACCTACTTAGTTAAAACTAATTAGATACTTGTGTTATTTATTAGCTATGGTAAGGCAACACTGTATTGTATACATACATACATACATACTATCACGTCTTTATCCCTAATGGGGCAGACAGAGCATTTTAGGTCTTGCGGTTCTATGCAGAGCCCAGGGCCGCAAGACCCAAAAGCCACTTTTAGCGTCATGGTGGGCGAGAAGATGGAAAAGCAATCAATACAGTGATGGGTTGCTAGCCGCATCGCCTGTTAACATGATTTGCATTTTTGCCCATTCCCTCGATCGGCTTTTACGATATGCGTGGGAAGAGAAGCAGCTGGTACATTCTAAGTTTTTTATTTCTCCCAGACCAGCATGGGAGCTGAGCAGCTGTATTGTATAATAAACATAAAAATGAGGCTACTATTAAAATTTACAATTCGAGACAGACATCACATTTCTACACAAGACTTTTATGTCATATTAGTGGTTCACGTGATCCAATCACAATGGAGGAAGTACAAGCCTATTATAGTTTCTCGTAACAGATCGCTCGTCACCTACGCTGCATGCTATTGTATTCGAAGGACGTACATTGACGATCATTACCATTGTTGGCAATAATGTGCGCGTAATTGCACGCTAGTGTACTGATTATGGCTCGTCAATGTCTTAGTCGATTGTCGCTCGATTTAAAATTGATTGCTGCACAGCACTAATAGGCCATAGACTTTAATTTCTTCTTTTTATTACCAACCAGTATTTAATCAAGAATGAAATTGGATTTGGAATTTGCGGACGATTAAAAAGTTATATAGCAGCCAGTATGTCGCAGATATGATCCTGTTAATATCATAGAGTTATTTCTATGTTTCTTTGAGTATTTTTTGCTGTGAATTCTGCGGCGAGTAATTATAAATAAAATTGACATTAATTACAACATCTTTTAAGTGGGTTAGCGATTTCTAGAAATAATTCCTTTTACTAGAGAGAGGTAGGCGCGTGCAATGAAACGTGGCCATTAATGTAATTATTATAATTTTACAAGATAAATGCAAAGACTAAGTGTTATGAGCTGCTATTTTAAGTGACATATGGTCAAAAGAAAATCGTTACGTATGAAAATATTGTTTTAGAACATAATTAATGTAGGCATATTTCATATTTATCATTTTTTTGGATTGAAGTTCAATTTTTGAACCTTAGGTATTTTATAAACGTGTTTACTAATACTACGAGAATATATCGAAGTGAACACTCATTTCAATGCAAACTACCGTGAAAAGAATAACTTAATAATTGAATATATTAATGATTTTTACCTAACAGGTTCAGTTAAATAAATTAATTCTATTCTCGGTGAAATTAAAGTCGGCACTTTTTAGCTTATCATATTATCTATGTGGCATTTAACCAAGATAATAATCTCTGTCGCTTCTGCGAACTTTACTCTATGATTCACACAGAAATTATAGACAGGTTTTCTGCAAAGAGCACCGACTTTGGACTATTTTGCGATAATTAGCCACATATGCGTTAATCGTGCGTAAATATACGAAAATGGTAGGTGTGATTATACTTATTCTGAGAACTTGGTATGTCGCTCTAGTCCTGTTTTTGCTACACTTGATTTGTATGAAATATGGTTTAAATACCTTTTAAGGCAAGTTTTTATGAGTTATGTACTAATTGGATGCTTGTTGTTGAGGATTTACACATGGAGGTGCTAAATCTTGTACAAGCGCTGTGTGTTGCATGCATATTTACGATATATATTGTACGTGCAAATATGATTTTCATGCAAAGTTTACGAATATACAAGTTGAGTAATTTCTGCATGACAAGTTGATAATAAGATATAATATATATTTTAAGCTGGACTTTTACTGACGGAATATCTGACTTATTTAAGACAGAATTCATATAGTTTGGTATGATGGATGAATGATTAATATGCATTTTAAGTAACATATGACATCAAAATCTGAATTCCAGCGTTTTCAAAGTATGGAGGATTAACTAAATAAATAAGTTCTTTATAAGTATTTCATTTTTAGTATTAAAGTTTATTTTAGTTAGTTTAATTTAGTTTAATATTTATTGCAAATATTGATATGTGGAAGTAACATAAATAAATCGTCCTAATATCTAGATAGACGATGTTTAAAGATATTGTCTATTTAGCTACCATTTACCCAAAACACGACGCCATCTTGTAAAATCCACATTCGAATTCCGAATTTCAATAAGTAAACGTCACCATTTTATACTTGCTATCTCTCTCCATCCATATGTACTTAATTACGACAAATACAATGACATCGATGTAAGTGGGGAGGTTGGGGGGAGATGGAATCGTGTGTTTTGGAATTAATTCGCTCGTGAAATCGTCTCCGAAGATAAGAATGGCGAAGACTAATTGAATCTACAATTGCGTTGTCTGATTTCATTAGAGCTGATGAATTGACGGCTTGGGATGTGTGTTGTTGAGGGGATTTTCGTATTTTTGGAGATGTCGTAAATATATTTTGTATTAAAGTAAATGGAATTATAAGTATTTAAGTAAACGTCTTACCGAGCAACTTGGAATCTATGAGTCTTATCTATGTATTTATTATTCCCATCCCAGAATGAGGATGGATGAAATACCTATGTCTAGTGCAAAAATTATGATAAGTTATCATCGTGTATTTTCAAATGTGTATAAAGTAAACTCTTCTAATTGAGCGTTATAATTAATTAAAAGCATAATAGTAGCTAATAGCGTAATCGTATCTAGAATTATTTAAGGACCGTAGAAATCGAAAAAGCTAATTCTTAACCTAATATTATTATAACACACGAAGTAAATTATACCAATGCATGAACACACAAACAAACAATACGAGCACAGAACACTGCAAAGATTAAGAATACGCCAAGAATATTCATGAATCTTCGGGAAGTTTTGAAAACAACGCTACGGGGGCGAAGCGCGAATTGTTTCAAAATAATGGTATTTATATGCTACATTGGTTTCAAGGGAAATCACTCTCAGAATTGTCCATAACGTCAGATACAGACGGGCAAAGCGTACAACGGAACGGCGTAACTGCTTTTACAGCCTGTACGTCGCAATGTGATTCCCGAATTCGATATTACTTAAGCCGTATTGAAATAGGGGTGGTTCGAAGATTTGGTAGAATATTAAACACGTTTATTAGTTTGTCCTCGAACGTATTTGGTAGTCAAAACGGGGTAGTTTTCGATGGAAACTTGGAAAGTGTGTTAACGAGTTCACCCCCGAATGTAGTCGATTTCGCTAATGGGGATTGCGTTTAGATTGTGTCGGTTCCCGAGTTTCTATTGAAACTTATGAATCCGAAGATCGCTGTTTAAAACTTCCACACGTCTATGTTTGATTTAGTTTTGCATATTTGAAATTCAAATATTACTTTAACTGTGATTTCTTAGAAATTTATCTGATAAGTTGTGTTTTAATTAAGTATTACAGTTAAATTTTCTTGATTTATTGCGTATTTAAATACTTAATGTGGATATATGATTAATCTGACAGATTTTCAGTATCATAGCATGAAATCTCCTAAATACTAATTCTGAGATCTTTGAAAATCATCAATTAATCCTTCACACTAATATTATATAGGCGAATGTTTATGTTTGATTGTGTGTTACCTCTTAATGCGCAAACGGCTGTACCAATTGTGATAAAATTGGTATGCAGGAAGCTGACACCCTGGATAAAATATAGGCTACTTTTTCCGCGGGTAACACCGCGGGGCGCCGATAGTAGTAGAATTAATAAATATATGCGGACTATAAATATCTATTTATATATGGATAACTCTACTCCAGCTTTGAACCTTCATTACCTTTGACAAAAATCATCAATACCAAAAAAACCGCATTCAAATAGAAGCAGTACTAATCATCCCTCTAATCTTTGAAGTACAAAGCTGAAAACATCAAACTCGAACATGAAAGTCGTAATCAATAGTCCTCATCGAGAAAAACGTTGAGACGTCAAGAATCGGCGGCGTATGATCTTCACTAGCAGATAACTAAAGGCAGCCGTACAAAGGCCGCTATCGGAAGGAAAACGAAAGGGTAATACGGGCAGAAGATGCGCATCGTCACACACGGCCTAATCACAGCCCCCGGAGGGTCCAACCCCCCACGGCCACCCCAACTTTTGCATATTGCCTAAATAGCCCAACCTCCCCTTATTTTTGCCGCGTTCTTTACGTCTTTGCGGTCGAGAACATGTTTTTTCAAAGCATTCTCGCCTTTATTTTGTTTGTTTTAAGGTGAGGGGGTGTGTTTCGCGAGGGGTAAGGGCCGTGACGTTTGAGGGATGCTCCGAGTCTTAATTGTGCGACCTCGGTTTGGTATCGATTTTTTAATGTGTCTCTTATTCGTGTGTGATGTGATCGTAATTAATATTTGATTTGTCATGTTTTCTGCGAATGCTCTTTAATATTTTACTTTGCGACTTCTTGGCGGCGCTCGGTAAAGAGCATAAGTTATGAACGCGTCCTAGAAAATGTTAAGAAATAATATGCCTTTGGACTTATTCAGTCGTGTTTATAAACACGGAGTGGGGCATTTTAGAAAGTCGTGTTCTCTATCAAACGATGGTAAAACTCTTATCACTGTAGACTGCAGAGAAATGAAGAAAAAAAGGCATAAGTTTGTTACTGCTTCTTCTGCTTAGACAGCGTTACTTAATTTAGCTATATAAGTGTAAAAACAATAAATAAGTGACTATTATAAGACATATATTCTTGCACTACATGCCAATAGTTTAAAAATTATTTTAGAGTGTCATAAAAAAAATCTTTTCCTCTGTCGGAACATCTGTTCCTCTCTGTCTGTACTAACCTTTACGGTAGTAAATACATACTTGCTACCATTAAGTACGTATGAGCACGCAGACCCATTTATAGGTGCGTAAACTACGGGAACCTAACTACCTGTTGATAACCAATGGACGGCTGATTCTAGCTCTACTCTAAAACAAAAGACGCACTCAAATATCAGAAATGAGGTCGAGGTTACTCTAAAGGGTTGAAGAACTATTAATAACTTTGTTGCAACTTGAATTATTACCTATTAATCTTAATTAATGTTAAAAAATATAGTTCGTTTGATATGCTGTCTACTTTGTCATCTATTTATCAAGAAACCGAACTTTTATAATATTGTTTTTGTTGTGATTTAACAATAGGAATTATACCAATTGACGTTTTTATTTAACCACTTCCAAATTACAGTCAAATAAAATCGAACAATCCCTATCGAAAACTTTCAATTGATTTATCTATTCAAAATTGGAATAAATTAAATAAAATCAAAACAAACCATAGAAAATTAAAAGGGACACAATAGACAACTCTATTTTGAAATTTGGAACGCAATCAAAACATAGTGCGTGGAACCGATCGGGTATAGTCGATAAGTCGTAATCGAGGGGAGAAAAAAATAGGGTTTTTTTATTATCGCTTATTGATCAATTGCTCACGCCTCAGCATTGAGGATTATTGATAGATTGATATTAATGCCTTTGGTTCCGTGGGGTGACGGTTTTTTCAATATGAAGCTCGTTGACGGTACCACAATCGGTTATTGTCGGTAATTCTTCTTCACACAATGGACGATCGATTTTTTTTTATTGCGACGTTTGTTTGCGTATTTTTTTATTTACATGTTTGAGCGGACTGTTTATTGAATGTTTGATTTGGTTTGATTTTTGAGGGTGCGTTTTAGTATCGTTTTGTGTAACATTTGTGGATTTCTAAATGCCATTGTGTTTGATTGTTGGACCTTTTTGATTCCTTTTTTGTTAAAAATCAATGTGGAATTTACATATGGCATAGTAACAGATTATTATCATGGCAGACAAAAAGCATTTCAATACGCAGAGTCTACAAATAAACAAAACTTCTCGAATCCATAGACCATATTGTGTACTCCATATTCAGGCTCACACTTCAATATGCGAAATTGACACCGCAATATTACAAACAGAAATAAGATTGCCTCGAGCCACCCCCGGCATGGGGGTACTTTATTATATCCAGAACGTCTTCACGATTGAAACCAATTGTTAATTGAGCTATATCTATGAAAATTGCGTCTGCAAGATTCTTATCGGCGTTCGCCGTTAAATTTATTGTCACAATGGCGGATTTTCGGTTTATGAGAAACGGAACGTGATTTCCTTCGCGTTCCTTCGATTATATTGCTTCTAATCTTTTCAATAAACCTCCGAGACATTTCCTTTGCTTCTTCGACAGTTTACAAAAAAATTGTCTATGATTAAATAGCTGTTTTGAATTCGGCGCCGAAACGAATAGCTTCGTATTTGTGAAGACAATTATGAATAAATACGATATTGGGAGACCGCCCGACAATAGTTAGACAAATGAATAAATCCAAATGGAAATTTCCCTATTCCCGAACAATAGTTAGATTTTAGAGGCTGTATCTCATACAGACAGATTGATTGGGCCTTTCTAACTGTTGCGAAGTGTGGATTAGGCTGTTAAATAATAGAACAAGTTTGATTTTAAAACCTTAACATCCTATTATTTCATAGACAACTGAAAAGTTTTTTTTACCGTAATGTCGAAAGTTGAATTTTTCTCAGAAGCAACTTAATCAAGTATTAAAAAGACATGTCACGTTTCATTACAAAGGTGTTTAGTGCGACGCAATCATTGCCTTATCTAACTATTGTTGAGGTTTTTCCCTCCTCATCTATAGGGCCATATCTGCGATCTCAAGTTTCGACATAAATCGTGGCGTTGCGTTCACATAAATTTAGGATCTCTCTCCATATTTTGTTACCTGTACCGTTTGTTACGATTTTATTATGAAAATGAATGGCAGGCGGGATGGGGTGGGGAGGGAGGCAAGTAGACGATCAAAAGGGTTCCTAATTCGAACAGCGGTACACTATAGCAACTATGAGTTTTATGGGACGAATCTTTTATGGGATAATCAAATTTTGTAATATTAATGCTCTCGATTCGCGTTTGGGAATTGATTTCGCGAAATGGCTTGAAACGTGATTTGGGTTTCAAAGTTGGAGTTATGAGTACGTACTTTAAATTACGTATTGAGATTTGATTGAATTTATATAAATAAGTCAGTATATTTAAACTCGAAAAATTCTATTGTTTATACAGGTAGTCTAGTGGTAATAGTAGTAATAACTTTATGTATCTATCTATTTGAAAATGTTTTTTGTAGATAAGTTTTGTGTATCTTCAAAAAGTATGAAGCCATTTTTAATTGTAAATGAATTCTAAATTATCATTAATTGGCGCAAAACCTCACGTATGGTACACCTCGCCCTCACGACCAAACAAACCGACATCATTATTTCATTCGTCTTTATTTTAATTGAACACAAATTCCGCTTTTGTTACTTTATTTTTGATATTCGCCTTCTTCGGAATTAATTTGTGGATTGTATCCAAATAATGTTCATATATTGTGGAGTTTTGCTTTGTTAACGCTCTTCATTATTTAGTTTGTCGTTTTGAGAGAATTAATTGGAATTTTCATTGTTGAACACACGTGTAATTAGAAAATACGGAGGACGTATGTTTGAAGAAAATTATTCAGAATTCAACGTGGAACGGAACGTAATTCCACGGGCGGGAAAACTGTTGCTAAAGCTGAGCGTTATTTTTTAAGAATTAAATTTGGTACATCACCGAAATGTGTTCAAATTTTACTACAAAATTACCTGAATCTCAAAAAATTCAAATATAGAACTTCAACGCAAGTTCAAATACAAATGGCTCATTTTTAAGAACGCCAATACAAAGGAAACTACCACAAACAGCCGCGTCGCGTTCGTTTTTCGAATCCATCCCAGTTGTTTCGTTCGAAAGCAATGTCCACAGTTCCGCATACATATCTAACATTAAATGTAATCGTCGAAACCTGTGAAAATATGTAAATTGATCCTTGGAGATGCCGGACCGACGGACTGAGTGAAATTTGAATATAAACTTTCCACCAGAACCGTATAAGCGTCATTTATTTCGTCCGCTCATAAAATATAATGATTTTTGACGTAGCTCTCGGCTATATTAATTTTGTGGGTGCCCTGTTCTACGTATATCGGTGCCATCAAATATCGGGGTGATAGACGCCTTCTAATTAAAATTCGGTGTTAGGTTTAATAAAGACGCTGTAGTAGAATATTTACGACTTAGGTAAATATGAAGTTTTAGAATATGCAACAAGTTTATTTGTAAGGCAAATTAAAAAAACCCCGACTTCAATAGTTTTACATGTAAGCGTCATCTAGTGATGGGCGAAGGAATGTTCTATCCTGTTTGAGTGTTACGATGCCACAGACAGAAACCTATAATAAGCCTCAAACTTATAACACCCCTCTTTTTTTCGGGTGGTAAAAAAGAAATTACTTCATAGGCACTCCATCTTGATAAACTATAAATTTTGCAATCCCTAAAAGATATACCTGGACATTCATTGTACATACGTAATGTAAGTAAAGATGGGTGTAAGTATGTAGTTGGTAATATTTACTGACGAACGATAGAAAACAAAGTAGGTACGTGAATTCCTAGTAAGTTATTTCAGAATTCAATAAAGATCAGATAATAAAGTTGCTAAATAAAACCTAGCGTTTAAAAAATCTTCTGTCCTTCTATATTAAAAACTCAAAGTGCACATAATTAATACAAAGAGTACTTTGACGTAGTCTAAAACAATATTGACATTTCAATCCACACGAGCGCTTAAACTCATTGTAAAATTTCCGAATAACAAAACTTCCGAAAAGGAAAAACGCCGCAAAATGGATGCCACTCGACTGAATAAGAGATCTGGAATATTTACATAAAAATCAAATAACGCCAACCGAGACGGGATGCGCGCATAAAATTAAAATCGATTAGATATTCTACCCTTCGAATTAAATATCATTGCCCTATCTCACACAGACACATCTCAGATCTAGATTAAACGCGGAGGGTTCGAAAAACAAATGCAAAAACAAGTACAATCGAGATTCAAGAACATCCCTAATTTCCAAATTCAAATTTGCAGCTAAATCATCTTTTTAAAAGTTTTGCAAAAAACAAACATTCTTCCGAACCATAGAGAACAGATATTTAAAAAAAAACAGCACGACACCAATGGGGTGTAAGTTAAAATATCGAGCCGTGCTTATTTGCATACTAACTAAAATAATTTATTATTTTTTCGGAGGGGCGACTGTATGGGGTGCTATTGTATACAATAGAAATAACTAGAATCCTGAGTATTATTGGCCCGATTGTTACAGCTTCGAGCCTCAAAAATATTTATGGGAATCCGTGTTTGAAGTGTTACAATCTGATACACATATAGTTAGGTACAGATTTATTTTCAGCTGATTTGAGAGGAAAGAAAAGCTTAGAATGTTGTTTGTTGTTGATAGCTCCTTCTTCCTTCTTCTTCTGTTTATATTATTTTAAAGCCGATCGAGAAATGGAATCATGTTATTAGGTGACGCGGCAACCCGTCACTTTTGATTCCCATTCCACCTTCACGCCCACCATCACGCTATAAGAGTCTAACGGCTCTGTCAACCTCGTAATAGATAAAGACGTCATCATGTAAACAGATACAGACGATAAACTAGTTCCGAACAAATATCAAATTAAACATACGCGGAAATGCAATATTCGACGGCGGGAGATGCTTAAAAGTTGAATCAGAGGTTTGGAAATCGGGGTACGGTTCGCAAAAGGACTAGCGAGTCGCATCCTTACAAAATATCGTATGATTGCGCGGAACAAAGCGAACTTTGCGTCAACTCGTTGCGCTGAAAAAGTTTCCCGACTGCTGTTTCGCGACGCGTATTGTCAATCGCAATGCCGATGTTGTCTACAATATGATTTCCGAATTGCCTTTTATTCTAATTTCAAATTTGACGTTCGATGTTCCTTTGAATTTCGAATAATAAAACTACATTCGGGAAAATAACAAGCCATTGAGCATAAAAGTTAAAGAGGAAATGTCCAAGTGTTTATGTTGACGCTGCAACATCTAGACGGTGGATTCGAACGAAATTATCGTTGGAATCAAAGGGAATATTTTAAATATCTATACATTTGCATGTTAGGCAAGGCTGCCCAGACAGCCGCACACCACCACCGCAAGATTTATACACTTACCCGTTTCATACGCGATACTGTTTAAATTCTACGATTCACTGATGCATTATATATGTTTCATTCTTTTTTCGGTCTGGCCGCACCTTTGTTTTGCGTGTTCAATATTGATGAGTGGTCATAATATCGTGGTTTTAATTTTAATTTTTCTGTGCTGCCAGCTACGTTTGTTTGTTGTGAGAAATACACACAGATGGACACTTGGACAGGCATTCCACAGCTTCTGGTAAATGGAGATACAAATATTAGTGTTTGTTTTGAAACTAGGTGTTATATTGACTCTGTCTTTACAAGGAAAATTTTATTCAAATTCATAGATTAAATATTTTCTTTTTGAATCGTACCGAAATCCATAGAGCTCGAAATGTTTTAGAGCAACGGTATCAAAGTCCATAGAGCCAATACGACATGTTCTTTTTTCAAAGCAAGAGTGTGGAAATTTATACAGCCAAGGCTAACGGCGCTATAAAATACTATCGCAAAAACTTGCATGATTAGTAAGTTTGTCGCATTTTTTCACTGGAGCGTAATGGCTGCCGAACAAAGGGTTATATTCGTATGCAAATCAGCTGCACAATAGATCGGCACCGACAATCTTAGATCGACAATAATCCTTAGAAATAATAATGATAGGGAGTTCCCTTTCAAATTATACGTTTGCTTGTAAAAAGTTATGGCTTCTGTAACTTCCTCACTATTAGTTTTCGACACGTCAACTTTTGCAACATTACTTTGGACAAATTTTGTTGAAAAATAACTTGATCAAAATTAAAACCGATGAAACTACACATTATAAACAACGTTAATTTTATTAATATGTAATGAGGTTATCTAAACAAATGTGTTATAATATTCATGACAAATATTTAGCACTTCCATCACTCACAGAGCTAGTGTACCATCGGAGGGAGATGCATCGGCCAGAAGATAGCACGAAAAGGGGTTGATTTGATTGAATATCTGTTATTAAGAACCCTCCCGAACGCACACATTCACACATTAAATAATATACACATTAAGTTTATAAATATGCATGAGGTACACACGTTAGTGTGCGTGAGGTTCAATACACCCGTACACAATGATATTTAAAATATCAAACGCATTGGTTCGGATTCAAAAGTATATCGTGTAACGAGATGGGGTGAAATTATTAATTTTGCGGCAGAAACTTTTGTTTTCCACATTCCGTTTCGTGGTTATAGAATTAAAAATTTGAATTTAGAATTACAGGCTGGAAATTTTTGGTTTTAATATATTGAATCAATAGACAATTTAGGTGTTGTTTGTTGTTTTGGGTTCCAGGCATTTGACATATTTTTCAGCGGAGCACGTTCAGAATTTAAAAAATATAATTTAGAATTAGGTGTACTAGCTGGAAAATTTTGGTTTAAAATGTTGAATCAACAGAAAGTTTAAGCGTTGTTTGTCGCTTTTAGCTTCCACTTCCAGTCATTTGACACACATTCGCCCCGGAGTACGTTCATTATGAATCCTGATTTTCGCGATTGCTTGATGGTTGAGAATAATTAATGGGAACGATATTCCTCGTGAGGCTTCCTTTCATAAAACTCGAGTCTTATTGTTTTGCGAGCGAACAATTTATTTTTTGTTTGCAGACTCCTGAATTAATTTACTTTCCGTTATGTTAGCTATCATACGCAGATATTTAATGATTTCGCCTCTGATTATTCCTATTCATTCCACGAATCTGTATGTAATTTGAGAGTTTCTGAGTTTTTGATTATTGAAATCCGTATTACTGTTCAGATATGTTTAATTAATCTTTGGAAATACTGGCAGTGGAAAGTTTCGAGTCAAAGAAAAAAAAAGATGTTTTACAATCAGATTTGGAACTGTGATCGAGCTCGTGATATTTTCGAACAGTGTCATTCAAATAGCAGCGAATATGACACGATTATTTTTACACCTTGAGGCGGCAGACATGTTGGATTTGATTCACGACATCATACAGCTGTCATGATATGATTAACGACAAAATTGTGCACAACGTCTATTTTTGACGCGAAGCGAAACGTGAAGTAGATGGCGCTACCGCCTCAGAAATGTCACTCGTCATTAAACTTGTCAATGTCAAATGTGAAAAGACGTTTGACATTGAGTGTCTTGGCACTGAAGAGCGATGGGTTAAATCGATAAGTTTCAAAATAAATAAAACTTATAGCTTGTAAATACTTACGTGTAGTTTTAATTGAACTAAATGACTAATAATTTATAAAGGGCACCTACAATAAAAAGCGATAAATATTTTTTTTTACTTTTCAATAGTTATTTTACATTCATAGTATTTTTAATCATGACAGATTAAACATATTGTTTGCTTTTGAAAAGTATTTACTTTTTAAATTACCAAAAGGTATGCGAACAAAGTTCTCTGACTGCTTTGGCCGAGTATGGCTCTGGTAAGAGAGGGTCGTGCTCCTGCAGTAGAGAAAAAAAGAGACCTGATGATGATGATGATTTGTAAATACGTAATTTTTTTATCCTCTTATTTCAATAAAGCCTACCTCATCTTCATGATGCTGATTCAAACAACAAAACAAATTTTAGACATAAGTACTTACATATGATTAGTATCATTGGAAGTAATAAAGTCCCTTCTGGAGAGCAGCCAAATTTATCTAATGACCACTTTTTATTTCCATCGGTAAAAATGTACGATATGAATATTCGTTACATGTCGTGTTGTCCCGCGGATGAGGCCCAGATATTATTTTAAGTTATAAGCGGGAGCGATTTAGAAATGTTGAAGTTTTTAAAGCTTTTTAATGCATTTGTTGTGAAATTTACTTTTAAAATAAAATTAGGATCAGTCGAAATTTGTAAGAACGTAAAACAATTTATTTTAAAAACAGATGTGACAGAGAAAAATCACATGGAAGACAAATTAAAAATAGTTTGCAAGATTTGCAACAGTATTATTCCATCTTCTTAAATTAATATAATCACGCAACAAAATAAGTACAAACTTAAAAACGTGACCAACTAATAAATTGATTCTATTTAGTTTTTACATAATTTAGTTTTAATTTATATATAATCATTTTAGTTTAGTTTAACGTTTATTTATAGTTTAGTTTAGTATATATTAATTTGTTAAATCGACTGTATGTATATTTTTTTAATTTTTAACATGAATAAAATGCTATTTATTTACTAATAAATAAAAATTAAATAAGGAGAGAGGTGAAGGGAGGGGGAACGGGGACGCACATTGCGGAAAATACTTATATTCATTCTGTGCCAGTACACAATCAAGCATCTTTGATTTCATATATTGTTGTTAGATTATGAATAACTATCTCATTTTTAGGGTTCCGTACCCAAAGGGTAAAAACGGGACCTTATTACTAAGACTTCGTTGTCTGTCCGTCTGTCCGTCTGTCCGTCTGTCTGTCACCAGGCTGTATCTCAAGAACCGCGATAGCTAGACAGTTGAAATTTTCACAAATTATGTATTTCTGTTGCCGCTATAACAACGTATACTAAAAATAAAATAAATATTAAAGGGGGGCTCCCATACAAAAAACTTGATTTTTTTAGATAATGGTACGGAACCCTTCGTGCGCGAGTCCGACTCGCACTTGGCCGTTTATTTAAGGATTTTGGCACAGTTAAATTAGACTTTTCAAGAGTCAAAGTAAAAACCAAAGACTTTTGTAGAGGCTAAAATTCTGACACCTATATTTTTTCAATCACTAAATAGCCGGTACCCTGTCTGTACACATAAATAAGTAGTAACATCGCTACCCGCTCTTAACTCTCGCTTCGCACCACCGCCAAAGAAGGGTCTTTTTAACCCGGGTTGTTCACCTTGTATCGAAAGGGTTAATTTCTCTATACGAAAGGGGTATTACAGACGGACCTCGATATGACTGTTCGATCGTTTGAGGCATGGCGTGCGAGGTTTTTTATGATCAGGGGTTTGTTATGTTTAAAATAATGTCGCTGTTTTGGCTTCCAGCAAAGACATAAAAATTTAACATCATTTTACAATTCTGTTTCTTTAGTAGATCTGTGGTCTTTTTGGTTTTGAGAAACAAATATAGGTATGACTATTTTCCTGTTGTCTCCCATGCTGGTCTGGGAGAAATAAAAAAAAAACTTAGAATGTACCAGCTGCTTCTCTTCCCACGCAGATCGTAAAAGCCGATCGAGGGAATGGGCAAAAATGCAAATCATTTCAACAGGCGATGCGGCTAGCAACCCATCACTGTATTGATTGCTTTTCCATCTTCTCGCCCACCATGACGCTAAAAGTGGCTTTTGGGTCTTGCGGCCCTGGGCTCTGCATAGAACCGCAAGACCCAAAATGCTGTGTCTGCCCCATTAGGGATAAATACGTGATAGTATGTATGTATGTATTTTTCTGTTCTGTCGTTTTCAGATATAGATGTTTTTTTATCAGCAGTAAATATGATGTTTTTGTTTTATTTAGAGAACGGGTTACTCACGTATAGAGTCAGCTAATCAAAAAATATGATGTTTCATTTATATTTTAATTAGTTTACGTAATAAAAAAGATATATTTAATTAGCTACAAATAATTAAAAAAAAAACTTATTTATAATGTTTTTTTTTTATTTGATTTTTCTGATATATGAATATTTTTTATTAATTAGTTTTTTTGGCATCACCTGTAGGTTGACTGGTAGAATAGGCTCTGTGCCTTCCGCCTATAACAGTTTTTGTAATAAAGTTATTTATTTAATATAAATTATTTTTTTAATGTTTATTTTTAATTAAATATTTATGTATGTAAAAACGAGATATACACCCATGGGCGTAATTTTAATTGTTATATATTATTCAAGTTTAATGTCGAAGTTGTGTAAGGGTGTGATCTCTCGGGACAACGGGGAAGGGGTTCAAAAATCACGATTGTACCCTATAGTGTACACACCGCCTTAGAGGGGTAGAGTGGGGCAGATTAAGGGTCACTTGTATGTGTGCACTGTATCGATTGATTGGTTATTAGTGTTATATAGGTGTAGATATGTTTTATGTAATTTTATATATAAAATTTTATTTTTTAAGTACATCTCATTCTTAATATTGAGTAAGTAGGTAAGTATTGCTTAGATGTAACAAAAACACAACGTTTGTGGTTTGCAAAAGGGAAAACACAGATGGTACGTTTTTTTTCAGCAGACTACTTAATGTTTTATAGGATCATTAATTGTTTCCAACTTACTCTCTACCTCATAAAAAATAGATATAATCGTCATAATTTATTGTAAGTAAAGCTAAGTATTTTTTTACATTCATTCAAGACAAAATTCTAATAAAAAAGTGGCACAATTTTACTTATTTTTGCTTGCATTTATTTTTATGTACTATGTTAGGAACAAATTGATTTAGTTATTTACAAAATTCATTTATACAAAGTACAAAATTTAAATGAATATATTTACTGATTTATTTGATATAAATACAAATTCTTTGTTCGACTATCTTGATTATGACTAACTAGGTTAGCTAGAATTTATTTTAGTGATTATAACGACCCATCAAAGGTTGCTTAACTTGCATCATCGAGGGGCACCACCATATGCACATAAGAATAATGAGTAAATAATAGGGGTGGACAAGCCCAATCGATTGATCAAGTCGCCAAGGGTGAGATGTACCGAAAGGGGTAGATTAAAATATTGCAAGGGTGGCTGTGATACCATCTGATGTATATAGTCTGTGCTTCTGTAGATGCTGGCCTTGTGATGTTTTAGAAATTATATACTTTTTTTTAAGGTCGAGGACTTTTAGTAGATTTGTAAGTCTGTATTTTAACAACTTTTTAGATCAAGGATAAATTTTTTTTAGAGGCGAGGCCTTCGAACAGATTTATAAATCTGTATTTTAAATTCGATCAAGGATAAATCTACAAATTAATTTGTTAATAAATCTATAAATAATCCGGCAACCTTGGTTGAGCATTGCCAAGAATATCATCTTTGGAGAAGAAGCCGAAACACTGAAAAAAGTGATAGCTGAACCAGTTTTGCTACTTGCAATTTGATTTATACCAAACTTTTGTTCAAATAAGCAGAACAATGTAGTTTCAATAAAAACACATTTTAATTACTGTAGCCCTGAGTTCAGCAGTCACTCGATTTTGGTAACGTGTAGCAAAAATTTTTGCTACTAGCAACCATTCTTTTTTCTCTGTGAAAGTGCACGCCGGGTTCCGAAGCAGCATAGCTAAACAAAGCATAGCGAAAGAAAAAACAAAAAAACGACGGTACGCTTCGAGATTAAACGTAAGTATTTCCATACGCTTGCGTTGTCTCGTCTTGGCAGGAACACTACCGTGCGCAGAAATCGACGCCGAAATTTATTCCTACTTCCAAAAGCGTTTTGCAAATCGTTTTAAAACTAACCATTCCCAAAATATTGGCAATCCGATACCGCACTTGCACCAAACAGATAATGCAGTTTTATTATCTGTGGACATGCGAAAGATTATTTAGCGGCGCCATGATAACATTTAAAGTTTTTCGGGCAACGACACGGCACCGGGTTAACCCTACAGACGCGGCCGCACTAAAAGGAGGTTGGTCGTTTCGCCCCACGTGCTGTTTGTCCCATGGTCCGAATCTTTAAAAAAACCCTTTTCAAATCCTACTAGTATTTATTATAAACGCGAAAGTTTGTAAGTATGGATGGATGTTTTTTATTCTTTCACGTAAAAGCTACTGTATGGATTTTAATGAAACTTTACAATAATATATAGCTTATACGATAGAATAACACATAAGCTACAATTTTTATAGATATTGTGTGATCCTGCGCAGACGAAGTCGCGGGCACCAGCTAGTAAATAAATATATACGAAAAATTACACTGATTGAGCTAGTCTCAAAGTCAATTCGAAACTTGTGTTATGGGATACTAATTATACTATACTACTGCATATTTTTAAATATGCAGTTTCGCCGAATCAGGAATCATGCAATAGTCTGTTTTGAAATGATCGATTAGAATCAAAATTCGATTGCAAAAGTTAAAAGAAGATCAATAAAATTTTATAAAAACTTTATTGATCCACGATATACAGTTATTTACAATTAGCGGACTTAACAGTAAAAGCGTAAAAATACATATTGAAAAACATTTTTTTGTTTGTATAGTAACCTTTTTTTTTTCAATAATGATCCGTATTGAACAAGGGAAATCTTTGGTAAGACGACCGAAGTACATAAGATTCATAAGTCCATCCGCACCATGGCGCAAAACTGACAATTCAAAAACGGTTCTCATTCGATTCGGACAATAGTTCGAACAGCTTTTGGGGCAAAACGGCTTGCACTAAACAATAGCAGTTTACCGTTAACGTTTCAACACAACCCCTTCCCGAAACGCTATTCGCTATTCGCGTGACCGAACCTGCTTTTTGACATGAACCGACTGTTTTGCACTCAAATTTTCGCGTTTCTCGCTTTGGTTCTGCAATTAATGATCGTTATCTTTCGCTTTATATTTATGCCGGTATTGAGTTTTTCGTTGCAGTTTCGCAGGGGCGGGGCATCAATTATCCATGTTTTTAGGTTATAAAGTTATTATAATGCCTTAAAAGTCGTTAGTTAATGTATCTCGCCGTATTGTGGCGTAAATTGGAACTAAATTTACCATTGCAGTGTCTATAACACAGATTAAAAAACATCCTGTGACGCCATAATTCGCTATTTTCTAACAAGTCAAATCAGATAAGTACTATGTTTAAACGTCAAAACATGGGACACAACAACATTCTATGGGGTTTGTATGAAATATAGACAGAAGGTCAAAATTATAAATCTTTTGGGTCTTGTCTTGGATGTTTATTTAAATAAGTATTTATTATAAAATATAGTATCGTTGGGTTGGTATCCCATAACACAAGTTTTGAACTTAGCTCACTCAAATAATATAAGTTTACAGAAAAGAAATACAAAGAAAGTAAATATAGGTAGTTTAACAATAAAATGAAAAAATCTAATCTGCAATTTCACAACATAAAAAAGAGGTGTACCAAGAAAATCCTATTAAAATTATAACACGACGATCAATCTAACAAAATTACACGAAATAACTTATGTATGCGAAATAAATATTAATGACATAGAACTAACCCTTCTCCTACCCCTAGAACCACCCTTAGAATCAGAGAATTTTACTAATAAATGTGTGTAATTAATCAACAGTGTGGGTAGCACCCGTTTCACCGATGTGGTAAAAAATACCCTGGTTTTTGCCACGGTCCCGTGCAACGTTAAGAAATTTCACTCTTGTATTCGAATCGTTATTAATTGTAACGTTACATTTTTTATCAGATTGGTTACGTGATGTTAATTAATATTCAATCGATTCAAAACAATATTTTACCGGTATTTCACACATCAAAAATTAATATTCAACTAGCTGTACCCGCGGGCTTCGCTCCCCGTAAAAATTTCGGAATAAGAAGTACCCTATGTCCTTCCTCGAGTCTCAAACTATATCCATACCAAATTTTATCCAAATCGGTTCAGTAGTTTAAGCGTGATGAGTTAACAAACCAACAAATAAATATACAACTCACTTTCGCATTTATAATATTATAGTAGGATAGGATATAGATTTCTAAAATAATAGCGCTTTGACCACATAATATGTATGTATGGAAAGACAAGTACATACATTTTTGATTTAATTTAATTGATCAAAATTTGGTTATTCCGCTATTTTCTTTTTTCAAAACGTATTTTGGTTTTATAATATGTCAGTTTCCTCTAATTTATAACGAAGCTTTAATACCATGGAATAATGTAATGAATTCGTCTATATTATACGAAGTATAAAATTTGATATGTTCCTACTTGAAATGGCGACTTAATCTGTCTAGATGAATAACTATTTCTATAGAATAAACCATGCAAATTTACAGAATTATAAGATTTTTTAAAATCTCTTTATATTCATTAAGCCCGAACTGAATCTCTTCAAGTAAATGTTGACCATACATATATAACGTAAAACGTCATAAGTGTTAAGTTTTGTCTCGAGCAAATTCTAACAGTCATCAAAAATCAATGAGGCGTCCCGAGATGTGTCTAAAGACACGCATAAATCATCCCGCCATTTCACAATGGGCACCTATACAAACACCCCACACGTTAATTAATTAAAATTATTAATGACAACGCAAAATAATGCGAAATCGATATGTCTTGGCGCGGCGACTATATAAAAACGCTATAGCGCTTAACGGGTTATTAATTTTGTCTCGTTTTTTTGTAACTATATCTGTCCACTGCAAGACTGAAGGGGTTATCGCAATGACTAAGTCTATAAATTCACCTAATCGCTGGAATGACTAGATCTGAAAACGACCAAGGCTGTAAGAAGTCTTTTAATAATCTTCTGTACTTGCGCTTAGGAAGCGGCAATATAAATGTAGCTGCAAGTAAATAATACAACTACCTATTATGAAATTGAAAGAATAATTGATAATTATCAAGTGATACAAATATGCACACATAAATAAATAATTTTTAACTTTGACTATTTGAATAAGCAAATGATTTGGCCATACGCTACGGCCAACGCTGGGCAGATAGGTTGGTGATTGCAGTAGATGACAAAGTCTTGCACAGGACGCTGTTGCCCGTTCTCTTTCAACGGGTTATTAATTTTGTCTCGTATAGCAAAGCAAATAATTATTCGTTTTTGTTTAACGGCGGGAATATGCAGATGAGGGTTTTACGTTTTCTTTTATTGACAGTTTATGGTTTGGAAACTTTTGATCGGATACTTGAGTTAATGGAGGCGGAAGAAACGGTATTTTCGAGCCATTGTCGAAAACGTAATTTGGAAAAATATCATAACAGTTATTCAAAAAACCAACGCGCTGATCGCTATCTTGCTTTTTTATTGCGATTTGTGATCTGTGATGTCATTGGGGATTCTAAATATTCGATTTTCAAATATGATTAATTGAAGTGGAATTTATTTTTAATTTTGAAATCTTTCCTTCGTGGGCGACTATTAAGTGGATGACAGCCGTAAAGGATTACCAGCCAGTATTGCTACGGTACTTATCGGCAAACAAGTGACAGTCGATAAAGAGTCTGCTTTTTAAAAATGGACGCTTTTAATCGTCACGCGATTCGAATAATCGTTTGACGTTTGGAGATTACCGCTATTAATGGCCAGTATTTAAAACAATTCGACGGTATTGACAAATTTCGACCATTTGTTTGATTGTGGTGTGCTAAGTGGCTTTAATGCATCGATTGTCTTTGTATCTTGCTGTCAGTTTTGACATATAAAAGTAATCTTCTTTTGATTGAGAAGCTTGATAGCCCAGTGGTGCGCGCTGTCTGATTGCGTTTACGTATAACACTTGATATTATCCAATATAGAGTTAAGATATATTTTTTTGATGCCGTGTGGTTTCCGGCAGAGTAGAATAGGACTACTCCAAGTCCTCCCATGGATGTCGTAGAAGGCGACTTAGGAATACAAGCTAAACTAAGCTTACAAACATCAATGACACCTCTCCAACCCGTCTGGCCAGCGTGGAAAGTGTAGGCCAAGTCCGTCTTGCTGCTCTGGCCAAGTATGGCTCTGGTGGTACAGATAGGGTTGTGCTCATGTAGTGGAGACAAAAAGACCTGATGATGATAATAATTCAATTTTAGACAATTGTACTACTTATTTGACGTAGGTATGCAGCATTTCCTCAGCTTACCTGAAACAATAATAATAAGAAAAATTAGAAATTATATCACTTTTATAATAAGGTACTCATATTGATTCTATGAAAAGTTTATAGTGCCATCATAAACCACGACTAAATACGTTCCCAGAACACAAAATACGTTCGTAATCTCACCGATAAGTCTATTATCTTATAAAAAACCGAGGAATGTACCAAATAAACCTTGCACGCAACCGGCCATATTTAATGTAACAAGGGACGCAAGAAATCAACCGAACGGAAGGGGGGACGCACAATTTGTAGCCGAACAACTCGATAGTCGATGTTAAAAGACCCAATTCTGTGTTGTCTATGGCAAATTATGTCTTTTAATTTTTGAATATGGAATGTGAATGACATTTTATACAGACTAGAACATGAAGTTAGCGGGTAAAAGGTCTAGAAGGTCTAATCACTTGACTGAAGTTCTGCATGTCATGTCATATATAAGGTGTAGCAAAATATACTGAAACTATTTTAAGGGTGAATTCAGTCCATGATTCTGAACAACTTTCCCCAACGAAGACGTACAGGGATCAGCTGATCGGTCAACTTCCAATACAAGTTGTCGCGAATGCGAAGCAAGTGTGTATTATTAAATATTTTTATTATTTATTTAAATATCAAGGTACCTAAAAGTCAATGTTTGGCTGTTATCAATTTTATTCTTTTGTCCGTGCGCGGATGGTTGCGCAGAAGAAGTGAACGCGGCGTGAAGAGGGATATTATCTGTGGCAGATGGAAAAAGGGCGGCACAAAGTACAAGCACAAAATAAGATGGTAAAATTGTAATTTCTGACAATTATTGAGATTTTACGAGAGATAGAGTTTCGGTGAGCGTTTTATAAGTTTATTTACTATCTAGAGAATTCTACCGATAATAATTAATTACTATGTGTTTATGTTTCAGTGTTTTGAGTTAACCGATGCGTCCGTTTTTGTTGTTGGTTTATTGCAAGTTGCGACTTGCAATAAATAAATCGAGAGAGAGAATTACCGATGCGTCGGTCTATTAGTTGGTCTATTGTAAACTGCGTGTGTTACAATAGATGGAAAAGAGATAAGAGAATAAGAGTTTGGGTTTAGGTGATCTGTTGTAAACTGCGTGTGTTACAATAGATAGAGAAGAGCTTAGAGAATAAGAGTTTGAGATTAGTTGGTCTATTGTAAACTGCGTGTGTTACAATAGATGGAAAAGAGATAAGAGAATAAGAGTTTGGGTTTAGGTGATCTGTTGTAAACTGCGTGTGTTGCAATAGATAGAGAAGAGCTAAGAGAATAAGAGTTTGAGATTAGTTGGTCTATTGTAAACTGCGTGTGTTACAATAGATGGAAAAGAGATAAGAGAATAATAGTTTGGGTTTAGGTGATCTGTTGTAAACTGCGTGTGTTACAATAGATAGAAAAGAGCTAAGAGAGTAAGAGTTAAGCGAGGCTCGGGGTGGCTATAGGGGAGGTTGGAGGCCACACGGGGATGCGTCCCCATAGAGAGAGAGAGAATCCGCTGGATTAGCTAGCACATGAGCGGATGGAACAGCCATCCCAGGTGTGAGCGGATGGAACAGCCATCCCAGGTGTGAGCGGATGGAACAGCCATCCCAGGTGTAAGCGGATGGAACAGCCATCCCAGGTTTAAGCGGATGGAACAGCCATCCCAAACGTAAGCGGATGGAACAGCCATCCCAAACGTAAGCGGATGGAACAGCCATCCCAAGTGTAAGCGGATGGAACAGCCATCCCAGGTGTAAGCGGATGGAACAGCCATCCCAAATGTAAGCGGATGGAACAGCCATCCCAAGTGTACCTAAGCGGATGGAACAGCCATCCCAGGTGTAAGCGGATGGAACAGCCATCCCAAATCCTGTGGAACAACCACCAAGTGTTTGCGTAACACTGTAATTGTATCAAAGATAAAGCTAAGTATACCATACGAGATGAGGGTGTATTATAAGTACAAGACTTTCGTCATGATGACCATTTTTACCAGGCCAGCTAGGGTCATTGGCGACATGGTGGAGGTGCTGATCTAAAAATCTGATTTACCGTGTTTTAACATAAAGATTTGTGTGTTTGTTGCATTTTACGGGTGTATATACTTATTCCTATTGTTACGAATAAATGCTATAACCCTTTAACTGTCGGACGCCCGGAGCGGGCGTCTGATGTATTGTTATTCTATTGTGTCTGCTATGTCGACATTTGAAGGGATAAATAGACATGTAAAATTAGTAATAGGGATGTTGACCAAAAAGTGTTCCAATTATTTTATTCAGTCCGATGGACCGAGGGTTAGATAAGATTATTCAAAAATGATTGACTAATTTATTATTGTATAGTAAAGTAAAGTAATAATAATTTTACGAAGGTGCAGAACATCAAAGATTCAGAGTGGAGGCAATTTACGGTACGTGAACGAATAGTGAAAATCGTACTTAATCATGACGTTATGCGAAATTTAAATGCGCCATATTTTTGTCAGTATTTGCTAATCAGAGAAAAGAATAAATGCAAATAGTGTAACGTCCTTAAATGACCTGTCTAAAAAAAAAAAAAAAATGTCCACATCCTTATTGTGTTTTTATATAACAAATGTCTAATTATATTCACAAAGTTTGTGGACAAATACCGTTTATTTTAATCATGTTTTATAATTTGAAGCATGAGTTTTTGAATTAAGGGTAAAAAGTACACTAAAACAGGTACCTTTTAAACTTAACAATAAGTATAAGGAAGAAATTAGTGTCAATCATTTGTGTTAATTTTACTGTTAAAAAAAACGGGTTTTGACGTCATAAATCAAACAGTGTATTTTTATATTTAACCAACTGAAATACTTACTTGTGTTAAATTTAATATGAAGCTGCATTTTGTTTCTCTTCAAATAAAAGAAACGGATAAATAGTCCAATTTGTTTTCGTAAGGATCTGATTGACTTGATCGTCTGGAGTTCGAATTCCACCAGAGTGCGTGCGAGTTTACAAGACTGACATTCCTTAACAAGTATTGGTATTGTCATAAAACTCCTGCAGATGTAGACAGACACTAAGGTATATTTGTAAATATAATTCTTATAGCAGTTGACCAGAATTTTTGAAGAATAATGTAGATGTAGCCTACGCACATTCAAAACAGTGAAATCTCAACGTTTTCTTTGGCCGAGGAAGGTCTCGCGAATGAATAACCTATAATTATAATTGATTCTGATTTCAGTAGCATAAAACCTGTATATATAAAAAAAATAATTAAAATTGATTTCAAAACAGCGGCAAATATCAGATTGTGAGATTTTAAAAGCAAGTCACAAACAATATAAGTACTTTAATAATGGTTTGAAAGAGAGCACACAAAATTCTAGATAAATTCTTTAAAGTGTTAACTAATAATAAATTACACGTGTCTAAGAGAAAGAAGTGACAAACATTGGCAATCAAGAGCTGTAATCAATAGAGTAGGTACCTGAGCTAGGACTAACTATAAATAAAAGCAGAAAGTAATAGGGCACACTGAAAGGTTGAGAAGTTAGTAAAGGCTCGAATGGACATATAAAAATAATAAAGTTACAAACGTCGTCAGGCGTGACAATGACTCATTCAATAGGACATTTCTATTACAACTTGAAGTTGAAAGTACAGTACTATCAGCACAGACTACCTTAAATTTTGAGGTCAATGTACCCAAGGAAGAGTCTCAAATAGAAGTAGTCAGTAGAAAAGACAGTTGATGGCAGAAAATCCACCAGGGCTTCGACGGTCAGAGCTAGAGAAAAGATTAAAGCGTAGAATTCTCAATTCCTGGACAGATTGTTACACCGTACCTAAATGTGTGTGGTGGAGAACTTATTCATAATAAACCTAGGTATTGTAAAAGTTATGTTTCTCTTTATTCTTTCGCCGTGGCGGAGTGTCGCGAATGCGAAGCAAGTGTGTATTATTAAATATTTTTATTATTTATTTAAATATCAAGGTACCTAAAAGTCAATGTTTGGCTGTTATCAATTTTATTCTTTTGTCCGTGCGCGGATGGTTGCGCAGAAGAAGTGAACGCGGCGTGAAGAGGGATATTATCTGTGGCAGATGGAAAAAGGGCGGCACAAAGTACAAGCACAAAATAAGATGGTAAAATTGTAATTTCTGACAATTATTGAGATTTTACGAGAGATAGAGTTTCGGTGAGCGTTTTATAAGTTTATTTACTATCTAGAGAATTCTACCGATAATAATTAATTACTATGTGTTTATGTTTCAGTGTTTTGAGTTAACCGATGCGTCCGTTTTTGTTGTTGGTTTATTGCAAGTTGCGACTTGCAATAAATAAATCGAGAGAGAGAATTACCGATGCGTCGGTCTATTAGTTGGTCTATTGTAAACTGCGTGTGTTACAATAGATGGAAAAGAGATAAGAGAATAAGAGTTTGGGTTTAGGTGATCTGTTGTAAACTGCGTGTGTTACAATAGATAGAGAAGAGCTTAGAGAATAAGAGTTTGAGATTAGTTGGTCTATTGTAAACTGCGTGTGTTACAATAGATGGAAAAGAGATAAGAGAATAAGAGTTTGGGTTTAGGTGATCTGTTGTAAACTGCGTGTGTTGCAATAGATAGAGAAGAGCTAAGAGAATAAGAGTTTGAGATTAGTTGGTCTATTGTAAACTGCGTGTGTTACAATAGATGGAAAAGAGATAAGAGAATAATAGTTTGGGTTTAGGTGATCTGTTGTAAACTGCGTGTGTTACAATAGATAGAAAAGAGCTAAGAGAGTAAGAGTTAAGCGAGGCTCGGGGTGGCTATAGGGGAGGTTGGAGGCCACACGGGGATGCGTCCCCATAGAGAGAGAGAGAATCCGCTGGATTAGCTAGCACATGAGCGGATGGAACAGCCATCCCAGGTGTGAGCGGATGGAACAGCCATCCCAGGTGTGAGCGGATGGAACAGCCATCCCAGGTGTAAGCGGATGGAACAGCCATCCCAGGTTTAAGCGGATGGAACAGCCATCCCAAACGTAAGCGGATGGAACAGCCATCCCAAACGTAAGCGGATGGAACAGCCATCCCAAGTGTAAGCGGATGGAACAGCCATCCCAGGTGTAAGCGGATGGAACAGCCATCCCAAATGTAAGCGGATGGAACAGCCATCCCAAGTGTACCTAAGCGGATGGAACAGCCATCCCAGGTGTAAGCGGATGGAACAGCCATCCCAAATCCTGTGGAACAACCACCAAGTGTTTGCGTAACACTGTAATTGTATCAAAGATAAAGCTAAGTATACCATACGAGATGAGGGTGTATTATAAGTACAAGACTTTCGTCATGATGACCATTTTTACCAGGCCAGCTAGGGTCATTGGCGACACAAGTTGACTGATCCGAATTTCTATATTTCGACATATGTTCGGGGAAAGTTATTCACTGTCACGATCTTCACGAAATTAAAATAGTTTCAGTATATTTTGTAAGACCTTATATATTTTTATGGTTTTATATAATATATAATAAAATAATTTGTAGCACTGGTCAGCGAATTAAAAAATCGTGAATCGTACGTATAAAAAGTGTTATTGTCCTCTTCATTCATTTTATCGGAAATAATAAAATTAGAGATAATGTTTGACCTTACACGATATATCAATATCGTATGTCCCAGTTGACCATGACAGTAGTTTTTAATTTATTTTTCAAGGACATTTTATTATTTGTACTCAGGTTTAAGGTTTAGGTTTATTTCTTTCCATATACTTATCTAATTAAATTTTCACCCCATCTATTATCTTTTCTGCAACGTCCCAAAGGTGAACTGGTAGACAATGCTTAGCATTAAGGTGTATATTTTGTAACATAATCTTAAGATTTTAAGTGCAATAAATTAAATACACAGATATCATAAAGTATTCAATATTTACACATAAAACATGTCATGTCCACATGAGATAATATAGTAGGTGGAGAAACATATATAAAAAATGAACACTGATTCCGAGGCGATGCGAAAAAAGTAAAAATTATAAACCTACAATTAGAAATAGAAATAGAAAATCTTTATTTGGAGCATATACAATTACATTCATATGTATGTTTTTTTAATATATTATAATAATAGATAAAAAGTGTGTGAAGAACACTTACAATACACTTAAAGGCAAATTAAGCTGTTCAGATTATATGATGTAGGTATAATGTATACCTTTATATTTTATTGTTTTTAGGAATAATATCTTATTTTTGTATATACTTAGAAAAAAGCGTGATAAAAGTGCCTTTGAAGACAAGTATCTGAATACCTTTGCTAAAGCGTTAATTTCTAAATTGGGTATTTTCCTAAGTCAAAAATAAATTATTTTGTACTGATAACAAATAAAACATCGCAAAATAATGTCACTTGTCTTTGAACATATCCATTTTACGTGATTTTAAATTTTTTATTGCAGAAATACTGATAATAAGAGCGCTATTTGACTCCGAAAATCGATGACGTCATCTGCCTGTATTTCATACAAAATCCCATAGAAACTGTTTGTTTTGACGTTTAGAAAAAAGTATCTGATTTGACTTGTTGGAAAATAGCGTATTCAGCGGTGTGTTATACGACCCTACACGCACTTGTCGTTTCCAAACAAGACAATTTCGGATTGGAGCAATTACTAGCGGCTCTGTCACACGAGAGAAACGGCTTGTGGGGCTTACACACTACACATGTGTGGAAAAAGGGGGTCTAATAACCCCTTTTTTATAAAAAAATATGTTTTTGGCTGATTAGGTAGGTTGTTTAAAAATATTGTATACGTATTTTTTCTTTTCTTTGATCAACAAATGATAATGAAGATACAGCGTATCTGAATTTCGCATGACGTCACATCAATACGATTTTGACTAGACGGAGCGCGGTGACGTAAATCGCCCTCACTCCGAAACTTAGATGCGCTGTATCTTTGTGAATTTGTGTTAATTTGCTAAAAGAAAAAATATGAGTCCTTTATTTTTGGACAGTCTAATTAACGGACTAAAAATCTCAAAATATAATTATATGTTGTCGAATAACACAAAAACTGTATTCAAAAGAGTACATTTTTGTATTTAATTAGCTTCATTACAATATACATGTAAATGGCGGACTTAAGGCCAGGGGTCTTTTCTACTAGTCAACCAACAAGTGATGCTGGGAAAGTAATCTTTTCGGGTAAGTAAGTACCTACAACAGAAAGTAATTGAAAAGGCAATTTACATACGCTTTATATACAATTTGTAACCTTTATTATAATATGACAAACACGCATAAAACTTACTTGAAATACGATATTAAAATAAACCCTCATTATTAATACAGAATCTTTTTATCTGTTGATTAGCAACGATTTATCGGTTTAGTGTAAAAGGTACCTAATAGGGTTGCCTTTAAGAAATTTATAAGTCGCAGCGCGGGGAATTAATTGTATTATTGTAGGGATGAGGGAGCACTGACGATCGGAAAGAAGCTGTCTTAGGGCTGGCACACAGATATTATTCGCCAATCTATTTTTTTTTAAATCTGGCCGAAAATTAGTAAAATTTGAGTATAAATAGGATTTGTTTAAAATAAAGAACCTAGTATTTTCGCCCTGAATCCGGACCTGATATTTATGTATCAGGGACGTATTCAGTATGCAATATTATATTTAAATTTTATATAAACGAGTAACAGGCCTGTACTTTGAAATGCATGCTTATCATATTGGAAAAGAAAAAAAACGGGTACCGAATCAGTAGAAAAGCTAATGTATATTATCTTGAAAAAAAAAAGAAGAAAGAAAGAAGCAGCAGGAAAGCTAAGAATGCAATCAGAAATATTGAATACGTTAAGATAAGAAAAAAGAAGGTTTCAATTCCGTACTCTATGGTCTATGCTTATATATTATGTCAGGCAATCCAATGACGTCATATAAGTAGTTACATCAAAATGCATCAAACCATCATGAAAAAAACGAATTAAAAAGTATTAACTAACTTCACCACTCTCGCTGGCTGCATTTAAAACTATATCCAAATTAAAATTAATAACCAGAGAAACAAAAAAACCAACCCCCTTCTGCGTGTCGTAAATCAGACGTCCCTACAGACGGGGGGTGGTGGGGGGAAGGGGGTCCATTTTCCGCAACATTCGTCTCAGCATTGGTACAAGAAGCTCGTTTGTGTTTGGATGTATCGGTTTGTAGAATTATTATTAAGAGGTTTTGTTTAGATTGTGAATACCATAGTCTGTGGGATATATACTTGTACATAATATAAAGACGTGAAAGATGTATGTGAAAAAAAAACTTTGTCTATGTATGTGACAAATAATTATTGCAAAAAGCGGCTGTGACATACGGACGGACAGACAGACAGATATGACGAATCGATAAGGGTTCCGTTTTTTGCCATTTGAACACGGAACCCCAAAATCGAACTAAAGGATTTTCTGTCCAAAGAGGAATTCCGTTTTCGTCAGAAAAAACAGTTTAAAAATTATTCTGACGAATGCGGTATGTGACGAAAGTGGCCTAAATCACCACTTAAGGCGTCTGTTTAGTGTACTATACATAGATAAACATTTAATATGTTTGTACCATTCTTATAAGAAACTACATTTAATTAAGTTGCTTTAATTAGGAAAATAAAACTGGAAAAAATTGGATTTAAAGGAAATTTAAAATTATTTACGTAATTTTGTAAACAACCATCAGAACTTAATGATAAATTGTAATTTGTCTCACCATCTGAAAATCATATTTAGAATTTATAATCCTCTTTTTAAAGTAAACGTTTAAATAAACCCTTTAAAAACAATTCTATATTTACTTCAGTATTTAAAACGTATTAAATTTAAAAGAACTCCCAATGAAAATTCAAATGTGTTTAAAAAAAGAAGACTTCTTTTCGTTTTTCAAATTTTCCCGTGGCTGCTTTCAATTTCCAACTCTTTTACAAAAGCATAAAGTAATTAATCGTTTAAGCTTTACTTAACAGGGAAATATACTTTTAGGCAAAGGCGTCAGGTGCCAAAAGTCTTAAATAAATAATCGAAGGGTATTTAAAGGAATCCTCTCCCGATTTATGGCGGGGTCTGTAGCTTGAGTTAAGGTTCTTTAGGGCTGATAAGTATCTGATAAGATATATTGGAGCCGATGATAATAGCCCTATTTTTGGTTGTATTTTATATATACATACTGAAACTATTTTAGTGAATTCCGTCAGCGATAGTGAACAACTGTCCCCAAGAAACTTATAGTGCATATGTACAATTATTTTTTGCTTTCCATACAAAGTGATTAGCTGATCGGTCAACTTGTATGGGAGGCCAAAAATTACTTTTTATATTTCGATGCGTGTTCCTTGTTATATATTTTTTATACATTTTTAGACCTTATATATAGAAAATAAGGCACTATATGTTAGGTAAACTAGGTTTGATAATACAATGATATACATTGTATACTAATTACAATTAGTAAAACCATAGATTTAAATAGGTATTTCATATTGAATTAATGTATTGATAGAATGAATTAAACATAATATCTAATACAAAATATGTATAATAATTATATACATCTAAAATACTGGTGTCTTAAAAATGTGGTAAGTAAATATTTTGATATGAAAAACATAAAAAAAAAACTTTTATTAAATAAAATAAAATTGAAACTTTTAGTAAGCTAGTTTTTATAGTTGTTATAAAAAAACGAATTCAAATTGCTGCGCTTGCATTTGGTTTTTGTCATTGAAACATTATATCCAAAATGCGGGAAAAAAGTATTTACTCATTTTCCTTAAAATATAAAAATTGGCCTTGTCATTTCACCAGAAAATATGACAATACACTTCCACAAAACGGCATGCATGATAGACCACATTGTGGGCGATTGTAAAAAAAAATCAGCGAATTATACAAGATTGCTTCCCGCGGAATCGAACCCATTATCCACGCTACGACTTTGAGGTTTACTGAACCGAGAGAGGACGGATTGTCTGTTTACTCACTTTTGTATGAATATGAAGTAAGAATAGTGAGTAAATGGAAATTAGATAAGTACCCACATAAATAAGTACTTTTTCTTCTATCGTGTGTGTTAGTGACTAACACTAGTGTCAGAGTTTTTAAACCGCCTTAATGGCCCTGACATGGTTTTAGGTAACGACCAATGTCAAAGACGGTGAGCCGAACGCTCTAACCACTACACCACGGAGGCAGGCAATAAGTACTTAAAGAACTTTTGAAAATAAAACTAACAAAATTTATTATAACACTCAACTTTAAATACTAAAGAGTAAAAAAGAGTTTTCATCATCATAATTTTCCCGGTTGCATCGTCAGCAGTAATGTTTCAGAGCCCGGGGCCCGCTACCTAACCAAGGAGATTTGGGCAAACCAAAGGGTAAACCAGAACCAATCCTTGGGTAGTTCGATGATCAAACGCTAAATGGTGTACGGGACCCACAGTTTATACGTGCCTCCGAAACACTGAATCATCTTTTTTTTCGGATAATTAGGTGATTCAAGCCTGCAATATCCTAACCAGACTGGAAACAACACAAAGTATGGTTCCCAGTGGGATTCGAACCCATGACCTCCGGATCACAAGGCGAACGCCGGCAGTCGAGTATTATCTAAGCTCAAACCATACTTAATTAAAAAGCTGTGTATTGTTTTAGTTTAGTTAATACTTTTGATGAATAAGCTAGTTTTCATCTTTTTTATTTGATCTGAGGTTTTCAAACATTTAATATAATAGCAAATAAAGTCTTGAAAAATACTCATGTGCAACAAAATAATTCGCTTCAATGAGGCGAAAGCGACCAATAATAGACCAGTATTTGTATTCAATTTCCCTCCAACGAATACAATACGAAAACAAAACATCAATACTATCTTAGAAGACATTAAACAATTTACCTAATGTCTCATCTAAAACAACAGCCCAAAAATCAACCTAAACAATCAATTAATAAGATTGATATTCGATTGAACATCTCCCCTCAGCATTCTAATTCCAAAACGTTGCATTTGGACTAAACGCACAGAAATTAAGACTTTGAACGCGGTAAAATTGAGCAAGTAAAGTCGATTTTCGTTTGTAGTGATTTTGGTTAATTACAAAGCAGCTAACCAATCTATCGGAATAGTTCCCGAAGGATGCTGTCTCGTAATGCATTGTCGTTGAATTAATGCTACAATTTATGACATTCGAAATTAGCCGGGTTGGATGGATGGCCGAAGCGACCATTGATAGATGTACCGCTTAACTATCTCGTAAGCCGTTTGCCTTGATATATCGCGGGTGTTATCAATGGGTTGAAATTTAAGTGTAAAGATAAGGGGACCTTAATAGACTTTATTGATTTACGTTTATTGATTGATTGATTCGTTCTTAGTTGTATTGATTTAGGTATTTCATTTTAAAGATCGCTTCCGAAAAGGAGGTCTTTTTTTAATGTATGTACTAACACCATGGAATTGTATGAACTTTGTGACTTACACCGATTATTTGAAGATGCTTGGATCGATTTGGAAAATTCTTTTTTTGTTTGAAATTATATTTGTCAAGTTATGTCAAGGGGTGTCAGAAATACAGGATGACTTTTTACCCACCAACCAAATTTTTAAAGCAAGTTCAGTTCATGATACTGAACCAATTTCCACAAAAAAAGTTATTAAAATTCGACAAAAATTTTCGTCCGCCCATACAAAATTCGTTTGGCCGAGCACTGATATGTATGGGAAGCCGAATTTTTATTTCAGTTTTCGTGAATTGTTTTTATAGAAAGTAGTTTAGTATCATGGTCAGACCATGCTCTAAAAATGTGGCTGGTGATTAAAAAGTCATCCTGTATAAAAAAATATTTTTTTGGTTTTTTATACAAACTCGTAAAAACTGATCAATCAACTTGTATTTTTTATATTTCGAGATGTGTTCCTTAGGGTAAGTTGTTCAGTATCATGGACTGAATTTACCCTTGAAAAGTTTCAGTATATTTTGTTAGACCTTATACAACGAGGAAGGGACATATCTGTAATAAATCGAATCACGGACTTCAATAGACCGCTATAGTGTAATGAAATTAAAATAACAGACAAAACTAAAAAAAAGTCGGCATTTCCATACAAAAGTGTGCCTCGGCCAATTTGTATGGGAATGTTGAACTTTTTTTTGACTGTTATTTTATTATTATTACAATATAGTGATCTAGTATAGCCTGTGGTTCAATTTATTACGGGTATGTCCCTTCTACGTAAAAATTAAAAGTAATACAATTGCTTATGCTCGAACACACACGTCAGTACTTAATGTCACTTATTTACTGTCATGTCTATAACCGCTGTTAGTGTCACACAAACTTACACAAAAAGTCAATTTAAGATAGGTCTTCTTCACACTGAGTTAGATGCGTTGCAAACACTGCCACAAAAAATAAAATAAAAAAAAAAACTAAAAAAAAAAACGAAAAAATACACACTAACCTCAACAATATTCGATATTCTAATCAATGTCACAAACAGCCAAACTCACTATCAAACGCATCCGGTGCCAGATAGACTCCTAACACGACAAATGACTGTTGTGTGCAAAAATGATTACAAATATGTCAAAATTATCGATCTGCTGGCCAGTGGCGCTTAAACTTAATGAGAAACACTTATAAGTACCTACGTGGTTGAACAAAATAAATATAAACTATTAGCTGTGCCCGTGGGCTTCGCTCCCCGAGGGAATTTCGGGTTAAAAATTAGCCTATGTTCTTCCATGGCTATCAAACTATATCCATATCAAATTTCGTCTAAATAGGTTTAGTGGTTTAAGTGTGAAGTGGTAACAAACAAATAAACATACAAACTCACTTTCGCACTTATAATATTAGTAGGACTAGCTGGTGCCCGCTACTTTGCGCAGGATTATCACGCAATATCTTTATAAATTGTAGCCTATGTGTTATTCTGATGTATAAGCTATATTATTGTAAAGTTTCATTAAAATCCAGGCAGTAGTTTTTACGTGAAAGAGTAACAAACATCCATCCATACTTACAAAGTTTTGCGTTTATTATATTAGTAGGATTTTAAACTTACATAATACATTCACAGTTCCCGCACAATTTGTTAGGGAACGACGACATTTTTTTGGAGGTTTTTACACTGGTAATTTATACTATAGTGATCTGATATAGCCAGTAGCACTGAATAATTACTAGTACTTGCGTACTAGTAGATTTATTACGGGTATGTCCCTTCTCTTCCGCGTTGTATTTTTTTTCTTTCATTCTTATCTTAATAAACACATTAGTAGTCAACACCTTTGAACACCACTGGCCACATAAAAGTTTATCTCTTGCCAAATTACAGCAGGAACTGTTTTGACCCGCGATAACAGGCAGGCCGTTGACTCGATTCCGTATATCGATAAAAATATCGATTGTTTTCATATCCATTCAGTTTTAACTTACACGTGCCGCTGTTGCGTCATCTAGATTTGTTTTTTTAATTGGTTATCGGTAAGTTACATGATTGTTTATCGATTATATAGGTAGGTATGGTCATTGGTAACAGTGTATGATTGTAGAAAGATTCTTAAATTGTGATCACTTATCGGCAGATCGGCCGTTTGACAACTACTTAGCTATAGGGTAATTTTAACCGACTTTAACCTGTCAACGTCCGACGGTTCACATGTGAACCCGTTAACAATAGAAATCTATTGTGTCTGCGATTCCGGACGTTGACAGGTTAAAAAAGAAGGAGGATTCATGTTCGACTACATATTTTATTTTATGTATGTTTTTACCAATTTCTCCGTAAATTATGGACCGATTTTCAAAATTCTACTTATTTTTTATTTGAAAAACTGCACTTCCGAGGCTGTCCCGTAGAAATTTCATCAAAATCGCTTCTGTAGTTTGGGGGTGAAATAGGATTTTAGTTTTGAAAAATTATAGTTTATAATTTTATATTACATAACATGCGTCGTGTAAAAGCACTTTTAATCTACTTCCAAAAAGGAGGTTATAAATTCATCAGAATCTTTTTTTTTGTGTATGTTCACCGATTTATTCGAAGGCTGGTCCAATTTGAAAAAATCTTCTTTTTGCTTGAAATAAAGAATACTTGTCAGGTGGTCCCATAGAAATTTTATTAAAATCAGTTGTGCAGTTCTCCGTGAATAGGGATACCAAGCGGGCACAACTAGATATCCAGACAACCCGGGACCGAGCGTCCTGGCGCCGAGGTACAAGGAGGGCCGACCCCAAATAACGGGATAAGGCGTGGCAAAAGAAGAAGAAGAAGAGTTGTGCAGTTCTGGGGTGAAGTCGGTTGCCACTGCTGGACAAGGATCTCCCCTTTTCCTTTCCACGCATCTCTACTTGAGGCTACAGTCCGCTTGTCAGTTATAAATGCATCTAAGTCATCTCGCCATCTCCTCCTAGGTCTTAATTGCTTTCGGGAGCCTTCAGGTACCCACTATAATACAATAACATCAAATAATCTATACATATAATAAAACAGTAAAAAAAGTGTGTCTGTACATTAAATATATTTCCAAAAAAAATATTGGGGGCGATGGAGACGTAGTAATAGAGTAAGAATTAAAAAAAAATGTCTGTCTGTTTGTCTGTATGTCTGTTTGTACACGCTAATCTCCGGAAATACTAGACGGATTCGAATGAAACTTTTTTGTTATATAGCTATTAAGCCTGGGCAACATATAGGGTATAAATGATTTTGGAAAAAGGAACGCCTGATGCAGAACAATAATGGTCCAGCTAAACTGTAAGAGATATAAAAATGTCGCCTTAGTAATAGTTGTTCAGCCTGATAAGCATTTTCCAGAGACATAAAGTCCACGCGAACGAAGTCGCGGGCTTCGGCTGGTATTAAATAAAAAAATTAACAAAATTGAAAAAGAAGTATAACTAGATATTAAAAAGTCAGATAAAGAGAGTGTTAGAGTTCCTTCAAACTACAAATCAGACATTTTAATTCACAAAATGAATATGCATCCCAATTCGCCCAAAGTATCGGATCAAAAACACCCATTTCAATAACAAAGAGCAAAATACGGGAATATTAAAAGCGACCGTTTGTAGCCGTGTCAAAAAATTAATATTAACGATAGCAAAAACAATGAAGTGGAGAAAAAAGAAATAATTTATGCAAGACATTTCTTTTGACGCCATTGTCCGATCTGGGGTGCGAAAATATTCAATTAAATTGAATATATTTCTTTTTGCCGCGAACCCTGAATGAGTTGTAATTTTTAATATTTTTGATTGGCTATCTGCGTTCTGTAACAATGTAGTAATTTATGATTTAATTTCGCGCTGAAATTTCCAATGGAAGGCAGAATCGTTGAACTAATATTAAAATTGTATAAGTATTTTTTCTAAAATCTAATTTTCTGATACAATGTTAGGTAATTAATACTAATTAAACTAAAACAAGATAGAATTATTTAATTACCCGCGATAATCGAAATTTTAATTGAAAAAAAATAAAAATGTCACGACACGAGGTTTCTTTTATGATTTCTTTGTATACTTACATTTTTTTATTAATAGAGTACATATACTGCAGGTGATCAAATTGTAGCTTTAAAATTGGACACGCAAACAAAATTAATATTTCTTAATCCAGATGTCGCATGAAATTCAATGACAGCAAAAAGTAACTAACAAAAAACTGAACTACCAATAAGCCATTATAAATAAAAAGCATAACATCAATAGATCTTCGATTAAAAGCAGCTGGACACGAGACCCGCTTTGCTCAATGGTCAATATAAGAAAATAATGAAAAATAAACTTTATATCGTAAATATAAGGTTGATTTTACAAATGGGTTTGTTCGTATAGAATTCGCGGGCGATTGTAAAATTCGATGAATGGTGTTTTATTGAGAACTGGTTAAACCGGTTGTGACCCCACAACACGTGGTCACTCTTTGTCATTGAAAGTATTAAAATGATCGGTTTTTTTGTCCCGCTGTGTATTGTGAATATTGGTGATTTATTTGATGTCGTATTAGGATCAGGGACGTTCAATATGGATAAGTAAAGCGTAGAAAGAGAACTTTAAATTATTTAACCGATTGAAGATATTGAAAGTGATTTCAAGATAAATATAGCTTTGAGAAGGAAAAGTGATCCAAATCTTTTTTCTATTAAACTGAATATACAATAAATAACAACTCATTGCTAAACTTATCCTACTCATATTATAAACGCGAAAGTTTATAAGTATGCATGGATGTTTGTTACTCTTTCACGTAAAAACTATTTTGAACGGATTTTAATGAAACTTTACAATAATATAGCTTATACATCAGAATAACACATAGGCTACAATTTATAAAGATATTGTGTGATAATCCTGCGCAGACGAAGTCGCGGGTACCAGCTAGTAATAAATAAATGGAAAAGTTAAGGAAAATAATAATAAAGATCATATTTACAAGTACAAAAGTACTATAAACAGACTCTTAATGATAGAAATCACCTAACCGACGAAAACATGACTAATATTCCACCCACCCCCATGAATCCTTAATGACTAAATTAACAACACCTATTGTTTAGCGGTGTTTTTATATCAGAATATTAATAACCATTGTCCAAAAAGAGGGAGCGAAGAAAAATGTCCCGTCTGGGGGAGCAAATTGATTGATTTTTGCATTAATTTCAATAAAGACAATGAGAGAGTGGTTCAGACGTTTGTAATTGCATTTTCAAGGAACGGAAATGCAGCTGGCAACAATGAGCTTCCGGATTTTATAGATTTCATTTGCATTGCAAATAGCTCTATGATTTTGATAATTTGTTTAAATTTAATTCGATATTTTTATTAAAACTTTTTATAGTAGAATCAGTACATCAACTAGTACCTCATCATCTTAGAAAAAGATATTTTGAAGCATCGCCTATCTATATATATTTTGCATGACTATTCAATTACTCGTATTAAAGTAATAAATTCATCTGTGTAAAATACATAATGATGACTGGAGTAGAGTAAAGTTGCATCATTAAAAATGCTAATGAGAAAGCTCTAAGATAAGTGAGATTTAAAATTAGAACTCATCAATTGACAATGACAAAACGGCAATATCCCAAAATTATCAAAACCAAACTAATACAGAAGCTATTATGTGGCATCTGACGAAATACGTCGATTACTCGGAACCATCGAACAATACCGCCTTAATGGGTACATGTACAAACAGATAGGGCTCTATTCCCGATAATATGTCACAAATCATCTTCTATTCCACACAAAGTTATAATGAATTGACATATTCAACACACGTGCTACGCAACACACTGCTTGATAGTTGCGCTGTCGAACGCTTTGGTTAAATCCAAAAGTGAACCTTGTGGTACCCCTGTAAAGTTTTAATTCCTCTGAAGATGCAGTTGTATTGGAAATTGTTTCTTATAGTTTCGGCACCTTTGTCTCGGAAGAAGGGGAATTTCAAGTGTTCTAATAAGAGGTGTAATCCTGAACTATTGTTAATGATTGCTTTTAAGCACCACCTGTAGTCGCACGAAGTGGTAAACATGTACGTGTGTTTGTTTATATTAGCGAATCAAACGCTGAATTTCTTGGAAAATGGAATGTACATCATTTATGATATTTTGATGTTTTTGACATTTGTAAATACTGATACTTTGGTATCTATATTTATAGTTTTTTTACACTTTGTGACTTAGCGGCAAGGTGTTTTGCCCTAAGTCAAATATGAAATGCTCTATAGTCTCAGTGTATTTTATCGATATAATCGAAGGTATTTCTTTTTCTCTCGATTCAAATATAATATTTTCAATTATATATAAAATAATACATACCCAAATGACACCGTATCTAATATTAATTGGAATTGTCGTGAGATCGGAAACTAATCTTAGCATATTGTAATTGCAAATTAATATTGATGGCTGTACTGAGATCGAATCATTACCTAAGCATACATAAAACATCAGCAGCTTATTGATCATGTTCACGTTACATGGAATATCTTCGGCAATAATGACTGTTAATAATAAACATAAAACCGAGTTATTGTGTAGTACACACGTTTACGTTATTAAGCCTACACTGCAAATTGAAAATAACTGAAGATTTTTCCATTCAATCGTGTTTTACTTGACTTGGCGTGACGGTTTATTGCAAATACAAAAAGATAAGACAGCGTCCACTATTTCTAAATCTGCTGTAGTATCATCCCTTTTATCTAGTTTATAAATATTACTATCTCTATTTGAACTGTTCTTTATTCTTACCAAGGGTTCATTGCCATGTATATTTATAGAAATAACTAAATATACTCAAGTTTAATTGCACTAGCTTTGTCCATCATTTCACAATATTCTACTCTGAATATACCTCGAGCAAATACAACTTGCTTGTTTAAGCAATATACAATTACATATGTACAGAATAATCCTATTGTTCTAAGAATGAGTCACTAATAAATTAAAAACAAATATGTACTTTTATTGAAGAAAATGAAACTCGCAAAGGGAAAGAATATATTGCTACAACACATTAAGAATTCCATTAAAACTTTTATTAAACGTTCAACATGTCGGAGACATGGCGTTTTTCAAATAAGATTCAATTTGGTTTGTAACCGAATATCTGCGCTTTTCCTCTCCAATATGACAACTCAAAGACATCCCGAAATATAGTAGAAGCAGATGTATCTTATTAAACCGAAACAATCTTAAACCGAAACAAAGATGGGGCTTTCAAATGAAACAAAAAACATCGGATTGCTTCGAACTCGGATGGATTTACAGCAAATGACCTTACTTCTGCAGACGAGATTATTAAAAGATATATCACCGAAAATATCAGATGTTTTTCAGAAATGTGTCACACTTACAGCGATTTCAGTGAGTCAGTTATGTAAACTAATGACTAGTGATGAGTCAGGTGCAGACGTGATCTCATTAGAATACTTTAATCGACTTTTCAACTGTCGAAACTGTTATCAATGTTAGCGCATACATCAAATAGCACGATAAAAGAATACGCAGTTTGCTTAATAATCCTACTGACGTAAGACGGGAGAATGACTGGAGAAACAAAAGTTTGAAAATAAGCAAGTCTTTGAAGATAAATAATTTATCGCCCCACTAAAACCTGCATAAGAAAGAAATGTTGATAAACATCGAACATTAAATATGTAACTGTTGATGATCGTAAAAGATGGAAGCCAGACGTAGTACATATCACTTCGTAGGAAGCATAACTTTTATTAGTTTGGCCGGAGTCGTACTTACGGTGTAATTTAAAAAGAATTCCACGGACAATTTGCATGGGAGAACATTCGTTTGATCTGCTATCTGGCGGACATTCGACTGATCTGATTTTTCTCCACGCATCGCATGAATTGATATACAGCGTTTCTTCAAAACCGCATGCGTTTCCGATTTTATCTGCGGCACAGCGCTAATAGATTCAACAGGTGTGCCCCAGGGTGGTCTAATCGGGCCGATTCTTTTTATTTACATTTCACGAATTTATCACATACGTTGACGTCTCGAGGCGGCCGCTTGATTCATGTGCTTACGTTGTCGCTTTTTAATACTGATTTACAATAAAAACAGAACTGTTTCACTGGCGATTGATGTGAGTTATGATTAATGTTGCGTCTTTGATGTTCCCTGCTATGAATCTATCAAGTCGCTTCTGAATATCGACGCGTATAAATAAACCGGGGCAAATTCGTCGTTTCAGTTGATTATTAGGTTATTAAGGAAACATCGGCCATGTTTTACTTGAGATGTCGATCGCCAGCGGTCATTATTGACGTTACATCACTGAGTCACGAGACGTTGTCACGGTACCCACGAATTACGTTTTTTCTTGGTCTAAAATTGGACTAATCAGCATCGAGTACAAAGAAGCAGATCGCTTTCATCATCGACACGATGATGTTTACTTCGGATCTTCCGAGAACCCGGCCGCAGCATTCAATACTTGGAAATAAATATGTGAGTTTGACATTTGCTTTCATGTGTTCCCTCGCGTGTTTCGACTGTAATTACGGCCGCTCTCGCTCGCCTTATTGCTGTGTACTTAGAGTATATTTTTGTCCTTTTTTCTAACGTAGCTTAGTTATGTTTTTTGTTATTAAATTATCGTGCGTGCCGATTTCTGACAAGATGATAGGTTGTGTTTGATGGCCCATCTGATTGCTTCTCTTGTCGACATTTCTGATTCGGTGCTTTCTCTTTGATTGACTGCGCTTAGAAACCAGAGCCCGAAAGGTTACGTCTGGCATTCTCTGATGACCCTGTGTAACTTTCAATCACAATTATCATTCGACTCCTTGTCATGTTCTCAATTGATTTAACTTTAGGCTATAAATCGTTCTATATCTCAGGATGAATTGGTCTAAACTAATCTAGTGAGCGATATATTCGTCCCTAACTCCATAACTGTATCCGATACTAATAAACCATCGATAAATGTCAATATAGTTTAAAATAGTCCATATTGCGTGCCGCCATCATTAGTCAAGCCCGTTCAAAGATAATTCACTGTCGAACGCGTCCCTTTACGACGTCCAGCTTTAATAAGAGAAATGTGTTCACCAAAAATAACAAAATTAAAATAAATCGAACGACAGACAGACGTCATAAACTAATTTCGAGTGTTTTCGTTTTGGTATGAACAAAAATAGCAGCATCACTCTTTCATGTCCCGGCGCGAGTGACATTAAAGAATTTACAGTTTAGACCAGCGCCATCTATGAGCACCAGATGAAACGTTTTTATTGCCTAAAAAGAAAGGTGTTTATGATTTATGTTAGTTATTATTGCTTTTGAAAATTAAATACTCGCTCCCGTTTCGATAGTAACTATGTTTCGGGAATTTTATGCTCCTTTTTATGACGTACCTCATGTTACAGGCTCAACTATTGTGCGGCGTAACTTTGAATTTGTTTGATTTCAAAGTAAGCTGTCAAAATATTTAATGTTAGTTTTAACGCAGCATTACTTTAAAAGTATCCAGAGTAAATTAACACGTCAGACGCCTTTGAAAATATTACTCGAGAAAGAGTAAAAGGAGTTGAGATCCCAATTGCAATTTAATAGATTGACGTAAAAGAAACTCGACCCGAACTTAGATTGAGGAAAAAAAAACTAACTCTTGAAAAGTTAAATGAAAACCGCGATCCAATCAGAACCAATTCTGGGAAGGCCTAATCAGAAAAGTTGTTTCGGAAATCATTCATCGAATGTCATCAAAAAGAAATAACATTGAAGTCTTACCCTTTTTTGCTAACTTAATTAAAATGGAGGAAAAAGGCAGAAAGTTTGAAAGGGGTAATAAAGTGGCGTAGAGAAAATATTTTTCTTAAAAATATCGATAAAGAATCACTATAGCGAGTTCTGTTGTCTATTGTCGCGATCGCCCATGACAATCAGGCCTTTTGTCAACTTTTCCCCTTTTTTGTTCATCAAAAAGGGTAATTTGTATGGTTTTCAAAAGTTTCCGTTTGATGTTGTCTGCAATCGGTGGTCGAGTAAAATTTGCGTTTTTTCTCGAATATTTTTATTATTGTTTGGTAACATATCGTGGGTGTACCTTATCTAACCTTTATATTGTGAGTAGGTAAAATATAAAATTACACAGATATGATAATTGTAATTTTATTTCAGTGCAGTAATATAAAAACGAGTTCAGTTGTTTATTATTTTATATTAAATACATTCTCAAAACCCAAAACGTTTTATATTTCTGACTGGCTTTTCTCGACTTTATCAAAATCTTATAAGTGGGGCTGGTTTAGTATGTTAAATACTCCGTTATTATTTCCCTTTATGCTCAAGAACTATCATTCATTAAAATCTACCTTAAACCTATAACGACAATTGCAACCAACCTTGCAGGTTCTGCCAAATTTATATATAAAAAATCCGTAACAACTGTAACATTCACAATCTGTTTAAGGTCAATGACATAAAATCTAAATCACTTAAACAGAGGATATTCGCGTGGGCTCCTAGTTACGACAATGTCCACAATAAACCACTGAATTGCTTCGAATGCCGCATCATGCAGCGCTCGGTTGCTGTAATTGAAACTATCGATAATATTGATTGATCGAGATACGCCCGTCACTAAAATTGGAGCTACGGGCGGGTTATGACGAAGAAGATTTTGAATTCTTACTTACTGACAAAAAACTGTTTTAATTATTGACTTAGGGAAGTGACACAATAAATAGTTTTTAACATTCATCACCTCGGAATAAATATGTTTGTTAGTTTTTAACTTTGTTGTAAAAAGAATAAAATAAAATACAAAAAAAAATTAAAGTTAACTTTGTTGAAAAAGAATAAAATAAAATACAAACAATTCGAAAGAGCAAATATGAAATGGCGGACTTATACCATATAGGGATCTCTTCTAGTCAACCTGCGATAAATTTATTTATTTTGGTATCATAAATAATTTTTCAAAACTAAAAACCGACTTCACCCCCAAACATCATCTGTCAAGTATAATCTTTAAAAAAAAAACACTCCAAGTCGTTAACATGTATAAAAAAAAATCGCGACGAATTGATAACCTTCTCCTTTTGGAACTCGGTACAAAACAGAAAATAATTCAGATGCTCCTTTCCTAACAAACATAGGTGTATATAAACCTGTAGTCTATTCACGCGAATTGAGTAACCAAAAAGCAAAATAGCAGCTCTTAAATTTGGAGATTCAATAGCTAATGATGCCCCCTGAATGCATTCACAAGATGTACTTGTAGGCAGGTTCTTTGCAGCGTGCACTTTTTATATGCACTGCGCCACTTCAAATACGGATTTTTTTTTTATTTGAACCCCTCTTTGTGAAATAGTTTCAGTATTTTGGGAGATTTTTTTCTTTATTTGCTGGGTTTTGTGATCTGGCGCTTTGCTTACGTCATCAATAAACACGAAACAAAACGTAAAAAGTTTACCATTAACATGTACGAAGGACGTTACTTTTAGATTTTGATTTAAAGTTATATTATTTTTTTACAAAAAGTCGAAGATAAGGGTTATCTTCTTGATACTCGACTGCGCCAGATGGAAGGTTGTTTAATCAAATTTTTGGAAATGAAAACGAAAATGATGTTACTATTTCTACGACCATTCAAATATTTTTTTAAGTCTTTTTAAAAATGCGGATAGTCATTCCATTTAACTATACCGTCGTCGAGTATCTGTATCATAAACAATTCAAAGAGTTTGTTTTTAAACGACGTAATTTCTTAAAATCCTTACTCATTATCGTCAATGTCGACATCGGTTTGACACAACACTAATTGAATAGTGAGAGACAAACTGATTCCTTGCCAATGCTAATTAGAATGGACATTGATAGCTCTAAATGTAGTTCAAAACTATAGTTTAATTTTAATTTCGTTTGTACTTACTTATTTTTTCTTAAAAAATCCCTCTTTATTATCTATCTAATAAAAAAGTCTAAAAAAGATTTAGTTATTTGGATATATGAATGACAAAAAATAATTAGTTTTACAGTTAAATTCATTACCAAAATGTGTCTTCGCAAAACAAAACAAAACAAACAGTAATTAATTTAAACAACATTTTGCCTAATTAAAATAAATCGTTTCACTATTTGTGAGGAAGTCACACACGTTCTGAGGAATTTACTTTTGAGTTATCAAAAAGTACTTAAGGCGTAAAACGTAGACCTAGATTTTTTACGCGTAAGCCGTATACCTGGTAATGTGATCAGGCGGCAGTTGATTACAACAATTTAGAAAAAAAAGAAATGTTGTTGTTATCGTGTGTGTTAGTGACTAACACTAGTGTCAGAGTTTTTAAACCGCCTTAAAGGCCTCTGACATGGTTTTAGGTAACGACCAATGTCAAAGACAGTGACCGGGACCGACGGCTTAACGTGCCCTCCGAAGCACGGATCATCTTACTTATCGGACAATTAGGTGATCAGCCCACAATGTCCTAACCAAACTAGGACAACAACACAAAGTCGTTGCCCCCGCCGGGAATCGAACCCGCGACCTCCGGGTATGAGCCAAACGCTGTAACCACTACACCACGGAGGCAGTCAAAAAAAAGAAATCTCATACGTCTATTTGGTTCTATTCTATCAACTATCTACAGTCCCAAACAACTCTTTAAAAGCAATCGCCCACCATCATGCTCCCATTACGTTTATTATTGTCCACATTTCTAGGCGAAGTATTTATTTAGCGCAAGGATTACCGTTCGTTTGATGCCGATCAATCATTCCATTGAATGTATCCTGTTTCCCCGCACTAGTGGTGGGTTGACCGATCACTTGTCGATATCTTGAGATTATCGACTATCGACTAGAAGTCAACCGACGGTAAGCTCATGCTATTTATATTGTTTATACACAATGTTGTTACAAAATCATTATACAATTATTAAAAATTCTAAACCATCGTTTAAATCTGACAGAATTGAACAACAAAGAATTGGTTTTTGTGACGCTGAGGCTTCATGTAGTGTAAAATAATATATGTAGACTTAAAATTTGAATATTTTTAAATCTTAAGTATATTATGTTTCTGTGAAAAAAAATTTGGCTGTTTTTAATTAAAATAGTTATTTGTGCATCGTATTCTTTCCTTCCATTTCATGCGTCACATTAATAGTAAATTTCTCTAGTACTGTTCAATTTACCATGACTGATTTTAAAAAAAATTAAATAAATATGTTTACTGTTTATATTTAGTATAGTAGCTTACAATCTTAACCTTTCACCGCGAGACTTTATATCATTTGTCGTGCTCCCAGCGCAAGGCATGGTAAATCTAAAATAAATACCTACAACCAAAAACGGATATGGATACGTAAGTTATGTGCCAAACGAGCATTTTTTTTGTCGGAAATATCCGAAGTGCGCGGTCTGGCCCCGACAATGTTAGTCGGATACATCCAACGTTCGCGGTTAAAGGGTTAATATATGACAACTAGTCACTATAACTTTCAAAGCAGCATCTATCGATATCTCCCCTCACTACCAACTGTCAAATCCAATTGAACGATACGCGCAAGTAATTGATTTATTGATAGTACGTTACATTCGATACGGTGGCACAAGGCTGCATCCTTTACTCTTAACTAGTGACCTCACTGGATCAGCGTTTATTTTTATATCTGCGGTATTTGATGGCGGGAAGTCAATGGGTTACGATGTGTTCTTTCGTATCAAAAGAATTCTTAACTTATTTTTGCTTGTTGGAGGTTTCATTTGCTAAAGCGGGATGTTATATGATGTTTCTTTCGTATTCTGAGGAACTCTCATCTTAGTTTTATGGTTTTAGACATTGCTGAGGATTTCAAAACTTTACATTCTTGGCAATAGAATACCAATGCGATCTTTTTAAAATTGTTCGTTCATTGATTACTGACAAAATACACAATTTTTGAAAAAGAAGTCAAATTTGTATTGTTTTTAGAAATACGAGGATATTTTGTACCCTCTTTAGTCTCATGCCGTCAAACATGCGAAATCCCGTATTTTTTTAAAACTTTAAAAAACTTACCTCTTTCTCTTTAGCAGCGAGCTCATTCTCCAAGCTGTTCCCCTGCACTGGACTGCTTCTTGTGCTGTCTCCCCGCCCCGTGGCAGCCATCTCCATCTTATCTACTTCTTCATCAATCTCCAGTCGCTTCTCTTCTTTAATATCAGGACTGAATAGATCTGGTATCCTAGTTTCAGTGGCTTGGTCCCTAGTGTTGTCTATGTGGGAGCCATTGGTCTTAGGGGGGACGGTAGCTTGCAGAGGCGTGGGACTCGTCGTGGCGAGCTGCTCTTTTAGGGTTGTTACTTCTTTTTCGGCCAGTGTGGCTCTCTGTGGACAAGGAAATGTATCTATGTTAATGCTAAAGTCTAAGAAGTAAACTTTTTGGCGTTTTTAAATTACTAGAAGAATAAACTTTTAACAAATTATCTCTTGTCAGTGTAATTATATGGATATAGTTGCACACAATGACCATTTTTGCCCTTGCCTTTATAATACTATACGGATATGGGCAATCGAAAGGTTAAGCAAGTCGAAGAGGGTTTAGTCAATATCTATGCATCATATGTCACAGTTCTTTGTTAATAAGATGTCGTAAAGGAATTAAGATTTATATTTTTCCATGATGAAATAAGTTGACGGCATAGTCAAGATCTCGGGTTGCACTAAGATGAGAGCAACACAAGACCAAGATGGATGTTATCAACGAAGAGAGGCCTATGATCAGCAGTGGGCGGAAGAAGGTCTAAGATGATGATGTTAGTTTACGAGTATCAACTTAGTTTTGCTTAATAAAAGAATCTTTTTTGGTAGAGGAATGGAAGAGGAAAACTTAATAAAGAATAAAAATTGTAGTACTTTGAAGTTCATCGTTAATAGTATAAGATAATTTTTAGAACGTCAAATATTAGGACGTGATATATCGAATATTTTTGAGCACTATCATCGACAAACAAATAGATGAGTAGTCAGAGATAATTACTAAAGGAAATAGGGTGCAAATTAAAACACCACTACTGCGTAAACCTTTCTCATTGTTCAATGAACTTACTAAGTCCATTCCAGTGTTCCCAACATCATTAAGATCAGCAGATACTGCAACAAATAAATCTAGCGTATGTTGGACGTATCTAACACGAGATCGGACAAAGGCATCGATAGATAAGGCATTAATTACAAAAAAATCTCCACTATTAATCCGAATATCAGCGATTTTCATCTGGAAATTGTGCGTACGACCGTGCGTGATGAGAAAAGTGGTTACATTGTATTTGAAGAATGGCTGGTTTCTGATTCGATAAATAAGGCTGCAGATAGTGTAAATGTTGATGATAATTAAAATGAAACTAATAAATAAATAGAGATAAAAATAATGAAACAGCGACTAGGTTCACTGACACTTTAGATTTTATTTATTGAGGTTTCTTCCCTAAAAGAAGAATATACATTTTGTTAAGTTTTTAAATGCCTGTGGTTATACTAGGTGAAGCTATTATTAGTAGAAAGCATCAATAATTTTCTTATAGTCCAAATTTCGGTTGTATGTAAAAGCCCCTTCGTTCTACGCAATATACTGATGTTATCTACCCACCAGGCATATCGTTCCGCGTGCCCGCTTCGCTACTGAGATATTTTTTGCTTTCTTTAAACTAATGACTCATTAGTGAATTTATTCTTAGGAAGTACCCCTCATCTATTCAATAAGGTTAAAAATAGAATGGACTTATCTGATGGTGATGAGTTTTTTGAGTGTGACAAAAAATTAGGTCATGTATTCTATATTAGACGACAATGTAAATGAGTACAGAATTATTAGATATTATATGCGGTCACGACTTCATTCATTATGAGTTAGAAAAACCAAAGCCAGCCAGCCCGATAGTCTCGGACTCGGAAAATGTAACAAGTTATCGCATAGTGATAAAGAGTGAGTATTGAGTGAATTATGACATATAATTTTTCCAAACTAAAAACCGACTTCACCCCCAATTTACACACAAAACAGATTTCTATACTTCACAAGTATACCTCTTCAAACAAAAAATAATTTTCACAATCTGTCCAGGCGTTTTCGAATAATCGGTGAACATAAAAAAACACGATGAATTGATAACCACCTTTTTTCTTGGGAGTCAGTTTAAAAACTGCGTAACTCTTCTTTAACTGAGATACGTAGATCGGTTTACGTAGATATTTGGGTGTAGAAATTTGGAATTAGCCGTAGGATTTTATCAAATTCCAATCGCTTCAAGATCTCTCAATGTCATCAATCCCAAAGGCTGTTTCAGTGTTTAATTATAAAATAGCACTTCCTAGGCCATCAATACGCATTTTACCAGCAATTGAGCTACATCCGGCGACGAGATCCTCTGATACTGGTCTCCTGAATGAACTGAATAACGCCGGAAGCTGCACAAAAGAGTTTTTCATACATCAATGACCGCAAGAACAAAAACTATGGGAACTGATAATTAGATTACAACGTTAATGAAATGTTGCTCGGACGCCTGCAAAATCGAAGCTTCCGTTGTGCTGTATTAATGGTCGTTTGAATTCTAATTTGTATTATTAACATAATCAGGTCGAAGACCAGTAAGGTTGGCCTAGACATCGCTAACGCGATACAGTGTAGCCTGATCTGCGGGAGATGGAAGTTGTCAGCTGGCAAGATATCGCTCACAACAGAAAATTGTGGCGCTCCTTTGTCTCAGAGGCTAAGATCCACTTCAGGTCACTAAGCCAGCGGTGTAAGTAAGTATTAACATAATCCTCGTCGGATTCATTAAATGACCAGCGGTTTTTATAATTCTTTACGTATTTAGGCGACATATTTTCATTTTATAGTATAGTGTTTAATTTAGTCTCTTTAATTTGATAAATAAAAGACGAGCAAGCAAAAAAAAAAAAATTAAGACTACTTTGAAAACATGAGTTGAAAAAGAAGAGACAATGTGTGACAAAAACTTGATAAAACTAAAACTTTCCAAAACATGAGTTCGACCAGAATTTTCAGGTGTAACATCTTACAAACCATATCTTCACATCCAATAAGAAATATACAAAAGACATTGGTTTTCTGCCAATGATTAAGAAAATATTTATAAGTTCGCTTCGACTGTAGATGACAAATTCTGGAGCTTTTCAATCAATACCAAAAGTATCAAAACAATTTAGCGAAATAGAAATCAAAGCACAAACAAATCGAATTCGATTAGTCCAAGACAATGGCGGCGATAGAACAATGCGCCGATGCCAGCCTTCAATCGCCCGATCCGGTATTAATTTCTGTGCTTTCGTTAGAATTAATCAATCAATTGTTTTATTTAATAAATTCCGCCCGTCAGAAGTTTGGCAATTCCAAATTTTAGTATTGGCTCAAATCAGATTTGGCTGTGAAATAATTTGATTGACATTTTTTGAGTGAATTCGAAAAATTTATACTGACACCGATTAAAATAGATATTATATTTTGAATCGGCGGAATTTGATTCTCAAGAGTATATTTGATACAAGACATATTATTATCTACATCAAAACTTCATGTCACTGTATTTCACATTAATTTAGATAATTTTCAATCTATCAAAATGCAACATAATGAACTATTTATTGATAGTACGAATAGCGCAACCTAGTAAGTTAAATTATGTAGTTCATCAACTTTAGCAAACAATGTTTAATATTTATGGAAAATTTTGAAAGTCCACCAAACTGTACCACAATACTTAAAAAGCGTTAAGAATCATTGAATCATTAGCTTACCGCTATCATAATTGCCTCGTGAGAGCACAATCACCGAATTTAACTAAATCTATTGCACAAACTAGAGTTTCCAAGATGGTTCCGATAGATAAACAGTCATTGTTCGAGAACTTACTGAACGAATCAACTAATGTTTTAATTGCTACCTGATTTCGACTATCTTTTGAAATATCTTGAACGCGTATGGATTTCTTATTGTGTTTGGTAACATTGGTGTAACTATTAAAAGTCTGCCTAGATACATTATAATCCACGTCAATGCTTTAAGATATTAAGATGTTAATTATTAGGTAATTTTAACATAACCGAGTAGGCGATTTTCAAATTAAAATACAATAAACACAAATTTTAAGATACAAATATGACCAAGTTGTATCTTAAAATGTACAGTGCAGTGACTCACTGTAGTTGTAATAATTTAAAAATTTGCATAAACATAACTGTTCTTTTTAATTTCTATATAAACTTATTTCTGTTTCATTGTGTTGTCCTACAATTAATCAATGTCACTACAGACATTATCTACTTATCTAGCACAATTTTTGGACTTTCTATTGACATTGTGGGCTTTTCTCACATTACGGGAGCAATAATCTCTAAATTGTGTCTCGGCTACTATTACCATCGTAATTATAAAGAGATTTCGGGCAATATAACCAAACTTCAGTTGTATTTAATGTTTCAAATTATTTTTATTTCCCTGTTCACACAATTTCACGTGACGCTTTGGTGATTTCTGTTTAATTGAATGGGCTACGTGATTTTTAATGAAGTCTACTTTCTAGTTGTAAACATAAAATTATTCGGTTATACTTTACTTTTTAATATTTAAATTGAAACGGTTTCATACATCTACGAAGACATGGCGAAAACGCTTCTTTTGTTTTAAGATGATTTCATTATATCTCAAAAAGATTTCGAAAAAACCAAATTATACAATTTGAGCCTCAAAGTAAGTTTGTGTTAAAGAATACGAACTCAACTCTTTATTTGATGATAAATACACATATAGGTAAACATTCAAGACGCAGGATAATTTGAAACAGGCCATTTGCCAACTTGCCCTGGCTGAGAATTGAACCCAGAGCATCCAGAGGGGCGGACTATCATATTCACCATTACGTCACGGAGGTCGTCAAGAATACCTTTATACCTATTATTAAACGAGATATCTTAAGGTTATCTATGTTTTCAAAATCTTAAAAGGATTTTTTAAATTTACTGCATTAATATATGTAAATGTATTTTTTTATTAGATTATTGTCAGTATAATAATCTACATATACGTAATCATTATTGCTAATCCTATATTGTGAACATATAATATATAAAGTATTTATTGGATTAAAATCCACTCTTCCATGTTATTACTATACTATTATTCTCTTCTATATACATTTCTGAGTATATTACCTGTCGTTTTATGTTTGAATAACATTCTAAATGAGCTTTAATAAGCTGCTTTTGCTATTATTTTTATATAAAATATAAATAAACTCAACAAAAAGTGTAATTGCAATTTTTATTGTCGTGATTATTATGATGTTAATTATAAAATCTAAAAAAAATTACCTTAACCAACTTATAGACGTACACTATTTCTAATGGGACAGATAGAACATGGTGTAGCCGCAAGCAGACAGAGCAGTTTTTAGGATTAGCGTAAATACAAATAGACAAACAAAAAAAAATTGGCCTACTTACATTTTCGTAAAATTAGTAAATAAAAAATATAAAAAAACTATAACGCGGTATCTACAGCTTAATTATATTCTTTTTATTTTAAACGTAAATATAATTATGTAGTAAAGTTAACTATAGACTATAAATGTCGATTCCCATGACTCCCATGCTGGTCTGGGAGAAATAAAAAAAACTTAGAATGTACTAGCTGCTTCTCTTCCCATGCAGATCGTGAAAGCCGATCGAGGGAATGGGCAAAAATGCAAATCATGTTAACAAGTGATGCGGCTAGCAACCCATCACTGTATTGATTGCTTTTCCATCTTCTCGCCCACCATGACGCTAAAAGTGGCTTTTTGGTCTTGCGGCCCTGGGCTCTGCATAGAACCGCAAGACCCAAAATGCTCTGTCTGCCCTATTAGGGATAAAGACGTGATAGTATGTATGTATAAATGTCGATGAGTTCAATACGTTCATTGAGACAAATCGGTAACGACCACTACTTAATATCTATTAGGAAAGTCGTAGGTGGTAACAAGGGTAAAGATTTGTCATCTCCACGTTGCGTAATACGTGATTTGTGCCATAGACTCAATTGAGCGTGATTGATCGCTGTCTTTACTGTCTATGACTCATCAAATGAGGTCTTAAACTGGAACTATTTCAACTGCAGTGTTTAATTTTTTTTTAAATTAATCATTTATTTATTCTTTATTATCAAAGGTATTTATTAAATATAACGGAACAATAACTATTACATTTTAAAGTTTTTTTTTGTTTTTTTAAAGTTTTGTTCGAATTATAACCTAACTAAATTTAATGTATTTCAATCACATGAAACTCAATATCAAATCCGCGAAGTCCACAATATTCTTAAATAGATTTTAATTAAAGTTGAAAATTTTAATTCAAAATCTAACTATTGGATTACTCACTAGAAGTAGCGTTACTAAATAATTCAAAATATTATGATTTACGTACGGATGCTCATTGAGATTCAAAATTCAAAATTCATCCGTTATCAGATCCCATGTTCATGCTTCATATTAATTGGCTATTATACATCTTTCATAATTAAACGCAATTTTTTCGGCTCCATTTTACGTTACAGTTATCCATAAAAAGTAATTGTGGTGACCCCTTTACGTATTTACGCTAATGCTGAATTATTATGTCTATATATTACTTATATTTTCTTTAAAAATGCCTAATTTGATAGTTAATAGGAGAAATTATCGTATTTTACTTATATTGTTTGTAATATAAATATAACAAAAGTTTGAGTTTTTTTGTTATGTTAATAGGCGATGCGGCTAGCAACCCATCACTATTTTGATTTCTTCATCTACCTTCTCGCTCACATCAAGATAAAAGTGGCCTTCGAGTCTTGCAGCCCTAGCTCTATCTGCTTAGATCCGCGTAAGACCCAAAATGAATAAAGACGTGATAGTATGTATGTATGTAAGTGTTTTTTAGTATAAAATATATCGTACTACGTAAAGTAAGTTAAGAAAATGTTTAGTATAATAAAACTTGATGATCGACAGACAGAAAGTATTAGATTTCCATATAACTAAAAAAGTAAGATTTGATTGAATATAAAATACTTATAAACAACAATTAAGTAAAGCTAAAACCATCATTTCACAACACAAAAGAGAATAAAAAACACAAAAAAAACATAACAGGATGAACTGTACTTATTGACAGGGCAACCCCACCAAAACAAAACGCGGCCCAAGGAGACCCGTCCCTTATCATATTTATTTTATTTCAATTCCCCACGAATTTAATCCTTTTCCATTAATTAGTGGTCGGGCATAATGCCCACCCTTTAGGATGCGTTAATTTTTCTTCGGGGTAGCGTTTCGCTTAAATCATAAACGGAAAAAGGGTCGCGCTCGATATTTTCGTGTGTCTGGATGTTGTCTGTTTTCGCATTTGTTTTTTGAAGGACTAGAAAGGAGACATTAAAGCCTGTAAGGTTATAAATAAATAGAGAGACGTATATAACAAAATTGTTGGAAGTGGCACATGATCGAGATATTTCGAAGGAAATGGGGGAGGCTTTTGCCCAGCAGTGAGACAGTATAGGTTTATTTAAAAAAATACACACCTAATTATACCTACTTTAAAATTACCAAATTAAAATCTATATTGATGATTAAATAGCTTAACTTCGCCCACAAAAGTTGAATTACTCTAACGATTGAAATTATACATTGATTTTGAATAGTAATTGTTTATTGATTGATATTCAAATATTTTGGGAGCATGGTTCTTTAGATCGACATTTTAAATGCTAATAACATTAATATAATACATATTACCGTTTTTTTAAATTTTATATATAAACATAATTTTATTATAATAGATATCATACTCAGAACTGATATGAAATCAGTGAGATGTAAATCCTAAATAAATACAGCATTTAAAATAATTTAAGATTTATTGCACTTTTTGTACTTCCTTTAGCACTTTAGGCGATCACACATAATGATGTAATAGCTAATACATCCGCCGTCTTCGGAAAATTGGCAACGATTCCAATGAAGTCATACATTGAGTCACACTAGATATTGAGTCTTGAATGTTTGTTTTACATTATTATACCCATAAATGCAAAAAGAATGTCAAATGGAAATTAAGTACGTACCACTGTATATTTTTATTACTAAAAAAAATATAGAAGGTAACATGAAACTGATTAATTTTCCCTTACGTATTAGTGTATTAAGACGCTTATATGTGTATTATATCACATTATATGTGTGTTATAAAATCACAAAAAAAAATTGTGTAAGGCTAGACGGAAAAAATTAAGACCAAAAGTTGTAACGACGTGCTCGTGTTTCTCGATCTGTCTCTCTCTCTCTCGAACTTCGTTCCATCCGGGTGTCCCTTGACAACTATCAAGTTTTTGTTCTATTACAGAAATTGGTAATTCGTTTCAGTTAAACATGTTACATAAACCTTTATTACCAACGTTCAACTTTTCAGACAAAATTATCCATAAAATTCTAATTAATTATACACTAGCTTTTTTGAACAAACATCTAAAAATATTTCGGGGGCGTTATAATAATCCCATTTCGTAATGTTCATTAGAGCGTATACAATTCTTAAAGGTCATATGATTGCTATTTCAAGTAATAAACATTTTAAAGGACAAAATTGTAAGTATGAATAACATTGATATTAAGATCAACTTATTCTTTCTAACCTATATTGTTCCACTGCTAGGCAAAGATCTCCTCTAAATTTTTAACTTATAATGTAAAAAATAAATATGACTTTTACTAAAAAATAATGTAACTTTAAGTGTAAAACCAATAAAAAATTAACACATAAATGTTCATATATTGGCGAAATCTTTATATATAAAAATTACATGTCACGTTGTTTGTTCGCAATGGACTCCTAAACTACTAAACCGATTTTAAATTTGATTTGACACCGTGTGCAATTCGATCGAACTTGAAAGATAGGATAGCTTACCTACACGAACGAAGTCGCAGGCATTAGCTAGTAAAAATATATTTTCAATTACCAAATTGAAGCTTAATTGCTAACACAACGTCCTGATCGATAAAAAAACAAATTAAGCGAAGGATAATCGCAAAAAAACAACAAAAACAAATTACATTTTGTTTGGAAAAAGACCTGTGCTCAATAGTCTGCAAGTAGCTCTTAATCTCTCAATGTCAGTTTTAATTTGCCTCAAGCTTCGAATTACCGACTTTTTTATTTTTATTTATTCTGGAACACTGCTGACGAGATATATTGATGGAAAGTGTCTTGTTGAGAAATGTTTTAGTGAATAGAAATAAAACGATCGCGTTTTGGTGATAATTTGGGAATATTAGTGAAATTGGAGTACTATAAAAATGATTTTTAGAGTTATTTTGTCATTTACGTGTAAAAAATATTTAACTGATTTTAAAGCACCATTTGTGCAAGATAAATTATAATAATTTTATATTTAAATATAATAGAGATAATTTAATATGCCTAAGTATGTACTATAACCTTAACATAAAATAATAAGTTATTAGATTCATATCACATTTTTATTATTTTACGTAAATAAAGTATATTTTCATGAAGTTCAAATTATAAAAATAAGGTCAGTTCAATCTAAAACAAAATTTAACTTGTATCAATTGAATACCAAATACAGTTTCAATACGTGAACTAGTCTAAACATGTGCAAACAAACTAATTCCATGAACCATAAAACTACAGGTGGACAAACAAACCCACAACCCAATCGGAACTAGATAATTTGATTGTTTCATTGGGAAAAGTTATATTGATGAACTGCTATTTGGTTAATAACCACACATATGTTCACTTTGTGAGTGATTCATGGATTATAGTTAGTATTCATAATCAGGAACACGTGAATATTAGTTGATCTGTGAAAATCTAAATTGGTTAATTATTTCAACATCAATCTCGCCTAAATATTTAATATTTTTGTAATATTAATTAAATAAACTCAGGTACAAATATTATCAATTAAAGCATATATAAAATAAAATTTATTAAATTATAATATTTTAAAATGTAACTGATATATTCGTAATCATTTTAATCACAGAAACTACTGGAATTCTCTTTAAAGAATAATATTAATACAATTCTATAATAACATTCATTAACAGCTATAGGTAGATAAAGTATATAAGTATCAGCAATTATGAAACAACAGTACTTCCCAATTGAGCCGATAGACACGTAGCGGAGCTAATCATTATTAGATATTGAATTTTCGTAACTTTGACTCATCCAGTTCTAATTTACTAATGAATCCGAGGTGGGGGTGCCATTAGCCCCCTCCTCCACAGAGTGTGGGGAAAAAGGGGTAAGATCGCGGGAATTTTCGTCTTTTATACATATAGAATGGTAATCCGATTGGCGATCCAAGTTCTACATTTGGGCTTGTGTTAATTCGGGTGTGCTTCGAACAGTGACGTTCAATTTTGATAATTGGCTTGTTTTATGTGGATGTTTTGTGTGCTGCCTTATTTAACGGTGTGGGTTGGGAAGGTGAATGCTGGTTTCTTGTCGTTATTTTGCTGCAATATCCTACTATTGGAATTGCTATAATGGTTCTAGCTTTTAGGAACTGAACTGAAAAAGATATAGCTACCTATACCTACCTTACTACTTAGCTAAATTGTCGGGCCACACTCAGTGACAAATGATTCAAAGTGATAATATACTTAAGTGTATATGTTAATATAATATACTAAAATTAATAACTTTTGTCATTTGTAAATATTGATCGACAAAAGTTGTTCAAAATAATTAAATGAATTTTATATGTATTTGTATTTTGTATACATTATAACTCTCAACTTCTTCCAAACCTTAAAAAAATGCTGATTCAAAGAACTCAAACTCATTCAGAAACGCCGAGCCGTACCAAATTCCTATCGTTTATACAAACAAACCCATTCGCATATAACCTCTAATCAATAACCCTCCTTCTGACGCAGTGGGGTAAAAACTAAGCACAACTTGGAACTGAACAGCATATGTCGCTTGCAATAACAAACAAATATTGAGTTAGTCAACTCCGGAGTCAATAAAACAGTTCGCACCTGAACTATAGATTTTGTAGAGAAGGTATCGCAGAGTAGTCGGTGCTTACAATTGACGACAGCTTCTCAGAGACAACTATAAAGTACCTACTAGCTGTACCCGCGGGCTTCGTTCTCCTTGGGAATTTCGGGATAAAAACTATCCTATGTCCTTCCCTGGGTATCAAATTTCATCTAAATAGGTTTAGTGGTGGTGACAAACAAACAAATATACAAAGTCACTTCGCATTTATAATATTAGTAGGAAGTAGGATAGGATAGGATATCATAATGTAGTTTGCATTTTAGTTTTAATATCTGTCTAGAAGATTCGAAGAGGTCTGTCAGGATCGTAGCAAGTAGAGGTTTAAGTCTCAACCTATATGGGTACCTTTTAATTAATTTATCTATATTTATTATTACATCTTAGTTACTTATTAAAAGAAGCTTGAAAGGATACAGGGGAGAACTTTATCTAGAAGTTGAGCAAGATAATTGAATAAACAATATATAGATACCTATTAAAAATGTGTATTTTGTTACTGAATTTATGGAAGAATAACAAGTAAGTAACCTACTTAAGTAACCCGTACATCGCATAGTAATGATAACCCATATATCGCATAATAATAATATCTGTGTCTCACATTATTTTAAACCGAAAAGTTCATAAATTTGATAATATTTTATACGTGTTTGCATAGCATACTAATCATGTAATACTTTTGTTCTACATATTTTCAGATCTACGCTTGTTGATCTATGAACGGTAGGGACTGCAAAGTTCGGAAATCGAGAATAGGCGGTACGGTAGGTTTTAACTTGAGCCTGTGGGACGTTTCGTTGTTACGAAACTCCCGTCTCAGTTTTACCTGTTTATTTTAAGCTTTGGGTAATATATTAATTGGTTGTGTTTGGTTTTGGGAACGGTTATGTCTATAAGTTGGTTCTTTGATTGTTATTTAGTGGAATTCTCTTCCGGGTAACGAAAAGGGTTTTCGGAACGCATATTCCAAATTTAGGTATATTGATAGAAATGTCGTGAAGGTTTTTGATAATTCTGAGTGACGATTTATAATGATAAAAAAATAGAATTGTCAGTGATATAATTTAAAATATGACTGAATTATCGTACCTTCATAAATATTTTCACGCATCATCATCATCATCATCAGGTATTTTTGTCTCCACTGCAGGAGCACGATCCTCTCTGTACTACCAGAGCCATAGTATACATACATAGGCCAGACGGGTTGGAGAGGTCTCATTGATGTTTATAAGCTTTGTTTAGCGTCGCCAACTACGACATCCACGGGAGGACTTGGAGTGGCCCTATTCTACTCTGCCTGATACCTTACGGCCAAAGGTTTTAATGTAAGTTTGAAAATGTTTTGTCATTGCTATATTCTTTAATACACCAGCATTATAAAGCTTCATTATCGGCTAGTTTCCACAATTTAAACGCAACATTGTCCTCTAAATAAAGCGTGTATCACACAGCGATCTAGCTGAGCGCAAACAATGCGTGTGAACAGATAGCCATCAAATGAATTGCTTTAAATATCTAATGCTTATAAGGTCGGCTAAGTACCGTAAGTAGAAAGCTATTGGTCTATGCGTAATTAGTCAAAAAAGATGCGTGTTTGATAAGGTTCTATGACCATGTTAGTTTTTTATTTATAGCTCATTTGAATCTTCATGGGATTATTTTAAAATTATTATAATTAACTAGTTTTAATGTAGGATTGATGGTTTTGTTACAATAATCTCAATTACTGGGGAGTTGTGTGTTAGTAACAATTCGTTTTTAAAGTCATAAATGTTTTTGCTAGAAATCGTTCTATAAAACAATGATAAATAATGTACTATTTGAAATTATCTACCTGCTAAGAAAGTTAAACATGTTATACTCCCCTATTACCCGACACACGTGTCAAACGATTTCCCTCGATTTCCCAATAAATCGCTGCTAAAACGTCACATTTAATTACCCATCTCCCCCCCCCCCCCCCCCAACACTTACGTTTCTGTTCAATAAGCCTTTTTGTTCAATAAAGCCTTTATTGGCGATATTAGAGACGCCTTTTATCTCCGTGTTACACGTAATGTTGCATATTGTTATAGAGAAGTTAATGCAGAAGGGGATGTAGGTATTGAGATAGAAAAAAAAATAACTAGGCGGTAAAATTCCAAGATGATGTAATGTTAAGTAGGTATGTAATGTAATAAAAACTAAATAAAGCTTACTCATTATATTTCTTTTTATAGGAAAGTTTTAAAAATTATTGAAGTAAGACAAAGATAAAAAATCAAATAAGTATAATCAGGTAAGTATTAAAAATACGGCAGCATTGATTGGATTTTTAAATATCAGTATACGTAATAATTATATTCTATTATATTTATGCAAAATATTGTTTAATAAAATCGCCTCAGTATTGTATTTTGATAGATCGAAACATGATTATTTAATATTTGCAATCTATAAATGTATATTTTTATTTTACCGAATGATTCAAAGAGTCAGTATAAAAATGATTTACTAGACGTAAGTAGACACGAATATATATTCCAAGTATCTAATAATACTTGACATCTGTTCACCAATCAATACTAATTAAAGCGCAGACAGAAACAGGACATAATTAGGCAAATAATATATTATTATAGATTTCTATTGAACTGTCGTTGAACAATTAATCTTTGACATAGGGGAGGTTTCGCTTTTATCTCAACAGACAGACCGAATCGTGTCACTTCTGTTATTAGATATAGAAAGGAGTAATGTCTGAGATTGTGACATTGTGAATTGTAGGTGACAGTTGAATCAGACGAGGGACAAATCTGGGAATTTTATTCTTAGAACCCGATATTTTAATGTAAAGATCGCAATTTTTTAAAGTTATCATTAAAGTTTTATAAATTATGACATTAGAAACATGGTTAAAATACTTTTTTTTAAAATTACATAATAGGCTATAAAATAAATAACCGCGGTTTGTTTTTCAAATTGTAATATAAACATTTAAAAATATCACCTGTAGTTTTTTAAATAGTAAATATAAAATATGACAAAATTACGTTCCGAAACAAGAAAAAGCTGATAAATTACATATGTATGCCAGTGGAATAATTAAAAATATTATTTAATATTTCTTCTACAAACAAGTTTTTAAATCATGTTATAACTTTTTTATTTTACTATTAACCAGAAATAAATTGCATTTTAAAGTTAAAATGGGTATCTAATTGGCCCTGTACAATTACAACTGGCCACAAATGAAAAATAAATCAATTCTAAATTCAAATGAGTCGTAAAATCAAATCAGATACATCGAACCGTGTAGACGTAAAGATTTATTGACCCGCTCATTGATGTCAGCTTAGTACCTCAATTGATTGATTCGTTGATTCGGACGCAATGATTCGATTGATCGGTAAGTGTCGAAACACCAAGTGATTCATCCGACCCGTCCGACTCCTGTTGGAAGCGTGCCATCTTTGTTTCGAATTCTTTCAGCGATTTGTCGTTACGTGTAGGTATAGAATGTCTGGTGTTGATAGGTTATTAAAAAGTTGAGAAATAGTGAGGGAAAGTTTACGTCGAGTTATATTTTGAGATTATTTTTATTGGCTATTGTCAACATTTGGATTATATTTGATGATGTAAGTGTTCTATTTTCAATGAGAATAAATTTAAAATTATGAGGCAACGTTCGGTTTGAATGAAAAGTTTCTCTTCGATCCTTCTATAACCCATTGGCAACTTTATCGAATGACGAGTCAACTGCAAACGTAATTATATAAGTTGAAGAGTCTATCAGTTTGTGAACAAAATCAAAAGCGGTAGAACTGAAAGGGGCTGATCGGGGACCACCTGATGGAGGGACGAAATAATTAAAAGGCGAACAGAAAACCGGCAGAAACTTAATTCCGATGCCTATTTGTAGCTCATCGAGTTGCTCCAAGTTGCCCCAAGTTTGCAACTCTCTCTTTGCGGAAATATTTGCCGTTGCAGACTTTTAGTTGGTAACATTAATTTATAATCACTGGTAATTGCTTATTATCAGTTAAATTAATTGATAAGCAAGAGATGTTTACTTTCTAAAGTGCCCGTTTTGTTTTTAATGTTTTGATGTGGTTTCATTATTATTCTAAATTGTAATGGTTTCTAGATATGATTAACAATAATATCTAGAAACCATTACAATTTAGAATAATAAAAAATAAAAAAGTGGCTATTTAGGATATGGATAGAATATGAGAAATTACCATGTAGTTAAGTTTACAAACAGTTTTTGTTGTTGTTTCAAACATATGTAATGTGAAACAAAATATACTAAGTATTTATAGGGATAAATGGAGAGTCGAAAGGGAGGCCTTTGCCCAACAATGGGATCTAGTGGGCTCTAAATATTAATATATTTAAGGAAAACATAAACTATATTGTAAGGGTAGATTTAGTTAAGGAATTATATCGAAGTATTACCTTTTTTTTCCGTCGTTTCAGTGTTGACCACTTACACGGAAAGCAAAACGATATAATGTATATTTTTTGGAAAATTTTGGTCAGTATTATGGGCTGAATTTAGTCTGAAAATTGTGGTTTGGTATATTTTGTTAGAACCCATAATATTAAACCTGTTTTTATGCATCAAACTAATGCGAAACAAGCAAAGTCATCAAGCAATTTGTCTTTTATCAAAATTGGTTTAAATTCTCTTATATGTATCATCATCAGGTCTTTTTGTCTCCGCTGCAGGAGCACGGCCCTCTTTATACTACGAAAGCTATAATTGGCCAGAGCAGCCAGAGAATGTGGCCTACACTTTTCGCGCTGGCCAGACAGGTTGGAGAGGTCTTATTGATGTTTGCAAGCTTTGTTCAGCTTGTGAATGTAAAAACTTATATGTATAGATATCAACAAAATCCTAGCAAAAATCCTTTTTAAAATAATTAACAATTACATGTAAATAAACCTACGTATTTGTCGCAGCTAATGTTCCGAATCTAATTATCCCTAATAGCTTAAAATACAATCACTCCCAAAGCAAGAAATCAAAGAGCCAAGTCTAAAAAGGTAGGAGTTAATTTAGCACATCACTAGTTGCTCGGGATGAAAGGCGGGTGTCATCGATTCGCACCTCATTTAGTTTGCGATTCGATTCTAATTGGAATCGGATTCTTGCTCGGCGGCACGTTTCAAAAAGAGGTTAATAATGTGTGTGATTGGAGGGCGTAAATAACTTATTCTGACTCTGAACTATGTTTAAATAGATGCATTTAAACGGAACGAGATATTGTTTTTCTGGTTTATAATAAAATTCTAAGTAACTTTTAAAATCACATCTCACTAATATTATAAAGGCAAAAGTTTGTGAGTTTGTGAGTGTATGTGTGTTTGTTACTTCTTCACGCGCAAACGGCTGGACCAATTTTGATAAAATTTGGTATGCAGGTAGCTGATACCTTGGATTAACACATACTTTTCAGTCAGTTCAGTCAGTAGGTCGGTTCTAAAGTACAATGATTTAAAAAGCACTGATCAATGACAAATTCCAGTCTGGCCTTCTTAAAAAAGTACTAATTTATCCTTATCCTTCTCACAAGGTTTAGATAAATAACATTTTTAATGGTTACGACTAACTCACATATCGTTGATATAGAAGATATAATACATATGTTATGGATTTGAGTGCTATAGGACTCTTTGGCAAGTTGCCTAGTTATGAAGACATCTCCATTCCTATTCGACTGTCAAATTGAACTGCATATACTTAAGTCGACTTTGCCATAAGATCTTAGATATAGATTGCATCAGAATATTGACTTGAATTTACCAATATCTGAAATATATGTTCAATATTGTATAAATTAAATCAGACTTAAATAGTCTCAGTTGTTGCAAGAAAATTCTATTTATTTACTTTTCTCTGATTTACTTACATTACAAACATTACACAGTCTCTTCTTAAGTTATTCACGAATTGTATATGAACTTGTCATTCTATACAAAATGTTAAAAAGCCACATGTTTGATTTCATTTGCAGTTTTATGAGCCAATCTGGTGACAAAATACTTCGAATTTAAAAGTATTTAGACACTTTTAAATTTGATCATTTGACCTTTTTGAAGATATTAAAATCAAACAGAAAGAAATGCCTTTATGTCCAATGTTGTAAAAAAAAGTTAAATCGTGTAAATTTCAAAATCCAAGCACCAATTTTCAACTCTGTCACTTCGCTTATTCTATAAATTAAATGCCGAAGACAAACGTAAGATAACTAGATCAATATACTTTAATATTATTATTTTGTTTACGAGCAAAAGGGCAAGGGTCCCGGCATTAACGGGGATCGATCGGATTAAAAGTGAAGTTGGGATTTTAACGAAATTGAATTAATCGAGAAAGGAGAACATCGATACGGAGTTCCGGAACTTTTAAGCGATTTACGAGTTTCCCATCACTACGAGTTGGTAATGAATAAGTGTATTATGGAGTTTCGTGACAAGCGTTGATTTGTATACAATTAATATATATACTGTCTCGCCAGGGAGGAGAGTGTAGGCTGAGTCCTCTGGCTGCTCCGGCCAAGTATGGCTGTGGTAGTACAGAGTGGGTTGTGCTCCTGCAGTGGAGATAAAAAGATCTGATGATGATGATTATGATGAATATATATACTATCACGTCTTTATCCCTCATGGGGCTGACAGAGTTAGTTGTCAGATAGTGTCGTTCTATTTTTGTGTCAAACCAAATTAGTCTTTATTTATTTTTTTAGTGTACATTAGTGCTCATTGTTGCTAGACACTAAAACGCGGATACGCAGTAACGTCCGTCTTGCGTACCACTTTAAAAGTAACCCCCCAGGGCCGCAAGACTCAAAGGCATCTTTTATTGTGACGGTGGTTGAGTTGGTAGAAAAAGAAATCAAACTCAACCAAGATAAGCCGCTAGCCACATCGCCTAATAACAAATTCACATTTCTGCGCGAGAATAGAAGCAGCTGGGACATTCAAAGTTTTTTCTATTCTTCAAGATCAGCATGGAAGGATTTTTTTTTCTTTTCTATCGATTTCAATAACTAACTTGCAAAGACACCAATCATATCTTTCATCATTATAGGAACCTGAATCTTCAAGTTGTAACTTCATTAGGTTGACACACCCCCCTCGCGTGTGATCACGGAATGTGAAAGTTAAGCACACATCCCGGCTAAACCAATTTGGGCCCATTTTAAAATCCGCCTTCGACCCGAGAAAAACTTCTAACGAACCCCCCGATCCCTTTTTAATCAATTAATTACTCAATTCATACATTGTCCCCATTCGTGTCTTTAGCTAATGCTTTGGCTTTTTTATTCCGGAATTCACTTCTCTATTTATTTTCGGAGACGAAAATTCCGGAAAAATAAGAGTATTTCCGAAATAGTGAATCACTTAACGAATTTTTTTCATAGAATTATTTTTAATAGAGAGACATGAAAGAAAGAATAGATCTATTTACGTCATAGAAGTGTATGTTTCTAATAAGTCACAATTATATTTCTCCGAAAATTAATTGTGACTTGTTAGAAACTTACACTTCTACGAAAATTAAATAATGGAATTTAATACGAAATATCAAAAGATTTTATCGCTGTAACCCTTAAAATCTTTAAGCACACGAGATTTTTAAGTTAATTAATAAGCCTTTGAGTAGCGATTTCCCTCAATATCGGGGCAGACATCGCAACCTTTTTTGCGCACCGTACAAAGCGTATCGCAGGGCCGAACATAAAAACCCTTTAACTTATGATGAATTAGCAAGGTTCTACCATCTACGGTCTATGTCTCCCGTGTTATCTCCCCCCCTACCCCCTCGGTCACCCTTCACACCCTACCCTCAGGCTCGTACGTCAATATGAAGGAATTAATATGAGTGGAAAAAGTGTAAAACTCAAGTAACCGTTCGGGATTTAATTGGTTTTGCTAAAAAATATTTAACCATTTATTTTTTTTCGAGATAAAAGGAGACAATTTTGCTTTGAACCTGTACGTCACATTTTTAAACCGATTTCATGAAGATATATCAATGACATGATGAAAAGAGCTTCATATTTAGAATTTCGATAAAACGTATTATAATTTTCTAAACATAAAAAAAACTTAATTTTTGCTGAAAAAATAAAGGGATTTTTTGTTTTATAAATAAAACAAGGGCTGTACCTTCGTTTCTAAAGCACCCATGGTCCCTTAAAACTAAAACTCGCCGAGTCACGAGAAAATGTCGCTTTAAAGTCCACGTCATGTATTAATCCTTTCGTAAAAACGACCCAGCGTCCGATAAGGGCGATGTTTAGATATCCCCATCACTCACTTATTCGTATACTTATACGGGGGTCCTATAGAAAAACATTGGCGTAAAAAGTGGGTTGAAAATTAGGGGGGAGGTTCGGAAAGGTCCGCTGTCGAAGTGACCACTGAGTAGGGTCGGCATTCTGTGGATAACGTCGTTATGTGTTGATCAATTTTAATGCGGAAGGTTTACAGAGTACGATACGATTTTTGTTTTTTTTTGGTTTAGAAATTAAGAGGTACTTTTTTAAGATAAAGTATTTTCGTGTAGTCTAATTTAATAGCTTGTTCTTAATGTGCCCTACTTACTTTGTCGTTACAATAAATATTTAACAAGTTTAGGTGAGTTAAAATTGTTTTACTAAAAAATGCCACGTTTTCTTGTAAAAGGTATGATATGGGAAACATTTAGATATTATTTTACATCTTAAAACTATGTCAATATTATAACTACGAGTCATAGATGCTAGTTTTAAGAATATAATATTGTAACTAATACACTACATTTTTTAAAATTGTGAGACTTAATGACCTACCTAATACACATCTTTTTGTATTTGTTAACAAAGAGCTAATTAAAAACAGAAAGGTAAACACCTTTTTTACAAAATCAGTCGCACGTAAGTACGTACCGTACCGCAACCGCACGTGCCCGCATGCGACAAAAGAAAAACAGTTCGTCTTTCGTGTCGCTAATTCGTGTCTCTCTTAATTACGGTGATGTGGGGACGCAGAGCTAGGAAGGTCTAGATGCGCTAGATTTCATTTATTTGCTAGTACATATAGGCACTGTAGGAGCTTCTTCTTATATTTCTAGGGAGTTTTTTTCTTCTAATATGGTACATGCTTTAGCTTTTATATTTGATTAATTATCGCTTTTTAGTTTTTAAGTTTTTATATTTAATTCGCTATCGGTTTTAAGTACAGTTTCGAGAGTTTTTTAGTTATTAGTCTTTTTATCAAGATTTCGATACAGAACTTTGTACTAAGTGTATAGTTTATTCGAGATCTATAAATGTTACTTCTTACAAATAGGATATTTTGCAAAATCATGCTAACTAAAACCGAACACACTACTTTGCAATGTTACATATATAAGTTAACACGTAAGTTAACGTATAATTACACGACACGATAGTATTCTGGTGTAGTAGACTCACATAATAAATAAATGACAGACGAAGGAAACATTAGTTGGCCTTTTTTCATACTTATTTGTAACATTATGTTTCAACATTTTTTAAACTTATTCGTGTGGTAATGAAATTTCTTAGCGTTCATAATCAAATAAAACAAAGGAGTTCGAAACAAGATTAAACATGGTATTGTTGCACTAGTATGTTTTCTTCGTTTTATATTTACAAAACGTATATTGAAAGTTTCAAGAAATCATAAAGTTGTTTTAAAGTAAACCCTTTTATTACTGAAAGGAAAAATATTTCTTTCTTTAATTGTGGGAAAAACATGCTTTTATTCAAACGAGCTACAGAAACATTGATGAAAGTATTTACTTTTTTATATTGACATTTTGTAGGTATTTATTGCTTACATAAGCATTAAGTACCTGGGCGACCGAGCTTTGCTCGGTTACATCTTAAACATTAACTAATTTTTTTTAAACTTGTCTAAAAACAATGCAAAATAAAAAAAATATAAACTTAAACATAAAAAAAAAGTAAGTCACCGAGTGGGATTCGAACCCATAACACTCTTTCTAGCGGTCGCTATCCTTAACCACTGAGCTAAATCAAGGCGGTCGCGGCGTGACGAAATTAGCGACCATATTCTGCGTGGAAAGAAAAACGCATGAAAACTCGAATACACGAGTTTTCCCAAACATAAAACTAATCTAGATCGATTGTTTACCCCCGAAAACCCCCATATACAAATTTTCAGCGAAATCGTTAGAGCCGTTTTCGAGATCACAGAAATTTATAAATAAATATATATACAAGAATTGCTCGTTTAAAGGTATAAGATATTCAACAAAAAGGGTGAATTGTATTTTTTTTAAACTGTCACATGCTATCGTTTACTTAACTCTACACTGTTCTTGTCAATTATAGATTCTCTTTTCATTAGCAGCGCCTGAAGTTTTGGAACGAGTTAAAAGTGAACCCCGCCTAAACATCCCTTATATCTATTTAATTATATGTGTGAATATTTACAAAGTTCGACATTAAATTTGTATGCGGATACAGAAAAAGAAAATATGTAAGTACAAGAAACTTTTTTTGAATTATGTATTATATATATATATACATATAATAAAACAGTAAAAAAAGTGTGTCTGTACATTAAATATATTTCCAAAAAAAATATTGGGGGCGATGGTGACGTAGTAATAGAGTAAAAATTAAAAAAAAATGTCTGTCTGTTTGTCTGTTTGTACACGCTAATCTCCGGAAATACTGGACGGATTCGAATGAAACTTTTTTTGTTATATAGCTATTAAGCCTGGGCAACATATAGGGTATAAATGATTTTGGAAAATGGAACGTCTGATGCAGAACCATAATGGTCCAGCTAAACTATAAGAGATATAAAAATGCCGCCTTAGTAAAAGTTGTTCAGCCTGATGAGCATTTTCCAGAGACATAAAGTCCACGCGAACGAAGTCGCGTGCTTCGGCTAGTTTTTAATAATTGTCTTTAAGAAAAATATCGTAATTCATTGAATTTTAATAGTTACTGTAAGGTTAATATTATTGAATTGAATTTGAATAAATAAATCAAATGTTGCTAAATGTAAGCAAAAAAAAAACTGATGTGCTGATGTTTTTTTATATTTTAAGAAGCGTTTTTAATTCACTCACCTCATGATAGTAACTCCTGATTTTCATAATTTCAATATACAATTGTATTAATTTATCACTGAATTGTTCATTCATGTGCACTGTTTATATCCAAAGTCTGCAACCACACACATTTGTAAATACAACCTGTAAACAAAAATTGTAAAATTAATTAATAAATCCAATAAAATAATCCTTGAAAAAAATCAAAGATAAATTAAATTGAATAAATTAATTAATTAGTCAATTTTTGTCGCCTAAAATTAATCGCGTTTAAGTTTACTGGCTGAAATTTAAAAAAAAAAAACAATTAAAATTCAAAAATAGTCTCGTATTCGAATATCGAAGTTTGTAAACAGTCAAAAATGAGCGCGCCCGTGACGCTGTCACTCCGAAAGCGCGCGGGCAACTGACTAGCACAGATAAATAAAACTCTAGCATCTCTTTGCTTATCGCTCATTAGCATATGTGCTTCCAAACGTTCCCATACGTCTCAAAAATCGACTCATTTGCATCGGAAGAAAACGTATGCAAATCTCTGATGCGATCCTCCATTGTCGTTCGACATTTAAAATCGGAATCGGCGATCAATCGGTAAAACAGGTTTAATAACCTTTGAGAACTTTTTAAGATAGGATTAGGGGTTCAGATGCCGCAACCCTAGCACAGATGGGCGCTGCACCATTGTATATTCGGAAATGGGTTCTTTATAATGCATGTGCACGCATTAATATCAGTTAGACATTTTTTGATTTCATTGTAGTTGACGTAATCAGAGTTATGAAGGATTTTGAGTGTATTGTGAATGGATAATGTATTTTTCTATAAATGTATTAGAAAGATTAATCTTTGCATAAGTATAGGACATGGGTCTCAAATAGATTAAAAAGAGGTATCTAGACAAGATTTTTTTTGCAGTAGATATTAATATTTACACAATAATGAAGTAAGGTAAAAAAATAATGATTTTTTTTTATCATTTCAGTATTTTCGTTATTTTTACAACGAAATAGATACAAAAATTCCACAGAGGGTACATTATTATTTTTAAAATCAATCACCCCGTCGTGAGAAATTGGACAACTAAAATAATTATTTATTCGCATACTAAGTATCGGAACTGGTTCGAAAATAATTATTACAAGTATTTATCGTATATTACCATATGCAAATCGATAGGGGTATAAATCATAGAACAATATTGGGGTCACAATTTATGTGCGTTTGATGTTTAAAAAATAAGAACTGGTTTTTTTATTGCTCCATATTTTTTATCTGTAGGGGTGACAGTCGATAGTTCCGATCAATTATTTGCATATTAAATGTTGGTCTTGTGAGAAAGTGCAGGATCTTGGTCTATCTGATTTATTATTTTTCCGCTTGATTGAATATCTCGTTTTGGAACTGGAATTTTGGTAGGACGTTTTGTTAATATGTAAATTTGTCACAAAGTTCAATAATAATTAAAAGTTCATGGATCCGTGTGACCTGTAGACTCAGTGTAGTGTAAAATGTACGGAAGGCATAATTTAAATCTGTTTAAGATATTAAATAAATAAATAAATATATAGGGACAAATAACACTGATTGAGTTAGCCCCAAAGTAAGTTCAAGACTTGTGTTATGGGATATATTATATATTGGATAAGGAATTTAATACTTAAAGTAAATTTAACGTGGAATTATTTATTTGCATAAATAAAGATAAATAAATAATTACCTAGTTTAGGTATATTATAGCAACAAAACATTTCAAAGAGTTTTTTAAATAAAAAAATATCAGTAGATATTCGTGTGTTCGTGTCTATCTCTTAATAACTTATATTTTGCTGGGTCATATAAAAAACATTATGCCTATGTCCAGCAGTGGACGTTGTGCGGCTGAAATGATGATGATGATGATGATAATAAAAAACATTTAATTCTCTATATTCCTTATTGTAATAAGGCAAAGTGCAGACAAAAACATGTATTTACTCACCATTCGACGTGTCAAAATGGTGTTTATTATAAAAAAGCGGCCATGTTGGACAAGGTGTTAATACATTCAGGAGTAGGTATTTCTGTGTATAGATAAAAATATTTGCCAGCAGTAGAGGGCCGGATACTGGTAGTTAGCGATTTCCGGCGCGAAATAAAGCAAATTAAACAATGATTCACCAGCATAGGTGACGTTATAACATTTATAGGCTTAGGAATTGAAAATACTAAAATAGTAATAAGTGTTATAATGTTTTCGTTATAGTGGCCGATGGGACAAAAAGGCTCTCGAATGGCAAGCGAAGCGTAGGACACCCGGTGGTCACAGACACAGACACAAGGTGGTCTGACGACCTGGCTCTAGATCGGTCATTTTGAAAATCTTTGGGAGAGGCCTATGTCCAGCAGTGGACGTTGTGCGACTGAAGTAAATGAATGAATGAAGTGTTATATAAAAATAGAGTTGAATAAATTAGAAAGGGCAAATAATTTTTTTTACAAACTATTATTTAGTTATAAGAAATTACTTTTTTTAAAAGTAAAATCAAGTAATTGCTTATATATAATATACTTTATTTTTACCATTACCCAAACCAGGTATAAAAAAGGTTTTTGTAACTATAAAATTATAGTTCGTTCTACTCTAAAATGACAGCTGTCAAATACTCATTAATTAGCGAACGCTTAGAGTACAGTCGCGCTAGAAAGTCAAACTTAATTGGAAAAAAAACCCGCCATAAAACGATTGCGCACAATCACCGTTATCTAACCGCCTATAAAAATTATAATTTTAATGCGATCCAATATAAAAATTACAATTAAAAATTTAAAAAATTACACTGTAATAATAAAATAACAATAGCATTTAAGCACAATCTCACACAATACGATGCGTTGACTCCGAAAGAATTTGGAAACGAACTGTTTTAGTGAATATACAATTTTTTAATTAATTATCTTGATCAACAAAACGCCAAACCAATTTGGATCGTATCAGTGAATGGGTATGGTTCAATTTCGCTCGCGAGTTTTTGGGCTACTTTTTATGAGAAAATATATATTGTTTTGGCCAATGAATGCCGGTGATCATTGTACAGATTAGTGCAATTTGAATTTAGAATTATCTAAAGTAATTGTGAGCCGTAAACAATAATTCAACTTACTGTCCGAATTATTATTAGGGTACCGTAAGTTAGATTTTTAATAAGCTAGTAACATCGTTTTTTTTATTGCTTACTGGAGTTGTATCACTTAATCATTGGTACGATTTTGGATAGCTGTACTTTAAACATAACCATATTTTTTTGACAATTAATTATTGTCAAAAAAATATGAATATGAATAGAAAATAAAAATAAAACGAATTATTAGTTTTATTTTTATTTTCTATTTAACCTGTGAAACGCTGCTATTTTTATTATCATTATATCATCATTATCATGTCTTTTTGTCTCCACTGCAGGAGCACGACCCTCTCTGTACAACCAGAGCCATACTTGGCCAGAGCAGCCAGAGGATTTGGCCTACACTCTGCTCGCTAGCCAGACGAGTTGGAGAGTCCTAAGTCGCCTTCTACGTCATCCACGGGAGGACTTGGAGTGGTCCTATTCTACACTGCTGGACCACACGGACATTTTTATAAAGATTTTTTAATAATGGTCTCGTTCAAAAGCTGGGTCTCGACTTCTAAGAGGTTTTGACTGTCTTAAAAATTTAACCATTTAGAAACAACAAACATACCGAAGACGTAGTAATAATACCTATTTTTTAACGACGAAATGGATTTACCTATTCATTTAAAAATTACATAATACTTAATAAGACATTATTGACTTTAAATCTGTGCTATTAGAAACTTAAACAATATAGCTGATTTAGAATAATTTTAATGCGATGATTTGACTTTTCATCATTACATTAGAAATCTCGTATGACAGCGTATACGGAACCAATTATATTTTTATGTACTCACTTATTTTTTTTTAAACCATCGGCTGTATTGGATGGAAAAGTACATTGAACCTGATTCGGTACACTTAACGCGATGTTTAATTAATATAAATAAATTATAACGTTTTATAACTCATACTCATTATCAGATTGGGCATCTACCGAATTTTATGTTTTATCTTCCGTGACTATTATATTTGGCCGGGTAAAATATACATACATGTTTACGCTCCGGTGGTTTTTTTGATGTGATTCGGCTATGGGAACATAGAAAGTTTGGATTGAACAGTTAGTGCCACTTTAGGGTAATAGGAGTAGATGTTAGTATGACTGGAAACAGAGGACTGTGGAAGAAGACATTATTAAATTCAATAAACGGGTAACTCACGTATGGAGTCAGCTACTGCCGACATGTTTTTGTTTTTCTTTGGAATGCCCTGCCCGATAACATTATGAAAGCACAAACAAGGGACCACTTCAAGATGCTTGTAATTAGACACTATCGCGAAAAAGCAATGCTGCAATAATAGTTTAAGTATGTTTATTATACGTATTTATATAAGTTTATGATTTGTATTTATTATTATTATATATATGTATGTATATTTTATGGTCATTCTTGTTATTATATATGCCCTATTATATTATAATACACCCTAATTTATTTCTTTAGATATACCTACTTGTCTAGTTAAATTTGCACCCCATCTGTCATCTTTTCTATTACGTCCCAAAGGTGAACTGGTAGACAATGCTTAGCATTAAGTTATACCTTTTGTACTATAATCTCAAGATTTTAAGTGCAATCAATTAAATAAATAAATAAATAAATAAATGTTTCGACCTCATCCGGAGGTCTTCATCAGGGCGAATGTGACTAGAGGCCCGTACACCGCACCGGCTCGCGACAGACATGTCGGCATTAGCTGACTCTATACGTGAGTTACCCGTTTATTGAATTTAATAATGATTGCATCTCACGTTAGTTTTAATCAAAAAAGAAGAAGACATATTGCGCCGACCCCAGATAATGGGATAAAGTGAGGCAGATGACGAGTTAGTACCACTGAGGGATAACACGACTTTTTAAAAGTATTTTACAAATTTGATATATTTTGCACTTGTGAATTTTCGCATTTTTAATTTCGGCCTTGTAGTGTTTTGAAATAAAGTTTATATATTTATATAAGTATGCATGCAATCGTTTGAAAGTACCTAATAGCAATCATTTCATAGTTTAAGTATATGAAAGAAAAATGGTTTTTCGTATTTGGACGATAAACAATATACTTACCTTATAATTACATGTTATAATGAGGTATATTCTTTTTTCATGACTCAATATATGATTCGTCACCTTATGAGACATTACCTATATACATGCGTGTTGTGTTTGCTTAGTTGTCAGTTCGTGAATTCTTGTATAGCTAAGCAAAGCTTTTAAACATCAATGAGACCTCTCCAACTCATCTGGCCGGCGAGGACAGTGTTGCTCTGGCCAAGTATGGCTCTAGTAGTACAGAGAGGGTCGTGCTCCTGCAGTGGAGAAAAAAAGACCTGACGATGATGATGATGAAATTTTTGTATTGGCTCTTTTTAGGGTCCCGTGCCCAAAGGGTAAAAATGGGACTCTATATACTTAGACTCAACTTTCCGTCTGTCTGTCTGTCTCTCACCTATCTCATGAACCGTGTTAGCTAAATTAAAAATAGAATAAAATAAATATTTAAGTGGGGTTCCCAAACTGTAGGGTCCCGTACAATAAATTTTAACCAACTTCAAAAAAAGGAAGAGTTTTTCAATTCGTCATGATCTTTTATCTTATCTTATAAATTATATTTTATTCTATTTAGTTACCAGCTGAGTCAATCCTTTAGGTAACTTTATGACGAAAATACATTTACATGTTTAAAATTTCCCATTTCCCATTCTCACCGCATGAAAATCATCTTTCAAAAACTCCATACACACTCATGAAAATGCATGATCGACATTTCTTAAGGGAAGAGGGAACTGATGAGCTTAACGTCTCAATCTACGCATTAGATTGCCCTTTCCGAACCAAACCTCATTACTTTCCGAAATGTAACCTCTATGGAGGCCATAAATATTGGAACGGCGCGCATATTTCAAAACAAAAAAAAATAACACATAAAATTTCTTTGCCCCGCGCCTTTAATGTCGAGGTGGGTTTCCATTGTCGGTTTGCTAGGCTTTCTTGTAAGTACGACACGATTGCAATCATGCTATAAAAAAATGCCGTGCATGGATTCACACTTATTAAAATTATATATGTCGTATATGTATGTGATTTGATTTGATTTGATTAAAAAGGTAGAGTATTTTTAAACATTTTAGTTTGGCTTTACCACATGGGTTCGCAAAAAAAACATATAAAAATATTAACGGTAAATATAACGATATGTGTAAATTAAAAATAAACATTCCTAATTAACTTACATTGTTAAATATTACTTACTATTATGCTAAAAATCTTGTTAAAAATGGTATTCCTCAAAGTGTTAACTTTTGTTTAATTCGTTTTTAAACATTTTTTTTTTAATTTTGAAGCAAAGTCGTATTAATTAGACGTAATATCTTATAATTGTAGAGAAAGGAATGAGATGCTAATTAAATTTTATTGGTTCGATTTAATTTAAAAAAAATTGCTGGCAGCCGCCCTAACGCCGTGACATAATGGACCCTCACCGAGTGCGTCCCGGCATAGATTTCTGCATTACTTTAGTATGCAAATGTTGCGATAGCGGGACACTGTAAGAGCAATTTAAATTATTTTTTATGGCGCTCAAGAGTATTGGGAACGCAACCTTCGGGAACGCATCGGAATTGCCCGGAGATATTGTGTTCGTAAATTTTGAATGAACTTCCATATTTGAAATTTGAATAGACACTTTTTTATTGTGATAGGTTTTGTTTGTGGTATTTTGTAGCGGCCAGGAATTGTCTTTTTTTATTATTTTCAAAGATTATTATTGCGAATATTTCTATAAATAGAAAAATATTACAATTAGATTTTTAGATAACATCTAGTAAGAAGCTTAAACTGATCTCAAAACCAAAAAAGTCGAAACTTTGCGAAGGCGAGAGGGTGAGAAATCCTCTTTGGATAACATATACCTAAGACTTAACCAAAATTTGCCATCAAAGATATCCATCGATTTGATGGCAGATAAAAGACAGAAAAGTTCACGATAAGTGATGAGAGAGAGGGAGAGAGAGCACATCACTTACTACAAACTTAATGAAATATTGAGCCATCAAGCTAAATCGTTCAAAAACTTGCAATTCCGCGTAAAAAGGGCCATAAAACCGTAAGGAAAGTAGTAAATCGTTGTATACCCTATTTAATCCAGAAAACATTTACGAAATGCACGTAGCAAGGCGAAATCTGATTAGCTTCGATGATATATCGCCGGGACTCGCCGCCTTAGTGCCTAAATTTGAATATTAGACGCGTTATTGAAAAGAAAACTTTCCGAACGGCCCTCCGCAAGCTTTTAATGGTTATTGCCTGCCTCCGCTGTCTTATTTCCGAACGGTTCGGAAAAATATTCGGAAATTATTCGGTTCAGGTGTTTCGGAACGATATTCCATGAAAAATTGGCGCTTTAAATGCTTATCTATGTCTTATTGGAATTCCTTAAGCTTATTAAGAAATATTGTATCAATCAATCCATAGTAATTCTTCCACTGGTCTGGGAGAAAAGAAACAACTAAGACGTAACGTAAGAGCCAATCGAGGGAATGGGCAAAAAATCGAATCATGTTAATAGGCGATGCGGCTAGCAACCCTATTTGGATTCAATTTTTATTTGATGACAATAATTTGATTTGATTTTATGCTGTGATCCGGAAAAAAATGGCATCATTGGTATGAAGAGTAAGGGCGAGTCACAACAGCATCCTAAAAACAGTGGCGGATAGACTGGATTCGCCAATAATGAGACACCTTGTGCAGGGGACCATGCCGGTGGCCCTATATGGTCAACTTTAAAGGCAATGCCGTTTGGCCCTCTGTACATAGGACTCATTCATTCTATGTGCACAATAATCTGTATAGCTATTAGTACTAACATTAGTTTTAAGTTACTGTATACTAACAAATTGGATCTTAGATATCTTAAATAAAGAATTGAATTGAAAAAATTGAATAAATAATATTTATAGCAATTTGCTTTGAATACGTGCGGTTTCTGAGTTATCGTGTAAAGTACGATAGAAGTCAGGGAATAGAAAAAACCACTATCTTTTGCGGTTTTCAATGCGAACTAATTAATTGATTATTTTAATATTGATAATATCGCGTTCTATTTATAATTTTTTTACGGTACGACTTAAACAACAAAATCACAATACCAATATTAATCAAATTATTATGTTAATTTCGTTACTTATTATAAATAATGTTGCTGAAATTACAGGAGTGTATATAAATTTAATTATAAAGTAAAAAAATATATATATACTTAAAAAAATTCGGAAAACTGAATTTCCAAACAAATTTATACAATTTATCACGAAATTTCACGAACATCGGTCTAGAAATGCAACCTGTAGGCGAGAACAGACAAACAGACAGCCGGACAAAAGCCCATCTCGAAACTCAGACGCTTCGCTTACTCAGTCAAATCTTAATCAAATAGATTAATAAATAAATCTAAGACTTTTTAAATAAACAATGCACTTAAACGAATGCGTCGATTAGTAGTTATGTCTATGATCCTACTTTTTCTTTATGGTTCGAACACGCGCGCACATGTCCTACGTCACATTCATTAGTGTTGACAGCACAGGAAACGGTAATAAAGACTGTACGCAGCATACAGAAATCATAAACAAAAATTATTAAATGATTAAAAAAAGAACTACCAAATTTGAATACGGCTGTACAATTAAAACGCGTTCTCTGACAAGCGAGGGGAACGTTTCTATACCTAAAAAAACCTATCACAATGCCCTCGATAATTCAAAAATAGAACAGTAGAAAAAAAGTTTGTCGCCGTCACCATTGAATTAAACGACAAGATAATTTTTGAATATGGATCGTGTATTTGAATAAGTGTTGCATTAATATTCTTTTGTGATAATTTCGAATTCGGAACGCCCACACCCGGCCATTGTCTTGCAAGTTATTGGCTCATTAGGCGACATGTCGCTTTGTCTCGAACGATTTGAATTTTTGATTTTCGAATCGAACGAAATTGATTTGTGATTGTGATTCGAACAGTGAATGGAATACGCAATGCGTAATTTATTACTTTCTACGCTATTATTTTGCGCGCGTGTGGAGTTGTAGTGTGTGAAGTGGACTCTGGTGTCAGATTTTCAAGCTGCCTAATGAATCTGACATAGGCTGACAACTGCTTGGTGCCAAGAGCTAAATGTTACTGCCGAAGCACGACACGTCACGAAAGTATGCATCAATGATAATAACAACATCGTTATTTCAATTCTGACGACAAAAATATCTAAAAACACAATCTCCAGTCGAATTGTACGATATGACTTCCGTGTTACTCACGAGTTATCTCAAATCAAGACGCGATTCGAGCGAACAAAGGAGCGAAATGATATATTTGAACAATAAGAAAGCGAGAGTCGCCCACGTGTATACGGACAGATGTGCTCACAAATTACGTATGGTAATGTAGCTTGTAATCCTTCCGTCGGACCTCCCTGTGCCGCGTCACCTTGTCTCGGCATAATCGATCGATTATAAATGCGAGATTCTCGATTGTAAGTTTGAGATGTCGCGTCACTAGTTCTGTCTTCGATTTGAATATCGAACTTAGGAGTTCATTGTCATCAATCATTGTTCTCGCTCGAACCGTAACTTCAACGTGTCGGTTATTAGGTTTTTTATAAACATTTTGAAGCAAATCATACTAATCTAATTATCTTACAAAGGTAACTTTTTCATCTGCATTCACACGAATGAAATGTGATTTATTTGCTTCACGATATCACTTCCAAAGCCGAACCCCGATATGAAAAGTAACGCGGGGCAAAAACGAATCGGGCGACATTAAGGTAATCATACTTTATGAGTTTCCCGCCAAAATAGACGCACAATACCGTTGACACGTCCCCATGTAAAAAGTTAAATTGGTGTTACACTGACTTGTTATTGGCGTCTACAATATTACGCATTATAACGATTCTATTCTAAAATGTACAATTTTATTGTAAAGGCGTCGGCGAATGCATAAACCGGGGGAGAAACAACCTATAATTAAATTTATTATTCATAATCTCATTGTCTAAGACGGAAACAACGTCCTTGATTTTATCTATTTCATCTTTATTGGCTTTGCAACTGCCCGTTAATTTCTCCATTACGTTAATTTATAAAGTTGGTAGAAGCAACCGTGTGTGTCCTGCCTTAGCGCGTTTGCATTTGCATAGAACGGCCTATTATATGCCATTATCGTAAATTTCCGTTCAATATAATAACAGTGTGTCCCGTCACAAAATTTTATCAATAGAAACGTTGCGATATTTCGTTTGAAATTAGAATCAGTACCGTTTCCGCTTCCGTTCGATATTCGAATTGCGCGTTCGAATTAAGAACGCGCTCTAGATATTGAATGAATGATAACTACAGATGTCAATAGGCGACGAGAATAGTGATCATTCTAATTTTAAATTGATTTATAGAATAATTGATGGAATTCAAAAGTTCTAATTAGTTAAAAAGGCATTCCGATTGGACAGTTCAACATGTCAATGGTCACTCAAGGATTTGTTGAAAAGAAAAAGCTTGGATTTATTCAACTCTTTACAACCAACAGCCTATTTGGTTGCTTTAGGTAAAGATTTATGACAAATGTTACCCATGAGGTAATAAAATACTGTTAAACACAAGCGCCACCTATTGCTTTTTGTAATTTATCTTGCATTGCATTATGTACCTAGTACTTTTATTCTTGGTGCTATAAAGCATGGGATTTCAGTAAGTGATTCGATTAGTCACTACTGGATTTCATTTAGTACGCACACTATTTAAACATTTTTTTGGAATTTCCGACCTCTATTTCAATGCGCTTTAGCTATAAGTAACCTCGAAATAAATCGATGAATACTAATTTCCCTCTTTCTCTCGGGCGTCTATTTTACCAGTTTATAAACTATTCGACTATAATAAGACGAGAAAAAGGGTGGTGCGGTTTAGGCACTGGCTGCAGTGCATCTGTGGAGCACGAGTTTGATTCTGACTAGGCTCAACTTGTACGCTGATTTTGTACACATGTATGGCCATTTTCCAACGAAAGTCTGGCTCAAACAGAAACAGTGGAATATTCGAATTTCCATAGACAATTTCATCAACATACGTCTTAGATAAAGCATGGCCAGATACCACGACATCAAACATTACAAGGATACTGAAATTAAAATTCCCTGATGGCATTTAATAACACAAAAAAGGGAGCGTAATCACGACTAAAATTCGTCTCGATCGAGAAACTCAAATTAGACGAATGGCGGTCGGAAGATTCTTTGTCTTCGGCCTAATGAGTTTTTAAGTCGATTATAGCAATTTTTCATAGAAAAACGCCTTTAGTGATGTATCGGTGGAATCAATCACTGTACGGCTCAAATTGCTCTTTGTGGTATCGGATCGTAGGCGAGGCCGACAAATGAGTCGATGGCGCGAAGGTTCCAAGTGTTCCAACCTTCTTTGATATCGGACTTTTTGTTTAGTCGATTGTGGCGGGCGATTTACAAAATGTCATATTGATGATGTGGGGCCTGATAGCCATATGGAACATTACATTATACACGGTATGGAAGCGAAGCGACGGTTTCTGTGATGGGTATTTTTACGCGTCGTTTTTTAGAACGATTTTTGAATTAGAGGAAGATAATAAAGATCTAAACCCTGACAGAATGCATTGTGTTTTAAGAATATCTGTTTGTGAGTTTCTCAAATAATTATGAAAATTCGATTTTTATCCGAAACTAATTTAAAGAACATAATACAGGAAAAAGTTATTTACATGTAAATAGATAACAAATAATTTGTTAAGAATCTTGATTTTTAGATAGAAAATAACCGAATATGTTTGCAAGTAGAGACAATAGAGGTCGTCTCTACCTAAAACACTTTTTGTATCTATGTTTATTCCGCGATAACTCTCGAACCGAACTAATATTGATGATATTAAGAATGAGTGTAGCAACTATTCATAGAATTTTTAAGTTAGTTGGGCATCAAAATTGGTTCAGCCGTTTTAGAGATATACGCATTTTCATGAAAATAAATACCTATTGCTCGATAACTTACATACCCGTTAATCAGATTTAGATAAAACTTAACATTACACGAGATGGTACCTATTGCTATAATAATGTTTTTGTCCTTGTAAAAAAATATTTGTGCAAAGACTAATATACTTTTGATAAAATCTGTTAAGTATTATTAAATCTATTCTCATTGAAAAGATTTAAATTTTAAATCTTAGTTAGGATTATTGGCTTTTAATCTATCTCTATAAAAAAATGTGACATGCATAATACACGGTAAAACGTGATGGGTTGATGGTTTGATTCGACGACCTTTTGCCATCATGTTGTCCCAATGGTTAACAACACGTCATATTGACGGACACTGACGACGATCCGTGCCAATCCGTTTTTAAAAAGTAATGAAATCGGCTCAGGTAGCGAGAAATTGTCCGAAATAAACTGTTAAAAGCCAAAAGCACGAAACTGTCCGTCAAATTCCGTATTCAAACGGGCACTGGCTGAATAGCCGTATTGTTTTAAAATCCGAACGCATAATGAACGGCCGTTCCTTTTTCAAAATCGTTAATCGAGCTCTTTCACTTCATTTGCCTTCCGATCGTTTATTTTTTCATTGTTTTAATTTCTGCATTGCATTGATTTATTTGTCTATGGATTTGTTTGAATTTAGAACGGTGGTAATTCAATACGAATTAACGGAACGCTGTGTGATAGGTGTTTTGTTCGTGAATTTAATTCAAGATTTGTTTATTTGTTTTTTCGTGTTAGTGTGTAAGTGGCCAGCACTGGTTTACTTGTTTGGTTGGTTTACAAGTTGCCTAAAGGTATCGGACATAGCTTGACGACTGCCATCATACTTTGATGACAGCCGGAACCAACGGCTTATACGGGCCATCCGAAGAACAAAGCTCGAGAAATGTTTATGCCACTTGTGGTCACCTATCCGCGTGCGCACCACGGTGTCGCTTAACTTGCGAAACCGCTAGTAATGTGCTCTTACGCCGGGTAACCGAGCTTCTCGATAAAATTGTAATATACATAGGAAATAGGATAAACTATATGGCACTAGGATCACTATCCACTTAAATCATAAAAATTGTGAAATATTATTTCTCAAGAAATTTACTGTTATTTTTATTTCATTTTACTAAAGTGGTCTAGTATAGCCCGTGGTTCAATTATTACGGGTATGGCCCTTCCACGTTGTATAGATGAGATGACATGTATTGTAACTGTATGATAGATTATTACGATTACATAAGTACAAATTTTATGTTCCTATTTCGTTTAATTAAAAAAGGCGTTTGGCCAAAGTGGCATAAGTACAAATTTTAGGTTTTTATTTCGTCGAATTTAAAAAGCGTTTGGCTAAAGTGGCATAAGTACAAATTTCATGTTTTTATTTCGTCAAATGAAAAAAGACGTTTGGCTAAAGTGGCATAAGTACAAATTTCATGTTTTTATTTCGTCGAATGGGAAAAGAAAAATAAATTTACCTCGAAAAGACACCACATCTTCTGTTCTTGTTAACGTACCTGCAAACAAACGTTGTTTAGAATTAGTTACGTAGGTTAATGAGAACTAATTAACACTAAGCTTGGCAAAGGCGTAACACTTGTGTCAAACATCTTGGATATATCTACCTATCTAGCAAGATAATACGAAATAAATGAACACGTTGCGGGACACTCAGCTAAACACAGGAGAAATAACAATAGGGTAGACTAGGTACAAAATCATCATCGGTCTTTTTCTCTCCACTGCAGGAGCACGACCTTCTCTGTACTACCAGAGCCATACTTAGCCAGAGCAGCCAGAGGACTTAGCTTGCACTCTCCTCGCTGGCCAGACGGGTTGGAGAGGTCTCATTGATGTTTACAAACTTTGTTTAGCTTGTATTTCTTTAATCGCCTTCTACGAAATCCACGGGAGCATTTGGAGTGGCCCTATTCTATTCTGCCGGAAACCACACGGCACCAAAATATATTATTTCATTTACTTTTCAATTAGGGTATTGAAAAATAATGGACCCATATTTATTTGACAGTAAAGTGAAAATTCACAAAGCGCATCGAAGTTGGGGCACGGAGACGGAGTGGGGGCAATTTACGTTACCTTCTGGTAAAAATCATCGTATCATTGTCATTATTTGCTAATCAAAGATTTGCTAACCAATACGTATACCATAATTTTTACTTATTCACCTAATGAGACAAAAATGTTTAGTCTTCATCCGTAAAGTCTATAAAGTGTTACTGTGAATTGTCAGTTTTGTAAACCAAATAAAAATCCGTATTATATTACTTTCACAGTCGTACCTAAGTGTCCCAGAATCTGCTAAGTTTCAGCTGTCTATCTTCTATGCTAGTCGAAAAATATTAACATTGAATATACCTGCTGCTTACCGTTTGTATCGTGAAAGCCGATTGAGGAAACGGGCAAAGCCCTCTACAAATCGTATCACCGACTTCACTATTTTGATAGATATCTTTTTGCATCTACACATCTAACATCACATTAAAAGTAACCTTAAGATCTACCGTCTTTTTAAAGATAAATAATAAATGTCAACGTACTTATATCATACAAAATAAAAGAAGTTCTTTCAATTCAAAGAGGGTGGCAAGTTATAAATATTCTAGAATCCTAGTAGATACAAGTAAATGTATCAACCAATAATAAGCCGTTATCTCTCTATCAGAATCAAAGGAAATTCAGTAAAAAGTCACTCCTTATTTTTCCACATAAGACTTGGGCGTGTCTCGGCCAGGGAACGCCTTGGAAACCTTCTCGCTTATCGAATAGAGGTGTTTTTCCAATAACGATATCGAACTTCGATCGGTTCCAAACGCCCTCACTATCTTCCAAGATATCGAGTACGCCTTCTTAAAAACATACTCACACCAATACTAAACTTTATTACTAAAGCCTTAAGACTGGATTCCGATCGCGCGACGACGTCGTAAAACATATTGATGTGATATCGGTTTTCCATTAACCAGTGCAATGGAAAATGGACTCTACTGCGCACGTGAAAAGTCGCTATTCGTATGTGGCTGGGGAAAGGAATGTATTGACGTGTTATCGGAGATGTTTGCGTCCCTTTCTTTCTTACGTTTTTCCCGTATGCGCATCTCTTTCACCGGCGCAGGTCGTGAGATGACTGGGTCGGTCTTTGTTGAATGTCTGCGCATTTTTTCTTATCTTATCAAATAGCGCTAATAAAATGTTCTTCGCTTTGTTTCGAAACGCTTAGACGGTTATGGGCGCCTAGTACCGCAGACGTCTGACGAGTCTTATATGTTGATTGATTTGTATGTTTTTGATATAACTGTCATATCAATACTGTGATATATATATTTGTATAAAATACTTTCTTTTTTTTAGTTAAGCGGCTGTTTCTGCACCATTTTAGATGCATGCGTTGTTCGACATCTTTAAGTGATACAACCATAGATATCATGTTTAAAGAAGAAAATAAAAATAAAAAGCATTTTAAGCTGCTATTGGACCTAATATGCTGTGAAAAATACAAATTGTTTGAATGAATCATACGACTCTAAGTGCTCTCTATATTGTAGAAAGACATATGTATTGTAGAGTCTTGCTTTTAACTTAGGTCTTTTTGGCTTACTAATATCAATATATTCATGGAAGATTCCGTTAATACTGTTGAGAACACAACATCCATCCTATCCATACTTTGAAGAAGGGTTATGGGTTCAAACAGTTATAACTGTTACAAGTCCAAAAATATTTCTTTTATACTTAGGTACTTACTTCTAATCGCAGGGTTTGCTTAAATTATTTTTTTACATATTTTATACGGATCTCTTCAAGTTTATTAGGATCTAAGCTGTAAGTACATAATATTATAGGTAATCGAAATTATTAACGTGCTGGCAGCGCAAGTTGGCATATACGAGTAAAAATCAAAATTTGAATGTCGAACAGAATTAGCTTCAATTTATTTTTCGTTCGAATTCCGAATCACCGCCGATAGGCAAAATGCAGTAACTCAAAGACATAATTTTCCGAGGCGTTTATTATGTTATTATATTTTCAGTGAATATTTGTTTTAGCCCGTAATGTGTTATTTTGAATCTACTAGGAATAACTTTCCGAAACATAAATATGATACATGTGGCGTCTCAATCGCTGGTTTTGTTTGATTTTTTTGGTCTCGGGATATTTATGTTATGATTGTAAGGATGAATCCGGACTGTAATTAGTTACCCGGTATTAATGAGGTTTGTTTGTATGAGAATATGTTTTATTACGTATTTTATGGTCGTCATAAACATTGGGGGATTAAAATTATCTTCGTGCGACAGATTCCCACTATTGGGCAACGAATGTGGGCTGTCATGTGTTAAGTTATTAAGGGAATACTTGAATTATTCGGGGTCCAGTGCTGCGTCCATTTGAAATAAATTATTTGAAAGGAAAAGGAGATATAATCTGAAATTTTGTCTTGACCAAGCCCTACATAACTCTTCAAACTATTTTATGAACTACTGTTTAACATCTACTGAATATCCAGTCCATGATACTGATAACTTTCCCCAAGAAATACTTTACATATCTACTCTTATTGTCGATGAGTAGGACCTGTAAACTCTGTTTACCCTAAACTAATAAAAATGAAATATTTAAAAAATATTAAATTCCAAAAATAGGTTAGCAATATGTATTCTAAAATAAACTAATCTATATTTTAGGCTTAATAAGGCTTTTATGAGCTTGAGAATTCTTAAGTTTAAAGGCTCTGTGTATTCCGTAAGATATAAAGACAAAATCCAATAAAAAATACATGCTACTATTTACTCATTGAACTAGAATCATATCGAGCGATTCGGTCAATCATCTTTATTGGCGATTTGGATTCAGACATAACATTAATAAGCAATATCCTCTCACCACAGACACACATAAGAATAGAGAGCGGTCCAGATTTTTTTTTATACGAGCATAACTTGTGTTACTGGCTTTTAAATTGCTCGATACGATAATAATTTAGATCGGTTGTTTCTGAAATCCTTGGCAGAGGCCTATGTCCAGCAGTGGACGTTGTGCAGCTGAAATTATGATAATATAAATATATATCTGATAAACAGTTGTATTAAATCTTCTTTTTTTTTGAAGTTAATAGTAGATACTACTTTGGATTACGTGCTGCAAAGCATTTGACAGTATTTTATGATTAAAATACTTTTTATAAATACTCAAAGTATATTTTTAAATCATCACTGTTAAATTATAATGTTTATTTTTCACTTCCACAGTCACCCTGCGAACTACAAAAATAAATTTGGTTGTCTTATCTATTCAGTTATGAAGTCTATGATATAACCTTTCACAAACAGACTGCACGTGTTTCACAATTACAAGCGACTTTAGGTCCAACGTTTATAACATTAAAGCTTAATTTTCAGTGTTTGTTTATAGTGGCAATGAATCTTTTGTACGGATCGATGGTCGAGATCAATACACGATTCGTTACAGGGATTAATTCGCTGATGTTTTGATGTTTGTTTTATTATAAGCGGTTTATAGACTACTGGGTATTTGTGGAAGGTATTTTTTTATTAAACTATTTCTTAGTTTTTCTTAATATAGAGAAAGGTCTGGATGTCGGTAATACAATTCAGTTTTTTTTTAATATAAGCATTAATTTTTGATTAACGAATTAATAAGAGGAAAATTTATTTAATCTAGTTAGTTTAAAATTAAAAGACATGAAAGACAATAGAAAACCTTTTTGCTAATAATATGTTTTTACAGAGTCATACAAAGACATCGATAAATACATGACTCTAATTTCTCTTTATTAGACATTAAGATTAGAATACTATATTATTTTTAACATAAGCTTAAAATAATAAATTCTAAAGATATGTTGGTATAATTATTAAAAATTAATTGATTCTAGAAATATCATAAACATAAATTAAAAATTCCTACAACATTAAAAATCAATGATTTATTTAATTATGTCTTGGAACTTTTACTAATCACATCAGATACGGTTTTAAAATCGGCAATAATAAATAAGAATATTTATTGTCAACATCATCAGGTCTATTAGTCTCCACTGCAGGAGTACGAACCTCTCTGTACTACCAGAGTCATACCTGGCTAGAACAGCCAGAGGACTTGGCTTACACTCTCTACGCTAACCAGATGGGTTGGAGAGGTCTAATTGATGTTTATAAGCTTTGTTTAGCTTATATTTCCTAAGTCGCCTTCTACAACATCCACGATAGGACTTGAAGTAGCCCTATTCTACTCTGCCGGAAACCACACGGCAATATTTATTGTATTTCTACACAATTAACTAGTTCCCTTTGGATTACGTGAGAATCTATCGTATCTTATGTACCGCGATCATTTAATTTCCGATTCAATGAGTTTCTTATGGTAAAGTAATAAGTTTATAATAATTACGTTATCTTACTGGAAAATTATAATTAATAATTAGCAATTAGGTATGATTAATCATGATATAATAAGTTATTTCTTCTTTTAGTAGACTTTCTGCGGGGTTCGTTTAATGACTTGTTATTTTTAATATATTTTTCGAATTAAATAGGCCAAGGCCCAATCGCATCGCAAATAGGCCAAGGTACATATATTTAATTGGTATTGTTTGTATATTTTAGATAAGTAAATTTCGGTATTATCGTATAGGGCCATGTCGACCGATAGCTGTATCCACGTAAGAGATGAAGATGTAATATTTTATTAATCTTTTTCTTTACTAAGATATATGTACTTATACGAAGAATTATGGGCTATACTAGATCACCATAGTATAATGATAATAAATTAAAAGTCAAGAAACAAAAAAAAAATTGACATCCTTATACAAATTGCCCGGGCACACTTTAGTATAAATATATATATTTTTTTAAATTTTTACTTTTATTTTAATTTAATAATTGGGCAAGTGCGTGTCGGGCCACGCGCAGTGTAGGGTTCAACTTTGAGTTCTTGCTACTAAAAACGTCTCAAAACTAATATCTATTGAATTTGTATGAAAATGTCTTTTTTCAAGTACATTTTATAAGTTGATCGCCTATAACTTTTTAATTTGTATTACCCTACTTGGCTCTGATAGTTTTCCTTTAAACTACATTATATATGCTATAATTGTGATTTTTTTCACGTGGCCATATATAACCGTTTAGCAGATAGAGGGGGGGGACACTTGACTCAAACAAAAATTTGAACTTTAAACCCAAATATTTCAGAAACGGATCCCTAAATCGAAAAATGGTGTTCACAAACTAACAATATTTTTGAAAGATCTATTCAACGATACCCCACTCAATGTGTTTGTCGAGAAAAAAATATTGACTACGTCTTTACTTGTATGGCAATTACACTGAAAAATTTTTTTTTCCATACTTTATTTTACGACTTTTTTGCCATAATTAATATACATATCCATGCCAAATTACAGCTTTCTAGTACTTATAGTTTCTCTGTAGGACCGTGGACAGACAGACAGACAGACAGACATGGCGAAACTATAAGGGTTCCTTGTTTACTACGGAACCCTAATTATACTATAGAAGCCCGTAGTTCGATTTATAACGGTTATGTCCCTTCCACGTTGCATAGTTTCTCATAGTTGCTAAATTACTATCAACAAGTAATACATTTTGTGTAAAACTTAGTTTAACCCTAAAACGGGACCACTAGATCGATCATAAATACTTAAACCAACACTTAAACTATTGACCGTAATTAAGGCGATGGCCCGTGACAGGATACATTGTAATCCCCGGATTATCCCGATAGATCACCTCTTGACCGGCCACTTCTTAACTATTAACCAGTTTTTAGAGAGCCTTACGGCATTACGCTTATTGCGTGTAATGTCATGAAGTAATTATATTTTTTACAAATTCAAATGTTTATTTATTTATTTATTGTTTTATTTTATGTACACTTGAAAAATTTACAAATAAAACCTTATAAAAGTAAGCATAGTACATAGGTGCTACCTATTTTTAAAGAAATTTCTTCCAGCAGACCCGCGAGAGGAAATGGGAAGAAAGAGATAATGTTTGTAAAAGTTTGGAAAAATTTTAGTTATGCTATGTACATCATCATCGTCAGCTCTTTTTAACTCTACTGCAGCTGCACGAGCTTCTTTTTACTACCAGAGCCATACTTGGCCAGAGCAGCCAGAGGACTTAGCCTACTCTCTTTGCTGGCCAGACGGGTTGGATTGGATGTTTTGTATGCTTGTTGAAATTCATTTTACGAAAATATTTTAATTTTATTTTGTATTTCAGTAAAGTGGTACCTTTAAAAGGTGAAACTTTAAACATAAAGAAAACATTACTGTACACAAAAACTTGTAAAACGAATATAATAAAAGACATACCTACTTGTAGTGCACAAAGAAAAAAGTGTCAATTCATAGTACACGTGCCAAGAGCAAAATAATTTGTATGAAAAGCAAATTATGTTAACTCGAGCAAGGGGGTCCATTTATAATGGTCGTGCACTAGATCAAACCAGTTTTCGGCGGATCTGACCGGACTTTTCTCGCCGACGGAACCCTTTCTCTTGTCTATTATTCAAAGTGACCCCGCCTGGCCGTGGGGTTACATGGAGATTGGCTTTTCGTATAATTTTATTTTATTTCATGAATATACTTATGAATAAGATATTTGAATAGACAGATATGGACTTTTAATATTTTTTTACTTGCATTACACATAATACTTATATTTGTATTAATAAATTAATTAGAAACAAAAATGGTTTAACTATGAATTTTCTTTTTATCTTTTCTTACGAGTCTCTTAAATAAAATCTCCGATATTAACATAATAATAGGCCAAGTGCGTGTCAGACCACGCGTAGTGTAGTGTAGGATTCCGTAGTTACGAATGCTGACTTAGAGTTCACTCTTCACGGTTTGGCGACTAAAACGAATTAAAAACGAATTTAATTTTATCGAATTTGTATAAAATTTTCATTTGCCAAATATATTTAACTAGTTGCTTCACTATAACTTCGTAATACAAAAATTGACCCTAAATGTAATCAAATATTGATCTGATACCAAATTAATCAATTAACTTCACCCACCCAAATTAAAAAGTTCGTTACTAAATTAACATACAAAAATTCGTTACCGGACAGGTGTCATACCTTCATTAATATTATCTTTAATCTCAATAATCAAAATTCATGTGAGCCAACCCCACCGTCCCTCAGGGCGAAGATCGAAGGGCGCCGGTCAGCCCCAAACCGATACTATGAAGTATTTATTGAGCCGCGGTTAACCAAAAGTATTACATTGTTGAGATATGCCACTTTGGCCGCGGGCGAAACGGAAGTCTTGCCTTTACATGTTAAAGTCCATTTTAGCTTGTATTTTGTATTAATTGGACTTAGTCTAGTTAGTAAAATACGGTAATTTTGTTGTAATTGTTTGTTTTGAGTATTGAAGTAACGGTATTGTAAAGAAGGATATTGTTAATGTTTAAATAAGTACTGCAAAAGCTGTTTGGGACATTTTTTACTGGTTGTTAAGGTAAGTGCTTTATCTATTACGGAATAGGCAAAGCCTAGGGCTAGCAAGTATGCTCTTTTATAGTTTTTTTTAACTCCACCACGTCCTTTATAGTCTTCTTCACCCAAAGGTTGGCGGGAAGAAATCACTTTAGTGATAGCCTTTGTATCTAATATATTTTAAATGTACTTTTGATTATTGTCATACTTAGTGGGTGCAATATTTTTTTTTATCTCATCTCTTAAAAAATAAATTCCAAACCTCTTTGAGTAATCGGGGAACATACGTAAAACACATTACATAATGTTTAAAAAAATATACTGAAACTATTTCTAGGGTGAATGCAGTCCGTGATATTGAACAACTTTCCCTAAAGAACATATATCGAAATATAAAAAATAGTTTTCCGAGTCCGAGTTTGTATGGAAAGCCGAAAATTATTTTTCATATTTTGACATATGTTCCTTAGAGAAAGTTACTCACTATTACGTATTAAATTGAAATAGTTACCTAGTTAGTACCCTTAAAATAGTTTCAGTATATTTTGTTAGACTTTATATAAAAATATATAGATTTGGAATTAAAAACAACAATATAAAATATACTATACATAGACTGGAATAGAAAACTTTTCCATGTCAGTGAAAAACTGTCCCATTACACTTGAAATCTGCCCCGATGCATCGGACAGAAATAAATCGCCGATCGCCCGGCAGATGCGCTCCGTTACTGTCACCGGTTTGATTCCCGACACCTGTTGTTTTCAAACTCTTCGATTACGCCCATTAGCACCGATATTTAATACTATTGAGTGAGTTGGCGATAAAAAAAACATTGAAAATTATAAGAGTGATAACAAAGTTTTGGAAAATAATCTTATTTTTAAACCTTAACTAATGTTATTTAGTTATAAACTTAAATAAGAAACCGTAAAAATATACATGCAGATAAATTATCGTCTTTAGCCCTGGATGAGTAGAGAACAAAGTTCACGTTTAACGTAATAAGGGCTTGAAGATAGAAAAACAAACTCAATGCCTATAGTGATGAGTTGCTAACATAGCAAGTTTAACCATGTTGATAGCATTGCCTATTACTTAACATGGTTTCAATTCTAGCATATTCCCAAAAAATTTAAATTACTAAAAATATGAGAAAAATTAAACTTTTCTGGCTAATATGTATACAACGTGGAAGGCAAATACTCGTGATAAATCAAACCACGGGCTAAACTAGATCACTTTAGCATAATTAATTAAAACTACAGTCAAGAAACAAAAAAAAACTTAGACATTCCCATACACGTTTATATAAACTAAAAATCATTCTCAGCGCCCCTGTAGTATGACTGCTTAGAGCCGCAAGACTCAAATGACCCTGTCTGCCCCATTAGGAATAAAGACGTGACAGTGTATGTATGTATGTATGTACTTTATCATCATCATTTAAGCCGCATAACGTCCACTGCTGGACACAGGCATCTCCCAAAGATTTCCAAAATGACCGATCTAGAGCGGCTTGCATCCAGCACCTTCCAGTATATAAACGTAAAATATCGACAAGCAAAATGGCAGTTTAACTTTGAATTAGCCAATCCCACCGCGGTGGAGGGATGTCCGATCGGACTGCGGTTTCTAATAGCTGTTTGATCGGAGTTCGGTTAGCGCTGTTTGCAAAACAGTCGTAATTATTTGATGGACAATTTCGCTAAATTACCGGTTCCTATTTTTTGCGTAAAAAAAGATAGGGCACTTTGTATTGGAAGTGGCATTTATTTAAATTTCAACGTGGTACTTATAATTTATACACGGCTTTGTTTGTTTTATATTATAATCCTTTTCGCGGTAGATCGAGCCGCATGTATCTTCTAATGGCAATATGTTTTGGCTATATAATTAGTTCCTGCATATTTGGTACCAGATGCAACATACGGCACCAAGCAGTTTGACTTTGACATCCTCAAAATTACACCTGAATCCATTGGCTATATTTTATTAACGGTCGGCCAAGTGACTGAAACACTAGTTAATTTTTTCCTAGTTTGTTTCACTTAAATAGGCAAATACGTGTATATGTTCTGTAAATAAAGTAACAAAAACGCATTCAAGATATCTTATAAACTTTTGATAAAAACAAATTGCTCATTCATATACGAAATAACTACTAACAACCACATAAAATACAACATTTGCAGTAAAAATAGCGAAACTAAATAAAAATGGCAACGTTACAATGCGATAAAAAGGAAATTATTCAAAACGAATAATAAAAAATATGAAATAGAAAATATGACCACTTTAGGAGGAATCAATGGGGCGTAGGGTTGAGAATAGACGTATCTTTGTCGGCGGGGCTCATCCGATTTCCGAACGGCACCGATAGCGGAAGCGGCGCCCCTACCGGAAGTGCGTTGAGCGGGAAAATAGGCGGAAGTTTCGCGCCGGAGAAAAATTCGGAAAAGAATCCCTCAGACAAATTTGCATTCGAAAGGGCACTTTTGTGTGTTTTGCTCGGCGATCGGTTGTAAATTTGTCAGATTGTCAATTCACCGCAAACGCTCCGTCACTTTTGTTATGTTAATATTTGTTTCTTGAAATATCGCGTTTTTGGGTTACCTCGTTTTGGCGGGGGCGAATTAATAAGGAAAACATTTTGAATTTGGAGCGTTCGAAAGAAATCGGATTCCGAATTCAAAATCGAGGAGTGCGTAATTAGACAGGTGATTCGCTAATTCGAATAAGGAATTCGAGTTGAGAAGCGATCGAGACTCGAGTCGGCCGGGAGCTGTGGGAACGTCACGTCGGATAATCGGCATTCGAGCAAAAAGTGGCCAGTGTGCGCGATTGTACATGCTTAAGATTTACCTTTTTTTACAAACTCAAACGAATAAATTTAATCTTTATTCTAACGAAATAGGATTTAGTTTGCTTTGTCATTGTTTCACTAATCATCGCAAAGTCATTTATAATTGCATGCGAAATTGGTAGAGGTTAAAGACTATTCACTTCTAATTTTGGGGCTTTATTTGTTTAGGTGTTTCAGATTTTTCAGGGCATAAGTTAAGCAACTCGGAGCATGGTCGCCATTTGGATTAGTGACCACTAGTGGTATAAAATATTACGAGCTCCTCTGTGCTCAGGAAAGCACATTAAGCTGTTAGTCTTTGCTATTCTCTTAATATATTTAGTAAGCTTAAAAAGCAACTTTTATCGTCATCAGTACTTCGAAATATGCCTGCCGCGCTCTGAAGTGTTACGTGATGATGATGGTGATGATTATGGAGGAGCTTGCCCTACCATCTCGCAAACAGCAGTCTTTTAGTCTTGTGACCCTTGGCTCTGTCTACACCATTAGAGATAATGCCGTGATAGTGTATACAGGAGCTTTAGCTTCCCTTAGTGTGATGAACCCATCACTACCTGCCCGCGCGCAGCGTTGCTTGACATGCACGATGCAGGTCTCTCTCTGGCACAGTGTGACAGGATATTACGCAACGTGACATGTATAAGTGTTGTTAGTCGATTGTAACAGATCGAGATGATCGATCAAATGCCCCCACTTCCTTCGGCTTCTGGGCTAGGGGTGTCCATTCCTAGTTTTATTAAATATATAGGAACAAATTACACTGATTGTATGGGTAAAAAACTCGATCTAGATTAGTCTTATGTTTGGGAAAACGCGTGTTTTCGAGTTTTCATGCGTTTATCTTTCCACGCAGAATATGGTCGCTAATTTTGTCCTGCCGGCCACTGTCCGTCTGGTCCAGCGGGTTAAGACGCGGATGGCAAGAGACGAGTGTTATGGGTTCGAATCCCGCTCGGTGACTTACTTTTGTTTCTTTTTTATATGATCAAGTTTATGTATTTATTTTAATTTTTATTGCTTTTAGACAAGTTTAAAAAATTAAGTTAATGTTTGAGATATAACCGAGCAAAGCTCGGTCGCCCAGGTACTAAACTATTAAACATATAATATAATATTAGGTATATTTACATACATAAATTACAATCATAAATACTAATAAATATATATGATTCCCTCTCTGAGTTGCTTCCTTAGTTGAAGCCTGAGGTCCGCTTGCATACATACAAGCCATACATACATTATCAAGTCTTTATCCCTAGCGTGGTAGACAGAGCCCCGGAGCCTTTAAGACCCAAAGGCCACCACATACATTAGCTTGATTGTGGGCGAGACTATAAAAAAGGGTAACAAAATATTGATGGCTAGCTAGTGCTATTTGCATTGTTAACATGTTTTAGATTCTGACCCATTCCCTCAATCGGCTTTTACATTATGCGCGGAAAGATAAGCAGCTGGGGCATTGTTTTTTTCTTTTCACTTAGACCAAAATGGAAGAGTATGCGTCAATGCGTCAATCTGTAATAAATAAATTAGAAGCTAGATCTATCGACAAGGTAAATAAGTAACATCGCAAATGTAATGATATGCCGCATGATAAGTGATGGGTGGCAGCCCTGAGCGAGGTCAGGGCCGCGCGGTGCGTGCTGCAGTTTTTATTGCAACGAGGGGAGCGTGTATGTGTGTATACGTACATGCATGTGTGGATGTGTGGGTGCCGTTCTATCAGAACTCAGTCAATGTCAATACATGCAAAAAGTGCGAATATGCGTACGGTGGTAACGTCTTTTTAACTCTTGGATACTAAAAAAAAATGTATTTTTAAGTGATTGAAATTCTAATAAAACAGGAAGAAAATAAAAAGGAAAATATTTAAAAAATTAGATCACGAGATGTGAAAAAAAACTTTCTTATTATTAAAGATCGATAGAGTTAGGTAAGATCTTGGGTCTCAAGAATTATTTTTTCACAATTGAATTTTTAATCACAGAGTTCGCTTTATAAAATTACTTCTACACTAGACTGAGCAAGTTTCATAGAAATCTTTGACAAATTGGCAACAACCACTTGACCAATAGCAAAATCGCACAATCCATGGCAGCTTTATTGTTTAAAATAAGCGAGATAAATAGCTACTTACGTCTCAAGACGTACAGAAATAAATTCGATCGAAAATCGAATGCTGTTCGGAATTCGAATCGAGTCGTCGGCTTGGCGGCGTCTTCAAAAAGAAGCCGAGCGTAATTTTGACAATTAAAACGCTGGGCATCGCGCACATTGTCTCCTCGAGACCGCGTGTCCTTGGCAGGAATTTCAAATTTGAAACGTTCTTTTTAAAATTCGCGACCGGTTTGATTTGTTCCCGTGCGTTTCCCGCCACTCCTTGTTTTGTTTATGGTACCTATTTTTTATACAGTTTTACAGAATAAATACTTACGGTGTCCACGATAATTTTTTTTACACACGCTCATTCATACTTTCTTTTAAGGTTTAATTTCTACATTATCATTATTACTTTCTAATCTCTGTAAATTGTAAAAGCCGATTGAAGGAACGAAAATCCAACCTGTCACTATTTACACGCCCACTATCACGTTGACATTGGCATTTGGATCTTATGGTCCAGGGCTCTGTCTGCCCCGTAAGTGATAAATACTTTTTTATATCGCAGAAGATGTCCACGGTAAATTTTTACGAGCGTGTTTTCATATTTTTCCCGCTTTTAATATCTATCGTTTAGTTTTAAACTATCATAAATTAGATCTATGGGTCGTTATATCGTATTTTAATGTTCGAATTTTTGGTTCAATACGTGTCGAGTGCCGGTTCCCGAATAAGTCAAGTTTTTATGGGTGTTCGGTCGTTTTGCCCCTTGAGCTGTACGCCCCATGGACCGAATCATACAATAACCCTTTTTGAATTTGCAGTTTGATGGCACAATAATTTAAATGGCATATGATTATTATATTTAGTGAACGTATAGAGTCAGCTGTTGCCGACATGTTTCGACCTCATTTGGAGGTCTTCGTCAGGGCGAATGTGACTTAAAGTCCGTACACTGCACCGGCTCGCGACTTACTGTGTTATAATATGATTTGGTAATTTGTTCCATGGGGCAAATTGCTAAACGATTCTTCAAAACTGTAACGATTTAAACAATGCGCCTTTAACTCAATCAAATAAAGCTTCTGACTAGATGGGGCGAACTGGTCTTGGGGCGAAACGACCAAACACCAATTTTTATTGGTCGTAAAGTTTTAGGATCGCATTGGTAGGTGACTCTATTTTGTTAAACGATCGATTTTAAGAGTCTAGTATTGGACTCGTTATGGTTTTACGACTCAAGAAAAAGATTCTAATTAAAAGATTATAATCAGTTCTTAAGTCCATTATAGGGCCTTTCATATCTACTACGCAATAGACCCGTATATGTATATTATAGCTAAATTACGCCATAACCATAAAGTTAGTAGCTATATTTTTCCTAAAAAGTAAACAAAAAACTTAAAATAGTTGCAAATGGCTTATTACTGTGAATATATTCTAAAATATAAATTTATAGGTACAAAGTGTAAAGGAAAGGGGGTATAAACCTGGAGGGAAGTAAAATTACTAATCTATGTGAACAACTTTTACTATGGGACAATCGTTGAAATCGCAAATAATAAAATCTGTAGGTGCATACATTTTGGCACTGTAGGTATTTTGTATGAAGCTGCATTTTTTTACATTATACTGATACACTATCCCTGACGGGGTAGACAGAGTCAGGGCTGTAAGGCTCAAAGGCCACGCTTAACGTAATTGTGGGCGTTAAGATGAAGAAAGGAATCAAAATATTGATAACTGATAACACATCACTATTTTGATTCCTTTTTCCAGCTCCGCATTGCCACGCCAGCCATGTCCTTAACATGGCTTAGATCTGCCCCATTCCCTTAATTGACTTATACGATCTGCGCGGGAAGAGAAGCAGCAATACATTCCAAGTTTTTCTTTTCTTCCAGGCATAGAAGATTTTTATTTCATTTAAAAAATCTAGTGTGTAAGATAAGAGTATTTATTGCGTAAACAACATTCGTTTTAATCTTCGACATACAATATTTTCAGTTCAGCAGATTCTTGATAACACGCCAAGAGATTCGTGAAACTAAGATTTGATTTTACACCTACGGCTTTTGCATTCTTGATTCCAATTCTGATTATTTGAATACTAGTAAAGAACACTTAAAGAGAAGCAGTATGATAGAAATCATGAACATTTGAATAAAGAACACTTAAGAAAAGCAGTAGAATATAAATTCTGAATATTTGAATACAGAACACTTTAAAAAAAAGTGGATAGAAGTTCTGAACATTTGAATGAAGAACACTAAGAAGCAGTAGGATGAAAAATCTAAGCAGAACACTGCAAGAGACAGGCTACACATAACGTGTCACTGCGCATGACCAAGAATCGTGATCTCGCAATCGCTGCATTCGATGTCGACGTCAATTGTCCGCTATTATCAGATAATGCCGATCAATCAACTCTGATTGAATAATCAATCGTTAGCCAATTGAACTCGATTTAGCTCAACGATGCCAATATCGAGTTTCTAAGTGCAAGTTAGGTCTACCTGATGGAGCTGAGGAGCTCACGGCGGTTTCTTGAATTGCTTGGCCCAGACCAACCTTGATTATGGCAGCGGTTGGAAAGAAGAAAGGGCTAGCTTGACTTGAAGTTGTCAATAGAAAGAAGGAGATGGAAAAGCACTGTACGTATAACGGCCCTCTACCTCACCCAGGTAACTTAGGCATCATTCGAGCGTATTCTCGGTTGCATCTTCAGCGATAACGCTTGAAAACCAGGGGTCCGCTACCTAACCTAGATGATTTGACGAGGTCACTGGTTTTTACACAGAGCGACTGCCGTCTTACCTCTGTAACCCAAACGGTAGTCCAGAACTAACCCTTGGATATTATTGAGAGCAAACGCTAGATGGCTTTCGCGTCACACATTTTATACGTGCCTTCCGAAACATTATCTTTCTTTTCGGATAATCAGGTGATTCAATAGCAATAGCAATATCCTAACCAGACTGAAAACTACTTTTAGCAAGTGTGCTTCAATGCGGGATTCGAACCCGCGACCAAGGATCACAAGGGGGACGCCTTGATTACTGGACCACGGAGGCAGTAAACCCTGGAAACTTAACACATTTAGATTAGTGACTATGCGGTGACAGCCAGACCATTGGTGACAGCATTGTAAGGTGCAGGACCGAGTAGGTTAGAATACATTGAAAGAGACTTTTTCCAACAGTGTGTTATAGAAGGCTGCCAATGATGAAGGTGATGAAGGCACGTTATGCCTTTGATCCTGGCTGTCATCTTTAGATGCTAATTTAAAGGTTACTTTAGGTTTAGACACTTGTAATATGAAAGCCATTTTTGTCGTATCTTGTCTCCTTTTTCTTTTGTATTGATTAGAAGCCCGATAATAAGCTTACATCCAATTTTATTGCTTATTTTGAAGCGTAAAACAACAGTCGTAAAAATAAGTACGAGCCATAACAGTATGGATTGCAAATAAAAAAAGTTCATTCGACGATTGCAATGTGGGTGGCAGCTGTATGAATGAATGACGATAAGTGAAATTAGTTTTTTTTTTAAGGTAGTAGAAAATTATGATTTTATTAGTAAGTATGCTTAATTAAAATGTCACAATATAAAAAGAACTGGCTATTAGGGGAACACGACATGAAAATTAGAAAACAAAACAGTTAATTAGTACCTAAACCTTCGTTTATTATATAGTTAAATTAAACAGGTAAACAGCATACATAAACATACATAAAAATGACAAAATGAACTGGCCACTTGTATAAGGAAGAATAAAAAGAAAATTGAATTTAATCATAAAAGAATCTCGTTTAAATTTGGAACACATCCCCCGCGAGAATCAATAAGGCGCGTTCAATAAAATTTTTGCGCGCCTAAATCGTTCGGCAGGTGCGCGGAAACAAAGATGTCTCACTCAAGCCAGAGACATCGGACGTGATCTGTTTGCGAAAAAAATACCTTAAGCACCTCTTTACCTGTACGGGACCCTCGGAGGGGCCCGGGTTTTCTTTTGAACTTGTAAACACGGCTTAAGATGTTGTCGGCAAATCGGTGCGGTCGCAAACTTCGATTGCCCTTCTTTTGTCTTTGGTTGTCAGTTATTTTTCTTCGACATTTTCAAGAGTCGTGTCATTATGTGAAATTTGACATGTTTTAATTGAATTATTTTATAACATTTATTTCGATAATTTAATTATATCTAAACTTCTATTGTTGTGAAATAAAATACATGAATAACAAAATATTTCATTAATCACGTATTGTTATATTTATTGTGTCAAAAAACAGTAGAACATTACCTAGTTTTATTAAAACTTTTTACTGTCACGACAGCCCGAAAAAGTATTATGCGTTTTATTTTAGATGTAAAAAAATAACACTTTTACCAAACTTAATGCTTTGTAGCAGGTATGTTTGCAATTATGAAAAAGCGTAATTTCGCGCCGGGTGTCATTAACGGTCGAATAATTTTATAATTTGCGTAAAAATACCGCAAAAGAGTACGTACTTTAAAAAAATGTCGTGTCGTGTGTAATGTAGGTAATGTAAATGATACACATTGTGTCTCTTTATTTAAAGAGAAAAGTAACAAGCGAAAACAGGCACTAATGTATATAATTTCAGAGTTTAAAATATAAAAAAATATATTTCACTGATTCCTTGTTTGGCGAATACACGTTTCGGCTCGCATAGAATGTAAATTTTCGACTTTTGCGATACGAAAATGGCCCATTAGTGCTTTCATACGAATTCCCACCTTTTATACTAAATGTTACTACTATAAACTGCCCGCAATCGTCAAAATGTAAATGAATAAAAATTATGAAAAGCAATTATGAAATATCTTAATTAAGTCCGGCTTATATTATTTTATTTAGTGTTTCACTTTAAGTCTACTGGATTTTAATTGCGTCTATTCGATTCTAGACGTTCATTAATTATTTTTACATTAATTACTGGTAATTGAAATTTTTCATCAATTTAAAAATATATTTATTGGAAGAATAAAAGTCAAAAGTTAAACTTTTTCGTTCGATGGTGGTCTCGAAATCAATATAAATATTGAAAAGCCTTGTATCGGTTATTAGCAGTAGTTTTTTCCTGCATCCGGAGAGAACGTGTGAAGTGGCAGGGGTGGCGTGATATCGGCTGTCAATGCTAATCAATTTTACAATGGCGGAACACACAGAGTGTTCAAAAGTCACTGTTTCCTTGTTATTTATCCTTATTGCCTATTTAATGTTCGGCTTTGTATGTCTAATTTGTTAAAGACATGGCCTATTCTTTACCATCCTCAACCTTATCTCCCCACCACTTTGTATATATCAGCCATCTCTTCTTCCTTTTCATGCGTAGCCATAGATCTACCCTCAAATCGTTTTTTTTTGTGACTTGAAGCTAAAATTCAAATATTTAAAGTATGATTCTATCGGGCTTTACAAATCTATGAATATGTCTATAAAACACTACTCAAATCAGAAATTGTCGTTTTTTCCTAAAATACACCTCTCACCCTGTGGGGTAGATCACACACTGACTCAATAAAAAGTGTTGGTTTCCCTCCAACTATTATCCCATTCTTTGATGTTTTACTACCCCGACGGGAGTGGCTAAATTGAGTGAACAGGATTCGGGACTTTTTCTTTGTCGCATGACGCATCCGCTTTTTAGTCAAACTTTGACAGAAATGTTTTTACGAACAGTAGGTATTGGTTGTTAACTTCAAATAAAACATCATCCAATGAAACTTCATTAAAATTAATCGAATTATACAATATATTTGAAAACTAAAAATGATTTTCTAAAGATTTAGCATATTACGGAAATCAAAATATTCGAACCAAAAAACGAGAAATAAAATAAAAATATAAGAAAAACAAAGGCTTCTAAAAAACATGATTGAAAAACACGACTACGAAAGTGAAAATGCATTGATACAAATTACCTGGCCACCATTGGAGCGTTAAAAAAATAAATTGGTGAAAATAAAAAGTAAAAGGCATAGAAAATACCGGCACACGTCTCCCCGAGACGCGGGCAATGGAAACAAATTAATAATTAATTTTCGCGCGGCAAGCACACGCCCGACTTGGGGGCATTCGATCTCGTTTTGTTAAATTCAAAATTCATCCGGAGAGTTCTAAAGTTGAAAAATTGTCTCCGGTCTGCTTTTGTTTTTATTTGATGGCCAGTATTGTATAGTCGTTAGGTATTTCAAAACAGCCAGTACTTACGCAATGCTAATTGTTCCTTTGCGGCTTTCTTAATTTACCTGAGGAAATAAAGACAACATTATTGTTTAATAATAATTATATTAATGATTTATGTTATAATTATATAGTATGATTAGGAACGTGGTTTCATTTAAATAAAGGATTATTGAATCTAGTGTAATGATGCGGGTGTTGCCATAAAATTGAAGTTTGATGCGTAATATTAATTTCAGTTTACGGTCTTTCAATTATTTTATAACTAACATAAAGTTTCAATAAAATTTATAGTGATAGTGTATATTGACGCATGTAGAGTAGGTCTTATCTGTAGTAAATAAGAATATACAATTTCAAATAAGTGAACCTACCTATCAACTAGAATAATTTATCTCTCACTGATATCTTAGTGTTTCATCCATATTAATAAAAAGGGAATATCTAAAAATTTGGAAACAAAGCTTTTTACAATAAAGTGATTTGTATAATACTAATTGTAAGGGCGAAAGTTTTTGATTGTGTGTGTGTATGTTTGTTACTTCGTCACGAGAAAACGGCTGAATCAATTTTGATAAAATTTGATATGCAGAAGGCTGACACCCTGAATTAACTCATAGGCTACTTTAGGCGCGGGTAACACTTAGTAAAAAAATAAATTTATTTTATTAAATACGATCATAATGTATGCGTCATTATTCGAAACTCTTTTAGAATATTTCTAATCTAAGTTTCAACAACGTGTTTGTAATTTGGACCTGCCTCATTGCTTCAACGAGAAATATTTGTGAAACATTCATAAAATTTTCAAACATGAAGATATTAATTAACTCTTCATTCCCATTGGCCCATAATACCTCGTTTAATATTCCAAATATAAATAACTGTTATTGCAATTAACCGTTAAAATCGAACTATATGCTAAGACAATTTCCACCCACCTGATCGTCTTAAACGGACTTAAATCTTTAATTATCTTGACACGGCGGTCGCCTAGTCCGCTGCGGCCCTTATGAACCGATGACATTAATAAAACGATTTTATTCCTCTATAAATAACAATAAAAACAACATAAAATAGTTTACTTGACCGTGATCAATACCAAGCGTTTTATCACCATTTTACGACTCGCCGATGGGAAGCCGAAAATGCCTAATTTGACTTCATTAAGTGTATAGAAAACAATAAAATTATATTTTATTGGTTTACGTTAAAAAACATCTCCACCCGTGATAATCGTGAGATACGACGCGCTCGATTTCATTTTATTACACAAGTTCTCTGACTGTATGACGTGCATGAAACTCGAATAATGTTATGCAAAACAAAAGTCTGTACATTCAAAAAAAGAATAAGCAACATGTCCATAAACAAGGAATTAAAAAAATAACCCCTTTTAAACTTCGAATCGATCCTTTCACACTTCGAACAAATGGTCGCGACGGTTGATTTCCGTTCTTAATTCAAATAGAAGCGTCTTTTCAAATAGTTTTTTCTCCATTCAATCGATTTTGAATGAGTTCTAAAGTACGGTCTCAATCGGTAATTCGAATAAGCTGAATGAGATTCAAATTTCAATTATAGATTCATTTGATAAGTGACCTCGTTTGGAGTAAAGGATATTGCTCATTTATTGATCGAAAATTGAATGAACTAATCAAAGAGTTTTATTTTAATCTACCCAATTCCGAAATCGTGCTCGGATAATTTAATTAGAAAACAGAACGTTGTGACTGTATAATTATTGACTTTTAATTATCTTAGGTTCTGTCGATATTCTCAAATGTTTATTGCCGCGCTAGTCGTTGATGATATTTTGCAATAACAACGTTTATTAGCATTATTAGCATTAAATATAATTGGCTAAGGAAAATACTTATCGGAAAACTCCGCGTAATAAATTACAGAAACGGCAGTAAAATGGGTATATATATAACGTGCGAACAGGTCGAAACATAAATAGAGAGCTGTATCCGATCGGCGTGACTTTCATTAGATTAAAAAATAAAATCTATAAAAACTCATAAAGTGATCATAAACACGAAGGAGGTAATAAAAAACAGTCCGATGTCGTTCTCAGCTGTCGCGCGCTATTTCCGAACGTTCGAAAATCGAACGCCATCGAACTGAGGGGATTGCGACTCCGATTTTAAATTTAGATCGCTCTTCTTTTCTTTTCTTAGTGCTGTAAAAACTCGAGTCTTTGAGTGAGACTCTTCATTTAGAATTTTAAGTCGATTTTTTGACTTGGTTTTATGAGTCACCTGAGTTCTTTGACTCCATACAGTTTTTTTTAAATCTTTTAACTTCTTATGAGTGCCATGAATAATTTTATTTATTTTACACATTATTTTACACTATTATACGAATCTTTCGAATCCTATGAGTCCTTTTAATCCAATTAGTTTTGTGAATCAAGATCAAGACCCATGTTATCACTCTTTCAATCTCTGATCATACTTGAGTCTCGAATTTTCAAAGTGGACTCAAGTCAATGTTATAAGACTTAGGACTCGAGTTACTACCAACACTATTTTACCTCTCGAGTTTTATTTTCAGCCAGCGTCATTTATTAAAAAAAGTTTAAATTATTCGCGTTTGTTTAGTATCATTAGTATCACATGGTTCGCGGCGTCTGCCAAGTAGGTGAGTGTCAATGAAACATAACACAATGCACTTATTTTCATGTTTTCGCCGACAAATAATGAGCGTACTCATTATAAAAAATAAAATTGACATAGACAACAACAAAACTTTTTAAATTTTTACGTAATAACTGCTTGGATGCAGAATATTTTAAATAATAACCGGCCACGTGCGAGTCGACTCGCGCGCGGAGAGTTCTGTACCATTATCTATATAAAATCACATTGGTGTTGGGGAGCCCTTCTTAAATATTTATTTTATTCTGTTTTTAGTATTTGTTGTTATAACAGCAATAGAAATACATCATCTGTGAAAATTTCACCTGTCTAGCTATGACGGTTCATGAGATATAGTCTGGTAACAGACAGACGGAAAGACGGACGGCGGAGTCTTAGTAACTCCGTATCCAAAATAAGTCACAAACATTGTCTTTTGATTGTTAATAATGAATGAACTAAAATATTTTTGTTTCTAAGAATATGTTAACGATTTATCGAACGATCGTGAGCTATAAGAATGTCAAAAGATTTACGGTAGGATTATAAATTTTTATATTCGTAAATACAATTTATTATGTTTAATGTTAAAGGAAATATTTTATTGTGTATTTAGTTTGCTTGTTAGTCGTAAATTGAATATATTGTGTAGGTTTTGATTAAGTACATATTTTCCGCAACGTTTAGTTTTAAAAATGGAGTATAAGTAAGGGGATACTTGATTTTTCGTAGTCTAATGCTGCTCTCATTTAAAATAAATTATTTGAAAGGAAATTGAGATATCATTAAAAAAATTGTCTTAACCAAGCCCTAGATAACCCTAAAGTGAGAACGTGAAGCTTTTCTACGTACATTTGCGAAAAACGACCACTTATGGCTAATATTCTTATGCTTCTTCAAACTATTTTATGAACTACTGTTTACAGTTTTAAGTAAGAACGTCAAGCTTTTCTACGTATATAAGATAGCATTTATACATAGGCTATTTATTTATTTTATTTCGACGACCTCCGTGGCGTAGTTATCACCATGCTGGTCCGCCACCTAGAGGTCCCGGGTTCGATACCCGCTCAGGGCAAGTTGGAGAATGGCCTTTTTCAAATTTTCCTGGGTCTTGGATGAATAGTATCGTTGAGTTAGTGTCCCGTCACAAAAGTCTCGAACTTACTTTGGGGCTAGCGCAATCAGTGTTATTTGTCCCTGTATATTTATTTATTTATTAATTCTATAAGTATCCAGCTTTCCTTTGAAGGCGGTTGGACAGGACAGTGACTGTTTAAGTCCGCTTTTCGATATATTTGACAAGCTGGAGCCCTGGATTTGCTCCTTTTGACATTTCTAATCGGCGACTTAGAATCACGTAATAGAAATGTAAGTAGATTGCTGTTTAGTTATTGATTAAATTATTAAATGCTGAATAAACAGCGTGTACATAAAAGATTTTTAGCAATATTTTTTATTATTAAATCTCATTATATAATCTTATACCTTTAAACGAGCAATTCTTGTATATTTATTTATATATTTCTGTGATCTCGAAAACGGCTCTAACGATTTCGCTGAAAATTGGTATATGGGGGTTTTCGGGGGTAAACAAAGGATCTAGATTAGTCTTATGTTTGGGAAAACGCGTATTTTCGATGTTTGAGATGTAACCGAGCAAAGCTCGGTCGCCCAGGTACTAAATTAATTATATGACTACAATCCAAGAACAATTGGATGCAGGCGGTTGATCGGTCATTTTGGAAATCTTGGGTGAGTCCTATGTCCAGCAGTGGACGTTATACGGCTGAAATGATAATGATGATGATGAATTCCAGAAAAAAATAGTAAATTGTTGCGTGATCGAAGTATCCAATGATGAATGAAGTTGTTTTTGGAAATAAATGTAATTATCTATCTGTATAATACATAATTTTATTTCCATATTCGCTCTCGACATAAATTTACTTAGTAGTAACGTTCTCCATGCCTGCATTTTGAATTAATGTCTTCGAGCGAATATGTCATAAAATTATGATAGAACTTCACTTAAGGTAAGTTCGTTTAATCACTTATAAATAAGTACTTAACAAAAAGCATTTGTTATTTTTGTTATGCATTAATGAAATGTCATAAAATTAATTATTATATCGTAAAAGCCGATTGAGGAAATGAGCGAGAATCTGAATAATGTTATAGACGATACAGCTAGCAACCCATCACTATTTTAATTTCATTTTCCTTAATCTCGCTGGCTTAAAACTGGCCTTTGCGTCTTATGGTGGCTGTCTGGCCCGTTAGAAATAGGTATCCGTATAAAATTAACTAATAATCATTTATATAGGGTGACCTTTTACCCACCAGCCTATTTTTTAGAGCAAGTACAGTTTATGATACTGAATTACTTTCTAAAAAAAAGGTTATTAAAAATCGATATAAAATTTCCATCCTTCCTTACAAAATCAGTTAGACCGAGCCCTGATTTGTATGGAAAGTCAAATTTTTTCATTCATATTTAGTTTTTATGAAGTAGTTCAGTGCATAAATTTGCCTGGTGATGGTTAAAAAGTCACCCTGTATTTGCTCTAAGAAGGAGACGCCAAGATCAATTATTCTTCTCCCTCCCCTCATCCTGTGAAGACGTCTCACTTCTCAGCATATGCGCTTGCAGAATATAAACCATAGAGTTTATGACCCGTCAATCCTTCGTAAACATTAAAAGCATCGATAAATTTTCTATTCCCAATCTAGTTTCGTAACGATCATTAACTGACATCGTGAAGTGCCAGTAGGGACGCGTGTGATCGATGTTTCCGTTGGAAAACATCGATATATCGATGGCGAATATTTTCCTGACATATTTAAAAAAAAATATAAGCTAGGTATTGGTATTTATTAGATATTGTAACAGGTAAATTGATACCTACAATACAACATAATCCAATAATATAATATATCCAACCACTCGTATTTTAGAAAAATACAATTTGTAACTAGGTATAAGATTAATAACTGGCAGAAAACGCCATGTACTTACTTAATTACCTGTAGTGTTAAGTCTGTCAGTTGTTAATTAACCTTTTGTTAGTGCTATAAAGTTAAAATAAACAAAGTGACTTCATACATTTAATTTTCTCAAGCCGATATTGTTTTGATATCGATTTTTCAACTGTTTACTTCACTGGCGTCTGTCGAATGGAACACATTCCGTTTATATTTAAATTTAAATCTGAAAGAGCGACATATTTTTAAAAGTCGAACTCACCACGAACTAATCGCTGTTTTCGATTCCCGCGTCTTGTGAAAGAGTTCGAATTTGAACGCGTTCTAATTTTGAATGTTTTTGATTTTCGAGCGGCTGCCGGGACACGTCAATGGCAGTTGAAAAATGGCGCCAAGTTATGAAATCCGTTGTTTTCTTTTATAAATTGTCTTTGATTGTTTTTGTTATTTTCCTCAACCGAATCTCAGTGGGATTCGTAATCTTACATACGTGGTAGCAATTTATCATCATTTTTCTTAATTTTCTTAAGACATCTTTATTTAAAAGTATTACTACAACAACACAGCAATAAAAAAGAATTTACTAAACATTAAAATAAAATACTTTTAGCAATAAAAACCTAATTCTGCTTACTGAATTTTGCGTCTTTCGGAGTATCTTCTTATTAGAGGTCGATCCGAAAGTTATATTTTGTTGTGTTACATTTAAAAAAAACCCGCCAAGTGCGAGTCGTACTCACGCACGAAGGGTAACCATTATCTATAAAAAATCATGTTTGTTGCATGGGACTAATAAATATTTATTATATTCTAACTTTTAATTTGTTTTTCTAGCGGCAACAGAAGTACATCATCTGTAAAATTTCACCTGACTAGCTATTACGGTTCATGAGATGAAGCCTGGTCACAGGTATGGCTCTTCATACAAACGGAGCAGCATATATACCTAGTACTACTACAAACGAAACAATCCGTCCGTGCACACGTCAAATGTGTGAGTTAAACAATCAAGGTTGCCACCACAGAATTTGTTGCTTTGCTTACCTGTTTTCATCACTCGCAAATCTATAAAATTTTCGTTATTTATTGTTTTCCGTCGATTAACAATGATAATGTGCGCAGTTTCTCACCATTACAATTCAATAATCCTAAGTGACTCGCATAATGTCAACGTGCAACTACCAATAACCCTGTTTTACTGCCACTTACACGTCACAATAACGGGGGAAGGGTTGCGGGGACACCAGATTGCGGGGGACGGTGCGAGTTTCCGTTCTGTATGTAATACTATTATTAATTCTGTGGCCTGGTGACGGACAGACAGACAGACAACGTAGTCTTAGTACTAGGGCCTCGTTTTTACCCTTTGGGTAAGTAATATTATAGGTACATTTATCAGTGACAATGAAATAAGTCTTCTTATTCACAGATAATTAAAACGTCTTAATCTATCTGCAATAAAACAAAATCATAATAAAATGATAATTTAAGCTATAGCGGTATTAAGAGTCCGGCGACCCTAGACTTCTTCATACAAACGTAGTACACGTTTAATTTTGAAACCACATGTCAGATTCCGGTAAAAATTGGTAATTGTAAAGAAATTGCAATTATCTAGGGTTATATTAAGTTTCCTATAGTAAAATTATGAACTGGAAAGAAAATATAACGATTTAGAAGTTTCCCATACTAATGGTCAAAAATGATATAAAACACTATATTCTATTTCAAGTTCATATTTTTACTGTCGGAAACTTAATATAAACCTAGATAATTGCAATATCTTTGAAATTACAAAATTTTGCCCAAATCGGACATGTCGTTTTGAAATAAAACGTAGACTACGTTTGTATGGAAAGTTGTATTTTGGTCTAGGTCCGCCGGACCCTTAAATCTTGAGAATTATAATACGATTTTATTCACAACTGGCAGATATTATAAGCGAATAGATAAGATTTCCATTTACATTCAGATTAAGTAATAATTAGTTATGTTAAATAAGTATACAAATTTATTGATAATAAAAATAGTGTGAAACTAAAGTCGAGACCAGTTTTTTTTATTGATCTGAAATAGGAACGAGTAGTTCATCGTTTAAGGCTCCTACCCGCGCTAGCGACCTTGAAAACACAAAAAAATTAATTTCTCTTTCTGTAAGTGAGATTATCAGAAACCCTCGTACAACTTTTAAGCTAGTATCCTTAAGTTTCATTAGAACCTTGAAAGTCATTGAAATACTATCCGCTTTAGAAACCTTTACAAAAAGAGTCAAAAGTGGCCGTTTTTAGTATTTTTTGCAAAGGAAACTACAGCGTATTGTATTTTAATGACTTTCGAGGTTCTAATGAAACTTAAGGATACTAGCTAAAAAGTTGTACGAGGGTTTCTGATAATCTCACTTACAGAAAGAGAATTTTTTTTGTGTTTTCAAGGTCGTTAGCGCGGGTAGGACCCTTAAGCTAATCATTTGTCACTAGGTGACAGTTATCTAGCGTTTGCTCAAACCTATCCAAGGATTGTCTATGGTCTTTCTCCCTTTGGGTTGCGGAGGTCAGACGGCAGTCGGTTTGTATAAAAACAGTAACCTCGTTAAATCACCTAGGTTAGGTAGCGGACCCCGGGCTCTGATTATTGATCTTCATCATCATCAGGTCTTCTTGTCTCCACTGCAGGAGCACGACCCTCTCTGTATTACCAGAGCCATACTTGGCGAGAGCAGACAGAGGGCTTGGCCTAGACTCTCACGCTGGCCACACGGGTTGGAGCGGTCTCATTGATGTTTACAAGCTTTGTTTAGCTTGTATTCCTAAGTCGCCTTCTACGACATCCACGGGGGGACTTCGAGTGGCCCTATTCTGTTCTGCCGGAAATCACACGAGTGATCATTGACATTCTTATTATCTTTAGAGAAGAATAAGCCCAGGCTCCAAAGCTAACTGATTGAGCTGGCCCCGAAGTAAGTTCGAGACTTGTGTTATGGGATACTAACTCAACGATTCATATTTTATAACAAATACAGATAAACATCCAAGACCCAAGACAATTTGAAAATGGCCATTTTCTAACTTGCCCTGGCCGGGGATCGAACCCAGGACCTCTGAGTGGCGGACTAGCATGGTGACTACTACGCCACGGAGGTCGTAAATAAAGTGAGTGATCTAAGCAGAATCGCCAGCAATGCTAAGCATCTAGGAGTAGTCGCGGGAAACTCGCGTGATGCGTATCAACGCGAACAATGGCTGACTTGCCAGGTACCGTCAGCAGCAACATGGTTATTTTTATACTTGCCGAAGCCCGCGACTTCGTTAGCGTGGACTTTATGACTACTGAAAATGCTCATCAGGCTGAACAGCTTTTGCTAAGGCGTCATTTTTATTTTTCTTATAGTTTAGCTGGACCATTACATTTCTGCATCAGATGATCCATCTTCCAAAATCATTTATACCCTATTAGCTGGACCATTACATTTCTGCATCAGATGATCCATCTTCCAAAATCATTTATACCCTACTAGCTGTGCCCGTGGGCTTCGCTCTCCAAGGAAATTTCGGGATAAAAACTATCCTAGGTCCTTCCCTGAGTATCAAACCATATCCGAATCAAATTTCATCTAAATGTTGTTCAAAAAACAAAAAAAGTTGATTTTATGTTTGTTCACCGATTATTCGAAGATGCCTAGACCGATTTGGAAAATTCGTTTATTGTTTGAAAGGGAGGTCTACTTGCGAGGTCCCTTGAAAATTTTATCAAAATCGTAGACTGGAGGCGAAAACGGTTTTTAGTTTTTAAAAATTATGTTATCAGTATCACACAAAACAGATTACTATAACTATTACCATAATACACAGACAAAACACTTATCAGAGGAGTAGTAAGTAATCAGTCTTAATAATTATATTATCTTTGCTAAAAGAATCCGGTTTGGCTTCACGACTCATAACAACTCGTACGATAAAAGCACAAACCATACCACCAAGCATGTTAGTAAATGTTTTGTTTAAAAAATCCATAAATAATATCTATCAGACAATATGTAATCTGTTTTAGTTAATTGTTTAAAATTAAAAATAAAATAAGAAATTTTAGTACCATTTTGATTGATTGTTAATGTTTTTGCGAACCATACATTGCATTTCGCAGTTCGATAGCAATCACTCAAGCAACATGTTGAATGACATTTTACTTTAACAAATGCCAAAGCAACTTTCGATTTAAAACTCACGCAATAAAGTTTAAATTCCCATATCCGTATTTCTGTAAACATGGGTATCTCATACGAAATGCTACTTCAGCTAAACTCGGTAAGTAAATGTACGAAGTTTTCGACGGTATTGCTTTAATGTTTTAGTATGCCGATTGTAGTCGTGGGGTGAGTCGAAGATTCGTCTATTGTTATTGAGATTTGGACGTTTCCCAATAAAGGCTTTTGCTTAATAAATCGGTAAATGTCGAGAAAACAACAAGACTAAGATTAGTTGTGACATTAACGGAGAGAATATTCCTATAGTCTCATGTGACCTACTTACGATCTCCGTGGCGTAGTCACCATGCTAGTTCGCCACCCAGAGGTTCCAGGTTCGATCCCCGGTCAGGGCAATTTGGAAAATGGCCTTTTTGAAATTGTCCTGGGTCTTGGAAGTCTATCTGTATTTGTTATAAAATAATATAATATTTCTAAAGAATCCCCTTACCCTAGACTTTTGCATATAAACGTAGTCTACGTTTTATTTTAAAATCACATGCTAGATTTGGGTAAAAATTGTAATTAAAAAAAAAATACAACTATCTAGGGTTATAATTGGTTTCGACAGAAAAATTATGAACTGGAAAGAAAATATTAGGATGTAAATTTTCTCCATACCATTGGTCAAAAATTATACTTACTTACTTACTAGGATGGTGCAGCAACCCAAAGTGAGTTTTGACCTCCGATAATATTTAAATTTTAGGTCAAAAATTATATATCACGAAATATTCTATTTCAAGTTTGTTTAGCATTTTTTCTTCATGTTTTAGCTGTGATGTGAAATATCTTTGAAATTACAAAAGTTTGCCTAAATCGGCATGTCGTTTCGAAATAAAACATAGACTACGTTTATATGGAAAAGTGTAGTTTGGTCTAAGGTAAGGGCTTCTTAACTAAATGAAATTAATATGAATGAAACTACAAGAGCAATAATCGAATAGATTGAAGCTCATTTACCGGAACGATTTTAATGGACCGATCGGTAGTGCTGCGCCATTATAGTATAATTGAACATCTCCAGTGTATCGATTAATCATAATTACCGATATATCGATACATCGCGTGTCGTTCAATGTACTTTTCCCAGACGGCTAATGGCTTAGAAAAAGATGATTGTCTATAATTTTAATTAACTTGGAGGAAATAAGAATTCATTTAATGCACAGTACAGTTTTTAAGTAAAAAATAAATAAATAATAAAAGATGTTTTATTGATAAAATTTGATCCCGGCGATAAGAAGTTTATTATTATATAATTGACATTCAGTTTTGCAATAAACAATTTGATTAATTAATCGTAAATTCAATATGATTTTACGATTAATTAATCAAATTGTTTATTACTTCATAGAAAATTTTCTTTTAATAGAAATATAAAAAAATAGAAACATGATGTTAAATACAATAGATAATTTTAATGGTATGCATGTGTTTGCATAGTGATTAGGTGAATCAAAAAATTTTGGATAGGAATGTATAATGTTATTCAGATGTAATACAACGTAGAAGGGACATTTTTTGTTTTTTGATTTTTATTTTATTATCATTATACTATAGATATCTAGTATAGCCCGTGGTCCGATTTATTACGAGTATGTCTCTTCCATATTGTATAATTATTTAATTATAGTTCAATCCCTAAACATTCAAATGATGTATGACTGGCCATCAACACTATTTCAGCCACATAATACAGAAGCTCAAAACAAGTAAATAAAAAGAGAAGTATTCAAAGCAAAAAGGACAGTGAAACCATCGGGTCGCACGATCATGATTGTCTAAAACAATCGAAACCTGTCGGTCTTTCCGATTATACTAGTATGATTTAACCGTTCGTAATAGGTATTCGTAATAATGTATTGGTTCTTCAAAAACACTGGCTGTAAATTCATTTAGAAATCGAAAAAAAAGATGTCAAAAACGATAAAGATTTGAATGTCAATATTCAAAAAAAGAACACTAGTGCCGCGAATCTCTGAGAAGCGATTACCGGCATTCACTGCCACTTACCGAGAATCATCCCTGAACCTATCAAAAGCCTACTCCACATTAGTCGTGGCCAAATCGTGTTTAAACGGCCGATTATGGACTATGACTTTAATGTCTGCCCTAATGACGAAACTTACAACGTTCTTTATTTCTTGCAGCTGGGGTTCCGCATGTATTGTTAAACTTTAGATATATCCATTTTTAATTTCTCAAACGTCTTTAATTGCTTTTAATACTGGACTTAGCTTTTCTATCTGACATTTATCAAGTCGATTACAACTGATAGTCTTTTATTTTAAAAGACACTTGTAGACAGTTCCCACAAGCTTCACACATGGCATCATAACTCGGATTAGTCAAAATGAACTGTAATGACTTGAATTAAAGATGGATTTGGCGTGTAGGTGAAGGATTACGCTCAAGACCCTATGTTCATGTCTCGAGGCACTCGCCTATACCTAATAACCATCAATGATCGAGCCGATTGTGAAAAATATCATTAAAAAACCATCAGCGCACTGATGATTTGACTGTACAGATGATTCGTGATGCCGGGCCATCAACCGCAATCGATTCTTTATTTTTTTTATTAAATTATCGAGTCGTGGAACTCATTCGTTTATGCTCGGCCGCTCTGTTTTGGCACGAATACTTTTACTTTAATTTTTTAATGATAATGTCAACGACTAAAAAGCTTCATGCTAATTTAAGTCATTGTAGACTTTATATCTAACAGGAGACAGTGGAAATTCGATTGATATGTATCGATTTACAAATTAACATATTGATCGATCTTCCTGATCGATAATCGAGCTTAGTCGATAATCGAGCTAACGGATCGATAGATCCCGCCCACCGATAGTGCAGGGGGAGGGGCGCAAATCGAATTAGCGAGGCCGATGAATCGATTAACCTCGAATATCGGCAAAAAACACGATTAGCCCCGAAATCATCGACAGCCGAAAAAAGGTAACAACCGACGGTTAATGGCGGTTTTTGTTCGAAATTCGAAGATTTGAATTCGTAATTTCCAACCGCAAGGCGTTCGAATCATTTGTCAGTGACAATTTTTTGGTTGCAATCGATTTTTAAATACAGGTTAAGTTTTTTTCGTTTTGCCCGCGGCAAATTCCGCTTTTCGGCTAAGTGATGGGCTTTTTGCAATGTTTCTTACGCAGGTTTTGAAAAAAGGTTGGTACTTTCGGTGGCAAAAACTGGAGTGCCATTTAATTTAGGATATTTGGCCTATGCGGTGGCGTTACTATCTCCGACTTAGGTTTGACACAGGCATGGGAAAGCCGCGCCATTTTTTGTTCTAAACGGGACACATTCTTCTGGACATCAAGGTTGTGGGAACCGATGGCATTCCGCGCGGACTCGTAGGGAAATGCGCTCTTTTTACGATCCAATCCGATACGATCGACCGATCCGAGTCGATTAATTACGTCTCGAAATTCGAATGTTTGCGGTGACGTGGCCAGCCCTAATTAACGTCCAACATGCGGTGTTCCAAATTTTTAAATTTAAGTCCTTTCTAGAACCATTTACGAGACATTTTTCAAGAATTATTTGGAGATAAATACTGTTTTATTTTTATTCGTAATTTGAATGCAAATTGGTTGTTGAAAACTTTAAGATTTAGTTTCTAAATGATTAAGTTAAAATATCTGACACCTGGTGATGAAAGCCTATCGTGAATAAATAAGTTTTATACATACACCCTTCTTAAACTTTAGTTTAAATTCAAATTAATAAGTATATTGTGATAATTTTTTGACAAAGTAATTCTTTAAATTATTTTATCTCTATATCAAACGGTAATAGTCATTAGATTTTTAAACAAACCCTATTTTTTGATACTATGACTTTGCTAGATTTACGTATGATTTAAATTATGTTTATAAAAATTGGTCTAAATTATTTTATTTTCGGTCTGTTCTATTTGATTTCAACAACAATTTTCATACTTTCATAAATAAATACTAAAACAAACAAAACCATAATTGCAAACACAATCGATTCCCAATTTATCGATACTAAATCCCTTTAAAAACAATAAACCGACTTTATAGATCTTAATTGTTAGTTGAAGAGTGGCCTTAAATACAGTTTTAAAGATACGACCCTGGACGGCTAATGATCAATGGAAAATGGTACATTTATGACGATCAGTTGATGGCAAAAGATTGTATGTTTGTGTGTATTTATTATAGTTTATGTCTCGAGAACAGCGATTGATTACTTAGAGGATAGAACTGTAATTGAAAACACAATTTACTTAGGCCCTTCGCAAACTGTACGGCAGATATTGTTTTTTAACGAGCAAGCGATGCTATTAAACTTCATATTCTGGAGCTTATGCATTCAGATGCGGGGGAGTAAAGCAAGGGGTAAGTACATGAAGTATAACCCAAAAAGTTTGACGGACTTTGATGTGGACAATAGAATCGGACCGGGTCGACCTCGACGAACGTTCTGCGACCACATTGCAGCTGTTCTGAAGAGAGGTGATGAAAGGAGTACCCATAACCGGAGAGCATGCATGAAAAGAGTTATGAGTGACGAAGCAAAAGAGGTTTGCAAGGATCGTAGAAAGTGGAAATCTATAGTCCCTGCCTACCTCCATGGGAAACAGTCGTGAAAATATGTATGTATGTATGTAAACGTGAGACACAGACATTATTATTTTATTTATTAGACACGGTAGAGCCGGTGTTGTATACGGGCCTGTAGTCACATTCGCCATGATGAAGACCTCCGGATGAGGTCGAAACATGTCGGCCAGTAGCTGACTCTACATCATTAATTATATGTGAGTAACCCGTTAACTAAGTTTAATAACCAGTAGTTCTATTGGGACGAAATATCCCAGTAGTCCAACAATAGAACAAACTAGGTAGGACTACTGGGACTAGCTCTGAATTCCGAACTCAATGAGCGGTTGCGACATCCGATCGAGATACACGGATCATCGATAGATTTTAAACTGGATGCCTTGCAGCATGCGTCCTCTGCGCACCGGTCCGTCAGCGGCCTGCCTTAAGTTCGGTCCATTTTATGTCCACGCCGAGGTTATTACACGTTTACTGCCGTACGCAGTACCTGACTTTTAGATTGAAACGTGAAATTGGATAGATTTAATAATTAAAATAAGTTAATATTCCGCATAACGGTGCCATACGGTCTTAGGTAAATATAGTTGTAATAAACGTCTATTTAGTCCCTGTGCTGAGGGTCTCAATAACAATTTTCTTGATAGTGTTAATGGTTGCTTTTACTGACGTTGTTTCAAGCTCGATAGCACAGAAGGAATGCATTATTAACGCATTCTTACGCAACCTATAGACCACACTTGGATTAGTCACAAGTGACATAAAATATCACGAAGTCAGTGCTTCGAAATGCACTTTAAGCTGTCACTATTAGACGGCAGTCGTTAAGCTTTGTCAGATGCTTAGGAAACTAACTTTTATTGTCTACTAAACCTCTTCTAGATAAGATCATAAGAATATTCTCTTAAAGTAATCAAAAATCTTGATTTAGATACAGATACACTATAACATCTTTATCCCTAATGGGGTAGACAGAGCCTAATAACTCAGAAAGTTAAATTCGATTTTAAGTACTCGCAAAGCACTAAAACTAAATACCGACATCTGTTCCCAGCCCCATAAGCTATGCAAATGACGAACATTAAAACAAATAATCGATAGGATTCAAGACACGGTGCATGCAAATTCCAATGTAAATATTCCCTAATCAATGCTGCTACAATACTATCTGGATGTATTATGGGTGTATCTGGCCATCGGCTTCGGTTGAATGAATATTTATTTTGAAAATGGAATATGACCATTGTTCGAAATTTGTCGTCTTCTATCGCCGCAATCGAATTGCTACTGGCTTGAAACTGTTTTAGAATTTCTTTTTATTGATAGATTCGAATTTTAAAATATTTGCTTTTCTTAGAATTAGAATTCATCTCATAAAAATGAGTCATCAATTCTATTTTCGAAATTTTCGTAGTGTTGTAGTAACTTTTATCGACATTATCAAGTATACATTAAAATGCGTACATTCTTATTGAAGTCTGGTAAATGGCAAGATAAAAATAAACTTGACCTTTTTACTACGTACTTTTATTCTGAAGAGTAAAATCAGCTATTTAAAATACGAGACTTAACAAGCAATTAATCATACGTCGCTAAAGACTGGAAAATCTTTGAGTTGTCACTTGATGTAGAGTCGCAAATAAAAACACAAACAAAGAGGATTTACGACTCACCAAGGTTATTTTTTATAGAACATCATGTACCTACATGGTAATTTGCGATTTAAAACCAAATTCGAATCGTGTCGCCGCCATATTGACATCTACGTGTCTGTCATTAGGAATTGTTGAACCGTGGACACACAACACAACAGTTATGTCAATTTATTGATATGTTCCTATAAAAAAACGTTTTAGTAGCTCAATCTGTGTGATATATTAGTATATATTTACAGCTACTTAATCAGATGTAAATTAAAAAAATTGAGTATGTTAAAAAAATACGTTTATTCATATATAGAGAGAAATGAGGCATAATTATTAAATTGTAACTTCGTTACCTCGAAATGGTTCCAAAAATACAATTACATATTGAGATATGCTATAAATATACAATATTGAGATATGCTATCTGTCTTTGTTAATCCATTTATTATGGCTACATTTCGATAGTGCTTACACCTCTTGACAGTACTCGATAACTCGATACAATCGATTTCGCTCACGTATGTGTGTAATTGACTTATCACAGGTGAGTCGAGTCAAAGATCGCATCATTATGTGGGATCACGCCAGCAAATTGACTTCCTTTTCTCTTTATTATAACTGTCAATAGATCAAGGTATAATTGCTGATATTATTTCCTTATTTGAATAATGGTTACATAATGATATTTATTGTAGTTGCAATTGAAATAGATTTACTTCTTCGGAAGTTTTTCTTGATAAATAATTCCTAAACTTATTCGAATATATGTAATTAACTTTTTTTTTACCAAAGTAAATTTTTGTGGAAAGTTTAAAGAATATTTTTTTAAATTGAAACTTTAAATAGTTTTCCCGCATAGCAACTAAAGTACCTGTAACTAGGAGAAACTTACTTTCTTTAGCGTTTCCCGGACAAACCGTATCAAATTATGACAAAAGAAGTCTTACATTAGTCTGACCCAATTTTAAGGGAAATTCTCAGAAATCAATCGATATTGTAAAAATTGTGTCACCAGGCTCAAAGTTATGAACTTGAAGTTGTGAAGCTTCACACTCTTTACACAACCCGACCTCACTCAAGGCAGGTTTCTAGGAGTCGTTATGAAAACGTGTCAAAATAAAAATGGGTAATTTCTTTGAGAATATTTTCGCTGAAAATAATTTGGATGTGTAATGTATCTAGTACATTTGTAATAAAAAATAATAATGCATAAATAAATAAAAAAAATCTTAACCTCAAAAAATCTACCTTAATGTTTCATGATAAAATTCTTAATAAGCTTCTTGACGAATAATTCAAGATGATCAAAGAAATAAAAAGGTTTACTTTTTATATATTTTATTTATTCTGTTCATAATTTTTAAAAGAAAAACACTAAGAATATTCAATACTACAGATCATCTGTGAGTTGTCATCTTAATCTTCGATATAAACGAACAAGTCACAACACAAGATGTTCCGAATTTGATTTACGAAAATGTTCGATATTCAAAATCACTTTTACCGATAACAGCCCAACGCTACCCAAATATTATCATACTGAGCAATCGTTAAATAATTGCGATTGTACAATCAAATCGAGTAATCGAGAACTCGATCCCGACCACAGAGGTTAATTGCACAGATAATGCTAAACTATTAATTGATTTTGTCCCTCTATTGTAAGGTTATCTTTATTGTCATTGGTAATGTGGGTTTCAAAACAAAAGGAAGGCTTTTCATCCACTTTATGAGTTGCTGAGTCCAATAGTAATACTCACTTGAGTACATGTTTTTGGTGTTTACGTTTTTCATGTCCATGTAAGTGAGACAAAAATATTATTAATTACAAAGTTTTCATATTTGGAAACTTTTGAATATTCGATTACGTCTACTGATGGCACTAAATTCTGCACTGACTTCCTGTAATATAGCTCAAGGTATTTGGCCATGCACTTGATACTTATACTCAATGCTGGCCACTTTTACATAAGAATAACGAAACAAACTTACCTACTTAAAAGCGGGACCTATTATTGACAATGGTTGTAAAATAGGTGCCCTAGAGAAAGAAGGAAATTGGTGTCTATCGATATATTTCGAGGAAACTGCCTTTAGACAAAGCACGTTGAAATAGAGGATGGAAATTCCAAAAAATTGTTTAAATAGTGTGCGTACATTATGACATCTTGTGGCAGCTAATCGAATCACTTATTGAAAAAGATGCTACATAATGCAATGCAAGCCATATAGATGGCGCTCGTGAGTAACACTGGTGTCACATGAACTGCCTAAAGTTACCTCATCACAGTCAATGACTGTAATCTAGCGACAAGGTATTACTACACACTAATCAATTCTAGCACTAGTTGCACACTAGTGCAGATTACGTCACGATGTTTTCCTTCACCGAATACAAGTGGTGGTAATTGAAAATGACCGTAGGTACATGAGTAGAAACTCAGAGATCAATCAAACGCACTGTTGAGGATCAAACTAGTGCCTAATAGACATAAAGCTAGTGCCTAAATCGCTTGGCCACCACCGGCACAGGTATGCCACTTCATAGAAGCGGAGTATCATTAATGCCTACTACTACAAACGAAACTATACATCCGTGCACATGTCAATGTGTGTGTGTTCGCTAATACACTCAACAATGCGAGAACGAGTCTGAGGTGTGGCGACGGGGGCACATATTGCGCTAGAAATATTGAGCATTGAATATTGACCCTAGCAATCTTATTATAAATCTGTTTATCCCTATGGTTGACTGGGAGAGAACGCTCTTAGCGTTAAGTCCGCCAATTGTAAACAATTTTAATTGTGGATCAATAAAGTTTTAATAAATAAATAAAAAAATAAAAAAACGCGGTTTAATTTTAGTACTTGGTTTAAACCAATATCCACCCAAAACAAAAGCCTTTCACCGTCTCTTTCGTAACTGTCAACTTTATGTGGCTGAGTAATGTAATGGTTTAAACCAGGTCCATGGGTTAGTCTGCCTTTAAACCTATAGGAGTTTTCCTACTGGATGTAATCAGTAGTAATATTAATTCTGTGCCACTGCTTAAAGACAAATACATACATACATACATACTATCACGTCTTTATCCCTAATGGGGCAGACAGAGCATTTTGGGTCTTGCGGCTCTATGCAGAGCCTAGGGCCGCAAGACTCAAAAGCCACTTTTAGCGTCATGGTGGGCGAGAAGATGGAAAAGCAATCAATACAGTGACGGGTTGCTAGCCGCATCGCCTGTTAAAATGATTCGCATTTTTGCACATTCCCTCGATCGGCTTTTACGATCTGCGCGGGAAGAGAAGCAGCTGGTACATTCTAAGTTTTTTCGTTTCTCCCAGACCAGCATGGGAGAAACTTAAAGACAAATAATCAAATATACTCTAATATTTCAATTTACTGTAAAAGTTTTGGCAAACTGACATTATGGAATATCCGGGTTGAGATGTAAATCCACTAGCGTTAATATTAATAGCTTATAAACAGGTGTCGTCACGTCAATTGTATGGAAGCACTTCTCGCCAACAGCTGGCCGTATCGATTGGGACTTGGCATGTGACGAGTGTAATAATAGACTTAATAAACATAGATACGTATGCAAATAAAATTCCTATTAATTATTATAGATGCAAAATATATGGATGTCTGTCTGCTGCTGTGCGGCCTCCAGCCTGGAATAGGACCACTCCTTCTCTTCCTGTGGATGTCGTAAGAGGCGACTAAAGGATTAATTCGTCACGAACAAGAGGCTTACTACGGGCAGCAGCGTCGGAAGCTCGATAGTGACACAACTCTGCGCTCGCCAACCCGCTAGCCAAGCGTGGCGAGTATGGCAAAACCTCCCCAGTGGAGGTTGCAAATCCTTGGGGGCGGCCTATGTCCAGCAGTGGACTTCCTGTGGTTGACATAATGATGATGATGTCTGGATGTTAGTATTTCATTTATTCACGCCAAAACGGCTGAAGGGATTAGAATCAAATTCGACGTTTAGATAGCTTATTACTTGGACTACCTCATGGTATATTTTTTATTCTGGGTAGATGTCAATTGTGAATGGTTGCCGCATCGTCTATAATCATAGGTATGATGCAGATTCTCTCGACCGGCTTTTACGATCAGCTAAGGGAGAGAAGTAGCTGTTACAATATTTTCTTCTTTCCCAGACCGGCGTGGAAGACTTGTGAAGATTTAAAGGGAATAGGATTTAAGGTTTTGACGCATTTTATTATGTTTGGAGAAAAAATGTCGCAAAGAGTAGGAGCGGAGTATCATTTATGCCTACTACTACAAATGAAACTATACATCTGTGCACACGTCAGTGTTGTGTTCGCCCGCTAACACACTCGACACGGCGAGAACGGGGGAGAGGTGCGGGGACGGGGGACGCATACTAGCAGTCGAGTTTAAAAGCAGCTGTTGAAGCTAACAGAAACACGCTAAGATAAAAAGAAGAATGGTTAGACGCTTACCTGTTGCCAGAACTGCGCAAGTAGATATATCCTTTCTTTCTTGAAGAGCCAATCCATCGAGTGCATAGCTTGCACCTCCGCCTCCGGAGCGGCGGGCAGACTGGCCGCGCCCGTCGGGTGCATTCGGCTGCGCTCACCGACACATCCCAAAATCACCCACTCCTGCGCACCCCGCGCCAAGCGCGCCACATTTTCAATTCAAATTGAGCATCAAGATTTTTGAGTCCGTCTTCTTCGAATAGTTCAAATTTCGAATTCTTAACTGCCAGCTCTGTTTCTTCTTGCCTCTAAATTAGACTTTTTTGGTCGCGTGCCTTTTTCCTTTAGTGTTGTTCGCCCTCTGAAAAAGAAATAGACTTATGAAGGAGTTGCATCAATGAAACTATTTACTATATGGAATTTTTCAAACAAGAGCGTTGAACGAACAGCGCTCCTGGTGGTTGTAGGCAAAGGTTTACAAGTAAGTTTGTCATCATCATCACCATCAAGTCTTTTTAGTCTCCACTGCAGGAGCACGACACTCTCTGTACTACCAGAGCCATACTTGGCAAGAGCAGCCAGAAGATTTGGCCTACTCTCTCCTCGCTGGCCAGACAGGTTGGCGAGGTCTCACTGATGTTTATAAGCTTTGTTTAGCTTGTTTTTCCTGAGTCACCTTTTGCGACATACACGGGAGAACTTGGAGTGGCCCTATTCTACTCTGCTGGAAACCACACGGCTAAGTAAGTTTGTGGACGTCACCAAATTGCGGAAAAATCTGGAACTAAATTTACAGAATATTCTCAGATTGTAAAATATTAGGTGGCGCCATCATTTCAGGTCCATTAACAAAGTTGTATCTCTAACGTCAGGTGAGGCGCATGCCTATTTGCCTACTACAAAAATAAAAAATTCTAACCCAATCAACCACACCACATGAACAATAAAACTGGCAACTCACAATTTCAATATAAATAAAAAAAAATGGTTGCCTGTAAAGTCGGTTTTACGGGCGAAGATTTTACGTGACAACGTAGATAACATAGTTGAGTGGGAGAGAGACGCAAGGCATTCGGCGGGCCTCTCTCTCGTTCGGTGACTCATCGTAACGTTACCGAGCGTTACACTTTTTCATAAGTGACTCCCAGCCGCAACCTAATTTAAGACGTTGTCACGTCAAAAAAAATTGGTTGCCTGTAAAGTCGGTATACGGGCGAAAGTTTTACGTGACAACGCGATCATAGTTGAGTGGGAGAGAGACGCAAGGCATTCGGCGGGCCTCTCTCTCGTTCGGTGACTCATCGTAACGTTACCGAGCGTTACACTTTTTCATAAGTGACTCCCAGCCGCAACCTAATTTAAGACGTTGTCACGTCAAAAATGGTTGCCTGTAAAGTCGGTTTTACGGGCGAAGATTTTACGTGACAACGTAGATAACATAGTTGAGTGGGAGAGAGACGCAAGGCATTCGGCGGGCCTCTCTCTCGTTCGGTGACTCATCGTAACGTTACCGAGCGTTACACTTTTTCATAAGTGACTCCCAGCCGCAACCTAATTTAAGACGTTGTCACGTCAAAACTTAAAGTCGATTTTCTTCTTCGAATCTTTGAAATTCGAATTTTGTATTGCCATTTCGATTGCTCTTTCGCTCGCGTGCCGATTTTCTTTAGTGTTTCTTGTTCGCCCTTTGAAAAAGAAAAAAGTGAGGGGGAAGTTTGCATCGACTGTATTTTTGTATTGCAGACAATCGGTTCCGTGTCGAAACTAATTTGGTTATGTTTGGTTCTGATTTTCGATAGCGGTGGAAATTGACAGGAAAACTTGGCGCTAGGCGCTTGCTGCTGGATTTTTCCTCGGGTTTGTGTTTTGTAAGTGATTTATGTGTTACGTGCAGATAAACAGTGCGCATCGGCGTTGTAGGTGAGTTACTTAAAATTTTAAATTAGAGCCTAGGATTTGAAAATGCAACGTTCTAAAAAAGTCAGTTTCGTTTTGGTATAGAAGCAGTTTAATCAAACATAGTAATAAACTAAGTCCGTTATTTTGTGATCAAACCGCCTTAGGGTGCCCGTCCACGTCAGAATTTTTATGGTGCCGATAGTCGGCCCGATTTTTTTGTATGAATGTCTGACCTACTTTTTGCAGGGACGTGTGCAGTATTGCAATCAGAACGTTTTATTTTTTCCTTTATAAAATCGGTTACCGATTATCGGATGCCTGAAGTAATGTGAACAAAAGCTAGGTAAGTTAACAAGCCTGCGCAGATGAAGAATTCGTCAAACCCGAATGGATGAAGAAATTTCGTTTTTAAGAAATTTAGTTTTTGATATATTGAGAAACCATATTGAGATCGCCGTGTGGTTTTCGGCAGAGTAGAATAGGGCCACTCCATGTCCTCTCGTGGATGACGCAGACGGCGACTTAGGAAATACAAGCTAAACAAAGCTTATAAACATCAGTAAGACCTCTCCAACCTGTCTGGCCAGCGAGGAGAGTGAAGGCTAAGTCCTCTGGCTGCTCTAGCCAATATGGCTCTGGTAGTAGAGAGAGGTTCGAGCTTCTGTAGTGGAGACAAAAAGACCTGATTATGATGATGATGATATTGAGAAACACTGACCAGACACAATATCCATTAACAACAATAGGTTAACGTCTTTAATCGTAAGTGCCGCGAAATGTGTAAACATGTTGATCCCGTGAGTAAGTAGACTTAATAATAGTATAGAGTCTACAAGGTATTTATTCGTCTTAATATTTTTTTTTATTAAATGTTTCCTCGAAAAACAGTTTATCCTTTAATTTCCGTGAATTTCCATACAATAATTACGTGCCGTTCCATACAATAACGACGTGTCGTCACTACGAACTGAACTATTAATTCGTTTTCTCGCCGCCCACTCGTAAAGTATTTCTTATTATATTTTTATCAAAGCGTTTTATCGTTAGCGAATAGGTCGGTGAGTCGGTGGTAATCTTTAGTAATTTAAGGGGATGGGGAAATTGAGTGACGTATTTTTCTTTTTTTCTTGACACATCAAAAAATCGGAAAAAATAAATTAATATATGTAATTACCTAGTAGCACACCCCAAATTATCGGGACTTCTTTAAAATTTCATATTTTGGTGTCCTCTTAGCCAATCATGTTAATGTTTACATCCAAAAAATATATTGGTATTATCTAATCGCTTTCTAAATGATATAAATTTCCAAAGGTACACGAGTTATCGACGAACATACACAAAGACGTTACACGGCTGAAATGATGATGATACACATAGATACTGAATTGTCCAACTAGACTCGGAGAACTTGGCTTGTTTTGCTTGCACATCCAAAAAACTAATTAAGGTGTTGATCCTGATATGTATAATGAACAAGTTTATCATTGTTTAAAACTGTTGATCTGTATGTTATATTTTAATTCTACTAGTCCTACTTCCTACTAATATTATAAACGCGAAAGTTTGCAAGTATGGATGGATGGATGTTTGTTACTCTTCCACGTAAAAACTATTGAATGGATTTTAATGAAACTTTACAATAATATAGTTTAGACATCAGAATTAAACATAGGCTACAATTTATAAAGATAATGCGTAGACGAAGTGGCGGGCACTATAAATAATAAACAACAATCATCAATGATTCCATAGTGACAAAACAAAACCCACAACAGTTAACCTTTACAAAGCAACACATAGTAAATCCGTTCGATTGAAGATACACGTTAAAGCAGTAAACCACCGAAGTACAGCAGCGAAACAGTTAAAAACTAAGTTATCGCCACCTAAACAAAGAGCTGTAACCGCGACTTGTAAATTTTAGACGTGTGCTGCGAGTTAGAGGCGGCAGCGAATATTTTTTTTCTTTTTAAGACCACACTTATCTTTGTCTGAAAGAAGTATCTGTTATCTATTACACAATAGAATGATTTTAAATTGCACAAAAGAAAAAAGAAATGATATTACTGGCTGGAAATTAAAAACAAAATTTTCAAGTGCCATAACTTTATACCAAATTCTCACCTGCCAGCTTTAATGTTCTTACTATCTTCTTCAACCAATTAAAGTTTTAAATTTTAATCGAATAGTATTTACTAATAAAAATGAAGAGAAACACCAATTGCATTTGGTCTTGTCGTTTTTTACTTTGTATATTTAATTGGTGAACGGTAATAAATGAAATATTAAGAGGGACACAATAAGAGCAGAAGGTGTAAATTTCAAAAAGAGAATTTTTTAATTCCTTTGAATTTCGAATTTGACATTTTTGATTGCCAGGACGGTTATTTCATTTGAACACACGTTATAAGAGCAGACGGCGTAAATTTCAAAAAGAGAAGTTCTTAATTCCTTTTTCGAATTTGACATTTTTGATTGCCAGGACGGTTGTTCTAGATTTTTCTTCTTTTGATAATTTTTCCCTTCCTTCATAATAGATTTCTCCGTTTTCTGCATAAAGTTCGTCTGATTTTCCGCTGTCGTCTATACCTTAACCTTCCCATCGAAGGTGGCGGCCGGTGGGGTGAACCCGTGAATTACTGGCGGTGTCAATCAATAAACATGATAAGTGCGGCCGTTCCGTGCGCCGATATGCAAACAGGATTACTGGGGGCACGAACCTGTATCGATGGTATCGATATGGTCAATGTTGACCCGATTTTTTTGGGTATTCTCATGAAAAAGGCCAGTTTAAAGTTTTTTTACACTTTCAGGTCTTACCGCGAATAATATGGTTTTATATATGATTTTAGAGTTTCCCGGTCACAATTATATTATATAACATCTAACAAAATATACCGAAACTATTTTAAGGGTAGATTCAGCCAATGATACTAAACAACTTTCCCCAAAAGTCCTTATAGACCCTTAAAATAGTTTCTGTATATTTTGTTAAACCATGTATAGGTATCAATCACGGTTAGTCCCGTAATACAACTAACAGTATATCGTTTTATGCCAAATATTTCGACGACCCTCCCGCCGACAAGGTCGCTGGCAGACTCGTGAAACGATAATTATTATATATAAATTATTATATAATAGACCAGACAATTGGGTGTTTTCCTATGTCAAAAAATAAATTATTTAGTACTGATAACAAAATAAAACGTCGCAAAATAATGTCTCTAGTCTTGTCTTTGAACATATCCACTTTAACGTGATGTTAAATTTATTATTGTAGAAAAACTGATAATAATAACGCTATTTGACTCTAAAAAACTATGACGTCACCTGCCTGTATTTCATACAAAATCCCATAGAAACTGTTTGTTTTGACGTTTTAAAAAAGTATCTGATTTGACTTGTTGGAAAATAGCGGATTCCAACACAGCTTTATGACTGAATCGTAAATTTGAAACAAAAAATTATTTAAAAAAAAACAAGACAGTTGTAACAGACAAGATAAAAATGCTGAGAGCGGTGAACTTACACCTTTAGTGAAATTATTTATAATCAATTCGGACACAACAAAAAACATAAACAAACTTCAAACCTGATGTCAAAAACCGATCATAGTGATTCAAGTCACGGAAACAACCAACCTTCTTGCAACTCAATGACTCATTCCAACAAAAACACGGACAACAAATTATTCCCACTTCACAGTTTGATATTAGTTAATATTCATTAGTAGGGGGTGGCCAGATGCGATGGATAAGCGAGGTCTTATTAACGTTGTATTCGCTCGTGTAACGCTATATTTGTTTGGAGTTAGTTAACAGTACGTTAGTTGTATGTATGTATTTTTATTTAAAAAATAAACATGTATGGCTGTACACATGTAGTTTCTCTTGCCATAATGACTGGCTGTTAAAAACGCCTATGCCACTTCCGCATTTTCGAATCGATTCGAAACAAAAGCGCTTTTGTTTTAAAGAAACAGTTCAAAAATCGAACGTCTCAGGGTTACTAGCATAATTAATTTGCGGCTGTTTCGACTTGAGTTTGAGAGACTTTAGCTTTAATTTCTATAGCAGTAAAGATGGTTTTCTTGTGATTCCGCATTTGTCAATCGGTGTTATTAAGTTTGTTATCGTATCGATAGTGATCAGTACGGAAGCCGTCGCGTGCTTGGTCGCTCTATTAAAGACCTTAACAACTTTATTTTTCGGCAATACGAATATGTCTTACAATATAAAATATAAATCGTTGAAATTACCAGAGAATTAGAATTGTAAATGTCTCGTGTCGTTAAGTGGTTTGTGTCGTGCCATGTCTATCGAGAAAGCTCGTAATTGAAATTATTTCTAAGGACAGTCGAGTGAATTATATGCAGTTGTTTTGTGAACGTCAGGCGAACAAAGAAATAAACTGAAATAATTTTATAGCCAGTCTTATTGGGCGATGTAACTGGGTTCCGTCGCCCAAATAACGTAAGATTAGGTAGATATTCGTTGATTTATTTACACGAGATTTATCGATAAACATTTCAGTCATAAAGTTAAAGAGAAAAAGCTGACAGGTGCTCGACAATAACCGACCCGACACGGCCGCAAACATTTTTATCATAGTCGTAAATAAAACGAAACTGTAAGATTGCCCTCACACGCGTAAACTTTTTAAACACAAACGGAATAATCCATTGCAAATATAAACTTACAACTGTAAACATTTCATGCATGTCTTATTATAAGTGAGGAAAGCATATTTTCCTGACGTATTCGATATCCGAACACGCAATGTTTGGCTTGTCGCAAAACAAAAGCCGATACCGAACAGCAGTAAAATCTATCGTGCATCGGAAAAGAGGTTCGTGACAGAAAAGTTTGCTAGTTCCCTTTCAATCGATGCCTTTTAGTTCGGCATGCCTTTTACTACTTACACTCTAACCCAATTATTTATACCCATGCAACTTGAAATAGACGGAGCCATAGACAACTTTTTTCGTCTTGAATTTTGATCGAACAAAACCGAACGATGCCGTGGACTAGTCAGAAAAGTAATTGAACGAAGAAAAAGAAAGACTAATTCAAATTTCAAAATTGGAATCCGAACCGCGAGCATTCGAATATCGTTTGAAGCGTTCCGTTTTTAAATTCCTTCCCTCGTGCATTTCTTCCTTCTTTTGTTGCCATAGACTCGTTATCGACACGGAACTTTGTGCCAGATATTAGTCATATTCCGACTGTCTTTTTAGTCGTTTCGATTTTTGAAATCTGTTGCGGTTCCTCGTTTGTGCTCTTTGAACTGCGCTCGACGTAATTCGGAAATTCGATTATTTCATTGCCATTCTTTGATTGATGGATTTTGTTTGCCATTTTCCGTCTGTTACTGAACGAGAGTGCTTTTATTAAGTGAGTTTTATCGATTTTGATATCGAGCGATTAATCGTTTTTTATTGGCGCTCAATTGGGGTGAGATAAGATCGTTTATAGAGTTAGCTAAGTAAATTGTCAATTTCAATTTAGTGATCGAGTGAGCCGTTTTTAACGTCGGGCTATCACGATATTTCGATTCGATTTATCGATTCGATTGATTAGCGGACGTCGCGTGTCGGCCATGTTTAATTTATCGCATGGCAGGTGCGGTTGTTTGAAACATCTTGTGAAATAATTTTGTATAGTCGATAAAAGATGTTTTCGTAAGAACAGACGTAAATTATTGTTATGCTTGTCCTGTCATCTTCACTTTTTGATTTCGCGAAATACTGGATTGGATGTAGGTCGATTATTTACTGTCAAATTATATGGATTTGGAGATTTGGTTAGGACTATTTTGTTAGATAATTAAGTATTTTTGTTCACAAAATAAGTAAACTTCTTAGTTCTATAAAATCGAATGCCAAAACTTTTTTTTTTAAAATATAAAGCTATGTCAAGCACTAATCAAACTAGCTAACCAATTGGACTAATGTTTGACATAGTATATCTGGACTGATGTTTGAAATCTGTCTAATTGTTATAATTTACACTTACTGCTCCCGTTGCTTCAGAATTATAATATAACATTTTAGGTATATACTATCTTGTAAATAAGTTTTTGTCATTTATTTCGGAGAATAATATTTACAATAAATAATATGTGTCTTTGATGTTTCTTTAAATATTATGCAAATGCAAAAGTGATTATGTATTTGTTTCTTTCTACCAGTTTATGATTCATTCACTGAACCTATTTGGATGAAATTTGGTATAGATATAGTTTCAGAACCAGGGAAGGACATAGGATAGTTTCTATCCCGGAATTCCTAGGAGCGAAGCCCGCCAGTACAGATAGTTATAAAATATACTATCGTTGAGTTAGTATCCCATAACACAAGTCTCGAACTTACTTTGGGGCTAGCTCAATCAGTGTGATTTGTCCCTATATATTTAATTTATTTATTTACTTATTAAACAATAGGTCTAGAACTTAATTAGTTGCCAGACTACTAATAATTACGATAAAAATATATATAGGTAGACTTAGTGCAATTTCATTACTTTTAGACAATCGATAACTCCGTTATTAAAGTAATTATACAAAATCGTTAAGTAATAAAAACTGGTAGATATCTTTGCGATCGAAAACCGATAATTTTCCGTCTCTGTTGCTCTTCTAAAAAAGCCATAGGAGGAAAAAGGATAAGTCTAGGCATTCATATGGCTATAAAGCCAGTTGTCGTACAGATAATTATTACCAATTTAAATATAGAAAAGCACACTTGAATGAGTTAAAATAAGTAGAGCTGTGTCATGGTCTTGACGTCTATGACGACCTCCGTGGCTTAGTGGTTATCTTGCTAGGCTATCACACCGGTGGTCTCACGTTCGATTCCAGGTCAGGTCAAGATGGAAAATGATCTTTTTCAGATTGACCTGGGATCTTTATCTATATATGTATTTGTTATAAAATATAGTATTGTTGAGTTGGTATCCCATAACAAAAGTCTCGAACTTACATTGGGGCTAGCTCAATCTGTGTTATTTGTCCGTATATATTTATATTTATTTATTTGTATGTATGTATACATAAAATCTAAAACCATTTAATGGAGGTAATATGCTGTAGTCATCAGAGTGTATAGAATTGACATCTTTCAAAGATAAGTAAAATTCGAGCTGGTCTCAAAAAATAAGTCTATGTACCTTATATATTAATAAGTATATATGCTTCTCTTAACGTAGATGTAATTGGGTCTAACGGCCCTGGGCTCTGTCTACCTCGTCAGGGATAAAGACGTGATAATGTATCTTTAATTAAAATTAGGAAGATTTGAGAAACGGTTGTTCTTAAAGTGGCTTAAATTTATTACTATTGGCTTAAAAGTATTTCAAATGAGAGCATTTGAAATAAATTCTTTATTTTAAGGATTTTTTTAAGCAGTAGGCATTCTTCTATGGCTTCGTTTTGGCTACGTATACGTGACCACTTTTGGCAAGAACAGATTTCTAAACTGGCCGGACTAATTTGTTCTATACTTAGATTATGTCAATGACAACGAACTGGAGTTAGAAAAACGTGTGAAGGAACACCGCATGCGATAGCAAATAAAAGTGTTATTTTTCTAATTGTTATCATTACTACAGAGTAAAAATACTTTATTACGGATGGAAATGGATACCTTCACGATTTAGTCATGGCTTAGTAGCTTTGACTTGATCATCTTTTTCTATAATAATATATTTCTTTATCATCATCATCTGGCTTACCTTATCCCATTATCTAGGGTCGGCGCAGTACGTCTTCTTCTTCCACAGTCCTCTGTTTCTCGGCATACTAACATCTACTCCTATAACCCCCTTATCCTGCTTTACGCATTCCATCCAACTCTTTTTTGGTCTTCCTCTTTCTCTATTTCCACTTACCTTCATGTTTAAAGTTCTTTTTGTTACGTGTTGATCCTCTCTTCTCATTCCATGTCCAAACCATGACAACCGATTGCTTCTTACTTTCTCGTTTATTGGTGCTATCTTTAAACTTCCTCTTACATATACATTCCTAATCCTATCCTCATTACATCCTCCTAACATCCTCATTTCGGCTACATGTAGTCTCTTCTCGTCCTGTACTTTATATAATATATAAAAAATAAATAAATAAATAAAATAGTCATTTATTTCTGTAATCTTAGTTACAACATGATGCTAGGACTTCCCAGTGAGTAATCTTATGATACTCGTGATGGGAATGACCCGCTGCTTCCTATAAAGGTATAAGTTAAGACTACATTAGTAAATGTACCTACTAGTTTGTACTTTTATTTATACATATTGAAAAGAAAAACAAAACAATCAAGTGCATTTTAAGTAGGTATGGTGTAAGTGTAAAGGATGTGTAACAGTATGAAAGTGTGTGTGAGGGTGTGTTTGTATGTGGTAGTGATGTAAAGAGCGATTTGGTGTGTAATGATGAGAGTGTGCTTAGGAGTTATGTGAATGTTAATAGAGTGTGTTAGCTTGCGTAAAAGAGATATGAATGCCTTAGAGAATTTATATAAGTAATAACAGAATAACTTTAGATAGGTTTGGATAATAAGTTTTCAATTTCATCATAAGTAAGTGTCTCCAACCACTGAATCAAAGTTCTTTTGCACGTATATAATTTCAAATATATATTTTGTTAAATTAGTTTTTAGGTCCTTCATTATTATCATTATCCGTGCGTATTTCCTCTGGTTGTAGGAGACTGCCGTCCGACCTCCGCAACCCAAAAGGTAGACCAGAACTAATCCTTGGATAGGATAGAGAAAAATAATTTTTATTTTAGGTAAGTACTCGTAACTACTTTCTCATCTAGGGGTCCAGTTGACAGTTAAATGTTTTTGCTAAGTTTGTGTTTGGTCACTGGATTAATAGGCTTTTTTATTTTATTTTATTACTAGTACTTACTTATTAAATTAGGATTTAAATTTAGTTTTCACTTTAGATTTTCAGTTTAGTTTTTAAGTTTCGTTGTGATTTATTATTGTTTGGTTTTCCTACTTAACAAAGGCAACCTACTTTAAAATATATATATGTATTTATATCAACGATGTTACAGACAGACACACAGACACATCAAACTTACAACAATCGACTTTTTCGTCGAGGGTAAAAAACAAAAAGTTCTAATTATAAAATGTTTAAAAATCTTAAAACGATCTATACTCATGCATACATCGTCATGACAATAAAAAAAGTATAAAAACACATTGATATATTTATACTAGATGCCATGGGACACCCTTGGGCGTTATAATGAGTAAATTTATATGCCGTTTGTGACGTGAAGTGAGAGGAGACATAATTGCTTAGTAAAAAACAGAATTAAAAATGTGAAAAGTCTTTCTTTATAGTACTTATAATAATACTAGCTGCGCTCGCGGTGTTACCTGGTGTTGAAGTAGCCTATGTGTTAATCCAGGGTGTCAGCTCCTTGCGTACCAAATTTTATCAAAATTGGTCCAGCCGTTTGCGCGTGTAGAAGTAACAAATATACACACACACACACACACAAACTTTCGCCTACATAATATAAGTGTGTTACTTATTAAAAGAAAATTATAAAAAATGTTACTAAAATAATGTATATTTGAAAAAAAATGCATTAATACATCAGTCTAACACTAAAGGTCACCTTTAGTGTAATGCATTTTTTTTGTATATTTTTATACGCCATTTTTTAAACGAATGAAAATATGTTTTATATTCTGCATTTTAATTCTTAAATTTTTACAAAAACATCTCTCACACATCTACTTAACTGGAAGAGATCTTTTTTGTGAAAAGTAGTATATTTGTACAATATTTTTATATATATTCTCTGTATACATTTTCCGTATAGGTAGGTACACAAATTGTTAAATAAATCAAGGTTTTCTACCGGCCAACGTCTACCTTACAAGTGGTGCTGATATAAGCAACTTTTGGACGAAATTTGTATAGTTTTTCTGTAAAAATGTATACAAATAAAATAAAAATGTATAGCTACTTAAGTAATTCTTCACCAAGCCCAGCCAACGTAATAAAAAAAAAAACTTAAATATTTTTAAAATATTTGTTGAAATTTTGCAAATATTTGTGTATACCAAAGAAATGTTTATTTTGAAAAACCTAGGCTTTCATTGCCCTGACTAATTAATTGAACTAACTAATAAGTACTTGCTAAGTATGATGAATGGATAAAATGATGTACATTTACATTTTACAGTATAACTCCATAATTAATTTTTCTTAGCATTTTTTACACAAAGTAAGGGTGTATACGTATTATACACCTTGTTTAATAGAAGTTTTTAAAATCATAATTAGTTTGTATGTAATTACAATAAATCATCATTTAACCACAGTCTATTCTATCTATATCTAAAAGTATTATCTAATACTATACTAATATTATCTCTTATACACAATAATTTTTTTTTAACTTCAAACCGACTTTACCTCCAAACTACACAACCGATTTTGATAAAATTTATATGGGACAGCCTGTGGTTTCCAGCAGATTAGAATAGGGCCACTCCAAGTCCTCCCATAATAAACTAAACAAAGCTTAGGTATAACATCAATGAGACCTCTCCAACCCGTCTGGCTAGCGTGGAGAGTCTAGGCCAAAATCCTCTGGCTGCTCTGGCCAAGTATGGCTCTGGTAGTACAGAGAGGGTCGTGCTCTTGCAGTGGAGACAAAAAGTCCTGATGATGATGATGGGACAGCCTGACGAGTAAGCCCTTTCAAAAAAAAAAAAGATTTTTCCTAATTCGTTCAGGAGTCTCCGACTAATCGGTGAGCATACATAAAAAAACGCGTCGAATTGAAACCGTTTTTTTTAAAATCGGTTAAAAAAATTGACTATGAATATTGGGATGATGTAGATATGGATTTAAATTATACCCGATTCTATCAGTCCAAGCATTTTTAAGTCTAAAATCATTACACTCCATTTTTTCGGCGGTCGCGTAAAAATATTCTTTCACGGTTTCCTGACACTCAGTAATTCAATTTAACATATCGAAGACATATGACTCTAGATATTTCCTTTGGATTCTTGAAGGGTAAGAGAACTAAATATGACATTTGGTTCGTCCCCTAGTAGGGTCGCCATGAGTTACATGTTTGGGGGCCAGTTCATGAATTTGAAATTGAATTGTTTTGTTTATGGTATAGAATGTCGCTATTGACAATGTACCAAGTATGTAGAGTTAAATATAAAATAATTCGCTACTTTCCAACAACACAATTCCTATTATTAATAATAATATTCTATAGAAAATGTTTGTCAAAACAAACATTTTTTTAAAAATGTTAGCTAATGACGTCATATTTTTTGGAGTCAAATGGCGCTTTAAATACAGGGTTTAAAAATTATAGTAAATACGAAACTACTTTGATTTGCACTAGATACTACTTTTTTCTGTATTTCGATATAGATTTATTGGGAAAAGTTGTTTAAAATGATGGACAGATTCAACCCATTGGACAGACCAGGTTCTTTTTCTCAACATATCATATTATAATAATAATAATAATACGAGCCATCACGTGTCCCACTGCTGGGCAAAGGCCTCCCTCCATCTTTTCCATCATATCATATTACTTAAATAAATTAAAATATACATATTTAAAGTGAAGCTAATTGCACGATGTCATCTGATGATCTGACATATATTAATATAAATGTCAAAGAATAGGTACCTACATATAGATATACTTTAAGGGATCAAAACAAGACAAGTGTAATTAGTGTTTTGAAAAGGACATGTTTTGGACTAAATATGAACTCGTTTGTTATATCAGTGAAAAAGTTATTAAAAAGGCAATTATTTTACATAATTATTAAATAAATATTAAGTAGATACATGGCATATATACTAATTATGTCTTTATCCACTTACAGGGTGTGTGAAGTGGAATTGATATACGCAACGCTATTTATTATTTGCCAGTTAAATTAAAAACCCCGACTTTCAACATAGCTAAGAAGCAAAGGAAGTTGATTGATTTCACGTAAAAAAAAAACGCTGAAATCAGTGCATCCTTTCGAGCGCTACTGTGCCACAGACAGACACAGACCAGACATACAGACATACAGACAGACAGACAGACAAAAAGACAGACAGACATCAGCGTCAAACTTTATAAAACCCCTCTTTTCTGTCGGTTTTAAAAAATGAAAATATTATGAAGAATGGTAAGTAATTAGGTATTCAGATATATACCATTATTCTTCTAGGCAAAGCCAAAACAAAATTTTAAACGTAAAGTAATCATTCTATAACACGATTATTCCACATCGACCACTTCAGATCGCCGTAAGATTGATATGTCATGCACTTTAATCCATAATTTGTATTATTTTCTCTGTGAAACACAAAAAATAATGGATTGCGCCTGAGCAGCCGCCTTTTCACCTTATTTCCTTCACTGTCAGAGTTATAATCAATTATAACAATTATCACACCTGGCCACACCTGCCCCATCCGTATAATAATCGCATTAATGTTAAAACTAGTATTTATTAGTATTTATAGAGGGAAACACTGTTACACGGTATTTTGTGAGGTGTTAAAATGTCCCATTTGATGCCAGAAAACTCAATACAATAAGCTGTTTTTATTACATTGTACTGAAACCTGTTTCTTGAAGTATTTTTGTCGTGTGGATTAGTTTTAAGTACTTGTGGAAGTTTAATATTCTATCTGGCTACATTGATGACTCAATTGTATTAAAAAAATATTTTTAGAATATCATGAATTTTTCAATTTTTAATAGACAAAATAACACATCATTTTTTGCCAAAAAAAAATAAAAAATAAAATGGCAGTGATCGTAGCGAAGGAACAAGAAATTCGTGGGCGTCCCGGAACTTGGGTCCAACAGCTGTACCCTTTATCTTTAACTGGGTAGACAGGACCTTAAGCGGTATCATTCCAACATTACGTTGAGCGTATTGGGGGGAAAAATAATCTAATATATATAGAATAGTGATGGGTTGCTAGCTGCTTCAGATTCTTGTTCATTCCTTCGATCGACGCTGTTAGTGAATCAGCTGGTAATTTCTCAGTTTTTTTTTCTTTTACTTACAGACCCTTTTCAATTTTCATTTCTCTTCGTTAAATAGTTTTCCGTTATATTCTAAATTATTATTAGTTTAACTATAAATTAGTCCTGTTTCTGAGTCAAAACACAAAAAATGTACAAATAACGATTCTATTTTTAAATTTTCATCCCATCGAGTTTCAAGTACTATTAAAAACAATTTTTAATTCATTCTATTTTTAAATTGTCATCCCATTATGTTGTCCCAATAGTCCCGCTCAATATGGTCACCCACCTCCCCCGCGGGACATTATTTCGGGAGCGTTCGGGACGTCGATCCGATGACTTATTGATACTCGTGCGTTCCCATACTCCATTTGTTTTTATGCTCCCGGGTGTTTGAACTTTTATGAAGTCGTCAAGTTGTCTGGGGCGCCATTTTTTAAACGCTGAGGTTTTTTCTTCAGTCCTTAACAGTCCACTGTTGGATTAAGGGCCATTTAAAAAAGAGGAGTTGCTGGGCAGAGGGGTAGGCGACTGCTGCAGTATTCACATGGCATTAAGTGGTTGAAAAGAGGACGTTTCTGGTTGTTTTCTGTTTCCCAGTTCCCATAGTCATGAAGTGGACTTACTTAAAACTCCTAGAATCTGCTTACCTCGTAACAGAAGGACACGTGCTCAGTCATCATCATAATCATCCGGGCGTATTCCCGGTTGCATCCTCTGCAGATAGCAGTAACGCTTCAAAGCCCGGGGTCCGCTACCTAATCAGTGACAAGTTTAGAAACAACTTTTCTCAAGTATGCTTCCTGGGATTCGAACCCTTGACTTCCGGATGACAACGCGAATACCTTGACCACTAGACCACGAGGCACTCATCGCGTGATCAGTATTTATGTACCTATATGTTAAGAGCTAGTACTGAATAAATACTAGAACTCACTAGTACATCAGGTGATGTGTAATGACGGACGGGACAGCGTCTATTTCTGGACGGACGATGGCGGTGTGTTGTGTATGAACGATTTATTTGATACTTCATTATCTGCTGGGGCAATTTATAGACCTATTTTTGTGGTTGGCCATCCCTTTTGTTTTCGTGGTAGTGTCACCTTAGCGCTCTTACAGACCGGCGACAGTCGCCGATAAGTGTCGCGACTCGCGGCAAAGATAATCCGTCTGAAAAAAACGCGGACTTACCTACTTTGTTACTAGGTTTAAACCATTATCCGATCAAATCAAGTTCTAGTCTTATCTGAAAATGTTAACTTGATTTGGTCGGATAATGGTTTAAACCTAGTAACAAACTTAGTCTGCGTAACACGGCGAGGAGCTCAGTGGCCCGGTGGATGTGCGATTACTAGCGTTTTCGCAAGTGAAGCGACACCGGGCGTGGTCCGCATTAGGATGGGTTACCACAAGTGACGGCACGTATGAGCCGTTGGTCCCGACTGTTATCATTGTATGGCAGTCGTTAAGCTATTTATTAGCTAAAATCTTAATATGTAAGTAGTACCTACAAAAGGTACAACCATTGTCTAACAGTTCAGCTATGTCAGATGCCTATAAGCAGCTGGAATCATCTGACACTACTCCACTTACAAACACGATAAACAAACAAGCCACACGGCAAATATCCTTGAATGAACCTATATGATTTCAATTTTCAATACACGAGAGCTAGAAGATAAATGGACTGGGCTTTAATATAGCTCGGTATGATCTGCTATGACATTTACTCTCTGGCAAGTCGTCAAGACGATTGGATTCATTGGCATATTGCAGTGTATTTATTATATCACTATATACTGATGTGACAATATAAAGTGATATATGAGGCGATAAGAAATATGATTGAGGGTGTCGCGGGTAAAAATAAGTATCTAGAGGATAGTGTTACTATCAATTGGACTAACTACAGGCATAGAATAATAATTTAAAAAAATGACCTTCAATAAGAGATAAATTTATCCTACATTGAATAAATTTTTTTGACTTTGACTTTGACTTTGACTTAAGTACGAATACTCACGTACAGAAGTCTTACTCAGCCAAGGAATTCAAAGAAATATCTAGTCTATGTTCTTAGCGATATGGTTTAATTTAGCTCGCGTCAGAACTCGGCATCTTTTCGTTTAGATACCTAGAAGGACATTGCAAGCCAATTTCATTCTTATTACTCTAGACATACAATTCATGAGTACTGCTGCTAGAGGATAGGATTAAAAAGGGGTCGACCACATATACCTAACGTGATGCGGAATTTCAACTCTTCGAACCTGCGCAAGAGAACTCGTTTTCACGTTAAGAAACCGCATCGAAATTGGTCCATCCGTTCGAGAGCTACGATGCCGCAGACAGATATTAGCGTCAAACTTATAACACCCCCCTTTTTTGTTGGGGATTAAAAAGTAGTTACAAAATTTTTTCAAAACTAAAACCAGCTTCATCCCCAATCTACATAACTGATTTTGATAAAATTTTATGGGACTACCTCGCAAGTATACGCTTAAAAACAAAATAAGCGGCCAAGTGCGAGTCGGACTCGCCCATGAAGGGTTCCGTAGTAGCAAATAACATAATATAAAAGTCTTGCAGTATGTTTTTTATTTTTATTTTTATATTTGAGTTGATTGAATGAAAGGTAAATTACCGTTTATGATTTATGTCGTATTAAAAAAAAACTACTTTCTAGATATCGTTCAAAGCAATTTTCGCTGGTAGTTTTTAGGGTAATGAACATCATATATTTTTTTTCCCATCATCATTCCCTTATTTTAGAAGTTACGGGGGGGGGGGGACACACACACTTTTTTCCACTTTGGAAGTGTCTCCCGCGCAAAGTATTCGTTTTAGGAAAAAATGATATTAGAAACCTGATCATTTTTGAAGACCTATCCATAGATACCCCACACGTATGGGTTTGATAAAAAATAAATTTTTGAGTTTCAGTTCTAAGTATGGGGAACCCCCAAAATTTTTTGTTTTTGTTTTATTTTTGTATCAAAACCTTAATGCGGTTCACATAATACATCTTCTTACCAAGTTTCAACAGTATAGGTCTTATAGTTTCGGAAAAAAGTGGCTGTGACATACGGACGGACAGACAGACAGACATGACGAATCTATAAGGGTCCCGTTTTTGCCATTTGGCTACGGAACCCTAAAAAGAATTTCCCAAATCGATCCAGGCGGTTTTGAATAATCGGCGAACATACATAAATGCCGTATGGTTTCCGGCAAAGTAGAAGAGGACCACTCCAAGTCTTCCCGTGGATGTCGTAGAAGGCGACTTAGGAAATACAAGCTAAACAAAGCTTATAAAACATCGTAAGACCTCTCCAGCCCGTCTGGCCAGCGAGGAGAATGTAGGCCAAATCGTCTGGCCAGCGAGGAGAGTGTAGGCCAAATCCTCTGGCTGCTCTAGCCAAGTATGGCTCTAGTAGTATAGAGAGGGTCGTGTTCCTGCAGTGGAGACTAAAAAGTCTTGATAATGATGGGAAAATAGATCGCGACGAACTCAAACTGAAAATTATTTAAAGCGAAACTGTGTTTTAAGATGATTATAATGTTTCAACAGTTTGCCCTTTCAGGCATGCATCATCATCATTGTCATCATTTCAGCCGCATAACGTCCACTGCTGCACATAGCCAGGCCTCTCCCAAAGATTTCCAAAATGACCGATCAAAAGCGGCCTGCATCCAGCGCTTTCCAGCGACCCTGGTCAGGTCATCTGACCACCTTGTAGGTGGGTGTCCTACGCGGTCGCCATTCAAGAACCTTTTTGCCCCATCGGCCATGTTATGTCAGTGTGTCGCGAGCCGGTGCGGTGTACGGGCCTGTCACATTCGCCCTGATGAAGACCTCCGGATGAGGTCGAAACATGTCGGCAGTAGCTGACTCTATACGTGAGTAACCCGTTTATTGAATTTAAGAAAGTACTTAGTGGTTTAAAAAAAGCAATTTACATAGAGCTAAACAACGAATTGAAAACATCCTCTTTTTTTGGAAGTCAGTTAAGAATGTCGTCACAACTTGCGTATCAATTTCTCATGCAGTCTCATTCATTGCTTATCACGTGTGAGACGTTAAGCAGACCTAAGGTTTCCACGTGATGGTCATTCATATATGTTTGAAACTTTACACCTAATTGATACGGAGCGTTGTTTACATTGGGTGTAGTATCGACATCACGTGGTGGTGCGAAGTAGAAGAGGCAGCGATTTCTCGTAGATAGTGACTATGGCTGGTTGACAAAAGAGACCCGTACGGTCCGGTCGTGAAATGGGCGACCTGTATGCAGGAAGCAAACGCAGTGCTGTGATATGAGAATTCGGTGCGACAAGCGGCTCTAGATCGGTCATTTTGGAAATCTTTGGGAGATGCTTATGTCCAGCAATGGACGTTATGCGGCTGAAATGATAAAGCGGGTGGCGTTGTGCGGGTGCTACCCGGAGTGTCTCCCGTACGCAATGATCCGCGTCGCTTTTGTGTGTCTCCGACATAATTGTGAAACTAACCTAATAGTACCTGGGCGACCGAGCTTCACACGTTGAAAATACCAAGAAAAAGAGGTTTTCGAAAAATAAAGCTAAATCGAATTTACATTGGTAGAAAATTTAATCTAAATCGCTGGGGGCATCTCTCAGACCCATATAATATATAACTATTGTAGTTCAAGACAGTACAAGAATGGCACGATTGTACTAGAGTCGCCGAAATAATGGGATTAATCGCGGTAAAATCTCTTAATATCAATAGGTTCTTAAAAAGTCTTAAGAATATATGTATTATGTAAAAAGAGGAACAATAATTATTACAATATTAAATTACTTCTATTAGTCAGAATAAGAAAAGTGAGGCTTTTTCCTAAGTAACATATACATAATATATTATATAACATGAATAGCCAAAAAATCTATATTTTAAATAACCAAGATTTAATAAAAAGATATCAAAAGCTTCATGCCAATTGAGATCTCAAAAAACCTATCATATCTCTAAATTGAAACGCTTTCTCTCACATCTTGCACCAAATCAGGCCATCACCAACAACCCAAACGAAATTACTCTCTAATTACAACGTCCATAAGACCCATATTCGCATGCAGACACGCGTGAGAAAATCGTTTGTTCTACAACGTTCTAACCGATACTGCAATAGGAGGCATTTTTTTTGTCTATATTTCAAATATTTACTAAGAATTGAGTTGTTATTGACAACGTGTATCGATTGCCTATGAAAGTCTTGCGTGTAACCTAAATCAAGGTAGGTAGGTAATTAGATGCTTTTTTTAGTCGACTTAAAAAAGGAGGTTATTTATTTATTTATTAAAACTTTATTGATCCACAATTAAAATTGTTTACAATTGGCGGACTTAACGCTAAGAGCGTTCTCTCCCAGTCAACCATAGGGATAAACAGATTATCACTTTCTCGTAAAAAAAAAGTATTATATGTATGTTCACCGATTATTGGAACGAAGGTCCTTATCGCGCGTTGCGAAAGGAGGCTAGACGGAAAAAATTAAGACCAAATGTTCTAACGACACTTTTTGCTATAGTTGTAAGCCGTGCGGTGTGCGCGTGTTTAACTGTCTGTTTCTCTCTCCTGATTGTCCCTTGATACCTCTCAAGTTTTTCCTTTCTTTTTTTTTATTGGTCCAGACTATATAGAATTATTCTTTGTTTGAAAGGGCTTAATTGTCAGTTGGTTTCATGGATTTTTTTGCGAAATCAGTTGTGTAGTTTGGTGTTGAAGTAATTTTTAGTTTTGAAAAATTATTTAACCCATCTATGGCAAGCCACGTGGAAGGGTAATGATTTTAAGCAGTGTATGTATGTAATTTTGTATAAATTAAATTATTGCTGTTTATTTTCATAACTTCAAATTTACCTTTATTTTATTCTGCGAGCAAAGCGATTTACAAGTTAAATTTTTTAATGTAATAATTTGATTTTATTTATAATTTTTATTTTTAGATTAGTTTTTTGTAAAAGTTTATTTATGTTATTTAATTTTATCAAAAAGAGTCACTGAAAAGAAAAAAAGCATTCGCCTGTGGTTGGCAAGGATATAAAACTGCATACAGCCTAATTCCTGGGGCCCTGAACTTCAGTATACCACAAAGATTATTCCAAAATTCTCAGTTTTTTTTAGAAATAAGTACGTTCTCTCTCAAATATATTTATATTTAATAAAAAAATCTAGTATGCACCGGGCGACATTAGTATAAAACGTGGAAGGGATGACTCGTAATAAATCAAACCACGGGCTTTACAAGACAACTCTATATTGAAATTAAAATATCAGTCAAGATATTTTATAAAATTCGACTTTCGCATACAATTTGCCCGGGCGTCTGAACACTTAAATTTTTTTTTATTATTTTAATTACAGCCCGTGGTTCGATTTACTACGGGTATGACCCTTCCACGTTTTGTGTTTGTTTATTTTACCAATACCCAATAGCCGTTACAAAAACCCCGACATCGAACACCCAAAACTAACACTAAAGTGCGAAACTAAACTAAACTAACTAACAATAGAATGTAAGTCCACAATCACTCGATTTAAACCCATCAAACCGAGCATGTGGCAAAATCGGTGCCGTCCATGGCTGAAAAAAGAAAACAAAAACGGTCAAGGGCGAGTGAGACTCGTTTGTAAAGGGTTCCGTACCTCTGTACAATGTTTTTTAAGGATCAAGTTAATGCCATTATAAAGATAGAGTTAAAAACGTTGAAAAATATACGTGTTTGGGTGACGACTGCTTTAATTTTTAACTTTATGATATTTTTTGTACATATTGTTATATCGGTCACAGTAATACATAATAGGAGAAAATTTCAAGAGTCTAGCTATAATGGTTCAAGAGACAGAGCCGTGTGACAGACGGACAAACAGACATATAGCGAAATTTCAGTAATAGGGTCCCGTTGGCACCCTCCGGTTACGAAACCCTAAAACTAACGTCATCTCTTTTCTACAGCGAAGTCTGATAAAGTAATAGGGTCCCGTTGGCACCCTTCAGCTACGGAACCCTAAAACTAACGACCATCTCTTTTCTACGCATATCGGCATCCCTCTCCCACCGCACATGTGTTTCCCGTCTGCGATCAATGCTTATTGTTTTTTTGATAGTTTGTTTTTTTAATCGACTCGGTTATGAGTACTGAGAATCGACTGATAAAGTTTAATGATCGGATAGCTTTCTGTGGGATTTGATCGAGTTTTTGGTGTAAAGTAATGGTTTTATGCTAGGTACTGTGTTGTTCATCATCTCCATTAACTTTTCCTATTTTATTTAAGTCCGTCAGGATGAACGGTCACTAAACGTATATTACATTGAACTTATACCTAAACATTGCTTCCATCGTTTCCGTTTAAAAATTCTGATTACATACATACATACTATCACGTCTTTATCCCTAACTAGAGGCAGCGCGCGGCTTCGCCCGCGTTAACCACGCGAGTGAAGTCGCGGGCGTGATGCAATATAGCCTATAGCCTTCCTCGATAAACGACCTATCTAATACCGAAAGAATTTTTCAAATCGGACCAGTGGTTTCTGAGATTAGCGCGTTGAAACAAACAAACTCTTCAGCTTTATATATTAGTATGGATGGGGCAGACAGAGCATTTTTAAGTCTTGCGGCTCTAAGCAGATAGAGCCCAGGGCTGCAAGACTCAAAGGCCAATTTTAGCTTGATGTGGGCAAGAAGGTGGATGAAGGAATCAAAATAGTGATGGGTTGCTAGCCGCATCGCCTAATAATATGATTCGATTTTTTGCCCATTCACTCGATCGGCTCTTTCGATCTGCCCGGGAAGAGAAGCAGCTGGTACATTCTAAGTTTTTTCTTTTCTAACAGACCAGCATGGCAAAATTCCGGTTAGTTACACTTTTTTCTGATTGACACTTATTTGGGTTGGCGCAATATAGATATAGATAAATTATTTATTGCATCTATAGCAGATATGTCTTATCCCTCCATATCCCTTTATTCCCCGTCATTCCTTCTATGCTAATGCTACTGTGTTGTTCTTGGGTAAAGTAAAAATCAAACTCATCAGCATCAGGTCTTTTTGTCTCCACTGCAGGAGCACAACCCTCTCTGTTCCAGAGTCATACTCAGCCAGAGCAGCCAGAAGACTTTGGCCTTTACTCACCTCGCTGGCCAGACGGGTTGGAGAGGTCTCATTGATGTTTATATTCTTTGTTTAGCTTGTATTCCTAAAGTCGACAGTCCTTCTACGACATCCACGGGAGGACTTGGAGTGGTCCTATTCTACTCTGCCGGAAACCACACGGCATTATTAGCAATGGGTACTACACGTATAAAGTCTTTGTCTCTGCTTGACTATTTACACATTTAAAATTGGCAAACTCTCACGGCCCCAAAATTTTAGTACCAGCCGCTCCAAAACAATAACATATTTAAATTATATACAAGTGATTCCAGCGTCTCTTATATTATACAGCGGTCAGCAGACTGAAGTCGACATTAAGTTGTTATTTTTTTGGTATTTTGTCATGTAATCCAGATTTTAATGTAAGAAGAAACAGTATAAGAATTGCAATACACTTGCTATTATTATACTACTAGCTGCGCCCCGCGGTGTAACCCGCGCTTAAAGTAGCCTGTGTATTAAACCAGGATGTCAGCTTCCTGCATACCAAATTTTATCAAAATTGGTCCAGCCGTTTGCGCGGTAAGAAGTCACAAACAGTCACAAACTTTCGCCTTTATAATACTAGCTGTGGCCGTGGGCTTCGCTCCCCGTGGAAACAAAACTAACCAATGTCCATCCCTGGGTATCAAACTATATCCAAAACAAATTTTATCTAAATAGGTTCATTGAAGCGTGAAATGGCAACAATAAACAAACAAACTTTTACGCATTTATAATATTAGTAAGGATAGTGTGAAGTGATTATTTATACTAACGGAAAATTTACTTTTAGATGAACTTCTCATCCGTAACTAAGTATTACTTATCCCTAAATAATTTCCTGAGATATACATACATACATACTATCACGTCTTTATCCCTAATGGGGCAGACAGAGCATTTTGGGTCTTGCGGTTCTATGCAGAGCCCAGGGCCGCAAGACCCAAAAGCCACTTTTAGCGTCATGGTGGGCGAGAAGATGGAAAAGCAATCAATACAGTGATGGGTTGCTAGCCGCATCGCCTGTTAACATGATTTGCATTTTTGCCCATTCCCTCGATCGGCTTTTACGATCTGCGTGGGAAGAGAAGCAGCTGGTACATTCTAAGTTTTTTTTATTTCTCGAGAACAATTACTTTTAAATGAACTTACTATCGTAACTAAGTATTACTTATCCCTAAATAATTTCCTAAGATATCAGACCAATATAAACACTATATAAGCATAATCGTCAGTCTTTGTAACGCAACACCTGCAAATCTGGTGTCCGTTCTCATACTTCGATTTTATTGAACCGACGTCCGGTCTCCGCTTACAATGGAGATTAGAATGCTATTGGTCATTTATTTTGTATACAGGCTGTTGTCAAATTGGCAGAGATGTCGAGTAAAGGAAAAAATATATTCTGAACACCTCTAAGTAATCTAAAATTGTACAAGAACAAACATAACCTGCTTTGCTTTTATAGCCTTTTTGTTTATGGCTGTTTTAGATATATTTTTTTATTTACAGGACAAGGTTCTCCTCCAGCTTGTTCCAAATATCTTGTAATACATAGATATATTATATTTAATGAGGTATGCATTTTTAAAAACCTGTCAATATAAATACTTATTCACTGCAAAATGGGAACCCATCTATTTTATAACTCCTCTCATAATATTAAATAACTAGCTAAGTGCGAGTCGGACTCATACACGAAAATTTCCGTTTCAGATCTACAAAAAATCAAGTTGGTAGTATGGGAGCCCCACTTAAGTATATATTTTATTCTGTTTTTAGTTTATATAATTTGTTGTTAGAGCGGCAACCGAAATACATCATCTGTAAAAAAAATTACTGTTTAGCTACCACGGTTCACGAGAAACAGCCTGGTGATAGACGGACGGACGAACAGACAGACGGACAGCGGAGTCTTAGTTATAGACCCTTTGGGTACGGACCCCAAAAATAAACTAAATTATCAACCCGATGTAACTTCTTTTCTTCGTTCACTGAAAAAAAGTGATAACTGAACCAGTTTTGCTACTTGAAATTTGTTTATTAGATACTAAACTTTTGTTTAAATTAGCAGAACAATGTAGTTTTAAATTAAAACACATTTTAACTACTAGTAGCCCTGAGTTCAGCAGTCACCGATTTGGTAACGCATAGTAAAACTTTTTGCAACTTTTTAAATTTTTTGCAACCATTCTTTTTTCTCAGTGTTTTTAGAAACACCCTGTATAGACGAATGTCATGGCAATCGCAATGGGAGCACCCTAGCCCGCAGCGTCCCACGATTAATCTGCAGACCGTACCTACGCATAGCACATTGTTTTGCTGATGGTACAGTGAGGTGATAAAAATTGTTGACTGAACTTGATCAGTGCTTAACTGTTCGAAGTAAGACTAACAGCATTGTGTTACTTAATAATTAAGTATGTTACTATTTCAAGTTATAAAATTTCCCATGCTGGCCTGAGAGAAAAGAAAAAATAGAATACATTAGCTGCTTCTCTTCCCGTGCAAATCGTAGAAGATTAATGGAATTGGTGATGTAACTTAGTATGTAACTATTTGAAGCAATATTAACGCCTGACCTACACAATCATGTGTATTTTTGTGTTTTGATATTCGAATGCAATGTATTATTGTTTATGAATAAATTAAATTTAATCCAAAGGGTAGACCAGATCCAATCCATCGATAGGTTTGAGATGGCGTTCGGGACCCACAGTTTAAACGTGCCTTCCGAAACGCGGAATCATCTTTATTTTCGGACTAGAGACAGCGCGCGGTTTCGCCCACGTTACCACACGTGTGAAGTCGCGGGCGTGATGCAATATAGCCTATAGTCTTCCTCGATAAACCAACTATCTAATACCGAAAGAATTTTTCAAATCGGACCAGTGGTTCCTGAGATTAGCGCGTTCAAACAAACAAACTCTTCAGCTTTATATATAAGTAAGTATGGATAATCAGGTGATTCAATAACTAACCGAAACGCGTGTAACTCATCGTCGTCATCAGGCTTTTTTGTCTCCACTGCAGGAGCATGACCCTCTTACTCTATTACTATGTATCCACACCCCCCAATATTTTTATAACTGTTTTATTATATGTAAATAGATAAGAAAGAACACAGATACAATTTAGAAAAGTACACATACAACAGAGGACTAATAAAGTAATACATACATACATACATAATATCACGCCTGTTTCCCGCAGGGGTGGGCAGAGACTATGGACCTCCACTTGCTACGATCCTGACAAACCTCTTTTGGTTCATCTAAATAAAGTAATAATGATTCAATAACATATATAGGTATTAGTAAAGATACAAGAAATGTGTCAACTCGGGTATCGAACCCCCACTTCTCCAGACGTTCACAATGTGTGAACTCAATTAAAATCATCATTAATATCGTTATTACTATACCATATGCCTTCATTATGTTTCGGATTATCGTTTCATTGAGTCGGGAATCGAACCCTGGAGTTTTTCAAAACAATAGATACATACATACATACTATCACGTCTTTATCCCTAATGGGGCAGACAGAGCATTTTGGGTCTTGCGGCTCTATGCAGAGCCCAGGGCCGCAAGACCCAAAAGCCACTTTTAGCGTCATGGTGGGCGAGAAGATGGAAAAGCAATCAATACAGTGATGGGTTGCTAGCCGCATCGCCTGTTAACATGATTCGCATTTTTGCCCATTCCCTCGATCGGCTTTTACGATCTGCGCAGGAAGAGAAGCAGCTGGTACATTCTAAGTTTTTTCATTTCTCCCAGACCAGCATGGGAGTAAACAATAGATACAGATTAATTATTACGTCTTTATTCCTGACGGGGTAGACAAAGCCGTGGCCCGTAAGACCCAAAGGCCACATTTAGCGTGACTAAGAAGCTGCATTCGCAAGTTAAGCGCCATCGGGCGTGGTCCGCACTTGGATGAATGACCACAAGTAGCATAAAAAATTCTGAGGGTGATATTTTTTTTTATTGTAGTTTTAAGATTTACCTTTGCGAAGCCTTTTCCAGTAAGTACCTATATAACTATAGATAAAGTACTTATTTTCCATATTTTATTCCAAACCAAATACAATGTTATCCCTTCTTCTTCTTATTATTAAAGAGCTAAGCCCTTGTCTGTGGAGCAACCAATGCCTTCCATCTCTCTCTGTCTAAAGTCAACTCCTTAATATCCTCGTATGTTGAAACATTAATCTGATTCTTTAATTGTTTTATAAAACTATCTCTAGGTCTTCCTTTGCCTCTTCTTCCCTCGATTTTATATTATACCTAATTAATCTAAATAATAACATATTTCCGAAGCTGATTTTATATTTATAAAAAAACTTTTTTAGATTTAAGAACGTATTTTACAAATATTTTACACTCTTTATTATTCTAAAAGTAACTTCTATCATATGAAAATACCTTCCAATCATATTTTAAAATGAATTATTGAAATAAAAAAAAAGAAAGCCCAAAATATATTACGGAAAGTGCTACATTTTCTATAAAAAAAAAACAACAAACTTAAATCTTTTAATTAAATTTTTGCCAAAATGAAATTTAGCTAAAAATAAATTTTAAAATAAGTTTAATTAGGTAATTCGAGTTATAATTACATTATACCTACTTGTAATTAAGTACATTACCTATACCTAAAATAAAATATATAAAAATTTTTTTTTTTGCCAAAATGTTTTTTTTTTTTTTTTAATTTTGAAATAAGTTTATGTAGGTAAATACATTATACCCACTTGTAATTAATAAGCTATTCCTACTTGTAACACTAATTGTTGTAAATGTATATCTTTCTCACGAACTAAACTGCATTCTTTTTTACTGCGTTCACACACAATAGCATTTTAGCGTCGTCTCGGAATTACTCGATTCTCGGTTAATCGATAACGTTCAATCGAATGATTTTTTACAGAATGAATGTAGGGCAGAAGTACCGATCATCGACATATGCACAAAGGATGACATCTTACTCTTTATCTTTATCAAAATTATAATAAATAGTATCATAAAAACACAATGGTCTGGGAGAGAAGAAAAAACTTAGAATGTACCAGCTGCTTCTCTTCCCGGGCAGATCGTGAGAGCCGATCGAGGGAATGGGCAAAAAATCGAATCATATTAATAGGCGATGCGGCTAGCAACCCATCACTATTTTGATTCCTTCATCCACTCTCTTGCCCACATCAAGCTAAAAGTGGCCTTTGAGTCTTGAACAGGCTCTATCTGCTTAGAGCCGCAAGACTTAAATCTCTGTCTGCTCCATTAGGGATAAAGACGTGATAGTATGTATGTCTGTATGTATGTAGGTGTAAAAACACGATTATTGATACCTAATTTAATTAAAGGCGGAATTACAAAAATCAAATTATTTAAAGCGGTTAAATTACGCAGGAGCGTTTCGTACCAACAAAAAATTAAGTCTCTTAGTAAAATTAATTTATTCTAATGAGAAGAAATAGGTAAGAAATCTAAGAAAGAAGATAATATTGGGATATTTAAAAAAATACCTTTAATAAGAGATAAAATTATCCTAAATTAAATACAAAGTTTTGAGTTTAATAAAGAGAAAATGCTAGGACTATGTCAATAAATTTACAAAAGGGATCTGAAGTTTAATCCCCATTTTTTCTTATTAGTAAGTACCTATATTAATACATTGTGTATTTGAAAAATATGGGTCTTTGTAGCCTGAAATAAATTTATTTTATTTATTATTTATTTATTTAATACGACTACGAAACAGTTTGAGAAGCAAGTACTTAGGTACTTAATTATTTAAAAGTATTTTTATATCAGATTTCTTTTCACACAGAAAACTATCTTCTACATTAAATTTTAGATTTCAAATGTAACACAGTAACACAGACAGAGAAGAACAAATAGGCTTGCGTACTCCTATTTCCTTAAAAACGAACAGGAAACATCACAAAAACTACACACCTAATACAACAAAATGGACTAGTCCTCCTAAAACATTACTCGTGTTTAGGAACTTACTCATTAGTAAAATGTTTAGTTGCAAACTCGTCAAAGGTCAAGAACCTCTTCTAGCGCCATCTGTTCGGTGGCTGCGGAACTTCCGAATTCCGGGGGAGTCTCAGCGGATAATAATAATTTTATTCACCGCAACCCTCCAGATAAACCTATTTTTGGAACAAAACGATACTACGTATTTGTCTGTGTTTAGCAAAACTATTTTAATACATACATACATACATACTATCACGTCTTTATCCCTAATGGGGCAGACAGAGCATATTTTAATGTTATATTTTAAATCGTGGCACATAAATTTAAGTGATTTTATTAGATATTTATTAATAATATCTTACTCAACGTAATACAGTTGACAAAAAAAAGTTTTTTTTTTATAGTTTATTAACGAAAATGGTTACAGAAAAATTTATCTTAATAATAAAAAAGAAACAAGTAAACTAAATGCTATTAATGAATTTTATATGTACCTACTTAAAACGTGTCAATTTAAATGTATTAACTTAAAACTATGTTAAAACCTTTTAATTAAAACAATAGTTTTTTTTAAACTAAAATCCAACTTCACCCCCAAACTATACAATCGATTTTATTCAAATCTCAATGAGAGTAGGTATGTCATAGAAAAAAAATTGCATCTTCAAATATCGGTGAACATATACCTATAAAAAATCATAAAAAAACGCGACGAATTGATAACCTAGCCTCCTTTTTTGGAACTCGGTTAAAAACAACAATTCAATGTCAGTAAAAAATGTAGCCGAATGTTATGAATTTTTTTTTTAATTATTTTGCAAGTAACGAAATTATATCTGTAAAACTGAGAAATGTAATTTAAATTATTCTTTATCTTGTAGGAATAATCAATAATAAACTTACATATTTTAAACTAATATATTTAGTTACATCTATAATTATAAAAAAATGAGATAAATTCACCTTGCAAAAGGTAGGTTACTAGTGAAATTTTGAGATAGAAATTACAACATCACTTCAAATCTAGGTGTACTTATTTTGTTTTTTTAAGTTGGTGTTTTCTTACAATAAACGACGTAAAATTTCCAACAAAGTAATAATTTAATTTGAATCCATTCCATATTTTAATAATCAAATTAACTTTAAGCATTCTACCTAATGTAACACTTCCCCGATTATAACTCTCGAAATCAAAAATACATGAAACACACAGCAATATTTTACGTACAATTTGTTTTCTCGCTAACAATTCTCGGTATTTCAAAAATGCACGTCGGGATTAGGGTAAACGTCCCTCTAATTGGCACTGATCTATCACATGGACAGAACGCTCGAACGGGGCAAATCAATCGTTCCCGCACAAGATTCCGCCGCGACTTCTCAGTCGTTTCGCGGCAATTAATCGGAAGATTGCATTCCATTTTTAAAACGGTTTGATTTTGTCTCTGGATTTTACTTTGTAGCTGTAATTGTCAGCCTAAGATTTTTATTTAATTTGTCAATTAAAATCAAGTGAAATTGAATTTGTGTAAACAGTACTGTTTTATAGTAACAGTTGTTAACAGTATTCTTTCATTAGCCAGACTATAAATATTATTTTAAGATGCTAAATATTTTAATCAGGTTTATAAAGTTAAAAAAATAATTAATTTTGGTTATATTAATATACCCAAATTAAAGTTTTTTTAAAGATTTCTTTACTTATATAATATTTTTCAATTTCATTCTTCAGAAGTGAAATCATCACATACTTATAAGACTTTCATATTAAATTAGAGAAAAACTTATTTTACATTCTAATAAGATTTGTACTAGACCTAAATAAGAAATTGCATCAAGAGGTAAAACACAATAATTGTTTCAAGAAATCATCACAATTTCCCTAATGAACCTGGCAGCAAAAGAAAAGATAAATTGAAAAAATCACTTACATTTTTGTCAGAACACTGTTGCAATGTCACTAATATTTTTCTTTATATGTCCACATTACACTTTTAAGTCTGAATATGTCACAAAAACCTCATAAAGTCGGCAAAATTGTTGTTCGAAGTTCACTCACAACGTCTCAAAGAAACATAAACGTCAAAATCATAAAATCGTACACAGTCAGCTACGCCCAAAAAGAATCAAGTCCATGTGAAAACAAAACAAAAACATGACACAAAGTACACAAAACAAGTTCACATTGATTGATTGGTAAATAGGGTTAATAATAAAAATTAGCGCACAATCATCGAGAGTTCACTATTCACAATCGATTATCGGATGAGCGGTTCCGATGCGATTAGTAATTATTACGTAAGGTGATCCTTGGTGGAGCACGGCGTGGTCACGGGCGCGCGTCGAAGCCGCGACACACGACTGCAGTGCGATCCTTCGGACGAAACCCCACCAACTCGACGCGCATCTGAGTCTCACTCCTTGGCGCGGCCCCGCCCAGTGGGACGCTACTCGGTAGCTAAGATGACCGTTTCCCTCCTCTTCACACGTGAAAAAAACTACGCTGTCTGTCCTTTTCTCTCTCGGCGACAGTGGGGCGCGCCAATAGGATCGGTTCGGATCGAGTCGAGACGATGAATCGAGATGTGTACTTAGGTATCACTGCACAAGTCCTTTTGTTGTAGTCGATAATAGGATGCGCTTTTTTTGCGGCGCGATCGGCGCTTCTTGGACCGGCCAGTGCATTGTTGGCATGTATTTGTTTACATTACACAAACACTTGTACCATTCACAACAAACACGACTATGTTGTATGCATTTCTGCACTTATAAAAACAAAACGCTTACAAAAAAAAACCTCAGAAGTTTCTTTATAACATGAAGTCAAATTCTAAAGCCAGACTCTTAGATCCCATTATTAAACAGCACTTTAAAAAAATTTGAAACAAAAAAAATTACAAGAAAATTTCATTATCTTAGGTTAAAATTGCAACAAGAAAACCCTTGAGATAATGGAAAGTGCAGTACAATACCTAGTAAAGGGCAAGACGTAGGGTGATCGTCTCGACAGGGGTGGCTGAACTCGGTAGGGCGAAAATGTAGGTCAGTTTTTGTTTCCCGCCAACGAAATTCGGTTACTGGGTTCGTCCGTGTCAACTTCTGCATAGTGTCGATTATTAGGGTCATATACCCTAATCTTGAATATTAATTTTGTTTTAGATTTTTTGGCTTTATAATTTAAAAAATAAAGTTTAATCATGTTAAATACATTCTAAATATTTATATTTAATATGTTTCGTAATAAAAGAGTACCTAAATTTTTTTACGATAAAATCAAAATATTGTTTGAATTTTTTGTGATGAACGATTTTATAAATTTTACATGTTTTTTATAATTCACCTAGGTAGTTAATGACTTATGTATTGGTTAATAATTTTTCTTTTATTGACGATTATATTTATACATAATATATACTTACTTACACTTACCTGCAATTTATTTTCACTGTAAATTAATGTGCATGCAATATTCTAAGTTTTTTAAATTCATTTATTATTCTTTGATTCTGATTTTGAAGTCAATGATACAATATAAAACATTACTTTTGTTAAAGTACCCGTACCAGCAATTTAAATGCATCGAATGCAAGCGTAGGTACCAAATATCTACCTGTATTTAATAATAAGACACATCTAAGTACCTACTTCAAATAACTCTTAAATTTGTATTAAATAACTATATATAACCATTAAAACATTTACTTAACTTAAAATTCTCCAAAGTTCCTCACTACAAAGTCATGAAAATTCCCGTCTCGCTCCGCTCGCCAATAGATGGCGCTAGGAGTAGGTTTTCACATTTCCACGCCATTTTCCCGAAGAAAACAGACCGGGTTCGGTTTATACAGTAATTAGTAATGTTTGGGTTCATTTCTAAGTCGAAGTTCAGGTTAATTTTTAGAGATTTATTCGATCAAAGTTTAAAATTTAAGCTAGGTTACAAAGTTGATATGGCTTCTTTTAAATTAGCCGTCCCTTTACCGCCAATACCAGACACAATAGTAAGACAATGGACGTGGATATTTATTGGTGTCGTGTGGGTCTTGACCGGTTAGTCATGTATGGTGATATATTGTACGCATATATAATTTTTCAAAACTAAAAATCGACTTTACTTTCAAACTATACAACCGATTTTGTTAAAATTTCTATAGAACCACGTCGCAAGCAAGCAAGTTTACCTTTTCAAACAAAATAGAATTTTCCAAATCGGTCTAGGCTTCTTCGAATAATGGGTGACCATACATAAAAAAAAAGCGGTGAATTGATAACCTCCATCTTTCTTAAAATTCGCTTAAAAATATAGTGGTTTATCTAGGTACATATTAAAGTGATACTCCAAGCTTTTCAGTTTTTTGATATAATGTGATAAAGTAATAAGATTTTAAGCATGTTGAAATTCTTTTAAATCTTAGAAGGTAAAGTCTCCAAGTAAGTAGGAACTAAGGAAGGTTCAAGATTTAGCTACGAGTATCTAGATAAAAGAATGACTTATAGGTTATACAGATGAGAGAACTGAAAATAATTATCATCAGCATCACCTACATTTTCGCCCATTCCCTCGATCGGCTTCTACGATCTGCGCGGAAAGAGAAACAGCTGGTACATTCTAAGTTTTTCCTTTCTCCCAGACCAGCATGGAAAGATCGGGATAGAAAGTAGTAATAGTACCTTAAACTTTTATTTTGAGACGATAGTGTATTTTTATTCTCCGGGAAGGCACGTATTTATAAGTCGTTGGTCCGAGCTGTCATCATGGTATGGCAGTCGTCAAGCTATGTCAGATGCCTTTAGGCAGCCTGAAAATTCTGACACCAGTGTTGACCACTTACAAAAACAACTGTATTTTTAGAGAATTTGTATGCCTACCTAGGATGCTGGTTTTCACTATACAATGTGTTACGAAAAGGGGGTATCAACCCGAAAGGTATTAAACGTATTAACTGTCAATGTTAATAAATTTTAGTACGGAAACATTCGTGAAATCGCAAAAAAAAACTGCAGATCCATACGTTTACAGTTGTTTAATTTTGTTTGTTTAATTGTTAATTGTGATAAAACGCTTTTATCTATTACATTTATCATACATGCATTTTTACAATAATAAAATAATAATAGCGAGTTAGTAACACTGGTCAAGAAATAATTTTAAATACAATTTTTTTTTTTTTATGTCAATATAATACATATTAATTACTATTCATTATCACTATCGCAGTCGCGAGTGTTACAACATTGGTCATTCAGATTTTCAGAGTACTTTAGTAATGACTATATTATAATAGCAGACCAGAGTTGTCAAAGAAAAAAATTGTATATGAACTTGTAAGGAAATATAGTTTGAAAAAGTATCTACTTCCAAGTTCATATATTTATTGTGGAGAACCGATTAAAATCGAATTTTTAGTTTTTTTTATTGGTTGCTAATTTACTCTCAACTAATAAATAATAAAAAACAAGAAAACATACTAAAACTAAAGTAACATATTGAATTCCTTATAAATAAAAAAGGCCTGGCAAGAAGCTGCTCCGTGGTAACTTCCCTAAAAGGCTGGCAGCATTGCCACGTTGTATGGCAATGCTTATCTTTTGAGCCAGATAAAGTCAGCCCTCTGGTCACGCATGATTTTAGTCAATTTTCCGGCGACAGTGTTATACAACGTGGCAGGGATATACCCGTAATAAATCGAACCACGGGCTATATAGAATATAATGAAATTAAAATAAAAGACAAAAAAAAGAAAATCAGCATCTTCACACTAGACTATGCAGCCGCCCTGGCAATTTGTATGGGAATGTCGATTTTTTTTTAGTTTATTGACTGTATTTTATTATACAAAAAAATACAAAATCATTTATTTAATGAGAAACTTAATACACTGTATGATTAACAATGATTCCCGCACTAGGCAGAAGCCTGTACCGCGGGCAATCAGAAGGATTAACAAAAATAAGCACTTATACATTTAAAGGACGAGCGGCGGGGAAAATCTAAGTTTAAATTTAAATTATTAATTTACTATACAGACCTAGGGGTTACTCCATAAAATAACACGTTAGTCGTCCGATAGTGACGTCCTATTTCTATGTCAAACCAAATTAGGCTTTATCATCATACGTTAGTGCTTAATGTTGCTTGACACTGAAACGCGGATATTATGTAACGTTCGTCTTGCGTACTGCTTTTGGAGTATCTGCCCTAGTATAGCCCGTGGTTCAATTTATTACGGGTATGTCCCTTCCACGTTTATTTTAATTAAAGCTATGCAGTCTTATTATAAAACGCAGACTAACTTTGTTACTAGGTTTAAACCATTATCCGACCAAATCAAGTTGACATCTAGAAATATGCTATTGTCTCTTCTGAAAATGTCAACTTGGTTTGGTCGGATAATGGTTTAAACCTAGTAAAAAAGTTAGTATTTGTTTTATAATAAGACGGATAAAGTTTTGCTGAAACCTGACTAGTCGTTTTAAAATAAACGCTCTGTCATTCCGTTAAGATTAAAGACGACATCTGTATCAATCTTAGGTATCAATTTAGCTAATCTAGCTTTCTAGAGTACAATAAACTTAACCCTAAAATTACGCTCTAGTATCCATTAAAATCTTAATAGTGACAAAATAATTGTTCTAAGTCGATCGTGCGAAAGTTATTATTGCTCGGATGAGCTGCGTGTGGTCCAAGTGGGAGCGAGAGAGGAAAACTTTGTCTTGCAAGCCACATTTAAGAGTCCCCTTACCCTAGACTTCTCCATACAAACGTAGTCTACGTTTAATTTTGAAACCACATGTCAGATTCCGGTAAAAATTGGTAATTGTAAAGAAGGTTATAATTGGTTTCCTATAGTAAAATTATGAACTGGAAAGAAAATATAACGATTTAGAAGTTTCCCATACTAATGGTCAAAAATGATACAAAACACTATATTCTATTTCAAGTTCATATTTTTACTATCAGTTATAAACCTAGATAATTGCAATATCTTTGAAATTAAAAAATTTTGCCCAAATCGGACATGTCGTTTTGAAATAAAACGTAGACTTCGTTTGTATGGAAAGTTGTATTTTGGTCTAGGGTACGGGGGACTCTTAAACTATCTGTGTAATAGAAAGGTAGTCTGGTAGATAACGCTTTTAGTCGCTTATTGTCACAATATTAGGTCTAACAAAATATACTAAAACTATTCCCCAAGGTATCGAAATATGAAAAGTAATTTTTGTTCTCCAATAACAGTTGATCGATTAGCTGATCAGAGTTTGTAAGGGAAGCCAAAAAAATTTTTTTCATATTTCGATTTACCCATTCTCAAGATTGGCTTTTGCGATATGGGTGGAAAGAGCAGCATCTGGTACATTCTAAGTATTTCCTTTTCTCACAGTCAAGCATGGAATATAAGCACCTATTTGAATAGGATGTTTCAAGGTTGTATTTTTAATTTAAATAAATAAATATATAGTGAAAATTACAGAGTAGCCCCAAAGTAAGTTCGAGATTTGTGTTATGGGACTCACTTAACGATGCTATATTTTATAACAAATACATATGAAGATGAACATCCAAGACCCAGGACAATTTGAAAAAGGCCATTTTCCAACTTGCCCTGACTGGGGATCGAACTCAGAACCTCTGGGTGGCGGACTAGCATGGTGACCACTGCGCCACGGCGATAAAACCCTTTATAAATGTTGACTCGCTATCGCTTATGAACTGGTCCCATCTCTTGTAATTGCCACAGGCTTCTGTTGGCAAATTTTATATTAGAATAGCATGCTGTCATTGGGCAAGCGAGATTAATGCACTTTTCCATGTCGCAACGGCAAAATAACTACAGTACAGAAGTTTTTTTTTCATATGGACCAATCACACAGATTGAGCTAGCCCCAAAGTAAGTTCGAGACTTGTGTTAGGACACTAACTCAACGATACCATAATTAATAGCAAATACATATACTTACAATGTGAAAGGGACATACCCTTAATAAATGGAACCACAGGCCAATCTCTAGATCACTATAGTACTTATACCTAATGATAATAAAATAACAGTCAAAAAACAAAAAAAAATCGTCATTTCCATACTCTTTAGGGTCATATAATCTTTGAGAAAAAATTAAGCTGGAAAACGCTTCCCGGTCTCCTCATCATTATCTTTTGGCCCTCTCTGCACTACCAGAGACATACTCTGCCAGAGCAGTCAGAGGACTTTGGCCTACACTTTTCACGCTGGCCAGACGGGTTGGAGAGGTCTCATTCATGTTTATAGTGTAGCTTTGTTTAGCTTGTATTTCCTTTGCGCGTTCTACGACATCCACGGGAGGACTTGGAGTGGTCCTATTCTATGCTCTAGAGTTGATTCTCTACTCTTCATATTCTGTAACACGTAATCTCAGGAAACCAATCGGACTCGCCATTTTGTTTTTGGTTGCTTAAAATCGGTAATTATGAATAATTATAGGTTGCACAAGATCTTTTGCTTTGGGATTTCGTCTGGCAGTATCGATTTATCATGAACTGATTTAAAAACATTTTGTATTAAATTAAATACATACATACATACTATCACGTCTTTATCCATAATGGGGCAGACAGAGCATTTTGGGTCTTGCGGTTCTATGCAGAGCCCAGGGCCGCAAGACCCAAAAGCCACTTTTAGCGTCATGGTGGGCGAGAAGATGGAAAAGCAATCAATACAGTGATGGGTTGCTAGCCGCATCGCCTGTTAACATGATTTGCATTTTTGCCCATGCCCTCGATCGGCTTTTACGATCTGCGTGGGAAGAGAAGCAGCTGGTACATTCTAAGTTTTTTTATTTCTCCCAGACCAGCATGGGAGATTAAATTAAATGCTTAGATATTTACTTGATAATTCTCAGTAAGTTTAGCGGTTGATTTTATTTTATTTATTTTACAACAAACATCATGAACGTGGTTAAAACTATTCAAATTTGTTGAATTTCTTTTAATTTTTTGTGTACCCTTGAAAACTTTACAAATAAAAACCATATAAAAGTAAACATAGTACATAGGTGCTAATTATTTCTAAAGAAATTTCTTCCAGTAGACCCGCGAGAGGAAATGGGAATAAAGAGGTAATTAGCGTGTACAATACAAAAATAAATACCTACACAAGATACATCAATAAATTTAATAAGAAAAAACATGCCTACATAGACCATACGTAAAATAAACTAACATAAATATATGTATAAATACTGATATATACACTTAATAAATACATAAAATAATATTTCTGAATATGATGATCAGGATGATAAAGACTCGTTATAGTTTTAGAATTTATTTTCGTGTTTGTATTCCAATACACATTCATATTCTACCAAATGTCAAATCAAACAATACAAGAATTAGACAAAGAGGACAATACAAACCTCCCCGTTTCACCCACAACCGTCCACAGATAAGAATCCGTAAGACGTTTTAAAAAAACAAAGTCGTGCAAACAGTGTTCGATATTAAAAACATCTGGCGTTTCCGAACCCTTCGATCGCGACGAAAGGGTTAAGTTGCAATAGTGTGGATACACCCCAAAGACATTAAATATTTGCATAGACATCGCTAACATTTTTTTTATAATCGTTTTCTATCCTAACTAATATTATAAATGCGAAAGTGAGTTTGTTTATTTGTTACCTCTTCCAGCTTTAACTACTGAACCAATTTAGATGAAATGAAATGAAAACTATTTACCCCGAAATGACCACCTAGAGCGAAGCCCGCGGGCACAGCTAGTAACTATGATATTTATGCATTAAAGTCCTTTTTAATTGAGTACACTTTGTATGCGGACCAGTTCATTCAGCACGATTTTCTTAATGAATTTATGACATAATACTTTTTTTTGTATTTCATACGAAGTGCAGCAGTGCAAAATTTAGATACAAAAGGGCCTGGGCCTTTTTCTACCTTTTACATTTTTTGTAATAAAATTAATTTGTACAAGCAAAGTTTCTTATTTTTTTATCTGAGATCTTTTTTATTTTATTTTTGGAACTCGTCAACCGAAAAAAAAATTTGATAATTAAAGTGGTCTACAAACTTTGGAAGACCTATATTATAAAATATAAAGAACCTATTAAACCTTTGAATCTACGAGTATTAAATTGCGAAAAAGACGTTTGATATCCTTCTGCAGGTCAAAATACAGCTTTTTGTATAGTTGAAATATCTAGGTATCATTTTATTCATACTTTATACTTTTGGTTATTATTTCTTTTTTTCCTAATACAGTGGCCTATGTCCAGCAGTGGACATCCTGTGGCTGATATGATGTTAATTAATTTAATTTTTTTAAATAAGTAATATGACATATTTTTTGTAAGCAATATCCACAACAACCTATCGCTAAACAAATCGAAAAGTGAATGTTACGAAAAAATGAAACAAAAAATGGAGCGGGGTCCAAAAATCCCTTCTTATGCAAATTCGACGTTTGATTTCAGACGTCGCGCCGGCCGGTTAATTATTAATTTATTATTAAATTTTCACGAATGATTTGTTACGTTCCGTTATGAAAAAAACTGTGGAAAATTCTGGAATTAATTAGTTGAAATGAAAGGGTTTCTTTCAATGGAATTCGTTAGCTGGATTCAAAGTTGTGAGAGGTTTGAGTTGAATGTAGTTATTGAGGCTGGTCTGATAAGGGTCTATCCAGGGTTTGCTTGGCTACGGAATCATATATAATTTAAAAAAAAGAAAACTACACTTTACATACATACATACTATCACGTCTTTATCCCTAATGGGGCAGACAGAGCATTTTGGGTCTTGCGGTTCTATGCAGAGCCCAGGGCCGCAAGACCCAAAAGCCACTTTTAGCGTCATGGTGTGCGAGAAGATGGAAAAGCAATCAATACAGTGACGGGTTGCTAGCCGCATCGCAGTTAAAATGATTCGCATTTTTGCCCATTCCTTCGATCGGCTTTTACGATCTGCGCGGGAAGAGAAGCAGCTGGTACATTCTAAGTTTTTTCGTTTCTTCCAGACTAGCATGGGATGATATAAATATATTTAAAAAAAAACTACACTTTGTGACGTAATATTGAGCACTTTTTTATATAAGTCATCCGATTCTATCCTATTGCTATCTTACTAATCCGCGACTAAATCTATCCTACTAATATTATAAATGCGAAAGTGAGTTTTTATATTTGTTTGTATGTTAGTTTGTTTGATAGCACTTTACGCTTCAACCACAGAACTTATTAAGATGAAATTTGACATAGATATAGTTTGATACCCAGGGAAATAGTTTTTATCCTGTAATTCCCGAAGGACATAGGATAGTTTTTATCCCGTAATTCCCAAGGGGAGAGAAGCCCACGGGCACAGCTAGTTATTATATAAGGTCTAACAAAATACACATATTAAAACTATTTTAAGAGTGAATTCAGTCCGTAGTAGTGAACGAGTTTTCCAAGAAACGACGAAATATGAAAAATATTTTTTGTTTTTCTATACAAACTCGGATCTGCTGATCGGTCAACTAGCCAGTATGGTTGGCCAAAAAATTCTTTTCATATTTCGATACGTGTTATTTGTAGATATATTATATAGTTGTTCAGTATCATTATCTTACTTTGGGGCTAGCTCAATCAGTGTAATTTGTCCCTATTTATTTATTTATTTATTTATTTATTTATTTATCATGGACTGAATTCACCCTTAAAATAGTTTCAGTATTTTTGGTTAGACCTTATAAATTATATCGAAATGACGAATAAATGAGTTACTCATAATAAGCGGGTATTTAATAAACGGTTTTGAAAAAAATCCAAACAAAATACATTGTGTTGAAATTTTGTTACTTATGTACTAAATTAAGGCTAGTGGTTCTTACAATATTACCTACTTGTGTCAAATTACATAAAAATCATAATTACGTCTAATAAACATTATTTTAAATACTCTTCTACTCAATAATAAAAATTTTGTAATAAGAATGATTTTAATTTAATTTTAAATTCTGAGATCTGTTAAAAGACTTGAGCGTTAATTTTTACAACGATACTTTTAGCTAAGACCTACTTATTTTGAAACAAGACTATTAGAACACAAACATACGAGTACCCAGACATACCTATATCATGTAAATTGACATAAATGTCGTAAGTAGATGATAATCTAGATATATTAGCATACAGTAGTGATGAAGACATGTAGAGTTATAAATAATTAATGATTGACTGAATACTTACCAGTTTCGGCGCTTTGATGGCGTTTTGTGGTGTAAGTCATACGCGGTAGCGATAGCGTTTATTATTTGCATGTGCAATACAAGCTAAACACAGCTTAAAAACATTAATCTTCTTATCGTGTATGTTAGTGACTAACACTAGTGTCAGAGTTTTTAAACCGCCTTTAAGGCCTCTGACATGGTTTCAGGTGACGACCAATGTCAAAGACAGTGACCGGGACCGACGGCTTAACGTGCCCTCCGAAGCACGGATCATCTTACTTATCAGACAATCAGGTGATCAACCTGCAATGTCTTAACCAAACTAGGACAACAACACCAAGTCGTTGCCCCCGCTGGGAATCGAACCCGCAACCTCCGGAAACATTAATGAGACCTCTCCAACCCGTCTGGCCAGCGAGGAGAGTGTAGACCAAGTCGTCTGGCTGCTCTGTCGAAGTATAGCTCTAATAGTACAGAGGGGGTCGTGCTCCTGCCGTGGAGAATGAAGATTTGCATGTGCGTGTTTAGACCCACCACAGCCCGTGTCCTCTCAATCGGCTGAAAACTAGATACATGTCCATCTGTAGCCAAAAACTCCCTTGAAGCACAAAGGACTTGATTGAAATTCATTAAGACTATAAAGAAACTAAAAACTATAAGGTTCTAATGGACTCGTAAGTACTTAAATCTTTTGAGACGTAAGCTAAACTTTGCATTTGTGTGCGAAACGAAAAACTTAAGTTAGCTTCTAAAGGACTTGTATTGCTTTTGAGATGTAAGCTGAACTTTGCATTTGTGTGAGTGCACTCAGATAGTATAGGTGAAACATCGGCCTAATGCATGGTTCGGCTCGTATGGTAAGATAAACCATACTGATTTTTGAAACTCGGCCTGAGACGCGGCACGACACAACCCTCACGCGTTATCCTTTTGCCGCGCACTTTCCGCCCTTACTTTCACCTTTGGTACCGCTGGCAGCTTGACGTTCCAGTGTTGTTGTATTTGAATTAATAGTGAAACTAACATTAATGGTTCATTTCCATTTAGTAAAATATTAATTCTAATTTAATATAACATTTGACTGGCTCTTTCGGCGCTCACTCACACAAATGCAAAGCTGAGCTTACGCCTCAAGAACAGTATGCAAAGCCGAAAGCAATCTTAAAAAAGTCGGAAATATGATTAATACTACTCATTTAAAATATTAACAGCCTTTAACAGACGTTATAGGCTGAGAATTTGATACTTGTTTGTTTTTCATAACTGTAAGTGACCAAAATTGGTGTCAGATTTTTTAAGCTGCCTTCAGGCATCAGATATAACTTGACGACTGTCATACAATGAAGACAGCCGGGACTAACGGCTTAAACGTGCCTTCCGAAGCACGAAAGAATTTGAGAAATATTTGTGTTACTTGTAATCACCCATCCAATTGCTAAATACGCCCGGATTGCTTAACTTGCAAAAGCGTCCTCCCACCGCCCCATCGAGCTCCTTTTTTTAAAATTTATAAGGTTAATGTTGGTCTAAGTTAAAAGCGATAGGTATCCCTAACGCTTCTAACTTAGACCAACATTTTTATTCAAATGTAACAGTAGTGGGCGACATCTGTCTGTCTGTACGTCAGTACGTCCGTACAAACGTAGTCATTGTGCTCGTCACACCGGGGTGAAGCTGAATGGTTCTCGGTTCGATTCCTGCGGTTAGCGGTGAGGACAGAGGATACGGAGTTCGATTCTGTAAGGACTTTTGTATAGCGGTTCAAGTCCTTTGTGATCACAAAGGACTAGTTCGAACTGTGAACCTGCGACCTTTCACTCTACTTTCTTTGTTTATTTTGTTTACATACATACTATCACGTCTCTATCCCTAATGGGGCAGACAGAGCATTTTGGGTCTTGCGGTTCTATGCAGAACCCAGGGCCGCAAGACCCAAAAGCCACTTTTAGCGTCATGGTGGGCGAGAAGATGGAAAAGCAATCAATACAGTGATGGGTTGCTAGCCGCATCGCCTGTTAACATGATTTGCATTTTTGCCCATTCCCTCGATCGGCTTTTACGATCTGCGTGTGAAGAGAAGCAGCTGGTACATTCTAAGTTTTTTTTATTTCTCCCAGACCAGCATGGGAGGTATGTATTTTGTTTACCATTTGATAACCTTTGTGGCATACTGACCATGCCAAAATGTCACAACGGATTCCCGGTCGATTCCCAGTCAGTTTAAGACAGAAAAAGATCTTTTTCAGATGGACCTGGCGGCTAGAAGTGTTTCTAACCCCTTTTGGTACTTTTTTAGTTTAGAAAGCCACGTTTACCCTGAGTATCACAAGCTATATTTATTGCTAGAAAAGATTAGGGATCCTTACTTAAACTTTAGTAACGTAACCCAAGGTGTTAAAAAATGGCATAAAACGTCTTTCGTCGCATGCGCTGCAGAAACTATTTGTGATAGAACAAAAGTATGTTCTACAATATTAAAGAACATATCAATAACTATAAAAAATCTTCGCGGTACTATATGTCCAACCCGTGCGAAGCCGGGACGGGTTGCTAGTTAGGCATAAAGATACAAGAAATGTGTTAGATTTTTAAAGCTGCCTAAAGCCATCTGACATAGCTTGCCAACTGCCATAAAAATATGACAGCCGGGACCAATGGCCTATACGTGCCTTACTAAGCACGGAGGAGCTCGCAACTTGTGGTCACCTATCTAAGTGCGGACCACGCAAGCACAAGAGCATGTCTTCATCATCAGGTCTTTTTGTCTCCAATGCAGGAGCACGACTCTCTCTGTACTACCAGAGCCATACTTGGCCAGAGCAGCCAGAGGACTTGGCCTACACACTCCTCGCTGGCTAGAAGGGTTGAAGAGGTCTCATTGATGTTTATAAGCTTTGTTTAGCTTGTATTTCCTAAGTCGCCTTCTACGACAACCACGGGAGGACTTGGAGTGGTCCTAGTCTACTGTGCCGGAAACGTTTAAACATGACTAAATGCATACTTGTACACACACTACACTCTCCTCGCTAGCCAGACGGGTTGGAGGATATGTGTTTTATTTATTCTTGTGATCTCCTTTTTAAGGTTCCGTACCCAAAGGGTAAAAACGGGACCCTATTACTAAGACTTCGCTGTCTTTCCGTCTGTTCGTCTGTTTGTCCGTCTGTCTGTCACACTGTCACCAGGCTGTATCTCAAGAACCGCGATAGCTAAACAGTTGAAATTTTCACAAATTATGTATTTCTGTTGCCGCTATAACAACAAATACTAAAGACAAAATAAAACAAACGCGATTTTTTTATAGATAATGGTACGGAACCCTTAGTGCGCGAATCTGATTCGCACTTGGCCGGTTTATTTTCATATTGTAGAAACAATACCGGTACATATTGTATTTTTATGGAAGTCAGACAGTTAGGTTCAATAATTCGACGGCCACCATCTTGAATGTTTGATCGCCTCGATGCTTGCCACAGAGTATGTAGAGATACAGAGACTTTGGTGCGGGAACCCAACCCACCCCCATTAAGTTAGTTCATCCATTATACTTGGCCATTGTACCAGGGTTCTGGCACAGATATTTCGGGAAAATCTTGTAATAACAATCTAGTGCACCCGGAACCTGTGAACTCGGGAACCCGTCAGCAATCCATAGACTGATTTAGCTCATATTCGAACTCAATAAAAAATCTTTTAGCTTTATCTAAACGCGTACCAATTTCATGAAACTCTCAGCAAATATATAACTAGCGGCACGTAAGTTTAGCGCTGAGCGACATGTAGAGGGGTTACTGCGCATAGGTAAAATACTAATTTTGGACTTCTGCACCACAACGGTTGGCGCTAGAATTTCGTGCCGATACATGTACTCGAGTTCTTATCAAACAAACAAACAAACATTGGGTTGTTCAATTTTGCTCGTTTCGTTCGTTCCAAATACTTGCAGCCTCTGTACCCCGCTTTACTCTGCCGCCTATTATCGAAATGCACATCGCCTTGTCGTAAGGGTTGAATATTTCTACTAACCCTGCAACGCTACAGCATCACCTATCCTCAACCTTATCCTTTGAGGAATAAGGTTGAAATTCCTATATTTTGTGTAAAAAAAAAATTGTCGTCCAATTTTACGAGAACCACGAGCATTACCGAAATTGTACATCAGCACAATAGGCTGATATCCTTGCGTATTGTGCGGTGAAAGGTTCAGAGAGATTGACAGATTTTTTCTTAATGTTACAATATTCTTAATGTTTTGCGAGAGATAGGTACCTATCTAAAGAGGGATTGAAAAAAATGTGTTCACTGTTATTAGTATTACGGGACTTACCGCGATTAATATAATTTTTAGAGAGGGCCTCCGCTGCCGGCGGAGCCGCTAAAAATATCGCTATTGGGAACCGGCGCTTATACTGCCGGCAGCCGAGATTTGAAACACCGGCTGCCGGCGCCAGCACTCAAAATTTGCCGTGAAGTGTAGGTTAGGTTCATTAGGTTTCCTGTGACCAAAACACGAGCGACTCAAGCTAAGGGCGAAGGTAACACAGACACAGATCGTGTTATACCAGCGCCGGCAGCAAATTCGGCAACCAGCGCCGGCAGCGAAGCACTTCCTAATTTTTAAGCCTAATATTTCGACGACTCTTTTACCGCCATAGTTGCTGGTGGACTGAGGGGAATTAACATAATTTTTAGAAAGATATTCCCACAATACTTCTACCGTCATACTTGCTGACGAACTGCAATAGATGTTTGGCTGTCAAGCAAGAGTCATAACACCACTAAAAAACAAATAGTTTTGATATCGTGATTTAAAAATCATGAATTTGCATTTGGGTTTTACAGAAATAATAAGTAGTTTTTCAAGTCGTCTTCGGTTAACAAGACAGTTAAGCATTCGAACAGGATTGGAAAATTAAAACTAGAGACAGAGAGTTATGGAAGGAAAGAGGGGAGGCCTTTGCCCAGCAGTGGGACACTAACGGCTAATTAAAAAAAAACGACGGGTTGCACTCTGGGAGTGCCGGCAGAAGTAAAAACTTGAATATTAACGTTGTGCATTTTTGATATACGAAACAGCAGGCGCAGGCATACATTTTCGCCGCGCCGTAGAAAGAGAGAGGGATACTCCCTCTCCTACGCCGCGCCAGCTGTCTACTCTCCATCCGTCCATATTTTTTACCCATTCCAAAAAAAGTGCACAACGCCGCTAAAGAAGTTTTCACTTCAAAAAAAGTAGTTATGTACAAATTATTGATTTAAAGAATATTATTCCATTTTAATTTAGACACCGTTTAAGGAACTCTGAACATAACACGAGTCTCGAACCTTTGAGGCTCAATCAATCTGTGTGATTTGTCCGTATATTTAGGTTTTTTTTTAATGAAATAATCACATGGTTTATTTTTGCACATTTTTTATTATTGTTGTAAGTTTTTTTACTGATCACATAAACGAGACACGCGACCCACTTTACCGCTATTCAATGCTAATTATGATCAAATCTATGGCGATTATTATCAGTAACCATAATAACGCCCCCATGTCGCAGGTCATTGACCTCATTGTTTTAGTACAATCATGGGTACAATCAACCATCATTAATTAATCAATTATTATATTCTTGAAAAAAGTGCCCCAGAAATTTTATGTTTCGAAATGATGTTGATGTAGAGTTATGAATGTGGTAGACATGACTGAGGGGACCGAAGTCAGTGGAATTATAGTAACGTGACTAATAAATACACAGATTAGTACAAACAAATGGGTAAAAAGAATAGACTAGATAAACACAAAATGCAATGTAGATTTTTAATCATGTTAATTACATATTATTGTAGAACGATCTACCAAAAAATATTTTCGGCACCCCCAAACTACACAACCAATTTTGATAAATTTTCTATAGGACCACCTGACAACTTGTCAGGTGGTCCTATAGAAAATTTAAAATAAAATAAAATATTCAGTGACAAGTATGCTCTTTCAAACAAACAGAGAATTTTCCAAATCAGTCCATACATTTCCCAATGGGTGACTAGATATAAAAAAAATGCCAATCAATAAATCAATTCGTCGGAATACGAATTGACAGCCTCCTCCTTTCTGGAAGTCGGTTAAAATAAATAAATTTAATAAATATTATATATGGAAAAATTGCACTGATAGCCCCAAAGTAAGTTCGAGACTAGTGTTATAGGATACTAATTCAACGATACTATATTTTATAGGGATCCCCTATTCGAAATCTAATGCCGTTTGATCAAACATGATTTGCTCGAAAACCTTCACTCGATTGTCCGTGACCTCTATAGTTTGCCACATCAATATTTTATAGCAAATACATATAAAGATAAACATCCAAGACCAAGGGCAGTTCGAAAAAGGCCATTTTCCAACTTACCCTGACCGGGATTGAATCCGGAACCTATAGCAGACTGTGCCAAGGAGGACGTCAAAGAAGATTTCCACCATTTCTAAACATTTTTAAGTCTATCGACGCCTGGTGCAACAATTAAAATTTGATGATGCGGGTACAGTGTCTCCATATGCAGCTAACGCGTGCACTTACTGCATTGTACGGAAACAATACGAGACCAGCGCAGCTTTGTTTTTTGGGGATGGTGGCACTTACCTCTAATACGCTGAACTGCTGTTTCTTACAGCAAAATTATTGACCACTACGTCCCGCGGTATTAATAATAATAATATATAATAATAAATTTTAACTCGAATTTAAATAATAATTTCTTTATTTCCACTTCAACTTAGCCTATGGTACATTTAACATACATACTTTATTAACTTCTTAAAAACTTGATAATAACTTTAAAAAAAAAGTATGTGTTTAATTATGATGCCGTATTACTTAACCGGTGAGTAAAATACTCACATTTTTAGAGGCTTTGTAAATATATGAGCATAAATATAATTATATGATATTTATAGGTTTATCAGATATACTAAAATGTGTGTTACTTATTGTATATAAAGTAGCCTATGTGTTAATACAGGGTATCAGCTTCCTGCTTTATTAAAATTGATCCAGCCGTTTGCGCGTAAAGAAGTAACAAACACACACAAACTTTCGCTTTTATAATATCAGTATGATTCGTAGATTTGTCCGTATTTCAAAGTCCAGAATAAGGAATTCGGTGGCCTGGCTAAAACTAGCGTTTTCACAGGTAAAGTGACCCCGGGCGTGGTCCGCACTTGGATGGGTGACCACAAGTGGCCTAAAAATTCTCGAGCTTCTCCGTGCTTCACAAGGCCAGAATAAGCCGTTGGTCCCTCTGTAATCATTGTATGAGGTCGTTGAGCTATGCATTTGACATAGCTCAACGACTGCCATTTAGACAGCTTGAAAAATCTGACACCAGTGTTTGCCACATACACACACCAGCGAGAATATATGGAAATGTAGGAAAAAGAAGTATAATGTAGACTAAAAAAAGATTTTGACTCATTGGGTAGATTATGGAAAAGTATGGTATTTTTTTCTTTTGATTAGCAAATAATGACAAATATACAGCGTATTTAAATTTCGTGTGACGTCACGTTATCGTTTGTTAGGGACAAAGAGTGACATTTGAGTCTTACGTTTCTCCTAAGCTCTGTTTGCCCCGTCGGGGATAGAACGTAAATTTCTGACAGTCAGTGGATGATGACACCTCTCACGTAACAATACACAAATGACTCCAATCTTCACTTGGCTACCGAATAGAGCTAGAGCTGAGGCCTTGCTGATAGCGGGGAGTTCCTTCCGTCATGCATGATTTTTATGTAGCTACTGAGTTGATTGTTGAGTCGGTTGATGACAGGTGCTGATGATGATAAGATGATTGTTGCATCAGGGATTTGGTGATTGCACTTTGACATTTGTAATTTTATTTAAAAAGAGTGGTAAATTTAGAAAATGCATCTTAAACAAAGCTAAACATCAATGCTACCTCTCTCCAACCCGTCTGGCCAGCGAGGAATGTGATCTGATTGTTCTGTTAGAGCATGGCTCTGGTAGTACAGAGAGGGTTGTGCTCTAGCAATGGAGACATCAAGACCTGATGATAATAATGATGATTTAAAAAGGGTGCTAAAATAAAACGTCAATATTTTATAACATAAAAGTTTTATTGGATTTGGTAGAAGCAAGTACATAAATCGATGGGATATATGAAAACATACATCATTTCTTAATACTTCAACGGAAATAATGCTTAATTAATTCATTTACTTATGGCTGAATTGTTTTAAGTTGATAGCAGTGCCTTTAAAGCATACAATTAGTGTTGTTTTTTATTAATATGAGTACATCATTACTCTATCTTTTACGTATTAGATAGAGAAGAGTACTTAGCAAGAAGTTGCAAACTGCACCGCCTGTTGCTTAAATATTTACTTCTCACTCTACCCAAAGGTTGACTGGAAGAGATTGCTATGCGATAAGTCCGCCTTTGTATCATAATTCTGTCTTATTCATTTTTTCTATTTTTTTGTATTTCCTTTTGTTTATGGTGCATTAAAGAATATTTGTATTGTATTGTATTGCCCGTTACGCAGGTCACAGATTTATTAAGCGCCTCTGTCTCCAAAACCTCAGCCCAACTAACAAAAAACGCTTGATCTAAATATAATAAAGACAATTTGAATGAGAAAGGGTGACATCTGGACGCGAAGGAAGTGATCATACAAAAAGTATGAGGGTGTTTAATTCTGAACGTTTTTTGTCGATAAGGTGACACAATTGTCATAGATTTGGGATGAAGTGAGGTTATTATCGGCTATTGAGGGTAAAGCCGGAATAACTTTGAACTTTTTCGTGAATTTGGACACGATTTAACCATCAACGTAAAAGGGGTGTTATACAAAAGTTTGAAGCGTCTGTACTCATATCTCTGGCTGTGGAATTCGCTACCTACTTTTTAACAAATCAAATCAGAAACTTTTTTCAAAACATCAAAATAAACATTTTCTGTGAGATTTGTATGGAATATGGACTAGTGACGTCACAGTTGCTGGGAGACAAATAGCACTCAAATAATAAAATAACAGTCAAAACAAAAAAAACGACATTCCCTTATCAATTGCCCGGATGGGGCAACACAGTTTTTTATGGAAAATCAAATGTCTTTTGTTTTTTTAACTAAAAAAAATCGGCATTTCCATGCCAAAGTGTGCAGTGCCCGGGCATTTTGTATAGGAATGTCGTTTGTTTTGTGACTGATATTTTATTATCATTTATAATATACTGATCTACTATGGCCCGTAGTTCGATTTATTATGGTTATTGGAACAACGTGGAAGGGTCCACGTTGTACAAAGTAGCTTGAACTGTATTTGAGCCTTTTTCTATTCAGATTTAAACTATTCCCTTACTCAGTCTCCGTAATTAACACATAAAAAGTCAATCCAACTAAACATTCTAGCGAATCGAAAACACAAAAGATTTCGTGATAAAAAAAATACAAATCACAGTATCGCCTGGTAATGATCTTGATGTGTCAGAATGATTGCTGAAAGGGACGGATATACACTTTGGTGTGTGTAGGAAAGAGAGGTGCGATATGTGATTTCTCGCCGGAAACGAAGTAATATATGGTGCATTGTTGATAACGAGACTCTGGGTGCAAATTATGGAGGAACAGATGTGACACGAAGTTGATAAAACCATAAAGATTGGACGCTTGCGATGGAAAGGACATGAAGTGGAAATGGACGAAGCCAGGATACCAAAACGCTTACTGGAGACTAAACCCGAGGGTCGTAGAGGACTAGGCAGACCCAAGGTCAGATGGCTGGATGGTGTGGAAAAGGATCTTAAAAATTTTGCGGTCAGGAGGCAGGAAGCCCAAAATATCATCATCATCATCAATAATGTTGCTAATCACAAAGTAATTAAGTTATAAATTACATAATTACTTTGTAAATTTCAAAGGTATTGATTCATAAAGTGTATATTTCAATAAAAAGACATGTCAAGATTGTTTACATTTATTTAAATACTTAACCAAATGGAGTATAGGTGATTTGACTAGGTTACTGGTTTTAACACAGAGCGACTCTGACCTCCGCAATGCAAAGAGACCAGAACTAAACCTTGCATAAGCTTGAGCAAATGCTAGATTTGGGACCCACAGTATTATATGTACATACATACATACATACATAATATCACGCCTGTTTCCCGCAGGGGTAGGCAGAGACTATGGACCTCCACTTGCTTGTATTAAATGTACGCACCTTCCGAAACACGAAATCATCTTTTTTCTCGGATAATCAGGTGATTCAAGCCTGCAATATCCTAACCACTGGAAATAACTTTCACAAAGTACGCTTCCCAGTGCGATTTTAACCCACGACCTCTGGATCGACGGCGCACGACTTGACCACTGAACCACAGAGGCAGTCATGTGACTTATAAATATACTAGAGGCAGCGCGCGGCTTCACCCGCGTTAACCACTCGAGCGGGCGTGATGCAATATAGCCTATAGCCTTCCTCGATAAACGACCTATCTAATACCGAAAGAATTTTTCAAATCGGACCAGTGGTTCCTGAGATTAGCGCGTTCAAACAAACAAACAAACAAACTCTTCAGCTTTATATATAAGTATGGATATATTACACTAATTGAGCTACCCCTAAAGTAAGTTTCAGACTTCTGTTATGTGATACTAACTTAACGATACTATATTTTGTAACAAATACATATACACGGTGATTTTTCATTGGTTTTGAAGCCGAAGGCCACTTCATAGGCATCGTTAGTAAGACCTAATTAGCTAGTTAAAATAAAAATTCAGAAACAAAAAATGTTGTCTAAAACCCGAAAGCAAAATTGTGAGATCAATTAGTAGAACCGCCGCCATACATCGCCCGCCAGTCGGCCGGGGTCTTATGTCATACACAAATTTGGATTACGTATATGGATAGAGTAATTTATTTACCATACGACATTTTCTTTTCCAAAACCAATGAAAGTCAGCGTGTATAGATAAACATCCAAGACCCAGGACAATTTGAAAGAAGCCATTTTCAAACTTCCTTCTGTTGATATCTATATTTTGTACCCGAGAATCGTGGGCGGGAGTGTGCATACGGCCTTATAAAGTATCCTGATTTTTGCCTTTTAAATGGTGCTCTGAAGGGCATTGTTAGGAAGAAATATGGGCAAAGTAATGAGTGAAACAAATGGACAAGTCCATACAAACGAATGAAATCGAATCCGCAAGTTTCCAACATATCAAATCAGATACTTTTTCATCATCAGGTCTTTTTGTCTCCACTGCAGGAGCACGACCCTCTCAGTACTACCAGAGCCATACTTGGCCAGAGCAGCCAGAGGACTTGGTCAAACTTGACTTGGGACACAGCAGTGGTCGTTCCGAAACGCTAGTAGCTTTTAGCTTTTGCACTAAAATAATATAAATAATTGGCCAAGTGCGTGTCGGGCCACGCGCAGTGTGGGTTCCGTAGTTCCGAATGCCAACTTTGAGTTTATGCCACTAAAAACGTTTAAAAACTAATTATCTATTGAATTTGTATGAAATTTCTTTTTCCGAGTACATTTTATAAGTTGATCGCTTATAACTTTTTAATTTGTATACCCTACTTAGCTCTGATAGTTTTCCTTTAAACTACATTATATATACTATAGCTGTGAATTTTTTCTCGTGGCCATATATAACCGTTTAGCAGATAGAGGGGGGGGGGGGGGGGGGACACTTGCCTCCAACAAAAATTTTCACTTTAAACCCAAATATTTCAGAAACGGATCCCTAAATCCAAAAATGGTGTTGACAAGCTCACAATGTTTTTAAAAGACCTATTCAACGATATCCCACACAATGTGTTTGTCGAGAAAAAAAATATTGACTACCTCTTTACTTGTATGGCAGCTAAACTAAAAAAAAATATTTTTCCAGATTTTATTTTACGACTTTTTCGCCATGATTAATATACATATCCATGCCAAATTACAGCTTTCTAGTACTTGTAGTTTCTGAGTAGGACCGTGGACGGACAGACAGACCGACAGACAGACAGCCAGACAGACATGGCGAAACTATAAGGGTTCCTTGTTTACTACGGAACCCTAAAAATGACCTTCAATAAGAGATAAATTTATCCTATATTAAATAAAAAAATTGACTTTGACTTTTTACTTAAAGTAACTTTCTATAAGATTTGTATGTATATAATACCAAACCGTGACGGCATAGTTTAGTATCAATTAGCGCTCTATCGTGTTAATAAAACTAATACATATTACGTTCCAATATAGATATGATCAGTGAAAAGTGCCGTTTTCTATTATCGGTACAAAATAATTTATTTTTGACTCAGGACACTACGATATTGTTGGTTTGATTTTTTATTTACTCTACTTTCATTTGGAGGACTATAATAATATTATTTACGTTGCCATCTTTTAATAAAAAGTACAGACTGGTGCGCTCAATACATATATTTTAAAAAGAAATATCATTTTTCTATCCTAAAATCTTTTTGCACATTGTAATTAACTAGCAATATAGAAAAATAAACCAGGAAGTCATTCAAACATGAAAATTTGACCCTGATACAATTTTGTGCCATGTAAATAAAAATAACAAGTGAATTAAAATAATAACGCATCAAACAATTTGGAAAATTTAGATAATTTGAATAAATTGATTCTGGCATGACTATTATAAAATACGCGTGAAATGTGACCGTGAAATATCTAGTGACACTGGCATTACAAACCACCGTATGTGCCGGTGAATATTAAAAAAAAAACCAAACAAGCGGACAAAGGCAGAAAGGAGTCCTCTCTTCATATGCAAAATAGCTATGGAATTTTGACATAACCATAAAAGATGGATCACATTTTAAAAATGGAATACCATTCAAATATTTAAACAATAAGTTTGATCCAAATACGTTCGATTTTTGAATCCAGCTAATAGTGCTTTTTTTAATATTATTAATAAAGCAAAGGAGTCTCTAGTCAGACAGCCAAACCTTTTGACAATGGTACAGTCATTAGTCGATTTGAATAATAAAAAGTGTAACTAGAGGGGAGATAGTGGGTTTAGTGTTGCATAAGTAATTATAACAATTATTTTTTGATAGATAATAAATTATTTCTGACGGGGCGGTGTTGTGTTCGACGTGCAAATGATATTCGCGGGGTGGTTTGTTTTTTGGGATCAATATTCTGGGGTCAATCTGGGATCTGATTTTATGAATATATATATTTAACTTATTTTTATATGTACTTAATTACATTGATATTCAATTACATACTTATACTTAAATATATAAACTTATTCAATCACCTGAGATAAATTTGGTGGGTTTTTAAAATTTAAGATCAGTTTTATTACTTCTCTGAAATTTTCTTAAATTTTAAGTAGGTATACTTATAAAATTCGGTACCGGTCTTCCTTCATTGTTTAGAAATAAAAATATAAATGTTTCTAAGTGTTGCTTGGTATTCTTTTAAATCTAAATTTTTCTTACAATGGTTGTTTGGGTTTTGCAACTCTTGACTCTGTGGTAATATTGTATGTTACCATTTTTTCTTTTATCCATTCCATAGCAAATAAAGAAAAAAAGGTAAGTAACTAGGGTGGCAAAGTCGATAACTTTCACTTTTTGACAGCGATTCGATAAAAAACACGCACCTTGTGCGTTTGTTTGCCGTTAAAATGTGGTCGATATTTAAATCGAAAGTAGGGGCAGTTTTTGTGTCACCTTGAGAATAGGAGGAAATAAGTTAAAATATGAACGTATAACAAGTAATGATTTAAAAAAAAAACAAGCTTTTATCCAAAGACTCTCCTTAATACGAGTCAAAAGAGTTCAAACTCGATGGAATTGCGTAATGTCATTACAAAGTTCCTATGATCATCATCCGGCTTCATCATCAAATCAGCGACATGTCAATATTGCATTGTCACGCGATATACGTACGCGTGCAAAATTTCAGCTCAACCGGAAACCAGGGAGTGGGTCAAATTTAACTTGAAAGATTTGTTTACAGACAGAACGACAGACAACGGGACAATGAAAAGATAAAAGATGTGTGTTGTGTGTAGGTGGCCAACACTGGAAAAAGTAGTTTAGTGGTTTTTAGACAAGCTCGCATGTCTAACCCTCATAGTCATAAAAATTTAACAACCGTTAACTAAACCTATTTTAATTAAAACATGTGTTGTACCTTTGCCTCTTTTCAATATTTGACATTGAAAGAACTAGACAAAACATCTTTAACTAAAATAGGTTTAGCATTAATAGTTGTAATATTTTATAAATAAGAGGTAAGATACGCCGAAAGAAACCAAGTTTGTTAGATTATTTTTGAATTCTTAGGATTTATAAATTCAAAATTTTTAGAATTTAGAATTTTTTGAATTTTAATTCAAACCTAACATTGCTTAACTGACACGTGGGTAAACATATCGCCCGCTAAGCCATCGAGCTCTCGCAGTAATGATCAGAGTAGAACCATTTAAGTGATGTGTCGAACAAGGATGGGGTTGCATCTACAAGATAAGCGTAAAACACATCATTTGTCAACTGCTAATGTTTAGGGCTTGCAGGGATTTGAAGGGACGTGTGATTGTGTGTTGGTGAGATTTTGCAACATTCTCTGTCAATTTTCGAGAGATTGTTATAAAACTAAATTATTTAAAAAAAAAGACGTGTGGCACTCGGGGACTGCCGCGGTAAAGCTATTGCATTAAGGTGGTTCCGTTCGGTCGGTGAATTTTTACAAGGAAGGACGGCAACGTCGCATACGGACGACGGAGACGAAGCGGCAACCTACATGGTAGGCGGAGTGGGGAGCGTGAGGTTTTTTCGTTACGGAATTGCTGGATTCGGTCCCCGCGCTCAAGGCCCCCGAAAGAAGCTATACAATAGCTTAAAAATACAAGCTCCGAAATAGACTGAAACAAATAAGATTAAGTTCAGTTCATGATACTGAACAACTTACCCAAGGAACACGTACCTATCAAAATATGAAAAATAGTTTTTGGCTTTCCATAAAAACTTGGATTAGCTGATCGGTCCACTGGGTATGGACTGCCAATTTTTTTTTCATACTTCGATATATGTTTCTTGGGGAAAATTGTTCAGTATCATGGACTTAATTCACCCTTAATAGGTATAGTTCCAGTTTATTTTGTTAGACCCTGTATAACAATGACCTACAAATGCTAAAGTGCTTCTCAAGATGAATCAATCGAGCCCAAACTCGGTGAGGATGTTATTTTATCATAGGTATGCCATGACCACTTTCCTGCTCCATCATCAGATCAGTTCCATATCATCATAATATTGCATTGTCACGCGATATACGTATGCGTGCACAATTTCAGCTCAATCGGAAACCGGGAAGTGGGTCAGATTTTACTTGCAAGATTTGATTACAGATTTTTACAAGCTTTTATTTAGTTTCACCTGTCCCGTTGTCTGTCTGTCTGTAATAAAATCTTGCAAGTTAAATTTGACCCACTTCCCGGTTTCTAACTGAGCTGAATTTTTTTACAACCTTTTTTTAGTTTCACCTGTCTCCTGTTTGTCTCTCTACTCTGTAATAAAATCTTGCAAGTCAAATTTTACTCACTTCCCGGTTTCTAATTGAGCTAAATTTTTTTACAATCTTTTGTTTAGTTTCACCTGTCTCCTGTATGTCTCTCTGCTCTGTAATCAAATGTTGCAAGTTAAATTTGACCCACTTCCCGGTTTCTAACTAAGCTGAATTTTTTTACAACCTTTTGTTTAGTTTCACCTGTCTCCTTGTTTGTCTCTCTGCTCTGTAATCAAATTTTGCAAGTTAAATTTGACCCACTTCCCGGTTTCTAACTAAGCTGAATTTTTTTACAACCTTTTGTTTAGTTTCACCTGTCTCCTTGTTTGTCTCTCTGCTCTGTAATCAAATTTTGCAAGTTAAATTTGACCCACTTCCCGGTTTCTAACTAAGCTGAATTTTTTTACAACCTTTTGTTTAGTTTCACCTGTCTCCTTGTTTGTCTCTCTGCTCTGTAATCAAATGTTGCAAGTTAAATTTGACCCACTTCTCGGTTTCTAACTGAGCTGAATTTTTTTACAACCTTTTGTTTAGTTTTACCTATCTCATTGTTTGTCTCTCTACTCTGTAATAAAATCTTGCAAGTTAAATTTGACCCACTTCTCGGTTTCTAACTGAGCTGAATTTTTTTACAACCCTTTTGTTTAGTTTTACCTATCTCATTGTTTGTCTCTCTACTCTGTAATAAAATCTTGCAAGTTAAATTTGGCCCACTTCTCGGTTTCTAACTGAGCTGAATTTTTTTACAACCTTTTGTTTAGTTTTACCTATCTCATTGTTTGTCTCTCTACTCTGTAATAAAATCTTGCAAGTTAAATTTGACCCACTTCTCGGTTTCTAACTGAGCTGAATTTTTTTACAACCTTTTGTTTAGTTTTACATATCTCATTGTTTGTCTCTCTGCTCTGTAATCAAATGTTGCAAGTTAAATTTGACCCACTTCTCGGTTTCTAACTGAGCTGAATTTTTTTACAACCTTTTGTTTAGTTTTACCTATCTCATTGTTTGTCTCTCTACTCTGTAATAAAATCTTGCAAGTTAAATTTGACCCACTTCTCGGTTTCTAACTGAGCTGAATTTTTTTACAACCCTTTTGTTTAGTTTTACCTATCTCATTGTTTGTCTCTCTACTCTGTAATAAAATCTTGCAAGTTAAATTTGGCCCACTTCTCGGTTTCTAACTGAGCTGAATTTTTTTACAACCTTTTGTTTAGTTTTACCTATCTCATTGTTTGTCTCTCTACTCTGTAATAAAATCTTGCAAGTTAAATTTGACCCACTTCTCGGTTTTTAACTGAGCTGAATTTTTTTACAACCTTTTGTTTAGTTTCACCTGTCTCCTTGTTTGTCTCTCTGCTCTGTAATCAAATGTTGCAAGTTAAATTTGACCCACTTCTCGGTTTCTAACTGAGCTGAATTTTTTTACAACCTTTTGTTTAGTTTCACCTGTCTCCTGTATGTCTCTCTGCTCTGTAATAAAATCTTGCAGGTTAAATTTGACCCACTTCTCGGTTTCTAACTGAGCTGAATTTTTTTACAACCTTTTGTTTAGTTTCACCTGTCTCCTTGTTTGTCTCTCTACTCTGTAATAAAATCTTGCAAGTTAAATTTGACCCACTTTCCGGTAACCGATTGGGCTGAAAATTTGCACGCATACGTATATCACGCGACCATACAATATTATGATGACATACAGCTGATCTGATGATGAACCCGGAAGATGGCCAAAGAAACTCTGTGATGAAACGATGCAACCCCATCGAGTTTGGGATCGTTTAATTCGTCTAGAGTAGCACTTTAAACTTTAAGTTCAGTGTTTTAGATAAAAGCTTGTTTTTTTTTTAAGTTCAATCATGAGACATGAATCTAAACAAAGCTTATAAACATCAATGAGACCTCTCCATCCCGTCTGGCCAACGAGAAGAGTGAAGGCCAAAGTCCTCTGTCTGCTTTGATCAAGTATGGCTCTAGTAGTACAGAGAGGGTCGTGCTCCTGCAGTGGAGACTAAAAGTCCTGATGATGATAATTACGAGTCATGAGCCATCCTGTTTTTAGGGTTCCGTAGCCAAATGGCAAAAACGGAACCCTTATAGATTCGTCATGTCTGTCTGTCTGTCTGTCTGTCCGTCCGTATGTCACAGACACTTTTTTCAGAAACTATAAGACCTATACTGTTGAAACTTGGTAAGTAGATGTATAATGTAAACCGCATTAAGATTTTGACACAAAAATAGAAAAAAAGCAATAAATTTTGGGGGTTCCTCATACTTAGAACTGAATCTCAAAAATTTATTTTTCATCAAACCCATACGTGTGGGGTATCTATGGATAGGTCTTTAAAAATGATATTGAGGTTTCTAATATCTTTTTTTTCTAAACCGAATACTTTGCGCGAGAGACACTTCCAAAGTTGAAAAAAGTGTGTCCCCCCCCCCCCCCCCCGTAACTTCTAAAATAAGAGAATGATAAAACTAAAAAAAATATATGATGTTCATTACCATTAAAACTACCAGCGAAAATTGGTTTGAACAAAATCTAGTAAGTAGTTTTTTTTATATGTCAGAAATCATAAACGGCAATTTACCTTTCATTCAATCAACTCAAATATAAAAATAAAATAAAAAGACGTTATCACGTCAAAATACTACAAGACTTTTATATTATGTTATTTGCTACTACGGAACCCTTGAACCCGCACTTGGCCGCTTATTTCGCAGGCACTCTCAACGTGATGCGCAAGAGGAGCGGATAGATGGAAAAGGGAATCAAATCAGTACCGAGTACTATCTCAATCCGTGGTATATGAATGATCAATAGCACCTATCTGTAATCACATGTAATCAAACGATTACGCGGTAATATACTACTACTACGCGGTAATACTGTAATGGCGCGCAAAAACTGCGCCGTCACGCTCGCGGACAGACGGTCTGATTTTTTTTTAAATATTAGTTTACGGCTCTGGATACTAGTCCTTTAGAGCCCATCTTTATTTATCTCTTCTTTATTCCTTATCCTAACCCTAACTATACAATCAAAGGTTGGTATAGGTCTGACTGCGGAATAGTGTTGCTGCTTGAATCCCAGGAATTGAAATATCGATTCGATACAACTCTATCGATACTTTAAGCAGATGGCACATACAACGTGGAAGGGACATACTGTAATAAATCAAACAACAGGCACAGAATAAGTACTAGTACTCAAGAACAGAAGTCTTGCTCAGCAAAGGAATTCAAAGAAATATCTGCTCAATGTCGTTAGCGATACTGTTTAATTTTGCTCGCGTCAGAACTCTGTACCTTTTCGTTTAGATACCTAGAAGTGCATTGCAAGCTAATTTCATTCTTATTACTGTAGGCATGCGATTCATTTCACTGAATTTACCATTCTGGAATGGTCGCGCATAGTAATAATGTAGATATATTTTCTATACCTAAACCGGGAGTGACACAGGCCTGTCACTGGCTATACTAGATCACTATAGTATTATATGATCAAATGAAAGTAGGCAACAGCCAAAAAAAAAATTGTTACTTCATACCGTAAACCAGTCGACGTTAAGTAAAATGACACTATTTCATCGGTCAGTGTCAATTTAATCTGGCTGGAAAATGGTTTAAAACTATTATTAAACTTAATCCATGTTCTATTATAAGACGACAGAAATTCTAGCATGTTTATGTACTTAAGTATGTTTAATAAAAGCTATGAAAAGCAAATAATCATACAAAAATAACGCAACACAAATACCAATATCTGGTATAGTTCCAGCCAGTGTGACCAATACTCGAACCGATCCATTTGATTTGAAATTCAAATTTGGAAATCCATTAGTGCGACTCGTCATTTTAATGTGACACCGTATTGAGTTACTCTAATTGATGGGTGGCTTTTTTAACGTTCCGATTTTGAAATTTGAATTCGAGTGCGTTCGTTTGTTCCTTTTTTAAACATCCCATTGAGTCGCTTCCTTTGTAGGGTTGGGAAGTGAAAGTTTGTGCAATGATATTTTGTAGTAGATTTTAAAATTGTTAATCGAGCCAGTGATGTTCTCTGAGTATGCGTCATACAATCCAGGTTTGTTTGTATGTTGACGATAGCTTGAGAAGAATATTTTATGATTTAAATGAGTCGTTAGTTCAAACAAAGTAATTTACTCATATTATGTGAAATGTTATAGAAGCAATGAATAATATTTTTAAAGAACATAAATTGAGTATAAACATAAATAAAACCAAGTCCTTTATTGTCTCAAAGTCAGGTCCAGTAATTAAAAATATCCAACTTAATAATAAAACAATAGACCAAGTTCAGAGTTTCAAATATTTAGGAACTATTATCAACGAAGAGGCAAGATGCTCAGAAGATATTAAGAAGAGGATTGCTATTGCAAAAAGTACATTTAAGAGTAAAAAATACATATTTTGTTCTGGTATTAAAGAAAGTTTACGTAAAAGATTTATTAAAACATTTATATGGAGCACTGCCTTGTATGGATGTGAAACGTGGACGATGACCAAAAAGGATAGAGACAGATAAGAAGCATTGGAAATGTGGTGCTGGAGGAGAATGAAAAAAATAAGTTGGACAGAAAAAATTACAAATGAGAAGGTATTAGAGGATGTGAGAGAGAAAAGACAAATAATACAAATTATAGAAAATAGAAGAGGCAAAATGTTCGGTCATCTACTACGCCACGATGCATTCTTTAAAACAATAATGGAAGGAAAAATAGAAGGAAAGAGAGGAGTAGGAAAACCCAGAAGGAAATTTATAGACCAAATAAAAGAAAAATTAAAAGTGAAAACATATAAAGAGGTTAAGAACTTAGTGGAAGGAAGAGAGACATGGAAAGCACTCCACCGACAAGAGCCCAGCTCTTAAATATAAGAAGAAGATGTGAAATGTTAGTTGTGTAATCTTAAAATGTTCATTCAATAAACTTTTAAAAATACATAAATTTTACCATAAAGGCAGCATTACAAAAACTAAAAGTACTTAGCAATTAATGTTTTTAATAGTGTTTTTTAAATTAAAATTCATCACCAAAGTCCTCACAAACGTTATTATTTGCGTAAGGTTTTCTAAAATACTTATCAAAGTTAGAGAATGAAGGGAAGGTATTACAGAGAGGCTCGTGCTCCTGCAGTGGAGTCAAAAAGACTTGATGATGAGGTCTATATTATCTATCGAACGACTTCTACGTCAGAATCATATCGTCAACCAAACTGCATACATACATACTATCACGTCTTTATCCCTAATGGGGCAGACAGAGCATTTTAGGTCTTGCGGTTCTATGCAGAGCCCAGGGCCGAAAGACCCAAAAGCCACTTTTAGCGTCATAGTGGGCGAAAAGATGGAAAAGCAATCAATACAGTGATAGGTTGCTAGCCGCATCGCCTGTTAACATGATTTGCATTTTTGCCCATTCCCTCGATCGACTTTTACGATCTGCGTGGGAAGAGAAGCAGCTGGTACATTCTAAGTTTTTTTTTTTTTCTCCCAGACTAGCATGGGAGACAAAACTGCATTACAAGAAATAATTCAAACAGACTGATAAAGCAATAGCCAGTAGCATCATTTAACACGGATCACTTCGTATAATTAACATTAGCATAAAACTTATTGCAATACTTTCTAACGGACAAAAAACAAAGCTATCGGCTTAATACCGATCGATACAAAGAGAAATTATGCGGCAATTATCAACCGACGGCGTACTGCATTTTACCGGCTGGGAAAGGGTGGAGATGGATTTTTCTTTCACCTATCTTACTTTACTTAAACTTAAACTAAAAAAGAGGGAGAATATTGTAGTGATATAATAAAATGAAGAGTATTAGCTCAGAGTTGAAATGACAGTGGGTGGGACACATACCGCAACGATCCGATGGCCGATGGGGCAAAAAGGTTCTTGAATGGCGACCACGTACTGGCAAGCGTAGGACACACACCACACCCACAAGGTGGTCTGACGACCTGACCAAGGTTGCTGAAAGAAAACTAATCCAACGATACTGTATTTTATAACAAATACATTATTTGGATAAACATCCAAGACTGGACAATTTGAAAAGGCCATTTTCCAACTTGCCCTGACCGGGGATCGAACCCTAGACCTGTACACCACGGAGGTCATCAGGTGCGTATGATTTTGGGTATAAAACATAAAGTTACAGAAAAATAGAGATTTTAATTAATTCACTATTTCACCGATTAGAATGTAGGTAGTTCGTAAATTATACAGTTTACTTTTTGTAGCAAAGTACTAGCATCAAAGAAGCCCCCTCCATACTTTCCGGCTGGCACCCAACGACTCGGCAGTAGAGATTGCCGGCCGCCGGCAGGTGTGGTTTAGGTTCATTAGACAGGACACGCGTCGAAGACTTTGAAAGACATCGAACAACCATTATTTAGGTTTTGGTGATTATAGGATAGTATTGTATTTATTATGGTGTGTTGTAGTAGGGATGTGGTAATAAAAAAGGTTTTTTGGCTTCTTACAAGTAGCGGCACGTAAGTTTAGCGTTATTTATCTATATCTATATCTATACATCTATACATATAATAAATCAGTAAAAAAAGTGTGTCTGTACATTAAATATATTTCCAAAAAAAATATTGGGAGCGATAGAGACGTAGTAATAGAATAAGAATTTAAAAAAATGTCTGTCTGTTTGTCTGTTTGTCTGTATGTCTGTTTGTCTGTTTGTACACGCTAATCTCCGGATATACTGGACGGATTCGAATGAAACTTTTTTTGTTATATAGCTATTAAGCCTGGGCAACATATAGCGTATAAATGATATTGGAAAATGGAACGCCTGATGCAGAACCATAATGGTCCAGCTAAACTATAAGAGATATAAAAATGCCGCCTTAGTAAAAGTTGTTCAGCCTGATGAGCATTTTTCAGAGACATAAAGTCCACGCGAACGAAGTCGCGGGCTTCGGCTAGTATATATATATATATATATTTATATATATATATTTATATATATACATATCTTACTAGTTTCCCAATAATCAATTCTTATTTATTATTATTTTATTTATGTCAAGTTTAGAGGAGACACTGCGCACGGGTACAGTATTAATTTTTGACTTCTGCGCAATGAATCTCAGCACTAGAGTTTCGTTCCACTACCTGTAACTTAGATAGATTATTAAAAAGTCTGGTTTACGTATTTTTTCTTCTCTCATTAATGACGAAGATACAGCGAAATTTTATTTAGCGTGACGTCACGATTGGCTATGATTTTTAACCATCTGTGACGTAAATCACTCCCAATGCGAAACTTCGAAGCGCTGCGTCGATGTATCTTCTTGAATTTTAACTACTTTGTTAAAGAAAAATATGGGTCCTTTATTTTTGGATAATTTAGTTGACAAACTAAATAATATAATATATTTTTGACCCAGTCCGCATCCCTATATTAGAATTTATATGAGGTGAGACAAATACCACTTCCTGAACACTAAATTATAACGATATAATTTTTGTTTATACTCAATGTATCAACAAACAAGTTTATTTGATAGGCAAATAAAAAAATAACCGCGACTTTCAAGCCTTCATCGTCATAACTTTTGAACGGCTGAACCGATTTCAATCAAATATAGCTAAGAGATAGATAGGTAGATAACTCTTTATTGTACACCAATAGAATAACGAAAAATAACAAAAAATACATTTTACATTAAATGAGTACAATGGGCGGTCTTATCGCTTAAAGCGATCTCTTCCAGACAACCAGTGGATGGACAGGACTGTGAGAAAGATAAAGGCGGTGATGAAACTGACCAAGTAGGAAAATAATATAAAAACTAATAAAACGTAACACATATCCTGTCATCTAAGATAACATAAACACATAAGAGCTACCGCAAGGAAACTTGCTTTCACCGCAAAACCGCATAGAAATAGGTCCATCCGTTCGAGCGTTACAATTTCACAGACAGACAGACAGACGTGCAGACTTTAGCGTCAAACTTTTTTGTCGGGGATTAAAAATGGAGTTTCTTCTGCGTTGCTGATGTGAACATAAAAAGCTACTGATCAGCCTAAAAAGCTGTCATTAATCCCGCAAATCTCTCGCAATCTTAGCGTGTAATCGATATTGATGATATCGATCTGGAATCGAGTCGGTTGTCCTCGATCATTAATCTACATTTAACCCTGTAACTGAATGACAAATGAAGTTTACTATTATGTTATTGATGACATCTGGGCCTTACTACGTTGCAGTTGTTTTTTTTTGTGTGTTAGTGGCAATACCTGACGTAAATTTTTTAAGCTTATTCTTACAATTGACATATTTGGCTAATACACTATACTACACATTGTCTAGTTTTTACCCTTAATGGGACAAAGATAACTTTTTGGTTTATTCGAGTTCCACAATGTTCAAAATTTATGCTTTTTTCAATAGACGAAAGTTCTCTACACTGATTTCTTTAAAAGGCCTTCGAGTAACATAATTATGAGGTCTAACAAAATATACTGAAACTATTTTAGGGGGAAATCAGTCCATGATAGGTACTGAACAACTTTCTCTAAGGAATATAATATCGAAATATGAAAAATAATTTATGGCTTCACATACAAACTCGGATTAGCTGATGGGTCAACTTGTACCTTATATTTATTTTATTAAAACTAACGTGAGAAAATCAAATTTGGAATATTGTTACTTTCTGAATACCTAGAATCGATAATAAAATATTAATTAGCATTGGTACAAAATGTTTTTTACAGAATTCCTAACCCTTTATAGATTCTACACGCACACTACAAACGTCACTATGCAGCCAATTATGACCCGCCGATTCAGAAAGTGCATTAAAAACCATAAATCCAAACACATCTTCCCAAAATCAAACCAAATAAATCACAATCATGCAAATAAGCCCTTCAAAAAGCCATGCAAATTCAAATCAAGGCCATAAAATCTTTTGACAACACACAAAACGTATTCGAATATGAAAATTTCTAACCTATACTACTTACGCCCGACTAGCGTAGAAACACTATAATGAGCTATTGAAAAATGATAGTAAAATTCGCCTTTGCCAAAATTATCATAACCCATTTAAGGGTTATCTCTTTCCCATGCCAGGAAAAAAATAATTTCCAACCTTGCTCGCATTATTTTAAAACACAAATTCGAAATTCGAAACCGAATTTAAAAATCGAATATCGTGTTCTATGACAGCGTAAATCTATTTTAAATTTTATTCCATTCCGAATAAGAGTGATTTTTTTGAAAATAGAACGTAATGGTATGCAAATTTCTTTAACCTTTAAATGGCGTATGCAAATCGTATTGTTGATCGAGCGCGTGCAAGATGCGTTAGAGGGTAAACTCAATACGCGTTGACAGATGCATCTAAGGTGGGACGTATCGGGTTGCTGGGACAACCGGCGCGAATCCGTGTGGGATTTTGTCATGTCATTGAAAGTGAAAAATCTCAAGCAATATTGTCAACGCTTTTTTATTTGGCAGTGACGTCAGTGACTGTTACTTAAGCATATGGTTGGTAAGTGCAATAGAAATGGGAGTGACGTACTGATGCGACGTAATTTTTGCATGCTAAACGTAAGCTGGGGAGGCTGGGGTGCAATACAAGATATTAATAGATATTTTAACAGCTGCTAATAACACTTGTACTTATTAGTAACAAGCCAAAGCCCGCGAAGTCGTATGCTTGGACTATATGTCTCCGAAAAATGCTCATCAGGCTGAAAAACTTTTGCTAGCGTCATTTTATATTTCTTATAGTTTAGTTTTACCATAGTGCTGCATCAGGTGTTTCATTTTACAAAATCAATTGTACCTTAGATGTTGCCTAGGCTTACAGTTTCATTTAAATCCGTCCAGTATTTCCGGAGATTACCGTCTATTATTATGACTATTTCTATGTCTCTATCGCCTCGAAATATTTTTTTTGGAAATATATTTAATATACAAACACATTTTTTACTGTTTTATTATATGTACGTGCATCTGTAAAATTTAGATATTTTGTTATTTGTAAAATTTTTAACAAATTTCAATATAATCTTGGATAATTTCTACCAACTTTACAAGTTGAACAATTAATATGTACTTTCTGATGATTTCTTTCAATATCTTTTCGAGAGCAGCTAATTTAAAACAATACTATCTAAACTATGTGATGATACTTGTTAATAAATACAGGTCATTAACTGATCTGCAGCCATCACAGCGTATGTAAATTGATGCGAAAAGTGACTAAGCACAAAGACTTAATTTTTTAAACAACATTGGACTATAAATTAAAAATTTGGACTATATAAATAAAAACTGTTTAATTTAATAATTATTAAATTTTCTTATAAGAGAGTCAAAGTTAGAAACCGAAAAAAGTTATTGGTCTTATATGAAAACATTTACAATAGTAGAATATTATCACATCAAGTACATTTATTAATAGTATCTTTTAAAAGAAACTAAAAACAAAAAACAAGTACGGTTTTCCCCCAAATTAGATTAATTAAAGCCAAAACAAACGAATCGACAGAAGCGCCAGCGCATAACCTCAAAACGTTACCACTACACCATTTATCAAAACCCTGCATTTTTAATTAGTAAAAAAAAAAAACTTATTCGGCCAGTGCGCAGTGGCGCGTCCCAATCTGCTTCCGATCTGGTCGTATTGACCCCTACTCACTCTCGTAGGGTTAACTACGTCCGTCTCTTTCTCACGATCACGTCGAAAAACTTGCATGATTTTTGACAGATTTTAAACTTTATTTTTTTAGTGGTAAGGGTTACAAATTGTCTAAAAATATAGTAATTAGTTTCTCATGTACGGCTTTTGTTTGGAATGACATGTGGTGTCGGTCATTAAAGTCAGTTAAGATCTATTGATTGTATCGACGGTGTCAAGAAATAACGTCTTTTTGCCGTCGTAACGCAAAAAGAGGGGTTATAAGTTTGACGTGTCTGTGTGTCTGTCTGTGGTATTGTAGCTCTTAAATGAATGGCCCGATTATGTTGCGATTTATATTTTTTGTAAGCTGACGTGATCGATATGGTTCTTAGTTACTGTTCTGTAGAGGGTAACCACTAACTTCAAATTTTTAAGATTATTTCTTGTTACTTTTTACAGTAGAGACAATAGGCCCATGGTGTCCTGATCCATAATTATTTCTTAAGGACATTACGATTCGCGCCATTGAGGTAACTGGTGATCAAATTACGTTGTTTTATCATAGAGATGTCATGACCGCCTTCCAGCTCCATCATCATATGAGCTATGTCATCATAATATTGCATTGTCACGCGATATACGTATGCGGGCAAAATTTCAGCTCAATCGGGAACCGGGAAGTGGGTCTAATTTAACTTGCAAGATTTAGTTACAGACAGCCTGACAGACTGACAACGAGAAAGGTGAAACTAAATAAAAACTTGTAATAAGTTTTTTTAATTTTTTCTTTATGTACAAGCTTTTATTGTCAGGGTAAAGTACAAGGTGGCCAAATAACAGGTATACACTTTAGTTTTGTATTTTTATTCTATGAAATATAAAATATATCAAGTATTCCTTGTTAAATATAATATTTAGGGCCGGCAGTTAAACATGGAAAATAATGTCAGACGTGTCCACCTCTAGCAGCATCACAGATGTGATATGATCACAGATAGCAAAACATACTTACATATTTATTGTATTGCAAAATGTGTAAGTATATCAAAAAAAAAACCTGATAATAAGCTTAAAAGCTAGATAGATAGAGTAAGGTGTTTAATCGCGTTGTAAGTGACGATAACACAAAGGTTAACATATCTTCATCAAGTTGTGCGATTAGTGATGCGTTGCTGATCAGAGAGGAAAAAAAGCAAACTGCAGTTCTTGTCTAAGTTGCTTTTAACCGAATTCCAAAAAAATGGAGGTTGTCAATTCGTCACGATCTTTTAAGGGTTCCATAGTAAACAAGGAATCCTTATAGTTTCGCCATGTTTGTTTTCTGTCTGTCGTAGAGCTCTAATTTAGTATGAGTATGTATAGATCTAGAAATCGAAATAATAATGCATTTAGTCTTCAGATTTATTCCAACAATACCTCATATTACAATCCCATCGTTAGAATTTGTCGCCAATATAATGAAATCCTGGTTACTATAGAGACACAGACATTTACCACTTCTCATTACACAAATTCCGGCGGCAGGTATTTATTTACTTAACCAGATAACGTAATCAACTAATTTTTTTATTTATATTTTGCTTTTTATTTATTTTTTATTCTTATTTGTGAGCGCTTCGCTATCTTTTCTAGTTTCTTTATTTTAATAATATCAAGAAAATTGTGTCGAACTCTAGCGCATAAACTTATGATTTAAATTGTTTAGACTTTTTAGGCATACATATGTAAGGAAAACAATCCAGATCAACACCTAAAACTTATATTGTACCTACATAAGAATATGATTGTTACCTGTTTTGTGTGCTAAATAAAGAAATGAAAGAAATGAAATATAAATCATCATCAAAAAAGTTGAAAATTATTTTTTTAGGTTTGCTCTCATACATTAGGTTTGTAAAGTGGGAGTACCTTTTTTTTTAACTAGCCCATCATGAGGAGTATCGTTGAATTAGTCTGATTGTGAATTTGTGAACACTATTTTACAAAAATGTTTCCAAAAATGCAAATTTTTGTCAGAGTCAAGTGTTTTTTTTTATCTGCTAAACGGTTATATATAGACACGTGAAATAGTATATGTACAGCTGGAGTACTTATATTTTTCGAAATTTAAAGGAAAACTAGCAGAGCTAAGCGGGGTTTACAAACTAAATAGATATAGTCGACCGACATAAAAAATGTGTTTAGAAAAGTAACCCTACAATGCAATGCTAACAAGTGGTTACAAAAAAAAATTTAATACATAAATAAATAATTTTTCTTTCTTTCTGACCATATAGAAGAAATCAACTGCCCCCCAAAATTGTAAAACCATGCTAATCTTTATCAAAATTAAAATCTAAAGAAACTAGAACATGTCATGTCTGTCCAATTAAAAAAAACCCAAATTCGAAACCCCACACTAATTAACAGACAATCCATGCTATTGACCTTTCTTATTGTTACTCCGAAAATAAAACCACACAATTATCGACTTTAAACCAATACCGATAGAAACTATCCATTGATCGAAGAAGCATTTATCCTTGACCAGAAACCACAAGGCAATAAGAACTCTATTTCATCATGCATAAAGTAGATTTTCATTAGTGGTTCTGGTTGACTGGTGCTCTTCAAGCTTCGGTGGTCACCTGGTCACCAATACAAATGTAATTAGAGTCTTGAGTCTGTGGTTGAAGAAGGAAGCTCTGGGGATACGGACACTGAACAGCTGATAAGGAATATTGATGGGTCATCTAACGATGTCCTTAAAGACATTGGGGATAGTAAAATTTGGAGAAACCAAAAACTACAGTAGTAGCATTAAAATAAACGGGTTACTAACGTACAGTGGGCCACATAGAAAAGTATACTACCTCCATACTTGCGGTACTAATAAATTGTACTATTGGTGGTATACTTTTCTATGTGGCCCACTGTACTATAGAATCAGCTACTGACCGACATGTTTCGACCTTATCCGGAGGTCTTCATAAGGGAGAGTGTGACTAGAGGACGCATGTAAGTACCTACACGGAGTCGTCTCAACACACACTAATAAATAAATGTATATAGGGACAAATTATATTGATTGAGCTAGCTCCAAAATAAGTTCGAGACTTGTGTTATGGGATACTAACTCAACGATACTATATTATATAATCTTATACCTTTAAACGAGCAATTCTTGTATGTATATATATATATATTTATAAATTTCTGTGATCTCGAAAACGGCTCTAACGATTTCGCTGAAAATTTGCATATGGGGGTTTTCGGGGGTAAACAATCGATCTAGGTTAGTTTTATGTTTGGGAAAACGCGTGTTTTCGAGTTTTCATGCGTTTTTCGTTCTACGCAGAATATGGTCGCTAATTTCGTCGCACCGACCGCCTTGATTTTATCTCAGTGGTTAAGGATACCGACCGCTAGAAAAAGTGTTACGGGTTCGAATCCCACTCGGTGACTTACTTTTTTTTTATGTTTAAGTTTATATATAATTTTTTATTTTGCATTGTTTTTAGACAAGTTTAAAAAAAATTAGTTAATGTTTGAGATGTAACCGAGCAAAGCTCGGTCGCCCAGGTACTATACCTTTAAACGAGCAAGTCTTGTATATTTATTTATATATATATTTATTTATAAATTTCTGTGATCTCGAAAACGGCTCTAACGATTTTGCTGGAAATTGGTATATGGGGGTTTTTGGGGGTAAACAATCGATCTAGATTAGTCTTATGTTTGGGAAAACGCGTGTTTTCGAGTTTTCGTTCGTTTTTCTTTCCTAGCAGAATATGGTCGCTAATTTCCTCGCGCCGGCCGCCATCCGCTTAGCTCAGTGGTTAAGGATGCTGACCGCTAGAAAGAGTGTTACGGGTTCGAATCCCACTTGGTGACTTACTTTTATTTTTTTAATGTTCAAGTTTATATATAATTTTTTATTTTGTACTGTTTTTAGACAAGTTTAATGTAGTTAATGTTTGAGATGTAACCGACCGAGCAAAGCTCGGTCACCCAGTTACTATATATATAAACATCCATATATCCATATATTACGCAAACTGTTTTAAGAGTGAATTTAGTCCATGCTACTGAACAACTTTCCCCAAGGAACATGTATCGCAATATGAAAAGTAATTTCTGGCCTCACTTTTCATGGGAATAGTTGTTCACTGTCACATACTGAATTCACCATTAAAATAGTTTTAGTGTTCGCCCGCTCAATACCCTCAACTAGGCGAGAGCGGGGGAGAGGTGCGAGGACGGGAAACAAGGACACATATTGCCCGGGACCTTAGAAGATTCCGTTCTGGATGTAATACTTATATTCTGTGGCTGTGCTGGTTCAAACCGAACCCTCGACGAAAGTTCAAATTGACCGCAGTCAGATACTGATCAGAAGCATCTGCTGAATGCGATAGCGCCGGTTCGCTAGTTAGGGGTGCCCGATTAATTGGTTATGTTGATTTCTGAGTTAAACGGACATGATATAATGTTTCTTTCGAACAATCGTTTTTCGCATTTCTGTTATTTCGTAAAACAGTATGTCGCACCTTCTGCCGCTGCTTGTGGCAAGGATAATATAATTACTAACGTAACAGATACCCAACGTCATAGAAACTATTGGAGGTAAGCAGGCAAAACTGGAGTTGCGGTTGGGCACACAGAGATGACTAGCAAAAAAGTGACAAAAGAAGTGTTGAATATGATTTAAAAATATTAATTACATTTCATATAAGTCATATTTAATTAATTAAAACACTATGAACAATGTATTTAACAACTATGTTTTTGTCGGTGGAGTATTTTCCGTGCCTCCCGATTTTTAGTCAAATGCTTGACTTCCCTATTTCCTTGACTTCATCCACGAACATTCTTCTTGGCCTTCCTTTTCCTCTACTTGCCTCTATCTTTCCTTCCATGAGAGTTTGACGAAATTATCGTGTACGTTGATTGTCTTTATTAACGTTCTTTGCTCTTCTCTTTGATACATCCCAGAACTTCTGTGTTAGTTTTTTTCTTCTTCCAACTTATCTTTTCTATACGTCTCAGCACCACAACAAGCTAGAAAAAAAAACAGTGGCTCTTTCGGGAGTGCCGTCAGAAGTGAAAACTTGGTGTCGGTATCAGTGTCGCGAGATCAATGGTTTTTCCCCACTCCAAAAATATGCTTCCTGTGCATGCCCAACACGCCTAAAGAATTTTCACTTCAAAAATAGCAATACAGTCAGAATGATTCTAGCTTGAAGTAGATTTTTGCATGTTTCCTTAATCAGCTTTTACTATAATGGGTGTAATAGGAGCTGCTCATTAATTATTAATGAAGTATCACTTTACACTGCAAAAACTATAATAACATACGAGCCCTGAAGTGCTATTTTTGAAATACGGAGTCACCTAAACGAATGTTTTTTCCATACAAAAACCGTTCGTTCAGTGACTCCGCGTTTGAAAAACTGCACCTCGGTATGTTTGTCTGTACGCACGTCATAAACCTGTCCAATCGGTCGTCAATGTCGTCACACAATGGCGCCCTACAAATTATGTATATTAAATTCTCAACTGACTTTCATATCGCCAACGAAATATATCGATAGGAGCTCAAGAAGTTTTGATACTTGTTATTCATTACGTACAAAATAGTGTTATTTTAAGTTTTATATTATATTTATGTTAGTCTGTGAGGTATATACATTGTCCTTTTTTATTAAGTACAAATATTTTAAGGGGTGATTCAGTCCATCATATGGAACAACTTTTCCCAATAAATGTATATCGAAATACGAAAAGAAAATTTTCATTTTTCATAGTAATGATATCACGTGACTACTTCGATTTGTATGAAAACCGAAAAAATATTTTTCGTATTTCGATATACATTTATTGGGAAAAGTTGTTCAAAATGATGGACTGAATCACCCCTTAAAATATTTGTACTTAATAAAAAAGGATATTGTATAAATATGGGCCAATAATGTACTTGTATGTTTTGTTGCCTGAAATAAACGAATTATTATTATTATTATATTATAATCCTACTAATATTATAAATGCGAAAGTGAATTTGTATGTTTGTTTGTTACCACTTCACGTTTCAACCACTGAACCTATTTAGATGAGATATGGATATAGGTTTGTTGCCCAGGGAAGGATATAGCACAGTTTTTGTCCCGAAATTTTCACGGGGAGCGCAGCCTACGGGCACATCTAGTTTTTTAAAGTTATGTACAGTAGTTAAAAAATATTATAGAATATTAAGGGTAATTTTTCGGGAAATATAAAAATGACGGCTTAGTAAAAGTTGTTCAGCTTGATGAGCATTTTCCGGAGTCATAAAGTTCACGTGAATGAAGTCGCGTCGTAGGATATATTACTTTACCATCACCATCATCATCAGGTCTTGTCTCCACTGCAGGAGCACGACCCTCTCTGTACTACCAGAGCCATACTTGGTCAGAGAAGCCAGAGGACTTGGCCTACACATCCCTCGCTGGTCAGACGGGTTGGAGAGGTCTCCTGATGTTTATAGGCAAAAGCTTGTATTTCTTAAGTCGCCTTTTACGACATCCACGGGAGGACTTCGAGTGGTCCTATTCTACTCTGCCGGAAACCACACAGCTTAACAACCAAAGTAGGGCGAATTACTTATAGGTACACAAAAGTATCAAAAACAATAGATGACTCTATCTGACACGTTGAATATCGCATGCGACTAACAATCTAATTACTGGGCGGGAATCGAACCCCGATCGTTGAGATACGACGTTACGACTGAGTTGAGGGTCAAGAGGTAATTTTTGGGTAGTAAGTAAAAATTTAAATAAACTTTTACGTTTTAGAAATTTCATCAGGCGTGTAAAATATACCTACATTATTACTATGTGCGCGGTGACCACTCCGGAGTGGAAAATTCTGTGACATGAATCGTATGTCGAGAGTAATAAGAATGAAATTGGCTTGCAGTGGACTTTTAGGTATCTAAGCGAAAAGGTGCCGAGTTCTGACGCGAGCTAAATTAAACCGTATCCCTAACGACATTGAGTTGATATTTTTTTGTATACCTTGGTTGAGTAAGACTTCTGTACGTACTTTCTGTGGTTTCATACAACTCTGTTCTTGGCACCTTTTGACTTATTTGAATCTTAGACAAAGATAAAATTCATCTAATTTTTGTTTTATGTACCTAAGTATCATCATCCTCACGTAATCCCGTTTGCTTCTTCAGCGATAACGCTTCAGAGCCCGAGGTCCGCTACCTAACTGAAGCCTGCAAGATCCAAACTAGATTGGAAACTACTTGAACCCACGACCTCCGGGTCACAAAATGATTGCCTTGACCACTGGACCACGGAGACAGGTTGTGTTTTATGTATAAGTATGACAATAAATGATTACTACTTTCTGATTTCTTCATATTAGGTATGCAGAAGAGGAGTTTGAAGTAACAAAATAGTAAACTTACAGAATCGATTTGTCCCTTTTAAACATAAAAGAATTTTCCAAATCGGTCTAGGCGCATCTTCGAATAATCGGTAAACATACAAAAAAAAATCGCAAAGAATTGATAACCTCCTTCTTATTTGAAAGTTGGTTAAAACAACTGAATATCCCATAATACAATTTTGAGGCAACAAATATTGGCATAGCAAGAAAGCAGTATAAGAAAAGGAGAGTTTTCAATATTGGACAATTAGCAGAAGTTGGCAATGATCGCGATTGGCAACTTTGAGCTGTAATGTGGCGATTACAGGGAACTTTTTCAGAGGGGGTCGTGGCAACGATATAGAGATGATACAACCAACCTGATTTAGAGAATTAGAATCTTATTATATCTAACTCAGAGCTTTTTGAATAACCATTTGGGTAAAAGACAGCTCTTTCTTTTCGTCTTTATTCGGAGTTATAAAAAAAGTATAAGAAAGTAGAAATAAATTTCAGATTTAATCTTAATTGCTTAAACATTTAATTACAAATAAAAACAACAAAAAATGTGACACTTAAATCGTTAATTGTCGGTGGACTGTGAGCCATTAAAATTTTGGTTGAAAAATGCGCAAAGGCTGTAAATTGAAATATAATATGTTGTTAATAGGCCATGCGGCTAGCAACCCATCACTTTTTTTATTCTTTCATCCACCTTCTTACCTACATCAAGCTTAAAGTGGCCTTTGACAGCTGTTGCACTTCTGGGCTCTATCTGTTCAGAACTGCATGACCTACGATGCTCTGTCTGCTCCATTAGGTATAAAGACGTATTTTGAACTATAGAAATTTTGTCTATCACACTCACATTGTCAATTCTCGCGGTGTCATCAGCTCTATAGATATCTACAATTAGACAGTCGTCGCATCGGTGGACTGTGAGTTAATCAAAATTAGCGAAAAAACTGTAAATTGAAATATAAAAAATTTTTACTGTCACAGTTATATTGTCAATTCTCGTGGTGTTATCAGCTCTATAGATATCTACAATTAGACAGTCGCCGCATCGGTGGACCGTGAGCCATTAGGGTTTTACTTGAAAATAGCGTAAAGACTGTATATTCTTACAATTAACAATACTTACTATAAAGATTTTGTCTGACACACTTAAATTGTCCAAAATCGTGGTCTCACAGCTCTATAGATATCTACAATTAGACAGTCGCCGCATCGGTGGACTGTGAGTTAATCGAAAATAGTGAAAAAACTGTAAATTAAACTATAAAAAATTTGTCTCTAACAGTTATATTGTCAATTCTCGTGGTGTCATCAGCTCTATAGATATCTACAATTAGACAGTCGCCGCATCGGTGGACTGTGAGTTAATCGAAAATAGCGAAAAAACTGTAAATTGGACTATAAAAAAATTTGACTGTCACAGTTATATTGTCAATTCTCGTGGTGTCATCAGCTCTATAGATATCTACAATTAGACAGTCGCCGCATCGGTGGACCGTGAGCCATTAGGGTTTTAATTGAAAATAGCGTAAAGGCTGTAAATTGTTCGAGTGCAGCCTGCAGTGTCTCCGTTATATATAATATATATCTAAATTCCATTATATGTCTGCCATTGATAGTACTTTGAAATGGAACTGGGCGGGACACGCAACCAGAAAATGAAACGGATTCAGTTGTCAAAAAGGCGATGCAGTTTATTAAGAAGATATACAATTCTATCTGGATAACACATCAATATAGTCAACAATAGATAATTTGCACGCATTTTTTTATTTGGTTAATAAAATCCTTATATATATAAATAATAAAATATCTTAATCAACGATGAACCTGTGATACTTTAAAGTTTCAATTAGAGAGAGAAGTCGATAAGGACTGGTGACGTCAAAGTACATATCATCTATAAATCTGCCATAGAAAATTGCGTTTTTGCGAGTGAGATAGACATAGTTCCGTAAAATCGCTATATCTCGTTCGTTTTTCCACCAATTTTTATTCTGTTTTCACTGTTAGTACTTTACTTTTGAATATTTACGGATTAACTGGTTAGATAACACATTTTTTTTATGCATATTCCCTATTGGAGAAAAGAATCAACAATTCTGACAGAATTTTTTTATAGCGATTATATTACTGAAGGCAATAACTACTAGGCGTCTCGAAAAAAAGAAAAGGCGACAATATCCACACCGTTCCCATCAAGTCTCCAATTCTCAGATTTTATTCCACACGTTGAAAACAATAGGAGTTCTAAGCAGACGCGTGTTTTATGATTCACGAACAAAACACGAGCCGGCGAGCACTCCTAACAAAACCTAGCCCCGCTCAAAGAGGAAGTGGGGCCTCTCAGCGGGGCGGGGGGACAAGTGCATCTCAAAGAAATGCAGATTTTACACGTCGCTACTCGGCGCTGTATCGTGCCAGTACGAATTGCAGAGAAATAAGATCTTTTCTACGGATTTTATTTGATTTTAGAAGTACTGGTTAGAAACAAAAAATAATTTAAGTATTTCGATTTGAATTTAGAATATTAGTCGTTTGAATCGAATAAAACCTAGCCCCGCTCAAAAAGGAAGTGGGGCCTCTTAGCGGGGTGGGGGAACAAGTGCATCTCAAAGAAATGCAGATTTTACACGTTGCTACTCGGCGCTGTATCGTGCCAGTATGAATTGCAGAGAAATAAGGAATTTCCTACGGTTTTTATTTGATTTGAGAAGTACTGGTTAGAAAACTTAGAAATAAAAAAGAATTTGTTTGGATTTGTCAAATCAAATCAAATCAAATATATCTTTATTATCATAGGATATTTATAATATCTCTTAATAATCGTCATTATTTTGTTGCACAATTGTTGACGTCAAATAGTTACTTACAGCTAAGTTTACTACCGCTTCCAAAGCGCTAGTGCAGAAGAAGCGGTAACAAACTGCACTGCACCTTTTCTCCAAAGACGTCAACTCACAATTTAATTAATACTTAAAGTTAATGTGGACAGAGAATACATTGTTTTGTTTGTTATGTCATATCATAATTTAAATTTAATTTTTAGAATGTCAAAATTTTAAAGTCATGTCAAGTTGTAGATTCAGTTTGTACAAAATGTACCAAATTATGACATTTTCGAGTACCTATATTACAAACTTTTAGAGGGACCCGCGTCAAGCTCACGCCAGACTTTTTTGTCTTTAAGGTAGTCATCGGTCCTTTAATAAGCCTTCTCACAAAGTACTTTCTTTACATAAGTTTTGAATCTTTTGTCTGGCATATCAAGGAACGATTTTGGCAATTTATTATAAAAAAGTATACAGTTCCCCATAAATGTCTTATTAATTGTTTTAAGCCTATAAAACGGGGCAACTAAGTCATTCTTATTACGTAAGTTTCTATCGGTAAAATCGCTTACTTTATTGTATGAGGAAATATTTTTCCTTACATACATTATGTTTTCAAATATATACTGTGATGCTAAGGTAAGTATATCTATTTTCTTGAATAATTCTCTGAGTGAGTCTCTAGATCGTAACCCGTAAATAGCACGAATTGCCCGTTTTTGTAAAATAAAAATAGTCTGAATATCGGCTGCATTCCCCCACAGGAGTATGCCATAAGACATTACACTATGAAAGTAACTAAAGTACACTAGTCTAGCAGTTGCTACATCTGTCAATTGTCTTATTCTCCTAACAGCATAAGCCGCAGAACTAAGCCTATTTGAAAGTTTAGTTATATGAGCACCCCATTGAAGTTTCGAGTCTATTGTAATTCCTAAGAAGGTAGTACTTTCAACAAGATCGAGTTTTTCACCATCTATCATTATGTCAACGCAGCCCTGTCTCACATTGGGAAGAGAAAATCTAACGCATTGAGTCTTTTTCGCATTCAACATGAGATTATTGGCAGAAAACCAATCAGAAATGGAAGACAAGGTGCTGTTCACCGCGCTAGCGTTTGTGCTATGTCGATCAAGTTTGAATATAAGCGAGGTGTCATCAGCAAACAGCACTATGCCAGCCTGCTTCTCAACCATGTAAGGCAAGTCATTGACATAAACCAAGAAAAGGAAAGGTCCAAGAATGGAACCTTGCGGTACGCCTATCTTAACATTAGATCCGTGCGATTTTATGCCATTTAAATCAACAGTCTGATGCCTATCTGTTAAATAAGATTCTATAAGTTTTATTGACTTATCATCAAAACCGTATTGACGAAATTTAAGCAAAAGTGTCGGATGATCTACGCAATCAAATGCTTTGGAGAGATCACAAAATGATCTCTCCAATTAAGTTCCAATTAAGTCTCCAATTAACTCTTTGAATTAAGAATTCACGTTATGGACAAGTGCATCTCAAAGAAATGCAGATTTTACACGTCGCTACTCGGCGCTGTATCGTGTCAGTACGAATTGCAGAGAAATAAGGTCTTTTCTACGGTTTTTATTTCATTTGAGAAGTACTGGTTAGAAACAAAAAAATAATTTAAGTATTTCGATTTGAATTTAGAATATTAGTCGTTTGAATCGAATAAAACCTAACCCCGCTCAAAAAGGAAGTGGGGCCTCTTAGCGGGGCGGGGGAACAAGTGCATCTCAAAGAAATGCAGATTTTACACGTTGCTACTCGGCGCTGTATCGTGCCAGTACGAATTGCAGAGAAATAAAAACTTTTTTACCGTTTTTATATGATTTTACAAGTACTGGTTAGAAACAAAAAAATAATTTAAGTATTTCGATTTGAATTTAGAATATTAGTCGTTTGAATCGAATAAAACCTAGCCCCGCTCAAAGAGGAAGTGGGGCCTCTCAGCGGGGCGGGGGGACAAGTGCATCTCAAAGAAATGCAGATTTTACACGTCGCTACTCGGCGCTGTATCGTGCCAGTACGAATTGCAGAGAAATAAGGATTTTTTACGGTTTTTATTTCATTTGAGAAGTACTGGTTAGAAAACTTAGAAACAAAAAAGAATTTATTTGAATTTGAATTTAGAATTCACGTTACGGACAAGTGCATCTTAAAGAAATGCAGATTTTACACGTCGCTACTCGGCGCTGTATCGTGCCAGTACGAATTGCAGAGAAATAAGGAATTTCCTACGGTTTTTATTTGATTTGAGAAGTACTGGTTAGAAAAAAAAAGAATTTATTTGGATTTGAATTTAGAATTCACGTTACGGACAAGTGCATCTCAAAGAAATGCAGATTTTACACGTCGCTACTCGGCGCTGTATCGTGTCAATACGAATTGCAGAGAAATAAGGATTTTTTACGGTTTTTATTTCATTTGAGAAGTACTGGTTAGAAAACTTAGAAACAAAAAAGAATTTATTTGAATTTGAATTTAGAATTCACGTTACGGACAAGTGCATCTCAAAGAAATGCAGATTTTACACGTCGCTACTCGGCGCTGTATCGTGTCAGTACGAATTGCAGAGAAATAAGGATTTTTTACGGTTTTTATTTCATTTGAGAAGTACTGGTTAGAAAACTTAGAAACAAAAAAGAATTTATGTGGATTTGAATTTAGAATTTACGTTATGGACAAGTGCATCTCAAAGAAATGCAGATTTTACACGTCGCTACTCGGCCCTGTATCGTGTTAGTACGAATTGCAGAGAAATAAGGTCTTTTCTACGGTTTTTATTTGATTTTAGAAGTACTGGTTAGAAACAAAAAAAAAAAAATTAAGTATTTCGATTTGAATTTAAATTATTAGGATGAACATGTTCATATATAATGTATAGCATTCAACTCTAAAATAAATTTTATCATTACATATCAAAACAATTCATAAAAATCTAAATTAATATCTAAATTACAAACTAAATTAAAAATCTAAATCTTGATCATGTGGCATGGTGCCAAGAACACTGGCTGCATTCCCGCGCTGAATAGCTACTGCAATCCTCTGCGCGAGATATGAGCTAGCCCTCTTGTCACCAGCGGCGTCGACAAGCCGAGGGGTTATTTTTTTAATAAATTTATAGAATATTAGTCGTTTGAATCGAATAAAACCTAGCCCCGCTCAAAAGTAAGGGCCTCTTAGCGGGGCGAAGGGACAAGTGCATCTCAAAGAAATGCAGATTTTACACGTCGCTACTCGGCGCTGTATCGTGCCAGTACGAATTGCAGAGAAATAAGGACTTTTTTACCGTTTTTATTTGATTTGATAAGTAATGGTTAGAAAACTTAGAAATAAAAAAGAATTTATTTGGATTTGAATTTAGAATTTACGTTATGGACAAGTGCATCTCAAAGAAATGCAGATTTTACACGTTGCTACTCGGCGCTGTATCGTGTTAGAACGAATTGTAGAGAAATAAGGTCTTTTCTACGGTTTTTATTTGAATTTAGAAGTACTGGTTAGAAACAAAAAAATAATTTAAGTATTTCGATTTGATATAACCTAGCTCCGCTCAAAAAGGAAGTGGGGCCTCTTAGCGGGGCGGGGGGACAAGTGCATCTCAAAGAAATGCAGATTTTACACGTCGCTACTGTGCGCTGTATCGTACCAGTTCGAATTGCAGAGAAATAAAGACTTTTTTCTAATTTCATTTAAATTTTTTGTTGATTTTTTATCTTATTAAAACAAAAAATAATTTAATAAAATTTGTTTAGGATCCGTTATTAAATCCAAGTGCTTGATCTATTCTGCATGGTAACCGGCGGCGGGCATGCATGAAGAGAGTGATGAATGTAGATGAAGCGAAAGAGGTCTGTCAGGATCGTAGCAAGTGGAGCCCCATAGTCTCTGCCTACCCCTGTGGGAAACAGGGGTGATATTATGTATGTATGTTTTAAAAATACTTGTTTTGCCGACGCTCCCTTCCGAATATGACACTCATTACAAGCAAGCGGAAGTATTTCTCTAAAATATGTCAAATGTAGGGACAAACGCGTCTTAGCGATTCTCTTGCATTAGGCGCACCTTCGTTAATTCAAGATTGCACTTTAAAGCCTTCTTTAGGCTTCACTTCAATGGAGCTCTTCAGTATTACATCGCCTTTCTTCAATATTTCATCATCGTCAGGTCTTTTTGTCTCCACTGCAGGAGCACGACCTCTGTACTACCAGAGCCATACGAGGCCAGAGCAGCCAAAGGACTTGGGCCTACTCCTCGCTGGCCAGACGGGTTGGAGAGGTCTCATTGATGTTTGTAAGCTTTGTTTAGCTGTATTTCCTAAGTCGCCTTCTACGAAATCCACGGAAGGACTTGTAGCTATTTTACTCTGCCGGAAACTACACGGCAAGTTTTAGAAGTTCACAGAAGGTCGTGCTCCTGCAGTGGAGACAATAAGATCTGATGATGATGATGATGTGAAAACTTGCAACTTACAACGAATGAATTATGATTGTAAAAACTCACAACTAACAAATAATTAGTTGTAATCATGAAAACTCGTCAGTACCAATTTAATTGTCAATTATTGCAAGTTTTACAGTTGAAAACTAATAAACTTCTCTTAAAACCTCTTTATTTAGGTGACTATTTACATGCCAATTGATAATGGCTGGCACTGATCTAATATTGCTATCTGCAAGTTCTTTATAACAAAGTGTAGGCTATTAATATCAGTACTATTGTTACTATTAACAATATACGCTAAAAAATACGTGTTCATTTAAACTAAATAATTTCCATGTATCGTGAGATAATTGTTAAATTTATTTGTAATCGCAATTAGTTAAAATTGATTGCGATTAATTTAATTGTAACCTTCAATTAATGTTTAAGTACAATTAATTTTAATGGCAACTATATCAATCGCCTCAATTTTTTTATCAATCAATTGATAATCATTAAAATTTCTTTATTTTTTTTCTTTCACGCTTATAGGTATCTCACATAGCTTGGTGACTACTATACAATGATGACAGCCAGGAGCAATGGCTTATATGTGCCTTTTGAAGCACGGAGGAGCTCGAGAAATATTTATTCCACTTGTGGTCACAAATCAATCTTTTTAATTTTGTTTGTAAGATGTGTCATACAAGGTGGACGAGACACTCTTAATAAATCAAACCACGGGCTACTAAATCACTATAGTAAAAGACACTAAGATAACAGTCAAAAATTAAATAAAATTGGCCTTTCCATACGAAAATTTGCAGCTGCCCGTGAAATTTGTATGGGAATGTCAATTTATTTTTTGTTTTTTAACTGGTATTTTATTTTTATTGTACTATAGTGATCAAGTATAGCCTGTGGTTTGATTTATTACGGGTATCCCTTCCACCATGTATATTTTTTGAAGTGAAAACTTCTTTAGCGGCGTTGTGCACTTTTTTTGGAATGGGTAAAAAAAATTAAACTCGCGTCAGGACACGTGACCCTGATCGAAAATTCGTAAGACGGCGCAGGGCGCTTGCGCGAATGTTCGTGTTTGTTTATGTTACAGCGTGCTAATAAAATGTCATGTTTGTGTACGATAGCCCAATAAATAAATATTGTATTCTACCACATAAATGAAAGTACTTTTATACTGATAATTAAAGCAATTCGTGCAAAATGATTCCCTAACCATTCCAAAATATCAAAAATGCACAACGTTAATATTCAAGTTTTCACTTCTGCCGGCACTCCCAGAGTGCAACCCGTCGTTTTTTTTTGTATACAAATTGTAGCCTATGTCACCCGGACAATAACGCGATTTGGATGCTACGATGTAACAAATACATAGACTGCTAAAATCATTACCCTTCCTTGGCTTTGCAGTAGTCGGGTAAAAAGAATTGTCTCTGCCTACGCCTAGACTGGCTGTAACGAACAACTAGATATAAAAACGTGACGTCGAGTGTCTGTCTGTGTGAAGAGCCATTGAGTCAGTTGCACCTGAGCTCGGAAATATTTCCTCTCTCTCTCTCTCATCCTAGATCTGGTCGTGCTTACCCATCGCCATATAAACTTAATTATTTCTCTTCCTTGACACTAGATGGCGCTATTAGATAATAATTAACAATTAAACCTTTTATTACTATTATTTTAATAAAAAAGCAATCTTATTAATTCAATATGACTTATATAAAATGCAACAAATATTTGTAAAGCGTCTTCAATACTTTTTGGTCACTTTTTTGCTAGTCGTGTGTGCTGCCATCTCTGTGTGGTAACCACGCAACTCCAGTTTAACCTAACGGGACTTGCCTTTAATGGTTTCCATGGCGTTAGGTATCTATTACGTTAGTAACTATATTATCTTTGATCTGGTATATTCTAAGTCCAGTGCTGCTTTGAAATAAATTATTTTGATATCATTTATTTATTTACCCCTTCCGGCATAATCATAGACCTAGTTTTTTTTACTGCGTGGCATAATTAGTCCAAATTTTGATAGGGTTGCGCACCTTACCACTACGTGTTTAAAAAAAATTAAACACTTGTTGCAGAACCAGAATAGTCCAGGTTAACTATAAGAAATATAAAAATGACGCCTTAGCAAAAGTTGATCAGCCTGATGAGCATTTTCCGAAATCATTAAGTCCTCGCGAACGAAGTCGCGGGCTTCTGTTAGTCATTTATAAAGATTTAAGAAGGACTGTTATGTCTAAACTCCTTGAATCGATATCATACTTACTGTATTACTGATTTACAAAGGCAGATTTTTTTAAAATATAATATAATATAAATAATATAAATATATAGGGACAAATTACACTGATTGTGCTAGACCCAAAGTAAGTTCGAGACTTGTGTTATGGGATACTAACTCAACGATACTATATTTTATAACAAATACATATATAGATAAACATCCAAGACCCAGGACAATTTGAAAAAGGCCATTTTCTTACTTGCCCTGACCGGGGATCGAACCCGGAACCTCTGGGTGGCGAACTAGCATGGTGACCACTACGCCACGGAGGTCGTCAAAATATATTTTATAAATTTATCTATTTGAGGGCCAATAGATGCAAGAATTGACTTTTCGTGACTTAAAAACGTTGCCATATCAATTTGATAAGAAAATTAATTCCACCTAGATGGTTATCCTGCCTTTATTATATTTTCATCACACGTATGACAGTGTGGCAGCCATAATGACAATTGAAATGCGTGTTGCAACCGAACAATGTAATAATTGCGCAAGCGCATTGAAACGCTGCTCGTTGCGTGGAGATGGAAATCTGTGATCAAGAAAATTGTCCTATTCTTTTATTCGTTCAAGGTCTATGTATGTATTATTATTGTCTATATGTGGCCTCTTTGCTTGTGTTTCATTAGAAAATAAATAAGTATACAACGTAGAACTAGGGACATACTACGTAGACGTAATAAATAGAACCGCGGGCTATACCATCTCCCATGCTGGTCTGGGAGAAATAAAAAAACTTAGAATGTACCAGCTGCTTCTCTTCCCACAAAGATCGTAAAAACCGATCTAGGGAATGGGCAAAAATGCAAATCATGTTAACAGGCGATGCGGCTAGCAACCCATCACTGTATTTGATTGCTTTTTCATCTTCCCGCCCACCATGACGCTAAAAGTGGCTTTTGGGTCTTGCGGCCCTGGGCTCTGCATAGACCCGCAAGACCCAAAATGCTCTGTCTGCCCCATTAGGGATAAAGACGTGATAGTATGTATGTACGGGCTATACGAGATCACTGTAGTATAATGTTCAGGCAATAATCCGTCCGGGCAATAGACGTATGGGAATGTCGATTTTTTTCTGTTTTTTTGACTGTTATTTGAATTTTATATGCCAAGAGCCCAAGATCAATCTGAAAAGATCATTTTCCATCTTGACCTGACCTGGGATCGAACCCCCATTGACAGCGTGGTATGACGGCGTAATGATCACTCGGTCACGGAGGTTGTCAGAATAGATAGTCATGGCTTATAAACATCAATGAGACCTCTCCAAGCCTTTTTAAATATTTTTTTATTAGTCTTTTTTGAGAATCGTTTCCTCAGAAGTCAATAACCTTCATAGTTATTGAGATAACTTAAATTTCTGTTTATCCCGTAACGGAGAAGTCGTAGAGATACATAGTTTATTATTTTAGTTTATTAGATACTAGCAGTCCATCCTGGCTTCGCCCGTGGTACATACATAGCCTATGTCACTCAGGGATAACATACCTATCCATCAGTGAAAGAATTTTTAAAATCGATCCAGTAGTTTCGGAGCCTATTCAATACAATCAAACAAACAAACAAACAAACAAACAAACAAATCTTTCCTCTTTATAATATTAGTGTAGATATAGTTTCGAATGCTCTTAAACGCAAAAAGACTATAAGTAACTCGTCTAAAACGCTCAATGTCTAAATCGTTTGTCGTTATAATAGAAAGTGGTCTAAAAATTAATCTCGTCAAAAAATGAGGTGGTCTAAAGTAATATTTCGTCAAAGCTGCAGCCACAGTGTTGGCCACTTACGAAAAACAAAACAAATCCTCAATATCACATCCAATAGCGCCCCATATGACAAAATCCATAAACATCAGTGATTTTTCCGTATCCCCGTACAAGCTGGGAAATGGGTCACCTCCCCCCCTCCGCCCCCCACGTCTCGATCCGCACTCGTTCACACGACGATAATTGAGAATTCCTCTTTTACCCGGCTCCTGAAGGGGAGTAATGTCTTTTGGATATGCTGGAATATTTTCCGTTAATTTTTTTGATAGTCTTTTATATTGATACTTTTGAGGAGCTCACAGGCCTGTTATCTAGAGCTTTCGTAAATTAAATGACACCGGGCGTGATCCAGACTTGGACGGGTGATCATAAGTGGCATAAAAATTTCTCGAGTTCCTCCGGGCTTCGGAAGGCACGTATAAGCCGTTGGTCCCGGCTGTCATCATTGTATGGCTGTCGTCAATGCGTCAGAGGCCTTTAGGCAGCCTGAAAAATCTGTCACCAGTGTTGGCCACAAACAAACCCGAATGAGCGGATATTTATTAACCGACTGTAAGAAATGATTACTCATTTATCGATATATATTAGTTAGTTAAAGACAATGTTTGATTTTAGAGTTTCATGGTCACAATTACTGTTATTAGTATTACGGGACTTACCGTGATTAATATCGTTTTTTTGCCAGATATTTCGACGGCCCTTCTGCCATCATGGTCGCTGGCCGGCTCTGGCAAAAAACGATATTAATCGCGGTAAGTCCCGTAATACTAATAACAGTAAAGACAATGTCTTTCAAAAATGTCAGAAACCAATTTTTGTTGCCCTTATTGAGTCGCTGAAAGGCGCTGGATGCAGGCCGCTCTAGATCGGTCATTTTGGAAATCCTTGGAAGAGGGCTATGTGCTATTGGTGCTCCCACACTGCTGTTAGAAAATGTTTACTAACGGTAGTAAACATTTGTTGGCAAACATATAATCACAAATGTTAAAAAATGTTTTCATGTTAGTTAACGTTAGTAAACATTTTTGATTTTTGAACAGAATTGTTAACATTTTGTAACAAAATAAAACATTTATATTTTGTTTTTAAACATTTTATACAGGTAACAGCGGGGTAGGCGCAGAGTCGGGGAGCCAATGTCTGTTATAAAATGTTAGTAAACATTTTCTATTAGTATAGGAGCACTTATAACATTTAACAGATCCTGACAAAAGGTAACAATTGTTAACATTTGTAAGTAAATGTTTTATTGTTAGCAAATATTGGTAAACATTTTCTAACGGCAGTGTGGGAGCACCATAAGTCTCGCAGTGGACGTTATGCGGCTGAAATGATGATGATGATAAGTCGCAAATATTTTATCTAATATTTTTAGCTGATAATCTTCAACGGATCGGGGTGACTCACGATGTCTCCAGCTCACAGAGACACTAGTATAATAGCTATACATATTGAAGACGTCATCCTGTTCAAACGATAATTGCTATCCGTCTTATAAAAAGTACTTACAGCAAATGATCCAAGTGCGTTGAATGGAGCGAAGTCCTTAAATATTCATGTTTTGGAGTCATCTGCATACAAACGATGTAATTTTTTTCAATTCCTATGACGCGATGTTTAACCTACGCAGATAGATATATTGGAGACAATAATGAAACGATGGAGATGAAATTATCAAGCGTTTCATAATAATCATCAGGTCTTTTTGTCTCCACTGCAGGAGCACGACTCTCTGTACTACCAGAGCTATACTTGACTAGAGCAGCCAGAGGACTTGGCCTACACTCTCCACGCTGGCCAGACGGGTTGGAGAGGTCTCATCGATGTTTATAAGCTTTGTTTAGCTTGTATTTCCTAAGTCGCCTTCTACGACATCCGGGAACACTTGGAGCGTCTAGCGTTTGCTCAGACCTATTTAAGCATTGGTCATGGTCTACCCTTTGTGTTGCGGAGGTCAGACGGCAGTCACTCTGTGTTGCAAGTTTAATGCCAGGAAAAATTAAAAAACGTGACGAACCATGTAGTGATGAGTGGCGGAACTATACAATAACTATACTAGATCAGTGTAGTATAGTGAAACTGAAATAGCAGTCAAAACTAAAAAAAAATTGACATTCCCATACAAACGAGTGCAGTCGCCCGGGCAATTTGTATCGGAATGTCGTTTTTAAGCTATTGCATAGCTTCTATCGCGGGCCTTCAGCGCGGGGACCGAATCCAGAAATTCCGTAACGAAAAACCTCACGCTCCCCACTCCGCCTACCATGTAGGTTGCCGCTTCGTCTCCGTCGTCCGTTTGCGACGTTGCCGTCCTTCCTTGTTTGCAATAGCTTTATCGCGGCAGTCCCCGAGTGCCACAATTTTTTTTTTTTAATTTTTGTCTTTTTTTAATTTTTATTTTACTATTATTATGCTATAGTGATCTAGTATAGCTCTTGGTTCAATTAATAACGGATATGTCCCTTCCACGTTTATACCTAGGTAGAAAGTTTCCTGTATCTAGATCTAGGAAAGGCTAGGTATGTCTAGTTAATACGGATCGGTAACAGCAGGCTCCAGCATTAATTTAGCTGTAATTTGAAGCTGGACGGTGAGCGACAGATTTTCAAGCTATTTGTAGTTTCAAACTACAGAAATTGTCGGTTGAAGAACACATATATACTTACTTTCATGCTGGTCTGTGAGAAAAGAAATACTTTAAATGTATCAGCTGCTTCTCTTTCCGCGCATTGAAAACCTCGAACGAAAATGCGAAGCACTATTTTGATTCCGCTTTTATGGTTCCGTACCTAAAGGGTTTAAAACGGGACCCTATTACTAAGATTCCGCTGTCCGTCTGTCTGTCACCAGGCTGTATCTCCTGAACCGGGATAGCTAGACAGCTGAAATTTTCACAGATGATGTATATCTATTGCCGCTGTAACAATAAATACTAAAAATAGAATAAAATAAATATTTAAGTAAGGTTCCCATACAAAAAATGTAATTTTTATAGAAGCTACGGAATCCTTCGTCGCAAGTCCTCGCCCTTGGCCGGTTATTCTATCTTTTTGCCCGCTTTTACTAGACCGCAAGACCCAAAGTGGCCTTTAGGTCTTGCGACCCTGAGCTTTGTCTGCTTAGTGCCCCTAGACCCAAAATGCTCTGTCTGCCCTATTAAGACGATGTCAGATCACAATACAAACGAAATCCTCATCATCATCATATCAGCAATTAAAATTAACTTATAATTCTTCTGTACAAGCATTTCATATTCAATAAATACAAAACTAATTTTTTTTAAATCTAAAAACCGACTTCAGTCCAAAACTACACAACCGATTTTGAAAAAAATCCATGGGAGCACCTCGGACGTAAACCTTTCCAAACAATAAAGAATTTTCCAAATCGGTCCAGGCATTTTGAATAATCCGCGAACATACATTAAAAAAACCGCGACGAATTAATTTGACAGTGCTATAATTCAGGAGCAAAATCGTAACAGGAGCTGTTAAATAAATGTAAGTATGTACTCACATCATTACTTCTTCTTATCGTGTGTGTTAGTGACTAACACTAGTGTCAGAGTTTTTAAACCGCCTTAAAGGCCTCTGACATGGTTTTAGGTAACGACCAATGTCAAAGACAGTGACCGGGACCGACGGCTTAACGTGCCCTCCGAAGCACGGATCATCTTACTTATCAGACAATCAGGTGATGAGCCTACATTGTCCTAACCAAACTAGGACAACAACACAAAGTCGTTGCCCCCGCCGGGAATCGAACCCGCAACCTCCGGGTATGAGCCGAACGCTCTAACCACTTCACCACGCAGTCAGTTTATTACAACATTACTAACAAAGTATATAGAAAAATTAACATAAAATGGATTTTCTAAAAAAAGGAGAGGTAAAAGGTACCCGAAGGGCATGTATGAAGAGATTGATGAGTTTAGATGAAGCAAAAGAGGTTTGTCAGGATCGTAGCAAGAGGTCCATAGTCTCTGCCTACCCCCGTGGGAAACAGGCGTGATATTATGTATAAAATGGACCATGTAGTCCGAATAAATAAATTAAAAATAATCTCCTTCTTGGGAGTCCGTTAAAAATGTTAAAACAAAATCACACGGCTAGGTTGGACGTTAAAAACTATCCGAAGGCTAACAGTGTTGCCAGCAGAAAAAACTTAAGCCGGCAGTCGGGATCATAAGGCATTTTTCCGAACACACACGAACATCCCCCCCACTTCCCACCCCCTGATCTGGGCGCTCGATTGCGCAGAGTACATCTGGGGTGGGAGGATACAGAGTCTGCAAGGATGCAAATCATCGAAGTCTCTGCTGCCTTTTTGGTTAATACAAAAAGTTTTCACGTCCTTGTCCCTAATGGGGTAGATAAAGGGCCGTAGGACCCAAACGCCACGCTTAGTGTGATGGTAGGCGTTAAGAGGAAAAAAACCTTTGGTTATAACTGTTATAAATTTAACAGAACGTTGTTAGAAGGAATTAAATTACGATGCCGAATACAGACACACAGACAGACAGACATTAGAGTCAAATTTATAACACCCCTCTTTTTGTCGGGGGTTAAAAATTGAAAGTTAAATAAGTAACATGAGTTAAACGCTAGAGAATCAGTTACTGAACATGTTTCAACCTTATCCCAAGGTTTTCGTCAGGGCTCACTTTCGTCCTGATGAAAATGTCATTCATATCGATTTATGATTATTCATCAGTTTTACATTTTGTTTTGTACACTTGCAGTCGTAGCATGGTACCGTCGATAAATCCAGATAAAGTTTATATCGTCGCGGCTAGTGCCGCTCATTACTATTACCACAGAATAAATACATATTATATTACGCAGAGCAAGATCGTGATAGATGATAGCAATAAGCTGACCTACTCGTATATCGCGCGACGCGACACATATCGGGAACGGTCATACTCGTATTGTCGCTTATGAAGTACCCCATAATAAAATAGCAAATTAACCGTTCCTTTACCGCCAATATTAGACACAATATTAGGACAATGGACGTAGCATTGATTAATGCCATGCGGATCTTGACCGGTTAAAGAAGCGTAAAAGAAATGACAAAAGTCTCTGCAGTCCACGTTACTCTATACCCACTCTTTGCTTCTTCGTCTCGCCGATACCTACCAATGTGTGCAAGTTCCCGCTGAAAGACGCCTGTGACGGGGCCTTCCTGAAAATGTATGCTGCCCCCCGAACACGCACACATCCACACGGAAAAAACCCGAGTGTTCGTAATCAAATACACGCCAACCACCTCTGTGTGCGTTGAAAGATTACACTTAGGTATCGTAATATATATTTCTCCAGCGAAAGGTTCCGCGTTTGTGTGCGTACTTTTACGTTTGTGTGTGAACGTGTTTTGTATTTTTCGCTAAGGAAGCGCGCGTGTGAGGTTTATATTGACATTTTTATACATGAATTTTATGTGGCCGATTTAGTGGTTTATTTATGTGTGTGTTCGGATGTTCATGGAATACCAAATCTTTGTGATTAATTCGTTTTAAGTTTCGAGTGTGGGGAGATATATGACTTTTTTGATTATTTTCTCTTTATTAGTATGATAATCTCTTTATTTTCATCATCATCATCATCTCAGCCCCTCTACCGCCCACTGCTGAGCATAGGCCTTCCTTCACCCCTTTGTTTTAGAAGAGATAAACTGTGTCGGTTCTCGTATAAGTATATAGGTTCATGGAAGATCGGTTTAGCGGTTACTATCTACTTGTTTTTCAGTAAATATTGATCAAGGGAATAGCAATGTGGACTGGATAAAAAATATATTATTTATGTAAGCCTGTCAACGAGATTATATAATAGACCAATACTTTTTTGTTGAGCAAAACAGTAAAAATTCACAAAGATACAGCGCATCGAAATTCGGAGTGGAGGCGATGTAGGTCACTGGTGAAAATACCTGATCGTGACGTCACGCGAATTTAAAAATGCGCTATTCATACGTATACCATATTTTCCATAATCTACCTACACATAGCGTGACGACTCGATGGCCAATTGGGCAAAAAGGTTCTCGAATGGCGACCGCGTACTAGCAAGTGAAGCGTAGGAGATACCCACGAGGTGGTCAGACTTACGGACCAAAGTCGCGAGAAGGCGCTGGATGCATGGCCGCTCTTGAAATCTTTAGAAGAGGCCTATGACCAGCAGTGGACTTGATAATAAAGATGCATGTAGAATAATCTACGTAATTAGCCAAAAAATGTTAAGTTCACAACCTTATTGTCAAGAATATATGTGTGGGAATACTTGACGATGATGATGTCCTATACACGGTGATTCTTGTATAGAGAAAATAGGTTGTTATATTATGTATGTATGTATTTATTTAACTTCATTACAATATACATGTAAATGGCGGACTTATGTACATATACGGATAAAAATCCATCACCCAGGTCAATCTGAAAAGGATCAATTTCCATATTGGCCTGACCGGGGATCGAAGCCGGGACCTCCGGTTTGACAGCGTGGCATGATGACCACTCATCTAGGCCACGAATGCTTGAGCATTAAGAACACTAGTAGCCGACCAAGGTCGCGAACTGAGTAAAGTGTTAAATAAATAAAATATCTCATGAAACTAAAAGATCTTTCAAACTTCCTTTACATACAACATTCACACAACAATCTTCCAAAAGTCTCCTTCCATATACCAACCTTTGATTCCCAACTCCAACTTTCCTTGCTGCATAGAAAATCTCGTATATACAAGGACATAAAATATAATTTAGAAAAAATCGCTTCACACGTAGCGCTCCCCCCTGCAGAGGGGGGTGGGCGGCGGGTGACGCGCCCGCTAGCCCCCCAGGTGCACGGTATTGGCGCAATGTGCACTATTGTTGCATAAATTTTAGAATTTCGACACTATTGACGCTGTTTCCTAGGAATTTGATGGAATTACATTTCGCTTTAAAATTATTTAATAGTATAATGCAACAGTTGTATAAGAAGGGTAAAGGATGCATAGGTTACGATGCCTTGGCGAGCATCATAAGGAGACGCTATCGAGCATTTTTTGACGTACTTATAGGTACAACGATGCATACAATACTTTTTCTACGACTATAATTCATTTTTAATTTACACCTTTCTTGAGCATGCAGATATACAAAAAGATGTAACATGCAAAAGGATGTTAAATAAATAAATAATAATATAGGGACAAATTACACAGATTGAGCTAGCCCCAAAGTAAGTTCGAGACTTGTGTTATGGGATACTAACTCAACGATACTATATTTTATGACAAATACATATATTGATAAACATCCAAGACCCAGGACCATTTGACAAAGGCCATTTTCCAGCTTGCCCTGACCGGGAATCGAACCCGGGACCTCTGGGTGGCGGACTAGCATGGTTACCACTACGCCACGGAGGTCGTCATCTCAGCTCATCATGTTTGTCGATATCTCAGCTCTTCTTCCGACTGCTGAGCATAGGCCTCTCTTCGTTGATGCCACCAGTGTACTTGATACTTTTATTAAATCTGTGCCTTCTCTTTTCTTTCTCTACAATATACTCTCACTCTATTCTCCCATGCTGGTCTGGGAGAAATAAAAAAACTAAGAATGTACCAGCTGCTTCTCTTCCCACGCAGATCGTAAAAGCCGATCGAGGGAATGGGCAAAAATGCAAATTATGTTAACAGGCGATGCGGCTAGCAACCCATCACTGTATTGATTGCTTTTCCATCTTCTCGCCCACCATGACGCTAAACGTGGCTTTTGGGTCTTGCGGCCCTGGGCCCTGCCCCCCTAGAGCCGCAAGACCCAAAGTGCTCTGTCTGCTCCATTAGGGATAAAGACGTGGTAGTATGTTTGTATTTACGTGTCATTGATCATATCCATTTTTAAAGTGATTTTAGATATATTATTGCAGAAAAACAAAAAATTAAGAGCACTATTTGACTCCAAGAATTTTGACATTTCGAAAAAAAAATCTAATTTGAGTTGTTGGAAACTAGCTAATTTTTTATACATATTTCAGTAATTTCACTTGCAGAATAATACAGGACAATCAATTATTACATACTTAAGAAAAGAAAAACTAAAAGCACACTTCTAAATAAATCAAGATGGCGGAAACAAATGCTATTAACCCACTGCCTTCAAAGGTACCCTCCAAATCAAAAAGAACCTTAAGTTAAACGAATAAAAGTCATTTTCAACTGAAATAAAAGACTATAGCTCACGGGAACAGCATTTCTATTACATATTCCTAGTAGGAAACTATAACAGTAAAATAAATCCTTACTTTCGAGCACAGATGTCTGTTCGCAAAAATTCGGCAGATACGGGTAGTATTCAAGTCTTCGCTTTGAGCATTCTATATTTAAATTGGACGCTGCTATTGGCTACCGGTAAATAGGGTTTGCACCTGGAATTTTTGAAAGTACAAAGAAAAATATATGAGAAATGTTATGCACTTTTGAAATGATTACGAAAAATGGCGCAGTCGGTAGGATGGACAGGTAGTATGAGTCGAGATGTTTTGACGGCAATTGTGGCCACTAAGCAACCTATTTAATTCGACAGATACGGTATTCAAGTCTTCGCTTTAAGCATTCTATATTTAAATTGGACGCTGCTATTGGCTACCGGTGAATAGGGTTTGCACCTGGAATTTTTTGAAAGTACAAAGGAAAATATATAAGAAATGTGATGCAGTTTTGAAATTATTGTGAAAAATGGCGCAGTCGGTAGGATGGACAGGTTGTATGAGTAGACATTTTTTGAAAATAATTATGACCAATTAAGCAATTGACCTATTAAATTCGACAGATACCGTTATCAAGTCTTTGCTTTAAGCATCTTATACTTATTTAAATTGGATGTTGCTATTACCTACTGTGTAGGGCTTGCATTAGTAAATTTTAATGAGAATAATGAGAATATTTGAAAGAAATTTTATATTAAACTTATCTGAACCTGGATGATAACTTCTTGTAAAGTTGTTGCAATAAATGCCTTTTTTTAAAATCAGTAATATATAATTTGAATTTCAATACAAAATAAATGAAACAGGAACGTGTGGAAGGATAAGGGAAAGGCTTTTGCCCAGCTGTAGGACACTTCCTCTACATGCTTATAAAAAAGGGGTACTCCAAACAAAAACTGCTTTCCAACACCAAATATCTCAGCTGTAAATATTTCGCACGACCCTACAAGGCTGAAAATTTCTCCATAGAGCTAGTAATGTCTATGCATAAAGTATTCGAAACTTGTTAAAATGCAACGTACTCGCGTCAAAGGCGGTTATTTAGTGGATTTTCTTGTCTTTTGTGAGGTGTTAAGGAATTTTGAACGGATTCAGGTATTGGAATAGATAAATGAGAAGATTTCTTTAAAAATCAAGGAAACGAAGGCCAGTTAATAAGCACATTGAAGTGGCAGGTAGTAGCAGTAGCAGTATAGCCAATGGAGCAAACAGGTTCTTAAAAAGTAGTCACGTACCAGTAAGGGCAGCAAGGGATACCCAACTTCACTGCGTTCGTCGGTACGTACGTCAAACGACCTGAAAAAGGTTGCAGGAAGACGCTGGATGCAGGCCGCTTCTAATCGGTCGTTTTGGGAATCTTTGGGGAAGATCTATATCCAGAAGCGGATTTTCTCTGTGGCGATTATGATGATGATGCGCCATTGCCTGACCTAATATGGCCACGTAATGTCAAGGGATGCTGAACACCTGAATAAAAGAATGGTCGACTTGAAAGTAGATGGGTATAGAACAAGGGGAAGGCCGAGAAAGACGTGGAAAGAATGCGTGAGATCGGATATGGGGAACGGGGGGTCAGTACAGAGATGGCAAGGATAGAAGGTTATGGAGGGAGTTGACATACAGAGCCGACCCCAAATAGGGAGAAGGCGAGGAAAGACGGAAGAAGATGAAGAACTCGTTTACACCAAGCTGCAAAATGGCGCTGGTTTAAAATTTTTCAATATCCGCCTCTAACCGGAAGTTATTCTCACCTTTTTAAATAAAATCAAAGTGTTGCAGGCACCGTTCTTTATGGAGTTCATAAAATGGCTGCAGCAGCCCACCTTGGAACGGGAGGGAAAATTCGGTTTGAAACTATTTTCTTTTTAATATTTATTCCATGCTTGTCTGGAAAAGAAATAACCGGCCAAGAGCGAGTTAGACGCGCGTACGAAAGATTCCGTAGCAATCTTCAAAAAAATCACTTTTTTTAAATAATAATAAAATAAATATTTAAGTGGGGATCCCGTACAACACAAGTTATTTTTTATATATAATGCTACGGAACCCAACTAGGCGGGATTTTTAACAAGCGTAACTAATGCGAATAACTTGTATCACGTCTCTTTTTGTATCAGGGGTAATAAATAAAAAACGTGTCACCACCACCAGGTCTGTTTGTCTCCACTGCAGGAGCACGACCCTCTCTGTCCTACCAAAGCCATACTTGGCTAGAGCAGCCAGAGGACATGGCCTACACTCTCTTCGCTGGCCAGACGGGTGGAGAGGTTTCATTGATGCTTTACAAGCTTTGTTTAGTTTGTATTTTTTAAGTCGCCTTCTACGACATCCACGGGAGCACTTGGAGTGGCCCTATTCTTCTGCCGGAAACCACACGGCAGAAAATAATCAAAAAAAGGTGTACTACATACTAAATAAAGTAATTACTTGCAAAGTAATTACTTAGACTAATGATACCAAATTAAAAGCTGTCCGTAAAATACTATTGGAAGCAGCAGGCGATGTTGAAACTTAATAAACTCGGAGTAAGAGTCATCTGGGCGGAATTTTTGCAGGGCATCACTATTATAAATGTGAAATATTATATTGGAAGTTTGGGTAGGGATGGGCGTTGTTTATCGATAAATTTATGTCTATTTAGGGTTCCGGACCCAAAGGGTAAAAACGGGGCCCTATTACTAAGTTTCCGCTGCCCGTCTGTCTGTCACCAGGCTGTACCTCATGAACCGTGATAGCTAAATAGTTTCAATTTTCACAGATGATGTATTTCTGTTGCGACTACAACAAATACTAAAAACAAAATAAAATAAATATTTTAGTGGGGTTCCCATAAAACACGGTACGGAGCTCTTCAGGTGCGAGTCCGACTCGCACTTGGCCGATTATTTTAGTGTGTTGATGGTAAGTATTTGATGAGATATATAATACTTATGTTTTATCACTGCTTTGTGCTTGAAAATATAAACTTATATATACTCATTGTGTACCTACAGGTTTCCTTACGATGTTTTTCTTCACCGCAAGCAAGTGCAATTAAAAATACCCGTAGGTATGTATATTCTGGTCCATCTAAGTATACATACATACATACTATCACGTCTTTATCCCTAATGGGGCAGACAGAGCATTTTGGGTCTTGCGGTTCTATGCAGAGCCCAGGGCCGCAAGACCCAAAAGCCACTTTTAGCGTCATGGTGGGCGAGAAGATGGAAAAGCAATCAATACAGTGATGGGTTTCTAGCCGCATCGCCTGTTAACATGATTTGCATTTTTGCCCATTCCCTCGATCGGCTTTTACGATCTGCGTGAGAAGAGAAGCAGCTGGTACATTCTAAGGTTTTTTTTATTTCTCCCAGACCAGCATGGGAGTCCATCTAAGTATCACAAACTTAATTAGTAATCTTTAAAAAATTGGAACTCTTTCATCGATAAATAATAGTCATCAGAAATTAAGTTTTCAATGAGAAATAAAAATTGTAATGCAATAAACGTGAGAATATCGATTTGCAATTTTATCGACAAACTTAATGTGTGGTCGATAAATTCCCAGCACTAGTCGCATGTTTCACTGGGATCGAGTGGAGCCGACGTGCACTATATCGAGCATATTCCGACTGCGAGCGTCATGTACCAGATATGTACTGTAAGGTTGGGGCGTACTAGGCTTTTTATAAAAGCCTGGATTGACTTCCTCCTTGACTGTGGACTGTATTGTAGTCCACAGAGAAGAAAGTGGACTGTGTCCTTCCTTCTGTCCATGTCTTGTGGACTGCATAGTTTTTCTCCATTTTTCTAAATACATACTTGCATATTAAGTAAACACTGCTCTCAATTACTGGCCAGTTGACTGGAAGAGATCCCTATACGGGATAAGTCCGCCGTTATGTGTTTACTTTTCTGATTTGTATCTGAGTTCTTTCTTATGTACAATGAAACTTTGTAACCAAACAATCTTCTTTTTTGACCGTGGACTGTATTGTATTAATAGTCCATAGTGAAGGAAGTGGACTGTGTCTTTCTTCCTGTCCTTGTCCTGTGGACAGTAGAGTTTGTCTCCTTTCTTTTAATTTTAAATGAAAAATATTAAATTAATAAAAAACATTTTTTTAAATAAAATGTATTTCTTTAATTCTCCAACTAATCACATTTCTTCTTCATTGGCAATAATTTTTGCGTGTGCTACAGTAAAAGAAAAAACAGGTTAGTGGTAATATTGCCAGGGAGCTACACTCAATTTTAGCTGTGACCTGAAAGAGATGCTTGATACGGATTCGAAGCTTAAAAATAAAGACGAATGATTAAATTACGTAAATAACATGTGTGTCTCTGTCCTTAGCGAACGGCGTGCGAGCGATGCCTCGACCGAATGGCAAATCTAGAGGACGATAGTCGCTGATTATAGAACGGTTGTGCTGAGTTTTTTTAAATAATTGGGTTTGTGTATAAGTGTATTGTGTGTATGTGTATATTGTGAAGAAGTTTCTTGCCTGTTGCATTCATCATTCATGTTTCATGGCATTTAAGGGCCCTATAGACCGGAAAAAATCGAGCTAACTCTGTCCGTCTATCCGTCGCGCCCCCCGCGTGAGGGACGCGGGGAGCGAGGACAGACACACAGAAGAAAATTATATTTATGAAACCAGTTTGATTTTCTTCCAAGCTGATTTCTAAAACTTTGAATGTACCAGCTGCTTCTCTACCCGTGCGGATGGTAAATCAGATCGAGGGAATGGGCGAAAATGCCAATCATGTTAGCGATGCGACTAAATTCACTAGTTTTATTTCTTTTTCTATCTTCCATCACTATCACGCTAAAGTTGGCCTTTCGGTCTCGCGGCCCTGGGCTTTGTCAGCTAAGAGTCGCATGACTGACGATACAAATCTCTCTAGCTCTAACTGCCTCATTACCCAGGGATGAAGTCATGAAGGCCACGGGAAGAGGAACAGCTGGTAAATTCTAAGCTTCTTCTTTTCTCAGACCTGCATAGAAGAAAAAGCAATAACTAAAAATCCCTAGCAATCAGAAAACGCATTTGCCACCATCTCCTTCGCCCGCCGAGGGCCGTAGGAAAAATATTTTTCCATTTTAAATAAGTATACGGAAAAGCGCATATATTTGCGTTATCTGGTGTTCGTTAAATATTAGTAGTGAACAGTGAACGAATACGGACTTTTTTCCATTAATGCTTTTTCCGATGAGTACGTTTTTCTACAGTTTTGTATGTTTATATCAGCAAATGAAGTGAGGCATTAATTTGAGCGTGTTTTCGAGTTTGCATCGCATTTTAAAGGAAATAAGTTGATTTTGAAGCTGAATGAATAGATTCTGTTAAAAAGAAAACACGTTAGTGTAGTTTGCATGCCATTTTCAATCCTTTGTTTTAAAAAGGTATTGATGAGAAATTAGAATGTCATTTTAAACTAAGAATTAAAAACTTTCGAATACAATATGCAAATAAATTAGTTCTTATCGATTAATATATTTTTCAATTAACTTCGCCGATGATGTTAGGCTCGCCGACTAGGTCTTCTATTTCGGCATTGGTTCTTATCCTCCAAACACCATCCTCTTCTCTTACTGGTCTCAAGATCTTGTGAAATACCCTTCTATCCGCCACAAGAAGCCTTCTTTCCTCTTTTAAAGTTAGTATCTACGTCTTATACATCAGTATAGGACAGATAATTGTCTTATAGATCCGTATTTATGTGCTTCTGTCTACTTCTGCTAACGTTTTATAATAAGACTCATAAAGTTAACTTACGTAAAAAAAGATTCAAATCGACAGTCTTCTTTGTTTTAAAAATAAATTAATCGAATCAATCGACGATTTAAATTTAGAATATCGCATGGAGGCGTCACAAATCAAGCCAATACCGTTAACCGCACGTCAATACCGTAATACCTATCGAAGGCGTTTCAGCACACACTCACATGATTCAAACGTCGAACGTGGTAAATACGAGTATCGGTTCGAGTGTGCGCCCTGCTATCCAATCGCGCGGAACCGATCAACCAATCACAGCCCTCCGTTCATTCTCAATACTATACCACCAATTTAACTTGACCCTTGAAAAGACTTGCACGCTCCTGTCTGTGTCAGTGATTAGTACCGATCGGAGAGGTTAGGGAGGTCGATTTGAATTGGTCGGTTAGCATCGAAGGTTCGATATGCCATTGGCTATCGGCCGTGTTTTTACGTCACGTAGATTTTCCTCGGCTTTTTTCTGGCCGTTTACGGAGATAGCTGTATGGTCAGCTCCGTGATTGGTAAATGCACTTTATATAGAAGCGTTTGTCACGTTGGTTTTTCCGTTTTTCGCGTGTGTGCTTCGTATGTTAAGTTTTATTGATTGTGTTTGATTAAAGAATGATTGATATGTTTCGTTTTGTCTTGTGGTTTTTTCGATTAAAACTTGTAGTTTTATGAAGGATTTTTAAGAGATATTAGGTATAATATTAGCTGACAGGTAAATTATCTGACGTCAACATTTATCTTTTATGCAATTGAAAGATAAAGAAAAATTGATAATTATCAAGTGGAAATATCCAAAGAGAAAGTAAAATGATTTTTGACTTTTGATCTAAAAAATTATCATAAAGAAGAATTTTACATTAATAAACTATCACGTCTTTAACCTTAACGAGATAAATAAAACCCTAGGGCTCAAAAGTCTAGCTTAGTGTGATGGTAGGCGTGAAGGAATCAGAATAGTGATGGGTTGCTAGGCGCATCGCTTATTTACATGATTCCAATTCTCGCTCATTATCTCGATCGAGAAGCGGAAAGTATTTAAAGCTTTTTCTTTTCTCCCAGATCAGCATGGAATATACAACCTAATTAATAGATTACTACCTAATCAATTAATATACCTAACCGCCTTTTCACTTAGGCATGTGAATTACCTTACAGCAACCTATATACGAGTAAGTATTTTTCAGACCTTTACAGATTTTCTCGTTGAAGAAACGTCTATATCTAAGTGCCGTCATTATAAACCTTGTAGGTACTTTACACTAGTGCTGGGACTACAGTGATAAATTAACAGGTATTTTGGTTGGGTATCTGTAACGTTAGTAGTTATTATTTATTTAGTAATTATATTACCTTAGGTAATATTATAGTTATAAATATAATTAAATTTTTCTGTTTTTCCTACAGGTTGACTGGTACAGAATGCATTAGCATTAAGTTCACCTTTTGTACCATTGTGGTCAATAAAGATTTTAATAAATAAATAAAGAATACCCTTTTTTTTCAAATTAACTTTTACCGTCCTACTACTGGGTATATGTCTTTCTCTCTCTGGTAATGCTCATATTAATTTTATTTTTAAATTTCCATCGAGGGCAATAAATTGAACAATAATATGCAAGAACCCAAATTAAACATGTATTAATAAAAAAATTCGCCATGAGTGGGATTCGAAAAAAAATTCACTACATGTTTTAATTTGGATACGAGCATTGTAGCACTGTTAAAATCAATAATAATAATAAATTGTATCGGTATGAAATAGGGAGTAAGTATTAATTTTGGTATGGGTGAGGAATTGGGATCAAGATGAGAGTTGTGGGATGAATCTATAAATAAGCACCACCTATGAAATTGAAGTAAAAGTACCTACATACTTACTGAGGGTACTATTTCTGACATTATTTATTTCAAAGTTTATTTACCAATAAATAATAAATAGTACGAAAAGCAGACCTAATGCTTATAGCATTCTCTACCAATCAACCTTCGGAATACATCGTTTTTAACATCCTCTATGAGAAAATGATAAAAAATCTAGCGAAAAAGTAAGGTTACGTTACTTACATAAATTCATCCCAAAAACTTAACCAATAACATACAATTAATAAAAAATTGCAACATAAAAATAACTTATTGAATAATACCACAAAGGCATAGTTAATAAGTACTAGTTACAAAATAACAGTGACAAAAACTATGCTAACTAAAAAGAAACTATCAATAAATACTAGGTACGAAGCAACAGTGAAAAAATACCGTATCTACGTTACATAAAACTATCCCAGCTAGTTGAAAAACGAGTCAGCTCAAGACGTAAGTACTTGCTGGATCGGTGGGGGCGCCCCCCCTGTCGCCTCGTATAGATTTTTCTTTTTACAGGGAGCTATGTTCCGATATTAAATGCTGGCTTTTTGCGTCGGGTTTGCTTGGGTATTATGTTTACTGTTTGATACATTCATCATTATCATTTCAGTAGCACAACGTCCAAAGCTGGACATAGGCTTCTAGTTTGCTGTCATTGATTCATACATACATACTCATTCATCGTCATTATTTCAGCCGCACATCATCCAATGCTGGACATAGGCTTCTTCTAGAGGATTTCCAAAATGACCGATCTAGAGCGGCTTGCATCCAGCGCCTTCCAGCAACTCAGGTCAGGTCGTCAGACCACCTTGTGGGCGGGTGTCCTACGCTTCACTTGCCTGTACGTGGTCGCCATTCGAGAACCTTTTTGCCCCATCGGCCATCGGTTTGTCGCGCTGTGTCCTGCCATTTTAACGAGCTAATCCGCTGGGTCTGTCAGTGTCAGTTACATAGATACTAACACGTTTTTATCCCTAACGGGGCTGACTGAGTATTCTGGGTCTTGCGGCTCTAAGCAGATACCGTCTTATTATAAAACGCAGACTACCTTTGTTACTAGGTTTTAACCATTAACCGACCAAATCAAGTTGACATCTAGTAATATGTGATTGTTCTATCTGAAAATGTCAACTCAATTTGGTCGGATAATGGTTTAAACGTGGTAACAAAGTTAGTCTGCGTTTTATAATGAGGCTGATAGAGCCTAGGGCTGCAAGACTCAAAGGCCACTTTAAGCGAGAAGGTGAAAGAAGGAATCAAAAATAGTGATGGATTGTTAGCCGCAACTCAACATGATTCGCACTTTCGCCCATTCTCTTGATTGGCTTCTACTGCGCGGGAAGAGAAGCAGCTGGTACATTCTAAGTTTTTTTCTCCCGAACCAGCATAGGAATTGGAATGTAAACGTAAATATCTATCAAAATGTTGACTAAACCAAAGATAATATAGTTACTAATGTAACAGATACCCAATGCCATTAAACTATTGGAGGGCCCGTAAGTAGGCAATACTGGAGTTGCAGGTAAGCACACAGAGATGGCAGCACACACGACTAGCAAAAAAGTGAAAAAGGAAGTGTTGAATATATGCTTCAAAAATAGTTATTGCGTTTCATATAAGTATTATTTAATTAATTAGAGTACTACTTTATTCAAATAATAGGGATTAAAGATTTTAATGTTTTAATTATTACCATAAAACGCCATCTAGTGACCAGGAAGAGAAAGAATTATATTCATAAGGCGATGGGTACCTAGGCATGACAAAACTATTTATTTTCCATAATATGTTAACGTATAACTATATTGTAAAGAAATACGCTAATAATATTACGATCTAGCCTAAACTCAGACTAATGAGTAATTTTACATTGACCTAGTTTTATAAAGTACTCATTGTATAAGAATGTGTCCATCGGCACTTTTCTTACTGTCTCTATTAAGGGGAAAGGCACTATGTTCATGTGTCTTTTGTTTTCATTGTCACTATTTTTCACTACCATTCACTAATGTCACTGCTACTCAAGTTCAAACGGTTTAGTTCTTCTAAGTCGATGCCTTACACTCAAATATAAATTATAAAGACATACAAACAATCAAATACAGTTTTTTCGATATATATCTTCTCGTAGATCGTGGCGTAGTTGAATTCGTTACGTCGCACTGAAATTGAAATTCCATTACGGAGATTGCTCCTTAACGGCTGGCTGTAGATATTCGTTTGAGGCAACAAGATTATGTTTTTAACGGGTTTTAGTGACAAGTCCCGTCGAATATTACAATTTATTCCCTTGGGAGGAAATAACAGTAAAGATGACAGGAGTAAAGAAAATTATGACATTTTACGGTGGTGATGCTATTGATCTTCTTAGAATTAATTAGAGATCCATTATTGTTTCGTAAAAATCTTAAGAACAGTTTTTCCTGTCGGAACATATTCTACAATGTAATATGAGTGCGTATAAGTAATATTTAGGTATTAGCTGTTTTCGTAAAGTCCCTCGGTTGCCTAGAAGAAATTGCAGTTGACATCTCCTTTCTGTATCATTAAGATTGGTGCAATTAAAATTGTACCTAACTGTATTGATATTTAAAAGAAAGAGCTTGAAAATAATAAAGCATATATTAGCAAAAATAAATATATCTATAATAAATATATATATAGTCTCAAACTTACTTTGGGGCTAGCTCAATCAGTGTAATTTGTCCCTATATATTTATTATTTATTTATTTATATAGCTATTGGTGCAGTGGTCATTCTAATGAGATATTTTAAAGAGGCCATTATGATACTGGGGGGTTACTCCCAAAACAGTACGCAAGACGGACGTTACTGCGTATCCGCGTTTCGGTGTCAAGCAACATTAAGCACTAACGTATGATGATAAAGTCTAATTTTGTTTGACATAGAAATAGGACGTCACTATCGGACGACGAACGTTATATTTTATGGAGTAACCCTCTTGTGGTCATTTTTAACCGACTTCAAAAAAGGAGGAGGTTATCAATTCGATTGTATGTTTTTTAGGGTTCCGTACCTCAAAAGGAAAAAACGGAACCCTTATAGGATCACTTTGTTGTCCGTCTGTCCGTCCGTCCGTCCGTCTGTCAAGACCCTTTTTCTCAGGAACGCGTGGAGGTATGAAGCTGAAATTTATATCAATTACTCAGGTCTACTGTCCCTTGAAGCTGTGAAAAAATCAAACTTCTAAGCCAACGCAATCAAAAGATACAGCCGTTTATGCCGCAAATTTTCGATACTTGCAAGGGAATCAAAACCTACAGGGTGCTTCCCGTGAACTCAGAATCTTGAAATTTGGTACGAAGCAACGTCTTATAGCATAGATAAAGGAAAAATTACGAAAACCATAAATTTTTAGTTACATCACATAATATATTTTTTTTTAATAATTTTAAACTTACTACCCATTTCCTCATAAACGCGTAGAGGTATTAAATTGAAATTCATACCAAATTCTCGTTTGTACGGAACCCTCGGTGCGCGAGTCCGACTCGCACTTGGCCGGTTTTTTTTGTATGTATGTGACGCGATATCTTCGGCAACCGTGGACCGATTTTGATGATTCTTTTTTTATTTGAATGCCCTTTCTCCCAAGTTGGTCCCATATTAATTTGGTGAAGACACGATGAAGAACTTTGGAGATATGGAAGAAACTCCTGAAAAAAATTTAGGACGGTTGTTTTTTTTGTTAAAAATTTAATTATGATATAGTGAACTTTATGCGACTAAAGGCCTAATTTTAGTGCGTACAAGACCTCAGTGGCTGGCTAGTTTTGGTGCGTCTCTCCTAGAATGGAGGAGCTCATACATGTGTTTTTCGTGTGTGTAAGTGGCCGACCTGGTGTCAGATTTTTCAAGATGTCTACAGGCATCTGACATAGCTTAACGACTTCAAAAGTCACAAATAATTTATTTATCTTTGAATATTTGTATCCCTTGATAATTGTCAATTTTTTTTCGATTTCGTAAAAGGTGTATGTTTATATTAGATCATTTACTTACAGCTAACTTTACTGCCGCTTCCTAAGCGCAAGTACAGAAGAAACGGTAACAAACTGTACTGCAGCATTTTCTCCAAAAACGTCAATTTACAATTATACTAATATTAAAATTAGATAAGTGAACTGAGAATACGTTGTTATGTCATAATAATTAATTAACCATGGTGTCAAATTTGAAATTAAGTGCCATATAATGCTCATAATATATGCACGAAAATCGTAAAGATCTAGGGTACCTAGCTAGACATTGTAGCTAAACAACGTTACTTCATCCTACCAATATTATAAACGCGAAAGTTTGTTTGTTACTCTTTCACGTAAAAACTACTAAATGGATTTTAATGAAACTTTACAATAATATAGTTTACATCAGAATAACACATAGGCTACAATAGAGAATATGCACGTAATTTTTTTCTTTGCTTTATAAAATCCTTATTAACCACAATAAACAAATATGAAAGATTTCATAAAATATCTTAATCAGCGACGTACTTGTTATACTTTAAGGTTTCAATTAGAAAGAGAAGTCCAATATGGACTGGTGACGTCAACGTCCATGTCATCTATACATTTGCCATAGAAAATAGCGTTTTTGCGAGTGAAATAGACATATTTTCGTAAAATCGTTATATCTCGTTCGTTTTTTAACCAACTTTAATTCTGTTTTTACTGTTAGTACCTTACTTTTGAATATTTATGGATGTGCTTAGATAACAAACATTTTTTTCATGCATATCTTATACCTTTAAACGAGCAATTCTTGTATAATTATTTATTTATAAGTTTCTGTGATCTCGAAAACGGCTCTAACGATTTCGCTGAAAATTTGTATATGGGGGTTTTCGGGGGTAAAAAATCGATCAGATTAGTTTTATGTTTGGGAAAACGCGTGTTTTCGGGTTTTCATGCGTTTTTCTTTCCACGCAGAATATGGTCGCTAATTTCGTCGCGCTGACGCCTTGTTTTTAGCTCAGCGGTTAAGGATACCGACCGCTAGAAAGAGTGTTACGGGTTCGAGTCCCACTTGGTGACTTACTTTTGTTTTTTTTTTTATGATTAAGTTTATATTTTTTATTTTATTTTGCATTGTTTTTAGACAAGTTTATAAAAAAATTGTTAATGTTTGAGATGTAACCGAGCAAAGCTCGGTCGCCCAGGTACTCTTATACCTTTAAACGAGCAATTCTTGTATATTTATTTATTTATAAGTTTCTGTGATCTCGAAAACGGCTCTAACGATTTCGCTGAAAATTGGTATATGGGTGTTTTTGGGGGTAAACAATCGATCTCGAGTATTCATGCGTTTTTCTTTCCTCGCAAAATATGGTCGCTAATTTTTAAGATGCGGATCGCTAGAAAGAGTGTTACGGGTTCGAATCCCACTCGGTGACTTACTTTTGTTTTTTTTTATGTTTAGGTTTATATATAATTTTTTATTTTGTATTGTTTTTAGACATGTTTAAAAAAATGTAGTTAATGTTTGAGATGTAACCGAGCAAAGCTCGGTCGCCCAGGTACTTCCCTATTAATCAAGATATTGTGTGATAATCCTGCGCAGACGAAGTCGCGGCCACCTAGTACGTAATATCAGTCGCAGCTAGGTGCCAAAGATGCCTGAATTATGGCTATTTCTGATAGCAATAAACCGATCCCGATTGACACGGCGACACGATTCCGCGATATAATTGTGCAATTACTCTCGGATCGAGTCGTTCTTGGAACTGATGCGTATTTAGTCCGCGTGATTTGTGATGTCACGCCTGGCTAGGGCGGATTTTGAGCAACTTCTTAATTTATTTCTTTATTTTAGTTCAGTTTTTATTTCAGTCAACCTCGTTATCCATCATTATCAGTATGAAGAAAGATGTTATTCAATAAGTAATCAATTTTTAAACAACTTATTAATTATTGTGTTATGTCATAAGTAATCAGACCACCTGATACGTAAAAGTCGATTCTAATATTGCAAGCCTTTTTTTCTAAAGTTTATTCTCTGAGTTTTGCCGATGTCATGCCTGTGTGTATTCTTATTTGGATCTGTATTAGAAACACCGAGCCGTTTCCACATGCTTAAGTTCCATCATCCATGTACCATAGAAACTTGCTGGAAGCATTTCTTTGTTCTGTTCCCGATTCACAAGGTGACTTATTAAAACCGCGAGGTCGTGAGGGCAAACGTGAGTATAGCCCTTTTACCGACAACCTTTTTAATGGTTTTTCTGATGTCATCAGGTCAATTTCTTCATTCCCTAAATTTTCTGTCTGGCCTTTTAGGCACATATTCATAGTATAGGATGTGTTATTACTTCAAGTAAGTAATCAGACCTTCTGTATGTGGATATCTAAAGCTGCGTTGCCTCTTTAAAATCTAGCTCCATAATCCTTCGATTCTACACAATATACCAAAACTTTGCCGATGACATGATTTGCACTTACTTCTGAAGTTGAATCTTGACTAGAAACACCTTTCTACAGCTTGCTTCCTTATCTTTATACTGTATGATAGATCCTTGTTAAAACACATTTCTTCTGATCCTGATTGACACGGTGACTTTTTGGCATTTCTAGGACAAATATTAAAAACACGAGTATGGCTTTCTACAACCTTTTTAATAGTTTCGATGCTGTTTTAAAGATGCCACAAATAATGCTGGCTATCTAACGGTTAAGTCTAAGAATTTTTGCGACTAACAATAATGATAATAGTCTATTATAGATCTAAATTATCTCCTCATAGGCATACTCCTCCAATAGGGCCATTTAGATCCTAGATAAGAATAAGAATTAGAAAAAGATAAAACTCTATCAAAGGTTATCGTCTACTATCTAGTGATATTATACTGGGTCAACAGTAAATGGTGTGCAATCACAGTTAGATCAATTTGATGATGGAGAATACCAGCAAAGTTTAACTGATATCCCGATGAGAGAACAAGGTTGTTAAACGGACTTAAAGTATGAAGTAGGTATTCACAGATTGAATCAAAAATTAGAAGATCTGGAGGAGAAGTATATTTAAGGCTTTGAAAAATATGACCATTGACAACCTGCTGCACAGTTTGCCGCTTGCCGCTTAATTCAGAAGAAGCGGCTTCTTCTGTATTTGCGCTTTAGAAGCGGCATACTTTTCTGTAAGTAAATGAAACCGATATGAAAATTGTCAATTAACAAGTCAAGATAAATCAATGATTTTTGACTTTGACTTTGACACCCATATACAACAAAAAGTTTAAGAAAGACGACTGAAAAGATATTTCTGAGCGGCCGAGTGCGTCTCTGCGCGTGCACTGGGATCATGAAAGCATTCCTGCGACGCGCGTTCATTTTCATAGATTTATTGACGGACGCGACTAACAGCCAGTGGTGTACAAACTATAAGTGACCGCCCTAGAAATAGGACTCCATTGATCGGGGTGATTAAAAAAACTAAGCAATTTTACTAGCAAATTCACGGGCGGTAGGTGACCGGACTAAAGCTACAACTAAATGGTTTTAATAGTTCCAGATTTTAATTCGCTGCAATAGGTACATAACAGAGAGCAGACATTGCTCTCTAAAGCAGTACAGCTATATAAGTAAAGTACTAGAATCTGCAAAGGCTGTAATCTGAAGAGATATAGGCCAAAAATGTACAATTATGCAGCGCATGCGCTTGTTTATGACGATTATTAAAGATATTATAAATATCCTATGATAATAAAGATATTATATTTGAATTCAATTGGTTGTGTTTGTATAGAAGCAGACTACGAGCGCTGTATCACTATTATGATACATATCTTCTTCTTATCAAGTCGTTGTCTCAAATTTTAAAATTTTGCTCTATCGTTACGTAGCCAATTTGAAGCCGTAGCAGGTCAAGCGTAGTACAGCTGGTGGGGCTCAAAGTGCGCTAAAGACGCAATTATTAATAATCTTAGTACATAAAACTTTGAGAATCATAGCAAAATGCCAATTGAGATGGCGAAACCGAACCGCGATATTTGCGGCGGCACCTGCGCGCGCACTAATCATGCGACGCGATGCCGCATCGAACTCCCTGACAATTTATTGGCGGACGGCTATCGGGAGTGAAGTTTGAAAATAACTGGATTTACGGGCGGCATTGAGAGTTTGGATTTAGAACTTGTTTGTTCGATGTTTGAAAATTTAAATTTCCGTCATTATTTATTAACTTACTTTGAAATAAGAACTACGTAAATCGAATAACAATTTGAAACCTATGTTGTATGCTCTTCTGGGACATAAAAAACAACGTAGAATATACTTGCTGCTTCTCTTTCAGCGCAGATCGTACTGATTAGTACAAATGTTAACGAAATCCAAGCGCAGTCTAATGGGAAAATGCTCTAATTGTCTCGCAAGGTGTTAAGACATCAAGTATCAGATCGCAAAGTCAAAACCACAGGAACTTTGAACAATAAATATAATCACGTTTCTTGACCACTAGGGTGTGCTTTCTATGCGTTATCGCCCATCGCTATCGCAAAGGAAAATGTTAAGTACCTAGTAATTAACGGGTACTTTAATTGGCAATTTCTTTGTTAAAGAATTAGTTGTTTGAAGTAATAATTATGATAGAATAGTAGGTACAAGTCATAATAACGACACGTAATTATATTGTTAAAAAATTAAAAAAAGAAATATCATAGTCTAGTTTAGTAACTTTTACAGGTTGATTTTAAACCCCTTTGTTTTATGAGAAGTTGAATCATTAATTCCTGAAGCACAGGCTTCGATGTAGCACAGCTATTGATGCAACCTTGAATGTGCTAAGATGGAAGAGAGATTCTACTTCAAGAAGTACAACTTTGAAAAATTAAAAAAAGAAATTTGATATTACTTTTGCAGGTCATTTTAAACCCCCTAGTTTATTAAAAGTTGAATAACTAATTCCTAGGCTTCGATGCAGTACAGCTATTGATGTAACTGGGAATGCGCTAAGATGCGATAGAGATTTTACTTCAAGAAGGACAACTTTATAGTAAATGCTTCTATTCAATAGCAATACAGTTAATTCAAGTGCAATTACAGATATATTCAACGCCTTCACCATAGACAAGCACAACGTAGAGGACGTAGAACAATGTACGGAAATGTACGCGTGACTGAGCTAAAACAAAATAAAGGTAGCTGCAAATACGACACTCCCAAACTCGTCGAAATCAGGTGCGTAAGAAGGAATAAAACAAAAACAAATTCACTGTATCTAGCTTCATGGGTAGTCTATTAGAATACAGATTTTTTTGACATCGAATTTCATTTCCCAGAAAACTATTCCACGATTTTTAATACATTTTTTTCTTGATAAAACGAATAGTTAATCATTGCAGTTTCATATTATAATAACAACATTTAAAAAAATATATATTTTAAAATGGTTTTCTTTTATAGAAAAACGGTATATCGAACTAACATTTCATATAAAATATTAAGTTATCGATAAAACTGTTCATGAAAACATGTTTCAATATGTAACGGTACACATAATAACTCGCTTTGCTCGCTCGGCTCTTGCGTGTGTTGGTCGCAGTTCTAACATAACCTAACCAATAGGATTGCCCTAACCTAGGAAAATGGAAAGAAGTGTCTTAGCACTCGCCGGCCGCTGCCGCGGCACGCTCGTTTCGCTCGCTCGGCTCGTGCGTGTGTTGGTCGCAGTTCTGACATAACCGGCGGCAGGCCGCCGGCCGGCTCTCCGCGTTCAAGCGGTTATGCATCTTATATCACTTGACATAAAGCTTGTTTTGAAATGACGCGTCGCTTCCGATGCCATGCCATGCCAATCCAGTGTAGCGCGGCCCTAATGTAGTAAGCGGATGTGGCTTTGCCTTAAAATAACGTCCTCAGCAAAACAAAATTAACAGAAATATTTATTTGAAACCAATAATTCAAAAGTTTTGTTGACAATCTTGGACTTTTTTATAAAACAGGCACGAATTTGGCGATAAACAAAGAACAACTAAGCAAAATATGCATATACAAAATATGTCCGATGATTACCTTCTCTTTCTTTTGAAGTTTGGTAAAACTTACTTATTTGGATCAGAAACATGTATTAGATACTAAAGTTATTGTTCTATGCTTTCCTTATATTGCAGCTCTAGTCTATGGCCAGTGGTGATCTTGGATCTCCTATCTACGGTATATCTATGGTACAATTAAAGGTTACTGATTTTCCAAGATCTTGTCCGTTGTCTGAAGCACGCCTTTTGTTTCACTTGTATTCCATCTTTCTAGATATCTTTTGAACTGTATCTATTGCACGCCTCATAAGCGGAGCGTTGAGGTAGTGCTCTACTCTCAATATGTTAGGGTCAAGCAATTTTGTAGACTAAAACTGTCTCTTTTATGTATTTTACTTTTTATATCCATATATTTTTATCGCTTTTAAATTAATTATCTACATATATTTATTGTAGATAAAGGAAGAGGTAATACATTCCATCATTTTTATCAATGTTTCCAAATATATATATTTTTTACTAGCCTATACTGTCCCACTGCTGGCAGGCCTCCGTCACTCGATCAAGATCGCTCAAAATGTACCTACCGGCTAGCCGTGTTTTCTAACGCCCAGGTGGCAAAGGGGCGCCACACTCCGGCCTGTGTAGTCGCATGCATGAGACTTGCTTACTGCGTATTGTTTGTTTACAATATCTTCTTATATTTATATTATATTTACAATATAAACAAGCGTTATATTTAACAATGTCAAGACATTATTGTGCGGTATTCCAATGTCAAAATCAAAGAGCCAATAAATAATTGTCGTTTTTCACATTGCCAAAAGACGAGGAAAGTAAGTGTTTTTTTTTTCGTTAAAAAGAAGGTAGTCGTAAAGAATAGGATTTGGTACTGTCTCGTCCAATCAGATTATTTTGTAGGTATGAAGTTTGATTGTCCTACTGAACGTCGAAAGTTTAACATCGATTTACTGTATTCAGATAGTATATGTTGTTGTTTTTCGTGTGTGTAAGTGGCCAACACTGGTTTCAGATTTAAAGCTGCCTAAAGGCATCTGACATAGCTTGTGCGGACCACGCCCGGTGCCGCTTTACATGCGAAAGTGCTAGTGCGGGCCACCGAGCTCCCCTAGTAAAGTATATAACAACGATTTACGTGAACTAGAAAGTATGCTATAAATAATTACTCAATATCGTATGTTTCTCATTGCGATGTACGGTACATCCACAGTTAATGAAGTTTCTATGAAAATCACACGCTCTTATTACGTCACAACTTTTAAAGTCAACTCATCTATAGATCCTTTTTAATAAAATTTCTTTTCATAAATATGCGTCACGTTCATTTTTGTATTTTACAACATTGAGTCAACCCTAAGGTAATCTCACAACGGCCGACGTCATCGCCCGCTGTGCACTTAAAACGCTCCGTTGAGTCAAAGCAGTTAGGCTCATATTTCCTCGCGTCGCTTGACAGCTAGAAAGTTTAGGTATTTTAAATAAAGCGTAGGTATTTGGCGTTTGTAGGGAAGTGATGTATCTGTTACGTAGTAACTTATTAGTAATCTGTGCTGCTGGGCAAAGGCCTCCCCTCTATTACGCCACTGTTCTCTATCATTTATTTTCGACTTCCAGGTCTTGTCAAAAAGCACCAGATCATCGCACCACCTTGTCCTTGGACGACCTCTTTTACGACGCCAACCTTCCGGCACCCATTCTGTAGCAATCTTGGCCCACCTTTCTGGGTGCATCCTACACACATGCCCAGCCCAGTCCCATTTGAGTTTGGCTGCTTTTCTCCCCACGTGTATTATTTTGGTTTTGGAATGAATGCTGGTGTTACGTACACGGTCTGTTAGTTTTATTCATAATATACTTCGTTCCATGGCTCGTTGGCAAACCCCGAGTTTGAACTTTTAAGACAAGGTCCAAATGAATGTATAAAAAAAATATGAAAAAAGGTTTTTTACTTTCCATAGTTACTAAATCACGCGACTATTCGATGTATGAAAAAATAAAAAAATTTCAATTATGTCGGTCAAAAATTTATGTCATACTGTATTTTCTTTCAATTTTATAATTTGACTGTGGAAAACTGTCTTTTAGATAAATGAGGTCTAACAAAATATACTGAAACTATTTTAAGGGTGAATTCAGTTGGTGATACTGATCAACTTTCCCCAAGAAACATGTGTCGTGACATAAAAATAGATCCGAATTTGTATGGAAAGCGAAAAATTATTTTTCATATTTCCTTAAGGGAAAGTTGTTCACAATTACTGACTAAATTGACCTATAAAATTGTTTCACAGTATGTTTTGTTAGAGCTTATACCTATAAGTATCTGCAATTTAAAATGCTTAAACATTACAAAAAATTGACAAAATCGAACATGCAGTTTTAAAATAAAAGCTAGAGTACATTTGTAACGAAAACTTTAAAGTACGGGCGTTCCTAATAAGCCAGAAATTGTATAAAATAGATAAAATAATAAGAGAACATTGTCAGCAGATACCAAAACACATTTGATTACACTCGAGATCGCTATTAGAGATCAAATGCATCCTGAATATTGCTATTGGCACGACTCGCTTGCTTTCTCAAGTCGTGTTAGAATAACATTTACACTAAACTTATAAATCTCAGATGCCGGCACTGGTGATGGATGGGGTGCAGCTACTCGTATGTGAAATTTGTGATATTTGCGGATATGCGTCCAGTGTTGCCGGATTGTCAAGTGACAATGGATGTACAGGGTATTTAGTTAATGCAGACGAAATTGTGAATCATAGTTGTGTTATATGAGCAGGTTTAGGACGCTTTCAGTCACATTTTATAAGAAAAGAAACAAAGAAAGAAAGAAACAAAGAAAAAAGAAACAAGGAAAGAATCATAATCATAATCATTTATTTTGTCAATCACAGGTACAATGGGTGTCAGGTACATAAAAATTAAGCATCACTGTATTGCGCCGTTAGGCATACAAAGTCATATAAATTGTTTGTTAATACATGCCGTCACAAAGATTTCTACTAATAATAAAGAAAGAAACAAATAATAAAAGAAAAATTTTATTTAGCAAAAAAAATCTTCGTTTATTATTTTAGATATTGGTAAAGGTCCCACCAAATCAATGTTGATATAAGAAAAACGTTCGACATATTTAATAAAAGCAAAGCACGGTTAGAAACATTTTGCCTCGAAATTTTCAAAATAACAACTAAATAAAATTAAGGACTTTTCTAGCTTTTACAAGTCGTGTAAAATAACGTTTAAGTACATTAAACTTATAAATCTGAGATACCGACACCGGTGATAAATGGGCTGCAACTAGGTATATGTGAAATTTGAATAATTATGTTTTCGGATTTGATATGACAATAGATATACCAGGTTTTTTAGGTTATTCAAAGGAAATTATACATCTTGTTTTACGTAGACGTGTGGGTCACTTCCTTAGTGACATTTTTAGAAACATAACCTGATTATAAAAGTAGCGTGTATCGGAACGGATTATTAATGACAACCAACGAATGTTTCTTTAACATTTGAATGTGCATGTATACACTTTTTCAATAAGGAAGTCTTACACTTCTTTCAGATGCCTATAGATAAAACAAGCCTAGAGAAATCAGAAATCATTTAAAAACACATTACAGTACATCGGTTTCACCATAAGCTACCCGAAATGAATGCACAGCGTTTACATATAAAGTATCAGACAAAAAACGTATTGTCACCTATTCACCACAATCGAGCGATTTCTATGATCATCCATTTGTTTTAAAAAAGAATAAAAATATAATCTACTCTATTCTTAGCCGCATAAAGTTCAATATATTACTGGCAAGTGATTCGGTAAGCATTTTGAACGCAAGGTGCTTTGCCACCTGATTTTAGTCTTTACTCTTTTGTAATAATGCAACCTTTTGTTTTATTTACTGCCAGTGTCTTAAACTTTAAAAATAAAACTCGTACGTTTCAAACACGTTCCGTATTCGATATTCGTCTTTATATCACTTGATGTTAGTCTATGATGTTTTATTTTCAGTGGCAAAGGAAGTGTGGTGGAATTTCCTCGTTGCTATAATGACGTCACGGTGTATGGAGAAGAACGTATTAAAATGACATTTACCAGGTGTACGGAACAGTTATATTTATTTACGCCTTCGGATTTCGAATATTTAAGTTTTGTTTTGATTTCGGCCACGAATCTAATGGTTTTGTGAACAATGGCTGATTAGTGACCTGTTTGCTGGTGGAATCGTTGTTTTATTTCGTGTTTGAAGAAAGAGTATCTGTTGCTTCAAAGTTCCCAGTTTTCTGTTCTTTTTTTCCGGCTGATACCTAACTAACAACTTCTTGTCCTCGGTCCTTGTTCTTCTTGTTATTGTTGTTCTTGTTCGTGCCCTTGTCCTTGTCCTGGGTCCTGAATGTTTATATATATGTATCAATCAGCTTTACCGACTTAGCTCTTGCGAAAACTTTGGAGTCTTTGTTCTACTCGATCGTCTCCTTTTAGTATCAAAGTTGATGGAATTTCAGACTTCGAACATGAGCCAAATCAGTTTAGAGTTAACCAAGTTCGCTAGGTCACAGTTCAGGGTGAACTAGTAGTTTTTGATCGTTTTTGCAACTATTTGACACTAACGGTTCTACTTTATTAGTATGAAGTAAATGGGTTACTCACGTAAAAATTCAGCTACTGACCCACATGTTTCGACCTCACCAGAGGTCTTCATGAGGGCGAATGTGACATGAGAACGCGCACACGATGTCGCCTCGAGTCACATTGAAACATGTCGGCCAGTAGCTGACTCTCTGCGTGAATGAGTAATCCGTTTCCTTCATACTTATTACTTATACTGTTTGTGTCTCACGTTAGTTTTTATCCCCGACAAAAAAGTGGTGTTATAAGTTTGTCTGTCTGTCTGTCTGTGGCATCGTAGTACTCACGAACGTTGGACCGAAAGCAAGATGCGGTGGCTTTTAGGTTTGAAGAAAATCGTTTAAAAGTTATTAAGTAATCGTTTGAAAGTCACGGTTTTGTAGTTTGCCTGTCAAATAATAGATTGCGCTAGTACGGATATCAATTCTACTACACAGTTTCTCCACCCATCACTAGATGGCGTTTACATCTAAAACTATTAAGTCGGGGCTTTTGAATTCGCCTGACAAATAAACATGTAACCAAAGCGATTCCGCTTTATTAATAATCTCATCCGTAGACACCTGCCGCCCAAAAATATCGATCAGCTCATAAAGTAAGCTGCCAGCAGATATTAATAAGCGAATCAATGGCGCATTTACTTTGTAGCTGAGATGTGCGGAGAGGTGCCAAGACGGGCATCATTAACATCGATATTAAATACGTGACTATTGATATTTCTATATTTGTGGACAGCTGTGCCAATTTGACGTCTATTTCCACTTCGTGACTCTTTCTCTTTTTTTTATTCTTCCTTACCATTCCCCATTTTATTTATATACAAGCTTACGGCTTTAAACAGGCAGAGTCCAGGGCAGCAACACTCAAAGGCCACTTTAAGCGTGATAGCGGGCGAAAAGGTAAAAAACGGAATTAAAGCCGTGTGGTTTCCGGCAGAGTAGAATAGGACCACTCCAAGTCTTCCCGTGGATGTCGTAGAAGGCGACTTAGGAAATACAAGCTAAACAAAGCTTATACACATCAATGAGACCTCTCCAACCCGTCTAGCCAGCGAGGAGAGTGTAGGCCAAGTCCTCTTGCTGCTCTGGCCAAGTATACACTGGCTCAAGTAGTACAGAGAGGGTCGTGCTCCTGCAGTGGAGACTAAAAAGACCTGATGATGATGATGAAAGTAAGTGATGGGTTGCTGGCTGCATCGCCTATAAACAGATTTGCTTTTTCGCCCATTCCCTCCATCGGCTTCTATGATCTGCGAAGGAAGAGAATCATCTTGTGCTAACATTTTTTTTTCTTTTGTCCTGGACTAGCGTGGAAGGAAGAAAAGGCAAGACATAACTAGAATAGACTTAAGTTTGTAGAGACTTCACCTGTCCCGGCTTAGTATAGGTGTGTTCCCACATGAAATGTGTACAGTACGGGTCGTTGAAAAGGATTAATTATTAATAAATTAATTTATTTAATTAAAACATAACTGATTAGATATACAATAAAGTACAAGTATTTGTGTTATGAGTATGACTGGTGGAAGGAAAATAAGTCAGAGGGAGGAAGGAATGTGTCTAAAATTTAAAAATCAGAAAATAAAATTTAAACGAAGTTGAGATTTGAATATAATGATGGAGAAAGGATGTGAGCAAGAACATGAAGGATGGAGTTTATTGCAACATCATTACAAGTTGGTGGACTAGAAGGGTCATAGAGTAGCGAACCTAGACCAACAAGCGAGGTAGAGGAGACCTCTAACTCTGTTGGGCCTCCGGGCCGCAACTCAATGCATATAGCAAAAATTGGAAGACGAAGAAGGCGGAGGAGGACGAGTCTTAAAAAGAATAACCTAAAGTTTTCTTATTTTCTATTATAGCTAGCCGTTCCAGCAGAGTAGAATAGAACCACTCCAAGTCTTCCCGTGGACGTAAACTAAACAAAGTGACACCATGAAATGAAGAATGAAAAGTGACACTTTTTTGTGACATTTTATTTTATGAACTGTACCGAATAATTTATTTTTGAACCAGTCATTCTTGATTTTTTCACGGTTCAATATATTTGTTTTACTGGTATTTTACTGGTATTTAACTGCCTCCGTGGTGTAGTGGTTAGAACGTTCGGCTCATACCTGGAGGTCGCGGGTTCGATTCCCGGCGGGGGCAACGACTTTGTGTTGTTGTCCTAGTTTGGTTAGGACATTGCAGGCTGATCACCTGATTGTCTGATAAGTAAGATGATCCGTGCTTCGGAGGGCACGTTAAGCCGTCGGTCCCGGTCACTGTCTTGACATTGGTCGTTACCTAAAACCATGTCAGAGGCCTTTAAGGCGGTTTAAAAACTTTGACACTAGTGTTAGTCACTAACACACACGTTATGAAAGAACTGGTATTTTCTATCCATGCTTTATAGCATGCGTAAGCTTGCCTTTAAAGTCATATAAAAATATACTTACAAAACAAAGCTAATAACATTTAATAGTTCGTGGAAACTGATACAATGAAGGTAATGTTCGAAAGTGCGTGCGCAGTCCCACTATTGTCTGTTTATCTGTTCCAAATATCTCCTTACCACGTCTAATAATGGTCGACGTTTCACCTGTTTTTGAAGATTGGAAAAGTACGGGGTTTATCTAATGTAATGAATTAATTATAGGTTTGTTTAGTTTTGAGAAGCTCGGTAATTTCGTGGGAGAACGCATTACTAGTACTACCGTAAGTTTAGTGATACTGGACGTAGTCCGCATAGGGATAAATCTCAAGTGGCATAAAAATCTCGAGCTCCTGCGTCCTACTACTCGAGCGATACATGGCCAGACCAGCCAGAGGACTTGGCCTACACTCTCCACGCTGGCCAGATGGGTCGGAGAGGACGTCTCATTGATGTTCATGAGCTTTGTTTAGCTTGTTTCTAAGTGGCCTTCTACGACATCCACGGGAGGTCTTGGAGTGGTCTTATTCTACTCTGCACACGGCAGTCCTTTGAACCCTTGCACCTTTAGCCTTTGTTCCCGGCTGTTATCATTGTATGACAGTTGTCAAGCTACGTCAGATGCCTTCAGGTTACTTGAAAATTTGACACCAGTGTTGGCTACTTACACACACGACAAACAGACTAAACCTAGCCAATTCACAGGCTACATCTAATAAAACTAGGAGAACAAACAATGTATAGGACCCCAACTTACCTGCTAACAATCTAGACCTAATCCCAACCATATTTCAAAGCAATAAGGGTGATAAACAAACACTTTGAATGCAAAACGAAGTTTGTACAGTCGCCAGGACATGTTAATCGTGGTACGATGGAGTGATGTGTGAATAGGCAGGTTGCCATTTGACGATTTAAGGTTGAATTTGTCGTGCGATTTGGAAATACGTTTTAAAAGAGGTTTGCTACTTGCTTGAAAACATACATGCATTCAACATCAGAGCGTATTTTCCCGGTTGCATCCTAAGCAGTATTGCTTTAGTGCCCAGGGTCCGCTACCTAACCAAGGAGATTCGACGAGGTTACTGGTTTTTACATGGAGTGACTTCCGTCTGACCTCCGCAACCCAAAGGGTAAATCCGACCCAATCCTTGGGTAGTTTGATGATTAAACGCTAGATGACGAACCTTTCGAAACACGAAATCATCTTTCTTTTCGGATAATCAGGTGATTCAAGCCTGCAATGTCCTAACCAGACTGGAAACAACTTTTCACAAAGTATGCTTCCTAGTGGGATTCGAACCCGTGACCTCCAGATCACAAGGTGAACGCCTTGACCTCTGGACTATGGAGGTAGTCCATTAATAACCATATACAAGACATACACAAACTATCACATTTATTCCTACGGGGTAGTCAGAGCCTTTTGTGTCATGCGACCAAAGATGTAGCGAAATGTTGGGCGAGAAGGTGGAAAGAAGGAATCAAAATATTTATAGGTTGCTGTCCACAACCCATAAATATTTTCCTGAAAATAAAACGTCAATTTACTTCACAAAATAATGTCTCTTGTCATGATCATATCCATTTTTAATGTGATTTTAGATCTGTTATTGCAGAAAAACTGATAATTAAGAGCGCTTTTTGACTTCAAGATACTACGTCGTCATCTGCCAATCCATAAAAAAAGTTTGTTTTGACGTTTAGAAAAAAGTTTCTAATTTAACTGAGTTTTTGGCGGAAAGTCAAGGGGTTCTGTTGGAGTTTGCTTTAAATTGTTTTGCAAATTGATTCTAATGGACTTTATAATATGAAATTGGTGTAGTTTGGTGTTATAAATGCTTATTCTTATGGACAATATGTAAAATGTTTAAAATGGACAGTCATAGTGCGACTGTAGTGATATTTATTTGCGGACTGCGATGGGTGTCTTTAGGCGCCGTCAGCCCCTCATAATCAGCTTTGAAAACCAGTGGATTTGTCGCCAGAAACTCTCTTGATGAAATCAAAGGACCTACCTTTGATTGTATAGTTAGGGTAAATGATAGGAATGAAGAGGTGAAAATAAAGATAGGCTCTAAAGGACAGTATCCAGAGCCGTAAAATAATTTAAAAAATCTGATTTATATTGTTGGAAAATTGCGAATTTGTGTTGTCGCTCTTAAGTCTTTAGTCTGTCGCCGGCCTTACAAGTGATCCTAATTAAACGCGGATGAGTGTATCTTGGTCGGCGAATGATTTAGAGTGGCACAAAAACTAGGAATTATTAGTGTTTCTTGGTATTCCATTCAAGATGACGGGGACTGATGCTGCGTTTCGGGAAACTTTCGTGAATGAATGTTTGTTTGTTTGTCTTGTTATGTTTGTTTGTCTTCTGTACAAGTTGTATAAAAGGGATTATCTAGTGTTTGATCAAGACAATATTTTTATTCAATTATTTTTAATATTCATATCAATAAGTAACATAATCCGAAAGCACTTTTGGCGAATTTGCGAAGAAAAGGAGAACACGAAATTTTCGATAATATCTCCGTTTTATACATACATACATATTATCACGCGTGTTTCCCATAGGCGTAGGCAGCTATGGATCTCCACTATCTCCGTTTCCTTTCAAATAATTTATTTCAAATAGGGACAGCACTGGTTCCTTAAAAAAGGTAGCCCCTTAAGTCTGTAACTTCATATTACATACATAGGCAGGGTAGGCAGAGACTATGGATCTCCACTTACTACGATCCATGCAAACCTCTTTTGCTTCGTCAACACTCATAACTCTTTTCATGCATGTTCTCCGGTTATGGGTTCTCCTTACATCACCTTTCTTCAGAACATCTGCAATTTGGTCGAAGAACGTTAGTCGAGGTCGACCCGGTCCGGTTCTCCTATCCACATCCGCACATAAATATAACATACATACATACTATGACGTCTTTATCCCTAATGGGGCAGACAGAGCATTTTGAGTTTAGCAGCTCTAAGCAGATAGAGCCCAGGGCTGCAAGACTCAAAGGCCACTTTTAGCTTGATGTTAGCAAAAAGGTGGATGAAGGAATCAAAATAGTGATGGGTTGTTAACCGCGTCGCCTATAACATGATTTGATTTTTTGCCCATTCCCTCGACCGGCTCTTACGATATGCCCAGAAAGAGAAGCAGCTGGTTCATTCTAAGTTTTTTTTTCTCCCAGACCAGCATGGAAGTAAATAAAGATAAATCCCATAAATTTTGCATTAAACCGATCGCCATTAACACTGTGCTACACCCTGACGTCATTTTACTTCCCCGATCGTATCACAAAGGAGTAGACAGGAACCCATAGATCTCTTAGTGGAATAGATAAAATAAAGATAAGATAAAATTTCTTTATTGCATTAACTAAGTATGACAATTATCAAAATTACATTTGAAATATACAAATACAAAGGCGGACTTATCACTAAAGTGATTTTTTCCAGCCAAACTTTGGGTAAAGAAGACTATAAAAGATGTGGGGGAGTTGGCGCTGTTAGAGTATTACAGTGTAGAAGACAACTCATGTTACAAGTATGGGGGCATGGTACTGCTCCCGCCAAGACGAGACTATTAATGCCTGCCAAAAAGAGAAGTTCTCGGCATGAATTAAAGTGTTACTCGCGTACAGAGTCAGCTACTGGCCGAGCTTAGCTCTGACCGGAGCTAAATTAACTTTATCGTTAACCATATTGAGTAGATATTTCTTTGTATTTTTATGCTGAGTAAGACTTCTGTACGTAAGAACTAGTACTTATTCTGTGCAGTGACGTGAATATGCATGTAAAGTCGATCTGTTCAAATTTATATAACACATTCTTCCATGCTGGTCCGGGAGAAAAGGATAAACTTAGAATGTACCAGCTGCTTCTTTTCCCGGGCATCGTAAGAGCCGATCGAGGGAATGGGCAAAAAATCTAATCATATGATTGGCAATGCGGCATCACTATTTTGATTCCTTATCATCAAGTTAAAAGTGGCCTTTAAGTCTTGCAGCCCTGGGCTCTATCTGCTTAGAGCTGCAAGACTCAAAATGCTCTATTTGCCCCATCCATATCCATACTTCCATACTTAATTTTAATTTTGTTTGTTTGTTTGAACGCGCTAATCTCAGGAACCACTGGTCCGATTTGAAAAATTCTTTCGGTATTAGATAGGTCGTTTATCGAGGAAGACTATAGGCTATATTGCATCACGCCCGCGACTTTACTCGTGTGGTTAACGCGGGCGAAGCCGCGCGCTGCCTCTAGTTAGGGATAAAGACGTGATAGTATGCATGTCTATTTATAAGTTTGTCTATGCAGGAAACAGAAATTTCAATGGCGCAGGCGTCGCGACACTAGACTTCACCATTACCGCGGCTGCACCCGACTGGAACGCCCTCTGTCGAACCATGGGTGGTTTGAGACAGACTATTTTAAGAATTTTGGAATTACGTAATTTTTTACTTAATCCATACTTGTATATAAAGCTGAAGAGTTTGTTTGTTTGTTTGTTTGTTTGTTTGTTTGTTTGTTTGTTTGTTTGAACGCGCTAATCTCAGGAACCACTGGTCCGATTTAAAAAATTCTTTCGGTATTAGATAGGTCGTTTATCGAGGAAGGCTATAGGCTATATTGCATCACGCCCGCGACTTCACACGTGTGGTTAACGCGGGCGAAGCCGCGCGCTGCCTCTAGTATAATATATTATACAGACATATTACATTGATTGAGCTAGCCCCAAAGTAAGTCCAAGACTTGTGTTATGGGATACTAATTCAATGATACTATAATTTATAACAAATACATATATAGATAAACATCCAAGACCCAGGACAGTTTGAAAAGGGCTATTTTAACTTGCCCTGACCGGGGATCGGACCCGGAACCTCTGGGTGGCGGACTAGCGTTGTGACCACTACGCCACGGAGGTCGTCAACTTCCTATACAACATGGAGAAATGTAGTTTTAAATCGAACTTTGGGCTATACTAGACCACTATAGTGTAATGTGATTAAAATAAAGGTTCATACGAAATTGTGCAGCCCGCTCAGTTATTTGTATGGAACGTAATTTTTTTTACATACATTTAATTTGAGGACCTCCGTGGCGTAGGTAGTGGTCACCATATATATATGTATTTGTTATAAAATATAGTATCGTTGAGTTAGTATCCCATAACACAAGTCTCGAACTTACTTTGGGGCTAGCTCAATCTGTGTAATTTTTCCCTATATATTTATTTAATTTATTTACTGGTTGCAATCTAGAATGAGCTGATAAGATGGGGGCATTCTAATCACACTTATAAAAGTTTGTGAGTGTGTGTGTGTATGTTTGTTACTTCTTCACGTGCAAACGGCTGGACCAATTTTGATAAAATTTGAAATGCAAGAAGCTGACACCCTGGATTAACACATAGGCTACTTTCACCGCGGGTAACACTGCAGTGCGCAGCTAGTCCAATTGATTTTCAGGCACAAACAATTTTTGATTCAGATTATTTCTTTTGCTGCATAGATCTTTGAAAACACTGGCAATACTGTCAGATAGATCATAGTGTATTTATGTAGTATATGTAGGTATTGTTTATTTTAGTATATATTTTAAGTGTGTATTATTTGCATGTAGTTTATTGTTTTGATTATTATTTTTACATATAGTCTTTTTTTTCCACCATATAATTTTCAAGTTGTGCACTACCCCTATCAATCTCCACATCACCCGTTTGGTTGACTGGTAGACAAGGCCTTAGGCTTTAAGTCCGCCATTACACTTGTATTTGTGTATGAAGATAAATAAATAAAAATAAGTTAGCTATTGTAATTTTAACGTCTATAATGACGTAATAGTGTCGTTTGAGCGTCTTTTCCTGCCTATACTGACAATGCCTATCTGGAGTTTATATCTGTCTCGGCGATGGTACAGTTGGTTGAGCTGGCTAATAGTTGTGTAGGGCGGCTACAGACTCAAATCACAGATTACTAATAAGTTACCTCAAATAGAAGCGAAGTGGTGGTGGCCAAATGCTTTGGCCACGACTACCCATAGGCCACGACTACCCATATCCCAGGTGATCTGACGGGTTAACCAAGGTCGCTGGAAGGCGCTGGATGCAAGCTCTAGATCGGTCATATTGGAAATCTTTTGGAGAGGCCTATGTCCAGCAGTGGACGTTATAAGGCTGAAATGATGATGATGATGATGACGCCTACCCATCACCACGTAAACAATTATACAACTCAAATCATATACTTTTTTCTAAACATCAAAACAATTTTTTTTATAGGATTTTTATAAAATACTATCTGCGTCCGCGGGCTTCGCTCTTCGTGTGAATTTCGGGATAAAAACTATCCAATATTCTTCCTTGGTTCTTAAACTATATGCGCATCGAATTTCATCTAAAAAGGTCCAGTGGTTGAATTGTGAAAAGCATATACAAACTCACTTTCGCATTTATAATTATTATTATATATTATTGGGTAGACAAATGACGTCATAGTTACTTGGAGTCAAAGAGTGTATATTTGACCCAGGAAACTACGTTCCTATGAGAATCGAACTTGTACTTTACAGACACAGAACCATAACCCTAAACCGCTTGGCCAAAATCGCTTACGTCGTTTCTAAAAGAGTAGGTACCTAAATAAAAAATACTACGCGCAATACTTGTAGGGGATTTTTTACGGCGGTAATATTTTCCATGTATGGTCACCCTAACAGCCTTAATAATAAGTAATTTCGTTCTTTTGTTTGTCACGATCCGTGTGTGTCTGTCTAATTGCTTAACGTACCTGCGTGTTAGGTTTTATCATCGTTAATATAATTCATATACATATACTATACAGCTTACACTGCCTTCAAAGATTTTAGAATTATAAATAACCCCTAAGCCGGCACTGGGAGGAATTCCTCCGACTTCCATTGTTTAACTATTGTGTCTGGTATTGGCGCATCTCAAAGAGATAAGTAAGAGTAGAATAGGGCCACTCCAAATCCTCCCGTGGATATCGTAGAAGGCGACTTAGGAAATACAAGCTAAACAAAGCTTATAGACATCATCAGACCTCTCCAAGCCTTTTGGCCAGGGAGGTGAGTGTAGGCCAAGTCCTCTGGCTGCTCTGGCCATGTATGGCTCTGGTAGTACAAAGAGGGTCGTACTCCCTGATAGCTGCATCTAGAATGTGTAGTATGTGTCGTGTGGTTTCCAGCAGACTAGAATAGGGTCACTCCAAGTCCTCCTGTGGATGTCGTAGAAGGCGACTTAGGAAATACAAGCTAAACAAAGCTTATAAACATCATTAGACCTCTCGTTACCGTCTGCCCAGCGAGGAGAGTGTAGGCAAGTCCTGCTGCTCTGGCCAAGTATGGCTCTGGTTGTACAGAGAGGGTCGTACTCCTGCATCCACTGCACTGTCTCCAGACAAAAAGGCCTGATGATCTAGAATGTGAGAATTGCTACCATCCGGCTGGTGCCTGTCTTGGAGCAGGCCGGCTCATAAATAAATAACGCATTAAGAGATCTTGATTAACAGCGCCTACTACGAGCCTTCAATGGGAGGTAAATCCACAATACTTTATTGTTTTAAAGTCTTCAAATTGATCAGTATTTCGCCCTGAATTGTAAAAAAACACCTCATCTTTTCATTCGGATCAAAATGGACTTTAAATATTCTTTCATTGACTTAATAATTATATCCTCCTTCGGTCTATCTGTCTGCTTATTGCTGAGCGTCGCGTTTTTCACCTTGTTCACTGCCAATATAGACACATAATTTAATAATAATAGACTCATAAGTAATTATGTTAACTCTACAGTAATTCGTATTTTCAGATTGTATTTCAGGTATTTCAGAGGTGAGTTCGCTTCGAGTTTACCTGGTTTTTCCAATTGAGACCTGCATGCTATCGCTTTCTAGCTACAATGGACTCATTCTTAGTAATCTGATTTACATTTTCAGAATGTATTTCAGATATTTCAGGAGTGAGTTCGCTTCGAGTTTCCCTAGTTTCCTTCCAATTGAGACCTGTGTGATATCGCATCGTAGCTACAATAGACCAGCCTTAGTAATTATGTTAATTCTACACTGATTTGTATTTTCAGATTGTGTTTCAGGTATTTCATTGAGTTTACGTAGTACCCTTCCAATTGAGACCTGCATGCTATCGTTTTTTTTAGCAACAATGGACTCATCCTTAGTAACCTGATTTACATTTTCAGAATGTATTTCAGGTATTTCAGGAGTGAGTTCGCTTCGAGTTTCCCTAGTTTCCTTCCAATTGAGACCTGTGTGGTATCGCTTCCTAGCTACAACCATGGTATAATAAAATAAGGTATTCTCTTCCCGAGATGGGACTTGACTACGTCACGAAAGTGTTGCCACTGATTATTCTTTTCAGTAAATTTAAGGACTTTCTCAATAAGTTAATGAATAATATATAAAATATTAAGTAACTTAGCTAGTTAGTATCTCCCGATTCTCGCGTGATTCATCAATTCAATATTTTATAAATTGATATAATGAATTATTAATTCGAAAGTGGTATATAAAGTTCAAAAATGCATCACGCTCGGGTAATTCAATTTCACACAGTGGCAGCACATCAAACTGATGACGTAGTCAAGTTCTTCCTACGTCATCAGCTGTCACGGGAAGAGAATACCTTATTTTATTATACCATGGCTACAACAATAGACTTAGCCTTAGTAATTTTGTTAATTCTGTATCTAATTTATATTTTCAGATTGTCTTTCAGGTATTTCAGGAGTGAGTTCGCTTCGAGTTTTCCTAGTTTCCTTCCAATTGAGACCTGTGTGATATCGCTTCCTAGCTACAACAATGGACTTAGCCGTGTCTAAACAGGAAGCGATGTTATCAGTTAGCGCTGATTACGGTTCTGTATTATTGTGTGCATTGTCACTTCGGCGATTGAGAAACGGCATTATAAATTGTCATTAGTTTAATTCTTTAATTAACTTCCTCAATATTTTTTTTAACCTTTTACTGTCTCACTGCTAGGCCAAGCTCTCCCCATATTCCTCAAAATATCTCGATCATGTGCCACTTCTAACCATTTCCTCTCAATCAGTCGCAAATCGTCATACTTAATATATTTCGGGGCGTACCTCTCTATAAAATTAATTTAAATTTTGTCATTGTAAATGTCTTTTCGTTCGCTCCAGTATAGGCTTCGATGTCACGAAAGAGTGCGATCCTCTTATATCTCAGAGAGTTGTAAAGATATAATGTTCAAAAAACAGCTTAAAAGAGGCGTATTCAAAAGAGCTGTAACGTTCAAAAAGAATTATTCGACAAAATCAGAAACGAAAGAAGTTTTGGGTTATGGCCGAAATAGTGTTTTTTTTTCCATATTTTGATTTTGGTACTCGATATTTTAGAAACGAAGAATGATATCAAAAATTGGAGAAAACCATCTCTGGATAATTTAGCCAGCTATAATTTGAGCCTAAAACAAAGACGATCGGGTACCTAAATAAAAAATACTACGCGCAATACTTGTAGGGGATTTTTTACGGCGGTAATATTTTCCATGTATGGTCACCCTAACAGCCTTAATAATAAGTAATTTCGTTCTTTTGTTTGTCACGATCCGTGTGTGTCTGTCTAATTGCTTAACGTACCTGCGTGTTAGGTTTTATCATCGTTAATATAATTCATATACATATACTATACAGCTTACACTGCCTTCAAAGATTTTAGAATTATAAATAACCCCTAAGCCGGCACTGGGAGGAATTCCTCCGACTTCCATTGTTTAACTATTGTGTCTGGTATTGGCGCATCTCAAAGAGATAAGTAAGAGTAGAATAGGGCCACTCCAAATCCTCCCGTGGATATCGTAGAAGGCGACTTAGGAAATACAAGCTAAACAAAGCTTATAGACATCATCAGACCTCTCCAAGCCTTTTGGCCAGGGAGGTGAGTGTAGGCCAAGTCCTCTGGCTGCTCTGGCCATGTATGGCTCTGGTAGTACAAAGAGGGTCGTACTCCCTGATAGCTGCATCTAGAATGTGTAGTATGTGTCGTGTGGTTTCCAGCAGACTAGAATAGGGTCACTCCAAGTCCTCCTGTGGATGTCGTAGAAGGCGACTTAGGAAATACAAGCTAAACAAAGCTTATAAACATCATTAGACCTCTCGTTACCGTCTGCCCAGCGAGGAGAGTGTAGGCAAGTCCTGCTGCTCTGGCCAAGTATGGCTCTGGTTGTACAGAGAGGGTCGTACTCCTGCATCCACTGCACTGTCTCCAGACAAAAAGGCCTGATGATCTAGAATGTGAGAATTGCTACCATCCGGCTGGTGCCTGTCTTGGAGCAGGCCGGCTCATAAATAAATAACGCATTAAGAGATCTTGATTAACAGCGCCTACTACGAGCCTTCAATGGGAGGTAAATCCACAATACTTTATTGTTTTAAAGTCTTCAAATTGATCAGTATTTCGCCCTGAATTGTAAAAAAACACCTCATCTTTTCATTCGGATCAAAATGGACTTTAAATATTCTTTCATTGACTTAATAATTATATCCTCCTTCGGTCTATCTGTCTGCTTATTGCTGAGCGTCGCGTTTTTCACCTTGTTCACTGCCAATATAGACACATAATTTAATAATAATAGACTCATAAGTAATTATGTTAACTCTACAGTAATTCGTATTTTCAGATTGTATTTCAGGTATTTCAGAGGTGAGTTCGCTTCGAGTTTACCTGGTTTTTCCAATTGAGACCTGCATGCTATCGCTTTCTAGCTACAATGGACTCATTCTTAGTAATCTGATTTACATTTTCAGAATGTATTTCAGATATTTCAGGAGTGAGTTCGCTTCGAGTTTCCCTAGTTTCCTTCCAATTGAGACCTGTGTGATATCGCATCGTAGCTACAATAGACCAGCCTTAGTAATTATGTTAATTCTACACTGATTTGTATTTTCAGATTGTGTTTCAGGTATTTCATTGAGTTTACGTAGTACCCTTCCAATTGAGACCTGCATGCTATCGTTTTTTTTAGCAACAATGGACTCATCCTTAGTAACCTGATTTACATTTTCAGAATGTATTTCAGGTATTTCAGGAGTGAGTTCGCTTCGAGTTTCCCTAGTTTCCTTCCAATTGAGACCTGTGTGGTATCGCTTCCTAGCTACAACCATGGTATAATAAAATAAGGTATTCTCTTCCCGAGATGGGACTTGACTACGTCACGAAAGTGTTGCCACTGATTATTCTTTTCAGTAAATTTAAGGACTTTCTCAATAAGTTAATGAATAATATATAAAATATTAAGTAACTTAGCTAGTTAGTATCTCCCGATTCTCGCGTGATTCATCAATTCAATATTTTATAAATTGATATAATGAATTATTAATTCGAAAGTGGTATATAAAGTTCAAAAATGCATCACGCTCGGGTAATTCAATTTCACACAGTGGCAGCACATCAAACTGATGACGTAGTCAAGTTCTTCCTACGTCATCAGCTGTCACGGGAAGAGAATACCTTATTTTATTATACCATGGCTACAACAATAGACTTAGCCTTAGTAATTTTGTTAATTCTGTATCTAATTTATATTTTCAGATTGTCTTTCAGGTATTTCAGGAGTGAGTTCGCTTCGAGTTTTCCTAGTTTCCTTCCAATTGAGACCTGTGTGATATCGCTTCCTAGCTACAACAATGGACTTAGCCGTGTCTAAACAGGAAGCGATGTTATCAGTTAGCGCTGATTACGGTTCTGTATTATTGTGTGCATTGTCACTTCGGCGATTGAGAAACGGCATTATAAATTGTCATTAGTTTAATTCTTTAATTAACTTCCTCAATATTTTTTTTAACCTTTTACTGTCTCACTGCTAGGCCAAGCTCTCCCCATATTCCTCAAAATATCTCGATCATGTGCCACTTCTAACCATTTCCTCTCAATCAGTCGCAAATCGTCATACTTAATATATTTCGGGGCGTACCTCTCTATAAAATTAATTTAAATTTTGTCATTGTAAATGTCTTTTCGTTCGCTCCAGTATAGGCTTCGATGTCACGAAAGAGTGCGATCCTCTTATATCTCAGAGAGTTGTAAAGATATAATGTTCAAAAAACAGCTTAAAAGAGGCGTATTCAAAAGAGCTGTAACGTTCAAAAAGAATTATTCGACAAAATCAGAAACGAAAGAAGTTTTGGGTTATGGCCGAAATAGTGTTTTTTTTTCCATATTTTGATTTTGGTACTCGATATTTTAGAAACGAAGAATGATATCAAAAATTGGAGAAAACCATCTCTGGATAATTTAGCCAGCTATAATTTGAGCCTAAAACAAAGACGATCGGGTTAAAAGTTTTCCCTGTAGCTTAACCTTTTTGAAAAAAGTAAATAAGTCAGAACGACATTCTTTTCGAATTCCGTAGATTCATTTCCAATTTTGGAAATCTTTGGGAGAGGCCTATGTCCAGCAGTGGACGTTATGCTGCTGAAATGATGATGGTGACTTCCAATGTGCTCGATAGTCGTGCGAGGCACGAAATCTGTGGGTTTTTTTTTAGTTTTTGCAATATCGCCGCTTTGGCAAGTTTGGAAGTCAGCGCTCTAAACTTCGTCATAACTTGCCCCTGTCATACAAGCCACAACCACGTCGGTCGGCCACCTCAAACAATGCTCCGCACCTGGTTGCACACGCAAATGGCGATCGTTCGGAATCAATCAAACCCTCACCTGTAATGACCCGTGACCAGTTTTGGTTAGTTAAACATCATTGTGGAGGAGGTAACAGAGCGAGGATGTTTTTAGGGGAATACGTAAGTGAATTTGGATTTATGGTGTTGTAAAGTGATTGGGTTAGACAGCTTTTGTAGAGTGAGTGTTTTGTTTTTCGTGTGTCATCATCATCGTCAGGTATTTTTGTCTCCACTGCAGGAACAGGACCCTCTGTACTACCAGAGCCAAACTTAGCCAGAGCCAAACTTGGCCAGAGTAGAGGACTTGGCCTACACTCTCCGCTGGCCAGACGGGTTGGAGTTTCGACAGTACTAGTGAACCAATCCCTACACCACGATGGCTCAAAATTAGTCCTCTCGGCTTCAAATGTGGCGTAGCAGACATCCACCCTCTCCTGATTTCATTCAACCATCGGAGGAACCACCACCGGGTCATGAGCTACCATGGCCGACATCGAAAAGCTTGAACCGACTCCGAACTGAGGAAGGTCGGTGCAAGCATAATTTAGCCCGGTGGCGGTATATTGACCCAACTGCAACACAATGTCAATGAGGTCATAGTGACCAGACTATGACACACCTCTCCTGCCCATCGTGCCCTACCAGCTGCACTAAGCGTGACCTATATGAGGCCTCAGACAACGCCGTAAAAGTGGCAACCTTCTGGAGGGAAAAAATCTGATTTTGTTTTTGTTTTGAGCCTTCGAAACAAATAGAAATATAATTTTACATTACGTGAAGTGTATATTAAAATTCAATTAATTTTTTAAAGAAAACCTATCGAATGAAGCTAACATAGTAACATAGAAATAATAAATTCGTTTTTTTACATAAAAAAAAAACACTTTATTTACACCTGTTCTTTAAAAAAACATTAGTTCCTTAAAATTTCTTTGAACTTCTTATCGTTATCTTTAATCTAACAACGTATTTTCATACAAAAATTATCACCTATCAACCAACTCACATTTGCCGTCTAAAAACTTGAATTCTTCACGAATACCCCTATATCTTCACACATAAGGTCTAAATTATCAAATTCATTAAAATTTAAAGTGTATTTCACATCAAGTTTTGTCACATTATGAACATTTATTAAATGACGACATTAGTACCAGTTTAGTGATCATTTATAAAAGCTTCTCGGCTCTCACGGCGGCGAAACATTGATGGTCTAATGGTCATAATATGGTCATATACCATGCTCTTTATAGGGTCACAGAGCGTAAATTGAGCCATCAATAGGCGTTTGGCCTTTGGTCTAATTAATTTCTAACAGTGTGAGTATGTGGCCTATAGACATTAATTGTTCACATAATATAGCTGGCTGAATCATTTTTTGAGAGCCGTTACGTGTCTTGATGCTGGACAAAGGCCTTATTTTTACGGTTCCTTACACTAAGGGTATAAACTGGACCCTAATACTAAGATTCTACTGTCCGTCCGTCTGTCTGAAGGGAGCCAAGAAACTGGTATAAATGTATCAATACATTATTTGTTCCTCTTATTAATTAAAATAAAGATATAGCTATTAAAAAAAAAAAACGACGGGTTGCACTCTGGGAGTGCCGGCAGAAGTGAAAACTTGAATATTAACGTTGTGCATTTTTGATATACGAAACAGCAGGCGCAGGCATACATTTTCGCCGCGCCGTAGAAAGAGAGGGGGATAGGGAATATCCCCCTCTCTTTCTACGGCGCGGCGAAAATGTATGCCTGCGCCAGCTGTCTACTCTCCATCCGTCTTACGAATTTTCGATCAGGTCACGTGTCCTGACGCGAGCGTGTCCTGAGTTCCTGACGCAAGTTTAACATTTTTTACCCATTCCAAAAAAAGTGCACAACGCCGCTAAAGAAGTTTTCACTTCAAAAAAATTAAAACAATCTTTTATCTAAAACAATGAATTTAAAAGTTGAAAGTGCTCTTGAAGACAAATCAAACGAGCAAACTCGATGGGGTTGCATCCTTTCAGTACTAAGTTATTCTTACCTTCAGATCAGCTCAATTTCATTATACTATTTCATTGTCACGTGATGTACGTTTGCGTAAAAAATTTTAGCTCTATCGAAAATCGGGAAGTAGATCAGATTTGACTTGCAAGATTTTATTACAGACAAACAGACAGACAAAAACGGGTCAGCTGAAACTAAATAAAATTTTGTAAAAATAAACAGTGTCTTTTAGTTATATACAATTCAAAACAAAAAAAAGAAACAGTTTCTTCTAGATATCTTGATGAAAACAAAACAATAAATAATGTCTCAAGTACTTGTGAAACTAGCTAAAAATTAAACGTTGTTTAAAAAGGAAATATAAATTTCTTTGATGAACTAATTATTCGAGATACATAATAAAATTTTCGGAATATAAAAATTTACATAAAACTACATTTTTGCTCCGTTAAATTGAGTACTCGTATCGTATATTAAAAAAAGCGAAACGACGAAATGTCAAAATGACAAATCAGGTGTTCTTAATTCGACATATAAGGTACATATGTTAATGACATAATGAGATAATTTACTTGATAATTTACTCCGAAAAACTAATATTTACTCTAAATAATAGCGTCTTTTTCAAAGCAATGTAAACCTTAAATAGTAAGCTTTAGAAACCAAAGTCTAAATATTGATGGTTGTTCAGTATAATGAGTCATGGACCTACTTTAAATGGTTCTAAATTGTTAGATCTTTCTGACCAATTTGCATTTTAAGGATCTTCGCACTTCATAAAGATACGCTATGACTCAATCTGAATAGAACGGTTGGGTCTACGATTCTAAATTCATTATTTTCCAACAAATTAACAGATACTTTTTCTAAACGTCCAAACAAACATTTTCTATGGGATTTGAAAGAATCACAGTTACTATTGAATAAATAATAAATAAATAAATATATAGGCACTAATTACACCGATTGAGCTAGCCCGAAAGTAAGTTCGAGACTTGTGTTATGGGATACTAACTCAACGATGCTATATTTTATAACAAATACATATATAGATAAACATCCAAGACCCAGGACAATTTCAAAAAGACCATTTTCCAACTTGCCCTGACCGGGGATCGAATCTAGAACCTCTGGGTGGCGGACTAGCATGGCGACCACTACACCACGAAGACCGTGAAACTGTACTGAAACCGGGAAGTGGGTCAAATTTAATTTGGAAGGCTTAATAATAGACAGACAATGGGACAGGTAAAATTAAATTAAACATACATACATACATACTATCACGTCGTTATCGCAAATGGGGCAGACAAAGCATTTTGGGTCTCGCGACTCTAAGCAGATATAGCATAGGGCTACAAGGCTCAAAGGCCACTTTTAGCTTGACTTTAGCATCATCTTCATTATTTCAGCCAACGTCCACTGCTGGACATAGGGTTCTCCCAAATATTTCCAAAATTACCGATCAAGAGCTGCTCTGGCATCCAGCGCCTTCTAGCGACCCTGGTCACCTTGCAAGAAGGTGGATAAACGAATCAAAATAGTGATTCTCCCTTCTCTTCCATACTGGTCTGGGAGAAAAGAATAAACTTAGAATGTACAAGCTGCTTCTCTTTCCGCGCAATAGAGCCAATAAAGAGAGGAAATGGGCGAAAAATCGTATCATGTATTAATATTCGATGCGGCTAGCAACTCATCACTAAATAAAAGCTTGTAAAAAACATCGACAAACCTAGTGGAGCCAGCACAGGTCTCTAATACATAATACATAATTATTTCCTAAACGTATTCAAGACTGCATCTTAAACTGCAGAGTAGATACGCAAAGGAGTCCAGTTTTTTTTAAATCATAGGATTTTAACAAAAATCTATAAATAAATTAAAACATATGAAGAAAAGTCGCGGGGAAATTCTTTATCACGTGTTTTAATTTGGATAAAAATCCTATAAGAATCTACATTATAATAGACTAGTAGTGCCCGTGGGCTTCGCTTCCCGTGAAAATTTCGGTTAAAAACTATACTATGTCATTCCCTGGGGATCAAACTATATCCATATCAAATTTCATATAAATACGTTCAGTGGTTGAAGCGTGAAGTGGTAACAAACAAATATACAAACTCACTTTTACATTTATAATATTTGAAAGGATTTGCTTAAAATACTGTGACTTAGGTTGTTACGTAATACAAAAAAACTTGGAAGATATATCATCATCATCATTTCAGCCGCATAACGTCCACTGCTGGACATAGGCCTCTCCCAAAGATGTCAAAAATGACCGAGCTAGAGCGGCTTGCATCCAGCGCCTAAAGTTTTATATTAAAAAATCTTTAAAACTTTCGAAAATTAAATGTTTGAACTTCAATTGTTCGAAAACAATATTTTATATAAATGTATGATTTTTCAAGTATATTCAATTATCGAAGAGAGTTTTTTTTTTAATCTAAAAGGGTATAATATATGCAAGCTGGGTTCTTTAAGACACATGTAGTGATTTTGTCAGCAAATCAAGCATTTGCATTTAGAAAGTATGATTTAGTTAGGTTTTACTGCTGAAAGAGACCAAAAATGGAAGTTTTTTTCTTTTTTACCGACTTCCAAATAGGAGGGAGTTATCAATTCATACACGATATTTAATTATACTTTTTATTTAAGTACCTATGTTTACCGATTATTTGACGACGCGTGGACCGATTTGAAACATCTTTGTTTGAAAGGATACACTAGTCAGGTGATCTCTTTGAAGAGAATCAAAAAATATTTTTTTTAGCATCTACAATTATTTCCTCCGCATCAAGACTCTATTCGTCTCATTAAGCGACCGACACGTCTCACGTTGCGTTAATTCAATCATAGTTGCAACTCAATTTGCGTGTAATAGCGGTAAACTGTGCAGCCTTGTGGTCGGACCGTGGGAGACTCGAATCCTTATTAGATGCACTTTGTGGATTTGTTCAGCAAGACTCCTTTGCTTGGGTTCGACACCGTTTTACAAAGAAGATTGTGTAAAGATTATTACTTGGTGATTTTTCACTGGTTTTTCGGACCGCGGGAGACTCGAATCCTTATTAGATGCACTTTGTGGATTTGTTCAGCAAGACTCCTTTGCTTGGGTTCGACACCGTTTTACAAAGAAGATTGGGTAAAGCTTTTTACGTGGTGATTTTTCACTGGTTTTTCGGACCGTTGGGAGACTCGAATCCTTATTAGATGCACTTTGTGGATTTGTTCAGCAAGACTCCTTTGCTTGGGTTCGACACCGTTTTACAAAGAAGATTGTGTAAAGCTTTTTACGTGGTGATTTTTCACTGGTTTTTCGGACCGTTGGGAGACTCGAATCCTTATTAGATGCACTTTGTGGATTTGTTCAGCAAGACGCCTTTGCCTGGGTTCGACACCGTTTTACAAAGAATATTGTATAAAGCTTTTTACCTATCTGCACGGTGATGATTCACTGGTTTTGGAGCCGAGGGCAACTTTATAAGGATCATTAGTAAGACCAAACAAGTCGTATTATTCAGAATGCAGTCATATTCAAGTGTATTTTTAGTCTTTACTGCAGGAACACGACTCTCTCTGTAGGTACTACCTAAGCCATACTTGCACAGAGCAGCCAGATGACTTGCCTTACACACTCCTCGCTGGCCAGACGGGCTGGAGAGGTCTCACTGATGTTTATAAGCTTTGTTCAGGTTGTATTTCCTTAGCCTATTCTACGATATCCACGGAAAGACTTGGATTTTTCTTATTCTACTCTGCCGGAAACCACTAAATATAGTAAAATATGCTTGAATGCTTTTTCCCTCAAATTGATTGTGTATCGCGTTGGTAGTACATACATCAAATCGTCGCCACCTATAATCAATTCGTACAATGCGTTACACTGAATGTAAATCTGTGAACCGAGACCAACAATACATTTGTTGGCAAAGACTAGATGTAGGTACAGATGTGATTTAGATATCCCAATGTATAGGTAGAATAGAACAAGAAACTTAATTAATAATTTAATATTTAAAAAATACCATCTTTCTGAGCAGATCGTGAAAGCTAATAAATGGGCGATATATTTTTTCGTGCCAGTGCTTCAAATATGTTATTATTGTTAAAGCTTGCAATAATGCGAATCATGTTATTAGGCGATGCGGCTAGCACCTATCACTATTTTGTTTTATTTTTCCTTTTCCTACTCACCATAAAAACACCACAACCACCACGCACTCGGCTCGGCTCAAGAGCCCGTAAGAATGAAATAGTAATCAAGTGTAACCAAGTAATTAGTAAGTAACAACATATCAAAAAGTAGGAAATTTGTAGGAGACCGAAAATCGAACAAAACGAAATAGCTAAGCGGATTAGCTCGTTGAAATGGCAGTTGTCGATACACGATGGTCTTTGCGGCAAACGTGTTCTCGAATTGCGACCTCGCACTGACAAGCCAAGCGGAGGACCCATAAGGTGGTCCCTGGTCAGACGACCTGACAAAGGTCACTGGTATGTAGGATGCTAATGCAGGATGCTCTAGTTCCGTCATTTTAAAATTCTTTGGAGACCGTTTCTAACTACTACAGCTGACTACGTCCATAGCTGGACATAGCCAGCCGCATAACGTCCACTGCTAGACATAGCCAGCAGTGGACGTTACGCGGCTGAAATGGTAGTAGGTCATCATGTCGTCCACACCGTATCCGGCGACGGTGACTCCTGTTTGCTTGATCAAATTAGATTAAATTCCGTCTTTATTCCGGTGAGCTCTGATGTGGTTAGCAAAACCAAACTTCGTCTTAAATACTCTGTACAAAAACTGACCGTTAAAGTTACTTTCTATACCTCTATATTCTTGGTCACCAAACGAATTCAATAGTGGTGGTTAGAAACGCTCCGTTGGACACTGATAATTGTGTGATTGACGTCCGATGTATGAGAGTTTCTGATATATGGGTGAAACATATGTACATACAGATGGCTGTCTTGCCAACGTGGAAAGTGTAGGACAAATGCTCCGGCTGCTTTTGCTAAGTATAGCTCTGGTAGATACAGAGAGGGTTGTGCTTCTGCAGTGGAGACTTAAAGTACTTGATGATGATGACGATACATACAAACAGGCAATATAGATTCAGCATGATTCAATGGTGTTTCGGCAGAGTAGAATAGGACCACTCCAAGTCTTCCTGTGGATGTCGTAGAAGACGACTTAAGAAATACAAGCTAAACAAAGCTTATAAACATCATGAGACATCTCCAAACCGTCGGACCAGCGTGGAGGGTGTAGGCCAAATCCTCTGGCTCTGGCCAAGTATGGCTCTAGTAGTACAAAGAGGGTCGTGCTCCTACAGTGGAGACTAGAAAATACTAGATAAAAACGATGCTGATGATGATGATTCACTGATTAAAATTTCATCTAAAGATGAACCGGTTCAAGTTGAAATATAGCTATATTTATTAAATGTTATTTTAACGTAGTATAGAATTAAAACTAGATACAATTTTTAGACCATGTTTAGTTCTGTTCTATTGTTATGTAAAGACCTTTGCGAATGGATGCTCGCCGGCAGCGTTTTACACCATAAGTTCTAGAAAAAATATATCATTTGTACTCATGTTAGTAGACTTATAATAACTCAAAAGCAATAATTTATTTTCGCCTCAATGTAATAAGCGGAAAAAGCTTCAAATAAATGAGACATATCTAGTTTTTTAAATAAAAGTTACAGTAATATTAAAGACGTGTTTCACTTAGGGGGAAGACGGAAACAAAGATTGCTAAACTGCAATTTTACACATAGTTTAACCATCTTCTCATCAAAGTTTAATCAAAATATGTTTCGTTTTGTCCTTACAATGTCAAATCTAAAAAAAGTAATAGAGACAAAACGACTTTTTAATGTTTGTAAAGATTGTAAGGGGTAAGAACACGTTCTATATTAAAAAGGAGGATTATGTGGTGTATTAAAAATTTACAATAATATAGTGTAATTTCGTCTTCGACCAGCAAAAGAGATTAGAAATACCTAATTCTGTTATATATAATTAAATTATAAACATATCCGCAACACGATTCGTCAAATTAATTCGTTTATTCCTTAAATTTATTTCATACATAAACTTAAATAAGATAATCAAGGATATAAAAATATATACAACTAAAATTAAACTGCCTCCGTGGTGTAGTGGTTAGAGCGTTCGGCTCTTACCCGGAGGTCGCGGGTTCGATTCCCAGCGGGGGCAACGACTTTGTGTTGTTGTCCTAGTTTGGTTAGGACATTGCAGGCTGATCACCTGATTGTCTGATAAGTAAGATGATCCGTGCTTCGGAGGGCACGTTAAGCCGTCGGTCCCGGTCACTGTCCTTGACACTGGTCGTTACCTTAAACCATGTCAGAGGCCTTTAAGGCGGTTTAAAAACTCTGACACTAGTGTTAGTCACTAACACACACGATAAGAAGAATTAAAACCTTAAAAAAAAAACAAAAGAAACTAAATATGAAAAATGAATTATTAATTAAATTATTTAAATCGTTTTTTATTGGATTACTTTTACAATTTTTTTCGATAATTCGTACACTGCTGTGTAATAGTCGTCCATTCAGATTTAATAGCGATCCCATTGTATCGCAAAATGCAAACGACAGGAAGGTAGACATCTAATTTGACGTTTGACATGATTCCCAGTCAGCCTACAGTCAGCATTATCTTCGGCAAAGACATTGAAATATGATAATTTTTATTGCAATGTAACAAAGTTCACAATGCTACAATTTTTCGTACATTCTATAATTTTAAATATCAAATGTTATCTATATTTTTTTTACTATACGAATAATGATAAGAAAGACATATTTTTCAAAATTGAATTTGTTGAAATTAATTGTGTGCATGATGTTATTTAACCGAAATTCAATTGATCGAAAGTAAATTTATGAGTGGTGAAATAATCGAAAATTTGTACATCGAACTATCGCTATGACATATTCAATTATTTATTTCGTCTAACAATCAAAGTACATAGTGACCAAAAACGTTTATTAGGTAAATCGTGTAAATATTTGTTGAAGTTGAAAATTAGTACTAGTGAAGTAAGTTTTAGTAGGTTTTTCAGCAAGAGGCTGAGTAAGCATTTAAAAATTTAAGTTTGCAATTATTATGGTAACAAAATACCTTCATCCATTTTTATCAACTTAAGATCAAACCTTGAAAATTACGAAACTGTCATCTGTACCGTGACGTCTTTCCATACACACGTAACATTATTTTAGGCAACGAGTGTCGCAAGAAAATCAGTAGGGGGGTTAATGCGTAGCCATTGTCAAAGTACAATTGGTTGCTTAACCACAGGTGACAGGCCTATTGTTTGTTTGTATGTTTGTTCTTTTATACATGGTACGTTCATTTACATGTGTGTAACGAAATTCCGTTTCTATTTTCATAAAAACTAATAACCGCAGTATTGCCCGTGTTGTTGAATTATTGTCAATCTCACGGGAATCTTAATTGTATCCGGGATCAAAAGTATACTATAAGTTAATCTAGGTAATAAGCTATATACTTGTGGAATTTCATTCCAATCTGTTCAGCCATTTTAGCGTGAAAGCGAAAATCATCCACACATCCAACTTTCGCATTTACAGTAAAGCTATAGAGTCTAAAGATTTATTACGATTTCCATTTGATAGGTAGTATTGTAGACAATCTTATGGATCGCCTATTCCCTAAATCTGGTTTTATGAGAAGAGAAGCGGCTGATAAGTTGTTTTTTTCTTCCAGTCTAGCATGAAATACTGTATATTATTATAACTTTCTTTCTCTTGGTTCTAAGTAAAAGAAAATAAAATACCATAGTAAAAGCCACCTAAAAATGAAGACTAAAATACAGCCAGCTAGTTACATATTGAGACAGAATTTATCACCAATTCAGCCTGTTACCCCTCAATATTCTAATTTAGACCAGAAACAAACCCCTACTAATATCTATTACATTTTTAGCGTAGCTACTCGAACGAAACCTCGATATGAAGCTGTTTAGATCCGTATCTACCCTCCGTCTGCGCCGTGTTCGGTCGCGACGTAAGTGACGCGTGACGGTCACGTGACCTGGCGACGCGCATGCGTGATTGCGTGCGGTAACGCCATCTAGCGGTGATGCTGAAAATGTTCATCGATCAATTTATGAAATGAAATATAAATAAAAGATTTTTTTATTAGTTTTCTCTTGGGTGGCTGGTTTCTATGATAAAAAAAAAATTAAATTATTTATTACACATGCTGGAGCATTACATTTTTCAGCTTTAAATATACAGTGCCCAATTAATTGGAACTATTTTCAAGCTGCATTCAGTCCGTGATACTGAACTACTCTCCCTAAATAATATAGAAATATTAAGTTTAAAAAATATTTTTGCCTTCCATACTAATTGACCGAATAGCTCATCCAAGTTTGTATGGAAAGCAAAAACTTGTTTTTTAAATATTTTGATATTTTTGTGGACAGTTATTCAGTATCATCAGTTATTACGATCATCATCATCATCATCATCATCATTTCAGCCGCATAACGTCCACTACTGGACATAGACCTCTCCCAAAGATTTCCAAAATGACCGAACAAGAGCGGCCTGCATCCAGCGCTTTCCAGCGACCCTGGTCAGTTATTACGATATATACTTATAAAAAGAAAACTTTAATGACAGTTATGCAAGTCATGCGTACGAGTTAATAACCCTAGATAATAAAATATTGTCTTCTTCTCACAATCAAAGAGATTATTTATAATTACCCGCCATAATACGTTCAATCTCAAATAACTCTGGTACTACAACGACTGGTCTAAATTGTTTTGACATAATTATAACACAATAATGACAAGTTGAATTAAATCTTATTTTAAGGTAGTAAAGAAGGATTTTGTATGACTTTGGGGTGACAGGGTTGCACAAACATTATTTAATATTATTAGGGTTCTGTGTATAAACTGTTAAATATCTATATCTATACATATAATAAAACAGTTAAAAAAGTGTGTCTGTACATTAAATATATTTCCAAAAAAAATATTGGGGGCGATGGAGACATAGTAATAGAGTAAGAATTTAAAAAAAGTCTGTCTGTTTGTCTGTATGTCTGTTTGTCTGTTTGTCTGTTTGTCTGTTTGTCTGTTTGTCTGTTTGTCTGTTTGTCTGTTTGTCTGTTTGTACACGCTAATCTCCGGAAATACTCCGGAAATAATAATGATTTTGGAAAATAGAACGCCTGATGCAGAACCATAATGGTCCAGCTAAATTATAAGAGATATAAAAATGCCGCCTTAGTAAAAGTTGTTCAGCCTGATGAGCATTTTCCAGAGACATAAGGTCCACGCGAACGAAGTCGCTGGCTTCGGCTAGTTTCTAATAAAACTGTTAAATTTTTTAGGTCAATTTTATTTTTATTTTTAATTTTTAATTTATTTAAAAGACCAGCAGCTACAATTGTAATCTTGATCTATTTTAATATCTTGTTCTGTTGTTTACAGCTTTACAGCCAATTTATACTCAATATTTTGATGTCACGTGTTAAAAATCTTAGCCAAAGCTATTTTCTGAGTGGTTAAGATATTGCAAATAAAACTTATCGAGGCATTATCTACATATTAGGTAAGTACTCCCATGCTGGTCTGGGAGAAATAAAAAAACTTAGAATGTACCAGCTGCTTCTCTTCCCACGCAGATCGTAAAAGCCGATCGAGGGAATGGGCAAAAATGCAAATCATGTTAACAGGCGATGCGGCTAGCAACCCATCACTGTACTGATTGCTTTTCCATCTTCTCGCCCACCATGACGCTAAAAGTGGCTTTTGGGTCTTGCGGCCCTGGGCTCTGCATAGAACCGCAAGACCCAAAATGCTCTGTCTGCCCCATTAGGGATAAAGACGTGATAGTATGTATGTATGTAGGTAAGTAAGCCTCAGTATCGACGATAAGATAATTCCAAACATCTCATAATCATATAACACAAAAAATCTTTAAAATTGTATTTCCTAAAATTAAAGTACCTAGGAAATAATTAAAGTACCTAAAATTGTATTTCCTAAAATATGAATCCTTTTTTTTGCTAATTATTTAGTAGTTATTGCTGTCGCTTTTTATGTTTTAGTTTAACTTATTTCAGTTTTTATAAGTTTCAATTATTTTTATGTAGTTTAAACCCTATGTAAATTGTTATAAGAACAAGATAATAACTTGCAAGGTCCCCAATGCTTGCGGCAGACTCACGCTTGTCCAGTATTATTTTTATTAAAGAATGTGTTCAGAGGAGCGACACTATCTGCCGACTAATCGTCGTCTGTAATAGAAGGCTTCCGTAATTATTTCAAGCTGACTGTGCGGGGATATAAAGCAGCTGGATGTGTTTGTTTTTATGTTATAGGGTAGCAAACAAACACGCAGTTCACTTGATGGTAAGTGATCACCGCTGCCCGTGGACAACTGTGACACCAGGAGTGTTACAGGAGCGTTGACGAAAAAAAAAGAAAAAGTCACATTCGTCCTGATGAGGTCGAAACATGTCGTCCAGTACTTGTACCCATCGCCTTATCATCGTCATCAGGTCTTTTTGAGAGAGGGAGAAGAGGCGGCACCTGACACAGATATCTAATACTTACAAGGTGCTCCTATCCATGTACTTTACAATAAGTGTTTTGATACTGAAATAAATATTTTTGATTTTTTTGATTTGGTCCCCACTGCAGGAGCACGACTTTCTCTGTACTACCAGAGCCATACTTGGCCAGAGCAGTCAGAGGACTTGTCCTACACTTTCCTCACTGGCCAGATGGTCTCATTGATGTTTATGATTTTGCCTTAATTACGGGCCCTCCAATAGTTTCTATGTCTTTGGGTATCTGTTACGATAGTAATTGTATCTTTGACGTGAGTAACCAGTTCAATTCATGCTTATAATCTCGAACAGTATTTTTCATTTTTACTCCCTGCCACTTCCAGTCTGCTCTATGTTAAAATTCTATTTCATTACGGTAATCGTAATTCACGTAATCTTAGCTGCGATAGTATCGCAACTGTCGACGTGATTGCGTTTGACTTGCTATGTGTAGCTTCGACAAGGTGCATAGTGACATAGTACATACATACTCATCATCATCATCAGGTTTTTTTGTCGGTACTGCAGAAGCACGACCCTCTCCGTACTACCAGAGCCATACTTGGCTAGAGCAGCCAGAGGATTTGGGCTACACTTTTCACACTGGTCAGACGGATTGGATAATCTTTTTTGAGCTTTTTATTCCTTACGGTACAAGGGAGCAATCATGACGATACAAGATTTATCGAAATATCGGTCTCAAAATTGAACATTGGAAATATTAACCAATTTTTTCTTTTCGATACATCGATATGTCATTAGATCGAAAACGTTTTTCGAGCTAATGCTAATCAGATCAATGTGACGTCCATAACAAACGAGCTCGTATCATACTTTATATAGCGTTTGAGATTACAAAAATACGATTTCTTGAAAAACTGGATTGTGAGTGTGATGCGTCATCGGGTACTGTTCGAAAGAAAATTCAAAAATCAAAGTAAAAAATCATTTCTTTATCTTTGGATATTTGTATTACTTGATAATTGTCAACTTTTCTTTCGATTGCTGCTAATTGCAAAATTTTTATTCCGTGTTGTTTTCTGCAGTGTAGAATAGGACCATTCCAGTCTTCCTGTGGATGTCATTGTAGGTGACTTGTGTGGAGAAGCACTGGAGAAGACATGCTATTTGGCCATGTCTCAGGGTGCAGAGGTCAAGGGAAACAAAAAGATGTACTGACTGTGACTGGGTTGACTAAAACTCGACCGTAAAATCGTGAGATCAATTAGTTTTACCGCCACCAGGCGCTGCGCGGCCGGCCGGACAGAGTTCATCGAGGTCACGTCACGTGGCAGTTTTGGACGGGCGTAACTACGTGGTCTCGATCGAAAATCATTTTTGCAACTTCTTTATCTTAATTCATACACAAATTTGGATTACGTATATGGACAGAGGAATTTTTTTACGCGATTTTTTTTAAACCAATAAAAAGTCGGCGTGTATTATGTATCAGATAGCTTGTATAAGTATTTAACGACGCCGCCACCACCTGTACCGCGTCGTTCCGTCACTTATACACGTAACTTTAGAGATGCCGACACAGATATTCAAATACCAGTATATGATACATATAGCACATTACAGCAAAATAAAAAAGGTACAGATATAACTTTAACCCTTTCACCGCGAGCGTCGCATATATGCGACCAACATTGTCGGGCCCATTACGCGAAGGTCGCATATTTGCAACAAAAAAAAATGCTCTTATGGCACATAACTTACGTATCCATATCCGTTTTTGGTTGTAGATAGGTATGTTAGATTTACCATGTCTCGCGCTGGGGGCACGACAACTGATATAAAGTCTCGCGGTGAAAGGGTTAAGTCATCAAGGATGTCGTAAGAAGTGGAGAACAATCGTATAATATAATGAAACAATCGTTGCTAAGGGGACATCCATAATAGGTCGCAACGATGGGGGTAAAGGAGAGGGGTCATTCATAAAACAGCGTGAAAGAGTGGGGGGGGGGGGGGAGGTGAAGGGTTTTTAAAAAGTTAAATCTTGACGAAATGTATGGATGACTACAGATGTTAAGATAAGACAGATCTAACATTAGCAAACAAGCAAACTAACGAGATATAAATATGAGCAAAAATGATAAGAATAATGGTAAATTATAAAAAAAAAGAGATACAGAGCAAATTTAATTAAAAACCTTATTCTTATACTACTCACTTATCCTAATTTAAAAAGTGAATCAAAAATCGTTTCGTTTTATTTATTTATATATCAAGAACTAAAAAGGAGAAAGGTTCATTGCAGGAGTATAAGTAGATATAAAAGTGTTTCGGCATAGATTCTATCTGTGTTTTCTTTGTTTTGTTTCATAAGTATTTTTATGGTACTTTAGAGTAATATGGTCAACTGGACTGAATATGTTTAAAGTATACGAATATAAGTGTGAAAGTAGTGATTAAGCAAATTGTTGTTTGTAGATTAAGTTATGGTAGCATTTCACACCACACTATTTTGAAGAAATTGCAATTATCTAGGGTTATCATTATGAACAGCAAAATTATGAACTGGAAAAAAAATATAAGGTAGGAGTTACCTATATTGATGGTCAAAAATGGTAAAAACCAGTATGCCTATATATGTGCAATATCTTTGAAATTACAAAATTTTGCCAAAATCGGGCATGTCGTTTTGAAATAAAATGTAGACTACGTTTGTACGGAAATCTGTGGTTAGGTCTAGGGTAAGGGGGCTCTTAGGGGGGAGTAATGGTGGAAAAAGAATTAAAAAAAACAGTAATGGAATAAAAGCCGTACCGCCTATGACCATGATTCGCATAGTTGCCCATTCTCTCGATTGGATTTTACAATCTAAACAGAAAAAGCTGGTACATTCTAAGTTTTTTCTTTTCTCCCGGACCAGCATGGAAGACTAACAAATGAGTAAAAAATAATTGATATTTATTCAGTATCGAATCAATAAAAGTCGATATCTTCGTGAAAGAATGTCAAACTATCTCGATCAAACCCATCGAAATAAAGTCATAAAATTTAATCGTTCCCCGAAACACTACTTTTTTAATAAAAACAGAAAAAACACGTTTCGATTTCGATAAAAATCGGTAAGAAACCGATGCACGTAGTTTCTCGGAACAGTGTTGTGACGGAATATAAAAACAGATAAACACACATTAATATGAGGTGTTATGGCCCTCCAAATCGGTTTTGATGGTCATTGACGGTGAGTTATGTGTGTGTGACAGATTTTTTTGAGTTTTCGGAAGGATTGAGGTTAAGTTTCAATGGTCTAAACCTAGTAGATGTTATTTTTTGACTACTGTATCATTAAAAATGTCATAAAGAGAAACTTTGGTTTAATGTTTGAATATAATTTTAAGGATACTGATATCCATGATACTAATAATGTCAACACCACCTGTAGGTTGACTGGTAGAAAAGGCCTACGGCCTTAAGTCCGCCGATTACATTTCATGTAATAAAGTTAAATAAATAAAAATAAAATAATAATAATAAGCAATATATAGTGAAATAAGCAGCAATTACAATGACATTATAAAAATAAACGGACGAAGATTTGCATATATTATATTTTTTATTTTACTTCCATGACTATTAGCATAATCAGGTGATTCAAGCCTGCAATATCCTAACCAGAACGGAAAAACTTTTCCACAAAGTATGTTTCCCAGTGGGATCCGAACCCACGATCTCCACAACACAGGCGAATTTGATCACTGGACTAACGGAGGCTGTCTGTGAAACTCCATCTGTATATCTGTTAATTTATTAAGACCTTTACATTTAAAACATGCTAAACGCATTCCCATCGCAACAATAACAAAACATAAGACAATACATTCTTAAACCTATCCCATTTGAAACCCCCAGACTACCCGAAAGGGGTTTGATATTTATCGCGGGGTGTTTATTACTCGAAAATTATACCCCTAATGACTTCCGAATTCCCCCCACTAGAGGACAGAAAATCCTATCGGCTATTAACAGTCAAGAAGTGGTAAATTATTGTGGAAACAGACGCAAACTTCTCGTGCAAAAGTCCTTATGTTAATGCAAACGTATTTTGTTGTTGATAATGGTCTGTTTTTACTTATTGTGAAGGGGTTTGGGAACATTGGCTGTAAATATTTGGTTTTTGGGTTATTTATAATGTATCTTGAAGAAAGTTTTTGTTTCTGCAGTGTAGACTATCGTGACACGTTGTTCTCAGTAGTTCCTTTAGTGGTTTCTTTGAGGAACATAAACTTGTGATTTAAATTGTATTTAGACTTTGTAGGCATACATATGTAAGGAAAATAATCTAGATCAACACCTAAAACTTATATTGTACCTAGATATAAATATGATTATCTGTTTTGTGTGCTAAATAAAGAAATGAAATGAAATGAACGAAAGCAAATATATGTATTTTTTGTTTTTTGAGAAAAATAAATGGGTTTTAATAAACTTAGTGCTATTTTCATAGCAAAGTTAATGCATGATACTGATTACAGTGAACAGTTATAGAGAACTATAGAATAAATTTAGATTCAGCTAATAATATTGAATTGAATTTATTGAATTTAAAGGATGAAAGCCAAGAGGATAGGTAATGATTCTAGCAGTTTATGTATGTGGATATCTATGTGTGTTTCATCGTAGCGTCCGAACTGCTTCTTCTTCAATGGATTCGTCATTATTGTCCAGGTGACATAGGCTACAATTTGTAAGCTATAAATGTAAGTAAATAACATTTTTTTTTTGTTTCGGTATAGAGTTATTATATTAAATGAAAGGTCCTAATTAGCACATTTCGCTTCCGTAGTCGATATAGTTTTTTTAATGTAGATATTGTTATAAAATGTCAAATTAATTTTGGACAATTTTATTTTCATCTTATTGAAATTTCTTAACCGCGATTGCACTTACATCTACTTCGTACTCTAAGAAAATAAATCTACATCTTTAAAGTCATAGTATTCTGATTCTCTAATTAGGATCATCGAAGCTTTCGTAGGTGCGATACCATCGAACGATACCCAGAAACTGTAATGACCCACTAAATTTGTAAACTTATAGCTACTTGGTTTAGGATATGTTAATTGTCAGTTTTTATGTGTTCATCTGCTTCTATTTCGTTGGGATCTACAATCGATACGTTTTATCATGTTTTTTGATCGACTTTTAAAATTTAATTTTTATTTCTACTGTGTTTATATATTTAATGTTTACTCATAACTTCGGTGACATGAGTTAATTATATTATTTTGGTTTACTATTAGACATTTTTCAAAACAAAAAGGCGTATTCTTAAATTACTTTCATGCTAAGATTTTTTTTCGATAACATTATTAAATCGAATTAATTTTAGTCATAAAAATATATTTTTTGTATAAGTGCCTACCTAAAGAAAACATTAGGTTATATTACATATAAATAATATTCCATCAATACTATAATAAGAAACTTAGTTTTCGACATTAGAACTTTCGATAAAGTGTAATGTTGCTGCTATAATGACGTCATGAAATATGAATACAGAAAAAAATTAAACAAACAGGAATTCTAATTATTAATTAATCATTTGCTGAATCACATCTAAAAAATATTTCTTTATTCAAAATATAAAACAAGAAAACACAATAGAAATCATTTAGGAATATTCAGTACGTTCAGGATTTATAAAGACTTTTCTGGCAGTTTCTGTTCTCAATTTAAAAGTACTGGCCACACACATTCTGGTTTTGAGAAGAAAAAATAACAAATTGATAAAAAGATTTCCACGTATGATTTTTTTTAAATATTTTTCGTATTCCCGCGACTTTGTTTTTATCTTTTTTGAAAAATTTATTTAACATATGTCGCCAGTACGTATGCTTATTTTTTTTAAAATTGCGACTGAGAGTGAATTAATCCACATTGCGTATCTTTCTTTGTTCAAAACTATTCTAATGTCCAAATATTAATAGATTCGACCCGAGTCCCGTCAATTAGTAAAGCTATAAAACAGGACATATCCTAGCATTACTCCCATTATTGCCATTAATTGCGCCACGGTACAAATTTAGTGCCAAAAGGGTTATATAATTACTTTTTGGAATTTGGAGATCAGGCTTTTTGAATTGAAACCGTGTGGGGAAAATTTATTGCCTCGATATTAAGTGTTTAATGCGTTCCTTGCTTAATGTTGTGGGATCAAAGTTTTGGTATTTGATTTCTAATAGTCTTTTACGTTACGGGTTGGAAATATATCGCAAGTTCTTCTTTATTAACATACTTGAATGTCGTAAGTGTCTCCAGAAAATTCTTATTTCTATTTTGTGTTTTAAAAAAATCCTAATTTTACACAGAACCATTCAAATCTAATTTTAGTTTTTTGTATGAAACTACTTTAGGCATACTGAAAAAAAAAGGAAATAAATGAGTTATGGATACATGTCATGCATGTTTAAAACAGCATTTTTGCCTTTAAATTCCACAAGTACATATTATAGTTCTGGAAAATAGACCATCAAAACTTTCTTGCTAAGTTATGTAGCAGATAGGTATATTGTACAGGTAATTTTGGACATCTCTGATAGTCCGTTCACTAAGTATAATAATGTATGTGTCTCACGTTAGTTTTAATCAAAAACAAATCTGATGAAACTTAATTTGTTACTACTCGTAGGTACGTTCTTGTCGGTGGAGTACGAGAAGTTTCCATCTTAATGTTTATTCTTCTGTCGCAAGCAAAACGGAAATAACATTAAAGCAATAAAAAAATCAACACTCCGACACGGCAATCGATCGACGAGAAATTATTTGACGTTTTTTAATTCCATAAATTCGTTTGTCTTACAATTTTATCGGAAAAAAGTTTACACTTTTAAATTAAAGTTATTCGATTGGGCGACATTAAAATTCGAGATATGTCGCTTATGTCGTTTTTATTGGGTTATAAATAATTAAAATGGCGGTAATGCTGTACGCTTTACTTGATGAACATTTGCATATTGAATTTAAAATCATGAGATGGACTTCAGTTCGTTAACTTTGTAGTAATTTTTAAGATTTAATTGTATGGTCGGACAATCGTGCAGAAACTAAGCGTAGTGTCGGCGAAACGTGGGGAGAACAAATGTTTAGTCTGTGAATGATGTCGGTAGAGAAATGAATATAGGGAAACAGTAGCACAATCGTAAAATCTCAGATTTTTCTTGCTTTAACCCTAAATGTCTTAGAAGTTTCAATGCAAATAGCGTAAAATCATATCACTGTTAGGATAACATTGATAGATATTTAAATTTTCTTTTTATTTATTCTGTGAAATTTTATTTAATCAAAACAAAGAAGCATTTTTTGGAAGTCAGTAAAAATAAAAATAGATATTTACGTTTCTGAATGAACACATTAAATATGATCTTATTATATTCTTGCACATTCTGTCGCACCACCCAAATTATTACGCTACTTAGTCCAATGGTTGACTTTTTGTGCAATAAAGTTTAAATAAATAATAAACAAATTACATAAATATAATCATCATTAATCTTATACAAGGCCTAACAAATATACCTAGGAATTGAAACTATTTTAAGGGTGAATTCAGTCCACGATGCTGAACAACTTTCTCCAGGGAACAAATATAGATATAAGAAAAATAAGTTTGGCTTTCTATACTGACTACACTCCATTTGGTTAGGTATTTAAATAAATGTAAACAATCTTGACATGTTTTTTTATTGAAATATATACACTTTATAAATCAATAATTTTGCTAATTACTTTTTATTATGTTTATTATGATATAAATTATATTATTACTTTGTAATTTGCAAAGGTGTTGATTTATAAAGTGTATATTTAAATAAAAAGACATGTCAAGATTGTTAACATTTATTTAAATACCTAAACAAATGGAGTATTAGATCAGCTAATCGGCAACTTGTATGAAAGGCCAAAAATTTCATTTTTCAATGCGTTTTTCTTGGGGAAAGTTGTTCAGTACCATTCCCTGAATTCACCCTTAAAATAGTTTCAGTATATTTTGTTAACCTTCTATTACCAGTCCAAAATTGATTATGCTTTACCATTGACTAAAACAAACGACATATAATAATTGCTTATTCATAAAAAAACTAATTAAAATAATAAATTAAACTAGCAATTATCACTCGATGCTGAGATAAGGGCTGTTCCACACGGCAAGACTGCGACCCTTCAATAAATCTTGCGTCTGGGCGCCCCCTAAGTCTACCTCCTTAGTTGAGATGCAAATCGATGGTTGCATATATTTTGTTTATTAGTCCTTTGTTTTGGGTATTTATACTCTCTATAAACAGGGTGTAACAAAATGTACTGAAATTATTTTGTACCATCTACATATATAAAAATTACCAGTCACTTTGTTTATCCGCGATGGACTCCTAAACTACTGAACCGATTTTAAATTTGATTTGCACACCGTGTGCAATTTGATCCAACTTGAAAGATGGAATAGGTTCCCACGCGAACGAAGTCGCGGGCATCAGCTAGTTAATTAATGTATTAGGTTTAACAAAATATACTAAAACCATGTTAAGAGTGAATTTAGTCCACGATACTGAACAACATTTTCCCAAGGAACTTATAAATATAATACGAAAAGTAATTGTTGGCTTTTCATACAAATTGACCGATCACCTGATCCGAGTTTCTAAGAGTGAATTCAGTACGTGATACTGATCAATTTTCCCCAAGAAACATATGTCGAAATATGAAAAATATTTTTTGGCTTTCCATACAAACTTGGATCAGCTGATCGGTCAACTTGTATGGGAGGCCAAGAGAGTATAAGTATCATGGACTGAATTCACCCTTAAACTTATTTCACTTTGTTTGTTAAACCCTAATAATTATAGATACACCATAGTAATATGCTGTAAAATAGTTAAACGTAACTTAATATTATAAACAACCAAATCAACGCTTTCTAATTCAAAAACGCACCGTGCTCGTTTAAAAGCATTGTATAAACATATTTGACAACATAGGCCTCCCACAGCTTTAAAAAAAATAAAATCGAAAAATAAAATCATCAAATCGATTTTTGACTCGTTTTATACGAATATCAAAGTTAATAACAACATCACAATTTAAAAAGTAATTTTCAAGCAAAATTATATCGATTCATTCCCTAATATACAACAAGCGTTTATTTACATCGGTAATAACGATAAACTAAATAGTACGTAAGAAAAAAAACAAGGGCTAAAGCGGGACACACACGATACGACTTTGCGATTTCTATAAAATCTGATTAGCTTGTTATTGTACTCGTATGATTTGTAGCCAGTATCAATTATTTTAAGAAAATACTTTGAAGTTATTCGATTGTAGCTCTTAGGGTGTACGCTGCGTTAGGCTGGACGTGACGTGTTCAGTCTATCTCTGTCAGAAACTTTACGTGCGAAAGTGATAGCGCAATACCTCGAGTGATATCGTGTTTCAGTCCCACTTAGAATTTATGACAGAAATAGACTGTACACATCGTGTATATATTTTATACGCTCTTTTTTAATTTCAATACAAATGCCGACAATAAATTTTCTTAAGTTTTTGCCGCATAAATCCGTTAGATTTTTTAATTTATTTTATTTTATTTAAAATGTTAAGATTAAAGTATCAAATGCACAATAGTTGAAGTTAAAGCAGTACAAAGTTTAAATCAATATTTACTTAATCTATTTACCGGACTTATTCCTAAAGTTTCTTTTGAATCAACTGGAGTGTATTAAGTACGTATTGTATGCATCAACTCTTTTTTTCTATGTCAAACCTGTAAGTACCAACTGTGGAACAAAAGTCACATCAACAAATAAATTAAAATGTATCAACTTCTATTTAATATTTATTTTTATTTTATTGGATGTTTATCTATATACGTATTTGTTATAAAATATAGTATCGTTGAGTTAGTGTAATTTGTCCCTATATATTTATTTAATTTATTTATTTATCAGTATCAGTTAAACCAGTCCCTTAATATCGCCCCGTGAACAGCCGTTTGAAGGCCAAAGTCGCCGATAAATATCGGTAAAAACCGCTTTTTGGCCATAAAATCGAATTTATTCCACCGTTTATGGCCGGTAGGATGTATGGGGAATCGTTACGATGACTTTGTTAGGTTTTTTTTTACTTATTTATAGATATTGATCGGTTTATTGTTATTCGATTGTTGTAAAATTTTATTAAGTTGTTTGGTCTAATTTATTTGGATAGCAGTTTTGGGGATTTTCATTCAAGTTTTTATTTTCTCATGTGCTGGTCTAAAAAATGTTCTAGCTGCTTCTCGTACAAATCGTGAAAGCCGATCAAGGGAATGGACTAGAATCTACGATAGACGATGCAGCTAGCAATCACATTTTAATCTACATTTCATCATGCGAAGCGAAGCAATTGAGTTTTCAAAACCAAAATGCTTCGCTTCGCATTGCTTCCAGATCATAAACAGATCACGTCTTCTTTGTGTATTCTAGTCATGTCAGTGTTAAATGTTGAAAAGTGACAAGGACAAAACATATTTTTGATTAAAATGGTTGACTGCCTCCGTGCTCCAGTGGTCAAGGCGTTTGCTTTGTGATCCGGAAGTCATGGATTCGAATCCCACTGGGAAGCATACTTTGTGAAAAGTTGTTTCCAGTATGGTTAGGATATTGCAGGCTTGTATCACCCGTATATCCGAAAAGAAAGATGATTCCGTGTTTCGGAAGGCACGTATAAATAAAAAGGAGTCGGGTCCGAACGCCGTCTAGCATTTGATCACCAAACCACCCAAGGATTGAGTCTGGATTACCCATTGGGACGCAGTGGTCAGACGGCAGTCGCTCTGTGTAAAAACCAGTAACTTCGTCAAATCTCCTTGGTTAGGTGCGGACCCCGGGCTCTGAAGCAATACTGCTGAGGATGCAACCGGGAAAATACGCTCATTTATTAAAAGAAACATCTTAGAATGTACCAGCTGCTTCTCTTTCCGCGCAGATCATAAAAGCAAGCCAAAAGTGGCCTTTGGGTCGTTACAGCCCTGGGCTCTGTCTGCTTAGAGCCGCAAGACCCAAACTGCTCTGTCTGCCTCAATAGAAATAAATAATGTATTGTTACCTTAAGTATTTTTTTAATACGAGGTCAAGCAATTAAACCTAAGATCATACAATAGTTGTATACAATAATCACATACAAAGGTGTATCTTCCACCGCTTATATATCAGACACACTATTATTGTCACTATTCTCGCGATTAAATAACATCTAGTATTGTTGGATTGTTTACACGAGGTTAGTATTCTTTTTATCGAGTGTTGATGCCATTAGACGTCGACCTTCGCGGCGTAGTGGTCGCCATGTTAGTCCACCCAGAGGTCCGCGGTCAGGGCAAGTTGTAAAATGGCCTTTTTTAAATTGTCCTGGGTCTTAGATGTATAAGTATTTGCTATAAAATATAGCTTACTTTAATTTGTACCTGTCCCGTAAACAAATCTCGAACTTACTTTGGGGCTAGCTCAATCAGAGTAATCATCAGTGAGCTTGAAAATTTGACACTAGCTCCCATAGCATGCCACCAGCCACAGCGTTTATCGAGCGCTATCGTATATCACTAATTCACTATCTCGCTCTACGTAGTAATAACGAGCGGGACGGCATTGGCGCTAATGATATCAAACACTAATTTCTGCTTAATTTTATAACCAACTATATAAAATAGCCTATATAATGTATGTAATCCAGGGTGTCAACTTCCTGCATACCAAATTTTATCAAAATTGGACCAGCCGTTTGCGCGTGAAGAAGTAACAAACATACACACACACACAAACTTTCGCCTTTATAATATTTGTATGATTTTCTTGCTGTTTAAAAAAATAATTTTATTTTGTGTTATTTTTGTTTTGTATAAGACATTGTCCAAAAACAAAACAAAGTCAAATACTTACACTATTACCACAGAATTAATATTAGTATTACATACAGAACGGAAACTCGCACCGTCCCCCGCAATCTGGTGTCCCCGCAACCCTTCCCCCGTTATTGTGAGGTGTAAGCGGCAGTAAAACAGGGTTATTGGTAGTCGCACGTTGACATTACGTGAGTCATTTAGGATTATTGAATTATAATGGTGAGAAACTGCGCACATTATCATTTTTTATCGACGGAAAACAATAAATAACGAAAATTTTATAGATTTCCGAGTGATTAAAACAGGTAAGCAAAGCAACAGATTCTGTGGTGGCGACCCTGACTGTTTAACTCACACATTTGACGTGTGCACGGACGGATTGTTTCGTTTGTAGTAGTACTAGGTATATATGCTGCTTCATTTGTATGAAGTGCCATACCTGTGCTATTACGACAACTTGCTTTATGTAAATAAGCCTTTAACACTAAGATTATAACGTTAAGGACACAGAATTGTTATAGCGTTGTCAATTTTATGAGTTAGCCCAGCATGGGGCTTAAATAACTGTTATTTTTTAAATAATACTCAGTTCTTGCTATGTTCGTGGTTATTTTAAATTATCTTGAATTCATTGATATCGAGTGCGCGTGGTCTTGAAAACACGTCTGGGAGAAAAGAAAAAACTTAAAATGTAACTTACTGCTTCTCTTCTCGCGCAGACTGTTAAAGCTGATCCAGGGAATGAGGAAAAATGCTCGCAAACCATTACTATTTTGATTATTTACCCTTTCCGCATACCAACACGCACACACTAAAAATCATATTTAGGCTAGCCACATTCGCATTTTAGCCCCTTTCCTCGATCGATTTGCACGGGAAAAGATACAGATACAGATACATTTTCACGTCTTTATCCCTGACGGGGCAGACAGAGCCCAGGGCCGTAAGACCCAAAGGCCACGCTTAGCGTGATAGTGGGCGTTAAGGTGGAGTGTACGGGAAAAAAGCAACGAATACATTTTAAGTTTTTTCTTTTCTCTTAAACCAGCATGCAAGCTAAAGCATTATATGCGTAAACTAAGCATAACTCCAGTAATATGATAACTCGCTTGAACCCAATCAAAATAAATCGCAACTCCAGCGCAATAACGATATAAACAAGAATAACGATGTTCGTAGTCGTTAATATCGTTATAACGATAAATACATGCAAAGTCACCGATATGCGTGTTATTGTATGTTTTACTGTATGCTGTTTAGTCGATTTGTATGAATTTGTTGTCTAAACCTTATTTTCTTGATCATAAAAAAATCTCGGGAAAAAATCGCAGGTTGACTGGAAGAGATCCCTACATGGGATAAGTCCGCCTTTGTATATTTGCTCTTTAATTTTTTGTACTTTATTTTGTTTTAATGTAAGTCTAATGTTATTCATGTTAAAAATTTAAAAATATATATACAGTCGATTTTACAAATGAATATATACTAAATTTGTTTTTGGTACAATAAATTTATTACAAATAATAAATTTTAATGTATGTATTTTTCAATATCGTGGATTAAATAAAACTTGTTACTTAACTAAATAACACTTTGTTTACCGCTCTAACTGCTATATCTCCTATCTATGCCAAACGTTATTTTTTTTAGAAAAAAATCTATTTCTAAACGTTTGCAATGGGCCTTGTAACAAAATTTTTGATTTTAAATATCTGACCAAAAACGATATTAATCGCGGTAAGTCCCGTAATAGTTATAACAGTAATTGTGACAAAATTACCTAAATTAGAAAAAACAACTTCAAAAGTCATCGATAACAAAATTATTACTGATAAACACGACGAAGAAATGTGTTTTTGTTTAAACAGAAGGTTGACAGTACTTTAAATTTTTTAACTTTGTATGCGCGAGCGCATAAAGCGAGCGGCTACTGGCTTGATTAAACATACATTGGTGCACGCCCGATGCTTTAATTAGTACTGTAGGGATGGGAGTATGATATTTGTATCGATAATTATCTTTTTTTCATTATCGTTTTTTATTTATTTGTAATAATAACTAGTATTGTTTAGATTGCTAAAATTACGATGACAATAAAGAAGTTTGTTTGTTTGTTTATATAGCTTTATTGTACAAAAGAAAGAACACAGACACAAATCAGAAAAGTAAACATAAACGACGGACTTATCCCGTATAGGGATCTCTTCCAGTCAACCGGCTTCTGCGGGCAACCAGAAGTAATAAACTGAATAACTGTTTAAAATTTGAGAGCGGTGTACCCACCACTACCCACTAGCTGTACCCGCGGGCTTCGCTCCCCGTGGGAATTTCGGGATAAAGAATACCCTATGTCCTTCCCCGAGTCTTAAACTATATCCATATTAAATGTCATCCAAATCTGTTCAGTAGTTTAAGCGTGAAGCGGTAACAAACAAACAAACAAATATACAAACTCAATTTAGTATTAGCTATGTTATATAAATCGATAGTTATCTCTTTTTCGTTACTGTATTGTTTAGATTGCTGAAACTATGATGACAATAAAAAAGTGATAAAATGAATATCTGTTTAAAATTTAAGAGCTTGTCAACTAAAAATAAATGATGTGTATACGTAGTGCTCTAGTCTAGATGACTTTTTGCGAAGTGGATATAAAAATATGGTATTATTGTTATGATGTTATGTTTTCGTACCTAGTTTCGTAAGTGCAGTTTATTAGTTTTACCAAATATACTTTAAGTAACCCTGAAGTCATTTAACTATCTTTCACAGTTTTCGGTACTTTCTTTTTAACTATCGCTAACTTGATGTTTTAGATATTATAGCTCAACTCTAAATTATGAATAGCTGTTACACCAGAGTTATTGAGTCACGCTTAATTCAAGATTATCGTCAATTTTGGCTTATCGATTACTTGCGGTATACATTCCAACACTAAAGTTTTAGTATTATTATTAGATATGCCACTTATACTTATATATATCACTTAAGCCATTAGATAAGGTCTTAATAGTAACTATTTTATCGATACTTTATATTTGGTGATAAACGAAAACTATCGATATGTGTGTACGATTCAGACGTGTCCCAACACTAAAGTGTTAATAGCTGTAACACCAGAGTCATTGAATATGGTCGTAATAGTAATTATTTTTAATTAATAACCAACACGCATTAGACACGTAATGAGGATGCTCGTGTCGATGGCCCTTCCAATTTAGATCGTTTTGATCTGTGCGTACTACCAGTTTACTTATATACGTTATTAGTTAGGATAGCTCGATGATATCTTTCATCTTATCTAGCTTATTTGATACTAGCCGAAGCCCGCGACTTCGTTCGCGTGGACTTTATGTCTCTGGAAAATGCTCATCAGGTTGAACAACTTTTAGTAAGGTGACATTTTTATATCTCTTATAGTTTAGCTGGACCATTACGGTTCTGCATCAGGCGTTCTATTTTTCAAAATCATTTATACCCTATATGTTGCCCAGCTTTAATAGCTATATAACAAAAAAAGTTTCATTCGAATCCGTCCAGTATTTCCGGAGATTAGCGTGTACAAACAGACAAACAGACAGACATTTTTTTTTAAACTCTTACTCTATTACTATGTCTCTATCGCCCCCAATATTTTTTTTGGAAATATATTTAATGTACAGACACACTTTTTTACTGTTTTATTATATGTATATAGATATATAGATATAGATATAGATATAGATATAGATATAGATATAGATATAGATATAGATATAGATATAGATATAGATATAGATATAGATATAGATATAGATATAGATATAGATATAGATATAGATATAGATATAGATATAGATATAGATATAGATATAGATATAGATATAGATATAGATATAGATATAGATATAGATATCGATATAGATATAGATATAGATAGATATAGATATAGATATAGATATAGATATAGATATAGATATAGATATAGATATAGATATAGATATAGATATAGATATAGATATAGATATAGATATAGATATAGATATAGATATAGATATAGATATAGATATAGATATAGATATAGATATAGATATAGATATAGATATAGATATAGATATAGATATAGATATAGATATAGATATAGATATAGATATAGATATAGATATAGATATAGATATAGATATAGATATAGATATAGATATAGATATAGATATAGATATAGATATAGATATAGATATAGATATAGATATAGATATAGATATAGATATAGATATAGATATAGATATAGATATAGATATAGATATAGATATAGATATAGATATAGATATAGATATAGATATAGATATAGATATAGATATAGATATAGATATAGATATAGATATAGATATAGATATAGATATAGATATAGATATAGATATAGATATAGATATAGATATAGATATAGATATAGATATAGATATAGATAAAGATATAGATATAGATATAGATATAGATATAGATGTTTTTCGGACCGACCCTTCCAATTTAGAGTTATGATCTGTGCCTACCACCAGTTTACTTATGTGCGTTATTGGATAGCTCAATGATATCTTTCTTCTTCCATGCTGGTCTGCGAGAAAAAAAACTGATTTGATAGTACTGATGTAAGAGGCTGATCGAGGGAATGGGCAAAAAATCGAATCATGTTAATAGGCGATGCGGCTAGCAAACCATTACTATTTTGATTCCTTCAGGGTCCGGCGGACCTAGACCAAAATACAACTTTCCATACAAACGTAGTCTACGTTTTATTTCAAAACGACATGTCCGATTTGGGCAAAATTTTGTAATTTCAAAGATATTGCAATTATCTAGGTTTATATTATGTTTCCGACAATAAAAATATGAACTTGAAATAGAATATAGTGTTTTATATCATTTTTGACCATTAGTATGGGAAACTTCTAAATCGTTATATTTTCTTTCCAGTTCATAATTTTACAGGAAACCCAATATAACCCTAGATAATTGCAATTTCTTTACAATTACCAATTTTTACCGGAATCTGACATGTGGTTTCAAAATTAAACGTGTACTACGTTTGTATGGAGAAGTCTAGGGTCGCCGGACTCTTCATCCACCTTCTTGAGGACTTCATGGGAACAATGTCTGAACAACTTTTATTAATTAATTAATTATAACTTTATTTACCAAACAACATGGTACAAGAGGTAGATTTAATGTTAGCATTCTCTACCAGTCAACCTTCGGGATAAATAGAGAAGAAATGTGGTAGGCGTACTTCTTTTTTATCTGATATACTTTAACAGTTTGGGGTTAATAATAACTAATAATTACATTGCTGGTCTGGGAGAAACGAAAACCTTTGAATCTACCAGCTGTATCTTCGCCAGTGCAGATCGTAAAAGCCGATCGTTTGAATGGGAGAAATTCTAAATCATGTATCACTAATTTGATTCTCTTTTCCACATTCTCGCCCACCATCTATTTAGACCACATACATACATACATACTATCACGTCTTTATCCCTAATGGGGCAGACAGAGCATTTTGGGTCTTGCGGTTCTATGCAGAGCCCAGGGCCGCAAGACCCAAAAGCCACTTTTAGCGTCATGGTGGGCGAGAAGATGGAAAAGCAATCAATACAGTGATGGGTTGCTAGCCGCATCGCCCGTTAACATGATTTGCATTTTTGCCCATTCCCTCGATCGGCTTTTACGATCTGCGTGGGAAGAGAAGCAGCTGGTACATTCTAAGTTTTTTTATTTCTCCCAGACCAGCATGGGATATTTAGATATTTAGACCACTTGCGGCAAATTTCGACAAAATAAGTACCTTTTGGTCCAGTGGTCAACGCTCTCGCCTTGTGATCCGGAGGTCATGAGGAGAACTGGGAAGCATACTTTGTTGAAAGCTATTGCAGAAATGATATTGCAGGCTTGAATCACCTTATTATCCGAAAAGAAAGATAGTTCCGTGTTTCGGAAGGCACTTGCGCACATCTAGCGTTTGATCATCAAACTACCCAAGGATTGGTTCTGGTCTACCCTTTGGGCTGTAGAGGTCAGACGGCAGTCGCTCTGAGTAAAAACCAGTTACCTCGTCAAATCTCCTAGGTTAGGTAGCGGACCCCGGGCACTAAAGCATTACTGCTGAGAATGGAAGTGGTAAAATACGCTCGGCTGATGATGATGATGCAAATACAAATCTAGAAATCCATAAAAATTCTGGGATGTCCCTCTGGTACAGAGAGATTATAACTATTTGGTTCAAAATTCTATCAGTGATTTAGACCGCGCAAGGCTTCTTGCCGTCTCTGAACATGAATCAGGACACTGGTTACACGCACTCCCCTCCGCCAACCTCGGAACACTTTTCGACAATGGCAGTTTTCGAATTATCGTTGGACTTAGATTGGGTGCTGCCATTGTCGAACGCCATCTATGTTTATGTGGCAGTGTCGTCGACAGGAACGGACTTCACGGGCTACACTGCCAACGCAGTGCCGGCAGATTCCACGGCTCCATTAACAATATCGTTAAAAGGGCGCTTGCCACCATCGATATCCCTAATGTGTTAGAACCTGTAGGAATAACTCGCGATGATGGCAAGCGTCCAGATGGTTTAACCCTTGTCCCTTGGGAGCGGGGGAGGGCACTCGTGTGGGACGCGACATGCGTCGATACGGTTGCCCCTTCTCGCCTCGGGGCGACGGTGTCAAGGGCTGGAGCCGCAGCTGAAGCAGCAGAAGACGCCAAGCGGCGAAAATATTCCTCTTTATCTAATGAATATATTTTTGTTCCGCTTGGCGTCGAAACTCTTGGTCCGTGGGGTCCAAGTACTAAAAAATTTATTAAAAAAATAACCCCTCGGCTTGTCGACGCCACTGGTGACAAGAGGGCTGGCTCATATCTCGCGCAGAGGATTGCAGTAGCTATTCAGCGCGGGAATGCAGCCAGTGTTCTTGGCACCATGCCACATGATCAAGATTTAGATTTTTAATTTAGTTTTTTAATTTAGATTGTAATTTAGATATTAATTTAAAATCAAAATGTCAACGAAAAAAAATATGTTTTAATTGAACAATGATGAAAAAATAATATTGTTTACCTACTCTTTTGAATTTTTCAGAAAAAGTTTCTTACATAAAAGTTGAAACGTATTGTCTTATTATGGTCAAAGGTTTGGAAACGTTGTCGGTAAGATGAAGCCTCATAAAAACTTCTTTTGTTATCGTTATGTTTTTTTTACAATTCAAATTGCGTACTTTTTTTAAAACAATGAGTAAAAGAATTCTATTTTGTTTATTTACAGTGTTGCGTTGTTATTTACTTACTGTACTTGCTCTTTATTTAAGGCGAAGACAGGGTTGAAGTTGCGCTTTCATCGTCATCATCAGCCACAGGAAGTCCACTGCTGGACAAAGGCCTCCCCAAGGCTCTATAATAAATTGTTTTATCAATATCAATAAATACAGTAAAACAGTTTGTTATCTTACAATAATTACAATTAAAAATTAAACTAAATTAAACTAACTAAAATAAACTGAAATACTAAAAATAAATTACTTATAAACTTATACAATTACAAATAAATAATATCTCTTAAATCTCTTAAGTATGTAAATATAAAAATTAAAAGTTAATATTAAAAAAAAAAAGTAAAACAGTTAAAATCGCGTGTCTGTACGTTTAATAAAAAAAAAGACGGGTTGCACTCTGGGAGTGCCGGCAGAAGTAAAAACTTGAATATTAACGTTGTGCATTTTTGATAAACGAAACAGCAGGCGCAGGCATACATTTTCGCCGCGCCGTAGAAAGAGAGGGGGATACTCCCTCTCCTACGCCGCGCCAGCTGTCTACTCTCCATCCGTTTACGAATTTTCGATCAGGTCACGTGTCCTGACGCGAGCGTGTCCTGACGCGAGTTTAACTTTTTTTACCCATTCCAAAAAAGTGCACAACGCCGCTAAAGAAGTTTTCACTTCAAAAAAGAGGGCGATAAAAATAGAAAACAAAAAATATCTGTCTGTGTGTATGTACATGCTAACCTTCGAAACTACCGGAAGGGTATTTACCTGGTTTTCAATAAAAGATCGCAGATCAGAGTAATATATAGGCTTTGCTTCTTTGAAAACTGATATCAAGAAAAAGGTTCGTCATCATTTTTAATTTCACGCGAACGAAGTTGCTGGTGCCCGCAACGCCAAATCTAGTCTAAATAAATATGGCGATAATTTTTTGAAAGTTTTGACTTCCACAGCCATTAATAGTTACAAATACAAATAAAATAGGTACTTAATCCTATTTAGCCACCATTGTTAGTGTTTAAATCAAAGAATTACACAACAGGCCCCAAAAAACGACACATTCTACAAATTTTATATTTTTTTTTTATAAAAGCGTGACGGATGTGGTCGCACAACACCTCTGCCGTATCGATACAGCATCGAAGACCAGGAAATATAGAAAACATTGATTTATATGAGAAATTTTAGTCAAAACGCTATCAAAAATCAACCTTAAATTATGATCACAAAGTTCATTTTCAGACATCAAGCCTTTTAAGGTTTTAAGGTTTTAATTGAAATGGGAATTTATATTATAAGACGTGGGGATAAGGTAGATAATTGGTTGAAGTGTCAAGGGATGGCATACCACCAAAGACGAATATGCCACTTTAGAGTGATTTATCCCCGATACGGCATATTAAAAGTTTTGTTTTGTACCTTTTAAATGTAAAAATGTGTTATTTATGAGGCCAAATCGAGAGGACCGATTAAATTATGCCTGATAGTACAAAATTTATTGTGTCAAGATGTTTCTGATTCCGTTTGTTCTTTTTTGTCTCTTTTTTTGTTTAAAAAGTATGGTTCTTGGTTGTAATAAGCGGTAGCTGATAGTCTGTGGTTTTTATCTATTTTCGGATGAAGATAATTTTCTAAATTCATTTTACAGTTAGATGAACAACCAAATCAACGAACCGATGACCCATGGAGCAAGGTTCTCGAATGGTGACTGCGTACTGGCAATCAAAGCGTGAGATAATCAAACCGTGGTCAGGTCATCTGACCACCTTGTGGGTACAAGGTGGTCAGATGACCTGACCACGGTCGCTGGAAAGCGCTGGATGCAAGCCTGCTCTTGATAGGTCATTTTGGAAATCTTTGGGAGAGGCCTATGTCCAGCAGTGGACACTATGTGGCGAAAATGTTGAATGATGATGATCATCCACCAAAAAAAAGTAATAACCGCATTTTATTTACAGGATATAATTTTGTTATTCTCATTGATTTTATATTTAATCACAAATTTAATTATAAAGAAACTTGTATATTTTACCTTGGTCTTTGGGTTTACGGGCCCTATGGGCTCTGTCTGCCCCTATAGAGATAAAAAAATGGGGTTGATAGTTGTACATTTACAATAATTAAAAATATTTTAAGAAGAGTACAGTCAGAATTATCCAAAAATCGCTGCAGATTTTGCTAAAATAAGTTTAAAATAAATAATCCTACATTTTTTATTTGTAATTGTATACGTTTATAAGTAATTTATTCTTAGTATTTAAGTTTATTTTAGTTAGTTTAATATTTAATTGTAATTATTGTTAGTTAGTTTAATAATATATTTGTATTGATAAATTTTAAATTAGTAAAATAGGACACTAGCTGGTGCCCGCGACTTCGTCTATATTCGCAGTATTATCACACAATATCTGTATAAATTATAGCCTATGTGTTATTCTCCTTTCTGATGTATAAGCTATATTATTAAAAAATCCTACATTAAATACAAAATGACTTTAAACTTTAAATAACCCAATTGCATGTAAGAATGATGCAAGTTTTATGAAAATCGGAAAATTCATACATTTAAGGGTTAAGTTTACATTAATTCTTAGAAAAATTAACCCATTTAGATAATTTAGTCATTCAGCGGTAACATGAGTAACATGAGGCGCCATACATAAATTGCTCAATAAAAAAAAATTATAATGTGTAAGTGAGCATCAGACTGCGTAGGAGTGCCCACAGGATGATCTGGTTGTTGCCAATCAATTTTATAGTCCACTGGTATTCGCTGCTTATCTGTACACTTGAAGACAAATAAGATAGATAGATAGATAACTGTTTATTGTACACCGAAAAAAAAAGTTTTTTGAAGTGAAAACTTCTTTAGCGGCGTTGTGCACTTTTTTTTGGAATGGGTAAAAAATGTTAAACTCGCGTCAGGACACGTGACCTGATCGAAAATTCGTAAGACGGATGGAGAGTAGACAGCTGGCGCGGCGTAGGAGAGGGAGTATCCCCCTCTCTTTCTACGGCGCGGCGAAAATGTATGCCTGCGCCTGCTGTTTCGTATATCAAAAATGCACAACGTTAATATTCAAGTTTTCACTTCTGCCGGCACTCCCAGAGTGCAACCCGTCGTTTTTTTTTTACTTTAAATTAGTACAATGGGCGTTTTTATCGTTTTAAGCGATAATAAATAAGGTTTTGATTATTAATTTATTATATAAACTTATTTATTTGTAATAAAGAACATTAAAAATACATTAAATTACGAATATTACAAATACAATAAACAACAGAAATACATAATCTGTGAAATTTTTATCTGTCTAGCTATCACGGTTCATGATGCAGCCTGAAGAAATACAGACAGGCAGGTAGAGAGACGGACAGTAGTCTTAGCAATAGGATCCCGTTTTTACCCTTTGAGTACGAAATCCTAACCAAAGTCGCTCGGAAGGCGCTAGACGCAAGCTGCTCTAGATCGGTCATTTTGGAAATCCAGAGGTCTACCTATATCCAGCAGTGGACGTTATGCGGCTGAAATGATGACGGAATCCTATAAATTAAATTACTGTTAAAGACTTCTACTAAAAATGTTGGCCGTGTGGTTTCCGGCAGAGTAGAATAGGGCCACTCCAAATCCTCCCGTGGATGTCGTAGAAGGCGACTTAGGAATACAAGCTAAACAAAGCTTACGTCAATAAGACCTCTCCAACCCGCCTGGCCAGCGTGGAGAGTGTAGGCTAAATCCTCTGGCTGCTATGGCCAAGTATGGCTCTGGTAGTACAGAAAAGGGTCGTCCTCCCGCAGTGGAGACGAAAGACCTAATGATGGTGATGAAAAATGTAATAATTTACCATGGTATACTGTAACCATGCTCGCCAGTGTAATAACTAGATAACCTCCAAAAACGTGAATGTGATGATATGAATTGATGGAGGAAGTTGTCTGCGACACTCAGTTATTGTATGATCGTATGGATGACTAATGTATGACTAAGATCGTCTGTTTGTCCGTTTGTCCGCGCTATATTGTGGAAAGTTCGAACTTTTATCATAGAATCAATGGACGACCTGGCGTAGTGGTCCCCATGCTAGTCGGCTACTTAACCTGTCATCTGTGAGCAGACCGGAATCCGGTCGACATGCATTGTTTTACTATTGTGTCTGGTGTTTTGCACAGACGACAGGTTAAAGAGTTTGGGTTCGCTCCCCGGTCAGGGCAAGTTGGAAATTAGGCTTTTGAAATTTTCCTGGGTCTTGGATGTGTTAGCATACAATATCTATCTACACTTATATATACCCTTGTTTGTCAATATTATCCGTTGTATTATTATGAGTCACTTGTTTACGTAAAAACACACGTGATAGTTTTGAGCAGAACTCACATAATGTAAGATATTATTTAATTCTTATTTATTCTTATATAATTAATTAAAATAATTAAAACATCTAATAATAGAAGGTAATACTTTTAGACGTTTGTTTGTGCAAAGGAAATGCGTTTTACCCCACCTAGCGGCGGGTAACACGCCCTAACTTTGACTATAAAATGCGACACGCAAACAAACGTCGGGCATTACGTTGCCAACCGTCGAGGTGTTCATTTCAAGGAACTGTGAGTACTGCATTATTAATATTCTTGTTATTTTAATGATTGATGAACTACTTATTTCTAAGATATTGTTTTTATGCGAGTAATGGAATAATTGTTGAATATTTTAAAAGAGCTACCACAGAGTTTCTGACCGCCTCTTCTCTGTGATGATACAGCCCTTCCGACGCGGTGGTAGAATCTTTCAGCAATAGCCTAAATGAATAAATGTTTTAAAACTCTTGGATGTTTAATTGTTATCCCTTTCCCAAACCATGAAGAATTGCAGAATGTCTAGGCTCCAATAGCTTGTAGTCTGACAGATGTTTATCTATATATGTATTTGTTATAAAATTTAGTATCGTTGAGTTAGTATCCCATAACACAAGTCGCGAATTTATTCTGGGGCTAGCTCAATCAGTGTAATTTGTCCCTATATATTCGTTTTTATTCATTTGTAATCGCCCATCATCATCATCATCATCATCAGGTCTTTTTAGTCTCCACTGCAGGAGCACGACCCTCTCTGTACTACTAGAGCCGCCATACTTGGCCTGAGCAACCAGAGGAATTGGCCTATACTCTAATCGCCCATAAGACAGATTTAATAAATAGTGTTTCGTACTACGAAAGCTGACTTTAAATTTACGCGACTAAAAAAGTCAAATAAACTAATTTTCTATTGAATTTAAAATGTTTCAAGTACAATTTTTAAGTTGGTCGACAAAAGACAGACAGACATGGCAAAACTATAAGGGTTTATTGTTTACTACTGAACCGTAAAAACTTCAATTAAATTCAACGAGCTTAGTTCTTAGTGGTGTTCCAAACAATAGTATAAAATATCGATAGTCTATCGATACTGTTACTGTTTATCGAGGTCAACTATCGATAAATATGCAACTCTAGTTCATAGCCTATTACATCGATCAAACATACATTAGTAATGTCTGATCGATGCGTATAATTATAATTTAAATTTAACTTCTTATCGGAATATCAGACACAATAGTTAAACAATGCATTCTCGCGTAGATCTACGCAACGACATACGAGAGGTTAAAAATACTTAAAATAATTTTGAAACAAATAAACTATCATAAAGAAACGACGGGTTGCACTCTGGGAGTGCCGGCAGAAGTGAAAACTTGAATATTAACGTTGTGCATTTTTGATATTTTGGAATGGTTAGGGAATAATTTTGCACGAATTGCTTTAATTATCAGTATAAAATATTTCAAATCTTTTCTGAATCACAGTCTGTCACAAATGTCACAAGCATTACCAAATTCATTTTCAACAAAATCATTTTCAAATACACAGCAGTATGGCCACTACACAGACGGTCGAGCCATCAGCTGTCACCATCCATGGATGCGCGTAGCACGCTGTAACATAAACACACACGAACATTCGCGCAAGCGCCCTGCGCCGTCTTACGAATTTTCGATCAGGTCACGTGTCCTGACGCGAGTTTATCATTTTTTACCCATTCCAAAAAAAGTGCACAACGCCGCTAAAGAAGTTTTCACTTCAAAAAACATACTACATCCAAATTGCGCTCAACCTACCAAAACTCAACACCCAAACCTATAAATCCTCAAAGTTCATTCACTAGACAATTCTCACTCGATTGAAACTCGTGTAAACAGAATCGACTATTCGCACGAGCTGGATCTAAAGCCCATAACTCACGGGCGTGTGTCGCTTAATTTATCAGTACCACATAAATTTATGCACAAGTGTTGCGGCAATCGGACAACATTTACGTTTTTATCGACTATTTGATTTAGTGCGCTCGACTAAGCCAATCCTTCAAGTCGATACTGCGTCGTGTCAAGTCACTATTCTGTTGGCTCTTCTTGGAATAGAATATTCTCGAATTTGCGAATTTGGTTTCGTTTTTAACCGTCGACGCAGAAAGCGTGTTAGAAGTTTGACGTCAATGTATGTCTGGCTGTGTGTTTGTCGTGGCATCATAGTTCTCGAAAGATTGTTTACGTGAAAGCAAGCTTCTTTGCGGTGGTTTCTTTTATATGTTTTATAAAAATCGGTTCAGCCGTTCGAAAGTTTTTGGTTGTGAACGCTTGAACGTCGGGGTTTTTTTTTATTTTCATTATTTTATTTTTCAAACATTCTTACAAACTAACTACATGTATTATGAGATGACAGTCATAATAGTTTGTAAAGATGTATGGAGGAATGAATGTTTGTTCTGTTTTCACGCCGAAACCGCTGAACTCATTGAAATGAAATTTGGCATCTAGGTAGCTTATTTCCTAGGATAACACATATAATACTTTTTATCCCAAAAAGATTTAAGGCTCTCATGAGATTGTTAAAAAGGCGAGCAATGCCACGCACGAGCATCAGCAAGTATCTAGATAATTTAATATATACCAATGTTTCCGGTAAGTAGAATCACATTTCGAACTAATATGAGATTGTCGCAATAAAATTATTTACTAATTAAAATACCGGAATAGGTATTTATCACGTGACAAATCTTAGTAGTAAAGTATTTATTAGCGTTCCGTTTATTAATGAGAAGGAACTGTAACAGGTTTAAGATTAATGACTCGGTGCATCTATTTCTATCGTAAAAGTAAAAAAAAACATGGAGGTACAAGATTTAATTAACAGTCCATTGAGTTAGTCCTTATATGTATAACGTCTGATATTTAATGTAAAATAAAAAAAAATTATGACCTTATATTATTGTTTTTTTTATTTATAAAAAGCCAGTAACCTCCTCAAATTACCTAGGTTTTAGGTAACCTACCCAGTGGTGCAATTGTTCAAACGCAATGTCACTTAAAAGAATGCTTTATTCATACAAAAAAACTGTTCGTTTTGTGACTCTGCGTTTTAAAAATGGTACTTCTGGCCTCTGAAGCGTTACCGCTAAGGACGTTAACAGAAATACGCTCGGTTTTTTTTAACCCATCGTGTGGGATATCGTTGAATAGGTATTTTGAAAAACACATATTGGCTTGTGAACACCTTTTTTCGATTTAGCGATCCGTTTCTGAAATAATTGGTTTAAAAAAGTCAAGTGTGGGGGACACTTGACTAACAAAATTTTCCCCTATCTGCTGAACGGTTATACACGTAAAAAGTACACTTTTATTTAGATAGGTAAGTATGTTCCTTCATATACAAAGAAAACAGAAGTTGAACAAGAATGAAATAAAATATGCAGACACAAGATTGCAATAATTCCAGAATACGCCACCAAAACATCGTAGGTGTACAGAAAATGGTAAAATTATTACCAGTACATTGCATGTCGCGTTGTTTGTCCGTGTGTCTGCTATTGGCTATTAATCTTGGTGTGCAGTTGCAATCTATCGACGCCATCTTTTTTTTGGTCCAGGATTTTGAAACTAGCTTTGAGTTTGCTCTTGCAGGATTAACGTTTAAAAATATTTTTTTAATATTTCTTGTAACCAAATCATCATTCATTTCAGCCGCAAAACGTCCACTGCTGGACACAGGCCTCTCCCAAAGATTTCCAAAATGACGATCTAGAGCGGCTTGCATCCAGCACCTTCCAGCTACCTTGGTCAGGTCGTCAGACCACCTTGACTTATGCTTGCTTGCCTGATTATCATCATCATCTTAACGTAAAACGTAACATCGTCGCGGTAAGGATTCAGAGCCCGGGGTCCGCTACATAACCTAGGTGATCTGACGAGGTTACTCTAATCTTTATTAAAAGATAACTGACGTTCCGCGTCGATTTGAATCGCGCACACCAAATGACATAATAAAATCCCATCAAAGTTAGAACTACATAAATCCAGACCTTACCCTATGTCTGTGAAATTATATAATCAATTGCCTAGGGACATAAAAGACGAAACAAATGACAAAACATTTGTAAACTTATTAAAAACCCATCTGTTAAAAAAATCATATTATTCAGTCGCCGAATACCTGCAGGACAAGAAAAAATAAAAAATGTCTACCTCTGTAGCTATGTACGCACTGCGCTGGACCTGGGAGAAGCGTGACCTAAATCCACGTATTGCTAGATGGTGGCTAGAAGTCCAAGGATTTGACTTTACATTGGAGTACAGGGCAGGAACGTCTATGAGTCATGTGGACGCACTTAGTCGTAATCCTGTCGGCATTGTGATGCGCTGTGTGGAAAAGGATCTAATAGAAAGTCTGCAGCAGGAAGATGACTCAGTGCGTTCGACAATAGACCAACTGAAGGATGAGTTGGAAAAGGGCAATACCAAGGGATTAGCAGCAGCTGTATGTGATGTTTTTGTATGGAACGGACCATGTGCAATGCAATGTTATTATTAGATGAATAAATTAATAAATACTGGTTTTACACAGAGTGACTTCCGACTGACCTTTTCATACCAAAGGGTGATGACCAGAACCAATCCTTGGAAAGCTTTGGGCAAACTCTAGATGGCGTTCGGGACCCACAGTTTTAAGTGCCTTTCGAAACACGGAATCATCTTTCTTCTCGAATATGCAGATGATTCAAACCTGCAATATCCTAACCAGACTGGAAACAACTTTTTCGCAAAGTATGCTAATGGGATTCGAACCCACGACCTCCGGATCACAAGGCCAACGACTAGACTAGTGCACCATGGAGGCAGTACTACTTGTAACCAAATGTCTTATTATTTATTTCAATAGGTAGCTACTAGTTGATGCCCACGGCGTTGCTCACGTGGTCTATATTTCGACAATCCCTCGGGATTTTCACAAATTCAGTGTAAGAATTAAATGATTTCTTTATCTTATCATACTGCATCTCAGGGAGGTTACTCCTTCTTCTTATCGAGTGTGTTATTGACTAACACTAGTGTCAAAGTTTTTAAACCGCCTCTGACATGGTTTTAGGTAACGACCAATGTCAAAGACAGTGACCGGGACCGACGGCTTAACGTGCCCTCCGAAGCACGGATCATCTTACTTATCAGACAATCAGGTGATCAGCCTACAATGTCCTAACCAAACCAGGACAACAACACAAAGTCGTTGCCCCCGCTGGGAATCGAACCCGCGACCTCCGGGTATGAGCCGAACGCTCTAACCACTACACCACGGAGGCAGTTACTCCAAAAGCGCAAGACGGACGTAACTGCATATCCGCGTTCCAGTGTCAAGCAACATTAAGCATTATTATACGATGTTGATGATAAAGTCTAATTTCGTTTGATATACAAACAGGACGTCACTATCGCACGACTATCGTAATATTTTATAGAGTAACCCCCCTGGTTAAAAGACGGCATTCGCGAACAGCGTTTTATTTCTGTAAAAATGATATGTGTATATGACAATGATGTCAAAATTGGTGCAGTCAAAGATAATATAATTACAAAATACCCAACGCCATAGAAACGATTGGAGAGGCCGTAAGCACGCAAAACTGGAGTTGCGGAGCGGCCTCTCAGAAATGGCAGCACACACGACTAGCCAAAAAGGTGACGAAGAAAGTGTTGAATATACTTTTAAAAAATATATTGCATTACATATAAGTCTTATTTAAATAATTAGAGTACTACTTTATTTAAATAATAGTTATAAAAGATTTTAATGTTTTAATTTTTGTCTTAAAGCGCCATCTAGTTACAAGGAAAAGAAATAATAATGTTTATATGGCGATGGGTAGGCATGGTGCAGTGTAGCGGAAAAAGCTGAAACCATTTAAATGATTTGGCAGTTGATGTCAATCCTCCTAGGATGTAATTTCGCGAAAACCTCTCCAAACCGTCTGGCCAGCGTTGAGAGTGTAGGCCAAGACCTCCTGCTGCTTTGGCCAAGTATGGCTTTGGTAGTACAGAGAGGATCGTGCTCCTGCAGTGGAGATAAAAAGACCTGATGATGATAATGATGAAAAGCATTTTTGGCCAATCTCGAAACTGAGTCGCTTAGATTAGTCAAAAACTAAGTTTCACTTTTTTCGTCGTTAGTCCAAGATCTTGCTGAACATATATATTTGCGACTATTGACTCTGTCTATCTCACAAAGGGTAAAGACGTAAAAGCACGTATTAATATCTTCATAGAGCAAGTTTTACAAGCAAACAAACAGTGGTCATTATATTAACTCGAATGATTTAGGGAGTTAAGGACTCTACGTATTAGGGTGTGTTCACATCTTGTGTGTTTGCCTTATCAAATTCAATGTGATAATATTATCGTATTTATATTGTTTTTAGACTGAAATAAATACACTGATGACAGCCAAATTTCTGTTCCACGGCCGGGACCCCTCGTGACGCTTAACTTGCCAAAGCGCTATTAAAAGACTACGTAAATTTTTAGGGGTCGTGTTGCCCACTTTTGAAATAAATTATTTGAAAGAAAACGTAGCATCATTTAAAATTTTGTCTTGATCAAGCCCTAGATAACCCTTCAAACTATTTTATGAACAACTGTATACAGATTAAAGTGAGAACGTGAAGCTTTTCTACGCACTTTTGCAAAAAAAGCCACTTTTCGCAAAATGTGCGACGAAAAATTTCTAGTTGACTCATTTTATTTAAAATTATAAACGGTAGTTCATAAAATAGTTTGAAGGGTTATCTAAGGCATAATAAAGACAAAATTATAAATAATATCTCCGTTTCCTTTCAAATAATTTATTTCAAATGGAGGCAGCACTGGAACCCAGGAAATTCAGGTATCCTCTTAGAGCTCCTGAGTCAGCCCTTCAAGTACAGACCTGACTGCGGCCACGGTGCAGTGGTCAAGGCATTCGGCTTGTGATCAGGAGGTCAAGGGTTCGAATCACATTGGGAAGCGTACTTTGCAAAAAGTTAGTTCTAGTCTGGTTAGGATATTGCAGGCTTGAATCACCTGATTGTTCAAAAAGAAAGATGATTCAGTGTTTTGGAAGGCACGTATAAACTGTGGGTCTCGAACGTCATTTACCGTTTGATCATCAAACTACCCAAAGGTTCTGGCTTACCCTTTGGGTTTTGGACGTCAGACGGCAGTCGCTCTGTGTAAAAACCAGTAATCTCGTCAAATCTCTTTAGGTAGCAGACCCCGGGCTCTGAAGCATTACCGCTGAGGATGCAACCGGGAAAATACGCTCAGATGATGATAAGCAACTTAGTGTGTTGGTAATATTCACGGACTCAGATCTGTTTAATATCTCCGTAGATTAAGTTGCCTGGTGTGTTTCTGAGTTTGTATCGATCTGATTCCCATCTTCTGAAGTTTTTCGTGTTGTTTTTTCTGTATTTTTAAGTGTAACGAGAAAATACGCTCGGATGATGAGGATTTCCACTTGGTATGGACATCTGCTAAAGTTTTTGGTGTTGTTTTTTTCTGTATTCTTAAGTGTAACGGGAAAATACGCTCGGATGATGATGAGTTCCACCTGGTATGGACATCTTCTGAAGTTTTTGGTGTTGTTTTTTTCTGTATTCTTAAATTTAACGAGAAAATACGCTCAGATGATGACTTAAGTGTTGTTTTTTTTTTCTGAAATCTTAAGTGTAACGGGAAAATACGCTCGGATAATGATGATTTTACTTGGTATGGACACTCTTTTATGGCAAGCGTACACCGCCCACAGTAGCGATCGGTGGGCTAGATCGGCCCGCCTAGGTCGCCGCAGGAGACCATAGTATGGGGACGGCTTTTTAACTTTTTAACCAGAAACAAATTATAAAAGTAATGTGGATAATTATTTTTTGAAGTCGGTTACGGTTAGGCAATAGTGAAAACTTGGTGTCGGTAACGGTTTCACAATTATAAAATTGATTGATAAAGCATTTTTTGTCATGGAAAAATACGATTGAAGTTTTATTTCCGTCTCAAAAAATGCTTTACGTGCATGCCCAACGCGCCTAAATAATATTTCACTTCGAAAAATAATAGATAATTTTTTAAAATAAAAAGACAAGAAATTTACAACTCTCTTTCCGTAAATAAAGGACAGTTAAACAATCGATTTGAAGTCATACATGACTCACTGGACGATAATGTTGTTTAATACAAAAACCAATGATTTTATTATTTGTACGATTATTATATAAACAACGTGCAAAGCATCGAACCACGGGCTATACAAGACCACTATAATAGTATACCTAATGAAATTAAACTAACATTTAAAAACAAAAAACACTTCGCCATTTCCATATGATACAGAAGCGTGCAGCCACCCGGGAAAATTTGTATGGGAACGGCGAATTTTTTTTTTTGGTTTTTGACTGTTATTTGATTAAGTATCATTACAATGATCTAGTATAGTCCATGGTTCGATTTATTACGGGAATGTCCCTTCCACGTTGCATACGAATCTGTCTCCATACTAACTAGCCCTGTAACATCAGCGTAGAATAAGTTAAGAGTCAGTAACAAATAACTTTACATCCATTCATGCATTGTACAGAACATTTTAAATAACAATAATTGAATCAATCCTATAGCCCGCGCCATAGACTTACAAATACTAGATTTGTTCGAAGATCGAGGTGCACTTTTAGTTTTTTTTCCTAAAAAAAAGGTTTGCATGTCAATGGCAAGCAAGAATGTCAAAACAGCAGAACAGAAAATGGAAGCAATATAGAAGAAATAGCATAAAATGTCCTCAAATTTCGTCAAAGCTCTTTTATCGAGTTTTGTTTCAAAACTATCACAAAAAGTAACACTAAGAAATTGAATTTATTTGAAAAGTAGATAGGTGTCTACATCAAAAGATTTTTTCATGATAAGTTACCTTCTGAAGTGAAAATTGTACAATACGATGTACTGATGTCTTAAAAAATAATTGTGACAAGTATAATTACTTAAAAATATTTTTTAAACAAGCTTTTATCTAAAGTCTCCTCAAGCTGAATCAAACGAGCCCAAACTCGATGGAATTGCGTCGTTTAGTTATAGAGTTCTTATGGCCATCCCCTGGTTTCATCCGAGATTAGCTCCATGTCATTTTAATATTGCATTGAACGCGATATACATCAGTACGATGTTCACCTCAATTGGAAACCGGGACGTGGTTCAAATTTAACTCGCAAGATTTAATTTCAGACAACAGGACATGTGAAACTAAATAAAACTTGTAAAAATAATGAATTTCAAAGATTCTTGTATAATGTTTTTTTTTAACTTGCCCAATCTATTTAATATAAGTCTGTGGTACAGTCCACCTGATTAATATGCGACAGGGTTTGTATCAAAGAATTTTGAGTTATGGCTCTCTTTTATTCGATTGGATATTTATCGATAAGTGAGCTAAGTGGGTGTAAGTGATGGTTGCAGGTTCGATTTTGTTGTTGTTTGATTCGGTCGTTATTGTATAGAAGTTACGTTTTACTTATTATGAAGTAAACTTACTTATTTGAAAGTTTTAGGTAAAGATTAAAAACAGCTGCTTTATTTTTTGTTATAAATGTTTAACATTGTAAAATAAATAGATGATATTTATTTTACAATGTTAAACATTTATTAAATGTTAAGCATTTATTTTAAAATTAAAACTGACTAAAATTAATGAAAAATAACTTTTATTAAATTACTAGTCGAAGCCCGCGACTTCGCTCGTGTGGACTTTATGTCTCTGGAAAATGCTCATCAGGCTGAACAACTTTTACTAAGGCGGCATTTTTATATCTCTTATAGTTTAGCTGGACCATTATGGTTCTGCATCAGGCGTTCTGTTTTCCAAAATCATTTATACCCTATATGTTGCCCAGGCTTAATAGCTATATAACAAAAAAAGTTTCCATCGAATCCGTCCAAGTATTTCCGGAGATAAGCGTGTACAAACAGACAAACAGACATACAGACAAACAGACAGTCATTTTTTTTAAAATTCTTACTCTATTACTACGTCTCCATCGCCCCCAATATTTTTTTTGGAAATATATTTAATGTACAGACACACTTTTTTTTTGTTTTATTATATGTCTGTATATAGATATAAAAAATTGAGGTCATATCTTATTAACATTTTTAAATTGGAAAATTTAACTACTGACTGCCTCCGTGGCCCAGTGGTCAAGGCGCTTGCTTTGTGATTCAGAGGTCGAGGGTTCAGGGTACAGGGTACAGGATCTTTTTACCCATCAGCAAAAATTTTAGAGCAAATTTTGACCATGAAATTTAAACTACTTAAAAACATCTAACAAAGAACGAAAAAAAATTCGGCTATCCATACAAATCAGCGCTTGGACAAACAGATTTTGTACGGGAGAACGAAAATTTTTATCGATTTTAAATATTTTTTTTTATACAAAGTAGTTTAGTATCATGAACTGAACTTGCTCGAAGCTTGTGGTCCTGTAAAAAAATCTAGCTCTGTGTTAGGATGTTTATACAACGTGGAAGGGACATTTTACTTACTGCAGACTCTCTTGCTGACGTCCTCTACTTTCCTGTTGTGGCTGCTGTCGTTGTTGGTCGTCAACTTGCCCCTTGGCAAAGGCCTCCCCCAGCTGTCTCCATAGTATTCTGTTCCTTGTTTTCCTTCTCCATAACCCTCCAGCTGCTTTCTTGATTTCATCTTCCCATCACCTCTGCCCCCCTTTCCTCCTTTCTCCACCACGAGGATACCACTCTATAACGTCCTTTGACCATTTATATCTAGGAAGGGACATATCCATAATTAAATCAATCTTATGGCTATACTAGATCACTATAGCATAAAATTAAAATAACAGTTGAGAAACCAAAAAAAAGACATTCCCATACAAATTGCCCAGGCGACTGCACACTTTAGTATGGAAATGCCAAAATTATTTTTGTTCTTTTACTTGTTCTTTTATATTATAGTGATCTAGTAGAAGTCCGTAGTTTGATTTATTATGGGTATGGTCCTTCCACGTTGTATAGGAATCAATTTATTAATACGCAAACACATTAAAAAAATATATATAACAAGCTACGAAACAAACTAAAAAAATAGTTACCTAATTAAAACATTATTAATTAGTCGGCATTTCGAACATTCGATCGATTCTCTAAAATGTCAGTCGATTAATGTGATCGATTAATACAGACGTGAATTAATTAACCAGTGATACTGATTAGTATCGCCGATTTTAATGTGTTTGAACCATAGACCTCCTTGCATGCTGGTTTGGGAGTAAATAAATATTTTTCATCAAACCCATACGTGTGGGATATCTATGAATAGGTCTTTAAAAATGATATTGAGGTTTCTTATACCATTTTTTTCTAAACTGAATAGTTTATAAGGGAGACACTTTCAAAGTAGAAAAATGTGTTTAACTTCTAAAATAAGAAAATTATAAAACTAAAAGAAATATATGATGTTCATTGCCATGCAAACTACCAGCGAAAATTGGTTTAAACGAGATCTCGTAAGTAGTTTTTTTTTAATACGTCATAAATTATAAACTGCAAATTACCTTTCATTCAATCAACTCAAATAGAAAAAAAAAGCATACTACAAGACTTGTATATTGTTACTTGCTGCTACGTAACTCTTCATGGGTGAGTCCAAATCGCAATTGGCCTCATTTTAGGGTTCCGTAGTAAACAAGAAACCCTTATAGTTTCGCAATGTCTGTCTGTCTCTCTGTCCGTCCACGGTCCTACAGAGAAACTATAAGTACTAGAAAGCTGTAGTTTGAAGGAAAACTATCAGAGCCAAGTAGGGTATACAAATTAAAAAGTTATAGGCGATAACTTATAAAATGTACTTGAAAAAAGAAATTTTCATACAAATTCAATAGATATTAGTTTTTAGACGTTTTTAGTGGCAAGAACTCAAAGTTGGCATTCGCAACTACGGAACCCTACACTGCGCGTGGCCCGACACGCACTTGGCCAATTATTTAAATTTGTCTGGCAAATAAACTGGTATATTATATCTCATTGTTTAATTGGTATTTCACATTTATTAATTAAAAACAAATGTGAAAGGCTCGGTAATCGATCGATTGAACATCGATTGTGATAACGATTATATTATAAATCTAAAGTAAACGACTCACCTGCTGTGTTGGTAGTTAAAGTTATTTATGTCAGGGTTATTTTTAACTATAACGTTTCGTTTTATATTTGTTAACTTAGGTGATATTTATCTAAGTACTCATAAGCAAAACAATAATAATTATGACAATTAAACTAAAACCTAAATTTAACTTAATAACTTACTAAAAATATATTCAAAAAACTTACAAATAAACAATTAAGTTTTCACAGATAATAAGTAATTTTCCAAAACTAAAAATCAATTTTGATAAAATCGGGCCCACAATACGTGCCTTTCAAAACACGGAATCATCTTTCGGATAATCTAGGGATTCAAGCCTACAATATCCTAACCAGACTGGAAACTTTTCACAAAGTATGCTTCCCAGTGAGATTCGAACCTAATACATTCGGTTCACAAACCGACCGCCTCGACCGCTAGGCCATGGAAGCAGTCCTTATTTTATCAGCTTATCATTGAATTTTAATTAAATTAAAGCAATAAATACAAGAGAGCCCAATGTGACTGATTGTAGGTGCATTTTGGATTTATAATGTGACAGTTTTAATGGTCATTGATCACAGATAACGCAAGATAAGTGGTTTTTTAAATATTGATGGTTGTTGCTCTTCATTTATTGACCGAACGAGCGAAGCGAGCAAGGTCTCTAAATCGAGTTGGGGGAGAAAACACATTGTATGTATGTATGTTTGTACCGCGATAACTGCCGAACCGATGGTCTGATTTTGATGAAATTGGGTAGGCATGTAGGATATATCAATAGAATTTTCATGTTCGTTGAGCATCAAAATCGGTTCAGTAGTTTTTGAAATATTAATAAAAATGTCCGCGATTATGTAGCAAACGAAACCATAGCGCGTTCTAACTTTGGATAGCGCCATCTTGGTGTAATTTATATAAGGAACTGAATTGCGAATAATAATCGCGTGAGACCTCTCCAACTCCAGGCCAGCGAGGAGAACATAGGCCAAGTCCTCTGGCTGCTTTGGCTCTGGTAGTACCGAGAGAGTCGTGCACCAGTAGTGGAGACAAAAAGGCCTGATGATGATAATAAAAAGTATTTAAAAACTTCAAACTATTTTATGAACTACTGTTTACACTTTAAAGTGAGAACGTATCTAGGGCTTGGTCAAGACCAATTTTGAAGGGTTATCTCTGCTTTCTTTCAAATGGCATTGGACCCCAAAAATTCGGGTACCCCCAAAAGATGTCTCAGTCAAAATAGAGATTTTGTTGCTGCAAAAAAAAGACCTAAATCCAACACATCTATATCATATAATAAAACAGTAAAAAAAGTGTGTCTGTACAATAAATATAATTACAACAAAAAAAACATTGGGGGGTTGGAGACATAGTAATAGAGAATGAATTTTAAAAAAAAAGTCTGTTTGTCTGCACTAATCTCCGGAAATACTAGACGGATTCGAAAGAAACTTCTTTTGTTATATAGCTGTAAAATCTGGGCAACACATAAGGTATAAATTATTTTGGAAAATGGAACACCTGATGTAGAACTAAAATAGTTCAGCTAAACTATAAAATATATAAAAATGACGCCTTAGCAAAAGTTTTTCAGCTTGATGAGCATTTTCCAAAGGCCACGCGAATAAAGTCGCGGGCTTCGATTAGTGCCTGATAAATATACAAGGAAAGGACATCATCATCATCTTCCTCTCCTTATCCCACATTATGTGGGGTCGGGACAACATGTAAGTTTCTTCCATTTTCCCCTATCCTGAGCCAGCTCCGATGTTATGTTCCGTTTTCCCATATCCTCCCTCACACATTCCAACCACCTTTTCTTTGGCCTCCCTCTATTTATTTTCTCATTAACTTTCATATTCAACACTCTTTTAGTAACATGAGACTTTCTTCTCTCCTCAATACATGCCCATACCATCCTAACCTACTACTTCGCAACTTCTCTGTAATTGGGGCTACTTTCACACTTCCTCTTACAAGGAAAGGACATACCCGTAATAAATCAAACCACGGGCTATATACTAGATCACTACAGTATAATGATAATAAAATAACAGGAAAAAAACAAAAAAAAAATGCCGTTTTATACTAAAGTGTGCAGCCGCCCGGGCAATTTGTATGGGAAAGTCTTATTTTTTGTTTCTTGACTGTTGTTTTCATATTAAATGAGAACAATAACTTAATCGATTTATGCTTACTTTTATCGCAATTATCTTTACATCATTAATGTTTTCATCGTAAAATTCTATTGAATAAATTAATATGATTTAGCTTTATTTTCTATGCCTAGGTAGGTTGGTGCTTAATGATATTTATTATGGTTCTTTGGAAAATATATAGGCGAATTTATTATTGTTTTATGACCAATTATTTATAAAAAGTCAGATAGATATTTCTGCCTATGATCTATATAAAATATACACAGGACAGTTATAAAACTTGTGTACTATAAAGAAAAGAAGATGGGAATAAATTGCTTTTGCAATAGCAGCATGCATCATAACTGATTTTGTTTTTAGGGTTCCGTACCCAAAGGGTAAAATCGGGACCCTATTACTAAGACTTCGCTGTCTGTCCGTCTGTCCGTCACCAGGCTGTATCGCAAGAACCACAATAGCTAGATAGTTGAAATTTTCACAAAGTAAGTATTTCTGTTGCCGCTATAACAACAAATACATAAAACAAAATAAAATAAATATTTAAGAGGGGCTCCCATACAACAAACGCGATTTTTTATTAATTATGGTACGGAACCCTTACTGCTGATTCGCACTTGGCCGGTTTAATTTATATTTTTATTTTAATTTAGTAGTAAAACTTACTGTAAGAAGTTCTTAAAAGAATGTGTCTACTTACAGCTTGGAATAAAGGCTGTATTATGTATATTTTTTAATATATACGGACAAATTACACTGATTAAGCTAGCCCCAAAGTAAGTGCGAGACTTGTGTTATGGGATACTAACTCAACGATATTATATTTTATAACAAATACACATATAGTTAACACCCAAGACCCAAAAAGGCCATTTTCCAACTTGCCCTGACCGGGAATCGAACCCGGGACCTCTGGGTGGCGGACTGGCATGGTGACCACTACGCCACGGAGGTCGAGGAGGAGGTAAATTATAATATTAGTGCGTACTGGCAAACGAAGCGTAGGACCACAAAGGTGTCTGACGACCTGACCAAGGTCGCTGGAAGGTGCTGGATGCAAGCCGCTCTAGATCGGTCATTTTGGAGATCCTTGGGAGCAGTGGACGTTATGCGGCTGAAAAGATGATGATAGTTTTAATTTCATCTCGATACCTTCACTCATTCCCGAGATAAAGGGTCTTGACAGACAGATGGACGACAAAGTGATCCTATGACGGTTCCGTTTTTTCTTATGATGTAAGGAACCCTAAAAATAAATTATAAAAATTAGATTTGACTGACTTCTTTATTTACATTGGCGTATACTGTTTTTGCCATTGTCTCATTTAATTTTTATACCTACTTACTTTACATTTTCGCCTGTTTCCTCGATCCGCTTTTACTATCTTCGGGGAAATGATCTTCATGTAATGGAGGAAAACTATTATTTGTAGATTATTAATTTTATATTGTGTGTCTAAGTTTAGTTTAGTGTTTTTCTTTAGTTAAATCTTTTTTTTAAAAATGAATAAACTTGCGTTTTTTCGTTTCGTTATTGACTCTCGTTTAATTATTTAACTCTTTTTGTACTAGTTCGACTCGCACTTGCCCAATTTTATGCTTTTTATCCAATAGCTACCTTACTATAGAACTAAACATTGTACCTGCCATTTATTACAAAACTTAACTACTTAATTTCAACCGTTAATTAAAGTCGATAGGCCTATAACTTAAATAGAAATCGGGTATTTATCATACGAACAGGTATGGAACAGGTATCGGTAAGTAACAGGTATGGTTTACTGGTATCGAATGGCAAGTACTTAATCGAGCTTTCGCTTACTTGTTCGAGTAATCAGGTAAGATATAATTTTTCCAAAACTAAAAACCGACTTCGCCTCCAAACTACACAACTGATTTTGATAAAATTTCTATGGGACCAACTGATAAGTATGCCCTTTCAAACAAAATAAGAATTTTCTAAATCGGTTCAGCCGTCTTCGAATAATCGGAGAACATATATAAAAATAATTTTCTAAGTGCGTTTCGGTTCCGTAGTTGCGAACGCTGACTTTGGATTCACGTCACTAAAATGTCTATATAAAAACTAATTTTCTATAGAATTTTTACGAAATTTTTTCTCCGAGTACATTTTATAAGTTGGTCTATCCCTACACTACTTAGCTCTGATATGTTTCCTTAAAATTTTGTTATATATACTACTACTGTGATTTTTTCACGTGTCCATATGTAACAGTTTAGCAGATAAAGGGGTGGGGGGTCAGACTCTAGACTCTATCTAGACTCTAACAAAAGTTTTGCACTATAAAGTGAAAAAAGTTTGGAAAATCCAAAAGAGCACGCCTCAAAGGGTCCATAATTTTTTTTTAATTCTTACGCATTTATAAAAATAAAGATATATATAGATATACTAAAACAAGAACAGTCGATATTTTTTTGTTTATTTAATAACAATTAAACCACATCGAATCAGACCCTGAAAAATGAAAGGGTTCTATTCCTGAGCATACTCAAGCGTAAGAGAAAAAAAAGACTCGATTAGTAAAGTATTTCGGTCGTTATCGTGTTAACAAGAAAAGCCTCCGCACATACAGACACACGGACGTCCAAGACAGAACTTTTTTAAACTGTTTTTTAACTAGTTTAAATACCAAAAAAGACATCAAAAATATCATGAGTGTTAAAAATAGTGTTTTTTTCTTAATATGTGTGTGTATATATTATCTTACAAGTGCAATGTGTGATACTTATAGATATTTTAAGTTTGAAAAATCAGATGTTTTGCGCGAAGTGACAGTAGTACCCACCTCAACGCTTCGCTTATGAGGCGTGCAATATTTCAGAAACGGATCCGTTAATCGAAAAATTATATTCACAAGCACAGACCTATTCAGCGATACCCTACACGATGGGTTATTTGAGAAAAAACAAATTGACTCCCACTTTACGTATGAGACATAACCACAAATTTTTTTTTCAATTTTTTTTTAAAACTATAATCTTTTCTGCCATGATGAATATACATATATATACCCATACCAAATGACAGTTTTCTAGAATTTATAGTCCCTGAGTAAAACCGACAGACAGACAGACATGGCTAAACTAAAAAGATTCCTTGTTTACTCCAGAACCCTAAAAAATATCGCGCAGAATTGATAAATTCCTAAAAATACATACATACGTCTTTGTCAATAATGTGGTAGACATAGCATCTTGTGTCTTGCAGTTCTAATTACACAGAAGCCCAGGGCCACAACGCCCTAAGGCCACTTTTAGAGAGATGGTGGTATTTAAAAAAAATCTATTTGCTTCATCCAATGAATGAACAGGTGATAACACGGGGAAATGTTTATAGTTCCATAAATTGCTTGGTTTTTACGAAGCATAATAAAATTGGGTTAAATGGTTCGTTATGATAACTTACGGGATAGAGAGAACATTTTTGAAACGAAGTTCTTTTTCGGACGGTTACGTACTTGACGAAAAAAGTGAAAAGTGTAAGATTTTTCTCGCACTTTTTTCTGTCACGAAACTTGACGAACTTCGACGAACTTTATACCGAAACGAACTATATTTTTGGATTTTTTAGAGGCTCCAATTTTTGTGACTTCGTTCCAACAGAGTATTCCAAGACACTTAGTTTTGTTTTTTGTATTGTTTCATGAGTATCTACTAATAACAGATAAGTACTTTTTATTTTGTTTAAATAGTTCTTTTCTTGACTATAGTTAGGAGTTTCATAATCATCCTGTATATGTCTACCTATCGCCATATAAACATTTCTCTGCCTTGTCGCTAAATGGCGTTTTATGGTAATGATTAAAACATTTTATTCTTATCATTTAAATAACGTATAGTACAAAAGTACTAATTTAAATTAATAAGAATTAAATATGACTTACATGAAATGCAATAAATATTTTTAAGCATATTCAACACTTCCTGTGTCACTTTTTTGCTGGTCGTGTGTGCTGCCACCTCTGTGTGCCTACCGGCAACTTCAGTTTTGCCTACTTACGGGCTCTCTGATAGTTTCTCTGGCGTTGGGCATCTGTAACATTAGTAATTATGTTATCTTTGACTTAACTGACACATGTTAAAATACTGGTAAATTAAAAAATAACCACTGCTGTTGTCTATTTAATAAGTGGTCAACAAATTCGCGATCCATATTAATTATGACAGAGGTCGTATCCGGGAAGCGAACCATTGCCAATATGTTTTTGTTTGAGCTCATTAACGGTAATTGGAGCCGAATTGATAGTTGACATGTAGAGTTATGCTCATGTGGTGACGGCAGAGAAGAATACGATTTGTCGCCACCGTTTTTTTTTTCAAGATAAAAAAGAAACGTTTTCATATTATGAAATTAGAGAGAGAGATTACAAGTTTAATTGTAACTTTTTTTTTAGTTTTAGTTTTTATTAAGTTTTTATAAGTAGTTTGGATTTAATTAAAATTTAATTTTTCCAATAAAAGAATATTAAACTGAAACAATTGATCTTTGCAAAATAATAAAATAAATAGGTAATCCATTTTGTACTTATGAGAGTAGTATTAAAATAAGTTAGTGCCGCCTCTAAGATTTATGAAGGCGTGTTCATAAACAATTAGCAATTGGATTGAAGCCGTCGCGTGCTTATATCCACAGTTAGTCTGTTACTGACCGATCACCTGCCTGAGTTACAGGTGTGGTACTAAAGTGTAGCATGGATATGCCTATGGAAACATCAGTCGAGAAAACAGGCCTTATTATTGGGCTGAAAGCTGAATCCTGTCTATAGGTGAAGCTGCTAGTGAGTCAGCCCAATTTTTATTTCTTTTTCCACCTGCCTTTGAGTTACAGTTGTGGTACTAAAGTATAGCATGGATATGTCAAATGCTCATGTGACAGTCGAGAGAAAGGACGTTATTATCGGGGTAAAATTTATGTCAATAGGTAAAAAGGTTAGTCACTACTATTTTGATTTCTTTTTGGGGTTCCGTAGTAATCTATCTGATGTGTTAATAAATGTAATACACTACCTATTGTTTATTATATTCCATGTAATACTATTTGACAAATCTCGTATTGATCTGTTCAGTCGGTTTGGCGTAAAAGCAAAACAAACTTATATATTATATCTAAGGAAACTTATATTCATTATTATCATTTCAGCCGCTCATCGTCTACCTGGCCTAGTATATTTATGTATTAAAAGTTTATACATACATACATACATACTATCACGTCTTTATCCCTAATGGGGCAGACAGAGCATTTTGGGTCAAAACTTTATTCATTAAATAAATGATTGTCTTATCCATACATTTCCAATGGACCTATGCATATACCATGGGATATCCTCAAATGTCAAGCGGAATCGAATCCATTCCTCACATTCCTCATTTCAGCTTCCTCACAATAATTGCAGTTAATGTCGCATTTAATTAACGAATTATCGATGTGATATGCCTTCAATTTGGGCCCCTTTTTACCCGACTGCAAAAGGAGGGTGATGTTTTTCGCAAGTGTTATTCTTTTTTCTTCGTGCATGGCTACCCCCGCGTATTTAATTAGGTTTAATGTTTTACTCATCATTCGTATAGTATTTACTGATTTTTTTTTTCTGTTGTTCTGCTGCAAGAACTTATAAATGAGGTCTACCTTGGAGTCTCCCACACTCATAGCTCGAGAAACCAGTTGGACTCGTAGATAGGGATATAGGAGTGTAGGAGATATTCGCAGAGGGAGTTGGTAGAACCGACCAATCATATGTATAGTATTATCTGAATTTGAAAGAAAAATTGCTGCTATATGTAGCATTGTACTTTAACTTTCTTAACTTTATTTCAATTCGCTTAAGTCTTACTTAAGATTAGTTCCTATCTTTAATCAATATCAAAAAGAAGCTGTATAAATATTATTCTCTTTTAAATTAGATAATACCAAAAAAGCGGCCAAGTGCGAGTCGGACTCGCCCATAAAGGGTTCCGTAGTAGCAAATAACATAATATAAAAGTCTTGTAGTATGTTTTTTCCCATGCTGGTCTGGGAGAAACGAAAAAACTTAGAATGTACCAGCTGCCTCTCTTCCCACGCAGATCGTAAAAGCCGATCGAGGGAATGGGCAAAAATGCGAATCATTTTAACAGGCGATGCGGCTAGCAACCCGTCACTGTATTGATTGCTTTTCCATCTTCTCGCCCACCATGACGCTAAAAGTGGCTTTTGAGTCTTGCGGCCCTAGGCTCTGCATAGAGCCGCAAGACCCAAAATGCTCCGTCTGCCCCATTAGGGATAAAGACGTGATAGTATGTATGTATGTAGTATGTTTTTTTAAATTTTTATATTTGAGTTGATTGAATGAAAGGTAAATTGCCGTTTATGATTTATAACGTATTAAAAAAAAACTACTTACTAGATATCGTTCAAACCAATTTTCGCTGGTAGTTTTTATGGTAATGAACATCATGTATTTTTTTTAGTTTTATAATTCCCTTATTTTGGAAGTTACGGGGGGGGGGGGACAAACTTTTTTCCACTTTGGAAGTGTCTCCCGCGCAAAGTAGCGCAAATTTGAGTTTCAGTTCTAAGTATGGGGAACCCCCAAAATTTATTGTTTTTTTTCTATTTTTGTGTCAAAACCTTAATGCGGTTCACATAATACATCTACTCACCAAGTTTCAACAGTATAGGTCTTATAGTTTCTGAAAAAAGTGGCTGTGACATACGGACGGACAGACAGACAGACATGACGAATCTATAAGGGTTCCGTTTTTGCCATTTGGCTACGGAACCCTAAAAATGAGGGTTTTGTTTTCGATCGAACTCGCGTTCTATGTATGTATGTATGTTGTTTTGACTTTGAGACTTAAAACTTTTAGATTGGCTCAACAAAAAGGACCATATCGAGTTTTAACTTAAATAAACGCCATCTAGCGATGAACGTGGAAGTTACTCCAAGATTTGTTTTGAACTAGGATAACATTTTATTTAGATACTAGCCAAAGACTGTGACTTAGTTCGCGTGGACTTTATGTCTCCGAAAAATGCTTATCAGGCTAAACAACTTTTTCTAAGGCGTCATTTTTATTATTTCTTATAGTTTAGCTGGACCATTATGGTTCTGCATCAGGTGTTCCATTTTTCAAAATCAATTTTACTCTATAAGTTGCCCAAGCTTAACAGCTATATAACAAAAAAAGTTTCATTCGAATCCGTTCAGTATTTCTAGAGATACAAATAGAAAAACTGAAAGACATATTTTTTAATTCTTACTCTATTTCTGCATCGGCCCTAATTTTATTTTTGGAAATAATGTACAGACACGTTTTTTTTACTGTTTTATTATATGTATAGATATGGATGTAGATATTTTATAATTTTTACTGATCCATTTTCTCGCTGGTAAAATTTTAGTTTTTTTATTTTACCCAAATCAACATGGAAGAAAAAAGTGCTTCCATTTCCAATTCCAATTCTTACGATAAAATTCAAAATAACGGGCTATAACGCTACTTAACGTGCCGTTACGGTGTTTAAATGAACGCATTCTAATTAAAACTTACGGTTGCAATTTATTTTCGGGTTTTTTAAAAATATCTGATTTCGTGTGATCAGGTTTTTTGCTTTAGAATTTTAAACTTATGACACAGTTTGAAGCTTGTATTCTGAAAAAAATTTCTTAAAACTATAGATACTAGCTTTGTACATACGCGTCAGTGTGAGTAAAACGCAGATCCAGTCTACCGTAGATCGACATATTTTACAAGACTGTGTTTCGCTGTCAGTCAAGCTATGTCCGACTCATAGCAAATTACTGCTGATGTGTCAATAATTGTACAATTTCATCGTCATTATCATTTCATGGACGTAGGTCTCTTCCAAGGATTTCCAAAATGACCGATCTAGAGCGGCTCGCATCCAGCGCCTTTCAGCGATCTTGGTCAGGTCGTCAGACCACCTTGTGGGTGTTCTACGCGTCGCTTGCCAGTACGTGGTCGCCATTCGAGAACCTTTTTGCCCCATCACGGTTCGTCGCGCTATGTGTCCCGCCCGCTGCCATATCAACTGAATAACATATAATTTTTTATACTTTAATTATTGTACTTATCATAAAGTATTACGTAATTTGGTTTCAGAAAGAAACCGAAGCCACAGAAAAAAACTAGTTCGAGCCAAACATAACTTAAAAATTCTTTTATCAAAGAACAGGAAAAAATACCAATTAAACTTTGTTTAACCAAAAAATCTTGGAGCCGAAATATTTTTCGTTCGATCAAAGGCGAAAATTATAAAATATTTAAAAAACAAACGTAAAAATGATAGCCCTTCGCATACTTCGACTTTTTCTTGGGGTGAATTCGCAACCCTTTCTGTTTTAGAAAAAGAATTGGAGAAACAAAAGTAGTTTTTTTTGTTGGAATTCGCAACGTAGACAAAGGGCTTGATGGATTATTTTGGATTAGGTAGGTACTTACTTACGAGTTGGTATCATTTTTCATAATCATAAGGTCTTTTTGACTCCAGACGTACAGAAAGGGTCGTGTTCTGCAGGAGCTACTAGAGCTATATTTGGCCACAGTATCTGCAGTCGGTTTGGCCTACACTCTTCACGCTGGCCAGACGGGTTGGAGAGGTCTCATTGATGTTTATAAGCTTCGTTAAGCTTGTATGTATTTCCTGAGTCGCCTTCTACGACATCCACGGGAGGACTTAGACGGAAGGAAAAAGAAGTTGGAAGACTATTCTACTCTGCCTAAAACCACACGGCGAACATACGGTATAATTTTTACAAGCTTTTATTTAGTTTTACCCGTCTCGTTGTCTGTCTGCCTGTCTGTAATCAAATCTCGTAAGTTAAATTTGACCCATTTTCCGGATTAAGCTGATATTTTGCATGCAAATACGTACGTATATCGCTTAACAATGCAATATTATGATGACTTGGAGGTGATCTGATGAAGAAGCTAGAAGATAGTCATGGCCTGAATGTAATAGAACAACATTGACGACCTCCGTGGCGTAGTGGTCACCATGCTAGTCCGCCACCCAGAGGTCCCGGGTTCGATTCCCTGTCAGGGCAAGTTGGAAAATGGCCTTTTTCAAATTGTCCTGGGTCTTGGATGTTTATCTATATATGTATTTGTTATAAAATATAGTATCGTTGAGTTAGTATCCCATAACACAAGTCTCGAACTTACTTTGGGGCTAGCTCAATCAGTGTTATTTGTCCCTATATATTTATTTATTTATTTATTTATAACCTCATTGTGATTGATTCGTCATAAGAAACAAACTAACCTCTTTAAAATAATAACTGGTATAAATTTTTTTTTTTAAATAAACAATTGTTATCTGTCTGTGTATCTTTGTGTCTGTATGTATGTCTGTGGCATCGTCGCGCTTAAACAAATGGGCCCATTTTCATGCTGATTGTTTGAAAACTAACTTAATCAAGATAGTTCTTAGCTATATTTGATGGAAATTGGTTCATCAGTTCAAAAGTTATTGGGGGTGAATGCTTGGAAGTCGGGATTTTTTTTCAATTGGCGTGGCAAATAAACTTGTATAAGGAAGACGTAGAGATAGTTTTATAAAACAACTAGCTGTACCCGCGGGCTTCGCTCCCCGTGGGAATTCCGGGATAAATAGTACCCCATGTCCTTCCCCGAGTCTCAAACTATATCCGTACCAAATTTCATCCAAATCGGTTCAGTAGTTTAAGCGTGAAGAGGTAACAAACAAACAAACAAACAAACAAACAAACAAACAAACAAATATACAAACTCACTTTCGCATTTATAATATTAGTACGATTAGTAGGATTAGTAGGATAGTAGGATAGTAGGATAGTAGGATAGTAGGATTAGTAGGATTAGTAGGATAGTAGGATTAGTAGGATTAGTAGGACTAAAAGTTTAAATCAATATTTCAACCTATAAGGATGTAAAGGAGTTGACTTTAGACGAAGAGAGATGTATAATATCCGCTCCACAGCCAAAAGCACATTTTAATAACAAGAAAATAGTATAGTTCTGGAGCCATTCTTGACCAGAGCAGCCAAAGATTTCCATCTAATCTCTCCACGCTGGTCAAATGGGTTGGAAATGTCTTATTGATGTTTATAAGCTTTGTTTAGCTTGTAATTTTAACGTCATATAGACTTCTCCAACCCGTTTGGTCAGTGTGAGAGTGTAGGCCAAATTATCTAGCAGTTTTGACCAAGTATGGCTCTGGTAGTACAGAGTCGAGTCGTCAATCAATCTCAAGAAAATTAAAATAAAAAGTGTCAGTTCTTACATAATATCACGCCTGTTTCCACAGGGGTAGCCAGAGACTATGGACCTCCACTTGCTACGATCCTGACAAACCTCTTTTGCTTCATTTACACTCATCAATCTCTATATACATGCCCTTCGGTTTCGGGTACTTTTTACCTCTCCTCTTTTTAGAACGTCTGCAATTTTCTCGGGTCAAAAAGTGTCAGGATTTTCTATTTCAGATCTATTTACCGTCACTCGCCTCCCGCACTATGACAAAACCTGGACTGTCGTGTGTTAATTGTTTGTTCTTCATTATTCTGCCTTCAATTGCCCTTTTGTTTCGGCTATTCTTTTCACATTCAGCATTATTTTGAGGGCTTTCTTCCACTAAACGATTCCGTTCATTTTCGGGGTTCACTCGCACAATAATGTTTCTTCATTTTCCAAGGTCCACATTTTAATACCAACCTTAAAAATAAGCAAGGAAATTAATTTATTTAGTATTTTTATTTAGTATTTATTTATTCCACAAACTTATATCTATCTTTACAGGATAACCTAATGCGATAGAAGTTCGCTAAGTTAGATAGCTTCGATAACATATAACAAAATATGCCACCCTTGATTCATTCAGAGAACAACCGAATAGGTCCAATATATAATATATAATACTATAATAATAAAAATATATAATAATCCAATAGTAATGACTTTATATACATGTCGTATTGTTAATATTATACGGTTTATGTATTTTCACGTCTTTACACGCCTTTATATGACGTTTATACAACGTGGAAGGGACATACCCGTAACAAATCAAACCACGGGCTATACTAGATCACTAAGTCTAATAAAATTAAAATAAAAGTAAGAAAAAAACATTAAAAAAATCGGTATTCCCATACAAATTGCCCAGGCTGCACGCCAAATTTTTTATTTATTTATTTACCAACTAGCCGAAGCCCGCGACTTCGTTCGCGTGGACTTTATGTCTTTGGAAAATGCTCATCAGGCTGAACAACTTTTACTAAGGCGGCATTTTTATATCTTTTACAGTTTAGCTGGACCATTATGGTTCTGCATCAGGCGTTCTATTTTCCAAAATCATTAATACCCTATATGTTGCCCAGGCTTGATAGCTATATAACAAAAAAAGTTATATTCGAATCCGTCCAGTATTTCCGGAGATTAGCGTGTACAAACAGACAAACAGACAGATTACTATGTCTCAATCGCCCCCAATATTTTTTTTGGAAATATATTTAATGTACAGACACACTTTTTTTACTGTTTTATTATATGTATAGATTTATGCACACGGAAAATATATACAAAGAATACGTAAAATAAAAGTTGTACAAAGGCACATATCTCAAAAGAGATCTCTTCCAGTAGGCCTATGAGAGGAGATGTTTATGTGAGAGAGGCATACAGGCGTTTTTTTTGCTTTTTATTACTGTTTTATAATTCCATTACTGTTTTTTGAATTCCATTAAAAAATAGTGACCTAGTATGGTCCGTGGTTCGATTTATTATGGGTATGTCCTTTCCACATTGTATAACCCTAACGAAGTAGCTTACGAAGTAACCTACATGGTGGGTATGTAAATGTAAGAAAAAGAATCAATTTAATGTTAGTTTGCTAGCCGCATCGCCAGGTTAGAATATTTTCCCTATATCTTAATATATTGCCCACAAGTGCTGAACCACTTTTTGTATCACTGTCCCACTGGCATTTTTGTGTTAATTTCGTTGATTTTTGAGCTATTTTTGAATATGGCGTGGTACAAATACAGTATTATATATGAATTATATTCTTAACTTTTATCTTATTATACGAAGCGAATAGCGACGTTACTAAATGGATAAACAGCCTTCCATTGACGGTCTAACTTTGCTGCATATATTAGAAAATCATTCGCAAATAATAATAATAATATTTGTCTTGCGCCCTGGCCGCATTTTCGTGGCTAGCTAGTTAGGGTGCCCACAGGCAGTGTAGGCAACGAGCAGCAAGTCACCATCTACCAGGCTAAAATTGTTGTGAGAGATTTTTAGATGTCCGTATCTTACTCTATTACAACACAGTTATCCGGTCCGCTGATATCCCATCCTCATAGCCCAAACCAAGTCAATCCCTCTCTGGCAATAGTTCGGCAGCTATGGAGGACTATCCGTTAGTGCATCTCAATGGACTCCATAGATGCAGTAATCTCACTTTTTAAATAAAAAGGTACTAAAAGGCCTCTTCATGTTGGCTTTTGGCCCCATGAACGCCTTACAGGACCGGGTCCCTATGGACCCGTGGCTGTAAAGCGTTGGTACGTATAAAAAATGTTGGTACAATATAATAATAATTTTATATCTGTCTACGGAACCGCTTTCCGTGACCCAACTCGCGCTTGACCACGTTATTCAGCCTTTTCAATGGAACCGAATTGTTCTTCCTGCGTCATCATTAACTTGCTGAAATTTTTTGTTTTTTTTTTCTCTCGCTTGACGGCCGTCATTCTTTTGGCGCGAAATTGTTATTGAAAGGTTTGTCGTCGTTAAAAGATGCTGTTAATTAGTGGTGGAAATATTGGGGTGAATGGGGCCTTTGTTTTGTAACAGGCAATGAAAAAAGGCAACAAAAATATTTCTGGATTTCTTTAGTATAAAAATTTTAAAAAAATTGAATTTATAAGCAAAATTATTTATAACTTTTCAAAATTGAACACTGAATTCTACCCTAAACCGATTTTGATAAAATTTCTATGGAACCACCTGACAAGTATGACCTTTCAAACAAAATAAGGATTTTCCACATCGGTCTAGAATCTTCAAATAATCGGTAAACATATATTAAAAAAAGAAAAAAAAAGATCGCGACCAGTTGATTAACTCCTTCTTTTTAAAAGTCGGTTTTAAAATACAAAAATCTCTGGAGTTTCCCTCTAAAACATTTTGCTGGCATTTACCGCGTTTTTTCGCCTCGAAAATAATAATTGTAAAAAAAAACCGATCAACGGGGACCCGATTCCGCGGCATTACCTCCCGCGGTAAGTTCGTCCCGCGGGACCGTATTTGGCATTTGGAAAAATTGCTAAAAACAACAGGCAGTACTAATCTAAATTAGTACGGTGTTCAAAAAAATAATGGAAATTTTTTTGGCTGTCGATAAAGTCAAAGTCAAAGTCAAAGTCAAAAATATTTATTCAATGAAAAATTTTTGGCTGTCGATAAAGTCAAAGTCAAAATTTTTTATTCAATGTAGGATAAATTTATCTCTTATTGAAGGTCATTTTTAGGGTTCCGTAGCCAAATGGCAAAAACGGAACCCTTATAGATTCGTCATGTCTGTCTGTCTGTCTGTCCGTCCGTATGTCACAGCCACTTTTTTCCGAAACTATAAGACCTATACTGTTGAAACTTGGTAAGAAGATGTATTATGTGAACCGCATTAAGGTTTTGACAAAAATAGAAAAAAAAAACAAAAAAATTTGGGGGTTCCCCATACTTAGGACTGAAACTCAAAAATTTATTTTTCATCAAACCCATACATGTGGGGTATCTATGAATAGGTCTTCAAAAATGATATAGAGGTTTCTAATATCATTTTTTTCTAAACCGAATACTTTGCGCGGGAGACACATCCAAAGTAGAAAAAAGTGTGTCCCCCCCACCGTAACTTCTAAAATAAGGGAATTATAAAACTAACAAAAATATATGATGTTCATTACCATAAAAACTACCAGCGAAAATTGGTTTGAACGATATCTAGTAAGTAGTTTTTTTTTTAATACGTCATAAATCATAAACGGTAATTTACCTTTCATTCAATCAAACCAAATATAAAAATTAAAAAAAAACATACTACAAGAATTTTATATTATGTTATTTGCTACTACGGAACCCTTCATGGGCGATTCCGACTCGCACTTGGCCGCTTATTTTAAATATTATTTTAATGCAAAAGCTAAAAACTACTAGCGTTTCGGAACGACCATAAACAGATAAAAACAGACCATAGACAGATAAAGCAGCGTATGAGACCTGAGAAGAAGAAAAGGATTGTATTTTATATTGCAAACGTATATAAACCCCTCATGAATACGTTTACAATATAAAATACAAAATTTGTCAATTTGAACCGGTCAACACCCGCATGGCACATATGATATGGCTTCCATTGTTTTACTATTGTGTCTGGTACCTATTGGCGGATCTCAACAGGTTTTGAATAGGTTTACTAACGCAATGGCAATTATTTACTTTGATTCCTTAAACTAGATCAAAAAGGTGAATGTTGTACTCGTTTTGAGCTCTTTTTCTGTTATAGGATATTTTGTTGATTTTACGTCACAATAATAATAATAGATATTTATTTCAGGCAACATAATATCAAACTATGTTTGTAAAATTGTTATAAGAGCAAGGTAGAGTAATTTATGTATAACAATCGTAATAAAAAAAAAATTTTTCGTCACTATGCTTAAGCTCCAACAATCCTACTAATGTTAAAAACGCAAAAGTTTGTAAAGGTATCCAGGTAGATGTTTGTTCCTCTTTCAATTTAAACTGCTTATTACATAAATTAGCACATATGACGCTTTTTATGAAAGAAAAAATGTAAAATTCCCAAACCTAACCCAACCTTTGACCAAGTATTTGTAGAATTGAATTATAATTTATACCTATGATCGGGATAACTTGTTTCCATTACTAAATAATCTTATACCTTTAAACGAGCAATTCTTGTATATTTATTTATATATATATTTATTTATAAATGATTTTGCTGAAAATTGGTATATGGGGGTTTTTGGGGGTAAACAATCGATCTAGATTAGTCTTATGTTTGGGAAAACGCGTGTTTTCGAGTTTTCATTCGTTTTTCTTTCCACGCAGAATATTATGGTCGCTAATTTCCTCGCGCCGGCCGCCATCCGCTTAGCTCAGTGGTTAAGGATGCTGACCGCTAGAAAGAGTGTTACGGGTTCGAATCCCACTTGGTGACTTACTTTTGTTTTTTTTTATGTTCAAGTTTATATATAATTTTTTATTTTGTACTGTTTTTCGACAAGTTTAAAAAAATGTAGTTAATGTTTGAGATGTAACCGACCGAGCAAAGCTCGGTCACCCAGGTACTAGATAATTATAAGAGAAAACATTCAGGTAGATACTGTACATGCCTCCTAAAATTCTTATTTCACTTTTTACCTCGTTGTCTGCTGACGGTACCTACTGTAATCGGAACGGAACCAATATTGTACATTTTAGTAATTAGCATTACCACGAGAAGAGAAAACCATTAGGATTACAACGTCTTTTAATGTCCTAAAAAGAAAGAAACTCCTTTAACTTAAGCTCATTTTGTTTGATTTCTCAAAATAAGTAAGGTCCCTACTTAATCCCGGTTTACACATTGACAAATCACAAGTGCGAGTGACAAGTGTAAAGATATCACTTGTAACTGCCTTCGTGGTGTAGTGGTTAGAGCGTTCGGCTCATACCGGTCGCGGGTTCGATTCCCGTCGGGGGTCACGACTTTGTGTTGTTGTCCTTGTTTGGTTAGCACATTAGCCTGATCACCTGATTGTCTGATAAGTAAGATGATCCGTGCTTCGGAGGGCACGTTAAGCCGTCGGTCCCGGTCACTGTCTTTGACATTGGTCGTTACCTAAAACCATGTCAGAGGCCTTTAAGGTGGTTTAAAAACTCTAACACTAGTGTTAGTCACTAACACACAAGATAAGAAGAAGAAGACTTGTCACTTGTCAATATGTAAACCAGGCTTTACTTTTTATTAAAAAAATATTATTACCAGAGCTTCAAATGCACTCCTAAGGAATGAACATATTCCTTGCTATCACATAAACATATGTAATTTTTTTCAGTCTCGTGCCCCATAGCTGGACAAAGCCTCTTCCCTTAGCCCATCAGGCTGGGTAGGGACCAATACTGAACTGAGTTTCTTTCGGCGTAATCTTCCCAGCAGGTCGTTCCGAAACGCCAGTAGTTTTTTGCTTTCATACTAAAATAATATAAAAAAAATACTTTCAATAAGAGATTATATCCTACATTGAATATTTTTTTACTTATCCCTCTACACGTCCCTCTCTTCACTTTATCCTACCATTCACCATAGTCAAAATACATACATACATACATACTATCACGTCTTTATCCCTAATGGGGCAGACAGAGCATTTTGGGTCTTGCGGTTCTATGCAGAGCCCAGGGCCGCAAGACCCAAAAGCCACTTTTAGCGTCATGGTGGGCGAGAAGATGGAAAAGCAATCAATACAGTGATGGGTTGCTAGCCGCATCGCCTGTTAACATGATTTGCATTTTTGCCCATTCCCTCGATCGGCTTTTACGATCTGCGTGGGAAGAGAAGCAGCTGGTACATTCTAAGTTTTTTTTTATTTCTCCCAGACCAGCATGAGCATAGTCAAAATAATTCAAAATATTAAGGTTATCTCACCATCAGTCAGGGATAGACAGCGTCAGTCGCTGACTATCACCCGCGACGTCGTCGTCCATCGCAAGCTGTCGCTCGTCTAAAAGCCCTATGAGCTTTAACAAGCGCCGACTGTCGCCGACTGTCGCCGACTCTCGCCGACGATCGCGCGACGTCGTCACTGTCTCATACATGTCAGTCTATCACTTCTGTCAAGAAAGTCTCGCGACGGTCAGCGACAGCCATCGCAGTTATACAGCGTTCGTCTGAACAGCCCTCAAAATAAGTACTTATTTGCAAATGTCAATAGTCCCTTTCGATCAGGAATGACAAACACGGGCCCAATCAAGTCGAGTTCGAGTGTTATGAAGAGGTCTCTGTCTCGGAAACGACGAGGAAACAAACCTTTGGCACGATTGGACGATGGTGCTATATTACGTGTGTTGATGGAGACAGAATGGCTTTCTACGTATGTTGATAGAGACAGCACGGATTTCTATTGCTGCATTTACACATTCGTGCTAATCGCGAGGCAAATGACGAGGCGAATAACGAACACGCGTATGTAAACAGTGTAGTAAACGAATGTTTTGTCGAATGACGAGGCGAATAGCGAACATGTCTAAAAGCGGTATAATATGGTTGAGTTTAACTATGGCTGTTACGTGCGTCAACTCATAAACGGGTGCTGCCGGCAGCTCGGCTTTGCTTTTTTTACTTAGTATTTCTTATTACTGGGGAGGCCTTTGCCCAGCAGTGGGACACAACATCGGGCTAATTAAAAAAAAAAAAAAAAACTTATTACGTAATTTATGTTTGTTAACTCATTCGCAAGCATTACATGCTATAATGTGTCAACATTGTATTATATTAAATAGTAAGGGTTCCGTACCTATAGAGTTAAAACAGGTCCCTATGTCTAAGACTCCGCTGTCCTTCCGTTTGTCACCAGCTGTATCTCATGAACCGTGATAGCAAGACAGTTGAAATTTTCACAGATGATGTATTTCTGTTGCTATAACAAAAAATACTGAAAACAGAATAAAATAAATGTTTAAGTGGGGTTCCCGTACAATAAACATATTTTTTATAGATATTGGTACAGAACCCTTCGTGCGCGAATCCAACAACTAGCACTTGGCCGGTTATTGAAAATAACATTTTTAAGTTTAATTTAGCCAACGTTCTTCTCATTAAATGGGATTAGAGAGGCGAAACTACATTTTGGTCCACTTAAAATACATTACAAAAGACATTTACCGTATTATAAAAACAGAACTAACTTTTAGTAAAATTACTAGGTTTAAACTATTATCCCTCCTAATAAAGTTCACATTTAGTAAAGTGAAACTAACTTATCTGTCAATGTCAACTTGATTTGGGTGGATAATTGTTTAAACCTAGTAACAAGGTTAAATTCTGTTCTTCTTCTTATCGTGTGTGTTAGTGACTAACACTAGTGTCAGAGTTTTTAAACCATCTTAAAGGCCTCTGACATGGTTTTAAGTAACGACCAGTGTCAAAGACAGTGACCGGGACCGACGGCTTAACGTGCCCTCCAAAGCACGGATCATCTTATTTATCAGACAATCAGGTGATCAGCCTGCAATGTCCTAACCAAACTAGGACAACAACACAAAGTCGTTGCCCCCGCCGGGAATCGAACCCGCGACCTCCGGGTATGAGCCGAACGCTCTAACCACTACACCACGGAGGCAAGCCTGAATTCTGTTTTAATAATAAGACGGTAAGTATTGAAAATTGTTAGCATACGTAATACAGTCCTTAAAGTACCAATTGGAAAATCGTACAAATCAACTGTTGTAAAATTTGAGAACAGTAACAACCCTTTGGTTTGAGAGCCACGAGGGCCCTCCAAAGTCCAAGAGCTGTTTGATTGAACTCATTACGAGGACATTTCTGCACTTTGTTAATTAAATCTGGTTTTGTCTCGTAGACTTTCGAGCTATACAGCGAAAGAAATGCGAGACTTATACTCCATTTGGTTAGGTATTTAAATAAATGTAAACAATCTTTTTCCTATTAATTCCCATGCTGGTCTGGAAGAAATAAAAAAAACTTAGAATGTACCAGCTGAATCTCTTCCCGCGCAGATCGTAAAAGCCGATCGAGGGAATGGGCAAAAATGCGAATCATGTTAACAGGCGATGCGGCTAGCAATCCATCACTGTATTGATTGCTTTTCCATCTTCTCGCCCACCATGGCGCTAAAAGTGGCTTTTGGGTCTTGCGGCCCTGGGTTCTGCATAGAGCCGCAAGACCCAAAATGCTCTGTCTGCCCCATTAGGAATAAAGACGTGATAGTATTATGTATGTATGTAAACAATCTTGACATCTCTTTTTATTGAAATATACACTTTATAAATCAATACCTTTGCAAATAACAAAGTAATTATGTAATTTATAGTTTATAACATAAATACTTTGTAATTTGCAAAATTATTGATTTATAAAGTGTAGATTTCAATAAAAAGACATGTCAAGATTGTTTACATTTATTTAAATATCTAACCAAATGGAGTATAGGTGGATGTGTGGGGTGACGAAGATGAATAAGATCGGGATACATAAGAGGAAGTTTAAAGGTAGCACCGATTGTAGAAAAGGTAAAAAAACACCGTTTAATTTTGTACGGCCATGTCAGGAAGCGAGATGCCGAACATCTGGCAAATAAAATGATTAGCCCATGGTATAATAAAATAAGGTATTCTCTTCCCGTGACAGCTGATGACGTAGGTGGAACTTGACTACGTCATCAGTTTCATGTGTTGCCACTGTGTAAAATTGAATTACCCGAGCGAAATGCATTTTTGAACTTTATATACCAATTTCGAATTATTAATCCATTATATCAATTTCTAAAATATTAATTGATGAATCACACGAGAATCGCGAGATACTAAATAGCTAAGTTAGTAATATTTTATTTAATATTCATGAACTAATTGAGAAAGTCCTTAAATTTACTGAAAAGTACAATCAGTGGCAACACTTTGTGACGTAGTCAAGTTCCATCTCGGGAAGAGAATACCTGTTTTATTATACCATGGATTAGCTTAATGGTGGATGGCCACAGAGATAGAGGACGACCTAGAAAAACGTGGGGGGAATGTGTAAAGCGGGACATGGAAGAGAGGGGGTTAGTACAAATTTGGTAAATGATAGAAAACTATGGAGGGAGTTGAAATACAGAGCCGACTCCAAATAGATATGATGATGATGAAGATGAGCTATACAGCGCCATGTGGTTTCCGGCAGAGTAGAATAGGGCCACTCCAAGTACTTGGTTGGCGTAGAAGGCGACTCAGGAAATACAAGCTAAACAAAGCTTATAATCATCAATGAGACCTCTCCAACCCGTCTGGCCAGCGAGGAGGGTGTAGGCCAAGTCCTTTGGCTGCTCTGGCCAAGTATGGCTCTGGTAGTACAGAGGGTCGTGCTCCTGCAGTGGAGACAAAAAGACCTGGTGCCCCAAACTTAATAAAATGTCTAATTAAGAGACAACCTGAGAAGTATTCAAGCACTATAATATACAGAATTTTCCACAAAGGTCCAAGTTTCTTCGAGTATCTAATCTGGAAAATACTAGATTTATTGAAAAAAGTTCAATCAGCCTTTATAATCTTTGGACCTAATTAAAAAGCATATTTTATGCAAGGTGACTTTTTTAACTACCAGCCAATTTTTTAGAGCAAATTCAGTCCATGTTACTGAGCTACTTTTTGTTTAAAAAGATAGTAAAAAGAAAAGTCTAACAAAATATACTGAAACTATTTTAATAGTGAATTCATTCCATGGTATTAAACATTTTTCCCCGAGAAACACGGAATCGAAATATGAAAAGTAACTTTCCATACAAGTTGACAGATCCGAGTTGGTATGGAAAGTCAAAGAAATATTTTTCGTTTTTCGACATCTGTTCCTTGGGAAAAGTGGTTCAGTGTTACGGACTGAATTCACCCTTACAATATATAATAGTTTCATTACATTTTGTTAGACCTTATATACTATCAAGTGACTATTCCATGCCGCACTTTTTAGTCTGTGAAGATAGAACCCATTAAATCATATGCAATTACGCACACGAGGCGCAAAAAGTCCGGCGCGCCCGTCACTGCATATGACTCCATGGGTTCTATTTTCACAGACTATCACAGACTAAAAAGTGCGTCACGGATAGTCTGTCGTCTGCGTCGGACCTAATAATGTAGCTTCACTTGCGCTTACGGATTTATACGTCAAACGGATGTTGACCTGAACACTCAAAAAAAAAACAAAGTACAGTTGACATAAACAACACCCACGCACCAGAAGCAATTTCAATACTTCCCCAACATTATTATCGTCAATAATTGAAATCGTGCCATTTAAACATACATTTACAAACACATAAACAAACAAAAGCAAATCAGGCCCAATTTGGGGTCGTTCCGTGGGTCATTTCAATCGGCATCGCTGCCAAAATCAATTAACCACAAGTAATCAAAGGTGGATTCTGTTTTGACAAGAATATGCCAAAGTAAACCTTATAGTTGTGTGTTTAAGGGTTTTCGCGAAAGTTTGCAGTTTTGTGCATCGTAATCGTAGGATGCAAGGAAGACACAATTAGGTTGCTTGAGATAAATGACAAGAACCGACATGTATCTTAAGATATAAATTATATTTTAATCATATGGTTTCAATATCTACTCAAAAGAATTTTGTAATTTTCTAATTATCGAAACGAAAGATTATACCTACTCTACATTTATTTTAAAAGATACAATAAAATATTAAGCTTTAGCTTAAACTAACTAAAAATAACCAAATTTAATTAACGGAATAAAAATATTGTCACGAGAGTGGGTTGGGGATAGGAAAGGAAACACCAATCCTATGGAATAGTGCCTTTATTTACAACTCTAGGGTACTCACAGTTGTCACAGGTACGTACGCGGGAATGTCACTGTACCGTCACACGCACGGAATCGTCACTGCACTGTCTTGCGCGTGGAAACGTCACTGCACTGTCACGCGCGGTAATGTCACTGCACTGTCACACGCGTAAACGTCACTGCACTGTCACGCGCGGAAACGTCTCTCGCGCGTATTTACTGCACTGAACACTTCACTTCACTCACTATTACACTTTACTTTTTACTCACTACTTCCACTTTTACTTTTCTTCCTTTTTCTTCTTCCTTCTTCCTTCTTCGGATTTTACTTTCAAACTAAACTGGCGTAGGCCGCGCCTTGTTCCGCTTATATACCCCCCGGATGCGAACAATATCGCATCAAAGTTCTAAACTTAAGTCATAAATTTTCTTTTGTCTTCTTTTATTTCTGGCCCGTATTTTCATTCTAATGTAATCTAGAGTTATCTAGAAACTTCTTACAAAACTTCAAAAACACTATACGTGACTGTGATTTGAACCTGGGGTCTATGGATTCACAGTCCAACACCAAGACCGCTAGGCCAATCGTGTGCTGACGTGAGTGACGAAATTTCCCTTTAGATGAATTCTCCTAGTTTGAATTTGTGACGTTGACATTGTCATTATCACTTATCGTCCTACGCGACACTGCCCCCTCTCGAGACATGATCGTCCCGATCATTATTGCTTCCATGATAACGTGCCAATCGATCCACATGAACTATTTTGAGAGGACTGCGAGGATTACGCTGAATCCGGTAAGTCACATCGTTAATTCTGGTGACAATTTTGTAAGGTCCTTCCCAACTTGGTTGTAGCTTTGGAGATTTTCCTTTTCTCCTCACCGGATTATGAAGCCAAACCAGTGTTCCTTCCTCGAAGCTGAGGCCATTAGCTCTTCGATCGTAACGAGTCTTCATCCGTTCACTAGCTTTAAGCCCAGCCTCTCTAATCTGCTCATAGACGTCAACCATCTTAATCCGAAGGTCATTAGCGTAGTCGGTTATTTCTTTTGGGATATCTGGTGGACAACTTGATAACAAATCAGCTGGCAATTTCAATTCTCTTCCAAAATTGGCATATGCTGGAGTAACTGTAGTGGTCTCATGCACCGCAGTCCTATAAGAAAAGAGGAATAGCGCAATATACTCGTCCCAGTTTTTCTGATGGCTTTCTACTACTTTTGCCAGATGCCGTTCCAATGTTTGGTTAAACCTCTCAACCATTCCATCTGACTGCGGGTGATACGGCGTCGTCCGAGTCTTATAGATTCCCATGATTTCACAGACTTCTCGGAATACTTGTGACTCAAAGTTTCGTCCCTGATCACTGTGCATCTCAAATGGCACACCAAATCTACAGAATACTTCGTTCACAAGCTTTGTCGCTACTGTGGTAGCCTCCTGATTAGGTAGTGCAAATGCTTCAGGCCATTTCGTAAAGTAGTCCATAACTACCAAAATGTACCGGTTGCCAGCATTCGTAATCGGAAACGGTCCGGCTATGTCAAGAGCTACTCGTTCCCAAGGAGCTCCGACATTATACAAACCTCATAGCTCCTCTGCTTCTAGTCTGTGGTCCCTTAACTGCCGCGCAACTCTGACATTTACGGCACCAGTCTTCTACATCATCTCGGCAGTGTAACCAGTAGAAACGTTCTTTAATTTTTGTGAGAGTTCTTCTTATCCCCAGGTGTCCGCCGGAAGTACCATCATGGAAAGTTTTTAAAATCTCCCTTATCTTCTCTCTGGGGACGACCAATTGTAGATGGCAATCTTTACCTTGAGTACTTTCCCATTTTCGGTAGAGTAATCCATCGTGTAGCACCAGGCTATCCCATTGCGCCCAAATACTCTTTGTAGCCGTACTGTATTTGGCCACTTCTGACCATTTTGGTTTAGTTCCACTTCGTAGCCAGTTCAATAGTGGTTGAAAGTCTTTATCATCTTCCTGAGCCTTTTTCATGGCGTCGTTAGTCCAATTTTCATCTACAGAATCAGTACGGATTAGCCGGATGTTTACTTTTTCCTTCTCTTCCTGCCGATTGCAATGCTTGCAGTCCTCCAGGCAAGGTCTTCGAGACAGAGCATCCGCATTGCCATGACTCTTCCCTCCTCGATGCTCAATTTCAAACTCATACTCTTGGAGTAGCTCAATCCACCTGGCCACCTGCCCTTCGGGATTTCTGAATTCCAATAACCATTTCAATGCAGCATGATCAGTCCTTACCAGAAATTTGCGGCCAAGCAAATATTTCTTAAAATGTTGCAATGTCTTTACCACAGCCAACAATTCTCTGCGAGTTACGCAGTAATTTCTCTCTGGCCTTGAAAGAGATTTGCTGAAGTAGGCGATTACTACTTCCTGATTTCCTCTTTGCTGAGATAGAAAACCTCCAATACCGGTGTTACTTGCATCAGCGTCCACAATAAACTTGCCTTCTATGTCAGGATATCCAAGGATAGGGGTTTCACATAGACGCATTTTGAGGTCCTGAAAAGCTTGCTCACAATCTTCATCCCAAGAAAATGCTCGTTTCTCTTCTGTCAACCGATGTAATGGCTTCGCGATATCGGAAAATCCTCTTACGAATCTTCGATAGTAAGAGCATAGACCCAAGAATGCTCGCACCTGTGTCTTATCTGTTGGCGTTGGCCAATCTTTTACTGCACTTATTTTAGATGGGTCAGTTGCAATACCTTGTTCCGAAATAACGTGTCCCAAGTAGTTGACCTGACGTTGAAAAAATGAACATTTCTTTGGACTAAGCTTCAAATTTGCACTCTGTAGTCTTGAAAACACACTTTCAAGCTTTTTGAGATGATCATCGAAATCTCTCCCCATTATAATGATGTCATCTAAATAGACCAAACAGGTTTCTCCTAGCATACCTGCCAGCACATGTTCCATCAACCTTTCAAATGTTGCTGGCGCGTTACATAGTCCAAATGGCATAGTTTTGAACTGCCATAAACCCTTGCCGGTTGAAAACGCAGTCTTTTCTTTATCCTTAGGATCCAAATCTACTTGCCAATACCCACTTTTTAAATCAAGAGTAGAAAACCAAGTCATGCCACAAAGTGAATCCAAAGTGTCATTGATTCTAGGAAGTGGGTAACTGTCCTTTTTAGTTACATCGTTCAATCGCCGATAGTCTACACAGAACCTAGTCGATCCATCCTTCTTCTTTACTAACACAATCGGAGAGCACCATGGGCTTGATGAAGGTTCAATCACGCCGTTCTTCTTCATCTCTTGGATCATGTCGTCAACTTCCTGCTCACGGGCAAAAGGAACAGGTCTTGGTCTCTGCCGAATAGGTGTTGTATCCCCGGTATCAATTTTATGTTTTACTAAATCGGTTCGGCCAATATCTCCATCATTTTTAGAAAATAAATTGCTATATTTCAACAAGAAATTTCTTGCTTTTATTAATTGCAATTTGGTAAGATTGCCCTTGCAACCCTCCAAAAGCTTTGCTACATTTTCTTCCCGATTCGTTATTTTTCGCTGTTGTCCCTCTTCACACTTTCTCAACCAGACTACTTCATCACAGTTCCCGATAACTGTTCCCTTTCGCAGTGTTTGCGCTACGTCATGAGGGTTGAGAACCGGTACCAACGCAACTTGGCCACTTCACATGGTACGTCTGAGATCTCTCCATCTATAATGGCACATCTTCGTGGTGCGCTACCATTATTTGGCGGTAGTATAACAGGGACCGTCGTCTGGGATCTTGGGTTAAGGATAGTGTCCCTCAAACATAACACCTTACCAAAATTTCCTCCTTTCATCGGAATTTCATCATTGCCATGTTTTAGAACACCATTTTTCAAGTCAATATTGCACTGATGATTTTGTAGAAAGTCCAAACCTACAATGCAATCGTCGGAGATGCCTGCGACAATCACTCTTTGCCAATAAAGTGTTGCCCCGATCTTAATGGCTACAATTTTTTCTCCTTCGGATGGGATTCGTTGGCCGGTAGCAGTTGTTAACGTGATATTTTTATTTGCTTGTATATACCGACCTCCAATGTCCTTAAGTTTGCGATTACTGATGACTGTCCGTGAAGCTCCAGTGTCTAACGTCAATTGGCAAGGTTTCCCATTGATTAAACCGTCTATCACTAACGTGTTTCCGTCGCTTGTCTGCTTCACAAGAATTTCAGGGGCTTTACTACTACCGGCCAGCGCCCACCCCGCAGCCCTGGCCTTCTCTAGTTTACCTGTGGCAGCTCCGACGTCGAAACTGCTGCATCCACCTCGTCGGAAAGTTGAACGTTCACGTTTCGGGCAAGTGCTTCGAATATGGCCCCGTTCTCCACATTCATAGCACATTGGGTTGTAGGGTCGTCGTCTACTATTTTCTGTGACTACAACCTCCCGTAGCCTCAAAGCTCGTGAGTCATGACGCACCGCTTCTACTTCCAAGGCGTGAGCCACTGCTTCTTTCAAGGTGGTGTGGTGATCCAGTCGCACAGCTGCCCTGACTTCGGGATCTCTTATTCCGTCAATGAAAACCTGCAAGAGCATTTCCTCAACGACGGATGGCGATGATTGGTATGCCTTGCGCACCAGTCTCTCTACTTCAACAGACCACTGCTGTAAGGTCTCGCTAGCCCGCAACGATCTTTGAGTTGCGCCCTGTATACATGCTCCAGGTGGCTGTCACCGCATCTGGCTTCCAGAGCGCCTATGAGTTCGTCGTAGGTGACCTCTTTCTTCCCAGCGCCGAGTGCTTCCAATACGGACAGAGCGTCATCTCGAAGTGCCAGGGTCAATGCAGACTGCGCCTCCTGCTCATCCCAATGACTGGCTTTTTTAATTGTCTCCAACTGCAATTTAAAAGCAGCCCAAGAGGATTTGCCGTCGTAGGGTGGCACCTTTAAATTTTTGGTAAAAGGAGCGACCACAGAGCTAGTGACAGGGCCAGACTCTTTGAGTAGTTTAACTTCCTTACCAAGCTGTTGAAGCGTCCCTTTTACTTCGGCAACTTCCTCTTTTACTTCTGTAACTTCCTCCTTTACTTCTGCAACTTCCTTCTCGAAGTCATCCATCCGGGCTGTGTTGGCCCGAACCGCAGCCAAAACATCTTTGGAAAAGGACTGAAGTTGCTCCTCCTGACGGCGTGCTTGCTCTTCCTGCAGCGCCCGTATTTGCTCCTCCTGGCGGCGTGCTTGCTCCTCCTGGCGGCGTGCTTGCTCCTCCTGGCGGCGTGCTTGCTCCTCCTGGCAGCGTGCTTGCTCCTCCTGCAGCGCCCGTATTTGCTCCTCCTGGCGGCGTGCTTGCTCCTCCTGGCGGCGTGCTTGCTCCTCCTGCAGCGCCCGTATTTGCTCCTCCTGGCGGCGTGCTTGCTCCTCCTGGCGGCGTGCTTGCTCCTCCTGGCGGCGTGCTTGCTCCTCCTGGCGGTGTGCTTGTTCTTGCATCATGACAGTAATCTGCTGCAGGAACGCGTTCATTTCCAATGGAGCGGCTGGTGGGACGGCCGCTGATGTTGTCGCGGCTCCGCCAGAGTTGGACTCCTCGAGCGATTGTTCCTCTGCCGCTGCAGCTCCCGTTCGAGTGGTTACCCCTCTCTCATTTCTAGGCACGATCGGCATCTTTCCTATCCCACTTCTGACACCAATTGTCACGAGAGTGGGTTGGGGATAGGAAAGGAAACACCAATCCTATGGAATAGTGCCTTTATTTACAACTCTAGGGTACTCACAGTTGTCACAGGTACGTACGCGGGAATGTCACTGTACCGTCACACGCACGGAATCGTCACTGCACTGTCTTGCGCGTGGAAACGTCACTGCACTGTCACGCGCGGTAATATCACTGCACTGTCACACGCGTAAACGTCACTGCACTGTCACGCGCGGAAACGTCTCTCGCGCGTATTTACTGCACTGAACACTTCACTTCACTCACTATTACACTTTACTTTTACTCACTACTTCCACTTTTACTTTTCTTCCTTTTTCTTCTTCCTTCTTCCTTCTTCGGATTTTACTTTCAAACTAAACTGGCGTAGGCCGCGCCTTGTTCCGCTTATATACCCCCCGGATGCGAACAATATCGCATCAAAGTTCTAAACTTAAGTCATAAATTTTCTTTTGTCTTCTTTTATTTCTGGCCCGTATTTTCATTCTAATGTAATCTAGAGTTATCTAGAAACTTCTTACAAAACTTCAAAAACACTATACGTGACTGTGATTTGAACCTGGGGTCTATGGATTCACAGTCCAACACCAAGACCGCTAGGCCAATCGTGTGCTGACGTGAGTGACGAAATTTCCCTTTAGATGAATTCTCCTAGTTTGAATTTGTGACGTTGACATTGTCATTATCACTTATCGTCCTACGCGACACTGCCCCCTCTCGAGACATGATCGTCCCGATCATTATTGCTTCCATGATAACGTGCCAATCGATCCACATGAACTATTTTGAGAGGACTGCGAGGATTACGCTGAATCCGGTAAGTCACATCGTTAATTCTGGTGACAATTTTGTAAGGTCCTTCCCAACTTGGTTGTAGCTTTGGAGATTTTCCTTTTCTCCTCACCGGATTATGAAGCCAAACCAGTGTTCCTTCCTCGAAGCTGAGGCCATTAGCTCTTCGATCGTAACGAGTCTTCATCTGTTCACTAGCTTTAAGCCCAGCCTCTCTAATCTGCTCATAGACGTCAACCATCTTAATCCGAAGGTCATTAGCGTAGTCGGTTATTTCTTTTGGGATATCTGGTGGACAACTTGATAACAAATCAGCTGGCAATTTCAATTCTCTTCCAAAATTGGCATATGCTGGAGTAACTGTAGTGGTCTCATGCACCGCAGTCCTATAAGAAAAGAGGAATAGCGCAATATACTCGTCCCAGTTTTTCTGATGGCTTTCATATTCAATATTTAAGAATAAAACGTGTATTATTCTTAAATATTTATAATTTTTTTTAAAACGTCTGTAACTTTTGCTAGTCTTGGAAATAACACTCCTATTTATCGTAAATAAATATCAGATTTTTCGGTCCACCCATCAATTTTTTTTTAAATCCAATTACGGTGTATTTGGACAAAAAGGTCGATACGGCGTATATACTATGATGCTAGAAAATGTTTTAACGCGCAAAATAAATTTGTTTTGACATTTTCCTTAGAAAAACAACGCACAATAACATATCTACTGTTCGCTGTTGACAACATTTGAAAGAGAAAATATACAAAGCCGGACGTATTTCATAATATGGAGATCACTTCTCAAGAGTCAACTTGCGACAGATTGAGATAATTAACCTGTACTGTCCCACTGCTGAGCAAAAGTCTCCCCCATCGACAACTTGCGACACTTTAAGAGGGAATGGTTGAAAGTGGCACACGATCGAGATATTTGGAAAGAGAGATAATTTACTCAATTAAAAATTAAGATTTGTTGTCGTCTCCATACAATTAACTCACCGCCAGGATTACCAGAAATTGCTACCGGAGTGAAATACCTCGCTTACAGTGATTACTTCTTTTTTCTTAGTTTTCGATATGAAAAAAACAAACGTTGAAGATATGCAGCGATGACCGCCGTCGGTAACTTCAAAAGGGTTACTGGCGAGATCTTGCGTCTCGCTCTAGCGCGCCGTTTTGAGTACGTGTGAGAGAGATAGAAGTATGATGATGTAGATAAAAAATGCCCTTTGAGCCAGTATGAAACGACGCCGACACATTTATACTTATATTGTGCGAATGTGCAGTTTTCAAAGTGCGTTTAGAAACGCTTTAAGTAAATAAATAACCGTAGATAAACAATTCTTTTATGACAAGAGAGAATGTTGCGGACAGAATAGCTAGCTATATGTATATTGTAAATAGATAAGCAAATTAAATAAAGATATTTTTCCCATACGGTAAAGTTAGGGCTTTTTAGCGTACCTAGGTATATATAGGATAAATAGATGTAAATATAGGGTGCCTAGATATATCTACCTGTTGTCTATGTACTTATATTGAGTAAATGAGTTATGAACTGGGTGTAACATTTATTTCCCTGGTACAAATTGTAGCGTCTAGCACAGGTATATAGTGCTAAACGTGAGGTAAATAGGTATTCTAAGGTGGTTGGACATGGAATTTCCTTACGAATTTGTAATAGGTCTTGGTAATTTTGGGGATTTCCATGGCCACGCCCCTTGTGAGGTAACCGACATTGTAAAGTGGAGGGGATATATCTAGGCACACCTACCCTCTTTTAGTTTGAGAATTTTTGTGGCTCGAATGTATAAATATAAGGCAGGCTCGAGTAGAATCGTACTTCAGTGTCATTGTGAGCCTAGTGGAATAAACAAGTGAAGAGAGAAAAGTGTTTTCATTGTGCACGACCTGCAGTCCACCGTGCTACCAGCTGAGCAAAGGAACTCGGAGAAAATACCGCACTGGTTTCCGTCGGTAACAGAAATTCGTGGTCCTCCGATCCGGATTTGAAGAAATACGTGGTCCTCCGATCCGGATTTGAAGAATCCCGTGGTCCTGTCCGATCAGGGAAAGAAGATTTCAAGAGGCCAGGCGCGTATGCAGTAGGCTTTCCCAGGAAGGGAGGCGCGTTTTGGTGAAGAAAAGGCTCTCACAGTGACATTGAAGTGCCACCCCGCACAGGTGTCTACGACTGTCAACCGTTATATTTCTTTGACATACCGTTTCATTTGATTTTGTGCGGGTGTGCATTTCTTGTTGCGTGGTACAACGCGGGTTTACCTGCGGGTTCGAGAAATTCCGGGCCTAACGGTGCCAAATCCGGGGTTTCTCGGGCTAACGCCTTACTGGCGGTGCAGTGAATCGGGCTACACTGCCAACTACCAAGTTGAATAGTCCGCTACGCCGATAAGGTTTGTGTTCGTGAAGGAGCCTCCTGGTGGGCACAGCCGAAGGTTGGCGGCGTTCCTCCGTCAACCCGAGCATCTGGATCGACACGTAACCCTCTATCGGGTAGTTCCTACCTATCCTATCCTGCACGACCATCCATCCTCGGCTGGGTTCACCGCGGTAGTATACCCGACCGGGATTGTTAGTGGTAGGGACCGTTAGGGCTTGCAAGTGCGAAGAACGACGATGCCCAAGACACGGAGCCAAGCAGGGAAGACGGAAGGCAGCCAGGACGACGCGAGGAGGAGGCTGACATTCGACGAGCCACCAGCCTCGCCATCAGCTACTACGGACGCAGTACCCCCCACCACTGAGGGATTTCACCGACTACCCGCAGAAACTGATACCACCAGAATGCAACCAAACCAAGAAGACACGACAAAGGGAGATACTATGACACACTACGCACCACGAAGAGCCGCATCGATTAGGTCAGGGGCGTCGAGCATAGCGTCTCGAATTCAGCAAGCTGAACTACAAGCAGAGGAGCGATTAGCCATGCTGAAGAAAAAACAATTGGAAATAGACGCCGAGTTAATAAGAAAGAGATTAGCCGTCGAGATTACTTCAATTAGAGAAGAAGAAGGACAAATTCCGCCTGTAGAAGCACAGGGGAATGTACAAGAGCGCATCAACGAGTGGCTTCACCAAAGTATGGAGGGGAGACCACGAGAAAGAGCAGACGTGCCATCGACATCGCAGTACCTATCGGACGTTCGTCAGGCAGGGGCAGGACGAAAGGATCTGGACCGGGATGCTGTGATGGAAGAACCGCTACGGTGTGAAGGACGCTTGCCCTCACCAAGAAGGGGGCTGGATAGGGGCGATCCGGAGGCGAGGCCGAAGTCTACGCCGAGCCGTGAGCGAGGGATCGATCGACTGGCAGATGTTTTGGAACAGATGACGCGACAGAGGCCCGCACCTAGGCAGGCCCATGAATTACCGATCTTCAACGGAGCGCCGATGGATTGGTTATCGTACAAGGCGGCTATGAGAGACTCGACGGAACTGTACAAGTTTACAAAAGCTGAGAACCTCGCTCGATTACGCACGAGTTTGCGCGGCGAGGCGAAAGAAGCAGTGGCTGCGCTTTTATTCACCGCGACCGACCCGGAGCAGATTATGAGAACATTAGAGCAGTGCTTCGGGCGACCGGAAGTGATAATAGATCGCACGTTGGAAGACATAAAGAAGCTGCGCCCACCCGGGGCGACCGCAAGCGAGTTTAATAGTTTCGCGATAAAAGTGCAAAACATCGTGTGTACATTGAACACGATTGATAATAGGGGCTACTTACAAAATCCCATGATTGCAAGAGAGATAGTAGAAAAGCTAAGTCCTCATGTGAAGTCAAAATGGACCGACTACGCACAAGCGAACACGACGGCTGAGCCAGACATTGTCGTTTTGTCTAGATTTCTGATGGAGGAAGCAGACCGCGCTTTACGCTTTGCATTCAACACGCCGAAGTTATCGACTGCGCCTGACAAGAAACATGAGCAAAGAAATACAGGCCGAGTGCGCCGTCCAGTGCCAGTATATGCGACGGATGAGGAGTGCATCTGCTGTGGAAATAAACATTTAACAGCAAACTGTTACAAACTCAAGCAAATGTCAGTGAATGAAAGATGGAGCTGGGCCAAGCAAGAGAAAGTCTGTTTTCGTTGCCTAAGCGCTAAGCACCGGCATGAAAAGTGCAAGCAAAAGAAATGTGGAATGAGCGGATGTACGATGCCACACCACGCGTTGCTACACCACGAAAGGAAAGAGACGGCGAATACCGAAACAGTGGCTTCGATCGACGTGAATAATAGACAGGTGTTGTTAAAGATTTGCCCAGTCGAGCTGCGTGGACCTAAAGGTGTGTTTTCCACCGTGGCGTTATTGGACGAAGGATCGTCGACAACAATAATAGATGAAAAGCTAGCCGAAGCTTTAGGTGCGGAAGGAAATGAAGCCGCATTCGCCGTGCGCAGTATCAACGCCCACGCAGAAATACATGGCAGCCGTCTCGTCAGTTTACAAATCCTAACGACAGAGGGCGCTTATGATATACGAGCGCGCACTATGAGAGACTTGACGTTGAGTCGCCAAAGAATAGATAAAAGATTATTACAATGCGCTCATCTCAGAGAAATTGAAAAGGAGATATGCACTAGTGAGATGGAGCCGAAAATATTATTTGGGTCGGACTATTGGGATTTAATAGTTACTAGGAGATTGTTAGAAGGCAAGCGGGGGGAGCCCGTTGCCTCATTCACGAAGCTAGGATGGATTATCCACGGGTCGGCACCGCGAATGATAGAGCGAGATGGCGAGATTGTATGTCACTTGCAAAGAATGAGACGGAGCGATGCTGACGATTCGCTGAATGAATTAGTAAGAAAGCATTTCGCGATTGACGCGATAGGCATTGAAAAAAGGAAAAGCTCGCTTACGCCGTTAGAACAGCGGGCAGTAGAAATTTTTGAGAAAAATGTACAATTGGTAGATGGTCGTTATCAGGTGGCCCTACCATGGAAAGACGACAACGTGGTTATGCCGCCAAGTTATGGTCAAGCCATGAGAAGGCTAAAGGGCATTGAGAAAAAAATGGATAGATGCCCAGTGTTTAAAGAGAAATACACAGCGCAGATTGAAAATTTATTGATAAAAGGATACGCCGTTCCGGCGGACGGTACCGAGGAGAATAGTACAAAGCTATGGTACCTACCACACTTTGCGGTCACGAATCCGAATAAACCTGAAAAGCTGCGGCTAGTATTTGATGCGGCAGCCAAGATGGACGGCGTCACGTCTCTCAACACAGAGTTGTTGGAGGGCCCAGATTTACTAAGGAGTTTACCGGGAATATTATGGAGATTCCGAGAAGGATGTATAGCCGTACATATGGATATTGTAGAGATGTTTTTGAGAATACGAATTGAGCCGACAGACAGACCCGCTCAAATGTTTTTGTGGCGTGGCGATGACAGAGAAGGCCCGCCCAAGAAGTACAAGATGGCGTCTATGATTTTTGGAGCTAAGAGTTCGCCGTTTTTGGCCCATAGTGTACGAGATTACAACGCGATACAACACGAGAAAGAGTACCCGCGAGGTGCGCGTGCTATAACCCAGTCGACGTTTATGGATGACTACGTGCAAAGTTTTGAGAACGACGGTGAAGCGTTGCAAGTCGTCGACGAAATAATAAAGATAAATAAAAATGCTGGGTTCGAGCTGTCGGGCTGCGCCACTAACAGTGCGGCAGTTCGGGCTAGAATGCAAGAATGTACAAGTAATACGACTTGCGTTGAGATTAAACAGTTGGGTGAAGCATGCGAACAGTACGGAAGAACACTGGGCCTGTACTGGATCTCGACAAGAGATGAAATAGCGTTCAACACAAAGATGACTCGAGTACCACAAGATGTGAAAGCTTGCGTACGAGCGCCTACCAAGCGAGAAGCACTGAGCGCGGTTATGTCTATTTTCGACCCGTTAGGCCTTATAAGCTACTACACGATCAGCGCGAAAATTATATTGCAAGGATTGTGGCGTCTGAAAATAGATTGGGACGATGAGCTGCCTGCGGAAAATGCTAGCGAGTTTCAAAGATGGCTGCACGGCATGTCAGAGTTAGCGGAGCTTCGTCTACCCCGTCAGTACCTTACGGGGGGAGTGACTCGCTTAGAAGTACATACGTTTGTCGACGCGAGCGAGTCCGCCTACGCCGTAGCAGTTTACTGGCGAGCTATAGATGAAAATGGAGAAGTACAGATGTCATTCGCGGCAGGCAAGGCGAAAGTAAGCCCAATCCGCACCCAAACTGTGCCGAAATTGGAAATGCAAGCTGCGTTGATAGGCATGCGACTAACAAAGGCGGTGTTAGAAGAGCACACATGGAAGGCAGAGCGTGTTGTATACTGGACAGATTCTTCGACAGTATTAAAATGGTTGAGAAACTCCGAAATAAAGTACACGCCATTCGTAGCGAATAGAGTTGCCGAAATTTTGGAAAATACGGATCCCAGCCAATGGCGATGGGTACCCACTGAACTAAACGTCGCGGATGACGCAACGCGACTGAATTTTGAAGCAAAATGTAGAAAGGACAGATGGTTTATTGGTCCACGATTCTTGTACAGTTCAGAGTCGGAGTGGCCGCAAGAAAGAGAAGGAAATAGTGAAATTGAAAGAGAGTACGTGTTGCATGTTGACGTATATAAATCATGCATAGATGTGACACGTTTTTCGTCGTATGAGCGCCTCGTAAGAGCCGTAGAAAGAATGCATCAGTGTATTAAATATTGCAAGCAACCGTACACTAGCGCGAGACGGCGCGAAGAGGAGTGGGGAGGCCCGAGTACCTGCCTGACGACAAGAGCGATTCACATAGAATTGGTAGCATCTCTAAGTACAGACTCAGCAATAATGGCTCTACGAAGGATGGCGGCGCGCCGTGGATGGCCGCGTATTATGTACACCGACAATGCGACGAATTTTCGAGGTGCGGATAATGAACTACGCGCGGCCATGAAAGAGTGGGAGCCTGCGCTTCGAGATTACACCGTGACGAAATTAGTATGGAAAACGATAGCACCTAATGCGCCCGAACAAGGAGGTTGCTGGGAGCGCATGGTTAGAACAGTGAAGAACGCGCTCAAAGTTGTTTTACACGAAAAGCACCCAAAAGAAGAGGTTCTCATAACGCTATTGGCTGAAATCGAGTTCACTGTGAACGCGCGCCCCCTGACCTATGTTCCTGTAACTATCGACGATCCTGAAGCGCTCACACCCAATCACTTTCTATTGGGTAGCTCCATGGGCCTGCCTACCCTGGGCCCGTGTGAGCCTGCCGACAAGCGCACTTGGAGAGCCGCCCAAGGGCTGGCTGATGAATTTTGGAAGAGATGGATAAAAGAGTATCTCCCGCAATTGGTGCCACGCAACGACGCACCTACGACGACACAAAGAAAAATACAAGTGAATGACCTAGTGGTGGTGGTGGATCCAAATCTACCGAGAAATGTATGGCCAAGAGGGGTCGTTATAGCCGTTCACCCCGGCCCAGATGGCGAGGTTCGCAACTGCACCGTGAGGACGTCGATCGGCGAGTTCCGGAGGGCGGCGTCGCGGCTTGCTGTCCTGCCCATTGAGTGAGGTCTGCGCGGGAGGCTTCGACGGGGGGAGCTATGTTGCGGACAGAATAGCTAGCTATATGTATATTGTAAATAGATAAGCAAATTAAATAAAGATATTTTTCCCATACGGTAAAGTTAGGGCTTTTTAGCGTACCTAGGTATATATAGGATAAATAGATGTAAATATAGGGTGCCTAGATATATCTACCTGTTGTCTATGTACTTATATTGAGTAAATGAGTTATGAACTGGGTGTAACATTTATTTCCCTGGTACAAATTGTAGCGTCTAGCACAGGTATATAGTGCTAAACGTGAGGTAAATAGGTATTCTAAGGTGGTTGGACATGGAATTTCCTTACGAATTTGTAATAGGTCTTGGTAATTTTGGGGATTTCCATGGCCACGCCCCTTGTGAGGTAACCGACATTGTAAAGTGGAGGGGATATATCTAGGCACACCTACCCTCTTTTAGTTTGAGAATTTTTGTGGCTCGAATGTATAAATATAAGGCAGGCTCGAGTAGAATCGTACTTCAGTGTCATTGTGAGCCTAGTGGAATAAACAAGTGAAGAGAGAAAAGTGTTTTCATTGTGCACGACCTGCAGTCCACCGTGCTACCAGCTGAGCAAAGGAACTCGGAGAAAATACCGCACTGGTTTCCGTCGGTAACAGAGAAGATGTAAAGAATCTACCAGCTGTTTCTTTTCCCGCGCAGGCTGTAAAAGCCAATTGAAGGAAAGGGCGAGAATTTGAATCAATAGGCGATACGGCTAGCAACTCATCACTATTTTAATTCCATTTTATCATCTTCACCTTCATCATGTAAGTTAAAATTTGTGGATAAAATATATTGCCTACCATCATCAGACCCATCGTTTAAAATATGGATAAATTGTAACGTGAATTTTATTACTTACGAAAATGATGTGTATAACTCCAATAACCGGCCAAGTGCGTGTCGGGCCACACGCAATGTAGGGTTCCGTAGGTCTAAAAACTAATTTTCTATTAAATTTGTATGAAATTTTCCTTTTCCGAATAAGTTGATCCCATGCTGGTCTGGGAGAAATAAAATAAAACTTAGAATGTACCAGCTGCTTCTCTTCCCACGCAGATTGTAAAAGCCGATCGAGGGAATGGGCAAAAATGCAAATCATGTTAACAGGCGATGCGGCTAGCAACCCATCACTGTATTGATTGCTTTTCTATCTTCTCGCCCACCATGATGCTAAAAGTGGCTTTTGGGTCTTGCGGCCCTGGGCTCTGCATAGAACCGCAAGACCTAAAATGCTCTGTCTGCCCCATTAGGGATAAAGACGTGATAGTAAGTATGTATGTTGATCACATATCTCTATCTTTTTAATTTACAAACCCTCCTTGGCTATAATAGTTTGATTTAAACTTCATTATATGTACTTATATATACTATTGCCTATTTCACGTATCTACGAGTATATACAACCGTGTAGCAGATAGAGGGGTGTTCACAAGCTCTTAATATTTTTGAAAGACCTATTTTACAATACTGCACATGATGGGCTAGTCGAAAAAAAGGTGATTGCCACTATACGTGTATGGGAGCTATTTTTTTTTTCAAGATTTTATTTTACCTCGTTTGCTATGTAAAAATAAAATTGCTAAGTAAAATCGCGGACGGACCGTCAGACAGACAGAAAAACATGGCAAAACTGTAAGGGTTCCTTGTTTACTACGTAACCCAAAAAACTGTATGAAAATTAGCAAAAATTACATGAACGAACAAGTAAAAAACCAGCGGAGCGCGCATCAATGACAAAGTGAAGCATTCCTCGACTTAGCCCTTTGAACATAAAAAGGTTTTACAGGAAAAGTTTTAATCAGGGTCCATCTGGATTACTACGGGTATTCGGTCGAAACTCGAAAATTTATTTCGAGAATTAAATATAAAGTTTGTCCTGAAATGTGAACTCTCAAACCTCGCAAACTCGCAAATGTGTAAATCATAGACTTCTTTGTATATTGTTATCACTTGATAGAGTGACGACAGGGTCGGAATTTTCAACAAATAGAGCTAGATTCGCTCGTTAATTTTTATTTTTGTTTAACCAAACTTTATTGTTCCAAAGTACAAATAAACTTTTAACAAATGGCGGACTTAATGCTAAAAGCAGTTTATTTAGATATTATAATTAGGTATATCAACGTAATTAAAATTTTGTGTTCAAAAAATTGTAGCTCAAAGATTTTAATTATCTCTTTACTTTGTAATTTTCTTATACAGAACGCGAACGTCGCATTTTCGTGCCCATTTCGCGAGCGTTGTATATTTCCAACCAAAAACCACTTTATTGCACATATCTTAAGTATCCACATCCCTATCTGCTTAGGCATTCATTTTCGAATCACTATGCCTCGGTAGGAAAAGGTCGGCCTCGGCGAACTTTTTGCGACCAAATTGCAGACGTTCTAAAAAAAGGAGAGGTAAAAAGTACCCGTAACCGAAGGACATGTATGAAGAGATTGATGAGTTTAGATGAAGCAAAAGAGGTTTGTCAGGATCGTAGCAAGTGGAGGTCCATAGTCTTTGCCTACCCCTGCGGGAAACAGGCGTGATATTATGTATGTATGTATGCCTCGCGCTAGGAGCACCACTAATAAAGTCTCGCAGTGAAAAACTTGGAATATGTATTTATTTTCGGTTCATTATGCCTCTCGCTTGGAGCAACTAATAAAGTCTCGCAGCTCTTTATTTAGTCAGTCTCTTTTGTCACTTTGTAGTGTTCTGTTTAATCATTCCCTTTTCATTTATTTTTTCACTTTGAAGTGAAAACTGAACGAGTTGATAATAATAGTAGTGGTCCAGCGCTCGGCGACATCGAGTTTAAAAATGAAAGCATAAATCTCGATCTTCGGCCCTAATTAATTCCTAGGGGTTCGTTAGGGGCTGAATTATTTGAAAAAGTTGCGCTTTCATTATCTTCGTTCACCTGTGTTCTAGATAACGGTTTTTGCACACTTTAATTATTTGTTAAACAACTTTTAGCGTGGTTTACTTACAGACCAGGGACTATTTATGCCAAAAACTTACTTCTCGAAACTGATACTAGTGTTTTTTTACATACAAACAAGTTTATGTTGCAGGGAAAAAAAAACGATTTTTAAATAGTTTCCAATTAAATTATAGAATCAAAAAATTACATACAATTTTTTCGTTTACAAACAAGTTTATTTGGCAGGAAAATTAAAAAAATCCCCGATATTTAAATGGTTTCCAATTAAGTTATAGTATCAAAAATTGTAGCAATGTAATTTATGCGATTTCTTGATAGTTTCGTATGTAAACGCCATCTAGTGATGTGCGGTGGAACTAAATAGTAGAATTAATCGTAACGAGTCCGTAGCGCCATCTATTATTTAACAGGCAAATTACCCCGACTTTCAAGGGATTCTTTTGGGCGACTTATTAGAATTGATACCAGTGTTGGCTAGTCACAAGACAATAAAACAACATATTGCAGTTACTCTTGACTTGACAATAAGTATGACAATACATACATACATACTATCACGTCTTTATCCCTAATGGGGCAAACAAAGCATTTTGGGTCTTGCGGCTCTATGCAGAGCCCAGGGCCGCAAGACCCAAAAGCCACTTTTAGCGTCATGGTGGGCGAGAAGATGAAAAAGCAATCAATACAGTGATGGATTGCTAGCCGCATCGCCTGTTAACATGATTCTCATTTTTTCCATTCCCTCGATCGGCTTTTACGATCTGCGCGGGAAGAGAAGCAGCTGGTACATTCTAAGTTTCTTCATTTCTCCCAGACCAGCATGGGAGCAATATGACAAGTATGACAATAGTCTTATTAAAATAAAAAGCCATTGGCTAAACCATTCTTAATTATAATTAAGTTCACTAGTGTACGTATATACATAGCGGTGAAACACATCCCTCATCATCATTTCAGCCGCATAACGTCCACTTATTTATTTCATTCACTTATTTCACCTAAGTTGGTTCTACTTAACTTGTTATAGATAACGAAGCAGTGTTTATATTCTATTTGTCCTTTTTAGGGTTCCGTAGCCAAATGGCAAAAACGGAACCCTTATAGATTCGTCATGTCTGTCTATTCGTCCGTATGTCACAGCCACTTTATTCCGAAACTATAAGACCTATACTGTTGAAACTTGGTAAGTAGATGTATTATGTGAACCGCATTAAGGTTTTGACACAAAAATAGAAAAAAATAATAAATTTTGGGGTTCCCCATACTTAGTTAACTGAAACTCAAAAATTTATTTTCTTCAAACCCATACGTGTAGGGTATCTATAGATAGGTTTTCAAAAATGATATTGAGGTTTTTAATATCATTTTTCCAAAGTTTAAAAAAGTGTGTCACCCCCCCCCCCCCCCCCGCTCCCCCGTAACTTCTAATATAAGGGAATTATAAAACTAAAAAAAATATATGATGTTTTTTACCATAAAAACTATCAGCAAAAATTGGTTTAAACGATATCTAGTAAGTAGTTTTTTTTTAATCCGTCATTAATCATAAACGGCAATTTACCTTTCATTCAATCAACTCAAATATAAAAACAACATACTACAAGACTTTTATATTATGTTATTTGCTACTACTGAACCCTTCATGGGCGAGTCCGACTCGCACTTGGCCGCTTTATTTAAAAATTGTACGGCTTTGGAGGCAAGCCGATTTTTATTTCTTCGTTTCTTTATCTCTAACCTAACCCTTACAACAGGTTTCAATCAAATGTTGGTTTAGGTCCTTTGGTTACTTCAAGAGAATACTGTAGATTCCACAGTAATGCCACGAAAAACATAAGTAGGTAGTATTTAACGACTTTTTATGATTTTTGTGAGAGGCTCTACTTCGCTGGCATTTGATCAAACGCTCATAGGCTTTTTACATCTTTGATCAAAACACCGCCCATTGACATTTTTTTCACACAACCAAAATCCCAAACATCAATGACAGTTAATCCGAATTGACAGTTTTTGTCAATGTTTTTGTACTTTCCACTCGGATAAAGTCAAAAAAGTTAATCCACCACCAGTGGGAACCACTCGAACACACAATTCATGATATTTTTTACAACTTTTAATATAAAATCATCTGTGCAATCGACAAACTTAACTTTACCGTCTTCAAACTTATATTTCGTATAACTTCACTTTTAATCTTTTAAAATAAGAACGAAAACATTAGTTCTCATAATTTGAAAACCGAAAACTTAAGTTTGTCAAGATCAAAGAGTTCAATTCGAAAACTAATTGAATTTTGAACTTTGCTGTGTTCTAATAAGGTTCAATATAGGTTGTGTCGTAGCAAAGGGTATTATTACGAATAAGAATGGTGTAATAGACATTGACAAAGCAAGAATCGATGAGTTCTTTGAGATTGATTTCAATCAGACGGACAGTAGGTGGCAACTGTATTACGATTGTCCAAATCACTTGACTGATGCTCCACTTAGAAGTTCTTACATACATATTTTCACGCCTGTTTCCCATGGGGGTAGGCAGAGCTATGGATCTCCACTTACTATAATCTTTACAAAACTCTTTTGTTTCGTCGACACTCATAACGCTTTCCATTCATGCTCTTCGGTTATGGGTACTCCTTAGAAGTTCTTAAATTTGAGAATAATAAAATTCAATTAAACAAAACGGAACCAAAATAAAGTGTTGTATTTTGTTGTTTTGAAATGAGAAATGTTAATGCATTGAAATCTAATAATTACTTATTCTTTAGATCGGGATTTTCCTTGGCCTTTTATTCGCCAAAATGTTTATCGCCATATTATGAATTCGTTATAATGATTTAATTTATGATCACTTACTTATGCGTGGAGGTAATTAGTATTATAAAAATATTTTTTTCTACTCCTCTACTGTTATCTGCCTTTTACATAGTCACGAACACTATTATAAAAACATTGATTATTTATAACTTCAGGAAAGTCTATAGTCTATTCCCCATAACAGCACTTGTATCGTTATTTCGCCAAAACGATACTCCTAGCCATAGACTTAGAAACTTTTTTTTTTCTTTGAATCTATCATACTGCCAACATAAGAAAAACGTTTATTAATATATTCGTGATATATTCACTAGGGAAACGTCAATTTAAAAAAAATAAAGTTTACCATAGATGCCTATTATCTACCAAACATAAATGATGTCATACATTTTCATATTTTTCTTTGTTTATTTTTGTATTTTATTTAGTAAATATAGTCGTAGAAAAAGTATTGTATGCAACGTTGTATAAGTACGTCAAAAAATGCTCGATGGCGTCTTCTTACGATGCTCGCTAAAGCTCGCATCGTAACCTGCGCCACTCGCATATTTTGAACCCTCTTATACAACTGTTGCATAAAATACTATAATAACATTCCACCTCTAAAAAGCACTGTTTTGGTGTTTGAATACAGATTACTCATAATTTTAGTAATTGTTCTAATTTAAATGTGCATTTTAATAGATTTAATTTTTCGTTTTTTAGGGTTCCGTAGCCAAATGGCAAAAACGGAACCCTTATAGATTCGTCATGTCTGTCTGTCTGTCCGTCCGTATGTCACAGCCACTTTTTTCCGAAACTATAAGACCTGTACTGTTGAAACTTAGTAAGTAGATGTATTGTGTAAACCGCATTAAGGTTTTGACACAAAAATAGAAAAAAACCAGTAAATTTTAGGGGTTCCCCATACTTAGAACTAAAACTCAAAAATTTATTTTTCATCAAACCCATACGTGTGTGGTATCTATGGATAGGTCTTCAAAAATGATATTGAGGTTTCTAAAAGCATTTTTTTCTAAACCGAATACTTTGCGCGAGAGACACTTCCAAAGTGGAAAAAAGTGTGTCCCCCCCCCCCCCCCCGTAACTTCTAAAATAAGGGAATGATAAAACTAAAAAAAATATATGATGTTTATTACCATGAAAACTATCAGCTAAAATTGGTTTGAACGAGATCTAGTAAGTAGTTCTTTTTTAATACGTCATCATCATAAACGGCAATTTACCTTTCATTCAATCAACTCAAATATAAAAATTTAAAAAAAACATACTACAAGACTTTTATATTATGTTATTTGCTACTACGGAACCCTTCATGGGCGAGTCCGACTCGCACTTGGCCGCTTATCTTCATTAAATGACTATTTTCTCTTTAATTTTTCTTTTTCTCGTATTCATGACATTAAGTATAGTATGCAACTGTTGAATAAACCGGACTTATATCGAGAGCCATAAACCACTCGCGTCGCTCAGGATTCTAACAATTAAATCACTCCCTACAGTTGTTATTCAGTTATTTAGAATCCTTCACTTGCTCGTGCTTCATCTACGCTATGGCTCTCGCTTGAAATCCGTCCTTTATTCACGAATTGCATAAAATACTATTAGATATATTTAAATCAACTTATATAAATTTGTTAACTAGAAAAAAAAATCTTCTTGTGTTCCAAATTTTGTACAGATCAAAAATAAATCTATATCTATCTATATCTATATCTATACATATAATAAAACAGTAAAAAAAGTGTGTCTGTACATTAAATATATTTCCAAAAAAAATATTGGGGGTGATGGAGACATAGTAAGAGAGTAAGAATTTAAAAAAAAAAATCTGTCTGTTTGTCTGTTTGTCTGTATGTCTGTTTGTCTGTTTGTACACGCTAATCTCCGGAAATACTGGACGGATTCGAATGAAACTTTTTTTGTTATATAGATATTAAGCCTGGGCAACATATAGGGTATAAATGATTTTGGAAAATGGAACGCCTGATGCAGATCCATAATGGTCCAGCTAAACTATAAGAGATATAAAAATGCCGCATTAGTAAAAGTTGTTCAGCCTGATGAGCATTTTCCAGAGACATAAAGTCCACTCGACAAAGTCGCGGGCTTCGGCTAGTAAGTAAATACAATCTTAAGTAGAGCAACCTTCACGTCCAATGCAGCAAATCAATTTGTTTGCTTGATCAATATTTTTGATTAATATTGACACGTATTACATTAATATATTTACCGTTAATTAATTCTAATACGACAAAAAGTAAAAATTATGCGAATAAAAATAAAATAGATGTAATTTTATTAAGTACCTACCCATAGTTTGTATTTTTTATTTGTAACTGCCAAAAAAATTATGACACAAAACAAACATCATCACGTGCTTTCCGAAACACAAAGGAGAATTTTTTATGCGACATTTGGTCACCCATCTTATTGCGAATCACGCCTGGGATTGCTTATCTTTCGAAAACGCTCCACCATTCTACCATTCCATTTTCACCAAGTTCTTTAAACGTAGTTCCTATATTTAACTGATTTAAATTAAAATGGACAATAGTATTTTATGCAACAGTTGTATAAGAGGGTTCAAAATATGCGAGTGGCGCAGGTTACGATGCGAGCTTTAGCGAGCATCGTAAGGAGACGCCATCAAGCATTTTTTGACGTACTTATACAACGTTGCATACAATACTTTTTCTACGACTATATTTACTAAATAAAATACAAAACCAAACAAAGAAAATATGAAAATGTTTGACTTACATGTTTGGTAAATCAGATTTAGAATATACAAGTACTGATCTATATGGTATCTATGGTAAACTTTTTTTTAATTGACGTCTTTTTAGTGACTATGTTAAAAAAACTTTTTTTTCTTATGTTGGCAGTATGGTAAATCTATAGAAAAAAATGTTCTTGGTTTATGGCTAGCAGAATCGTTTTAGTGAAATAACGACACATGTGCTATTATGAGGCATAGAGTATAGACTTTTTTCTGCAATCATATTATCAATGTTTTTATAATAGTGTTCAGAACCATTTAAAAGACATATAACAGTACAGGAGTAGAAAAAACATTTTATATCTTAGTATCTCGTTTTCTGTCCGAAGTATAAGATTTCTAGTTTTTATATAACTTTCTCAGGAACCATAAGCTACTGGTTTGTCATCGGACATAACCACCATAAACCATAAACAAAAGACGCGGCTAAAAAAAAAGAATATCGAAACGCGTGTCAAGTTATAATATCACCTTGTAAACAGTAAGCGTCGGCAATATCATTCGTGACTAACAATTTTACTTGAAAACCAAATTTTTACATTCACTACAACATATTAAATTCATTTTGGAATTTCAACTTTGTATTCAAAGTAATAAAGTACAGTTTTGATTGTAGTTTTTTGGGATATGGTGGTAAATAAAATTTTGTGGTTTAAGAAGATATAGATCTGGCACGTCAGACCGGTGAGATGTCAGATAAGTGTGTGTATTCAGATTTTTGGAAAAGCCGCTTCTGACCATAATTGGGCCACAAGTTTATCTTTTCGAAGAACTTATGGTCATTTATGGCCGGTAGCCGTACCGTGGCTTTGAGTTATGGCCGCGTGACCATATACACAAAATTCGAGTGTAATCTTTATGGTTTCTGAAAATCAAAGTAAATGCTTTATTAATGTCAGTTGCATATAACACGTTATTTTATAATGTTGTACGATGTGCACTTGACAAAAATCTTGTAAAACCTGCAAAGTATGTAAGGTAACTAATAAAAGATATCGTACATACGAAGATATTAGGAAAATTTCATAAAGTCATAATTAAACAACTCTTCCAAGAGAGGGTTTATCATCACTATCATTTCAGCATAAGGCATAAGGCATAAGGTCCACTGCTGGACATAGGCCTCTCCCAAGGATTTCCAAAATGACCGATCTAGAGCGGCTTGCATCCAACGCCTTGCAGCGATCTTGGTCAGATTGTTAGACCACCTTGTGGGTAGGTGTTGTACGCTGTACGTGGTCGCCATTCGAAAACCTTTTTGCCCCATCGGCCATCGGTTCGTCGCGCTGTGTTCCGTCCACTGCCATTTCAACAAGTTAAAGGAAAGTTGACTTTGAGCATCTGATAACTTATATTGATAATATTGATTTTTTACGTAAATTCATTTCTCAGGTAGATGCGTCAGGCAGGCATCCGGTAGCAAAACTACAGCCACATTGTATTAAAATGGTTCCTGCTTTGTCTTCCCCACTTTGGTTGGAATCCGCGACTGTCGCACGACAGTTTGCGACACTGGACTGTCGCCGAAAGTCGCCAATTAAAGCCGCGAACTATCGCCACAGAATTAATAATAGCTATCGCTCCCCATGGTAAAGCGGTCAGCATGTTAGTCCGCCATCCAGGGGTTCCGTGTTAGATCCCCCGTTCAGGGTAAGTTGGAAAATGTCCTTTTTCAAATTGTGCTGGGTCTTGGATGTTTAACTATATATGTATTTGTTATAAAATATGATATCTTTCTTATTCTTTCTGGTCTGGGAGAAAAGAAAAAACTTAGAATGTATCAGCTGCTTCTCTTCCCGGGCAGATCGTCAGAGCCGATCGAGGGAATGGGCAAAAAGATGCTGCTAGCAACCCATCACTAGTTTGATTCCTACTTCCACCTTCTTGCCCACATCAAGCTAACAGTGGCCTTTGAGTCTTGCAGTCCTGGGTTCTATTTGCTCAGAGCTGCAAGACTTAAAAATGCTCTGTCTGCCCCATCAGGAATGAGTGATGTACGTACCTACGTATGGTATCTTTCCTTACATTAGTTATAGTACCTGGGCGACCGAGCTTTGCTTGGTTAAATCTCAAACATTTACTATTTTTTTTAAACTTTTCTAAAAGCAATGCAAAATAAAAAATTGTATATATAAACTTAAACATAAAAAAAGTAAGTCACCGGGATTCGAACCCGTAACACTTTTTCTAGCGGTCGGTATCCTGCGACCGTATTCTGCGTGGAAAGAAAAACGAATGAAAACTCAAAAACACGCGTTTTCCCAAACATAAGACTAATCTAGATCGATTGTTTACCCCCAAAAACCCCCATATACCAATTTTCAGCGAAATCGTTAGAGCCGTTTTAGAGATCACAGAAATTTATAAATATATAAATAAATAAATAGTACCTGGGCGACCGAGCTTTGCTCGGTTACATCTCAAACATTAACTAATTTTTTTTAAACTTGTATAAAAACAATGCAAAATAAAAAATTATATAAAAACTTAAACATAAAATAAAAATAAAAGTAAGTCACCGAGTGGGATTCGAACCCGTAATACTTTTTCTAGCGGTCGGTATCCTTAACCACTGAGCTAAAATCAAGGCGGTCGGCGCGCGAAATTAGCGACCATATTCTGCGTGGAAAGAAAAACGCATGAAAACTCGAAAACACGCGTTATCCCAAACATAAGACTAATCTAGATCGATTATTTACCCCCGAAAACCCTCATATACCAATTTTCAGCAAAATCGTTAGAGCCGTTTTCGAGATCACAGAAATTTATAAATATATAAATAAATAAATATACAAGAATTGCTCGTTTAAAGGTATAAGATTAGCAGTCAAAAAAAAAAAAGAAAAATTGCCAAATATTTTTTTTTTTAACCTACACCACTACAAGGCAAAGGTTTCAAAATGAAGTTATCATGACTATATCCAATACTACCACCTTTCTTTATACAAAAGATAACAAAATAAAGATAATACGATTAAAACAGGTGCGAGCAACCGATGCCTCGGATTCGGAATCGAATACCCTATAAAGTTCCCAGTAATCCTACCGCGGCAGTCGGGTAAGTGAGACATAAATATACGAGTTATGAGTTTCGAGGTTCACCCGGGACGTGTTCACATCTACAAACTTAGATTCAGTCCTCTTCCTCTTATATTTAAGAGCTGGGCTCTTGTCGGGGGAGTGCTTTCCATGTCTCTCTTTCTTCCGCTAAGTTTAGATTCAGTAGCAATTCAGTTTATTTCAGAAAATATATTTGAAAATCGAACACCAGTGTCGATCACGTAGATACATGAAAAAGAAGATGTATTAAAACTTGAAAAACAAGAGTATATGTGCTCCTTTCTTTCCTTTTGAAGTGTGGAACCTTAAAAAAAGTAAGTATGCCTAGGTTGCAACCGGAAACATGTACTCGTATATTATGTAATGAGCATTTGTTATTTATCATTTCTAATTACATTTAAAAATTATGATTTCACTTTTATCAATATTATAATCTTTTATTTGATATCCCACACGACAGTGTTTTTTTTTTTAAATTTAAATTTAAATTTTTAGGTAACAAATGAAATGCCTCTACATTTCATTTGTTACCTAAAAATTTAAATTTAAATTTTATTTTTGATATATTCTTTGTCAGTCTAACGACAGTCTAAAGTAGATAGAAGCAATAAATATTTTTAAATACGTAAAAAAAAATCGCCACGAGATTTGAACTCACGTCCCGTATAATTTATACCATGTAAGTATAGTCTTCATAAGGTGCCTTTACGTTTTTCTATAAGTAAATAGCATATAGCATAGCAAACCTGTAGATATGAACGTACCACCTAGTATCAAGCACTTCGTTTGAACTCACTCGCAGCTCATTTTATATAAAATAATAACAAAATACGATAGTATGTAAATCACATAATTTATTTGAGGTCAATAGATTTTGACCGAGACCCCATAAAAGTAATGGGTTTGTTAGTTATTTAATTCTTTGGAATTATATGTTGAGAATAAAAGAATGAAATGAATAAATAATATTATTAAGAAATATTATGAATGAGAGTAAAGATATATTTAAATTGAATTGAATAATTAAAAAGCTACCCAACTTCTTGATAAAAAGGTTGTTTTGAAAAAAAGGTGCACATTGACGTAACAAAAAAGTTTATTATTTTTTTAAAAAGCCGGCCTAATATGTTTTATTTTAAGTTTTCAACCCCATATTTCCGCAATTTTGAAAAAATTCGTAAAATTTAATCACGAAAAATTCTGTATTATTATCGAACCTGCTTAGAAGATTTCAAGAGCATTAGTCGAGAAAAACGACCAGTAAGGGAGACAAGACAAACAGATTGACAGACAGACAAAAGCATTTTTTGGCCAATCCCGAAATTAAGACGCTTCGCTCGCTCGTTTAATATTATAATCATTGGTATTTTGGGTTGTGATGGAGTTTGAAATTGATATCATACTAGATACCCTAATTACAATTAATATACATACTAATTTATTTCTTTGGATAAACTTATCTAATTACCTATTAAATAGGCTGCCTAAGGGCATCTGACATAGCTTGACGACTACCATACAATGATGACATCCCGGACCAACGGCTGATACGTACCTTCCGAAGCACGGAGAAGCTCGAGATTTTTTTATGCCACTTGTGGTCACCCATCCAAGTGCGGACAATGCCCGGTGTCGCTTTACTTGCGAGAGCGCTAGTAGTGCACACTACCGCTGGGCCACTGAGCTCCTCAAAAGCTTTATATAAAACTAGCTGTACCCGTGGGCTTCGCTCCCCGTGGGAATTTCAGGATAAAAACTATCCTATGTCCTTTCCTGTATGTATCAAACTGTATCCATATCAAATTTTATCTAAATAGGTTCAGTGGTTGAGACGTGAAGTGGTTACGAACAAACAAACAAATATACAAACTCACTTTCACATCCATACTTATTACTTATTACTTATCCATACTTATATATAAAGCTGAAGAGTTTGTTTGTTTGTTTGTTTGTTTGTTTGTTTGTTTGTTTGTTTGTTTGTTTGTTTGTTTGTTTGTTTGTTTGTTTGTTTGTTTGTTTGTTTGTTTGTTTGTTTGTTTGTTTGTTTGTTTGTTTGTTTGTTTGTTTGTTTGTTTGTTTGTTTGTTTGTTTGTTTGTTTGTTTGTTTGTTTGTTTGTTTGTTTGTTTGTTTGTTTGTTTGTTTGTTTGTTTGTTTGTTTGTTTGTTTGTTTGTTTGTTTGTTTGTTTGTTTGTTTGTTTGTTTGTTTGTTTGTTTGTTTGTTTGTTTGTTTGTTTGTTTGTTTGTTTGTTTGTTTGTTTGTTTGTTTGTTTGTTTGTTTGTTTGTTTGTTTGTTTGTTTGTTTGTTTGTTTGTTTGTTTGTTTGTTTGTTTGTTTGTTTGTTTGTTTGTTTGTTTGTTTGTTTGTTTGTTTGTTTGTTTGTTTGTTTGTTTGTTTGTTTGTTTGTTTGTTTGTTTGTTTGTTTGTTTGTTTGTTTGTTTGTTTGAACGCGCTAATCTCAGGAACCACTAGTCCGATTTGAAAAATTCTTTCGGTATTAGATAGGTCGTTTATCGAGGAAGGCTATAGGCTATATTGCATCACGCCCACGATTTCACTCGAGTAGTTAACGCAGGCGAAGCCGTGTGCTGCCTCTAGTTATATATAAAGCTGAAGAGTTTGTTTGTTTGTTTGTTTGTTTGTTTGTTTGTTTGTTTGTTTGTTTGTTTGTTTGTTTGTTTGTTTGAACGCACTAATCTCAGGAGCCACTGGTCCGATTTGAAAAATTCTTTCGGTATTAGATAGGTCGTTTATCGAGGAAGGCTATAGGCTATATTGCATCACTCCCGCGACTTCACTCGGGTGATTAACGCGGGCGAAGCCGCGCGCTGCCTCTAGTTTATAATATTAGTAGGATAGGATAGTAGGAAGTAGGATAGGATAGATGCAAATAACACTAGTTTATTGATGTCCAGTGTTGATTTCCCAGTTTTCTCAAGCCATTCTCAGACGTGTTCGGAAACCAAACGTTATCTGGGAACAAGATCTGTATATCCCTATATGGGAACTAACCATAGAACAGCTACTAAATAGACAATAAATTGAAATAGGAGCGGTTTAACTGGTGTACCAGTAGCGCACATTTCATACAGACATATAGACTTTGTCTACCCTTCATTATCATCATCAGGTCTTTTTGTCTCTACTGCAGAAGCATGACCCTCTCTGTACTACCAGAGCTATACTTGGCAAGAGCAGCCAGAGGACTTGGCCTACACTCTCTACGCTGGCCTGACGGGTTGAATAAGTCTACTCTGTGCCATCCTTATATAATATCGAGTTATTCCGGTCTGATACCCAAAATCTGATACCCTAGTGGATCCGCTTTATTTTAATTATTTTCCTTTCCGTTCTGATACCCCGTCCAGGGGATCAGAATAAATAAATAAATATTGTATTCCGGTCGGATCCCCAAGCATATTTTTGGTACAGTCAGTAACAAAATATTTATACTGAAAAATATTTTTTGATCTGGTTTACTAAATTGTCGGCTACCTTAAGGTTATAATCTTTATTAGAATTTTTTATAACTTACTCCAAAAATTTGTACAGTGTTTGAAAAGTCACCCTGTATATGTGATTACTGTAATAATTGTCTAAAGAAGGTTTTTTTGTTAAGTATTTGATTTTTCATTTGTTAATTATTTACAATTTTATTTTATGTTATCTAAATCAAAGGTGCAAATTTATTATAATCTGTAATTGATTATAATTAATAAAATCTGATTATTTTTTCATCAACCACTGTTTTTTTCTTGACTGTACTAAACAGGTAGGGGATCAGACCGGACTTGTTAATTTTAGAGTGTATCAGACCGTACAAAAGTAGTAATAATAATGAAGAGTTTATTTGTTTGGTGGATCAGACCGGAATAACTCATAATATCGGATGCTAGCGAAAAATGTATTTTGCTTGATATGCAACCGTTCTCGTAATTTAGGTCAGATTAGTGCCCACCCTGTCAAAAATATTTGTGCACATCACTGATGTGTACATATTGCCCAATTCATTTATTATATAATGCACGAAATATATCCTCTTTATTTCTATATTAAGTAATATTTTTGTTTGTCCATTAGCTGGAAGTAGAAGGTTTGTAACGTGAAAGTTCTGCAACCAATTGACCAAAAGCGCACTCTTATGTAAGTAATCTTAATGTATAAAAATTCTTATTGTAGAAATATTTATATAAATTGTCTAATATATATTTAGTATTTAGTTATAGTAGTTAATTTAGTAATAAATAGGGCAACACTATTTCCTGTAAACTAGTTTCCATTAGAAAAGAGTAGTTGTATTGATCTTGTCTATAAAAGCAAAATGAGCAATAATCTGAGCCTCTCCTCATTTGGTCGTTGAAGAATACAGATATTTGAAGTGATTCCAGCTGTCTTATTTTTATCACCCCACACTTATTACACATACACATACTTGCACATAAACAAACAAGATAAATATTCTGGTCTAATACAAACGGACGACGGAGACGAAGCGGCAACCTACATGGTAGGCGGAATGGGAAGCGTGAGGTTTTTTCATTACGGAATTTCTGGATTCGGTCCCCGCGCTCAAAGCCCGCGATAGAAGCTATGCAATAGCTTAAAATTATACTTAGTAAATAGTTTCATTATTAAATAAAATTTTGTTTTATATTATTATCATTATACTAAAAGTAGTCTAGTACAGCCCGTGGTTCGATTTATCACGGGTGTCCCTTCCACGTTGTATTTGATCTATTGTCTGTCATATCTATGAAAAAAACTTAACATGCGTATAGACTACAGGTTGTTCTTACATTCATATTTTAGATATACATCATGTTCGCGCTTGCGCATGAAAATTATTAGATTTCAAGATATGGCTGACTTTTTAAACGCGAGTCAAATTTTACAGTTAGCTCAGATCATTTTGCAATTTTAATAGGAAATAAAATAGTTAGTCATATTAAAGTAGCCTATTCACTACGCGATAAGCAATCCGTGACGGATTGCTTATTTTGATTCTTTTTCTAAACGGACAGACAGACCGACAGACGGACAGTGGAGTCTTAGTAATAGGGACCCGTTTTTACTCTTTGGATACGGAACCCTAAAAGAAACTTATTCACTTACTACTGTGACTTTTGAACTACCAGCCAAATTCATCCATGATACTGATCAACTTTCCATAAAAAAATAAAAACAAAAATGAAAAAGAAAATCTGTTTCCCCATATAAATCAGCGCAAGCAGATTTTGTCATGTGGGGGCAGATTTTCTTTTTCATTTTTGTTTTTTTTTTACGGAAATTTGTTCAAACTTTCAAACTTTTGTAATAACTTTTTTATAGAATATACTTTAACATCATGGACTGAACTCGCTCCAAAAATTTATGGAAATTCCAATTTTTTTTTTGTTCTTTTTCTGTGAGCTTAATTCCATTATACTTGTAGCTTATACTGCTAACATATGGTGTCTCTAGGTAGGTTACGGGTACCTACGGGAGATAAATGATAAGGCGTGTTCGATGCTCCAAAGTAAAATGTCGAATGAATAATTTATTTACAAAGTTCGGGTTTATATACAAGCGTTAGCGACAAACAAATAGCCTAATACGGTTGTGTTCTCGTTCCTGCGTTGTGATTGGCTGGCGCGGCGCGCGACGCTTCCTGTGTCCCGATTTATTCCCATATTTGGTTATGGCTGACGGCGCGTGCAAATGCTGGCGTTGTATGGCCAAAAATGGAGATGTTTTGTAGCTACTCGATGTATGCTGTAGTGTGGCTACAGGACTCCCTCCTTAGCGAAAGCGAAAGCGTACCGGTGGCTTGATAACCCTTCCAGAGCGAGTTTGAATCGCAGCGGGAAGTGGCGCTGCAGGAGGTGCGGCCGGGATGCGTAAACAGGATCGCGCGGGCGGCGGCTGTGCGCTCGGCGCAGGCGAGTCGGCGCGCGGCGGCGCGGGCAGTGACCCGTTGGCGCTATCGGTGCGCGTGAAGGCGATCGCGGCTGGATTGCAGTGCTGTGTGATGATGACTTGTGATGATGAATCCGGGAGTGCAATGTCTTGAAGTGAACTATCTTGAAAGTCTTCTAAAATGTAGGCGGGCTTCAGTCGGTCGATCGAAATAGTTGATTGCCGGTTCGGTAGTTGCAGTTTGAATAGCTTGTCGGTTCGTGAAAGTACTTTGTATGGGCCTTCGTATGGAGTTTGGAGTGGTTTTCGTACTGCATCTGTCCTGATGAAGACGTGACTACACGTTTTCAAGTCGTTGTGAACGAAAATCTGCCTGTTATTTCGATGTGACGTCGTTGCGGTTCGCGGCTTGTTGTCGTCTATTATTTTGCGTAGTTTTTCGACGAAGTTGTAGTCGAGATTGTTTTCTGGTGATGGCGAAGTGGTGAAGAAGTCTCCAGGAAGTCGTAAATTGCAGCCATAGGTCAATTGCGCGGGCGTAACTCCATTTTCACGTAGGGCGGTTCTTAGTCCCAGTAGTACTGTTCCGAGTTCGTTGACCCAATTGGTACTTGAGCTGGTGAGCTTGGCACGGAGCGCAGCCTTCAGGCAACGATGGAAACGCTCCAGGATCCCATTTGACTGAGCATGGTAGCTGGAGGTTCGATTGCGTTGGCAGCCCATGAGGTTCATAAGTTTGGTGAAAAGTTCACTTTCGAATTGACGGCCTTGATCGGTGGTGACGGTGATAGGGCATCCAAATCGTGTGATCCAGTGGTCGTACACTGCTCTGGCGACGTTTTCGGCTGATATGTGGTCTGTCGGTACACATTCTATCCATTTCGTAGTTCGGTCGATCATGGTGATGAGATAGCGATATCCTTGGGCGGTGGTTTCGAGTGCTCCTACTATATCGACGTGTAAATGTTCAAATCTGTCCGTAGGCGGGAATTCGGCTAGCTTGCTCTGAGTGTGTCGATGTATCTTGCTTTTCTGGCAGGGAATACAGGTTTTCGCCCATAATCCAATGTCCTTATTCATCGACGGCCAAAAGTACTTCTGTGCTATTATTTTTCTCGTACTGCGTATTCCGGGGTGGCTTACGTTGTGTATTATGTCGAATACGTTTCGGCGAAAATTCGGTGGTACATAAGGGCGAATTTGCGATGTCGACGTTTCGCAGTAGGTAGCGATGTTCGTACCGGGAATCGTGAGTTTCTTGATAGCGAGATTTGGCTGTATCAATAATGATGGAATTGTGCTATCTTGATCTTGGGCTCGTGACAGTTCTTCGAAGTTGATGGTAGTCGGACAAGTGATTGTTTCGATGCGGCTGAGTGCGTCGGCGACGGTATTTTCTTCTCCGTGGATATGTCGTATGTCGGAAGTGAATTCGCTGATAAAGGATAATTGTCGCGTTCGCCGTGGTGTCTCTGTAGCGGATTGTGTCTTGCTCATAGCGAAAGTTAGCGGTTTATGGTCGGTGTAAATAATAAGTTTTCTTCCTTCGAATGTTTTTCTAAAGTGTTTCATAGACATGTAGATGGCGAGTAGTTCTCGGTCGTATGTCGAATATTTCTTCTGTGCGTCGCTGAATTTTTTCGAAAAATAGCCTAGCGGTTGCCAGCTGTTGTTGATGTTTTGTTGAAGTACGGCGCCGGCGGCGGTGTCCGACGCGTCGGTGAAGATAGCGAGAGTGCCTTCGTGCGACGGGTGGGCGAGCAGAGCTGCGTTGGTGATGCTTGCTTTGCATGCCTCGAATGCTTTCGTTGCTTCGTCGTTCCATGTTATCGGTGTTTTATCGCGTTTCTTCGTGTTGTGCAAAAATGAATTTAGCGGTGCTTGTATGACGGCGGCGTTCGGTATGTGCTCACGGTAGAAGTTAACCATACCGAGAAATCTTCGTAGTTCTTCTATTGTTTTTGGACGTGGATATTCTGTGATGACCTTGACCTTTTCTTCGGGTGGTTTGATGCCATGTTGTGAAACTGTGTAGCCGAGAAATTTGACTTCTGTTTTGCCGAGGTTGCATTTGGCGGGATTTATTGTTAGGCCGTTTTCTTCGAGTCGACGGAGTACTTGACGTAGATGTTCACGGTGCTGGGTTTCTGATGAGGAAGCTACCAGTAAGTCGTCGAGGAATGGGAAGACGAAATCGAGTCCTCTGAGTACTTCGTGGATGTACCGTTGGAAAGTTTGACCAGCGTTCTTCAAACCTGGAACCATTTTCGGAAATTCCCATAGCCCCATCGGTGATATTATGGCAGTTTTTTGAACATCTTCTTCACGAACTGATAATTGATGGTAAGCACGATTTAAATCGATGGTGGAGAATATTTTCTTGCCGGAGAGTTGGTAGGTGAAATCTTTGACACGTGGTACGGGATATCGGTCTGGTTTCGTGATTGCGTTTAGTCGTCGGTAGTCGCCACAGATGCGGATGTCGCCATTCTTCTTCGGTACGATGTGAAGTGGTGATGACCAAGGGCTTTTGCTTGGGCGGCATATACCTTGCTGCATCATATCTTCGAATAGTTTTCGTACTTGTTCGTAGCGGTGAGGTGGGATCGGGCGAGCGCGGCAGAAGACTGGTGGGCCTTGAGTTTCGATATAGTGTTCAACAGCTGTTTTAGGGTTAACTTTCGTCGGAGTTAGGCGAGTGATGCCGGGAAATTCAGCGAGTATGTCGTGGTACGATTGTTGAACGTCGATACTTCGAATGGTCGGAGTGCTTGAGGCGCAGACTGGGGCGTGGATCTGGAGATTGGTGATTCCATCAACAAGTCTTCGATTTGTGAGGTCTACGACGAGCTGATGATGTTTGAGGAAGTCGGCTCCGATGATTGGTTTCGAGACGTCGGCAACTATGAATTTCCACTTGTACGGACGACGTAGGCTGAGGTCGAGTTCAAGCGTTTTTTCCCCGTAGGTATTTATCGTAGTGTTGTTCGCGGCGTACAGCTTGAAAGGTAGAGGGGTCGATAATTGGCCTTTTCTTCTCGGTATGACAGAGATGTTAGCTCCAGTATCGACAAGGAAAGATAAGCCTGTTTTCTTATCTGTGACGAATAGGCGGTACGATGTGTCGTGAACGCCGGGTTCCGCCTCTGCCAACGTTCCTTTTAGTTTTCCGCTTTTGTACTTGCGTTGTTGTTAACGAAATTGCATGGCGATCTGCAGCGTCTGGCGTTGGCTCCGAATTTCATGTGGAAGTAGCAGGGTGATGGTGATGTTTGCGTTGTTGACTGCTCGCGAGAACGCGACTGTGATCGTGACGTGTTTCGGTGGTAACGTGACGGGAACCGATGGTAAGGGCGACGATAATTTCCTCTTGCTCGAAGTTCGGCTACTTCTAATGAAAGTTTTCTTATTTCGTTTTTGAGGTCAGTAAAATCGTCATGAGCTGAAGATGGTGTCGCTTGCGACGTTGATGATACTGAGGCGACAGGCGAGGCTTCTTTGGTTTGCTCCATCATTTTGTCGGCGAGCATGGCGAGTTCTTCAAGCTGAGTCTTGGATGTGAAAGATTCGCTGACTGCGAGAACTGAACGAATGTGTGGTGGAAGGTGGTTAGTCCACATGAGCCGTAACGTGGAGTCCGGTACCTTGTCTCTGGCCAGGTTCCTCATGCGACGAAGCAGCTGTGTTGGTTTCTGGTCTCCCAGCTCCATTTCTGATAGCAATTTTTGGAACTGACGGCTGTCGGATTCTTCATATGCAGAAATAAGTCGCTCCTTGAGTGCGTCGTACTGTCCAGACTCGGGGGGGTTGTAGAGGAGATCGGTGATTTGCTCAATATCTTGCCTTTCTAATTGTGCTATCACCATCTGTGCGAGTTGAGCTTGTCCTTTCTTGAGGTCGTGGGTGGCGGCTTCGAAACTGATGAACCATAGTCTTGGTCGGTCGCGCCAGAATGGTGGAATGCGCATAGTAAGGGATATCTTGGCAATTTCGGCTTCCGCAGGACTTCGCGATTCGTTGTTAACAGTGGGCTGGGCTGGCGTGTCGTTTTCCATTGTTGACGTTAGTGACGTGAAGTGAGTGATCGTGCAGCAGGTGGCAGCTTGAAGGACTTCAGAATGGCTGAACGGCTGGACCTTCTTCTTACTTGAGACAGCTGAACAAGGAAACGGCGGCCGTGGACACGGTGAGTGATTCTGTTTCTTCCTTCCAATCTTCAATCTTGACAGCAGGTACGTGGAACGCTGGAGCTGATGGTCTACGTGTCACGGGACACGCGGAGTCGTCGGCGGTCACCACTGTAGCTTATGGGTCACCACTGTAGCTTATACTGCTAACATATGGTGTCTCTAGGTAGGTTACGGGTACCTACGGGAGATAAATGATAAGGCGTGTTCGATGCTCCAAAGTAAAATGTCGAATGAATAATTTATTTACAAAGTTCGGGTTTATATACAAGCGTTAGCGACAAACAAATAGCCTAATACGGTTGTGTTCTCGTTCCTGCGTTGTGATTGGCTGGCGCGGCGCGCGACGCTTCCTGTGTCCCGATTTATTCCCATATTTGGTTATGGCTGACGGCGCGTGCAAATGCTGGCGTTGTATGGCCAAAAATGGAGATGTTTTGTAGCTACTCGATGTATGCTGTAGTGTGGCTACATACTTTATGATCTAGTATAGCCCGTGATTCAATTTAATTACGCGTCCCTTCCACGTTTTATATCCAGAAACTGGTAAAACGTTGAATCCTAAGGAAACTACGAATACGCTATTTTCCAACAACTCAAATCAGATACTTTTTTCTAAACGTCAAAACAAACAGTTTCTATGCAATATTGTATCTTCTTCTTATCGTGTGTGTTAGTGACTAACACTAGTGTCAGAGTTTTTAAACCGCCTTAAAGGCCTCTGACATGGTTAGGTAACGACCAATGTCAAAGACAGTGACCGGGCCCGACGGCTTAACGTGCCCTCCGAAGCACGGATCATCTCACTTATCAGACAATCAGGTGATGAGCCTACAATGTCCTAACCAAACTGGGACAACAACACAAAGTCGTTGCCCCCGCCGGGTATCGAACCCGCGACCTCCTGGTATGAGCCGAACGCTCTAACCACTACACCACGGAGGCAGTTATAATATTGTATGAAATACAGGCAGATGACGTCATAGTGTTTTGGAGTCAAAAAGCGCTCTTATTATCAGTTTTTCTGCAATAATAAATTTAAAATCACGTTAAAATGGATATGTTCAAAGTTTTATTTTATTATCAGTACAAAATAATTATTTTTGGCTTAGGAAAATTCCCAATTCTGCTAATTGATTATGCTTTAAAAAAGTAAATAACACACATTTTTTTTTTGTATACATATTATGTAGATATATGTGTGTGTACTCACCAAGTCCCTTCCACATTGTATATGTACTCACCAATATCGATTTCACACGTCTTATAAACGTATTCCTAGTACGGAGTCGCAAATATGTCTGTTTATCAGGCGCGGCATCTCTCATAAAGAGAAAATATTGTGCGACTTTAATGCAAGCTCGGTTGAGTCTATAAACAATCTTTATTTATATGTTTTTTTACACGTAATTAATAACTTATATTATTATTAATAACTGCCTCCGTGGTGTAATGGTTAGAGCGTTCGGCTCATACCCGGAGGTCGCGGGTTCGATTCCCGGCGGGGGCAACGACTTTGTGTTGTTGTCTTAGTTTGGTTAGGACATTGCAGGCTGATCACCTGATTGTCTGATAAGTAAGATGATTCGTGCTTCGGAGGGCACGTTAAGCCGTCGGTCCCGGTCACTGTCTTTGACATTGGTCGTTACCTAAAACCATGTCAGAGGCCTTTAAGGCGGTTTAAAACTCTGACACTAGTGTTAGTCACTAACACACACGATAAGAAGAAGAAGACACGTAATTAATTTAAGAGTTCCCTTACCTTAGACAGAATCAGACATTTCCATACAAACGTAGTTTAGCTTTTATTTTAAAACAATGCGTCAGATTTCGTTTTTTTTAAATTACAAGAATAAAGTAAAATTTTGTGATTTCAAAGAAATTGCACATAGGTAGGCATCTTGTTGAAATACATACATACTATCACGTCTTTATCCCTAATGGGGCAGACAGAGCATTTTGGATCTTGCGGTTCTATGTAGAGCCCAGGGCCGCAAAACCCAAAAGCCACTTTTAGCGTCATGGTGGGCGAGAAGATGGAAAAGCAATCAATACAGTGATGGGTTGCCAGCCGCCTCGCCTGTTAACATGATTTGCATTTTTGCCCATTCCCTCGATCGGCTTTTACGATCTGCGTGGGAAGAGAAGCAGCTGGTACATTCTAAGTTTTTTTTTTATTTCTCCCAGACCAGCATGGGAGAAATAAGAAATAAGAATAATTTATTGAAATAAGAAAGAAAAAAGAAAAAAAATTACATATTTACAAATATACACACAGAAAAAAGTTAACTATTAATTTAGTCTAAAAAGTCGTGCCCACGTGGCATAGTGCCAAGAACGCTGGCCGCATTCCCGCGTTGGATCGCAATACTGATTCGTTGTGCGAAAAAACAGCCAGCCCTCTTAGGTAGGCATATAATTAGTTTTTACAGTCAAAATATGAACTCGAAGGAGAATTTTATAGTTTAAATGTCATTTTTGTATATATTTTTTTCAACTTCATAGTTTGAATTTGAAAACCAGTTATGTGCCTAGATGTATGCAATTTCTTTGTAATTACAACTTTTTACCGAAATCTGACATGTAATTTCAAAATAAAAGCTAAACTACGTTTGTATGAAAATATTTAAGGTAAGGGAATCTTAAGAGGCAGTCAACAAGAGAACAAGTTTGTTTACCAGACAAATTAAAAAAATCCCGACTCTCAAGGACCCCATCTAGTGATAAACAGCGGAACTACATATTTTAAATTGAAATCCTTCGCGCCCTCTTTTATTTCATAGGTAAATTAAAAATGCCCCGACTTTCAAGCGTTAACCTCCAATGACTTCTAAACGGCTGAACGGATTTTCATCAAACAAAGCTAAGAACAACCTTAAGGGAACTTTCTTTTAGGAACATTGTCGTAGGATTAATTAATTATAACATACATACAGAGCATTTCCAAGAAGCGTTTACGTAACAATGCAATGCATCGATTTTCCTTGAAAAAGTCCCGAGGATCTAAAGCAGCACAGATATGAGATGATGAAAGATGGAAAGAGAACGTTCCATCCAAATTAAAAAAAAAAAACACTTCATAAATCATAATAGAGTTCACAATCACTAGATATGGATAAACAATAAACAATTCATACTGCAAAATTAAGTTAGAAATTATTATAATGTCTATCGATATGAAAGTGCAAATTCACACTTAAAATATTATTCATAAAGTTCAGAATTAAATTGATATTGTAATGCATAGATTTGCAAAGTAAATACAGTTCTAGTAGTTAGGCTATAAGATTCATATTTGAATGAACTTTTGAGACTTAGGCATTAAGGATTCAGGCGGCAATTGCAACCCGATCCGATACTACAAGTGCTTTATGATTTTAGATTTTTATGTTCAACAAAGTCACCGCTGCGTGGTAAAGTAGACTTACAAATAATAAAAACGTCAGTAAATAAAATTTTGATTAACCTAACCGGATATTTTTATAAAGATTTATGAGAAATAAAAACGTCTTTATAAATAATTACACCAGATAATTATTTTATCTGGTTGAGACCTAGTTTAGATTCCTTTAATTTTTCATAGTAGTAATATTTCGAGAAACCAAGGACACACTGGCGTGAAGAATTCGCTTCTTCTTCTTATCGTGTGTGTTAGTGACTAACACTAGTGTCAGAGTTTTTAAACCGCCTTAAAGGCCTCTGACATGGTTTTAGGTAACGACCATGTCAAGGACAGTGACCAGGACCGACGGTTTAACGTGCCCTCCGAAGCACGGATCATCTTACTTATCAGACAATCAGGTGATCAGCCTGCAATGTCCTAACCAAACTAGGACAACAACACAAAGTCGTTGCCCCCGCTGGGAATCGAACCCGCGACCTCCGGGTATGAGCCGAACGCTCTAACCACAACACCACGGAGGCAGTAAGAATTCGCTGGAGAGATTTTTTTCTCCAGGTACAGGTAATACCCACCCAAAACTGTAGTGACTAAGATGATGAAGTCCCACTGATATGAGAATACTGCCCGTTTAATCCGTCAGCGAATATCAAAACGTCACCGAAAAGTAAAAAGAAGTATGCTAATTGCTACTGTGTGCAAAAATTTACCGATAAACATTATTCTCAAATATTCATTCCTAAGTTTTAGTAATTTATTTGCTTAGAAAATATGTAGATTTAGTAAGGTTTAGTTTAAAAAAAAATTTATGTAAGTTTCGTGTCTTCGCTATTCATAACCCGTTAAACAGCAGTATCGTTCATTGTTTTTGCATTATTTAAGACGTTCGTATCTTACAAATTAAGACAACAGCGATACAGGGCTGTGTGTATTAACTTACAGGTGATACTGGGAATTGTAATGTACTTGTTAACCGACTGCAACAGAAGGAGGTAGTATTTTTGTGCATATCACTTTTTAGCCTAAACCACCAGTATGGCACTTTATTAGTATCATTTCTTCCTCTTCTACTACAATACAAAGTTGGCCGTGTGGTTTCCGGTAGAGTAGAATAGGGCCACTCGAAGTCCTTCCGTGGATGTCGTAGAAGGAGACTTAAGAAATACAAGCTAAACAAAGCTTTTAAACATCAATGAGACCTCTCCAACCCGTCTGGCCAGCGAGGAGAGTGTAGATCAAAGTCCTCTAGCTGCTCTGGCCAAGTATGGCTCTGGTAGTACAGAAAGGGTCGTGCTCGTGCAGTGGAGACAAAAAGAGCTGATGATTACTACTACAAACAAATCTATACATTTGTCATGCCTACCCATCGTCATATAAACATTATTATTTCTTTTCCTTGTAACTAGATGGCGCTTTAAGGTAAAAATTAAAACATAAAAATCTTTTAGAACTATTATTTAAATAAGTAGTACTCTAATTAGTTAAATAAGACTTATATGAAATGCAATATATTTTTTAAAAGTATATTCAACACTTTCTTCGTCACCTTTTTGGCTAGTCGTGTGTGCTGCCATCTCTGAGAGGCCGCTCCGCAACTCCAGTTTTGCGTGCTTACGGCCTCTCCAATCGTTTCTATGGCGTTGGGTATCTGTTACGTTAGTAATTATATTATCTTTGCATTTGTATACACGTCAATGTGTGTGTTTTCGTCCAAAAATACACCTGAAAAGGCAAGAATAGGGGAAAGGTGCGGGGACAAGAAACAAGGACGCTTATTGCGCGAGACCATAGGAGTCTCCGTTCTGGATGTAACTAGCATCTTTGAGCATTCCTGGCTTCCTTAGTAGTGCTTCCTCAAAAATACGATTGTCTATAGTGCCAATTAAATGTTGTCGGTCAAACATTAGTCGAACAAAATTGATGTCGACCAATAGTAGTGCCTATCAAGTGTTATGTCGGTCATAGGTCTGCCGGGTAACGCTATGTTGGTATATACTTTCGTTTAGTGTTACTAAAAAATTTTTAGTTTTACCATCAATAGTTTCAAGCTAAAAATGCCAAGCTTATGGCCTATCGATAATATTTATATTTGTTTTAGAGCAATTCTGTCAGCGACGTACTAAAATAATTGTAAATAAATAAATAAAGATATAATGATTATTTCTTAGCTAGGGACATTTGTATGTTAGATAGGCTTTTTATTTCCCTCTAAGATAAGAATAATAAGTACTGATATTACAAATAAAAATTATTTTCTTAGATTAGGGACATTCGTATGTAAGTAATAGATAGGCTTTTATTTCCCTCTAAGATAAGATAATTAAGCTAATTATATGGTTATTAAGTAAGGAGATTATAATAAATATTGTTTTTTATAGCTAGGGATAATTTGTAAGTGTAGTTAGGGTCTTTTATTTCCCATTAATCCTAAGATACTTCATACTAAAGTATTAGAAAGAGACAGAGATATAGTCTGCGAATTAAAAGATAATACCTTCACGAGAACAACAGGTAGTTTTTTGTAAATAACTCTGTAAATACTGAAGGTATTCACAAGATTTAAACTGTAAATAATAGAGAAAAATGTATTTCATTAGGGAAAAATAGTTTCATGTAAGGAACTAAATGCCTTCATACTGAAAAATGATGAAAACTAGAAATTGGACCATGAAAGAGACAAAGTTATATGTAAAAACAGGATGGCCTGAATTAGTGTCGTGTGCAAAATTCAAGGAATCTGATTGGTCCAACTTCTCAATAAATTACCGCGAGGTTTGTATGGCGGCATTCAGTTCTCCTCCAGCAGTTGTGAAATCAAGAAGAAAGGAAAATAAAGGAAAACAAGGAAGAAAAAGTGGTTTTATTTGGTGAACCGCCGCCAGCTGCATCCTTTGCATAGCCTGCCGGCCCGCTGCGCCCTACCTCTTCATACAGTCCGCTCGTCGCGTAGTACGGACGCCCCTGCAGGGTGCTCACGCCGCCGCCGCCGCCGCCCGCCGCCCTCGCCGCCCGCCCGGTGGCCGCCGCCCCCCCCCCCGCGCCCCCTGCTCTGGCTTGAATAGGGCGAATGTACGACGCCGTTATACAACAATTTGTTGGTCCTTCGAGCCGGATGAAGGAGCACAAGGATGCCTAGGCCTACCACCAGATCAGTCACCGCTACAACAGGAGAATCTGCATCAACTGATTGGAGCCAAAACACGCCTACTGAGACGGAAACCACCGAGACAGAAATCTCAACCAGATCGACGCTTACTAGAAGAACACCGCCGCCTCGCGCTGAGGAAACGCTTCCCTACCGCGCCGTTCCGGGGGAGCGCGCCGCGCCGGTTACTCGTGCAGAGGGAGAACTCGCGCCTCCCGTCGTGCACTCGTTCCCCTACCGCGCCGCTATGGGGGAGCACGCCGCGCCGGTTACTCGTGCAGCGGGAGAACTCGCGCCTCCCGCCGTGCACTCGTCCCCTCCCCGTGTCGTTAGAGGGGAGCGCGCCGCGCCGGTTACTCGTTTAGAGGGAGAACTCGCGTCTCCCGTCGTGCACCCGTCCCCTCACCGCGACGTCAGGGGGGACCGCGCCGCGTCGGGCACACGTATGGAGGGAGATGTCGCAGCGCCTGTCGCGCCTCCCACATCCTCCTCGGCCGTCGAAAGGAGGCACGTCGCGCCGCGCTCCGGTTTTGCTGGAAATGAAGGCGAATCGCACACGCCTCAAACAACGCGCTCGATAATTCAGCAACACGACGAATTGCTGGCACGTATTACCGAATCACAAAGGCGTCGTAAAGAGGTAAAGCTACCGCCAACGGAAGTGCAAACAAGGAGACTGAATCAAGATACACGTTCAATACGATCTTCGAAGCGAGCCACATTAGAAGCAAAGATGCAGCTTGCCAAAAGAGAACTAGAAGTGGCTGAAGCAAGATCAAAGGTAGCACTAGCGGAATTAGAGTTGCGACAGTTAGATTCTGACGACGAAGATTTTATTCATGAAGAACAAGCTCAAGTGCATGTTGAACAATGGTTGGATCACGCACAAACTATTCAAAAAGAGATACCTCCACCTCAAGAAGAAAAGAGAAGTGATATTGAGGAACTAGCTCGTGTCATCACAAAGCTTTCAGAAAAATCTTCGGAACACAGCCTATCGAAACACATGATAGAGCTACCAAACTTCAACGGTGCTAGCGAAGAATGGTTAGCCTTCAAGAGGTCCTTTGAAGACACTGCGCACGCCTTTACAGACACGCAAAACCTAGCTCGTCTAAGAAGGTCACTTCAAGGAAAGGCAAGAGAGGCAGTGAAAAGCCTTATGTTTACTGCTATGACACCAAAAGAAGTTATGGCTGGATTGGAAGCTCGTTTTGGAAGACCTGGAGCTATCGCCTTAGCTGAGTTGGAGAAACTGAAGAACATATCAAGAGTGCAAGAAACACCAAATGATGTTTGCGCGTTCGCCAGCCACGTCAGGAATAGTGTAGCAACAATCAAGGCACTCGGGAAAGATCAATACCTGAGTTCACCAGAAACAATGAAAGTGCTAATAGAGAAGATGCCTTCAAACATGAGATACAGATGGTTTATGTACTACCACAGCCATCGAGAAGACAACAAACCTGAACTCGTACTCATCAAAGACTTTCTGGAAGTAGAAGCTGACATGTGTGGCGACTTCGCTCCCCCTGAAGTGTCCTGGGAGACGAAAAGAAGCGCAACAAAGGGTGTCCACACGATACAAGAGAAGGAACAAACTCAGCAGTCAACCAAGAAAAAAGAGTGTCCAGAATGTCAAGAAGAACATTGGGTCTACGAGTGTAAGAAATTCAAGGAAGCGAGCACAGATAAGAAATGGGAAATAGCAAAGAAGTCAAGACTTTGTTTCAAGTGCCTCCGCTTTAGACATTCAAGGCAAACATGTAGAGCACCAACGTGCAAGAAGTGCTCGAGATGGCACCATACAATCCTCCACTCAGACACACCGCCAGTAATAATGAAGCCACAAGAAAAGCATTCTAGTTGTAACACACTTCAAGAAGAAAAGCCAGTAGAAGAGATAATTACTTCGGTGCACACTACGAATGATGGAAGAGCATACCTGAAGATGATTCCTGTAGATTTATATGGGCCAAAAGGATCAACTCGAGTGTTGGCACTACTAGACGAAGGTTCCACCATATCACTTCTAGATACTTCTGTGGCAAAGAAGATTGGGGCAGAAGGAGTGACAGAACCAATCACCATAGAAACTGTCGGCGGAAAAGGTCTCAAGAAAACTGATTCTCAAAAGATTGAATTGAAGATCAAAGGGGCTCACAGCAGAAACAAACAAGTAATGAGAGTCAGAACGATTGACAGTCTGAAATTATCAAAACAAGAAGTCGATGATGAAGTTTTGAAGAAATGCAATCACCTCCAGAAACTGAAAGATCAGCTCGTTTATAAGAAAGAAGAACCGCGGCTGTTAATTGGACAAGACAATTGGGGACTTATCGTCACACGAAGACTCAAGAAAGGAAAGAAATCCGAACCGGTCGCCTCTCTCACCAGTTTGGGTTGGGTTCTTCATGGATGTGACACCGGAGCGAACAAACCAATCGAGTTTGTCAACCACAGCCGCCTAGTAGACGATGAAACAGAAGCATTGGTACGACAATATTTCGATATCGAATCCATCGGAATAAAACCAAACCGCCCAAGTAACGATGCTGATAGGAAGGCCACAGAAATTCTGGAGAAAACTACGAAGAGATTGGCAGATGGAAGATTCGAATCAGGACTACTATGGAAAAGCGATCAAGAAACACTGCCAAATAACTACGGTCAAGCTTTTCGACGACTAGTAAACGTAGAAAAGAAACTAGACAAAGATCAAGACCTGAAGACAGCTTATGAAGAACAAATGAATAATCTGATGAAAAATGGCTACGCAGAAAAGGCTCCATCTTCTACGACACCTGGCAAAACTTTCTACTTGCCTCACTTCGCAGTAGTACATCCTGTCAAAAAGAAACCAAGAATAGTGCTAGATGCTGCCGCAAAATTCGAAGGAAAGAGCCTCAACGACGCCCTGCTTCCAGGCCCTGATCTTCTCCAGTCTCTCTTTGGAGTATTGATCAGATTCAGAGAAGGGCCCATAGCGGTAGTTGCAGACATCAAAGAGATGTTTTTACGCATCCAAATAAGAGAAGCCGACAGAGATTGTCTACGATTCCTGTGGCGAGGAAACGAAAGAACCGGGAAACCTCAAGAATATCGCATGAAATCAGTGATTTTTGGAGCCACATCATCACCCTCAACTGCAATCTATGCGATGAATAAGAATGCAGAAGATTTTAAGAAAGAATACCCAGCTGCAGTGAGAGCCATCGAGAAAAATCATTATATGGATGATTATCTACAGAGCTTCTACACTATAGAAGAAGCTAAGAAGATAACAAAAGAAGTGCAACACATACATGCTAAAGCTGGTCTTCACTTAAGAGGATGGGGAAGTAACGAACCTGAAGTGCTGAAAAGCTTGCAAGATCACCCACAAGAAGAGGTGAAGGAACTCTCATCAGAAGAGAAAACCCTCGGTCTCAGATGGCTAATTATGGATGATGCATTAGCGTTCAACGTCGGGTTCCGCAATACACCACCCGAGCTCCTAAACGAGAAAAGAACGCCCACCAAGAGAGAAGTTGCTAGCGCCGTCATGTCTACGTTCGATCCAATGGGGTTCGCCGCGCCTGTGCTCATTCAAGGGAAGAAACTCATTCAAGATATATGGCGAACTAAGATTGACTGGGACGAGAATATTCTGCCGGAACAAGAAGCTGCGTGGTTGAGATACATCAAAGAAGTAACAATTTTGAAAGAACTGAAGATACCCAGATGCTTGTCTCCATATCAGAAGAAGGGTCAACTCCACACTTTCACAGATGCAAGCGAAGAAGCGTATGCCGCAGTAGTCTTCTGGAGAACAGAGCAACCTTGTGTCCACATCGCGCTGGTTGCCGGCAAAGCACAAGTGAGTCCTACTAAGCCTGTTTCAATTCCAAGGCTAGAACTCCAAGCAGCACTACTGGGAAGCAGACTAGCATCAACAATAGAAAAGGAGCTTGATCTAGAAGTAACCAAGAAGACATTCTGGACAGACTCAAGCACCGTACTTCAATGGTTGAAGGCAGACCCTCGAAAATTCAAAACTTTTGTAGCCCACCGTCTCGCAGAAATAGAAGATCTGACAAACCCACAAGATTGGCGATGGGTTCCCACAAAAGATAATCCAGCAGACGACGCTACTCGCGGAACACCAAACGAATTTGACAAGAACGCAAGATGGTTCAAAGGTCCTACGTTCCTGTACGAAGAAGAACAAAGATGGCCAACCAAACGCTTTGAGACCAAAACTATTGAAACGGGAGAAGAGAAGAACGTTCATATCGTCACCTCAATCTCGAAAATGCCACAACATACGCCGGACCCGGAACGCTTCTCCAGCTGGACACGCTTACTCCGAAGTACAGCACGCGTGTTCCAATTTATAGACTTGCTGAAAGAAAGTCAACAGAAGAAACTAGTTCACACAGTCAAGGAAAAGAACTGGAAACCAGGAAACACTACCACAAGAAAGAAGCCCAAAATTGCATTGCTTCCTGTGAAACCGGGGAAGTCGTATAAACTACTCAAAGAAGAACACTTCAAAAGAGCTAAAGAAGAATTAATCAAAATGAGTCAAAGAGAAAGCTTTTATAAAGAAATAGATTGCCTGAAGAACAATAAGTCATTAGAAAATTCAAGCAAACTCAAGAAGATCGACGTCTATCTCGATGACAATGACATCCTAAAACTGAGGACAAGAACGAAGAAAATTTATATTGAAGACCAAGAGCAGAACCCAGTCGTATTAGATGGAAAACACAAGATCAGTCGCCTCATCATTGAATACTATCACCAAAAGTTTTTCCACGGAAACACGGAAACCGTTATTAATGAGGTCAGACAGAAGTATTGGATCCTGGGTCTAAGAACTACGACAAGAGGGCTTATTCATCGTTGCCAGTGGTGCAGAGTACATAAAAGTGTACCTCAAATCCCACCTATAGGGGACCATCCTATAGAACGTCTACAACATCATCAGCATCCGTTCACCTGCTCAGCTGTCGATTACTTTGGGCCAATGCAAGTCACCATCGGACGAAGGACAGAGAAACGATGGGGAGCATTGTTCACGTGTTTAACTACAAGAGCAGTCCATCTTGAATTGTCAAACTCACTCAGCACCAGCTCCATGATTATGGCTCTACGGAGAATGGCAGCAAGAAGAGGGACACCCAAGGTCATATACAGCGACAATGGAACGAATTTCGTCGGAGCCCACCGAGAGTTGGAAGAAGCAGCTGCTCGAGAAGGTATCAAGTGGAAATTTATTCCAGCTGGGACTCCAAGCATGGGTGGAGCCTGGGAAAGGATGGTACGGACAGTCAAGACAGCGCTGATGACCGTACTGCTAACAAAGTCACCGCCAGAAGAAGTTCTTCACACGCTGCTAGTAGAAGTGGAACACATCGTAAATTCTCGTCCTCTCACACACATAAGTATGGACCCGGACGACGAGGAAAGTCTAACACCAAACCACTTTTTACTCGGAAGATCTTGTGGAGCAGCTACTCCAGGGGAGTTTGAAGACAGAGACCTTATCGGCAAAGCAAACTGGAGAACAGCGCAACGATTGACAGATCACTTCTGGCAGAGATGGATTAAAGAATACCTACCCATTCTAAAACCCAGAAAAATAGATGGCAGACAAACTACAGACCCTCAAGTCGGAGACATTGTCTTAATAATGGACGCCTCATCACCAAGAAACACTTGGCCAAGGGGAGAAGTTCAGAAGATATACCCGGGACCAGATCGACGAGTAAGAGTCTTGGACGTGAGGACACCAGGAGGAGTATTACGACGGTCAACTCGACGAGTTGTCATCCTGGTACCAACAGCTACGTCGCTACCTCAAGATGGAGAGCTTCGCACTGCGGGGGAGATTGTCAGCGACGTACTAAAATAATTGTAAATAAATAAATAAAGATATAATGATTATTTCTTAGCTAGGGACATTTGTATGTTAGATAGGCTTTTTATTTCCCTCTAAGATAAGAATAATAAGTACTGATATTACAAATAAAAATTATTTTCTTAGATTAGGGACATTCGTATGTAAGTAATAGATAGGCTTTTATTTCCCTCTAAGATAAGATAATTAAGCTAATTATATGGTTATTAAGTAAGGAGATTATAATAAATATTGTTTTTTATAGCTAGGGATAATTTGTAAGTGTAGTTAGGGTCTTTTATTTCCCATTAATCCTAAGATACTTCATACTAAAGTATTAGAAAGAGACAGAGATATAGTCTGCGAATTAAAAGATAATACCTTCACGAGAACAACAGGTAGTTTTTTGTAAATAACTCTGTAAATACTGAAGGTATTCACAAGATTTAAACTGTAAATAATAGAGAAAAATGTATTTCATTAGGGAAAAATAGTTTCATGTAAGGAACTAAATGCCTTCATACTGAAAAATGATGAAAACTAGAAATTGGACCATGAAAGAGACAAAGTTATATGTAAAAACAGGATGGCCTGAATTAGTGTCGTGTGCAAAATTCAAGGAATCTGATTGGTCCAACTTCTCAATAAATTACCGCGAGGTTTGTATGGCGGCATTCAGTTCTCCTCCAGCAGTTGTGAAATCAAGAAGAAAGGAAAATAAAGGAAAACAAGGAAGAAAAAGTGGTTTTATTTGGTGAACCGCCGCCAGCTGCATCCTTTGCATAGCCTGCCGGCCCGCTGCGCCCTACCTCTTCATACAGTCCGCTCGTCGCGTAGTACGGACGCCCCTGCAGGGTGCTCACGCCGCCGCCGCCGCCGCCCGCCGCCCTCGCCGCCCGCCCGGTGGCCGCCGCCCCCCCCCCCCCGCGCCCCCTGCTCTGGCTTGAATAGGGCGAATGTACGACGCCGTTATACAACAAATTCTATTGAAAACCAACAATCTTAACCATCTTTGACGACGAACTGAACTGGGTTGCTTTTGACGTAATCTTCCCAGTAGTGGTCGTTCCAAAACGCTTTTAGTTTTAACCTTTCGTACTAAAATAATATGTATTTAAAATAATGGCCTTCAATGAGAGATAAATTTATACTACATTAAACTTTTTTTTTTTACTTTGACATGACTTTTAACTTTGACTTTGAACGAACTATTGATACTTTGGATAGTTTTTGTAAGTACTTACCTATTATAAAAAGCAATACTATCAATACTATCGATTCTCGACATCGTATTCTCTAAAAATGCGGGTATCGATAAGAAAGATTTTTAATTAGTTTATGTAGTACCTATTATGAAAAGCAATACTATCGATTCTCCATATCGCATTCTCTAAAAATGCGTGAATCGATAAGAAAGATTTTTTGTTTCCTTTTTTTTTTTCAAAAAGACAACCTTTCTTTTTTTAGACCAAAAAAATAGATACATATTACATTTTCTTAAAAACTTAAATAAAGATAAAAATAATACTCCTACAATGTTATTGATTTCCTTTTAAAATCATTCGCGACAAAATATTTAAAATTAAATTCCAATAAAAAAAAACAATCCGTACAAAAAACCCAAAACATTTTGGCATCGAAATCCTTTTTCTATAACCATTACGTTGTCAAATGATAAAATATGGCCTGAAGTCAAAGGCCAGCTCAATGGAGCTTACTGAGTTGCCGTCGAAAGGTGAGGCCTAATTATGATTTATTGGTTGTGTACAGGCGGACGAAGAAGCCTTAACTAAAGTGAAAAGGAAGTATTAAAGTTTTTGTTGATATTTGAGTTACGGGTTTCGTCGTTATTGCTTTTGGGCATTGATTTTTCTGGTCTGAGACAAAAAAAAACTTACAATGTACCAGCTTCTCTTCTCGATCGTAGAAGCCGACCGAGGAAATGGACGAAAATGCGAATCATGTTAACCGGCGATGCGGCTAGCAACCCATCACTGTATTGATTACTTTTCCATCTTCTCGCCCACGACGCTAACAGTGGCTTTTGGGTCTTGCGGCCTTGGGCTCTGCACAGAGCCGCTAGACTCAATATACTCTGCCTGCTGCAGGGACAAAGGCGTGATAGTATGTATGTATGATTTAAAAGCGATGTGCCATGTCTGTTTTGAACAAAACGACATACACAGGATTAATATTTTTTTAAAAACTAAAAACATACTTTAACTCCAAACTACACAACCGATTTTGACTACTATATAAAATAAAATAAACTTTTTTTAAGAACGTCTGGAATCTGGTCGCGGTACTTTCTTCAAAGACGACTCTGACCCACTTTTCCACTCACATTCGCTTTGTAGACCTTATTAGTAAATCTCCTTTCATTCATCCTTTCTACATGCCTATACTATTTCAACATTCCTTTCTTAATTTTTTTACTATATCTTCTTTTAGTCCATACCGCTCCCTTATGACATCATTTCTAATCCGATCTTTCAACGTAACACCACACATACTTCTACTCCTCAGGATCTCATTTCAACTGCATTTATTCTACTTTCGTATTCTACATACCCGTAATAAATCGAACCATGGGCTCTGATCACTAAAAATAGACAATCCCATTCAAATTGCCTGGGCGGCTGCACACTTTAGCACGGAAATGCCATTTTTTATTGTTTTTGACTGTTTTTTTATTATCATTATACTACTTAATGGTCTAGTAAAGCGTTTGGTTTGATACTGCCAAATTTAATACTTATTGGAATTATCTTAATTGTAACCTACCTATATTGTTAAATATTAAGTATATATAATATTGATTTCTAGAAAGGCATATATAGTTATTCAAGTATATGTGTAATATATGTATAGGTATGTTTATTTGTAGTTTGTGTACTATTATGTAATTTTAATTTTCTGCTTTCTCAATCCTATGTATGAACACGCCTGTATACCTCTCTTACATAAACATCTCCTCTCACAGGCCTACTGTAGATAAGTAGTGCCTTTGTACAACTTTTATGAATTCTTTGTGCATTTTCCGTGTGCATAAATTAATAAATAATAATAAAACAATAAAAAAGGGTGTCTGTAAATTAAATATATTTCCCAAAAAAGAAAAAATGGCGGCAATGGAGACATATTAATAGAGTAAAAATTTAAAAAAAAATGTCTGTCTATTTGTTTGTCTGTTTGTCGTGTTGGTAATGTTGTTCAGCCTTATAAGCATTTTCCAGAGACATAAAGTCCACGCGAACGAAGTTGCGGGTCACGGCTAGTAAATAAATAAATATAGAAAAGTACTGTTTCGTGCTAAAACCTTCAGTCGATATCTGTACACAGACATATCAACTTTGCACGTGGGTGTTTCTGTCGATGGCTTTCGATGTATGTCCCATTGAATTACGCCTTCTGACGTTAACTGTGCGCAAACAAACATACAGACACACAGAGACGAGTAGGAGGATTGAAGATGTATGGCGAAAGATTGCTTTGTCATATTTAAAGGTGATATTGTACAAAATTATATTAAGCCTACTTCAAACTACGTCCCATGCTGGTCTGGGAGAAATGAAAAAACTTAGAATGTACCAGCTGCTTCCCGCGCAGATCGTAATAGCCGATCGAGGGATTGGGCAAAAATGCGAATCATGTTAACAGGCGATGCGGCTGGCAACCCATCACTGTATTGATTGCTTTTCCATCTTCTCGCCCACCATGACGCTAAAAGTGGCTTTTGGGTCTTGCGGCCCTGGGCTCTGCATAGAGCCGCAAGACCCAAAATGCTCTGTCTGCCCCATTAGGGATAAAGACGTGATAGTATGTATGTATGTATGTATGTAAACTACGTGAAAGGGACATACACGTAATAAATCGAACTACGGGCTGTATATAATATACTAGGTCACTATAGTATCTATACACGGTGATTTTTTATTGGTTCTGAAGCCGAAGGCCACTTCATAGGCATCGTTAGTAAGACCTAATTAGCTGGTCAAAATAAAAATTCAGAAACAAAAAATGTTGACTAAAACTCGAAAGTAAAATTGTGAGGTCAATTAGTAGTACCGCCGCCATACACCGCCCGCCGGCCGGCGGGGGTTATCGACATTACGCAGTAGGCAGCCGGCGTATAACTACGTGGTCTCGATCGAAAATCATTTACGCAACTTTTTTATCTTATAACATACAGAAATTTGGATTACGTATATGGATAGAGGAATTTATTTACTATACGACTTTTTTTTTTCCAAAACCAATGAAAAGTCAGCGTGTATAATGAAATGAAAATTATGGCCCAAAACAAAAAATAACACATTCCTATACAAATTGCCCGGGCGGCTGCACACTTTCGTTATAGAATGGACATCCCGATTTTTTTTCCTATTTTTGACAGGTTTTTTAATCTGATATGTTGCTTACATATTGTATACAAAGGCCGGAGTGATCTGCCTAAGTCTATGTAGTTTATACATAGACTTAAGCGGATCACTTCACTCGTTTCAATTGCTTGCTTTTCGTGTGTGTAAGAGGCCAAAACTAGTGTCAGATTTTTCAAGATGCATTAAGGCATCTGACATAGGTTGTTGGCTGCCATACAATGATGACAGCTGGCACCAACGACTTATACGTGCCGAAGCATGGAGAAGGTTGAGAATTTTTATGCCGCTTGTGGTCACCCATTCAAGTGCGGAACACGCCCGGTGTCACTTAACTTGCAAGAGCGGTGTATATGCATTCCCGCTGGGCCACCAAGCTCCTCATAGCCTGTTTCGATATTTGTAGTTGACAATATAAATAAATAAATAAAGATATAAGGAAAAATTACACAGATTAAGCTAGCCCCAAAGTAGGTTCGAGACTTGTGTTATGGGATACTAACTCAACGATACTATATTTTATAACAAATACATATATAGATAAACATCCAAGACCCAGGACATTTTGAGAAAGACCATTTTCCAACTTGCCCTGACCGGGGATCGAACCCGGGACCTCTGGGTGGCGGACCAGCATGGTGACCACTACGCCACCGAGGTCGTCAATATAAGACAAAGGATGACAAATAAATTTATTTTTAACGATTCAATAACACACCATATCGAATATCGATTACTCGTTATGAATAACGATGTATCAGGTGCTTCTTAAAATCCGTGAAAAGATTTATTGGTGAGATGCTATCGACGATTTTTGTCACATTCTCGATGAAATTTAATCATTTTTTATGATTAATAACTGCTGATTAAAATATGAGTAACACCGTATGATACAACAAAGGATCAACATCATCCGAGCGTTTCCTCGGTTTTAGAGCTCGGGATTTGATACCTAACCAGGGTGTCTTGACGAGCCAAATGGTTGAAACCGTCATTATCATCATCAGATCTCCACTGCAGGAGCACGACCCTCTCTGGACTACTAGAGCCATACTTGGCCAGACCAGTCAGAGGACTGACAATATTTCATTAAAAATTATTAATTTTTTTTTTTTACCTTTTAATTGAGTAAATATTCTTTCAATCTATCGCAGGTTGACTGGAAGAGATCCCTACATGGGATAAGTCCGCCTTTGTATATTTGCTCTTTCGTAAGCTGTCTTTGTATATGTATTTGTTTTGGTACAATAAAGTTATTACAAACAAACAAACAAACAAACAAACAAACAAATGTTACACGCGATTTTTACTGTTTTATTTTAATGTATAGATAACAAAGGACAATGAAGTTTTCTGGCCTGTTAAAGCTACAATTACAGTCCAATAAAGCTTAAGGCTAATCACACGACTTGTGTGGTTCAGATCAAAGCTCAAATTGTCGTAAACTTGCGGTATGACACCGACATCGAGTGCGTAAATTGAAACACTACTATTGGTGTCATCTTGAATCAAGTGAGATTTTTGTGAGTTGTAACAAATAAAGATACTGTCCTTTATCATCATCATCATCAAGTCTTTTTTGTCTCCACTGCAGGAGCACGACCCTCTCTGTACTACTAGAGCCATATTTGGTCAGAGCAGCCAGAGGATTTGGCCTATACACTCTCCACGCTGGCCAGACGGGTTGGAGAGGTCTCATGATGTTTATAAGCTTTGTTTAGCGTATTTCCTGTAAAGAGACTATAACCGTCTTCTTCTAAAATACAGATTAGCCTTAATATGTGGTTTAAACCATACTCATATTAAACATACTCAATATCACATCTTAATTCATAATGGGGTAGACAAAGCAATTTGGACTTTGCATCAGTAAGCAGAAAAAATCCAGGCCGCAGGACCCAAAGGCCCTTTGTAGCGAGATGGTGGAAAAAAGAATCAAAATAGTGACACTTACACAAATGCAAAGCTGAGCTTATCTCTCGAGACCTGTATCTCGATGGCAAGTCGATTAAAACGAGAAATCCGATCAACAAATCAAATAGTAGGAGCTCTGGCTACAGTCCAACCACTTTTCTTAAGGAGAATTCTAATTATACACCTTAAATTGAGATTTGAGCACAATTAAATGGCCGGCGAACTAAATATGGAGACATTAGAATTGAAACTTCTTACCATGAAACATAAACATTATTTTTTGCAACGAATGTGGACGTACATACATACACAGGTGGTAATTAAAATTATAACTGTCACACATTTCACCATATCAGGCATGCAAAATTTAAGGTGGCTTAATCACGCAAAGTAATTCAAATAACATAGTAATAGATTCAGGTGTAACTTTGCCTTACGCAAAACAAACGCAAGGCAAAGTTACACCTGAACTATATCTTGCTTTCATTTAATTTCATTAATTGTTTATTTCAATTCTCAAATGGTACTATTTTTATAAATACTACCATTATCTTTCAAATATTCCCGCTTTTAATAATAAAAATAACCTACTATAAATTAATGTAATCTCGTCTTGAATAATGTGACAGTTAACTCTTTTAATTCATCCAGCAACATGTTGTAGAACTCTCTATATATAATACACAATACTGGCTCACAAATGAATAAAGCAAATAAAACAAAAAATTAAGATAATAATACTTATAGAATAATAATAAAAGGAAGTCGTGAAATGCCACTTTGGGTCTCGGCTCTAAGGAGACAGAGCTGGCCAAGACCCAATGGCTAATTTTAGCGTGATGAAGGGGTCAAAATAACAACCCCTAAACTAAAAACCGACTTTACCCCCAAACTACACAACCGATTTGACTGACAAGTATACCTTTTCAAAGAAAAGAAGATTTTACATACATACATACTATCACGTCTTTATCCCTAATGGGGCAGACAGAGCATTTTAGGTTTTGCGGTTCTATGCAGAGCTCAGGGCCGCAAGACCCAAAAGCCACTTTTAGCGTTATGGTGGGCGAGAAGATGGAAAAGCAATCAATACAGTGATGGGTTGCTAGCCGCATCGCCTGCCATCATGATTTTTCTAAATAAAAAACGGCCCAGGCTTTTTCGAATAATCGGTGACGAATTGATAACCTTCTCCTTTTTGAAAGAGTGTTAAAAAATTGAATACTTTAAAAAAAATTGCACAGTTTGTGTTTTTCTTTTAATCAGGAAGCGTTGATGTGCCTTACAAAATATTGAGAAGGAATGAAAAAGAAACATAATCTAGATGTTTGAAAGGATACCGGAGACCATCGACCAGAAGTGGGACAATATAGAATAATAAAAAAAGATCACTTATTAATTTATGTTAAAATTGGACGACCTCCGTGGCGTAGTGGTCACCATGCTAGTCCGCCACCCAGAGGACCCGGGTTTGATTCCCAGAGGACCCGGGTTTGATTCCCGGTCAGGGCAAGTTGGAAAATGGCCCTTTTCAAATTTTCCTGGGTCTTGGATGTTTATATAAATATGTATTTGTTATAAGATATAGTATCGTTGAGTTAGTATGCCATAACACAAGTCTCGAACTTACTTTGGGGCTAGCTCAGTGTAATTTGTCACTATATATTTATTATATAACAAATAGCCTAGCTACATTTTAAGCTTAAGATATCTTTATATCTTTCTTCTATACTTTTGCACACTCCATACTTTGCGAGGAAAGGCAATAGACCAAAGTTTATGGGTTTGCATGGGCGGCTGTCATATTTTGTATGATCCTGATGCTCCATTTTGGTGTTAATGAGGTTTGAGTGTGCTCTGGTGACTTATTCACTGGTGCAGTTATTAAACTACCAGTGACTATAAGCAATATGGAAGGGATATACTTGTAATAAACCGAAACACGGACTATATTAGATCATCATCATCATCATTTCAGCCGCATAACGTCCACTGCTGGACATAGGCCTCTTCCAAAGATTTCCAAAATGACCGATCAAGAGCGGCCTGCATCTGGCGTTTTCCAGCGACCCTGGTCAGGTCATCTGACCACCTTGTAGGTGGGTGCCCTAAGCTTCGCTTGCCAGCTATACTAGATCAATATAGTATAATGATGATAAAATAACGGTCAAAAAAAAAACATAATAAATGCCCGGGCGGCTGCACTTTTTTGTATCGGAGTGCCGTTTTTTTGTTTTTGTTTTATGACTGTTATTCTAATTTCATTCCGTCTTACTATAAAACGCAGACTATCTTTGTTACCAGGTTTAAACCATTATCCGACCAAATCAAGTTGACATTTTCAGTTGTGCTAAACTTATGTTTACAAATTGCCTAGCTACATCCTACGCTATACTTTCACACACTCCATACTTTGCGTGGACAGGCAATAGACCAAAGTTTATGGGTTTGCATGGGCGGCTGTCATATTTTGTATGATCCTGATGCTCCATTTTGGTGTTAATGAGGTTTGAGTGTGCTCTGGTGACTTATTCACTGGTGCAGTTATTAAACTACCAGTGACTATAAGCAATATGGAAGGGATATACTTGTAATAAATCGAACCACGGGCTAGATCACTATAGTATAATGCAATTAAAGTAACGGTCAATAACTAAAAAAATATTCCGTCACTTCCATTCTAAAGTGTGCACACGTATAGAAAGGTCGTTTTTCTTTTTTTGTTTTTTGACTATTATTTTATTATCATTAAACCATAGTGATCTAGTATAGCCTGTGGTTCGATTTACTACGTGTATGTCCTTTCCACGTTGTATACAGTTTTTGTATGTTTAAATGGCAAACTCTGGTGTTACATTTTTCAGGCTGCCTAAAGGCATCCAAACATAGCTTGACGACTGCCATTAATGTATTTAGTACCTGGGTGACCGAGCTTTGCTCGGTCGGTTACATCTCAAACATTAACTACATTTTTTTAAACTAGTCTAAAAACATTAAAAAATAAAAAATTATATATAAACTTAAACATAAAAAAAAACAAAAGTAAGTCACCGAGTGGGATTCGAACCCGTAACACTCTTTCTAGCGGTCAGCATTAATTACTGAGCTAAGCAGATGGCGGCCGGCGCGAGGAAATTAGCGACCATATTCTGCGTGGAAAGAAAAACGCATGAAAACTCGAAAACACGCGTTTTCCCAAACATAAGACTAATCTAGATCGATTGTTTACCCCCAAAAACCCCCATATACCAATTTTCAGCAAAATCGTTAGAGCGGTTTTCGAGATCACAGAAATTTATAAATAAATATACATATAAATAAATATACAAGAATTGCTCGTTTAAAGGTATAAGATATTTATAGCAAATGATGTAAATTTGTATAAAAACTACTTTGTCAAGTTAAAATTTCGAGTCTCTGTGGGTCAATTTAGTTTTTATTGTCATTTCCTTTTTTTCTTTTCTATTATTTTCTTAGAAAAAGTAAATCGACCTAACTTGCTAGTTATTGTTTTAGAGTACCTCGATTTGCTGGTGTTTTTTACTGACTATTGGTACGTATGCTCATATCAAGTCGTCCAGTGGATGTCGTAGAGGGCGACTTAGGATATACAAGCTAAACAAAGCTTATAAACATCAATAACACGTCTCCAACCCGTCTGGCCAGCGAGGAGAGTGTAGGCATAGTTCTCTGGCTGCTCAAGTAAATATAAATAAATAAATATATAGGGACAAATTACACTGATTGAGCTAGCCCTAAGGTAAGTTCGAGACTTGTGTTATAGGATACTAACTCAACGAAACTATATTTTATAACAAATACATATACAATGTCCTTTTTAATTAAGTACAAATATTTTAAGGGGTGATTCAGTCCATAATTTTGAACAACTTTTCCCAGTAAATTTTTATCGAAATACGAAAAAATATTTTTCATTTTCCATAGTAATGATATCTCGTGACTACTTCGATTTCTATGAAAACCTAAATTTTTTTTTTCCTATTTCTATATACATTTATTGGGAAAAGTTATTCAAAATGATGGTCTGATTCACCCCTTAAAATATTTGTACTTAATAAAAAAGGACATTGTATAGATAAACATCCAAGACCCAGGAAAAATTGAAAAAGGCCATTTTCCAACTTGCCCTGGCTGGGGATCGAACCCAGGACCTCCGGGTTGGCGGTCTAGCGTGTTGACCATTACGCCATGGAGGTCGTCAAGTATGGCTTTGTAGTACAGAGAGGGTCGTACTTCTGCATTGAAGACAAAAAAAACCCGATGATTGGTACGTAAAATAGGTTTACGAAAACTAGAAACTAAAACTCCCACATAAAGAGGCATTGATTTTGACCGTCAGTCTAATCTTCATCTATTATAAACAGGGCGTATTAATAAGTGGTGTGACCGGCGGAGGTCGTCAATGTTCGATTCCAAAGATTATCTATCAAAGAGACAGTATCGCTCGGGGATCTTCTGCGAGAGTAAACCTACGTGGTACAGGCTGTTTTAAAAGAACTGGGTTTCTTTCGGCGTAATCTTTCTAGCAGTGGTCGTTCCGAAACGTTAGTAGTTTTAGGCTTTTGCACTAAAATAATATTTAAAAAAATCCATAAGAGATAAATTTATGCTACATTGAATAAAAAACATTGACTTTGACTTTAAAGAACTTTTAATAGGAAGGCAAACCAAGTACTTACTTACATAAGTCTAATTTTTAGTTTTTGACTATGACTTTTGGTGGATAAGCATTGCTATCCAACGTGGTAATGCTGTACCCAAAAGATACTCTTTTGTAGAAATTAATTGATATTTTTATTTCTGATAAAAGTATATATTTTTAGTATTTAAGCAAATTGTATTTAGGTTTATTTAAGTTATTTTTTATGTATGTTCGCTCATTACCCGAAGACGCGTAGACCTTTTTGCAAATTTTTTTTTCGTTTGAAGGATTATACTTTCGAGATAGTCCCATAGAAATTTTATCAAAATCGGTTGTGAAGTTTGTTTTGAAGTCAGTTTTTAGTTTAAAAAATAATGCTTTTGCAGAAGGTTTTGTAAAAACTACAGTCAAGGGTATGCTTGAGTCTGTTATTAAAAAAAAAACTATTTTTCAAACTACAAACCAAAAAAAAAAATTTTTTTTTTATTTACTATTTTATAAAAAACTTTTTTTATATTTTTTTTCTTTTATAGTTTTTACAACAAACGTACACCCTGTACATAGTAAGCCGCCGATCACCCGATCGTCCAATACTATCGCGATGGCGAGGTGAGACTAATCATTTTTATCTCGGCCGGAACACCATTGATCGATCGATACCAGAGACGGGTTTGTCAGTGTTACCCGTAATTGGTGGCTGCCGGATTCGGATTCTAAATTTAAAGTTTAAATACTTGTATACAAGTTGACTGCCATGACTTTGTTTGAAAAAAAAATGGTAATTACTTTTTTTTTACATATGTATGTTTTTTTTTGTTGGCCGATAGTATATTTTAAGTTTTGCAATATCCTATCATTGTCCACATCACCCGTTTGGTTGACTGGTAGATAGGCTTTAATTAGTAATTAATGTAATTAAAAACTGTAAATGGCCTAATTACACTTATGTTAAATAAATAAAAAAAAATACATAAATGTTAACGATGTTATCGCTTTAAAACAAAAATAGACACTTGTTTTTGTCTTTCTGTCCCACTTTTAGGCGTAAAAAGACTAAAAGGAGAAAGCCTTTTAAGGCTTCTACGACATTTTTTATTTTTATTTATTTTATAGGTAACATTAAGTAAATTGTTGCAGTGTGTTTGTTAACGACAAGTGATTCATTAAGACGTTTTTTATAAAGCCCGGGAATCATGAATAATGACAAGCTACTTGGGGCGAAGTAATTATAATAAAAATGTCCTTATTTGTCACATTGCCTAGACATTATGATTATAGACTCAACCGGTTACCAATTTACTAGTAAATTAAAAAACTTAAAATTGTCTACTCCATTACAAATCTATACTATTAAATAATAACAGATACAACAACAGATTTTTAATATGGATGGACATCTCTATTACGAAACTTTATAGAAATTTCGTCATATCACAAAAACTGGCTATCAAAATCCGATACCAAAAAACGTGTCCGATTTGTTCCATCATTCTTGTATCAGTTCAGATTAATAACACGCATATTTTTACGTCAATCCACAATGCGAGCACATCGTGTCGATTCTATGCGATTTGGACGGCCATTTTTCAATATTAGTCGTAGATAAAAAAAGAAAAAAAAACGCTTTGAACTCTATGGTTTCAACAATAAGGATGTTCTTTTTTTGAGTTTAAAAGTAGTGTAATGTCTCAATAAGGTGTGGCCAGCGTCACAATCGATTCGTGTTGTAGAAAAAAAATAGTGATACGTTAGCTTTCAATCAAAATAATGACTTTATTTAAGATTGACGTTGAAATATCGCGCGCTCCATTGTGTTCGGATAAGTAGGAGGTGAAGTTTTAAATGTAGGGTATACGAGCTTGTAATGGACACGTATCCAAAAGTTGACATAGCACTATGAAGAATTAAGTTTCTTCCTCTCATTCTGATATTTTTTAAAAATTATATTAGGAAAAGTTGTATACATAATAAACTAAATCACCATTTAAAATATTTTTACTAAATTAAAAAGCACCTAGTAAAGATTGAAGCCCTATACTTAGGTCACTTCTACGCAAATCTCACATATTTTTTTTGTAATGCAAGTTATTGTCTGCCATAAAACTAGATTTCATTCATCTATTTTTGCGTGGTTAAGTGATAAACGTCCAAATATTTGCTTTCACATTTATTACACCTTGACTGCCAGCATTTTTAATCGTTTGTCGGACACCTAGCGACTGTCATGGTATTTAAAGACTTTAGTAAGATAAAGTCAGAAGTCAAAAGTCCAAAATCATTTATTTATATTTGGATATTTGTATTACTTGATAATAAAAGGATAGGTCATAACGACCAGACTATGACACACCTTCTTTCCTTCTTCGTGCCCTACCAGCTGCACTAAGCGTGACCTATATGAGGCCTCAGACAACGCTGAGAAAGTGGGGACCATCTGGAGGGAAAAATCTGATTTTATTTTGAGCCTTCGAAACGAGAAGAAAAAAAAATTAAGAATAAAACAACCATACGTTAAGTGTCAACCACGGAGTCGTTTACCCTACCAACCAAACCAGATGCCGCTCTAAGCTGACAATACTGATCGACTCCAATAAAACATATTGAGTTATACGTCACGAGACAATGGACAAGGTTCGATTCCCGTGATTGACACAGATGACAGGATTAGCTCGGTGCATACCTAATGATGACATGCTTTTTTGTATGGCAGCTACGTAGTTGTGTACAAGTACCGATTTTTGTATTAGAAGTAATTGAGTAACATAAGTAGTATACAATCTATATTCATATATTATTAAATCCTATGGAATTATTTTAATTTTATTCTATCAAACATAATTTGCTGTAAATAATTTCTAATTAATTCATTTTGTTTAATTATTTATTTATATTGTAAGTAATAGTAGTAGTGATATTGTTCAGTGTAGATATATTGTACTTTTATAGGGTTTTGTATAGGTATACTGGTGTTCACATCGAGAAGACTTACTTTTACTGTTTCTGTACATTTAAGATACCTATTATAAAGTGTTCCTGTGAATTGTCAGTTTTGTCAACCAAATAAAAAAAAAATCTGTAATAAATGATTATTATTATTATGTTGGTACGCTTTTCAGTCCCGGGTCCATGGGGACCCGGTCCTTTGAGGCGTTAATGGGGTCAAAGCCAACGTGAAGAGGCCTTTTGCCTTTTAGTAACTTTTTATCTAAAAATTTAGATGACTGCATCTATGGAGGTCTATCCCTTAATGTGCCATTAAAATGCACCAACGGACCGTCCTAGCTGCCGAACTATTTGCCAATGACGGATTGTATTATTATTATAAAGTTCCCGGTGCGTATATCTATCTGTACTGAATAATTTTTGAAACTACTGGACAGTTTTTAATGCGGTTTTTTGATTTTTCCGGCAAGATATAAGTAGCTGTGCAAAGCCTGGGCGGATGAAAAAGATTTATTTTAATTATTTACTAAGTTTCGGAAGCCACGTTAACAGCTGTTGGCATAGGCTGACATGAAGCTATATCACACTTTTTAGATAGTTGTAAAATTCTGATACTAGTATTACTCATATGAAAAACTAATAAGGAACATTAAAGTATGTAAATTTAAATCATCATCATCAAGTCTTTTCGTCTCCACCGCAGGAGAACAACCCTCTCTGTACTACAAGGCCATACTTGGCCAGAGTAGCCAGAGGACTTTGACATACATTCTACTCGCTCACCAGATTTGTAAAAATAATAGTGTAACTCTGTGTTGATTTAACGCATGTACTTACATTAAATTAAATGATAATTGTAGAAGAGGAAAATATACTTGCAGACAAACTTGGTACCAAATCTCCTCGGCATTTAAGTTTTTGAGATAATGTCATTGAAAGAAAAAAAGTTTAACATCAAACCCACCCCGAATAGGTAGCAACTGGCCATCGAGAAAGGAACCCAAAACAAAATAAAAATCGGTAGCGATCGGACAATAGCAATCGATATTAAAATTTCGATTCGATCGAACATTAATGAAACAGCTTGATAAATGAATTGAATACAAAGCTGGCCATCGCCGGACGTTTGAAAAAAAAAGTATCGATGCTACTGGCCGGCGAAACTATTAATCAAATTCTTTATGGATTTAAAAATATTTTGGTGATCGAACTGACTTGAATAGAATGTGTCGGAGTTGAGATTCAAATGTTTTTTTTTTATTGCTTCCTGTGATCATTGATAAGTTTTATCCGTATTGCTGCAATATTTTTTTATTGATGGGCGATTAAGTAAGTACATAATATATAAGACTACTTTAACATTTATGCCTCTGAATTAAAATGGAAGGATAAAGACACTTCTTTACAAAAAAAGTCTACGTATTTAAATAAATATTTAAAAAATAATCTTTTTGGTTACAAATTCAAATGTTCTCCCATGCTGGTCTGGGAGAAACGAAAAAATTTAGAATGTACCAGCTGCTTCTCTGCCCGCGCAGATCGTAAAAGCCGATCGAGGGAACGGGCAAAAATGCGAATCATTTTAACAGGCGATGCGGCTAGCAACCCGTCACTGTATTGATTGCTTTTCCATCTTCTCGCCCACCATGACGCTAAAAGTGGCTTTTGAGTCTTGCGGCCCTGCATAGAGCCGCAAGACCCAAAATGCTCTGTCTGCCCCATTAGGGATAAAGACGTGATAGTATGTATGTATGTATGTAAATTCAAATGTTTATTTAGTAATTAGACCTTTACAGGCACTTTTAGACCTCCAGATATTTTTTCAATTCTTATTCTATTACTATTTCTGCATCGCCCGTTTAATGTAACGACTCATTTTTTTTCTGTTTTATTTTATGTACAGACTAACGGATCCTAAGGATAAGGTGGTCAAACGACCTGACCAAGGTCGCTGAAAAGCGCTGGATGCAGGCAGGCTGCTCTAGATCGGTCAACTTAAAAAAATTACGCAAGCGGTGAGTTGGAAAACTACACGTATTTTATTTTAGCGAGTCACTCAATAAAAAATAATACTCCAGAAGTGCTATTTTTGAAACGAGGAGTCGCCTAAACGAATGGTTTTTCCTTACAAAAAATCGTTTATTTAGTGACTCCACGTTTGAAAAATAGCACTTCAGGAATGAGTGACTACTAACATAAAAAGTGTGTGTATAATTTTGTTTTATAACTACCAGACGCAAATATAGTACGCCTAACAAATTAGCATATTTTCAAGAATCCCTGATTAAGTCTTAGCTGGAAGACTCACATAGCTCACAAGTTAGACTCTAAACTCCAATTACCGAGCACTGCATCAATAGATTTATGAGCCATATTTATTGCACTTTCATACTACTTTCATTGCTTCCGGTGTATGGTATACAAGTTGGAAGGGACCTAACCTTAATAAATCGAACCACTGGCTATATTAGATCACTTTAGTATAATGAAATTACAATAACAGTAAAAAAATGGCCTTTCCATAGTGTGCAGCCGCCCAGGCGCTACGATTCCACAGAGAGACAAAAAATAGCGTCAAACTTATAAGTTACACTCCTCTTTTTTGTCAGGGTTTAAAAATGTTAGAAACCGCACAGCTAGCAGATATATTGAAGATGCAGCCGGTAACACGCTAAGAAGAAGAAACATCAATTTAAAAATGGACCACTATCAATAATTTTTAAATTTAGTCTAAAAATTCAAATTTCGAATCAACAGAATATGACGTCAAGAGTTCGCTAATACAGGCGACGTTCGATTATTTCGAGCGATTCACATTATTTTGACACAAATGACTAATCGTGTGCGTTCCGGATGTCGAAGATGCATGGCCCGTCTGGATTCCGATGTATAAATATCGTTTTTGTATCCGATCGGAGAAGGGCGTAAGTTCGATTTTGTATTTGAGTTATATTCAAGCTGTTTGAATGTTTTCTGTTTGTATACAATGTCCTTTTTTATTAAGTACAAATATTTTAAGGCGTGAATCAGACCATCATTTTGAACAACTTTTCCCAATAAATGTATATCGAAATAGGAAAAAAAAAATTTAGGTTTTCATAGAAATCGAAGTAGTCACGTGATATCATTACTATGGAAAATGAAAATTATTTTTTCGTATTTCGATAAAAATTTACTGGGAAAAGTTGTTCAAATATATGGACTGAATCACCCCTTAAAATATTTGTACTTAATAAAAAAGGACATTGTATAGAGGCGTCTTTTCCTACTAATATTATAAACGCGAAAGTTTGTAAGTATGGATGGATGTTTGTTACTCTTTCACGTAAAAACTACTGAATGGATTTTAATGAAACTTTGCAATGATATAGCTTATACATCAGAAAAACACATAGGCTACAATTGATAAAGATATTGTGTGATCCTGCGCAGACGAAGTCGCGGGCACCAGCTAGTATTTCATATTTCATATATTCGCCATTTGTAATCAATCTCCCATGCTGGTCTGGGAGAAATAAAAAAAAATTAGAATGTACCAGCTGCTTCTCTTCCCGCGCAGATCGAGGGAATGGGCAAAAATGCAAATCATGTTAACAGGCGATGCGGCTAGCAACCCATCACTGTATTGATTGCTTTTCCATCTTCTCGCCCACCATGACGCTAAAAGTGGCTTTTGGGTCTCGCGGCCCTGGGCTCTGCATAGAACTGCAAGACCCAAAATGCTCTGTCTGCCCCATTAGGGATAAAGACGTGATAGTATGTATGTATGTATGTTGTAATCAATAAGATACAAATTCATTGTCATGCACTTTACAATTAGTGTTCCTAATACTATTTACGAAATTGCCTATTCAGGCATTGGGAACTAGGTTTTGATTTTCTATTTATTTACAAGATATAAAAACAAACAAAAATCAACTCACAAACTTTTTAAATTTTTTAACAAAAAATTTGTCGAGGTAATAATACTCGACTAATTTTTTATTTGACTGGCAATTATTTTGCCCAACGAATAAGCATTGCCATCCAACGTGGCAATGCTGCCAACTTTTTGGGCACTCTACCGCAGGGCAATGATCTGGAAGACGTTTTCTATTTGTAAGGTTTTTCTTTTTTATTATGTTGGTACGCTTTTCAGCCACTGGTCCATGGAGCCCCGGTACTTTGAGGCGTTCATGGGGCCAAAGTCAACATGAAGAGGTCTTTTAGTACCTTTTTACTTAAAAAGTGAGATAGCTGTATCTATGGAGGTCTATCCCTTAATGTACCCTTATGTATGTTATTATTATTTGTTTAGTTTAATTTAGATGTTAACTGAAATTTTAATTCATTAAAGATATAAGAACTTAGGTAACAATATACCTTTTTTACAGTACTTGTTTTTTAATCATAGACACGTAATAAAGAAAATATTTTCGCGCCAGAATTAACATTGTCATTTGCACAAAAAAATATTGTCAACACGTTGCGTCCGCTTATTTTTTTATACCTTTTTTAGAGAACTTGTTCTGTAATCATAGGCACATAATAAGGAAAACACATGTTATTGTTTTCAACAAAAATGTCAACAGTCAACATGTTGTTTTTTTTTTTTGCTGTCATTATAAGACAAATCATAACTTCGTAGAAGCTATCGAACGAGAGTTTTTGGCGGGAAGTCAAGGGGTTCAGTTGGAGTTTGCTTTAAATTGTTTTGCAAATTGATTCTAGTGGATTTTATAATATGAAATTGGTGTAGTTTGGTGTTATAAATGCTCATTCTCATGGACAATATGTGAAATGTTTAAAGTGGACAGTCATAGTGCGGTTGTAGTGATATTTATTTGCTGCGGTGGGCGTCTTTGGGCGCCGTCCGCCACTCAATCGGCTATGAAAACCAGTAGAATCGTATAGATTTGTCGCCAGAAGCTCCCTTAAAGCAATCAAAGGACCTATACCAACCTTTGATTGTATAGTAGGTTAGGTTAGTTAGGAATAAAGACTAGAAAAATAAAGATAGGCTCTAAAGGACTAGTTTCCAGAGTCGTAAAAAAAAGAAGCTATCGAACCTGGATAAACGTAATTGACAGGTGTCCTTACTCCTGACCACTGAACCATAGAGTCCCCTTATTTTTTACTCCTACAGATTCTTTTGCGAAAGTGTGAAAAAACTTTGCTAAATCAAGTGCCGCAAAAAGTTGGATCAAAATAACAGGTATAAATGCTTGCATCAAAATAACAGGTACGGATAAAACGGTATCTATTTCGGGTGGACTTTAATCCCAATCCTGACAATAGTCCCCCACAATAGTCTCGAGGGTATTGTCATTGATATCGATAAAAAACGTGGGAGTAAGAATCGATATAGTGACTTTTGTATCGATTTTTTTCTCGTTTTACTTTGAGTGTCGTTGAGTGATTTCTTGTGATTGAAATTGGGATACTTTTATAAACTTAGACTTCTGATTACGCACATATAAAAATATTTTGGGGTAAGATAATAAATTAAGGTAAGTACCTATATCATATATCACACAATTAATATATCATAAAATTAAACCTTGTAGGCCTTTGCCGTATACAATGGGACACACATAATGCTAAAAAACTGAAAATCATATGTAAGTACCAACGAGGTAATGCTGCCAGTTTCTTGGGCACTCTGCCCTGTGACGCAGCGATTGGGGGTCAATTTATTGAATTTTTTAATGTTAATTAGGTATATTTTAGTTTAGAGTTTCTTTTTTAAAATGTAGGTTATGAAGTTAGGTTTTAGTTTAATTATTTAGTTTTATAATATAACTTGAAATAAATAAGTAACTAAGTAAATACTTCCTTTTTCACTATTTTCTCTGAAAAAGCATACTTGCTTATTTATATTTTTTTCATTTGTAAACTTTTAATTTTAATTTTTAACTATATACTTGAAAGTATGTTAATGCCTGTATTAAAATTAGTGAAAATTTTGTGGAATTATTTACGATACTTCATTGCAAGAAGTTCCTCTTTGTACCTTCTTCTTATCGAGTCGAAATGGTTTCAGTGTAGCTTCAATTTCAAATTGTCTTTGACCAGTACCTATGTAGCCACGGTGATCCCTCTGTCATTAGCCTCGTTAAGGTCCTCCATGGTACATGTCGTAGGGCAGCCCGGACACGACAGAAGGTGCTCCATTGATTGGGTGGCGCCGCAATCGCAAAGATCGTTATCAGCGTGATGCCACCTAACTCGGTTTTCTCTACACCTCCCAACACCAGCACGGAGTCTATTGAGAGACTTCCAGACTGACCAGGGGAGGTCTTTACCCGGTGGAAGTTTTTCTGCAGGTGGAAGGTATGAGTCATATTTGTACCGGCGTATACAGAGCCTAATACATCAAAATGTTGTTGACAGTTAAAAAAAATTGCCTTTTTCTGAGTATTCTGAATTGGTAAAAATTATAACACCTCGCATGTTCGTAAATTAACGCAGTGGGTGATATAAATCACGGAAAAATGCAATGCGTTACGTGTGAACTTTACAGATATCGGAAAGAAGTTTTAAAAATAAAGGAGATATGTAGCAGTTATTTCATGAACCAGCGACCTTGGTCAGTTCGTCTGACCACCTTGTTGGTGTATGTCCTACGCTTGCCCTACCTCAGACAGTAGTATAGTTAAATAGCTGTGCCCGAGAGCTTCGCTCCCCGTGGGAATTTCGGGATAAAAACTATCCTATGTCCTACCCTGGGTATCAAACTATATCCATATCAAATTTCATCTAAATAGACTCAGTGGTTAAAGCGTGAAGTGGTAACAAACAAACTAACAAACAAATAAATAAACTCACTTTCGCATTTATAATATTAGTAGGATAGTAGTAAGTAGGATAGAAGAATAGGAAGTAGGATAGGATAGGATAGGATTTGACTCTTCAAATATACCTGCCCATGCCCAGTAATTCAATGGAATGGTATGATATACATACTTAACCCACGCAATTCCCATATTTATTCAGAAGTCAATAACAATTACCGTACCATTTCATTCTTAAAAAAACAACTCTGAATCAATATCTTGCGCAATCGCCTGTAATAATGCAGCTGAGCCGTAAAAGTTCAATCTCCAAGTTGGAGGCCTATTCTGGATACAATCGGGGATACTGATATTTAAAAAAAAAGTTTTTGAAGTGAAAACTTCTTTAGCGGCGTTGTGCACTTTTTTTGGAATGGGTAAAAAATCTTAAACTCGCGTCAGGACCACGTGTCCTGATCGAAAATTCGTAAGACGGCGCAGGGCGCTTGCGCGAATGTTCGTGTGTGTTTATGTTACGTTACGTTCGTGTGTGTAATGTGTCATGCTTGTGACATTTGTGACAGACTGTGGTTCAGAAAAGATTTGAAATATTTTATACTGATAATTAAAGCAATTCGTGCAAAATTATTCCCAAACAATTCCAAAATATCAAAAATGCACAACGTTAATATTCAAGTTTTCACTTCTGCCGGCACTCCAAGAGTGCATCCCGTCGTTTTTTTTTAAATTGATGCTGGGTTGCGACAATTGCGACCTATGAGTTATTTTTAAGTACCTATAGGTACTTCTATTTTCACGATTTTGTCAAAGATTTGTTACCGGGGTTTTTTACATAAAAAAAAACTTTTATTTTTTTATTGAAAATGTCGATGGGTTGCTACTCTTGCGACCTATAAGTTATTCTTAAGTACTTATAGGTACTTCTATTTTACGTTTTTGTCAAATATTTGTTTGGAAAATTAATAGGATAACCAATATATTATAATTTGCTATTTTCTTAAAACTCAAACCAGATACTTTGAAAAAGTTATATGGGATTTGTATGAAATACAGGCCGATGGCGTCATAGTTTCTTGGATTTGAATAATGGTACCTATCGATTTTTCTGTAATAATAAATCTAAAATCACGGCTAATGATGAAAATTTTCAGAAATTTGCAACATGTCTCGATATTTTTTGTTGAAAAATTTCTTGAGGAAATCTCTTGCGAGAAATTTCTGAAAAAAAATCCTGACCGTTACATTTATCGAAATTTTCAAAAGCACATCACTAAATACGACTTTATTTTTTGACGATTTATTTTTTGAACAGTACCAAATAATTTGTTGTTGATCTACGAAAGTACCTAGTTCTCCTTACAGGAATAATAACGGTAAATGTACTTACACGACGTTTTTGTCACTAACTTCATCATCATCATAATTTCAGCCGCATAACGTCCACTGCTGGACATAGGCCTCTCCCAAAGATTTCCAAAATGACCAATTTCCAAATTATCACTAACTTGGATAGCATAATTTAGGGCCGTAAGAAACGCAACTTTTAGCGAGTAGGAGAGCTCGTAGGTTGAAAAGGGATAAAAATAGAATGGGACCATGGGTGCATTAACAATCCCCGTAAAAAAATGTGCCAGCCGGTCTGGGAGACAAGAAAAAACGCATGCAGCGAATATTTTTTTTAATTTTTATCTTGAACTTATATGGAGAAACAGAAAAAATATTTCTGTTTCTTCTAACACGCTTAAATTAAAATTAATAAAATAAGTAGATACATATTTTGTTTTACTACGTTAATAATCAAATATAACCTTTAAAGTGGTATAACGGACCCTTTACAGAATAGGGACACAGACAGCAACCTGCGCAGGCGCCACCGCACTCTTTAATTTGAAAATTGTGCCGCATAGCGCCATCTATCTGGGATCAGAGTCATTGACACCGCTACCGTACTGGCCACTCGGTGTTTTGCCTACTAATCAATTTGAAAAAAGAATAACTTCTTTTTTATGCGACGTTCTGATTGATAGAGGATTTATTTCATCATGATTTGAATTGAGAATGCGTTTTGTTATGTGATGCAAAGAGGATATGAAAATACTAATATGTTTGTGATGATTGACATTATACTAATTTGAATTGGGAATGTTTTTTTCTTTTGTATCATTGTTATAAAGCTTACTATAGGTTGGAAATCATTGAAGATTTAGAGTACATACCCAAATTAAAGAGTAAGTAGACATTTTCATGAAAATACAGCTAAAATTCTGAGTTTTTGTTGCAATGTTTAGTTTTTTCTAGTTTAATAAAGCAATATTGATGCCAATTCAGATGAAGGTTTATTGACACAAAACATAACAAATAAAATCAAACGCGATTACAATAATCGATGCGGTGTCTTTGATCGAATTGGTCTGACGTAAAGCTTTGTTCACATTCACACACAACTTTTTGCCTTCATTACAATACAGTACATGTAAATGACGGACTTTTGAGTCCTCTTAACGTAGACCAAACTACACTTTTTCATACAAACGTAGTCTACGTTTTATTTCGAAACGACATGCTCAATTTCGGCAAAATTTTGTAATTTCAAAGATATTGCACATATTTAGGCTTATAACTGGTTTTCACAGTCAAAATATAAACTTGAAATAGAAAATAGTGTGTTATATAATTTTTGACCGTCAGTATGGAAAACATCTTCACGATTATAATTTTACTGTCGGAACTCGAAAATCAATTATATCGTTAAAATCGTTTCAGATCGATCTCTTAAGTTTTGAAAAACAAAGGATCCTATTTTCTTTATATATTTTTCATACTTAATTTAAAAATTAAAACCATACTTACAGGTGTGCAGTGTGCACCCGTCATTATCAATCGAATTACATTACAACAATATTTGACCACCAACTGCAACGCCCAACACAATCTAACTTAAACCTTACAGCATTCACCACAACGGTGAAATTCCTTCATCACCACCTGATTTTACAACCTTTCCCAGTATCAAATTGATAATTTTACAATCGAGTGAGATGGCTATATTATTTGCTATAGGAGTGAAAGAGACAGCAATGTCGCCAGTAACACCAGTGGCAGATAGCACAATTATAGTGTTTTAGCCTGCAATCCCTCGAATCTAGAACACAGATGTGAAACGGTGTAGAGTGCAAGCTTTTAAAACAACGTCTTATAAAACTGTTCATTTTTTTGGGCTGATACAGTTCAAATACTTTGTGCCAAATGGTTTTCGGCGCAGAATGAGACCACTCCGTCTTTTGTGGATATAAAGAAAGACAACTAAAAGGACTATTAGACTATGAGACTGCATTTCCAAGGACTCTTAGATGACAGCTAGACGACCGTTTGTAAAACGGATGAATTGGAGAGTCATTGGCAAATCTCTGCCAAAACATTCATAGTGTGCGTTTCTTTACAGTGACACCGATAAAACACTGATTCTATTTAAATTTGTACTCAATTCAAATATATAGTATAATAGGATGTTTATAATATCTCTTAATAACTTGTTTTGATGGTTACTTACACCTAAGTTTACTACCGCTTCCTAAGCGCTAATGCAGAAGAAGCGGCAACAAACTGCACTGCAGCATTTTCTTAATCCTCCAATTAATTAAATATTTAAATTTGTTATAAATAAAATACATGAATATAAATAAATACATAAATATATAGGGACAAATGTGGACAGAGAATACATTGGTTATTATGTCATAATTTATTTTTAATAGCCTGATGTTGTTTCCCACTGCTGGGCAAAAGCCTTCCCTTCTCCTCACCACCTATCTCTATCCCGTGCAATTTGCTGCCACCCACACGAAACTCTCGATGTCATCCCGCTATCTCTTCTCTGGTCTACCCCTACGTCTTCTTCCATCTGGTCCCACAAGGTGACCCTGTGGGCCCATCTATCTGCTTGCATGCGGCACACATGTCCCGCTCAATCCCATTTGAGTCTGGCAGTCTTGACGCCTACATCTACAATCTTAGTTTTGAAGCGCAGGTCTTTTAAAATGTAATCTTGGTTCCTAAATGTATTTGACAATAATTTAGAAGTACCTATACTTTTGGAATCTTAAGCTCTCTTCCCATCTGTGTCTAGACTTTAATTAGGTTTCAGTAATCGAAACGCGGCGGTCTGCGAGTTATTACTTTGATTGCTCGCTAATCGAAAAAATACTTTTTTTAACATTTTGCAACTTCTTCATCTCACTTTGATTTATTTACATTCGTCATCTCATGTGATGTGACGTATTGAACCAACTGCTCAAGAAGAGTATGTAGGCACACACGTCATCATCAAGTCTTTTTGTCTCCACTGCAAGAACACGACCCTCTCTGTACTACTAGAGCAATACTTGGTCAGAACAGCCAGAGGATTTGGCCTACACTCTCCTCGCTGGCCAGACGGATTGGAGAGGTCATGATGTTTATAAGCTTTGTTTAGCTTGTATTTCCTAAGTCACTTTCTACGACAAAGGTTGCCAAAGGTTTGCCGTGTGGTTTCCTAGTAGAATAGGACCACTCCATGTCCTCCCTGAAGGTGACTTAGGAAATACAAGCTGAACAAGGCTTATAAACACCAATGTGTCCTCTCCAACCCGTTTGGCCAGCGAGGAGAGTGTAGGCCAAATCCTCTGGCTGCTCTAGCCCAGTATGGCTATGGCAGTACAGAGACGGTACTCCTGCAGTGGAGACAAAAAGATCTGATAATTAAAAATAAACATTTCATAACTGGACCAAGAGTCATATAAAACTGTTTATCAGGCGGACAGATTGTGATATATGACCTAGAAATCAAATTCAAAACAGGAATAAGCGATAGATATGTTTGTTGTGACACGTTATTATTTAGCCAGGTTCTAGGAAGACGCCCACATGCTGGACAAGGGGCCACATGCTAATGCTGTGAGGGATGTAGAGGGTCTACTGGATGAGACATCTTTCTACATTATATCGCTGGTGCCCGCGATTTAGTCTGCGCAGTATCTTTATAAATTGTAGCATATGTGTTATTCTGATGTATAGCGACGACCTCCGTGGCGTAGTGGTCCTCATGCTAGTCCGCCACCCAGAGGTTTCGGGTTCAATCCCTGGTCAGGGCAAGTTGAGAAAAGGACATTTTCAAATAACCTGGGTCTTGGATGTTAATCTAAATATGTATTTGTTATAAAAAATAGTATCGTTGAGTTAGTTCCCATTTATCATGAGTCACGAACTTACTTTGGGGCTATCTCAATCAGTGTAATTTGTCGAACTATATATTTATTTATTAGCTATATTATTGAAAATTTTTCAATAATATAGACTTCGACCCCACTTTTTTTCAGAGGTTAAAAAGTCTCAATGTCCGTTATATTTTCTCTACATCCGTGTTTTATACTCTGTGGTCCCGTCGTGCGTCCAGAGTCCCTCTTTATTCTTAGTCTATGGTTCATTGTTCACTATTAGTTGTTCAGCTTTTGTGCTTTATAAATTGATCGCTTCAAATTATGTGCAGAATCTAGGCGGTAAATTACGATATATCTGGCTAATGTGCTTAATGTGCCTGTAAATCTCATTATAGTTGTTGATTAAGTTTCTAGCTGGAATAAAATGACGTTTTTACTTGTATTTTTGACCATCGACAAAAAAGAGAGGTGTTTTAAGTTTGACGCTTATGTCTGTCTGTCTGTGGCATTGTAGCTCTCGAATGGATGGACTGATTTTGATGCGGATTTTTCATGTAAAAACAAGTTCCTTTGGTGTTTCATGAAAATCGGTTCAACCCTCTGATATTTATTAGGAGTTAACGCTTACAAGTCCGGGTTTTTTAATGTACCTGGCAAATTATAAATAGCGCTACGGACATCAATTCCACTTAACATCGGTCGGAATATGTAGTTCCGCCATTCATCACTAGATGGCGTCCTGGGAGGTTTATTTAATTTACCTGGCAAATAAACTTGTATATTAAGTACTTTTACGTCTAATGGCCTTAGGCTCTATCTAAGTCGTAAAGGAAAAAGACGTGATGGTTATAGTTATTGTTATTGTATAATACTTTTGTATTAAAAAAACTTTAACAGTCATAGGAAACGTATATGTACAATGACATATCTTTTTAAGTATAATTTTGGTTTAAATTTCAAACTACTAAACTGATTTTCAATAAATTTGTATAGGACCAATCTGGATTATCCTTTCAAACAAAACAGATTTTTTTAAATTATATTTTTAAATAACGAAGTTCTGATATAAAAAAATACATACAGCTGAAATGAGGACCTGCTTTTCAATCGGTTAGGTATCTAGTAAGCATTTAAAATTATGGAATGAAATAAAGTATCCATGCTTCAACGTGTAACTTTGAAACTCTATTTGTGAGCATGGCCCGACACGCACTTGGCCAATTTTTTGAATTTTCCCTTATTTAAAAGTCATTTTTACAAGGTTTTTCTACTACTCTAATGTTATGTGTCTTTTAAATAGTCACGTGCACTAATAGCTCCCATGCTGGTCTGGGAGAAATAAAAAACTTAGAATGTACCAGCTGCTTCTCTTCCCACGCAGATCGTAAAAGCCGATCGAGGGAATGGGCAAAAATGCAAATCATGTTAACAGGCGATGCGGCTAGCAACCCATCACTGTATTGATTGCTTTTCCATCTTCTCGCCCACCATGACGCTAAAAGTGGCTTTTGGGTCTTGCGGCCCTGGGCTCTGCATAGAACCGCAAGACCCATGCTCTGTCTGCCCCATTAGGGATAAAGACGTGATAGTATATATGTATTATGCTATAGTGATATAGTATAACCCGTGGTTCGATTTCCCGTAGTATAAAGTGCTTAATTTAAATTTGTACAATATCATCACCTTTAAATATGACACAGCAATCTTTCGCCATACATCTTCAATCCTCCTACTCGTCTCTGTGTGTCTGTATGTTTGTTTTTAACTTTTTTTATTTAGTTCTACTGTTTTGCCAAAATAAAAATAAACACGTTTTATTCAAGTGAAACCTAAAAACATAAATTATGTCAAACATTTTTTATATATTTTTTTGTTTATTTTTGTATTTTATTTAATAAATATAGGCGGAGAAAAAGTAAGGTAAAAAAGGTAAAAAATCATTTATTTTCTCCAAAAAATCGCACAGGTTATGTACAAAAAATAAGAACATGTATGAATGTTGCCATCACCGATGTTGACCGACCAAAAGTATTGTATGCAACGTTGTATAAGTAAGTCAAAAAATGCTCGATGGCGTCTCCTTACGATGCTCGCATACCTGCGCCACTTGCATTTTTTGAACTTCCTTATATACAACAGTTGCAATACTATTTATTTTTAGTGTAACAAACAACTTGCGATCTGTAACGACCACTGCTGGAAATATACGCTAAAAGATACATACATACTATCACGTCTTTATGCCTAATGGGGCAGACAGAGCATTTTGTGTCTTGCGGCTCTATGCAGAGCCTAGGGCCGCAAGACTCAAAAGCCACTTTTAGCGTCATGGTGGGCGAGAAGATGGAAAAGCAATCAATACAGTGACGGGTTGCTAGCCGCATCGCCTGTTAAAATGATTCGCATTTTTGCCCATTCCCTCGATCGGCTTTTACGATCTGCGCGGGAAGAGAAGCAGCTGGTACATTCTAAGTTTTTTCGTTTCTCCCAGACCAGCATGGGAAAGATAGATTCTATATAATAAAATATAGCAAATAGGAAACAATTTACATGTTTTTTCTCAAAAACAATAACCTTCCCTAACCAAATAAGTACCGCTGGCCAAAGACCTTAACCATAAAACTATCTACATATATAAATGTTTGTGTGTCTGTCCTCGTGCTGTACGTGACGGAGACATTGAGATGCTGATATCTCAGTTCGTTCACTTCTCGGAAACTAACAATGTAGGTTCAAGGGTAAAGTTGAGTTCAACTTATATTTTAAACTAGCTGCGCCCCGTGGTGTTACTAGAGGAAAAATAACCAGGATGTCAGCTTCCTGTACACCAATTTTTATCAAAATTGGTACAGCCGTTTGCGCGTGAAAAACAAACATTCACACACACTTACAAATCGCCTTTATAATATAAGTGTGATTTGTAGAGAGTTCAGGGTTTGAAGTTTTTTATAGAAAGATCAATGATTCCTCCTCTGTTCTTATAAAAAAATCTGCGTTCCTTAAATTAGTTATATTCTACCGGTTTTAAAAGAACTTTTTTTCTATGCATCAAAAGTCTGCATTTTCATTTTAAATCGGTAGCATATTCTCTATATGGCTAACATACTGACTCATGTAGGAGAGATATTTTTTTAAATTAGGGTAAGCATAAAAGGGGCTAAGTTACTTTTTTTCACAAAAAAATATATAACAGCAAATTTCAAAAAGTCATATGATCCATACAAACCAGTTTGAACACATTTTTTTTAAAGAATCTTTCATTAAACTAAAAAAAGAACATTCAAAAGCATTTTACTATATAATGACAATTCAAACATGATTTCAAAAATAAATTATACTACACGAAACCCATTAATACTTCTAACAACGTATATCTGTCATTTAAAACAATTGCGACAAACTCTCAATTTGTTTTCCCTATCTAAAAAAAAGAATAAAATAACAGGCACATTAACAGGCCAGCTAATGATTCATTAAAAAAATAAAGCCATAAAATTCAAAACCCCGGGAAGGTCGTATAATCTATTAACACCCAAAAACGGTGGCTTGAGACCGATCGTATAGATTTTAAATTTATTTCCATTTAACGAAAGGCATTCGAAAACCAGCCATTTACACCAAAACCACTGGCAGGCAAAAATACACCCTTCCGAATTAAAAATACGAGCCCGTTCTATTTTTAAAACCGAAATATTTATGTTTGTCGATGCGCGATACGTTAACAAACAAACATTTAACTTTTTCTGTCACCGCAGAGTTAGGTAAAGGAATTTGAATCATACAGCCATTGCTGAAGCTTCATTAATATTTTTTTCGAATTTCTGTATTGCGGTCAGGATGGTCAGGTATTTCTTACGCGCGGAGGGTCTGTAATAAATAAATATCCACACACTTTGACAAATGAGTGAACACTACTTTTATGGAGGCGGCTTGTCTGAACCGTGGGGTGTACTAGTATAGGACGTATTGCTTTACCGTCATCCTCTTTTGTTGGAAATAAAGCAATAAAGTATTTTATTAAGTGTGTAATCGATTCGAAGAGACTTGCTTGTTTTATCTGGTCTATGCAAAATATATCATTGAGTGTGAATTAATCAAATGGTGATTTGTTGCTTTAAACCAGCATTTTAAGTAGTTATAGACGCCCACGGTTTGTTTGGAATTCGGCTTGCAAGACTGTAGTTTAGTTATTTTTATAAACAAACATATAACTCTTTATCAACAATATTTGTGAGAGCGTCAATATTTTAATTTTATTTGATTTATGATATCGGTGTCTTTAAATAATAAATCCATTTTAGGTACCTATGGGATATAATAAATAGTAAATTTATACAGACATTATTATAACATAAATTGAGCTAGGCTCAAAGTTAGTTTTAAATTTATTTTATATAATACAATAAAAATAAACAGCAAATAGGTTTTTTTTTTTACAAAATGCTAGATTGAAAATGGAACACCAAATTTTCATTTTTTTGCAAACTGACTAATTTTCTATTAAAATACAGACCTTGAACAACTTTAAAAAATATATTTTTTCTTCACTTTTACCAACAAAAAAAAAGTGAACTCAATACGGTCCGAAAGGCGCATATCAGATTCATTTCGTGTAAACACCATCTGAATTCATATTAGCCGATTAATAAATTCTCAGAAGTCCGAATAAGACATAAATTTTAATAATATATACCATAATGTGTTTATCTGTCCGTTCGATCTCGCTTTGTCTTAAGATGGAGGTTGATGTCGTGCGATAGTTTATGGTTTTGTGACTAGCTTATGTTGGCGGGTTTGTTTGTAATAAAACATTTTGTTACATGTATGCTTGTGTGAAAGATTGGAGTAGTTTAACAGGATATTGACAATATTAAAAGGTGTATCTAATGTCAGAAAAATTAAACAAAAATTAAAGAATTTACTTCAATCTAGCCGAAGAAAGCGGCTCCGATCGCGTGGACTTTATGACTCCGGGAAATGCTCATCAGGCATAACAACTTTTTCTAATAGTTTAGCTGGACCATTATGGTTCTGCATCAGGTGTTCCACTTTTCAAAATCAATATTATACCCTATATGTTGCCCAGGCTAAACAGCATATATAGCAAAAAAAGTTTCTATTGTGCCCTTCACCTAAGAATAGCAAATTTTCAAACCTCGTAAGTCGTAAAACTGAAAATAAAAGGCAATAGAGAATATCGAGGCCACTTATTAACATATTTATCAGTTGACTAAGCAATTTTAAACATATTTTTTACTTCAAAAACAATAATAAACATGCATCGGAATTCTGATACCGATTACATCTTTCCGATCGATTGGACCGCTACTGGTGTTGTTATGTGTAAGCAAATTTGAACTTTATCGATTCGAAATAAAATACAGTGATAGGAATACTTCTTAGGGATCCGTGTCATGCTATAAGCACAACTTTAGTATTTTAATAAACACTATACATAATGTTAATCATACTTATTGACGCGTAAAGTGTTCGTAAAAGTTTATTTGTAAACATTTGAATCTTTGAAAAATTCAAAAAGAGTTTTTGTGCTCTACCTCTTATAAACTATCGCATTGCATGATTATTAAAAAACTTTGTACACGGAATTAAAATGTCAGCAAATAAAAAATAAATAAATATATACGGAAAAATCACGCAGATAGAGCTAGCTCCAAATTAAGTTCGAGACTTGTACTATGGGATACTAACTCAACGATCCTATATTTTATAGCAAATACAAATATATATATATATATATACATACAAGACCTAGGTCAATCTGAAAAAGATTGATTTTCCATATTGACCAGACAGGGGATCGAACCCGGGACCTCCGGTGTGACTCTGGCATGTTCACCAACTAGGCCATACAGGTCGTCGGTCATAATATAAGAAAAGTTACGTTTCCTTGTACAAAAAATTATTTATTTTAACTTTATTGCACACGAAAAAGTGTACAAATGGCGGACTTAACGCCATATGGCGTTCTCTACCAGTCAACTATTAGACCAAGTAGAGAAATAATTAGGTATAATTTAATAGTTTAGAATGAGAATGACTCATTTCTCATTTAGGGTAATTATATTTAAGTAAAACATTTTCATTTTACTAGATGTTAAGTTATTTGGAATATGGTACTAGTGGTAAATGGTATAAACCTAGTAAAGATGTAAGTACAAATTTATAATAAGAAGTTAAATAAAATTCAGCGATCTAAATAAAATCGAATTGATACGGAACTTACTTTGGAAAACTGGTTCTATTTTGACTCTGTTCAAATTACTTATAAGCATTGGTCCGTGTTTGATCTTGTCAATCGAATTACAGATTAATATCGTCAATTTGACACGTTTTGGCGATGCGAGGTAACAAACAACGGACGTTTGATTGGTTATCTTACAATCGGTTTTCTGCTTGAGTTGGTAGTAAAGGAATTTCAAAATGTAGTTTCTACGACCTCTTTCTAAGTAGTTCAAGATATTCTATGTACGGATCAACCTATTACTATCTTATCTTGTGGCTAAAATGATGATGAGCCACTAGAAATCTACTGTAGGCAAAAATGCTGTTGTAGGTACTTATCCTAAAAGATTACTTTCTCAGCATCACTTGTTAGTTGACTGATAGAAAAGGCCCCTGGCCTTGAGTCCACTATTAGCATGTATACCTATTGTAATAAAGGTATATAAATAAAATAAAAGACCCTATAAAATGTTAAGTTCCAAAATGTATAGAAACTAAGTGCCGTAGAATACTCAGTTGGAACGAAGTTACACAAATTGAAGTCCCTACGAACTACCAAAAAACTTCAAGCCCTTAAAAAAGTACGTGATGAACGAATCTTACACTTCTGTTCGTCCTAGTCCATTCTATTACAGTCCGAAAAGGAACTTCGTTCCAGTACTCTGATTTTCCACATCAGATATTATTTTCTTTTATACATTCGGATGACCAACAGCTACACTTGCGATATAGGTTACAAAGTAGTAAACAAAAAGCTAATAACAGGATTCCACAAATAGAAATACAGTACAATTATGAGTTTATGGGAATGCCAAAAACGCTTAGTAAAGTACTGACTTAGATAATCTATACATTTAATAAAACAGTAAAAAAAGTGTGTCTGTACATTAAATATATTTCCAAAAAAAATATTGGGGGCGATGGAGACGTAGTAATAGAGTAAGAATTTTAAAAAAAATGTCTGTCTGTTTGTCTGTATGTCTGTTTGTCTGTTTGTCTGTTTGTCTGTTTGTCTGTTTGTCTGTTTGTCTGTTTGTCTGTTTGTCTGTTTGTCTGTTTGTCTGTTTGTCTGTTTGTCTGTTTGTCTGTTTGTCTGTTTGTCTGTTTGTCTGTTTGTCTGTTTGTCTGTTTGTCTGTTTGTCTGTTTGTCTGTTTGTCTGTTTGTCTGTTTGTCTGTTTGTCTGTTTGTCTGTTTGTCTGTTTGTCTGTTTGTCTGTTTGTCTGTTTGTCTGTTTGTCTGTTTGTCTGTTTGTCTGTTTGTCTGTTTGTCTGTTTGTCTGTTTGTCTGTTTGTCTGTTTGTCTGTTTTTACACGCTAATCTCCGGAAATACTGGACGGATTCGAATGAATCTTTTTTTGATATATAGCTATTAAGCCTGGGCAACATATAGGGTATAAGTGATTTTGGAAAATGGACCTCCTGATGCAGAACCATAATGGTGCAGCTAAACTATGAGAGATATAAAAATGCCGCCTTAGTAAAAATTGTTCAGCCTGATGAGCGTTTTCCAGAGATTTAAAGTCCACGAGAGCGAAGTCGCGGGCTTCGGCTAGTACAAAATACATATAATCAGATGAGTTTTTCTTTTTTTTCCTGAAGTGAAGGTACAGTAATAAATGATAAGTAAACACAAAGTACTGGCTGCGCGAAAGTCATTTAACCACCTTTAAAGAAATTACAATCCTCCAATACAGTGAGATTTTAAAAAACCGGGCTAGTGCGCGTTGGACTCAAGGGTCGCAAGGGGAAATATATCATCTGTAAAAATTAAACTGGCTAGCTATTACGTTTATGAGATACAGCCTGGTGACAGACAGACAGCGGAGTCTTAGTAATTGGGCCCAGTTTTTACCCTTTGGATACGGAAACCTAAAATAAGACCTGATAATAATGATGGAATATTAGAAGATATCCATACATCCATACTATCACGTCTTTATCCCTAATGGGGCAGACAGAGCATTTTGGGTCTTGCGGTTCTATGCAGAGCCCAGGGCCGCAAGACCCAAAAGCCACTTTTAGCGTCATGGTGGTCGAGAAGATGGAAAAGCAATCAATACAGTGATGGGTTGCTAGCCGCATCGCCTGTTAACATGATTTGCATTTTTGCCCATTCCCTCGATCGGCTTTTACGATCTGCGTGGGAAGAGAAGCAGCTGGTACATTCTAAGTTTTTTTTATTTCTCCCAGACCAGCATGGGAGCTTTAATATTAGAAGATATTTCTCAAATTATTTAGATACACGTAAATTTTACTATATAACTCTTATTTTATAGACGAAAGAAAGGCATATCACTAAAATGTCGTTCAACAGTGTTCATAACTTTTTTGTTTATGCGTTGTTTTCCCGATTCTTCGGCAAACAATCAGAAGTTTGCTCCGTCTCAATCAAACTTTTTAAACGCTCACTTCATTCCCCTATGCCGTTCTATTTTGTTTATGCTTTGCTGTATTATAATACTTTTATTGGAATTTTTAACGTAATAAGCAAAGCAGTAGGGTTACAAAAATCTTATTTTATAATAGGCTATAATCTGGAAAAAATCTAAAAACGAAAACATCGTAAAAAATACACTTTTTTTGTTACACTACTACTTATTCAAAATTCTCTGTTTGAAATTTTAGCAAAATTTGACACATAAAAATCCAAAAAATTATTGTGAAACTTATCGTCTACGTACAATCTCAAATGATTCATAAAAAAACATCAGATAAAACAATACAAAAGTTATATAACTAATAACTATGTTATCCCGCAAGGCAGTGTATTAGGACATGCAACTTACATTCAGAACGAATGTTTATAAAATGTAGCAAATGCATCTACAAATGCCGAAAGGCAATGCTCAATACTTCTTACCTCCCATTAAATTTTATCTCGTCCCGTATCTCAGAGCAAATCCTTTAAAGACAGAATGACAAAGTTACCCGGCGCAGGCGTCCTTGCTAAAAAGGCAAAAATACAAATTACTGGCCACATCAATATCGTATCCGGGCAATAATCGTTTGCTGCTTAAATAACCTTTTATGGTTAGGTTTGAGTTATAGGAGTAAAGCGTTAATAGTTTTATGCATCTGCTTTTTTCTGGTTAATAATAGGCATGACGAATGGAAAAATATTTTTGACCCATCGGTTGGATTAATAAAAAACATTGTATATGTATTTTTTATTTCCTTTGAGAAACCAAAAATGACAAAGATACAGCGCATTGAAATTTCGCATGACGTCACGGCTGGGTACGATTTTTATTTAGCGGTGACGTCGTAAGCCCCCCCTCCGGTACATTGACGCTCCGTATCTTTGTGAATTTTTACTTTTTTAGTAAACTGAAAAATATATTTTTGGATAATCTAAAAGACGGACTAATTACAACCAAACTTTTTGGACCCTGACGGTACGTATTGTTGCTGTTATTGATATGGATATACGGGATACTCACGTTGAAAGTTGAAAGGAAATGCTGGCCGACATGTTCTGACCTCATCTGGAGGTCATCTTCAGGGTGAATGTGACTCGAGACATGCGCTTGAAGTTGTCAAACCTCACTGGTGTTAACGATGCGTAGATTGCCTATTGCTATACTCGCAGTCATAGTGAATCAAAACCAAAAAAACCGACTAAGGTTTTTGTAAATATAACTGGTTATATTTACAGAAACCTTACGTTGAAAGGCTGGTATTAAGTACGGGGCTGGTATTAGGTACGTTCACCCTACTTGGTATATATTTTTTTTAAAGTTCTTGCCCAGGCAAAAACTTAAAAAAAATACTATTGGGTCCAAAATATTTGTTAAATATGGTTACACTGGACTGAGTACTTTCACGTCAATCGTCAATTAAGTATTAGGTTTAACGGAGTACCTAATTCCAGCCAGCTGGTATCACACTAGGCTGATATTCGGTACGTGAAAGGGTGGTATTAGATACCGAGAGGCTGTAATTAGAGCCGAAGGGTACTTTTCTATATTTTATTGTTTTAAAAATTTGCAGTTACATTTATGGTCAATTCAGATGTTAATTATGATTTTCAAATACATAAGCTATGAACATAAAAAAGAAACAATTGATTTCAGCCTATACTTAAAGCAGTACAATTTTTTAAAGGTGAAATTTGTACCACAAGGCTGACATTAGGTACGTCCACCCTACAAGTCAGACTTGCACACAAAGGTCTCGTACCTGTATAAAAACTGCGTTTGTTATAAATGGGAGATCCACTTAAATATTTATTTTATTCTGATTTTACAAAATCTGTGAAAATTTCAACTATATAGCTAGCACGGTGAGACAACAGTAATGGGGTCCCATTTTGCCCAAATCAAAATTTCAGATAGTTATTCTAAATTTCGTCACGATATTTCCTTTACCGAAAGCATTAATTTATCATTAATTTACTTTTTACCTAAAAATTACCAAACACCGCCAACTCAAAGGCACAACTCGCTACATCTCATAAATCGGGACCGAAATAAAAAAACTGCGTCCACATTGAAATATAATTATTGCCGTTTTAATGTATGTCTTCTTCACTTTTAGTTTGGTTGCCCGTATTTTTTGTTCTCGGGCGGCGTGCTGCGATTCAAGGTTGATAATCAATACCACTGCTTTATCACGGGGAACTCTGAGCGAATGCCGCCAGTTCACTGACTTTGCTTTTTTTTACAGCTAAGTTTGTTAACAAGCAACCACCACCTGATTGTTAGTGTTTCACATTTACTTGCTAATGTAGTGTTACTATGATGCCATAAATTAACTGTGAACTATTAAAAAGCAATGTAACAGCCATTAATATGCTATTCGTGCGTCTGTATTGCTTTTTTAATTCCTAAAGCTGTTTAATTTGTGCCCAAAAAGGTTAAAGAATAACCGATGGCCGTTAGCTGGCTGTTGTACAACTCGCGTGTGCTGCTTGGGTCGTCGTGCCTTCCCATCGCCTTATAAACTTAATTATTTCTCTTCGTTGTCACTAGATGGCGCTATTAGGTAATAATTAAATCAATAAAATCTTTTATTACTATTGTTTAAATAAAGTAGTACTCTAATTAATTACATATGACTTATGTGAAATGCAACTAATATTTTAAAAGCATATTCAAAATTTTTTTGTCACTTTATTGCTAGTAATGTGTGCTGCCATCTCTGTGAGTCTATCCCGCAAGTCCAGTTTGCTTACTTACGGCCTCCAATAGTTTCTATGGAGTTGGTTCTCGGTTACGTTAGTAATTATATTATCTTTGGTCTGACGGAGGGAATGGGTGAGAGTCAGAATCTGACTCGATTTAGATTTTGGAGACGATTTGGCTATAGCAGCCCTATTTGTATGCTTTTTACTGTTATTAGTTTTACGGGACTTACCGCGATTAATATCGTTTTTTGCCAGATATTTACCGACCAACCGATATGGTTACCCTTGACAGCCGGACATCCATCGCAGTTCCTCAGTCGGCCAGCGACCATGATGGCAGAAGGGTCGTCGAAATATCTGGCAAAAAACGATATTAATCGCGGTAAGTCCCGTAAAACTAATAACAGTAATTGTGACCGTGAAACTCTAAAATCATATATGTATGCTTTTTTCCTACGATTACCATAGAATGGCCTTAGAATGAAAACAAACATGTATATTTTCCCAAAAAACCATTCAATAAATGATGACCCGTAAATCTAAGGACAATAGCTACAAGATATAATAAAAAGGGCGATAAGGAGACGTATCAGCAGTTAAGGAGATTGAATTTGAGACAAACAACTATTTGATTACAGATGGAATATGGATTTTTATATTTGTTCTAAGGCCCAACGCAAACGACAGACTATCCGTGGCGCACTTTTTAGTCTGTGAAAATAGAACCTATGGAATCATACGCAGTAACGCACACGGTGTGCGCCGGACTTTTTGCGCGTCGTGTACGTTACTGCATGTGATTCCATGTGTTCTATTTTCATAGACTAAAAAGTGCGGCACGGTTTAGTCTGTCGTCTGCGTTGGGCCTAAAGCTGTTTAATTTGTGCCCAAATTAGCACTAAAGACGGTCATTAGAAACGTTTGCAATCATATAAAATTAGCCCAAAAAGCCTAAAGAATAACCGATGGCCGTAAGCTGGCTGTTGTACAACTCGCGTGTGCTGCTTGGGTCGTCGTGCCTTCCCATCACCTTATAAACTTAATTATTTCTCTTCGTTGTCACTAGATGGCGCTATTAGGTAATAATTAAATCAATAAAATCTTTTATTACTGTTGTTTAAATAAAGTAGTAGTCTAATTACAGGTCTAGCGTCTAACTCAGTCAGTTCCTGAGGTATGAGGCCGGTACGGGAGGGGTGACGAATGACGTGACATGACGTGTTCTAACTGTCTTGCTATACACGTGATACATTTTAATGCAGATATCTCTTACGATATCCTTATGATATTTACGAGCGTGTACCTAAGTCAAATAGATCAATATTGAGGCGTGTGACAATAATAACAAAAAAAAAACCGAACAAGTGCGAGTCGGGCTCGCCTACCAAGGTTAAAAATTTGTAGGTAAATATTATAAATATCTTGTGATATATATTTTCTTATTGCCGTAATGTATTTGGCTCCCCATTGTTGTATTGAATGGCGTTCTATCAACATTTTCCTCTCTGATTGGCATTTTCTGTATCGGAATCCTAATTCACGTAATAAAAGTCTAAAGTACTTATGTATAACCACATTTAATAAATCCAGCTTCCTCTAAAACTTTTCTTAATTTATTGGTCGTGGGAATTTCCTTTCTTACTGCGGATTACGCTTCTTTCTGGGAATCCTGCAGCCATGGCAATGGTTTTTTGTATATTAAACTCTGCAGAATTGGGATTTAATATTCTTGTTTTAAATATTCTTACACTTTATAAACTACTTGTTTCGTTTGAGTTCTTATTGGAGGACTCATCTTTGGTTGTAAATACCGTGTGCGTTTTACTTGAAGCGACCTGTCCCAATAACACGTATTGACGACAGCAAGCCTGACGCCCGACTGAAGTAAGACTGAAGTTACGCGTCGTTTGACGTTTCGTAAACACACCCCTCCCGTACCGCTCCCATACCTCAGGAACTGCCACAGTTAGGTGCTAGACCTGTAATTATTACATAATGACTTATGTGAAATGCAACTAATATTTTAAAAGCATATTCAAAATTTTTTTGTCACTTTATTGCTAGTAATGTGTGCTGCCATCTCTGTGAGCCTACCCGCAAGTCCAGTTTGCTTACTTACCCTCCAATAGTTTCTATGGAGTTGGTTCTCGGTTACGTTAGTAATTATATTATCTTTGGTCTGGTCTTTGGTTTGGTCCCATGCTGGTCTGGGAGAAATAAAAAAAACTTTGAATGTACCAGCTGCTTCTCTTCCCACGCAGATCGTAAAAGCCGATCGAGGGAATGGGCAAAAATGCAAATCATGTTAACAGGCGATGCGGCTAGCAACCCATCACTGTATTGATTGCTTTTCTATCTTCCCGCCCACCATGACGCTAAAAGTGGCTTTTGGGTCTTGCGGCCCTGGGCTTTGCATAGAACCGCAAGACCCAAAATGCTCTGTCTGCCCCATTAGGGATAAAGACGTGATAGTATTTTTGTATGTATGTATTAATTATTATTTAAATAATTATACAACGTTGAAAGGACATACTTGTAATACATCGATATAATGTAAATAAAATAATAGAAAAAAAAATCAACCATTTTATTGGAGCAAAAAAAACCATTTTATTATTAAAAAAATTAAAATTAAAAAAAACCATTTTATTGGAGCAATAGATAACTGTCATGGTCTAAACAAAACGTCAGCCGTACAAATCATTATTTTTTAAATGAAATCCATTCTGGTCTGGGAGAAATAAAAAAAAATCTTAGAATGTACCAGCTGCTTCTCTTCCCACGCAGATCGTAAAAGGCGATCGAGGGAATGGGCAAAAATGCAAATCATGTTACCAGGCGATGCGGCTAGCAACCCATCACTGTATTGATTGCTTTTCCATCTTCTCGCCCACCATGACGCTAAAAGTGGCTTTTGGGTCTTGCGGCCCTGGGCTCTGCATAGAACCGCAAGACCCAAAATGCTCTGTCTGCCCCATTAGGGATAAAGACGTGATAGTATGTATGTATGTATGTTGGTCTGACGGAGGGAATGGGTGAGAGCCAGAATCTGATTTGATTTAGATTTTGGAGACGATGTGGCTATAGCAGCCCTATTTGTATGCTCTTTTCCTACGATTACCATAGAGTGGTCTTAGAATGAAAACAAACATGTATATTTTCCCAAAAAACTATTCAATAAATGATGACCCGTAAATCTAAGGACAATAGCTACAAGATATAATAAAAAGGGCGATAAGAAGATGTATCAGCAGTTAAGGAGATTGAATTTGAGACAAACAACTATTTGATTACAGATGGAATATGGATTTTTATATTTCTTCTAAGGCCCAACGCAGACGACAGACTATCCGTGACGCACTTTTTAGTCTGTGATGCGCAAAAAGTCCGGCGCGCGTCGTGTGCGTTACTGCGTATGATTCCATAGGTTCTATTTTCACAGACTAAAAAGTGCGGCACGGTTTAGTCTGTCGTCTGCGTTGGGCCTCATACAGGGTGACTTTTTACCCAACAGCCAAATTTTATGATCAGTTTAATCCATGATACTATTCTTTCTATAAAAAAGCTAAAGTAACTTTATCATAGTATGTTATTTGTCACCCAAGATAATTCGTTTTGGAGAAAAGGAAGTCAGACGGCGAACGCTCTTAGCGTTTAGTCCGCCAATTGGAAACAATTGTTAATTGTACATATTAAATTTTAAATAAAATGTTAATAAATGAATAAAATTCGCCGTGTCGTTTTCGGCAGATTAGAATAGGGCCACTCTACGTCTTCCCGTGGATTTCGTAGAAGGCAACTTAGGGAATACAAGCTAAACAAAGCTTATAAATATCAATGAGACCTCTCCAACCCGTCTGGCCAGCGTGGAGAGTAGGCCAATTTCTCTGTTTGCTCTGCCACACTTGATAGTTGGCTCTGGTAGTACAGAGAGGGTCGTGCTCCTGCAGTGGAGACTAAAGAGACCTGATGATGATGATGATAAAAGTTTTAATAAATAAATAAACACCACGCTCAGAAGCATCACTGCTAAGGATTCTTTCGGGATGACAACAGAAAAAAAGTTAATATATGTACCTAGGATAACTTTATCGTTTATCGAAGGCCGTTCAAAATAAATGTGACAAAGCTACAAATACTGCGTCAGTTAAGACAAAGATTTGGAATATAGAACTAGTGAGTGGAGAAGATAGGTAGAACATAACCTTTTTTAATCCAGTTTTAAAACATAAATTTATTTCTCAGACTTCCATCCTTTGTTTCGTAGACAAAAACTTGTCAAATATAATTGAATATCTCGAAAACTGTGTACAACTCATCGTATTTTACGACGTCTGACGATCGCCGATGCCAGCCAATCTAACTTTGTCGGGGCGACACATTTACTACACGTGCCGCTGTCAGTACTAAAAAATAGACATTCTACAAAATTTCTATATCAATTTTTTTAGATACTAGAGGTAAACAATTTTGAGATATCTTTTTATACAAGGTGGAAGGGACATACCCGTAATATATCAAACAACGGACAATACTAGATCACTATAGTATAATAAAATTAAAATTACAGTCAACAAACAACAAAAAAAAAAGACTTTCCCATACAAATTGCCCGGATAGCTGGACACTTTAATATGAAAATGCCATTTTTTTATTTTTATTTTTTTCTGTTATTTTCTTTTTATTACACTATAGTGATCTAGAATAGTTTGTTTTATTACGGGTATGTCCCTTCCACGTTGTATACAATAAATCAATATACCTTTGCAAATTACAAATTAATTATTTTATAAATTATAAATTAATCTAATTTCTAAAGTGTGGAGAAGAATGTGTATCGTAAATTTTACCCAGGAGTGAGTCTCAGATGGTAAGTGTAGGTTATGTCACGAAAAAAAAAGAGAGATGATAACACTGATGACTAAATAAGTCAAATGTTTGACAAAGCCTTTGTAGACTTATTATGTTATGTTACGATATTTATGTATACCAAAGTTATTATAGAATACTAGCTAGCTGTTAAGCTAGCTTTATCTGTATGCATTCATTTATTTGATTTGTTTATGTTTATTTAAAAAAATTGTAACATGCGTACCTACTTAAGGCCCAGGGCCTTTTCTACCACTCAACCTACAGTTGATACAGAAAAAATCTAATTTTGGACGACATAGCACATTCTAATTTTAATTTTTAAATGTGCAAAACAGTTTTAACTATAATTATTAATGATAATATGCGATAGTTTAAAAATGAGTAAGTATATCTACCTTTGTAGTTTGGGTAATTTGAAAATTGGCTGTTACTTCCCGAACGCCCTGCAACTCAGTACAGATACAACTTATTTTAAGTTTTTAATGAAATATCCTTTAGCGAAGTTGATCTCCGTGAAGAAGAATAATTTAGCATCCTTCGAAACATCCTATGTTAACTTGGAACCATGGAGGTGTTAATTATAACAGACTCCAAAAATAGGATCAAGGTCGTACATGTGCGCTATAGAAAGAGCTGTGCTAGGTGTTTCTCTACGTGATCGAATCAGAAATGAGGAAATTCGTAGGAGAACTAAAGTCACTGACAGCCCAGCGGATTAGCTCGTTGTAATGGCAGTGGTACGGGACACAGTGTGACCGATGGCCGATGTGGCAAAAGGTTCTCGAATGGCGACCACGTACTGGCAATCAAAGCGTAGGAAATCCACCCACAAGGTGGTCTGAAGATCTGAAGGGTCAACAAGGTCGCTGGAGGGCACTGGACGCAAGCCGCTCAATATCGGTCATTTTGGAAATCCTTGGGAGAGGCCTATGTCCAATTATCCAGCAGTAGACGTTATGCGGCTGAAATGAAGATGAAAAAAGGAGGAGGTTCTCAAGTCCTCGGATTTTTCCGCGTTACTGGCTGCGTCACTTCAATTCTTAGCTACTGCTTCTTAACTACTTACTATTTCTTTTTGTTGTATGGTTTCCGGCAGAGCAGAATAGGACACTCCAAGTCCTCCCGTGAATGTCGTAGAAGGCGACTAAAGAAAAACAAGCGAAACATGGCTTATAAATATCAATGTGACCTCTCCAACCCGTCTGGATATCAAGGAGAGTGTAGGCTCTGGCCAAATATAGCTCTGGTAGTACAGAGAGGGTCGTGCTCCTGCAGTGGAGACAAAAATACCTGATGATGATGATGATGAAGATTAGGTTAACATAATTTTTTATTTCGAACACGAGCCATCTTGGTCACGGGTTTTCGAGATATAAGGTTCGTGAGTTCACAGTTCGGGACAAACTACTATAATTTATTTGTTTGTTTATATAGAGACGTGAGACAGCAGTCGCGGGCAAAAACCAAAAGCTAGAAGTCAAATAAATAGCTAAACATTAGTCTGACAGACAGGTCTACCAACTGTACTGCAGCAACATAATATGCGTTGTGAACTAAACAGCAGTATTAATATTAATTGCGAGATCATAGCCGCTTAACACTCTAATTGGCTCCTATACCAGATGATCCAATGTTCATACGAATGACTTTGATCATCAATATCTCACGTGAAACGTAACGTCTCAATTCAAACCTAAAAACACGCGAAAATAAACTCTATTTTCATACAATATTAAAGCTGAACTTTGATCAGTTTGAATTTGAAATATAGCCGTTCCATTTCAAGCTTTGTAGTTTGGTTGCGTTTCATTAATTTTTAAATACGTTTGACATCCGTTCCCGCTCACGCCAGCCTCGTGTCAACGACTTATTGGACGTTCGCGCCATAGGCGTTCGAATTTGGAATTTGGAAATTGTAAACAATCGGGAAATACTGGCCAGTTACATTTGATTGAGATTTTAGCAAAGAGAAATGATTATAGTTATACTGGCATAATATGATGGCCATAGTCACAAATTCAATGAACAAACCATAATTATCTTATTTTTTAAACCTACTTGCAAGAAAGAGGAGGTTATCAATTCGTCGCGGTCTTCTTGTATAGGTATCATCATCATCATCATCATATCAGCCACAGGAAGTCCACTGCTGGACATAGGCCTCCCCAAGGATTTTCAAAACGACCGATCGGAAGCGGCCTGCATTGTATAGGTATGTTCACCGCTTAAACGAGGACGCCTTGACCGATTTGAATTTCTTTTTCAATAAATTTGTGTAGTTTGGGTTTGAAGCTGAATCTAATCTATCTGTTTACAAAATCCTATCAAGAAAATAAGTCTTATTATTATCATCTTGAGGAATCATGTCAATAGCTAATGCTGGTAGCAACTCGTCACTATTTTAATCAACTTTTGACCCACTAGAATTAAAGTGAAAAAGGAGTGATTAAGTTTCCCTAGTAAGTACGTATTGTAAATATCAAGGCTCGAATGTCATCTAAATCTTTACCATCATGAAAACCCATTTCTTTAATCAAATGAACTTAATCCACCCAAACAACGCAAAGATTTATTACATCAAAATCCATTCATTAGAAATGTAAAAAAAACTAATTAGACATCGAAATGTAACAAAAGCCGCAGTCAAATATGAAACACTTCACACCTATTCACGAATTAAAATATTAATAGTTTATATAAATTCGTGCTATAAATCAGGACTTATGTCATTCCGGACAATGGATCTCGAACCTGAATCCGACAAAAGTTTCGATTCACAAGTAGGCGTATCTTTAAAATCGTTAGTACTATTTGTTCTCGTCACTAACTCGATTCTGTGCATAATTCCTACTGTAGGTTAATTTATATAGGCTAACCTATTAATAAAACATAAGAAGTAATTGTAAGAAGCTGTAATGCGTGAGTGACACAGGTTGCTAACCGATACTTAAATAAGATGGAATTAAGTATAAGAATTTTCCAAACGTACTTATTTAGTTATCAGAAAATTACTGTAGATTTTGTTTACAAAGAGGAAGGATCTTGTAGATATAATAAGAAGAGTACCTAGTATGAGTTGGAAAGACTTTAACAAAGAATAAATAGACAATGCAAAACCAAGATAAATAGACTTCAATCAATTTTTTCTGCCATACAATAATTTCATATGACTTTATATCAAGTACCCAAAGCGTATTGATTGGCAGAGAAAGGTTTTTGAAGTTATCTTGTTTTTTGTTTTTTAGTTTATTTTTTAATTGTTTCTAGAATAACCGATTTTATTTCATCAATTTTATTTTAAATCTTTTAACTTTTATATCTTATACCTTTAAACGAGCAATTCTTGTATGTATATATATATATTTATTTATAAATTTCTGTGATCTCGAAAACGGCTCTAACGATTTCGCTGAAAATTTGTATATGGGGGTTTTCGGGGGTAAACAATCGATCAAGATTAGTTTTATGTTTGGGAAAACGCGTGTTTTCGAGTTTTCATGCGTTTTTCATTTCACGCAGAATATGGTCGCTAATTTCGTCGCGCCGCGACCGCCTTGATTTAGCTCAGTGGTTAAGGATAGCGACCGCTAGAAAGAGTGTTACGGGTTCGAATCCCACTCGGTGACTTACTTTTGTTTTTTTTTTATGTTTAAGTTTATATATTTTTTTTATTTTGCATTGTTTTTATTTTAGACAAGTTTAAAAAAAAAATTTAATGTTTGAGATGTAACCGAGCAAAGCTCGGTCGCCCAGGTACTAACAATCTAAACTCGCGTGATTTTGATTCGAGTTCACTTAGTCTAAAATTTGAATGCTTTATTATAAAAAGAATAAACAATACACAAAAGTATAGCTACTTTCATTCTATTACGGCAGGTTTTAATTCATAAATATTGAGTCACATGATAAAATTAGTTGGTAGATATTTAGTAGATTCAATAGTTATCTTACTTATGAGTTTGTTTGTAGCCTTTAAGAAAGGTAGTTAGACTATTCAAAAGATAAATGAAGAGTGGTTTTATCTTTGCGGCGATTGATTGGATTTTGTTGTTTTTATAATTGTTTTACGACTCTGGATACTAGTTCTTTTGAGCTAATCCTTATTTTTTTCAATTCTTTATTCTTATTTTAACTTTAGGTCCTTTGATTGCTTCAAGGGAGTTTCTGGCGACAAATCTATACGAGTGCACTGGTTTTTATAGCTGTTTACTGTTTTGATCGGAGCTCCATGAAATTTGGTACCAGTATCAAATGTCCTTACCTTCCGAATAAAAAAGAAAATATAAGTAAGTACATCAAAATGTTACTCGTAAAGAATATCATCATCATCATCATCAAGTCTTTTGTAGTTTCCACTGTAGGAGCACGACCTTCTCTGTACTACCAAAGCCATATTTAGTCAGAACAGTCAGAGAATTTGGCCTACACTCTCCACGCTGGCCAGACGGGTTGGAGAGGTCTCATGATGTTTATAAGCTTCGTAGTGTATTTCCTAAGTCGCCTTCCACGACTTTCACGGGAAGACTTGGAATGGTCCTTTTCTACTCCAGAAAACACACGGCAAGAAAGGTAAAGAATATATGTACATACATATTATCACGCCTGTTTCCCACTGTTTCCCATCACTTGCTACGATCCTTGCAAACCTCTTTTGCTTCGTCAACACTCATATGCTCATAACTCTTTTCATGTATGCTCTCCGGTTATAAGTACTCCTTACATCACCTTTCTTCAGAACATCTGATAATTGGTCGCAGAATGTTCGTAAAAAATATAGGAAGATATTTTCGAGTAGTTGAATGAAACACATAAGTATCACAAACATACATAAGACATATACTCATAAGACATACAAGAATATCGCACAACCGTTGCATTCAGAGCGAGGAGCTTCGCGCGGTGTTCTCGCCTACGCTGTTAACAGGGTTATCTCCTATATGTTATTTTAAGAGAAATAAGTAAAACTGTATTTTTATTCAATTATATTATTTATTCATATCAATAAATAACATAATTCGAAACCAAAAACAAAAAAGCTTTTTTTAATCTGTTCAAAAATGAGTAAGTTATAAGCCTTTAAAATCTGATGGAACGGGAAACTGACAAGTAACAGAAAAAGATGCACCTAGGTACGTGCATTTTTTTCGGGTACTTATTGATTATATTACTTATTGATATGAATAATGAAAGTAAACCGTATTTAATTAATCTTTTCTTTTATTACTATAAATTAGTAGAACTTATGTTATAAAAAAATAGAACTATAATTGATTAAATATGACTTGATATTTTTACAACAATTAGATATTATCTTACAAAATAATATATACAGGATTAAGGATAAAAAAATATTATATAAATGCATTTTAAATAAAACTAAAGGAATTAACAATTCGTTTTGAAATTTTTTTTGATTGTGTAAATATCGAGATTTAGTTTATTAATCTAAACAAGTTTTTTATAAGACTATTTTCTGTAAAGAGCGAGGCGAGGGCCATTTACTACTTTATTCTTTTTTTCTTTCAATATTAGTTTATGCCTTAATCCCATTGAAGAGACAGGATTGACTTATAATCTAAATGTTGAACATTACCCATTAAGTCATTACAGTATAATGTAATGATAAATCGTTTTCTATGCATGCAGTCAACAACGAGCCACAATCATTTTTAGTTTTAACTTGGTTGTCAACTTGTCATTGTCAAACTTTAATCGCAAAACTGCAAGTCGCTAACCCTGTCCCCATCCGATATTATACATCATCCGGCGTGCAATATTTTTAACTGCAACTATACGCTTTGATTCAGGCTGCATTGTGCCGGTTGACAATAAGATGCACTAATGCACCCACCTATGGGAAACCGGGGTTATTTATAGCGCCTTGTTGTTTGTAATTTATACACAAATTACAAAAATTGTGGACGCTGATTTTATACGAATTAACGAAAAGAAAGAGACCAATATCTCTCAGTACATATGTAGTAAATACGTAATGGCATAGGTAAAGTACCTTTGATTTAGGCAGCAATATGCCAGTTGATAATAAGATACACTAATGGGGTTATTTATAGCGTCCTTGATTGTATTTTTTCACAAATTACAAAAATCATGGACGATGATTTGGCCCTGCTTTATTCAGACAAGTAAAAACGCGGATTTAGTAGTAATAATAGTAATGTTAATGTAATTTGACTTTTCGGGAAACAGAGTCAGATAACCTGATCATGATCGCAGCGAATAACGAATAGGCTACCTCTAAACGATCAATTGGGATATCCTTAATGGACTCCTTGTATTTACTAAGGCAGATCTGAATATGGCCGTGCAATGTTAGGGCGGTCGCCGTGGTTGGTCTAACATTATTTAATTTAAGAATTTTCGAATCGATAAGAATAAGAAGAAAGGTAGCTTATGTCCAACAGTGGACTTCTTGCAGCCGAAACAGTTTAACTTTAATTCAGTTGTTTGCTAACTAATTAGAAAATTACAAAAAATGTGGACGCTCTTCTTTCGTCAACTCGACTTTCATTGTTTATATTGACGGACTGAGTCGCCTCTGTGTACTATATACTTATACTCGGTATGTATTGTGCATATAAGCTTTATATTGTCACTATAGTATAGGTAATTAAGTATTTAAATAGAACGAAACCACGCACTCTTTCATCCGAGCTAAAATAAAATTAATTTGATGCCGAATTAATCTAGCATTAAGTACATATATAAACGTGCTACAAAAGGCACTATTTGTCATCAAGTATTTGTATGAAATGGAATTAATAAAATGACAAAACGTTATTATGAATGGAAACGAGATCGGCGCAGGCGCGTGTGATGGTGACGGATTGTGACTTTCAATTCAAACAAACAATTCACTTCGTACGGTCTTGAATGTAGTATAGGGTTGATTTGAAGATGACTCAAAAATAATCATCGTCAATGTTGGTTTCTGTCTGTGAACTTTATCATCAATCTATAATATAAAATATAATTACTTATATAGGGACTAATAGAAGACTTATATAGGGAAAAATAGAAGGAAAGAGAGGAGTAGGAAGACCCAGAAGAAAATCTATAGACCAAATAAAAGAAAAATTAAACGTGAAAACATATAAAGAGATTAAGAACTTAGCGGAAGGAAGAGAGACATGGAGCACTCCACCGACAAGAGCCCAGCCACAGATATAGATATACATCCATGTCTGTGAGCCCAGCTCTTAAATATAAGAAGAAGAAGAAGATATAGGGACAACTTACACTGATTGAGTTAGCCCCAAAGTAAGTTTGAATTTGTATTATGACAAATGACTCAACGAAACTATAGGTATTTTATAATAAACTAGCTGTACCCGCGGGCTTCGCTCCCCGTGGGATTTTCTAGATAAAAACTATCCTATGTCCTTCTCTGGTTATCATACTATATCCATATCAAATTTCAGATAAATAGGTTCTGTGGTTAAAGCGTGAAGTGGTAACAAACAAACAAACTAACAAATATACTAAACCACTTTCGCAGGAAAGAAATATTCGTAGGATTAGTAGGATACATATATACTCGTAGATAAACACCCATAAAAGAGTCTCCAGCAGCCTTCAGTTACTATAACAATTTAAATTTTGACACAGATTTTTCTTTTCAACCAATTTTAACAATGAATGTCGAATTTTGAAATGACTTGTAGAATCTGAAGTCCACACACATACTACAGCAAGAGAGTAATAAGAAAACTCTTAAAGGATTAGAGCCGGTGACAGATTTAGTATCCACAATAAGGTGAGCCTTCCTCCATTGATTTATGATCCGCCGCGAAAGCCTCCGCTTCCACAGTCGTTGACTCCATCGACAATAACGTACGGACAGTGCTGGTTACGGCACTGATGGTTGCCCTGGGTTGAAATTGTTTAAGGGTCATCTATTTATTGTATACTTAATACAAACTAGCTTTACGGGCGTTGCGTGGGCTACAAGCAGCCCGCGGTTTTTCGTGCGGCTGTTGAGGTAGGCTAAGATATGTTTCCAGTTCAGAAAATGGGTAATAAATTTGCAGTCAGTTGAGGAAACATGAAAAAATGTGTGGGCGGCCATCTTGGATCCAAAATCTAAATCCAGTTTCGAGTTCCGCGGGGTACTTTACCCAAGCATGCAAAATTTCAGGCCCCTACGAAGACCCCGTGAGATGTTATGAACGAAAAAAGTTTAATTTCCTAAAATCCGACGCCATCTTGGATTGCCAAAAAAATATATCTTAAATTCAGGTGCTTAGCTAGGAGTCCTTTGTGTATAATCTCGATTTGGATGCCCCTTTATTACACACGCACTTGGGCTATGGTACAGTACACTCACAAAAGTGTCTTACTGCCGCGATTGCTACTTGTGACTCATCAGAAACTTAGCCTTAGAAATATCATTTTAGCACGTTTTGAATGTCATTCTGATGGTTTGGCGTTTCATATGAAATGGGTTCATAGGTTCATTCACTACACATACATAAAAACACACTATCGCGAAGACACCTGAAGACTCAAAGGCCACGACTAGCGTAATGGTGGACTTGAAGATGGAAAATGGTATGGCTGAAGAACATCCGACAATGGACTGGTATCAAAACAGTAGAACAACGGTTCAGGCTTGCCATAGACAAACCAAGATTTAAAGAGCTGACTGCCAATCTTCAAGTATGAAGCGGCACCTAAAGAAGCAGAAGGAGTACAGTTTTGACACGACAAAAAGTGATTCGTCAACTGCATAAAGGCTGCCTTAGGAGTGACCTATCTCGGTTTTCATGCAACTATAATCTTCGTCATCATCAGGTTTTTTTAGTCTCCACTGCAGAAGTACGACCCTCTCTGTACTGCTAGAGCCATACTTGGCCAGAGCAGCCAGAGGATTTGGCTTATACTCTCCACGATGGCCAGACGTGTTGAAGAGGTCCTACTGATGTTGGTATGCTTTGTTTAGCTCGTATTTCCTAAGTTACCATTTGGGTTGCGGAGGTCAGACGGCAGTCGCTCTGTTAGGACCCCGGGCTCTGAAGCATTACTGCTGAGGATGCAACCGGGAAAATACGTTTAGATGATGATAATGAGATAATAATATAATGGTTGACCGAGAGAGAATGCCATGTGGCATTAGGTCTGCTACTTGTACATTTTTTAGCAATAAACTTTAAATAAATAAATGTCTGTAACTAAGAACTATTCCGATCACATCAGCTTCCAAACAAAAATAACCGCATCATAATCGGTCCATTCGTTAGGAGTTACGATGCCTCAAACAGACACATCAGAGGTTAAAAGAAGACACTCACTCTTCTCCTCCCTCCGAAAGCCCATTCATCCAAGGTGTAGACAAAGAATGACTATCAAAACGATGAAATTTAAAACATCCTAATTCTGATACTGATACTCCAAATGCTGATTATCGACTTCCTCACGCGTGGGCAGTGGGATTGAATTAACAAGATTAAATTGATGTTAATGGCTGTGAGACGCGGCAGGCGTCGATCGTAATTAGTGAGTCACACATACTATGCTTGATCTTGCATCTATTTGCTTTGTTTTGTCATGGCTATGAAAAAACTTCAGTGAAATCCAATAGATTCCGGGCTGGTATTATAGTAAAATAGGAATCCAAGTCTTTCCGTGGATGTCGCAGAAGGCGACTCAGGAAATACAAGCTAAACAATGCTTATAAACATCAAGAGACCTCTCCAACCCGTCTGGTCCTCTGCTCTGATCAAATATGGATTTAGTAGTACAGAGAAGGTCGTGCTCTTGCAGTGGAGATTTAAATAAAGAACCTGATGAGGATGATGATGATGACCACTGCTGCGACGTCAACGCTCTAGAAGCAAAAAATACAGAAACTTTATCACCTCTTTAACCCTGACGGAATGGACAATATCAGATCACCTTGGAACTAAGGCAGGCCGGTGCAAGCATAATTTAGCCCGGTGGCGGTATATTGACCAAACTGCAACACAACGTCAATGAGGTCATAGTGACCAGACTACACACCTCTCCTGCCCATCGTGCCCTACCAGCTGCACTAAGCGTGACCTATATAAGGCCTCAGACAACGCCGTAAAAGTGGCAACCTTCTGGAGGGAAAAACTTCATTTATTTTGAGCCTTCGACACGAGAAGAAGAACAAGATCAATGTTTAGGTTATCTCCGGGCAATGTTTTATTTAAAAAGTCAGAAAAACAAAACAAAACTAGACAATCAACACGACATTAGTAGTTTAACATTCAAATGACCAATTGAGATAACAAACAGATCAATTTGTGTGGCCATTGTATGGTAAATGTGAGGAAATTGGGACAGAACGCCTTCCTGTGTGTTTAATTGTTGGGCTTAAAGCCTCTGATGGGTGTAGATAAAGCTTATAAGAAATATTTTTTCTGACGACGAAGAAATCTTTGTCGACCTCCGCAGCTCCGTGGCGTAGTGGTTACCATGCTAGTCCGCCACCCATAGGTTTCGATTCCCGGGCAGGGCAAGTTGGAAATTGACCTTTTTCAAATTGTCCTGGATCTTGGATGTTTATTTATGTATGTATTTGTTATAAAATATACTATCGTTGAGTTAGTATCCTAAACACTAGTCTTGAACTTACTTTGAGCTAGGTCAATCAGTGTTATTTGTCAAAAAAAAAGTGTGTGTAGTTTAGAATTCCATTTACATCTAAGTTCAAACGCACAAATTTATTGGTTAGGCGTTTTGGCTAGCAACCCATTACTTTTTTTATTTCTTTTTAGGGTTGCGTACCCAAAGAGTAAAAACGGGACCCTATTACTTAGACTCCGCTACCCATTTTTCTGTCCGTTGGCTGTCACCAGGCTGTATCTCATGAACCGTGATAGCTAGACAGTTGAAATTTTCACAGATCATGTATTTCTTTTGCCGCTATAACAACGAATACTGAAGATTTTTTAAAGATAATGGTACGAATATTTTTTTAAGATAATGCTGATTATTTCATCACCTTTGGGTTTTTCAAACCCGGAGCTCTGTCTGCTTTAAACCACCAGACCAAAAATGCTTTGTCTGTGATAAAAATGTGCAATCTTGCGCAACGCCTCCACGTAAGTAACGCCTCGCAGTGTGTATTTGGGTTTACAAAAGCCAGTAGCATCCAAAGTCGCCGAAAGCTCGCAAGCTGATCCCAAAATTAATTCTTCATTGACTGACTTTTCACACTGACATTCGTCATCTCACAGGGCGAATATTGAAGAATCGAGAATCAAGAGTCGATTCTGTTCGATATGGCACTTTAAGGTGAAGACAGAAGGGGAACCCTCTGTCTTCATACTGAGAAAAAAGAATGGTTGCTTGTAGCAAAAATTGCTACATGTTACCAAAATTGAGTGACTGCTGAACTCTTAACTAATAGTAGTTAAAATGCGTTTTAAATTAAAACTACATTGTTCTGCTAATTTGACAAAAAATTTGGTATCTAAAAAACAAATTGCAAGTAGCAAAACTGGTTCAACTATCACTTTTTTCAGTGGATATGTGTGTATAGATACTTGTATAGATAAATTAATTTTTAAATCAACAATTCTCTTCAACGGGAATCGATTCCACACCGCGACTCTTCTACTGGTATGGGAGATTTTTTTATGAATCGGCCGATTACTGGTGTTGCTTTTTTGTTGGCCAATATAGGGGCGTGCCTTCCCACATTAAGTATGGATAGAGCATACCTTTCGATATGCCTCTTAGAGGATAAAACTTACCTTACCTTTTACGATAATTAAATACGGTTTATTTACACTTACTAAGAAGAAGTAGATTTCGGTATTCAGTCAGTCTAAATTACTAAAATCTAAGAGATTTTGACCATGCAGCATGGTGCTAAAAACACTGGTTCCTTTTCTCTTTGACTAGCTATCAGTGGCGTTGGGTGAGTATTTGGACTAGTACAGCTATATAATAAGCCGTTCCATGTCCGGCTTATTTTTATTAACTTAATGTGAATAATATGTATCTGAGCGTATTTATGCATTTACCGTTGGGAGTGTATTTCAATAACCAAAGAGAATTTTCGTATTTCGAATATGTGGTTGCGTGCAATCCACTCATACTACTAGTTTACAGCTTATGAAAAAAGTAAGTGCGCCGATATACGAAGGTTATAATTGTAATTGATAATAAATGCATATATGTTAGAAGCCCCTAAGGGAACTCGATGGGAATCGGCTTCTAAGGAGGCTCCGCCACTGCTAGCTATACTTACTATGTTGCTTTAAGAAATAGTTATTTTATAGTTAATTGATTTACTTAAATTAAAGAGAAGAATGATCATCAGGTCGCTCTTGATTGGTAATTTTGGAAATCTTTGGGAGAGGCCTATGTCGAGCTGTGGAAGATATGCGGCTGAAATGATGATGATGATGAAAAAGAAGAAATTGTATAATTAACTTACCAAGTTTAAGTAGCTACTTGCTTAAGTAGATAGTTCAGTCTAGTAACTCAAAATGTTTATCATTACTTTGTTTTGAAAATTAAAAATAGATAATTACAAAAAGAGATGCAAATATATCTACAAGACAGATAGGTTTGACAAAATCATCTGGCTTGAGCTTGGCGCGGGTCCTTCTTAAAGGTTTTCATTTTTACGTTCACAAATGTCATAATTTGAGTACATTCTGTACAATATGTATAAGTTAGTAAATTACAAATTATATTAATTTAAAATTTTACATCATTCTCAGTCCACATATCTGAATTTTATGTCATAAAAAGTAAATCTTCCATGCTGTTCTGGGAGAAAAGAAAAAACTTAGAATGTACCAGCTGTTTCTTTTCCCGGGCAGATCGTATAAGCCGATCGAGGGAATGGGCGAGATTTGAATCATGATAATAGGCGATGCGGCTAGCAACCCATCACTATTTTGATTCCTTTTCCATCTTAACGCCCACCATCACGCTAAGCGTGGCCTTTGGGTCTTACGGCCCCGGGCTCTGTCTGCCCCGTCAGGGATATAGACGTGAAAATGAATCTGTATCCGTAAAAAGTAAGTTGACGTTTTTGGAGAAAATGCTGCAGTACAGTTTGTTGCCGCTTCTTCTGTTCTTGCGCTTAGGAAGCGGCACTAAACTTAGCTGTAAGTAAATGATCTTTCGTCAATATAACTACTACCTATTATAAAATAAAAAGAAAATTTTACAATTATCCATTGATACAAATATCCAAAGTTAGATAAATGATTTTTTACTTTTATTTGTCGGAGCCATCTGGTTAAATCAGCCATCCAACTGGACGCCTAGCCTGGACATTAAAACCAGGCATCCAATTAAATGGCTGAACGACATCTATCCAAGTTATTGAACGCAATGTTTCTACTTATTTCTATTAGAAAATTTCTATTTCATCCATTCGATTCGCTATAATGCTATCTAAAAATGCATAATCTTTAGAGTTCTTCTTCTACACGGGAACTAAGAGCATACCTCTCATTTGTAATCGGTAAAGTAAAGCTCTATCTCCTTAGATCATGACCACAGTTCAACCACCTTTAATTCGCCCCCGTCACCTCACAAATACCTCCCAATATATTAAAATGTCCAGATCAAATTATCCTACATCAGTCAGCCATCATTTATGAAAGCAATTGTATACTTAAGCCTTACCAATCACTATTTATCACAAACCTACCTGCCATTAAAATCGAATTATTGGTGACCAGTATAACTAGGCCTGTGTTATTGGTTCAATCCCGTATATTACCTTTGTGGGATAGGGATTATTGGAGGTCTTATTAAAATGGTTAAATAAGTTTCAAATTGGTGTCGCTAGATAGCGGTAGTGTGCATGCGCGTGAGACGATTTGTGGGTTTGTAAAACACGTAGCGACATCTAGCGTTGAGTAGCTAAAACCTCCTGAAAAATGTTAGTTTTATTGATTTTATGTGTTTGTTTGGATGGAATTAATAATGAATCTTTGTATGTCAATCATCGATGTAACTTTTTTGTTTTTTTTTTTTCATAAATAGGAAATGAATTAATAAACGTAGCTTCTGTAAAAGAATTTGTCACCATTAAATTTTATATATTTATATGCAAATTTTAATATCTTTTTTGTTTTTATCATTCAGAATTTGTACCATATCAATTATGGTACAAATTCCTATAAATCTTTTCGTCAATCCCCAATTTTTTTTTGTTTTATGGATAATGTCTTTATTAATGTATTTACAAATAAAAAGTACATATTATTTCTGAATCGCTATACTTATAGGCTGAGCGAAGCTACTATGATCACCACTTACCTGAATGATGCGCGTCGTGATATTCTTAAGAAATAATTTAACCCCATGGGCCTATTGTCTTTCAAAAGGTATTCCCAAAACCGTATCAGAAGTCAACGACTTACTCCCTGATCTTAGAAACGCTAAATCGTGGGTAATTATGACTCATTCGGTAATAAACATTTAAAAGAAGACTCTGAGTCCCACGGATAGAGTAATAAAGATAATTTTAATACAAATCTTGGAACACGAGGCGCATGACAAGATTTCAATCATGCGCTTTAGGTTCGTTCCACTTTGTCACTTTATGGAAAACCTTTGGTCTTAAAAAAAAAATTTAATGTAAAATTAGGTACCTATCACATTTATGGGTAAGTAGAGTGTAAAGTGCATCTTTTATAGAGATAATAGATAAGATCTATAGACAACAATCCGCTAGATGAAATAAAGTCAAATCAATCCGCCAAGACAAACATTTTCTATGTGTAAATACAAAAGTGTGACGTCATGTTTTTAAGTCAAATAGCGTTGTTAAAATCATCTTTATTATTCAGCTGCATTAATAAATCTAAAACCTTGTTTAAAGTAGATATGATCAATGAAAAGTGACACAATTTTATGACGTTTATTTTATGCACTGTACCGAATAATTTATTTTTGACCCAGTCATCTACCCAATTATAGTATGTTTTCCCTCACCTTACACCACTCTACGTGGGGTCGGGACAATATGTGTTTTTTTTTCCATTCGCACTCGTGGTACTTGTCACATTCTTTTTTGGCTTCCCTCTATTCCTTATTATCTAGTAATCTTCAAATGCACCCATCCCTCCAACACAGAATTACATTGTATAATCTGATACTACAGTCTTAATTTTATGTACAACCATTAGTTTAGGTATAAGGACTATAGACAAAGAGCCGTAGAATAGAAGTGCCAGACCCTTATTTTTTATTGTCATCCAAAACAAAAACAAAAATCTAGCAGAAAGAAACCATTAGACGTCATTAATTGTGCAACAAAACAAAGTTGCGATTGCAAGGAGAGATAAACATCCTCTGGCTGCTCTGGTAGTACAGAGAGGGTCTCTTAGAGTGGAGACTTAAAAAGACCTGAAGATAATGAGATGAGATAAACATTCTAAGACAATAAAGATACATTACAACTTAGATGTTTTTAAATTTTACATTGAATTTAAATCATTTGTGTGTGGTTAACACCTTGATTACTGACTGAATTCAATCTTAATTTTTTTTTGTATATTTGGTGGACCATGTATTTTTATGGATCAAACCAAAAGGCACAAATACGAACCCACCATCTGCGCATGGCCAGACCACTTGCGTCTATCAGGAAATCAGGGGCGTGTCTCTTCGGATCTATATCCGTTTCTTTCTCTCCCACGTTCCGCGTGAGCACACGCCGAGATTAGAAAGAGATGGCGTATCGATTTTCTCGTCTCGGTTCGACGTACGTGCAAATGTTCTTGAATTTGATAGCCGATCTGTATTTTGTTGTTCAGGTGTGCTGTAAAAGGTATGTAAGGATACCTGTATATTATTTAAGTTTTTTTTATACAACGTAGTAGATAATCAGGAAAACGGCCAACGTGACGGTAAGCACTCTTACAGACTAGCGACAGAATGTCCGCGATACCTGTCGCCGACCTGTGTCGCGCGACGGTGGCTGACTGTCGCAGAAGGTCGCGCGACACTTGTAAATCTATCACAAACTGTCGCGTAAGGTCGTTACTTTTAGCATGTCTACTGATCGACTTATAAAAAAAAATATTTCTCTTCCTTGTCACTAGATGGCTCTATAAATAAAATATTAAAACCTTTTATACATACATACATACATACTATCACGTCTTTATCCCTAATGGGGCAGACAGAGCATTTTGGGTCTTGCGGTTCTATGCAGAGCCCGGGGCCGCAAGACCCAAAAGCCACTTTTAGCGTCATGGTGGGCGAGAAGATGGAAGAGCAATCAATACAGTGATGGGTTGCTAGCCGCATCGCCTGTTAACATGATTTGCATTTTTGCCCATTCCCTCGATCGGCTTTTACGATCTGCGTGGGAAGAGAAGCAGCTGGTACATTCTAAGTTTTTTTTTTATTTCTCCCAGACCAGCATGGGAGAATAAAACCTTTTATTACTATTATTAAATAGAGTATGTAGTATATAATATAATTAATTAAATATGCATATATGAATTGCAATAAATATTTTTAAAGTATATTCAATACTATCTTTGTCACTTTTTTGCTAGTTGCGTGCTGCCATCTCTATGAGGCTACCTCGCAACTCCAGTTTTGCCTACTTACGGGACATCCAATAGTTTCCATGGCGTTGGGTATCTGTTACGTTAGTAATTGTATTATCTTTGCTTTTAGTGTATTTGTCAAGATAAATAAATAAATTACTGTTCTATTCGTCAACAAATTGCACACAAAAATATAACTGCCTCCGTGGTGTAGTGGTTAGAGCGTTCGGCTCATACCCGGGGGTCGCAGGTTCGATTCCCGGCGGGGGCAACAACTTTGTTTTGTTGTCCTAGTTTGGTTAGGACATTGTAGGCTGATCACCTGATTGTCCGATAAATAAAATGATCCGTGCTTAGGAGGGCACGTTAAGCCGTCGGTCCCGGTCACTGTCTTTGACATTGGTCGTTACCTAAAACCATGTCAGAGGCCTTTAATAAGGCGGTTTAAAAACTCTGACTCTAGTGTTAGTCACTAACACACACGATAAGAAGAAGAAGACACAAAAATACATAGACATATTTAAAAATGTGAAAGAAAGTGTGATTAAGATTATCTAACAATATTTAATGGATTTTTTTTTACAATCTCTGTGTGCATGTGCTCTGCGCATGAAAGTGAAGACCTTTCAATCATTATTCACAGAGTATAATTATTTAGATTCCTCCCTGATGAGGCCTGAGGCGTCGCGCTCGGTTCTTGTGTCTCAAAAAAGGTCTTTTTAGGGTTCCGAAGTTATACATTAAAAACGATTATGTACATTTACATTAACTACGCACCCTTTATCTTTTTATTTTTCTATTGAGCGTAATTTCGTCATAATTATCATCAGGTCTTTTTAGTCTCCACTGCAGGAGCATGGCCCTCTCTGTTCTACTAGAGCCATATTTGGTCGGAGCAGCCAGAAGACTTGGCCTACTGTCCACGCTGGCCAGACGGGTTGGAGAGGTCTCATTGATGTTTATAAGCTTTGTTTAGCTTGTATTCCTAAGTCGCCTTCTACGACATCCACGGGAAGCCTTGAAGTGGCCCTATTCTACTCTGCCAGAAACCACACGGCAAGGCTTATTTTTTTATATTAAACGTTATTTAATTCTTAAAAAATTTGAATAACATTTTGAGACATCTTGGCTTTAAAATATTTCTTAAAATCTTCATTGCACCAAAACATGTTACAGACTAATAGATAACAAATAAAAGGCGAATCGAATTGGCGCACTAAGGGTTCCGTACCATTATCTATAAAAAATCGCATTTGTTGTATGGGAGCCCCCCTTTAATATTTTTTTATTTTGTTTTTAGTATTTGTTGTTATAGCGGCAACAGAAATGCATAATTTGTGAAAATTTCAACTGTCTTGCTATCGCGGTTCTTGAGATACAGCCTGGTGACAGACAGACGAACAGACAGCGAAGTCTTAGTTATAGGGTCCCGTTTTTACCCTTTGGGTACGGAACTATAAAAATAGATGGGAAAAGGCGGCCTTATCGCAACTGCAATCTCTTCCAGGCAACCGAGGTACTTGGAGATGTTTGACGAAAACAAATGAGTTGCAAAACAAGTACTTATTTAATACTAGCCGAAGCCCGCGACTTCGTTCGCGTGGAATTTATGTCTCTGGAAAATGCTCATCAGGCTTAACAACTTTTACTAAGGCGGCATTTTTATATCTCTTATAGTTTAGCTGGACCATTATGGTTCTGCATCAGGCGTTCCATTTTCCAAAATCATTTATACCCTATATGTTGCCCAGACTTAATAGCTATATAACAAAAAAAGTTTCATTCGAATCCGTCCAGTATTTCCGGAGATTAGCGTGTACAAACAGACAAACAGACATACAGACAAACAGACAGACCTTTTTTTTTAAATTCTTACTCTATTACTACGTCTCCATCGCCCCCAATATTTTTTTTGGAAATATATTTAATGTACAGACACACTTTTTTTACTGTTTTATTATATGTATAGATATAGATATATGTATAGATATAGATTATTTCGTATGGTCTGTTGTAGTCAACTAAGCAACAAAAACTATAAAAATAAAATATAAAATACAAATATGCATGCATACGGTAGTGCTAAGGGAAAACTTTACAACATATCTCAAACATCAATGTTTGTTACTAGACAATGCTGGACGAATCGCAAAGTCTTCAATATCTCCCGACGAAGAAGAAGGAATATAAATATTCCTTTTTGGCAATACGTTTAAATAAAAAACCAGCCAAGTGTGAGTCGGACTCAGGTCATTTAAGACGAATCACGTTTGTTGTATGGGAGCACCACTTAAATATTTATTTTGTTCTGTTCTTAATATTTGTTTTTATAGCGGCAACAGAAATACATCATCTGTGAAAATTTCAACTGTTTAGCTATCATGGTTCATGAGATACAGTCGACAGCCGCATAGACGTACAGACAGACGGACGTAAAGACGGACGGCGGAGTCTTCGTAAGATGGACCAGTTTTTTGGATTCGCTTTAGAAACTCTAAAAAACTAAAATGTTAAACTTGTTTGTTTTTTGTGTGTGTAAGTGGCCAACACTGGTGTCAGATTTTTCAGGCTGCCTAAAGGCATCTGACATAGCTTAACGACTGCCATACAATGACGACAGCCGGGACCAACGGCGTATACGTGCCTTTCGAAGCATTTTAAACTTAAAAGGTATAATTTTCTCCCATGCTGGTCTGGGAGAAATAAAAAAAACTTAGAATGTACCAGCTGCTTCTCTTCCCACGCAGATCATAAAAGCCGATCGAGGCAATGGGCAAAAATGCAAATCATACAGGCGATGCGGCTAGCAACCCATCACTGTATTGATTGCTTTTCCATCTTCTCGCCCACCATGACGCTAAAAGTGGCTTTTGGGTCTTGCTGCCCTGGGCTCTGCATAGAACCGCAAGACCCAAAATGCTCTGTCTGCCTCATTAGGGATAAAGACATGGTAGTATGTATAATTTTCAACAGAACCCTGTTTTTTACATTGCCCGACTCCGGCTTGGCAGCCATTTTTAATTGCCGTAAGATATTTATTAACGAATTCAACCGCGCGTGCGTTTTGACATGGTTTGGGTGCCGCATGGCTTGATTTGTTGTTTTTTTTTCACGTTTTTTGGACGAACTTGTGTTTTTTGGTATTAAGTGTGTCGATTTGATTTTATGCTTGATACAGTTTTTGTCCGACATTTTGAAAGTTTGCTTCCATGCTGGTCTGGGAGAAAAGAAAAAACTTAGAATGTACCAGCTGCTTCTCTTCCCGCGCAGATCGTAAAAGCCGATCGAGCCATTCCCCACCCATTCCGGGTGGGATTTGAATCATGGTAATAGGCGATGCGGCTAGCAACCCATTACTATTTTGATTCTTTTTCCATCCGCTAAGCGTGGCCTTTGGGTCTTACGGCCCTGGGCTCTGACTGCCCCGTCAGGGATATAGACGTAGAAATCTGTATATTTTGAAAGTTTGTTACAATAATTACTTATACCGTTATATTTCGGCGTCTTTGGGTGATAATTTTTATGATATACTATTTGAAGCTCCGTGGGTCGTGGAAGCATTTTAAGCAACACCATCCGTGGTCCGCACTTAGATGGGTGACTAAAATTGGCATACAATTTTTACCGACTTTCAAAGACTTTTATTTTATGTATGTTCATGAATATTCGAAGACGCTTTGACTGATTTAGAAAATTCTTTTTTGTTTGAAAAAGCCATATCGCGCGGCAGTTTTTGACAGTTTGTTATAGATTAACATGTTTCATGTGATCGTTTGCAGCTGTCGGTGACAGTCGCCGACCGTCGCCCACTGTCTGCAACCTGTCGCTGGTCTGTTACTTACTAATAAAAGACAGACATTTTTCCTTTAAATTGACTTAAAAAAAAAGAGGAGGTGGTCAATTTGAATGTTTTTTTTTTTGTATGCATGTTACCCGATATCTTCTTCAACCGTGGACTGCTTTTGATGATTCTTTTTTTTTATTCGAAAGCCTTTTCCTACTTCAAAGTTGGTCCCATAATCATTTATTGAAGACAGAATCAAGAACTTGGAGATATGGAAGAAACTCCTAAACGAAAACAAAGTCGGTATTTTTTGTTAAAAATCTAATAATTTGAAGTTGAAAATGTCTTAGGAAGCGGCAGTAAACTTAGTAGTACGTAAGTAAATGATCTGACGTCAACATTTACCTTTTAAGAAATCGAAAGCGAAAGAAAATAAGTGACAATTATCAAGTGATCCAAATATCCAAAGATAAAAAAAAGGTTTTCAACTTGACTTGACTTGACTTCTTGGGGCTCAAAAATAGTGTATCCTAAAATATGGCAGATGAAATCTCAACGCTCGCTGCGCTCGGCTGCGCTCGCGCGCGTAATTTTTACCGCTCACAAGTTCACGATTAATGATCCAGCGCGTCTAGTCATACGGTGCCGTCGAACGCCGTAAAAACGCTATGCGCTGTTTTTGGGTGCTGATGTACGAATACTAGAGGTGGTGTTGTTTTTCGTGTGTACAAGTGGCCAATACTAGTCAGATTCTTTAAGCTGCCAAAAGGCGACTGACTTTTTTTTCTTGAGTGTAAGTTGCCAGTACTGGAGTCAGATTTTTCAGGCTGCCTTAATGCATCTGACGTAGCTTGACGACTGCCATACAATGATGACAGACGAGACCAACGGCTTATACGTGCCTTCCGAAGCACGGAGGAGCTTGGAATTTTTTTTTGCGCCACTTATCGTCACCCATCTAAGTGCAGACCACGCCTGGTGTCACTTCACTTATGAAAACGCTAGTAATGCGTACTTCGCTAACGAGCTTTAAAAAAAATTCAATAAACAATTATAAAAAAAAACATTTAAGTCCATAAAATCAATTTTTATTTGTAAAAGAAAGTTGAAAAAAGTTACAATTCATCACCCAAAGATTCACTAAGTGACATGTAAACTCACAATGTCACTGAGTTGCATGTTGCAACTCAGTGAACCTTCTGAAGATGGCTGCATCCATCCTTTTTGCTATCATATTCAGGACTTTGTTTTTGCTCCCCCGCACTCTGCGCACCAATAATGGAAGTTTTCTTACGCATGATAGCAAAAAGTCGCCTACTGCTGCATCAGCGAACATGCCCGAGATGCTGCAGAAGCGAGGGAGCCGTAACAATGCCCTGAAAGTATTATTGTATTGCACCCGTAAGGTGATGACAGCAAGAACCAACGTCTTTACGTGCCTTCCAAAACACGGAGGAGAAGTTTTTATTTCGAATTGAATGACATCTACCCATTGTATTTGCAATACTCTTTGAGATGCAATGATTAGAACATCAATTTATCCAAGATCTATATCATCATCATCATCGGAGCATATTTGCTCGGTTGCATCCTCAGCAGTAATGCTTCAGAGCCCGGAGTCCGCTTTAACCAAGGAGATTTGACGAGGTTACTGGTTTTACAGAGAGCGACCGTCCGACCTCCGCAACCCTAAGGGTAAACCAGAACCAATTAATTGTCTACCTAAGATCTGTATTTATGACTAATAGTTAATAAATAAATGTTTGAAACTTTGAATTTTTTTTAAGCTATTTGTGGTCACCCATCCAAGTGATAAATACGCCAGGGTTGCTTAACTTGCGAAAGCGCTAGTTATACTTCTGCAACCGGGTCAACGAGATCCTAGAGGTGGTAAGTCGAAAAGATCATGACACTTTTTTTTAAATGCCGGATTCCGGTTCTTCTTCTTCTTCTTATATTTAAGAGCTGGGCTCCGTCCATGGATGATATGTCTCTCTTTCTTTCGCTTTCAGATTTCGGTTACGAAGCAGATATTTACGACAAGACAGAGATGATGAGCGAATTGTTAGTATACGGCCTAGAGAGACTCGCGAGGTCTACAGCTCACGGAGCTACTACTAAGTTAGGCTGGTTTCAGAGTAACGCGTTTGACCAGCGCCAGCGACACGCGCGCGGTTGCAATTACACTAGAATAGTAGCCGCGTTTCATATTGACGCTGTTCAAACGCGCTGGTCGTGAGACGCGCGCCGGCGGTCAGCGCTTCCGATCGCGCGCGGTCGGAGCTCTTCTACTCGAGTACAGTCAAATAAATAATATCAATGAGTAACGATTCCATGTACCTCGATACGGGGCGTCTGACTAACCAAGTTCATATAAGAAGATGTTAGTGGGATGCCTCACATCTAATTAACAAAGATAGGAACGTCAAAAATAAAGCCTGAAAGGAAATCGTGTTGCATTAAACATATCTATTTGAAATATTCTACGACGCCGTTGCTATTGCACTCTTTTCCATAAAATATAAATAGCTAATCCTCTTATTCGGTTTGTCTCCATGATGACGATAATAATTATACACAACTGAACATACAAAGAAACGCGCGACACTAAAACTCGTTTCACAGTGGTCCACCGGTCAAGCGCGCGCTGTTGAGACGCGCTGGCCACCGGCGCGTACCGCCGGCGTTACTCTGAAACCAGCCTTAGTAGATGTACTTACATGCATGCTTGACTAGTTGCCGCATCCAAAGTTACTCTCTCTCCCCCATTCCCAACCTTTAATTGCTCTCATCTTGATACGGCGGGTATATCGAGCGGCAAAATGGGTTTTTCGCGGTAACAGCCGCAACTTTGTAAGGCATTATCGGATTTGTTACCACTTTTTGGTAGTTCCATGTAGGTTTAGTGTTATTATATTTGGGAGCTTAAAAATGTTAGCTGTTACATGCCATAAATACAGAATGCAGTTACTTTTAATGGGGATACCGAATCAAATTGAGGTGAAAAGACCAGAATGTACCAGTAACTTCCCTTGCTAGCGCTCTGTCACCCAGCTGGCAGTCTTAGTGCGGCTGTAGTGATATTTGTTTGCGGACAGTGGTAGGCGTCTTTAGGCACCGTTCGCCACTCAATCGGCTATGAAAACAGAAGCTCCCTTGAAGCAATCAAAGGACCTTCATCAACTTTTGTATAGTTAAGGTTAAGATTAGGAATAAAGAAGTAAAAAATTAAGATTGGCTTTATAGGACTAGTATCCAGAGTCGTAAAAGGATTATAAAAAAAAACTGTCACCCACCCATGACATGCGCGCGATACATGTCGCCGACCTGTGTTAGTTTTTGACAGTTTGTGATAGACTGACATGTGTTGCTTCACCGTTTGCAACAGTTTAGTTTAGTCCTTGGTTTGCCTCTTGCTGGGCCCATGTAGCCACGTGCTTCGTGGCTACATGGGCCTAACTTTCTTGGTGCATTTTGCATCTGTGGCCTGCCCAATCTCATAAAAGCTTTGACAAATTGCGTGTGACATTGACGATACCTGCTTTTGAAGGAATATCTCCAATCTTCTTCTTATCGTGTGTGTTAGTGACTAACACTAGTGTCAGAGTTTATAAACCGCCTTAAAGGCCTCTGACATGGTTTAAAGTAACGACCAATGTCAAAGAAAGTGACCGGGACCGACGGCTTGACGTGCCCTCCGAAGCACGGATCATCTTACTTATCGGACAATCAGGTGATTAGCCTGCAATGTCCTAACCAAACTAGGACAACAACACAAAGTCGTAGTACTCAGAGTACTCCCAATTGATTCTTCAGCTGTAGGTAACCGGGGTCTGCTTTTCCGCTATTTCTTCTCCACTTCGCACGGTCTTGAGCATCCTTGGTTGTAAGACGATTGGCACGCATATCATCAACTACATTTCTTGGGTCTTCGACGCCATCCTGTAAAGTAGAAGTATGTAAAATAAATCTCGATGATACAAAACAAGTCCCTAAACTTTTTACCCATAAAAACAAAATGAAAAAATGCCGTCTCTGAATATAATTATAATCTACATTCTAAATAAGAGATCGCCTGAAGCGCCATCTGACGAGTATGGACGGGCGGGCATCGAGCGAAACAAAAAATATCTGTTATTAAATGCTCATTAGGGCGACATTTGATGCATTCCGATGATAAATCAAACAATAATATCCCTTATTTGTTACAAAAGTAAGGTCGTAAAAAAATATTTTTAATAATGCAATTTATTTGTTATAAGTGTCTCATTTAACCAATGAGGAAGCAAAAGACGGAGCAAAAAAACCTGTTAAATGATGGTCCAATCACAACAGTCGATTTGAATTTGGACCTGACGTAACTTTTTTGCAATCTGGTGCCACATATTTTTGAAAACCCTAAATTTTTGCTACACTGCAACAACTTATAATATGGGACACACTTGCTCAGTGCTAAGTGCTAAGTATATATAAATACAACGTGGAAGGGCCATACTCTTAATAAATTGAACCACGGGCTATACTGAACCACTATACAGCATGTTAAAAAAAAAAATTGGTTGCCTGTAAAGTCGGTATACGGGCGAAAGTTTTACGTGACAACGCGATCATAGTTGAGTGGGAGAGAGACGCAAGGCATTCGGCGGGCCTCTCTCTCGTTCGGTGACTCATCGTAACGTTACCGAGCGTTACACTTTTTCATAAGTGACTCCCAGCCGCAACCTAATTTAAGACGTTGTCACGTCAAAAACCCTGTCCGATCAATTAAGGTAATATTGGGTAGCTTGTGTAGGTTCTATTTATCGGTTTCTTCCAACCCTGAAATCGCAAAAAGCAGCTTTATACAATTTGAAACGGTAACCTTTTTAGCTTTGAATACTTACCTGTGGTTCGATTTATTATGGATATGTCCCTTCCACGTTGTATATTTTGAAGATTACTTAATATTCAGGAGAATTTAATTTCAATATTTTCCAACTTTCCCTGGGTGGGGATCGAATACTGAACCTCCTAAGTAGAACTAGACAACTAAATAAACCAGTATTAAAACAGCAAACAAAACACTGGCAACTTAATAGTTTATTAAAAAGAAAAAAAAAGAAAATCAACAGAGGTTGCAAGCCTGACGTATTCAACAAATAAGTACCAAAAAGGTCCGCAAATTATCTCAAAAAAAAAAATAGATACACAAACACACTGGCACAAAGCAACCTTTTTCTTACCACAAAAAAGTTTTCCACGGACAAGCGGGCATTTTTCCCTTTTCCCTACGTAACAAACGAACCGCAGCGTTTAAAAAAAAAGTTGGTGCGCTCGACAAAAGGGGATTTTTATTTTATATTTCAAATATCTAACGATGTCGCGGTCACAATTCGTTAAATATCTCAAATATTTTTCGTACGGTTTTTAAACGAGGTTTTTTCGAGTTATTTCGTTTTAAGTGGTGTTTAACCCTCAAATGCGTTACGGGTCATTTTCGGCTCGATATTTATTTTAATTTACAATTTATTTTTTATTTATTTACCTATTTATCTTTACTGTTTAAAGTAGGTTTTGGTTCTAATAGTACGGTATAATCATAAACATCATCAGGTCTTTTTGTCTCCACTGCAGGAGCACGACCCTCTCTATACAACCAAAGCCTTGGCCAAAGCAGCCAGAGGACTTGGGGTCTCATTGATGTTTAAAAGCTTTGTTTAGCTTGTATTAACTAAGTCACCTTCTACGACATCCACGGGAGGACTTGGAGTGGCTCTATTCTACTCTGCCGGAAACCACACAGCAGCAACGACAAGCAAGGTACGGTATAATAGGCGACATTAATACTAAAGTCGTTATCAACATTTAGGATTCATACACAATTTGTTTTTGTTTACTAACAGTTAACTGTTGCACGGCCAGCATACAGATTCAGCTGACAAATTCTGTCAATTCCGGGGTAACTTCATAATATTTCGGTTAAAAAGTATCCAAGTTATAAGCTGTCTAAACGAATATTTCGGTCCGTTCCACTGTCTTCGCGAGATTAAAAACGATCATCTAAACTTGTATGACTATTACATCATCATCAGGTGTCCACTGCAGGAATACGACCCTCTCTATACTACCAGAGCCTACTTGGCCTACACTCTCCTCGCTGCGTTCGAGCGTTCGAGCGCTATGATGAAACAGACAGACTGACAGACTTTTGCTTCAAACTTATAACACCCCTCTTTTTGTCGGGGGATAAAAAAGTAGGAAAAGAATTTGTAAAAGTTATTAGAAGAAGAATTATTGTCATACTAGCTGTGCCCGTGGGCTTCGCACCCCGTGGGAATTTCGGGATGAAAACTATCCTATGTCCTTCTCTGGGTATCAAACTATATCCATATCAAATTTTATTTCAATAAGTTTAGTGGTTAAAGCGTGAAGTGGTAACAAAAAACAAACAAACACATATACAAACACACTTTCGCATTTATAACATTAGTAGGATTTATATCGACCATAATTATTTATGTTTCATAAAATGTAAGGCACAAGCGTTTACGGGTTAAAAAATAAGTTTCTTGTATTGTACCCCGCAAAGGGTGTTGGAACTTTTTGAAAGGAAAGTTGCTAATTTTTTTAAATGGACCGTAAAGTTTGAGGATTGGACGCGAAGCCTTTGAGTATCTGTGCTTTCGTGTTCCCTCTGAAGCACATTGAATCTTTTTAGAAAGTGTGAATTGAATTTTTTTATTGTTTGTTTTTAAACTCCTAAAGGTCAACAGGTAACGCGGCATGGCTTCTTTTTGCTTCTAGATAATTCTATCAAAATTTCAAGTGTTGCAGGGTTAATTTAGTTATTTATTTAAATCTTTATTGATTATAATGGTACCAAATAATAAAGCATCCAACATGCTGAGTTTGAGACCATTTTGGGGGACAAAGAACTTTATTTTATTTGTAGTCTTAGATTTTTTATGTTATTTTTGTCCTTTGAATAAATGTTTTACCTATCTATCTATCTATCTAGCATTGTGTACCAGTCAGTTTTAAGGAAAAACAGAAACTAATTAATCTGCGATAGACGCTTAAAGTTGAGCATAAACCTTACATACATATACTTACATACATTATCATAATTACCTAACATTTAACAAATGCTATAAACCTAACAAATAAAAAAGACACTTCAAACAAAAAACTATTTTTCCATATCGGTGTAGGCGTCTTCGAATAATCGGTAAATATACATGAAAATGTCGCGACGAATTGAGAACCCCTACCTCCCCTTTTTGAAGTCAGTTATACTCAGTTTGAAGGAAATTCTGAAACAAAACAAGTTTTAGATTCTATAATATCAGCCCGTACTTCCCTAATCCTATTTTATAATCAGTTATTTCTCACCTATTATAATCGTATAAAACTCGTGCCACGTTTAGAACTAATCCACTACTAAATGTTCAGTTGACACTCGCCTTCTCAGGGGAGTGCTAACACTTGCACCGATTCGATGACAATGCAATGTGACAACAGGTGGAGCTCGTGTTGATTTGATGCTGCGTTCAAATTCTTTACAAACTCAAGTAAAGTTATCGTTAGTAAAGGTTTTAACATTAAGTAAGGGGACTAAAATGATGGCGTACCGTACATGTTTTTATTTCTGTTCTGGCACTAATGGCCCTTCTTCTTATTATTATTATTAAAGAGCTACGCTATTGTCTGTGCAGCAACCATTGCCTTTCATCTCTCTCTGTCTAAAGTCAACTCCTTAACATCTTTGTAGGTTAAAACATTAATTTGATCCTTTAATTGTTTTATAAAACTATCTCTAAGTCTTTCTTTGCCTTTTCTTCCTTCTATTTTCTTAATATTTACTTATGGCCCATTTTTTTTTTTTTATCCAACCTATATCGTCCCACTGCTAGGCAACGTCTCTCGATTTCCTGTCATGTATATCAGGGTTACTTAACCTGTTGTCTGTGCAAAACACCAGACACAATAGTAAAACAGTGCATGTCGACCGGATTCCGGTCTGCTCACAGATAACAGTTTATTTGATAATTGAAAATGTTTTTCACTAATTAGAAAACGAACATCGACGCTTTTCAGTTGATAAAGTCAAAAATCATTTATTCATCTTTGGACACTTGTATCACTAGATAAAGTTTAGATAAAGTAAAGACAATGAATAGAGGAAAGAAGAAAGAAAATGAGACAGACTTTTGCCCAGCAATGGGACGTTTTACCTAAGTCATAATAATTGATTAAAATATCCATATGACTATTCGAATACCACAAACGTTATACATATATACTAAGTGTAGTTGCTACGGGTCGGCTCTGGCCTTCCACAAATAACTATTGCCGAATCGAATGATGTTTCGACCCAAATGAACTACTCCATCGGCACAAGCCAAACAAGCGCAGTAATTGCTTCGGGTCGGCTTTGTTGTTCAACAAATACCGACCTTCCGAACCGACAATCATCATCATCATCAGGTCTTTCTATCTCCACTGCAGGAGCACGACACTCTCTGTACTACCAGAGCCATACTTGGCCAGAATAGCTAGAAGACTTGGCCTACACTCTCCTCGCTAGCCAGACGAGTTGGAGATGTCTCATTGATGTTTATAAGCATTTTTAAGCTTGTATTTCCTAAATCACCTTTAACGACATCATCGGGAGGTCTCATTGATGTTTATAAGCTTTTTTAAGCTTGTATTTCTTAAATCGTCTTCAACGACATTATCGGGAGGACTAGAAGTGGTCATTCTACTCTGCCGGAAACCACATGGCAAACCGACAATCCCGTGTTTGTGTGTAGTGATTTAGTCAAGTAACTAAGCTCACTAAACGCAGCACAAGTCCTAATGCATCCAGTCTCACCGGGAACCGATCAGTACTTCGCAATTACGATGCAAGTTCAAATGCTCTTTGATTTGTCTGCGATTCCAGTTTATGACGGATTCACCCTAAGGGATGCTAAAGCGACCATGATTGCCCGTTTTAGCTTAGAGTTTCATACAAAGTAGTTCTTTGAACAAAAAGGTTAAAAAAATATTTTTTTAATAATTTGGATTTAGGATTAAACCTAGAGTTCTATTCTAATGCAGATTGTAAAAGCCGATCAATGAATTTTTTTTAACAGTCTTAATTCAGGACCAGTTTACTATCACAGACTGAAATCACCCTTAAAATGGTTTCAGTATATTTTGTTACACCTTATATCATTTCAGGACATTTTTAATTTGTTTGGCAAATTAGGCAAAACTTGTTTAATAATTATTTATTTATCACTTTATTCTTTATCATCATCATCATCATATCAGCCACAGGAAGTCCACTGCTGGACATAGGCCTCCCCCAAGGATTTCCAAAACGACCGATCGGAAGCGGCCTGCATGCAGCGCCTTCCTGCAACTTTGCGCAGGTGGCACTTTATTCTTTATACATATAAATAATATAGGTACAAAATATAAATATCTTAGTAGTTTATTAATTGATTCTAAGTCAACTTTCTTTGCAAAAGTATCAATGGATTAACCTCTAAGTTCGATGAACCAAATATAGGAACCAAATGAATAATATCCGAAGCAATACCGGAATTTGCAGATTAAGTCTGGCAAATAGAGCTATCTTATGATATGCAGTAGCAAATGGGATGATTATTCAAAGGTCTAAAGCTGGGCACACAACTATGTTTAAGCTTTTTGATTTAAACGTAGCATATAGTAGCATTTTGATATAAGTTTCAAATAATAAAAAAAAACTATTTCGGACAACTTAGATCCATATTATATATACATGTCAAGAATTATATATAATGTTACTTATTGATACGAAAAATAAAATAAATAATGATTAATAATCCCCGGTCAGGGCAAGTTGGAAAATGGCCTTTTTCAAATTGTCCTGGGTCTTGGATGTTTATCTATATATGTATTTATTATAAAATATAGTATCGTTGAGTTAGTATCCCATAACACAAGTTTCGATTTTACTTTGGGGCTAGCTCAATCAGTGTAATTTGTCCCTATATATTTATTTATTTATTTATTTTTTTATTTTATTGAAATACTGTATTTCAACCAGTAATTTATCGAATATTTATTATAAATTTTACACAATCTTGCTTTATGTGATTTTATTTTATTTTATGAAAACGCTTACAAATGTCGCTGGTGGTATGTACTGATGGGTAATGGAAAAAATGCGTTCGGAACAGAATTTATTTTTCTGATAGTTTTCAAAATTTTGTTTCGTCGAAAACAACTTAAAAAATTTCATTATTAGAATGAATTAACGGGTTACTTACGTATAGAGTCAGCTACTGCCGACATGTTTATACCTCATCTGGAGGTCTTCATCAGAGCGAATGTGACTAAAGGCCCGTACACAGCACAACACAACGCAAATTACCGAACACGACAAATTACACTGATCGAGCTAGCCTCATAGTAAGTTCAAGACTTGTGTCATGGGATACATACTGAAAGATACTATATTTTGAAACAAATACATATAAACATAATCATCCAAGACCGAGGACAATTTGAAAAATGCCATAGAGATTTATGAAGTTTTGGAAAGTATCACCATCAGTATTGGTATGTGGCTATTCCCTCTATCCTACACCCCCCTTAGGCTGGCTAAGGCCGAAGATTATTTACATTTAGCCGCACAATGGCCCCTAATTTGAATAGCATGCTACGAGACAATCCGCCAGCAAAAAATATCAACAATAAATATGGCGATGTCAAATTGTTAGGGCTATCGAGCTTATTGATTTGAAAATAGGGAAATATTTGGATATAGGGTACGTCATGGTCCTCCTGTAGATGTCGTAGAAGATAAGGAAATACTAGCTAAACAAAGCTTATAAACATTAATGAGACCTCTCCAACCCGTCTGGCCAGCGTGGAGAGTGTAGGCCAAGTCCGCTGACTGCCCTGGCCAAGTATGGCTCTGGTAGTGCAGAGAGAGTCGTGCTCCTGCAGTGGAGACAAAAAGACCTGATGACGATGATGAAGGGTACGTCATCGTCATCGTTATAGCTGCTAAACATAAGTTTCCTGAAACTGTTAATCAGCTACTTTCCAACAAGACTTTTTGTATTAACGTCAAGACAAATATTTTTATGGGATTTGTATGTAATACCAAAACGGACGTCATAGTTTCTGAGTCAAATAGTGCTATTTATTTCAGTTTTTATGCGTAAAAAAATATAATATTACCTTGAAATACATATGATCAAATAGTTTCGCTATGTCTATCTGTTGGTCTGTCCGTCCGTGGTATACTCAGGGACTATAAGCTCTAGGTCGTCATAAAAGAAAAATATAGGTTGTGGACACCATTTTTAAAGACCAAATTTGTTCCTACCTTCCCCCTCCCCCTCTCTACTTGCAAAACAGTTATATATTATGGGCCCGAACGATCATAGCTAAATATGGTTTACAAATTAAAAAATTATAGGCGACCGATTTAAATCGAAAATTTCATACAAATTTAATAAAAAAATAGTTTTTAGGCGTTTTTAGTGGCATGAACTTATAGTCCCACCTTAGAACCCTACACTCCGCGTGGCCCAACACGCACTGATTTTAAATTAATTTCTTGCGTTTTTTGGTTCTTTACTATAATAAATAAATAAATAAAAAACATTTATTTAATATACAAAAAACATTTTTTTTATATGTTAAAGAAAGTTGAAAAAAGTAACAATACAAAAACCTGTAACACAGTGAATCTCCTGGAGATGGCTGAATCCATCCTGTCCGTTATCATATTCAGGATTTTTATTCTGCTCTTCCGGAATCTGCATGTCTACCCCCTGCACGCTATGTCAATACTTTCATAATGAACAACTAATGGAATGACATCAACTTAGCTATGGGACAGCCCTAGCTCCCATGAACAATATAGAGTGTACAAATATGAAAATAAGTCCTACCGCACAGGTATCGGCAGCGCACAACTCATTTGCCTACCGTGTGTACAATCACCAACTAAAGTCATAGCAATTTCTAAGTTTAAATCTAAAAATCTCCTGATTTTAATACTCAATCACAATGTTTTTATCACAAAATACTTTTGTTTTATCGCTCCTAGGAAAATTCTGATCTATACTCAGATATATATATATTGATATGTAATGGAAGGGCCATGGAGCGAGACATGCTCGGTATCAGATTGCAAGACCGGATTCGCAATGTAGAGATCCGGCGTCGAAAGAAAGTCCACGACGTGCTATCTAGGGTTGCGAACCTAAAATGGAACTGGGCAGGACACCTGGCTAGAAGGAATGATGGAAGGTGGAGTAAGGCTATCACCGAGTGGTACCCCAGGAATGGGAAACGGAGTGTTGGGCGTCCGGCAGCTAGGTAGGTCGATGATATCAAGCGGATTGGTGGAAAAAACTGGATAGCTAGGGCTAGGGATATGATTCAGTGGCGCAGACAAAAGGAGGCTTATGCCCAGCAGTGGGTCGTTGAGAGCTGACGATGATAATGGATATACATATAGAGAAAGAAATGAATGTATGTAGACAAAAAAACATTATTATGTAGGTATATATCTATATAAACGGGGCTTAACATATATACATTAATGATGTGTTCAAAGCACAGAAGTTTAAAAACCAAAAACAGTCATTCCCAAGTTAGCTACGATACTGATAGGGACTAAAATATTGCTAGTTCTGATTTTTCTTCTTTTTTATCTAGATTGCTGAGAGAGATGATTTAGACTTCAATCTTATATAATTTGGTAGATGATTTTTTCTTTTTACAGACTAATTGTTAAAAAATAATGTAGATACCAAACGGGTGAAAAATCCGTGAATAATCATGAAGGTCTAGTTTTCGTATGCATTTGGCCACCTTTTAGCTCAATTTTACTTCTAGCATGGTATCTAGAGACGCGGGTATCAGAGCCAAGTTCAAAAAAAGGAATTGGCGACGCCGAAGCCCTGTGTATAATAATATTTGACTTGGCTAGTTTTATCATGCCTACTTATATTTGGCTAATCAACTTATTTTTTACGTTATACCATATTTTTTTACATTGTAAGGTTCTATTCTTCTGGTATTTTATCTGGTTAAGCTGGCAAAAAAATCCAAGTCAAATGTTAAGATTATTATAAATACATTTCAGAAGTACAGAACTTGGCGGCTATTTAGGTTTAATTCTTTTGTCGGATTTTGGACTTGGCTCCGATTTTCACATTTATGTTTTTGTTGGGATATGTATCACAACTAATTTCTAGATTACGAATAAGTAGTGTGTTTCGTAAAAATTGAAAACTTTTCCCGCCATCTGTACGACTGGACGATTCAATACAATAAACAAACATGGACAGTCTTTTTGCTCCGACTCTACTTAGCGAAATCGGCCCACAAATCCCTGATCACATTCAGCAACAAGCTACTGCAATTTTGCTCAGGGACTTATAAGACCAGTAGCTTGCCTTATTGATTTTTAATAGTAATCTTATAAGGATGATTGTTGGAAAATAAACGATAGTTTGTAATTTTATTAGCCTTTGTACAAAAGTAATGTATGCAACTGATTCTCTTTGCTTGTTTTGAGTTATAAATCTGTTTTATAAGTTCAATAAACAGACTTTGACGACCTCTTTGGCCTAGTAGTCACCATCTGGCTGTCACATCGGAGGTCCAGGTTCCATCTCCGGTGAGGCCAAGATGGAAAATTATCTTTTTCAGATTAACCTGGTTGGATGTTTATCTTTAAAAATATTTATGTTTTTGTTATAAAATATAGTATCGTTGAGTTAGTATCCCATAACAGAATTCTCGAAATTACTTTTGGGCTAGTCTGTAGGTTTTATCCGTTTTTTTTAACTAACTTACACTGTCCCACTACTAGGCAAAGGTCCCCCTATCTCCTTAGTAGTTTGGTCTAGGGTAAGGGGACTTTTAAGGATAGAGGAAGGTAAAGTCAAGCGCCTCCATCTCTTTCCTGTTTATAAACACACTATCGTCTTTATCCCTAATGGAGCATGCAGAGCATTTTGGGGCAGTAAGCAGCTCTAAGCACACAGAGCCCAGGGCCGCAAGACTCAAAGGCCACTTTTAATCATGTCTTTGTCCCTAATGGGGCATACAGAGCATTTTGGGTCATGTGGCTCTAAGCACAGAGACAGTGATGGGTTGCTAGCCGCATCGCCTTTTAACATGATTCGCATTTTCGCCTAGTCTCTTGATCGGCTCTTACGATCAGCGTGGAAAGAGAAGCAGCCGGTACATTCTCCCAGACCTGCAAGGAAAAGTCTACATACATACATAAATAATATCAAGCCTGTTTCCCACAGGGTTAGGCAGGGACTATGGACCTCCACTTGCTACGATCCTGAAAAACCTCTTTTGCTTCATCTACACTGATCAATCTCTTCACACACTGTACGGTACTTTTTACCTCTCCTTTTTTGAGAACGTCTGCAATTTGGTCGCAGAATGTTCGCCGAGGCCGACCGCGGGTACAGCTAGTTTTCTGTATTTGTGTAAGTCGGATGACAATACAATATAATGAAGTCAATGAGCTGTTCTGATAATGGACTCGAGAGATATTCGGTGGAACTCAGTTATAAAATAACATAATCTCATTGAGTAGGACTTATTTGATTTGTCTTGATGAATTCTTTATGGCAGACGATGCCTAGGGTCTGATCACGAAAATGGAAGTTGGTGGATAAAACTTATAAATAAAACGAGGCAACTCCATCGAGTTTGGGCTCATTCATTTTTGTCTCAGTAAGCACTTTGGCACAGGTATGGCACTTCATAGAAATGGAGTAACAAATATACCTAGTACTACTACAAACGAAACAATATGTCTGTGCACACGTCAAATGTGTGAGTTACACAATCAGGGTCGCCACCACAGAATTTGTTCCTTTGCTTACTTTAGTTTTCATCACTCGGAAATCTATAAAATGTTCGTTATTTATTGCTTTCCGTGTATAAACAATGATAATGTGCGCAGTTTCTCACCATTATGATTTAATAATCTTGAGTGACTCGCGTAACGTCAACGTACGACTAGCAACAACCCTGTTTTACAGGCGGCAGGGCAAGCCAACAAGGCCCAATAACGGGGGAGGGGACGCCAGATTGCGGGGGACGGTGTGAGTTTCCGATCTGTATACAATGTCCTTTTTTATTAAGTACAAATATTTTAAGAGGTGAATCAGACCATCATTTTGAACAACTTTTCCCAATAAATGTATATCAAAATAGGAAAAAAAATTTTTAGGTTTTCATAGAAATCGAAGTAGTCACGTGATATCATTACTATGGAAAATGAAAATTATTTTTTCGTATTTCGATAAAAATTTACTGGGAAAAGTTGTTCAAAATTATGGACTGAATCACCCCTTAAAATATTTGTACTTAATAAAAAAGGACATTGTATAATACTATTATTAATTCTGTGACTTTGGTCTCACAATAAAAGCTTGTACAAAAAATGAAAAAATTCAAATAACTTATACTGTAAGAATTTACATCTCTGTATAATCGTGTTATACACGAAGCTGTGTGTATGAAACAATCTCCATATCGCCCTAACTTATTCAAAGCGATCCGGCGATCTTTCGTGTGTTTTATTTGCTCATCGAGTTGCGATACTGTTCATGTTTGGGACAAGTTATGAGACGTTGGCGATTTTAGGCTTAGCGTTGAGCGTTTAAAAAAAGGCGTGTGTCAGCGACATTATTTTGAGGAGTTCGTTAGCACAGTAGTGTGGTTTTTTTATTGAAAGACTCATTGAAACACAAAATCGTAGTTTGCCCTACTCACTTGGCGCGTAAGATACTATTTTGTCGTATATTCGGCATGTCAGCGAATAACAATATTGTTTAAATTACCATTAAAAAAAAAAACAGCATAAATTGGAACGCATTCTCCATAAAAGGTTTTTTTGACAAAACTGTACTATAAATGACAAAATTACGGGTGGCCAAGACCACTCGTTGAAAATCCTTCGCACCGATTCAAAAATGCGCTCTTTTGAAAACGTTCGAGCGAACCATTCATAATAGATAACGCTCCCAGTAGCAGAACACACAAATATACTCGAATTTCTCCGTGCTTCGGAAGGCACTTAAACGTTGGTGCTGGCTGTCATCAGCGTCAGATGTCTTTCAGCAGTCTAAAAAATCACACGCAGACATGAAAACTAAACAAACATGGGGCACACAGAACCCTTTGGGTCTTAAGGAGATAGAGTCCAGGGCCACTCTCATATGCCACTTTGAGTGTGAGGATAGACGAGAAGGTAAAATAACCGGACAAGTGCGAGTCGAACTCGCGTACAAAAGGTTCCTTACTATTATTTATAAAAAAAATACATTTTTTTTATTTCATTATCTTTTTAGTATTTGCTGATATATTGGCAACAGCAATACATCATGTGTGATAATTTATAGCTAATTTTTTTAATATAAGTAATGCCAAAAAGCTAAAGTTTTTCTTAAACAGCGGATTATACAATCCAACTGCGACATCTGTAACACTTATACCCAATTCTGTGGCAGTACTTAATCATAATAGAAAAATGATTGAAATAACTATTGGCACCGTTTTATATTTAAGTAAGATAGTGAGATAACATTTTATATATAACCTATTGTTTTGGCAATCTTTCCTCAATTTTTATTTAGTTTGTTACACTTGCACCACCAGCTAAAGGGGATGTCAGAACACCCGTCAAACGTCATCGGTCTAGAAGACAGCTCTTCGGTTTTGATATAGCCTCGTCTTATAAATATTACAAACGTATTCGCCTTAACATACTCCCTATCCACACAATTTTGAGCTCTACCGCTCTAAGATTATGGGTAAAAATGGTTTGAAAGTTTTCTACTATTAAGGGCCAATCATATAAAACTTCTCCAGCCAATTATAAGAGTTTGGTATTAAACTTGATTTTCGATCGTTTTGTAACGTTTGACGTAGGGTTATTTATAATTAAAATGGCGATTATATGCTTTATTTTTTAATTTACTGTCGATCAAAGTGGGAATCGTGTGCGAATTTCTTTTGGATTTCATTCGATATGACGACAGTTAATAAGGATTAAGGAATGAGGGACAGGTGTAATTTGACTCGTCTATATTTAACTTGCTACTGACTGACTCATTTGCAATTTCAATCAGAAATTTAAGATCAAAATATAATTTGTTTAAAACCTACTTCGTTTCTTCCATATTTGTCTGGGAGAAAAGAAAAATGTTGAAAATTGCAAATAATATTTCTTTAATTTGAATAATGAAGGGTATAAATTTACATAACGTGTAACAAAGTAAACTAGATGTATTTTGAAGGTTAGATACAGTACATGATACTAAAAAACTCTCCCCAAGGAACATATATTTATGTATATAGGTATTGAAAAATTATAAATGTTAATTGACTAAAACAAACAATATCTATAAATAGAGATTTAAAAAAATATTCTACTGTGAATGCTTTGATTGAATTTAAATTAAAGTAGAATTCAAAGTAGATACATCCAATATAATATAATGTTTGTACGTATGTCTATATTATTCAACATGTATCGGATGAGGCATTCGGTAAGGAGTTTGCATTGAAGACCACCTAAATGCGATCACGCTTGCATTGTAAGGTGATATTTGTATGGATATGCCCCGTATTTTGTAATATTCTAATAGTTTTTTTATGAATGAAGTTCCTTCTCGCAGGTTGCGGGGTCCGGCTCGTACGATTTGCAGCATCTGAACGTTCACACCGCGTGGTTTCTTGCACTCAAAAAATTATACAATATACAGTGTTCACGTTCACGTCAGCAACGGTCCGAAAGTATCGTGCGGTCACATATCATTGTTTCATTTTATCAGTAATCAATATAGGTCTGTTTATCAGAACTTTCTTTCATTTACCATCATTCTCAATATGTTTTGGTAACAAACCATACACTTTTTGTTTTTATTAATAAGTGTCAAAGTAAATGTAGAAAATGTTGGTTGTCGTCTTGGCTACTGACAGATTGGCATAGGAAGAAACAGATTCATTCACCGTTTGAGTTTTGGCTTCTAAACCAGCATAGAAGATGATTATAATGAATATAGAGGGCTAAAGTAATTGGAAAATAAGGGAGACTAAAACAATAATCATAGTAATACTTAAAAACTACAGTGTTGCTTAAAAAAACCCATCTTGCAAGGATCTAACTCCCTCACAGAGCCAATACCTAACCGCTTGGCCATCATACTTTTAAGCACGTTAATTGAGAGTAAAACACCACTTTTGGTCCATTGATACGAAAATAATAAACGATCCAGATATTTTTTATCGTACTTACTTCAACCAAAGTACATAAGTCCGCCTTTGTACTATTGGGTATCATCTGTGTTTCAACTGTCGCTTTTTATGTACAATACCATACAATACAAAGTGGATCTTGGCCTTCGACACTAGATGGCGCCATTTCTTGCGATCTTGTAAGCGTTGCTGCCAGTCGTCAACTTCGAGGTACCCCAGATTTTTTTTGACCTCGTCGGAGCATCAATACCTGGGGCGACCAATTTTTGTATCACCCTTTAGTAAATTTATTTTTTATCCCCTAAAAATAAGTCATATCCACACAATTCTTTCACACCTGTCATTCACACATCACCGATTACCGTCTTCGATGATACAATTTGGGGTCAAGTGGCCTGCTGGGAAACCCATGTCAATTGTTGACATACAAGTACACGGGGCTGAAGATTGAGCGTGACAATTGATTACTACATCAGTCTTATTACAATGTGGTAGAGATCTTTTTAATTAGAGTGTTATGGTTTATATGTCGATGAATGTACATTGAAATATTTGTGGTAGCTAGTGGTTATTGGCTGGGCATACTTTGATCGAATTCTTTTTATTTATTAGTTACATACCTTTTCAGAATGCTCTGTCTATTAGGGATAAAGATGTGATAGTATGTATGTATGAATACCTTTTCAGACCAATACCGAAAAATAACTTTTTATCATTTTAACTACTACTACTTTTAAATAAAATTTATGGTCTACCTTTGAGTCGAAATTTATATTTAGGAAAAATTCAAAGAAAAGCGCCGTGTGGTTTCCGGCACAGTAGAATAGGACCACTCCAAGTCCTCCCGTGGATGTCGTAGACGGCGACTTAGGAAATACAAGCTAAACAAAGCTTATAAACATCAATGAGACCTCTCCAACCCGTCTGGCCAGCAAGGAGAGTGTAGGCTAAGGCCTGCGGCTGCTCTGGCCAAGTATAGCTTTGGTAGTACAGAGAGGGTCCTGCTCCTGCAGTGGAGACAAAAAGACCTGATGATGACAAAGAAAAAAACAAAGGTTCTCTTGAATTTAAGTATTTAATTACTTATTATTTTAAGGATAGATTCCAGAATAATTGAACACTTTTCCACGAATAACTTGCCATTGATGAATGCTATTTATATGAAACGATTTAAATCACATATTTTGCTTCGTAAAAATATAAACATACAACGGAATAATGGATTGGGTTTCCTCGTGAAAATAAGCTACAATGCATAAAAATCTTTTAACACTCTAAAATCTAATAATGACAATATGACAAGTCAAGTGTTGCATTTTACCCTTGATATAAAAAAAAAAACTTTTAATCCCAAAACATGACAGGTTCAAACATGAAAAGTAAAAAATGTATTGATTAAAAATCGGTGTAGCGTAAACTTGAATCGAAATCGTAATCCGATTATGAGGAATCGATGGTTGACATTTGCAATGAGACGTTGCTTATTTTTAATACAGAAGCGGTTTCGAGATACAAATACTTGACGGAGAAGAAAATTTTTCCGAATTAGAATTTCTTATACAAATTGACCGGCCGGCTGAACACATTTCTATAAACTAATTGCTATATAGTCACCCCGACCCGTTGAAGTTTATCGGATAAAAAAGTTGTTCAGACAAAGAAAAAAGTAGCGTCTTAATAAGGGTAACAAAAAGGTTTTACGACATTGTTGAAAATTTTTCGAAATGACTTAAATGGAATTTTTTAAAGTTTTCAGCCCCCCATATTTCCACCATGTTGAAAAATTTCGAAAAACTGAATCGAAATTGAATATAATTTTCGAACCGAAAATTTCACAATACGACCTGTAGGCGAGAATAGCCGGACAGTCAGACAAAAGCATTTTAGGCAACATCGAAACTGAGACGCTTCACTCAGTTAAAAAGATGGGACAAATGCCAAAAGCATTTATCTTATATGCAAAGTAGACCAGATTAATGGAATAAGTGACCCTTTCCTTAAAATAACTGTCCTATTTTCAACAGGACCTTTACTCTAAAAACGACACGACACGTAGTTACGTAGGTACTTACGTAGTCAATATTACCGTGTAGTTTCTGCTTGCCGTGTGGTTTCCGGCAGAGTAGAATAGGACAACTCCAAGTCTTCCCGTAGATGTCGTAGAAGGCGACTCAGGCAATACCAGCTAAACAAAGTTTATAAATATCAATGCGACCTCTCCAACCCGTCGGGCCACCGAGGAAAGTGTAAGCCAAAGTCCTCTGGCTGCTCTGTATGTCAAGTATGGCTCTGGTAGTACAGAAAGGGTCGTACTCCTGCAATGGAGACAAAAAGCCTGGTGACTCGCTGGCCAGACGGGTTGGAGAGGTCTCATCGATGTTTATAAGCTTTGTATACAACATCCACGGGAGGACTTGGAGTGGCCCTTTTCTACTCTGCTGGAAACCACACAGCAAGTAAATCATCACTTTGTCCCAAACATAGTAAAAAAATATACAGGCTTCGTACACATCAAACACCTTTCACACAAAACCCATAATTCAACCAAACTTGATGTTCATAAATTAATCAATACCACACCAGTAATTATCTCAAAGGTAGATTGATGATTTAATGATCGGTAATTAGATAAAGAATGTGAAATACGTAAGGGTGAATAATTAAAAATTGTAAATGATCGAAGTGGGCTTGCCTACGGCTTTTTAAGAAAGCAGTGATCAAAGTTACGTCGAAAAAAAGCTTTTTAAACCCATAACCGCGAGACTTTATATCAGTTGTCGTGCCCCCAGCGCGAGACATGGTAAATCTAACATACCTATCTACAACCAAAAACGGATATGGATACGTAAGTTATGTGCCATACGAGCATTTTTTTTTGTCGCAAATATCCGACCTTCGCGGGTTGGGCCCGACAATGTTTGTCGCATATATGCGACGCTCGCGGTTAAAGGGTTATTAGTCATATTTTGTAGTTAAGGGTCCCCCGACCCTGTACCAAAATACAAGTTTCCATACAAACGTAGTCTACGTTTTATTTAAAAACGACATGTCCGATTTGGGCAAAATTTCAAAGATATTGCAGTTATCTAGGTTTATAACTAGTTTCCGACGGTAAAAATATGAACTTGAAATAGAATATAGTGTTTTATATCATTTTTGACCATTAGTATGGGAAACTTATAAATCGTTATATTTTCTTTCCAGTTCATAATTTTACTATAGGAAACCAGTTATAATATAACCCTAGATAATTGCAATTTCTTCACAATTACCAATTTTTACCGGAATATAGTAGCATAACTTTTTTTCGTGATGATATGTACTAAATCATGCTGCGAAAAGAAAAGAAAAACTTCGTCTTTATTTTCCCTTTTTCCTTAATTATTTTTTCCCTGATAAATACGCAGGGTTTGAGAAATAAACAATTAAACTTTAAAACATTTTTTTACTTATCATAGTGTATTTATCTTCTTTCATCCATCCTTTCAACATGTCCAAACCACATTAATATTCCTTTCACAATTTTGTCATTACATCTTCTTTCTTTGAGTCTCTTTCAGCACCACACATACCAAATGAAACTGATTTTCGTGGTAATAAAAATCTACTTGATCCTAATAATGTTTATTAGTTAACACAAAATGGCAACAAAGTTATACTAAATTCCTTTAGACACTAAAAACTAGAATATTAAAACCATAACACTCGATTTCCGATAAAAGTAAAACAAGCCAGGGCCGGCAACGCGTGCGGGGCGGGGCGGTGTGATTGACAACCCTGACAGCGGTTAAACACAGGTCGCGAAAGGTACGTTTTTTCTTTTGTTAACCTGTGGGAAGCGACCGCGCAAATGTTGGGAGGTTCCGCATATATTTTTTTTAGAAATTTTAGAATTTGGAATATTATCTACCTTGGAAGAGGTCTTTGTCCAGCAGTGGACGGTAAGCGCCTGAAATGATGATGATAATTTAGATTATCTAATTAAAAACAAAGATTACGTATGTTAATTCAAAAAAAGTAATTTGCACCAATTAAAGTATGTTTCTTTCTTTCTTTCCAAAGAAGCAAGACTACAAATTCGTAGCCTCGATTGGGAAAAAAAGCCTTATTGCATTTTTGCCTCAACAAACGGAAATCGTAAACAAAACAACTGAAATGATGCCACTAATCATTTCATAATCTGAGTTACAACCAGTGCAATGTGAGTTTCCGTAAAATGGTGATTCGCAAAAAAATCTTTTTCAAATATGGAGTCACTAAGCGACCTATTTTTTGTATGGAAAAACTATTCAATTAGATGATTTCATACATACATACATATTTTCACGCCTGTTTCCCCTCAGGGGTAGGCAGAGACTATGGACCTCCACTTACTAAGATCCTGACAGACTTCTTTCACTTCATCTACACTCATCACTCTCTTCTTGCCTGCTGGTTACGGGTACTTCTGACCTCTTCTTTTTAAGAACGTCTGCAATCTAGTCGCAGTTAGTTCGTCGAGGACGACTCTGACCCACTCTTTCACTCACATTCGCTTTGTATACCCTTTTAGTAAATCTCCTATGATCCATAAGTTCTACATGACCGAACCATCTTAACATTCTTTTCTTAATTTTTGTTACTACATCTTCTCTCAGATGATTCCGCGATTCAAAAATGGCATTTCAGGAGATTGGACCTCATTTGGCAGTATGTGACCATGACCACTGAGCCAATCATTAAATCATCATCATCAGGTCTTTTGGTCTCCACTGCAGGAGCACGACCCTCTCTGTACTACCAGAGCCAAACTTGGTCAGAGCAACCAGAGGACTTGGCCTACACTCTCCTCGCTGGTCAAACGGGTTGGAGAGGTCTCACTGATGTTTATAAGCATTGTTCAGCTTGTATTTCCTAAGTCGCCATCTACGACATCCACGGCAGAACTTGGAGTGGTACTATTGTTAATTATGTTTCTAAGATTTGTTAAGTTTGTATTATAAAAACTAATAAATAAATAATAAATATATAGGGACAAATTACACTGATTGAGCTAGCCCCAAAGTAAGTTCGAGACTTGTATTATGGGATACTAAGTCAATGATACTATATTTTATAACAAATTCATATATAAATAAACATTATAGATTCGAGGATCCCTAAAATCGAATACATCGCTCGCTTTCAATCTATTGTGATACACAGTCGGATATCACATTTGGATTTAACTTTTTATATGTATGGATTTATAATTCTAAGGAACAGATGTGTGAACTTTTTGTATGGATGTTTTTCGGTTTTTGGCGTTTTGATGTTTTTAATTAGTTTGATATGCTCATCAATATGATAAGGGTTGAGATGAGGTCTCGATGATAGAATAGGTGTTATTTTTTAGAATTTATACCCAACTGTTAAAAATTTTCAATTGTGAAACAATCTTAACTGTAGGTACGAGTTTGCTCAAATTAAAAAAATATGTACGTAAATAAAAAAAAGGACTAACCTTTTCGCTTACTACCGACTTAGTTGAAATAATTAAAATTTATTAAATAATTAAAATTTATCTTAAACCTGAAAAAATTTTTTGGGTTCCCACACTAGATGGTAAAGATAGAAAAACTTTATCCTTGGTCTTGCCCTTCCTCGTCTCCCAGGAAGGGGAGGGAAGACCGAGTATGAAGATTATAAACAAATTAAAAAACTTTATCCTCTTTCTTCCCCTTCCTCGACTCCCAGGAAGGGAAGACTGAGGATGAAGTTTTTCCAACAAATTAAAAAAAGTCAGGAGTTGACTCTTACCAGGACATTTAAATAATGAAAGAAAAGAGAGAAATGGAGTTCACTCCACTGACAAGCTCCAAGAGCAAGTTCAACAAGAAGAATACAAATTGACCCAGCAAATTAAAAAAGGAACTGTTTAGACTGTGTTCGTCCGTCTTTTGGTTCTTACAACATCCAGATGAAGAAATGAAGTGAACTTATTTATTTATTTCTTGTGCGGAAAACCTCACGGCACTTACAGTGGTCATCATTTAATAAAAAAGTCATATCGCCAACCATTTAGCAATAACGCAAAGCTCTCAAGCCCTAATAAGATTGACAAGATTCCTCCCGCCAATAAAAGATGCGGCCAAACATATGGAGGGTAGAAATGAGGAGAAACACCTTTGTACTGTGCTTTAAAATTACTTCTCTTAAATTGTATAATAGTGTGTAGCTACAATAAAGTTTTAAAACAAACAAACAATCTTCCCTATGTAAATGTGTCCGTCAAAAGACGTTAAAAAAGTTGCTTTGTGAGCTATTAGACCTCGCGAGCATACTCAATGATTAATAACAAAATTCACGCGAGGAAAAAATATGATTTCTTTTTAATTTCAAATTCCTTCAAAAGATGAAAAAGAATTATGGATGAAAAAAAATTTTTGCAGTCAAAATTCTATGTAACTATCGAACTTGCTTACAAAATATCACGAGAATCTGTTGAGAACGAGAACAGCCGTAAATCTGGGCATCCGAAATATCTAAATATCGATTTGGACATACGAAAGAATAAGCTAAAATTAAGGTTGACGATAGGGTCAGAAAAGTTTGATTGTAATAGTTTAAATAAAATTAATTACTATCAAACAAGATGTGATGAATTGGGTGCATCTTGATTTGAATTTAATAATTCTCTATCCATTGTAATAAATAGTAATGCATATATCCATTGTAATGATTTTTGAGATAATTTTTATTCGTTCATGTGATTCTAATATTATTAATTTTTAATAAGTTTATATTGTAATGTCACCAGTGATTAACAATGATTTTTTTTTATTCATAATTTACGAGACACCGATGGTATTGTTGCACGCGTCCCCGTGAATCTCGAGGTGAAAATCAGTGGTTTGTTCTACCAGCAAACGTATCGCTGAGCCACAACCCTTTGGTATCGCTGCGGCACACACGCACTACTTCGCATAGGTTTTTTCTTTGCTTTGTACCATTAGCTATAGTATTTTTATTTTTTATGATTTATTTGCCCTGTATAAGTTAGGTGTGTTGTGTGTCTTTTTGATTCTAATAAAACGATTATCTATCTATCTAGTTCGTCTTTTAGGTTATCCAAAAATAGTGGACCTATATTTATTTTAAGTTTACCATAAAACTGGTTTACTGAAATGTCCCAAAGATAAGGAGCATCAAAGTTATGGAGTGGAGGCTTGCGACGTTACCGCTATGTAACATAGTTATACTACATTTCAATGCGCTGTATCTTCGTCATTTTTTGTTTCTCAGAGAAAAAAACAATACAATTTTTTTGAAACGTGTACAATATTTTTTAAATCTAACCGATGGGCAAAATTTATTTTTCCATTTCTGGTGCCCTATGGTGAAAAACTGAATTTACACAAATATTCAATATAATATTATTGTGTAAAATCAGTTTTTCGCCATTTTTCAAAATGGTGAAATTATGGGGCTATAAAACATTTTTTTTTTAAACAGACTCGCTTATTCTTCCGCTCACAAAGCCGCTTAACCCCTGTGCTTCTACTCTCCATAGCCGAACCCATAAAACTATAAGGAGAAAATATCGCGGAATATCCGGCTATAACCGAGCTGGCCGAATCCGGAATGTCATACCGATGAATTCATGTTCGTAATTTTTTTCGCGCTTTATCGCCTTTCTTTATTACGGCGGACATTTTGGTGGGCACCACTTGGCACTTTTACCTTAGAGCAAGCCTATGTTGCTCCCTGTTTAGGTATCGAAAATATACCTTTACTTATAACATCCGTGAGACCTCTCCAACCCATCTGGCCAGAAAGGAGAGTGGCCAATTCCTCTGGCTGCTCTGGCTAAGTATAACTCTGGTAGTAAAGAAAGGGTCATGCTCCTGCAGTGGAGACAAAAAGACTTGATGATGATGATGAACAAACATACATACAAACGCCGGAGTGTTTAAATAGACTCTGAGAACTTTGCTTGCTTGTTCAACAATTACTTGCCAGAATTGATCGAGATTTGTTTACTGGAAGAGGCTTTTAGTCCAGTATATACTCATCATCATCATCATCATCATCATCATCATTTCAGCCGCACAACGTCCACTGCTGGACATAGGCCTCACCCAAAGATTTCCAAAATTATATAATGATCCAGTATAGACTGATACAGACTAATTATTAAAGAAAATTAAAGTACTACTTCTAAAGATCGGCATGTTATCTTAAGATGCTACTTCCATTGTTTTACTATTGAGTCTGGTATTGGTGGGAAACGAAGGATTGCCAAAGCGACCAGAAGGAAGAAACAACACTAAGAAAAAAGAATGGTTGCTAGTAGCAAACATTTTTGCTACATGTTACCAAAATAGAGTGATTGCTGAACTCAGGGCTACTAGTAGTTAAAATGTGTTTTAATTTAAAATTACATTGTTCTGCTAATTAATAACAAAAGTTTGGTATCTAATTGCAAGTAGCAAAACTGGCTAGCTATCACTTTTTTTCAATGAAAACGCCAATTTTGTTGTAGAAATCTTCTTAAAGTCGCAAATGGAACATACCTTTATTACGCGAACATTTTTGGCGTGTAGGGTCGCACCGCTATATATTTTTATAGCGGGGGACACTTTTCCGAATAATTTGTTTATGGCTGCCATATCGGTTTCGGTTCTTAACGTTTTAATAAAGGGAGTTTTATTTTCTAATAATGCTCTGCGGATGACTTTCGTAGGCTTGTTGTGGAGTGGTTGTAAAAAAATATGTGTTGTATAACTTATTGGTTCGACAAAGACGACTGAACTGGTTTTTTTTCGGCGTAATCTTTCCAGCTGCTGGGAAGATTACGCCGAAAGGAACCCAGTTCAGTATTAGTCCCTACCCAGCCGAATGGGCTATGTAACAATTACAATACAAAAAAAAAACACTATTGCAGTGGTCGTTCCGAAACGCTAGTAGTTTTTAGCTTTTGCACTACAATAATATTTAAAAAGAAATGACCTTCAATAAGAGATAAATTTATCCCACATTGAATAAAAAAAAGGCTTTGTCGAAGTATAAAAGGATTATAAAATGTATTCTCATACTTTTAACCCCACATACTTATAACCCGTCAAATGTCCCAATGCCTAACTGACTACTGAAGCAATAACGCCAAAGCAGTTTCACCGGGACCGGGAATCGTACCCGGGACCTCTGGGTGGCGGACTAGCATGGTGACCACTACGCCACGGAGGTCGTCGTATTAATCTAGCAATGATACTGATTGGTGATTAGGGTACATAAACGATTATTTTCTTTGTCAGCTTCATCATCATCCTCACGTACCTATTCCCGGTTGCATCCTCAGCAGTAATGCTTCAGAGCCCGGGGTCCGCTACCTAACCTAAGATTTGACGAGGTTACTGGTTACTGTAATTTACACAGTCCGACTGCCGTCTGACCTCCGCAACCCAAAGGCAAACCAGAACCAATCCTTGGGTAGTTCGATAATTAAACGCTAGATGTGTATTGAGAAAGATTTTATTGAAGTCTTCTAAGTACAAATTTTCATGTTGATATTATTTTTAGAAATTTCAAAATGTAGGTAGAGAGCCAGCCCAGGTATCTCTTTGGGCTAAAGAGATACCCAGACCAACATAGAGAGACAATATTCATTTCCACTAAACATTTCCACTTCAACTAATAATATAGGTACTTTACAAACAAACATTTCACCTGCATTTAGATTCGTACCCTAAACAAACAGGGGTAAATCCTAGCTCAGATATAAATGGTCTGCATCGCAGCATCGAACAATGCAGTGCAGCTGTGAATAAGTGCAAGCCCGAGCCGCCACCAATATGTTTTGTCGCCTCGCAGACGATACGCTCTGCAACGCGGCCACAGATCTACGACAACGGTAGAGCAGGCAAAAATTAAAAAAAAACTCAATTAAGTATTTTGTGAAAACGTGAAAACTTATAAAGAGGTTAAGAACTTAGCGGAAGGAAGAGAGACATGGAAAGCACTCCACCGACAAGAGCCCAGCTCTTAAATATAAGAAGAAGAAGAAGTATTTTGTATGTCCCTTCACTAATACTTATTTCTACTCTTGTTATAACAAAGTTGCTGGAACTGGATTGCGAAGGCAATGGTAGAACAAGATGGCATAGAAGGAGGCTTATGCCTAACAGTGAGTTCCTAATAGCTGAAGATGATGAATAACAAACGGTAAATAATTTAAACTAGCCTGTCATATTCTAAACCCTAGCTGAGATATAAATGGTCTGCATCGCAGCATCGAACAATACAGTGCAGCTGTGAATAAGTGCAAGCCCGAGCCGCCACCAATATGTTTTGTCGCCTCGCAGACGATACGCTCTGCAACGCGGCCACAGATCTACGACAACGGTAGAGCAGGCAAAAATTAAAAAAAAACTCAATTAAGTATTTTGTGAAAACGTGAAAACTTATAAAGAGGTTAAGAACTTAGCGGAAGGAAGAGAGACATGGAAAGCACACCACCGACAAGAGCCCAGCTCTTAAATATAAGAAGAAGAAGAAGTATTTTGTGTGTCCCTGCACTAATACTTATTTCTACTCTTGTTATAACAAAGTTGCTGGAACTGGATTGCGAAGGCAATGGTAGAACAAGATGGCATAGAAAGAGGCTTATGCCTAACAGTGAGTTCCTAATAGCTGAAGATGATGAATAACAAACGGTAAATAATTTAAACTAGCCTGTCATATTCTAAATCCTAGCTGAGATATAAATGGTCTGCATCGCAGCATCGAACAATGCAGTGCAGCTGTGAATAAGTGCAAGCCCGAGCCCCCACCAATATGTTTTGTCGCCTCGCAGACGATACGCTCTGCAACGCGGCCACAGATCTACGACAACGGTAGAGCAGGCAAAAATTAAAAAAAAACTCAATTAAGTATTTTGTGAAAACGTGAAAACTTATAAAGAGGTTAAGAACTTAGCGGAAGGAAGAGAGACATGGAAAGCACACCACCGACAAGAGCCCAGCTCTTAAATATAAGAAGAAGAAGAAGTATTTTGTGTGTCCCTGCACTAATACTTATTTCTACTCTTGTTATAACAAAGTTGCTGGAACTGGATTGCGAAGGCAATGGTAGAACAAGATGGCATAGAAAGAGGCTTATGCCTAACAGTGAGTTCCTAATAGCTGAAGATGATGAATAACAAACGGTAAATAATTTAAACTAGCCTGTCATATTCTAAATCCTAGCTGAGATATAAATGGTCTGCATCGCAGCATCGAACAATGCAGTGCAGCTGTGAATAAGTGCAAGCCCGAGCCCCCACCAATATGTTTTGTCGCCTCGCAGACGATACGCTCTGCAACGCGGCCACATATCTACGATAATGGTAGAGCCGGCAAAAATAAATAAAAAACCTCTTATAAGTATTTTGTGTGTCCCTGCACTAATACCTATTTCTACTCTTTTAATAACAAACAAGTATATTCTAAGAAACTATTTTAAACTAGCTAACTATTATGATGAGTATATTACAATTTAATTACTTTTTATTTGATTTTATGCCGGAGATAATGGAGTAGTTTGTCATAGCCATCTTCTCACTTTACACACAAGTAACTTTAAATGTCCCATTTGTGCAAGTTTCTTCACGATGTTTTCTGCACTGGACGTGTGTAGTGGTAGATAAAAATGAGCGTACACAAGTACAAACTCATAGGTTCTGTATCTGTGAGCATCGAACTCGTGCCTTATAGATGCACAGCCAGGGTGGTTACTTCAAAAGCGGAAAGAGACGGACGTTTCTACGCATCTTCGTTTTAGTGTCAAGCAACACTGAGCATTAACGTATGATGATAAAGTTTAATTTGGTTTAATGTAGAAATAAGCAGTTGTTTGTTACTGGCCGGAGTTATTCCCTTCGTGGTCGCAGAAAAAAAGCTATAACTCCTATTTGAAACGACAGACGTAACAAAAAAGGTTCGTGCTAAGCCCCGTTATTACATATTAATAATGTATCCGTACGTAATTATTAAATGACAGATCTATCCGTATTCCTTCGTAGCTCTGTGCCAGTGCGGGTAGCCGAAATTTAGATGTGACGAGCCTACCGCTACCGCCGGGCAGTTGTTTGTTACTGGCCGCCGAGATTGAAGATAGTCGGAGCTGAGCCGCCTAATGGGATTCATGGCGTAAATCTGCCATGCCTGACTTAAAGCTGGCTAATTGATTGTCATAATTAACAATACAACCTAGACTTTGTTCATCATCATCCGAGAGTATTGTCCCGGTTGTTTCCTCAGCAGTAATGCTTCAGAGCCCAAGGTCCGCTACCAACCTAGGAGATTTGACGAGGTTACTGGTTTTTACCTACAAGGTGGTCAGATGACCTGACCAGGGTCGCTGGAAAGCGCTGGATGCAGCCCGCTTTTGATCGGTCATTTTGGAAATCTTTGGGAGAGGCCTATGTCCAGCAGTGGACGTTATGCGGCTGAAATGATGATGATGAATGACTGGTTTTTACACAGAGAGGCTACCGTCTGACCTCCGCAGCAAAAGGTAAACTAGAACCAATCCTTGGGTAGTTTAATGATCAAACGCTAAATGGCGTTCGGGACCCACACTTTATACTACGTGCCTTTCGAAACACCGAATCATCTTTCTTTTCTGACACACACTTTTATATGGAAATGCCGAATTATATTATTACCATTATACTATAGTGATTTAGCATAGCCTGTGGTTCCATTTATTACGAGTATGAGCCTTCTAAGTTGAAAATAAAGTTATACATATTTTTTTAATTTTTTGTGACAAAGCACAAAAAATCTTCCATCATGCTTATACATTTATATACGCATGCACTCTTCTATTTAAAAGCCCTTAAAAACCTTTCTCGATCCCGATCCATCAGAGTACAGAACGCAAAATATGAAAAGATAGGTCAATATCAATTTCAGACCCCAGTAAAATTACATAATTATGACACTACAATGAAAGGAGACATCAAACACTCAACAGTAAGACAAAAGAGGGCAGACGAAAATCACAAATAAATAAGAGTGTAGATATAACGCTCTGCATATAATGCGATTCAAATAAGAAAAGGATGGACCGTTTGCTAAAAAATGGGTTAAAAAGATTGATATCATTATCTATTTTTCAAAATTCGATTGACAACACTCACTTGTGTTGTGCAGATAGAATATCATTAGTTCATCATAAATAATAGAAATTTTAATTATTATTTTAATTTGCCCAATTAAAAAAATTGAGTAATGAGTCTAACGTCAAACTTTTCGCCACGACTGTGATTCAAACTCATGCCCCCTTAATTCCCTCATGTTTGTCCGTGACTTCAAATCACCCCAGCACATTTCTCCATCACATATATTACATTATTAATTAAACTGAATATATCTAAAATTTAAAATAAAAAAATAATACAAATCATAAAGTTTCACTAAAATATTACCCCTAGGCAACATGGGCAAAAACTGGCAGAATTGCCACATTATACGGCAATGCTGATCCTTTCTTTGAGCCAGAGAGTTTCCAGCCCTTTGGTCACTGGATACTTCGAGCATACGTTTAATTTAAATTGTAATAAGTATAGTTTTATTAAAACTAACGTGAGATACACTCATTATTAAATTTAGTAAACAGGTTACTCACGTATAGAGTCACATTCGCCCTGATGAAGACCTCTGGAGAAGGTTGAAACATGTCGGCAGTAGCTGACTCTATACGTGAATAACCCATTTACTAAATTTAATAATATGTATAGTTTTAATTTTTTATTTAATAAACATTGTTTAGTAGATATGTTTTATTTATTTCTCTTTATTCATTTGAAATTTTTTATTTTTTATTTAGGTATTTTTCAAACATCATAATGCAATTTAAATCAATATGTGAGTAGAACAGTTACATTTCCGTACTCTTTTCGATTTGATCAGAAATATTCCAACGCATAAAAATGGCGAAGGGTGCTCAATAGCAGCTCTCTGACATCCATTAGTTATTATTGAAAATTTTAATATTAAAAATTGCGTATTGTCATCTCCACTGTCTGTTGTTTGTCGGGAAACTGTGGATTTGAAGAGGAATTTTGTGAAAGCTATTTGGTAAAAGGTTGTATTTTTTTTAACTTTGTTACAAAAATTGTAACAGCCGGCCTTTTCTACCAGTCAACCTACAGGTGATGTCGATAGCTTTGGTTTGACGATGGCACTTTTTAATTTAACTATAATTTACCGACTTCCAAAAACCGGAGTAGGTAAGGTACTTATTTATTTAACTTCATTGCAATATACATTTAAATGGGGGACTTAAGGCGAGGTACCTTTTCTACCAGTCAACCTACAGGATGATGAAAAAGTAATGCTAAGAAATAATGCTGAGAAAAATGCGAGGAATTGATAACCTCGTCCTTTTTTTGAAGTCGGTTAGAAAGAAAAATGATAAAAGTTTTAGATTAAAATTCATAAAGCCTGTAACACACTAATCCAAACACAATAGACACAAATTCCTCTATAAAGGCTAGCTTACAATTACACAACATAGGTAGCCATCGACAAACCAAACTTGTTATTCAATAACCTTCCCCATGTATCAATTTATCAGGGATTCAATGAAGGCGAAACTATATTTCATAGTCGTATAACCTGACATCGATCTTGCAGATTTAGTCGGATATTACTTCGAAACTGTCAATCCAATTTCAACCCTAATTCCAGAGCAGTGAAGTTGAATTTAGTTTGGTGATGTACATAGACTTAGGTGGTTTAGAAGTGACGTGGTAGGTTGCATATTGACGTCATCTAAAAGGGAGACGGCAGTCAAATGCAAAATGGGTGAACCATGGATTTGGCATATGTTATAGGGCGGAAACTAGCAGTGGACACACAGGTATCGGTGCAGAGACCAGACTAATTATTTAGGTATTCTTCTTCTTATCGTGTGTGTTAGTGACTAACACTAGTGTCAGAGTTTTTAAACCGCCTTAAAGGCCTCTGACATGGTTTTAGGTAACGACCAATGTCAAAGACAGTGACCGGGACCGACGGCTCAACGTGCCCTCCAAAGCACGGATCATCTTACTTATCAGACAATCAGGTGATCAGCCTGCAATGTCCTAACCAAACTAGGACAACAACGCAAAGTCATTGCCCCCGCCGGGAATCGAACCCGCGAGCTCCGGGTATGAGCCGAACGCTCTAACCACACCACGGAGGAAGTTAAATTTAGGTATTTTTAACCCCCAACAAAAAAGAGGGATATTATGAGATCGGTCATTTTGGAAATCTTTGGGAGAGGCCTAGACGTTGTGCGGCTGATATGATGATGATGATGATGATGATAAGTTTGACGCTAATGTCGGTTGGTTTGTACTGTCTGTTTGTCTGTCATGTATAGTGGCATCGTAGCACTCGAACGGATGGACCGATTTCAATACAATTTTTTTACGAGAAAACAAGTTCCCTTGCGGTAATTCCTAGCTAAGTTTAATGAAAATCGGTTTTAAATGTCATTGGGAGTTAACGCTTGAAAGTCAGGATATACCTAGCAAATAATAGATGGCGCTACTGATATCAAGTCGTTTCGCTATTTATCACACTAGATGTCGCTTTTGACAGTTGGGGATTTTTAAAATTTACCAAGCAAATAAACTCTACATTAAACAAATAGAATCAACTGGGCTCTGGCCTCCCTTTTTTGAGCCATTTCCCGCGCTCCTGTGCCATTTTCTTTCACTGCCTACGCGTCAATCTTACAATATCGTCTGACCAATATCGTATATCTTTTTATATTTTAGATAAATTGCTACTTGAACATCCTATCGCTTATGTCTCTCATTCATCTCATGTAAGATTCGTTTTCATTGTTTTCTATCTTCTTCCATCAAGAGGCTTTTGAAACTTGCGATCTGTCTGCGAGTCCCAAGAAGCAAAAACTTTATGTACTCTATGTCTTCCCCATTAGGAATAAAGACGTGATTGAGAGTTAAGCTACATCTATCAGCACGGCAACAGCACTTTTCTATGCTGCTGTCTTTTTCTGTCGCTCACATCCGTCATTTTCTAGAGCGAGAGAGAGCGACGGAACGCTTCAGCACTATCAATTACACTAATTGAGCTAGTCCCAAAGTAAGTTCGAGACTTGTGTTATGGGATACTAACTCAACGATACCATATTTTATAACAAATACAGATACAGATAAACATCCAAGACCCAGGACAATCTGAAAAAGGTCATTTTCCAACTTGCCCTGACTGAGGATCGAACACGGAATCTATTGGTGGCGGATTAACATGGTGAACATCGAGTGATACAGATACAGATACATTTTCACGTCTTTATCCCTGACGGGGTAGACAGAGCCCGGGGCCGTAAGACCCGAAGACCACGCTTAGCGTGATAGTGGGCGTTAAGATGGAAAAGGAATCAAAATAGTGATGGGTTGCTAGCCGCATCGCCTATTACCATGATTCAAATCTCGCCCATTCCCTCGATCGGATTTTACGATCTGCGCGGGAAGAGAAGCAGCTGGTACATTCTAAGTTTTTTCTTTTTTCCGAGACCAGCATGGAAGAGGCCATCGAGTGAGATCGTCAAAATATGTGTGTACCTATAAAGTAACATAAGGATTAACAAAATGTTTCCGAAATTCCAACAGGCCGTGTGTATCACGCCCAATCTATATGTCTTAGCTGATTCGACCGGCTGTATTTCATATCCACCGACTAATTGCTGGGGTGTCGTGGATTGCGACAATTCTATTTGTCGGACGTGTGTTGCGTTGTCTGGAAAGGATTGTGCAATTGTGCGTTGTTTACGATCTCTGTGGCCTAGTAGTCCTGCCACGCTGTCATACTGGAGGTTTAGGGTTTGATCCCTGGTCAGGTGAAGATGGAAAATGATCTTTTTCAGATTCACAGTCAAAATCATTTATTTATCTTTGGATATTTGTATCACTTGATAATAGTTACTTTTTTTTCTTTCGATATCTTATAATGTAAATGTTGACGTCAGATCATTTAGTTATAGCTAAGTTTACTGCCGCTTCCTAAGCGCAAGTACAGAAGAAACGGTAACAAACTGTACTGCAGCATTTTCTCCAAAAACGTCAACTTACAATTATACTGGTATTAAAATTAGATATGTGGACTGAGAATACATTGTTATGTATGATTGGTGTTTATCTATATATGTATTTGTTATAAAATATGGTATCGAACCTAAAATGGAACTAGGCAGGACACCTGGCTAGAATGAATGACGGAAGATGAAGTAAGGCTATCACCAGTACCCTAGGAATGGGAAACGGAGTGTTAAACTATTTATAAATATTTACATACTTTTTTATTTTGATCGGCTAGACTGCGAAGTGCTAACGGCTTAGTGAGTCTCCGAAAAATGGAGGAGCTCAAAATGTTTCCAGTAAATGTTTAATATAATGCAAAAAAAATTTGCTCTACATACATACAAATCGAAGTAGTCACGTGTGGACAGAATTACCCCTTATAGCCCCGATGCTAGGGGTCTCCTTAAAGAGATCTCTCCTAGACTGATCTGCGCCGCTGGTGACAAGAGGGCTGACTGTTTTTTCGCACAACGAATCAGTATTGCGATATTTGCGATCCAACGCGGAAATGCGGCCAGCGTTCTTTGCACTATGCCACGTGGGCACGATTTTTTAGACTAAATTAGTAGTTAACTTTTTTCTGTTTGTATATTTGTAAATATGTAATTTTTTTACCCCTTAAACATTTGTATTTAATTCAATAGCACCTTGTATACGTGATTTGTACCAATCCCTTCCCCTAGATAGTGAACAGGATGCAATGCGAATGATTAATCATCCATGATTAATAGATGTCAATACATTTACAGGGCCTCACTAATCTAAAGGGACATTAATAACCGATGATATTGAAATGTAGACTTGTTGAGGGGCTTCTGGCCTAGAATAGGATCACTCTATCTCTACGTGTAGATATAGTGAGAGGCGACTAAAGGAATAAGCATAAAAATCTCGTGCTATATATATTTAATTGCATTCCCAAGGAAGGTACACGTCGATTGTAATTAAAATAAATATAATTTCATAAAATAAATTTATTTTTTTGAATTACAATCGACGTGTACCTTCTCTTATTTAGAAAGGAGGCCTTAACAGGCACTTTTGCAAGACCACTGCTTCTCAGCGGTGGTCATTGCGAAACGATAGTATTATAAGTACCTTTTTTTAAACGCAACGTACCTATACAAATCTTATTGACTTGAAACTAGTTTATATAGTATAGATCGCCTACTCGCGAGAGGAATTCTTAACACGCAATTTATGTTTATGAACTCGTTAGCTAGCATTACCTTTTATAATGTATCAATATTGTATTATATAATTAGTATTTATTAATATAAAAAAAAATTACTATATGACAAAGCCCTTCTGGCGAGAAAGCGACCGATACTATGAAAATAAGTTTCTTTCGGCGTTTCTTCTCAGCAGTGGTCGTTGCGAAGCGCTCCTAATGGTAGCTTTTCTTAAAAAATAAATTAATTTGTACACTACATATAATGTAAATTATACATAATGACGTGTAAAAGTGCCTGTAAAGGTTACATAATAAACATTTGAGTTTGAGTTTCAGCTGAAAACTTCACCGCCAATCGCTTGCTTATATAATTATCTGTAAAAAATACTTATTAATTAAGTGTCCCATAATTAACAGCACATGTATGATGGGACACAGTAAATCACTGCAGGACACGCAGCGAATCAGTTGGACAATAGGACATCCTCACCTGTTAGTCGGCCATTGATCTAATATAACGATGGATGGTACAAAGAGCTATGATAAATATTTTCATGAGGCCATTTCTTTTTGTATTTTTCACTAGCTGAAGCCCGCGACTTCGTTCGCGTGGACTTCGTCTCTGGAAAATGCTCATCAGCTTGAACAACTTTTACTAAGGCGGCATTTTTATATCTCTTATAGTTTAGCTGGACCATAATGGTTCTGCATCAGGCGTTCCATTTTCCAAAATTATTTATACCCTATATGTTGCCCAGGCTTAATAGCTATATAACAAAAAAAGTTTCATTCGAATCCGTCCAGTATTTCCGGAGATTAGCGTGTACAAACAGACAAACAGACAAACAGCCAGACATTTTTTTTAAAATTCTTACTCTATTACTACGTCTCCATCGCCCTCAATAATTTTTTTGGAAATATATTTAATGTACAGACACACTTTTTTTACTGTTTTATTATATGTTAGATTAGCTAATTACTATTGAAGGATTTGTTCATAGTTGTGGAGTTTAGTCCAAGGTAGGTGATTTCTGTAGATGGCGTAAAGTCATTGCCTTAGTCGCAGGCAATGACTTTATAATAATATAGTAATAATAAATTTATGCGACACTTTGGTAAGAAACGGGGTAAAATATTATAGTACTTATCTATTTCTTTTGTACACCAGCTAATATTATTAAAGGATTTGTCCATGTTTGTTGAGATAGTTCAAGGTTGGGGATTTCAGCAGATGGTATAAAGACATTGCCTTAGTCACAAGGCAATGACTTTATGCGACACTTTGGTGAGGAAAAGAGTAAAACTTTGGTGTGACATATTATCGTATAGTATGTCTATTCTTCACCAGCTAATATTATTGAAGGATTTGTCCATAGTGGATAAGATTGGTCCAGGTTTGGTGATTTCAGTGGATGGAATGTATGTATGTTAATTCTTTATTGTACAAAAAAGACATCACAGAAATACAGTAGATAACAATACAAAGGCGGACTTATCCCTTTAAGGGATCTATTCCAGTCAACCCAACGCCAGAGGAGAGCACGCCCCAAACGAAACAACATGCCTGGATATAATCCCTTTGTGACGATCAAACTTTTTATTTTAGAACTTTCTTTGCAAAAAGTCATTACTATTGTAGTCTATTTGTCTGTATGTCTACAAAAGCAGCCGATAATACAGGATTATTATTAGACATGAGTTATTGTTGCAATTAGAAGCGACAGAGGGAAATGCTCGTCGGACGGCGGCGGATAAATCAATCAGAGGACGGAACCGCCGGTGGCAAGTGGCATGACACTTGTGTAAGAATTCTAGAACTTGGAAAGTCAATAATAATAGATCCTTTGACTAGTAAGTATAGCGTCGTGCTGAATTATTGATTAGTTAGATCACGGTTAGTGGCTGCTTCTCAGTTATGCTGCATCAGAGACCTCTATGGCCTAGTGGTCATTATGCCAATCACCTGGAGGTCCCGGGTTCGAGCTCCGGTTAGATCAAGGTGGAATGTTTATTTATCTATTTGTTACTTCTTTTTTATAAAATATAGTATCGTTGAGATAGTATCCCATAATACAAGTCTCGAACTTAAGAGTCGGTCCCTACCCTAGACCAAAATACAACTTTCCATACAAACGTAGTCTACGTTTAATTTCAAAACGACATGTCCGATTACGGCAAAATTTTGTAATTTCAAAGATATTGCAATTATCTAGGTTGATAACTGGTTTCCGACGGTAAAAATATGAACTTGAAATAGAATATAGTGTGTTATATCATTTTTGAACATCAGTAAAGGAAACTTCTAAATCGTTATGTTTTCTTTACAGTTCATAATTTTACCGTAGAAAACCAGTTATTACCCTAGATAATTGTAATTTCTTTACAATTACCAATTTTTACCGGAATCTGACATGTGGTTTTAAAATTAAACGTAGACTACATTTGTATGGAGAAGTCTAGGGTAAGGGGACTCTTAATTTGAGGTTAGCTTAATCTGTGTGATTTGTCCACATGTATTTATTTATTTCGTGAATAGTCACCTCAGGAAGACCATGGGAAATAGAATAGAAATTGCCAGAATAGTTCAAACGATTTGGCTATAGTTTTACAACCGACCGCCTGCTTGGCATACATGTCCCATACTTCTTCTATGAAATTTGGTAGATGAATGTGTCAAAACTAAATTATTATTTACAGTTCTTATAATAAAACTTACAAAATAGTGTCCCTTTTCATTCATCACATCAGCAGATTATATTAATGCAGAAAGACTGGTATCAAGAGCGCTATTTGACTTCTAAAAGCATGATACGCTTTCGTATTTCATACAAATCACAAAGTGTCTGATTTGACTTGTCATCTAGCGGGTTCTTGATCCTTGATCCTTAAAGCCTCTTCATAACATCCTGTGGTCTCTTTGTCTCTATTTTGAAGTTATGCTTAGTTAAGTTGTGAATGTGATATGCAATTGCGTTTACATCCCGAAGAAGCACCACATTTCAGTCACAACGCTGCAGCGTCTAATATTGAAAATGTGATTTATTGCGCTATAAATCTGGCCGCGTCCGCCGAACAAACCAGGATAATCGCATGACAGACGAGAGTGTGTGACACCTTTGTTCTATTCGATTAGAAATTGCGAATGCACACTTGCACATATCCGTAGTCTAATTGAACGAGTAAGCGAAGCAAGCGAAGACGAATGAATTTAAAGTTGAATCCAGGGTTGCCGTAGGGAACAATTACCGGGCCTTTTTTATTTGTTAATATTAGTTTGTAGTGAGTAGTTTTGTAATCTTTATTTTAGTTTTTTAGGAAATTTAATGTGTATGTATATTTTTTTTGTCTAAATAAAAAACTCCAGGGCTCAGATTACTTATTATAAGTTACTATGTAATCCAGGGTTTGTTCTAAGTAGGTAGGTCGACAATATAAAGCAAGTCGCTGGAAAGAACTGAGGCTTATGCCCGGAGGTCGCGGGTTCGATTCCCGGCGGGGGCAACGACTTTATGTTGTTGTCCTAGTTTGGTTAAGACTTTGCAGGCTGATCACCTGATTGTCTGATAAGTAAGATGATCCGTGCTTCGGAGGGCACGTTAAGCCGTCAGTCCCGGTCACTGTCTTTGACATTGGTCGTTACCTAAAACCATGTCAGAGGCCTTTAAGGCGGTTTAAAAACTTTGACACTAGTGTGTAGTTACTAACACACACGATAAGAAAGACTGAGGCTTATGCCCAGAAGTGGATTTTTGGAAGCTGATGATGATGATGATACGAATGAAGTTCATCGTTTTATATTTTTGTCTTTATCTTAGTTTATCAATGCTGCTTGCTTGGAGCCTGAGATGCGCTGTCTTGCTTTACCTTCTTTAGATATAATATGCACATCAAGGTCACCAAAGGCACAAAATTAATGTAAGTATTGCATACAAGTGAAATCTTCTAATGTCCCGTGCAATATACGTCCCCGTTCTCGGCTTGTCAATGGCGTTGAGCGGACAAGACGGGATGTTTCGTTTGTAGTAGTAGGCATAAATGATACTCCACTTCTATGAAGTGAAATACCTGTGTTATCAATTATCAATTCGTCGCGATCTTATTTTTATGTAACCGATTATCAGACCGATTATCAGAACCGATTCGAATGTTGATCTGCGAGAAATGAAAAAACTTAGAATGTACCAGCTGCTTCTCTTCCCGCGCAGATCGTAAAAGCCGATCGAGGGAATGGGCAAAAATGCGAATCATGTTAACAGGCGATGCGGCTAGCAACCCATCACTGTATTGATTGCTTTTCCATCTTCTCGCCCACCATGACGCTAAAAGTGGCTTTTGGGTCTTGCGGCCCAGGGCTCTGCATAGAGCCGCAAGACCCAAAATGCTCTGTCTGCCCCATTAGGGATAAAGACGTGATAGTATGTATGTATGTATGTATTATCAGACGCGTGGACCGATTTAGAATTGTTTTTTTGTTTGAAAAGTCATACTTGACTGGTGGTCATTAATATAGATTTTATTGAAATCGGTTGTATAGGTGGGGATGAAGTGGTTTTTAGTTTTGAAAAAATACTTTAACAGATTTTAAAAAGTAAGAGGTTATTAATTATATACCTAAGTTATATATAAGCCCTAACTATATTTAGCGATGTCGAGTCCTGGTGACCTGTAATACAGGTGCTTTGGAAACCTAGCACAGGCACCAGCTCTCCACTCTTTACATACATTCTAATCTTTTAACGCATGCCTTTTTTACCTTATATGTTTGTATTAGTTCTTAGCTTAGTTTTCAGTTAAATTGTGGAGGAAATAAATAAACATTTATTATTATTATTATTAATTAGAATGTATATATGTTTTTTATGTATGTTATTCTACTACTACCAAGTACTACTAAGACGCCTGGACCAGTTTGAAAAACTCTTTATCTGTCTGCAAGGACACACTCGTCAGGTAATCCCATACAAATGTTATCTAAATCAAGTTAGTTTGGTGTAAAAGCCGGTTTTTAGTTTCGAAAAATTATTCTTACTGTCGCCAAATCGAAACAGAAATGTGGGTGGCTGACATCTATATGTAAAGTACAAGTTACGTACAAACGGACACGAGTCCGGCACTGCGACACGTCTGTCGTGTGAAGCCTTCTACATATTTTACCTGGTACTTTGAATGGAGGAGACTTCTGAATAAAGTTAAAGGCCCATTTAGACGAAGCATGTTTCTGGCCTGATGAATACCATTTTATTAGAGCAATAGATAACTTTCATAGTCTAAACAAAACCACAGAATTAATAATAGTATTACAATTAATAATAGTATGACAAAACGTCAGCCGTACAAATCATCTTTTTTTAAATGAAATGGAACGCTAGTTATGCAACAGGCAAGAAATTTTCACCGTCTAATGAGGGCTTTAGGATACTCTATTGACAAGGATGCAGACTATATTGAAAACGAGTTTAAGAAATTTAGCAGTTCCTGTATCACATCTATATCTCAGTTGGGAGCAGACAAAACCGAATCTTAAGACTAATAACTGCTTTAAGCAAAAACAGCTGGTCCATTGTATTTTTTAAGGATGCAACTAAGAAAGCTTGGATAAAGACTTAAAACAGGAGGATCAAATATTCTTATTTTTGGGTAAATGCTTGACCTACTTTTGGGTATATACGATACTTACCTTTTCATTTACTTAATGTAAGTTCGGCCTTCTTGGTCTACCTTTCCTCTTTTGGCTTCTACCTTTTCCATGATGTTTATAATGAAGTTTTTATGCCGTATAACTGGCCAAACATATGTTTTCGTCTTGTATACATTAACGTTCTTTTTTCATTGATAAGTTCCAGCACTTGTTGATTTTTCTCTGTGTCTAGCTAATCTTTTTCTTTCATAACATTAGTTGCATATTTAAAGGTTGTGTTTCTATTGTAATCATATTATTCACCTAGTAATCCTTCTTTTACTTAACCAAGACCAATTTTCCATACTATCCAACCGAAAACCGCACTATTTATATCAAGCATGCGCTCTGACCAATCACCGTGCGCGATATCTGCAATTTGAATTCGGAATCGCCAAGCCAACATAAATTTTCAGCCGTTAAACTTTAAACCCACTTCTTATTCAACCTTACCACCTTGTGTTAAGGTCGAAAATCAATCGCTAGATCATTTCAAATGGTTTTCAAGTACATTTGAAGTCAAAATGCTTTTGATTTATGTATCAGTTCGATGAATTACTAGGGTATGTCGTCGAGTCGCACTTAGATAACTTGGATTTGATACTGGATTATGAATTAGTTTGTGTGTTCCTTATTGTATTTAATCTTGTTTGTGTGAAAGTTTGAGAAATGTTTCTAAGACTAATAAATTTTGATGTATAAAAAGAAAATTTAAACAAATTTTGACAGTCAAAATAAATTAAAAGTATTTTGACCAAAATTCAAAATTCAAACGTTATGTCAGTAATAAAAGACCTTTACATGAACTTTTACACTTCAGTTAGTATAATTTACATAACCTGTAGTATATGTTAAAATTTAAGTTATTTTGTAAAGGAATGTTAGTTTTATACTTTGATAAAATGTTAGTTTCGAGGTGGGACACTTAATTCAAACAAAAATATGCACTATATAATAAATTGAAAAGTGATGTTCACAAATACACGGTGTTTTGAAAAACCTATTCAACAATACCCGAAAAAAAATTGACTCCCTCTTTACAATGTATCCATACATGTAAAAAGGGAGTCAATTTTTGCTATTCTAAAAAAACTTGCCTATTTTTTGGCATGAATAATTTACATAACCATGTAAGTTACAGCTTCCTAGTACTTATTGTCGCTAAGTATGACCGCGGGAAGACAGACAGACAGACGTGGCAAAACTATAAAGGTTTACTACGGTACCCTAAAAAGGCTGTATCTCGCAGCAGGATTTATGGTTTGATTATTTAGAAAATGAACTTGTCAGCAGAGTTTCTCAGATAGCAGGCGACACGCGCACCGTTGCAATATGTTAGTTGTTTTGACAGCCTTTCCAAATTAGGTGTTTTGATTTTAGAATTTAAGAATCATTTCGTCACTTTCGCCCAATATATGCTTTTATCGGCACCACCTGTAGGTTGACTGGTAGAAAAGGCCTTGTGCTTTAAGTCGGCCTGTAACATTTTTGTAATAAAGTTTGATTATCATCAACATCATCAGCTTTCAAAAACCCAACCCACTGCTGGGCATAAGCCACTCTCTGTCTGCGCCATCCCGTTCTGTCCGTTAAAGTTTGATTAATAAATAAATAATCATTACATTATCACTTCCTTTGGGTTAAGTATTGTTTCAAATTACAAATATGTAATGAAGGCTTTATACAAGAGTGGATGTGATTGGTTGCTTCATGCAAGCTTAGCTCTAAGAAGAACGATGACATTTTTATGAGATTTTCTTAATAATTTTGACGAGATGTATTATATATTCTATGATAACAAAGATATATTTGAATTAAGTTCTTTAATTTCTTTTTTCTGGCTGACCAAGTATGGCTCTGATAGTACAGAGAGAGGCGTGCTCCTGCAGTGAAGACTAAAAGCCCTGATGATGATGATAATGATGATTAATTAAGTGAGCAGATTTTTTATGAATACGAGACTTTGACTTTGTTTACACTACACAATTATTTCCGTGAGCATGTCAAATTTCGCAACATACTCTCGAGAAGTATCTTGACGGGTAGTCAAGTCAAAACCAGTTAATCTTAATATTTGGAAACGAGAAACTACGAACAATGTGTAAAAGGCATTATAATGCGACGCCCCCTTCGACTTGAGAAGACATGCTTTTAGTATTCGATGGAGGGCTTTATGCAATATGGTTATAGAACATTAATTTTGACGACCTCCGTGGCGTAGTGGTCACCATGCTAGTCCGCCACCCAGAGGTTCCGGGTTCGATCCCCGGTCAGGGCAAGTTGGAAAATGGCCTTTACCAAATTGTTCTGGGTCTTGGATGTTTATCTATATATGTATTTGTAATAAAATATAGTATCGTTAAGTTAGTGTTCCATAACACAAGTCTCGAACTTACTTTAGGGCTAGCTGAATCAGTGTTATTTGTCCCTATATATTTATATTATTTATTTATTTATATTAATTAAATAGTTTCACTTACAGCACCTAAAATGGTACCTAAGGCCGATGCAAAACCGTAATGGTCCAGCTAAACTATAAGACATATAAAAATGACGAGTTGGAAAAAGTTGTTTAACCTGAAGAGCATTTTCCAGAGTCATAAAGTCCACGCGAACGATGTCGCGGGTTTGTGTTAGTTACAAATGAAGAAGTTGATACTTACTAACATATGTTGGTAATATCCCTAAAGCCTTAAACAATCAGCAGTATAGTATATTTTTTTTATATGTAGACATATTTTTTAAATGTGTAGTAGTATGTCAAACTTATACTATCTATATTATTTAAAAGCTATGCTCTAGTCGGAGGAGTATGAATTTTCATCCATTTGTCTCTCTCGTCCGCCAGCTGTTATACTTCGCTGTACGACACGACCCTCACATTCTCCTTTATTGGCTTTATGTAGCTATGCCTCGGTCTTCCTGGTCCTCTTTTCCCTTCTATCTTCCCTTTAGTGTTTTTTATTAAATCATCGTGTCGTATTACATGACCTAACATCTATTCTTGTCTATTCTTTATTAACTCCAGAATACACCAACTCTCTCTTACTCTTTTCAGTACCTCCTCATTGTTATTTTTTCAGTCCAGCTTATCATTTTCATCCTACGCCTGCACAACATTTTAAATACCTCTAGACGTTTTCTTTCTTTTTGAGTCAAAGTCCATGCAATGGTCCATATGCTACATACATGCAAACATATAAGTACTATAACTTCCTTATCCATTATAGGACTGCAGAGTATTTTGGGTCACAACTAACAAATAATAAAAACAAAAAAGTATAATCCGTCAACTATATGAATGACAAACACAATCAAATTAAATAGTTCTTTATCCAGCCGATAGATGGTTTAAAAAGAAAAAAAAAAACCTAAACTTTAAAGGTAAACAATCTGGTTGACTGGAAGAGATCCCTTTAATGAATAAGTCCGCCGTTGTATGTTTACTTTTCTGATTTGTATCTGTGTTCTTATTACAATAAAGCTTTATAAACAAACAATCTTTAAAACTATAAATATTTATTTCCTGCATCACTATCGAATAACACCGTCCCTTCCCGGTAGAATTTGATTAATTTTCGACTGTACAAAATGCTTCTAATTAAAACTAGCGTAAGTGGCAGTAGCGATAAGGGAACAGTTTGGAAGTGCCGTATTGGGTGTCTGAAGTTACAGCTCGTGCGATGATACAGAGTGCGTCGATGGGCGAAGTTACAAAGATAAATCCTACTAATATTATAAATGTGAAAGTAAGTTTGTATATTTGTTTGTTACCTCTTCACGCTTAAACTACAGAACCGATTTGGATGAAATTTGGTATGGATATAGTTTGAGACTCTGGGAAGGACATAGGGTACTATTTATCCCGAAATATCAACGGGAAGCGAAGCCCTCGGGCACTGTAATAAATAAATAAATAGAGACAAATTACAATGATTGAGCTAGCCCAAAGTAAGTTCGAGATTTGTGTTATGGTATACTAACTCAACGATTCTATATTTTATTACAAATACATATAAGTATAAATAAATATTTAAGACTCAGAAAAAAAAAATTAAAAGTTTCATTTTCCAACTTGCCCTGACCTCGGAACGTCTGGGTGGCGGATTAGCATGGTGACCACTGCGCCTTGAAAGAAATGATACAAAATGCTTTTAATCAAAAGTTGCGTAAATGGCAGTAGCGTTGAGTGAACAATTTGGAAGTGCTGTATTCGGTGTCTGAAGTTACAGTTCGTACGATGATAGTGTGGTTTTTAGTTTACCTTCTGGAATATAGGGCTACTCCAAGTCCTCCTAAAGATGTCGTAAAAGGCGACTAAGGCAATTCAATCTAAAGCTTGTAAACATCAATGAGACCTCTCCAACTCATCTGGCCAGCCTGGAGTGTAGGCAAAATCCTCTAGATGCTCTGGCTGCCGCTGCTCCCTAGTATGGCTCTGGTAGTACAGAGAGGGTCGTGCTCCTGCAGTTGATACAAAAAAAATCTGATCTGATAAATCAAATGACCCAATGATGACTCCATCAGAGATCTGATGAATCAAAAAAAGAATCTAGTTAAATAAATAGTCGTTAAAATGTCGATCGCACTCTAGTTTATCGCACAGCCAACACGCGTAAGCATCTACACTATCTAAGTATGTACGTTTAGTTTGACGGAAATTATTAAGTTTACACCAACGTAACAACTTTAAACCGTGTATTTTGGAATTTAACCGCTTACTGGTATTATTGTGACGTTTGAAGACTGAACTTGTTGGGGAAAAATGCATAATATACAACGTGGAAGGGACATACATGTAATAAATCGAACCACGGGCTAAACTAGACCACTACGTACCAATACACGTGAAATAAAAAATAAAAAAACAGTTAAAAACTTTTGAAAATTGCAATAAAATAATTGGCCAAGTGCGTGTCGGGCCACGCGCAGTGTAGGGTTTCGTAGTTCCCAATGCCAACTTTGAGTTTATGCCACTAAAAACGTTTTAAAACTAATTATCTATTGAATTTGTATGAAATACTTTTTCCGAGTACATTTTTTATGTTGATCGCCTGTAACTTTTTAATTTATTTACGCTACTTAGCTCTGATAGTTTTCCTTTAAACTACATTATATATACTATAGCTGTGATTTTTTTCACGTGGCCATATATAACCGTTTAGCAGATAGGGGGGGGGGACCCTTGCCTCCAACAAAAATTTGCACTGTGAACCCAAATATTTCAGAAACGGATCCCTAAATCGAAAAATAGTGTTAAAAAGCTCACAATGTTTTTGAAAGACCTATTCAACGACATCCTACACAATGTGTTTGCCGAGAAAAAAAAAATTGACTACCTCTTTACTTGTATGGCAGCTAACCTAAAAAAAAATATTTTTCCAGATTTTATTTTACGACTTTTTCGCCATGATTAATATACATATCCATGCCAAATTACAGCTTTCTAGTACTTGTAGTTTCTGAGTAGGACCGCGGACAGACAGACAGACAGACAGACATGGCGAAACTATAATACTATACTATCCTTGTTTACTACGGAACACTAAAAAATATGTTTCTTTTCCAGATATTTCAACGACCCTTCTGACGTCATAGTCGCTGGCTGACTCATGAAGGTTTCCATACTAATTTCTATTAAAAAATCACGTTTATTGTATGGGAGCCCCACTTAAATATTTATTGACCGAGCGAGCGAAGCGAGAGAGGTCTCCGTTTTAGCTTGGCCAAAAATGCTTTCGTATGTCTGTGTGTTCTCCTCTAGAGGTCGCATTTCTCAACCGATTCCCGTGAAATTTTGGGAGCAGGTTCAGAAAACATATGAAAATCGATAGTCGAGCCATTTTTTTGAAATTTTTCAAAATGGCGGAATTAGCACAAAGGGCCTAAGCGCCTTTGGATTATATGACTCTTACGACCTTTTTGTGTTTGTTGACAATGAAATAACAAAGGAATTTTATTTTCTATTATGACATACAATAGAGCATTTATATTTGTTTTTATAGAGATCTGATTGACTTGAGCGTCTAGAGTTCGAATCCCACCAGAAGGTATTCTTTTTTTTATGCGATGTTTTCATTTTTATTTTACGACCGGTATTTTGATTTTTATTGTAAGTTTAAGTACTTATTTGTATTTTTGCTGCTACAAAGTAGTTATTGTCTACTTTACCAAAATTATCACTTTACCAAAATTTTGTAAGAATTCATTTTCATAACTAAACTCAAAATAAATAGGTTGAATTTTGACAATCTTTTATTGCGAGACCAAAGTAGGTAAATACTCTTCAAGACTGTTTCATTATAGAGTTCCTATGACCGCTTTCCAGCTCCATCATTAGACCAGCTCATCATAATACTGCATTGCCACGCAATATATACAGGTGTGCAAAATTTTCAGCTCATTGGGAAACCGGAACGGCTTTTTATCCTGTCATCTGTGAGCAGACCGGAATCCGGTCGACATGCATTGTTTTACTATTGTGTCCGGTGTTTAGCACAGACAACAGGTTATCGATGCAATGAGGCTGTATCCAGAAAACGATTAATTCAGTAATTCGTCCCATGTACCTACGGCCCATTTGGGACGAAACGCAGAAAATCTAAATTAATCAAAATTTTATTCTGCAATTCGTCCCATTCTTTTTTTGTATGGAAATTTAAACCTTATTAACACTTGGTACAGTCAGTGAGACAAGAATTAAGATAAATGTATAATTCGTTAGAATTGTTACATTTTTAAACATGGGACGAATTGCAGAATGAAATTTTAATTAATTTTGATTTTCTGCGTTTCGTCCCAAATGGGCCGTAGGTACATGGGACGAATTACTGAATTACTCCAGAAAACAGAAATGTTAGTTAATATAACTTTACTTAACTAAAGGACCTTTACATGCCTACGGCTAAGGTGTCAGCTGACCATAACAACAAAGAATTCTGTATTTTGGCGTTGGCGTGAGGGTCATGTTAAAAATTTAAAGTAAGTAAAAGTAAGTTGTAAGTAACTGTTACTGATTTGGTGTATGCTCCTAATCATGCATCACCTTGTGACGTTGAGATTATTTTGAAAGAAACAATATTTAAAAAGACCAAACTCTTTAATTTAATTTTTAACAATTATACAATGAGAAAGTAGTCACAGGTAAGGATCGTAGGTTCACAGCCACGAGATTCGTTGTTCCAGAAGAGATTTCCAAAAGTACTCAGCTTTGAAGCAGCCCGGCGTCCAGTCGTGGTCGAAAGAGCACGAGGCTCCTCACGCCTCCGTATTTATATGGGCCGCGCGGGGTGGAGAGCGGGGTAAGGAGGGAAGCACAGGTGCGGACCTCGTGACAACCTATTAATAGTTATGGTTAGATTTGACAACTACGTACTGGCCCAACAATAATGGAATCAGTGCCTATTGCCGCTGTCACGCGAACTTGGCGTTCTAAAGAGAGCACATGTTCTAGGACTCAATTTCCTCTCACATTAGCATGAGCAGTCAACGTACATAAGTCACAGGGATTTATTTTTCCCAGGGTAGTGGTCGTTTTGGGTTTACAGAACTCGGGCTTAGCGGAACGAACATTATCGAGATTTTAATATTTTATAAAAACATATCGTGTAAAAAGTTTCTTCGCTCTGCAATCCGTTCCGCCGTTGTACATTTTATTTTTTATGAATATGTTTTGTACCTCAATTGTTATATTTAATGTGCAATAAAGAGTTTAAACAAACAAACAAACAAACAATCTTTAAGCTTGCGAGGTCTACAGCTCACAGAGCTACTAGTTTTATTCTGTTTTTAGTATTTGTTGTTATTTTTCTCTTTTTCCTCTCGTTTCGAAGGCTCAAAATAAAATCATATTTTGTCCCTCCAGTAGGTCCCCACTTTGACAGTTTTGTTTGAAGCTTCATATAGGTCACGCTTAGTGCAACTGGTAGGGCAGTAGAGGTGTGTTATAGTTTGGTCGTTATGACCTCATTGACACTGTGTTGCGGTTGTTTTGACATTTGTTGTTATAGCGGCAATAGAAATACTATTAATAATAATAATGATCTGTGAAAATTTCAACTGTCTAGCTATCACGGTTTATGAGATTACAGACTAGTGACAGACAGACGGTCGGACAGTGGAGTGTTAGTAATAGGGTCCCTTTTTTACCCTTTGGGTATCGAATCATAAAAACGAACCTCTGGGTGAAAGATACATACCCATTGTGTCCTTTAATTGTGTATGTTTCAGAATACAACGTGGAAGGGATATACCCGTAATAAATCGAACCACGGGCTATACTAGAATGAAATAAAAATAACAGTTAATAACTAGAAAATAATTCGGCATTTCCATAAAAGTGTGCTGCCCAGGAAATTTGAATGGGGATGTCGATTTTTTGTTGTTTGGCTGTTATTTTTTTATCATTATGATATAGGGGTCTTGTATAGCCTGTGGTTCGATTTATAACGGGTATGCCCCTTCCACGTTGTATAATTTTTTAAAACTAAAAACCGACTCCACCCCCGAACTACTCAACCGATTTTGATAAAATGTCTATGGAACCACCTCACATAACGTATCTAAGCCCTTTCAAACTTCTTCTTCTTGTCGTGTGTGTTGGTGACTAACACTAGTGACAGAGTTTTTAAACCGCCTTAAAGGCCTCTTAAGGAACCACCGCAAGTTGCATTCACAAGGAAAAAAAACGACGGGTTGCACTCTGGGAGTGCCGGCAGAAGTGAAAACTTGAATATTAACGTTGTGCATTTTTGATATTTTGGAATGGTTAGGGAATAATTTTGCACGAATTGCTTTAATTATCAGTATAAAATATTTCAAATCTTTTCTGAACCACAGTCTGTCACAAATGTCACATGCATGAACAAATTCATTTTCAACAAAATCATTTTCAAATACACAGCAGTATGGCCACTACACAGACGGTCGAGCCATCAGCTGTCACCATCCATGGATGCGCGTAGCGAGCTGTAACATAAACACACACGAACATTCGCGCAAGCGCCCTACGCCGTCTTACGAATTTTCGATCAGGCCACGTGTCCTGACGCGAGTTTAAGATTTTTTACCCATTCCAAAAAAAGTGCACAACGCCGCTAAAGAAGTTTTCACTTCAAAAACGCATCTAAATTGGTCCATCAGATCGAGCGTTACGATGCCACAGACGGACACACAGGCACACAGACCGGGGCTTAAAAAAAACCTATACGCGGATAGAAAACACCAAACATACAAAATCTTCCCTCCATACTATCCCAACAATACTCAAACCTATATCAAGTGCAGTACTTAATAACAACTTAGCATCCCCCACGTCAAACATACGACAAGCACAGATTTCGCTTTGTACTTGTCAAAAATATAGCAAACAAAAGATACGGCGCACGGATAAATGAAGTGAGCAGATATATCTCGCTTAGAGTTAGTGATGTGGCGGCTTTGTATCGATGGATTGACTTTATTTTTTATACAACGCGTAAGATACTTATGTCACTTAAGTATCACAAGTTTTAATATCACGAAAAGCACAGATTTTGCTTTGTACTTGTCAAAAATATAGCAAACAAAAGATACGGCGCACGGATAAATGAAGTGAGCAGATCTATCTCGCTTAGAGTTAGTGATGTGGCGGCATTGTATCGATGGATTGACTTTATTTCTTATACAACGCGTAAGCTACTTATGTCACTTAAGTATCACAATTTTTAATATCACGAAAAGCACAGATTTCGCTTTGTACTTGTCAAAAATATAGCAAACAAAAGATACGACGCACGGATAAATGAAGTGAGCAGATAAATCTCGCTTAGAGTTAGTGATGTGGCGGCATTGTATCGATGGATTGACTTTATTTCTTATACAACGCGTAAGCTACTTATGTCACTTAAGTATCACAATTTTTAATATCACGAAAAGCACAGATTTCGCTTTGTACTTGTCAAAAATATAGCAAACAAAAGATACGACGCACGGATAAATGAAGTGAGCAGATAAATCTCGCTTAGAGTTAGTGATGTGGCGGCATTGTATCGATGGATTGACTTTATTTCTTATACAACGCGTAAACTACTTATGTCACTTAAGTATCACAATTTTTAATATCACGAAAAGCACAGATTTCGCTTTGTACTTGTCAAAAATATAGCAAACAAAAGATACGACGCACGGATAAATGAAGTGAGCAGATAAATCTCGCTTAGAGTTAGTGATGTGGCGGCATTGTATCGATGGATTGACTTTATTTCTTATACAACGCGTAAGCTACTTATGTCACTTAAGTATCACAATTTTTAATATCACGAAAAGCACAGATTTCGCTTTGTACTTGTCAAAAATATAGCAAACAAAAGATACGACGCACGGATAAATGAAGTGAGCAGATATATCTCGCTTAGAGTTAGTAATGTGGCGATATTGTTTCGATGAAGTGACTTTATTTGTTTATACAACGCGTAAATGACATAAGTGTTAAGTATCACATTTTTTTAATAAGGCTTTCATGTCCCTCTGCTGGGCAAAGGCCTCTCCTCTTTCCTTCCGTAACTCTCTGTCCCTAGTCTTAACTATCACATATGCGGAATAAATCAAACAACAAGGTATACTTATTATCAGTTTAGTATGATGAAATTAATCAAACAGTCAAAAACAAAAAGAAAAACGGAACTTACATAGAAAAATAGCAGCCCAGGCAATTTTTTTTTAGTTTCTGATTATTATTTTATTATTTAAATATCATTAGGTGTATATAATGATCCCGTGATTTGATTATTACGTATACTATATTTTACTTCCACGTTCTATACTTACAACTGGCTTGTGTTATATTTTTTTATTCATTTCCATTTAGTAAAGAAAATTCATCACTCCACGTCAAGCAATCGCTTCACATACAAACAATTGATATCGACGCGATATCCTAGTGTGTGATATTGACAAAAAAAACATACCGTTTAATTATCCTTTTCGTGGATTAATGTTTTAGTGATCTGGCGACCTGAGCACTAGATGCATGCTCTAGATCGGTAATTTTGGAAATCCGTGGGAGAGGCCTACGTCTACGTAATTTAAACATTTTATTAATGTAATTTGTATTAACTCAAAAGGCAATAAGCAATTTTTAATTTATTGATTACTGGCTGTGCTTGTGGGCTTCGCTCCCAGTGGGACTTACGGGATAAAAACTGTCCTTCTCTGTGTATTGAACTATATCCATATCAAACATTTAAAAATACAAACAAATATAAGTGTAGGTATATAAACTTTTATAATTTTAGAAAGGAAGTAAGGATTTAAAACTTTACAAGTAAATATCGATACATTCCCCATCCCTACTAGCAATATGTGTAGGCAGACAATATAATATAAGTGACGTATCGCACACTGACACCCAAGCCTTCGCGAAGTATGCAAAGAAGTTGCCACCACCGCGACCGAACACTCTTGATACTTGCGATACGGAGTTTTGAGTGACGTCGACGCGAATGTTTCGTGTGTTTGATGTTGATAAATGGGCCGTGTTTTTACGTAGTTGCGAGACTATTTGCGAACGTAGAATTTGATCAATGCTAGGTTTGTGGATTTAAGTTGTTGCTACGCGAAAACCTAAGTATTTAATATTGTTTTTTTTTTTAATTAACAATACGGCTAACGATTGATAAAATTCTAAAGCCAGATCGTTTTATACATATTTTTGTTCTCCACTTTGCACGGTCTCAGGCATTAAACAGACTACAGCAAAGCCAAAAAGAATTTTAGCATGTATTTATGTATGTTGATGTATGTATAATTAAATGTGGGTATTTCACCATTTATCCAATTTTCATAGATGAAATATCATTCGATTCGTCATTATTGCTGGGGTGACATGACATAGGCTAATAATTCATATGAAATTTAAAAATTACACACGAAATTACGAGCATAAAAGGGTTGTCATATCGAGTGGGGTATCAAAATATAAAAGGTCTTAATTAGTATATTTCAGAAATATTGTAAACTAGCTGTACCCGCGGGCTTCGCTCCCCTTAGGAATTTCGGGATAAATTGTACCCTATGTCCTACCCCGTGTCTCAAATTATCCATACCAAATTTCATCTAAATCGGTTCAATAATTTAAGCGTGAAGATGTAACAAATAAACAAATATACAGTAGGAAGTAGAATAGTAGGATTGTAAATCGTAAATGTCTGCTGAGCTTAATTGGATAATTCATTCTTTTTAGTAAGAATTCTTCCATAGTGTAGTATTATTAAAAGATTCTAACACTAGTTTAGGCCATTTACACACATGAAATACAAACTAGTACTTCTAACGTAACTTGAAACGTTTTTCTTATGAAAGTTTATAAGTACACAAACGATCAACACTCGTCAATCCGCGTTCATATCGACAGTGGCTCCAACAATAATAGTTCCGTATCCCATTTGAATATTAGAACATCCATCCACTGAAGATTTCTGAGGGTGGCCCCCCTCCCCCCTGCAGGGGGGCGGTTATTAGCGGCTGTGTCGTATGCGAATTGTCCCTAAGAATTGAAGGGTTGTGTTGTGGTGTATTCTTATACGGAATAATGATAATTGGTGTTGTAAAGTATTATTTGTAAAGTTTTACGTTTGCTATTTATTATTTACTTTGGAAAATATTTGTTGTTTAGAATTTTGTTTATTCATTTTTATGATGAAGGTGAAGTCGTAGTTTTTTTTTATATCAAAGTTTTTCTATATATCGAGGTTGCCTGGAACCTGGAAGAAATTCCTAAGTGATAAGGCCGCTTTTTTGGGCATTCCCTAATTTTTAAGATAATTATGTCCTGTATTTATTTATTCTGTGCAATAAAGGGTATTGTATTGTATTGTATTGTATTGTAAACTTATGAAGTTGTTATTATCGAGTGGTTCTATTGTATGCTGCTACGGTGTACAAGGAATATCTTTTAGTATTCATACATACTATCCCGTCTTTATCCCTAATGGGGCAGACAGAGTATTTTTAAGTCTTGTGGCTCTAAACAGATAGAGCCCAAGGCTACAAGACTCAAAGGCCACTTTTAGCTTGATGTGGGCAAAAAGTTGGATGAAGGAATCAAAATAGTGATGGGTTGCTAGCCGCATCGCCTATTAAAGTGATTCGATTTTTTACCCTTTTCCTCGATCGGCTCTTACGATCCCGGGAAGAGAAGCAGCTGGTACATTCTAAGTTTTTTCTTTTCTCCCAGAACAGCATGGAAGATTGTGCAATAAAGAGTTTTGTACTGTATTACTAACTGTACCCGTGGGCTTCGCTCCCTGTAGGGATTTCAAGATAAAAACTGTCATAGGATTATGACCTATCAATTTCATATAATATAATATCTAGGTTCAGTGGTTGAAGCGTGAAGTAGTAACAAACAAATATACAAACTCACTTTCGCATTTATAATATTAGTATGAAGTATGATAGTATGATTTTGTGCAATAAAGTATATTGAATTGTATTATTGTATGTGTGTACTTATTATTTATTTATTTATTTATTTAGAGCCCATTAGATCCCATTGTTGGGCAAAGGCCAGCTTTTCATTTATCCCTGTTTTGTCCTTTTGTGTGCCAGTCCTTTGAGTAGGCGTACTTATGTCTATGAATAAAATTGAGTCGTAAAAAAATACAAAGATTTAGAAAACGAAAAAGAAAAACAGAAAGCATACCCCTTTTTCATCCCCTAAGTGCGCCGTAGATCTAACTCCTTTATTGTAAACATATTTCAGCCAATACAGCCTTCTGCCATATTCTCCGTCATTTGTATTCATATACGATATCTCACGCAGTAGGATTCAATACTTGAGAGTTTTAATATGAGGGGAGGGGATCGTTAAGTTTTATAGTTCGATTTAGGTGATTTTTGACGTGTAGGAATGTAGGTTCAAATCGTATTTTAGAAAATAGAGCAGAAAAATTTTATTCACTAAGTTTTTGCTCACAAATACAATGAAAACAAATTTACGGCGACCTCCGTGGCCTAGTGACCATCATGCCAGGCTGTCACACCGGAGGTCACGGGTTCGATCCTCGGTCAAGTCAATATTACACAGATTGAGCTAGCCCCAAAGTAAGTTCGAGACTTTAGTTATGGGATACTAACTCAACGATATTTATAACAAATACAGATAAATACCGAAGTAGAAAAATGAAATCACAGTAGTTCTAGAACAGTGGTTCCCAAACTTATTTTGTCTACTGCCCACTTTGAGAATAAATATTTTTTTAGCTCCCCCATTTTTTCACCTATTTAAAGACCACTATAACTTCAAATTAAATTAATTAATTATTGTGACCTATTATGTATACAAAAAAAACCTTTTCTTTCTGGGTCTCTTAGCGCCCCCCTTGAGACCTGCAGTGCCCACAAGGGGGCGTTATCGCCCACTTTGGGAAAGACTGTCTAGAAGCATCATTCCATTAATCAGATTTGCGATTGTTACGCAGTAAATTCTAAATCTTTCCTTTTCTCCCAGACCAGAAATAAAGGTTTGCTTCTAGGCACCTTATATAACATACCTTCTACTTCTTCTGCCTTTTCCTTAGCCTTTCATTATCCCACGTATTCCCGGTGGGTAAGTAATATAAGACAGAACAACAATATATATATTATTTTGAATAAATACCAACGAAATGTATAATTTTGGTCGGTATAATTATCAAGAAAGATAAAAATCATAAATCATACTTTTCTAACCCATAAAATCGTTTGAATAATAATTATTTAACCTAACAAACCTTTCGTATACATTTAAAGTCGTATAAAATTCTTGAAATCTATTTACGTTACGTATAATAAACTTTCTATAGATATATTATTAAGCATAATAATCATTGCGTATATAAATCGATTAGTAGAAGATTCTTTATATATAATCATCATTAGATATAACAAACTTTTGATATAGCGCCTGGCAGTATGTTGCGGATAATTTTATTAAGACAAGCCAATGCAGGTGGGTTAAAAATAATATATTAATATGTCGCAATCACATATTTTAATTACTGATAACATATTAACATTAATAGATAATTTCCTTCCTCAAATATTTCGTTTGTTAGCCATAAATAAAAAATAAGTGCAAAACGTTTAAAAGTACGAAATAGTGTTATTTGTGAACTCTTATAATGTGATACTCTTACAATGAAAATAGACAAAACAAAAATAAGTGAAATTAAATCTATATCATACATATAATAAAACAGTAAAAAATTGTCTGTACATTAGATATATTTCAAAAAAAATATTAGGTCGAAGGAGATATAGTAATGGAGTAAGAATTAAAAAAAAAGTCTGTCTGTTTGTCTATGTGTCTGTTTGTCTGTTATTACACGCTAATCTCCGGAAATGCTGGACGGATTCAAATTAAACTTTTTTAGTTATATAGCTGTAAGCCTGGGCAACATACAGGGTATAAATAATTTTGGAAGAACACCTGATGCAGAACTATACTGGTCTAGCTAAACTATAAGAGATATAAAAATGGTGCCTTAGTAAAAGTTGTTCAGCCTGATGAGCATTTTCAAGAGACATAAAGTCCACGCGAGCGAAGTCGCGGGCTTCGGTTCGTAAAAAATAAGTTAGTTATTTTTTTATTTCTTTCATACCTTGGGCCTGGGGCGAAAAATTTGGTTACACGTACAAAATGCGCGCGCATTTTGTACGTGTAACCAAATTTTTCATACTTTGGGGCTTGGGCGGAAAATTTTGGTTACACATACAAAATGCGCGCGCATTTTGTATGTGTAACCAAATTTTTCATACCTTGAGGCTTGAGTGAAAAATTTGTTTTCATAGCTTGGCTATTGGCAAGATTTTTTTGTTAATAAAAAAATTGGTTAGTTTTTGTAGCCTTTATGTTATGATTTCTTTTTTTACTATTTTCTAGTCAGATTTTTTACTAATCTAATCGTTTACTGACAAATTTAGATATTTTATTTTTATGTTTGCCCCCACTTTTGGGTATCTTATTCACAGTTTCTTTTATGTTATAAAATATCTTAATGTACATTGCCTACTTCTTTGTTTAAACTTTGCACCTTTATAAACCTATCCTATACCTTGAGTTTTTTTTTATAATAAAATTAAAGTTTATGAGATTTCCCAAATTTGAATTATTTTCGTCTGCCTGTCTATACTTTTTAGATGGTATGGTTTTTAAGTCATATATCTTCTAAACAATATGATTTTGATAGTTATATGTTTTGAATGATATGTCTTTTCAACAATATACTTATTGAATGATATACTTTTTGTCCTGTATACCGCACAAGTTGTATAACAGGTGATGTTTAGTGTACATAAACGTTATATAAATGATTTTATGCTTTTTAAAATGAAAATGTAATGAATATTATAGCTATTAAAAATATATACCTTAATGATTATGTCAAATTAACATTATATCTTATGAACGTTATTAAAATGTAAATATAGAAAATGTAATTATATCAAGCAATACGCACCCATTCCCGGTTGCATCCTCAGCAGTAACGCATCAGAGCCCGGGGTCCGCTGCAGGTGATTTGACGAAATTACTGTATTTTTAACAGACCAACTGCCGTCTGACCTCCGCAACCCAAAGGGTAGACCAGAACCAATCCATGCATAGGTTTCAGGAAACGCTAGATGGCTTTCGAGACCCACAGTTTATACGTGTCTTCCGAAACACGGAATGTTTTAATCAAGTGATTCAAGCCTGCAATATCTTTATCAGACTGGAAAAATCTTTTTACAAAGTATGCTTTCCTGTGGGATTCAAACCCATGACCTCCGGATCACAAGGCAACGCCTTAACCACTGGGCCACAAAGACAGTCGACTGCTGCCTTATCCTTAGCTCATCATATAAGTGACTTTGCCACAGCATATTATATAGTATAATAAAGTAGTAGCTTATCCAGCACTATATGCAGCTATCAGACCATCCATATTCCCTCCCCACCAGCGGCCATTCTAAAAACAGTGACGTATAGCAATCTTTCAGAGAAAGCTCAAAGCTTTGAGGCTGTGATATCAAACGGGCAGCGTGACGCGACTGAGCCATCGGGAGAGTTGCAATATCCTCTTCCGGTACTCTACTGCGACATAGACCTAAACAGGTATTTAGAAGCGGCAACAATTGAAAAAAATATCTGCCTTGTCGGTTACTCCATAAAATAATACGTTAATCGTACTACTATACTATACGTAATTAAATTTAAACTTTATCATCATACGATGGGCTCAATGTTGCTTGACACCGCAACTCGGATACGCAGTAACGGCCGTCTTGCGTAACGCTTTTAGAGTAACCCCCCTGAAATCAGTGTAACATGAACGCGCTATCAGAACAGTAAAACCTCTAAAGATTATAATGACATTTTGAGGTTGCGATATCAAACCGGACGCGGTTAGCCTTTGGGAGAATTACAATTTCTTCTTTGTGAAGGAGAACTCGAAAATAAAACAAGTTTTTTTTTCCGTATCTGCCATATCACCCTGCGGCCATTTCATCAAGAAGCCATAGAACTGACAGCTATTTTGCTTAGCGTATAAGTGTACGTATAGCAATTTAGTGAGGACATGTTGCCAGTATTTTGTTTTGTTTTATATGGTCTTAGAGCTGTATATCGTAAAATCTTTTCAGTTATATATAGGCATCTTTTTGGCACTCGGTTTATCCAAGTAAAAAATTACCTACATACATACATACATACTATCACGTCTTTATCCCTAATGGGGCAGACAGAGCATTTTGGGTCTTGTCATAAAAATTACCTAATATTGCAATTTTGCATCATCATCATCATTTTAGTCGTATAACGACCACTGCTGGACAATCTGGACAAAGGATTTTTAAAATGACCTACCTAGAGTGGCTTGCATCCAGCGCCTTCCAGCGACTTTGATAAAGTCAATTTGTATCTCCGGAATCAGGGGTCTTTTCACGCCGGTTCTTTGAGAGGCTCGCATGGAGATACAGATCTAAAGAGGCCGTATGAAGAGGTTGCAAGTCTATTGCAAGAAAAAGGGAATAATAAAACAAAATATTTATCAGTTCTAAACATTCCTAGCCATGTGAGAACATTCAGCGCGGCGGGCGTCTTCTCACTTCGGAAAATATATTTTATACCCAACATTTTATATTGACAATGCATTCGGGACTTTATGAACCCCTTTATTACTTTTTATGACGTTCCTCATATTTCCCTTTTCGTATGACGTTATTCAAATTCGCCGATTTATATTATAATCGATGTGTTGATGAGATTATGACTTTGGGAGGTTTTTCAATCATGGAGTGCCTTGAGTTTTATGATAGGTTAAAACGTGGTCACAATTTCTTTGAAGTAGTTTGATTTATAAGAGATTCTCAGCAGGAATAATAACTATAATAACTGCCTCTGTGGTGTAGTGGTTAGAGCGTTCGGCTCATACCCGGAGGTCGCGGGTTCGATTCCCGGCGGGGGCAACGACTTTGTGTTGTTGTCCTAGTTTGGTTAGGACATCGCAGGCTGATCACCTGATTGTCCGATAAGTGAGATGATCCGTGCTTCGGAGGGCACGTTAAGCCGTTGGTCCCGGTCACTGTCTTTGACATTGGTCGTTACCTAAAACCTTGTCAGAGGCCTTTAAGGCGGTTTAAAAACTCTGACACTAGTGTTAGTCACTAACACACACGATAAGAAGAAGCAGGAATAATATCATCATCATCATTTCAGCCACAGGAAGTCCTCTGCTGACCGATCGAAAGCGGCTAATTAATAATTAGTTCTTTTCATATTATTAGAAATAAGATAAAAACCACTAATTATGGAAAAAAAAAAGAGTGTCGTAGAAAACTGGGTTGGAACGAACAAAAACAGAAATGTTTTTCCTCCCATACAAGTTGGTCAAAATATGAAAAATTTAAAGCCAAATAAATTTTTCCATACTTCGATATATGTTCCTTGGGGAAAATTGTTCAGTATCATAGAATTTAACCTTAAATAGTTTCAGTATATTTTATTAGATCTTATATAATTATGTTGACCAATTATTCGAAGTCGCCTAAACCCAATGAAAAATCTTTTCTTTTTTTGTTAGAAAGCGTATTTTTGACAGGTTCCGTAGAAATAATATAAAATTTGGGGATGAAATCGATTCCTAGTTTTGAAAATTATATTTTATGTGTTCTCTGTTTACATTTTCTGTGTACAAACACTTGGTAAATAAATAAAGATATTTATAAGTAAGTAATTGCTGTGTGGTTACCGGCATAGAGTAGAATAGGACCTCTCCAAGTCCTCCCGTGGATGTCGTAGAAGGCGACTTAGGAAACACAAGCTAAACAAAGCTTGTAAACGTCAATGAGACCTCTCCAACCCGTCTGGGCAGCATGGAGAGTGTAGGCCAAATCCTCTGGCTACTCTAGCCAACTATAGCTCTGTTAGTACAGAGAGGGTCGTGCTCCTGCAGTGGAGACAAAAAGAACTGATGATGATAAGTAGGTAAACAATTTTAATGAATTCTCAAGTGTACCAGGATCTAAGCATCAAAACAATTATGTATGAAGCTCATAAAGCATTACTGAGTTTGCTTATCTCATTGTATAGAAAGCAGTCATAAACAGTTATGGTCGATGAGTGACGAAGGAACTGGTTTGATTAGGGTTGCGTGGGTTAGAATCAAAACCTTTTAAAGTGAAACAAACATTTGCACACCGGTGATGGTAATGATTGGTCGAAAATGAATGTACTTAATATCTTGTAACACATGTTTATTGGTAAATAAATTATCTTTATCTTTTGTGTTCTAGTATGCTGGTCTGGGTGAAAAGATAAGTTTATTTGCTAAGCAAATTAAAATAACTGACGAAGTCGGACTTGCGCATGATGGGTGCCGTGCAATCCAATTCTATTAATATTATAAATGCGAAAGTGAGTTTGTATATTTGTTTGTTTGTTACCACTTCACGCTTTAACGACTGAACTTATTTAGATGAAATTTGATATGGATATAGTTTGATACCCAGGGAAGGACAGGATAGTTTAAAAACTATCCTGTCCTTCCCTGGGTATCAAATTTCGGGATCAATCCCGAAATTCCTATGGGGAGCGAAGCCCACGGGTACAGCTAGTTATCTATAAAAAATCACGTTTGTTGTAAGCCCCACTTGAATATTTATTTTATTAAGTTTTTATTATACAGCAGCAACAGAAATACATCATCTGTGAAAATTTCAACTGTTTAGCTATTACGGTTCATGAGAGACACAGACAGACAGACAGGCGGACGGACGGACAACGGAGTCTTATTAATAGGGGCCAATTTTTACCCTTTGGGTATGGATAGATATTTCTTTGAATTCCTTTGCTGAGTAAGACTTCTGTACGTGAGGACTAGTATTTATTCTGTGGCGAAATGTAAAGCAGCTAGTCTTCTTCTTCTTCTTCTTCTTCTTAACTGCCTCCGTGATGTAATGGTTGGAGCATTTGGCTCATACCCGGAGGTCGCGGGTTCGATTCCCAGCGGGGGCAACGACTTTGTGTTGTTGTCCTAGTTTGGTTAGGACATTGCAGGCTGATCACCTGATTGTCTGATAAGTAAGATGATCCGTGCTTCGGAGGGCACGTTAAGCCATCGGTCCCGGTCACTGTCTTTGACATTGGTCGTTACCTAAAACCATGTCAGAGGCCTTTAAGGCGGTTTAAAAACTCTGACACTATTGTTAGTCACTAACACACACGATAAGAAGAAGAAGCATGCAAAAATATTCTAAAAGGTTTTGTTTAATTCCACATCGAAATTGGTCCATCCGTTCAAAAGCTACGATGCCGTGATGCAGTGAGATAGGCATTGCCCCTCTTTATTGTCAGTTTAAAAATGAGTAGGTACGGAACACATTCATACATACTATCACGTCTTTATCCCTAATGGGGCAGACAGAGCATTTTGGGTCTTGCGGTTCTATGCAGAGCCCAGGGCCGCAAGACCCAAAAGCCACTTTTAGCGTCATGGTGGGCGAGAAGATGGAAAAGCAATCAATACAGTGATGGGTTGCTAGCCACATCGCCTGTACGGAACACCCTCAGTTAAAATAATAAATTTAACAATGTGGTCAAACAAATGGCTATTACTGACATGTACGTTAATCTTGATCCATACGAGTTTGATGCTGTATGGTATGACCAACTGTTATCATAAGGGCGAGTTTTAAGTGCACAGTTAAAATCAAAAAATAAGGTTTTGTGTAACCTTTCTTTAAGATTGTTAGTACGATAAATGTTTTTTTTAATAGGTGTCTAAAAATTGCTACTGTTAGCCAATATATTTTGTGTGCATGTGTTCGCTCTTAAAAGGTTGTTCAATTTATATTACTTTGGTTCTTAATTTAGAACATTTCTTTATATTGTAACAACCAGTTTGCGAACCAAATAAAAAAAAACTAATCACAGTTTTTTAAAACTCAAAACTCAGACTCAACATTATTTATTGCGAAACTGTGTTTTAAGATGGTACATAATATAGGTAGTAATGTTTCAACAGTTTGCCCTTTCAGACTTCTAATAGTGACAAATTGAATTATCTTCTTTCAGCCGTTTGGTTTCCGGCAGAGTAGAATAGGGCCACTACAAGTCCTCCCGTGGATGTCATAGAAGGCGACTTAAGAAATACAAGCTAAATAAAGCTTTTAATCATCAGTGAGACCTCTCCAACCCATCTGGCCAGCGAGAATAGTGTAGGCTAAGTTAGTCCTCTAACTGCTCTGGCCAAGAATGGCTCTGGTAGTACAGAGAAGGTCGTGCTTTTGCAGTGGAGACAAAAAGACCTGAGGATGTTGAAATTCGGGTCGGGGAAGAAAGGAAAAAACTTTGAATGTACCAGATGCTTCTCTTCCCGAGCGATCGTAAAAACCAATCGAGGGCATAGACGAGATTCGAATCATGTTTAATAGGCGATGCGGCTAGCAACCCATCACTATTTTGATGTCGTTTTCCATCTTAACGCCCGCCATCACGCTAAGTTACGGCCCTGCGCTCTGTCTACACCGTCAGGGATAAAGACGCGAAACTGTATCTGTATCGGTTTTTTAGATTATTCATACAAACATACTATAACTTCATTTTCTTTACAAACGTGCCAAAAGTGGCCGTTTTTTTCAAAAACGCTAAGAAAAACTTCACTTTGTTACTTTGACCGTAAACAGTACATAAAATAGTTTTAAGGGTATTCTAGAGCCGTACAATATTTGAAAAAATATCTCCGTTTTCGTTCAAATAATTTATTTCAAATGAGTGACCCGTGTGCACGGATCGTAGTAAGTGGAAATCCATAGTCTCTGCCTACCCCCATGGGAAACAGGCGTGAAAACATGTATGTATGAGTGACCCCGAAAAATGCATGTATTCAAATTAATCTATACGAAATGTAAATATTGAATTGTTTCTCTGAAATGAATTAAGCCTTGTAACCACACCTTTATTTATTCATTGTTACGTGTAAGGCAGGCAGTAATTTAAATTTGTCGTAAAAATGACGACTTCATGATTTCTTGCGAAACGGTATCTTGTTTGTTTTTTGGTTTGTTTATAAAGCTTTATTGTACATAGGAAAGAACACAGATTTTTCCATGCGATCTGTACTCACCTACCGATGATAAAGATAACTAACGCGTTTTTGTATAATTATAAATTATTTTTGAAAAATACTTAAAGATTATTACTATGAATTAAAGGGGTTACTCTCGTAGAGTCCGCTACTGACATGTTTCGACCTGATCCGGAGGTCTTCATCAGGGAGAATGTGACTAGAGGACGCGCGTACACGATGTCCTCAACACACACTCAACTCGGCCAGTAGCTGACTCTACGTAAACATACTAAGCCAGAGCGGCCAGAGGACTTGGCATTTTCGAATAATGGGTAAAAATACATTTAACTATAGCTGTTCCGGATATTTCTTCTCGATTTCCCCTGGTCTTTCTTGGGTGACTATTCACATAATAAATAATTAAATATATAAGAACAAATCACACAGATTAAGCTAGTCCCTACATAAGTTCGAGATTTGTGTTACGGGATACCAACTCAACGATACTATATTTTATAACAAATACGTATAATGAATCGCGACGAAATCAAAACCTTCTATTTTTTGAGAAGTCGGTCAAAATCGACACACCAGAAGCTAATGCCCTGTTCCGCAGCCTGTTAAATTGTCGGACATCGATAATGTCCCGTGCGGGACGTCCCGTACCGGCTACACCTGAAAAACGATAAGTCTATGCAGGGCTGGCGCGCGATCGGAAAATTATTGTCATTAAATTTCGTATATAAGAGTCCCCTGACCCTAGACTTCTCCATACAAAGTAGTCTACGTTTAATTTTGAAACCACATGTCAGATACCGGTAAAAATTGGTAATTGTAAAGAAATTGCAATTCTTTACAATTACCAATTTTAGGGTTATAACTGGTTTCCTATAGTAAAATTATGAACTGGAAAGAAAATATAACGATTAAAAGTTTCCCATACTAATGGTCAAAAATGATATAAAACACTATATTCTATTTCAAGTTCATATTTTTACCGTCGGAAACCAGTTATAAACCTAGATAATTGCAATATCTTTGAAATTACAAAATTTTGCCCAAATCGGACATGACGTTTTGAAATAAAACGTAGACTACGTTTGTATGGAAAGTTGTATGTTCTATGGCAGTCGTCAAGCTACGAGTATGTCAGATGCCGCCTTAGGATAAGGCAGTCTGAAAAATCTGACACCAGTGTTGGCCACTTACACACACGAAAAACAAACAAATAATTTTACTGTATATTATATACCTAATATTACTAACAAATTATGGATCTTTGATATCCGTATTAAAAAAATGTCGATTTTGTATCTCCTTTGAGAATCACGGATTTTTCATCCTGGTCTTTTAAAAGGCTTGCGTGGGGATACAGAAGTAAAAACTTGGTGTCGGTAACGGTGTCGCGAGTTCAATGGTTTTCCCATCTCAAATAATGCTTTCCGTGCATTCTCAACGCGCCTAAAGAAGTTTTCACTTTAAAATATCACGTCCTTTTTCATGCCCTTTATTATAATTTTCAATTTATGCAAAACCAATCGAAAGCACAGCCCTATTCCTGAAGCCAATACCTGTTGCATCGAACATTCGATATCCTTCAATGGGATGGTAGACAAGGACACAACTATCAATAGACAGAAAAGTGTGAAAGGGACAGAGCAAGTGTGAGGACCCCACTTGAGCCCACGTTCGAACGGTTTCAGCGATCTATAAACATAGATTGGAAGCTCGGTTGTGAAAGTAGCTCTACTTAATTTAAAGTACTTTAACTTGAGGTGTAAAAGTTTGAGGATGTTTTTTTGAGTAACTTTCTTGTAAAGTTGTGTTAGACATGTGTTTCGTTCGGTACACAGAATTTTTGAATTGACATGTGTTAAACACCTAAATTTGAAACAAAATGAGAGAATGCTTTAGTATTAAGTCTAAATCTGAAACATTTGAAAGACGCCTATGTCAAGGAGTGGACGTCGTGTGCCTAATATGAAGATGAATCTAAACTAAATAGGTATTTTGTACTCATGGCAATCAAGATTGAATTAAATTTACTTAAAAATACATAAAAAACGATGAAGAAACTTTTAGAAACCCCGATTTACCTACAAACTGACTTTGATTAGGATTTTGGTAATAGTATATCTAATGAAGTGGTTTGATAATAATTTTTTAAAACTAAATACCGATTTCAATACCAAAAACATAACCGATTTCGATAAAATTTCTATTGGACTTGTCAAGTATTTATATTTTGTAATAATTCAAACAAAAAGTATTTTCGAAATTGATCCAGGCGTCTTTGAGTAATCGGAGAAAATACATAAAAAATCATATAATATACTGAAGAATTGATAACCTAAATAAATAGGGCAAAAATGCGAATCATGTTAACAGGCGATGCGGCTAGCAACCCATCACTGTATTGATTGCTTTTCCATCTTCTCGCCCACCATGACGCTAAAAGTGGCTTTTGGGTCTTGCGGCCCTGGGCTCTCTCTGCATAGAACCGCAAGACCCAAAATGCTCTGTCTGCCCCATTAGGGATAAAGACGTGATAGTATGTATGTATGTATGTAAATTAAGTATTGTATTTATGATAATTGATAAGTAATTATGATTCTGGCTTAAATATTTTATCTGTTATTTAGACGCCAACTTCCTTGTCTGTTTTCTTTTCCTAAAGGTTGACGGAGAGAATGCTTTAGCATTAAGTCCACCTATTGTAGCTTTTGGCTCAATAAAGTTTTTAAATAAAATAAAGTAGAGCCTCCATCACGACCGCTCGCAACAAAAAGCGGCCATTGAAGGTAATACGGTTTTTTACCAAAACCTATCAATAGCGGGAATTTTCGCAGCATTTTCCCGTTTCCCGCCGTTCTCACGGGATTGGACATTGGGATTTGCATGCTTAAATATTCCCTGTTAATTGAATGGAGTTAACGCCTTTTATTGGTAGAGTTTTTTTGTGATAACTGAAGAGAGAAGAATACTGATTTAATGTTATTATTTTACAAGGCGAAGACTGCGACTTCGTTCGCGTAAATTTTATGTCTCTGGAAAATGCTCATAAGACTGGACCACTTTTTGCTAAGGCGACATTTTTATATGTCTTATAGTTAAGCTGGATCATTATAGTTCTGCATCAGGTGTTCCATTTTCCAAAATCATTTATACCCTATATGTTGCCCAGGCTTAAAAGCTATATAACAAAAAAGTTTCATTCGAATCCGTCTAGTGTGTCCGGAGATTAACGTGTACATACTTTTTTTAATTCTTTCTTTATTACTATGCCTCCATCACCCCCAATATTTCTTTTGAAAATTTACTGTTTTATTATAATTATAGATTATGCCATGTAGTATCCGGCAAAGTAAAATAGGACCACTTCAAGTCCTCCCGTGGATGTCGTAGAAGGCGACTTAGGAATCACAAGTTGAACAAAGCTTATAAACATCAATGATACCTCTCCGTACCGTAAAAAAAAAACCTTATAAAAGTAAACAAAGTACCTACATATTAGGTGCTACTTATTTCGAAAGAAATTTCTTCCCGCAGACCCGTGAATATAATTATATATTATGTATATATTGAAATTAAAAAATGAGTAAATAAGTAAAATATTAGTAATAAAAAAAAGGTAAAGTACAATTACGAAAACACATAAACACAAGTATGCCCTTTCAAAAAGAAAAGAATTCTCACATACATGAACATACATGAAAAAGTCCTTCTTTCGGAAAGACGGTTAAAAAATACTTTGTACATGTAATATAATATCTAAATTGACAGTAAAATAGTTACACACAAATTCTATCTATCCATTTGCTGTACAGACAAAATAGGATAGTTTTTCCTATCTCCCAGACCTTAGGCAAACTTTACTATTGATAACTACAAACAAACAAAACCAGAGACAATATATGATATACTCTCTCGAACACCAGGCGACAAACAAAACCAGGGACAATATGTGATATACACTCTCGAGCACCAGGCGACCATAAAGAGCAAGTAAGTAAAATAGTTGCGTACAAATTCTACTATTTCCATTTTCTACACAGACAAAGCAGAAAAGTTTTTCCTATCTCCCGGAAATTTACTATTGATAACCAAAAACAAACAAAACCAGAGACAATATATGATATACACTTTTGAGCACCAGGCGACCATAAAGAGCAAGTAAGTAAAATAGTTACATACAAATTCTACTATTTCCATTTTCTACACAGAAAAAGCAGAAAAGTTTTTCCTATCTCCCGGAACTTTACTATTGATAACCACAAACAAACAAAACCAGAGACAATATATGATATACTCTCTCGAGCACCAGGCGACCATAAAGAGCAAGTAAGTGAATTATAGCTAATGTTGTTCTGGACTACGTCCAAATATTGCGATCGGGTGAGTCGCAGTGTCTGGCTAAGGGGAGAATAGGGTATTTATTTTATTAATATTCTTTATAAATACAAAGTTATATTAATAGTAAGTGTTACAATTATATTACTTGTAAGATGGTAATGAATCGCTTTCGTATAACTACAAGTATGTTACTGTAAATAACTATATCCTTAAGGATATGATATATGAAGGCTTTTTAAATATAAATATATATAGGGACCAATTACACTGATTGAGCTAGCGCCAAAGTAAGTTTGAGACTTATGTTATTGCTATATATGACAAATACATGTGTAGATAAACATCCAAGACCCGGGACAATTTGAAAAAGGCCATTTCTAACTTGCCATGACCGGGGATCGAACCCAGAACCTCTGGGTGGCGGACTAGCATGGTAGCTACTACGCCAAGGAGGCGTCTTAAACACATATCTACATGCTTCCCTTCTTTATGGCTTTCCCGGAGTCGAGTAAAAAGTTTTTTATCAATACTGTAATTCAGCAAATTTATGAAAAGTAAATTCAAAAGAATTCTAATCATCACAATACTTTTAAAAATTCGTTACAAAGCAATGATCTAAACGCAGAATTAACAATAAAAATATCTATGGCACTATCGAGGCCACTCTGAGATCAAACGATCGCTTGCATATGCATGCAGCGTGAATATGCATGCATGGAGGAAATGGGACGCTGCGGGAATGTTGGGACGGACTGACAAAAGGTGGCAACTGATTGCGAGGGTATAATTTTCACTTGCGCCTATTTTTCTGTCTTAAGGATTAAGAAAAGCTATAAAGTTATTGTAAATATATGAAAAATATTATAAAAAAAGATAGAAAAGCTTGCACTGGATATGCATGCAGCGTGAATATGCATGCATAGAGGAAATGGGACGCTACGGAAAGGTTGGGACGGACCGACAAAAGGTGGCAACTAATTGCGAGGGTTACAATTTTCACTTGCCTCTATTTTTCTGTCTTAAGGATTAAGAAAAGTTATAAAGTTATTGTAAATATCTGAAAAATGTTATAAAAAAGATAAGAAAGCTTGCATTGCATATGCATGCAGCGTGAATATGCATGCACGAAGGAAATGGGACGCTGCGGGAATGTTGGGCTTGGGATGGACCGACAAAAGGTGGCAACTAATTGCGAGGGTATAATTTTAACGTGCCCCTATTTTTCTGCCATAAGTATTATTGTAAAAAAGCGCATAAAGTTATTGTAAATATCAGAAAAAATTACAAAAAGGATAAGAAGGCTTGCAAATGCATGAAATGGAACGCTGCAGGAATGTTGGGATGTACAAAAGGTAGCAACTATTTACGTGAATATAATTTTCACTTGCGCCAATTTCTCTGTCTTAATAAGAAAAAGGATCAAATTTTTATAATATCTAAAAAAATAAATAAAAATATGACAAATATTAGTGCATACATGTATAGATTATGGAACTTACGCTACATTCATATGCATCTTAATCTCACAAAACTTAATTCATAATATAAATTTATGTCATTATATATTAATATTTTTTGTGTATTTTTTTTGCTGTGTTAACAGCAAAAAATATATATGATGCCACAAATATAACCAATGACAAAAAGCTAGAAGAATACTTTCATAATTGCCTGGGATTCAATTAAAAGGAAATTAATATTACGCCTCAAACTCAAAAAGGAGCTAAAAAATAAACATACTCACTAGTTCAAAACCTCCTCCTTTTTTAAAGTCAATTAAAAACAAATAGCAACGATTAAACGTGAAAACATATAAAGAGGTTAAGAACTTAGCGGAAGGAAGAGAGACATGGAAAGCACTCCACCGACAAGAGCCCAGCTCTTAAATATAGGAAGAAAAACGATTTGAAAAAAAAAAACAGAAAAAAATTTTTTTAAAGTTTTCACTTGCCACCTCATTCGTACCATCAGCAAAACAAACGAAGATTTTTAATGATCTAATGACAATAGCTGATGTCGATACGTGTAGGTACTTATCCAATCTTCAAATGCACCCTTTGTTCATCCGATTCTCCACTGAACACTAGTTTTTCATTTGGAAAATCTTTATTCATATCAGAATAGGGAATCGTGATTTACAATGCTAAGTTGTTAGTGTTTATCAAGAAATTAACAATGTCAGCTCGACTTTATACAGAATGTTTAAGAAATAATCTTTGACAAGTTCGTTTTAATTCCTGTGCATTTCAATAGTAAAAAAAAAAAAAAAAACTAACCACATATTCGATTTTTCTCCAAAAAAATTACCCATATGTTTTTTCAGCAAGACTGTTTTTTCTTAGAATCGCAAAAAAATATAAATTTTACCACCCTGGGTTAATGAGTTAGCCCGTAAAATTAGTGTTTTAAATCCTCAAAACGAAATATATCAAAAATACAAAATACAAAATATAAATTTCAAACCGGTTCAAAACAAAGCCGATATTTGTTACGCTTTTAATTTAAAACTTTGTTAATCTAAGTATAAAGAGTAGACCACAAAGAGAATGGATCAAAACGATGAAAAATTATTGAAAGGGGGTTGAAATGTAGCTAGGGGGGTGGAGGCATCGACTCTTTCATAAAAACCAACTTCACACTGCCGCCAAATCAAAAAAATCTAACTTTAATCCCGAGGGACTAAAGCTCAATTTATTTCGACAAAAATTTACGAAGTTTGTATTGTATTATTGTAAAATTCTTAAAGGGGGAGTGTAATAATCGTGATTTTTTAATCAAATCTCATCTGTACAAGGGAAGAGGCGGCTATATTTTTTCATTATTTAATTTTCAGTGGTTTTTTTGCACTCCTTCAAGGGACAGGCTTTGAAGCTTTTTTAGATGTTTACACAAGAACGATTGTTACACCGTTTGTAAGCTTATGTTTAATTTAGTCTAATATTATTGCTATGCTTTATAAAATGTTCCATTTATTTCGTATAATGATTTGATAACTAGTTTAAATGTATTAGATATTATTTATTTATTTAATTTTTTCTACTCCTCTACTGTTATCTGCCTTTTACATAGTCACGAACACTATTATAAGAACATTGATTATTTATGACTTCAGGAAAGTCTATAGTCTATTCCCCATAACAGCACTTGTATCGTTATTTCGCCAAATCGATACTCCTAGCCATAGACTTAGAACCTTTTTTTTTCTTTGAATCTATCATACTGCCAACATAAGAAAAACGTTTTATAATATATTCGTGATATATTCACTAGGGAGACGTCAATTTAAAAAAAATAAAGTTTACCATAGATGCCTATTATCTACCAAACATAAATGATGTCAAACTTTTTTTATATTTTCTTTGTTTATTTTTGTATTTTATTTAGTAAATATAGTCGTAGAAAAAGTATTGTATGCAACGTGGTATAAGTACGTCAAAAAATGCTCGATGGCGTCTTCTTACGATGCTCGCTAAAGCTCGCATCGTAACCTGCGCCACTCGCATATTTTGAACCCTCTTATACAACTGTTGCATAAAATACTATTATTTTGTTCTAAAGTTGGTATAGGTAAACTTTCAACAAAAAGCATTTTCTTTGAAAACATTATGCAATATGCAACTTTTCTATGAAATATACAGTTTTTAGGGTTCCGTAGTAAACAAGAAACCCTTATAGTTTCGCCATGTCTGTCTGTCTGTCTGTTTATTAAGTATAATTGCAACAATATTTTTATGTAAATTATTATAATGACAAATATATATCAAACATAACATTTATATTTTTTGTTATGATATGTTTCAATTTATTTCTTTTAGAAATCGAAATGTTTTGTTTTTGTAGCCTGAGTTCCGATGCGTGCCATAAGGAATTCTGAAACAAAAAAAAATTAAGCTGTATCCTATCCTACTAAAAGATTGTAAGTATCGATGGATGTTTGTTACTCTTTCACGTAAAAACTACTGAACGGATTTTAATGAAACTTTACAATGTTATAGCTTATACATCAGAATAACACATAGGCTATAGACTGCGCAGACGAAGTCGCGGGTACTAGCGATACTCCATTTGGTTAGGTATTTAAATAAATGTAATTGTTTATAATACTCTTCATTAGCATATACTTTAGGCTATATTCTATCCTACTAATATTATAAACGCGAAAATTAGTAAGTAAGGATGGATGTTTGTTACTCTTTCACGTAAAAACTACTGAACGGATTTATTAAAAGTTTACAATATTATAGCTTATACATCAGAAAAATTAATAATTATGACATAACAATGTATTCTCAGTCCACATATCTAATTTTAATACCAGTATAATTGTAAGTTGACGTTATTGGAGAAAATGCTGCAGTACAGTTTGTTACCGTTTCTTCTGTACTTGCGCTTTGGAAGCGGCAGTAAACTTAGCTATAAGTAAATGATCTGACGTCAACATTTACCTTATAAGAAATCGAAAGGAAAAAAAGTGACAATTATCAAGTAAAACAAATATCCAAAGATAAATAAATGATTTTTTACTTTGACTTTGACTTTAGAATAACACATAGGCTACAGAATGCGCAGACGAAGTCGCGGGTACTAGCTATACTCCATTTAGTTAGGTATTTAAATAAATGTAAACAATCTTGACATGTCTCTTTATTGAAATATACACTTTATAAATCAATAATTTTGCTAATTACAAAGTAATTATGTTATAAATTATAAATTACATAATTACTTTGTTATTTGCAAAGGTATTGATTTATAAAGCGTATATTTCAATTAAAAGACATGTCAAGATTGTTCACATTTATTTAAAAACCTAACCAAATGGAGTATAGTGTCAAATAAGTACAAGAGTGTTATACTTCTTTCATAAAAATACGGACAGTGTAATAGAAGGTCATAATAAAATTCAACCATTCATTTTACAGCTTATATAGCAGATCGTTTGTTCGTTCACTCAGTCATTCAGTTGGGTACTTAAACTAATTTATGATTCAAATATTTGTAATTTAGAATTAATTAGAGTGCCTAAGTCTTGCTTTCTGTCTTGACTCTACATACATACATACTACAAGATGTTACTGATAAATAATATTTTTATGTTCTTTGAATCTTTTATTTTAGCCAGTTTTTGACAAGATTGTTATAACAAAAGAATACAATTTTTACCTAGCAACTAAGCAAAAAGGTTGCCAGACCTGTCGCCAACATCCTCCACGTCTTTATCCCTAACGGGGCAGACAGAGCATTTTGGGTCTTGCGGTTCTATGCAGAGCCCAGGGCCGCAAGACCCAAAAGCCACTTTTAGCGTCATGGTGGGCGAGAAGATGGAAAAGCAATCAATACAGTAATGGGTTGCTAGCCGCATCGCCTGTTAACATGATTCGCATTTTTGCCCATTCCCTCGATCAGCTTTTACGATCTGCGTGGGAAGAGAAGCAGCTGGTACATTCTAAGTTGATTTTTATTCCTCCCAGACCAGCATGGGAGACTTGACTCTGTACTCTGTCTAAACCTTAACTAATTCTTGGTCTAACCCTTTTTATGGATATAAGACAAATGTGACCCATAAATATTTTTTTCCCAAGTCAAGGTAAGTTGGAAAGTTTTTAATCAAAGAAAGTTGGAAAAAGGCCTTTTCTAATTGTCCTGGGTTTTGGATGCTTATTTTTATATGTATTTATTATAAAATATAGAATTGCTGCGTTAGTATTTCATAAAACAAGTTCTTCTTCTTATTGTGTTAGTGACTAACACTAGTGTCAGAGTTTTTAAACCACCTTAAAGGCCTCTGACATGGTTTTAGGTAACGACCAATGTCAAAGACAGTGACCGGGACCGACGGCTTAACGTGCCCTCCGAAGCACGGATCATCTTACTTATCAGACAATCAGGTGATCAGCCTGTAATGTCCTAACCAAACTAGAACAACACAAAGTCGTTGCCCCCGCCGGGAATCGAACCCGCGACCTCCGGGTATGAGCCGAACGCTCTAACCACTACACCACGGAGGCAGTTATACAAACTAAAAAAATAAAACAAGTTGAAACGTAAGTACTTTGAGGCTAGTTCAGTTTGTGAGATTGGTCCCAGAAAGGATTAAGTAGTTACTAAATAAATTCCCTATAGGAACTCTATAGTAACATACAAAAAATAACATTGGCACTCTGTGTAACGGTGTAGCGGGTTCAATGGTTTTTCCCATCTCAAAAAATGCTTTCCGTGCATGCTTAACGCGCCTAAAGAAGTTTTCACTTCAAAAATCAGTCTAATTGATTACCTCCTCCATTTTTTAATTCGGTTAATAATGAGAACCTAAGACTAATGGAAAAGTTTACTGTCTGTTCATTTGTACCCACAAATGAACAGTTTAACCCTCTTAGGTCAAGTAGTCCAAGGTCAAGGGTATCAATAGTTCAACAAGGGTCCAATCGACCCGGGACGTGAGGTTATAAATTAATGGGGTTAAAGGTGTTGATAGTTTCCGTTCGAGAAACTTATTAATGAGATTAGGTTAAATGCTGGGATGCCGAACTTTGGTTTATTATACCTTATAGTTCAAATTATGCGAATATTTAAGGGAAAATTCCTTCTATGCTTGTTAGCACTCCGGGAGTGTCGATAGAAGTGAAAGCGCGAACAATATTTGCGTGAGTTCTTTTTTAATCGTCAGAATTTATTTTATTTTGCAGGATGAAGTATTTTATCCATTATTATAAACTACTTACTAGACTACTTCAACTGAGAATCTATCAGCAGCTTCGCTACCTGTTAAGATTATAAAAGTTGATTATGGGAATGAGTGAAATGGTGATTTATTTCTTTTTCTTACTTCTCACCCACCATCGTGGTAAAAGTGGCTTTTGAGTCTTGCGGTTCTAGGCTCTGTCTGCTATGTTAGAGATTAGTAAGTATATAAAGAGAAAGTTCAGTTTATATTGAAGTGAACGACTTCCCCAAATGAAGTTATGACGAAAAACAAAAATTTAAACTCTTTGTAACTAGGATTTTATACCATGAGGAAGGGAAATCATTATCATCATCAAGTCTTTTTGTCTCCACTGCAGGAGCACGACCCTCTCCGTACTACCAGAGCCATAATACGCTAGTTTCAGACAAGTCAAATCAGATACTTCTTTCTAAACGTCAAAACAAACATTTTTTACGGGATTTATATGAAATAGCACATCGTGACGTCCTAATTTCTTGGCAATCTCCGACTTTTGACGACCTCCGTGGCGTAATGGTCAACACGCTAGACCGCCAATCCGGAGGTCCTGGGTTCGATCCCCAGCCAGGGCAAGTGGGATAATGGTTTTTTTCAAAATGACCTGGGTCTTGGATGTTTTTCTATATATGTATTTGTTATAAAATATAGTGTCGTTGAGTTAGTATCCCATAACACAAGTCTGGAACTTACTTTGGGGCTAGCTCAATCAGTGTGATTTATATTTATATTATTTATTTATTTAATCGTAGTTTTTCTGCATTAATAAATCTATAACCGCGTTAAAAATGTATGTGATCAATGACAAGTAACATTATTTTGTGACAATTATTCTCTTATTCGTACAAAATAATTTATTTTTCACCCTGGATACTACCCTATTTATTGGTCAGAGCAGAGCAGCCAGAGGATTTGACCTACACTCTCCTCGCTGGCCAGACGGGTTGGCGAGGTCTCATTGATGTATAAAAACTTTGTTTAGCTTGTATTTCCTAAGTCGCCTTCTACGACATCCACGGGAGGACTTGAAGTTGCCTATTCTCTACTCTGCCGGAAACCACACAGCAAAAGAAGGGACATACCCGTAATAAATCGATGGTCTTAACTAGGTCACTATAGAATAATAAGTAATAATAAAATAACAGCCAAAAAAACAACATTCCCATACAAATTTCCCGGGCGGATCCAAACTTTCCTATTTCGGTAAATATACCTACGTAAGGAGAATTTGTAACTGCCTCCGTGGTGTAATGGAAGGAGCGTTTGGCTCATACCCGGAGGTCGCGGGTTCGATTCCCAGCGGGGGCAACGACTTTGTGTTGTTGTCCTAGTTTGGTTAGGACATTGCAGGCTGATCACCTGATTGTCTGATAAATAAGATGATCCGTGCTTCGGATTGCACGTTAAGCCCTCGGTCCCGGTCACTGTCTTAGACATTGGTCGTTACCTAAAACCATGTCAGAGGCCTTTAAGGCGGTTTAAAAACTCTGACACTAGTGTTAGTCACTAATACACACGATAAGAAGAAGGAGAATTTGTTTTAAATAGGCAATATAGTGTTAAGTAATAGTTATCTGGCAACCAGATACATACTTACAGACAAACTCAATCGACTACATCTCCGTAAAGATCTCTTTAGCATTGTTATTTGCAGTCATTAAGGGTTCCGTAGAAAATCACCGTGTTACCTTAAAAGGCAATAATTTTGTGATATAAAGGACTGGTTCGATCTGCCATGGCCAATCGATGATTTGATCAAAGTGCTCCTACGCATGTTGGCGGTGTTTGGCCAATGTTATGTTGGACCAATGTTGGGCAATGTTGTACAGTGGGCCAACAAGATACGTGGACGGCCCACTACCTAAATCTTGAAATTTCTCTTAAACAGAAAATAAGAATTACATGAAAATGTATAGGCAGGCTTTATTAAAAATTTTCTGAATACATATTTTTGAGTTATAGAGAAAATTCAAGATATACATAGGTAGAGGACCGGAAAAAGATATTATGTTGGTCCACTGTACGTCATAAGTATAAGTTAAGAAGAAAATAAACTCGTTGTTTGCCACGCAATGATTTTTCTTTAATAAATTTATATATGTAACGAATGTGAGCTAGTCCCAGTAGTCCTACCAAGTTTGTTCCACCAGTAGGACTCCACTAATGGGATATTTCGTCCCAATATAACTTCCGATTGGCTGTGACGTAACAGTAGTTCTAATGGGAATATTCTTAATCCCAAGTTACATAAAAAAAAGTGCGAGTCCAAAAAATCTTTTTTGTTTCGATATCGAATAGGGTATCATATTAAAGGTCTTAAGAGTCCCCTTACCATAGACCAAAATACAATTTTCCATACAAATGTAGTCTACGTTTTATTTCGAAACGACATGGCCGATTTCGGCAAAATTTTGTGATTTCAAAGATATTGTAATTATCTAGGGTAACTGGTTTCTGACAGTAAAATATGAACTTGAAATAGAATATATATAATATAGATATTGACCATCAGTATGGGAAACTTATAATTCGTTATATTTTCTTTCCAGTTCATAATTTTAGTGTAGGAAACCAGTTATTACCCTAGATAATTGCAATTTCTTTAAAATTACCGATTTTTACCGAAATCTGACATGTGATTTCAAAATTAAACGTAAACTACGTGTTTGTATGGAGAAGTCTAGGTAATGGGACTCTTAATTGCCACATTTTAAATATATATACATTGTTAGCCGTAAATGGCTCTCGTAGTCAAGTATTAGTTAATTATTTAAACGTATATCTTACAAGTGTAATGGCGGACTCCACGCTTAAAAAGAAGAAAGATTAGCATTAAGTTGTAATCTTAAGATTATAGTACAAAATACTATAATCTTAAGATTTTAAGTGCAATAAATTAATTAAATAAAAAAATAAAGACAGGGTATCTCGTTCGATAACTCAAATAAAAATAGTAACGAGTTATCAACCATAAGGCATTTTCATGATTCAGATTTACGCCCATTCCCTCGATCGACTTTTACAGACAGAACTGGTGAAGTTACTTCATTAAATATTCATAGCACAAAGTTAAAATATCTAGTCATTCGTGATAGCAACTTTAGCAGGCAACTATAGTTGATTCGAACATACTCTGCGATGATAGAACATCAACCTTTGAGTACGAGAAACGCCTCAGGTGTAACATAGACATACGTACAATGAGACATGTCTACATCTATATTATTTTTGAGACCCCTTACTCTAGACCGAATCAGAGATTCCCATACAATCGTAGTCTAGCTTTTATTTTAAAACGACGCCTAAGCCTAGATGTTTGCGTTTTTTTCGAAACTACAAAATTTTACCGAAATCTAACATGTAATTATATTGTATGAAAATGTCTATGGTAAGGTCTCTTAAGAGCTATGCAGCTCTTGTCGGTGGAGTATGAATTCTTTCTATTTGTCTGCCTCGTCCGCCAGCTATTTTCTTCGCTGTACGACACGACGTTCACCTTCTTCCTTATCTGCTTCATGTAGCATTTGTTAAAATTCTCATATCGAGATGATTTGGATGTTTGAGGTGAGGTCGCTACAAACTCAAACCATCTTATTATAAAACGCAGACAAACTAGGTTTAAACCATTATCCGACCAAATCAAGTTGACATTTTCAGATGAGACAGAGGCATATTACTAGATGTCAACTTGATTTGGTCGGATAATGGTTTAAATCTAGTAACAAAGACAGTCTGCGTTTTATAATAAGACGGAAATAGTCGATATGCTGTGTAAATTTTTTGTGTTAATTTCTTTTTCTTGAGTAATCCTTTTCATATGACGACCTAAGAAGCATGCTCTTCAAGGATTTCGCCTTTCTGAAACAGTTTTTTATCATGCTAACTCTGTACAAATAGTGTGTAATAGAGAGTGACATTGGAACTGTTTGAATTAGTAATCCTAGGCTTTGCCCACTAGTCATTTATTCGCAGAACAAAATATCTAGAACATGTTCACTTCTATAACTTCATACACTCTACAAGCCCGTAGTAAGTGACGTGTGGCTAACTTCTTTGTCGGCGCACACCGAGCGATAGTTCGCATTACTTTCAGCGCAGTCGGGTTAATGCTAGTGCATTGGATATTGAAGAAATAATACCTATTTACAAAATATTTAGAAGCTTTTATTTAGTTTCTCCTGTCCCGTTGTCTGTCGGTCTGTCTGTAATCAAGTCTTGCGAGTTAAATTCGACCCACTTCCAAATTTTGCACAATGCAATAATATGATGATGGAACCGAGCTGATCTGATGATGGAGCTGGAAGGTTTTCATGGCATATTTGTGATTAAACAACATAACCCCACCGGTTTTTTTATTAGTTTTTGACTGTTATTTTATTAACATTGTATAGTTTAATCCGTGATTCGATTTCTTACGCGTTGCAGTGTTTAATATAAAATTTAGTATCGTTAAGTTAGTATCCCATAACACAAGTCTCGAACTTACTTTAGGGCTAGCTCAATTTGTGTGATTTGACTATATATATTAATATTTTATTTATTTACTAGCTGTGCCCGTGGGCTTCGCTCCTTTCGGAATTTTGAAATAAAAACTATCCTATGTCCTTCCCTAGGTCTGGGTATCAAACTATATCCATATCAAATTTAATCTAAATTGGTTTAGTGGTTGAAGCGTGAAGTGGAAACAAACAAATATACAAATTTACTTTAAATTTATATTTATAATATTAGTGGGATTTGTTTGAGCATCTAATTTTTATCGTATAACAAGAGTGTTGCATATACCTCTGTTATCAAATGCCTGTAAAGATCACGCACAACAAAGGTTGGCCGAGCGAGCCAAGTTTGCATAAAGGAATACTTGGCAGCAAACATTTGGATAAGGAATACTTGGCAGCCAAACATTAGGATAAGGCGAGCTTGGCTTTGACAAGTTTATGGCCTAAACTGGGTAAATTAATCTAATTTTAAACCTACTTTCAAAAAAAATAGGAGATCAATTTGTCGTGATCTTTTCTTCTAAGTGCGTTCACCGATTATTTAAAGATGGACTGATTTCAAAAACCCATTTTTTTTAAAATGGCATACATACATACTTAATCTGACCAAGGTCGGTGGAAGGCGCTGGATGCAAGCCGCTCCAGATCGGTCATTTTGGAAATCTTTGGGAGAGGCCTACGTCCAGCAGTGGACGTTATGCGGCTGAAATGATGATGATGATACCTGCCAGGTAATTCAATAGAAATTTTATCAAAATCAGTTAAGTTTTTGGGGTGAGGTTGGTTTGTAATTTTGGAAAAAATATTACAAGCTTCTATTTAGCTTCACCAATGTAATCAAATCTTATAAGTTGAATTTGAGTCGCTTCCCGGTTTCCGATTGAGATGAAATTTTGCACGCATGTATATCGCGTGACAATGCAATACTATTGACATGAAGCTGATATCATGATGGAGCCGGAAAGTGGCTCCATTCTCAAATCAGCTCCATGTCATCAAAATATTGCGTCCCCGTCCCCCGTCATCGCACCTCTCCCCCGTTTTCGCCCTGTGCAAGGTGCTGAGTGGTCGGCTGCGGGCGCCTGGCCGCCTCGACAAGGAGTTATTCCGGTCTGATACCCAAAATCTGATACCCTAGTGGATCCGTTTTATTTTCTATTCCGTTCTGATACCCCGACCAGGGGATCAGAATAAATAATTAAATATTGTATTCCAGTCGGATCAACAAGCATATTTTTGGTACAGTCAGTAACAAAATATTTGTACTGAAAAATATTTTTTGACCTGGTTTAATAAATTGTTGGCTACCTTAATCTAGTTGGTTATAATCTTCATTAGAATTTTTTATACCTGAAAAACAGCGGGGAGCGGGGAATATACAATAGAAAATCGTTGTCATACCGACCAAGTCCACGGGACAGGTTTATTTGTTAATTATTAACAATTTTATTTTCAAAGGTGCAAATGTATTATAATCTGTAATTGATTATAATTAAAAAAAGCTGATTATTTTTTCATAAACAACTGTTTTTTTTCTTGACTGTACTAAACAGGTAGGGGATCAGACCGGACTTGTTAATTTTAGAGTGGATCAGACCGGACAAAAGTAGTAATAATGAAGAGTGGATTCGTTTGGTGGATCAGACCGGAATAACTCTCGACAAGGCGAGAACGGGGGAGAGGTGCGGGGACGGGGATCGGGGGTATTGCGCAGGATCTTAGAAGATTCCATTCTGTATGTACCTCATACTCATATTAATTCTGTGTTACTTACTAGGATCGTGGTACTAATATTTATAACTTCATGGGTACTATAGCACAGTTATGGCACTTCGTACAAACGGAGCAGCATATATACCTAGTACTACTACAAACGAATCAATCCGTCGGTGCACACGTCAAATGTGTGAGCTAAACAATCAGGGTCGCCACCACAGAATTTGTTGCTTTGCTTACCGGTTTTCATCACTCGGAAATCTATAAAATTTTCGTTATTTATTGTTTTCCGTGGATAAACAATAATAATGTACGCAGTTTCTCACCATTATAATTCAATAATCCTAAGTTACTTGCGTAATGTCAATTACGTGTGACTACCAATAACCCTGTTTTAGTCTTACTGCCGCTTACATCTCACAATAACGGGGGAGGGGTTGCGGGGACACCAGATTGCGGGGGACGGTGCGAGGTTCCGTTCTGTATGTAATACTATTATTAATTCTGTGACTATAGGTAAATTTGACATTCGAAATGTCACACCATACAAAATCCAGTGCATTTTGAAACATTTGCCGGGCCAATTTACTACGCATCTATGGCAGGACCGTATTCGGAATTAACGCCGAAATGCTGGTAACACGAACAATTAGAGCTCTTTGTCCGATATTCAATAGAATACTGAGTGCAGACCTGTAATAGCAGCGTTGGATGATACGAAAGATTTTTGTGGACATGGTCCTTGAAATATTATCACAGACTTATTTTTTTTTTAACGGTAAATATTGCTTGTCGCTTTGTTCATGGATTTTATTACGTTTTTATCTTTTATGGTGTAAAAAGATTGTTTTAAGCCAAGATAGTCAGTATGTAAGTAAGTAGATTAAAAAAGATAGCTAGTCGTGTAGCCTACTAATAATTCATCAGATTTTTACTTTTTCCATAAATGGGTTTGACGATTTATTTCAAAATTTTTTTTTATTCATTTTGTTATTACACTCATGTATATGTATACTTTTTGTAACGAAATACACTATAATTTATTTCTTTCGTTATACGATTAAATTTGCACTCCATCTAACCACCTTTCCGTCGTTTTACCTTTTATACTACAATCTTATGATTTTAAATGCAATAAGTTATAAGATCAAAATAGCTGGAAACAACAAGAACCTTCGCCCAACTATGGGACATAAAGGCTACTAAAAAAAAATTATAAAAATGGGCACCAAACCGTGTATACCTTTTGTACTACAAGTAAATATACTATCGTTACTAACGAAAAGTGGACTCTAGACACTAAAGGACATGTAACCAAGATTACCCTTCTATATGAGAAGAAAGCAGTAGGTGCCTAACATTCAATGTTTAATTTTCCCAGACCATCATGAAAGAAAATATGTCGTATCTACATTATTCTTTCTTGGTCATCCCCACATGGCGAGAGGCCAGCTCACAAATCCACTCTCCTGCGAATTTTAGTTTCGACGGATAACCCGCTGTGACTAACATATTTTAGATTCCCTGATTTGTACTCCAATTCGATGCCACTGTTGACTTAGTTATAGACGACTTTGGTATTAGAACTGTTTGAATGATCTGTACCTAGGTAAATGTTTTGCCGTGTGGTTTCCGGCAGAGTAGAATAGAACCATTCCAAGTCCTCCCGAGGACGTCGTAGAAGGCGACGTAGGAAATACAAGCTAAACAAAGCTTATAAACATCAATAGGACCTTTCCAACACGTCTGGCCAGCGTGGAGAGTGTAGGCCAAATCCTCTGGCTGCTCTGGTCAAGTGTGGCTCTAGTAGCGCAGAGAGGGTCGTGCTCCTTTAGTGGAGACTAAAAAGACCTGATGATGATATGTAAAAGTTTTAAAATTTGATAAACATGGCATTAAGTTTATATGAACATACTTACATACAACCTACTTGTATGTATATTCAGTAAAATCTTTTCTCTGTCTTGTTTATTTATTTAAACTTTATTGGACAAGAAATAAGTGTACAAATGGCAGACTTAACGCCATGTGGGGTTCTCTGCCAGTCAACCATTGGACCAAGTAGATAAATAATTTGGATGGTGCGACAGAATTTGAGAACTATATAGAAAAGTATAAATTAAAAACCTATTAAAACATAATAAGATCAAAAATCATTTAAAATATTTAATCTTGTTCTTTGTAGGGACTTCGAAATTATTAAAAGTCGAAATGTCGAAATAATTATGAGTTTGTAAGTCAAGTAAATCTTTTTTTTTACAGTACCGGTCAAAATATTAGCCTCATAGTTTTTAAGGTTCCGTAGTTAAGTAGTATTACAATAATTAAATCCAAACATCCAATAACACATCAATAGAGATGATAAAACAGCAAACAGGGTGCGGTAGCACCCCTGAGACGGGGGGTTATGTTAACACAAAATAATATTAGTTACAGAAATATAACTCTGGCTGTCTGTACAGGAAGGATAAATAATAATTACGTGAGTAAATTTTTATAGTTTATTAGGTAGACAAAACCGGTAGCAGCGTGTAAAGAAACATTATAAGGTAGCAATATATATTATTTATAGGTTTTAATATAACACTTTCACATGTTTAATAGGGCAACCTGTTCAGACAAACCACATTTTTTATAATTTTAATAACACAGTTGTGCAATACATCATTTTGACTTCGATTTTAATTAAGACCATACCATAAGTCCCACCTCGACTAAACATATCCATAGTGGTCATCAATGAACTTATTGTATGTTTACGTAGAAAAAAGGTATATGGTATGGTTAATGCTCTAACCATATCCAATTCAATTCAAATCATTTATTGCATTTCATAATGTACAGCTGTAACAACTAAAAGTCCCTATCTTAAAACACGTACACTATGAACCCGTGCAACGGCAAGCGAGTTAAATGACATGTAGTTAATTTATAAATATAAATGTTACTAAAATATCATTTAAATATAACGTGATTGTATGAAATTGATTTGAACCAGAAACCATATTATTTTTGACAATTCAAAAGACAAGGTAGTAAAGTCGTAGTGTTACATCCGACACTCTTTTTAATTTGCACAAGGAGCGACACAGCTCTAAGAATAAATGCCCTACATAAAGATGGGAGTGCTAGAAAATGTACGTGAGCATTCTTAACACCCCATATGTGGTGGAATTGTGTGGAGATGATTTTACCGCTATTTTGTGCATATTTAGAGAAACAGAAGCAACAAAAATTATGTTGACTGGTCTTTACTTTGAAATTACTATATTTTAAATGGAGATCACTAGCAGTTACAAACTATTTTCAAATTAGCGTATCTACCTAAAACGTATTGACGTGATGTATTTTTTATATTATGTTATTGGAACATTTGACTACTGAACTGGGTTTCTTTCGGCGTAATCTTCCCAGCAGTGGTCGTTCCGAAACGCTAGTAGTTTTTAGCTTTTGCACTAAAATAATATTTAAAAAATGACCTTCAATAAGAGATAAATTTATCCTACATTGAATAAAAAATTTTGACTTTGACATTGACTTTGACTTTGACATCATCATCATCATCAGGTCTTTTTGTGTCCACTGCAGGAGCACGACCCTCTCTGTACTACCACAGCCATACGGGGCCAGAGCAGCCAGAGAACTTGGCATACACTCTCCTCGCTGGCTAGACGAGTTGGAGAGGTCTCATTGATGTTTATAAGCTTTGTTTAGCTAGTAAAAATTGTGTAACATTTGACTTAATAGTAATTTTTATTGCAAATTTTGCAAGAATTCTTTCTTTCTGACAAATAAATAAGCGTGAAATTCAACTTCCGAAATCTAAACTTGGCTTTAGTATAAGCTTTATTTTTTCATAATTATAACAATAAGCTCTACTTGTTTATATAACCCTGCAAATGCAAATTCACTAATAAATGAATTTACAATGGTCAAAGACTACCTAGATCGAATAAGTAACATTGTTCATGTTATTATTTTCTCTCTTTGACGTTCGTGATTACATATACTTAGTGTATAATCTGTATGAGCCCTTGTTGCGTAAAAAAAAGGTCTCGTTAAAAAGTTGATGTGGAACAAGTCTCATTGTTCATCTTTTTCTTTTCTCGAATAATAAATATTGACTTTTATTACGTATAACTTACTGTATAATCTATATTAGCTTTTGGGAAAATAGTGCAAGGTCCCTTTAAATATTTGGTATGGTGGTATTAGCAACTCCATATAGATCCCGCGATACAAAGCCGCCCCGCGTCGCGTAGTATCGCATTATATCATTTATAAACAAATGCGCTAAAATAAATCGCGGTTGATATGTACGTTTGTACGTAGAACGTTATAGGTGTGATAGCGAAATTAGTCATTTGTTTGTGTTGAAAACGTAATAAAATTCGAGCGAGGCGTGTTTCTTGGGCGGAATAATAATTTTTCTTTGAGAAAAAAGATCGAAGATGTTGCAAGAGAATGCAAAATAGAGTAGGTAAGTTAGTATTAGATATGAGAGGTCAGAGACCAAGAAAGAGCTATGTAGACTAGACCTATAAAGTAACTGAAAGGAGAAGCTTACTTGCCAGGCAAATAAAAAAATCCTAACTTTTTAATAGTTACATATGTAAACGCCGTCTAGTGATAGGCGAAGGAACTAAATAGTAGAATTAATCCGTATAGACAACGTAAAGAACTGTTTAATGAAAAGAATAAGAAGTGATACTTCATATTATACAATATGTCATTGTATATAATAGGTACGGAACAAAAGCAAAATCCGAAATACAATATAATTGAACTAGCGATCGAAACGAACGAAGTTCTCCTAAACTTCTTGAACAATCCGTTGTTTGTATGTATGTAAGTTTGTTCGACGAAAACTTGACTCGATTCGCGACTTCACAGTTCAGAACTGCTATTTTTGAAACGCGGAGTCACCTAAACGAATTGTTTTTCCTAACAAAAAAACCGTTAGTTTAGTGACTTCGCGTTTTGAAAAATGGCATCAGAGGCATAGAATAAATACAAGTATTACATACAGAAAGGAAACTCCTAGGGTCCTGCGCAACGTGCCTCCCTTTTTGTCTCCTTGTACACGGTGTTGAGCGGGCGCCTGCAGCCGCCTCTGTAAGGCGAGAAAGGGGTTAGAGGTTCGAGGACGAGGAACTAGAAGAATCCGTTCTGTAATTAATAGGTACTTAAAATTAATTCGTAGTTTCAGGGTAATGTAAAACAAATCATTTATTTTGACGTCCTCCGTGGCGTAGTGGTCAACATGCTAGTCCGCCACCAAGAGGTTCCGGGTTCGATCGTTGAGTTAATATCCCATAACCCATAACACAAGTCTTGAACTTACTTTGGGGCTACCTCAATTAGTGTTATTTGTCCCTATACTATTTATTTATTTATTGTATCACCTAATCGCCTGTTGTGTGCATAATAAACATACTTTCAACTTTCGCACAATAAAATAAAGACCTAATTTAATCCCCCTTCACAATACTATACATACTCAATTAAACACGAACAATTCAAAATAAAATTACCATCATTATAAGACACACCCCAAGATACACATATCGATCGCGTTAAAACGCGTATTTCATACGAAATACGCGATATGTATGTTATTTATTAGGTGAGAAATACATTTATAAATCACCACCTACCGGGGTACAATGTGCCACCCTCGCAGTGTAGGGTTAACGTTCCTATAGCGATTGTAAGAGAAGTGACGGTGCTTTACATTGTCTAAGATTTCAAATGGATATTTCTTAAGCCAAAAATAAATTATTTTGTACTGATAACAAAATAATGTCACTTGTCTTAGAACATATCAATTTTAACGTGATTTTTTTAATTATAATTTCAGAAAAACCGATAATAAGAGCGCTATTTGACTCCAAAAAACTATGACGTCATCTGCCTGTACTTCATACAAAATGCCATAGAAACTGTTTGTTTTGACGTTTAGAAAAAAGTATCTGATTTGACTTGTTGGAAAATAGCGTATTGTGACTTATGTTTGTTAAAAGAGTGATTCTACTAGATTTTAAGACTGCTACCAGCGCTAGTGACCTTAAAAATACCTTAAAATTTCACTTTCTATAAGTGAGATTATCAGAAATCCTCGCACAACTTCTTAGCTAGTATCCTTAAGTTACATTGGAACCTCGAAAATCATTGAAATACAATACGCGGTAGTTTCCTTAAAACGGCCACATTTGGCACTTTTTGTAAAGGTTTCTAAAGCGGATAGTATTTCAATGACTTTCGAGGTTCTAGTGTAACTAAAGGATACTAGCTAAAAAGTCTAAAAAGATGTGCGAGGCTTTTTGATAATCTCACTTACAGAAAGAGAAATTATTTTTTCTGTATTTTCAAGGTCGCTGGTAACAGCCTAAAGGTTCCGTACCCAAATGGTAAAAACGGGAGTAATTCAGTAATTCGTCCCATGTACCTACGGCCCATTTGGGACGAAACGCAGAAAATCAAAATTAATCAAAATTTCATTCTGCAATTCGTCCCATTCTTTTTTTGTATGGAAATTTAAACCTTATTAACGCTTGGTACAGTCAGTGAGACAAGAATTAAGATAAATGTATATTTCGTTAGAATTGTTACATTTTTAAACACGGGACGAATTGCAGAATGAAATTTTAATTAATTTTGATTTTCTGCGTTTCGTCCCAAATGGGCCGTAGGTACATGGGACGAATTACTGAATTACTCAAAAACGGGGCCCTATTACTAAGACTCTGCAGTCCTTCCGTACGTCTGTCTGTCCACCTGTCTGCCTGTCTGTCTCTCTGTCCGTTAATCCGTAAGTTATATCTCGGTTTCCTTTTAAATGATTTATTTCAAATTAGGGCAGCACTAGACCCCGGAAGATTCATATAGCCTCTTAAGAGTCCCCTTACCCTAGACTAAACGACATTTTTGCATACAAACGTAGTCTTCGTTTTATTTCGAAACGACATGCCCGATTTCGACAAAATTTGTAATTTCAAAGATCTTGCTATTCTTAGAGTAATAATTGGTTTCCGACATTATTAATATGAACTTCAAATAGAATATTGTATATAGTACCTATATTATATCATTTTTGACCATCAGTACGGGAAACTTCTACATCCTTAAATTTTCTTTCCAGTTCATTATTTTACGTGATAAAACCAATGATTACCCTAGATAATTGAAATATCTTTAAAATTACAAAATCAAAATAAAACGTAGACTACGTTTTTATGGAAAAGTCTAGGGTAAGGGGATTCTTAAGAATAGTTTGTATAAATAAATAATAATAATAATGATACGAGCCATCACGTGTCCCACTGCTGGGCAAAGGCCTTCCTCCAAAATAAATAAATACCTTTGCAAATTACTAAGTAATTTTGTCATTTATTTTATGACATAATTTGTAATCTGCAATGGTATTGATTCATAAAGTGTATTTTTTCAACTAGCTGTGCCTTGGGGCTTCGCTCCCCGTGGGAATTTTGGGATAAGAACTATCCTATGTCCTTCCCAGTATATCAAACTATATCCATATGAAATTTCATCAAAATAGGTTCAGTGGTTGAAGCGTGAAGTGGTAACAAATAAACAAACTCACTTTCGCATTTACAATATTAGTAGGATAGGATAAAAACACATGGCAAAATTGTTAACATTTATTTAAATACTTAACCAAATGGAGTATAGGTACTTAACCAACTTACCAAAGTTAAACAAAAGCAAACAGCTCGTAACATACCACAATCAATACTCATGTTGAGCGAGTAGGAGTCAACTTTCGAGTTATTAAGTAAATTTGGGGTGTTCTTACGAGAAATCTGTGAGATCCAGCAAACACCGGTATCTGGTATCTCCTTACGATATTGTTTGGGGGCATAAAATGATGCTCGATTTTTGTGTGTATATATTTTTACTAGCTGTGCCCGTGGGCTTCGCTCCCCGTGGGAATTATGGGATAAAAACTATCCCTTTGTCCTTCCTTGGGTATCAAACTATATCCATATCAAATTTCATCTAAATAGATTCAGTGGTCGAAGCGTGAAGTGGTAACAAACCAATATACAATAATATTATAGTTGGATTTGGACAGCTTGTTTCTCCTCATCTTAGGGTGTTGCTGTTTGCATCCTCAGCTGAGCTGGTTTGGAGTACGGCAGTTACCAAGGTAAACAAGGAACCAAATACAAGGAAATAAGTTGTACTAGAAAGCTGCTGTAATTTGGCATGGGTATTTATATTAATCATGCCGAAGTAGTGGTAAAATAAAATCTTGAAATATTTTTTATGGTAGCTCCCATTCAAATAAAATGGCAGTAATGTTTTTCTCGATTACCCCATTTTGTAGGATATCTTTGAATAGGTCTTTTAATAGTTTTATACCATTTTTCGATTATGGGGTCCTTTTTCTGAAATATTTGGTTGCAAATTTTTGTTAAAAACGAATCCCCCTCTCTATCTCCTAACTAAACGGTTATATTATTTGGACGCGTGAAGTAAGGTTCACAAATTAAAAATTTATAGGTGATCAAATTGTAAAATGTACACGAAAATGGAAAATTTAAAACAAATTCAATAGAAAATTAGATTTAAGATGTTTTAGTTTTATTTAGCAGCATTTAATTTATTTTAACTTTATTTAACAAACAAAAAAAATATTTCTTTAAAACCGAGCAGCATTTTAACCCTCCCATGCCGGCGCCCCTAACCAATGTTTTCTTTGTTCGAAACCTTGGGCCAATATTTGCCACATTTTACACTTCATTTCACACCGGCTCCGTTTGTCTTTCTTACAATTTCTGCTCATTAAGCCCGCTTGTTATCGCTGATTCGTTCCTTGGGGATTTTTGGTGTTATCCTATACTTTGGTAAGGGTTAGGTCGGATTTATCGATAGATATTAGTGTATTTGCGGCCGTGTGGTTTCCGGCAGAGTAGAATAGGACCACTCCGAGTCTTCCCGTGGATGTCGTAGAAGGCGACTTAGGAAATACAAGCTAAATAAAGCTTATAAACATTAATGAGACCTCTCCAACCCGTCTGGCCAGCGTGGAGAGTGTAGGCCAAGTCCTCTGGCTGCTCTGGCTAAGTGTGGCACTGGCAGTACAGAGAGGGTCGTGCTCCTGCAGTGGAGACTAAAAAACTTGAAGATGATGATTAGTGTATTTTATTAAATGGTTCGCGAGTTTGGGAGAAAATAATGCTTAGAGTGTACCAGGGGGTTACTCCATAAGCGGTACGCAAGGCGGACGTTACTGCGTATCCGCGTTTCAGTGTCAAGCAACATTAAGCACTAACGTATTGTGATAAAGTCTAATTTGGTTTGACATAGAAATAGGACGTCACCGTCGTAACACTAACGTATTATTTTATGGTAACCCCCAGATGCTTCTCCTAGTCCCTATAGCATGAGGATATGGAATAGAATTTAACCCTTTGACCGCCAAGAATTCTAGACACAATAGTGAAACAATCGATGTGTATTAATAATGATACAAATGACGCTAAATATTTTAAATAAATAGTCTATGCTGCTAAAGTTTTTGTGTGTGTTTCACATGCGTGAGAAAGGAAACAGCTGCTATATTTTGACGTGACAACGTCTTATAAATTGGTTTGCCGGGTGACACTTCAAGAAACTGCGTTACGCTCCGCTCACGTTATGCGCTCACAATGAGAGCGAGTGAGAGGCACGCGTCCCTTCCACTCGGGCATGGTTATTTATTTGTTAGGTACTTTCTCCTAGCATATCTGATAGTCTGATATGTAAGGGTGAAAACGTGAGACTTTTTAATAGGTGATTATTAAGCTCAATGTCGAGCTAAAAGTGGCCTTTGCCGTTGGATGTTACGGCCCTAGGCTCTGCTGGCAGCTACCCAGCTGTTAGATAAGTGATAAAAACTAGAATTAAGTGTATATAAGTTCTTACAAAATATACTGAAACTATTTTAAGGGTGAATTCAGTCCATGATACTGAACAACTTTCCCCAAGGAATATATGTCAAAATATGAAAAAAAAGTAAGTACACAAAAAAACCTAACAATATTGTTCCCAACAACATAAACAAAAGATCTAATATTTCCAATCCAATATCCTTCACACCGCATCATTTGTCAAAACTTTCAATATCGTACTTTATAACCATATATCTCCATACACGCAACCCTAGAAATATTCCAATATTATGATTTATTACATAATACTGAGACAACCCTACCAGTTTAACCCTACCTCAGCTGTCATACTTTCAAGAAGTATCTGGGGTCCAAAAAATACTGGGTAGGGTACTATAAATACTTTTTTCCCCCAAGGTATGCAAAAATATTGTTCGGATACATTGGTATAATATAGCGAATGCCGCGGGGTTTTGTTCGAATAAATCTTGTATAGGGTTAATAGACTGAAGTAGTGCGATTGTCGTATCGAAGGCGCCATGTTTGCATAAGTATATGCTATTCAGATCGGGCAAAGACGAAACGAAGGGTGTATGGCCCATAAACACATTGCAAGTTTTTTGCCTGTTGTTTACTTTAATGATTTATATGGTTGACGTTTTGTTTAGACCTGCAAGTCATAATTATAATTGTTACGAACTGCTTAGACAGTAATATTTTTTAGAATGTTATATTTTTAATTTGAACGTAAGAAATTGGAGTTGTATTTTGTTTTCTGTTGGTTGTCTTTGTGTTTTAGTAAAATATATTATTTTTAAAGGTCTAGCGTAATTATTTATAAAATAAACCAGCATCAGCAAATCGAACGGTAGTAATAATGATTCAACTTAATTTATGCAACGTACGAGAAACTTGCACTGTAGGTATAAATGTCTACCAGTTCACCTTTGGGACGTAGTAGAAAAGATAGTATTATATTATAGTACTCTCTGGGCTATCAAACCCTTGGAACACTTTTAAGAACAAACTGAAAGGAATGAAATTACTAAGAAAACTTTTATTTTGTATCAGCCGATTTTTCTCGATGTTAGAGTTACCAACTCCAACATCGAGAAATCATTTGTGGTGGTAAAACTAATAATAATTTTTACATTTTTTATTACGCCTTACTAATATAAAGATGTTTAATTGTAATGGATAAAATTAAAAAAATATAGATCTGATTCTAAAAATTATTATTTTACATAGAAAGCTACGTTACGAATAACATAGGCTACATTTTTGAAGAAAACTAACGTGAGATACAATCATTATTATATTTAGTGAACGGGTTACTCACGTATAGTCAGCTACTGCCGACATGTTTCGACCTCATCCGGAGGTCTTCATCAGAGCATGTGACTACAAGCCTGTACACCGCACCGGCTCGCGACACACTGATGTTAGTTTACCAAGTATAATAATAGGCTACATTTTATCTTTCTAAAATATTTTTTTCAAAACAAAATTAACATCAACCCTAAACTACACAACCGATTTCGATAAAATTTATATGGGATCTGTCAAAAAAAAAAGAATTTTCCAAATCGGTCCAGGATTTCGAATAATTGGTGAACATACTTAAGATGATAAGAGATCGCGAATTGATAACCTTCTCCTTTTTTGAAGTCGGTTCATTAAAAATATTTCGAAAATTGCCATAATGTAACTTAAATAACCTAGGCAAACAAGAAGATAATTACAGCTCTAAACCATTCAAATATTCACAATTGAAATGTCACGTCAAAACCTACAAAGGGCGTGCTAATGAAACATAGCTCCAATGATCCAGGAATCAATGTACTAATACTACGACCTGGATGAACGCAGGAACAGATGTGGTTAATATTGCAATGTTATTTATACACTTATTAGCTGTGCCCGTGGGCTTCGCTCCCCGTGAAAATTTCGGCATAAAAACTATCATATGACCTTCTCTGGGTATCAAACTATATCCATATCAAATTTCATCTAAATAGGTTCAGTGGTTGAGGTGTAAAGTTGTAACAAACAAACAAACAAATATACAAACTCACTTTCGCATTTATAATATTTTTAGTAGGATAGTAGGATAGTAGGCTAGTAGGATAGTAGGATAGTAGGATAGTAGGATAGTAGGATAGTAGGATAGTAGGATAGTAGGATAGTAGGATATAGTAGGATAGTATGATTGGACAAGTAAATGTACCGAAAGGGGTAGCCCCCTTTCGGTACATTTACTTGTCCAATACAAAAGTTGTAACGTCACTTTTTGCTATAGTTGTAAGCTGTGCGGCGTGCGCGTGTTTCTCTGTCTGTCTCTCTCTCCTAAATAATCGAAAGGAACTTTGTTCCATCCGGGTGTCCCTTGACACCTCTCAAGTGTATTTTTTAAATTAACGGGACTTCAAGTAAGTAAATTGTTTTTCAACATACTTGCTAACATATCTAATTTCACCGACAGCTCATAAAACATGACTTTAATAGCAAGATATACACAATTGATTTTGACAAAATTTGTATTTAACCGCTTCGCAAGAATTTTCCAAATTGGTCCAAGAATCTGCGAGTTTTTGAGGCACATACACTAAAAAAATATTTATATAAGTACATATATATTCGAATTGATAATCTCCTTCTTTATTTGGAAATCAGTTAAAAAGCTGGACTTGTCAATCAACAATTTCGACTAAGCAACCTCGTTGAACATTTAATAAAATATACTAAAACTATTTGAAGGATACATTCAGTCCGTGATATTGATCAACTTTCCCCAAGGAACATATATTGAAATATGAAAAAATACTTTCCATAGAAACTCGGATCGGCTGGCTTAAACCTTGAAATAGTTTCAGCCTATATCTTAGAATAAATACTAGCACTTACATACCTATATTCTGTAAGACCTTGTTTAAGAAAGTTCTTAGAAATCTGGGAGGTTAAAATAGTTTGAAAGGTAGGTACCTACTTAACGTAATACATAAAATCAGAGTATTAATTATCACGTTTATGTAAATCTAAATTTAGATAAGTTTTTTGAAATACGCTTCTTCTTAGCGAAATACGCTAAGAAATAAAATCAAATATACCTCAACGTCATTTTTCTATGGTAGGAAGGTTGCTTCTACCCTACACTACTTTTGACTACAGCTAAGCCAAAATTAGGGTTACATGTTCTGCCGCTTTGTATGTAAATTGTAATGTACATCTGTTCCCTGTGATCTTCATTATCATCCATGATACTTTGACAAATTAGTTATCATTGGAAACGTTTTGGCTGACCGCTGGTTAAAGGCCATGTGACGTCACAGTAAATTTTACGTGGCGCCCTCTTTGTGCCATATAGAAGATAAAATAAAAATATAAAAAACAGTGGCACTCCGGGAGTGCCAACAGAAGTGAAAACTTGGTGTCGGTTACAGTAGCGGTAACAGTGTTGCGAGTTTAAGGCCATACCCAAATTTTCCGGGGTCCAGTTGCGCCGCCATTTAAAATAAATCATTTAAAAGGAAACGGAGATATCATTTAAAATTGTGTCTTGGTCAAGTTCTAGATACCCATTCAAAGTATTTTTTAAACTACTTTTTGTAGTTTAAAGTGAGAACGTGAAGCTTTTCTACGCACATTTGCGAAAAACGGCCACTTTTAGCTAATGTGCGTAGAAAAGCTTCACGTTCACATTTTAAATTATAAATAGTAGTTCATAAAATAGTTTTAAGGGTTATCTAGGGCTTGACCAAGACACAATTTTGAATGATATCTCCGTTTACTTTTAAATGATTTATTTCAAATGGCGGCGCCACTGGACCCCGGAAAATTTGGGTATGGCCTTAATGATTATTTCCCATCTCAAAAAATGCTTTCCCTTCATGCGCGTAAAACGTTTTCACTTAAAAAATTAAACAAATCAAATATTTTCAACAAAAATTAAAATGATGTTTTCATTATCTTTAAAATAACTTTGGGATCATGTCTACAGTTCATACGAGTAATTGTACGTTCATAATAACACAAGAGTACCATATCTGTTGAATATGTTTCTATACTAGTCCGGGTATAGTATTAATTATTTACCGAATCACAACATTAGTGATGGGCGTTGCGTTACATCGACATCGATGTCGCGGTCATGGGACGCGTTGGCTTTGCATTATTAATGATTCATTTAGTTCACACTAACCGAGAGGCTGAATCCCTTTTGGTTTGGGATAGGGATGGGAGTTGGTAGTTGTCGATAATCATAATTAAGTACCTAATAAATTATTTTTCTTTTGTAGCTATTTAAAAACTCTTTCTACGTACGATATAGGTCTGGTGTCCCGATTTTTTTTATTTATATCTAACACAAATACATAAGTAAATAATTTAATATTTCTCTTTTTTTTAATAGTTTTTTTTTTATAAAGACTTTTTTTTTAAATTTGAAATACTGTTTTTTTATACAACGCGAAAACTTACAGAACTGACTGTCGTGGAAAACTCTGTTGAAATGAAGTTACAAAAATAAGTCCAAAAAAATTACAGCCCAAAAACAAAAAAGTTTACACTTTTTTTCGCCTAGTCATCTATCCGCCAAGTCCGTACTGTCCGAAAAGGAACTTCGTTCCTAAAATACTTTTTACTAAGTACATTTTGTTCAACAAAGATAATGTCCTCTTTTCTCATCATCATCTTCAAGCATATTGAGTTCGATGTATATTTAATCGATACAATTTCACACAGCCACAGCCCTAGTGGTGTTTAGTCAGTGCAATCACCGATCTGATTAATAGTGTTGGCGCGAAATGTTTAATCTTTGTAGTGATTCCGTCCCTTTGGTACGGTTTATTATGCATTAACTATCAAGTGTTTGTCTACAACCTACTTAGGTTAATGTTGATGCAAGAACCAGTCTCCACATGACTTGAGGAGCTCGGTAGCATGGCGGCAGTCAAATCAAATCAAATCAAATATATCTTTATTATCATAGGATATTTAAAATATCTCTTAATAATCGTCATTATTTTGTTGCACTATTGTTGACGTCAAATAGTTACTTACAGCTAAGTTTACTACCGCTTCCAAAGCGCTAGTGCAGAAGAAGCGGTAACAAACTGCACTGCACCTCTTCTCCAAGGACGTCAACTCACAATTAAATTAATACTTAAAGTTAATGTGGACAGAGAATACATTGTTTCGTTTGTTATGTCATATCATAATTTAAATTTAATTTTTAGAATGTCAAAATTTTAAAGTAATGTCAAGTTGTAGATTCAGTTTGTACAAAATGTACCAAATTATGACATTTTCGAGTACCTATATTACAAACTTTTAGAGGGACCCGCGTCAAGCTCAAGCCAGACTTTTTTGTCTTTAAGGTAGTCATCGGTCCTATAATAAGCCTTCTCACAAAGTACTTTTTTTACATAAGTTTTAAATCTTTTGTCTGGCATATCAAGGATCGATTTTGGCAATTTATTATAAAAAAGTATACAGTTCCCCATAAACGTCTTATTAATTGTTTTAAGCCTATAAAACGGGGCAACTAAGTCATTCTTATTACGTAAGTTTCTATCGGTAAAATCGCTTACTTTATTGTATGAGGAAATATTTTTCCTTACATACATTATGTTTTCAAATATATACTGTGATGCTAAGGTAAGTATATCTATTTCCTTGAATAATTCTCTGAGTGAGTCTCTAGATCCTAACCCGTAAATAGCACGAATTGCCCGTTTTTGTAAAATAAAAATAGTCTGAATATCGGCTGCATTCCCCCACAGGAGTATGCCGTAAGACATTACACTATGAAAGTAACTAAAGTACACTAGTCTAGCAGTTGCTACATCTGTCAATTGTCTTATTCTCCTAACAGCATAAGCCGCAGAACTAAGCCTATTTGAAAGTTTAGTTATATGAGCACCCCATTGAAGTTTCGAGTCTATTGTAATTCCTAAGAAGGTAGTACTTTCAACAAGATCGAGTTTTTCACCATCTATCATTATGTCAACGCAGCCCTGTCTCACATTGGGAAGAGAAAATCGAACGCATTGAGTCTTTTTCGCATTTAACATGAGATTATTGGCAGAAAACCAATCAGAAATGGAAGACAAGGTGCTGTTCACCGCGCTAGCGTTTGTGCTATGTCGATCAAGTTTGAATATAAGCGAGGTGTCATCAGCAAACAGCACTATGCCAGCCTGCTTCTCAACCATGTAAGGCAAGTCATTGACATAAACCAAGAAAAGGAAAGGTCCAAGAATTGAACCTTGCGGTACGCCTATCTTAACATTAGATCCGTGCGATTTTATGCCATTTAAATCAACAGTCTGATGCCTATCTGTTAAATAAGATTCTATAAGTTTTATTGAATTATCATCAAAACCGTATTGACGAAATTTAAGCAAAAGTGTCGGATGATCTACGCAATCAAATGCTTTGGAGAGATCACAAAATGATCCAATTCCATCATTTTTGTTCTCCCATGCGTCGTATATATGAGTAACAAGTGCTACTCCCGCATCGGTGGTCGATTTCCCGCCAGTAAAGCCGAATTGTTGGCTATGGAAAAGGTTGTAGGTCTTAAAATGAAGAAGCATTTGATTGAGCATTATCTTTTCGAACACCTTACTCTAAACTGGCAGGATAGATATAGGTCTGTAGTTGCCAGGATCTGTTTTTTCTCCTTTTTTAAATAAGGGGATTAGTTTACTACATTTCATTAGGTTAGGAAATATGCCTTCATCAATACATTCGTTAAATATAAAAGCTAAATCAGTGCGCATTGCTAGCGCTTTTGCGCGTAAAGTGACACTGGGTAGGGTTTGCACTTAGATAGGTGAACACAAGTGGTAGAAAAATTTCTATCTAGCTTTAAAAGGCACGTAAAAGCTGCAAGTCCAAGCTGTCAAGTTACGTCAGATACATTTATGCAACTTGAAAAATCTGACCCCTGAAAATTCCAGTTCCTAAAAAAGTTGGTGACGGAAAACCCTTACTCATTTTTTGCCTAGTAGTAGAAATCCACCAAACCCAGAAAGGAATTTGCTTCCAAAAAATATGTTTATTTTTATGTGATCCCAACATGAGTTGGTCCTATATAAAAAGTTATTCGGATTAAAGAAATGAGTAACTGCTACTAATCCTACTAATATTATAAATGCGAAAGTGAGTTTGTATATTTGTTTGTTTGTCTGTTAGTTTGTTACCACTTCACGCTTAAACTACTGAACCTAATTAGATGAAATTTGATATGGATATTGTTTGATACCCAGGGATTTTTATCCCGAAATTCCCACGGGGAGTGAAGCCAACGGGCACAGCTAATAGAAAATAAATAAGCCGGTGTTATATAATAATTTAAGACATTTATTATACACGATATTATTTTGTGTTCGCCTTAAATAATAACTGTAAACATAGCGGACCTAAGGAAATAGGTACGTCAACCCAAAATTAACAAATGACAGTTTAGTTCAAAACTATCCCAGTATCAATTTATCTTGCAAGATGACATATCAACATGTAGGCAACTGTCAAAGCCCCCTTGGACATAGAATTTCTAATAAATAACATCGTTTGTACAAAGACATACAAATATTGTAGTGACCGGGGTGACAGACGCCATTTTGAAAAGGGCTCGGACATGTCACGTGGACAGAACAGGGCTGGCAACTTTGAGAAAATTGTTTTTTATTGGGAACTGAAGTTTATTGTTGTTTAGTGGGTTTCAGAGTTACCTGGTTGTTTATGGTAAGTTTCAGTCTTACCGCAAATTGGAAATAATGATTGGTTTTCAATGGATGTTCTTTGGCCGACTTCCAAAAAGGATTAGGTTATCAAATGGTCGCGATCTTTTTTTAAATTATGTTCACTGATTATTCAAAGACGCTTGGACCGATTTGGAAAAATGATTGTTTTAAGGCCATGCTTGTAAGGTGGTCCCATTGAAATTCTATCTATTTTATTGATGTAAGTTACAGGGTTACTTTTTAACCACTAGTCAAATTTTTTTAAGCAAGTCCTATCCATGATACTGAACTACTTTATCGAACTAAAAACTAACAAAATATAAGGCTTCCCATACAAATGAGCGCTCAGCCAAACGGATGTTGTATTTTGTTAATCGATTTTTAATAACTTTTTAATAGAAAGAAGTTCAGTATCGTGGATTAAACTTGCTTCAAAAGTTTGACTGGTTCATAAACTTTGCCAAGAACTTTAAAGTTTATTTTAATTAAAATATTTTTTTATAATTTCAGTTGGCATCCCTGCGGTCGTCATCAGCAGATGACAATCGTTCAAAAACGGCGGTGAGACATCCAATATCTGACGTCGGCGTGACGTCGACGTCATATCTGACACCACGCAGCTTCTGTATCTATTTAGGTGATCGCTCTATTGGGTGGAGAATTGAGAATATTGGTCAGTGGGGTCACTTTAACTATGTATATTTATTTACTTACATATCATGCGTAGTAATCTGTACTTTTAAACGAATTGAAAATTGGCGGTGAAATAAATATACAGAAGCGTGCTAGGGAAGAATATATCATTTAACTAGCTGTACCCGAGGGCTTCGCTGCCCGTGGGAATTTCGGGATAAAGAGTACCATATGTTCTTCCCCGAGTCTCAAACTATATCCACACCGAATTTCATCCAAATTGATTCAGTAGTTTAAGCGTGAAGAGGTAACAAACAAACAAATATATAAACTCACTTTCGCATTTATAATAGTAGGATTCTTTATTTTCTATGTACTATTTTTATCTTGCAAACCACATTTAGACTATCTGTATAACCTAACAGTTGACTGGTAAACAACGCTTCTAGCGTTAAGTTCGCCTATTGTTCTGTACAATTTGTATTTGATGGAGAATAAAGATTAAATAATTACATTTCTCAAAATATGAGCGATTGACAGTTGACAGATTGACAACTGTCATGGTCAACCAATCGTATTTTAATTAATAATAATTGCCAGTTGAGAGGTTTTCTAAAAAAATTCATAAAATTCTCAGCCATTATTAAAATGCCCGATATAAACTTTCAATTATTTTTGGGTAAGCGCACGAATTGGTTTAATTTACAAATTGTTCTATTTTTTTGTACTTATAAATTTATTAGTGTGATATTCTATTCAATATCTGATTTCAGTAGGTCTTTCAGTAGGACTGGCTTTGTAGGTCTAATTGGACTAGCTAATAAAATTAGATAATTATGTCTAAGGTCTTTTTACATATGCAATGTCGATTTAGTTTATTATACACAGATTAATTAAAGATATTTGTCGCTATTTTGTAAAGAGTGTTGATACAAAAAAAAAACACGCGCAAAAGCTTGTAAACAAACGGGAAAAAAATCTTACTTAAATAAACTGAACTAGACGCCGGGACTAGTGGAAACAAAGGGTATATTTTTATTTAATAATATCTCAAAAAACATTTAAGCAGCCAAAACCGAAAGCACCTATCTCTAACTACAATCAATTCAATCTCCGAAGTAGAAATGACGTAAACCATTTACATACGGAACCCAATATCTAGAGGGTTGAAAAGGATCCGGAGAAAGCTTTCGCCATGACAAATAGTCGGCGGACTGGCATTTTGACAATAAATAAGAGATATCAAGCAACACACGATCACAGGCTTTGCTTATAATAAATGACGATGGACGGAAGGGTTCGGCTTACTTCGGATTATGCTAGTGATTGATAATGTTCGTTTTTTGGGTTACGGCGGTTTGGCAGTTGGATGGCTAATTGTGATTAGCTTAGGCCTACTATCTAATATTACTACATATTAGTTGCTATCTTCCAGTCATGAAAGAACTCTGCGTTCTTCTACAATTTTGCTTTTTCTTACTTTCTCTATCGTCATTACGGCAGTTTTCTGCTTATCGTGTGTGTTAGTGACTAACACTAGTGTCAGAGTTTTTAAACCGCCTTAAAGGCCTCTGACATGGTTTTTAGGTAACGACCAATGTCAAAGACAGTGACCGGGACCGACGGCTTAACGTGCCCTCCGAAGCACGGATCATCTTATTTATCAGACAATCTGGTAATCAGCCTGCAATGTCCTAACCAAACTAGGACAACAACGCAAAGTCGTTGCCCCCACCGGGAATCGAATCCGCGACCTCCGGGTATGAGCCGAACGCTCTAACCACTACACCACGGAGGCAGTTACGGCAGTAAGACTCTGAAACGCACACATATTATCACGTATTTATCCCTAATTGGGTTGACAGTGCAATAAGCTTTTATTTTCCAATAAGTCAAATCAGATACTTTATTCTAAACGTCAAAACAAACAGTTTCTATGGGATTTTGTATGAATACAGGCAGATGACGTCATAGATTTTGGAGTCAAATAGCGCTCTCATTATCAGTTTTTCGGTTTAAAATCATATTAAAATGGATATGTTCAAAGACAAGTGACATTATTTTGCGACGTTTTATTTTGTTATCAGTACAAAATATATTTTTTTGGCTTATGAAAATATCCAATTTGGGTCTTGTGGCTGTAAGCACACAAAGATCAGGCCGTAAGACTCAAAGGCCTCTTTGAGCGTGATGATGTGCAAGAATGTTTGTTTGTTTGTTTATTTGTTTGTAACAACTTTATTGTACCAAAACAAATACATATACAAAGACAGCTTACGAAAGAGCAAATATACAAAGGCGGACTTATCCCATGTAGGGATCTCTTCCAGTCAACCTGCGATAGATTGAGAGGATATTTACTCAATTAAATGGATGTTATGAAAGGATTCAAATTAATCTATATCTATACATATAATAAAACAGTAAAAAAAGTGTGTCTGTACATTAAATATATTTCCAAAAAAAATATTGGGGGCGATGGAGACATAGTAATAGAGTAAGAATTTAAAAAAAAAATGTCTGTCTGTTTGTCTGTTTGTCTGTATGTCTGTTTGTCTGTTTGTCTGTTTGTCTGTTTGTACACGCTAATCTCCGGAAATACTGGACGGATTCTAATGCAACTTTTTTTGTTATATAGCTATTAAACCTGGGCAACATATAGGGTATTAATGATTTTGAAAAATGAAACGCCTGATGCAGAACCATAATGGTCCAGCTAAACTATAAGAGATATAAAAATGTCGCCTTAGTAAAAGTTGTTCAGCCTGATGAGCATTTTCCAGAGACATAAAGTGCACGCGAACGAAGTTGCGGGCTTCAGCTAGTCTATACATATAATAAAACAGTAAAAAAAGTGTGTCTGTACATTAAATATATTTCCAAAAAAAATATTGGGGGCGATGGAGACGTAGTAATAGAGTAAGAATTTTTAAAAAAATGTCTGTCTGTTTGTCTGTTTGTCTGTTTGTCTGTTTGTCTGTTTGTCTGTTTGTCTGTTTGTCTGTTTGTCTGTTTGTACACGCTAATCTCCGGAAATACTGGACGGATTCTAATGCAACTTTTTTTGTTATATAGCTATTAAACCTGGGCAACATATAGGGTATTAATGATTTTGAAAAATGAAACGCCTGATGCAGAACCATAATGGTCCAGCTAAACTATAAGAGATATAAAAATGTCGCCTTAGTAAAAGTTGTTCAGCCTGATGAGCATTTTCCAGAGACATAAAGTGCACGCGAACGAAGTTGCGGGCTTCAGCTAGTCTATACATATAATAAAACAGTAAAAAAAGTGTGTCTGTACATTAAATATATTTCCAAAAAAAATATTGGGGGCGATGGAGACGTAGTAATAGAGTAAGAATTTTTAAAAAAATGTCTGTCTGTTTGTCTGTTTGTCTGTTTGTCTGTTTGTCTGTTTGTACACGCTAATCTCCGGAAATACTGGACGGATTCGAATAAAACTTTTTTTGTTATATAGCTATTAAGCCTGGGCAACATATAGGGTATAAATGATTTTGGAAAATGGAACGCCTGATGCAGAACCATAATGGTCCAGCTAAACTATAAGAGATATAAAAATGCCGCCTTAGTAAAAGTTGTTCAGCCTGATGAGCATTTTCCAGAGACATAAAGTCCACGCGAACGAAGTCGCGGGCTTCGGCTAGTCTATACATATAATAAAACAGTAAAAAAAGTGTGTCTGGTACATTAAATATAATTCCAAAAAAAATATTGGGGGCGATGGAGACGTAGTAATAGAGTAAGAATTTAAAAAAAAATGTCTGTCTGTTTGTCTGTTTGTCTGTTTGTCTGTTTGTACACGCTAATCTCCGGAAATACTGGACGGATTCGAATGAAACTTTTTTTCTTATATAGCTATTAAGCCTGGGCAACATATAGGGTATAAATGATTTTGGAAAATGGAACGCCTGATGCAGAACCATAATGGTCCAGCTAAACTATAACAGATATAAAAATGCCGCCTTAGTAAAAGTTTTTCAGCCTGATGAGCATTTTCCAGAGACATAAAGTCCACGCGAACGAAGTCGCGGGATTCGGCTAGTATACAATACGTAACAAAAACCCTGTCCAAAGAGTATGTTCCATATATCGGTTTCTCTTATTCCTGAAATTACAAAAAAATCGGTAGCTCCATACAAAATTAAATACCTGCCAAAATGTATGGAGCTGCAATTATTTTTTTGTGGTTTTAGGAATGAGAGAAACCGATAAATGGAACATACTCAAGCTACCCAACATTACCTTCACGGATCGGACAGGGTTTTTGATACATATTGTATACTAGCCGAAGCCTGCGACTTCGTTCGCGTGGACTTTATGTCTCTGGAAAATGCTCATCAGGCTGAACAACTTTTACTAAGGCGGCACTTTTATATCTCTTATAGTTTAGCTGGACCATAATGGTTCTGCATCAGGCGTTCCATTTTCCAAAATCATTTATACCCTATATGTTGCCCAGGCTTAATAGCTATATAACAAAAAAAGTTTCATTCGAATCCGTCCAGTTTTTCCGGAGATTAGCGTGTACAAACAGACAAACAGACATACAGACAAACAGACAAACAGACAAACAGACAAACAGACAAACAGACAAACAGACAAACAGACAAACAGACAAACAGACAAACAGACAAACAGACAAACAGACAAACAGACAAACAGACAAACAGACAAACAGACAAACAGACAAACAGACAAACAGACAAACAGACAAACAGACAGACATTTTTTTTGAAATTCTTACTCTATTACTACGTCTCCATCGCCCCCAATATTTTTTTTGGAAATATATTTAATGTACAGACACACTTTTTTTACTGTTTTATTATATGTATAGATATAGATATAGATGTACAGACACACTTTTTTTACTGTTTTATTATATGTATAGATATAGATATAGATTATACAATCATGACTAAGAGAATTCGTTATTTTTAATGAATAGTATAGTACTCATTTTGTTACCCAACCATTTATTTAACAGTACATAACTTGGGTACCTATAATCACAGCGTAATTATATACTACGTACAACTATAATATATAATGCCAAAGCAACAATAAATTTAAATATGCTATCATTAAACAATCTTAAAGCCCAATAGTCCATTCCGCTACATATTTGCGCAATCTCAAAATTCGCTCCGACAAAATTACTATTCTTAGTACAAATGGTGACCATTTCCTCCAAATATTATTCACGGGACCCATACTATAGGGTGTTAATACCGGCTGACTTATTGGAACGATCCCTCATATGACCCTTGCCTTTGGGCCTGAAGGATTGAAATTTGTCTTTTGACTTTTCATGTTATTCAGTGATGAATCAAAATCCTTGCTTAAAATTTACATTTAAGTATATACTTAGCGTCTTTTTTGAGCCGACTTCCCAAATAAGCGGCCAAGTGCGAGTCGGACTCGCCCATGAAGGGTTCCGTAGTAGCAAATAACATAATATAAAAGTCTTGCAGTATTTTTTTTTTAATTTTAATATTTGAGTTGATTGAATGAAAGGTAAATTACCGTTTATGATTTATGACGTATTAAAAAAAACTACTTACTAGATATCGTTCAAACCAATTTTCGCTGGTAGTTTTTATGGTAATGAACATCATATATTTTTTTTAGTTTTATAATTCCCTTATTTTAGAAGTTACGGGGACACACTTTTTTCCACTTTGGAAGTGTCTCCCGCGCAACGTATTCGGTTTAGAAAAAAATGATATCAGAAACCTGAATTTCATTTTTGAAGACCTATCTATAGATACCCACACGTATGGGTTTGATGAAGAATAATTTTTTGAGTTTCAGTTCTAAGTATGAGGAACCCCCAAAACTTTTTGTTTTTCTTTTATTTTTGTGTCAAAACCTTAATGCAGTTCACATAATACATCTTCTTACCAAGTTTCAACAGTATACATTTAAGTCTTATAGTTTCGGAAAAAAGTGGCTGTGACATACGGACGGACAGACAGACAGACATGACGAATCTATAAGGGTCTATAAGGGTATGTTTGCCATTTGGCTACGGAACCCTAAAAAGAAGGTAATTCGAAATCGCGATCTTTTTTTTTAAATTTACGTTCACCGTTTTTGCGAAGATCTAGAAACGGATTTTAAAAAAATCATTTTTGTTTGATCGGGTGTACTTGTGAGGTCCCATAGAAATTTTATCAAATTCAGTTAGTGTAGGTGAAGTCGGTTTTTAGTTTTGGAAAATTATATTAAGTACAAGTATTTTAAGGGGTGATTCAGTCCTTCATTGTGAAATACTTTTACCTTGTGAAACCTTTGTATTGTTTTCTACTTCTAACTTGTATTTTTGTGTCTTGTGTTTATGTACAATAAAGATTTAACAAACAAACAAAAACGAAATACTTTTCCCAATAAATGTACGTATATCAAAATACGAAAAAAAATAAGATCTCATATAAATCAAAGTAGTCACGTGATATCGATACTTTATAATTTAAATTTTAGTATGTAAATGTTTTAAAATAATGTTAACAATGTCAATTTGTAGATTGTTCTAACTTCATGTACAAAATGTGCCAAATTATGACGTTTGTACGAGTAAGTATACAAACCTTCAAGAGAGACCCGCGTCAGGCTCAAGCTAGACTTTTTTGTCTTTAAGGTAGTCTCGTAGTCGGTACTATAATACTCATCTCATCATCACCTTATCCTCAGGTCTTTCTAGTCTCCACTGCAGTAGTATGACCCTCTCTATGCTACCAGATCCATACTTGGTCAGAGCAGCCACAGGATTTGGGCTACATTCTCCAACATGATATTTTTTGAATATCATATTCTGCGCCTGAGCTGGGTTGGACGCGGTCAAATGATGTTTTTAAGCTTTGTTTAGCGTATTTCCTAAGTCGCCTTTTACGACATCGTCGAAGACTTGGAGTGGTCCTAATCTAATCTGCCGGAAACCACACGGTTTTTAATATTAGTAAATAGTAAAAAAAAAACTTTAGGGATCCGTTTTTTCGGTTCGGCAAAGATTGGTCTAACACCAATCTTAGACAGAACATAATTGCTTAAAAGTCCCCAACACGACAATACCCGGGTATTGCAGGGTATCCATCAATCCCCGTATCACCTCGACCCGGTTATCCGGCCCCAGTCCGGTTGTGTCACCCGGCCGGTCATTTATCAGCAAACCCTTGCGTCACTTAGGGATTTGGTTAAGAAAAATTATATGAAATTGGTTCAGTATTGTTTTTAACAGAAATATGTATATACATAAACTTTCATGTTAGTCTGGGTATGAAGAAAGACTATGAATGTATTTACCAGCTGCTTTTCTTTCCGTGCAGTCAGTATTTTGATTCCTCTTTCCACCTTTGGAAGAGAAACAGCTGAGTAATTTGTTACTTTCTAACAACTTTAATTAGATACTTTTTTTCTAAAGATCAAAACAAACCTTTTCTATGGGATTTGTATGAAATATTGGCTAATGACGTCATAGTTTCTTGAAGTCAAATAGTGTTCTTAATATTAGTTTTTCTGAATTTAATAAAACTAAAACCTTATTGAAAATAGATATGATCACTGATTAGCTGTGCTCGTGGGCTTCGCTCCTCGTAAGAATCGAGATAAAAACTATCCTATGTCCTTCCCTGGGTATCAAACTATATCCATATTAAATTTCATCTAAATAGGTATAGTGGTTGAAGCGTGAAGTGGTAACAAACAAATATACAAACTCACTTTCGCATTTATAATATTACTTAGTAGGATAGGATAGGATAAATGATGTTTTTATTTTTGATCCAGAAAAGTATCCAATTTTCATTGGCTTGTGTGTCGTTTGAAATCTTTGCCTCCTAGATTATTTGTTACTGATCATGAAAATACTTTTATGAATTTCGAGTCAAACATCGTCTCCAAATCACAAATGGCTGCAGTCGCCCACCAAAGACATGTAAATCAAGATAGATTCTCCCTCAGATCAGGCAAAAAGGAATTATATTTAGACCCAGTTATCTTGTTCAAAGACGTTTCATTTTTGGTAGGGATTAAAACATTTAATTTTTCGACTAGACTAGATATTGACTTCTTATACTCATTTTTTTTTATACATCCTTTAGTTACACGGACTTACACGGACGATGTAGAGTTGTCCACATTTTTTTTGTAGTTATTGTGGGAAAATTAAGTAACGGACGCCCGTATTTTTTATTATTTTTTTACCCGTGGCTTTTCCTGTTTATTTATAAGAACCTAAACATTTGACCTGTCTATTTACATAGGTCAGTATCGTGTTTCCTCAAAAAATGCGCTTTTAAATCCTACTTTTATAATGTTATTGAAAGAGAATATTTTGTTGTTCTTCTTTTTTTCATTCCACCATTTCGTAAATGAAGTCAAATATTGGGCACTAAAAATATCAATTGACATTCATCTATTTATTTATTTCATGACAATACGTGTAAATGGCAAAGTTAAGGCCAGGGGCCTTCTCTGCGAGTCAAACAACAGATAGGTGATGTTGAGAAAGTCAAAGTCAAAATCATTTACTTATCTTTGGATATTGTTAGTTGGAAAATGGCCTTTTTCAAATATTCCTGGGTGTTGGATGTTTATCTATATATTTGTTATAAAATATAGTATCGTTGAGTTAGTATCCCATAACACAAGTCTCGAACTTACTTTGGGGCTAGCTCAATCAGTGTAATTTGTCCCTATATATTTATTTATTTATTTGTTATCACTTGATTTTGCTTAATAGTCGTTGACGTCAGATACAGCTAAGTGCAGATAATAATAATAATAATTTTGACATATCTCCTCAACTCTCTGATCTGTCAATCTTCCCCTATTTGACAATATCAAAACGGGACATAAATAACATACTATGCGTCAAGATTTGCATGCGAGGGTAGTAATAATTTATGACGTCGTGTGAATGGCAGCAATGTTTGATGTTTCGTGGTTTGATCATTAGATTGATTGATATTTTTTTGAAATGAAATCTGGGAATTACCCTATTACAATGTAATGTGATATGAGTATTGAGTAAAGTGACATTGTGAATTAGTAAAATTTTTTTGCAAAGAAAACTACAGCGTTTTGTATTTCATTGACTTTCGAGGTTCTAATGAAAATAAGGATACTAGCTAAAAAGTTGTACGAGGGTTTCTGATAATCTCACAGAAAGAGATTTTTTTTGTATTTTCAAGGTCGCTAGCGCGGCTAGCAGCCTTAAACATACTTTAATGAAATACTTCAGCTTTGCCGAGCTATAAAAAACAACTTTGCTTCTAAGCGTTCGCTCCTCATCGATTTTCGAATAATGCTGATGATAGTATGAGCTGTGAAAATGAGTTCCTTTCGGCGCTTCTTCTCAGTAGCAGTCGTTGGGAAGCTGGTATCGGTTGCTTTTTAAAATAAATAAAATTTTCAATATACACTACACTACACGTCATGTACATTATACTGATTGACGTGTAAAGATGCATGTAAAGGTCTAATCTATATCTTTAGCTATACATATAATAAAACAGTAAAAAAGTGTGTCTGTACATTAAATATATTACCAAAAATAATATTGGGGGCGATGGAGATGTAGTAATAGAATAAGAATTTAAAAAAAAATGTCTGTCTGTTTGTCTGTTTGTACACGCTAATCTCCGAAAATACTGGACGGATTCGAATGAAACGTTTTTTGTTATGTAGCTATTAAGCCTGGGCAACATATAGGGTATAAATGGTTTAGGAAAATGGAACGCCTGATGCAGAACCATAATAGTCCAGCTAACCTATGAGAGATATAAAAATGCCGCCTTAGCAAAAGTTGTTCAGCCTGATGAGCATTCTCCAGAGTCATTAAGTCCACGCGAACAAAGTCGCGGGCTTCGGCTAGTTACTAAATACACATTTGAATTGTGAATTTTGAATCTTGAATGAATCTTGAATTTAAATTTAAGGACTGATTACGAAAAGCAATTTTTAAAGACTGGGGCCCTTTATGCCCATAGATATATTATCTTTACCAAATAATTTGATCACCTAACTCCAACTATTGGAACAGACAGACACAATCTCGACACCATGTGTCGCCGTGTGCTGCATCGGACATCGAATAGGGCAGTTTGACCGGATATAGCTAAGGGTGCGAACACACCTAGCTACGTCAATTTAAATTTCAGTTAAAGATATTAACCCTTTCACCGCGAGACTTTATATCATTTGTCGACCAGCGCGAGGTATGGTAAATCTAAAATACCTACAACCAAAAACGGATATGTATACGTAAGTTATGTGCCAAACGAGCATATTTTTTGTCAGAAATATCCGACGTTCGCGGAATGGGCCCGACAATGTTAGTTTTCCATACTGGTCTGGGAGTAAAGAAAAAACGTAGAATGTACCAGCTGCTTCTCTTCCAGCGCAGATCGTAAGAGCCGATCGAGGGAATGGGCGAGATTTGAATCATGATAATAGGCGATGCGGCTAGCAACCCATCACTTTTTGATTCCTTTTCCATCTTAACGCCCACCACTACGCTAAACGTGGCCTTTGGGCCTAACGGCCCTGGACTCTGTCTACCCCGTCAGGGATATAGACGTGATAATGTATCTGTATCTGTATAATGTTAGTCGGATAAATCCGATCGCGGTAAAAGGGTTAGGGGTGTGGATTAAGTAAAAAAAAATTATTTGGTGCAAAATAAAATGTCACAAAATAGTATCACTTTATATTGATCATAATCTATTTTAATAAGATTTTAGATGTATTATTGCCTTAGAGACTCCAAGAAACTATGACGTCATCAATTTGTATATTTATTATAAATATTAATGTATGTTTATAATAAATATTATATATAAGTATGTTTATTATATTGACCCCCGCACTACCTAATTTCCCATCACAATTTTTTTCCTCTATAGGTTGCCTGTAAGAAATTGCTTAGCGATAAGGCCGCCTTTTGCGCATTTCCTAGTTTTTAAGATGATTATGTGCCGTATTTTATTTTGTGCAATAAAGGGTATTGTATTGCATTGTATTGTATTGTATTGTATTATATTTTATACAAATCCCAGAAAAAATGTTAGTTTAGACGTTTAGAAAAAAGTATCTGATTGAAGTTGTTAAAAAATATCGAATTAGCTTTTTGACATTTTATTTTATCTATAGAAGCTTTACTTTACCAGTAAAAAACTTTCTTACTTTGAGTTTTTGTGTACGAAAATATTTTACTAGCATAAATACGAAGAAAAAGAGTCTAATCACAAAAATTGGGGTAGCTCCATAGTTAGTTAAACTTGTGTCATCATCATCAGTATGATCACCAGGTCTTCTTGTCTCCACTGCAGGAGCACGACCCTCTCTGTACTACCAGAGCCATACTAGGCCATAGCAGTCAGAGAACTTGGCTCTCCTCGCTGGCCAGACAGGTTGGAGAGGTCTCATTGATGTTTATAAGCTTTGTTTAGCTTGTATTTCCTAAATCGCCTTCTACGACATCCACGGGAGGACTTGGAGTGGCCCTATTCTACTCTGCCGGAAACCACACGGCCGAAACTTGTATCATATTATACTAATTCAACATACAAGACCCATACATAAACGATGAGGGTTTTCAAAATAGAGGCGACCAGATGGCAGCATAGTGAAGTCAGGTCCAATAAGCTACTGTTATTGGATACATTTGACGGAGCAAAGGAACCTGTCAACTGATGGTCCAATCACAACAGTCGATTGGACCTGACGTCACTGTGTTAACCTGGTGTCACATATTTTTTGAAACCCTCAATAAAAAAATATGTTCGAGCAAATTCTAATCGTATGGAGATTAACCCTATAAAACCTGTTCGAATCCAAACCAATGTATGAGCAATGCACCGAATGCATTCGACAAAGTTATCTTAGCGCGTTTCTTACAAAAATATACCCTATTGTTATTCGCATAAGGGTTATAATAGTGACTGCAAATAGATCTGATTTTCAGGGTTCATATTGCGAAGCATTGAATCGTGACGTCACACGTGCTATTAAATTAATTCTATAACTTGTGTATTTGTGAATTTGGAGCGTTCAATAATTGGTTTTTAATTTTTTTCTTACTCCACTGCGTCAGAGGGAGGTTCGTGTTTTTTCGACTATTACGTCCTTATATCTAATCGGGTACACAGAGCGTTTTGACTCTAAGCAGACTAAGCCCAGGGTCGCAAGCCTCAAAGGTTAGCGTGTAATGGACGAGATGGTGGACAAAGGATTCAAAATAGTGATGGGTTGCTGGCCGCGTCGCTTAGGTACCATTAGACCCAAAGTCTACTTTTAGCATGCTGCTGGAAAAAGAGCTCTATTTTTTTTCTTATAAATATTTTAGCTATAATTTAAGGTACATCATAGATTTTTCCGTAATAATCATGTGTCCGAATGATGACTAGCCCTAACTTAATGTCACATGCCCTAAAAATGAAATCCCTATATTACAATTTTCCCGACTACACAATCGATTTTTAATAAACTTTCTAGTGCACCACCTCGCAATTATGCCTATTTAAACATAAAAAAAGGATTAAATTCGGTTTGGGCGTTTTCGAATAAACTTTAACTTACGATGTCTACAGCCCACAGAGCCAATAGTAAATACTTGTTGTTACAGCGGTAACAAAACTACATAATCTGTGAAAATTTTAACTGTCTAGCTATCACGGTTTATTAGATACAGACAGCCTGGTGACAGACAGACAGACAGACGGACGGACGGACAGCGGAGTCTCAGTAATAGCCTCCCGTTTTTACCCTTCATATACGGAACCCTAAAAAATAAACTCATAGTCAATACAGACAATGCAGTAACAAAGAAACACAATAAAACACTTTTGGCGCGACACTTGAAACAAAACAAAGATATAGTGAACAGGAAAGAACAAGCGCCAAACTAATAAGTGTATAAGAACTGGGTAGTGTTGCCAAGCCATATAGACCGGAGTCGATACGATAGCTATAAATAATATGGCGTAAATAAGTGCGGGAATTTGGCAGTCGCTGTGTCCAGTCTGATGGAGTTAGAGATACTGGACGTGACACATTTTTCATTTATGGCGTTGGTCTAATAGAACGGGTCAATTTGGACTAAGAGGAAAAATGCTCGCGCAGGTTCGAGCGTCCTTTTGACGCAATTCATCGAAAGAATGCTCGAGACTACTCGAGGACGCGCGCGGTATTTGACTTCGCATTGTCATCATCCGAGCGTATTTTCCCAATTGCATTCTCAGCAGTAATCCTGCAGAGCCCGGGGTCTGCTATCTAACCAAGGAGATTTGACGAGGTTACTAGGTTTTACACAGAACGCCTGCTGTCTGACCTCCGCAACCCAAAGGGTAAACCAGAACCAATCCTTGGGTAGTTCGATGATCAAACGCTAGATGGCGGTCGGGACCCACTGTTTATACGTCCTAAACACGAAATCATCTTTCTTTTCGAATAATCAGGTGATTCAAGCCTGCAATATACTAACCAGACTGAAAACAACTTTTCACAAGCTTCCCAGTGGTATTCGAACCCATGACCTCCGTATCACAAGGCAAAAGCCTTGACCACTGGACCATGGAGCCAGTCATAGTTAGTTAGGTATTGTTAATAAAATCCTACTAATGGATGGACTTTTGTTATTTTTTCATGCAAAAACTGCTAAACGAATTCCTATGTAATTTAGCACACGGTTAGTTTATTACCTGTGTATCTCAAAGACATACAAATTATTTATTACAATTTCAATCAATTAACAACTAAATTAAAAACTAAATTATACTCTAAATTAAACTAAACAAATAATAATAATAAAAAAGAAAAACCTTACAAATAGAAAACGTCTTCCAAAGGTAGAGTGCCCAAAAGGCTCAAAGATATTATCGTTATCGATTTCTAATGTCCTTGACGGACCTGGTATCGGTTTATCTTATAGAAGTACGGGTTTTTGGTCATGATTCTTAGAGCCAGTATTATCGTTTACGCGGAGGCAGTCGTTCGACTTAGCATTGTCACTTCCAGCAAAAAGATAATCCATGGAGGTCCATCGCGTTAGCAAAACTTGTACAATAATCGCTAATGGAGCGATGCGGGCCACAACTCATGGCAGACTTAACGCCAATTATGACTCGTTAATAAAAAGATAGGACAGTTTGTATGAACGCTGCCAGAATTATCTGAGATAATAGCTTTACACGCGTACGGGAATGACTAAATTTCATTTTAATTTTTTAAATTTATTAAATAATGCTGGTCTCCCATGCTGGTCTGGGAGAAATAAAAAAAACTTAGAATGTACCAGCTGCTTCTCTTCCCACACAGATCGTAAAAGCCGATCGAGGGAATGGGCAAAACTGCAAATCATGTTAACAGGCGATGCGGCTAGCAACCCATCACTGTATTGATTGCTTTTCCATCTTCTCGCCCACCATGACGCTAAAAGTGGCTTTTGGGTCTTGCGGCCCTGGGCTCTGCATAGAACCGCAAGACCCAAAATGCTCTGTCTGCCCCATTAGGGATAAAGACGTGATAGTATGTATGTATGTATGTATTAAATAATCAATCAATCATTATCATCTTTCAAAAACCCACTGCTGGGCATAAGCCTCTCTTTGTCTGCGCCATCTTGTCTTGTCCGCGGCCGCTGCTATCCAGTTCATACCAGCGACTTGCCTGATATCGTCGACCCACCAAGCCGCCGGACGTCCCACACTGCGCTTACCATTTCTGGGATACCACTCCGTGGCGGCCTTACTTCCCCTACCATCGTTCCTCCTAGCTAGGTAAACGGTTTACGGCCAAACCACTTTTAAATGTAGTTTATTGAAAAATCAGTAGGAAATGTACGGAGTGTTTGGTTTACTTTTCTCCTACGAGTTTCGGAAGGGGAGACTTGAATAACAAGAACTAGTAGTAGCGTCCTCTAGTAGCGACTTCATATTTTCCGATACATACATAGGAGCTAGATTAAAATAAAAATAAAAAGATATTGCTTTTTCGGCATGATAAATATACACACCCAAGCCAAATTACAGCTGCATAAAACTGCGGACAGATAAACAGACATATCGAAAACGATTCCTTGTTTACGGAACCCTAAAAATTAGGCTTTTTATCGGTAAAGTAAAGTCTTTATACCTTTACACATTTCTTGTTACGTATATAAACCACCATCGTAATATATCCAGCATAAACTAACAATTTCACAAAACTTTCAAGTCCCCAAACTGCACAACTTATCTTTCAAAGTCGGTTAAAAACAGCCGTTTAAAACAACACAAGATGCTTCTTGCTTAGTTGCATGTTTCTAAGTCACGTGGATTTATAACTAGAGTAGGTGCAGCATCGACGGGGGCCAGTTCAGACTGGGATACAAGGTAACTAGGTATTGTTTACAGTTTTCACATTTACATATTGAACTCATGCTGGTCTAGGCTCCCATGCTGGTCTAGGAGAAAAGAAAAAACTTATAATGTACCAGCTGCTTCTCTTACCGAGCAGATCGTAAGAGCCGATCGAGGGAATGGGCGAAAATGCGAGTCATGTTAACAGGCGATGCGGCTAGCAACCCATCACTGTATTGATTGCTTTTCCATCTTCTCGCCCACCATGATGCTAAAAGTGGCTTTTGGGTCTTGCGGCCCTGGGCTCTGCATAGAGCCGCAAGACCCAAAATGCTCTGTCTGCCCCATTAGGGATAAAGACGTGATAGTATGTATATATATTGAACTCAGTGGCCCGGTTTATTATGGTATACTAGACTAGCTCTTTCGTAAGACAACGGGCATGGATAAATAGATAGATAGATAGGGACTAATAACACTGATTGAGCTACGGCAACGTTAGTTCGAGACTTGTGTTATGAAAACCAACTCAAAGATACTACATTTTATAACAAATACATAATAGATAAACATCCAAGATCCAGGACAATTTGAACAAGACCATTTTCCAACTTGCCCTGACAGAGTATCGCACGCAGGACCTCTGGGTGGCGGACTAGCATGGTAACCACTACGCCACGGAGGTCGACAAAGTACTAATTCTTTATGTATTATTATGTTCTTGTACCTACTTCATGTGTGTGTGTATCACAATGCAGTTTTAGTAAATAAACGTTAAGTACAAATTGTTTATGTACCAAAATGTTTAAATAATAGTTTGCATGAACTAACTGGTGGCGGAATCACACAAAATAATTCAAATCACATAGTATGTAACTTTGACTTCCGCAAAATAACACCTGAATCTATTAACGAACCAAAATTTTTTATCGTAAATTTTTGCCAAAAATTTTTTTCATCGTCGAATAGCCAAATGTAAACGGCGAGCACATAAGGCTGACTCCACACGGTGATGCAATCGCGCCACTAAGGCCACCTTAGACACCATACTTTATCCGCACTCACAATTAGTTGCCGCGAGATGGCAGGTGAAACTATGCCACAGAGAAAACTGTGGAGTTGCTGGTGTCCATTATCTTTACAAGTTTTTTTGGCAAGCAAATTTAAAAAAAAGATACCCCGACTTTTAAGCGTTCGCTCCGAATAAACTTGAGTCCATAAAATATATCATCATCAGGTCTTTTTGTCTCCACTGCAGGAGCACGACCCTTTTTGTACTAGGTACCAGAGCCATACTTGGCCAGAGCAGCAAGAGGACTTGGCTTACACTCTCCACGCTGGCTTCTGCAGTGAAGACTAAAAAGAGTTAAAGATGATGATGAATAATAGATTTAGCTCATACCGAAGCTACATAATAGGCTGTTTGATTGAAATCTAAAATTAGGAAGAAGTAGTCGTCAGTTTTAAACTTCACGCGAACGAAGTCGTGAACACCAGCTAGTTAGGATTTAGGAATATTATGATAAAAGTTTATTTTTAATTTTACGTGAACGAAGTCGTATGAAACCAGCTAGTTAGGAACAACATGGTAATTACTCCCAAAAAAAGTAAAACAAAGCAACTCCACCGCACTCGTGTTCCGGCTAAAGTGTCTCGGCAAAAGTCGTTAGTAACAAACTCTACACATTTATGTCACCGGATACAATCCCATTATAATTTTAAATTTAAGCTCATTCATTTGAGTTTAGCCCCAATCTGACGCCAAGTGATCTTTGACGTGTTTTTGATATCCCTCGTCTTTTCCAAGTTTTGGTTTCACATTTTTAATATTTTTAGAAAAATTCGCTACTTTCCAACAAGACAAATCACAAAAAACGAAGCCGGTGCGGTGTACGGGACACCGCACCGGCTGGTTTTTTGTGATTTGTCCTGTAGTCACATTCTCCCTGATGAAGACCTCCGGATGAGGTCGAAACATGTCGGCAGTAGCTGACTCTATACGTAAGTAACCCGTTAACTCATTTCAAAGTATGTACCCATTTTCTATGGGATGTGTATGATATACAGGCTGATGACGTCATAGTTTCTTGGAGGCAAATAGCGCTCTTAATATCAGTTTTTCTGCAATAATAAATTAAAAAATCACATTGAAAACGGATATAAGCTTGACAAGTGACATTATTTTGCGAAGTTTTATTTTCTTAACAGTACCAAATAATTTATTTTTGGCTTAGGAAAGTACCAAATTGACTTTAGGATTCAGACAGACGAGCCACGATATGCCAGTAACTTTCATCCCTGGTCGGTGGTCACCGACTGTCGCTTACTGTCTGTAAGTGCCCTTAACAGAGGCTGGATGACTTATTCTATTTTAAAGATAAAGCTTAAGCTTTCAAAGTAATTGTTTGTTCTTTTTATAGGAATAACTAGCTGTACCCGCGGGCTTCGCTCCCCGTGGGAATTTCGGGATAAAGTGTGCCCTATGTCCTTCCTCGAGTCTCAAACTATATCCATACCAAATTTCATCCAAATCGGTTCAGTAGTTTAAGCGTAAAGAGGTAACAAACAAACAAATATACAAACTCACTTTCGCATTTATAATATTAGTAGGATAGGATAGTAGGAAGTAAGAATAGTAGGAATAGGAATAGTAGGATAGAAGGATAGGACTGATAACATTTTAATGAATGAAATCTATAATTTATTTATTATTTTTATTCTATCAATTCTTTATCCCTAACACTTATAAACCTCAATCAAAAATAATTAATGTCACTTCAGAAATTAAATACTTGTTATATAAATATTAATTTTATTCCTTTTTAGTGTTAGTTGTTATACGAGTAGCTCCAACAGAAATACATCACCTGTGAACATATCAACTGTCTAGCTATTACGTTTTGTGAGATACAGTCTGGTGACAGACGGACAGATGTCTTATGTCTTAGTGTGTCCCGTTTTTACCCTTTAGGTATGGAACCCTAAAGAATGAAGGTAAGCCTAAACTGCGCAGGTAACTACATACAATCACATTTTTACCTCTAAAGTGGTAGACAGTTTAGGGGTTACCTTGAGTGTCTGCTTAGTTAAAATACGATTACCCACTCCTTTCGTGCAAAAACATTCTTCCTTACCATTCGCATTTTCCCAAAGTGACCCAAAAAACATAAAAAGGCAAAACGCACCTGGCCACTTATTATTTTATAATTTAGAAAGAACTCTACGTACTAACGATGTTTTTATTTCTCGTTACGGTGCGGTGTGATTGAGGACCTTCCGTGTGTATTTTTCTGGATTTTTCGCTAATTTTTAAAAGGTTTCATTGCTTAACTCATAATTGCGTTAGAATTTTTAATAATTGAAAGAAAAGTATTCCTGAACTGTAACTGTTTTTTTTATAATTGAAAGAAAAGTGTTATATTTTACTGATGAATCACGTTTTTACCCCTAATGTGGTAAACAGTTAAGAGGCTACCTTGAGTGTCTGTTTACTAAAATTAAAAGTCACTTTGGGAAAATTCCCAAAGTGACCCAAAAAACAAAAAAGGCAATACGCACCTGGCTGCGTTTTATTTTATAATTTAGAAAGAATACTACGCCTAACGATGTTTTTATTTCCTGCTAAGGTGTGATTGAGGACGTTCCGTGTGTATTTTTCGCAATTTTTTTATAGTTTTATTGCTTAACCCGTAATTACGATAGTAATTAATTTTTAATAATTGAGAGAAAAGTATACTAAACAACAAAAGAATCAGTTTACTGTAAAAATTCAAAACTCAAATGTTTATTCAGTAACTAGACCCTTACAGGCACTTTTACACGTCAATAAGTATAATTTACATTAAGTGTGTATATTAAAAATTAATGTATTTTTTAAAGAAAAGCTACCGGTACTTTTTGTCTGAATACTGGGAATATAGGCAAGGAAAAAAGTATTATAATTTTTAAAACTAAGTAAAAAAAAAGTTTGGTGGTGTAGTCAACCACCAAACTACGCAACCGATTTTGATAAAATTTCTATCGGACTATCTGACAAGCCCTTTTAAAAAAAAAAACGACGGGTTGCACTCTGGGAGTGCCGGCAGAAGTGAAAACACAGCAGTATGGCCACTACACAGACGGTCGAGCCATCAGCTGTCACCATCCATGGATGCGCGTAGCACGCTGTAACATAAACACACACGAACATTCGCGCAAGCGCCCTGCGCCGCCTAAACGAAACAGCAGGCGCAGGCATACATTTTCGCCGCGCCTTAGAAAGAGAGGGGGATACTCCCTCTCCTACGCCGCGCCAGCTGTCTACTCTCCATCCGTCTTACGAATTTTCGATCAGGTCACGTGTCCTGACGCGAGTTTAACATTTTTTACTCATTCCAAAAAAAGTGCACAACGCCGCTAAAGAAAATTTCACTTCAAAAATAATTATCCAAATTATTATTATTAGTCTAAGCATTTATTTTTGAGTTATCAGGGATCATCCGTACCTATACAAAACACATATACTTAATTACATTCGATTTGATAACCAACTCCTTTTTTTTAAAGTTGCAAAGGGGCCTCCGGACTCCAAAGCAGTATGAAACGTTAGGTTAAGTACAAAACACATCTAAAACAAAATCGCGAAAAGCCAAATGCATAAAATTATCAAATTAACAAATAAGTACAAAAACTTGCAGTGGAAGCACCGTAAATTTTAGTTAGACTAATTCATTATGAGCAAAATAATATAGTTGCTGTTTATAATTTTTCCAGTGAAATAAAAAATTCGCTCTCATATTCCAAAATGGCGTTATATATAGTGTATTGAAAGAAGATGGAGGGAAAATGTTCGAACATCTACGTTTTTTGAAATAAATGAAGGCAAAAGAGGAGTAGGAAAATACAGAAGAAAATATTTCGATCAAATAAAAGTAAAATTAAACGCAAAAACATATAGCGTGGATGGGATATACATTTTTTTTTCTTTTTAACTGTTTCTTTATTATCATTATAATAAAGTTATCTAGTATAGCCTGTGCTTCGATTTATTACGGATATGTCTCTTCGACGTTGTATATGGAGGTTAATTAAGTAAGAACTTAGCGGAAGAAAGAGAGACATGGAAAGCACTCCACCGACAAGAGCCCAGCTCTTAAATATAAGAAAGGATATAGAGGGAACCGTTTTCCGAGCTGCGGAACAGATTAAATAAAGTTTTAGGAAAACCAAAATGTGATGCGTGTTTTTTAAATAATTTAAAAAAATAGAGAAATATTGAAGGGAGCGTGTGTCATTTATGAGATTCTGAATTAATAAAAATATACAAAAAGCGGTTGTATATATTTTGGGGGGTATTCATAAAAATCGTATCAGTAGCAGACTTATTGGTATCAGATAACTTGGCTGAATATTTATTACATGAACTAAGTAAAGTTAAGTGCCCACGTTTGATTCGTCGACAATCAATTCCACTAATTTTCGCATAGCCTCTCCGATAAGGCATTATGGAAAGCGATTCTTTATGGTATTTCAATATTATTAAAAAAAAACCAATAATTGTCATTACTTGCACTTAATTATTAAGGAATGTATTGCTTAATACTTGTTTAAAAAGCGATTGAATCCACAAAATTGATAAAATATTATTTTAAATTAACGACCATAATGTTTCTATCGAAGTACAGTCTTATACGTAAGTACACACAAAAACATATTTACATTAAATTAGCCAGCTAAACCAAAGCGCACGTACGTTCAAAGAATTTGCTTTTATAAAATTAAAAACGCAGTCCCAAGTAACGATATTAAAATTCTGCTTACAATGCGAGCAGACATAATATTTGTTTTAGCCGGCTGCCGTAAACTTATTAAAATATTTCACGCTATATTTAATTAGAGTTGTGTCATTTGTCCCCGGGACTAGCTCAGGTGTTTAAATATTATGAAGCTTTTGATATTTTTATAAGAATTCTAAATATCTTGTTACAAAAAAAGGTTTGACATATTTATGCCAAACGTACTAAGACATTTGGCATAAATATGTCAAACCTTTTTTTTGGACAATGTTGAGGCGTTATTTCGTTTTTTTCTTTAGGGTTAAACTTTGTGACTTAATAACTTAAATTGTAATAAAATATACTAAAACTATTTGAGGGCGTGCTAGTATTATGTTTATTTATTATATAGTATTTTTTTACAATTTAAACTTAATATAGAAGTCTCTTTTACAATTTTTCTTTAGACAACATGATCCGTTTGCGTTTTGAAATTTAATAACGCAAAAAATGCTTTATATCTTGAACGTTTCCAACAGCCAAGTCAAAGGTACATTTGTTTGAAAAATGGCAACACTAGGGAGAGGGTTAAGGGGCCATTTTTCCTTATTGCCACTGCAACCGATTTGTATAGTGCCCAGGGCGAAGGGTGTTATCGGGATCGCGCCTCTATAAAATTATGCCAATACGGTTGTTTATCTAGACAAATAATATCGCCAGAGATTTATTTTATAGATGTATTTTACGACAATGGCAACACAAAAAATATTTTTGCAGTCGTGTTATAGTGATGGACTTTTTTGTGCTTGTATTTTCTGAAAAGAGTTATCTTTTTAAGGGTTAAAATTAATTTATTTACTAATGATATAAAAATTAATATGTTTAGATATAACAGATTAATGATCACATCTTTGAACCTAATGGGGTAGACAGAGCCCGGGGTCCCAAGGACCACTTTAAGACACACACGTCATTATGTGTACGAAAGTTAAAGAAGAAAATATTAATATAAGTAAAAAGATCTCTTAAAAGATAAGCAGTGCCTTTGTATAACTTTTATTTTATGTATTCTCTGTATTAATTTTCCGCGTACACAGATAAATAAATAAATAAGTTTTTGCCCTTTCCTCGTTTGGTTTTGAAGATCTACACATCAACAGAAGCAGCCAGACCAACCTAAGTATTTTCTTTTCTTCCAGACAAGCATGGAATCTCGGTGTAATTTAAAAAAGTTATTGCAAACATAGCCGCTTTTTTTTTACACCGCACAAAGTTATTACACCAAAAAATCACTATACATAACAAATTTATACTTCGGTGGTCTAGTGGTTATCATGCCACGCTCTCACACCAGAGGTCCCGGGTTCGATCCCGTCCCTGGTTTCGCCCCCGGTTCGGTCAGTTCAAGATGGAAAATGATCTTTTTCAGATTAACCGAGGTCTTGGATGTTTAGTATCCCATAACACAAGTTAAGTCTAGAATTAATTGAACTACATGCTTGATAGCTCAATCTGTGTAATTTGTCCGTATTTATTTATTATTTCCTCACAATATCTTAACCAAATTCCCACCAGCTCAATTTATCCGCAAAACATCCCCAACTAAATTATTAACAGGATAAAAACAGTGGGGCCGGCCGTAAAAAATTCTCGGCGAGGCATTGAAAGATTGAAAGGGGAAGCACTTGGCCAATTTATAGGAAATCTGGCCCGTGGGATGGCCGTGGTCAGACTAACAATTTGCTACTTAGAAGGTAAATTGATTGTAGGCTTCGTAATATTTTTTTGTAATAAGGAAGAAGCCCGGATATAAAACTCTTTTTCCTAATTTTATTTTTGTAATCTCAATTATTAAATTCGACTTATAACCTTTCAACCGATTTTATATTGACATATTTTATAAAGTCAATACCGAAATTTATAAGATAGAAAAATACTAACTTACTTAACAACCACTTCTTCTCTACATACTTACACAGGGAAAATATTTGTACGGTTCTGGATTCAAGTGTTTTTAAGCCCCATACCGGGGAAATTAATGATGAAATCTTCATTCTAATTTCTAACTTAACTTTTGGGTTTCTAAAAAAATGGACTGCATTTGTTTACTAGCACTATTTATACGCTTTTATATAATAAAATTTGTGTATGATACTGCAAATAACCGGTTTCTAAAATACTCGTGTGATATTATTAAAAATCTCGGCTACAGCTAGATTTTTAACGACACACTCATGTTATAATACACTCATTACGCAACAGTATCAAAAACTACTGTAATAATTTTATATTCTCTGCACTAAACTTCCGCAATATCAGTTAAGCAAAAAAAAAGAAAAGATGCTCTATTCCTAATAATTTCTCATGGGAAAAATCACCACCCCAATATCAATCTAGCAAACGAAATAACCTCAATCTAAAACAATTGCGGCTAAATCGAAAAACATACGTCAGTGTGTCCAGACTGACCTTAACCCTTTGGGATTCAACCCCGGTTTATAGCCGATCATCGGCTTTATTTGGTGGATTTTTATTGGATTATTATACTTCCTTACATGCTGGTCTGGGAGAAAGGAAAAACGTAGAATGCTTCTTTTCCGCTTAGATCGTTTAACCGATAGAGGAAATGGTCGAAAATCTGAATGATGTCAATTAGGCGATGTAATTGGCAACCCAATTTGATTTAACTTCACACCCGCCATGGCGCTAAACGTGACTTCTGGTTATTAGGATTCCGTACCCAATGTCCATCTGTCAGTCAGGTATCTCATGAATCATGATAGCTAGGTAGTTCAAATTTTCACTGTTGAATACTTCTGTTGCCACTTTAATAAAAAATACTAAATCAGAATAAAATAAATATTTAAGGCTTTTATACAACAGACGTGATATTTTAGATTAGCCTTTGTGCTCGAGTCCGACTTTCACTAGGCCAGTTTTTTTTAATTTGTGCTGAGAGATTATTTATAAAGCGAATCCTATCAAGGGAACATAATCTTATAACTATTTTAATCCATTTGCCCATCGTCTCGCCCTTCAACACGCTAAAAGTAAGTATCCTTTGGATCTTGCGGCCGGCTCTTACTATTTAAAAAGACACTAAATGCTGTGTTTGCTCCATTAGATATGTGAAAGTGTATGTATATATCAAAGAAAAGTCATAACTCTATCTCTCCACACCTGCAACTCTGCACTATAAGTCCAAACCGCCTCATAGTCTCAATTTTTATCACTACACCCTTTTACTTCCCAAAACATCTGCGTTTAACCCTTCCAAAGCCCTTCAATTCATCACCCTTCACAAATCACAAAGGGCCATAACACAAAATGACCTGTCAAACATAAAGTCTCAGAACAATACGGGATATCAGGGAAATCTGGACCTCTTATCGGGACGGAGAGACATTGTAAGGAATAAATACGTAGATAAAAATAAAGTTATTTTTCCGAACGTCGAATAAAGTGGGCTGGCTGTTACACCGTAGTGTAACGTTTTAGAAAGAACTCGGTATAATACGGGGAGATACGAAATAAGGCTTCGCTGTTGTTTGTTTTTTTTCGTGTGTGTGAATGGCCAATTGACCAAACCGGGTATTAGATTTTTTAGGGTGAATATAAGGCATCTGACGTAGCTTTACTACTGCTATACAATGACTAACGGGACCAACAGCTTATAAGTGCCTTCCAAATCACAAAAGAGCTCGAGATAATTTTATGCCACTTTTGGTCACCCATCCAAATGCGAATCATGACCGACGTCGCTTTACTTGCAAAAGCGCTAGTAATGCGCGCTCCGGCCGGGCCACCGAGCTCCTTATTCTATCTGACATTGCTTGACAACAGCCATACATAAAATGAGTCGATCTATGGGACGTTTGAATTACACTTGGACGCTTGTAGATATATGTCTACGACTCACGATATCCTCACTAGACGCGATTTTGTACACATGTTAGGTCAATTTCGTATATCATCACTTGCTTCTCGCAAATGTAACTCTGTAAAGTGCGGATATGGCCTTCTTCTTATATTTAAGAGCTGGGCTCTTGTCGGTGGAGTGCTTTCCATGTCACTTTTTTCCATTTTGCCTCCATTTTAGGGATATAGTACGGTGGTTTCCCCATTTGCCTTCCGTACCGCAGTATTTGATTCGACAGAAACCCTTCCAAATTCCTCATCTTCGGCCTTCTGCCGATACTGTCACTACTGCTGCCTAGTGACAGAGGAATGCCTATTTACTAGCGATATTGAATCGTCATGTCACAGAGTCGACATTGGACCTAAGTGGCATTTATTAGATAAGCCCGCCCTACTGGACTTCCCACCACGTCCTGCTAACCCTGCCGCTGATTGGTCGGGGACTGCTTATTTTTATATTCGCAGCTAACCATTATATCTGATGGCCGTTCCACTATCCGCCACCTGTGGACCCCGTTAGTAGCCTACAGCTAAGCCCGAGCGGTTATGGCCAACGGCTTATAATATTATAGAACATCTAGAAGGTGAAGCCATCTGCAATGAAACCATACGGTGTTAGTTTTGTTCATTATACAATTCGGTGTAAATGCCGCCCTATAAATTGTGGATAGTTCAGGGCAAGTGGGTTAAAATGGAACATCTTGAAAATGTCAGCAATGAAACGGTGTTTAATTTTGTTCATTGTATAACTATGTAATGTTACAGTACGGTGTAAATGCCGCCCTATAAAGTGCGGATAGCCGAGGGCAAGTGGGTTAAAATGGAACATCTCGCTATAAAACACCCCTCGTGTCCATAAATATCCGAGTTCGGAAGTTGTTCGCGGTCGGGTATTTTTTCTAGCTGTCCACTTTTATTTATCGGAACCGATGGGGTTCCGGAGAAGGATTCCGGTAATGAAGTGATGGCTTCACGGGATTATTTATTGTCTAGAGGAATATTGAAAGCCTTTTTTCTTTAATACTATCTTTCTGTGTGATGTGAGACTGTAAATGAACGTCAATGTGACCTTCATAATGATCAGAAACACATGTTGTCTGTTAGTTTTTAACCCCCGAGAAAAAGAAGGGTGTTATGTTATAAGTTTGTCGCCATGTCTGTCTGTGTTTGTGTCTGTCTGTGTCTTAGTAGCACTTGCATTCTCGATGGACCCATTTCAATGCGATTTTTTCCGTAATAACAAGTTTCCTTCAGAAATCTGTTCAGCGGTTCAAAAGTTGTATGCTTGATAGTTGAGTTCATTTTCAATTAAAAATCAAATGACCAATTTAAAATCCTTTAAACTGTTCCGGTTATTTCTTTCCGATTTTTTCAGGTCTTCAGCATCCTTGGATAGCCATTGACATGCATATTATATTTGGAGAACGTAAATCGGGATATTTGGAGAAGAAAAAGCTCAAAACCGCATCCCAAGCCCTCAAGCAGCACAGGTGAGGGAGAATACATCCTAAAACACGCTTACATGAAGAGGTAAAGCAACTACGACTAATGCCACTCTAAGATGGGTGTGCACACACCTGACACCGAGCAAGTGACCCATATAAGTGAGGAAACCTTACCTCTTTGTGTGAATGCGATCAGCGATGCATGGCCGATGTGGAGTATAATTGTAGTCTGGTCTTGTATTGAATGGACGTAGATTGCTAGAGTTTTCTATGTACAGGGTGATGCTTTTCGGTATATCTTTCATGCATTTCATACATACATACATACATAGGTACATAACCATGCTGGTCATCTCCCATGCTGGTCTAATAGAAAAGAAAAAACTTAGAATGTACCAGCTGCTTCTCTTCCCGAGCAGATCGTAAGAGCCGATCGAGGGAATGGGCGAAAATGCAAGTCATGTTAACAGGCGATGCGGCTAGCAACCCATCACTGTATTGATTGCTTTTCCATCTTCTCGCCCACCATGATGCTAAAAGTGGCTTTTGGGTCTTGCGGCCCTGGGCTCTGCAAAGACCCGCAAAACCCAAAATGCTCTGTCTGTCCTATTAGGGATAAAGACGTGATAGTATGTATGTATAGGTACATAAATAATATCACGCCTGTTTCCCACAGGGGTAGTCAGGAACTATGGACCTCCACTTGCTACGATTCTGACAAACCTCTTTTGCTTCATTTACACTCATCAATCTCTTCATACATGCCCTTCGGTTACGGGTAATTTGTACCTCTCTTCTCTTCATGCATTTCAGTCTACGTAGCAGAAAATACGTCTAAATAGAAGGTGGGCTGACAAGTGAAGTTTTGTTTCATGAACTGTCCCGAATAATTAATTTTCGACCAATTCATTCACCCAATTGTTCTGGCTGAGGATAGAACCCAAAACCTCCGGATTGGCAGTCTAGCATGTTGACCATTACGCCACGGAGGTTCGCTTATAAACAAAAAAGAAAAGTGTTTGCGTATCATCAAAGATAATATAATTATTAACGTAACAAATATAATTAATTACTAACGTAACAAATTGCCAACGCCATAGAAACTATTGGAGGGCTTGTAATTACAGGCAAAACTGGAGTTGCCAGGTAGCCATACAGAGATGGCAGCACACACGCCTAGCAAAAAGAGAAAAACGAAAGTATTGAATATACTTCAAAAAGATTTATTGCATTACATATTATAAGTGGACATATTTAATTAGATTACTATACTTTATTTCAGCATCACAATCATCATCAGGTCTTGTTGTTTCCACTGCAGGACCACGACCTTATCTGTGCTACCAGATACATACTCGGCCAGAGCAGCCAGAAACTTGGTCCACACTCTCCACGCTGGCCAGACGGGTTGGAGAGGTCTCATTGATGTTTATAAGCTTTGTTTAGCTTGTATTTCCTAAATCGCCTTCTACGACATCCACGGAAGGACTTGGAGTGGCCCTATTCTACTCTGCCGAAAACCACACGGTAATACTTATTTAAATTATAGTAATAAAAGATTTTAACGTTTTAATTATTACATTATAGCGCCATCTAGTGGCAGGGAAAATAAATAATTATGTTAATAAGGCAAAGTAGGCATGGTATCATCCTGTACATGCTGTCACGCGACACGCGACTATTGTGTCGCCCCGTCGGGGCGACCATTGTCACCACCACGCTTGGGTTCACGACACACTTCCTATCTTACTGTCATTATGTCTGTCTATCATTCTTTGAAGACGAGTATTTGAGGCAAAGAAATCAACTAGGAATTTACCTCAAACTGTGATCCCGTCAACTACTTTTCCGAGTTGGCTCATGTTCTAACTTAAAATTTTATTGGCCACATCGACAACCCAACCAAATTTCAAGTTTATCAAAGATAGTGGATGTATCGTCTATTCTTGTATACAAGTTGTAAATCTGTAACCTTGCCATATTCTCAGACGTACCGATTAGATACCGATCATACTGAAAATATTTCCTAAAGAGCAGTGGTGGAATTATGAAAAAAAACTTGAGAGGTGTCAAGAGACACCCGGATGAAACGAAGTTCTATTCGATTATTTAGGAGTGAGACAGACAGAGAAACACGCGCACGCCGCACGGCTTACAACTATAGCAAAAAGTGTCGTTACAAACTTTTGGTCTAGCCTCCTTTCGCAACGTGCGATAAGGAATTAACGTTCCAAAAAAATTTGTTTCCCCTTACAAAATTGATAAACAGCTGATGTTTTTTTTTTTCATTTTTCGACCTACGTTCTCTTGTCTGTCTATCATTCTTTGAAGACTAGTATTTGAAACAAAGAAATCAACTAGGAATTTACCTCGAACTTTGATCTCGGTAACTCCTTGACCGAGTTGACTTATGTTCTAACTTAAAAATTGTATTGGTTACATCGACACCCTACTAAATTTGAAGCTCCGATCAAAGATAGTCGAGGTATGGTCGAACATACATACGTTATTGTATAGAGTACGCTGTTACTATTTCTCTGTTAGCAATATCTTTTTTAGGAACACCTGTGAAAGAAAAAAGAGGAATTGCAATTATCAATAGTTAAAAACAAGTATATATAAAAATAAAATTGCAAACAAGTTTTTTATTTTTAACAATGACCAAAAAAGATAAAATGGAGCACTTTAACTTAATTACAAACGGACAGACAGTCAACAGGACAACTTAAAACAAAAGCTGGTAAAAAAATGATTTTTTATTAATACATACATACTATCACGTCTTTATCCCTAATGGGGCAGCCAGAGCATTTAGGGTCTTGCGGTTCTATGCAGAGCCCAGGGCCGCAAGACCCAAAAACCACTTTTAGCGTCATGGTGGGCGAGAAGATGGAAAAGCAATCAATACAGTGATGGGTTGCTAGCCGCATCGCCTGTTAACATGATTCGCATTTTTGCCCATTCCCTCGATCGGCTTGGTTAAGACCTAAAAAGAGCTCCTCAAGATGAAACAATCGAGCCCAAACTCGGTGGGGTTATGTTTTTTTACCACAGAGACGCCATGACCACCTTCCAGCACCATCATCAGATTAGCTCCATGTCCATAAAGTGGGTCAAATTTAAATTGTAAGATTTGATTACAGACAGACAGTCACACAACGGGACGATTTATATTACATAAAAGCTTGTAAAAATATGTTTTATTTTATTAGAAAACAGTGACATAATAACCGGCAAAGTGCGAATCGGACTCGCGCACTAAAGGTTCCGTACCATTATCTACAAAAAATCGCGTTTGTTGTACGGGTGGCCCCTTAAATATTTATTTTATTTTGTTTTTAGTATTTGTTGTTATAGCGGCACAGAAATACATAATTTGTGAACATTTCAACTGTCTAGCTATCGCGGTTCTTGAGATACAGCCTGGTGACAGACAGCAAACTCTTAGTAATAGGGTTCCGTTTTTACCCTTCAGGTACGGAATCCTAAAAAGGTTAACCTGACACGTGAAACTAAATAATAATAATGAAATCTTGTAAAAAATACGAACTTTTTCGTGTGCCGGTTTAAATAGGGTTTAAATACATCTTTACATGAAAGACCAATAGAAACCCTTTGAGAACGTAGCACGTTTCATTAAACCCGCTTCCTGCAAGCATTAAACTCCGAAGACGAATTGCAATTTCGATGAACAGAGCTGTAATAAAGAAGCGAGCGACTCGGGAATGTCCGCAATTTAAATTTTTGATTCAGTCCTCGATTGCGAGGAGCTTTAATAATGTGAGACGTCTATGTTACTGTAGTTTCGTAGGTTCTCTATATATTTATTGTCATAAAATCATTTGTCATAAAATTATTTGTCAAAAAATCATTTGTCATAAATAGATTTATATAATGTTTTCGAGACAGTTCCAACTGTAGCCGTACCAAGTTTAAATTTTTAACCTAATTTTACTTATTATGATTTTTGTTAGTACTCAAATTTATCGTATGATTTTACATAATTTTGTATCGCATTACATAATTACACATAAATTATAATTTCATAATTTTAAGGGACATCACAACGCGTCTCATCAAGGCAACTGGTGACCCGAGGGCTGGTAGCTTTTTTGCTCAACGAATAAGTCTCGCTATTCAACGAGGGAATGCTGCCAGCATATTGGGTACGATGCCTCGATGTGGTGCGTTGGAAGAAATATTTTATTTATAAGCAAATGTATTTTATAATTATTATGTGTTCTTTTCTTCTTCTTCTGCGTGCGTGCGTGTCGATGGATTTTTTTATATTTGATCAGCCCAGTAGTAAGCCACTTCAACGGCTTTATCGTTAGCCTGAAGTAAATCATCCAGGGTGCAGGTGGTAGGGCACACGGGACAGGAAATCAGGTGCGCCATAGTTTGTGGAGAGGAACCACACTCGCACGCGTTCCGTGAGCTATGAATCATTTTCCACCTGGACAAAAGCTCTCCACAACGACCTACTTGAGTCCGCAGTCTATTAAGCGACTTCCAGGTAGACCAGGGCAGATCCCGTCCAGGTGGTAACTCTTCTTTTGGTGTAATATAGTTGGGCACAGTGTGGTCCCTATCCTAGAGTTTTATTCTGGCCTCTTTGATGTTGCAGTCCAGCGCCTTTGTACTCCTTAAAAAACTATGACGACTTTTTAGTCTTTGAGGCGCTGGGTCGTACTGGTGGAGTAGGTGTCGGGAATCTAATTCTTGCTTTCCCCGTTCAGCGGCACAAGTTGCTTCTCTGCGAACACTAGGTGGGGCCACCCCCCAGCAAGTGGATATAACATGTCCAGCGGAGTCGGCTGCAGACATCCGGTTATTATCCGGCAGGTATCATTGAGTGCTACATCCACCTGCCGGGCGTGGCATGATCTGCTCCAGACTGGGCAGGCGTATTCGCCCGCTGAGAAGCACAGGGCCATTCCAGTAGTGCGCAGAACGCTGGGTATAGCACCCCATTTGGAAGTGGTGAGGCGGCGGAGCAGATTGTTCCTTGAGCAAACTTTTTGCCTAGTATTGACGCAGTTTTCTTTATAAGTCAAGGAACGATCTAGCGTAATTCCTAAGTATTTTGGGTAACTATTATGAGATATGGGGTCTCCACGCCATTGGATGTTAAGTGTGCGGGATGCCGAGTGATTGCGGATGTGGAAAACACAGGATTCCGTTTTTGATGGATGATGGATGTGTTCTTTTTAATAAATGGAATAAAAGATTTCATTCAAACGATATGATAAATAAATTAAATGTTTCAAAAATGTGACATCTCTCTGCTCCGCTCTAATAATCAGACAATAACTGTGTAGAGTTCGGAATGCCTAAAAGCCTTCAATTAAAAGGTCTTAAATTGAAGTCGACTGGGAACGGCGTTTAGTTAAAGCAATTACTGTTTATTGGGAAAAATTGCTAATGCTCTCGATAGATGAGTGAAGCCTCCGTACAAAATACTGTTACTACAGAAGAGTAACTGTGTGATTTGACCGAGCGAGCGCTCTCAGATTCGAGATTGCCCAAAAATGCTCTTGTCCGTCTGTTTCTCGTCTATTTTTCAATCGATTTTTACGAAAATTAGGAAGATGTCTGGGTCAAAAATAAATTGTTCGGTACAAATTTAAGTATCACTTTTCATTGATCATATCTACTTTTTTCAACATGATTTAAGATTTATTTATGCAGAAAAACTGATATTACTTAATAGCGCTTAAGCTTTGTTCCTAACCTCAAAAATGTAAAGTTCTCTATGTTTCTACTTACACTAGTTAAAGCCATAAATGAATTTTCCGGTGTCCAGGGCTTTGAGTGCCAGTGCTTAGAACGTGAATCCTTTCTACGCACATTAGCCAAAAGTGGCCGTTTTTCGCAAATGTGCTTAGAAAAGGTACACGTTATCACTTTAAATTATAAATAGTAGTTCATAAAATCGTTTGAAGCGTTATCTAAGGCGTTGTTAAGAACAAATTTTAAATGATATCTCGGTTTCCTTTCAAATTATGTATTTCAAATCGGGCAGCACTGAATCCGTGAAAACTCAGGTAGGTTAAATGAAAGGTTACGTTCTCTATTTCCTATACTTTGAGCCCCAATTTTCCAATGTCGCCTCTTAATTATTGGCAAATTGGAGGGGAAGTGACGCCTTTGATTTCAAAGATTGATGAGTCATTCGGTAAATGCTACTGCGATGTTTCAAGAAGATGTCAATCTGATAATACACAAGTAAAATTCATCTACAGTTAATTTTCATGCCGCCTTTTCATTTTGGGCATTTTTCAAATTGCGCGGACATTTGACGACCTCCGTGGCGTTGTGGTCACCATGCTAGTTCACTACCCAGAGGTTCCGGTTTCGATCTTCGGTTAAGACAAGTTGAAAAATTGCCTTTTTCAAATTGTCCTGGGTCTTGGATGTGTATTTATATATGTTTTTGTTTTAAATATAGTATCGTTGAGTTAGTATCCCATAACACAAGTCTCGAAGTTACTTTAGTGCTAGCTCAATCAGTGTAATTTGTCCCTATATATTTATTTATTGTAATGTCTTATTAATCACTTTGTTCGTGACAAACATCCATATGTATATATACCAATATAATAAAAAGATTCTTTTTTGCATAACCTTTCTTTAAGATTGTTAATATGTTAAATGGTTTTTTTTTTATTTTGTGTGCATGCTGTGTTCGCTCCTAGAAGGTTGTTCAGTTTATGTTACACTTTGGGACTTACTTTAGAATATTTCTTTATATTGTAACAACCAGTTTGCGAATCAAATAAAAAAAAAAGAAAAAAAAATATGTTTGTCACGAAAAAAGTAATTAACACTCGGGCCAGGTTATGCTTGCACCAGCCTAGGTAAGTACGTACCCTAATCGGTAAATAGCATGAAATAAAAACCAACCCAGATATTCATTAAAAATGCTGTCCTCCTAAATCAGTCTTATAGTGAACAAGATAGATCGAGAGAGATTTAAAATAACAGAATTTTTGTTTCTAATTTTTTTTTGTAAAAACACGAGATAAAAATACAATTAAGAAGTAGAAAGGCGGATTTATCCTTTCAGTCAACCTGGAAAAAAGAGGACAATTTACAACACGTACTACACGTAGAGATTAGCACAGACAAAATATCTGAAAACAGTTATTTTTTAAAACATAACAGTCATAATTCAATCAATTGCGTTATATAACATAACTGACGACCTCTTTCATGGCTTAGTGGTCTTTATGCCACGCTATCACACCGGAGATCCCGAGTTTGCTCCCCGGTCAGGTCAAGATGGAAAATGATATTTTTCAGATTGACCCGTTTTTATTATATAATACTATCAGTGCCCGCGGGCTTCGCTCCCCGTGGGAATTTCGAGATAAGTAGAAAATTTTATCCAAATCGGTTCAGTAGTTGAAGCGTGAAGAGGTAACAAACAAACAAACAAATATACAAACTCACTTTCGCATTTATAATATTAGTAGGAAGTAGGATGGTATCGTTGAGATAGTATCCCATAGCACAAGTGTCGAACTATGGAGCTAGCTCAATCTGTGTGATTTGTCTGTATATATTCCATCATCATTATTATCAGGTCTTTTTAGTAGGAGCACGACCCTCTCTGTACTACCAGATCCATAGTTGGCCAGAGCAGCAGGAGAACTTGGCCTACACTCTCCACGCTGTACGGGTTGGAAAGGTCTTATTGATGTGTATAGGCTTTGTTAAGCTTGTATTCCTAAGTCCCCTTCTACGACATCCACGGGAAGATTTGGAGTGGCCTTATTCTACTCTGCCGGAAAAAAACCACATGGCACCATATATATTTATTAGTACTTATATAATTAAAAAAATGTAGATTATTTAATTAGTTCAAATATTTGCAAACCTTACTTTAAATACTCCCATGCTGGTCTGGGAGAAATAAAAAAACTTAGAATGTACCAGCTGCTTCTCTTTCCACGCAGATCGTAAAAGCCGACCGAGGGAATGGGCAAAAATGCGAATCATGTTAACAGGCGATGCGGCTAGCAACCCATCACTGTATTGATTGCTTTTCCATCTTCTCGCCCACCATAACGCTAAAAATGCCTTTGGGGTCTTGCGGCCCTGGGCGGTTACTCTATAAAATAATACGTTAGTCGTACGATAGTGACATCTTATTTATATGTCAAACCAAATTAGACTTTATCATCATACATTAGGGCTCAATGTTGCTTGACACTGAAACGCGGATACGCAGTAACATTCGTCTTGCGTACCGCTTTTGGAGTAACCCCCCTGGGCTCTGCATAGAACCGCAAGACCCAAAATGCTCTGTCTGCCCCATTAGGGATAAAGACGTGATAGTATGTATGTATCTAATTTAAAAGATGTAGATTATTTAATTAGTTCAAATATTTGCAAACCTTACTTTAAATTGGCTATCTCCCAGATTCCGATTGACATTAATTAAAAAAAAGCTTTCGAGGATTCCGTAGCATTTTAGTTTCAATTGACTCTTTTATTTAATCAAGGGTCGCGGAGTTTTTCACGGCTAAAATGCTGCTTGCAATATTACCAGTGCATCCGCATGATGTTTATGAACACAATGTTTTAGAACTAAAAATCAACTTCACCCACAAACTACCTAACTACTTGATAAAATTTCTGTGGTACCATCTGACAACAAGTATGCATGATGTATGAAACAATTTTTTTTCCAAATCGGGTCAGGCTTCTTTGAATAATTGGTGAACATACATAAAAATAAAATAAAATTCCCGACGAATTGATATTTAACTGATTTCAAAAAAGGAGGAGGTTATCAATTCGATTGTATGTTTTTTTTGTATGTATGTGACGCGATATCTTCAACCATGGACCGATTTTGATGATTCTTTTTTTATTTAAAAGCCCTTACTTTGGTCCCATATTAATTTGGTGAAGACGTGATGAAGAACTTCGGAGATATGAAAAAAACTCCTGAAATAAATTGAAGTCGGTAGGTTTTTCGTTAAAAATGTAATTATTATACACCGCATTCGAAGATACCAAAGCTTTAGCATGATGTATAGAACCCTTACCTAAGTATTTTCGTAATTTTAAAAATAAGGTAATCGTCCGAGGCACATTTTAGGCACCGCAGTTTTTCCGCAGTCCCATTTTGATAATTGGCAGTGTCCCATCTCACTCAATCACTGCGATAATTAACTGGTTAATTCACTTTAAAACCTACTACACTCAGAGTTTTATTTTAAAACGTTTTTACCGTTTAGTATCAGCGGGTTTGAATTTTAAGGATTCAATCGCAATTTTCTCTTACCTAGTCGGCTAACATCATCATCATCAGGTCTTTTTGTCTCCACTGCAGGAGCACGTCTCTCTGTACTACCAGAGCCATACTTGGCCAGATCAGCCAGAGGACTTGGCTTACTCTCTCCTAGCTGGCCAGATGGGTTGGAAAGCAAAAAAAAAACGAAAGAGCCATGTAAAATCCTTATTAATGACAGTAAACAAATATTAAATCATTTATAAAATTATTTAATCAGCGACGAATCCTACTATCCTACTAATACTATAAATGCGAAAGTGAGTTTGTATATTTGTTTGTTTGTTTGATGGTTACCTCTTCACGCTTAAACCACTAGACCGATTTTGATGAAATTTGGTATGGATATGGGAAGGACATACTCTTTATCCCGAAATTCTCACGTGGAGACAGGACGAACCTGTGATACTTTAAAATTTTATTTATAAAGCGAAGTTGCATATGGACTGGTGACGTCAACGCCTATGTCATTTATACATTTGCTATAGAAAATAGCGTTTTTGCGAGTAAAGTAGACATTTTTTGCGTAAAATCGTATATCTTGTTCGTTTTTCAACCAATTTTTGTATGTTTTCACTCTTAGTACTTTACTTTTGGACATTTATGGATAAACTGGTATATAAAACATATTTTTATGCATATTCCCTATTCCATATATGCGTTAATTTAGTAAGAAAATAAAGTATCCGATAAAAAATAAACACAAACAATACCATCGCTCATCAAATAATCATATCTAGGGGATTAAAAAGAAGAAATTAGCGTAAAAGACAAACAGACCAATCCAAGAAGAGCATCAATAATAAATCAGCCATCTTCTTTAGAAATTAGTCCTGTTTGGGTTAAACAAGGGCTGGGCAAAGGAAAAATGTATTTTTACAGGGAGCAACCCTGAGGGAAATTTTATATAGGAACTCGTATTGACTGGGGTTCCTGAGAGATAGAAACTGCTAGAAGTGTTTATCGCTTAATTTTTTTACTGTTTTATTTCTCACGATATACATTATATTATTTCATAGTTGTAGATTATTATAACTAATATTGTGACTAAGTGTATATTATTGTTTGCTTGTTTGTAATAACTTTATTGTAAAATAAATACATATACAAAGACAGCTTACGAAAGAGCAAATATGCAAAGGCGGACTTATCCCATGTAGGGATCTCTTCCAGTCAACCTGCAATAGATTAAGTATGTTTATCGAATTTAGTTTGTTAAGGCGTGAATATTTGATTTACTTATTAGTGAGTAAAACACGGTGCCATGGTTTTAAATGAAGAAAATTAAAAAAGAACAAATTACGAAAGATTTTTCTTCTGTCTCTGAAGGTTTGTTGGTACTTATGTAAGTGTCTATTACATGAATCTTATCAATGGAACAAAAGGCGAAGCGGAAAACACTCTTCGCCATTTGTTTCCATTTGTTCCATTCTAAACATAATAATGTATTATATTTTCTTAAAAAATTGAAAATTCAAACCTTATTTGCTCATGATTAAAAGGAACAATAAAATAAAATCAATGTTTTTACAAGTAGTAGTATATTTGTGGTTTTGTCACTTCTAGATGTTCTATCATCTCAAACCTCCGAAGAATAAATGAAAAATGAAATCGACTTGGAAAATTTAATATTAACAGTACAGAGGCAATTTGTCCGTTGATTAGGTATTGCCTCTCTCGGAAACGATTTGCATTGATTGCCGTTTGATGTTTAACAGTATTACTCGCATTTAAATGGGACCTTAATGAGTTTGGTACATTTTTTGTGTATTTCGTACTTGATAGAGGACCATCAATTATTATTTTTTCTTGGTTTTGGTTATACGCTACTATGACACAGACAGACAGACAGACATAAGCGTTATTCTTTTTATCCTGTGTGTTAGTGACTAAAGGCCCATTTAGACGGTGCAAGTTTCTTGCGTGTTGCGTACAATTTTATTGAAGCAATAAATGATTTATATGGCTGACATTTCGTTTATACCGTGCAAGTTGTCTATTGCTGCAATAAAATGGCATGCAACGGGCAAGAAACTTGCACCGTCTAAATGGGCCTTTACACTAGTGTCATTTTTAAACCGCCTTAAAAGCCTCTGACATGGTTTTAGGTAACGACCAATGTCAAAGACAGTGACCGGGACCGACGGCTTAACGTGCCCTCCGAAGCACGGATCATCTTACTTATCAGACAATCAGATGATCAGCCTGCAATGTCCTAACCAAACTAGGACAACAACACAAAGTCGTTGCCCCCGCTGGGAATCGAACCCGCGACATAAGCGTTAAACTTATAATTTATAACATCCTTTTTTCGAGGGCTTTTCTCGAGGGCTAAAAACAATGTCGGTTGGAACAGTTTTAACTGACAGCTTAGGAAAAAAGCGTTTTGTGTAGTAAGGACTAGTTTTAGTTTTCATCATCATCATCAGGTCTTTTAGTCTCCACTGCAGGCATTTACACCCTGTAGCAATTAATATATCTGACATTGGCTCGTTCCAACGATCGAACTATCTATCTATCTATCTTTAGGTCTTTTTAGTCTCCACTGCAGGAGCACGACCCTCTCTGTACTACCAGAGCCATACTTGGCCACAGTATAGGTACAGAGGGTTTGGCCTACACTCTGCTCGCTGGCCAGACGGGTTGGAGAGGTCTCATTGATGTTTATAAGCTTTGTTTAGCTTGTATTTCCAAAGTCGCCTTCTACGACGTCCACGGGAAGATTTGGAGTGGTCCTATTCTACTCGCCGAAAATCACACGGCAAATATACCAAGAATCATACATCGATATTAATATGTTATACGAAATGCTCTGTTTGCTCCATTAGGGATAAAGACGTGATAGTATGTATGTATGTATGTATGAAACGATGGTGCGTTAAAAAAATTACAATTGTAAATTTACTAGTTCTGACTAGGCCAATATTAATCAATTCCCAAAACACGTGCTAAAAAATTCTAAAAAATCTCCCAAAAAATCTTTCTGAAAAATCGACAGTGCATTAAAAATTTGACGCTCCCCCATACAAAAGCGCATCGAAACAATACGAACCCCGGAGCGGAATGTTCGAAAAAATTTAGCAATCTGTTGATTAGCTCTTTTTATTTTCGGGGCGACATTAAACATAGATTAATCGACCCCCGGAAGATCCCACAGGAGTAGCAACTCGAAATTATTCTCAAAATTAACGACAGTTTAAAAAATTCGCCCTCAGGATGCACCAGACTGTTTTGAGCTTCTATTTTGAATTAAAAATATACATAATATATGTATTTATACATTCAAGCCGCTCTAGATCGGTCATTTTGGAAATCTTTGGGAGAAGCTTATGTCCAGCAGTGGACGTTATGCGGCTGAAATTATGATGATAATTATAGATATATTTACTATCACGGCTTTATCCCTAAGATGATGTTTTGCGGCTCTAAGCACACAGAGCCAGAGAAAGAAATGGTGTTTTCTAGTCTAGGCTGAAAGCCACACTGTCAAATACAATGTGGAAGGGACATACGCATAAAAAACAAACCACAGGCTATACTAGATCACTGTAGAATAACGAAATTAAAATAACACTGAAAATTTTAAAAAAATCGACATTTCCCTACAAAAGTTTGCAGCCGCCAGGGCAATTTGTATGGGTTTTTTTTTTAGTTTTTGAATGTAAATTTAATTCCATTATTCTATAGTGAATTAGTATATCCTTTCTACGTTGTATATGGTCGTTTGCCAAGTCGATATAGTTCATGTGCTCAATTGGTGTGCACGTCTTTGAAAAAGCCGATGCCGCTTTGTCGACACGCCGACGGCGTTCCAAACAATTGAGTGAACATACATACATACTATCACGTCTTTATCCCTAATGGGGCAGACAGAGCAATTTAGGTCTTGCGGTTCTATGCAGAGCCCAGGGCCGCAAGACCCAAAAGCCACTTTTAGCGTCATGGTCATTTCCAAACAATTGAGTGAATTCGGTTAAAAATACAGGTGTTTTAACCGACTTCTAAAAAAGGGGAGGTTATCAATTCGTCGCCTTTTTTCATATACGTTTTCTGATTATACGAAGACGCCTAGGCCGATATAGAATTCTTGAAAGGGTGTTGTGTAGTTGTAGGGTGTTGGAGTCGGTTTTTAGTTTTAAAAACCTTAAACGACTTCACAAGACTATTTATACAATAAGTAAAAAAGTATATTCAATATTTTTTCTAAACTTAAAACCGACTTCACCCCCCAAAACTACACAATTGATTTTGTTAAAAATTTCTATAGGATCACCCTGAAAGTACATTCTTTCAAACAAAAAAGAATTTTGAAAATCGATCCACAATTGACGGAGACATCATACGGAGGTGAACATACATAAAAAAAATACACAGTCGAACATAAAATTGTTTTTCTGAAGTTGGTGAAAATAAAAAATATTTTGTCAAATTTATTAATTGCCCTTTTTCCTCCCAATCGAAACCTGACACCCAGGGTTCTCATCAAATTGGTCTAATCCACGTCAAAATTAGCCGAAATGAATTCGTATCGAGCACTCGAATATTTCGACATCTCTTTATGCATTTTTTCGAACATTAATTCCCAAGATGGATTTTGGGGGGGTGGGGTCGCTTCCCGCTGTTTTAAGTAGCGGTTAAGGATTATTTTCGTTTGAAATATAAGCATTGTTACATCTTTGACAAAGTAATAATATTTGCGGGAAATAAATCATAGATAGAGTGAATGTATGTATTATTAAAGCAAATACTTTGATATATAAAGTCTTACAAAGTTGTCCAAATTGTCCATGATATTTAACAACTTTCCCCAAGGAACATGTTTTAAAATATGAAAAATTAATTAAATGTAAAATTATTTCTTTGTTTTTTTTTGTTATTCTTTTGGTGTACAATAAAGAGTTGTCTATCTATCTATCTACAAGTTGGCCGATTAGCTGATCCAATTGTGTACGGAAAACCAAAAAATATTTTTCATATTTCATACGTGTTGCTTTGGAAAAGTTGCTCAGTGTCATGGACTGAATTCACACTTCAAATAGTTTCAGTATATTTTGTTAGTCCTTTTATATCTTGCTATCTCAGCTCTGCAAGACCTAAAATGCTCTGTCTGATAAACAATGTATAATATAAGTATAAGTTGAGAAAGTTATATATCTTGGAGAATCCTAACTGAACTTTATGTAAAAATTACATATATGAAAGGTCATTAACTTGTTTCTTCATAGTGCTTAATTTAGCTGCCTAAAGGCATCTGACATAGCTTGTCAACTGCCATTAAATAATGAGAGCTGGGCCTGGGACCAACGGCTTATACCTTCTGCCTTCCGAAGCACGGAGGATCTGACACTAGTGTTGGCCACTTACACACACGAAAAGTAATCAAGCAAGCTATCGATAATATTGGGTGTATTATCGATAGTTTATTCAAACCAATTTTTTGTTTGCCGTTTGGTTTTCGGCAGAGTACAATAGGGCCACTCCAAGTCCTCCCGTGGATGTAGAAAGCGACTTAGGAAATACAAGCTAAATGCATACATACATAATATCACGCCTGTTTCCCGCAGGGGTAGGCAGATACTATGGACCTCCACTTGCTACGATCCTGACAAACCTCTTTTGCTTCATCTAAACTCATCAATTCCTTCATACAAAAGTACCCGTAACCGAAGGGCATCAATCTCTTCATAAATGCCCTTCGGTTACGGGTACTTTTTACCTCTCCTTTTTTAGAACGTCTGCAATTTGGTCGCAGAAAGTTCGCCGAGGCCGATCTTTTCCTACTGTTCCCTTCCTTTTCCTTTACAAGCTAAATAAAGCTTATAAACATCAATGAGACCTCTCCAACCCATCTGGCCAGCGTGGAGAGTGTAGGTTAAGTCCTCTGGCAGCTCTGGCTGAGTATGGTTAGTAGTACAGATAGGATCGTGCTCCTACAGTGGACACAAAGAGACTTGATGATTTTTAATTATTTTTTTTTATATTTATTACGGAATAACAAACAGTTACATAATAATGTATTAGTTATCATACAGATACAATATTGAACAACTATGTGTTATTAATTACATAACCCACGACGTTATTCACAGCTTAAATTATATACATACTATGAAAGAAGTTGCCACTAGAGGTACTTATAAATAGAGTGAACGATAAGAAAAAATATTTAAATTAATAATCAATAAAACATTTAAAGATACAATAAGACCTAAACACTATACAAGACAGGAAAATAATGCGGAAGAATAATTAATTACAAGTCTTCATATCTTGTTCTCTTAATATAATAAAGATTGTTTTCTTATATTCATATAGCTTGCCTGCAAATATATCAATTTTTTCATTAAACAATTTATTATGTGACTCAACCATACGACGCATTGGTGATCGATGACCAGAATTTGTTCGACACCTAACTAAAGAAAATAGTGGTCGGGAGCGAATAGTTCGTCTAATACATTTTCTAGGGACAGCAAACGATAATTTACTTAGAATGTCACAGGAGTCAATTTTATTGTGAATTATGTTAAAAAGCAATAATGCCTCGAGATATCTGCGACGGGACTCCAGAGCCAACAAATTGTACCTGGTAAGTAGCTCAGAGTAGTCAAGATAACGACGATAACACCGGAAATGCATAGTGCGTAAAAAAATTTTCTGAACTCGTTCAATGGCTGTTATGTATTTTTGGTAGAAGGGATGCCAAACCGCCACCGCGTATGATGATAAATATGCCTACTTTTTAAATCTTCCGTCACAAAATGGAAAGGAATTAAAGCTAAGATTTTGGCAACATTATCGTTAATCCTGAAAAAGCAGGCGAACGTAATCGACCATGAAAAAGAGCATAAAAATTAACAAAAAAACAATAGAATTAACATAGAAAACATCTGCGCCTAAAATGACTGCTAAGAGGGCAGTACCATTGGTTTAAATATTAGAAACGAATTACTGGTGAGAAAATCTCGCACGTGGACTAACGCGTAAAAATATAACAAAAATAAACAACTTGAACTTGTTTGAATAATTATTTTATCTTAAAATTGTTGAATTGTACTCCTTTTCTTTTCAAAATTTTAAATATAGAATGTTTTACAATTCATTAGCTATTTTTTTCATAAAACAAAATGTCTTTGGTATGTTAACAAAGTTATTACACGGGTTATGGTTTTTGTGTAGATATATTACGTACAAGTAGGTTTGTATTTGTCTCTGCACTAGCAAAATAAGAACGACAGAGCTAAATACCAGTACCACTTTCAAAGAACCAACATCATGTTATATGGGAAATAGCACGGAGAATATTTTTACGAGATTTGTCTCTGCAAGGAACAGATCTAAATTACTACCATGGTTATCAAAACAGTATTACATACTGTAACGTCTTCACCCTTATTGGGGCAGACAAAGCAGACAAAGCAATTTGGGACTTGTGGCTCTAAGTAGACGGAGCCCTAGGCTGCAAAACTCAAAGGCCACTTTAGCATAATGGTATAATAATGGTGGGCAAGAAGGTGAAAAAGAAATAAAAAAGTGATGGCATGATGGCCGCATAGCCTAATAACATGATTTGCATACGAGGGAAGAGAAGCAGCTGGTACATTTTAAGATTTATCTTTTATTCGAGACCAGCATTGAAGAACAGTATTCAGTTAATTTAAATAATTGACTAGCTAATCAGTACAAGAACTCACTTCATTCGAGAATTCGTAGTAGAAGGATTTCTTAAAAGGAAATCCAACCGCATTGATTCCTCTCCTCACACCCCTCGGGACGAATTTATCTGGCAAAAAGCAATAAACATTAAAAATAAAATGGCGGATCCACCCCCGATCGTGTCATTTCGCTTCCTGCTGTTCAAGGGGACAAGCTTAGACTTTTGTGAAGCATTCGACTGAGTGCTTTTACCCTTTGTAGTTTTGTGTTACCGCTAATATCGATTTATTGGTCCTTGTTTAGTACAGCTATTAGTAAATATTTTGCTCTGTCTATTTATGAGTCATAAAATTTAAAAATATTTTGTATTGAGTAGAATAGTGTGGGTGTACCTCAAGGATCAATCTTAGACCGTGTGTAAAAATGGGCATAATTTAGTTTTTTCTGATAATATTACTTGAGATATATTTTTATTTTATTTAAACTTTATATTATCAAAACAACATGGTACAAAAGGCAATTGTAATTAGTAACCATTGTCACAGAATATTGACTAATTAGTATATGATTATTATATTGATATTGACAAGTTAACTTAATCATTAGATTAAGTGACATTAACTTGCTAGCCTTTCATAATGTCTTCTTTTTTTTCATCTTTGGATATGTGAAGTTGGTTCTATGAGTATGCGACCATTGTCTTTTTTGATCGACTCCACAGTTTATGGGTCGGTGTATGTTTGTTACTTCTTCTTATCGAGTCGAAATGGTTTCAGTGTAGCTTCAATTTCAAATTGTCTTTGACCAGTACGTGGCCACGGTGATCCCTCTATTACCCTTTGTTACTTCTTTACGTGCAGACGGCTGGACCAATTTAGATAAAATTTGGTCTGCAGGAAGCTGACATCCTGAATTAACAAATAGGTTACTTTAGGCGCAAGTAGCACCGCGGAGTACATCTAGTAAGAAACAAAGATGTATCAGTGACGAGAACGAAATAAAACCGAAGTATAATTTCAAAGTATCACATCTTCAGTGGTTCATTTAAAACCAATTATTTCCTATCTTTCAATCTTTTAATAGGAAACGTAATAATCAGTTGCTGATAAAACCTAATGGCCCAGGTCTAACGCTCGTTAGCCCTGCAATTAACTGCATTCAACTTGGAAAAATCCAATTCAGTCGTTAAATCTTACAGCATAATATCTGTCACTCCTAATTAAAAGCGACCCTCTATGGGGGAGGTTTTTCAATCATCTGTACTGGAGTGTTGCCCCCGCTGTTTTGGATGTCTTAAAAGTAAGGAATATTATGTACATACTTGTAGTTAATACATTATCATCACACTCGTTTCGTTGTTCGTCTGGTTTGAATATTATAGATTGTATGTATTTTTATTAATGAGTGTAAGTATATGTGGGTATATTTATTGCTAGCCGAAGCCCTCGACTTCGTTCGCGTAGACTTTATGAAAATGCTCATCAGGCAGAACAACTTTGCTAAGGCGTCATTTTTATATTTCTTATAGTTAAGCTGGACTTTTATGGTTCTGCATCAGGTGTTCCTAATTTCCAAAGTCAATAATACCCTATATGTTGCCCAAACTTAACAGCTATTTAACAAAAAAGTTTTATTGAATTTTAGGAGATTAGCGTGTACAAACAGACAAACAGACAGACATATTTTTTAAAATTCTTATTCTATTACTATGTCTAAATCACCCGGAATATTTTTTTTGGAAATATATTCAATGCACAGACACATTTTTCTACTGTTTTATTATACGTATATATACCTATATATGTGTTGGATTTATTCAGGGCAAAACAAATCAGGTATACAAAATCTCTGTTTATCCTTATGATTGAATAACTGTATACTGTGGATCAATATTATAGTTTATATGAATTACACTAATATTATGAAAGCGAAAGTTTGTGAGTGTGTGTTTGTTACTTCTTCATGCTTGACCGGCTGGACCAATTTTTATAAAATTTTGTATACAGGAAGCTGACACACATAGGCTAACTTAGGCTCAGGTAACTCCACAGGGCGCAGATTGAAAAGTGGAATTAAATAGGTTAGTAGTCCCATCGCCTGATAACATGATCCATATTCTCGCCCCTTCCTCTAACTTTGAACAATCTGCTCGGGAAGAGAAGCAGCTGATACATGTTACTATTTTCAATATAAAGTAAAACGTTAATTTATAATCTAGTGGCTCTAAGAACTGTAAACAATGCAATCTCTCATTGATAACCCCATTTTGGAATTTTCCCAAAACCGTAATCGACAAAACAATCCATGCAAACATCAAAACTGCTCTAAAATTTCATAATTATCCGTTTAGAATTGCAGCAACATATAGAGGAAAACAGACAGACAGCCTTAAAGACAATCATTAATGCCCAAGATAAAGACGCTTTGTTCAATAATAACAAGATAACTCAATTTCTAAGTACTGATTGACTTTTATTGTTACTGAAGCCATATCTCACTAACACATGTCCCATAAAAGAATAAAAAAAGCTATAAGCAATGTGTCCAGCGAAGATAGTGGACGCAGTAACAAGAGACAACCGAATATTGTGGTCAGGAAATTAGAGAAAAGCTAGATGAGTTTTGAGACAAACAGTTTGGATCTAGACACATAGGTATGTACTGTTATAAGTATCTTGATGTGCCCGCGGGCTTCGCTCCCCGTGGGAATTTCGGGATAAATAGTATCCTATGTCCTTCCCCGTCTCAAACTATAACCGTACCAAATTTCATCCAAATCAGTTCAGTAGTTGAAGCGCAAAGAAGTAACAAACAAATAAAAAAACTTACTTTCGCATTTATAATATTAGTTAGGATAGGATTAAGATACGGGGCTTACTGCGATTAGTTACGTTTTTAGTCAGAAATTTTGATGATCCTCCTGCCGTCATGGTCGCTGGCGGACTGAGGAACTCCGATAGATGTTCAGCTGTCAAGGGTAAACATATCGGTCTACCCTCTTTCTTCGTCGTTTGTTGCTTATGTCCTTACACACAACACTGACGGTGTCCATTCGGGAATTGTTTTTTGTTGTTCGCACAAACTTTTGTACAACGCTCAATCACCATATTCCACGTCTCAGAAAATTTGAAACCATCTTCTCAAAAGCTGTTTGAACACACTTTTGAAATCGACCTCTAGAACTTTCTAACAAATCTAGTTGACACATCTAGAAAATTTTCGCTCCGAGATCATCCCAATACACGTAATAACAACCACAAGGTACATAAACTCCATTCAGTCGCCAATACAAGCGAATATTGGCTTGGTCCCTTTTGATTCCTTGCCAATAAGGATCAGAATGGCTTGTTGGGAGAAGACATTAATTTCTAATAAGATATTAAGCCACTTTTCCAATAGCGTGGTGGGAGTTAATGACGGTACCAATGAGAATGTATGAGGATGAGGACCTTTTTTGCAATCTTTTGCAATAAACAATAATAGGATCCATGTGGTTTCCGAAAGAATAGAATAGGACCAGTCTTCCGTAGATGTCGTAGAAGGCGACTTAAGAAATACAAGCTAAATTAAGCTTATAAACATCAGTGAGACCTCCTAAACCCTCATCAGGTCTTTTTGTCTCCACTGCAGGAGCACGACCCTCTATACTACCAGAGCCATATTTGGCCAGAGCAGAAAGAGAACTTGGCCTACAGTCTCCACGCTGGCTAGACGGGTTGGAGAGGTCTCATTGATGTTTATAAGCTTTGTTTAGTTAGTAATTCCTAAGTCGCCTTCTACGACATCCTTCATCGACATCGCCCTATTCTACTCTGCCGGAAACTACACGGCAAACAAAAGTAGCTCATTAACTCAAGCTACTAGAGGAACAGATTTTTTAATGAAAAGTTAATTATTCTATCGTATTAGTTAATATATACTGTCTTATAATGAAACCCAGACTAACGTTGTTACAAGGTTTAAACCATTATCCGACCAAATCATGTTGACATTTTCATAATCATAATCATTTATTTTGTCAATCACAGGTACAATGGGTGTTAGGTAAGTAAAAAAGACGTGTGGCACTCGGGGACTGCCGCGGTAAAGCTATTGCATTAAGGTGGTTCCGTTCGGTCGGTGAATTTTTACAAGGAAGGACGGCAACGTCGCAAACGGACGACGGAGACGAAGCGGCAACCTACATGGTAGGCGGAGTGGGAAGCGTGAGGTTTTTTCGTTACGGAATTTCTGGATTCGGTCCCCGCGCTCAAGGCCCGCGATAGAAGCTATGCAATAGCTTAAAAGGTAAGGTTTCAGATGCGACACATTACTGGATGTCAACATGATTTGGTCGGATAATGATTTAAACCTAGTAACAAAGTTAGTCCTGTTTTTCTAATACGATGGATAATCTTTATCAACAAGAAGACGCCATAACGGTAATGATGTTTCCTGTCTATATTTACGACGTTCCCCGCCATTCCCGTGATCCCGAAGGCGTTATCGAGCGAAACCGCAATATTTTCCAATAAGCAGTAATCGACGACTGTCATTACTGTCTGGCTAACATATATTAATACAACGCCACCCCTCGGGGCCTACTTACATCGATACAGCGCTGTTATTAAAGAAAACCATAGTATAGCACAGGTTTTGATTAGATTCTTATACTGGCTTTAACTTTTCATTGGTTTTGGAAAAAATGATGTCGTATAGTTAATAAATTCATCTATCCATTTACGTAATGCAAACTTGTGTATGACTTATGATAAAAAAGTTGCGAAAATAAATTTCGAGATCACGTAGTTATGCTTGTCCAAAACTGCCGTGTGACCTCGATGAACTGTTAATAAGGTCTATGAAAATATACTGAAATAAACAAAGGTGAATTCGGTCCACGATACTGAACAACTTTACCCACGGGACTTAACGAAATACGAGAAGCAATTTTGGAATTCCATACAAGTTGACCGATCAGCTGATCCGAGTTTGTTTGTAAATGAGGTGATCTTCTTACTTTTATAACATAATTTTAGATATTTTTCAAACCAAAATATTAAACTTAAATTGCAGCAAACAGGTTAAAGAGGTTGCATAAAACAAATAAAGATATTATCAATATCTGAGGATATTATTCGGTTAGATATAATTCAGTCTTTTGTTTCTTTGAAAGAGGTCATCTTCATCCGAGCGTAGGTATCCCCGGTTGCATCCTCAGTATTCCTCAGCGGTAACGCTTCAGAGCCCAGGGTTCGCTACCTAAACCAAGTTGATTTGACGAGGTTACTGGTTTCTATACAGAGCGACTTCCGTCTGACTTCTTCAACCCAAAGTATAGACCAGAACCAATCCTTGGACAGGTTTGAGCAAACGCTAGGTGGCGTTCGGGACCCACGGTTTATGTGCCTTCCAAAACACAAAATCATCTTTCCTTTCGATAATCAGGCGATTTGGGCCTGCAATATCCTAACCAGACTGGAAACAACCTTTCACAAAGTATTCTTCCTAGTGGGATTTGAATCCATGACATTGACCACGTAGCTCCTTTGAAAGAGATCATCTCATCGTTAGGTTTTTTTAGTCTCCACTGCAGAAGCACAAACCTCTCTTTGCTACTAGAGCCATACTTGGCCAGTGCAGCCAGACGATTGATAATCTACAGTTCTACACTCTTCTCGCTGGCCTGACGGGTTGGAGAGGTCTCATGATGTTTGTTTATAAGCTTTGTTTAGCTTGTATTCCCTAAGTCGCCTTATACGACATCCACGGGACCTGAAGTAGTCCTATTCTGCTCTACTGGAAACCATACGGCAAAGATATACATTTGAAAGAGATAATATCTAATAATATCATATTTATATATAGAAATCCATAAGACGGTAAACAAAAATACGTAACCAAACATAATCTTATTTATCGCAAGGGGCGAAAATGGGATTCGATGAGCGGAGGCGCACTTAACGCGTTTGATGTCCACCCAGCGCCTCCCCTTTATTCGGACTTATGGAGAGGTCACAGTACAGAGACGAAAGCGTTTCTTAGTCACTGTCGTCAGCATGTGACAAGTAAAAGCGTAATTCTATTTTTACATGAAATGCGACTTCGTAAATTTTCTTTACCCAATCTTGATATAAGAAAGAAAAATGCTTTATTTGACACAGATACAACACTAAAATAATTTTCTTAAACAATTATATAAATGGGCATATTTGTGCCTGTATCAAAAAGTAATCCTCTCAGCATAATGTTGTGACAAGAGCCACAACGCTGGTCGCAATGGTTGACCGGGAGAGAATGCCATATGGCATTAGGTCCGCCTCTTGTACGTTTTTTGACTGTGCAATAAAGTTTAAATAAATAAATAAATAAAAACGCTGGTCTTCCAAAGATACCGACATAAAAACTTAATTTAAATAGAACAAAAACAAAAAAAAAACATAAATATGATTTTACAAGCTGCTTTAACATATCTGAAATAGCTTGACGATTGGCTTTTTATCGAGTATGTTAGTAGCAAATACTGTTGTCAGATTTTTCGAGCTGCCAAGGCTTCTGACGTGCTTTTACTAGACTAATACTTCACCTATGTTTCAGTAATACTTCGTTACTTGATACCTATGCGTGCAGCGATAAAACCTATCTACATGAGATGGTGTTTAACCCCCGACAAAAAGAAGGGTGTCATAAGTTTTAAGGTTGTTTTGTCTGTTTCTCTGTTCATTGGTGTTTAATTTACTGGAGAAACATATCTACATGAGAATGTTTATTGCAGTAGGTATTTCTCTTCTTATAATATTCCGCTACTGCTTATCCACTAAGACCTTCACCTTATTATCACGTGTAGTAGACCAGAATTTTCTTTCTTTGATTATAAGTCGGCCATTAGACTTATTTTGCCGCTAATATATGATTTAGAGGGTTGTAATGCTGTTAAAGATGTGTGGATAGGGTGCTTATTAGATATTATATCTGGCGATGTTTCATTGTGGTGTAGGAGACGAGGTATTACAGATATGTTATTTATTACGTTCATTATAGCTGATGGCTTAGTATAATTTACTAAATATACTGGTCTGGGAGAGAAAAACATAGATTGAACTAGATGCTTTTCATGTAAAGGACGATCAAGGAATTATGAATGAAAATGTGAATCATCATCATCATCATCATCATCTGAGCGTATTTTCCCGGTTGTATCCTCAGCAGTAATGCTTTAGAGCTCGGGTCCATTACCTAACCAAGGAGATTTGACGAGGTTACTGGTTGTCTGACCTCCACAACCCAAAGAGTAAACCAGAACCAATCCTTAGGTAGTTTGTACGTGCGTACCCACAGTTTTTACGTGCCTTCCGAAACAACGAATCATCTTTCTTTTCGGATAAAAAGTCAAAGTCAAAAAGTCAAAATTTTTTATTCAATGTAGAATAAATTTATCTCTTATTGAAGGTCATTTTTTTAAAATATTATTTTAGTGCAAAAGCTAAAAACTATAGCGTTTCGGAACGACCACTGCTGGGAAGATTACGCCGAAAGAAACCCAGTTCAGTATTGGTCCCTACCCAGCCTGATGGGCTATGTTACAATTACAATATAGATTTACACTTAAGCTATACATTTAAATTATACAATTACAATTTGCAGACAACTATTTCCAAGAATTTTTCTCAGATGATGATAAGTAGTCATTTACATGATACTACGCATTTTGTAATAAATGATTTTTAACGGCTGTCTTAAACTTAGTTAATGGTAATGCTACTATATCATCTGGAATTTTATTATAGAGGCGCAAGCCGAGACCCACAAAAGATTTTTTTGTTTTCTCTAACCGCAAAGCTGTGATGGCTAATTTATTTTTATTTCTCGTGTTAATACTATGAATGTCACAATTTCTCTTAAATGAGTGTATATTCTGACGCACGTACATAATGTTCGCATAGATGAATTGCGAAGGGAGGGTCAAAATATTTATGTCTTTAAATAGTTCCCTCAAAGACTCTCTAGCATCTTATTTATATATAAATCTGATAGCGCGTTTTTGTAAAACAAATATGGTATTTATATCTGCAGCGTTACCCCATAGCAATATTCCATAGGACATAACACTGTGGAAGTACCCAAAATATACCAAACGCGCTGTATCAACGTCAGTCATTTGCCTAATTCTTCTAACCGCATAGGCCGCAGAGATAATTAAGTGATTCAAGCATGCAATATCCTAACTAGACTGAAGAAACTTTTTTCAAAGTATGCTTCCCAATGGTATTCAAACCCATGACCTGCGAATCACAAGGCGCACGCAATTTCAAAATTTGAATCATGTCACTATTTGGATTCCGATTTTACACTTTTGCGCCTTTCATCTACCTGTAAATAGTTTTGGTTTGCAGCTCTGGGATCTGTCTGTCCCAGTAGGGATATAAATGTGATACTTTATTTACACCATTACATCTTTGTCGCTGACGAGGCGGACAGAGCTAAGGCTAAACCTTAAGACCACATTTACGTAAAGGTGTGCGTGAAGGTGGAATTTAGTAGAAATGATAGTCATGATGGTCTAAAAGAAAAACATAGAGTATACTTTCCAGCGGTTTTCTATCCAAGTAGATCGTAAGGCCTATCAAGAGAATGGTTAAGAATCTTAAGGAATCTTTTGTTATGTGAGTCAATAAAAATATACAACGTGTAAGCGACATTATCATCAGGTCTTTTTGTCTCCACTGCAGGAGCACGTCCCTCTCTGTACTTCTTGGCCGGAGCAGCCTGAGTACTTTGGCCTACCTCCTCGTTGGCCATACGATTGATTTTTATAAGCTTTGTTTAGCTTGTATTTCCTAAGTCGCCTTCTACGACATCCACGGGAGGACTTGGAGTGGCCCTATTTTACTCTGCTGGAAACCGTACGGCAAGTTACATGTGCGTAATAACTCAAACCACGGGCTATACTACATCTATATCACTACAGTATTGAAACTAAACAGTAAAAAAACAAATAAAACCTGCTTGCTTTGTTTATAAACTTGGTTGGTTGTTAAATTAAGGGTCCCCCGACCCTAGACCAAAATACAACTTTCCATACAAACGTAGTCTACGTTTTATTTCAAAACGACATATCCGATTTGGGCAAAATTTTGTAATTTCAAAGATATTGCAATTATCTAGGTTTATATTTAGTTTCCGACGGTAAAAATATGAACTTGAAATAGAATATAGTGTTTTATATCATTTTTGACCATTAGTATGGGAAACTTCTAAATCGTTATATTTTCTTTCCAGTTCATAATTTTAGTATGGGAAACCCAATATAACCCTAGATAATTGCAATTTCTTTACAATTACCAATTTTTACCGGAATCTGACATGTGGTTTCAAAATTAAACGTGTACTACGTTTGTATGGAGAAGTCTATGGTCGCCGGACTCTTAAACACCAAATTCAAAATTCATTTTTTGTTTGTTAATACACAGCATAGGTCTTATTTATATTTGGACTTAAGTTCTTTATCGGACTTCACCATATTGCAAGAAAATATATAACTTTTCATGACTCAACGTTACTTCGAAATTTTTCACTTCACCGAAAAATATACATTGAAAATAATTACCTCAGGATTTTTTCTACATTCAATTAAAGCTGTTTCAAAGAGATGTTTTAGAGCATCCGTATAAACCGGCTCGCGGAGAACTGTTAATGTGTATAGGGGGATTAGTGTTTGGTTCTGAGTAAGGCGTAGGACACAAAGAAGGAAATTCACTAAAAGACTGGCTAAGTAGGCATTTTATAGTGGTCTGGAGTTCTGGACGCGTTTCAATTAAATTTGTTGCAATTTGTGCGGTTTAGACAATGAAAAAAAAATTACTTCTACTTATAGTCGTTATTCGTTCGACCGAATAAAACTTAAATCGTGGTTCGAGCGTTAAATTTTTTTTAAATATATGCTTTCACTGAATAGTCGCATTTCGGGCGTATAATTAATTTTATTATGTTGAAAGTTGTGATTCTAGCGTCATTATTTAAACTCATAGATTTACTAAGCAATCTCTGCAATCCTACTTCCTACTAATATTATAAATGCGATAGTGAGTTTGTATATTTGTTTGCTACCTCTTCGCTTAAACTACTAAACCTATTTGAATGAAATTTGGTATGGATATAGTTTAAGACTCGGGGAAGGACATAGGGTACTTTTTATCCCGTTATTCCCACGGGAAGCGAAGCCCGTGGGTACAGCTAGTATTTACTATCATAAATGCCACTCCTGGCCTGTAGACTGTGATGGATCGAACCAGATTTAATGGGTTTCATTAGTACCTTAGTGGTCGCTATGTACCCCGACGTGATACAGAGGTCGTATAATTTTGTCCCAAAACCTATATTAACAAAAAAGACTTAGTAATTTCTAGGAAATCTACGCTATTCTACACATACCTTAACCAGCGTCCAACTCAGAATATACGAGTCTATTTTTCGTCTGAAGCTTATGGCTTTTAGATTATTCGGTGTGGTGTGCTTTTCCGTTGATACTAGGGTACTTATACGAAATGCGGATTCATTTATTTTGCCAAATAAGTATTTGAGTTACTGTTTATCTAAAAGGTTCGTATACTGTTTCGACGAACGTACCGAGACCAGATTGCAGACGTTATTAAAAAAGGATGAGTAAGAAGTACCTGTAACCAGCGGGCATGCATGAAGAGGGTGATGAGTGTAGATGAAGCGAAAGAAGTCTGTCAGGCAAGCAAGTGGAGTCCATGTCTCTGCCGAACCCTGTGGGAAACAGGCGTGATATTATGTATGTTTGCATTCGTTTACTGATTAGATTCAAGATACAAAACGATTGTGAGGTAAATAAAAGTAAAATAAATAAAAAAAGTATTTAATGCCATATTTTAACCCTCATCTTTATAAAATTTGTCTTTTGTCTCGTTCTTTTCTAATTAATTTCCAAATATTGGAAAAAAGGGAAAGAGACAACATCAATGAGACCTCTCGAACCCGTCTGGCCAGCGAGGAGAGTGTAGGCCAAGTCCTCAAGCTGCTCTGGCCAAGTATGGCTCTGGTAGTACAGAGCGAGTCGTCCTCCTACAGTGGAGACAAAAAGACCTGGTGATGAAAGACAAAAAAATGATTTCCGTCATTTGCCTTTGCGGGTGTGCGGGAGTTTTAAAAAATTTTAAAAGACTAATAAATACAGCCCACGGCCATACGACCCAAGTATTAAACGGTAAACGTGGCTACCGAAGCACGGAGTAGCTCGAAAAATTTTCGTGGTCACCCATCCAAGTGCGGACCTCACCCGGCGCTACTTAACTTGCGAAAGCGCTAGCAATACTTCCACTGTGAAATGTACATCTTCCAAAACAAACAATGTTTGGAGCCGGCAACTGCCCTCATGTCAGCAAGTGTCTGACGAAATTACGGTCCTCCGTCAGTCAGATATCGATGCTTAATTAAATACCAATCACGTCTACTGTCTTGGGAAGTTTGAAATTACTAGAGTTGATAATACCTCCTTTGAAAAATAATAAGCACCTGTGAAATTGCCGTTTTTCGTATGAAAATGGCAAATTCATAAGACAAGACCTAATCTACTGATATATATCAAACAAACATCTTACAAACTTTCGCATTTATAATATTATAAATGCGAAAGTTTGTAAGATGTTTATTACTCTTTCACGTTAAAACTACTAAATGGATTTTAATGAAACTTTACAATAATGTAGCTTATACATCAAAATAACACATAAGCTACCATTTATAAAGATATTGTGTGATCCTGCGCAGACGAAGTCGCGGGCACCGGCTAGTTAGGTATATATCTTAGAACATGCGAGCGAAGTTCTTGTTTGCATGTATGTGAGTATAAGTGTTTGCTAAGGGGTAAATTGACGAACAATAGCAGCCACAACAGTCTAAAGTTCTGTTGCACCAATTTTTTGTAATTCAATTTATAGTAATATGTTAGTATAATTTGTTATTTATGTTCGTTAAAAATTAAAAAATATATATACAGTCGATTTTACAAATTAATATATACTAAACTAAACTATATTAAACTATAAATAAACGTTAAACTAAACTATAATGATTATATATAATTAGTTAGTATAATTAAAATAAAAAAAATATTAAGTAAAATTCGAAAGAACCACATTTGTGCGACGAACTGTTGCCTGTCAGACCTATGAACGGCATAATATTTGATTGGTACCATTATTTCTCGACATCAATTTTGTTCGACCAACGTTTGACTATCATAAAATTTGTTCGGCACTACTATTGCTCGACAGCTTGAAATTCTTAGCAACAACAACTTTTTACTCAAGTCAAAAGATGATAACAGAAAAAAAGGTTTGTGTTTTATCATCTCTATAAAGTTCTATCTCAAGACGGCACCTCAATCAACACCCTTCAGAGTGACACCTACCGAAGTAGATCCAATTTGCATCCGATACGCTTGATCAGCTGATTCGATGCAAATTACAAGCCGACATCTTTTGAGAATTTCATTAAAATTCACCACTACAAATTTTGTTTTGATTTATATAATTTTTTTGGTTCATTTTTGTGCATGTAAGTGGGTAACACAGGGTTCGATTTTTTAACTTAACAACTGGCATAGAGATGACATTCGGGACTAAGAACTTAAAGTGCCTTTCAAAGCACAGAAGGCCGTATTAAAAAGATTTTATCTGTGTATGTTTACAACGTAGAAGAGACATACCCGTAATAATTCGAATCACAGGCTATACTAGACCACTATAGTATAATGAAATTAAAATAACTGAATGATTTGCGCTTTTTTGCCCTCGATCGGCTCCTACGATCCACGAGATGAGAGGCAGTTGGTACATTCAAAGTTTTTTCTTTTCTCCCATAAAGGTCTTGGCATGGAAAAAAGGGTTCCTTTTTTTTCTCTATACGAATACTATACCAGCAGATATTGCTAAGAAAGCAATCTTTGGGTTCAAGGTAGTCAGTATTATGAAATTGATACTATACTTTCCATAAACACAGATAACAACGAAAAAAAAATTCGTCTTGTTTTTTTTTGTGATTTGGCAGCATTACAAAACTATACGTACCGTATAGAACTCTAATAAAAAGTATATTCGAAGTATAATTTGTTTGTAAATATCGTAAATTACTAACAAGGCAATGTCTGAGTTTCTCATAAACTCTTATGCATTCGCGTCTTTGAGAATATCGAGAAATTTGAGAAGTGCAAGAAATTAATTGAGCTTAAACTCCAAGTTTCAAAGAAAATGCACTTGCTGATGCATTTTGAACTTTATGCGCTAGTGTTAAAGCTCAATTTTGAATGAAGACGAAAGCTTACAAAAGTTTGAAGCAAATATTTTATTTCTTACTAGCCGAAGCCCGCGACTTCGTTCGCGTGGACTTTATGTCTCTGGAAAATGCTCATCAGGCTGAACAACTTTTACTAAGGCGGCATTTTTTTATCTCTTATAGTTTAGCTGGACCATTATGGTTCTGCATCAGGCGTTCCATTTTCCAAAATCATTTATACCCTATATGTTACCCAGGCTTAATAGCTATATAACAAAAAAAGTTTCATTCGAATCCGTCCAGTATTTCCGGAGATTAGCGTGTACAAACAGACAAACAGACAAACAGACATACAGACAAACAGACAAACAGACAAACAGACAAACAGACAGACATTTTTTTTTAAATTCTTACTCTGTTACTACGTCTCCATCGCCCCCAATATTTTTTTTGGAAATATATTTAATGTACAGACACACTTTTTTTACTGTTTTATTATATGTATAGATTGCCACCTTTGCGAGGTCTCGGTGCATTTTTGATCAATATGAGCTATTTCCTTGGCGAAATGTTATACAACGTGAAAGTGATATGCCCGTAATAAATCGAACCACCGGCTATACTAGATCACTATACACGCTGACTTTTCATTGGTTTTGGAAAAAAAAATGTCGTGTAGCAAATAAATTCCTCTATCCATATACGTAATCCAAATTTCTGTATGTCATAAGATAAATAAGTTGCGTAAATGATTTTCGATCGAGACCACGTAGTTATACGCCGGCCTAATGTCGATGACCCCGGCCGGCCAGCTGGAGGTGTATGGCGGCGGTACTACTAATTGATCTCACAATTTTACTTTCGAGTTTAAGACAACATTTTTTGTTATTGAATTTTTATTTTGACTAGCTAATTAGGTCTTACTAACGATGCATATGAAGTGGCCTTCGGCTTCAGAACCAATGAAAAATCACCGTGTATATTGAACGTATAAAAAAATTAAAATAACAGTCCAAAATAATAATAAAATTTTGGCATTTCCATACAAAAGTGTCTAGCCGCCCGGGCAATTTGAATAGTATCTATGTAATGCGCCAATAATACTTTTTTGGCTCATCATCATCAGGTCTTTTTGTCTCCACTGCAGGAGCACGACCCTCTCTGTACTACCAGAGCCATACTTGGCCAGAGCAGCCAGAGGATTTGGCCTACACTCTCCTCGCTGGCCAGACGGGTTGGAAGGGTCTCATTGATGTTAATAAACTGTGTTTAGCTTATATTTCCTAAGTCGCCTCCTACGACATCCACAGGAGGACTTGTCATACAGGAGTGGCCCTATCATACAAATAACTGGCCAAATTCAAAGTTTAGACATTGGCAAATCCACTCTGGGTATTTAACTAGTGCACGATCCGATATGAATCTTTAATTTTCCAAATTTATTAAAACGCTAAGCGAACTCCGCGTTCAAACAGCAATATTTTTTACGACGGAGGTTAGTGACGTGACACCATTTATCGATTAGTACTTTAACTGTCGACTAGAGTAGCCATAGACTATATTTATACATATAATAATGCTCCCATGCTGGTCTGGGAGAAATAAAAAAACTTAGAATGTACCAGCTGCTTCTCTTCCCACGCAGATCGTAAAAGCCGATCGAGGGAATGGGCAAAAATGCAAATCATGTTAACAGGCGATGCGGCTAGCAACCCATCACTGTATTGATTGCTTTTCCATCTTCTCGCCCACCATGACGCTAAAAGTGGCTTTTGGGTCTTGCGGCCCTGGGCTCTGCATAGAGCCGCAAGACCCAAAATGCTCTGTCTGCCCCATTAGGGATAAAGGCGTGATAGTATGTATGTATAATATATATGTTTTTAATTTGGATACCTTATGTATATAACGACTTTAAGCGGTTTGCAAGAAGGTGGAAAAAGGAATTAAAATAATTATGGATTGCCAGACGCATCACAACATGGCTACAACATAATTTGCATTTTTGCTCACTCCCTCGATCGGGTTTTACATTATAAATACCAGCCAAGTGCGAGTCGAATTCGCGCACGAAATTTTCCGTACCATTATATATTTAAAAAAAATTCGTTTGTTTTATGGGATCTCTTTAATATTTAATTTATTCTGTTTTTAGTATTTTTTGTTATAGTGGTAAAAGAAATAGATCATCTGTAAAAATTTCAACAGACGAAACGGATGGACAGCGAAATTGTAATAGGGTCCCATTCTTACCCTTTGGGTACGGAACCCACGAATAGAAAAATGACTAACATCAACAAAACAATGACGCAATCGCGCAAAAATGCGACAATAACTTTTAAATGCAATTGATGGGTGCAATACACACAATCAATTCAATATCAATCTATGAAGTGACATCATCTTCTGATTGTCGAATGAACTCAACCCATATTGTCGTTATTCAATTATATAGATGGTAAATGGATACTTTAGCACTGTTTTTAGCAAACAGACTGATATGTTCCATATTATACCCGGGAACACTTTTCTCACACATCGCCATCCCTTACGGATCAGCGTTCAGCCAAATGGAAATTGTATGGGCAGACGAACATTTTTTATCGATTTTCAATATTTTTTTATACAAAATAGTGAAGTATCTGTCTTTATGTCTGTGGGATCGTAGCGCTTGAACGGATAGACCGATTTCAATGCAGTTTTTTTTAAAAAGTGAAAACAATTGTAAGGTGAAAGTAAAAAACTAAAATAAGAATTCGCTTGCTAGACATTTATGTTATTTTTTTTTTCTGAAATCATTAAAAGTCGGCAGGGATGTCGACGTTAAGAAAAATATATCAATAGTCATTTATTTGTGACTAAAAATTAAATTTTGCATAATGTAAATTAATTTTTACGTTAACTACGTCAGTAAAAAGTCCGCCCTGAATAGCACCTGATGCAAGTCCATGACACTTGCGGCATTTCCCCGCTGAACAGTCATTTATCGATAACAGCAAGAAAATATCGACTTCAGCCCTCTCTAGGGCTGGTACGCGATAGGAAATTAAAATTTTCCTCTTCATTTAAAGAAGCGTGCCCGGGGCATCTCCTTAATGCGGCCCGTATCTATCCGCCATCGATGTGGTTTATATGTGTATCTATTCCTACTTACAGTGTTTTAAGAGATTATCCAATGTGGGGTAAAGTGCTTAACTGTACTTCAAAATACAGATACAGATACATTTTCACGTCTATATCCCTGACGGGGTAGACAGAGCCCAGGGCCGTTAGGCCCAAAGGCCACGCTTAGCGTGGTGGGCGTTAAGATGGAAAAGAAATCAAAATAGTGATGGGTTGCTAGCCGCATCGCCTATTACCATGATTCAAATCTCGCCCATTCCCTCGATCGGCTCTTACGATCTGCGCGGGTAGAGAAGCAGCTGGTACATTCTAAGTTTTTTCGTTTCTCCCAGACCAGCATGGAAGAATTCAAAAGACAACGTGGAGGTTCATAGTAGTCGTTCGAAATTCAAACCTGCGAAGAATACCACTATTCTTCGAAATGTCGTAGAATTACGACTAACTGTTAGTCGACAGACCCATATGAAAATAACGGAGATAAATCGTATACAACGTGGAAGGGACCTACACGTGATAAATCGAACCACGGGTTATACTCTAGATCACTTTAGGATTAACTAGATTGATTGATTGAGTTATTCTTAGGTCAAGTCTTGTGAAAATACGGACTTTATTAGCAGACGTCGAAGTCTTTATTTTATTGAAGTGAAAACTTCTTTAGCGGCGTTGTTCACTTTTTTTGGAATGGGTAAAAAATGTTAAACTCGCGTCAGGACACGTGACCTGATCGAAAATTCGTAAGACGGATGGAGAGTAGACAGCTGGCGCGGCGTAGGAGAGGGAGTATCCCCCTCTCCTTCTACGGCGCGGCGAAAATGTATGCCTGCGCCTGCTGTTTCGTATATCAAAAATGCACAACGTTAATATTCAAGTTTTCACTTCGACCAGAGTGCAACCCGTCGTTTTTTTTTTTATATATTTATTAGCCGTAAGAATTTCGGGATAAAAACTATCCTATATCCTTACCCGAGTCTCAAACTATATCCATACCAAATTTAATCTCAATCGGTCGAACTGTGAAACTTATAAAAAGTGTAACTAACATGACTTTGTTTTATATATATTAAGAAACTTGGATCATCTCTCATTCCTTTTTTTTTAAGGATAAAAAGACAAAAATTGTACCCTATGAGTATTTACCTTTACCTAGTAAATCAACAATTTCATTCTTTAAAATTTTGTTTAGCACCCCTTATCTTGCAAACATAACAAGACAAACATGGGCAAATTAAGAAAAAAATCCCCTAACTTCGTTAGTGTTAATGAAAAATCAATTTTCAAAATGGCGACGCTCAAGGCGTCATGATTCTAGCCCTCCGGAATCGAATCCATCCGTTGATTATCTCACACCCACTCAGCTTTACGAATCTTATCTTGCTTCCTTTTTTTAGTGGATCCGCAACGGTATAAGTTAGATCTATTAAAAAAGCAAGATAAGATTATTCAAGAAAAGAAACTACTAATTAAAACAATACAATACAAAAAACTTTATTGCACCAAAAGAAATTTACAATTTGGGAACACTTATAAATGGCAACATGCAGTGGGGTACAATCCGTACAATAGGCGGCCATAACGCCGAAGCAATCTCTTACAGGCAACCAAAAAGAGAAGGAATGTGAAAATATATAATAAATAAATTAACTGCTGGATATAAGGAACTTTTGTACGCGGAGGAAGTTTGCATTACTAGCGCTTTCACCAGTTAATGACACCAGGCGTGGTCCGCATTTGAATGTGTTATCACAAGTGGCATAATAATTTATCTAGCTTCTCCACAAGGAAGGCACGTATGTATATAAGTATAATGTCAAAATATATGCAGATATTTTGGTCCATACTGCGATCTGTTGGCTCCGAAGTAGCCCAGCTAAGGATGCGATCGGGAACGCACGACAAAGAAGCGAGTACTTGTTGCCCAATGGGTGCGGCACCTCGTTGATTACCCCCGATATTTATTTTTAATTAGGAAAAAAGCGGTCTTTTCTCTCGCTAATTATTTTCTAGCTTATCTCCCGATGATTTATACGGTGCGATGGGATCGAATTTTTTTTCGATTTTCCGAGTTGATTTAATTATAATTTAGGAGGGTCCTCATAAAAATTGGAAACAGATACGATGGCTACCTACTTAAGATGTTGTTTGCTATTTTAACCGTCTTCAAAAAAGAAGATTTATCAAAGTATTTTGGTGTAGAAGTCGGTTTGTAGATTCAAAAAAATATTGGTTTAAAGAAAGCTGAAACAATAATTTCGGCCAACCGTTAGTCGTCTATATATATTTTTTAAACCAACCAACGACTACTTTTTTGGTAAACATGTTATAAGCCGAGTATCATTGAGATAGACGTTGTGAAGTGAACCAAATTAGTAAGCAAATTTTAAACTAAAAAAAGCAAAATTGGTTTGTAGCTGTTTTCCATTGTTCTTTGGCGATTTTTGTTATAAATGAAAGATATTGTGTTTACCTTCACATAAGTACCTATTATACAAATAATTTATATTACCTATATGGTATTTGTAATTGATGAGGTTAATTTAATCTAAATTTATTTTCCTCATTTAGAGCTTTCAAATAAAACTTGTTTTAATAATCATTTTTTCAATTTAAATTTTTTTTTTATCACCAGAACATTCAAGTCATCCACCACGAAGCTAAGGTCAATCAAATTCCAATTATATTAAAAATAAAAAAAAAAAAACTATCTTAACCATTGTAATGATCACGACACAACTGTACGCACTATCCATTACAACCGCGTCGTTTCAATAGGCGTTAATTAAAACGACAAACAAAATAACCGTCGACTTCAGTTGCAGTCAAAATTCACACTATTCCGATGTGAGAATTAATTAAATACTGCCTAGTCAGCGATGTAGAATTGTGGAAGTGGCATGGAGTTAACATTTTAAACCTTTCCAGGACATAGCGTTTAAATGACAGAATGTCCAAATGGTTTGATTGCCTTTGTGTTGAGTAATTCAAGACTCAAAATAAATTACAAACTTATAACACAATCGTTAAAAAGAACGATTTTCAAATGCATTTAAAGTCTTATAGTTCAATAAGCCGTGTGGTTTCCGGCAGAGAAGAATAGGACCACTCCAAGGGCGACTCAGGAAATACAAGCTAAACAAAGCTTATAAACATTGATGAGACCTCTCCAACCCGTCTGGCCAGCGAGGAGAGTGTAGGCCAAGTCCTCCGGCTGCTCTGGCTAAGTATGGCTCTGGTAGTACAGAGAGGGTCGTGCTTCTGCAGTGGAGACTAAAAAGACCTAAAGATAGATAGATAGATAGTTCAATCATTGGAACGAGCTAATGTCAGATATATTAATTGCTACAGAGTGTAAATGTTAGAATAATCGAGTGTCAGAATGTATAAATGTCACAGATTATGGACTAGTTCTCACGTACCTGCTCCGTGTAAAGTAACTGCCTCCGTGGTGTAGTAGTTAAAGCGTTCGGCTCATACCCAGAGGTCGCGGGTTCGATTCCCGGCGAGGGCAACGACTTTGTGTTGTTGTCCTAGTTTAGTTAGGACATTGCAGGCTGATCACCTGATTGTCTGATAAGTAAGATGATCCGTGCTTCGTAGGGCACGTTAAGCCGTCGGTCCCGGTCACTGTCTTTGACATTGGTCGTTACCTAAAACGATGGCCTTTAAGGCGGTTTAAAAACTCTGACACTAGTGTTAGAAACTAACACACACGATAAGAAGAAGTACTAACGTACAGAAGTCTTACTCAGCTAATGAATTCAAACAAATATCTACTCAATGTGGTGTTCTTCTAATTCTTATCGTGTGTTATAGTGACTAACACTAGTGTCAGAGTTTTAAACCACCTGATATGGTTTTAGGTAGCGACAAATGTCAAAGACAAAAATGTGGAACGCTTCACGATTTTGCGCGTCATCCTTGCGCAGCTACTCAATGTGGTTAGCGATATGGTTTAATTTAGCTCGCGACAGAACTCGACATCTAGAGGTGCATTGCATGCCAATTTCATTCTTATTACTCGTAACATAAGATTCACGTCACTGAATTTGCCACTTCGCGCGCGCATAGTATATGTAGGTATAGTTTCGATACCTAAACGGGGAGTGACACAGGCCTGACTATGTCAACTATGGATTCATCATCATCATTTCAGCCGCATAACGTCCAATGATTCCAAATAGATTTCCAAAATGACCGATTTAGAGCGGCCTGCATCCAGCGCCTTCCAGAGACTTTGGTCAGGTCGTCAGACCACCTTGTGGATGGGTGTGGATGGGCCCTCGATGTTTTGATTCCTTTTCCATCTTAAGGCCCCCACATCTTAACCACCACGCTAAGCGTGGCCTTTGGACCTAGTGACCCTGGGCTCTGTCTACCCCGTCAGGGATATAGACGTGAAAATGTATCTGTATCTGTAACTACCCTCGATCGAACCACATCCAATAGGATTCATTAGTACCTTAGTGGTCGCTATAAAATTATTACATATGCATACATTTAATAGCTTAATAATTATAAAGTCTATTTATTTAATCTCATGAATACATATAAGTAACAAATAACAATCTAGTTAACCTCTAAATTGCAATAAGTTACCTCATTATCATTACTTTGTCCACGGGGCGCTATGGCAATGTCGATTAATATAATTAATATAAATTATTTTAATAAACCATTCAAAGTGCAATAGTTTAATGTTATTATTCATTAATATATAGCGTAATTAATGGTTGATAGTTTATTTCTAAGATCCGCAATTTAAATAAAAATTCTTAAATCAAATAGCGTTCTGGCTGTTCTAAATTCAATAGGATTGGAGTTTTAAATAGGATTCTTGGTATCGAAATTCAAAAAGTGTTGTTTTTCGCATCGAATGTCGATGCAACATTGTTTTTGATATTTTCATTTGTTTTATACGACTTACGTTCGTACACTTCTTTATACACGACGGGCTTGATATAGCAAATACCCATAATACCTAAGAGTCACATTTGGAATGATGGTGGTTTATTTATTTTAGTTCATTTATTGTAATGAACTTCTTCTTCTTCTTCTTCTCGTTTGTGTTAGTGACTAACACTAGTGTCAGAGTTTTTAAACCGCCTTAAAGTCCTCTGACATAGTTTTAGGTAACGACCAATGTCAAAGACAGTGACCGGGACCGACGGCTTAACGTGCCCTCCGAAGCACGGATCATTTTACTTATCGGACAATCAGGTGATCAGCCTACAATGTCCTCACCAAACTAGGACAACAACACAAAGTCGTTGCCCCCGCCGGGAATCGAACTCGCGACCTCCGGGTATGAGCCGAACGCTCTAACCACTACACCACGGAGGCAGTCAGATTTGTATGAACTAAAATAAATAAACCACCATCATTCCATTCTCTGAACTAAAATAAATAAACCACTTTTATAATTATGGATAAGTATCCATACTGAACAATTATAAATATTCGTCTTTTTTTGTCTTTTTAGTAAGTTTTGTTGGTTGACAGGTAGAAAAGTGGTTTATTACCAATACAAATTGCTTTTTAGAATTCTAAATCTAATGGAACACCAACTTGATTTTAAAAATTCATTTAAGTTCAATAAATTAATAATTATTAAGTAAGTATACATACTTCAACATCATCATTTCAGCCGCATAACGTCCACTGCAGGATATAGGCCTCATCCAAAGATTTCCAAAATGAGCGATCTCCAGCTGCATCCAGCGCTTTTTAGTGACCCTGGTCAGGTTATCTGACCACCTTGTACCACCGGGTGCCCTACGCTACTTAAGTACATATTTACGTATATGTCGTGGATGTTTAATAATAAACCCGTGATTGCTTTTTAGAATTCGAATTCTGAATGAATACCAACTTGATTTTTAAAAATTCTGTTGAACACGATATTTAAATAGGATTCTTATATTTAAAACGACAGATTCATTAGATTTTTTATGCAAAAGCCTCTATTTGTTCGAGCGACAGATTATTAAAACGACTGGTCACGTGACTCTTTTACGACGTTAGGTGATTAGAACGAAACAATTATAATTATAGCGATAAAATAAAATAATATACATAAATAATTGTTCAAAACTAAACCATTGATTGCGTTTTAGAATTCGAATTCTGAATGAATACCAACTTGATTTTTTAAAATTCATTTTAATTCGAAATTCAAATATAACAAATTCTCGATGATCTCAATTTAGTCGAACACGAGATTTAAATAGGACTCTTGATGTTCTGAATTCAAAAATGTTTTCGCTTCCAGTGTCTTTGTGTCAGTATGTGTGTACGGTAGACAGTGTGGGCCATAAATTGAGCGGGCCTGTCAATTGCACGCGCCCGCCAATAGTTGCGGTCGGGCGGGGATGCAACACGCTTTTTGGCGTTTTGTTTTGCTGTTAAAAATATTTGTTTCATTGGGATTTTCATGCAAAAGCGGCTATTTGTTAGAGCGACAGATTGTTAAAACGACATGTCATGATAATATAAATAAATATATAGGGACAAATTACTTAGATTGAGCTAGCCCCAAAGTAAGTTCGAGACTTGTGGGATACTAACACAATGATATTATATTTTACAACAAATTCCTATATAGATAACATCCAAGACCCAGAACAATTTGAAAAAGGCCATTTTCCAACTTGCCCTAACCGGGGATCGAACCCGAAACCTCTGGGCGGCGAACTAGCATGATGACTACTACGTCACGGAGGTCGACAAAACGTGACTCTTTTACGGCGATAGGTCATTAGAGCGAATTGCATTATAGCGATAGAATAGAATACAAAAAAGCCAAGACATACCCAAAACCCCGCAGTCTTAATTTTATCGCATAACTATAACGGGAGTAAAATACTATTTGCAGCCTGGGTAGGCATAAATACTACCATTTTCGCACCTAGTGGCTTTGAAATGCAACATGCTTTTTGGCGTTTTGTTTTGCTATTACAAATATTTGTTTCATTTGGATTTTCATGCTAAAGCGGCTATTTGCATAAAATAACGATAAGGAAAATTGATAAATATACATATAAATATTTTTAGCAAGCGTGCGCGTTATAAGAATAGCTTAAAGATTTTTTCAGTTAGTTTAAATTGTTAGAAATATAATAATCACAATAAGTGTAAATGAAGTACAATTTTTTATTAAATGTAGCGCCCTACCAGGGTCTCATGTGCACTTTGTAACCTAGATTTAAGTTTTACAATTGTATGTGCATGAAAACATGAAATAAATGAATTATGAATTATATAGGTCATTGAAACGACAGATCACATAAGACTTCACTAGAGCGGCAGATTCATCATCAGAATACAAAAATTCAAGACATATCCTAAACCCCGCTAGTCTATTTCCCGTGGAGCCATAAATATCATTGTTTTCGCATCTAGTAGATTTGAAATACAATATGCTTTTTGGCATTTTTTATAGATAATAAAAATATTTGTTTCCTTGGGGTTCCGACGTGCTGAAAATCTTTTTACTGTTTATATTATAATTTTTTTGTTTATCTTGGTGCAGTAAAGTTAATTTGTATTGTATTGTATTACAGGCCATTCACATATGATTACGTCACAGTTCACACAGAACTGGGAAAGGGACCCCGGATGCTTTAGATTGATCATTTTGAAAATCCTAGCAAGAGGCTTATGTCAAGTTGCAGTGGAAGTTGGAAATGCAGCTAAATTAAAGAATGATGGGGAAGGTGCATGCCTTATGTACGTTTTAAAGAGATAGGAATAAGTGTGACAATGGACGGAGTTCAAAAAGTTAAAATACATTGTTACATAAGTAATATATTGATGGCCCCTTAAATACAACGTGGAAGGGACATACACGGGCTATACTATATCACTATAGCATAATAAATAACATTCAAGAAACCAAAAAAAAAACGACATTCCCATACAAATTGTCCGGGCGGCTGCTTTAGTATGGAAATAGCAATTTTTTTTTGTTTTTTACTTTTATTTTAATTCCATAATACTATAGTAACCTAGTATAGTTCGCGATTCGATTTATTACGAATCCCAAGTTTTATATGAATTAAAATGATAAATAATCTTCACCTACGAATGACATTAAAAAATCCAATATCCATACAAGAATATGATATTGTCTTAAAACATACCTACATCTTTATATTTTTACTTTTTCTTCTTTGACCTATTTATCAAAGAAATCATCCAGGTAAAGAGATAATACATTTTGAGTGTTTCATCACAGCCTCGGTAGCGCAGTAGGCAGCGCGTAAGTCTCATAATCTTAAGGTCGTGAGTTCGATCCTCACCCGGGGCATATTTTTGGAGATTAACCCTTAGGGACAAATAGTTTTTTTTTATCACCTAAAGAGCCATAGGTACTTTTTTTTTATAAAGATTAAGAATATACAAGTAGTGTAGATTTGCCACCGAGCGACCGGGGGTAAAACAAAGATATTAATGTTACAACGTATATCTTTTTCATGGTCGGACCATAGGTATATTTCAAGTATATACAATTTGAAGTGTGCATATAACTCGACCATGAACAAATGTTCGGTCGGTGATAAGTACAAACAACACGGCACTTTTTTCTTTATCTTCTCAATAAGATCTTCTCTTTCGAAGAGTGTCATTATCACGGGTGTGAATGTCAGATTTTTCAAAAATAACTTACGCTATTATATACTGATACTATAAAATATATGCATCAGTTTTGAAGGGCAACATAAAAATAAAAAGAAGGTGACCTTTCAATCACAAGCCAAATTCGAGCAAATTCTGTATGATAATGAACTACTTTCTATTAAAAAAATATTGTGCCTGGATTGAGCGAGTCAACCTATACATTTTGCACTTCTTGATAAGGACTATGGAATGTACTACGTACCTAATTGCTACTCAATAAGGTAATTTACACAGAAAAAACTGATCACTTTTTTGCTGCCTGTACAAAATGCTCCAGGTTATGCCCAGGCAACCCTGTATATTAAAACACATCTTTTTAATATGCAACACCCTACATATGTCACATTTTGCCTAAAATCTTTTTTCTTTCGCTTAGTCTAAAATCTTTTTTCTTTCGCTCAAACCTTAGACGCACTTTTTCTTTTCTTCTAACCCTTGGAAGAACTAATATAATTGGTAAAAGTAGAACAAATATTTAAAAATTGCAGTATCTCAATTCGTTATCGTTCTCACAACAATTAATATGTCACCACATAGTTTAGGCGATGTGAGTCACTCAATAAAATTGTATAGGAATAATTCGATTGGTGCCAATTCGTATGGGAACGCTTGCTCGGTTCAAGGACTAATATGCTGAATTGGGGTCTATTATACTGATATATGATACCTATGAGTGTTGACGAAGCAAAAGAAGTTTGCAAGGATCGTAAGTGGAATTCCATAGTCTCTGCCTGGGAAAAAGACGTGAAAATATGTATGTATAAGAAAAACCTAACTACTATTTAAAGTTGTATCATTTCATTTCAAATTTGACATCATTCTTAATTTATAATTATGACATAACATTCTCAGTCCACATATGTAATTTTAATATACAATAAATTGTAAGTTGATGTTTTAGAGTAAATGCTGCAGCACAGTTTGTTAGCGCTTCTTCTGTACTTGCGCTTATTAAGCGGTACTAAACTTAGCTGTAAGTAAATGATCTGAAGTCACCAACTACTATGAAATCGAGAGGAAAACTGGCAATTTTGGAGTGATACCTACATCTAAAGATTGCGGTGTGGTTTCCGGCAGAGTAGAATAGGGCCACTCCAAGTCCTCCCGTGGATGTCGTAGAATGACTTAGGAAATACAAGCTAAACAAAGCTTATAAACATCAGTGAGACCTCTCCAACCCGTCTGGCCAACGTGAAGAGCGTAGGCCAAATTGTCTGGCTGCTCAGGCCACGTATGGCTCTGTTAGTACAGAGAGCTTCGTGCTCCTGCAGTGGAGTCTAAAAGACCTGATGATGATGATGATGACATCCAAAGATAGATAAATGGTTTTTGGACTTTGACTTTTGAGTCACTTTCACTATTTTATTTCGTACACGAAACGCCATCATTCATTCCAAGACCAAAGTAGCAGACTTGCGGAGGAAGGCAGCCAAATTAAAGTGGGATTTGTACTTTGGAACAATTAAGTTTGATAAAATAAAATAAATAAATAAGGTCGGCCAGATCTGCAGGTTGCATAGGTGGGTCAAAATAAGTACGAAATGGGTCCCTGGTAGTGATGTGCCGTTTCCGTGAAATTTCGGAAACTTTGGGCCATATTGTCATAAACATTGCATTATTCCTAAAATTAAAAAATTTAGGAGAGTATTTAGAAAAATATTGAAAATATTCCCGTTAATTGCAAAACTGCAAAAACCCCGACTTTCAAGCGATAACTCAATAACTTTTAAACGGCCAAACCGATTTTAATCAAATATAGCTAAGAACCACCGAAAGAGACCTTGCTTTCACATGAAAAATCGGCATCGAAATTGTTCCATCTGTTCGAGAGCCACGATGCCACAGACAGACAGACAGACGGCAAGACAGATAGATAGCGTCAAACTTATAATACCCCTCTTTTTTGCCGGGGGTTAAATAAATCAGACCAGCATGGAAGAAATAGAGAGATGAAGTCATTCCTTGCATCAGAATTCAGCGCAGATTGATCTCCACTCATTCACAGTTTAACCTACGCCTCCATCGATTGTATCATTGAAGGGTAGTGCTGGATTTCTGTCGATAGAAAATGATATCGATAAAATGTGACGTATAAAAAGTATAAACTCACAAAATAGTACAAAGAAAGACTCTATCGGTTGTATCATTGAAGAGTAGTACTGGATTTCTGTCGATAGAAATGATATCGATAAAATATGATGTAGGAAAGATAAACTCGCAAATAGTGCAAAGACAGTTTAAACTACGCCCCTATTGTTTGTAGCTAAATCGTCTCGATAATAATTTTTTCAACTAAAAACCGATAATAAAAAGATTCCGGCACATTGCTAACCAGCTTTTTTTTAAATCGATTAAAAATAATATCTATACATAAACTATCAAATAGTATATTAAAAAGATGTAAAACTATTAATAAAAAAATTAAAAAAAACATCGTTTATTTTAGGCTTTACAACCCGTAAAGTGGAAGTAACAAAGGAAACTTACGAGTACTATGTGATTTACTAATAATTTGGTTGATTAAAAAAAATAACAAGCGAAAGTGAATTTCAGTCGAATGCGACAAAAGGATTGCCAAAATTAGCAACATTTTTATCTGGATAAGTTTTTGTCTGGATAGGAAAAGTTTGCAGCAGACAGAGATTAGTGGAGGAACAAGGGGGAGGATTTTACCCAGCAGTGGGACATAACACTAGTAGGCTAAAAAAGCTGATATTGCTTGTAAAGCAGCCGCCTGCATGGAAAAAGGGGGGAACGAGGAAAAAGTCAATAAATAGCATGACTTCATTAACCGTCTTCCAAAAAGGGGAAAATTTATCAATTCATCGGAAAGAAAAGAAGTCTGGCTGGACTGAAAAATTTTTATTTAAAAAAAGCTAATTTGTTAGGTGGTCCCATAGTTTATCAAAATCAATTCTATAGTTTTTGGGTGAAGACGGTTTTTAGTTTTGAAAAATTATTTTATTAGCCTGTCAAAATGAGACACCTAACTACTATTTAGTGTATTTATTATTCGCGCATCGTTCATCTTCTTGCACATCTTGAAATCATCTCTTATTCAGAAAAATCATGCAAATCTTTTTGAAATAAAAACAGTTTGATTCTAAATATACGTTTTTTTGTCGATTTGTTTAATGGGTATCGATATCAGTCTATCGAGTCTACCACTCAATGCCGACAGACGAAATTTCGGTGAACGCTATACCGACAGTTCATTTACTTTTAGTGCATTAGACCGACAGACAGAAGACAAAATCGAAATAGTTACTCCCGACTGAAGTCTATTCCGACTGTCAGGTGGACCGACACAGCATTAAATCGATAAACTATCGATATCGACATCTCCCCATCCAAACCTAGAAAGTGGTCACTGCTATATTTAGCTTTCAATACGATCACGAGCTGATATGGTCATCTTGATGGGCTAATAATAGAAAATGCATGCGAAGATCCCGTGACAGCTATTATAATGAACTAGATTTAACACATCATCATTTTAGCCTCATAACGTCCACTGCTGGACATAAACCTTTTCCAAGGATTTCCAAGATATGTCAGATGCCTTAGGCAGCTTTAGGAGCTCGGTGGCCAGGTGGGAGTGCGCATTGCTAGCGCTTTCGCAAGTAAAGTGACACCGGGTATGGTCAGCACTTGGATGGGTGACCACAAATAGCATAAAACTTTTCTCGAACTTCTCCGTGCTTCTAAAGGCACGTATAAGCCATTGGTCCCGGCTGTCATCACAGTATGGCAGTCGTCAAGCTATGTCAGATGCCTTAAGGCAGCTTGGAAAGCTTCTGACAACAATGTTGGCCACTTACACACACGAAAAACAGTAACCAGTGGGCAGCTAAGACGCTTCCGATGATACCTCTTTTGTCAAGGTATTATGGATATCTTTGAGGATATACGAGGAAATAGATATACTTACTAGCTCACTTTTCATTGGTTGTGAAAAAAATATCGTATCGTAAATACATTCCTCTATCTATATACGTAATCTCAATTTTTTGTATGACATAAGCTTTTAAGATAAAAAGTTGCGAAAATGAATTTCGATCGAGAATCGTGGTTACGCTCGTCCAAAACTGCCGTGTGACCCCGATGAACTCCGGCCAGCCTGCTGGCGGCCTGCGACGGTACTACTTATTGATCTCACGATTTTACTTTCACATTTAAGTCATTTTTTTTTTTGTTTTTGAATTTTTTCACTAGTTTATTAGGTCATGGAAAATCGCCGTGTATATAACGTGGAAGGGACATACACGTAATAAGTAGAACCTCCTTATTACGTGTATGTACCTACTTATTAATTACTGCCTCCGTGGTGTAGTGGTTAGAGCGTTTGGCTCATACCCGGAGGTCGCGGGTTCGATTCCCAGCGGGGGCAACGACTTTGTGTTGTTGTTCTAGTTTGGTTAGGACATTGCAGGCTGATCACCTGATTGTCTGATAAGTAAGATGATCCGTGCTTCGGAGGGCACGTTAAGCCGTCGGTCCCGGTCACTGTCTTTGACATTGGTCGTTACCTAAAAAAACCATGTCAGAGGCCTTTAAGGCGGTTTAAAAACTCTGACACTAGTGTTAGTCACTAACACACACGATAAGAAGAAGAAGAAGAAGAACCAGGGGCTATACTACATTGTATACAACGTGGAAGGGACGTACCCATAATAAATTGAACAACGGGCTAACATACTAAATCACTATAGTATAATAAAATTGAAATTGGAGATAAAACACAAAAAAAAAGAAATTCGAAATTTTAGAAAAACCCAGGTGGCTGCACACTTCCGTATGAAAATGCCGTTTTTTTTTACTTTTTGATTGTTATTAAATTTCATTATACTTTAGTGATCTAGTATACAGCCCTTGATTTGATTTAATATGCGTGTATCCCTTCCACGTTGTTAAGCGGCGAAGCACATAACTCTCCTTTTTCCTTCGTAGTCGGGTAAAAATGTAACGAAAGTCTCCACGTAAATTATTAGCTTAGTTGCCAACTTTCAAACCTTATCTCCTTTCAATATATTATTTTCTCGCTCGCTCATTGTCTCACCGAAGATACCAACATTTTAATTTAAATTAAAACTTATAGATTTATGGCCGCCCCCCCTTTTAATTACTAAGTTTGTTCGGATTGGAAAAGTCCATGAAATATCGGCCATTTTTAATCTCAAATCTTTGGTTGGTTTTAATTTTATGTTGTTTTGGTAGTGATGTAAAATTTCCAAGTTATAAATATCCTTTCGCACTGGTCTGGGAAAAAAGAAATAACCGGCCAAGTGCGAGTCGGACTCGCGCACAAGGGGTACCGCACTTCTTCTTCTTATCGTGTGTGTTAGTGACTAACACTGGTGGTCAGAGTTTTTAAACCGCCTTAAAGGCCTCTGACATAGTTTTAGGTAACGACCAATGTCAAAGACAATGACCGGGACCGACGGCTTAACGTGCCCTCCGAAGCACGGATCATCTTACTTATCAGACAATCAGGTGATCAGCCTACAATGTCATAACCAAACTAGGACAATAACACAAAGTTGTTGCCCCCGCCGGGAATCGAACCCGCGACCTTCGTGTATGAGCCGAACGCTTTAACCACAACACCACGGAGGCAGGTACCGCACTATTACACATCTATAAAAAATAACGTTTGTTGTATGGGAGCTTCACATAAATGTTTATGTTAATATCTGTTTGTAGTATTTGTTGTTATAGCTACAACAGAAACACATCATCTGTGAAAATTTCAACTGTCTAGCTATCACGGTTTACGAGAAACAGCTTGGTGAAAGTCGAAAAGACGGACACCGGCATCATCACCATCATCAGCTCTTCACTGCAGGAGCACGACCCTCTCTGTACTACTAGAACGAACCGTACTTGGTCAGAGCAGCCAGAGGATTTGGCCTACACCCTCCACGCTGGTCAGACGGGTTGGAGAGGTCCTATTGATGTTTATAAGCTTTGTTTAGCTTGTGTTTCCTAAGTCGCCTTCTACGACATCTACGGGAGGACTTGGAGTGGTTACCTATTGTACTCTGCCAGAAACCACACTGCGTCTTCTAAATAGTGTCCCGTTTTTACATACATACATACTTTTACATCTTTATCCCTAATGGGGCAGACAGAGCATTTAGTCTTGCGGTTCTATGCAAAGCCCAGGGCCGCAAGACCCAAAAGCCACTTTTAGCGTCATGGTGGGCGAGAAGATGAAAAAGCAATCAATACAGTGATGGGTTGCTAGCCGCATCGCCTGTTAACATGATTTGCATTTTTGCCCATTCCCTCGATCGGCTTTTACGATCTGCGTGGGAAGAAAAGCAGCTGGTACATTCTAAGTTTTTTTTATTCCTCCCAGACCAGCACAGGAGATTTTACTCCCGTTTTTACTCAATGGTTAATGTATATCTAATTAATGATAGTCATATTCGGTTTGACATAGAAATAGGAAGTAACGGACGATTATCGAAGATAAAGACGTAATGGTGTTTAGTTATGTATGTATAGTTTTTTTTTTAAATTAAGTCGCTACTTTTTATATTTTTATGGCTTCGGAAACCTTCCATATATTTCAAAAGTGAGTCACTCACTGCCTGCCCAGCGTGAAAAGTGTAGGCCAATTCCTCTGGCTGCTCGGGCCAAGTATGGCTCTGATAGTACAAGATAGGGTCATGCTCCTCTGGACCTGATGATAATGATGACGAGTCACTCACTACATCAATAAAAGGTGATTTTTAACTCAACCACAAAATTCTTGGAGCAAGTTCAATCCATGATACGGATTTTTTATCGATTTTCAATAACTTTTTCTACAAAAAATAGTTCATATTTTTTATAGAAAAAGTTATTGAAAATCGACTATTTTTTGTAGAAAAAGTTATTGAAAATCGATAAAAAATCCGTTTTACCGTATGCTGATTTGTATGGGGAGCTGGATTATTTTCTCATAAACATACTAAATATGTAACTTATTCAATGGGAACTATTTTGGGATTGAAAGTACATGGCATTTCTTTAGAATTTTTAATAAAAAATCCGATTTTTAAAACAGCTTAAAAAATTCTGATTTGAAAACATATTTAAAAAAAAATTGTAACCTGCAATTTAACTTAAGGTAGGTAGGTAGGTATTTTATTGCTTAGGTACCTACATAACAATTAATTTGCCCAAATATAAATCTGTAAAAAACATGTATTTTTGGCTAAAATTAAATTTTCCTTAGCGCCATCTCGTAGTACCTTGGTAAACTAATAAGATGAATGATGTCATTGATGTTTTTAATCGAATGTTTCTGTCAATATGATGTTGTTTCACAATGACGCTAGATGGCAGTAAATTTCGATCAAAATATCATTGTAAACGAAAAATTTAATGTGAAAAAAATCCATTGTGTTATAATTCTTGTTTGGATTTTTATCAAAATATTCATTATTATTCTTACTTGTATTGCAAATTTATTGATTTTAAGTTAAAGCTATTGCGCCATCTATTGGAATATAACAAAAACAATCCAATATATCAAAGTATGGGTTTGTTACATTTTTTCAAATTGTATTGTAAATCTTTTTGCACAGATGTCGCTTCTTTCAATTTTTATCTTAATATACGAACGAGATGAAAAAAATTACATAATATGACGAACTCCGTGGCGTTTTGTGGCGTGGCGAGCTAGCCCCAAAGTAAGTTCGAGACTTGTGTTATTGGATACTAACTCGACGATACTATATTTCATAACAAATACATATATAGATAAACATCCAAGACCCAGGACAATTTAAAAAAGGCCATTTTCCAACTTGCCCTGACCGGGGCGATCGAACCCGGAACCTCTGGGAGGACTAGCATGGTGATCACTACGCTACGGAGGTAATGTTTTCAAGGACATATTCTGGGAATTATCATACAATCGTCTCGTAAAATGTTTTTCTAATAAGTATGCAAGTCTGGTAAGAGGATATGTATTTGTTTCCAAAGTCATCAATTTAGGTTTCTTGGTACCTCCAATCCGCTATAGTTTCTAATGAGGTAAATCAGATTTTTTCTACAAACATTTTCAATGGGATTCGAATAAATTACTGTGACGTCGTAGTTTCTGTTAGTCAAATTGGCCTTAATATTATTATTGGAACGTAGTTTCTTATCGCGCGTTGCGAAAGGGGGCTAGACGGAAAAAATTAAGACCAAAAGTTGTAACGACACTTTTGCTATAGTTGTAAGCCGTGCGGCGTGCGCGTGTTTCTCTGTCTCTCTCTCTCTTACTCGAACTTCGTTCCATTCGAGAGTCCGTTGACACCTCTCAAGTTTTTTTTATTCAGCACAGCACTATACAATAGGTATTTTTGTCTCTACTGCAGGAGCACGACTCTCACTCTACCAGAGTCATACTTGGCCAGATCAGCCAGAGGACTTGGCCTACGCTCTCCTGGCTGGCCAGACGGGTTGAAGAGGTCTCGTTGATGTTTATAAGCTTATTTTTTTTATTAAAAGTTTTTATTCAACTTACCTTGTTTGTTTGTTTATAAAGCTTTATTTTATGTTATTTAAATTATAAGGAACTACAATCATCATCGTAATCATCATTTCAACAGCACAACGTCCACTGCTGGACACAGGCCTCATCCAAAGATTTTCAAAATTGCCGATCAAGAGCGGCCTGCATCCAGCGCTTTCCAGCGGAACTGGTCAGGTCATCTGACCAACTTTTACAATAAGTTGATGCAATCCCATCGAGTTTGGACTTATTACATTTGTCAGTATGGATAAATGTAGCTAGGAGGTAAGTGTAACTATCCATTAAATCTTAAAAGCCAAACAAGATTTTAGCCGTGTGGTTTTCGGCAGAGTAGAATAGGGCCACTCCAAGCCTTCCTGTAGATGTCGTAGAAGGCGACTTAGGGAATACAAGCTAAACAAAGCTTATAAACATCTATGAGACCTCTCCAACCCGTCTGGCCAGCGTGGAGAGCGTAGGCCAAGTCCTCTGGCTGCTTTGGCCAAGTATGACTCTGGCAGTACAGAGAGGGTCGTGCTCCTGCAGTGGAGACAAAAAGACCTGATGATGATGATGAAACAAGATTTCAATGCAAATTTCGAAAATATATGTCATGTACACCCCTATTGAACTTAGGTACTTATAAAGCAATAAAACCAAAACATGGAGATATAAATGCATTTTATTCGATATATCACATTATACAAGCATTAACATACCCACAAAAGCTATATCATACAATCATTCACATACAAAAGCTATTTACAAGAGTCTTACATACTTATTGGTAACTTTCAAAATGTATCTGTAATTAGTTTTTATTTTATATTTAGGTGATGCGACTAGCAACCCATCACTATTTTGATTCTTTTTACATCTTCTCGCCCAGCAACACGCTAAAAGTGGCCTTTGAGTCTTGTGGCCCTGGCCTCTGTCTGCATAGAGCCGCAATACCCAAAGTGCTCTTTCTGCCTAATTATTAGGGATAAAGACATGATAGTATGTTTGTATGTATGTGTTTTATAATAAAATAGGATTGGATTTGTATTCTTTAACTAACAGTGTCCTATATCAGAATCATGTTGTTGACAAAAAAATTCGATGTCATGAACTATCTAAAATATGTATTATCTATGTCAATGTTACGAATATTCCTTAATCTTTCCTGTCTGAAGATAAAATGTAGTAGGTAAAATTATAAAGAAAAACAAAACAATAACATTAAGACAACGTGAACGTCTGCCATAGATAAAAAAATAGTATTTGTCACAAATTTGAATTCAAAATTTGATTTCTGAACCTACTAAACCTTGCCCTATATTTAAAGAATACATTAAATACCAACAGTAAAATACGATACAATACAATACCTCAAGCTGGTACATTACATACCAGATGTATATCACACTAACATAATAATGTATTATTATTTATTTATTATTCTTCGTCACTTTCATTTTTCATAATTTAGGATTCATTGATAACAAATTCGAGATTCAATGAAGTGACATTTTATCGAGAACAGTATCTACCTACCTAACTTATTTATTATTTTACTTTCCTATCATTATTATAAGAAGTTCAATGCTGGACATAGGCCTATTCCATGGTTTTCCAAAGCGACCAATAGAAACGGCCTGCATCCAGCATTTTCCTGCAACCTTGCTTTAGTTTAAATGCACTTAAATGATTCTATCTAATTATTTACAATTATTAATGAATTTTTAGTATTTCTAATTGCTCTAAGATCAATAAATTAGTTGTTTTTTTTATTTTCAAAACAAAAACGGTAATTTATTGGACTTAGTACACAATATTGTATATAGAATGCGTACTAAAGCGTCAGGTTTAAACCATTGCCCACCCGACCCATACAAATTGACATAAGACTCTAGGGAATGAAACGTTATTTTACTAGTATGTTAAGTTAAAACACTGGATATAAAATATTATAAGATAAAAAATTAATAATATATTTTAATCTTAATTTGTATCTTATATTGTTTGGCGTGTGATATCAAAATAAATATTTATTATCTTCGTCATGTTTAGGTGATGTTTGTTGGAATGTATGAGCGATATTTTATCTTTTAAGATACAATGGTTTAGTGTTTTGATCATCTGTTTTGCCCTAAATACCACCAGCCAAATTTTTAAAAAGTCGACGATTCTGAACACATTTTTATAAAAAGTATATTAGATGTTCAGTGAACGTTATAAGGGTGGATTATGGTTTAAACCTAATCTAAGTTCTAAAGCATATATTAAGATGACATAATTTGTGACATTTCAAAGTGGATTTTTGGCTTTATGGCCAATAAATAACAGAAAAAATTAAGTCAACAAGATGAGGAGAACATTTTTGGATATTTTACTCACTTATGTCACTTTAGAGGAGTTGAAATTACTTTAATGAGCGATGTGGTTCGTGATTTTAAAATATATTTTATGTATTACTTATTTTGTCCTTTTTTTATTAAGTTCAAATAGTTTAAGGGTTATTCAGTTCATCATTTCGAACAACTTTTCCCAATAAACGTATATCGAAATAAGAACATTTTTTTTTTAATTTTTCGTAGTAATGATATTTATCTATTACTTACTTCGATTTTTATGAGAACTAAATTTTTTTTTACGTATATTGGGAAAAGTTATTCGACCCCTTAAAAATTTATACTTAAAAGAAAAAAAAACATTGTATATTATTTAATCACGTCAGGGATATTTCCCATTATAGCTGTTCTGTCTTCCCCACGTGGCGGTGGTACCATTTGGTCTTGAGGTAGAGTAGTTGGGGGTCATTCCGGTGGGGGAATGGGGGGGCGTGAGCGGCATCAGGTTTGTGGCGGGGTGGTACACACGGGCTTGCATGATCATGCCATCTAGAAAAGACAAATAACCTGTTATACATTTTTATACAGATACATTTTCGCGTCTATATCCCTGACGGGATAGACAGAGCCCAGGGCCGTTAGGCCCAAAGGCCTAAGATGATGCGATTGGGCGTTAAGATGGCAAAGGAATCAAAATAGTGATGGGTTGCTAGCCGCATCGCCTATTACCATGATTCAAATCTCGCCCATTCCCTCGATCGGCTCTTACGATCTGCGCGGGAAGAGAAGCAGCTGGTACATTCAACTTTTTTTGTCCTCCCAGACCAGCATGGAAGGAAATGAAATAACCTGTTGTTAGTGCAAAACACCAGACACAATAGTAAATTTTAGCTGTCTAGCTATCACGGTTCTTGAGATACAGCCTGGTGACAGACAGACGGGCAGACAGACGGACAGACAGCGGAATCTTAGTAACAGAGTCCCGTTTTTACCCTTTGAGTACGAAACTCTAAAAAAAATATTTCTCGTATAAATCGCACAGGTGAAATACAAAAAACAAGTACATTAATAATGGACTGTCCTACTGAACGTCGAAAGTTAAAATATAATGAGCCGTGTGGTTTCCGGCAGAGTAGAATAGGGCCACTCAAAGCCACTCCCGTGGATGTCGTAGAAGGCGACTTAGGAAATACAAGCTAAACAAAGCTTATAAACATCAATGAGACCTCTCCAACCCGTCTGGAAAGCGTCAAAAGTGTAGACCAAGTCCTTTCGCTGCTCTGGCCAAGTATTGCTCTGGTAGTACAGAGAGGGTCGTGCTCCTGCAGTGGAGACAAAAAGATCTGATGATGATGAAGTAAAAAAATAATCGTACTTACTGTTGCCACTGCTAAAGGATCGGCTGTACTGGTTCTTATTGTACGAGTCCTTCGACGGAGGCATTTTAAAGGCAGTCTGTAACAAAGAACAATATGTATAAAATATATGTATATAGATACACTTCTTTGTAGTCTGTGTCAGTGCAATGCTGGACTTAAGAGCTCTCCTAGTAAAAGGAATCTTAGAGTTTTTTTGATAAAACACTTAGATTAAGCTAGCCTCATAGTAAGTTCGGGACTTTAGTATTATCGGTATTAACCGCGGTTAAAGTAGCAAAGGTGTTGATTCAGGGTGTCAGCTTCCTGCATACCAAAATTTATCAAAATTAGTCCAGCCGTTTGTGCGTGAAGAAGTTACAAACATACACCTCACTCTCATCATACTCACAATCTTTTACATTTATAATATTAGTGAAATACATTTAAAGATTGGATAACCATTCAAGACCCAGGCCAATCTGAAAAAGATCATTTTTAAACTGTTCAGTATTTTAGACTGAATTCACCCTAGGCTCAAAATAGTTTCAGTATATTTTGTAAAACCTTATATTAAAGTGGATGGGCAACAAACCGAATCAAAGTGACATCCTATTTTCATTTCAAACCAAATTAGACTTTAAAATCATAAGTTAGTGCTCAATGTTGCTTGCACTGAAACGCGGATACGCAGTAACGTCCGGCTGTTGGAGAAATTTTTCAGTTCTAAATGATTTTTCAGTGAGATACTTTCGAAGACAAATACAGTAATATACAATACATAGACGATCCGAGTAACCCATACAACTTTAGCGACGAATTTTGGACTAATACCACTTCTTAACGACATGGGCAACGGACCGAAAGCTTGTAAGACCATACTTGGGGGTCAATCTTATTTTTTATTTTATTTTATTGGATAAGGTACACCAACAGTATTCACATACAACATTCGAGCAGATACACAATTACACACGTAATACTTAAGTTCTAATGTAAATACCAACGACAGGTATACACGACATTGACTAAAATTCTTTGGTTTCTTAGTGAATAAATTCCCTAAGATGAATGTTAGCGTTTTACTTCCAATCTTGAACCCACGTTTTGTAACAAAACTGTTCGATTATCGCTACAAAAACGTGGCTTCCCCAAAAATCAGTATTCACCAGGTATTATTTTCAAATCATAAATAAAAACCGATCCCTCTGTGTACTGAGTCAGATTTAATCTGCAAAGTGAAATCAAAGGGCTGAAGCAAAGCCCTTTCTTAAAGAATTCAATTAAAATCGATCTAGCGTTCGTCAGTCACTTTCAGCCAAATATCAAACGACGGCAAACATAATCAATTTTACAAATATCCCTTGTATACCAACCTTTTTCTTTTCCTCCAAAATCTGTTCAGACATTGACATTCAAATCTCAAAAAAGCATATCTCTCAAATTTACACACTCAAAACTCTACTCTATATATCCTCAATACAACTCAAAATAGCTTGTACTAACTTTGTTATAACCGATTTCAGTAGCGATATAGCAGAAATATGATAACACTGTGTGAAAGTATCGAACTTAACTTTATTAGTTGCCGTTTGAAGCGATTTTTATCCTTCCTGCTTAAAAATTAGAGCTTATTTTAGGATAATCGTTTATTTCTTATGTCTTTTCGGTACGGATTTACGTCATCAATACTGTATCGTTGTGTATTATCGTTATAACGTGGTATTAAGACAATCGTTGAAGGGAAAAATTGCTATTAGGGTGGTTATACACATGGTTGGGTCGTTAGGAATCTATATCGAGAAGATTATGCAAAATGTGACTGGTTTTAAGGTTCCGTACAAAAAATTAAAAATGTAACACTTATAAGATTTCTCGTGCGTCTGTTTGTCCGTCCGTCTGTCACAGCCAATTTGCTGGAAATCCACTGGACCAAATCAGGTGTGAAATCTGGTAGAACGGTGTAGTTCTATGACTCAAACACAGATGTGCAAAGTAAATATTTTTTTTATTATAAGCAAAATGTAACGTTTTTAGGGTTCCGTACAAATAATGATGGATTATTTGTGCTTCTGTCTGTCCGTTCGTCTGTCACAGTCAATTGGCTCCGAATCTACTGGACCTAATCAGGTGAAATTTGGTAGGACGGTGTAGTTCTATGACTCAAACACAGATGTGCAAAGGAAATAAATATTTTTTTGTATTATAAGGGTCATATTCGGGGGACAGTAAAAAAAAATGTTTTGCAAACCTTACTGTGTCATATATCAAGTGAAAAGAAGCTTGTTATAAGATAAATAGTTTTGATTTTATTCACGAAAGAAGTCGAACATTGACCAATGATCGATGTTCAATGATACCTCTCCAACCCGTCTGGCCAGCGTGGAGAGTGTAGGCTAAGTCCTCTGGCTGCTCTGGCCAAGTATGGCTCTGGTAGTGCAGAGAGGGTCGTGCTCCTGCAGTGGAGTCAAAAAGACCTGATAATGATGATGAGTCTGGTCGTCAATGTTGATAATGATGAATAAGTAGATATACTTGCGAGGTCTAGTTAGGAGTTATACAATGACCTTTTTAATTAAGTACAAATATTTTAAGGGGTGGTTCAGTCCATCATTTTGAACAACTTTTCCCAATGAATGTATATCGAAACACGAAAAAAATTTTTTAGGTTTTCATACAAATCGAAGTAGTCACGTGATATCATTACTATCGAAAATGAATTTTTTTTTTTGTATTTCGATATACATTTATTGGGAATAGTTGTTCGAAATGATGGACTGAATCACCCCTTAAAATATTTGTACTTAATTAAAAAGGACATTGTATAGTTGGTTAGGAGATGTGAGCCTCATTTTTTTGCCAATAACATAATTGGGTGTGTCCCGTGACTTTATATGTAAATATATTTTTTTTTATTCACTAATACCTGCCAAAAGATTTTTTAATGCTGGTCTGGGAGAAAAAAAAAACATAGAATGTACCAGCTGCTTCTCTTCCCACGTAGATCGTAAAAGCCGATCGAGGGAATGGGCAAAAATGCAAATCATGGTAACAGGCGATGCGGCTAGCAACCCATCACTGTATTGATTGCTTTTCCATCTTCTCGCCCACCATGACGCTAAAAGTGGCTTTTGGGTCTTGCGGCCCTGGGCTCTGCATAGAACCGCAAGACCAAAAATGCTCTGTCTGCCCCATTAGGGATAAAGACGTGATAGTATGTATGTATGTATGTTTATTCTATTAAGACATACAAAAAATAATAGAAAGTCTTTATAACTGTAATATTTTTTCTAAAATATTGATTTTGTTGAACATTGCAGCTCCTCCTCTCAACTGCCTCCGTGGTGTAATGGTTAGAGCGTTCGGCTCATACCCGGAGGTCGCGGGTTCGATTCCCGGCGGGGGCAACGACTTAGTGTTGTTGTCCTAGTTTGGTTAGGACATTGCAGGCTGATCACCTGATTGTCTAATAAGTAAGATGATCCGTGCTTCGGAGGGCACGTTAAGCCGTCGGTCCCGGTCACTGTCTTTGACATTGGTCGTTACCTAAAAACCATGTCAGAGGCCTTTAAGGCGGTTTAAAAAACTCTGACACTAGTGTTAGTCACTAACACACACGATGAGAAAGAAGATTGCAGCTTACAAAGCCACTAGACCTTATATGTGGGTGTGCAATCTCCCTTAGTGGGTAATCAGGGCAGGATATATCTCCCAATGCTGCGCGATAAAGATTCTCTTTATTATTAATGGCTGGGGATGGTTTTCTTATAAATAATATTGACGGCGCCATTTCTTGTATTAATAGCAGTAAAAACCAAACTGAAATGGTTTGGGCACGTGCAGAAACATCCAGAAGACCATAAAGTTACACAGTATATACGATACCTTTTCGTGGCGAAGTGGTAACTACGCTAGTCCATTCCGGGTTCGATTCCCGGACAGGGCATGTTGGAAAATGACCTTTTTCATAACTATGTATTTATAAAATAAGTATAAAAACTTACTCTGTGGCTAGCTTAATCAATGCAATTCGTTTTAATACTTTTATTTATTTATCAACATTAATTTTTCAGCCCCGAAACTCCCTAGTTACATACATAAATTTCATCTAAATTGTTGGAGTCGTTTTCGAAAACTTTGAGCTAAGTCTCAAATTCATAGTAAACTATATTACTCACAAATAACCCTTTGTCAATGTTATTGTTCCAGTGTTTAAACATATAAATAACATTCAAAACATAAACATTTTACAACCTAATACTTATTAAAAATACTGAAATACTTTGTATAAGCAAGTACAGTGTAGCATCCAGTACATTTTGATGACGTTATCATCATAAAAGAGTCATCACTTGATTGATTGCAGTAATCAAGCTAAGTCCGACGCAGGCAGCTTGAAAAAATCTGAAACCAGTGATGGCCACGCACTCACAAAAAAAACTTGAGAGGTGTCAAGGGACACCCGGATGGAACGAAGTTCGAGAGAGAGACACACAGAGAAACACGCGCACGCCGCACGGCTAACAACTATAGCAAAAAGTGTCGCTACAACTTTTGGTCTTTATTTTTTCTGTCTAGCCTCCTTTCACAACGCGCGATAAGGAAGTTCCTTCCAAAAACTTGAGAGGTGTCAAGGGACACCCGTATGGCACGAAGTTAAAGAGAGAGAGAGAGAGAGAGAGAGAGAGAGAGAGAGAGAGAGAGAGAGAGAGAGAGAGAGAAACAGAGAAACACGCGCACGCCGCATTGCTAACAACTATAGCAAAAAGTGTCGCTACACTTTTTGCTATAGTTGTTAGCAATGCGGCGTCATAAACTTTTGGTCTTATTTTTTTCCGTCTAGCCTCCTTTCGCAACGCGCGATAAGGAACTTCACTCCAATAAACAAAAGATATAGTTAGTACATACCGGTTTGGTATATGTTTGTGTAACATATAGCGAGTGTATCGAAGCTGCGGCCGAGAAAGTTGGTCGTAGCTTGGCTTGTGCAGCTTGTGCTACTTCGGCGATGTTATCGTGGATATAACTCGAAAATATACAGCTTTTATTAATGAGTAACGGACATACTCGTGTAAGGATGGAGCTTATTGCTACATCGTTACACGAGTCATATTCTTGCCCACCTCATTTTTAGGGTTCTGTACCCAAAGGGTCAAAACGGGGCTGTATTACTAAGACGCCTGTCCGTCTGTCCGTCTGTCCGTCCGTCTGTGCGTCTGTCTTTCACCAGGCTGTACAAGAACCGCGATAAGTAGCTAGCCACTCGAAATTTTCTCTTTCTTTAAATTTCATTTCTAAATTTCAGACACATTCCTTGCTTATCATTTCGGCTCATTTCTCTTTTAGTTCTGATACAAATAACATCTCAGCACTTGTAACTTCTTGTATCAGTTCTATTGTATAATAAATAAATTTATTCTCTTCGTCTATTTAGGCTCTTGCTCTACGACCTCTAAAAATTTCACGTTGGAACTTAGTTTTACTGAGCTGCGAACCACAAGCTATACTGGATCACTATAGTATAAACAATTAAAATAACAGCCAAACAATCAAAAATAAATTCGACATTTCCAAACAAATTGGCTGGGCGGCTGGACACTGCTGTATGGAAATTATGGAAAAGTCGCGGAACATACATAGATAACTACAAACATACATAAAAACAAAGTTCTGTCCCCAACTTGAATTGTAGCCCTCACTCGCTTTGCTCGCTCGGTCAATAAGTAAGTACATAATAGCTAGTATCCCAAAACACAAGTCTCGAACTTACTTTGGGGCTAGCTCAATCAGTGTAATTTGTCCCTGTATATTTATATTTTTTATATTTTGCCCATAATTTGCCATGTGGTTTCCGGCAGAGTAGAATATATAGGGCCACTCCAAGACCTCCCGTGGATGTCGTAGAAAGCGATTTAGGAAATACAAGCTAAACAAAGCTTATAAACATCAATGAGGCCTCTCCAGCCGTTCGTCTGGCCAGCGTGGAGAGTTTAGGCCAAGACCTCTGGCAGCTCTGGCCAAGTTAGGCTCGGGTAGTATGTACAGAGAGGGTCGTGCTCCTGCAGTCAAGACATAAAGACCTGATGATGATGATGATATTTATATTTTATCACGTATCCTTCGGGATAACGATTAATTTCTACAAAACGTACATACATACATACATACTATCACGTCTCTATCTCTAATGGGGCAGACAGAGCATTTTGGGTCTTACGGTTCTATGCAGAGCCCAGGGCCGCAAGACTCAAAAGCCACTTTTAGCGTCATGGTGGGCGAGAAGATGGAAAAGCAATCAATACAGTGATGGGTTGCTAGCCGCATCGCCTGTTAACATGATTTGCATTTTTGCCCATTCCCTCGGTCGGCTTTTACGATCTGCGTGGGAAGAGAAGCAGCTGGTACATTCTAAGTTTTTTTATTTCTCCCAGACCAGCATGGGAGAACTATTCTACAAAACGTGATATAAGAAAAGCAAGCACGTAAAAAAACCACGGGTGGAGACCAGTTTAAACTAATACAGTCACGTTTCACTACGGATAAACAGATGTTTACATTATTATAATGAATCATTAAACAAAGGAATTAAAATCAGCATTTCTGATATCATTAAGGAATCACGTATACCATTGCTAAGTGGCCACGTTTTTCTCGATTGTTATTTGCTGACTTAGTTTTTACGGAACAACGTTAATTATGAACAAAACATCACATTATCTAATTATCACGTCTTTATCCCTAACGAGGTAGACAGAGGAAGACCGTAGAACCTAATATACAACGTCAAATGGACATACCCGTAATTCATCGAACCACAGGCTATACTAGATCACTAATATCACTATAGCATAATGATAATACTAGTGGTTCGCCGCGAACTTAGACCTCGCGATTATTATTCCAAAATAGAATCCCACCAAAAACATTTTCATGTAAAAATGTTGCCAAGACGAGTCTACATAGCTTACCCTGTTAAAAAGTTATCAGATCTCGTATAAAGCCAAGTTCTGAAGACTACACGCTCTAAACCTACAAGCTCTACACTACACCTTAATCAAAATCTATGAAAAAGTGGTCAGATCTCGTGTAGAGCCAAGATTCTTGATCTATGCGCCCTTACCGTGTGTGAAATAAAACGACCAAGCCACACGTCTACAAATTTCCACCTCCTATTCCGAGGGGAAAGGTTAGGTTTGGTTTTTTTTTGTTGTTTTTGTAGTAATATTAGCTTACATACCAAATTTCAGCGTTCTAGGACTTCAGAAAGTACCTTAAGAATTTTGATGATCAGTGAGTGAATCAGTGACGAAATCGGAGGCTTTCAGACATTAATAAAATCTAAAGTATAATAGCTACGACATTCACACTTTTTATTTTTAATGACTGTATTGGTGTCAATATATCTTGAAATTTTTAAATTTTTAACATCATCCAAACCAAAGTTATGAGAGTTCAAAAAAACGACGGAACATTTCAAGAAAAGGTAGGTAGTGCCCTTGCGCTCCGCTTGGCTCGTCTTGGCGGGGGCATTCCCGTGCCCCCAAATTAAAATGAATTTTAATATCCAGTAAAACTGTGTTTTTTTTTTCAGATTTTTGAACCTTCTTTCTTCTTCTATTCTGAGCTGATAAGTTCATTTTTTTTTCAAAACGAATTAATTTAGAACCTGGATCAAATACAATATCCGTAAGACGTTTCGAACTTAAAAGAGCAACGTATGTATGATTATACACACGGTCGCCAACTCTTTTACGCCAATATCTACGACTACTTTATTCAAAGTCCTTGCGATTTGTGCACAGTTACTGCCTAGGCAAATGTCAATGAAAATTGCGTACGTGAGCATGAAACTTGGCCAGTCTTCCGCGATCGGATCATGGGTGGAATGGAATCCGTGTTCTGGTGAAGATTCTTCCTCTCGAACCTCCACAGCGTGCTCACGAATTGAGTGCAAGCGCTTAAAGTTCAGGGAATAGTTCATGCTCTATTACTTCCCTTGCGTGCTCACGCTGTGAACACAAGCTTTAGAGGCGTTCGGCCGAATTTTCTTGCTGACGAAGCTCCCTTTTACGTTGGGAAAGATTTCTTGATGTAAGCGATTGATGAGCTCTCATTGGCACGAGAAGTACTGGCATCTTCCTTTAGTTGCGAAAGATGCTCATGCCGCTTCTCATTAGTTTCTCACTCTCTACGTAAAGCTACTTCGCGGGCTTTGGTTGACGCTGATCTCTTTTTAGTTCGAGGCATAATCACGAATACTACTTCAGAATCACAGACAAGCAGCGATAACGATTGAACCAAAGTTTGCTCAACAAAATTGTTAAATTTAGTAATCAATCAAACTAAGCCAAAACTGAAAATAATGCAGTATAACCGCCGGTTCCCATTAGTGATATTTTTAGGAGCCGGCGCCGGCAGCTCCCTAAAAAAAAGTTATCGTCATTTGAATGAACTCAAGGCACGTGTTTGCCTGCAAATATATAGCAATCTTAAGTAAGTTACATAGGAAATTTAAAATCCAAACTCAATTCATCATCATTATATGATAGCATTATACCTATAAACATATAAATATAAGCGAAAATCAGTTTGATAACATCTTGGTATGCCCCAAATAACATACCTATTAATTCTTCAAGAATCCGCTAGATGGTGCTGTTTCATTTAATCCATTTCTACAACGCGCATAAGCTAATAATGTCGTATAGAAATAATTTCTTTGAGTTTACTTTTCCTCAAAGAATTGCTTAGTGACCAAAATATTTTATTTGGTTTAATATAGTAATACTATCTCGTGACATGACAAGTTTCACCCCAATCTGATTAACGGTTCGGAAGTTATAGACCAATAATTATTTTCACAAAAATGCGTTTATCTCAGAAACGGCTGAACCGATTTTGATGCCAAACGAACTTAAAAATTCTATGAATAGTTGCTACACTCATTCTTAATATCATCAAAATTAGTTCAACGGTTCGAGAGTTATCGTGGAACATATATACATACATACAAACATACATACAAACAATGTGTTTTTCGCCCCAACTTGAATTGTAGACCTTGCTCGCTTCGCTCGCTCGGTCAAAAATAACAGTCAAAAAACATTACAATTATAAATTATCCGGGTGGCGGTGGCACACTTTCGTACGGAAAGGCAAAGATTTATTTTTTTAAATTTTTGACTGTTTTTTAAATTTCATTATACTAGGTATAATGATTTAGTATAGCCCGTAGTTCGATTTCTGATGGGTATATCTCTTTCACATTTTTAAATGCGCATATATTTTTTCATTACTATCGGAAGCGTAACCAAAAGGTACGCTTCGAGGAATACCTCAAAAATATTAAAATTTTATTCCTCGAAACGTAGGTGCGCGTTTAAAAAGGTGCGCTCCGAGGAATAATCAAGCATCATTAGGTGCGCCTCAAAAAAGTTGCGTTTCGAAGAATACCCTAAAAATAACAACATACCTAGTTACTCCTTGTCAGCATACTGTTTATTACTAAGTTGCAATTTATCTCACTGATAAAGTTATGAAGTAGTCATTGTAGATAGTAAGTATCTTATATCATCAGTCGTATTGTTATTATTTAATAAATTAAAAATAGACTGAACCGACATTACCTGATTGTTGTATTGGATCATTCTTAGATGTCCATTTATTTTATTTTACTTAACATTATTATAAATGTAAAGTGTAAACGTGAGATTTTTGTCCTCAGTAGATCCCAAAGAGTAAAAACAATTGTTTTTAACCATCCATCTTGTGTCTCTAACTCAACGATACTATATTTTATAACAAATACATATATAGATAAATATCCATGACCCAGGATAATTTGAAAAAGGCCAATTGCAACTCGCACTGACCAGGGATCGAACCCGGAACCTCTGGGTGGCGGACTAGCATGGTGACTACTACGCTACGGAGGTCGTCAAATAGAAATAGAATAGGAAAAATAAAATATAAAAAAGTCTTATCCATAGTAACCTTTCGTCAACGCTGTACCGCTCTCGTATTTATGTATTTACTTTTCATCGGTGACAGCCATTTTGCTTATCAAGCTGGATGTTGTATGAACTTGTATGACAGGATTGCATACAGCAGAATACACAACGTGTATTGTGATGAAGCTTCAACATAGAATCTATCTTTATTTGTATGAAATGGCTACAGACATTGTATGTTTAATATAAGGGTGTATCCATAGTGTAACTATCTACGCAAGTTTCTTAGTTTAGTATTTACACTATTACGTCTATATCGTTAACCGGGGTAGACAGAGCCTAGAGCAGTAAGGCATAAAGGTTTGATAAACAGCTTACGGTTCTTGTATTAACACTTCAGATAGGGACCCCTAAAAACACAATGAGGATTTTTTAAAATACATGCAATATATTATCACAACCCTATTCCAATTAAAGTCAAAATGCTCCTAAATATATCCAATTTATAAGAATTCTTAAAGAACGGGGTCCAATGTCGCCCACCTTAACCCCCCAATGATCCTAAATTAACGTCGCGAGGGGGTCTAATCGACCATTTTTTTCCCGCCTGATTACCGAGGAAGGCTAATATTGACCCACCTCCCACTCATTGGCTCAAACAAATGTTAACCCTTTATTCGCCTTCCCCTTTTGGAAAAACGGCCATAAAATATATCTAATTAAAAAATATCCCCGAGTCAAGACTGACGCTCATAAAGAATGTCAATTAAGCCTGGGACGTTTTTTCTTCGGCTATATTTTTTTTCGTAATATTTTCTGTCGTTCGTGGCTTGCGAGGGTTAAGATAGCAAAATTAGTATCGGTATGAAATATCGTGTAATTTAATATTTCGCCCTTTTTGAGTTCTTTGATGGTACTTTTTAATCGCGATTAATGTTAATTGTGTTACTGTTTGTACGCAGTCGGCTAGAAAGGGTGTATTCTACTTTGATAATAAAAAATCGAGTTAAACAAACCAGACTAAAATTTCTGTTACTCCTTCTACGTTCCCCTAATTAAATAAATAAATAAAATAAATAAATATATAGGGACAAATTACACTGATTGAGTTAGCCCCAAAGTAAGTTCGAGACTTGTGTTATGGGATACTAACTCAACGATACTATATTTTATAACAAATACATATATAGATAAACATCCAAGACCCAGGACAATTTGAAAAAGGCCATTTTCCAACTTGCCCTGACCGGGAATCGAACCCGAATTGTAAATAGTAAATTCTTTATTGCACATAAAAAGCCACAATAGAGAATATGCATGAAAAAATATGTGTTATCTAACCAGTTTATTCGTAAATATTCAAAAGTAAAGTACTAACAGTGAAAACAGAATAAAAATTGCTGGAAAAACGAACGAGATGTAGCAATTTTACGAAAATATGTCTATCTCACTTGCAAAAATGCTTTTTTCTATAGCAAATGTATTGAGCAGTCCATAACGGACTTCTCTCTCTAATTGAAACTTTAAAGTACTATAGGTTCGTCGCTGATTAAAATATTTTATAAATTCTTTCATATTTGTTTACTGTGGTTAATAAGCATTTTATTAAACAAATAAAAAAAAATGCGTGCATATTCTCTATTGGAATACAGATGAAACTCAATAGTACAAAGGCGGACTTATCCCTGTCAGGGATTGCCTTATTAAATCAAAAAATAAGCAAATATGGACAAACCACGCATAGAAGTCCCGAAAGATTATAACATCCAAGTAATTTTTAGGGTGATGTATTTCTGTTACCGCTCTATAACAACAAATATTACTAAAAGCAGAATTAAATCTAATAGATTGTATATTTATTTATTTATATATTTATATGTTTATAAATTTCTGTGATCTCGAAAACGGCTCTAACGATTTCGCTGAAAATCGGTATATAGGCGTTTTCTGGGGTAAACAATCGATCTAGATTAGTCTTATGTTTGGGAAAACGCGTGTTTTCGAGTTTTCATGCGTTTTTCTTTCCACGCAGAATATGGTCGCTAATTTCGTCGCGCCGGCCGCCATCCATTTTGGCTCAGCGGTTTATGATGCGGACCGCTAGAAAGAGTGTTAGAGGTTCGAATCCCACTCGGTGAATTACTTTTGTTTTTTTTATGTTCAAATTTATGTATATTTTTTGATTTTGTATTGTTTTTAGACAAGTTTAAAAAAATGTAGTTAATGTTTGAGATGTAACCGAGCAAAGCTCGGTCGCCCAGGTACTAAATATTTAAGTGGGGCTCACACCTAAACAACATACGTGTTTTTTTTATAGATAATGGTATGGAACCCATCGTGCGCAAGTCCAACTCGTAATTGACTGGCTTTTCTACTTACTCTGGCCGGGTATCGAACCCAGATCAAGGGGTGGTAACCACTGCAGCGAAGGTCGTTAATACTTATATTTTAATCCTACTAATATTATAAATGCGAAAGTGAGTTTGTATATTTGTTTGTTACCTCTTCACGCTTCAACTACTGAACCGATTTGGATGAAATTTTGTATGGATATAGTTTGAGACTCGGGGAAGGACATAGGGTACTATTTATCTCGACGGGGAGCGAAGCCCGCGGGTACAGCTAGTAAGAAATATTAACCAAAAACTATTTATGATTTAGTCAGTAAAATTATACAAAAATATTGGACCCAAATTTAGTAGAAAAACATAGCACAAGTTTAATCCAAGTCTTCCCATGGATGTCGTAGAAGACGACTTACGAAATACAAGCAAAACAAAGCTTGTGTATCAGTGAGGGCTCTACAGCCCGTCTGGCCAGCGAGAAGAGTGTAATCTAAATCCTCTGGCTGCTCTGACCAAATATGGCTCTAGTAGTGACGACCTCCATGGCGTAGTGGTCAACACCCTAGTCCGCCACCCAGAGGTCCCGTGTTCGATCCCCGGTCAGGGCAAGTAGGAAAATGGCCTTTTTCAAAGTGTTCTCGGTCTTGGATGTGTATCTATATATGTATTTGTTATAAAATGTAGTATCGTTGAGTTAGTATCCCATAACACAAGTCTTGAACTTACTAGCTCAATCAGTGTAATTTGTCCCTAAATAGGTATTTATTTTATGTATACAATGTCCTTTTTAATTAAGTACAAATATTTTAAGGGGTGATTCAGTCCATCATTTCGAACAACTATTCCCAATAAATGTATATCGAAATACGAAAAAAAAAATTTCATTTTCGATAGTAATGATATCACGTGACTACTTCGATTTGTATGAAAATCTAAAATTTTTTTTTCGTATTTCGATATACATTCATTGGGAAAAGTTGTTCAAAATGATGGACTGAACCACCCCTTAAAATATTTGTACTTAATTAAAAAGGACATTGTATAGTAGTACAGAGAGGGTCGTGCTCCTGCAGTGGAGACTTAAAAGACCTGATGATGATGTCACAAAGATACAGAGCATCTAAGTTCTAGTCGTCATGCATTGTGGCATTATATTCATGCAGAATTAAAAAATATACATATCATCGGGCACTTAGGTATTTTATCCATATTCAGTTCAGATATAATATAATTGCTCCCATGCTGGTCTGGGAGAAACAAAAAAACTTAGAATGTACCAGCTGCTTCTCTTCCTGCGCAGATCGTAAAAGCCGATCGAGGGAATGGGCAAAAATGCGAATCATTTTAACAGGCGATGCGGCTAGCAACCCGTCACTGTATTGATTGCGTTTCCATCTTCTCGCCCACCATGACGCTAAAAGTGGCTTTTGAGTCTTGCGGCCCTAGGCTCTGCATAGAGCCGCAAGACTCAAAATGCTCTGTCTGCCCCATTAGGGATAAAGACGTGATAGTATGTATGTATGTATGTATATAATATAATTACTAACGTATGATACGTGTAAGTGCAGGTGTATTGATTTTTCAATAATATATAGGATTGCGTCATAAGGATAGAAAATGTTTGCTATTATTTACATTTAACAGGAAATATATGTACATTGTATTAACCTAATATAATTAATTATGTTATGTATTAGTAACATCCGTTTTTATTTAAGAAAAACAATGTGCTTTTTATGAGTTTTTTTTAGTTTCATCTAGATCTACGCTAGACATTAGTGTTGGAAGATTACAGAGCGATTAAGACTATACCACACTATACATATAATATTGTTAAATGTAATACGTGACTTTATTTAAGCTAATAATCTTGTTTCATCTGTCCCGATGTCTATCTGCCAGCCTGTCTGTCTATAATCAAATCTTTCAAATACCCAATTCCCGGTTTCTGATTAAGTTTAAAGCATGCATGAAAAGAGTTATGAGTGTTGACGAAGCAATAAAGGTTTGCAAGGATCGTAGTAAGTGGAAATCTGTAGTGTCTACCTACCTCCATGGGAAACACGCGTGAAAATATGTATGTATGAATGTTTAAATTTTGCATGCATGTATATTACGTGACAATGCAATATTATGGTAATATACCTGTAATGTAGTCTTGGCTTCTCTGTAATAAAAAAAAAACGTAACCTCACCAAGTTTCGACTTGATTGAGTCTTCTTGAGAGCTCTTTTGAGATGAACTGCCTTCGTGGTGTAGTGGTTAGAGCGTTCGGCTCATATGCGGAGGTCGCGGGTTCGATTCCCGGCGGGGGCAACGACTTTGTGTTGTTGTCCTAGTTTGGTTAGGACATTCTAGACTGATCACCTGATTGTCTGATAAGTAAGATGATCCGTGCTTCGGAGGGCATGTTAAGCCGTCGGTCCCGGTCACTGTCTTTGACATTGGTCGTTACCTAAAACGATGTCAGAGGCCTTTAAGGCGGTTTAAAAACTCTGACACTAGTGTAAATCACTAACACACACGATAAGAAGAAGAGAGCTCTTTAATCTTTTTAGCAGGCTCCAAAAAAAGAAAGAGGTTATCAATTCGTCGCTATTTTTTTTTATGTATGTTCACCGATAATTTGAAGACGCCTGGACGGACTTGAAAAATACTTGCGAGGTAGTCCCGAAGAAATTTTATAAAATCGATTGTGTACCTTGAGTGTTGAATTCGGTTTTTGGTTCTGAAAAATATACTCTATACTTAAACATTAAAATATAAGCACTACACTAATAATATTAACTAATAGATGAGAAATTAATATATATTGTTTATTGAATTTTGTTTTTTAACCAACCCTATTATTGAAAAAAAAATAGTAAAAAAGTACCAAAAAATATCTCGGATTTAAAAACACCTTTTTATTTCAGGCATTAAATGCCAATTTCTCATTTGCCCACCCTGTATACGAATTAAAGGAAAACAAATGCGCAAGTAAGAAATAAAAATTACACATTCAGCTGCCATTAAACAGGGATCAAAGCGTATTTATCCGGACCCGTCCCTTCATTAGTTAAAAAAAAAAAAGTTAAAAGAAAAAAAAAAATTTAATTCGCCGATAGAGCTCTAAAGACAATCACTAATTACAACGTAAGCCATACAAATCGCCCAAAATGTTTTCTAATTTACAAAAAGCGCAAAAAAATTCTCACTCCCAAATGAACTTATTTAGCCGGGCAGGATTTAATAAAGATTTTTCACGGTTTCTCCCGTTTCGTCGAACATTTTTTGGGTTCCGTATTTCTAAATCGTCCTAGAACCTTTATTTGTTCTTGAATTTTTGAAACCAAGTTCCTTTGGTGGATGCTAAGCGAAAAAAGTGTAAGTGTTTGCGACACAAACTTTTTAGGGGCTGGATTTTTCGTTGGGTTTTCTATAAGAGATTCAATTTTTGTCGATTCGTCAGTTTTTTTACATTATTTTTTGAATAGTAGTATTCTCTATATTTGTTTTTTATTCTAAGGCGAGATTTTGGTACAAAACAGTTTTTTAGGGTTCCGTAGCCAAATGGCAAAAACGGAACCCTTATAGATTCGTCATGCCTGTCTGTCTGTCTGTCCGTCCGTATGTCACAGCCACTTTTTTCAGAAACTATAAGACCTATACTGTTGAAACTTGGTAAGTAGATGTATTATGTGAACCTCATTAAGGTTTTGACACAAAAATAGAAAAAAAACAATAAATTTTGGGGGTTCCCCATACTTAGAACTGAAACTCAAAAATTTATTTTTCATCAAACCCATACGTGTGGGGTATCTATGGATAGGTCTTCAAAAATGATATTGAGGATCCTAGTATTATTTTTTTCTAAACCGAATACTTTGCGCGGGAGACACTTCCAAAGTGGAAAAAAGTGTGTCCCCCCCCCGTAACTTCTAAAATAAGGGAATTATAAAACTAAAAAAAAATACATGATGTTCATTACCATAAAAACTACCAGCGAAACTTGGTTTAAACGATATCTAGTAAGTAATTTTTTTTAATTCGTCATAAATCATAAACGGCAATTTACCTTTCATTCAATCAATTCAAATATAAAAATTTAAAAAAAACATACTACAAGACTTTTATGTTATTTGCTACTACGGAACCCTTCATGGGCGAGTCCGACTCGCACTTGGCCGCTTATTTTAATTATTATTCTTCAGTAAGTTTTTTATTTATTATTTTTTAAATATAAAAATATGCTTATTCAAACTCTTATTCTTCCCATTCTGAGCTATGGTCATGTATGTTACTCGGATTTGAAATGTGACCTCCTAAATAAACTCGATATATACTTCAAAATAAATAACTTCGATTTATAAATAGCCTTCGTAAGTACGACCATGTGTCTGCTTACCGTACTCAACTAAAATGGTTGTCTATTCGTCAGGTCTTTTTGTCTCCACTGCTGGAGCACGACCCTCTCTGAATTATTAGAGCCATACTTGGCTAGAGCAGCCAGAGGATTTGGCCTACAATCTCCTCGCTGGCTAGACGGGTTGGAGAGGTCTCATTGATGTTTATAAGCTTTGTTTAGCTTGTATTTCCTAAGTCGCCTTCTACGACATCCACGGGAAGACTTGGAGTGGCCCGACGGTAAAAAATCGATATAGTGTGCAGCGACAAAATACTTCTTCGACAAAAGCTACTACGTAAGAACGTTACTGCTGTGAACTGTTAATAGGTTGAAACAACATATAAGATTATTGTACGGAACCATAACCTAATTCCCACGACTCGCACCTTCACAATTTTTAAACTCACGTTGAATTTTTCGCTTCGCGACTAATCTCAGCGATATTTTGTTGGAGATTGAATTAGTGTGACTGAATACATCTCATTCGCGGCAAAAACTGCGAATTTGCATAATTACGAGTAGCTATTGAAATAAAATACATTTAAACCGGAAAAAAATACGAAAATAATATTTTATTTAAAATATTATAACAGACTAAGAGGGGGCCGTATGCAACCCTACCTCATCAAGTAGCAAAATGTGACATATCTAGGGTGTTGCATATTAAAAAGATATGTCTTAATGTACAGGGTTGCCAGGTTACCTGGAGCATTTCGTACAGTCAGCAAAAAAGTGATAATTTTTTGGGTGTAAATTACCTCATCGAGTAGCAATTAGGTACGTAGTACATTCGATAGTCCTTATCAAGACATGCCAAAATGTATAGTTCGTTGCCCAATCCTAGCACTTTCGAGAGGCAGCCTGATTTTAAAATAGCAATTTTCTTTAAAAAATACCTCATCAATTAGCAAAATGAAACTCGTGCCATTCGATAGTTCTATTCATCCTCTGAATAATATAATAAGTATAGTTTTTTAGACACTCATTTCATAATACTGTGAAAATCAGTTTCCTTCGGCGTTTCTTCTCAGGGGTCGTTGCAAAGCACTGAAATCGGTAGCTTTTCTTTAAAAATAAATTTGAATATACACTACACGTAATGTAAATTTAACTTATTGACGTGTAAAATTGCCTGTGAAGATCTAATTACTGAATAAACATTTCAATCTTTGAAAACAAGTTCTAAATAGTTTTACTTACTAACCTTTATGTTTTTTCTTAGATAGATCAGCTTTTCACTTGAATGATACTGCTTGACATAAAGTGTAGTATCTGAAAAAATGCAAATAGTAATTATCAAAACTGCATTCAACTCCGCTTGCCGTGTGGTTTGAAGGATGTCGTAGAAGGTGACTTAGGAATACAAGCTGAACAAAGTTTATAAACAACAATGACCTCTTCAACCCGTCTGACCAGCGAGGAGAATGTAGGCCAAGTCTTCTAGGCGCTCTGGCCAAGTATGGCTCTCGTAGTACAGAGAGTCGTGCTCCTGCAGTGGAGACAAAAAGACCTGATGACAATTCAACTCCAATATTCGGTCAAAAACTGTGTAGTATCAAAAACTACTAGATTTTGATGAATCAGCATTTGTTCTATTTATAGCAAAGATATTGCACGAAAAGACAAAATGTTACGTCGATATTCGTCACAAGCAAACATACATACAGGTGATAATGAACCCGGGGTCACTGACATGAAGTTGACCTCGATTTTGAATCACCATAAAAATATTTGTGCGAGATGTTTAAATGCCAATTTATGACTAATAGGTAATAGATAACATTTTAAAACCGATAGTTTTTAGAGAACCCTTAAGACTATTCTTGGCTCACTGAACTGGATAAGCTCGTTAAAGTGGCAATGGGCGGGGCTAATAGCGCGAAGAACCGATGCCCGATGGGGCAGAAATATTTTCAAATTCGATAGTATCATTTTCTTTAAAAAAAAATGAATCCTACTAATATTATAAATGCGAAAGTGAGTTTGTATATTTGTTTGTTTGTTTGTTTGTTTGTTTGTTTGTTTGTTTGTTTGTTTGTTTGTTTGTTTGTTTGTTTGTTTGTTACCTCTTCACGCTTAAACTACTGAACCGATTAGGATGAAATTTGGTATGGATATAAATTGAGACTCGGGGAAGGACATAGGGTATAATTTATCCCGAAATTCCCACGGGGAGCGAAGCCCGCGGGTACAGCTAGTTTTAATATAAACTATACGTAATGTAAATTATATTTATTGTCGTATAAAAGTGCCTGTAAAAATCTAATTACTAAATAAACATTTAAATCTGTGAATCTTTAAAGCGAATGGCGGTCACGTGAGTACCGGCAAGCGTAGCGTTGGACATCCACCTGCTAGGTAGTCGGACGACCTGAGCCAAAGCACAGATTACTAATAAGTTACTACGTAAGCCAAAGTCCTCTGGCTACTTTGGCCAAGTATGGCTCTGTTAGTACAAAGAAAGTCGTGCTCCTGCAGTGGAGACAAAAAGACCTGATGATTGATTGTGATCGAGATAAATTTAAATAGTCAGATTTCAGTCTGACGACCTAAACAAGGTCGCTACGTCGCTATAAGGCGCTTGATGCAACGCCGCTCTAGATCGGTCATTTTGGAAGAGGCCGGAGGATCTTTGGGAGAGGCCTATGTCCAGCAGTGGACGTTATGCGGCTGAAATGATGATGATGATGATGAGATAAATTTAAACAGCTCAAATAATATGACACCAGTCATAATATTATTTCACAAAATATCTGTCGGCGAAGATGCAACGGAAAAGCGAATTGCAGCGATATTATAATTAGTAAGACGATGCCAATGACCTACTTCTGAGTCACACTAAACAATGAGGTTCTTAGAAACGAGACTATACCGCCATTTTGTTTACCATGAATTTGGATTTTTGATAACTGGCTACATATTTTGTTCGATGAGTTTTCCGAGTATCATCATCATCATCATCATTTCAGCCGCATAACGTCCACTGCTGGACATAGGCCTCTCCCAAAGATTTCCAAAATGACCGATCAAGAGCGGCCTGCATCCAGCGCTTTCCAGCGACCCTGGTCAGGTCATCTGACCACCTTGTAGGTGGGTGCCCTACGCTTCGCTTGCCAGTACGCGGTCGCCATTCAAGAACCTTTTTGCCCCATCGGCCATCGGTTCGTCGCGCTATGTGTCCCGCCCACTGCCACTTCAACGAGCTAATCCGCTTGGCTATGTCAGTGACTTTGGTTCTCCTACGGATTTCCTCATTTCTGATTCGATCACGTAGGGAAACACCGAGCATAGCCCTCTCCATAGCGCGTTGAGCGACCTTGAGCTTTCTTATGAGACCCATAGTAAGGGACCACGTTTCAGAGCCATAAGTCATCACTGGTAACACACATTGGTTGTAGACCTTAGTCTTGAGGCACAGAGGTATTTTGGACGAGAAGACATTGCGTAGCTTCCCGAACGCTGCCCAGCCGAGTCGGATTCGTCGAAAGACCTCTTCCTCGAAGCTGGAACTTCCTGCCTGGATCAATTGACCCAGGTAGATATACTGGTCTACAACTTCGAGGGTGGAGCTCCCAACACAAACAGGTAGGGGCGCAACATGGACATTCGACATTACTTTCGTTTTGTCCATGTTCATTTTAAGGCCCACTTGTTGGGAAACTCGATTTAGGTCTCCGAGCATAGTACTTAGGTCTTCCATCGATTCTGCCATGACAACGATATCGTCGGCAAATCGAAGGTGAGTGATATACTCGCCATTGATGTTGATGCCAAATCCTTCCCATTCCAGAAGCTTGAAGGCATCTTCCAGTGCAACGGTGAACAGTTTCGGAGATATAACGTCTCCCTGTCTTACACCTCTATGCAGTGGAATTGCCCTCGTGCACTGCTCCTGTACTCGGACTGACATAGTGGCGTTACTGTATAAGCACTTCAACACTTCGATATACCGATAGTCAATACGGCATCGCTGGAGAGACTGAAGCACGGCCCATGTTTCGATCGAATCGAAGGCTTTTTCATAGTCCACGAATCTCAAGCATAACGGCCGGTTATACTCCCTCGTCTTCTCTATAACCTGCCGCAGCGTATGAATGTGGTCTTTGGTGCTAAAGCCTTTACGGAAACCAGCTTGTTTCCGAGTATATTTGAATACATATTTCACGCCTGTTTCCCATGGGGGTAGGCAGAGACTATGGATTTCCACTTACTGCAAACCTCTTTTGCTTCGTCAATACTCATAACTCTTTTCATGCATGCTTTCCGGTTATATTTGAATAATCCTGCGTTTGTATGTATGTTTGTTGGACGGTAACTCGAGTATTGGTTTTTAAATTCTTATCGCGCTTTGGACACATTATTAAAATGTATATACAACATGTAAAAAAAACCCTGTCCGATCCCTTATGGTAATGTTGGGTAGCTTGTGTAGGTTCTATTTATTGGTTTTTCTTATACTACGTAATTTAGTAAAACACGTAGTATAATGTTTTCCATCTATGTTGTATACTTTATAAGCTTGTAATTCCTGATGTGCTTCCATTTAGATAAACATAGTTTCAATAAGAATGTCCTCCTAGTCTGGATTTAGTTATTTTAAAACAATATTTTTAACTATATTTGGAAGAATCTCTTAGAACTCCCATGCTGGTCTGGGAGAAACAAAAAAACTTAGAATGTACCAGCTGCTTCTCTTCCCACGCAGATCGTAAAAGCCGATCGAGGGAATGGGCAAAAACGCAAATCATGTTAACAGGCGATGCGGCTAGCAACCCATCACTGTTTTGATTGCTTTTCCATCTTCTCGCCCACCTTGACGCTAAAAGTGGCTTTTGGGTCTTGCGGCCCTGGGCTCTGCATAGAACCGCAAGACCCAAAATGCTCTGTCTGCCCCATTAGGGATAAAGACGTGATAGTATGTATGTATGTATGTATGTATCTCTTAGAAGTGGTTATATGTATGATTACTCACACACATCGATCCGTAACAGGATTTACCCAGCTATTTAATTCTGACGCAGTTTTGGTCAAAACTTTCACCTTCGAATATCAAGAAACAGTTTTGTTGCACTAAGATTATGTATTATTATACAACTAGCCGAAGCCTGCGACTTCGTTCGCGTGGACTTTATGTCTCTGGAAAATGCTCAACAGGCTGAGCAACTTTTACTAAGGCGGCATTTTTATATCTCTTATAGTTTAGCTGGACCATTATAGTTCTGCATCAGGCGTTCCATGTTCCAAAATCATTTATACCCTATATGTTGCCCAGGCTTAATAGCTATATAACAAAAAAAGTTTTATTCGAATCCGTCCAGTATTTCCGGAGATTAGCGTGTACAAACAGACAAACAGACAAACAGACAGACATTTTTTTTTTAATTCTTACTCTATTACTACGTCTCCATCGCCGCCAATATTTTTTTTGGAAATATATTTAATGTACAGACACACTTTTTTTACTGTTTTATTATATGTATAGATTTTATAACAAGATTTAATAACGAAAGTTATAATTACTTAGCATTCAGTTTGGTTAAAGCTATTATGAAGACATTTTTGACCGACTTCAAAAAAGGCTATCCTATGTCTATATAAAAAAATATACAGTCGAATATTTTTTTATGTACATATGTTCACCGACTTTTCCGTCAATTGTGTACCGATTATCAAAATTAATTGAGATTATTAAAAGAGAATGCACTTTCCAAGTAGTCCCATAGAAATTTTATGAAAACCGGTTGTGTACTTGGGGGAAAAGTCAGTTTTTAGTTTTGGAAAATTATTAGATATTTTGGTGCATGAAAGGCGCACGCGCTCTTCCCCGAGTGACGTACTGTGATGCCACTTTTCAAACGTGAAGTCAGTAAACAAATGGTTTTTTGTATGGAAAAATCATTTGTTTAGGTGACTCCGCGATTCCAAAATGGCACTTCTGATTTTGTCTGTTATAACAACTGAACTTATTTGAAAAAAAATCCTGACATTAGAAAAAAAGAAAAATAAGGAAGTAAAGGCAAGGGCCTGACACGCTTTGTTAGAGCGAGATAGTTTTAGTGCGATTTTTAAAAGAAGAAAAAGAAAAGAGTAGGTTAGGTACCTTGTATTGCCCTTATCACCGATCGAGCATTTATTCATGGTCGGGTTATAAGCACACTTCAAATTGCATATAGGTACTTGAAGTGTATCTATAAACCGACCATAAAAAAATATATGTCTTATCATTAATATATCTTTCTCTTACGCTCGGTAGCAAATCTTTAACTTCTTGTATGTAATATATCTTCGGGTGAAGGCAACAAAGTATGTGTCACATTGGTGTCATATACCATATGACTAATTGTAAGATCCATCAAGTAGCGACTGCTTTCTAGGTCGATCATGTCATCTCATGGTTTCCGGTTGCGACTGTGGCGACCTAAATACATACATACATACATTCACAATTATTTTTAACTGACTTGCAAAAAAGCAGATTTTTTTTCAGATTTGAAAAATTATTCAAAACTAGAAACTGACTTCAACATCAAACTACACAACCGATCTTGATAAATTTTCTATGGCACCATCTGATAAGAATTTTCCAAATTCGTTCAGGTGTCTTCGAGTAATGTGCGACCAACACTTGGGTCGGATTTTTAATTAAGCTACCTATGTGTCTTATATTATCATATATTTACATATATACTTGTTAACTACAAGCACTTGCATCCAGATAAGGAAACATCGTGAGGAAACCAGCACACTAGTACACTTCTTCTTGTCGAGTCGAAATGGTTCGAATATTGTTGTAACGACTGTGGTCACTAGACAACAGCCACTGGGCTTCAACATCACGAGTGAGGTCTTTTTGTCTCCACTGCAAGAGCACGACCCTCTCTGTACTACTAGAGCCATTCTTGGCCAGAGCAGCCAGAGGACTTAGGCCTACACTCCTCTCGCTGGCCAGATGGATTGGAGAGGTCTCATTGATGTTATTATATACATGATATGTGTATTATATACATAAGCCTATCCTTTCAGTGTATTAGATTACTTAAAATAATAAAAAATATTAAACTTAAAAATAAAACCTGAGACAAGAAATTACATTGGTTAAAAAATAAGTAAGTAGGTTTATATACTAAGTTAAAAAGTTATTTTTACCAAGTCTACTTGAATAATCCGGTTTTGTATGTATCTATCATTATAATCATAATTTCAGCCATAACGTCCACTGCTAGACATAGGCCTCTCCCAAGGATTTCCGAAATGACCAATCTAGAGCGGCTTTCATCCAGCGAACTTGGTCGGGTCGTCAAACCACCTTGTGGGTGGTTGTCCTACGCTTTTTTTGCACCATCGGCCATCGGTTCGTCGTGCTGTATGTCCCGCCCACTGCCATTTCAACGAGCCTATCCGCTGGGCTATGTCAGTGACTTTAGTTCTCCTACGAATCTTCTCATTTCTGTATGTATGTACCTATAGGTATAAAAAATATTTATATATATTTACCTTTAGGTATATAGCTTTATATAAATATGTTTGTTAGACGATAACTTTAGTATCTTTAATCGGACCTTTATTAAATTTGTAGGTGTGTAGATAAATAACGTCACAACAACACAATGAACAAAATAACATTCTCAATGTGCACTTATTGTACCTACCTACTACGATTTTTTATCAGTAAGGATATAATAATAGCATAATAAATATAGCATGTATTGTTAAATACCGTTATCAGTAGGTAGAGTAGACAAACGACCTTGTGTCGTTTGTGTGATGACAAAAACAATTAACCAATAACTGACCTTTAATGTTTTTTATTATTTTAACACCTTGAGGGACAACGTTTTAAATAGCGAGAAATGTTTTATATAGAGAGAGACGTTTTGTACAGCGAGAGACAACTTTTAGTATAGCGAGGGACAACATTTTGTATCACGAGAGACTTTTTAGTATAGCGGGAGACAACGTTTTGTTATGACAAATGTATCAATATTCCTATTCAATTTTCTAAAAGGGGTTTTAAGTTTTTTTTTGACGAATTATTGTAGGGTGGTGGGTAAGAAAGTAGCAAAAGAAGCGTGGGTAGTAAGTTGTTAGTCGACATCTCCTATTAATAGTCAAATAATAATGTATATCATTATAAATAGGAGGATATAGATAAACATGAACAAGAACAAGAACATACGTACATATCTTTACTACATAAATATATAGGGACAAATTACACTGATTGAGCTAGCCCCAAAGTAAGTTCGAGACTTGTGTTATGGGATACTAACTGAACTATACTATATTTTATAACAAATTCATATATAGATAAGCATCCAAGACTCAGGAAAGTTGAAAACGGCCATTTTCCAACTTACCCTAACCGGATATCGAACCCAGGACCTCTGGGTGGCGGCCAAGCATGGTGGCCACTACGCCACGGAGGTCGCAAATTTTAGCAGCGAAACGCATTACCTTCCTTTGGCTTCGCTGTACTTCGGTATTAAGAAGGATAACGTATAGAATAGCATTAAGTGCGCCTACGCAACTTACCGTTCGGTAACGGTTGTTGCAAAAAATGGGCACGACTCTAGTGACACACATTATTTGTTGAATTCATTAACGGGTCCGAGTCTTCGGAAGATAAAGCAAACACCTACGCGGTGGGGTCATCAATCAAAGTGAAGTATTTTAAATAACCGGCAAAGTTCGAGTCAGTCTCGCGTACGAAGGATTCTACCTACGAAGGTACTATCTACTAGCCAAAGCCCGCGACTTTGTTCGCGTGGACTTTTTTTATCTGAAAATACTTATCAGTCAGGTTGAACAACTTTGACTAAGGCGTCATTTTTGTATTTCTTATAGTTTAGCTTAAAAATTATAGTTCTGCATCAGATATTCCATTTTCCAAAATAATTTATACCCTTTGTTTTGCCCCGGCTTAACAGCTATGTAACAAAAAAAATAAAAGATACATATTCTTGAATATTATTACAGTAGGAAAGGGTCGGCCTCGGCGAACATTCTGCGATCAAATTGCGGATGTTCTGAAAAGGAGAGGTAAAAAGTACCCGTAAGCGAAGGGCATGTATGAAGATATTGATGAGTGTAGATAAAGCAAAAGAGGTTTGTCAAGATCGTAGCAAGTAGAGAGCAAGGAGATAGACTCCCCTACCCCTGTGGGAAACAGGCGTGCTTTATGTATGTTTGTATGTATTCTTAGATATTATCACAGGTAGGATATGTAACGTATGTGTATGTAATGTCATAACCTTGAAAAACCTATATCAATAGCTCCTATCAGTAGTAGGATATTTTTGATGATTATCAAAAATATCGTAAGGAGGTCACGATCCTGCGGTTTCATACTACGTTTTACTACCGAAAGTAACCTTCAGAAACCGCAGGTTTGTTTACGTTTTGATAAAACGTCTATATTTACACTATTACGTCTTTATCCCTGTTGGGGTAGCTAGAGCCTAAGGCCGCAAGACTCAAACGGTGGAAGTATAGGCACAGGCATGGCATTTCATAGAAGCGGAGTATCATTTATGCCTACTACTACAAACGAAACTTTATATCCGTGTACACGGCAATGTGTGTGTTTTCTCCACGACCCACGTGACAAGGCGAGGAAATGGGACAGTTGCGTGAACGAGGAAAGGGGGAGGGTGGCGCATATTACGCGGGAGCCTAGATGTTTCCGTTTTGTATGTACTATTTTTGAAGTGAAAACTTCTTTAGCGGCGTTGTGCACTTTTTTTGGAATGGGTAAAAAATATTAAACTCACGTCAGGACACGTGGCCTGATCGAAAATTCATAAGACGGCGCAGGGCGCTTGCGCGATTGTTCGTGTGTGTTTATGTTACAGCGTGCTACGCGCATCCATGGATGGTGACAGCTGATGGCTCGACCGTCTGTGTAGTGGCCATACTGCTGTGTATTTGAAAATGATTTTGTTGAAAATGAATTTGGTCATGCTTGTGACATTTGTTGACAGACTGTGGTTCAGAAAAGATTTGAAATATTTTATACTGATAATTAAAGCAATTCGTGCAAAATTATTCCCTAACCATTCCAAAATATCAAAAATGCACAACGTTAATATTCAAGTTTTCACTTCTGCCGGCACTCCCAGAGTGCAACCCGTCGTTTTTTTTAAATATTTATTCTGTGGTAATACTTATATTTATTCTGTGGTATATGTGTAAAGAGGGAACTAAGATAGTAGGTAATGAGTTGCTATGGGGTGCTAGGTTGCTAGCCGCATCCGAATTTTTAAGTTTATTTACACAGTTTATTTATTTAGTTTGTATTGTTCATCAAATACTACATAAATTGTACAAAACAACAGGCGAACCAAAACCGGATATGGATACCTACGTAATTTATGTGTCAAAGGAGCATTTTTTTGTCTATCCGACGTTCGCGGAATGGGCTCGACAATGTTAGTCGGATAAATCCGTCGTTCGCGGTTATAGGGAATGCAAATAAATAATTCGAGGCTCTTATCTGTGATTGCAGTTTTTTTCCCCGTTTATTTTATTTTAAATTAATTTTATTATCATCTCCCATGCTGGTCTGGGAGAAAGAAAAAACTTAGAATGTACCAGCTGCTTCTCTTCCCGCGCAGATCGTAAAAGCCGATCGAGGGAATGGGCAAAAATGCGAATCATGTTAACAGGCGATGCGGCTAGCAACCCATCACTGTATTGATTGCTTTTCCATCTTCTCGCCCACCATGACGCTAAAAGTGGCTTTTGGGTCTTGCGGTCCTGGGCTCTGCATAGAGCCGCAAGACCCAAAATGCTCTGTCTGCCCCATTAGGGATAAACACGTGATAGTATGTATGTATGTATGTTTATTATCATACCACAAATATTCATCAGCAACATGCTTCGTCAAAGAAGAACAATTTCCTTTGGACCCGTCTATGGCTCTAGCTGTTGCTCTAGCACAGGTCGCGACTCAAGTATGATAGTAATATCAACAAGCTTCGTCAAAGATAAGTAACTTATATCATCATCATCATATCAGCGTAGGAAGTCCACTGCTGGACATAGCCCAGGGTTTTTTTTAAAATACCGATTGGAAGCGGCCTGTGTCTAACCTTGTGAAGGTCGTCCAACCACTTAGTTGGTGAATGTCCTACGCTGCAGTACAAGGCCACCATTCGAGAACCCTTTTGCCCCATCGGCCATCAGTTCTTCGTGCTTTGTGCCACGCTCACTGCCACTTCAGTGAGCTAACTTTGGTACTCCGAACTTAATACCAAAGTAACCTCATTGATGCATTGAATTGAAAGACCATATTCGAAGGAATAAATGACTATTCTATTATATTCTATTCTATTAAGCTCAAAATCCTCAAGTTTAGGAAAGATCATAATATGGCTTTAAACTTGAGGATTTTATGTACATCGTAAGTGAAAACCTGTTTCCTATCTTATGCAGTTACTCATTCAAGATCCAATAATAATGCAAATTGTCTGAGTCATTAAGGGCCGCTTTCTACCTGCCGTGATTCACTTCTAACGAATCCTATGCTTTGTTCGGTTACGAGAAAGATGCGCTGCGGTTTTCCCACAAGTAGTGGTCAAAAACGTTTTTTTAAATAGAGCAAATAGTTTAGTTTCGATGACGGATAAATATTTTGGGGTGAGTTCAGGCCCTTGGGGCATACCAGTATTATAATGGTATATGACGACTTATCGTAGATAATCCGTACTCTGCTACAAATATTTCTGTCTGTATGTTATGTACATACATACATACATACATACATACTATCACGCCTTTATCCCTAATGGGGCAGACAGAGCATTTTGGGTCTTGCGGCTCTATGCAGAGCCCTGGGCCGCAAGACCCAAAAGCCACTTTTAGCGTCATGGTGGGCGAGAAGATGGAAAAGCAATCAATACAGTGATGGGTTGATAACCGCATCGCCTGTTAACATGATTCGCATTTTTACCCATTCCCTCGATCGGCTTTTACGATCTGCGCGGGAAGAGAAGCAGCTTCTTTCTAGAACATTCTAAGTTTTTTCATTTCTCTCAGACCAGCATGGGAGTATAATGTATGTTATGTCTCACAAAACATCAGTGACGTGCACAAATATTTGTGACATGGGAGGCACTTATCTTAGCTAAATAACTAGAACGGCTGCAAATCAAGCAAAATATAATTTTTACTAGTATCCCATATTAATATTAGGGTGGGACAGGGTACACAAAATCTATGTGTCTATATGAAATGCACGCTACTGCAAAACATACTCCGTTTTATTATAAAACGCCGACTAACTTTGTTACTATCCGACCAAATCAAGTTGACATCTAGCATTATATCATTGTCTATTCTGAAAATGTCAACTTGATTTGGTCGGATAGTGGTTTAAACCTAGTAACAAACTTAGTCTGCGTTTTATTAATAAGGCGGACTGAAACTAGGTACTTTAAGGGTGAATTCAATCCATGATACTGTTCAGCTTTCCCTAAGGAACATATGTATATCGAAATATGAAAAATAATTTTAACCTCTCATATAAATTGACCGATCAGCTGATCCGAGTTTGAATGGAATGCAAAACACAATTTCATATTTCGATATAAGATGTTCCTTGGGGAAAGTTGTTCAGTGCCATAGACTGAATTCACTCTTAATTAAAATTGTTTCTTAATTAGATATTCTAACTTCTGACATCTCTCTAAAGAATGTCGTTTTAATAAAGCCTAAAATCGTTTTTAAATAATAACAACTATTAATTGATAATAGAATAAAACATCAGGCATCACCAGAAGGTTGACTGGTAGATAAGTCTATCGATTACATTAGAGTAGTAAGTCAGAAATTAATTATTTTGTACTGATAAGATAATAAAACCTTCCAAAATAATGTCACTTGAAACTGTTACGTTATCGCACTTACTAAAATTACTTTAAAAATGGATATGATCTGGTCATATCCGTTTTCAACGTAATTTTAGAAAACTGATAATCGGAGCTATTTGAGTCCAACTATGACATCACGTTGACGTTTAGAAAAAACTATCTAATTTGAGGAGTTATTTTTTTTTTCAAGAGTGAAATGTTGAAAGTGAGCAGTCATAGTGCGGCTGTAGTGATATTAATTGCGGATAATTGTGGGCGTCTTTAGGTGCCGTCCGCTATTAAATCGGCTATAAAAACCAGTGGACTCTTATAGACTTGTCGCCAGAAGCTCCCTTGAAGCAACCTTTGATTTTATAGTCAGGGTTGAGGTTAGGAATAAAGAAGTAAAAATGAATAAAGATTTGCTTTAAGGACTAGTATCCAGAGCCGTAAAACAATTATTTAAAAAACTGAACGGTTTGTAAGAAAATCAAATAAATAAGCACCAATTGACGTCAATTGAGAGAAAGTTGACTTAGACCTTGAGGCAGCCGGAGATACAAAGTGAATCATCACATCTCCGGCTGCCATAGAGGCACATGTTTAGAAAGTAAAAATGCAAAATGATTAATGACAGGATAAACCGTTGGATTATTTCTGCTCGGTGGCGCGATGAGATGAGAGAAATGATATAAGGTGGCTCATTTGATTAAGGAAAAAGTTGATCAAGGAAAGAGGAGAGAATTTAAATCGTGTCAATTGGCTTTACAGCCAGCAATCCGTCTCATAATAAAAAGTAAATAAATATTAAGGGACAAATTATACTGATTGAACTAGTCTAAAACTTGTATTATGGGATATTAGCTGTGCCCGTGGGCTATGCTCCCCATGGGAATTTCAAGATAAAAACTATCCATATCATATTTTAACTAATTAGGTTCAGTGATTGAAGCTATAAGTGGTAACAAACGAACAAACAAATATACAAACTCACCCTCGCATTTATAATATTAGTAGGATAGTAGGACTTACTCAACGATACCAACCCAACGACCCAAGACTGAGGAAAATTTGAAAAAGGCCATTTTCAAACTTGATTTACTTCACAGATTAATACCCATAAACACTTGAATTAAACCTACATGCCTACCATCAAGCAGAATCTATGTACCCTTACATAATAAAGACCTGATTATAATGTATATGTTCATGATAATACTGATTCATACAAAATTGATATTTAGAAGATGGATGAGTGATTGGCATTTAAACTCTTAAACAAGCTTATTGAAGCGAAAGAAAATGAAAACAAAGAAACGAGTAATAATGAATCATTCCCAATATGTTTGTCCAAGTGACCAATGCTATGAAAAGGCTTTACCGAAATAAATAATAAACAAACAATACCAATGGCCCAAGTTGACCATACAATATAACAACTTTCCCTAAAGAATCAAAATATTTTAAAAAATACACTGAATGACTGTGCGCACGCGACGCACACGCTTAAGAATCCCTTAACCATAGACATTTTCATACAAACATAGTCTAGCTCTTTGATTATATAATCAAAGGTCTAGCTATTATTTTGAAATTACATGTCAGATTTCGGTAAAATTTTGTAATCTTAAAAAAATTGCATACATCTAGGCAAATAACTAGTTTGCAAATTCAAAATATGAAGTTGAAAGAAATTATAAGGGTGTAGAAGTTTCCCATACCGATGGTCAAAAATGATGTATAAACTATATTCTCCTTCAGTCCATATTTTGACTGTAAAAACCAGTTAAATTCCTGCACATGTGCAATTTCTTTGAAATTGTAAAATTTTACCGAAATCTGACAAGTCGTTATGAAATAAAAGCTAGACTACGTTTGTATGGGAAAGTTTGATTCTGTCTAGGGCTTGGGAACTCTTAATATAAGCGCGCGGTAAATAATGTCACAATTTGGTCATCTACAAAATCTATCAAAGGCTGGAAGTGCTTTTTATTCTTACTAAAGAGCTAAGCTCTTATCTGTAAAGCAATCCCTTCCCACTCTGTTCAAGGCCTACTCCTGTACATTTCTTTAGGTAAAAACATGGATTTGATCTTTTTTTCACAACTGCCATACAATGATGACAACCGAAACCAACGGCTTATGCGTGCCTTCCGAAGTATGGAGGAGCTCGAGATTTTTTTTAAACCATTCTTCTCATCGTGTATGTTAGTGACTAACATTAGTGTCAGAGTTTTTAAACCGCCTTAAAGGCCTCTGACATGGTTTTAGGTAACGATCAATGTCAAAGACAGTGACCGGTACCGACGGCCTAACGTGCCCTCCGAAGCACGGATCATCTTATTTATCAGACAATCAGGTGATCAGCCTGCAATGTCCTAACCAAACTAGGACAACAACACAAAGTCGTTGCCCCCGCTGGGAATCGAACCCGCGACCTCCGGGTATGAGCCAAACGTTCCAACCATTACACCACGGAGGCAGTTAGACCCTATGAAATCTGCTAACACAATAGTAAAACAATAGAAGTATCTTCTTGAATACATGCGGATGTTGGTGTCGATGATCCCAGAGTGGTATCATTATTTTATCATCATTAAAGATTATTATTATTATGTTGGTACGCTTTTCAGCCACGGGTCCATTAGGACCCGGTCCTTTGAGGCGTTCATGGGGCCAAAGCCAACATGAAGAGGCCTTTTAGTACCTTTTTATCTAAAATGTGAGATGGCTGCATCTACGGAGGTCTATTATTTATTATTATTATATTCTTTATATGTTTTTTCTCCCTTTTGCAAAAGGGGTTTTTCCTATTTATACGGGCCGTAGCCAAGGCATAAATAGGGTTAGTTTACAGAAATTTAAGATGAGTAGACCGATGAAGTAGTTAGAAATTTACGAGTAAGGCGGCAGGTGTTTAATATAACCGCTTTCTGTAGAGTATGCATTGTGTTTTTAGTGACTTCAAGAATATCTAGACACTGTTTTAAACTCTTTGGTATCACACCCGTAGATGAAATCACAATTGGGATAATGTGGACAGTTTCTACATGCCATTGGCGCTTTTACTCTATTGCTAGATCCTGGTATTTCGTGAGTTTTTGTGATATTGTGGATTGGATGTTATGAGTGTTTGGTACGGCTCTATCTATGAGGTATTATTGTTATGTTGGTACTATAATTATTATTATTTATATGTATATTTTTTATTCTCGGTCTTCGTCAAACCGGTATTACTGATATTACGGGCCTAAGCCAAGTATGTATCAGGTAGGAATTCTACGCTATTATCAGGTAAGGAAAAGGTATGATTTATATTTTCAGGCAATGGGTTGGGATTTATAATATTGTCATGACTGTCTGTTCCTGTTCCTGGTGTGTTTAGATTAGAGAGCTCGGGGTGAATATTTGGGACCTGCGAATTCAAAGGTGGATATGATTGTATTGTGTTTTGTGTGCTAGGTGTAAGTGTGGGTGTATGACTGTCTATTTGTAAGAATTTTCGAACTAGGCGGCACGTATTTAGTATAACAGCTTTTTGGAGCAAATTGTAAGTTTGAGGATGTAGATTTAGCGTTTCAAGAGATTGATGCAATTTTTTTTATTATTATGTGGCAGTCGTCAAGCTATTTCAGATGAATTTAGGCAGCTTGAAAAATCTGATTCTAATGTTTGCCACTTACACACACGATTCAAATCTCACAATACGATATTAAATCACACTAAGATTGTAAAAGCGAATGTTTGTAAGTGTGTATGTTAGCTTTGCAAGCAATAGTATAAAGTGTCGATAGTCTATCGATACTATCGTGACCTTGGAAAACAGTAATAATATCGATAGGACTATCGATAGTATCAATAAATAAATATATAGGGACAAATTACACTGATCGAGCTAGCCCCAAAGTAAGTTCGAGACTTGTGTTATGGGATACTAACTCAACGATACTATATTTTATAACAAATACATATATAGATACACATCCAAGACCCAGGACAATTTGAAAAAGGCCATTTTCCTACCTGCACTGACCGGGGATCGAACCCGGGACCTCTGGGTGGCGGACTAGCATGTTGACCACTACGCCACGGAGGTCGTCAAATATCAAAATTAATAGTTTCGATACTATCGATAGTATCTATAGTTTTTAATGAATACTATTGATAGTATCAATAGTAAAGGTACTATTTGTATAAAGAACTATCGATAGCATTGTTTAATATCGATACTATTGTAATAACGATAGTAATTAGTAGACACAGTATCGATATTATCAATACTATCAATAGTATCTAAATCCAATACTATTGATACTATCGATAGTTTTACCTTTCATCAATAGTATTACAAACTATTGACAATCGATACTATCGATATATATATATAATAATATATAATAATAATAATAATAATGTATATTTATTTTCCTCCACAAAAATAAACTTATATCAATTATATATTAATCGATAGCATTGATACTATCGATAGCATCGACACTATCGATAATATCGATAGTCCTATCGATATTGTGACTGTATTTCAAGTTCAACTATCGATTGTCAAACTATCGATAGTTATGCAACGCTAGTGTATGCGTTTTGTTACTCCTTCACGCTTGACCAATTTAGATAAAATTAGGTATGCAGAAAGCTGACATCCTGGATTAACACTTGGCTCTACTTTAACTGCGGGTAACGCCGCATGCGCAGCTAGTAAACAATAATTTCCTCAAAGAGGCCATTACTCTTTCATATCACGGAATGTAGACACAGTTAGTACAAAGTTGACGACCTCTTTGGCTTAGTGGTCATCTGCCAGGCTGTCACACCGAAGGTCCCGGGTTTGATCCCCGGTCAGGTCAAGATGCAAGATGATCTATTTTAAATTGACCTAGGTATTGAATGTTTATCTATATGTGTATTTGTTATAAAATATAGTATCGTTGAGTTAGCATCCCATGACACAAGTTTTAATGGATTGGAACTCAACGATACTATATTTTATTATAAATACATATTTAGATATACACCTAACATTCAGAACAATTTTAACAAATAACTACTAAAAAAATATTTTTTAAGACAAGCTTTTTTCTAAAACAATGAACTTAAAGTTTAAACTGCTCTTTAGGAAGATTTAAACCACCCCTAATTCGATGGGGTTCCATCTTGTAATTACATTCCTATGGCCACCTTCCGGCTCCATCATCAGATCTTGACATCATAATATTGCATTGTCACATGATAATGATAAACGTTTGCTTTCAAAATTTCAGCTCTATCGGAAACCGGGAAGTGGGTCAAAGACTTGCAAGATTTGATTACAGACAGACAACGGGATAAGTGAAATAAAAGTAATCAAAAGGCCATTTTGCCCCGGCTATGATATAGTGAAGAGAGCAGGTCAAAATGATTTTAACAAAAGCATGTTGTGAAAGACTGTCTCTTGAAATTACTCCCGCAGAGAATAAAACGCAAACAAAAAAAAAGAAAAAAAACTCACACAAAAAGGCGTAATCCACAAGCAAATTAAAAACAAACTCAAAACACTGGCAGTCAAGAAAAACAAAAGAGATAGCGCACTCAATATTCAATTTTCGAACACTAGTATTCAATACAACGAACTGTTGTTAACTGAATGGAGTGGACGTTTTGGCACAAAGCATTGCAAGTACCGTTTTATTTTGACAAAGTAATTTAAGTTTATCAGTCGCTGATATTCAACCTTAATGACAACCACGATAAGACTATTTAACAAACGTGTGTTAATTTTAGAACCTTGTTGTATTTGCAGAACTGTATTGAGGTCAGTGACGTCCTTTTTTCTTGTGATGATAACTAGAACTGATTTTGCGGAAGCGAGACGCGAATGTATGTTGGCTATGAGGGAAAGAGATCGCGCGACAAGGATACTTTGAAGAAAAGCCTGAGTCTAGGCCTAGTGAAAGCCACAGACTAATACTTAGAGATGGTAAGACTACGAATATAAGGCAACTCATGTAAAGCAACTCTGATCCAGTGGGGAAGACCTCTGTGGATCAAATAGGACAGAAGAGAACTCATTACTAGCGCTTTCGCAAGTTAAGAGCGCGTCCTGCACTTGGATGGGTGACCACTAGTAGCACAATTAAAGTGTTTTGGTATGTTAAGACACTGGTTCCGGCTGACATCATTGAATGGCAGTCTATGTCAGATACCTTTGGACAGCTTGAAATATCTGATACCAATGTTGGCCACTTACACACATAAAAAAATATGAAAGGTACGCACTTAGATTAGCAACTACTAAAAGTTCCCTAATCTCGACCTCACCCGTGCTGCGGTAGGCACATTAAATCATCATTCTGTTATTATCTGATGGCGATTATGCAATGTAAGATGCCTTGAGAAAACTTTAAATACATTATGTATCTGATACCAGTGGTGGCCACTTACTTTGGTACATATACAAACTGGTAGTAAACACTAGCTAGATAGCTATACCAGGATAAATCTAGTATCCTTACCTAACTACTTGTTTTATAATTGTATACATATGAGTTTATTTATCCCATAAGTCATAATAAACGGTTGCATAACAGAAAATCAAAACTTCATCAAGCAAATTTCAAAAGAACAACAATTTAAATAACAAAATTTAAAAGACCATATGTTTTATTTTGCAAAATTTTATAATCCACATGTATGTGTCATCAAATGGACTGACCACAAGTTGCTAGATGTAAATGTAGAGTGCTAAATCATTTCTAGTCAAATCAAATCAAATCATCTTTATTGTGGAAACACAGGTTACAAAAAGATCTTCTTCTTCTTCTTGTTGTGTGTGTTAGTGACTAACACTAGTGTCAGAGTTTTTAAACCGCCTTAAAGGCCTCTGACATGGTTTTAGGTAACGACCAGTGTCAAAGACAGTGACCGGGACCGACGGCTTAACGTGCCCTCCGAAGCACGGATCATCTTACTTAACAGACAATCAGGTGATCAGCCTACAATGTCCTAACCAAACTAGGACAACAACCCAAAGTCGTTGCCCCCGCCGGGAATCGAACCCGCGACCTCCGGGTGTGAGTCGAACGCTCTAACCACTACACCACGGAGAGAGGAGAAAAAGATCTTAAAATATTGATACAAGTACCACTGTAACCTGCCCTTGATGGACATACAACAATATAAGTTCAAATTTCTAGGCAAAAAATAAAATCAAAATAAAAATAAAGATATAGCAAAAAAAGGTGGAATTAGTAATTAAATAACATTATACAATTAAATATCAATAATAAAACAAAATAAAATTTAAGTCAACTTATCTTTTAAGTATTCTTTAACTGTATAGAAACATTTGTCAGTCAAAAGTAATTTTAATTTATTTTTAAATGTCCTATGATCTAAAGTTTTTTAATTATCTGATACAAATCATTTATTGCTATAATAAAGTAGTATATCATTTATAGTATAAAAAAAATACTGAAATAAATTTCAAAATAATATATACACGTATTAGTCGTACACTTTAGTTGTTTATTTTTTTGTTTTTTGTTTTTATTTAAATTGTAATGTAATAACAATATAATATTAATTTAATAAAATACAACCCTAAATGGTTCGACTGCAAGCGCTGGTAAACCAGAGAGCTCTCTCGTAGAAGAATATATCTTCGCAAAGGAGCAGCAAAGGAGTTACTAATCTCTGCCTCGGCCTGCGCCCCGGGCGCTGCGCGGAGGTCTTGTGCGCGACAGCCGCAGTCATTCGATACGTCAAACCCTTTGTCATACTTGTTTATTTTATTTATGTATCACTTTTATTTAGATTTTTTTTAAGGTCTATATTATAATTGTATTTTTTTATAATCATTTGATGTTGCCAAGCGGAGATGCAACCTGCAGTACCACGGACTCTGGTTCATCGTCGGGAAATTTAGTTCAATGCAGTAAGTGCTCCCAACCACGCCTTTTTAAAGGACAAAGAGGCCTAAAAATACATTTAGCCAGGGCGCCTCCGTTCTCTCGCCACCATCAATATCCCGGCGGCCCTAGAACCCAATGGTCTGGCCAGGGATGATGGCAAGAGGCCGGACGGAATGACCTTGGTGCCTTGGAGATTGGGACGGCCCTTGGTCTGGGACGCTACTTGTGTGGACACCCTCGCACCGTCCCATCTTCAGGTCACCAAGTCAAAGGCCGGCGCAGCAGCTGCCGCAGCAGAGAACCTTAAAAGGCGCAAATATGTAGACATTGGAGAAAACTACATATTTGAGCCTTTTGGGGTAGAGACTTTTGGTCCGTGGGGTCCTTCCGCCCATAGTTTATTTCATATTATTTCTAAACGTTTATTCGAGGTATCCCATGACCAAAGGGCTGGTAACTATCTGGCTCAAAGAATCAGCATTGCCATACAACGTGGCAATGCTGCCAGCCTTTTGGCCACGTTGCCGAGGGGTAATATTTTAGTGGGACTACATAATTTGTAATTTTTAGTTTTAATTTTAGTTTTAATTTAAATTTTAATATGTTTGTATAGTTTTAATTTAAGTTAAATTTATTTTTTTTCCAATAAAGATTTATTGAATTATCTGGCAATTTATTAAAAATAATAATAATAATAAACCCGCAGGGCAGCTTGTGGCGAGCTGTTGGTGAGTAACGACACCACGGACCCGAGTGCTCCAGAGAGCCGGTCAGACCCTCGTCCCCGACGCTTCTTCATCGGTCGGGGTTGAGACCCAAGAGGGCTCGCAGGGCTCTCAGCTCTGCATTGCCTTAATTGGCTGTGCAGAGAGGAGTCGTTAGAGATGTTGCTCCAGGGGTGGAAGTGTTAAAGGGCATAACGACGCGAGTAACTTCGGAGAAAGCGCAGCACACCTCTCGACACCCCTGAGTCGCCTGCACCGGTGTTGCTCCTTTGCCGGCAACTATTGTCGGCGCGTTTGAGGGGCCCATCTAGTGGGCGGCAAGCCACCACCTGCCTACAATAGTCAGTAATCATGATTATGGCAGGTGACGTTTCTATTGCAATATCCCAGCATCAATCCATCCCAAATTCATTCCATAATCCTTAAACCTTTCCCTTTTTCATGCAATAGTTTTTTCTTCTGCCAAAACCTATTCAAGGGTACACCTTTCATAGGTATATCCAGGAATAGGTTTTGGCGGGAGCGCCACATGACAACAACTTCTCCAAAGGGCCTCTACGTGTTGGATCTGTATCCCCACGCAAGCCTCTCAAAGGACCGGGGTGAAAAGACCCGTGATTCTCAAAGGAGATACATAATAATAAATCATAAATAAGTATCAGTCCATCTAAATTCATTCCATAACCCTTAAACCTTTTCCTTTTACATGCAATAGATTTTTCTTCTGCCAAAACCTATTCAAGGGTACACCTTTCATAGGTATATCCAGGAATAGGTTTTGGCGGGAGCGCCACATGACAACAACTTCTCCAAAGGGCCTCTACGTGTTGGATCTGTATCCCCACGCAAGCCTCTCAAAGGACCGGGGTGAAAAGACCCGTGATTCTCAAAGGAGATACATAATAATAAGAGAGATTTTTAGGTAGATGTCCGTATCTCACTCCATAACCCAGTTATCCGGTCCACTAACATTCCATCCGCATAGCCCAAACCAAGTCAATCCCTCTCTGGCAATAGTTCGGCAGCTATGGAGGACTGTCCGTTAGTGTATCTCAATGGTGCATTAAAGGATAGACCTCCGTAGATGCAGCCATCTCACATTTTAGATAAAAAGGTACTAAAAGGCCTCTTCATGTTGGCTTTGGCCCCATGAACGCCTCAAAGGACCGGGTCCCTCTGGACCCGTGGCTGAAAGGGTACCAACATAATAATAATAAAATCGTTTATTTCCTCTTCACAAAAAAAAAAAACAACTAAAGATAGATAGATAAACTCATTTATTTGCTGCTATAACACACATACAAAAAAATACACAAATCAGACACAAAAAATTAAATAAATTTCTACCTACCTGCACAGTTTTCAATGTGTGTGCTACAGCAATACAAATAGGCCACAGCTCAGTGGTAATATTGCCCGGGAGCAATACACTGATTTTCAGCTGTGACCTGAAGAGATGCGTGGTGCGATAATCATGATTTGAAAATAGACAAAGAGACAAATGAGGCTGTGTGTATGTATAAATACATAGATAAGTAAATAGTGTAATAGAATACGAAAGTTTAAATACATAAATATATATATATATATATAGCATTGCTGTTGTGTAAATATTGTCTTGGCGTTGCCATTACTCGTATCACATATGTTGTTTAAAAGGAATATACGAAGGGGATGTGGGTATAATAAGCAGTAACATAGGCCTAGAAGAACTTTCGGCTGACAGCCTCCGCTACCAGCGACGTGTTGGATTTTGAATTTTTTGCAAATCTAATAAATAGGTGCGAAACCTTGTTTTAAAAGATGAAATTGACGTATAGAGTCTTATTGGAGGGGGTATGTTGTTCCAACATTTCGTCGCCTGATATCGGAAGCTGCCCCTGAAAGAAGCTGTTTTATGACGATACACGAGAAGTGGTGGACGACAATAATAAGAGCAATTTACAAGTTTAATGGACTTTGGCTATATAATGTTGTTACATTTGTGAAGCGGCTAGTCCCTGAAATAGGTTCCAAGAAGAACCTGTGCTACAGGTGACTAGGGCACTCCCTCGGATAACAATATCGCAGGTCATTTAGGTTGGAACGTGCCTATTTGATTGGTGTGAGTACATTAGACTAATCGAAAACAAAAAACAAGGAAAGAAAGAGAAAGAAATGGTAAATACTTAACCCTAAGAATAATGAAAGGAACTGCAGTTGATAAAAATTGTGTGCTAGTAGGTGAGTGATGGTGTTGTGTTGTATGGATTATTGGTGTGGTATGTGTGTGCGTATAATGGGAGCCATATTGATAAAAAATGACAAATTTCATAATCACAAATGATTTCTTCTTTAGTGTTTTGTTTACCTTCCTCAGTCAGTCTAATAGTTTAGATTCTTAAGCAATAAGCAGGTCTTTAAGCAAACAGCATACGTGATGCATATATACTTGCTTGAATTCTATTAAAATACAGATTATTTGATATCGAATTTAATTTCGGTTGGTCGCAGTTCTAACATAACCTAACCTATAGGTTTGCCCTAACCTAGTAAAATGGATAGAACTGTTCTAGCACTCGTTTCAAATGCTTGAACTATTTTGCAAATTGAAACTTGCGTGGAAACATTGGTAGGTATACATTATTATAAACATTCAATCAATCGTCTATTATTTTATTATTGCATCAGCAAACCGCTAATGCTGTGTAAACTTAAGGCTTTCTTTATTGGACAGGCGTTATTTGATAATTAATTTATTGAGAAACAAAAATTATTTAAACAAGTTGAAAATTAATAATTTATCAAATAATCCTTATGACCTTTGATTATTTAGATATTTTGAACGATTTGGCTAATAGTGTAATAGATACTTTAAACGTTGATATTAAGATTGTGGTCAGTAGAATTTTTGATCAAGTGACCATTGTTATTTTAAAATTTGTGGATTTGTTCGTGGTTCTTCTAAACTTGCTTGATTAAGTTTTGATTTTATATTATGCAACCTGATAAACCTTCCTTTTGTATCACTCTATTGATGAAAAATCATTGCATAGTTTAAATTTGTAAGATCTAAGGGTATTTACACTAATGAGGATTCAGACCAAGGATTAAAATCTGTGGATTATTTACGCGAAAAGTCGCCTTAAAGAAATTGTTAGCAATTACGGCATCCTTCGCGTTCTATAGTAGTAACAATTTTTCAACATGATTTCCTATTTTTTTAGGGTTCCGTAGCCAAATGGCAAAAACGGAACCCTTATAGATTCGTCATGTCTGTCTGCTGTCTGTCCGTCCGTATGTCACAACCACTTTTTTCCGAAACTATAAGACCTATACTGATGAAACTTGGTAAGTAGATGTATTATGTGAACCGCATTAAGGTTTTGACACAAAAATAGAAAAAAACAATAAATTTTGGGGGTACCCCATACTTAGAACTGAAACTCAATAATTTATTTTTCATCAAACGCATACGTGTGGGGTATCTATGGATAGGTCTTCAAAAATGATATTGAAGTTTCTAATATCATTTTTTTCTTAACTGAATACTTTGCGCGGGAGACATTTGCAAAGTGGAAAAAAGTGTGTGCCCCCCCCCCCCCCCCGTAACTTCTAAAATAAGGGAATTATAAAACTAAAAAAAATATATGATGTTCATTACCATAAAAACTATCAGCGAAAATTGGTTTGAGTGATATCTAGTAAGTAGTTTTTTTTAAACCGTCATTAATCATAAACGGCAATTTACCTTTCATTCAATCAACTCAAATATAAAAATTTAAAAAAAACATACTACAAGACTTTTGTATTATGTTATTTGCTACTACGGAACCCTTCATGGGCGAGTCCGACTCGCACTTGGCCGCTTTATTAACCTTTCTGACTTCAGAAAAGGCGGAGGTTGTCAATTCGAATGAACGGAAGGTTACGTCGATGAAACTCGGTAATAAAACGACGCAACTCCATCGACTTTCGGCTTATTTTATTTGTCTTCGTAATTATTTTGGCCTTACAATAAAAGCTTGTACAAAATGTAAAAAAAAATGTTATGTTCAATGATTACTTCTTCTTCTTCTTATCGTGTGTGTTAGTGAATAACACTAGTGTCAGAGTTTGTAACCGCCTTAAAGGCCTCTGACATGGTTTTAGGTAACGACCAATGTCAAAGACAGTGACCGGGACCGACGGTTTAACGTGCCCTCCGAAGCACGGATCATGTTACTTATCAGACAATCAGGTGATCAGCCTGCAATGTCCTAACCAAACTAGGACAACAACACAAAGTCGTTGCCCCGCCGGGAATCGAACCCGCGACCTCCGGGTATGAGCCGAACGCTCTTACCACTACACCACGAAGGCAGTCAACTCCAATATGCCTTGACCAATTTTGGAAATTCTTTTTTTGTTTAAAACCACCTCGCAAGTAGGTATACCCTTGCGTAGGTATACCCTTGCGAGGTGGTCGCATAGATTTTTTTTTTAAACGGTTGTGTAGTTTGGCGTTAAACTCGGTTTAAGTTTTGAAAAATTATTGTGTCGAAAGTCAAAAGCCTAAATGAAAAATTGCCAAAAATGAATTGTAGTTTTAATTTTTACAACGCTTGCTTGGAAAATTTTCGTATGACACAAATGTCTAATTTTTTTCTATAATTTTAAAAAGCTTTATAATTATAACAGTATAAGTTATCCAACGTGAAAATTGTCATATCGCATAAGGTGTCCAAACATATTTCGTCGCCTAAATTTTATAAAAAACAAATATATATTCAGGCACACATTTATTTAGTGTTAGTATTACAAAACTTACGAACTATGTTATATTTTATTTATTTAAATATTTTCTTGCCCCACTGGGCGATAAATTACTGTTCTATTCTCATTGGCAATTACAAGTTTTGACAATTTCTGTTTGGCTTTTTTTATTATTATTATATCTATAATATAACAAAATCACTGGGTATTTTCATTATCATTATCTGATGGAGTTTTGTGTTTTTCCATTACCTTTTTTATAGTATTCCAAACATAATAATCATCCATCGGTTTCATTCCAAACCCCTTAGCAATATTTTGCACAGACATCTTCACAGTCGTCATTTGATGTTCATGTGAATCCTTTAAATCGTTATAACTATATTTTGCCAATGCATCATCTGTAAAAACCTCTTTCAATAATATAGGAACCCAATCTGTGCATGTCTTTCTAACTGTGCATATTTTTTTCACCAGGTCTTCACTTCCATATACTTCTGAATGAGGAATGAGTTCCACTAAACCCTCTTGAAGTTTTGGATGTCTTACAATATTCTTTTTGGACGCTCTTTGTCTTTGAGGCTTATTAATTACTGCTATCATTTCAACGAGTGATTTTCTAGATGCTTTCACTTTAGCAGATTCTCTTCTTGGTTTATTTTGCACTTGTGTTGTCCTGTTTGAAGATGCATTACTATTGTCTTGTGTAATCGACTTTAGATAAGCAGACGCTTGTTCCCAAGTATCTATATCTATATCTATACATATAATAAAACAGTAAAAAAAGTGTGTCTGTACATTAAATATATTTCCAAAAAAAATTTTGGGGGCGATGGAGACATAGTAAGAGAGTAAGAATTTAAAAAAAAATGTCTGTCTGTTTGTCTGTTTGTCTGTATATCTGTTTGTCTGTTTGTCTGTTTGTACACGCTAATCTCCGGAAATACTGGACGGATTCGAATGAAACTTTTTTTGTTATACACGCTGACTTTTCATTGGTTTTGGAAAAAAAAACGTCGTATAGTAAATAAATTCCTCTATCCATATACGTAATCCAAATTTCTGTATGTCATAAGATAAAAAAGTTGCGTAAATGATTTTCGATCGAGACCACGTAGTTATACGCCGGCCGCCTACTGCGGAATGTCGATGACCCCGGCCGGCCGGCGGGCGATGTATGGCGGCGGTACTACTAATTGACCTCACAATTTTACTTTCGAGTTTTAGTCAACATTTTTTGTTTCTGAATTTTTATTTTGACCAGCTAATTAGGTGTTACTAACGATGCCTATGAAGTGGCCTTCGGCTTCAGAACCAATAAAAAATCACCGTGTATAGCTATTAAGCCTGGGCAACATATAGGGTATAAATGATTTTGGAAAATGAAACGCCTGATGCAGAACCATAATGGTCCAGCTAAACTATAAGAGATATAAAAATGTCGCCATAGTAAAAGTTGTCCAGCCTGATGAGCATTTTCCAGAGACATAAAGTCTACGCGAACGAAGTCGCGGGCTTCAGCTAGTCTGAAATAATTTTATTTAAACGTAAATAAATAGATAAAGACAAATTATTCAGATTGAGCTAGCCCTAAAGTAAGTTTTAATCTTCTTCGAATACTTACTAAATCTAAGTATTTTTCTATACATCTATATCTATACATATAATAAAACAGTAAAAAAAGTGTGTCTGTACATTAAATATATTTTCAAAAAAAAATTTGGGGGCGATGGAGACATAGTAAGAGAGTAAGAATTTAAAAAAAAATGTCTGTCTGTTTGTCTGTATGTCTGTTTGTCTGTTTGTCTGTTTGTACACGCTAATCTCCGGAAATACTGGACGGATTCGAATGAAACTTTTTTTGTTATATAGCTATTAAGCCTGGGCAACATATAGGGTATAAATGATTTTGGAAAATGAAACGCCTGATGCAGAACCATAATGGTCCAGCTAAACTATAAGAGATATAAAAATGTCGCCATAGTAAAAGTTGTCCAGCCTGATGAGCATTTTCCAGAGACATAAAGTCTACGCGAACGAAGTCGCGGGCTTCAGCTAGTCTGAAATAATTTTATTTAAACGTAAATAGCAGCGTTTTACCTGAAATAAAACGCATATTAAAATACTTACCTAACTGGAAGCTTTATATTGAGAGTAGCGTAGCTGACTTCCGTCGAATCGTATCAGTTTTCGTACTTTTATATGCCCAGTTTCCGGTTTCAGTGGCGCCACCTGGCGGCTGCGCGCGACTTTGTTTCTTAGTGATGAGCGCGCCATTTTGAATTCATTGGCTTTATGTATGCACCAGGCAGAAATTAAGTGAAAGCTTCCAGTTAGGTAAGTATTTTAATATGCGTTTTATTTCAGGTAAAACGCTGCTATTAAAACACTTGACCGTCACTGGAAGCTTTATATTGAGACCTGTTTGTTATCGCCTGGTGACGCCACTTAAAAAGGAGAGTGAATTTAATAATAAGTACGCCAATGTGATTACTTTATAAGTAGGGGTCTGTAAAGGAAAGACATATTCTTTATAATAATCATTTATTAATTTGACGCAGTATCTTACATATATCTATCTTGATATCTTTTTTGTAATTAAAAATAAGGTTAACATAAGATTAATTTAATTAACAATTTCTACTTGATTGGTTCAAACAGATGTGTAACGTTTCTTGTGTCGTTATCTCTCGATATTTCTTTCCTATAAAATTTTTTGAATGTGTTGGCCGATTGCCAATTTCCCCTGGCTAAGATTTCGTCCAGGGATTGATTTTCTAACCAGCTTTTTGAAGCTACTGCTGAGCGGACGCTCCCTGGGGTGGCTAATATGCCACATTCTTTAAACAAGCTTTTGATCCAGCCTGCTATTACCGTTCGAGAGGCGGGTTTAGCCGTTCCTCGAATATTAATGAATAGATTATTAGAATTTGAATCACTTCTCCTCTCTTTTAATAGATCTATGGTTCTTTCGATCCAGAACACTGGATTCAGATTTATATTGTCGGAGTTAACCAATAATTTCCAGCCAGATTGTCTATAATTGCTGGTATCGGATTTTGAACCGAACTGTGGCCAGAGAATTATACTATCATCGGTTTTAATGTAGTGATCATTGTCTACCCTGAGTAACGTTAGATCGTGTATGCGTCTACCTGAGCAAAGTAGCAACAGAATCGCTGTATGTCGCGACGTCTGGAATGGGTTATTGATGTCGACTTTTTGGTTGGTTAAAAAAGTGGTAAGTTTACTAACATCCCATACTGGTGGTTTCGAAGGTTTGGGGTATCTTAGAGCTATCGCTTTAAGAATGTGTTTTACAAGTACATGAGAGCTCAGTTGACTTGAAGACTCTGCACTACATAACGTAGAGACTACGGATTTATGCAACAGAATCGTATTGTATGACAATTTATCGATTATGCACAAGTCAGATAAAAACTGGGCAAGTTGCGATCCCGTAGGATTTTTTGAATTTACTTTATGTCTGTCACACCAAGATATCCAGCGTTTCCATGCAACTTCGTAAGTTTTTAAAGTGGATTTTCGCCAGGAATTCCTTAGTAACGATCGCTGAACAGCATTCCACGTTTCTATCTCCTCTGACCACCCCCACATTTCCATACCTCGAGGGTTAGTTTCTCTACTTCCGGGGGCGGGAGTCCTGTTGACGTATCGATCAGACATTTTTGAAGGTGTTTCAGCGTTAGTGGTGCCGCGAGTGACCGGGCTCGAAGGTCTGCTCGCCAAAACACTCTGTCCCAACGAGGTACTACTATTAAAAATATTCCTGTCGACTGATTTAAATGGGCTAGGACTTTGGGAACTAGAAAAGGTGGTGGAAACACCCATGCTAGTGGGTAGTGCCATGGAACACTGAATGCGTCGTGAAATAGGGCTTGCGAGTCCCTCGTGTCTAGTGTCACATAGTTGTGTACTACGTGGGCCGTCTCTGACGCAAATAAATCGATCATGGGATGTCCCCATTTCACAAATACTTTTTCTAGACTCGCTGGGAGTAGATGCCACTCTGGTGGATGACGGAGACGAGAGAGATGATCGGCATGATTGTTGAATTTGCCGGGTATGTGGTGAATACTGAAATGAATTTGATACTGGTCTAATAGATTTAGTATTTGATATGTTATTTCCATTAATTCCATTGATCTCGTCCCCCCCTCCTTTTTTAGGTGAGCAACTGCTGTTTTGTTGTCGCACTGTATCAGAATCGAGCTGTTCTGTAATACGTGAGCTTTGTCCTGGAGTACATGTAGTATGGCCAGCATTTCTTTTTGATTGCAGTGCAATGTTTGTTCTTGTTCGGACCAAGTGCCCCATAGGGCTAAGTTGTTTAGTTGGGCGCCCCAAGCGTGGTTTGAGGCATCTGTGGTCAAGAAATTGACTGCAGGAGGGTAGTGAAGCGGCGACGGCAGGTGACAGTTTTGAGTCCACCATTGTAATTCGCTTATGACGTTGTGTGGCAGCACATAAGTTTTCAGTGGTAGTTTTGGTAGTGAGTTCATGAAAACTACCAGCTGTCGGTGATTGAGTCGCCCCCTTGGGACGGCAAAGCTGGCAAAGTTTAACAGGCCTACTAGTTTCTGAATATCTTTTAGTGTTACTTCCGTTTGTCTGAGAATTTGACTTGTCTTTTCGATTATCGTAGTAATTTTCTCGTCTGGTAGTGTTTTTAGGTTGTCCCACGTATTCCACAGTATCCCCAGATAGGTTATGCTCTTTTGTGGGTTGAGAACAGATTTTTGGAAATTTATTTTCCAACCTAATTTTTGTAGTGTTTGTACTGTAATTTGAACGTGCTGCCGCAATGTTTGTGTATTTTGATGGACAATCAAAAAATCGTCTAGGTACACTAGGATTCTTATATTCTCTTGTTCTCGTAGTAATTGAGCTATCCAATTTGTTAACATAGAGAAGATTTTTGGAGCTGTACTGAGTCCGAATGGCAGACAGGTCATCTCCAGTAGTTCTTGATTGTATACAAGGCGTAGGAAGCGCCTGTGAGATTCGTTTACTTTTAGATGGAAGTATGCTTGAGACAAGTCTATTTTGCACATCCAGTCGCGAGCTTGTAGGAAGTCTGGGATGCGATGCATGTTTATTAAGTGAAATGGCTCTGTCAGTACATATTCGTTTAGTGCTTTGAGATTGAAAACCGGCCGGGCTGACCCGTCCGGTTTTGGTCTTAGAAACATGGGGGATATGAAGCTGGCTGTAGGCTGAGCTGGTTTTAGAATGCCCTGTGATTTCATTTCTTGAATGGTGGTTGACATTTCTTTTGATATTGGAGTGTGAAATGGGCCTTCTATTAAATTTGGATAAATCAGGGGAGGTTTTTGACTGAATGGTATGCGATATCCCTGAATCAGTTTCAAAACAATGTTTGGGGCTCTCATCTCCCTCCAATGCGACTGGTAATGTACTAACTGACCTGCCTCGAACTGTTGCGAGTCATTGTTTATATTTGTGGTTCCCTCTGGAGGAAGCCTTTGATGCATCTTTACGTCCTTGTGAACCCCCACGACCGGGCCGCGAGCCCCTGTGGTGGTGAAATGACCTGCTTCCGCCATTATTATTATGATATTGATCACATTCAACATTTGGGTACTGACCTCGAGAGAGGTAGTTATGTCCATCCACCCCGCGAGGGTAGGTTATTATTGTGAGCATGTGTGTGCGCACAGCCTGGTGCAATATAATTGCATTGGGTTCCACGCGATGGAATCGTTGGTCTTCGAGCGCCATGCCCCCGCGAGGGGCGGTCGCGATTATTAGAAACGGCTGACTTTGCATTTGTATAAGTATCAGTCTTTGGGGGCCAAAAGGCTTTTCGGACCCCGCCAGCTTTTTCTAATGTTGAGGCAAAAGTCTCCTCATTAAATATATAAGTTGATGAAGGGGGAATTCTATTCAGTGCAGCTTTTACTAACGGGTCTTTTATTTGACACGTAATGGATTCTCGGCGCATTTCGATGCTTTCGGCTCTGTGGCCGCAAACTAATTGTAAAAGGTCCGTGGAGACTTTTTGAAACTCGCCTTTTTGAAATAGTTCATCAATTTTTTCGCTCAGATCGTGAACGGTGAAATCTGCATTTTGGGCCCAAGAAAGAAGATTACGGATACTTTCTTGTAATACTTCTTTTTGTTTAAGTACGCAATAAGTCATTGCTGCATATGCTTTTTCAGAATGAGCTAAATGCTTTAATTTATCAAATGATTTGACCTCCTCGTTAGTTTCTAACTCTACGAAGCCGGGCGTGTGGTTATATAATTTTTGCGTATCGGCATATCTAACTTCTGACCAAGAGGTACTTCCTAGTTTCTGAACGTTAGTGAGCATGTTTAAATATTTTTCCGAGGTTTTAGGAACGGAGGGTTCCTTTAATTTTGTTTCTAAATTAAATGTAAAATCCTTGCTAGTCTCTTGGGGCTGGTTTTCCTGTGTTGTACAATTCTCATAGAGATCGCCACTGACCCCCGAGAAAACAGATATGTTGTCTTGAGCCGTGCCATTGTTATTCGCGAGAACATGCTGTCTGAGCTCACTCATTTCTTGGAGGATTTTATTGATAGCATCAGAATCGTACGTTCGCTTACTTGTTTTCCTGTGGCGGCGGGATCGTCTGCCGCGCCTGTTGCCAGAAGAGGAGCTCGACGAGCTGCTCGAACTGCTGCTGCTGCTGCTGCTGCGGGCTCGCTTACGACGTTTGCTGGGGCCGGCCGTCTGCTCCGCGACGCTGTCGCCACGAGCATCGTGCTCTACTTCTCGATTATTCATTGCTGAAAACTAGTATTAAATTAGATTCTTATTGAACATTTGCAAAGCGCTTGCTTACTATTACTTTACTAAACTCTTACACACTTACAGCACGAAAACTATAAAAGGAATTTTATTCTGCGTGAAATCCGAACGGGAAACCGTTAAATGAGATGATTACACGCTGCTAAAAATGTAATTGTAATTGTACTTACTGTTCAGAGTTTGTACTTACTGATTTTCTGCTAACCACTTTTTAAAATTTTTGTTAACGGTTATTTTTAATTTGATCGTCACAGAGATAGTGCTGCTGTAGACGTGTTACTTCGACGGAATCTAAAACGCCAATGAATTCAAAATGGCGCGCTCATCACTAAGAAACAAAGTCGCGCGCAGCCGCCAGGTGGCGCCACTGAAACCGGAAACTGGGCATATAAAAGTACGAAAACTGATACGATTCGACGGAAGTCAGCTACGCTACTCTCAATATAAAGCTTCCAGTGACGGTCAAGTGTTTTAATAAATAGATAAAGACAAATTATTCAGATTGAGCTAGCCCTAAAGTAAGTTTTAATCTTCTTCGAATACTTACTAAATCTAAGTATTTTATGATGAATACATGTATAAAAAAAAAACATTCTAAGTCCTGTGGATGTCGTGGAAGGAAGAAATCTAAACAAAGCTTATAAACATCAAAGAGACCTCTTCAACCCGTGTGGCCAGCATGGAAAGTGTAGGTCGAATTCCTCTGGCTGCTTTGGCTAAGTATGGATCTGATAGTACAGAAAAGGTCGTGCTCCTGTAGTGGGGACAAAAAAGACCTGATGATGATAATGAAATTAACACCCAGGAGCCTTAAATAAATTCCATTTTAATAAAGGTCAATTTCCTACTTGCTCTCGATCGAACATAGAACCTCCCAGTGATGAACAAGCGTAGTTACTAAAACCTGATCAAGGTACAGTTTTTATTGATATTTTCATTTCCTTTTAAATTATTTATTTCAAATATATAGGCAGCACTGGACCTTGAAAAATTTAGGTAATTTAAAGAAGTACTAACTACATCCGAACAAGCAATGTATCGGGAAGGTTTTCCACTCAGGGTTATGAAGCTGCTCAGTCATGGCTCTGTCAGTGGTAGCTGCAAAGTTTTCTTGAGGATACGCCACCCGAGATGGACGACTACAGATGATCCAGGAAGATGGTACGATCACCTTATCTGGCACATGTTCACCGGGCAACTCTTCAAACTTTATGACGCAGAATGTACACGCTGCCATCTGTAAAAAGAGATGTAAACTGGGTTAAAATCAATTATTTTACGCAATTACTCAATCATTTGTTGCATCTCATGCGTTTACATAGTTTGTACATATATAGGAGTACGTTAAGTTCAGATATAAACCCTGTTAGGGCACAGCAAAATAAAATAATCCTACTGTCCTACTTTCTTCTAATATTATAAATGCGAAAGTGAGTTTGTTCGTTCGTTCGTTTGTTATTTGTTTGTTACCACTTCACGCTTCAACCACTGAACCTATTTAGATGAAATTTGGTATGGATATAGTTTGATACCCAGGGAAGGACATAGAATAGTTTTTATCCCGAAATTCCCACGGGGAGCGACCGACGCCGACGGACTAGTTATTTTATACTTTTAAGAAAATAAAAAGTGTCTGAATAATGTTGAATGTCCTCCGAGGCGTAGTGATCACCATGCTAGTCTGCCATCCAGAGGTTTCGGGTTCAATTCCCGGTCAGACTAAATTAGAAAATGGTCTTTTTCAAACTTCTCTGGGTCTTGGATGTTTATATCAATACAACGAGGAAATTAATTGTCACGAGAGTGGGTTGGGGATAGGAAAGGAAACACCAATCCTATGGAATAGTGCCTTTATTTACAACTCTAGGGTACTCACAGTTGTCACAGGTACGTACGCGGGAATGTCACTGTACTGTCACACACACGGAAACGTCACTGCACTGTCTTGCGCGTGGAGATGTCACTGCACTGTCACGCGCGGTAATGTCACTGCACTGTCACACGCGTAAACGTCACTGCACTGTCACGCGCGGAAACGTCTCTCGCGCGTATTTTCTGCACTGAACACTTCACTTCACTCACTATTACACTTTACTTTTTACTCACTACTTCCACTTTTACTTTTCTTCCTTTTTCTTCTTCCTTCTTCCTTCTTCGGATTTTACTTTCAAACTAAACTGGCGTAGGCCGCGCCTAGTTCCGCTTATATACCCCCCGGATGCGAACAATATCGCATCAAAGTTCTAAACTTAAGTCATAAATTTTCTTTTGTCTTCTTTTATTTCTGGCCCGTATTTTCATTCTAATGTAATCTAGAGTTATCTAGAAACTTCTTACAAAACTTCAAAAACACTATACGTGACTGTGATTTGAACCTGGGGTCTATGGATTCACAGTCCAACACCAAGACCGCTAGGCCAATCGTGTGCTGACGTGAGTGACGAAATTTCCCTTTAGATGAATTCTCCTAGTTTGAATTTGTGACGTTGACATTGTCATTATCACTTATCGTCCTACGCGACACTGCCCCCTCTCGAGACATGATCGTCCCGATCATTATTGCTTCCATGATAACGTGCCAATCGATCCACATGAACTATTTTGAGAGGACTGCGAGGATTACGCTGAATCCGGTAAGTCACATCGTTAATTCTGGTGACAATTTTGTAAGGTCCTTCCCAACTTGGTTGTAGCTTTGGAGATTTTCCTTTTCTCCTCACCGGATTATGAAGCCAAACCAGTGTTCCTTCCTCGAAGCTGAGGCCATTAGCTCTTCGATCGTAACGAGTCTTCATCCGTTCACTAGCTTTAAGCCCAGCCTCTCTAATCTACTCATAGACGTCAACCATCTTAATCCGAAGGTCATTAGCGTAGTCGGTTATTTCTTTTGGGGTATCTGGTGGACAACTTGATAACAAAATCATCAGTGCAATATTGACTTGAAAAATGGTGTTCTAAAACATGGCAATGATGAAATTCCGTTGAAAGGAGGAAATTTTGGTAAGGTGTTATGTTTGAGGGACACTATCCTTAACCCAAGATCCCAGACGACGGTCCCTGTTATACTACCGCCAAATAATGGTAGCGCACCACAAAGATGTGCCATTATAGATAGAGAAATCTCAGACGTACCATGGATTCCGGCTAGAACCTTAGTGGGAAGTGGCCAAGTTGCGTTGGTACCGGTTCTCAACCCTCATGACGTAGCGCAAACACTGCGAAAGGGAACAGTTATCGGGAACTGTGATGAAGTAGTCTGGTTGAGAAAGTGTGAAGAGGGACAACAGCGAAAAATAACGAATCGGGAAGAAAATGTAGCAAAGCTTTTGGAGGGTTGCAAGGGCAATCTTACTAAATTGCAATTAATAAAAGCAAGAAATTTCTTGTAGAAATATAGCAATTTATTTTCTAAGAATGATGGAGATATTGGCCGAACCGATTTAGTAAAACATAAAATTGATACCGGGGATACAACACCTATTCGGCAGAGACCAAGACCTGTTCCTTTTGCCCGTGAGCAAGAAGTTGACGACATGATCCAAGAGATGAAGAAGAACGGCGTGATTGAACCTTCATCAAGCCCATGGTGCTCTCCGATTGTGTTAGTAAAGAAGAAGGATGGATCGACTAGGTTCTGTGTAGACTATCGGCGATTGAACGATGTAACTAAAAAGGACAGTTACCCACTTCCTAGAATCAATGACACTTTGGATTCACTTTGTGGCATGACTTGGTTCTCTACTCTTGATTTAAAAAGTGGGTATTGGCAAGTAGATTTGGATCCTAACGATAAAGAGAAGACTGCGTTTTCAACCGGCAAGGGTTTATGGCAGTTCAAAACTATGCCATTTGGACTATGTAACGCGCCAGCAACATTTGAAAGGTTGATGGAACATGTGCTGGCAGGTATGCTAGGAGAAACCTGTTTGGTCTATTTAGATGACATCATTATAATGGGGAGAGATTTCGATGATCATCTCAAAAAGCTTGAAAGTGTGTTTTCAAGACTACAGAGTGCAAATTTGAAGCTTAGTCCAAAGAAATGTTCATTTTTCCAACGTCAGGTCAACTACTTGGGACACGTTATTTCGGAACAAGGTATTGCAACTGACCCATCTAAAATAAGTGCAGTAAAAGATTGGCCAACGCCAACAGATAAGACACAGGTGCGAGCATTCTTGGGTCTATGCTCTTACTATCGAAGATTCGTAAGAGGATTTTCCGATATCGCGAAACCATTACATCGGTTGACAGAAGAGAAACGAGCATTTTCTTGGGATGAAGATTGTGAGCAAGCTTTTCAGGACCTCAAAATGCGTCTATGTGAAACCCCTATCCTCGGATATCCTGACATAGAAGGCAAGTTTATTGTGGACGCTGATGCAAGTAACACCGGTATTGGAGGTGTTCTATCTCAGCAAAGAGGAGATCAGGAAGTAGTAATCGCCTACTTCAGCAAATCTCTTTCAAGGCCAGAGAGAAATTACTGCGTAACTCGCAGAGAATTGTTGGCTGTGGTAAAGACATTGCAACATTTTAAGAAATATTTGCTTGGCCGCAAATTTCTGGTAAGGACTGATCATGCTGCATTGAAATGGTTATTGGAATTTAGAAATCCTGAAGGGCAGGTGGCCAGGTGGATTGAGCTACTCCAAGAGTATGAGTTTGAAATTGAGCATCGAGGAGGGAAGAGTCATGGCAATGCGGATGCTCTGTCTCGAAGACCTTGCCTGGAGGACTGCAAGCATTGCAATCGGCAGGAAGAGAAGGAAAAAGTAAACATCCGGCTAATCCGTACTGATTCCGTAGATGAAAATTAGACTAACGACGCCATGAAAAAGGCTCAGGAAGATGATAAAGACTTTCAACCACTATTGAACTGGCTACGAAGTGGAACTAAACCAAAATGGTCAGACGTGGCCAAATACAGTACGGCTACAAAGAGTCTTTGGGCGCAATGGGATAGCCTGGTTCTACACGATGGATTACTCTACCGAAAATGGGAAAGTACTCAAGGTAAAGATTGCCTTCTACAATTGGTCGTCCCCAGAGAGAAGATAAGGGAGATTTTAAAAACTTTCCATGATGGTACTTCCGGCGGACACCTGGGGATAAGAAGAACTCTCACAAAAATTAAAGAACGTTTCTACTGGTTACACTGCCGAGATGATGTAGAAGACTGGTGCCGTAAATGTCAGAGTTGTGCGGCAGTTAAGGGACCACAGACTAGAAGCAGAGGAGCTATGAGGTTGTATAATGTCGGAGCTCCTTGGGAACGAGTAGCTCTTGACATAGCCGGACCGTTTCCGATTACGAATGCTGGCAACCGGTACATTTTGGTAGTTATGGACTACTTTACGAAATGGCCTGAAGCATTTGCACTACCTAATCAGGAGGCTACCACAGTAGCGACAAAGCTTGTGAACGAAGTATTCTGTAGATTTGGTGTGCCATTGGAGATGCACAGTGATCAGGGACGAAACTTTGAGTCACAAGTATTCCGAGAAGTCTGTGAAATCATGGGAATCCATAAGACTCGGACGACGCCGTATCACCCGCAGTCAGATGGAATGGTTGAGAGGTTTAACCAAACATTGGAACGGCATCTGGCAAAAGTAGTAGAAAGCCATCAGAAAAACTGGGACGAGTATATTGCGCTATTCCTCTTATCTTATAGGACTGCGGTGCATGAGACCACTACAGTTACTCCAGCATATGCCAATTTTGGAAGAGAATTGAAATTGCCAGCTGATTTGTTATCAAGTTGTCCACCAGATACCCCAAAAGAAATAACCGACTACGCTAATGACCTTCGGATTAAGATGGTTGACGTCTATGAGCAGATTAGAGAGGCTGGGCTTAAAGCTAGTGAACGGATGAAGACTCGTTACGATCGAAGAGCTAATGGCCTCAGCTTCGAGGAAGGAACACTGGTTTGGCTTCATAATCCGGTGAGGAGAAAAGGAAAATCTCCAAAGCTACAACCAAGTTGGGAAGGACCTTACAAAATTGTCACCAGAATTAACGATGTGACTTACCGGATTCAGCGTAATCCTCGCAGTCCTCTCAAAATAGTTCATGTGGATCGATTGGCACGTTATCATGGAAGCAATAATGATCGGGACGATCATGTCTCGAGAGGGGGCAGTGTCGCGTAGGACGATAAGTGATAATGACAATGTCAACGTCACAAATTCAAACTAGGAGAATTCATCTAAAGGGAAATTTCGTCACTCACGTCAGCACACGATTGGCCTAGCGGTCTTGGTGTTGGACTGTGAATCCATAGACCCCAGGTTCAAATCACAGTCACGTATAGTGTTTTTGAAGTTTTGTAAGAAGTTTCTAGATAACTCTAGATTACATTAGAATGAAAATACGGGCCAGAAATAAAAGAAGACAAAAGAAAATTTATGACTTAAGTTTAGAACTTTGATGCGATATTGTTCGCATCCGGGGGGTATATAAGCGGAACTAGGCGCGGCCTACATCAAATTACGAGGAAAGGACATAATTATATTATTTCAACTTTATTATAGAAGGTGGTCTGACGATCCGTCCAAGGTCGCTGGAAGGCGCTGGCCGTTCTAAATCGGTTATTTTGGAAATCCTTGAAAAAGGCCTAGGTATGTCCAGCAGTGGACGTTATGCGGCTGAAATGATGATGATGTTGATGATAAATGACAAGTAACACAGATGCTACAGACACACAAACAGACAAAAAGACAATACAAAAAGATATGGTCGGGGTTTATAAAAAACTAGGTACAAACCGCTTTACAGAACGCCTTCCTGGAAATTGGTTAGGATTATTTATATCCATTTACAACGTGGAAGGGGCATGCCTGTAATACAAACCACGGGCTATACTAGATCACTATAGTATAATGATAATAAAAAAAAAGTAAAAAAAAAAAAATTACATTCCCATCTAGATTGCCCGGGTGGCTGCTCACTTTCGTATGGAAACGCCAAATTTTTTATTTAGATTTTGACTGATATTTTAGTTTCATTATAAATAGTGATATAGTATAGCCTGTGGTTCAATTTATAACAGGTATGTTTTTTCCATGTAGTATATCTAATTTGTTGTCTAGAAATTAAAACTTATTTTTATTTGTTACTGTACAGCAACTAATCAGAACTGATTGAGCTTTTATACTGAAGTCTTTACCGTTTATACGTTGATAGTAGTTTACATGCGCACGCGTCGCTTATCTCTCTTTCTGGTAAGTTCTCAAGGACGTATGTACTCGTAGTGACGTGACGTCACTGCTAGGTGCAAAGGTGTGATCTTGCGAACTCCATATCTCGGCCAAGAATAATATAATTAGAAACATAACAGATACTCAACACCACAAAAACTATTGGATGGCCCGTAAGTAATACTGGAGTTGCAGGGTAGGCACACAGAGATGGCAGCACACACAACTATCAAAAAGTGACAAAGGAGGTGTTGAAAATGCTTTAAACATATTTATTGCATTTCATAAAAGTCATGTTTTATTAATTAGAGTTCTTTATTTAAATAACAGGAGTAAAAGATTTTGATTATTGTTTCAATTATTATCATAAAGCGCCATCTAGTGACAAGCAAGAGAAATAATTATGTTTACATGGCGATAGTTAGGCAGGTCTTAGCAAAACCTTGGCCGATATGATAGACAAAGAGAAATAAACAAACAGACAAACGGACCAACGGACAAACGGACAACGGAAAAACGGACAATCGGACAAACGATTAAAAGACTAAAAAAGGGTACGTTAGTGTCGGGCGCCAAGCGAGAAGTGAGCGCATTCCGCGGTGACACGCCGTTATAAGCACTCGCCCCACCACTGGTCCCACTCCGCCGTTCACAAATGGCTATTCGAGTGAGAAACAAGATGATTCATCGAATATGTTTTGTTTTGATGTACAATATCGATGATTATTTAATACGGAATATTAATAACAATTTTAAAAGCTTTCATTTTCAATATTTTAGACTAAATCTATACATATAATAAAACAGTTTAAAAAAAGGGTGTCTACATTAAATACCTAAATATCTATCTGGCTTTTTATATGAAAACGCTTAAAGATATCCTTTATCATAAACTGACAGTCTAAACACTAGTACTCTCGGTTTGTGTAGTATAGTATAATATACTTATTAGCTTTCTTTTCTTAGTATAGTATTTATATAGTTTAATTATCACTTGTTTGTAACTCCTCAAGTTAGTTCCTATGTAATCACACTTTTGTAGAATGCAACCTAGGCTGTAACACTTCTGATTTGTTTATATTGTTTTCGATATGGTTGTAATCTGTTGTGTGTCAAATAAAATAAAATATATACATAATAAAAAAAGTTTCATTCGAATCCGTCCAGTATTTCCGGAGATTAGCGTGTACAAACAGACAAACAGACATACAGACAAACAGACAGACATTTTTTTTTAAATTCTTATTCTATTACTACGTCTTCATCGCCCCCAATATTTTTTTTGGAAATATGTTTAATGTACAGACACACTTTTTAGATGTATAGATATAGATTGTCATCAAAATCACACAAGTTTGCAAAATTTTAGCTCATTTGACCTAAACAAACATACTCGTTCATACATATATACATATATATTATATAAACCATGTCAGAGCCCTTTAAGGCGGTTTAAAAACTCTGACACTAGTGTTAGTCACTAACACACACGATAAGAAGAAGATACATCATACAAGTTGAATAAAAACTTGTTACCTTTTGTGTGATAACAATACCAGACTGACACTTTGACTTTGACTGCCTCTGTGGTGTAGTGGTAAGAGCGTTCGGCTCATACCCGGAGGTCGCGGGTTCGATTCCCGGCGAGTCTGGTTAGGACACTGTAGGCTGATCACCTGATTGTCTAATAAGTAAGATGATCCGTGCTTCGGAGGGCACGTTAAGCCGTCGATCCCGGTCACTGTCTTTGACATTGGTCGTTACCTAAAACCATGTCAGAGGCCTTTAAGGCGGTTTAAAAACTCTGACAATAGTGTTAGTCACTAACACACACGATAAGAAGAAGAATACCAGACACAAATAGTAAGACAATTAATTTATACCGGGAGCCGGTATAGCCACACACAAGAGGGTAAAATACCTACACGTGGTACTTCAGTGCACAAACACAATGTTTTTTTATCAGTTTTGCACTATACTGATAAGTCAAGGGCTTGAAACAAGTGCCGATAGATAGTGGAGTTGATCACGGAGACGGATGGTGGTCGATGGAACTAACCCATCTTATACCTTTAAACGGGCAATTCTTGTATATATATAAATTTATTTCTGTGATCTCGGCAACGGCTCTAACGATTTAGCAGAAATTTGGTATATGGGGGTTTTCGGGGGTAAAAAATCGATCTAGATTAGTGTTATGTTTGGGAAAACGCGTGTTTTCGAGTTTTCATGCGTTTTTCTTTCCACGCAGAATATGGTCGCTAATTTCGACACCACCATATTACAATAAATAGTAATAACCGAGCAAAGTTCGGTCGCCCAGGTACTACTAATACTTAAAATGACGCAAAACCATCGAGTTCGGTTTATTTCATTTGTCATAATAACTAATTTGGCCTCACAATGAAAGTTTGTACAAAAAAATTAATGTTTTTTTTTTTTGATTAAAACTACGTGAGGTATTATGATGAAGAAGAAATTACGGCTCTCAGTACATCCACGGGAGTACTTGACGCAACTAACCAACAACCACCACCATCTGCCGGACTGTCGCTGCGGGCGCAGAGGGCGATCGCCCGCGCCGCCCGCGCGCCCCGCGACTAACATCAGTGTGTCGCCCTGATGAAGACCTCCGGATGAGGTCGAAACATGTCGGCAGTAGCTGACTATACGTGAGTAACCCGTGCACTAAATAAAACAAAATTAATGTTTTCCTTGAAAAGACCTTATATCCAGTTTTGGGCTTCTTACTACTAAAATGAAGATACAGTATGCGTTAAAACGACTGGCTCAAGTGGGGGAGTTACATAATACAAAAACATTTATTTAACGAGAGAATCAAAACACTGTATGATTAACAAAGATTCCCGCACTAGTCCAATCAGAAGGATTAACAAAGGTTAACACTTTTACAGACGTCTAACGCCCCGGAAAAAGGATACATTTTTTTCTCCTTTTGCCAAGTACCGCGGATTTATAAGTGAACTTTTAATTTATTGCAAAGAAACTATGGTTTGGTTAGGACGAGCGGCATGATTGACCAAGTGCTTGTCGGGCCACGCGCAATGTAGGGTCCCATAGTTGCGTATGCCAACTTTGAGTTCATGCTACTAAAAACGATTAACGATGCCTGCCACCATTGTCAGAGTAGTTCAGAAACAATTCAATTTTGTATTTCATACAAATCTTATAGAAAATGTATGTTTATGTTAAAAAAAACATTCTTCTTATGTTTGCTGTATGTAGATCTAAAGAAAAAATGTTATAGATCTATGGCTAGGCGTATCTTTTAGGCATGAAGTCCAACTTCATGCTTTTTGGAAAAATAACGACACATGTCTCTCTAAAAAATTAACACCGAACACCAAGTTTTCACTTCTGTCTCCACTAAAAAACTATATTTTTTTTATTCATCTAAAACCAAATTTAAGATTATCTTGTTGGTAGATTCCGTCAATCACTTACATTTATATGTTTTCTATATTTTTTCCAGATTTTTTGACATTTCCAGTCTGGAAAAACTTTCGGCATTCGAAAATTCTGGGTTGTCGAGAAAAGTCGATTGTTGAAGGACCTGATCAATGCGTCACTCGATATCTGCAGCACAATGGAACAATGCAACGTGGAAGGGACATACCCGTAATAAATCTAACCACAGCCTATATCCTAGAACACTATTTTATTATAATGGAATAAAAATATCAGTTAAAGAACAAAAAAAAAAATGTAATTTCCATATTAAAGTGTGCAGCCACCCGGGCACTTTGTATGGGAAAGTCGAATTTAGTTTGGATTTTTGACTGTTATTTAAATTTTATTATGCTATAGTGATTTAGTATAGTTCGTGGTTTGATTTATTACAGGTAAGCCCCTTCCAAAGGCTCAAGGTAGTGCAATGCGCTATGGAAGGGGCTATGCTCGGTGTTTCTCTACGTGTTCGAATCAGAAATGAGGAAAGCCGTTGGAGAACTAAAGTCACTGACATAGCCCAGCGGATTAGCTCGTTGAAATGGCAGTGGACAGGCCACATAGCGCGACGAACCGATGGCAGATGGGGCAAAAAGGTTCTCGAATGGCCCACGTACAGGCAAGCGAAGCGTAGGACACCCACCCACAAGGGACCAAGGTCGCTGGAAGGCGCTGGATGCAAGCCGCTATAGATCAATCATTTTAGAAATCTTTGGGAGAGGCCTATGTCTGCAGACGGCGTTCTGCGGCTGAAATGAAGTTCCTTCCACGATTTTTATCAACAAGCTTATTACTGCATCTCATAAATAACGAAACATTTGAAGGTTTTAAAAGTTTGGCTGAACACCCCGGCTCTGAAGCAGCACAGCTGAGGAAGCAGATGAACAAGATGACAAAAGTCGTATTGTAAAAAGTAAAAGTAAAAGTAAAAAGTAGTTTATTTCCTCAATACAATCATACAAAAAAGAAATAAAGAAAAAAAAATACATTTTTGGGGTGGCTACATGCAGATTGGAGGAGGCTGGAGCCTGTTGAAGGTAGAAACCTGTGTTATAGAGCTCCAGTGCTCTCCCACTGTGGCAGCCAGGCACCAATTCGCATAGGGATTCTCCCATATTTGCGATGAGTTATATACAAATATACGTAAATTATAAATAAAGCATAGCACACCAAAAAAACTTAAACTTAGGTACTTCTAATGTGGAAGCAGAAAATAAGAAGCTCCCTCGTCCAATAAACAGAAATATATGTAGGAAATTGGGTAGCAAATGCGAAATAATAAATTTCGGGACAAAACAAATTCAATATAAATAGTTTCGGGGGCTGCCATCAAAAATCCCTTTTCTTGACTACATTTATCTGTATTATGGTTGGATGGCGTTTGCTGAAGTGAACCAAGGCGGTAGAGAATTCTAAAATAATCCTACTAATATTATAAATGCGAAAGTGAGTTTGTATATTTGTTTGTTTGTTTGTTTGTTTGTTTGTTTGATACCACTGAACCTATTTAGATGAAATGTGATATCAATATAGTTTAATACCCAGGGAAGGACATAGGATAGTTTCTATCCCGAAATTGGCACGGGGAGCGTAGCCCACGGGCTAGTAATGAAATAATGGCAAAGGTGGCAATAACTTTCCAAAAAAGTAATTGTAGGCATTGTTTTACTTTTTTTTTACTTTTGAAATGACAGTGTGTGAATCTGGTCCAAGAGTTTAAATAGTCTTTCATCATAACGAGTTGCATCAAAATATTTTTGGAAAACCTTTAGCAAATGTCAGCAGTCATTGCGCTGTGCAGGCCGCTCTTAATCGGTCATTTTGGAAATCTTTGGGAGAGGCTTATGTCCAGCAGTGGACGTTATGCGGCTGAAATGAAGATGATTATGATGATTGCGCTGTGCTCGTTATCCTAACAAGTTTTTATGATGAAAAAATTAGTTTTAACTGAATTAACTAAACTTATTAGAATTTAAATTAAAACTAAATAAGAACTAAAACTAATTTTTATAGATTATTTAGTCCCACTAAAATATTACCCCTCGGCAACGTGGCCCAAAGGCTGGTAGCATTACAACGTTGTATGGCAATGCTGATTCTGTGAGCCAGGTAGTTACCAGCCCTTTGGTCACGGGATACCTTGAATAGGCGTTAAGAAATTAATTTAAATAAATTATGTCTGTATGTATCTTGTATGTTTGTATAGGTCAAATCTTGCAACTCAATATTCAACCATTTATCCTCAACCGATTGAGCTGAAATTTTTGACATTTAAGTCAGTCAGATGACAATACAATGTTATGGAATCAATGAGCTGTTCTGATGATGGAACCGAGAGATAACCGACAAAACTGAGTTATGAAACAGCATAACTTCTTTTAGTAGGACTCGTTTGATTTGTCTTGACGAGCACTTTATGGTCGACGATGTCTAGGATCTGATCACGAAGACGGAAGATACTTGATGGAACTCAGTAATAAAACGACGCAACTGCAACTTGGGCTACGCTGCGCGGGAAGGGAAGCAGCTTGTACTAATTTTTTTCTTTTCTCCCAGACCAGCATGATAGATGTATCTGTATGTGATGAAAGATCTGTGTATTTCCACCTAACCCTTTAACTGTCGGACGCCCGGAGCGGGCGTCTGATGTATTGTTTTACTATTGTGTCTGCTATGCCGACATTCGAAGGGCTAACCTATATTAATTACTAACGTAACAGATACCCAGCACCAAAAAAACTATTAGAGGGTAAGTAAGCAAAATTGGAGTTACGGGTAGGCACACAGAGATGGCAGCACACACGTCTAGCAAAAAAGCGACAAAGAATGTGTTGAATATACTTTAAAAATATTTATCGCATTTCTTATAAGCCATATATATTTAATAAGATTACTTTATTTAAATAATAGGAATAATATATTTTTATGTTTTAATTACTACTATAAAGCGCCATCTAGTGACAAGGATTAATATATACGTGCTCACCTGGTTTCTTGAGCTTGGTACTGGTTCAAAGAGGTCTGACGTGGCTGCGCTAGTAAAACGGAGGCGATAAGTACCCATATCGGCCCGTAGCTGTAAGTGCTGTCATGTTCATTCTAAAGTGAACTTAGCTCCTACGCTCCTGCTGCGAAGCGCTGGCTGGGTGAGCACAGAACTGAACTGAACTGAAGCGCCATCTATTTTCAAGGAAGATAAATAATAATGTGTATATGGGGATGACTTTGGTCAACCTAGGTTAAGTTGTTAGCTTAAAGCGATTCGAGCATGGTTTTGGTTACCTCTGGCATAACGACCATTTAAAGGAGGCAAATCAATGTCACGTCCCGCGACCACATACATCATACCTGAGGGATTGTGCTGCCTGAATGCGCTATCATATAACACATATATTTGTATATTCTGGAGCTACCGTATTTCATATTCATATAAGCTTTAGAGCGGTAAAGTATATTTTCAACCCTCGACGAAAAGAAGTGTTATAAGTTTGCATGTGTGTTTGTGCCATCGTAGCGCTTAAATGATTGGGCCGATTAAGATACGGTTAATTTTGTTTTAAAGCCGCCTTGATCGAAATGGTTCTAAGCTTTGTTTGATGGAAATCTGTTAAACGGTTCAAAAGTTATTGGGTGTGAAAGTTTGAAATTTGGGTTTTTTAAACCGATTTTCATCAAACTTAGCTAAACCGATTTCCATCAAACTTAGCTAAGAACAACAACAACTGCAATGGAACTTGCTCTCACATTAAAAAACAGACAGACACACAGACAGACAGAAACGTCAAACTTACAAAACCATTTTTTGTCGGTGGCAAAAAAATTGAATCGAATGAATTTTAACAACTTTTTTACACGAAACAAATGCGTCTGACAGATGGATGCCAACCATAAATAAACAATAAAAGAACTACCAATGATCGCGGGGAGGGGGTAAATGACATAATTGGGGGTAGTGCATGGAGCTATCAAGGCGGAGGTGTCGACAGTAAAAACTCACATACGGATTTGACGGCGCTCTAAACATAAGGTCGCGTTCACAGTGACTTTCAGGAATATCTAATAAAGAGGTTGTCTGTTTTTTATAAAGAAATATATTTATTTAAGAGTCCCCTTACCCTAGACCGAAATACAACTTTCCATACAAACGTAGTCTACATTTTATATCAAAATGACATGTCCGATTTCGGCAAAATTTTGTAATTTCAAAGATATTGCAATTTTCTAGGGTAATAACTGGTTTTCGACAGTAAAAATATGAACTTTAAATAGAATATAGTGTTTTATATCATTTTTGACCATTAGTATGGGAAACTTCTAAATCGTTATATTTTCTTTCCAGTTCATAATTTTACGTCGGAAACCAGTTATTACCCTAGATAATTGCAATTTCTTTACAATTACCAATTTTTACCGGAATCTGACATGTGGTTTCAAAATTAAACGTAGACTACGTTTGTATGGAGAAGTCTAGGGTAAGGGGACTCTTAAGTTCAGAACACTTAAAGAACTACCGCGCGCCAAGGAGGCCCCAAGCATACTAGTTACACAATAGAGATGTGACAAATACAATCGAAAGTTAGGTATGATCCCCATCGATAAATTCCCGCTTAACTTTTTGATTTTAAAATTTTTGGAACGTGAACTCCGTGTGGTATCCCTCAGAGTAGAATAGGACCACTCCAAGTCTTCTTTTGAATGTCGTAGATGGCGACTTAGGAATTACACGCTAAACAAAGCTTATAAACATCAATGAGGCCTCTTCAACCAGTCTGATTAGCGTGGAGAGTGTAGGCCTAGGGTGTCCCGTCAATGTATGGGAAAATATTTTTTTTTTAGTTACATTAACACAAGAGGTATCAAAATTTGCGTTATTTAATATTCATTACGAAAACGCTAAAATAGTTAGAATTGCATGTCATCTTGAGACCTCTACCGCGCTAAGAAGTCTTTAAAAATTTATATTTTTACAGGCCTATACAAAATACATTTCAAATGTACAAAAACAAGTTTTGAAAGTAAATTTAAAAGAAAAATCATGATAGAGTTACTAGAAAAAAGAATAAATAAAATACAACTTACTATCAGTACTAAAAACTTAAAATTTGAGCTTAGTTTTGTGTCTGAAAGTTAGTATTTTTGCTAGAGATTGCAACCTGGTATCCATTTCTAGATGTGGGTCAGTAACATTATGTGAGACCTTTGTTGCCCATTTTAAACATCTTTCTACAGATTGTGAGTGCCACGGGAAGTCAAAAATTTCGAAACTCTTACTTTTATCATAGTTAGAAGGTCCTCCTAAGAAATATGTCAAAAATCGACGGTTCTGTAATCTAACACTCATTTCATACAATAACTTCTGGTTTAAATATCCTGCAGGTAGTGCTATACTATCAGATTATTGAGCTATTATTATATTTCGCAATGCCAGTTAAGAAATGTGGACCTTATCATCAAATAACATCTAGCAAAGTAGGTTTCCTATATACAAAAAGAAATAATTTCTTTCGATAGCCAAATCGACAAAACATCTCACATTTTTATTTTCTAGGGTTTGAATTATAATCATCTAAGGTCAATATTTAATAAAGGATTGTAATATGATGAAAAAACACACTAATATTTTAAACTAAGGTATTTATGTAAATACTTTTTAATGTAAGATTTCAGCAGCCGAGTATCTCGTTCCTTACCTTTGAAACCTAAGCTTTAGTTCAAATATTTTAGTAATAATCTCATATAATATCTGAACTTGTCCATTGTGCATCAATATCAGGTCTTTGTTGATATATAAAATGAATTTAATGACACCCCTTATATTGGTAACTGCTAATAATCGAGTTCTTTGTATGATTCCAAAATAGCACAGTCTCACTTAACGCCTTGATATTATTATAATTACATGTTTTTAACACTATAATAATTAGAACGCATAAAAATTACTTTAGCTTGAAGTAAAGACTCTCAAAGCAATTTGAGAAATTCCTCAAAACAAGTTGAAAATTAAGAATATTTGCAGGTTAAAATCTGACAAATTTAAAGTCGTAAGTAATGTTTCGTTGCAACCAAATCAAAACAGTGTTTATGTTACACCTAAAACTAGGAGATATACTGTTATTTTTCTTTTTTGGTTTCTAAAACCGAAATTAAAGATCGCCAAAAATCACGTTAAAAAAATAAATTTTTCAAAACTTGGAAGGTCGGTAGAGCACGAAAGATATATGATTATTTCATTTTAAAAATTACTATGGTAATCTACGACCAATTCCACAAATTTCAAGAGGTCTTGCGTTAAGAAAATCCAAAAAAAAATTTTACAGGACACCCTAGCTGTAGGCCAAATCCTCTGGCTGCTTTGACCGTAGTATGGTTCTGGTAGTACAGAGAGGGTCGTGCTCTTGCTAAAGAGGTTTGTCAGGATCGTAGCAAGTGGAGGTCCATAGTCTCAGCTTGTCCCTGTAGGAAACATTCGTGATATTATAATAGTTTCTTTACAAGATTATGTATCTTGTATGTATGTATGTTTATATTCATGCAAGATACATAAGCTTGTAAAAAAACACTGTTAAAACGCACCCTAAGACAGTCATCTGAGGTAACAGCGCATTGATAGGAGGTATAAAATCGCTAAGTGAGCCCGAGTGAGCGTGACTCGTAAACCATACGAGAGGTGACACAAACATCCACTTCTTTATCCTTTACGGGACTTACAGAGCTTTATTTTTAAGATGAGTTTTATTTTCCCCATGCCAGTCTGGGAGAAGATAAAAATCCAGAATTTGTAAGAAGCATCGTAAAACTACTATGAACAGAATGTTATTTACTAAGCGTTAATTTTGCGCCAATAGGTGTAAAAACTTTGAAACTTAGAAATACTTTATCTCATCATCATCCAATCAAATTCCCGGTTGCATCCTCAGCGGTAATGTTTATGAGCTACCTAACCTAGGTGATTTAATGAGGTTACTGGTTTTTACACAGAGCGACTGCCGTCTGACCTCCACAAACCAAAGGGTAGACCAGAACCAATCCTTGGATAGGTTTAAGCAAACGGTAGATGGTTGTTGGAACCCACAGTTTATACAAGTCTTCCGAAACATGGAATCATCTTTCGTTTGGGATAATCAAGTTTCTTTTTGGTAATCAACAACTTTTTACAAAGTATGCTTTCCAGTAGGATTCGAACCCACGACCTCCATGTCACAAGGTGAACGCCTTGACTACTGGACTATTGAGGTAGTCAAGTACTTTACTGCACTATTGACATCATATGTAAAACAAGCTACTGGTATATGCTAAGTTTAATCTTCTTCTTCTTATCGTGTCTGTTAGTGACTAACACTAGTGTCAGAGTTTTTTAAACCGCTTTAAAGGCCTCTGACATGGTTTATAGGTAACGACCAATGTCAAAGACAGTGACCGGGACCGACCGCTTAACGTGCCCTCCGAAGCACGGATCATCTTACTTATTAGACAATCAGGTGATCAGCCTGCAATGTCCTAACCAAACTAGGAAAACAACACAAAGTCGTTGCCCCCGCCGGGAATCAAACCCGCGACCTCCGGGTATGAGCCGAAAGCTCAAACCATTACACCACAGAGGTAGTTAATTATTTCCATCTAGACAATGAAAGAGATATTGTACCAAAGATATTGTCAATTGATAAATATAACGGTATTTTAATCAATTATTTCATTATCTGGCCAAAAATAGGTAATTAAAATCTGATGGAAGAGGAACCTGTCAAGAAACAAAAAGAAGATGCACATACAGCGGTCTTGACGTCACTGCTATTAGGTCTTGCGCGTACGAAAGAGATGGTGACATGTAATGCCTAACCACGCTTCAACTCTTATATTTGAAATGCTAATAACGTTTTCTTTCTTTTTTGCTGTTTTCAAAAAATAATTCTATTCAGATATATTTTTGTTTAATATAAAATATTAACCAAAAACATATACCGTAAAATTATATAAATAATTATTCTGACATAAAAACCTTAATACAGCATTGACAGTAAAACAATGGCGAAATTTGTAGGCAATATGTCTCAGAAAGCCTTATGAGGCCAATAAACCTACCCCAATATGTGGGATTGACCACACTTTACTGCCGGAGACCCGGTAAAAATTTTACGGTCCTCCCGACTTCGGGAGATGTTAAATGAATAGGAAAATTATGTTATGAATTATTCAATACTGAATTTTTCGGAATATATTTTGTCAAGGTACTGTTGGGCGCGTGGCACACATTAAGCCGTTAAGCGCCACGTGTATCATATTTGATACACATTGCGCTGGATGTGTATCATTTTTGATACACATTGCTACAGAAAAAGTACTAGTACTCACGCACAGAAGTCTTACTAAGCAAAGGATTTAAAGAAATATGTACTCAATGTCGTTAGCGATATGGTTTAAATTAGCTCGCGTCAGAACTCGGCACCTTTTTATTTAGATACCTAGAAGTGCATTGCAGGCCAATTTCATTCTTATTACTTTAGACATACGATTCATGTCACTGAATTTACCACTACATAGCGGTCGCCGCACGCGTAGTAGATAATAATGTAGGTTTTGATACCTAAACGGGGAGTGATACAGGCATGACATTGCGCGCCATGTGTATCATTTTTGATACACATTGATTGTTTTACTATTGTGTCTATAATCCCTGGCGGTCAAAAGGTTAAAACAGGTCAACTCCATATCTTTCTGTCGATGTGGTAAGAGGCGACTAAAAGATTACACAGACATGGCGCTACAACTGCATTTTCAAGGGTTGAAGTCGAGCCTGACTCATAATTCTCTCGATTGGCATTTTAATCTATATAGTAAGAAGCAACTGGTTTGTTTTTTCGTGTGTGTATGTGGCTAACACTTGTGTCAGGTTTTTCAAGCTGCCTAAAGGCATCTGCCATAGCTCAACGACTGCCATACAATGATGACAGCCGGGACCAACGGCTTCTACGTACCTTCTGCAGCACGGAAGAGCTCGAGAATTTTTATGCTACTTGTGGTAAGTAGTATTGCAGGACGCATTTGCGAAAACAGGTGGTATATTTTACATGTTTTTAACCGTGTAACAATGTTGAAATAAGCTCCATATCCTGCATATTCTTGCACACCTGCTTTATAACTTTCATTTCTAAATTCCAGATACATTTCTTGCTCATCATTCTGACTCATTCCTCTTGTTTACTTCTAATGCGAATAAGATTGTAATTTCTTGTTTAAATTCTATTGTTTAATAAATAAATTTACTATATTCTTCTATTAGTCTCTTGCTCTACGACCTCTCAAATTTAATGTGAGAACACACCTTTACTGAGCTGGGACAGGTGGAGTTCCCACATCTTCAAAAAAGAAGGAGGTTATCAATTGAAATGTATAATTATCATGTATGTTCCCCGATTACTCAAAGACGCCTGAGGTGCTATTTTTCAAACGCGGAGTCACTAAACCAACGGTTTTTTGAATGTAAAAACAATTCGTTAAGGTGACTCCGCGTTCCAAAAATAGTACTTAAGGACTAATTTGGATATATATTTTTTGGTTTGAAAGGGCATACTTGCGACGTAGAAGCATAATTTTTTTATCAATATTAGCTGTGTAGTTTGGTGTTTAAGTCATCTTGCCTTGTCTCCCAGACCAACATCGAAGAAAATGAAAACGTTTGGCCCAATCTGAGGAGCTCCGGAACAAAAGCCGATAAATTCACTTTACGTATTTTTTCAGGAAATACAAAAAATTGATTTACGTAAGAATGATTGTTGTTTTTTAAAGTAATTTAGCATATATTTGGCTTGTAGCAAGGGCTTTTAAATAGTTAAGATTTAGAAAATCTAGTGTTTTTAGTTTCCCCACAATTTCGGTTTCAGAAATGGAATTATCGGGTTTTAGTCCGGCCATAGTGTAATTATCGGTATTTGAACGGCTATATTGTAATTATCGGGTTTTGTCCCGGTACTTCCGTAATAACCTAATAACCGTCTTTTTGCAGTTACAAGTTTTTTATGGATATGTAAGTTAGTATACAATACATGTTTGTGTTCTCTAATCATTATAATGTCGTTTTATTAAGTATTGAAAAATTACAAATTCCTACACTAAAATATTGCTTGATTCTTCTTCATTACAGTCACATAAAATTTCTTCATCTTCAGGTTTCTGCTCATGTTGGTTTTCATTTTGTATTAAATCTTTGTACCACTTAAATTCCTCATTTATACTTACTCCAATTATCACCAAATTGTTTTTTCATTAAGTGATTAACGTCTTGTTTTTTAGCTGCATTCAGAAATTTAAAGTTGTTTTTATTTGAATAATATGATATGTTGGGTGTATAAAATATGTTGGGTGCTGTTTGCCTCTTTTAAGCAGACAAAATGGTTAACGCTAATCGTCTGATTTGTTCCTGAAATTTTTGTAGGCTTTGATCAAATACTGTGTTATTGTTTCCATTCTTCTGCCTTTTTTCGCAACTAAATGTTTTTTAACACTATCCTCTTTATGTCTCTCAATCCTTCAACTTTCTTGTAGTATTCTTCTTACGATTTTATGTCCATTGTTTTAGGACTTTTGTGTCAAATCAAGTGTTGTGCTACCACAAAAGTAGTGTTTTCGTTCTAAAAAATAGAAAAGTAAAAGAAAAATACATTTGTCGGTTATTGGTCTGAACAGGATTTTTTTAAAAGAATTTGTAATGGATTTGTCGGTAATAGATCCGAAAATTTTAAGAAATCTAGAAATACATGTATTTGTCGGGTTTAGGACCGGCTGCCCATCTTTAGAAATTTATTTAGTACGTTTTTAACGAGATCTGCTGCGACCTGTTTGATGTATGTTATGTATAAGTACTAGGACTATTAGAAAAAAAATAAAAAAAATATCAGGCCTAAAATTGATTTATCGGCTTTTGTTCCGGAGCTCCTCATCTCATTCCCCTCACGTAGGTCCAAGCAAAATGACTCAAGATGGCCGCTTCAAACCTCGGCATTCGTCACTTTTATACCTTTATATTTACCTAGCCCTGTAAAAGCCGATACGTAGAGTTGACAATGGTTAGAAATGTTCAAAATGTTTTTTGATGCGCCAATGGTGTTTGATTTTATTTAGCAGATACTAGCATTTATTGATTTCTGACGGCACTACAAATTATTTTTAACATGGATAATAGCATTTTCTCAGTCCTCGATACCTCGATATTATGACTAGCGATGAACTACGACTTTACACAGTGCGTATTATATATGCAAAGAAACGGTTTCTAATGTGTTTTGCTATTTTTAATGTTTTCTTCTTGACTCTACAAACGTGTCTCCACATAGCAATATCATCGCCGAGCAACGGTGACGTAAAATATTGGCTTTATAACCGATTGAGTGTAAAGGATCTTGGTTTTATCTAGGGCAAACATTATTTTGTTGTCTGTACAACTATTCTCCTTTATAAGTCACCCTTCTCAACCAATTTTTGTACAATTTTGTAAGCCGGTTTGAGAATGGTGTTTTTGAAGATTAGCTTTTGGAGTTATAAAAACATTTCAGTTTTAAACTGTACAAACACAGGCTTGCATCTACAGCGTCCAGAGCTACTAGTAGTAAAGAAAAAATTATATAGATAACAGAGTTAGCAAACTGTACGTAAATAACATTAAGTCATTCATGTTTTTTATGTGTGCGTGTGTGTGTGTGTGTAGTTTTCACAAATAAAAAAGTTAATCTTTTTAACATCTAGATGTTTGCTAACTCTACCACAATAAGTGCAAACAGTGTCACGTATATGTCATTCGGTACAGGTATGCTTTATAGCGGAACCCCGGATTTTTACGAGCAAAGCCGCAGAGCAGAGTTATGTGGCCTACAATAATGAACTATATGACCGGGTTATAGTCCTATATTGTGTGTGTGGCTGCTTGATTAAAATAATTAAATTTCGACGCAAAGTCTAATTTGTAAGAAAGAAATCATATATTTTAATACCTTATATCTATAATATCCATACTGGTCTGGGAGAAAAGAAAAAACTTAGAATATACCAGCTGCTTCTCTTCCCGCGTTGATCGTAGAAACTGATCGTAGAGGGACTGGACGAAAATGATTATAATAGGCTAAGCAGCGATTAACACACTGCACCGCGCCCCGCTGCGTAGTGCGGGGCAATGTCAGAATCGCCTAAGAGTGGCCTTTGAGTCTTGTGGCACTGGGCGCTGTCTGCTTAGGACCGCAAGACCCAAAGTGCTCTGTCTGCCCCATTAGGAATAAATACGTGGTAGTATGTATGTTTCTAACAGCTATCTTCTAGACAACTGATTTTTGATGCTATTCGAGTAAATTAATGTGAACAACTTTTACTATAGGACTATCCCTGAAATCGCAAACAATTCTGCAGCTCTACACATTTTGGCACGGTAGGTACTTAATTTAGTATTTTAATTTGGTAAGATTGATATCAAATACTTTTTATTCGTGTAAAGTAATGAAATAAACAAGAAAATTAACTAAAACTAAACTACTAATTATACATTTTGTATCGAGTTGGAGATTCTTTGCGGTTTTGAAATTTCTTTCGACACCACAAACACGCATCAAGGTGGAACGAAAAGCAACATTTAAACCCCATTTTAAACCCCTCCGATATGGAAATAAGGGGTTGGCTCGACATTTTTTTTAAATCAACGCCATTACTAACAGATCAGACATCTTGATCTTGACATTCTTGAGACATCGATACACGTATTTGTAACCCCAGTACGAGGGGGTACATTTGATACATCAATACTAAATTGGAATTGAAAGGGTTCCGAACCATCATACGAATATTATAAAAGCAAAAATATGTTTGTTACTTCTTCATGCGCAAGCGGCTGGACCAATTTTAATACGGCCTCTCCAAGTCCTCCCGTGGATGTCGTAGAAGGCGACTTAGGAAATACAAGCTAAACAAAGCTTATAAATATCAATGAGACCTCTCCAACTCGTCGGCCAGCGTGGAGAGTGCAGGCCAAGTCCTCCGCCTGCTCTGGCCAAATATGGCTCTGGTAGTACAGAGAGGGTCGTGCTCCTGCAGTGGAGACAAAAAGATATGATGATGATCAGGCTTACATACGACAAAATGCTCGCGGGGTCTAGTCGAGACCACGCGCTATATATACCTATGCCAATAGTTTAAAGTATATTTTCGACTATCATAAAAAAATCCTCTCCGCTACAGAGGTTGCACCCAGAGGTTCCGGGTTCGATCCCCGTTTGGGGTAAGTTGGAAAATGGCCTTTTTCAAATTGTCCTGAGACTTGAATAATTATGTATATATGTATGTGTTATAAAATAAAGTATCGTTGAATTAGTATCCCATAAAACAAGTCTCGAACTTACTTTGGGGCTAACTCAATCAGTGTAATTTGTCCCTACATAATTATTTATTTTTCATTTTTACACTCCTCGCTGTCTGAACTGACTCTTAGTCTTTAGATGCATATCACACGGCACAACTTTTCTAGTGGAGTAACATAAATGTGAATTATTGCAAACAAATTTCTTTTCGCTACTCGTTTAAAAGCACCTTCTTTAAAAAAGACATCAAAAACATTAAACTCAAAAGCGGCCGCCAAATTTTCTTTGAAATCATCAAAACAGTTTGAAATTTCCTCATAAACTCCCCAATAGCCGTTTTTCCAAGTATGTAAATTACTACAAGTTGTCGATGATCAAGCAAATTGTTTTATCGGACCTCTTCCTGCTTCCTTTGCCGTTTTAGAGATGCTTTGAAATATATATAATATGTAGACCTTTCTGAATTTTTTAATTCTATTGGAAGAAAAATAGAAAATGAAGACAAAAGAAACAAATTAAAATAACAGATTTTTTTTTTCGATGCAATATAAATTGATTAAAAACATGAAAATAACTTAAATAGTTAATAGTAATAGCGTAATTTTATTATTATTAGATATTATTGTTTCTTTTTATTTTAATTTAGTATGAGTTACTTAGAAGTTTAATCGAATAAAGTTGAAACTACCTCCTCGGCCACTTAAATAATACAAATATATTATACTGAGATTAAACTAAATAACTAAAAAGATACATTATACATTTTCATGTTTGTATCTATGTTATGGTAGACAAAGCCAAATCAAAGGCCCCATCTAGTGTGATGGTGGGTGGTTAAAAAAAAAATAATTTCTTCATTGATCTTACAACAAATGATTATGTGATCGTCATTCATAAACATCAACCTTACTTAATCCGCTTTACCGTTTGGTTAGGACATTGTAGGCCGATCACCTAATTGTCTGTTAAATAAGATGATCCGTGCTTTGGAGGCCACGTTAAGCCGTCGGTGCCGGTCACTGTCTTTGACATTGGTCGTTACCTTTAACTTAACCATGTCAGAGGCCTTTAAGGCGGTTTAAAAACTTTGACACTAGTGTTAGTCACTAACACACGATAAGAAGAAGACTCCGCTGGCTCAGCAACCCGAAGTATATCTTGGCATTCTTGGCCTCCGAGACAAAAGAGCGCCACAATTTTCTGTTCTGAGCGATATCTTCCATCTCCCGCAGATCAGCCTGCACCGTATCGCTCCAGCGATATCTGGGTCGACCTATTCTTCGGCCTGATATACCTTTCACATTTAAGCTGCCTTGACGCTACGATCCTCCTTCATTCTTTTCAGATGCCCAAGCCATTGTAAGCGGAGGGCTTTAGTAATAACAATATATTTGGCTCTTTTATCGTGCTCCGCTCCCATACTGGTCTGGGAGAAATAAAAAAAACTTAGAATGTACCAGCTGCTTCTCTTCCCACGCAGATCGTAAAAGCCGATCGAGGGAATGGGCAAAAATGCAAATCATGTTAACAGGCGATGCGGCTAGCAACCCATCACTGTATTAATTGCTTTTCCATCTTCTCGCCCACCATGACGCTAAAAGTGGCTTTTGGGTCTTGCGGCCCTGGGCTCTGCATAGAACCGCAAGACCCAAAATGCTCTGTCTGCCCCATTAGGGATAAAGACGTGATAGTATGTATGTATGTATTGGCTCTTTTAGCAGCTCCTCTATCTCCACAACATGAACATCAACCACAGATTACAAAATAGCTGATCGGATTTTGAGCGTGCTGCAAAACTGCGTGTGATAGCTAATAAGTATAGAAAAAAATATATTTAAATAGTATAGAATACACAACTCAGTGAAACTTTAATAATTCTCAATGATAATAATCTTAATAAAATAGATGCTCATTGCAGACTAAAGAAGCGATTAAAATCAGACATTTTTTTTTTTTCATATTTTACTTTGTTACTACTTTGTACTTTGTAATGGTGATTGGCCTTTTCTACCAGATGATGTTGACATAGAAAACTTATGTGCAAAAAGAAGTCTAATGTTTAACATAATCATTTATTAACATTTCTCGAAGGATTAAAATATAACACCATACGGAACCATGAAGAATAAAGCGTAAAATATTCAAGGTGTTGATTGATAAAGTAAAGTAAACGAACTAGATCGCCTCCCTTGGGGGTCGATTGCCGCCGAGTATGCAAAATGTTAAAAACTTTTTGGACATTTTGTTTTTATTCGGGAAATCTAAGTTATTTTTTTTTCACTTTTTTGCATTTTTTTTATTTGATATATTATTAGATATTTGTTTTTAGTAGATACGCCGTTTTTTTATTACCACTTTAAAAAATAAGCGGCCAAGTGCGAGTCGGACTCGCCCATGAAGGGTTCCGTAGTAGTATTTTTTTTAATTTTTATATTTGAGTTGATTGAATGAAAGGTAAATTGCAGTTTATGACATATTAAAAAAAAACTTCTTACTAGATCTTGTTCAAACCAATTTTCGTTGGTAGTTTTCATGGTAATGAACATAATATATTTTTTTTAGTTTTATCATTCTCTTATTTTAGAAGTTACGGGGGGGGGGGACACACTTTTTTCCACTTTGGAAGTGTCTCTCGCGCAAAGTATTCGGTTTAGAATAAAATGATATTAGAAACCTCAATATCATTTCTGAAGACCTATCCATAGATACCCCACACGTATGGGTTCGATGAAAAATATTTTTTTGAGTTTCAGTCCTAAGTATGGGGAACCCCCAAAATTTATTGTTTTTTTTCTATTTTTGTGTCAAAACCTTAATGCGGTTCACATAATACATCTACTTACCAAGTTTCAACAGTATAGGTCTTATAGTTTCGGAAAAAAGTGGCTGTGACATACGGACGGACAGACAGACAGACAGACATGACGAATCTATAAGGGTTCCGTTTTTGCCATTTGGCTACGGAACCCTAAAAAGTAGGAATTGAATGTAGGAATCTTTAAATTATTATCTATAGACATGTTTTAGGTAGTGTAAAGTTTGTTCTAATTAGTACTTTCGAGCAAAATTTGCTTTTATCAGCACACCTGTAGGTTGACTTAAGAGCGGCCAACCCGCCTCACTTTTCATACAAACGCTCGTACGTGATTATGGCATTGTAACAGATCTTTCTTGAAAAGTTTTGAACAAACAGGAATCTTGTACGCTATATCTAGGTTTCTATCGAAATTAAAAATTAAAATTTGGAAAAACAAATTCAGTATAAGTCTCCAAAAATCTGCTTTTTTGTACAAATTTTACCTGAACTTCGGCCGATCATATAGTACTCATGAATTGTAAAAGTAAAGAAAATATTTGCATAGAAACCTTGCAAATGTAATGAAGATTCTAAATAAAAAAACATTTATTTCACACACGTAAGACTTACTGAAAAACACGTATCACCTAGAACAAGTTTTATGAAATTTCCACACCCTATGAAAAGTTAATATTCATTCAATGAATAGTAAATAATAATACTAAATTCGTACAATATAATGCAAACTGAGCGCTCAGGTGCTATCTCACTCTTCTCACTTTGCTTTTTTTTCTATCATTGCGCTGGATGAAACAACAAGCATTTCCAACCATGCTCGCGTTGACGATAGACGGACCGGGAAGGGTCGCCTTAAGAAAAGGCCTTGGGCCTTAAGTCCGCCGTTACATTTTTGTAATAAAGTTTGATAAATAAAAGAAAATCGCTAAAAAAGCGAAAATGTAAACCTTGATTCAAAAAGACCGACCAGATTTTACTATTTTTTTTCTCTACGTATGTATCTGTCAGTTAGATTTAAATTAAATTTTAAAAAAGTCTCCTTGATTTTTTCCCAATTTTTTTAACAGAAATCTGGCACTGTCACTCATAATTTAACGACACACCTCAAATCAAAATCTATCAAACCGTTTAGGCTGCAGAGCGTGCCAGAAATACACAAATACATACTCCAAACATAACCGTCGATGCGGTGGTGTCGGGTAAATCTTACACGATTGAGAAGATTTGAATTTGCAATAATACCTTTCGGACTGGTAAGTTGAGTTATGCATATGTGCATCTTGGTCAAGTTTCCCACAGTTTTCCCACAGTTGGGCAAGAGCAGTCGACTGGACGGCCATTGTGCGAAGTAGACAGCACCTACTTCCGTCTCAGACCAGTTGGCGAAACTTTCTCGTGTACCGGACTAACGTAAGTTTGTTAATGTAGTTAATAATATGTAGGTACTACGAAGATATAGGTTGTAACAAAGAATTTTGAAATAATTTTAAATATTAATTTAGTGCACGTCACTGAACAACTTTCACCAAGGAACATATAGTGAAATACCTCAGAAGTTGATCGATCAATTTATCTGAATGAGATAGGATGTTTACGTCAACCCTCTTTTGAAAATGTAGGTGTTTGTGAACAACTTTCCAGGAAGACGAATCGAAATATAAAAAGTAATTTGTGGGCTCCTATAAATACAAGTTGACCGATCAGCTGATCCGAGTTTGTGTGGAAAGCTAAAATGTCTTATTCGTATTTCGACATATATGTTCCTTATTATCATGAAGTGGGAATGTTGTTTATTATCATGAAGTGAATTCACGATTAAAATATTTTCATTATATCTTGTTAGACCCTATACATATAAGGAACAAAATATAATACCATAATTTTAAAGATGAATTTAGTCCATGTTGCTGAACAACTTTCCGCAAGGAACATACAGCGAAATACCTCTCATAATAAGTTGACTGATCAAGTTATCTGAGTTTATTTATTTTTGTTTGAGGAGATATATCAACATTTAAGAAATTACATTTTAATTCGTTCCATGTAAAAAAAGAATCTTACACTTATTTCACCCCTATCCGCCAAGTCCATCCATCCGAAACGGAACTTCATTCCAAAAAGTTCTTAAGCATGACTTCGATAATCGGGTAAAAGAAACTTCCACGAAACGACAGAACGTAATAAACTGTAAAATTCGACGAACAATTCGCTCATTTGAAGAAAAGGGTTGTAAAAAATTGCAGATAGACCCCCCATATTAAAATGTCACGTAGCCGGGTAATTTAACACCCAATTTGTATAGAAACTGGGAAGGGTGCTAAATGTTTTTACAGCGCCTTCTGAATATCGGAATTAAATATTCAAGGAGGGTGGGAAGACGTAAGTGCCTACGTAAAAGTTTTTTCTGCATCATTGATTGATAATAGGTACAGCACTATAATTCTTGTAACAATAACTGATACTGTTTACGGTTTACCAACATTAGATTGGTCCATAACTATGAAAACTCAATAAATAAAATAAAGACTTCTCTTCCCGTAAGTCAAATTTAATTTATATAACTAGGAATGAATTTATTACCTAATATATACAGATACAGATACATTTTCACGTCTATATCCCTGACGGGGTAGACAGAGCCCAGGGCCGTTAGGCCCAAAGGCCACGCTTAGCGTGTAGGTGGGCGTTAAGATGGAAAAGGAATCAAAATAGTGATGGGTTGCTAGCCGCATCGCCTATTACCATGATTCAAATCTCGCCCATTCCCTCGATCGGCTCTTACGATCTGCGCGGGAAGAGAAGCAGCTGGTACATTCTACGTTTTTTCTTTTCTCCCAGACCAGCATGGAAGATAATAACCTAATATATATATAATGATATGTTACCTAATACGTATGTTATAATTACCTTATACAACTCGGAAGGGAACCCGTAAAAAATCTAACCACGGGCTATACTAAATAACTATAATATAATGATAATAAAATCCTACTAATATTATAAATGCGAAAGTGAGTTTGTATATTTGTTTGTTACCTCTTCACGCTTAAACTACTAAACCGATTTGGATGAAATTTGGTATGAATATAGTTTGAGACTCGGGGAAGGACATAGGGTACTCTTTATCCCGAAATTCCTACGGGGAGCGAAGCCCGCGGGTACAGCTAGTAACATAATAAAAAAACAAAAAGAAAATACGTCATTCCCACACAAATTGCCCGACTGGCTGCACACTTTCGTATGGAAATGCCGTTTTTTTATTTTAATTGTTATTTTATTATCATTATACTAAAGTGATCTAGTATAGCCCGTGGTTCGATTTATTACAGGTATGTCCCTTCCACGTTGTATAGGTACGGTACAGTATTATAATTCTTGTAACAATATCTAACTTAAAATTCTTGTATATTTATTTATTTATATGTTTATATATTTATAAATTTCTGTGATCTCGGAAACGGCTCTAACGATTTCGCTGAAATTTGGTATATGGGGGTTTTCGGGGGTAAACGATGGATCTAGATTAGTCTTATGTTTTGGAAAACGCGTGTTTTCGAGTTTTCATGCGTTTTTCTTTCCACGCAAAATATGGTCGCTAATTTTGTCCTGTCGGGCGCTATCCGTCTGGCCCAGCGGTTACGCGGACCGCTAGAAAGAGTGTTACGGGTTCGAATCCCACTCGGTGACTAACTTTTGTTTTTTTATATGTTCAAGTTTAAATAATTTTATATTTTTTTTGTTTTTAGCGATGTTTAAAATAATGTAGTTAATGATTGAGATATAACCGAGCAAAGCTCGGTCGCCCAGGTACTATGTGGTTAAAACTCAATAAAAAAATGCTTTCTTTCTTCCTTTTAATCAACTTTTGAATAGAAATTAAATTATTACCACTTATTACCTAATATTTTTATATTAGATACCTAATACATATAATTACCTGCTATATAAACTAATATATTATCTAAATATATAACCTAGTAAATATATAATTTATTAAAGTGAGCAGTTTACACATATTTGAATGTTGATAAAAACAAATTACTTTTAATTTTATAAAAGTGTTCGACACAAGTGCCATCTATATGGCTTGCATTGCATTATTTACCTGAGTATCGAATATTGTATCAATGCTTAATGCTATAAGCATCCCTGTCAATAAGTGTTTCGAGTAGTCGCCACTAGATGTCTTTTTGTAAATAATATATAAAGAATTTCGGGAAATATCCGCTCTGTTTAACACGCTTTAGATATAAGCGATCACTAAATAAATCGATAGGTACCAAATTTCCCTCTTTCCTTCGGGCACCTATTTTACAAAAAATTACAATACAATACAATAAAAGTTACTGTCATCACAATGTAACAAACATTTTAAGAATCTGGTACCACTGAAATTAATTTGGGGTGTTTTTGTGGTTTGGGTGTGTCGTCACTATCAGAGGAAAATGGCATCGTTGGGTTTAGTGAGCTTTGGTGTAGTTTCTTCACAGTCTGGGGTAGGTGGCGTCGTAGGTTTGGGTGTAGTTTCATCACAATCTGGGGTGGGTGGCGACGTGGGATTAGTCGGTTTGGTGGGAGGTATCGTGGGTTTAGTAGGTAGTGTTGTAGGTTTAGTGGGTTTGGTAGATTTGGGTGTAGTCTCATCACAATCTGGGGTGGGTGGCAACGTGGGAAAAGTCAGTTTGACGGGTGGCGTCGTGGGTTTGTGGGGTGGTATCGTGGGTTTAGTGGGTTTTGTAGGTTTGGGTGTAGTTTCATTACAATCTTGGGTGGGTGGAAACGTGGGATAAGTCGGTTTGGTGGGTGGCGTCGTGGGTTTGGTGGGTTTGGTAGGTTTGGGTGTAGTTTCATTACAATCTGGGGTGGATGGTGTCGTGGGTTTAGTGGGTTTGGGTGTAGTTTCATTACAATCTTGGGTGGGTGGCAACGTGGGATAAGTCGGTTTGGTGGGTGGCGTTGTGGGTTTGGTGGGTGGTGTCGTAGGTTTAGTGGGTTTGGTAGGTTTGGGTGTAGTTTCATTAGAATCTGGGGTGGAAGGCGTGGTGGGTTTGGGTGTAGTTTCATTACAATCTTGGGTGGGTGGCAACGTGGGCTTAGTCGGTTTGGTGGGTGGTGTCGTGGGTTTGGTGGGTAGTGTCATGGGTTCAGTGGGTTTGGTTGGTGGTATCGTGGGATTAGTGGGTTTTGTAGGTTTGGGTGTAGTTTCATTACAATCTGGGGTGGGTGGCGACGTGGGATTAGTCGGTTTGGTGGGTGGTGTCGTGGATTTGGTGGGTAGTGTCATGGGTTCAGTGGGTTTGGTTGGTGGTATCGTGGGATTAGTGGGTTTTGTAGGTTTGGGTGTAGTTTCATTACAATCTGGGGTGGGTGGCGACGTGGGATTAGTCGGTTTGGTGGGTGGTGTCGTGGGTTTGGTGGGTAGAGTCATGGGTTCAGTGGGTTTGGTTGGTGGTATCGTGGGATAAGTGGGTTTTGTAGGTTTGGGTGTAGTTTCATCACAATCTGGGGTGGGTGGCGTCGTGGGTTTATTGGGTTTCGGTGTAGTTTCGTCACAATCCGGTGCAGATGAGCCTTTTTTTGCATTTATTATTGCCACATTACTTGCCGTGTCACCATTTGCTTGCTGAATAATGGCTGCAAAATAAAGGAGGAACCAATTATAATATAAATACATATTGTTTTAATTAATATTTTATACAAAACAAAAATTACCACTAAAAAGACTTTTTTTGAAAACAGCAGTTATTGGCATTTCAATTTTATGAGTTCTCAGCGTGGAAATAATATCTTACTATCTCTTTCGTACGCGCGAGACCTAATATCAGTGACGTCAAGAGCGCTTTTCGTGCAACCTTTATATATTACTCAATTGTTTCTTCTTTATCAGGTTTTGAAAGCTTATAACTTACTTGTTTTAGGGAGATTAAAATAAAACATTTTGTTTTCGAATAATAAAAAAATAATTGATTAAATACCGTATTGGTAGTTTAAAACGTTGATATAATTTAAACCGGACTAATTGTAACTAGTTTTAAACGGTTTTTGTAAACATGATCTTGAAAGAAAATATAGTGTGTAATAGTTTCTACGCCACGATGCGTTCTTTAAAACAATAATGGAAGGAAAAATAGAAGGAAAGAAAGGAGTAGGAAAACCCAGAAGAAAATTTATGGACCAAATAAAAGAAAACATATAAAGAGGTTAAGAACTTAGCGGAAGGAAGAGAGACATGGAAAGCACTCCACCGACAAGAGCCCAGCTCTTAAATATAAGAAGAAGAATCGTTTTTAAATGTTGATTGTGAAAAATTGATGTCAACACTTCCAGAAACGTCAAAATACGTTGGTTTTGTATTTTTTATTACAAAAGTACTTCGTTCATCTATTACGTTACATTCTCATTAGTTATATTAGAAAGAAGTTAGATAGAATAATAATATAAGCCTAACAAAATATACTAAAACTATTTTAAGAGTCAATTCAGTCCATGACACTAAACAACTTTCCCGAGGGAACATTGGTTCGGTTTCATAAATCTTTTTTTCAGTATATTTTGTTAGACATTGTAATAGAAAAGGTTATTTAAATAGACAACAAAAAAACCCTACTTTCAAGCGATCACCCTTAATAACTATTGAAACGCTAAACCGATTTCCATCAAACAAAGAAAAATAAGAATAATTATAAAAAAAAAATATAAAAACTAAATGTTACTAATATAAAAATATCGCTAGTTTTATAAGATTTCTAACAAAATGAGTCATGTAACTTGTAAAAATAAATAATTCATTCATTCAAAGAACCATCACGACAGACAAGGCTGTCGAATAAAAAGAAGCCGCATTGGAATCGATTTAGTCGTTTAGGAGCTACGATGCCACAGACAGGCACACGGACACGTCAAACCTATAACACCCTTCTTTTTGGATCGGAGGTTAAAAAAATAAATAATAAATTGTAACTTACTGTATTTGTCAGGTGTTGGGGATCCTTGGCTTAGTACCTAAAACATAAAAAACACAATTAAAAAAAAAAACACTCGACACTGTTTGTATCTGTAAAAGTATATTTTGTCAAACTTTATTTAAGTACAGAAAAACGGAACAAAATAATTTTTTTTTTTTCGAAGAAAAATAACGAAGTTTTTTTATATTTTTTTATTAAAAGCGACAATTTTGTTTAGTAGATTAGTTCTTTTTACTTAACTTACCAAACAAGTAACGAATAACAAAACAGCGAAGGTCTTCATTTTTTTTTTCTTGTTAGAATAACCTAGCACAGAAGATGGCAATAAAAAGTAATTATTTTATACCGCATAGGTCCTACTTTTATATTAAATAGTAATGTATGTAACGACGTCAAAGATGCGCTGCATATTGTATCTTTTGTTTTTGTTTAAACAACTGAATTTAACAATATAGGTAAATGCTAATATATTTTTTAAACAACACTAGTTTTCTTTATAGTTTTACTTGTAAATTATTGTTTTATTTACTATTGTGTTAATAAAATATAAGTGTTATTAAACATACCTGCTTTGTGTCAGCAAAATCATGACGTTATAATAATGAGAGAACATATGCTAGGCATAGTATATGCCTAGGTTAAGTATACAGCTGCTATACAACGTGGAAGGGAGGGGGAATCGAACCACGGTCTATACTCTATACTACATCACTATAGTATAATGAATAAAAAATATTAGCCAAAAATTAAAAAAAAAATAGGCGCTTCCATGCAATACTGTGCAGCCACCAGCCAATTTTTTCTTTGTTTTTTGACTATTATTTTATTTTCACTATACTATAGTGATATATAGCCAGTGGTTCGACTTATTCCGGGTATATCCTTTCACGTTGTATATTTTTATTTGTGTTTTTTTTTACTAGCCTTCCGCTGTCTCTAACGCTTTGCACTGATTTAAAAACATTGCTTCCAAGCAGCAAAGCAATCTTTGATGGGGCGTTAAATTTTTTAAGGTTTAAAATAAAGTACCTGGGCGACCGAGCTTTGCTCGGTTACATCTCAAACATTAACTACATTTTTTTTAACTTGTCTAAAAACAATACAAAATAAAAAATTATATATAATCTTGAACATAAAAAAAAAACAAAAGTAAGTCACCGAGTGGGATTCGAACCCGTAACACTCTTTCTAGCAGTCTGCATCTTAAACCGCTGAGCCAAACGGATAGCCTGCGCGACGAAATTAGCGACCATATTCTGCGTGGAAAGCATGAAAATTCGAAAACACGCGTTTTCCCAAACATAAGACTAATCTAGATCTATTTTTTACCCCCGAAAACCATACACCAATTTTCAGCGAAATCATTAGAGCCGTTTTCGAGATCACAGAAATATATAAATAAATATACAAGAATTGCTCGTTAAAAGGTATAAGATATAATAACTAACAAGTAAATCCAAGAAATCTGTCTGCCCGATTAGGGATAAAGAAGTGATATTATGTATGTATCTAAGAAACGAACTGACAATTTTATTAGAATGTATGACGTAACAATCTCAAAAATGCCAACACTGTCATCGGAAGACATTCAAACATCGAGAAAGCATTTGTAGCATCCAATTATGTAGCCTCCCCTCCGATCAGCCCTCAGATATGTATAAAAAACGATTGCTGCCGAAATTGGCTCGATTACAAACGCCAATAGCGATAGGGTTGCCAAGCAATGCAAAAATTATATTTTAATATTTTTGTGTGTCAAGTAAAATTGAAATTTAATTCAATCTGAAATGATTACTATTTAAATTAAAACTAAATAAGAATAGGAAATAAAAAATTAAATCACAAATTATGTAGTAATTAAGTTTAAGTTTAGATTGAATTGATTTTTTTTAAAGGTAAATAAAAAGAAAGTGTTTATTAAGAAAAAAATACAATTTAAATTGAATTAAACTTTAATTTAAAGGGACCCTTTTTTTGCACAATTTTTTTGTCCTAATATGCTTTGGCATACTGGGTTTGGCATAAAATATTTTGTCATAATAGTTTTTAGACTTTTTAGGCATAAGTTGTTTTTTGGCATACTTGTAAGTTGGGCATAATTATATTTTAGGCTAATTTGTTACGGCATAATGTTAATTCGCATAATCTCTTAGGCGTAATAACTATAAGACTAATAGTATTTAGGCATAATATTTTTAAAAATAACAGAATCAAATTTAAGTTATTTAAGAGTTTATTTTTAATTATCATGCAAAAAAAATATGACCACCCAGAACATATGTGAGGGCAAAAGGGAAGTTAGGTTTAAGTTTTTTTTTTATGATCACCTGGTACATCTGTGAGACCAGAAAGGAAGTTAGATTTAACTTATTAGCAACTAATAATCAATTTATATACAATGAATAAAAATGTTATGCTTAATCATTTTTATGCTTAAAGTAATGTTATGTCTTGATAAATTATGGTTTGATGACATTATGCTTTAAAATGTTAGGGCTAAATAATGATTATGCTTAAAATTATTATGCATACTCCATTATGCGAAAGGACGTTATGCTTAAAAACGATTGTGCATTAAACCAGTATGCTATGTGATATTATAGCTTAAATTTGTATGCATATAGATAGTGATCCTAATTTAAACTACAAACTAAACCCTAATAAAGATAATATGATACGAAGTATTATGATTAAATAAATAGATACGATAAGAAAAATCGCACTACGTAAAATAATTGCAAACTAAGTAAAAACTTGTGTTATAGGGTGGGGTTCTCATCATCATCATCATCATTAGGTTTTTTTGTCTCCACTACTTAGGAGCACGACCCTCTCTTCGTCGGCCAGAGCAGCCAGAGGATTTGGCCTATACTCTCCTCGTTGGCCAGACGGGTTGGAGAGATCTCATGATGTTTATAAGCTTTGTTTAGCGTATTTCCTAAGTCGCCTTCTACGACATCCACGGGAGGACTTGAAGTGGTCCTATTCTACTCTGCCGGAAACCACACTGCAAATTATGGGGTTAAATGTTTTAAAAAGGAAGACGTGGTAACCGGGGATAATCTTAAATAAGATGGAGAAACGCTAAGGTAGCTTTAATAAACATTAATTGAATATAACTCGCAGGCAGATTAACATGGAAATAAAACAAAAAAAAAACAAACGGAAACGGAAAGACGCAAAACATCTTTTCTATTTCTCTGATGTGACAACCCTATTTATAATTCCTCACAAAGGATATTATGCAATAAAAAACATGTTGAGCACTTCTCCTTCCGATACGTTTGATGGTATCAAAATGTTTTTGTACCGGGTGAATGCAATTTGGCATGTCTCGATGTATTGTTATTTAATATCATTTCTCCCAATCTCTTGTAAAATGATGTAAATTTGCCTTTTGCTGTTAAGATTTGGTATTTTTACCTGACTGGTTCTGTAGGAAGGTTATGGTTGTCGAGTGTATGTATGCATATTTCTGTGGGACGATAAGCAGCTTAAGAATCCCTTACCCTAGACCAAACTACAGTTTTCCATACAAACGTAGTCTACGTTTTTTTCGAAACGACATGCCCGATTTCGGCACAATTTAGTTATTTCAAAGATATTGCATATAACTGGTTTTCACAGTCAAAATATGAACTTGAAAAAGAAAATAGTGTGATCATTTTTGACCATCAGTATGGGAAACTTCTACACCCTCATATTTTCTTTCCAGTTTATTTACATTTTAGAGACTTAATTGGTTTTCGAATTGCAAATTCTTTAAAATTGCAAATTTTTACCGAAATCTGACATGGGTTTCAAAATAAAACGTAGACTACGTTTGTATGGAGAAGTCTAGGGTAAGGAGATTCATAAGAGGTCTCGCTAGATTCGTCCTGAGAGTGATACTGATACGGACACTCTGTATACGAGTATACAGGGTGTAACAAAACACACTGAAACTATTTTAAAAGAGAATTCAGTCCATCATACTGAACAACTTTCCCCAAGGTACACTTACCGGAATAAAAAAAAATTTTGCTCTCCATACAAGTCGACCGATCAGCTGATCCGAGTTTTTATATAAGCAAAAATAAATATTTTTCATATTTCGATGTGTTCTTTAGAGAAAGTTGTTTAGTATTATGGACTGAATTTACCGTTTAAATAGTTTCAGTATATTAGGTTAGAAGTTATATTTATAAAAATGACAAAATCAAAATAGCGGATTTTTCGAAATTTTTCGAGTAGGCGATTATTTTATGTTTTAAATAAATAAATAATTTTCAGGGTTCATGTATGTATGAAAGTTTAATCCGCCATTATTTTTTTTGTGTGTAATTGGCCAACACTGGTGTCAGATTTTTCATGCTGCCGTAGGTATCATAGCTTGACGACTACCATACAATGATGACAGCCGGGACCGACGGCTTATACGTGTATTCCGAATCACGGAGAAGCTCGAAAAAAATTTATGCCACTTGTGGTCACCCATCCAAGTGCGGACCACGGCCGGCGTCGCTTTACTTGCGAAAGCGTTAGTAATGCCCACTCCCGCTGGGCCGCCGAGCTCCTTCATAACTTAGAAATGCCTGTAAGTAATGAGTGACCTGATAGTAATTTTTTTTGTTTGGTTATTTATATTTTTATTATTATAAAGTGCAAAATTTCCGCTTTATTTGATGCGTTTCACTTCCCCAAAACACACTTTTGGAATGCAATATATACAACGTTGAACGGATATACCCGTAATAAATCGAACCACGGGCTACGTTAGATTACTACAGTGTAATGATGATCGAGGCAATGGGCAAAAATGCAAATCATGTTAACAGGCGATGCGGCTAGCAACCCATCACTGTATTGATTGCTTTTCCATCTTCTCGCCCACCATGACGCTAAAAGTGGCTTTTGGGTCTTGCGGCCCTGGGCTCTGCATAGAACCGCAAGACCCAAAATGCTCTGTCTGCCCCATTAGGGATAAAGACGTGATAGTATGTATGTATGTATGTAATGATAATAAAATAACAGTAAAAAACAAACAAAAAAAAAGGTGAAGCCGCTCGGGCAACTTGTATGGGAATGCCATACAAATTGCCCGAGCGGCTTCACTTTTTCGTATGGAAATGCCGATTCTTCTTAAAAAATTTTGACTGTTGTTTTAGTTTTATTATACTATAGTGATCTAGTATAGCCCGTGGTTCAATTTATTACAGGTTACCTTCCAAGTTGTATATGCTTGATTTATAGAAAAAGCATCAAAGTCAATATTATATTGTTATAGTTATACAGCACACATATAATATGTGTACTGAGAAATAAACGGGACTAACATTAGTTAACCCGTTAGTCCAACAACATTTAGCACGATCTTAAAATGAACTCGAAATATGAAACCGGGAGTGCAGGTTTTATATTTCCACTAGCTGTGCCCGTTGGCTTCGCTCCCCGTGGGAATTTTGGGATAAAAACTATCCTATGTCCTTCCTTGAATATCAACCTATATCCATATCAAATTTCATCTAAATAGGTACAGTAGTTGAAGCGTGAAGTGGTAACAAACAAATATACAAACTCACTTTCGCATTTATAATATTATAAAATAAAATAGTAGGATAATCTACGCGGGAGGAAAAGCAGCGAATCGCAAACCGCGTCTTCCCCAAAAGATCAAAACTACTTAAATCCGCATTTGCCTCCGCCGCTCAATAATAAAAATTCACAAACCATAAGGCAGGCGCCATTATGTTCAAGAAATTGTTACAAAATGGAAGCTGCCAATAGAATTGAGATATCAATACGGGGGTGCGGCATTGAGTTATTTACTGTGCATGGAGTTGACGGCAAAGAAGATTGCCTGCAGCCAAAGTAACCTAGACTTCTATTTGCAAAGAAAGAGAAAAGGAATGTAATTATTACAATAAAAATTACAAACATAATTACTACGAGTACTACTATCACTTTGAAACTATAACGTTGCATTCTTACGAGAACATTTCATCTTCATCATCATCATCAAGTTTTTTGTCTCCACTGCAGGAGCACGACCCTCTCTGAACTACGAGAGCCATACTTGGCTAGAGCAGCCAGCGAACTTGGCCTACATACTTCTCGCTGGCTAGACGTGTTGAAGAGGTCTCATTAATATTTATAAGCTTTGTCCAGCTTGTAACATACATTTATTTCGCGTTATTTGCCGTGACCGTTTGAGCCCTTAGTTAGCAGAATTGAGTTTAGTAAGTATCACTTTTACTTATGTCCAAATTGATTTCAAATGAGGTCGCTACGTATTACACCACGTATGTTGTAGTCTTGTAGTACGTAGTGTCCACGATGGACACTACATCTTAAAATTATATCAAATAGTGCTATTTTAACATTTTACTAATAATTAACGCCTTGACTGCCATCATAGAAGACACAGTCAGACACCAGGTAACCGTCATGAAGTGTAAAGACTTAAAATCTTATTAATTTAGTGTCAACACGAACAACACTATCGCCGACTGTCGCTGAATGTCGTCGATGACAGTCGGCAACAGGCGACGATGATCGTCGTCAATCGGCGGCTGTCGACAAGAGTCTGCGACTGTCAGCGCCTTTTGCTGACTGTGATCGTCTGTCGCCACCTTTCGTCGTCTGTCGTTTTTTAAATGCATATTCTATACAAAACCTTCAGTTTCGCCTGCCGATATAAATTTAAAAACATGCAACATTTAATAATAAGTTACGGTGCGTTATCGAAGGGGACCTAATGCCTTTCTTTGAATATTGGAAATTTAATATCTTTATAGTGGTATAACCGGGCTTAAAATTTTGTTTGCTTTACATTTTTACGTGTGACAATTTTGTGGTTATTAAGTATCAAGGAATTTAAATACACAGGCCAGTATTTGTTAAAATATATTATTATTTTATTTGCAAAACTATCATTACCAATAGCTATCATTTATCTGCTATACTAACGAGCAAATTCCTTAGAAAAAATATAATAAGTTTGCTACCAAAACATCGCCAAAGAACAAATTCAGACCTAGTCACGGGCAAAGGCCAGCGTACTCACTACAGACACGCATAGTTTCAGTAACCAAACAAAACTTTATCCTGATCAAATAATACTTGTCAAATACACCATAACAATGATGTTAAATAAATGAAAATACTGGGCCAATATTTGTGGTGCTATGTCAATACCGTGTCCGTTGGTAAATATACGAAACTGCGAACTATAACAGCGATATAGTGAATAGTGAACATGGAAGAGACATACATCTTCCCAGATTCACTAGTATTAATTTTTATATTTTTTTCAAAAGGAGAATATCAATATGGAAGTATATTTGTTTTTTTAAGTATGTTTTCGGATTACTCGAAGACGCATGGACCAATTTGGAGGGTAGTTACTTTAAATTTCATCAAAATCGGTTGTATAGTTTGGGACTTCCCAAATTCACGACGTATGACGAATAAGGGTATAATTTATTTTTTAACCAACTACAAAAAGGAGGAGATTATCAATTCAAATGTATATATGTTTTTTTATTTGTTCGAATATATGTATGTTCTGATTATTTAACCGTTCGAGCGCTACAATGCCACAGACAGACAGACGGACAGACATAGATAGGCGTTAAACTTATAACATTCCTGATTTTGTCGAAAGTTAAAAACCGTACGCTTTGGAAAAGGCATAAAGACATAGTCCCCAATGCTGGTCTGGGAGGAATAAAAAAACTTAGAATGTACCAGCTGCTTCTCTTCCCGCGCAGATCGTAAAAGCCGATCGAGGGAATGGGCAAAAATGCAAATCATGTTAACAGGCGATTCGGCTAGCAACCCATCACTGTATTGATTGCTTTTCCATCTTCTCGCCCACCATGACGCTAAAAGTGGCTTTTGGGTCTTGCGGCCCTGGGCTCTGCATAGAACCGCAAGACCCAAAATGCTCTGTCTGCCCCATTAGGGATAAAGATGTGATAGTATGTATGTATAAAGACATAGCTGTAAATTATCTGACTTTAAAAACAAGTAATTATTTAAAAAACAAGCTTTTTTCTAAAGACTCCTGAAGGCGAGTCAAACGAGTCCAAACTTGATGGAATTGCATCGATACAGATCCTTTAGTTCCATCATCAGATCAGCTCCATGTAATTATAAGTAATTATAATAATATTGCATTGTCACGCGATATAGATACGTATGCGTGGGTAAATTTCAGCTCAATCGGAAACCAGGAAGTGGCTCAAATTTATCTTCTAAGATTTGATTACAAACAGAACGACAGATAAAGGGACAGGTGAAACTAAATAAAATATTGTAAGTAAATAAAAAATTGAAAATCATTAAGTCATAAATATATCCAAAGATAAATTTTAAGATTTTGACTTTGAGTATGCCCTTTCCATGGCCTTTAGGTCCACGTTCATAGTAACGAGGTCCCCAGCGACATCGTCCCAGGTTCACTATTAAGAATTTTTAATAACTCCACTGATCCACGTTGTGATAGCACGCAAACCCTGTTTGAACTTTCTTTATATTCTGAAGTCCTGATAATATAGCTTATCTTGCGAAGACTTATATATTCTAAAGTTTTTTTGAAGAAAAAACTTCACTAGGCGCGTTGGGCATTTTTTGATACGGGAAAAAGTATTAAACTTTTTTTTTTGAGATAGGAAAAATCAATATACCCTTTTTGACACCAAGTTTTCAAGTCAATCTGCACTCCCGGAGTGCTACTGTTTTTTTTTAAATTAAGTATTTTATATATAATCTGGCTGGATATTTTGCTTTAAAAAAAGTTTGAGGTTCCCGTTTTCGTAGAAATCTTTTGTTTCGTATTTTTTTACAGAGTTACTTTATTGCTTTCAAAAAAAATTTTAACATTCATTTTCAAGTTTTCAAGACTTATTGGAAAAACTTTTATTTAATTTTCTTTTATTTAAACTTAAAGTTGCTTAAGTACCACAATTACAAAAGTGGCCTACCTAATGTCGTATGTCATAACGTTCGTTATTATACAATCTTAACTTGCTATACATCTTTTTATATGTTTGTTTAGTACAAATCTTGCAATTCAATTTTCAACCTGTTATCCTCAACTAATTGAGCTGAAATTTTGCATACTTGTGTAAATCTGATGATAATGCAATATCAATGAGCTGTTCTGATGATAGAGCCGGGAGATATTCGACGGAACTCAGTTATAAAACAACATAACCTCATGAGTAGGACTCATTGATTTGTCTTGACGAGCAGTTTAGGTAGATGATGTCTAGAGTCTGATCACGGAAACGGAAGGTGGTCGATAGAACTCAGTAATAAAACGACGCAACTCCATCAAGTTTGGACTTACTTCATTTGACGTAATAAGTACTTTGGCCTCACAATAGAAACTTGTAGAAAAAATGATTGAAAAAAAAACTTATATCTGTGCTTACTTTATATCTGTACCAAATGTCGCGAGCCAGTGCGATGTACGGGCCTGTAGTCACTTTCTTCCTGATGAAGACCTCTGGATGAGGTCGAAACATGTCGGCACTAGCTGACTCTTTACGTGAGTAACCCGTTCAGTAAATATAATAATATCTCACGTTAGTTTTAATCAAAAAAGTTACTATTTCTTATAATATAAGATATATAGCTACTCAAGAAACTCCTACCCAAAGATAAGAGAGCATGAGAGTGCATAAATCAAATGCTGTGGAAAATCGACAAGAGTCGCCGGAATTGATGACGTCGATAAATCAAGTAAAGGCGCTCTCGCCCGAACACTTCGGTAATGGGGATTTATGGGCCATATGCCTGTTCGGTTTGGGACACTAAAAGGTTTACTCTTATTCTATAACAGTGGAAAGAAAGTTATGCTTTGGAATCCTATGATAACGCTATTTTTATTAATTTAAATTAGTTAATTCCCGACAACAAAACATTTCAAGTTTGACGCTATAATGTCTGTTTAACTGCCTGTCTCTCTATTTATATGTGTGTGTCTGTCTGTAGCATCGTAGCTCTTGAACAGATGGACTTTTCCTGTAACAGTCGAAAGAAGGTTTGGTTTGGAATTCTATTATAAAGCTATTTTTATAGATTTAATTTTTTAAATACCCGACAAATAATATGTAAAAAATTTGACGCTATAATGTCTGTCTGGCTGCCTGTCTCTCTATCTATGCGTGTGTGTCTGTCTGTATCATCGTAGCTCTTGAACGGATGGACTTATCCTATAACAGTCGAAAGAAGGTTTTGCTTTGGAATTCTATGATAAAGCTATTTTTATAGATTTAATTTTTAACCTCCGACAAAAAATATTGACTTTGAAAAGTGTGTCTATCTATCTGTGGCATCGTCGCTCTGGAACGGATGGACCTGAATATACTTTGTATTGATTCCAAGTTCACACAACTCTATACAATGTTGATGATAGTATCCCAGTGTGAACACACTCTTATCTGCCGCAGCATTAGTCGGGGTCACATTTTCACCTATCACACGCATTTTCCGATGCTCGATCGCTAATGGCCGCTTGTAGTTATGTATAACCCAGTATTTGCTAAGAAAATAACCGCATCGAAGATTTTTGTAAAAACTTCAACGATCTGGCATTAGATCGGTCATTTTGGAAATCTTTGGGAGAGGCCTATGTCCAGCAGTGGACGTTATGCGACTGAAATGATGATGAATGGTCTTTACAAAGATACGGTAGGAACCATAATATTCATAAGGTCAGAGCAGCCAGAGGCTTACACTTTCCACGCTGGCCAGACGGGTTGGAGAGGTCATTGATGTTTCTATTAGTTTGTCCTAGCTTATATTTCCTAAGAAGTTTGAAAGGATCGCAGCAAGTGGAGATCCATAGTTTATGCCTACCACCACAAGAAGAGGCGTAAAAATATTATATATATATATTAGCTGGTGCCCGCGACTTCGTCTGCGAGGATTACACAATATCTTTATAAATTGTAGCCTATGTGCTATTCTGATGTATAAGCTATATTATTGGAAAGTTTTATTAAAATCCATTCAGTAGTTTTTACGTGAAAGAGTAACAAACATCCATCCATACTTACAAACTTTCCCGTTTTTATAATTTTAATAGTAGAAATAGGATATAATAGAATAGTAGGATGTATTTCATAAGTCCATATGTACGTATTTCCTAAGTCGCTTTCTACGACATCCACGGGTAATGAAATTTGTCAGTTACCAATTCCTACTCAGCTTTGTAGCCCGCATTTTTTCCTGGTGTGACGTTGTCATTCGCGGGATGAAAAATATGCCAATAAATATCTCTCAATTAGCTAGCGCGGGGTACACGGGGTGCACCCGCATACGTGAAATATGGCGGTTGCCCTGTTTTGGTTTCCGACAGATTTTCGCGTCATCGCCATTTTTGGATTAATTGATGGTAAGTGATTTATTTTAGGCGAATGTGGATTCCATGTTCGGTTTTACGGTGTTTAGTGATTGCTGTATGAAAATGTATTTTTGGAACCTTGTATTTGTACAATTTTTCATAACCTATTAGAGTTATGGCTTAAAACGTTCTCTTGTCATTACATAAACACACACTTATCATAGACTTTGACTTAAACGTGTAGAATATTTATGTGTGTTCATTCATTATTCATTATCAGGTATTTTTGTCTCCACCACATGAGCACAACCCTTTCTGTACTACCAAAACCATACTTGGCTAGAGCAGCCAAAGGACTTGGCCTACACTCTCCTCGCTGGCCAGACGGATTGAAGAGGTCTCATTGATGTGTAATAGCTTTGTTTAGCTTATAATTCCTAAGTCACCTTGTACGACATCCACGGGAGGACTTGGTAGGGCCACTCCAAGTCCTTCTCTGCCGAAAACCACACGGCGTGTGTATTATTTATGTGTGTATTACTTATCATTACAAAAACACACACATATCAACCATAAAAAAATAATAGGTAAGTTTTAACCCTAAAGTGCGCGCACCATTTGAATTTTGCCGCGTTTGTCAAAATATGACAATATATTTTTTAAGTATGCGATTGCGCATTTTAGTAGCTGTCCCCATTTTTATCATTGATGCGTGGTAAAAGTTCAAACCTGATAAGAACGGAATACATGCATACATACACTCATAATAAGTTATTTGTAACATAGATATAATCTTTATTCCCATATTCCAACATAGCCTTTCACACAAGATCTCAGGGAGAAGAGCACCTGTAAAACAGCGTTACCTCGAGCCTTGGTTCGAGGTAACACAAGCTGAGGTACCTATTCCTTTGCCCTAAATTAGGATAAGTGAGTATTATAGAAAGGTAGAATAAGGTTTTTAAAAAAGTTTGCTCTGTATCTTCTTTTTTCGGCAATAAATGATTTTTATTATTATTTATTACTCATGCAAGCTAAACAAAGCTTATAAATATCAGTGAAACCTCTGTAACCCGTCTGGCCAGCGTGGAGAGTATAGGCTAGTTCCTCTGGCTCTGGCCAAGTATGACTCTGGTAGTACAGAGAGGCTCGTGCTCCTGCATGGAGACAAAAATACCTGATATTGTTACACTCATGTCGTTTCCGTTATTTTAAGTTTTGCAGAGGAAATAGATCTTAGGGCCGACCCAAAAGCTACTTTAAGCGTGATAGTGAGCAAGAAAGGTGGAAAAAGGAATCAAAAAATTATAGCAGCATCACCTATTAATATAATTTGCATTTTCGCCGATTCCTTAGATCGGCATATACGATCTGCACGGGAAGAGAAGCAGCCGATTGTAAGATTTTAATTTTCTCTCGAACTTACATTGAAGAAATAGTAGTATTTATGGAAACAAGTAAAAAAATTAAACATGAAATCGAACCTATGTCCCCTACGTTCCGTTTCATTTAAACTTTAACCCTTCGATACCATTGTACGTGTACGAGTTCTAAACACGCTAAGCAGAAATCAGTATAATCTTCACTGATCAATCAATGCCACGCGGGGGTTAAACTCGATGTGTTTCAATTCTGTGGGAGAAGCGATATTTAAGGGTTAACTAGTTTGTTAGACAATACGCTATTTTCCAACAAGTCAATTCAGGAACTTTTTCTAAACGTCAAAACAAACAGTTTCTATGAGATTTTGTATAAAAATACAGGCAGATGACGTCATAATTTTTTTGGAGTCAAATAGCGTTCTTATTATCAGTTATTCTGCAATAATAAATATTGAAATCATTAGACATAATTAATAATATTATTAGTAACTAAATTTATCCTATAATATTGTAAATCATTTGACATGCATGATATTATTCAATAGTGACTATTATCTTGTTATTATCTTATTGTTATTATCTTATTGCTCGACTTGGTGGGGGCACTGCCGTGCCCCCACCAAGTCGAGCAAAAAAGCGTCACGGCCGTACCATCCTTTTCTCGAAGCAATTCAGACCATTTTCGACCCCCTGTAACTTCGTTGTGGATAAAACTAGAAGACTGAAATTTTCAGTAACCATGCAGGCATTGTAAAGACACGGTATATTTCAAATTTCATTCAATTTGAACCAGTATTTTAAGAATTATAACGGGTCAAATTTCTTAATTTTGTCACTCACTGACTCACCGATCATCAAAATTCTAAGGCACTTCTAGCAGACCTAGAAGCTTCAAATTTGGAATATAAGTAGTGTTTGGTGTATGAATCAAGGAAAAACTAAAAATTCTAGAAAAGACCGCAAAGAAAATTAAGCCCATACAGCCAAGTCTTCAGTTAAATTTTTCAATATTGGCTTTATTCGTAACGATGTTTTACGGCAGTTATTATTATTGCGTGCGAAGCCGCGGGTTTAAGCTAGTCCCATATAAATATAGGCGCATGGTAGTGTCCCTGCCAAATCGAGCAAAAAATGGGTATTCCCGTCATGAAAACACGTGTAAATTAAATTATTTAATGCAAAAAACGTACCTACGTGCGTATTCGTACTTATTACGAGTGCGTAAGGTTGTAAATTAATTATTATACCACGCGCTGCGATGCTAGCGAGTGAGCGCGGGCCGTTACTACGCGCTGCGCGGTGCGATATACATATATACAATAAGTAGAAGGTACCGAAAAGGAAAAAAGTAGAACTGTCTACAAAATACAAAAAGAAATGAGATCCCATCAAAAACAATACTTGTCAAAAAAACCAAGTCTCGCAACTCAGTTGTTCTGCGGTAAAAAGTTGTGAGATCCATGTAATACCAAGTTGGTTATTAATTTATTCAGTCTCTACTTAAGCGACTTTCCGTCTTAATACGTCCAGTCTCTAAGACCACGATCGTGGTCCATAACAATTGAAAATCAATTGTGTCTGGAATCTCCGTACTCGAAGCATTAAGTTGTTACGTAATAATTAACAGCATCTTATAGTGACGCATATCAATATTAAAATTCTTTAATGTTTTATATAAATATATTGAGACTTGGCCATCGCCTGAAAACACGTGTAAATTCAATCGCCTGAAAACACATGTAAATTCAATTATTTAGTGCGATGGCCAAGTCTCGATATATTTATATAAAACATTAAAGAATTTTAATATTGATATGCGTCACTATAAGATGCTGTTAATTATTACGTAACAACTTAATGCTTCGAGTACGGAGATTCCAGACACAATTGATTTTCAATTGTTATGGACCACGATCGTGGTCTTAGAGACTGGACGTATTAAGACGGAAAGTCGCTTAAGTAGAGACTGAATAAATTAATAACCAACTTGGTATTACATGGATCTCACAACTTTTTACCGCAGAACAACTGAGTTGCGAGACTTGGTTTTTTTGACAAGTATTGTTTTTGATGGGATTATTATATTTTTGTAAATTAGAAGCATGAATATTTAAAAAATTTGCATGCGGATTGTTAGTGCAACACGTCTGTACAAGAGAATTAGGTATGACCTGTAAAATCGTATTTCTTACCGCGTTTGCTTGCAAATAAATTTATTTCATTTCATTTCATATTTAATAAATTTAAAATCACGTTAAAATGGATATTTTCAAAGACAAGTGACATTATTTTGCGACGTTATATTTTGTTATCTGTACAAAATAATTTATTTTTGGCTTAGGAAAATACCCAATTAAGGTATACAAATACATTCATACATAATCATCACGCCAGTTAATCTTATCTTTTTAGTCTCCACGGCAGGAGCACGACTCAATCTGTGCTACTAGAGCCGTATTTGGCCAGAGTAGCCAGAGAGTCCTAGATTTTTTTTTATTATGTGGAATTAGCTCTGTCCGTCTGTTCCCATTTCACGCATTGAACCAATTTAGAAGAAATTAAGTAACAAAATATATTGAAACTATTTAAAGATTTAATTCAGTCCGTCATGGTGATAAACTTTTCCTAAGGAAAATAATATCTAATTTTGAAAAATGCTTTTTGGCTTTTCATACAAACCCGGATTAGCTGATCGGTCAACTTGTATTGTATTAGAGGCTGAAAATGACTTTTCATATTTCGATATATGTATGTTCCATGGGGAAAGTCGTTCACTAGATAGTTAACAACTTTCTCAAAAACATATATCGAAATATGAAAAGTAATTCATGGACTGAATTCACCATTAAAATAGTTAAAGTATATTTTGTTAGACCTTTATATTTTGTGACCTGGGAAATCACATAGCTTAGTTTTTATCCCAAAAATCATCCATTGTGAGAATGAAAACTAGAGTCGAACATTGTACGGGGAATCCTGTTTAGCCATAAAAAAGTTTACAATTCACGCAGATGAAGTCGCCAGAAAAAAGCTAAATATAAATAAATAAATACATAGGGACAAACTATACAGCTTGAGCTAGCCTCTAGGTAAGTTTATACTTAGTTGTATTATGGGATACTACCACAACGATACTAAATTATATAACAAATACATATATAGATAAACATCCAAGACCCGGGACAATTTGAAAAAATGCCATTTTCCAACTTACTCTGGCTGGGGACCGAACCCGGGACCTCTAGGTGGCGGTCTAGCGTGTTGACCATTACGCAACCGGTTACCGGTCTACACTACAACTACACTAGTAGTTGTAGTGTAGATGTATGTCAGTATGTCCTAGACAACATTAGGTCCCTCTCAAACTAATCGATGTTGCGGCGACTTGGGATAGGACTACTTCAAATCTTCCCGTGGATGACGTAGAAGATGACTTAGGAATTATAAGCTACCTCCAGTTAAGCGTGGAGAGTGTAGGCCAAATCCTCTGCCTCTGGCCAATAATGGCTCTGGTAGTACAGAGAGAGTCGTGCTCCTGCTTAACTTACTTGACTTATTGTCCTATGTCCCCTGGGTGGGGCAGAGAGCCGCTACAGTACTTCTCCATCTCGTTCTGTCTTGAACAACGCGCTTCACTTCAGGCCAGGATAGCCCAATTGTCTTCATTTCCGCTGTTACCGACCGTCGTCAGGTCTGCTTTGGCCGACCACGCTTCCTCTTGCCTTGAGGAGTCCATTCCAGGGCCTGCCTTGGAATGTGAATGGGAAAGTGTAGGCCAACTCTGGCCAAGAAAGACTCTGGTAGTACGAGAGTCGTGCTCCTGCAGTGGAGACAAAAACACTTAGTGATGTTGAAATCCATTTCGTAGAAGGCGAATTAGGAATTACAAGCTAAACAAAGCTTATAAACATCAATGTGACCTCTCCAACTAGTCTGGCCAGCGTGGAGAGTGTAGGCCAAAACAAAGGTTTACATTACAATTTACGCAAACGAAGTCGCAGGTAAAAGCTAGTTGTAGTGTAGATAAGTATGTCCCAGACAACATTAGGCCCCTTAGAAACTAATCGATGTTGCGGCGACTCGTTCGCAGCGCGTGTAATCGCCCGTGACGCCCCAGGGCGAGTTTATAGCCCGAATTAGTGGAACTGTTTGTTTGGTCATCCGATTTGTACCATCGATTCCATTTGTTTTCTGCCCGTGGGTCTGAAGAATTTTGACGATTGAAGTTTAGCTCGCGACGATGAAAATAACTGTTCTTGGTACGTGCTTGAATAATAACGCTTTCGTAAGTTAAGTGGCCCCGTACGTGGACAGCGCGCTGAAGTATGTTTTTTAGGGTTCCGTACCCAACGGGTAAATACGGCACCCTATTACTAAGAATTCGCTGTCTGTCCATCTGTCCGTCTGTCTGTCACCAGGCTGTATCTCAAGAACCGCGATAGCTAGAAAGTTGATTTCTTTACAAATTATGTATTTCTGTAGCCGCTATTACAACAAATACTAAAAACAAAATAAAATAAATATTTAAGGGGGGCTCCCATACAACAAGCCTTTTATGCTCGATATGATATAATAATGGCAACAAGTAGGCACTTGAAATATTCACAAAATACTCAGTTGTATTTTTATTTTAAAAATTAAATAAAAAAAAATTAAGTGGGGCTCCCATACAAAAAATTTGATTTTTATAGATAATGGTACGGAACCCTTCGTGCGCGAGTCCGACCCGCACTTGGCTGGTTTATTTTTATTTTTCGTCCCCCATATTTTCGCCATTTTGAAATTATGAAAAACTGAATCGACAATGACCTGTTACATCATTTTGAAACCGTCGCAGAAAAATTTACAAGCATCAGTTAAGAAATACGACCCGTAGGCGAGAACAGCCAGACAGCCAGACAAAACCATTTTTGGCCAATCTCGGAACTTAAACGCTTCAATGTATGATTTTAGAGTTTTGCGGTCACAATTACTGTTCCTCAGTCGGCCAGCGACCCACGATGGCAGAAGGGCCGTCGAAATATCTGGCAAAAAACTATATTATAATCGACCATGATGGCAGAAGCGCCGTCGAAATGTCTGGCAAAAACGATATTAATCATGGTAAGTCCCGTAATACTAATAACAGTTAGACACTTCGCTCGCTTTGCTCGCTCGGTCAATAAAGACGTGATAGTGTATAAAGACTTTATTTTCAAACAAAGTCTCTATCATCAATCTAATGGTTCGAATTGAAACCGATCGCGTGACCACAGTACAGACAGTATTATATCTTCATACAAACGGTCGGAACGCAAGTTATACCTACGCGCCTCGAAGGTCGGTATACACTTGTTCCGTGACTCGGTATACAAACAGTCGGGATTGCGCCGCAGTGGCAAACGGTGTTTTGTTGTAAGCAGCGTGCTATTTGTGAACACTTATTAAGAAGGTATATTATTCTTTTTCTTGTGGGATAATAATATGGCAAAACACAGACAATATTGTGCTGTTTTTGGTTGTTTGAACTCGTCAGTAAAGTAGTTTTTATATGAGTACCTACTAGGTAGTACGTCGTTTATTATTTTTTTAATAGGTTAGCATTTCAGTTTCTCTACTGAGTAAATTACCTGGATTAAAAATAAATGAGTGATAGGGTTGAATTGAAGACAGACTTAACCCACGACCACGAGTGAGCTATTTTACCTACGCTCGCGATAAAAAAAACTAGTAGGTAAGTAGGTAGTGGTTTCCTAGGCTACATGTCTACTTACTAATGTGGGAACTTAGCTACTTACATATACCTATTATTGAAATATGCAATTTATGTTTTGGCGGGTTTTAATTGTATTTATAAGTTGACATTATGTGTAGTAATAGTGACAATATGTAATAATTAAATAAAATAAATATTTATGTTTATTAAATATGCTAATAATAAAAAAAATAACACGCTTCCTTTTTCATTCACCTTACAATCACAAAACTAGTCACTAGTAATCACTAGTAAGTAGGTAGATGAAATTAAAATACGGGGCAGCCCTAGCGCACGCGTGGCGTAGGTATGTTTTTCAAGGACAGCGCCGAGTTGTTCTACTGTATGATATCTTTACCGTGGCGTGACGAACGGTAAACTTAACCCATTACTAACCCCTCAGATAATTGCTTCATAGAAGGGTTAACCTGATAATATGACATGATTGGAACGACCCCTACACGCTGATGAGGTATTTAAGTCTTGATCAAAAAATTATAGTGTTTCTAAGTAGATTCTAATTTAGGCAAAAAAAAAGAAAAAGTACAAAAAGTAAAAAAATGTATAAGCTTTATGACTAGCAACAGGGTTAAAAACTTAGACCAAAGACTTTACCCGTCTTATTATAAAACGCAGACTAACTTTGTCACTCGGTTTAAACCATTATCCGACCAAATAAAGTTGACATTTAGTAAATGAAACTAACTTATCAGTCAATGTGAATGGATATTAGTTTAAACTTAGTAACAAAGTTATTCTGAGCGTACAGGTCTAATAGAAGCACGGAGACTCTCAAAGCGAAAAAATATGATTGTGAATTTTTTTTTTTGATAAAAAAAATTATACTTACTTCACTTTTGTTAAGGATTTTTTCCTTATCTCCGAAGTTCTTCATCATACCTTACCACCAAATGAATATGGGACCAACTGAATAATAGTACAGGATTTCAAATAAAAAAACAATAATTAAAATCGATTCGCAAGTGGTTTTTATTTTTTTCTGCAGCCTACCAAACGGCAAATATTCTTTTGTTTTTTTTTACTAGTGACGTCAGTGTATAGTAATTGACAATCTATGTTAGATGCCTTCAGTGAGCTTATAAAATCGGACATCTTAGTGTTGGCAATACACGAAAAGCAAAACAAACATAACACCCTTTAGCTGCAATATATTTTTTTAAATTCAATATTGAAAAAACCAACAAACAAAACGAAGTCAAGTCAAATAGGTCGGTTGAAAATTAAAAACATAACTTTGAACCCTACCGCGGCGGACAAATTAAATGAAAAAGCAAACTGTACTAACGATCGTTTATTAAAATTGACAAGCCGGCCGCACCTGTTCGAAGGGTTAACCGGAGCGCGATTGATTCGTTTAGTTCATAACATGGGCTATTTTTACCTCACTGGCGAAGAAGGGTTACGTTTAAAATAATAAGTACGTTTGTTTATAGATGTCATTATGACTCTGTCTTAAAAAAAAAACGACGGGTTGCACTCTGGGAGTGCCGGCAGAAGTGAAAACTTGAATATTAACGTTGTGCATTTTTGATATTTTGGAATGGTTAGGGAATAATTTTGCACGAATTGCTTTAATTATCAGTATGAAATATTTCAAATCTTTTCTGAACCACAGTCTGTCACAAATGTCACAAGCATGACACATTACACACACGAACGTAACGTAACATAAACACACACGAACATTCGCGCAAGCGCCCTGCGCCGTCTTACGAATTTTCGATCAGGACACGTGGTCCTGACGCGAGTTTAAGATTTTTTACCCATTCCAAAAAAAGTGCACAACGCCGCTAAAGAAGTTTTCACTTCAAAAATAAAAATATATATTACCTGTGCTAAAAAAAACAGCTATTTCTTCCAATACATATACAAAGTTGATCAAAGGAATACATTTCCGTAGAACAAATTAAACACCTTGGTCCCGTTGCAATTTCCTGGCTCCTCCAAATGTACAACAATATACTTCAGTCTGCCCAGATTCCTCGCCTTTGGAGAAAAACTAAAGTAATTGCTATCCCTAAACCAGGCAAGCCACTTGATGACCCAAAAAGTTTCCGCCCAATTTCACTACTATGTCATACTTTTAAGCTCTTTGAGAGACTCCTATTGAGCCGCTTGACAACAGCTGTAGATTCAAAACTAATTCCGGAGCAAGCAGGGTTTAGACCTGGCAAATCTTGTACTAGCCAGACTCTGAAACTCACTCAATTTATTGAGGACGGCTTTGAGAACCGCCTTGTCACTGGAGTGGTATTTGTCGATCTTTCAGCGGCGTATGACACAATAAACTTAAGACGACTACTGTGGAAGGTTCGAGTCATGACAGATGATATGCAATTTGTTAAAGTCCTAAGTGAACTTCTGCATAATCGAAGATTCCAGGTTCACCTTGCATCAGACCAAAGCAGATGGAGACTACAAAAGAATGGATTGCCGCAGGGCAGTGTGTTGGCTCCGATGCTTTTTAATATTTATACGAACGATCAGCCGCTGCCTCAGAATACAAAAAGCTTTATTTACGCTGACGATCTGGCATTGGCCACTCAAACTAAGTCATTTGAGGAATCTGAAACAAACCTGACTGCAGCACTCGACACCTTGGATAAATATTACACAGAAAATTGCTTAAAACTCAATCCATCCAAAACTGAGTCATGTTTGTTTCACATACGCAATCATTCGGCATCACGCACGATGAACCTTCAATGGCGTGGTATCTCCATCTCCCATAACAGCTACCCAAAATATTTAGGTGTGTCGCTAGATCGTTCCCTGACCTATAAAGAAAACTGTCTTAATGTCAGACAAAAAGTCTGTTCAAGAAACAACTTGCTCTACCGCCTCACCACCTCCAGATAGGGTGCTGCTCCCAGTGCTTTGCGCACAACTGGCTTGGCCCTCTGCTTCACGGCAGGTGAATATGCCTGCCCAGTATGGAGTAGATCATGCCACGCCCGGCAGGTGGATGTAGCACTCAATGAAACATGCCGGATAATAACTGGTTGTTTGATGCCAACTCCGCTTGACATGTTATATCCGCTTGCTGGCGTGGCCCCACCTTGTGTCCGCAGAGAGGCTACCTGTGCCGCTGAACGAGGAAAGCAGGAGTTAGATTCCCGACATCCACTCTACCAGCATGAACCAGCCCCTAAAAGACTAAAAAGCCGCCATAGTTTCTTGCAAAGCACAAAGTCCCTGGACTGTGATATCAGAGAAGCCAGGATAAAACTCTGGGAAAGGGGCCACACTGTACCCAATTTTATTTTACCAAAAGAGGAACTGCCACCTGGACATGATTTGTCCTGGCCTGCTTGGAAATCGCTCAATAGGCTGCGTACCCAAGTAGGTCGATGTAGAGAGCTTTTGTCCAGGTGGAAGATAACTGATAGCTCTCAAAACGTGTGCGAGTGTGGCTTCTCCCCACAAACTATATCGCACCTGCTTTCCTGCCCCGGGTGCCCTACTTCCTGCACCCTGGACGACTTATATGTGGCTACTGACGACGCCATCAGAGTAGCTCAATATTGGGCTGATAGAATATAAAAGAAAACGGGTTGATCATCGACACGCCAAGAAGAAAGGAATGCTCAAGCAAAGGCTCAAGGATAGTATCTTTTGGCGACATTGCTAGAAACCCGTCACTATTTCGATAGCCTTTTCCACCTAAATTTCTATACTGTCCTAACTCACTCTAAAATGTATGATACTTTGGAATGTCTAGTCCATGGGCCTTAAAGTCAATGTAAAAAAATCCACTGGATTCATTTGTCTCTTCGTCTCTCACAGATGTTAATTTTTAGGGTTCGGTACTAAACAAGGTAACCTTACTATAAGTACAAGAAAGCTATAATTTGGCATGGGTATGTATATAAATCATGCCAAAAAAGTGATAAAATGAAATCTAATCTAGAAAAAATTAGGGTATATATATATATATATATATAAGTAAAATTCAATACAAAATTAGTTTGTTTGTTTGTAAATTCTTTATTGTACAAAAAGGACACTACAGAAATACAGTAGATAACAATACAAAGGCGGACTTATCCCTTTAAGGGATCTCTTCCAGTCAACCCAGTTTAGTTAGTTAGTTTTTAGTTAAGTTTTTAGACGTTTTAGTAGCGTGAATTCAAAGTCGGCATCCGCAACTAAGAAACCACTGTCCGTGGCTCGACAGATTTAGCTAAAAAAGCTTGTAGGAATATAATATTGAAAAACAATAACGTTCTTTATTACGGTTGGTAGGTAACAATTAAGTTTTTACCCCGTCCTAAGCAAACTTATAAACAATGTTACAGGCAAATTAGCTGGTTATAATTTGGGCGATAAGGGCAAATAAATATTTATTAGAGGGTCATAGTGTCCACTAGTGGGGCGGACGGATGCGGTAACGTTGACCGTAGGTGGATGCGGCTTTTTAGGGTTAAGGGAAAAAAAAAATTGTAAATGTGCTATTTTACTATATGTATAAATAAATATATAGGGACAAATTACACTGATTGAGCTAGCCACAAAGTAAGTTCGAGACTTGTGTTATGGGATACTAACTCAACGATACTATATTTTATAACAAATACATATATAGATAAACATCCAAGACCCAGGAAAATTTGAAAACGGCCATTTTCCAACTTGCCCTGACCGGGGATCGAACCCGAGACCTCTGGGTGGCGGACTAGCATGGTGACCACTACGCCACGGAGGTCGTCAATATATAATTTGGTTATAGCAAAATTTTTTTGGGTGCGTTTAAACAGTTGTTTGGGTTTTGGTTTCGGATTATGTTACATAATTAATATGGATACTAAAAATAATTCATTAAAATATCGTATTCTCCTGTTGGTCTGAGAGGGAATAAAAACTACATTGCTGCTGCTCTTCCCGCGTGGATAGTAGAATCCTTTTATCACAGTAACTTATTAAAGTTAAGTAACTAAGCAACGCTTGTGCCTTGTCAAAAAAATAATTTAAATATAAAACACTTAACACGCGATAAAATTCTTAAATTGAAAATGAATGCTGCACTTTTCCCGCGCAGATAGTAGCGCTTTTTGTATAGTAACTTATTAAAGTTAAGTAAGTAACTAAGTAACGCCTTTACTTCCTAATTCGCCCATGTGCTCTTTTCCACACTGAAGAAGTTTCATCATCAGGTCTTTTAGGCTCCACTGCAGGAGCATGACCCTCACTGTACTACAAGAGTTATACTTGGCCAGAGCAGCCGGAGGCTCTCGCCTACACTATCTTATATCCACTGCAGGTGCACGACCCTCTGTGTACTACCAGAGCCATACTTGATCAGAGCAGCCGGAGGCTTTGGCCTACTCTTCTCGCTGGCCAGACGGCCTCATTGATGGTTCATTGGCCAGACGGCCTCATTGTTTTGTTAAGTACATAATTTTTGTATATTTTGTACCAAATAAAGATTTTTCTTTCTTTCTCTCTTTCTTTGATGTTATAAGCTTTGTTTAGCTTGTATTTTCTGAGTCGCTTTCTACGACATCCAGGAGAAGACTTGGAGAACTGAAGAGGTATAAGAACAATTTGGAACGAGCATTTCGTACATCGGCTGATAGTTTGTCCTACCGCTGAAATACAGCCCCTAAGGACCGACCCCCTCTGTCACCTGTAATATTTAACACGACGTAGCACGCTTCTCCGAAAAGCCATTGGAATTTACATTTGTCCTTAGGTACATGTCGGAAACACAAAATATGTGACATTCTATACAAATAATATAATTTTTCATAATTAAAAACTGACTTCACTCCGAAACTACACAATCGATTTTGCGAAAAATATTGGGTATATTCGATTTTTTTAAATGGAACACCTAATGCAGAACCTTAACGGACCAGCTAAACTATAAGAAATATAAAATTATGCCTTAGCAAAAATTGTTGAGCCTGATAAGCATTATTTATTGAGGTATAAAAATCGAAGATCTGGAACACCTGATGCAGATACGCCGGGGTCATAATGTCCACGCGAGCAAATAAATAATTCTTATACCTTTAAACAAGCAATTCTTGTATATTTATTTATTTATATATTTATATGTATATAAATATCTGTGATCACGGAAACGGCTCTAACGATTTCGCTGAAATTTGGAATACGGGGGTTTTCGGGGGTAAACAATCGACCTAGATTAGTCTTATGTTTGGGAAAACGCGTGTTTTAGAGTTTTCACGTGTTTTTCTTTCGACGCAGAATATGGTCCCTTATTTCGCCTACCGGTCCACTATCCGTCTGGCCCAGCGGTTTAAAACGCGAACGGCAAGAGTGTTACGGGTTCGAATACCACTCAGTGACTTACTTTTGTTTTTTTTTATGTTCCAATTTACATATAATTTTTATTGTTTTAGACAAGTTTAAAAAAATGTAGTTGATGTTTGAGATATAACCGAGCAAAGCTCGGTCGCCCAGGTACTATATAAATTATAGGGAAAAATTACACTGATTAAGCTAGCCCCAAAGTAAGTAAGCAAAGTCGCACATCAGCTAGTTTTATAATAAAATCCATCACGTTTAGGCTTGCTCCCATGCTGGTCTGGGAGAAATAAAAAACTTAGAATGTACCAGCTGCTTCTCTTCCCACGCAGATCGTAAAAGCCGATCGAGGGAATAGGCAAACATGCAAATCATGTTAACAGGCGATGCGGCTAGCAACCCATCACTGTATTGATTGCTTTTCCATCTTCTCGCCCACCATGACGCTAAAAGTGGCTTTTGGGTCTTGTGGCCCTGGGCTCTGCATAGAACCGCAAGACCCAAAATGCTCTGTCTGCCCCATTAGGGATAAAGACGTGATAGTATGTATGTATGTACGTTTAGGCTTGAAAATATGAAATATATACCATTAATGATATCTTCCTTCAATAAATCCCTAAAACATAAGTTTCAGATACCAAGTTCGGGATTCCATGAGATATAAACCACTTACAGCGAAAACAATAAGAAAGTTGACCCTATAAATAATGTACTAGGGATTAAGGAGTTTATCGGAAGCCCCTACTAACTGCTCTAAAATAAAGTAATATGAAACTATTAATTTCTATTAAAGTTTTCCTATTTTACAATACATACATACATACATACTATCACGTCTTTATCCCTAATGGGGCAGACAGAGCATTTTGGGTCTTGCGGCTCTATACAGAGCCTAGGGCCGCAAGACTCAAAAGCCACTTTTAGCGTCATGGTGGGCGAGAGGATGGAAAAACAATCAATACAGTGACGGGTTGCTAGCCGCATCGCCTGTTAAAATAATTCGCATTTTTGCCCATTCCCTCGATCGGCTTTTACGATCTGCGCGGGAAGAGAAGCAGCTGGTACATTCTAAGTTTTTTCGTTTCTCCTAGACCAGCATGGGGACTATTTTACAAGCTTTTATTTAACTTGGAATGTATCTTTTATGCATCTATGAATGTTTTTTAGATCAAATCTTGCAATTCAATAGTCAACCAGCTATCCTTTAGAGTCCCCTTACCCGAGATCAAAATGCAACTTTCCATACAAACGAAGTCTACGTTTTATTTCAAAACGACATGTCTGATTTCGGCAAAATTTTGTAATTTCAAAGATATTGCAATTATCTAGGTTTATAACTGGTTTCCGACGGTAAAAAATATGAACTTGAAATAGAATATAGTGTTTTATATCATTTTTGACCATCAGTACGGGAAACTTCTAAATCGTTATATTTTCTTTCCAGTTCATAATTTTAGTGTAGAAAACCAGTTATTACCCTAGATAATTGCAATTTCTCTACAATTACCAATTTTTACCGGAATCTGACATGTGGTTTCAAAATTAAACGTAGACTACGTTTGTATGGAGATGTCTAGAGTAAGGGGACTCTTAACTGATTTAGTTGAAATTTGGTATACTTGTGTAAGTCGCATGACAATACAGTTATAAAACAACATATCCTAATTGAATAGGACTCGTTTGATTTGTCTTGACGAGCACTTGATGGTAGACTATGCCTAGTGTCTGATCATGAAGATGGAAGGTGGTTAGTGGAACTCAATAATAAAACGATGCAACTCCATCGAGTTTGGGCATATTTTATTTGTCTTAATAAGTACTTTCATCTCACAATAAAAGCTTGTACAAAAAATGTAATTTTTCATAAAACTTATGGCTATGCTACGGCCATGCAGAAAGGAAGGTTATGTGTTTCGCCGCTATACATGTATATATGTTTATATGTTCTTCAATTCCCGCATATCTTTCATATCTATGGTATATTGATGAATGAGGTATCTTTGAAACCATCTTGACTGTCCGCATATTGTTGCTTGTCAAGTAATTTTTAAAAAGATCTGATTTGCAATCCTTTTCGTGGAATAGCCTAGAAGCTTTCTCTAATCAGATTTTAAAATAAGGTCTTACTTATTTAGATATTTGCATAAATCCCAATGACCTTCATTTTCAAGCAAGGTCAAGCTTATTTGAGGAAATGATGTCACAATGAAGATTTTTTGAGTAATGTTGGCCATTTCCACTTTCAGTACTGTATTGAAGCGCCAATTTTGAAACGCGGTGTCACCTAAACGACTGGTTATTCCATACAAAAACCGTTCGTTTAGTGACTTCACGTTTCAAAAATGGCACCAATGTATTATATGTATATATATGTATATCAATGTAGTATTTGTATATATCACTGTCACTGTCATCTACCAACACAACAACTTGACAAAAACTAACATAATGACGGTTATTTCAAATTAGTTTCTTCAAATTGTCAATATTTACGATTAAAGGCACCTTTAACACTTTTATATATTTTAGTTGACTACCCAATTATAGGCTATGTGACGTCACAGTTAATTTAATATGGCACCTAATTTAGGCTTTGAACGAGTCGTACGTAACGTGCCGTACTTTTCTTTCCAAAGTCCGATATTTTTAAGCTCACTTTTTTCATTACATAAATCGCAACTCGACGGTGAAATACTTTCGAGTAACACTGGTAATGCACTATGTATTACAATGTTTCTCGTCGATTAAGACGCAAACACGCCAGTCGGCTCGATAATGATGCAACTTTCACATGTCGGCCAAGTAGTTTTCCTTTTGGAGCGTTAGCAAAAAGAAACAATAAAGATGAAGAAATGTATAGGAAATTTCATACCTCTAACTCGACCCATAGAGGCAGAACGGGGAAAGAAATGGGTGACCGTTTATATCCTTACTAATATTAGACGCAGTTCGTATATTTGTTTGTTTGTTTGTTACCACTTCACGCTTAAACCACTGAACTTATTTTGATGAAATTTGATATGCATATATTTTGATGTCCAGGGAAGGACATAGGATAGTTTTTATATCCCACGGAGTGCGAAGCCCACGGGCAAAGCTAGTATGCATATAAATATTGGAGATGAAAGCGAACTTTTTTGTTTATCATTACTTGTCTAAACGGATATTATATTTTATTTACTTATTTTAAAATTCATTAAGCCAAAACGTTGTAGTATCTACACTCCGTTTGGTTGGGTATTTTTTAAAAATTAAACAGTCTTGACATGTGTTTTTATTGAAATATACACTGTATATAGTATTTTATGCAACAGTTGTATAAGAGGGTTCAAAATATGCGAGTGGTGCAGGTTACGATGCGAGCTTTAGCGAGCATCGTAAGGAGGCGCCATCGAGCATTTTTTGACGTACTTATACAACGTTGCATACAATACTTTTTCTACGACTATATTTACTAAATAAAATACAAAACCAAACAAAGAAAATATGAAAATGTTTGACTTACATGTTTGGTTAATCAGATTTAGAATATACAAGTACTGATCTATATGGTATCTATGGTATTTTTTTTTTTAATTGACGTCTTTTTAGTGACTATGTTCATTTTTTTCTTATGTTGGCAGTATGGTAAATCTATAGAAAAAAATGTTCTTGGTCTATGGCTAGCAGTATCGTTTTAGTGAAATAACGACACATGTGCTATTATGAGGCATAGAGTATAGACTTTTTTCTGCAATCATATTATCAATGTTCTTATATTAGTGTTCAGAACCATTTAAAAGACAGATAACAGTACAGGAGTAGAAAAAATCGATAAAGTAACTACACTGTGTAATTTGTAACGTAATTAATTTGTAATTTGCTAAGGTATTGATTTATAAAGTGTATATTCTAATAAAAGACACGGCAAGATTATTAATATTTATTAAAATACCTGACTAAACGGAGTAATAGGCAGACTTAATATTTTAATATATTTGAATTTTATTAGTTAGGAAGACTATTAACTACAACAACAGTATATAACATTACATTTTAAAAAACAAATTCATTTATAAATGTCCACTTATAAATTATAACTGTTACTTAAGCAATAAAGGATGTTAATGTATAGAAGATACTCTATCGAACTTTAGGAAAATTAAACAGATAGCAAAGTCCAAATAAAAAAAAAAAGATTTTATATTATAAAATAATAGAAATCAATACCCAAAACATAGAAGATTCATCAACAAAAACCTTTGACGAGAAGAATCCACAACATGCTTCGTTAATATACTTATATTATATATTTTTAGATATAATACTATAATGTAAAAAATATTTTTTATTTTTAATTATTTTTTAATATAGGATATTTATAATATCTCCTAATAATCGTCACTTTGTTTTGTTGCACAGATGTTGACGTCAAACGTTATACTTACTAAGTTTACTGCATACATTAAACGTCACATATGAAAAAACACTATAATTAATTTAGTACTAATTCACCTCTTACCTAATTCGATTACAAAGAAAACACACACCTTTAAATAAAACTCCGTTTTACTCCCGTGCAAATGGAAATCCCCATTACCGCCGCAAACCTCAAAAACGCCTTTTTTGCGCACCGTACGTTCCCCATTCAGCCGTGGCATAGCCACAGATGATAAACGATTGTTTCCAACTACTGTCGTTAGTGGGCGTCCTTATACCTTTATTTTTTCGATGCTCGCCTCCGAATCATTGATCAGTAAGTCCTGTGAACACTTTCCTTTTGGCTACAATGGGAAACTCCTTACCTTTCATAAAAAAAAGGTAAGGAGTTTCCCATTGTAGCCAAAAGTAAAGTGTTCAAGATATGTATTCTCCCATGCTTGACATATGGTTGTCAAACTTGGTCCCTTACACAGAGTCAACTTAGGAAGCTGAGGACATGTCAAAGAAGCATGAAAAGGAACATGCTGGGATACAAGCTAAGGGATCGCAAAAGAGCAGAGGAAGTGAGACAACAAACAAAGGTAGAGGATGTAATTAAGAAAATAAAACAGCTGAAGTGGCGATGGACTGGTCACATGACACGTGAAAGTAGAGAAAAATGGGCAAAAATCGTAACTGAATGGCTCCCCCGAGATGGCAAAAGAAAGAGAGGAGGACAGTTCAAAAGATGGGACGATGATATTAAGAAGATTGGAGGAAAACTCTGGAGAAGAAGAGCCAGAGACAGAAACAGTTGGAAAACGTTGGAAGAGGCCTATGTGTCTCAAGACACGCTGGAATCACAGTCCAGCAAGAGGGCTTAATAATAATAAAGTCTTGTAAGTTTCTCGTGGCTTTTCTTCTCAATAGTAGTTGCTGCCGAATGCGCCCCAAAAATGCGCCAGATTGTCTACATTCTGGCTTCCAGATGGACGCAAGGGTAGAGGTAGACCGAGGACCAGATGGCGGGATGACCTTTATAAATTCATATGCAACTGGCCGAAGATCGCTGAAGATAGAGACGTGTAGAAGAATAAGGGGGAGGCCTGTAGGTAGGCCTGTAGGTTTTGTGTCCCTTGTGTCCCTAGGAAAAAAAAAGAATTATTATAGAACTTTGACTGCCTCCGTGGTTCAGTGATCAAAACGTTCGCCTTGTGATACAGCGGTCGTGAGTTTGAATCTCACTGGGACATTTTTTGTGAAAAGTTGTTTCCAGTCTGGTTAGCATATTGCAGGCTTGGCATCACTTGATTTTTTGAAAATAAATATGATTTCGTGTTTCGAAAGGCACCAATAAAATGTAGGTCCCGCCCTCTAGCGTTTGCTCAAACCTAGCCAAGGATTGGTTCTGTCCACCCTTTTAGTTTCGGAGGTCAAACAGCAGTCGCTCTATGTAAAAACCAGTAACCTCGTCAAATCACCTAGGTTAGGTAGCGGACCCCGGGCTCTGAAGCGTTACCGCTGAGGATGCAATCGGGAATACGCTCGGATAATGATGAGTATTTATTATAGAACGTTGCTTACGCTAAAAAGACTAATATGACAAAGACTGGTCTGGCTCCCATGCTGGTCTGGGAGAAATAAAAAAAAACTTAGAATGTACCAGCTGCTTCTCTTCCCACGCAGATCGTAAAAGCCGATCGAGGGAATGGGCAAAAATGCAAATCATGTTAACAGGCGATGCGGCTAACAACCCATCACTGTATTGATTGCTTTTCCATCTTCTCGCCCAACATGACGCTAAAAGTGGCTTTTGGGTCTTGCGGCCCTGGGCTCTGCATAGAACCGCAAGACCCAAAATGCTCTGTCTGCCCCATTAGGGATAAAGACGTGATAATATGTATGTATGTATGTATGAGTATTTGTTACAGAAAATTTCTTACGTCAAAAATCTAATATGACAATCTTTAAAACATTAAAAGACTGGTAAAACAACAATTTACTAACATTTAAGAAAAATCCCTAGAACTCTCCAAATACGCAACAACATAGCAATTTAAAACCACAGACATTTTAATCAAACCCAATAAGGGCACGCTCGAAAGCGCTAAAAGCGTCCAAAATATTAATAAAAAAAAAAACATGAATTCCGTCATTAAGATGACTAAACAGGCCGTGACAACCGTAAACTGTTTCTCACAAAGACGCCGACGTCGAACCGTAATGGCTGAGTAAGGACACGACTTGAGGCACTGGGCTAAGTAAACATACCTAATGGGAAAATTTCTTTAAAGGGAATATAATGAATTTTCCGGGCTCCAGTGCTGCCCATTTGGAAGGAAACGGAGATATAATTTAAAATTGTACCTTAGATAATCCAACTATTTTATGAACTAGTTTTAAGTTTGATACATGAATTTTCCGGGGCCCAGTGCTTCTTCTTCTTATCGTGTGTGTTAGTGACTAACACTAGTGTCAGAGTTTTTAAACCGCCTTTAAGGCCTCTGACATGGTTTTAGGTAACGACCAATGTCAAAGACAGTGACCGGGACCGACGGCTTAACATGCCCTCCGAAGCACGGATCATCTCACTTATCAGACAATCAGGTGATCAGCCTACAATGTCCTTACCAAACTAGGACAACAACACCTCCGGGTATGAGCTGAACGCTTAAACCACTACACCACGGAGGCAGTTCAGAGGAGGCAGAGGAGGTCCAGTGCTGCCCCCATGTGAAAGGAAACGGAGATATCATTTAAAACTGTGTCTTGACCAAGCCCTAGATAATCCTTTAATCTATTTTATGAACTACTATTTATAGTTTAAAGTGAGAATGTGAAGCTTTTCTATGCACATTTGCGGAAAAAGACCATTTTTAGCTTTGGTATTTTACGCAGCACTTATTTCGCGTTCGCGGCAGCCTCAGTCACCAGAAGACGCAACAGTTCCCTATTCTGCATTATCAGCAGATCTTCTTAGAGGGCTTTAACGTTTTTGTAGGCTTCGTCTTTCCAGCGGTATTTAGGACGACTCACCGATCTTTTCTCGGTTGCTCTACCTTGTACGTTCTTTTGACGGCACGATCTTCTTCTATTTTCTTCATTCTTCTTTGTTTTTTCGATTGCATATGGTATATCAATCGTCTTCTTGTCAGGTCTCGACCCCTATCACTTAAAAATAAATTCAGCTAAAAGATATACATAGCTACTCATATTTCCAGCATAACACGTCGTAAACTAGTCTGGATTCATGTCTTGCTTAATAAACAGTCACAAAGTTCATATATTTAAGCACTAGTCTAGATGACCATCCTTTATCGCTGTATCTTCCTTCACGTGGTAATAGCTTGGATAACGTTCCTCCCGTTTTTAATATTGCCGACATAATAAATAGGTTAGCATTCGCTTTATGAAGGGAAAACCTATTAACGGACGCGAATGTATCAGGGGGCCTATTATGACCCGCGGGGTATTAGGTAAATCACACGATTTGCTGATAAATGTCACTTTTAGATATATTTTTCTGGTACGAAAAATTGTCTGACGACTAATTTTAGAATCCTCCGATTATTCTTTCTTTCAAGCTGGTTTAAGAGAAAAGAAAAATATAGAATGTGCCAGCTGCTTCACTTTCTGCGCAGATCGTAGAAACCGATGGAGGGAATCATCATCGAAATTGCAAATAATGTAATAGGCGCTAGTCTTCATTACTTTGATTCCTTATTTCACCTTCTCGTCACCATCATCATCATCATCATCATCATCAGGTCTTTTTGTCTCCACTTCAGGAGCACGACTCTCTCTGTACTACCAGAGTCATACTTGGCCAGAGCAGCCAGAGGACTTGGCCTACACTCTCCTCGCTAGCCAGACGGTTGGAGAGGTCTCATTGATGTTTATAAGCTTTGTTTAGCTTGTAGTCTTTGGATCTTTCAGCTCTGGACTTAGCAAAACCCAAAATCCATTTGTCCCGTCATCAAGATATAATAGTGTGTACTGCCTCCGAGGTGTAATGATTAGAGCGTTTGGCTCATACCCGGAGGTCATGGGTTCGATTCCCAGCGGGGGCAACGACTTTGTTTTGTTGTCCTAGTTTGGTTAGGACATTGCAGGCTGATCACCTGATTGTCTGATAAGTAAGATGATCCGTGCTTCGGAGGGCACGTTAAGCCGTCGGTCCCGGTCACTGTCTTTGACATTGGTCGTTACCTAAAAACCATGTCAGAGGCCTTTAAGGCGGTTTAAAAACTCTGACGCTAGTGTTAGTCACTAACACACACGATAAGAAGAATAGTGTGTACTCACCCAAAGTACATTTTATAGTAGGTACTTGCCTACTCTAGCATACGCATTACTTGCTTCCTTTACATACTCCATCAAGACCACACAAAACATTCCCAAACAAATATAATACATTTGTGAATACAAGATTGCGTCTGCTATCGAAACCATTTTTCACGGCCCATATTCGCACCCGACGTAATACCCACCCCTGTTTACAAACACCCCGACGCGACAAAATAAAATATCTATTACTATTAACGTAATGATGCCAGTCTTAAAATGACTTAATATCAGTTGGGAAAAAAATTAGCGTCATCAAGGAGATAGCACTTTTTCGGGTGAAATTTATTCGCATGCGTATTTGGTGGTAATCGACGGGAAGCGAATGGTTTGAAGATAGGATGTTTTTAGGGTTCCGTACCTAAAGGGTCAAAACAACAATATTACTAGACTTCGCTGTCCGTTTGTCTGTACATCCTTCTGTTTGTCACCAGGCTGTATCTCATGAACCATGATAGCTAAACTAAACTCGAATTGACACCCAAAAATATTCCAAACTCATAAATTTAGTTAACCCTACGCTGCGCGCGCGGTTTTTATACACTTTTTATTCCCTTGCATCCGCTAAGACCGTCACATTCGCAGCATATTTATCACTGGATCAGTTGGAGCCAATATTTCATTCGTTCATTCCTTCACGTCTCAATAAGCGGTGGAGAGACTGTATATCATGTGCGAGCTGAATTGGGGGTTAGGATGTAAGAAGTTTTTGATATGAAGAAAGATACTAGCAGGGTAATCATGTTTGAGAATTTAACTGTTTTCCAAGAAAGAATTAGCATGTTAGACTGTTAGTCAACCTCTCCAACCCGTCTGGCCAGCGAGGAGAGTGTAGGCCAACTCCTCTGGCTGCTCTGGCCAAGTATGGCTCTGGTAGTACAGAGAGAAAAAAGGACCTGGTGATGATGATGATGATGACTGTTAGTTAAGAGAATTTATATCATCATTCTAGTGCTGATAAGTTAACTATTATATACATACAAACATACATATTTTCACGCCTGTTTCCCATGGGGGTAGGCAGAGACTATGGATTTCCACTTACTACGATTCTTGCAAACCTCTTTTGCTTCGTCAACACTCATAACTTTTTTCATGCATGCTCTCCGGTTATGGTGACTATTATATATTTTAGCATATTATCTAGATAAAGTTATTTAAACAAAATTTCAAAGATTGGATTTTGGTGTTATTTTCGAAGCCAAAGTTACGTACGTCCTATGCTTTTTATATCGAAATAAATTAGTGTGCTTCATAATAAAATCAAAAAGCATAAATCAAACTTATCAACTAAACAATATGAACAAACTGTTAACATTAATTTTCCTTGTCGTCTTTTCTTGTATTAGATTAACATGTAAACGCTACTACTTTTTCGAAATGGGGTATGCAAAGAAATTTTCAAGTGTATTTTAAACCTTTTCAAAAGATACATAAGATCATTTTAGAAAACTAAATTCGTTATTTTCAGTTTTTATTCGGTTTAAGTATTTTATTTTAATTTTTTTGTAATTATCACTGTGTACGTCATATCGTAGTCGAAAGTCTCCTTTGCCTCATAAAACATTTTGCTTCGTTATCTGTGTGATTTTGAAAAGACAAAATGACAGAATGTGTCATTTTAAAATATACACAGATAACGAAGCAAAGTGTTATAAGAGGTAAAGGAAATTTTCCGTATACAGACTACGATATGACGTCACAGCGATAATTGTAAAAAAATTAAAATAAAATACTTATACCGAATACAAACTGAAAATAACGAATTTAGTTTTCTAAAATGATCTTATGTATCGTTTGAAAAGGTTTAAACTACAAGTGATAATTCCTTTGCATACCCCATTGTGTTCTTATAGGCAAGATAAATAAGAACCTATAATATTATACATTATATCGTATATTTTAAAAATGTTAACACTTTATCTATTTTATGCTTGCTATTTTTACCGCCTCTACAAAACGTATATCTACGACAAAATTCGCTGGGTGATCACATCCGGAATACATTATTTTAAAAAGAAGTTTCAACTTCGATACGCGGAAGAGGATTTAATGCTACTAGGTGCAAGTTAGGAACTGTTTTCGAATAATACTATTAAAATAAACCAAAAAATAACGTTGTGAAATCTACCTTGGTACTTTTACTCCTTATTTTAGCAACATATTCAGCAATTCTTCTTATATCCTATATATAGGAGATTAATAAACTCTACGATATTTCTAGGAGAACCGACGTTTAAAATTTGATTCATTTTTTAATCCTAATCTAAAAGTTATTATTAATCCATGTCAACAACTATGAAAAAAGTGTTTTTATATATATACAGACAAATCACACAGATTCAGTTAGCCCCTGACTGAGGATCGAACCCGGGCCCTCAGGTGTTATAGCGTGGCATCATGACCATTAAACAACAGTAATCGTCAAATAAACCTTAATATTTTTCTACATCAACGGCAATTATTCTACTAATATAATAAACGCGAAAGTTTGTAAGTATGGATGGATGGATGGATGTTTGTTACTCTTTCACGTAAAAACTACTGAATGGATTTTAATGAAACTTTACAATAATATAGATTATAACATCAGAATAACACAGGCTACAATTTATAAAGATACTGCGCAGACGAAGTCGCGAGCACCAGCTACATAAATTTAAGACAACTAAACTATTTTATATCTAAATTCAATAAACGCTACGCGTGTACATTTAGACCTCGCGCGTATTAACGCGATAATAAAACAACGTCAGCGCGCGAGTGTTAAATTTGTCACGGGGTATTAGCGACCGATCGCGTGTGTGAGGGTTGAAATCGATGGAATCCGCGCTGAGTTATCGATGGATTGTGGCATTTACAGACTTGTGTGATACCACCATCCACCATTTGTCAAATGTCTTTACAACCCCTAATTTTATTTTTGTTTTTTTAACAATTTTTTACAATGACGTTAGAACGGAAATATTTTGATAGTTTATTTGTTAGACAAATGAAAAAAAAATTAATTTCAGGCGACTTCTAATAATTTTTGTACCGTTATACCGATTTACATCAATATAGCTGCTAAATAAGATATCTAAGGCCACCGTTAGTGTCTGTACCCAGAGCTCGCACCGAGCTGCTCAGAAAAGCTCCAATGACCTGTGCCCTACCCTACCTCAACCAGATGGCCTAAAGAATAGACCTGTTTGCCTGTTCTCTGAGCGAATTCATAACAACGGCTTTGTATGTAATGTGTTACAGTAACTAATTGCTTCTCTATCGTATTGGTTCACACTGTAATAATAGATTTAAGCAACGTAATTCAATAAATAAAAAATATAAATCTTAATCAAGACAGTTTGGAAACAAGAGAAAAAACGCATCAAAATCGACCCATTTGGTTAGGCGCTACGAAGATAAATAAACACACAGACTCGACATACTTGTAAAACCCTATATCTTTTCAATTATTGATTTTTAACAGCATTTCAATGTTTGGATTATTATACAAATTAAAACATGTGAACGCTGTGTGTGCACTACTTGTCAGGGGTTAAAGATATCGTCATCAAAATCATATCAGTCACAGGAAGTCCACTGCTGGACATAGTCATATAAAAATATCAGTACCTGGGCGACCGAGCTTTGCTCGGTTACATCTCAAACAATAACTAATTTTTTTTTAAACTTGTCTAAAACCAATACAAAATAAAAAATTATATATAAACTAGCCGAAGCCCGCGACTTCGTTCGCGTGGACTTTATGTCTCTGGAAAATGCTCATCAGGCTGAGCAACTTTTACTAAGGCGGCATTTTTATATCTCTTATAGTTTAGCTGGACCATTATAGTTCTGCATCAGGCGTTCCATTTTCCAAAATAATTTATACCCTATATGTTGCCCAGGCTTAATAGCTATATAACAAAAAAAGTTTCATTCGAATCCGTCCAGTATTTCCGGAGATTAGCGTGTACAAACAGACAAACAGACAAACAGACATACAGACAAACAGACATACAGACAAACAGACAAACAGACAAACAGACAAACAGACAGACATTTTTTTTTTAATTCTTACTCTATTACTACGTCTCCATCGCCCCCAATATTTTTTTTGGAAATATATTAAATGTACAGACACACTTTTTTTACTGTTTTATTATATGTATAGATTAATGTACAGACACACTTTTTTTACTGTTCTATTATATGTATAGATATCAACATAAAAAAAAACAAAAGTAAGTCACCGAGTGGGATTCGAACCCGTAACACTATTTCTAGAGGTCCGCATCATAAACAGCTGAGCCAAAACGGATGGCAGCCGGCGCGACGAAATTAGCGATCATATTTTGCGTGGAAAGAAAAACGCATGAAAACTCGAAAACACGCGTTTTCCCAAACATGAGACTAATCTAGATCGATTGTTTACCCCCGAAAACCCCCATATACCAATGTTCAGCGAAATCGTTAGAGCCGTTTTCGAGATCACAGAAATTTATAAATATATAAATAATTGCTCGTTTAAAGGTATAAGATAAGTTTTTCGAGTATAGAATTAGAAAAAAACTTGCGAGATAGCTTCAATCAGTAGAGTTATACACCGAGGAAGCTAAATACCTTGAGCACAAGAACTAACTGACTTGTACCGTCCTCATTACAGACTGACACAGACGCTTTATCATGACATTTCAAGGCACACAGAGCTATGTATATAGAACTGTCTGTTGTAATCGATATCGCTAATTCCTAGAAATTCAAGACATCCAGACAGTATAGTCTAGTATTTATTCTGTAGTATAGTAATTTTATACCTCAGTACAAGCCATGCGATGTGACTTCCCTATATGATTAATATTTGGTAAATATTTTGTATAAAACAAAAAAGTACTACAAGAAAAGATTTTTTTTAAATAGCAAGAAATATGGGTAATCAATGATGTAGTAATAAGCATTTCAAATATATAGGTAACAGTAGTATTTACACGTGCATCTTTTATCTGTTACTTGACAGTTTCCCCTTCCATCAGGTTTTCTTCGTGGTTTTAAAAGCTTATAACTTACTTATCTTTGGGCAGATAAAAAAAATCATTCCGTTTTTAGTTTCAGATTATGTTACTTATTGATATAAATAATAAGAATAATTAATTAAAACACTATATATTTTTTTTAAAGTATTAAAAACATGGCTCTTCGTATCTTCAAATTCAGTTTTCAAGAACTGAACTTTTACAAACAATATATAACAAGAATTACTACTATCTGATTTAAGACAATTATACACACATAAAAGGAAATGAAAGACACCTTTGTCTAGCAGTGGGACGATATAGGTTAATAAAAAATATACACATAAGTTGATTTAAAAAAACTTATCTGTCAATGTCTAACTCAATAAAAACATGGTAAGTGATTGTCTTTGGAATATTTAATTTTTAGTTTAAAATATACAATCGGTTGTAACTGGTACATATCTATATTTTAATTGAATTACCCGCAGGGCAGCTTGTGGACCCGCAGGGCAGCTTGTGGCGAGCTGTTGGTGAGTAACGACACCACGGACCCGAGTGCTCCAGAGAGCCGGTTAGATCCCTCGTCCCCGACGCGTCTTCATCGGTCGGGGTGGACACCCAAGAGGGCTCGCAGGGCTCTCAGCTCTGCATTGCCTTAATTGGCTGTGCAGAGAGGAGTCGTCAGAGCTGTTGCTCCAGGGGTGGAAGTGTTAAAGGGCATAACGACGCGAGTAACTTCGGAGAAAGCGCAGCACACCTCTCGACACCCCTGAGTCGCTCGCACCGGTGTTGCTCCTTTGCCGGCAACTACTGTCGGTGCGTTTGAGGGGCCCATCTAGTAGGCGGCAAGCCACCACCTGCCTATAATAGTCAGTAATCATGATTATGGCAGGTGACGTTTCTGTTGCAATAACCCAGTATTAGTCCATCCCAAATTCATTCCATAACCCTTAAACCTTTTCCTTTTACATGCAATAGATTTTTCTTCTGCCAAAACCTATTCAAGGGTACACCTTTCATAGGTATATCCAGGAATAGGTTTTGGCGGGAGCGCCACATGACAACAACTTCTCCAAAGGGCCTCTACGTGTTGGATCTGTATCCCCACGCAAGCCTCTCAAAGGACCGGGGTGAAAAGACCCGTGATTCTCAAAGGAGATAGGTACATAATAATAAGGTACTAAAAGGCCTCTTCATGTTGGCTTTGGCCCCATGAACGACTCAAAGGACTGGGTCCCTATGGACCCGTGGCTGAAAAGTGTACCAACATAATAATAATAATAAATTCCTTTATTTCAGGCAATAGCATTGTACTTACAAATTTTGTACAATGCCAGAGACCCATATTATAAATACCTTATAACTAACATACAAAATAATTATATATAATTTCTAATTTACACGTAGTGTCGGCGACGTGTGACGCACAGTATCGTCGGGTAGCCGACCTCGGAACCTCCGAAATACGACACCCTGCGGCCAGAAGTCCTCCTTCATGAAGGTTGGCAGATGGTGCGTCGGCACTCTCACCACATATGAATTAAAATTCGCTTTGTGGCGAGACTGCAGCCGTTCAACCCTCAAGGTAAAGTTGGACTTCTTTCGGACGTAGTCCACGACCTCCTCTACCCTCGTAGACCAGTGCAGACGGGACACGTACAGCTGCGTCGATGGTACGGCAGGACGCAGCGGAGAGTCTTGTCGAGGCGGCGCGGTTCCGCTTTTTTGACAGAACGATCTCAAAACTATTATGTGCCATCTATTGAGAATGTTTTAAGCTTTTTAAAACGCCTCATTGCTGAAGCAAAAACAACATCGCTAGACCATTGTGACATTGAACATCTATGTTAACAAGAAATGCACTGAAGCAGTGAGACAGGCGCCCTTGACATGCTAACATGCATTGGACATGCAATTGTAAGTAGTACAAATGTAGTAGCAGTATTTCTTGATAAAGGTCGCTGTTCAGACACTCAAAAATAAACTTTAATCTATTGGCAATTAAAATGGGACTGGGTCGGTCACGTCAGCCGCATGCCGACCGAAATATGGGCCAAAACTGTAACTTTGTGGACCCCAACTGATCGGACGTCAGCGTCTTGGAAAACCCATGGTATAATAAAACAAGGTATTCTCTTCCCGTGACAGCTGATGACGTAGGTGGAACTTGAATACGTCATCAGTTTGATGAATGAATGAATGAATTATTTATTTTTACAAGTAACATGACTTTGTTGACGAGTTTGATGACGAGTTTGATGTGTTGCCACTGTGTGAAATTGAATTACCCGAGTGTAATGCATTTATGAACTTTATATACCAATTTCGATTTTTATTTTTATTTTTTTTATCATAAATATATACGAATTAATAATCCATTATATCAATTTATAAAATATTGAATTGATGAATCACGCAAGAATTGCGAGATACTCAATAGCTAAGTTACTTAATATTTTATTTAATATCCATGAACTAATTGTTAAAGTCTTTTAATTTACTGAAAAGAACAATCAGTGGCTACACTATTGTGACGTAGTCAAGTTCCATCTCGGGAAGAGAATACCTTGTTTTATTATACCATGGGAAAACCTATGCGTAGATGGCGTGACGACTTAGAAGCCTACTCAAAGAACTGGAAGGCAAAAGCGCAAGATAGAAAAATAGAGAGCCGAAAGGGAGGCCTTTGCCTATCAATGGGATCTAGCGGGCTCTAAATAATAATAATATTGGCATAAAGTGCAAGAGAAATTTGCCGTGTGGTTTTCGGCAGAGTAGAATAGGGCCACTCCAAGTCCTCCCGTGGATGTCGTAGAAGGCGACTTAGGAATACAAGCTAAACAAAGCTTATAAACATCAATGAGACCTCTCCAACTCGCGGCGTGGAGACCGTAGGTAGACCAAAATCCTCTGGCTGAATTAGATCTACTGCAGGAGCACGACCCTCTGACTAAAGCCATACTTGGCCAGAGCAGCCAGATGACTTTGCCCTACACTCTCATCGCTGGCAAGACGGGTCAGAGAGGTCTCATTGATGTTAATAAGCTTTGTTTAGCTTGTAGTTCCTAAGTCGCCTTCTACGACATCCACGGGAAGACTTGGAGTAGTCCTATTCTACCGAAAACCACACGACTATCACGGTGATAATGTTATAAGCTACTCTGTAATATTTACAGTTCACTGCTCTATATAAAAAGAAACCAAAAATCAAAAATTTAGCTTTAAAATTGGAAACAGTAAAATGGTATGCAATATTTCATAACCATTTGTTAATCGCAATCATAGATCAGGACCCGCCGCCCTGTCGTCGCGGTCGTAAACTGGAATCAGACCTGAGGAATCAGATAAAACGGAACGTTGCTGGAATCAATGCAGCGACTTTAATAAGGTCACCGTACAACCTTCCGTCTGTGTCTAAGTGTACCTGTGTCCGTTCATACTATGATACTTAGAACATTGTTTTAAAAATATACATACATACATACATAATCATCATCAGGCCTTTTGTCTTCACTGCAGGAGCACGACCCTCTCTGACCAAAGCCACGTTTGGCGAGAGCAGCCAGAGGACTTTACCCTTCACTCTCCATGCTGGCTAGATGGGTTGGAGAGGTCTCATGATGTTTATAAGCTTTGTTTAGCTTGTATTTCCTAAGTCGCCTTCTACGACATCCACGGGAAGACTTGGAGTAGTCCTATTCTACCGAAAACCACACGACGATACACGTCTAACTCGGTGATATTGTTAGAAACTACTCTATAATATTTACAGTTCACTGCTCTATATAGAAAGAAACCAAAAAATCAAAAATTAAGCTTTACAATTGGAAACAGTAAAATGGAATGCAATATTTCATAACCATTTGGTAATCGCGATCATAGATCAGGATCCGCCGCCATGTCGTCGCGGTCGTAAACTGGAATCAGACCTGAGGAATCAGATAAAACGGAACGTTGCTGGAATCAATGCAGCGACTTTAATAAGGTCACCGTACAACCTTCCGTCTGTGTCTAAGTGTACCTGTGTGTGTTCATACTATGATACTTAAAAAAAATGTTTATAAAATTTAAATAAATAAACACCAGATGCACAGAATAAGTACTAGACCGTGTGGTTTCCGCACGCCGTGTGGTTTCCAGCAGAGTAGAATAGGGCCACTCCAAGTCCTCCCATAGATGTCGTAGAAGGCGACTTAGGAAATACAAGCTACAGAAGCTTTTATAGGTACATCACTGAGGCCTCTCCAACCCGATTTGCCAGCGTGGAGAGTGTAGGCCAAGTCTTCTAGCTGCTCTGGCCATGTATGGCTCTGGCAGTACAGAGAGGGTCGTGCTCTGGCAGTGGAGACAAAAAGACCCGATGATGATATGTTTTAGGCCGCTTCTGCGGTATCTCACGTCCCTCACCTTCAACCACAACGACTTCCTGGAGGAGTTGGAGCCACTCATCATCGCGCCACAAGCCAACATCACATCTCGTTCTTTCGGAACCCTTTTTTTTGCATAATTTTTTTGTCCTAATATGCTTTGGCATACTGGGTTCGGCATAAAATATTTTGTCATAATAGTTTTTAGGCATAAGTTGTTTTTTGGCATACTGGTAGTTGGGCATAGTTATATTTTAGGCTAATTTGTTACAGCATAATGTTAATTGGCATAATCTTCATAGGCATAGTAACTATAAGTTTAATAATAAGGAAATGTATTTCTACGAATAAAATGAGTAAAACGGGAGCGAGCGACTTAAGCTTAGAGCGAAAATAACACAGACACAAAAAAATCTTTGCCACAGAGTATAGGTTAGGTTAGTTAGGTTTCCTGTGACCAAAACAGCTTAGGGCGAAACTAATACATACACAAAAACAACTTACATCCTACTTACATCCTTTTATGCTTTAAAATGTTAGGGCTAAATAATGATTATGCTTACGTATATTATGCTTAAAACTATTATGCATACTAAATTATGCGAAAGGACGTTATGATTAAAAACGATTGTGCATTAAACCAGTATGCTATGTGATATTATAGCTTAAATTTGTATGCATATAGATAGTGATCCCGTTCTTTCTTGAGCAATTGTCTTCATTTTGGCTGTTACCGACCATCGTCAGGTCTGCTTTGGTCGACCACGCTTCCTCTTGCCTTGAGGAGTCCATTCCAAGCCTGCCTTGGAATGTGAGTGGGATCCCTCCTGAGCGTGTGGCCAATATATTTGTCGACAAATATTAGATAACTTTTTCCAGTGCACTGGCTCTAATCTGTACGAGTCTCGAAGTAGTATCGCCGATCGACACCGTGTCACGCGATGGTGGCATGCAACAGAATCGGTGCAGCTATTTCTAAACTCAAATTGATTTACTGCATTCTTGCTAAGGGGCCGGCTTCGTAGTGTAGAGATGGACTTTGGCAAGAGTTGAAAGTGTTTAGCTATTGCGAATAAATATATAGAGATATATCGCATGGATTGAGCCAGCCTTTAATTAAGTATGAAATTTGTGTTATGTGATACTGACTCAACGATACTTTGATACATACCAACACGTCTTTATCCCTAATGGGAAAGACAGAGCATGTTGAGTCATGCAGCTCTAAGCAGATAGAGCCCAGGGCTGCAAGACTCAAAGGCCACTTTTAAGTTGATGTGGGCAAGAAGGTGGATGAAGGAATCAAAAATGAAGGGTTGCTAGCCACATCGCCTATTAACATGATTCGATTTCTTGCCCATTCCCTCGAATAGCTCTTACGATCTGCCCGGGAAGAGAAGCAGCTGGAACATTCTAAGTGCTGCCTTTTCTCAAAAACTAGCATGGCAGTACTATATTTTTTAACAAATATTTAAATTACGTGGAAGGGACATATCCGTAATAAATCGAACCACGGGTTATACTAGATCACTACAGCATAATACAATTAAAATAGCAGCCCAAAAGCCAAAAAACATCGACATTCCCACACAAATTGCCGGCCGGCTGCACACTTTAGTATGAAAATGCCAAAAAATATTTTCTTCTTTTACTGTTATTTTAATTTCATTAAAGGTACTATAGTGATCTAGTTTAGCCCGTGGTTCGATTTATTACGGGTATGTCCCTTCCACGTTGTATAGATATGCAGTTATATGGGTGGCAGAGGTCAGACGACAGCCGCTCTGTGTAAAAACCAGTAACGTCGTCAAATCTCTATGGTCAGGTAGCGGACCCCGGGCTCTTAAGGTTGAACTAGTCGATACTTTTTCCATACAAATTGCGGAGGGGATTTCCTCCACTGTTTGACATTGTACATCGAAAGTTTAGCATGATATCGTTTTGTCTCATCATAAATGTTGTCGGTATGGATACAGAATAGTAAAATAAAAAGCCATTAAAAAGTTATGAGCCATCAAAGATTCGTTTTTCTTGCTAATTTTTACGCAACTTTCGGCGTAAATAAGTAATGTAAGAAGTGTAAAATCTCCAAAACAGAGACCACACCGACACCGCTTAACTATCAAAGATTATAATAATGTTTATTTGTAATTGATTAAGGCAGTAGTTTTTGCTTAAAACCCCTTTTCCCAAATGACTTTATAAGTATTTTTTTACGCGCTCGATTTACCTACTTTGTCACTCCGTTTCACCACACTGCTTTCGCCCGCCCGCCACAATGTTAGATGAAACAACATGCTTTAGGCCACGCCCACCTTGTGAGTTCGAGTCAGTGACTAGTTCAACCTCAAGCATTACTGCTGAGGATGCAACCGGGAAAATACGCTCGATGATAAAAGTCTGTATCTAACGTTAGTTTTAATCAAAAAATTTAAGAAGGTTATATAGAAGTGCCCTCTCCTTACTTTTCTACCCATCAACTGCAACATACAAACTATGTCGCAGACACTGCGCACAGTATCCTATCGGGAAGTATATATTTTTCCTGATAGCGGCTGCCGACGCGACCTTTTCGCGGCGATTTATGGCGGGCACATCTGCTTTATGACTGAAGGGTTGGAGGTCGTAGATATGATGTCAGGTTTCAAGTAATGCTGAAGGATTGTTGTCTGAATTAACAAATAGATGAATGTTTATTGGGAAAATATAGATATTTTTTTTTTTTAATTTCAATTACAATCCAAATGTACATGCACAGCGACCAGATAATGGTTTTCACACATGTAACATTAGGCATAGCATTTTACACTTAACATAATTATTTATATTTGAATTTATAGGAAAACATACCTTTATACTAACTTTCTAAATTAACGTATACTTCTACGGGTATTTTAATAATTAAAACTAAATAAGAACCAAAACTAAAACAGGACTTCCACACCGACCAACTAAACTGATCAACTGGTTGTGTAAAATGAAATTCGATGGTTTTCACAAAAATTTTAGCTGTCTATAATTTAGATTTATGGTACATCTGCTTTATGACTGAAGAGTTGGAGGTCGTAGATATGATGTTAGGTTTCAAGAAATGTTGAAGGGCTGTTGTCTGATTAACAAATAGATGAATGATTTATTGGAATACTATACTCATTCAAATTCAAATTAAAACTAAACTTTTAATTGTCTATAATTTTTTTTAATACAAATGCATCGGATGTCCCATCAGGGTTCATTTCTTGTTTTTTGCGTGTGTAAGTGGTCAACACTGGTGTTAGATTTTTGAGACTGCTATCTGACATCCCTTGACGACTGCCATACAATGATGACAGTCGGGACCAACGGCTTATACGCGCCCGCCGAAGCACTGAACCCGACAAAAAAACATAATATAGGTAATCAATACTTGGTATTTGGTTGGAGTGAAAAAATTGGCAATATATTTTTTCTTAAATTTTTTTTTCCAGACTAGACGGGTATAGAGGAAGAGGAAGGCCGAGAAAGACGTGGGAAGAATGCGTAAGATTGGACATGGGGGAACGGGGGGTCAGTACAGAGATGGCAAAGGATAGAAGGTTATGGAGGGAGTTGACATACAGAGCCGACCCCAAATAGGGAAAAGGTAAGGAAGAAGAAGAAGAAGAAGATTTTTTTTACAGACTGCTTACTTCTTCACGGCTACCAAATACCAAGAACCTATTTATTATACATTTTATTATAGAGCGACTGCCGTCTGACCTCCGCAACCCAAAGGGTAAACCAGAACCAATCCTTGGGTAGTTTGATGATCAAACGCTAGACGGCGTTCGGGACCCACACTTTATACGTGCCTTCCGAAACACGAAATCATTTTTCTTTTCTGATAATCAGGTGATTCAAGAATCCTAACCAGACTGGAAACAATTTTTCACAAAGTATGCTTCCTAGTGGGATTTGAATCCATGACCTCTAGATCACAAGGTGGACGCCTTGATCACTGGACCAAAGAGGTAGTCGCGTCATGACCGTTCGGAGCTAACTGGGAATCTATTCCATTTTAGTTTTGATAATAATACGTGTTAGTCTATAGTAAATAACGATCATACACAATCTGCATTGTATTAGATTCAAATTGTGAGTGACGCTAAGTGAGTGGCCAGCGCGGTATCAGGCGGACACAAATTCGATTCCCATCCATCACCGATCGCAGCATTAGTGTTAGCGCATTATCGCGCAATTAGTGACAACACGACATGTGGCATCCACAGGGTTGCAACTACTGCTAGCTATTATGATGTCACATTCGTGATGCCACGCTGGTGATGTCACGTTCGTGATGTCACATTCATAATGTAATCTTCATGGTGTCAAAATCATTATGGATGTCGCATTGATAATGTTACTGGCGACAAAATGTGAGGAAGCATGGTCTAGTAGCGTCCTACTTTAAAATCAATGTTTATGATTAAATAAATTATTTCAAGTGACATCTTTTTTTCAACAAATACTAATAAACGGTCTCTAAGTAAGTATATTAGAAATATAAGTGTCAAATACAAGTTTTCGCGACGCTAAGTGAGTGGCCAGCGCGGTATCAGGCCGACACAAATTCGATTCCCATCCATCACTGATCGCAGCATTAGTGTTGGCGCATTATCGCGCAATTAGTGACAACACGACATGTGGCATCCACAGGGTTTCAACTGCAGCTAGCCATTACATTCATGATGCCACGCTAGTTATGTCACGTTCGTGATGCCACGTTCGTGATGCCACATCCATGATGTCACATTCGTGATGACATGTTCGTGGTGTCAAAATCGTGATGTCGCATTGATAATGTTTCTGGCAATAAATAGTGAGGAAGAGCATGATCTAGCAGCATCCTCATTTGAAAAGAATTGTTTATGATTTAACAATTAATCATTTCAAGTGACATAGTAATTTTCAATAAATGTTACCAACAAATGTTCACTATACTAGAAATATGAGTATCAAAAACAAATTGTGCGGGACGGAAAGTGAGTGCATGGCCGATGCGGTCAGAATCAGGCGGACACAAATTCGATTCCCATCTATCACCGATCGCAGCATTAGTGTTAGCGCATTATCGCGGAATTAGTGACGTCACGACAACACGAAATGTGACCCAACGTAGGGTTACCGCTAGACCACCCAGTAAGGATGACGGCTGGCTGAAATAAAATATTCTATTTGCTCCATTTGAAATCGCACAAATTTATTCAAAAATATTGGAAGAGATCTTTCTTCTTCTTTTTTGTTTGAAACGCATACTTGCGAGGTGGTCCCATACTGTCATTTTTTTATAAAAATCGGTTGTGGAATTTTGCGTTGAAGTCAGTTTTTAGTTTTGAAAAATTGTGTTGTAATCAATTTACTTATACAACCTTTTGATAAGAAAAGAAAAAAAGGGGCGGTACTCATTTGAAAAAATTGAACCTTTTAATTACTCATGGGGTTTTGTAAGCAATCAAGTTGCGATACTGAACAACACACACTAAATAGTATAGTAATAATAATAGTACGATAGTAGTAATAGTACGGTATTTGACAATTTTTTATCATTCATAAAAAATCCAAAGAAATCAAAAAACTGTTTTATCTGGCTTTTTGTGCTAGTTAAAGATATATAAAAAAAGATAGATAAAGTCTGCTAAGGTGCCAGCCCTATGCGTAATGAAGTTTGCGGCGGCCCTGTCAGTACAACATGGCTGATGACGTGGGGAGCGACACAAACTGTCAAACGTGGCTATGTTGGTACCATGGTATAATAAAACAGGTATTCTCTTCCCGAGATGGAACTTGACTACATCACAAAGTGCTGCCACTGATTGTTCTTTTCAGTAAATTTAAGTACTTTCTCAATTAGTTCATGAATATTAAATAAAATATTAAGTAACTTAGCTATTTAGTATATCGCGATTCTCGCGCGATTCATCAATTTAATATTTTATAAATTGATATAATGGATTATTAATTCGAAATTGGTATTGTTCAAAAATGCATTACGCTCGGGTAATTCAATTTCACACAGTGGCAACATATCAAACTGATGACGTAGGTTAGGTTCCACCTACGTCATCAGCTGTCACGGGAAGAGAACCAATACCTTATTTTATTATACCATGGTTGGTACCATTGTAAACATCTTTATTTCTAACATGTTAGACAAAGTTATCATCATCATCATCATTTCAGCCGCATAACGTCCACTGCTAGACATAGGCCTCTTCTAAGAATTTCCATTACGACTGATCTAGAGCATGCCTGCATCCAGCGATTTCCAGCAACCTTGGTCAGGTCGTCAGACCACCTTGTGTGTCCTACGCTTCTACTATGTCAGGGACTTTAGTTCTCCTACGAATTTCCTCATTTCTTGATTCGATCACGTAGAGAAACACCGAGCATAGCCCTTTCCATAGCGCGTTGCACGACCTTGAGCCTTCTTATGAGACCCATAAGAAGGGACCACGTTTCAGAGCCAGTACCTGGGCGTACATCTCAAACATTAACTACATTTTTTTAAACTTGTCTAAAAACAATAAAAATTAAAAAAAAAATTATAAACTTGAACATAAAAAAACCAAAAGTTAGTCGCCGAGTGGGATTCGAACCCGTTACACTCTTTCTAGCAGTCCGCGTCTTTAACCGCTGAGCCAGCCGGATAGCACCCGGTGGGACGAAATTAGCGACCATATTCTCCGTGGAAGGAAAAACACATGAAAACTCGAAAACACGCGTTTTCCCAAACATAAGACTAATCTAGATCGATTGTATACCCCCAAACAAAAACCTCCATATACCAATTTTCAGCGAAATCGTTAGAGCCGTTTCCGAGATCATAGAAATATACATATAAATAAATAAATATACAAGAATTGCTCGTTTAAAGGTATAAGATAAGTCAAAGAGTTTTTGTATTCATTGATTGATAACTTACTCCTTTTTTAAAGTCAGTTATAAAATTGAAAAAATTTTGCCCTAAGAAAAAAAAACCGTTTTCCGTTTCTAAATAAAAATACTGTAAGAGAATATTTTCATAACTTCGTGATGGTGCTATAAAATTTTATTGTCGATCTTTATTACAAAAAAATACTGGCTGAAAAATACAAAACAAGGAAAATAAAATCAACCGCATATCATTTCGAAGACGTCCCGCTGCGTTCAAACTTCGAATATCACCGTTCGAAATTCAAAATACTTCGGTACTTGTACGCAAGTGATGCGTGATCACGTTGCGAGTCGAGTGTATCTTGACTTGGTAATGGGTTGTGCGATTGAGGACTTTATGTTTAGGGAATAAGGTGGATAGTTGTTTGAGGAAGGAGGAAGTCCGTGAAATGACAGTAGCAGATTTTTTATACATGAGGTTGTTATCTAGCCAATACCTTGTCACAGGATGTTCTTTTTCAATTTTTTTTTTTTATTTAACATCCAACAAAATATACGGGTACTAATGTAAGAGTGAATGCAGTCCGTGATACTTAACAACTTTCCTCAAGAAAATATATTTATCGGATCAGCAGTTTGATCAACTTGTATGTAAGGTCAAAAATATATTTGATATTTCAATATATATTCCTTTGGGAAAGTTGTTCAGTATCATGGACAAAAGTCACTTTTAAAAAAATTTCAGTATATTTTGTTAGACCCTGTATTAATAGCATTAATAATTGTTTTTCGTTACTAGTTTTTAAAATAATTCTTACCAAAATTTCAAATCAGACACATTTTTAATTTTATAAAAAAATCTATGGGATTTGTATAAAATGTAGACCAATGACGGCATAATTACTTGGAATCTAATACGCTCTAATATCGCTCATTAGAATTTATCAGGTGCTTCTCTTCCCTCGCAGGTAGTAAGAACCGATTTGGGAGAATGGGCAAAAATGAGAATCATGCAGCTAGCAAGAGCAACTCATCACCAATTTGTTTTTTGAAGTGAAAACTTCTTTAGCGGCGTTGTGCACTTTTTTTGGAATGGGTAAAAAATGTTAAACTCGCGTCAGGACACGTGACCTGATCGAAAATTCGTAAGACGGATGGAGAGTAGACAGCTAGCGCTGCGTAGGAGAGGGAGTTTCCCCCTCTCTTTCTACGGCGCGGCGAAAATGTATGCCTGCGCCTGCTGTTTCGTATATCAAAAATGCACAACGTTAATATTCAGGTTTCACTTCTGCCGGCACTCCCAGAGTGCAAACCGTCGTTTTTTTTTAAAATCTTTCTCACCATCGCGCTAAAAGTGGAATTTGGGTGTTGCGACCCTGGGCTTTCTCAGCTTAAAGTTTAACGATACATCGTGTTAGTACAGTGAAAACCGCATTATTTTTCGAAACAAAATATCCCAACCCGAACCGGGTCAAGCTCAAAAATACCCTGTCTGCTCCGTAAGGGATAACAGACGTGACAGTGTAGTGTACAATCATCATGTTAACTTCTAAAATCCATTCTGTCCCAAGGATTTCCAAAGTAACCTACAGGAAACAGCGTGCATCTAGTATTTTCCCGCGATACACATACACACACGTATGTTTGTTAAGTCTTCACGCGCAAACGGCTGGACTAATTTTGATAAAATTTGGTATGCAGGAAATTGACACCCTGGAATACACTTGGGCTACGTTAGACACTGCGGGGCACAGCCAGTAAAATATAGTATCGCTGAGTTAGTATCCCATAACAAAAATCTCGAACTTACGTTGAAGCTAGCTCAATTTGTGTGATTAGTCAATATTTATATTTATGTATTACTAGCTGTGCCCGTGGGCTTCGCTCATAGGAATGGGATAAAAACTATCCTACGTCCTTTCCTGGGTATCAAACTATATCCATATCAATTTTCATCTCAAATAGGTTCAGTGCTTAAAGTGTGAAGTGGTAACAAACAAACAAATATACAAACTCACTATCACAATATTAATAGGATTTTAAATCGTTGTTTTCGAAAACCTTAAAAAACTTGCCTCAATTTTTTGAAATCCACAGAATAATTGTAAAAACGAGCAGCCTGTATAACCCGGGCACCCTGTAAGTAGATAGTGCGCCTTTTCTTTGCGCCACTTCGACTAACGATGTCATTCGCGTTGACGAGTTATTGAGACTTTCAAGAGACTCCGCTGGGGGGAGGGGGGATGTCCGCGAGCTAGATGTGGCATGAGAACTTTACGGAAATGAAATAAATAAATAAATAAATAAATAAATATATAGGGACAAATTACACTAATTGAGCTAGCCCCAAAGTAAGTTCGAGACTTGTGTTATGGGATACAACTTAACGATACTATATTTTATAACAAATACATATATAGATAAACATCCAAGACCCAGGACAATTTGAAAAAGGCCATTTTCCAACTTGCCCTGACCGGGAATCGAACCCGGGACCTCTGGGTGGCGGACTAGCATGGTGACCACTACGCCACGGCGGTCGTCTATCTAATGAAAATAAAAAAAAACAACACATTTGCTCGTAAAGTGTTTCTAATTTCACCTGGTTTAGATTTATAAAGCAGCTTTTAAAACACGCGTACGCTATGCAAATAGTGAAGTTATATTCTATAACCGCACTCAACATAATCATTATCATCATCAGGTCTTTTTGTCTCCACTGCAGGAGCACGACCCTCTCGTATAACTGGTAATACGAGAGGGTCGTGCTCCTGCAGTGGCTATGGAGCCATACTAGGCCAGAGCAGGCTAACTTGGCCTGCACTCTCCTCGCTGGCCAGATAGGTCGGAGCGGTCTCATTGATGTTGATAAGCTTTGTTTGGCTTGTATTTCCTAAGTCGTCTTCTACAACATTAACGAGAAGAGTGGCCCTATTCTAGTCTGCCGGAAACTACACGGCACACTTTTGTGGTTATTATACGCAATTCACGTTATTATACACTAGCTGTTCCAGTGGGCTTTGCTCCCCGTGGGAATTACGGAATAAAGAGTGCCCTATGTCCTTCCCCGAGTTTCAAATTATATTCATACTAAATTTCATCCAAATTGGTCCAGTAGTTGAAGCGTGGAGAGGTAACAAACAAACAAATATACAAACTCACTTTCGCATTTATGATATTAGTAGGAAGTAGGATAGGATAGTGTCGGAGAATCCTTTTAAGCATGAGACTGTGTTAGGGTTTTTTTTATTTTTTTTATGCGTAAGATCTACCTCATCGACAAAAATATTTACAAGAAATTTAAATGTCTGCAAGCCATAAAAAATCTTCGCATTCTTTATTTGTATGAAAAACTATCCTTAGCTATATTTACTATCGATATTACAATAACACCGATAATTCTTTATACAAATAGTACCCCAAATCAAAATGCTGTCTACCGATCGATACTATCGATATTGTAATTGTTTTTCGAGATCTACTATCAATAGTTATGCAACGCTATTACAGACATCGATAAATAGACACTTCTAGAATGTATACCTCCTTGTTATACCTCAATACGGTATCTGAGGATAATTATCTCGACGGAAAGATTGAATGCTGGCGTTTTTGTAAGGAGGGAGACGATTGGAGGAGACATGTTTGGATTAACTACCTACATACCTGCTTATACTATTACTTAAATTACATCAATAGATTTTACCTAACGATACTGGCATTTATTTTTGACTGCCTCCGCTGTCCATTGGTCAATGTTCGCTTTGTGATCCGGAGGTCATGGTTTTGAATCCCACTGGGAAGCATACTTTGTGAAAAGTGGTTTCAAGTCTGGTTAGGATATTGCAGGCTTGAATCACCTGGATTATTCGAAAAGAAAGATGAATCCGTGTTTCGAAAGGCACGTTGAAACTGTGGGTCCCGAATGCCATCTAGCGTTTGATCATCAAACTACCCAAGGATTGGTTCTGGTTTACCCATTGGGTTGCAGAGGTCAGACGGCAGTCGCTCTCTCGTAGTTAGGTAGCGGACCCAGGGCTCTGAGGCGTTACTGCTGAGGATATAACCGAGAAAATACGCTCGGATGATGAAGACTGGCAATTTAATTAAAAAAATAACCGTCCCAACCAACACTATTCATATAAAGAGGAAAATCTAGACTGCACTTATCCATTCCATATATGTTTTTTTTAGCAAATTTTGAAAAAAAGAGGAATACCTATACACCTAATATTTTATTTCCAAAAATATACCAAAATAGGTTTTCTGAAAAAATAATTTTATACAAGCTTTTATTGTGAGACAAATGAATAAATAAATAATGAAATAAGCCCAAATTTGACGAATTTGTGTCGTTTTATTACTGAGTTCCATCGACCACCTTCCTTCCCCGTGACCAGACCCTTGGCATCGTCTACCATAAAGTGCTTGTGAAGACAAATCAAACGAGTCCTACTCAATGTGGTTATGTTGTTTTATAACTGAGTTGCGTCGAATATCTCCCGGCTCCATCAACGGAGCAGCTCATTGATGCTTCTAAATATTGTATTGTCATCCGACTTACACAAGTATACAAAATTTCAGCTAAATCGCTACAGTGCTCTCGCACTGTAGCAGCCAGACAACAAGCTATATAGCATTTTAACTAAACCTTAAAACTTTACTGTGTTATGGTGCATCACCATCATCATCATTTCAGCCGCATTACGTCCACTGCTGGACATAGGCCTCTCCCAAAGATTTCCAAAATGACCGATCAAGAGCTGCCTGCATCCAGCGCTTTCCAGCGACCCTGGTCAGGTCATAATGACCACCTTGTAGGTGGGTGCCCTACGCTTCGCTTGCCAGTACGCGGTCGCCATTCAAGAACCTTTTTGCCCCATCGGCCATCGGTTCGTCGCGCTATGTGTCCCGTCCACTGCCACTTCAACGAGCTAATCCGCTGGGCTATGTCAGTGACTTTTGTTCTCCCTCGGATTTCCTCATCTCTGATTCGACACGTAGGGAAACACTGAGCATAGCCCTCTCCATAGCGCGTTGAGCGACCTAGCAGCTAGACAACGAGCTATATAGCATTCGAACTAAACCTTAAAACTTTACAAATGTGTTATGGTGCATAATAAGTTGTATTTACGCATTAAATGTAACTTATTATGTACTGTGTTATGATACTTAATGAGTAGTATTTACGCATTAATAAATTTTTAGACTATCGCTAAAATGTCGGTTCCTTTATTGCTTATGTAACTGCTATAAGTGGAGATGTGTATTGACTTCATGTTTTTAAAATGTTATGTTAGACTGTTGTTGTAGTAGATAATCTTCCTTAAAAAATAAAAACCTTATATCGACCAGAAAACGAAATGCCTATTTCACTCGTACAAGACAACTAGAATCGATTACAAGCTATATCGATTGTGGGCAATAAGGAAAACAGTTTGGGGCGGGATCATAAAAACTAATAGAACCCCGCCATTAACAGATGTACGGAACGATTCCTGTTAAGTGTTACTGGCGGTCAGATACTAGTAATTGCGTGTGGGTTGTCTTGTTTACAAGTTGGTATGTGGGCGTGGGTATATCGTTTCTTCTCAGTAGTCATTTAGAAACAATATGTGTAAGCTACACTTACATATTCCTTTAACCTTTCCGCTGTCACTGGGTGGAATTCCACCTTCCATTGTCTTACTATTGTGTCTGGGTTTTGTCGCATCTTGAAGAGTTAAACCGACTTCCAAAAAGGAGGAAGTATCGCCGAAATCTTTTTGGAACGAAGTTCCTTTTCGGACTGTGCAGATTTGGTGGATGGGGGCGAAAAATGTGTAATATTTTGCCGTCACCAGGAACGAAGTAAAAAATTCCCGTCGATAGCTCAGTTGTCAGAGCGTATGCTTGAGATGTTCCATATTCCCGGTTCAAACCCAGCACACGCCGGTATTTTTTTTTATTGTTTAATTTATTAATTATTATTGACAAAGAAGTGTAAGATTTTCCGTCACGAATTGATAATTTACTACGAAAGTAACTTCGTTTCAACAGACTGTCGACCACGACACTCGTGGAACACTTTTTTTTTTGTGAATATTCGAAAATGCTTGGACCGATTTGGAAAATTCTTATTTTTTGGTTTTGGTTTAAAAGTGCTTCCATGCTGGTCTGGGAGAAAAGAAAAAACTTAGAATGTACCAGCTGCTTCTCTGCCCGGGCAGATCGTAAGAGCCGATCGAGGGAATTGGCAAAAAATCGAATCTTATTAATAGGCGGATGCGGCTAGCAACCCATCACTATTTTGATTACTTTATCCACCTTTTTGCCTACATTAAGCTAAAAGTGGCCTTTGAGTCTTGCAGCCCTGAGTTCTATCTGCTTAAAGTCGCAAGACTCAAAATGCTCTGTCTGCCCCATTAGGGATAAAGACGTGATAGTATGTATGTATGTATGTATGTTCCAAAGGGTATACTTACTTGTCTGTTAGTCCCATTAACATTTCTTTTACTACTACTACAGACTACCAGTAGTCCCATAGAAATTTTATCAAAATCTGTTAAGTAGTTTGTGGCTGAAGTTGGTTTTTAGGACAGGAGTAGGACATGGAGTAGCCACACTGGAAGAATAGTATATTTATTTGTTTGTTTCTTCATCATCATCATCATCATATCAGCCATAGGAAGTCCACTGCTGGACATAGGCCTCCCCCAAGGATATTAAACATTATTATTATATATTTGTCTGTTTGTAATGGCTTAATTGTACCAAAACAAATACAAGTACAAAGACAACTTACGAAAGAGCAAATATACAAAGGCGGACTTGTCCCATGTTGGGATCTCTTCCAGTCAACCTACGATTAAGAGGATATTTACTCAATTAAAATCTGAATAGTAAATATGGACAAAATATATATTTTCACGCCTGTTTCCTAACCTATGGGGGTAGGCAGAGACTATGGATATCCACTTACTACGATCCTTGCAAACCTCTTTTAGTTAGTTAAAATCTTTATTGCACCAAAACATAGAGTAACAGAGTAATAGATACAGGGTGGCCAACTTGGAGGTATACAACTTTTTTTTGCCGCCATTTTGTTGTGGCGGTAATTAAGACAGTTTTTGCATGAATATTACTTTGTGTAGATACGGCAAATTTATTATGGAGCGTTTTACGACGGAACAACTTGTTTTAATTACTAAAACGTTTTACTCAACCCAATCATGTATTGCGGAAACTGAGAAAATTGCGACCGATTTTTGGATTTCGAGAAACGGTGACATTGATTGGCCCCCAAGTTCGCCTGATTTAACAGCTCCTGACTTTTTTCTGTGGGGCTATCTAAAGGGACGAGTCTATTCTAACATGCCAATGAACCTTCAGTAATTAAAACCAAATATTAGAGACACAGTCACTGAGATAACGCAGGAAATGTGATGAAAAACGCGATGAAAAGGTTCATGTCTGTGATGCTGCTAGAGGTGGACATTTGTCTGATATTATTTTCCATGTTTAACTGCCAGACCTAAATATTATATTTAACAAGGAATACTTAATATATTTTATATTTCATAGAATAAAATTACAAAACTAAAGTGTATACCCTGTTATTTGGCCACCCTGTACATAAAAAGGATGTCAAAAGGCGGCCTTATCGCAACTGCAATCTCTTCCAGGCAACCGAGTTCTTGGAGATGTTTGACGAAAACAGGTGAGGTGAGGTTTTACTTCGTCGGTTATGTGTACTTCTTACATTTCTTCAGAACATCTGCTATTTGGTCGCAGTATGAGGACAAATGTAATCTTCTTCTTCTAATCGTGTGTGTTAGTGACTAACACTAGTGTCAGAGTTTTTAAACCGCCTTAATGGCCTCTGACATGGTTTTAGGTAACGACCAATGTCAAAGACAATGACCGGGACCGACGGCTTAACGTGCCCTCCGAAGCACGGATCATCTTACTTATAAGACAATCAGGTGATCAGCCTACAATGTCCTTACCAACCTAGGACAACATCACAAAGTCGTTGCCCCCGCCGGGAATCGAACCCGCGTCCTCCGGGTATGAGCCGAACGCTCTAACCACTACACCACGGAGGCAGTTATTAAATGTAGTATGTAGTTAGCAAATGTAATAAAAAAACAAAAAGTACCCGAACATTACCGACAAATCGATTACACACACAAATCGAGTCACTCGACTGCGAAATCGACGGAATGTTTCGAATAGTCGATTAATTCGCATCCGCTATACAGGTTGTTCAAACGAGAGGCCATTACCTACGTCGGTGGCACGAATTAATGTTGATTTTATTCCGCACCCTGTATACGCGGTACCATTTTGAGAGTTTATTGCTTATTGCCGATGATGTTTCTGTTTTTGCTCAATTTAGGCATAATTTATTGCATAAATAAATAAATACGGACATCACACTGATCGAGCTAGCCCCAAAGTGAGTTCGAGACTGTGTTATGGAATACTAACTCAACAATACAAATTTTGATTTAAGAGTTTTACGATCACAATTTACTGTTATTAGTATTACGGGACTTACCGTGATTAATATCGTTTTTTGCCAGATATTTCGACGGCCAATCTGCCATCATGGTCGCTGGCCGACTGAGGAACTGCGACGGATGTCCGGCTGTCAAGGTAACCATATCGGTCTACCCTCTTTCTTCGTCGTTTGTTGGTCCATACACACAACACTGACGGTCTCCGTTCGGGAATTGTTTTTAGTTATTCGCACTTTGTTTTAAACAAAACTCTACAAAACTATTTTTTGCAAAAAACGATATTAATCGCGGTAAGTCCCGTAATACTTATAACAATACATATTTTCGTAACAAATACATTAAAAATTCAAGACCCAGGTTAATCTGAGGACAAATCACAAAGATTGAGCTAGTTTCGAGACTTGTGTTATGGGATACTAACTCAACGATACTATATTTTACGACAAATACATAAATAGATAAACATTCAAGACCCAGGACAATCTGAAAACATCATTTGCCATCTTGATCTGACCGGATTGACAAACAATACTTTCAATGTCATCATCATCATCATCACCAGGTCTTTTGGTCTCCACTGCAGGAGCACGACCTTCTCTGTACTACCTGAGTCATACTCGGCCAAAGCTGCCATATGACTTGGCCTACACTCTCCTCGCTGGCCAGACGGGTTGGAGAGGTCTCTTTGGTGTTTATAAGCTTTGTTTAGCTTGTATTTCCTAAGTTGCCTTCTACAACATCCACGGGAGGACTTGGAGTGATCCTATTCTACTCTGCCGGAAACCACACGGCAGACCTTTTAATTTATAGATACTTAATCACGGCTTCATATCAAACAAAACGAAATAAGTTAGTGCGTGGTAGTCAAATCATAAACATACATACATCTTACTTAAATACATTTAATATTTAATTTTTGTGTGTAATTGGCCAACAATGGTGTTTTATAAACCACCTGAAGGTATCTGACATAGCTTGACGACTGCCATACAATGATGACAGCCGGGACCAACAGCTTATTCGTGCCTTCCGAAGCACGGTGAAGCTCGAGAATTTTTTATTCCACTTGTGGTCACCCATCTTATTGTTGGCCACGTCCGTCGTCGCTTCACTTGTGAGAGCGCTAGTAATACGCACTAACTACACAAACATCATCATCATCATCATTCATAATTTCAGCCGCAAAACGTCTACTGCTGGACATAGGCCTCTCCCAAAGATTTCCGAAATGACCGATCTAGAGCGGCTTGCATCCAGCGCTTCCCAGCGACCTTGGTCAGGTTGTCAGACCACCATATGGGTGGTTGTCCTACGCTTCGCTTGCCTGTACGTGGTCGCCATTCGAGAACCTTTTTGCATCGGCCATTGGTTCGTCGCGCTATGTATCCCGTCCACTGCCATTTCAACGAGCTAATCCGCTGGGCTATGTCAGTGACTTTAGTTCTCCAACGAATTTCCTTATTTCTGATTCGATCACGTAGAGAAACATCGAGCATAGCCCTCTCCATAGCGCGTTGCACAACCTTGAACTTCTTATGAGACCCATAGTAAGGGATCACGTTTCAGAGCCAAAAGTCATCCCTGGCAACACTGGTGTCACTAGTAAGTAACCATAAAACATATCAACCATGCATTAAAAGTAACACAAACGTTTCCAAACTTCTACAACAGATACAATTGCCCCAAAACAAAATAAACAAATACCCGACTTAACTATCAAATTCCCAGCCTGGTATAAAGCAAATGTACAGTCTTAGCCTGCAATATTTATCTGCTGGGAGCTTTTATTGGGAGCTCTGGTCACTTCGGAATTCGCGCTATTTATTTATTGTGCCGTGGCGCGCGGTGACATATGTTTGGGGCAGCCGGGAAGAAAAGTGTTTTTGGATTTGAATCTTACATTTTCTTATTCTTTTCATCACCATCAGGTCCTTTTAGGCTCAACTCATACTGGCGCAGAGTCAAAGTGACGCGATGCGTCATGTTTTTTTACCAACAGCATATTCATCTCTATTTTTTCAATATTAAGGTACAAATTTGTATTATGGAAATATGGAAGCGCGCGAAGCCGCGCGCAGACGCGCTTTCGCCTGTCGTCGCGTATCGGGAGTAGCATGGTTTGTACCTTAATAATTGTAAAATATAAATGAATTTTCTATAATATATAGCTGAAAAACATGACGCGTCGCGTGGCTTCGACTCTGCGCCAGTGTAAGTTGAGCCTTAGTCTCCACTGCAGGAGCATGACCCTTTCTGTACAACTAGAACCATACCTGGCCAGAGAAGTCAGAGGCTTTGGTGTACACTCTCCATGCTGGCCAGACGAGATGGAGAGGTCTCATTGATATTTATAAACTTTGTTTGTTTGTATTTCCTAAGTCGCCTTCTACGATTTCCACGGAAAGACTTAGAGTGGTCCTATTCTACTCTGACAGAAACCACACGGCGTCTTATTCTTTTATAGTTATGGTATGGTAGCACACTTTACCATAATTTACAAACCGCTGAAAATCGGGATCTGTGGAAGCAGAAAAGGGAAGCCTTTCTCTGACAAATTTGACACTAAGCAGGCTATAAAATATAATATAAATTTACTGTTAATAAGTCCATTGCTATTCAGAAATGCAACGCAGCTACTGTAATGGGTACTTTTGAGTCGGTGAAAATCCGGGCGCTGTATTAGATTATTAGATTAATATTTTTGTTCTATTTTTCAAATTTTATTATTTGTAATAATTGATCTGTTTCCTTTGATTGTATCTGTGTTTGTATTGTATAAGTCTTGACTTAGTGTGACAATCTCACAATAAGTAAAGATTATTTTATTACCTGTAAATATCTTGACTTACTTGAATTATGTCCCCTAGGTGGGGCAGAGAGCTGCTACAGCGCTTCCCAAGCTCGTTCTATCTTGAGCAACATGCTTAACTTCAGGCCAAGACAGCCCGATGGTCCTCATCTCCTTCTGTCAATCGTCAACAAGTTGGTTTGGGTCAACCACGCTTTGTCATTTCTTGAGAAGTCGCATTCGCCCATTCCTCGAACGACTTTTATGATCTGCCTGCGAGAAAAGAAGCATCTGGTTTATTCTAAGTATTTCTTATCTCAAAACAATTAAAATAAATGCATATATTTAAAAAAAAATAGAAACCGCATGTGTGCGCATCTGTACTTGGGAGTATATTAAACGTGGAGAAGGCGAGTGGTAGCCAGCATTTGGTTTTTATACACCAATACTTTGTCGCATTCCTGCAGACTTTTGTATATTGGATAGTGTAGAGTTAGTGGTTACGTAGAGCCGGTCACACTTAAAAAAAATTACTTGAGGAAAAATTTATCGTCATAATACGCTTTGGCTTTGACGACACTATTTAAAGAAGAAAATTGTATTGTTTTAGCATCAAGACTGGTATATCCCACGAATCATTGCAGCTGATCACCAAACTGAATGACTTGAAAGACAAAATATCTTATATTGCATAAGTCAAATTACAGTTTTTTATTATTATCTATCTATACTTAGGAGCTATGCTCTTGTAGATAAAGCATGAATTTTCTTTCTTTTATCTCTCTCATCTGCTAGCCGTTTTACTTTTCTGTCCGACACGACGTTCACCTTCTTCATGCCTCGGTGCTTTAAAGGCACGTATAAGTCGATGGTCACTAGTCACGGCTATTATTATTGAATGGGAGATATCCCGCTGAGTCAGATGGCTTTGGCAGCCTGAAAGAAATCAGACACCAGTGTTGGATACTTTACATACACGAAAATTAAAGTCCTCCAGTATGTTTTATCCTACTATAAGCCTACTTCCTACTAATATTATAAATACGAAAATGAGTTTGTATACTTGTTTGTTTGTTACCACTTTACGCTTTAACCACTGAACCTATTTTGATGAAATTTGATATGGATATATTTTGATACCCAGGAAAGGACATAGAATAGTTTTTGTCCCACGGGCACAGCTAGTTACGTATATTTATTATGTTTCAAAATTTTTCCGCACTGTTAACCTGTCATCTGTGAGCAGACCGGAATCCGGTCGACATGCATTGTTTTACTATTGTGTCTGGTGTTTTGCACAGACAACAGGTTAAGTATCAAGTACTTAATTTTGGTCGTATCTAGTAATTCTCAACTCTACATTCCTAGCTCGAGTCCAGCCACTAATAAGACTGGGCTAATAAATCCAGCATAATGTCAGCGTTATTGATTCCTGTCATTTGGGGATGCTCCTGTTGGTCCGTGTTGTCTATTACAACCCTTATGTAGATGTACAAATGGATAGAAAGGAATGTTAGTTAGGTTAACAAATTGTTTGTTTTCTGCTAGGAATAAAAGGACACATAGATGTATATGTTTTAATTTTATTTTTATGGGTTGTACAGTAAATTGTTATTTACTTACTAATGTATGTATATATGTATGTGCACTGCACTCATAGGTATAGATGCTTTTACTGCTTTCAAGCCTAAACAAATAATGGATTTGGCATGTAGATATATATTATTTCTGATAATAATCCAAGCATTTGTAATGCTATTAAAAATCAATAATTAAATACTTAACTAGTAAAAAATGATAGGCAATTTTTTTCCCCACTTTACCTTTATTAAACAAATTAAATTTCTAATATGGCATACACTTTTTAAGACTGGTTAAGAAAAAATTGTCAAAAATCGTTTATTTGTCTTTGAATATTTGTATTACTTCATAATTGTCAATTTTCCTTTCTATTAAGTAATAGGTAGTTGTTGACGTCAGTTTATTTACTTACAGCTAAGTTTACTGCCGCTTGTAATTATAAAAACCGGTCTATTTGTAAACAAATTGATCGCTTTTCATGATATGTAATAAATATAATTATGTATAAAACATCAAAAAACAGTACCCTTCCTAACACAGTCGGCAATTGTAACATCCATCTTGTACCATAATCCGTACAGGGCATAATATTTTTATGACCACTGCCATAAATACCGCTCCGGTAGATGTTAACTCATTAACCGGTTTACGACTTATAATACTTATATTTTGTGATCTTTATAAAAAAAAAAAAAAAAAATTGTTTATTCATAAAAAATGTTTGACACTGAACACAGGTAGCAGGGGCCCACCAATTAAGTTTTTATAAACCTGTATCTGGGGAGTCCCGCTCTTTTACATCATAAATCATTACAAAGTAAATTAAATTATATTGTGTAATTACTTATTTGTGTGTTATGAATGTTGTAGTTGTATGAAGTGTAGGTATAACGTAAATTATTAGATAAACATGCAGAGTGAGGGAAAAATAAATAAATAAATGTGTTGTTAAAGTTTTTACATTAAATAAAGACTTTTGTATCATATTAAAAATTTATAACTTACTAGTAATTTAATAATAATACGGTTTTTATAAATTATATATAGTATTAAATTATTATTAATTATATTGTAATTTTATATTACTGGTATTAGTAATGCTTCAGTTTCTTCGTAGCTAAGCTTCTGTATCCATTCAACTAAAGTGATCTTAAGCTTGTATTGAGTTTTGGAATATATTTCTATCTTCTGATTTATTATATTATATAAGTAAGGCGATAGACCTAGGTTTTGATTACTGGCAAAGGCAGTATTGTTTAGTGGTTGATGAAGTATAAAGTTAATTCTTCTTTTATTAAGTAGTTTTTTATCAAATCCTACAGTTTTGTGCCATCTCAGAATAGAGTGCAAAATGTATAATTGTCTTATTGTGAGAACATTGGTATCGGCGTACAACCTTTGAGTTGGATAGCGGTATGGCTTGAAGTACATTAATTTAAGCAAGGAACGTTGAGCTCTTTCCAACTCGATGAACTTAGTTTTTGCAGCACACCCCCAAATTGGTATGCAGTAAATAAGGATTGATTGTATAAGCGAAACGTAAACATTATGAAGTATTTTAGGGTTAGCTATATACCTTAAATTTTTAAAAATCCAGTTTAGTTTTCTTATTCTAGATGTGACCAGTTCAATTTGGGCATACCAATTTAAATTTTGATCGATAATTACACCGAGATATTTGGTAGTAAATACTTTATTGATCATTAGACAGTTACATTGTTCCTGTAATCTTTGACATGTATGAATTTTTAAAGATAAATGTTCAGGAGGTTGATTTAAGTTTCGAATAGAAAAAGTAATATAATTAGTTTTAGTAGTATTTAAAGTAAGCAGTCTGGATCGTAACCATGTCTGTGCAGCCTCAAGTCCCCGTTCAGCCCTCTCAAATACATCATTCCAGGAGTCAGCCAAGAAGACGATAGCTGTGTCATCCGCATAGGAGAATACTTGACCCCCCTCTAACTTTATTTCACACAGACTATTTATATAGATTAAGAATAGTGTAGGGCCAAGTACACTACCTTGTGGGACTCCGAAGGTAATAGGTGTATCAGCACTTGTAAAGTCACCTATTTTGACTCTCTGCTTCCGGTTATTGAGGTAGTCAGAAAAGAGTTTTAGAGGTGTACCGCGAATACCAATTTGCTCGAGAGATTGCTCAAGTGCTGGAACAGAGACGGTATCGAATGCATTTTTCAGGTCGATAAAAACGGATATGCACTTTTTGCCAGAATCGACTTGGGATACTACTAAGTTCGCAAAGGCAGACACAGCATCTTCAGTGCTTCTGCCTGCTCTAAAACCGAATTGACGAGTAGAAAGAAGGTTGTGTTTATTTAGATATTTTGTCAACCTGGAGTTCAGTAATTTTTCTAATATTTTTGAAATTGCAGGAAGCACCGAGATCGGTCTATAATTACTTACTTCTTCTCTGTTCCCACTCTTGAACACAGGGTGAATAATAGAGCATTTCAAAGCTGTCGGAAATACCCCGGTTTGAAAACATAAATTAAACAGGTGGGTCAATATGGGAGTCAAGATAGAACTACACATTTTAAGAAATTTTGTACTGATATTGTCCCACCCAGGAGCACTTAAGAACACCTTAAACTTCAGTGTTGGAGCCATTTATAAGATTGATTGGAGGATTAGTACAGTCACGGGGGTTTCTTTGCTCGGTTACATCTTAAACAATAACTACATTTTTTTAAACTTGTCAAAAAACAATACAAAATAAAAAAAAATATAAATTTAAACATAAAAAAAAAACAAAAATAAGTCACCGCGCGGGATTCGAACCCCTAACACTCTTTCTAGCGGTCCGCATCATAAACCACTGAGCCAAAATGGATGGAGGCCGGCGCGACGAAATAAGCGATCATATTCTGCGTGGAAAGAATAACGCATGAAAACTCAAAAACACACGTTTTCCCAAACATAAGAATAATCTAGATCGATTGTTTACCCCCGAAAACACCCATATACCAATTTTCTGCGAAATCGTTAGAGCCGTTCTTCGAGATCACAGAAATTTATAAACATATAAATAAATAAATAAAAATACAAGAATTGCTCGTTTAAAAGTATAAGATAAAGGTACAGTTTTGACATGTTTTTATTAAAATATACACTTTATATCTTTGATATGAATAATGAATTTGAATAATGAATATCTTTACACATTACAAATAAGTATATTATTTTATAATTTTTATACAAATCGATTTGTAATTTGCAAAAGTATTGATTTATAAAGTGTATATTTAATAAAAAGACACGTCAAGATAGTTTACCTTTTTCTACTACTGCTCTACTAGGTGCAACTCGCGACTTTGACTATGTCGTCAACCCTTATTGCTGGACGTCCGACGCTTCTTTCACCTACTCTAAGCCACCATTCGGTTGAAACCCACCTGCCATTACTCCGTCGAGCCAGGCCACTTTAAGTGCTTGACCGCTATTCTTGTCTACTACTTGTCAGGACTAACTTGTTCCAAGTTAGTCCTTGACAGAGACCGCTACTTGATAGATAATTATATACAGTAGTGTTAGACCTTTGAATTCCTTGAAAAGGACTTTGATTACCTGAGATTAGAGACTTGTTCCCATAGTGATGAGATCACTGCCGACGGTCAACGTATATGACAATTTATCTTTTTTACGCCTCAATCAACCATAGTTTGTTTGTTTGTTTGTTTGTTTGTTTGTTTGTTTGTTTGTTTGTTTGTTTGTTTATTTATAAAGCTTTATTGTACAAAAGAAAGATCCCGTATAGGGATCTCTTCCAGTCAACCGGGCAACAATTGAGAGGAATGTTTACTTATTAAGCGTTTGTCATATAGTATAGTCAACATTATAGTATGTTATACATTAGAAAAACCTATCAAAGCTGTACCAAAAATCCACTAGCATCTAAATCCCACGGGAAGCACATAAAAAAGCAACAAACTTTGATGTGGCCGAAATTGATTCCAGGGGACAGCACAGTAGCTATATTATCGGGCCATAGGGACGTACTACTGCGTAACTATCGACTATCGATAAAATTGTCAATTTTTGCAAGACAAGACTTTTGAAGTGAAAACTTCTTTAGCGGCGTTGTGCACTTTTTTTGGAATGGGTAAAAAATGTTAAACTCGCGTCAGGACACGCTCGTGTCAGGACACGTGACCTGATCGAAAATTCGTAAGACGGATGGAGAGTAGACAGCTGGCGCGGCGTAGGAGAGGGAGTATCCCCCTCTCTTTCTACGGCGCGGCGAAAATGTATGCCTGCGCCTGCTGTTTCGTATATCAAAAATGCACAACGTTAATATTCAAGTTTTCACTTCTGCCGGCACTCCCAGAGTGCAACCCGATTTTTTTTTAATTTATGTTTGTTGACTGAGACTTAAATACAGTTAAATTTCCATGAATAATCGGTAAAAGAAATCTTGAAAAAAATATAACACTTACTAGTGTGTTAATTTACAAAATCGAAAATAATTTACAAATTTTTTTTATATTAATTGTCCGCCCCAAACCCTATATTCAGCAACTCTTTGACCGATATATCTTATGGTCGAACTTAAAAATTGTATTCGCTTAAACCTACTAAATTTCATAAAGCTTTGATCAAAATTTATCAAGTAAGTAATGTAAATACATACAAACACCGGACTGTTAAAGAAGGCTCGGAGAACTTCTCTCGCTGGTTTAACAAACATAAATGTGTTAATTTTGACCAAGTTTAAGAATTTGGCATAATCATGCTGTGTTCGACCTAACCAAGGTCGCTGTAAGGCGCTGGATGCAAGTCGTTCTAGATCGGTCATTTTGGAAATCTTTGGGAGAGGCCTATGTCCAGCAGTGGATGTTATACGGCTGAAATGAAATAATGATGATGCTGTGTTCTACCAATACTTTACCCATTGACATTATTTTTGTGTATTATATAGAACAGGACAGCCCCTAGCACTGGTATTTATTTTTTGCCCTAGTCAGTACTGGTATTAATTCTGTACCCTAGCAGAAACCTTCCAATAAATGTTTGTTTGTTTGTTTGTGTGTAATAACTTTATTGTACCAAAAAACAAAATAAAGTATAAAAATTCGAAAGAGCAAATATACAAAGGCGGACTTATCCCATGTAGGGATCTCTTCCAGTCAACCTGCAATAGATTGAGAGGACATTTACTCAATTAAAAGGTAGAAGTAAGTACGAACTAGATACCTTAAAAGATTATACATATATAAATGTTGCATATTTTATCGAGATTCCTAAGTGCTTTTATCGATACGACCACAATAATTATTTGTGTAACGTATCGATACTTGAACTAGAGAATCGGAAAGCCCACCCCTCAGAGGTCGGGTATAGGTCCAATAAACGGTCGGATCTCTTTACGAGGCTACAACTAGCCTGCCTGCTATTAGGCGATCGCTATTAGCTTTAGTCACGTGGAGCTAAAAACATTCATTTTGGACCTGGCATATGCGCTGACGAATTAACTTAAGGACTTTAGTCCTTGCTGGTCTGGGAGCAATTTATATTACGAATTCTGTGCTGAGAGATGAAAAGTAGAATATTTCAGCTGCTATTTTTTCCACGTAGATTATAAAAACCGATCGAGGGAATGGGCGAGAATCTGAAACACGTCAATAGGCATAAAAATATGTAAAAAATTTGACCTACCTTTACCTTTATTGTAAATATTGTACCTACTACGTGTCTGGTGAGATATTTGGCTCGTCTGATAGCTTGGTCAAACATCCCTCAGATGTCCAAAGATGTCTCATCATTATAATCATCATAAGGTCTTTTTGCCTCCACTGCAGGAGCACGACCCTCTCTGTACTACCAGAGCCATACTTAGCCAGAGCAGCCAGAGGACTTGTCCTACCCTCTCCACGCTGACCAGAGTCTCCAAATCGTTCGTTTAGTGACTCCGCGTTTGAAAAATAGCACCTCTGACCGGCTGGAGAGGACTCATTGATGTTTAAAAGCTTTGGTTAGCTTGTAGCTTGTATTTCCTAAGTTCCTTACACACTCCCCCTTTAGGGATATAGACGTGAAAATGTATATGTATCTGTTCACAGTAGTCATGTAAAAAAAAAGAACTTAATAAGATACCGCATCCTAAGTAAATCTAATCAATATATTCCCACCTCCACGTTATCGGGCGTATCTTTGTGGAACACGTAAACAGCGGGCGATCGTAAAAGAAAATGCGTCCGACTGTACCGCAGACAATTTGCGGACGTGTATTTATTGATCAGTTGCGTGCCACTGTACACGCGTTAACGTTAACATGGATGTTAACTCCCTGGTTGCAAGAATACGATACGTTCAGGATGTTAAGATTGCCTGGTTGCAAGAACAACATATTAACAATTAGAGAATATGCACGCATTTTTTATTATTTCCTTCTTCTTCTTATCGTGTGTGTTAGTGACTAACACTAGTGTCAGAGTTTTAAAACCGCCTTAAAAGCCTCTGACATGGTTTTAGGTAACGACCAATGTCAAAGACAGTGACCGGGACCGACGGCTTAACATGCCCTCCGAAGCATGGATCATCTTATTTATTCAGACAATCAGGTGATCAGCCTACAATGTCCTAACCAAACTAGGACAACAACACAAAGTCGTTGCCCCCGCCGGGAATCGAACCCGCGACCTCCGGGTATGAGCCGAACGCTCTAACCACTACACCACGGAGGCAGTTATTTATTTCCTTAATAAAATCCTTTTTAACCACAGTAAACAAATATGAAAGAATTTATTACTTATCTTAATCAGTGACGAACTGGTGACGTCAACGTCCATATCATCTATAAATTTGCTGTAGAAAATAGTGTTTTTGCGAGTGAGATATATTTTAGTAAAATTATTATATCTCTACTCCCATGCTGGTCTATTACTCCCATGCTGGTCTGGGAGAAATAAAAAAAAGAATGTACCAGCTGCTTCTCTTCCCGCGCAGATCGTAAAAGCCGATCGAGGGAATGGGCAAAAACGCGAATCATGTTAACAGGCGATGCGGCTAGCAACCCATCACTGTATTGATTGCTTTTCCATCTTCTCGCCCACCATAACGCTAAAAGTGGCTTTTGGGTCTTGCGGCCCTGAGCTCTGCATAGAACCGCAAGACCCAGAATGCTCTGTCTGCCCCATTAGGGATAAAGACGTGATAGTATGTATGTATGTATGTATTATATCTCGTCCGTTTTCAACCAACTTTTATTCTGTTTTTACTGTACTTTACCTTCGAATATTTATGCTTAAACTGGTTAGATAACACATATTTTTTCATGCATATGATAATACAGGCTTTGCAAAAAAAAGGGAAAAATTAAAAACAGACTAAAAAGATACATTAACTTAATTCCCTACGCAGTAAAACCTACCTACATTAAAAATTTCTACAACCAAACAAACCTAATACAAAATAAATACTCACCCCAGCAAACGTTCTATTTTTTCATACACCTGAGTTGCAATAGCGGTTCCGTAATGAACCAGAATATTACGGGATCGCCCAAGGGCTTTTTAATTTTCCGAGGGATCACCTCCGCTTTTTTGTCTTGGTCTGAGACATCCAAGACTAAAAAACGGGGGCGTAATTTTATTGATTACGTCCTCAGGCTATGTTTTTAGAAGATAATTGAAGTTTGTAAACTTTTAATGGGAGATGTAGGTATTGAGGAAATAAGAAAATCGGAGAAAAAATGCCTATGTATAAAAAATTGTTAAATTTTTTAACCATCTACGTCCGAAGGAGGGTTATATTTTTCGAGCGTATGTGTGTTTCTTTCTATGTATTTTCTTTTGCACTGGTTTTAGCTTGAGAGGTGCCGGAAATATTCAGAGTGACATTAGTTATATAAAAAAAAGGTGGTGTATTTTGATGCTAAATTATTTGTCCTCAATTTTTTAAAATACTTTTCTAGTTGACCCAACTAGAAAAGTATTTTAAAAAATTGAGGACAAATAATTTAGCATCAAAATACACCACCTTTTTTTATATAACTAATGTCACTCTGCATATTTTCGGCATCAAAATAAAGACTATTTTTTTAATGAATACATATATTGAAAATAGAAAAATAGTGATGAGTTGCTAGCGATTTCGCCTATTTACATGATGGGTGAGAAAATAAATCACATTTAGTTATGTACACCAACTTCTTTTTTACTTTCTTTTTGCAAATTCAAAAGACAAAAACACGTATCAATTTTAACCCGCAACTTTACCACCACGTACCAATGATCATCAAAAGTTAAGCGCCTTAAATTTCGACATAATAATTACGAGATATGGTACTTTTTTATCACTGTGACGAAAAAATTAAACTTTTATTACAATAGGTACATACTTTAGGTAAATAAAGAAGAAAAATACATGTAAGTATCACATTCCCCCCGCAACTTAACCACCGACCAATACTAATCAAAGAGTAAGTGCCCTAACTCACGACATAATAATTATGTCATATGATATTTTTTTATCGCTGTGACAAAAAAAATAAGTTAATAATCTTTTTTTTTTATAGTTTATAAAATACCAGCTCTTCCTTTGGACTTCGCTCCCCGTAGTTATTTCGGGATAAAACTATCCTATGTCCTTCCCTAGGTGTCAAACTATATCCATATCAAATTTAATCTAAATAGGTTTACTGGTTAAAGCGTAAAGTGTTAACAAACACACAAATAAACAAACTCACATTCGCATTTATAATGTTAGTAGGAAGTAGGATAGGATACATTTCACCTAAAAATCGTCTTTTAAACTCGTTAATGCTTTAATCAAGAAGTAATAACCAAAAATACATGTAAATATCACATTTTCCCCGCAACTTAACCACCGACCAATACTAATCAAAGAGTAAGTGCCCTAACTCACGACAAAGTAATTATGTGATATGATACTTTTTTTATCGCTGTGACGAAAAAAAAATGTAAATATATTGTTACCTATATTGAATATTAAAAACCTTTTTTTCTTTATAGTTTATAAAATACTAGCTCTTCCCTTGGGCTTCGCTACCCGTAGTTATTTCGGGATAAAACTATCCTATGTCCTTCCCTAGGTGTCAAACTATATCCATATCAAATTTAATCTAAATATGTTTACTGGTTAAAGCGTGAAGTGGTAACAAACAAACAAATATACAAACTCACATTCGCATTTATAATTTTAGTAGGGAGTAGGATATGATTCATTTCACTTAAAAATCGTCTTTTAAACTCGTTAATGCTTAAAACAGGAAGTAAAAACCAAAAATACATGTAAGTATCACATTTCCCCCGCAACTTAACCACCGACCAATACTAATCAAAGAGTAAGTGCCCTAACTCCCGACATAATAATTATGAGATATGATACTTTTTTATCGCTGTGACGAAAAAAATGTAAATACCTATATTGTTACCTATATTGAATATTAAAAACCTTTTTTTCTTTATAGTTTATAAAATACTAGCTCTTGCCTTGGGCTTCGCTCCCCGTAGTTATTTTGGGATAAAACTATCCTATGTCCTTTCCTAGGTGTCAAACTATATCCGTATCAAATTTAATCTAAATAGGTTCACTGGTTAAAGCGTAAAGTGTTAACAAACACACAAATAAACAAACTCACTTTCGCATTTATAATTTTAGTAGGAAGTAGGATATGATTCATTTCAACTAAAAATCGTCTTTTAAACTCGTTAATGCTTAAAACAAGAAGTAAAAACCAAAAATACATGTAAGTATCACATTCCCCCCGCAACTTAACCACCGACCAATACTAATCAAAGAGTAAGTGCCCTAACTCCCGACATAATAATTATGAGATATGATCGTAAAATAATATATTATTTTTACAGCGCCATAACGCGGCGGCAGTAATGAGGGTATTGAAGGCTCATCCAATTTAGATTAAAACTGTCATTAATGTGGGGATGGCCGTATGATCCTCATAAATATTTTGATGGTATTTTGTATGGTCTATAATATTTTTGTAGGTATAGAAGTTACTGCTTAGAGAAAGGTTTGACTTTTACTGACGCGATAGACAGAGCCCAAGGCTTCCTAAGGTCACGCTTAGCATGATGGTGGGTTTGTTTTTAAAGCGAAATTAGAATTTTTCCATGCTGGTCTGAGAGAAAAGAAAAAACTTAGAATGTACCAGCTGCTTCTCTTCCCGGGCATATCGTAAGAGCCGATCGAGGCAATGGGCAAAAATTCGAATCAAGTTAAAAGGCGATGCGGCTAGCAACCTATCACTATTTAGTATTCCTTCATACACCTTCTTGCCCAAACCAAGCTAAAAGTGGCCTTTGAGTCTAGCAGCCCTGAGCTCTATCTGCTTACAACTGCAAGACTCAAAATACTCTGTCTGCCCCTACAGGGATATAGACGTGATAGTATGTATGTACCTATGTATGGGAAATTCGGAATGAGATAAAGACAAGATAGTGTATGTCACGGCTGTCGTAATTAGGGTTTTGAAGGCTCATTTTATTAGATAAAAACTTTTATTAAATTGGGAATGGCCGTATGATTCCTACATATATTTTGATGTTATTTTACATAAATTAATAGCGGCATAAAAAAAATCGAACTCCTCCATGCGTCATCATGGTACGGCAATCGTCAAGCTATGTCAGATGCTTTTAAGCAGCCTGTAAAATCTGACACCCGTGGTGGCCACTTACACACACGTAAAACATGCTAAGCTTGGCCTTTAGGTCTTATAGCCCTGGGGTCTGTCTACCCCGTCAGGGATAAAGACGTGATAATTTATCTGTATGTCTAAAAACAAACCTTTATCTATTTTATGTAAAAAAATATGCGGCCATTTATAAAAAAATTCTATTCTAATTTATATTTACTACTAGTTTTTCCCCGAGGTGTTACAAGCGCCTAAAGTACCATATGTGTTAATCCTGGGTGTCAGCTTCCTGCATACCAAATTTATCAAAATTGGTCCAGCCGTTTGCGCGTGAAGAAGGAACAAACAGTCACACCCACACAAACTCACCAAATTTCGCTTTTATAATATTAGTATGATTTCTCATCAGTTTATTAGTACCTATTTCTCCCACAGTTGAACAAAGTAAGTAATACAGCTTCATTAAGTTTAAAGCAAATGCTTTATTAATGTAGGCTAGCTAATAACGGCGGCTACCTGGAAGATACCTAGATTGTGCTACAAGGGGTTAAAGTAATCATTTAAACATGAGGGCATCATCATCAGTTCTTTTTATCTCCACGGCAGGAGCACGACCCTCTCTTTACTACCAGAGCCGTACTTGGCCAGAGCAGCAAAAGGAATTGGCCTACACTCTTCTCGCTGGCCAGACGGGTTGGGGAGGTCTCATTTTTATTTCCTAAGTCGCCTTCTACGACATCCACTGGATGTCTGCCTCCGTGGTGTAGTGGTTATAGCGTTCGGCTCATACCCGGAGGTCGCGGGTTCGATTCCCGGCGGGAGCAACGACTTTGGGTGGTTGTCCTAGTTTGGTTAGGACATTGTAGGCTGATCACTTGATTGTCTGATAAGTAAGATGATCCGTGCTTCGGAGGGCACGTTAAGCCGTCGGTCCCGGGTCACTGTCTTTGACATTAGTCGTTACCTAAAACCATGTCAGACGCTTTTAAGGCGGCTAAAAAACTCTGACTCTAGTGTTAGTCACTAACACACACGATAAAAAGAAGACTGGAGGACTTGGAGTGGTCCTATTCTACTCTGCCGGAAACCACACAGCTCATCAGTTTATTAGTACCTATTTCTCCCACAGTTGAACAAAGTAAGTAATACAGTTTCATTAAGTTTAAAGCAAATGCTTTATTAATGTAGGCTAGCTAATAACGGCAGCTACCTGCAAACCCAGGTCCAGGTTGTGTAATGAATGCTAAGATTAAGATTTGTGGCCGCGGGTCGTTCTTTTGTTTGCATTGTGGCGTACTGTACCCTGGGTACAGTCAGACACATATAATTAGACATACTACAAGGGGTTAAAGTAATACTTTTAATATGAGACTCGTACTTTAGATTGTACTACAATCTACAAGGGATTAAGGTAATAATTTTAATATGAGGGCATCATCATCATCAGGTCTTTTTATCTCCACTGCAGGAGCACGACCCTATTGTTACTACCAGAAGTCGGACACGTACTAATGTAGATAAAAAAGTAATAAATTTTCAAGAAGCAATCAGTTTCTAATCAATAAGGTACTTAATTTTATTGATATTTATTAATCTGATTTAATAAATAACAATAAATAAAACAGATAATATAATTAAACTAAATACTTAATAACCTACCTACATTATAAGAAAAGTATAAACTAACATATATCTAATAAAAATTAAACATTATATTAAATAATATATAGACCCTAGATCGCTACGGTCGCAGGGCAGGGTGCCTAAGAGACTGCCGGCATTACCTCGTTGTATGGCCAGACTTAATCTGTAGCCAAAATGCGCACTAGCTCTTAGGTCCTCAGAAACGTCCACATAAAAAAAATTATATCCTCCAAAAATCAGTTACAGATTTTTTTTGTAAAAAAATTGTATTATAAGTACTAGCCAAGTAGTGATTTATTTTAATTTGACAATTTTATGTTGAAAGTTGTTCAGTGTTATTTTCTCATATATATTTGCACTTACTATTTATATTAATAAATTGAGTTTGAAATAAAAGTACAAAACCTTACAAAAGGTTTTACAGTCAATGAGTTTTAAAATCTTTTTTTTTTAAACTTTGTAAAACTCAGCACACTTTTAGGCCCAACACAAACGACATACTGTCCGTGACGCACTTTTTAGTCTGTGAAATTAGAAACCATACATTCATACGTAGTATAACACACACGACGCGCGCCGGACTTTTTGCGCGTCACGGATAATCTGTCGTCTGCATTGGGCCTTACTCAATAAAGTTTAAATATATATGAAAACTCAACGTCAACTTTCTGGAGTAATAAAAAAACCGAGAGTTATCTTTTGCTCCAAAAAATTGAATCCAAGAGGCAAGAAACTTCCACCGTCTTATTGGGCCTTTACTTTATAAATAATAGTATATTATGTAATTTGTAAATAAAAGACGGATTTAAATCGAGGATCATATATGAATCACAACCAAGTGAAGGATTCTAACGATTGAATCATGACCACAGGGAGTGATTCAAGATCATTGTCACAAGTGTTAGAATCCTGAGTGACGCGTGTTATTCACGGCCATCGATATAAAACCGTTTTATTCAAGAGTTGCAGGCTATACTTTATACCATGACTGCGAGAAAAAGCAAGATGTAACCAAAATATAAATTTTATGAAGAAAAAGGAAGGTTAAATTGATTAAAATCCACATTAAAAATTAAAAAGTTGTTGTTTTGAATTCAAACACCAAAACAGTGATTAGAAGTGCATTTTATTTACTGTTTTCAGTGAATAAAATAAACTTTTTAGAAGAGGAATGGTATAAAATGTATATTTTATAGCTTTAATGCAGCAGAGTGTACCGAGGATCGCTCGGGGCGTTCGAGTAATGCACGTGGGACACCGGTTGATACAGCTGTACCGATTTTAATTTAAAAACACTACGTACTTATATTGTTGGCGAATAGGTATGTGGGAATATACCTATTCGCTGATAGCTTACGTTTTAGAGACACATTTCAAATACCCATAAAAGTTAATTATTAAATAAATTAACAATTTGCTGGAGATTTCCGCACGCCTCATCGACGCGACACCTCAGGAGATCCAAGGGCTGGCGCGCATTTTGCCCAAAGGTTGAGCCTGGCCATTTAACGGAGGAATGCCGCCAGCCTGTAGGGCACCGTACCCTGTGAGCGCAGTGATTTAGGGTCCATATTTTATATAATTTTATTCTATTTTTAAAAAAGTATTTATATTTAGTTTATTTTTAGTTTTTATTAAGTAATATTTAGTTTTATTATAAGATAGATATTTGTTAATGTTATGAAGGTTATTTATACGTTTATAGGCAAACAAAGGCGCTAAAACCATTCCTCATGGTGCTCTTATTTTTGCAGTTTTGGAGCTTTAAGCTTTAAATCTTTGGCTTAGTGGCCATCATGCCACGCTCTCACACCTTAGATCCCGGGTTCGATCCCCGGTCAGGTCCAGATGGAAAATAATCTTTTTAAGATTGACCTATCTTGGATGTTTATCTATATATGTATTTGTTATAAAATATGGTAGGTATCGTTGAATTATTATCCAATAACACAAGTCTCGAACTCAGTTTGGGGCTACATAGCTATTTGTCCGTATATTTTTATTTATTCTGCTGGTACATTCTACGTTTTTCCTTGTTGACCAGTATGAACTATTATATTAATTATATAAATTGTTTATTCACATTGATTTCCAATCAGCTTTGTGGATTCCGGCAGAGTAGAATAGGACCACTCCAAGTCCTCCCGTTGATGTCGTAGAAGGCGACTCAGGAAATACAAAAGCTACACAAAGCTTATAAACATCAATGAGACCTCAAGTCAAGTATGGCTTTAGTAGCACAGAGAGGATCGTGCTTCTGCAGTGGAGACTAAAAAGACCTGATGATCATGATTGATTTCTAAAAAAAAGTCGTCAAACTATAGCTAACTGTTTCGGGTGTTTCTTTTTCACTTCCCAAGGCATCCTTGGGTGACCATTGACAATCATATTATATTAAGAGAAGAAAAAGCGGGAATACTATCCAGGCTCCGAAGCAGCACAGCTGATGATGCAAAGAAGTTTCTTCATATTGACAATTCAGTATGTAAGTTTAAATAATAATAATATATAAGAATAAAATATTTATTTCAAGCAACATAGGTAAAATTAGAATGATAATGGCCCATATAACAAGCTAAACAAAGCTAATGTATATAAACAGCAATGAGACCTCTCCAACCTGTCTGGCCAGCGTGGAGAGTGTACGCCAAATCCTCTGGCTGCTCTGGCCAAGTATGGCTCTGCTAGTATATAGACTAACACACACATAAAATATTTAAAAAAAAATTAAACTATGGCACTCGTTGAGGCTGACGTGTTGCGTGTCATCAGAGTGTAGTTTACATACATACATATTTTCCCATGGGTGAAGGCAGAGACTATGGATTTCCACTTACTACGATCCTTGCAAGAGTGTAGTTTATATCGACATTTCAGTTAATAGCCAAAGTTAAACCTTAAAATTCGAGAATTAACAAACATAAAGCAAACGGGATCGTGTCCCGAATATTTTTACACGCTGTCCCAACAATCCGCTGATAAGAAAAGTTGGATGCTTTCGGGCCACTAAAATGTTGCTACTAACAAATCACTAGTATAAAAAAGAATGACACTTGATGGTCAGATGGGAGGGGGGGTAAAGTTGAATACAAATTGTTATTATCCCTATCTTGTCTGCTTATTATGGCAGCATCCATAAAGTCGTACGTGATATCAAATTATCAACTAGGATATATATTTAATTAATAAACAAAATATATAGAGTACGTGTATATTCGTGCGTGATGTACGTGTATTGCTAAATAAGCAATATTTAAACACTTCCTACAGGTACATCACGCTCGTACTCCCAAGGTCGCAATACTAATCATCAGGTCTTTAGTCTCCACTGAAGGAGCACAACCCTATCTGAGCCATACTTGGCCAAAGCTGCCAGAGGACTTGGCCTACACTCTCCTCGCTCGCCAGATTGGTTAAAGAGGTCTCATTAATGTTTATAAGCTTTGTTTAGCTGGTACTTCCTGAGTCACCTTCTGCGACATCCACGGGAAGACTTGGAGTCGCCCTATTCTACTCTGCCGGATACCTTACGGCATAGTCGCCTGCTCACTGCTGAGCCTTTTTACGATCTCCCTTCACTTGCTGCTTGTGCCTTGGAGTTCTAGGTGTTCAGTTATTCTTTTATTTGGTCAGCAGCAACATCATATCGACTCGAGCTTCGACCCTAGAAGATCTTTTTCTTTCATTTATTATCCTATAGACCTCTTTAATCTGTCTGGCCAGCGTGGAGGCTGTATCCTCTGACTGCTCTGTGTATGTGCTCCTGCAGTGGAGACTAAAAAGACTTAATTATGATGATTATTATTTACTTCCACTTTAAGGGCCGGGATAATGACTAAGGTACAGTAGGTACAAAGTTGTAAAAAGAGCTGTAAAAGGAGAAGAGAAAATGAGAAGAAGAAGGAGGCTTTAAGCAATTCGCTTGGAATAGACAGTATTTTGAGCTGCTTCACTGTTCAAAATAGAAGTTTTTTTGCTTACTAATAATTTTAAAAATGTACTGGAAGTGTACCTGTATATATTGGAGAGAAAAGATCAGAACCAGTCTTGTGAAAGTATAATAAGCGGCCAAGTGCGAGTCGGACTCGCCCATGAAGGGTTCCGTAGTAGTATTTTTTTTTTAATTTTTATATTTGAGTTGATTGAATGAAAGGTAAATTGCAGTTTATGACATATTAAAAAAAACTTCTTACTAGATCTTGTTCAAACCAATTTTCACTGGTAGTTTTCATGGTAATGAACATCATATATATTTTTTAGTTTTATCATTCTCTTATTTTAGAAGTTACGGGGGGGGTGACACACTTTTTTCCACTTTGGAAGTGTCTCTCGCGCAAAGTATTTGGTTTAGAATAAAATGATATTAGAAACCTCAATATCATTTCTGAAGACCTATCCATAGATACCCCACACGTATGGGTTTGATGAAAAATATTTTTTTGAGTTTCAGTTCTAAGTATGGGGAACCCCCAAAATTTATTGTTTTTTTTCTATTTTTGTGTCAAAACCTTAATGCGGTTCACATAATACATCTACTTACCAAGTTTCAACAGTATAGGTCTTATAGTTTCGGAAAAAAGTGGCTGTGACATACGGACGGACAGACAGACAGACATGACGAATCTATAAGGGTTCCGTTTTTGCCATTTGGCTACGGAACCCTAAAAAGGGAACTTTACTTAGCAGGTTGTTTTCATTTTAATTTTATTAAATATCCAATTTAAATTTAGTTTTTTTTTTATCTTTAGAAAAAAAGACTACTTATTTCTTTCCATGTTTGTTAGCTAAAATTGGCACAAACCATATTACAAAAGGGTAACATTCGATAACTTAGCTAGTCGCGATCAAAATACTCAAAACTGGACTTCTACACCGATCAACTAAAACTTTATTCTCAACGATACAACTTTTTAGTTCTTCCGATTGGAATACTTTATTAATTTAAATTTGGCACAACTTACCTACAAAACCATCCTTCAGGGTCGCAATGTGACAAAAAATCTGTATGTCTCCATTGCCATTGTAGCGCTCCTAACGGATGCAACAAGGCGACCCTTTGACACCGGCTAACGTATTTAAATTCATAGTCTTATGAAGTTAGCCAGGAGGGGGGAAGGGGGGGCTCCCCCCTAGCAGGCGTGACTGTACACTTTTTGGCTTCGACTAAGCCGGATCGCCACTAAACCGCCGGGGAGAAGGGGTGTAAGTCGGAAATTTACGATTTCAGAATCGGTTTTTAGTGTTTGTTTAAATGCTAGCCATTTTATAGTTTTCGTAGTTGTCTATCTGTACCGCTGGAGTCTTAAACATTGCTCAAATATCTATTTTTATATTGGCTTATGTGTGCAATGTGGAAGGGGCATACCTGTTACAAATTGAACCACGGGCTATACTAGATCTCTATAGAATAATCATAATAAAATAACAGTCAAAAAACAAAAAAAAAACTGTTGACATTCCCATACACACTTTCGTATGAAAATCGCGTTTTTTTATTATTTTAATTTTATAACACTATAGATCTAGTAAAGTTCGTGGTTAGATTTATTATGGGTACGTCCCTTCCACGTTGTATATGAATGGTATATTGCTTTTATTCTCCAAATCTTGATTTCTGATAAAACATTCTTGGTGTTTAGATGAAAATACATTGCCAACAATTGGTAAATACGATTTTTTTCTGCACGAATAGAATATCCTTTTCTCTATCAACGAACACACAAGTTCATTGGTAAACTATTGCTTTATTTTTATCCAAAAGGTAGAGGAGTTCGGAGGCCCGGCAGGAGTACGATAAAAATTTCTTGAGCTCCCACGTGCTTGAAAAAGGCACTTATAAGCAGTTGGCCCCGGCTGTTACTAAGCTATATCAGATGTCTAATAGACAGCTAAAAAAACCTGACACTATTGTTGGCCGCTTATACACATGAAAAACCAGCATCCAACAAGCAAAATGATGTTAGGTCACTCACTCAATACACACGCACATATTTTTTCTTTATATGATCACTCAGAATTTCGAAAATCATAGTAACCCTTAAATACCAAACTTCTTTTTCTTAAAAGGAGGTGATTTTTTTTTATTTTTCATACTATGACAAAGCATCGATTGTCTTTTTGAAATATTATTTCAATATTTAAAATATCGGATGTACCCTTTTTTCAGAAGGACTTAAAGTGTTATATTGCGTGGTATGATAAAGCATTTCAGCGCTCTTTCCTTTTAAAATCTGCTCCCAATATTATAAATACCGGAGTTACCCCCTTTCGCCAAACCCCCGTTTCTCAGAAGGAGTTAAAATGCTATAGTTCGTGCTACGGCATAAATTAAGTCGGTAACTCGGCGGAGAAACCGCCGCGCATATTATCGCAATTTTGTTTAAGATTAACGAAATATTACATTAATATTCATACCCGCAAAAATTGGACTATAGATTAGCTATCGGTCGTGGACTTTGAGGAATTTGTTAAGTTTTTAAGTCACAATTATATTTTCTGTTGCTGTGTGGTTACGACCCTCTTTGTACTACCAGAGCCTGAGCAGCCAGCGGACTAGGCCTACACTCTCCTCGCTGGCCAGACGGTTTTATTGATGTTTATAACCAACCCAACCTGGAGGTCCTGGGTTCGATCCCCAGCCAGGGCAAGTTGGAAAATGGCCTTTTTCAATTTTTCCTGGGTCTTGGATGTTTATCTATATATGTATTTGTTATAAAATATAGTATCGTTGAGTTAGTATCCTATAACACAAGTCTCGAACTTACCTTAGGGCTAGCTCAATCAGTGTAATTTGTCCCTATATATTATATTATTATTATAATTTCTTAGGTTTGCACCTTCTCGACCCTTTATTAGTATTATTATATATGCTTTGTTTAGCTTGTATTTTCTAAGTCGCCTTCTATGACATCGAGGAGAAGACTTGGTCAAAGTCAAAGTCAAAAATTTCAAAAATTCTATGTAGGATAAATTTATCTCTTATTCAAGAGTAGAAGTGGTAGAAAGAGAACAATATAAATACACTAATACGCCTGTTTCCCACAGGGGTGGGCAGGGACTGAACTGAAAAATCCTCTCGCTTGACTAACACTCATCATGCTCTTCGGGACAAAAAGGTTCTCGAACGGCGACCATGCACTGGCAAGCGAAGTGAAGAACACTCACCTCAAAGTGGTAAGACGACCTGACCAAGCTGGAAAGCGCTGGATGCAAGTCGCCTATGTCACAGGTATGGCACTTCATAGAAGCGGAGTATCATTTATGCCTACTACTACTATAAACTAAACTATACATCCATGAACACGGCAATGTGTGTGTGTTCGGCCGCCAACACACTCGACAAGACGAGAACGGGCTAGAGGCGTGGGTAGCGGGATGGGGAACGGGGACCCATATTGTGCGGGACCCTAGGTTCCGTTCTGTAAGTAATACTTAAATTGAATTCTGTGCCCATATGCAGAAGTGGACGTTACCTGATTGACATGATGCTCTTCAAGCATGCTCGCTGGTTACTAGTCCTCCTCTTCATTCTCTTTGGTTTTGGGTTGACTGAAAGAGATCCTTTAAAGCAATTGTACGGATCTTGTAGTGGACTATATCTAAATCTTCGGTAGCCAGTGAAACACACCTTGTTAATTATTTTGATACAACTTTATTGCACACGAGAACATAGGTTGCACCCTGAAGTTAGAGAATGGGTGGTACAAACCCATCGGGTGGTAAATTTTTTTCACAGTGTGGTAGGTACACAAGAAATGTCATTTTTGACAGTGACCTATAGTCAAAATTAAAAGGTTATACCTATATCCCTTACGCAGTAAAAAAAATCTATGTCTATGCTATACCCTGTGCTTCTATCAAAAGGGATAAGTCCGCCTTTGTATTGTTATCTTTTGCAGTGTCCTTTTATTTTAAAATAAAGTATTTACATACATACATACTAACATTCTAACCTACAGAATGATCACAATATCGAAAAACATAAATGACATTTCCCATCCCCAAAATCAATTACGAATGCCCATAAAATCTTAACAGACAATTAATCCCAACAAAGAAAAGCTGTTAACATTAAAATAGGCCGATAAACTATTGAGCTATTGTCCAGTACGACCTTTGCGGGGTCCAGCCTTAAAAGTTGTGATAAAGGATTCAATAGATGTATCCCCACTTTTTAAACAACATTTTTCAAAACTTACAATCCCAATTTCCCCCTGATTTTGTCAAAATTACCACCTAATAAGTACACCATCTATTTCTATCGCAATTTATATTTGAATGTTATTTTCATGTGTTTTGGTGCAATAAAGTGTTTTTACTTACTTACTTAATTATACTATCGGTCCAAGCGTCATCGAATAATCGGTGAACACACAAAAAAAAAAATATCATGACGAATTGATAACCTCCTGCTTTTTTTAAAGGCGATTAAAAATTATTAAAAAAAAATATCCTAGAGTAATTAATTTGTATTCTTAGTGACAGTAAGCACCTACCTAAATACGTACGTACCTAAATTGCGAGAACGGCTCCTTATCGAGCAAATTACATTTATCGCTAGTATCCAACATTATATTAGGATGGCACAGAGTAGACAAATTCTATCCGTCTTATTATAAAACGCAGACTAACTTTGTTACTAGGTTTAAACCATAATTTGAACATATCAAGTTTACATTTTCAGATGAGACAATTTCATATTACTAGATGTCAACTTGATTTGGTCAGATAATGGTGTAAACCTAGTAACAAAGTTAGTCTCCATTTTATAATAATACTGTATGAGTCTGGGGGGTTACTCCAAATGCGGTACGAAGACGAACGTTACTGCGTATCCACGTTTCAGTGTCAAGCAACATTAAACATTAATGTATGATAATACATCCATGCTGGTCTGGGAGAAATAAAAAAACTTAGAATGTACCAGCTGCTTCTCTTCCCGCGCAGATCGTAAAAGCCGATCGAGGAAATGGACAAAAATGCGAATCATGTTAACAGGCGATGCGGCTAGCAACCAATCACTGTATTGATTGCTTTTCCATCTTCTCGCCCACCATGACGGTAAAAGTGGCTTTTGGGTCTTGCGGCCCTGGGCTCTGCATAGAACCGCAAGACCCAAAATGCTCTGTCTGCCCCATTAGGGATAAAGACGTGATAGTATGTATGATAATAAAGTCTAATTTGGTTTGACATAGAAATAGGATGTTAACATCGGACGACTATCGTATTATTTTATGAAGTTACCCCCCTGTAAAATGCACGCTACTGTGTATTTAAGTACTTAACGTATGTGAATTGTAACATAGCCCATCAGGCTAGGTAGGGGCTTATACTGAACTGGGTTTCTTTCGGCGTAATCTTCCCAGCAATAGTCGTTCCGAAACGCTAGTAGTCTTTAGCTTTTGCACTAAAATAATATTTTTAAGAAATGACCTTCAATATTATAAATGCGAACGTGAGTTTGTATATTTGTTTGTTACCTCTTAATGCTTCAATTACTGAACCGATTTAGATGAAATTTGGCATGGATATAGTTTGAGACTCGAGGAAGGACATAGGATAGTTTTTATCCCAAAATTCCCACGAGGAGCGAAGCCCACGGGCACAGCTAGTAAGAGATAAATTTATCGTACATTGAATAAAAAAAAATGACTTTGATTATTCTCTGCTACGCGTACGTTGAGCAACATCTTGGCTGAACGTAACATCATTGCTCTTAAAACCAATTGCCCGGAACATCGGCTAACCAACCGGAAAATACATCCGGAAGGCGAGTGCCTTTTCCGCTAATACGGTGGGCTTGATGTTCAGGGGCGATTGGGGAGGATAGGTGGGTAGGATCGAGAAGGTATAACTCAAATGTTAAGAATCCCCTTGCCCTAGACTTTTCCATGCAAACGTAGTCTGCGTTTTATTTTGAAACCACGTGTCAGAATTCGGTAAAAAAATATAATTTTAAAGAAATTGCAATTATCTGGTTATAATTGGTTTCCGACGGTAAAATTATGAATTCGAAAGAAAATATATTGATGTAGAAGTTTCCCATACTGATGGTCAAAAGTTATTTAACACACTATATTCTATTTCAAATTCATATTTTGACTGTAAAAACCAGTTATATGCCTAAATATGTGCAATATCTTTGAAATTACAAAATTTTGCTAAAAACAGAAACTATACTATATTTTATAACAAATATAGATAAACATCTAACTAAGACCCAGGTCCATCTGAAATGGATCATTTTTTATGACCTGACCGGGAATTGAATGCGGGATCACCGGTTTGATGCCTGACAGAATGACAACTAGGCCACAGATGTCGTTTATATTTCCCTGGGCCAGAATTGCATTCAATTAAATTTAAAATGCAGTTGGGCCACCTATATTGCATTCAAGGTGCAGATATTTTGACACTTCGGGCATGATAAAGGTGGGACATCGTTTATGGAGAGAAGCCACACTAGCTTTGTTTGTCATATGGGGGATACATGAATTCTTCCAGATCCATTACTGCCCCCATTTGAAAAAAAATATTTGAAAGGAAACGGATACCATTTCAAATTTTTGTTTTAACCAAACCTTATATAACTATTCGAACTATTTTATGAAATACTGTTTACAGTTTAAAGTGAGAACGTGAAGCTCTTTTTCGCACTTTTGCCAAAAGTGTCCGTTTTCGCAAATGTGTGAAGAATTTACGACTTTAGGGCGTAGTGGATAACACGCCAGTCTGTCACTCTAGAGGTGTAGGGTCGGATCCCTTGCCAAAGCAAGCTGGAAAAATTACCTTTTTCATATTATAGTCCTAGGTCTTTGGCATTTAGCGGAAAATAGGGATACATGGACAAAATAACCCACCGACAAGAACCTAGTTGATAAATTTATTGATTGGTGATTGATAGTATCTTTAAGTTAGTATCTCCTACAAGTTTAAACTTAATTTAGGGCTAGCTCAAACAGTGTTTGTCTATTTATTCATTATTATTGTTGTTTGTTTTTGTAATTGTATTGTACCAAAAACATTTAAGTATAGAAGACAAATACAAAATAGCTAATACAAAGGAGGACTTATCCCACGTAGGGATTTATTCCAGTTAACCAATACGACAGATTTAAAGCGATTGAAAGGCATTATTGTGTATCTTCAAGAGGCCTATTCAACCTCTTTTTATCAAACGGTACTTTTATTTTATCAAACTTTATTGTTCCAAAGTACAAATATACTTTTAACAAATGGCGGACTTAGTGCTAAGAGCATTTTCTCCCAGTCAACCATAGGGATAAACAGAGAAAATTATGCGGCAAATAGAATATACATTATGTACATTCTAAAATATTACTAAATAATATAACATTATATTATTAACTTTTCTATTACAAACATAAATGCGAATATAACAAGTTAAATATAAGCCTGTAAAAATATATTTTCTTTTATAAAAATGCTTAATTTCTAAAAATTAAGGGGCAGCCCCATCAATTCTCAATTATAAACATATAAATGGCGCCCTACGAATTATCTCACCTTAATTACGACAAATATCTTCCACCCATAAGCAGGCCGTGTCCTATATTTGTGACAGGGCCGGACTTAGGAGTAATACGGATTAATTGGCTCGCACGCACGAAAATGTTTTATCAATTACTGTCTAATTCTTAATTTATTTATATTTTTTTATGTCAATATGAGGATAAAACATTTTTACAAACGACGACCTCCTGGCTGAGTTGTAACCACGCTAGCCGCGGTTCTGAGGTTCTTGGCCAGGGCAAGTAGGAATATGGCCTTTTTCAAATTTTCCTGGGTCTTGAGTGTTTATTTGCATAAGTTTTTATTATGATATATAGTATCGTTGAGTTAGTATCCCATAACACAAGTTTAAACTTACTTTGGGGCTAACTCAATCAGTGTTATTTGTCCCTATATATTTATTTATTATTTTATCAATATTTACTAAAATTACTGAGTGATGTAGGTTTTGAGTTTATAATAAATTCTTACACAATTATTGGAAGGAATAAATAGACATTGTTATTCTTACACGACCAGCTGCTTCTCATCCCGTGCAGATAGTAAAAGAAAATCAAGGAAATGGCTGAAAATGCGAATTATGTCAATAGGCGATACGCTAAAAGTAGCCTTTTGGTCTTGCAGCCCTGGGCTCCGACTGTAAAAAGCAAGACCAAAAAAGGATTTATCAGCTATAAATATTGGGGATAAAATCGTTATAGTGTCTGTATATTTATTATATTATGCACTTTTTACAATTTATCAAGTGTGCAATTTCATATGATCTAAGAAACAAGTTCACTCGATAAGTTATTTGGGTTATTTAAAGATTTTTACTAACACATATATTTATGTATTTTTAGCTTTCTTTGTCTTTTATTGTCACTAGTATAGATATACATATATACTTAGAGCCGCAAGACACAAAACTCTGTCTGCCACATTACGCATAAAGACGTGATAGTATGTATATATTTTATTTATTTAACTTTATTACAAAAATTGTAACAGGCGGACTTAAGGCCCAGGGCCTTTTTTACCAGTCAACCTACAGGTGATTCCGATTTAAATAGGATTTTTTAAAGCAAAAACTCTTTATGCTTTATATTATTCGAAGTCGGCTGAAAATAATATCCAGGAGCGTAAATAAGCACGTGACACTATTCGTCACCGCGGCTATCAGCGTTATCGCGTCTCCAGAGAAAAAATTGCGACCGCGAGGACAACTTCCGACCATAAATTCATTAGACGACGCCGGCGGTTTTTTTAAACTCACGTCCGAGTTGTCTTTAGAAGGTTTAGACACGGCTGTAATGTTTTTTTTTATATATCACTTCTTAAATCGACAATAGACAAATACGTGATATATTTATATTCTTTCAGGAACCTTCTATCTAGATGACGAAATCAATAATAACATGGAAGAAGTACGGTTGGACGCCATAAGTCACCACAGCGCAGAAGCGTGCTAATTGGAGAAGAAAGACAAGGAAGGCCAAAACCTAGTTGATGAGATAAGATCTAGAGAGAAAAAAATAATATATATTTTATCCTATGTAGTGTTTTATTGTCGGACTAGCTGGTGCCCGCGACTTCGACTGCGCAGGATTATCACACAATTCTTTATAAATTGGAGCCTTTGTGTTATTCTGGGATTACTATAGTGCGGGAAGTAGTGTCGTAAGGTGCAAATTTTGGTATCGGAAGAATTCACTTGGCACAGATGTAATATACGTAAAGTTAAGCTAATTTAGCCCGGTAGCCATCCCCCACCCCCTGGGGGGTAGGTAGGGGGGGCATTCGAAGTTACTCACCGCCGCGCTTCAGAAAAAAAATCATATCAGCTTCTATTTACCTAACACCTCAAGTGTGGTATCATTTTCTGATAAATCAGGCATGAGGAATTCAATTTTGAGTACAATTTCACATTTGATGTAAAGATTAATAGTAAAAAAGGGAAAATATTGTCAAAAATATTAAAATCGGATCGTATTTTTTTTTGTTTTAACTGATTTATTTTACCGGAATACCTGTATTTTGTGCAACAAAAAATACAATGTTAAAGAATATTTATCTAGCTTTTAAAAAATATATACTTTGATATATATAGCTGTCATACATCTATCTGAAAAAAAATCGAACATGGCACGCGGCGGTGCCTAGGAGCTAATCCAACCGTCTCGTCTCACATAATTAGTTGCAAGTATTAAGTTGTTTTTTAATTCAAAATATATAGAATACTTACTTTACTTAATTATAGACTGTCGATTATGGTCTAATGTATCAATAGTCGTATTTTAATATTTATATTAGTTCATATTTCATAACATTTTCCACCACATTGTCATAATTCGGTACATTTTAATAGTTTTCTTATACAGTTGCACCTAACACTGCACCGTGACTTGCACTTGCACCGAATCAGTTGTTCACGACAAGCGGTAGCTGCAACTGGTGCAGTAGTCCACTTCGGTTTCCAATTATTTAGTTCAATTTCCTATCCCTAATCCGCCGTACTGGAACTATTTTGAATCCGCCGGACTGGAACGATTTTGAATCCGCCGGACTGGAACGATTTTGAATCTGCCCCATCAGTGCACCCCATGGTAAACAGCTCTTAGAAGATGTTGCCGAAAATTCTCTGGCTGTCGGTCTTTTTTTAGAGAACAGCTCCCTCCTGCACTCGTTTAGCGATGTGCACTGACTGGACCTGAAATGAAAATCAGGTAAATAGGTATTGCAGTATTATTTTGGTCAAAATAAAATACAGCTATTATATATACATGTCATTTATAATATAACCCGCGTAGATACAATTTTATTTTATGCTCATTTATCATACATCATAAATCGTTACAAATTTTTAAATAATTTGGTTAGAGTATCGTTATGACAATTTTTTAAATAATTTGGTTAGAGTTTTCGACGTCTCTGTGAGTGAGCATATTTAATTCACTAGTTGCTGATATAAAAGGATTCCATGCTTTATAAGCGCTGCTAAGAACAGTCACACGCTGTTCTTAACTGCAGCGATCGTTGAAAAAATAACATCGACCCCTGTAACGACGAAGAAGCTGAATGCTGATACGAGAATAATGGTGCATGTTGCTGACGAAGCATGGAATACTGTACCATCAGCAACTAGTGAATTAATATGCTCGCTAACAGAGACGTAGAAAACTCTAACCAAATTATTTAAAATATTGTCATAAAGTTGATAAATGAGCACAAAATAAAATTGTATCTACGTGGTTATAAATGACAGGTATATGTATTTTATTTTGACCAAAATAATACTGTAATACCTATTTACCTGATTTTCATTTTAGGTCCAGTCAGTGCACATCGCTAAACGAGTGTAGGAGGGAGCTGTTCTCTAAAAAAAGACCGACAGCCAGAGATTTTTTGGCAGCATCTTCTACGAGACACTGAACTGCGCTCCAGGACCGAAATTGTCGATGTGGGTGTTAAAACGGTAAAACTGAAGTGGGAGTGGCCCGGACATGTTTGTCGTATAAGACCGGAAAGATGGGCAAGAAAGGCGACGTTATAGGTTCCAGAAGGACGCCGGCGTAGGGGAAGGCCGAGGAAAAGATGGAGGGACGATATTGAAAGCTACATGAGTGGATGGCAGCAAGCTGCCTTGGATCGTGAATCGCGTAAGCATGAAGGGGAGGCCATTGCCCGACAATGGGACACTATATAGGCTATTAAAAAAAATAAAACAAAATCTTTTTGCGAGCTGTTTACCATGGGTTGCACGTATGGGGCTGATTCAAAATCGTTCCAGTCTGGCGGATTAGGAATAGGAAATTGAACTAAATAATTGGAAACCAAAGTGGACTACTGCACCAGTGGCTGTTACCGCTTGTTGTGAACTGATTCGGTGCAAGTGCAAGTCACGATGCAGTGTTAGGTGTAACTGACTAAGAAAACTATTAAAATGTACCGAATTATGACAATGTGGTGGAAAATGTTATGAAAAAATGAACTAATATAAATATAAAAATACGACTATTGATACCTTAGACCATAAGCGACAGTCAATTATTAAGTAAAGTATGTATTCTATATATTTTAAATTAAAAAACAACTTAATACTTGCAACAAATTATGTGAGACGACATGGTTGGATTAGTTCCTAGGCAACGCCGCGTACCATGTTCGATTTTTTTCAGATAGATGTATGACAGCTATATATAATGAAGTATATATTTTTTAAAAGCTAGATGAATATTCTTAAAGATAATATTTTTTGTTGTACAAAAAACAGGATTTCTGGTAAAATAAATCAGTTAAAATAAAAAAAATGCGCTCCGATTTTAATATTTTCGTAATTTTTTTTTCTTTTTTACTATTAATCTTTACATTAAATATGAATTTGTACTCAAAATTGAATTCCTCATGCCTGATTTATCAGAAAATGACACCACACTTGAGGTGTTAGGTAAATAGAAGCTGATATGATTTTTTTTCTGAAGCGCGGCGGCGAGTAACTTTGAATGCCCCCCCTACCTACCCCCCAGGGGGTGGGGGATGGCTACCGGGCTAAATTAGCTTAACTTTACGTATATTACATCTGTGCCAAGTGAATTCTTCCGATACCAAAATTTGCACCTTCCATACATTGGCTGACACTACTTCCCGCACTACTAATGTTTGACCAAATGTTTACTAATGTTTGTTAGCTAAGCCAAATTCTACTCGTAATTTAGAAATTTTTTACTCCGGACCGCTTGCAATGTCAATAAAAGTCTAAAACACCCTTCCAGATCTGCTAAGAGCAGAGAAGAAAGATACCATTTTTTATAAAAGATTAAAAGCACTGCTTGTAGAAAAAAATATTACACATTGGACGAGTTTTTTAATGATAAAGATTTGAAAAAATATAAAATAAATGACGAATAACGTATATATTATAAGTACATTGGACAATAGAAAAAAATAAATGATAATAATAAAAAAATATTGACATTTAAAAGAATAAAACCAAGAATATAAATGTAAAGTACATAAATATAAATACACAAATATAGCTAATATTGAATGAATTAAAATACTGACTTTGTTATACAAACTAACATTACCTACTCGTATCAAAAAACTACTAAACAAATCAATCTTTATTTAAATAATTACTAACTAATTTTATATTAGATAAATACTAACGAAAAATAAAACCGCATGCATCAGGGCTCATGATGTACCTACTAATTTAAGAAGTGACTATGTAAAAAGTGTTATATATGTACAATATGAAAAGCAATAAATGAATTGAATTGAATTGAATTGAATTGACCAAAAATTGATTGACAAATGGTCATTCGACAAACAACGTTTCACCAAATGTTGATTTGACAAAGGATACAATTGACAAAAGTATCATCTTACAAAAACTCACTTAGCAAATGATCCATTAGCTAACACTACACTTGTTAAATGTGTTACTTAAATAATAAAATGTCAATTGAATTTTTATCATTTCGCAAATTAAGTATTTATCCAAATGTCATTTAACAAAATGTTATTTCATAAAAAGTACTTTATTTTTCAAGCATCACGATTTAGAGATTCTCTATTTTGTCTCATAAATTTATTATCCATAATTTAAGATCTCATAATTTTTTTTCCATAATAATCATATGTCCGAGTGATGCCTAGCCCTACCCTCCACGGCAAAGTGGTTTTTGTGTCTGTGTGTGTGGTTTTTGTGTGTGTCCTAAGCTTGAGTCGCTCGCTCGCTCGTGTCTTGGTCACAGGAAACCTAACGAACCTAACCTACACTCCACTCTACGGCAAAGTAGTTTTTGTGTCTATGTTATTTTCGCCCTAAGCTTGAGTCGTTAATAAGCGTTTATAATAATAGTAGGATAAAGGCCCCACGATTCGCGATCCTAGGTAACTAGCTGCCATCCACACATATGGCTTTCAATGTCGTCCCTCCGCCATTCAGCCTTGTCTTTGCCTATCTTATAGATTTTATAGAACAAACATGTCCAGCGCTTCGGTTTCGCTGTAAAAGATAAAACAGAAAGGTAATTAAATAAATTAGTAAATCAGGTTCAGTTTTGTACCTATATTTCGAATTTAGTTAATATCCGAATCCAATCGTATAAAAAAGTAAAATAAATTTCAAACGTATGTATTCTTTCTCTATATATAACGTTATACACTCTGTTAATAAATGTATAAAACTTTTAACAATTGAATCACATTAAAACAAAAGTTGCCGCCTCTATCCACAACCTCAAACTCTACACTGCATCCCGTCGAGATGGGAGAGCGGTTAAAAAACCCCACTATATCATAATTTATTTATTCAGATGACCTTTCCGAGTCCGGCCCTGTCCTTTATATATAAAAAAACATTTAAAAAATACAGTCCCTAACGTATTGTATTTATGTTTTACAATATGGCGGCATTTTTTATCTGCACCTGTTTTATGTCTTTTTTGGTGTAATTAAAAATATTATAGGTATTTATGGCTGTGGAAAGCCATTTGGCGCGTTTGTTTGTGCTACTAATCGTTTTGTTAACATTAATTAGTAATGCTTTAGGCGAATTCTTTGCTTTATTGCTGTATAAATTGCGCTTGTGGACGCGGAACGACGTTAAAAACTCTTGAGAATTATCATTTTTTTATTGTGAAGATACTGTTTGTATATTTAGTTAATGTACAAATACATCTTTCCAAAATAATATCCGCGGACCGCTGATATAAACTCTTGAGAATTATCATTTTTTTCTGTAGATATACTTTGGTTATTATTAGGTATAATAGTTTGTAAATGTACAAATATATCTTTACAAGCAAAGCGATAAAGAAAAATATTCAAAAGGTGCAAAATAATAGTATAAGTTAAATAATTTGCTGTTATGAAATACCTACGTAAAAAATGATTAACACAAAATCAAATTCATGAAGCTTTTCCTAAAGCGTTACAAGTAATCGTCATTATCATTTCAGCCGCATAACGTCTACAGCTAGAGACAGGCCTCTCCCAAAGATTTTCAAAATGACCGATCTAAAGCGGCCTACATACAGCGACCTTGGTCAGGTCGTCAGACCACCTCGTGGGTAAATGTCCAACGCTTCGCTTCGCTTCTTCGCTGTATGTAATACTTATATTCTGTGCCATCAGCGATTGCTAAGACAGTGTAAAAATAAATTCATCATGCGAATAATTTGACACAAATTCTTCTTATTCTTGAGCAGCCTAGAAGCTATAGCTATAGCTTAGGTTATAAAATATAGCCCATCGCTTTAAAAAAACATAATTATTTCTCTTTCTTGTCCTAAGGTAATAAATAAAACGTTTTTTTTTTATTCCTATTATTGAAATAAAGTGGTACTTTATGACTTATATAGAAGCATATTCAACACTTTCTTTTTTACTTTTTTGCTAGGCGTGTGCTGCCATCTCTGGGAGCCTACCCCGCAACTCCAGTTTTGCCTACTTACCTCCAATGGTTTCTATGGCGTTAGGTATCTGTTATGTTAGTAATTAAGTATATTATCTTTGATTATTAGTAAAGAGGAGCTCGATGGCACGGCGGGAGTGCGCATTGCTAGCGCTTTCGCAAGTAAGGCGACACCAAGCGTGGTCCGCACTTGGATGGGTGACCACAAGTGGCTAAAAAATTTCTCTAGCTCCTCCGTGCTTTGGAAGACACGTATAAGCCATGGTCCCGGCTGTCATAGTTGTATGGCAGTCAGATGTCTTTAGGTAGCCTAAAAAGTCTGACATTAGTGTTGGCAACTTACACACACGAAAAACAAAGAAAACAACAAAGTAAAGATTTAGCACACATACAGATGAGCCACAGTATGCCCGCGACACCTGTCACTGGCTGTCATTAAGGCTCCTCCCTGCGCTAACGACCTTGAAAACACAAAAAAATTAATTTCTCTTTCTGTAAGTGAGATTATTAGAAACCCTCCTACAACTTTTTAGCTAGTATACTGAAGTTTCATTAGAACCTCGAAAGTCATTGAAATACTATCCGGTTTAGAAACCTTTACAAAAAAAGTCAAAAATGGCCTTTTTTAGTATTTTTTGCAAAGGAAAATTCAGGGTATTTTAATTTCAATGATTTTCGAGGTTCTAATGAAACTTCAGGATACTAGCTAAAAAGTTGTAGGAGGGTTTCTAATAATCTCACTTACAGAAAGAGAAATTAATTTTTTTGTGTTTTCAAGGTCGTTAGCGCGGGGAGGACCCTTAAGCGGGCCCCGGGCTTCGTAGTATTACAGCTGAGGATGCAACTGGGAATGCGCAGAGGAGAGAGAGACATGTCGCCGACTTATGTCGCGGGCATATTGTCGCTTGTCTGCAAGAGCCCTTACACACTAGTAAGTTAGATTGCAGAAGAAAAGCAGTTGGTAATTTTTAGGGTTTCGTGCCCAAAGGGTAAAAACGGGACCCTATTACTAAGACTTCGTTGTCTGTCTGACTGTCTGTCACCAGGCTGTATCTCAAGAACCGCGATAGCTAGACAATTAAAGTTTTCACAAATTATGTATTTCTGTTGCCGCTAAATACTTAAAACAAAATAAAATAAATACTTAAGGGGCTCCCATACAACAAACGCGATTTTTTTATAGATAATGGTACGGAACCCTTAGTGCGCGAATCCGATGCGCACTTGGCCGGTTATTTTTAGTTTAGCTCCCATACACTAATCATTTTTTTTCTCGACTAACATTGTGTGCGGTATTGTTGAATAGATCTTTAAAGAATATTGTGAGCTTACGAACACCATTTTTCGATTTATTGATCTGTTTCTGAATTATTTGGTTTTAAAGTGTACATTTTTGTTCGAGTCAAGTGTACGCAATTGGCCAATTATTATTAAGCACAAATATTTTAAGGGGTGATTAAGTCCATCATTTTGAACAATTTTTCCCAATAAATGTATACCGAAATAAATATTTCGGTTAAATAATATATTATCCTATTTCGTTTCACAAACAAACAAACACCCGCAGGTACAGTACTTGTATACGTCCTTTTCTCATCCCAAAGTCATCAGCAGTAGTTCATTACAGTAATAAACAATGAGTCTGTATTGTAGATATTAAATAACTCAATTCGTTTCTAATTTGCCGACGATTGTTCCCGACAAAGGCACGGCACGAACGAGTGCTTGCGAGTATGAAGGAAGTCAGCTAGGAGAGTGGGGATAGGATAGGGAAGATATCGATGAAACCTATCTTAATATCTTATACCTTTAAACGAGCAATTCTTGTATATATATATATATATATTTATAAATTTCTGTGATCTCGAAAACGGCTCTAACAATTTGGCTGAAAATTTGTATATGGGGGTTTTCGGGGGTAAACAATCGATATAGATTAGTTTTATGTTTGGGAAAACGCGTGTTTTCGAGTTTTCATGCGTTTTTCTTTCCACGCAGAATATGGTCGCTAATTTCGTCGCGCCGACCGCCTTGTTTTTAGCTCAGCGGTTAAGAATACCGACCGCTAGAAAGAGTGTTACAGGTTGGAATCCCACTCGGTGACTTACTTTTGTTTTTTTTATGTTTAAGTTTATATACATTTTTTTATTTTGCATTGTTTTTAGACAAGTTTAAAAAAATTTAGTCAATGTTTGAGATGTAACCGAGCAAAGCTCGGTCGCCCAGGTACTAATATTATAAATGCGAAAGTGAATTTGTATATTTGTTTGCTACTACTCACAATTCAATGTCTGAATCTATTTAGATGAAATTTAATTCTACTTCCTACTAATATTATAAATGCGAAAGTGAGTTTGTATATTTGTTTGTTGGTCACCTCTTCACGCACTACTGAACCGAATTTGATAAAATTTGGCATGGATATAGTTTGAGACTCGGGAAAGGACATAGGGTACTCATACATACATACATACTATCACGTCTTTATCCCTAATGAGGCAGACAGAGCATTTTGGGTCTTGCGGTTCTATGCAGAGCCCAGGGCCGCAAGACCCAAAAGCCACTTTTAGCGTCATGGTGGGCGAGAAGATGGAAAAGCAATCAATACAGTGATGGGTTGCTAGCCGCATCGCCTGTTAACATGATTTGCATTTTTGCCCATTCCCTCGATCGGCTTTTACGATCTGCGTGGGAAGAGAAGCAGCTGGTACATTCTAAGTTTTTTTATTTCTCCTAGACCAGCATGGGAGTACTCATTATTCCGAAATTCCCACGGGGAGCGAAGCCCGCGGCTACAGCTAGTATGGATATATTTTGATACCCAGAAAAGGACATAGGGTAGTTTTTATCCTGACATTCCCTCGGGGAGCGAAGCCCACGGACACAGCTAGTAATTCTATAAACTAAAAACTGACTTTACCCTGGCTAACTACACAACTGATTTTAATACAATTTCTATGAGACTACCTCGCAAGCATACCATTTCAAACAAAAACAAACTTTCCAAATCGGTTCAGGCGTCTACGAATAATCGGTAAACATACATTAAAAAGGTCGCGAATTGATAGCCTCCTTCTTTTTAAAAGTTGGTTAAAAATTATTTAAAACGAAGTAAAATATATTAATTACAGAAAAATACTTTGCCCTGTGACGGCAGCGATTTGGCCTCGATTTTTTATATAAGTTATTTATAATTATTTTAATTAATTTTAGGTTGTATTTATTTAATTATAATTATATTGTTATTTGAAATTGTTACGTACTGAGTAGAACATAGATAAAGTTGTGGAGATTGAAAAATACAGAAAACAAACCTAAAATATGAAAATAATGAATGCATTGCATCCACTTGCATTTCATGGTTTAAAAACAAACTAAGCCGTTCGAACTAGTGTAGCAGTGACATATGTGTATATTAGTGACATTGAAAACAAAAGACACATGAACATAGTGCCTTCCCGTTAATAGAGACACTAAGAAAAGTGCCGATGGACACATTCTTATAAAATAAGTACTTTATAAAACTAGTTCAATGTAAAATTACTCATAAGTCAGAGTTTAGGCTAGATCGTAGTTATTGGCGTATTTCTTTACAATATGCATTTACGTTAACATATGTAAAAAAAAACGACGGGTTGCACTCTGGGAGTGCCGGCAGAAGTGAAAACACAGCAGTATGGCCACTACACAGACGGTCGAGCCATCAGCTGTCACCTTCCATGGATGCGCGTAGCACGCTGTAACACACACGAACATTCGCGCAAGCGCCCTGCGCCGTCTTACGAATTTTCGATCAGGTCACGTGTCCTGACGCGAGTTTAACATTTTTTACCCATTCCAAAAAAAGTGCACAACGCCGCTAAAGAAGTTTTCACTTCAAAAATATTTTTGCAATAGTTCCTTTATCGATATCGATAGTCTTGCACCCCATCCCTAACCCAACAAAGCAAACGCCATTGCCACTGGCGCTGTCGGGACGGTGCGCCGATGCGTTTATAATATTTCATTTATTCATAATAAATTATAATCGTATATCTCTAGACGTGGTTTAATTCTATTTAGAGCGTTTTGCCGCAGAATAACCCGTCTTTAAAGAGACGACGCTTCGTTACACGTTACATTTGTGATGTAACCTTATTTGTCGCTTATTTTATTAGCTGTGGCTGTTTTCTTAGAAAATTACCTATTAACGAGTTTATCTAAGGGGATTCTTGAATTTAACGCGGGGTTTTTAGATAGAGCACGCAAACGAAGTCGCGGGCTTTGGCTAGTTCATAATAAATTATAATCGTATATCTCTAGACGTGGTTTAATTCTATTTAGAGCGTTTTGCCGCAGAATAACCCGTCTTTAAAGAGACGACGCTTCGTTACACGTTACATTTGTGATGTAACCTTATTTGTCGCTTATTTTATTAGCTGTGGCTGTTTTCTTGTAAAATTACCTATTAACGAGTTTATCTAAGGGGATTCTTGAATTTTACGGGGTTCCGTGCTGCCCCATCTATCTTTCTATACATATAATTGAACAGTAAAAAAGTTTGTCTGTACATTAAATATATTTTCAAAAAAAATATTGGGAATGATGGAGACATAGTAATAGAGTAACAATTTAAAAAAATGTCTGTCTGCATGTCTGTTTGTCTGTTTGTAGACGCTAATCTCCAAAAATACTGTACAAAGTCGAATGGAACTTTTTTGTTATATAGCTGTTAAATCTGCACAACATATAGGGCATACATGATTTTGATAAATGGAACACCTGATGCAGAACAATAATAGTCAAGCTATACTACAAGAAATATAAAAATGACGTATTAGCAAAAGTTGTTCAGCCTGATGAGTATTTTCCATAGACATAAAGTCCACACGAACGACGTCGCGGGCTTCGGCTAGTTTATAATAAATTATAATCGTATATCTCTAGACGTGGTTTAATTCTATTTAGAGCGTTTTGCCGCAGAATAACCCGTCTTTAAAGAGACGACGCTTCGTTACACGTTACATTTGTGATGTAACCTTATTTGTCGCTTATTTTATTAGCTGTGGCTGTTTTCTGGGAAAATTACCTATTAACGAGTTTATCTAAGGGGATTCTTGAATTTAACGGGGGGTTTTTAGATAGAGCACGCAAACGAAGTCGCGGGCTTTGGCTAGTTCATAATAAATTATAATCGTATATCTCTAGACGTGGTTTAATTCTATTTAGAGCGTTTTGCCGCAGAATAACCCGTCTTTAAAGAGACGACGCTTCGTTACACGTTACATTTGTGATGTAACCTTATTTGTCGCTTATTTTATTAGCTGTGGCTGTTTTCTTGGACTATTACCTATTAACGAGTTTATCTAAGGGGATTCTTGAATTTAACGGGGGGTTTTTAGATAGAGCACGCAAACGAAGTCGCGGGCTTTGGCTAGTTCATAATAAATTATAATCGTATATCTCTAGACGTGGTTTAATTCTATTTAGAGCGTTTTGCCGCAGAATAACCCGTCTCTAAAGAGACAACGCTTCGTTACACGTTACATTTGTTATGTAACCTTATTTGTCGCTTATTTTATTAGCTGTGGCTGTTTTCTTGGAAAATTACCTATTAACGAGTTTATCTAAGGCGATTCTTGAATTTTACGGGGTTCCGTGCTGCCCCATCTATCTTTCTATACATATAATTGAACAGTAAAAAAGTTTGTCTGTACATTAAATATATTTTCAAAAAAAATATTGGGAATGATGGAGACATAGTAATAGAGTAACAATTTAAAAAATTGTCTGTCTGCATGTCTGTTTGTCTGTTTGTAGACGCTAATCTCCGAAAATACTGTACAAAGTCGAATGGAACTTTTTTGTTATATAGCTGTTAAATCTGCACAACATATAGGGCATACATGATTTTGATAAATGGAACACCTGATGCAGAACTTTAATAGTCAAGCTATACTACAAGAAATATAAAAATGACGCCTTAGCAAAAATTGTTCAGCCTGATGAGCATTTTCCAGAGACATAAAGTCCACGCAAACGACGTTTCGGGCTTCGGCTGGTTTATAATAAATTATAATACTATATCTCTAGACGTGGTTTAATTCTATTTAGAGCGTTTTGCCGCAGAATAACCCGTCTTTAAAGAGACGACGCTTCGTTACACGTTACATTTGTGATGTAACCTTATTTGTCGCTTATTTTATTAGCTGTGGCTGTTTTCTTGGAAAATTACCTATTAACGAGTTTATCTAAGGGGATTCTTGAATTTAACGGGGGGTTTTTAGATAGAGCACGCGAACGAAGTCGCGGGCTTTGGCTAGTTCATAATAAATTATAATCGTATATCTCTAGACGTGGTTTAATTCTATTTAGAGCGTTTTGCCGCAGAATAACCCGTCTTTAAAGAGAGGACGCTTCGTTACACGTTACATTTGTGATGTAACCTTATTTGTCGCTTATTTTATTAGCTGTGGCTGTTTTCTTGGAAAATTACCTATAGCGTTGCAGGGAAAGTAATTAACAAGTTTATTTAAGGGGGTACTTGAAATTTACGGGGGGGGGGGGCGTGTTGCTTGTGCCGATTAAATATTTAGTACCTGGGCGACCGAGCTTTGCTCGGTTACATCTCAAACATTAACTAAATTCTTTTAAACCTATCTAAAAACAATAAAAATTAAAAAATTATATATAAACTTGAACATAAAAAACAACAAAAGTAGGTCTCTGAGTGGGATTCAAACCCGTAACACTCTTTCTAGCGGTCTGCGTTGACCGCTGAGCCAGACATTAGCGACCATATTCTCCGTGGAAAGAAAAACGCATGAAAACTCGAAAACACTTGTCTTCCCAAACGTAAGACTAATCTAGATCGATTGTTTACCCCCGAAAACCCCAATATACCAAATTTCAGTGAAATCGTTAGAGCCGTTTCCGAGATCACAGAAATTTATAAATAAATAAACATACAAGAATTGCTCGTATAAAGGTATAACATATTATTCAATTGAAAAAAATATATACCTATACTACACCCTAATATTTACAAATAAAAAGGCCCAGTAATTTTTACCCTGCTCAAGACGCTGGCTACATTGCCAGCTTATTTATTTTACTAGCATTTGCTGTTATAGCGGCAACAGAAATACATTATTAGACAGACAGACAAACTGCTGGATAGACCGACGCACGGTTAGCGGATTGTTAGTAATAGGCTCCCGTTTTTACCTTTTTGGATACAGAACCCTAAAAATGGCATCTATAGATATACGTCACACTGAAAGGGTTAAAAAGGGTGGCCATCAGTACACGACCTTAAGAATTGATACACCCAAATAAGGGACCCAAAAGCAATTTTTCATAATTTTCCGGACCACGGCCCGAGCGAGTATAACAAAGAATCCAAACCAAAGGCTTTTTAAATACCAAAGAAGGAAAACCCACATAAATTACATTAGAATATAAATTAATATGATCACACTATGTAAAAAATTTTCAGCGTTTTCGTCTGCAATTTTACACCTTATTACTGAGCTTTAAAGTTGAAAGTTCAATGGAGGTCGGAGAGCTTAAAATGAATGTGCGGAGTGGTAACGGGTAGATAACTTGTTTGATGATTTTAAGTTAATTAAGTTGATGTTTTCTTTAAAATATAAATAAACGGCAGCTTTGTAAATAAATTGTGAGATATTGAAGAAGTTCATTAGTTACTAGTTCAAGCCCGCGACTTCATTCGCGTGGACTTTATAACTTCGAAAAATGCTCATCAGGCTTTTGCAAAAGCGTCATTTTTATATTATTTATAGTTTACCTATACTATTCCGCATCAGGTGTTTCATTTTCCAAAACCAATTGTACCCTATATGTTGCTCGGGTTTAACAACTATATAACAAAAAATTGTCATTTAAATCCGTCTAGAATTTCCAGAGATAAGTATACAGACAATAATATATACAGACAAACAGACAGACATTTTTTTTAAAAATTCTTACTCTATTACTATGTCTCCATTGCCCCAAATATTTTTTTTTAGAAATATATTCAATGTACAGACACATTTTTTACTGTTTCATTATATGTAAAGATATTGATATAGATCAGAAGAAATTTTATAAGAACTATTTGAATATTAAATCTATTTGATAAGTGGTGAGTCTGGTGGTGTTCTGACTAAAGTATACTTACCTAAACAACGTGGAAGGGACATAACCCGTAATAAATCGAACCACAGGCTATACTAGGTCACTAAAGTATAATAAAAATAAAATAACAGTCAAAAAACAAACAAAATTTCGACATTCCCTTACAAATTACCCGAGCCGCTGCACACTTTAGTATGGAAATGCCGACTTCTTATTTTTATTTTTGACTGTTATATTCATTTCATTGACCAGAACCAGGTGGTGAAACGATCTGGATAGGTTTTTGCGTGGATGGGAAGAGCTTGCAGCAGACAGAGATAGGTGGAAAGACAAGGGGGAGGCCTTTGCCCAGCAGTGGGAAACAATAAAAGGCTAGAAAAAAAAAATCATTTCATTATACTATAGATAGCGATCGAGTATAGCCCGTGGTTCAATTTATGACGGGTATGCCTCTCCCATGACAAAGTATACAAATACTAATATGTCTTTATCCCTAAAGGGGTAGACAGAGCATTTTGCATCTTGCGGTTCTAAGCGACTGCAAGTATCAAACTGCAAATCCTTGTGATTCTTATTCCTGATTATCATCTACGCTCATGTCCTCAATCGGTTTTGTAAAAACCGATTGAGATCTGCACAGGAAAAAAGGCAGCGGTTCTATCTTAAGATTTTCTTTTCACCCAGTCCAACATGATGGAAGTTTTATTAAAATAAACTCTGTTGTTATTTTCCCTTTAACTGTATAGGTAATTTTCCAATAAAACTGCATCAGCTTATAAGCAACAAATAAGGTTACATCACAAAGAAAAAGGAAGATTTTACGCGGCACTATTGATGAAAATTTATAGTGTACCAAAAACATATTGACTGGTCATCGACTCATGGTCGTATTTATATTGATTTTAGCAATATTTTAACGACAATCAATTGAAATAAATTGTTTTAACGTAGATGTGGTGATAAAAAAATGTTTTTATCACCACAGTGGTTTCCGGCAGAGTAGAATAGGGCCTCTCCAAGTCCTACCGTGGATGTCCTAGAAGGCGACTTAGGAAATACAAGCTAAACAAAGCTTATAAACATCAATGAGACCTCTCCAAGTCCTACCGTGGATGTCCTAGAAGGCGACTTAGGAAATACAAGCTAAACAAAGCTTATAAACATCAATGAGACCTCTCCAACCCGTCTGGATTGTAGGCCAAGTCCTCTGGCTGCTCTGGTCAAGTACGGCTCTGGTAGTACTGAGAGGATCGTGCTCCTACAGTGGAGAGAAAAAGACCTGATGATGATTCCAAACGAGGGCATTACCAAGTTTAAATCTCGAATTTTTAATATCTTCTGATGTTCAGATTTAGAAATGAAGAAACATCCGAATGTAGGTACGTACGTAGGCAAATCCACCGGCAACCCCATTCTTAACCCACTGTTAATATAATTATTTTAATATGCAAATAATGATAATAAAATTCCGTAGCTTTTCCGTTTTTGTTTTGTTTCGAGAGTTTATTGGGTTATACTTAATTATATTTAAAAGGGCCCTTCCCTACCTGCTTACCCCTAATTTTTATTTATGCTTGTGTGTTAATTCTCCTGCATATTTTAATTATGAATTAAGACTGTTTTCATAATTTCGGGTTAAGTTATTGGCAAGTTAAACAGTGGATCTTTCTGGAGATTCTGTGCGGTTTTAAAATGAAATTAAAATGCTAGTGGAGTAAGTAAGGGTTTTCTTGTTTGTCGTTTTGTTTTAATTTTATTTTCATTTGGAATAATTTCTGTTGTACAGTTATGATTTTTTATTTTTCTTTTAGTATCTTTTTAGTATGTGTTACCGTCTGGATTCTGGACGGTTGAAGAAGAGGGACCAAGAAGAGATGGGATGACCTTACACAGTTTGGAAAAGCTTGGCAGATCACGTTTTGGGACAGAGAAAGATGAAAGCAGATGTCAGAATCACTTTTTGGAACACTGCCGACTATATCCACATTTTTTTTTAAATTTTTTTTGCGTCCTAATGGACGCAAAAAAATATAAAAAAAAAACAAAATATGAACCATTTTAGCTAGAAAGAAATTTTTTTTACAGACGATGTATTTTTGTTGCCACTATAACCACAAATACAAAAAACAGAGATTTCTGTCCAAAGAACTTGATTTTTATAGATAATGGTACAGAACCCTTCGTGCGCGAGTATGACTCACAATTGGCTGATTTTTTTATTTTATCTGGCTAAGATTCCCTCCAAGTGTTAATATCATTCAAAAATCAGATTTAAAATAAAGTTAGTTCCAAGTTTTAAAACCAGAGTCTGTAAATTAATTCCAAAATGATTTTTTCATTAATCGAATTAAACTTGGTATCTTATCGACTATAAATAACCCAAGTTCCGAGTGTAACTGACCGGAAACCAAGTCAAACAGAACAGGGTAGAAAAATATCTGCGCATTCAACCGTATAGTACAATAGGCAGAGAGCTAGCGGTAAATTTTACTACCTAAAAAATTTACTTGCTTACAAATTGTAAAATGTATATAATCTGCTCTATTGACAGAAATTTCTGTTCTAGAAGACGGAAAACAGATAAAAAAAATGTTTTAACGAATGTGTATGGAAAAATGTCTACTTAAAATATCAATTAAAACTTACAAAAAAAAAAATTAAGAAAATGTAGTCCACAATAAGGATTTTCATTTTTGTGTGATGAGCACTTTTCTGTACTTATAAAAAAATTATAATGTCCTTACAGTAAAAGCGAAAAAAGAGGCTTCAAAATGTTGGTATAAATGTATCTAACTCATATTAAGATTAAAAGCGAAATAAATATAGTTTTTTAAACATCTTTAACTCGTATAGAATAAGCTAGCGTTGCTAAAAAGCGGTATAGCTCCACTGAGTATCGATAGGGACTCAGCAGTAAACTTCAAAGAATACGTATACGTACATATATTATGATCACGCTTGTTTCCTATAGCGGAAGGCAAAGATTATGGACCTCTACTAGCTACAATTCTGACAGACCTCTTTCGCTTCATCTACACTCATCACTCTCTTCATGCTCGCCGGATACGGGTACTTCTGACCTCTTCTTTTTTAAGAACGTCTCCAATCTGGTCAAGTCGCGGTACGTTAATCGAGAACAACTCGGACCTAGTCTTTCACTCGCACTGGCTTATTCTCTTTTAGTAAATCCCAAACTATTTTAACATTCATTTTCAATTTTTGTTATTACATCTTCTTTCAATCCACACCGCTCCCTAATGAAAGTCAAAAGTCAAAAATCATTTAATTGTCCTTTCTTACCTTATAAGAAAGCAAAAGAAATGCTTTCTTATAAGGTAAATGTTGACGTCAGATCATTTACATACAGCTAATTTATGACATCATTTCGAAATCCGATCATACTTTGACCTTACAAAATGACGAATTATAATCAGCCGCTGGCTCTCAAACTATTTAAGTGAAGCATGAGAAACGATTAAAAATTTTATCTAAGAAAAATGGCTCCCCGGTGCAATCGAGCCGGGCTAATTTCATTAGCAAGGGTTTAGAAAGGGTTTGGAAGTTTTTTTGTGACAGTGGGGCCTATAAATCATACCCTAAGCATCAGTCATGAGAACTGTCCAATGATTGAGATAAAGAAGGGTTGAGATTTTTCTGCGGGTTAGATTTTTTAGTGGCATTTTTATCCGAGTGTCAGGAAGAAATAATGTAATCATTTGATAGTATTTTAAAGCAAAAACAGTGAAGAGTTAGGAGTATCTAATTCGTTTTTAAAGTTCCGTATCTAAAGGGCAAAAACGGGACTCAGTTATTAAGACTCCGCTGTCCGTCCGTCGGTCTGTCTGTTACCAGGCTGTATCTTATAAGCTGTGATAAGTAAAGCAAATTTCACAGACAATGTATTTCTATTGCCGCTATCAACAAATACTAAAAATTGAATAAATTAATTATTTAAGAGGGGCTCCCATACAACAAACGTGATTTTTTATAGATGAAACCTTAGTGTGTGAGTCCGACTCGCACACTTGGCCGATTATTTATTTAACTCTAATTTTTTATCAAAGTGTTAAAACTATCCAATTTAATATATTTAAAAAAAATGTTTTAGGTTTCTCATTACTATCCAGTTTACTTTAAGTTACGTTATGTAAAATAAATAAAAAATGTGTTTTTGAAATAAAAAATCCATAAGAGATCACACGATTTCTTTTAATGTTTAAAACTTGTCGTTATTTTATTTCAAGAATAAAAATAAGAAATAAATTTATTGTCATTTTAGCAACAGAAAAGTTCATATATTTTAACAAGCAAACATTATGATGCATTTTAGCCTTCACGTTCCATTAAGTAATTCTGCTGCATTTCGTGCCTCAGCTACAAAATCAAAGTTCCAAAATCACAATCTCAAGTTGGCAAGTTGCTCGTCGACAGGTGGGCCTTAATTAATAGCACAATAATTGACCGCCCCCGGCTGTTATTGGGAGCTATCACAACATTTGGGTCACGAGTCTGCATCATACAATATACTATGACAATCTTACTTGGTACTTGAACAGATTTTCCCATTAAATCTATACTTTTATAGATTTTAATTAATATACCATTAAATCTGTTCTTATCTAAAGTATATTGAAAAGTTTAAAGTATCTGAATTTTGTTGAAAAGTGATTCATAAAGGACCTGTGTTGGCTCCTTGAGGTACTCCTATAGTAAAATAAAAAGCCCGGATCAATGTCAAAACGAAAAGTTTGATACGAATTCTTATCGTTATAATACACCAAATCTCAATCAAGCATGTACAAGCGACAAATTTGGGAAATATTGACATAAATGAGCTGATTTACAATATCGAAAGTTTTAGCAAAATTCATGAAAAATAATCACTAGATTTTATTTAAGACTTTCACTAGCTAGTTTAATAAATAGCACAATAATTGACCGCCCCCGGCTGTTATTGGGAGCTATCACAACATTTGGGTCACGAGTCTGCATCATACAATATATGTACTATGACAATCTTACTTGGTTCTTGAATAGATTTTTCCATAAAATGTATTTGTATTTTTAATTTATCTCAATTTTGTAAAAAAAGTGATTCATAAAGGACCTATACACGCTCTTTGAGGTACTCCTAAAGTAAAATAAAGGCCCATTTAGACGGTGCAAGTTTCTTGCGTGTTGCATACAATTTTATTGAAGCAATAAATGATTTGTATGGCTGACATTTCGTTTAGACCATGCAAGTTATCTATTGCTGCAATAAAATGGCATGCAACGGGCAAGAAACTTGCACCGTCTAAATAGGCCTTAAAAGTATCCTTGAGGTACTCCTAAAGTAAAATAAAAGTAATAAGCTACTATGTTAATCTTGGTGCTTGAGCTGAATTTGTTATTAGTAATATGGGATTTACCGCGATTAATATCGTTTTTTGCCAGATATTCCGACGATTCTTCTGACGTCATGGTCACCGGATGATTAAGGAACTGCGACGTATATTTCGAACACAATATTAAAAAAGCTCAATCGTGGTAAGTCCCGTAATACTAATAACAGTAATTATGACCGAACAATTCTAAACTCATATACTGAATTTTTAACTTTTACATCATAGATGCCGTGTGTTTTCTGGCAGAGTAGAATAGAACCACTCCAAGTCCTCTCGTAGATGTCATAGAAAACGACTTAGGAAATACAAGCTAAGCAAAGCTTATAAAAATTAATGAGTCCTCTCCAACCCGTCTGGCCAGCAAGAAGAGTGTAGGCAAAGTCCTCTGGCTGCCTAGCCAAGTATGGCTCTGGTAGTACAGAGGGTCGTGCTCTTGCAGTGGAGACAAAAATACCTGATGATGAAGACATCGTAGATGACACCGTTTAGTCTCTGCCTACCCCTGCGGGAAACAGGCGTGATATTACGTATGTATGTAGATGACACCGTTGTTGTATAAAGTATCAAAACGTGTCAACGCTAGTGTTTAGCCGTACGAGTTAGTCCGTACTCCGTAATAGCCTTTGGGTGCAATCAAACCGCTCCGGCCGACGCCTCTAGTTCGGTACACATTGGTTACTTACGCTGCCAACTAATATCACACCATCAATTTGGTGATAGAATTTGAAATTATCAGCATAAGTTAAAAAGGTTACAAGCGTGGAGAATCAGCTACTGTCTTGTGACTAGAGGACACGCGTACACGATGTCGTCTTGAGGCACACTGATGTAAGTAAATTTGGAATTCTTTATAGTTTAAAATTTAAAATTCTTACCTAAATTGCAGGGAGTAGAGAAAGGCAAAATTTTCCATCTGGTTTCCGGCAGAGTAGAATAGAACCACTCCAAGTCCTCCCGTTAATGTTGTAGAAGGCGACATAGGAAATACAAGCTAAGCAAAGCTTATAAACATCAATGATACCTCTCCAACCCGTCTTGCAACCGAGGAGAGTGTAGGCCAACTCCTTTAGCAGCTTAGGCCAAGTATGGCTCTGGTAGTACAGAGGGTCGTGCTCCTGCGGTGGAGACAAAAAGACCTGATGATGAAGACATCGTAGATGACACCGTTTAGTTTCTGCCTACCCCTGCGGGAAACAGGCATGATATTACGTATGTATGTATGTATGTAGAGACACCGTTGTTGTATAAAGTATCAAAACGTGTCAATGCTAGTGCTTAGTCGTACGAGTTAGTCCGTGCTCCGTAATAGCCTTTGGGTGCAATCAAACCGCTCCGGCCGACGCCTCTAGTTTGGTACACATTGGTTACTTACGCTGCCAACTATTAATATCACACCATCAATTTGGTGATAGAATTTGAAATTATCAGCATTTAAAGGGTACCTTACGTAGAGAATCTGCTAATGTCTTGGAATTAGGAGACACGCGTACACGATATCGTCCCGAGACACACAGATGTTAGCAAATTTGAAAGAAAGGGAGTAGAAAAAGGTAGAGAGACATAACAGTTACAAAAAATTCTGATTTATTATTCTGATTCTCCTACTGTTTTTGTTCTAAAAAAAAAACTATTTGTAAAAAATCTTGAATAATTTTGTTTTATAAGCATATTTTTACCTAACTCAACATTTAATTTTACGATCAAAGTATAAAAAGTTATATAAAATAAGCCACCCTGTATAATAACAATATCAATTTACTTAAATATGTTTGTTTAGACATTTACCAAAATACCTACTGGGAATACAATTTAAATTATAACAAAATAAATTGCAAATGGTCTACAGTGCTACGGCTACTGCTACGAAAAGGCTACGAATGTGCTACGAGTATTCTACTAGCTACGAGATACTCGAATGAAACGCTGAACATGGCGACTCCGACTTGATAGGGTATCAAGTACCAAGACGTGATCTGATTCTGATTGATGCCGACATCCGTGGCGTAGTGATCACTATGCTAGTCCGCCACCCAGAGGTTCCGGGTTCAATCGCCGGACAAGGCAAGTTGGGAAATGCCCTTTTTCGAATTATCCTAGTCTTGGATGTTTATCTATGTATGCATTTGTTTTAAAATAAAGTATCGTTGAGTTAGTACACCATAACACAAGTCTCGTACTTACTTTTGGGGGTAGATCAATCAGTGTAATTTGTCCCTATATAATAATTTTATTATATCTATAAAACACTTTACATAGTTAAGTTTAATGAGAAATATTTTTTCATAAGTAAAAACCGACGTTACCCCCTAACTTCACAACCGATTATGATAAAAAAATTAGGGGACCACCTGACAAGTATATCCTCTCAAACCAGAAAATAATTTTCTAAATCGGTTTCGGCATTTTCAAATAATCGGTGAACATACATAAAAAAAGGAAATGCCGTCTGAGGCAACCTATGTCTGACAAATCAAAAAAAAAACATAAAAAAATAAAGGATCGCGACGAATTGGTAACCTCCTTCTTTTTGATAGTCGGTTAAAAAGAAATAAATACAAGAACAGTGAATAATTAACTAAATTATACTATTAAATAAAATAAAATCTCCCATGCTGGTCTGGGAGAAATAAAAAAACTTAGAATGTACCAGCTGCTTCTCTTCCCACGCAGATCGTAAAAGCCGATCGAGGGAATGGGCAAAAATGCAAATCATGTTAACAGGCGATGCGGCTAGCAACCCATCACTGTAACGCTAAAAGTGGCTTTTGGGTCTTGCGGCCCTGGGCTCTGCATAGAACCGCAAGACCCAAAATGCTCTGTCTGCCCCATTAGGGATAAAGACGTGATAGTATGTATGTATGTATGTAATAAAATAAACCAATACAATTATTTTTAAATGTCCTATTGTCCCATGCGTCATTGTAACAAGAACGCTGGCTGCGTTCCCTCGATTGATAGCTATGCTAATACATTAAGCGAAAAAGCAGTCAGCTTCCTATTCCTACTATTCTATCCTAATAATATTATAAATGCGAAAGTTTGTAAGTATGGATACTCTTTCACGAAAAACTACTGAATAGATTTTAGTGAAACTTTACAACAATATAGCTTATACATCAGAATAACACATAGGCTACAATTTATAAAGATATTGTGTGATCCTGCGCAAACGAAGTCACGGGCACCAGCTAGTTTATATATATTTAAGAAACAAACCAACACATTCGTAAAATTGAGTCGCAGGCCTCCAATAGCCGGGGGCTTCTCCGCAATAAAGTATAAAATATGACGTCACAGTGTCTGACTGTCAATGTTTTATGCCAGTACATCATGCCGGTGTATCAAATGATGGAATGGCTTGAGATTTGTGAGGGTCGTGATTTATTGATGGTAAAATCTTTTATATTATTTGTGGAGATATGTGTCTTTTTACTTTTTAAATTTGCGTCACGTGGAGACGGATCAGGGCCGCGAGGATCAAAGGCATAGGTTACTTTTAGAATTATGATAGACGAAAATATGAAAAAAAAACGACGGGTTGCACTCTGGGACTGCCGGCAGAAGTGAAAATTTGAATATTAACGTTGTGCATTTTTGATATACGAAACAGCAGGCGCAGGCATACATTTTCGCCGCGCCGTAGAAAGAGAGGGGGATACTCCCTCTCCTACGCCGCGCCAGCTGTCTACTCTCCATCCGTCTTACGAATTTTCGATCAGGTCACGTGTCCTGACGCGAGTTTAACATTTTTTACCCATTCCAAAAAAATTGTTATTGTACATGCTTTAATTGTGAGGTCAAAGTACTTTATCATCCGGTCTTTTGGTCTCCATTGCAGGAGCATGACCCTCTCTGTACTAACAGAGCCATACTTGACCAAAGCAGCCAGAGTACTTATAAGGATAAAAAAACAAGCACGAATTCGATGGAGTTGCGTCATTTTATTACTGAGTTACATCGACCACCTTCTGTGTCCGTGATGAATGATATATGAATGATATATATGAATCACAAAAAAGCAGCTTATAATCGTTTGGGTATAACTGTTTGAAAATTGAGTTGCTAGATTTGACCTAAACAAACGTATATAAATACAAGATACATTGCAAGTTAAGGGGCAGAATTTATAATTTTGAGTACCTCATTTGTAAACCGATCACTATAATTTTTTTAGAATACTTAAGTATAGTTCTGAAAACACGATAAAAGCTCGTAAAAAGAGGTTTTAGCCACATCGCCTATTACCACGATGAGCATTTTCGCTCATTACCTTGAATCATATCAAGGTTCAATCGTGAATCAAATCGGTTTCTAGTTAAATATCAAAACTTAAATTAGAAATAAGAGTATTCATGTATTTTACTGGCCAGTGCCTCCGTGGTGTAGTGGTTAGAGCGCTCGGCTCATGCCCAGAGGTCGCGGGTTCGATTCCCGGCGGGGGCAACGGCTTTGTGTTGTTGTCCTAGTTTGGTTAGGACATTGTAGGCTGATCACCTGATTGTCTGATAAGTAAAATGATCCGTGCTTCGGAGGGCACGTTAAGCCGTCGGTCCCGGTCACTGTCTTTGACTTGGTCGTTACCTAAAACCATGTCAGAGGCCTTTAAGGCGGTTTAAAAACTCTGACACTAGTGTTAGTCACTAACACACACGATAAGAAGAAGACTGGCCAGTAATTATTTGTCATTTTTATTTATAGAAGGTACCAGAGCCGTATTGGATATGTGTAATAATAATATTATGTAAGGTACCAGGGCCGTATGTGTAATAATAATATTTTTAAATTCAGAAGCCAGTAAGCCCCAGATAGTTTCTCCCTCCGTGACCCAAACCCCGGTAGCTTGGACCTTGCCGCGTCATTAGGTTTTTATAATATTTTTATCTTTTGTACAATTTATTTATACAGGTTTAATAAGAACCTAATTTATGGTCATACTTTGGCGTTTATTTTGTACCTGCTTAAATATCACAAACATTTTTTAGGTGAATACTACTGACCTCTCTTTTCAAAAGAATCACGAATTTCATCAATTCTCAGAGAGGAACTAATTTATATATCAGAAATTTTGAGAGATTTAACAAAGTTATTTTAGGGTTCCGTACTCAAAGGGTAAAATCGGAATCTTATTACTAAGAATCAGTCCGTATATCTGTCTGTCTCATAAACCTTGATAGCTAATCAGTATTTTTTTCACAGATGATGTATTTCGGTTGCCGCTATAACAATAAATACTTAAAACTGAATAAAATAAATATTGAAATGGGGCTTGCAATATACAAAAAATGTGTTTTTTTTATGGTAATGGTCCTTTACACTTGGCCGGTTATTTCAAAAGATCTCTCCAGAACTTGTCTCTCTTTTTTTTCTCAACCTGTATAAGCTACCTAACGTGGAAACAGGGCCAGTTTTCTTGCTACACTTTTTTAAATTAATTTTTATCATTACTACAAATAACTTGCCCTATCCGGGCATTGAACCAAGAACCTCCAAGTGACAGACTAGCGTGGTTACCAATACACCACGGAGATAACCAAAATAACATCGTCTCCATAAAATTATACGACTTTCTGAACAAATACATTCGCAGTTCTCAACTCTCAACTATCGCGAATATACAAAGCATGGGGTCGTATTCAGGATTCTGTCGAAGCGTAAAAACGCCCAAGGGGCCCGTCTGGGCCTATTTATCCGCAGTATATCATACAAACCGTGAGGACGTAAGAAAATATATCTATTATTATCGGATTGCTGAGTCCGCCCCTGTACCCTTTCGAACGATTGACTGGGGATTTCCTTGATTTGTTTGTTTCTTGTTACGAGTGTTGGATAAACTGTTTTTTTTTCTGTTTTTTGCAATTTGACGAAATACGGAAATAGAAATAGCATATAAAATAGCTGCCTTCTCACAAATCAAATCAGATACTTTTTTCTGAACGTCAAAACAATCACTGTCTGGGATTTGTATGATAGCACATTGTGACGTCATAGTTTCTTGGGGTCAAATAGCGGAGTTAGTCGCGAATGGTCTTAAATGCAAATAGTCTTTGTAGAAACTCGTCTAAACCGCAACTCGTAACTCGTTTAATAAGCAACTCGTCTAAGTTGCAAGTAGTCTCAAATCGCTCCTATTATTAGTTTTTCTGCATTAACAAATATAATCTGGTCTGGGAGAAATAAAAAAAACTTAGAATGTACCACCTGCTTCTCTTCCCACGCAGATCGTAAAAGCCGATATAGGGAATGGGCAAAAATGCAAATCATGTTAACAAGCGATGCGGCTAGCAACCCATCACTGTATTGATTGCTTTTCCATCTTCTCGCCCACCATGACGCTTAAAGTGGCTTTTGGGTCTTGCGGCCCTGGGCTCTGCATAGAACCGCAAGACCCAAAATGCTGTGTCTGCCCCATTAGGGATAAAGGGGAACCCATCACTTTCTCGCAATTGACTTCAACGATTTTCATTCCCCATAAAACTATTCGCAAATCTTTTAATACAATATTGAACAAATCCTAAAATCTGTTGACATCGAAATTTCATTTACTCGATTATTCGTTATTTACAAACTCAGTCTATCGCTATTCCTTTTCATAATTTATGTATTTATATTATTATCATAACGTAACATCAAAGTTTTGTTACCCATAATTTCGTTTCCACGTAAGTTTCAGTTTGCAAAATAGTTGAAACATTTGAAACGAGTGCTAAGACACTTCTATCCATTTTCCTAAGTTAGGTTATGTTAGAACTGCGACCAACACACGCACGAGCCGAGCGAGCGAAGCGAGCGTGCCGCAGCAGCGACCGGCGAGTGCTAAGACACTTCTATCCATTTTCCTAGGTTAGGACAATACTATAGGTTAGGTTATGTTAGAACTGCGACCAACACACGCACGAGCCGAGCGAGCTAAGCGAGCGTGCCGCGGTAGCGGCCGGCGAGTGCTAAGACACTTCTATCCATTTTCCTAGGTTAGAGCAATCCTATAGGTTAGGTTATGTTAGAACTGCGACCAACACACGCACGAGCCGAGCGAGCTAAGCGAGCGTGCCGCGGTAGCGGCCGGCGAGTGCTAAGACACTTCTATCCATTTTCCTAGGTTAGAGCAATCCTATAGGTTAGGTTATGTGTCGACTTGTTTAATACTACTCTGAATGAATTCACACGGGTATCATTAGAGATCATTTGTTATGGCAATGTACTATCGCATTAGGTGTCAACCTGTAATGATATGTACCTATGTATATGTTAATAAATAAATAAATAAAAATAAATATGTTAGAACTGCGACCAACACACGCACGAGCCGAGCGAGCAAAGCGAGTTATTATGTGTACCATTACATATTGAAACATGTTTTTATGAACAGTTTTATCGATAACTTAATATTTTATATGAAATATTAGTTCGATATACCGTTTTTCTATAAAAGAAAACCATTTTGGTATATATATATTTTTAAATGTTGTTATTATAATATGAAACTGCGATGATAAACTATTCGTTTTATTAAGAAAAAAATGTATTAAAAATCGTGGAATAGTTTTCTGGGAAATGAAATTCGATGCCAAAAAAATCTGTATTCTAATAGACACCCGGGATAAAGACGTGATAGTATGTATGTATGTATGTATGTAACAAATATAAAATCACGATTAGGAATATGATCACTGACAAGTGACATTATTTTGCGACGTTTTATTACCTTATCAGTATAATATAATTTATTTTGGATACCATATACTACGCAATTGAACATGTGGCCGCAATGCGACCTTACAATATAATATTTTTTTTATTACTATTCTTCGGTTGTCACGACCATGGTATAATAAAACAAGGTATTCTCTTCCCGTGACAGCTGATGACGTAGGTGGAACTTGACTGCGTCATTAGTTTGATTTGTTGCCACTGTGTGAAATTGAATTATCCGAGCGCAGTGCATTTTTGAATTTTATAAACCAATTTCGAATTAATAATCTATTATATCAATTTATAAAATATTGAATTGATGAATCACACGAGACACTAAATAGCTAAGTTTCTTAATATTTTATTTCATATTCATGAACTAATTGAGAAAGTCCTTAAATTTAGTGAAAAACAATCAGTGGCAACACTTATCGTGACGTAGTCAAGTTCCATCTCGGGAAGAGAATACCTGTTTTATTATACCATGGTCACGACGGCCAAAAACTTGTTGATATTCTTAGCTTGACATCAGTCAGTAAATGAGATTTTTTTTTTGTCTTTATTTTTTTTTTCCACGAGCGCCTACAAACACAATTGCATACGAGCTATAAATAGCACAATATCACTGTAAATCTAAGGTTCAGTACATTAATAAAGAAACCTATAGTGGTATTGTCGTCTTTCTTATCGAGTGGATATAACTATACTATTTTTTAAATTAATATAAACAGACAAATTGCACAGTTCGAGACTTGTATTATTGTATACTGACTTAATGGAACTATTTTTCAAATGAGACTGCTATCAATTTAAAGAGTACAGAATTTTTATTATTGAAATGACAGAAAAAACAGTACTCCAGTCAAATCAGTAGTGTACTATTTAAAATTAACTTAGCCATAAAGTTTTAATGTCATCATTTTAGCCGCACAACGTCCACTGCTGGACATAGGCTTTACCAAATTTCCAAAATAGAGGTAAAGAAAACAACATCGACTCCATAAAATTATTGAAAGAAAGAAAGAAAGAAAGAAAGACAAATTTTGAACAACTTTTCCCAATAAATGTATATCGAAATAGGAAAATATTTTTTTTTAGGTTTTATTAGAAATCGAAGTAGTAACGTGATATCATTACTATGGAAAATGAAAATAATTTTTTCGTATTTCGATAAAAAATTATTGGGAAAAGTTGTTCAAAATTATGGACTGAATTACCCCTTAAAATATTTGTACTTAATAAAAAAGGACATTGTATAAGATAAGAACATAAGATCTTATATGCCGAATAAAAATTCGGCATAAAAGATCTTATGTACTAGACTAGACTAAACGAGCTCAAATCAAGACGTATCTATTAAGGACGAAAATTATACGACTTTCTGAAACAAATACATTCAAAGTTTTAACGTGAATTGAGGAAATGACTTTGCAACTCAAAAAACTACTTTAGCCCGGCCACAATACGAAGACAAGTCAAAAATCGCCAAACAATAACTGGTTTAGTTATCCTGAGGTCGTAACTCACGCGAACAAAGGAGACTTGGAGTTCCTTGAGGAGCGAGCACAAAGAGAGAGTTATGGCGGGAAGGAAGCAAAAATTGTCGGTACCTCCCTTAAGATATTGGTGTTATGCAGTTCCCATCTTTAGGAGGTCTTAAGAATCTCGCTTTTCGATACAAATGTAGTCTATGTTGTATTTTGAAAACACATGTCAGATTACGGTTAAAATTTTAAAGAAATTGCAATTATGTAGGGTTGTAATTGGTCTCCGATAAAATTATAACCTGGAAAGAAAATAAAGGGATGTAGAAGTTTCCCGTACTGATGGTCAAAAATAATTTATTACACTATATTCTATTTCACGTTTATATTTTAACTGTGAAAACCAGTTATATTAGAGATACAATATCTTTGAAATTACAAAATTTGACGGAATCGGGCGGGGTTTCAAAATAAATCGCAGACTTTGTTTGTATGAAAAAGTCTAGGGCAAGGGGATTCAGTCTTTATCCGACTGTAACAGATGGAAGCTTATGTTTTTCGAGTGTGTTGCGTTGTAGAAAATAAAGGCCAAGAGCGAGTCGGACTTGAAGCGAGCACATAGCGAGAGTTAAAGAAATTGTAATTATGCAGGGTTGTAATTGGTTTCCGACGGTAAAATTATGAACTGTATATAAAAGTTTATTTTTTTACAGTTTATACTAGTTAACTTTTTAAATTCAGTCCGTAAAAATTCGAATTCGATTCCAAAACGTTTAAAAAATCCTTCGATACGAAAAACATTTGGCTGAGCACTTATTTATACGGCAAGCCGGAATTTTTTTCTCGTGTATCGTTAACTGTTTTTAAGAAAAGTAGTTTAGTATAACTTCACTAGGTACAAAAATGTTACACGGTTTTCAATTCCCTATAATCCGATCCCAAACAAAAAGAAGACATAAATATATCAGCGGGCGCCTCGAAGCCTACATTTATCGCCGACATCGGTGACACCCGTAATTTCACCTAAATACAGAAAAAAAATTAATTCCACGTGCATCAGCCCTATCGCGACATATTTATGAGTGTTTTTTGCGTTTACTTTTAGGGTTCTGTAGAGTTTTTGAAGTGAAAACTTCTTTGGGCACGAAAGTTTTTTTTGAGAAGGGAAAAAATCATTGAACTCGCGACACTGTCACAGGTATGGCACTTCATACAAACGGAGCAGCATATATACCTAGTACTACTACAAACGAAACAATCCGTCCGTGTACACGTCAAATGTGTGAGTTGAACAATCAGGGTCGCCACCACAGAATTTGTTGCTTTGCTTACCTGTTTTCATCACTCGGTAGTCTATAAAATGTTGGTTATTTATTGTTTTCCGTGGATAAACAATGATAATGTGCGCAGTTTCTCACCATTATAATTCAATAATCCTAAGTGACTCGCGTAATGTCAACGTGCGACTACCAATAACCCTGTTTTACTGCCACTTACACCTCACAATAACGGGGGAAGGGTTGCGGGGACACCAGATTGCGGGGGACGGCGCGAGTTTACGTTATGTATGTAATACTATTATTAGTTCTGTGACACTGTTATCGTAACCGACATCAAGTTTTCATTTCTTTCGGCACTCCCGGATTCATCATCATCAGGTCTTTTAGTCTCCACTGCAGGAGCACGACCCTCTCTGTACTACCAGAGCCATACTTGGCCACAGCAGCCAAGGATTTGGCCTACACTCTCCACGTTAGCCAGACGGGTAGGAGAGATCTCATTGATGTTTATAAGCTTTGTTTAGCTTGTATTTCCTAAGTCTCCTTCTACGACATCCACGGGAGGACTTAGAGTGGTCCTATTCTACTCTGCCGGAAACCACACGGCATACGGTCACGATTCCCGGAGTGCCACTTATTTTGGATTGTGGTATCTAGTTTAAAAATACAACTGGTGTAAAATCTTAATCAAAGAAATACAACGCAGTTTGGTGATTCGATGTGGGTTAAAAAAACATATTATTTTTTTATAATAATAAAACATCAATAGCTCAAAAAAATCAATAGTAATAAATTTAATGCTCGTAGCTTTTTAATTGACTTCTAAAAGGAGGAGGTTATCAATTCGATTGTATGTTTTTTTTTGTATGTATGTGACGCGATATCTTCGGCAACCGTGGACCGATTTTGATGATTCTTTATTTGTTTGAAAGCCCTTGCTCTTACTTCCAAGTTGGTCCCATATTAATTTGCTGAAGACGTGATGAAGAACTTCGGAGATATGGAAGAAACTCCTGAAATAAATTAAAGTCGGTTTTTTTTCTTTAAATTTTTTATATATTAAATAGATGTTTAGTAACTTTCATGAGAAAAAAAAAAACTTAGAATGTATGTACTAGCTGCAGATCATAGAAGCCAATCGAGGTGAAGGGCGAAAATGCGAATCATGTCAAAAGGCGATTATAGTTAGCAACTTATCACTATTTTGATTCCTTTTTCCACCTTCTCGTTCACCATTACGCTAATAGTTGCCTTAAAGCGACGTTTTGCTCTCTGTTTAGAGCCTAGTAGTATTTGCAATTTTGCCGTGTGGTTTCCGGCAGAGCAGAATAGGGACACTCCAAGTCCCTTCCGTATATGTCGTAGAAGGCGACTTAGGAAATACAAGCTAAATAAAGCTTATGAACATCGATGAGACCTCTCCAACCCGTAGGCCAGCGAGGAGAGTGTGGACCAAATCCTCTGGCTGCTCTGGCCAAGTATGACTCTGGTAGTACAGAGAGGGTCTGGATAATGGTCCTGCAATGGAGATTAAAAAGATCTAATAATAATGACAATGATTATTTGCAAGACCCAAAATATCCTGTCGATCCCAATAGTGTTAAGTAACTTCAGCTTTCAACAAACGTCAACCAATAAAACACACTCAACCCCAGACTTTAGCTACGGAACCGCGGCGAGACATCCGCTTCGCGCTTGGCATATTGTTATTTATTTCTCGCCCATAAATACGTCTTCGCGTCCGCACGTAAGACGATAAATATATGTGGACGCGTCTTAATACGGTTCTTTACGTTTGCATTGCAAAAATGGAGATTTTGGTGGTACCATGAAATGAAAATAAATTTATTCGTTTACATACAGATAGATCGTAAATGCAGGTCAAGGAAATGGTCAAGGTAAATCGTGTTAATATGATTCCTTATCTTTTTTTTTTAATGACGACCTGCATAGCGTAGTGGTCAACTTGCTAATCCCAGAGGTTCCGGGTTCGATCCCAGGTCAGGACAAGTTAGAAAATGGCCCGATGTTTATCTATACCTATATGTATTTGTTATAATATATGGTACCGTTGAGGTAGTAGCCCATAACACAAGTTTCGAACTTTCTTTGGGGCTAGCTTAATCTGTTTGTTTGTTTGTTTTAAATATAACAATTGAGGTACAAAACATATTCATAAAAAATAAAATGTGCAACGGCAGGCTTATCCTAATGAGGAATTTCTGTGTGATATGTCTCTATATATTTATTTATTTTGACTCCTTTTTTTAACTTCACGAATCAAAATACCTTTGATTGACCTCATACAAGTTGACCGATCAGCTGACCTGAGTTTGTATGGAAAGTCAAAAATTGTTTTTGAAGTTGTTTAGTATCATGTACTGAATTCCCCCTTAGTAAATTTAGTTTTTCCCCCTCAGTACATATATTTTTTTTTAATTTCAATTTATTAAAAATAACTTAAGTACATAAAATTATATAAAAAATTTAGGTCAAATCGCAACCGTCACAGGGCGAAGAGGCTGGCGGCATGTCCGCGTTAGATAGCAATACGTAATCGTTGTCTGAAATGTGCACCCGCCGTTGGGTTCCCCGAGAAATAATAAATTACTTTAATTGAAATTGTAAATTTAAAAACATTATGTATAAAAATAAATCCGATAATCTTAGTGGCATCGAGAGTTTCTTAAGTGGATGGAAGCAAATTGCTTAGGATAGAGATGGATGGAGAGGAGAAGGGGAGGCCTTAGCCCAGCAGTGGACAAAACATCAGGCTATTAAAAAAAACTTGTGAGCTTTTTCGTATAAAGAATTACAGAATCCATTTGGCACTTGAGGCATAATTTTTCTAATATTTCTGTGACATTATTATTAGTTTCATTACTTAGACTTTTTTGAAGTTTAAAGTAACTCAGTATTTTATAATTCAGAATTTTACTTTAGAAAGTAATTTATAAATCGACTGCTCTGAAATTATACTAGTGAAAAACTTTTTCTCGGGGACACATAACGCCATCTAGCGTCGAGTAGTAGAACTAACCGGGGAAATAGTTACGGAAAATTTTCCGCTGGTTCTAAAGCAAGATGAAAAAAACACGGAATCAAACATTGTTTACGAGTGTCTTTAAGATATTATTTAGGTATTAGTTTTATTGTAAAAGTACCCGTAACCGAAGGGCATGTATGAAGAGATTGATGAGTTTAGACGAAGCAAAAGAGGTTTGTCAGGATCGTAGCAAGTGGAGGTCCGTAGTCTCTGCCTACCCCTGCGGGAAACAGGCGTGTTATTATGTATGTATGTATGTAGTTTTATTGTTAAATTACATAGATTTGGTACGTTTAATTTTGGTTCATAGTTACTTTTGAGGAATAAAATAAAATATAAGGTTGCTTCACCTTTTTTTTAATTTTAACTGCCTCCGTGGTGTAGTGGTTAGAGCGTTCGGCTCATACCTGGAGGTCGCGGGTTCGATTCCCGGCGGGGCAACGACTTTGTGATGTTGTCCTAGTTTGGTTAGGACATTGTAGGCTGATCACCTGATTGTCTGATAAATAATATGATCCGTGTTTCGGAGGGCACGTTAAACCGTCGGTCCCGGTCACTGTCTTTGACATTGGTCGTTACCTAAAACCATGTCAGAGGCCTTTAAGGCGGTTTAAAAACTCTGACACTAGTGTTAGTCACTAACACACACGATAAGAAGACCTTTTTTTTAAATTACCAAAAATAGGACGTTTCTTAAAAGATACTTTTATGAATAGGAGATCATCTTGTGTATCGGGATGTGGGCAAAAAAATGTTTGCCTCATTAGATAGATTATTAAAAAGTATAGTATACGTATTTTTTTTCCTCTCATTAGTATCATATAATGACGAAGATACAGCGTATTTAAATTTCGCGTTATGTCACGATCGGCTACGATTTTTAACCAACCGTGACGTATATCACCCCCACTCCGAAACTTCGAAGCGCTGTATCTTCGTGAATTTTATAATAAATAAATAAATAAATGTATAGGGACAAATTATACTGATTGAGCTAGCCCTAAGGTAAGTTCGAGACTTGTGTTATAGGATACTAACTCAACGATTCTATATTTTATAACAAATACACATATAGATAAACATCCAAGACCCAGGAAAAATTGAAAAAGGCCATTTTCCAAATTGCCCTGGCTGGGGATCGAACCCAGGACCTCTGGGTTGGCGGTCTAGCGTGTTGACCATAACGCCATGGAGGTCGTCATGACTACTTTGCTTAACGAAAAAATATGGGTCCTTTATTTTTGGATAATCTAGTTGACGGACTAACTAAAATAAAATATTTTGACCCAGTCTACATTCCTGTATCCAAATTAAATTAAAACTAGAAAATAAAAAAATAATATAAAAGAAAAAGAAAATTGACGGGGTAAATGCCTTTTAAAAATGTATAATATTAACACTCTTAATAGAGATATGAAAAAATATTTTTTGGCCTTCCATACAAATTGACGAGTACTGATCTATATGGTGTCTATGGTAAACATTTTTTTTAAATAGACTTATTTTTAGTGACTATGTTAAAAAAAATTTTTGTCTGCAGTACAGTAAATCTATAGAAAAAAGTTCTAGGTCTATGGCTAGGCGTATCTTTTTAGCGAAATAACGACACATGTGCTATTATGAGGAATAGAGTATAGACTTTTTTATGCAATCATATTAACAACTAGCTGAGGCCCGCGACTTCGTTCGCGTGGACTTCATGTCTCTGGAAAATGCTCATCAGGCTGAACAACTTTTACTAAGGACCATTATGGTTCTGCATCAGGCGTTCCATTTTCCAAAATTATTTATACCTTATATGTTGCCCAGGCTTAATAGCTATATAACAAAAAAAGTTTCATTCGAATCCGTCCAGTATTTCCTGAGATTAGCGTGTACAAACAGACAAACAGACAAACAGACAAACAGACAAACAGACAGACATTTTTTTTTAAATTCTTACTCTATTACTACGTCTCCATCGCCCCCAATTATTTTTTTGGAAATATATTTAATGTACAGACACACTTTTTTTACTGTTTTATTATATGTATAGATGTTCTTATATTAGTGTTCGGGACCATTTAAAAGATAGATAACAGTACAGGAGGAGAAAATATATTTATATATTCCTTAAGAAACGATGTTCAGTATTATGGATTGAATCTATCCTTTATATCCTATATGGTGTAACTGCCTCCGTGGTGTAGTGGTTAGAGCGTTCGGCTCATATCCGGAGGTAGCGGGTTCGATTCCCGGCGTGGGCAACGACTTTGTGTTGTTGTCCTAGTTTGGTCAGGACATTGCAGGCTGATCACCTGATTATCTGATAAATAAGATGATCCGTGCTTCGGAGGGCCCGTTAAGCCGTCGGTCCTGGTCACTGTCTTTGACATTGGTCGTTACCTAAAACCATGTCAGAGGCCTTTAAGGCGGTTTAAAAACTCTGACACTAGTGTTAGTCACTAACACACACGATAAGAAGAAGATCCTTTATAGGTATTTTGTTACGTTCCGTTTGATACAAAAACGGAACTAAGAATTTAAATTGTAGATTCATAAATATGATAAAATTACTTAATGCGCCTGTGTAGCCTCATCACTAATGAGCCAAGAGAGAGGTAATAAATATCATTTCCTTAACCTTTTTAGTGAACACAGCTTTCGTTTTAAGGTGGCGACAACTCTTTATTATTATTTTTGACTCCATTAAATTTGTGGTGAATTAGAATTACCGGGTGTTTTGCGTTTAAAGATGGACGTTGGTTCTTGGTCGACTAATAAAAAGTGATTTTGGAATAGATAATTAAAACAAGATAGATATTAATACTTGTAAAATAGATACTTCATTAAAATAGGATATTTATATATAAAATATATATATATTTATATACCATGACGCTAAAAGTGGCTTTTGGGTCTTGCGGCCCTGGGCTCTGCATAGAACCGCAAGACCCAAAATGCTCTGTCTGCCCCATTAGGGATAAAGACGTGATAGTATGTATGTATGTTATATATATAAAAAAAAAACTAATACTGGACTACAGGTAACAATTTATATATTTTTGAAATGCACCAATTAAGACCTTTCATTTGATACTCAAATAGAAATCGAATCAAAAAAATGTTTACACTCACTTTTTTTTTAGTAACAAATATGCATACCACTGACCTCCATATATACTTATATGGAGGTCAGTGATGCATACGAAGAACGTACAATTCCATGATGCATACAAATAGCAGCCCATTAGTAGCCTATGTCATCCGGATAATAATGATGAATCGATTGACATCTTATTTGTCAAATTGAATAAGCAGTTCGGAATAAGTAGTAAAAAAAAAGTTTGGAAAATCCAAAAGAGCACGCCTCAAAGGGTCCATATTTTTTTTTAATTCTTACGCATATAGAAAAATAAAGATATATATAGATATACTAAAACTATGAAGAACAGTCGATTTTTTTTTTGTTTATTTAATAACAATTAAACCACATCGAATCAGACCCTGAAAAATGAAAGGGTTCTATTCCTGAGCATACTCAAGCGTAAGAGAAAAAAAAAAGACTCGATTAGTAAAGTATTTTGGTCGCTATCGTGTTAACCAGAAAGGCCTCCGTGCATACAGACACACGGACGTTCAAGACAGAACTTTTTTAAACTGTTTTTTAACTAGTTTAAATAACAAAAATGACATCAAAAATATCATGAGTGTTACAAATAGTGTTTTTTCTTAATATGTGTGTATATATATTATCTTACAAGTGCAATGTAAGATACATAAAGACATTTTAAGTTTGAAAATCAGATGTTTTGCGCGAAGTGACAGTAGTACCCACCTCAACGCTTCGCTTATGAGGCGTGCAAAACTATGTCTATGGTCCGGACGCTATGGTGGAACACACATAGATATCCACATACATCTTATTACATAGACTGCTAAAATCGTAAATCGTAAGGTACCATTCCTCTTGGCCCTGCCGGGTAAAAATGAATATTAAAGTTGAGAAGAAGAGAGAAAAGAATTTTTACAAAAACCTTTTCAATATTTGTCCATGACTCTGAACAACTTTTTCTAAGAATTATACCTACATAGTAATGCGATATTATGTTTGCTTATAGAATATTGGATCAGCTGATCGCTCAAATTGTATGGAAGGCCTAAATTTTTTTTCATATTTCGATAAATGATTCATGTGGAAAGTTTAGTATCATGGATTGAATTCAAAATTAAATAGTTTAGGTATATTTTTCAAATTGATTAATAGATAAAATAACCTGAGATAAAAAATTATTCGAAAGATCTACAACATACATACTATCACGTCTTTATCCCTAATGGGGCAGACAGAGCATTTTGGGTCTTGCGGTTCTATGCAGAGCCCAGGGCCGCAAGACCCAAAAGCCACTTTTAGCGTCATGGTGGGCGAGAAGATGGAAAAGCAATCAATACAGTGATGGGTTGCTAGCCGCATCGCCTGTTAACATGATTTGCATTTTTGCCCATTCCCTCGATTGGCTTTTACGATCTGCGTGGGAAGAGAAGCAGCTGGTACATTCTAAGTTTTTTTTATTTCTCCCAGACCAGCATGGGAGATCTACAACATAGTTTTACAAATAAATTAAATATATAAAATAATAACTTTTGATCTAAAAATATATAATAAATATGCGCCATCGACCCTTTAAAATCATAATGGTCCAACTATACTATAACAACTATAAAAATTACGCCTTAGCAAAAGTTATTCAAGAGCATTATTGTCCACGTGAACGAAGTCGAAGGCATCGGTTAGTCATCAATAAATTCAAGAACTAGGTTCTTGTCAATGGAGTATTTTCCATGTATAATGAGTAGTCTCCCTATTTTTCGCTAAATGCTTGACTTTCCTATACGACTTTTGCCTTTATAGTATACTAGCGGCCCGTCCCGGCTTTGCACGGGTGGACGTAAGATATTTTTTTATTTTTTATTTTGATACTTTTGTTAAACGCAGTATCTCATTATCTATGTATACTTACAATCCGAGTTTATTTATCTTTTTTTATTTAAGTAAAGAACATACTTTTGTTCTATCATCAATAGTTTCCGCAGCGCATGCGACGAAAGATGTTTTATGGTATTTTTTTCACACCTTGGGTTACGTTACTAAAGTTTTAGTAAGGATCCCTAATCTTTTCTAGCAATAAATAGGTATAGCTTATGTTACTCAGGGTGAACGTAGCTTTCTAATTTTTGAGTTTATCATTACAAACACACACACACACACAAATACAAATCTTTCCTCTTTATAATATACGTGTAGATTAGTGTAGATTCCTACAAAAAAGAAAAATCTCCAATAACTCCCGGAAGTAACGACCCGCCCAATATCGACCACGCCTATTGGAAACGGATATCGGTTCGAGTCTGCGCAGTGCGATTGAAAGCTTTTTGTATATGCAGAGCTTTTTATTTTCCTGACATATAAGCTTTGAAGGCGGAGATTCCTATCTATTCGAAATATAACGTTTTTAGTAGGTCTCAAAGTCACTTGTTAATCCCACGGGATTAAAAAAGTAATACAGAAGAAATAAACTGTTAAATGAATATTTTCACCTTAAAAATACATTTACAGTTTACTTACATATTGTAGCATATATTACTATTTAAATCTTTGTTTTTTTTTACTACCAGAGCCATACTTGGTCAGAGTAGCCAAAGAAATTTGGCCTACATTCCTCACTGGCCAGACGGGTTGGAGATGTCTCATTGATGTATATAAGCTTTGTTTTGCTTGTATTCCTAAGTCACACGGGAGGACTTAGAGTGGCCCTATTCTACTCTGGCCGGAAACGACCAATTGTTTTTAAATAGTCCTGGTCATAGACCTAGAATTTTTTATGGTCCCAGTTTAGGTATAAGGGCTCTCAGACAAGCGATACTTGTCGGCGATAGTCGGCGACCATCGCGCGACAGTTCGTGATAGAAGTAACAGTCGCGCGACGCCGATATCTTAGCAATTTTGCGAAAAACGTCCACTCACACAAAAAGGGTCCCCCGAACCTAGACCAAAATACAACTTTCCATACAAACGTAGTCTACGTTTTATTTCAAAACGACATGTCCGATTTGGGCAAAATTTTGTAATTTCAAAGATATTGCAATTATCTAGGTTTATAACTAGTTTCCGACGGTAAAAATATGAACTTGAAATAGAATATACCTCCCACGCTGGTCTGGGAGAAATGAAAAAACTTAGAATGTACCAGCTGCTTCTCTTCCCGCGCAGATCGTAAAAGCCGATCGAGGGAATGGGCAAAAATGCGAATCATGTTAACAGGCGATGCGGCTAGCAACCCATCACTGTATTGATTGCTTTTCCATCTTCTCGCCCACCATGACGCTAAAAGTGGCTTTTGGGTCTTGCGGCTCTGGGTTCTGCATAGAGCCGCAAGACCCAAAATGCTCTGTCTGCCCCATTAGGGATAAAGACGTGATAGTATGTATGTATGTATGAAATAGAATATAGTGTTTTATATCATTTTTGACCATTAGTATGGGAAACTTCTAAATCGTTATATTTTCTTTCCAGTTCATAATTTTACCATAAGAAACCAGTTATAACCCTAGATAATTGCAATTTCTTTTCAATTACCAATTTTTACCGGAATCTGACATGTGGTTTCAAAATTAAACGTAGACTACGTTTGTATGGAGAAGTCTAGGGTCGGGGACTCTAAACTGTAAACAGTAGTTCCCAAAATAGTTTGAAGTGTTATCTAGAGCCACAAGAGACAAAGTCATATGATGATTCCGTTTCCTTTTAAATAATTTATTACAAACTAGCCTAAGCTCGCGACTTTGTTCGCGTGGACTTTATGACTCTGGAAAATGCTCATCAGGCTGAACAACTTTTGCTAAGGCGGCAATTTTATATTTCTTATAGTTCAGCTGGACCATTATGGTCTTCGGCCTCGGCGAACATTCTGCGACCAAATTGCAGACGTTCTAAAAAGTACCCTTAACCGAAGGGCATGTATGAAGAGATTGATGAGTGTAGAAGAAGCAAAAGAGGTTTGTCAGGATCGTAGCAAGTAGAGGTCCATAGTCTCTGCCTACCTGTGGGAAACAGGCGTGATTTTATGTATGTATGTAATGGTACGGAACACTTAAATAAACAAATAAATTTATGGGGACAAATTATACTGATTGAGCTAGCCCCAAAAGCAAACTTATTAGTAATCTGAGCCCAAAGTAAGTTCGAGACTTGTGTTATGGGATACTAACTCAGCGATACTATATTTTATAACAAATACATATATAGCCTTTTGTGTGTTAACAATAGAGACACAATAGTAAGGCAATTCATTTATACTGGGAGCCGGTATAGCCACACACAAAAGGTTAAATAAACATCCAAGACCTAGGACAATTTGAAAAAGGCCATTTACCAACTTGCCCTGACCGGGGATCGAACCCGGAACCTCTTGGTGATAGTTCTCTACTTCGTGCGTGAGTCCGACTAGGACTTCACCGGTTATTTATTTAACTTTTTCTAAGGCTAGTTGCACACGTTCGATCACTCCCATCGGACGAGGCGTGTAGTCGATAAGGCGTATTGAGTATCGATGGCGCCACGCCCAGAAAAAACGCCGCGATGCGCATGTCCGATCGCTGCACTGTCGCATACATCCTTCACGACATTCAGATGCACTTAAGACTCCTTATTCGAGACCAATCTAGAATTTTCTATACACTGAGAAAAAATAATGGTTACTAGAAGCAAAAACGTTTGCTTCACTTTATAAAATCGAATGACTGCTGAACTCAGGGCTACAAGTAGTTAAAATGTGTTATAATGAATAGTTGTAATTTTAGACATGCAACTACATGGTTCTGCTAATTAGAACCAAAGTTTGGTATCTACTGACCGAATCGCAATTAACAAATCTGATTCAGCTATTTCTTTTACTCAGTGTGCAATCGTAGCCTAGCTTTTATTTTGAAACGACTTGCCAGATTTCAATTTTTGGCAAAAATTTGTAATTTTAAAGAAATTAATGATGATGAATTCGAGGGTTACTGTTAATGTCTAGTCAGGTACTCTAGGCATTTATATCCTACTAATATCCAACTTATCCCAAGGACTAAATTCACCTTTAAAATCTTTTCAGTATATTATGTTAGACCTTATAATTATATACGGACAAATTACACTGATTGAGCTAGCCCCAAAGCAAGTTCGAGACTTGTGTTATGGGATATTAACTCAACGATAATATATTTTATAATGATAATAAAATAACATTAAAAAAACAAAAAGGAAATTCGAGACTCATGTACAAATTGCGCGAGTGACTGCAGACTTAAGTATGGAAATACTGTTTTTTTATTATTATTTGTGACTGTTGTTTTTATTTCATTATACTAAAATGATCTAGTATAGCCCGTGGTTAGATTTATTACGGGTATGTCCCTTCCACGTTATATAAGAGTATACACTATATTTTTCAAACTTGACCACTTTTTTATTATAAAAAAATAATCCACCAGAATCAAAATGCTTTAGCGGAATTAGCTTGTCAACTAAGAAATATGAAAGTGTTAAAAGTGCCTTTAATCGAAAATATAGACAATTTTAAGAAAGTAATTTGATTATAAAAATTCTACGTTTTATCAGGATTTTTTTATATAATTTTAAACAAAACACCGGAAGTGACGACACACTGCAATCGAAGTTTAAATTTAGCGCTAATAAAACAATGACATCTGTCAACTGTCAATGTCTACTGTTTAAATTACCGTCTGTATGTTGGTTGTTGTCAAATTGTTGTGTTGGTAGATGACAGTGACAGTGAGATATAATACAGGGGTGCCATTTTTGAAACGTGGAGTCACTAAACGAACGGTTTTTGTATGGAAAAAACCAGTAATTTAGGTGACATCGCGTTTCAAAAATGGCACTTCAGTACAGTACTGAAAGTGGAAATTGCCAACTTTACTCAAAAAATCTTCATCGTGACATCACTTCCTCAAATAAGCTTGACCTTGCTTGAAAATAAAGGTCAATGGGTTTTTTGCAAATATCTAAATAGGTAAGACCTTATTTTAAAATCTGATTTGAGAAATCTTCTCCTAGAGGCTATTCCTCGAAAAGGATTGCGAATCAGATCTTTTTGAAAATTACTTGACAAGCCAATTGTCTTTAAAAATCGAAACAACCAACCTGTTCTAAATTCAAGCGTTAAAAAACTCGAGCTCAGATAGGCCGGCGTCCGTTCCGCACGTTATTGGTTATTGATCGGTTTCCAATCAGCCAATCAGGGCGCGTTCCGGGCACGCCCGTGTGTAGAACGCCTACCGGACGAATGAGGAAAATAGGTTTTCCAAGTTTGAATTTTTGTGAGAAAAAAGGGTATTGAGAACAGAAAATGCTCATGTCTTTAAAGCATTTTTTTTAGTAGTATTCTACTCAACATTTTTAAGGTTAAAAACGGGACTCTATTACTAAGACCGTCTGTCCGTCTATATGTCTGACTGTCTGTCACCAGGCTGTATCTCATGAACCGTAATAGCTAGGCAGTCGAAATCTTTATCTATATGTGTATTTCTGTTGCTGATAAACAACAAATACTTAAAACTGAATAAAATAAATTTTTAAGTGGGGTTCTCAACCAACAAACTTTGTTTTTCTAGTTAATGGAACAGTACCTTCGGGTGCGAGTCCAACTTGCACTTGGCCGGCTATTTCACACTAGCAAGGTTAATTGTAACGTCTTGATCTATAGGTACGAGACGTTTTGCACATCAGCACATCATGATTTAAGAGAATATACATACATACATACTATCACGTCTTTATCCCTAATGGGACAGACAGAGCATTTTGGGTCTTGCGGTTCTATGCAGAGCCCAGGGCCGCAAGACCCAAAAGCCACTTTTAGCGTCATGGTGGGCGTGAAGAGGAAAAGCAATCAATACAGTGATGGGTTGCTAGCCGCATCGCCTGTTAACATGATTTGCATTTTTGCCCATTCCCTCGATCGGCTTTTACGATCTGCGTGGGAAGAGAAGCAGCTGGTACATTCTAAGTTTTTTTATTTCTCCCAGACCAGCATGGGAGCAATATACATTCCTTGAAATATCCCGTAGGTATAGTAATTTGTATGTAGGTTAACTTTATTTCAACCATTGTAGAAACAAACCGGTGCAATAAATACAGAACAAGCGAAGCGAGCGAAGCGTCTCAGTTTCCAGATTGGCCAAAAATGCTTTTGTCCGGCTGTTAGTTTGTCCGGTGTTCTTCTCGCCTACAGGTTGCATTTCTTAACCAATTCTCGTGAAATTTTGTGAGTAGAAAAAATATATAGAATTTTTCTATCCATTAAGTTTTTTAAAATTTTTCAAAATGGCCGAAATATTTATTTATTTTATTTTTATCAAACTTTATTGTTCTAAAGTACAAATATACTTTTAGCAAATGTCGGACTAAATGCTAAAAGCATTTTCTCCCAGTAAACCATAGGTAGAATATGGTGAAATAGGTATAAATTGACTTAAATATAGTGGTTAAAAACTTAAAAAAATATCATTATTAGCCATTTCGAAATTTTTTCAAAAATGTTGCAAACCTTTCTTTTGAAGACGCAGTTTTTTTATTGGAAGCACTTTTTTATTCGGTAAACTTCCACAGGTTGGGACGACTTGCGAGGTCTACAGGTCACTGAGCCGCTAGTTTTTTTTTTTTGCTTTACTTTACCCTCAGAGAATTTAGAGCCCATATTCTTAAAATTACGCACCAAAAACAAATACCACCAAAATACACAAGCAAGAGATATCGAAACGAAAAAACAAAGCATCGAAAACAATAAGATTTTTCATTAAAAATTAATCTCATTCAAAACACAACAGTGCCCCTCACAATAGTCTGATTCGGACAAACTAATTACTTCTCTCTTTATCTATCTTTCTTAAAGGATAAAAATAATTACAAGATAAAAGATATTTCTTCCGCCGACGTCTCTTTTTCCGATTTTTTTTTTGCGACGACGCGATCTGTCGGCGAGTTCATTGTGTAATTCATTGGTGATGCTGGCGGATTAGTGTGGACAAGCCTGTCTATATTTTCAACTTGAATTAATAAAAAAAATGGCGCGTCAATTATTAATATAGATATTATTTCATATTACATAGATTACCAGCCTAAACCGAAGATGGGGTTGATAAATATAGAATCTTCTTTCTTTCTTTGACGACTTGACGACCTCCGTGGCGTAGTGGTCACCATGCTAGTCCGCCACCCAGGGGTCCCGGTCAGGTCAGGGCAAGTTGGAAAATGGCCTTTTTCAAATTGTCCTGGGTCTTTGATATTTATCTATACATGTATTTGTTATAAAATATAGTATCGTTGAGTTAGAATCCCATAACACAAGTCTCGAACTTACTTTGGGACTAGCTCAATCAGTGTAAGTTTTCCCTATATATTTATTTATTTATATTTTTATTTATTTATTCTTTCTTTCTTTCTTTCAATCTGAAATGTACTCGAACTTGGCGTTCTGGGGAGATCACTTGCGGCAGAACAGTTTACTAATACACTAAGGTGGAGCTTATGGGTAAAGTCCATATGGATCTTTCTACTTTCTTTTTAGCATTGGTAGTTTGGTCGCGAGGTCTACTGTTCTCACAAAACCACTAGTAGTATATTTCCTATTTACAACTCTTTTACAATACATGTAAATGTCGGGCGTAAGACTACAATGTCGTTTCTGTAATAATCGAGAAACGTGCTAAAATTTAAACAATTATTCTGTACACTTTGGTTCCTTTGACTTCAGAAGCTGTATTGAAAGCCATCAATGCAGATCCCTAAGGATTAATTAAAGTCATTACCTTCTTTTAGAAATCCTTGTTGGAGGCCTATGTCCAGCAGTGGACTTCCTGTGGCCAATATAATGATGATGGTTACCTTTTAGTAAATTACACGTTTTTGCTTCCAGTCTAGGATATCAAAAGGATTTTTAGGCGTTTCACTATTTTCAAAATAAATAAATCGTAAAGGTATGTCCACACTACGTATCGCGGCATGTTTTAATTCAATTCTTGGCCCATACTAATTAACCCTTTCTAGAATTCTTTGCAAAGAGACAATAATAATAAGGGCCAAATGAACATTAGCGACGAGAGGTTGACGTGCTTTGTTTATTAAAATGTAAATACAAAAATAATGCCGTATTTAGAAGTCTGGTCTACCCTTTGGGTTGCGGAGGTCAAACGGCAGTCGCTCTGTGTAAAAACCAGTAACTTCGTCGAATCATCTAGGTTACGTAGCTCTTCCATGCTGGTCTGGGAGAAAAGAAAAAACTTAGAATGTACCAGCTACTTCTTTTACCGCGCAGATCGTAAGAGCCGATCGAGGGAATGGGCGAGATTTGAATCATGGTAGTAGATGATGCCGCTAGCAACCCATCACTATTTTGATTCCTTTTCCATCTTAATGCCCACCATCACGCTGAGCGTGGCCTTTGGGTCTTACGGCCCTGGGCTCTGTCTGCCCCGTCAGGGATATAGACGTGAAAATGTGAAAAAAATATGTAAAAAATGTAGCCGACCCCGGGCTCTGAAGCGTTACCGCTGAGGATACAACCGGGAATACGGGAGATTGATAATGATGATGAAGGATGTAACAGTTGAGATGACTAAGAAAACTGAGAAAAGGGATGCGACTTATTGTGAAGACTACACCTAGAGTGGGATAAAAAAGAAAAAGAAAGCGATTCGGACGAAATGAAGACAATAAATCGAACCACGGGATATACCTACTAACTTATGTAGGTATGAGTTACAATAGCGCCTTGCGGTGTTACCCGCGCCTAAAATAGTCTATGTGATAATTATACATATTACTCAGGGTGTCAGCTTCCTGTAAGCCAAATTTTATCAAAAATTATCCAGCTGTTTGCGCGTGAAGAGGTAACAAACATACACATACACACACAACTTACAATCTTTCTTATAATATTATTATACACTGTGGCTTTTCATTAGTTTTGGAGCCGAAGGCCACTTCATAGGCATCGTTAGTAAGACCTAATTAGATAGTCAAAATAAAAATTCAAAACCAAAAAATGTTGACTAAAACTCGGAAGTAAAATTGTGAGATCAATTAGTGGTACCACCCCGCCATACACCGCCCGCCGGCCGGCCGGGGGTCATCAACATCACGTAGCTGTTTTGGCCGGCGTAACTACGTGGTCTCGATCAAAAGTCATTTACGCAACTTTTTTATATTATGACATACAATTACGTATATGGATAGAGATAGATATGGACTTTGTTCATGTTTCTTTTCTTTAGTTTAGTAATTATTGCAATTCTAACTACTAATATTTTATTATTTGTCACTTTTATACGTTCGTTTAAGTAATGTTTTCAATCAATTTCATTATTATATTGTACTCGGTCAATACAAAGGAATTGACAAAGCGGACACTGGTGATAGTGTATAACAATAATTGCTGACCCCCGGACGGGTCAAGCTGACCGATCGTCCTTCGCAGCGGAAGCGCACACTTACATACATACATACTATCACGTCTTTATCCCTAATGGGGCAGACAGAGCATTTTGGGTCTAGCGGTTCTATGCAGAGCCCAGGGCCGCAAGACCCAAAAGCCACTTTTAGCGTCATGGTGGGCGAGATGATGGAAAAGCAATCAATACAGTGATGGGTTGCTAGCCGCATCGCCTGTTAACATGACTTTGCCCATTCCCTCGATCTGCGTGGAAAGAGAAGCAGCTGGTACATTCTAAGGTTTTTTTATTTCTCCCAGACCAGCATGGGAGCACACACTTGCAACTTGCATTTCAATATTTTAATGGTTGCGATTTGTAAAGCACATCAGTTGTAACTAATATAAGTCACTGTAGGGTCACAACAAAAAAAAATAATGATAGTTTTGACTATACTGTATACAGCTTGCCGTTTCAATTATTTACAATTCGTTGGTTATACTATTGATAGCAAAATATGAGTGCAAAGACAGGTGATTTTAGGGTTCCGTACCCAAAGGGTAAAAACGGAACCCTATTACTATGACTTCGTCTCCGTCTGTCTGTCTGCCCGTCTGTTTGTTGCGATAAGACCGCCTTTTTACATCTGTTTTATATATTATTGTTCACTATTACGACGCCTCGCCTTGGGCATATTAGGGAACGACAACTGATATAAGTCTCGCGGCAAAGGCACTATAAAGTGCACTATTATTTCATTATTTGTCACTACACTAAAACTTATTTGAATTTTGTTTAAATAATGTTTTCAATCAATTTTATTATTATATTGTACTCGGTCAATACAAAGGAATTGACAAAGCGGATACTGGCGATAGTGTATAACAATAATTGCTGACCCCCGGACGGGTCAAGCTGACCGATCGTCCTTCGCAGCGCGAGCGCACACTTGCAACTTGCAATTCCAATATTTGAATTGTTGCGATTTATAATGCACATCAGTTGTAATAAAAGTCACTGTCTTATGTGGTCCTATAATAAACCTTGTACTCAGTCAGTCACAACAAAAAATTAAACTATAGTGTAGGTATATTGCTTGTTATCTTCATTCGTTATATATTTTATAATGTTTTTAAAGAAAAGGAAAATTTTAACTTTATCCGCTGCGTTTCATTCTGCAGTCGTAAAAACCGATCGAGGCCATAGGCGATCTATACACGAACTATAAACTAATATAATTTTACAAAACTAAAAACCGACTTTACAACAACCCCAAACTATAACATGAAAAGTAAGGCTTTTAAAAAAAAAAGAATTTTCCTAATCGATTCAGATTTAATTATCAATGACATGACAGACATAAAAAAACCGGACTCGCGCACAAAGGGTTCCGTACCATTATCTATAAAAATCAAGTATTTTGTATGGGAGCCCTCTTAAATATATTTTTTTTTTATTTATTTATTTATTATTAAAAATTATTATTATTATTAAAACTAAAATACAACTGAGTATTTTGTGAATATTTCAAGTGCCTACCTGATGCCATTATTAATATCGAACAAAAAAGGGCAAAAAAATCACGTTTGTTATATGGGAGCCCCCCTTAAATATTTATTTTATTTTGTTTTTAGTATTTGTTGTTATAGCGTCTACAGAAATACATAATTTGCGAAAATTTCAACTGCCTAGCTAGCGTGGTTTTTGAGATAAAGCCTGGTGACAGACAGACGGACAGACGGACAGACAGCGTCTTCGTCAAGTCTTAGTAATAGGGTCCCGTTTTTACCCTTTGGGTACGGAACCCTAAAAAGGTCATAGATCACGACGAATCGATAACCTCCTTCTTTTTTGGAACTCGGTTAAAAATGAGCTATAAACGCAAATCAACAAGCAGAAAATCGCAAGTGTGTGCCCAGTCCGTTCAGTCCGTCCACCGTAGGGTTAAGACGGTTGGGGTCGGTAATGACCAGAAAGGGTTAAACTTTAATGCGGGCACCTGCGATTCAATGGAATTAACCGGGTTTGTTTTTAGGTTTTTTTTTTGTGTTAATTAAAGTGTTGATTTTGCCCGTATAGGGTGACAGTGGGTAAGATGAAATTCCACATACCTATAAGTTATGTAAGGTCTAACAAATTAAACTGAAACAATTTTAAGGGGTACACAGGGGTATACAGTCTGTGATATTAAACTACTTTCGCCAAGCATCATCTGTAGAAATATGAAAAATTAATTTTGGCTTTCCATACAAATTCTGATCAGCTGATCGGTCAACTTGTATGAGGGCAAAAATGACTTTCCATATTTCGATAGGTGATCCTTGAGAAAAGCTTTTTAGTATCATGGACTGAATTCACCCTTAGAATAGTTTTAGTATATTTTGTTAGACCTTATAATATCATCATCATCATATTCAGCTTACATTAACCCGCTACTAAGCATAATCGTCCCTTTTTTGTGCCTTTTTCCACCGTCCGTATATATTTATTTTATTATTTATTAATTTATTTACGAGGTATGAAATTCCTCAGTTTGCGAGACTTAATTCCCTAACTCCATCCCCAACAGCCAGGGCCGGACATCGTAAAGATATCAGCGGCCGCTGTAAGCTGTAAACCTAAGGGCCGCGGCGTCGCGTCTTATGTGGATTGCCCTTATTTATTGGGTCGATCTGGGAGAACGGTCTACACGTATACGTACATACATACTATCACGTCTTTATCCCTAATGGGGCAGACAGAGCATTTTGGGTCTTGCGGTTCTACGCAGAGCCCGGGGCCGCAAGACCCAAAAGTCACTTTTAGCGTCATGGTGGGCGAGAAGATGGAAAAGCAATCAACACAGTGATGGGTTGCTAGCCGCATCGCCTGTTAATATGATTTGCATTTTTGCCCATTCCCTCGATCGGCTTTTACGATCTGCGTGGGAAGAGAAGCAGCTGGTACATTCTAAGTTTTTTTTAAGCTATTGCATAGCTTCTATCGCGGGCCTTGAGCGCGGAGACTGAATCCAGAAATTCCGTAACGAAAAAACCTCACGCTTCCCACTCCGCCTACCATGTAGGTTGCCGCTTCGTCTCCGTCGTCCGTTTGCGACGTTGCCGTCCTTCCTTGTAAAAATTCACCGACAGGACGGAACCACCTTAATGCAATAGCTTTACCGCGGCAGTCCCCGAGTGCCACACGTCTTTTTTTATTTCTACTAGACCAGCATGGGAGTCTACACGTATAGACGAAGATATATACAACGTAGAAGGGACATAAACGTAATAAATCAAATCACGGGCTATACTACACTACAGTATAATGATATTAGAATAAAAGAAAAAAAATCGGCCCTTCCATACAAAAGTGTTTATTATACCATAGTGATCTAGTGTAACTCGTGGTTATTTTATTTTACAAAGAAGGCTTTACTCGAAAATTCAGTTTTTTTTTAAATTTCAGCCTTAAATCAAAGCAATTATTTATTTATTTATTTGGACTATTATTGACTAATGATGTAAGTTTAATGAAAATAGGAAAATTCCTTATTTTAAGGGTTAAGGGATGTCATGTTATGTGATGTCATCCTTGACACTAGATAGCGCTTAATGGTAATAATTAAAACAATCTTTTATTATATTATTTAAAGGATTAGTCGCAGTTCGTGCGTTCATAGTTTTATGTAAACAACAGCGTTGGTTGCGGTTCGGGCGTTCTACAAAATGACAAAAAAAATGTGATCCTAAGATGGTAGCGGTTCGTGCGCTCAACAAAATTACATTATTGCAGTGGTTGCGTTTCGGGATCTCTTCAATAAACTTAGCGAGGATAGTCTATCGAAAAGATCCCGAAACGCAACCACTGCAATAATGTAATTTTGTTGAGCGCACGAACCGCTACCATCTTAGGATCACATTTTTTTTGTCATTTTGTATAACGCCCGAACAGCAACCAACGCTGTTGTTTACATAAAACTATGGACGCACGAACAGCGACTAATCCTATTTAAATTAATTAGTACTCTAATTAATTAAATATGACTTTTTATGAAATGCAATAAATATTGTTAAATCATATTCAACACTTCCATTGTCACTTTTTTGCTTGTCGTGTGTGCTGCCATCTCTGTGTGCCTACCCGCATCTCCAGTATTGCTTACTTTCGGGTCCTCCAATCGTTTCTATGGCGTTCGGTATCTGTTACGTTAGTAATTATAATATCTTTGGCGATGTACAGTCGGGGGCAAATAAAAGTGATTACTATACGTCCTATAAAGACAGGGGCTCAGATTAATCTGTATCCACCTGTACACGAAGGTAACCTATGGGTCAGCGACTCGTCACTGACCTGATCTAATCTTCGGGTATGGGTCTTGACCAAATTGTTTAAGTTTCGATGAGTTTGACCACTGTGTAGTTACAGAATTAATATAAGCACTAACGTAGTATCGTGTATGGGACTTATCTAACTATTGTAATTGGATTGCAGAAACTTTATGAAGCTGGTAACCCTATTCTCATGTTATAAATTAAAATTTCGGCCAAGGGCGAGTCGGTTTCGTTCCGTAACATTATCTTTAAATCAAAATCGCGTTTGTTGTATGGATGCCCCACTTAATTATTCAGTTTTTAGTAATTGTTGTTATAGCGGCAACAGAAATCGGGTCCCTATTACTAAGACTTCACTGTCCGTCTGTCGCCAGGGTGTATCTGATAAACTGTGATAGCCAGATAGTTGAAATTTTCACACATGATGTATTTCAGCTGCCGCTATAACAAGAAATACTAAAAACAGAATAATTAAATGTAGTTACAATACAACAAACGTGATTTTTTTTTCCGATTTTGGCTAGATATTAATAACAGCAAAAGATAGAAACTTGAAGTACTCACAGAATATTCACTTTGAAAATAAATAATTAAAAAACATAAATAAAGTAAATATAAACGTAATTTTTTTATAGACAATGATGCGAGTCCGATTCGCACTTGGACGGTTTATTACCGTCGTAGCCTTTGTAGTAGTACAATCACTAGAATAACAATTCAAGTCGCCCCTTTCTAAAGCGGTCATTACAAGGAAAGGCAATCAAAGTCCACCAATAAACGTAATCGAAGTTGCAGTTATGGGGTCGTGATTAGACCCTCAATCTGTAGTGGACTTTGGGCATTATAGCATACTAGCTGTACCCGCGGGCTTCGCTCCCCGTAGGAGTTTCGGGATAAAGAGTACCCTAAGTCCTATTCTATTCCTAAATTTATTCAGAAACTGATATTAAAACCGCTTTTTGGAGTCATCCAAGAAACTATGACGTCATCCGCCTGTATTTCATACAAATCCCATGGAAATTGTTTGTTTTGACGTTTAGAAAAAAATAATCTGATTTGACTTGTACAGCGGATTGTCTTAGTTAATAGGGTGACTTTTTAACTACTAATCAAATGTTTAGAGCAATTCTTTTACTGACCAAAGTGATTTTAGATTTATTATTGCAGAATTTAGTTACCATCAAATATATAGATAACTAAAATAAATGAAGAAAAAATAACTATACTTTAAACGAATTAACTCGAATAAACAATCGAACAATTTCATTTAATGAGACAGATTTTCATACTTCTTGTAGTAGTAACCGTAACCGGGATGCATGAAGAGAATGATGAGTGTAGATGAAGCAAAAGAGGTCTGTCAGGAACGAAGCGAGGAGGTCCATAGTCTCTGCCTACCCCTGTGGGAAACAGGCGTGATAAGTATAATGTATGTATTTAACCCTTTAACCGAGAGCGTCGCATATATGTGACAAACATTGTCGGGCCCATTCCGCGAAGGTCGCATATTTGCGGCAAAAAAAATGCTCGTATGGCACATAACTTAGGTATCCATATCCGTTTTTGGTTGTAGATAGGTATGTTAGATTTACCATGTCTCGCGCTGGGGGCACGACAACTGATATAAAGTCTCGCGGTGAAAGGGTTAATCCTATACTAATGCTTTCGCAAGTAAAGTGACATCGGGCGTGGTCCGTACTTGGGTGAATGGCATAAAAACTAATCGAGCTCCTCCGTACTTCGGAAGGCACATATATGCCAATGGTCGCGGCTGTCATCATTGTATGGCAGTCGTCAAACAATGTCAGATGCCTTTAGGCAGCCTGAAAAAGCGTTACCTTTGTTGGGCACTAACACACACGAAAAAACTAATCTGATAAATCTTTTTAGACAACTTTTTTCTCCAAAATCTGACAAATCACACCCTAATTTATTGACCAAAGAGTTTTTTATATCGGCGCATAGACAACGAGCCAATTTGGGCGCCAAAGGGTTCAAAGGGATTGTTTGTCGAATCAAGATGCGAAAAAAAGGACAAGCTCCCTTTGTGCTATTTTTTCTTAATTTCAACTTGATCCCAATCAGGAGTAAATTATAATGGAGAGTTAACTAGAAGAATGTCCCGGTTGTATTGTTTCGTTGATTTCTTTTTTCGGTTGGTATCATTGGGATTTATATAGAGCTGTTGGCAATTTTTAGGTATGGAAAATATACATATACATACTATCACGTCTTTATCCCTGATGGGGCAGACAGATCACTTTGTATCTTGCGGCTCTGTGCCGACAAAGCCCAGGGCCACAAGACTTAAAAGCCAAAAGCGTTATGGTGGACGAGAAGATGGCAAAGCAATCAATGCAGTGACGGGTTGCTAGCCGCATCGCGTGTTAACATAATTCGCATTTTCGCTCATAATTATTTTCTGAATGAAAAATACATACATACATACATACTATCATGTCTTTATCCCTAATGGGGCAGACAGAGCATTTTGGGTCTTGCTGCTCTATGCAGAGCCCAGGGCCGCAAGACCCAAAAGCCACTTTTAGCGTCATGGTGGGCGAGAAGATGGAAAAGCAATCAATACAGTGATGGGTTGCTAGCCGCATCGCCTGTTAACATGATTTGCATTTTTGCCCATTCCCTCGTTCGGCTTTTACGATCTGCGTGGGAAGAGAAGTAGCTGGTACATTCTAAGTTTTTTTTATTTCTCCCAGACCAGCATGGGAATTAAATGAAAAATATGTCTTAATAAAAGAAAATATAATTAGACATAAATGTTTGACATTTTTGTAATATTTTTAAAATGCCTGAAATATGATATTTATAAAGCTTTGGACCTCCATATTTCCACCATTTTAAAAAAACCTGAAAGAAACGGTATATAATTTTCGAACCTTCTTACAAGATTTCACGAGATTCGGTTGAGAAATACAACCTGTAGGGAAGAGCATTTCGAAAAATTTATAAAAAAGTTTACATTTTAGTAAGTTTTTCGATATATGATACTTATAAAGATTTTACCCTCCATATTTTCACTAGTTTGAAAAACTGAGAAAACTAATATATATATTTTTTTTACTTCTTACAAAATTTCACGAGAATCTGTTGAGAAATGCAACCTGTAGGCGAGAACTGCCGGACAGACAAACTGACAATTTCATTTTTGGCCAACTTCACAACTGAGACGCTTCGCTCCCTCGACCAACTGATTGTCACACCAAAACTTTACCTCATCAACTCTTAAAACATCTCCAAAAAGAAAAAAAAATACCGTCTCACCCAAATTCGCTTCCTCGTTCAACTTTAAATTAACTTTTTTCCCTTTTTTTGTTTATCGGCAGATCTTAACCCTTCCCGTTGTATCGCCGAAGCATCAAAGATCTGAATAAATGTCCCGGCCAAAATTGAATTTTTATCGAGATGAAAATAAGTCTTAACACCGGTTTTTCGATTAAAAAATACAAAGAAAGTTACGCGTTCGACTCCTTTGACGGTGGTTTTTTAATTAAGATTCCTTGAAGCAACTCTTTTGTAGCATTGATATTCAAAATAATGGTAAATTGCTAATGAACCGTTAAATCTGTAGGAAAATGTTGTCGTGGCTTTTTTCGTGTAATAATATTCATTTTTATATCGAATAAAAAATGTATTACTTTATTTTCCTCTTGGTATTTGTTTTCTTTTTTTATCTTATAGGTCAGTGGTTCCCAAACTTATTTTGTCTACTGCCCACTTTGAGAATAAATATTTTTTTAGCGCCCCCATTTTTTCACCTATTTAAAAACCACTATAACTTCAAATTAAATTAATTAATTATTGTGACCTAATATATGTATATTATGTAAATATTTATTCTCAAAGTGGAGGATGATATTTATGTGGTTGTTGTTGAGAGTCGAGAGCTCTTGCAGTCGTTGTTTAAGAGGCCTCCTAGCTAAATAAAGCTCCTAGCAAAAAAAAAACATTTTCTTTCTGGGTCTCTTACCGCCCCCCTTGAGACCTGCAGCGCCCACAAGGGGGCGTTATCGCCCACTTTGGGAAAGACTGTTATAGGTCTTCATCATCATCATCATTTCAGCCACTTAACGTCCACTGCTGCCGATTTCCAAAATGACGATCTAGAGCGATTTGCATCCAACGCTTTCCAGCGGCCTTAGCCATTTAGTCTAATTGATACATTTTTGAGAAAAAAAAATTCTAACCCGAAAAGTAAAAAAATTACAAATTATGTAGTCCCACAAAAATATTACCTCTCAGCAGCGTGGCCAAAAGGCTGGCAGCATTGCCACGTTGTATTGGTTGATTCTTTGAGTCAGGTAGTCACCAGATCTCTAGTCACGGAATACCTCGAAAAGACGTTTTGAATAATTTTTTTTTTAATAGTCTGTATAATCGATATATAAAATACTAGCGGCCCATCCTGGCTTTGCGTGGATATGTATTTTTATACATATAAACTTTCTTTATAAATTATTCTTATATTTTGATGAAAACCACATTAAATAAGTTACTTTATAATAACTAAGCAGAAATACATACACACAGAGGAATAGACTGCAGGAAGCGACTTTGTTTAATACTATGTATTGAATGTAGGAACACGCTGAGTATCCCATACAATAGGCTACTTTAATGTGTATGTTTTCGGTTAATATTTTATACATACATACATACATACTATCACGTCTTTATCCCTAATGGGGCAGACAGAGCATTTTGGGTCTTGCGGTTCTATGCAGAGCCCAGGGCCGCAAGACCCAAAAGCCACTTTTAGCGTCATGGTGGGCGAGAAGATGGAAAAGCAATCAAATACAGTGATGGGTTGCTAGCCGCATCGCCTGTTAACATGATTTGCATTTTTGCCCATTCCCTCGATCGGCTTTTACGATCTGCGTGGGAAGAGAAGCAGCTGGTACATTCTAAGTTTTTTTTATTTCTCCCAGACCAGCATGGCATTAATATTTTATATAAAACAAAAAATAGCACTGAAAAGAATTTTTTTTTTAAAGAGCAATTAAATTGGTTAATTAATCAAGTAGTAATAAGCATTTCAAATATAAGAGTGGGAGTGTGGTGGGGATATCTCACAATCTCTTTTGTACGCGCGAGACCTCATAGCGTGACGTAAAGATTTTTTTTGTTGTTGTAAATTCCGAAAGAAACAAATTGTTTTTTCGATGAAAGAAACGATATCTCGTTTTTTACCGTTTTATTCGTTTGTTGTATTGAAATATTCCCGAAAAAAACCTTCGGAATTTTTCGAAAGATACCAGAAATTTTGAAAAAAACATTTGAAATAATCCAGTTTTTATTAGTATAATTTCAACAGACAGTATAGTATTAGTATTGTGTGCGTGATAGTTTAGTTCACTAAATGAAGGCCGGAAAAGAATAAGCGCATGACAAGTATGACAACAAAAATAAATCATTCTATCCTCCAAAACAGAATAAAAACATCAATACTTTTCCGTTTTTTTCCTTTTTTTCCGTTTTATTGATAAAAAACATGAAAAATTGCTTAAATATCTTCTTGAAACTTTCGAACATAAGTTGAAATAATTGGCCAAGTGCGTGTCGGGCCACGCGCAGTGTTGGGTTCCGTAGTTGTAAATGACAACTTTGAGTTCATGCCACTAAAAACGTCTAAAACGTCTAAGTATCTATTGAATTTGTATGAAATTTTCCTTTTCGAGTACATTTTATAAGTTGTTCGCCTATAACTTTTTGATTTGTTAACCCTACTTAGCTCTAATAGTTTTTCTTTAAACTACATTATATTTACTATAGCTGTGATTTTTTTCAAGTGCCCATATATAACCGTTTAGCAGATAGATGGGGGGTACACGTGAACGTAACAAAAATAATCACTTTAAACCTAAATATTTCAGACACGGATCCCTAAATGGTGGTAAAAAAAAAGGTGTTTCTAAGCTCACAATATTTTTAAAAGACCTATTCAACGATACCCCACACAATGTGTTTGTAGAGAAAAAAAATATTGACTTTCTGTTTACTTGTATGGCAGCTACCCTAAAAAAAAATATTTCCATATTTTATTTTATTTTCTCCATGATTGATATACAGATCCATGCTAAATTACAGCTTTCTAGTAGTTATAGTGTATGAGTAGGACCGCGGACAGACAGACAGACAGACAGACAGACATGGCGAAACTATAAGGGTTCCTTGTTTACTACGGAACCCTAAAAAACGAAGGACTTTGAAAAAAACGGGGAATTTTCCTGTACCTATCTACATGCATCCTTTTACTGTTATTTGACAGTTTCCCCTTTCTTCTTAAAGCTTCATTTTGAAAGCTTATCACTTACTTATGTTTGGACAGATTAAAAAAACCTTTTAGTTTTCGGTTTCAAATTATCTCACTTATAAATACGAATAATAAAAATAATTGAGTAAAATACTTTCAAATCTGAAAACCGACTTCAATCCCGAACTGCCTCCGTGGTGTAGTGGTTAGAGCGTTCGGCTCATACCCGGAGGTCGCGGGTTCGATTCCCGGCGGGATCAACGACTTTGTAGTGTTGTCCTAGTTTGGTCAGGACATTGCAGGCTGATCATCTGATTGTCTGATAAGTAAGATGATCCGTGCTTCGGAGGGCACGTTAAGCCGTCGGTCCCGGTCACTGTCTTTAACATTGGTCGTTACCTAAAACCATGTCAGAGGCCTTTAAGGCGGTTTAAAAACTCTGACACTAGTGTTAGTCACTAACACACTCGATAAGAAAGAAAGACGACAGACTTTAATAATATTTCTAAGTGATAATAATTTTCTAAATTGGTCGTGGCGTCTTCGAGTAATCAGTGAACATACATAATAATATGAAAGAAACAAAAGATTCCGACTAATTGGTAAACTCCTCCTTTTCTGAAGTCGGTCAAAATAAATTTAAAATTAGTTTTATCACAAATGCCAAATGAAAAAAGTTTACATTTCGAATGAAAAATATTTCAAACGTTCCAACTCACATTGAGACGAATTCCAACCAACTCACTATTCTATTCACACTATTTGGAGAAATAAAAAAAATGCCTATGACATGACAATGCGTGCGGAAACCCAGATACTCATATTAATTAACAAAAGTGAACTTGCGCTAATTGAAGCGGTCGACTAGAGTGTACCTAAGGCGCTGGATTTAGGGTTCAGTAGTCATCGCAGCGATAATTAGAACGCTGACTCTTATCATCTACTTGTTAATAGTATATATACTTATTAATATTATCATCTACTTACACACATATATCAAACTTTGTTTCAACTATCATCATTGAGGCGTGTTCTGATAGCCCACGCTAAGCGCATGCCTAGCGCACGCCTAGCGTGCTTTGAAATTGGTTGCATATAATTTAAGTAGTATCACACATCAATACAACTCAAATTGCATTAACCGAAGTCAACAAGCGCACGCCTCGCCTACGCCACGCGCTCGCCTTCCTTCCGCCTTGCCACCGCCTTGCGCCCGCCCGTCGCTCGCCCCGACTGGACTTCGATAAATGCAATTGTATTGATGTGCGATAGAACTCAAATTAAATGCAACAAATTTCAAAGCGCGCTAGGCGTGCGCTTGTCATTTAGATTTGCAGTATTAAAAACACATATTATATGAACTATGGTATTTTCAATTTTTTAGAAAAGCATAAAGCTTATGAAGTAAAAAATATTTTTTTGTACAGAACCTACAAACTAACTGTTTTTTTTTTATCTATATATATCAACACCGTTTAAACAGAGCCCGTGAGATAAATTGGCACCTATACAATGCATTTCTTTTTTCGTTTTTGAAAAAGTTAGTCCAAGTGTTTTGGAATGGGTTTTTAAGCGTTTTCCCTTGGAATATGTGGAAAATTATTTGGTCATGGGACTGTAAGCTTCAGGGCAACCGATCATACATACATACATAGTATCACGCCTGTTTTCCACAGGGGTAGGCAGATACTATGGACCTCCACTTGCTACGATCCTAACAAACCTCTTTTGCTTCATCTACACTCATCAATCTCTTCATACATGCCCTTCGGTTACGGGTACTTTTTACCTCTCCTTTTTAGAACGTCTGCAATTTGGTTGCAGAATGTTCGCCGAGGCCGACCTTTTCCTACTGTTCCTTTCACATTTTTCATATAAATATTTTTGTCAATCTCTTTTCATCTATGACGAGCTATGCCAGCGCTTACAAATGAGGCTGGGTGACTTCTTTCCTTTTAGCACGTTCCCGAGTGCATATTTAACTGCTTCGGCCTTAAAAAAATGGCCAAATCCAAACAAAATTAAATACCTACTGTGCCAAAACGTACGAAACTGCAGATTTTTTTTGCGATTTCTGAGATGGTCCCATAGTAAAAGTTGTTCACATTGATTAGTACGTTTACTCCCTACTACTTTACCTGTAACTGCAAGAGGGTGTCAACCCAAAAGGTTTTTTTCTCATATATAAACAACGTTCATGGCTGAGGTCCTCTTTTGTATCACTTTATTTTGATACGAATTATACTTCTTCTTCTTATAAACTCCCATGCTGGTCTGGGAGAAAAGAAAAAAAAACTTTGAATGTACCAGCTGCTTCTCTTCCCGCGCAGATCGTAAAAGCCGATCGAGGGAATGGGCAAAAATGCAAATCATGTTAACGGGCGATGCGGCTAGCAACCCATCACTGTATTGATTGCTTTTCCATCTTCTCGCCCACCATGACGCTAAAAGTGGCTTTTGGGTCTTGCGGCCCTGGGCTCTGCATAAAACCGCAAGACCCAAAATGCTCTGTCTGCCCCATTAGGGATGGAGACGTGATAGTATGTATGTATGTATTCTTATATACGAATTATACAATCGGCCAATATTCCTAGTACGTAAAGAGATAGAGTTGAAAAACCCAGCTTATCTAGCCGAAATAACAATCTAAAAAATGTTTCAGCCAACAATTCAGAAGCCGCCAATCTCCGATCCGTAAGACGTCAACTATTGGACGTCTTATCCGCGTCATTTGAATAATTTTTACATTTAAAATCATTCGCAACGACAACATCCAAAGGGTAACCTCTGAATCGCGGCCATTGCGACGAGATAAGGAGGAAACTCCGATTTTTGGTGCAAGGTTTAGGGCAGAGCGGGTCCAGAAGCAACTTTGTCTCAGGATTTTTTTAACAACAATTTCGTATGGAAAAAATATGTTCCTTTTTTATTTTAGAATCCCCTTACTATTATAGACTATTCCATACAAACGTAGTCTATGTTTTATTTTGAATTGTCAGATTTCGGTAAAAATTTATAATTTTAAAGAAATTGCAATAAAGAAATTGCCATAATAATTAATATAGTTATAGAACTGGAATTAAAATATTATGATGTAAATTTTCCCATACTGATGCTCAAAAATGATATAAAACACTATATTCTGTTTCAAATTCATATTTCGACAGTGAAAACCAGTTATATGCGACTAGATATGTGCAAAATTTTGCCGAAATCGGGCATGTACACTACGTTTGTATGGAAAAGTGTCGTTTGGTCTAGGGTAAGGGGACTCTTAAGAACTGGGTTCTTGTGGAGTATTTTCCATGTCTCCCTATTTTTCGCTAAATGCTTGACCTCACTATACGACACGACTTTTGCCTTTTCTTTTACTTCATCCTTGAACGACCTTCTTGGTCTTCCTTTTCCTCTCTAGACTTCCACTTTTCCTTCGTTTTTTTTTATTGAGGCTGAAATTAGGTTTATACTAATATCACAGTCTGATTTATAACCTTATCCCGTTTGGAGTCATTTCAAAACCTTATAAAAATGGCAGTTCGCGTGACATCCTTATAATCGTTGGTATTTTGAATTTTGTCTCAATAATATGCAAAAGCATATGTATATCTCTCCTTATTTAGTAAGTACCTACATTGTATTCGTACTAGCTTACTTATATTATGTTTTGAAAATCCCTGCCAACAAATACTTACCTCTTGTAAAACAACATTGGTTAGTTTATTTTTTCTAATCAGCCTCATCATCTTTAGGTCTGTTTGTCTTCCAGACCAGATCTGTCTCTCTGTACCAGAGCCATACTTGGCCTGAGCAGACCGACAAATCCGGTGTTTATGGTAAAATTTGATAAGCGGATAGTGAAATACCGACTTTTAGTTTTTACGTTTATTTTATTTATAAGTTTTTGTTAAAATTGCTATATCTCATAATTTCAGCAATGGCTACAGTAACTTCTATACCAAGGATTTCCAAAACGACCTATTAGAAGCGGCATGAATCCCGAAAAATCCCATTTGTTTTCTTTGATGGACAAAGAGATTCAATCGCGGGCAAAGGGATTCGCCATCAGTCCCCAATTTGCACCACATCGAAAATAAATTCCGAGTGATTCTTTTAATACGGATTTTAAGCAGATTTTCTGTGGAATAAGTAAAAACGAATCCGTCAGTCCGCTAAAGGTTTAAGTCGGTTTTCTGAATATTTATAAGTTTTTCTATTATTTTATTAAGCTTTTCGGGGATTTGGGGCTTTTATTTTAATGGCCCTATAGGTTTTAATTCAGCTTTATTTATTTTTGGTAACGAAATGTAAATCAGTTGCAATTTCGTTTCGTGATGTTTATTGTTTTTGGCTTATTTAATTTAAGGAGTTATGTTTTGGTTGAGACTGTAACTTGTTTGGTTTTATAATTAAATACTTTTTAATTTTTGTTAATCTCTAACTAAGTAATAAGTTTTCAAACAATACTTTTTTATCGCAATATTGATTAAAAAATTAAAAATTATAATTGATAAAGTTATTTTTATTAAATAAGTATGTTACTAATAAATTTTATAAACTATTGACCTAAAACATACAAAGCGCCACAAAATAATTTTAATTGATTTTGTATGAAATTTTCATTTCCTGAGCATAATAATACAGATACATTTTCACGTCTGTATCCCTGACGGGGTACACAGAGCCTAGGGCCGTTAGACCCAAAGGCCACGCTTAGCGTGGTGGTGGGCGTTAAGATGGAAAAGGAATCAAAATAGTGATGGGTTGCTAGCCGCATCGCCTATTACCATGATTCAAATCTCGCCTATTCCCTCGATCGGCTCTTACGATCTGCGTGGGAAGAGAAGCAGCTGGTACATTCTACGTTTTTTCTTTTCTCCCAGACTAGCATAATAATAAATTTCATCAATTTTTTATGTCACATACCTTACAGCTAAATTTACGTCATTGGCAAAAATTTTGAAAATAATTTTATGCCCTTATTCAAAATTTATTTATATTTCATGTGTGAAAGTTTGTATGTATGTATATTTGTTCAACTCTTTCACACCAATGAATGAAACAGCTGAATGGATTAGGATGAAATTTGACATGTAGCCTTTTATTATATATTTATTTTATTTACTTACTACTTTATTATTTACTTATATATTTTATATTTCCAAAAAAAAGTGTTTGTGACGATGGAGACATAGTAATAGAGTAAGAATTTAAAATAAAAAATGTCTATCTGTTTGTCTGTTCGTAAACGCTAATCTCAGGAGGGGTAAGGACTTTTAGTTTGTTTATGTCTTAACTAGTCCTAACAAAGTTGCCGAGTCAAAATTTCTGCTTTCGACTTTTACATCCACATGCCCCTTTTGAGCACTCATTGACCGAACTACTAGACATTTTTTGTAATATAACTGTTAAGCCTGAGCAACATATAGGGTATAATTGATTTTGGAAAATGGAACACCTGATGCAGGACCATAATAGTCTATCTTAACTATAAGAAATATAGAAATGACGCCTTTGAATGAAAGATGTTCAGCCTGATAGCATTTTTTGGAGTTATAAAGTCCACGCGAACGGAGTCGCGGGCTTCGGCTAGTAAGAAATATAAAAATGACACCTTAGCAATAGATGTTCAGCCTGATGAGCATTTTCCGCGGTCATAAAGTCCACGCGAACCAAGTCGCGGGCTTCGATTAGTCATAAATAAAACTGATTATTTTATACAGAAGCAGAAGCAAATTGCACTGCACCATTTCTCCGTTGAAATTGGAGGTATATCTACTCATTCAGGCTTTATACGTAGCAAGGTAGCCTAATTCATAATGTACGCCAGCGCCTACGCCGGCCAGGCTTCGCTTGACAAAACTCATCACTATAATACCTGATTACGCACAAGTATAACGCTAATTATTCAGTACTTCGCGCCAGCGCTGATTCCGAGATCACACAGAGTTGATAATACCACTTTAAGTTTTTACTTTTTGTACTATGTGATTTGAATTACTTTGTGTGATTCCGCCACCAGTTAGTTCATGCCAACTATTGCCGCCCGGCACCCACCTACTAGTGTTAGTCCCAGCATACCTGCCACCAGCATTTGCATGAACTAACTGGTGGCGGAATCACACAAAGTAATTCAAATCACATAGTATGTAACTTTGACTTCTGCAAAGTAACACCTGAATCTATTAACTAATTTACTTTTTATCTTAAATGCATCGCTTTTCTGAACAAATTTTAAAATAGTTCAAGTGCCGGGTTTTTCTTTGATGGGTGACCACTAAAGGGCTTCACACAGCAGCTATAATGTAAGGATGTACATTATAGCACGATACATCTCATTACATCTTTCCATATAAATCGTGAGGATGTAAAAATATACATTATAGCTGTCGTGAGTGGTCTCCTGACGATTTCTATGGAAAGATGTAATAAGATGTACAGTGCTACAATAAAAAAAAACGACGGGTTGCACTCTGGGAGTGCCGGCAGAAGTGAAAACTTGAATATTAACGTTGTGCATTTTTGATATTTTGGAATGGTTAGGGAATAATTTTGCACGAATTGCTTTAATTATCAGTATAAAATATTTCAAATCTTTTCTGAACCACAGTCTGTCACAAATGTCACAAGCATGACCAAATTCATTTTCAACAAAATCATTTTCAAATACACAGCAGTATGGCCACTACACAGACGGTCGAGCCATCAGCTGTCACCATCCATGGATGCGCGTAGCACGCTGTAACATAAACACACACGAACATTCGCGCAAGCGCCCTGCGCCGTCTTACGAATTTTCGATCAAGCCACGTGTCCTGACGCGAGTTTAATATTTTTTACCCATTCCAAAAAAAGTGCACAACGCCGCTAAAGAAGTTTTCACTTCAAAAAAAATTACATTACAGCATTTACAGCTGCCATGTGTGAAATCCTTAATAGTGGCATAAAAATATCGTGCGACCGTGCTTTCTAAAACGCTTCGACTGTTATCATTGCATGATACATGATAGTCGTTAAGTTGATGACGACCTCCGTGGCGTAGAGGTCATCATGCTGGTTCGCCACCCAGAGGTCCCGGGTTCGATCCCCGGTCAGGGCAAGTTGGAAAATGGCCTTTTTCAAATGGTCCTCGGTTTTGGATGTTTATCTATATATGTATTTGTTATAAAATATAGTATCGTTGAGTTAGTATCCCATAACATAAGTCTCGAACTTACTTTGGGGCTACCTCAATCAGTGCAATTTGTCCCTATATATATTAGCTATATAAGACACCTTTGAAAGCATGAAGAAATTGGCCACCACCGCGCATATAGGCTACTTGCACACAAGAAAAACAAAAAGACAAACATTAAAACGACTTTCGTTACATTGACAAAAGTTGGTATCATCATCTCTATATCGCTCCACCTAATAATACCGTTTGACACGTACCAATTTTCGGTTCATTTCATATTAAAAGCTTTTCAGCTGGCTTCTGATAGAGCAGGCGTCATCGCCTATTCCGCTAAATAGAGCAGTATTCTCCCGTTGGTTCTACGTACCTTGGTACCTATTCGTACAGAAAAAACTTGAGAGGTGTCAAGGGACACCCGGATGGAACGAAGTTCGAGAGAGAGAGAGACAGACAGAGAAACACGCGCACGCCGCACAACTATAGTAACAAGTGTCGTTACAACTTTTGGTCTTAATTTTTTCCGTCTAGCCCCCTTTCGCAACGCGCGATAAGGAACTTCGTTCCAATATCTTTCCTACAAACAATACTTTTATACTACTCTGAGATCTTAAAATCGTAAGAGAACACAAACTTTTAAGATATCAATACAGATAATGAAACAGTAAAAATCGCGTATGTAATTACTAATTAAATGTAGATATTACGAGTATCTAATCAAATTAAATATATATATATTCGCTTTTATGAAATATGAAAAAAAGTGTGTGGGCGAAAAAAAAATAGTAACTGAACACAAAAAAGGGTTGTATGTCTTTAAGTATGTTTACGCTAATCTGCAGTATACTGGATAAATACTCGTAATAACGTGGTTCTCAAAGTAACATATAGGCTTTGTTCATTTTTTATAACGTTTATTCATTTATAAAAACAGTACAAGTTCATTATACAAAGTCTGCCAAATTGCACTGAAATCTGTTATCAGGAAAAAAGTTGTCGTCATTTTTAAATTTCACGCGAATGAAGTTACTGGCACCACCTAGTCTCTAATAAATAAACAAATAATGTCCAAAAATGGAAGTTCAAACCTAGTATTTGATCTCCAGTTAAGTTAGTACTTTTATCAAAATATCTTATTGCTATGATATTATTTTCCGCAGTGTCATTCGACTTGGTGAAATTCGTTTCAATAAGATTTCGCCCCAGTGTATCACGCTGAAATATTTTCGCCACAACGTGCGTCGCTTCAGCTTCATTGTATGTATGACTATGAAGTTATTTTTATCTTATACCTTTAAACGAGCAATTCTTGTATATTTATTTATATATTTATGTGATCTCGAAAACGGGTCTAACGATTTCGCTGAAAATTGGTATATGGGGGTTTTCGGGGGTAAACCAGCGATCTAGATTAGTCTTATGTTTGGGAAAACGCGTATTTTCGATGTTTGAGATGTAACCCAGCAAAGCTCGATCGCCCAGGTACTTTTACTTTATTAGAGACACAAACAGAATATAATCATATCGGGACCAAAATATCTAATTCTACATATCTGTTCTAGACTGTATTCCAAAACTATGTGTTTACAGCATGTTTATACATACCTAGTTGCTTTATTTTTTTTATATATACTTACTTTTCATAAACATTTAATACTAATAAATGCATTGAATACTAAATACACGTTAAGAGATCATAAGAATATACCTACATAAATAAATAAGTAAATAACAAACAATAAAGTTAGAGGAAACTTCATGATAAGTAAGCATACTTATAGATCCATAGAGAATACACCAGTAGTGCCACCATAGAGCAACGCAGAGTAGCGACATGAAACGCGGTTATTGCAATTAGCTGGGTTTTAACTGATATTGGTCTACATTATGCAGGGTTAGTATGTGGCATAGACAAAAAATTATGTTACTAGATATAATTATAAACATCGGGCTAGCTCAATCAGTGTAATTTGTCCCTATATATTTTAATTTGTTCAATTTATCGATCCTATAATTGGCTTGAATTCAAACTTTCTTTATATTTTATAGAAAAAAAAAAACTTGATAGAATAGTAAGTTACTAATCTGTTGATATGCTCTGTGGTTTCCTGCAGAGAAGAAACGGGCCACTCCAAGTCTTTTCGTGGATGACGCAGAAGGCGACTTAGGAAATACAAGCTAAACAAAGCTTATAAACATCAATAAGACATCTCCAACCCCTATAGACCAAACCCTTTGGCTGCTTTGGCTTTGGTAGTACAGAGAGGGTCGTGCTCCAGCAGTGGAGATTAAAAAGACCTGATGATTATGAGTAAACACACAGGAAGCAGCCAGTAACCCAAAATCCGTGCTAATGAAGCCGACAAGATTCAATTATAATTATCTCGGGCCGCGACGTAATGCGTTACAGTTTTGAAAATTTGATAACTTTATCCAAATTGGTAGGTCGTAGGGCCCGTTTGGGAAATCTCTGGCGCTCATTATTGTTTCTATCGCGGCCCGGGGAGGCGATGCGTTGACGGTGCTAATGTAGCCGCACCTTAACGTAGAGTTAAGAAAACCGACACGGAATTTGTAGAAACTAATATTTATTTATTTAAACTTTATTGATACACAGTGAACAAAATAATAAATATATATGGATCAAATTACACTGATTAAGATAACCCCAAAGTAAGTTCGAGACTTGCGTGTTACAATTGGTAAAAAAGTGTTCTCTCCTAATAAATCGTAAGGAAAAACAGACAAATAAAAATTACAACACTATTATAATATTCTTAGGTACGCTCCTATTTTTAATTATTTATTTTACGTTATTAAAATACAAGTTAAAGGCCGTTTTAAGGCCAGAGACCTTTTCTACTAGTCAACCAACAGGTGATGCTAAGAAAGCTTTTAGCTTTTGCACTAAAATAATATAAAAAATGACCTTCAATAAGAGAAAAATTTATCCTACTTAAAAAAAATGACTTTGACCTTGGCTTAAAGCTTTTGTGAAAATGTTTTGAGGGCTAAGCGAACAATAAACTAAAAAAAGTAGATATTTGTTCGCATTTCTGAGTAGGTTGCGTTGAGTAAATTAACCGTTGTAGTTTTAAGATGAAGATGATAGAAAAATTATGGACTTAATAAGTTTAACTCTGCCGCCATTTGATTTTCATTAACATTCAATTGTTTTTGCCTTAGATATTTTCTGCACACTCAGATTATGACAAAGTACAAGCATACAGGAAAGAGACCGCTTTTATGTATCAAACAAAGAGAGGCCGGTTGAATTTTTTTTTTCAAAGCAAACAAATATAATGAATTGTATATTTTTCCAAATCATTTTGTAAACACAAACGAATCGCACTTCATTAAATTTATAAGTAAATGCCGCCTCCAAAGTTTCGTAATTCGCCTCCCATCGCAAGTGCGAACGGAGTTGGTCGCCACAAGAGCCCTTAAGTGACAAGTTCCAGATGGATTTTTGCTGTACTGCATAATTAGAGCGGCTATCGGACGTACAGTGCGTAGTTGTGATACATTACCGGCTTACTTGGGTGCTGGGACTCGTTTCAACTTTGTCGGTTGATGAATTTTGCAACTCGGCAACTCTAAGTGAAATAAGCTTGTAAATCTGTGGAATTTCCGTGTAATACTGATTTACTTTTCGTAACATTAAATGTCTTTACTGTACGGTCTTCTTTCTTTTTCGTGTGTGTAAGTGACCAACACTGGTGTCAGATTTTTTGGGCTGCCTAAAGGCATCTGACATAGACATACAAAAAACAAAATAAAATTAATATTGAAGTGGGGCTGTTATATTGGGTGTTTTATATGGGAATATAAAATTATAAAATAACAAACAAAAGGCAAACTGGTAGACAATGCTTAGCATTAAGTAGTACCTTTTTTTCTTAAGATTTTAGGTGCAACCATTTCAATAAAAAACAAAAGTGATTTTTATAGAGATATATCAGATAATGGTACGGAACCCTTCGTACGCGAGTCCGACTCGAACTTCACTGGTTATTACCCTTTGGGTATAGAACCCTAAAAATCAAGCACAGCACTGTATAAAGCAACCGTTGCTTACCATTTACAGCCTTAAAATTACCTTCTCTCGCAACAAATTCATCCCTAGGGCAATAAAAAATGACAAGTGGCCGTAACAGACAACTCGAAATCGCCAAGTGCTTATAATAGCGTCATGTATCAATTTAGCAAAGTTTGAGCAAAAAAGTTTGCTGTGCCGAAAAAGCGCGTTAACTGCGCGACTTGAACTTTGTTCTTGTCATCGGTGGGCTTATTTAGGGCCGGTTAAGGCAGGGTTACACTGATAAAGTAGCTTAGGGATTAAACTTACTTTTTTGCCTCCTAAGACTTAAGTGACATTTTTATATCTACACTCAGTTACACTCAAAAAGGGCTGAAGAATTTAATAACTATACTTATGAAAAATAAAATCGAAGCTAAAAAAAATACGAGTACCGAGGGGTAATATGGCAGCGTGGCTAAAAGGCAGGCTCTGATGAACTTAACTGCATCTAAGATGAGCTTATAAAAATACATGCCGTGTGGTTTCCGACAGAGTAGAATAAGACCACTCCAAGTCTTCCCGTGGATGTCGTAGAAGGCGACTTAGGAAATACAAGATAAACAAAGCTTACAAACATCAATGAGACTTCTTCAACTCGTCTGGCCAGCGAGGAGAGTGTAGGCCAACTCTGGCTGCTTTGGCCAAGTATGGTTCTAGTAGTACGGAGAGGGTCGTGCTCCTGCAGTGGAGACAAAAGACCAGAAAATGATGATTTGTAATGGAAAATTACACGATCAGTGTGAACCCACCTCAACCGCTATGCAAATAAAATGATATTGTTTTCTTTACAAACTCCTATTAATTAAGAAGCGACTCATTTTATTAATCTCAGCCGGGAAGACCCGTTAATGTTCGAAACTTACGACACAAGGTGTGCAAAACAGTTAAATAACAGAAATAACAGTAAAATAACAGTTATATAAGTGTTATTTATAACGACTTATAACTCACAATTTTAGCGACGTTTTTCATAGAACTTCTTTACGCTTTATTTATATTGTAAGTGAGAATAATGGTAGCGGTTTTGTTGAAGGTGTTTTGGTGTTTAATTGGATTTTTGAGTACATATTGACGACCTCCGTGGCGTGGTGGTCACCATGCTAGTCCGCCACCCAGAGGTCCCGGGTTCGATTCCCGGTCAGGGCAAGTTGGAAAATGGCCGTTTTCAAATTGTCAGGGGTCTTGTATGTTTATCTATATATGTATTTGTTATAAAATATAGTATCGTTGAGTTAGTATCCCATAACACAAGTCTCGAACTTACTTTGGGGCTAGCTCAATCAGTGTAATTTGTCCCTATATATTTATTTATTTATTATTATTATTTATTATATATACCGCCTCCGTGGTCAAGTATGTTCTTAGCCGCATCGCTTACTAACATGATCAATATTTTCGGCCATTCCTTCGATAGGCTTAAGCCATCATCATCATCATCAGGTCTTTTTGTCTCCACTGCAGGAGCACGACCCCCTCTGTACTACCAGAGCTGTACTTAGCCAGAGCAGAGCAGCCAGAGGTCTTGACCTACACATTTCTCGCTGGCCAGACGAGTTGGAGAGTTCTTATTGATGTTTATAAGCATTGTTTAGCTTGTATTTCCTAAGTCGCGGGAAGACTTGGAGTGGCCCTATTCTACTTTGCCGGAAACCACACGACAACTCTACCATTTAACAATCCAATGCCTTGTAATACTAGCCAAGGAAATCCGGGCGTGTTACTAGTTCAAGATATTAACAATATTTCGTCATAACGATAAATAAAGGAGTGAAACTTTAGTCAGGTGTTTATTTGGGGGTGAAAATTAACTGTTGGGGTGGAGGCAAGGGGTAGGCCTTACAATATTTTATGTTTTAGTGCCGAGGGTAATTATAAGTCATAAACAAACATATATACTTATCACCATCCGAGCGCATTCCTGGTGGCATCCTCAGCGGTAACGCTTTAGAACCCGGGCTCCGCTACCTAACCTAGGTGATTCGACGAGGTTACTGGTTTTTACACAGAGCGACTGCCGTCTGACCTTCGCAAACTAAAGGGTGGACCAAAATTAATCCATGGATACATACTATCACGTCTTTATTACCTATGGGTCAGACCGAAAATGGGTCTTTCGGCTCTAATCATGGGAGAAGAGGAAAAAGGAAGGAAGGAATCAAAATAGTGATAGGTTGAGCCTCTCGGCTTTTACTATCAGCGCGGGAAGAGAAGCAACTGGTAATCGAATCAACATACATACATACTGTCTTTATCCCTAATAGGGCAGACAGAGCATTTTGGGTCTTGCGGCTTTATGCAGAACCCAGGGCCGCAAGACCCAAGAGCCACTTTTAGCGTCATGGGGGGCGAGAAGATGGAAAAGCAATCAATACAGTGATGGGTTGCTAGCCGCATCGCCTGTTAACATGATTCGCATTTTTGCCCATTCCCTCGATCGGCTTTTACGATCTGCGCGGTAAGAGAAGCAGCTGGTACATTCTAAGTTTTTTCATTTCTCCCAGACCAGCATTAGACCAGCATGGGTAATCGAATCAAATCATTTTAATTTAGGCAATGAACTAAATATAAGTTACAATATTAAAGGCAAAAAATAAATACCTTACAGACTAGCATAAATATAATGATATATCCTTTAACCTTAAAAAAAATATAATATAATTCTAACTTTTCCCTTATCTCTAAGGTTGGAAGTTTCTGTAAATAAATATTGAAATAATGTAAATACAAACCCAAACCGGTAGGAAAGTTATAAAACGTCATCAAGAAGACACTTTTAAGGGCCATATTTCAAAAATGCAAATAGTATCAAATTCGGAGTCATCTCTTTACGAGTGATACAACTACACTAATTAACATAAAATAGCACTTAGCATGCCGCGAACCCCATCTTAAACCGAAGACCTATTATGTATTAAAGTGCTAGATAAGAAATCACATTCACTGTTTTGTCCCGCTCTGTGGGGCTGTGGATTGGGTCACACTGGGTAACGCCGTGGAGACTTGGAGTGGTCCAGCAGAGTAGAATAGGACCACTTCAAGTCCTCCCGTGGGTGTAGTAGAAGGCCACTTAGGAAATTCAAGCTAAACGAAACTTATAAACATCATTAGCGGGCCAGATGGCCAGCGTGGACAGTGTAGGCCAAATCCTCTTGCTGCTCTGGCCAAATATAGCTCTGGTAGTACAGAGACGGTCATTCTCCCGCAGTGGAGACTAAAAAGACCTGATGATGAGATTGATGATGTGACGTTTTGGCAAAGTAGGAAAAATTCGCAAAGATACAACGCTTCGAAGTTTCAAAATGGGAGTAAATTAAAAATTGCAGCTGATCGTGACGTCACGCAAAATTTGCGCTGAATGTTCGCCATCATTTGCTACTCAGAAAAAAGAAAAAATACGAATACCATACGTTTTAATAACCTATCTATAATAAGCCATTTTTTTTTTCTTTACCACAATTTTTCTCTTAACCACTTCTGACAGTTTATATCTAAGCGAATAAGCGAAAACCATATGAAAACATAGTAAACATATTTTAAAATGCCTTTGTATATGTTTAAATACTGAAATAATTCAAGGAACACAGTAAAATGTAAAGTAATAACTTTTTACCGAATAGGAATTAGATTTTATTGTTTAAAAATGAAATACATATGATAAAATACGCGCCGTAAATTAAAAAATAGACCAGGAGCCATTGAGATAGCTGGTCTATCTATTCAATGTCAATGTCTTAAACTTTATTAGGAGATATCTTAGCGATAACTTCGCAAAATATAAATAAAACGACAATAGAATAATTACCTAAGCAAACAGGGGTTGTCTTATCCTTACCCCTTTGTTTGAGAGCTTTGTTACATTTGGATTCGTCTGGTTTCGATTTAGATAACGATACGTCGGCGAGGAATGTAATTCTCTTTTTTTAAGGTTTTAGTACTGTAAAACTGATATTCGTAAAATAACTGGCCAAGTGCGAGTCGGACTCGTGCGTGTTCCGTACCACTATCTATATACAATCACGTTTGTAATATGGGAGGCCCCACTTAACCCATCGACCGCCATGGATTCCATTATCATCATCATCATCATTTCAGCCGCATAACGTCCACTGCTGGACATAGGCCTCTCCCAAAGATTTCCAAAATGACCGATCAAGAGCGGCCTGCATCAGGTCACCCTGGTCAGGTCATCTGACCACCTTGTAGATGGGTGCCCTACGCTTCGCTTGCCAGTACGCGGTCGCCATTCAAGAACCTTTTTGCCCCATCGGCCATCGGTTCGTCGCGCTAACCTATGGATTCCATACACAATAGTAAAGCAACAAGGTGTATCAAAACTTATACACATGGCGCTAATCGTGTTAAATATTTATTTTATACTGCTTTTAGTATTTGTGTAGCGGCAACATAAATACATCATCTGTATGTAAATTCCAACTGTCTAACTATGACGGTTCATGAGATGCAGCCTGGTAATAGACAGACGGACAGACTAGTTAGTCTATAGTATTAGTAATAGGGTCCCGTTTTTACCCCTTCGGGTAAAGAACGGTAAGAAATGGTAAAGGCCTTTAGTCCAGCAGTGGACTGACTGGTAAAGATTTTTAACCACCGGTAAAAAGAGGGGTGTTATAAGTGTGACGCTATTGTCTATCCTTCTGTGTGTGTATGTGTGTATCTGTCTTACTTGAACTGATGGCCCGATTTCGATGCAGTTTTTTCTTTCACGTGAAAGCAAGATCTTTCGCGGTGCTAAGTTTGATGAAAATCGATTCAGTCCTTCAAAAGTTATTGGTGGTTAACGCTTGAAAGTTGGGGTTTTTATTTTACTTGGCAAATAATAGATGGCGCTACGGATATCAATTCCACTTAACATCGGTTGGAGTTGATTTGTTTGTTTGTCATAACTTTATACTTAGAACCAAAAAAAAAAACAAAAAAAAGTAAAAAAAATCGTAAGAGCAAATATACAAAGTCAACCTACGATAGATTGAGACGACATTTACTCAATTCAAAATCAAATCCCATGCTGGTCTGGGAGAAACGAAAAAACTTAGAATGTACCAGCTGCTTCTCTTCCCACGCAGATCGTAAAAGCCGATCGAGGGAATGGGCAAAAATGCGAATCATTTTAACAGGCGATGCGGCTAGCAACCCGTCACTGTATTGATTGCTTTTCCATCTTCTCGCCCACCATGACGCTAAAAGTAGCTTTTGAGTCTTGCGGCCCTAGGCTCTGCGTAGAGCCGCAAAATGCTCTGTCTGCCCAATGGGGCAGAGCAGAGCATTTTGGGTCTTGCGGGGATAAAGACGTGATAGTATGTATGTATGTATTTACTCAATTAAAAGGTAGAAGTACGTAAGTGGAGTATGTAGTTCCACCACTCATCTCTAGATGGTGTCGGGTTTTTTTAATTTGCCTGGAAAATAAACTTGTTTTTGAGCGTTGTAAGGCTGCTATTTTCAATGTACCGTTTTGCATTCCCAAGTGACAATCTAGGGCATATTCACACATACAATCGTCATGCAATGGGCTGCTCTATTTGCGAGTGGTCATCTCGTCTTTCATCGTTGGATAAATGTTGACCGACCCGCGCGAACGCCGATGTAGCCTCGTTTGAATGGGACAGTGCACTTGCTTGACTGGCTTTAACGGTTGCTTCCACTAGCCTTAGTTATTTGAAATCTTTATTAAAATATTTTTTTTTATTCTTATCTACACAATCTTGACTCATATCTATTTAAAAACTATAGTAAAAGTAAATTTTAAGGTTTAATAATAAGATTGTGAGAGACTGGTGTGTCTGAACTAAGCAAAGCAGAGCCTGTATCTCAGTACACCAGCCTCTCCCCACTAGGAGCTAAGCAGACTAACAAATGGTAAAGTATACATATGACTAAAAATATGATAATTTTATTTCACCAAAACATAAAGTTACAGAGTAATAGATACATAAAACAGATGTCAAAAGGCGGCCTTATCGCAACTGCAATTTATCGTTTAGTTTTATAACAAAACTATCGATCGATATCGATCGTTTTTGGTGTCATAATTACAGTATTGCAAACTATTGGTTGTAGTGTAGATAGTTCTATCAATATTGTGATTATTTTTCAAGGACACAATACTAAAGATAATGTAATTAACGTAACAGATACCCAAAGCAATAGAAACTATTGGAGCCGTAATTAGACAAAACTAGTAGGCAAATTTAGTATCAGCTACACTAACAGAGATGGCAGCACACACGACTGGAAAAAAGTGACGAAGAGAGTGTTGAAAATGCTTTAAAAATATTTTCTGCATTTCGTATAAGTCATATTTAATTATTTTGAGTATTAATTTATCGAAATAATAGTTATAAAAGATTTTCTAAAAGGCCATCTAGTGACGAGGGAAGACAAATTATTATGTTTATAAGGCAATGGGTAGGCATGCATTACTATCGATAGTCCATTAGTCCATACCTGTTATGCAATTTTATAGTCATAAAACGTAATTCAAAGCGCTCTTATAAACGAGCCACAGAATACCCACGACACCTGTCGGCGATGGCCGACGACCGTCGGCGACAGTCATTTAATCTACCCACATTTGTACTTGCTAGCAATACCAAGTATATTATTTCCTCCAAGGCCAGCATCAAAAAAATAGCAAGAAAAGTTAGTACTAGTACAAAATACTGTCCTAATTTAAAATGCGTGCATGCAAACGCTCCCTTACATTCAGCACCGTTAATGATGTCCTATTGACTGCGAGCCGGTCAGAGCATTGAAAGAAACATCTCCGGTCAGTGTAAACACACCCTAATAGCCGCATTCACTTTCAAAGAGCATGCGATGCGAATAGAGTTCGAAATGGCGAGTGTTTGTGCATATTGCAAATTGTTAATGAGGTACAGAGCGTCATCTTGATGTCACTTTTGTAATCATTGGAATCTTTGGAATTTTGGAAAATTGGAATTGATATATTGATTTTTATGGGACGTCACTTGTGTGGATACACTGGCTCCTTCCCATGTTTTGTCTAACTTGTTTGCTAGTAGTTGCTGCTGAAACCGATAAGCGAAGGAAATATAAACACCTTGAGGCAAATTATATTTTTGTGCCCTTCGCGGTTGAGACAATGGGTCCATGGGGCCCAGAAACTCCAGGGGCTCCGAGAGGTTACGGGTGATCCAAGGGCAGAGAGTTATTTCGCCTTAATAATTTCAATTGCAGTGCAGAGAGGCAATACTGCTAGCTTACTGGGCATTGCCTCGCCGCGACGTGTTGGAATCTCTATTTTATTTGTTATTTCTGTATTTTTTTTGTGTTATAAGTTGTAATGTATTTTTATATTGAAATAGTTAAGTTATGGTGTGTAGTTTTGATTGATTTTAAATCCTAAATTTGTCACATCCAAAGGTTGGCTGTTAGATAAGCTTTTAGCATTCAGTCAGCCTATTGTGCCATACAAATTGTATTTTCTATATCATCATCATCATCATCAGGTCTTTTTAGTCTCCACTGCAGGAGCATGACCCTCTCTGTACTACCAGAGCCATATTTGGTTCGAGAAGCCAGAAGGTATGGCCTACACTCTCCTCGGTGGCCAGACGGGTTGGAGAGATCTCATTGATGTTTGTAAGCTTTGTTTAGCTTGTATTTCTTAAGTCACCTTCTACGACATCCACGGGAGGATTTGGAGTGGCTCTATTCTACTCTGCCGGAAACCACACGGATATAAGAATATATTGTTATGTCATAATTATTAATCAAAAATGATGTCAAATTTGAAATTAATGTCAGTTTGTAAATATCTCGTAAAAATGTACGGAATGCACTCAAATTATTTTGTGAATGTAAAAAAACAAACCTTTAAGAGAAACCCTTGCCAAGCTCAAGCCAGAAGTAATCGTTTACGTAATAAGCTTTCTCACTAAGTACTTTCTTTACATAGTCTTAAGATTTTCTATCTGGCATATCAAGAACCGATTCTGGCAATTTATTATAAAACTTTATACAGTTTTCCTTAAACGACTTACTGACTGTTTTCAGCCTATAGTACGGAGTAACTAAATCATTTATATTACGTAAGTTTGTATCCGTAAAATCACCCACTTTATTAAACAAGGCAATATTTTTTCTACGGAAGTACTTGTTTAGTTTTGACATATAAGTCTCCCATTGTCAACTCACTGACACACAATCTCTGTAGCTACATATCTATATCTATATACATATAATAAAACAGTAAAAAAATGTGTCTGTGATGAGATAAAATGTCTGTCTGTTTGTTTGTGTGTCTATTTGTCTGTTTGTACACAACACACTAATCTCCGGAAATACTGGACGGATTTGAATGAAAGATTTTTGTTATATAGCTGTTATTAGGCCTGGGCAACATATAGAGTATACAAGATTTTAAAAAATGGAACACCTGATGCAGTACCTACTGTAATGGTCCAGCTAAACTATAATTAATATAAAAATGACGCCATAGTAAAACTTGTTCAGCCTGATGAGCATTTTCCAGAGACATTAAGTCAACGCGAACGAAGTCGCGGGCTTCGGCTAGTTTATCATAAAACTTTATACAGTTTTCTTTAAACGACTTACTGACTATTTTCAGCCTATAATACAGAGTAACTAAATCATTTATATTACGTAAGTTTCTATCACCCACTTTATTAAACAATGCAATATTTTTTCTACGGAAGTACTTGTATAATTATGACAGTACCTGGGCGACCGAGCTTTGCTCGGTTACATCTCAAACATTAACTATTTTTTTTTTAAATTTGTCTAAAAACAATGCAATATAAAAAAAATATATATATAAACTTAAACATAAAAAACCACACCGAGTGGGATTTGAACCCGTAACACTCTTTCTAGCGGTCGCTATCCTTAACCACTGAGCTAAATCAAGGCGGTCGCGGCGCGACGAAATTAGCGACCATATTCTGCGTGGAAAGAAAAACGCATGAAAACTCGAAAATACGCGTTTTCCCAAACATAAAACTAATCTAGATCGATTATTTACCCCCGAAAACCCCCATATACAAATTTTCAGCGAAATCGTTAGAGCCGTTTTCGAGATCACAGAAATTTATAAATAAATATATATATATACATACATACATACAAGAATTGCTCGTTTAAAGGTATAAGATATTAGTCTCCCATTGTCAACTCACTGACCCATAATGATTGTAGCTACATATAATTGTAAATATAATTGTGGGCAAAAATGTTAACAGGCGATGCGGCTAGCAACCCATCACTGTATTGATTGCTTTTCCATCTTCTCGCCCATCAGCTTTGCATAGAGCCGCAAGACGGCAAGACCCAAAATGCTCTGCCCCATCCATACTTCCATACTTATGTTTATCGAGGAAGGCTATAGGCTATATTGCATCACGACCGCGACTTCACTCGAGTGGTTAACGCGGGCGAAGCCGCGCGCTGCCTCTAGTTAGGGATAAAGGCGTGATGAAGTATGTATGTATGTATAATTGTAATAATGCTCCAACTACATGTATCGAGAAACTCAACCAGTTGATATTTGTGTTGAGAACTCGCCAATAAGTTGACATATCGCGCAATATACAGCTGTTTGCGCCAACTTCACCCTTATTGAACAACTTCCTTGCATGTAACTAGTTGTTGTGTTTGTCCTGTTGTTTTAATATAGGGTTGTGTGCTGAGGGATAGATTCTGCAGAGGGATTTGGTACGGAAATTACAATACAATACAATAGGGGTCTCCTGGGGTCCTCCTCTCAAGCTGGCCGTTTTTTCGTACAGTGAATCAGTATTGCGATCCAACGCGGAAATGCGGACAGCGCATTACTTGCAAAAGCGCTAGTAATGTGCACTCCCGTCGGGCCATGAGCTCTTCATTTTGAATCTATAACTCAACGATACTATAGTATAGTGATCTATCACTCTTTCTTCATCTTAGCGCTTCTTCTTCTTCTTATCGTGTGTGTTAGTGACTAACACTAGTGTCAGAGTTTTATAGTTTAGTGATCTATCACTCTTTCTTCATCTTAGCGCTACTTGGTTGAATCCTCAGCTGAGCTGCTTTGGAGACCGGGTTGTTAGAGGAGCGTGGCACAGTGGGAGTACGCATTACTAGCGCTTTCGTAAGTAAAGCAACACTGGGCGGAGAGTTCTCACTAGTTCCATCGTCAAATAGTTCCATGGAACTAGTGAGAATTATTTTTCTCAGCAGTTCCATTGACTCCGTACTTCAATGGAATTACTGAGAAATAGTTCCATGGAACTAGTGAGAATTTTTTTCGCAGTAGTTCCATTGACTCAGTAGTTCAATGGAATTACTGAGAAATAATTCCATGGAACTAGTGAGAATTTTTTTCGCAGTAGTTCCATTGACTTAGTAGTTCAATGCAATTACTGAGAAATAGTTCCATGGAACTAGTGAGAATTTTTTTTCTCAGTAGTTCCATTGACTCAGTAGTTCAATGGAATTACTGAGAAAAGGGCTAAGCGTGCGCGTGTCGTCTCAAAGTTAAACTCAAAGTCAAAGTCAATTTTTTTTATTTAATGTAGGATAAATTTATCTGTTATTGAACGTATTTTTTCTAAACGTGCCTTTAATTGCCTTTTACGATATCAAAAAGAAGAGATTGCTCTTTTAACACTTATTTTGCTTTTATGCACAATAACCGAGAGCAAGCATATTGTCAATCAACCTCAGTGAGGCAGACGGACCAAATTAGCGATTTTTCGCTCGCCACGAGAATAACCTGTAAATCCAAGGGGACCTGCGTCTGGTTCGCTACAGAGCCAACGATCTATGAATGGTAGATAATCCGCTAGTTTCCAACATGTCAAATCTTCTTCTTATCTAGTGTCAGAGTTTTTAAACCGCCTTAAAGGCCTCTGACATGGTTTTAGGTAACGACCAATGTCAAAGACAGTGACCGGGACCGACGGCTTAACGTGCCCTCCGAAGCACGGATCATCTTACTTATCAGACAATCAGGTGATCAGCCTGCAATGTCCTAACCAAACTAGAACAACAACACAAAGTCGTTGCCCCCGCTGGGAATCGAACCCGCGACCTCCGGGTATGAGCCAAACGCTCTAACCACTACACCACGGAGGCAGTTAAACAAAACATGTCAATATAGATATTTTTTTCTTAACGTCAAAACGAAGACGCAGGTGTGCACCTCGAACATGACAAAAGGTCGTTTGTGGAGAGAAGCCACACTAGTATTGTTTATTAAAGTCAAAGTCAAAGTCAATTTTTTTTTTATTCAATATAGAATAAATTTATCTCTTATTGAAGGTCATATTTTTAATACAATTTTAGTGCAAAAGCTAAAAACTACTAGCGTTTCGGAACGACCACTGCTGGGAAGATTACGCCAAAAGAAACCTAGTTCAGTATTTTTAATACATACATACTATCACGTCTTTATCCCTAATGGGACAGACAGAGCATTTTGGGTCTTGCGGTTCTATGCAGAGCCCAGGGCCGCAAGACCCAAAAGCCACTTTTAGCGTCATGGTGGGCGAGAAGATAAAAAAGCAATCAATACAGTGATGGGTTGCTAGCCGCATCGCCTGTTAACATGATTTGCATTTTTGCCCATTCCCTCGATCGGCTTTTACATGGTACATTCTAAGTTTTTTTATTTCTCCCAGACCAGCATGGGAGCTTATTACATTAAATTGTCGCAGAAAAGGGAGCCTAAGAGACTGGTTACATTGCTACGTTGAATAGCCAGACCAAATTTTTGGTTAAAATGCGCACCAGGTTTGGTCCCTAGAAACTAGTCATCCTCATCATCCTTACGTATTCTCGGTTGCATCCTCAGCGGTAAGCGTGTCTTCCGAAACATGATATCATATTTCTATCCTGATAATCAGGTTAGGGCACGTTAAGCCGTCGGTCCCGGTCACTGTCTTTGACATTGGTCGTTACATAAAACCATGTCAGAGGCCTTTAAGGCGGTTTTAAAACTCTGACACTAGTGTTAGTCACTAACACACACGATAAGAAGAAGAATCAGGTGATTTAAGCCTGCATTATCCTAACCAGGCTGGAAACAACATTTCATAAAGTATGCTACGCAATGGGATTCGAATCCACGACCTCCGATTGTTCTCGGTATTGATGGATCCGGCAATCATACCCAGAAGCCCAAGAAACTAGTAAGTATACTTTGGAACATCCAAATGTGCTTAGCTCCACGTAATCACATGGTTTTGTTTACCCAAGTCTCGCCCGTCAAGTTATGTAGTTTCTTCGTTTTGCTTCTGTCAGGTCTTCTTTTCAGGTTTTTTTCTGCATCCGGTTCATTGGAATCCATGAGGAAATTGCATATTTTCGTGCCAGAAATAGATGTAACTATGTAAATTATTTTATTTTATATTGTGTAGGCCAAGTCCTCTGGCTGCTTGCGGCCTTGTATGGCTCTAATAAGAGACCTTAGTAGCACAGTCAGCGTCGTGCTCCTGCAATGGCGACTAGTAAACCTAAAGATAGATAGATAAATTGTAATGTAATGAAAAAAGGGTGTCATGTCGTATCAAACGCTAAGCAGTAAGGCTAAAGATCGAAAAATTTGGCGCATACTCCACCAAGACTATCATTAAGTTATTTAATAAGAAGGAAAATAAACTATTTTATACAATCTCTGTTTTCAATAGGTATTATATTCGCAAAAAAAGGCTTTCCTCGATTATCAGGCATGATAATCGAGGATCGTTTCACTAACGATTCTTATGTCAGTAATTTCATTTCTTATGATATGACTGTATAAAATGATTTATCTGCAATAACTTAATGGAAATTTTTGTAAAGGGAAAGTGCATTCAATGGATCTACAAAAAGGCAATAATAATACTTGGCTTTGGCAACGTACGTTCGTCTAATGCCAAAATTTACATATTTTGAAATATTCACAAACGCACACCATAAACGCGAATACATCTTCGCAAATTACAAAGAGAGGAAAAACGATAAAAAACATTTCGACTTTATCCCGCGCTTTTCAAGGGTTACGGTGCAGGCAAAGGAAACTTTGTCTAAAATCCCGATACCATTCGTTCCCCAAACAGTTTCTGTGCCGCGCAACAAAAAATATAAACAGCCAAAACCCGTGTTGCGCCAATAAAGTCCTTGTTTATTCCCCGTTTGGAACTGTGTGCTGTCTCTCTAACCGCACACATTCCTTAGTTCTGTATTTAAAATTCAAAGAAACAATATCGGGTGTGCATATTCTATCTCATTCGCACCGCATCGAGATACTTTACGAGCGCGCTGGGAAATACGACAGTTCCTCGTTTTTGAAAACGAGAAAACAAAAAGTAGCTACGAGAATTTATTGTACGTCTGCGGACGCCATTTTTTAATCACGCGTGAGTGTTGCCAGCGCAACTAGCAGGTAATTTATTTTGATTATTGTTGAAAATGCTGTCTTCTTGTTATTTAAGAGTTTCGTTAAAGTGAATCAGAATGTGGACGTGGAAGATTTATAGCCGTATCCGCTAAAGTAGCGTTGCAGTAAGATCTAAAATATTAGAACTGTCTGAAGTGAATATTGAACTATCATTTACATTAAAATGCATCTCATTTTCGCCTTACAATTTGTTGTGTGATAATATACACGTACATTTATTTTACAGAATATTTGTTGTTTTGTTGATTTGAGATACTGAAAATATGGATCTCCACTAGTAAGTTCAACGAAAATATTTAACTTTTCTTATTACTTTATTGGTACTTAAACGCAAAGCTACAAATGTCCTTCAAATACAAAACGTACCTCTCCAAATATTCAACAAAATCCCTATACGATTTCCAAATTCAATCAACCCACCTCTGTATTCAATCAAAAGAGTAACTTTTTAACTGATCAATTCAAACGGTCCTTTAACCTCTTCAAGAATACAAACTGCCAAATTACACCGGACCATTGAAAAAATATAAAGATTCAATATGAAATTCGTCCCTGGGGGAAACGTAACCTCGAGGGTTACTTAACATGGGAAATCTATGCAGTAACGAGGTGGGTCACCCTTGGACATGCCAACAATATGTTTTACAAGAATCTGTCGATCAAGGGGATGCTGAAAGGGGTTGCTGAAAGGGGTTGCCCTGTTTTCTTAAGACGTTCTTGACTTGTGGGGTTGGTTTTTATAGTGGCGTTTTATTTGTTATTTATTTTGCAACTATTGTATTTTTATCCGCCTTCGGCAAAGTTAAGAGGAAAGGTTATGATTTTAGCAGTCTTTGTATGTATGTATGTGGATATCTGTGTGTTCCGCCAAAGCATCCGAACCGCTTATCCAATTTTGATAAATGGGATGGCAATCGATTCGTTATTATGGTCTGTCCGAGTGTCATAGACTACAATATGTATGCAAAAAATGTATATAACGAATATTACATAAAAAAATAAAAATCACAAAAATATTTTTTGTTACTACCTATACCTATATATCGAATTGGGTATCAAATGAAAGATCTTGATTAGCGCATTTGAAAAATTATACATTGTTAGCCGTATGTGGTTTCCGTGGTCAGGTATTAGTTTTTTTTAAACGTATATGATTATCTTGTTTTAAAAAGAGACAACATACCTATTCAAAAACTTCTTTGCTGTGTCTAAGAGAAAAAAAAAACGTGAAATGTTCTAGCTGCTTCTCTTAAAAGGCGAGGAAATAGGAATCGAAAACGCGAATCACGTTAATAGCATAATAATAGCGATGCGGCTCAGCAACCCATCACTACTTTGGTTCCTTTTTCATCTTCGCGTCTCCTATAACGCTAAAAGAGGCTTTGGATCTTGCTGTCATGGGCTGTGTCGGCGGTTATATTTTAATTTGGTATGTCTGATAGTTTGTATGTTATTTGTGCCACCAAAATCGTGCCATCAAAATCCTTATCCTTACTTATAAATGCGAAAGTGGGTGAGATTTGTTTGCTTGTTTGTTTGTTACACTTCACGCTTCAACTACTGAACTTATTAAGATGAAATTTAATATGGATAAAGTTCGATACACAGGGATGGACAGATGATAGTTTTTATCCCGAAATTCCCACGGGGAGCGAAGCCCACGGGCACAGCTAGCTACGTTTCACGTTAATTCTCGTGTACAAAACTTTGATAATTCTTTTTAACCCTTTTTACGGTGTCGGTTACTAAATAACAAAGAATAAAACTACTCCAGTACTATTTTACGTACCTATTGTGTGATAAAATACAAATAACTGCATCGCGAATGCACGCCATCGTCACTTCTAAACAGCGGCACTCATCCGAGCTTCATTCTCACTCACTGCATTCACTCGATCTGAATGCTGGCACCTCGTACCTTCAATACAAGTGTATACAAACAGATATGCCTATTCTTATGCCGTTAAGTGATTAAATGGTGTTGTTAACTCTTATATGCTTGAACTTTTCGATTTTCATAAAACTTACTTTATCGTTTCAAATAAAATACAAATAGGTCTTAAATTTACAAAAGTGCCTCCATGTTCTGTCCTAAGAGGACATACAATAATTATTATTACCTTTTTTTTTATTACTTCAATAAAATTAAAATAACAGTTTAATCTTCTTAATTAACAACTAAATTACCTATTATAAATTGCTTATTATTTGTAAGTAGTTAATATTTCCCTTTTTCTTGCACTAGACCTTTCACCTGCCAAAACCTATTCAAGGGTACCTTTCATAGGTATACCCAGGAATAGGTTTTGGCGGAAACGCCACATGACATCAACTTCTCCAAAGGGCCTCTACGTGTTGGATCTGTATCCCCACGCAAGCCTCTCAAAGGACCGGGATGAAAAAACCGATTTTGACTCTATAACTAACTGTCGCGAGAAAGTTTACTTGAAATAGATACCCAATTTTTTTATAACAATAATGAACTTATAAGCATCTTAAAATATAAATATAAAGATGCCTCTATATTGATGAGCGCGGAAAGTGACGGTATCAAATTTGATACACTAACGGCACGGTAGGGTTAAGTCTATATTTAGATCTTTTCATGTTTAATCGTCAGATTGTTCTAACAAAAGATTTTTATCATCACTATCACGTCTTTTTCCCGAATGAACTAGATAGAGCATTTTGGGTCTTGCGGAGACCCAAAATAAGTAGACAGACCCATAGGCCACTTTTAGCGTAATGGTGCGCAAAATAATAGAAAAAGGAATTAAAACAGTGAAAGGTTGTTCACCTCATCGCAATCAAATTATAACCAAATAATATAACAGAAAGTATCATCATCAATAAATAAATTTAAGAACTAGGTTCTTGTCGGTGGAGTATTTTCCATGTCTCCCTATTTTCCGCTAAATGCTTGACCTCCCTATATGTCACTACTTTTGCAATTTCTTTTACTTCGTCCATAAGCGACCTTATTGGTCTTCCTTTTCCTCTCTTGGCTTCCACTTTCCCTTCTATGATGTTTTTTTATGAAGTTGTCATGCCGCATAATTAAAGGTGGCCAAACAGGAGTATGACAGAAAGAAATCTACCTAGATTTTTTTACAGAAAGTGACTGAAACTAAATAAAAACCTGCGCGAATGAATGCAGAGCCGTATCGATTACGAGTACAAAACTAACCCAATTCCCAAGACACTAGCATACTTTATCAGCAGCATTTCTCTCAGTTTGCAGCCGGAGCCACAAAACATCGACAGTACAGACAGGTATCTCTTTTCTAATCTAGTGTGTTAGCTAATGTTAGTGTCAGATTATTCTAGCTGCTAAAGGCAGCTGACGTACGTAGCTCATACATACTTACATACTATCACGTCTTTATCCCTAATGGGGCAGACAGAGCATTACGTAGCTCAATCTATCTATATAAATAAAAATAAATGTTGAAGCGCAAAACTCGAGGACGGCAGAACCGATTTGGCATTTTGGCATATTTGACATTATTAAAGAGTATAAAACCTAAATAATACAAGGAGAAAAGTAAAAAACAACACATTTCTTTTTCCAGACAAACCACTTTGTCCCCAGCCGTCAAACATTTGATGTCAGTGAAAACAAAACAAAGGCGCGTTAGGATTATCTTTGTCTGAAAAGGAGCGGGATCGGAAACGGGAACAGTGCAAGGGGAACAGAAACGGGGGCAGGAGCAGTAACAGGAATGGGGATGGGAGCGGGAACGGGAACGGTGAAAAGATTGCGGAAACGGGACAGGGAACGGGAGCGGGAGCGGAAATGGGAACTGGCGGAACAAGGCACGATGGTTCAGCTAGTAATAAATAATAATAATTTCGTTTATTTCACAGCAAAAGTTTTAAATAATAACAAATTCGTTTATTTCAGGCAACAAAACAAAAAAGTATATTATATTAGTATTGGAAACGACTACAGAACTACGTACATCTGTTACCTATTTGTTTTGTGTAGGACCGGAACCAACTAACTCGGTTGATTTTTATTCATTTGCCCTATCCACCCGTCGCCGGAGACATATTGGCCCCTTGCCCCGCGAAATTGCATTCTGGACCCCTAATAATTCGTTTCCACGCAATGCCACTTTTATTGCGGTGTTGTATTGGTTTATTTCTTTAGCAAATGGACTGTGCTGGCTGGGTCTGAGAACTAAGCTATTTATTTTTACCCGGCTACAATAGAGCCAAAAGGAGGACAGTATGTTTCGTTTTGCACCGCTTTGTAAGCTTCTTCTTTTTTTTGTGAGTCGAAAAACTATGTTTATTGCGGTGTTGTATTGGTTTATTTCTTTAGCAAATGGACTGTGCTGGCTGGGTCTGAGGACTAAGCTATTCATTTTTAGCCGGCTATAACAAAGCTAAAAGGAGGATAGTGTTTTCAGGTTCACCGCTATGTATGTAAGCTTCTTCTTCTTTTTGAGTCGAAAAACTATGTTTATTGCGGTGTTGTATTGGTTTATTTCTTTAGCAAATGGACTGTGTTGGCTGGGTCTGAGGACTAAGCTATTTATTTTTACCCGGCTACGATGAAGCTAAATGGAGGATAGTGTTTTCAGGTTCACAGCTATGTATATTAGCTTCTTCTTCTTTTTAAGTCGAAAAACTAAGTTTATTGCGGTGTTGTATTGGTTTATTTCTTTAGCAAATGGACTGTGCTAGCTGGGTCTGAGGACTAAGCTATTTATTTTTACCCGCCTATAACAAAGCTAAAATGATGATATTGTGTTTCGGTTTCACTGTTTGTATGTAAGCTTCTTCTTCTTTTTGAGTCGAAAAACTATGTTTATTGCGGTGTTGTATTGGTTTATTTCTTTAGCAAATGGACTGTGCTGGCTGGGTCTGAGGACTAAGCTATTTATTTTTACCCGGCTACGATGAAGCTAAATGGAGGATAGTGTTTTCAGGTTCACAGCTATGTATATTAGCTTCTTCTTCTTTTTAAGTCGAAAAACTAAGTTTATTGCGGTGTTGTATTGGTTTATTTCTTTAGCAAATGGACTGTGCTAGCTGGGTCTGAGGACTAAGCTATTTATTTTTACCCGGCTACGATAAAGCTAAAATGAGGATATTGTGTTTCGGTTTCACTGCTATGTATGTAAGCTTCTTTTTCTTTTTGAGTCGAAAAACTATGTTTATTGAAGCTAAAATGAGGATATTGTGTTTCGGTTTCACTGCTAAGCTTCTTCTTTTTGAGTCGAAAAACTATGTTTATTGCGGTGTTGTATTGATTTATTTCTTTAGCAAATGGACTGTGCTAGCTGGGTCTGAGGACTAAGCTATTTATTTTTACCCGGCTACGATAAAGCTAAAATGAGGATATTGTGTTTCGGTTTCACTGCTATTTTTTAAGCTTCTTCTTCTTTTTGAGTCGAAAAACTATGTTTATTGCGGTGTTGTATTGGTTTATTTCTTTAGCAAATGGACTGTGCTAGCTGGGTCTGAGGACTAAGCTATTTATTTTTAGCCGCCTATAACAAAAAAGGAGTATAGTGTGTTTCGGTTTCACTGCAATGTAAGCTTCTTCTTCTTTTTGAGACGAAAAACAATGTTTATTGCGGTGTTGTATTGGTTTATTTCTTTAGCAAATGGACTGTGCTAGCTGGGTCTGAGGACTAAGCTGTTTATTTTTAGCCGGCTATGACAAAAAAGGAGTATAGTGTGTTTCGGTTTCACTGCTATGTAAGCTTCTTCTTTTTGAATCGAAAGACTATGTGTATAATATATTTTGACCAGTTTTTGTTTGGCTATGGCGACATTTACCTCATTAATCATCATCAGGTCTTTTTGTCTCCACTGCAGAAGCACGACCCTCTCTATACTACCAGAGCCAGACTTGGCCACAGCAGCCAGAGGATTTAGCCTACACTCTCCTCGCTAGCTATAAGGATTGGTGAGGTCTCATTGATGTTTATAAGCTTTGTTTAGCTTGTATTTCCTAAGTCGCCTCGACAGCCACAGGGGGAGTTCGAAGTGGCCCTAGTCTACTCAAACCTTATGGCATTTATCTCATTAAGGTCTTGCTATGCTCAGAAAGTATAGAAGCTTGCGAAAGTGCTGCCCCGTGCTGACAGATGTCGTGACTGTTTAAAAGACAGATAATAGGAGTAGAAACACAAGGTTCTTTACCCGGCAAATTTAGCCCCATCGTTGTCCATGCGGCAGTGACGTCGTTCGGTCTGGGCTCCATGGCCTATATTGTCACCTTAGCGCAGGTAGACTTTCTCGCCACGGCTCTTTAAATGACATCATCAAAAGGGCTCTTGCTACCATAAACGTTCCCTGCACCCTGGAACCCCGGGGTGTATCACGAAATGATGGCAAGAGGCCAGATGGGATGTCGCTGATTCCCTGGGAACGCGGAAGAGCTCTAGTGTGGGACGCAACATGTGTGGACACACTGGCGCCTTCCCATTTTAGGGCGTCAGCCCTGAGGGCCGGGGCGGCTGCTGGAGGTGCTGAGGCTGCCAAGCGGCGCAAATATTCATCTCTCAGTGGAGATTATATATTTGTGCCGTTTGGTGTTAAAACATTTGGACCATGGGGCCTTGGCGTGAGGAGACTTTTTAAGGAAATCTCCCCGCGACTGATAGCCGCTGCAGGTGACAAGAGGGCTGGCTGTTTTTTCGCTCAACGGATCAGCATTGCTATCCAGCGAGGAAACGCAGCCAGCGTTCTTGCAACCATGCCGCATGGACAAGATGAGATTTTTTTAATTAAACATAATTTAGTATAAGTTTATTTTATAGCTTAGTTTAATATAGTTTAGTTTAGTTAAGTTTTTTTGTTGTTATTACTTTTTTCTCAATATCAACTCAAATATAAATTTATATGATGTTATAATAATGCCGACTTTCAACCGTTCATCCCCAATAACTTATGAAAGGTTAAACCGATTTTAATGAAACATAGCTAAGAACCAACACAAAAAAAACTTGCTTTCCTGTAAAAAACTGCATCGAAATAGGTCCATCTGTTCGAGAGCTACAATTCCACAGATAGATAGATATTGGTGTCAAACTTATAGAAATTTTTTTTTTGGGGTTTAAAAACATTCAACATATAATCTGTAAGTGAAGCGTAAAGACATAAAGACAGACAGACATTGGCGTCAAACGTAAAACTCTTTTTTAGGCGATTAAAAAGCATACCCACCTGAAATCCGCAAGTGAAGCGAACTAAAACCGAGACGTCCTCGACTACATAATTACGCCGAAAATTTCAGGATACACTCCACTCCGGGATTTCAAGTGGTGGCATCGGGCATATTCAAAAATTTCAATACGAAAAACTGCCAGCGGGCTTATGTGACACACGGCTAGGGAGTTCGACAAACTCGCGAAGCGCACAAAGTGGGTTACTCCATTGAAAACGCAATCGACTCGAGGAATTTAAAGAGCTCATTTTGCTTTTGGGGTTTTGACAGAATTACTTACTTACTATGACTGAGAAACCCCGTGTTATGTAAAATTTAAATACGTATGTATGCAGAGAATGTAACAATAGTTATAACAATGTGATAAATTATATTATTAGATATGTACCGCTGTCATACTATTATTAATTCTGTATTAATGTAATACTATTATTAATTCTATTACGTATTATTCAGTAACACTATTACATACGTAATACTATTATTATTTCTGTTCCGCTGTACTATATATAAATACAAGTGTACAAAGTGTAGCAAATGGACTTGCTACAACGTAGACCATCTACAGAGCGGCGTAGACAATTTAGAGCGCAGTGTAGACTGTCTACGGCTTTTACTTACAATGGACCAAGTCTGTAGATATCAAAAAATTCCTCATCAAAAATGAATAACCGATGCTGCGAGTGGCTGAAGGAAAAGGATATATCCCTCCATGTCAGAGTACAAATAGTAGAACAAATAAGAGAGATGAGGTAAGGCAAATAGAGAAAATAATATGTATACTAGCTGTACCAACGGGCTTCGCTCCCCGTGAGAATTTCGAGATAAAGAATACTCTATGTGCTTCCTCGAGTCTCAAGCTATATCCATACCAAATTTCATCCAAATCGGTCCAGTAGTTTAAGCGTGAAGAGGTAACAAACAAATATACAAACTCTCGCATTTATAATATTAGTAGGATAGGATAGTAGGATAAACCTGCCTATATTACCGGAGTTACCCGAACATACCGGCAGTGTGTCCACCGTATTATCGAAGCGGTGCTCCGGGGGGGCGATATCAAAAGATTCCTCATCAAAAATGAACGACCGCGAGTGGCTGAAGAATCGGGCTCGGCTCCACGTGGCCACATTTGGATTATTTTTTAATGATAACCTTATGGTACGGGTAATGTGTGGCTTTATTCCATTAATTTACGTCTTTACGGGCTTTTTTAATTTATTCTTGGAAGCAGAAACAACTTTTGGCTTGATACACCAACTGTGGAAATAAATACTTTGCTGCAGTCAAGACTTGAGTTTAGAACGTGGAAGAGAAAGAAAGAAAAGAAAGAAAGAAAAGCTTTATTCGGCAATCAAAACCATTACAGCTTACATATAGGTAAATACAATAAAACATACAAATACGAATTGCCGAAAAGGCGACCAGTTCAGCTACGTGCTGATGGCGGTTTGCCACAGCGCTGATTTTCAGCTGGTGCCAAAATAAATGGGTTGTTCTTCACCGTCAGTCACCGTCTTTTTGTCTTCACTGTAGGAGCACGACCCTCTCTGTATTACCAGAGCCATACTCGGCCAGAGCCAAGTATGGATCTGGCCAAGTATGGCTATTGCAGACAGGGCATTTGGGTCTTACTCTAACTAGACGGATCCAAGGCCGTAAGGCACAAAGGCCACTTTTAAGGCGAAAAGGTGAAAAGAAGAATTATATTAATGGGTTGCTTATTTTCGCCCATGTCCTCTATCGGTTTTCACAATCGCGCCGGAAGAGTAATAACATTCGAAGTTGTTTGTTTTTCTTCCAAGCCAGCGGGGAAGAGTTTATAAATAAAATATTTATGTTTACGTGTACGAGTAAAAAAACAAAAATCAAAATAATTGAAAAATATAATTTTCTGAACACGAAAATGTCCTCAGTATCCAGGGCTGGATTCAGGTAAGGGGCTTCAGCTCAGGGCTTCCACAAGAAAGGGGCGCTTACAATAGAGACTTGGGAAAAAATCTTTCAAATTCCGAACTGAATTGAATTGAGTAGTAAACAACTTTTCTTTGCTTTTTTTCGCTTCTGTTATTGTTGTTGTTGTATATATCTTTATTGTACATAAACATTACAAACATAGGAACAATAACAAACCAAAAAATTTGTAGGTACAAAGGTGGACTTATCCCATAATGGGATCTCTTCTCATTATGGGATAAGTCTTCTGGTTTCACAATAAATTATGTATTGAAAAATCCGACTGAAAAAAGTTGTTTCTTTATTTCGAAACTAATTTGGGGCCATGGGTCTCCTTTCCTTTATTGCCCCGTGGCCTCCAGACCTCTAAATCCGACCCTGTCGGTATCGAAACTTGACATCTGTACCGAAATCCATACGGGACAACTTACCGACTTAACTTGACATTTAATTGCATCTTTATCTCAAGGCAATAAAGACCATAATCGGAAGATTTGTGAGCGGAATAAAGTAGCAAAATGCTTTAATGAAACATGAAAAATTCAGACACACGGATGAGTGATTTTTCTTCGTATGTCATTCGCTTTGAGAGTCATAATAAGGCTTAAAAGTTTAATGATGGGGTCTTAAAAGAGCGTGTGTGATTTCATACTGTACTTATTTGCTGTTTTTGCTTAAAAGTAGGGACACCTTTGAAATAAATTCACAGTACGCCCTACTCATAGATCTACTGGAAATTTAAAATTTTTCTTTCCTGACAGTTTGAATTCACTTATAATTTTATTCACGTTTCTATTTATCACACTATCACACACTTTATAAAGGCGAAAGTGTGTGTATGTGTGCGTTTGTTATTTCTGCACACCCAAATGGCTGGACAAATTTTGATATGAGTAAACGGCAAAGTGCGAGTCGGACTCGAGAACGAAGGGTTACTATCTATAAAAAATCAAGTTTGTTGTATGGGAGCCCAACTTAAATATTTACTTTATTCGGCAACAAAAATGCATCATCTGTGAAAATTTCAACTGTCTAGCTATCACAGTTTATGAGATACAGCCTGGTGAACGACAGACGGACGGACGGAAAGCAGAGTCTCACTAATAGGGTCCTCTTTTTACCCTTTGGCTCATCATCTTCAGGTATATTTGTCTCTACAGCAGAAGCACGACCCTCTCTGTACTACCAAAGTCATACTTAGCCAGAGCAGCCAGAGTACTTGGCCTACAATCTCTTAGCTGGCCAGACGGGTTAGTGAGGCCTCATTGATGTTTATAAGCTTTGTTTAGCTTGTATTTCCTAAGTCGCCTTCTACGACATCCGGGTGACAAGACGGGAAAACTTAGACTGGCCCTATTCTACTCTGCCAGAAACCATACGGCAAACTGAGCTAAACACGGCAACACACACCCTTTGGGTACAGTTTAGAACCCTAATAAGAGCAACAGCTTTTTAACGATTTCATTATCATAAACTTATTTCCTCTCCACGCCTACCAGTAGCACACTTTTTTTTAACGAGCCACACGTGTCCCTCTGCTGGGCAAAGGCCTCCCTCCATCTTTTCCATTCAGTTCTGCTCTGAGCTGTTTCTTTCCAATCATCTTTAAACTTACCTAGTAGCATACTACAAATTGAAAAATTTGGTACACTTACATAGCTACCCCTTAAATGTTTATTAACCCCAAACGACACAATGACTTGTTAACTTAATCCTTTTTTAATTACCGTCAAACGAAGCCCCGTCTGCCCCGTCACTGTTATATTAACAATCGTACAAATCACGGCGTAGGTGCGGTCAAATGTAATAACTGATACTATCTCGGGTCATGGGGCGATTTTTTAATTTACTAATAGATTTAAATGTAGGAATTTTATTAGTTCTTTGGAAGTGTAAGTCGACTCGTTTCTATGCGTCGCTTCGGGTTGCTAAACCGGTTGCAACTAGCAAGTTTCATTTTTTTATAGGTATATAAGCGCTAGGAATCGCTTTATTACCTATGAAAACCAGTTACCTCGTCAAATCTCCTTGGTTAGGTAGCGGACCCCGGGCTCTGAAGCATAACTGCTGAGGATGCAACCGGGAATTGCTCGGATGATGATATAGCAATGGAAGGCGCTGGATGTAGGCCGCTCTGGATCAGTCATTTTGGAAATCCTTGGGAGAGGCCAATGCCCAGCTGTGGACGTTATGCGGCTAAAATGATAATGTTGATGATAGGTTAAAACATAATGTACTTTATAAGATTATAGATTGAACTATTGTGTCCATAGGCAACAGCAGGAATTTTTCTAACTGATCTCAGAAAAAAAAATGTTTATACGAACAAAAATGAAGCAAAAATTCAAAACATATAATTCATAATAACAAACGTGGCGGCTAGCAACCCATGAATATTTTATTTCTCTTTCTCTCCTACACGCAAAACTAATATCACAGTATTTCGTACAGTAATAATTAACCTTTCAGTACATGTGTCCTAAATCCTTTGATTAACAATTTCCAAAATTCACACTGTGTTTATTTTGCGTACTTATCCTAAAGAAACTGAAATGGAGATTAGTCATTAATTTTTTTTTTCTACGTACTAAAAATAGATTGCATTATATTTGTGAAAACAAAAACATACTTTGTTATTTCTATTTTCTCCCAAAGCACCATTAAAAACCTTTTGCTTAAAAATACTATGAGTGACACGGAGCGGGTGGTCGCGTTATATCCGTTAAAATGACATGTGGTAATCTGACCGCTCCCTCTATCAGTGACCTCGACGATCATATTAATAGAAGTATGTTTCATATACTTCCTACATATTTTTTTTGTATTTAATTTTAATCACTTTTAACTTAAATATAGTGTACTAGCTGTACCCGCGGGCTTCGCTCCCTGTAGGAATTTCGGGATAAAGAGTACCCTATGTCCTTCCCCGAGTCTTAAACTATATCCATACCAAATTTCATCCAAATCGGTTTGGTAGTAGCGTGAAGAGGTAACAAACAAACAAATATACAAACTCACTTTCGCATTTATAATATTAGTAGGAAGTAGGATATTTCATCATACCTTTCTTAATACTAGGGCAGACAAAGAAATCTGATCTTACCGCTCTAAGCAGACAGATCACATGGCCGGTCCGCACTGGTAACAAATAATTAATAAAAAAGCTTTTCTCTAAAAGATTGAATTTAAAACCTTTAACCGCTCCTCAAGATGAATCAAACGAGACCAAAACTTTAGAGGTTGCGTGGAAAGTAAACTAAGAAGCAGCTGCGGAAGTACAGTATAACTGCCTCCGTGGTGTAATGGTTCGAGCGTTTGGCTCATACCCGGAGGTCGCGGGTTCGATTCCCAGCGGGGGCAACGACTTTGTGTTGTTGTCCTAATTTGGTTAGGACAGGCTGATCACCTGATTGTCTGATAATTAAGATGATCCGTGCTTCGGAGGGCACGTTAAGCCGTCGGTCCCGGTCACTTTGACATTGGTCGTTACCTAAAACCATGTCAGAGGCCTTAAAGGCGGTTTAAAAACTCTGACACTAGTGTTAGTCACTAACACACACGATAAGAAGAAGAAGTACAGTATTCTATGTAAGTCGCAGCCATCCAACTGGATGACTAGCCCGGACATTAAAACTAGGCATTCAGTTGGATGCCCAGGCCGATAGTAAATTGAACTAGAATCATTAAACATTTAACCACTTGGCGTATTAAAAGTCAGCCCTTTGAATATGACTGATCAAGACTCAGCCAAGTCACAGATTACTAAGTGATTCAAATTTAGTTCAGATTTTTGAAGTGAAAACTTCTTTAGCGGCGTTGTGCACTTTTTTTGGAATGGGTAAAAAATGTTAAACTCGCGTCAGGACACGTGACCTGATCAAAAATTCGTAAGACGGCGCAGGCGCTTGCGCGAATATTCGTGTGTGTTTATGTTACAGCGTGCTACGCGCATCCATGGATGGTGACAGCTGATGGCTCGACCGTCTGTGTAGTGGCCATACTGCTGTGTTTTCACTTCTGCCGGCACTCCCAGAGTGCAACCCGTCGTTTTTTTTTTTCCACTGCGGCGTGGTAGCGCACCAAAACAAATATGGCGTGCACAACTCAAACAGCTGTTGTGGCTGTGAATGTTATTTTTCATTCGTAATCTCATCAAAAGTCATTTTTCTAATATTTCTCTATTACTTGTTACTAAGTGGTGGGTATTAGTAAAAAGTAGTCTTTTTCTAATATTTCTCTATTACTAGTTACTAAGTGGTGGGTATTAGTAAAAAGTGTTGTCAGTAATGTAAATTGTAGACCCTAACCACATACCTATCACTAATTCATCAATATCCAAATAATTTAACTAAATGACAATACTTACTACATTCATGCTGGTCTGGGAGAAATAAAAAAATTAGAATGTACCAGCTGCTTCTCTTCCCACGCAGATCGTAAAAGCCGTTCGAGGGAATGGGCAAAAATGCAAATCATGTTAACAGGCGATGCGGCTAGCAACCCATCTCTGTATTGATTGCTTTTCCATCTTCTCGCCCACCATGACGCTAAAAGTGGCTTTTGGGTCTTGCGGCCCTGGGCTCTGCATAGAACCGCAAGACCCAAAATGCTCTGTCTGCCCCATAGGGATAAAGATAAAGAATAGTATGTATGTATGTATGTACTACATTCAGCCATTTGGGTAAACGTTGCGTTTAATGACTTGACTAGATGCGGTTCAGCCATTCCATTTGATGCCTTGTTTTAATGTCCGGGCTAGGCATCCAGTTGGATGGCTGATTTAACCAGACGGCTGCAACATTTATATTCTTTCAGATCAGCATAGAAATTATATACATACATAAATACATACTATCACGTCTTTATCCCTAATGGGGCAGACAGAGCAGTTTGGGTCTTGCGGCTGTATGCAGAGCCCAGGGCCGCAAGACCCAAAAGCCACTTTTAGCATCATGGTGGGCGAGAAGATGGAAAAGCAATCAATACAGTGATGGGTTGCTAGCCGCATCGCCTGTTAACATGATTCGCATTTTCGCCCATTCCCTCGATCGGCTCTTACGATCTGCTCGAGATGAGAAGCGGTTGGTACATTCTAAGTTTTTTCTTTTCTCCTAAACCAGCATGGAAACATGACAAGCATGGGAAATTATATCTGTGATAGAAATAGTATACATAGATAGCTTTACTGTAACAATCTATTCCCGAATGATTGTCATATCGTCACAACGCGGTAATGATCATTTATCACGTTCACAGATAAATGATTATTACCGCGCGCGAAAGCGCTGGATGCAGGCCGCTCTTGATCGGTCATTTTGGAAATCTTTGGGAGAGGCCTATGTCCAGCAGTGGACGTTATGCGGCTGAAATGATGATGATGATGACGTTCACAGATATTAATAACGCACGTATCGCATGCGTTACCACAATTAACGTAACAAAACACAATACTTTTGATTTCATCGAATTTACAGTTTTGTTGATGTGTGTACGCGCCTATTTCAATTTGGAGAATGTTATCAATATGTATTTGTTACAGGGTAATTTAAACGAGCAATTCTTGTATATTTAATTATTTATAAATTTCTGTGACCCCGAAAACGGCTCTAACGATTTCGCTGAAAATTGGTATATAGGGGTTTTTGGGGGTAAACAATCGATCTAGATTAGTCTTATGTTTGGGAAAACGAGTGTTTTCGAGTTTTCATGCGTTTTTCTTTCGCTAATTTCGTCGCGCCGGCCGCCATCCGCTTAGCAACCGCTAGAAAGAGTGTTACAGTGTTATATATATTCTTTCAGATCAGCATAGAAATAGTATACATAGATAGCTTTACTGTAACAATCTATTCCCGAATGATTGTCATATCGTCACAACGCGGTAATAATCATTTATCACGTTCACAGATATTAATAACGCACGTATCGCATGCGTTACCACAATTAACGTAACAAAACACAATACATTTGATTTCATCGAATTCACAGTTCTGTTGACGTGTGTACGCGCCTATATCAATTTGGAGAATGTCATCAATATGTATTTGTTACAGGGTAATTTAACTAGCCATAATTTTTCGTGAGTGTAAGTGGCCAACACTATATTTTTTAAACTGACCAAAGGTATGAGTTACGATAAATAAATAGATTCAAGTGATCCGTAATATCTTGCTGTCTTATTTATTTCATCATAAATTATATATTATACCAGATCACTTTAGTATGATGATGATGATGGTCAGGCGACCCGTAATATCTTTCTGTCTTGTTTATTTCATTATATTATTGTTTATACTCAGTTTGAGTACTTTAGTATTGCATTTTGAATGCCTTAAAGAACCATACAACGTGGAAGGGACATACCAGCAACAAATTAAACCATGGTCTATACTAGATCACTATAGTATAATGGTATTAAAATAACAAAAAGAATTGGCATTTCCATACTAAGCATATTTGTATATCGGTGCTCTATAAACTAAACTAAAACTAAAACTTAAGAGCTAAAGTGTGCAGTCGCCCGGCCAATTTGTATGGGAATGTTGACTTTTTTGGTTTTTTGACTGTTATTTTAAACTTATTACCTAATTATTTTATGCTATAGTAATCTGTACTTATAGCCCGTGGTTTGATTTATTACGGACTAGCCGAAGCCCGCGACTTCGTTCGCGTGGACTTTATGTCTCTGGAGAATGCTCATCAGGCTGAACAACTTTTACTAAGGCGGCATTTTTATTTCTCTTATAGTTTAGATGGACCATTATGGTTCTGCATCAGGCGTTCTATTTTCCAAAATCATTTATACCCTATATGATGCCCAGGCTTAATAGCTTTATAACAAAAAAAGTTTCATTCGAATCCGTCCAGTATTTCCGGAGATTAGCATGTAAAAAACAGACAAACATCTTTCTGAAACTTTTACCTAAAATCTTATCTTATAAGCAATATACTTTAAAACTAAGAGGCTAACGAGGTGACCCCCAAACACCTAAGCCGTTGTATGCAGTAATTACTTTTGTGTCGGACACGCGACTGATCATAGGGAATCAAACCTACCCCGCGGCAGAGAGGGCCCCTTACCGCCCAAACTTGTACCTTTTGAGTTTAAAGAGTAGGGTAACCATAATATCGCCGTGTGTTTTCCGGCAGAGTAGAATAGGACCGCTCCAAATCTTCCCATGGATGGCGTAGAAGGCGACTTAGGAAATACAAGCTAAACAAAACTTATAAACATCAATGAGACCTCTCTAACCCGTCTGGCCAGCGCGGAGAATGTAGGCCAAATCCTTTGGCTGCTGGCAATGTGTGCCATTGCCAAAGTGCCTTGTGCAATTAGCTGGCTAATTTAACCTGATTGCTACGACATAGGCATAACCTATATATTGGAAAAGACCGGAAGGGAAGAATTAAAAGATTTTTGGAACTCTATTTATAGTGCATTGAATTTATTCAATAAAGTTTTTAAAAATTTTATTGCACAAAAAAAAATATTTACATAGGACACAATAATTATATAACTAAAAACATATTGGCAGTCAGTGCTGCAAATTAATATTGTAAAACTATTTAAGAGCTGTGGATTTTGTGACAATAAATAAAAAACTAAATAACCTACCTAAATTATAAAACTATAAACTTAAATAATCTGATTAAAAATAAAACATTATATGAAATAAAAATTAGACTCCAGACCGCTACGGTCGCAGGGCAAGGTACCTAAAAGACTGGCGGCATTGCCTCGTTGTATGGCCAGACTTAATCTTTGGCCAAAATGCGCACCTGCTCTTAGATCCCCAGAAACGTCGATCAGGCGTGTGGAGATTTCAAATTTGCAATTTTTTTTTTTGATTGCATTGAATTAATAAATTCAGTCTTTAATTATTCCAAACACACGGCCACCCTACACGAAGATTTCATACGACCAAAGGTAGTATTTGCGCTGCAAGTTACTGACCCATATTGACTCAACGATTCTCCACTAAACGGGTTAGTTTCCGAGTTATTAACGTACAAACAATAGACTAATTGATGTTTGCTGAGGGCCGTCTTCTAAGTTCATGTGAGCAATTAACATGCATGTTTGTTTTGCGGTTTTTAAATTATTTACTTTAGACAAAGGACGTAAGATTAAAGATCAACTGAATCAACTCAAATACTCGTATTTTATTATCATTTTTCTTGCCTTTACTGCGTGTAACTAAGATCTCTAATTTTATTTCAAAATTAAAATGCTTTTTTAATTATAAGAAATTTACGTTAATAAGTATGTTCAAAGAATAAATACTAGATAGGGTATAACTAAATTAGCTGTGCCCATGGGCTTCGTTCCCCGTGGGAATTTTGGGATAAAAAACTATCCTATGTCTTTCCCTGGGTATCAAACTATATCCATATCAAATTTCATCTAAATAGGTTCGGTGGTGTAGTGGTAACAAATAAACAAACATACAAACAAATATACAAACTTACTTTAGCATTTATAATATTAGTAGGATATAATCCGCTAGAAGACAACAAGTCAAATCAGAAACTTTTATCTAAATATCAAAACAAACATTTTCTCAAAAATTTAGATTATACAAGTAGTGCAATTACAATCTAAATTAAAAAACTAAATTAAAAATCTAAATCTTGATCATGTGGCATGGTGCCAAGAACACTGGCTGCATTCCCGCGCTGAATAGCTACTGCAATCCTCTGCGCGAGATATGAGCCAGCCCTCTTGTCACCAGCGGCGTCGACAAGCCGAGGGGTTATTTTTTTAATAAATTTTTTAGTACTTGGACCCCACGGACCAAGAGTTTCGACGCCAAGCGGAACAAAAATATATTCATTAGATAAAGAGGAATATTTTCGCCGCTTGGCGTCTTCTGCTGCTTCAGCCGCGGCTCCAGCCCTTGACACCGTCGCCCCGAGGCGAGAAGGGGCAACCGTATCAACGCATGTCGCGTCCCACACGAGTGCCCTCCCCCGCTCCCAAGGGACAAGGGTTAAACCATCTGGACGCTTGCCATCATCGCGAGTTATTCCTACAGGTTCTAACACATTAGGGATATCGATGGTGGCAAGCGCCCTTTTAACGATATTGTTAATGGAGCCGTGGCGTGAAAATCTGCCGGCACTGCGTTGGCAGTGTAGTCCGTGTAGTCCGTTCCTGTCGACGACACTGCCACATAAACATAGATGGCGTTCGACAATGGCAGCACCCAATCTAAGTCCAACGATAATTCGAAAACTGCCATTGTCGAAAAGTGTTCCGAGGTTGGCGGAGGGGAGTGCGTGTAACCAGTGTCCTGATTCATGTTCAGAGACGGCAAGAAGCCTTGCGCGGTCTAAATCACTGATAGAATTTTGAACCAAATAGTTATAATCTCTCTGTACCAGAGGGACATCCCAGAGTTTTTGTCGGTTTGGTGCCTCTGGGATGTTTTCATTGGGACAGAGAGTCTTCCAGGCATCGATTGCATCCGTTGCACAGTGTATATCAGCTGAAGACATTTTAAGAATTTTCGCACACAAATGTGATACGCTGTGAACGGACGAAAGGAAAGCCGGAAGAGCTATACTAGAAATTTTTCTGATACCGATGCCACCAGATCGAATAGGTAAAGAGGCTTGAATCCAGGCGCGGTGATCGAGGTTTAAATTTAGAATTTTTTCTAAAGCGTTTTTGAGGGTAGCATCTAAGTTTTCCAAAAGGTCTAAGTGATTCCAGATTGGGCATGCTCTTAATATATATGTAAATTTTGGAACAAAAAGGCAATATTTAAGAATGGTAAATGCGACATGGGAATTCAGAAGGCCCAATCTACTTATATTTTTCGAAAGTGTTTCACATTTATTTTCTAGGATTGGTCTAATGCTTTCCTCGAGTAGTGGAGCACCTAGAAGGCAAAGTGAACTATTTTCTAAAACTTTTATATCTGGAGCAATGTTTTTAAATTTTTTAATGATTAAATTTCTGTCATTTTCGTCAAACTTTGTAGAGACATAGAGCTCACACTTACCTAAATTGTGCATTTTCAATAAGATTTGTATTAAATACAAAAGCGTGACGTCATGCTTTTTGTTGAAGTCAAATAGCTTTCTTATTTAATATCATTATATTATAATTTTCAACATGAATTTATACTTTATCATTATCATCAGGTCTTTTCAGAATCCACTGCAGGAGCACGACCCTCTCTGTACTACCAGAGCCATACTTGGCCAGTGCAGGTCGCCTTCTACGACATCCACGGGAGGACTTGGAGTGGCCCTATTCTACTCTGCCGGAAACCTCAAGGCAACATTATATATCCAGCGGACCCAAAGCGTTATTTGTGCTTGTATGTGAGTTTTAATTATTTTTGGAACGAAGTAAAACTTTTCCGTTAGTTTTTGGTGATTTTTCCGTTAGTTTTTCCGTCTCGAACTTTTTAGGGGTTGGAATTTTTGGGGTTTTTCTTAGGAGCTTCAATTTTGTAACTTCGCTTCAACCAAATGTTCCACGTCACTTTTTTGTGTTAATTGGCTTTTATAGCTTGCAATCATCATCAACATTTTTCCATCAAAAAGTAGGCAGAACTAAATGATGTGCTTGCAAAATCCATCATTTTCGTTCAACCATTAATTTACATACTAATGTAGAATCTAGAATTCCGAAATTATAGCTACAAATTCCGCAGTATCGTTGAGGCCATTAATACACAAAACCTTTTCATATAATTAAGCAATCAGCATATAATTTTATGTCAACGGAATATAAATCGGAACAGTCAGGCACGCACTGTATCAACCATTAAAAATAGCGAGGACAGTCGAGCTCATAATTCGATGGATACGCCCGAATTTCCATCAAACATATGATGCTGTCTAAAATAAAAGGGGAAGCGGTATTGAAAAAAAACTCAAATGATTTGTTGTCGGAAGCTAGATAGATATTTATTGCGTTTTATTTTGTACCATAGTAAAAACAGGGTTACTTTTTAAACACCGCCAACACTTTTGGATCAAGTTCCCTACTAGAGGTAGAGGTGTGTCTAAGTGACTTACATTGGGGTAATTTTCAAGCTACTGAAGTCAGCCAAAGCTTGAAATCTGTCATACAATAATGACAGCTTGGACCAACACCTTAATATGCCTTCCGATTGAAAAGCTTAAGTATTTTTATGCCAAATATAGTTACTAATCCTAGTGGTCTGTAAGTCCGAGGTTACCATTAAGCCACTAGCGCTCGTATTTGGGACTGATCGCATGCCACCGCGCTATTCGTATAGACTAGCGCGATATGCAAAGATGGGACATAAAGTCAATATTTCATCTATACGAAGCTGCAGTCCGCTTAATCCTGTTTTTGCACCACTCTGATCGCATGCCACCGCGCCTACTATTCGTATAGACTAGCGCGATATGCAAAAATGGAACATAAAGGCAACATTTCTTTTTTACGAAGCTGCAGTCCGCTTGTGCCTCTCTTTTGCACCACCCTGATCGTATGCCACTACGCCCACTATTCGTATAGACTAGCGCGATATGCAAAAATGGGACATAAAGGCAATATTTATATTTACGAAGCTACAGTCTGCTTGTGCCTCTCTTTTGCACCACCCTGATCGCATGCCACCGCGCCCACTATTATTATAGACTAGCGCGATATGCAAAAATGGGACATAAATGCAATATTTACTTTATACGAAGCTACAGTCCGCTTGTGCCTCTCTTTTGCACCACTCTGATCGCATGCCACCGCGCCCACTATTCGTATAGACTAGCGCGATATGCAAATATGGGACATATAGGCAATATTTCTATTTACGAAGCTACAGTCCGCTTGTGCCTCTCTTTTGCACCACCCGGATCGCATGCCACCGCGCCCACTATTCGTACAGACTAGCGCGATATGCAAAAATGGGACATAAAGGCAATATTTCTATTTACGAAGCTGCAGTCCGCTTGTGCCTCTCTTTCGCACCACCCTGATCGTATGCCACCGCGCCCACTATTCGTATAGACTAGCGCGATATGCAAAAATGGGACATAAATGCAATATTTACTTTATACGAAGCTACAGTCCGCTTGTGCCTCTCTTTTGCACCACTCTGATCGCATGCCACCGCGCCCACTATTCGTATAGACTAGCGCGATATGCAAATATGGGACATAAAGGCAATATTTCGTGATAACATGCCGGTAATTAATAAAATATGTCCTCTCGTGGGCGAGGATTCCGTAAAGCTGATTGCCTGTGGTGATTTATGTGTAGGTGTGTTTGTTTTCGTGCGACCTTAATTATTTTTTGGTATTTGGAGCAATGTGTGTTATTAGTATTAGTTGGTTTGTGTACAATATGTTTGAGGCGTGGTTTGTCAAAGAAATATTGTACAGAACGACACGGTGCATAGTCAGTTAAAATATACAACGTGGAAGGGACATAGCCATAATAAATTGAACCACGGACTATACGATCACAATCCTGCTATCCTACTAATATTATAAATGCGAAAGTGAGTTTGTATATTTGCTTGTTTGTTTCTTTGTTACCTCTTCACGCTTAAACTACTGAACCAATTTGGATGAAATTTGGTATGGATATAGCTTGAGACTTTGGGAAGGACAAAGGATAGTTTTTATCCCGAAATTCCTACGGGGAGCAAAGCCCGCAGGTACAGCTAGTAGTATATATACTTGACTGTTATTTTAATTTTATTATACTATAGTGAGCTATTATAGCCCTTGGTTTGGTTCAAGTTGTATCGTAAAACTATTATAAGACTGCCTCCGTGGTGTAGTGGTTAGAGCGTTTGGCTCATACCCGGAGGTCGCGGGTTCGATTCCCGGCGGGGACAACGACTTTGTGTTGTCCTAGTTTGGTTAGGACATTGTAGGCTGATCACCTAATTGTCTGATAATTAAGATGATCCGTGCTTCGCAGGGCACGTTAAGCCGTCGGTCCCGGTCTCTTTTTTTGACATTGGTCGTTACCTAAAACCATGTCAGAGGCCTTTAAGGCGGTTTAAAAACTCTGACACTAGTGTTAGTCACTAACACACACGATAAGAAGAAGATTATAAGACTGAATTCAGTTCATGAACTAAACAACTTACCCAAAGGAACGTATATCGAAATATGAAATGTTTTGATCACTTTTCACGTTTCTTGGGGAAAGTTGTTCAGTATCACAGACTGAATTCCCCCCTAAAATAGTTTCAGTATATATGCGACCTTTATCTATTTATACGTAATTTAAATAACTTTATCGAACCACGAACTAATCGCAACGTAAACCTAACCTAATACCAACCGGACATTAAAAGGAACCTCGTCCTTTGGTCTGCTTCGAAATGAGAAAAGTTCGCAACAAAATCTACTGTTGACGAGTCAATATTAACTACAACTGTACCAACTTATCTTTCCAACTGTACCACTTGACATACAGGCGATTTTGAGCTGTATTGCAATAAAAATAGAGGTGAGAATTGGTGTTTTGTTTGGGAACGTGAGGTTGGTAGTTATGCAGGCTCCCGATAAAGTTTTTTCTAATAAGGTCGGCTGTGGTGATGCTCGTATGGTAACTCGTTGATTGTCTTTTTCTATCTCACTTCGAGATTGAGCGATTTGGAGCTTTCTCTTTTCTTCTTTTTAGGGTTTCGTACCCTAAGGGTAAAAAGAGTAAAAACGAGACCAAAGGGTTAATAGCCCCCCTATTACTAAAACTCCGCTTTCCGTCTGTCTATCTGTCTGTTACTGAGTGGTCCTATTCTACTCTACCTGATATCACACAGCTTATACTCTCACAAGAGAGACTTGCAAGTCTTTCTTTTAAATCTAAATAGTGTCTTAGTGCTTATACAGACCAGCGACAATATGCTCGCGACAGACTCCTGTCTGAGACGGTCGACTACCACGCGATTGCCGGCGAAAGCGATAGTCGTGCGTCAGTTTTTGATCGATTGACATGTGTCACGCGACCGTTTGCGGCAGTCGGCGACCGTCGCGCAAAGTCGGCGCCTGTCGCCAACTGTCCTTAATCTGTTCGGGGATTCTGTCGCCAGTCTGTAAAAGCCTTTAGGATAAAATATTATCGATTGTAAAGTAAGCTTCTGATCTTTAGAATAACAAACTAACCCCAAATCTTGTAAAACCGTCTCACATAATTTAATTAATCAACAATAGCCTTAATGCATTCATAAGCGGCTAATTCGGTAATTCTCATCCATTCTGTTAGCCTTCTGAGCCGGATCGCGCTTTGTCTTTAAGACGAGAACAATGTAGGTATAATATCTTATTGTTGGCCCATCGCCCTCTGACCGACAGTAACCCATATATTCGTCCCATTATATGATCTTGAATAACACCCGGTGGTGTTATGCGTGGGGTCACACGGGTGGAAAGGACGGGAAGTAAATTTTGCGCAATTTTTACTGAATTAGAACGCGCGATAGAAGCAAAAATTCTTAGAATCTACATGAAAAATCCTGCGTTCGTGTGATTATAGTGTTGGTTTGACGATAACTCGAGTAACTTTGGTAAAAACTACCTATTTTAATTACTAACATAGCGGAATTGATCAATTATTTACCGCCTCGCTTCCATAGTCGTACGATTGGCCCTCTTTGACAATGCGTTTCATGGTGGTGAATAAGGCACACTGTGAGTATGTTAAATACCATCAGCTGCAAACAAATGAAAAGATGTCAAATCCTCGAGAGGGGTAAAGACGGAATCACAAATTTAATTGACTTATTTTTAGACGTTATGACATCGACTGCATGAGTCAACATGTTTGTTCTTCTTATCTTATCAATATCAGTTAGTAGTAAACATAATTTACCGAAGTTGTTATTAGCCCAGAAGTTGGCCACAACTATAGGACTCATAAAGACGAGCGACAGTATCGGCGACGGTCGCTGACCATTGCCAACACACGCGCGGGCCGTCGCTTGCCTGTAAGATAAGAAGTTAAAAATAAAGTATAAAGTTGTAGCGGATAAAACTGTAGATGGTTGAGTTGCATATTTGCCATTCTCTGTGCCCGTGAATCTCTCGTTCAATTCGACAATTAAGATTCCTCGGCTCATTGTAATTACACCTATGCGGGTTTCTTAATGAAGTTAAAGGGAATTAATTATTTTAGGGCGCGTAAATTTAATCTGGCCCGGCCTTTGCTTGATGGTAAGTTGATTATAGTCTTATCTGCTCTGACCACGTAGAGGTATAGGATTTATGATGATGTGCGCAAACTTTAAGTATCTGGCTTTAACCGTTCAAACTTTTCGAACCGCTCTGGGTCTGGAAGAGACTCTATTGAAGTTAAGGCTGTTTTAACAACCATTTCGAAAGAGATAGAAATAGATTTTCTGTTTTGTGTCATGGGAATCCTGTTAGTTGAAAACGCAGCACATTCTTGCACAAATCTCTAATGCTGTTTCAGCCAGTGACTCGCCCGGTTATGTTTTAAACTTACCAACATGAAATCCGATGCGATACATTATGGTCTCTTTCTGCAATGATCGCAAATGAAAGAATTAAGAGAACTGGCGAAAAACTGAATATAAATGAAGGTCCATGATTTCAGAATACACAATACCTATATAATATAATACTTATTCGTATACATAAGGTCTAAAAATATATACTGGCACTATTTTGAGAGTGAATTCAGTCCGTGATACCAAAAAACTTTCCCCAAGGAACATAATATGTCGAAATATGAAAAATAATTTTCGGTTTTCGATACAAAAACGGATCAGGTATGGGAGGGCAAAAATTAGTTTTCATATTTCGATACATACTCGTATTCTTTAGGGAAAGTTATTCAGTATCGTGGACTGAACTCACCCATAAAACAGTTTCAGTTAATTTTCCATTTATTTTGTTATTATAAGTCTAATTTCCTATTAAATATTTTATTCTTGATTCAAGCATTTCATCATCTCACGGAAAGTGGTGATCTTATGGCCCTATAGACTTGGTCTATCCGGTAAGGTTAGACGTGACTAGTATGTATAGTATATCTGCCGTTGTTTAAATAAATAAACAAACAAAACCTCGTTTGGAAGCACGGCGAACCTTTAGTTTATACTGTTACCCCTTGCCTTGCATTATATTTGTTTATCAGTTTGTGCCACTTGGAAAAATCTTCACCGAGTGTCTCGGTAGGTAAATGATTTGTATCTATAACCATAGACACAGAATTTTTGTGACTATGTCTAAAACTGACGTTTCGCAATGGATAACCAGGCAAGTTATCCATTACTACAGTAAATGGTTCCTATTAAATATTTTATTCTGGATTCAAGCATTTCATCATCACACGGAAAGTGGTGATCTTATGGCCCTAGGCTTAGTCTGTCCGGTAAGGTTAGACGTGACAAGTATGTATAGTATATCGGCCATTGTTTAAGTAAATAAACTATATCAAGATAGTAGGGTAAGTGCGGCGAATAACGGGACCTCTTTAATTATGGGCCGGAGCCGCGTCGGAGGATTTATAGGCAAAAGTCTGTCGCTACAAACTTGAAGCTCGATAATGTAAATACCATCCTCTTATATCCAACCTATATGTATATCTATTCAAATACATGTACGGCGTGTAAAAGTAAGGTTGAAACGACATATATGCATACATAGACCTGTCACGTCATGATCATCAACATCATAATCAGGTCTTTTTGGCTCCACTGCAGGAGCACGATCTTCTCTATACTATCAGAGTCATACTTAGCCAGAGCTGCCAGAGGACTTTGGTCTACATTTTCTCGCTGGTTCTGGTTGGAGAGGTCGCTTTGATGTTTATAAGCTTTGTTTAGCTTGTATTTACTACGTCGCCTTCTACGACATACACGGGAAGACTTGGAGTGGCCCTATTCTACTCTGCCATACGGCAAATTTAGATCGGTCATTTTGGAAATCTTTGGAAGAGGCCTATGTCCAGCAGTGGACGTTATGCGGCTGAAATTATGATACGGCAAATGTGGGGCAGAAAGAGCATTTTGGGTCTTGCTGCTCTACGAAGATAGAGCCTAGGGCCGCAATACCCAAAGGCCACTTTTAGCGTGACGATGGAATCACATGACATCCCCTACCGACATGACTCGCATTTTCTTCTATTTCTTAGCCTTTTGCAGTTTGCACGGAACTTATATGCTAAGCTTTTACTTTTCTCCGAGACCTGCATGGAAGCAATTAAAATTAAATGCCTATTCAATATACCTACTTAGATAAATTAAATAGAACTAAGGATATAGGTATAAGTCTTTGCCTATAAAGTGTCGCTATCTGGGAGAGCAGGCCGAACGTATCGTGAATATACCGCCTCGTAAATACTCATATTTAGCTGGATTCTGGAGTTAGTACACTAAATATAGAGTACTAAAAGGGACACTCAACCTAAAACTTTAAGTAATTTTATACTTCGGATGATAAGTACACATGGTCCGGTGGTCAAGGGTTCGAATCCCACTGGGAAGCATACTTTGACAAAAGTTGTTTTCAGTCTCGTTAAGTTATTGCAGGCTTGAATCACGTGATTATTCGAAAAGAAAAATGATTCCGTTTTTCGGAAAGCACGCGTGTTTAAGGCCATACCCAAATTTTCCGGGGTCCAGTGGCGCCCTCATTTGTAATAAATCATTTGAAAGGAAACGGAGATATCATTTCAAATTGTGCCTTGATCAAGCTCTAGATAACCCTTCAAACTATTTTATGAACTACAGTTTATATTCTAAAGTGAGAACATGAAGCTTTTCTACGCACATTAGCCAAAAGTGGCCGTTTTTCGCAAATGTGAGTAGAAAAGCTTCACGTTCTCGCTTTAAACTATAAAAAGTTGTTTAAAAAATACTTTAAATAAGTATCTAGAGCTTGGTCAAGACACAATTTTAAATGATATCTCCGTTTTCTTTCAAATCATTTATTTTAAATGAGGGCGCTACTGGACCCCGGAATATTCAGGTATGGCCTTAACTGTGGGTCCTGAAAGCCATCTAGCGTTTGATCATCATACAATTCAAAGATTGGATTTAGTCTACTCTTTTGGTTCCGGAGGTCAGACGGCAGTCGCTCTGTGTAAAAACCAGTACCTCGTAAAATCTCCTAGGTTAAGTAGCGGAACCCGGGAATGCCGAAAATACGCTCGGATTATAATGATGATAACTACATATGTTCAAAAAGTGGAAGGATGCCGAAGACCTGTGTTTAATCTAATATATTATGTTTGTTATATAGGTAGTTAATTTAATTTAACAAAGATGAAGTAAGTATAAGAAATCAGATCGTATTTCTCCTTATCTTACCTTTAAAGTATACCTATATAAAACCTATATAATATCTTTACACCTAATGGGACAGACAGCGTATTTTAGTTGGAAAAATGTAATTGAATGACATTCAGATTTTTGTCCATTCCCGTAAATCTTGTAATCAGTTCTCAGTCTGCGCGGAATTCTCTCATTCCCTTATCAGCTTTTAGTCTGCGCAAAAAGAAAAGCAGATTTTCTTTTCTTTCAAAACAGTTTGCAATGAGAAATATCGAAAACATTTTGCAACGCAATTTAGGGTACACGCACCTATAACGGCACAGTCACCGTAGTGATCCACTAAGTACATACATACATACATACTATCACGTCTTTATCCCTAATGGGGCAGACAGAGCATTTTGGGTCTTGCGGTTCTATGCAGAGCCCAGGGCCGCAAGACCCAAAAGCCACTTTTAGCGTCATGGTGGGCGAGAAGATGGAAAAGCAATCAATACAGTGATGGGTTGCTAGCCGCATCGCCTGTTAACATGATTTGCATTTTTGCCCATTCCCTCGATCGGCTTTTACGATCTGCGTGGGAAGAGAAGCAGCTGGTACATTCTAAGTTTTTTTTTATTTCTCCCAGACCAGCATGAGAGAGATCCACTAAGTAAATTTCCTTAAAAACAAAGCAGAACTAACTGCTTTTAAACTTGTAACTTCAACAACAACGCTTAATTTCATGACGATAAAGTCTTAGCGGTATCTTGTTACCAAGTTACCAAACATCCTACACTTAGCTTCCAATCTTAGCAAAAAGGGTGAGAGTGCCGGTAATGGGCGGCTCTAATAACGGACATAAATATCGTCAACGGGCTTAATATTAAAACAAGATATTGCATATGGGGGTGGGGTTTCTTTGCAGGATGTTTAGCTTGTGAATAATTGATTTTATAGATGGTATTTTGGTTTAAAAGGTACTAACATCTAATGGGACAGACAGCGTATTTTAGTTGGAAAAAGGGAATTGAATGACATTCAGATTTTTGCCCATTCCCGTAAATCTTGTAATCAGTTCTCAGTCTGCGCGGAATTCTCTCATTCTCTTAATCAGCTTTTAGTCTGCGCAAAAAGAAAAGCAGATTTTCTTTTCTTTCAAAACAGTTTGCAATGAGAAATATCGAAAATATTTCGCAACGCAATTTAGGGTACACGCACCTATAACGGCACAGTCACCGTAGTGATCCACTAAGTAAATTTCCTTAAAAACAAAGCAGAACTAACTGCTTTTAAACTTGTAACTTCAACAACAACGCTTAATTTCATGACAATAAAGTCTTAGCGGTATCTTGTTACCAAGTTACCAAACATCCTACACTTAGCTTCCAATCTTAGCAAAAAGGGTGAGAGTGCCGGTAATGGGCGGCTCTAATAACGGACATAAATATCGTCAACGGGCTTAATATTAAAACAAGATATTGCATATGGGGGTGGGGTTTCTTTGCAGGATGTTTACCTTGTGAATAATTGATTTTATAGATGGTATTTTGGTTTAAAAGGTACTAACATCTAATGGGACAGACAGCGTATTTTAGTTGGAAAAAGGGAATTTAATGACATTCAGATTTTTGCCCATTCCCGTAAATCTTGTTATCAGTTTTTAGACTGCGCGCTATTCTACTATTCCCTTGATCAGCTTTTAGTCTGCGCAAAAGAGAAGCAGTTTTCCTTTACTTCTAAAACAGCTCCAAATGAGAGATATCGATAACATTTTGCAACGCAATTTAGGGTACACGCACCTATAACGGCACAGTCACCGTAGTGATCCACTAAGTACATACATACATACATACTATCACGTCTTTATCCCTAATGGGGCAGACAGAGCATTTTGGGTCTTGCGGTTCTATGCAGAGCCCAGGGCCGCAAGACCCAAAAGCCAATTTTAGCGTCATGGTAGGCGAGAAGATGGAAAAGCAATCAATACAGTGATGGGTTGCTAGCCGCATCGCCTGTTAACATGATTTGCATTTTTGCCCATTCCCTCGATCGGCTTTTACGATCTGCGTGGGAAGAGAAGCAGCTGGTACATTCTAAGTTTTTTTTTATTTCTCCCAGACCAGCATGAGAGAGATCCACTAAGTAAATTTCCTTAAAAACAAAGCAGAACTAACTGCTTTTAAACTTGTAACTTCAACAACAACGCTTAATTTCATGACAATAAAGTCTTAGCGGTATCTAGTTACCAAGTTACCAAACATCCTACACTTAGCTTCCAATCTTAGCAAAAAGGGTGAGAGTGCCGGTAATGGGCGGCTCTAATAACGGGCATAAATATCGTCAACGGGCTTAATATTAAAACAAGATATGCATATGGGGGTGGGGTTTCTTTGCAGGATGTTTACCTTGTGAATAATTGATTTTATAGATGGTATTTTGGTTTAAAAGGTACTAACATCTAAGACAGCGTATTTTAGTTGGAAAAAGGGAATTTAATGACATTCAGATTTTTGCCCATTCCCGTAAATCTTGTAATCAGTTTTTAGACTGCGCGGTATTCTCCCATTCCCTTGATCAGCTTTTAGTCTGCGCAAAAAGAGAAGCAGTTTTCCTTTACTTCTGAAACAGCTCCAAATGAGAGATATCGAAAACATTTCGCAACGCAATTTAGGGTTCACGCACCTATAACGGCACAGTCACCGTAGTGATCCACTAAGTAAATTTCCTTAAAAACAAAGCAGAGCTAACTGCTTTTAAACTTGTAACTTCAACAACAACGCTTAATTTCATGACGATAAAGTCTTAGCGGTATCTAGTTACCAAGTTACCAAACATCCTACACTTAGCTTCCAATCTTAGCAAAAAGGGTGAGAGTGCCGGTAATGGGCGGCTCTAATAACGGACATAAATATCGTCAACGAGCTTAATATTAAAACAAGATATTGCATATGGGGGTGGGGTTTCTTTGCAGGATGTTTACCTTGTGAATAATTGATTTTATAGATGGTATTTTGGTTTAAAAGGCACTAACATTTTGCTGTTTCAATGTATATTGAACAATGTATATAGCATTACAGTACTGGTGAGGCAGAAAACTTTCTTAGTAAATTTTTCATAAATTTAAACTTATTATTTAATTTAAAAGTATATAAGTAATATAATTACATGCTTTACATGTAGTACTTTTGTATTACATGTAGTATTTTTTTTATTTTTTATTATGATAACTGCATTAGAATATATTGAATCTATCAACGTGCTTCACAAACGTTTTTCTTCCTAGTAGTGATTCGACACAATATAGTTCATTGTCTAGGTTATAAGTAATTTTGCAATTTTATAATTGCTATATAGTCTTGTGCAAAATCAGAAAAAAAATCTAATTTACTTTTACGATCATTTTTTATATAAATTAATATATAATGATGTTTTAATACCCTCATAGCAGTTCGTCTAAAAATCCTTTCAGAATATTTATCGAAACTGTATTGATCCTCAATTAAAAATTGCTTTCAATTGGCGGACGCTATTTATAATTCAGAAGCAGAAACATTATCTTTAAACAAAATGAATACGAAACAAGTACGCTACCTTGTGGGACATAAAACAAAAACCTAGGCTTCCAACTAAACTCAAGACGATACCGTGCTCACAAGATAGTGGGGGTCATCACAAACAAATGAGGGGTGTAAATCCACCCTATCAGGTGCCTCCCTCCCTCAGGTGGGTTGCTTAACCCTTTCTTGGCTAACATATGGCTGTAGTGTGTGCGGTTTAAGACGCCTGAAGTGCTTCGGACATTCTGCTAGATTTATTGTGAGTTGGATTGGTTTTGTTTTGTGATCGTAAATTTTGGAAGGTAGGGAATGGTGGGTATTGAAGATAATGTTCGTAGATGAATAGGCACTGTTGAAACAAGGCTTGGGTAAAAGACATTCAAGTTGACGTGACTTACAGATTATTTATTAAGAGTCCTCCGACCCTAGACTTCTTCATACAAACGTAGTCTACGTATAATTTTGAAACCACATGTCAGATTCCGGTAAAAATTGGTAAGTGTAAAGAAATTGCAATTATCTAGGGTTATAACTGGTTTCCTATGGTAAAATTATGAACTGGAAAGAAAATATAACGATTTAGAAGTTTCCCATACTAATGGTCAAAAATGATATAAAACACTATATTCTATTTCAAGTTCATATTTTTACCGTCGGAAACTAGTTATAAACCTAGATAATTGCAATATCTTTGAAATTACAAAATTTTGCCCAAATCGGACATGTCGTTTTGAAATAAAACGTAGACTACGTTTGTATGGAAAGTTGTATTTTGGTCTAGGGTCGGGGGACCCTTAACCCTTTAAATGTCGGACGCCCGGAGCGGGCGTCTGATGTATTGTTTTACTATTGTGTCTGCTTTGACGACGTTTGAAGGGTTAAGGGTCGACTCTAATCAATCCTAAAAAAACTATGACAAAGCCCTACTGACGACTAGGTGACCAATACTGTGAATGAGTTTTTTTCGGCGTTTTTTCTTAGCAGTGGTCGTTTCGAAGCGCAGGTATCAGTAGCTTTTCTAAGTAATCTACGTACATAATATACTGGCAGCATTCCCTCGCTGGGAGCGAGATCAGAGTTCGCCAGTAGCCTCGATGAGACGCGTTGTGATTTAAAAAACTTAGGTTTAGAGCTTCAAGGACTCATTATCTCCACTGCGAATGGAAAAAATGAAAGTGTCTCCCAGAACTGCGTATATAATGCTCTGATTTTTGGCAGCTTTTGCAATACAGACTGCCACTCCACCAAAGTTAGACGTTGTAGGCAAGTGTGAAGGTGACAGAGTGTCCACACATGTGGTATTTCAAAAAAGGCACATAACCTGTCTCTATAGGACCAAGGACAAGCCGTCTGACCGTTTTCCAATTAGTGCGGATAATACGCAAATTTTCTACTTTGTATTAAACAAATTAAGTGATTGTCACCCTTTAGGCTAGTCTGCTGTGTATGTTTTTGGGTAATGTCTTATATAAAACAAAATGTGCCACATAAAAACAAATATTTTTTTCGAAAAGAAGATTGGTTAATGAATTAGTAACAAACATTTCAAATATAAAATTCGGAGTATGGTGGGGACATATCACTATCTCTTTCGTACTCGCGAGACCTATAGTGTGACGTCAAGAGCACTGTTCGTGCATCCTTTCTGTTACTTGTTCTTACTATTTCCCCTTACATTAAATTTTAAGAGCTTATATCTTACTTATTTTAGGACAGATTAAAAAATCATTTCGTTTCTGGTTTCGGATTATGTTAGTTATTTTGATGTGAATAGCAAAAATAATTGAGTGAAATACGTATTCACCCTTAAGTCTAATTTCAGATGATACATTGCTATATCAGCAACAGACAGATATATCAATCATAATAATTACAAAACCAGGGATAGAGAAACTATTTTTTATTTGTCCTTATCCACCGATATTCATTGCTATGGACTAAAGATATTTTTTTAAACTTTATTCAATACTAGCTGTACCCGCGGGCTTCGCTCCCCGTGGGAATTTCGGGATAAAGAGTACCCTATGTCCTTCCTCGAGTCTCAAACTATATCCATACCAAATGTCATACAAATCGGTTCAGTGGTTTAAGCGTGAAGAGATAACAAACAACAAATAAACAAACAAACAAAATAAACAAAATCACTTTCGCATTTATAATATTAGTAGGATGTAACAAAAACCCTGTCCGATTCCTTAAGATTATGTTGGGTAGCTTGCGTAGGTAAAAAAATCTGCGGCTTCATACATTTTGGAATGGTAGGTATTTAAATTATATGGAGCCGCAGATTTTTTTTTGCGATTTCATGGATGGGAGTAACATAAATAAAACCTACACAAGCTACCCAACATAACCTTAATGGATCGGACAGGGTTTTTTTTACATATTGTATAGTCTTCTTTTATATTTAAGAGCTGGGCTCTTGTCGGTGGAGTGCTTTCAATGTCTCTATTCCTTCCGCTAAGTTCTTAACCTCTTTATATTTTTTCATTTTTTTTTTCTTTGTATAGTCTTACTTATTGTTTATTGGCACTTACGAAAAAAGGTAGAGCAGTCCACTAGCACAGAATTAATATAGTATTACATACAGAAAAAAATCTCCTAAGGCCCCACAGACGCCTGCAGCTGCCCGCTCAACACTTTACAAGACGAGAATGTGGGAGAGGTGCAGGGGCGGGGAACGGGGACGAATATTGCGCGGGACGGGAGATTCCGTTCTGTATGTAATACTTATATTAAATTTAAAGTACCTGGGCGACCGAGCTTTGCTCGGTTACATCTCAAAAAATATATACATTTTTTTAAACTTGTCTAAAAACAATAAAAAATTATATAAACTTGAACATAAAAAAAACATAAGTAAGTCACCGAGTTGGATTCGAACCCGTAACACTCTTTCTAGCGGTCCGCATTCTAAACTGCTGAGCCAAAACGGATAGCGGCCGGCGCGACGAAATTAGCGACCAAATTCTGCGTGAAAAGAAAAACGAATGAAACCTCGAAAACACGCGTTTTCCCAAACATAAGACTAATCTAGATCGATTGTTTACCTCCGAAAACCCCCATATACCAATTTTCAGCGTAATCGTTAGAGCCGTTTTCGAGATCACAGAAATTTATAAATATACAAGAATTGCTCATTTAAAGGTATAAGATACACATTACACGTAATGTAAATTAAACTTATTGACGTATAAAAGTGCCTATGAAGGTCTAATTGTTGAATAAACGTTGGAATCTTTGAATCTATCTATATTTTTTGTGTCAATGTCCCCGTCCCAAATTCCCAGTCCGTCCCGACTCCCGAGTAATAGATAGGACACGGTGAAACAATTCTAACGGTAATTGGGGTAGGCACCCGGGACCTCTGACACTTGGACATATGACGATATTGTGCAAATTGTATACCCATATTTCGTACGTGACTACTATTGGTGCGTTTACCCTAGCGAATAGTGTTTTTTGATAGATTGTAAGTAAGTTTGCTTTATCTTTACTTCTTCTTTAGCTTCAGAGTATCTAACTAATAATTATTTTTTCATGAATAGATAACCCTTTCAATTATTGTACGAATACTGTCGAAAGTATTCTTCCTAGTTCGTCTAGCTTTAACCCGTAAAGACCCGGACCGCATTTATACATACATACATACTATCACGTCTTTATCCCTAATGAGGCAGACAGAGCATTTTGGGTCTTGCGGTTTTGGGTTTGGGTTTGGGCATTTATAAATGCCCACGTTCATTGTCTTTCTATTGTGTCTGGTATTGGCGGTTGCGAATGGGTTAAAAAACTGTCAGAAATTAGTTAAAGTACAAGATATTAAATAAAACTGCTTAGTAAATACAATAGTAACTTGTATGCGCAATTTATATTTACCATCTTAATTACTTTGAAAACCTGTGCCCTTTATTAGCAGAATTTAATTATAAGCAACATGAGAAAAAAAATATTTTTAGCGAAATTTCAGAAAATGAGGTGCGTGCGCAATATCTCTCAAACTCCAGAAGTCGTCCATATACGTACCTAACTCTAAGCTGCCAAAAAGATTTAAAAAAAAGAAAATTGCGATGAATGCTGGCCATAAATGAGTTATTTCTAGTTACCATCTCAATTTTTTATGAAAACATGTGCTGTTTTTTGTCGTAATATAATTGTAAGCAATTCATATTTCGAGTATCGATCGATATTATTTATAGCAAAATTTCGTAAGAAAATAAGGTGCGTGCGACCAATATCGCCCAGACCCTAGAAGTCGTCAATTCGCGTGACTGCAAAAAAAGAAAAAAAAAAGAAAATCGCGATGAATGCTGGCCATAAACCAACAGAGATCAATGTCAAAACAAAAGGAAAGAGTAGTAGAGAGGACTATGTGAATACACGAGTTATTTCTAGTTACCATCTCAATTATTTTCTTATGGATAATATTAAATTATGGATATTATTTTTTTATTAAATTTTATTTATATAAATATTTATTACGAAGTTGAAAAAAATAAGGTGCATGCAACCAATATCGCCCAGACTCCAGAAGTCAAGACGCGTGACTCTAAGCTGCAAAAAAAAAGGAAAATGCGATGAATGCTGGCCATAAACCAACAGAGATCAATGTCAAAACAGCGCAGCCTGAATAAAATATAAGGCGCACCGCTCGCGATATAGGTATTGATAAATTTCGCGACGTCTCACATGATATTACGGGGTGGCGCTGCCCCCACTCCCGATCTATTATTATGCCGGGCAGGTCGCGATGTATGAATTGCGTTAAGGATGCCTGCAGCTTTTTTTTTTTTTTGCTGACATACTTTTTTAATACAACTTTGGCTGAGTCTAAAAATTTGCCATAATTATATTACAAAAAATTACATAAGCCAAATCTTTTGTAATATTTGAAATTTTTAATTTCAAAATTTGGCTTGAAATGTAGAAATGATCAAGCATTATATTTTCCCACCGTTATGTAATATATTAATTCTGTGCCACCTATGATGATAAGATGTCAATAGTTTTACATACAGATATAGTATAGTTATACAGAGGTAGTATACTTAAGTAGAGAAATAGTCAAAGAACGCACGAAAAATTTCAAAAAAAAAATATATTCATATTTTCGCTTTTTTGAAAACCTTCGAAAAACTACCTCGACAAAAAAGTCTACATAGTAAACCTGCTCATAAAATTTTACGAGAATCGATTGCAAAATAAGACCTGTCGGCGACAACAGCCAGGAAAACATACGCTGGAATAAATCAAGTATGCTCAATTTTGAAACTGAGACGCTTCGCTCGCTCGTTTAGTAAGAATGTAAAGCATAAACTAAAGGCTTTTTTAAGCTCTTTTTGGATATTTTACTGATGCAGCAAGTAGCAGCCCTAGGCCTCGCCCGTCGGGACGGCACCGATGACTTGTCATTAATAACGACAGCGGAAATGTATCAAAAGGTGACGCGTGTCCCTCCGTCTGTCTCCGCTTTTATTTATGATCCGAAACAAACAATATTTATCTCGTGTATAGACGCACATTGGCTACATGTTGGGCAGATGGCCTGGCACCTTTGCACTACCTTCATTAATAAAATTTATTCAGTAATTAGACATTAACTGGCACTTTTACATGTCAATAAGTAAATATACATTACGTGAATATATTTAAATATTATTGCACAAAATACATAAATCAATATTTACAGGACACAATAATTATTTATCTAAAAACTAAATAACCTAACTAAATTAAATAATAGAACAATAAACTAAAATAATCTAATTAAAAATTTAACATTATATTAAATAAAAAATAGACCCCAGATCGCTACGGGCGGTCGCAAGGCAAGGTACCTAAAAGACTGGCGGCATGGCCTCGTTGTATGGCGAGACTTAATCTTTAGCCAAAATGCGCACATTGCTCTTAGGTCATTATGTGTAGTGTATATTTAAATTTAATATATTTTTAAAGAAAGCCTACTGATACCAGCGCTTCGCGACGCTCACTGCTGAGGAGAAAAGCCTAAAGAAACTAATATTCACAGTATTGGTTGCCTACTCGCCCCTGAAGGGCTTTGCCATATTATTATTATTATGTCTTTTGATAAAAAAGAATCTTAAAATATGATACAATGTTATACATTATAACATGTAATGCTTGCGAACGAGTTGACAAACATAAATTACGTAATAAGAAGTACTAAGTAGTCAAAAAGCGAAGCCGAGCTAACCAGTTTCTCCCGGCAGCACCCGTTCACGAGTTGACGCACGTCATTAAGGGTTGACCCATCAAAAATTGGTTTGTGCTGTCTATATTCTTGCAACGGATGCTGGAATAAAGTATAGTAGGTATCTCTTCATTCTTTCATCTTCTTTCAAAAGAATTTACTTTAAAAAAATCTTATAAAACGCAGGCTAACTTTGATACTAGGTTTAAACCATTATCCGACCAAATCTAGTTGACGGATAGCAATATGTCACTGTCTCATGGGAAAATGTCAGCTTGATTTCTGATGGTTTAAACCTGGTAGGTAATAAAGTTAGTCTGCGTTTTACAATAGGACGGTATGTTTTAAACATACCTAGGTCAAAACAATATATCACCAATGTGGCAGGGGTAATTACTAAGTTACATAGATACATTGTAGACTTAGTTGTTTAAAACATATATAAATTGTAGACTTAGTTGTTTAAAACATATATACATTGTAGACTTAGTTGTTTAAAGCATATATACATTGTAGACTTAGTTGTTTAAAACATATATACATACATTGTAGACTTAGTTGTTTAAAACATATATACATACATTGTAGACTTAGTTGTTTAAAACATATATACATTGTAGACTTAGTTGTTTAAAGCATATATACATTGTAGACTTAGTTGTTTAAGACATAATATATACATTGTAGACTTAGTTGTTTAAAACATATATACATTGTAGACTTAGATGTTTAAAACATATATACATACATTGTAGACTTAGTTGTTTAAAACATATATATATTGTAGACTTAGTTGTTTAAAACATATATACATTGTAGACTTAGTTGTTTAAGACATATATACATTGTAGACTTAGTTGTTTAAAACTAGCGTAAAACACGATAAATATTATACGGACTACTCACTTTTATAGTCAGCTCGGGCTAACCAGGGGGGTTACTACAAAAGCGTTACACAAGACGCCCGTTACTGCGTATCCGCATTTCAATGTCAACTTGTCAAGCAACCCAGAACACCAACGTATAAAGACACGGTCTAATTTGGTTTGGCATAGCAGTAGGACGTCACTATCGTACGACTAACGTACAATTTTATGGAGTTACCACCCAGGTTTCAAACTCACGAGATCGAACGTCTCTTGACGATGGTCTCCTAATGTGTAGGAAACCTTTGTATTGATTCTACCTTACTTTATATTGATTACTTATTTTTACAAGCTTTTTTTTAACTTGCAATGTATCTTGTGTGTACTCAAGTAGGTACTTATGTTTGTTTAGATCTGCAACTCAATTTTTAACTAGTAGGTAATCCTCAACCGATTTAGCTGAAATTCTGCCACTTGTGTGAATCGGATGACATACCTAGTTGACTACAAATTTTTTTTCGTTTATTTGGGTTAATAAACAATTATTGGAATAAATAAGCTGTTTTGATGATGAAGCCGGTAGATTCGACAGAACTCAGTTAAAATAATACAACACAACTTCATTGAGTAGGACTCGTTTGATTTGTCTTGACAACCACTTTAGGGTAAACGAAGTCTAGGGTCTGATCACGCAGACCGAAGGTGGTCATTGGAACTCAGTAATAGGCGACGCAACTCCATCGAGTTTGGGCTAAATATTTTGGCCTCACAATAAAATATAAAAGCTTGTACAAAAAAAAATACAATATGTATTGGTATTATGTACCATTTTGCTCAGTAAAACGGTACATAATACCAATACATACCGATACCTTATCAGCAAAATTTGTTGCTAAAGTATACAAAACAATGTCGATAATACTTATATTATTTTCCAACAAGTCAAATCAGATACTTTTTTATAAACGTCAAAACAAACCGTTTCTGTGGGATTTTGAATAAAATACAGGCAGATGAAGTCATAGTTTTTTGGAGTCAAAAAGCGCTCTTATCAGTTTTTCTGTCTTAATAAATTTAAAATCACGTTAAAATGGATATGTTCAAAGACAATTGATTTTATTTTGTGACGTTTCATTTTTTTATCAGTACAAAATAATTTATTTTTGGCTTAAGAAAATACCCAATATACCAAGCTTTACACTTGAGCAACCTATACGCAATCTCCACTCTTGAACCACTCAATCACAGCCAGAAACAATCCAACGCGCTTTAAACCAAATAAATTAAATTACAACTGTGTTCACGTACCAAATCTGGAAACACGAAATTTATCGTTGCCTATATCTTGGTTTATTTATAAGAAAGCACGAACCGAGCGTTGGGAGTGAAATTACGTGATACCACTCCAAATCAAAGTGATATACAGCCCCGTGTAACACCTACGTTATATTTTCATCTGCCACTTTGCCGATTGCTATACAATGATAATATATGGTTACAAGACTTACAAGTATTCTTCAAGTAACAGCTGTGTTCTGTAATTTTATACAGTTAATTTCGCTACGATTTCATAAGTTTTAACTAGTTTCTCGTGCGGCTGTTGAGGTAGGCTGAGACATGTTTCCAGTTCAGAAATGGGTAATTTCGTATGGAGGAAAATTGTCCTTGTATGGCGGCCATCTTAAATTTTGAAAAATGAAAAAAAAATGGCGGTCGTCAAATTGCTTACAACCCCCTATATTTTGGAAAAAAAATCACACCCCTAACCCCAACCGTTTTCGCAGGCCGTACCCCTTCCACATCAGGTTTTTGCAGATCTTCAAATGTCAGATTTTTCTGGTACTCACTGGAGCACCCTCTATACGACCACACATCAACCTAAACCCCACCAACCCCGCAACAGGGCAAACAACTATGTCAATTAGTGAGTGAGTCAGTGAGTGGTAATGTAGGTTTATATATTAAGTTTTAAATAAGTTTTAATGTATTTACCAAGAAAATGAGTATGTATGTATGTACTCATATCTCTCACTCTTTGCCATATCCACCAAATAAACACATTGTCATTTTCTCAAGTTTTACATAGATATTGTATTCCAGGCTGGTTGACTTGCATTTATAATATTAGTATGCAATTGCAAAATATTCATTATTTAGCATGTCACCAAGGATTAATCGATCTGTATAATAATTGTGACCATAACCATTCACATGCCATTTATTGGGCATTTTACCCTACGTAGTACTTATGTACCTAATCTTGAGTTTTCAAGGTACATAACAAAATTATGTTTGCGTCTGGCGAAATGAAACGTTAAACAACCAACTAACAAAATATGTAAGTACTTATTTACTTAATTTTTCAAAACAATAAAATACCGGTATTCTTGAAGTTAGACCATACAAAAAACTGTTCGTTTAGTGACTCCGCGTTTCAAAAATAGCACCACAGTCTTAAATCTTAAAGGCGGGTCTCCTGCGCCAGAAATCTCGAAACATTACACAAAAAACATGAAACAAAAACAAAACAAAAATATTATTTTTCATACACAAACCGTCTCCTGCAAATAATTTCTGTTTTGAATGAAACATTTCTTTATGGTTGACTTCATCATGAGGTGCTACTTTTCAAACGCGGAGTAACTAAACGAACGGTTTTTTGTACGGAAAAACCATTCGTTTAGGTGACTCCGCGTTTCAAAAATGACACTTAAGGTACCTAATAATATTTATTTCTGATAACTGTTATCATCATTTCTGCCTGACGAAGAACTAGAAGATGTGTTCTGCGTTTTACCAATTGCAGATAATAGAGGTAGGCTCCAAAGGACTCTTAACCAAAACCGTAAAATAATTAAAAAAGAAATCCTTCCCCTCTCGACCCCGCGCAGGGCATGTTTTCCATCTGCTTTCGAAAGCAGAAACATGTGTATGCCATAGACAATTGTGTATGGCCACGCCCCTTTGTTTGCGTGTTTTTGTGTAATGTTTTGGATATTTTGGTGCAGGAGACCCGCCTTAAGTCAGTCACAGTCAAAATACACTTGAGAGGGCTTCACGTAACAATTTTTAATAAAATTTCGACCTTAAAATATCCATATCTACTTGTACATACCTAGCGCTTTCATTCCAAAGCTCTCTGGCCTTCAAGATTTTAGTTTCAAAGTCCGCCACAAGTTATTTCTATGTGGCGCGTTTTCAGCTTAGCTGTCACTGTCAATGTCAATGTCAACTCAAACCTCTGAACCGAAATCGTCAAATCGAGTTTTAGTTTTGGTGCCAAAACAAATAATTAGTTTTTCAATTTTACGATGGATTCGCGATTGTACGAATGTAAATTGGCTCACCATAAAATATTTACCGATTTAAAGGACAGTCTAAGTGAAAATCAAAGTGGAAAGTTGCGTAATTTGCTTGAACTCAGAGATGATGTGTTATACGTTTGGAACTCCAAAGAAAACTGTTTGTTTACTATTAACTTGAAGCATTTGGAGGAAAATGGGGAAGAAACACCTTATCAGGTATTTATTTTAATGTATTTCTATGGTTTGGTACGTATTTTCATAATACCGGCATGATTCACTACCAGCCATTCGAGGTTATGTTGACATTCTGTTTGGTGTTATTGTATTGAAATCTAGGGCAAGATTCAATTGATTTTGTCCTCTTTTTAAAAGACTTTGGTTGAAAAATATCCCTTATGGGTCTAACATTGAAAGAATGAGAAAAAATTTTGTTCGGCAAACAAAATTTATTATGATTTAGTCTATTATTATTATTGACCGAGCGAGCGAAGCGAGCGAAGCGTTTCGAGATTAGCCAAAAATTCTTTTGTCCGTCTGTCTGTCTGTCTGTCTGTCTGGCTGTTCTCGCCTACAGGTCGCATTTCTTAACCGATTCTCATAAAATTTTGTAAGCAGGCTCAGCAACTAAATAGAATTTTTTTGTCGAGCCAGTTTTCCGAAATTTTTCAAAATGGCGGAAATATGGGGGTTTAAAATTTTAAAACTGTCATATATCCGCCATTTCAAAATATTTTCAAAAATTTCATTAGACTTTTTTGTTGCCATTATAAAAACGCATTTTTTTTAATTGAACAACTTTTTTGTCTGGACAACTTTTTTATACGTTATACTTAAACGGGTTTAGGGTGACTCGCGAAGTCTAGCTGACTGAGCCGTGACGGATATACAATACAAAATCTTCTTACAAAATATTGAATTCAGTCCAGGTTACTGAACAACTTTCTTAAAAATACATGTCTCCCGTGGGAATTAAACCCGCGACTTCCGAGTTACAAGGCCAATGTCTTGACCACTATTTTTAAGAAAAGAAGAAAATTGACAAATATTTGTTGCGTTGCGTAAGTACATTCAATACCATATAGTTCACAAAAAGCAATAACTAGGTATGTAGGTAGATGTCCAATAAAATCTCAACTCCCTATGGTTATTTTTTCATAAGTTTACAAGATTGACTTGATTTTTTCTAGAATCGTATGACTTTTTGTTGTCTTGCTTGTTTAAGCAAGCAAGCAATCCAATACACGACAATTATTGTCGTGTATTGGATTGCTTGCTTGCTTTGCTTGATAGTAGAAGATATAATCGCGAGGTCTAAGTTCGTGGCGAACTACTAGTATCTATCATGGATAAATACATTCGTATCTAGTTACTAAAATTTGTAATAACATTGCTGTACAACAATTAAAGCTACATTAATATGTACTTATACAAAACTATTGTAGTGTTGAAAATCTTCAAATTTGTAACTTTTGTCATATCATGTCATTTCTTCAAATTTAAAATTGTCTTCTATCAATTAGTTGCTACTTAAACCATTTTGAACAGTATTTTTAAGAAAAAGCTGACCAAGAAATGGACTTGGATTAAGCCAGACAGAAAGAACTGAAATGAAAAAGACTTCATAATAAGCAATCAACCTAAAGCGTTCCATAATGTCCAGGTGATAAACAAAGTCAATAATGTAAATTATAATGTCCCAATAAAGTAAATTTATGACACTGACTAGCAAATTATGTAGGCCAAAACTCCATGGTTTAGTAAAGCTGAATACATTCCCAAAAAAATTGATGTCAGGATACTGTAATTAACATGCGTAGATGCATAGATATGCGGTGTGGTATCCGGCAGAGTAGAATAGGACCACTCCAAGTCTTCCCGTGGATGTTGAAGGCGACTTAGGAAATACAAGCTCAGCAAAGCTTATAAACATCAATGAGACCTCTGCAACCCGTCTATTCAGCGTGGAGAGTGTATTCCTTTGGCTGTTTACTATTAACTTTAGTTTTTTTTTCCAACATGCTAAGTATAAAGTAGGTATTTTATACAAAAAATAGGAAACTCCTATTTTCCACCAGTCAACTGCATCTAAGTTTCTGTAATAAACTCATATTTTACTAATTCTACTACTTCCATTTGCTTCTTCCGGCAATGTTGCTCCTATGTTACTTGCTGATTATGTTGTTTGCTATGAAAGTAAAAGAACTTTTTGTATTGGGTCCGTAATATTATTTGAAATGTTATATTACAATTAGCTGTTTCCTATTTCCCACATTTTGAAAGATAATTTTCTATAGGTGAAAGACCTTTTTAAATTGGATTAGTAATTTTTTAGTTTATCCTTGACAAAAAAATAATCAAAAATCTAGTTATGTTCTAACAGCTCAGTGGCTAGCAAGTACCCTGTTTTACAGGCGCTTACACGTCCCAATAACGGGGGAGGGGTTGCGGGGACGCCAGATTGCAGGGGACGGTGCGAGTTTCCTGTAGTATGTAATACTATTATTAATTCTGTGTCAGTGGTTAATAACGTCCATTTTTAACAAAGTTCAGCTTAAAGAACTGAGGACAGTACACATATTGGCTTTAGTCTGGCAAGCGTGATGATGCACTTTGCAAGGTAGATTTCATTCATAAGCTCTTGCAGTGTAAAGTGTAATTTCTGGCTGTGCGGACTCAGAACAGAACAGACAAACGATAATTTCTGGTCTTTTTATATCATTACACAAAATAAAATACAGTCACATAATTATCTTAAAAACTAGGAAATGCGCAAAAGGCGGCCTTATCGCTAAGCAAAAAATAGTGATGGGAAATTTGTATAGACAATATGGTTAACTTCCCCCAGGTCATGACCTGCATTAGTCAGTGTTTAATAAACTGAATCTAGGTGTGTATGTGTATATAAAAAAACAGACAATTATGCCAGGTGGAAAATAGAAGACAGCTCGTGTTACAAAGTGTGTGATAGTGAGTTCTGAGATCTGATTAACAATGTCCCACTATATTTAACATTTGACCAAAAACCTTTATTATCCTTGCCGCTGTCACTGGGAGGAATTCCTCCCAACTTCCATTGCGATCAGGTATATAATGTCTACTTTACCAAAAAGACTCCTGACAAAAATGTCTCCTTTCCCATAATGACTAATTTGTACATAATGTCTACTTTACCAAAAAGACTACTGCCTCAAATGTCTCCTTTCCCATGGTGACTAATTTGTAAATAATGCCTACTTTACCAAAAAGTGTTTTACTATTGTGTCTGGGTCGCGCAGCTCCAAAAAGAGGTGAATTATATCTCTTACTAACAATTACATTTCTTGTTATTCAAATTTCACAATTTTTTCACCTGTTAAATGTTTGAGTATAAAATATATAAATCTTCTGCTGCTTAATATACTTACTAAATCCTATATTAAAAAAATTGAGTATTCTATATGCGTTAGAACTAAATTTTACATAACTATTAACTATAATTTTTTTTCCAACAGGTAAGTTACATTGACAAGTTGCAGAAAAAATCAAAGTAGTAAACTGGGAGCTAGTCCCAGTAGTCCTACCAAGTTTGTTCCACCAGTAGGACTACTGGGATATTTCGTCCCAATAGAACTACCGATTGGCTGTGACGTAACAGTAGTTCTAATGGGAATATTCTTAATCCCAATAGACTTACTGGACTTTTTTGGGGATTTTAGAGGGATGTGTAAGGAGTGCTGATGGGGCTGTGTCTGGACTGGTTTTGATGTGTATTGGGGATGTGTCTAGACTGGTTTTAGGGTGTGTTAGGGAAATGTTTAAGCTGGTTTTGGGGTGTGTTGGGGATATGTTTGAGCTAGTTTTGGGTTGTGTTGGGGATATGTTTGAGCTGGTTTTGGGGTGTGTTGGGGATGTGTTTTGACTGGTTTTGGGGTGTGTTGGGGATGTGTCTGGACTGGTTTTGGGGTGTGTTAGGGATATGTCTGAGCTGGTTTTGGGGTGTGTTAGGAGTGTTCTTAGGTATGTTACGGATGTAAAATTTTAATAAGTTGTTTAGAAGGTTTATTTAAAAACTGTAAAATTAAAAACTTTATTCTTTTAAACAAACAAATAATTCTCTTACAAGTGAGAGTGACAGCCTCGGGCACACAGTTCTTACTAAGAGACAAAGGTTTAAAAAGTTATGCAGGTAATTGAAACATTTCAAATTTTTAAAAGTTATATTTTTATTATTTCTATTCATTAGCCTTATATAAGGTTTTGAAAAGTTACCAGCGTAACTTTTCAAGAGAATGTCCTACGCCTTTTTCTTTTTTTCCAGCTGCAATGTAGCAGTTTTTATAAATTGGTCGCGTTCTACGTACTCCAGATTTCTTTTTTTTTAATTTAAATTATTTTTTACTTGAATGCTTCGTACCTTTTGTTACGAAGCATCCTCTTTTAAAATTCTTAGCATTTGGTGTAAGTTTGTTTTTTTAGTTTTCCCAACTTCACTATTTATTGTAAAATGCCATGATTCCAAATAATTTGTGGTACGGTGGCGTTGCCCGGATACACACATTCTTTCTAAAACACTGTCATGCATCCAATTTTTTGAAATATATTTTTGAAACAACGGAATATTTTTAATATTTCTAGCGTCCATTTCTTTCACTATATACGCCCATCTAAAATTTGTGTCTTCGGCAACAGTGGAAGAATTTTGCAAAGCGACAAAAGTCGATAATCCTTTAGTTTTAGTGATTTCCATTTTTTCTTTAGGCTCTCACAATAGTGATAGACACCCACTTGGGGTAATGTGTGGAAACACGGATTTAATAGCTTTAATCATCGCAATTTCATAATCTGTTTTAAAGTTGGTTGGATTCCACTCAGCTACTTGACTTTTAATTAAATTTAATAATGTTATATATGTTTCGGCTTTTTTATCAGGCAAAAATGCGTATGGGACTGGTACTATATTTGTACTTTCTTTAGAGCTACCTAAGTCACAATGAATGGTATAGAGCTGCATAAAAGGTGACGGACAAACATCAAAGGTTCCATCACTAAAAATTTTTTTTTTCCGCCATCAAAGCTCTTGCCTCACTCGAAGCAAAGACCAAAATTCGTGCTCCGTCATCACGATGATAATCCGCTAATAGAAAAGAGTTGAACTTGGTAGAAATCTCAAGTTTGGAAAAGTCTTTGTAATATAGACTTTCCACTTCTAAGGATTTATTTCTGTGTCTATATAGTGTAGATCTCACACTTGAAAACTGCGGCGGCTCACTAATTAGGTCTATCCCGGAGTTTTCCAAAGAAATTAAGGCTTTTTTATAAATTTTGTGTTCTGATACTGTGTCAGATCCAGACGCACTTATTTTATCTTTGCATTCATTTATCTTTAACGCAATGTCGTTCTTTGCATGATTATGCGAACATGCACTATGACCAGTTGATTTAGTTTCCAAATTATTATGTATTGTTACTGATCCAACACATTTATTTTGCCTGTATAGGGCACATCGCCATATGACTGCACCATCTTTGTAAGTTTTCCATTTATAGTATTGGTGGCCTCTTAATAATAATACTTCCCCTCTTCCTCGTTTTATTATATTCAACTCGTCCATTTCTACAAATAAGATTAAAGAAATATTCAATCTACGTACATAAATAAGATAATTTTTTTTAAAACATAATGACAAGTTGTCAATCAAAAGTTTTTTTTTTTGGATTTCACTAAGCAGGTTCATTTTATTCGTTCAAATAGTTTGTATAGTCTGTTTGCGGAGAGGAGATTCAAGGCTACCTTATTAATTACAAATTGCGGTCCGCTAGTTATACTTTAAAAAATTACAATTTTAAATAATTATTATCTGTTGAAAACAAAACACGACACGCAATCAACTCAGATAATCAAAGTACGGAACCCTCTTCACACGATTTTAAATCGCACTTGCCTGGGTTTTTTAACTAACAATAAAATAATACACTATGCAAATAGGGTTGACGACAGGGTCCGAAAAGTATGATTGTAATTAGTCCGTCTTTTAGATTATCCAAAAATAATGGACCCGTATTTTTCAGTTTACTAAAAAAGTAAAAATTCACAAAGATACGGAGCGCCGTCACACTTAAGTAAAAATCGTACCCAGCCGTGACGTCACGCGAAATTTCAATGCGCTGTACCTTTGTCATTTTTTATTTCTAAGAGAAAAGAAAAAATACGTGTACAATATTTTTTAATAATCTAACCGATGGACCAAAAATATTTTTCCATTGCTGGGCTATTGCAATGTAAACAGTAATAGTCATGACGCCTACTACTGTTTATATTGCAATAGCCCTTCATCAGTCCATCCCAAACTCATTCCATAACCCATAAACCTTTCGTTTTTCTTGCAACAGATCTTTCTTCTGACGGAATCTATTTAAGGGTACACCTTTCATTGGTATAGGTACCAAGAATGGGTTTTAGCGGGAACGTCAAATAACATCAACTTCTCCAGAGGGCCAGGCTTACGTGTTGGATGTGTATCCCGTAACAAATAATACTTTACTCTTAAATAAAAATTGTAAATAGGAATATAAAAGAAGTTGGTAGGACTACTGGGAATTTTTGTCCCATCAGACCTACCAGTAGGACAGTTGGGAATTAAATTCCCAGTATTACTACTGGTAGGTGTATTGGGACAAAAATTCCCATCTGTCCTACTGGTAGAACAAACTTGGTAGGACTACTGGGACTAGCTCTAAACTGGTAAGCTTTGCAAATGTTTCTATTTATTGTTTTTTATTGTCTAATCTCTAGAAAAAATTGGCACCATGCAAAAAGAGGTGACTTATAAGTTGTCTGTGGTATTGTAAGATTTGTAACACCAAACGCATGAAGTGATTGTGATGTAAGTAGGTTTTATCTTCATTAGGTACCCAACTGCCCAAAAAAGGAGTGTAATGTTTTCAGAGCTTACATATTTCAGTTTTTGAGTTTCTATGTTCCGTTCCGCCGATACTTCATAATGCGTGAACAGATTTTAATGTTAGAATTATTAGAATAGTCTATTTTACTGTGTACGTTTTTGGTTAATATTTTATACTAGCCGAAGCCCGCGACTTTGTTCGCGTAGACTTTATGAAAATGCTTATCAGGCAGAACCATTTTTGCTGAGGCGTAATTTTTATATTTCTTATAGTCAAGCTGCATCCATCTTCCTCCTGCATCAGGTGTTCCTTTATAAAAATCAATTATACCCTACATGTTGCCCAGGCCTTAAAAGCTATAAAAAAAGCACATTGAATATATTTTTGGAAATCCTACTAATATTATAAATGCGAAAGTGAGTTTGTATATTTGTTTGTTTGTTACCTCTTCACGCTTAAACTACTGAACCGATTAGGATGAAATTTGGTATGGATATAGTTTGATACTCGGGGAAAGACATAGGGTATAATTTATCCCGAAATTCCCATGGGGAGCGAAGCCCGCGGGTACAGCTAGTATTTAATAATTCAATGTACAGACACAATTTTTTTATGGTTTTATTATACATATACATTGAATATATTTTTGGAAATATTTAATAATTCAATGTACAGATACAATTTTTTTATGGTTTTATTATACATATGTATAGATAAATGTATAGATAGATAAAACAAAAATAACAAAGAAATTTTTTTTTAAACATCAATAGATTATACTGTCAAAAGATTTGATATTTAAATGGGTGCTAAGTTTTGGAGAGAATCTTTAATTTGTTATGAATCTCAATATTTGACTGAAGTAGTGCTAGCAGACTAGCGCCGTAAAACTAAAACATGTCCAAGTTTAGTGCATAACTGCCTCCGTGGTGTACTGGTTAGAGCGTTCGGCTCATACCCGGAGGTCGCGGGTTCGATTCCCGGCGGGGGCAACGACAACGACACAAAACCACACTAGGCCGGAGCAGCCAGGGGATTTGACTACACTCTCCTCGCTGGCCAAACGGGTTGGAGACGTATCACTGATGTTTATAAACTTTGCTTGTTTTTCCTAAGTCGCCTTTTACGACATCCACGAAAACACTTGAAATGGCCCTATTCTTTTACCGCAAACCACACGACGAAACCATCACACTTTAATTATTGTTCATTTTTAAAAATGTCAACGAATTTAGATTGATCCCTTGTGGTCCACCCTACACTATACTAAGTATATTATACTGGCTATATAGTTTTTGCATTACAATGTGTCCACTTACTCTAATCCAGGGCACAGAGACCATCAATAACACGTAAACAATGAACATGTTACATTGAAAAGAGGTCGATGCCAGCCCGCAATTAATCTCACTTGAACGTTACCACAGAATTAATTATCCCCTGACCATACGATCTAATGGGCTTCCTGACCAGGGATGGAAACCTGCTTTCTTCCCTGAAATATTACAAATCCTATTTAAATAAATTTATTTTCACGGAAGAACGTTTTCGTATATGATTTTAGAGCTTTGCGGTCATAATTACTGTTGTATATAGTGTTGACAGCCGAACATCGCAGATCCTCAGTCGGCCAGCGACCATGACGGCAGAACGGTCGTCGAAATATTTTGCGAAAACGTTAATAATCGCGGTAAGGTCCCGTAATACTAATAACAGAACGTTTTAGAATGAAATTGTGCATTACTTCGAGTAACAGGATACTTATTAGCCCAAAAAAACTGAGGGTTGTGGCACACTCGGCTGAAACGAAGTTACAAAAATTGAAGCCCTTAAAATAATCCCACTTGAAAAATGTTACACTTTTTTCGCTTAGCCTCCACGGGCCAAGTCCCTACCCTCCAACAAGGAACTTGTTTCCCGAATGTGAAGTTGCTATTTGCCAAATATCGTACCATGCGTGCAAGTCGCGGGTAACAGCTCGAATATTTTACACCTGGGAATAATCAAGATTATGTTGTCTGTTTGCTCACACGGCGAGAAAGTTTTATATTCTATTCTATGGACTTACCAGGTGAAACGGCGAGACGGTCAGAAAAATCTAAAATGATCTTTTTTCTTTAAGTACTATTTGTTTGTTCTCAATTTATATATAATAAAGACATATGTCTTTTTAAGACCAAAAGTTATGTCTATGTTCAGAAAGCAGATTTCAATAACGGATTAACAGAAATAATATTTTGTACTACGAACAACATGTATATATAGGACTGGGTCTAAACGATAACGCCAAACTTCGTTCATCTTCTTTTATTTTATCTTTCCTTTTTTTGCAAGTTACTATGGCGTCGACGTGTGAACAAGAGCGAGAGAGTGCGACAGATAAAACAACGGAAGTATAACATTTAGAAACAAAAAGAACTAAAAACTATGGTGTCCGTTCAAAAATTCCTACATGTATGTCGCGGCAAATGGTTATTATTTTAACCAGGTTTCCGATCCCTTCTTAAGGGACCTTGGGCTTTCCGATTAAATCACTACTTCTCATTGGCCGATTTATAGTGACCAGCACCCTGGGCGGCGGAATGGCTTTCCGGGCAATTGAGTGCCACTCCGGAGGAATTGGTTTTGATTTAAACGAGATAACAAGTGGTTTTATTTTTAGGCGATACAATCGCAAATTCTCCATATTATTCTAACTTTTCCAATCTTACAAGAAGAATGTCTGAATTATCTCTTGTCGGAGACGTTTATCCCTACTACTACTAGGTACTACAAACGAAACTATACATCCGTGCACACGTCAATGTGTGTGTTCGCCCTCCAATACATACATACATACTATCACGTCTTTATCCCTAATGGGGCAGACAGAGCATTTTGGGTCTTGCGGCTCTATGCAGAGCCTAGGGCCGCTTAGCGTCATGGTGGGCGAAAAGATGGAAAAGCAATCAATACAGTGACGGGTTGCTAGCCGCATCGCCTGTTAAAATGATTCGCATTTTTGCCCATTCCCTCGATCGGCTTTTACGATCTGCGCAGGAAGAGAAGCAGCTGGTACATTCTAAATTTTTTTGTTTCTCCCAGACCAGCATGGGAGTCGCCCTCCAATGCACGCGACAAAGCGAGAACGGGGGAGAGGTGCGGGGACGGGGAACGGGGATGCATATTGCGCGGGACCCTAGGAGTGTCCATTCTATATGTAATACTTAACCTGTTGTCTGTGCAAAACACCAGACACAATAGTAAAACAATGCATGTCGACCGGATTCCGGTCTGCTCACAGATGACAGGTTAAATTAATTCTCTTATAGTGTGGAAGGATGCACAGTGAATAAGAAAGTAGAAGAAAACAATCTAGAAATACACTTAAAATCTGTGTAATATAACTCGCTCGCTTTGCAAGAAAACGGTCGCATGTCTACTATCCGAATCCGACGCAACATAAAACTTATATTCGCCGACATTCAACAATTTTCGAGCTCTTCCCTGCTTCGAAAGGCGCGATTAGCCCAGGGTTGGCATGATTAAATCATTTTGATTTAAATCATGATTTAAATCACGATTTAAATCAAATGATTTTTTTAATAAAAATCAATGATTCAAATCAAATGATTTTTTCAATAAAAACAATGATTTAATTAAAAATTTTTAATTAAACTTTCTTTCACGGGAATCAACATATAAAAAAACAGATTTGAAAATTAAGCTAAAGATTAAAGGTCGTTTAAATCTGAGAAATCAATATCACTATTATATTATTTGAGTCGGTTTCTTAATTTGCTGTGTACAATTCCAAAGGTGGAAAACACTCTTTCCACAGCAGCTGAAGAAATGATTTTCCTTTTGCTTGACATTTACATGTCAGACAAAAGGAAAATCCCCGGGCTGTGTCCGAGCTTTGAGAGCGCATTCCGTTTTGCGCAGAATTATAGTTAAATTAAATAATAAAACGAGAAAATCAAAAATATCGTGATTAATTGTGACTTTTTTTGGATTAGCCGTTGGTCTCGGCAAGAACAGTCATCAAGATAAATCAGGTCATTTAGGCAGCTAGAAAAATTTGTTTCACGTAGGAATATGTTGCTGGCCGAAATGTTTGGCAACAAAATGATCGTATGCCCATATCCCGCGCACAGTAACCACAGATAGAAAGATATCTCGAGCTCCTCCGTGTTTCAGAAGACGTCAAGTTGTTTCGTTGGTCCCGGTTCATCAGTTATCGAGCAATCGTCAAGATACCATAATCATCATCAGTCCTTTTTTAGTTTCCACTGCAGGAGCATGACCCTCTTTGTACTGCCAGAGCCATACTTGGCCGGAGCAGTCAAGGGATTTGGCCTATATCTATTCTCCACGCTGGCCAGACGTATTGGAGAGGTCTCATTGATGTTTATAAGCTTTGTTTGGCTTGTAATTCCTAAGTCGCCTTCTACGACATCCACGATACGTCAAGATTTTTCAGGTGCATTTAGGTAGCTTGAAATAACTGACAAAACAAATTATTTTTAATAGGAATTATTCATATTTAGTCATATAATGTCGGTAGCAACAGTCGCTGGCAACAAAACGATAGCTTCCCACCTCCCGCGTCCAGCGCACCGTAAATTTACATTCCCCGCCATCCATCCCAGAAGTCCATCCGGGTTCCTAATAAAACGATCTTAAGGCAACGAGGAAAACGCCTTAGATACCGGGTTAAGGGAAGAACTGTTCGCGGTTTTTAATTGAAAATCATGACTGCTTTTTATAGTTCCGTACCCAAAGGGTAAAAACGAGACCCCATTACTAACATCCTCTGTCCGTCTGTCCGTCTGTCCGTTTGTGTGTCACCAGGCTGTATCTCTCAATTTTATAAACCGTGATAGCTATACAGTTGAAATTTTTGCAAATGATGTATTTCTATAACAACAAATACTAAGAACCGAACAAAATAAATATTTAAAAAATAAAATAAATAAAATAAATAAAATAAATAAAATAAATAAAATAAAATCATTTATTTCGGACAACTTAGATCCATATTAAAATACATGTCAAAAATTATTTAGAATTATTCAGTAAATTATATTAAATTAAACAAACAAAAACTTATATTCAATTACAATGTCTAGTACCTTCTCTGCGGCATAGGTACTGTGACATGTCTGTCACAGCAATGCCGCAGGTAAGGACAGTCCAGTCGCTCGCCGATCATATGAAGAATGACGTTGGAGCTGGCCCGCACCCTGCGCACCAGGGACACGCTCCGCTTGCGCATGGTTGTGAAAAAGCAGTCGGTGCGCGCCCCCGCGAACATGCCCGAGGCGCTACAGAACCGGGGCAGCCCCACTATCACTCTGAACGCGTTATTATACAGGACACGGAGGTCGCTGTAACTTCGCTTGGTGTAGTTGGCCCACAGACTGCAAGTATATAGCGATGTACAATATGCTCTAAACAGTGTTACCTTTACTTCCCGTGTACATCGCGCAAACCTGCGGGCTATCATATTAGCTCTTATCGACAGCGCTCTCCGCTCCCGCTCAATGTCAGCATTGTCCCTGAGGTCGGTAGTCATTATGTGTCCCAAGTATTTAAACTGAGTAACTATCGCAAGAGGCACACCATCTAATTTAATTACTGGTACGTCTTGGACATAATTTTTACCCGCCCCAAAGACCATGCATTGACTTTTCTTAATATTATATATTAACCCATGACCCCGGGCGTACTTCTCACAAATCTGTATCAGCTTCCTTAAACCACATACTGACGCACTCAAAAGTACAGCGTCATCCGCATAATGTAGATTATTGACACAAACTTCATCAATATGACACCCGACATGCTGTTTACTGAGCTCGACGATCAGGTCGTTCACGTAAAGGTTGAACAGGGTTGGAGATGTCAACCCACCCTGCCTGACTCCGCATTCAAGCCTATACGGATCCGACATTGCCCCCGCCCATCGGACACTATTAGACTGGTGTGCATACCAGTACTTAAACATCATAATAAGTTCCTGAGGTAAATTAATACCTTTTAGTTTGTCCCACAATATGTTATACCTAACTAGGTCAAACGCCTTAGACAGATCGAGAAAGCAGGCAAACACGGGCGTTTTGCGATCAGTGTAGTATTTGATGGTATGCTTAAGACACAGTATAGCACTCTCAGTGGATAGTCGAGGTCGAAACCCAAACTGGTTGTCGTGTAATTTTACGAATTTGTTCAACTGTGTATTAAGCAGCCCATCAAACACTTTCGCTATAACAGTTGCAAGGGAGATAGGTCTGTAATTGGCCTTATCAGTGATATCCCCCGTCTTATTTTTCACTACAGGTACCACAACTGCTCTCATAAAATCGTCAGGTAGGTAGGAGTGGCTCACGCACAATGAGTAGAACATGGCCAATATCCTAGCCATATGAGGCCCGGCATGAAGTAGGTGCTCAATGCTGAGGCCATCATGGCCCGGCGACTTACCTCTAGTTATTAGTTTTATTGCTTCAGCTACGTCTTTTGCAAGAAAAGAAGTGCACACTTTACCTCGCATATCAGCCTCAAGCACCTCCTCCGCCGGACCCAGTGGCGAGCTGACCGTAAAATGACACTTAAAAACATTTGCAATGTCCTTGGGATCGTTCACACCATCGACGCTCACAGGAAGGCCGGGCCGCACATTGACTTTACGCGTGTCCTGCCAGAAACTGCGAAAATCTCCCTTTGAATACTTTTGGGCCAGAGCATCCATTTTTAGCTGGTCATGATGATTTTGGCACCATTTCAGTCTGGACTTGAAAACCCGCCTACTTGTACACATTTTATCATATAGTAAACCAGACCTCGGCTTCCCACACATGACCCATTCCTTGAAACTGGTCCTCGCTTCCCTATGAGCGTCGCTGACATGTGTATTCCACCCGAATACGCGCGTACCGCGTCCGCCCCTCCCACCCCCTCGACTACTCTCTACTGCTGCATCACGAAGGGCGGTCACAATGTCGGAATAGAGTTTGTCCAAAATACACCTATGGTCATGGTCATTACAAAAACGATCAGCACATCTTATGAACTCCGAGGGAAAATCAATTTCTTTTAATCGTTTATGACATTCTTTAGTGTATTTTATTATTTGTTCCTCACTTCTATCTCCCCATACAACATTTTTATTTACATTATCTATTCTAGGTGAAATTTTTGGGGCAAGTAAATTGATATTACATTCCACGATAAGTGGGAAATGGTCAGACCACCGAGCGTCATACATGACATCAACTTTGACTACCGATTGCTTCGCCGGGTGGGTTCCCAAACAATGGTCCAACCAAGATGTGGAGCCGTGCGCATCACTGATAAAAGTAAAAGTGCCCGAGTCCCGCCCCAGCATATCTACGTCAATACATGACCACTGTTGTTCGTAACAAATATTGGTTAGCTCATTGTAAAACAACTCACCCGGGTCCGCGTTGAAGTCTCCCAGGACAAATACCGATTCAATCCCATTTTCGTCAATAATTGCACTCACAGTACTCAAACACTCAGTAAACTCGAGTAGATTATCTGCACTATTGGTAGGCAAGTAAACATTAACTATAAGCACTGGTCTGTCATCCGTTATTATTTTTATTGCACAGATACGGTCATTATCGCACTGCAACACTGTCACCTGTTTAAATGCACTATAGCGCCATAGCAACGCGGTACCACCGTAAGGCCGTCCTCTAAGGATACCCGCAGACGTGTCAACTCCAGACGTCGCGGTGAAGCCAAATCCGCTGTCGATCGTACTCAGGAAGGGTAAATCATGCGGCATTAACCACGTTTCTTGGAGGCATACTACGTCACATAGACGGCACAATTCCCTAACACCATCTATGGACCTTTTTACATTTTTGCAGTTAAATGTAGCAAAACGATATAGGGCACTACTATCCATTATTAGGTATGTTGTGGCCGAGTTCATACGTTTTTCTGTGTTTGAAATTTACAAACCGCCGAAATATTACTCCTTCAGGCCACAGCGTTTCATCCAAGTACTTAGGTAAGTTAACTTCAGATATAAAAAATTTGAAAGCTTTGTGTCCTCTTTCTACTTTCATAATAATCCTCTCTAGGTGAACTTTTTCTTTCGTTTTACTATAAATATGTTTAACAATGTCCTGTTCTTTGGTAGAAATATGCACATTTGTAATAAACATTGGGATTTTAATCTCTGCTGCTTTAAAGGTGCATTCTAGATCCCTTGCAACGCCGGCCTTGCCCGCAAAACGATATTTCTTATGTTTTTTACGATACGTTACGTCCTGCCAATCCCTTTCATTTTCATTATTTATGGTTTTTTCGGTGTCATTACAGTTCTTCATTTCCTTACTACAGCCAGCCTTATCTGTGGCGATCAGCTGATCCGCTATCGGCGTAGATGGTCGTACCTCAAAACCAGTTTGAGCTTGAGCGCTCGTCTCCTCGGGCAGCTGTACTCCCCCCTCGCCCCTGTCCATGCCCGCACACGCCTGTGTATCTTGCACCGAACTTTGCCGCTCGTTTAGAATGTTTGTAAATGTACACTGCGGTTTTATTGCATGTTCTACGCCGGCACTATTAACAAATCCCTCGGATATTTTTGTAATAGTAGAAACACCAGACGTTATCGGTATTTCTCTTGCCATCACGGGCTTGTCGCCTTTTTTCGCTGGCTGGCATTGTGATCCACCCGCAATAACCGATGCATTTGTAGTAATTTTCTTTATAATATCGAATTCCTCCTGCGTAGCCGAATATTCCTGAGAGTTATCACTGTCATTAATTGTAAAACCCATAGGACCACTGTCGAGGCACCAGGCACCACGTTGTAAATTTACGTTACTTGGTGAATTTTTCATTTTTATTTGGTGAATTTCCTGCTTAAGTTCTTCCAGCTGTTCTGTTGTGACGTATGCACTTTTGATATGGTTAACATCAACTTGCAGACGCGTCAGATCTTTTAGCAATTTTGTGCAATCCAGATGATCGAAAAGAATTGGTGGTAATTTCTCCAGACGATGGGCTACAAATGTTGGAATATGATCTGGGTCCACTGTCCTGAACAGGTTAACGATATCGTTAAGGTCACGCTCTTCTTTTCCTTTCCTTTTTCTTAAAATTTTGCGTTGATCCGTTGGAAGCGATTCAAATAGCAACGACTTGGCATTTTGAATCTCCTCACTTGAAAAAGCCGTTGTACATATTCTTATGAGTGTCTCTTCGTCAATTACCGATATTTTATTTTGTATATACGCTAACAATTCGTTTATTATTATATTGCAAACATTACACTTGACGACATTCGTCATTTTACAAAAAGCGCAGCGGCGCCGCGAACCGATAACTTACACGTACGTCTCGCTCAAGAGGATGCGCGCACGCGACTGTGAGGCTCCCATAACGCTCCCAACGTGATTTTATATAGATAGTGGTATGAAGCCATTCGTGCGCGAGTCCGACACGCACTTGGCTGGTTATTCGACTCAAATGTCCCGTTGTTGGGCTAAGGTTTTTCCTCTATTTGTCCATTTCCAGTACAAATCTCGACCATTCAGTCAAGATTTTTGGTCGGGATCATCTTGCTATATATATAGATCTTTTGGATTTTTACATTTTTTGGATATTTTTTTTATAGACGGACTTAAAGCCATAGCTTTATCTACCAGTCAACCCACAAATATCTTACTTAGGTGTTCACTTAAACATAAAAGTACTTTAATTCTATTAACTGATATGGACATATTAGTTAATGAGTATAGTTCTAAGTACTACAAAAAATTACACAAAAACTAGCAGATTTTAAAAATCGTTTAATTTGGATCACATGCTTGTAGATGTATTGTTGTACTGACAATTTCAGGGATCCCAAAGATGTTATTATCCCCATATTTAGGGACAATCAAAGGCTTCTACCAATCCCGCTATAGCTCGTCAACTACGCACATCCTAAAACGGTCGCCAGGCCTGCCCTGAGATATACGCCGAAGGGCACCAATCTTTGGCCGTCTGTTTACAGGCTGATGCTATCTAGTAATTGTGACAATATTTGCTCAGCATTTACGTGTAGGAGCCTCCCAGGTTAATTGGTGGGACACACAGATTAAGGTTTAAAGTGCGGCCAAAGTTACCGGCAACTTATTAAATCGAAGGGTGATTGTGCCCACAAAATAACTTTAGTTCGTCCCATCCCTTATTTAAAAGATTTATCAGCGCCATTTATGTAATGAAGTTGAAGATAAGGAGGGAAGAAATATGCCTTTCGTGAGTAAATTCGGTGAGATGAGAGGTATTAGAGTATCAGTGGGGATCTGCAATGCATGACTAATGAGGATAGGTGGAGATGCTTATTTTGGAAATAACATGCATAAAGAAACAGGTAATGTTGATGTGAGCGGCGACACGGAAAATGTTAATAAGAATTTAAATTTTTGACACGAGTCCTCAACTTCACCTCATTGCAAGACTCGTGGTTTGTGCTGTAAATACAATCGTAGAAATTAGATACTTTTAATCGACCCCCGCGCTGGATGCAAGCAGCTCTAGATCGGTCATTTTGGAAATCTTTGGGAGAGGCCTATGTCCAGCAGTGGACGCTATGCGGCTGAAATGATGATGATGATTATGAATCGACCCCCAGTAGCTTCTCGAAAAGAAAAAGTGAAATCGGTTCGGTCATTGAAAAATAATGATCATGAAATCAACATTCTCGGAATTGAACATTTTGAAATGGAAAAGAAATGATAATTATGAAAACGCTTGAATATTTTTCTGCTGTTAGTTAATAAAATCTCCTTTATATCATAAAAACATCGATTTTTCTTTTAAGTCAATTCAATGTTAAAAAATATTCATTTTAAATCACGTAAAATGGACTCATCGCGTATCATAAAAATAATATCATATGACAGTTGACAACTTAACTGCATTCGCCAGATTTTGTGTCATTTAACTGTCGTAGTTGTCAACTGTCTTATGACAATTTTTTTTTAGTACGTCAGACAGTTCGGGCAAAAGAAATGGTAGCGATATGACGTTTGGAGTCCATTTTACGTGATTTAAAAATCAAGCATTAATTTAAGGATTTTAAGGTACCCATAAATTTAACAACGAAACCCTGAATGTATGCTAGCCACATCACCTAGTGATAAATCGGTTCCTTTAAATTTTAGTCGATAATATCAATCAGCTTTTATAAATTAGACACCAAAAAAAATAATCAGAATAAGAAAACAATCAAAGAAAAGTACATCGGATTCCACGAAACAACCACCCCTTAAATGTTCCACATTCCAGCAAATTTAAGAGTTTCTCGGCCCAAACGGGCAAGGTGAAAAGTACACCTAAGTTCGGATTAACAATCGGGCCGGGCAGAGGGCAGTTGGCCTCCGAAGGGCGAAGACATTGTTATAAATTGCTCGGGAATTCAGTATACTCTTATTACAATAACATAAAATAGAGAGTGGAATCAAGTATGTAGTTTGTGAAAGACCAATACTTGAAATACAATAATATGCCAGTAGAAAGATTATATTTTGAGTAATACTCGGATAGATTAAGATTAATAAAATGCGGAATAAGGGACTCTAAAGGTGGCGCCAATAACTCAGAATATAGACTAGTACCAATAGTCGGTAATTTAATAAGTAATCGTCTGATACTGAAAATTTGACGAATTGAAGACACGGGTATAAAGCAGAGAGCCTAAGTGCAAATGTGTTTATTCCTTGCAATAAACTGATGCAAAAAAAATACGATGCGTTAAAACAACTAGAATTACTACAAATATCACAACAGGCATTTCAATCTAAAGTCAGAACAGACTTTAACACCTTCGCACTTCAGTCGAAATTGCAACTATTTCCGAATTTCGGGGGTACGCTAAGAGGATCGCGTGTTCACCGCTATTTCGCTTTGTTTAGACGTGTTAGATCGATGTGTCTAATGTATGGGCAGAAATTAAACAGGCTACGGATGGATCACTTCATTTCTTATTCCATAGGTGGCTACATATGACGCAATACTATCCGCAGTAACAATCCGGTGTTGTCCTGCAGATTGTAAAGTGTGAAGTCGTGTTGTAGCCCAAAACAATCCTGCTTACATTACAATCTGCAATAGAGCACCTAATTGTCACTGCAGATTGTATGCAAAATTTTGTCGTGTGTTACCTATCTCTCTCTCTCATCTCAGCGTATTGCTAGTTGCATCCTCAGCTGAAATGCTATGAAGCTTGGGGTCCGAAATATTAGTATGATTGATTTCATCATTTTGAGTTTCGAGAGCGATAGAAGAGCTCCATCGTTCAAAAAAATTTGTGACCAGTATTATTATAAGAATTAGGTATTCTATGACTCATCTATCGATGACAGTCATTATAACTCACACGTGAAGGCAGTGTGCAGGTTTAACTACTTAAGACGATTATCTACACTGGAGGAAGCAAGTGTTGGTAGTAGAAAATGACCGTTTGTTCGTCGTCAGGATCGATACTATCGATAGCATCGGTTACCAACCGATGTTAGTCTATCGTTAGTATATAGTATTATTTCAAAACAGCTATCGATACTATCGATAGTTTCGTGTTTTTCGATTGAAACGATCGATTGCAAAGATTTTGCGGCAATACTTATACAAACTAAGAGGTATAAGTCGCGTTTAGTTAAGATCGGACTTGAAACAGATTACCTAACTGATGCAGAATTGCAGAGCCAGTGCCCAAACCCTCTGTCCACCACTGCTTGAAAGTTCCTCCAAAGTCAAGAAACCACGCGTTCAACTTCTGTAAGCCACCATTTGTGCGGTACATATAGAATAGGCATCGGAATGCAGCGCGCCGGTTTAATTTGCCAGTTGTCCATTTGTTCCGATTGCGGGCCTTATTTATCGCGGCACCAAGATTGGTTGCCCAACTTGGCTGTTTCAGCCAAGTTTCGCAAGTTCACAGTTACTGATGTGTTCACCTGTAACGAATAGTTACAGCTCTTGTTGTGTTGTTTACTTTTAGTGCATATATGTGGTTGTATCTTTTTGAAGTGAAAACTTCTTTAGCGGCGTTGTGCACTTTTTTTGGAATGGGTAAAAAATCTTAAACTCGCGTCAGGACACGTGACCTGATCGAAAATTCGTAAGACGGCCCAGGGCGCTTGCGCGAATGTTCTTGTGTGTTTATGTTACAGCGTGCTACGCGCATCCATGGATGGTGACAGCTGATGGCTCGACCGTCTGTGTAGTGGCCATACATGCTGTGTATTTGAAAATGATTTTGTTGAAAATGAATTTGGTCATGCTTGTGACATTTGTGACAGACTGTGGTTCAGAAAAGATTTGAAATATTTTATACTGATAATTAAAGCAATTCGTGCAAAATTATTCCCTAACCATTCCAAACTATCAAAAATGCACAACGTTAATATTCAAGTTTTCACTTCTGCCGGCACTCCCAGAGTGCAACCCGTCGTTTTTTTTAAGCAGACTCAAGGTATATTGTTTGCTACTGTCATCTTATGTGGGCAATCGCGCTTAACGTGTCTTTTAAAATGGAGAGAACCTAGAGATATTTTATGCCACTTATAATCACTAATGCCATTAGTGATCACCTTTGGGATTGCTTGACATGAAAGCGATAGTAGTGTGTATCCACTCAGCCTGGCTACACTGCACTCCACCCATCAATGAAAATTTAAAATTTAAAAACACAACACAATCTTATCTACTCGTCTCTCTCTCTTTCATCTTAGCGTATTCACAGATACATCTTCGCAACTGAAATGCTAAAAAGACTGAAGTCCGCTTTTCGACTTTTACTTCTCCACATAGTCTTGAGCATCTCTAGTAGTAAGATTAGTGGCACGCATATGATCCTTGACGACGTACATACATTTATTTTTTGACCTGATTGTTAAAGTCAATTAGTTGCTTATAGCAGTAAACTTAACTGTAAGTGACCATTTGACGTCAACAATCGTGCAACAAAACAAAAAGACTGTTAATAAGAGATATAAATATCCTATGATAATTAAGATATATTTGAATTTGAAATTTTACGTCGGTACGTGGCCGCCATTCGAGAACCTTTCTGCCCCATTGGCCATCGGTTCTTCGCGCTATGTGCCCCGCCTACTGCCTCTTCAATGAGCTAATCCGCTTGGCTATGTCAGTGATCTTTGTTCTCCTTGGGAATGCTGGCGAGTTTTAGTGCTATTTTCCTTTCAATGCCTTGTACGATAACTATACAGTAAAAGATAGAGTGTTCCTTTTCTAACCCAGAACAATCCGGACAAAATAGTTACTAGAATTTTTTTAGACATTTAGGTCCCATAGTTGAGCAAAAGCCTCTCCTTTTTCTTTTGAATTACTTCTTCTTCTTCTTCTTATCGTGTGTGTTAGTGACTAACACTAGTGTCAGAGTTTTTAAACCGCCTTAAAGGCCTCTAACATGGTTTTAGGTAACGACCAATGTCAAAGACAGTGACCGGGCCCGACGGCTTAACGTGCCCTCCGAAGCACGGATCATTTTACTTATCAGACAATCGAACCCGTGACCTCCGGGTATGAGCCGAACGCTCTAACCACTACACCACGGAGGCAGTTTCAATTACTTACTGGCAATTAATTCTATCTTCAGCTCACTCCATTATTCTCATCAAACTCGTCCCTCCATCTCATCCTAGGTCTTCCTCTGGAGCTCACTCCGTCGGTTAAAAACCATTTTGTTTTGTGGGCTCATCTTTCATGCAACATGCGGCAAACGTGACTAGTATTAGTCTATAAAAAAACACGACAGAACCCCTCTTGCACGACATCTGACACTTGGACAAAGGCTTTATTGCCGGTATCCTGCAATCTATCAACCCCGCCAATTGTTCGCCCGCACCCTGATCATTATTTAAAATATAGATGAGAGTGTTTTCTTTCCAATAATCGGGAGCTCGATTGAGGGAGCGCACAAAGGGCCTTTGAAAACGTCGCCCGTAGCGGCCCTGAAGGACCAAGACGCAAAGGAGACTTAGTACAGAGCACAATTCTAATCCTCATACTCTCGCAATGCACACCTAGTTTTATTAGATGTAGCTTATTTATAAGAAATCTTAAGTTTTAGGGTTTCATACCCAAAGGGTTAAAACGGGATCTTAATAATAGGACCTCGATGTTCGTCTGTCACTGTGAAAACATGTTTTCCTTCAAAACACTTTAAATAAATTCATAATACAATAACCATTTACTTAATATTTCTTTATCAGCTTGACTGACGTCATGCAATCACAGTGGATTTAATGACAGAAGGATAGTCGTGGCCACATACTGGTCAAAGTTGATTTGAAATTCCTTTAACATATTCCAACGCCCGAATGAGACGTCACACACATTTTTCAAATGCCTATAAAATAATAATTACTTGGTCTTTTTGAATAAGACAAAAACTAATGTATTTGTATACATACAAGCATTAATCGTACAAAGTTTTAAGCCATTCTGCATACCTAATAGTAACATTCTCCATTGTCCTTTACCATTTTGATGTCTTTTACCATTTTCTTTTCAGTTGGCTCTGTGTTATTTATCCTCTGCGACCAAGTCGCGCTTATTTGTATTAGTAAATTGAAGGTACACTGTCCAGTGTATTCAGGCCCCTGGAATTGCATTCCTCCCGTCTGTTCCGTTGGGGTTCCTTTCAGACGCGGTCTTGTTGCGATTCTTTTGACTTTTAACTTTTTTTAAAGGTATTTGTTAAATGTGGTGTTATTTAAATGATAGACGACAAAAGGTTGCGGTGGGGTTACCGGCTGTTTGAACAGCTTTTGTTCCACAGCTTCTTTGCAAACAGGATATGGTTTGGAATTCATTCTTCTCCATCCAGGAAAAAAATACTTAGAATGTACCAGCTGCTTCTCTTCCTGCGCAGATAGTAAAAGCCGATCGAATTGGCGAAAATACGAATCATGTTGATTTTTTAATAGGCGATGCGGATTACAGTCCATACTATTTTGATTCATTTGCTTGCGGCCCTGCGCTCAAAACACTCTGTCTGCCCCATTAGGTATTGAGACGTGCTAGTGTATGATTGAGAAAGTATTAGATTTAGATTGTTATACAAGTCTGCTAGCCGTCTGAACGAATTAGACTTGCAGCCAGTGTTAGAAGGCATGGTTTTTCAAGATTTAAAAATAATAAACAAACGCTCCTTAAAGTCAATCAAAACGAAAACCATTCGAAAAGAAATACCCACAAATTTCCCATCAGAACCCTTCGCTTTCACAGCTATCAGTCTTTAAAAAGTAGACGCGAGGGGGATCAATTATACGCCGTTCTTTGTGAACACTGTTCTATCGGAGTGCAATGAAAAGAGTTGTGATTTTCTTTGATACCACGCCGAGGTTTGCCGAGTGAGAAATCAAAGAGCTCCCAGCAATGCATGACGGATTTTATTAAGATTTAATGCCACCAACGACACTCGCGGGCGGCAAAAGAACGAGTCTCAAGTGTTCTGTCGCGATGCACGCTTTGCATAACGCCATTTTGGTTTTAGTGAGTGCACTGTGGCGCACCGAACGCTCTCTGTAAATGTTATGTGGGAAATGTTTTTAGTGTAATTTAAACTATATCGATGTTGTTGAATTTACCTGTTCCATGTTGCTTCTAGAAGAAAAGCAGCTGGTGAAACTCGTAAAACACATGTAAAATACGTGCGATGGAATAGGCGAATATGCGAATTATACGGACGCGGCATGCAACCTACTATTTTGATTTCTTTTTCCACCTTCTCGCTAAACTGGCTTTCGGATTTTTCAACCCTAGTTTTTCACACGAATGCTGTGTATCGATAAATGACATATTTATTTTTATTAAACAATAAAATGAATAATAAATAAATAAATATATGTGGACAAATTACACTGATTGAGCTAGCCTCAAAGTAAGTTCGAGACTTGTGTTATGGGATACTAAGTCAACGATACTATATTTTATAACAAATACATTTATAGATAAACATCCGAAACCTAGGACAATTTATTAAAGGTCATTTTCTAACTTGCCCTGCCCGGGGATCGAACCCGGAACCTCTGGGTGGCGGGCTAGCATGGTGACCACTACGCCACAGAGGTCTTTATTATATAGCAATATCTTGTTTCATCAATTCTTAATGTAGTTTCACAAATCGTTGTATATCATCGAATGAAGTGAATTCAATAAAATTTATTAACTAACAATCATTTTTACCATCTCATCACTGTCGAAGGTATCCCGGAAGGTCTCCCATCATCGGCTTAACATGATCAGTTAATGAACCCCCTGGGCTTACATATTCGCGTTAACGGTGCGGGGTGGGCCGGGGGTCGGACCCGTCTTAGCGAAACGTCTTGAGGTGGCATTAAAATTATAGAAAATAGGGAAATGGAAGGTCTGATGCAAATGCTGCAATTAAAGCTTTGGCCGGGATCGCACTGTAAGGTCGGTTTTACACAGGCTTTTAAGCACCAGCCAATTTTTTGCAACAAATTCAGTTCGTGATACTGAATGGTTTCCATAAAAACAAAGTAAAAGTTTTTTGCCTTAAATACAAATCAGCGTTCTGCCAAACGGATTATGTACTTATGGGAGGAAAAAATTTTTTTATCGACTTTTTCATAGAAAAAAAGATGTTTGTTACAATTAATACTGATCAAATGACTGTACTGTACTGTACTGTAGTGACTGTAATACGAAACACTGACTGATTGAATTCATTTTCAATTAAAACTTGCATATAAAATTATTATCTGATCGGGTATCTCTGAATATATAAATAAATAAATAAAAAAAATATATAGGGACAAATTACACAAAGAAAAAAAGAAAGATGTACTTATTTGTATAAAAGACTATATTTATGTTAATGTTGTCAATCAAACCAATAAAATATCAAACGTTAAATAAAATAATAATTTATTCTTCTATCACTTATTAACCCTAAATTTTGATATTTTTGCAATTTCCGCATTCATAAACAAAGTAAAATCTATTTATTTGTATCTTCCCAAACGAAGGGCACGCAATCGGTATCAATACTCGTGAGATAGCAATAACTTATGACGTCAACAGTAGGGTCGAGATATATTGTCTCTGCGGACCAGTTTATCTTCAAGATATTGTTCGATTGCATTCTGATGGAGTAAGTAAATCAAATGGTGCTAGTAGCTTTGTTTTTGTTAATATAGAAGAAATCGCTGTTGAAGATTTATGAAACCAATTTACAGCACTGCGCAGTTTATTTCTCTACTAGCTGTGCCCGTGGGCTTCGCTCCCCGTGAGAATTACGGGATAAAAACTATCCAATGTCCTTCCCTGCTTATCAAACTATATCCATATAAAATTTCATCTTAATATGTTCAGTGGTTTATTAAGTAAATTACGTAAGTAAGGAAATAAGGATTTTGGAGTGTCTTAATTATCGAAAGAGGTAACATGGAAATAAAAAAAAATAATAGTATAAAAGAAGTTCGGGGAATCTTCCTCTATAATCATTCCTTGTATTACCTAATTATCCGAAAAGAACGATGATCCGCATTTCCCAAACGCCATCTAGCGTTTTCTCTCAAACCTATCCAAGGATTGGTTCTGGTTTGGCCTTTAAGTTGCGGAGGTCAGACGGCAGTTGCTCTTTGTAAAAAACAGTAATCTCGTCAAATCACCTAGGTCCTCTAAGGATGCAATCGGAAATAATCTCAGATGATAATTCACTAGGAACTTTTCAATATCTCTGTTCATACATTAAGGTTATGTATACTTCTAACCTCATATTTACAAAAGAAATGTATAAATATATACATATTACCTAAATCAGACGATTGTCTTGTATTCTGTGCCTTTGTGTCATTTCCAGTGTGCATTCTAGCAACATGATTTGATACAAACTATCCGAAACAAGCCCCAAGCTACCAACGTAAAGACATCCATTGAACGCAAATTCGCTCAAAGGAGTTAGCTCGCCCGAGCGTGCATAAGCCCCGAAACCAGCCCGATAAATCACTAACCAACACACTATTGGGACATTATTAATTAAAATCCTCCTAAGGAAGCCCACACCTGTCCCAGAGGCGTAACTCCAATCGGTTTAGACAAAGAAGGGCCAATTCACCTCGGGCTACTAAATCCTTTTGAGGGTAGTCTTAATCCGGACACGAAGGACCAAGTATCGATACAAGAAGCCGTGTTGATGTTAAATAGATGTGTCGTAGTTTAGGTTAGGCTAAGGATTTTATGATATTATATGTGAAAACGGATGATATATTTCCATCATCTTTGAAGATGATGGAAATATATCATCATCAGTTTTTCGTTTTCTTTTATTTAGCAAGTCATGTTAGATTGCTAGGCAAAAATCTAGTCTCATAGGTCATAGGAATGTTGGAAGATCAAAGACAATGTTAAAGATATAATTAAATTTCTTTTATTAAAACTTTAATCTTGTATGCCTGACAGAGAACTTTTTAAACATGTTACTGTATTAAACCTTGTCTGCTCTGTGGAGAATTGACAATCGTTTATCTACTGTGACTACTGTATTTTTTGTCACAAACAATAAAATATCATAATGAATAGTAACGTAATATTTATATCATATCAATCACTACTTAGTCTACTTTATTCTTGTTTAATCTACTTTAAATTTTGTAAATGGTCAAATAGTTCAGATATCTGTGGTTCAAATTGTCTAACAAATGCAATAAAAGTCAAAATTCGAATAAGGTTAATATAAAAAAGTGTATTTTTTACTTAATGCACAACACAATACAAATTGTAAGCGGTAATAGGTGGCAACATTTAGTTAAAACCGTTTAAACCGACCTCTCGACTGAACATTGTTACTAATCAAGATTATTGAACTTAGAGCCATTAACAAGCTAGCATCCTTAAGCAACAAAGCCAGTCCTACATGGAAACTTCTCGAATAGTTCGTGTAACCGTACTCAAAGTCTTCAACTATCAAATTATCGCCCTTTATATGAAGATCCCTCTGTGAAGGCTGTTAGGACTCTTTGTGGTCTTGGATGCTCGTTTAGTGCCAATAAATAACGTCATTACCTGTTCTTGGGACGACGTAAAGCATCTTCGGGAACAATAGGTGAATGTAGGTCGCTATTAAGTCTATTATAAACAAGGTGAGACATCGGGCGTAGTTTATTAAAGAGCGGAGTTTCTGGATGTGGCAACGACATGTGATGGAAATAGACTTTGGAGTTCTAAGACTAACATGGAGGAGAGAAGGAAAATATGTTTGATGAGTTTCTATATTACATTATATCATCAATAAATTGAAGGTTTTTGTCAGGGAGTATTCGGCTAAGAGACCTCTTTATATGACATGACTTTTGCCTTTTAATCTATCAAACCCCGACGGTTCACATGTGAACCCGTTAACAATAGAAATCTATTGTGTCTGCGATTCCGGTCGTTGACGGGTTAATATACCATGAAAGACCTTATTGGTCTTCCTTTTCTTGTATTACATGTGACATCAATATTTTTATGATAGCTATTCTAAATTCTGTTGAGGGAATGGGCGAAAACGTGAGTCATGTTAATAGGCGATGCGGCTAGCAACTCATCACTGTATTTATTGCTTTGCCATCTGCTCAAAGTAGCTTTGAGTCTTGCAGCCTAGGCTCTGTCTGCTTAGAGCCGCAAGTTACAAAATTCTCCGTCTACCCCGTTAGGGATAAAGACGTGATAGTATGCATGTTTGTATTCTAACCACTATGACGTTAACTTACTTTTCTCAGGCCGAAGTAACCAAAGAATTAGTGACGTCGTCATGTTTATTTATTTTTGCCAATAGTATTATTGCCTTGGTCTGTATACAATCATACAATTGATTCGCATTAAGTTTATCTGCATTGCCTTGCCCAATAGATAGCTTTGCTCTTAAACGATTGTGTTATAAAATACAATGTATATGCTATTGTGATATTCTTATAGCATAACACTATACTATCATATCATCCATGTATATGAAACTCTTCCAGAGTCGTGTCGTAGACTCGGGGCAATTACCCACGTGTCGGCCACAGGGATGGAAAACTGGTTTTTTAAAGACTGGTATATTGTGAGTTTTAACCCAATCTGCACACTCGGGATGGCAATGCAGAAGAACGTTAAATTTTCCTGATTCATTTAAATCTTTAGGATGGAAATTGCAATATATATTCTTAGTACATCCTCTTTCATTACATATAAGTATCTTCCTTTTGGATCGATTACAAGTGCAACATTTAGCATCGTCTCCTCTCGTTTTAGAGTGGACTAAAATGGATCCCGGACTGGAATAAGCCCAACTTTGGTGTTTAGTTTGGTAGTCTTTTTTGTAAAAGATATTACATAAATACATACGTAATATCACGCCTCTTTATTGTATGTATGTATTACATAAATATATATCTACATGTTTAAATAAAAACTAAATATCGATCTAGAAAATCACCACGGCTAGATGAAAATGTGCGGAGAGAACAAAATATTTCTGTTTTCGACCGGTACCTATGTTAAAACAGACAGATTTAAAACTAATTCAGAACCGAAATGACTATTGGCTCTGTGAGCTGCTCACACATTCGACTCCAAGCCGTTAAAGTTTATCAGGCGTCTTTATAAGGGTAAAAGAAAAGGTTTATAACATTTTTTAAATGGTTTAAATATGGTATTTTAAAAGGGTTACACCACCATATTTCCGCCATTTAGAAAATTTTCGAGGAACTGAATCGACGAAAAACTTCTATATCATTCTCGAACCTTCTTACGACGTGCGACCTATACGCGAGAACAGCCGGACAAAAGCATATTTGGTCAATCTCGAACCTAATATACTAACTTGTATTTTTGTGTCTTGTGTTTATACAGATACAGATACATTTTCACGTCTATATCCCTGACGGGGTAGACAGAGCCCAGGGTGTTAGGCCCAAAGGCCACGCTTAGCGTGGTGGTGGGCGTTAAGATGGAAAAGGAATCAACATAGTGATGGGTTGCTAGCCGCATCGCCTATTACCATGATTCAAATCTCGCCCATCCCCTCGATCGGCTCTTACGATCTGCGCAGGAAGAGAAGCAGCTGGTACATTATACGTTTTTTCTTTTCTCCCAGACCAGCATGGAAGACTTATGTACAATAAAATTTTAACAAACAAATGTCTGATGCGTTTATCGAACTGGTTAATTTTCCATCTGGTCTTTGATCCCTGGTCGGCCACCGCTCCACTCACAATGGGGCTCTCGAGCGCGCTGTAACGAATCCACTACTCGTATCAGTCGCGAACGCTGGATTGTTTGCGAGCCCTCAGCAGCGCCGGGTAATGATGTATGCGGGGGTCATTAACTGCTGTTTTTCACACCTTTTCCGATGTATTGTTGTTGCGTTCGCGAATGTGATCCGAGAAAAGTTTGGACAAATGGGAATATGAGTTTGCGTTTTTGATTACAACTAAAGTGAGACATAAAATTAAAAGTCAAAAATCATTTATTTGTCTTTGGGTATTTGTATCACTTGATAATTGTAAACTTTTCTTTCCATTTCATAACAGGTAGTTTTTGACGTCAGATCATTTATTTACAGCTAAGTTTATTGCCGCTTCCTAAGCACAAGTCCAGAAGACAAACTGTACTGCAACATTTTCTCCAAAAACGTTAACTTACAATTAAATTATACTGATATTAACCTTTTATATGTGGACTAAGAATATAATTGTTATGTCTTGGAGAGAATTACAAATTAAGGATGATGTAAAATTTTTAATCAATGTCAATTTGTAAATTTGGTGCTTTACCATATACAGAATGTACTCAATGTATGACATTTGTGAATGTTCAAATACAAACCTTTAAGACGCACCCGCGCCAAGCTCAAGCCAGACGTTTTTGTCTTTAAGGTAATCATCAGTTCCGTAAAAAGCCTTCTTCCAAAGTACTTTCTTTACGTAAGCTTCAAGTTTTCTATCTGGCATATCAAAAACCGATTCTGGTAAAATGGTTAGCATGAATTTAAGCCCGCGCGACGCACCGCTAACATCAGTGTGTGTCGAGACTATTCCGTGTACACGCGTACTCTAGTTACATTCGCCCTAATGAAGACCTCCGGAAGAGGTCGAAAAATGTCGGCCAAAAGATGACTCTCCCCGTCAGTTAGAATACATCGTAATAATCGGTTTGCGATGTTCGTCACTTATTAATTTAAACAAGATTCAGTAACTAGTCTATTGGTTACGAATTTAGATTTGAAGGGCAATTATCCTCTGAGTCTGGCGGTCCTGGGCTTTGTCTGCTTAAAGCCGCAAGACCCAAAATGCTCTTGTCTGCATTGTGGATAAAGACGATAAAGTCTATGTAGTAATGTATCATCATCATCATCATCATATTAGCCACAGGAAGTCCACTGCTGGACATAGGCCTCCCCCAAGGATTTCCAAAACGACCGATCGGAAGCGGCCTGCATCCAGCGCCTTCCTGCAACATTGCGTAGGTCGTCTGACCATCTAGCAGGTGGGTGCCCTACACTGCGCTTGCCGGTACGTGGCCGCCATTCGAGAACCTTTCTGCACCATCGGCCATCGGATCTTCGCGCTATGTGCCCCGCCCACTGCCACTTTAATGAGCTAATCCGCTTGGCTATGTCAGTGACCTTCGTTCTTCTACGAATCTCCTTATTTCTGATTCGATCACGTAGAGAAACACCGAGCATAGTCCTCTCCATAGCCCGTTGAGCGACCTTGAGCCTTCTTATGAGACCCATAGTAAGGGACCACGTTTCAGAGCCATAAGTCATCACTGGTAACACACATTGATAGTAATGTATGAACAAAGTCAATGAAAAACAAAATTAATACACAAAACAATTGAACCCCGTAACCCGCGGGGCTTACACGAGAACCGTTATTTGGTAAATACAGTCTCGGAATAGAGAAAGAATCAGATTTCCGAGTGCGCCCTTCGCTGTGAAGTGGCATTATAATTATCGCGTAATGATCGTTCGGTGCCTTCGGTATGGCCTCAGTATTAATTTTCATGCATTGGTGAACGTTTACATTCAGGTATTTTAGGTTCTTTTTTTCCAGGTTTAAGTTTTTTTTAAAGACTTCATGTTTGTAAGTGAGCAACACTGGTATCAGACGACTAATCCTATAAAGAAAGGTATATGTAAGTTAAAGACCTTAGCTTTATTAAAGGTTTAAAAATAAGGTTAAGGATTTTTTTTCATTGTTCTTTGCTGCTTGTGGTCATCCAAATGCAGACTACGCTTGAAGTTGCTTAACTTGCGAACCTTTGTCATATGTTTGGTAGTAGGTATTAATTGTTATTTTTTTAATTACTTTTTCCTAGTGACTATGTTAAAAAAGTTTTTCAGTTGTCGGCAGTATGGAAGATTTCAAGATAAAAGGTTCTAGGTCTGTGGCTAGGCATATCTTTTTGGCAAGATAGTAATGTGGACTATTCCCCATAACAGCACATGTGTCATAATCATAACTTTCCGTGACTATATTTAAAAGACAGATAACAGTACAGGTGTAGAAAATATAAGAGCAGAATAAAGCGTTATACCTGATGACACATTTACAGCGAACAATGAACACAGTCCTCGCTTGGTCAATGTCATAATTTGAGTACATTCTGTACACGCTTTAGTACTAAATTTACAAATTGAGATTTTAAACCTTACATCATGCTTAATTATGAAGTATGATATAACAATATATTCTCCGTCCACATATCTAATTTTTATCTATATCTATATCTATACATATAATAAAACAGTAAAAAAAGTGTGTCTGTACATTAAATATATTTCCAAAAAAAATATTAGGGGCGATGGAGACGTAGTAACAGAGTAAGAATTTAAAAAAAAATGTCTGTCTGTTTGTCTGTATGTCTGTTTGTCTGTTTGTACACGCCAATCTCCGGAAATACTGGACGGATTCGAATGAAACTTTTTTTGTTATATAGCTATTAAGCCTGGGCAACATATAGGGTATAAATGATTTTGGAAAATGGAACGCCTGATGCAGAACTATAATGGTCCAGCTAAACTATAAGAGATATAAAAATGCCGCCTTAGTAAAAGTTGCTCAGCCTGATGAGCATTTTCCAGAGACATAAAGTCCACACGAACGAAGTCGCGGGCTTTGGCTAGTATCAGTATAATTGTAAGTTGATGTTTTTGGAGAAAATGCTGCTGTTGCTGGTTTTCATCCAAACTACATTCCACAATACAATCCCCACAAAATAGCTGCTCCGGTATCAGCCGCTCGCAGCATCCAAGTATGTACGGAACCCGCGGAAGTGCGCTTTCGAGTCGATTGTTCCACGAGATTTTAATAACGGTGCAACGCAAAGACCTGGCCCAACCGGCGCTGTTGACTTCAAGATGGTGGCCACTCCAGCCCGCCATATTTTTTTGATTTTATTTACTTTGTATGGATTTTAATTTCATATTGATTGTACCAGAGGGCAACGAATTAAAAAAAAAAGACAATATTTTTTTGTTTTTGGTACTTTCTACTTGATTGATACATCTATTGAGATACAGTTGGCAGCATTATAAAAACTGTGATGGTGACCCAGCACATATATTTGGAGCCAGAATGTAAAAGTTCTTTTTGTGTTTTCGTTATCCGATATTTATATATTTTTTGCTTCATCTACCCTCATAACTCTCTTCATGCATGCCCGCGCGAATACGGGTAGGTTCTTTGGTATCTCTCCATTTTAGGGTTCCGTAGTAATCAAGGAACTCCTATAGTTTCGCCATGTCTGTCTTTCCGTCTGTCCGTCCGCGGTTCTACTCAGACTAAAAGTGCTAGAAAGCTGTAATTTTTCATAAGTACACAAATAGCTACTCCGGTATCAGCCGCTCGCAGCATCCAAGTATGTACGGGACCCGCGGAAGTGCGCTTTCGAGTCGATTGTTCCACGAGATTTTAATAACGGTGCAACGCAAAGACCCGGCCCAACCGGCGCTGTTGACTTCAAGATGGTGGCCACTCCACCCCGCCATATTTTTTTGATTTTATTTACTTTGATTGTATGGCTTTCAATTTCATATTGATTGTATAGACGGCGAACGAAATTCCTGGGCTGGTCCTCTGTCTATTTCTTGAATTTTCTCTTAAATCCAAAATCATAATATTGACATAAAAATGTATATTTCGAAAGACTTTGTTATATAGTTCGCCATGTCTTTGCTAGTAAACTGTAATTGAGCATATCGTACTACCCCTTGAAACGTCGTCATAGCAGACACAATAGTAAAACAATACATCAGACGCCCGCTCCGGGCGTCCGACATTTAAAGGGCTACACAGTATGGTAATATTTTACTTTTGTTTTAAAGGTCCCCCCCTCTTTCTGCTACATGGTGGTATATGGACACGTGACAAAGTTCACGGCAGCTTACGTATAAAACGAAATTTAAAGGAAAGCTATCAAAGCTAAGTAGGGTTTACAAATTCAAAAGTTATAAGGCAACTTATAAAATGTACTCTGAAAAGAAACGTTTCATACAAATTCAGTAGTAACTTATTATTTTTTTGACTTTAGTCGCGTGAACTTATAGTCGGCATTCGTAACTACGGTACACTACACTGCACATGGCCCGACACGCACTTGACCGGTATTAATAATGTCTGCAAATCGCAGTACGTTAACGCAAATATCAGCTCAAAACCTCAAAACACCGTAAATGTAAATTCTTTCGTTTAACCAACTTTGAATAATTGAGGTGCAGCGCGAAGCCTTCAAACCAAAGGTCCGAAGCGATACATCATTAATGAACTCCGGCCACATCTATTGTGGCACTATTTAACTACCCGCCCAGAGGATTTTGTTCAAATTAAACCCGCTGTATAGAAAATAAGAGGTCGGAAAGCAAATAAAACTATTGTTGCGAATAATAATTAATGTGAATTGTTAATTAATCCGTGGTTTGTTGGCGTTGCATTCTTATTGAGTTACGTTTTAGAATTTACTGTTGAACGTATTTTTGTTTAGGTGACCATGTTTCTTTTGGAAGATTTGAAGATTCAAACATTTTTTTGCTGGGAGTGATAAATGTTTGAATACTTGAAAATAGTAAGATACTCTTGAACAAATTTGAAAATTCTAAAACGTTGTTCATATGTAAAATTAAATATTTGAAAGTATGTCATGAAAAAGGCTACTTTTTCAGTTGTCTTTTGTCTAGTTGTTTAATTTACAATATTTGATAAAATTATTTATGGCTCAACAGTATAATTATTTCGCATTTCATGCCAAATTTAACACTAAACATGGCCTTTATGTTTAATAATTTGAGTTTCTTCTCAGTAGCGTCCGAAACGCTATATTATCGGAACGAGTTTCTTTAAAATAACGAGAATATTGTATTCTAAAAATTTATTAACATTACACGTAATGATACCAAACCTTGTCAAGTAAAAGTGCTTGCAAATCATCGAAAGGAAAAGGTAAAACCTTATACAACGTGCTTTAAATGTGTAACTACTATTGCCTCACAAATCTTCACGTGAAGCGAGCAAATAAAATTCGACACAAAACAGCATAACAAAAGCAAACAAAGCAACCGAAGCCTAATTTATTAACGAGCGGCAAAAAGCGGAATAGCTACAATATTTACAGTTGACCCGAAATTAGCGTTCTTACCCATACCTTTGTTGGGAATAAAACAGAATTCAAAACGGGGCCTAAAGGGACACCTGCCGACCTTAGGGTCACAGTAACATATATTAATAACACGTTAATTTATTAACAAGCACTGTTTATCCACGGATTAACTGAGAATAGTTTTAGTTGGACAACAAAGGGCCTGGAAGGGTTCAAAGCGAATTTCTTGCCGACATATTTACCTAAGGTGGCGATGATAGTAATTTTACGGGAGGTCCGAGCTTTGCTTGTGTGTAAACATACTTGTATACGTGCCTAACATTGCGGGAGAGATTAAGGGACTGCTTTGGTGCTAGTGGCCCCAATCCGCAAATTTCCAACAAGTCGAATCGAATACTTTATTTCTAAACGTCCAAACAAAAATGTTCTATGGGATTTGTAAGAAATACAGGCAGATGAAGTCGTAGTTTCTTGGCAAATAGCGCTCTTGATACCGCTTTTTCTGCAATAATAAATTTAAAATCGCTATAAATGTTTATATTAATGTTAAGATGGTTTGGGCATATAGAAAGGATGGTTGAAAAGAGATTGACGAAAAATATTTATATGACAAATGTGAAGGGAACAGTAGGAAAAGGTCGGCCTCGGCGAACTTTCTGCGACCAAATTGCAGACGTTCTAAAAAAAGGAGAATTAAAAAGTACCCGTAACCGAAGGGCATGTATGAAGAGATTGATGAGTTTAGATGAAGCAAAAGAGTTTTGTCAGGATCGTAGTAAGTGGAGGTCCATAGTCTCTGCCTACCCCTGCGGGAAACAGGCGTGATATTATGTATGTATGTATGTATTAATTTTTAAAAAGAAAATGGATATATATGATCATGACAAATGATATTGTTTTGTGACGTATAATTTTCTTAACAGTACCAAATAAAATATTCTTGACCTAATAAAGTACTCAATTCAATTTACTGATTCCAATTTCTAATGATGTTTTTTTGATTTAAACAAAATTTTAAATTGAATGAGGCCACTGGGTTTCTAGTAGTGCCTTAAACACATCAAAATGAAGTTTGTTTGATGCCAACAGATATTGTTGATGAACATGAACATGACACGTGATAAATTAACATCAAACAATACGAAAGTATTCAACGGTTCAAAGACTAGACTACAATGTGTGTGATCATATATGTCTGTGAATTACGTATTTTCTGACACTGAGATTTTAAAGTCATAAATCATGTATAATTTTTAATTGACTTTCAAAAATGAAGGAGGTTATCAATCCGTTGCGAGTTTTTTTTTTGTGTATGTCACCGATTTTTAAAAGACGGTTTCCGGAAGAGTAGACAAGTGCAACTGCAAGTCTTCCCGTGGATGTCGTAGAAGACGACTTAGGAATAGTGATGTGCCGCCGAGATATTTGAAATTTCGTGCCATGAAAATTTCCGAAAATGTTCAAAATTTCTCGAGAATTTTTGTTGAAAAATTTACTGAAGCCATTTCTTTCTAAAAATTTCTCGGAAATTTTCCAGGCCGTTTTCGGATTTCTCTTAATTTTCAAGAAGCACATCACTACTTAGGAAAGACAGCTAAACAAAGCTTATAAACATCAAGACATCTCCAACCCGTCTGGCCAGCGAGGAGAGTGTAGGCCAAAGTCCTCTGGTTGTTAGGGCCAAGTAAGGCTCTGGTAGTACAGAGAGGGAGGGAGTCGTGCTCCTGCGGTGGAGATAAAAAGACCTGATGATGAAGTATTTTTCACTTAGTGCTTGAGCCATTGAAACAAATTATTTATTAGCCAATAACATCTGGCTACAATCCAAACACCGAACAAGAACACAATAACATGTATCATTACCGTCACGTGACCACCTCGGTCACAAGCCCCACAACAATAAGAAACCGAACAACGGCCCATTATATCAGTAGATTAAAGGGCACTTTACTCAATATTCCATAAAATATTGCCTCATAAATAGCGGGTGATGGCGGGCAGCTGCGAAGACGTGATCTGGTCGAGGTCGGTGCTCTAATCCCGTTAAAAATTGCCGAAGAGAAAACAAACTGCGTATACGTCAGTGGGTTAAGAAAGAAATAAAAGAGGCAAACGTTTCGGCAACAGGGTTCCGTGTTTGATTGGTCATTCCTATTTCTATTTTAATCGCTTACTAATTTTGCCAATTAATATTACTGATTCTGTTTAGACACTGCCTTACGAAATGGTGCCTTTGAAACTTTGATAACTTATGAAATTCGCAGTGAAGTATTCACCACAAGAACGATATAATTATTTAAAAAACAATTCGTATTTTGTCTAAACGTTTAGGCATATAACAATCTTCTAAATTGTTTAATGTTGGATTGTTGCCAATATCCTTAATGGACAAGCATAATCCATATCAGCTTATGAAAAAGTATCTGCTATAGTAAGTATTTCACATGCATTCATATGTTATGTATAGTCTTTTCGATGTTTCTTTTTTATGATGAGCAGAGTATAACCGATTCATATTTGACAGAAACAGGGAATGTTAATATAAAGGAATGTTACAGTCACAAATTCGGTACCAGAATATAGGCAGAGCCAACGTTATTTATCCATAACGGCATTACAAAAGCTTTGTGTTTGAAATTGAATAAATCAGTAAGTCATCGAAAGTTTTCACATTAAGGTACCCTAAAAGGTGTCCGTAAGATGACGCTTGAAGACGGATTGTGGTTGACAGAAACGAATGGAATCGGATGGGTGTAATAGAGAGTGGCGCGGTCAGGCCAAATGACCGCCATCCGGGCGGAGACAAAAGCGAATCCGCCGTAATAAAGCAGGATTGATGAAAAAGCGCTAAGCCACGCCGATATAAAGGGAGGACGCGAGTTGTGAACGAAAAGCGATGTTACTCGACACAAGTAAGGACTTGCGAATGACGGAAGGACAAGTGAATGTGTTCTTTTTCGTTAACTAACGCGAGACACAGACTACTGACTTTCTACATAACCCGTATCATTATCAGGTCTTTTTGTCTCCACTGCAGAAGCACGACCCTCTCTTTATTACCCGAGCCATACTTGGTCAGAACAGCCAGAGGACTTTAGCCTACACTCTCTTCGCTGGCCAGACATGTTGGAGAGGTCCTATTGATGTTTATAAGCTTTGTTCAGCTTGTATTTCCTAAGTCGCCTTCTACGACATCCGGGTGATAAGACGGGAGGACTTGGGGTGGCCCTATTCTACTCTGACTCTACGCTCGTATGATGATGATGATAATTCAAGTTCTAAAGTCGACGTCTTTATTTTTCTTCCGCTCTTCATTTATTCCCGACACCAAACGGCAGAAACGTCTTCCCGACTTTAATACAAAGCTATTGCTATTACTGAGATCGCGTCGAGCGTACCATCGAACACCGCCGGCTTACTGGACTCACTTTACCGGGATTTCGGATATGACGTAAAGCACTCACTTAGTGCCGCGGGTCCTGACCGAGTTTTTCTATTTATTACGATGTATGAAGGGATTTTGAGATTAGAGACCGCCGCAATATGGGATGGGACGTAGTTAATGATCGTTGGGTTTGTTTTTATTTGATTTTATTTAGTTCTATTTGGTATTGTCACTTTTCAGGGTTCCGTGCCTCAAAAGGTAAAAACGGAACCCTTATACGATCACTCACTTGTCTATCTCTCCAATTTGCTAAGAAACTACTGGACCGATTGAATTGAATTCGGTACACATATGTGAGTCACCATCACGCTAAGCGTGACCTTTGGGACTTACGGCCCTGGGCTCTGTGTGCCCCGTCAGGGATATAGACGTGAAAATGTATCTGTATCTGTATGTGAGTCAATAACCCAAAGACAAAGGTACAACGTAACTAAATGAGTTTCAAATATGGTGACCTTTAGTAAAAACGACATCAAAAACGGTTCAGAGTTTATCGGTACAAACAGATACACGCGCGTTTATTTTGTGAATCAAAAACCATTCTTGAGCTAAATTAAATTTCTATTTACCGCGTTGGTTATGATTTTGTCTCCAAGTGGTTTTGAGATCGATCTTAACCAGGTCAAGATAGAAAATTGTCTTTTACAGTGTACGCAATAATTTATATGTATCCGCGGTGTTATCCATGGAAATAAGTATTATTATATATGTATGTGTCATGCTGCTCTGGTCTGGGAGAAATAAAAAAAATCTTAGAATGTATCAGCTGCTTCTCTTCCCACGCAGATCGTAAAAGACGATCGAGGGAATGGGCAAAAATGCAAATCATGTTAACAGGCGTTGCGGGTAGCAACCCATCACTGTATTGATTGCTTTTCCATCTTCGCGCCTACCATGACGCTAAAAGTGGCTTTTGGGTCTTGCGGCCCTGGGCTCTGCATAGAACCGCAAGACCCAAAATGCTGTCTGCCCCATTAGAGATAAAGACGTGATAGTATGTATGTATGTGTTAATCCAGGGTGTCAGCTTCCTTTTCAGAAGTATTGTATATGTATGTTTAACAAACATACATACACGCACAAACTTTCGCTTTTATAATATTAGTGTGATGTGATACTAACGCGATACTACATTTTGTAACAGTAAAAGTAAACGTGGCCTTTGGATCTTACGTGCCTACGGTTCTTTCTATCCAATTTATGAGCTTACTCTTGTCGGTGGACTTAAGTAGAGTTGCCTTCACTCCTCTCTTCTCTCTGCCATCTTTTTTGTGTGACCATACTTCAAACTTTTATTTGTTGGATAATGTTTCTCTTACGTAGGTACTTTTACGAACCTAACCTAACTATGTAACAAATTTACTGTACAAAGGACCTCCAGCCAGCGCAGTCTATAATCATTTATCTCTACTTTAATAAAAGCAGGGTTATTTAAGAGACGTCGCATGATTTGATCACATTAGTGCGGGCACCGCGCCAGATACCGGTTTTGACAAAAATCTCGATGGTGTCTGTGAAATTTGTATTATTTTTTATAATATGTTATTGAATCACGCAACAGGGCAAGCTAAAAAATATCCCTTTTTAGGGATCCGTACCCAAAGGATTAAAACGGGACCCTATTACTAACACTTCGCTGTCTGTCCGTCCGTCTGTCTGTCACCAGACTGTATCTCAAGAACCGCGATAGCTATAACTATCGCAGTTCTTGATAGAGATGGTTGAGTTTTGTAACTGTTTGTCTATAGACAGACACACAGTTACAAAACTCAACCATGTTAGCGCATTTGGCCGGTTATTTGAATACATAATTAAATTTTGAACAAAAAACAACCAAAGTCATTTTCGTTTTCTTTCAGGATTTTCTTCCATATGTCTAAAGTCTTCATCATATCTTCACCAAATGAATATAGGAACAACTTGGTACTAAGGGCTTTCAAATGAAAAAAGAACATCAAAGTCGGTTCACAAGTGGCGAAGAAATAGCGTTATATACATAGATAAACATACAGAGGCACTCCGGAAGAGCCGGCAGAAGTGAAAACTTTGTGTCAGTAAAAGTGTCGCGATTTCAATGCTTTTTTTTAATTGATTGAAATCGTGACATCATTTTTTCCCCACATTTTTTCCCATCTCAAAAAAAGCTGTGCCCGCCCAGCGGCCTAAAGAAGTTTTCAACTTTGAAAAAGACATACGGGTCAAATTGATAACATCCTTTTTAAAGTCGATTAAAAGACTAATTCGAAGCATGCTTTGACCAACCAACAGCTCGTGTAGTAATTTATACACATAACGTTGATATGTCATTGTCCAGCGCATTGGCGACGGGGCTCAGCCCTGAGTAATTGATGGACGTAAGATGGAGTAGCTGGGGTGCATTCCTCGAGTCATCCTCGATCGTATTAACTAGTTAGTGATGATATATTGTGTTGTCAAAGGAAAATAATAAGGTTATTGTTATGTCCACGTCATAGAATACTTTTTACTTGTCTTTTTTGTTTGTTTTTTTTTACAAGCTTTTATTTAGCTAGCTCAATCAGTGTTATTTGTTGTATATATTTATATATTTATAATATATATTTTTTTAGTTTCACCTGTCTGTTTAGAGATCGAGGGAAGGGGCGAAAATGTTATCGAAAATTATCGATAATTAGGCGAAAATTCTATAACATAATAACTTAGAGCATTTTGTAGTATCAGCAAAAAAGTTATTTTTAGGGTTCCGTAGCCAAATGGCAAAAACGGAACCCTTATAGATTCGTCATGTCTGTCTGTCTGTCTGTCCGTCCGTCCGTATGTCACAGCCACTTTTTTCCGAGACTATAAGACCTATACTGTTGAAACTTGGTAAGTAGATGTATTATGTGAACCGCATTAAGGTTTTGACACAAAAATAGAAAAAAAAAACAATAAATTTTGGGGGTTTCCCATACTTTGAACTGAAACTCAGAAATTTATTTTTCATCAAACCCATACGTGTGGGGTATCTATGGATAGGTCTTCAAAAATGATATTAATCTAATATCATTTTTTTCTAAAGCGAAAACTTTGCGCGAGAGACGCTTCCAAAGTGGAAAAACTTCTAAAATAAGAGAATGATAAAACTAAAAAAAAAATATGATGTTCATTACCATGAAAACTACCAGCGAAACTTGGTTTGAACGAGATCTAGTAAGTAGTTTTTTTTTAAAACGTCATAAATCATAAACGGCATTCAATCAACTAAAATATAAAAATTAAAAAAAAACATACATTATGTTATTTGCTACTACGGAACCCTCCATGGGCGAGTCCAACTCGCACTTGGCCGCTTATTTTTTAGGTGTAAACTACCTCATCGAGTAGCAATTAGGTATGTAGTACATACGATAGTCCTTATCAAGAAGAGCCAAAATGTATAGGGTTGACTCGCCCAATCCTGGCACTTTCGTGAGTCAGCTTGCTTTTAAGGTGACAATTTTTTATAAAAAAATACCTCATCAAGTAGCAAAATGAAACTCGTGCCATTCGATAGATGAGGTAGGGTTGCATAAGGCCCTACCTTAGTCTATTTTTACAAGCATTTATTTAACTGTATTGATTGCTTTTCCATCTTCTCGCCCACCATGAAGCTAAAAGTGGTTTTTGGGTCTTGCGGCCCTGGGCTCTGCACAGAACCGCAAGACCCAAAATGCTCTGTCTACCCCATTAAGGATAAAGACGTGGTGGTATGTATGTATGTATGTTTATTTAATTTCATCTGTCTGTTTAGTGATCGAGGGACTGGGCAAAAATGCTAATCATTATAACAGGCGATGTGGCTAGCACCCCATCACTATTTGGATCCCTTTTTCCACCTTCTCGCCCACCATCACGCTCAAAGTGGCCTTTGAGTGTTGTGGCCCTGGGCTCTGTCGGCTTAGAGCTGTACGACCCACGTTCTCCGTCTACCCCGTTAGGATTAAAGACGTAATAGTATGTATGTATATTTACCTGTCCCGTTGTCTATCTATTCGCTGTTTTCAATTAAATATTGCTAGTTAAATTTGACCCTCATCCCAGTTTCCGATTGGGCTGAAATTTTGCACGCATTGCATATTGCGTGATAATGCAATGTTATCATGACATGGTGCTGATCTGATGATGGACTCAGGAGATATAACTCTGCAATGAAACGACGCAATCGAGTTTGGGCTCGTTTGATTCGTTTTGAACTTTTAAGTTCATTGTTTTAGGTAATAGCTTGTTTTATTTCTTTTTAATTGTGGTTTTTCTTGTGTGTAAGCGGCCAACACTGGTGTCAGATTTTTCAGGCTACCTAAAGGCATCTGACATAGCTTGACGAGTTTACAATGATGACAGCGGTGACCAACGACTTATACGTGCCTTCCGATTCCAGGAGCTCAAGAAAATTTTATGCAACTTGTGGTCACCCATCCAAGTGCGGACCACGCCCGGTCGCGCATTACTTGCGAAAGCGCTAGTAATGCGCACTCCCGCGGGGCTACCGAGCTCCTCAATTTTCTTTAATAATTACTGTTATAGTTTACAACAGAGTGTTTACATTAACCCTTTTAATGCCGCACTGACCTTCCGCAGAGCTATTATACACGCCCCACAGTGCCGAGTATTGACAAATTGCATCGGATCCGAACGGTCACGCCCGCGGCACTATTACTAATGGTATTACCTTTATTAATCATTTGCCATTCGTTACATGTATCATGATGGTTCTCAAACTGTGAAGCAGTGCTGTAAGTAACCATTTGACGTCATAAGTTGTGCAACAAAATAAAGTGACGCTTATTAAGGCGAAATGACCTATTTATTTCAAATGAGGGCGCCACTTCTGCTACCATTTCGCCTTAAGAGATATACATATCCTAAAATAAAGATATATTCCACTTGACTTTGTGCTATAAAAATCTAATATTGCTAGTTGCACCTTGTGCATCGTACTAGTAACGTTATTTTTATAGGCTCGTGTGAGAGTCTGCATGTGCGTCAGAGTAGCCAGAGGATTTAGCCTTCACTCGCCTCGCTGGCCAGACGAATTGGAGAGGTCTCATGATGTTTATAAACTTTTTTAGCTTGTATTTCCTAAGTTGACTTCTACGACTTTCACGGGAAGACTCGTTCTACAGGAAGATAAACTACTACTTAGTTAATCTTGAATTGACAACTCAGAATACACTTTTAGAAAAGTCACTACTCGTTTTGGTTGCCTGCAAGAGATTGCTTCGGCGATAAGGTCGCCTTGTACCTCATTACATGTTATTTCATATGTGTTAAAAAAAAAAAATGTCTTTTGGTGCAATAAAGTTTTTTGTTTTGTATTGTATTGTACTTTGAGCACCACTGGCCTGTCGCATATCGTCACATACACAAAGACAGGAAAAGATATTTGATTAGCGACCGCTGCCCGCCGGGGGGTAGGCGGTATTTACCGTGTATTTTACCGTTATCGCGATGTTAGTGTACTGTTTACTAGATGTGGCAGTTCATCGATAAAGCAAATTGCGGATGTGTCATTGTATTTGATTAAAATCAAATTTTGAAGTGTAATGAATCTCCATTAATAATCTATATTTTTTTAAAACTAAAAACTGACTTCAACCCCAAACTACACAACCGATTTTGATTAAAGAAATGCAGGTAATCCATTCTAAGTTTTTCCTTTCTCATAGAAACTTGCACTGTGTATTGTAGTAAATGGGCCTTTAGATGTATTGACAGGCCTGTGTCACTCGCCGTTTAGGTATCGAAAATATACCTGCATTATTACTATGCGCGCGGCGACCACTCCGGAGTGGTAAACTCAGTGACGTGAATGTAGTGTATATATAATCGTTTGTGTGTAGTAATAAGAATGAAATTGGCTTTCAATCCACTTCTAGGTATCTAAACGAAAAGGTGTCAAGTTCCGACGCGAGCTAAATTAAACCACATCGCTAATGACATTGAGTAGATATTTCTTTGAATTCCTTCGCTGAGTAAGATTTCTGTACGTGAGTGCTAGTACTTATTCTGTGGTATAGGCTAATTAAAGGTCACAGCACACTTATCAACTCGTAAACGGAACGTAAACGTATCGACTCGAGCAGCTCAGTATTCTTTGTATGAAACTTCCTACTGCAAAGCACACTATTCGGATTCGTAACGTAAACGCCTCGCCTCGGGACCAGCTCACGAACCGCTTTGCTGATCGGTCAACTAGCGGTCCCCGCGCTTGCGGCTCGTCGTCCGCGCGCTTACGCCTCTCCGTATGCGAGCAGACGTCTCTCCGTTTCCTCACACCCGCGTTTATTTATTTGTAGATAAACAAAAATTGATGGCTATGATTGCCAACTCGCGTATTGTGAATCGAGACATAACCGTGCGCTACACTTTACGTTTAAAATGATCTAGTGCCAGCCAGACCAGAGCGGCCGGCGAGTGGTAAGCGCGGCGTCGCCCAGCCGTAGTTGAGTTGACGGCGAGTCGACGTACCGAAGCTGAGCCTGTTTGGTTACGTGCCTACGTCAGGTTGACGCCTGGTTGACCGTGCGACGAAAGGCGATACGTTGTCGATCTCTTTCCGAGTTGATAAGTGTGCTATGACCTTTATTTGCCACATCCACAATTCCTAATTCTTTGTAATCTCAACGCATTATGGCCGATATTCCCAGAGCGCGGCGTCGGGGGAAATATTTTTAAATAATTCGATCACGGGAGTGGACATCTTGATACGTGACGTCATCACTGTGACTGATATCAATGTCGTATTAGACAGGCCATTTGGGGGACATTTTGATACGATAAGGCACTCGGACACGTAATTAAAAATTTTATTTTTTTATTTTTATATATGTAGCCTTATATTATTATAATTTCCCCCATAGGAAACAGGCGTGAAAATATATATGTATGTATATATAATATAATTATATCCAATTAAAAATTATAACAACCGACCAAGTGCGAGTTCCGTACCATTGCCTATAACAATCACGTTTGTTTTATGGGAGCCCCGCTTAAATATTTATTTGTTTTTTAGTATTTGTTTATATAGCGGCAACAGAAATACATCATATGTGAAAATTTCAACTGTCTAGCTAGGGTTCATCAGATACAGCCTGGTGACAGATAGACAGTGAAGTCTTAGTAATAGGATCCCGTTTTTACCACTTGGGTACGGAACCCTAAAATACTATCACTTATCCCTAAAGGGGGAAAATATTATAAAAATGTGGCTACTGCCGACATGTTTCGACCTCATCCGGAGGTCTTCATCAGGGCGAATGTGACTACAGACCCGTACACCACACCGGCTCGCGACTTCAGACCAAATAAACTCGCGACACACAGAGTGAAAATAGTTTTAGTATATTTGGTTAGATCCTGTATATTACATACTATCATTTTTGATGTGTAAGTAAAAAAATCTAATGATTATAACACAGCGCAGCCGAAAGAAGTAACAGTATCCGTAGCATTGCTACGGCGTAGAGATAGTTCGTAGCAGGTCTACGACTGTACGAAGTTAACGAAGCAGTATACGCTGGCTGAAGCATGTCTTCGTAGCTAATGCTACGAAGTTTGTTGCTGCGTAGACTCTACGAAGGAGCGGTGACGCGTTTGTACTGAGAGGGATCGAAGCAGTATACGCTAAAGCATGTCTTCGTAGCTAATGCTACGAAGTTTGTTGCTTCGTAGACTCTACGAAGGAGCGATGACCTGTTTTATACTTATTACTGCCAGGGATCGCATTCCTAGCGCTTTCGCATGTAAAGCAGCCACGGACGTAGTCCGTACTAGGATTGGTGAACACATGTGTCTTTTTGATTAAAAGTAACGTGAGACACAGGCACTATCGTAGAGAGTCGACTACTGGCCGACATGATGACATCAGTGTGTCACGAGCTGGTTTCGTGTATGCGCGTCCTCTAGTCACATTCGCCCTGATGAAGACCTTCGGATGAAGCCAACGTGATTTCCGTAAATTCGTGCTAATAACACAAGTGTCATATCACGCGAGTCTGAAATCAGTTAACTCACGTCAAATAGATATCTGGTATTCTTAGATGTCTAAGCAGCTTAATCTGCAATAATGTTGGCTACTAACACAAACAAACTGACAGGACTTTAGTTCAAGGTTATTTTTGAAAGGCCAAAAAGTATACGCCGAGAAAAATCGATTTTGCGTTATTATTTTTCTTTCATTATCATTTATTGGTAATTACCCAAAGCCATCATTTGCCGGTACATCAGAGATCGTTAGCGAATCCCAGCGGGATCCCATCGGCTCTTACGGTTATTAGTATAGTAATTGAATGCGGTTATGCGGGCGGAATGTTTATTTTTATTGCGTATTAGTTTTTGACCGACGTCAAAAAATGTAGGATGTTTAATAAACGATTTCAAAAAAGAGGTCATCAATTTGACCTGTATTTTTTGTGTGTGTGTTACGCGATATCTTGACTTGTGAAACGATTTTGATTATTCTTTTTTTATTTAAAAGCCTTTAGTACCAAGTTGGTGCCATATTAATTCGGTGAAGATATGATGAAGAAATTTAGAGATATGGATGAATCTCCGGAAATCCGACTTGACCCCCAAACTACACACCCGATTTTTATAGTTCTATGGGAATACCTCGCAAGTATACCCTTTCAAACTAAAAAAGAATTTTCGAATAATGAAATCTTCGAATAATCGGTAAACATACATACATACATACTATCACGTCTTTATCCCTAATGGGGCAGACAGAGCTTTACATTACAATAATCGGTAAACATAAATAAATAAAGTCAATCTCATGTCATCTCTTATCTCTGGCTTAGTATGGCTCTGGAAGTAAAGAGAGTGTCGTGCTCCTGCAGTGGAAACAAATGAGACCTGATGATGATGACGATACATAAATAAAGATAACCTCCTCCCTTTTTCGAAGTCGGTTTAAAAGGAGTCGAGGTAACGAACCGAAAGGACTCGCTCTTTTGAAAATTGTTTGTTTGTTTGTAATAACTTAAATGTACCAAAAAACAAAATAAAGTACAAAAAATTATTTCATTCAACATGATAGTGTAACTTTGAAATTAATCAAACTCCACACACATGAAACTTTCCACGTCGCTAAAGATATGCAAACTTTGAAATCAATCAAACTTCGACAATTACATATTTTTACCTTTTGCAGTAGAGACAATGGGCCCATGGGGTCCTGAAACTAAATTATTACAAGGACATCACGACGCGCCTCGTTGAGGCAACTGGTGAGCATAGAGGTGGCAGCTATTTCGCTCAGCGTATAAGTATTTATGCATTTAACTATTTTACAAATGTTATAGGCAAACTTAAAGCCATATGCTTTATCTACCAGTCAACCCACTGGTAATGCCGACAATAATAAGTCTTTAGAAGGAGGTGCAAAATACGTAATTTTGAATGATTTACTAATATCTAGTTATATACATAAAAAAAAACATATATTTGATAAAGAAAATAATATATATCAATAAACTTACATACAAAATATACATAGATAGATATAATAACCAATACATATGTATTATTTGTATTCTATCTGACAGGTCCTGAAGATAATGTGCACTCACTGCTCTTTTAGACGCTACACGAGTACAAGCCTTCTGGATCTTGATTGGAAGTATAGCTATTCAGAGAGGAAATGTTGCCAGTATTTTCGGTACGTTATCTCAATGCGGTGCGTTGGAAGGTTTATTTTTACAATCTATTTATTTTGAATGTCAAAAAACTTATTTGAGCAAATAAAATACAAATCAATCAAACTCCACACACCTGAAACTTTCCACGTCGTTAAAGATATGCAAACACAATGATAATTAGCGTGCGATTGGCCGCGGCCCCGCCCGGTTTCACGTCAAACTGTTAATTGATGTGTTGCCATTAATAACCTTAATTATGTACTAGCTTTTACCCGAGACTTCGTGCGTTATTTTGTCTTGTTTTTTCGCCGTTTTGTTTTTCAGTTGTGATCGTTCCAAACGTAAATTGGTTGTAGATATATGTTTTCAAACAATTCTCTACTTTGCTATATTATACTAATCGAGCAAGTCCCAAAGTAAATTTTAACTTGTTGGATGGGATGATAACTCATGGATGATATATTTTACGATAAATAATAATAGATCTTTATTTTACCAAAAACATTTTTTACAGAATGTTATTATATTATAGTGTAGGTATTTAACTAAAAAGAACTAAAGACGCCCAGTCCATTCCTTAACCGGGAGACCAACCCCGAATTTGGCATAGTCTGTCACCCAAAAACAACTAAATACATTAACAATTCGACTAAATCTGTATCTCGGGTGATGAACAACTAAATACATTAACAATTCGACTAAATAGGTCTTAATTCATTCATGTAAAGGGTCCCACTGAGTCTACATCAATAGGCCTCAAAAATCTTGAGCTTGTTAAAAAAATACGCTTTTCGGAAGGCACGTTACATTGGTGTCTAATGCATTTAGCATAGTTATTGAAAAATTCAACTCGACGAATTCTCAATGTAACATTTCTTAATTTACCTTAGAAATCAGAGGATTTAACTCAAGTCAAAGAGCTACTCGGGTACCTATCGCACCTGCCTCAGATAAGTATCTGGATCACATAAACACGCCGCCGTAAACTCAAATTGCACCTATACGCGGCGAGGTACCCTCTTTTGAATCTTATAACCCGCGCGCGTTTTAAATTTTAATGAATATAGATATCTTTATACGCTTTGAGCGGTAAAGGTCGGTGTACACGTGTGATTTTACTTGTTAATGTGGAGAATTAATAAAGTCATTTACATATTCTTTCATGATGGTCTTGAGAAAAGAAAAAACTTAGAATGTACCAGGTGCTTCAGCTGTGCTGCTAGTTTTTAGATTTTGCACTAAAAAATATCTTTTTTTTTTGTGTTTTAATGGGTTTTGCGGCTCTAAGCAGGCAGCCCAAGACCGCAAGACTCGAAGGCCACTTTCATCGTAATAGTGGATGATTATAATATGTATATCGGTATTTGAACTACACTGTGTACCTCTACTCTTATTAATGGGCTGCATACACTTTAAAAAAATATTAACGAGTAACATTTACAGCGTCAAAACTTATTAAAATCCGCATTTGTGGACGCACCGTAATTGTGATTAAAATATTACGTTACTTCCATCAAATCTAAATATACAACAAAAGCGAATCATATTAAATAGGCTATGCGGGTTACAACCCGTCACTATTTTGATCTTTTCACCAAATATCACGCTAAAAGTGACCTGATCTTGCAACCCTGGCCTGTCTGCTTAGAGCCACAAGACTTAAGCTTTCGGTCTGCCTCATTATTAGGGATAAGGCGTGATATTTGAAAATACATTATGTACTGCTGTTCTTTATATAAATACGGCTATAAAAATGTGGCAAATATTTGTAAAGTCAAAAACGTACCGGACTTAGAACATATTAAAATTAAAACTCCAATGAGCGCGAAGCGTTCCGCGTTTGTGAACGCACCGTAATTGTGATTAAAACATTCGGGGAGCGCCATTAAATCTAATATGCAGCAGAATCATGCGCGATGTTGTTGCATCCAGTTTTTTGGGGTAATAATTATAATTAATAATAATTGCCCGCGCTTCCCCCTTAGTGCGCCCCTGCTAGTGTCTTTGCGAAAGGATTGTAGTGGTGATTAGAGTGAAATATTTGTTTTGTCATTTTATATGGGTGTACATTGACGACCTCCGTGGCGTAGTGGTCACCTTGCTAGTTTGCCTCTCTAGAGATTCCGGGTTCGATCATTAGTTAAGGCAAGTTGGAAAATGGCCTCTTCAAAGCCTGGGTCTTGGATGTTCTATGTTCTTTGTTATAAAATATAGTATCGTCGAGGTTAGTATCCCATAAGACAGGTGGACTCAATCTGTGTGACTTTTCCGTAAGAATATATTTATTTTTATACAAATTACACGCCTTTTTTCCACACAGGGGTAGGCAAAAACTATAGACCTCCACTTTGCTGCTACAATCCTGACAGACCTGTTTTACTTCACCTAGACTAATCATGCTCTTCATACTTACATGCCCTCTACGGGTACTTTTTCACTTTACAATATACTTGTATAAATCCTTATTAGAAGGGGCCCACGGCTAAAATGATGATAGGTACGTGTTTAAATAATATCTACGTTTTTACAAGCTTTTATTCAACTTGCAATGTTATGCATCCATGTTTATTTAGATCAAATCTTGAAATCTAATTTTTTACCAGTTATCTTCAACTGATTGATCTGAAATTTTGCATACTTGTTTAAGTCCGTGACAATACAATATTATGGAGTCGATGAGCTGTTCTGATTTTGGAGGCTGAAGATATTCGCAGAACGCAGTTATAAAACGACATAAGCTCATTGAGTAGGTCTCGTTTGATTTGTCTTGAGCGCTTGGTAGACGATGTCTAGGGTCAAATAAAGGAAACGGAAGGCGGTCGATGAAACTCAGTAATAAAACGTCGCAACTCTATCGAGTTTGGGCTTAATTTTTTGTATTTTTTAAACCAAGATACATACTACATATTCCAACCGATGTTAAGTGGAACTGATATCCGTAGCGCTATTATTTGTCAGGTAAATGAAAATACCCCGAATTTCAAGCGTCAACCTCCAATAACTTTTAAATGGCTGAATTTTTATTGAACATAGCTAAAAACCACCGAAAAGTAACTTGCTTCCACGTAAACAAATCATCGAAATCAGTCCATCTGTTCAAGAGCTACGACGACACAGACACACACACATACAGATAAGCAGACATAAGCGTCATACATATAACACCCCTCCTTTCTGTCAGGGATTAAAAACAGAATATAAACAACAAATCATAAACCGCCAGATACCAACATCCAAGCATAACTCTCTTCCTTTAATTTTTGCCTCCGCGCCGAACAATAACAATTACGATCCAGAATCACGCAGGCGTCATTACACACCGTTTTATCTGGAGCTACGCAGAACCCTTTAACGTCTAATCGTGAATTATATTCAGTAATAAAATTCTTTAATCAAAGAAAACAACCGAGGGCCCATTAAGGCGCGCACACGTCACCACCTCGAGTCGTTACTACGAATATTTACATACATGTGTCATTACTCCCCTCTACCCCTCCCATAATTAAGGGTATAACGGAATCTTAGCGTCTTATTACGCGAACGTAACGGTATCCTTTTAGAAAATTGTAACACCACCATGCCCCCCTTCAATGATCACCTCGGAAATTTGGCACTCAAAAGTTTCGCCAAAATATTCTAAGGAAGCTAAGAGCACACACGAAACTTAAATGTGAAATATCCTCTAATGAATCAGACAATATTTTAAGACGCGGGAGGCAGTAAAATCTCCCTCCACCCACTAATGTATACCAACACTTTGTCTCTCTTTAGTGAAGGGGTGATTTGCGTAAATAAATATCGATGTGGACACGCGATAGCGCGCGGTGCTAGGCTGGGGACTGTGTCGATGTTTGAACTAAGGCTCAGTAGTTTATTGTATTTTTTCGTGTGGAAAAGAAAATGTATCGAAATGATTGTAATATCAGGGGAGCAGGTGGTCCTGTTCTTCAAAAAAGGTGATAACACCCTATTGAAGAACTATAGGCCTATCACGCTTCTGAGTCATGTTATTTTCAAAGGTCATTATGAATTGTCTCGCAAACAGTTATGATACCTTTAAGCCTCCCGAACAAGCCGGTTTCCGTAAAGGCTTAGCACCATGAACCACATTCACACGACCCTATTACTAATACCCGCTGTTCATCTGTCTGTCACCAGGCTGTATCTCATGAACCATGATAGCTAGACAGCTGAAATTTTCACAGATGATGTATTTCTGTTGCCGCTATAACATCAAATACTAAAAACAGAATAAAGTAAATGTATAACTTTAAATGGGGCTCCTATACGACAAACGTGTTTTTTTATAGATAATGGTACTGGACCATTTGTGCGCGAGACCGACCCTTTTAGATACGCAAATTAGACTCTTAAGTTATTACTTCTTTTTCCTTCAAAATTAGATTTTCACTCTTCATATCTTTTTCCAACATTTTTAATCTAGCTGCCTGGAGTTCTATTAAAAATATCGATATCGACATCTATTACTCGATATCGATATCGATACTGCGAGTATGTTTGGAGCCTTTTCAGGTCACACCCGCTTTTTGCGGCGCGACTGTCGGAATTATGTCAAGATGCCGATGTGCGATCTGCCGGAACTGGCCGATCTCCAGCCTCGTTTGAATAATGCCGATGATTTTGCTATTGCCGACACTGACGAGAATTTTTATGTTCGAATTAAGAGTCCCCTTACTTTTTCATACAAACGTAGTATAGCTTTTATTTTGAAACTGGCCCAAGCCCGCGACTTTGTTCGCTTGGACTTTATGACTCTAGAAAATGCTCATCAGGCTGAATAACTTTTGCTAAGGCGTCCTTTTGTATTTCTTATAGTTTAGCTGGACCATTATGGTTCTGCATTAGGTGTTCCATTTTCCAAAATCAATCATATTCTATATGTTGCCCAGGCTTAACAGCTATATAACAAAAAAAGTTTCATTCGAATCCGTCCAGTATTTCCGGAGAACTTAGCGTGTACAAATAGACAAGACTTTTTTTTAATTCTTAATTTATTACTATTTCTGAATCAACCCTATTTTTTTAAATGTTTTTAATGTACAGACAGACACATTTTTTTACTGTTTTATTTTTTATTATATGTAAAGATGACATGTCAGATTTCGGTAAAATTTTGTAAATACGTCTAATCATATAACTAGTTTCAAATTCAAAATATGAACTTGAAAGGAAATATAAGGGTGTATAGTAAAAATGATATATAAACTATATTCTCCTTCAAGTTCATATGTTGACTTTTGAAACCAGTTATATGCCTACATAAGTATACATGCAATTTCTTTAAAATTATAAAATTTTACCGAAATCTGAGAGGTCGTTTTAAAATAAAACTAGACTACGTTTATATGAAAAAGTCTGATTCTGTCTAAGGTAAGGAAACACGTAAGTCTTCCTGATAAAAAACAGAACTTTCAGTATTTAAATCTTGGTGACATCGCCTCAAACTATATAATAAAATCCGAAATGGTGAAAACTTATTACGCGACCGGGACTTGAACCGGCGACCTGGTCTTTATATAGCCATGCTCTTCCAACTTAGCTATCACTTCTTCCACCATATCCTGTTCCTTTAACTATGTATTAGGCTTGCGTCTTAATTGGCTACAATCTTATAAAATATCACCTCATACGGACAACGGCAGACATTTCGGTTTCTGATTTCATGACATATGTTTTGATTACCTTACCTTAAAAAATATAAATATGTATACTTTTCGTCCTCTCCAAGTCCTCCCGTGGATGTCGTAGAAGGCGCCTTAGGAAATACAAGCTAAACAAAGCATATAAACATCAATGGGACCTCTCCAACCCGTCTGACCAGCGAGAAGAGTGAAGGCCAAGTCCTCTGGCTGCTCTGACCAAGTATGGCTCTGGTAGTACAGAGAGGGCTATGCTCCTGCATTGGAGACAAAAAGACCTGATGATGATGATGATACTTTTCATGGATTAAAAACGTACCTACTTACATATGTTTCTGAAAAAAAAGGAAGAGGTTATGTATTTTTTTTTGCATTACTTTAAATAAGTTTAGTATATATCAATGACGTCCAAGTATAACTTAAGATCAATATCAAATTCCTCGAAAAAACAAAAGTCAATACACACCTCGCATAACCCGCGAAAGTGAGGGAGCATTATTAGCGGGAGTTTGTCTCACAATATCGTTGAGTGAGCCCCGAAATGCCCAATTAAAATATTAATTACTTGACACTTTGTGCGGTGTCGGTGGCAGGTGTATGGGGTGCATTATTTCATGCAAATACACTTTTCATGCATACTTGTAGTTTTTTGACGTGATAACGTCTTTAAAATCGTTTTAGTCGGGTGACATGTTCAGAAACTTGTGTCACACCAAAACCTCACGAGCGCGATCGCAGGTATAACGAGAGAGAGACGGACCGATCTCCCGTCTCATCTCGAGCGCTGCCAGTCATTCCGTGAAACGACGTTATCACGTAAACATCTCGATCGTAAACCTACTTTACAAACAACCAATTTTTTTTTCATCACATTTGCCTGTCACCAGTGTCGTTCCTCGCAAGCAAAGTCTGTATGGCTTTAGGACGCTTACCCTAGACTTTTTCATACATATGTACTCTAAACGTACGAATTCAAAAAAGATATTATTCACTGTTGTATAGGTGCTCGATAGAAAAAGTGTAATTTGGTACCTATCTATTTATTTCGAGGTTATTGCTAAGCGCGTTGAAACAGAGGACGAAAATTCCAGAAATTCGTTTAAATAGTGTGCGAACAATATGACATCTAGTAGCGGTGAAAGGGATGCTTAAAGTATGATAGTAGGAGTTTTTTGGCGGGAAGTCAAGGGGTTCAGTTGGAGTTTGCTTTAAATTGTTTTTCAAATTGATTCTAGTGGACTTTATAATATGAAATTGGTGTAGTTTGGTGTTATAAATGTTCATTCTCATGGACAATATGTAAAATGTTTAAAGTGAACAGTCATAGTGCGGCTGTAGTGATATTAATTTGCGGACTGCGGTGGGCGTCTGTAGGCGCCGTCCGCCACTCAATCGGCTATGAAAACCAGTGGACTCGTATAGATTTGTCGCCAGAAGCTCCCTTAAAGCAATCAAAGGACCTATACCAACCTTTGATTGTACATATATATATATATATATATATTTACTTCACATTGAATGTTCCCACATTTTATTAACTTGAGCCTGGCTAAATACGCAACAGCGTCGAGCCAAAATTAAAAAAAAAAAAGTATGATAGTAGTAGGTACATAATGCAATGCAAGGATTATTAACATTTACATTACCTAAAATTTTATAAGTTTAAAGCAATAACATTAATTTAGGATTTTAACTTTTTTGCTACATTTAAAATATGACCTTTAAAGGAAATATTATTTAGTGTGAACAAGTTTTCAATTTAGTTGTTCTAAAGTTCTAAAATAATTAATACACTATAATTTCTTTACTCTTGTACTCAACGTTATATGGACGTAGAGTGGTGTAAAACCGAAGGCATGAAAATTGGGCCACCGACCCGATAAGAATAAACAAATGATCATGACGTCACATACCAACACAACGAAACCTATGGAAGGAGATACTTAACAAGAAGCCATTAGTAAAGTTGTACAACTCCATATTTAATCACGAGCGCCAATGATCTTCTGCAGAAGGTTGTCTCTCGAGGGCGTTTTGTGGTTTGGACTCGCGATTGCGGGCCTACACGCTTGTACCAAAGTTTGTACTAATATCGTTCTGACACACGGAGGAGAAAGAGCGACAGCAAGTTGGATCTAGAACTACTTGGTTTAAACGAATCGTAAATAAAAATATGTAGCTATAAATTGAGCTAGCCTCAAAGTAAGTTTAAACTTGTTTTATTGGATACTAAGTCAATGATACTATATTTTTTTATAAATACATATATACATAAACACCCAAGACCCAGGACAATTTGAAAAAGGCCATTTTTAACTTGTCCTGGCTGGGGATCGAATTAGTGCCTTATAACTTGACAATAAGAAGAACGTATTTATCTTAGAGGTGGAACACAAATCATCCAGGTATTCGGGCTGCAAGCACATGTAAGAAAAAGGTGTGATTTTTTTAACGTCATTATAATTTTAGTCTTTGCTGGATTAGATGTTCGGTCGTCTGATCACCTTGAATGTGAATGTTGGTGGATGTCCTACTGTGTTATATTTGTTGAAATAAATAAATATATACGGACAAATTACAGAGATTGAGCCCCAAGGTTAGTTCGTTTCCTAAGTCGCCCTCTACGACATCCACGGGAGGACTTGGAGTGCCCCTATTCTACTTTGCCGGAAACCACACGGAATTAAAGGTTGTCAAAGTGTTGAAGTAAAACAATATATGGTTCTTTACAGTTGTCTTTCCTTTCGCTCCGTATGCACAACCACGTAAACAACGTTTTGAGATGCGATGATTTATTGATTCCAAGTCGGGATGCCGCGATTACGACCGGCCCGTTTTAATTATGATCCGCCTAATTGTGTTTGGGGTCGTAGGTTCGAACCGGGAAGACGAGTTCTATTGGTGATTTGCATATCTTTAATTGGTTGAAAGAAGGGTATCAGTATTGATCGAGGCGTTTGTGCGGCAGACTTGCTCGTGTTTGATATTTGGATGGCTTTTAGTATTTTTCAACACAAATTATTGCTTTAACAGGCAAGAAATTTGCATGAGCTGTACACTGGTATTTATACAGTGCAAGTGTCTTGCCTATTGCATAATTTAAGTGATTGGCGAATTTAGACCTTTGCTCACATCTCTAGAACGCTCGCGCGTGTTCCGCTGTCTGTCCGTCCGTCTGTCTGCAATAAAATCCTGCAAGTTAAACTCGACCTACTTTTCGGAGGCCGATTGTCTTGTCTTGATTTTTAAAATCTTATCATAGCTCTGTTAGAGGTGCACTTTCAGGCCTTTTCTTCTTCAAAGTAATATTGCAACTGTACAAGATGGCGCAGACACAAGGGGGTCTATGCTCTATAGTTGGTCATGTAGGATGGCGATGATGATTATATACCTAGCTTAAAGATTCTTTAATTTTTATTTGATTAATACTAAAGTGAGACTCAGACATTATTAAACTTAGTTAACGGGTTACTTACGTGTCAAAAGCCGATGCGGTGTACGGGCCTGTAGTCGCATTCGCCCTGATGAAGACCTCCGGATGAGGTCGAAACATGTCGGCAGTAGCTGACTCTATAGTGAGTAACCCGTTCACTAAGTTTCATAATTCTTGAAAATGCCATCAACCTTACTATACTGGCTGGTCATTTCTAGAATCTGCCACTATTGAACTAAATTAAATTAATAAACACACTTTCACATCAAGATGAATTAAATTTTAATCTATGCTCAACAATAGGTCATTTAGGATGAACGATGATGATGATATACCTAGTCTAGAGATTCTTGAAAATGCCCATTTTAACAATCAACCTTACTATACTGGCTGTTCATTTCTAGAATCTGCTACTATTCTACTAAACCAAATAAACCAACAAAACTTTACATCAAGATGAATCGAATTAAAAAAAAAAAACGACGGGTTGCACTCTGGGAGTGCCGGCAGAAGTGAAAACTTGAATATGAACGTTGTGCAATTTTGATGTTTTGGAATGGTTAGGGAATAATTTTGCACGAATTGCTTTAATTATCAGTATAAAATATTTCAAATCTTTTCTGAACCACAGTCTGTCACAAATGTCACAAGCATGACCAAATTCATTTTCAACAAAATCATTTTCAAATACACAGCAGTATGGCCACTACACAGACGGTCGAGCCATCAGCTGTCACCATCCATGGATGCGCGTAGCACGGTGTAACATAAACACACACGAACATTCGCGCAAGCGCCCTGCGCCGTCTTACGAATTTTCGATCAGGCCACGTGTCCTGACGCGAGTTTACAATTTTTTACCCATTCCAAAAAAAGTGCACAACGCCGCTAAAGAAGTTTTCACTTAAAAAAAAAACACAGTCTACATCCCGAAGCGTCGCGTCGCTACTAATAAATCAAACGTTTTCGAGAGCGCGCAGCACCTTTGAGGCTACACTTTTGTTGGGTCTAATGAGTCACCTAGAGTGCGACATGGGGGAAAAGGAGGGTGTGTACTGTGTAGTGTATGGCAAAGGTAAAAATGCGGGAATGCATTGAATGATCGCTTTGGGATAAATAGTCTATAATTGCTTTTAATTGCAACTGTAAACAGTTTTAAACTAATTGATACCTACACTTTTGTTGGGTCTAATGAGACGCCTAGATTGAGACATGGTGAAAAAAGGAGGGTTTGCGTACATTCACATCAAGCTGAACCGAATTTAAAAAAAAGTCACAGTCGACATGCCAAAGCAATGTCGCTACTAATAAATACCGAATCATTTAATCCGCCGTTTAAAAGTCCAATGAGCGGCGAGTGCTAAAATCAAACGTTTTCGAGAGCGCGCAGCACCTTTGAGGCTACACTTTTGTTGGGTCTAATGAGGCACCTAGAGTGCGACATGGGGGAAAAGGAGGGTGTGTACTGTGTAGTGTATGGCAAAGGTAAAAATAAGTGAATGCATTGAATGATCGCTTTGGGATAAATAGTCTATAATTGGTTTTAATTGGAACTGTAAAGAGTTTTAAAAAGTAGTTGATACCTACAGTTTTGTTGGGTCTAATGAGATGCCTAGATTGAGACATGGTGGAAAAGGAGGGTGTGCACACTTTCACATCAAGATGAACCGAATTTAAAAATAAAATTCACAGTCGATATACCATAGCACCGCGTTTGCTACTAATAAATACCGAATCATTTAATCTTGCAGCACCTTTGAGGCTACACTTTTGTTGGGTCTAATGAGGCACCTAGAGTGTGACATGGGGGAAAGGGAGGGTGTGTACTGTGTAGTGTATGGCAAAGGTAAAAATGCGCGAATGCATTGAATGATCGCTTTGGGATAAATAGTCTGTAATTGGTTTTAATTGCAACTGTAAACAACTTAAAAATTTTGTTGATACCTATTGTTGGGTCTAATGAGGCACCTAGATTGAGACGTGGTGGAAAACGGAGGGCGTGTACTGTATATGGCAAAGGTTAAATGCGCGAATGCCTTAAATGATCGCTTTGGGATAATTTTAATTGCATATATAACAATTTTTTTCTACTCCTGTACTGTTATCTGTCTTTTAAATGGTTCTGAACACTAATATAAGAACATTGATAATATGATTGCAGAAAAAAGTCTATACTCTATGCCTCATAATAGCACATGTGTCGTTATTTCACTAAAACGATACGCCTAGCCATAGACCTATAACTTTTTTTTCTATACATTTACCATACTGCCAACATAAAAAAAAATGTTACCATACCATAGATACCATATAGATCAGTACTTGTATATTCTAAATCTGATTTACCAAACATATGTACGTAAAACATTTTCATATTTTGTTTGTTTTTGTATTTTATTTAGTAAATATAGTCGTAGAAAAAGTATTGTATGCAACGTTGTATAAGTACGTCAAAAAATGTTCGATGGCGTCTAATTACGATGCTCGCCAAGGCTCGCATCGTAACCTGCGCCACTCGCATTTTTTGACCGTTCATATACAAATGTTGGATAAAATACTATAAAAACTAGTTGATACCTACAGTTGTGTTGGGAGTAATGAGATTGCGAAATTGGAGAAGGAATCTCTCATCTAGAATGGGAAAAGGGAGGGGTACTGTGTATAGCGAAGGTAAAACGCGACAAAAATGCTTGAAAACATTGAACGATCGCTATGGGATAAAAAGTCTTTTATAGATTTTAATTGTTACTGTAAATTAATAAAAAAAATGTATTTGTTAAAGTGAGATAACACACTTTTTGGCCCTAATAAGGCACCTAGAGTGCAACATCGTCGAAAATGGGTGTGGTGTAAAAGCTCTAACAATGCGCGAATGCAAATGGGATCCAAAAAGTGCTTTGACAAGTCGCTATTTTCCAACAACTAAAATTAGATTTTTTTTAACGTCAGAACAAACATTTTCTGTAAGATTTGCATAAAATATAGACTAAAGATGTCATAGTTTCTAGGAGACAAACAGCGCTCTTAATATCAGTTTTTCTGCCATTATAAAACTTAAATCACATTGATAATTTATTTTCTTAATTAGGTTTATTTAAGGTAATTATTTATTACAATTTATATTAACAACGAAATTAAAAACTAAATTAAAATCTAAATTATGCTCTAAATTAAACTAAACAGATAATTTTTCTTAATTAGGTATGTAAATTATGTATGTTATATAAATTCTTTATTGTACAAAAAGGACACTACAAAAATACAGTAGATAACAGTACAAAGTTTTTTTTAAGTAAATTATCAGCTCAGACCATACAAAAAAACATTATCAGTACCGAATAATTAATATTTGACCAAGGAACCCAATTGTATAAGTGTAAATCTAAGGGTTAACAAACTTTATAATTAAAAACCTAACTTTTTTATTAACGTTAAGACAGAAATATCGATATTTTAAACATGTTCTGAAAGATTTCACATAACATGTAGGTGCCTTCAGCAACAGACGGCTGTTCAAACTAACGCTTTGCTGTTTTAACTTACTCGAGACCGGGATCAAATGTTAAAACCAGGGACTAATTTTAATTTTTACCTGACTGCGTCGAAAAGAGTTGTTGTTGTATTTCGGTATACATTTATTGGAAAAAGTTGTTCAAAATGATGGACTGAATTAGCCCTTAAAATATTTGTGCTTAATAAAAAAAGGACTTGTTTACTTTTAAAAAATGCTCCAAAATCTCTACTTCTAGCTGTATCCGCGGGCTTCGCTCCCCATGGGAATTTCCGCATAAAAACTATCATATGTCTTTACCTGAGTCTTAAACTATATCCATAACAAATTTCATCTAAATAGGTTCAGTGGTTGAAGCGTAAAGAAATAACAAACAAACAAACAAATATACAAACTCACCTGGCCCGATGGGGTGATGGCGGATGGAGTAAGGCACTGACGGAATGGTGGAACAGAACGGGTGAGAGAGGCGTCGGGCGTCCGCCTATGCGATGGGTTGACGACATAATCCAAGTCGCGGGTCACACCTGGATGAAAGCAGCACAGGACCGAGATGGGTGGCGTCGACGAAGTGAGGTCTATGTTTAGCAGTGGACGGAAGAAGGGGTGATATGCTGATCTACTATCTCTACTTAGACATAATACTTGATATAATACATACAGTTTTGTAGATTCTTTTTTTTGACGTGACAACGTCTTAAATTAGGTTGCGGCTGGGAGTCACTTATGAAAAAGTGTAACGCTCGGTAACGTTACGATGAGTCACCGAACGAGAGAGAGGCCCGCCGAATGCCTTGCGTCTCTCTCCCACTCAACTATGTTATCTACGTTGTCACGTAAAATCTTCGCCCGTAAAACCGACTTTACAGGCAACCATTTTTTTCAATAGGTACTTATAATCGACGTCGAATCAATAGTATTTCCCTTAAGGCCCCACAGGATGTTCGGGTCCCCATCAAAGACTAACAAACACACTAAGCTCCACTAAATATTAAGTGTTAAAAATTGAAAATGCTGCAGTACAGTTTGTTACCGTTTCTTCTGTACTTGCGCTTTGGAAGCGGCAGTAAACTTAGCTATAAGTAAATGATCTGACGTCAACATTTACCTTATAAGAAATCGAAAGGAAAAAAAGTGACAATTATCAAGTGATACAAATATCCAAAGATAAATAAATGAATTTGACTTTGACTTTGACTTTGACTGTTAATATTGTCCCCGACGCCCCAAGATCAAAAATTCAACGTTTAGTTACACCCCGCCGCAAAAGGGGTGAATAACATTGATATAAATTTCAAGAATTGATAAATAGAGCACCGTCATTTCATCTCAGCTCTTCTTCCGCCCACTGCTGCGTATAGGCCTCCCTTCGTCGACGCTACCCATCTTAGACACAAAAATAAATAATAATACAGATTATAATCATTTGGGAAAGTATTTCAATCCCATAAATGTTTATGACGCTCATGGACGTATTTCTTTTTTATTTAAACTATCATAACATTAAGAGTACTTAGTTAAACCGTTACAACCCTCAAGCTTTTCTTTATTTTTTATCACGAGTACATATAACTAAAAATTTATTAAAAATAATCATAAGAATATTCTCCATGACTTTTTATAGGTTCTTCGTCGGTAGTTCTTTTGCTTCTCAATCGCAGTACTTCAGCGTTTATTCTTAACAGTAATTCATACATCTATCGTTATGTTTAAACATTTTTTTAAATGCTATCTGAATATCTCACTCGCAAAAACGCTATTTTCTATAGCAAATGTATAGATGAAACGGACTTTGACGTCACCAGTCCAAATGGAACTTCTCTTTTTAATTGAAACTTTAAATTATCACAAGTTCGTCGCTGATTAAAATATTTTATAAATACTTTCATATAAGTTTACTGTGGTTAATAAGGATGCAAAGAAAAATACGTGCATATTCTCTGTTGTTCCTTTTATTTTGTTCACTTATCCCAAATGCGACGACTGCCACCTCTTTACCAAACGATCTTACGTCAACGGCGGACTTGCCGATTTTCAAGCCGTTACCCTTCGGTATCGGATATTATTAATCCTCCGATCGTCTTCAAATTTCAATTTCAGATTTACTTTTAAAACAAATATTTTATGGGGGAATAATTCGGTTAAGTACGGTTTGTTTTTGTTTCAGCAATTAAGGAGCAATTTGAGTCTTTGTTTTGAGAATATTCGCATCTGCGGTTACATTTGCAACGACCTCCGTGGCGTAGTGGTCACCATGCTGGTCCGCCACCCAGAGGTCACGGGTTCGATCCCCGGTCAGGGCAAGTTGGAAAATGGCCGTTTTTCAATTGTCCTGGGTATTGGATGTTTATCTATATATGTATTTGTTACAAAATATAGTATCGTTGAGTTAGTATCCCATAACACAAGTCTCGAACTTACTTTGGGGCTAGCTCAATCAGTGTAATTTGTCTTTTTTCTGTCTGTATTTTTTTTATTTGCTTAATATTTCTCTTTTGAGAGATCACATATATTCCCATAGAAATTTTATCTAAATCGGTCGTATAGGTTGGAGTTTAAGTCTGTTTTTAAAATTCTTTAGTTCTTAATATACTGATCTACCTAGATAATATTATGTATCTTGTATGTATGTATGAATGTTTGTTTAGGTCAAATCTTGCAACTCAATTTTCAACCACTTATCTTTAACTGATTAAGGTGAAATTTTGTACACTTGTCTAAGTCTTATGACAATACAATATTATGAAGTCAATAAGCTGTTCTGATGATGGAGCCGGGTCATATTCGACGAAACTCAGTTGTAAAACAACATAACCTCATTGAGTAGGACTCGTTTGATTTGTCTTGACGAGTACTTTATGGTAGACGATGCCATGGAAGATGGTCGATAGAACTCAGTAATAAAACAATGCATCTCCGGGCTTATTTCATTTCTTTTATATAAGTATGTATGTACTTTGACCTCACAATAAAAGCTGGTACAAAAAATGTATTTAAAAAAACTTATTAGAAATTCTCTTCATCAAATCAGTCATAACGAAACTTGACATCAATTTATCAGTGGCATTTGATTGCAAAGGAAGCAGGGGTGTGCGTGTTCAAAATTCGCAATCAAAACAACCCAGGGCCATAATGAAGCCAATCAATATCTAATGAGATTACACCGCGCAATTAAAATTGCTCCCGCGAGATTTGCATGTGAAAACCACGTAATTGATCATTCGCGCGAAATATCCGACCCTGTCGCTATGATAATGTGTACTGATACGGCTTGGGATGAAGAAGTCGTAATGAATGAATGGTTTAAGCTTGAAAGGTTTAAGCAGCTAAACGACAAAAGGCACCTTCTCTACGGACAGACTCCGCCAGCAGCACGTCTCGAGAGCCGCAACAGTTTTCTTAGGCAGCCCAGCATACCAGCTGTGGAAGCTTCTAATGCAAGAGTTGACCGGTGGTTAGAAAAATATTCACCCTATGACTCATACCTTCCACCTGCAGAAAAACTTCCACCGGGTAAAGACCTCCCCTGGTCAGTCTGGAAGTCTCTCAATAGACTCCGTGCTGGTGTTGGAAGGTATAGAGCAAACCGAGTTAGGTGGCGTCACGCTGATAACGACCTTTGCGATTGCGGCGCTATCCAATCAATGGAGCACCTTCTGTCGTGTCCGGGCTGCCCTACGACATGTACCATGGAGGACCTTAACGAGGCTAATGACAGAGTGATCACCGTGGCCACATACTGGTCAAAGACAATTTGAAATTGAAGCTACACTGAAACCATTTCGACTCGATAAGAAGAAGAAGGTTTAGACATTGGCTCTACGTCTGAGGAAAGAGTTCAATTCTGTCTAGGCGCGTCTTATAAGATATTTCACGATTGCATAGCAATAATTCAGAACTAAAAACTGACTTTACCCCCAAACTACACAACTGTACTACATTTTGGTAAAATTACCATGGGACAAACTGACAAGTTGTTGTCAGGTTGGTGTTTGGATGGTTCGTGGTTTTTGGATGGCATAAAAAATGTATGTTATTATTTGAAAATAAATATTTAAAAAAAAGGTATCCTTTGTGAGATGTCCCCACCACGCTCCTACTCTAATAATTGAAATGTTAATTACAACTTCATTAATTAACCAATTTTTCTGCTGTTTTCTAAAAAAATATTTCTTTTCAATGGTATTTTTTGTTTTATATAATATATGTATTGATTAACCAAAATAATCTATCTATACATATATCTATATACATATAATAAAACAGTAAAAAAAGTGTGTCTGTACATTAAATATATTTCCAAAAAAAATATTGGGGGCGATGGAGACATAGTAATAGAGTAAGAATTTAAAAAAAAATGTCTGTCTGTTTGTCTGTTTGTCTGTTTGTACACGCTAATCTCCGGAAATACTGGACGGATTCGAATGCAACTTTTTTTGTTATATAGCTATTAAGCCTGGGCAACATATAGGGTATAAATGATTTTGGAAAATGAAACGCCTGATGCAGAACCGTAATGGTCTCGCTAAACTATAAGAGATATAAAAATTTCGCCTTAGTAAAAGTTGTTCAGCCTGATGAGCATTTTCCAGAGACATAAAGTGCACGCGAACGAAGTCGCGGGCTTCGGCTAGTTTAGAATACACGACAAAATAGCCTATTCGAATCTAACAAAATATACTGAAACTATTTTAAGGGTGAACTCAGTCCATGATACTGAACAACTTTTCTCATGGAACACTTATCGAAATATGAATTATGAAAATTTAGAAAAAAAGACAGTCTCGGAGACAGTTCAGATGATTTTTGTTAAAAAAAACCTCCGCTTCACAGCACACATATTAATGTTGCAACGAGAGATGTGAGCTCGCTCTCCTAACGTCGCCGCTGGCTGCCGCTCTTGGGGTGTGGCCACGAACACGGCGGATTGCGATTTATGTTCTCTATGGCCAAAAGCGCACTCTACCTTGCGCCAAAAACGCGTGAACGAGCAAACAAGCGCATTTTTTAATCGGTCGTACGCGAAGTATTTGTAAGGAGTGGTCTTGACCACTCGTAATTTTGACATTTGTAGCGTCGATAGATAAAGAAATCTTTCATGGAGAATCCGTTCTGATTCACGCTGCTTTCTTATTTATGGTGAAATTTTTAGAAAACCATTGACGTATTTTCGAAGCTTTCTGTATAATATTTTTCACTGACATGATGGTTTCAAAAATACGGCCAAATGGTATTTTACGCAAGCGGTGAGTTGGGAAACTACACGTTTTGTGTTTCGGTGAGTCCCTCAATGAAAAATAGCACTCCAGGCCTTTGTCACCCCCCGTTTAGATATCGAAAATATACCTACATTATTACTAAGCGCGCGGTGACCACTCCGGAGTGTTAAATTCCGTGACATGAATCGTATGTCTAAAGTAATAGTGAAATTGGCTGCATTGCAAGCCAATTTCACTATTACTTTAGACATACGATTCATGTCTAAGTATCTAAACGAAAAGGTGCCGAATTCTGACGCGAGCTAAATTAAACCATATCGCTAACGACATTTAGTAGATGTTTCTTTGGATTCCTTTGCTGAATAAAACTTCTGTACGTTAGTAGTACTTATTCTGTGACCTGGGTCAGTATAGAGTATCACAGATGATGGAACGACGCGATAAACTTGCCCGTAAAGGCAAAGCCTTAGGGTTGGGACTTACTCGTATTTGGCAGTAAGGAACAGGTATTTTCTATGCTGCTATTTTCTATTATATTAGCGACGAAGCGTTCCGTCGCTCTCTCTCTCACTCTAGAAAATGTCGGTTTTGAGCGACAGAAAAGGATAGCAGCACGGCAAAGTGCTGTTTCGTGCTCACAAATAAGATCCAACTCTTACTGTATCAGTTGAGTAAGGCCCATTTACTTTGCAAGTTTCTTACATGTTGTACACAATAAAATTGAAGCAATAAATGTTGTAAGGTTGACAGCTTTTTAGACCATGCAAGTAATCTATTGTTTTAGAATAGAATAACCTTTATTGACAAAAAATACCACACACTAATAGAAAAAAAAATACATCGCACAATAAGAAAATAATATATTGTTTCCTTCATCTCGTACATTTGTGCGTCATTGTACATCATAGCGTGGTGTAGTTTTTTGGCAAAAAGCCCATTCAGCATACGCATACTAATAATTTAATTGATTGTAACAGGCAAGAGACATGCACTGTGTGACGGCCATTTATTTAAATGTTATCAAAATCATTTATCTTTGGATATTTGTATCACTTATGTATGACTATGTTTTGTTTTGTATTACTATGTTTTGTTTACTTTGAAAGTTTTGGTATACTTTTCGTGGCCCCACTACTAGAAAGCAGACGTGATGTCTCGAGGTGGAATATGGAGTTGGCACGATCGTATACACAGTATTTGTATTTTATGTGTTTGTAGACAAGAATGAATATTGATATTCAGACAAAGACTCTTCCAATTTGTTTCCGAAAGTTTGTATGATAGCCGTTCCCAGTTGATCATTTTTAGGTCGTATATACCCATAGGGTAAAAATGGGACCCTATTACTAAGTCTCAGCTCTCCGCCTGTCCCTCCGTCCGTCTGTCTTTTACCAGGCTGTATCTCATGAACCGAGATAGCTAGAAAATAAATTTTCACAGATGATGTATTCAGTTGCTGCTGTAACAACAAATACTAAAAACAATAAATATTAAAGTGGGGCTCCCAACAAACGTGATTTATATAAGATAGTGGTACGGAACCCTTCGTGCGCGAGTCCGACTCGCACTTGGCCGGTTATTTTTTAAATCCTTAGGACCTTTGTTAAGCAGTGCACTTCTTGCGTCTGATATAATCTATATCTATCTATACATCTATACATATAATAAAACAGTAAAAAAAGTGTGTCTGTACATTAAATATATTTCCAAAAAAAATATTGGGGGCGATGGAGACGTAGTAATAGAGTAAGAATTAAAAAAAATGTATGTCTGTTTGTCTGTTTGTACACGCTAATCTCCGGAAATACTGGACGGATTCGAATGAAACTTTTTTTGTTATATAGCTATTAAGCCTGGGCAACATATAGGGTATAAATGATTTTGGAAAATGGAACGCCTGATGCAGAACCATAATGGTCCAGCTTAACCAAAAGAGATATAAAAATGCCGCCTTAGTAAAAGTTGTTCAGCCTGATGAGCATTTTCCAGAGACCTAAAGTCCACGCGAACGAAGTCGCGGGCTTCGGCTAGTAATGAATAAACTCCAAGAAATACATGATAATTAAATCAATTCATCATTATTAGTGTAAGCCCCATTATAATGATGATGATCATAATACAACACATTATCCCAACATGTTTCAACAAAGATGTAATTGCAAACGATGTGAACAAAATGAAGTCGTGTCAAAGAATGTCTGTAATGGACGTTAATTTTAATAAACTCATTATTCTTATCTACCCGATCGGCTTTTGATCTCAAAACAAATACGATTAAAAGGGGATACTCATCAAAAATGTCTTATACCAGCATCCACACGTAACGATCTATTTAATTAACTGGTCAGCGCCGGCTAGAACCGGTTCGGACCGCAAAACATCAAAGGACATCTTAATACGCTCACGGCAAATCGCCTCGTCTAAACATTGGCATTACCGACCCGACCCCCTAACAATTTGTGTGTCTTCCTTGCCGAGGTGAAATTTTCACCCACGTCCAATAGTCTATTAAAACAGTAGTACCAATAAGACTCCATCCTTTGTTTATTATAAACACTTTCTATTTCTCCCGTCTCTCTCTTTCGTTTACAATTGTGGTATGTCCGTCTCGCTCGCACGTTTGTTTTGTAGCAGCATTCTAGTGCATATCTAGGGTAGTACCGTAGCAAGAGCCCTCAGGAACGTTAACGGCTGGTCCCGTTTCGCCCCGGGCCGATTCAATTACTACTGTCGTATTATTTCGACGAAAATATGTATGTATTCGTATACGTTTGCGGTGTAAATTAAATTCTGTTTGGAGTTTATTGGTCGCGCAGGCGATAAGTTTGTGAGGGTCGGATATTGAGGTTTGACGTTGCAGTATGAACTGAAAATTACACGTGTGATGTTGCAGTTGTTTCAGAATTTGATCTCATTGTTTTGGAACATCGAAATATGAAATTTATCGAATTATGAAAGTTATTTATTACTTCCATTTAAACTGAGATCAGCTGATTGATCAACTTGTCTTCTTATATTTAAGAGCTGGGCTCTTGTCGGTGGAGTGCTTTCCATGTCTCTCTTCCTTCCGCTAAGTTCTTTTATTTGGTCTATAAATTTTCTTCTGGGTTTTCCTACTCCTCTCTTTCCTTCTATTTTTCCTTCCATTATTGTTTTAAAGAACGCATCGTGGCGTAGTAGATGAAGTAGGTCAACTTGTGTAATGGCCAAAAATATTTTTCTTATTTAAGGGAACAACTTTTCCCAAGGAACATATAAGGTCTATCAAAATATACAGAAACTATTTTTTGGGTGAATTCAGGCCATGATTCTAAACAACTTGGAACACGTATCGAAATATAAAAAGTAATTTTTTGCCTCTCATACAAGTGGCGATCAGCTGATCCGAGTTTGTATGGATGGACACACAGGAATTATTTTTCATATTTTGACACATGGTCCTTGGGGAAAGTTTGTTTGTAATAACTTTATTGTACCAAAAAACAAAATAAAGTACAAAAAATTCGAAAGAGCAAATATACAAAGGCGGACTTATCCCATGTAGGGATCTCTTCCAGTCAACCTGCAATAAGTTGTTTACTATCACTGACTGAATTTAACCTTAAAATAGTGTCAGCGTATTTCGTTAGACCTTATTACTGTTCCTTCGGAAAAGTTGTTCAAAACCATGGCTGAATTCACGTTTAATCTATCAAACCCCGACGGTTCACATGTGAACCCGTTAACAATAGAAATCTATTGTGTCTGCGATTCCGGTCGTTGACGGGTTAAATTAGTTTTTAATATAGTTCGTGTACATTAATTTGGTCGACGATGTATTAGCGTACTTAATTTATTAACGTTCCTTCTTTTTTTGATTTTTCATTATTTTGTAATTTGACGTATTAACATATATGCAAAAAAGAAAACATCCTCTACTCCGAATCCCTCCTGTAATATGCCACTAAAGAATAATCTTCTTCTTAGAAGCCACTCGATTAATTACGCACTTGAGTCACAAATAACAGTTACTATTGATTTAAGCAAGTAAAATCTAAATATCTACATATATACTACTACTACTCCTAGATAGTACAAAGTAAACCGATTACCCCGCTATCAAAATTAAGACGACACCGAAGACAATTTTGATGGCTGGCCATAATAGGTTTGATTAACCGCCGCAGCCCGCAGGGCACAATCATAGGTCCGATATTACTCTTAACTACTCGATAAGGTGTTATCAGAAACCTCAGAGCAATTTATGGGGAGCTAATAGTTACCCCTGAATAGACCCTCGAGTTAGTTGGTGATAGATTTTCATTGTGTTAAATGTTGTGTTTAGTTTATAGTTTGGGTTCACGGGGTTTGGTCGTGGCGTGATTATATATAGTTACACGTGCGTTCATAACTAAACGAAAGTACGCATCAAGATAAAATACTTTCGCTAAAGGGATTTAAAATCTTACACATTTTCCTATATTTTTCTGATTTGAAATCAATACCTTTTTTTTGTTTATATGTGTAGCCATTTTGATTTTGTATCATATTGTAAATATAGTGTTTCTTTTTTGCAGGTACTGTGATATGCGGAATCTATTTCCTTTGATGTTTCGGTATGTAATAATGAAAAATATTTTTTTGAACGAGTTTTTATAAAATAACATTTACTTTAAAAGGTTAAAGTGCTCCTCAAGACGACAATCGAGCCCCAACTCGGTGGGGTTATGTTGCCATAGAAATGCCATCGCTGTCATTTAGCTGTATCATCAGATCAGCTCCATATGACATCATAATATTGCATCGTCACGCGATATACATATGCGTGCAAAATTTCAGCTCAATTGGAAACCGGGATGTGGGTCGAAATTGATTACATATAGACAGACAAAGAACGAGACAGGTGAAACTAACTAAAAGCTTGTAAAAACAGTTATTTCTTGCCTAACATCATGAGGATGAGTAACAAGTAAATGCCCAAAAGTTGAGTGAGTATTTACGCATTTTAATTATGTATTGTACTGTAATGATTGTTTAAACTTTATTTAAAGGTTTCTTATGTTTAAAAGATTTCAGAAAAGTTATATAACTTAGAAAAGTATGCGTGTTTATGTTATTAAGCAGCAATAATAACTACATAAGAAAGCATTATTCATTAAGCCAATCTCAGGTCATAAATCATTATTATTAATATCTTCCATTCCGATCCAAATCCATTTCTCACGATGAACAGAGAAAGGAAACTAAGTGGAACCCCATACTGCGTCCACGACACACGAAAATAATGAACTCAATCGCTTCCCGACCACTCTCGCGTTGTCAAAGAGCGATTGTAGCCGATTGAGCGATGGAGGTGTCAAAAGACCATCGGGTCGACGACCGATCCATCATAATACCTATTTCGCATCCGACCAACCATTTTTTTAAGACCTACCCTCATTTTCACCTACATGAAAAATGGTACCCCGCAAGGCACGTTACTCGGACCGATGCGGGTCATGATAATTTGGTTTTGTTTCTGATGAAATTATTTTCACTAGTAGGCCAACCTGACGTTTCGATCTGCCCTTAGATGGATTAATTTGATTATCGCACAGCAGATGTTTCTTACTGGTGATTATTAAATGTTCTGTTACTGGTTTTGAATATTACTCTTAAAAGGTTTTACGTCGTAATTCTAGTATTACTACTATATAATTTAAATGTTATTAAAATGAATCAAAATATTATGTCTATATCATGATTATTGTTATTAAAGGGTGTGTCGCAAGAATATTATCCTTAATTGTAAAAAATCCAGTTTAAAAGTTGTATTTTTGTCTTCTCGAGTTTGCTATGCTGCATCTGCTTCATATTTATCAGTAGGCATTTCTCTTTGTGACTCTTTCACAAAACTTTATTACTATTTCGTAGAACAATTGACCTATCAGAGGCGTTAGATACAGATTTTTCCAGTGGTCGGGTCCGCCGCGTTATCTGCCTCGACATCTTCGTCTTCCATTCAATTTTCTAGCCCATTACCGAATAGTATAATTAAATTTGCCCGATCTACGTTCCGGAAACCAAGTGTGTTCTACTTGTCGCCGATTTCTTGCGTTTTTTTTTATTAAAGGATCCATAAGTCGTCAGTAGAAGAAAAATATTTATAGATTTGGTAAAAATCTAAGCTTGAATTGTAAATCTAGATAAACAACAACACATATCATGCAAACACACAAGTATATAGTTATACTTATAGTAAACACACAAATAAATAGTTACATTTGCTTACGCAATTAGAGTAATAATTAGTATTGGTAGTTTACTTACCCATGGGTGTAATTCAAGGTTTTATACTGTTAGTTTTTAAACGATGACCGAGATACCTGAACAAACCCTACGTACTTGAGTTTTGAGATAAACTTGAAATAATAAAATATATAAGAAATATTTAAGTAAATTCAAGTATAAGAGTTGATACATATATTTTCAGGTTTAAGAGAAAAACTGAAGAAAGAAATTAAGATTTAAAAATTATAAGACAAGTATGCATTAGAAATTAATGAACTGACCCAAAGGGAGTATACCAAGGGCGGCCGTAAAATTTTCCGACGTTCGGCCGTTTGCATCAGATGAATTTCTGTTATGTAGATTACGATTGCGTTTCTTCGGATCTGTGGTTTGTGATGATTTAGAAATGACGTCATTCGGATTTTAAGCACGTGAAAGTTTTTAACATACTCTGTTATGCAATCTATCACTGTTTTTCAGTGTTAGGTTGCATAACGTTGTGATTCCTTTTTAGGGATCCGTACCCAAAGTGTAAAAACGACGCATAGTGCTGTAAATTCCTTGTTAGGGTTTCGTACCCAAAGTGTAAAAACGGGACCCTATTACTAAGACTTAAGAAGTTTTTAACTTTTGTGCTACAATAATATTCAGAAAAAATATCTTCAATAAGAGATAAATTTATCCAACATTGAATATTTTTTTTGACTTTGACTAAGATTCCGCAGTCCATCCATCCGTCCGTCCGTCTGTCCGTCTGTCACCAGGCTGTATCACATAAACCGTGATAGCTAGACAGTTGAAATTTTAACAGCTGATGTATTTCTGTTGCCGCTATAACAACAAATACTAAAAGCAGAATAAAATAAATATTTAAATGGGGCTCCCATACAACAAATGTGATTTTTTTATAGTACGCAACCCTGCGTGTGTGGGTCCGACACGCACTTGGCCGGTTATTTTCACCTTATCGCCCTTCATCACGCTGAGGGGTTTCTGTTTGCCGAGGTCTGTTAGACCAAGAGTTCTTCGTGTATTTATATTTTAATCACTGTCGAGGGATACACATAGTAGTGAAGTCATATCATCAGAGGTTTTGCTATAAAGGCTCTAACAAACGAGCGACAGTATGCCCAGGACATCTCTCGTCGACCGTCTTCTGACACTATAGTGTCAGAAGTGACAATAGGCGATGGTCGACGAGACATGACAGTTCATTATGACAGCTATAACTGTCTTGAACTATGACATATTGTCACTTGTCTGTAAGAGCCCTTACATGTATAAGATTGTGGGAACACCACCTGTCCCAGCTATTAAAGGTGTGTTCCCACATGAAATTTATAGAGGTCGTAGAGTACGAGATTAATAGAAGCAGAGAATAAATATATTTAACAATATAACTGTTACAAGAAATTACAAGTGCTGAGATATGTTATTTGTATCAGAAATTGAAAATGGAATTAGCAAAAAGGATGAGCAAGGAATGTCTGGAATTTAAAAATTAAATTTAGGAATGAAATGATAGAAAGGAGGTGGGCAAGAATTTGAAGGATGGTGCTTATTGCAACATCTTGGGAATATGGACACTATAGTGTCAGAAGTAACAATAGGCGATGGTCGACGAGACATGACAGTTCATTATGACAGGTATAACTGTCATGAACTATGACATATTGTCACTTGTCTGTAAGAGCCCTTACATGTATAAGATTGTGGGAACATCACCTGTCCCAGCTAGTAAAAGTGTGTTCCCACATGAAATTAATAGAGGTCGTAGAGTACGAGATTAATAGAAGCAGGGAATAAATATATTTATTTTACAATATAACTGTTACAAGAAATTACAAGTGCTGAGATATGTTATTTGTATCAGAAATTGAAAATGGAATGAGCAAAAATGATGAGCAAGCAATGTCTGGAATTTAAAAATTGAATTTAGGAATGAAATTAGGAGATAATGAAATGATAGAAAGGAGGTGGGCAAGAACTTAAAGGATGGTGCTTATTGCAACATCGTTACAATAAGAAGTTTAATACTAGTTACATCTAGTTCCAGCCCTATACCGTAACAAGATCCAGACGATTAGATCCTCAAGATTGCCTCTGGAATGTGCAACGCTCTGCGGTCGTCCGGCTTGCAATCAAGCGAATCACTGGCCGGTCTGGCATCCTGGCTGAGCGTTGGCCGGCGGTTCACTTGAGATTTAGATACCATTGCTAATAAATATTTTATAATATAATATTGATAAGTTGTCCTTATACAGGGTGGGCAACTCGGAGGTACACAACTTCTTTGGCGGCAAATATGACATTTCTTTTACGAAAAATATTTCGTATCGATACAGCAAATTGATTATGGAGCGTTTTACGACTGAACACCGTGTTTTAATTATTAAAACCTTCTACTCAGCCCAATGAAGTACTTATTGCAAAAAGTATAAGAAAATAGAGGCCAATTTTCATTAAAAAATCATGATGAGTGACGAAGCTCATTTCGACTTCAGTGGAATTGTTAATAAACAAAATTCTCGGTATTAGAGCTAAGAATAACCTAAGTTGAGAGTAAGACCACTGCAACCACAACCGTTTGGTTTGGAATATGGTCAGGAGGAGTTTGGACCATATTTTTTTGAAGATGCTATGGGTGCTGCTATTACAGTGAATGGAGATCGGTACCATGAGATGATAAACATTTTATTCTTACATCAAGTGAATCAGTTGGGCTTAGGAAACAAGTGTTTCCAACATGACGGGGCCACATGACTTACGGCACGTGCCACAGTGGAAACATTGAAAATAGCGTTTCCGGTCGAGTCATTTCGAAAAACGGTGACATTGATTGGACCCCAAGATCGCCTGATTTAACAGCTGACTTTATTCTGTGGCCAATGAACTGTCAACAATTAAAACAGTAGTAGGTTTTTTTGGCGGTAGGTGCAAAATAAAGTCAACAAGTAGCTCTATATATTTATTCTTATTTTAATTATTTAAATCAATTTTTTTAAATCAAAACTATTTAATCAGTCATATAATAGTTTCATTCAGTGTGACTTACGTTTGTGAACACATCTATGAAGATCTAGTACACATATCACCTGCCAGCTCATCACTTGCACAAAGAACAAAGGATTTATATTCACATTTGTTACCTAACACACATATTGCACTTCACTTAAAATGTCTCAACTCAATGAAGTAATGAAGATTCAGCAGGACTTGGAGTTCAGCTTTAATAAAAGGATGGCAGAATTGGCCTCTCAGCTGCAGTCGGCGGCCCCCGCTAAGGACACTGTGTCAAAAGTTGCAGAAGAGTTCAGGACATTCCGGGAGTTAATCTATAAAATTCTGGGTCTAGTACGGCATCAAATCGCTGAGTGTGTCCGTTCAGTCGATGGAATGGAAACTCAGCACAGGCTGAACGTGCTTATCTTTTCTGGGTTTCCCGAACAGCAGAATGAGGACTGCAAGGCCATGGTGGTGAATCTGATTCACTCCAAACTCGGTCTCACAGGAATTGATGGTGATTCACTCCAGGTATGCCATCGCTTGGGCCAATCTAAGAAGGATAGTCGTCGGCCAATACTCGTGCGGTTTCGGGACTACAGTACCAGGTCAACAGTTTGGAATAAGAAGTCAGCACTCAAGGGAACCCAGGTGTCGGTAAAGGAGTTCCTCACGAAGTCACGGCTAGTCGTCTTTGGAAAAGCAAGGCAGCATTTTGGTATGCGGAACTGCTGGTCGCAGGACGGCGTAGTCATCGTCAAGACTCCTGATGGTACGAGACACAAGATTTGCGCCGAGGAAGAGCTCAAGGGTCTGACAGAGAAGTTCCCGCAAGCAGGCGGACGTCCCGCGAGCAAGGTGGCCACGGGAACTGCGGACTCATCGTAACTTGTCCCCTTTCGGGCCTGTGACTGTGCAGGCAATACCAGTAGTTGTTATATTGTCTTGTCTTGCTAATCTGATACGTTTGCAATTATAGATTAGGTAGCGAGTGTTCGTTGTAGTACCACATAGCGTGCGCTATTTTATACACTTAATTATGTTTTTTTTTTTCAAATTTACCGTCGTATTTTTGTTTTTATTACTGTTAAAAATTATTAACAAATGACGGTTGGTGTGTTACATTAAACTTTAACTTATAGTAGCGTGACATTGACATCAATCAGAATTGACATATTGGTTTGACGGATTTAGATGCGTTTTGTTTGTTCCGTCATATTTCATAATAGTGCTGTGTTTCAAACTGCATTTTGTTATCATACCATGTTACTTCTCTTGTCGAGCACTCGCTTTTATGTTATTTTGTTTACATGTATTTACATTTATCAATTTTTGTTTTGTGTAATGGAGGCTGGCAGGTGATGCTGAATTGTGTGACTTAGTCACCCAATAGTATTACTAGTCGTTTTTATTTTTATAATATTTATTATACATAATCTTATTTATTTTATTTTATAATTATATTTATAATTGTTTATTGTATCCATATATGTCTGACAGTGATTCTTTTCATACTGCTTATGATGAAGATCAGTCATGCGATGAAAGTGGTAATGGTAACTTATCAACGTCATTTAGCTCTCTTGGTGATTATGTTAGGACCACTTTTCAAACAGAAGCTAAGCTATTTAATGTTTGCCATATAAACGCTCAGAGCCTTCCGGGTCACTATTCGGAGTTTGTTGAAACTTTTGCTGATGCCAACGTACTCGCCATCTTAATTTCAGAAACCTGGCTAAAGCCAGAGCTTTCTTCTACTACATACCCACTTCCCGGATTTGTACTTATTCGAAATGATCGGACTGGAAAGGGATGCGGGGGTGTTGCAATTTATCTTCGTTCCGATATCAAATATAAAATCCTTACGGCCTCCCCGTCTCAATACTCGGCATCAGCAGAATTCATCTTCCTTGAGATCCAGGTCAAGGGTTCCAAGGCTGTTCTTGGAGTCGTTTATTGTCCTCCTGCGACGGACTATTTTTCGGATTTTGAGATTGCTCTCGACACACTCGGCTCCGAGTACACACATCATATTATAATGGGAGATATCAACACTGACCTTATTAAAGTGTCCTCACCTCGAGCCCAGAAATTACGTCACATCCTCGAATCAGTAAATCTCCATGTGCTGCCACTGCAGGCTACTCACTGTAATCCCGATGTCGATGATACCTTACTCGATCTTATAATAACTTCTTCTCCCGATCAAATCTCCTCATACGGGCAACAGCCAGCTCCATGTTTTTCCCGCCACGATCTTATTCACTGTGCGTACAACTTAAAGCCACCCAAGGTTACCCCCAAAGTTCGGAATTTGCGTAGCTTTGCACGTGTAGATATCAACAAGCTCATAACTGATGCAAAAAATATGGAATGGGAGACTGTTTGGGCTGCTACGACTATAGATGAGAAGGTTGATATTTTCAATCAGATACTCTGTAGGTTGTACGATAAACACGCTCCAATAAGAAAAGTTAAAATCAAGCGGCCTCCCGCGCCGTGGATAACTCGTGGTGTGAGAATGGCGATGAGACGGAGAGACAGGGCGTTTCGTCGGTTTAGAAGGGATCGGTCTGATGATAATTGGTCTGCGTTTAGGGCTTCAAGAAACCGGTGTAACAGAATGATTCGGGATGCTAAACGCCGCTTGATCTTAGACACAATCTCTTCCTCTTCTTCGGCTGATATCTGGAAATTCTTAGGATCTTTAGGTATCGGCAAGTCAGGTAATTCTGAAATCCCGTCTACAATTTCTTTGGACGATATTAATAAACACTTCTCCACTTCTTCACCGTTGGATCGTTTAACAAAATCAGACACTATAAAATGCATCGCTTCTCTTCCTACCCCCAATATCTCAGAATTTACTTTTTCGCCAGTCAGCCAAGACGAAGTAAAAAAAATTCTCCTGTCAATTAAAACAAGGGCGGTGGGGGTAGACCAGATAAATAGGCGTATGATTGAACTTATTCTCGACACTATTATTCCAGTAATCACTCATATCGTCAATTATTCACTTACAACGTCTCAATTCCCATCGCTCTGGCGAAAAGCATTCATTCGTCCCCTGCCGAAAATTCCCAATCCTTCTCTCCCCAAAGATTTTCGTCCCATCTCTATTCTCCCGCTACTGTCCAAGGTATTAGAGGCTTGCGCTCATAAGCAACTCACCTCTTACTTTCATACTAATGTCTTATTAAACCCATTACAGTCTGGTTTTCGACCTGGACATAGCACAGTCTCTGCCCTCCTTAAAGTGACCGACGATATTAGAGATGGCATGGAGAATACTAAAGTCACTGTGATGGCATTAGTAGACTTTTCTAATGCTTTTAATACCGTCGATCATGATATCCTTTTAGCAATTCTTTCTCATCATTCAGTTTCCCCTTCGGCACTGGACTGGTTCTCTAGTTATCTTCGGGGACGTCAGCAATCAGTGAAACTTGATGAATCTTCATCGGATTGGTGTGATCTTTCCACTGGCGTTCCCCAAGGCGGTATTCTCTCTCCTTTGTTGTTCTCCATCTTTATAGATTTCATCACTAAAGAGCTTCATTGTTCGTATCATCTGTATGCCGATGACTTGCAGCTTTATACGCAGACCGAAGTTGAAGATCTCAACAACGCGGTAGCTAAAGTTAATGCAGACTTGCTGGCCATAAGTGATTGGTCGCGTCGCTTTGGAGTCACAGTAAACCCCGCTAAATGCCAGGCCATTATAGTCGGTAGCTCTCGTATGTTAAGTCGGATCGATGACAATTCTCACTCGGGAATTTACTATGAGAATACGGAAATACCACTTAGGTCCAGCGTAAAAGACCTAGGACTCTCTATTGATTCAACCCTTTCGTGGAATGTTCAGGTTTCTGAGGTTGCTGGTAAGATCACGGGTGCATTACGTACACTGTATAAATTAAAAAACTTTTTACCAATCAATATTAAAACAATGCTTATGACTACCCTAATTCTTCCTATACTAGATTACGCGGATGTGTGTTACTCGGGGTTGAATTGTGATCTCCTCAATAAACTTGATCGCATACAGAACAACTGTATTCGCTACATATTCGGATTACGGAAGTACGACCATGTGTCGGCTTACCGATCTCAGTTAAAATGGTTACCTATCCGACAGCGGCGTAGTCTGCATATCCTAACTACTTTGTTCTCTGTACTTTTTGATCCTAAGACTCCGGCTTATCTCAAGACCAAATTTACCTTTCTTGGTGATACTCACGTCAGAAATCTTCGCTCTTCTAGCAATCTTCTTCTTACAATGCCACATTATCGGAGCGGATTCTATAAAGATTCATTTGTCGTACAAGCTGTGCGGCTTTGGAACTCTCTCCCACTTAGTATTCGGAAAGCTCAAACTCGTTTCGCGTTCAAAAAGGCAGTGCGTGCACACTATCTCCGAAAACTGTCAGTAGTTATATAAAAAGTATTTATGTAGTTTATGTATGTGATTTATTAGGGATTAATGTATATATGTATATTTTTGTGTAGGTTTATTATATTTGATATATATTTATGTGTATATTTTGATATAACAATATATTCTCTTTATGCTGTACTTACCCCCAAAAGATTGCTTGCTCAGCATCACCTGTTGGTTGACTGGTAGAAAAGGCCTCAGGCCTTAAGTCCGCCATTTACATGTATTGTAATAAAGTTAAATAAATAAATAAATAAATAAATAAAACAAAGACATAGTCACTGAAATAACGCCAGAAATGTGTGAAAATGTAATTGAAAAGGATTCACATCAGCCATGCTAGAGGTGGACATATTTTGTCTGACATTATTTTCCATAATTCATTGTCGGCCTAAATACTTACAATTTTTTATATTTCAAAGAATAAATTTTTAAAAACAAAATGTATAACTGTATTTTACCCACCCTGTACTGAATAGACAAGTTATCAGTGGCGTTGGGATAAATGGAGGTATATCCATAATCCATATCCATGCCGCTATCCATAGAATCTGCTAACCTTGTGGGAAATCATGTCAACAGGCGATGCGGCTAGCAACCCGTCACTGTATTTATTGCTTTTCCATCTTCTCGCCCACCATGACGCTAAAAGTGGCTTTTGAGTCTTGCGGCCCTAGGCTCTGCATAGAGCCGCAAGACCCAAAGTGCTCTGTCTGCCCCATTAGGGATAAAGACGTGATAGTATGTATGTATGTATGTTGTGGGAAATCTTGCAATCTAAATCCAACCGTGTGACAATATATACTTGTGTACGCAAAATACTGGTATACATATAAACAAAAGTTACGCTTATAACAAAAGTAAACTAGCGGAGCTGCCAAAAAGGTTTATCATACGTAATGAGGTGAAAATAATTCCCAAAAGAAATCAAAAGAATTAAAAATCCCAATAACAAGGCCCAATGAAAACCAATTTGCAAATGCCAAGACGTTTTCCCTCCGCAAAAAAAAAGAAAACAATAAATCAAAAACATGCAAATCCTGCTAATAACTGCACAAAACCGAAAGCCATTTCACGGGTGCCGATCCCGCCTCGAACGTAATCCCCGAATATTTAATACAAGTACCCGATATACAGGGTGGATGCGGACTCGCGGGTGCTATTTCCATGTTGATGTTTAATAATTGATAATGCCCCGCGAAAAACGCGGTGGGGGCGCGCGGATATGATGGGAGTTGATGATACCGCTTGACTTGCATCCTTTTTTTGTTGTTTATCGCATGTGTAAGTAGCAAACACTGGTGGCAGAAGCTGCCTATAGCATCTGGCATGGCTTGCCAACTGCCATACAATAATGACAGCCAACGTCTTATCGTGCCGTCCAAAGTATGAGGAGCTAGAGAAATTTTAATGCCACAGCCACACATTCAAGTAGCGACCACGCCAAGTGTCGCTTGTGTTATGCGTCCCGCCATTACAATACATTAGTATAAGGCACGAATGCTTATTGGACAATCAGGCTCCGCCATAGTCTGATAAGTATGCTGAATGCAAATTTTGGTCTTCTTGCAGTCTGAGCGATCTGAATCAAAGTAGAGGTCATAAACTGAATAATTTTTAAAACTAAAAACCGACTTCGCCCCCAAACTACACAACTGATTTTGATACAATATCTATGGGACCATTAGACAAATATACTTTTTACTTTTTACAAAAAAAAGTTCAAACAGGTCCAGGCGTCTTCGAATAATTGGTGAACGTACAAAAATAAAAAATAAAAGATCGCGATGAATTGGTTTTTTGTAAGTCGGTTAATAGTATTTTATCACACAATAACAGACACTGTCACAGCAAACTATCAACTCTGTAAAATCCCACCCACCTGTACCTTGTTATCCCAACTCGTAAACTGAGACGGCCAATCGATAATCATCTACAACACAGTAACACGTGGTAGATAATATGTGCGATTATTGCGTGAACAATGATTATTTAGAGTAATAACGGTGTGTTGTCTTGGGGAGTGGGAAAATTGAATTCTTACCTTTAATCTTACATTGACTTAGTGTTTTTGAATTTTTTTTAATCCATTAATACAAATTTATCTAACAACATGGATAACCATTTCTTACCTTCCATATTAATCGTTTTACATATTATTCATATCAATAAGTAGGTAACACAATCCGAAACCGAAAACATAAAGATTTTTTTGAATCTGCCCAAAATTAAGTAATAAATAAGCTTTTAAAATGTGATAGAAGGGGAAACTGTCAAGTAACAGAAAAGGGATGCACATACCGCGCTCTGATGTCATTGCTATTAGGTCTCTCGCGTACGAAAGAGATAGTGAGAGTGCTAATTACTACTTCATGATTGAACAACATTCTTGCTGTTTTCCAAAAAAAAATTCATTACTCATCAGTAAAGCAGCCTATTGATATATGACTTAACGGACAATTCTTCCATGCTGGTTCCTGGACCAGCATTTTGGATCTTGCGGCTCTAAACATACAGAGTCCAGGGCCGCAAGAGCCAAAGGCCACTTTTGGCGTGATCGTGAGCGACAAGGATAAAAAAAGGAATATCATATATTAGTTAGTTTCATCATTTTTCAAAAACTAAAAACCGACTTCAATCCTCAACTACACAACCGATTTTGACAAAATGGGACCATCTGGCAAGCATGTCCTTTCAAAAAAAAAGAATTTTCCAAATCGGTCAAGTCGTCGAATAATCCGTAAAATAAAAAAAAGAACGCGGCAGATGGATAACCTCCTTCTTTCGGTTAAAAACCTAAAGTCAGTTTCAACGTAGTGATAAAATTAGTATTTTAAAAAAAATGGGGTAATTCCATATTCCCAAGTTCCCAACTGTTCCCGCGACCTTCCAAATTGTCACCCACGCTCGCGGTTCGAACGAAAAGGTTATTATTTTCCCGCCGCTAATAAAATAAATGATTCCCCCTTTTTTCATCATTCGTTGTAATCCCGAGGTCGCGTCTTGTCACTTTATTTAGCGGACGTATATATTCGCGTGTATATCGGTTGGAATTCTGGCAAAGACTAGTTCTTGTCGCAATATTTTGATATTTGTTGGGTGGTAGAAGCAACAGATGAGAGATGTCTCCATGCGGTAGAAATGAGGATGCTGCGTTGGATATGTTTAGTAATGTGGATGGACAAAGTCCGAAATTTATTGGTGGAAGTATCAAAGTAGTTCCCTTACCAGATAAGAAGTCACAGACTCATGGATTGGGCACAATGTGAAGAGTTGAGACTCATGTAACGAAAAAAATGATGAACAAGACTGAGTGGTTATTGGCAAAGAGGAAGACCAAAGAAAGATGGAAGGAATGCTGAAATTATATTTAAGTCCTGGGAGTAGATGAAGGTATGTGTGTACTCACAATACAGAAAAAATAATTAGTGATGCTTAAATTTATAATTTTTGCCACAGGAAGTACACTGCAGGGCATACACCTAGCATTTCTCTTCCAATGATTTTCCAAATTCTCGACTGAACGTTTATCTTTTCTCCCAGATTAGCAGGAAAGAAGGTGATCTGTACTTCTGCTGGTATTTTTTTTATTGTTTTAATTATTGTAACCATCATCATCATTATGTCTTTTTGTCTCCACTGCAGAAGCACGACCCTCTCTTTACTACCAAAGCCATACTTGGCCAGAGCAGCCAGAGGACTTGGCTTACACTCATCTTGCTGGCCAGACGGGTTGGAAAGGTCTCATTGATATCTAAAGCTTTGTTTAGCTTGTATTCCCTAAGAACCTCTACGAAATCCACTTGGAGGACTTGGACTGGCCCTATTCTACTCTGCCGGAAACTGCACGGCAATTATTGTAATACTGTTAAAAATCAATAAATAAAGATCTCTAATACTTTTGTCACCATTCCTTTCATCTGCGGTACTCGAAAAAAGAGGCAAGTATGCAATTTCTTTAGACCTCCGTTGACTTACGTATCACCCACGTCGCTGATCTTTGCCCCGGATAACCGGGTGCCGCAATTGAAATGTTTATAGATACAATAATGCCCCGGGATCAATTCCCGGCCGGTGTATTTAATTTATTTTTCCGGCGCACGCCGCCCCGTAATGCCTTATTTCGACTTATTTGCAACCACCGCCTTCGAGCCCGCTTATGCCGTCTTTTGTATGGAATGAATAAATTTTGGGGTTTGATTTACATAAAGTTGGATTATATTAGTCTCTATAGCTGAATGTGTTTTTAGATCTATACGTGTGGAGGTTTTTTTCGTGAGTTTTGAGTAAGTTAATTTTTCAAACCGCCTATAGGAATTTTGTCATAGCTCAACGACTGTCATACAATGATGGCGAAAATATATTACACTGCGAAGTCCGTACATTCCGAAAAGGAAACTTCGTTCAAAAAACGTAATGAAGTCACAGAAAAATTAATACAGGTCTTCACTTGCTACTAAAATAGCAATAAAACACCGATTGTTTGGTGAAGCAAGGCGGAGCTGAATAGCTAATGACCTGCTGCTAATGATGACGCATTCGGCGCGTCCGCAGCTCGTGAACTGTAAAAGTGACGAAAAAATCGGATTCGTCGCTTTTCGTCAGAAAGGCAACTGTTCATATACTCATTTCGCCAGAAAAGGCATGTTGACTGAAACGCATTTCGTCTTTGAAACTCGTCAAAAACGCAACTCGTTAGAAACGCACCTTAAGAGACATGCATCTCGGCTTTACAGTAAGTCATTATTATGCATATATGAAACTAGTAAAATGAAGTAATTTACTATTTCTTATTTAATATGTATCTGTCGAGTTGCGTTTCTGACAAGTTGCGAGTCTATCATGAGAGATGACGAGATGCTTATCTGACCAGTTGCGTTTCTGACGAAAAGCTACGAATTCAAAAATCTTACACTTTTTTTTTGCTTTTTTACCCGTCAAGTCCGTACTGTCCGAAAGTGAACTTCGTTCCAAAAACGTAAAGACTTCACAGAATAATTAAGAGGTCTTCACTTGCTACTAAAATACCAGTAAAACACCGATCGTTTGGTGAAGCAAGGCGGAGTTGAATAGCTAATGACCTGCTGCTAATGATGACGCATTCGGCGCGTCCGCAGCTCGTGAACTGCGCTCGATGAATGGAAATGTAAGTACTTAATAAGTATCCAACGTTTTTAAAAAAAAAAAATCTACTCCTGTATTGTTATCTGTGATTTAATAATAATAACTTCGTCCCAAAAACGTAAGGACATCACAAAAAACTTAGAATAGGTCTTCACTTGCTACTAAAGTACCAGTAAAACACCGATCGCTTGAAGCGAGTCGGAGCTGAATAGCTAATGACCTGCTGCTAATGATGACGCATTCGGCGCGTCCGCAGCTCGTGAACTGCGCTCGATGAATGGAAATGTAAGTACTTAATAAGTAACGTTTTTAAAAAAAAATTTCTACTCCTGTACTGTTATCTGTCTTTTAAATAGTCACGAACAGAAATATAAGAACGTTGATAATATATGATGTCAGGATAGTCTGTAGTTTATTTATCCCCCGTAACATCACACGTGTCGTTATTTCGCCAAAAAATAGGCCTAGCCATAGACCTAAAACTTTTTTCTTGGAACATACTGACAACATAAAAAAACCTTTTTTGACATAGTCACTAGGAATACGTCAATTTAAAAAAAAACTTTACCATAGATACCTAGTATCTACCCACGAAAGTAACGAAGTACATACAATTCCATGTGTCTACCAAATATATGTCAAACATTTACATATTTTTCTTTGTTTTTTTTTTATTTAATAAATATATTCGTAGAAAAAGTACTGTATGCAACGTTGTATAAGTACGTCAAAAAATGCTCAATGGCGTCTACTTACGTAACCTGCGCCACTCGCATTTTTTGACCCTCCTTATCCAACTGTTGCATAAAATACTATTATCTATACCTATTAATCCTCTATACGTACTATAAATCCTCTATAACATTTTCTGAAACAGCTTATTGCCAACATGACAACAATAATGACCAAAATATTATCCAAACGAGTGTTATACAGACGAGGTATTAGGTGCTGCAACCTCTTGTGCATCAGCCAATTTCCTGCCTTGAGGTTACTCTCGTATCAACAAACGTCTAGCTCAGAAGGTTGTCTGCTTATTATAAGTACCTCGTTAATTATTCACTTACATAAGTCTGAACTAAATGAACACTTAATGCAATATCACGTCCTGATTACTTACGGGCTAGAACGAGCCTAGGACCGTAAGATACCCGCGTCCTCTATGAGTGATCCATGCGTCAACTCCTGAACGGGTGCTGCCGGGAGGGTCTGTTGGTCAGCTCGGCTTCGCTTTTTTTGATACTACAAAATTGTTGTTGTTTAGTTTTTTGACAGACAGATGGACGGACAATGGAGTCTCGTTTTCACCCTTTGGGTACGGAACCCTAAAAACAATAATCTACGGCACCTATTAAATATATTTTTGCGTAAAATATGACTAGGCTGTATGGGCTGTTTCCTTTGCACTAATTGTCAATTGAAAATTGTCAAGATTAGGTAGGCACGGTCTAATCAAGAATCAAACATTTCTGAAGGCTTCTATCAAAAAATATGTTATTGTTGAGTTAGTTTTTCAAAATACAAGTTTGAAATTACTCTGAGACTAGCTCAATTTATTTATTTTTATTTATTTATCAAACTTTATTACAAAAATGTAACAGGCGGACTTAAGGCCCAGGACCTTTTCTACCAGTCAACCTACAGGTGGTGCCGACAAAAGCAAATTTTGGACAAAAGTACAAATTAGGAGAAACTTTACAATCTATACATATCTATACATATAACAAAACAGTAAGTCGCGGGCTTCGGCTAGTATATTATAAATATATACACATATGTAAGATATATATATATATATATAATAAACATAAACCTACATACTATATACGTATATAGGTTAAATTCATAAACCCTACATATACTACACAAATATTTAAAATACTCTATGACAGTTTGTGTAGATAATATGCGATAATAATATATCAATCTATGTGATTTGTCCTTATATATTTATTTATTAATCAAAACATAATGACGACCCAAAACAAGACCGCAGAGACCGCGTTAAGATAATGGCCACCGTTATAAATCGAGAATATTCTAAAGTGACGTCACTGTAGGCAGCAAATAATAAAATTACACCGAAGTAGGGGGGCGGCCCGCTACACCCCCCTTTTTTATATCTTCCTTTGTTTGTAGATATTCCTTATTTATCGGGAGATCGGCCTGCGTTATAGATTAACATCAAAGGCAGGAATCGCGTCGTTAAAATTGAATGGGCTTTGTGATAAGGTTTAGATGATATTGGGTTTTTTTCTTCATTATCAAGACATTCTGCAAGGAAATTTTATTTTAGGTTAGGTACTTATATAAATAAATATAAATATATAGGGATAAATTACACTGATTGAGCTAGTCCCAAAGTAAGTTCGAGACTTGTGTCTTGAGATACTAACTCAACGATACTATGTTTTATAACAAATACATATATAGATAAACATCTAAGACCCAGGACAAGTTGAAAAAGGCCATTTTCCAACTTGCCCTGGCTGGGGATCGAACCCAGGACCTCCGGATTAGCGGTCTAGCGTGTTGACCATTACGCCACGGAGGTCGTCAAAGGTCGAGGTATTATCCGACTGCGCTAGAAGGAAGGTAATGTTTTTGGAGTGTGCGTATGAATATTTCTTTGGCACTCTCGCAGCAATTAAAGCTTATGAAATATGAGCGAGAAAGAAGACTGTAAATAATTTTTCAAAACTAAAAATCGACTTCAACATCAAAGTACACAACCTATTTTGAAAAAATGTCTCTGGGACTTCAATGACAAGTATGCCCTTGCAAACAAAAATTTCCAAATTGGTTCAGGCATATACGAGTAATCGGTGAACATATATAAAAAAAAGAAAACATTTCAATGAATTGATAAGTCTCAGACCCCTCTTTTTTTAAAGTCGGTTAAAGAAAGAAGTAGAATCTTTGCAATTATCGGACAATATCCCTAAAGGGGTAGACGGAGCCGCCCTGGGTAGATAGAACCCAGAGCCATAAGACCCAAAGGCCACTTTTAGCGTGATGCTGGGTGAGAAGGTGGAAAAAGGGATCACAATAGGGTTGCTTGCCGCGTCGCCTATTAACATGATTCATATTTTCGCCCATTACCTTGATCGGCTTTTACAATCTACGAGGAAAGAGAAGCAGCTGACACATTCAAAGTTTATTTATTTTTTCCTAAATGAAAATTAAATAATACTAAAAGATCATTATTTTTGGGGCTAGGTCTACATTATATTTCTTTCTAGATAGACATATGAATTTATTTAAGTACATGTTTAATATATGATTGTTACTTTGTAGTTTGTGTAGTTTTATGGAATTTTAATTTTCTTCCTTAATCCTACGTATGAATACGCCTACATGCCTCTCTTACATAAACATCTCTCACAGGCCTGCTGGAAGAGATCTCTTTTGAGATAAGTAGTGCCTTTTTTACTGTAGTATACATTTTCCGTGTACATTAATTGATAATTCTTTAAATATAAAAATTACGTGTCACGTTGTTTGTCCACGATGGACTCCTAAACTGTTGAACCAGTTCAAATTTGGTTTGCACACCGTGTGCAATTTAATCCAACTTGAAATATAGGATAGCTTTAAAGTCCACGCGAACGAAGTCGCAGGCATCAGCTAGTAAATAAATAAAATAGTGTACTAAAACAGATACAGATACATTTTCACGTCTATATCCCTGACGGGGTAGACAGAGCCCAGGGCCGTTAGGCCCAAAGGCCTCTTTTAGCGTGGTGGTGGGCGTTAAGATGGAAAAGGAATCAAAATAGTGATGGGTTGCTAGCCGCATCGCCTATTACCATGATTCAAATCTCGCCCATTCTCTCAATGGACTCTTTCGATCTGCGCGGGAAGAGAAGCAGCTGGTACATTCTACGTTTTTTCTTTTCTCCCAGACCAGCATGGATGTAGTGTACTAATATCAGACTATATCTCTACAATTTAGATGCAGAAGATTGTTTCACAAGAACAAATTTGTAAACAACTTTCCCAACAATAATCCACGTAGAACAACGGCGAGTCAATACACAGGGTGTCCATAAACACCTGAGAGGTGGGGCGCGCAAACAATTTAATTTACTACAAGACGGCCGAACTCCGTAAACAGGCCGATAATACGCATTCCTCCCCTGTTATACCTACAAATTTTCACGGGCCATCGCCCGGTGTAGAAAAACAAATTAAGAAGTCGACAAGTTTGTATCGAACCGTAGCTGCGAGGTTCTGAAGAATTTTATTGAATATTTTGTCAACTTTGGATCGGTTTTTAAGACTTTGAAAGAAATTGGCTACAACAAATGTTATTGATTACATGTTAAACACTTTTTATGATATGTCATGTCGTTTTTTTAAACTATATATATTATGCAATTTTCTTCTTTCTTGGTCCTATGTATGAACACGCCTGTATGCCTCTCTTACATAAACATCTCTCACAGGCCTACTGGAAGAGATCTCTTTTGAGATAAGTAGTGCCGTACAACTTTTATTTTACGTATTCTCTGTATACATTTTCCGTGTACATAAATTAATAAAACAGTGTACAGACTATATCTGTACAATTATATTTTACGAAAACAACATTCGCAACAATAATCCACGTAGAACATCGGCGAGTCAATACACAGGGTGTCCATAAACACCTGAGAGGTGGGGCGCGCAAACAATTTAATTTACTACAAGACGGCCGAACTCCGTAAACAGGCCGATAATACGCATTCCTCCCCTGTTATACCTACAAATTTTCACGGGCCATCGCCCGGTGTAGAAAAACAAATTAAGAAGTCGACAAGTTTGTATCGAACCGTAGCTGCGAGGTTCTGAAGAATTTTATTGAATATTTTGTCAACTTTGGAGCGGTTTTTCAGGGAATTTGCGACGATAAGTGGCTTCACCTTCAATATACGTACCTGCTCGTATAATATTTCATTTTACTTCAGTGTTTTTTATTTGGTCTTCATTTTATTTTTGGCATATTGCCATATAAACATAATTATTTCTCTTCCTTGTCACTAGATGGCGCGGTAAGGTAATAAATAAGCCTTTTATTACTATTATTTAAATAAATTAGTGCTCTTATTAATTAAATATGACTTATTCGAAATACAATAAAAAAAAAATAAGTATATTCAAATAATTATATTATCTTTGTTATTCGTTACATGTTGGATGTTTTTATTCAAACTATATATTGCGTATACATGGAGATTATTCATAGAAACATATTTATATTATCATGAATTGAACCAACGTGACCTTTGATTGTCGACCTCCGTGCCTTAGCGATTAACACGCTAGTCCATCACTCGGGTCCTGGTTTTGATCACCAACCAGAGCAAGTTCGAAAATGGCCTTTTTATAAATTGTCTTCGGTCTTAGATTTTTGTCTGTATAGATATGCGTTTTTATTTATTATAAAATATAGTATCGTTGAGTTAGCAACTCATAATACAAGTTTGAACTTTGTTTAAGGCTAGCTTTATCCGTGACATTATCATCATATCAGCCACAGGAAGTCCACTGCTGGTAATAGGCCAAGGACTTCCAAAACGACCGATCGGAAGCGGCCTGCATCCAGCGCCTTCCTGCAACCTTGCTCAGGTCGTCTGACCACCTAGCAGCTAGATGTTCTATCAGTGTGTTTTGATCTTTTATCTTGGTCCTTGGACGTTAGAAAGTTTCGATTATTGAAACCAAATCAAAAGGAACCCTAAAAGTGTGTTCGAGACAAAAAAATCGCGTGCTAATAAACGGGATGTTCTAATTCATCATTGTTCTTCGCTAATAAAAACAAGACGGCCGACACACCGGGCACAAACATTAACGAGGAATAGATGCGACACTTTATCTAACAGTGGGACAATGTAGGTCTTTATATCCTATGACGGTTACCTGGTGACGACAAACAATTTAAAATCTATATATGAGTGAGCTGGACATGTTTACGTATGAGACCGGAAAGATGGACAAGAAAGGCGACGTAATGGGTTCCAGAAGGACGCTGGCGTAGGGGAAGGCCGAGGAAAAGATGGAGGGACGACATTGAATACTACATAAGTGGATGGCAGCAAGCTGCCTTGGATTGTGAATCGTGGAAGCAAGAAAATATTAATAAGTGAAGAAAATCAAATTGGGACTTGTATGAAATACCAAACCGTAACATAGTGTCTTGGAGTTAATATACTCTTTTAATTAATGTCAGTTTTCTGCATAACTAAATCTTAGAATCACGTTCAAAATGGATGCGATCAATGACATGTTCGTTATTTTGGGACGTTTTATTTTCTTATGAGTACAAAATATTTAAGTAGAATAGGGCCGCTCCAAGTCCTCCCGTGAATGTCGTAGAAGGCGACTTAGGAAAAGCTAAACAAAACTTATAAGGAGACAAAAAGACCTGATAATGACGATGATGACAAAATAAATATTTTTCGCAGTTCCACTTCTGTCACCAACGTCATTCCCACCGGGGGATAGATGTCGCCCCACTCGTCCCCATCGGGGGATAGGTGTCATTACACAGTCTACGGCATTATTTTTAATCATCGTTCTATTTTTAAAATCGAGCCATTTCTGAATGATTGACAGCGACTTTGTGAGATAATGAAGGTTGCTTTCTGTACATTATTCTCATAGTCTATTGTGATATACATATATAACACCGGTGTGACATCAGGTCAATCAACTGCTGTGATTGGACCATCAGTTGTCAGATTGTATCATCAGTTGTAGAATGTAACCAATAACAACAGCTTATATTGGACCTGACTTCACTATGCTGTCATCCTGTATCCCAAATTTTTGAAAATGCTCATTATTTCTCCGTCGCTTCTTCCGATTCCCATTTTCTATCTTAGACCTGTAATTTTTCTAAGCGTGGTTCTGCTTTAAGAGACCCGTGGCTCTGACTACCTAATTTCCATGCTGGTCTGGAAGAAAATAAAAACCTCGAATTGATTCACCAGCTGATTCTCTTCCCGCGCTGATCGTGAAAGCCGATCGAGGAAATCATGTTAATCCCGTCACTATTTGGATTCCTTTTGCCGCCTTCTCACCCACCGCTATGTAACTTTGGATTTTGCGGCCCATGGCTCCCTCTACTTTATCAAATATTAGCTGTGCCCGTGGGCTTCGCTCCCCGTGGAAATTTCGGGATAAAAACTATCCCATGTCCCTGGGTATCAAGCTATATCCATACCAAATTTCATCTAAATATGTTAAGTGGTTGAAGCGTGAAGAGGTAACAAACAAATATACAAACTCACTTTCGCATTTATAATATTAGTGAGGAAGTAAGGAGGACGTTTTGCGGTTGAAATGATGAATAAAGGATAAGAATAAAGGACTTATCAAATAAAAGAGGAAAAAAAAGCCCATCGCCTGATGTATCCTTCCATTTTTAGTAAAAGGCCCCATATATCCCATTGTCGGTTGACAGCCAATAAACAAAACAGAGTAAGAAACGAGATCAAAATCCAACAACAGTCGTTCCGTGCTTATTGTTGTTTTTAATGAAATGTGGCCGAATGATGGTCGAACCATTGTCCCGCGGTTCGGACATTATCCCTGCCTAATATCCTGCAGGGCCGGCAATAGGCGGCCAGTAATTTATTCGCAAAATGACCTGTTATAGTAATCTATTCGCAAAATGACCTATAGTGGCTGAATTATAGCCGGTGTATTGATCTGCGATTCAGAGAGCTGGCTCTGGTTGATTTGATCATTCAACGTGGCGAAATTTTCGAACTGTCCTATTCATATAAATAAAAATTAGGACTCACGAAGAAATTAATTGATATGATAATTTATTAAAAAGCGATTACAATTTTTTTTTTGCCAATAATTAGGGTAATTATTTATTGAAGATGATGATGGTTATTGAGCAGCTTGATTTGCATAATAAATATTTTCTTTTGCACGCAAACCTTTTACAAAATAATTCATTAATGTGATTACATGTGGCAAGAGGTTTATCAAATAGTCATTTAGCAAAAATGACGTTTAGAGTAAGTCGTTTTGCGAACACGTTTGTCGTCGACTGCAAAGGGCCGGCCGTAAAATTGTGGATTTCGGGATGCGAGTGATCGGGTGACAAGTTTAGTTGGTAACGAGGGTTTGAGATAGGGTTAATGTGCGATAAACGATGTTGCTGCGACGATGTGAAAGAGATGTAGTGTCTGTTTCGTCCGTCAAGGGTGTAAAATTACATGTATCGATCTAGTTACTCATCTAACCAAATTGCTGTGCCCGGTCTATAGATGATCTTAAACTGTATTGTTATCATCTTTGTTTGTAATAAAATATCAATATCAATACTCAATATTTTATTATAGAGTTAATGGATTCAGGTGTTATCTTACTAAAGTCATAGTTACGTCATCATCAGGTCTTTCATCTCCACTGCAGGAGCACGACACTCTCTGTACTAATAGAGCCATACTTGGCCAGGGCAGCCAGGGTACTTGGCCTACACTCTTCACGCTGGCCTGGCGGATTGGAGAGGTCTCATTGATGTTTATAAGCTTTTTTTTAGCTTGTATCCTAAGTCGCTTTATACCACGTCCACGGGAGGTCTAGGGATGCTATTCTGCCCTGCCGGAAACTACACGGCTGATAGTTACATACTCTATGATAACAAGTACTTTGTGTTTCAGCCACCAGTTAAGGCTAATTGCATTGGTCGATCTGGCACGCATTCGGGGTCCGGGAGATTTCTTAAATGCATGCCGGCACGCATGTGGCCAGCTGTTCTTACTACTCGATATATCCCGCATTCGCGGTGCGAGAGATTTTCGTAACGCATGCGGAGAGCCGTTTTCACTAGTCGATAGAGTAATGTACCGTCGATATCTAACCCATGGACCTTTCCCTTCTTGCAATAGATTTTGCAGCTGCCGAAACCTATTCAAGGTTACCTTACCTAGGTATATCCAGGAATGAGTTTTGGCGGGAGCGTCACATAACAACTTCTCCAAAGGGCCTCTACGTGTTGGATCTGTATCACCACGCAAGCCCCTCAAAGGACCGGGGTGAAAAGACATGTGAATATAAAGAAAATTAATATATTTTTTTCTAATCATAAAATCAATTATTTCGGGATTTTTATGAAAAAAATATGTCATTAGTGACGTAATTGTATCTTGGAGTCAAATAGCGCTTTTTAAATCAGTTTTTACGTCACGTTTAAAATGAATACAATCAATGACAAGTGACATTATTTTGTGACGAAGTATTCTATTAACACTACCAAATAGGTTTTGTTTTGACCCAGGAAACTGCTCATAAAAAAACGTTATTAATTCGAAAAATATATCGCTATTTATTGGAAAAAGCAACTGGAAACGACAGATATCTTTAAAAAATAAAGCTTAATGTAAATAGGTATATTAGTCGTCTCCCTTAAAGAGTCATTGACACGAAAAAACGAGATTCGCGTCACGTAACCAAATTGAGGAAAAATCGAACCCCTCTTAGCGTAAAAAACACGTCAATTATTAAATTAAAAGGCGCTCTAAATATGCAGAACTGATCTAGTCCCTTGGCGGATATTATCGCCTGAAGTCACGGCGTGGGAGGGGGGCGAAGGGTGGGGGGTGACATTTTTTTTGCCGTCAGATAGATTGGATGACACTCGATCTCGAGGACGAAATTAAAAAGCCGGCTATGAAACAGCAAACGGAGCGCGAATTATTCCCGTTGAGTGATTCCCGCCCATAAAAATTCTGATTGATCAATTCATTCGGTGTTGCCATTTCGTCTTAATGAAGAGCACGTTCTGGTCATTTTTTTTTTGCTTTCCCCCACCGCTATTTTCCGCCGGTTTTCCCCTTAGATGTTTTATTAATTCCCCGCTTTTTAGATGTCCTCCCAATAATCAAAAACAGATTTGTGACGATTTGCCTCCCGCCTCGATTCGATTCTCTTTTTCCTGAGGAAACGGATGAACATTCGGTCTTGCATAACTAAAATCTCGTAAACCACAGACGAATACAAATAATGTTTCCTTAAAAACGCGTAGGTGAAGGTACTGGGATGGGATCGAATGTTTCTTCCATGACGATTTGGGGGAAAAGAAAAAACTTAAAGAGTACCAGCCGCTTTTTTCCCGCAGATCGTAAAAGATCGTACAAATGTGCGAAAAAGCATGCGGATAATAACCCGTCGATATTTTGATTCCTTTTTTCCAGCTACACGCTAAACGTGGCCTTTGGGTCTTGCGGCCTTGGGTTCCTGCTTAGAGCCGCAAAATAATAGGCGATGCGGTTAGCAACACATCACTATTGTGTTTCCCTTTTCCATCTTCTCGCCTACCATCAACCTGAACGTGGCCTTTGGATCTTGCGGTCTTGGGCTCTAGAGTAGCAAAATAGAAGGTGATGCGGTTAACAATCCCTCACAATTTTGATTCCGTTTTCCATCTTCTCGCCCACCATCACGCTAAGCGTGGCCTTTGGGTCTTGCGGCCTTGGTCTCTGTCTGCTTTGAGCAGCAAAACCGAAAAATTCCACCCGCCCCATTATGTACAAAGAAGTCATAGTAGATGTATTATAAAATGTCACGTAAAAAAGGACAAAGAAACAACCAAAACGTCCCGACCACTTCAAAAAAACCATTGAAGCGTATAACATGGCGACCCCTAAAATTGGTCGGTATTAACTAACGTCTGAATTAAGAGTTTCAATTATAGTCCAGGATCCCGCAGCAATCCCACCGTACTTTATTCAAATCGGATATCGTGCCGTTTCTTGCACGTTTGAATTACAAATCGGAATCTTTTTTGGATTTAAATTTGGCTACTCCCTCTCAAATTGCTACTTTGATAGCCTCTTTTATGCTTCGGGAGACAGTGAAGTTTACAGCAGGAATTGACAAGGTAATGTCAATTTAAAATATTGAGTTATTGGCACTGTATCCCTGGGCATCCGCATTCCGACCCAAAATTTATATATCAGATTAATTTCTCGTTTTCTTTTTTCTTAAACTTCAAATCTTGAAGTAGGTACTAATGTACTATAAGACTACTATATGTAATAGTCGAATATTACTATATACTGTACCTCGATTGAGGAGCTGATCAAGGTCGCTGGAAGGCGCTGCATGCAAGCCGCTCTAGATCGGTCATTTTGGAAATCCTTGGGAGAGGCCTATGTCCAGCTGTGGACGTTGTGCGGCTGAAATGATGATGATACCTTTATACTACTTTGCTAAACAAAAATATATGGGTCCTTTATTTTTGTATAATCTAGTTGACGGACTAAATAAAATCATATATTTTTTACCCAATCTACATCCCTATTGGAAGTAAATTCATACTCCACCGACAAGACGAGCTCTTAAATACAGATAGACAATATTTTTAACAATTAATAAAATGTCATCTCCATCAACAAAAACTCACTTTCCGAACCGGAATTTTCTTGAAGATTATCCGCATGGCATTAGCAATGCAATGAAGGTGGAAAAATTCGCGAAAACAAAGGCCCGAGATGATGAATGTTTGTTTGATCTTGATTAATTAGTGACGCCAGAGGGAATAGCTTATGACGTCATAATTGTGCGTCAAACGTGACGTAATTAAAGATATCGATGGTGGCGTTATTGTTGAAAATAACTGGCCAATTTTTCGGGTAACAAGAAAGATTGCTGATTTATTCGTTAATAAGAAAGCGTAGACTATTCGAAGCCTATATCCAGCAGTAGACATCCTACCGCTGAAGACTTAATATTTTATACCTATTTCCTGCGGCGTTGCTCATTTATTTACTTATTTAACTTTATACTAAATGTAATAAGCGGACTTACAGCCATAGGCTTTATCTACCAATCAACCTACTGGTGAATCTGGTGATGCCGAGAATAAGAAGTCTTTAGAAGGAAGTGCATAGGTCAATCTGACATATCCTGTAGTTAGTTGCACATAATGACATTTAATCCATCAGCCAAATTTGCGGAGCAAGTTCAGTCCATAATTCTGAATTATTTTACGTAAAAATAATTAGCGAACAATAAAAATAAATTGACCTTTCACACAAATTAGTGCTCAGTACTTTTGCGATGGGAGGATATTTTTTTATATAAAAAGTTCATTGTCACTGAACTTGCTCTAAAAGATTGACTGGTAGTTAAAAAGTCACACCACACTGTATAATATTATACTATAGCTGTGCCCGTGGGCGTCGCTCCCCGTGGGAATTCCGGGATAAATAGTACCGTGTGTCCTTCCCCGAATCTCAAACTATATCCATACCAAATTTCATCCAAATCGGTTCAGTAGTTGAAGCGTGAAGAGGCAACAAACAAACAAACAAATATACAAACTCACTTTCGCATTTATAATATTAGTAGGATAGTAGGATAGGATTTGTGCGTTCAGCCATTTTTAACGTAATAATGTAACAAGTATCCAAACTCACAAACATCTCAACTGACATATTTTAAATTAAAATTTAGTTAAGGTAAAATATATATATCTATGCATATTCCACATAAACCATCAATACGATCCAATTAACTTCTTATTCTCTAACTATCATCCCCTGCAGCCTAATGGACAGAGCATGTTTGGGCGGGTGATTACGCTAAGTCAGTCCCGATCGACCTCTCAATTTATAATAGGTATAATATAATAGGTATATACTATACCTATGAAATTGACGTTCTGGCAGTACAGGCCAGTACGCACGAAGTAAAGAGACCTGTGCCAACAGGCATCTTATCTGTCGTGCGTAACAAAAACTCGACTTTGTAGCTCTCTCTGCATGAACACATGCAAATTAAAACGCAATGCAAGGATGCCGAAAACAGGGCTTCGGCTATGGGTTTACGACCGATCGCTGCGCCAAATCAATCATTCATCTAAATGCTGTTTAAGAATGAGCATACATACATACATATTTTCACTCTCTCCACTTACTACGATCCTTGCAAACCTCTTTTACTTCAACTCTTTTCATGCATGCTCTCCGGTACTCCTTACATCAACTTTCTTCAGAATAAAATGTTTGTGATTAGTCCTTTAGTCGCAACTTACGATATCCACAGGAAATAGGTGGACTCGCCCTATACTTTTTAGATGCAATCTATGTCTATGAAGCCCGGAAACCACAAATACGACCCAGAGTAGAGGTTTGCTCATTTCCTTACAGCTCCCTTCATAACTGGATGGCTCAAGGCGTCAATCATATGACTTTGAATCCCACTGTTTTCTTGAATGTACTAAGAACGTTTTTTCAATTACGAAGCGACCCGACCCGGCCCGCCCCGATCTGCCCGTGCCCTTCCATCTCCCCTCATAACTAGATGGCTCAGGGCTGGGCATTGACGTCAATCATAGGGTGACTTTCAATCCCACTGTTTTTTCTTAATGACTATCTTGGAGTGTGTGTATTGTTTACTAAGTATTGTTAGCGGTATGACAATTTGCGATGGATCAGATTTTTTTTATTTGAGCGATTTTGGCTTCTAGTGCGTATTGGTAACCACGCTAGACTGTCATTCGGTCTGGGTTTAACCTTGGCTGGATCAGGGCAAGTTGGAATATAGCCTTTTTAAATTGTACCTGGTTTTAGGTGTTTATCTGTAATGTCATAACATATGGCATCGTTCAGTTAGTATCCCGTAACAGTTTAAAAACGTACTTGGGGACAAGTTTTAACTCTGTCCCTTAAGGTATGTGGTACCACGGGCTATACTAGGTCACTTTAGTGTAAAGCAATTAAAATATCAGTCAAAAATTTAAAATAAAATCGGCATTTCCATACAAAACTCTAAATCCTAATTCCATTCAAAATTAAAAAAAAAACGACGGTTTGCAGTCTGGGAATGCCGGCAGAAGTGAAAACTTGAATATTAACGTTGTGCATTTGTTACACACACGAACATTCGCGCAAGCGCCCTGCGCCGCCTAAACGAAACAGCAGGCGCAGGCATACATTTTCGCCGCGCCGTAGAAAGAGAGGGGGATACTCCCTCTCCTACGCCGCGCCAGCTGTCTACTCTCCATCCATCTTACGAATTTTCGATCAGGTCACGTGTCCTGATGCGAGTTTAACATTTTTTACCCATTCCAAAAAAAGTGCACAACTTCGCTAAAGAAGTTTTCACTTCAAAAACACTTATACAAAATCTGTTTCGAAACATGCATAAACAAACTAAAATCAAAACTCTAATTTCTAATTCTATTCGAAATTCAAACTAGGCCATCGGAATGTAAAATCACAATGGCTGCCACATACATAACCCTCCGCTGACGGGCACGCGTCACTGCTCTGGCTGAACATCAAAGGGGTCTAATTGACCGGATCAACTCGGAATCAGCGATTGTTCATCAGTTATGACTTTGATAGTTTAGGCACATTCAGGGATCAAAGATTGGTAATCGGTGCTTATGCGGTTGGGTTGAGTTATTAGCTACTTGGCAAACTTGGGCAGTCAAAATTCAAAAGGCTACAAAGTGTCTATTATTTGAATTTTCGTGTGGACAACGGAATAAAAACCGCTTTTTTGTTTTTTTGAAGTGAAAACTTCTTTAGCGGCGTTGTGCACTTTTTTTGTAATGGGTAAAAAATGTTAAACTCGCGTCAGGACACGTGACCTGATCGAAAATTCGTAAGACGGATGGAGAGTAGACAGCTGGCGCGGCGTAGGAGAGGGAGTATCCCCCTCTCTTTCTACGGCGCGGCGAAAATGTATGCCTGCGCCTGCTGTTTCGTTTAGGCGGCGCAGGGCGCTTGCGCGAATGTTCGTGTGTGTTTATTCAAAAATGCACAACGTTAATATTCAAGTTTTCACTTCTGCCGGCACTCCCAGAGTGCAACCCGTCATTTTTTTTAATGAAAAAAGCAGGAAGGAATTAAAATATTTTTATCTAAGGATAAATCATATTTACAAATATCATATTAAATAATATTTTTTTAATTAACCTTTACAGTCCCACAGCTGGGCAAAGGTTCCTCTCATTTTTCTCCATTTATCTCTATCTTTCTTGTCCGTTACTCGTGTATAAAAACAATATGTACATTAATACGTTCACCTGCACTTGAAATTATTAAATCTTACACCGAAGCTTATTGACTGAGTCTGAAAATAAATAATGCGAATTCAAGAGAAAACATAAACAGCAGTGAACAGTCTTTTAGCCATATCTTGTACATCTTTTACATTTTTTTTATACAACTCAAGACAAACGCATTCACTTTTGTTTAGTACCGGCATCTAATACAGCGCCTAAATGATCTCCCCAAACTTGGAATCGACAATGCGTCACCAGGTTTTTTTCTCCCCCCTCCACCCCTTAATGAGGGTACCTCCTGGGTACCTCCGATTTTATATCTGCCGATAACCGAGTACATTGAATAATTGTCGTAATTTAGACTGCTTGTTACGCAAAAACACGAGACTGGGGGTTTTATTACGTGTTCCGATAACAGGGGTTGATAGCGATTGTGTTTTTGGCGATAAAGGTTTGATTGTTTGTTTTATTGGTGCTTTGGATAGTTGCTAATGCTTTTGGTTAGATAAAACAATATTAAATTTTATCACACAGTAAATACTTATTGGAGTGAAATCGAAATAGTCAAACTAGATTATCTCGTCATATTTTATACGTAAACTAGATCACTATAATGTGTTTAAATTACAGTAAAATAACATAGAAAAATTTGGCATTTCCATACTGATGTGTGCAGCCAATTACTTGACTGATATTTTAATTTTATTATGCCTTAGTGATCTAGTATAGCCCTTGGTTTAATTTATTATGGTCACTTCAATTCCACGTTGTATAGTTGTCCAATTGCTACTTACTTAGCATATAACCCTTGTTTATATGTGACAATGATTAAAAGAAAACTCCTACAGACTATTTTCAAGAGAGTAGATATTAAAGCAATATTATTTTTATATTATACTTTAATCAATACTAAGCTTTCAGCAAGAAATTCTACGATTAAACCAACTATTAAAGAAAAAGTTGGAAACACATTCAGATCCACATCCAAATCTTTGAAAATTAGTAGATATTCCAATTTTTTTACTGATTTGGTAAGTGACAAACGAGCGTTGCAAACAATACTATAGAGGTCGTAATGTTAAAAATAGTAAATAAAACTTCACTGTGTGGTTTTCAGCAGAATAGATTAAGACCACTCCAAGTCTTCCCGTGGATGTCGTAGAAGGCAACTTAGGAAATACAAAACAAAGCATATAGGACCTCTCCAACACGCCTAGCCAGCGTGGAGAGTGTAGGCCAAATCCTCTGACTGCTCTGGTCAAGTGTAGGAAGATGCGGCTCATTACGTATTCCGTTTCATTACAAAATTGAAAGAAAATAGGTTGTTATGAAGTTCTATCAACATCAGGTCTTTTTAGTCTCCTCTGCAGGAATTCAAATTCAAATTACTACCAGAGCCTAGTTTTATTTAGAGAGCTACGTGGATGTCGTAGAAGGCAACTTAGGAAATACAAAACAAAGCATATAGGACCTCTCCAACACGCCTAGCCAGCGTGGAGAGTGTAGGCCAAATCCTCTAACTGTCTGTGGTCAAGTATGGCTCTGGTAGTAATTTGAATTTGAATTCCTGCAGAGGAGACTAAAAAGACCTGATGTTGATAGAACTTCATAACAACCTATTTTCTTTCAATTTTGTAATGAAACGGAATACGTAATGAGCCGCATCTTCCTACACGTCAAATGAGACATATCTTGTTGCTACTAATGGGGCCGCGTCACATCTCCGGAGCAATTTTAATATTTATAATATTTACGTTTTTGCGACGCGTCTACTTGTAACGCTAATAAGCCACTTGTACTTATACGTTAATGAGATGTTCTCGGTATCGGCAGCTTTCTGCTTGGATGTTTGTTATTTGGTTTCAGTTCATACATGTTTTGTTAAATAATGCCATAGGTTAAATGAATGTTAATGTTCTGACTTAAATAAAATCTAGAAAGCTTAACTATTAGGCTAAGAACACATGTTTTGCTTCAGAATGTTGTAAAAAGAAAGTAGGCAGAATTCAACCTACAAGATAAAGATATTTTTTATTAAGATATAATTTGTTAATTAGTATGTTAGTTTTTCAATATCTGTCACAGACGTGTCAAAATGTTGTCCATTCTGTCTTTCGCCATCTTGAAACTAAAGTGTTTTGTACTCTACTTCTCTAGAAACACACAAAACGTTTTTTTTTAACTATCTATTAATCAAAATAAAGTTAAACGCTTGAGCCGTATTAAAACAGCAGAAAATCATGTAGTTTTTTTACAGAGTGTCCGCCGCGACTCTTCCACTGCCAAGAGAGCGCTGTTTTATTTAACCACTAGCTGTGCTCGTGGGCTTCGCTCCCCGTGAGAATTTCGGGATAAAAACTATCCTATGTCCTTCCCTGGGTATCAAACCATATCCACATCAAATTTCATCTAAATAGGTTCAGTGGTTAAAGCGTGAAGTCGTAACAGACAAAAAAATATACAAACTCACTTTCGTATTTATAATATTAGTAGGATAGAAATTATTGATCAAAATAGAGTTAAAACGCTCGAGCCATAAAACAGCAGAAAATCATGTAGTTTTTCTACAGAGTGTCCGTCGCGACGCTTCCACTGTCAAGAGGGCGCTCGTGTCATCCGCCATCTTGAAAACTAGAGTGTCACATTGCGTTCCTATTCCGCTTTCATGCTACCTCTTGGCGATTACCGGGCGTGCGAGTTGTCTGCTTTTTAGTTTGTATTAACATTTCGAGTGCTGAAGGGTTAAAACGTCACGTGTGTTTTTGCAAGCTCTAAACAAAATAACAGTTGGGATTTTTAAGAAAAAATAGACCTATAATAGGTAACAGTTAGGTAATTAGCCAAACACAATGTAATAAGCCGTGTGATTTCCGGCAGAGTAGAATAGGGCCACTCCAAGTCCTCCCGTGGATGTCGTAGAAGGCGACTTAGGAAATACAAGCTAAACAAAGCTTAAAAACATCAATGAGACCTCTCCAACCCGTCTGGCCAGCGAGGAGAGTGTAGGCCAAGTCCTCTGTCTGCTCTGGCCAAGTATGGCTCTGGTAGTACAGAGAGGGTCGTGCTCCTGCAGTGGAGACAGAAATACCAGATGATGATGATGATGAATGTAATAACGTAGTTTGTAGGGTTCCGTACCCAAAGGGTAAAATACAGGACCTTATTACTAAGACTCCATTGTCCGTCTGTGTGTCTGTCACTAAGCTGTATCTCATTAATTGTGATAGCTTAAAATTTTTACACATGATGTTCTGAAATCGTGCTCTAAATAGAATAACAGTTGGGATATTTCAGAAGAAATAAAAAGTTCGTATAAACAGGTAACAGTTAGGTAATTAGAATACAATGTAATAACGTAGTTTGTACGGTTCCGTACCCAAAGGATAAAAGCGAGTGCCTATTACTAAGACTCCACTGTCCGTCAGTTTGTCTGTCCATCTAATGAACCGTGATAGCTAGACAGTTGAAATTTTTACATATGTTGTATTTCTTTTGCGGCTATAAACAGAAATACTAAAATAGAACACACGTGATTTTTGTTTTTTTTTTCACAATTTTATGAGCACAAACACGAGTGTCAAATTTAATCTAAAGATTTAATTAAACATGTGTTCAAGTCGCATATAGAGAAAAATACTTGTAAATAACCATAATTTTTATTTATATTAGTAATTATACATTGACAACCTCAAAAATCCTCGTAAAAATTAACAATCTTGCCCATTAACCGACTTCAAAAGTCCAAACGTGAATTAATTTCCCTAGCAAATAACATTGAGTACTATTATTACGAATTATAAAGAAAGCAAACATTTACTACAATTGAATAAAGGAAATACAAATATTAAGAGAGTCATTAAGGCAACGAATTAGATTTGGCCCGGGGGCGTTTTCGGATAAATAAAAAACAAACTGGTCATATTATCGCGGCCATCTTTCCATTTTCGCAAATTACCGCGAGGCCACAGCTAAATGACGTCACGTATTTAATTATGGCGCCTACGGAACCTCAAGTGTCGCTTTAGAATTGAAAGCTAACATTGTGTAACACACTGCAAGAACAAACTGAAATATTCTCGATTTTTATCTGTCTCGAAGGTTAAAAAATCGGCTTCACCCAAACTACACAACCGGTATAAAAAAAAGGTCGCGACAAATTGATAATCCTCCTTTTTGGAAGTCAGTTAAAAATGAAGTTGTAATTCATGTTTAAATGTATGTATTTTTAACCCCTGATAAAAAACAGGTATTATACGTCATCTTATGGACTTTCTCATAGTCAACGTCTACGAATTCACCGTAGAACGTCTACGAATTCACCGTAGAAAGCCTACGAAATCATTGTAGAACGTCTACAGCGTAGCATGGTTCTACGAAGTTTCTGTGCGCTTATTTGATCACTGTGGGTTAAGTTTTATTAAAATAAAGTACACATACATTTTCACCTCTTAATTCTGGACGCGGTAGACAGGCCCAGGGCCGTAAGATCCAAAGGCCACGCTTAGAGTGATGGTGGGTGTTAAGATAGAAAAGGAATCAAAATAGTGATGACTAATGAAAATGAGCCATTACACTTGTTCTTTCCACGGCACCTCCTAGTAGGATCATTTCGACTTACACCGCTGGCCGACAGTACTCGTATGGTTCACCATACTATTATTTGTCGTATAGGAAATAAATTCCTCTATTCATATACGTAACCCAAATTTGTGTATGACTTCAGATGAAAAAGTAGCGAAATTGATTTTTGATCGAGTTCACGTAGTTATGCCTGTCCAAAACTGCAGCGTGACCTTGATGACCTCGGTTTTACTGACGATCCTTATAAAGTGGCCTTCTCCAAAACCAATGCAATATCACCGTGTATTTATAAACAGCTCTACATCTCCAAAGGCTGTGTGTACACAGCCGGAGGTCAATCAAGGCGCCACTCTAATGTTTACTGATAAAAAGAAAACCAATTTGTTCCCCGCGCGGCCACAAAGAGCGCTATCTAGCGATAAATTATCGAAATTATTGCATTAAAAATTCCATCTAGTAAGTCAAAGCGAGCCATAATGGCCGCTCGCCGCGTCGTCCGTAACATAAACGACGTAAGTGAGGCCGCCCTCTGCGGCAGATACGTCGTTTCTCGTTTGCAAAAGCAATTTTTCTCGGTAAACGTTATGGGAAACCGTTTTTCTGCCGGAATCTGCGCGAGTCTTGATATATTTAGCTATTCTACGGTTTGATAAGTTGGATCTTTAATTTAAAATTTTATGGAAATTATGTTACGTAGTATTTTTTTTTAAAGTTATACCTTTATCCGTGATGTGTGTATTTGTACGACTTTGTGAGTGACTAAAGGCGTTATCGAAAAGGGATAGCGAACCACAAACTTTAAAACAGCACAGTTAAAATGAAACTGGGACCAACGGCTTATACGTGTCTTGGTCCGAACGTTGGTGTGGGCTGTCATCATTTATGGCAGTCAAGCTAAGCCAGATAAACCTTGTCCACTTACACACACAAAAAAAAAGACGTGTGGCACTCGGGGACTGCCGCGGTAAAGCTATTGCAAACAAGGAAGGACGGCAACGTCGCAAACGGACGACGGAGACGAAGCGGCAACCTACATGGTAGGCGGAGTGGAGAGCGTGAGGTTTTTTCGTTACGGAATTTCTGGATTCGGTTCCCGCGCTCAAGGCCCGCGATAGAAGCTATGCAATAGCTTAAAAAACAAACAAACAGTTAAAATTCATCCGGGAACGCACTAGATATAAATAAATAAATAAATAAGGACAATAAATCACACTGATTAAGATTACCACTTTCACACTTGTATTATGAGATACTTACTTAACGAAACTGTTAATATAACAATCATAATAAAATGACTCATGTTATGAAGTATCCTGTTGATAGTCGATGCGACTAGCAACCCATCACTATTTAGATTGCTTTTCCTACTTTTTCGCCCACCATCACACTAAAAGTGGCCTTTGAGTCTTGTGACCCTGGGCTCTGTCTGCTTAAAACCGCAAGACTCATAATACTATTTGCCCCATTAGGGATAAAGACATGATATTATGTTTTATTGTTATATTATAATAAATATAGTTACATATACACCGTGGAAGGGACATATCCGTAATAGATCGAACCACGGGCTATACGGTGATTATAGAATAATGATAATTAAAAAAAATCGACTTTCCCATACATATAGCCCGGGGGCTGCACATTTTAGTACAGAAATGCCTTTTTTTGTTTTTAGTATTACGAGACTTACCGTGATTAATATCGTTTTTTGCCAGATATTTCGACGGCCCTTCTGCCATCATGGTCGCTGACCGACTGTAAACAACAATTGTAAACATTAATTGTGACCGTGAAACTCTAAAATCATATACGGAAATGCCTTTTTTTTTTTTTGTTTTTTGACTTATTTTAATTTCATATTATACTAAAGTGATGTAGTATACATATATACCCCGTGGTTAGATTTATTACATGTATGTCCCTTCCAAGTTATATAGAATAAGCACCAAAGATTCAAGACAATTTACAAGGCCGTTTTCCATCTTGCCCTGGCTGGGTATCGAACCTAGTCGCGTACTGAGGTAGTAACCATTACGCCACGGAGGTTGCCGAAAAGAAAATATGTCTAGTTCTGCAACAGAGTGGTCTAAGAGATGGTTTATACAGCCGCTTACGTATTACCATAACGTAGGTTTAATGCCTGACTTTTACGATGCCTTAACTCGGAGGACTTTGTGTCACTTTACACTTCCACGTTTATTAGGATGTTTATTTGTCGATGAAAGGCAAAATATTGATGATTTTTAACCGATCTAAAAAAAGGAGAAGTATGTTTGTTACCTCTGAGGTTACCTCTTATAAAAAACGTACAAGTTTACGATAAGAAACATCGTTAATTGAGATATAGAATGTGATAATAACTGTAAGAAAATAACTTTCCAACTGATTCTGAAATACTTAAATACATATCTAGTCTATGTCCAGCTGTGGTCTTTCCGTGACTAATATAATGATGATGATACCCACTTCATCATCACTACCTTCCTCGCCTTACAAGTATCCCTATTTGCGGTTGGCTCAGTATAAATAAATAAAAAAATAAAATAAAATAAAATACATTTATTTCAGGTAACTTTGACCCATATACAATTTAAAAATGATGATATTGATGTCAGTCGCTCGATAATTAATTAATTTACATATATAAAAATACAATTTAAAATGTCAATGAAAATTATTTTACTTACAATTGCCTCTTAAATGGGCAGCACGGTGCCTGTCACTGCAGTGTCGCATGTAGACACAGTCCTGTCGGTCAGCGATCGCCGCCAGGACTATGTTGGAGCTGGCCCGCACCCTGCGCAACAGGGACGCGGCGCGCTTGCGCATAGTAGCGTGAAAATAGTCAGTATGCGCGTCTGCAAACATCCCTGATGCGCTACAGTGGCGGGGCAGCCCCAGCACCGCCCTGAATGCGTTGTTGAATTGTACACGAAGAGCGCTGTAGACGCCCTGCGAGTACGTGGCCCACAAGCTGCACGTGTACAGCGAGGTGCAGTACGCTCTGAACAAAGTAATTTTTACCTTATCCGAGCATCGTGCAAACCTGCGAGCCAACATGTTCGCCCTCCTAGACAGCGCTCTCCGCTCTCGCTCGATATCTGCATGGTCTCTAAGGTCGTGGTCTGTCCTGTGGTCCTGTCGGTCAGCGATCGCCGCCAGGACGATGTTGGAGCTGGCCCGCACCCTGCGCAACAGGGACGCGGTCATGTTCCTCCATTATAAACTATTCTGATACATTTCTATTATAAACTTAGCGTACAATTTAAATCACATCTTTTTTCCTTACAAGTTAGACAGAACCCAAATCGTAAAACATGGCTGGCATGGAAAATGAAATAAAATTGTCGTTAACGATATTTTAATTCAAGCGCTTACTTAAAATGAATTTCATAGTAATAAACAGAGCAAACTCATTACAAATTGTACCAAAACTTATCAGCTAGATTCCAAAATATACCTTAATCGTGTGGTCATAATATTTTGCGAACGGTGACCGATAAGGCGCTGGAAGGCAGCCAACGCCGCCCTAACTTGTGCGCTTTGGAAATTATCGCTTTTGACCGAAAGTGCTCCTGCAATGGATTTAGGACTTAAGTATACTAATAAGACTATTTGATACAAACTGTTTGATACAAACTGTTTGCTGTGTTTCATGCATCCAGGTGAAACTAGATTGGATATACTTATACGTACTCCCATGCTGGTCTGGGAGAAATAAAAAAACTTAGAATGTACCAGCTGCTTCTCTTCCCGAGCAGATCGTAAGAGCCGATCGAGGGAATGGGCGAAAATGCGTCATCATGTTAACAGGCGATGCGGCTAGCAACCCATCACTGTATTGATTGCTTTTCCATCTTCTCGCCCACCTTGACGCTAAAAGTGGCTTTTGGCTCTTGCGGCCCTGGGCTCTGCATAGAACCGCAAGACCCAAAATGCTCTGTCTGTCCCATTAGGGATAAAGACGTGATAGTATGTATGTATGTACATATACGTAACATTATTTTCCTAAGTACTTTTGGTACAAAAACCTCTTCTATCAGGTTTATATCGATTCGACTATAATCTCTTCTTAGCGATTCGCAATGGCGATTTTATATAGTTGTGGACCAGTGTGTGACCACACTTACTCCTCTGTCATTAGCAGAGTTAAGTCCTCTTTTGTACAAGGTGTTGGGCAGTTCGGGCACGAGAGAAGTTGGGCCATGGTTTGATTATTTCCACAGTTACAACGGTCGCTATTTAAGAAAACCTGACATGGTTCTCGTAGCATCTCCCAACACCACTTCGACTATAATAATCTAGGATATTGAAAGATATTTGATTGTACCAGCTGCTTAACTTCCGTTGTAGATCGCAAAAAATTATCGAAGCCTAGATTGGGCGAAAATCTGAGACATGATAATGGAGTGATTCGATTAACGAACCATCACTATTTTGATTCCCTTTTTTTTACCTTCACTCCCAACATGACGCTTCGACTGGCCTTTGAGTCTTGCCTGGCCGCCCCGTTAGGCACACAAAGAAGTGATCGTCTATCTGACTTTATTCTTGAGTCTTCTTCTTCTTCTTCTTATCGTGTGTGTTAGTGACTAACACTAGTGTCAGAGTTTTAAACCGCCTTAAAGGCCTCTGACATGGTTTTAGGTAACGACCAATGTCAAAGACAGTGACCGGGACCGACGGCTTAACGTGCCCTCCGAAGCACGGATCATCTTACTTATCGGACAATTAGGTGATCAGCCCACAATGTCCTAACCAAACTAGGACAACAACACAAAGTCGTTGCCCCCGCCGGGAATCGAACCCGCGACCTCCGGGTATGAGCCAAACGCTCTAACCACTACACCACGGAGGCAGTTTATTCTTGAGTCAGACAAGTCACGTAATGTAAACCATCTTGCGCATTAACCGCGAAAACTTGCAAAGAAAGTATCGGGAAGTGTCATAAATACTGTAGTCATTATCCCGGCGTCATCAGAGCACCTGTCCGCTCAAGGCCCGCAGCGCAGTCGCGGAGCCCTATAAATCACCAAGTCGGCCCTCTACTGGGCCATTACCATTTTTTATGCATAGAAATCGATCCGCCGACGTCTAATGCCTCCCGCGATACATTAATATCTTACTTTTTATGACTCCGGCGAAGGAAGAGCTGACCTGGTGCGTTCGCGTTGTCACATTCGCTGGGTTATTATTAGTACACTAAATCGGTTAATGTTCCGAATTTGTTGAGATTATCAAAAAATAAAAATTTAAACCTGAACTCAAATGATCGCCGTAATATTTAATGGTTTAGAAACTGTACTTCTTGAACAGGTATTATTATTTTATTAGTTATAATCCTACTACTCTACTAATATTATAAATGCGAAAGTGAGTTTGTATATTTGTTTGTTTGTTACCTCTTCACGCTTATACTATTGAACCGATTTGGATGAAATTTGGATGGATATAGTTTGATACTCGGGGAAGGACATAGAGTACTGTTTTACCCGAAATTCCCACGGGGAGCGAAGCCCGCGGGTACAGCTAGTTAATTATTAATTTTAAACAAGAATCACATATAGATACCTGTTTTGTAGAACTCGCGCTTTGCAATAAGTTATGCACCAACGAATGTTTCCAATCACTACCTCCCTTTACGCTTTATGACTGTTCTGTAACAATCCGTCTCGATCCGTCGTACACAACCGCCTCAACTAGTCCGCACGAAAAGCAACCCTCTCCCCTCCCACTAAAGTCCACTATCCCTTAGCCGAATCATTGCAAAATATTACAAAAACGGAGTTGATAATAGGTGGCGCTGGCGATTTTCTTAACGCTTCCATTTTTCTTTCACGGGCACTTTGAGATTAAAAGTTTGGAAAATGAAATGAAAAGTTTTCGGGATATCGGGAGTATTGGGGATTGTAATGGAAGTTGGAAGCGCGATTTTTTATATAATTTTTTTTTTTGGGTGCGCGTTGGCCGCTTTTCATTAGATTTTCGTTTCGAATTTCACTTTGATCTGAAATTAGGAATAAACTAGCTGGCGCTCGCAAGTTCGTCTGCGCAGGATCACACAAATTGTCATTATAAATGGTAGCCTATGTGTTATTCTGATGTATAAGCTGTATTATTGTAAATATTAAAAGCCATTCAGGAGCTTTTACGTGAAAGAATATCATACATCCATACCTAATTTTTTTTGCGTTTATAATATTAGTAGGAAGTAGGATTGAATTTGAAGAGAGTATGAGCCTATGTTGTTCTGCTAGTTCTGAACGGTATTTCTTAATATAGAAAGTCGAAGTCAATGATAGCGCCCTTGAAGTTCAATACTAAAGAAAGTAAAATTACCATCCATAGAATCCATACGCTTAGAATAAGCAAAGAAAAAGACTATGCTCAACTTATCTTTCCGAGTTAAAATTTGTGCCATATGGAAAAATGGTCGTTTCAACCATGTTGCGCTTTTGCACGCCTCATAAGCGAAGCTTTGAGGTGGGTACTACTGTCACTTCGCGCAAAACATCTGATTTTTCAAACTTAAAATGTCTTTATGTATCATACATTGCTTTTGTAAGATAATATATACAGACACATATTAAGAAAAAAACACTATTTTTACCACACTATTTTTAACACTCATGATATTTTTGATGTCATTTTTGTTATTTAAACTAGTTAAAAAACAGTTTAAAAAAGTTCTGTCTTGGACGTCCGTGTGTCTGTATGTGCGGAGGCTTTCCTTGTTAACACGATAACGACCGAAATACTTTACTAATCGAGTCTTTTTTTTTTCTTACGCTTGAGTATGCTCAGGAATAGAACCCTTTCATTTTTCAGGGTCTGATTCGATGTGGTTTAATTGTTATTAAATAAACAAAAAAAAAATATCGACTTTTCTTCATAGTTTTAGTATATCTATATATATCTTTATTTTTCTATATGCGTAAGAATTAAAAAAAAAATTTATGGTCCCTTTGAGGCGTGCTCTTTTGGATTTTCCAAACTTATTTTTTATTGTATACTCGTACAACTCTACAGTAGACAAGCAGTAGCGTGCATTTCATAGAGACAAATAGTATTGGTCTATCCTGTGCCATTCTACTGTAATATTGGATACAAGCGAAACATGCAATTTGCTCATATGCGGCTGTTGTTGTAATTTAGGTACCTAAGATTAAAATATAATACAATACAAAATTAGTGCCTACCTTGTCAAAAAAAATTGTGCACGTCACTGTGTAGGCAAGCATACAAGTTAAGGCTGCTACCAGCGTTAGCGACCTAGAAAATACGGAAAAATCAATTTTTCTTTCAGTAAGATTATCAGTAAGAGTACATAAGAAGCTCATTTTTTTATAAGTAAATAACGGCGCCCCGCGGCATAGGCTACTTTTTCCGCGGGTAAAAACCGGAAAAAGATGCCTATGTCTCCTTTCTGCCATACCAAATTTTATCAAAATTGGTCCAGCCGTTTGCGCGTAAATTAGTAACAATCATACCCACTTAAAAACTTTCGCCTTAATACTATTAGTGTGATAACAGCAAAAACTTTTTTAGATGTATAACTTTAGAAAAGAGGCAAAGTTGCCCTGCAATGAACTTTTGAAAAAATGTTCAGCAGCGTTGAATGAAAAAACCGATACATTTTCCACCAACCACCTCAAGAATTTTCCTACGTTTCTGAAATATCGTCGGTGAATATTTAAAAGCGCAATAAAATATAATTTATACTCGCAAATACGGCTTCCGATCGGGGAAAATATTAATTTCCTTTAATGGCCAATTCTGGGGGGTAAATGAAGCGGAGGAAGAGACAGAGGTGGAATGCTACCGGTAACGCCATCTGGCGTCGAGTAGCGGAGGCGTGGTGTTTGAAAACCCTTGTAAAGTATTTAGGTATTTTGTTCATGTATGGTTTACTTTTGAACAATTATTTATGTGTATTTCTGCGTTTTTTATGCACGATATGTATGAGTATCTATATCTTATATATATAACAAAATATACTGAAACTATTTTTATTGAATTCAGTCCGTGATACTGAATATCTTTCCCTAAGGAACATATATCGAAATATAAAAAAAATCTTTTTGGGTTTCCATACAAACTCGGTTCAGCTGATCGGTCAACTTGTATGGGAGGCCAAAATTTACTTTTCATATTTCGATATGCGTTCCTTAGGGAAAGTTTGTCTATATTATGGACTGAATTCATCCTTAGTCATATATTCAGTATGCCACTATTAGTAATAGTATATATTTTGTTAGACCTTGTATACTTACTTAGTTATAATAAGTTTACTCCTTTTCTTGTTTTTTTTTAATTAGTTTCTGTTACACTTACCCCAAAAGATTACTTTCTCAGCATCACCTGTTGGTTGAGTAGTAGAAAAGGCCCCTGGCTTTAAGTCCGCCATTTGCATGTATTGTAAAAAAATTAAATAATTAAATAAATTACAAGCTATGTTACTGAGGCTATTTTCCAGTAATTCAGTAATTCGTCCCATGTACCTACGGCCCATTTGGGACGAAACGCAGAAAATCAAAATTAATCAAAATTTCATTCTGCAATTCGTCCCATTCTTTTTTTGTATGGAAATTTAAACCTTATTAACGCTTGGTACAGTGAATGAGACAAGAATTAAGATAAATGTATATTTCGTTAGAATTGTTAACATTTTTAAACATGGGACAAATTGCAGAATGAAATTTTAATTAATTTTGATTTTCTGCGTTTCGTCCCAAATGGGCCGTAGGTACATGGGACGAATTACTGAATTACTCAGTTCATCGTCATAATTTCAGTCGTACAACGTTCACTGCTGGACATAGGCCTTTTCCAAGGATTTCCAAAATGACCGATCTAAAATTCATATTTCAAATAAATATATCAAATTCATTACATAAAAAAAATACTTATAGGAATTTGACTACTGATTCGTTATTGTCATTAGCAAAGCGTCACTGATACAGATAAAAACACGTTACAGATAAAACAACAAAATATTCGTCCCACCAACAAATCCAGCAATTTTATTACTAATTACACCAAGCACCGCTCCGGTATCTTGTATTAAAATTCCGCCCATGGCCGAAAAGAATAATATATCTAAACAATTATTTGAATACATGCATCCAAGTGTGAGCCGCCATCGCAGGTCACGTAGGAAAATGACGGAAAAAAATGTGTCCCGACCACCGATCGAGATACACGGCGACGTGGTAGGAATAATTAATTTTTATATTATTTTATTAAATACTAGACGTGATGTACGGGTTTGCCCTGTTGATGGTAACGGTGACTGCGCTTTTCCGGATTATTTTACAATAATACAATACAATACAAAAAACTTTATTGCACCAAAAGACATTTTCAATTTTTTCGACACGAAATAACATGTAATGAGGTACAAGAGGCGGCCTTATCGCCGAAGCAATATCTTACAGTTGATAATTTTATTTATTTATTTAATCTTATTGCTCATGAAAAACAAATTGTACAGAACTATAGGTGAATTTAACGCTAGAAGCGTCGTCTACCGGTCAATCTTTGGGTTATACAGTTATTTTTCTGTAAAGAACATTTTGTAGACAATGCAACTGATAACTCGTCTTTATTTTCATCCTTCTAAAAGAGGCCTTTGGGGCTCACGGCCCTGGACTGTATATGCTTAGAGCCGCAGGATCCAAAAGGCTCTGTCTGCCCCATTAGGGAAAAGACGTAAAAGTGTACATGTACATAATATGGATGACATTTTATTTGGTTGACAGATTATTTGGTTCAATTTCAATATTTTTATTAGTCACATTTACATTCATTTGAATCAATCAAAAGGAATATTGGTTTTTAAACTATCACGCTTTACGTAACGTCTAAGCCCCGTTTAACATTAATAATGTTTATCACATTAGATTAGACGTAACAAAAAAGGTTCGTGCTAAGCCCCGCTTATATGCACATTGAAAGTTCAATATTTGAAAATAAATTTCATAAAAACTATTCTTAGATACAAGTAAATTATTAAGCTTGGAAGAAAGATGAAGTTGCAACTACAATTTTTTTAGTCCGTTTTTTTATGTCCGCAGGCATAGAAAATAAAAACAATGCTATATACATTTGCTGTGTTTCTTCTATAAAATTGCTCACCAAAAACCTTAATCTACCTGTGACAAAATGCTCTCATTCGAAACAGCTACCCATTAAATACAAATCACCAAATCCAATAAACTGAGGAATTATCAGGATTCCTCTCCCGAAATGAAACAATTGGGACTGGGACATTAGAACACAAAAGCGCAGTGCATTAGCGAGTGATTATCGAAAAGAATCAAAGTGCGTTAACCCTGGGCTGGTGTGACCCCCGCGGGGTGGGTTGCTGGAGTTAGCGGGGTTAAGGTACAAAGGGAGATATTTTGATTAAGTATGTGTAGAATTTGATCTTATTTGATACAGATTTTAGCTTTTAAATTTAGGTTTTACGTACTGGGCCCATAACCTTTTTTGACTAGTCTACCCACTGCTTCGTAAATGCCTCCCTTATCGTTTTCCACTGATTCTCATCTTGATGAACTTCTCTGTTGAAACATACTCTGCCTGTAAAAAAACTTCTGGCATTAAGAACCGCTTCTAAATTCGTTGTCACTAAAGCTACTCGTAATTAAAAGAATCTATTCTCGAATTATAATATACATTTTTAGGTGAGGCCCAGCAGTGGACATTATGCGGCTGAATTGATGATGCTGATGAATATACATCTTTATCTTATACTGGGCTCACAACTTGTTATTGTCAAACCTGTATCTAATTAATGAAAATTCCTGAAATCAGGCATTAGGTATAGTTATATTAAACTTTAAGATTAAATAATCTAATACTTCCACTCCCCCGCTTGAACTGGGCCCGCAACCTGCGGTCAAACAGGGCGGTCCAAATCCACGCGACGAACTCCCGTTCGGAACCGCTTCCTATTCCATAATGGCTGGATTCACGGCTGCAAACGTTCTTTATTGCCTCATTGTTTGCGTCTAAAAATAACAGATGCTTTCTATAAATAACTGCCTATTCTTTTACATCTTAAGAGTCCCCTTACCCTAGACCAAAATACAACTTTCCATACAAACGTAGTCTACGTTTTATTTAAAAACGACATGTCCGATTTCGGCAAAATTTTGTAATTTCAAAGATATTGCAATTATCTAGGGTTATAATTGGTTTCCTTCAGTAAAAATATGAACTTGAAATGGAATATAGTGTTTTATATCATTTTTTACCATCAGTATGGGACACTTCTAAATCGTTATATTTTCTTTCCATTTCATAATTTTACCGTGGGAAACCAGTTATAAACCTAGATAATTGCAATTTCTTTACAATTACCAATTTTTAGCGGAATCTGACATGTGGTTTCAAAATTAAGCGTAAACTACGTTTGTATGAAGAAGTCTAGGGTAAGGGGACTCTTAAAGAATTATATCAAGTTACAATGGTCAAGGCATTCGTTTTGGTATCTGAATGTCGTGGGTTAAAATACCACCGGGAAACATGCTTTGTAACAAGTTGTTTCCAGTCTAGTTAGGACATTGCAGGCTTGAATCACCTGATTGTCCGCAAAATTAATTGAAATTGAAAAAAAATTGATTTCGAGCTTTGAAAGGCACGTATAAACTGTGGGTAACGATCACAGTAAAAATGAATATGATAAATGACAAGTGACATTATTCTATAACGTATCACTTCCTTATCTTCATCATTATCAGGTCCTTTTGTCTCCACTGCTGGAGCACGACCCTCTCTGTACTACCAGACCACACTTGGCCAGAGCAGTCAGAGGACTTAGCCTACACTCTCCACGCTGGCCAGTCGGGTTGAAGAGGTCTCATTGATGTTTATAAGCTTTGTTTAGCTTGTATTCCTAAGTCGCCTTCTACGACATCCACGGGAGGGCTTGGAGTGGTCCTTTCTACTCTGCCGGAAATCACACGGCATACTACCTTATCATTACAAATTAATTTATTTTTGATCCTGGATGCTACCTTATTAACACACTCGGTAAAGGATAAGATCACAATAACAGTGATTCGTATTGCAGTTTCGTTTGTTTACAAACAAATCAACTTACAGCGTCTATCCCATTTCACGCCGAAGGATCATAACAACTTTTTCAATTTCCTTCGAAAATGGGCGGCCGCCGTCAAACGATAAATGATTATAAGTGTGACGTCATAGGAAACGAGCCAAGACGCAGAGAGTAATGAGAAATAAAGAAAAAACCGGCGGGAGAAGGCTCTTTGCCGCTTTTATTGATTAAAAAAGTTTTATAATCAAGTTTTCTGCGCGTCGGCAGATAGTTGCAACGGTGTTTGTATAGATTCTATTGTTTTTGAAATGGATTTTATTCGTTTTCAAAAACAGAATGACGAATTCTAAAATTTTAACGCAGCCATCTACACATTTTAATTTAAATTATAAACTAACATAGCTTTAAGTTTCCTTTGTGACTTATACTTAACGGGTTGTAAAGCCTGAAATAATCGATTCTTTTTTTTTTCCACATTTTAGTATGTTAATAACTTCAAAAAGCATCTAAGAACTAAGTAAAAAATTGTTTCGTAAATGAACATAAACTTACGTAAAATTTCGGTAGATCTTAGATACAACCGCACCGGCGAGCAGAAGCCTTCCTGGGTAGGCTCCTCAGACTATCTAGATCCTAGGAACGTGGTCAGCATTGATAGCGCTGATCTCACATGCTGGTCTGGGAGAAAAGAAAAAACTTAGAATGTTTCAGCTGCTTTTAAAAAGCCGATAGAGGGAATGGGTGAAAATGCGAATCATGTTAGTAGGCCATGCTGCTAGCAACCCATCATTATATAGATTGCTTCTCGTCCACCTTGACGTTAAAAGTGCCTTTAGAGTCTTGCAGCCCTGGGCTCTGTCTGCTTAGAGCCGCCAGATACAAAATACTCTGTCTGCCCCATAAGGGATAAAGACGAAGACAAAAGACGTGATAATATCACACTAATATTGTAAAGGCCGAAATTTCTGAGTGTGTGTGTGTGTATGTAACTTTTCCAATTTTGATAAAATTTGCAGCTTATCAGCTACAAAAGCTTCTTTAGGCGCGTTCAATCCTCGTGGCGCAGCTAGTGTATGTATAATTGTATAATTGAAAGCAGAAAGCCTTACTAATTTTGGATGTAACTATCAATAATTTCTTGTTCCAGAAACTGCACCTGCTTTCTCCTCCGACCTTCTCCGTGGAACGTGTCATCAGCAGCTCGTGTGGCAGCCGACTCTGCGTGTGGGGTGCCAGAGGGGTCACCGTCGCTGAGCTGCCTTCCAGGTGGGGCAGAGGGGGGCTGTTCGACTCTGGCAATCAGACTGTATTGTGCAAGTAAGTGAAAGAGATATTTTCTCAAACTTATGTATCTTCAAAAATATATGACACCAGTTGAAGACCTCTGTGGCGTAGTGGTCGTCATGCCAGGCTGCAACTTCGGAGGTTCCAGGTTCTATCCCCGGATAGGTCAAGATCGAAATGGTCTTTTTCAGACGGGATGTTTTCTATATAAGTATTTGTTATAAAAATATAGTATTGTTGAGTATATTTTTATTAGTATCCTATAACACAGGTCTCGAGAAATTAATACACATATAAAATATTGCCCATAAACCATCACAATTGGGTATTTTCTCAGTTCAAAAATAAATTGTTCGGTACTATTAAAAGAATGAAGTGTGTCAACATAATGTCACTTGACATGATCGTCTCCATTTTTAATGAGATTTTACATTTATTATTGCAGAAAAACTGATATTAAGAGCGCTATTTGACTCCGAGGAACTATGACGTCATCTGCCTGTATTTCATACAAATGAAAATCCCATAAAAAATGTTTGTTTTAACGTTTAGAAAAAAGTATCTGACTTGTTGGAAAATAGCGGAGTAAATACCGTTAAATAAATTACATTAAGCTTAAAAAACATTCTTTGTACATTTCTAAGTGCAGCAAATAAGAAGAGAAACGACGACGGCGTGTATTTTCTAGATCGAGGTAAATTTTCATACTATTGAGCTCCTTGAAGCGACCGTAACGTTGGCCTGAGGCGACGATTACGGCAAAGATTATTTGAGTAAACGACACAGAAGTGAAGTTCTGGATTTAATTGCTACGAATTATATTATGATTAAAAAATTATATGAAAATCGCCGTAGTTTCCGGCAGAGTAGAATAGGAGTAGAAGGCGACTTAAGAACAAGCTAAACAAAGCTTATAAACATCAATGAGACCTATCCAACCCTTCTGGTCAGCGTGATGAGTGTAGGCCAAGTCCTCGGGCTGCTCTGGCCAAGTATGGCTCTAGTAGCACAGAGAGGGTCGTGCTCCTGCAGTGGAGACAAAAAGACCTGATAATGATGATGATGATATGATGATGAATGAAGCTGATGGCCTTAGTCAAAGTCAATGTAGGTCAAGCAACGAATTAGTATTTCATAACGAAGTCTCGAACTTGCTTTGGGACTAGGTTAATCTGTGTAATTTGTCTCTTTATATTTACTCAGCTCTCGGCTTTTTTTTGCGTTCCCTACGCAGCGTCCTTTTCTCGATCGGTGCTATCCTAGCCGCACAGCTGGTCATTATGTCGTGTGGCATACAACACAACAGGAAAACCAGTCTAACAGACCAGACCAGTCAGCATGAATTAAAAAAAATATTTGTCTACGTTTGCCGGGGTTAAACTAATGGAGTTCGCTATGCCCTCCAGAGAAATGGTTAAGCAGATTTGCTATACAGCTGATGAATTCGGCCAACACAACAAGCTCTAAGACTGTTCCACTTGGAGGCGACATGTTTTACCCAATGCTTCCCAGAGGGACCAAACAAATAGGCACCAAATCTCCACCGAAACGACACCATAAAGAGTATAGCGGATTCTTGAGCTGTACAGCTGATGATTTCGGCCAACACAATCCGCTTGGAGGCGACATTTTTTACTCAATTCTTCTCAGAGGAAGCAAACAAATAGGCACCAAACCTCCACCGAAACGACACCATAAAGATTCGCCACTCTTTTGTACATGTTATTACAGTATATCCCCATTAGCATATTCCGCGCGTTAAATTAATTCGAAGATCCCGCAGACGCTGGGATCGGATTTGTGCATCGGAAGCGATATTATTCTTACCCTTTGCGGAATCTTGAACATTTTCCTCGGTAATGAGCGGGTGGTAATTTTCAAAGTTGTAAGCGGTTATAGCTCGGGTGATAATGTTATGACTTACAAATTGTGTGATATACGTATAGTCTGACTAGCTGCGCCCGTGCCCTTCGCTCCCATTGGGAATTTCGGTATAAAGAGTACCCTATGTCCTTCCCCGGGTCTCAAACTATATCCGTATCAAATTTCATCCAAATCGGTTCAGTAGTTTAAGCGTGAAGAGATAACAAACAAACAAAATACAAGCTCACTTTCGCATTTATAATATTAGAAGGAAGTAGTATTAATAGGATATTCCGCCTAATGAGAGACTTCCACCGGGTGCCTACCTCCCCTGGGCAGTCTGGAAGTCTTTATAAGACTCTTTTGAGTTATATGTCAAGACGGTTGTCTAACGGTTAGGCGGAATTTGTCCGAAAATAACTAATGCGTTTGCGGTGCTGTCCAATCTGTGACCCACTTACTGTCCAAAATACCCCACCTGCAGAATGCTAAACCTTTGAATGAAGGAAATGACAAGGAAGTCGCCCTAGCCAAACATTGGTCAAGTTTATTGGTAAATGAAGTAAATAGCCAGTGTAGTGTAGTTCAGGGGTGTAGTCGGTTTTTAGTTTTGAAAAACTGTATTTTTTCTTCTAGGGTAAAATAACTGATAAACTTGAAAATTCTATAATCAATATTCAAGTATAAGGACAGCAAGTTGGTGTAACTAGTAAACTAATTAGGGATTCATAATCTGTTCGCGGCAGAGTTCAAAAGTCAAACTAAGTGAGCGAGCGTGTGATCCGCAAAACTAATATTGGATATAAAATCTTTGCGCGGCTGCAAGAGGGTGTGATCAGAAGCGCCATTTTATTTGAAATAGTTTATTAATGGCACATACATATTTTGCTATAGTGTGTAATATGTATGTATACCTATGTAGTACTTGTTGTTGACTTCGTCGCATAACACTTGATGGAAAATACTTCGCTTAGTGCGAAGTAAGAAGTTCGTTCCCGACACTACTCATATATAATTTGTCTATCGGCCACAGAGTGGTTATGGCCCGATGGATAACTCATATATGAGTTTGTCAATCAGGCACTAATTTGTGCCAAAACAACTTTGTGCCCGACGGAAAACTCATAATATGTTGTCCAGTAGCTCATAGGCAAAGAGAAAGACCAAAATAAAGATGAAAGAAATGCTTGATATAAGTCCTGGAAGTTAATGAAGGTATGTTAGAGAAGTTTGGAAAGAAAAGGACATCATGCGTTGACCCCATACAGATAGATAGATAGATAGATAACTCTTTATTGTACACCAAAAGAAAAAATAACAAAGTAATAATTTTACATAAAATGAGTACAATGGGCATATATGGTCAGGAAAAAGAAGAATGTAGTTTCTTTTCAAGGCAGCTCTTCTGAAACCCAGCACGATTTAACTGAAAATTGCACGCCATAATCGCGATCTCAAACTTATGGTAATGGCCGTAAAAGGTGCTCCGCATTCGCGGATTAAGCCGAACTACTAATATTAGCGATTGCGGGCCTCCGCTAATTATGCTCAGGCGCGAGTTAACGTCTGAGACTTTGGCATAACATAAGAAGTGTTACTATATCGAAGACAGAAAATCAGTCACACAAAAATTAAGTCGCAGTATCCAGACAGTCACCTGCTTCAACTAATATCATGAAGTGTTATTATAGCGAAGATAGAAATTCAGTCATACAAAAATGAAGTCCCAGAATCCAAAATGTCACCTGCTTCAACTAAACATGATGTGCAAATTCGAAGGCAAAAGACGCGAAGGCAAGAAATCTTGGCTGAGTATTATAAAAGAATGGATCAGAATTACCAAATTCGAGGAATTGTTCCGCTTGGCAATGAAAAGAAAAGAGTTTGTAATACTGACGGCCAAAATCCAGTAATGGAAAAAGAACAATGTAGTTTCTTTTAAGGCAGCTCTTCTGAAACCCAGCACGATTTAACTGAAAATTGCACGCCATAATCGCGATCTCAAACTTATGGTAATGGCCGTAAAAGGTGCTCCGCATTCGCGGATTAAGCCGAACTACTAATATTAGCGATCGCGGGCCTCCGCTAATTATGCTCAGGCGCGAGTTAACGTCTGAGACTTTGGCATAACATAAGAAGTGTTACTATATCGAAGACAGAAATTCAGTCACACAAAAATTAAGTCGCAGTATCCAGAAAGTCACCTGCTTCAACTAATATCATGAAGTGTTATTATAGCGAAGATAGAAATTCAGTCATAGAAAAATGAAGTCCCAGAATCCAAAAAGTCACCTGCTTTAACTAAATATGATGTGCAAATTCGAAGGTAAGAAATCTTGGCTGAGTATTATAAAAGAATGGATCAGAATTATCAAATTCGAGGAATTGTTCCGCTTGGCAATGGACAGAAAAGAGTTTGTAATACTGACGGCCAAAATCCAGTAATGGAAAGGCACTACAAGAAGAAGATCAAAAAGTCATTAAAATAATAGGAAACAGTTTCATTCTATCATGCTGTTATTTGAGAAAAAGCTTAGATATTTACTAGCCTTGAATTGTAAAGTCGGTCAAATAACTTGGCCTTGCTGGATCGCCTCATGGATCGTCAATCAGAGACAGGTTGCTTTGACAGAAAATTTTCTGCCAAACTAGCATTGAAAGTTACATCAGCCGTTTTAAGTCTCCTCTAACCGGACCTCAAACAAGGATTGGTTCCTGTTTGCTCAGGATCCGATGTTTGGCGTCTGTCTGCGACAATATACCTTAATTAAGTGCTTCACTGATTGTTTCCCAGCTCAACGTACTTGGCAAGTACAAACGTCCTCTTATATTTTTCCCCAGGGTCTTCGAGCTATTTTAATCCATGTAAAAATTTCGAGGAATCATTTACCCGAAACTATTTCGATTTCTTTGCCCACTGAAAGTGGCCTTTGTGATCTTGTGGCCCTGGGCTCTTGCTCAAGCTATATCTTTGCGGTAAGGGACTAGACGATTAGTGTTTACGTATTGACTTTTGTTTTTTTATCAAAAGTATCGCGTAAACTTATCCATTTCTTTAAATCTCCCTTAAACTTTATTGCAACCGATCTATCCCTCGTAACCTTCGTATCCCTTGGCGGATTACGCGCCAAATTGGTTTAGGCTGAAGTGGGAATCACGCGTCCTGGCCACGAATCAATCGGGGATGGATGCGGGATTACATGGAGCCGGATTTGGGTATTAGGGAAGGGAGTTCTTAAGGAATTTGCACGGTAATGTCTTTGCTTGTGAATGCGGAGGTAAACAAACGGTTTGAAGTCAATGTCTTTGAAGGGAGGTTTTTTTATCATTTCGATTTCATTACTCAATTTTTACGTTCCTTGGTTATATTTTCTGAACGTCGAAGTTACAGTCTACATTGGCCTTTAGTTAAAGTATACAAGCTAAAAAAGAGACAGGAGTATCAAGGATTTTTAAATAATTCTAGAATAAACTGAGTATAAAAGGGGACATTTAAAAAAGATGTCCTAAGTTTAAAGCAGAAACATTCGGTTGAAATCGATTTCCATCCTTTCACAAAATTTAAATTTTTTATGACAGCAATAACACAAATAGTTCAGTCAATGAGTGCTCAAAAGGGGCATGTGGATGGAAAAGTCGAAAGCAGAAATTTTGACTCGGCATCTTCTTTGTTAGGACTAGTTAGGACATAAACATACTAAAAGTCCTCCCCTCCGAGGTGAGCCAGCGGGGGGAGGGTACTCATTGTACCCTCCCCCCGCGGGCTCACCCAACAAAATTTCATACAACGCACCGTTTTCGAGATGAAAGCAAAAAAACCAAAAAACGGGACTTTCTTTGTGCCCTCCCCCCGCAGGCTCACCTGGAAGGGGTAAGAACATTTAGTATGTTTGTGTCCTAACTAGTCCTAACAAAGCCTAGTCAAAATTTCTGCTTTCGACTTTTCCATCCACAATTATTCGTTGACTGTACTAAAAAACCAAAACTTGGCATATTAGCGTCAAATCCTAAGTAAAAATCATTTTATTGACAGACACACTCACTTACCCATTTTATTGCACCTAAAGTGCAGTTTATGACCACTTTTATAGTCCGAGGCCCTCTCCTTACTTTCCTCTCACGACTTCGATTCCAATAGATTCTAATAAGATTAGCGTTGTCACACGGGCGTTAGATAAAATAGTTTGTGGCCTATAATTGGGGTTCAAGTCACCCGACTACCACTCTAAAATAAACTTTAAGTATTAACAATAGAGTACAGTTTCCTTTATGCAATTTTCCGATGGTCATCACACGCGTGACTAGACAATATTGGTTGGGAAGGTGATTCCTTCATTCTAGCAATCGAATATAGATCTTGTTCGATCAAGTTACGGTTGTTTTTAGGTTGTTGTCTAGGGGTTTTCTCCGATCGGGTTCGGTCCAAATTGGTTGTTTGGTCGGATCAGGGTTAGTTTGTAATTGAGTCTTACAGCTTCAGTCGGTCAAAGGATTATGTGATACATCGGTATCTATTGATCTCGGGTGGATTTGGTGTCATCTGTGGTTAGGCCGTTTTGCTTACGGCTTACTGGATATAAATTTATTCACGCGCGGTAGGGGTGGAATCTATTTATGTCAATATTAAGTTTCTTAGTAATAAGATGCTTTGGTATGATAAAGTTATAACAAACAAACAAGCAAGATACTTTAGAAGAAAAGAGTACCCTGAATGAAGGTATGCAAATGCAGAAGGAAGGTTCTTGTTCTTATTTAGATAATTAATTTAACTTCGATAAAAACACTTTTTAACTAGAAAATATTTACTGTCCGCCGTCGTTGATCCATAACAAAGTCTCATTTTTATACACGGGCCTCTAAATATTACTATTGTGTGTTTGTTAAACGAGTGTTGCCTTACAATATTCGAATCTTAATCAAAGCATTATAATGTGCTAATAAATGTCCACCGTCTATACTCCCTAACCAAACGGCCCGAAGGAGCGGTCAGTGTATTGTATAGATCCTAAACAAACTCTTGTGTTTGCGTATTGGCCACTAACTTGTTTACCATCATGTCTGTGAGATTAAGTTGTTTGATACTTCGAGTTGATGTATGTGATTTAGAAGTGATAGTGATTTAGAAACTATGTAAAATAAAAAAATCTTATATTCTGTTACGCGTTTAGCTGGACTGAATTAAGTCATAATGAATTTTATCATTGTCGTGTGGTTTCCGGCAGAGTAGAATAGGGCCACTTCAAATCTTCCCGTGGAGGTTGTAGAAGGCGACTAAGGAAGCTAAACAAAGCTTATAAACATCAATGAGACCTCTCTAACCCATCTGGAGATCCCCAGCGAGGAGAGTATAGGCCAAAGTCCTCTGACTGCTTTGGCTAAGAATGGCTCTGGTAGTACAGAGAGGATCGTGTTCCTGCAGTGGAGATAAAAAGACCCGATAATTAATTTTATCATAAAAGATGGATATTGCAATATTTAGCTGATGCTGACATGTAAGCACAAAAACAAAACGTAGCAAACTCCTCTTTTTTGCGGTTCAGTCTTCTACATTCTCATTATTTTCTCACCGTCTTGCTAAGGATATTATTCCAATTTCTTAATTCGAAGTGTTGTTGATCGTGTTTGATTACAAAATGAACACTTATCATTATAGATTTAAAACTTAACTAATGTAAAGAGGTCAATCATATAATATATAGTCAGCTTGGGTTAGCCAGGTTTCAATTAGAAGGAGATAACAATATGAGCGAATGGTGAAGTCGCATACATGCTTAACTAATACATAAATAAAATCTGGTTATTAAAGCTATATTAGCCAGACTATCTTTGTACTAAAGAAATTCTCACGGTGCTAAAGTCGTAACAGCCCCCCATTGAGCACCAATTTGCGGGTAGCTCACACAAAACATCCCTTTTTTATCCCTCCACCCTCAACCCAGTGGACTGTATTACCAGTATCGATGGCAAATTGGGGTTGTCGATGTAAGGGTTAAAAAGGGATTTCTTGTAAGGCGCCCCTTATTGGATCTTCAGTTGTCGGGATTCTTTAAAGTTAAGTGTTGTTTGCCGAAGAATTTATTGGATTCCAGACATTTCGCGGTCGCTAAAAGGTTTGACTTTCTAATCGTTTGGTATTGAGGGATTTTGTCGGCTTTTTGCACTTTTTGAATGAGACTTTGAGTTTTTAATTTTTATTAATTATTTTGTTCCTTCATTAGTAAAAGAAAAAGCCATACTGCCTTTACATCAACTGATGCTTAAATATAAATTATGCTTAAAGCTTAATTATAAAGCTATATCAGATGCCTTTAGGCCGCCTAAAAAATCAAACACTAGTGTTTGCTACATACACATACGAAAAACAAACAAAATCAACCAAATAAACTTAATATTTAAAAATCCTTAAAGTAGATTATTTATTTATATTCTGTCGTAAAGGTGCTTAATAAATGATGTCGTTTGTACGACAAATGCAAATTTTGTTACGCGCCATTTACCGACGCAGACTCCAATCTTCGTAACACAAGCAAACGAACAGCTAGACAGATAAAACAATGTCAGCCAGAAAAAACGCCAATAACACACGTAGTTTTGTTAAGCAATTAACGGAGCGCAATCCGACGGTTTAATTCCGAACACGGCCGTAAACGGAACGTGGCTACCCACCGAAAGGGAATGTGATGAAAAAGGCCCGATGTCCACACACACTTGAGGAGCAGCAATGAAATTACATGCGGTCGCCGCGGCCGTCCGTAATATCATTCCACGCGAGTCTTGAAAACGAAATTAAATTTTGCATGAAATGAAACAAAATACAAAGAAAGTCCAGTACCACGTTGGGCGCCAACAAAGGAAAAGTGGCGCCCAACGTGGTGCTGAGGTTAGTTAGCTCACTGGCCAGCCTTATCGCCGTGTGTAATTTGTTTCTAATCATATTACGTTATATTTCGCCGCCCTCTTCTTTGTGTTTCGTTTGACTAGTGGGAGATTTTTACGTAATTAACATTTTTTGCTCGGCGCGATTTCGTTTTATAAAGGTGTAGCGGTATGTTAATAGTCTTCTTTATATTTTTTATCTAAGGGCAGGACTTAGATATTGTAGAAAATGTTTTTTATATTTGTAAGCTTTGTCAAGGCATCTACTTGAGGTGTTTTGTATGTATGTGACATTAGTGCTAGCCACTACACATTGAAGAGAGGGAGATCATTAAGTGTTTCAGTATTTTATCAATGCGTGTAGCGAATGCTACATGGACCATGTGCGATGTGATTAACACATTGCAATATCGCAATATGACAATATGATTCTTCTAAATCATTCTTGCACGCACTATTTCGACAGAAATTAGCTTTGCCAGTTTATTTGATCTTTAATAAAACTTTAAATGTATCATAGTAGTAGCTATAAACTTATTCGAAGAACACACATCAGTCTTAACTGTATTTAAGTAGATGAATGAAATTGTATTTTATATAACAAAAATGAAAATTCTAAAAAGTAATATGAAATGAGTAAAAGCTAATAGACGTATATTAAAAACGTTCCAACATTTTGACATATAGACGAGTGGTGAAACTAGAGGAGCGGCCTGCTTCTATTATTAATCACCCGACGCCGGTCGGTTAATTAGGTCCTTTCATAATGTACCGACGGTTCGGGTACCCTCGCAAAATCCACGCAGTCATGGGCGCATATAGGAGGGGACATAATCTTTAAGGGGATGCGATCTCTCGCATCCCCTTAAAGATTATGTCCAAGTTTTTTAGCGTGTTATTTTCGGCCTAGAGTAAAAGCACTCCGTCTATTCTTGTTGATCCGAGATCTACAAGAGTAATAAGCGACTGAAGTTAAAGATTGAGGATTAAACACTAATATCTCTTGCAATAATTGCATTTCCAGAGAAGGTAAATGCTAGCCTGAATGTCAGGTCTGGTCATAACCACAGAGCGAAATCGATGAAGTGCAGCACGGAGGAGCAAGATAAATTTTACGTCATCTGTGGTGGTCGTTTCACATACAAATGCGGATCATGCTATGTGGCACTTAAGCTAGATTTTTTATTGTTTTTTCGTTCACCAGATGACGGTTTTAAGACGTTAATTGCAAAAGCACTAGGAATGTGTACTACCCCCAGTCCATGGAGCTCCTTCTTTATTTTTAATGAAAATGTATACAGGGAATTCATTATATAAAAGTAGTACAAAGGCACTACTTATGTCAAAAGAGATCTCTTCCAGTAGACCTGTGAGAGGAGATGTTTATGAAAGAGAGGCATACAAGCGTGTCCATAGATTATATAGAACAAATACAATAATCAGATGCCAAAACCCTTTCAAATTGTATTTATTTACTACTATATTATTACAAAAACTCCTTCCCTTGAGAAATCCATATATACGCCCGTACACGCAGCCATAAATACGTATGCCGGGCGATCTCCAAAACTCACAGTTTCGGCACACGACTTAATATTTCATCGAGGCGCGTAGCAAAAATGAATTCTCTAATGTGAATGGAACTTAGTCCGGGATCTCGCCGTTGGCAAAATAATTAAAGCATTGCATTAAAAATTCTTCCAGTGAGCTCTGCGCGCCGGATATGTGATATTATTAATACGGCCGGAGCTTTGGACGTTCAGCGTTCTTGGCTCCGCATAAAATCTGCTTATTACAATTATTCTGATGAATTATGGAGGCGAGCCCGACTCTAATCAACAACTGCGCGAATTTTTAATAAGTTTAAAAATCGTTACGCGTGTTTCTGGTTTCGCACTTGAGGGTTAATGGAAGGGAAAAGGTGCAGCTTAATTTGATTTCTTCTTCACTTCGCGCGGACTTTGGAATCCTTAGATGACTTATCTCAGCGCGCTAACTTCTTCAGATCACGAGGCCAAGGTACCTCGCTCTTAACGACTTTATTTCTTCAAAGATACAAGCATATCAAATGGCTTCTCTGTCAAATGATAGATTTAAGCTATGTTGAAATAAATATCGCCGAAGACCGTGCCTCCATTCCTCTCTTCTCTGTGCCATCTTTTTTGGAATTATTTTTATATGTTTTTTTTTTACCATACAGTATACACGGTTACGGATTCCCTGTAGCAGCAAGAAATCGTAGACACACACCGCAATGCGTGTCCGTCTGTCGACCGAAAGCCCGCAAACACCGCAACGTCTTGCGACGGTGCGACGCTTTTCTGGACGCGACACTTGACCATTTTCGCTGCGGAAATGTTTCATACAAACGGCGAGCGGGACACACACTGACCCTGCACCGACCATAAATGGAGAAAGCCAAGTCCTCTGTATAATATACAAATATATATGAACATATTTTGTATAGAGTAGGTAGTATACTGGATCAAAAAAAAAACTAAACTTGTCGTGGAACACTCGGCAGGAAACTAAAAAACTCCAGCCCCTAAAAAATTGGTGACGTGAAAAAGTGACGGAAAGTTGTTTCTGTATAATGGTATTTTAAGACTATTTGCTTTATTTTTTCAACATTATTTATATAATATATTCACCAAGTATAATTTTTAGGGTTCCGTAGCCAAATGGCAAAAACGGAACCCTTATAGATTCGTCATGTCTGTCTGTCTGTCTGTCCGTCCGTATGTCACAGACACTTTTTTCCGAAACTATAAGACCTATACTGTTGAAATTTGGTAAGTAGACGTATTATGTGAACCGCATTAAGGTTTTGACACAAAAATAGAAAAAAACAATAAATTTTGGGGGTTCCCAATACCTACTTAGAACTGAAACTCAAAAAAATATTTTTCATCAAACCCGTACGTGTGGGGTATCTATGGATAGGTCTTCAGAAATTATATTGAGGTTTGTAATATCATTTAATTCTTAACCGAATACTTTGCGCGAGAGACACTTCCAAAGTGGAAAAAAGTGTGTACCCCCCCCCGTAACTTCTAAAATAAGAGAATGATAAAACTAAAAAAAATATATGATGTTCATTACCATGAAAACTACCAGCGAAAATTGGTTTGAACAAGATCTTAAGAAGTTTTTTAGGGTTCCGTACCTCAAAAGGAAAAAACGGAACCCTTATAGGATCACTTTGTTGTCCGTCTGTCCGTCCGTCCGTCCGTCTGTCAAGACCCTTTTTCTCAGGAACGCGTGGAGGTATGAAGCTGAAATTTATATCAATTACTCAGGTCTACTGTCCCTTGAAGCTGTGAAAAAATCAAACTTCTAAGCCAACGCAATCAAAAGATACAGCCGTTTATGCCGCAAATTTTCGACACTTGCAAGGGAATCAAAACCTACAGGGTGCTTCCCGTGAACTCAGAATCTTGAAATTTGGTACGAAGCAACGTCTTATAGCATAGATAAAGGAAAAATTACGAAAACCATAAATTTTTTGTTACATCACATAATATATTTTTTTTTAATAATTTTAAACTTACTACCCATTTCCTCATAAACGCGTAGAGGTATTAAATTTGTACGGAACCCTCGGTGCGCGAGTCCGACTCGCACTTGGCCGGTTTTTTTTTAATATGTCATAAACTGCAATTTACCTTTCATTCAATCAACTCAAATATAAAAATTTAAAAAAAATACTACTACGGAACCCTTCATGGGCGAGTCCGACTCGCACTTGGCCGCTTATTCAAAACTTAAATCCGACTTCGCCCCCCAAACTACACAACCGATTTTGATAAAATTTCTATGAAACAACCTCGGACGTTTACCCTTTCAAACAAAACAATAATTTTCCAAATCGGTCCAGGCATCTTCGAATAATCGGTGAACATACATAAAAGAAAGACGGCGACGACTTGATAACTGACTGAGAATTAATTCTTTTTTGGAAGTTGGTTAAAAAATATACCAAAATGAGAAACAGTCACACCGTTTGGTAATAAATTATTATAAACAGAAATTAGGTGTAATCCAGTTAGTCGATCGAGATCAAAGCAGCGTCGATGTCTTCGATTCGCCTGCAGTAATCACCTGGAGGAGGCGCGGCCATCTTGAATGGGGCCATCGCCTCTTTGTACATACTCGATTTTCTTTTCTTTCTTTTTTTGTATTTTTGTTTTTTCGTGTATATAAGTTGTAACAAAATATACTGAAACTATTTTAAGGGTGATTTTAGCCCATGATACTGATCAATGTCTTCTATTCGCCTGCAGGAATCACCTGGTGGAGGCGCGGCCATCTTTAATGTGGCCGTCGCCTTTTTCAACTGGATTTTCTGGGTTTTTTTATCGTGTTTATTAGTTCTAACAAAATATACTAAAACTATTTTAAGGGTGATTTTAGTTATGATACTGATCAACTTTCACAGAACACGTGAAAGTAATTAAATACATGAAAAATAATGTTTGGCCTCCCACACAAGTTGACCGAGCAGCTGATCCGAGTTTGTATTGGAAAGCCAAAAATTTTTTTTATGTTTCGACTTATGTTTCTTGGGGAAAGTTGTTCGCTATCACGGAGCGTGCAGGCTAAACAAGCTAATAAACATTAATAAGACCTCTCCAACCCGTCTGACCAGCGAGAAGAGTGTAGGGCAAGACCTCTGGCTGTTCTGAAGTATGGCTCTGGTAGTACAGAGAGGGTCGTGCTCCTTCAGTGGAGACAAAAAGACCTGATAATGATGATAATTAATAAACAGTACCTGGGCGGCTGAGCTTTGCTTAAACATAAACTACATTTTTTTAAACTTGTCCAAAAAAAATAAAGAATTATATAACCCGTAACACTCTTTCTAGCGGTCCGCGTCTTAAACCCCTGGGCCAGACGGATAGCGGCCGGCAGGACGAAATAAGTGACCATATTCTGCGTAGAAAGAAAAACGCATGAAAACTCGAAAACACTCGTTTTCCCAAACATAAGATTAATCTAGATCGATTGTTTACCCCCGAAAACCCCCATATACCAATTTCAGCGAAATCGTTAGAGCCGTTTCCGAGATCACAGAAGTAAATTTATATACATATAAATAAATAAATATACAAAAATTGCTCGTTTAAAGGCATAAGATTACATACATATTGAATAAAAATATATATAAATGCCACTAGACAGCAACAACCGTAAGGTGCGAGCGGGTTCATTAAAGGGCCAGCGGAGGGTGGCTTATCCAATATTTATTAACTTATTTCAAAGAAAATCGTATAATTAACACCACCGCCCCTCTGCCGTTCGGATGCTGTGCAGTAGTGGATGCAGTCGAGCAAACTAGCAAATATAAAGCAGCTGAGAAATGGTCGATTACTATTTATTCATTAACTGACTTTTAAAGATGAGGTGGTTATCAATTAATTGCAATTTCTTCTTTTTTTTGTTCACCCATGCTGGTCTGGGAGAAATAAAAAACTTAGAATGTACCAGCTGCTTCTATTCCCGCGCAGATCGTAAAAGCCGATCGAGGGAATGGGCAAAAATGCGAATCATGTTAACAGTCGATGCGGCTAGCAACCTATCACTGTATTGGTTGCTTTTCCATCTTCTCGCCCACCATAACGCTAAAAGTGGCTTTTGGGTCTTGCGGCCCTGGGCTCTGCATAGAACCGCAAGACCCAAAATGCTCTGTCTGCCCCATTAGGGATAAAGACGTGATAGTATGTATGAATGTTTTGTTTATCAATTGTTCGAAGACGCGTGGACCGATATGAAAAACTCTTTTACCGATATGTTCTCTCTTTTTGTTTGAAAGAACACACTTGTCCCATAGCAATTTAAATCGGTTGTGTTGTTTGGGGGTGAAGTTGGGCTTTAGTTTAAAAAAAATAATAAGTTAAGTTTGATTACAATAAATTAAAATTAAATTGAAATCAAACTTAACTGAAACTAAGGGCTATTATTTATATATATTTATAACATAAAAGTTCTATGTATCTCTGCTGACATTCAATGTAATCACTAACAATTTTTGACATATCCTGAATCTAAAACCACTATTATTATATAAACTCAACTCAACATACTTTTAGTTCGCAACGCCCTGCCAGGGTTCATGTTCTTATTATCCTACTAACCATGTAATGTATGAGTGTATGTAAGCGAAAATAAAGAAATAACGAAATAATTCAGTATTAGATTAGGTTTTTTTTAACTTAACCTATACTGTCCGACTGCTGGGCAAAGGGCTCCCCCCCTTTCAAATATTTCGATCGTGTGCCACTTCCATCCATTCCTTCTCAAACTATCGTCACACCAGCGCTTCCAGGACTTACCTTTCTTCCTTTGACCATCTTCGGGAGTTCACTTTGTTACCAAAGTGGCCCATCTATCAAGATGCATGCGGCAAGCGTGCCCCGCCTTTTTCATAGACCAGTAGCTCCTCCAAGCATTGTCTGTGCGGATACACATATCAGTTTGTAAGAGCTAAACATCTATACATATAATAAAACAGTAAAAAAGTGTGTCTGTACATTAAATATATTACCAAAAAAAATATTGGGGGCGATGGAGATGTAGAATTTTTTTAAAAATGTCTGTCTGTTTGTCTTTTTGTACACGCTAATCTGCGGAAATACTGGACGGATTCGAATGAAACTTTTTTTGTTATATAGCTATTAAGCCTGGGCAACTTATAGGGTATAAATGGTTTAGGAAAATGGAACGCCTGATGCAGAACCATAATAGTCCAGCTAAACTAAAAGAGATATAAAAATGCAGCCTTAGTAAAAGTGGTTCAGCCTGATGAGCATTTTCCAGAGACATAAGGTCCACGCGAACGAAGTCGCGGGCTTCGGCTAGTATGAGATATTTGTAAAAAAATGTATGAATCTTCGTCTACGCAGAACCTCTAGCCCTCAATTAGTATTCATACCCACTGCTCCCGTGTTCAAGTTAATCAGAGCACGCGGTGTATTTTTGAAATACAAGCCCTTTGAAATAACACGGTACATGGAAATATGTTAATGTCACCTGTGAAGCGGGTATGCGGCCACATTGATTAAGGCCAGAGAAGAAAATGCAATATTCTTGTTGAAACCTTTTGTGTGTATACGTTTTTATGCGTATGCATTACTACATACATACATAATATCACGCCTGTTAACCACAGGGGTAGGCAGAGACTATGGACCTCCACTTGCTACGATCCTGACAAATTATGCATTAATGCGTTAATATTATTATAGTAACTGGCCAAGTGCGAGTCGGACTCGCGCACATAGTGTTCGGTAACAATGTCCATAAAAAATCACGTTTGTTGTTTGGGAGCCTTACTTAAATATTAATTTTATATTGAGAAATCGTTAAGCAACTTTTCACATACTCCGTTCTTCGGAAAGCCGTAGGTCCCGGCTGTCTTCATTGTATGGCACTCGTTAAGGTGTGTCATATACTTTTAGGCAGCTTGAAACGTCTGACAACACTATTGAAATAAACAAAACCTCATATAGTTACATCTTTCTTGACTGGCCTCTATGCCACTAGTCTGACCATTGCGGGGTCTAAAGCTTCTCCCAAAAATGGGAGGTACAACTACGCTATCAACAAAGCCTAGGCCACATCACATCACATTAAGCTTGTTTCTGGAATGGAAAAAAGAAATTAAAAATGAAAAGTTACTAATGCCCCCAGATTGCCTAGTGCCTATTCCCTCGATCGGATTTTACTATCTATTCTTTTCAAATTATACCGAGCATTGTAATAATCAATGTTGTAGGTTTAAAGTGTAAGCAAAACAATTGCATTCTTAATAATTAAATTTTTTACAAAAAAAACCAAGACTTAATTTTCTTCCATATCTGTAGCAAAAAAAAGAACCAACAAAATCGGCCCACGGTTGAAGAAGATATCGCGTGACATACATACAAAAGAAACATACCTACAGTCGAATCCTCAACCTCCGTTTGAAGTCGGTTAAAATAGAAGTGAGCTAGAAGCATAAAGAACTTGATAATACACTTATACCAATATAGACACAAGAAGTTGATACTCCACGTACAGACACACTAATCTACCCTAACCCTTGTTGTCCTTCCAATTCTTCCGAGCTGAACCCATAAATAATTGATCAACTAATCTGCATACGTCACAAGCCACCTCGGCTATGATCCGACGGGTTATTAGCCGTCCTTATCGCACATCTTCTTGTTTTTACGTACTCATTGTTTTTGCGGACTCATCATACTGAGAGGGGTTGAATTCGAATCGACATTTCGTATAAGGGCTTGTAAAAACTCCATACCCGAGCGCCAAATTACTTTTCACTCCCACATCAACTTCTTCATTCGAAATAAACCTTTGTGCACTTCGTAATAGAGTTGTGTGTTGTTGTTTGTCATTGGCATAAATAAGTTTGTCAAAGGCTACAACCACGGGATATATGCCTGAATTATTTAGATGGCAATCGCGCATCCGTATTCTGATCATTTCTCTCATCGGCATCGTTCAGGACGCAACAACCTCTCTCTCTTTCTTCAAAGAAACGAAAGAGATGTGCAATCGTACAGCGTTTTTTGTTTGGGTTATATTCAAAACATTTCAAAGTTGATGTCTAATACGTTCGGGCTGCATATTTGAATGTTGGTTTAGTATCGTTCTGAATAATAGAAGGCTATTAACGTTACGTCGCGGGAATCGCACACGAATCCCGTATTATGTGCGGTGCGCTTCGGGCTATTAAGTTTTCTAGAATGAATTTTCTATACGTCTGTAAATCGTAAAGTTTGTTTGATGCGTTTTTCATAATGTTTGTTGTACAGTTTCGCTCGGTTCAGCCACTTTTTAAATGAAAAAGATTTGAATAAAGCATCCAGTAATGTTATTCTTCAAAAGATCATCTGCAGCCCTCCACCTTCCACTTGAGCTCTCTCAATGCTAGGAATAGGCGTGTTCCTCTTAAGGTTTTTAATAAAACTATATTTCAAAGGATCACAGTTCGATACTTTCCAAAAACTCAAATCAGATATTTTTTTCAAACCTCATAACAGAAACTTTCCATGACATTTGTATGAAAAACAGGCTGATGACGTCATAGTTTCTTAAGAGTCAAGCGATATTAATATCAGTTTTTCTGCAATAAAAAATCTAAAATCACAATGAAAATGGGTATGATCGTGACAAGTTACATTATTTTGTGACATTTTATATTCTTAACAGTACCAAATGATTAATTTTTGGCCCAAGAAAATACCGATTTTACCTATTTACAGCAGTAACCTTTTTGTGGCTGATATGATGATTAAAGATGATGATTCATCAGAGATAAATACAAGAAAATCGTATCACTAACATAAATTATCAATAAGGTTTTCAAACTATGTGACACCAGGTTGCAACACAGTGCTGTCAGGGCCAATCGACTAGTCATTAGGCCATCAGTTGACAGGTTCTTTTGCTCCTTCAAATGTATCCAATAACAGCAGCTTATTGGACCTTCACTGTGCTGCCATCTGATGTCCCATAGAAAACACTCATCGCAAAGATACTTCAGAAGTTCAATTCTACCTTCAGAACAAATACGATAAAACCTAATCAACACCTAACAGCAATTGCAAAAACAAATTAGCATTCATCCCAGCTGTCGAAGTGCAAGACATTTTTCCCGCCGACTGGCCAGCGAGGCGGGCTTCGTAAATTAAAATGTGAATAATTAACACGAACCTCTACCCCCCACCGCTTCACCCCCACAACCCCCCCATACAACACCCAGATGTATTAGTTTTAAGCTCTCAGTTCGTATGAGCGCGATTTTAGGGCGCTCTGAAGCTAGTTGTCGTTTGCACTCATAATCGCTTGGCAGAATTTTTAATTTCTTCCCAGGGTGGGCTAGGTCGGGATTGGGGTGTGGAGGAATTTCGCCTTTAATGATGTTGGTTTGTTTAGTTAAAGGAGTGTTCGAAGATGTGACATTTCTAATCTTGTAATCTGTCTTTCGTTAAGTTCTGTTTTGACAAGTTCTATTTGGAGGTTCTTAAGTTAAGTCTAAGTGTTTGCTTTTTAACTGACTTTCATAAAGGATCAATACGTCGCGATTTTTTTAAAATGTATTTTCACCGATTATTTGAAGCATCCTAAACCGATTTGAATAATACTTTTTTGATCTTTGTTTGAAAATGTATACTGGGCAAGTGATCCCATAGAAATTTTATCAAAATCAGTGGTGTAGTTTGGGGGTGAAGTAGGTTTTAGTTTAAAAAAATTATACACTTCCATAGTGGTTTGGGAGTAAAAAAAACTTAGAATGTACCATCTGCTTCTCTACTCGCGCAGATCATAAAAGCCGATCTAGGGAATGGGTTAGAATCAATTATGTGAATAGGCGATACAGCTAGCAACCCATCACCACTGACTTTTTCCACCTTCTCGCCTACCATTTCGCAAAAAGCAAACGCTAAAGTTGTGCGGCCTGGGACTCTATGGGGCAGACCCTAGTACGGATTAAGGGGACACATGAATTTTCCGGGGTCCAATGCCCCGTTTGAAAGGAAACGGAGATATATACGGACTATTTTATGAACTTACTGTTTATAGTTTAAAGTGAGAACGTAAAGATTTTCTACGCACATTTGCGGAAAACTACCACTTTTAGCTAATGTGCCAAGAAAAGCTTCACTTTGAACTATAAACAGTAGTTAATAAAATAGTTTGAAATGATCAAATCTTGATCAAGACACAAATTTTAAATAATATCTCCGTTTCCTTTCAAATGGGACCACTGGGCCCCGGAAAATTGATGTATATTAAGATGAAATAGTGTATGTATGTATCATATACAGCTAAAGGCAGAAAATTTTAAAAAAATAAGGCTAGTCAATTTTTATACGGTGGTTTTGAAAAATTTTGTTGATCGAGAGCGATACGTCTTTCATTAGTGGGAAAAATAAGAAGTGACCTAAAGTTAATTTTTATGTGGCATTATATTATTGTAACTCGGTTTAATAAAAATGCTACGTTCCATTCCATCGCAGGTAATCCCTACCTAATGTCAGTCAAACGAATTCAGATCAATGGGATTCGACTTTACGGTTTGGCCGGGAAAATACAATGTTTTTCCTCTCACATTTATTCTACAAAGTAGAGAGGCTGGAAGTGTCTTCATTTTTAGTTCATGTTCTGTCATGTTCTGTTATTAGGTAACTGAGTTAGCGAAATTCTCCGAATCTTCCTGAACAATCCGACGTTTGTATGTATGTATATTTGTTCGACAATAACTTGAGTAGTTTTGATCGGAGCTTCATGAAATTTAGTGGCATGTAGAAGCCAATGGAATTTTAGCCAAAAGATCTTTGGAGAATTACATAGGCTCTAACTTTTTTTTTAATAATTGTGTATTAATTTTGTACAAAAGACTTGTGTAAATGTCGGTAGTTTACAAATTAGTATCAATAAAACTGTGTAAATGTGTAAATGTGAATCGGGTTTTTTGGCGGGAAATCAAGGGGTTCAGTTGGAGTTTGCTTTAAATTATTTTGCAAATTGATTCTAGTGGACTTTATAATATGAAATTGGTGTGGTTTGGTGTAATAAATGCTCATTCTGATGAACAATATGTGAAATGTTTAAAGTGGACAATCATAGTGCGGCTGTAGTGATATTTATTTGCGGACTGCGGTGGGCGTCTTTAGGCGCCGTCAGCCACTCAATCGGCTATGAAAACCAGTGGACTCGTATAGATTTGTCGCCAGAAGCTCCCTTAAAGCAATCAAAGGACCTATACCAACCTTTGATTGCATATCATAACTTAACATCAATTGTTGTTTTCCACCTTCTATTAACTTGAGCATGGCTAAAACGCAACGGCGTCGAGCCAAAATGAAAAAAAAATTAAAAAAAAATGTGAATCGTCGGTAGTCGGTAGTTGGCAAATGTTTAGAAGCTATTAAAAAAAATGTAAAATGAAATTTACATTTCCAGCGTGTCTAACATAAATAAATTACCACGTTGTTGTTTGTGTTGTTTTTCAGATCGAAGCGACCAATATTCTAATTTAGACGCCATCTAAATTGAATTTTAATGTCCCATTTACAGGTGTTCTAACTCATCGTAACTTTAAATAAATGAACACGCTCTGATGTATTCAGTGAAATTTTCAAATCTGTATTCAGCGAGTTTTTCAGATCGAAATGACCAAGTTTTTAAAGTATAGCTTGATAAAAATGACAGTTGTCAAACTATGCCAAGTAGTGATGGGACGAAAATATCAAATCGAAATTGTTTGCACAAATTTTGACGATTATGAGTATTTTATGTTAGAAATATAAATAACCTACTAATTATTGATTTTAAGGAGGCTAATGAAATGAATGAGACAGTAGGTGTTCAAGTAAAACACGGACGTAGGTTCTAATATTATCACCATTAAAAAAAACGATAAAAAAATCTACCAAAACTACGAAACGCGAAAATAATAATTGCTCCAATTAAAATTACTATTTTCAATTCTATTGTGATAATGATTATTGAAAACTATTGACTTAAATATATCGATTTGACCCATCCCTAACTTTCTTTCAAGATGGTGTGAATTTGTAAGAGCGTATGATCATATAATATCAATTTTTGAAATAAAATATAAATTATAAATTACACAATACTAAATTATAAAAACCTTAAAGTTATAAAAAAATTCATAATTTTTCTTATTTAAAAATATATTGTCTGGTAGACGCTAGTACAAAGTTACATCGTTAGTTTTAATGACACCTGTCATTTTTATCAAGCACTAACATTATTTATAATTAATTAACAACTATAATTTAGACCCGTTTAAATTAAATTTTAGAGTTTATAATGTACCATTTCCAGTCAGTCTAACTCATCGCACCTTTAAATAAATTAACACAATCCGATGTATTCAGCGAGTTTTTCAGATCAAAGCTATCAATATTCAAAGCGTGTGTCCTAATTTAGACGCCATCTAAATTGAATTCTTTATATCCTATAATTGAATTGATAAGAGGTTATAATGTATCGGTTCCATCTAATCTAACTTATCGCACCTTTAAATAAATTAACACGACCTGATTGATGTATTTAGTGAATTTTTCAGATCGAAGCGATCAATTTTCAAAGCGCGTGTGCTGATTTAGACGCCATCTAAATTTAATGTTTGTGTGCTGTGGGTTGATTGTTTATTTTGTTTGTGGTGCGTATAAGTGGCCAACGCTGTGTCGTGTGGCTTCTAGCTCTCTCTTGTCCTGTGAATGACGTAAGTGGCGACTAAAAGAACAATAGCCATGAATTAAAAAATATTTTGGCCCATTGGTTAGATTATTGAAAAATATTGTAAAATTCTGACACGAATTTATGCTTTTCTTTGAAAAAGAAACTGACCAATATACGTCGCATTTAAATTTCGTATGTCGTCACGGCTAGGTTTTCTCTTAGCGGTGACGTCACAAGTCCCTAGTCCCCACTCCGGAACTTCGATGCTTCGGACCTTTGTGAATTACTTTTTTTGATTATATTAGTATTTTTGGGTAATCTAAAAGACGGTCTGATTACAGACATATTTTTCTGACCCTGTCATCACCCCTATTTATAACCCGTGCCTATTGCACCTCAACGACACATCGCCCCCCACAGCTCTGGGTGCATGCATATTAAACGTCACGCACAAAAATAAATTAATAATTCTATTTCACTATTCGAACTCCCCCTAATTTTATCTAGCGACTGTGTTACTGATGGAACTCGATTTGAAGTCGATTGATTCTCGATGACGTTTCGAATTCATGGTATTTGTTGGTTACTTTTAGCCGTTAGATGAGAAAATCATTAGTAAAACTCTTGCTTCAGATGTAACGTAGGTTTATCTTTTATGCGTTGATAAAAAGATTTCTACTATGTAAACTGCTTTTAAGTAGCCTAAATAATTGAAACTACTTATAACACAAGTCTCGAACTTACTTTGGGCAAGATCGATCAGTGTAATTTGTCCCTACATAGGTATATATTTATTTATTTATGTTAACTTTCACACTCGATATAGTTTTACTCGAGACCTTTCACTTGTAACATAGGAAAATAAGAGATACTCGAATGAAACACATTCGAGTCCATGTATGTCCTCTTTATTTACTCTCTTCAAGCTAAGGATTTAACGCTAAATTCTTGATCTTGGTTCGGTAGAGTCCCTTTTCTTCACCCACTTATACATTTAAAATTCAGACATGCCAGTGTCAGTTTATGAAAAGAGCACTCTGTTATTTTTGAGACAGATAAAAGAATGTTTTTTTCTATTTTACACACTAGATTATTAGTGTTTGCAGGTTTTGTTATGATGTTTTTCTTCACCCGAAGTTAGTGGTGGTTGTTTAAAAATTGCCATACATGAGTACAAACTTAGAGTTACAAGTTGCGCCTCCGATCAAACTCGTGCCACATAATGAATATGAGTATTACATACAGAACGAAAACTGTCCCGCGCAATATGCGTCCCCGTTCCCAGTCGCTGCATTTCTTACACATTCTCGCCTTGTCGAGTGTGTTGGCGGGCAAACACGCACACATTGACGTGTGCACGGATGTATAGTTTCGTTTGTAGTAGTAGGCATAAATGATACTCCGCTTCTATAAAGTGTCAAAACCATGCGCGTTCGTCTATTGCGAGAACCAATAGTAGCGCAAAAAATATTATAGGCGACTTCAACCGCATACAAAACAGCCGTATATTATATTTGGTTTTTTAATTAAAACAACTCGATCGGTGACCCCTTGTTCGGCCATTTTTTATCTGCCCCGCAAATATATCGTAAATCGTCACGTATTTACTTTTGTCGTATTGGAAGCTCTTAAATTTAGCTTTTGTATAAATATTTTTCGTACATATGTTTAATACGAGTAATCTGAAAAGCCCCGGGTCACGTTTTAATGTTGATATTTTAATTGGTTTCGAATTTAATTGGTTTTGTTGCGTATTTAGCTAAGAGACTAAAGTCTGATTTTTAATTCCGTAGAATTCTGACGGCTGTCATTTTTTGACATATCAGGGATCATAAACCTTTTAGGCCGGGCACATTTTTTAATTAAATTCCAGATTTTAATATGAGTGTGAACATCTGAATCTTCACATTTTATTTGTTAGTGAATGTAACCATTTAATTAAGTGGGGTGCTCCAAATCAAAAGGGGATTTACAGCGAGTGATATTTTCATCACGAACAGTTGAATAACGGATATAAAATACGAATAACTGTGAAAACTATTTGATTAAACAAGCAGTACCTGGGCGACCGAGCTTTGCTCGTTTACATCTCAAACATTAACAATTTTTTTTAAACTTGTCTAAAAACAATGCAAAATAAAAAAATATATAAACTTAAACATAAAAAAAAACAAAAGTAAGTCACGGAGTGGGATTCGAACCCGTAACACTCTTTCTAGCGGTCGCTATCCTTAACCACTGAGCTAAATCAAGGCGGTTGCGGCGCGACGAAATTAGCGACCATATTCTGCGTGGAAAGAAAAACGCAAGAAAACTTGAAAACACGCGTTTTCCCAAACATAAAACTAATCTAGATCGATTGTTTACCCCCAAAAACCCCCATATACAAATTTTCAGCGAAATCGTTAGAGCCGTTTTCGAGATCACAGAAATTTATAAATAAATAAATATATATACATACATACATACAAGATTTGCTCGTTTAAAGGTATAAGATACAGATAGACAGACAAACAAAGGAAAAAAATAGTTTTGATTCTATTTTTTATAGAGACTCCTTTTAAATAAGTCCAATTAGCTTTCCACCGAGGTAAATTTATGGGTGAATGGCTTATACGTCCTTCCCAGGTTCTTAAACTATCTCCATATCAAATTTAATCTAAATCAGTTCAGAAAAAAGTTTTTTTCAACAAGAAAAAACTTATCAGAACCATAACAAATATAACAATCAATGTGACAGTCGTGACGTGACAGCTGATGGCCGTATAATTTATTAATTTTTGTGCTTGATGGATTACGAAAAAAAATATTTAAAAAGCTTTTGGCTAAAAAGGTTGATGATACATGAAAAAGTAGGGAGTGATGCCAGGGAAAGAAAATTAACTTGCTGACTTAAAATTACTTAAAAATATAACTTTAATAATTCGGTATTAAAAAATGTTATAACATTTTATATATACCAGAAAGTTTAAAGTTTATCATTATCTTGGTAAAACATTAAAATTAATCAAGAATTTAATTTTTTATTGCCCTTATACGCGTTCCCTTTTTAGTTGGAGAACTTTTTTAGGAGCAACACTTATGAAATGTCAGAATTCTACGGAATAAAAAAATAGACTTTAGAATAAGATTTATAAAATGTCACAAATAAGATACATTGTCATAATTTACCCTGTCAAAACTATAACTACATATCTACATTATATAAAAAGTCATTAATATAAACCGCCTTTTATTATTTCCCGTGCAAAGGTCCCCAAAATGCTGGCAGCATTGCCACGCTGGATCGCAATGGCTATCTTTTGCACGAGAAAAAGAAGACTTAAATAAAACGTGCGGTGTTTTTTACATCCTCAGCTGTGCTCACTTGGAAGCCCGTAGTGCTTTTTCTCCAAATATAATATTTACGTCAACAGTGGGTAAAAATGCGAATCATGTTAACAGGCGATGCGGCTAACAACCTATCACTGTATTGATTGCTTTTCCATCTTCTCGCCCACCATGACGCTAAAAGTGGCTTTTGGGTCTTGCGGCCCTGGGTTCTGCATAGAGCAGCAAGACCCAAAATGCTCTGTCTGCCCCATTAGGGATAAAGACGTGATAGTATGTATGTATGTCAACAGTCACCTAATGAAGACCATACGAAATCAAGAAGAAATAGCCAGAAGAGTTACAAACCAGATCAGGGCGCCTGAAGCCGTCCAGACCTTCTGGCAGTAGCTAGACGGCTTCGAAAACTTGAGGCCAGCGCCGGCGCCTAGGAGTCCAGATAACGCGGCCGAAACGGAACGACGAATTATCTATAAAAAAATCACGTTTGCTGTATGGGAGCCCTACTTAAATTTTTACGTTCTTCTGTTTTTAACGTGATAGCGACAACAGCAAAGTATCATCTATAAAATTTCAGCTGTCTAGCTATCACGGTTCGTAAAATACAGCCTGATGATAGTCAGACAGACGGACAGACAGCAGTCTTAGTAATAAAGTCCCGTTTTAACCCTTTCGGTACGCAAACAAGCATACATATTAACCACAATATTACCTGTTGAAACATAGATAAAAAGCGATCGCTAAAAATACGTCGATTCAGCGCTGCTCGCGCACTTTTGCGGTGTTTGGAAAAATCCGCAGTATACAATCCGGGTGTAAAGTGCGGAGTTGCGGATACAGTGTCGATGGCGGCCGCGACACGTGAGGAATTGGTAGCTGGTGTGGCGGAAAACAGGTTTTGATGCTTGAGTCACCAATTCGAAACGTCACTTGTAATTAGTAGATTTCAATGTAAAAATCTGTTTTCTGAAAACTGATTCGAGTATCAAAATCGGAACAATATGTTTAGATATATTGCTGATTTTAAGTTTCTATAAAAAATACTTTTCAGAAAAGCCGTATGTCTAGCTTGATTCTAAATGTTTTTCTGTGTGTAATGACCTGATGACTCAATCCAAGATATTTTGAATTTTTGTTAGAAAATCGCTCTGGAGGCTGCAGTGCAGATGGTAGACTGGAGGCTAGTGTAAATCAGAGGACAGAATCTTGATATACTTTATTCAACGGTACGGAACCCTAAAAACCACAAGCATACTTATTGACCACAGTATTACCTGTTGTAAGTTGTAACATAGATAAAAAGCGATCGCCGAAAATATTATTTTTATTAAGTTATTATTATTTTGCAGCCCTCAACATATCGCGTTAATCGCGTAGCTACATACGTATGTCGTGCTACTTTTAGAAAGGTCCTGCTTTTACCCTAAATGAGCGATATGAAAGTATCAACTCACCGCGATCCCCGTACGGCATTATCGTGGCGAAACAACGATCACTTCGGGCCGTTCGCAGGCCAACGCGCATTTTTCCTTTACCCATTTTTTCCCACCATTCCTTTTTCCCAACCGCCGCCGCGGTCGGAACTGTTTAATGATTTGAAAAACGTGTTCTATCAGCCAGTACGCGGATACAAACGAAAAAAGGCCGACAGCGGAGGGTTAAGCGCAAATATAGACCGAACGGTGTCAATTTTCAACACCCGATTGCGAACCTATTCTCACCTTTATCCCTTTAGAAATAAAGTCTAATGTAATGTTAACCTTCAAATGCTGAAGCGCAGATCTCATCGGCAATTTATTATATTTTGTCCGTTTGGAATTTACGATTATTTGCGTTGGACAATGGATGGTCGGCGATTGGACGTTTTTTTTTCTAACGCCAATAAATGTTATTATGTATGGGCCGCGAACACTGGTTTGATTGCGGCGTTGATCACGAGGTTCGGGTCTGATAACGTTTATTACGGGTAATTCTATCAATTTATTCGGGTTTGATGGAATGCCAAATTTTAATGTTATGAATATGGATGACGTGCATGTGTTGTATTTCAAGAATATGTCTTCTGCGCGCTTTGGGTACAGTCTATGTGACGCGCTAAATGTAATATATGGCTCTATAGGCCATAAAGAAATTAACTAAAAAAGGCTGTTGTGCTTGCATTAACTGAATACGAGTAATTTTCATACCTGAAACTAGAAAAAAATATTCTCTAGTCTTTTTGTTTTTTTTTTACATAGGTAAGTGATATCTTGTGATCATTTCTTGTATATTCATCAGTGATCAAAGTTTCTATAGATAACAAAATTTGTATCTGAATTAAAAATTTCTTTGGTTAAAAATATTTATTATAGACTGACTGATGTCTAAAAAGAAGTCAGTTTCTAAAATGTCTAAATATATTCGAAATTAATTTGAAGGGTACATGTATTCGGTGACACTTAACAACTTGCCACAAAGAACATATACCTACCGAAAAATGAAAAAGTTTTTTCTTCCCATAAAAACTTAAATCAGCTGATCAACTAAGTGAACTTGTACGGTCAAACTTGTTTTTCGCATTTCGCTACCTTCTCGGGAAAAGTTGTTCAATATCATGGACTGAAATCATACCTAGACTAGTTTCTAGTACTGCCTTCAAATAAACTGATGGTGCAGAGGTAATGAGTGCAGAGGGTGCAGCGAAACCGTCGGGTCGCCGCTCCTAACACTCGCCCTAATGATGATCGTTTAAACCGACCAAAACCTGGTCAACCTTTTTTTTATTTGGTTCACAAAACTGACAATTCACAGTAACACTTTATGGTAGGTATCTTAAATAAACAGAAACATGTGAATGTGAAAGTCTTCTTGACCTTCAACCTTTCGAACTTCATATTAACAACAAATTAATCTCGCGTTAGTTTAAAAAAAAAGTAAACTGATAGCTTTAAAAATTCATAGCAAATAGGTGTAAAAAATGTGTGTCAAAGTTAGCAACGAACACAAGTAAAAACTGCCCGAGCGCAGCGCTGAGCGTGTACCTACATAAATTCAGCGCCGAAGTTTCGCGCCATTAATTCTTGCACCAGTCCACTGCACTTCGGAAAAACTGCTGAAGTAATATCCGCTTTAGATGGCCTTAGTGACTAAAATAAAGATTGTTTAGTATCTAGGATCAAAAATAAATGGTTTTGTACTGACAAGGGAATAAAAGTTACAAGATAATCATCATTTCAGCCGCATAACGTCTACTGCTGGACATAGGCCTTCCAAAGATTTCCAAAATGACCGATCTAAAGCGACTTGCATCCAGCGCCTACCAGCGACCTTGGTCAGGTCGTCAGACCACCTTGTGGGTACCCACCCACAAGATAGGTCACCCGTCCTACGCTTCGCTTGCCTGTACGTGGTCGCCATTCGAGAAGAGAATGAATTCATTACAAGATAATGTCACTTGTCATTGATTACAGTCATTTTCAACGTGATTCAGTATTTATTATTGCAGAAAAACTGATTTGACTGCAGGAAATTATGACGTCACGACGTGCTATACAAATCCCATAGACAATGGTTGTTTTGACGTTTAGAAAAAACTATCTGATTTCACTTGTTACTAGAGTCGCATGTTGACTCTGCTTCTCTATGGTATTAATTCGATCCTTACTAAGTGCGACATCTGCCTCTAAATTTGTACTCATGTACGGCCACTACTACTGGTTAAATAAAACATCGTTAGGAAACCTGCACACTGCACACTTGATAACTGGTTGTTAGTTTTTCGGTGTAAACGGCCAACATACTGGTGTTAGTTTTTTCAGGCTGGTTTGTAATAATGACTGCTGTCATTAGTGTACATTCATTGAGCTACATCATATCAGTATCGCGAAATCTGATGTAAGACACTTGGAAAGAAGCTAAAAAAAGTGTATCAAGCTAAAGGCTTACAACCGAGTTAATGAACCTGAATTGTTGGCGCCACCGAACGTTTTTTTAATGTCTTTTATGCGATTCTATGTTAAATTTAGTTCGGATTATTTCAAAAATTGTTTGGGCCTAGTTTATGCCCTTTTACTAGTAAATCGGCCTTGTTTTCAAACTAGCAAGTATGTGGAAATTGAAAGTAAATGCTAACACTACGTAATCATACACAAATAATTAGTGAGAAAATAAGGAAGGTCTCGGCTCGGAGACCTTACTTATTTAACATTTACACAGCTGTGACGAAGCTCTATTAAACAGAGCACCACTCAAAAAATTGCTTTTCTATATGCAAAGCAGTCCGCTGCCCACTCCACCGTCATAATAGGATCATCTATACTTTGAATTTTCTATAATGTATTAGGGTATTTTCGTTTTTTATTGGTGAGGATTTCGCTTCCATTAAACTTTTTCCAATTTTATGTCTCGGAAGATATTGCGCTTGTTTCTGCGGGTTGTAAGGGATGCGATGGTATGATGGTTAATGATGTAAGGTTATTGATTTTAACATAGCCTTTATCTACCAGATATAACACGGAGGAGCAAGTAAAGCCACACCGGGCGTGGACCACAAGTGGCATAAAATTTCTCGAGTTCCTCCGTGCTTCGGAAGGCACGTATAAGCCGTTGGTCCCGGCTGTCATCATTGTATGGCAGTTGTCAAGCTACTTCAGTGGCCTGAATCAGAGTCATCATCATCCGAGCGTATTTTCCCTGTTTGCATCCTAGTAGTAATGTTTCAGATCCCGGGATCTGCTACCTAACCAAGGAAATTTGTCGAGGTTACTGGTTTTTACTACAGAATCTGACTGACGATAATGATGAATCTGACACCAGTGTCGGCCACTTACACACACGAAAAATAATCAAACCAGATATGACGTCTTAGCCAAAATTTGTTGTTTTTCTAATGTAAGCGGGCGACATTGGTATTAGATTTGTCAAGGTGCATTAAGGGCTGTATCCTAAACCACGTATCCAAGTGTGTACAACGCCCTATCCACCATCTAACAATATATAGGTACCTACTACAACTATTTTGTGGGTGAATTCAGTCCACGACACAAAAACTTTCTCCAGGGAACACATATCGAAATATGAAAAAGATTTATTTGCTTTCCATACAAACTTGGGTCAGCTGATCGGTCAACTTGTACGGAAGCCCGAAATTTAATTTTTTGTATTTCGTTATGTGTTCCTTTGAAATCTTCCTTCTACGTTGTAAGTATATTCGCAAGCCACAGGAACAAGTGCAACCTAGCCATCTATTTGATACACTCTTTAATAGATGTCATTAACAATTTAGCACGCTTCGAAAGTGTCATCAGACTTCATCAACGGCGCGTCCATTAGCGATCTTCCACAAAAACATCTCCTAATTGCCAACGAACCAACAATGACATCGATCACAGACAGAAGTATACTTCGGCATTCAATAGCCTTCAGATCTGCATCAAACGATTGCGAATTGCCACAATCAATTTCCATTTGCGGAAAAAACAGTCAAGGAAAAGGGCACGGATGGCGAACCATTTTTAATCGTCGAAAGAAGAATGCGCGCCAGTCACCCGCAGACAAATCGACTATAATTAATGACGTGCGCACGTTTTTCTCTACTTCAGACACCGATAAAGGAAGCCACATTACAGGGGACAAAACAAAACACTGGCGGGTGTCGAACGAAATGCGAATTTATCATCGAGACGGCATGGCAGTCGGCGCGACCGCCAATGTCCATTTGGATAATGCCCAACGCGATTAAAAATATAAAAATACCCCCCGTACCTCCCCGCCCGGTGGGGGCGGATTTGACGGAGGACACCACGCCGAGGACACAAAAGGATTATAAATGAGAAGGAATTTTAGATAATATTTGTACGTTGGATGTGGATTGTAATGTAGGAGATCGGCCGGCGACGGGGACGCTTCCTCCCGTGCCCCCTCGTTGGGGAATCGCCTTCCGCGATCCTCTCCTAATGAGTGTTTGTATCAATTTGTTAGTATTGTATTTGAATATTTTTGTGCGTTTGTTACGATTTTAATCCCTTGTGGTCGTGCCCGTCGGATCGATGTTTTTGTTTAATATCTCCGTTTTTGTTTTTAATTCGCCACCGTTTGATCGTGGTTTGTGTTGATTAAAGGTGTTCGGAGTTTTTGCTGTTCTATATTCGAGGCGATTGCTCTTGCTCGTATTGGCGATAAAAATTCAATACTTGGACCGCTTTTTGTCGCAATTCTTTAGAGCTCCTTTAGGTTTATCGAGGTGGTTTTTCAGGTTTTTCTTTTGTAGACTTTCTTTTTTGACAGTTAATATTGGCTCGTTCATTTTCTGTTTTGTATTGAAGACTTTTGGCGTCCTGAAATATCAATGTAGATTAGGAGCTATATGCAATGGTTATACCATACATTTTTGGTTCGTAAATGTTTAAACAAAATATTTAAATTATTTAGGTACAAGTTGAAGCATTTGTTATAATTACAAAATGTTCGTGTATATTAAATGTACCTACGATGATGTTCTAGAGCAATTTATTTTTCCATTTTTAAACAGTTCAGAAATTGTAATGAGAATGTAATTTTTGGGGCCCAAAATAATATAAAAAAATTGTAACGAGTGTAACCCGCGATAGTACGAAGGGCTTTGAACGTGGAGAACGTATCTCATCATAATTAATACGTTTAAAAATCGTCGTTTTAAAAACCAGAGCACGGCCCGGAGAAAAGAATAACAGTCCGCAGCGACACACTGTGTTTTCAATTCATTATCTCCAAAACAAAATTTTCATTAGCCCCGAGATTTCCTTTTTAAATTTAATTATTCATATTTAAATTAAACAAAATATAATAGAGGGCCGGCGAGTAAAAAAGCGGCTTTATCGTATCATATTTTATTAACCGAATTTATAATTCTACACCGATTCGAGTAAATCCACCGGGGGGTTGCGAGTCGCGATCCCCAGGAAAATATTTATGAATGCCAAGCAGAAAAATCCACAATAATATTTCAGGGTGGACGTGAGTCTTACTTGCCCGCCGATCTATTTAAAAAAGAGGCCGGAAGGACAAAAGGGCTGCGCTCGTAAAAAAACTGGACACGTATAGAGGCGGCGGTCGGCTCGCTTTGTCTACTTCTTATTTTTTACCGAATCGGAACGTTTTTTATCGGTTTTTGTTCCGGAGTCTCTGGACGCTCCGTTGTTCTAATGTGGCGTCATTTGTAATTTCGTTTTTTATATGCGACGTTTTTTAGTTACTTGATAAATGTTGGGTCAACTCTTTCTGCTCGCCCGGTGGCCGTGTTTTTGACGATTACATTGTTTATTTTCGGATTTTCGCTTTTTCCGACGCCGTCTTGCTTGTGGTGGTGGAATCGTCACGTAAGTTACGTTTCCGGACGCAGGGAGGTTCTTTTTAAAAACTACGATATAAAAGAATATGAGTTTATTCAGTAATCACAATGATTAGGACTTAAAATTAAAATATATATCTAAAATGTCCGGTCGCTTCCGCGATTGAAGCAAGACAGCCCCGACACTTGTTCACGTTTTTCCATCGAGGATTCGTCATCCGCACCTGCAGTTACGCGATGTCAGCATTTCGGTTTCAAGAAGATGAAGCAAGATGTTGATTGTTTCGTGAAGGCTGTATAGGGAATCCATATGTAACACCTCCCCTCCTAGATGAGCAACTATTTGCCAATATCTAATGCAAATGTTGCGGCTCTGTGCTCTTGTATAGACTTGGTGCTGCTTTCAGGTCTCACTGCAGTTAACTCGACGTTGGTTTGAGTTGATTTCGTTATGTTTGCTCGGCGATAGAAGAACAGGAAAATTACTGCAGCTGCACTTGATGTTAATATGAGGTAAATAGGTATCGTCGTGTGGTATATGCTTGCAAGCTCCGTGGTTTCCATCTTCGTGGGAGGTTCCATGAGTACTTGGTGTTGTATATTGTGCAAGGTATCCAAGTCAATTGTAGTCAGATTGAAATGAGTCATCGGTTTCGTGAAATTCGGTCGTGAGAATGAAGTTATTTCCACAGCATGTCCACGTATCTTGTCATCAGCGTTAATTATTGTGAATTCAGGTGTTCTTATACTGCAATTTCTGGGAATGGTTGCCAGGAGACTGCCGTTCAGGATTCGATAATCTTCATGCCCACAGGATATCTCGACTCGGGTCTTCACTGGGAATGATATGATGTAATGCTGGCTATCGAGTTCCAAAAGAGCTTCTTTGGTAAGTGTAACCGGTACAGGATGGCAGGATGATGTCAATTCTTGCTCGTGTATCAGACTGGAAATACAGTCGCGCTGAGTCCGGGATTGATGGATGGTTTTCTGTTGGCAGATGTACCACGTTTCGAACTTCGGGCATTCTGCCTCCATGTACACAAATTCCTTCGAATTGGTTGCAATATATGGGGATGGTGGAATGATAGTTTCGAAGTGCTTATTAGGTACAGGACAGAGTCTATAAAGGATATAGGTTGTGGAATACAAGATGGGAAAATAAAAGACAATAACTACTCTATCATCTATGAAATACGATCCTAATCTAATTATATCGTAATAATGTCTAATGTCCAAATTTAGAATAGAATTTGTGCCGTATAGTTGTTTTAATTTGCTTATCATATTACTAATATCACTAATGGATAATATAGAATGGTGCATAGTACTTGTGCGACTAAAAGCTACTATATTTTCTAACCTAGATATCTCAAGAAATAAATCTTGAGCGTTTTCGCTCAGTATGTCAAATATCTGTGATATTTGAGCATATCGGTTTATTCTGTCTTTACTAAAATCAGAAATGTTAGTAAAATGTGCAATAATCGTTTCTAATCTCTTTTGATTAATTGTCAAATTAGTAAGGATTTGAGTTTGCTGATTAGTTAAGTTTTGATACATGCTAATATGCTTGTTAAAACTATTTGAAAATTCTTGATCATTTTTCTGTAGAATTTTAATAGCATTTTCAAATCTTAGGGCATCGTCATGATCTAAATTTCCTGTAATACTTTTGATGAACGCACCTAAAGGGTTAACTAGACCTCGCTTCACTCGTCTTGGTTTAAAAGAATCTATTTGTAGGGTGGTTTTAGCAAGTTTATCTAACAAATGGACTATTCGGCTTTTAAAAAGAGCGAAATTATAATTTGAAATTTTGTTAGAAGTCTCAGTCAGTTGAGTCCGTACTAGGTCTACTTGTCCCTGAATTTTGTCTAATTCTATCTCTTGTAGAAAGGTGTGATCGTGCGAAATAATCTTGGTAAATCCTAGTTTAAAAGGTAGGATACCGGGTCCGTCGGATAAGGAGTCAAGTCGTATGTCACTTGCTGGTTGAAGGTTGGCTTGGAAGCTGTTGCTGGTCGTCACGAGTATTACCGTCCTGTAACAAGTCGGGAGGTTTAGTTTTCTTTTTCCGTTTTAGTCTATTTTTCGCGACTAAACCCCGTTTTCTTGACGTGTAGATATGGATAGGTAAGTTAGATACAACATTATCGTGAGTATAGCGGGTAGCTAATTTTTGTCTGGACGCCAAAGGATTTTTTATATGTACGTCTTGGTTTTCGTCATAGTTAACTTGAGGTTCCCTGTCAACATTACGTCTAGTCATGATACCCGTGCGATTAGAATGGGATTCGTCATGAATAATTTTATATACTATCTGCATTTTGTCTTTGTGATCTTGTAAATACTGTTGGAATAGTCTTTCAGTAAGGTCTAGGTCTGTCGGGTCCCTAGGGTCAAAGTGACCCGATATTAAATCGAAAGGTCTGCATTTTGTCAGGCTATGTATAGAACTATTGTAAGCAATTAAAGCATAGGGTACTAAGTTATAAGCAGGCTCATTTTTATGCTGTATTCTCAATAACCTCAAATGTTCCAGGAGAGTTGAATGGAATCTTTCTATCATGCCATTTTCATTTGGTGTATGAGCTGCTGTCGTATGATGATTAACTTTATGTAATTTTAAGAACTCATTAACTACTTGATTAGTGAACTCAGTCCCCTGGTCGGTAGTTATAGACATAGGGAAGCCATGATGAGTACTGAACGTCATAAGTGATTTAACTATATTAGGGGCAGTGCAATCAGGTAAGCGGTAGGCCTGAGCATATTTAGAAAATGAATCTATAATTGTAAAGTATTTGTCTTGTTCTATAGTAAGTACGTCGGCGTGCATCCGTTCAAATGGCTTGGAGGGGGGAGGAACTATTTGAAACTTAGGTCGTATGGGTACACGGTCGTACTTTGCGCGGTTACATATAGGGCATTCGTTAATAAAAGAGGTTATAGATTCCTTTAGTTTAGGCCAAAAGTAACGTTGTGAAAGAGAAAGATATGTTTCATTGATACCTCTGTGGTTGGTTTTACCGTCATGATACTTTGAAATTATGTCTTGCTGATTTAAATAGTCACTTATATCTTGAACTTCTCGTTTTGCTAATATTAGTTTCATTGAAGCATTTTTAAAGTTATTTTGAAGAATAGGAACAATACTAAACATTTTATCAATAGGGTAAACTAATATTCCTGTACGAAATTTTGGATCTATGTGTTTCTTTATTACAGAAATTAGGTCTTGTTCTAAATTATTTTCAGATACGTGCACAATTGTTTTTCTAAAAGTGTCAAATGGTTTAACTATTTTAGGTTTAGGAATTGTCCTATCTGTAATTTTGATAACTAATTGCCGTTTAAATTTATTTAAGGGGTCATCTGTTACTGGTATTTCAAGGACAGGATTCTCTGCACTAGTATGCGCTGTTACAGAAGGTAAGTTATTTTCTTGTTCAAGGTCAAAAACTTCGTTTAGGGCATTTATTTGGTCAAGAGATCCTATACTACTTAGTGGTCTTTGGCTGGGTGCAGTGTCTGTAGATGATTGACTGATAATAGGCCTGTCGTCTGGTGCAGTGACTGTAGAGATAGATGAGCGTCGTGAGGAAGATTCAGAGCTGATATTAACTATAATAGAGTCAAGTTCCTCGTTATGAATTTCTACGCGCGACAGGGCATCGGCATTCGTATTAGCCTTTCCCTTTTTATACACAATTTTAAAATTGAACTCGGATAACTTAAGCCTCCAACGCGTAAGGCGTGAGTTAGGTTCTTTTAAGTTAAGGAGCCATTGTAGGGGCTTGTGGTCAGTGACAATTATGAATTTCCGACCAAACAAATAGGGCCTAAAATATTTCGTGGACCAGACTATAGCTAGCAATTCTTTTTCTATGGTCGAATAATTGATTTCACTAGCGTTTAATGTCCTCGACGCGTAGGCTATAGGTCTATCGGATCCTATGATTCCCTGTGAGAGAACCGCTCCCAAAGCTACGTTAGACGCGTCAGTGGTTAAAATAAAATCTTTTGAAAAATCGGGATATTGAAGAATAGGGTCGTTTGTCAATAGAGTTTTGCAATGATTGAAACATTTTATATAATCAGCTGAAAGTTGAATTCTCGCTCCTTTTTTCAGGCAAGCGGTTAAAGGTTTAGTTAATCTAGCAAAATCAGGTATAAAGCGCCGATAGTATCCTAAGAGTCCCAGAAATCCCTTGATTTGTTTTGTTGTCCTTGGAATAGGGTATTTTACAATGGCCGCTATTTTATCCGGATTAGGTTTAACACCGTTTGGCGTTATAACGTGGCCTAGGTACGGGGTTTCATGTTTAAGAAACTCGGACTTATCGAGCTGAATTTTAAAATTACTCTCTCTGAGCCTATCAAAGATTTTCTTTAGGTTAATCATATGTTCCTGGAGTGACGTGGAAAATACCAAAATATCATCTAAATATACCGTACAGATAACATTTTGTAGGCCTCGTAAAACGTTATCCATGACCCTTTGGAAGGTCGCTGGACTATTTTTCAACCCCATTGGCATTCTCAAAAATTCAAAATGTCCATTGCCGTCTGCTACGCTAAATGCAGTCTTATGTATATCGTCAGGGTGCATTTCGACCTGAAAAAATCCACTCGCTAAATCTATTGAACTAAAATACTGACACTTGCCTAGCTTGTCTAGGATGTCCGCTATATTAGGAATCGGATATTTATCATCCACTGTCTTTTCGTTCAATTTCCTGAAGTCTACTACTAACCTCCACTTAACTTTGCCAGAAGCGTCAGATTTCTTTGGCACGATCCATATAGGTGCATTCCAAGCGGAGATAGACGGCCTAATAATTCCCTGATCTAACATTTTCTCAATTTGGCTTTGTACTTCTTGCCTATGTACGTATGGATACCTATATGTTTTACTAAAGACGGGGGCCTCGTCAGTTGTATGAATCCTATGTTTAATTTTGCTAGTAAAAGTTAACGCTTCGTTTTCTAGATAAAATATATCAGAATATTGCCTACAAAGTTCAATTAGATTAGCCTTCTCCTCTTCATTCATATGTGCCGTACGCAAGCGTGATAAGACTTCTCGAGTCCGCGCGTCCCTATCAGTACTTAAGGCGATGCTAGATGTAACCTGCTCATTAAATAAATACGCGTGTATAGGTTCCGTAATTTTAAACTTTATATCATTCGGATAAGGATTAAAAATCTCTACATATGCAAAACCATTTTCAGCGGAAGATATACAGTCCAATATATAACAGTCACACATAGTTTGGTGATCTATGCAAATATCACCAGACGTAACATCTGGCGGCACCTTAACAATCTGGCTCGACTCGGCAGGTATTATCGTCTCGAGTAAGTTGACGCTCGGTGACTCATACATGTGAATAGGGTTGTTAGCGAAACGCGTCCTTAACACTTGTGATCTAAGGTCTATTGTTGAGTACCAGTCCTTTAATAGATCTAAACCAATTAAACCATCAAAGTATTTATGAAAACGATAAATGAATAATTTAATAGGCTTTTGTTCCCTAAACTCAGGAAAACAGGGAATAGTTACAGAATAATGATTTTTTATAGTGGCATGAACATTTGATACTATGAAAGGGTCGTAGTTAATAGGAAAATTAGAAAAGAACATTTCAACAGCTTCCGGGCTTATAAACGATTTATTAGCTCCGGTATCTATTAAAAGTTTAAGAGGTGGATTAGAAATTTGGATATAAGGAAGTTGTTTTTTATCTTGTATATGTATCTCTATTTTGGGGACGTCATCTGAGGCTTCATGGAAAAATTTTGAGGCTTACTTTCCGCGGATTCGGATTTTCCTTTCTCCTCAGGAATAGGCACGTCTGCATCAACGGCTGGAGTCGAGTACGAGTCATAGTCCGTATACTGGTCATAGTCTACGTACTGGTCTAGTTCTACGTACTGTTCATAGTCATAGTCCAAGGGATAATACTCATCTTGGTAGTATTGGTCAAAAATTTCATTCATGTTAACTTGCGGGTTTTGTGGTGTTAAGGGTAAAATACGTGCAACGGGGTGACTTATACCGCTCATAGGGGTAGAAGCATTTTGAGCAGGCCGTTGGAAAAACGGGCGAGGAGGAATTCTAAAACCAGTAGACATATTAGACCTGGGCAAAGCTCGCATAATTTGTTGTGTCCTTGAAAGTCTTGGACCTTGAAAACCAAAATTTTGACCCTGGAAACCAAAATTTTGGCCTTGGTTGGGTTGTGAGAATCTATTAGCATTTCCTTGAGGGGCAAAATTTTGGAACTGATAAGGTCTAGGAGTAAATTGATAAGGAATATTTTGCGTTTTATTTGCAGTCTGTTGCAAAGGTCCAGAACTAGGTCTATTCTGATAAATAGGAATAGTAGACGCGGGGTAGCCGAATTGCCTAGGTATTAATTGATTAGCTGGTAATTTGTGTGGCATATTAAAATTCATAGGTGACAAATTAAATCCAGTATTAAATGGAGCTAACCTCTTAGACATAGGAAAACGATCATTTTTCTGCTGTAAATAAAGCACATTTAATTCTTCTTGGGCAAATTCTAATGCCTTTTCTAGGGTTTCGGGCCGCATGGATCGAATCCTCGAGCCGAGAGGCTCATGTAGACCTCTCAAATAAGACTGTAAGGCTAATTTTTTATAAAGAGTGCGTTTGGCCTCTACTGTAGTAGGAATCGATTCATGTAGCTCGACATAAGTCATTATAGTACTGAGCAAAGACTGGACACGTTCGTAGAAAACGTGTGGTGTATCATTATCCTGTGATAAGGACGACAAATCAGTGTAAAGTGCTGATTCATCCCTATGATCTGAAAATGAATTTATTAAAGCACTTCTTATGCCATTCCAGTCACGCGGAATTCCATTAGCTGCCAAAGTAGTTGCAGCACGCCCAGTGATTTTGTTCAGAATTCCATTTAAAACGGATGCGTTATTTAACTCATTCCCGGGAACCGGATTGACATAAGTGATAACAATTTGGTCGCAAATTGAAAGAAATCTGATCAAGACATGGGAGTTACCATCGAACTCGGGAACCAATCTCAAAGCCTTCCAAATTTGATCAGTCAAATTTGGCCTAGATTCCTGATTTTGAGGCACACCGATATTATTTTCGTCAGGCATTTCGTCTACTTCTTCTATTCCTTCTAAACTTAGCAATAAGTCTCTATGAAAACGATTTTCTCTATAACTATCGCGATTGCGCGAAGTACTGGGTCTATCACCCCTATAACTACTTGGGTGAAAAATTTTGAAATCTTTATATTATACTTTATAATTTAAAATAGTAAATTATTGTAAATTCTATATCTATATTTATTCTTTTATGAAAACTTTTATATGTATATGAACTTTAACTTTATTTCACTTTATTTATTCTTTAACACTTGTACTTATATATCTAAAAAGCCTCCTACTTATACTACCCAAAACGATTTTCAGGATTGGCAGGATAAAGATAGGAAAACAACCAAAAAGGAATAGTGCAACTACTCACAGTATCGTGGCAATCTGCATTCTTACTTGACCCATCGATGTCTGGATGATGTCGAGTCAGGAACTCCCGCGGCCGGTCGTAGGTTCAAAGATAGTCGATAAGCCGGTGATTCGACTATTACGCGTAATCCGACACTAGAACACGCGACGCGACTATCCGCTCCGACTGCGCCAGTTACGTTTCCGGACGCAGGGAGGTTCTTTTTAAAAACTACGATATAAAAGAATATGAGTTTATTCAGTAATCACAATGATTAGGACTTAAAATTAAAATATATATCTAAAATGTCCGGTCGCTTCCGCGATTGAAGCAAGACAGCCCCGACACTTGTTCACGTTTTTCCATCGAGGATTCGTCATCCGCACCTGCAGTTACGCGATGTCAGCATTTCGGTTTCAAGAAGATGAAGCAAGATGTTGATTGTTTCGTAAAGGCTGTATAGGGAATCCATATGTAACACGTATGTTATTATTTGTTGATACTTTTTTATTGAATTATTTTAAATTTTGGTCATAACAATGTTTAGAGCAGCGTTTTTTTTAAATTGCATTTATAAAGAATATAACAATGCAAAACATTTTTATTATAAAATCTTCTGTATTTTTTTTATCTTTATGTATTTGCTACTAACGATTTGAAATATATATTGCCTTTTAAATGATTTATGTATCAATTATCAGTACAATACAAGCTAAACAGCAATGACACCTCTTCAACCCGTCTGGCCAGCAAGGAGAGTGTAGGCAAAAGTCCTCTGGCTGCTCTGGCCAAGTATAGCTCTGGTAGCACAGAGATAGTCGTGCTCCTGCAGTGGAGACAAAAAGACCTGATGAAGATGTATCAGTTGAACTTCAGTAGCACTTAGTTCCAATAGTCAAATGATTGTTCTTCATCGTTTCAATTCAATTGGAATCCCGAATTTATAACCGAATTTCCGTTGTTAGTTGCAGTCAAACCCTATTGCTATTGAAACAATTGTAAGTACTCACAAGAATCCACGTAAAACATATTAACTTACACACATACATACATTGAGGAGTTACACTGTCGGAGCAGAAACCTGAATATATTTGCAAAACTTAAAATCGACATCAAATCCAAACTACACATTTTTTTTTTGATAAAATTCCTAATCAATATGCCATTTCTAACAAACAAAGAATTTTCCAAAGGAATATACATAAATAAATAAAAATGCAGTGGCACTCCGGGAAGTGCCAACAGAAGTAAAAACTTGGTGTCGCGAGTTCAATTATTTTTCCCATCTCAAAAAATGCTTTCGTTGCATGCTCAACGCACCGAAAGCCGTTTACACTTGCAAAATATTGGAATAAGTAACCTTCTCCTCTTTGAAAATCGGTTAAAAACAACTTTACGTGTCTTTTTTTCAACTTTGTGCATGCTGCCTGTTTTCTCGACTAAAACGCATTTCGGAAACCTCAAAAACAATTCTACTGCTCATGCAGTCAAACGAAAAGGCATGTATAGTGCACGCGTGAACTGATGCTTACATCGTTACACAGCCCGTGAGATTTCACATTTCAAATTAGCCTCAGAAGTGGGATTCGACCGTTCGAATCCCACCTCGGGCAAAACTCCGACTGTCTGTCAATTACGAGCGTGTACTTATTGTGTTAAGTTGAGAGGCAATCGTTTTGTGTGTTTCTGCCATAAAGGACGATCTTTCAGACTGCACTGAGTAAACACTAGACAATCTCATGGTATAATAATATACTGCGCCAGGTATGGCATTCCGACATATAGTGGTCACGTGGGTGACACGAGCCTACGTCATCATCTCAGTGTTACCGGTACTGTAAAATCAAACACCCCAACTTTCTTTATTTACGTATATCTGAATCGGATTAAACCATGTCCATTTTTACAAATAACCTATTTATGAAAAAATAAGTAAGACTTGTTAATGAATAACAAGTATAACCTAATTTTTTATGCATTAAAATATTTATTGTCATGAATAATGGCAGGCAAACGTTCCCTAAATCTTAACTTAGTCACATTAAAGTGGCAACTCTGATGTGACGTAGGCTCGTGTCACTGCCGGAATAGCAGACCTGTTTTTTTGGATCATGGACAATCTAGACATGCCTATCAAATCACGTACAGACAAAAGCAAAAGTTCATATTCGCTTCGCTAATGATGACCTCATTGGCTCAGTGGTCATCATGCCAGGCTGTCACCTAGAGGTCCTGGGTTCGATCCTGAAAAAGATCATTTTCCATCTTGACCTAAGGTCAAGATGGAAAATGATCTTTTTCAGATTGGCCTGGGTCTTGGATGTTTATCTACATTTGTTATAAAACATAGTATCGTTGAGTTAGTATCAACACAAGTCTCGAACTTACTTTGGAGTTAGCTCAATCTGTGTGATTCGTCCGTTTAGATTAAAAACTGATTAAAATGTGTTTTATCCAAACTATTTCTTTTTATTCGATAGATAGATAAATTTATTCGAAGGACGAAAGCAATTCAATAATTACATAAACAAATTATAAAAGAACACATAGAATAGAAGTTCTTTGTCCCCCAAAATGGTCTCCAACTCAGCATGAGCTAGGTTTTGCGTTAGCGGAACCCGAGCGCGGATCTTCCGTTGGAGCCATAATTTGGTATTTTAGTTTGCACAGAGCCGGCCCAAAAATAACCTCTATCTATATGAAGTGCTATAGTCAGATGTGTCAAAATGTCAAACGGAAGTTTAGCGTCCTACATAATTCTTCCAACACAATGCCCTTTTTTATAATCGTCACACAATTCCGATGTCTCAGGTCCGGAAGGGCCCTGTGTCCAGGTGGTTAGGGCCCTCCCTTTATCGGAGGAAAAAAGCCTTCATTCATTATTCCGTGTGATAAATACAGGGAAGGATTCGCGGTCTCGCCCTTACTGCGGCCCTGGGCTAATAATTTGATTACGTCGGCCATTTTGCTTTTTTTGTTTGGTCGCGGTTAACGCAGGTTTAATCGTGCGTTTAGACGTTGGTTTACGGATTGGCTAAGTTTAACTCCGGCGGTTACGCGAATCCATCTAGCTTTTAAATTAAATTGTTCGGCTTTGGGGAATAAAAGTGTTTAAAACCTCATGGAGAGTAGAGTCGGGCAGACGGTCGGTCGTGGAGCAACTGCGAAATCGTTTGAATGGTTTCTTCTTCCATTAGGCATCCTTTTGTTGTAGTTTAGGCATAGAATTAATATATGTATTATATACATTAAGGCGCAGGACACACTGAAAGGACGGGGCAAAGACGCGGCGCCCGTCCTTTCTGTGTGTTCTGCCACGCGACGTTTCTATACATTTTGTATGAAACCGTCGCTTACCGTCGCGAAACAGACATATGTCTGCGCCCCGTCCGCGTCTTACGTCTTTTGTATGTGTCCAGCGCTAAAGGTCCCGCGCAATATACGTCTACGTCCCCGTTCCCGCATCTCTCCCCCGTTCTCGCCTTGTCAGCGCAAAGGTTGTAAAGGGGACGCATATTACGCGAGAACTTAGGAGGTTCCGTTCTGTATGTAATACTTATATTAATTCTAAGGTTAAGGTATGAAGCTAGGCCGCCCCACAAACGCTAGACCCACTCTGCTGCCTTACGGTGTGAATCGGCGTTAACTCTGCATAAAAAGTATAGTCTTCTAATGCCAACTTTTTAATTCCAGGAGCTACTCCCTCGACGAGCGGTTCCTGTACTCCCAGGGAGAGGTCCGCAGGGTGCACTGGCACCCGAGCTCGCTATCTCACCTGCTGGTCCTCGTGTCAGACAACACCATCAGGTGAACATCACGCACTTTTACGTTTTCATCCCGTGCGCGCTAGCCAATCCCAAGGTTGTACACAAACTTACAAACTACGCTTACCAAGTTGTGTGATATTTGGAGCGAATAAAACAATGTGTACAACGACCTCCACAATTGCTATAAGTACCTATATCATTGATATGTAACGTGGAAGGGACATACCCGTCATAAACCATACCACGGGCTATACAAGTTCAGTATAGTATAATGATAATAAAATAACAGTCAAAAAACACAAAAGTTACGACATTCCCATACTAATAACCCAGGCGGCTGCAAATTTTTTTTGTATAAAAATCGCTCCAACCAAAGGCATAGAATTGTTTTACATACACTTAACTCTATGGCTCCAACGATATCTTGGTCGACCCACTGGTCTTTGGCCTTATTTGACTCCTTACTTAGTCGACGCATTTCAATTTACATTGATGATATTTTACTAATAATTTTCAGGCTGTACAACATAGCAATGAAGAGTGGTCCGAAACTGGTCAAGATCTTCACCATTGGAGCCAAACCCTCGAGCCAGCTCGCCGGGAAGACAATCCTGGATAGCCTCGGCGACACAGCGGTAGACTTCACAACTGTGCCTGGTTCTGAAGACCTGCTGATTTTGAGGGGCAACGGAGACGTCTATATGATGCAGTGCGAGTTGGATGGCAAGAGGTAAGTCTTCGATAAGAGGATACTTACATTTTTCAAAGACCAGTGCTCCTCCATTTGAAATAAATTATTTGAAAGGAAACGGAAATATCGTTTTAAATGCTGTCTTAACCAAGCCCTAGAGCCCCTAGATAACTAGAAACTATTTTATGAACTACTGTTTACAGTTTAAAGTGAGAACGTAAATCTTTTCTTCGCACATTTGCGATAAACTGCTACTTTTGGCAAATGTGGGAAGAAAAGCTTCACGTTCACATTTTAAATTGTAAACAGTAGTTCGTAAAGTAGTTTGAAGGGTTATCTTGGGCTTATTCAAGACAAAGTCCGAATGGACCCCTTCCATGTACAGGGTGGCCAACTTGGAGGTATACAACTTTTTTTTGCCGTCATTTTGTTTTGGCGGTAAATATGACAGTTGTTGCATGAATATTACTTTGTGTAGATACGGCAAATTTATTATGGAGCGTTTTACGACGGAACAAGGTGTTTTAATTATTAAAACGTTTAACGAAACACTAAAAATAATGTTTCCCGGTCGATTAATTTCGAGAAACGGTGACATTGATAGGTCCCCAACATCGCCTGATTCAACAGCTCCTGACTTTTTTCTGTGGGGCTATCTAAAGGGACGTGTCTATGCTAACAGGCCAATGAACCTTCAGCAATTAAATCAAAATATTCGAGACACAGTCACTGAGATAACGTAGGAAATGTGTGAAAATGTGATGAAAAACGCGATGAAAAGGGTTCACATCTGTGATGCTGCTAGAGGTGGATATGTCTGACATTATTTTCCATGTTTAACTGCCGGCCCTAAATATTATATTTAACAAGGAATACTTGATATATTTTATATTTCATAGAATAAAAATACAAAACTAAAGTTTATACCTGTTATTTGGCCACCCTGTATATACAAAATTGTTCGTTTAAAGTAATAGAACCATGGAACGCTCAATGCTCGGTATCACCGCAATTCGCAAAAGACGCAAAAAAGTCACAGATATCGGTCAGCGAGTTGTACATTTGAACTGGCAATGGGCTGGACACATCTGCCGCGGGGATGATGATCGATGGAGCCAGAGAGTTCTGTACTGGCGACCCCGCACAGGAAAACGAAGCGTAAGCAGACCAGCAGTCAGATGGTCGGACGACATCAAAAAGACGTCAAGTTTGGCAATGGCAAATGGAAATCCATGGTAGAGGCATATGTCCAGCAGTGGACGCAAACATGCCAAGAAGAAGAAGAAACATAATATGTGATTTGAATAACTTTGTGTGATTCAGTCAGTTCATGCAAACTACTGCTGGCCGGCGCCCACCCACTACTGTTAGTTCACCAACCGCCACCAACAGTCGATGCATGCTCCCTCCCATACTGGCGCATCCGCTGTGGCTGCAGCAACATCGGACGTCGTATACGCGACACGGGTTTGCCACTTGACAAGGCATCCTCAAGTTGTTGATCATTCGGCGGTCAAACGTCGCGTCGAATGCACACGGGCTGTGAGTACGAGGTATGCTGGGACTAACAGTAGTGGGTGGGCGCAGTAGTTTGCAGGAACTAACTGGTGATGGAATCACACAAAGTAATTCAAATCACATAGTATTTTATTTTTTAATTTATTTTAATGGTTTATGCATACTTGAAAAATTTAGAAATAAATCTTTATGTAAAAGTAAACATAGTACATAGGTGCTACTTATTTCTAAAGAAATTTCTTTGCCAGAGGAAATGGGAAGAAAATGGTAATTGGCGTGTACAATACAAAAATAAATACCAACCTATACAAAATACTACGAATTTAAAAAAAATAACATAGGTTCCTACATAACATAAACATATTTGAGCCGTTTGGGGTTGAAACTTTAGGACCGTGGGGGCCATCAGCTCACAAATTATACGGCGCTATCTCAAGGAAACTTATTGAAGTTTCCCGTGACCAGAAGGCTGGCCTATATCTAGGTCAGAAAAATCATTGCCATACAACGTGGCAATGCAGCCAGCCTTCTGGGCACGTTACCGCAGGGTAAACAATTACCGGGCCTTTTTTATTTGTAAATATTAGTTTGTAGTGTATTGTAGTGAGTAGTTTTATAATCTTTATTTTAGTTTTTAAGAAAATTTAATGTGTATATATAATTATTTTTCGAAATATTAAAAAATAATAATTTTTTACATAAACATACGTGAAATAAACTATTATGTAACTTATTAGTATGTAACTTTGACTTTCGCAAAGTACCACCTGATTCTATTAACTATCTAAGAAGAAAGTAAAAAAAGTGTTTCCTTTGATTTCAGTGGTGGGCAACCGAAGCTGTCAGGCCCGCTAGCGATGTACCCCCCGGCGGACGACAACTACGGCTCGGAGTCCTGCTCCATCACGGCCCTGGGCGGCGACACCCCAACGCTGGTGGTGGTCGCCACCTGCTCTGCGGCGCTGTATCACTGTCTGCTGCTACCCAATGTAAGTATCCTCAACTGCTGAATTAATTGTAAGTCATCAATCACAAACGAGACTTTTAGGCGCACGAGTGAGAGAGGTGAGCGAGGGCGCTTATTGTTTGAAGGTGTAATTGATACTATTGAATAATTATATATTCATTCTTTGAGTTGAACACTCTACTTTTTATCATTAAAGCGAGGAAATAACAAAAAACTGTTACATAACAAATTTGGTTATTGAAGAAGTATCTTACTTACAATTCATTAAAAAAAGCCAGTGCGCTTGTTTTAAAAATAAAGCTAAATTCATGAATATTGTAGAAGCCGGTCGCCACCGCCTGGCCGCCTTCGATTTTCAAATTTACTTACCTCCAGGATGATATAATAAACATTGAATTCGTCCAGCCATTTTGGTGTGAAACCGAAACAAACATCCATATAAATAGGATTGTTTACTTTCAGGCGCCAGACAAAGATGACGGCGACAGTCACGCCCTCTACGTGGTGGAAGCTGTCGAATTGAACATCGCGCTCAATCCAGACCAGGACCTGCAGCATTCATATCCAGTGCACTTGTACCCGGTAATTATAATTCTTTAACGATTTTTCGCAGAATTAATCTATGTGTATTATATAAGGTCTAACAAAATATACTGAAACTATTTTAAGGGCGAATTCAGTCCGTGATAGTAAACAACTTTCCCAAGGAACATATGTCGAAATATGAAAATATTTTATGGCTTTCCATACATACCCTGATTAGCTCTGATCGCTCAACTTGTATGGGAGGCAAAAAATAGAGTCCCTGTTCCCCGTCCTGGCACCTCTCCCCCGTTTTCGCCTTGTAGAGGCGGCTGCAGGCGCCTGCAGCTGCTTTGCACCTTTGACTAGTCGAGATCGGGGGAGTGGTGCGGGGAAAGGGACGCTACAATGATTCTCGCAATAAAGAAGGATTAAGCAAGTGCGCAGGTATGGCACTTCAAAGAAGTGGAGTATCATTTATGCCTACTACCACAAACTAAACTATACATTCGTGCACACGTCAATGTGTGTGTAGTCGCCCGCCAACACACCCGACTATACATTCGTGCACACGTCAATGTGTGTGTACTCGCCCGCCAACACACTCGACTATACATTCGTGCACACGTCAATGTGTGTGTAGTCGCCCGCCAACACACCCGACTATACATTCGTGCACACGTCAATGTGTGTGTAGTCGCCCGCCAACACACTCGACTATACATTCGTGCACACGTCAATGTGTGTGTAGTCGCCCGCCAACACACTCGACTATACATTCGTGCACACGTCAATGTGTGTGTACTCGCCCGCCAACACACTCGACTATACATTCGTGCACACGTCAATGTGTGTGTGCTCGCCCGCCAACACACTCGACTATACATTCGTGCACACGTCAATGTGTGTGTACTCGCCCGCCAACACACCCGACTATACATTCGTGCACACGTCAATGTGTGTGTAGTCGCCCGCCAACACACTCGACTATACATTCGTGCACACGTCAATGTGTGTGTAGTCGCCCGCCAACACACTCGACTATACATTCGTGCACACGTCAATGTGTGTGTACTCGCCCGCCAACACACCCGACTATACATTCGTGCACACGTCAATGTGTGTGTACTCGCCCGCCAACACACCCGACTATACATTCGTGCACACGTCAATGTGTGTGTAGTCGCCCGCCAACACACTCGACTATACATTCGTGCACACGTCAATGTGTGTGTAGTCGCCCGCCAACACACCCGACTATACATTCGTGCACACGTCAATGTGTGTGTACTCGCCCGCCAACACACTCGACTATACATTCGTGCACACGTCAATGTGTGTGTACTCGCCCGCCAACACACTCGACTATACATTCGTGCACACGTCAATGTGTGTGTGCTCGCCCGCCAACACACTCGACTATACATTCGTGCACACGTCAATGTGTGTGCTCGCCCGCCAACACACTCGACTATACATTCGTGCACACGTCAATGTGTGTGCTCGCCCGCCAACACACTCGACTATAATAGTTTTTATCTGTGATGCAAAAATTTGAAGTTGGTATATACATGTTTGTTTCTATTTGTAATGGTAGTTTCCATACCAAACAGATGAACACAATATAATTCTTTTTATTTGATTGGGATGTTTTTTAGTTATGATCGAAAAATATTTCTAAGTAAGGGTTTTTATCAGCGATTAAAATTCGCTATTTTCCAACAACTGAAATTAGATAGATACATACATACATACATACCATCACGTCTTTATCCCTAATGGGGCAGACAGAGCATTTTGGGTCTTGCGGTTCTATGCAGAGCCCAGGGCCGCAAGACCCAAAAGCCACTTTTAGCGTCATGGTGGGCGAGAAGATGGAAAAGCAATCAATACAGTGTGATGGGTTGCTAGTCGCATCGCCTGTTAATATGATTTGCATTTCTGTCCATTCCCTCGATCGGCTTTTACGATCTGCGTGGGAAGAGAAGCAACTGGTACATTCTAAGTTTTTTTTTATTTCTCCCAGACCAGCATGTGAGATATATAATTAGTTATTAAACAAAATAAAATAAATCAACCCGTGTTTATGCCAAAACTCGACCGAAGCCGACCATTTGGCCACTAACCAGTAGCGCCTGTTGCAGTGCTCCGCGAACACATACGCGTGCGCGCACGCGGGCGGCGTGCACGCGGTGTCGCTGCCGCTGCTCGCCGCGCTCCGGGACTACGCGCTGGCCGACGATGGTGAGTTCTTAAGGCTTAAGGGTCCCCCGACCCTAGACCAAACCGACCGAACAGACCCGACCAAAATACAACTTTCCATACAAACGTAGTCTACGTTTTATTTCAAAACGACATGTCCGATTTGGGTAAAATTTTGTAATTTCAAAGATATTGCAATTATCTAGGTTTATAACTAGTTCCTGACGGTTAAAATATGAACTTGAAATAGAATATAGTGTTTTATATCATTTTTGACCATTAGTATGGGAAACTTCTAAATCGTTATATTTTCTTTCCAGTTCATAATTTTACCATAGGAAACCAGTTATAACCCTAGATAATTGCAATTTCTTTACAATTACATGACATGTGGTTTCAAAATTAAGCGTAGACTACGTTTGTATGGAGAAGTCTAGGGTAAGGGGACTCTTAAGGCTTAAATACAAAAGCTGTTCTTAAGAATCCCCTTACCCTAGACTTTTCCATACAAACGTAGTCTACATATTATACTCAGTGAACGGATTACTCGCGTATAGAGTCAATATAACACTTTTACAATGTTAATTTTTATAATCAAATTTCAGAAGAAACAGAAACGGTGCTATCCGCCATTTGCTGCAAGCCGAGCGTGGCCCGCCACCTCGTGTGCACGAGCGGTCTGAACGCCGCGTTCCAGCCGCCCGTCGGCGTCGCCCTCACCCCGCCGCCGCTGCCCGGCTTGTTGGTGTTGTGTGCGGACGGAAATTTGCTTACCAGGTAAATACCTGTACCATGGCCTACCCATCGCCATAAAAACATAACTATTTTCCTTACTTATCGCTAGATGGCGCTTTATGGTAATAATTAAAACATTCAAACATATTACTATTATTTAAGTAAAGTAGTACTTTAATTAATTAAATATGATTTATATGAAATGCAATAAATATTTTTAAAGCATATTCAACACTTTGTCACTTTTTTGCTAGTCGTGTGTGCTGCCATCTCTGTGTGCTTACCCGCCACTCCAGAGTTGCCTACTTACTTAACGTATGATTTAACACATGTAGAACTTTGGAGCCGTATGACCTTGAAGAGCAGCTGTACAAGGAACTGCAACTGAAAAACCCGGCCTTGGAAGAGGAAGACATCAACAGTATTCTAAAAGAGGTGAACAGAAACAACGCACAAATATTTCGTTACTTACTTAAGGTGGAAATAACTAGTCGATACTTTTCTGAACAAATTTCGGAGGTGATTTCCTCAAATGTTTGACTGTTGTTAACAGGGCCCGATTTAGAGGTCGAGAGGCTTCGGGGCAACAAAGGAGTGGAGGCCCCCTGGCCCCAAATTATTTTCCAAATAAAGTGGTCAATTTTTTTTCAGTTGAGTTTTTCAATAAATAATTTATTGTGGAATAAAGTATAGATTATTTTATATTTTAACAAACATATAAATATAATCGGAAACGAGAAATATCTGAAATTAAATTTTAGCGTTTTTTTTTTTGAAGTCTCCATTGTGGGGGGCCCTCTTTCGTGGAGGCCCCGGGGCTGTAGCCCCGGTTGCCCCCCCCTAAATCCGGCCCTGGTTGTTAATGAAAGATTGGATGATATCGTTTTGTCTCATTATATTTTGTCGGTATGGATACAGAATAGTAAAATAACAAGCCATTAAAAGGTTATGAGTCATCAAAGATTAGTTTTTCTTGCTAATTTTTACGCAACTTTCGGCGTAAATAAGTAATAAAAGAAGTTGAAAATCTTCAAAACAAATTTAGCACTGAAACAGCTTAATTATCGAAGATTTTAATACATTTTATTTGTAATTGATTAATGTACCTTAAAGGACATTACGTATTTTTTACGCGCTCGGTTTGCTATCCATTTCACCTCACTACTCCCGCCCGCCACATTGCTAGGTGAGACAGCGTGCTTTTCGACCACGCCCACTTGTTAGTTCGGTTAAGGCCTGTGTCCACAGGTTGTATCTGTGTATCAGGTTTTTTTTTACATACATACATACATACTATCACGTCTTTATCCCTAATGGGGCAGACAGAGCATTTTGGGTCTTGCGGTTCTATGCAGAGCCCAGGGCCGCAAGACCCAAAAGCCACTTTTAGCGTCATGGTGGGTGAGAAGATGGAAAAGCAATCAATACAGTGATGGGTTGCTAGCCGCATCGCCTGTTAACATGATTTGCATTTTTGCCCATTCCCTCGATCGGCTTTTACGATCTGCATGGAAAGAGAAGCAGCTGGTACATTCTAAGCTTTTTTTATTTCTCCCAGACCAGCATGGGAGTTTTGTTTTTATTTGTGAATATTAAACTTTTCAGCGGCAGAAAGTATCGTTCACCGCCATCGTACAAGAGATCCTGACTAGGGACGTCTCTCAGCCCATACTCAACGTAAATAAGACTGAGGAGCCGAGTCCCAAGGAGAGCTTAGAGGTAACGGTATTTAGTTGACTATGCTTTGTTTGTTTGGTTGTGTAAATGGCCAACACTGTTGTCAGATTTTTAAGCTGCCTCAAGGCAACTCACATTCTTGACTTGTGACATATAACTGTTAGTACCTGGGCGACCGAGCTTTGCTCGGATACATCTCAAACATTAACTAATTTTTTTTAAACTTGTCTAAAAACAATGCAAAATAAAAAACTATATATAAACTTAAACATTAAAAGAAAACAAAAGTAAGTCACCGAGTGGGATTCGAACCCGTAACACTCTCTCTAGCGGTCGGTATCCTTAATCGCTGAGCTAAAAACAAGGCGGTCGGCGCGACGAAATTAGCAACCATATTCTGCATGGAAAAAAAACGCATGAAAACTCGAAAACACGCGTTTTCCCAAACATAAAACTAATCTAGATCGATTGTTTACCCCCGAAAACCCCCATATACAAATTTTCAGCGAAATCGTTAGAGCCGTTTTCGAGATCACAAGTATTTATAAATATATATATATACAAGAATTGGTCGTTTAAAGCAGTGGTTCCCAAACTTATTTTGTCTACTGACCACTTTGAGAATAAATATTTTTTTAGCGCCCCCATTTTTTCACCTATTTAAAAACCACTATAACTTCAAATTAAATTAATTAATTATTGTGACCTATATATGTATATTAACGGAGAATTCTAAACGAAACTTTTACTATAACCCGCAACTTAAAACCTGAGCGCAGTAGGTAACATACAACGGCGCTTAGGTCTCAAGTTAACTCTTACGGGCTCTACCTGCCAATAAGAATGATTATTGAAACGCAACTTTATAGTATTAAAACAGAGTATCTTTTATTAAAAATATAACTAAAAGAAACGGAGCGACCGATTGACATGATTTTCATTTTTTTCTAATATTATAAAGAGGAAAGATTTGTTTGTTTGATTGTATTGAATAGGCTCCGAAACTACTGGATCGATTTTAAAAATTCTTTCACTGTTGGATAGGTATGTTATCCCTGAGTGACATAGGCTATGTATGTACCACGGGCGAAGCCGGGATGGACTGCTAGTATTCAATAAAATAGGACAGATATATGAACTACGTGGAGAGAAATATAAAACCGAGTTTGAGCAATCTTTTAATTCATATTAGTTGATGTTCACAAGTTGTTGTTGAGAGTCGAGAGCTCTTGCAGTCGTTGTTTAAGAGGCCTCCCAGCTAAATAAAGCTCCTAGCAAAAAAAAAATCATTTTCTTTCTGGGTCTCTTACCGCCCCCCTTGAGACCTGCAGCGCCCACAAGGGGGCGTTATCGCCCACTTTGGGAAAGACTGGTTTAAAGGTATAAGATAAGTGGACATTTTGAAATGACTTTATGTTTTTAAAATGTAGTTTTATACTGTTGTTTTAGTCTATAATCCACAGAACCACTGCTTGAACTCATTTATACAGAATGGGTCATCCGTGCTTCGGAGGGCACGTATAAGCCGTTGGTCTTGGCTGTCATCATTGTATGGCAGTCGTCAAGCTATGTCAGATGTCTTTAGGCAGCTTGAAAAATCTGACACCAGTGTTGGCCACTTGCACACTCGCAACGAAAAGCAAAAGCAAGCAACAGAATGGGTCGCCTAGGTCGCCTACTCGCCAAAAGGTTTTGTCCTGATTATTTTTTCATATTTCTATGTAATTGTTTGGGGATTGTTCAATATCATTGACTGAATGTTACCCTTAAAACGTTTTTAGTATTTTTTACCGATAAAAATTGTATTCAATATTCTAATTGTTTGATCCCTAGGGACTAAGAAACTGTTTCACCGCCCTCGTTGTTTAATATAACATAACCACAATCACTGCCGAATTTGGATTTGGTTTTATTTTATAGTTTATTTTTCGTATTAATATAGTTTAATATTAGTTTTTTTTTTTTTCTTAATTTTTTTTGTACTAGTTCTATCCAGATTGAAAGCATTCGAACAGGATTGGAAAGTTAAGACTAGAGATAGTGAGTTATGGAAAGAAAGAGGGGAGGCCTTTACCTAGCAGTGGGATATGAACGGCTAATTTAGAAAAAAACTAATCCAGACGAATTTTTCAAGGTTTTCCATGATTGTTCCAGCGCGTAACCTTTGCGACAGTGTTTTTTTTTTTCGTTTCAATGTCGATTGGATAGAAAACTTTATTATAGTCTCAAAATAGTCAGTTTTTGTTGGTAATATCCATTTTCAATATGATTTTAGATTTATGAATGCAGAAAAACTGATATTACGAACGCTATTTGTGTAAACAGTGGGATATGAATGGCTATAAAAAAACTTTCTTCATGTTTTTTTCAGTTGGTAACCCAGGCGACGCTGAAGCTCCGCGGCGAGTACATGTCGCGGCAGCAGCGCGCCGCCGACGCCGCGCGGCGGAAACTCGACGGACTGAGGGCGCTCAGCCTGCAGCACCAGAGCTGGCTGGATGATCTACAGGTGTGTACTGTAGCCACTGACCTCCATATATACAAGTACGCTGGACCTATGATACCCTAAGAAATGACAGCTCTTTATTGTGCCTATTTGAAGCGCCCCCAATGCGTGGGAAGAGAACTAAATCTGACGTAACTTTAGTTCCGTTCCCACCCACTGCTACGATCAGCGCCAAAATGGCGAAAATCAAATCGCCTCACTATGGCCCGGCTAATCATAGGTCCAGCGTACTTGTATATATGGAGGTCAGTGACTGTAGCTGATTGGGGGGGGGAGGCTTAGTCTCAGGGGATTTGAGACAACTTTTAACAAAGATAGGTGTATGGGAACACACCTTTACTGAGCTGAAACAGGTGGAGTTCCCACATTAACTCCACCTGTTCCAGCGTGTTGTTGTTGTGGCGACCTCAGCGCCACTACGAGGAACTAAAAACCACAATGTTCACAAGAACCACACGAGATGCCGCCAGCAGAATCTACATCTCGATCTCAGAGTTCTGGTTGCAACTGACTATATATACAACCTCCGACGATACACCGTCGGAGCCGCGGTTCCCAGCAACACCACACCTGGCGTGAAGATCTTCCCTTTGTAGCGGTCGAGCATATCACCTCGCTCCCGCTACACCCTACTATCCTACTAATATTATAAATGCGAAAGTGAGTTTGTATATTTGTTTGTTTATTTATTTGTTTGTTTGCTATCTCTTCACGCTTAAACTACTGAATCGATTTAGATAAAATTTGGTATAGAATTAGTTTGAGACTCGGGAAAGGACATAGGGTACAATTTATCCCGAAATTCCCACGGGGAGCGAAGCCCGCGGGTACAGCTAGTTGTTTATGTATTTTAAATTTATTTATGTATTTTGTATAGGTATTTACTTTTGTATTGTACACGCTAATTACCTCTTCCCATTTCCTCTCGCGGGTCTACTGGAAGAAATTTCTTTAGGAATAAGTGGCACCTATGTACTATGTTTACTTTAATAATGTTTTATTGTAAATTTTTCAAGTGTACATGGACCAATAAAATAAAAAATTGTTTTTGTTTCTGTCTGAGCGACAGAAAAGGATAGCAACATAGATAGGTGCTGTTCCGAGCTGCCATATGTAGCCCAACCCTTAAACTATACCACACTGTATGTATTTCAGGCAGAAATAAATGACGCACAGCTGCAGTCCAGCGCACTCCATGATAAATGTGCCCTGGCTGAGAAGCATCAGGACGATATCAAGTACAGGTAATGCATTCTTTTCTGTATTTATCACTTTAAACAGTTCGACTCTGGAATGACTTTCCTAACTTCTTGACCTTCGTGTTGTCGTGTGTTCGTGTTGTGTGTTAGTGCACCTTAAAATAAAGTAAAATAAAAATAAATACTATCATATTATTACTTTAATTATAATCTGTGATGCATAAATTCCACCATGCGTGGCGAGCGTTAAATCGAGAATATCGGGGATCGGGCGTGCGTAACTTTGGCCCGCCACTCATCTGATAGAGTTACCACCATGGCATTCGCAAAATATGTACAACCGATCTTCCTTTTTTTTGCAGTCTGTATTTCTTTGGTTTCTGTTCCAGCTATTTGCGCGAGAAGAAGTCACAAACATACACACTCACAAACTTTCGCCTTTATAACATTAGTGTGATATGATGGTACGAAAAGGTTCCTGCGCGAGTCCGACTCGCGCTTGGCCGGTTATTTTCAAACAAATTTATCATTTACACCGTGTGGTTTCCGGCAGAGTAGAACTACCAAGCCTCCCGTGGATGTCTTAGAAGGCAACTTAGAAAATACAAGCTAAACAAAGCTCATAAACATCACAAGACCTCTCCAACCCGTCTGGCCAGCGAGGAGAGTGTAGGCCAAGTCTTCTGATTGCTCTGGCCAAGTACGCTCTTGTAGTACAGAGAGGGTCGTGCTCCTGCAGTGGAGACAGAAAGACCTGATGATGATATCATTTACAGATGTTCAGCGGTGATCCGCAACATGCGCGGGTCGTCATCGGCCACGGCGGCCGAGCGCGAGCTGCTCGCGGAACTGACGCGGTACAAGGCGCTCGGGGAGCGGCTGCAGGAGCGGGTGCACATGCTGCAGCAACACGCCACGGACAAGAGCAGGGAGGTAAGGATTCTTTGGTGGGAGGAGGGGGCTTCACCACCCCTACTTACTAGTAAGGGGGGGTATTAGCAATGGAATGAAATAGAGGCTTATGCCACTGTTAGCAGAACTGACGCGGTACAAGACGGTCGACGAGCGGCTGCAGGAGCGGGTGCATATGCTGCAGTAACACGCCACAGACAAGAGCAGGGAGGTAAGGATTCTTTGGTGGGAGGAGGGGGCTTCACCACCCCTACTTACTAGTAAGGGGGGGTATTAGCAATGGAATGAAATAGAGGCTTATGCCACTGTTAGCAGAACTGACGCGGTACAAGACGGTCGACGAGCGGCTGCAGGAGCGGGTGCATATGCTGCAGTAACACGCCACAGACAAGAGCAGGGAGGTAAGGATTCTTTGGTGGGAGGAGGGGGCTTCACCACCCCTACTTACTAGTAAGGGGGGGTATTAGCAATGGAATGAAATAGAGGCTTATGCCACTGTTAGCAGAACTGACGCGGTACAAGACGGTCGACGAGCGGCTGCAGGAGCGGGTGCATATGCTGCAGTAACACGCCACAGACAAGAGCAGGGAGGTAAGGATTCTTTGGTGGGAGGAGGGGGCATCACCCCCCCTACTTACTAGTAGGGGGGGTATTAGCAATGGAACAAAATAGAGGCTTATGCCACTGTTAGCAGAACTGACGCGGTACAAGACGGGCTGCAGGAGCAGGTGCATATGCTGCAGCAACACGCCACAGACAAGAGCAGGGAGGTAAGGATTCTTTGATGGGGGGAGGGGGCATCACCCTCCCTACTTACTAGTAGGGGGGTATTAGCAATGGAACAAAATAGAGGCTTATGCCACTGTTAGCATAACGGACGCGGCACAAGACGGTCGGCGAGCAGGTGCTTATGCTGCAGCAACACGCCACAGACAAGAGCAGGGAGGTAAAGCTTCTTCGTAAATAGGGGGAGTGAGTGGGGATGATGCTTGCAAACAAATATACTCGCAACTGGGATGCTTGTTTCTCTACAGACGTATGGAAGGGGTGAATGAACATCCTCCCTTGGCTGTGTTACTCCGTCCGAGGTTTGGTTTCCTTGTACATGTCTTCCTGTTTGCACGCATCACCCCCCCTACTTACTAGATTGTTTAGTAAAGCTTATTTCAAAATAAGTGCAAAAAGGAATGTTGGTTTCTGGATAATAACGCCTCCGAAAACCAGAATATGCTGCCCCACTTTCTCCATGCCACACCATCGAGTGTGTTAATAGGTAACACTAGTGTCAAATTGTTGAAGTAGCCTATAGCCCATTGACTGTCATTTAGTGACAATAGTCATTAGTACTATAAAATATGGCCCAGACCAACAACATAAGCGAGTGATTTTAAGTTATAGTTTTAAGTCCCCTCGCCTTAAAAATATAACTCTACTCCCTTGTAACACAACGTCATCTTTTCCAGCTGAAGCAGTGGCAGGAAGACTACAAAAAGAAAGACATCGCCTTAGGAAAATCTCACCGCGACACCATCTCGTCCATTCTGCAACAACAGTAAGATAAATATACCTACTTATACAATGTCCTTTTTTATTAAGTACAAATATTGTAAGGGGTGAATCAGACCATCATTTTGAACAACTTTTCCCAATAAATGTATATCGAAATAGGAAAAAAAAATTTTAGGTTTTCATAGAAATCGAAGTAGTCACGTGATATCATTACTATGGAAAATTAAAATTATTTTTTCGTATTTCGATAAAAATTTACTGGGAAAAGTTGTTCAAAATTATGGACTGAATCACCCCTTAAAATATTTGTACTTAATAAAAAGGACATTGTATATACCTACAGGAACTACTTCTATTTAAGAGCTTTTTTGCCCCTGGGAATTTTCAATTTTGTTCTATCGATATATCTGTCACAATGCATAAGAAAAGAGCAAATCTCCACTTAATTTGTATATCAATGACATAAGTAGTTTTATTTTGAAGCAATCAAAGTTCCTACACCAGCCTTTGGTCGAAACGAGCTAGGATAAGAAATAAAGAAACGAAGTAATAAACATAGGCTCTAAAGGACTCTTATCCAGAGTCGTAAAATTATTGTTAATAAAAAAACTAACATTTAAAAAATGTACCTAAGTGTTGTAATTACTTAAAAACACTACTTACTAAACTTACAAAAAGGTTTTTAAAAGGCGACCACGTATTGGCAAGCGAAGCGTAGGACACCCACCCACAAGGTGGTCTGCCGACCTGACCAAGGTCGGTGGAAGGCGCTAGATGCAAGCCGCTCTAGATCGGTCATTTTGGAAATCTTTGGGAGAGGCCTATGTACAGCAGTGGACGTAAGGGACTTCTTACTACTTATACCTATTTACAGTTTAAAAGGCCGGGTTTACCTTAATTTTTAATTCTTTACCCTGAGGCAACATGCCCAGAAAGCATTGCCACTTTTGAGGGCAATACAGCGAGAAAACAGAAATGCGTTTTCATCAGCGCCATCTAGTGGTACTTTGGGAAAATATTTAAAATATCCTCTTTCCATACTCGTTTCACTTCATTACCACCCACATGTCAGCCACAGTAAGTCCACTGCTGGACATAGGCCTCCAAGAATTTTCAAAACGACCGATCGGAAGTGGCCTGCGTCCAACGCTTTCTTGCAACCTTGCTCGCCTGACCACCTGAATGACACTCAAATATTTGTTTTTCAGGACTGGACAGATATCAACCCTCATAGAAGAGACGAAACTCCTCAAAGACCAACTCAGCATCGTTTAACAACATGGCGCGTTGTTACTGTCAATGTCAACCGGCCATTTTGTATCGCCTTCTTTGTTATCTATGTTTTTTCTAGATTCATTGAATATGGTTTACTCTCAGACATACCAAGGAAAGCAGACCAAACATTACATAGTTAGAAGCTAGCTTATTTTTGAATTGCCAAATTAATATATTTATAAACAGTTATTGCGGGGGCATGTTTACCAAAGTACTCTTTTACGTTCATAAGTGTGGTACTTTACTATTTTTGTTCCAAATACAATCAATTATGTTAAAGAAATACAACAAAACTTATGTAGCTTTAGTGTTCATTAATGCCACGCGGCATTATTTGTATTATACACTTCCCTTTATATGTCTGTGGGTTTACTCTGTGCCAAACTCCGTTGAGGGATAAAATGGCGCGTTGTAACTGTTATATGTCAATGTCAACCAGCCATTTTGTATCGCCTTTGTTATCTATGTTTTTTCTAGATTCATTGAATATGGTTTACTCTATGCCAAACTCCATGGAGGGATAAAATGGCGCGTTGTGCCTGTCTTATGTCAATGTCAACCGTTCATTTTGTATCGCTTTCTTTGTTGTCTATGTTTTTTCTAGATTCATTGAATATGGTTTACTGTATGCCAAACTCCATGGAGGGATAAAATGGCGCGTTGTGTCTGTCATATGTCAATGTCAACCGTTCATTTTGTATCGCCTTCTTTATTATCTATGTATTTTTTCTGGATTCATTGAATATGGTTTACTGTATGCCAAACTCCATGGAGGGATAAAATGGCGCGTTGTGTCTGTCATATGTCAATGTCAACCGTTCATTTTGTATCGCCTTCTTTATTATCTATGTATTTTTTCTGGATTCATTGAATATGGTTTACTGTATGCCAAACTCCATGGAGGGATAAAATGGCGCGTTGTGTCTGTCATATGTCAATGTCAACCGGCCATTTTGTATCGCGGTCGCCTTCTTTGTTTTCTATGTTTTTCTAGATTCATTGAATATGGTTTACTGTATGCCAAACTCCATGGAAGGATAAAATGGCGCGTTGTAACTGTCATATGTCAATGCCAACCGGCCATTTTGTATCGCCTTCTTTGTTATCTATGTTTTTTCTAGATTCATTGAATATGGTTTACTCTATGCCAAACTCTGTATTGTTTTTTCAATGTTTATTTAATAGTTTTAACAATTGTAAATATTAGAAGCTTTGTCTAAAGACTGGTGTCAGATAGTTTGAGCTGTCTTAACGCATCTGTAAGGTAACAGCATTCCCAACCTGGTATGCAGGTTTACTTACGATGTTTCCTTTTTTATTAATAGCAAGTTTTGGTACTGAAGCTGTGGTATTGAAATTAGTATTTTTATTAAATTCGTCAAAGCTGAAGGATCACTTTACAATGGACCGATTATGGTTAATTTAAAAAGTCTGTTAATTAAATCATTAAAAGAATTAATCTGATTTTGTATTGTTGTCAATAGCAAATAAAAAAGTAATTACATAAATGCGAAAAGTTCATTTATTTAAAAGTAAAACAATTTTAACGGTTGATTTAGTCCGTTATACTGAACACCTTTTACGCAAGAATCGGTCGACTTGCATGGGAGGCCAAAAAATATTTTTCACATTTCGACAAACGTTCCTTATAGAAAGTTGTTCAGTATCTTGGACCGAACCCACTCTTAACCTTTTCACCGCGAGACTTTATATCAGTTGTCGTGCCCCCAGCGCGAGACATGGTAAATCTAACATACCTATCTACAACCAAAAACGGATATGGATACGTAAGTTATGTGCCATACGAGCATTTTTTGTTTGTCACAAATATGTGACCTTCGCGGAATGGGCCCGACAATGTTTGTCACATATATGTGACGCTCGCGGTTAAAGGGTTAAAATAGTTTCAGTATATTTTGTTAGACCTTGTATATGGAAGTTAATACGCCTCTTGAGTTAAGAAAGTCACTCAGTACTTAGTACTTGTCTCCAGAGAGTCATCATCATCAGGCCTTTTTGTCTCCACTGCAGGAGCACGGCCCTCTCTATACTACCAGAGGCATACTTGGACAGAGCAGCCAGAGGACTTGGCCTACACTCTCCACGCTGGCCAGACGGGTTGGAGAGGTCTTATTAATGTCTATAAGTTTTGTTTAGCTTGGATCTCCTAAGTCGCCTTCTACGACATCCACGGGAGGACTTAGAGTGGTAATAAAAAAATTACTAAAAATTATTTTATATTTTTTATTGAGATTCCTCATGTCATTTTCATCATTCCACAACGAATGATTTCACAATTATATAATTATGCATTATTTATTAGTTAATTACATAATTATCGAGTAAATTTACTTTTAGCGTCTTGATAGACCATTTCATTAATTTTATATATTCTTATATACCTACTTATAAAAAACATTCAGTATATTATTTTATTACATGCAAATTAAAAAAAATAATACAAAAAACATGTAATATCCATATAGTTTAGTCATAATCTGACTTAAATGTAAAGTAACAGTTACATATCAGGAATTTTTCCCTTGTGTAACAGTGTTACACAAGATTGTGTGACTCAACGGGAAAATGCCTACATAACATCTTAAAAAATATTAAATCTGCTGCCTTATATATTTTATCTAAAACAATGAATTAAAAGTTTAAAGTGCTCCTCAAGAAGAATCAAACAAGACCAAACTCGATGGAGCAACGTTGTTTCATCAGTTCCTATGGCCACCTTCCGGCTCTATCATCAGATCAGTTCCATGTTATTAGCATATTGTTACAAGATATACATATGCGTGCAAAATTTCAGCTCAATCTGAAACCGGGAAGTGGGTCAAATTCAACTTTGATTGCAGACAGACAACGGGACAGGTGAAACTATGGTAAAACTAAATGTCGCAGTCTGACGTCAGACCTCCTTCAGAGGTCCCCAAAACATCTTGGACACTCTGGTCTCGTCTTCCGTGAAGAAGAAGTCTTTGCCAAGTTTCACGAACTCTTTCATAGACACTTTACCATCCTGAAACAATTAAGAAATAATGATATTATCACCTGTTACTTTGGGGGAAACCTGAATTAATTGGGGTCCTGCGCTGACCCCATTTAAAATGAAAGTTATAATTTTTTTGCTAAAAATGATGTTTGTAATGGGACACCTTTTTTGCGCATAATTTTTTTGTCCTAATATGCTTTGGCATAAAATATTTTGTCATAATAGTTTTTAGGCATAAGTTGTTTTTTGGCATACTGGTGTTGGGCATAATTATATTTTAGGCTAATTCGTTACGGCATAATGTTAATTGGCATAATCTGCTTTCTACGAATAAAATGAGTAAAACGGGAGCGAGCGACTTAAGCTTAGGGCGAAAATAACAAAGATATAAAAAAAAATTGCCACAGAGTATAGGTTAGGTTAGTTAGGTTTCCTGTGACCAAAACACGAGCGAGCGAGCGACTCTAGCTTAGGGCGAAACTAATACATACACAAAAACAACTTACATCCTACTTACATCTTTTTATGCTTTAAAATGTTAGGGCTAAATAATGATTATGCTTAGGTACATTATGCTTAAAATTATTATGCATACTTCATTATGCGAAAGGACGTTATGCTTAAAAACGATTGTGCATTAAACCAGTATGCTATGTGATATTATAGCTTAAATTTGAATGCATATAGATAGTGATCCGTTGGTAATAATTAAATTAAAAAACAAAAACTGACTTCAATTTATCGTAGTAAGTGGAAATCCATAGTCTCTGCCTACCCCCATGGGAAACAGGCGTGAAAATAAGCATGTATTTATGTTCAACTTACGCCGTTGGTGTCGATGACCGCGAAGGCCACCGCTGCGTGCTCGTTGTCCAGCCCCAGGCACTGGAAGAACAGCTTGAACTCGTGCACCGATATAAACCCGGACTTGTCTTTGTCCACGGCCTGAAACGACAATTGTCTTTGTTTTTGATAATTTGTGTTGTTGTCCTAGTTTGGTCAGGACATTGCAGGCTGATCACCTGATTGTCTGATAAATAAGATGATCCGTGCTTCGTAGGGCACGTTAAGCCGTCGGTCCCGGTCACTGTCTTTGACATTGGTCGTTACCTAAAACCATGTCAAAGGCCTTTAAGGCGGTTTAAAAACTCTGACACTAGTGTTAGTCACTAACACACTCGATAAGAAGAACGACAATTGACCAAAAATAAATTATTTTGTACTGATAACAAAATGTCGGAAAATAATGTCACTTGTCTTTGAACATATCCATTTTAACGTGATTTTAGATTTATTATTTTAGGAAACTGATATAATAAGAGCGCTATTTGACTCCAAAAATTATGACGTCATCTGCCTGTATTTTATACGAAATCCCACAGAAACTGTTTGTTTTGATGTTTAGAAAAAAATATCTGATTTGACATGTTCGAAAATAGCATATCATCATCATCATTCGTACCTTTTCTTTCTATATTAGGGGATGTCTATTAATTACGTGAGGTGATCAGAAGGTCAAGCGAAATTTCACCAAATCTCACCTAGAGGAGAGGGATCAACAAATCATCATCATCATCATCAGGTCTTTTTGTCTCCACTGCAGGAGCACGATTCTCTCTGCCTGTACTACCAGAGTAATGTCTGGCCAAGTATGGACTTGGCCAGAGCAGCCAGGGTTGGAGGGTCTTATTGATATTTATGAGCTTGTAAGAGAAGTATGATTTCCCGGTCTTTTTCTTAGCGTGTCGATGTTCATAATAAACATAGACCTATTTTTAGGGTTTCCTACCCAAAGGCTCACTTTTTTGCTAGGAGTGTGTGCTGCCATCTCTGTGTGCCTACCTCGCAACTCCAGTTTTGCCTACTTACTCCAAAAGTTTCTATGGCATTGAGTATCGGTTACGTTAGTAATTATATTATCTATGCATATATGTATAGTATACATACCTTAAACAAGTAAGGCAACCAGCGATGCGCCCTCTTCTTGAGAGACTTGTCATTCAGAACATGATGCATGTCTTCCAGGTACTGCTCTACTGTCACGTAGTTGTAAGGGTCTATTGCGCCCCACTGTTCCTCCCAAGTCATCTGTAATTAAATGATTTAGTTATTCATATTTATTCGTTGAAATGGCAGTGGGCGGGACACATTGCGCGACGAACCAATGTCATTTTTATATTATTTCTTATAGTTTATCTGGACCATTATGGTTCTGCATCAGGTGTTCCATTTTCCAAAATCAATTATACTAGATATACGTATATCGTTTATTTTTATACACGATAATTTTTATTGGTTTTGGAGCCGAAGGCCACTTTATAGGCATCGTTAGTAAGACCTAATTAGCTAGTCAAAATAAAAATTCAGAAACAAAAAATGTTGTCTAAAACTCGAAAGTAAAATTGTGAGATCAATTAGTAGTACCGCCGCCATACACCGCCCGCCGGCCGGCCGGGGTCATCGACATTACGCAGCCGGCGGCCGGCGTATAACTACGTGGTCTCGATCGAAAATCATTTACGCAACTTTTTTATCTTATGACATATTATTTACTATACGACATTTTTTTTTCCAAAACCAATGAAAAGTCAGCGTGTATTATTAGTACGTTTCATTGGAATCCGTTCAGTATTTCCGGTGATTAGCGTGTACAAACAGACTGTCATTTTTTTTAATTCTTACTATATTGCTATAGCTCCATCGACACGGAAATATATTCAATGTACAATCTTTTTACTGTTTTATAATAAATAAAAAAATCTATGATCTACCTTGATGATAGCAGAGAACTCCTTGGCCTGTTCGTCGGTGAGGTGTCCAAGGGCTTTGAATCTTTCTCCGAACAGCACAAAGTCATTGAATGAGATCAGCCCGTCCTTGTCTACGTCCAGAATGTTGTGTACTGTACGCATTTTGCGCCGCCAGAAGTCAGACTGTAAAAAAGGAAAAATGGATGTTCAAAATCCGTAAAAACAAACAAACGGGCAAATCACACAGATTGAGCTAGCCCCAAAGTGATTACGAGATTCGTGTTATGGGATACTAACTCTACGATACTATATTTTATAACGTATATATGTAATGTATAATTAGACATCCAAGACCCAGGCAAATGTGAAAAAGATCATTTTCCATTTTGACCTGACCACTTAAAAATGAGTTATAGGAAAAGATAATAAAACGGGACACTTTAAAAAAAAACTGAAATCAAAGCTATGGGAACATTGTAAAAGTCGCTGTTGTTCCGGCGTCCATAGGCCATCACGAGGGCCGTATGTTTATTCGCCTGCTTAGCTGACCAAAGATAGTATAATTACTAACTTAACAGATACCCAACGCCATAGAAACGATTGGAGGGCCCGCAACTAGGCAAAACTGGAGTTGCGGGGTCGCCTCACAGAGATGGCAGCACACACGACTAGCAAAAAAGTGTCAAAGAAAGTGTTGAAAATACTTTTAAAATATTTATTTCATCTCATGTAAGTCATATTTAATTAATTAGAATAATACTTTAATTGAATAACAGTAAATAAAGATTTTAATGTTTTAATTATTACCTTATAACGCCATCTAGTGACAAGGAAGAGAAATAATTATCTTTATAAGGCGATGGGTAGGCATGGTTGTACTACAAATGGAAAACTCACTCTTTCAATCCCTTTGCACTCCGTATCCGAGTCAGATTCACTGTCGCTGTCTGACCGTTCTTTCCTTCTGTTCTCTTCTGGCCTGCCGTGCTGCTTGCTGTACCGCCTCAGAGTCCTGGCCACTCGCTCCGCTAGCTCGTCCCGTGGCTTCTCCTGCAGGAAGCACACGCTTCCATTGCACACTGGTTTTGTGTGGATTAACTGGAAAGTAAAGATGGTTTTTATCATGATTTGTAGATGGTATCCGGCAGAGAAGAATAGGGCCACTCCAAGTCCTCCCGTGGATGTCGTAGAAGGCGACCTAGGAAATACAAGCTAAACAAAGCTTATAAACATAAATGAGGCACCTCCAATCCGTCTAGCCAGGGTGGACAAATATCATTATCAGGTCTCTTTGTCTCCACTGCAGAAGTACAACCCTCTCTGTACTACTAGAGCCATACTTGGCTAGAGCAGTCAGAGGATGGCAAAATGTAGGAAAAATACTTAAATAGAATTCTACGTATGTATGTACCAATATTCTGATGTTATTTTTTGCTAATGGGCTGTTTTAATAGAGAAGAGTAATAATAATATTTAATAACTAAATCATACTAATTAAAATATACTTAAATACTACTTATTGTTTGTATTGTATATTAACTTTAAAGTCTTTTAACCTATTTTGAAACTACATAAACATAACCTCGCAAAACTGCGTGTAGATAAAATCGGTGCCACCTCGTATTCTCACGATAACGGGGTTATTGACCTGCTACGGCTGTGTGCAACTGCATACAGGCAAACAGACAGATGCACAGTACGGCGCCACATAGTAACTTAACGCTCCTCAAGTTAAAATTCAGAATACATATTGGTACGAAATATTTACCGGCTACTATAAATTAAGACAGAAGCAAAAACGAACTGAAGACTACAATATGCTACATTCCAGAGACATATCCAGACGAAGTAATGTTTAAAAGGTTGTAAACTTATTAATAACTAGTTAGTAGACTTAATGTAAATGCTCATGAGGCAGAACAACTTTTGCTAAGGCGTCATTTTTATATTTCTTAAAGTTAAGCTGGACCAATATGGTTTTGCATCAAGTGTTCCATTTTTTAAAATCAATTATACCGTATTTGTCCCGATAACAAAAAAAGTTTCATTCGAATCCGTCCAGTATTTCCAGAGATCAGCGTGTACAAACAGACAGACATTTTTTTTATTCTTAGTCTATCACTACGTCATGGATATGGCCCCAATTTTTTTTAAATTATATTTAATTTACAGACACATATATTTTTTACTGTTTTATTATATGTATATAATTTTAGGTAGACTTGAAATAAGACACATTCTGTCGACTTGTTCACTTGACCTTGATTGCAGTTTATTTATAAACGCCGTGGGTGCACGCTGCGTGCGTCTGTGATAGGGTCTGATCGTGTAGGTACTTTTACTTTATTACTTCAATAAAATTAAAATAACAGTTTAATCTTCTTAATTAACAACTAAATTAAAATCTAAATTATACTCTAAATTAAACTAAACAAATAATAATAATAAAAAAGAAAAACCTTACAAATAGAAAACGTCTTCCAGATCATTGCCCTGCGGTAGAGTGCCCAAAAGGCTGGCAGCATTGCCACGTTGGATGGCAATGCTTATTCGTTGGGCGAAATAATTGCCAGCCCTTGGGTCACCCGACACATCGACTAATTTTTTGTTAAAAAATTTGAAAAGTTTGTGAGTTGATGGTCCCCACGGACCTAAAGTCTCAACCCCAAACGGCTCAAATATGAAGCCATTCCCTAAGCATTTATATTTGCGCCGTTTTAGGGTTTCCGCAGCGGCTGCAGCTGCGCCAGCCTTAGAGCTTGTGCCATGAAGATGGGAGGCCGCCAGAGTGTCGACACACGTAGCGTCCCACACCAACGGCTTTCCCAACCTCCACGGCACAAGCGTCATACCATCCGGTCTCTTGCCATCATCGCGGGCCAAACCATTTGGTTCTAAAATTGCTGGCAACCCGATGGTGACAAGAGCGCGGTGTACTATATTATTTAAATTAGCATAGGCCATTCGGCCGGCGCTCTTCGTGCACGAGAGTCCGTGGTGACCGAACTGGTCGACAGTGTCACCGCAAGGGCAAAGATGTGGAACGTTTGTCTTTGCTCGTAAACGTAAGCATGTCGCCAAACGAAAGGTGTGGTCATCCAGAAAAGTCCCAATGTTCCAGGAAGGCAGAACCTGCAACCAAAAGCCAGACTCCCACTCAGCAGTTGCAATGAGACGAGCGCGCTCTACAGAGTTGTTGTCAGAAGATTGTAAGAGATTACTCTGTACAAGTCTGCAAAGCGGCTCGTCCCACTGTCTCTGCGAGGAAGGGTGTTCGGGAAATTTTGAATTTTGGGATGCCTCTGACCAAGCGATAAGGCCGCCTTTTGCGCATTTCCTAGTTTTTATAACGACCTTTGCGATTGCGGCGCCATCCAATCAATGGAGCACCTTCTGTCGTGTCCGGGCCCTACGTCATGTACCATGGAGGACCTTAATGAGGCTAATGACAGAGGGATCAACGTGGCCACATACTGGTCAAAAACAATTTGAAATTGAAGCTACACTGAAACCATTTCGACTTGATAAGAAGAAGTTTTTGAGATAATTATGTCCTGTATTTATTTTGTGCAATAAAGGGTATTGTGTACTTATTTGTTGGTAAGTAAGTATACCTCTTATGAATTATTGGCCCTATACTTATGTATCGGCCCTCTCGTCAACCGAAAACAAAACATAACAAGCCGCTTCCGTAAACGTGAACGAGACAATTTGGTGCGAGCGTGGTTTTGGTCACGTAGGGTATGTTGTAACACTATGGCAAGGTCTTGCAGAACAATGATAATGTTTATAATATTTAATTAATAAAAACAAAACAATATCCGATTGCTTAAAAAATCCACTATTCCTAAGGACACTTGGGTTTTTAAAACGATAATAATAATTTTTAGTAATAGTTTTAATTATAGTATAGCTTTTAGTCTAATCTAATTTTTGCCAAATGATTACGATATTTGTAATAAATTATCTAACACTACCTTTAGCTGTCGAGATCTATGCCTAATGGCTGGAATTAGGAAGATAACGTGGTAATTAGAAAAAACAAACCAAGTAAGTACATAACGAAAAGCAAAACCCTTCGTTGGCAGTCGGTAGGGTAACAGCTCCATAATTGTGGTTAGTATCATGAACGTATACTTGATTATAGTTTTTACTCGCGAATTCAATCGCGCATAAGTAGGTGCTTAGGTAGTCTAGGTACCTCATGTAGCCTATATCACGTCGATCATGTAGCCTATATCGGTCTAGGGCTAAGAACAATGTGCCAGCTGTTTCTCTTCCCGGGTATACATTCTAACTTCCCAATTATGTCAAAAGGGGATTTGGCTATCATGCCATCACTACTTTAATTCCCTTCCAAGAATTCCAAGTACAGTCAGCATCAGAGATACCTGACCCCTCTTCCACCCTACATCTTGAATTGTCTCTTAAGCTGAAAAAAATATTAACATGAAAATGTATATTCAAAAAGACCTCATTAAATCTCTCTAAATACACATTTTCATCTTAATATTATTTTCGGTTTATGAGAGAGTCAGGTGTCTGATGCTGACTGTATTTGTATGTACATTTGAATTTTTTTACTGTGTGCATTTGAATTATTGTAATTTTTTTGGTGTACAATATAGTATTACTGTGTGCATTTGAATTATTGTAATTTTTTTGGTGTACAATATAGTATTACTTAGCTTAAGTTAACTTCTCTTATTTTTTTGGGTCTTATTACCCTGGGCTACCTTCTACAATAATAAACAAAGTAGTCTGTTGAGTACAAGCTGTGAACCTTAGGGTCACGATAGCAGACCGGTTGTTGACCTCGTGTATCAATTTGTTGATAATTGTCATACTTATCGAGCTAGACTTTTTTTGTAATAACTTTTTAGTACAAAAATACAAAAAAGAAAGAAGGAAAAAAAGGTCATGTAAGGAGTATGTACCCATAACCGGAGAACATGTATGAAAAGAGTTATGAGTGTTGACGAAACAAAAGAGGTTTGCAAGGATCGTATTATGTGGAATGGATCTCCACTTACTACGATCATTGCAAACCTCTTTAGTCTAGTACGTCTTCAGTTCTAGTCTCTAAACAACTCCATGGGATACAGGCGTGAAAATATGAATGTATGTATTTGTATTACAAATAAAATTACAAATAAATCGAAAAAGCAAATATACAATGGAAGACTTATCCCATATAGGGATCTCTTCCAGTCAACCTACATGTAGGAGTATGTACTAAATAATTACCATGTTATCTTATTATGTGTATACCTGTACTTACATTTAGAGTTATTTTAAGCATAACAGTACTAGTCTATAGCAATTTTGAAATTGGCTATATCTGTCTTCTGTTGATGACTGATGGGTTAACGTTTTATTTATTATACATTTTATTGATAATCATAATTTAACCATTTTTCGAAAAAAAATATTCAAAATATCTCATAACTTTATTGTTACCGTTTTTAAGAATTTTGTCTGAACAACTTTTGTATCCAATAAACTTCAACGGATCGGGGTGACACGCGAGGTCTACATTTCAGAGACTATCAACAACCTTGGAGTATATATTATTGTTTATTATGTAAATCTCCATAACCATACTTAATATGCTCAAAATGTTAGTAAACAAACCTTCATGACCACATAACCACTTTCAAATACTATATAATCGTAAACAAATCGAACTGCCTTGAACGGACGCGTGGTTATCGTTTGTTTGTTTGTTTGTTACGCCATGCCGCAACAACAGTATCTTATCGAGGGCCGAATAACTCAATGCCACATACTGATAATATTATAGTAAAATATTTAAAATTAATACTTTAAATAATTCAAAAAAGCTTCATAAGCACGTTTTTATAGAATACTAGCTGACCCGGCAGACTTCGTACGGCCAAATATAGCCTGTCAAAATGTACGTTTGTATGGGAAAAAGAAAGGGGCTGTTTTTAGGGATTTTCCGGCAATTATTCGAATTTTTCTCGCCGTAAAAACCATCTTTGAATTTCAACGAACATTTTAAAAAAATAATTGGCCAAATTGGTCCAGGCGTTGTTGAGTTATGCGCTTACCAACACATTTTGCGATTCATTTTTATATTATAGATTTTAATTTTTGATTATTATAATTTTTATATCAAGATTTTTACTCATTCGTCTTAAACTACTCAATACTTACAAGTTATTGCTGCCTTAATGTACAATACAGATGTTTCAATATAATTTTTCACAACTAAAAACAGACTTAACCCCTTTGATAAAATCTCCAAATTGGTCCAGGCATCTTCGAGAAATCGGGGAACATACATAAAAAAATATAGTATACACATTCGAATTGCTAACCTCCTTTATTTTTGAAGACGGCGGTTAAACTGCAAACTGAAAGCCTAAATAAAAGACATCAACGCGCTGGATTTCAGAAGTTTTTCTTTCTTTATTTTTTATTCAATTTAATGATAAAAAATAATAATAATAGTGTTGGCTTTGGCCCCATGAACGCCTCAAAGGACCGGGTCCCTATGGACCCGTGGCTAAAAAGCGTACCAACATAATAATAATTTAAAACAATGTAATGAATAAAGGATTAAATGAAATAAATAAATCAGATTATCTTTGATGCTTCGTCATTGTTTTAAAATTTAATATCTAATGTTTTTACAAGCTTTTATTTAACTTGCAAATGTATGTATCTTATATGTATGTATGAATGTTTGTTTAGGTAAAATTTTGCAACTCAATTTTCAACCAGTTATCCTCTACCGATTTAGCTGAAATGTATAGTTGAGTAAGTCGGATGACAATACAAAATTATGAAGTCAATAAGCTGTTCTGATGATGGAGCCGCGAGATATTCGACAGAACTCAGTTATAAAACAACATAACCTTATTGAGCAGGACTCGTTTGAATTGTCTTGACGAGCACTTTATACAAAAATACTATAACAAATACTAAAAACAGAATAAAATAAATATTTAAGTAAAACAGAAAAATATATATTAAATCCCATACAACAAACGTGATTTTTTAAAGATAATGGAACGGATTCGAGCGCGTGTCCGACTCGCACTTGGCCAGTTATTTTAACGTATATCTTGTAGCAGTTGTAAATAATTGTTGTTTATTCTTATTATATAAATAATTAATTTTTATTCTTATTATATAAATAAGAATAAACAACAATTATGTATGCAGTTAATACAATATGCAACGCAAATCATCATCAACGAGCAAAAACAGTTGCATCGATATTTTAAATAAATTAACATACAATCGGACAGTTTATCGACTTCGACATTTGCTTATCGACCACAGACAATTTCACCCTTATATACTTACTTGTATATCGAGAGTTGTGCTCTCCACAAAGATATGATAAGAGTTATCAGAATGTATAATGTTTCTATGTTTGTATTGTCTTCATCGTACCGAAAATGATAATAAATACAGGGACAGACTTAGAAATGATTACGAATTTATACAAGAGATCTCTTCCACCTAACCAAGAATCTAACATACATACATACATACATACTATCACGTCTTTATCCCTAATGGGGCAGACAGAGCATTTTGGGTCTTGCGGTTCTATGCAGAGCCCAGGGCCGCAAGACCCAAAAGCCACTTTTAGCGTCATGGTGGGCGAGAAGATGGAAAAGCAATCAATACAGTGATGGGTTGCTAGCCGCATCGCCTGTTAACATGATTTGCATTTTTGCCCATTCCCTCGATCGGCTTTTACGATCTGCGTGGGAAGAGAAGCAGCTGGTACATTCTAAGTTTTTTTTTATTTCTCCCAGACCAGCATGGGAGTACCAACCAAGAATCTAAAAGGTAGGTTTTTTAGTATTTGTTGATAAAGCGGCAACTGAAATGCATCATCTGTGAAAATTTCAACTGTGTAGCCATCACGGTTTATGAGATTCAGCCTGGTGACAGACAGATAGACAGACGGATAGCGAAGTCTTAGTTTTAAGGTCCCGTTTTTGGTCTTTGGGTTTGGAACCCTAAAAAGCTCAGGTAGCAACGACCAATTCATTCCTCTACACTCCAGAAAAAAAAGGAACGACCAAACTGGTATGGCATCTTATCTGATCCCAGTTTTGACACTCTTCCCTTCACTCTTCGTACTTGAAAGAATTTAAAAAAAATGATTCAATTTATGCAGACTAAAAATTATTTGCAGCATTACTTCAATAAAATTAAAATAACAGTTTAATCTTCTTAATTAACAACTAAATTAAAAACTAAATTAAAAACTAAATTAAAATCTAAATTATACTCTAAATTAAACTAAACAAATAATAATAATAAAAAAGAAAAACCTTACAAATAGAAAACGTCTTCCAGATCATTGCCCTGCGGTAGAGTGCCCAAAAGGCTGGCAGCATTGCCACGTTGGATGGCAATGCTTATTCGTTGGGCGAAATAATTGCCAGCCCTTGGGTCACCCGACACCTCGACTAATTTTTTGTTAAAAAATTTAAAAAGTTTGTGAGTTGATGGTCCCCACGGACCTAAAGTCTCAACCCCAAACGGCTCAAATATGAAGCCATTCCCTAAGCATTCATATTTGCAGCATATCTTATTTACGTACTTTTTCTTCAGAAAATACAAAGTTTATCAAAAAAATCTACCGAGACTAGTTAGCTAATCTAACCGAGTTTGTAACACTATACATAGAGCAATGTGAGATTTTTATAAAAAGTTCAAGATGTAACGCTTCGCTTTGCTTCACTTTACTTCAGAAATGTAAGTATTTTCTCATTTACATCTACTTCGTCACTTGACACACAAAATGCATCCTTCCTACTAATATTATAAACGCGAAAGTTTGTAATTATGGATGGATGTTTGTTACTCTTTCACGTAAAAACTAATGAATGGATTTTAATGAAACTTAACAATAATATAGCTTATACATTAGAATAACATATAGGCTACAATTTATAGAGATATTGTGTGATAATCCTGCGCAGGCGAAGTCGCGGGCACCTGCTAGTTGTTTATAATAGTTAGCAAGTTTCATTATGGATATTTACCTTAAATTGATTATTGACACTGATAGACACCATAGCTGCATTCCGCTCCATGTTCAACGCCACAGACCGAATCCCCAGCCTCATCAAAGAAATCGCCATCTTGTCCACACCAATCCAACAAAACTTTCGTCCATATATGTTTATTTTACACAAAAATAAAACACACCCGAAGAGCACAACGATTGCTGCAAGACTATTTGAAATTCGAACGCCCGATCAGTTTTATTGGAATGCCCTTAGGAAGAGGGGGAAACCGTGAAGTGTTGTTGTGGACCGGTATATATTTTTTTGTTCGGAATTTAAACTTTATAGCTGTGGTTAAAGTAAGATGCATTTAGGGCACTATTCGATAGTAGTGTTTATATTGTCATACTGCATGCGGGTGTACACGTACGCACAGACTACCACACTGAAGTTAATATTAGATAATTGCAATTTGGGTTAGGTAGATTAGGTAGACATTGATAAGTTAATAATGTTTTTCCTTATTTAATTATAAAGTGATTAGGGATGGACATGTGCATAGGCACGTTTACCGTTGCTATTGTTTTTTCAAGTTTTTAAGTCATTAGGCTAATAGAGCCATATTTTTTTAATGGATGAAGTCATAAGAAGGGATCGTCAATCGTCGTAGGGAAGCAGGCAAGTGCGAGTCGGTCTCGCCCATGAAGCGTTCCGTAGTGCAAGAAGGAGGAGGCACACACATCTATATCTATACATATAATAAAACAGTAAAAAAAGTGTGTCTGTACATTAAATATATTTCCAAAAAAAATATTGGGGGCGATGGAGACGTAGTAATAGAGTAAGAATTTTTAAAAAAATGTCTGTCTGTTTGTCTGTATGTCTGTTTGTCTGTTTGTACACGCTAATCTCCGGAAATAATGGACGGATTCGAATGAAACTTTTTTTGTTATATAGCTATTAAGCCTGGGCAACATATAGGGTATAAATGATTTTGGAAAATGGAACGCCTGATGCAGAACCATAATGGTCCTGCTAAACTATAAGAGATATAAAAATGCCGCCTTAGTAAAAGTTGTTCAGCCTGATGAGCATTTTCCAGAGACTTAAAGTCCACGCGAACGAAGTCGCGGGCTTCGGCTAGTTTAAAATATTTTTGGAAATATTTCTTGTTTGTATTAAAGAAAACTACTTACTAGATCTCGTTCAAACCAATTTTCGCGGGAAGTTTAATTGGCGTACATCAAATGTTTTTTTAGTTTTATCATTGTCTTATTTTAGAAGTTACAGGACACATTTTACCACTTCGGAAGTGTCACCCGCACAAACTATTCAGTTTAAAAAAATGATATTAGAAACCTCAATATCATTTTTTAAGACTTATCCATAGCCACCCAACACGTACGGGTTTGATAAAACAAAAAACGAGTTTCAGTTCCAAGTATGGGGAACCCCTAAAATTTATTGTTTGTTTTTTCTATTTTTGTGTGAAAATCTTAATGCGGTTCACAGACTAATCTACTTACCTAGTTTCAACAGTATAGTTCTTAGTTTCGGAAAAAAGTTACATACGGACGGACAGACAGACATGACTAATCCATAAGGGTTCCGTTTTTTGCCATTTGGCTACAAAAAATCGCGAGTTAAAAGATCGCGACTTATCGATCACCTCTTCCTTTTTGGACGTCGTCGGTTAAAAATATATATGTGGGTGTAGACGTCAAGCCAGATTTTGTCTCACGAATGTGCCTTTACACTTACGTAACGTGTCAGTGACCCCAAAGGGCTACGTTCTGCATGTGCAAGTAAAATATATGTACCTACTTATGTATGGGTAGGTAGGTACTTATTCTTACAAAGTTATTAATCATCCACTGGGCCATCGAACTCAATCAGTGAGATCAATTTGAAAAATATCTTTATAAATAATACTAGCTGTGCCCGTGGGCTTCGCTCCTCCTGGGATATTATAGCATAAAAACTGCTCTATGTCCTTCCCTGGGAATCAAACTATATCCATATCAAATTTCAAATAAACAGGTTCAGTGGTTGAAGCGTTAACAAACAAACAAATATACAAACTCACTTTCGCATTTATAATATCAGTAAGATTTGTAAAAATTTTATGTTTATTTTTTATTTGTGTGAAGCTACTGAAAAACCTGACCACTTACACACAAGAAACAAAACCTAATATATCCAACATTCTAAAAAAAATAAACTATATTTGTTCTTTTTAATAAATGAGAATATTTCATGAAAAAAAAAATTAACCATATTAGATCACTCTGAACTGTGAATACACTTGCTTGCTTGACCCATTACGCTCATATCAGAAGTCAGAAATATATCTTTTTTTCATAAGGATACTCGATTTAATTGTACCAAAAAAAAAACACGTGATTTAGGTTAGGGGGGTATAGGTAGTTTTAAACCTCTCCACCTATCACCACAGGCCTTAAAAAGTTGCATAGGTCGCTTAAGTAAATATTAGTTCAGACAGAGAGAAAAATGTCCGAGCAATTTACTTTATTGAAAATAATACCTTATTAACTTAGTCTAAAGTTTATAAACGTTTCATCGTCATCATTATCATCAGGTCTTTTTGGTCTCCACTGCAGGAGCACGACCCTTTCTGTACTACTAGAGCCATACTTGACCAGAGCAGCCAGATGATTTGGCCTACACCCTCCTCGCTGGTCAGACGGGTTGGAGAGGACATATTGATGTTTATAAGCTTTGTTTAGCTTGTATTTCCTAAGTCGCCTTCTAAGACATCCACGGGAAGACTTGGAGTGGTCCTATTTCCTACAGACTGATGGCTCCACTGCTCATCCCCACCAATCCACCAGTGGGTCTCGAGGACTTTCAAGTACTGATGTCTCCATTGTAGTGGGTCAGTGGACGTATTTACTAATACTTATATTTTGTTAGTCTGCTTAGCTCCTAGTGGGGAGAGGCTGGTGTACTGAGATACAGGCTCTGCTTAGTTCAGACACACCAGTCTCTCACAATCTTATTTAAACCTTGAAATTTACTTTTTACTATAGTTTTAAATAGATATAAGTCAAGATTGTGGAGATAATAATAAAAAAATTGAATTGAACTTATGTCTCCACTCATGTAAAAACACTGGCCGCTTCTACTCTGCCGAAAACCACAGCGATACAAACGTTTAAAAATGACAAAATGCGCGGCCTCGAGACTGCGCGAGCACACTTGCGTTTTGTACTTTATACTATTAGTTTAAAGTTTATTTTTGAGTGTAATAAAAATGCTCTCCGCTGCGCTCCTCTGTCTGAACTGAACCTTCGTAAACCCGGGAGAACTTCGTTTCTTCGTTCAATTAAATTAGGACATAAATAAGCAATCAATCATATCGGTTCGATAATAACAAATAAATATTAACAATTGAACCAAACAGGAAAATTGTTTGTGAACATACATACATACATACTATCACGTCTTTATCCCTAATGGGGCAGACAGAGCATTTTGGGTCTTGCGGTTCTATGCAGAGCCCAGGGCCGCAAGACCAATTTTAGCGTCATGGTGGGCGAGAAGATGGAAAAGCAATCAATACAGTGATGGGTTGCTAGCCGCATGGCTTTTACGATCTGCGTGGGAAGAAAAGCAGCTGGTACATTTTAATTTTTTTTTATTCCTCCCAGACCAGCATGGGAGGTTTGTGAAGACATAATTTTAATCGACGATAAACGCGGAACGGAAGAAGTTTTCTGGTCGACTTTTTTTGCTATCTTAGCGGGTTTCTGGTAGCATCCTTAGCTGTGGTTCTTCAAATCCTGAGATGTTAGGAACACACGCGGTTTCTGTCTTTTTCTTTTGATAAATAATAAATAAATATATAGGGACAAATTACACTGATTGAGCTAGCCCCAAAGTAAGTTCGAGACTTATGTTATGGGATACTAACTCAACGATACTATATTTTATAACAAGTACATATATAGGTAAACATCCAAATGATTTGATGATGTATAACGACATGCATTTGCTTTGCTTTGACGACTTTAGGCAGCTTGAAAAATCTGACACCAGTGTGGCCACGTACACACACGAAATATAGTTTATTGCAGTTGATTTCGTCGTTTGTGATAAATGACTTATGATGACTTATACCATGGCATTTTTGCTCTTTGATATCCCCGAAAATACACGCTGACTTTTCATTGGTTTTGGAAAAAAAAATGTCGTATAATAAATAAATTCCTCTATCCATACACGTAATCCAAATTTCTGTATGCCATAAGATAAAAAAGTTGCGTATATGTTTTTCGATCGAGACTACGTAGTTATACGCTGCGTAATGTCGATGACCCCCGCCGGCCGGCGGGCGGTGTATGGCGGCGGTACTACTTATTGATCTGACAATTTTACTTTCGAGTTTTAGACAACATTTTTTGTTTCTGAATTTTTATTTTGACTAGCTTATTTGGTCTTACTAACGATGCCTATGAAGTGGCCTTCGGCTTCAAAACCAATGAAAAATCACCGTGTATACTACATAGGTACAACAAAAAATATAACACTATTATTTATGTAATTAAACATATATTTATTCTCTATATGTATAACATAATCGATCTATAATGTTTTTAATTTTTTCACTCCTTAATTCCACTTCCTTCTCTTAAAAAAAACACCAAAAATGACACTGGTATACATATTATGTAGTTGGAATGAACAATAAAATCATAATAAGTTTTAATTGCGCTGTTTTGGAACTTTCTAAACGCGGCTTGCGTCAGGTGCTCACCCCTGATAGGTGATATTATTTTTACAAGCTGTTTTTTGAAGTAAAGACAACAATAGGCATGACAATGGAAAATTTTTTGGTCCATCGGTTAAATTATTAAAAAATATTGTACACGTATTTTTTTCTTTTCTCTGAGAAACCAAAAATGACAAAGATACAGCGCATTGAAATATCGCGTGACGTCACACTTAAGCACGATTTTTACTTAAGTGTGACGTCGCAAACCCCCACTCCGAAACTTTGACGCTCCTATCTTTGTGAATTCTTACTTTTATGGTAAACTGAAAAATACGGGTCCATTATTTTTGGATAATCTAAAAGAGGGACTAATTTCAATCATAATTTTCGGACCCTGTCGTCACCCCTATTCTTCATTTTTATTTTTTCGAAAACGAAAATGAAAATAAATTTACATATTGTAATTTTAATATACATAAAAATTACAAACCATATGCTAAACCTCGTTTAGTAAAACATATTTTGTCTCGTTCTTACTATGTCAAATATTGAAAAGACAGAAAGGGACAGAATATGTTTTAACTAAAATTAGCTTGGCAAACAGTTGTAAATTTTTATTAATGTATGTGTTTACATATCAAATTACTTTATACATCATCATTATTTCAGCCGCATTACGTCCACTGCTGTACATAGGCCTCTCCCAAAGATTTCTGAAATGACCGATCTAGAGCGGCTTGCATCCAGCACCTTCTAGACATCAGTTCATAAGTTTTACATTCTACATACTTTACTTTATACATATATAATAACTCATTTACATGCTTAAAATACAACATACACTCGAGATTACGTTTAAAGCTACTGCGCTTTCTTGAACTCAATCCTTTCAACTTTGACCTCGTCCCCTAACAGTTTGTACACGTATGTGACCACCGTTGAGCTCTGGATGTCCATGAGAACGAAGGATGGGGTGGCATTTCTGGAATAGGAGAATAAAATTAATATTTCAACTATACATACATAATATCACGCCTTTTCCCACAGGGGTAGGCAGAATTGAAATTTCAGTATTCAATCTTGTTTTACATCGCTGTTTGAATATAGTATTACTAGAGGCAGCTTGCGGCTTCGCCCGCGTTAACCACGCGAGTGAAGTCGCGAGTGAATCTTCCTCGACAAACGACCTATCTAATACCGAAAGAATTTTTTAAATCAGACCAGTGGTTTCTGAGATTAGCGCGTTCAAACAAACAAACAAACAAACTCTTCAGCTTTATATATAAGTATGGATTATTAATTATTCTACATCTGTAGCTCTGGCAGAGTACGAGTGTTCTGTTACTCTGGTACAGTTCAAGGGTCAGTTTTATCAATTTTACACATTACAGCAGTTTTTCTTTTTTCATAACTGACTAGAGGCTGCATCTAATGTTAGCCTTAAAAAGTTGTATTTACCTAAACACGAGGAGTGGCTCAGGGGGAAATAGAGTAGACTAAAGCTTTTGCAAGCTAGGTAACACAGAGCGTGGTCTGCACTTGGACAGAAGACCGCAAGTGGCTTAAAAAAAATTCTAGAGCTCTGTGCTTTGAAAGGCATGTTAAGCTGTTGGTCCCAGCTGTTATTGTATAGCTGCCTAAGGGCATCTGACATAGCTTGACGACTGCCATGCAATAATAACAGCCGGGACCAACAGCTTACACGTGGCTTCCAAAGCACGGAGAAGCTCGAGAAAATTTTATATCACTTGTCGTCACCCATCCAAGTTCCAACTACGCCCAGTGTCGCTTTACTTGCGAAAGCGCTAACAATCGATCTCCTCAGTTTTTACACAGATTTACACAATTAAAATACATTTACCTAAACAGAGGACTGTAAGCCCCAGTGGCTGATCCAGGGTTGATATAAAACTTGTTCTCATGTTCGTAAGCCTCAAATCTGTGCGTGTGGCCTGAGATCAAGATGTCCACATCCAGCTGTCTTTGGACGAGGGCTAGGGACTCCTCATCACCCCACGGGACAACCTGGTGTCCGTGGATAAGGCCAATGCGGAATTGACCAACGGTGATCACCTTTTGTTCAGGATATGTTGAATTCTGAAATATTTAATGATACTTTTCAAGTAGGTTTCCGGCAGAGTAGAATAGGACCACTCCAAGTCTTACAGTGGATGTCGTAGAAGGCGATTTCGGAAATACAAGCTGAACATCAATAGTAGGTCTTTTAATTTTTCTTTTTAACTATTATGTTTACAGTCGACAAAGCCAGAATCGGCAGCAATTATCAACCTCTTATGATTAGAGATGGATTTTTTTATTTTAGATTTTGATTAAAAATTTACTTTTTGAGACAAAAGGCATTTATTCAAACAATGATAAAAAAACCAGCCAACTCGGACTCCCGAACAAATTTATTTATTTTTTTATTTATTTATTGTTTTTAGTATGTTGTTAAAGCGGCAAACGAAATACATCATCTGTAAAAATTCAGCTGTCTAGCTATCACAGTGTACGACATACAGCCTGCTGACAGACAGACGGGCATTGTCAGAGGATAAGTAATAGGGTTCCGTTTCTACCCTTTGAGTACAGAATCCAAAAAGAGACTCATTAAAAACTTTAAAAAAAACCTCCCGATTGATAGATGAATTTGAACTTCTTCTTCTTATCGTGTGCGTTAGTGACTAACACTAGTGTCAGAGTTTGAACTAAAAATTAACTAACCTCATCGAAATCCCCTCTAACAACATGCACATCGCTGGCCAGCGTTTTTAAGTAATCATAGGACTCCTTTGTACAAAGGTTGCCTGTACACAGTATATGCTGGATCCTGCCTGGAAGCAGCAGCTTCTTGAATTTCGGAGGCAGGCTACTGCAACGGTGTGGAATGTGCAGGTCTCCAAGTACTAACACCAACTGCAAAACATACAAATACTCAGAAAAAAGGTGCAAAAATATCCTGGTTTTTGGACCTTTCCCATCGATAACAAAATAATAATGCAGGTAATTAAGTTACCTTCATTATATAAGCAGAAATGGAAGAATAAATACAAATAAATACTGCCAAATTTGATTATATTAGAGGGCGTAAACAGGAGCATTTACTCACCATGGTTATACCACTTTTTACTACCGTTTTAGCTATAAATCAAAGAAAATAGAAACCCGATGTCGTATATCAGTCTCTATTTATTGCTCTTATATGTTAAATGACTAAATACTTTCTTGAAATTATTATATTTTCTTGTAAAATTGATTGAGTCTTGAACGAATTAAACTTAAATTGACATGACGATTGACGAATGACATTGACAGACATGACAGTTGGTTGACAAAACAAAAACAAGCTGTCACTGTCACTGTCACTAATATTACTTCCGGTATTTCCTTTCTATTCAATAGCTGTTTAAAATCTACATTAAAAACCTTTTTAGAACTTTAATTACGTGCATAAAAGTAAATAAAATTTTTGATTACAATAAGATAAATATATCAACTTATTTTTACGATGTAAATAATCCCTGTAGTTTTAGCTATTATAATAATAAATTAATCAATAAAAATATTACAGAAATATTGCTTACGTGGAATGAAACATCCATAATGTTCTGTAAAAAATATAATAAAAACTCTATGGTATAATACTGCCATCGTTGTAAAACTCCCAATAAAATTGTAAATTTTTATTTGTGTCAATTTGTAGAAAGAACATACGCTTCTACGCCTATTCTTGTCAAAAATTAAAAATATAAAAAAAAATCAGATGTCATTTTAAAAACTTAAAAAAAGGATACACCAATTCGCCATGGGCACTTAGTATGGCTAATCTTTGCCTTGGAGGCCGAATTATGAAAACAAAATGCTTCAACGAGGGTTAAAATGTGCCGTACAGAACAATTATAATTTTTGAACATTTAAATAATGTGACATAATATAAGTGTAAGTATGTGATGTTGTGAACTTGTGAGTGAATCACAACATCACATAGGTACCTACCCACACTTGTGATCATGTTGTGACACATGATTCTCGAGATCCTACAACGAAATAAAGAGAAAATAAAGACAAACACTTGCACACGTGTTTGTGCTTATCGAGAGAAAAAACTGCGTCCATCGCATCAATCCGCCGCATCGCTCTGGAGAAGTTCAAGTACACAATATGACAACACTGTTCTGTTATATTCTCCTCTATTGTCTTTGGTTCAGGTGCGGATGGAAAAGAAAAATTTCATGGTGTTGTGGGTGACACATATACGTAGAAAAAATTTAGTGTAAGAATATCACATTGGCACCAACGGCAGGGAAATGGAATCAATGGAATATGAGCTCGCCAGAAACCTCACTCTGTTGTTTTTCGTGGAGCGCCTGCTCGACAAAGGCGAGCCGCGTACGTTGCACGATCTTTCCTGCCAGTTTGGTGCCAAGGGTTTCACGAAGGAGATGCGTCAGATCGCTGGCGGGTCGCAGTCGGGGCTCAAGAAGTTCCTGGCGCAGTACCCGGCGTTGTTCAACATAGACGGGGACTATGTCGATATCAACACGTTCCAGAAGCATCCCAGTGGGGCAGGCGTGGGCTCCAACAACGACTACATTGAAGAGGCAAAGGAGTACTTTGCCAGCAAGATGATCCAGTACGGGGAAGGCACGGAAGTCCCGATCAAGAGTCTCCTCGGCCACCGCAGTCAGGCGTCGCCGCAAGTGCGCCACATCTCCGGACAGCGCATCAAAGAATTTAAGGATTTCCTTTTGAAGCACCCGGACACCTTCCAGATCATCGAAGACAATGTCGTTCTAGTCAGTGAGAATCACAGGAGAGGTAACACACACAGCAACTCTGAACAGTTCCACAACCTACCCGTAGCTAATATTAACACAGACACCGCCCAACAGTTGTTGGACTATGTTGCCCAATGCATAGAGGCAAAAGGCCCTGTGATGGTCGACCAACTCTTCCATCTCATCGTCTCACGGTTCCCACAAGAATATTGGTATCAGATGTTCAAATCCCCTGCTGATCTGAGTGCCTTTCTTAAATTATTCTCAGACAGCTTCCACGTTCAGTCGAACCTGGTCACTCTTATTAGTAAACCAAAAATTCCCGTAATGTATCTAAATGCTAAATCTAAAGCGAAGACTGAAGCACCAAAGCCTGTGGTGGAAGAAAAGTCGTTATCGCCTGCTCCGCCCACAGTAGTGAGCCCTACCCCTTCGGATGGTAATCGGAGTCCAGCTAACAGAATACTCAGCCCCATAGAATCTCCCCGTGGTCCTCAAGCAAACATAGCAAATCAAACATTGAAACAGAGGATCAATTCTATTGTCATAAAAAACTTGGCCGAAAATATGGTCAGGGATAGGGTCAACAATCATTTGAATGCTCGCAGCTCTGAAGAAACAAATGGCACACCCAGCATTCGGAATAATATGATGGGAGATGCATGGCGGCAAAAAGTTCTTCAGTGCACAACTGTTATTGCAAGTGTCAGGGAGTGTGCCACATTGATGGATAGTATTATAACCCCGAAACGAAATGTAAAGAGCATTGTTTCCTTTGATTGTGAAGGAATAAACCTCGGTCTGAAAGGGATTTTAACTTTGTGTCAAATTGCAACAATGAACGGAGAAGTCTACATACTAGACATTATGGCCTGCCCAGGAATGGTAATGGAAGGTAAAATTAGAGACTTGTTGGAGAGTGAAAATGTTATTAAAATCATACACGATTGCCGGAATGACTCAGTCAATTTGTACAATCAATTTGAGATCACTTTGAAGAATGTTTTTGATACTCAGGCCGCCCATGCAGTGTTGCAATTGCAGCAACAAGGTGTCCCAGTTTACAAAGTGAAGAATCTTAGTCTCAATGCTCTGTGTGAATTGTACAATGCTCCTATGAACCCTATGAAGGAGCAGCTAAAGAATGTGTATCGCAGAGATCAACGCTACTGGGCCCGGAGGCCTCTAACTAAAGATATGATCATCTATTCTGCCTCAGATGTCCTCTCCTTAGTCAATCCGGCAATATATGCTTACATGTCCAGCAATATCAAGCCAGAAAACCAGCAACTGTTTGAGGAACTGAGCAATGAACAAGTATTCATGCACATTCAGCCCACAGAAGTCAAATTAAGGAAGAGGCAAAGAAAGATCAACACAGAAGTTGGAGAACTGAAGCAGAAATTAGCTGAGACTACAAAGAATATTGTGTTGAGCAACAGGGAGATTAGGTTGCTCAGATATTTGGAGCTCACAGAAGAGGAGAAGGAAAAGCTAAAAGGCTGCCACAAAATATCGAAGAAACTGGAAAAATTGGAGGCAATAGGACAGGATAAAGACTCAGATTCAGATGATGATGAAAGAGAAAATGAAATGGCGAGCTTAGAATCCAATCCTTCTGACCCTATCTCGTCCCCTCACTCCACACAGCCTCCAAGCCTTACAGAATCCATGCAAATGATGGACGAAATATTGTCTGACACAAATATGGACAAGGTTGAAAAGATCAACCGTTTAGAAGCCATCTTGTCGGCCGTGGCGCCGCTCAGCGGGGAACTCGAAGATAAGTTCTCCCAGACCATGGAACAAACACTGCCATTGCTCAAGAATAAAGATTGGTCTAACCTGAGCCAAATATTGAACATAGGGGAGCCAGACAGAAAGAATTGTGGATGCCGATGCCATAATGCAAACTACGGCGACTCTAAATGCAATGATCTCATTGAAGTAAAGAAGTCCGAGGTAGGATCGCAGACTCTAAGCACGGGGGATATCGTAATCACCAGGATTCACTTCAGAGAAGAAGATAAGGCTAATGAGAGAATCCTCGACGCGACTCCCGCGAGCAAAAGGACTGGGATCAACATGTCTTGATAATGCTCAGGTCGTCCTCTCTTCCATTTTTCCGAGTGCCACAGTTTTAATTTCGGAGCTCTTTCTGTATGTGATTATTTCGTAGTTTAAGTTGAATTTCGCCCCCACGTAAACCAATTACACTGATCTAGTTCTGGGGTGTGGTAGCGCTAGCGGCGCGACTCCGCGAGATGAATAAATTAAGCATATTGTGAGGTCTTGCATTACCGAGTGTACGCCTACGCTATTTGCTCATTTGAGCGAGAATGCGCGTGTACACTCGAATAAATGCAACTGTTATTCGCATAATACAGCTACTTCGTTCCTTCTTCGGGAACGCACAGTAGCGACTGTCGGATTTTTGTATTTATTTATTTATGTTGGCTATTGCCTGTTAAGTAATTCAAACTTTGTGATACCTTTCAAGGCCTTTTTCTCTCGGTCTGTTTTGAATTGTAAATAAGATAAAATCTGATTAGCATGCATAATCTTCACATCTCAAATCACGATAAAGAAGTGCTTTTATGATAGACGTATAGAGATGTACATACCTACTTATTTATTTATCGCAGTCTAGGTATGTTTGGTAGCGTGACCGTTACTATCCTATATCAAAAATGGCAATAATAGCTGTATACAATAAAGTTTTTTTACAGTAAAATATTTATCAAATTAGGTATACACTAGTATAAATCATGTTTTAAAAATGGTATAGGGTTAGTGTTATCGAATGAAGTTTTATATTGTAGGGTGAAAGTGGTGCTTGTAAAAGGTTTAGACCGTTTTTGGTTCGCGTGTAGGCATTTGCAAAGATAACTTTGTTACACCGTAGTTTGACTGAAGGTCTTAGTATTTCTGTTCTAAAATGTGCCTTCGAGTCATATCCGACGAATGCCTTATCAAAATGTGAATTTGTAGAACTTTTTATACGTATTTGTAGTGTGAATTCAGTATCAGACTTTGACGGGTTACGTTGTAACGTGGAAACATATCTTTTATAAAGGCCCCTTAGTGGAAAACCTCGAATGTTAAAGAATTGTAAATATCGTCGCATTTTGTTTTGATGTAGAGCAAAGAGACGCGTCACGAACATAATATGTTCGGGAAAAGCATAATGTACATTTTCCTTGCATAATACATATCGCGTTTCTTTGTTTGGACTCTCCGCCTTGTATGAAATCTAATATTTAAAGGACCAGCATAGTCGACGCCCTACTTTTAGAATAGCGACTGGCGATATTACTCTGTATGGTTTCCAAATAGCGATTAGTGTATTCGTGAACGAGAACTAAATCGCCAGTTGCCTATACAAAAAGTAGCACATCTTCTATGGATTACTATAGACGGTAACTTTGTGTGTGTAACGTTTCTGGAATGGTTTTACTTTGCTAAAAAGTTGTGTTTTACGCCCGATAATTGTATTATACTCTTGATGCGCGAGGCGTTATAGACCGCGAGACCGTAGGCCTACCGTAGACTCACGCCTAGCTACGCCTTTGACCCCTGACTTCGGCTGAGGTGGCATAGTTCTGCAATTCGAGACATTCCTTATTTCAGCGCAATTTTAAGTATCTCTCACGAAGTTGCCGATCTATAAACCATTATTTTCCCAATAATAAGGGGCATCAATAATGTTTCAGGTTGTACATCAACTTTTTATTGTCAATTTGTTGATAGCCTAGTGATATTATAGTAACTTCTAAGCCTGTTGAATTCATTCGAATAGTTTATTTTTACGTTATTTAATACAGTCTAAATGTGTTAAAAACTAAGCTATATTTACACGCTTATTGCTTGTTTCGTAGAGCTGCCTGTATGTTATTATGTACTTTTTTATGTATTAAACATCAGTATTGTATCCAAAATAGCACTCTAGTAATTTTGGTGAATGCATTAATCAATGTATTTTTACCGTAGTTATATACAACACATTTTTTGTTCTTAGTTTTTTTATTCTCTAATAATAGATTTAAGCTTAATCGATCGATGAAATCAAAAAACTTGTCATTGGTGCATTTTGAAATCAAAATTATTTTTAATTTATTTCGGTATTTTAAATAAAATCGTTTATTGTACATTTTGTGCCTTATTCACTCAGCACAATTTAAAAGTAGGTGAACTGTTTACAATTTTGTATTGTAATAAGTGAACCTTTTTTTTCAGTGCCACTGTAGTAATATTTGTATGGAAGCGTTTCCAATAGTCAATTTAAGGCCTAACATCGTATGTTATTTTTTCTAATATTTGGAAGTTTTAACGAATCACCGTAATCTAACCGATTGCGTCGTGAAAAGGTGTAATGTGGCAAATATTAGGTTACTAATTTGCGCATTGTTTATGTTTATTATAAATAAAAAGTTGTAATAAATATGTTTGTTTGATTTATTGACTGTTCAAAGTTAAGTGGCACTCTGGCTTCCTTCCCTTGGTAGGTACTTATAGGAAAAAGATAATATTATAATTAGGCTCAATTCACACCGGGATGGAAGCGCGCGGAAGGGAAGCGGAGAGCAGTTTCAGTGTCATACAATTTTAGACTTTATCGCGATGACTGTAATACATGGAATCGTTTGAAAAAGTGGAAAACGGCGCGCGAATGCTCGCGACTTCGCGAGCACTCCAGCGGCGTCCGCGCAGTGTCGGCGCACGACTGCTATGGCGGGTGGGCGCGGTCGCGAGAAAGCGCGGGCGGGCGCCAGCAGTCGCCGGAGTCCGCGCGCCTTCTCTTCCGTGTCGGCCGCTTCCAGCCGCTTCCACGCGCTTCCATCCCGGTGTGATTGAGCCTTACTAACGTAATAGATACACGCCATAGAAACTATTGGAAGATTAGCAAAAAAGTGACAAAGGAAGTGTTGAATATGCTGTAGAAATATTGCATTTTAAATAAGTCATAACTAATTTATTTTAATAATAGTAATATTACCATAACGCCATCTAGTGAAGTGACAAGGAAGAGAAATAATTACTTGTTTATATGGCGACAAGTGATAAATATAGTTTTTTCAGTAAGTATAAAGATAAATCCCTGTGAATGCCACGACCATCTCTCCATACTGACCTGGGAGAAATAAAAAACTAGGAAAGCACCAGCTGCCTCATTCTGCGCAGATCGTAAAAGCCGATCGAGGGAATGGACGAAAATGCGAGACATGTTAATAAGAGATGCGGCTAGCAACTCCTCACTAGATTGATTTCCATTTCGCCCACCATCACGCTTAAAGTGGCTTTATAGTCTTGCGGTCCCGAGCCACAATATACAAAAAGCTGTCTGACCCATTAGGGATAAAGACGTGATAGTATGTATTTACGAATACCACAAATAACGTTAAATTATAAATAACTTCGGCTCCTGAAGTGCTATTTTTGAAACGCGGAGTCACCTAAACGAATGGTTTTTCCATACAAAAAATCGTTCGTTTAGTGACTCCGCGTTTGAAAAGTCGCACCAATGGTTATTTCTTTGATCAACTCTTATAATTTGGGTACGTAATAACGACTCATTTTTCTCTAATAGGTACCTACATTGAAATTTTTAATCTACCTACCCACGAAAAAATAAAATAATTGTTTAGTTTTATTCATTCATACATTACATACAAGATACAAGTACCTACCACGCAAAGGAAAAAGTAGCACGGAGACAACATGCGCAAACTGCGTTTTCATTCCATGATTACGTCATTGAATTAATGAAGTCAAGTATAGCTTTAAGAATTATGGCGCGAACATTAGGTTTACTCAACTAGTTCACTCATTTTTATCTGATGACGAATTTCTAAGATATTTACTGGACAAACAAAAACCCGTTCTCGTTACTTCTTTAAACAATACTGAGGTGATAAGCGTGAAAGTGGGTCCATTAGTCGTATAAATTATCAAACGATTACTTAGACATACAAATGCAATTGCTAAGGACATTGTAACCATAATGATATGGTAACTGGTAAGACGGTGTAGACGGAATGTTGTGCATACCAACACCAACAAAAGTCGAACACATACAGCCAAACACCTCTTTCTTTGTTTATTTTGTGTGATTGTGGTGTACTTTTAAATAGTTGTTATTGTTAAGCACAAAATACCTTTAGGTTTAGACACACTCTAGGTAGGAACAGTTCAACGTTCTATTTAATGTAGAGATACCTACTACAGAAATGGTATAAGTATATGACAAAGAAAAATACCTGGCATATATTTACTATTGGTGTAAAATGATAACCTGGGCAAAGCGTTTAGAAATATTTATTTGTTTGGTGATTATTTTTAAAACTTATAGCTTAAATAGTTCAGGCTATCATATACTCTTATTTGAGGTCGGTAAAATAATGGTGTTATGCTGTCTGAAATGGAGCGTACGTAAGGGGAAATTTTTGAATAAAACGGAACGTAGCCTAACTACACATACGTCATACGTCAATCAACCAAGAACCAACTGTCTATTGAATTTTGAATTCAAAAGGCTGTTTGTTTACGTTTAGAGTGAATGTAAAAAAGTTAAAAAATATGGAAGATTTCGACGTTTTTACAGACGAAATTAATTTCACAAAGCCACTATGCAAAAACATACTCAATAAGTATGTTAATGACGTGCCCGCTACTCCAAGCGGACCGAATTACCAGAGTAAGTGTTTGTCTTTTTGTGCATATTTTAACTATCAGCGGTCGGCCTGGATTTGATTAAATTCTACTTGTGAAGGCAGTCTGGAGCTTACTCATTCTTTAGGTGTTCAACAAGCTTGTAGCCACTAGCTGAAAGCATCAAACAGCGGGAATGTGAGGGTCAAAAGTCATGTCTACTTTTATTGATGTGGCGACCTGAGATGGAAACCTGGGTCCCTACTCTACAAAAATTACGCGAGAAAGTTTTGCCTAAAAACGTGAAAAATTACGGTAAAAGATTCGCTTCGCCATCCTTAGAACTGGTAGACAGTTACAGCTTAGCATAACTTTCCTAAAAAAATAACTTGCATAACTTTGCTTCTGCTCACACAGTTGTTCCGAATGGTCATAAAAATAAAAACTTAACACAGTAAAATAGTTTTATCATAAGTACACTTACATACATACCTTTCTTGTTTATTGAGTATGTTCAGTGTAGCTTCTGAAATGCCTGAAAACACTGGGTGTTGTTTTCATTCTAGTTTAGCCACCATTTATTTATGTAGGTATTCCTATATATAATGCGTGTGTCTAGAATGTAAATAAATAATATAAGAAATTAAAAGAAAAATTATTTATTTAGTAAAATAATCTTTGCAAACTCATTCTGTCTTATTATAAAACGCAGACTAACTTTGTAACTAGGTTTAAACCATTATCCGACCAAATCAAGTTGACATTTTCAGATAAGACAACGGCATATTACTAGATGTCAATTTGATTTGGTCAGATCATGGTTTAAACCTAGTAATAAAGTTAGTCTGCTTTTTATTATAAGAGGGATTATTTCAGGTGGCAGAAAGCTGATGGGGGAAGAATGTTTGTTAGAGGGAGACGAGCTGAGCTGCGCGCTCCACTTGAGTGAGGCTGTGTCTGCGTCGCTGAGAACCATGGCGGTGTACAGAGATGAACAGATGAAAGCTGCTGGTAAGCATTTATTAAGTACTAGCTGTACCCGCGGGCTTCGCTCCCCGTGGGAATTTCGGAATAAAGAGTACCCTATGTCCTTCCCCGAGTCTCAAACTATATCCATACCAAATTTCATCCAAATCAGATCAGTAGTTTAAGCTTGAAGAGGTAACAAACAAAGTCACTTTCGCATTTATAATATTAGTAGGAAGTAGGATAAGATAGGATGTAGTAACTTATATTATCGATGCATTTATAATATTAGTAGGAAGTAGGACAAGATAGGATGTAGTAACTTATATTATCATCACATCACACTAATATTAAAAAGGTGAATGTTTGTGGGTGTTTATGATTGTTACATCTTAACACGCAAACAGCTGGTCCAATTTTTATAAAATTTGGTATGATAGATAGATAGATAGATAAAATCTTTATTCACCTAAAAGGACACAATATATACATTGTAAATATTGAGTAAAGCACATGAAAACTAAACGAAATCTTAATTAATTGTGATAGTGCAGTGCGGTTGTACTGTGAAATGTGACCTATATAGTGAAAAGGTCCTGACTCAGCATGATGTCACAGACGAGCTGGTCGAACTGCGACGCTGATAATTCTGCCAGAACCAAGGGTGGGGCCGGTAAAGCGATGCGAAGGTGGGCTAATAATATTACAGTACAGTGTGTATTATTTAAACATATATCAATATTTCAATTTAATATAATTTGATACCTCTTCCCAATCTCCAAAATGTATGCAGATAGGTGCCGCCCTTTTTTTTTTTTTTTTGACGCGGAGAAAATCCCTTCGGATACCTTACCGGTTACGGGACACCGGTAAAGTTATGTGGTGTTACCACTAAAAACTCCGCGGTGTCACCTCTCAGCCGCTATCGGCCGGGACCGTGTGCTTCTTCATGCTCCACAGCCCCGGCGCGGCCGGCCGCTACTTAAGCGGCCCCGGATCGCCAACGGCCTCACGGCACCCTCTGCTGAATCAGAGGGGCCGGAGTAACCGCCGCCCTGGCCTCTTGGCCCAAGGACAGACGCGCTGACACGCACACGCGCCTGCCTTCCACTCCGGAGGGCTGTCCGTTGGACGATGGAATCCCGTTTCCACCGTCCAACCAGCCCTCATAATTTGGGGCCTGCTGAAGCAGGCCCTGCCCCAGTCCACCTGACGGCGACCGGGGCCCACACAGCCGGCCGCAGGGGATAGGGAGAGCGGCAACGTAACACCGACACTCCTCTTCCCCTGCGGCCCCACCGATGCCGTGCCAAGCGCCACGGCCGCGCTTGGTCGCGGAGGATAGGGCGAGCGGCAACGACACACCGACACTCCTCTTCCCCCGCGACCCCTACCACGGCTTTGATGGTAGGGGGGTCGTCGTCACCGCCAGGCCTTTCCCGCCAGGAATGGCCTCCGCCGGGCCCGGGGAGGCCTATCCCTCAACCCGGGAGGAAGGTGCCGCCCTGGATTAACATATAGGCTACTTTAGGTACGTATGACACCGCGGCGTTATTTCTGCGTATTCCTGGTTGCATCCTCATTAGTAACTCTTCAAAGCCCAGGGTCCGCTACCTACCCTAGATGATTTGACGAGGTTATGGTTTTTACACAGAGCGACTGCTGTCTGACCTCCGCAACCCAAAGGGTAGAGCAGAACCAATCCTTGGGAATGCTTGAGCAAACACTTTTCTATGTGCCTTCCGAAACACGGAATCATCTTTCTTTTCGCATAATCTGATGATTCAAGCCTGCAATATCCTAAACAGACTGGAAATAATTACCAAAGTACTTTTCCCAGGGGGAATCGAAGATAGTATGTATGTATGTACATTAAAAAATTGTTTTTCTTTGTTTTCAGGTAATAAAATGCAGAAGATTACTAGTTTTATACAACCAATTCAAGAACTGATTGATTCTAATCCCATGTAAGTATATGTCTCAATATGCTATGCAGAACAAAAGTGTGATATCGCGCGTTGACTAAAAAATAGACTCAAACGATTTATATGTCTCTGACTTGTAACCAGAGTCGTAATAGGAACCCTTCGTGCGCGAGTCCACTTGCCCGTTCTTTAAGGTTCCGTACCCAAAGGGTAAAATCGGGACCCTATTACTAAGACTTCGCTGTCCGTCCGTCTGTCTGTCACCAGGCTGTATGTCAAGAACCACAAATTATGTATTTCTGTTCCGCACTTGGCCGGTTATTTTTAAATGTTATGCTTGACAAATATTTTTCTACAAGTACTAAATATGTTTTACTAGGGTTGTTAATCATATATCTGTACTAATATTATTGCACTAGAGCAATATGATTATAATAGAGACAGTTTAAGTCTAGAAAAACGCTTGACCCTGACATGTCGAGAGTAGAGCACTACCTCAACGCTCCGCTTATGCATAGCAATATAGGAATTGCTGACTTTCATGACCTAAACAAAATGTTAAACAAATCATTTATCATCATCATGCACTGTGTCACAGATTTAATATTATAAGTATTACATATAGAACGGAAGCGTCCCGCGCAACCGCGCAATATGCGTCCCCGTCCCCTGACCCCGCACCCCTCCCCCGTGCTCGCGTTGTCGCGTGTGTCGAGGGGTGAACACACACATTGACGTGTGCATGGATGTATAGTTTCGTTTGTAGTAGTAGGCATAAATTTTACTCCGCTTCTATGAAGTGCCATACATGTGACTGTGGGCATGGGTCTTAAATTGACTTTAAAAAGTCTGTAATTTTTACTTTTATTTATGTACTTATTTGTTTAATTTAATTTAAATTATTTTACGTATGAACATGTTGGTTTACAGATCTGAAAAGGATGAAAAATTTCTAAATATACTTTCGATAAAATCTTCAGATATGACAAAAAAGTTGAAATCTTTAAAAATGGAGGATGAGCCTTTTCATAAGAAATATTTGAGGTTTGGACCTCACAACAATACTAACAATTTACTGAAGATATTGAAAGAATTGCCGAAAGGTATGTAAGCTTGTAATACGAAAATCTAAAACTAGCGGCTCTGTGAACTGTAGACCACGAAAGTCACCCCTATCTGTTGAAGTTTATCTGATAAAAAAGTTGTTCAGAAAAAAAGTTTCGTTTCAATTTAAGTAAAAAAAAACGACGGGTTGCACTCTGGGAGTGCCGGTAGAAGTGAAAACTTGAATATTAACGTTGTGCATTTTTGATATACGAAACAGCAGGCGCAGGCATACATTTTCGCCGCGCCGTAGAAAGAGAGGGGGATACTCCCTCTCCTACGCCGCGCCAGCTGTCTACTCTCCATCCGTCTTACGAATTTTCGATCAGGTCACGTGTCCTGACGCGAGTTTAACATTTTTTACCCATTCCAAAAAAAGTGCACAACGCCGCTAAAGAAGTTTTCACTTCAAAAATAATAATATGTAATTTTTGAAAATGGTTTGGATTGGCTGATATATGATATTTTTATAGTTTTAACCTGCATATTATCGCCATGTTGAAAAACGAAATCGACACAAAAAATCCATATAAAATTTTTGAACCTTCTCACAAATTTTCCTTGCATGAATCTGTTGCGAAATGCGACCTGTATTCGACATGTGGTGGTCAGACAAACTGACAGCCGGGAAGAATTTTTGGCCAATGTTGAAACCATAGACATAGAATTTTTTGTTGAAACTGAGACGCTTTGCTCTCTTCGTTCGTTCGGTTGGCGGGCGAACACACACATTGACGTGTGTACAGATGAACAGTTTCGTTTGTAGTAGTAGGGATAAATGATACTCTGCTTCTATTAAATGCCACACCTGTGCTATGGGGCTACCCCAATCAGTGTGATTTGTCCCTATAAACAATGAGAGAGGGACATACCCGTAATAAATCGTACCACAGGCTATACTAAACTAGCTAAAGTATACTGAAACTAGAATAACAGTTAAAGAACCAAAAAAAAAAGAATTTGACATTCCCATACAAATAGGACTCCCATGCTGGTCTAGGAGAAACGAAAAAACTTAGAATGTACCAGCTGCTTCTCTTCCCGCGCAGATCGTAAAAGCCGATCGAGGGAATGGGCAAAAATGCGAATCATTTTAACAGGCGATGCGGCTAGCAACCCGTCACTGTATTGATTGCTTTTCCATCTTCTCGCCCACCATGACGCTAAAAGTGGCTTTTGGGTCTTGCGGCCCTGCATGGGCTCTGCATAGAGCCGCAAGACCCAAAATGCTCTGTCTGCCCCATTAGGGATAAAGACGTGATAGTATGTATGTATGTATGTATGTATGTACGTGATCTCGAAAACGGCTCTAACGATTTCGCTGAAAATTGGTATATGGGGGTTTTTGGGGATAAAAAATCGATCTAGATTAGTCTTATGTTTGGGAAAACGCGTGTTTTCGAGTTTTCATTCGTTTTTCTTTCCACGCAGAATATGGTCGCTAATTTCGGTGCGCCGGCCGCCATCGGCTTAGCTCAGTGGTTAAGGATGCTGACCGCTAGAAAGAGTGTTACGGGTTCGAATCCCACTCGGTGACTTACTTTTGTTTTTTTTATGTTCAAGTTTATATATAATTTTTTATTTTGTACTGTTTTTAGACAAGTTTAAAAAAAATAGTTAATGTTTGAGATGTAACCGACCGAGCAAAGCTCGGTCACCCAGGTACTATTATACTGAAATTAGAATAACAGTTAAAGAACCAAAAAAAAAAAAGACGTGTGGCACTCGGGGACTGCCGCGGTAAAGCTATTGCAAACAAGGAAGGACGGCAACGTCGCAAACGGACGACGGAGACGAAGCGGCAACCTACATGGTAGGCAGAGTGGGAAGCGTGAGGTTTTTTCGTTACGGAATTTCTGGATTTGGTCCCCGCGCTTAAGGCCCGCGATAGAAGCTATGCAGCTTAAAAGAATTCGACATTCCCATACAAATTGCCCGGGCGGCTGCACACTTTAGTATGGAAATGCTAAATATTTTTTTGTTCTTTTACTGTTATTTTAATTCCAATATATATTATCTAGTATAGCCCGTGGTATTACGGGTGTGTCCCTTCCACGTGTTATATTTTTTACTGAATTGTTTTTTTTGTCGTCTTAATTCTAGAATGGACGATAGTACAACTGAGTGCACCGTACAACCCCAACGAGAATTTGAAACCGATGAACGAATTTAGGACGGAAATCAACTCGATTTACTTAACTTTGTTCACTAATGACTACTTGGGTGACCACGGACCACTCACTGTCAATATACCGGCTAATTTGAATAAGGGTAAGTCATTAAAGGATCCGCGCTTTGGGAGGCACTTTAAGTAATTGCTCCTAGATGACACCATTAGCTGTATTAGGCAGCGAAAAATCTAACCTTTTAACTTTATTTTTTAATTATGCTAATATTTGAGATATACCTTATAGGGATGTGGACTGGATAAAAAATATTTTATTCAGTCCGTCAACTAGATTATCCAAAAATAAAGGATCTATATTTTTTCTTTTAGCAAAGTAGTAAAAATTCACAAAGATCGTTTCGGATCGTGATGTCACGCGATATTTAAAGCGCGCTAAATCTTCGTCATTATTAGCTTATCAGAGAAATGAAAAAGTATGTATACCATACTTTTTAATAATCTATCTAATTAGCCAAAAATATATTTTCCGTTTTAGTTTAATTTGTTCAATACGGATTAGTAATTTTAGTGTCTGACTGTTCTTATCATTTTTATTTAAATATAAAAATGTAAGAACTGTTTAACATGCGGACGCTTTGGTTGATGTAAATTAAATAATAGCTCATGGTTCTTTCGGACCATTTTCTATACAAAAACGTTAAGGCCATACCTAAATTTTCCGGGGTCCAGTGGCGCCCTCATTTAAAATAAATCATTTGAAAGAAAATGGAGATATCATTTAAAATTGTGTCTTGACAAAGCTCTAGATACTCATTCAAAGTATTTTTTAAACTACTTTTTATAGTTTAAAGCGAGAACGTGAAGCTTTTCTACGTACATTTGCGAAAAACGGCCACTTTTGGCTCATGTGCGTAGAAAAGCTTCACGTTCTCACTTTAGACTATAAACTGTAGTTCATAAAATAGTTGGAAGGGTTATCTAGGGCTTGATCAAGGCACAATTTTAAATGATATGTTTGTTTCCTTTCAAATGATTTATTTCAAATGGCGGCGGTACTGGACCCCGGAAAATTTGGGTATGGCCTTAATTTCCCCTTCATCTTGTTATTGTACAGAAGGCGAAAAACCCCTCTTCGAGGAATTGTACTCGCTTCTGAACAAAAACTACGAGACGATTGACAACGCGCAGTTCTTGAACAACAAGCGGATGGTGCAGAACTACTGGAGTCGACGGGAGGACATTGACCTCAGGATGAAGGTACCTACTCCTGACGGGTCCATGGCGGTTGTAAATCATCTACACATATAATAAAACAGTAAAAATATTTTGTCTGTACATTTAGTATTTTTGACTGAAATGGATAGAGTGACACTTAAAAACAAAAATAAAAAGCAAATTTTTTTTATAAATTTTTTATGTGTCTGTTTGTATGTATGATCACGCTTATCTCCAGAAATACTGGACAGAATGAAACTTTTTTGTTATATAGCTGTTAAGCCTGGGCAACATATAGGGTATAATTGATTGTGGAAAGTGGAACACCTGATGCAGAACCGTAATGGCCCAGTTAAACTAGGAAATATAAAAATTACTCCTTAGAAAAATTTGTTCAGCCTGATGAGCATTTTCAGGAGTCATAAAGTCCACGCAAACGAAGTCGCGGGCGTCGTCTAGTAGGTATCTAAATCACAAATGCACACGTACATGATCGTACATTTTAATTATTTATTAAGCTATTGCATAGCTTCTATCGCGGGCCTTGAGCGCGGGCACCGAATCCAGAAATTCCGTAACGAAAAAACCTCACGCTCCCGGTTGCCACTTCGTCTCCGTCGTCCGTTTGCGACGTTGCCGTCCTTCCTTGTTTGCAATAGCTTTACCGCGGCAGTCCCCGAGTGCCACACGTCTTTTCTTTTGCGAGGTACACCGAGCCAAAGATATTATTAGCAGAGATCGGATATTCCAGTGCATATTTACCTAAACTTCGAGTTAGTACGTAACATAGAGTGGATAATACCACCATAAAAATATTTTTTATTTTGATATCGTGATGAAAAAACCATGAATTATTATTGGATTTAACAGAAATAATAAACAGTCTGGTAGAAATTATTGATTAGAAGAATATTGTTTCTAATTTATAGTCCCTTACTAAAATTGTGTCAAATTAAAATATTCTTCATAACAATAATTTGTACCTGAATATTTATTATTTCTGTAAAATTCAATATTTTTAAATCACGGTATCAAAAAACCTTTAATTTTTTAGAGGTGGTATTATCCACTCTATGTTACGTACTACCTCGAAGTTTAGGTAAATATGCACTGGAATATCCGATCTCTGATTATTAGGTATTAACGCAACAGATAGGTACCCAATGCCAAAGAAACTATAGCAAGGCCCGTAAGTAGGCAAAATTAGTACCAGCTACAGCTACTCTCACAGAGATGGCAGCACACGACTACACGACTGGCATAAAGTGACAAAGAAAATATTGAATATTGCCCCTTGGTGATATGTAATGAGGTTTTAGAACCCTCATTTGTTGGTACAAACAAAGATAATATAATTACTAGCACTATATTCTATACAATACATGCCTCGGCGGGAATTAGATTGCCGGACTCGTTATTATTGCCAAGGCCTCGCTAACACTCTGCCTTGAAAACTACTCGTCCAGCAATGCCTTACTTCTCGCCCTCTGCAGTAATTTACTAATAATTACTAACGAAACAGATACCCAACGCCATAGAAACGATCGAAAGGCCCATAAGTAGGCAAATCTGGAGTGACAGATAGGCACACAGAGATGGCAGCACACACGACTAGCAAAAAAGTGACAAAAGAGTTGAATATGCTTCAAAAAATGTATTGTATTTTATATAAGTCATATTTAATTAATTAGAGTACTACTTTATTTAAATAATAATAATAAAAGATTTTAATGTTTTGATTATTACCTTATAGCGCCATCTAGTGACAAGGAAGAGAAATAATTGATTATAAGGCGATATGTAGGCATATTATGGTACAACGCACTTATCCCTCTTATTATGCTTACTACTACTACAAACGAAACTATACATCCGTGCACACGTCAATGTGTGTGTTTGCCCTCCAACACACCGACGACAAGGCGAGAACGGGGGAGAGGTGCGGGGACGGGAAATGGGGACGCATATTGCGCTGAACACTAGAAGATTCCGTTCTGTATGTAATGCTTATATTAATTGTTTGTTTATTTATTTTCAGAGTGTGATCATGGTGATGGACAAGGAATGGCTCGGCGGGTTCGGCAGTCTGCTGACTGGACGGCTGGTGGAGGGGGGCTGGAGGGAGAAGGTCGTCCGGGTGGTAGATACCGCCATACAGGATTGGGGGTGAGTACTCTTTCAAAATTCAAATTTTTTTTTAGTAATACAGCATTTTAACGCATGTACGGCACTTCAAAGAAACGAAGTAACAAATATACCTAGTACTACTACAAACGAAACAATAAATCTGGGCACAAGTCAAATGTGTGAGTTAAACAATCAGGGTCGCCACCACAGAATTTGTTGCTTTGCTTATTTTGCCCAAAAGCGGGGGAGGGGTTGGGGGGACGTGCCAGTTTCCGTTCTGTATGTAATACTATTATTAATTCTGTGATTTTAATCAATTACTTTTATTATTCTCGTGCCCTGTGGTTGCCGGCAGAGTAGAATAGGGCCACTCCAAGTCCTTCTCTGGATGTCGTAAAAGGCGACTTAGGAAAATCAAGCTAAACAAAGTTTAAAAACATCAGTGAGACCTCTCCAACGGGTCTGGCCAGCGTGGAGTGTAGAAATAGTCCTCTGACGGTTACCCTTTTATTCTCCCGACTCTGTATACTCTGTAAATCATTAAGACGTGAAGCAGCGCCTTTCTTTTAACAATATTTATTTTATTTTATAGGTATCTGATATGAATATAAATAAAAAAAAATAATTACACGCTTTTTTCAAAAATTTCAGATTCATAAAACTGAATACCAAGCAGAAAATCCTACTATACAACCTCATAGAAAGCTGTCCAGTGTTGTCATCGCAACAACTAAAATCCTGCATCAGAAAAATATTAACCGCACATGGCAACACAGAAGAAATTCGAAAAGTTCAAAAAAACGACTGCTCAAGTTGCACTAAGGAGTTTAAGTTTTTAAATGAACTGTGTTTGAAGTGTTTGTCGAGTGCGTTTGAGAGTATCCATCATTTTACGTTGGTTGATGGGATAAAGGCCTTTTCTCAAGTGGCAACACTGGTAAAAGATGGTGACGAATGGGCGTCTTTGAAGAAGGCGAAGAGGCATCCTGTTATACTTATCGTCGATGAGGTAAATATATTAGCGTTCTTTTTATCAACATTTTTAGGGTTCTGTACCCAATGGGTACAACCGGGGTTCTATTAATAAGACTCCGCTGTCTGTCTATCTTTGTCTGTCTGTCACCAGGCTGTAACTTGTGAACCGTAATAACTAGACATCTGAAATTTTCACAGATTATTTATTTCTGTTGCCGATATAACAACTCTTGTAGATACTGTCCAATCTCCGTTGTATAGAGTCTTCATTAGTTTTTTTTTTATAAGACTTATTCTATTTTACATATTTCACTACAAACAATAAAATAAATAATTAAGAGGGCCATACAACAAATGTGATCTTTTATAGATATTTTTATACGGAACCTTCGTGCGCTAGTCCGTTGGCTTGTTTTTTTTTCTCCCAGACCAGTATCATCGTCTAGGTATTTTTGTCTCCACTGCAGGAGCACGACCCTCTCTGTACTACATATGCCAGAGCAGCGAGAAGACTTGGCCTACTCTCTCCACGCTGGCCAGACGGATTTAAGAGGTCTCATTGATGATATAAGCTTTGTTTAGCTTGTATTTCCTAAGTCCTTCTACGACATCCACGGGAAGACTTGGAGTGGCCCTATTCTACTCTGCCGGAAACCACACGACACCAGTATGGCTGGGTCGTGTGGCCCAGCGGGAGTGCGCATTTCTAGCGCTTTCGCAAGTAAAGCGACGCCGGCCGTGGTCCGTACTTTGATGGGTGACCACAAGTGGCATAAAAATTTCTCGAACTCCTCCGTGCTTCGGAAGGCACGTATAAGCCGTTGGTCCCGGCTGTTATCATTGTATCTATGTCAGATGCTTTTAGGCAGCTTGGAAAATCTGACACCAGTGTTGGCGACTCACACACGAAAAAGAAGAAACAGTATGGCTATAACTTATGTTACAGATGGTAGACACTTTCCCATGGGAGACCCTGCCGCTACTGAATCATCACCCGGTGTCCCGGATGGAGAACATCCACTTCCTGTACAACTTGTATAAGATACACGAGAAAGATTTTGTTGACGGGTACTTCGTCGCTAAGGCAGACGTGGGTCGATACGTTATTAATCCTGGTAAGTCAATAGAGAATATGCACACATTTTTTTTATTTGTTTAATAACATCCTTATTAACCACAGTAAACAAATATGAAAGAATTTATAAAATATCTCAATCAACGACGAACCTTTGATACTTTAGAGTTTCAATTGGAGAGAGAAGTCCGATATGGACTGGTGACGTCATAATTACATCATCAGTACATTTGCCATAGAAAATAGCGTTTTTGCGAGTGAGATAGACATATTTTCGTAAAATCGCTATATCTCGTTCGTTTTTCCACCAATTTTTATTCTGTTTTCACTGTTAGTACTTTAATTCTGAATATTTACGAATAAGCTGGTCAGATGAAACATATTTATATCATGCATATTGGAACGAAGTTCCTTATCGCGCGTGGCGAAACGACGCTAGACGGGAAAAATTAAGACCAAAAGTTGTAACGACACTTTTTGCTATAGTTGTAAACCGTGCGGCGCGCGGCGTGCGCGTGTTTCTCTGTCTACCTCTCTCTCTCTCTCTCTCTCTCTCTCGAACTTCGTTCCATCCGGGTGTCCCTTGACACCTCTCAAGTTTTTTCTCTATTATAGTCGTTCGCCGAGAGTTGTGTTATAACTAGTGGCTCTGCGAGCTGTAGACCTCGCGAGTCTACCCTACCCTTTGAATTTTGTCGAATAAAAAGTTGTACAGACAAAAAAGAAGCGTCTATAAAAGGCAACAAAAATATATTATGATTTTTTGTGAAAAAAAAATGAAATGGCTGAAATATGTTTTTTTTTAAGTATTCCACCAGTGTTTACGTCATTTTGAAAAATTACACTAAACTGAATCGACGAAATAATCTATATAATTGTCTAACCTTGACACAGCTTGATGACTACAATACACTAGACACTAGACTAACGGTTTAAACGTGCCTTCCGAAGCACGGAGGAACAAATTTGAAATGTTAAAATTATAGGTAACGATTTCCGCTTACAGAGAAAAACCTGGACAGAATGGAGAAGCGCATGGTGTCGTTTGTCCAGTACTGGTGCGAGGGGTGGAGCGGACACATCGGGGAGCCGCCGCCGCCAGACCGCTTCCTGCAGTACCTCACCGACTCCGATATCTTCCTGTGAGTAGCTTCAGAATCTTCATCGTGACGTCTAGTCATGGGTAACTCCGGACTAGAAGATTCAAATGAGCCGAATACTCAAGAGGAGCCGATAACCTAATCAGCTCCGAGCAAACGTTACCGACTCTCGCGATTTATTTGATTCCCGTCGTAGATACTTAGTCCCGCCTCCCGCCAGCTCATCGGCGCTCTTCGGCTCGCGTCGCTCACGATCCGCTAGTCATTCGTTTCGGCTCAACCGCGTCACGGGTGTCGGGATCGGAAATACTCGGGACTCTGAAGGAATCGGACGGAGGCTTCGGTTATTCATCGTGCGCCGCCAACCAACGGCAAATGATATTATGATAGAATAAGATGCGAATGTTTTTTCTATAAATAAGAGCAAGACAGATATTTGTTACATTGTTTGCTCCAATACAGCTACAGAGAGAGCCCGGTATCGGTTTCAAAATATATTGAAACCGGTACCAAAACGGACGTATTCTTTCGATCCAACGAATGTTTTTTCTATAAATAAGAGCAAGACAGATATTTGTTACATTGTTTGCTCCAATACAGCTACAGAGAGAGCCCGGTATCGGTTTCAAAATATATTGAAACCGGTACCAAAACGGACGTATTCTTTCGATCCAAGATCCGATAGCGAGACTTAGCAGATCATGGAGCCGGAGTCGGTAAGGGAGTAGGAATCAATAAGATGAGTCGGTACCGAATGAGTATTCAGATTAGGTGAGCCGAAACGCACCTCGGAGTCGAGATAACCCATGTCTAGTGACGTCACATCCTCAAATAAGCTTGACCTTGCTTGAAAGTAAAGGTCATTGGGATTTTTCTTAATATCTAAATTAGTCAGACTTTCATTTTAAAATATTGAGACGCTATTCCTCAAAAGGAATTGCGAATTAGATTTTTTAAAATTACTTGACAATAAAACGTCGCAAAATAATTTCACTTGTCTTCGAACATATCTATTTTAACGCTAACTGATAGTAAGAGCGCTATTTGACTCCAAAAAACTATGACGTCATTTGCCTGTATTTCATATAAAATCCCAAACTGTTTGTTTTGACGTTTAGAAAAAAGTGTCTGCTTGAGTTGTTGTCATCTAGCAGATTGCAGTATATGTTGACGTTGTTTGTTAATTCGGGTCGAATTGCGGAAAATTGTCGAGGGAAGTAAGAAGTGCAGTATATGTTTGGTGGTACTGTTATGTCGCAATCAGCATGAAAATAGTAGAAAAGTACATTAAACTACACTTTTCTTCATGCATACATACATACATACTTACTATCACGTCTTTATCCCTATTGGGGCAGACAGAGCAATTTGGGTCTTGCGGCTCTAAGCAGATAGAGCGCAGGGCTGCAAGACTTTTAGCTTGATGTGGGCAAGAAGGTGTATGAAGAAATCAAAATAGTGATGGGTTGCTAGCCTCATCGCCTATTAACACGATTCTAATTTTCGCCCATTCCCTTGATCGGCTCTTATGATCTGCGCGGGAAGATAAGCAGCTGGTACATTCTAAGTTTTTCCTTTTCTCCCAGACCAGCATGGAAGAGAGCAGCTGGCTTCTTCATGCATATGTATCATAAAATAATTTAGGAAATCCTCCATGGTCGTGCCAGAAAAAACAACACAGTTTCCCATTGTATTGACGTTAATGCGATGGAAAACCGATGTTTTTTCATGTACGGAATTACTATAGTTTTCAATTGGATTGGATTTCGTGCAGTTATTTCTTATACATTTTTTTTAGTGTTTTAAATCGTTTTTTATTCAATTAATTCAAAAAAGGTTATCAATCGATTGCATGTTTTTTTTTTGAATGTATGTGACGCGATATCTTTGTTAACCATGGATTGATTTTGATGATTCTTTTTTTATTTGAAAGCCCTCACTTCCAAGTTGGTCCCATATTAATTTGGTGAAGACATGATGAAGAACTTTGGAGATATGGAAGAAATTGAAATAAATTGAATTCAGTTGTTTTTTTACAAGCTTTTATTTAACTTGCAATGTATGTTTGTTCGGGTGGAATCTTTGAACTTAATTTTCAACCAGTTATCTTCAACCGATTTAGCTGAAATTTTGTATACTTGTGTAAGTCGGATGACAATACAATATTATGAAGTCAATGGGCCGTTCTGATGATGGAGCCGGGAGATATTCGACGGAACTCAGCTATAAAACAACATAGCCTCATCGAGTAGGTCTCGTTTGATTTGTCGTGACGAGTACTTTATAGGAGACGATGCTTAGGGTCTGATCACGCAGACGGATGGTGGTCGATAGAACTCAGTTATAAAACGACCCAACACCATCGAGTTTGGGCTTATTTCATTTGTCTTGATAAGTACTTTGGCCACACAATAAAAGCTTGTACAAAAAATGTAATTTTTCAAAAAACTTTTTTTTTTTAAATGAGTTATTTTGTTATCAGCTACTGCGGGCACGGAGACGGCTGCCAGCTGGGCGCGGGCGCGGCCAACGGGGCCGGCGTGGAGGGCGCCGCGGGCAGCCGCGCCGCCGCCGTGCTGTCGGGCTGCGGCTCCGTGCGGCTCAGCCGCCCGCCGGGCCGGGCGCCGCCCGCCGCCGCACACCACCATCTGCACGTCGCTGGCAGGTTGCTAGCTTTTTATAATCCTGTTTTCTGTATAGACCTAGATGTTTTTAGAACGAAGTTCCTTATCGTTACGAGAGGAGGCTAGACGGAAAAAAATAAGACCAAAAGTTGTAACGACACTTTTTGATTGTAAGCCGTGCGGCGTGCGCGTGTTTCTCTGTCTGTCTCTCTCTCTCCTTATTAATCGAAAGGAACTTCGTTTCATCCGGGTATCCCTTGACACCTCTCAAGTTTTTTTTCTCTAAATGTATGGTTATGTCTTTTATACCATCCCCCCTCTAAAAACTTTACTATATTTAAATAAATAAATTATATTTTTCCTCCACCCAAAGGTTGGAAGAGATTGCGTTTATAGCGATAAGTCCGCCTTTGTACCTATATTGTTCCTTGTTGTTGTTGTAATTTTTATGTTTATCATGGTGCAATAAAGTTAATTTGAATTGTATTGTACTGTACTGTATATTCACTGAAAACAGTGCATAAAAAGCACTTTGGTGTTTTATTTTATTCTGACTCTGACTGACGATGTTGCTGCAGCCACAGCGGATGCAGCAGCATGGGAGGGGTCATGCATTGACTGTTGGTGGCGGGTGCACACGGGCTGCTGGTGGCAGGTATGCTGGGACTGACAGTAGTGGGTGGGCGCCGGCCGGCAATAGTTTGCATGAACTAACTGGTGGCGAAATCACACAAAGTAATTCAAATAAATCACTTAGTATGTAACACCTGAATCTATTAATTATCTTATAAATTATAAATTACACAATTACTTTGTAATTTGCAAAAATATTGATTTATAAAACGTATATTTCAAAAAAGACATGTCAAGATTGTTTACATTTATTTAAATACCTAACCAAATGGAGTATAGTATCTAATACTGGTTCGATTTATAACGGGTATGTTCCTGCCACGTTGTGTTCATAACACAAGTAAGTCAGTGTGTAAATTATCTTCATTTCAGCCCAATGGTGATCGGCATGTTATGGGAAGTGACCGACCTCGAGGTAGACAAGATGGTGAGCACCCTGGTGTCGCTGTACGTGCCAGCTGAGAAGAGCCCGGCCTGGCCCAGCGTTGGGAAAGCCAAGTGGAGCCAAGGAGTGTTAGGTAACTACTTTTTAATTCAATTATTTTACAATTTAGCTAATTATCACTGAAAAGAGTCACAGAGAGGGGTCGTGGGTTAGCAGCCACGAGATTCGTTGATCCAGAGTATTGGGAAGTACTCAGCTTTGGTGTACAGCAGCCAGGCTTCCAAAAGTAGTTGTAAGAGGACGAGGTCCAGCTCGCTGGCGTTTATATACGGACCGCGCGGGGTGCGGTGTGGAGTGCAGGGCGTCACACTTTATCTTGAACTTTCTTCCATGCTGGTCTGGGAGTAAGGCAAAACTTGAATGTACCAGCTCTCTTCCCGCAGATCGTAAAACGCGCTCGAGAAAGGGCGAGATTTGAATCATGTTAATAGGCGATGCGGCTTGCAACCCATTCCTATTTTGATTTATTTCTTATGTTCTCGAATGGCGACCACGTTCTGGCAAGCGAAGCTTACGTCACCCACCCACAAGGTCTGACGACCTGACTAAGGTCGCTGGAAAGCACTGAATGCAAGCCACTCTAAGATCGGTCATTTTGGAAATCTTTGAGAAAGACCTATGTCCAGCAGTGGACGTTATGCAGCTATATTTGTAATATTTTAAATAAATTATTTTTCTTTCTCTTTCTATATGAGAAAAGCTTCAGGTTTAAGAAACTGTTTATTGATGAAGCCAGAAGATGCACACAGGGGATCTTATTTTCGGATATAGATACATTTTTTCGTCTTTATTCCTGGTGGGGTAGACAGAGCCCAGGGCCGTAAGACCCAAAGGCGTGGTGTTGGGCGTTAAGATGGAATCATCATCAATAAATTTAAGAACTAGATTCTTTTGAAGTATATTTTCCATGTTTCCCTATTTCCCGCTAAATGCTTGACCTCCTTATACGTCACTACTTTTGCCTTTTCTTTTACTTCATTCATAAACGACCTTCTTGTCTTATTTTTAAGAAAAGATTGAAAAAGGAATCAAAATAAAGGGGTTGTATTTGTTATTAAAAAAAACGGCTACGACGACTAGCAACCCATTTGTTACAAAATGGGTTGCTAGTCGTATCGCCTATGAACAAGATTCAAATCTCGCCCATTCCCTCGATCGGCTTTTACGATCTGCGCAAGAAGAGAAGCAGCTATTTCATTCTAATTTTTTTCTTTCCTCTCAGACTACCTTAGAAGGAGATTTTATTTAAACTTTTAATTTATGGTTTCAGACACAGAGGTTCAAGAAAAGTCCCCATTCAGTCCGGAACGCGATCTTCTAAGGGCAGTCTGTCGAGCGAGAGGGTCCACTAATTACGTTATGATAGCTAGCAGTATGGTCGCTAGAGGTCTGCCAGTTCGAATCACGGAGGAGCGATGAGGTGTTATACCATTATTCCCATCAAACGCATATAGCTAAGATAATTTTTCAAAACTAAAAAACTTCACCCCCAAATTACACAACAGATTTTAACGTTTAGGCGCAAAATGGTAACCGCTCGCAAAATGGTAAAAGAGCAAAATGGCAAAGGAGTGAAATGGTAATAGCGCAAAATGACAAAGGAGCAAAATGGTAAAAGCGCACAATGGTAAAAGAGCAAAATGGTAAGAGCGCAGAATGGTAAAGATTTCAGTGCTATAGTATATGAGCTGCCAGGACTCCAATAAAACCTATAGAACCTATCATTGTATAAATAATAAAATGAACAATTTATTAGACCTTTTTAAAGTATTTTTATATCATATTCTTTATTCAAATTTAACATAGAGTTATATTGGACCATAGAGAAGGCTATCATAGTTATTAATAAGAGTCTTGAATTATTTTTGTATTAGAAGCAATACAAGAAAAAACAACGGAAACATGATTGTCAAAATAAAATAATCAACACTCATAATAATATATATATCTCAATAATCATTAAAAAAAAAGCTAGCAAAGCCTACTTACTTAAAAATCTTTATTTTTACAAGTGGAAATTAAATTGTATGATGATTAAAAATACTCTAAAAAGGTCTTATAAATTGTTTATTTTATTATTTATACAATATAGGTTTTATAGGTTTTATTGCTTAATAGGGAGTCCTGGCAGCTCATATACTATAAGCACTGAAATCTTTACCATTCTGCGCTTTTACCATTTTGCTCTTTTACCATTGTGCGCTTTTACCATTTTGCTCTTTTGTCATTTTGCGCTATTACCATTTTGCTTGACATTATGCGCCTAAACGCGATTTTAATAAAATTTCTAGGGACCACCTGACAAGTATACCCTTTCAAACAGAAAAAGAATTTTCAAATCGGTCCAGGCGTCTTATAATCGGTGAACATACATAAAAAATAAAAGGTCGCGACGCATTGTCAATTTCCTCCTTTTGGAAGTCAGTTACAAAAGGACTCCGAATTTTCTATATTAAAAGACTGTATGTACCTACATTAAGTAAGCAATAAATGATTAAATATTGAGTTTGGCTTTCACATATCTTTCATCCTTATCCTTTTGGGTCAGTTCAGGCAGAGAGGAAAAATGCCTGAGCAATTTATAACTCAATTGAAAAGTTCTTTATTACAAAAAAAAATTAAATTCAGACTACTAATTAAAATTTAAATTAAAACTAACACAAAAAAAAGAATCACAAATTATGTAGTCTCACTAAAATATTACCCTCGACAGCGTGATTTTTTGAGTCAGATAGTTACCAGTCTCTTGGTAACGCTTTGTTTTTTCTAAGATCGTATTACCGTAGCCTAATAGTAGATTGTGCTACAAGGCGTAAAGGTAATACTTTTAAGTCGAGGGCGCTACTTTGAATCCAGAGCGAAACGAAGGATTCCACGGTTGAATCACGAGCGTAGCGAGTGATTCTATAGTGGAATCCTGAGTGCAGCGAGGGATTCCATATAACGCCCGAGATAAAAATATTACCGTACGCGAGTAGCACACTCTACTTTTTATCGCCATCTATGAGAAAAACTAGCAAATAGATACAAAACAGAATATGAAAAAAATAGAACATCTACATTACCTAATCAAAGCTCCGACAAGGTATCGTTTTCAATCAATAAATACTAAGAAATAATTTTTCAGAACCAACTTCTAAAATAATGTTCACTCATAAGCAGCTTATAATTTTGATTGCGTGGTCGTTCATATTTGTTTATTTTTATATAATAACTTTTGTTTTTTGACACTTACTTACTTACTCTTTTTTTTCTCCGATGAAAAGGAGACATATCATACCATAAACCTATATTTTATTATCTTAATTACCTATTAAACCTTGTAATTAATAAAAGGAAAATAATTAAATTCTATTAACATCTTAGCAGCGTTTAATTCAGTAAATACAAGAAGACACGAGACCAATATCCCCGAGCAGTTGGAAAACCACCATTCCTTGCTACACCAGGTCCTACTGCAAGCATACCTGAGAGTGAAGAAGTGGCCCCTCATAGAGAGGCGGCTACAATAACTGACTATAATAATGACTTGAACTCACACGTGGGCGTGGCCAAAATGCACGCTGTCTCACCTAACATTGTGGTGGGCGGAAGTAGTGAGGTGAAATGCACGAGAATTCATAGTAAACCACGCGTAAAAAAATACGTAAAGTCCTTTGTGAAAAGGGATTTTAAGTAAAAACTACTGCATTAATCAATTACAAATCAAGTTTATAAGAATTTTCGATAAATTATGTCGGTGCCGATTTAGTTTTGGGGATTTAACACTTCTTGTATTACTTATTTACGCCGAAAGTTGCGTAAAAATTAGCAAGAAAAACTAATATTTGATGGCTCATAACTTTTTAATGGCTTTTTATTTAACTATTCTGTATCGGTACAGACAAAATTTTTTAATAATGAGATAAAACGATATTATGCTAAACTTTGGATGTACAATATCAAACAGTGGAGTAAAACCCTCCGATATTTGTATAGAAAAAGTATAGACAGTTCCACCTTAAGGTTCACAGTTGTTAGGATGGGTGCACAAGTTAAATAATCTTTTTTTATTTCCTACACTATGCAAGCGAAATTAGACCATATTGCTAGTAGATATAAGGTATATTTATCCGTGCGCGGAGACGGGTTGCGAGTCCCTCCCGCGCGGCGGCGGCCGCGGGGACGCTGCGGGGCGCGGGCGGCGGCGCCGCGACGACGGCGGCGTGCGCTCCTTGCTGTCCGCGGCGCGCTGCAGGTACTGCAACGGTCACCATCATCATAATAATGCATTTGATTAAGTACTGTTTGGTTAGGACATTGCAGGCTGATTACCTGATTGTCTGATAAGTAAGATGATCCGTGCTTCGGAGGGCACGTTAAGCCGTCGGTCCCGGTCACTGTCTTTGACATTGGTCGTTATCTAAAACCATGTCAGAGGCCTTTAAGGCGGTTTAAAAACTCTGACACTAGTGTTAGTCACTAACACACTCGATAAGAAGAAGAAGTACTGTATTTTTACTATTAAGGCCATACCCAAATTTTCCGGGGTCCAGTGGCGCCGCCATTTAAAATAAATCATTTAAAAGGAAACGGAGATATCATTTTAAAATTGTGTCTTGGTCAAGTTCTAGATACCCATTCAAAGTATTTTTTAAACTACTTTTTGTAGTTTTAAGTGAGAACGTGAAGCTTTTCTACGCACATTTGCGAAAAACGGCCACTTTTAGCTAATGTGCGTAGAAAAGCTTCACGTTCGCACTTAAAATTATAAACAGTAGTTCATAAAATAGTTTTAAGGGTTATCAAGGGCTTGACCAAGACACAATTTTGAATGATATCTCCGTTTCCTTTTAAATGATTTATTTCAAATGGCGGCGCCACTGGACCCCGGAAAATTTGGGTATGGCCTTAAGTACCAAGTTCCTAATTTCTTATACTAGTTTGTTGTAAAGCTAGTGGTGTTCACCTTAGGTGTGCGCATTTAGCGTAAATGTTTAACACTTTAGATTTATAAATGTAATAATGTAGTACACAATAGTGAAGCTAATAAAAAAAAATCATCTTCATCATCATTATTATGTTGGTACGCTTTTCAGCCACGCGTCCTTGGGGACCCAATCCTTTGAGGCGTTCATGGGGCCAAAGTCAACATGAAGACGCCTTTAGGACCTTTTTATCTAAAATGTGAGATGGCTGCATCTACGGAGGTCTATTTCTTAATGTACCATTGAGATACACTAACGGACAGTCCTCCGTAGCTGCCGAACTATTGCCAGGGAGGGATTGACTTGGTTTGGGCTATGTTTGTTTGTTTTATTATTATTATCATCATAATCGTCAGTTCTTGTTGTCTTTTATGTGCACTACCAATTTTTTCATTACCTGTCTTAAATTATTTTATTAAGACAATATACTAGCTTAGTAGTACAAATAACTATTGTCCTTTTAAAAGGACACCAATTTCCGAGTTTTCCATAAGAAACAAAAATTTTATACCATTTTTCGGTTAACTATACTGCATTATGGTAACAATATGTGAAATTCACCATGATATAGGCCCAACGCAGACGACAGACCAATCCGTGCCGCACTTTTTAGTCTGTGAAAATAGAACACAGACTATCACAAACTAAAAAGTGCGTCAGGGATAGACTGTCGTCTGCGTTGGGCTATAAAGAAAAAAGTTGTTTCAGTAACAACTGGGTTTTGGATAATACATACATACATAATATCACGCCTGTTTCCCACATAGGAAGCCAGAGAACTGGACTTCCACTTGCTCCGATCCTAACAAACCTCTTTTGCTTCATCTAAACTCATCAATCTCTCTTAATACCTGCCCTTCGGTTACGGGTACTTCTTATTTTGAATAATAATCCTAGCATTGAAGGCAATACTGTTTAAAAATTAAAAATGTTTTGGTTCAAGTAGATACCTAGAGCACGTTCTAAAATGTTCTCAGGTCTTGTATAGTACCAGATTTTGTTACTTGGGTACCTATCTAGTTGATCGTCATCACCAGGTCTTTTTGTCTCCACTGCAGGAGCACGACCCTCTGTACTACCAGAGCCATACTTGGCTAGAGCAGCCAGAGTCTTGGCCTGCACTCTCCACGCTGGCCAGGCGGGTCGGAGAGGTCTCATTAACCCTTTAAATGTCGGACGCCCGGAGCGGACGTCTGATGTATTGTTTTACTATTGTGTCTGCTATGACGACGTTTGAAGGGTTAATGTTTATAAGCTTTGTTTAGCTTGTATTTCCTATGTCGCCTTCTGCGACATCCACGGAAAATTTGGAGTGGCCCTATTCTACTCTACCGGTTACCACACGGCAATTGGAATGATAGGTAATCATAATTTAAACAAACCCAATATAATTCATTCGCTCAACATACATACATACTATCACGTCTTTATCCCTAATGGGGCAGACAGAGCATTTTGGGTCTTGCGGTTCTATGCATAGCCCAGGGCCGCAAGACCCAAAAGCCACTTTTAGCGTCATGGTGGGCGAGAAGATGGAAAAGCAATCAATACAGTGATGGGTTGCTAACCGCATCGCCTGTTAACATGGTTTGCATTTTTGCCCATTCCCTCGATCGGCTTTTACGATCTGCGTGGGAAGAGAAGCAGCTGGTACATTCTAAGTTTTTTTTTATTTCTCCCAGACCAGCATGGGAGATAATTCGCTCAAATAATAATATATTCTTTATAATAATCTTTTTTATAATAAATTGAAGTAATTTATACTAATTTAACGACCTCTGCAGCCTAGTGGTCAGACCACGCTGTCACACCGGAGGTCCCGGGTTCGATCCCGGTCAGGTCAAGATGGATAATTATCTTTTTCAGATTGACATGGATCTTGGATGTTTAAAGACCGAGCGAGCGAAGCGAGCGAAGTGTCTCAGTTTCGAGATTAGCCAAAAATTCTTTTGTCCGTCTGTCTGTCTGTCTGTCCGTCTGTCTGTCTGTTCTCGTCTACAGGTCGCATTTCTTAACCGATTCTCATGAAATTTTGTAAGCAGGTTCAACAACTAAAAAGATTTTTTTTGTCGAGCCAGTTTTTCGAAATTTTTCAAAATGGCGGAAATATGGGGGTTTAAAATTTTAAAACTGTCATATATCCGCCATTTCAAAATATTTTCAAAAATGTCATTAGACTTTTTTGTTGCCATTATAAAAACGCAATTTTTTTATTTGAACATCTAGCTTTTTCGTCTGGGCAACTTTTTTATACGTTATACTTGAACGGGTTTAGGGTGACTCGTGAAGTCTAGCTGACTGAGCCGTGACAGATATACAATACAAATCTTCTTACAAAATATACTGAAACAATTTATGGATGAATACAGTCCGGGTTACTGAACAACTTTCTTAAAAATGCATGTCTCCCGTGGGAATTAAACCCGCTACTTCCAAGTTACAAGGCATGTCTTGACCACTATTTTTAAGAAAAGAAGAAAATTGACAAATATATGTTGCGTACATTCAATACCATATTGTTCACAAAAAAACAATAAGTAGATGTCCAACAAAAATTTTAAAACTCTTAGAACTCGCTATGGTTTTTTTTCATAAGTTTACAAGATTGACTTGATTTTTTTTAGAATCGTATTATGACTTTTTGTTATCTTGCTTGTTTAAAGTTTTGTTTAATTTGTTTAGTAGGTTAATTTTGTTTAATTGTCGTATATTGGATTGCTTGCTTGCTTTGCTTGGTAGTAAAACATATAATCGCGAGGTCTAAGTTCGTGGCGAACTACTAGTCTATATATGTATTTGTTAATAAATATAAGATTGTTGAGTTGGTATCACGTAACAAATGTCTCTTTCTTTGGGGCTAGCTTAATATGTGTCAAAAAAATGAAAAAAAAATCGCAGTCCGATTAAAACGGGGCGGTAGCTCGTGACACCGCCTGCGCACACTCACAGCAGACATTGGTACGTTGCGCCGAATATTTGTATTTGTTGTAAACATTGACATCAACAACAAAATTTTATTATTAAGGCAGCCTGAAAAATCTGACACAAGTCTGACACACGAGAAACAAACAAGTTAGGTGGTATAAGAAATCTTACCTCATCAACCTTGATGACGTCAACCACTTCGGATATCTTCTTCTCCAAGCTTTTTATGTACAACCGCGCGTTGGTGACGTTCACGTCGAAGTACTTGCCCAGGAGTTTGAGGAGAGGCAGCGAGTTGCACTCCGATGACCTAGGAATCAGAAACATGGTAGATCTTCTTCTTCTTATCATGTGTGTTAGTGACTAACACTAGTGTCAGAGTTTTTAAACCGCCTTAAAGGCCTCTGACATGGTTTTAGGTAACGACCAATGTCAAAGACAGTGACCGGGACCGACGGCTTAACGTGCCCTCCGAAGCACGGATCATCATCTTTATCAGACAGTCAGGTGATCAGCCTACAATGTCCTAACCAAATTAGGACAACAACACAAAGTCGTTGCCCACGCCGGGAATCGAACCCGCGACCTCCAAGTATGAGCCAAACGCCCTAACCACTACACTACGGAGGCAGTTATAACGTAGAACGTTAAATTTTTTGGGTTCCGTACCAAAACATAAAAACGGGACCCTATTACTAAGACTCGGCTGTCCGTCTGTCTGACACCAGTCTGTATCTCATGAACTGTGATAGCTAAACAGTGCAAATCACAGATGATCGTATATCATCAACACCAGATACTAAAAACCTCCCATACATCAAACGTGTTTTTTATAGAAAATGGTACGGAACTCTTCGTGCGCGAGTCCAACTCACACTTGGCCGGTTATTACGAATGTTTATGTGGTTAGTACATTATAAATTTCTACATAGTCATCATCATCATCATTTCAGCCGCATAACGTCCACTGCTGGACTTAGGCCTTTCCCATGGATTTCCAAAATGACCGATTTATTTTACTTAGTATGTTTAATATATTCTCCTTGGTCTTGGTCCTTTTGTCTCCACTGCAGGAGCACGACCCTCTCTGTACTACCAGAGCCATACTTGGACAGAGCAGCCAGAGGACTTTGGCTCTCTCCACGCTGGCCAGACGGGTCGGAGAGGTCTCATTAATGTTTACAAGCTTTGTTTAGCTTGTATTTCCTAAGTCGTCTTCTACGACATCACGGGAGGACTTGGAGTGGTCGTATTCTTCCCTGCGCTGGAAACCAAACGGCAGTTTAATATATTGTATAGCCATATCTACTTACTGCGCAAGTGTCTGTATGTGTTGCAGTAAAATAGCCAAAACTTCTTCACTCCTCTCGCACGCTGAGCGCAGATTCGCGGTGTCTTGTCGTTTCTTCTCTAACGTCGACTTCAGGGACTCAATGCTGTCTTGCTGTTGAAGCAGCTTCGCTTGGTGCTTGGCATGTTCTTCATCTGTCAAGTAACATTCAACTGTCATGTTTTTAACCAATTTAAAAAAAGAGGGGGTTATCAATTCGATTGTATGTTTTTTTGTATGTATGTTACGCGATATCTTCGTCAACCGTGGACCGATTTTTATGATTCTTTTTTTTTTTTTTTGAAAGCCCTTACTCCTAAATTGGTCCCATTTTATTTCGGTGAAGACATGATGAAGAACTTTGGAGATATGGAAGAAACACCTGAAAGAAAATTAAATAGGTTGTTTTTTTTTGTTAAAAATTAAATTATTTTTGATGTAAGGGACCATCCATTAATTACGTCACTTCATGACTTATTGACTCCCCCCTCCTTGTTACAGTTTATCACAATTTTGAGGACCCCGCCCCCTTATGTGGCGAAACAGATACCGATTTTTTATTTAATTTAAAAAAGGGAAGAAAGCTCCAAATATTTAACTTGTGTCTTTCGAAGCACGGAGGAGCTTGAGAAATTTTATTATACCGGTACACACGGCAACTGCGTCGCCAGTTGAAGGTTTCGTAGTAAACAAGGAACCCTTATAGTTTCGCCATGTCTGTCTGTCTGTCCGTCCACGGTCCTACTCAGACACTATAAGTACTAGAAAGCTGTAATTTGACATGGATAAGTAGGCAATATTAACATGGCAAAAAAGTCGTAAAATAAAATCTGAAAAATATGTTTTTAGGGTAGCTGCTCCACAAGAGGGAGTAATTTTCTCGATAAACCCATTGTGTGGGATATCGTTGAATAGGTCCTTCAAAAATGTGTGCACGTCACTGTCTATTAGAGCCCTAAGGGGATTAACACACTGCAACGCGCGTCGATGCGTGGTGCGGGGCCGCGCTGTATGCAAGTAACTCCATTTGTATAGAAAACACGCATAGTACAACACACTAACACCGCGTCTACGTGTAAATTTGAACGACCCCAAACGGGAATGAACCACGCCGTGGCCCTACCAATGCTGACTTTCAGCGTCTTGACGTTATCGTTCAAGTTCTTCAGCTCCGTGTTGACCTCGTTGATGTAGTTGAACAGCGCGTAGTTCTCCTCCTCTCGACGGTTGAACTCCAGAATTAGCTTGTCCACGTCGTCTTCTCCGGCGAATTCCTGGAACATCATCATCATGATCAGGTCTTGTTTGTTTGTTTGTTTGTTATAACTTTATTGTACCAAAAAACAAAATAAAGTACAAAAAACTTGAGAGGTGTCAAGGGACACCCGGATGGAGAGAGAGAGAGACAGAGAAACCCGCGCACGCCGCACGGCTTACAACTACAGCAAAAAGTGTCGTTAGAACTTTTGGTCTTATTTTTTTCCGTCTAGCCTCCTTTCGCAACGCGCGATATAGACCGATCAAAATAGCACAACCTGGACATAAATAATAAACTCGTTGTTTTCAATATTTTATCGGATATCAATATTGAGTATCAAATATTAATTAGATATATTATGTAATTTATCCGCGGTCGCAACCGTATTATATAAAAATCGTGAGATTTTGTACACTACTCAACTTTTCCCTAAAAGCATAATAGGTAACCAAAGACCTTGTTAGTTTAACTTTTAGGTGCATTCAAATGCGATCACTTAATAGCAAAATTAAACTGACCCCATTTTTGTTTATACATTTTTTTTCACAGTTTTCACCTGATCTCGATATCTAGTTAAGCCAAAATGATAACCATAATGTTTATATCTTTATAAGCTATATTGTGTCTTTTTAGACATTAAAGACCAAAATTAAACATCATTTTTTAATGTTTTAAAATTAATGTTTTTCTCAGTAGCCAGAAATAGTAACTGTGTTATTTTTGTTTAATTATAGCTTTTTGTGTACTATAATCACATTTTCATCAAAATTAAACACATTAACGTCTTACTTAAAACTAAAAATATTTGATTGAAAATACGCGAGAACATGTCGTGAAGCGGGATGCTTGCGGTGATTGCGGTGCGGTGCGGGGAGAGAGAGCGAGGCACCAGCCGGGTGAGCGCGCGGCTGCGATCGAGTTTATACGTGTTTTCAACCGATCGCGCCGTGTGCTTACAAAACATATAACTCGTAAATATGGAATTTTGCTAATTGTAGGATTGTTTTGATTGTGCCTTGAACTTTAACCCATTCGCAACCGCCAATACCAGACACAATAGAAAGACGATGAACGTGGGCATTTTAATGCCGTCCGGGTCTTTACGGGTTAACGTGGTGACACAATGAACAATTTAAAACTCTAAAAACAATATAAGTCTTGTAATACTCTTGTTGTCACGGCAAACCCGTACAACATGACAGCCCCTGGACTAATACCGTTCCAAAATTGGGCCCCTGCTGAAATATTCCGTTTCCCATGACATTGCATATTAATGGGATGTAACATGAGAAAAAATTAAATACTTAAATATAAAACTAAGTTTTTATGCTGTCGTACTAAAATGTAGTTGGGTATTTACTGAGTGCAAGTTGCGCCGTGCAATTTAAGTTTCATTATGTTATGCGCTTACATAGTGTCGCGATCGAGATAAATGTAGAATATTCACGAGCAAGAACTCTGCTGGCGAGATAGACTCGGAATGTTCGCGAGCGGAATGGTATAAAAAAGACGTCAGGATAATGCAAGCGAAACTAGGCCTTATATTCTTATAGCATAAAGGATAGAGTTCTTTGAATGGTCGTCGGCTTAGTCGCACTCACACACACATACCGGCGTCTCGATGTTTCCCGTCAATCGAAATACATTCGTCAAGATATGAGAACATTCGAGAACAATGTAGACCGCTGTATCGGCGCTTATAAAAAGGCGATCGAGTGCACGTCCCGCCAGTTCAGTATGAACTACGAAAGCGATAACTTCGAAGCGAACCGAAGCGAAGGAAACCTACCTCAGTGCGACAAGTGGAAGTACCTGCGACTAATTTGACGAGAAACCTGGACCTCAGATGCTACGCGACTTGGACTTGGACATCAGGAAGACCATCTTCACGTGTCAACCTTTGGGTTCCGTAGTGAATAAAAACCCTCATACGAACTTTGGCGTTTTTCTCCAAATCTCGAACCCAGTTTCGTAACAATAGCATTTTACACAATTTCTACCCACCGTTCACACGATGCGACGCCCAAGTTACGTCTCAACGCAATTCGCACTGCACACGTGCTCGCAAGTGCCCGCACAGAGGCCGTGTAGTGTTAGAGAGCAGGACTAAAATGTTTGACATAGATAGACTTATTTTTAACATAGACCTTGTCTATCAGACTTCTATGGGAAATGGCAGCATTTCACTTCTTTACATCAGCTGTCTGAAAGAAATTATCGCTATTAGCTATAGACCATAGGTTTAAAGACAGTGGCATTGAAAAAAGCCTACATCAACAAAGTATTTCCAGACCAGACTTAGTGCATCTCGAGTATAAATCAAGAATTAATTTAGTATTTCTTTCTCTCTGCTTCACCTCTCATCTATCTAACTGCAGCATGTACTGTGCTTTGGTACATAATAAGTTGTATTTACGCATTAAATGCAACTTATTATGTACTGTGTTATGGTACTTAATAAGTTAATATATTGTATTTTCGCATTAATAATTTTTTAGACTATCGCTAATATGTCGGTTCCTTTATTGCTTATGTAACTGCTATAAGTAGAGATTTGTAAATGACTTCATGTTTTTTAAAATGTAATGTTATACTGTTGTTTTAGTCGATAATCTTCCTTACAAATAAAAAATAAAAATAAAAAAAAAGACCACCCACGCCCATTGGACATTTTAATGTCTTTTTCTGTGTGCTATGTACATTTTAAATAATATTTTTTTTTTGTATTTAATAAAGTATTATTACTATTTATTATGTCGTATTATAATAAGCGCTATGGAAGTTAAACTCAGTTGTTGCTTTTTAATGCATAAATATAATCAGTAAAAACCAAAACGAAAACCACACTTTAATTTTTATGTGTATAAAATACTATTTTCAAACCACTACACGACACTAGTCACTAAGTATCGACTGGCCAGCTTGTTCAGTATGACTTCATCACATGGCCAATTAATTCCTAGCGTGGTTCATCTAGGTATCATGTAATGAGGTTCAGTGAGTTTTTTATTTAAAAAAAGTAGTATTACAGTCATATAAAAATTAATTATTTCAGTAAAATAATTATTGGGTTTGCACCAAAAATGACGAGAGCGATTGGACACATTTAAGGCTAGGTATTCCCGCAGAGGCCGTGCTTTAGAGTTTTTGAAAACCACTTGAGGCATAGACATAAGTGTTTTTTTCATCCCATCTGCTCAAAAAACGATGGTTTCATCCCAAAACATTTGGAGCTAAAGTTACTGTTCTTGTACTAGTTCTCTCGGGATTAAAAAGTGAAAAAGTAAATCTTACGGGATTAAAACACAATTTGAAAATTAAACACGATGTTATCTATGTTAAATCAGCTAAAAACAAAAGAATTAAGTTTTAATACAATAAATAACTGGAACAGACTTCGTATTTTTTTAAATTTGGAATACATATCATCGTGAATGTAGGTAAAAATGATTATGGTCTTTGCTTCGAAAAAGGAAAAAAGAATAATTAGCGCAATTTTTGTCTTCGATTCAAAGTAATTACAGAGGTTATATTGTGTTAAAATTAATTATTTTGTGTAAATTTAAATCCTTTTTCGTAAGTTTAAGCCGATAGTGCACATTAAATTTATTGTTATTATAAAAATCTTAAAATATGTAGGTCCACGCAAACAAAGTTACGAGTTTATGCGTGAACAAACATTTTTTTTAGAAGTTGGTTCTTAAAAATTATTTCTTAGTATTTATTGAATGAAAACGACACTAAATAAAGGTTAGTACTTGTCGGAGCTTTGATTAGGTATTGTAGTTGTTCTACTTTCTCCATATTCTGTTTTGTATCTTTTTGCTAGTTTTTCTCATGGATGGCGATGTAATGTGTGCTACTTGCGTACGGTTATATTTTTGTCTCGGGCGTTATACACGAATCCCTCGCTTCACTCAAGATTCCATCGTAGAATCACTCGCTACGCTCGTGATTCAACTGAGGAATCCTTCGTTTTGCTCTAAATTCAAAGTAGCGCACTCGACCAAAAAGTATTACCTTTACGCCTTGTAGCACAATCTACTACTAAACTCTTAAAAAAAGGTATGTATAAGTTAAGTATCCAGGCTCGTCAAATTCGCATTCAGTTACAAGATCCTATAAACTTCATTCAGTTGGAAAAAATCCCAAACTAACCCTTTTTAGTGATATTTTTTCAAAACTACGAGTAAAATACTGATATTTTACATAAAAAAATTGTACTTGATTAAAGCCACTTAATATTTACAGATAAATTCGCTAAGTTTGACTTGATATAATTATTTTCTTAATAATTATATGAAATTTGCGAGCGCGACGACTTGAACTCGGCAGGTCCGATTAGACGCGTGCTAGCGCTTACTAACATTGGACCAATAAAACAACTAAAGATCGCTACATGTTTTTACAAGCTTTTATTTAACTTGCAATGTATGTATAAATGTAAGTATGTTTGTTCGGGTGGAATCTTCGAACTCAATTTTCAACCAGTTATCCTCAACCAATTTAGCTGAAATTTTGTATACTTTTGTAAGTCGGATGATAATATAATATTATGATGTCAATGGGCTGTTCTGATGATGGAACCGGGAGATATTCGACGGAACTCAGTTATAACCTCATCGAGTAGGTCTCGTTTGATTTGTCTTGACGAGTACTTTTTGGAAGACGATGCTTATCTAGGATCTGATTACGCAGACGGATGGTGGTCAATAGAACTCAGTTATAAAACAACTTAACACAATCGAGTTTGGGCTAATTTCTAACCTTTAGGTACGAAACAATAAAAAGACTTTTTAGCTCATGTCACTTTGAAATTTAAGGATTCTAACGAAACGCCATTCCACAGGTATGGCACTTCATAGATACGAAGTAACAAATATACCTAGTACTACTACAAACGAAATAATATATCTGTGCATACGTCAAATGTGTGAGTTAAACAATCAGGGTCACCACCACAGAATTTGTTGCTTTGCTTATCTGCATAGCTAAGAACTATGACGAAAAGTCAGTTTTCAAACAAAAAAATTAAATCTTCGTTCAGGCCTTACGATGCCATTAACCGACACCTAGATACACAGACATACCGACACGTCAACCTTATAACATTCCTCTTTTTGTCGGGGGTTGAAAATAAACAAAGACACTAAATAACGACTTTGCAGGGTTATTTGTTTCTATTAATTGTTTATTAATAAATCGCTACTGTCAAATTATGTTAATAGGCGATGCGGCTAGCAACCCATCACTATTGATTTATTTTTTGATCACGCTAAGCCTTTGGGTCTTACGGCCCTGGACTCTGTCTACCCCGTCAGCATTAATATAAGATAATGTAGCTGTATCGAACACTACTTTAAACAAAGTTTAATCAAAATAAAACTATTCTACTGCTTATTTCTATACTGTGTCGCTGGTGGGGTCACATGTGAGCTCACCGACGCAGCGTCCACGCGATGCAAATTGCGGCCGGGGCAGCATTAAATACCTACATTTGTAGGAATACCCGGCTTTAACGATTGTTTCGTGAACTTTCATGAGAAAACCCATCTATTAATTGAATGGGTCAGAATCAGAAGACCCGGATCGACTACTCACAACAGTTCAGTATTGGTTTAGACCTTATAGATTAAAGGAACAACACATCTCTAATAACCAACAATACTATCTATAGTTTGTGTACTATTGATAGTAATTCCTGTTTTAGGGCAACAATATGGATAACCAACAATACTTTCGATAGTATCGATCCTGATGACGAATAAACTAACTATAGTATTGCGTTTCATAAACTATCCATAGTATCGATTATTTATTTATTAGAAAAGCAATACTATCTATAGTTTGTTCGTCGTCAGAATCAATACTATCGATAATATTGGTTTTATTCAAAATATAGATAGTCTATCGATAGACTAGCGATAGTGTATTATCGAGAGGCAACACTGGTCATCGCAGTGTTGTGCGTCGCGATCGCGACTCGGTAGGTACGGGAATGTGGCTCTTCGCAGTCGAGTTTCATGCGGAACGGTAACAACGCGTAGGTACGTACCGGTAAAATTACCTTTAAATTTTAACAATACCTATAACGTTACTATTACTACATAAACGATACCCGTACTATACGAGTATTACCCTTAAAATTTTAACATAATGAAAATTCTGTTACTGGTACTTAAAATGTGAATTTGGTACCAGTAACAAGCCCTGGGGATAAGTCCGCAGTTGTACGTTAACTTTTCTGATTTGTGTCTGTGTTCTTTATTATGTACCATAAAAAGCTTTATAAACAAACCAATAAAAGCTCAACAATGTAGTTATTATCGATCTAATAAACACAATATTTCAATAAATCTCCACCCTAGCCGATCCATGGTTAGTAAAAGTTCCCACGTGCTTATAAAAGTTTGACAATGATTGACTACAAATAAATGCATAAGACGACGCGACGAAACTACTGTACACGAGAATCACTGGCAACTCGCTTCAGCACGGTCGGGAGTTGAGACACAAACCAATGACGACCTTATTGTGCAAGAAATAACGTTCATATTAAAACGTAAGTAAGAAAAAAATAGAAAAAAATTATAATCGTAGATATTTTTTGTTTGATTTGTTCCTTATAGTATCAAAAATATGTTGACGGCATAAGTTAAACACTTTCAAAATAGTTATGTATTTTGGCTTTACAAAAAATACAAAAATTTGTAAATGTAGAAATGCATAAAATTAATTTGTTTAATTTTTAATAATTTATCAACACACATAATATAATATTTAGAATAAATTGTTAAAAGACAGTAATCTATAATTTCTGGTGAGATAAGCCTGAAAATTTGTAACATACCGAACCTTCTTTATTAACGATAGTGCTAATTGATTAATTTGTTTAATTTAGATTTATTCGAATGGAATGCACACGTTATAATATGGTAGAGGTAGTTTTCCAAAGTTATTAATTATGCTGTACTTATGAAATCAAAATTTGTTCAATTTTCAGTTTTTTGGTTTTTTTACACTGACGCAGAGCCCTAAATTGTTTAATTCGGTTTATTTTAACTATAACTAACATTACTTTATATCATACAAAAAGAAACTTACGGTTATAGCATTATGTCCAGGTTACGCTATTTTTACTGGTCTAATAAGGAACTACGTTCCAAAAAATCGAAAGAGCAAATATACAATGGCAGACTTATCCCATGTAGGGATCTCTTCCAGTTAGAGATGTGCCGAGCGGCAAATTCCCCGTTGCCGGCAATATTCCCAATCTTGCCACTGCCGGTAAATTTCCATTTTGCCGGGAACATTGGCAATATTGCCGATCCACTTAAATTGCTTTGTTATATCCAAATTCTGATTATTTTGTAAATAAACTTGAAATTTATTAAGAAATAACCGCCTAGGTGTAAGTCGGACTCGCGCACGCAGGGTTCCGTACCATTATCTATAAAAAATCACATTTGTTGTATGAGAACCCCCTTAAATATTTATTTTATTTTAATTTAACTATGTATTTTTATAGTGCATATACAACTAAATATTCTGTGAATATTTCATGCCTCTAACTCTTGCTGTTATTAATATTGAGCTAAAAACGTTAAAAAAATCACGTTTTTTGTGTGGGAGCCCCCCATAAATATTTGCTTTATTCTGTTTTTAATATTTGTTGTTATAGCGGCAAAAGAAATACATCATTTGTAAAAATGTCAGCTGTCTAGCTATCACGCTTAATGACATACAGCCTGGTTACAGACAGGAGCATGGAAAGACAGACCGACGGACAGCAGAGTCTTAGTATTAGGATCCCGGCAAAACGGGACCGGCAAATTCGGGCCTAGTTGCGGAAAATTTGTCCTCGTGGGAAGTAAGGATCCCGGTTTTACCCTTTAGATATAGAACCCAACGCATAGATTGATGCGGATGCGAATGCGGATGCGTATTAAGAGAATAAAAGCCGCTGGATTTCAATAAAAATCTACTTAATAAGTCAACAACAAATAAGGATAGTCAACTAGTTTGCCCGAATTGTGAACCCGCGAACCTCATATCTCAGTAATCCCTTGACAGATTCGGCTCATGTTTTATAACTTAACAATAATCGAGTTATAGTTGAACAAACATACATACATACTTACATACATAAATACAAACGTCGGATTGTTCAAGTAGACTCGGAGAACTTGGCTTGCTTCACTTGCTTGTTTAATTAAAACTGTAAACTCGCGAACCCCATATTTCGGCAACCCCTTGACTGATTTGCTGCTTATGTCCAAACGAAAAAAAACTTATTTTGACACGCGCCTACCAAATTTCCTGAAGATCCGATAAAAGATGCTCAAGTTATTGTCAAATAAACATACATAAATACATACAAACATTAGATGGTTCAAGTAGACCCTTTGCTAGCTTTGCTCGCAAGAAAAACACTTCCTTTTTGGTTGATCTCTAAAAATTGTGTAAAACATCTAGAATAATACTATGTTTTTTATTTTTTTATCTTTAAAACTGACTGACCAAAAAACGGCCTATTACTACGTGACGCTTTGATGACGTCATTAAACAACTTGCGTTCGTTTTGTACCGGCTGGCCGGTTAGTGCGCATTTCTGCGTTTGGACGAATATTTCACACACATTAGATATAAAATGGCTAATCTGCTCACAAGAAAGTCATGTGTTGTGATTACCTGCACTAGTACTACGGTAAAAACACCAAAAAAGCTGTTTTTTCAAGTTCCTCGAAATTCAAAAATGTGAAAAAAATGGTTTAACGCTGCGAAGAGAGCTGATCCTGTAGCGGCTAAAAGTTATGTACTATACTGTTGTGAAGACCAAGATAGAACGAGCGAGTGAAGCGAGCGAAGCTGTTCTCCGAGTCTGTGTAAATAATCTGGCATTTGCACGAGTTATCGAACAAACATATATGAATAAAATACATGTATGTTTATTTTAAATTTAGTAGGTGTAATCGAAAATAAAATTTAGTAGGCACAAGTATTAAATAGAATATTTTAGTTCGAACATGAACTAAATCAGTCAAGGGGTTGCCAAGATATGGGATTTGCTAGTTCACAGTTTAGGTCAAACTACTAGAATAATATACCGATGTATATTATTCTAGTAGTTTGACCTAAACTGTGAAGGGCAAACTACTAGAATGATATACATTTTCAAACATATTAAAACTAGTATTTCGCCTTGAACTGTGAACTCTCTAACCCCATGTTCGTATTTCTATTAGCCAAGTCTACACGCCTAATATATTTTTTTTAATTTCCAGTAAAGAAACTTAAGTCACCGTTATTTATGTAGGTACTAATTGAAATATGTAAAAAAAACTTCGTATTCGCATCCTCATTCGCGGAACCTTTAATAATCCGCATCCGCGGATGTCGCAGAGTTGTTGCGGATACAACAACACTGGTCTGCACTTGGATGGGTCACCACAAGTAACATAAAATTTCTTGAGCCCCTCCGTGATTCGGAAGGCACTTTAAGCCGTTAATCCCGACTGCCAACATTGTACGGCAGTCACAACACAACATAAAGCAAAGTTACATGTAGTCAAGTTCATACTAAGTATATGACAAGTTCATATACTTAGTATGAACTTGACTAATCTGCAAATATAAGTTTGCAAGTTTTTTATGTAACGGAACCCTCAATGGGCGACCGACTCACACTTGGCCGGTTTATTTTTCAGATTACCTACTTAAAATAGTAATTATTTCTCGCCTAAGACAAGTAATATTGACAAATCTGTATGTACCGGCAATTTACAGGGAATTTTGCCGGCAATATTGCCAGTAAATTGCCGGGAACATTGGCAGTTTATATGTAGAATCTATATTTTTTTAAGATGTCTCATATAATACGCTTAGATACATTTATTTAATGAGTTTTTTAAATCAATATATCTAATATTCTCAATATTTAGGCAATATTCCCCAAAATTGCCACTTCGGGCAATCTTGCCGGCAGCGTTGCCGGCAATATTCCCAATGTTGCCAATGTTGCCGGCAACGGCACATCTCTACTTCCAGTCAACCTGCGATAGATTGAGAGGATATTTACTCAATGTAGAAGTAAGTACGAACTAGATACCTTAAAAGTTTATATAAGTATAATAACTACATTACATACACATACACTAGCACATACTTTATACTCATAAACTTACTTACAAATACACATATAATAGAACTCCTTAAATTAGTTAAGGAGTTAAAAATACTTATATACTGACACTATTTTAAGGAGGTATCGGCACAGGTTTGGCACTTCATAGAAACTTAGGTACTACTACAACCGAAACAATATATCCGTGCACACGTCAAATGTGTGAGTTTAACAATCAGGGTCGCCACCACAGAATTTGTTGCTTTGCTTACCTGTTTTTATCACTCGGAAATCTATAAAATTTTCTTTCTTTATTGTTTTCCGTGGATAAATAATGATAATATGCGCAGTTTCTCACCATTATGATTCAATAATCCCAAGTGACTTGCGTAATGTCAACGTGCGACTAGCAACAAAACCTGTTTAACAGGCGCCAAGGGACAAAAGCGGGGGAGGGGTTGCCGGGACGTCAGATTGCGGGAGACGGTGTGAGTTTCCGTTCTGTATGTAATACTATTATTAATTCTGTGGTACCGGGTCCTGGTCAAGATGGAAAATAATCTTTTTCAGCTTAACTCGGGTCTTGGATGTTTATCTGTACAACGTGGATACAACAAACCCGTAATCAATCAAACCACGGTTACGTTATTAATTATATTATTATCTTTGCCACGGGCTGTACTATAGTATACTACTTATATATATACTAGATCACTAAGTATCGTTTAATGATAATAAAATAACAGTCAAAAAGAGAAAAAAGTATACAAATAGGGGTGACGACAGGGTCCGAAAAGTATGATTGTAATTAGTCCGTCTTTTAGATTGACCAAAAATAATGGACGCGTATTTTTCAGTTAACCAAAAAAGTAAAAATTCACAAAGTTCCGGAGTGGGGGCTTGCGACGTCACCGCTAAGCAAAAAACGTACCCAGCCGTGACGTCACGCGAAGTTAATATCCGCTGTATCTTAGTCATTTTTGGTTTCTCTCAAAATAAATATAGTAAGTATTAAAAAAAAATGTCTGTCTGTCTTTTAAAAGTTGTTCAGCCTGATGAGCATTTTCCAGAGACATAAAGTCCACACGGACGAAGTCGCGGGCTTCGGCTAGTACATAATAAGATAACAGATAATAGCAAAACATGAAAAAAAATTTTTTACTTTCCAAATAACTCCGATAAGGATCAGCTGATGGTATACTTAGATATGTTGATTCTCATTTACATTTTCGTCTCATGACTCAGCGGCTCGTTAGCTCAGCGGTTAGAGCACCCATTTGTTGTACAATAGTGGTGGTCGGGGGTTCAAATCCCTCACGAGTCTTTGGATTTTGTCCTTTTTCATTTTTAATAAAAAAAATTGTTACGTGTGTATAAGTGGCGGACTCTGGTGTCAGACCTCTAAGCTGCCTTAAGGCATCTGACAGCTACGGGACCCCGAAACTTTAGGTCGGTGGTAGTGGCCTACAAAATCTTGTTTAGGGTTCCGTAGCCGAATGGCAAAAAACGGAACCCTTAGTAATTCGTCATGTCTGTCTGTCTGTCCGTCCGTATGTCAACACCCACTTTTGCCGAAACTATAAGAACTATACTGTTGAAACTTGGTAAGTAGATGTATTCTGTGAACCACATTAAGATTTTCACACAAAAAAAGGAAAAAGAAACAATAAATTTTGGGGGTTCCCCATACTTAGAAGTGACTTCTAAGTTTCCATTTAGATATTTAAATGGACAGGTCTTTAAAAATGATATTTAGGTTTCTATTATCATTTTTTTTTAAACTGAATAGTTTGCGCGAGAGACACTTCCAAAGTGGAAAAATGTGTGTCCCCCTGTAACTTCTAAAATAAGAGAATGATAAAACTAAAAAAATATATACTGTTCATTACCATGCAAATTACCACCGAAAATTGGTTTGAACGAGATCTAGATCTATTTACTAAACTTAATCTAGAAAAAATCTGTCAGTAAAAGCTACAACGAACTACAAGAACTTGTATATTATGTTACTTGCTGCTACGGAACCCTCCACGGGCGAGTCCGACTTACCTTGATAGCTTTGAGGATGACGTAGTTGTTTTACGACCTCAGCTGTTCCAGCCTTTTGGCGTCGGCCATCGCGTCGGCGGCCGTCAGTCTGACTGTGCCCTTACAGAGCAGGAACTGTTTCATATAGCTTCACATAGCGACAGTTTGTTGGCGTGACAGCTTGTAAGAGGGACTGGTCTTTGGTGTGATAACTTGATAAGTCATGAGAGCGATATCGTTTAAGTAATGTCGTTGGAGCGACAAGTTTTTTGAGCGACCGGCTATTAAAGCATCGTCTTTGGAGTGACAGGTCGATTAAGTGACAGTTCTTTAAGGTAACATATCATTAGATCGACTTGTCAGTGGAGCGAAAGGTAAATCACTAGAGGGACAGCTCATAAGAGGGACTAACCTTGATAGCCTCAAGTATATTGACGTAGTTATTGTAGGCTCTCAACTCGGCCTCCTGCTGCTCCAGCCTTTTGGCCTCGGCCTTCGCGTCGGCGGCCGTCAGTCTGACTGTGCCCTTAGTTCGCAAAAACTCCTCCAATTTCATGCTGTGGTCCAGTTGCCGTTGGAGTTCGCGGACTTCCTGCAATAAAAACATAGATAGATATACAATGTAATAAATCGAACCACGGGCCTGTTTAGGTATCAAAAATATACCTACATTATTAGCATGCGCGCGGCGACCACTCAGGAGTGGTAAATTCAGTGTCATGAATCGTATGTCTAGAGTAATAAGAATGCAATTGGCTTGCATTGCAATGCACTTATAGATATCTAAACGAAAAGTTGCAGAGTTCTGACGCGAGCTAAATTAAATCATATTGATTAGGTCTATGATTCCTTTGCCTTCTGTAGATGAATACTAGTACTTATTCTGTGCCAAGGGTTATTATACGCGCTGACTTTTCATTGGTTTTGGAGAAGAAAATTTCGTATAGTAAATAAATTATTCTATCCATATACTTACGTAAACCAAATTTGTGTTTGACATAAGGTAGAAAAGTTACAAAAATGATTTTCGATCGAGACCTCGTAGTACACTCGTCGAAAACTGTCGTGTGAACTCGCGTGACCCCGGCGGCTGGCCGGCGGCGGCACTACTTATTGATCTCAGGATTTTACTTTCGAGTTTTAGTCAAAAAAAATAGTTCTGAATTTTTATTTTGACTTGCTAATTAGTCATTGTGTATACTGGATCACAATAGTATTATGAAATTAAATTAACAGTCTAGAATTATATAAAAATCGGTCCAGACAATATGCCAGGGCGGCCGACCACTTTCATATGTAAATCCATATGAAACTGTGCTGCCGGTCTGGTATATTGTTTGGGAATGTCGATTGTTTTTTGGGTTTTGGACTGTTATTTTATTATCATAATGCTATAGTGTTCTAGACTAGTTCGTGGTTCGATTTATTACGGGTATTTCCCTTCCACGTTTCACGCGAAAGTGAATTTGTACATTTGTTTCTTTGTTTAATACCTCTTCACGCTTAAACCACTAAACCAATCTGGATGAAATTTAGTATGGATATAGTTTGAGACTCGGGGAAGGACATAGGGTACTTTGTACCCCGAAATTCCCACGTAGAGCGAAGCCCATGGGCACAGCTAGCATCCTCATAAAGCTCGTTTTGTATGCACCATGCCAATAATCTGAAATTGCTTACCATGCAGTGCTTCCTATAATCCAAGGCCGCCTTTTCCTTCAGGGCATCGAGCTTTGAACACCACTCCTCGCGCTGGTCATACGTGGTGATGGCTTGTTCCACCAGCTCCAAGATCTGAGCCTTCCCGTCCATCAGGCGCTTAACTTGGTTCTTCCAGATCATGTTGAAAAATTGTCTGAAATGAAGCGTGTCACGGAAATGTGATTGATGACCTCCGTGGCGTGTAAGAGGTCCCGGGTTCGATCACCGGTCAGGGCAAGTTAAAAAATGGCCTTTTTCAAATTGTAGTATCGTTGAGCTAGTATCCCATAACACAAGTCTCGAACTTACTTTGAAGCTAGCTCAATCAGTGTAAGGTCCCCATAAATTTATTTATTTATTATACTAATACTAGCGCTTAGGAAGCGGCAGTAAACTTAGCTGCAAGTAAATAATCTGATGTCAACATTAAACTATTAAGAAATCGAAAGAAATAGAAAAATTGACAATTATCAAGTGATACAAATATCTAAAGATAAATAAAATGTTTTTTTTTTTCGACTTTGACTCTTGATGTTGTGTTGGATGTGCGAAATCTCGCGGAGATACCACGTGAGGAACAACATGGGAACGCCTGTGTGGCAGCCTTCATGACCGTGACAACATAGTACACAAACTGCAAGAGAGCCTATCAGCCTAACTCTTGTGCGTACAAGCTTCGAAATTGTTTAGCAATAAGGCTGCCTTTTGCGCATTTCCAAGTTTTTTTAAATACCAATTTTGGTAACCCGCAACTACCAATTTTGCCAACTTATGTCCAGTAGTTTCTATGGCGTTAGGTATCTGTTACGTTAGTAATTATATTCTCTTTGGCTAGTAAAGGCTGTGGTTTCGTTACCGATCTCGCAGCAGTTTGTCGATCTCCAGTCGGATCTTGAAGTTGTCGCTGTTGACAGAATTGAACTTCTTCATGGCCGTGTCTAAGCGGTTCTCCAGCTGATTCAGCAGCGTCTGGTTAGTCAGGGTGGTCGCGTATTCCTGAGAATAGAAAATTCATTATTTGAGGAAACAGTTAATGTTTTTTTGATTAAAACTAACATGAGACACAGGCATTATTAGATTTTTTTTAGACACAGGTATTTTTAGACTTTACCTAGCGGAGAATGAATAAACTGGTACCTCACGTAGAGGGTCAGCTACTGGCAGTTATGTTTCGACCTCATCCGGAGGTCTTCATCAGGGCAAAGATAATATAATTACTAAATCAGGGCGAATGTCTTCATAAGTGTGTTTAGCCGGTGTGGTGTACGGCCCTTTAGGGGGAACATTATGGGAGGTTCATAAGATTCGTGACGTCACAATACAAAGTACGTATATATTTACTTATTAAATATTTAGTAAATAGCTAAAAATAATTGGCAAAGTGCGTGTCGGGCCACGCGCAGTGTAGGGTTCCGTAGTTCCGAATGCAAACTTTGAGTTTATGCCACTTTAAACGTTTTAAAACGAATTATATGTATTGAATTTTTGAATTTGTATGAAATTACTTTTTCCGAGTACATTTTATAAGTTGATCGCCTATAACTTTTTAATTTGTATACCCTACTTAGCTCTGATAGTTTTCCTTTAAACTAAATTACGAGGGCCACACCGAAAAGATCGGGAATAGAATACTTAGGAATAAATTAGAGTAAAACCTTTTTGGTGCTTGAAATGTAGTATTATTTCGAACACAACTCCATTTTTTAATTTTAAATAAAGTAAAAAAGAAAAGAGTATTGACCATTTGAATTTGACAAGTCGGTAAGAAAAATGGAGCTTACGCGGGAACATTTTCGTGCAATAATTTTTCATAACTTTCGTCGAGGTTTATCTCAAGAACAATGTCTCGCCGAGCTTGTTTCTATTTATGAACTTGAAGCACCTAGTAAAACGACTATATATCGTTGGTATTCTGAGTTTCGTCGTGGACGTTCCTCTCTTACCACAGTCCCTTCTACTGGTCGGCCAAAAACAGCGGTAACACAAGATAACATCGATGCTGTACGCCAATTAATAAAAGAAGATAGACATGTGACATACGAGCAGATTCGGGTTTCTCTCAGCATTGGTATGACAGCCATTCAGACCATTTTACATGATGAACTGGGTGTCAAGAAGTTAGTTTCACGCTGGGTGCCCCACCGTTTGACCGAGGAACAAATGTCGGCTCGTGTTAATTGGTGTCGGTCTGCTCTGCAACGGTTCAATGGAGGGAGCTGAAATGCAGTTTACAATATCGTCTCTGGTGATGAATCGTGGATTTATTCATATGAGCCCGAAAGAAAACATCAATCGGCAGTTTGGGTCTTCGAGGGTGAGGTCAAGCCAACAAAAGTTATTCGCTCACGCAGCGTGTCGAAAAAAATGGTCGCTTCGTTTGTATCGAAAACTGGTCATGTGACTACGATTCCTTTACAAGAACGAAGGACGGTTACTGCTGATTGGTACACAACAGTTTGTTTGCCGGAAGTCATGAGAGAACTTCGTTAAATAAATCCGAATCGTCGTATAATCCTTCACCACGATAATGCGAGCTCACATACCGCACGCAAAACAAGCGCGTTTTTAAATCTGGAAAACGTGGAGTTGATGGACCATCCTCCGTATAGCCCTGACCTGAGCCCCAATGATTATTTTACATTCCCAAGAATTAAAGATATGCTACGTGGTCAACGGTTTCACGGCCCAGAAGAGGCGGTCGAAGCTTACAAATCAGCTGTGTTGACTGTATCCACTTCAGACTGGAATTACTGTTTCAATAAGTAATTGGTTTGATCGAATGCAAAAGTGCATTGACTGTCACGGAGAATACTTCGAAAAACAATAAAAGTAAACATTATTATATTATCTTTGTACTTTTTTCTATTCCCGATCTTTTCGGTGTGGCCCTCGTATATATACAATAGCTGTGAATTTTTTCACGTGGCCATATATAACCGTTTAGCAGATAGAGGGGGGGGGGACACACTTGCCTCCAACAAAAATTTGCAAATAATTCAGAAACGGATCCCTAAATCGAAAAATGGTGTTAAGAAGCTCACAATGATTATGAAAGACCTATTCAACGACACCCTACACAATGTATTTATCGAGAAAAAAAATATTGACTACCTATTTACTTGTATGGCAGCTAACCTAAAAAAAAATATTTTTCCAGATTTTTTTTTACGACTTTTTTGCCATGATTAATATACATATTCATGCTAAATTACAGCCTTCTAGTACTAATAGTTTCTGAGTAGGACCGCGGACGGACAGACAGACAGACAGACAGACAGACAGACAGACAGACAGACATGGCGAAACTATAAGGGTTCCTTGTAGTTTCGCCATGTCTACTACGGAACCCTAAAAAGGTATCTGCGCGCTCACTTACACTAAGTGTAGTCTTGGGGTCTTAAGGGTCCCCCGACCCTAGACCAAAATACAACTTTCCATACAAACGTAGTCTACGTTTTATTTCAAAACGACATGTCCGATTTGGGCAAAATTTTGTAATTTCAAAGATATTGCAATTATCTAGGTTTATATTTAGTTTCCGACAGTAAAAATATGAACTTGAAATAGAATATAGTGTTTTATATCATTTTTGACCATTAGTATGGGAAACTTCTAAATCGTTATATTTTCTTTCCAGTTCATAATTTTACTATAGGAAACCCAATATAACCCTAGATAATTGCAATTTCTTTACAATTACCAATTTTTACCGGAATCTGACATGTGGTTTCAAAATTAAACGTGTACTACGTTTGTATGGAGAAGTCTAGGGTCGCCGGACTCTTAAGTTTGTGAGTCTTAAATTGTGACAAAGAGGAGGGGTCTTAAAATTGTGACAAGGAGGAGGGGGGAGTCAAAAAGTCGTAAAACTAGTGTGACGTAATTTATGGATGGTCCCTAATATGCAAGTCAGAGTCACCCAAGGATGGCGTACTTAGATCATGCGGAATCAAGAAGAAAGCGCCGGAATAGTTTAAACGTTTTACAATCCATCCATACTAATATATAAAACTAAAGAGTTTGTTTGTTTGTTTGTTTGAACGCGCTAATCTCAGAAACCACTGGTCCGATTTGAAAAATTCTTTCGATATTAGATAGTTCGTTTATCGAGGAAGGCTATAGGCTATATTGCATCACGCCCGCGACTTCACTCTCGTGGGTAACGCGGGCGAAGCCGCGCGCTGCCTCTAGTAAATAATAAACGAAAAAGAAATACACAAAAGGAGATGAAGTGGCCCTATTGTAGGTGGAAGCCACAGGGCCTTAGTTACATTTAGGTAGATAGGTAAGTACTTACCTTCATAAAATTTAAGCACCTGCGAAACTTCAAAAGCATTTCACTCTGTGGACATCATTGCTCGTATATTATTAGCAAGCTACTCTGTGTTAGTAGTTAAGTATTTTGTTCTGCCAAGAAATTTAATAAATTCGCTTCTAAGGGAGAAGAGAGGAGTCAAGCGTACATTTTTCTATAGGTCTTCCTTTTTTTAAATTTGCTTTAATAAAAAATATATATTTTTGCAAGTTTTGAAAAAGGAAAATCAATAAACTAAGTTTTTCATTCAAGAGTCAAGTCAACATTATTATAAAATCATTGGGATCTGTGGGATCAGATAACATTTAGGAGTCGAAAAATGTTTTCTCCGTCTGCTGTTTTTGCTATGGACGGGGCGCGAGCTGTAAAATGCAAAATCAGAAAATATTTTTACAAGCTTTTTTTACAAGCTTTTATTTAACTTGCAATGTATGTTTGTTCGGGTGGAATCTTCGGACTCAATTTTCAACCAGTTATTCTCAACCGATTTAGCTGAAATTTTGTATACTTGTGTAAGGCGAATGACAATACTAGGCTATATTATGAAGTCAATGAGCTGTTCTGATGATGGAGCCGGAAGATATTCGACGGAAATCAGCTATAAAACAACATAACCTCATCGAGTAGGTCCCGTTTGATTTGTCTTGATGAGTACTTTATGGGAGACGATGCTTAGGGTGTGATCACGCAGAAGGATGTTGGTCGATAGAACTCAGTTTTAAAACGACCCAACACAATCGAGTTTGGTCTTATTTAATTTGATTTGATAAGTACTTTGGTAAGTTTAAGTACACATTTTTCAAAAAACTTATTTAATAATCGGTCAGTCCGTTTGGGTGTTATTGTAGCTGACAACATAATTATAATCAGTAGTTCGATAATTCAAATGGTTTTGCGAGCGCGGCATTGGCTTATTTAAAGACGCGGCTTTCAAAGGTTATCCGTTAAATAATTTAAAGGTCTTACTACGGACTGTTGGAAGTTATTTTTTAATTATCAACATATTTAGATACTATAATTTTTTTTATGTTTCAATTTAGGGCGCCACTTTTGCTAACATTACGCCTAATGCGCGCAAACTACATATTATGTATATGTAGTTTGCGCGCATAAGGCGTAAAACTTACTATATGTATATGTTTATTTTTTTTTGTATTGGGTGTGTCGGGTGTTCAAACTTACTATCTCACTGCCAGTGCCTTTACTCTTCAGTCCCTTGATCTCTTTCTGGACCTGCTTCAGAAGGAAGTCCAGTTCATTGATGGTATTTCTGTGTTCCTTCACCTCAGCTGAACATTTCTCATGCTCTTTGAGTAGGGAGATGAGTTTTTCCCGCGTTCTGGCATTTTCTAGAACGTTCGACGTGCTTTTTGTCAACTGGAATCGATCAGAAAATTTATTACTTACCACCATACATTTATCGCCCTCATTAAGATTATTTTATGACTATCAAGTCTTTTTAGGATTTCTTACCCAAAGTTACGTAAAAACAGGATCCTATTACTAAGACTCCGCTGTCCATCCGTCTGTCTTTCTGTCTGTCTGTCTGTCACCAGGCTGTATCTCATAAACCGTGACAGCTAGATAGTTAAAAATTTTCACGGAAGAAGTATTTCTGTTGCCGCTACAAGTAAATGAAAAACTGAATAAAAAAATATTCAAGTGGAGCTCCCATACAACAAACTTGATTTTTTTAGACAATGGTACGGGACTCGAACTTGGCCGGTTATTTTACCCTCTATTTACTACCAGGGTCATATTTGGCCAGAGCAGAGGATTTGGCCTACACTCTCCACACTGGCCAGACAGATTGGAGAGATCTCACCGAAGTTTTGCTTTGTTTAGCTTGTAATTCCTAACTTCTGCGACATCTGCGAGAAGACTTGAAGTGAAGGATTAGAATAGGATTTCTAATCTACCAAACGGTAATGTACATTAGCATGTAGGAATAATAATGACATCAATTTCCGGCAACACACGAAAACCAAGCAATAAAGGGTAGCCATTAACCCTTCTTACGCAACTGCCCGTTTATTAATACGAATTACGGCTGTAATTCTTAATGTAGTGGCGCAAGCGCACGCTTTCAATTGTACCAGATTTGTTTTCGTAATTCGAAGTGGATGGATTGGAAATAGCCACTGTTAGGATGTGATTGAGCTTAAATTGGATTTCTTGTTGTGCTTGAAGGGCCCGGGTATCATTTTGTAATAAAAAAAACCAGTGTCTTGGAACACTTGGTTGGAACGCAGTTACAAATAACCGGCCAAGTGCGAGTCGGACCCGCGCACGAACGGTTCCGTACCATTATCTATAAAAATCTAGTTTTTCGTATGGGAGCCCTTAAATTTTTTTTTTTTTTAATTGTTTTTTATTTATTATTAAAATAAATTGTGAATATTTCAAGTGCCTACCTGTTGCCATTATTGATATCGAGCAAAAAAGAGCAAAAAAATCGCGTTTGTTGTATGGAAGCCCCCCTTAAATATTTATTTTATTTCGTTTTTAGAAAATTTCAACTGTCTAGCTATCGCGGTTCGGTCGGTGAGATACAGCCTGGTGACAGACAGACTTCGAAGTCTTAGTAATAGGGTCCCGTTTTTACTTTTTACCCTTTGGGTTCGGAACCCTAAAAATGAAGACCCTATAAAACCCCCCAAAAAATTTCAGTTTATAAAAAAGTTTGTGACGGAAAAATCTTACTCTTTTTTATTACCCCCTTCCTCCAATTCCGTACAGAAAAGGTAAATATATTGTACATCTTCAGACAATCTAGTCTGCAGGAGTTCGAATTGCGATTTGTGAATTATTTTTTTAATAAAAAAACCTTTTGCGATTGATAATGATGAGATCATTATCTCGTCATCGACTTTTTTTGCCTTTGATGATGATGCTACGTTGTTTTTAATGAACGATTGCAAACCGGAAGTTGACCTAAAAAACTCTTTCGAAGCAATGAATATACAACGTGGAAGGGACATATACCCGTAATATATATATATCGAACCACGAGCTTTAACTACACATACTACTATAGTATAATGAAATTACCTAAATAACAGCGAAAAATTCGGCGTTTTTGTACAAAAGTGTGCAGCCACCCTGCCAATTTGATGGAATGTAGATTTTTTGTTTATTTTTGACTGCTCTTTTATTATCATTATACCAAGTGATCTAGTATAGCCCGTTTAGTTAACTGCCTCCGTGGTGTAGTGGTTAGAGCGTTCGGCTCATACCCGGAGGTCGTGGGTTCGATTCCCGGCGGGGGCACCAACTTTGTGTTGTTGTCCTAGTTTGGTTAGGACATTGCAGGCTGATCACCTGATTGTCTGAGAAGTAAGATGATCCGTGCTTCGGAGGGCACGTTAAGCCGTCGGTCCCGGTCACTGTCTTTGACATTGGTCGTTACCTAAAACCATGTCAGAGGCCTTTAAGGCGGTTTAAAAACTCTGACACTAGTGTTAGTCACTAACACACACGATAAGAAGTATAGCCCGTGGTTCGATTTATTACGGATGTTCTTTTCACGTTGTAGAAGATATGAACCCAATAGACAAATGATTCTGAAGCAGAGAAGAAAGTGAACCACTATTACTACTTCTCAATCTAATATAGCATTTGGAGACTGTTATGTAGTTACCCAGACAATGGTATTAAGAGACCCGACCCAGGAGGCCATCTGCCTACTTTTTGCCATAAACTGATCAGGTCCGAAGCCAGAACCACGCAAGTTGGCAACGCACGCACTTGTCATTGTTGTTTTTTCGGAGCAAGGCGCTTGAGTCACAAATTATAAATAGTAGGGTAGACAACCTGCTGGGTTACTCCAAAAGCGGTACGCAATACGGATGTCACTGTGTATCTGCTTTTCAGTGACAAGCATCATTGAGCACTAAGGTATGAATGATGATGAAGTCTTATTTGGTTTGACATAGAAATAGGAGGTCACTATCGTTCGGATAAGGTATTATTTTATGGAGTAAATCCCTGATTAAATTTGGTAGAAGAGACTGTTCATGTTCATAGATTATTAAAGAAGAATCTTATAAAAAGGCTTGAACTTTTTTTTTTTGCTTTGCAACCCAAAGGCTTGCCGAATTCAGGGTTTCGAGCATTTTTTCTAGATCAGGCGCCAATTAGGCAAACAGGACAATATCGTCATAGCGAAGGTTAGACAACATTTGGCCAGTGACGACAATGCCGAGATTTTCCTAAGGAACTGCTAGTTGTAGGAATACTTTCTCGAGACACGCTGTGAGTAGTTGGGGTGATAGAGGTCACCTTGTTTCACACCTCAACAAAACTCAAGTCCTGATTGAGTTACATACTTTAACTTTTAACATCCGTAGGAATGAAGGTTTTCAAAAATGACGTCAGGTCCATCCAGGATCTTTGCTTCCTTAAATGTATCGATTAACAGCAGCTTATTGGACCTGACTTCACTATGGTGCCATCTGGTGTTCCATATTTTCAAAAACCCAACGATAAGTGCCTGATGAGCTCCACTTCTACATTTTCTCTAGTTTTTCTCCCAAATTCTGTCACAATGCCATACGCTTACAAGGTTTCTAAACCTCGCGATTACTCCTAAACCCATGTGCATGCAACGTGCGTTTGGGCAAAACTCGGATTTTACGAGTCACGTTCGTGATGCTTGGCTTTTAAATTCTATTGTTTGTTTACGACAATGGTTAAATTGAGTTTTGTAAGTAAATTAACATCATCATTGTCACGTATGATCCAAGGATTGGTTCTGGTCTACCCTTTGGGTTGCGGAGGTCTGACGGCTGTCGCTCTGTGTAAAAGCCAGTACTTCGTAAAATATGTAGGCTTGGTAGCGGACCCCGAGCTTAGAAGCGTTACCGATGAGGATGCAATCAGGATTACGTAAGGTTGATGATGAATGAACTTAATGAAACAAAACAGATAAACATGTTACAAATCACAAGCAAATCGTATGCGCGTTCTAGTTAATTAAATATGGTCTCCCAGAGACTACTTTATTTGCCAGGCATATTAAAAAACCCCGACTTTCAAGCGTTCACCTCCCAATAACTTTTGAACAACTAAACCGATTTTCCACAGTTTTTCACTGAAAATAGCTAAGAACTGCCGCAAGAAATGTTGCTTTCACGTAGTAAAAACGACATCGAAATCGGTCCATCTATGACAGACAGATATTAGCGTCAAATTTATAAAATCCCTCTTTTTTAAAAACCGCATTGAGATCGGTACGTTCGTTCGAGTGCTACAATGCCACAAACAGACAGACCATAATTGCCGTCAGACTTATATGTATATAACCTCTTTTTATCGGGGGTAAAAACTGTAGCATTCCACAATGTAAGCGGATCTGAGAGAAAATTAAAGTACCTTCAACTCCATCATGACCTTCTCCAGCTCCGAGTTCAGGCTCCTTATGATGTTCCTCTGCATCCTGAGGGTTGGCTGCACGCTGGTCATCACATTCGCACGGTCTATTTCCATCACCCGGAACTGAAACATAAAAATAATTATTTAATCACACTGTCACACTAATACGCCTACCCCCATGGGAAACAGGCGTAAAAATATGTATGTATACATGTATCATACTAATACTCTTCCCGAGCAGATCGTAAAAGCCGATCGAGGGATCAAGCAAAATGCGAACCATGTTAACAGGCGATGCGGCTAGCAATCCATCACTGTATTGATCGCTTTTCCATCTTCTCGCCCACCATGACGCTAAAAGCGGTTTTTGGGTCTTGCGGCCCTAGGCTCTGCTTAGAGCCGCAAGACCCAAAATGCTCTGTCTGCCCCATTAGGGATAAAGACGTGATAGTATGTATGTATCACACTAATTATATTTTCATAAAGGCGAAAGTTTGTGAGTGGGGTGTATGTTTGTTACTTCTTCACTCGCAAACGGCTGCCAACCAAACCAATTTTGATAAAATTAGGTATGCAGGAAGCTGACAACCTTTAGGCGCAGGTAACACTGCGGGGTGCAGCTAGTAAATTAATAATTCGCCGTGTGGTGTCCAGCAGAGTAGAATAGGACCACTCCAAGTCTTTCCGTGAATGTCGTAGAAAGAAAGCTTGTATAACATTAATGAGACCTCTCCAACGCGTCTTGCCAGCGTGGAGAGTGTAGGCCAAGTCCTCTGGCTACTGGTTAAAAATAACTAGGTAAAAAGCAATGAGTTAAAATTTGACGAATTGACCATATCCCATGGGATTCCTTAACAATCGACTTCTTCTTATTATTATTATTAAAGAGCTAAGCCCTGTCTGTGGAGCAACCAATGCCTTTCACCTCTCTCTGTCTAAAGTCAACTCCTTAACATTCTTGTAGGTTGAAACATAAAGATCCTTTAGTTGTTTTATAAAACTATTTCTATTTTCCCCTCCAATATTACTTTTAAAAATTCATCATGTCTAATTAGGTGTCTTAACATTTTCCCTCTCCTACTAATGCTTTCCATTCGTCGCGAGCACCACATCTCAAACGCTTCTAGTCTAGCTCTTCATCGACTTAAATAAATAAAAAACATATTTTTCTTTAACGCTTCAAGTACACTTTACGGCCAAGGTGCTGACAGAAAAAAACCTGAAGCGTAACGAATATGTACGATTGTACATGGTTCGATTACGGAAATCACAAATTCGACAATAGAAACTGCTACACCGACTGGTACAAGGTCTTGCCACTTGAGTTACAATAATAAACCGCGTCTTTATCTGCTGTTGAGGGCGAACATACTGGCTCGAAGGTTTGCAGTTGCACGGTCCTCCGTGGTGTAGTGGTTAGAGCGTTCGGCTCATACCCGAATCGCGGGTTCGATTCCCGGCGGGGGCAACGACTTTGTGTTGTTGTCCTAGTTTGGTTAGGACATTGTACTGATAACCTGACTGTCTGATAAGTAAGATGATCCGTGCTTCGAAGGCACATTAAGCCGTCGGTCCCAGTCACTGTCTTTGACATTGGTCGTTACCTAAAACCATGTCAGAGGCTTTGAGGCGGTTTAAAAACTCTGACACTAGTGTAAGTCTCCAACACACACGATAAGAAGAAGACGAAGTTGCACGGTGCTCTAACGAGGTAAAAATCACTTTGTTCCGGGCATACTGTACTTTACTGTACTGCAGCCTTTGGGCCCAGTACTGGTACTCAAGTCTTACTCAGCAAAGGAATTAAAATAAATATCTACTCAATGTCGTTAGCGATATAGTTTAATTTAGCTTGCGTAGAAGAAGAAGAAGGACTCGGCACCTTTTCGTTTGGACATCTAGAAGTACATTGCAAGCCAATATTTTAGTTATTTGTTCCTAATGGGGTAGACAGAGCATTTGGGTCTAGCAGCTGACAAGCTCAGAGCTGCAAGCCTCAAAGGCCACTTTTAGCGTGATTGACACTTTTAGGATCATCATCATTATCATTAGGTCTTTATAGTCTCCATTGCAGGAGCACGACCCTCTCTGTACCATCAGAGCCAAATTTGGTCAGAGCAGTTAGAGGGTAAGGCCTACACTCTCCACGCTGGCCAGACAGGTTGGAGAAATCTTATATCTTTATTTTTTAAGATGCGACAAAACCCAGACACAATAGTAAGACAATGGAAGCCGGGTGGAATTCCACCCAGTGACAGCGGAAAGGTTATAAGCTTCGTTTAGCTTGTATTTCCAGAGTCGCCTTCTACGAAATCCACGGGAGGACTTGGAGTGGTCCTATTCTACTCTGCCGGTTTTTTCTTTCTTCCAGACCAGCATGGAGGATATTCATACATTTATACAAGAACCCTGAAAACATTGCTCTTCTTTGTTGAAGCAGTCGTGCAAAAAAAATTGAGATTTGAAGAACAGAACAGTAACTATCTTTGCATATACAAATATCTTGTTCCATGAACATTCACTTTTTACCTGTCTTTGCAATTTGGACAGTTCATCCTCTGCTATCTTCTCCATCTCCATGTCATCAGTTGGAACAGCCATCTTCAGTTCTTCTTAATCCTTCTTCTTTATTCTATACTTTGCTCGATGTGCTTTGGAAGCGACTTGTATAAAACTTTGAAATGTTGAATGAAATGTCGTCTACTATTATATCAATACTGTTGCTTGGTTACTTCTTGTTTTCATTGCCTTTGACTGAAATTGCTGTAAAAAATACATTTAAGTTAATACACAGTCACGTCTTTATCCCTAACGGGGCAGACAAAGCCCAAGTCTGCAAGACCCAAAGGCCACGTTTTGCGTCGTGAATGTCGTGGTAGTGGGCGTGAAGATGGAATAACCGGCCAAGTGCGAGTCGGACTTGCGCACGAAGGGTTCTGCACTATTTATAAAAATCATGTTTGTTTTAATGGGTGCCCCACTTTAATATTCATTTTATTGTGTTTTTTTTTTTTTGAATTTTTTGTTATAGCGGATAGCGGCAACATAAATACATCATCCGTCAAAAATTTAACTATCTAGCTATCACGATTCGTGAGATACAGACAGACAGACAGATAGTCAGACGAACAGACAAACAGACGAACAGACGGACAGACAGACGGACATCCGGACAGACAGACGGACAGACGGACGGCGGAGTCTTAGTAATAGGGGTCCCGTCTTAAACCTTTAGGTAAGTAACCAAAGGGTAACTATAAAAAGTTTAAAAAGGGAACCAAAATTCAGAAGGGTTAAAGAACAGAGCCTGCCGTTTAGGGTATAGAGAACCGGTTCAGTTTCACGGTACCGGGATTTTCGGTACCGGACTATGCTGGAACCCGGATTTCCCGGGAATTTTGGTAATATTTTCAACCATATACACAGTGACTTTTCAATGTTTTTGGAGCCGAAGGCCACTTGATAATGGTGTTCTTTTTTTAATTTAAGAGCGACGCTCTTGTCGATGGAGTTTCTTCCATTCCTGTATGTCTTCATCCAGCCACCCGGAGGTCGCGGGTTCGATTCCCGGCGGGGGCAATGACTTTGTGTTGTCCTAGTTTGGTTAGGACATTGCAGGCCGATCACCTGATTGTCTGATAAGTAAGATGATCCGTGCTTCGGAGGGCACGTTAAGCCGTCGGTCCCGGTCACTGTCTTTGACATTGGTCGTTACCTAAAACCATGTCAGAGACCTTAAAGGCGGTTTGAAAACTCTGACACTAGTGTTAGTTTCTAACACATACATACATTCATACATACATACTATTACGTCTTTATCCCTAATGGGGCAGACAGAGCATTTTGGGTCTTGCGGTTCTATGCAGACCCCAGGGCCGCAAGACCCAAAAGCCACTTTTAGCGTTATGGTGGGCGAGAATGGAAAAGCAATCAATACAGTGATGGGTTGCTAGCCGCATCGCCTGTTAACATGATTCGCATTTTTGCCCGTTCCCTCGATCGGCTTTTACGATCTGCGCGGGAAGAGAAGCAGCTGGTACATTCTAAGTTTTTTTATTTCTCCCAGACCAGCACGGGAGTCTAACACACACGATAACAAGAAGATCCAGCCTTTTGACACCTTGATACGACACCACTCCTAAGTTTTTCCTTTATTTTCGTCATAGAGCTGTTTTCCTCTTTCCCTTCTTCCTTCTATTTTGCTTTCTAAGTATCATTGTCTTTATGAGTCTGCATGCGTGCCGTACCAAGTGTCCTAACCGTTCTTAAGTAATAGTACTTGGGCGACCGAGCTTTGCTCGGTTACTTCTCAAACATTAACATTTTTTTTAAACTTGTCTAAAAACAACGCAAAATAAAAAAATGTATATAAACTTAAATATAAAAAAAACAAAAGTAAGTCACCGAGTGGGATTCGAACCCGTAACACTCTTTCTAGCGGTCGGTATTCTTAACCGCTGAGCTAAAAACAAGGCGGTCGGCGCGACGAAATTAGCGACCATATTTTGCGTGGAAAGAAAAACGCATGAAAACTCGAAAACACGCGTTTTCTCAAACATACAACTAATCTAGATCGATTGTTTACCCCCGAAAACCCCCATATACAAATTTTGAGCGAATTCGTTAGAGCCGTTTTCGAGATCACAGAAATTTATAAATATATATATAAATAAATATACAAGAATTGCTCGTTTAAAGGTATAAGATAAGAATTCCGAAGCAATCGGTTCAGTGATTTCTTTTATTATTACCTTATATTAATTGTTGTTGTTGTAGGAAACTGTTTTTTGGGAGGTTTGTGCGTGCACAGGTACTTAACCCGTGCGAGCTATAGAGCGTAAAAAATAAAGGTAACTACTTACCTATTTATAACTATTGTTTTATTATTTTAAATAACCGGCCAAGTGCGAGTCGGACTTGCGCACTAAGGGTTCCGTATCATTATCTATAAAAATCACGTTTGTTTTTATTTCGTTGTTTGTATACATATGTGTAAAATAACATGTGTGAAAATTTCAACTGTTTAGTTATTACAGTTCATAAGATACAGCCTGGAATAATAGACAGAAGGACAGACAGACGAACAGACAGACAGATAGATAGACAGACGGAAAGCGGAGTCTTAGTAACGGGGTCCCGTTTTTGCCCTTTGGGTACAAAACCTTAAAAATCGACTTAAATTTAATAGATACTGACTATTGTCAAAGTCAAAGTCAAAGTCAAAAAATTTTATTCAATGTAGGATAAATTTATCTCTTATTGAAGGTCATTTTTTTTAAATATTATTTTAGTGCATAAGCTAAAAACTACTTACTAGCGTTTCGGAACGACCACTGCTGGGAAGATTACGCCGAAAGAAACCCAGTTCAGTATTGGTCCCTACCCAGCCTGATGGGCTATGTTACAATTATAATACAGATTTACACATTTAAATTATACAATTACAATTTGCAGACAACTATTTCCAAGAATTTTTTTTTTTTGATGATGATAAGTAGTCATTTACATGATAATACGCATTTTGTAATAAATGATTTTTAACGGCTGTCTTAAACTTAGTTAATGGTAATGCTACTATATCATCTGGAATTTTATTATAGAGGCGCAAGCCGAGACCCACAAAAGATTTTTTTGTTTTCTCTAACCGCAAAGCTGTGATGGCTAATTTATTTTTATTTCTCGTGTTAATACTATGAATGTCACAATTTCTCTTAAATGAGTGTATATTCTGACGCACGTACATAATGTTCGCATAGATGAATTGCGAAGGGAGGGTCAAAATATTTATGTCTTTAAATAGTTCCCTCAAAGACTCTCTAGCATAGCACCTAATTTATATATAAATCTGATAGCGCGTTTTTGTAAAACAAATATGGTATTTATATCTGCAGCGTTACCCCATAGCAATATTCCATAGGACATAACACTGTGGAAGTACCCAAAATATACCAAACGCGCTGTATCAACGTCAGTCATTTGCCTAATTCTTCTAACCGCATAGGCCGCAGAGCTAAGTTTTCCAGCTAATTTTTTAATATGGGCACCCCATTGCAACCCTGAATCAAGCGTTATTCCCAAAAATGTTGTGTTATCAACCATATCTACTGCTTCCTTATCAATAAATAATCGTGTTGGAACTTTTGTAACATTCGGTAAGCAGAACTTTACACATTTCGTTTTTTTTGCATTTAATACTAAATTATTTGCTGTAAACCAATCCAACACTTGCGACAATATATTATTCATCTCATCAGAGGTGTCAGTTTTCCTATCTACGCTGAAAACAAGGGAAGTGTCATCAGCAAAAAGTACAGCCTTACAATCTTTTACATAATATGGTAAATCATTAATATAGATCAGGAACAACAAAGGACCCAACAAGAACCCTGGGGCACACCCATCACTACGGTTGATCCTTCAGATTTTACTTGATTTACACTAACTTTTTGAATTCGGCTACTCAAATAAGATTTAATCAATTCAAGAGCCTTCCCTTTTATTCCGTAGTGCTCAAGTTTGGATAGAAGGGTTTTGTGGTCTACACAATCAAAGGCTTTGGAGAGGTCACAAAAGACACCAATTGCATTCTGACAACACTCCCAAGCATCATAGATGTTTTGTAAAAGTGCAACACCTGCATCCGTTGTTGATCGACCCTTAGTAAATCCATACTGATCACCATGGAACAGACTATTTTTGTTGAAAAAATCTAATAATTGGTCAAAAATTATCTTTTCGAATATTTTGCTCAATGCTGGCAGAATAGAAATGGGACGGTAATTTGTTGGATCATTTCTGTCACCAGTCTTAAATAGAGGGATAACCTTACTTAACTTCATCATGTCAGGGAAAGATCCCGCGTCTACACATTTATTAAATATGGAAGCTAAGTAAGGCGCAATTACATCTATAATATTACTTATAACGGATACAGAAATGTCCCACAAATCACCAGTTTTTTTATTATTCAAGCTTTTAAAAGTATCAATGATATTTTTAGGTGTGACGTATTTGAATATTAGCCTATCTTTACATTTAGGAGCCTATCTTTACATTTGTTGGTTTAGTGTTAATTAGAGGCAAATAACTAATTAACCTGATATGTTTTAATTAATCAAAATAGTGATGGTTTGCTAGCCGTATCGCCTAATCTTAACAGATTCCCTAGATCGGCTTCTACAATCCGCGCGGGAAGAGAAGTAACTGGTACATTTTTAGGGTTCCGTAGCCAAATGGCAAAAACGGAACCCTTATAGATTCGTCATGTCTGTCTGTCTGTCTGTCTGTCCGTCCGTATGTCACAGCCACTTTTTTCCGAAACTATAAGACCTATACTGTTGAAACTTGGTAAGTAGATGTATTATGTGAACCGCATAAAGGTTTTGACACAAAAATAGAAAAAAAACAGTAAATTTTGGGGGTTCCCCATACTTAGAACTGAAACTCAGAAATTTATTTTTCATCAAACCCATACGTGTGGGTTATCTATGGATAGGTCTTCAAAAATGATATTGAGGTTTCTAATAGTATTTTTTTCTAAACCGAATACTTTGCGCGAGAGACACTTCCAAAGTGGAAAAAAGTGTGTCCCCGTAACTTCTAAAATAAGAGAATGATAAAACTAAATAAAATATATGTTGTTTATTACCATGAAAACTACCAGCGAAAATTGGTTTGAACGAGATCTAGTAAGTAGTTTTTTTTTAATACGTCATAAATCGTAAACGGCAATTTACCTTTCATTCAATCAACTCAAATATAAAAATTAAAAAAACATACTACAAGACTTTTATATTATGTTATTTGCTACTACGGAACCCTTCATGGACGAGTCCGACTCGCACTTGGCCGCTTATTTTTAATAAAGCGAAATAAAATATATACAAAAATAACGTGGCTTATTTAATACCAATAAAGTACGAGCTAATAAAATTTTATTTCTTAAAGTCAAGGCTACCATCAATCAGGTTTTGGAAAAAGAGCATAGTTTATAGGATTCGTAAGATCACTTCCTGCAACTCACAACAATAAAAATAAAGTATTGCACCATTTTCGGCTGACCCACCGCCACTCTCTTCGGTTCACCTTGGTGTTGTTCCCATCTCTTTCTGGCATGAACCCTTTCCATTTATACCTGTTGTTGCTGTCTCGTATTCGCACGTGTTGGTTAACGTCAAAGATTATGTATTTTATTAGTTTATGTTGTAGGTACCTACTTTTAATCAACTTCACAGAAGAATTATTTTCTTATTTTTTAATTTAAAAAGAATTTTCACAGGTAAAAAAAATGAATGAAATTTTATTTATTTGTTAAAGTTTATTGCACACAATCTTATGATGGATTGATTACAATGGGTCAAACTTAAGCAGTATCTACCAGTTTGCCTTTGTGTCATATTGAGAATTTGGAATAGGGTGCAAGTGAATTTTGCCCAAATCCTGTTCGTAATATTTTGCTATATAAAAGTAAGTACATGATAGTAAAACAATGAAGTTTTTTACTAAATTTATTGCCTAATGGCGATTCCGAATCTATCCTTGTACAAAAATTTTCAGTCAATTTTGGTTTTCGTATCTCTAAATATTTTTGCTGTCTGATGAGTTGTCAGAATGAAATAAGAATAAAGATGTTTCGGCAATTCGCTATTTTTCAACAAGTAAATTTTTCTAAACGTCAAAAAAAGAACATTTTCTGTGGTATCTGTATTAAATAGAGGCAGTCATAGTTTCTGAGAGTCTTATGCGCTCTTAGTATCAGTTTTTCTGCAATAATAAATCTAAAATTACGTTGAAAATGAATATGATCATGGCTTGTGTTATTATTTCGTAATATTTTTGACCTAGGAAAATACCCCATTCTCCGTCTAATTTTCTACCTGCGCAGCCATCTGCGCAGTAAAATAATCTGTGACCGTCAGGGTTCGTTCTGCCTCGAAGGTTTCCGCCGTTCTGTTGTGCTCGGACCGTTGTCGAGGCGACATCTGCGTGCACGGCGTACCCCGCGGGTGTATCGATATAACATCGTCTACGTTCGCGCAGTGAAGTGAAGTGCAGTGTACCGAAATGTTGATGCAACTGTGAACCAAAAGTTACTATAATGGCATTAAAAAAGGATTTCGAACTAAACAAGAATATATTCAAGAACGTTAAAATTCAGATACCAAAATCGACGAAACTCCAGCAGGCTATAGAGAAACTGTTCAAAAAGAACAGCTACGAAAAAATACAAAGTTAATTTACACTAGTAGTTTTAGCGACGGTTTAGTAGATTAAATAAATGGCCGGTGAAGTTAGTGCAAATATTAGTAGAAGTAGAAAAAGTACCAAACACGAACCCGAACCGCCAGATCGCAACAAATCGCCCAATTTTATCACAGATGAAACAGAGTTTGTAGGCAGAGGAGATATTTTGAGATCTTCAACACCTATCAACAAACATAGACGTAGCAGAAGCAGAAGTGGTAGCAGGATCACGCCCTCAGTTTTGAGTGTTTCCGCTGAGAATTTTTACGAAGATTTAGAGGAATACGTAAAAGAGATGTCGGCGGTAAGGGACACAAGTGCCGCTGTGGCGAGCCAGGAAGTAGATGTTTGGACGCAGTTGCAACAAAAGGAGTCGGACCTACTCCTAGCTGCCGAACTCGGGAAGGCGTTATTGGAGAAGAACGAGGAATTGAAGAAAGAACAGGAGCGCGTTTCCGAGGAATACTCCAAAAAATTAGAGGTAAGTTTTATGCAATATTTACAGAATCTTCACAGCGTTACGAGGGCCTCCAAATGCTGTTTTCAACGAATATCTTCATATAATTAACGAAATAATTAGGTGAATTGCGTGGCATTTATATATTTTAACGAGGTTTCTTTGATTTTTGTAATTAACGTGTTATAATTTTTTGTTTGTAGTTTTAATTACTCTAAAGTTAATGATACTGAAACAAACGTGACTAGGTACGTGACCACCACTAACCGGTATTTCGTAACAAAACAAAAATACCTTCCTACTAGTCCTCAATTTCACATCCGACATATAGATCAGTCCACTAGCTAAATGGTCTTTCCCGAATGTGTCCCAAAAACCCGGAAGATGTCTAGTCTAGTCTGTTGTCTAAATAGGAATTGCTGAGCTACATTACAGTCTAGCGATTCTAAAAGGAATTCTAATCTTATACTTTTAAACGAGCAATTCTTGTATATATATATATATTTATTTATAAATTTCTGTGATCTCGAAAACGGCTCTAACGATTTCGCTGAAAATTTGTATATGGGGTTTTTCGGGGGTAAACATACAATCGATGTAGATTAGTTTTATGTTTGGGAAAACGCATGTTTTCGAGTTTTCATGCGTTTTTCTTTCCACGCAGATTCTATATATATGGTCGCTAATTTCGTCGCGCCGATCGCCTTGTTTTTAGCTCAGTGGTTAAGGATACCGACCGCTAGAAAGAGTGTTACGGGTTCGAATCCCACTCGATGACTTATTTTTGTTTTTTTTTATGTTCAAATTTATATATATATTTTTTATTTTGTATTGTTTTTAGATAAGTTTAAAAAAATGTAGTTACTTAAGTTTGAGATGTAACCGAGCAAAGCTCGGTCGCCCAGGTACTATCTATTCTAAATGTGCTAAAACTGATAATAATAGTAAAGTGATAATTTGACAAATTCCTCTAACTTCAGGACCTAGTTTATACCATTACTCACCTACATAAAGGTGACATACGGGCGGGCTTCTTGTGTTGGGTGGCTATTGGTTTAAACCAAGTTCTAAAGTTAAACCGCGTTTTGTAAAAAGACTGATTTTGTTGTACAAAGACACCACCAGTTTCTGCTTTCGGCTAAAATTAGCTATGAAATGTAAAAGTCGATGTCGTATGTGAATATGGATGTTTATCGCTACAACTGTTGAAAAGATTGGAATTTTAAGTAGTTTACTTTCTGTCCAGATATAAATAGGTTCCCAGGATATGCCAAATAACGAACTACTCTTTGATCATGCGTGCAACCGCTGGTTAGAGTATTAATAAATTGTATTAATAATAATATAATATATGCAGAACAGTTAGAAAATTCATGCAGGGTGATGAGACTCCGGACAGTACAGAGACCCTTAATTAATCGCTCAATAACTGCTACATCACTTGGCATATACCCGTGTTTGTAGCTTACGATTACCAGCTACCATGCTGAGAAGAGAAGACTCTATAAAAAATATAATAATAATAATATTCGTTTATTTTTCTCTCCAAAAAGGAATTTTTTTGTTGGAAATTGTATTAGATCATTTCGCTTGGCATAGCTAAGAGCAAAGATTCGAATTCAATCCGTTTAGGTCAAAATTGGGCCCGGCATGGCCGTAGTACTATTTCAATGGCAGCTGACCATGTTGTTAGAGGTAGCAGACGCACTAGAATCACGGTTGACGGACAGAAATCGTATGCATAGCATACGTCATCTACCATAAAAATAGTACAATGATACAATGGCCATGCTGGACCGAATTTTGATGGATACTGAGTAAATTTGGATCGGACGTAGTTAAATTAAACTTCAAGACTTATACGAATATGACTGACGCACTGCAGGTCATATGCTGCGTGTTATACCTACATCGATATCTGTTATAAATTAATCTTTGTTATGAAAATATCCAACGTCAAAATTAGGTTTGACAATGAAATATTTGATATTTCACTAAACACAATGCAATAGCATCCAAGTAGGTTTATAGATGTTTCCTTTTGCTTATTATATATCTTTATCTTCTTGAGATGTAGATATACCTAGGTACCTTCTTACTTAGATGTTTCAGAGCATAAAGTGTATCTTATCGAATGTCGTCATACGTTTCAAGATCTCGTTTTGCAAGTGACAGTTTAGTTTCATATTTTTGATATTTTCTCATTTTCGTTGGAATGTTATCTGTTGTGATAAAATTGAGATAGACAATAACTTGTAAGTACGTCGAATAGCCGAATGTAGTCAATGTAATGACAATTTTAGGTAAAATTCAAACAAAATATTTGCAAAGAGTTTTGACGTCAGACAGGTGGCAAGCATACAAATACAAACCAAATTCATAACAAAAGTGGTAAACTTATGGCATCTATAGTTTTTACACGTAAAAATACCAAATATTTGTTTAACTCTGTGGGGCATGATAATATAGCTATTTTAGCGCTGTTCTAAGTTATACGTGGTTATACCCCGAGTTTCGTTGTAGGTACGTTAGCTAAAGGTTTCCAGTACTTAGTAGATACTTTTTCCTTTATTACAATTTCTTAACCGAAATCATAATGACTATAATAAAACTAATGGTTTTTAATAAACATGAGATCATCGGTTTCGAGTTTTATCGGCAGATCCCTACTAAAAAGTACTTAACATTAAGTTTTACAGTTAAGAATATAAGAATCAGCATCATCATATTAGCCACAGGGAGTCCACTGCTGGACATAGGCCTCCCCCAAGGATTTTAAAAACGACCGATCGGAAACGGCCTACATAATAATAACAGTTAAGAATGATTCTAATAAAATAATACATCATAATCAATAAATTTAAGAGCTAGGTTCTTGTCAGTGGAGTATTTTCCATGTCTCCCTATTTTCTGCTAAATGCTTGACCTCCTTATACGTCACAACTTTTGCCTTTTCTTTTACTTCATCCACGAACGACCTTCTTGGTCTTCCTTTTCCTCTCTTGGCTTCCACTTTCCTTTCCTAAATAATACATATGTATGTTTTAAATTATAATATAAAACGAACAAGAAAGTAGGATATTACATAGACAATCATGATCTAAACAATACAGTAAAGTATGCTCAGATCTTTTTATCCCAGTAATAAAAACATGATTAATACACTGCCAACCGGATTATACACACGAGAGAAACCGCGATCGGAAGGCTAGTCTTTACGTCGACTGGGTTTTTATGTGAGTCAGTATTTTTGCACGTAATCTGTTTATCACGACACACAAATACATTACGCTGATAAAGGATGTAACTGGTATTAAGCCCCATTTACACGGTCCATGTTTCTTGCCTGTTCCACGGAATCCACGGGAAGACTTGGAGTGATCACTCCAAGTCTTCCCGTGGATGTCGTAGAAGGCGACTTAGGAATTAGAAACTAAACAAAGCTTATAAACACCAATGAGGGCTCTCCAAATGTCTCCAATTCGTCTGGCCAGCTATTAGTATTAGAGTGTAGGCTAACTCTTCTGGTCAAGTAAGGCTCTGGTAGTACAGAGAGGGATGTGCTCCTGCAGTGGAGACTAATGAATACCTGATGATAATGATGAAGCTCTTACTTGCTGGTCTAAGAGAAAAGAAAAAACTTAGAATGCACCTTCTCTTCCCGCGCAGATCGTAAAAACCGATCGAGGGAATGGGCGAAAATTAGAATGCGGCTAGTAACCCATCACTATTATTGATCGCTGTTCTTTCTTCTTGCCCACCATCGCACTAAAACTGGCCTTTGAGTTGTGCAGCCCTGGGATTTGTATGCTTAGAGTGAGATACGAAACGCTCTGTCTGCCCCATTATGGATAAAGACGTAATAGTATGTATGTATGTTAGGTAATTCAATACTTAAGAATGTTTTTAGGTCGTTTCTTTAAAAAGTTTGTTGGCCAGGTTTGCTTTATTGATTAAAGATGGTTTGACCTCTTTTGACGATGTTTCGATTCTACAATTTCTAAGCTAGTGTAGGATTGTTACAATCAATGTAAGTAGTTCACGTTTTAACCGACTTCCAAAAAGGAGAATGTTATCGTGATATTATATTCGTCGTGATAGTTTTTTATTTACCTATGTTCATCGATTATTCGAAGACAAAGAAAAAAAGACTTTTTCAACTCGGTCCAGGCGAGAGTTGGAAAATTCTTTTTGTTTAAAAGGGCATGCTTGTCAAGTAGTCCCATAGAAATTTTATCAAAATCGGTTGAGTAGTTTGGGGATTAAGTTGGTTATTAGTTTTGAAAATATATTTATCACGAATTGGTAATTCATAACTTTTAACATTAGCTTCTGTGCTAACAAAATAATAACATTGTAAACTTACTTTTAGTGTTCTGTTTCATAACTTGGAGCATTAGAAATCAACACGACGTAATATTTCGTTCATGGAAAGACTTGAAATACTAAACTCTATTGGTTGATAGTTTAATACCTATAATAACAAAAAAGGATGTAAATTAGATTTGTTTCATCATCATCATAATCATTAGGTTTTTTTCAGTCTCTACTGCAAGAGCACGACCCTCTCTGTAATACCAATATATACAAGATTTAAGATTTTAATTTAAGATTTGTTTTTAAAACCAAATTAATAACCATTACGTCATTGAAGTTTAACCATTTTGAAAGTAACGGAATGTGCACAAAAAAGGCTTTTATTTACTTTTTGTGTGCTCTGCCTTTCGGCGGAGGGTTAGCCAACGGCTGGGAATGTGTTGAAATAATGCCATTGTTTGTTTTTTTAATGTCTTTGCTAGTATTGTGGCGTTGAGGTAATAGTGTATAGGGCCTATGAGGTCATAGGCGCCGTAAACAAAAGTGCAGGCACGTAATCACAATTAAGAATATTGTATGATTATTTATAAGATTCCTTTGTGTGGTTCGCTATTTAATTAAATGTGTAAAGATTTTTTAACTGCTGTGTTCTTTAAAAAATGTAAATGTAATTGTCGTAAAAATTTTGATTGAGTACTGTAGACGTTTATTGAATTTGAACGCTTCTGAAATCGTAGCTTTGTACTGTTAAACTGATAGAATAACTAAAAATCTTTTGATAATACGCGCTGTGTATGCAAGTTATCAACATCCACAAGTAGTTGTTTGAAAGATTACTGCATTATACTATACAAGTACTCTTACAATACAAATACTCTTTATTGCACCATTTAAACAAAAAGAAATACAAAAAACAGAAAAGATGAAGAATAGGTGCAGAATTATAATATAAAGGCGGACATATCATCGCATAGCAATCTCGCCCAGTCAACCTCACCAGATTATCAAAGAAACCTAAAGGAAATTACCTATTATTAATAATAACATCAAATTCTCCGAAGGGCCTCTTCGTGTTGGATATATATCCCCACGCAAGCCTCTCATATAACCGGGTTGAAAAGACCCGTGATTCTCAAAGGAGACACAATAACATGAATAAAATTGGGAAGTTAATAGTTTTTGATCCGCTATTTCTTTTTGTATATGTAATGTACTTGTTTATAGTTCATTAGTTAATAAATCTCTGATTCCCTATCTCTATTATGTTTGATAATTCTGCAGGGAACTGCGAGATCTAAAAGCTTTTAAGCCAGGGCAAGTTGGAAAATGGCCTTTTTCAAATTGTCCTGGGTCTTGGATGTTTATCTATATATGTATTTGTTATAAAATATAGTATCGTTGAGTTAGTATCCCATAACACAAGTCTCGAACTTACTTTGGGGCTAGCTCAATCAGTGTAATTTGTCCCTATATTTTTATTTTATATTTTATTTATTTATCTAAAAGATTTTTCTTTGACTCTTACGGGTTCGGTAAGAATATTTTTTCTTTTTTCTGTACTGCAGACTCGTGTCCATCTTTCGCCGAATCATTAGATGTAAAAAAAACGACGGGTTGCACTCTGGGAGTGCCGGCAGAAGTGAAAACTTGAATATTAACGTTGTGCATTTTTGATATACGAAACGGCAGGCGCAGGAATACATTTTCGCCGCGCCGTAGAAAGAGAGGGGGATACTCCCTCTCCTACGCCGCGCCAGCTGTCTACTCTCCATCCGTCTTACGAATTTTCGATCAGGTCACGTGTCCTGACGCGAGTTTAACATTTTTTACCCATTCCAAAAAAAGTGCACAACGCCGCTAAAGAAGTTTTCACTTCAAAAAGATTAACATTCCCAAGAGGACCACAGTTTAGTCGTCAAAGGCAACGATTTGCAACGGAAACGGGATTTTAAGAATAGCGCGCTATTTCTGACTGGAACAAGTTTATTAACGTCTCAGAAGACCTTTCGTTACGGTACACAATAACGAGAGAAGAGAACAAATCGCGTTTTTATATCCATGAAGGTGCAGTTTATATTTTTTTATTAACAAAAAAGCATGCACACGTATGACAAATAGAAACAAACGAAGTCAGAAAGTTGAGAATACCTACATATTGCCTATATCAAGAAATATCTTCCAGCAGACCCTGAATAGGAAAACATTTATGTTTGAGACTATTCTCAATAATCAAATCACATAGATTGAGCTAACACCAAAATAAGTATGAGACTTATGGGACATTAGCTCAACGATACTATATTTTATAACAAAATACGTCCAAGACCCAGGTCAATCTGAATAAGATCATTTTTCATCTTGACCTGACCGGCGATTGAACCCAGGACCACCGGCGATGGCCTAGCATGATGACCAATATACCATAGAAGTCGTCATGTTTGGATTTTACTTTTACTATATTTATAAGGAAAAGCTGTTCAGGATTTTTATTTCTTGTTTGTTCAGCGTAACCACGTACCTACTTACTTTATCCTTTAGCCTTGTTATTTACAGATATACTTAAATTTTAGATTCCGTTATACATATAGTGATTACCTTTCCATACTTTCGTTGCTGCATTCGCCTGGCAACTAACTTTATGCGTAATAAAGTTTCAATAAACAGAAGTCATTGACGTCTTTCTTAGAAATGGGAAATTCACTATGTTTACATGCTTACATCATTTCTCATTTTGCGAAAAACTGGCACTCGATCACAAAATTAATTAAATACTGATTTTGACGAAAGTTTAAGAATCGTCAAGATCGGTATTAAGTTCATATTTACAGAAAGACACATCAACATGTCTTAATATCTCTATAGAAATTCTTGGTGGAGATCAAAGTCAAACACTAGACGTTGTACGCCTGAAATGATAATGATGACCTAGTGAGTAGGTAAATCTTATAGACAAACACAATACTTTATGATGATAGAGAAGACATCATAAATGGGAATGCTTAAATGGATGTGTGGGATGATGAAGATGGATAATATTAGGAATGAATATATAAGAGGAGTTTAGAGGTAGCACCGATCGTAGAAAAGTTAAAAAGTCACCGTTTAGCTTGGTACGGCCATGTTAAGAGGTGAGATGCCAAACATCTGGCAAATTATATGGTAAGCTTAAAGGTGGATGCCCACAGAGATAAAGGAAAACCTTAAAATACGCGGGGGGAATGTGTAAAGCGGAACATGGTGGAGAGGGGTTTAGTACGAATATGGTAAATGATAGAAAACTATGCAGGGAGTTGACATACAGAGTCGACCCTAAATAGAGAGAAGGCGAGAAAGATGATGAATAGATTACATTACATCTTTCTACTTCTCTGAATATCTGATAGAAACTGTGGATAAATAAAGATCATGATTAAAAACTACAAATAAGCCCATGCTTCACTCATGTTCTAGACAATGTAAAACGTCCTACTGATAAAGATCTCTGGCCTGAATAGTCATTGAGATCAAAATAAATAGAACAGAACTCAGGAAGGATGTCTAAAGCTTATCATTGTGTTCAGACACACCTTGATAAAGCTGTGACCTAAATCAAGGCACTGATTATATATCTAGCTATCTGTGACTTAAGTTTTAAAGAATCAAATAAACTAAGACATGAAACTAAGACTTTTTTTGGCTACATGGATGTGATTCTTAAACACAGTTAGGTATTGAGAGGTAACCTATACAAAGAACAAAAGTATAATCTTTTTGTACCTAAAATTAAACTAGATGAAAAAGGCCTTGGTCTTATTATGGAACCCTACTAACATACAGTGGAATAAAAAATCTTTTCACCACGATTATGTTACAGGGCTAGAACACAGGTAAAACTTATTATCATAGCTTTTATTGAAAGGCAAATCATACTTACATACATTAAAATAAACCATTTGGTTTTAGCAAAGTTAGATTTACATAATTGATATAAGTTTTCAAAGAGGCCGTTCTATTGCATAAATTAGGCGCGAATGCAAAAAGATTTATTGCTTATACATTAGCAATAGCACTTTGTATGTCAAGACCCAGTAATGTATGTCAATTTACATATCTGATTTGCTTGACTGAAAGCGTGTTTGGAATATAAATAACAAAAAAAAAAAAATGCTAACCATTTTGTAAGATACAATCGTTAAATTGTCACTGTAAATAATCGCCTTGCGTTAGCGGACATATTTTGTCAAATATTCAAAGTTTGTTGTAGACACATAGATACATCACCATAATTGAAACATTTGTCAACATTTATTCTAAACCCAATCCTAAGCGACGTTTGAATAACCACACATCTTGTCGCTTTATACAAATTTTCTCATACCAAAATGTATTACGGGATTATACTTTTTGGTATGAGAAATTGTAGTCCAGTAGGCGTTCCCAATGTATCATTCGTATAGCACAGTCAGATGTTTAAATATATTTATTACTACACATATAATATGCACACAGATTGGTTAGACGATTTGTTTTAGTGTGAGTGAATGTGAATGTGGCTTGGTTAGACGACGTGATGTCATCGTCTAACCAAGTTGAGAAAATTTTTAAGCTATTGCATAGCTTCTATCGCGGGCCTTGAGCGCGGGGACCGAATCCAGAAATTCCGTAACGAAAAAACCTCACGCTCCCCACTCCGCCTACCATGTAGGTTGCCGCTTCGTCTCCGTCGTCCGTTTGCGACGTTGCCGTCGTTCCTTGTAAAAATTCACCGACCGAACGGAACCACCTTAATGCAATAGCTTTACCGCGGCAGTCCCCGAGTGCCACACGTCTTTTTTTTTTTAAATAACCGACCATGTACCTGTCGAGCCACGAGCAGTGTAGGGTTCCGTAGTTGAGAATGCCGACTTTGAGTTCACAGGACTAAAAACATCTTAAAACTAAATTTTCATTGAATTTCTATGAAATTTTACTGTTCCGAGTACACTTTATAGGTTAGTCGCCTGTTACTTTGCAAACCATACTTATACAATCGATAGTTTTTCCTTTAAACTTTACTAATGCTGTGTTTTTTTACGTGTCCATATACAACCGTTTAGTAGATAGAGGTCCCCTATCTACTTAATTTATTAATTATTTATAGCGCAAATTTTGCGCAAAGACATTTGCGCTATAAAACCAAAAATAGTAGTAAATAAGTTTGGAAAATCCAAAAGAGCACGCCTCAAACGGTCCATAATTTTCTTTTTAATTCGTACGCATATAGAAAAATAAAGATATATATAGATATACTAAAACTATGAAGAACAGTCGATTTTTTTTTGTTTATTTAATAACAATTAAACCACATCGAATCAGACCCTGAAAAATGAAAGGGTGCTATTCCTGAGCATACTCAAGCGTAAGAGAAAAAAAAGACTCAATTAGTAAAGTATTTCGGTCGTTATCGTGTTAACAACAGACACACAGACGTCCAGGACAGAACTTTTTTAAACTAACAAAAATATCATGAGTGTTAAAAATAGTGTTTTTTACTTTATATGTGTGTGTATATATTATCTAACAAGTGCAATGTATGATACATAAAGACATTTTAAGTTTGAAAAATCAGATGTTTTGCGCGAAGTGGCAGTAGTACCCACCTCAACGCTTCGCTTATGAGGCGTGCAATAGTACTAATAATCTCTGAGTCTACCGCGGTCAGACAGACAAACCCTTCCTTGTTTACTACGAAACCCTGATATAGTAGAAAGAAGACAAAGTGGTTTTGCAAATAATGTCAACTATGACAGTATTTTATAAATAGTGACAATTTATGAAACAAACCTGTTTCTTAAATAACATGCACTTATCTCACGTACAAAACAAACAAAATGTAATGCAAGTAATAGAATATTAGCTAATAATCTAGTTGGGTAGGTATGTCAACCTCTTGGCACAGTGATACGGAATGTAGGTGAAGTAATGTTTGGAAAGGTGGTTTTAGATAATGGAGCGGCACTAATTGTAATAAGTTTCGAAAATTAGAATAAGAAGGCGCAATACATCGCGCATCAAGGAACAAAAATTTTATCTTTTTAACTGGCCTATTGTGTGCGTTTTATGTCAATATCTTTGAAAATGGCTTGGTTTAATCGAAAATCATTAAGCCTTCTTAAATGCCCTCGATTTTGGTAGTCACCTTGTTTCTAATAACTTCTGCAATCTAGGGACTCTAATTTGGTCAACATAAAACGTGATTATCTCTTTCAAACACCTGAAACTTGATGATTGGTATTAAAGTTATATTTGGAAATGCCTTTGATTGTTTATATTTCAATTAAATTACAGAAATATAATGATGTATTTTGTGATGCAATAAAAACTTGATTATTTGAATTTTTTAATTCATACGATTAATGTTTGCTTACTTGTAATTATCTTTTGTTACACACTTGATTATCATTACGATATCATAATTACTCATTAAAAAAGATTTTATCTTAAAAAATCAATATAACTTTTTGTTTTAATAACACACAATTCTTGATTACTGTTGATTTTATCTTGAGCAACGCCTTCAATCGCATGTATCATACAAATATAATCTATATCAATGACTTTATAAACAACACTTTCATTAGCGATTACTGGAAATACTGGAATCTTTATTATCTCTGATTCATTCACACTCACAGATAATAGTGTTATGGTTTTTATTACTTTAATTGCACATGTCACAGATTATATATCAGTTGCTTCGTAAATAATGTGTCTTATTAGTGTCGTCTATTGTTATGATAATAAAATGCTCATTATTGTTATTCAAAGCGAAACAGTCTTTGTGTATTTGTGTGCATTTATTGTTACCTCAAATAAAACTAAAAAATATTCATTAGTGAATAAGAGAAAACAAACTGTGAATTAAAATATACCTGTCTGACTTAAATGCCAACAAAGGTCACGAAATTGCTATTATTTTCCAATTTGATGCTATGTTTATCACCGATTTCCGACTAATTTATGAAATTGTTCGTCTCACAAAGAAACTTTCTTTTCTCCTAAGATCTCTCGCAGATCGGATTTAGGATCATATTTTAGACCAGTGGTTCCCAAACTTATTTTGTCTACTGCCCACTTTGAGAATAAATATTTTTTTAGCGCCCCCGTTTTTTCACCTATTTAAAAACCACTATAACTTCATATTTAATTTGAAGTTATAGTGGTTTTTAAATAGGTGAAAAAATGGGGGCGCTAAAAAAATATTTATTCTGATATATGAACTACGCGGAGAGAAATATAGAACCGAGTTTGAGCAATCTTTTAATTCATATTAGTTGATGTTCACAAGTTGTTGTTGAGAGTCGAGAGCTCTTGCAGTCGTTGTTTAAGAGGCCTCCTAGCTAAATAAAGCTCCTAGCAAAAAAAAAAAACATTTTCTTTCTGGGTCTCTTACCGCCCCCCTTGAGACCTGCAGCGCCCACAAGGGGGCGTTATCGCCCACTTTGGGAAAGACTGTTTTAGACTAATGTAACCGAATGCAAATTGCAAATCGAAACCATCTATTTTACTCAGAGGAAACTAATGTATTTAATTTCGGACATGTAACTGATTTCATCCGTGCAGAATCGCCATGACGGTATGGCTATGGACCTAACTGTTCACCATGAATCATACACCTGTTTTCGAACAATGGCCTGGATCGTGGATGCTTTTTAATGCCTTTTTTGCACACCCGTATAGGATTCATTGTTAGTTGAGAATGGTATTATATGTATATTAGTTCCAACGCCTTTGGAATTATTATCTTTTCAATATAATTTGGTTATAGCATGTGCCATTTAGTTTTAGTTTTCGAGATTTTTAATTTTAAGATATTGTTCTTACAAATTTGTTCTACGTCTATACTATTATGTAAACATGTACTTACATAAATTAAAGCCGATTTTCAATACTCATCACTCATATTTATTGATTTAAATTTGAACATTTTTAATAAATAAATATGATTGATTTATCCATTATCAAACGCCTTTACTGGTAAAATATTTTATACTGAAGCAAAGATTTCCAAAATGACTGATGAGTTCTTTAATCACAGGATTCACAGGTTTGCTCACAATTGGCTTGCATTAAGCGACTTTTTGTTACTAAATTAAATGAAAAATCAGGTCATACAGGCTCCGATACCACTGATTAATTCAAAAAGCAGCCCATAACTACCAATATGTGCCATGTTCCATCGGTAGCAGTTCTTGATATGTTGACCTCACTGGAACCGGTCGGGCCGGTCCTAGGCAATTACTGAGCCCTTGGCCGTGGTCTTCCGAGTCTGAATAATCTTTAAAGTTGCAATTTCATAACTTGAATGTTGTATGACATCTTGCATTAGGTTGTTCTTACAATTAAGTCTTCAATTTGTAGATTTTGTATTAATTATGGAAATTTGAAGTGGGCCCTTAGCTGCTGTCTTACGATTAACAATATTTAACCTGTCAAGTACCGGAATCGCAGACACAATAGATTTCTATTGTTTTGCGGTTCACATGTGAACCGTCGGTGTTTGACAGGTTAATGCTGCAGATTTATAACGTTTATTAGGTATGTGTTTGTTTATTGTGTTAATCTGTTTGTTTTTATCTGTTTAATGTCCATTGTTAAGCACATGCCTACCCTTTATGCTCTCACATTCTTCGATCTAAGACAGCTTACTGTCATTCATAAGCAATCCATTCTTATTTAATATTGCATATATTTGTTTGTAGTGATGCATGATTGAAACAAATGCTATAGATTCAAATCAAAATATAACAAATGCAATGCAATCATACTACACAAATAGATACAAACCCAAATTCAGATTTATTTGCAATATAAATGACTTGTGTTAAACTGAAATAGAAGTTTTATTTCCAAGTAATTTTACAATACTTGCAATTTGGAAATAAATCTAAATCATCTTTTTAACATCAAGAATAAATGGACCACAGCAAACGAAAGCGACACATTTGTAAAAACTAAAGAAAACAAGATTAAAAAAACTTACAGAAGATTAAACTATTTCTTTATAAGTACGGTACAGTGCTTGCTATTTGTGTAGGCAATAAAGCAGTGAATTAAAATGCAAATCTATGATTTTAGACATCTGACCGCAATTGTGGGGCCGAATCGCCTCGAGCGTTTGAATGTGGGTTAAACCACTTTCTTCGCTGCCTATTGTTTTTTTTCGTGCAATAAATGTTAAGTCTTATCTCACGCTTTATTCCAATGTAAGTTAACAGCGGAATTGTTCTCTTTGAGAATTATTTGAGCTGGATTAGGAGATTCGGAGTGGAGTCTCGCAAGGAGCAATTCTTGGACCAAGTTTAGAATAGACTTTACATTAACCGAATTGCAACTTTTTTTGGGTTTAAGAATATGAAATGCTTTAATTTTTACTTCATGAAATTAATAACTTAAGCAATCTTTTAAGTTAAACTACGAACACAGTATTTGTTTGGTAAAAATGAAAAGGATTAAAAAGCACGTTTTAAACATATATACATTGTTAGCTGTTCCCTGCTGTGCTTGCATTAACTGCATAAACGTAATTTTAGTCAGAAATCTTCCGTATTTCAAAATACAGTATACAACAAGATATATCTTGGTCATAAAAATCTGACACCAGTGGATTAATGTTGTCAAGTGGAACATCAAGTACTATCCTACTAATATTATAAACGCGAAAGTGAGTTTGTATATTTGTCTGTTTGTTACCACTTCACGCTTCAACACTGGAACCTATTTAGATGAAATTGATGTGGATATAATTTGATACCCAGGGAAGGACATAGGATTAGGAGGAGGAGCGAAACCCACAGGCACAGCTAGTTCTTATAATAAAATATTCTGTGGCTACTTCGAAATCAAGCGGTCAAGTGCGTGCGGAATACAAACCGGGTGATTCACTCGCCACTCGGCCCTGGTTCGCCTCCACTGAACTTATATAACTCATAATTTACGGTTTAGCCATTGCTAATTGCTCCAATTTCAAATATTTCAAAATATTGTTAGTTGTGCATTACTTACTTTAAGTAGCGCTTGCATTCAGCCGTGAATGTTGAGTATGAATTGTTATTAATTTGTGATTCATTCAATATCTATCTATACATGTAATAAAACAGTAAAAAAAAATTGTCTGTAAATTATATATATTTCCAAAAAAATTAGGGTCAATGCCAGAAATAGTAATTAAGTAAGGATTTTAAAAAATGATTGTTTGTCTGTTTGAACCATATTATGTAAATATTTTTTTTTGTTATATAGCTGTTAAGCCTGGGCAACATATAGGGTATAACTGATTTTGGGATATGGAACACATGATGCAGAACCATAGTCCAGCTAAACTATAAGAAATATAATAAGCGGCCAAGTGCGAGTCGAACTCGCTCATGAAGGGTTCCGTAGTAGCAAATAACATAATATAAAAGTCTTGTAGTATGTTTTTTTTAATTTTTATATTTGAGTTGATTCAATGAAAGGTAAATTGCCGTTTATGATTTATGACGTATTAAAAAAGAACTACTTACTAAATCTCGTTCAAACAAATTTTCGCTGGTAGTTTTTATGGTAATGAACATCATATATATTTTTTAGTTTTATCATTCTCTTATTTTAGAAGTTACGGGACACACACACACACACACACTTTTTTCCACTTTGGAAGTGTCTCTCGCGCAAAGTATTCGGTTTAGAAAAAAATTATATTAGAAACCTCAATATCATTTTTGAAGACCTATCCATAGATACCCCACACGTATGGGTTTAATGAAAAATAAATTTTTGAGTTTGAATTCTAAGTATGGGGAACCCCCACAATTTTTTTTCTATTTTTGTGTCAAAATGTTAATGCGGTTCACATAATACATCTACTTACCAAGTTTCAACAGTATAGGTCTTATAGTTTCGGAAAAAAGTGGCTGTGACATACGGACAGACAGACAGGCAGACAGACATGACGAATCCATAAGGGTTCCGTTTTTGTCATTTGGCTAAGGAACCCTAAAAATTACGCCTTAGAAAAAGTTGTTCTGTCTGATGAGCATTTTCCGGAGACATAAAGTCCACGCGAACGAAGTGGCGGGCATCTTGTATTTTTCCATTATTTAATAAAAATATTAAAATATACATATGTACAAACAATAGTATAATTTAAAATAAAAATATTAAATATTCCAAAGACAACGCAACATGAAAATTTTTGTTAAGTGATTGCTGCTAGCTATCTATCTTATGTGATGGTACCTACTAATTTTTTTAAAGAATTTATAATTTTCCTTTTTAAAATTTTACTTAAACCAGATGTTTTGGTATTACCAGATACCTATCTACGATTCATACTTTGATTCTATCATTGTCGAAACTGCCAATTTCTGCGTTACTCCCTTCTTGCACTAATGACGAAGTGAGAGTTCCTCAGATTGAGGCCACGACCTTGCCGGACTAAGTTCGGATCCGGCGCGATAATGAAGTCTTTAATCAATGGCCCCAATTCTAGAAAACAATGATATTTAAGACTCTAGCGGCTTGCTAGCGTAAATAGAACCTTTTGGTGTGATGTTAGAGGTGGAATTGTTATTTGTTGAAGTTAACTACATACATATGCAACGTGGAAGGGACATACATACCTGTAATAAATTGAACCACGGGCTATATACTAGATCACAATAGTATAATGGAGTTATAATAAAAGAGTAAAACAACGAAGGAAAAAATGCATTTTTTGTTTTTTTATTGTTATTTTTATTTTATAATGCTATAGTGATCTAGTATAGCCCGTATATTACAGGTATGTTCCTTCCACGTTGTATACATTCATATTATCACACCTGTTTCCCACAGCGGTAGGCAGAGACTTCGGATCTCCACTTGCTACGATCCTGACAGACAGTTTTACCTCAATGATGTTCATTTTTAGGGTTCCGTAGCCAAATGGCAAAAACGGAACCCTTATAGATTCGTCATGTCTGTCTGTCTGTCTGTCCGTCCGTATGTCACAGCCACTTTTTTCCGAAACTATAAGACCTATACTGTTGAAACTTGGTAAGTAGATGTATTGTGTGAACCGCATTAAGGTTTTGACACAAAAATAGAAAAAAAACAGTAAATTTTGGGGGTTCCCCATACTTAGAACTAAAACTCAAAAATGTATTTTTCATCAAACCCATACGTGTGGGGTATCTATGGATAGGTCTTCGAAAATGATATTGAGATTTCTAATAGCATTTTTTTCTAAACCGAAAACTTTGCGCGAGAGACACTTCCAAAGTGGAAAAAAGTGTGTCCCCCCCCCCGTAACTTTTAAAATAAGAGAATGATAAAACTAAAAAAAATATATGATGTTCATTACCATGAAAACTACCAGCGAAAATTGGTTTGAACGAGATCTAGTAAGTAGTTTTTTTTTAATACGTCATCATCATAAACGGCAATTTACCTTTCAATTAATCAAAACAAATATAAAAATTTAAAAAAAAACATACTACAATACTTTTATATTATGTTATTTGCTACTACGGAACCGAGGCGAGTCCGACTCGCACTTGGCCGTTTATTTATTTCTAGTATTTAGGTGTTTTAATCCTGAAATGTCTGGGCATCTACTACGTCACGATGCGTTCTTTAAAATATTGTTTTAAAGAACGCATCGTGACGTAGTATGGAAGGAAAAATAGAAGGAAAAAGAAGAGTAGGAAAACCCAGAAGAAAATTTATCGACCAAATAAAAGAAAAATTAAACGTTAAAACATCTAAGGAGGTTTAGAACTTAGCGGAAGAAAGAGAGACATAGAAAGTACTCCACTGGCAAGAGCCTAGCTCTTAAATATAAGAAAAAAACATTAATATTTAGGTGTTTTAATATTTTGTATAGGTGTTTGGTTACTTAGAACTTGATGAAGGGTGAGACATCGTTTGTGAAAAGAAGCCGCACTCTATATTAAGCGAGCTGTCTAGTATTTTCCACTTGACAATTGCATTAAATGTCACAACCTTCCCTTGAGCCAGGTCGTAGCCTCACCCCTGATGCTATATCCGTATCCGTGTTTACCCATCCCTCGTAGTGGCACATTAGGTATAAGATAATAAGTATTAGTATTAGTTTGCTGTTTACATAAGTTTAAACTAAAGTAAGTACGTTAAAGTACCTAAAACAAGTTTATACGGATGACGGATGAAAAAGCTAACTATTGGCTATTATAAGACGTTTTTTGTTTTATTTTTTCGACACACAATAAAGTAAAACTTGGCAGGTTCTTTTAAAAAGATTTACGCGCATCAGAAAATCTCGTAGAAAAAGTCCTAAAACTATTTATTGTGATAGTTTATGCAAGAGACATTACATCATTATCAGGTCTTTTTGTCTCCACTGCAGGAGCACAACCCTCTCTGTACTACCACAGCCATACTTGGCCAGAGTAGCCGAGGACTTGGCCTACACTCTTCTCGCTGGACACACAGGTTGGAGAAGTCTCATTTATGTTTATAAGCTTTGTTTAGCTTGTATTTCCTAATTCACCTTCTACGACATCCACGGGAGGATTTGGAGTGATCCAATTCTACTCTGCCGGAAACCACACAGCAAAAAAACGGTGAAAAATGATGTACTTACTTATCTAGACATAAGGCATCATAATTTGCATTGAGTAACCAGGGACAAAGAATTGATTAGCACCATCTATATGAAAAAATCCATTTGCACATTTTGCACTTAGCAAAAAGAAATACCTAAGTATATTCTATCTTCAACAAGGCATAAATTATAGCGAATATGAATTACATGCAATTATAAATCATATTGTAGAAGAAATAGAAGCGAAAGTAGAAGAAATGAACGATACGGTGGTTTATTTAACGCTATTCGTATTTGTTTTGAAACATTCGCTTTCTATGTGAGAAATGACTAGAATTTATTGATTTCATATCGGTATCCGAAGGAAGCGGTGATGGCCTAGCGGTTATTGTGCGTCTGAGAGGCACGGGTTCGATTCTTACTGGACGCGACTTGTACCTCTGTGTTTGCACTCATCATTTATCATCATCATTTCAGCCGCACAACGTCCACTGCTAGACATAGGCCTTTATCAAGTATTTCCAAAATTACCGATCTCTGGGGTTTTCTGAGTCTACCATTGAGAGGTAATTGGCCTTAAAAAGCCGCGCTAACCATTGCGAGTTGGCGAGTCCACGGTTTTAAAGGGAATTTAGCCCCTTATGGCTTTTGGTACTGCATTGGATCGGGTTATTGCCGCCCGATATTCGGCATATACGTTTTTATGGCTGGGTAGTTCACCTCGAATTTTTACTTTTTTAATAAATTGAAAAATTCAATAGAGACTCCTTAAATCCAGAAAAATGCTTGACAATGTTGAGAGTAATGCACAACATCATTCGCTCCGCTTATGAGGAGTGCAATATCGATCCATTGTTTTTGGATTATCTAACAGAGGGACTAATTAGAATAATACTTTTCTAACCTTAAACCACCCCTAGAAACTCAGAACTTTTTACCGTCACCACAGAAAGTGATAAGATCACAATAGTACCATGAATTCAGTGTGATACCGATCGATAGGCTATCATAATGGCTTTGTGGCTGATAATGATAATATATCTCTTATCACGCATAAAAGTATTGTCAGCTCGTGGGGTATTGACAGAGTTCTGGGGTGTGATGTGATATGAGGTGACGAGTAAATCCATATGTTTTGACTTTTGATAAATAGTAGACCTTATTTTGGTCGTCATGTTTTTCTGTGTGAGGTTTATCACACAATCTTGTAAAAGCGAAAGTTTGTGTGTGTGTAGGTTTGTTACTTCCTCACGCGCAAACGGCTGGACAAATTTTGATAAAATTTGGTATGCAGGAAGCTGACACCCTGAGCTACATATATATCTGAAAAACTGCGGGCGTAGCTAATACATACATACATACATACTATCACGTCTCTATCCCTAATGGGGCAGACAGAGCATTTTGGGTCTTGCGGTTCTATGCAGAGCCCAGGGCCGCAAGACCCAAAAGCCACTTTTAGCGTCATGGTGGGCGAGAAGATGGAAAAGCAATCAATACAGTGATGGGTTGCTAGCCGCATCGCCTGTTAACATGATTTGCGTTTTTGCCCATTCCCTCGATCGGCTTTTACGATCTGCGCGGGAAGAGAAGCAGCTGGTACATTCTAAGTTTTTTCGTTTCTCCCAGACCAGCATGCGTAGCTAATAAACTCTATAATATAGATATAGGTAGATCACGTCTATAAATGAGGTAGATAGACCCCGGGGCCTACCGAAGTACTTAGCATGAAGATGAAAGTTAAGGAATCAAAATAGGGATGGGTTCGCATCACTTAAACATTTCTCTCAATTACCGGCCGGTTGTCTGGAAGATCCGGGATAAGCCCGCCGTTGTATGTTTTTTTTTTCTGATTTGTACCTGTGTTTTTTCTTATGTACAATAAAGATTTATAGACAAACAAACAAAGAAACAAACAAATATTTATTTATAACTTCTCGCCCATTTCCTCGAATAACAATATGAACTCCAAAACATTATATAACCTAAAATACGAAGAATCAATTGTTTCCGCTCAATAAGGAGAAAACCAACTTGATAAACAGACAACCAGAAACAGCCTAGGAATTTTATGAGATTCAAGATTTTTCGAAACAGATTTTTGAAGTGAAAACTTCTTTAGCGGCGTTGTGCACTTTTTTTGGAATGGCTAAAAAATTATAAACTCGCGTCAAGACACGTGGCCTGATCGAAAATTCGCAGGGCGCTTGCGCGAATGTTCGTGTGTAATGTTACAGCGTGCTACGCGCATCCATGGATGGTGACAGCTGATGGCTCGACCGTCTGTGTAGTGGCCATACTGCTGTGTATTTGAAAATGATTTTGTTGAAAATGAATTTGGTCATGCTTGTGACATTTGTGACAGACTGTGGTTCAGAAAAGATTTGAAATATTTTATACTGTTAATTAAAGCAATTCGTGCAAAATTATTCCCTAACCATTTCAAAATATCAAAAATGCACAACGTTAATATTCAAGTTTTCACTTCTGCCGGCACTCCCAGAGTGCAACCCGTCGTTTTTTTTTAATATTAATTAACGCCATGTTATTTATTTATTTATTAGTACTTAGACGAAAACGGTTCAAAGTGTGCTTTGTCGCAACAAAGTATGAGTTTATAAAACCAGGCAATAAATAAAACGTGAAGAAAGCTCATACTTCACGGCCATTTACCCGTATTAGCATATTTCGCATGCAAATAACGTAACGCTGTGATGATGAGCAAACCAGCTTGATATCTCATAAACTGTAGCACTTTTGAAACTTGCATTAAGGGTCCTCCCCGCGCTAGCGACCTTGAAAACACAAAAAAATTAATTTCTCTTTCTGTAAGTGAGATTATCAGAAACCCTCGTACAACTTTTTAGCTAGTATCCTTAAGTTTCAATAGAACCAGGGTAATGACCCTGGCCTTCCTAAGTAATAGTTACATTTTGTAAAGACAAAGAAAGCTGCATTTCATTTTAAGTAAAAGTATAGTGCGGATTACATCCAGCACTCAATGTTTCAAGAGCAACCGTTTATCTTCATCTTCACGCGTTTTTCTTTCGTGTGATACAATTGTCTCGGTTTATCTGATAACTCGTAAGTGGGACGTTTTAGTAATGAATGTGTGTACGCTGCAGTTTTGAAGATCTAGGTTAATCGATAAAGAAAGAAAAACTTAGCAAATAATGGCATCATAATGTCAATAGCATAATAAAAGAAAAATGGCATGATAAAAATCCAGTTGAAAGTACTGTTGACTCTTTAAACGTGATTAGTATGTTCGTTTTTAGGGTTCCGTAGTAAACAAGGAACCCTTATAGTTTCGCCATGTCTGTCTGTCTGTCTGTCCGCGGTCCTACTCAGAAACTACAAGTACTAGAAAGCTGTAATTTGGCATGGATATGTATATTAATTATGGCGAAATCGTCGTTAAATAAAATATGGAAAAAAAAATTTTTTCAGTGTAGCTGCCATACAAGTAAAGACGTAGTCAATATTTTTTTTTCGACAAACACATTGAGTGGGGTATCGTTGAATAGATCTTTCAAAAATATTGTTAGCTTGTGAACACCATTTTTCGATTTAGGGATCCGTTTCTGAAATATTTGGGTTTAAATTTAAAATTTTTGTTCGAGTCAAGTGTCTCCTCCCTCTATCTGCTAAACGGTTATATATGGCCACGTGAAAAAAATCACAATTATAGCATATACGAGTATAATGTAGTTTGAAGGAAAACTATCAGAGCCAAGTAGGGTATACAAATTAAAAAGTTATAGGCGATCAACTTATAAAATGTACTTGAAAAAAGACATTTTCATACAAATTCAATAGATATTAGTTTTTAGACGTTTTTAGTGGCAAGAACTCAAAGTTGGCATTCGCAACTACGGAACCACTTGCCCAATTATTGTAATGAAGAATAAGTCAAATCTGTGAATTTACTCACAAAAACACGCAATCAACTTCTTACTGTTGAGAATAGGCCTCTCCCAATCATCTACTCCACATTCTCTTTACCATGGATACCATCAATAAAACGTTGTTCCCATCCAAAGAGTATTCAAATACAACCTAAGATTCTCAAGAGTCAGATCAGAACATAGATAAAAAAAACTAGGTCCATGGATCCGATGCTCGCAAAGATTTAGAATATATCATAGAAGATTGTCTTGACTTTCGTGGAATATATGCTCGGCTAGAGTTGCCATTTCCTAAAATTAAAAAGCCAGGCGTCGCGCTAAATAATGCAGAATATTTAGCTCAAAAGCCGGACGGGGATTCGATACAGTGACGGGGCAAGATCAAAGTTTTGTGTAACACAGTTGGAATAAAGCCCAAAAAATAAAATAAACCATGCGCTTTGCCAAAAAGTCGAACAGAGTTGCTATTTTTCAAACGCTGAGTCACTAAACGAACGATTTTTTGTATGGAAAAACCATTCGTTTAGTTGACTCCGCGTTTCAAAAATAGCACTTCAGGCCGGACATATAAAAGCCAAACATGTCCGGCTAAAGGACAGATGACAGTTCTACTTATGGCAAACAAATCTGACATCAGTGTGACCGAATTTAAATATCGATTTATAGTTTGGCCGAAATGTGCCGCTTCCTGCCAAATGGTAACGGTAATAATTCACAAAATCACGCAGCCCCGATGTACACAGTAGTTCTAGTTGTAATCAATCATTGAGCTGACCTGCTTAGGTAGAGGCCGTGGGTTCAAGCACCGTGAAACACACGTACCACTTCACTTGACGATTAGGTCACAGATTAAAAAATGATAATTTCTGTAAGATTTCCGGGTAAAAATTTACAAAATAACCATTAATAAAAATATACAAAATAATAACGAACGCGAAAGTTCCTCCTTAGGATCCTTTGACCTGATAACCTAGTCTCGTATTGCCCTAACTTGCTCATAAAATTAAGGGTCCCCCGACCCTAGACCAAAATACAACTTTCCATACAAACGTAGTCTACGTTTTATTTCAAAACGACATGTCCGATTTGGGCAAAATTTTGTAATTTCAAAGATATTGCAATTATCTAGGTTTATAACTAGTTTCCTACAGTAAAAATATGAACTTGAAATAGAATATAGTGTTTTATATCATTTTTGACCATTAGTATGGGAAACTTCTAAATCGTTATATTTTCTTTCCAGTTCATAATTTTACTGTAGGAAACCAGTTATAACCCTAGATAATTGCAATTACTTTACAATTACCAATTTTTACCGGAATCTGACATGTGGTTTCAAAATTAAACGTAGACTACGTTTGTATGGAGAAGTCTAGGGTCGGGGGACTCTTAAGATGACTTGTTGATTAGCCAAATAAAGAAGACTACTTAGTATGCGTAAACAAGCCAGGTCGAATGTTGACTGACCAGAACTTGGCTCCCGTATAAATCCTAGTTCTTTTGTGTGCGAAATTGACAACCAAACCATATCATAAATAATATTCAATTTGTTTTGACATTTTCTCATGTTTTTGGTGGGATACGTTCTCATCATCAGGTCTTTTTTAGTCTCCACTACTCAATCTCTGTACTAATATGGCCATATTTGGCCAAGGCAGCTAGGGGATTTGGCCTACACTCTCTACGCTGGCCAGACGGGTTAGAGAGGTCTCATTGATGTAAGCTTTGTTTAGCATATTATTTCCTCAGTCTACGACATCCACATTACATGTTATATCTCTATATACATCGTAGTTTCTAGACTATATAAACCAGACTGCATGAATACGATACATACATACATACTATCACGTCTTTATCCCTAATGGGGCAGACAGAGCATTTTGGGTCTTGCGGTTCTATGCAGAGCCCAGGGCCGCAAGACCCAAAAGCCACTTTTGGCGTCATGGTGGGCGAGAAGATGGAAAAGCAATCAATACAGTGATGGGTTGCTAGCCGCATCGCCTGTTAACATGATTTGCATTTTTGCCCATTCCCTCGATCGGCTTTTATGATCTGCGTGGGAAGAGAAGCAGCTGGTACATTCAAAGTTTTTTTTATTTCTCCCAGACCAGCATGAATACGATATGTAAGAAGAATCTCCAATCATAGTATGACCTGCTGATATAGCGGTCGTGAGTTCAAACACCGTGGTAGGTTCATCACCTGAACTAATAAGGTTGAAACGGATACGACATACAGCCAGCAGAATAGGCAGTTCATTGATTTCCCATCACATTTGATTGTAGGTGGAACAATTATATACTTTTAGATACAAAATGTAAATTTATAACCTGCCTTATTCTCAAACGTACGGATACTGTTCATACTGAACAACTTTCCCAAAGAGCAGAGGCCGAATTATGAAAAAAAAATTGTTCCCCCTTACAAAATTGCTAATGAGCTGATCAATTTAGTATGGGAAGTTTTTTTTTCATATCGGTACGTTTTAGAATAGGGCAAGGTAACAGATTTACTACCTGTTCAAAGTTCTAGTATAAAGTATAAAGTTACATTTAATCTCAGTAAATCAAATAACATTCATTGTATTAACATGTTTTATTATAAGATGGAGATGAGAAAATAGCTTTTCAATAAATAATTAGAAGAAAAATACGAAGATAATTAAAAATACTGGTAGAAAAAGCCATGGGCCTTGTCCCTTTGTTACAATTTAAGCTATATTTAAGATAGATTTAAGCTATGTTGAAATAAAAAAAAAAAAATAAAAAAAAAAATTATAAGTTAAATAAATAAAAAAAATACTGTGTTCATTAGATTGTTTTGCCAACTGTACTTACGTACTAAAACTGAAAGATTTGCGTGTTACCTAGTGTTCTAGTATGTTGAATTGTTGATAATTATCATTGTTTTGTGGTATTCCGCTAATTGTCTTTACTGTTTACTGTGCCGTTAGGTTGGTACTCCGAATTTACCTTGGGATAGCTAGTTATAGCTATATAATTTTGTGTAATGTACAGAATTTCACCACTTTATCTGATAGTCATTTTGGATATGAAATCAAACTGACACTGGATTTTAGTTAAGTGAATCATGGTGAATGAAGATATCAATTGCGGCACAAAAATATTAAATTCACTATATGAACATCTTCGCCTACGTATATGTATACTTACTTACCTCGCTGGCTCAGTGACAAGAAGTGGATCTTGGCCTACGAGACAAAAGAGCGCCACAATTTTCTGTTCTGAGCGATATCTTGCCAGCTGACAACTTCCATCCCGCAGATCAGCCTGTCCCGCATCGCTCCAGCGATATCTGTCTGATACTTTTACCATCATCAGCATAACCTGTTGGTTGACTGGTAGAAAAGGCCTCAGGCCTTAAGTCCGCTATTGACTTGACATGTATTGTAATAAAGTTAAATAAATACCTTTACCATATATGCTGCCTTGACGCCACGATCCCCTTTCAGTCTTTCCAGATGCCAATACAAGTCACACATTGTACCTATTTTGTTTATGGTCTTTGTATAAAAATGATGGCCAAAGATGCGTGAAGGAGGCGTCGAATGTCCTGCAATAAAATGGGTTGAGGATATAGTCAAAATCGCGGATGAGAGCAGCACAGGACCGAGATAGGGGTCAACGACGAAAAGAGGCCTATGCTCAGCAGTGGGCGGAAGAAGAGTTAAGATCACAGACCTAGATACTTTGTATATACATTTCTAACTGCTATTTTCGGGCATTGTACGCGTATTTGTTTTTAATGTACTAATAGTATGTGTGTGTGTTCTCATGTATAAGTGAAATGTAAATTTCTTTATGAGAATAAATATCTTAACCTAGATGTAAGATAAAGGTACATCTATGTCTGTGAATAAAGAGGATTTTAGACTTAAAACGAGAGTCAATCGTCTTTCAGTATTCCTGGCATATAGGGAGAATTAAAAATAACAATGCTTCTAGCCTTCTGCCATAAAAATGTCGCATAGCGGTTTACAGCGACCTAAAAATAGATTCTATTACTTAGTAGTTAACCAAATTGTCGTAATCGAGCCCGAAATCAAATTAACAAAGTTTGCGTGTAAAAAGTCAATGCTGTTCCCTAAATAGCCGGTCTATACATGCGATTGTTACAATATCTGCTATTACAATATGCTGTGAAGTATCAAGTACTGCAACGCCCTGGGCGACACAGCACGTTGACACCCTTAAATGCTCTCTCACCCATGATATTTTATGGGATAAAGACAAAACTATCATCATCATCATCTGGTCTTTTTAGACTCCACTGCAGGCGCACGACCTTCTCTGTACTACTAAAGCCATATTTGGTCAGAGCAGCCAGAGTATTTGGCCTACACTCTCGACGCTGGCTAGACGGTATGGAAAGGTCTATATAATTATAAACTTTTTTTAGCTTGTAATTCCAAAGTAAATCCACGGGAAGACTTGGAGTGGTCCTATTCTACTCTGGCGGAAACCACATGGCGAAAATATACATCGATAACAGCAGACAAGCCTTTGGTTTCTATTACTTTCAGTACCCCTACTGGGGCTTCACCCATAGTGTTTTACGTTGCCACCCCTTTAAGCCTATAGTCCTGGGCCTGGTCCGTTCGGTTATTTACTGTTTACACTACGTACATTGAAGAGTATATTTTTATGTTATAAATGCGTTACATGACTACAAGTGATAGTGTATCAAACACATTACATGCTCGTTTGTGCAGCAACTACGTAAACATTGGTTTATGTTTCCTGCCAGCGCTTGCCAAATACCGGTAGTATTGGAAGGTATACCTGTCCGCACAGTATCAATAGATATTGCTGGTCCAATACGCATAAGTAGGACGTCAAAATTGCTTCCTAAAGCATTAAAAAGTTATTGCTTATTGCACAAAGTAGCACATTTAGGTATAAAATATGTACGAGTACTTGCCTTTTAAAGTCATGCAGTTTGAAAGGAGTTTTTATTAGATTTAAGTTGAGTCTTCTTCTCTTAAGTTGCTCTGCCTGACGCCGTTTATAAGTGATCTTAAATTGTATTGTTCTCATATTATTTAACTTTATTTTCCATAAAATATTGAGTATTATGTCGCTAGCTACATTGACTGTCATTGTTCACAGATTGTTATTAAGAAACAGTAACCCCTTTTGTAGGTTTTTTCATGGACGGTAGGTTTGTCCAATAAAAGTCTTCCGACTTTAATCTTAATCCTCTTAAAATACTGCACTTATGATCATTTCATTTAAAACACTATAATCATTCAATTTAAGACACTATACACTAACACGTAAAGACGTCACAAATAAAGGTTTGTGACGGCATACAGTATTTTGTGTCTTGACTCTTGCAGTCTCCAGATTCAAGACTAGACTAGACCACTTTTATTAAAACATCACGGTTAATATCTATTCTACAACAAAATGTTTGAACAAATGTTATTCAAATTATGCAATTGCGTACGCATACAAAAAGTGTATTGCAACTCATCAAGTGCATCCACTTTCGCTTACTGCACGATATTGCCAGCATTCATATCGACTTGTTGACAGATGGTTTTACACAATCGGCGACTATTGTCAGTTTGTAGATTGTGTAAAATGAGGTAAATCTTCGTATTGCACTACTAGTCTAATGTCACGATTTTCCCGAGATACTACAATGACGACAGTGGCGACAAAAAAAAAGACCTGATAATGATGTATCAGGTCTTTTTTTTTGTCGCCACTGCAGGAGCACAACCCTTTCTGTACTACCTGAGCTATACTTGGCCAGAGCAGCCAGAGGACTTGGCCTACATTCTCCTTGCTGGCCAGACGGGTTGGAGAGATCTCACTGATGTTTATAAGCTTTGTTTAGCTTGTATTTTCTGAGTCGCCTTCTACGACATCCACGGGAAGACTTGGAGTTGCCCTATTCTACTCCGCCGGAAACCACTCGGCAAACAATCATAGCACACATCAACCCACTGCTGGGCATAGACCTCCCTTTTTTGTGCCATTTCCCACTGAAAATCTGGCCAGTGTTGGCAACTTTCACATATGAAAAACAAACGACATGGATATTGAATTTGTGGTAGAATTGACCTTCAATTACTCCAATTTATACACCCACATACATACATACTATCACGTATTTATCCCTAATGGGGCAGACAGAGCATTTTGGGTCTTGCGGTTCTATGCAGAGCCCAGGGCCGCAAGACCCAAAAGCCAGTTTTAGCGTCATGGTGGGCGAGAAGATGGAAAAGCAATAAATACAGTGATGGGTTGCTAGCCGCATCGCCTGTTAACATGATTTGCATTTTTCCCATTCACTCGATCGGCTTTTACGATCTGCGTGGGAAGAGAAGCAGCTGGTACATTCTAAGTTTTTTATTTCTCCTAGATCATTTTATTACACCCACAACCAACATTTAATCGTACCAAACCCATTACACCCTGTTTGTTCAGCATTGACGCTCGTCCATGACTCGTGCTATCGATTTTGAGGCTTTCACGCTGGTACTGCTTGTGTCACGTGGCTTACGACGGCCAGGGATGTTAGTTGTAAATATTGTATGACAGATCGATTGGCAGACCTATTCTTAGTGAAATTCGTCGATATTTAATGACATAAATGTTTGTTCTTTACTTTAAACATTAAAATGTCTAGAATAAAATTCATAGATCATATCGATCTAGATGCTAACGAGCTAGATGAAGCATTTTGGATTTTGCGGTACTAGCAGACCGAACAGATCTCTTAAAAATTTAGAAATTATAAGCAAATATAAATTCCTAAAAATGCCTTTCGGGTCACGCTCATCTCTCCCTCTCTCTCCCTCACCTCAGGGTATTCTCCGTTTCATTCTCAGCTATAATGGTGCTAAGCCCAGGGTCTTTCTGGCTTTTTCTTCTACACTTCCCACGGTCTTGAGCATCCTTGGTTGTAAAAAAGAAACAAATTAGAACTTACTCTCTTGATATCCGACAAGTACATACGTAGTCTGGCAATCAAGTCTGAACTGGCAATACTGCGTCGTTCATAAATATATGGCTAGACAAAAGAGGCCTTCCTTTTCTTCTATTCAAAACTAGCCGTAGCCCGCGACTTCGTTCGCGTGAACTTTATGTCTCTGGAAAATGCTCATCAGGCTGAACAACTTTTACTAAGGCGGCATTTTTATATCTCTTATAGTTTAGCTGGACCGTTATGGTTCTGCATCAGGCGTTCCATTTTCCAAAATCATTTATACCCTATATGTTGCCCAGGCTTAATAGCTATATAACAAAAAAAGTTTCATTCGAATCCGTCCAGTATTTCCGGAGATTAGCGTGTACAAACAGACAAACAGACATACAGACACACAGACAGACATTTTTTTTTAAATTCTTACTCTATTACTACGTCTCCATCGCCCCCAATTTTTTTTTTGGAAATATATTTAATGTACAGACGCACTTTTTTAACTGTTTTATTATATGTATAGATGTACAGACACACTTTTTTTACTGTTTTATTATATGTATAGATTTGAAATTAATGGCGCGCTTTTTTGTTTTTTTATGCGTGTTTTTCTAAAGTACCTTTTTAGTGGCGTCGTGAAAATGAATAAATCTCATTATTAACATGTTCTGATCAATTTTTTGTGTAAGTACTTATATGTCATCAGTAGTTAGCGTTAGATCAGACGGGTCTATGACACCGTGGTCAGCCGCGTGCGACGGAGCGGTCAGAGTCGTCCATCAAACTGAAACCACAAGCCGGAAACTGACACTGTGTGGAATTAACATAGTGAGCTCTTCTGTGAAAACTGTTGAGGAAAATTTATTGCTTTATTTCTCTAAGTTTTATTCGCTAAACTTACCTGGTATGAATTTTCCGCTAAGAATTGTATGCATACAATATTAATATTAAGTATTGTAAGCAATGATTACTGGCAATCAGTGAATGCAAAAAATACTTGGTATGAATTTTCCGCTTGAAATTTTTTTAAAATATTTTTCATACAATAGCATAGGGAGTTTATAATCGGGTTTGGTTAACAGGATGTCAATGTTGCCAATAGGAAAATTCAAAGAATTTGTAGTAACTTACAAAAACTTTTAACAACTTCAAAACCTTTATTTATTTATCATATTTCTATATAGAATCTAGCTAATTTTCTCGGTCTAAGTGTTTCTTGATAATTTTTGATAGGTTTTGCGACTGTTAGTGGCGGCAAACGTTTACTTTCTTAACGTCTAGTCTGTGAGCAGATCGGAATCCGTGCGCCTTGCATTGTTTTACTATTGTGTCTGGTATTTTGAACATACAACAGATTAACCAAAGTTTAGAAGATAACCGGGAAAATAGCTAGTCTACCCTGTGAAGTACGGATAACAAAAAATACACCTCGAAATAATGATTTTATGATTATATTATACTACACATCTTAGCTACACATGTATTGAAGAACATATACACTTCTGGCAAGGCCTTTGCGTTTTCAAAAAGAAAACAAGTCTTTTTACAAATCATATATTTTATACAAAACCTTGAGTAATTCTCATAACTTCATTTCTCCATTTTCGTAATCAAATGTAATTTTATCTCAAATCTGGGTGTAAGAATGCCTAAATAGGTGCATCTCGGTCAGTTGAGTCACCATGTCGAAATTTTTGCGAGCTAAGGAGGTTCCTAATTATCATACTGGCATAAGTAAGTACCTAGTTACTTATAAATAAAAAGATACTATGTATATGATGTACCTATATGTGTAGATAGTCTTTAAAAAATACCTGCTATGTGGCGAAAAATAGGAAAATCGCGCCAGTGTTTTGTGGTAATACTCCTGCATTTAAAGGTTTATAGACCTATAGGCTATTGGTAACAACTTACTCCCAGATGCCATCAAAGAAAAATATTGAGGATAGAATATTTTCATTGCATTAATTTATATTTGCCGATAGTATCGATAGAATGACGACCTCCGTGGCGTAGTGGTCACCATGCTGGTCCGCCACCCAGAGGACCCGGGTTCGATCCCCGGTCAGGGCAAGTTGGAAAATGGCCTTTTTCAAATTGTCCTGGGTCTTGGATGTTTATCTATACATGTATTTGTTATAAAATATAGTATCGTTTATCCCATATCCCAAGTCTCGAACTTTGGGGCTAGCTCAATCAGTGATATTTGTCCCTATATATATTTATTTTTAATGTTCGATACTATCGATAGTATCGTTGGTTATCACTAGTATTACTCTAAAACAGCTATCGATAGGCCTATCGATAGATCGGCATTTTTAGATTGAAACTTATCGATTTTTGACAACTCTAATAAAATAACCGGACAAATGCTAGTAACACTCGCACACGAAAGGTTCCCTACCATTAGCTATAAACGTTTGTTGTATGAAAGCTTTCCTTAAATATTTATTAAATATATATTCTGTATTTAATATTTGTTGTTATAGCGGCAACAGAAATACATCATCTGTGAAAATTTCAACTGTTTAGCTATCACGGTTCGTGACATATAGCGTGGTGACTGACAAACGGACAGACAGACGGACAGCAGAGTCTTAGTAATAAGATCCCGTTTTTACCCTTGATACGGAACCGTAAAAGGTAAACATGAAAGAATCCCATACCACAGAATAAATACTAGTACTCACGTCACGTAGTAACTGCCTCCGTGGTGTAGTGGTTAGAGCGTTCGGCTCGTACCCGGAGGTCGCGGGTTCGATTCCCGGCGGGGGCAACGACTGTGTGTTGTTGTCCTAGTTTGGTTAGGACATTGTAGGCTGATCACCTGATTGTCTGATAAGTAAGACGATCCGTGCTTCGGAGGGCACGTTAAGCCGTCGGTCCCGGTCACTGTCTTTGACATTGGTCGTTACCTAAAACCATGTCAGAGGCCTTTAAGGCGGTTTAAAAACTCTGACACTAGTGTTAGTCACTAACACACACGATAAGAAGAAGAAGACTCACGTACCCATACTAGTACCCATAATAACATCATTTTTTTTTAATTATTTTATGTATAAGTATTTTATATATGTATATACTTATTATTATTTGATTTCTTATTTTTATTGTAGTCTAGTATTAGAAGTTTTTGCAGTTTAGTATACACCCCGTCTGCTAACGTTTCACTAAGTTCTTTCCATCCATCGGTTGTCTGGAAGAAATCGCTTTTAGCGATAACACCGCCCATTGTACATTTTATGCTTTTTTTTCTGTGTATATTTGTATAATTGTTATTTTTTTGGTGTACAATAAAGTATTACTTAACTTAACTTACTAGAATACCTTACCCAATGCCCATACCGCACGCTCAGCTGTTCCACCAGACGCACACACATCTGCTTCCGACACATGTCGCCCCTAAATGGCAAATTACTTTTTCTAAAACGGTAATAGAAAGGTGTTCTGATGCCTCTTTTACGATCTACATCTGTTGTTTTTTTGTGCTGTAAGTAATGATTGCGTTTTGTTTATGCTATTTTTATCCATCGATGAATTTAATTTTACGCCTGTGTGTACGCCTTTACATATGTGATTCCATATATAAGGTCTAACAAAATATACTGAAACTATTTTAAGGGTGAATTCAGTACGTGACACTGAACAACTTTCCCCAAGGAACACGTATCAAAATATGAAAAGTAATTTGAGGCCTCCCATACAAGTAAACCGATCAGCTAATCCGAGTTTGTATGGAGAGCCAAGAATTATTTTTTGTATTTCGATATTCATATGTTCCTTGGGGAAAGTTGTTTACTATTACGGACTGAATTGATACTTTAAATAGTTTTAGTATATTTTGTTAGACCTTATTTAAATGTAGGGACCTACCTATTTATGTTTAATATTTATAACATTTGAAATACATAATCTATGAATATTTTATATTGTATTTAAGTCGTGTAGGTACACACCGTTTGCTAAAGTTTCATTACCTATATTCTCTCCATCTATCAGTTGTCTAAAAGAAACGCTTCTACCTTCTATCTTTTTCTGTGTGTATATTTAATTATTGCTATTTTTTGGTGTACGATAAAGTATTACGTGCTTACTTGAATACGAACAATGTTCGGTGTAGGTAATATAATTTTTATATTATTTCATCAGACTCGTCAAAGATGACGCAAACTTCGCGGTTGACTGGCGATGATGAAAACCAGGTTTTTTATTTTAATAAGTATGAAAAAAGGTTCGCCTCTGATGTGGTTTTGTTATTTTTGATATCTTCAGTAGTCGATGGTTTGTAGGATTCTGAATAGTCAATACTGAAACTATATAGAGCGAATAATATTTTCTACCTATAAGCTTGTATAACATTTTCTTGGCCCGTTGAAGTATTGTACCTATATTTTGTAGTAACTATAAGAAACTGTATCGCTGTTAGTTTATCAGAAAACGGTTAAACAAAAACTTTAAAACAAAAAAATTAATAAGGTGCACATCCAAAAATATAATGTGACGTTTTTTCAAAATGAAAATGTCGTAACAAGTTCTTAAACTACAATCTTTACAAAATTGTAGTATGTAGTTCCCAGAGTGCCTGTAGCGCAGACGTCGTAGTATTTGATGCTATAAATACTATTAAAATGGCATCAAAAACTATAAAATACTAGTAACAAGTTATTTTACAGTATGTCTAGACTAGATACAATAAGCGATTCGAGCACAATAAAATGTGCTCTGCTGCAGCAGCTATTAAAACGTCATTTTAACAATATTTACGCTCTAAAACCTATAGCGTTTCGGCCACAATAGGAGTTCAGTGACATCTGTAATACTTTTCAGCTTATTGTAACATGCATGAGTCGACATAGCTAGCACTAAATAGCGAGGGGACAGAAATGATGTCACTTCGAATTCGTATCGGTATAGATAATATTTGTATATTTACCGATACCTGACTGAAGTCAGCCTTATTTTTAAGGCGCAGTTTCCTTAGACGCAGGACACACTGAAAGGACGTAAGACGCAAACGGGGCGCAGACATATGTCTCTTCCGTGACGGCAAAAGGAACGGGCGTCCATTCTTTCTGCGTGTTCTGCGACGGTTGTTTCTATACATTTTGCTGTCGCTTGCCGTGGTGGAAGAGACATATGTCTGCGCTCCGTCCGGCCGCGTCTTACGTCTTTTCAGTGTGTCCTGAACTCTTGCGTTTTAGTTCCTGTAAATAAATATACAAGATTCTTTAAAAGAATTACCAATATTTTAAGATGAAGTTCAGTTATTTTATGAACTTATAACGACAGAAAATATCAATCTAGGTCTACATTTGTTGTTCAATCGCACAGACTTTAATAGAACCCGTATATTTTTTGAATGGATTTGAGTAACAAAATTATAAGCATTATATTTTCAACATATTTCTTTTAACGTTAAGTACAGTGAATGTATTTAACGCTATTGACAGCCTGCTATAACGCGGCGAAGGTCGATTGTGATCGATTATAAATAATTGTATGAACATGAGGTACCTACGTGCTGTATCAATATTAAAGTATCGATTGTGTGGTAAATGTACTGTCAGAAGTAATGTTGTAAAACATACCTATATAATATATAATCGACACATCCCGGCATTATTAGCAGGTACGCGTTTTTCACTAATTCAAAATTTTTATTTAAATATTTCTTAAATTTTTATCTTTGGGAACGCCGATACTGCTGTCGTTCTATATCAATGTCAAACAAATAGAGTATAATACCCATATTTTTGAAAAGTGTCTAAATTAGATTCCATGCTAATAAACCACTTAAAAATATACAACAATTTCATTCAATCGATGAGTGCCCTAAAAATGCATTTAAATTTGACATTTATGTACAAATTTTAGGAAAACCAGTATCAAATCTCCTTGGTTAGAAAGCGGACCCCGGGCTCTGAAGCATTACTGCTGAAGATGCAACCGGGAATACGTTCGGATGATGATAATAGTCCAATTGGGTAGTCATTAACATCAGGTCTTTTTGTCTCCACTGCAGGAGTACGACCCTCTCTATACTACCAAAGCCGTACTTGGCCAGAGTATCCAGAGGACTTGGCCTATACTCTCCTCCCTGGTCAGACGGGTTGGAAAGATCACATTGATATGCTTTGTTAAGCTTGTACTTTCTAAGTCACCTATTACGACATCCACGGGAGGACTTGGAGTGGCCCTATTCTGCTCTGCAAACCACACGGCAATTGGGTAGTACAATCTTATTATTATACTACTAGCCGAAGCCCGCGACTTCGTTCGCGTGGACTTTATGTCTCTGGAAAATGCTCATCAGGCTGAACAACTTTTACTAAGGTGGCATTTTTATATCTCTTATAGTTTAGCTGGACCATTATGGTTCTGCATCAGGCGTTCCATTTTCCAAAATCATTTATACCCTATATGTTGCCCCAGCTATATAACAAAAAGTTTCATTCGAATCCGTCCAGTATTTCCGGAGATTAGCGTGTACAAACAGACAAACAGACAGACATTTTTTTTAATTCTTACTCTATTACTACGTCTCCATCGCCCCCAATATTTTTTTTGGAAATATATTTAATGTACAGACACACTTTTTTTACTGTTTTATTATATGTATAGATTTAAAATGCGTAGAACAACACAGTAGGTAATGTGCGTGCCGGGAAGGGAACCTTGTACCACATTCAGTCGGAATCGGAAGGAAACACGCTCGATCAACACGAAACAACGTAACCCTATCATCATCTGTTAAGCTGTTTATTTCTTCTGGCAGTTACTTAGTTATTTTTTTATGCTAAAATAAGTGAAGAGTTTACTTATAAATTGTGCTTAAATATTCACTATAAATCACGGAGACCCATAACTTATTCTAATATATAAGAATATAACATATACAACGTGGAAGGAACATTGAACCACGGGCTATACCAGACCACTATACATACATACATACTATCACGTCTTTATCCCTAATGGGGCAGACAGAGCATTCTGGGTCTTGCGGTTCTATGCAGAGCTCAGGGCCGCAAGACCCAAAAGCCACTTTTAGCGTTATGGTGGGCGAGAAGATGGAAAAGCAATCAATACAGTGATGGGTTGCTAGCCGCATCGCCTGTTAACATGATTCGCGTTTTTGCCCATTCCCTCGATCGGCTTTTACGATCTGCGCGGGAAGAGAAGCAGCTGGTACATTCTTTTTTTTATTTCTCCCAGACCAGCATGGGAGCACTATAGTACTCTAAGTAAGACCACTATAGTATAATTAAATTGAAATAACAGTCAAAAACTAAAAAAAAAACGGCATTTTCATACAAGTGTGCAGTCGCCTGAGCAATTTGTATGGGAATGTCGATTTTTGTTTTTGTTTTTGACTGTTATTTTATTATTATTAAAATATAGTGATCTAGTATAACCCGTGGTTCTATTGTACCGGTATGTCCCTTTCATGTTATATAAAAATATTATATACTAGCTGTTGCCCGCGACTTCGTCAGCGAGGACTTTAGTTTATAAGAATCGTTATTTTAATATTTTTAATAAAACGGTTCAAGAGCATATCAGGTCACGCGCAGTTAAGGGTTCCGTAGTTGTGAATGCCGACTTAGAATTAAATCTAAAGAGTTCATCATCATCTCAGCCCTTTTTCCGTCCACTGCTGAGCATAGACCTGTCTTCGTCGACACATCTCGGTCCTGTGTTGCTCACATCCAGGTGTAACCCGCGACTTTGTTTATTTCGTCAACCCATCGCATAGGCTCCGTCGAGCCAGTTGCCCAGCCCAGTTTTACTTTAAGTTCATGATCGTTGCAAAATTACAGCTTTTTGGTACTAAGTAAAACCACTGACAGAGAAACAGACAGAAACGGCGAAACTATAAGGGTTCCTTGTTTACTACGATCACACATTATCTCTAGTCACAGTCTAAGTCGACCGGAATTTTAACATTGTAAACTTACTCTGTACATGTAAACTTACACTGTTACCGAATGTTACTGCTACGCCGTGGGTCTCTCAAAAACGGAATAGTTATACAATAGGTAGTGACTTTGCTAATACTTCATTCATCTTCCGTATTTTGGCGAGAGTTCCCACAGCACTGATCTGTTGAAGCTCTTTGCAGCGGACTGCTGCCGCTGTCTATACGTATCTTCCCCTCTCTCCCGCCCTCCTGATGTGGCGGTGCAATGGTAAGCCTTGTCAAACATGTCTTTCGCTAGGCGGGAGATGAAAGTCAAGAAATAAATAAGCATTTCTACTTTAAGTCCCGACGGATGACAGCATTCCTCAAGTAACCTTAAACATAGGTTTTCTTATGATCGACTTAATCATGAGCCGTGTCCGTAGCCGGAAGCGAGAGGAAAGTACTGGATAGAGCTTCCCCCGGGCCATCTTTACTATCTTCACCATTCTATTGATGTGGACTTTCAAGCTGAGGCATCTGTCAAACTTTAGATACCTCCAGGTATTTGACGTGCGAGTGCCTCAGCAAATTTTCCCAGTAGAACTTCAAGGATGGCAGGAAGTAAGTGTTCTCTGAGATCAATGTCTGCTCAGGGAAAGAGGTCACAATCCAGAGGAGTCTTGGCATGGGTGTTCCTCACATTTTTATTGCAGTCCCTAACCTAAACTTAACCTAACCTTTTTTCCCTAACCTTTTTTCTTACGTGAGGAAAAGGTGCCTTTCAGCCACAGAAAATCGGACGGTTTTGGCTCTCACCCACTTAAAAACTCATGGTGATAACGGCGTTACCGCTTTGGCCAAGTCCGTGTGCTTAATTTTGTTCCAAAGACCTGGCACAGCGGCTTTGGCTGACCTCGAGGTACTCTCTCAGTTATCGATAGGAGTCTGAGTGGTCTGCACGGTGGTTTATGCCTTCAATTTTATCCGCTAGGGTAAAGACGCGTGTTGACACAAATGCTCCTTTCAAACTGGAGGACCGTATTTTTGGAGTGACGGAATCCCGTTCCCATCGCCCGACTGGCCTCCTGCGCCTTTTTTACGCGGGAAAAATCCCTTCGGACACCTTAACAGTAATGGGAGACCGGTAAGGTTATGTGGCGTTTACCACTAAAAACTCCGCGGTGTCACCTCTCAGCCACTATGGGCCAGCCCCGGCGCGGTGACCGCTATGGCGGTCCGTGACTCGCTCACGGCACCCTATGCTTTAGTCAGAGGACACCCCCTGCGCCTAACCTAACCTATGAAGTACTTTCTATTTTGATTCCTTTTTCCATGTTCTCGCCCACAACATGCTAATAATGGCCGTTTGGCGGCGTTGGGTCTTGCGGCCCTATGTTCTGTGTATTTTGATCAGCACCATCTATCGGTGACCATAAAAAAACTAATAAGTGCTCCCCGAAAACATCAAAAATGTAAAGTTTTAGGGTTCCGTATTCCGTACCCGAAGGCTAAAAACGGGACCCTGTTACTAAGACTCCGCAGTCCGTCCTTCCGTCCGTCGGTCTGTCTGTCACCAGGCGGTATCTCATGAACCGTGATAGCTAAACAGTTGAAATTTTCACAGATTATGTATTTCTCTTACCGCTATAACAACTAAAAACAGAGTAAAATAAATATTTAATTGAGGCTCCCGTACAAACGTGATTTTTTATAGATAATGGGACGGAACCCTTTGTGCGCGAGTCCGACTCTCACTTGGCCGGTTATTAAATTTATTATTTTTTATAAACCATAATAATAACATTGACAAAAGTTTTAGCCAATGCAACTGAACACTCGTGTTTCATAGCAATTTTTCGAACAAAAATGTTTAATAACTTTTTTATTTATTAACGGATTTCAATGAAACAAACACTAAATTTTAAGTGAAACCTATCAAAATACATTAATGAAAATCACAACCGAAGCTGTTCAGCCGGGTCTGAGATTAGCGTGCACAAACGCAGTTTTTAGAACAAAAATGTTTGACTTGATTCTTTAAAATTGATATAACTTTTTATAAACGGATTTAAATGAAACAAACAATAAATTTTAAGTGAAGCTTATGACAATATTTTAGTGAAAACCGCAACCGAATCGGTTCAGCCGTTTCTCAGATTAGCGTGCACAAACGCACAGACAAACAGACAAACAGACAAACCGACAAACAGACAAACAGACAAAATTTCTAAAAATCATTGTTTTGTGTTCTACTGCGTTGGTAAAAGCCCCCAAAAATATTTTTTCTTAATTATCTTCCTTGTACAGACAGCGATCGGTTACGATTTTATTATATGTATTGATGATGTATTGATATTGATAGAAGTGGAGACGATTTACGTCACGTAGCTGATCGTGACGTCACACGAAATTTAAATGCGCTGTATGTTCGTCATTAGTTGCTAATCAGAGAAAAAAAAATACATATACCATACTTTTTATTAATGATGAGTTCACATCCGTATCTTATGAGCTAGTATTAATTATTAGTGGGTAAGTCAAGTTGACCTTACAGTTAACAACTTATGTACTTTCGTACGTTTTGTTAAAGTCTTTTTTATGTAAATAAATAAAACAAACAAAGTAAACACTGTAATTTAGTATAGTAAGTACAAATAAATCAAGCACTTAATTACTTTTCCACGAAATTACACTAAAAGAAAAAAAAGACATACTTAATCTAAAATCTACAAAGGTCGACACCCGAAATAAAGTGAATTATAAAAAGAAATCGCTTTTCGAAGTAGGTATTATAAGGTCGAGTGAACGTCTGATCCATTTTGTATGACGCATTACTATACTAGTCGTTAAGTCAGTACTTATGGTGACTTTGACTAAGATTGGTACGGCGGAAGGTATTTTCTGCTAGTTTTAGGGTCCCGTACCCAGAGGGTAAAAACAGGACCCTATTTCTAAGACTCCGCTGTTCGTCCGTCTGTCTCTTACTTACCAGGCTGTATTTCGTAAACCGTGATAACTAGACAGTTATAACTTTTACAAATTATGTATTTCTGTTGCCGCTATAACAACAAATACTAAAAACGAAATAAAATAAATATTAAAGGGCCTCCTATACAACAAACGCGATTTTTCATAGGAAATGGTACGGAACCCTTAGTGCGCGAATCCGATTCGCACTTGGCCGATTATTAGGCAGAGTTTAGGCTATAACTGACGTCAGATTTATAAAAATCATTGATGTTTTTTATTATTGATGTACGTGGGTGAATGGACTGGTCAGGCCGGTTCCACTTTAAGATCACGGTAAGTAAGGCTTGGTGTGTGTATTGATACTTTTTGCATTTATGCCTTCGTATTCTGCCGTTAATAACTATGATTTTGGAGATAAAAATGCAGTGATCTGATTGAAAGTTCGATGTATTATCATCATCAACAGGTCATTTTGTTTCCACTGCAGGAGCACGACCCTCTGTACTACCAGAGCCATACTTGGCTACAGCAGCCAGAGGATTTGTCGTACGCTCTCCACACTGGCCAGACGAGAGGTCTCATTGATGTTTAAAAGCTTTGTTTAAGTCGCCTTGTACGAAATCCAGTGACAATAAATATTTTTAAAGCATATTCAACACTTCCTTTGTCATTTTATTGGTAGTCGTGTGTGCTGCCATCTCTGTGTGCCTACCCGCAACTTCAGTTTTGCCTACTTACGGTCCCTCCAATAGTTTAAATGGCGTTTGGTATCTGTTACGTTAGTAATTATATTATCTTTGCTAACGCTGAGCGTAGATGGCCGTTCGACCGGTATGCTTAATCACAGAACAAGTACTAGAACTCACGGACAGAAGTCTTACTGAGCAAAGGAATTCAAAGAAATATCTACTCAATGTCGTTAGCGATATGGTTTAATTTAGCTCTCGTCTGAACTCGGCACCTTTTTGTTTAGATACTTAGAAGTGCATTGCAAGCCAATTTCATTCTTATTACTCACTTAATTTCCTCGAATTTCCCACTTCGCAGTGGCAGCCGCGCGCATAGTTATAATGAAGGTATATGTTCGATACCTAAACGGGGAGTGACACAGACCTGCATATGTGCACTCCAAAAGTTTGTATGGCGTTGGATATCTATTACGTTTGTTATTATATTATCTTTGCTAGCACTGATCGTAGATGGCCGTTTGACCGGTATGCTTAATCAGGTATACTAATATTATATTCTAACCTAAGTTGGTTGTATATTCTAGAAAAGTGTAACTCGCAAACCGCGAGCAATATGACCGCAGTAGAAATTGCGTGTCAAGTTACCGCTTACCGCGTTATTAGATTACGTCTTTCTATTTCTGTGTGCTTGTTTCTTTTGCTATGCAATCGACGAGTTAGCCGACTAGATTGAAGGAGAATTATGTTTTTCGTTTTTATAATCCTCGAGGCAAAAATAGAACTTCTTGCTTAAAAACTAACCCACGAATTGCTATCGCTGCGTGCCTGTTATTTGTGCTGTGTAATTGAGTTAGATAGTTAGTAAGCTTACTAGCTAAAAGGTCTGTGTGTTTTAGTCTTTCAATTAATTACAATCAATATCAGATATTTTTAATAACTCTTAAATAATCGTAACTTTGTTTTGTTGCACAACTGTTGACGTCAAATGGTTACTAAAGTTCCTAAGCGTCTATACAGCTAACACGGTTTTTGAGATACAGTCTGTTGACAGACGGACAGCGGGGCCTTAGTAATAGGGTACCCGTGCCGTTTGTACACTTCGGGTATGGATGGACCCCTATAAGTACTTGGAAAAACCGGCCCACATTGAGAAGCGTGACACGGCCCGTGTATTGCTCTTTGAAAAGGAATTCTATCGGGCATAAATGTGACAATCATTACTTACGTATATCATAAAAAAATCTATTATTACCATTAGCAGCGGGTTTTTGCAGCAAATTGCTAACGATTGCGGCCTGTGGGAAATGTCACTTGACTCACATTTCCTCACACGCGCTTTGCGATTACTTGACGCAACTCATTGTATTAGAACATGCTAATTAGTGAGCTGACCCGCTTTTGCTTGATAATCGAGTTGTTAGGTAGAAGAAGTTGTTCAGGAGGGTGGTGTGTTGCGACTTCTTTTGTACTAGTTACTGCCCAACGGATATGACAAATTATAGAGAATATGTTGCATGAAATGTTGCCAAAAGTGATCATTCTCTTTATGGGGTAAATATGACCTCTTAAGCGTTGAACACACAGAAAATATGTAAGACGCGGACGGAACGCAGACATATGTCTCTTCCGTGACGGCAAGCGACGGTTTCATACAAAATGTATAGAAACATCGCGTCACAGAACACACTGAAAGGATGGGGCAAAGAAAGACGGAGCGCTCGTCCTTTCTGTGTCCCGTCCGCGTCTTATATGTCTTTTTAGTGTGTTCAGCGCCTTACAGACGAGCAATAATATGCTGGCGACACTTGTCGGCGACCGTTAGCGACTATCGCCGACGGTCGGGCGGCAGTTTTTTACATTAGACAAAATTTTAAATTATATCTCCATTTCCTTTTAAATAATTTATTTCAAATAGGGGCAGCACTGTATGTACAGCAATGTATGCTTGTGTTGCGTGAATGCAGAACAAACATACATACAAACTATTGCGTTAAAAAAAATCGTAGGGCTAGAAAAAAACCCTACCTATTGCAATTATCTGTTATGAAGCCTCTTTTGCCACTTTTTACTGTACGTAGTTTGTGATTTGACTGTAATAATAATAAGTTAATTCTCTTTTCTTTTTGTTTCAGGTAAGTTTAAGGACATAAACTTATGAAGGACCTATCATAACATGGATGCCAACCGGGTAAAAAATATATTATTTTATTTACTTCTATCAACTAGATTATCCAAAAATAAAGGACCGCTGCAGGAGCAAGATCCTAATAGCTACTTATGAAGTACTAATGTCGGCACTCGGGTGCCAGTAGGTACATCTTTATTGTGGTCACGCACCAAGGATCAGATACTGGAAACCTTATTCGTGGACAGCCACTTTAATTATACCTTAATGAGAAATCAGAAATCATTGAAAGGTTACGAATAGTTACGATATTAAAACTAAAGTTTAGAATCAAAACTAAACTTATAATTAAAAAAATATATATAGTAAGAATTTATTAGAGTGGGTTATTTAATGAATAAATATGAATAACAAATTCACCTTATTAGAAGAGGTAATCTTGAAAAAAATACTTTTTGATGTTAACTTAACTAACTTAAACAATAATTATCCAAAATTCAATACTACTTCTAAAATTAAAAATATCTAAATTCAATTGCTTGATTCTCAATAATCTCTGTAATTCATCAACAAATCTGTAATCACTAATCAATACACTACAATGGTTACACCAACTCAGTCAATTATCACCAATATGCCTGAGAAAATAGTGTTTAAAATATACTTTTTATATTTGCAAATGGTTTAGCAAGTCCGTTAACCTTGTACCATGGATCCGGTTTCACAATCCACTGGTTGTCGGATTAGTAGCTTCTAGTTGTTAGCTCAAGATTTATTTTATTAAAAACTCATTAGCTACGTCTACTCATTAGTAGTATGCCCGCGATACCTATCGGCGACAGTCGCGCGATATAGGTCGGCGACGGTCACCGACTGTCGCAAACGGTCGCGTAACTCATGTCGATCTGTCAAAAACTGCCGCGTGACCGTCGGCGACAGTTGCCGAGAGTCGCCGAATATCGGCAACATACTGTCGCTCGTCTGTAAAAGCCCTTAGAATTATTGTAGCCAATACGCTATCAGTATCGCTAAAAATAATCACGACATTGAATCTTCTTATTAAAAAAAGAAGCAAGTACAGTTTTAACAAAACGCGCGGGAGTTTTTAATACACGTTATGTTAAGTCTAAACATTAATTAATAATATGAATTTATGACAAAATAAATATCTTATCATTATAAATATTGACCGATCTAATTATTATGCTGTATACATAATTATTAGCATACAATTAAATATTCGGCCTTGCTATGTATAAGACGGACATACAAAATGATAATAGGATTAAAATATATGTACATGTCAAGCAATAAATAAACTAACAGGATTTATAGCTGTTGTCAAAAAAGATTTAATCTATACATATAATAAAACAGTAAAAAAAGTGTGTCTGTACATTAAATATATTTCCAAAAAAAATATTGGGGGCGATGGAGACGTAGTAATAGAGTAAGAATTAAAAAAAAAATGTCTGTCTGTTTGTCTGTTTGTCTGTTTGTCTGTTTGTCTGTTTGTCTGTTTGTCTGTTTGTCTGTATGTCTGTTTGTCTGTTTGTACACGCTAATCTCCGGAAATACTGGACGGATTTGAATTAAACTTTTTTTCTTATATAGCTATTAAGCCTGGGCAACATATAGGGTATAAATAATTTTGGAAAATGGAACACCTGATGCAGAACCATAATGGTCCAGCTAAACTATAAGAGATATAAAAATGCCGCCTTAGTAAAAGTTGTTCAGCCTGATGAGCATTTTCCAAAGACATAAAGTCCACGCGAACGAAGTCGCGGGCTTCAGCTAGTTTGAAATAAAAATCTGTATGCCCAAACATGTGGTGATTGGTGATTCATTGTTTTAAAGCCAAACATGTGTAACAGATTCATTACATTGTCACGTCTTTCTCAGTAATGAGGTAGACAGAGCCTAGAGTCGTAAGACCCGAAGGCCACTTTTTTACTGAAAAAAAAGGTAAAGTATGGCTGAGCACTACGCACAATTTTTTTTCTGTCTCATAAACGGTTATATATTTAAAAAATATATTTTTACCTTATAGACTTTTATAAGTATTCTATAATTTTCTCATACATACATACAAATGCGACCTAAGCTAAAAGAAGAAAATATTTCCAAAAAAAAACTGATTTTTTGAGATGATGCGACTTTCGAGATAACATAGAATACATAATACATAAAGGTGTAATGATACAAAAATCTAGCTTATTTCGTAAAATTCCGAGGCTGCCCCATAAGTTTTTGCCTAAATTACTGGAATATTTACGAAGCAGGACTCTTAGGGTGAAGCCAAACGAGCGTAATTTTGTGCGTTGTGAGTCGCGTATTTTCAGTCAGTTATTAGTCGACAGATAACTCATTTTGCGTCGTCGTTTGGCACAAACTGCCTATTTGTATGAAACCGAATGCAGCAGAAATTTCGCAACTTTTTTTCTGCGACTCACAACTCACAAAATTACGCTCGTTTGCCTTCACCCTTATAGCTATAAGGGCTCTTACAGACCAGCTAACGTCGCGTGACATTCGCCAATAATCGCGCGACGTTTTTGACAGCTGACCATTTGCAACCATTACTTGTATATTATTCTAAATCTTTGTTTGCGACAGTCGGCGATCGTCGCGCGAGGCTCGTTGGCGACGGTCACCGACAGGTGTCCCAGGTATATTGTCCCTAGTGTTTAAAAGCGCTTAGTATTTAAAAAAAAACTGATACAGTTACAAAATACCATCGGACCTACCGTTAGTGACATCTTGCACAGCTGTGGGGAGGCTGCACCGTGAACGGCTCGCATCAAATGTCAGCCACTTGGCACGCGCCTTGCCTTTGTTAATTGTGGGGCAGCTGTCTGTTTTTGTTACTTAATGATGATGGGCTTCACATGGCAAAACGGGACTGGGAGGTAAAAGGTCTAAGCTACCTTCTTATAGGATGTTCAATGTACAGTCAGCATCAATAATACCTGACCCCTTCTCTATCTATCTTCGCGACTTCGTTTGCGCAGGATTGTCACACAATATCTTTATAAATTGTAGCCTATGTGTTATTCTGATGTATAAACTATATTATTGTAAAGTTTCATTAAAATCTATTCATGAGTTTTTACGTGAAAGAAAAAGAAACATCCATCCATCCATACTTACAAAGTAGGAAGTAGGATTTTCGCTTAAACTGAAAATGAAAATAAAATATTCAAAAAGACTTCATTAAAAACTCTCTGAATACAAATTTTCATGTTATTATTTTTTTCAGTTTATGAGAAAATTCAAGATGTACTTAGGTGGAGGGTTCAGGTATCTCTGATGCCAACTGTACACTATCACGTCTTTATTTGCAACGGGGAAGACTGAGCATTTCGGGGCACAGCCCAGGGCTGCAAGACTCAAAGGTGAAGGTGGAAAAAGGAATCAAAACAGTGATGAGTTGCTAGCCACATGGCCTAATTTTCGCCCAATCGGCCTTTCCGATTTGCGCTTAAAGAGAAGCAGCAAGTTTTTTTTTTCTCCCGGTCCGCCATGGAAAAATAATTGTTATAAAAACAATTATAGATTCGTCAGCGTAATTGTTACATTCAATTAACAATTTTAATTTAACCATACACGTTTAGAAACTACTTGCATTCGACCTGAGCATTCGACATTGGACAGCTCGTGAGATTTCTCACGAAAATAATTATCATCACACTATTATTAAAACTTATACTTTGTACACCGAACTATAGTTATTGCACGCCTCATAAGCGAAGCGTTGAGGTGGCTACTACTGTCACTTCGCGCAAAACATCTGATTTTTCAAACTTAAAATGTCTTTATGTATCATACATTGCACTTGTAAGATAATATATACACACACATATTAAGAAAAAAACACTATTTTTAACACTCAAGATATTTTTGATGTCATTTTTGTTATTTAAACTAGTTAAAAAACAGTTTAAAAAAGTTCTGTCTTGGACGTCCGTGTGTCTGTATGTGCGGAGGCTTTTCTTGTTAACACGATAACGACCGAAATACTTTACTAATCGAGTCTTTTTTTTTCTCTTATGCTTGAGTATGCTCAGGAATAGAACCCTTTCATTTTTCAGGGTCTGATTCGATGTGGTTTAATTGTTATTAAATAAAAATAAAAATAAAATATCGACTGTTCTTCATAGTTTTAGTATATCTATATATCTTTATTTTTCTATATGCGTACGAATTAAAAAAAATATATGGACCCTTTGAGGAATGCTCTTTTGGATTTTCCAAACTTTTTTATAAATCGACTTCAAAAAAGGAGAAGTTATCAATTCGATTGAGCATAAATAAAAATATGCTCAACAACACGGTAACTGCACATGTTATAAACCAAGTGATAAATTGGGGCAGTATGAATGAACAAGCTACTTTGGGCGAAGTAATTAGTTATAGTTATCAGTTTTTAATACTAAAGTTTTTTTGTACATATTCCCGAAATGTTCGCATACAATATTTTCAGTTCTACAATGTCCTTTTTATTTTAAGGGGTGGCTCAGTCCATCATTTTGAACAACTTTTCCCAATAAATGTATACTGAAATGCGAAAAAAATTTTTTAGCTTCTCATACTTATTTTTATTTTTATTTTTATTTATTTTTATTCATACAAACCAAATTAGTCACGTGATATCAGTACTATGGAATATAAAAATATTTTTTTCGTATGTCGATATACATTTATTGGGAATAGTTGTTAGTAATGATGGACCGAATCACCCCTTAAAATATTTGTACTTAATTAAAAAGGACATTATATAAATGTTTAGCTAAACTATATACTTGATACTGCCCCAACGGAAGTACTATTAAGCTCAAGTGTCGGCCGGAAGCTTTAGACGAGAGCTTTTATCATAATTAACACCGGGCGCCTTTTTTATACCTACCTATTAGAGAGCCAAACGTTGTTTAAGAATACTTAAATAGACATACTATTTAAATGCTTATAAGCTTGATAATTCTCCGTCTTAAATTTAGATGATAATGATACTAAGCAGATTACGATGTTTAATGATTTGACTACCTAATTCCGCTATATTATCTTTTCAAGATTAACATTTGACGAAGGAAATAGATTGTATATACATTTTCACGTCTATATCCCTAACGGGGTAGATAGAGCCCAGGGCCGTTAGGCCCAAAGGCCACGCTTAGCGTGGTGGTGGGCGAAAAGGAATCAAAATAGTGATGGGTTGTTAGCCGCATCGCCTATTACCATAATTAAAATCTCGCCCATTCCCTCGATCGGCTCTTACGATCTGCGCGGGAAGAGAAGCAGCTGGTACATCTTTGTTTCTTTTCTCCCAGACCAGCATGGAAGAAGATTATGAATAGTCAGTCAATAATAAAAATAAAAGATAATCGAATCGGGCGAATCGTCTCAGTCGTTTGTCCGTCTGTCAGTCTTGTCTGTTGTTGCCTCCAGGTTGCATTATAAAAAAATTCTGACAATTCAGTTTTTCACTAGTAAATATGAGGGTTAGTGAATACGTATTCCTCTTCTAAAACAAGACAATAGTCCTTTCTAAGACAAGGATTCTTGAATTTGAACCCCTCAATCATTTTTTATCTCATCTTCTATCGGTGCATTGCCAGCTAGAGGTTTTTTTTAATCAGGAAGTGAGGAATAGCAGTTCCTTCTTATTTTTTGGCATCCGGCTTTTGGTAGATAATTAAAACAGCTGTTTATAATTAACAGAGTTGGTTTGTTGTATGGGAGCCCCACTTTAATATTTTATTCTGTTTTTTAGGGTTCCGTAGTAAACAAGGAACCCTTATAGTATCGCCATGTCTGTCTGTCTGTCCGTCCGCGGTTTTACTCAGAGACTAAAATTAAAATTTATCATGGGTATTGTAAAACAAAACCTTGCAATAATTCATTTTTTTGCGTAGCTCCCATAAAGATAAAGTGGGAGTCAATTCTTTTTTTATCGTCTAACACGATGGGTTAGTAGGGTATAGTTTTAATAGATCTTTCAAAAATATTGTGAACTTGTACAAACACTATTTTTCGATTAGGGGATCCATTTCCGAAATATTTGTTTTTATAGTAAAAATTTTTGTAAGAATTAAATTTCCGTCCCCTTTATCTACTAAACAGTTGTATATTATGAAGGTATATACAAACCTGAAAAAAAACACAGCAGTACCTAGTATACAATATGTATCCCGTTTTACCGTTTAGGTAAGGAGTCCTAAAAATCTATTGATAAATTATGTCACGATAACATTTCTTCATATTCGCATGTAGGTAGGTCCTCAAAACCGCAGAATGACTAAGAAACTTGAAAGCAGGCACTCCTTTAAGGCTATAGCTGCAGATGCCGTAAGGTCTGATGTCATTGGCCGCTGGGTGACTCATGAGTCATGAGCTGAGCCGGACCTGCGGATAAATCAGAAAGGTCGATGGGTATTTATTGTAGCTTTTGTGAGATTGACTGGCTTTTATAAAGTTTCAAGGTCCGCACGTTAGATAAAATTAAAAAAAATCAAGTAAAAAATCATTTTTGACGACCTCCGTGGCGTAGTGGTCACCATGCTAGTCCGCCACCCAGAGGTCCCGGGTTCGATTCCCGGTCAGGGCAAGTTGGAAAATGGCCTTGGATGTTTATCTATATATGTTTTTGTTATAAAATATAGTATCGTTGAGTTAGTATCCCATAACGCAAGTCTCGAACTTACTTTGGGGCTAGCTCAATCAGTGTAATTTGTCCCTATATATTTATATTTATATTTATTTCAGACAAATAAACAACGTGGAAGTGACCTACCCGTAGTAAATCGAACCACGGGCTATACTAGATCACTAAAGTATAATGGAATTAAAATAACAGTAAGAGTAAATAAACAAAAAAATGTATTTCAATACTGTGTGTAGCCGCCCGGCCATATTTTATTCCAATATGCCGAAATATTTTATGGCTCTTTGACTGTTTTTTTAATTTTAGTATGCTATAGTGATGTAGTATTACCTGTGGTTTGATTTATTACGGGATGTCCCTACCACGATATATAGATAAAAACACCCAAGACAATTTAAAAAAGGCCATTTTCCAATCTGCCCTGGATGGGGATCGAACCCAACCTCCGGAATGGCGGACTAAGTGTTTATCATAACGCCACGGAGGTCGTTAAGACGGTCGACATACATCCGTGGGAAGACTTGGAGTGTACTTACTCAATAGGCATGTCGAGTGGAAAAATATTTTTAACCCATCGGTTAGACTATAAACACGTATTTTTTCTTTTCTCTGAAAAAAAAAAACTTGACAAATGTTTAGCGCATTTAAATTTTGCATGACGTCACGGCTGGGTACGATTTTGACTTAGCGGTGACGCCGCAAGCCCCCACTCCGGAACTTTGATGCACCGTATCTTTGTAAATTTTCACTTTTTTGGTAAACTAAAAAGTATAGGTCCATTATTTTTGGCTAATCTAAAAGACGGACTAATTACAATCATACTTTTCTGACCCTGTAGTCACCCCTATTGTCCACAATGTTTACTATCCACAGAACAATGATCAGCTCATTACTATACTATCACTACTAACAAAGATTATTTACGTTAACAAAACTGGCCATACAAGTGTTAACAAACGAGTAACAACTAATTAGCATCCTGTAGCTAAGCACATAACAATGTGTAACAGTGGTCTGCGACGGGTCTAACCTGGTTATTTAATGCCTTAAGTTTCACGCCGGTTAACCGCTTTTGTAATATTTGAGAGGACATAATATCATGCGTTTAAATCTTTTGTACGCACACCTTTTATTTTATTAATAGTTAAATCTTAACTAGTCTAGTATGTCGAAGTTCGAGTCCCCTTACTCTAGACCAAACTACACTTTTCCATACAAACATAGTCTATGTTTTATTTCGAAACGACATGCCAATTTCGGCAAAATTTTGTACTTTTTAAAAATATTCTAGGCATATGCCTGTTTTTCACAGTCAAAATATAAATTTGAAGTACAATATAGTGTGTTATATCATTTTTGACCATAAGTTTGGGAAACTTCTACATCCTTATATTTTCTTTCTTTCCAATTTACACTTTTAGTGTAGGAAATCAATACTAACTATAAGATAGATACCTAGACTAGATAATTGCAATTTCTTTAAAATTAGAAAAATTTACCGAAATCTGACATGTGGTTTCAAAATAAAACGTAAACTAAGTTTGTATGGGAAAGTCTAGGGTAAGGGGATTCCGAATTTTGGCGAATTACTTGTGAAGTACTAAAAATCGAATGTTTTACACCACCGCTATTTGGGTGCAAAAGATTTTAGCTAAACACACTATGCAGAACTTAAGTCGCATTTGATCGTAAGATGTTAAAAAAATTATAAAAGCAAAAATGTCATACACCATTTAATCTAAATAAAAAGTTGTAGCTACTTTGAAAAAATATAAAAATGTGTAACATCTGAATGGTATCGTTTCCAAATCAATGAAGTCATCACAAAACAAATTGGCTTTTGGCTCATGGTCTATTGTATTGAGATATCTGGAAACCCCGAGATGGTTTACATCACCAGTTAGTCATATCATAACGATATATGTTACGTTACTCATTCTGTGACGAATGGCGCAAGTCATAAGAAAACGCGGAACTATTTTCATATTTCGCTCATCGTTCCGGGTCAAAAAGTGACGCTTTAAAAACGGGAGAAGATGTAAAAATTTATACACACTAAGGTAAAAAAAGAAAACCACACTTGTTTTAACCAACTTCCAAAAAGGAGGAGGTTATAAATTTGTCGCGATCCTTCTTTAGGTACGTTTAGCAAAGTGGAAGGTACCTAAACCAATTTGGAAAATTCTTTGTTGTTTGAAAGGGGATACTCTTTAGGTGGCCCCAAAAGAATTTTTATCAAAATTAGTTGTATAGTTAAGGGATGAAGTCGGATTTAATTTCGCAAAATTTTCAAGAGTACTTAAAGTAAGTACTCTTGAAAATTTTGCGAAATTAAATCCCAAGAAATTTTAAAAGTGGCATCTCAGCCATGTGCATGCTCAAAATGTGCCTGTCAACAGAACGCAATGCATACAGTCGGATATTATCGCTTAAGCCTCTAACTTACGCTCTCCCATTAAGTGCAGATGAGTGATACATCATACATTTATGATGACGTTTTGCAATTATACTTTAGTTGAAAGAGGTCGTGGTACGGACTTAAGTACTATAATTACAGCTACCGTGTCGAAACGTTTTTGAGATTTGAGAACATTGATGAGGATAATTATGAGGTGGAGAGATTGAGTGATGGACGATATTCCTAAGATCTTGTTTGTTTGTAATAACTTTATTGTACAAAAAAACAAAATAAAGTACAAAAAAATCGAAAGAGTAAATATACAAAGGCGGTTTTATCCCATGTAGGAATCTCTTCCAGTCAACCTGTGATAGATTGAGAGGATATTTTCTCAATTAAAAGATCTTATAAGTAAAACAGTCACTTAGCATTGAAATCGGGTTCAATGTCAGGAGAACATCTAAATAGGTCGTCTAAGTAAACATAATGACATATTTCATCATCATCATCATCAAGTCTTTTTGTCTCTTGTCTTTGTCGCTCTATAATACCGGAGCCATCATTGGCTAGAGCAGCCAAAGGACTTGGCCTACACTCTCCTCCTTCAACTGGCCAGACGGGTTAGAGAGGTCTATTGATGTTTATAAGCTTTGTTTAGCTTGTATTTCCTAAGTCGCCTTCTACGACATCCACGGGAGGACTTGGAGTGGCCCTATTCTACTCTGCCAGAAACCACACGGCAAATTCCTATACTTAAGTTCTTTCTATTTTTACTTTGCGACAGGCTAAAGTAGCAAACATATATATTTTAAAAATTTCCGCAGTAACCTTCACTTTGACGAAGAAAAAGTCGTTAATAGCACTCCTCCCTTAATGACGTAGATAGATACCTACACTTTCATCTGAATGTCAGTTGTTGACATTTGAACACTTCTTTGTTGTTTTACTAGAATGGTCGCATGGCTGATAATTATGATCATTATTATTGACATTATAAAGTGTTTGAGTCATCAGTGTCATGACAAGATCAACATTTTTTAAAGAAATTATTCTAGAACTATTTCTTATAGTTGAGCTGGACCATTATAGTTCTGCATTATACCCTATATGTTGTCCAGGCTTTAACTTCCGGAGATTAGCGTGTACAAATAGTTGCAGTACTATGTCCCAATTGCCCATTTTTTTAAAAAATATACCTATTTTATTTACAGACACATTTTTTTATTGTTTTGTTATATGTATAGATTAATAAGGTACACGAGAAATAATCTAATCTAAATTTTTACCAGAGTATGGTAAACAATACATCATTAATTACCATGCTGGTCTGGGAGAAATGAAAAAACTTAGAATGTACCAGCTGCTTCTCTTCCTGCGCAGATCGTAAAAGCCGATCGAGGGAATGGGCAAAAATGCGAATTATGTTAACAGGCGATGCGGCTAGCAACCCATCACTGTATTGATTGCTTTTCCATCTTCTCGCCCACCATGACGCTAAAAGTGGCTTTTGGGTCTTGCGTCCCTGGGCTCTGCATAGAGCCGCAAGACCCAAAATGCTCTGACTGCCCCATTAGGGATAAAGACGTGATAGTATGTATGTATGTATTAATTACCTGCCTATAGTCATTGCAAAATTTGTTCTGTCAAGACAAGCGTGTTTAGCATTCTCTGGGTGACACGGATGAGGCATGCGATGTTAGTGTTTTGCAACAGTACATGACATCAGCGATATAAAACTTGTTTCTTTTCTTATAGGTATTTATCCTCTAACTTCATGATGTTATTACTGTGGTGATGGATAATCCGCTAGATGACAAAAGGTCATGTATTTCAGCCGCACAACGTCCACTGCTGGATATAAGCCTCTCCCAAAGATTTCCAAAATGACCGATCTAGAGCGGCTTGGATCCAGCGCCTTCCAGCGACCATGGACTTGTATCTTGGTCAGGTCGTCAGACCACCTTGTGGGTGGGTGTCCTAAAAGGTCAAATCAGACACTTTTTTCTAAACGTCCAAACAAACATTTTCTATAATATTTGTATGAAATATAAATCTTTAGTCAGCTTGAATAATCTGACAAAAGTGTTGGCCGCTTACACACACGAAAAACAACAAACAAACAAAAAATGTCCCTAAACTTTGGTTTTCATGGGAAATTTAGAAAATATATAAATAAATAAAAAATCAACACATAGTATGTTTATTTTTTTTAAATAATGGTTTTACTTCTCTAGTTGCGTATTTAGCTAACAAACCATAACTTAAGAAAGTCAACAAAAACCCATAACTACATCTTACCATGCTTAGAAAACAATGAAAAAACTAGCCGCTATCACGGCTTTTCTGGTATAATAATTTCACTTTCCATCAGAATCGTGTTTTTTGACGTCACAGCAAAAACAACATAGGGGCGGCGTGAGAAAGTGGATGTTTTTGCTGTATTTAAAGTTTCCACATAGGGTAAATCGTTTAGTGAATGAACACTTATTATTAACTACACATTTTCTTCATAAATATGCATAAATGCCTATTCTACAAAATCTATCCTTGCCTTCAAAGCTCATATTAATATCTATCTTATACCTTTAAACGAGCAATTCTTGTATATATATATATATATATATATTTATTTATACATTTCTGTGATCTCGAAAACGGCTCTAACGATTTCGCTGAAAATTTGTATCTGGGGGTTTTTCGGGGTAAACAATCGATCTAGATTAGTTTTATGTTTGGGAAAACGCGTGTTTTCGAGTTTTCATGCGTTTTTCTTTCCACGCAGAATATGGTCGCTAATTTCGTCGCGCCGACCGCCTTATTTATAGCTTAGCGGTTAAGGATACCGACCGCTAGAAAAAGTGTTACGGGTTCGAATCCCACTCGGTGACTTACTTTTGTTTTTTTTTATGTTTAAGTTTATATATAATTTTTTATTTTGCATTGTTTTTAGACAAGTTTAAAAAAATTAGTTTATGTTTGAGATGTAACCGAGCAAAGCTCGGTCGCCCAGGTACTTAGTCCTAATAAGGCCATACCCAAATTTTCCGGGGTCCAGTGGCGCCGCCATTTAAAATAAATCATTTAAAAGGAAACGGAGATATCATTCAAAATTGTGTCTTGGTCAAGCCCTAGATAACCCTTAAAACTATTTTATGAACTACTGTTTATAATTTAAAGTGCGAACGTGAAGCTTTTCTACGCACATTAGCTAAAAGTGGCCGTTTTTCGCAAATGTGCGTAGCAAAGCTTCACGTTCTCACTTTAAACTACAAAAAGTAGTTTAAAAAATACTTTGAATGGGTATCTAGAACTTGACCAAGACACAATTTTAAATGATATCTCCGTTTCCTTTTAAATGATTTATTTTAAGTGGCGGCGCCACTGGACCTCGGAAAATTTGGGTATGGCCTTTACTTTGATTGTCTTTTCGACTTTGAAAATCTATTATTAATTATTACTCGTAGAGATAGAGAGAGAAATCAAATTGAAATTATTTATAGTATAGATAGTTTTTATCGTGAAAGACTGTAAAGTTCCAGTGGGAGTGTATTTATCATAAAAAAGTTTGCGCAAACACGAACTTATTAAGTCCACAGAGACAATTCCAGACGAATTTTCTCCTAATTAGACATTTTCCAGTTTTAAATATAAATTATTTTGTATTGATAAGAAAATAAAACGTCACAATATAATGTCACTTGTCTTTGAATATATTCATATTAACGTGATTTTAGATTTATTACTACTTACAGAAAACTGGTTAAAGGCTCCAAGCGACGCAACACGACGTCACTGCCTGTATGTCATACAAATCCCATTGTAAATGTTGGTTTTGACTTCTAGAAAACAGTAGATATCTTATTTGAGTGGTTGTATAGTATGTATAGCGGATTGCCGCAAAAACCGCACCATAACAAAGGTATTTGATGAAAATTCCCTATCTTAGGCATCCATTTATTATCCAGCCATTGCCTCCATTTCCATAATCCGAAGATCTCGATAGAACGCGACGCGGTACAACATTTCTCAGTTTTTCTCATTAAAGCAGCAATTCGCCACATCTACATACAAAATGTGAAATGGCTAAGCGTGTTCATCACGCAACGGAAATTTTTAATTATTTCCGACTTTTTAACGATTGGATACGGCGGGTATCCTGGGATTGCGAGTAGCTTCATAACAATTTAATGCTTTAGTTGAACAGACTTGAACAATAATGTACATTTTGGGTTTGGAAAACTTCCCTCGAAAAGGTAAAGGATTTTAAGTATTATCATTGATCAAATATTACTAAAGTATACCTACGTATAACTAGAACTTATTAGCAACAGTACTTTTATAATGATCGGTGGTATTATTCATTTAAAAGACTACAACACTAGAAGAAAGTGAAGTAACTACATCATATGGTTTTTTTAAATCCTTAAAGTTTTATTAGTTACATAGTTTCATACCGATGCAGTGTTTTTCATGCCTCTCTATATTCGGCGGTTTAACCTATACTTTCTTATTTTCCATTAACTTGGAAGCTATGGAAAATAAAGACCTTCCAAGATAGGTTTGATTGATTCGCCAACATAGTGTGTATAGACATCGATCACAATAAAGAAACGTAGGTGTAAAAATAAATGCTCGTAAAATAAATACCTACTACGAAATTATGCTACAATTAACATACTTTGAGACAATTTAACAAATTGTTTCCAGTTACACAGCGCAATTATATATTACCGGTAATAACAGTGAACGGAATGACATTTACCTAAGTAACCTACAGTCTTGTTGAATGTATTTTAGAGCGAGATAGTGGGCAACATTAAGTGACCTATTTGCTATGAAAACTACAAATGGGAGCTATTAAGTACGTTTTCAATCGATTTTATAATCTGCATTCATTTATGTTGTACTCACTACTATATTGAATTAACTACTATCAACCTTTATGATATATCATTATAATTAAAATTCTATAATTTGAAGTAATTTCATTACTCTCAAAAATAGTTCATTCGTCATAAAATGTATTTATGTAAGAGTTTTATGTTGTTATTTGTTAATATTTTTTTTCGTTAAAAGGTTATCTGTATTTTTAATATTTTTTTATTCTATATTAATTAAGTTAAAGTTAGACGAACGCGGAGGCAAAGATTTAGAATATACAAGCACTGGTCGAAGGTCTTCTAGACCATTAAAAAACCACATTGTGTTAACAATGAACTATTTTCTCTTCTTTTCATGGAATGGATGACTCATTGAAAAAAGAAAACATTTATCTGTCACTGAATGGAATTCGACATTGCTGTTTGATATTCAAATACCTTACTGGGTCACAAATACGTTTTCATTAATTTGTTTCGCCAAAAAAACCATTGAAGTACGTGGCGACTCCAATTTGTTTTTTACTACATTGACAATGACACTAAAAAGCGGACCATAGATTATATTTTCTGCTCTCATTAGCCTTGCGTAATGCACCACAGACCCAGAGTAATCATCTGTCAAAACAGAAAGGGACAGAAATACATCCATCCTTTTCCTAAATGAATTTCTTTGACGCATCTGACCGAGACGATTGGTCAGTTTGGCTGCGTTCTTTTTGACAGTGAATATAGTTCAAAATTGAATGGTTCAGTGAATGATATTGTTGTTCGTTCGTGAGAATATTATGAGGAACAATGAGACAGCTAACTGGGGCAGCGAAAGTGATTCGATGACAGCCGAAATGTGAATTTTCGAAACTGGTCATTGTTTTGTTTGTTATGATCAGTTATGTTGTTGTAGTTGTTGTTATTATCATCATTATCAATAAATTTAAGAACAAGGTTCTTGTCGGTGGAGTATTTTCTATGTATTCCTATTTTCCGCTAAATGCTTGACCTCCCTACACGACAATATTTTTGCCTTTTCTTTTACTTCGTCCAAGAACGACCTCCTTGGTCTCCCTTTTCATCTATTGGCTTCCACTTTCCCTTCCCAGATTTTTTTTTATGAAGTTGTCATGCCGCATAAGATGGCCAAACATCCTTCCTCGTCTTATCTCTATTGTATGCATTATCGTTCTGTTCTCATTGACAAGAAATGCTGGCTGGGTGAGCACAGAAATTAATGAGTGAAATGACCAGCCAATATTTACCATTCTGGGTGAGTAGATGTGCAGGGATAGGGAGTGATAAAGTTTCTCTTAGGTTAGCTGTATGGCCCAAGTTAAAAACCTTAAACCCACTATAATACCATGGTGGCCCAACACAAATATTTATTTTATTCTGTTTTTAGAAATTTTTGGTAAAGCGGCAACAGAAATACATCATTCATGGTTCATGAGATACAGCCTGGTGATAGACAAAAGGATTGTCGGACGGTGGAGTCTTATAGGGTTCCACTTATACCCTTTGGGTAAGGAACCCTAAAATACTAAGAGGACGTGTTAACGAAGACTATAAAGATTTTCACGCTTAAGGTAAACGGTTTTCGCACGCACATCCTTCGATTTAACTTCATTACGCACATGAAAACGTTAATGAAGCCTTAATACCTTCTAAATAATCCTAATTATCCTTTGTTTCGACAACGCATCATCATAATCAATGCAGCTCAAACAATCCTTGCGTATGCCACCCAAATTCCTATATTCACCCGCTATCTATATCTAGCTCTTGTCGGTGGAGTATGAATTTTCTTTTATTTGTATCTCTCGTTCGCCAGCTGTTTCACTTCTCTGTACGTTACGACGTTCACCTTCTCCTTTATCTGCTTCAAGTAGCTATGCCTCGGTCTTCCTGGTCCTCTTATCCTTTCTATCTTTACACATATAATAGGGGTGACGACTGGGCCAGAAAAGAATGATTGAAATTAGTCCGTCTTTTAAGGGTCCCCCGACCCTAGACCAAAATACAACTTTCCATACAAACGTAGTCTACGTTTTATTTCAAAACGACATGTCCGATTTGGGCAAAATTTTGTAATTTCAAAGATATTGCAATTATCTAGGTTTATAACTAGTTTCCGACACTAAAAATATGAACTTGAAATAGAATATAGTGTTTTATATCATTTTTGACCATTAGTATGGGAAACTTCTAAATCGTTATATTTTCTTTCCAGTTCATAATTTTACTATACAAAACCAGTTATAACCCTAGATAATTGCAATTTCTTTACAATTACCAATTTTTACCGGAATCTGACATGTGGTTTCAAAATTAAACGTAGACTACGTTTGTATGGAGAAGTCTAGGGTAAGGGGACTCTTAAATTATTCAAAAACAATGGACCTATATTTTTCAATTTACCAAAAAAGTTAAAATTCACAAGATACGGTGCATCAAAGTTCCGGAGCGGGGTTTTGCGAAGTCACAGCTACAGATAACATCTTTTAGTAGGTTAAAAAATAAAATGGCATTAGATAGCATCATATCGCATCTCATCAAGAGGCTGATTTCTACAAATGTCAGTGAAATTCCCACTATAGAAACCGACGTGTCGCGTTAGGAAGTCCACATCCGTACTGGAACTATATTTGGCGGCTACAGTAGGACTAGACTTGCTGCATTCTTGTCCAGTTAGGTTTCAAACCGGCTAGGCTGACCTAGATAGTTCTTGAATGTTTACAGTTCAGGTACAGAATAATAAAAGTATTACATACAGAACGGACTCTCCTTAGGTCCTGCGTAATATGCGTCCCCTTTCCCCGCCCTCGCACCTCTCCCCCGTTCTCGCCGGATCACTATTTATATGCATACAAATTTAAGCTATAATATCACATAGCATACTGGTTTAATGCACAATCGTTTTTAAGCATAACGTTCTTTCGCATAATGGAGTATGCATAATAATTTTAAGCATAATGTACCTAAGCATAATCATTATTTAACCCTAACATTTTAAAGCATAAAAGGATGTACGAGTAAGTAGGATGTAAGTTGTTTTTGTGTATGTATTAGTTTCGCCCTAAGCTAGAGTCGCTCGCTCGCTTCGCTCGTTAGCTCGTGTTTTGGTCACAGGGAACCTAACTAACCTAACCTATACTTTGTGGCAAAGATTTTTTTGTGTCTGTGTTATTTTCGCCCTAAGCAGATTATGCCAATTAACATTATGCCGTAACAAATTAGCCTAAAATATAATTATGCCCAACTTACCAGTATGCCAGGAAAACAACTTATGCCTAAAAAATTATGACAAAATGTTTTATGCCAAACCCAGTATGCCAAAGCATATTAGCACAACAAAATTATGCAAAAAAAAAAGTCCCGTTCTCGCCTTGTCGAGGCGGCCAGGCGCCCGCAGCCGACCGCCCAACACCCTCCACAAGGCGAGGACGGGGGAGAGGTCCGGGGACGGGGGACAGGGACGCATATTACGCGGGACCTTTAGGGATACCGTTCTGGAGTGCTATTTTTGAAACACGGAGTCACCTAAACGAATGGTTTTTCATACAAAAAATCATTCGTTTAGTGACTCCGCGTTCGAAAAATCGCACCACTGTATGCACGGTACTCGTAATACCACAGAATAAATACTAGTACTCTCGTAGTAATACTCATTAACTTAGTGGTTTAGGTTTCGGTTCGATCATTCGGATATGTATCATCATCATCATCATCATCACAACGTCCACTGCTGGACATAGACCTCTCCCAAAGATTTCCAAAATGACCGATCTAGAGCGGCTTGCATTCAGCGCCTTCCAGCGACCTTGGATATGTATCATTGAAATGTAATAAGGAAACTAAGGATTTTATTAAGAAAGATTTTAATATTTTGATATACATTATCACGTCTATATCAATGACAGAGTACACAGGCCCAAGGGCCGTAAGGCCAGCGTCTTTTCTTATCGACTGGTGTTTGATTTTTCGAGCTGCTTAATTTGATTCGATTCGATTTATTTGATTTGATCAGAATGTGTTAGAAATATAACACCAGTTTTGCCCATTTGCAACGAAAAAGAAAACTAAACACTCCTTAATGTAACTAAGTACATACATATAGGTACAACATCAACAGGTCTCAGAAAGATAGCCAAAATCTCACTGTTATCTGGGGCGGTCGTAATATCCCAGTTTTACGACCTGTCCCAACTACGCCTGTTTTCTGTCCCAAACGGCACGAATGGGACACATCAGGCCTTTGATTTATGGTTTCTTATAGCAATACTGAAATGTGACCTGGTTTGAGGTTTTGGGTCAAGAATATTACGTTTCATATTTTATTGGTTCATTTTACTGCATACCTATACCTACTCAAGTAACGTCAGTTACATTAAAATATTTTTTGTTACTGTTTTTTTTACTATCGTCATTTATTTATTTAGGCACTGACAACAGGTTATAATTTACCCGTTTATATAATAAACTAGCTGACCCGGCAAACTTTGTACCGCCTCCTGAATTTTCTTTGCATAAACCTCACGGAGCCCGAGACCTTTCCAACGAATGCAAAACCGTGGAAATCGGTTCGTGCGTTCTGGAGTTATAGCGTCAGGAAGGAAAACCCGACTTATTTTTATATAGTAGATTATTACTTTTTTTGTATATTGTCTATTATAAAATAAAATAATACTTTTTCGTATTTTGTCTATATCTTTTGGGGTATTGTAGGTAGAGCTCTAACTTCATGGGTATTACGAACTGACGTTTGAGTAGGCTAAAAAATCTAGACATAAATCTTGAAATAGAAATGATTATAGGTACACACATTAAATGCATGTAATCATATGAACCACAGGGACACGTAAAACTTACGTTGGTTAGAATAACACCCGCGTAACTAATTTTTACATCATATAATAAATGTTCAATATAAATCGAAATTAATTCTAATTTTATGGTGACTACTTTCAATGTTCTACAAATTGCCATATTGTAGAAGTGTGTAATTATACAACGTGGAAGGGACATACCCGTAATAAATCGAATCACGGACTATACTACATCATTATAGTAAAATGGAATTAAAATAACAGTAAAAAAAATTGTTATTTTCATACGAAAGTGTGCAGTCGCCCGGGCAATTTTTATGGGACTGTAGATTTTTTTTATTTCTTGACTGTTATTTTAATTTTATGATGCTATAGTTTCTTCCACGGTGTATAATTACTAGTTAACTAGATAATTGTATACCTCCGCAGTTGCGTAACATACATTGTCGGGTTATACACGTAGCGGGTCGGAACTGGCGTGACGTCGCGTGAACTGAGATATGATACTGTTTTCGCTTTCAAGGAAACATGCTTTAGGTCCAGTTTCAATTCCAGGAAATACCAAACAGATCGGTGTACCTAGTTGAGAACAATCTGGTATAAACAACGTGAAAGGACACGTAATAAATCGAACCACAGGCTATACTAGATCACTATAGTAAAATGGAATTACAATAACAGTACAAGAACAAAAAAAATTGGCATTTCCATACTAAAGTGTGCAGTCGCCCAGGTAATTTTTATGGGACTGTCGATATTTTTTTATTTCTTGACTGTTATTTTAATTTTATGATGCTATAGTTTCTTCCACGGTGTATAATTACTAGTTAACTAGATAATTGTAAACCTTTGTAGAGTTGCTATACACGTAGCGGGTCGGAACTGGCGTGACGTCGCGTGAACTGAGATATGATACTGTTTTCACTTTCAAGGAAACATGCTTTAGGTCCAGTTTCAATTCCAGGAAATACCAAACAGATCGGTGTACCTAGTTGAGAACAATCCGGTATATACAACGTGAAACACGTAATAAATCGAACCACAGGTTATACTAGATCACTATAGTAAAATGGAATTACAATAACAGTAAAAGAACAAAAAAAAATTGGCATTTCCATACTAAAGTGTGCAGTCTCCTGGGCAATTTTTATGGGACTGTCGATTTTTTTTATTTCTTGACTGTTATTTTAATTTTATGATGCTATAGTCTTTTCCACGGTGTATAATTACTAGTTAACTAGATAATTGTATACCTCCGCAGTTGCGTAACATACATTGTCGGGTTATACACGTAGCGGGTCGGAACTGGCGTGACGTCGCGTGAACTGAGATATGATACTGTTTTCGCTTTCAAGGAAACATGCTTTAGGTCCAGTTTCAATTCCAGGAAATACCAAACAGATCAGTGTACCTATTTGAGAACAATCCGGTATATACAACGTGAAACACGTAATAAATCGAACCACAGGCTATACTAGATCACTATAGTAAAATGGAATTACAATAACAGTACAAGAACAAAAAAAAATTGGCATTTTCATACTAAAGTGTGCAGTCTCCCGGGCAATTTTTATGGGACTGTCGATTTTTTTTTTATTTCTTGACTGTTATTTTAATTTTATGATGCTAAAGTCTTTTCCACGGTGTATAATTACTAGTTAACTAGATAATTGTATACCTTTGTCGAGTTGCTATACACATACCGGGTCGGAACTGGCGTGACGTCGCGTGAACTGAGACATGATACTGTTTTCGCTTTCAAGGAAACATGCTTTGGGTCCAGTTTCAATTCCAGGAAAAACCAAACAGATCGGTACCTAGTTGAGAACAATCATCCGAAATTAATCGAACGACCATTCGCGACTAACTCAACAATTTCGTCCTCCCATACGATTTCCATTTGGCTGAACGCTGATTTAAATGGTAATCCGATTTTTTTAAAGTTTTCAATAATTGTTTTTATGGAAAGTAATTCAGTACCATAGACTGTACTTGCTCCAAAAAAATGCTGGTGTTTAAAAAGTAGGTACCTATATCATACAGAGCATTTTGAGTCTTATGACCCTAAGCAGACAGAACTCAGGGCTGCAAGACTCAAAGGCCACTTTTAGCTTGATGTGGGCAAAAAGGTGGATAAAGTAATCAAAATAGTGATGGGTTGCTAGCCGCATCGCCTATTAATAAGATTCGAGTTTTTGCCCATTTCCTCGATCGGCTCTTACGATCTGCCCGGGCAGAGAAGCAGCTGGCACATTCTATACCTATATCATTAAATTGCTTAATTACCTATGCATATAACTATTATTCTAAACATTTGGTTAATATAATTTTTCAACACTAATAAAAACTGTCTTGAACAGCAAACTACACAATCGATTTCAATAAAATTGCCTACCTTTCAAGCAAAAAATCATTCCAAAATTGGTTGACACGTCTTCGATCGAGTAATTGGTCGGGGAACATACAGAAAAAAATAATAATAAAAGATTCCGACCAATTGTTAACTCTCCTTCTTTTTTGAAGTCTGTATAGTTCTGAATGTTGTAGGAAAAAGATGAGAAAAGTACTTAGATCTTTTTAAAAGTTTTAATTGAAATTGAAAATTGTACAATCAAAAAAGGGGCGCGCGACTCGCTTCTGTAAAACTCTGCAATGCAGGTTAAAATAGTTTTCAAATGAAATAAAAAAGTAAAACCGGCCAAGTGCGAGTCGGAGTCACGCACGAATAGTTCCGTACCATTATCTATAAATAATCACGTTTGTTGAATGTTAGCCTTGCTTTAATATTTAATTTGTTCTGTATTGTATTTTTTACTAGCTGTGCCCGCGGGCTTCGCTCCCTGTAGGAATTTCGAGATAAAAACTATGCTATGTCCTTCCCTGGGACTTAAAAACGATATCCATAGCAAATTCCATTTAAATCGGACAAGCCGTTTCTAAGAAATTCATTTTTATATATATAGATAGAAGATAGATAGATTATACACCGGTAATAGATATACCCACATCATCTGTGAAAATTTGAACTATCTAGTCTATCACGGTTTATGAGATACAGCTTAGTGACAGACAGGGTCCCGATTTTACCCTTTGGGTACGGAACCCTAAAAACAACAACGAAATCGATATCTTCAAGGCTATAAATCCTTTTACATAAACCCAAAGCGCTCGTTAAATCCCATTAAAGTAACTACTTACTTCCTATCTATGAATCAGCTCTGTAATCAATGATTGGCTTAGTAAGATCAATTTTGGTTAAGTACTTCCTACTTAACTGATTGGTTTATTGATTATTGAACAAGCGGGCTAAGTTCTCTGTTCACTGTTTAGGTCTATTATATCTTTTACTAATATTGTTACAATCTGTACATGACTGTTTGTTGCCGTGAATTAAAGTAAATAAAAAATTAGTGAAAAAAACGGAAGTTGTGTAAATTCCGGCAGAGTAGAATAGGGTCACACCAAGCCCTCTCGTGGATGTCGTAGAAGGCAATTTAGGAAATACAAGCTAAACTAAGCTTATAAAAACATCATGAGACCTCTCCAACCCGTCTGGCCAGCGTGGAGAGTGTAGGCCAAGACCTGTGGCTGCTCTTGTCAAGTACGGCTCTGGTAGTACAGATAGGGTCGTGCTCCTGTAGTGGAGACATAATTCAATTTTTAACAAAAAACAACATCCGACTTCAATTTTTTTCAGGAGTTTCTTCCATATCTCCAAAGTTCTTCATCGTGTCTTCACCAAATTAATAAGGGACCAAAGGGCTTTTAAATAAAAAAAAGAATCATCAAAATTGGTCCACGGTTGGCAAAGATATCGCGTCACATACATACAAAAAAAAACATACAATCGAATTGATAACCTCCTCCTTTTTTGAAGTCGGAAAAAAAGATCTAATGATGATGATGACTGAGAGAAAATGCTCATAGCATAAGTCCGCCATTTGTTAAAAGTATGTTTGTATTTTGGTAATTGTTCCAAAATACAAACATACTTTTAACAATTTTTTTTGATAAAATTGGTTTGATAAAATAAAATAAAATAAATATTGATACATCAATCTTCTTGATCTTCTTCTTTTTGGGTTTTGGATGTTTATCTATATGTGCTGCCTCCGTGGTGTAGTGGTTAGAGCGTTCGGCTCATGCTCGGAGGTCGCGGGTTCGATTCCCGGCGGGGGCAACGACTTTGTGTTGATGTCTTAGTTTGGTTAGGACATTGCAGGCTGATCACCTGATTGTCTGTTAAGTAAGATGATCCGTGGTTCGGAGGGCACGTTAAGCCGTCGGTCCCGGTCACTGTCCTGGACATTGGTCGTTACCTAAAACCATGTCAGAGGCCTAAGGCGGTTTAAAAACTTTGACACTAGTGTTAATCGATAACACACACGATAAGAAAGAAAGAAAGAAAGAAGATCTATATGTGTATTTGTTATTAAATATAATATCGTTAAATTAATATCCCATGCTGGTCTGGGAGAAATAAAAAAAACGTAGAATGTACCAGCTGCTTCTCTTCCCACGCAGATCGTAAAAACCGATCGAGGGAATGGGCAAAAATGCAAATCATGTTAACAGGCGATGCGGCTAGCAACTCATCACTGTATTGATTGCTTTTCCATCTTCTCGCCCACCATGACGCTAAAAGTGGCTTTTGGGTCTTGCGGCCCTGGGCTCTGCATAGAACCGCAAGACCCAAAATGCTCTGTCTGCCCCATTAAGGATAAAGACGTGATAGTATGTATGTATGTAAGTTAATATCCCATATGTATCCGCCAATCAGTATCCCATAACCACAGCCATAACATAACACAAGTCTCGAACTTACTTTGGGGGTAGAGTGTAATTTGACCGTATTTATTTATATATCTTTTTTTCATTTATTAATTTGGATCACAAACAAATTCACAGTAAAATATAAGTTACAAGAAATTAAAACTAATTACTATAACAATGAACTCAGCGATGTTGGCCACGACTTAAATCAAAGGTTTACGAATTGTGGAGCAATACATCAAAGCAGAACATACAGAAATGCAACGTATAAGTGCAAAATTGTACAAAAATTCGAAGTGCGCTTATTTATTCTACATATGTATATCTTATACCTTTAAACGAACAATTCTTCTATATATATATATATATATTTATAAATTTCTGTGATCTCGAAAACGGCTCTAACGATTTCGCTGAAAATTTGTATATGGGGGTTTTCGGGGGTAAACAATCGATCTAGATTAGTTTTATGTTTGGGAAAACGCGTGTTTTCGAGTTTTGATGCGTTTTTCTTTCCACGCAGAATATGGTCGCTAATTTCGTCGCGCCGACCGCCTTGTATTTAGCTCAGCGGTTAAGGATACCGACCGCTAGAAAGAGTGTTACGGGTTCGAATCCCACTCGATGACTTACTTTTGTTTTTTTTTATGTTTAAGTTTTAATATAATTTTTTATTTTGCATTGTTTTTAGACAAGTTTAAAAAAATTTAGTTAATGTTTGACATGTAACCGAGCAAAGCTCGGTCACCCAGGTACTGTAGATTATATATATTGATTAACGAAAAGGAAACGAAAATATCAATACATATCAGTGGGATACATCTACCAATTCCATGCATCCACACCACACTCCATAAGTGCCACAGATAACTCAGCGACACTGCAATTATCCCACGCCCACCGTGTGACAGCTTTTCTTTCCGCCGGAAGCCCGGAACCGGATGGGAACATTTTCATACAAACCCGTCATACCCCTTTTTATTGTATACTGACTTTATTACTTTAATTTCATTTGTAACCGAATTTGAAAAAGGAGGAGGTTATCAATTCGTCGCGACTTTTTTAGGGTTCTAGGACCCTATTACTAAGACTTCGCTGTCTGTCCGTATGTCTGTCACTCACGAGGCTGTATCTCAAGAACCGCGATAGGTAGACAGTTGAAAATTTCACAAATTATGTATTTTTGTTGCCGCTATAACAACAAATACTAAAAACAAAATAAAATAAGTATTTAAGGGGAGCTCTCATACAACAAATCCGATTTTTTGCCCTTTTTTGCTCGAATTCAATAATGAAATGAACTTGAAATATTCACAAAATACTCAGTTATATTTTTATTTTAAAAATAAATGAAAAAACTAAAATAAAATAAATATTTAAGGGTTCCATACAAAAAACTTGATTTTTATAGATAATGAAATAGAACCCTTCGTGCGCGAGTCCGACTCGCACTTGGCCGGTTATTTATGTATATTCACCGCTAATCAGGCCTGAAGTCCAATTCAATAATGAAGCTCGCATAACAATTATACAAAATTGTAACATGTCTCAAGTACTTGCTTGTATAACCGATTACGAAAGGCGCTGCGTGTTGATGTGACCAGAAGACATTCCTATTCTCTATGGTGCTTCGTTTTTATGGTATCATAGAGTTACCAAATTAATACATCGTGTGAAATAGGTGCACGGAAATTAGAGCAAAACCGATTGAACAGTACAACAATACTTATTTTAAAGCTTTGCAAAAGAATAGAACATTATAGAAATACTATCTCGCCGTGTGGTTTCCGGCAGAGTAGAATAGACCACTCCAAATCTACCCGTGGATGTCGTAGAAGGCGACTTAGGGAAAACAAGCTAAACAAAGCTTATAAACATCCATAGGACCTCTCCAACCCGTCTGGCCAGCGTGGAGATTGTAAGCCAAGTCCTCTGGCTGCTCTGGCCAAGTATGGCTCTGGTAGTACAGAGAGGGTCGTGCTCCTGCAGTGGAGACTAAAAAGACCTGATGATGATATTAAAAATAGATTGGGAGAAGATTAAAGATGACCATCGAGAGAATTTAGAAAGAGGAACCTCTTTCTAAATTCTCTTAACACTTGGCCAGAGCAGCCAGAGGACTTGGCTTACAATCTCCACGCTGGCTAGACGGGTTGGAGAGTTAAAAATCATAACCACATAAATGTTCTGAAGCGATATCGCACTAAAAATCATTTAGACGAACCTCTTTCTAAATTCTCTCAAAGATCATCTTTACTCTTCTCCCAATCTATTTGTAACACTTTTTCTTCTTCTTTGCCTTTTCCCTATTTGGGGTCGGCTCTGTATGTCAACTCTCTCCATAAACCTTCTATCCTTTGCCATCTCTGAACTAACCCCCCGTTCCCCCATATCCGATCTTGCGCATTATTTATATGACATATCCATTTGTAACACTATAACCACCTAATCTTTCAAAGAATTATCGCATAAAAAATCGTTTAGACGAACCTCTTTCTAAATTCTTTCAAAGATTATCTTTTTCTGTTCTCCCAATCTATTTGTAACACTTCTCCTTCTACCTCGCCTTTTCCCTATTTGGGGTCGGTTTTAGACGTTTGGGGTTTGTATATCACTCCATCCACAACCTTCTATCCTTTGATATCCGATCTTACGCATTGATTGATATTACATATCTTTTTGTAACACTATAACCACCTAATCTTTCAAAAAAGACGAACCTCTTTCTAAATTCTATCGAAGATCATCTTTTTCTGTTCCCCCAATCTATTGTAACATCATAACCGCCATCTTCTGACTACAAATCATTACAGACAGCGCACGTCCCGATAAGCAGCGTGACATAGTCGTGAGACTGCTTATCTGTGACTCGTTTTAGATGTAGGTAACTGATTTGTCTTTCTGTTTGTATTTTAAAGTTATGGTCTGTTATACAGATTCATGTCTTTATAATTTTTATTTATCGGCGATATTTCTTTATTCAAAAGGCTATGGCTATTTTTATTTATTTATTAAACTTTATCACAAAAAATGTAACAGGCGGACTTTGGTCAGTCTACTTAAAGGTGGTGCTGATAAAAGCTTATTTTGGACAAAAGTACTAGAGGTATTAAAGTATTATAAGAAAACCATACTATACATATATCTATAAATACTTAGCTATTTAAAGTCACAATAAATTCAATATGGCGCCCTCTATAGGCCAAAAAATAAGTGACTAGAAAATAAAATAAATCGAATCATACCGTGTTTAGTATCAAATGAAAGGGCTCAATTAGCATACTTATTTCAAAAATACCTTACTAGCAGTTTTTCCCTGCTGTGCTCGCATTCACTGGACAAACGTACTCAGCAAGAATTTTCTGTTGTCGGGTCTTAGGTTTTAAAACTATATCAAAGCCTAGGGGTTACTCCATAAAGTTATACGTTAGTCGTTACGTTCTATTTCTATGCCAAACCAAATCAGACTTCATCATCATACATTAGTGATCATTGTAGCATGACACTGAAACGCGGATACGTAGTAACGTACATCTTGCGTACCGCTTTTAGAGTAGACCCCCTGAACACATTGTCAGATTTGAAAATTGGAATACATCAAAAAATCTAACTAATATGGTCGTCAATTAACGTTGCATAATGGTATCAGTCACGTGACGGAGAAACGTGCTAAATCGCCAAGTTTGCGATAAGCCTGCATGCGGGCAACGATGTTTAGCTGCAATTTGACGCAATGCTTGCTATTTACCTACAAACATGGGTTTGCTTGCTCCAATCACAGAATTAATATGAGTATTACTTAAAGAATGGGAGAGAAATGCAAGGACGGGGGACGAGGACGCATATTGCGCAGGACCTTAGAAGATTCCGTTTCGTTAATTCACATATTAGTGCTTCGGAGGGCACGTTAAGCCGTCGGTCCCGGTCACTGTCTTTGACATTGGTCGTTAGGTCGTTACCTAAAACCATGTCAGAGGCCTTTAAGGCGGTTTAAAAACTCTGACACTAGTGTTAGTCACTAACACACACGATAAGAAGAAGAATTCACATATTAATTCTGTGCTCCAGCTTCCAACCCATACATGTTGCGGTCGACACATACACTATAGTTTACATACATATGTACATATTTTCTTGCCTGTTTCCCATGGGGGTAGGCCACAGACATAGATATAGATCTATATCTGTGGGGTAGGCAGAGACTATCTCCACTTACTACGATCCCTGCAAACCTCTTTTGCTTCGTCAACACTCATAACTCTTTTCATGCATGCCACTGATCTCCATATATACTTATATATATGGAGGTCAGTGATGCATGCTCTCCGGTTATAAATACTCCTTACATCACCTTTCTTCAGAACATCTATAGTTTAGTATAGTTTCTCAAGAAATAAAAACGCAAGGGAATTTAAATTTAAAGAGTTTTTATTACCCATAGGTACATGTCGATCGAACGAAGTTACAAAAATTGAGTCCCTAGAAAACCCCCTACCCCAATTCTAGTATACTATTTTATGACATTTTTAGAATATTTTTAAATGATAAACTAATTATTATGTATTTTTGTTGCAGGTAAATTCAAAATGACAGTCATGTGCAGAAAATAATAGATTACAATATAAGTCGTGGGTATGTATATCAGTGTCGGTATTTAAAATAAAAAATCAAGGTACAAGTTTATTTTCAAGGCAAATAAAAAAACCCGTCGACACCATCTAGCGATAAGTAGCGGAACTACATAATATTCTAACCGAGGTAACAAACAATAGATGGCGCTACGGAATATCCGAAACACATTGAAATCGGTTCATTCGTTCGAGCCTGTGGTTCGAGCGCTACGCTACAATGCCACAGACAGACAGACAGACATTATTATAGCGTCAAACTTATTATTATGACACCAATCTTTTTTGTTAATAAATATATTTGGGGCTTAATATAATATAATTGCACGCAACTATTATAAATTTTCTTATAGAAAGTCTAGTAGTTCTATATTTCTATATAGTTTTTGAAATTTTGTGTTTTTAGTATTCTTATAATCTTTATTTTAACATTATTACTGACATTTCTGCATTTTACAACGACGTACAAGTTTTACTGCTGGATTGACGTGAGAACATTTGGCACAACCGAATTCCTTATTGCGGCATATCATGACATGACACGATACATAACAAATAACTAACCCATTCACTGAGTCTGTGGAAATTCACGACGATATACTTGAACAATGTAGCGTTATTTATACATACATAATATCACGCCTGTTTCCCACAGGGGTAGGCAGAGACTCCCATGCTGGTCTGGGAGAAATAAAAAAACTTAGAATGTACCAGCTGCTTCTCTTCCCACGCAGATCGTAAAAGCCGATCGAGGGAATGGGCAAAAATGCAAATCATGTTAACAGGCGATGCGGCTAGCAACCCATCACTGTATTGATTGCTTTTCCATCTTCTCGCCCACCATGACGCTAAAAGTGGCTTTTGGGTCTTGTGGCCCTGGGCTCTGCATAGAACCGCAAGACCCAAAATGCTCTGTCTGCCCCATTAGGGATAAATACGTGATAGTATGTATGTAGGCAGAGACTATGGACCTCCACTTGCTGTGTCCCTACAAACCTCTTTTGCTTCATCTAAACTCATCAATCTCTTCACTCACATGCCTTCGGTTATTTATTTATTTAGTTAAAAACTTTATTGAGCCAAAAGCTACAATAGGAGGACAGGATACCTACTTGAAGTTATTTGAAAGGAAAAAATGTATTATTTAAATTTTGTCTTGATCAAGCTCCAGATAACCATTTAAACTATTTTATGAACTACTGTTTATAGTTCAAAGTGACAACGTGAAGTTTTTCTAGCCAGAGTTGCCGTTTTTTGCAAAAGTGCGTAGAAAAGCGTTGTTTGTTTTCACTTTAAACTGTATTAAGTAGTTCACAAGGGTTATCTTAGACTTGATTAGACAAAATTTTAAATTATATCCCCGTTTCCTTTTAAATAATTTATTTCAAATGGGGCGGCACTGTACTCCGAAAAATTCAGGTAGCCCATTAATGCTAAAGTATTCTCTCTACTGATAAAGTTGAAGACTAAATTACGGATAAAAAATACAGTATCAAAGAAAAAACAAGTACTTATGCAAATATATCTTTGATTTTTATAACTCGAGTATACTTACCTTTGAGAATTTCTAATTTCTTTCTTGCACTATCTTTTTACCTATCTTTTCATTTATTCGAATGCATCATCAAATTCCATGGGATAAAAGAGCAAATTTCGAAAAACAAAAGCAAACCTTTCTAGTTAACAATGGCTCAAATTAACGAAATCATGGCTTGTCCATGAGCCATGGGGCTATAATGGGCCTTATCTTGAAGAAAACCCCACTTTCTACTAATTACGCCGTAATCTCTGTTCCGCGTACTAAACAGTTGTGAGATTTGTTTATGTGTGCGTGACAGGTTGAAACTGTTAGGTAGCGTTAGAAGGATAACCGTAACTAGAGAAAAAACGACGGGTTGCACTCTGGGAGTGCCGGCAGAAGTGAAAACTTGAATATTAACGTTGTGCAATTTTGATATTTTGGAATGGTTTGGGAATAATTTTGCACGAATTGCTTTAATTATCAGTATAAAATATTTCAAATCTTTTCTGAACCACAGTCTGTCACAAATGTCACAAGCATGACCAAATTCATTTTCAACAAAATCATTTTCAAATACACAGCAGTATGGCCACTACACAGACGGTCGAGCCATCAGCTGTCACCATCCATGGATGCGCGTAGCACGCTGTAACATAAACACACACGAACATTCGCGCAAGCGCCCTGCGCCGTCTTACGAATTTTCGATCAGGTCACGTGTCCTGACGCGAGTTTAACATTTTTTACCCATTCCAAAAAAAGTGCACAACGCTGCTAAAGAAGTTTTCACTTCAAAAAAAATTGAGAGGTGTCAAGGAACACCAGGATGGAACGAAGTTTGAGAGAGGGAGAGACAGACAGAGAAACACGCGCACGCCGCACGTCTTACAACTATAGCAAAAAGTGTCGTTACAACTTTTGGTCTTAATTTTTTCCGTCTTGCCTCCTTTCGCAACGCGCGATCAAGAACTTAGTTCCAATTATTTATTTTTTAGGGTTCCGTACCCAAAGGCTTGTGGCCGTACCCATCCGCCGCGTGTTCTTTTTGAATCAACACTTTCGCTGGTTTTCTTCTATCTTTTTTTAAAACAATTATTAAGCTTAACAGAGTTATGCAACATCACACGATTTTATAGTTATTTTCAGTATTTACGTCGTCATCAATTAGGTCCTTGCTTGCCGTGTAGTTACCGGCAGAGTAGAATAGGACCACTCCAAGTCTTTCCGTGGATGTTGTAGAAGACAACTTAGGAAATACAAGCTAAACAAAGCATATAAACATCAATAGGACCTTTCCAATAAGTCTGGCCAGCGAGGAGAGTGTAGGGCAAATCCTGTAACTGCTCTGGCCAAGTGTGGCTCTCTAGTGGTGCAGTGGGGGTCGTGCGCCTGCAGTGGAGACTAAAAAGACCTGACGATGTACCCAAAAGATAAAAACGAGACCCTATTACTAAGACCCCGCTGTCCGTCTGTCCGTCTGTCTGTCACCAGGCTGTATCTTATGAACCGTGATAGCTAAGCTAGACAGTTGAAAAATAACATTTCAGCCATATAAACAACAACTCCCATGCTGGTCTGGCAGAAATAAAAAAAAACTTAGAATGTACCAGCTGCTTCTCTTCCCACGCAGATCGTAAAAGCCGATCGAGGGAATGGGCAAAAATGCAAATCATGTTAACAGGCGATGCGGCTAGCAACCCATCACTGTATTGATTACTTTTCCATCTTCTCGTCCACCATGACGCTAAAAGTGGCTTTTGGGTCTTGCGGCCCTGGGCTCTGCATAGAACCGCAAGACCCAAAATGCTCTGTCTGCCCCATTAGGGATAAAGACGTGATAGTATGTATGTATGTATAAACAACAAAACACAAATATCATAAACCTTTTTTTTGTAAATTAAAGACGCAACTTTTTTATCCGGTAAACTTCAACGGGTGGGGGGACTCGCAAGGTCTACAGCTCACAAAACCACTAGTAAATGTTGCACACAAGCTAATTCCAAAATTCATATATGCCCATAAACAGACATCATACCCGCATATTGTAACAGCTAATTACTCTTCCTCACTCCGATATGCTCCGTAAAGATTCACTCAGAATAGTATCAATTAAAATGATGTAATAACGTAATTAATTTCTATTTACACATTAATGAATGGTGTTCTTTGGGTGTTAATTATTTGCGATCGTGCGATATGCCCGCTATCTTTAATTTCAAAACATCTTGTGCAATCTTTGTTTTGTCTTTTTGAATTAACACTTTCGCTGGTTTTCTTCTAGCTTTTTTGATACATTCATTAAGCGAGAGTTTTGTGTCATTACACGATTTTTAATTTCAGTATTTACTCGTACTAGTCATCATCAGGTCTTTTTACTTTCTACTGTAGGAGCTCAACCCTTTTAGTATTATTAGAGGCACACTTGGCCAAAGTATAGGCAGTGGATTTGGCCTACACTCTCCACGCTGGCCAGACGGATTGGAGAGGTCACATTGATGTTTATAAGCTTTGTCACAAAGTTCTATCTTTCAGTTAGCTGCTAGGGAAACCTAACAGTTAGTCACAACATTAACAACAGCAATTATTCTATCACTTAACATAATTATCTACATGTTAAAATTACGTTGATGTCATTCTTACGAAACGGCTTTTGCGGTGTGTGGAGGGTCATTTTCAACCCCTTTATTACTCAATCTGGTACTTTGTGTACTTTCTTTATCTTAAGTACCATTACAAGCTTTTATTTCAGTGTTTATTTTTGTCATAATTTTAGCCATGGTATAATAAAACAAGGTATTCTTTTCCCGAAATGGAACTTGACTACGTCACGAAAGTGTTGCCACTGATTGTTCTTTTCAGTAAATTTAAGGACTTTGTCAGTTAGTTCAAGAATATTAAATAAAATATTCTCGCGTGATTCATTCATTCAATATTTTATAAATTCATATAATGGACTATTAATTCGAAATTGGTATATAAAGTTCAAAAAAGCATTACGGTAGGGTAATTCAATTTCACACAGTGGCAACACATCAAACTGATGACGTAGTCAAGTTCTACCTACGTCATCAGCTGTGACGGGAAGATAATACCTTGTTTTATTATACCATGATTTTAGCCTCGTAACGTCCACAGCCGGAGAAAGGGCTCTCCCAAGAAGTTCCAAAATGACCGATCTAAAGCAGCCTGCATCCATGCAAAAAATAAGAAATGCTTTGGTGAGTGAATAGGCGGTTTAAGAATCAAAATAGTGATGGGTTGCTAGCCGCATCGCTTTTACGACATACTAACTAGTGTTCGCCCCGAACTGTAAACTCGCGAAGTCCATATCTCGGCAACCCCTTAACCGATCTGGCTCATGTTCGGACGTAAAAATTATTTATTTATTTTAAGAAGTTTCGATCAAAGATACTTAAGTTATGGTCAAACAAACATTTATACTCGTACATACATACAAACGCCGGGTTGTTCAAGTTGACTAGACTCTGAGAATATAGCCTGTTCGTTCAATTAAAAAAAAATTTGTAAGCTAAAAAAGGGACATGAAAATTTAATGCTGTCAATTACAACGAACATTACCGAGTTGTGGACATTTCGCAAGCTGCGCCAGCGCAGCAAAACCTCAGCGATGCAATCAACGTGAGAGGACAGATTCGTTTACGAGATCTCATAAACTGAAGGTGATATTCTACATTTTCGGCGATGCAGCCTTTTTATTTAAATTTTATTTTAGCTTGTTGAGTATATTGCGAAATTTTCGTAAAGGATAATTTGTTGCAACTTGCTCATTTTGTGAATCACAACATGATCTTAATAATCTTGGCATTGTTTCAAATATAAAAAATATCTATACATATAATAAAACAGTAAACAAATTTGTCTGTAATTGGATATATTTCCAAAACAAAATATTTGGGTTGATAGAGACATACTAATAGAGTAAACATAAAAATATATATCTCTTTTTGTGTGTTTGTACACGATAATCTCCGGAAATACTGGACTGTTTCAAATGAACTATGTTTTTGTTACATAGCTATTAAGCCTCGGCAACATATGGGGTGTAATTGATTTTGGAAAATGTAACACCTAATGCAGAACCATAACGGTCCAGCTAAACTATAAGAAATATAAAAATGACGCCTTAGCAAAAGTTGTTTAGCCTAATGAGCATTTTCCGGAGTCATAAAGTCGCGGGCTTCGGCTAGTGAAAAAATAAATAAAGTGTTTAAAAACGGATAATACCTACTTAGGTTTATATTGAAATTTCCCACCATAACTATTCTATATTTCCACGAACTCTAAACCTCTTACATGAGAACTTATGACTTAACATGGTATAAAAGACTTTTTATCCAGGAAATGGCACAATGATACTTCAATGATTGATGTTGACGCCTTTTTCTGGTTGTGTAAGAGGGATCTTCGATGAAAAGGTGGTGTTATGTTTTCTGTTAGCATGTTAATGTGGGAAGAATCTTTGATAAAGAAGAGTTTTTACGTTCGTTTGTTATGCACCAACTAAATTTCTTCGAAGGTAGTCAATAATAACCTTTACTCAGCACGCATTTTTTCTTTTATGACAACATTTCTTTTCAACAGGCTTTAAAGAAGATATCATCATCAGGTCTTTTTGTATGCACTGCAGGAGCACGCGACCCTCTCTGTACTACTAGAGCCATACTTGGCCAGAACAGCCAGGGGATATACGTTTAAAAAAATTCATACCCGACTAAGGGAGCCATATATGGCTAACATGTATATATTGAAATGTGCTAATCAAGACCTTTCGTTTGATAAGTAGGTACACCCTACTCAAATACGAAAAAAATAGGTTTTTAACTTTCACTTTTTGTATGTGTCATTTTTTGCATACACGTAGCCTATGTCACCCGAACAATAACGACAATTTGATTGACATATCATTTGTGAAAATTGAATGAGTGATTTGGATGCTGCGGTGCCTACGGTTGAACAGACATACATACCCACATACATACGTACATAGACTGCTAAAACCATTACAATTCTTGGATTTGTCGTCATCATCATCCGCAGCCTTGATCCTCCCACTGCTGGGAATAGGCATCTTTTAACGAATAACATGTACCACGGTCCTGAGCTACTCTCATCCACGTTCGACCCGCAAACGGACGACCTACGCTGCGCTTACCATTTATGGGCCACCACTCTGTTAATATTTTGCTTCACCTGTCATCAAATCACCTCGTCTTACTAAGTCTTTAGGAATGGATAATACATAACTTGTACATAAGTACTCCGTGTAGTTTCCGGCAGAGTAGAGTAAGACTATTCCAAGTCCTACCGTGGATGTCGTAGAAGGCGACTTAGGAAATACAAGCTAAACAAAGCTTATAAACATCAATGACACCTCTCCAACCCTAGCCAGCGAGGAGACTGTAGGCCAAGTCCTCTGGCATCTCTTTCCAAGTATGGCTCTGTTAGTACTGAGAGAGTCGTGCTCCAGCAGTGGAGACAAAAAGACCTGAAGACGTATTTTTGAAATCACTTGTCACATTACGAAGGGTTTGCGCGAGCGTTTCCAAACGGGCGCATTTTTGAATCGGTAGTTTGCGAAGGATTTGCAACGAGTGGTCTTGACCACTAACACAGTACAGACAGTATTGCAACTCGGCGCTGTCCTTGAAAAATATACCTACGCCACGCGTGCGCTAGGGCTGCCCGTCTACAGTATTTTAACCAGTCAAGACCCGCACGACATTAATAAATGTCCACGTTCATTGTCTTACTATTGTGTCTGGTATTGACGGCACGGTAAAGGATCGGTTAATTTCATGTACCTACTAGAGTAACTAGTTTTGTGATTGTAAGGTAAATGAAAAAGAAAGCGTTAAATAAAAATACATGTTATGTTTTTGATTATTATCATATTTAATATCCCTTAAATATTTATTTTGTTTTGTTTTTAGTATTTGTTGTTATGGCGGCAACAGGAATACATAATTTGTGAAAATTTCAACTGTCTAGCTATCGCGGTTCTTGAGATACAGCCTGGTGACAGACAGACGGACAGACAATGAAGTCTTAGTAATAGGGTCCCGTTTTTACCCTTTGGGTACGGAACCCTAAAAAGATCGCGACGAATTGATTGCCTCCTTTTTAGAAGTCGGTTAAAAAGGAACGGTAAGTTATTCTGGTTTGTTCAGTCCGGTCGGATTACAATCCCTACATACAGCACGAAGCAACACGAAACAATTTTTTTTTGTTTACCATCCCATATTGAAACGCTGCGAACGTAACAAGATTATCGCATACGCTTCCTACAGCAATCAAAACCCTACTACAAAATCTCACTTAAAAATTATAGGTAGTTCTACTTAGCGTAAATCTTACTAGGTAGGTAACTAAAAGGTAGGTAATAATTGTTATAATAACATTATAATCATTTGTAATGATATTTTATTTCAATAATATATGTAAGTAGCTAAGTACCCACATCAGTAAGTAGATATGTAGCCTAGGAAACCACTACTTAGCTAGTTTTTTTTATCGCGAGCATAGGTAAGATAGCTTACTCGTGTTATGTATTAAGTCTTTCAACATTATCACTTATTTATTTTTTAATCTAGGTATTTGTGGAAAAAGGTAAATACTTACCTATTTAAAAAAATAAACAACGTACTAGTAGGTACATGTATAAAAACTATTTTTATTAGTCTTACTTACCTTTCGGAGTTTTGAGGTAACCTAAAAAATGTTATCTCTGTGTGCTTAACCGACGAGTTTAAACAACCAAAAACAGCACAATATTGTCTGTGTTTCGCTATATTATTAACGCACGACTACTGCTTGCATGAAAACACCGTTCGCCACAGCGACGCATTCTCGGCTGTTTGTATACCGAGTCACGGAACAAGTGTATACCGACCTTCGAGGCGCGTAGGTATAACTTGCGTTCCGACCGTTCGTATGAAGATACAATACTGTATGATATCTATATTGTGCCACTAATTTTGACATTTGTAGCGTAGATATGTCATCGAAACCAATTATGGTAAATCCGTTCCACGTTGCATTTTTATTCAAGTTTCGAATTTTTTGAAAAGTATAGACAAATTATCGATGTTTTCTGCGTAAAACAAAATTTGTTTTTCGCTGACACGACGGTTTCAAAAATACGATCAATTTGTATTTTACGCGAGCGGTGAGTTGGAAAACTACACGTTTTGTGTTTCGCTGAGTCCCTGAATGAAAAATAGCACTCCTGATGATGATGATGATGATGACATAAGTACTATAATATGTTTATGACAAATATGAATGGGTAACATCATAAAGTTTCTCATCTAGTCCGCCAACAGTACAGTCACCTCATTTTCAGTCCATTACCATCATAATTAACCGGCAAATCTACGCAAGTACCTACAGTAACGGCTGGCACTGATTAACTTGCTGTAAACCTTACGAGGCAACGGGTTTCTTTATTTTAGTGTAATACGTTACTAGCTGATGCCCGCGACTTCGTCTGCGCAAGATCACACAATAAATAAATATTTAAATACTAATATTATAAATGCGAAAGTAGCCAAGGGGCTGTCCAAAGACCGCTTTTCGCACCTGCGGGAAACGAGACGTGAGTTTTGTCAGGACCGTAGCAAGTGGAGGTCCATATTATAGTCTCTGCCTACCTCTGTGGGAAACAGGCGTGATATTATGTAAATGCGAAAGTGAGTTTGTATATTTGTTTGTTTGTTTGTGACTATATCCATACCAAATTTAATCCAAATCAGTTTAGTAGTTTAAGTGTGAAGAGGTAACAAAAAAACAAATATACAAACTCACTTTCGCATTTATAATATTAGTAGGATGTTATTGTAAAGTTTCATTAAAATCCATTTAGTAGTTTTTACGTGAAAGAGTAACAAACATCCATACTTACAAACTTTTGTGTTTATAATATTATTATAGTAGGATTTAAATGTTTATACGGAACTCTTTGTGCGCGAGTCCGACTCACATTTGGCCGGTTATTTTTTGCTCTCAGAGCACAGTTTGCTTTGTATTTTTGATAAGTGAACAAACGTGTATTAACTTATTCTCTTGTCTTACTTTCAATAATTACCGCCATGACACATTCAATTCATTGACACGTCGAATTCCCAGTAATTGTACGAAAATTGTTTTTCTCGAATGTCGAAATGAAACAATGGTTGCTTTTTACGGAAGACATTGCCCAAGAACTGTGCGACCTTTGTTCTTCGCCTCAATTTATAAGAAAATATCCCAATTTATTATGGTTAATGTATGTAAGCAAGGCTGTGTTTGTTTTCAATAACTTTGTTCTACCAAATAAATAATTATACACAGACAACATTCGAAAGAGCTTATATTTTAAGGCTGAATTCAGTTCATGATACTAAATAACTTTCCCCAAGGAACAGATATCGAAATAATTAAATAATTTTCGGCCTCTCATACAAATTGACTGCTCAGCTGACTCGAATTTGTAAAAACGGGACCCTAGGTATTATCAAGATTTCGGTGTCCGTCTGTCCGTCTGTCTGTCACCAGGCTGTATCTTAAGAACCGTGATAGCTAGACATTTGAAACTTTAACAGATTATGCGTTGTTTTTGTTGCCGCTATAAAAGCAAATACTAAAAACAAAATGAAATTAATATTTAAGTGGAACTCGCATACAACAAACGTGTGTTTATATAGATAGTGGTACGGAACCCTTCCTGCACGAGTCCGACTCGCACTTGGCCGGTTATTTATAAATAAAGAGTTATTTCCCGCCATCCACTTAAGCTTTAAACCCGCTTTACATTATATCGGCGGTCAGATTGTAATCATTACTTAGCCTTAATTCATGAGGCTCCAGTATTTAGGACGTGAAATTATTAGATGAAAGCTGACGGGTACTTAGTTTTCTTGCTACTTTGTGTATACTTTACGGCATTCATTAACTTGTAAGCATCAAAAACTTGTATGTTATTAGAAGTTAAGCGGTCAGAAGATACTCTAGTATCTATAGCATGCCTACCCATCGCCTTATTAACATAATTATTTCGCTTCCTTGTCACTAGATGGCGCTATGAAGTAATAATTAAAACATTAATATATTTTCTTAGTATTATTTACATAAAGTAGTACTATAATTAATTAAAGATAACTTTTATGCAATTAAATAAATATTTTTAAAACAAATTAAACACTTTCTTGGTCACTTTTGTGCTAGTCGTGTGTGCTGCCATCTCTGGGAGGCTACCCCGCAATTCCAGTTTTGCCTAATTACGGACCCTCCACGGAAAGACTTGAAAAAGTCCTATTTTACTCTACCGGAAACCAAACAGCATGTCGTAGAAGTCGACACAGGAATTACGCTAAACAAAGCTTATAAACATCATGAGACCTCTCCAACCACTCTGGCCAGCGTGGAGAGTGTAGGCCAAATCTGTGACTTCTCTGGCTAAGTATGGCTCTGGTACTACAGGAAACAACAAGACCTGACGATGGCGTTGTACAAGTGCTTTGAGTCTAAATGGCCCTAGACTCCGTAAGAGATAGAAAAAAAACGTCAACAACAATCGATTACTCAAATCGAAAGAAAAATCCACAATTGAGTATTTTCCTAATCCAAAAATAAATTCTTTTGTACTGATAACAAAATAAAACTTCGCAAAATAATGTCACTTGTCTTTGTAAGTATCCATTTTAACGTGATTTAAAATGTATTATTGCAGAGAAACTGATAATAATAGTGCTATATGACTTCAAAAAACTGTGACGTCATCTGCCTGTATTTCATACAAAATCCCATAGAAACTGTTTTTTTTGACGTTTAGAAAAAAGTATCTGATTTGACTTGTTGGAAAATAGCGTATTATCAAGTGATACAAATATCCGGTAAAAAGATAAATTAATGATTTTTGACTTTTGAGTTTGTTAGTATGCCATTCAGCTCTATTTTACTGAAGGGAATTAGAAATTCAACAAAATCGGTCATAAATGGACGGGTCAGTGGTCATTTATTTATTTCCCTTCTAATTTACCAACTAGAAGGTAGTATATCCTTCATTGACAGTCATCAAGTCTTCAAGTGACATTAGGATGCGGAGCATAGTTCGTGACGTCACGATCACGGTTGCGGCACAGTGCTACTCATAATGTCCGTGCAGGGACGGATTAAGTTATACATAATTTAATTTAAACACAAAGTTCAAAAATTTAACTAATCAAATTTTTAAATATATTTTGCTTTTCGTTATCAGTGCATTTGAGAACGATGTTGTTGTTAGTGGTGTTTTTTCCATATCTCCCTTGGCTAGTAGTTTGATTTCACTGCACGAAATTACTTCTGCCTTTTCTTCTACTTTATCTATGTACGGCTCGTTTGATCTTCCTTTTCTTTGTGTCCGAAGATATTTCCTCGTATTTTATCTCGTTTCTGTAATAACTATATTCTCTCACTGTGAAATATTTTTTTATCTCTCACTGTTTTCTGGTCCATTTATATCCGCACAAGTCGACTGTTTAAGAATTATTAAATTGTGACTTCTTCAAATATTTTATTATGTTATAATAAACAAACTATTCAATTACCTAATTTTAAAATAAGGAAATGTAATCTTTTGTATATTTGCAACCGATAACAAGTGCAAGCCTAGGCCTATGTCAAGCAGTGGACTTCTTGCGGCTGATATGATGATGATGAATAAGTATGATTTACATCATTTATCTTGTTAGTTACCATATTTGGCACTTTATGTAAGTCAACTCAGGCCAGCTTGACTGAACTGGTTTACCTCGGAGCGACTGAACCCCGACTGACAAGTGTGAGAAAATACTGAAGAAGACTTTATCCAATCCATAATAAAAGATTGTATCCAATAAAACATACGACTATTACTCAAATAGTAAATCCTACTTATATTATAAAAGCGAAAGTTTGTAAATATGGATGGATGGATGCTTGTTACTCTTTTGCGTAAACTACTGTAATGGATTTTAATAACACATAGGTTACAATTTATAAAGATATTGTGTGATAATCCTGTGCAGACCGAAAATGTTTGTCTTTAATTCTGAATCCGTCCTAGCGACGGTAGCGTCGGCATATTAACTTGCACATCAGCGACACACATGAGCACCGGTAACCCTCCACTTTCACTACTTTTATGATCTATATTAGTCTTTCGGCTTGCCTAAACAACAATGCAGTTGTGTAGGTATCTATTTGTGTTATATTCACATGCTGTGCTTGTATTAAATTTGATTCAACATCAAATTTAATTAGATACCTACATTATTTATATATAGACCCTAGATCTCTACGGTCGCAGGGCAGGGTGCCTAAGGGACTGGCGGAATTGCCTCGTTGTATGGCCAGACTTTAATCTTTGGCAAAAATGCGCACCGCAATTGACCGATCCATAGAAAAGTATTTTTTCATCTTTATTTTATGATTTTTTAATATATCACCGACAGAGCATCCATACCCTTAACATATTTGACGTTTACAGTAGTTACTTCAGTTACTTGAGTCGGTCTTCACTTTTCTTAGATACCCTGTATATAAATAAGTACGAGTACTTTTCTGCTAAGCATTTTATTTCAATACCTTTCTGGGCAAACTGTTTATGTAAAAGACACTGTGCCTACATTTATTTAGTGCCCATATTGCATTCACAGCTCATGAGAGGACAAAGCGTAACATTGGCGTCTATCTCAAAGCCATCTCATTACCAACATTGGAGTCAGGGCTACGCAGTGCCGAAATTAATGACCAGGAAACTAGTGGTTTTGGTTCCACTACAGGTTTTAGTTTTTCAATTCATTCAGATATTCAGATATATCATAATCATCATTACATAGGATATTTATAATATCTCTTGATAATCGTCATTGTTTTGTTGCTCAATTGTTGACGTCAAGTGGTTACCTAACAGCTACTACTATTTTTATTAAATAATTAAACTTGACTGAAACTTAAGACTGGTAAAGATATTCGAGATACTTTTGAGCAAAAATCTGTAAATACGTACCTACTTCAACCCTTAATCCCTACACCCTAAGTACACCTCTACCCTTGAGGACTTTTAATATGTTAACTAGATTAATCTACTAACTAACTAGACATCACAAGGTAAAACTTGTGCCAATTTTTAAAACTACACGAACTATTTACGAGGTCCTGGGTTCGATCCCCAGCCAGGGCAAGTTGGAAAATGGCCTTTTTCAATTTTTCCTGGGTCTTGGATGTTTATCTATATATGTATTTGTTATAAAATATAGTATCGTTGAGTTAGTATCCTATAACACAAGTCTCGAACGTACCTTAGGGCTAGCTCAATTTGTGTAATTTGTCCCTATATATTTATATTTATTTATTTTTCCTTATTTTATTAATTTTCCTAGACTAAAGGTCTAAACAAACATACAACAAACATATAAGTCATTTATCATGTGAGGTCTCCATCAGGCTTTGGAGGACACTTCGACGCCACTAATCGAGTTTTGAATGTGTCATTATGGTTTTATTTAAGTTCGTAACGACAAGTGAATGGCTCCCTAATGTTATATTGAGAAGGAATATTAGATTTGCGAAATATTCTAAAGAATGGATTATTTATAACATGACAATATTTTCTTAATATTTCCCAAGGTGAATAAAACACCAGCTGGAAACACTCAATGTCAGGCCATAATAATGAATTATATTCCATATAATGAACGGATAAGGAAGCGATGAAAAAATTTCAACCTCCCTTAGAAAAGACTACTGTCACAGATTTCCGTTTCTAGGAATACTTAATTCTACTAAAAAAATATATCAACACATCAAAAAAGACTTGTTATGTCTATAAACTAAGGACATACTTCTTATTTTCAAAAATGTTTACAAAACAATCTTGTGACAAATAATATTTAGAACGCAAACAAATAATAAACTTTCAAGCAACACAAATTGCTTTCCAAATATAATTTGCCACGGAAAAGAGAAGACTGCAATAATAACACCTAGTTGCATATTCAAGTTCGTTGTTATATTTGAAAATGTGCCTCAGATGTGAGAGTAAATTACCGGTCTTGTCATTCAACCTCATACAACTAATCTAAACAATAAGGAAAGCAGATTCAGACATTTTCCATCTCAATACATGACAGTAATGAGTAATAACTATTTTATAACAAAGGAACTATTGTTAGGACAATGCAATAGAAGACTTGAGAAACATCTTCTGGGTTCCGCAAAACAAGTTATGAAATTTCTTGTAAAATAGGTAAGTATGTATTAAGTATAATAAAAACAGTATTTGTATTTATTGTTAAATGTATTTACTTACTTATTTCACATATTTTATGATAAAAAAAGACTTTCATGAAAAAATTAAGAATGTTGACGAAGCAAAAGAGGTTTGCAAGAATCGTAGCCAGTGGAGATCTATATTTTCTGCCTACCCCCATAGAAAACTGGCGTGATGATATGTATGATAAAAGCAAGCACTTAAGTTACAAGAAGAATACGTATGTAGGTACGTATGTGTGGTGTGAATGCACTGCAGGGTCTGCAGAAATTGCTATCACGAAAATGGGTTTTTAAGTCTGATGTCAGCCAAACGTTGATCGAACAAAACTGATGCCGAGCAATAATAATACCGATCTAATGTTATGTCGGTCATAGGTCCGCCGGGCAACTGTTTGTCGCACAACTGTAGTACTTTCCTGGGAGCAAATTAATTCTAACCTACAAATCTTTTAGGTGCAAGCCCGACTCACGCTTGACCGATTCAGTTCAAATCTGTGGCGCTATGGTTCAGATCTCCTCGTAAGTTGACAACCATGTAGGTCAGGTAACAATGGCTCTCTCCGACCCTCTTTACATGGTTTCTAATGTCGGAATTGTTATAAAAAGTCATTACATTCTTAATTACCCGCGCGATTAAGATGGCTGATTGTTCTCTTCTTAATTATGAAATTAGGTAGTTTAGTAGTAAACTGAATTGTTATTAATGAGACCTCTCCAACCCGTCTGGCCAGCGAGTAGATCAGTAGAGTGTTGGCCAAGTCCCCTGACTGCTCTGGCCAAGTATGGCTCGGGTAGTACAGAGAGGGTCGTGCTCCTGCAGTGGAGACATAAAGACCTGATGATGATGATGATGTATTGTTATCCTGTAAAGTATAATATGCAACGTGGAAGGGACAAACCCGTAGTAAATCGAACCACGGGCTGTAAGTACTTTTTTTATTTTTTATATTAGCCGTTCATGTCCCACTGCTGGGCAAAGGACTCCCCTCTTTCCTTCCATAACTCTCTGTCTCTGGTTTTAACTTTCCAATCCTGTTCGAATGCTTTCAAGTCGTCTTCCCATCTCGTCCTCTGTCTACCTCTCTTTCTACGTCCATCCGTTGGAATCCAGCATGTGGCTATGTGCGCCCATCTTTCTGGGTGCATACGGCCGACGTGACCCGCCCAATCCCATTTTAGTTTAGCTGATTTCTTGCCCACATCCGTAACTTTTGTGATAGAGCGTAGCGTAATATTTCTGACTCTATCACTCAACTCAACACCTAAAATGCTACGCTCCATTGCTCTTTGTTGTAAGTACTAGATGACTATAAATACTGATAATAAAATAACAGTCAATAAACAAACAAAAAAACATTTCATACAAGTTGCCCAGGCAGCACACTTTTCTATTGAACTGCCGACTTTTTTACTTTAGGCTGTTATTTTAATATCATTAAGTATACTATAGTGATTAGTTCTAGTATAGCCCGTGGTTTGATTTATTGCGGGATGTCCCTTCCAGGTTGTATTATAAATTACTTTACTTAAATCTACCTACTACACCTATAATATTATAAGTACCTGGGCGACCGAGTTTGGTCGGTTACATCTCAAACAATAACTATTTTTTTTTAAACTTGTCTAAAAACAATACAATATAAAAAATTATATATAAATTTGAACATAAAAAAAAACAAAATTAAGTCACCGAGTAGGATTCGAACCCGTAACACTCTTTCTAGCGGTCAGCATCATAAACCGCTGAGCCAAAATGCATGGCGGCCGGCGCGACGAAATTAGCGATCATATTCTGCGTGGAAAGAAAGACGCATGAAAACTCGAAAACACGCGTTTTCCTAAACGAGACTAATCTAGATCGATTGTTTACCCCCGAAAACACCCATATACCAATTTTCAGCGAAATCGTTTTCGAGATCACAGAAATTTATAAATATATAAATAAATATACAAGAATTGCTCGTTTAAAGGTATGAGATACATGGATATCGCGTGAGTATTATTGTAAAAAATAGATCTATTTTTTTTCTCCAACTAAAATCTTTTAATAAAAAAAATATCTAGTTCTTTTTTTAACCACTTTCTTGCATAGGTATTGGTAGGTATACCTACAGGATTTTTATAGTTTCAGTACTAACATATATTGTAATTAAATAACATTTTGATATTTATGTAACAATGTTCAAATTTATTATGTTATTTATGCAACAATGTTCAAATATGTGATGCATGAAAACAGGTTGCAGTTATTTGCAATAGGTTTATACGTCTTTAATATATTGTACCTATTGAGTTATTATTTGTTCAGTTGCAATATATTGCAAACACTATGTACTGACGTAGGTAGGTATGTCTTTATGTTAATAAACCAGACTGTTTGGCTAGTCTGGTTTCGATTTACTTTAATTATAATTCTATTCATAAGAATATAAAGAATTTCGTGCATTGTTTTATAAAGTTTTTGTCACTCCAGTTGTTTTGGTTAGGTACATGATAAGTATGATAACTGAAACGTATGGTTGATTTTTTTTCTATCATCCAAAAACTCAATCATCATTATCATCATCACGTCTTTTTAATCTCCACTGCAGGAGCACGACCCTCTCTGTACTACCAGAGCCATACTTGGCCCGAGCAGCCAGAGGATTTGACCAACTCTCTCCACACTGGCCAGACGGGTAGGAGAGATCCTATTTTTATTACAAAAAATGTAACATGCCGACTAAACGCCCAAGGCCTTTTCTACCAGTCAACCTACAAGTGGTGCTGATAAAAGCTTATCGTAGACGACATGGCACATTCTAATTTAATTTAACTATTATTTAATTACCTACTAATCTTTAAAATTGCATAATTCGTAAACCATTCATAGACTATATAAATATTTACACTCTATATGACAGTGGGTGAAGAAAATTAGGGCGCATATTATATGTAAGACTGACAAAATATACTAAAACAATTTTGAGGGTGAATTCAGTCCATGATACCTGTGATGATACTGAACAAATTTCCCCAAGGAATTTTCGAAATATAAAAAATACTTGCTTTTCATACAAACTCGGATCAGCTGATCGGTCGACTTGTATGGAAGACCAATTTCCTAGGGAAAGTTGTTCAGTATCATGGGCTGAATTCACCTTGAACATAGTTTCAGTATATTTTGTTAACCCTGTGTATATGTAATCTGAGTCATTTTTTTTTTTGACAAATTACGCTGATTGAGCTAGCCCCAAAGTAAGTTCGAGACTTGTGTTATGGGATACTAAACTCAACGAACTATATTTTATAACAAATACATATATAGATAAACATCCAAGACCCAAGAAAATTTGAAAAAGGCCTTTTTTTAACTTGCCCTGACCGGGAATCGAACCCAGGACCTCTGGGTGGCGGTATAGCATGGTGACCACTCCACGGAGGCCGAAATAAGAAGTCAAGTCTTGTGTTTCGTCATCCTTGAGAAACAAACGCATATACAACGTGTATCAAAAAGGGCCAAGTATGGCTCCGATAGTACAGAGAGGGTCGCGCTCCTGCAGTGGAGACAAATCTTTTTGTCTTCCTCCTTTAGTCAGGTCTTCCTGATGATGATGATGAATATAGCTATTATCCTTGACGACATATTACCTACTGCTGAAAATTGAATTCCTTTGTTCTTCCATGTAACTTTGACGACCTCCGTGGCGTAGTGGTCACCATGCTAGTCTGCCACCCAGAGGTCCCGGGTTCGATTCCCGGTCAGGGCAAGTTGGAAAATGGCCTTTTTTAATTTGTCCTGGGTCTTGGATGTTTATCTATATATGTATTTGTTATAAAATATAGTATCGTTGAGTTAGTATCCCATAACACAAGTCTCGAACTTACTTTGGGGCTAGCTCAATCTGTGTTATTTGTCCCTATATATTTATTTATTTATGTAACATTAAACCAAGGCTCACCAGGGCATCTTGCGCCTAACCATCTGACGAAATCGATTCGCCACAGCTTAATTGGCCTCACAAAAACACTGGTTCCGCCTAGGAATCGCTTCCGACATTCATTTCCCATTCATTGTCTGATAGAAAGCATGCTTACACGTTTTTGTTAATATTGTCGAAAGGTTATTGTGAGAGAGACCTGGTTCTGTGAATCTGTAAACATTTTTCTCATCAAAAAATTAAGATCTGTAATAAGAATGTAACAACGGTCTCATTTCTAGATATCCAATTACCTAGATTTCTTCAACTTTTATTTTCATTACCGGTTGCATACCTAGCTTTTTTGCTTCTCTTTTTTATCATCTACCTAATTTGGGTCATCATCATCATCATTTCAGCCGCACAACGTCCACTGCTGGACATAGGCCTCTCCCAAAGATTTCCAAAATGACCGATCTAGAGCGGCTTGCACAGCGCCTTCCAGCGACCTTGGTTAGGTCGTCAGACCACCTTGTAGGTGGGTGTCCTACGCTTCGCTTGCCTGTACGTGGTCGCCATTCGAGAACCTTTTTGCCCCATCGGCCATAGGTTCGTCGCGCTATGTGTCCCGCCCACTGCCATTTCAACGAGCTAATCCGCTGGGCTATTTCAGTGACTTTAGTTCTCCTACGAATTTTCTCATTTCTGATTCGATCACGTAGAGGAACACCAAGCATAGCCCTTTCCATAGCGCGTTGCACGACCTTGAGCCTTCTTATGAGACCCATAGTAAGGGACCATGTTTCAGAGCCATAAGTCATCACTGGTAACACACATTGGTTGTAAACTTTAGTCTTAAGACTACCAATTTGGGTAGATGATCAAAAATAAATTAAATTATTCGGTACAGTTCATAAAATGAAACGTAACAAAACAGTCTCACTTTTGATTGATCATATCCATTTTCTAAATCTGAATCATAAAGATTCATTAATGCAGAAAAACTGATATCAAGAGCGCTATTTGACTTCAAAAAAGCATGACGTCACGCTTTCGTATTTCACACAAATTCCATAGAAAATGATTGTTTTGACGTTTAGAAAAAAGTGTCTAATTTGTCATCTAGCTGATTATATGCTTGTCAATCATGAAGTTAGAGGTTGTCAATGGTCACCATAAGATGTCGAAGAGCATACACAATCGAGGAGAAATAGCCAGAGCTCAGGCCAGAGCAGTTCAAACATTGGGCTATAGTTTTAAATATGAAAAAGACTATTGACGAAGCAAAAGAGATTTGCACTTCCTGATCAAGCGATTTACCTGGCCAGTTCTCCCATCCACATCCGCAAAATACATATTTTTATTGACCGAGCGAGCGAAGCGTCTCAGTTTCGAGATGCCAAAAATGCTTTTGTCCGTCTGTCAGTTTTCAGTTAGTCTGTCCGTCTGTTCTAGCCTACAGGTCGTATTTCTTAACCGATTCTCGTGAATTTTTTTGAGAAAGTTCGAAAATTATACGTGTAGAACTACTTTGTCGAATCAGTTTTTTGAAAAAAAAAAACTTTAAATCTTTACAATAAAACAGCCATATATCAGCCATTCCGAATTTTAAAAACAAAAATCTTAAAAATTTTGTTACCCTTATTAAGATGCAACTTTATTGCCTGAACATCTTTTTTATCCGGGAAGCTTCAACAGGTCAGGATGACTCGAGAGGTCTACAACTCATAGGGCCTCTAGACTTCTTACTATTTAATCATTGCACTACGAGACATTTGTATTTTCAAAAAAAAAAACGACGGGTTGCACTCTGGGAGTGCCGGCAGAAGTGAAAACACAGCAGTATGGCCACTACACAGACGGTCGAGCCATCAGCTGTCACCATCCATGGATGCGCGTAGCACGCTGTAACATAAACACACACGAACATTCGCGCAAGCGCCCTGCGCCGCCTAAACGAAACAGCAGGCGCAGGCATACATTTTCGCCGCGCCGTAGAAAGAGAGGGGGATACTCCCTCCTACGCCGCGCCAGCTGTCTACTCTCCATCCGTCTTACGAATTTTCGATCAGGTCACGTGTCCTGACGCGAGTTTAACATTTTTTACCCATTCCAAAAAAAGTGCACAACGCTGCTAAAGAAGTTTTCACTTCAATAATGTAATAGTTATTTTAAACATCATAATAATCCTTGAAAATGGCTTTAAAATATAACTATATTTCAGCCATTTCGAAAATTGACATAAATATGGTAATTTTTTTGTCTGAACATCTTTTTGTCCGTTAAACTTCAACGGGTAACTCGCGGGGTTTACAGCTCATACAACCTCTAGTTTAGTCTTCTTCCTATTAAATAATTACACTACGAAACATTTGTATTTTCAAAAAGAATCTAATAATTCTTAAATACTAGTGGTTCGCCGCGAACTTAGACCTCGCGATATTATTCCAAAACTAAACCAGTTTTAATGTCCAGTGAAACTGTGATTTAATGAAACTGTGATACATTATTCACTACCAATTCGATACCGTTGCAGGAAACAGATTTTCCAACCTTCTTTCTTCTTCTATTCTGAGCTGCAAAAGTTTCATTTTATAATTTTTTTTCAAACAATTTAAATCAAAACCTGGATCAAATTCAATATCCCAAGACATTTGAATCTTGAAAGAGCAACGTAAGTACATCAAGCCGCCAACTATTTTACGCCTACGTCTCATCATCATCATTTCAGCCGCATAACGTCCACTGCTGGACTGGACATAAGCCTCTCCCAAAGATTTCCAAAATGACCGATCTAGAGCGGCTTCCAGCGACCTTGGTCAGGTCGATAAACCACCTTGCGGGTGGGTGTCCTACGCTTCGCTTGCCAGTACGTGGTCGCCATTCGAGTACCTTTTTGCCCCATCAGTCATCGGTTCGTCGCGCTATGTGTCCGCCCACTGCCATTTCAACGAGCTAATCCGTTGGGCTATGTCAGTGACTTTAGTTCTCCTACAAATTTCCTCATTTCTGATTCGATCGCGTAGAGAAACACCGAGCTTAGCCCTTTCCATAGCGCGTTGAACCTTTAGCCCTCTTATGGGATCCATAGTAAGGGACCACGTTCCAGATCCATAAGTCATCACTGGTAACACACATTATTTGTAAACTTTAGTCTTAAAAAACTGAGGTATTTTTGACAAGAAGACACTGCGTAGCTTCCCGAACACTGCCCAGCCGAGTCGGATTTGTTGAAAGACCTCTTCCTCGAAGCTGAAGCTTCCTGCCTGGATCAATTGACCCAGGTTACCACTTCGAGGGTTGTCCATTTTCATTTTAAGGCTTATCAACATCATCATCATTTCAGCCACATAACATCCACTGCTGGACATAGGCCTCTCCCAAAGATTTCCAAAATGACTGATCTAGAATAGCTGGAAGGCGCTGGATGGAAGCCGCTCTAGATCGGTCATTTTAAGGTTCACCTGTTGGGAAACTCGGTTTAGGTCTGCGAGCATAGTACATATATACTTAATGTTGCGGTCTGCCATCGATTCCGCCATGACAACGATATCATCGGTAAATCGAAGGTGAGTGATATAATCGCCATTGATGTTAATGCCAAATCCTTCCCATTCCAGAAGCTTGATCTTCCAGTGCAACGGTGAACAGTTTCGAAGATATAACTCTGGTTTACACCTCTATGCAGTGGAAATGCCGTTGTCCACTGCTCCTGTACTCGGACTGACATAGTGCGTTAATGTAAAAGCATTTCAACACCTCGATATACCGATAGTCATATACGGCATCGCTGGAGACTGAAGCACGGCCCATGTTTCGATCGAATGGAAGGCTTTTTCATAGTCCACTGTCCCCAAGCATAACGGCCGGTTACACTCCCTCGTCTTCTCTATAACCTGCCGCAGCGTATAAATGTGGTTCATGGTGCTAAAGCCCTTGCGGAAACCGGCTTGTTCGGAAGGCTGGAAGGCATCAAACCTGTTTGCGGGATGATTCGTGTTGACCCTCGAAAACAACTTATATACATGACTAAGACACGTGATAGGCCTTTAGTTCTTCAATAGAGTGTTATCTCCCTTTTTGAAGAACAGGACCACAATGCCCCTGTTTCACGCTTCTGGCGTTACGCCCTCGAGCTGAATGGAATTAAAGAGCCTCTGAAGGACTTTCAGTAGCAGCGTTCCGCCCGCTTTCAGAAGCTCTGGATGATTCCATCCTCGCCCGGCGCCTTTTTGTTTTTAAGCTGTTTAAGGGCCATCCTAATCTAGAACAGGCTGATGTCCGGGACATTTTCGGTATAGTGTCGGATTAGCTTGGCTCTTGGGCAAACGCCAACGTCTGCGACTACTTTATTCAAAGTGAGTCCTTGCGATTTGTGCACATTTATTGCCCAAGCAAGCGACAATGGAAATTGCGTTCGTGAGCATGACACTTGGCCAGTCTTCCACGATCGGGTCATGCGTGGGATGGGAGCCGTGTTCTGGTAAGGATTCTTGCCCTCGAATCTCCACAGCGTGCTCACGCATTGAACGCTAGCGCTTTAAACGTTCAGGGTATAGTTCCTGATTTCGTACTTCCCTTGCGTACTCACGCAGTGAACACAAGCGTTTGGAGCGTTCGGGCGAAGTTTTTTGCTGACAAAGCTCTTATTGGCATGAGAAGAACCTACTAGCATATTCCCTTAGTTGCGACTCTACGTAAAACTACTTCGCTCTCTTTGGTTTCCGTTAATCTCTTGTTAGTTTGTGGCATTATTACTACTTAATTGACCGAGCGAGCGAAGCGAGTGAGGTCTCTAAATCGAGTTGGGGGCGAAAACACATTGTATGTATGTATGTATGTATGTATGTATGTATGTATGTATGTATGTATGTATGTATGTATGTATGTTTGTACCGCGATAGCAGCCGAACCGATGGTTTGATTTTGATGAAACTTGGTAGGCATGTAGGAAACATTAATAGAATTTTCAAGTTCGTTGGGCATCAAAATCGGTTCAGTAGTTTTTGAAATATTAATAAAAATGTCCGCGATTATGTAGCAAACGAAACCATAGCGCGTTCTAACTTTGGATACCGCCATCTAGGGGTTATTTAGGAAACTGAATTGCGAAAAATAATCGCGAGGTCTAAGTTCGCGGCGAACTACTAGTACTACAACAGAAGCACAGACAAGTAGCGATATCGATTGTACCAAAGTTCGCTCAACAAAATTGCTAAATTTAGTAAACTACTTAGTTTGCCGCGAACTTAGTTCTAGTTTCCTAAATATCCCCTAGATGGTGCTATCCAAAGTTAGAACGCGCTATAGTTTCGTTTGGTCACACAATCGCGGACATTTTTATTAATATTTCAAAAACTACTGAACCGATTTTGATGCCCAACGAACTTGAAAATTCTATTGATATTTCCTACATGCCTACCAAATTTCATCAAAATCAAACCATCGGTTCGGCTGTTATCGCGGTACAAACATACATACATACATACATACATACTTACATACATACATACATACATACATACATACAATGTGTTTTCGCCCCAACTCGATTTAGAGACCTTCGCTAGCTTCGCTCGCTCGGTCGATTATAAATCCTTGGTCGTTATCGTTAGTCTGTACACAGTTCCTAACCGTGAACTTAGGATTTCAATAGAAAAGTGTAATTTATGAACTCAGCGGAACAAGCGTGAAGCGATTGCTTTTAGTTAAAATAGAAATTTCACCTCGGATTCTCCACGGCTGGACAAAGTTGAATTCTAGCGGTACAGTCATTAAGAAAATCGCTTACTTTATGTTTATTACAGTCAGTTGTAATCTATGATGTGTGTTGACTAAAACTAAAATTACGGTATGTTGCACGGGTCCGGCAATCCGGCAACAAACAAACATACAAACAAACAAACGCACCTCTGCTACCAGCCTAGATAAGGTCTAGACAACCTTCTAACCTAATTATAACCTAAACCTAAATATCTAAATGAATTACATCAAATTACTAAAATTATAGCAAATTTAATATCTATCACTTACTATATATATATTATACTATATTGGTCGGACGGCCTTGTCCAGCTTGATCTCGAAGTCCTCTTCGAGGTTGGTGACGGCCTTGGGCCCCTTCACGGGCCGCAAGACAGTGGTGAACAAATTCGGTAATAATAAAATACAAGTGCTTCCATACTTCTGGAAGAAAAGAAAAAAACGAACCAGCAGTTTTACTTTCCAGATCGTAAAAGCCGACCGAGGGAATGGGCGAAGATGCGACTCATGTTAACTCAACTCATCACTATTATAATCCCTTTTTCTACCTTTTTGCAAAGTGGCCTTTGAGTCTTGCGGCCCTGGGTTCTGTTTGCTTAGATCCGCAAGACCCAATATGCCACATTAAGGGTCCTCCCCGCGCTAACGACCTTGAAAACACAAAAAAATTAATTTCTCTTTCTGTAAGTGACATTATTAGAAACCCTCCTACAACTTTTTAGCTAGTATCCTGAAGTTTCATTAGAACCTCGAAAATCATTGAAATAAAATACCCTGAATTTTCCTTTGCAAAAAATACAAAAAACGGCCATTTTTGACTTTTTTTGTAAAGGTTTCTAAACCGGATAGTATTTCAATGACTTTCGAGGTTCTAATGAAACTTCAGGATACTAGCTAAAAAGTTGTAGGAGGGTTTCTAATAATCTCACTTACAGAAAGAGAAATTATTTTTTTTGTGTTTTCAAGGTCGTTAGCGCAGGGAGGAGCCTTAAGAATAAAGACGTGATACTTAGTGTATTGTATTATATATTGTACACTTTTATGGCTAATACCAAACTAGATGAATTTTCTACGCAGTTATTTTCAGTCAGAAATACTTACACATATTAGTATTTCTTGTACGTACTCATATTGTTTCTGTGCCGCCGAGCTCCTTAAAACAAACAATAAATTTTAAATACACAAACAGTTGTAGTAACCACCTGTACCTATATCTAGTGTTCTAGAATCTATTGTTAGATCCAGACATTCAGGACACCTAAACAATAGAAAAGTCAAGGCTTGGAAGGAAACCTGAGCTTTTTTAGGCACAGGTCAATCAATTAGGAATAGATAAATGAAAATGTCAACTAAACAATAGATTGTTGTTAAGAGTTATGACCTAAACTTGTCTTATTGATAGAATAATGCCTTATGGCGTTTAGGTAGACCCAGACGAGTTAAGGCGCGTTCAGACGACATGCGCACGCCAAACCCACGCTTAGCGCATGACAATGCGCACGATAAGTAAGGTTTGAAATAGTTGCATTTGAGTCCAATCACACATCAATACAACCCAAATTGCATTTACCGAAGTCCAGTAGGGGCGCACGCCGGGCGGGCGTGAGACGGTAACAAGACGGAAGCAAAGCGGAGGCAAGGTGAGTGCGTAACGTAGGCGAGGCTTGTCCTCCGAACACGCACTACATAGTAACTTTTTAGTAATCTGTGCCCAGACGTTGTTAATACGATCATGGCAAATGCGCAAAGTTAACTCGCACGAACTCGCGTTTTGAATTACAAAAATAAATTGATTTGACATTTAGAAAAAGTGTCTGATTTGACTTACAGTCATCTTGCGGATTCTGTCACATCACCAAATACTAACGCCATCTCTTTTTCTCCCCAGGAGTTGGAGCAGGAGAAGCACCTGCTTCGGCGACGGCTCGACACGACACAGGGGGAGTACGAGGCCAGGCTGTTGGAGCTGCAGAATGACATCAAAGAACTCACAGCCAAGATCGACTCCAGGGACACCTCAGTCAAACAGGTGAGATGATATTTTCTGACGAAAAGCGATATGCAACTAGTAAAATGAAGCAACTTACTATTTCTTATTTAATATCTGTCTTATCTGTCGAGTTGCGTTTCTGACAAGGTGCGAGTCTATCATGAGAGATGACGAGATGCTTATCTGACCAGTTGCGTTTCTGACGAAAAGCGACGAATCCTTCTTGATATGTACTGAACATCATAATTTTTTTTTGAGTATGCTATGCTCTAACTTACGAATCTTACGATATAAATGACTGATAACTATTGAAATATTTGAAATGCTCAATCTTGTTTTATATTTTTTTAAAGTAACCGAAAGTGTATTCAATTTTAAATGCTTATTTAGTGTTTGTTTTTTTGTTTTGTTTGTTTTTCATGTGTTTAAGTGGTCATTACTAGTGTCAGATTTTTTAGGCACAGCCGGGACCAACGCCTTATACGTGCCTGCCGAAGCACGGAGGAGCTCGAGATTTTTTTTTATGCCACTTTTAGTCACCTATCGAAGTGCGGACCACGCCCGGTGTTGCTTTACTTGCGAAAGCGCTAGTCGCAAGCTGGGCCACCGAGTACCTTGAGCTCTTTGACTATTTTCTAGAATTACTTACATGCCAGGTGACTTTTTACACACCAGCCAAATTTTTAAAGCAAGTTCAGTCAATGATACTGAAGTACTTTCTAAAAAAAAAGCCTTTAAATATCGATAATAAATTTTCGTCGTCCTATACAAAATCCGTCCGAGCGCTGATTTGTAAGGGAAGGCGAATAAGTACTTTTTTGAATATATTTTTTTAAATTCCACATAAATATTTGATTGTAATTGATTCTGATTGATAGGCCTACTATAACACTAAGTAATTGGACTGTTTTCGTTGATTTATTGCAATTTTACTAATTGATACAGTCACGCTAAACTTTTATTAGCGAAATATTCCTCTACGGACGTTTTAGCATTATAATTTGCGATATTCACCTTGACATTCGGATTGTTGAGTGATTTGATCTATAAAATCTATTTTTGTACCATTTGTAATATAGATTTGCATATTACGAATTAAGTTTGTATATTTATATATTTTTTCGTTTGTCTCAGTTAATGTATTTGCATGTTGTATAGAAAAGATAATCTTGCGACTTTGCAATAACTATGAAAATATATATGTAAACTTTTTTGCTAAGTCATACATTTGAAAATATTGACAAAGTATTTCATTGAATTATTTTCACAAAATCCGCGCAACAGCTGTTATTTAAATCTATAAAATTTTAACGCATTCCTAAACACCGGGCCAGATATAATAAAATAACAATTTTGTAGATGACGGGGTATAAAATAAATTATAACAGTTCTTAAAATAAAACGACACATCATAGTGTAGTGTCACTTTTCATTTATCATATCCATTTTCAACGTAATATTAGATTTATTTTTATTATTATTGCAGAAAAATAATTTATACAAAGAGCGCCATTTGACTTTAAAAAAGCATGATGTCACGCTTTTGTAAAATTCACACAAATCAGTTTTGAAGTTTAGGAAGTGTCTGATTTGACTTGTCATCTAGCGGATTGAATTATGTCCACAGGTATAAAGTACTCCGGAAAGTATTAAGAACACTTTTGCTGCAAGTGGAGTACTTTTCATAACTCCCTGTCCTTTAGCCATCGTTTCAGCGACACGATTTCAACTTTTGTCTTGATCTTCCCACACACAGCGCTGTTAAATAATTTATAAAAAACTTGAGAGGTGTCAAGGGACACCCGGATGGAACGCAATTTGAGAGAGAGAGACAGACAGAGAAACACGCGCACGCCGCACGGCTTACAACTATAGCAAAAAGTGTCGTTACAACTTTTGGCCTTAGTTTTTTCCGTTTAGCCTCCTTTTGCAACGCGCGATAAGGAACTTCGTTCCAATAGGTATCTTATGATTATCTAAAGATTAACGTAGGTCCCTGTCTCAATAATACTGAAATTATGTTTTATAATTTGGCCTCATTCTGCACCAATTTTCTAATGACCTAAGTATAACAATTCTTAAATAAAACAATCGCCATGCATTCCACACCGAATGACTAATCGCCTATTATAGTATAGAGAACAATTCCCAAATAAACAATGAGCGCCCAGGGAGCCCCTGACCTTACGGATTAAACTTCGCTAAATATCGTATGTAATTAACATTGAAAACTGCATTATGTGTTCGAAGGCTGGTTTATTCTCATAGATGGCGTCCTCAAGTACTCTTAAATAATTATAGCGAGCTGACTAGATATTGCTCGGTTTTGGACGTATCATTTACTAGCCACCCGATCCACCCCGGCTTTGCACGTGTATATAATAATTATATTATATTTTAATGCCATGCTGGTCTGGGAGAAATAAAAAACTACTAGAATGTACCAGCTGCTTCTCTTCCCACGCAGATCGTAAAAGCCGATCGAGGGAATAGGCAAAAATGCAAATCATGTTAACAGGCGATGCGGCTCATGCGGCTAGCAACCCATCACTGTATTGATTGCTTTTCCATCTTCTCGCCCACCATGACGCTAAAAGTGGCTTTTGGGTCTTGCGGCCCTGGGCTCTGCATAGAACCGCAAGACCCAAAATGCTCTGTCTGATAAAGACGTGATAGTATGTATGTATTATATTTTAAACATTCGAACCTACCCGGAGATATGATGTACATGTTAGTGAAAACCGCATCAAAATTCTTTTTGATTCTACAGTCTTCTTCTTTTATAAATTATAAAATACTTACTATAAAGTTATGTAAATTGAAAAGGATGCTTATAGCATCAAGCATGGTACAATATAAGTATAATTACAAGGTTTAACAAAATATATAGCCAAATTTTCCCAAGGAACACGTATCAAAATATGAAAAATAATTTTTGGCTTTTTAGGCTCTCATACAAGTTAACCTATCAGCTGATCCGAGTTTGTATGGAAAGTCAAAAAATATTTTGACACATGTTCTTTGGGGAAAGTCGTTCAGTATCATCGACTGTATTCACCCTTAAAATTTTTGCAGTATATTTTGTTAGACCTCATATAATACTAGGGTTCATAATGCAATGCAAGCCATATAGATGGCGCTTGAACCCTTCATGTTTCGAAACCCTTCATTTATTCCGGTAAAGGTCACGCTAACATCACATTCACACTGCCAGACCTCCATGCGTCAGACCTACAATGTAGAACGTCCTTCAAGGGCCCTGTTTCCACGCTTTGTTTTATGTCGATTCGGTTTATCGCAATCGCTTATATGTCTCAAGATATTTCATTTTGATTTATGAGTTGCAATCTGTGTTAAAATACTTGGAGGATAAAACTAGGTAGGTAATCGCTCTTGCCTTTGACTTTAAATAGGGTCCGAAACCAGGTCTGCACTCATAAGAAAAAAGAACTTGCAAAACTGAATCCGAGGATTGTTAGATTGTTCAATGATTCAGTATGGAGTTATCATACTTAATACCAGAACGATCAAACCATCACCTCTTAAACGCCATTGCGATATGTTGGACAAACAATTAAAGATCTATTGTACACAATATAATGTCAATGTGTTATTAATTTTTTTTTCATGTATTTAAAACTAAAGAAAAATAATTATTGTGTTATTGTTGGTTTATAAAGCTTCATTGTACATAAAAAAGAACACAGATACAAATTAGAAAAGTAAACACACAACGGCGAACTTATCCCATGCAGTGATCTCTTACATTCAACCGGCATTTATTATAATAATTCTTTAATTTATATTATTATTTTGAATATAATTAATATTTACCAACATAAAAACTAAGCTAAAAATTGTATCATTCGCCTGTTTACATATATCTAGAACAATCACCAGCCTAGCTCTTGCTCGCAGGCCCAGGTGTCATTACCATGATTCCGTAAGATCACGCAACGATGTCGCAAACTCCGTTATCGTAACTCTCACGTCGCGAACGCGTCACGGTTTCGTCACGACAACTAAGTTCGTGATTTTGGCAAAAAATGTGGCTAAGTGATTTGAAGACATCTGCTCAAAATAATGTGAGGTCAAAAGGATAACACAGATCATTAAGGGCTCGTAGGCCAAATTTCTTAAAACGATCTTTAGTTTTATCAATATTAACGAAGTACTCACTTTAAAATGAAAATACAGCAACATCATTATCAGGTCTTTTTGTCTCCACTGCAGGAGCACGATCCTCTCTGTACTACCAGAGCCATACTTGGCCAGAGCAACCAAAAGTGGCCTACACTCTCCTCGCTGGCCAGACGGGTTGGAGAGGTCACATTGATGTTTATAACAACGCATAGACGGCACCTCCGGTGTTGTATGTGTCCATGGGCAGCGATGACCTTTTACCATCAGGAGGCTCGCTTGCTCGTTTGCCGACTTATAACATAAAAAAAAAGAAAAAAATATAAGCTTTGTTTAGCTTGTATTCTCTAAGTCGCCTCCTACCACATTCAAGGGAGGACTTGGAGTAGCCCCACTCTACTCTGCAGCAACGTTCAGGACGAAATCTAGTGATTATATTTCTCAAAAACACGATTGCTTGAAATTTTCTCGATACAAAAATATTGCGAAATTGCCTCCAAATCACTTCCAATTTACCTATAATAAAAACGGCTAGTATTTAAGAAATACAATAAATTAGCCCTCGTAACTTTTGATTATAATTGTATTAAATATAAGGCAGAATTCATGTTACTTACATTTTTAATAACTTTTAAATATTCTTTGTAAAAAGAAAATAGCTAAAGAAACACCCACACATAAACCATCTGCGTTGGAGCCACGCCGCCGCCCGCGTTTTTTTTATTTTTATTTTATTAAACTTTATTGTTCCAAAGTACAAATATACTTTGAATAAATGGCGAACTTAATGCTAAGAGCATTTTCTCCCAGTCAACCGTAGGGATAAACAGAGAAACGTTTTGTCGGTGGTTATAAAATTGCAATGTCAGTTTCTAGTCTCTCTTTATTTTGGCGTGACTTGCGCATAGCAAATAAAGTTTTAACGCTGGCAGATCATGTCACAAGACCAACTGATCTGTGGCATCAATTATGTTGATTATTGACCTTCGGGTCAAACGGAACCAGTTGGAAAGTTGTGATAAAGGGCTGGTTACGTCATTATTATAAAGCAAACATAGGTTATCTAATACAAAGATGCCGATGATTGATATGAAATTTTTGTTTGTGAATTCAAAGGGCAATAACTTCTTTGTGAAACAAATACCAGTTTCTTTTCTGTAAACTTGGAGATCTTGGGTGATTGACCAGACGGTTCTGGGTTCGATGTCAGGGCAAGTTAGAAAATAGGCTTTCTTAATTGTCCTTTATATAAAATGTAAAACTAAGCGCATCGCCTATTTACAAGATTCGCATTTTCGCCCATTCTACGTTTTTTTAAGAATAGAAAAATTCTTAATCTAATCTGTACGCTTTCTTGTTTCCATTTACCATCTAACAGCCACTCACATCAACGAAACGATAATGATATCGCAAATCTAATGGGTTTGCGATGACCGTAGTATTTGTCTACGTCAGACGAGGTTCGAGATGCTTAACCTCTGATAGGTCAATAGTCTGTTTAAGTCATTTGGAACGGTTTAGAGTGGCTTACATCTTTTTAATGAGCGTTGTCGGAGTGATTAGGTTAAACAAAGATAGTAATTAGTACTCGTGTTTCTTAGAAAAACACAAATTTTTAAAGTAGAGAATCGGGGAGCATGTAAATAAATAAATATGAATATACAATGTCCTTTTTAATTAAGTACAAATATTTTAAGGGGTGATTCAGTCCATCATTTCGAACAACTATTCCCAATAAATGTATATCGAAATACGAAAAAAAAAAAATTATTTTCGATAGTAATGATATCACGTGACTACTTCGATTTGTATGAAAACCTAAAATTTTTTTTTCTTATTTCGATATACATTCATTGGGAAAAGTTGTTCAAAATGATGAACTGAAACACCCCTTAAAATATTTGTACTTAATTAAAAAGGACATTGTATAGGGACAAATTACACTATTGAGCTAGCCCTAAAGTACGTTCGAGGACTTTTGTTATAGTTATAGGACACTTGTGTTATAGGAAACCAACTCAACGATACTATATTTTATAACAAATATTTATATATAGATAAACATCCAAGACCCAGAACAATTTGAAAAAGGCCATTTTCCAACTTGACCTGACCGGGGATTGAACCCGGAACCTCTAGATGCCACGGAGGTTGTCAATGTAAAAAGAGATAATAAGTGTACCCTAAGCGTGTAATATTTCTGATTTTTATTAATAAACTTTACAGTTCTCTTACTACGTAAACTTCAGTAATAAATTAAATGTAAGTATACAACATAATTAACCTTGAACACTTCCCCAAGCCCAAGGGTGGAGGACACGCGACTTCGTGGAAATTACGTCATAACAGGCCTGCCTGTGACCTTGGCTTTCTTCCTTTGGTGTCATTGTCATAATGGGCATAAACTTCGCCGGAAACTATTCGTTATGGAAATCCTGCTCTTGTCGGTGGAGTTAAGTGGAGATCCCTCCATCCCTCTCGTCTCTCTGCCATCCTTTTGATGTCCTGGTAGGATTTTACTCCTAACTTTAAATTGCTTTAATTTGTAGGAAAAACTTCATCTTCGCTCTTCCCCTTTTTCGTCTTTCTTCTATTTTTTCTTCTACTATTATTTTAAAGAGATTGTCAGTCTTATAAAATGTCTAATCATCTTCCTGTATGGAAATCCTACTGATGCTAAAATTATACTGCCCTATTAGAAATAATGAAGTGAAAGTATAGTCCTTATAGTACCTATTATAAATAAAAAAATGTTTGAATGGTTGAAAAGATTGGAAACATATCAGCTGCTATTCTTCAGCTTAATAAATCTTACACTAGTGTTGGCTTACACTTACGAAAAACAAACAAATAAGCACTTTTTATAAGGGAGTTTTCAACTCAAATTAGACACTTTTCGTGAACATCAAAACGAACACTTTATACGGGAATTTTAGATTAATGACGACATAGTTTCTTGGAGTGAAATAATAAATCCAAAATCACGTTGAAAATGGATATGATCAATGACAAGTGTAATTTTGTGACGTTTTATTCTATTAACAGTATCAAATCTATATCTATACATATAATAAAACAGTATCTATACATATAATAAAACAGTAAAAAAGTGTCTGTACATTAAATATATTACCAAAAAAAATATTGGGGGCGATGGAGATGTAGTAATAGAGTAAGAATTTAAAAAAATGTCTGTCTCTTTGTCTGTTTGTCTGTTTGTCTGTATGTCTGTTTGTCTGTTTGTACACGCTAATCTCCGGAAATACTGGATTCGAATGAAACTTTTTTTGTTATATAGCTATTAAGCCTGGGCAACTTATAGGGTATAAATGGTTTAGGAAAATGGAACGCCTGATGCAGAACCATAATGGTCCAGCTAAACTATGTTAAAAGTTGTTTAGCCTGATGAGCATTTTCTAGAGACATTAAGTCCACGCGAACGAAGTCGCGGGCTTCGGCTAGTTATTTAATATTTTTGACCCAGGAAACTTCCGAATCGACCACGCGGGCTAAGCCGCAGGCAATAGCTACAACGTGAAAATGACGTCATAATAACAGGCTTGTCTACGGCCTTGACTTCCCTGTGTCATTTCATATAATAGGAAAACTTCGGCGGAAACCATTTGTTATGGATACCAATAATATTTTTGTTTGGCCTTGCGGTACACAGCCGTTTGGCCCTGCCTATAAAAATGATTATCATTTTCTCCTCCAAAGTTAAAAAAGAATACTTTTACTTATGTGCTTTGAATTTGGCAATTTAGGGGTCCATTATTTTTGGATAATCAAGTTGACGGATAAATAAAATAATATATTTATATCCAGTCTATATCCCTATTTTATAACGAGCTGCCACCGCCTGATATCTTATACCTTTAAACGAGCAATTCTTGTATATTTATTTATATATATATTTATTTATAAATTTCTGTGATCTCGAAAACGGCTCTAACGATTTTGCTGAAAATTAGTATATGGGGGTTTTTGGGGGTAAACAATCGATCGAGATTAGTCTTATGTTTGGGAAAACGCGTGTTTTCGAGTTATCATTTGTTTTTCTTTCCACGCAGAATATGGTCGCTAATTTCCTCGCGCCGGCCGCCATCCGCTTAGCTCAGTGGTTAAGGATGCTGACCGCTAGAAAGAGTGTTACGGGTTCGAATCTCACTCGGTGACTTACTTTTGTTTTTTTAATGTTCAAGTTTATATATAATTTTTTATTTTGTACTGTTTTTAGACAAGTTCAAAAAAAATGTAGTTAATGTTTGAGATGTAACCGACCGAGCAAAGCTCGGTCACCCAGGTACTCAACAGTTTAAGTATGACATATTTGAGTTTGTCATCAATAGGACCTCTCCAATCCCCTCAGTGTCGTAGAAGGCGACACAGAAACACAAGCTAAACAACGCTTATAAACATCATGAGACCTCTGCAACCCGTTTGGCCAGCGTGGAGAGTGTAGACCAAAATCCTTTGACTGTTCTGGCCAATTTTGGCTCTGGTAGTACAGAGAGGGTCGTGCTCCTGCAGTGAAGACTAAAAAGATGATGATGATGATTTGTGCTTATTGCTTTATTAGCCTTTTAAGACATCTAGAGGAAGAACATGTAGAGGTCTAAATTTAAGCCGGATACCATAGCAATGGAAAAGTCGTTTTATTTTAAGTACAACGCTTTTTAACCAACTTCCAAAGAAGGATAAAGTTGTTAATTTGTCTCGATCTTTTTAAAATGTATGTTCACTGATTAGACGAAGACGCCTGAAGTGCCATTTTCAAAACGCGGAGTCACCAAAAATAAATATTTTCACACCAAAACGAATAGTTTTACACCCAAAAAACCATTCGTTTAGTCACTCCGCGTTTGAAAAATGGCAAAATTATTTTTTGTTTTAAAGACACCTCTGAGGTGGTTGCATTGTTTATTAAAATTGGTAGTGTAGTTTGCGGGTGTAGTCGGTTTTTAGTTTTGAAAAGTTATCAACCTCCTAATTCACTATTACAACCTTTAGTTTACACCAAAGAACACCAAGGATGATAGGTGGATGTTAGAAGGCATCCAATTACACTGAGGTGACACTACATCCCGTTTTCATCATCAGGATGCCATTATGCTATCGCATGATATTTTCCGTTGTTGACACATCTGAACACTGTTGACACTTATGTTAACGAGGCGTCGTAAATAATTACACATTGTAAATTGATCATCATCATCATCATTTCAGCCGCATAACGTCCACTGCTGGACATAGGCCTCTACCAAAGATTTCCAAAAAGACCGATCAAGAGCGGCCTGCATCCAGCGCTTTCCAGCGACCCTGGTCAGGTCATCTGACCACCTTGTAAGTGGGTGCCCTACGCTTCGCTTGCCAGTACGCGGTCGCCATTCAAGAACCTTTTTGCCCCATCGGCCATCGGTTCGTCGTGCTATGTGTCCCGCCCACTGCCACTTCAACGAGCTAATCCGCTGGGCTATGTCAGTGACTTTTGTTCTCCTACGGATTTCCTCATTTCTGATTCGATCACGTAGGGAAACACCGAGCATAGCCCTCTCCATAGCGCGTTGAGCGACCTTGAGCTTTCTTATGAGACCCATAGTCTGTAAATTGATACAAGTTTTCTATACAGCAGAAAATTCAGTTACTTAAATTAATAGATAATCTGAGGGCACGGTAGCACCGCCAAGTCGAGCAAAAGCAAACAAACAAAAGCCGCAGCATACTTTTCAGCTAAGTTCCAAAAAAAAGGGGAGTTTATCAATGCGTCGAGATCTGTTTTATTGTTATTCTTTTTTCGATCGTAAGGGTAATAACTTGTCAGGTGGTTGGTCCCATTGAAATTTTATCAATTGGGGGTGAAGTTGGTTATTATTTCGAAAAAATTATAGTGAGAGAGAACGACTATCTCGATATCGACATTTCGTTTTTCTAACGAAAAACCTATCAAAATTCCGTCATCCGTTGTGTTGTGTTACGATGCTACATATACCTACTCCCTTCTTTGTGTTATGGATTAAAAAAAACTCCCATGCTGGTCTGGGAGAAATGAAAAAACTTAGAATGTACCAGCTGCTTCTCTTCCCGTGCAGATCGTAAAAGCCGATCGAGGGAATGGGCAAAAATGCGAATCATGTTAACAGGCGATGCGGCTAGCAACCCATCACTGTATTGATTGCTTTTCCATCTTCTCGCCCACCATGACGCTAAAAGTGGCTTTTGGGTCTTGCGGCCCTGGGCTCTGCATAGAGCCGCAAGACCCAAAATGCTCTGTCTGCCCCATTAGGGATAAAGACGTGATAGTATGTATGTATGTATGGATTAAAAACTATACAACTAGTAGAATTCATCTTCCGCTAGCAACAAACCTTCTATTTTTAACCAGCTCATATTTCCCACCAAGATCAAATGTCGTAAGCGAACCGTCACGCTTCTAACGTCCTTCCCAAACTCAGTAAAAACTCTTTCGCAAATATTCCTCCGCAATTTGAACTCTAAAACAATGGAATAGAGTCTACAAGCAGTGAGATAGTTCGTTACACCTATTAACACGATTAACAACGCTGCTCGAATCGAGATTTTACGGCATCTACTTGTTGATAGATTTGCAAAATTTGTTGTTTTGAATGTTGGATCACCTGCCTCGAAATACTATTGATGATTTGATTCTGTACTTGCAATATAGAAATTGACTGACTAACAAAGCATACATCTTAATTATACCTACAATACAATACAATACAAATTAACTTTATTGCACCATGATAAACATAAAAAAATAATAATAACCTACCTTAAGGTTTGGCGTCCAATTATTAGATGGATTGACGACATAGTCAATGGGTCACACGTCGCACCTAGTTTGGAGCAGCACAGGACCGAGATGGATGGCGTCGACGAAGTAAAGGGAGAGTGGAAGAAGGGCTAAGATGATGATGATGAAGGTTTATTGAGAGATCTTATATGACTAGTGCCTACTCAATTAAGAGGACCCGCTAAAGCACTTCGATAGGAATCGTGTTACAAAGAATCTTTGCTCCTAAGATGACGACAACAATACTGCCAGTTTAACTACTAAACTTTTATTAAAATATTTTATTATTGTCTATGGTTGGCTGGAAGAAAATGCACTTAGCATTAAGTCTGCCATTCTTAAAAAGCACATTATTTCCTATTAAACGTGATATGTAATACTTTGTTTTTCCAAAGTAAAAACATACTTTTTTGTTTGATAAAATATAATTTTTAAGGTTTCCATGTATATTTACATGTTAACCTTAAAAATAATAAAAAATAGCTTTATTACAAATCCAATTTTCTCTTTAACATTAGCTTTAAAACAAAGACCTTCTACACAGACATTGATAAGTATACATTACTTGTATAATATATATCGCGGTTGCAAACGAACTTGTCAAATAGCAAACGCCAATTTGTTTGAAGGATATCAGATAGCCAACCTCTCGTACAAATAACTTGCTAACGAGATTGTTGGGAAATAATGATATATCCGTGATGCAAAAGATAGCTGTTAATTTCAAATGTCAAACAAAACCAACTAGTTAATAAGAGCAAGGATCCCATTTTCTATTTTAATGGGATTTAGGGAAAATTCAAAAACGGAGATTTATTGGGAAATAGTACATAAAATACTACAATTACTCAGACACTTGTGTTATTTATACAAATGGTTCAGCTTGATGTTCTTGCCATGCTTGCCCAAAATATGACGATTATTTGGAGGGGTATTCATAACCTGACTAAGTATTTAAAATCTTATCAAACCGTCTGATTAAGAAAACAATTTTTTTTAAAGTTTTTATCATCGGACCAGAATTAAATGAGCTCAACTCGGTAGGTTTCGACATTTCATTACTGAATTCCTATGGTTACGTACGTCAGCTCTATCATCAGACAAACTTTATGTTATCATTATACATACATACGGAGAACATAATACTACTTACTTACAACAATACGATTTGATGCTAGATTTTAACTGCAATATCTTTTGCCAACAGAGAGATGAAGAAAAAGCCAGCTTGATAGCAGAGCTCACTGCGCAAAACTCGAGGTTGACGGCGCAACTAAAGCAGTCGTCTGCCACTGAAGCTCAGCTGATGGCTCAGCTTGAGGGACTGAAAGACCAGTGCTCCATAAGGAAAACCAGCCTACAAGTAAGTGTTTTATGGCTGTAGAGCTTGACAGCCCAGAACTCGAGGTTGACAGCGCCGCGTGTCACTCCCCGTTTATTTATTGAAAATATACCTACATTATTACTATGCGATGCGCGCGGCCTCGTATGTCCAAAATAATAATAATGAAATTGGCTTGCAATGCACTTCTAGGTATCTTAACCAAAAGGTGCCGAGTTCCGACGCGAGCCAAATTAAACCATATCGCTAACCACATTGAGTAGACATTTCTTTGAATTCTTTTCCTGAGTAAGACTTCTGTACGTGAGTAGTACTTATTCTGTGCCTTGGTTTCTGCAAACTTGTGAAGAATAATGATGGTTAGGTTAGGTATGTAGGTTGCCTTATTCTTCCTTTAATATACGAACTAAATCATTTTTTGTTCAGGATCACGTCCACAGCCTGGAGTCCCTCAAATCAGAACTAGCTCTAGTGAGCGACAAGAAAGCAGACCTGGAACGGCGGCTGACGTCATCACTCCATGACAAGGACAACCTGATGCAGCAGCTAGATGAGGCGAACGATAGGATCTCAGCGCTGGAGAGGCAACTCAAAGAACAGGTAACTAGGGTGGCTAAAGATTCTATTTTAGTAATGAAAAATATTAAGAAAACAGTGACAGAAAGAAGTGAAAACTTGGTGTCGGTAACAGTGTCCCGAGTTTAATGGTTTTTCCTATCTCAGAAAATGCTTTCCGTGTATGCCCATCGCGCCTTAAGATTTTTCACTTTAAAAATTCTAGGTCTATAGAGGTGAACGTCAAAGATTTCAAGAAAAGAGACATAAGGGAGACATATTTTTAAATTTTATAAAATTATTATTGTTAATAAGTTGGGCTGGTTTGGATGTTTTTAGTCCATTACACAGAATACTGGCTTTTTTACGTATAAATTTTGTGTATTAATTTTGATAATTGATTTTGGAGATATAAGCATTCTTTATTAAATTAATCCTTTTTTTTGTTTGACAATATATTCCACCAAATGGATAAAAGACCAATAGCTGACTGAGACTGTCATATTTATTATATGCACTACGAAAAATATACAATTTTATTTTTCTACCTTCATATGTTACTTATAGTTGTGCATTATGTGCATCGAGTCAAGTATTTTAAAAACTTCTAGATCTCGCATAAAAAATTGTCAAAATACTATGAAACTACATAAAATACCTACGCAAGACCGTAAACTTTGATGACCTCACGACTCACGAGAATTAATGAACTAACAGATAAGATTAAGTTAAGAAAATCTTACAAAATGCACAATAATCACAAAATAAGAAATAAAAAACCTATAACGTTTTGCAATAACAATATTAGCGTCTTATTCAATACCACATTCAATTACACTGACAATGTAAAGTAGGTCGAAGTCGATTGATCAGCAGATATCATCAAGATTGCTCGATACCATGGTCTGAACGGGCAATGTTATCTTGCAAGATGTGTTCGCTTAATGAACGATGACTGATGTTTTTAAAGAGTTGGGCAAGATGGCCGTAAATTGCTGTTTCGGGCTTTAAAATTGTTGTATTATCTTTCATTATATTAAGGCATTATCTCGCTATTTTTAGTACAAATACTTTTTTGTTTGTTGCACTGCACTTCATCTGAGTTACCGTTTGGGTTTTTGTCGGTCGGTGCCTTATTCCCCACGTGATGTACTAAGTATTTATTTAAGGGTCCCCCGACCCTAGACCAAAATACAACTTTCCATACAAACGTAGTCTACGTTTTATTTCAAAACGACATGTCCGATTTGGGCAAAATTTTGTAATTTCAAAGATATTGAAATTATCTAGGTTTATAACTAGTTTCCGACACTAAAAATATGAACTTGAAATAGAATATAGTGTTTTATATCATTTTCGACCATTAGTATGGGAAACTTCTAAATCGTTATATTTTCTTTCCAGTTCATAATTTTACCATAGGAAACCAGTTATAACCCTAGATAATTGCAATTTCTTTACAATTACCAATTTTTACCGGAATCTGACATGTGGTTTCAAAATTAAACGTAGACTACGTTTGTATGGAGAAGTCTAGGGTAAGGGGACTCTTAAGTATGTTTCACGATCTTATGACTTATTATGAAACGCAGACTAACTTTGTTACTAGGTTTAAACCATTATCCGACCAAATCAAGTAGACATTTTCAGATGAGACAATGGCATATTCATCATCATCATCATTTCAGCCGCACAACGTCCACTGCTGGACATAGGCCTCTCCCAAAGATTTCCAATTATTATATATTACTAGATGTCAACTTGATTTGTTCGGATAATGGTTTAAACCTAGTAACAAATGTAGTCTACGTTTCAAAATAAGACTGTATATGGCTACTATTAAAACTTTTCTAAATATTTAAGAGGCGCTTAGAAAATCTTTTGTTAAGTATTTTTTCCCCAAGCGTAACCGGTCTATCGATCTTTTAAATTAGTTTTCGGAAGAAAAGTAGTTACATATTTCGAGTACATAAAAAATACTGAAGAATTTTCGTTACTTTAACTTTACGAAAAAAAAATATTCTGTATTAGTTCCGTATCACATCGTTTCAGACTAATTTTAACTGCACAAAGTACAAATTTATTCAATGCCAACATAGTCATGGAAGTATTTAGTTACTTACGAACCTTGGTATTTGAATTTTGATATTGTATTCGGACAGGTAATGTCGAAATATGCAATTTGATAGACAGTATGAGGATCTGCATACGATTTAAAATAATTTTAGTAGGTAGATGTTGACCTGATTGAAAAATCTGACACCAAGGTTGACCCTTCTCTCTTTAATTTAAAAGAGCTTGTTCTTGTTAGTGGACTTAAGAATCCCCCCTACCCTACAAATGTAGTCTACGTCTTTTCGACTTTTGCATACAAATGTAGTCTACGTTTTATTTTTAAACCACATGTTCGGGAAAAAATGTAATTGTAAAGAATTGCAATTAATTAGGGTTATAATTGGTTTCCGACTGTAAAATTATGAACTGGAAAGAAAATATAAGTTTCCGATACTGATGGTCAAAACTGAAATTAAATACAGTTCATATTTTAACTGTGAAAACCAGTTACTTATTGACCGAGAGAGCGAAGCGAGCGAAGCGTCTCAGTTTCGAGATTAGCCAAAAATTCTTTTGTCCGTCTGTCTGTCTGTCTGTCTGTCTGTCTGTTCTCGCCTACAGGTCGCATTTCTTAACCGATTCTCATGAAATTGTGTAAGCAGGTTCAGCAACTTAATAGAATTTGTTTGTCGAGACAGTTTTTCAAAATTTTTCAAAATGGCGGAAATATGGGGTTTTAAAATTTTAAAACTGTCATATATCCGCCATTTCAAAATATTTTCAAAAATGTCATTAGACTTTTTTGTTGCCATTATGAAAACAATTTTTTTTTATTAGAACAACTTTTTTGTCTGAACAACTTTATACGTTATACTTAAACGGGTTTAGGGTGACTCGCGGAGTCTAGCTGACTAAGCCGTAACGGATATACAATACAAATCTTCTTACAAAATATACTGAAACTATTTAAGGGTGAATTCAGTCCGGGTTACTGAACAACTTTCTTAAAATTACATATCTCCCCTGGGGTCCACGAAGTAATTTCTCTGAATAACTATTATGGTTATAATTTTGAGTTTCATAAGTAGTTCTATAAATTTTATCATATTTAACCGACTTTAAAATAAAAGGGTTTTGCTTATTTTACGATTAGTTTTTTTTTTTCAGTATTTGCTTATTTTGATTGATTGTTGGCTTGTTTATTAAATTTAGCAATTTTGTTGAGCGAACTTTCGTTCAATCGCTATCGCTGCTTGTCTGTGCTTCTGTAGTAGTATTAGTAATTATGCCACGAACTAACAAATTATCAACAGCAACCAAAGCCCGCGAAGTAGCTTTACGAAGAGAGTAAGAAACCAATGAGCAGCGGCATAAAGCCATGGCAATACAATAAACATTTAAACAAAACCCATTAATAGTTTTTTGGTTTTTTCAACCACGAGCTGACTTTGTCATTTGAAAAATGATGGGTAATTTTTCGGTGAAAGACTACTGCTAAGACCTCATATCCATGTGATGTATGGTAGGAAGGTGCTCCTGACATTTCAGAGCTAGATCAAAAGTCATTTGAGGAAAGGGCTGTGATTGCCAACTATTTTGGAAATTTGTCACAATCATGAATCCGCATATCGGTAAACCGGCATCGATTATTTATCCAAATCAGGTACATTATTCTGAAATAATAATCGCGAGGTCTAAGTTCGTGGGGAACTACTAGTATTACGCTTAGGTATGTGCAATATCTTTGAAATAACAAAATTTTACCGAAATCTGACATGTCGTTTCGAAATAAAACATAGGCTATGTTTGTATGGAAAAGTGTAGTTTAGTCTAGAATCTAGAGTAAGGGGACTCTTAAGTGGAGATGCCTCCATTCCTCTCTTCTTTCTGCCATCTTGACCACTTATCCTCACGAAAGACAACAACAGCCGTATGTTTTCTCTTTGACATTAACGTTGTTTCTCTACTAATATTATGATTTAGACAATGTGTATAATGTTTTGATATTGCACATTCTTGCAATGCATAATATTTTCGCATTTTTATGTCTACGAAACACAACAATGGATTAGATGTAATTTTCAAATCAATTTCTTTTAATCAAAATCTAGATTTAATTATGTACAAGCTGTTGCCCGCGACTTCGTCAGTGTGGACTTTAGTTTATGAGCACCAACAAAATTGCATAAATACTTTCAAATTATTCCATAAACGACCGCTGAAAGTATTATTGATAATCCGTCTAGTTTTAAAACGAGTTTTCAACAAAAGAGGCCACTTTTAGCGAAAACCCGTTTTAATTTGCTTTCAAAGGTCGTTCATAAAATAATTCAAATATCCTTCCAGAGATTGTTGGAAATCAAATAGCCAAATTATTGTAACCTATATTGTTAATAGCCAATCATCACCATATTTACCTTTAAACAATTCATTTCAAATGAGGGCGCCACCTCCGCCGAGTTCTGCTACAATTTCGCCTTAAGGGTCCCCCGACCCTAGACCAAAATACAACTTTCCATACAAACGTAGTCTTCGTTTTATTTCAAAACGACATGTCCGATTTGGGCAAAATTTTGTAATTTCAAAGATATTGCAATTATCTAGGTTTATAACTAGTTTCCGACACTAAAAATATGAACTTAAAATAGAACATAGTGTTTTATATCATACTTGACCATTAGTATGGGAAACTTCTAAATCGTTATATTTTCTTTCCAGTTCATAATTTTACTATAAGAAACCAGTTATAACCCTAGATAATTGCAATTTCTTTACAATTACCAATTTTTACCGGAATCTGACATGTGGTTTCAAAATTAAACGTAGACTACGTTTGTATGAAGAAGTCTAGGGTAAGGGGACTCTTAACAAAGTTGGTCAGCGTTTTATGGTTGTAATAAAATGGTTTATGAATAACTTATCTACCTTATTCTAGGCACAATACTTTCATGTTTGTGCTATTTTCTTTAAGTTACTACAAGTCACACTTAAGTAAGTTTGATTGAGTATTAAACTGTACAATTTTAACCAGGAACACCTCTACCAGAACACGCTGAAGGAACTAGAACGTCTCCAACGATCCCACGACACCTTAGCTGAACGGATCGGCGCACCAGATCCAGTAGACACTGCAGACTCGGCCAGGTCTCTCCACGCGGAGATGGAAAGCGAGCCTGAAGACCAGGACGACAGCTGGCTGAGGAGTGAGGCTGTACAAGTTTACAAACAACTGAGGTCGCTGGCGCTTCAGCTGAATACTGGACATGATGATGATTCAGGTATGTTCTTTTTTACCTTTCGCTAGGGTTTTCCTATGCTGACTTAGGGTTGGGTTTCATCTATTAGCACGAAACAGCAGTTTCGCATGTTGCTATCCTTTCCTGTCGCTCAGAACTGTCGATTGCCAGAGCGGGAGAGAGCGACGGAATGATCGGTCATTCATCTACCACTTTGGTCATCGAAATGTTACTCAATGGTAAGGATTAATTAGAAATTCTCAGGATAATCTAAAATGTTTTGGGGACAAAAGCCTACATCCAAGTCTCTTTTTCTAGATAGGTGTAGTATTTAGATGTTATCATTTGAACATCAGGACATTTATTTCGGCTTTCAACTAACTATCTTTCAAATATAAACACTGCAACTGTTAGATATTTGTCTATGCATAGAAGCTTCTCAGTTTCGAGATTGGCCAAAAATGCTTTTGTACGGCTATCAGTTTGTCTGTCTGTCCTGCTGTTCTCGCCTAGGTCGCATTTCTTTACCGATTCTCGTACAATTTTGTGGGAAGGTTTAAAATTTTTGATATTTCCACCATTTTAAAAAAATCGAAAATCTAAATTTTTTTACATTGGGTTTGAATTTTTTTCAAATATGTAAACATAAAACTGATAAAACTCTTTTGTTATCCTTAATAAAACGCAACTTTTTTGTCTGAATAACTTTTTTATTCGATAAACTTAAACGGGTCGCTAGATCCCAAAGCCACTACCACACTTATATAAAGGCGAACGTTTGTGAGTATGTGTGTATTTGTTACTTCTTCACGCGCAAACGGCTGGACTAATTTTGATGTAATTTGGTACGCAGGAAGCTGACACATTGGATTAACACTTAGGCTACTTTTTACACGGGTAACACCGCGGGGCGCAGCTAGTATACAATGTCCTTTTTTATTAAGTACAAATATTTTAAGGGGTGAATCAGACCATCATTTTGAACAACTTTTCCCAATAAATGTATATCGAAATAGGAAAATTTTTTTTTAGGTTTTCATAGTAATCGAAGTAGTCACGTGATATCATTACTATGGAAAATGAAAATTATTTTTTCGTATTTCGATAAAAATTTACTGGGAAAAGTTGTTCAAAATTATGGACTGAATCACCCCTTAAAATATTTGTACTTAATAAAAAAGGACATTGTATACAATACAATACAATACAAATTAATTTTATTGCACCATGATAAACATAAAAAATTACAACAACAACAAGAAACAATATAGGCACAAAGGCGGACTTATCGCTATAAATGCAATCTCTTCCAGCCAACCTTTGGGTGGAGGAAAAATAATAATTTGAAATTAGGTGGGCGCCTTAAAAATGGTCTTACTCTGAGCAGTACGAACTTCAAGAGGAAGAGAATTCCTAAGGTAGACAGCTTGTACTGTAAAGGATTTGGAGTAGAATATATAAAGTTATGTACAGGCACGAATTAAAGGTACACACGCATTGATTTTAGATTGTTGTCCTATTAATTACTGACCGGATCCAAGAAGTCACGAATACAGGCCAATTTAGGTAATCCCTAGTATACTGCTATTAATTAGAAGCTAATAGGTGTCGGATATCCTTTGTCTATTAGCTTCATTTCTTACGCGCGTGTTGAAGTTTTTAGACACTGACACGTCCTGCTGTTAGTTTTTATTATTAACAAAATAATGAAATCGTAAAACCTGCGCTCGAATTACGATTGTAGTTTTGTAAGCGATTTCGATACAAAATCAGCGCTCAAACAATCCAAAGTACGATCATTGTGAACACCAGTTAAAAACACGATACATGTCGAATCTTAGAATACCGATTTAGATTTGACAGTTCAAAGCGTAAGCAAACCCGCGTAGAACTGTTAACATTCTGTCATCTATGACAGTAAAGTAAAGTCGATTCAAGTTAATTCAACCAGAATCAAGTTGATATGTGTGACAAAAATGTCTCAAAATACCAATTTACAACTGACAAGCTGCTTTTGTGTAAACGTTTCTATACTGACACACTAATGCAAAGTCAAGCTTATGTCTCAAGGCCTGTTATACTGTAAGACAAAAAGATATATACTTACTTACCTTCATAAAACTGTACCTAAACCGTGGACCTGGTTGTTAGGTTACGATTTCCGCTATTCCTTAGTGTTCGTTTCAGAAACAAGTTCTAACGGAGCCAGTTAGATCTTTGAGAAATCACGTTTTACAAGTATCTAACTATACACGTCGTGAACACTGTATTTTGTATAGGCTTTAGAATTAAACTTCATAAAAAAAAAACAAACACTGTATTCTCTATAGGGTTTAGAATTAAAAAAAGATTTTATTCAAGTTCTGAAAAAAGATTTTATTTCTTATATACTTATTAACCGACTTCCAAGAAGGAGGAGGATATCAATTCTTTGCTATCTTTTTTAGGGTTCTGTAGTAAACAAGGAATCCTTATAGTTTCGCCATGTCTGTCTGTCCGTCCGCGGTTTTACTTAGAGACTGTAAGTACTACAAAGCTGTAATTTGGCAAGAGGCATTTGTTATGCCGAAAAATTCATAAAATAAAATCTTGAAAAAAATCTTTTTAGAGTAGCTCCTATACATGTAAACCAGAAGTAAATTTTTTTCTGGACTCTTTTTATCGTGTGGTATACCCACGTTGAATAGGTCTTTCAAAAATATTATATGTCTCCCCTCCCTCTATCAGCTAAACGGTTATTTATGGACACGTGAAAAAGCAAAAATTATACTTTTCACGTTTCGATAAGAATTCCTTGGGGAAAGTTGTTTAGTTTCATGGAATTAATTTACCCCTCAAATAGTTTCAGTATATTTTATTAGAACCTGTATACAGGTACTACTTCCTTATTAGCCACACTTGTATCCGATTTAGAAAACGACACCATCATAACGTCTTAGGAAAACTCTCGGAAGTATACCTAAATAAGACATTAAATTTTGAAAGAAAACTTATCCTACATTTGCACAAAATAAATAAATATATACAGTTCACAATAATTATTTAACTAAAAAATAACCTACCTAAATTGAAATAAAACTTAAACAAAAGAAAACTTCATTCTCCAAACTTGAATATTAACATAAATATTCTTACAAAATGACGGATGAATTTAGAACAAAAAAAGAATAAACCTCATTCATAGCCAAAAAACTCATTCCTTCCCTAAAAATGTAGCCTATTAATCACAAAACACATTTTGGGCAATTCGCCTAGTTCCTATACTCATCAGGAAGGTATGTTGAGGTCGCTACTGTAACTAAGCATAGCTTCCTATAATGATGCTCACGCTTGCTTGTTTGCACTAAACATAGTCACGCAAACGCTGTGGAGACTTGTGGGTTTATTTTACAACAAAATTGGCTAATAGGCTTTCTGTTAAGTGATACTTAGTTGTTTAACCCTTATAGTTGCAGTGCAGTGATGTTTTTACTAAAATAATGCTATGCTAATGACATTAACAATGTTATCTGGTTCAATATACTATATATGATATTGAAAATGTAATCTGGTTCAATTAACAGGACGAATTCAATGTATTTCATATTAATTTTAATTTTTTTAAGCTATTGCATAGCTTCTATCGCGGGCCTTGAGCGCGGGGACCGAATCCAAAAATTCCGTAACGAAAAAACCTCACGCTCTCCCCACTCCGCCTACCATGTAGGTTGCCGCTTCGTCTCCGTCGTCCGTTTGCGACGTTGCCGTCCTTCCTTGTTTGCAATAGCTTTACCGCGGCAGTCCCCGAGTGCCACACGTCTTTTTTTAACATTATTGTGTTTTATTATCTTAGTACACATCTTTATTAATAATTCAAAGAAAACATATGAAATAGTATAAAAATACAGTCTGAATTAGCTAACTGAAATTATTTTTATGTTATTTTTTTTTTTTTTTTTTAGTTTAATCAGGTAGTTTGTACGTTTTAATCAAGTACTTTTTATTAAAGTTATATTTTTTTAAATTTTACGGTCAAAATCTGCTTTTGATGTCATAAAAATTTATGTTGTAACTTCTATTTTACTTACTCCGTTAAAAATATTTTTGTGTTTACCAACAAGCTTACGATCGTGAGGGTAACGATCGTGACGCTCCGTGCCTAGCACTATCGTGATCGTCATCTGAGGTACTTACATCCGAAATTATGACCTGATTCTCTTTATGGTTATGGTGTGAATGTGGACGTTCTGTTACTGACCTATATTTTTATTACTGTGTAAGGTTTTATACTTTGTCACATAGACCTAAATTTTTTTATATGCTTTGTCACGTGGTATTACGTAACCACGATCTTTTACTTAGTTTGGTCGACAGAGCCTTAAACCATAAGACCCAAAGGCCACTTTCAGCGTTTGAAATAATTTTTCAAAACCAAAAACCGAGGTAACTCCAAAAAAAAATTCCAAATCTGTCCTGGTGTCTTTGAATAATCGGTAAACATACATCAAATAATTCAGTTCACGACGAATTGATAACCTCCTCCTTTTTGGAAGTCGGTTAAAATAGAAATCAAAATAGAAAAGAATTGTATGCCCATTCCCTTAATCGACCTTCACGAACTGCATAGGTAGAGAATCTGCTAAGTATTCTATTATCTTCTGTCAGACCACCATGGAAGATTTCTCATAATTTCTTACTATTACTCTTAAAATAGATCTTACAAGACGAAAGCATTATATTAGTCACAAAATTGTGATTTAAAATCACCGGTTTGATTTAAAATAACGCTTTGTGCAACTTAATGTCATTCCAGTTAGGCTTGTTACATTATAAGTGTTTTTACAACGTTATAATAACGTTAGAGCGACTTAACGTCAATTCATACTAAGATGGCAGCAGCCAGCAGCGTATTTTCACTATTAACAATTTAGATATAGATAAAATAAATAATATGTTTGTTTTCTATAAATGTACACACATTATACATGATTTAAGGAACACAATTACTCTCGTTTCTACATATCTATTATTTAGTTATATTCTATAGCTCATTAATAACCGGCCACTGTCTAGCTATCGCGGTTCTTGATATACAGCCTGGTGGACGGACAGACACCGAAGTCTTAGAATAGGGTCCCGTTTTTACCCTTTGGGTACGGAAAGCTAAGGGCCCTATTTTTAAAAGGGAGAGTCACTCAACTAACGTTTTTTATGTTGAAATAAACATTTGTTTATTTTTATTATTTGTTTTGTAACTTAGTAACCTTATCCGTGGACCCAACGGCTAGTACCACTGGCGGGTTCAAATGTCATTTATTTACGTGGACAAACTGCACTAGAGTTTTAATTTATCCTTTTTCAAACATGACAGTGTTGGAACCATCATTTTAGTGATCATCAGTGGTTCAAAAATAGTGCTTCGAGCACGCTACGAGTATTTTCACTGTCGGCCGCTACCATCTTAGTATGAATCTACGCTTAATGTTGGATAACAGTTGTTTAGCTGATTGTTAGGCTTAAACATGTGATGAGATGTAATTTGGTTTTGCAAAAAGATAAGCATTGTTAGTTAATAGATTCAGGTGTTACTTTGCGGAAGTCAAAGTTACATACTATGTGATTTGAATTATTTTGTGTGATTCCGCCACCAGTTAGTTCATGCAAACTATTGCCGGCCGGCGCCCACCCACTACTGTTAGTCCCAGCATACCTGCCACCAGCAGCCCGTGTGCACCCGCCACCAACAGTCAATGCATGACCCCTCCCATGCTGCTGCATCCGCTGTGGCTGCAGCAACATCGGACGTCGTATACGCGTATACGACATGCAGCAGCATGGGAGGGGTCATGCATTGACTGTTGGTGGCGGGTGCACACGGGCTGCTGGTGGCAGGTATGCTGGGACTAACAGTAGTGGGTGGGCGCCGGCCGGCAATAGTTTGCATGAACTAACTGGTGGCGGAATCACACAAAATAATTCAAATCACATAGTATAAGCATTGTTGTTGATTGTTTCGTAATTTGAAGACTTTAGGAAACCAGTCGTGAAGTGGTATTATGGTGATTTGCAAATTGGCGTGAAGAAATGAATACTTATACGTACGTCTGTCGTCATTATATTATATACTATACTAGCCGAAGCCCACTACTTCGTTTGCGTGGACCTTATATCTCCGGAAAATGCTCATCAGGCTAAACAACTTTTTCTTAGGCGTCATTTTTATATTTCTTATAGTTTAGCTGGACCATTATAGTTCTGCATTAGGTGTTCCATTTTCCATAATCAATTATACCCTTTATGCTGCCCAGGCTTAACAGCTAATTTAAAAAAAGTTTCATTCGAATCCGTCCAGTACTTCCGGAGATTAGCGTGTACAAACAGACAGACAGACAGACAAACATTTTTGTTAAATTCTCACTCTATTATTATTTCTTCATGGCCCCCAATATTTTTTGAAATATATTCAATGTACAGACACATTTTTTTACTGTTTTATTATATACTATATTGAGTGAGTGGTATGATTGTAAGTTCAGTAAAGATGAAGGAACAGAAATAGAGGGATGCCTAACAAAAGGTGGATGAAGTGTATGAAATCAGGATATGATTCGTTTTTCGTCTAAGTAGCTAACACTGGTGTCAGATTTTTTAAGCTGCATTAGGCACATAGCTTGACGACTGCCGTGCAATGATGATAGCCGGGACCAACGGTTTAAACGTGCCTTCCGAAGTATGCCATACTTCGGAAGGCACGTTTAAACCGTTCTAGGAGCTCAAATGATTTTTATGCCACATGTGGTCACCCATCCAAGCGCGGACTACGCCTGGTGCCGCTTTATTTGCGAAAATGCTATTAATGCGCACTTCCGTCGGGCTACCGAGCTCTTCAAAAAAGATGATGTAAAGGTTGAGATGACGAAAGATAGAGTATAATTTTTCTACTTTCTTTCTTATCGTGTGTGTTAGTTTCTAACACTAGTGTCAGAGTTTTTAAACCGCCTTAAAGGCCTCTGACATGGTTTTAAGTAACGACCAATGTCAAAGACAGTGACCGGGACCGACGGCTTAACGTGCCCTCCGAAGCACGGATCCTCTTACTTATCAGACAATCAGGTGATCAGCCTGCAATGTCCTAACCAAACTAAGACAACAACACAAAGTCATTGCCCCCGCCGGGAATCGAACCCGCGACCTACGGGTATGAGCCGAACGCTCTAACCACTACACCACGGAGGCAATTTTTCTACTAAACTCTTTTAAACTAAAAACCAACTGCACCCTCAAACTACACAACCTATTTTGATTACTATGGGAATTTTACACAATGTATGCAAGTGCACTCTACTTGATCTAAGTGCACTTGGGGTATCAGTGCTGGTTCCAGTAGTTCCACGAGTACCGGTAAAGTTTTGTTGTATAAGTCGTAAGGCGATGTTGCAACTTGAGTTACGCTTAGTGGTGCAGTTTATAGGTGCAAGCGTTATGCGGTTTTTAACTTTTGGTATCTTTTGCGTGTTTGATTTGACAATATGTCATCGCAGGTACCTGAAACTTTAAGCAACAACAGCACATAATATGTTTCATTTTAAACCTTCGTAAAAGGAAGTCGGTCAATTCGTCGCGATCTTTTTTTTATGTATGTTCACTGATTATTCGAAGGGGTTACTACTACCCGGGACCGATAAGGAAATTTCTTTTTTTTTGTTGTAAGGTGGTTCCATAGAAATTTTATCAAAATTGGTTGTGCAGTTTGGGGGTGAAGTCGGTTTTTACTTTTGACAAAATATATTATTTTATTCAAACGTCTATAATACTCATATAGCTATTTTATTCTTTGAACTACTCTTACTTCAGTTCTTATCAATAGACACAAATTAAATAGTATGTCCTACAGGACCAAATTGTAGACGTTCTAAAAAAAGGAGTGGTAAAAAGTACCCGTAACCGAAGGGCATGTATGAAGAGATTGATGAGTTTAGATGAAGCAAAAGAGGTTTGTCAGGATCGTAGCAAGTGGAGGTCCATAGTCTCTGCCTACCCCTGCGGGAAACAGGCGTGATATTATATAAGTATGTCCTACAGGACATACTTTAAACCACACATTTTTATCACAATTCTGCTATCTTTAAAAAATAAACATTGATTCCATGTCTTATAACTTGACCCATACACCAACTTAGCACGTTGATCTTGTTAAACACTTCCTTATAGCGCGGTGATGTAGCGTGGACAATACGGTGAAGGTGAAAATAAAAGAAAACGAATAAAAAAGACAAGAAAGTAAATATTACCTGTTTACAACCGTTGAGAAACACCTAGTACTCAACAGAGGTGCATCAATGTAACTATTTATCTAATTGTTACTCGGGAATTGCGTAGGTAGTTGTGGTTACATTTAATAGGCAATTTTACTGGATACTGTGATGAATGGACTATATTTTATTAACTATCAATGATTATGATTAATAGAACTAATACAATATGGTCTCTACTCCTTCGACCGAGAGAGTTTCCTTTAATTTCCTTAATTTCCTTGTAAGCCTAAAAATAAGCCATTTGCCCTAATTATTATTTTATTTTAAGATTTATTGACCGAGCGAGCGAAGCGAGCGAAGCGTCTCAGTTTCGAGATTAGCCAAAAATTCTTTTGTCCTGTCTGTCTGTCTGTCTGTCTGTCTGTCTGTTCTCGCCTACAGGTCGCATTTCTTAACCGATTCTCATGAAATTTTGTAAGCAGGTTCAGCAACTAAATAGATTTTTTTTGTCGAGCCAGTTTTTCGAAATTTTTCAAAATGGCGGAAATATGGGGGTTTAAAATTTTAAAAGTGTTATATATCCGCCATTTCCAAATATTTTCGAAAATGTCATTAGACTTTTTTGTTGCCATTATAAAAACGCAATTTTTTTATTTGAACAACTTTTTTATCAGAACAACTTTTTTATACGTTATACTATACTTGAACGGGTGTAGGATGACTCGCGAAGTCTAGCTGACTGAGCCGCATATACAATACAAATCTTCTTACAAAATATACTGAAACTATTTAAGGGTGAATTCAGTCCGGGTTACTGAACAACTTTCTTAAAAATGCATATCTTACTACAGACACGGATCGTGTTATACCGGCGCCGGCAGCCAATTCGGCAACCAGCGCCGGCAGCGGAGGCACTTCCTTTGGAATAATATTCGCGAGGTCTAAGTTCGTGGCGAACTACTAGTATACCTATATACACAATAACGTCTTTATCCCTATGGTCCTGGCCACTTTTAGCGTGATGATAATAAAGAGAAGAAAATACGGAATCAAAATAGTGATGGGTTGCTAGCCGCATCGTCTATCAATATGATACACATCGTCGCACAAACCCTCGATCCGCGCTGAAAGAAAAGCAGCTGGTAATTTCTTTTCTTTTCTCCCAGACCAGCATGGAAGAGTTATCATGAAAGCGAAAGCTAGATATATGACTACGACATAATTGCACAGCCTGACTGCTACATTTAGAAACTGACAAATGATAGAAGACAAATTATCCGTATTTTAATCGGACAAATTGCCCGGCTTTCGCTTGTGCCCGCCGACGGGTTTGCTCGCTTTCCAACATTACGGTAAGTATTGTCTACTTACAGCGTATCGAGTGTCATCTCAATAAGGAACTATCTATGGGAAACGTAGTTAAGATCCACAATGTTGCTTGCTTACGCATCGTTTATAACCAAAGAGCAAAAAGTTTCAAATTGGGTAGGTACTTTCCTAAGTCAAAAAAAAATTATTTTGTACTAATAAAAAAATAAAGCGTCGCAAAATAATGGCACTTGTCTTCGAACATATCCATTTTAACGTGATTTTAAATTTATTATTGTAGAAAAACTGATAATAAGAGCGCTATTTGACTACAAAACTCTATAACGTACCTGCCTGTATTTCATACAAAATCCCATAGAAACTGTTTGTTTTGACGTTTAGAAAAAAGTTGCTGATTTGACTTGTTGGAAAATAGCGTTTAGCGTTAGATCGCTATCTAACCAAAAAATATTAATTTTCCAGTAAAAAAGGTCATGATATCGATTACATTCCACAAGAACAAAATGGGTGTAAAAATTCAATAACACGATCTATAAATCTTAAAAAAATATTGCATGATTGAACAAATAGATGTTAAGAAGACACTACTATGTATACTTAGCTCACCTATTAGTGAAGATTTGTTAATGGCTACGCAATGTATAGGTATTTGGTATTTATTTATGTTAAGAAACGCTGAAAATTTTTCGAAAATAAATAAATAAAAGTTATTTCAAAATTTAATAAGAATTTTCTACGAGTACCAACTTGAAATGTAAATTTTCTTGTCAACATTATTTAGTATCACTATAAAAATAAATTCAGTAAATACGGACAAATTACACAGATTGAGCTAGCCCCAAAGTTAGTTTAGAGATTAATGTTATGGGATACTGACCCAAATACCTATATACTGAAAAGTATATTCTTCCCATAGGCAACTATGTTATCTAAACGTATAACGACATAACAGCTCTATCAATTTAACTCGCTAGCTGTATCTAAAACTATGTTCTGAACTAGATCAGTAGTAACAGTATTGATCGTAAAACGTCGCGCCATTGCCATTTATCCAAACCGTCGATTACTGCGGCTAATGTTCTTATGCAACCCATTGAGTTCGTGGTTGTAAACAGCGGTATGCATATGCTAGATACCAGTAGCCTTGTCAATCTTGTCATACATGTTTTATCTTTAGATGAACGAGCTAATAAATAATAATAAATGAGTGAAAATCCCATGCTCGTCTTAGTAATTGTACCAACTGCTTTCTTCCCGCACAGGTCGTAAAAGCTGAACAAAAGCAAGAATCTTGATCTAAGGCGATGCGATCATGCTACTAATAATCCGTCGCTCCCCTTTTCCGCCAACAGAATGCTAAACGTAGTTTGAAGTTACATCTCTAGACTGTCTACCCCGTATATGTAACGAGTAAGGAAACCTAAATCGTAAATCGCTACTTACACAGCTCGTGTCTAGGCCGCACATTATCGATTTTATCATAGCTGATTCTGATGTAAGTGATTTATCATTTCTCGAACTCAAATCTCGATGGCTTCACGGTACTTCAGATTTACTAGATAGTGTTGCCATCAAATTGGCTGTTGGCTGTATGTTTGTTGCCGTTTAGTGGGTTTACGGTCGATAAATTGGCTCTATCTACGGTGATTTTTAAAAATGTTTCAACCGTAACAGAACATTGTAGCGTGATCATGACTAAATGGTGATTTTGGTGAAGAAACATGTTGGTCTCTATTCCTTTAATCTTTTAAAACCGTTTAAAGTTTTTTTGCCCATATAGCCTGCTGAAGAAGCTGCATTCCAATTTTATTGGTTTCATCTACTTACTAACCATGAAATTTCGATCAAATAAGTACAAGTTACAGAGAAAAGGCAGCAGTGACCTCTGTGTAGAGATTACTCCTGCGATAATCAACCCGCCTGCCCAACGCTGTCATTATTTATATGCAAATCCTTCTTTCTTAGGCTGCGAGGATGACGAAGATTAAAGTTCCCGAATTAGCGTCAAACATACACACAAACATAGATATAAATGCTGAATTGTCCAAAATCTTTGGGAGAAACCTATGTCCAACAGTAGACGTTATGCGGCTGAAAGATGATAATAATGATTGTCCAAAATGATACAGACTGCTTTCTTTTCTCGTTCACTTAATCGCCCCTTAATCGGAGTTTAAAAACTCAAGTAGATAACTATTATAAATTAGCATGTTCATGTCAGCACGAATTATTCCAACTAGCCGATTTGCATTCAAGACCACATGGATGCAGTGAACCGAACTCGTAAACACTGCAATCAAGCTAGTCTTCGGAGCATGGCTGCCTGTTGCGCAACTGACCATGGTCAACTAGCATTCACAGAATACGCTTGCAACATTGTTTTGTTTAGATATAGCTACATAATCCCTTGAGGAATACCCGCGTCTATAGTCCTTTAAGTCTTTCATATATGTCAAAGGATCTTTTGTCAGTTACATTTATATTTATTAATTTTAAATTTTCGATAGAAACCCATATAGTCATGTCACCATCGTTAATCTCAATTAAATAAGGGATAAGAGTAAGTAAAATTTAGCTTTTTGCGCCAAAAATTTTTCTCTGCTATCCCTAGATTAAAGAAATTACTCTAAGACATTAAGTACAACAATAGAGTATTTTAAACTTAGTTTGAGGCCAGCTTCCATTTATAATAAATACATAAAAATAGTCATCATTAAGGAGTGGCAGTCGTTACCAACTTGATCGTTTCGCAAACCGGCGCGATTCGCCAACTTACTCTTTTCGCTATTTGACAACTTGATTTTGCCTACTAGCGCGTTTTAACATGTCTAATTCTTTAATCTAGGTCCATCTTACATGTGTCTTGTTCATTTCTACTTATCTTTAATATTATGTATGCAACGTGGCTAGCTTCCTCAAACCTTCTTCGAATCTCTAACCACTAAAACCATATTATGTGTATTACCTCAGTTGTAAGTATCTTCTGGTACTCGGGTTTCCTCAGCCTTTTGTTTTACAATCCACACGAGTCGCCATCACGCACTCGAGTTACATTGCATTATGAACGATGTGGTTTAGTTGCGTAATGCAACGGCTGTCTAACCGCCCTTGTGGAGATTTAGTTACAGAGCATGCATGGATCAGTGTCTTGAGGTTATGTAAGTCCCTTTGGGATTTCCAGCCACTTGCCCGTAACAGAAGGTAACTTAAGATGTGTTACATGGTTTTACTTACCCCAACAAATTTCTTTCTCAGCATCACTGGTTGGTTGACTTCGCCATTTACGTGTATTGTAATGAAGTTAAATAAATAAGTATACCTATCTCCTATTTTATCTTCATTTCCTAGTTCCACTTTTTCAACTTCTGATTCAAAGACATTTGTTATGAAATATTTTATTTCTGGAAAAACAATAGCCATTTGAAGATTGTATTTACTACCGTAAAAATTATACATTTGCTAAGTTTGAAGATCTTTTCGCGAAATATATTAGGTTGTCATAGATAATAACTAGAAGTAAGAAGATGTCTCCGGGAATGCTTGTGCCGGAATAACCATGAGCCATTTTGGTTACTGATGAGCAAATGTCTCGTTCATTTATCTGTCTAAAGCTTGTTCTGCCTCGCTAATCTATTATTGGATAGTAATTTTAGCGTGGTTGAGCAGAAGTACTTGTTTACGTTTAGACGGATAAATGGTGGAGAAATTTGCTAATCAGTGGCTAGAATGGCGCATGGCTATTTCGGCTAAAGCCTGAGAAAGTTATTCCAAACCAAGTTTATTTGCTGTAGGCAAATTAATCTATCAAACCCCGACGGTTCACATGTGAACCCGTTAACAATAGAAATCTATTGTGTCTGCGATTCCGGTCGTTGACGGGTTAAAAGAAGAACCCTACCCACGACACCATCTAGTGATAAGTGGCAAAACTACATAGTATATTGATATCGTAGCGCCATCTATTATTTGTCAGGTAAATTATAAACACCGAATTTGAAGCTTTATCGCCCATGAACTTTTAAACAACTGAGCCGATTTTTATCAAACATGGCTAAGAACCACCGCAAGGGAAGTTGCCTTCACCTAAAAAAACACATCGAAATTGATCCATCCGTAGTTGCCTTCACGTAAAAAACGCATCGAAATTAATCCATCCGTTCGATCGAGCTCTACGATGCCACAGACAGACACTAAGATCATACTTACAACACCTCTCTTTTACGACGAGGGTTAACTACATCGGTGGCCACATGAATGATAATCAAACACTAATTAAAGCAAACAGTATTGTCACTCACACAACAGGTCATTAAGATACCAGCACGAGCGACCCATTCCCATACCGGTCACAATAGTGGGACCCTCGACAATGGCCGCCACTGTATTGAAAACATGCTAAAAATATGTTTATTCAACGCTTAAGTTATTAATAGAATTTGCAGCGTGAATGATGAATGCGTGATAGACTTCCTCTTGGCACTGATTGTCCTCTTTCTTATAGGTGTAAAAGCTTGTGCTGTCTGCGCATGCGCAGGATCACACAATATCTGTATAAATTGTAGCCTATTTGTCATTCTGATGTATAAGCTATATTATTGAAAAGTTTCATTAAAATCCATTCAGTAGTTTTTACGTGAAAGAGTAACAAACATCCATCCATACTTACAAACTTTCGCGTTTATAATTTAATTAGGATTTTTTAAGAAGCCTGAATGTGATTGGATGAATGGCCGTTTGGGAGAAAATATTGTTTTAGTATGTGCAATGTCTTGTCTTGGCTGTTGGAGAAAGAGAAAATGAAGACTACGTACTTCTTATTTTCGTGTCGAAAGCTCAAAATAAAATCAAATTTGGACCCTCTAGTAGGTCCCCACTTTCACAGCGTTGTCTGAGGTTCCATGTAGGTCACGCTTAGTGCAGCTGGTACCGCACGATGGGCAGGACAGGGGGTGTATTGTAGTCTGGTCGTTATAACCAGACTAAAAATAAAATCAAATTTTGTCCCTCCAGTAGGTCCCCACTTTCACAGCGTCGTCGGAGGCGTCATATAGGTCACGCTTAGCTGGTAGGTCACAATAGGCAGAAAAGGAGGTGTGTGTCACAGTCTAGTCGTTACGGCCAGACTACGTACCGACACGTAGAATAACCCTTGAAGAAGTTGATGAAATGACGCGCTCCGGCCAAAACCCATTCTTAGTTAATACAAATACCAATAAAAATATCTTGATTAGCATTATCACTAAACTCTTTTATTCTTTCCAGGGCTACACTCAGACCTCTCCATCACATCTCTGGACGGAGAAGAAGGCGAAACCCTCCGTCGAGGTGCCTTGGCCGCGGCCTGCGCGGACGCAGTCGCAGCCTACGCCACTCTGGAAGGTTCCAGAGTGCGAGACTCCATCGCCGCTCACGCTCGACGAGCGTTGGAGAGAGAGAGACAGATAGATGAGAAGAATGACCTCATTGCTGAGCTGTCTTCTAAGGTAAGAACTACTTTTTACCAGACTTTCACCACCAGATCAGATTTTTCACGGCATCTTTGGATGACTATCGACTTGCATATTATATTTAATATAGAAAAAGAGCTGAAAAATAAAGAAAAATCTGATAAAACCGGAAACGCAATGGTAAATGACAGGAAAGGGAGTTAATATAAGCTAAAAAAAAGAAGATTTCGGAATACCTAAGAAATAAATGAACCTCGAATGGATTAAAAAAAATTGACATCCAACAATTTGTAGAAAGACCTTTAAATTATTTTATGAATAACCTTTAAAAGTATTATTGATAATCTGTCTAGTTTTAAAAGGAGTTTTCGCCAAAAATGGCCGCTTTTACTTACTTACTTTAAAAAATTTTTTTTTCAAATGACACTTCTGCTACTATTTCGCCTTAAAATGAAAGACGAAGTTTATACTTAGGTTTATTTTAGTTTTATTAGCAACCACATCATCCACTTCCTATCTCAATGTCCAACGGTTGCGTTACAGCTACGTTACTGAATAAATCGATTTATCAAATTAAATCGATTGCGGACCCCGTAACGCGAACGGTATTTCAATCGATACCTCGCGACTCGATTACTGATTGGATGCGATTGACACGTTTTGATGCAATCGCTTTTTATGTTTTTTGAATTATCAATTAGTTGATAATAATAGATTTTTTTGACACAGGCAAAATAATTTCGGGAAGTCCGCATCTAGGCACAATCGTTTTCGATTTGGACATAAAAACATTTACTTACTCGTCTTGTTATTAAGTTAGTTTATGAGGGGCTACATGTTTTATTTATGAACGATTAAAAGAATTTTAGATTTTTATTACAATGTCAAACATTTACTTTAAACAAAATATTGCTTGACACATTCTTTAAATATTTGTTTTCTTAAGTACATACTGTGACTTTAAGTTACATGTAGTTTTTTAAGAGATAGGTGTAAGGGTTAGTTTTATATGTATAGAGCAAATGTAAGACGGTTGAAGAATTTAGTAAAAGATTTTAACAACACCAGGTATTTCATCTTCTGGAAAGTCCGGGAGAAGTAATTTTAAGATTAGATATACAGGGACTCTCATATATAATATACTAAAACTACTGAAAGGGTAGATTCAGGCCATGATACTGAACACCTTTCTACCAGAAACATATCTAGTAAAGGAAAAATATTTTTTGGCATCTCATACAAGTTGACCGACCTTTTGAAGCTTATGGAAAGCTAACATTTTACATATTTTAAAATATGTTCCTTAGGCAAAGTTGTTCAGTATCAAGAACTGAATCATAGTTTCAAAATATATGTGATGCTGATGACATGCTCCTAGCCAAATATAGGCTGACTTAAATACGTCAGACTATGATGATAATGAGGTGAACCAAAATAATCCGTCAAAGGATGGCTTCATACCTTATTTTCGTGTCTTTAAACGTGTCACTCCATAACAAGATTTAGAAAGGATAATCTTGTAAGGAGATTACGGAGTAAGACGAGTTAGTCCGAAAAAGTGGGATTATTCGCAAATACGTCAGTAATTACTAAACGAAATGGCTTCAAGGCCTACAGTTTAAAGATATAAGCTTTATTCTTATAAAGGAACTTTGAATAAAATAATAAAGTATTTCCTTTTGTTCTTAGAAGGACATAAAACCTACTTATATTATAAATGCAGAAGTAAGTTTATATATTTGTTTGTTCGTGACCACTTCACGCTTCAACCAATTAGATGAAATTTAATATGGATATCATTTGATACCCCGGGAAGGACATAGGATAGTTTTTATCCCGAAACTCCCACGGGGAGCGAAGCCCACGGGCACAGTTAGTTTCTTTTTTTTCGTTAGCTATAATAGGTCCCATCGTTGGGCAAAAGCCTCCCCTCTTTGTTTCCATCTATCGCGGTCTCTAGACGTGATGTGCCATTCTTTATCAAACTGTGTAAGGTCGTCCGCCCATCTTTTTCTTGCTAGTACTTTATATTTTTGTTTGTAGGTACACATTTTTTTTAAAGTCTATCTACCTAGTTGATTTATTAACATACGTAGCTCCTATAAACACATTATCACCATAAAATAAAACATATTTATGTTAAAAAATAAACTAGAAAACTTAAAAAAACATATTAAAGATATATGAGTCAGATGACCCACGCACCGCCCACCCATCCCAAAACGCGCTATCCTTACCATGTAAAAGCGATTGACCTCATCTATATAAGTCCATAGGACTATAAACCAGATCTGTTTTGTTCACAAAGGCTTGGAACAAAAATGGAAGACAAGTTTTCGCATGACGCCATTTTTAATGAAATAGGTTTGTAGCAAGAGAGTCTAGAAAATATTATGATAATAATATCGACCAATCCAAACCATAAACAATTTAAACATAAATGAAATCGTCTCAAAATCAAAATAAAAAACCATTTAAAAGAACACTTATTTACTTTTTATTAAACACTAAATTACGCTTATTTTTATATGTAATTTTTTGATTATTTTACTTTGACATTAATACATTTTAATTTCAATTGAGAAGGATATATGAAAAAAGAGTGATTAATGAAAATTACGTAAAAAGACGAAATGAGGTGTAAGACGTATTTTAAAGATAAGTTTAAGTTTCAAGACGAAAGAAGTGAAGACAGATTAGTAAAGTCCATTTCAAAGTTAAAAGCTGAATATATTATCAGAGATTTTATTATTTAAAAGAACATAATTTTATTATCATTATAATACCCCTGTGGGAAACAGGCGTGATATTATGTATGCGCGCTGGATGCAGGCCGCTTTTGACTGGTCATTTTGGAAATCTTTGGATGGGGCCTATGGCCAGCAGTGGACGTTATGCGGCTGAAATGATGATTATGTATGTATGTATGTATGTGTATAGTGATCTAGTATAGCCCGTGGTTCGATTTATTACAGTAATGTCCCTTCCATGTCGTATAATTTCAAAAATCCAGACTCCTAACCATGGCAACCACCGTTCTCGTAACAATACCCGCCGATACAATCTGCCGCATGGCGTGACCTGCGTGACGTCACGACCTGACGTCAAGGTGAACGACCTAGGAGCTACCTAGCTCGTGCCCAGGTTTAGGTGCGAAGGAAAGCTGGGGTCAAAGATCGGTAGGGTTAGATGAGCAGGTTTTCTTCTTTTTTTTACGCTATTATGCAAGTACGCTTTCTAGAGGTACCAATTATCTAATTTGAACATCCAATCACGTAGGTATTCAGACATTTATTATTTTATACCGTGTAACATTTCTATTTTTATTCGTTTCCTTGCGTGATAAGATGTAGCTAGCTGACCCGAATTACTTTGTTCTGCTCGTTCCTGTTCCCGTTCCCGATCCCGCTACCGCTCCAGTTCCCGTTCCCGTTCCCGTTCCCTTTCCATCGTTCCACCGTAGCCATTCCCGCTTCCGCTCCCATTTCCTACTTTATTTTATTTCCCGTTCCCGTCAACCTAACCTAGGTTATCTGTTCCCGTACACGTTTCCGTTCCCGTTCCCATTCCCGTTCTCGTTCCGGTCCGCCAAGAGTAGAAAATTATTAAAATACTAATACTGCTATTTAAAAATAGATAAAAACCTAGTCAGGCTAACCAAGTGTACATATATAATTTTATCAAAATCGGTTAAGCCGTTACAGAGGAATATGGCACTAACACTATGACCAAACGGGTTGGAAAGATCTCATTGATGTTTATAAGCTTTGTTTAGCTTGTACTTATAAGTCGTCTTCTACGACATCCACGGAAAGACTTGAAGTGGCCCTATTCTACTCTGCCGGAAACTACACGGCAAATTATATTGACTAAAAAGCAAAATGTCTTGCAATATGACTTTGCAGCACGCTTACTCTTCACGCTTCAACCACTGAACTAATTTAGATTAAATTTAGTATGGATATAATTTGAGACCCGGGAAAGGGACTTAGAAAGATTTCATCCCAAAATTCCTACAGGAAGCGGAGCCCGCTGGCAGAACTATTATACGACTAACTAGTTTAGCTTACGTGTACATTTAAAAACACATTACCCCGTACTAGTTTCACAATTTCTCTGCATTCAAACTGGCCGAAAAGAAAATTACGAAAATTCTCTAACGCATTACATTTTAAATTATCTTTTTAGTGAGGCATTAACATTATAACTGGCCAGTGTGAAAGTCAGCCTTGCCTTTGTGTCTCCAAGGCTAAAACGGGTGATTACCGTAGAGGATTTAAAGTGAGCTATTGTTAGAGCAAGGGCCGGAGAAGGGTTTGTAGCACTTTTAGCCATGGTGGAGTATAATGAGACGTCTAACTTTAGAACAACCTTGCCTAACCATCGCCTTATAAACATAATTATTTCTCTTGGACACATTCTTAGTTACTTCTAAGAATGTGTCCAAGTTTCTTACTGTCTCTATTAAGGAAAGGTACTTTGTTCTTGTGTCTCTGCTGGCACATCACTGCAATATAAGTGCAATGTATTTTTTTTAAATATACTAATTCATATATATTGCATTCGGTGGATATTGTTGCTCCGTAACTTAATAAAGTCTCAACATCTTTAATTCCAATTAATTCGATTGTTCAGTTTTTGCTCAAATCGCTAAATTATGTATCAAGGCGGGTTCTCACATTAGCACTTTTATCCAGCGATGTGCTCTTGGCACGCGATGTGCCACTTTCTTTTATTTTCTTCAATTTTTACGATGATATCATCGTCTATGCGTCTTAGGGGTCAGAATGCTTGATTTGCATTTACAATATCTTTTTGGACGTTGTCTCCTTTAATTTGTACTTGTCTTTCTTTTATTATTTGGACGTTTTTCAATACGCTAGACCTTAAATTTCTTCCCTATTCATTTCATCTTTAGGTCTTTTAAGTCTCCACTGCAGGAGCACGACCCTCTCTGTACTACTTGAGCCATACTTAGTCAGAGCAGCCAAAGGATTTCTCCTACACTCTCCACGCTGGTCAGACGGGTTGGAGAGGTCTCACTGATGTTTGTAAGCTTTGTTTAGCTTGTATTTTTTATGTCGCTTTCTACGACAGAAGGACTTGGAGTGGTCCTATTCTACTCTGATGGATACCACATACCCTATTAGGGATAGGGATAAATATGTGTCATACGTGATAGTGTATACCTATGTATAAAGTATACACCCACACGAGATTATCCGAACCATGAAAACACTTTCCCTTTTTTATACAAGCTAATTGACTTCTTGTCGAATACTAATCACATGTCGTGTACTGTACGTAGGTACAGAAATGTATGCAAAGACAATGCTCAGTAATGTTGCCAGCTATGTCAACTTCGATGTTACCGATTTTCTTACCTTTTCAGGGTTCCGTACCTAAAGGGTAAAAACGAGATCCTATTACTAAGACTCCGCTGTCCGTCTGTCTGTCATCAGGCTGTGTCTCATGAACCGCGATAGCTAGACAGTTGAAATTCAGATGATGTAGTTCTGTTGCCGCTATTATAAGGAGCCTGTACATTTAAAGTTTTGACATACATACTTTATTTTATTTAATAAGCTATAAATTATAAAATCTTTGAATATTTCTTTCAAAAATACTGTGAGCTTGTTAACACTATTTTTCGATTTAGGAATCCGTTTCTGAAATATTGCACGGCTTGCCTCATAAGCGCAGCGTTGAGGTAGTGCTTTTCTCAAAATCCCTGACGTGTCACGCATTTTTTTGGACTTAAACCGTCTTATTATAAAACAAGAACTAACTTTACGACTTGGTTTAAACTATTAAGGTGAACAATGGTTTAAACCAAGTACTATTGCTGAGAACTGCTATTACAATTGTTAAACCGTGTTTGTCAAATAAATTAAATTTCTTTCTTTCTTTCTTAACTAAAGTTAGTCCACGTTTTATAATAAGTCGGAAACAGTCTCTATTTTAATTTTAAACATCTGGTAACACAGCTCGTTACATCCACGGAAGTTTTAATCCACGTAAACCGTGGGATTTTCAGTGAAATCGGGAGACGTTCACACTTTTTTGTGCCCAATTAATTTGAAGATCTTTGTGGTTGTTTTAATTAACGATATGAGAACTTCGGAGTCGATGACTGTAGAACAAACATATACGTTTAAAAAAACTAATACCTGACTACGGCAGCCATATACGGCTAACAATGTATATATTTTTGCAGTCGGGTAAAAATGTTTGAGTACGCGATCATTAGATACGCTTAAAGTTAGTCATTAAAATTTATTTTTTGTATTAACAAGGTCGAGAAGATATTCAAAACAACAAGGCTGCATATCTACACTTTTGAATTTAGCTTGTCTTCACTATGAGTACCTATAGGTAGTAGATATTTACACGGTTTTATCCATCACTTAATTTATTAAAAAGTTCAGTCTATATAAAGTGCCCAAAATTAATTTTTTTTTTCTTTTAATATCATTCCATTAATTCCTCTTTTTAACCTACTTCTCGCCGTGTGGTTTCCGGCAGAGGAGAATAGGACCATTCCAATTCTTCCCGTAGATGGCGTAGAAGGCGACTTAGAAAATGACAAGCTAAACAAAACTTATAAACATCAGTGAGACCTCTCTAACCCGTCTGACCAGCGATGAGAGTGTAAGCCAAAGTCATCCGGCTGCTCTGGCCAAGTATAGCTCTGGTAGTGCAGAGAGGGTCGTGCTCCTGCAGTGGAGACTAAAAACATGGTATAATAATATACTGCGCCAGGTATGGCATTCCGACATATAGTGGTCACGTGGGTGACACGAGTCTACGTCACCGCCACTCAGTGTTACCGGTACTGTAAAATCAAACACCCCAACTTTCATTATTCACGTATATCTGAATCGGATTAAACCATGTCAATTTTTACAAATAACCTATTTATGAAAAAATAAGTAAGACTTGTTAATGAATAACAAGTATAACCTAATTTTTTAAGCATTAAAATATTTATTGTCATGAATAATGGCAGGCAAACGTTCCCTAAATCTTAACTTAGTCACATTAAAGTGGCAACTCTGTTGTGACGTAGGCTCGTGTCACTGCCGGAATAGCAGACCTGTTTTTTTGGATCATGACTAAAAATACCTGATGATGACGATAGGTGGTCACCGGCACGTGGCACCGTGGTTCAATATTATTAGTTTGGCGGGAGCGCTACATAACAACAACTCCTCCAAAGGGCCTCTACGTGTTGAATCTGTATCCTCACGCAAGCCTTGCAAAGGACTAGGGCGAAAGGACCCGTGAATCTAAAGGAAATCGTTTAAAAGAAGTTAACCCCTCCCTTTATCACTTCCAGCTCTCCGTGGCCGAGGTGGAGCTGCGGGCAGCCGCCGAGGAGCGGGACAAGCTGCTCAACGACGCCAACTACGGCAGCCTGCAGAACGACGAGGCGGTGGCGCGGGCCAGGCAGGAGCGGGACGAGGCCATCGAGAGGAAAAAGGCCGCTGAGGTACAGTTACTTACGCAGTAAAAAAAATCTCTATGTCTATGGTTTTAGAATTCTATGTCTATGGTTACTGCTACAACCAGTGGCGTAGCTACCGGAGAGCTGACGGCAGCACCCTGGGTTCACTTTTTTCTAATTAACCTACATCGTCCCACTGCTGAACGACGAGGCGGTGGCGCGGGACGATGCCATCGAGAGGAAGAAGGCTGCTGAGGTACAGTTACTTCTACAACTAGTGGGGTAGCTACCGGTGGGGTAGACGGGACAGTACCCTGGGGCCCTCAACTCAGGGGGACTTATCGTCCCACTGCTGAGCGAAGAGGCGGTAGCGCAGGCCAGGCAGGAGCGGGACGAGGCCATTGAGAGGAAGAAGGCGGCTGAGGTACAGTCACTGCTACAACCAGTGGCGTAGCTACCGGTGAGGTAGACGGGGCAGTGCCTCGGGGCCTCAAGCTGAGGGGCCTTTCGGAAGTTTTTTTAAATTGTTCTTTATCGTCCCACTGCTCGGCAAAGGTCTTTCCCATCCAAAATAAGTTATAATACCTTCATGTTGGCTTTGGCCCCATGAACGCCTCAAAGACCGGGTCCCCATAGACCCGTGGCTGAAAAGCGTACCTATTCGCCCTGATGAAGATCTCCGGATGTGATCGAAGCAGTCGGCCAGTAGCTAACTTTCTACCAGATTAAGGGTCCCCCGACCCTAGACCAAAATACAACTTTCCATACAAACAAAATTTACGTTTTATTTCAAAACGACATGTCCGATTTGGGCAAAATTTTGTAATTTCAAAGATATTGCAATTATCTAGGTTTATAACTAGTTTCCGATGGTCAAAATATGAACTTGAAATATAATATATAGTGTTTTATATCATTTTTGACCATTAGTATGGGAAACTTCTAAATCGTTATATTTTCTTTCCAGTTCATAATTTTACATAGGAAACTACTTATAACCCTAGATAATTGCAATTTCTTTACAATTACCATTTTTTACCGGAATCTGACATGTGGTTTCAAAATTAAACGCAGACTACGTTTGTATGGAGAAGTCTAGGGTCGGGGGACCCTTAACCCATTAATTTCATGCGGAAAAAGGTGATATTAGTAATAATTTTTTAATCATGAAAATAATTTTTACCAAGAGATTAAAGATCACTTATGATATTGATCCCAACTGCAGTTAAACTTCTTAGAATCCTTTTGGGAAGAAATGTCTTGAGGAAAACATCAAATTTACATTATTTCTTATAAAATTTCAGGTGGCCCTGGCGAAGACACGAGTGGAGCTGATGCAGGCCAACAGCCAGCTGTACGAGGCTGTGCGGCAGAAGGTGGACCTCGGGCAACAGCTCGAGCAGTGGCAGGTTCGTACCTATCAGGTCTTAGGATTTAAAGAAAGAAAGAGACGACAAGAGAGTGATATCATCATCATCAGGTCTTTTTGTCTCTACTGAGCACGACCCTCTCTGTACTACTAGAGCCATACTTTGCCAGTGCAGCCAGAGGACTCGGCTTACACTCTCCTTGCTGGCCAGACGGGTTGGAGAGGTCTCATTGATGTTTATATGTATAAGCTTTGTTTAGAGAGGAATATATACGCTGCCTATTCATTGGTTTTGGAAAAAAATTACGTATATGTAAATCAATTCCTCTGTCCATATACGTAATCCAAATTTGTTTATGACATGAGATAAAAAAGTTGCGTGAATGATTTTTGATCGAACGTTCAAAACTGCCACGTGACCCTAATGAACTCCGGCCTGCGCCTGGCTACATTACGATTTTACTTTCGAGTATTAGTCAATAATTTTTGTTCCAGAATTTTTGTTTCGACTAGCTAATTAGGTCTTACTAACGATCCTTATAAAGTTGCCTTCGGCTCCAAAACCAATGAAAATTTACCGTGAATAATGGTAACAGGGTAACTGCGATCATTGACCCGTTTACCCAGCGTGCTGATTATTGGTTAACCCTCCCTTTATTAGGAGAGGTCTTAAGTCCAGTAGAGGACTGTTATAGGCTGATGAAGAAGACAAATAAAAAAATTTGATGTTTCTTTCAGATGGACATGCAGGAGCTGATCGAAGAGCAAATGAAACACAAGCTGACCACCGAGAAGAGGAGGAAGCTCCCCGAAGCGCCCGCCCCCACCAGAACCTCGCGGATCCTCGGATTTTTTCAGCGGTGATCTGCTGTACCCAACTCTTGGTTCGCCTTCTCTGTGACGCCATAGACAAAACTACCATATCAACTGTTTACTTTTTAATATTAAAACAACACGACCCCTTCATATCCTCGGCTGCCTTCACTCTGTTCCTAATTTTGTACAAAAAAGATTTTAATTCCATCGCCGCGTCCGCCATTTTGGTTTTCAATATGGACGCGTACAACACAGCAGCTGTTCTAGGATACGTTCTTTCATATACGTTTCATATACGTCATTTTATTTTTAAAACCGTGTGATGTGTACACTTTTGCAGTGATAGTTAGTTTATTAGTTAGGTTTTTTATTGTAACTATACGTTTTATTCTTACTTTACTAAGCTTGTTTTAGTAATCACACGATAAGAATTTTTCAAAGCTGAACAATTGAAACCTTAAAATTGGGCATTCATGAATAATCACGAAATTGTAGATTTTGCAATGCGTTTATATGGATTGGTTAGGGCGGATTTGGTACAACAGAATATTTAACGGACACTGCACATAGCCAAGAGAACTGCCATCTTTTACAAGTCCGGTTAAATTTAAGTATTTTATACATTAAATTAAATATACGTATATTAATAATTCACGACCGAAACTCGAATGAGAAAATCGAATTATTTTGTACAATAGTGTAAGAATCACATAATTATCCGCCATCTTGTTTCATCCAGCCATTTTGTTTAACCGTTTTCTGATACTAACCTATCCATTTGCTTTTTTAATAATTGTAAATAACACTTTTATCGTAAGAAATGAGATTACTCATAAAAGCTTAGTTATTTAAGGTTACAAACAACATTTTACTAAAAAGTGAAATGTTTGGTGCACTTATAGATTTGTATGATTAGATACGTTTATAATATGATTTAATAGCCATATTATCGACCATCAAATATAATAATAAATATGATCTGCATCAATTTTAGAAATAATTAATTTACGAAATATGCAATATTGTTCAATAGATGTATTATTTAAAATGGAATATATTAATATTTTTTTGCAATAATTATGTCAGATTTGTACAGTGCCTTATTGAGTACCTGGCCTTTGGAAGTGCCTTTGGATGTCAATTTAATATATTGTCACCTGTGAAGAAAACTGCAAAGTCAATAGACATTACATGTGTAAGTGCCTTAGAATGTTTTACTTTTTGCATTAGCTCAATATAATTGCTACATGTTTTGGTAGGTTTGTATAGTTCATTTGTTGAATTGATGTGGACGCCATCGGCGCGACACAATGCCAGCGCCTTTAAAAAAGCCGATGCAGTTATGTCAACCAATTGACCAAATAAACTATATTAACTAACTAATTTAGGCATCTCATGAATCTTTGTTATGTCTTTTGTTTTTTTTTTTTTGTACTTACCTCGAGACAAAACTTTTTGTATAGTATATACAAACAAAGAATAGAGTTTTCATTTTCAATCGTGTAGATAAATAGCTACTGGTGTATTGTTTTATTATCTGAGATTGTTTTTATGCTTGCGTATTAAACATAGGTACTTACTACAAAATGCAATTATTAATTTAAGGATTATTTTATAATGGCACAATCGTAAAGCTCTAAGCAGACTGACTTACTAGCTTTTCCTGTAACTTAGCTCGCGTACTTACGTTCCTCGAGCAGTTTCTTGCAGAATAAATGGTCGCAATGGGTGTCTCAAGTTAATAAAAAATTGTGACAAAGATTAAAAGTAATCGTGATTTTTAATGTCAAGATTTTCATTAAAATTAGACCTATTTGTGCATATAACCATTGAGTAAAGCTTAGCATAAACGAAAACGCTGACCCTTGTTGTATTTTTTTTTGTCATGAATAATAGTAACAAAATCAACCGATTATACTGTTTTAACATTAATCTTAATAAATGTATATTGTGGATCAGTCTAATTTTGAAATCTATTTTCACCGAAATGTCCACTTTAGGCGAAAAGGGGTTAGGAAGCTAGCCGTTTTACAAGAGACATGAAAAAAAACTTTTGAAAATATCTTAAAAATTTGTTGCTAGGCAGCATTTTTGCCCAGCTTTAAAAGTCAAACTGGAATTTTGAACTGAATAGGCAGATATTTACATAAATTAACTAACCAGAGAAACATAAAGCTTATGTCAAGTCTTAAAACGTCTGCTTAGAGCTCTAACTATTAGGGTAAAGTGGAAAGGCAACCCCTACTTAATATAAAATTACATAATACATTACTTAAAAGACATTGAATATGTTTAATTAATTTATTTATTAAGACTGAGATAATTATTGAATTATGAAAGTATTATTTACATTATACTTTTTCTGCTAAACTGCAAATTTAAATTGTGTTAAGCTCTTTTTTGGACGTGGTCGACTTATAAGGAGGTTCTAGGACGAGAGCTTTTTGTAGTAAATTGACGAAAAATAATGAAATAAACAACTAAGTTTTTGATGTCAGCTCAATGTTTGAAAAACATATTATATAGATAGATCTCTTACAACTTTGTCTTCTTTAATAGGTTCAAAAAACAAAGAGGTTGATTTGAATCGAATATTTCTTTTTTGTATGTATGTCACGCGATATTTTCGCCATTTGCGAATCGGTTTTGATAATTCTTTTATTTTTATTTTTGAAATTCTTTAGTACTTGGTGAAGATATTCTGATAAAGAACTTTGGAGATATGGAAAAAACTTCTGAAAGAAAATTGTATTTTTTTAATGATTATTTTAACACGTTTGCTACATACAAACAAACGGCGTGTCAAAGTGTGTGTAAATACAGACATTGTACACAAGTTTTAAAAAAAACTCTCGTCCAAATGACTGGTTTATAGAAAGTTACCTACTAACGCCTCGAAAAAGAAAATGGCAGAATTAGTTATGTATATTTTGATTTGTAACAATAATGTCACAGATTATAATTTAATTTTCTGTCTAGCACAAAACATGTCTAATAGTTTAACTTCTTAGTCATTCCATTTTATTGTTTTGTATCTTTTTTGGGTCTGTTATAACGTAATTAAATGATATAGGCACCTCGCGGTCGGTCCCTGGGCCAATTTTGTGATGTGTGTGATACTCTAAGAGAAAGAGAAATAAAACGATATTTGTCTTTCGTGAAAATAAATAAAAATTCTTAGTTTCAAGTAATTACTTACGAAGAGGCAATCATACTGTACGTATCCTGTCTTTTTACGTAAAATTTATTAAAAAAATTAAGCATGTCATCAAGATACACAAACTTTATTAAGCTACAAGAAAAAACATTAACAAACTTACATTTATAGCAGAAAAACTACATCTAACTTACACTTATAACAGATCCAAGATACCACCTAAGTACTTAATCCCTACGTTTTAAATATTAACAAGATAACCGTTAAGTCGCCGTACTTAACAGCACTTCTCATGTACTTACTTAATGTAATTAAACTAAGATTGTGACTAGTATATCTACAGTATAATTTGTTTGTGGAATTAATAAATACATTGTGAATTTTACAGTTTTTCATTTGTTGATTATGAGGGCACTTGTGTGTTTTCAAAAACCACACTTAGCCAATAAAAAAGTTTCCTGGGTCAAAAATAAGTTATTTGGTTACGTCAGGCCATTGGTGATAAAGATATAGCTACTAAACCATATGATGACTGGATCAGACCGATTATTCTATTTAATGCATCCATAGAGTTGGAAACTCAATTGTCCAAAACGAATATGATGAAAACTATTTTAAAATTATTTGACTTAGGTAAATTGTTACTTAACAAAATCAACTCTAAGCATGTAGTTAGATAGACGTAGCGCTGCGCTGGCAACGCTATAGGTTCAATTTAACTAGTCCCGTTATCCCATACTTCTACTAAAAATATTAAAAACTTATTAACTTATCGCCTTTTTAAAAAAGTAAAAGATCACTACAATAAAGAGCAGTTTCCAAGTGAAAACTTACTATGTCACCTTTCAGTACAGTTTGTACCGAGGCGTGATGTTGGGGGAAATTTAAATGTGCTGTAGGTGTCTTCGAAATTTTAAGTCAGAGAAAAGAAAAAATACGTGTACTTATAGCTAATCTAACCGATGATCTAGAAATGGGTCTAGAACATGAAGTTAGAGGGGTCTAGAATTTGTCAGACAAGCTACATTTTTAAGAGCATAAGACGCGCTTTTCAAATCGAGTCAAATTACAAAAAGTTTATGTAACCTATACGCTCTTCGATTACATTTAAAAATAAAGCGACTATCAAAGAGTATAATAGCCAGGTCTTTCTTTCTTTGATAGAAGACTTATCAAAAATCCTTAAAAAAAGACAGTGTCAGAGTTTTTACGTTGCGATTGATTTTAGTTGATGTTTTAAACAATTTTAATTTGATATTTATTGAACGATAACTTAATAAAATGCCGGCTCAGGTAGAACAAAAGGTCATCGACCCAGAAGCTGAACTCAGCAATGTCCAGCGGGTGGTAAGTGCCCAAGCTAATAATGAGAAGTGCCGTTTATAAAACGCAGAGTCAACTAATCCTAATGGGTTTTTCATACAAAACAATGATTCGTTTAGTGACTCCGCGTTTAAAAAATGGCACCATAGGATCGTCATGGCAGCCGCAAGAACTTTAGGGGCTCTAACATTCAAGCGACCCGGGTCGGCGATGGTAGGTAGGCGCCGATCGTCGCGCTACAGTTCGTGACAGAAGTAACAATCGGTGACCGTTGCTCGCGACAGTCGCCGACCAGGGTCGCGAACATACTGTCGCTCGTTTGTGGAGCTATGCGAAACTTTTCAGATCGTTTGCCTCTGGGTGAATCTTTGGACCGTACCTAGTTTTCTTACATGTTGCATACCATTTTATTGAAGTAATACTTATATGATTTGAATGGCTGACGTTAAGACTAGAAAAGGATAGATCTATTGCTTTTTGCAAAAGGCAAGAAAATAACTGCGCCAACTCCCCCACATCTTCTAGAGTCTTCTTTACCCAAAGGTTCGCTGGAAGAAATCGCTTTAGTGAGCCTGCCTTTGTCACAGATTACTAATAAGTTACCCTTTGCACCTACTATATTTTAAATGTACTTTTCATTATTGTCATACTTAGCTGTTGCAATAAAGAAAGTTTATCTTCTCTGAAGAAAGGTGATGTAAGGAGTACCCATAACCGGAGAGCATGTAGGTATGAAAAGAGTTATAAATGTTGACGAAGCAAAAGAGGTTTGCAAGGGTCGTAGTAAGTGGAAATCCATAGTCTCTGCCTACCCTTATGGCAAACAGGCGTGAAAATATGTATGTATTTATCTTACTTTATCTCATCTCATTTCATCTCATCTCATGGGTATCTCATCTCTTCTTATGTTATCTTATCTAAAATATTAATATGTACGAAATCCAACAGTTCCAAAAGCTGGCACCGATGTGCAGCGTGGAGAAGAGAGCTGGCGTCATACCTCAGCTGGCGCCGCAGGAGAAACAGCTCGGCATCCTCGCGCATGAGCTGAAGGAGACGCTGCTGTGTATCAACGTGAGTATTCTTCCTTGAAAGGAGTTTCTAGAACACCCGGGAACAGCGAGCAGGCGTTTTAAACTTCCTGCAGTAGCTGGGCTGAGGAGGTTTCTAGAACACCCGGGAACCATGGCGGAAGCGTGTTTTTCTCCAGTAGGTGTTCTAAGCTTCCTGCAGAAGCTGGGCTGGTTCGAGAACTGAAGCTGGCGTCAACTTCCCACGCAAAACGGGACCAAAAAATTCGGGCTTAATTGCAGAAAATTATCCTCGAAGATTTTTATTAATTATTGGTTCACACGTTACCAGCAACTAGGCTATTGTTTCCTGCAACCGTCTATGTAGTAGGCTGGTGTCAATATGCAGCGTGGAAAAGAGAGTTGACGGAGAAGCAGCTCGGCATCTTCACACAAGAGCTCAAGCTCGATGCTGTGTATTAACGTGAGGATTTTTCCATCTTTTTTGAAGGTTTTTGACAATTATTGGTTAACTCGATGCCAGCAACCAACATTTCCTGGAACTGTCTGATTAGCTATCAGTCTGGTGCTGGTGTACAGCATGGAAATGAAAGCTGGAGGCGAAACAGGTCGGTATTCTTGCGCATGAGCTGAAGGAGACGATACTGGAGTATTCTTCCTTCTTTCTTTGAAGGTCTTTATCAATTATTGGTTAATAGCAACCATTGTGTCCTTCAACCGTCTGACTATGTAGCAGTCTGGCTTCTGTGTGCAACATGGAGAAGAGCTGGTGATGAAGCTGGTGGTATACCGAAGTTGCCGCTGCAGGAGAAGCAGCTCGGGCATGTTTATACCCTGTACTTTACGACTTTTTTCTGTTGGTTATCTATCCGTCAATCATCATGCAGTGGTTCCACGAAAGTTTTATAAAAGACGCTCGCAGCGTCACCTATAGGCCAATGGGCCAGCAACAGGCATGACGAATGGAAAAATACATTTGGCCCATCGGTTAGATTATCAAAAAATAATTTACATATGTTACATGTATTTTTCTGTTTTCTGAGAACAAAAAATTACAAAGATACAGCGCATTTTAGTTACGCATGACATTACGGCTAGGTACGTTTTTTACTTGCGGTGACGTCGCATAGCATGCCGCCACTCCAAAACTTTGATTATCCGTATCTTTGTAAATTTTTACTTTTTTGGTAAACTGAAAAGGATCACTATCAAATTTAAGCTAAAATATCACATAGCATACTGGTTTAATGCACAATCGTTTTTAAGCATAACGTCCTTTCGCATAATGGAGTATGCATAATAATTTTAAGCATAATGTACCTAAGCATAATCATTATTTAGCCCTAACATTTTAAAGCATATAAGGATGTAAGCAAATGTAATAATGTCATCAAACCATAATTTATCAAGACATAACATTAATTTAAGCATTAAAATGATTAAGCATAACTTTTTTATTCACTGTATATAAATTGTTTATTAATTAATTGCTAATAAGTTGAATCTAAATTCCTTTCTGGTCTTACAGTTGTTCCAGGGGATCAAAAAAAAAAAACTTAAACCTAACTTCCCTTTTGCCCTTACATTTGTTCTGGGTGGTCATATTTTTTTTTGCATGATAATTAAAAATAAACACTTAAATAACTTAATTTTGTTTCTGTTATTTTTAAAAATATTATGCCTAAATACTATTAGTCTTATAGTTATTACGCCTAAAGAGATTATGCGAATTAACATTATGCCGTAACAAATTAGCCTAATTAGCAAAAAACAACTTATGCCTAAAAACTATTATGACAAAATATTTTATGCCAAACCCAGTATGCCTAAGCATATTAAGTAGGACAAAAAAAATATGCAAAAAAAAAAGGGTCCCAACTGAAAAATATGGGTCCATTATTTTTTGATAATCTAAAAAGACGGACTAATTACAATCACACTTTTTTGACCGTGTCGTACCATAACCCCTATTGGCGTTAAATCTTACCCCCATATTCGTAAACGTTAAAAAACGTTTGCTAAAGCTCTTTTAGTTAAAATATGTTTCCTCCCTTTCCCTAACATAGTAAGAATGAGACAAAACATTTATAAGCCTTAAAACGTTTAGGCAAACGTTTGTAATACCATACTTCCATATACTTACATATAAAGCTGAAGAGTTTGTTTGTTTGAACGCGCTAATCTCAGGAACCACTGGTCCGATTTGAAAAATTCTTTCGGTATTAGATAGGTCGTTTATCGAGGAAGGCTATAGGCTATATTGCATCACGCTTGCGACTTCACTCGTGTGGTTAACGCGGGCGAAGCCGGGCGCTCTAGTTTTTTTATATAACAGGGGCTTAATCTTTATCTTATTTTACTCTCGCGTTCCAGCTAGCAAAGAAAGGCCAGCATGCTCTCCGCGACAACCAGGTGAAGACTGGCATGAGGAAGTCCATCGTCGAGTACGAACAGCTGGAGACGGTGCTGCGAGACGAGCGAGCGCAACAGGCTGAGCTGGATTGTCTGAACTATTTAACTCAGAAGCAGCTCGTGGAACTGCTGAAGAAAGTACCAACTGAAGCCGAAGTGAGAAACTAAATTGAGTAATCTTTTCACAATAGTACTTATCTACTTATCTGTGCAATTGTGTGTAGTGGTGCCATTGGTCCCGGCTGTCATATTGCATGGCAGTCGTCAAGCTGTTCTTTAGAAGTCCTAAAAAAATCCTGACACCACCACACACACGGAAAACAAACAAATACAATAAGTTTTACATGTCAGAATACAGAGTTTTACAAAAATAATGTTGTTTTAGTGCAAATTCACGTCTTTAGTACTTAACTACTTACCGACCTTGAATGATATGCTGGTATTATTTTTATTATTGATATCTTTAAGTAACCTAATCCGAAACCGAAAACAAAATGATTTAATATGAAAAGCGAAAATGACAAGTAACAGAAAAAGGATGCAGGTACAGCACTCTTGACGTCACTGCTATTAGGTCTAGCGCGTAAGAAAGAGATAGTGAGATTTCCCACTCTTATATTTAAAAGGTTATTACTACTTCATTAATTAACCAATTTCATTGCTGTTTAAAAAAAATACTTCGTTTCAGTGATATTTTTTGCATAAAAAAAGCAAAAACATTAAAAATTGCCCCATTGGCCATCGGTTCGGCGCGTTTTGTCCCGCCCACTGCCACTTAAACGAAATCCACTGGGCTATCATATATGTCAGTGACTAAATTCAATAATGAAATTAAAATAATGCTATTAGGAGCTGGCGTTGATCGAGTATGCCAACAACTGCTTACGTCGCATGGAGAACCGGCTTGATTTGGCCACGAAGAGATTCTGCGTCGTCAACTCGGATAACAAGAGGGTTCGAGAGGAAATACATAGGCTTCTTGTGGAAAGGTACCTTTCTCGGTCGATACCTCATCTGTAGCACGTCCCCTGTTGAATATTTATTGGTGCTGCAAAGACAGATAATATACATGTCATTGTCATCCAAGAATGCTAACCAGCGCTTCTGCGTTGCCAAATCTGACAAGAAGAAGGTTCAAGAGGTAATACATGGGTTCTTGTGGCAAGGTAAGCTTAATTGATGACCAAACCGGCGATCAACAAGAATGTCAACTGCTTGCTTTGCATATAGAACCAGCTTGATCAAGCTACGAAGAGGTTCTAAATCCTTCAAAGGCTTGGAACTGTTAGCTTATAGTAGCGGCACGAAACTCTAGCGCTGACCGTTATTGCGCAGAAGTCAAAAATTAATACTGTACCCGTGCGCAGTTTCCCCTCTACATTTCACTCAGCGCTAAACTTACGTGCCGCTATTTGTATGGTTCCAAGTCCTCTATTTCATCTAAGCGTGTTCCCACTGTGTTCTCGACCTTTTGCGTATTTCACAGCATTAGCCATATTGACAAGATGTTGTCGATTTGGTTAGTCCAACCTAAAATCAGTCAGGGTCCGGTGAGCTGCTGTAAAATGTCTTCAGCATACAGCATAGCATAGCGTAAACTTATTAAAAAAAGCGTCCAGGTTTCAGATTTTCTTCTCCTAAGTTCACGGTCTTCGGTATTCTTAGAGTATTTAGACATTGTCGCTTTGGTAGCAGTTTAAGCCTTCAGCACCACATGCATAGGTTTGTATGGATTTTTTCGCATCATACGATGCCAACGCGATGGCGTGACTAATACAAACAAAATCCATGCCTGCAGCGCCGTAGTGCCTTAGGATTGGATCTCATCTATCAGCGCTTCAGCACGGCTGATGCTGCAGCGTTCTGTTGCTCTCTCTTGCTCTAGCAATGACAGGTCTGAGCGACAGAATAGGATAACAGCATAGAAAAGTGCTATTCGGTACTGCCAAAGAGTCCCAACCCTTAACCCCTTATATACCAGAATATCAGACACAATAGTTAAACAATGCATTCTCGCTTAGATCTACGCAATACGAGAGGTTAATGTGTAAACAGTCTAAGACTCTGGATTAAGGTATCATAAACTAAACACTGTTTACAGAAACGACTTCAACATCCAATGGAACCGCACCATCGGGAAGTTGGTGAAGGGCAAGGAGTACCTGATGGACATCTTCGAGATCGCGTCCGTGGCCTTTGCGGACCGCGACGAGTGTTGCAGGAAGCTGGAAGCTCTGAAATGGAAGGGGCTGTTTCAGCTGAACAGGGACATTTCGGTCAGATACAGATATGTTCTTAAGTCTTTGTCCCTGACGGGGTAGGCAGAGCCCAGAGCTAAGACCCGCAGGCCCCGCTTAGCATAATAAAGGGCATTAAGATGGAAAAGTAATCAAATTAGTGATGGATTGCTAGCCACACCACCACCACCATTTACATATCTCAATAAACACCACGTCCTTTGTGCACTGTTTTTCATAATTTTGGAAAATTTACTCATATAAAGCACATACAAATTGACACTTGTTTTTGTAACAGTAGGTAGGTTATGTTTTTGTTATTTCTTAGTAAGTGATCGGTTTTGTTAGCTATTCTAGCGTTTATTATCTTCCTTACACATTTTGTCAGTCCCTATATTGTAAAAATGTCCACCACAACCCGTGCAACGACAGCCAGGCAATTGGAAATTCAGCTGAAGGATGCCTTACTCCAGCTCAAGGCAGAAAAGGAAGACAATGGGAAACTATTATTGGAAAGGGAAGATAATGAACGTGAATACGAATTAATGTGTACGAAAAACATTAGACTCGAACAAAAGCTTTCTGAGAGTCCCCAATTATGCGATGAATTAAGCGAGCAACTTAACCGATTGCATTTAGAAGTAGATTCTTTCCGCCAATGCGGTGATACGTATGAGCAAACGCTCAGACGTACCTCCGAGTTAGAAAAAGAGCTGGGAGAGGCATATAGACTTATAAGTAGTTACGAACAAGATGCCCAGTCGCGTCAGTCAGCGGAGGTGTCCAGCCTCTTTGATGAGCTTATTGAAAGTGTCCATGTGCCTCCCTCAACAAATTCCTCAGTAGTTGATCTCACTAGTGAGACATCATGCAACAATAATTACTTAGATAATTCAAATGCCATGAATAGTCACAATAAAGTTAAAAAACATTTAAAAATTTGTAAAAAAATCAAGAGAACCAATAATAAATTAAAGATTTATCTCAGGAAATCATGTTTATTAAAATCCAGTTCATTAAATTGTAAATTACAAACAGAGTTAGACTTATGTAATGAAAAAATGGCGGAAAGTCAAGAGTTGTATGAGGTCAACAGGATTAGACTTGAATCTCATATTATTAAATTGCAGGAGGACTATTCCTCCTTATTTTCTAAGTATGACCACCAACAAAAACAAAATACTGAGCACATGCTGACTGTGGAGAAATTGATTAGCGACAGCAAGTACAATCAAGAAACCCTAGCTAAGCAATGTACTTGCGGGCAGCTCAACCAGCCCACCATCAGTGTCCCCACACCAGAGCTCTCTCCTTGTGTCAGTAATTTGTGCAATAGTGTGTCTGATTGTATTGACCTTATGGAACCTCCGTGTAATACAATAGTTTTTTCCGATAGTATAGGTCGCAATATGGGTTGCATATTTGACACACTTCTTGATAACTCTTGTGTCAACTACTGCTTCCCGGATGCAACATTTACTCAAATTTTAGAAAAAATAAAATTAACCAAAATAAATTGTAAATCTACTGTTGTATTACTGTTAGGCAATTGTAACAGAATAGGAAAAAAAGAAATAATCAGCTGCATGGATTATTTAACTAAACTAGAAGTAGGCAAAATAATTTTATGTGCATTCCCATATATACGTTGCCAGCCTCCAACAAATAACAGAAACATTCACTATCTAAATACTTTGATGCAGAATATAACATGTCGTTATAGTGATAAATTAGTGTTTTTTGACACCAATAATTTCATAGGTGAATGTGATCTGACAAAAGATAATATTTATCTATCAAAATATTCTAGACGTAAGATTGCTACATTAGTAGCAAATAATATTAATTTTTGGACGAGTTTACATTGTAAACAAAACCCTAGTTTTAAGACACCTACCGATTTACCAGGAATATGTGATGGTAAATCTGTAGACTTGACGGCAGTTTTAAACTGAACATTAAGACAACGGAAAGGCCTCATGAACTCAGAATAGTACATCAAAATTTAGAAGGTTTTTCCGGCAAAGAATTATTAGTCGAATTATTTCTAGAAGAGTTGGATGTGGACATTCTATGTTTGACTGAACATTGGCTGTATGAGAGTCAGATGATGTTTAGCCTAAACAACTATAATATTGTTAGCTGCTTTAACAGGAAGTCTGCTCAGCGAGGGGGTTCCATAATTTTTGTAAAAGATTCTTTCCGTAGCAAAGAGCGGACGGATATTGTCAGACTTTCTGTTGAGCGCGTTTGTGAGGTGACCTGTGCCGAGCTAGATCATCATATAATTATTTGTGTATACAGTCCTCCTAATAGTGATTTTAAAAGTTTCCTTAAAACTATGGACCAGGTACTTAAGTCCTGTTCATCTAGTAAAAAGAATTTAATTGTTTGCGGAGATTTTAATGTTGATATCTTAGTAGATAATCCAAAAAGTACACAATTTTTAAATCTTTTTAAATGTTATGAATTAGTAAACGTATTCTTTGAGCCAACCGGAATTACTGCTACATCTGCTACTTGTCTAGACAACTTTTTTAGTAATATTCAATATTCTGATAAATCTGTTATTAATAAACTGCCTTCTGATCATTCAGGTGTATATGTAGTTTTTGTCAAGGAGTCCAAAGGCAAGTCCAGCATTTTGAACAAAGATAAGACTTTTTGTAGGCCGATTACTTCTAAAAATATACAAAAACTAAAAAATAATTTAGATAACAAATTGTTGTCGGTCGTTTACACAGGAAAAAATCCTGACGACCATTACAATAAACTATTTAACGTTATTACCTCAGAATATTCAAAAACTTTGAAACAAAAACAAGTTGTAGTGCATAGAAAATTACAGTTTAGTGAGTGGGCTACTACCGGCATCTACATAAGTAGGAGCAGGCTTTATGACTTATATTCCCAAAAACAATATAATTTTAGTCCTTCCTTTCTAGAATATGTTAAAAATTATTCCAAAATATTTAAAAAAGTTTGTAGACAAGCCAAGGCAAATCGTATAAGTAGAAAAATAAATAATGCTCCTAACAAAATAAAAGAAACTTGGAATGTTATAAATAAAGAAACGGGTAAAAATAAAGCCAAAGAAAATATCTGTCAAATCAAATCTTGTGGTAAGACTATTACTAAAACTGAAGAAATAGTAAATATTTTTGATGATTTCTTTACTAACATTCCTTTGGAACTTACTTCTAATGTGAATTCTAGCCCCCAGCGTGCTGAAGCCTTGCTTAAGAATAATGTTAGGCCTTGTGATTCTAAATTTAAATTTAAGCATATTGGACCCAAAGATATAATAGATGCATTTAAACAGTTAAATTTAAAAAAATCTGAAGACCATTGGGGCATGTCAGTTGCTGTAGTAAGCCATATCATAAATATCATAGCTGCTGATTTAGCTTTTATATTTAACGAATGTATTGATGAAGGCATATTTCCTAACCTAATGAAATGTAGTAAACTAATCCCTTTATTTAAAAAAGGAGAAAAAACAGATCCTGGCAACTACAGACCTATATCTATCCTGCCAGTTTTGAGTAAGGTGTTCGAAAAGATAATGCTCAATCAAATGCTTCTTCATTTTAAGACCTACAACCTTTTCCATAGCCAACAATTCGGCTTTACTGGCGGGAAATCGACCACCGATGCGGAAGTAGCACTCGTTACTCATATATACGACGCATGGGAGAACAAAAATGATGGAATTGGATCATTTTGTGATCTCTCCAAAGCATTTGATTGCGTAGATCATCCGACACTTTTGCTTAAATTTCGTCAATACGGTTTTGATGATAAGTCAATAAAACTTATAGAATCTTATTTAACAGATAGGCATCAGACTGTTGATTTAAATGGCATAAAATCGCACGGATCTAATGTTAAGATAGGCGTACCGCAAGGTTCAATTCTTGGACCTTTCCTTTTCTTGGTTTATGTCAATGACTTGCCTTACATGGTTGAGAAGCAGGCTGGCATAGTGCTGTTTGCTGATGACACCTCGCTTATATTCAAACTTGATCGACATAGCACAAACGCTAGCGCGGTAAACAGCACCTTGTCTTCCATTTCTGATTGGTTTTCTGCCAATAATCTCATGTTGAATGCGAAAAAGACTCAATGCGTTAGATTTTCTCTTCCCAATGTGAGACAGGGCTGCGTTGACATGATGATAGATGGTGAAAAACTCGATCTTGTTGAAAGTACTACCTTCTTAATAATTACAATAGACTCGAAACTTCAATGGGGTGCTCATATAACTAAACTTTCAAATAGGCTTAGTTCTGCGGCTTATGCTGTTAGGAGAATAAGACAATTGACAGATGTAGCAACTGCTAGACTAGTGTACTTTAGTTACTTTCATAGTGTAATGTCTTATGGCATACTCCTGTGGGGGAATGCAGCCGATATTCAGACTATTTTTATTTTACAAAAACGGGCAATTCGTGCTATTTACGGGTTAGGATCTAGAGACTCACTCAGACTTACTACCTTAGCATCACAGTATATATTTGAAAACATAATGTATGTAAGGAAAAATATTTCCTCATACAATAAAGTAAGCGATTTTACCGATAGAAACTTACGTAATAAGAATGACTTAGTTGCCCCGTTTTATAGGCTTAAAACAATTAATAAGACATTTATGGGGAACTGTATACTTTTTTATAATAAATTGCCAAAATCGATCCTTGATATGCCAGACAAAAGATTCAAAACTTATGTAAAGAAAGTACTTTGTGAGAAGGCTTATTATAGGACCGATGACTACCTTAAAGACAAAAAAGTCTGGCGTGAGCTTGACGCGGGTCCCTCTAAAAGTTTGTAATATAGGTACTCGAAAATGTCATAATTTGGTACATTTTGTACAAACTGAATCTACAACTTGACATTACTTTAAAATTTTGACATTCTAAAAATTAAATTTAAATTATGATATGACATAACAAACAAAACAATGTATTCTCTGTCCACATTAACTTTAAGTATTAATTAAATTGTGAGTTGACGTCTTTGGAGAAAAGGTGCAGTGCAGTTTGTTACCGCTTCTTCTGCACTAGCGCTTTGGAAGCGGTAGTAAACTTAGCTGTAAGTAACTATTTGACGTCAACAATTGTGCAACAAAATAATGACGATTATTAAGAGATATTATAAATATCCTATGATAATAAAGATATATTTGATTTGATTTGATTTGACCTATCGACATAATTCAAATCTTGCCCATTCCATCGATCGATCGGTTTTTACCATCTGCCACAGGAAGATATTTCGGTCTGAGTTTCCTTTTGGCGTACCTAGTCCATCAATCACATGATGTTTTAGTAATTTTTTAACCCCTCTCTCTGATTACGGTTCCGACTACCCTATATTTCGTAATGTTTCCCCTCCTTTCGACCATTAATGGACGATCCCCGAGCATGCTTCTTTCTCACTGTCGTGGACAAGAAAACCCTACATGAAGAACACACTGCTAATATCACTTTTAGAAACTACGCTGATCGATCTGTTTGGGTAAAGATAAGTAAATCCACCTCCTTCTTTTCCTTACCTTCAGACGATCTTTGAATCCTTGGATGTCAGACTATTGACACCTTTAATATACGAGTAATACTTGACGACACCGTGCCATGTGGTTTCCGGCTGAGTAGAATAGGGCCACTCCAAGTCCTTCCGTGAATGTCGTAGAAGGCGAGTTAGGAAATACAAACTAAACAAAGCTTATAAACATCAGTGAGACCTCTTCAACACGTATGGCCAGCGTGGAGCGTGTAGGCCAAGATCTCTTACTGCTCTAGCCAAGTATGGCTCTGGTGGTACAAAGAGGGTCGTGCTCCTGCAGTGAAGACAAAAAGACCTGTGATGATGACGACATCAGGTCAGATTTTCTGTTACAAATAATTATTTGAATGGTCCACAGGAAATGCAATCCTACGAATGTGAGCTGAATCACCTGGCTAAGCTCGAAGAATTCCTGCGTGTGAAGGGATCTAGGAGGATCTGTGAGGCGGATGAGAAGGAAGAAATTAAAAGGCAAGAGGAGATACAGCGGTGCGAGAGTGAAATAGCGAGATACGACGCACTGCTTGATGCGATTTTCGTAAGTTGCTTTTTTTAAGCTCAAGAATATCATATGCACAGGAACAAAAAGTAATGAAATGCATAAAGAACCACAATTAAATCTTAAATTTCGAAAAGAAAAATTCTTATTTTTTAACCCCTGACAAAAAAGGGGTGTATAAGTTTGACGCTATTGACACTCTGTCTGTGGCATTGTACCTCTCTAACGGATGGACCGATTTCGAAGCGTCTGTTTATGTGAAAGACAAATTGTCTCTTTTCCAGAGATACGTGAACATTATCTCTTGTAAGGAACTAAAACTGGCCTTAACTTGTCTCTTTTCCAGAGATACGTGAACATTATCTCTCGTAAGGAACTAAAACTGGCCCTAACTTGTCTCTTTTCCAGAGATACGTGAACATTATCTCTCGTAATGAACTAAAACTAGTCCAAACCTGTCTCTTTTCCAGAGATACGTGAACACGGAGAAAGTGGCGAATATAATAAACATGTTCAAGCGGACGGAAATCGAGAACTTCTCCACTTTTGTACTGCTTTGCGAGGTCTTGCAGGAGTCCATCATCTTGCGCCGGGACTTGGAGGTTATGAGGCAGAGGATCTGTTAGTATTTGTTTTGATGTTTCACATAGGTCATCATCATCATTTCAGCCGCATAACGTCCATAGAGACAATGGCAGAGCCTTTCCCAAAGATTTCCAAAATGACCGATCAAGAGCGGCCTGCATCCAGCGTTTTCCAGCTACCCTGGTCAGGTCATCTGATTACCTTGTAGGTGGGTGCCCTCGCTTCGCTTGCCAGTACGCGGTCGCCATTCAAGAACCTTTTTGCCAAATTCATGGCCGATTTGGCAAAAAGGACGCGACGAACCGAACGGTTCGTCGCGCTGTGTATCCCGCCCACTGCGATTTGAACGAGCTAATCCGCTGGGCTATATCAGTGACTTTAGTTCGCCTACGAATTTCCTCATTTCTGATTCGATCACGTAGAGAAACACCGAGCATAGCCCTTTCCATAGCGCGTTGCACGATCTTGTGCCTTCTTATGACATGCATAGTAAGGGACCACGTTTCAGAGCAACCATTGGGTACGGAACCCTAAATAGAAGATCGATCTATGACTACGGTATTTTTTTTCAGTGGACCAGCGCGATATAAACGAAGCACGTGAAGAAAAACAAGTGAAACAGCTGACTGAAGTGAGTAATTCGCTATTTTCCAACAAGTCAAATCTGATACTTTTTTCTAAACGTCAAAACAAACATTTTCTATAGGTATTGTATGAAAAATATACTAATGACGTTATCATTACAAGTGACGTTTTGAGCCCAAATAATTTATTTTTGACCCACAAAAGTTCTCAATTATACCTACAAAAAGATCTTTGCAAGAAGTTCGATTAGATTACATTCATAAGAACATAGTGACAAATAAATCTAGGTCTAGCAAAACATTTAAAAAAATATACTTACTTTTTATTTTATTCAAACTTCATTGCACAATAAAAGTGTACAAATGGCAGATGTAACGCCATATGGCGTTCTCTGCCAGTCTGGACTAAAATCTACTTTTCAGGCAACAAAATCAGCTAATCAAGTACTTGTCATTTTAGGCACAGGAAGTCCACTGCTGTACATAGACCTCCCTCACGTACTTATAGAAGGAAGGAAAAGAAATTGGCCACTTGTCACAATTTTAATTCCATTTTTCATCATCATACCCACTATCAAGATAAACGCGGTTCTTCCTCCTTCTGTTCTTATGGCTCTCGGCTCTGTCTGCCCCATTAGAGATAAAGACATGATAATGTATCGGATCAAGGATCGTAGCAAGTGAAGTTCCATAGGCTCGAAGGCTAGAAGTACCCGTAACCGGCGGGCATTCATGAAGAGATTGATAGTGTAAATGAAGCGAGAGAGGTCTGTCACGATCGTAGTAAGTGGAGGTACATAGTCTCTGCCTACCCCTGTGGGAATCAGGCACGATTTAATGTTTGTTTGTACCGCCGTGTGGTTTTCGGCAGAGTAGAATAGGACCACTCCAAGTCTTCCCGTGGATGTCGTAGAAGGCGACTTAGGTAATACACGCTAAAAAAAAGCTCACAGACGTCAAAGAGACCTCTCCAACTCGTCTGTCCAGCGAAGAGAGTGTAGGCCACATCCTCTAGCTGCTCTGACCAAATATGACTCTACATAATACCTATGTACGAACAAATTGCAATCTTTCCGTCTTTTTTCAAAAAGGTTAGATTCAGAGAGGGTCATGCTCCTGCAGTGAAGACTAAAAAGACCCGAAGGGAGAGTGGAGAGTATAGCAAATATCACCTTCTGTTTGCAGTTAAATAACGAACTAGACGCCCAACGAATCCGGACCAGGAACATGCAAGAGATGAACCTTAACGCCGACGCCACCATCCAGAAGGTCATGAAGGGAATCAACGACTTGGTCATGTAAGACAACTGTCATCAGATTATACCTGTACAGAATGCCAGTAGGATTTGGGTCCCGGAACGTCTCGTATCTTAAAGAACAGGTGTTTTTTTATAAATTTTGTTTGTCTCATGTCGTGGTTGTTTGAAACGTCGAGACTTTCCAAACTAGGGTTTGGGTCCTGAGATGTCACGTGTCTCGCAGTCCCGGGACTTTTTGTCAATTTTGTATTCTCAGGCCCAGAAATTTTATATCTGTCGAGACTTCCGAAACCCTAAATGCCAGTTATTGATTGATCTCATTTTGTAGGTGATTGAACACCTACCGCCTTATTATAAAACGTAGACTAACTTTGTTACTAAGTTTAAACCATTATCCGACCACATCAAATTGACATCTAGTAACATGCCGCTGTCACATCTGAATATGTCAACTTGATTTGGTCGCATAATGGTTTAAACCTAGTAACAAATAAATATTATGCGTTTTATATATAAAGACGTTATATAAAAGACGGCTAAAGTCCAGAAAAGAGTAAAATACAAAATTCCAATGTATTATTTAAAATTGCACAAAAATGTGTACAAATGGCGGACTTAACGCCATATGGCGGTTTCTGCCGGTCAACCATTGGAAAAAAATTGGGGTGGAGAGACAGATATGTAAACTAATTAGAAAAGTATAAATTAAATAACTACACGAATATAATAAGATTTTTCAACTAAGGCCTACCTGAATTTTCTGTGGTCGAGTGCTGAGTCATTTGAAATAAATCATTTACAAGGAAACTGAGATATCTTTTTAAATTTTGCCTTGACCAAGCCCTAGAAAACCCTTCAAACTATTTGATGAACTACTATTTATAGATTAAACTAAGAAGCTGAAGCTTTTGTTCGCACATTAGACAAAAGTGTCTGTTTTTCGCAATCAGGTCCTATCTTTGAAATTATTGTAGGTTTGTAGGAGGAAAAAAAGCGTGATAGCGCGTGTATATTTCTAGATTGGCAAAATGTGACGTGACTCCATTGCTGTCGCTTCTCGGAAACCACAAGGAAGTGACGAAATGGAACGTCCCCAAATTCCTCCGCATCCTGGAGGCTGAGGTAAAGAGTCTCATCGAGGTCTGCTACGGAGCTGTTAAGGTCTGTACCTTTGTATGATTTTAGAGTTTCACGGTCACAATTAATATCGCGATTAGGTAATATTGTTTTTTGCCAGATATTTCCACGGCCCTTCTGCCATCATGGTCGCTGGCCGACTGAGGAACTGCGATGCATGGTACAATAAAATAAGGTATTCTCTTCCCGTGACAGCTGATGACGTAGGTGGAACTTGACTACGTCATCAGTTTGATATGTTGCCACTGTGTGAAATTGCATTACCTGAGCGTAATGCATTTTTGAACTTTATATACCAATTTCGAATTAATAATCCATTATATCAATTTATAAAATATTGAATTGATAAATCACGCGAGAATCGCGAGATACTAAATAGCTAAGTTACTTAATATTTTTTTAAATATTCATGAACTAATTGAGAAAGTCCTTAAATTTACCGAAAAGAACAATCAGTGGCAACACTTTGTGACGTAGTCAAGTTCCATCTCGGGAAGAGAATACCTGTTTTATTATACCATGCTGCGATGGATGTTCGGCTGTCAAGGGTAACCATATCGGTCTACCCTCTTTCTTCGTCGTTTGTTGCATAAGTCCTTCCTTACACACAATGACACAACACTAAGGGTGTCCGTTCGGGAATTGTTTTTAGTTAATTGCACACTCTTTTTACAAATAATGATTAAGTCAGAAGCGTAACGTACCTTGGCGGGGCCCCGTATAAAAATTTGTTTGGGGGCCCTTAGGAAGGGTAAAGATTTCTCAAAAAAGAAAAATTTTTTTGCATAAAATAAAATAAATATTTATTTATCATAATTATTTGTCTGTCACATTTTTAAAAACAATGCAAATTTAATATTACTTCTCCTTGCCTTTTTTTCGGCAAACTGATTAATTAAATCATTCATAGCTGATGATGACTTTAGTTTTTCTAAAGATTCTGCTTCTATGGACAATAGTGACAGGTCTGACAGGCGTTTCTGTCCCATAGAAGTTCTTAAATATTTTTTTATTTGGACGCCATTACACTATCTGTATTCTCACACCAATGCAAAGCTCGGTTTGCGCCACGTAAATGACTTTAACGGGGAAATCCCGCAGCCGATGTAGGGTGTTGCCAACTTTTGAACGCACGCTTTACTCGGGAAAAAAGAAACTGCTTTTTTTTACTTTTCTCATATCTGAAATTTAAAAAATTTGGGAACTTTTTATTAATTTTTGCTTACGCACCTTAGGGGCCCCCGTAGGCCGGGGGCCCCGCATAATTGATACGGCAGATACGGCGGTAGCTACGCCCCTGGATTAAGTCCCGTAATACTAATACCAATATCTGCACCTTTGTTTTCATGTCTGTAAATTGATCAACAGCAATAAGTACTAACGTAACAGATACTAACGACCAGACTATGACACACCTCTCCTGCCCATCGTGCCCTACCAGCTGCACTAAGCGTGACCTATATGAGGCCTAAGACAACGCCGTAAAATTGGCAACCTTCTGGAGGGAAAAAAAATATGATTTTATTTTGAGCCCGATCGACATGAGAAGAAGAAGAACGGTTACTAAACGCCATAAAAACTATTGGAGGTCCCGCAAGACAAACAGACAGACAGACGTTGGCGTCAAACTTTTAACACCCCTCTTTTTTGTCAGGGGTTAAAAAGTGTGTTGATTGCAGAAATAGCGTTCTACAAGGAGTCTTGACCACATGTTAGTCAATAACTAAAGTATTTGTGATTTTAGCCACCTGCACCGACGCCCAAAGGGCGAAAACCGGGTGCGCCGCCGGCGGCTAAACTGGTCGCTGATCCGTTCGTCGAAACCCTACGGCCAAACAGGATTGAGAAACTTGTGCCATACCAGCCATGTGCCTAGTAAGTAGTCTACATAATACACTCAATATTATACGTATTGTACTTATTTTATAGTAATTCATGTACCTCAACTCAAGTAGAAACTTCAAAGGAGCTAGAGATCCTAGAGGTCCGTCGGTCGGCGTACCCACCATTTCAACAAATGAAGTCCGATCTTCATTTGTTAAAATGGAAGGCACTCGTTTGATTTTTAAAAATAAAGCCAGGCTTGTGTCACTCCCCGTTTAGGTTTCGACGAAAATATATTTACATTATTACCATGCACGCGGCAACCACTCCGGAGTGGTAAAATCAGTAAAAGTTTGTCTATAAGAATTAAATTGGCTTGCATTGCACTTATAAGTACCTAATAGAAAGGGTGCAGAGTACTGACGCGAGCTAAATTAAACCATATTGTTAACTACATTGAGTAGATATTTCTTTGAATTCCTATGCTGAGCAAGACTTCTGTACGTGAGTAGGTACTTACTAGTAATTATTCTGTGCAAAAACGGAAGCATGGTTCTTATTTTTATATACTTCGCCTAAATATTCTCTTCCTGACTTCTCGAGAAGAAAATGGGTACTACCTCAGCCTCTGCATAATCTACCTTCTACCTTCTAGCGAACTACCTACCTAACTACCTATAAGGAGTTTTAGTTCGAAAACGTCCTTTTAGGACATATCTGTATAATTTGTGTTCGTAAATTAGCCGTGGAAAAGGTGAAGCGCTAACCCATGGCGCTAACCGCTAACCCATGGTACAATAAAATAAGGTATTCTCTTTCCGAGATGGAACTTGACTACGTCACTAAGTGTTGCCACTGATTGTTCTTTTCGGTAAATTTAAGGACTTTCTCAATTAGTTCATGAATATTTAAAAAAATATAAAGTAACTTAGCTATTTAGTATCTCGCGATTCTCGCGTGATTTATCAATTCAATATTTTAAGCCGGGTCTCCTGCACTTATATTTTCGAAACATTACACAAAAACATGCAAACAAAGGGGCGTGGCTATACACAATTGTCTATGGCATACACATGTTTCTGCTTTCCAAAGCAGATGGAAAACATGCGCTGCGCGGGGCGAGAGGGGAAGGGTTTCTTTTTTAATTATTTTATGGTTTTGGGTACGAGTCCTTTGGAGCCTATCTCTATTATCTGCAATTGGTAAAACGCAGAACACATCTTCTAGTTCTTTGTCTGGCAAAAATGATGATAACAGTAATCAGAAATAAATATTATTAGGTATCTTAAGTGTCATTTTTGAAACACGGAGTCACCTAAACGAATGGTTTTTCCATACAAAAAACCGTTCGTTTAGTGACTCCGCGTTTGAAAAGTAGCACCTCATGATGAAATCAACCATAAAGAAATGTTTCATTCAAAACAGAAATTATTTGCAGGAGACGGTTTGTGTATGAAAAATAATATTTTTGTTTGGTTTTTGTTTCATGTTTTTTGTGTGATGTTTCGAGAATTCTGGCGCAGGAGACCCGCCTTTATAAATTGATATAATGGATTATTAATTCGAAATTGTTATATAAAATTCAAAAATGCATTACGCTCAGGTAATTCAATTTCACACAGTGGCAACATATCAAACTGATGACGTAGTCAAGTTCCACCTACGTCATCAGCTGTCACGGGAAGAGAATACCTTATTTTATTGTACCATGCGCTAACCGAAGCTCCAAAATAAAAAATAAATGTTGCCAGCTCATAACAAAACTACTAAATTGATGTATTTTTTTCAGTTGCGTTGAAGACTACATAATGAACCTCGTATTTGAGACGCCGGCTGTGCCAGCTGATAAAGAATATGTTCAGGGAATATTCCAACTAGAAGACATCAATACCAAATTTGGAATCTACACACTCACTATTCCTGCGTAAGTTTCAAACCAGTCATATTCGAAAATGGGATAATTTATATTACAATATGTAATTCAAACTGTGTTAAAGACTACTTACCTATTTTTTTTTCAATATTTTGTTACAGTAAACGCCACCCATACCGAGGATCTAAGAAAGATTAAACCAGGGATCGAAGAAGGATCAGATTTGCTACCTACCTTGATAGAATAGCTATGTGTACCTACTTTTACAAAATATTTAATATTTTTATGAACTATTTGCTTATTACAAAATATCTTGAGAAATACACTTGTTAAAATCAAATTCGAAGTTTGCATTGCAGTTGCACCTTGCGCACTTATCGTAGGATATTTGCCTATTTTAGGTTGTTAATACATTATAGTGTTGCGAGAAATAGTATAAAATATCAAGTCTTTCGGTAGGTACATAAATACCTGCCGCGACCTCTAAAAACAATAACAATATCGATAATATTCGCAATACAAATACAAAATAATAATACAATACAGTTTGCAATACAAACTATTTTAATAATTATCAGTAATATCGATATGTACTAATGCTACAATTTGTATCAAGAACTAATTGACCGAGCGAGCGAAGCGAGCGAAGCGTCTCAGTTTCGAGATTAGCCAAAAATTCTTTTGTCCGTCTGTCTGTCTGTCTGTCCGTCTGTCTGTCTGTGTGTCTGTTCTCACCTAAAGGTCGCATTTCTTAACCGATTCTCATGAAATTTTGTAAGCAGGTTCAGCAACTAAATAGAATTTTTTTGTCGAGCCAGTTTTTCGAATTTTTTCAAAATGGCGAAAATATGGGGGTTTAAAATTTTAAAACTGTCATATATCCGCCATTTCAAAATATTTTCAAAAATGTCATTAGACTTTTTTGTTGCCATTATGAAAACATTTTTTTTTTTACTTTAACTACTTTTTTGTCTGAACAACTTTTTTATACGTTATACTTAAACGGGTTTAGGGTGACTCGCGGAGTCTAGCTGACTAAGCCGTAACGGATATACAATACAAATCTTCTTACAAAATATACTGAAACTATTTAAGGGTGAATTTAGTCCGGGTTACTGAACAACTTTCTTAAAAATACATATCTCCCCTGGGGTCCACGAAGTAATTTCTCTGAATAACTATTATGGTTATTATTTTATGTTTCATAAGTAGTTCTATAATTTTTATCATATTTAACCGACTTTAAAATAAAAGGGTTTTGCTTATTTTACGATTACATAGTTTTATTTTCAGTTTTTGCTTATTTTGATTGATTGTTGGCTTGTTTATTAAATTTAGCAATTTTGTTGAGCGAACTTTCGTTCAATCGCTATCGCTGCTTGTCTGTGCTTCTATAGTAGTATTAGTGATTATGCCACAAACTAACAAGAGATCAACAGCAACCAAAGCCCGCGAAGTAGCTTTACAAAGAGAGTAAGAAACCAATGAGCACCGGCATAGAGCCATGGCAATACAAATAAACATTTAAACCCATTAATAGTTTTCTGTTTTTTTTCAACAACGAGCTGACTTTGTCATTTGAAAAATGATGGGTCATTTTTCGGTGAAAGACTATACTGGTACAGAACTGAATTTCAGCATCACGGTAGACCTCATATCCATGTGATGTATGGTAGGAAGGTGCTCCTGACATTTCAGAGTCAGATCGAAAGTCATTTGAAGCATGGTAGAATAAAATAAGGTATTCTCTCTCCGTGACAGCTGATGACGTAGGAAGAACTTGACTACGTCATCAGTGTAATATGTTGCCTCTGTGTGAAATTGAATTACCCGAGCGTAATGCATTTTTGAACTTTATATACCAATTTCAAATTAATAATCCATTTTATCAATTTATAAAATTTTGAATTGATGAATGACGCGAGAATCGCGAGATTCTTAATAGCTAAGTTACTTAACATTTTATTTAATATTAATGAACTAATTGAGAAAGTCCTTAAATTTACTGAAAAGAACAATCAGTGGCAACACTTTCGTGACGTAGTCAAGTTCGTTCTCGGACAGAGAATACCTTATTTTATTCTACCATGATTTGAAGAAAGGGCTGTGATTGCCAACTATTTTGGAAATTTCGTCACACACAACCATGAATCCGCATATCGGTAAACCTGCACCGATTATTTATCCAAATCAGGTACATTATTCTGAAATAATAATCGCGAGGTCTAAGTTCGTGGCGAACTACTAGTGTAGCTAATTTACTATTGATGGTATTGTTAATATCGGTAATATCGATATCAAGATCGATTTTCAGATTTAAATATCGATATTACTATACTATCGTCAGTAAATTAGCTATCGATAGTTTTTGATACAAATAGTACCATTATTATCGATACTATTTATCGATAGTATCGAAATAGTGATCATTTCAATAGTATAAAATATTGGCTAGCTATCGATAGTCTAGTCCTATTGATATTGTATTGTTACTGTTTTCCCGGTTCAACCACCGCTGGGCAAACTATTCATAGATATTCAACAATAATCTAAGGGGCTAAAACATGGCTAAAAACATGAAACTAAAGAGTTACCCTCCTTCATAACTAAAATATCAAAAATAGATTCCCTCTGTGTCAAAAGTACTACCGAAAAGCGCAACTGGTAGTTCAAATAATATGTTAAGGTACAAAATGATACAACCTTGGTTCATATAGTAACACTACAGTTTTTTGGGTGACCATATAATGAAATTAGATTTTGGCTTAAATCTTGATTCTTGACTAGATATAATATAAAAATGATAATATGTATAAGTTATAGTGAGGGCAGGTACATAAAATAAATAAAACGTAATTATCCGGATAGGTACTTATTTGCGCATCATATAGCTACTTTCACAGTGCAGTGGTCAGTGACGTATGTAAAAACTACTAAAGCAAATATTATTTTACTCTAGTAACATTTACTCCAGTTCAGTATTGCCAGTAAATGTTTTTTCCCTAGTTCACTGCAAAACAGAGTAGTCACGTTTATTATGCACCTACCTACGTCAGGCGCGTCTCCTGCGCTTGTTTATTGAAATTATTACACAATCATACCATCGAAACAAAGGGGAACAGCCACAAACAATTATCTATTCATACACAATGTCTTTTCTATACGTACGAGGCCGACGGAAAACATTCTCCGCGCGGAGCAGAGAGAGAAAGGCTTTTGACGTGACAACGTCTTATAAATTGGTTTGCCGGGTGACACTTCAAGAAACTGCGTTACGCTCCGCTCACGTTATGCGTTCACAATGAGAGCGAGTGAGAGGCACGCGTCCCTTCCACTCGGGCATGGTTAGCCCGCCTAAGAGCGAGAGAGACAGACATAAAAAGTCGTTGTCACGTAAAACTTTCGCCCGTATACCGACTTTACAGGCAACCAATTTTTTTAAAACTATTTCACGGCTCTGGATAAGAGTCCATTCCATTTAGAGCCTATCTTTATTCCATTGTTTCGTTATTGCTATTCTTGGATGCCTTGGATGACAGATACAAACCGATCTGATCTGAACCGTCTAATCGTCCGTAAGAAAAGATTCAAGCATACAGCTTATCAATGTGATGAGTGATGACGTACACTAATTATACGCCTAGGAACATCAATGAGTAGAAATAAAAGAGTGATTTATTTAGCTAATCCTAGAAATCAATTTTAACAGTCGAGTGGAATTTAGAATTGTGGACTTGCAACACTGATGATGTGTTTGTCTTGTTTGCGTGTGTGAGTGATGTCTTCGCCATTGAAATTCATTTTAGCCGAGAATTGAAATAGGTTGTACCTTTCATAATCGGCAAAAATCTTCATAATCTTTCCTCCTTTACTTATTCTATTTAGTCATATTCCGTGCACAAACATTATATCCGATGGCAGACAGAGACACAGATGAATTAAACATCGATAATGTAATAAAAAAATTACTAAAAGGTAATGTTGATATTGTAGGAAGTAAACTAAACAAAAAGTGATTTCCGTGTAATTATGTGAAATATGGATAAAGTGTGTTTACAGTGTGTAAAGTTAGTGATTTTTGTGTGTTAATTGTGTCGGTGTTATGTTTATATTTGGTTGTTTTCAGTACGAGGCGAGAAGCCTGGTATGAATGTACAGTTGACAGAAATTGAGATCAAAGGGCTATGCTTGAAATCGCGGGAAATATTCTTATCACAACCGATATTACTTGAATTAGAAGCCCCTCTAAAGATATGCGGTAAGTCTTTTCAAGATATTAATAATTTCAAAGTATTTTGATGTAAATTGGTGACAGTGGCTGTATCCTACTTTCCAAATTGCAAAATCCGTTAACATGCTCATAATGTAAAACATATTTAGTTGTATGTTCGTTACAGCATTACTTCAAAAATGTTTTTACATTGAGGGTATACAGATAGTGATATTTTGTGGTGATGACAAACTCGTAAAATCAAAACCAAAAAACCATTCTTAGCCGTAATACTAATCACTCAACAGCTTGTTACTATACTTATTTATTTAGTAATACGTATATGCAGCATTTCTCAATGTATCAATAGAAATAAGTTTACAGAAATCAAAACAAGGACCAACTTTGCATGGGATTGATCTTTTCACTAACAATGATTTATGTAAACAATATCAAATATGTCCATTCTTTTTGTTTCAATGGTTAAAAAATTAATACCTAACTATACTCCATTTGGTTAGGTATTTAAATAAATGTAAACAATCTTGACATGTCTTTTTGTTGAAATATACACTTAATAAATCAATAATTTTGCTAATGACAAAGTAATTATGTTATAAATTATAAATTACATAATAACTTTGTAATTTGCAAAGTTATTGATTTATAAAGTGTATTTCAATAAAAAATTTAATTTATTTTATATTTAATTATATTTCAATAAAAATACATGTCAAGATTGTTTACATTTATTTAAATACCTAACCAAATGAAGTATATATTTTACATCTATAGCTATAGCTAGATGTCTCGTGGAAAGTTAAATTCCTTATGGTGGCCATCAAATCTTCCCAAAAATAGTTCTGAAAGATACATTACAAAAAGTATAACAAAGCATAATACTTTAATATTTATAAAAACAAGAGAAAGTAATGTGTGTAAAATATTCAGTGTTAAATGAGAATACACAGTTTCTCTGCAAAGCAAATGAAAGTAAATTTTAATTTGTATTTATTTACCTTTCGTTCATGCTAAATAACCCCTATGTCAGTATCAATCTAGCTCCTTAACCATTCCTTAACCTCAAATACCAGACACAATAGTAAGACAATGAACGTGGACATTTATTAATGTCGTGCAGGTCTTTACCGGTTAAAATTTGAATCATTGCTATAAGTCTATTGATTTGTATTACAATCTTAGTTGTTCAATGTTTTTATCTGAAATATTTTAAATTTCATCACATGAAATTTGATGCAAATTCGAATACACTTTAATAAAGTTCAAGTAGCTTTGGTTGACCACTCGGTTTGTGTTTTTGAATGCTATTCACCTATATTGAATCACTGGCTCCACCCGCAGGCTTCGCTCCCCTGGGAATTTCGGGATAAGGTGTAGCCTATGTCCGTCAAGTCTTAAACTATATCCATACCAAATTTCATCCAAATCAGTTCAATAGCTTATGCTTGAAGAGGTAACAAACTCACTTTCGCATTTATAATATTAGTACCATTTTGTTTTGCATTTCATATACATATTGTGAAACGACAGTTGTTTTTATTTGACAACAAGAAAGAGCAAGATAAACTAAGATCTGTTTACAAGAGTAAGACCAATGTAAACAAACTGTTAATATAATCAATCCACATGATAATGGCAACATTACCCTTGAAATTATAAAAGCAAATCAGTGTTCTGTCAATGTTCATTTTAAAATTTCAATATTTTATATTCTGGCTGCTCTGGCCAAGCATTGCCCTTGTAGTATGGCGAGGGTCGTGTTCCTGCAGTGGAGACAAAAAGACCTGATGATTATGATGAATATTTTATAGTTTTCAGTACTAAGTAATAAGAGATGGAGTCAAAATACAAACTTAGGCAGGATTTGAACCTCCTTAGTACAAATTCAAAAGCTTGATGGTAGCTAATATGAACCTCATGGCACATATCAATGAGTCATAGGATTACTGTCAATAAACAATGAATAAATTATTGATTCATCGGTCATCTATCCCTTGTCTGTATAGGTAGAGGTTGAAGTCCTGAATGTGTCAAATATAGTGACCATTTATGACTTGTTTACGGCTCTTTCTCACATAATTTTAAGAATACACACATTGGCTTTTAGCAATATAACTGTTATTTTCTAAACTTAAAATAATAGTCAAGGTGTTCAATAGGAAGTGTTAAAAGATTAATGCTTCTACGTCTTCAGGCAATTTAGGAATCTTGTCTAAAAAATCAGCACCTGTCACTATTTGCGACTTGTTTTTCTGTTTATAGAGTACCATCTTGTTACATTGCCTGTGAAACATATAACCTTTAGCTTTGCTTAACCTCTCTTTATCTCTCATCTTAGCTCATTCCCAATTGCATCCTCAGCGGGGTCCATCACTATTATAGACTTCTTTTTCTGTTAATAGATCACTATTGTTACAAGTCTTTTGGGACTTTTAACTCTTGGCTTTGCCTATCCTCTCTCTCTTATCTCAGCATATTCCCAGTTGCATCCTCAGCTGTAATGCTGCAAAGCCTGGGGTCTGCTTTCCTCTCCATTTCATACGGTCTTGGGCATCCTTGGTTGTAAGTCTTAGCTTTGCTTAACCAGATAGAAATAAATACATAACAAAAGACCTTCACCAAAAAATAATAAAATATTCAGACTTTCTTAATATAAATTAAATTACTTACTTCTTACTTCCCTCGAGGACAATTTTCCGCAATTAGACCAGAATTTGCCGGTCCTGTTTTGCGTGGGGAGCTGACGCCGGCCTCAGTTCTCGAACCAGCCTAGCTCCTGCAGGAAGCTTAGAACACCTGCCGGCTTGCACGCTTCCGCCATGGTGCCCGGGTGTTCTAGGAACCTTCTTAAAAATTAAAGTATCAAATTTCATTTGTTAATTAACTTTCAGGTGACATTCACGGACAGTACTACGACTTGCTAAGACTGTTTGAATATGGAGGCTTCCCACCGGAGTCGAACTACCTCTTCCTAGGAGACTATGTGGACCGCGGGAAGCAGTCGTTGGAGACTATCTGCTTACTACTTGCGTACAAGATCAAATATCCGGAGAACTTCTTTTTGTTACGAGGCAACCATGAGTGCGCTAGCATCAATAGGATTTATGGGTAAGTACTTATTTCTTTTTTTTATTCTTATTTCAGATTTTTTCACTGACTTCCGAAAAGAAGGAGGATATATATATATATATATATATATATATCAATGAAATAATTTTTTCGTGTATGTGTGTGGTCAGTGGCCAAGACTGGTGTCAGATTGCTTGAGCAGCCAAAAGGCATCTGACAGTACAATGATGACAGCCGGGATCAAGGGCTACATTAAAACTTTTTTACTTTCTAACTAGCCGAAGCCCGCGACTTCGTTCGCGTGGACTATATGGAAAATGCTCATCAGGCTTAACAACTTTTACTAAGGCGGCATTTTTATATCTTATAGTTTAGCTGGACCATTATGGTTCTGCATCAGGCGTTCCATTTTCCAAAATCATTAATACCCTATATGTTTATTTTGTTAAGTAGGGGTGTTAGAATACTGTAACAAAATTGTCTTATGAGGCAACTAACGCCATCTGTCTTACTACTTTTCAAATAATAAAGTTCAGTCTATTACGGAAAGCCACACGTTTTATTAATATGTTGCCCAGGCTTAATAGCTATATAAAAAAGTTTCATTCGAATCCGTCCAGTATTTCCGGAGATTAGCGTGTACAAACAGACATACAGACAAACAGACAGACATTTTTTTTTAAATTCTTACTCTATTACTATGTCTCAATCGCCCCTAATGTTTTTTTTGGAAATATATTTAATGTACAGACACACTTTTTTTACTGTTTTATTATATGTATAGATAAAGATAAATGTGCTTTTAATCGTTACTTTCTAAAAAACACCATCTAGAGATGAGTAGCGGAACCACCGATACGACTGGATATCTGTAGCGCCATCTATTTTTTCCTAGTGAAAACCCTGACTTTTAAGCGTTAACCCCCAATAACTTATAAACGAATTTTCATCAAACAAGGCTAAGAACCACCCCAAGAAAACTTGCTTTCATGTAAAGAAAACCGCATCGAAATCAGCCTATAAGTTCGAGCGCTACGATGACACCGACAGACAGACCTACAGACATTAGCGTCAGACTTATAAAATATATAACCCTTCCTTTTGTGGGTTAAACAACCATTTGATAAAGGTTGTTTTAAATATTTTTCCCCTTTATAATATTTGAAATTTAATTAATTAGTTAAAGCTATACAGCCCCACAGGCACGTGTAGGATTTTGTTTCTAATTTATGACTATAGAATTAAGGTTTCCTTTATTTGAAACCCTTTCACTACATGGGCCCTGAGCTACCTAATTAAAGTGAACATCAATGGTCCTGTTTACATTGTCCCTTTTTGTTTAGGTAATATATGTAGGGCTTTCTCTGCGTACTTTGCTTGTTACTAGTTCAGTGAACTCGTGTAAAGTGAATACCTTCTATTTACCTTATTTGCACACATTCTGAATTCCAGAAATCATTTTCTATTAACAAAAGAATATGATTACTTAAGTTAAAATAGATTTATATAAATCCGTCCAGCCATTACGGCGTGAATGAGTAACAGACATACACACAGGCACATTCAAACTCTCGCTTTTATAATATAATAGATAGAGATGATATTTTGATACCGTTGGGATTTTAGTGAAATGGACAATTTGGTGCAGTTGTCGTGCTGATAATGGGACATTTAAAGTGATTCTCATAAGTAGTAATTTTGATACAATAAAAATTTTGACATAATAAACTTCATGCGACTAAACTTTCGTACCCTATATGTATTAGTATCAGATACCTTTTGAATTTGATATATTGCATTTTCTTACAAATTCCGCAAATGTTTTAAGTAATTAATACTTTATTTTATATGTTACCGGAAATGTGTGTAATCCGTCATTGTATACAATTCCTAGGAAATGTATATAATTCCTAAAACCGCCCAGAAATGTGTGAATTAATTTATATTAGACACATTTCCTAGGTAAAATATACATTTCCTAAGTAGCTGTCGGAAATGTAATAAACGCTCTATCAAATTGGTACCAAGAACGGTATCATCATAAAAAACCTACGCTACACTCCGCGGCAAAGTTGTTTTTTTTTGTGTATGTTTTAGTTTCGCCCTAAGCTAGAGTCGCTCGCTCGCTCGTGTTTCGGTCACAGGAAACCTAACGAACCTAACCTACACTCTGTGGCAAAGATTTTTTTGTGTCTGTGTTATTTTCGCCCTAAGCTTAAGTCGCTCGCTCCCGTTTTACTCTCATTTTATTCGTAGAAAGCATTCGTTATAAACATTTCATAATACGATTTTGGAAATGTATACAATTCCTAGGAAATTTATACATTTCCTAGAATATGTGTGTATTACATAATCTTTGAAACAATATTTATTACATTTCCTTATTAGCTTCGGAATTGTATACATATCCTAGGTATTGTAAACAATTCCTAAGTTTTATACATTTCCGTTAACATATACACCAAAAAAATTACAATAATTCAAATATAAAGACAGAAAAAAAAATTTAAATGTTCAAATTCAAATGGTCTTATCGCTATTTCTTCCAGGCACATCATACACTTCTTTCACTTCAAAGGGGTTTTCACCTTCCTAGATTTGACTAATAATAGCATTTTAATATAATATTTGACTATTTATTTCACGCATACTTCGAACATAATGAGATCCAACAATGCAACAAATTAAGATCCAACAACACAAAGCAATTTTGTACCCCTAGAAAGCGAAACCCAACCCGTTGTTAACAATTCGGAGTGTGCAACATGCATAATAAATATTTTGGGTCGTCATGGGAAGTGGTTGCGAGTGTTGGGACTCGCCGTCTGGTCACGCACTAACGATAACACGACACGGAACCTGCTACCGCCTTATTTTATTTTGTCCTGACCTTCAATCAGTTATGTTATGTCTTATGATCTATTTCCATGCTGGAACAAATAATAAATATAAAGGGACAAATTACACTGATTTAGCTAGCCCCAAAGTAAGTTCGAGACTTGTGTAATGGGATACTGACTCAACGATTGTATATTTTATAACGAATACATTATATACATAAACATCCAAAACTTAGGACAATTTGAAAAAGGTCATTTTCCAACTTGCCCTGACCGGGGGTCGAATCCGGACCTCTGGGTGGCGAACAAGCATGTTGACCACTACTCCACGTAGGTTGACAAAAATGCTAGATATTTTAATTCAGAAAATAAGTCATTGTATTCCCAAATAAGCGAGCCTATTAACGTAACTGTCATTCAATATTTTGAATTCCTTTTATCTATTGTATTTGTATGTCTAACATTTCACTTAACGTAATTGTACTCAAGTTCTTTGTCTACCACGAATGGGATAGAGACGTAACGTTAACACAAACATATTGTTTCAAACAATGAAAATTAGAAGAACCAAAAAAGGCTCCTTGTGAGCCACCGTCAAAATTTTATCGTTCCCTTCTGAGTCATTGCACTGAATCATTGCGAGGCCGTAAAATATGCCGTTTACGCATACCAACAATGCGACCACACGTCCTAATCGATTGTACTTATAAGGTTACGTCTCTCACGGTTTGATACGCTTTATCGAAAGGCAATTTCAATTCAGAAATGTTTATAATTACTTCGTTTACAAAAATTTCTAAAGAATAGTTAGAAAATTTATTATTTTACATCACGTATTATAATTACTTCTTTTATATAGGCAGGCCGGCAATTACCGTGATGTTTATGACTCGAACGTCTTGTCACTCTCGAATCTTCATTGTGAAAGAAGTCGACTTGTCAAGGATTAGTTATTTGATTGATCGTAAAAATAATGATTTAAACTAATTGCATATCAATTTTCGCCTTGACTTTCATATTCTTTAAGAGATCAATGACTTTCAGCGTACTCAAGCTTCTTTGTTGTTGTATGTCGCAATTTAACTGTAACATGTGAGATGACATCATCGCCTTATCTCTAGATTACGTGTTGTCGCGATAATTCGTGATCGATGATTCTATTGGCTTATCACCTGTACTTCGTATACCTATAATAATATATTGTTTATCATAATATGAATTTCCGGTCTTCTCTAATGCGGAAAACTCATAAGTCACATAAAACTAACAATTTAATTGCTTCAATGTATACGCATTTAACTCACTTCTTATCAGATTTAATTATCCACATTATCAAGATTGTTTGCTTGTTATCAACATGATTTATGAGGTATAACATTCACTGTCTCTGTAACCTTTAGAATTAGCAAATATTATATGCATAAAATAGTAGGTATTTAATAAAAAGTAGAATTTACTGATATTAATGATAATGATATAAATTTAATGATAAATTGTTATAGGAGACGAAAGAATTGAATGTTAGCCAGTGGCTGTACTGTTACAATACAAGTTCTTTATTCACAATATCTCAGGAGAAATACTAAACAGTTATTAAAACTATTTTCATTTAATCTTTAAGTCATTATAAGTTTAGTTTAAGTTTAAGATACCATGTAAAATATTTGTAACTTTTAATAAAACAGTTACTCAGGTCTTGAAAACAATGCAAAACAATTTCTTAGCTTAAATTTAAAATGATTTCAGCCTAATTAGTGAAAGCTAAAATACGTGTTATATCAAGATTGGCAAACAATAGAATTCACTCATTTTCTTTTTGCAATCCATTATATTAGTGTCCAGATTTAATTAGTTTCCAAATTCTAGATTTTTTTTAGTTGTATGAAAATCTAAATATGGCATGGAAATACCATGTCATAAATTATGGCTTACATGCTGCCAATTTCATTTTTGTCATTTCAATATGTTTGTCTAACTTGAATCATTCAGTCGAGTCATTAAAAGTGTTCCAATTTTTTTGCAAGTGCATTTCAATTTAGCTAATTGTCGTGTCAGCGCTAAGAACTGTAACACTTGACATTTCAAGTTTTTTTTACAGATTTCGCAAAAAAAAATTCAGTTGCGCTGTTTTTTTTTGTCCTCTGCCATGTCATGATATTTTCTTGTGGTTGATTAAGATGTTTGCTCGCTATCACCATTGCAAAATTGGTTTCGAATTTTGGAATTGAAGGATCAACTTTATTTTTGCTCTCAGTTCTATTGGTCATATTCTGTACCATCATCATTTCCTGCCCACAACAACGCATTGCTGGGCATAGATTTACCTGCCTTTTTCCATGTTCCATCAATATCTAATATCTATCAAATACTAATTTACTAGGTGTATATTATATACTTTCAATCTTATCTATGACTTTCTTATAGCCAGAATAAAAATCATTGGTTTTATCTAATCTAGCAAAAACAGACATTCTCAATTTATTATTGTTTTGAGGTATTTTGCTTCATTTTTTATCTGGTAAAGTTAATTTAAGCCCATTTATAGCAATCTTATGTCTCAGTACAATGCCCTCGTGACTAAGTTACTGTACATCTAGTTAGCAAAAAATCACGGGACCAATGATGCGACTAATCTATTTCTCACGTGATTATATATTTGAATATTTCGTAGGGCATTAACTTCCGCACACGTGTGACGTAGTGATTATTTTGAAAGAAACAATATTTAAAAAGACCAAACTCTTTAATTTAATTTTTAAAAATTATACAAGGAGTGCCGACAGTAGTCACAGGTAAGGGTCGTAGGTTCACAGCCACGAGATTCGTTGTTCCAGAAGAGATTTCCAAAAGTACTCAGCTTTGAAGCAGCCCGGCGTCCAGTCGTGGTCGAAAGAGGACGAGGCTCCTCACGCCTCCGTATTTATATGGGCCGCGCGGGGTGGAGAGCGGGGTAAGGAGGGAAGGCCAGTGCGGACCTCGTGACACACGCTCTTACTCATACATTTGAAATTTTCAGTTGCTAATTCTCTTGGTCAAACATCTTAGCTTTTTCAATTAATCTTATTTACGTGACGATAATTGAATATTCATCACGTGTAGATACTTGTTTAAGTGCGTTTCGATTTTGATCTGTCTATCAAAGTTCGTCTACCTTTCTTTGTTATTCTCCAGTATTTTGATCCACCTAAAAAGTTTGTGACTTATTGAAACATTCTCACCCGTTTCGAAGTGTGTACCTCGTATTATCATAAGTTATGCATTCATCCCGGTAGCCATATGTCTTGAGAGGAAATTAAAGCTATACATGCGATCGCTTTGAAGATATTACTAGTCTATTCATGTGTAACTTAATGCCAATGTAAATCGCAAATGAAGCTTTTGTGGCTGTAAAATAAAACTATTATAACTCATTGAGTTATCTTTACACTGGATTTACGTCTTTCATCATTATTTTACATTTTCTGATCATAAAACTTTGCGATTTTGCAAGCTTTGAGGAAAGTAGACGTAATAATTTTCAAGACATCTTCTTGTTATTTAAGAACGTGCTATTGTCGGTAGAGTTCAAGTGGAGATGCCAAGCATCAAGACACCAGAGATACAAATTGTCTCTGGTTGTAATTTAATGCAAACAGTCGTACGTCTGTATACTAAACTTTGTATTGCTTCTTTTTAAATTACTACAAATAGTTTGTTCATTTTAGGTCTCTAGTTGTTTATTCAAGGCAAAAATTCTTAAATTTTGTGCTCATGCAAAGCAAATAATAGATGATTGTACTTTAATAATAAATTTTCTTATAAAGTCCATTATCGAAAACAGCCATTTTATATTTCGCGCAGCATTTAAAAATTCACGGTACTTTGCCAAGCTTTTATCTTGAAGTAAGAGTTAATTTTCTCCACTAAAGATTCTCGTTTCGCGTCAGGTTTGGATGCCGTCCAATAAATCTTGATACTTGATAGCTCTAAAAAGTAAAGAGACTTATAGATGCGACATTAGAACTGCCAATGAGAGTCGCGAGTTGTTGGTACATAATAAACTCGACAACTTTTTTCAGTCTTATTGTTAGCCCTAGTTTTCCCGATATAGGCAAGACAAGATCTCCTCCATTTTTCTCCGATCACTTGACAAGTTAACCCTTTCAAACAAATAAAGAATTCTCCAAATCGGTCCAGGCGTCCTAGAATAATCGGCGACCATGTAAAAAAACAGATCACGACGAAATGATAATTATCATTTCGTAGGACCGATTTAAAAGAGAAGTTTATAAACTTCTCCTATTTTGTAAGACAGTCAAAAAGCCTGGGCCTACTTCTTGTAAACACATTACACATTTTTACATAAGAAGAACATGGTGAACGGGACTTTGCGTGAAGCCCAGTTGCTTGAAAGAAGGTCCTAATCAACAAGGGTCATAAACGTTAATGGACATCTCGTGTACAGACTTTTTAGGTATTCTTTTGTTCCTTCCCTTATTTCTTGTTAGCTCCGAGAGTCGTTTGTTTAAACTTCCACTTGCATGTACGGCGATGATTTGTGTAAACAAAAGTGATGGATTATGTAAACTGTACGCGAAAATAGTTTGCACTGATGATCTTGATGAAAGTCTTGACCTTGCCGGTATAACGCAGTTTATTATACTGAGGTTGTTTTTTTACCTATAATTTTTTTTTTAGATGTAAATAGATATATTAACATTGCCAATCGTCATTTAAATGTTGACTTTTTATATTTTTACCATTACCATAAATAAAAGAACAGCCCAGAAAAATATTCGTGGTCGTAGATAGTTGGAAAATAATCTATCATCATGGTAGATTGTTTTTTGTGCAATGACCTCTGTTTACCATACGGTCATAATTATCTCTGATCTACTTTAATTTTGTCTTACAATGTGTCTCGTTTAGCAATATTCCAATTCTCTTATCTTCAGTAAAGTCCTTTTTCTTTTCAAGTAAATAAATTCCATCTCAAAAAATCGTTACTTTTCTTGCTGAAATCATGGCTGGCATCTAAATTTAAATCTTGCTAAAATCTTGATATGCTCGTAAATCGTCGTCAAAGTTTCGGCGCAGAAAAGCCTCTTTATTTGGAACAGTATGCTGGCAACATCTTCTGAATTTAACGCTTTCATGAACTTTATGACATTCGAAACTTTAAATTGCTCTTTGTTTCGTCGTTTTCAGTTTGTTTTATGGCTGCTTGCTCTAGCTAGTAATGCTTTAACTTTTATTATGTCAGCTAAGGAATATCCAGGAATAAGCTATTCGTTTTTATCATGCTAGCCTTGAGTATCTTAAATTTGTACGGAATCATAATAAAGTAACATCAAAACTTTGAGGTAATGTTTATTTAGGAAAGGGCGCCCTCGTCACTCAATTAATAGACTTGAAATTAATCATTTTTCGTTAAGTTTAGCCGAATATTTCTACATTTTGTATGTTTTTCGTTTAAGGATACCGTCCAGAAAAGCGTTTTTTTATCACATACATTTTATAATAATAATAATAAACATTCTGCGGCAGCGACGTCGCGTGATATTGCATTGAAGAGCGAAATCCAAATGTTTAGTACTTAACTGAAAATTTATCATGTAAATAAAAACTTCGACCGCGTCGAGAATAAACCTTTTTAAAAAAAATTAAAAGGTATGGATGTAAAAAAATGTTGTAAGAAAATATAGAAATAAGGAAGTGACGACCCAAAAGGTTCTTATTAATAAAACATTTATCGTTGTTGCAGTTTCTACGACGAGTGCAAAAGGAGGTACAACATCAAGTTATGGAAAACGTTCACAGACTGCTTCAACTGCTTACCTGTCGCCGCGATAGGTGAGTACTTATATTTTTACAGTTGCTCGGTTGTCTACGAATCTTGCACTGATTTACCACGAATAATTTTAAATTGGTGTTAAAATTTTACATAAAACCTATAGATGTGTTTTTACATAGGATTCATCCAAATTTATTGCAGCTTACCATCTCTGAGATACTGCGTTTTTGATATGTTCACATCAATCATCATCATCGTGATTTCCAAATTCGTTAATCCTTTGTATAGGTACAACATTGAACATTGTACCAACAATGTCTATGTTGCGTAAACTTACCGCTTTTTACCGCATCCGCGAGTGCAGGACGGCCGTGTAGTGAATGCGATTGTAGACGATTAAACTCTGAATTTAAATCGATTACACAATCGTGATTAAAGTTTAAACGGCGTTTATCTCTGAATTGAAACTAGTGATAAAGTTTTGGTTTGATTAAAAGGCATAAGATTTTTATTAGTTATGATGTGTCCGTTATTATTCACAGTTGATTGCTCGAACTTTTATTAAAAACAAAAACAGTAAATTATCCTAAATTAAAATAGGTTTCAGAAAATATTTGTTTTAAAGTCTTCGAATGTGCTCTTATGCTATGTCTTGTCTCGTGCCTATAAGTGCTTAGGTGTCGGTAAGATTTCTAGTTTACGACCGTCCGCACATTTACTCTTCCATAAGGAGCGTTGTAGGACGGCAGCTAAGAGAAAGTTAGGCTTAAGATGTCTAGAGAAAACTGCTGTTAGTCGATGTTACTAAAAACATTCAAGTCATTATTATTTAAAGTAATGAATAACACATTTTTAGAAATTATTCAGTTTAAGTTGTTCCTCAAGGGTGTACCATAGGACCTATTCGCCTTATATGCACAAATTTCTTCTAATTTTATTGATGATTCAGCCACGCGCACATCACGAGCTTAACTTGAGGTTGAAGTACATAGGTGCTATCATTGTCTAGAACGCTAGATAAGATATTGCGATACTAATATTTAAGGTTTTTTCAGGATACGTTATACAATATCCTTTTTTATTAAGTACAAATATTTTAAGGGGTGATTCAGTCCATCATTTTGAACAACTTTTCCCAATAAATGTATATCGAAATACGAAAAATATTTTTTCGGTTTTTATATACATAAATCAAAGTAGTCACGTGATATCATTACTATGGAAAATGAAAATTTTCTTTTCGTATTTCGATATACATTTATTGGGAAAAGTTGTTCCATATGATGGACTGAATCACCCCTTAAAATATTTGTACTTAATAAAAAAGGACAATGTATATCTATTTTCATACTAGGTGGTCTGAATTATTTTATGTGATTCCGCCACCAGTTAGTTCATGCAAACTATTTTCTTCTTATATTTAAGAGCTGGCCTCTTTTCGGTGGAGAGCTTTCCACGTCTCTTTCTTTGCCGGAGTAAATACTAGACCAATTGCACACTTTCATTATCAAACTTGGTAAATATTAGCACAAACTTTTACGTTTGGAGAATGTTGTTTTGATCAAGTTTATCAATATTGTGTTTTATGCTACTTAGGTAGTTTGTTGTACATCCGACTGAAAATAGATAAGCCGCTGCAAATCAACAAGCCATTTAGGCGCAATGTACTAATTATAAAAATTAATTTTTATTATATCTATGTCAAAGAAATAGTTATGATATTCAGCAAAAGAAAACTGTTGATGATATCAATAATATTGCTGATCAGTTTACAATAATAGTTAAATGAAACGTGTTCACATTCACAACAATTAGTGCATCAACATTCGTGTTCAATTGCCGCTCCGATGAGCATCTAATCGACTGGAGAGGCGAATGTGGAGCAAGTTCAAAAATGTGGACCTAGAGAGTGCTTATAAAATCTGCGGGTATTTCTGCTCTCATAGGATATTTCTGGAATCACTTCTTTTGAAAAGTTATATCTGTTTTGCATTAGGACATCCTAAGCATAGCACTGATCATGTATATCTTTGTAGTCGTCTGAAGTGTCCGGGTATAATATTTTTCAGCATTATTTGGGCACAGGTTATAAATGAGTTCACATCACATCATTCTATGCAATTTAAATGCATCTAGCATTTAAATTGCATAGAAAATTCTACCAAGTTCGTGTACCAAAAGGCAAATTAAATCTTGATTTGTTGTTCCTTCGGTTATTTTGTACTTTTGTCACCCTCAACCTGGCCTCGCAAATCTCATCTCAAAGATCAAGTTAGGCTGGATATTTGGCTGCAAGTAGTAAAAAGATTTGAGACGACGTTCTGTTCAAAGTAAAAGCTTATTTGAATTAAGTAAATCCTTCAAAACAATCTTAGCACTCACCGAAGTCTAATGCTTAATGTTTTTTCTCACTAAGAGTTTTTAACTAACGAAATAGTTTCATTAAACATATTTATGTTATCGCCAGCGATTCCTAAATATACGCATGAAGGTTGATCATACGATGCGTAACTATATTTAACAGTATTCGTAGCCTTAAAACATTCGATCGAATTTAAAAACAATTAAGAGAAAAATGGGATAGGCCTTTTTAGGGTTCCGTACCCAAAGGGTAAAAACTATTACTAAGACTTCGCTGTCTGTCTGTCACTAGGCTGTATCTCAAGAACCGCGATAGCTGGACAGTTGAAATTTCCACAAATTATGTATTTCTGTTGCCGCTATAACAACAAATACTAAAAACAAAATAAAATAAATATTTAAGGGGGTTCCCATATAACAAACGCGATATTTTATAGATAACGATACGGGAACCCTTAGTGCGCGAATCCGATTTGCACTTGGCCGGTTTTTTTAAAGAATGTCTACAATCTGGCCGCTGCGGCCAACTATATGACTGTATAGGTAAATAAAAAAAATTGATGCTATCATATAAGAGTATTAAAGACTAATATTTTATTAAACTCGTTAGTGGCCCCGAAAGGTTTTGTGTAAAGAAAGGATTGGGAGACTTCAGATAAAATTAAAACAAATCCCAAAAAATATGAAAATACATAAACGTCATCTATCATTCCAAATAATTAATTATATATGAAATTATTACTGACATGTTTTAATATTCTTCAAAAGTTGAGTTCAAATAATATGAATGGATAGGACCACAGAGACATATTCATAACAATGTTCGCAACAAAACTATATGCTTTTAAGTACGTTCAACTATGATTAAGCAATAACTGTAGAGGCACTGTTATTATCATCATTGGTTTTCGTTTTTTATTCGAATTAATATATGTAAAGATTGTAAAGAATCTTACAGCTTTACGCAAAAAAAGAACTTTTTAATCTTTGATACGATGCAGGAATCAGAAAAAATACATTTTTACAATGTCGCTAAGTTGAAAGCCATGACATCATTGACCATCAAAATCGAAAGATCGTAAAAATAAATAACAATGAAGTACCAAGAAACGGAAGATATTTTTTTATCTCATGTAAAATGAGTCCAATATAAACAGAATACTCAAAGCAGGCAGAAAGAAGTACATTTTTACGTAGTGTTTATGTATATGCGATGCGGCTCGCCGTCGCAATACGAAAGAAGAGCAATGTAATGTTGTTTTTCTTTGGATCGCTTTAATATTTTACATCGCTATGAGAACTCCATTTAGATTCAAGGGGAGATTGTTTACATAATTTTTTGTTCATACTTATAGTTTAACCGTACAAAAGCGAGATTCTAGTAAAATGAAACCAAGCTAGATCGAATTTTCAGCCTCGTCATCGTTGGAGCCGTTTCTAAGTTCGAGTATATAAGAATTGTTTGTTGAAAGTATAGGATAAATTACAACGTTTTCAGTAAAAAATTCTTTCTAGGTTTATCCATTCTTATTCCTATCCTTGCTTATCTTTGGCATCCCTTAACAACAGAAATCCACTAACGGCTTTCTTGTTTTAACAGTTTTTGAATACAATTTGGCTTGGTATTTTGAACAAATTATATGTAATGTGTCCTTGTGCTGATTAAAACTACAAATTCAAAATCACACTAACAAAACTCAATGACACAAACATGGCAGTCAGGTCATCCTACATAATAAATAGCAAGGCGAAAACAAAGAATCTGTATCAATAAGTACGCAAATATATTCGCTAAATTAAACTTTCAAATGTTAAAGTATGCACATAATTTAAACCACAAAGCGAAAATCAGAAATCAAATCTGATCATAATGGATATGATGGTAATATTGATGAACTCCACGACTAAATGTTCTGAAACTATCTCTAATCTCATCCGATCCATTAAATCACAAATGAAACTTATGAATCACCTAAGATTTTACAAAGTTATACTTATAACATTGATGGAATTCAAATTTCATATTCTTTTTTAAAATATTGCGATCCTATCACTGATAGAGATAAATACTTTTACCCTCAAGCAGATAACAGCTCTAAACAAAGAACATCACTCAGATGCATTAATTGCAATAAGTTTCACATGAAACAATGAACCAATATATTTATTCACTAGTACTTAAATCGATGCCTAACTGAAAACTGTAATTGCATGGACGAATTAATTTCTTAAATGAATGGACTAAACTAGGGCCAAGTCAAAAATCTTCATCCGAATCAAAAATAAACTAACGATAACTCTCTGTGTGTACAATTTATTTACAAAGAGAGAATTATCGTAAGTTCGTATCCTAAAAAAACCTTTTTCGCTCCATTTAGTGTCTGAGAGCAAGTAAATACATGAAAATGGTCCGAATCGAACGACGTCTGCCAATTGGAGCGTATTTCTCGAATCACCTCTCTGTAATAAGAGGGATTTTTTTATTTTTTCGTATCCAGCAACCAGGGACATGAATTATGAATGAAACTTTAATAACTTGTCTGGAAAAGGCCATATTTTTTGCGTAAAAGTCGGCAGTTTTATATCTTTTGTTCGTCGTTGAAGCAAAAATTCAATAACCAGATTGTTTTAAAATCATTTCAAGATACACATACAATGAAAATATCAAAATAATAGATACTATAAGAATACAAGACAATATTTTTGACTCAAATCATTCGACTAAAGTCAATCATTAAAATTTGATTTAGATTGTAATTACAATGCAAATTATCGGAAAATTTTGAACTTTTTGTGACATCAAAGCTAGCGAAAGTATTAATAAGTTGGAAATATTCTGAACAGAAAGCCGAAAGGAAATTAAACATTCACCGGGCGTCACCGTATACACCCTGGAGAATTAAACTGATGTAACGAAAATTTATGAGGAAATTGCAAAAGAAATGTGTATATTTTTAATTTACAGAAGTGGAAAACATTAATTTATTTCAAATAATTGAACATATTAATAAAAAAAGAATAAGCACATGGACTTTTAATTTTCAATGCGTTGAGAGCAGAAATAGGCTAAATTTATTCGAATGATGAATTCAATTTATTCACGCATAATATTATTCAAATAACGCCCAGCTCTGATTGAGAGAAAAACTGTAATCGTATATTTTGAACTTACAACGAAATTTAGAATGGCAGGGCCCTAAATATTTATAAACAACATAATGCAGTCCATGTGACATGTACATTAAAATTTGTGAATCCCAAACCTTGGCACGGTATTTTATAATTGAATTCGTAATAACGTATGCGATGTTTTTGGCATCTCTTACATTTCATTTATTTAAAGCGACCCATATTTCACATTCTTTATTTACGGAACTAGAACGTACGAGGTTTCATGGAGTTGAGGTGTACGAGTAGTTATTGTTGGAACTCAGGAAATGAGTGAAGGAATGGGGGTTCATTGTCCTCTACTCTATTCGCGCAAATCGGTAAATTGTACTGCAGTGCTTTCGCATACGTGGGTTGCTATGGTGACGGTAAGCCTATGCTTTAGTGTTTTAACACCATTTAAAACTTCGCTTTAATGCTCGTTCTTTATATGCAGGGAATATATTAATAGTATAGGTAGTTGTTCGTAGATCATTCCTTTCTTTCTTTTTCCAAAGATAAATAACTGATTTAATATTAAAAAATAGATAACACATAGTAGATTTAATTCAACACAAAAATAATAGATTGAATAAAAGTCATATTATACGTCATAGAAAATATAAATCGGTCAGGATTTCGATTCTAATCTAATCGAACCTACAACATCCATTAATTGCTTTTTTATTTTTGTATTAATTTGATGACATTTAAATTTTTTAATAATGACATTTCGAGCTGTGAAATGTGTTGGGTGTCGTGTTGGTTTAAATCTTTTATACAGTGAAGCTTTTTAATGTATTAATAAAAATATAAGACTGTCTTATTAGCTTCTCATAATATTTTGAAATTTTCTAATGTATACGCAACATTTGATCATTTGATCTACATTCGGGATACATGTTGTCTCAACTTTCTGGCTGAGCAAATAATTTTATCAAAAAAGTTTAAGATCATCATTATCTAAAAGTTAAAGTAGCATGCCTTTTAGCGGCAGGTGCGATGTGCGTGAGAAGACAATTTACTCGTAGATATATTATTCTTGAAGGTGTGACGATGACGCGCTCTAAGTAATTCGCAAATAGAGACCCGCAAGTATAATGAAACTCTATACTGAAAGTAAATTTTACGTACGACCAAATTGCTATTACGTATAAAAATATTTGCAAGCAGGAAATACAAGATCTTCGCGCGATTTGCTTGACTAATATTTAAAACTGAACCTAATAGATTAAACGTTTTAGAAGTGAAATATTTTTGACTCTTATCACCGTTATCAATGCAAGGAAGAGTAATATTGGTGTGAATCAAGTCTGCTCAAAGATGTTTTATACTCGCACCAACTTCCATAACAATTGCGGCAATTAAGAAGTGGGCTTTCTGATAATTCCCAATGTTAGTAAACTGACAATTCAGAATTGACGTTCATAAGTAACAAATCAACAAGCGTATTTGCTATAGACAAATATATAAAAAAAAACCGACAACACCATCTAGCGATAAGTGGCGGAACTTTAAAATATATTGACATCATAACGCCATCTATTATTTGTCAGGTACCTAAATTTATTTACAAAATTTGAAGCGTTTTCTCATGTCACCTTACTGTTCGCTTAGCTTGTCAACATGCTACTCCCCTAAATGCTGTACGATACAGCCTTATATCATCGCCATTGTGCTGCAAATGTAGAGAAAACTGTTCAATATGCGATGCCGGCGGTTGATAATCGTCGCGGAAACAAAGGTCAACCAGCAGTTGGTACATCTGAAATGAAAGTCGGCATCATACATGAGCATATGTTTCTATATGTTATACGTTTTTCATAAACAAGGTAAAAAAATGCTTCAACAATTGTATTCTCGATTCTTGAATTCTTAACACGTTAAAAATGTTGTAATGTCGAATGAATTTCAGTTATGATTGTGAGCCCGGAAAATGGTATCAATTGGTTTGTTTATTGTAATTAAAACGACTCATATCTAAATCATTTCACACATGCATTTTTACAAAATAAAATAGTAATAGCAGTATTAGTAACACAGATTTGTCAGTCAAGCAATAATTGCAGTTATAAAACATTTAAAATAAATATAGTCATGGCTCTAGACAATCTACAGACCCCTTCAACACCCTAAAGCAGATGGTGAGTTGATCAACCATTCCATATAAACTCGGATCAGCTGATCGGTGAACTTTTAGTGAAGATTAAAAATTACTTTACATATTTCTATGATATATCTAGATATGTGTTCGTGTCCATAGGAAGTCTGCAGCTTTACTTGCAATAGGTTTGTACGCAGGCCCTTATAATTACTTTTTTCTGGATAATTAATTGTGTATTCTGAAGAGATCAATATTTCATCAGTTATAAAAATATAAATAACATGCTATTGCCTATCTTTTTCATCTGCGCGCTATTCAAGTGGATACTAGAAAAACCCAATCTATTTCGATATTGATCAGTTCCAGTCAATATTGTTCTGTTATCTGCAAACACGCGGTTATTAAATACCTGGCTAGATTCACATCGTCAGTTGTTTGTTTAAAATACCGAAAAACTGCACGTATTTAGTTCTTGATAAAATAGTGTTTTTCCAAAATTAGTTTTTTGGAAAAACACTATTGCTTTTATAGCTATTTATTTAGTCTTTGTAAAGAGCTCATATACTCGTGCGAAAAGTGATTTCCAGTTTTAGATTTTAACATTTCCCTAAAAGTCTAGTCCAAGATCATGCCACATAATAATAAGTTTAATTTTGATGATTGTAGATACTTGTTGGACCGCTGAAACTAAAGTAGAATAGAAGTCTCATTTGAGAGTCTCAAATTGAGACGAAGCAAGATGTGAACAAACATCTTTAGAAGTTCAACATAAGGTGTATCTTACCCTATGTTGAACTTCTAAAGATCGATTTAAAAATAATAGCTTTATTTACAATTTACACAGACAAGTTATTTTTATCCTGCCTTTTATAGCCAAAAGCACTATAAACATCTAGAACACTTTATTTTTATGGCACTAACGGTAATCGACAACGGCCTCCAGTAAATCCTCCTTTTTCATTTGTTTAATGTACCGGTGACGTAGCTTTACGGTTCAGTCCTCGTAAAAGTTGTTGTTTAGGGTTAGATTAGCTTTTTTCTGTCAAAACTGAATTTTGTTAACGAGCATGTACTGTACAATGTACAACACAGCAATCCCGAAAGCCTTTTTCTGTCGGAAGAACGTTTAAATATACCTTTTGTAAATAATGTTGTTTATTTAATTTTTCATTTTTTACCCGTCATCTTTTAAGAACGGCTTCAAAAATAGTTTACGTTCTAACGCGTGACTACATTTCTTGTTTAGAATGAGCTGTTTACTTGGATAGTAATGTTTTTACGGTTTATTTATGTAACATTTATATTTGCTTGTAATTTTTATGCAAATGTAAAATGCCAAATGTAAGAAGAAAAATATTTGCGTCAAAATTCTACGTATTAAACAGTGTTGATCATAATCACATAATTTTTACATTTTCCTCTCGTCTTAAGTTTAATATTCAAATTGATTCCATGTTTCATCTCAATTTCTTTTTTGCAGCTAAAAGTCATATTTTTGTACAAATAAATCTATACTTCTTCGTCAAGTGCCCATCCCATAGCTTGACGCTCCTGACTTGCTAGACTAAAATAACTTTCATTGCTATCTTACTTATTTGCTCATCTTAACTTTTTATTTTCTACCGTCAGGCCGTTTCTAAATTAATTCTGTACCCTCTAAGCATACCAGAAATCGTCTCATTTCCTTCCAAAATACCAACGATGCGGTTCACGTATGCACTTTCGATTTCCTCCACAGACGCTCGGAAGTTATGCCTAATGAATGCGTATTATTGCGTATGCTCTTCTGGTATTGTAAATCTTAGCATTGTTCTGTGCTTGTCGGTATTTCCTTGTGGTTTGTTTTAATGTGTTGCAGTGTATCATTTGATGTTGATGCGCTTTTCCTGTTTGATTCATCGTTGGTGTGATCGTTGTATGTTGTATGATCATGATTACAAATTTTGTATAATTTATAATTATAAGTGTCAAAGATTTAGACAAATAAGTATGCTCAGGGATTTTTCCACAACTAGACAGTTTCAAATAAAATCAGGTGTTACTAAATATACTGTAAATACGATCTTTGGATGTAATCCTTAGTGATCCTATGATTTATGGCATACTTACCAGTTCTTACTGGTCTTTATTTAGCATTAGGTGTAATTTTTCAGTTCCTGAAACCGATATGTCCGTAATTGTTTTCAGTGAAATATCTCAAGAATAGCATTTCTACCAAATATTTACTGTAATAAACCTTCAACATCGCAGACATTCAGATCATAAAGATATTTCTCCAAAACAACTCGACCTTGGAACTCTCTAATTGGAGATAAGTAGTACTCGAACAAGGTCGTACAATCAGACGAGGAGGGCAACGATGAAAACAATAAGAACACTTCTATTCGGAGAGCCTTCCTCACATCAGCTCATTTATTGATCCCCCTCTTTCCCACTTCTGATTCCGTGTCGATCGAATGTTTTTGCAAGTGTCCGTCTCTTTCTCGAATACATTTTTCGTATACCTTCGTATTGATTGAATGATGTAAGCACTTTTTTAACGTGCAAGCTAACTTTTTCAAGTCTACTTTGACATTTGTATGATTGATAACAACTTGAACCTCTCTGATCGGAACATCATGTTTGATAGGCGAGATGAGAGAAGAAACAAAAATCTGAACGGGATCAGTCAAAATATGGATGTTTTCAAAACGTGACTTTACAGTTTACGGCAAAATTTAATCAACAGTTAAACAGTGTTCCATCAAAATATAATATTTATATTTATTCGTTCATTTGAGTCAAGGTGATCTTGAATATATTTTTGTAAGTTATGTTTGCTTTTCTAGTAAATGTGTAACGAATTCGTTTTATATTTAAGTAGTTTAAAGTATCGGACGATATAAAATTAAATTTTTTAAAGTATTAAATTACAATATTCGCTAGCGTAAGCTAGATTTGAAGAGACTAAATCTGTCTTAGGTACCGGTCTCAATTTGACTTACATTGTCGACGTAATAGACCTTTAAAGAAATCTCTGACATTCTCGTGTCCTTGTGAAATGTACACCTAACCTAGGCATTGTCAAGTCTCATTGCATTGCAACTAAACAAGTCTTGTGAATGAAAGAAAGCCAATATTTATCAACGCGTAAACAATTGTGGAGGAAACGTTATCTTCAACAAACACGATATTATCGAATGAGGAAACATGCTCTTGCATCAAGTTTGCTTCGAAACGTAATCTATCTTCCGACAGATGCACTGGCGTGAAGAGTAAAGGAAGCTAATGTTGGCCTTCTACGATGGTCCAAGAATTGCACTTAATGTTTACAAAAAGCTTCTCTTCATCATCCGTTTCTATAAAGCCACAATATATACATATACACACGGCGAACTAATAATACTCCTCTTACTTCTGGGAAAAAAGAAGATATTTGAAAAAAATATCAGACCATTGATAACGATTGATGGTTCTACGGTGATACAATTCAATGAATATTCAATGTGCGTCAGGACTGTTAGCTGAGTTGACGAAAAAAATATGTGACGTAGTGATTATTTTGAAAGAAACAATATTTGAAAAGACCAAACTCTTTAATTAATTTTTAACAATTATACAATGAGAAAGAAGTCACAGGTAAGGGTCGTAGGTTCACAGCCACGAGATTCGTTGTTCCAGAAGAGATTTCCAAAAGTACTCAGCTTTGAAGCAGCCCGGCGCCCAGTCGTGGTCGAAAGAGGACGAGGGTCCTCACGCCTCCGTATTTATATGGGCGCGCGGGGTGGAGAGCGGGGTAAGGAGGGAAGCACCAGAGGACTTCATCACAAATATAAGGATATTTTTTAATTTAACACCAGCCGTTACCGTCTTTTAAATTACCATTTTTCCGGAATATTTAACAAGTGTCCCATGTGGTAATCCGTGCCTTCATTTTACCATAGACACGGTACGTGAATACTAGTATTTCTTCTGTTGACACGGTAAGAATAAGCCATCCACAAGCCACATGCATTAATTCCCTTCAATCTTTCTTACAAAAAAAATCCAAACATCCAAAGTCATTATTCATAATCATAAGCCTTTTAACTCGAAAAAAAAAACGCTTGATCGATCTTATACACTCGTATATGGAATATGGATCGCCTACTCGTCTGGAAAAACCTTGATCTCTTGGATTATCGTAATCGCGTATGATCGAGATGCACTGGCGTGCAAGGAAAAGGACACGAGTGTTTGCGCGTTATTATGCCGGCCTTCGCCAGTGTTAATGTTAATTGCTGAGCAATTTTTGCATTGGTGTGGATTGAGCCGGTCCCTTACATTGAAGCTGATAGTAATGAACTTGAATTTGCTGAGCTTATTGCATTTGCGATCTTATGGCTATGCTCTATTCGTTATCTTATGCCTTTATATACTAATGATATGGTTCAGTATTCATATCATCCAAGCGTATTCTTGATTGAATCTCAGCGGTAACGCTTCAGAGACTGGGGTTCGCTACCTAACCTATGGTTCAGTTTGTAAAAGCTTAATTGTTCTGGATTCAGTTTCTTTTTCAATCTTTCTATTCATCTAAGCCTAGTCCCGGTTGTTTTCTTGGCTGTACTGCTTGGTATCCCGTCCGCTTTCCGGTCCTTCTTTAGGGATAAGCGAAGAAGAAAAGTAGAACCTATAAGTGAGTTTTTATTTAACGACAGGATTGCAGCCTGCCTCACGTCACAGTACCCTCGTATTTCTTGCTTTTTTTTTGGTATATATTAATAGCATACTCTTAATAGGAGTACAAGCTACTTGTGTCGGAACATTAAAAAAGAAAAGTCGATTCAATAAACAACTAAGTTTTCCTACATTAGTAGTTAGCTGTGCCAATAAACACGCCCAAGGAATTATTAAATAGAGTGGACAATAAAGGGTAGGTTTCCGCGCTGCTGTGTACAATGCTCACATGTCACAGGGGGCGTAGTTCAAGGACAGTAATATGTTGTGTTGTGATAAACATTTCGCTGGTCATAGACATTCATTGGTGCTCTCGTTTTCGGGACTTGGCTGTCGAGAAGTCTGAAGGATATTAATAGTTGCTTTTACCTACACGGACGACGGGTCGAAGTGATTTGTTAGATCCTTTTCAAATGTTGTCGTACGTTAATGTCACATAGAATACTTTTATGAAACCTTTTCGTAAGCATTTTCGTATTTTGAAAGACTCTTCTCTTATCTTCTTCACTTGTCATTTGATTGTGATATTTGTCATTTCTGCCATCTTCAATAAAAGTTCTTCCAGGGTTTGAAACATTGTTTTGAATCTTTCTCTAATTATATGTATAAAAAGCTTCACCGCCAGATACTACGAATACACAACTAGCTACATTTTCATTATAGTAATGGCTGTACCAGTCGCTGGCATCAGTGGGCGTTTTACTTGATGACAGAAGCATGCCAGCTCAGGGGTTAGCGTTCACTGCTGATAAACACAACGTGTGTGTTTTTCAAGAGTGAAAACACGATGTTTTTCAGCAGTTAATCAGCTTTCTTCGGCGCAACAACCCATTTAGGATCTTGCTTTTATTTCGAATTGTCTCTAGACCTTGCCACGCTAGTTGGCCAGTGTATCAATGCACCCTCTTTTGTCTGGGCCTGGGATAGGCCGTGCTATCGACTAGGCGAGCAGAGTTCGGCGCCACCGACTGGATACGTCTAAATCAGTCTTTACGCCGCGTTAGCTAATTGACGCCAGTTCGTGGTTCAAGGATCCCCAAGGTTGTAAACTATTTCTGGACGGCACGTGCGTTGACTCAGCTCACATGTTTCCAATGCGGCACAGGGTTGGCAAAAACCTGGCAATTTTTTCGGCGTAATTAGGATTTATAGTGTATAGAAAATAAAACGTGTATCGCAACTTTTTTATTAACAGGTTCATTGATATTGTTATCGGCGTTGGCGGAATCGTGCCAAAAATCCTGAAAGCCAAATGGGATTGTCTGTACAATTGTACTATTGATAGTGAAAACGTTTAACTTCACTTTCTTATACGTACTTATATTTGATTCGCTACTTTCCAACAACTCAAATACTTTATTTAAACGTCAAAACAACCATTTTCTATGTAATTTGTATGAAATATAGACTTATAAGTATGACGTCATAGTTTCTTGGAGTCAAATAACGCTAATAATATTATATATCTGCTATAATAAATCTGAAATCACTTTGAAAATGGATATGATCATCAGGTTTTATTTTCTTAACAATACCAAATAATTATTTTTGACCAAGGAAATTACCCAATTCCGAACTGCTGAAGTCTCGAATACATGTTTCATTGTTGATTCATTGAGGATCGGAAGTTCACTGGAATTGAACTAAAGGGTTCTTACGGCCTTTGTTTCGCTTATACTTAATGTCACGTGATTCCAAATGTGCGATTGTATCATATCGCCGGGATCAACAAATGTAAAAGCTCCTGGGACTGGGAAGTTGAATACTTGCGTCACGTCACGTGTATTACGTTCAGTCCACTTGTAACTTCAGACTTCGAAGTGCGTGCGATATTCTGTACGAGTACTTCTATTCGAGGCTCTTGTAAAATTAAGTATTTTTTAATCTAAGGATCTCTTTCTATTGCCTACGAATGTGTTTCTTGCCGTGTTGTATCTGGCAGAATAGAATAGAACGACTGCAAGTCTTACCGTGGATGTCGTAGAAGGCGATTTAGAGCTTACAAGCTAAAAAAATCTTATATACATCAATGAGACCTCTCCAACCCGTCTGGCTAGCGTGAAAAAAAGGCCAAGTCCTCTGGCAGCGCAGACAAAGTACGGCTCTGGTAGTATAGAGAGGGTCGTGCTCCTGCAGTGGAAACAAAAAAAGACCTATGATGTGTTTCTTCATTAATTGCAATAAAGCCCTCTTTTTAAAGTTAAGATTTAGATGAACCAAGCCTTCTTCAAAGATCTATTTTTCCGCTAGTTTTGCATATAGTTGTTTCCTTGCGTGGGAATATGGCATCATCTTTGGACCATCCCAGATTCTTCAGGTCGTAAAGCAAAACGAATTCTGATGTATAAATTATTGAACATAATAAAATTAAAAAGAGGTCAAATCCACAACGGCGTACAATATAGTAGTTTGAAACATAAACATAGTTCCAGATATTTTCTTTATTATTCGCTATTCGCTGAAGTTTCTATTGAAACAACAGACGATATTAAAATTGACTGTCCTGAATCGTAGCGTTGCGTCGAGGTCGAACGAAAAACTTTTATACCCGAGACAGTCTGTCTAATGAAATGTCTCGTGGGTCTTTTTGTCAAATTAAGGCGAATAAAGAGCAGAAGTGGCGCCCTTATTTAAATTAAATTGTTTTATCGTAAATACGGTGATAATTAACATTTTGCTATATGAAAACCCTTGAAAGTATCTTTGTTATCCTTCTAGCTTTTAAAAACGATTTTGCTAACAGTGGCCACTAACTCAATTTCTTTCATCAGTCGTTTATAAAATAGTTTATAGGTCTATTTGAATGCCTGAATGTTACTAAAATGTTAATTATCACCATATTTACGATTGAAAAAATTATTTAAAATGGGGGCGCTGCTTTTGCCCTGTATTCGCCTTGAATAAGCTCATACCGTGACTATTTGTTTTTAGGGCGGAAGATTTGTTGTTATTTGTTTTTCAGGTTTGTTCCAATGAATACCTAATTAAATTCTTTAAAATGATATTCGCACTGTGTCGTTTTAAACACTTTCATTGAAAATCTAATAAAAAATGTCAGATAAACGGCCGCGCCACCGCAGGGGTTTGCAATGTGTTCCGTGTCATGTTTTCAAATTAAATACGATGATGTTCGAATAAAAAGATATAATTTAAACAATTTTTATTTTAACAGATTTTCTTAGTATTTAATAGATTTAAAATAGTTTCATCAGTATTGTGAAACTCAACACCTAATACGTGCTTTTGAAAGCTTTATAAAAATCAGAGCAATTAAAATCAGGAACATTTAAATAATACATTGTTTTAAACAGAGTTGTTCATGCAAGGCCCTTTATAATGTGCAACATACAAACAGTCGTTAAATTTAACCGGCCGGCTACCACAAGTCTGCGCGATCGCACGATAAGCCACCTGCCGGTGAAGTAAGTCATCTGGATGCTGGCCAGGCACAGATGACGTAATTGCACAGCATCATGGTCGCGAAGTCGCGAAATGTTATGTCAAGAAAGCTGATATGATATTGCTGCCTCGACGGGTCGCGTGAGAATACCAGATTAATAAATATAAATAAAAAAACCGGCCGTAAAAAATAATAAATGTTCCGTACTTATCTATAAAAAACACGTTTGTTTCATGGAAGCTCCACTTAAATATCTCTGTCTTTAGTATAACGGCCATAGCATCATCTGTAAACATTTCAACTGTCTAGCTATCACGGTTCATGAGATACAGCCTAGTGACAGACAGACGAACCGATAGCGGAGTCTTAGTAATAGGGTCCCGTTTTTATCCTTTAGGTACGGAACCCTAAAAATGAAATAAAAGCATAGCAATGATAAGAGACAGCCAGTGCAGGGTCGATATCTACACACTTCTTATTTTTTGTGATATAATTGCAATGTTCGCTGTCACATTGTCATTATCTACATTAAATCAGCGAGCATAGAATATCAAAAGAACTAGAAAGTAGTAATGGCCGTGGAGGTAGCTAAATTGATAATTTTCTCTTGTTAAATATCCTCCCTAAATTGTAGTGACTTTAAGAGGGAACAATAGCAGAACCGTTCCCTTTCCCTCAGTATCACTACTACTCACACGCTCTCTTTTCTTGCATTTTATTACTCGCCAAGACCTTTTAATTTGGTATTCCTGCCAGACTTCCAGCTTCAATAATTGCACATAGGAGTACAAAATCAATACCGTTTGAACTATTTACAAAATTAAACGCTTTGCACCCTGGATCTCCGTGTTTATCTAATGAACGCCAGCTTTAGTCAGAGCTAATTGGCAGTGAAAGCAGGCAATAAGGAAATTCGCAATTAGCCTTCGTTCCAATTGCTGTTTTACAGTGATTGGCTCTTAGCTTAGCTTCAATAACGTTGATCAGCTTTGTTCGCCCTTTTTTTTCGTCGAAGGAGTTGAGTTTTTATATCAAGTATTTGCATTATACGAAGTACACAACTTGACTGTACTTTTATTACTTATCTATACCTTATCTATACCTTATCTTCAAACGAGCAATTCTTGTATATTTATTTATTTATATATTTAAAAATTTCTGTAATGTCGAAAACGGCTCTATCGATTTCGCTGAAAATTGGTATATGGGGGTTTTCGGGGGTAAACAATCGATCTAGATTAGTCTTATATTTGGGGAAACACGTGTTTTCGAGTTTTCATGCGTTTTTCTTTCCACGCAGAATATGGTCGCTAATTTCGTCGCGCCGGCCGCTATCCGTTGGCTCAGCGGTTAAGGATGCGGACCGCTAGAAAGAGTGTTACGGGTTCGAATCCCACTCGGTAACTTACTTTTGTTTTTTTATGTTCAAGTTTATAGATAATTTTTTATTTTGTATTGTTTTTAGACAAGTTTAATAGAAATGTAGTTAATGTTTGAGATGTAGCCGAGCAAAGCTCGGTCACTCAGTGCAATGTTTGTTAATTATATTTTGACAGTTTTTTAAGATAACAATATATACTAACCCATATATTCATAAAAAAAAACACCCGATTTCTAAACCTGCTTTAGTTGAAACATTTTGTCCCTATCTCTCTTTCCAATATTTGACATAGTAAAAACGAGACGAAATACATTTTAACTAAAAGAGCTTTAGCAAAGGTTTGTTATCCATTATGAATATTGAAAGAGAACATAAATATCTTCACAGAACTGAACAAATCTATCTATATCTATACATATAATAAAACAGTAAAAAAAGTGTGTCTGTACATTAAATATATTTCCAGTAAAAATATTGGGGGCGATGGAGACGTAGTAATAGAGTAAGAATTTAAAAAAAAATGTCTGTCTGTTTGTACACGCTAATCTCCGGAAATACTGGACGGATTCGAATGAAACTTTTTTGTTATATAGCTATTAAGCCTGGGCAACATATAGGGTATAAATGATTTTGGAAAATAGAACGCCTGATGCAGAACCATAACGGTCCAGCTAAACTATAAGAGATATAAAAATGCCGCCTTAGTAAAAGTTGTTCAGCCTGATGAGCATTTTCCAGAGACATAAAGTCCACGCGAACGAAGTCGCGGGCTTCGGCTAGTACTTAATATATTAATACCCCGTTTGGTTCAATTCCCAAAGCGTACATAGTGCCTTGGGAAATAGACCAGCTTTTGTAATAAGTAATTACACTTTCTTAATTACGTTCATTGAAATGAAGGGCATCTCTTCAAATACTTTCAGCAAAGGTTAATTAATTAAAGAGCTACGAAAATAGACATGTTTGAATAGTAAAATCGAGTTTCAGCTTACACATATTGTAAATTGAAACTAAGTTTTAAGTTTGCGTTACACATATACCACCTCATTACTGAGTAAGCTTCTATTTACATCACTGATTAAAGTTAGGCGAACATGCTTAAAGCTCCTAATAGTAGAAATATTTATTGATTTAAGATATTTGATTTAAGTATAGATAGAATCATTTTGCATCAAACAATCAAGGCATTCATTTCGCATTCTTTTTATTTTCATAGGCCTAAATGTCAAGATTTATCTATGTTTACCACAGATTTGTGTTTACCATTTTTGTTTTTAACTTTTTTTTTACAGTATCATTAATACGACACTCGTTAATGACAAACATCTTGTTGTTTTTAACCGACTTCAAAAAAGGAGGAGGTTATCAATTCGATTGTATTTTTTTTTTGTATGTATGTGACGCGATATCTTCGGCAACCGTGGACCGAATTTGATGATTCTTTTTTTATAAGAAAGCCCTTACTCCAAAGTTGGTCCCATATTAATTTGATGAAGACACGATGAAGAACTTTGGAGATATGGAAGAAACTCCTGAAAAAAATGGAAGTCGGTTGTTGTTTTTTGTTAATAATTTAATTATTGAGGAATTTTTGCTTAAGACATAATCAAGAACTTATATTTATGCTTGACCCTATTACTTCATTTACCACATTGTCTAATCATTAGTCAAGAAACGCCATCTGTTCAATAGCTAGTTGTGTCATTGGGCTTCATACAATAGGCTTTACAGTTCATCGGGTAAACATAAAACGATTGCCGACGCGAGCCGATGGCGAAATTATTGACAGGTACGCTTCAAAAGCCTCTGTTGTGATTGTGTCTGACAACAGCATCTGGGTAATAAAAGGATGTTTTTGTTATGATACTAATGCTCGTGATGCAATTGAAAATATGGCCAAGAACGCAATGAAAATTTAGGACAAGATAATTTTTAAGTGTGTTTAAGGATTGTATAGCTGGAAACCTTGTCGCCCGAAACAATATTTCAGAAGGAAAAAATAGGCAGTCGCCTCTCTAGGACTTGCAACTCTCCGTATCGCACAATACTGGTCGTGAGGCTATGCGGAATAAAACAGATATAATTTTTGCAAATACCTACTCGCGACGCGTATCCTCTTGAAACCAGAACAGAGATGCACAAGAAAAGACCACGGCAACGACTTACTGAGCAATGATACAAAATGCGGTTCAGAATGAGAAGTTCAAGTCACTGTTTAGTTCGTCAATTATAATGTAACTAGATTTAACACATAAATTAACCCTTATTGTAAAAAACTTCATTCTTCAAATAATATTAAAACAAAATGTGTTTTGTGACGTTCTTGAAAGTAGCATTATTAAGAATTTCCACGAACTCAACATCTAAGAATAATTTCAACCCACTGGGGTTTCAGAAATTGTATCTATTTTCGGTACGGTATTGGCTTTCAAAGACGACTTTCTCCCAGTACTTATTAAATGTAAACAATTCCTTCTAAAGATAAATAAATATGTTTTTCTCAAGACTCGTTTGAGAATTGTTCATGGAACCTGAAGCAATTGTACTTCTGTTTTTGTCATCACATTGATTTTCGATACATTTTATAACTTTTTAATATTCTTTTCTGGTTTTTCAATATTCATCAACAACAGTAAAAACAAATATCTAGGTGATTAAAATAATTAGCTTATAAGCAATACCACAGAATTAATAATACTACAACAACAACAATGATAATTGAGTTCAAACAACTCAAAAAGTAAACTTAATAAGCGGCCAAGTGCGAGTCGGACTCGCCCATGAAGGGTTCCGTAGTAGCAAATAACATAATATAAAAGTCTTGTAGTACATATGTTTTTTTAAATTTTTTATATTTGAGTTGATTGAATGAAAGGTAAATTGCCGTTTATGATTTATGACGTATTAAAAACTAGTAGTTCGCCGCGAACTTAGACCTCGCGATTATTTTTCACAATTCAGTTTCCTAAATAACCCCTAAATGGCGGTATCCAAAGTTAGAACGCGCTATGGTTTCGTTTGCTACATAATCGCGGACATTTTTATTAATATTTCAAAAACTACTGAACCGATTCTGATGCCCAACGAACTTGAAAATTCTATTGATGTTACCTACATGCCTACCAAGTTTCATCAAAATCAAACAATCGGTTCGGCTGCTATCGCGGTACAAACATACATACATACAATGTGTTTTCGCCCCCAACTCGATTTAGAGACCTCACTCGCTTCGCTCGCTCGGTCAAAAAACTACTTACTAGATATCGTTCAAACCAATTTTCGCTGGTAGTTTTTATGGTAATGAACATCATGTATTTTTTTTTGTTTTATAATTCCCTTATTTTAGAAGTTACGGGGGGACACACACTTTTTTCCACTTTGGAAGTGTGTCCCGCGCAAAGTATTCGGTTTAGAAAAAAATTATATTAGAAACCTCATATCATTTTTAAAGACCTATCCATAGATACCCCACACGTATGGGTTTGATGAAAAATAAATTTTTGAGTTTCAGTTCTAAGTATGGGGAACCACCAAAATTTATCGTTTTTTTCTATTTTTGCGTCAAAACCTTAATACGGTTCACATAATACATCTACTTACCAAGTTTCAACAGTATAGGTCTTATAGTTTCTGAAAAAAGTGACTGTGACATACGGACGGACAGACAGACAGACAGACATGACGAAACTATAAGGGTTCCGTTTTTGCCATTTGGCTATGGAACCCTAAAAAAACTTAACTTGCCTGCAGATTAATTAAGCGTTAGTAAAAGAATAACAAGATCGTTTAGAAGGAATATATACGCGTTAATTAGGATTATAACAATAACACAAAATGATTGGACTGATCACACAAGAGGGATCAATTACCGAATTGAGAAACGTGATATGATGTATAAATTGTAATAATGGTTATTATACTAATGATGAATCACGGGCTTAAACGATACATCTTAATTTAGTAATATTTTACACAGTTAATAATCATTAAGATGGCTAAAGTCACAATAACTGTTTGATTGTACTAATTAAAAGGCGAAACAAAGCCTACCCTACAAAACAAATTGATTAGTTTGAAATATTCTACGAAACAAATCCTTATTTATTAATCAATCAAACTGAGCCCTTATTGTAAATTTAAAATTTCATTTTTGCATTGTCTCTTTTACATCAAGATTCGACGTCGCCCGGCAAGCTATTTTTAAAAAGCTCCTCAGTTTTTGAAGCTTGAATGATTTTTAAAGAATTCTTTTACCTTTTTATCCTTACAGCTGCAGATGCATCCATATTGAATAGGACACCATATTATGATTGCACATTTTTTTGAATAGCATTCTTTATAAGAGGAATGAATTGTGGTCTTGTAAAATGCAAGTCCTGTTAGACTTGTACATTTCTCATTCATATTCAAAAACTGCAGGCTGGCTCTGCGTTTATCATTTTCAACTTTAATATTAAATAAGTATTTTACAGGTATTCACGTTCTTAAATTAAAGTTAATATAGTTATTACAGATAACGTGAATGTTGCTATTGTTGAGTATTATACGAGGGGCATTCAATAAGTACCTAGCCTCATCGCCAGAGGGCGCTGTAGTTTCAAAAGAGTTTTACCACAGTGTAGCACATTCTTTTTTAATTCTTTTTTCAAATTTTCATTCCAATCCCTTCATTTGTTTTAATTTGACAACTTAAGGAAGCGAACGTGTCGATCGGTTTTACAAAAATGGAAAAAGAGCAATATCGTTCGGTAATTCGATTTCTATTTTTGGAAGGGAAAACGCGCATCGAAATCAAAGAGCGCTTGGATGCTGTGTACGGTGACTCTTCTCCATCGATGGCCACCATCAAGAATTGGTTCAACGAGTTTGCACGTGGCCGTACGTCGGTTTTTGATGAACCACGTCCAGGTGCACCGAAAACAGCTGCTACGGAGGAAAACATTAAAAAAATCCATGATCTCGTATTGGCAGATCGCCGATTGAAGGTTCGGGAGCTAGCTGAGACTGTAGGCATTTCAGAAGGAACAGTGCATCATATTCTTCACGAGGAACTCGGCATGAGAAAGCTGTCGGCGCGATGGGTGCCGCGTTTACTCACACCGGAAAACAAGCGCAACCGTGAGACCACATCGGAGACGTGTTTGGCTCTGTTTAAGCGGAATCCAGCGGAGTTTTTGCGTCGTTTTGTGACCGTCGATGAAACTTGGATCCACTGGTACACACCAGAGACCAAGGAGCAATCAAAACAATGGATCCAGACCGGGGAACGTGCTCCAAAGAAGGCGAAAACTGTAAAATCTGCCGGAAAAGTTATGGCCACCGTTTTCTGGGATTCACAAGGTGTGATCTACATCGATTACCTCGAGAAGGGTAAAACAATTACAGGGCTTTACTATGCCGATTTATTGGGCCGATTCGACGCCGAATTAAAGAAAAAACGACCCCATCTGGCGAAGAAAAAAGTGCTGTTTCACCACGACAACGCACCGGTTCACACGTCTGCCGTTGCCATGGCCAAATTGGTCGAATTACGCTACGAATTGCTGCCCCATCCACCGTATTCTCCAGATTTGGCCCCTTGTGACTTCTTTCTGTTTCCTAATCTGAAAAAATCACTCGCCGGGAATAGATATGGATCAAATGAGGAGGTCATCGCCGCCACGGAGGCCTATTTTGCAGAGTTTGACAAAAACTATTTTTCGGACGGGTTAAAAAAGTTGGAGCATCGCTGGGCTAAGTGTATCGAACTAAAAGGAGACTATGTTGAAAAATAAATTGCCACTTTTCCAAAATTTTCGTTTACTTTTTGTAGGCTAAGTATTTATTGAACGACCCTCGTACATATGTTACTTTGTTTTTTTTTTATTATGCAGTGGACATTATGCGGCTGAAATGAGGATAATTATATATATATATATATATATATATATATATTTATTCAGATCTTTCTGGTATATCTACCACAATATCTTCGTATCCCATGCTGGTCTGGGAGAAATGAAAAAACTTAGAATGTACCAGCTGCTTCTCTTCCCGCGCAGATCGTAAAAGCCGATCGAGGGAATGGGCAAGAATGCGAATCATGTTAACAGGCGATGCGGCTAGCAACCCATCACTGTATTGATTGCTTTTCCATCTTCTCGCCCACCATGACGCTAAAAGTGGCTTTTGGGTCTTGCGGCCCTGGGTTCTGCATAGAGCCGCAAGACCCAAAATGCTCTGTCTGCCCCATTAGGGATAAAGACGTGATAGTATGTATGTATGTATATCTTCTCGTTTATGCGTAGGGCCAGTTTAAAAGCAAAACTGCAAACAAAAAGAATTGATTAAAAGTGCTTTACAATTTCCGAATCTTTGTAAGCACATTCTGCTTGCAAAACTTAAACCAATTCTACAGAGCTAACCACTAAAAGGACACTACGATTTTACGAGCTTACCCAGACCATTCTATCGGTATTATCCTGAATGCGCCGTTAGCGTTAATTCCCGTGTTACAAAGGGAGACTGACCACCTGTAAATTAACGAACACAGATACACATATTAGCTGGGTTAAATTAAAAGGATTTCCTGTCGATTTCTGTAATCTTCATGCAACATAATCACAACACAACCAGGGCTATGTTTTAAAAAAAATTAGCTTTTCAAATATGCTAAAAAAATATTTTTATAGCAAGGATATAGCAACACAAATGACGAAAGTGTATGACCTTAACATCTGCTACTGTCAGTTTAACCTACTTCAAATTTAATTAATGCCTGAAGCCTGACACGAAACTGGATCATAATTCACAACCGCAGAACAAGCACAAACAACGAATACGAAATAGGTCACGAGTTGACAGACAAAAACGTCTCGGCGACATGCTTACGTACCCGCTAAGGGTGGTGTAGGGTGGGGCGGCCGCCCACTCTTGCCTAGGAGATAGGAAATAGAACACGTGATCATACACATGTATATCACAATACAAACACTTACGTAGACGAAATAGGACCTGAAATAATGTCTAAACAAATCTTATACAATATAGATGAATATGCTTTTAATCTACTTGAATTAATAATAATGCTAGTGTTAGCTACCAACACGCGCGAGATGAAATTCAAGATATAAACAATCATAGTGAAGTTATATAAGAATTTCACAAAAAGCAAAATAGTACCTGCAATAAACACTTTAGGGCGATGAAAAAAAAAATTGTCTCGATTTGCAGAAACATCTCTAATAAAATTAATATTCTTCGTGAACCTTTCTTTCTTGCGATTCGGCCAAATATATGGCTAAGACATCAGAGGGAACGTAATCACAAAACGAAATCTAAAAATTGAGCCCAGATGACTGTAAATTCTCTAAAAATGCAGACCATTAAAATTCTACCAAAATGTTTACTAACGATAATTCGTTTAACTAACCAATTTGGTAAAGTTACAAATCTTAATCAGGCACTATCGAGTGCTGTGATTAAGTTATTCTGAAAGCAATTCAGTCTGCTTTAAATTTGATTTGAGTGTAGCACTTGCTTATTCGACGAACACTAATTGGCTTTGCCATTAAACCTAATCGAAATTAGATACTATACACACACTTGGTCAATGAACCTAAACGTGTAGTGGAAAATAACTGAAATTAGTTTAATATGTTTTAACATATTTGAACATTACATAATAATATAGAAAAAGTAATGATATTTCATATCTATGTAATTAAGAATGAGGGGGTTTTTAGTATTCGTAGCTTTTACAAACCGTAATTCAATTAGTATTACTGTTACAAATTGATTTTATTCAATTTTAATATTTTTTTAGTCTTACAGTAAGTACAGCTCAGCAACGTTAACTGCCAGTGTCGCATCGCTATTGTCTAAGTATTCAATAGACGACAATTCACCGCGTTCGTTCATCTTTAAAACATTTTTCTTTTAGGCTTCATTAATTTGGTAAATTGAAGTAACGATCTTATGAAAAGTTCCATTAACGTCGGTGCTTTCTTCACAATGACGTCAAAGGATGTTTGTTTCAGCAGCCACCACACGGGCTATTTTTACCTGCCCGTTTATTTGGTTCGTCGCAGGTTTCTCTTATCCTAATTTGATTTCATAAATTGCTTTCTTAGGTTTCTCAGCTTGGCATTTATTGAATTATTTTTCCCGAACGTCGCAAAGTGCCTTTTATTTCTAAATGTGTTTCTGAATTAGTAAGTGTTTTCGCCTGACTGAAGAAAATCCACGTCTCAAGGTGTATTTTCTAAATTGATTAGAATTTTTATGAGGGTCCTTAAAAATAAGATCCTAAGAGTTGCTTTTTAATTAAAGCTGCGACTTTTAATAATCAAGATCTAGTTTTGAATCAGATAATATTTTGCAATTTTGTGAAACACGAGTGTCCTTTTTAGGGTTCCGTAGCCAAATGGCAAAAACGGAACCCTTATAGATTCGTCATGTCTGTCTGTCTGTCTGTCCGTCCGTATGTCACAGCCACTTTTTTCCGAAACTATAAGACCTATACTGTTGAAACTTGGTAAGTAGATGTATTGTGTGAACCGCATTAAGGATTTGACACAAAAATAAAAAAAAAAACAGTAAATTTTGGGGGTTCCCCATACTTAAAACTAAAACTCAAAAATTTATTTTTCATCAAACCCATACGTGTGGGGTATCTATGGATAGGTCTTCAAAAATGATATTGAGGTTTCTAATAGCATTTTTTTCTAAACCGCATACTTTGCGCGAGAGACACTTCCAAAGTGGAAAAAAGTGTGTGTCCCCCCCCGTAACTTCTAAAATAAGAGAATGATAAAACTAAAAAAAATATATGATGTTCATTACCATAAAAACTACCAGCGAAAATTGGTTCGAACGAGATCTAGTAAGTAGTTTTTTTTTAATACGTATTATCATCATAAACGGCAATTTACGTTTCATTCAATCAACAAAAATTAAAAAAAAACATACTACAAGACTTTTATATAATGTTATTTGCTACTACGGAACCCTTCATGGGCGAGTCCGACTCGCACTTGGCCGCTTATTATTGCTTGTTTAAACATTTTATCGTAACTTGGATTAAAAATTAAATTTTCCTATTTAACATTCAGTCATTGATTTTTTTTATCTCTGTATGATATCGCTATTACTTCCTTTATGTTTCTCAAGCTTTGGACGCAACCTTTATTTTCAAAGGATTTTCGTTTGAAAGGGAATTTGCTAACAAACTTCATATAGCCCTTCCTTGTAGCCTCGACCCAAATTCTGTATATTCATTCTGGTACTGCTTGTTTAATGTTCAAACGTACTTTTGTATGCTTATATAATTGAATATCCATTACGATTTACGATAATGCGTATGAGAAATTTTGCGCTAGCTATTGAGTATCTAACCAACTTGTAATATGATTGTTTTTATTTTGGTTATCATTAATGAAACGTAACGTGTAAGTTCCAAAATTATTTGACATGGTTTTGACCTAGTAATGTCTGAACTCGGCATATTAAAGTCGTTGGTAACTGTTCATAGAAAGATTTACTGAGGTTACCACGGACGGTGATGCGTCAAGGTTTGAAAAGAGGTCAGGCAAACAGCCCATTTCCCCTGGGTTGAGCGACGCCCGAAGGCGAATGCCATGGTCGAGTCGCCCTTAACCTTGGCCACGTCATTTTACTTTGTAAAGAGACGAAAGCAATAAATATTTGGTGCCATGACAAAGCCACGAGCCCTAAATTCCCACAAATACATATATTTATTTATTCTTATCCTATTCCCGGCCTGTATTATAAATGCGACAGTTTGTATTTACGGATCTTTGACCGCTTTCTCTCCAAATCGACTACATGGATTGTATGAAATTTGACATATCGACAGCTTATTACTTGTATGTAACAGGATATTTTTCATCCCAAAATACGAGTATTGTGGGGTTCCCGTAGAAATTTTAAAATACCAACAGCTTCGCTATAATTTTATAGTCAAAGCGTATTTATAGTACTTAGTAAGTTCTAGAATGACAGTAATGGTGGAGTTCTCTATAATATGTGTTGAATTCCCCCTTTGAATTTTTGTCGTTGTTGACCTTGGTTCCCCTTTTCCCGTCAGTCAATTAATTCGAGAACACTACCGCGAGTAAAATACCTTAACATTGTAGGACAGTTTTTGGATGTTAATATAATGTTTATTTAAACATTCAAAAACTGTTACAAAGCCTCAACTTTGTTTTTCCGTTAGTCTTTCCGATAAATATAATATCTTATCTTCAGCCGATTTCGATCCATACATCGAGATATATTTTCTATTATTAGAGGAATCATAAATCTGTCATTCATCAGTTCTGTTTCAAGTCCTTTAACCCTTTCACCGGGAACGTCAGACTATTCGACAAACATTTTGCCTCGCACTGGGAGCATGACAACTGATATAAAGTTTCGCGGTGAAAGGGTTCATACCAATTTGAATTTGAAACCGACCTTAAATGGGATTAAACTACTGATCCAAATTGTCCTTGACAAAATTAATTAAAATATGCAAAGCTTATCCAGTAGCTTAACTGACCTGAAAAATCGTACGACGCACCTACGGATCGCTGAAACTTAAAACTTTAAGCATCTTACCTCTAATGCTAAGAATAAAAGTGATAACTGATAACGAGGTGCCACTCAAGATCTTGTAATATGCAAGATTAGATTTAAAGCAAAGCATGAATCTATATTAAAATGCGGACAAAGAGGTGGATAGCGACTCCAGCTCTCGTTGGCGTTGCGTAGATCCACGTGAGAACGGATTGTTTACTTTAAATATTGTCTGATATTCCGGCATACAAGGGTTTAATGTTGGATTCTGAATTTACTCAACAAAATAAGCCTCTTGGAAATATAGGACCTTTTCAGGTATAATTCCTTTGCCCAACATTTTATAACAAAAAGTTCTAAGGATTTATTTCACTTAGAAATACACTTGCAAATAACGATCTTGCCTACGTGTAACATTGTATTTGCCTGATTTGAAGTTATGAGATGGTTACTCGTTTTGATCACTGCTCTTTCTGCTCATAATTCGGAATAAACATGTGATTCTTTACTTTTGAATGTTTGCGTTACATAAAATTACTAAACGCTTGCTCTCCGTGTATTTATTACAGCAAAAAATATTAGTTCGCATGTTGTGTTAAAAGAAATCTTTGAAAATAAATAGGTATTCCAGGGTTTTCCTAGTATTCGGAAGATTTTGTCAGTCTCGTTAGCTGTAGGGTCGTTGACTCGTAACTGACCCGGCTCGGAAGGGTTCTACACGTATAAGAAGCCCACACCATTCTCACACCTCTTCCCAATTAGTTTTACATGATGGGAGATGTGGTGACTTATTCACACGTGACTTGAATAAGCAAGTTACCATCTCCTTGTTACATTCAATAGAAAACTGCTGTAGCATAACGTACTTTAATTTGTGTAAAAAATATGGTTCAAGAGAGTAAAATTTATAACGTCTTTAAAAAACGATAGCATACCGTAATTTAATTTATCGGGCTATGAAATAAGTGTGGTTAAAAAAAAATTATCGACTTCAAAAAAGGAGGAGGTTTTCAATTCGACCCGAATGTTTTTTTATGTATGTTAAGGCCATACCCAAATTTTCCGGGGTCCAGTGGCGCCGCCATTTAAAAGGAAACGGAGATATCATTTAAAATTGTGTCTTGGTTAAGTTCTAGATACTCATTCAAAGTATTTTTTAAACTACTTTTTGTAGTTTAAAGTGAGAACGTGAAGCTTTTCTACGCACATTTGCGAAAAACGGCCACTTTTAGCTAATGTGCGTAGAAAAGCTTCACGTTCGCACTTTAAATTATAAACAGTAGTTCATATAAAATAGTTTTAAAGGTTATCTAGGGCTTGACCAAGACTCAATTTTGAATGATATCTCCGTTTCCTTTTAAATGATTTATTTCAAATGGCGGCGCCACTGGACCCCGGAAAATTTGGGTATGGCCTTAAGGCCCAGAAAGTGATATGAAAAATATCAAATCCACCCCCACCTCATACCCCACCCCGCATGTAAAAAGCGCCATTCGTCAAATTTCTCAGTGCAACCATCTGGAACTAAATGTGTGCTTTAATAGTAGATAAAGCATGCCAAAAAAGCATGTCTATTAGCCGTAGTTCGGTGCTCCTTAGCTCCATCTATTTTTATAATTTAGAACCTCAAACGTGAAATCCACAGACATAGATATAGATAGACGACTTAAATGCACCTACTTCGCGTGTAAGTTCTCAGACAAAGCGTCGAGGTTGGCCGCCGCTACTGACAGTCCGCGCGTGTCTGTGATTGCAGCCGGACGGCAGCGAAAAATAAGATAATGCCTCGTTGCGTGATAATAAACTGCAACAGCCCAAAAATTGCAAGCGCTTATAGTCAAGGACATATTTCCTACCACAGCTAAATTATTTAAAAAAAATTATGCGTAAATTCATTTTAAAACAATTTTTTAAGCATTCCAAGCGGTGATTCCAAGATTATACCTAAATAAGTATAGATTAAGGTTTAAAAACTATATTCACATTACATTGCCGCGTTTGCTTTGAGCGTTTGATCCGACGTTGTGTGTTAAGAAGCAATGAATATCGAAACAAGCGATACTGTCGCGCATCGCTACGACGTCGTGGTACCGGCAATTTCTCATTCGTCAGTAAAATTTAGCGACTAGTGTAGTTCGTTCTACAACATATACCAATAATCGATTTTAATCGATATCGGACTGACGAATGATATTAACTATTATTAAAGAGCCAATTTAATAGATTATAAACAAGCTTAGCTTAGCTTAGCTCCCATGCTGGTCTGGAAGAAATAAAAAAAAAACTTAGAATGTACCAGCTGCTTCTCTTCCCACGCAGATCGTAAAAGCCGATCGAGGGAATGGGCAAAAATGCAAATCATGTTAACAGGCGATGCGGCTAGCAACCCATCACTGTATTGATTGCTTTTCCATCTTCTCGCCCACCATGACGCTAAAAGTGGCTTTTGGGTCTTGCGGCCCTGGGCTCTGCATAGAACCGTAAGACCCAAAATGCTCTGTCTGCCCCATTAGGGATAAAGACGTGATAGTATGTATGTATGTATGTATAAACAAGCTCATTTCCTAATTTACACTTTAGAAAACGAGGGTAATATTTTCAGAGTTCATGTACATACATGTAATATAGTCGCTCTTTGAACATATACTACTGGTCACACGTTGGTGAACAAAACCGCGCGTGCGTCACTGCTCACTGCTCGTTAGTGAGTCGTCCCTACTGAATTTCCCCCATTGAAGCGGTATATTTTCGATACCTCTACGCGGAGTGAGACAAGCCTGACATGGCTAAGAACGACCGCAAGGGAAGTTGCTTCAACGTTAAAAAAACGCATTGAAATCGGTAAAAACGTGTTTTTTTATAGATAATAGCACGCAACCCTTCGTTCGCGAATTCGACTCGCACTTGGCCGATTATTTAAGAATAATAATAGTTTATTTTTAAAGTTCAATTGAAATATTTACATTAGTTGTAATTTTTAGTTTTAATTTAAATTTTAATAAGTTGGTATAGTTTGAATTTCAGTTAAATTGAAATAATTTGAGTACAAATATTTATTCTTTATTATCAAACAATTTTCCGTTTAGAATCATTTGTTTATCCAATTTCATATCATTCGTCAATCAGAAAATCGATTGTGATTTTTATCACAAATCGATTAACTTGAAAGTTAATCGATCGTATGGTTAGCGAGCGCGGAGTGAGCGAGCGAGACCACAGATATAAAATCTATGAGTATGAGCGAGACGATCAGGGCGGCGGCGTGCGTCTTCAATAAATCGTTTAAATCGTAGTGAGCGCTTTCTTTGAATCGGTTTGAATTTCCCGTCACTAAATTTGCCTGTGACGTCACAGTAGGCATTTAAAAAGTTGGCACGCTTGGTTTCCATACAAATCTTGATACGTGCGTTATCTATTACATCTATATCTGTGGTGAAATCGTTAAACAAACATCGTACTATTCATAAAATACTGTAATTTCACCTGCAATGTCATCAAATGTATGGCACAACTAGTAAGGCATTTGTCTTATATATAGAAAAGCGCGAGATCGCATCTCATATCAATCAATATTTTTGAGGTTTTGATTTTGCTTTTCTCGTGTGTTTCAAGATTTTTCTCTTTTTTTGATTTTATTTAAAAACTAGCCGAAGCCCGTGACTTCGTTCGCGTGACTTTATGTCTCTGGAAAATGCTCATCAGGTTGAACAACTTTTACTAAGGCGACATTTTTATATCTCTTATAATTTAGCTGGACCATTACGGTTCTGCATCAGGCGCTCTATTTTTCAAAATCATTTATACCCTATATGTTGCCCAGCTTTAATAGCTATATAACAAAAAAAGCCATCTCTTGTGAGGCTTCCTGCAACTCCAACATTTCCTACTTATAGTTCCTATGGCATTATTGGGTGTCTGTTACGCTAGTAATTATATTAGGTTTATTATTCATTGCTGTTTTGGATGGAAAACTCGCAAGTGTTATGTGATTGAACAACAATGTACAGAGTCCCGCAACAGCTCCATCTTGTGATACGTTTATACACTAAACATTTTCCAGGTATGGAAACAATAAATGTTTTTAAAATAATGATTGTGCAAATATAGAAAGCCTTGCTTAGTTAACAAAATCCAACATGGAGTTCTAGCGCTTAAAATATATTTTTTTACGAGTTTTACAAATTTTTGGCGGTGCTGAAAAAAATGGCGACGTCCTCCCGTTGACGCGGCGGGTCGCCGACTAAATTAGTACTGATCCGTACCGATATTGGTATTTTTAAGGTGTTAAAAAAATTAATCAGTATTTAAGAAAAATAAATCAACATGAAATTTTCTAACAGCTTAAGCTACATGTATACAAAATATCATATTTAAATTTGTTTATATGTGGAAGATATATGGCTATTTACCTAAAAGGTTTGTTCATTTTTTTTACTGAGTCATTTAGGTAAAATCGTGTTTCCGGAATAAAGGATGTAAAGTTTATAATTTAAAGTATTCTAAAAAAAAATACCATTACCCTACAGTGATCGGTTTACAAATGGGGAGGTACTTAAAATGCTGGAAATTCTGAATTCTGCCCCTTAAGCTATGTCTTCGCCTCTTGTGAACCTATATTAGGATTTCCTTTTTTACTTAAAAGCCTAGTGCCAAGTTAGTCCGATATTAATTTTGTGGAGGTACGGAAGAAATTCCTGAAAGAAAATGAAGTCTGGTTGTTTGTTTTGCTACAAATTTAATGTACATACCTATTTAATAAATTTATATTAGATTCTCATCTGAAAATTTGCAACACGAGTGGTTATCCTGATTTGTTTACGACTTCGGGACATAACCATATCCAGCAGTAGAATGTAGAGGTAGATTAGCTTGAGGGATATGATAAACTTTAACCACGTGTAAGCTATACGGCCAAATATTTAACAAACAAAATTAACGAACTTATTGTTTTGATACTTTCGTTTGTTAAATATCTTCGAATGTTGGTAAGCTTAACGTCGTACGTAACCTATAATTTTTAGAAAAGAAAGTAGAGTGAGGAACACTTTTTCACGATAATTTTTCACTAAGAAATCTTTGCGTAATACATTACGATCATAAAACGTGTCCAATTTAGTATCGCATCATTTTCTTTTAATTTCCCTTGAGGCCATATTTGGTACGCCTTGTAAGAGCTTAACGACCTCTAAGACATAATTTCTTTCGTATTTATTTCGAGTTATAATAAGCCTAGTCTGCAGTAGGGTACTGCAAAATGGCAATATCTTAGGTAAAGATCTGTTATAAAACAAAAATAAAGAATCAATAATGTTTGTTCCGTCAGAACAACAAGTATATCTATCTGCTTATTTTAAATATTATGATTCGTGTGCTAAATGTGATACATATAAAATAGTATTGAATAATGTATCCATGTATAATATCATTTTTATTTATGTATTCCAATTTCGCTAACTCCAAGCTAAAAGCACATGGGATGTATGTACTGATATATCAGATTCGTCCGAAAAAAAAGTTATTTTGCCAAGTCCCGGTTTTATATCGCGACAACAACAAAAAAGCTAGTTTTTGTAGAATGTCTTTATCAAAGTCTGACACTAATAAACGGTCGTCTTGTGTATTCTATATCGTAGGGCAAATGTTTATGACTATCTCCTAAATTTTTGCTTTGAAATGCGTTCCTTTTTCCATTTTCCATCTGGAAGCAAAAAAAAATCGCATAGTAACCAGCAGTTTCCGTGCAGATCGTAGAAATCGACCAAAAAGAATGGTCTTTAGCCTGGGAATAGACGAATGACTAGCAACCAGTCACTATTTAAAACTCCCATTCTTTATCTTGAGTATAACATTTTACTAAGTACGGTCTTAGGGTGTTGCTACCCTTGACTATCTACACACACTGTACAAATTGACCCCTCAACAGTGGGTCTGATGATGATTATAATGAAGTCAAAGGTTAACATATCTTTGTAATAAAAATATATTATCCTCCCAACTCCATAATCTCAACAGCTGAACCAAGCATTAAAATTATAACACCTTTAATGACGCACTTAACGAGAGATGAGATAAAACAACGGTAATCTGCTTAACGTCGTGTAGCCGCAAATGCTGCTCCCTCCCCTCATTTACAATTTTATTACAAACCTTCTTACTCCTTAGCTTACTTAGAACAATTCTACCACCACCTGCATCTTCTCTGCACCTGTCTTAAAAACAAGATATGGTCAGTTAAAAAATACAGTTGAGAAGTGTGATATGGGAACCCACAATTGTTATACTGTGTAGTAAAATGACCATAAAAGTAATGTTAGGATACTCAACATAAGGAGTCCTGCAGACCTGACCGAGGATGATGACCTTAGGACACAGGTCTTCGAGTAAAAGCTGTCTGAGACCCCAGGATTGAATTAGCGCCGACTTAGGCGAAAGTTAAAATGGTTAATTGATAAACGATCTAATTAATATGCCTTAGCGGATACTTATAGTGCAAAATATACGCCTACCTATACTATACATTCTTTAAGTGAATCGAAGACAACAGAATTCAGAACTGAAAATGAAATATAGTGAGAAGCGTATAAATTTGAGAAGCGTACGTAATACTACGACGCCGTAAGCCGCCGGCATCGATAACAAAGAGCCATTAACAACGGTGGTGTCGACGCTTGTGCCATTTTGAACTGACAATCAAAGAGAATCGATAGGCGATCGATCCGGGATTGATGGATGAAAGTTAGACAAAAGCCTTTGCCGCACTTTCGAGCTCCGTGGCACCCCGACAGGCTTATAGGCGGACTTAAATCGATTGCGTAATGCTGTAACATAAACGTAGTGGGGTTTGTCTGGAAATTCAACTCAAAGTGCGTATTCTAAGTTTCCTTAGATTTTTTTTTGAGTCGGTACGGCATTTTGCATTGTCTCCTACTTGTTTTGTTCTTCACGCATTTATTCTTTCATACTATTTACTCATTCACGCATACTTGTTCTTTTTAAAACTGCTACACTAAAGAGTGATGTATGTTTTTCAAGTCGGGCGTGAAAAGATCATCGGCATGTGTTGTTTTTCCTTAAATATTTAACTACTTACTATCATTTCGTTTGTTTGCCTGCAAAGATCTTAACCACATAATCAAAGCATGGAATACTAACCCATCTGGATGAATTAACATAAAGAATATTTAAAAAAGTGAATTCAAATTTAATTCAAAATGCCAGTAATACTTGCCATTTGGAATTGAAACACGTCATGCATATTTTTTACGCTGAAATATAGTTTACCAGGGCACCACTTGTGTGCTCAGTGACATAAAATATAGGGGTTCTCTTTTACAAAGCTTAAAAAACGCAGATTTATTTCCAACGCACCTAACCTACATTACGTTCACGAAATACGTGTCCCGACAACAGCTCAGGGAATAAATTAGCCTTTTTAAATTGTAACTACTGTATATGTGTGCCTTTAATATTTTTTAATATCTCTTATACCCTAAATACGCAATTTACATTACTAAAACGTTATTTTTAATATATTCATTTATGTATAAATAAAAGGACCAACCAAGACTGCTAACAAATATGTATGAAAATTTGTAGTAATGACAGTGGCCAGCATTTTACAACCTGGAAAAACGAAGCCATGACCTGCAAGACAACCTGGCGTGTTTACCATTACGCCATGAAGAAAGTTAGTTCAGCTGGTTGGGTAAAAACACGTAAATATCCATCCTTGGCGATGACGTCATTAACTTTTGGCATTCTTCCAGTGCTCATCGCATAATCAAATGATTTAGATAGCCGTTACGTTATAGAAGATTCAAATGCCCTCGGAAAAGTTTTTTAGACGATGGAATTCGGTTCGATTTATTGGTAGACATTGAGCTATACATGTATTGAGCTGATGGTGAAGGAATGTTTCAGATGTAGTAATTTTATTTATTAAGTCCTCATTTACCAATCGAATTATAGAAAGGCAGCTCGTTTCTTCTCTTTTCGACTCGCAGCTGAGCAATCGTCTATCTAAACGACTGTGGGTAATAGAAAACTGCCTAAAAATGTCTTCAAATAGGAAATCACTAAAAAGTTACAGGTAAAGTTACTTCAAAAGCGGCACGCAAGACGGAAGTTACAGTGTCAAGCAACAGTGATCACTAACGTATGATGATAAAGTCTAATTTGTATTATATAATAACGTATTATTTCATAGAGTAACCCCCAGTACTCTTCAAGCTTTTACTATGTTTACTTCTGCAACATAAAATATACATAAAGTGACTTCTCCTGGATACAAACAGATTAGCTTCCTTTTAATCTGCGCGGCTCAAACGGGCCATTACATCTCGCTCGGAAGACGATAAAAGCCAGAAAATCCTCTGCTAGTACAAATTCAATATTCACATACGCTTCGCTAAGCCTACGTGCTTACTAACTTACTCGCGTTGTGTTCACATTTCGAGACACTTATGAGAAACACTGCTACTACAGTGTTGTGCTTGGAACTTGTGTTGCTTTGTCATAAGTTTCTTCTCTCAAACATAGTCTCACATTAATTGTTACGTTTCCTTAAGTTATAAATTACCTATCGAATTAAGCCCTCGCGATAATTAATTCAAAGTCGCTCTGGTAACCGGCGACGGACATCATAGTCTCTGCCTACCCCTGTGGGAATACCCTGTAGATATAGCAGGGAAGTAGGTAGGACGCATGACATAGAATACTAACTCAACGATACTATATTTTATAACAAATAGATATATAGATAAGGCATAAGCCAATTTGATGATACCGGTCAGGGCAAGTTGCCATTTTCCAACTTGCCCTGACCGGGAATCGACCCAGGAACCTCTGGGTGGCAGACTAGAACAGTGACTCCTACGCCACGAAGGTGACGGAGGTTGACAATAATGATTCATCGTCACGTCTCATGATATCACCTAAGTCGCAAACGAATTGAACCCACCTTTATTACCATTACAACTACACGTGAAACTTATTAGGGCTATAATCTGTAATTAAGACCTAAATGTTACAATTCCAGCAACAATTTACACACAGTTTGCGGTCTAAATATCCAGTTTATTGCCAAGAACTCTTAGTTCCAGCGATCTAAACACTCCCAGAGAGTACTTATGATACCTAATGTTGTTTATTCACTCCATATTTTAACGTAACCGCGGGATTATGGTCTCAGATTGTAATTTTATACTGGAGCGTGGCTATTATGTAAATATTGATGCTTGCTGCTCTACATTGAGCATTTATCTAGATACAAACATTGGTTACGTAAGTGGCATCTTTGCAATGAACAGTATCAATGGCTCATAGTTGTCATGTGTGAATACAAATGTTTAAAATTCAAAATCAGCGGCTGTGCTAACTTTTTTCCTTTTTCATGCCCATTGTCACCCTCAATGTGGCCTTTGGGTCTTACGGCCCTCAGTCTGACTACTCCGTTAGGGATAAAAACCTTATATCTGTTTCCCAGTGCTATCTAAAATGTTGACCTCATTTCTCCACATCAATTTCTGTGCAATGCTTTCAATTGATCAATATGTAATCATTGTTCAGCTCTAAAGCAAACATGAGTGTTATTCTTCGAATATTTGTTACATAAGGGTGTTTCCAGCAGATGAGTAAACAGATTAAATCCGATACTCGGCCGTTCAAATAGCTTGAATGTCGCGTTACACAACAATGATATGCTGTTTGCCCTTTTGCCGTCCCGGACAGCCTGTCCGTATTGATCGCAACGACTAGGTATATAGCCTTAGTAGAAGCTAACATTTAGCTGAATGTAAGGAGTAGCTGTCTAAGATACTCTCCATTTTCCTAATTTTTATTCTACCTTAAATATCCTCCAAAATAACTGTGTTATTTCACACATATTACCAAATAGGAGTTTAAACGTATGATGTACAATTGTTCACACGGTTGTCAACAAAATAATAAAATACGAAGATCTGAACTTATGACGGAAAATAGAAATACGGTTCGGGGTGAAGTCTCATATGAAATATCATCCACGATGACTTAGGAATGGGCCAACTTGGATAAAAATTTTGTTCTAATTAACTTCAAACTAAATAAATATCTATTGGGATATTTTTTCGCACATATCAATTACAGTGTACCCGAAATAAAGCAATGATGATCTGTCTGTTGCCTTTTTTGCTGCTTGTCTGATTATCTAGGCCCGGTTCAAGATACGTCAACTGGCAAACGATCACACTACTCTCTGATTCAACTCATCTAATGTGAAACTTGAACCACTGACATGGAAACATTCCCAATCATCGCAGCCAATTTCCGTGAAATAACAGACTTCTGTCTGCTTCATGTGATTGGACGTGACTTCGTTACCTTGGCATTGTCTTTATTATCATCGGAACAATCGGATAACTAATCAGGAGAAAAGTTTGCGAGACTTGCTTAGTTCACTTATTTGACCTTTGAACATTGTCTGAAGACCTGGCCAAATCAATAGCAAGTGTTTGCGTCTGCTAAACTAAATGAACAAAGTTTTAGTAGTTGGAAACGTTTATCACTAATAAATCAGTAAGTTTTCGAAGACCAGGCTACTAAATAAATCACTTACTACTTACTATCCTGGCTCAGCGACCCAAAGTGATTCTTGGCCTCCAGCACAAGAGCACGTCAGTGCTCTCGGTCCTGTGCTAGCTCTTGACAGTTGTCGTCAACTTAAAGCTCGCGCAGGTCCGCCATTACGTCGTTGCATCAGCGACATCTAGCGACCACCGGCCTGCGACCGATCGGCCAGCCCTAGTATGCTTTCCTCACCCCGATCCACTTCCATTCTACTAAACAATAGTATGATGATAATTATTGTCTAGTATGCTGCGCTTGAGCTTTGTGTAAATGGCCAACACCGACTGCCATACAATGATGACAGCCGGGCTGGCAGATGATAGGCAGTAATTTCCGATTAATTCTCATTACATCCGATTCTTAAGGTCCGATCCGATTTTTTAGGTTAAGAACTTAGCGGAAGGAAGAGAGACATGGAAAGCACTCCACCGACAAGAGCCCAGCTCTTAAATATAAGAAGAGAAGACATCCGATTCTGTGTTCAGTTCAGCAAAATATTAGCTCGGAAAATAAACAGTAGCATTCCCCGTCTAACCAAGAAAATAAAAAATGTAAACAACGAAGAACAGCCGGTGATATGATAGTATGTAGACGAAGCCGCACGACTGCTAGATAGTGAGGTTATCGGCCAGTCCAGCCGGCGCCTCTGCACATGCAGAATTTGTAAATACGGATGCGTCACGGACGTCTCTTCTAATGAGTCGCGTCTGTTTCTATCTATGTAGGACGGGTTATCTGTTTCTTCTGTTCCTTAACACATTGCAGGACACTTACGACTGTGGACGTAATTCAATTGCTATTTCTATTTGATCTGGCCGAGTATCCTGCAATGTGTTAAGTGACATGTTATTCTGGGATCGTATTTTGGTCCTGGAGTTGGATTCAGTCTTAACATCAGCATTCATATGAACCTCAGCATAATCTTCCATTGATGCATACTTTCTTCTGCGCGTCCTTTTCTGGTGTCTTCCACATTATCATTTGGTTTTGTGACTGGCCTGCCTTTTTTTAACATGAATACTTCATATTTTTCGTAGATCTTTGAGTCTATCTCTCCGCTGATAGTTTGAGAGTAAAAACAACAACACGTGCAGTGCAAAATTATAGAGTAAAACGCCAACGCCATGATAACTATCCATCAGAGGCTAAACGTCAGTGATTTCCCAGCACGAAACAATAGTATTAGGCTGAACACGCTCGCGAACACGTGTGTTGTGAAACACGTGTCGATCCAGATTATAGTTGTTTTAGCTCGTAGACAATTGATTCCAATTATGATTAATTTCACTACTTCATCCTTTGCATTGACTGCTTAAACTTCGTCTAAAATAGAATGTCTTTATTGGTATCTTGCAATATGCTCTGTACGTTGACCTTTTATGATTAAAATTGTTTGGTATCAGTCTTGTTGTTCAAAATACCCCCAGTTCTTGTACAGGTACATGAATGATTGCTCACTAATACGACTTCTCGGTTTTACGATAGTGCTGTTTATCGTTGAGTACATACACATGTCATAACAAAATATTTTGGTTGCAGATTATCGTAATGTCCTCAAAGTACTTTTACTATTCGCACTCTGTAATCAATATTATCAACTTTCTGTTGTTGATAACTCGAACAGGACGGATCACCGAACATTTTATTTAATTGTCGTTCGATTGAAAAGGGCCACAAAGATCAAACCCTGAAGCAACTGGCGCCATTTAGCTATTAAAATAAAGGTATCCTTAACCCTTCAGTGGGTATATCTAACCCTCTATTGTTTTCTGAAGAAAGGGTATTGTTTATACAAATGATTGATTACTTTGTATAACGAATACCGCAGCCTGAGGTTTCATTGTGCCTTAACGAAGTATTTTTAAAGTAAGATTTAAATTGGTAGTACCTGGGCGACCGAGCTTTGCTCGGTTACATCTCAAACATTAACTACATTGGTTTAAACTTGTCTTAAAACAATACAAAATAACAAATTATATATAAACTTAAACATAAACAAAAACAAAAGTAAGTCACCGAGTGGGATTCGAACCCGTAACACTCTTTCTAGCAGTCCGCATCCTAAACTGCTGAGCCAAAACAGAGCGGCCAGCGCGACGAAATTAGCGACCATATTCTGTGTGGAAAGAAAAACGCATGAAAACTCGAAAACACGCGTTTTCCCAAACATAAGACTAATCTAGATTGATTGTTTACCCCCGAAAACCCCCATATAAGTACCAATTTTCAGCGAAATCGTTAGAGCCGTTTTCGAGATCACAGAAATTTATAAATAAACAAGAATTGCTCGTTTAAAGGTATAAGATAAGATTTTCGTTGTTCGAAAAGTTACTATAAACGAAAAAGCTAATTAAACCGTTTTTGAATTGATATCAGTCTTCGCCTAGTTGTGGAACAATTTCCTTCTCGCTGAAGTTTTTCGACCTAATTAATCTTAAGAGTCACCTGATAAAATTTATGAAAGTTTTTATTAATTCAGATGTAATTTTCGTGATTTATAATGGAGCAACCATTAAATTTTGCATTTTTGTAGTCATATGGTTTTTTTTTAAAGAATTTTATTACCTTATTTCAAAAGATCATCATCATCATCCGAGGGAATTTTCCTGGTTACGTTTCCAGCAGTAATGCTTTAGAGCCCCCTAACTAAGAAAATTTGACGAGGCTACCTTATTTCAAAAGATATATGTATGTAATTCTAAACTGGTATTTTCTTTGTTGCAGTGGACGAAAAGATCTTCTGTTGCCATGGCGGCCTCTCCCCCGACCTCCAGGCCATGGAACAGATCCGGCGGATTATGAGACCGACCGACGTCCCCGACCAGGGTCTGCTTTGCGACCTGCTGTGGTCGGACCCGGACAAGGACACCGCCGGCTGGGGCGAGAACGATCGCGGCGTCAGCTTTACGTTTGGAACAGAGGTAGGTTTACTTTTGTTCGATATCTTAGTTGTGAAATTAAGGGTCAACCGTGATTTGGGGGGTGACTAAAGGGTCAACCGTGATTTGGGGGGTGACTAAAGAGTCAACCATAATTTGGGGAGTGACTAAAGGGTTAACCAAGGCTGTAGTGTAGTAGTTAGAGCGTTCGGCTCATACCCGGAGGTCGCGGGTTCGATTCCCGGCGGGGGCAACGACTTTGTGTTGTTGTCCTGGTTTGGTTAGGACATTGCAGGCTGATTACCTGATTGTCTGATAAGTAAGATGATCCGTGCTTCGGAGGGCACGTTAAGCCGTCGGTCCCGGTCACTGTCTTTGACATTGGTCGTTACCTAAAACCATGTCAGAGGCCTTTAAGGCGGTTTAAAACCTCCTGACACTAGTGTTAGTCACTAACACACTCGATAAGAAAGACCAAGGCTTTGTAAAGCCTGACGCTGTTACTTGCTTGGCATCAAGCAGTTTCTTCTTTAGAAGGTTGCATGACAACAGTTTTCGGATGTCAACGTGTATAAAGGCAATCTTCAGAAGCCGTGACTTACCTGTACCTTAGGTCTTTTATCCCTTGTCGAGTAAACTGTTTCGGTTACACGTACTAAAGGCTACATCTAGCATTCATCATTTTAGCCGCATAACGTCCACTACTGGACATAGGCCTCTCCCAAAGATTTCCAAAATGACCGATCAGCGCCTTCCAGCGACGTTGGTTAGGTCGTTAGACCACCTTGTGGGTGGGTGTCCTACGCTTCGCTTGCCTGTACGTACGTGGTCGCTATTCGGGAACCTTTTCGCCCCATTGGCCATCGGTTCGTCGCGCTAGACATCTAGCATTAGATTACTCAAAACGGGAATCCAAATTTTTTTGAACTATTATTTGAGCACAAGAGAGAAAAGGCGCAAACGGCCACGTGACTTAAAAATAGCAACGTGAAACACACTCCCACGAAATTTGCTGCACGTGTTTACGCGGCTAGCTCGAAATCGTACAAGACGTCAGAAGTGCAATTGCAATGTTTCAAAATATTTTGCCATAAATAACTTTTTTGCTCGTGCGATGACGTGAGGCGTAGACTGTATCTCCATTTGCTACGGTAATGGCAAATCTCTTTTGTTTCATCTGCTCTCGTTTCGCTCTTCATGCATTTGTTTCGGTTAAGAGTACTTTTGACAAGTCCTTTTTAAGAGGTTTACTAAGGTAAACCTCTTAACATTTTAACTCTTAGTATTTTAACTCGCCGTGCGTCGACTATTCCGCAAACAAATAAATATCGTATTTTGTATAGTTTTTGGGTCTTACTTCCCTGGGCTCTGTCTGGTTGAACCACAAGACCCAAAATGCAGTCTGATCATTAGGATCAAAGACGTAATGGTGTATGTGTATCCTGGAAATGTCTTTATACAATTATAAGTATATAAGATCCAACAAAATATACTGACAATATGTTAAGGGTGAATTTAGTCCATGATACTAAACAATTTTCCCCAAGGAACATATGTCGAAATGTAAAAATATTTTTAGGCTTTCTATGCAAACTTGCATCAGCTGACTGTGTGGGAGGCCAAAATTTTCTTTTCATGTTTTGATACGAGTTTCTCTGGGAAAGTTGTTCAGTATCACGGACTGAATTCACCCGTGAAATAGTTAAAGTATATTTTGTTAAACCTTATAATGTACATATAAGAGACATTTCCAAGATTCTAGAAATTTCTTAAGTCACGCGACGCACCTGATAACCCCGATTATACGTAGTAATTGGTGTTATCTATCAATTAAAGGCTACTCCTCGTATTAATGATGTTTTGCTGTTAGTGTCACGACAGGGTGGTATGAAAACACATCGTAAACAGGTGAAGGTAATTTTTCATGAACTCTTATTTAGTTTGGTAAATATTATATTTTATTTTGTTTGTAACACAGTTTTATTTATTGATGGTAACCCTACATGTGATCTAAATCCAGCTAGGCTCTTTCGATTTACGAGAGGGATCAAGTGCAAAGGGCTTGAAAGAGGAGCCTGATAAATGAGGAAAATCGAGCATCTCTCAACATAGACTGCTGAGCGATCGGATTGTTATTGCCGATACTTGCCACGGAAAGTTGTAGCAAAGATTATATAATTACTAACGTCACAGATACCCAACGCCATAGAAACTATTGCAGGACCCGTAAGTAGGCAAAACTGGAGTTACGGGGTAGAGACACAGAGATGGCAGCACACACGACTAGCAAAAAAGTGACAAAGAACATATTGAACATGCTTTAAGAATATTTATTGCATTTCGTATAAGTCATATTTAATTAATTAGAGTAAGTACTACTTTATTTAAATAATAGTACGTAAAAACACATTTAAATGTTTCAATTATTACCTATAGCGCCATCTAGTGACAAGGAAGAGAAATAATTATCTTTATAAGGCGATGGGTAGGCACGGTTGTAAGAAGCCTCACCAAAAAGGCAGTAAAAAAGAATTTACACATAAAATAAGTGATTGACATCAAAATTGATCTGACGGTTCATGTATGAGTAGTTACATTAGCGAATACCGCTGCATCACCTTAAGTGTATTGATTGATTGCATTGATTCAATATCGTAGAGAAATTTGATTTTACTTTATGTAATAACAAGTTTCTTTACTATGTTTGTGTAATGGAGATTGTAAAGAGCGATTAAACGGATGATATATCTATCGTCGTATACCATAAGCCCATTGACAATAATATCAATGGTTAGCTTAGATCGCTGAAGACGGTCTTGATTGAGGTTATTTGTTTTTTCGTGTGCTGATGAACTGCTTTAGCTGGAATTTTGCATACTTTTGTAAGTCGGATGACTACACATTATTATGAAGTCGATCTGTTCTGATGATGGAGAAGGTAGGTATTCGACAGAACTGAGTTATAAAAGAACATAATCTCATTGAGTAGGACTTGTTTGATTTGTCTTGACGAAGCACTTTATGGTAAACGATGCCTAGGATCTGATCATAGAGACTGAACTGGTCGATGGAACTCGGTAATGAAACGACGCACCTATATCGTGTTTGGGCTTATTTCATTTGTCTTAATAGATACTTTGGCCTCACAGTATTATAAATAGTAGAAAAAAAATGATTTTTTCAGTTTAACTCTCTGCATTATCTTCTCTGTACTATCAAAGATATACTTGGCCAAAGCAGCCAGAAGATTCGGACTACACTATTCACGCTGGCTAGGCTAGACGGGTTAAGATATCACATTGATGTTCATGCATGGCGACCACGTACTGGCAAGCGGAGCGCAGGACACCCACCCAGACGACCTGACCAAGGTCGTTGGAAAGCGCTGGATGCAGGCCGCTCTTGGTCGGTCATTTTGGAAATCTTTGGTAGTGGCCATGTCCAGCAGTGGAAATGCAGCTGAAATGACGATAATGATGATTGATGTTCATAAGCTAGCTTTGTTTAGCTTGTATTCCCTAAGGTGCAGGACACATAGAAAAGTCGTGCGTCGCGGACGGGGCGCAGACATATGTCTGTAAAGAAACGTCGCAAAGCAGAACACACAGAAAAGACGCGCGCCCCGTCCGCGCCCCGTCCTTTCAGTGTGTTCGGCCCGCGACGTTTCTATACATTTTGTATGAAGCCGTCGCTTGCCGTCGCGGAAAAGACAAATGTCTGCGCCCCGTCCGCGTCCTACGTCTTTTCTATGTGTCCAGCGCTTAAGTCGTCTTCTACGACATCCACGGAAAGACTTGGAGTGGTCCTATTCTACTGTGCCGGAAACCACTTCTTCTTCTTCAGTCCATTATCACCCAATGCTAAGTGTATACCTCTAACAATGCACGCCATTCGGTTCAGTCTTTAGCTTTCCTCATTTACGTCTTTCTGGAAACCACACTCGCTAATAATACCTTTGTATTATTTCAAGGTGGTCGGCAAGTTTCTTTCGAAGCACGAGTTCGACCTGATCTGCCGCGCGCACCAGGTCGTGGAGGACGGCTACGAGTTCTTCGCCAAGAGACAGCTGGTGACGCTGTTCTCTGCGCCCAACTACTGCGGCGAGTTCGACAACGCCGGTGAGTTTGCTTGAATAGTTCGTTAGGTGTGATCGTGTGATACGACCTGGTCACGCCACCATATGGAATTTGTATCAGAGTCAGCATAATAAAATGTTCATGAAACTTACGTAATTGTACATTATAAGAAAAAAATGGCAGCGCCACCACGTACGCTGGTATGGGCGACTTATTCCTATAAAATTTTTATTATGTGCAGATTTGCGAAAAAAATAACAATTAGTTTCGTAGCGTGGTGATAGAGAGAATTCCTAGCAACGCTAACAGTATGTGCACCAATTATTTGAAGACGCCCGGACGAAAATTCTTTTTTTGAACTATACTTCCGACATGGTCTCATAGAAATTTTATCAAAATCGGTTGTGTACGAGTAGTATTAGGTGTAATCGGTTTTTTTAATTTAAAAAAATTCTTTTTTCCGTCAGGTGCGCTGATGTCGGTGGACGAGACCCTGATGTGCTCGTTCCAGATCCTGAAGCCGGCCGACAAGCGCAAGCTGTACTCCGGCCTCAACATGGGCCGCCCCAACACGCCGCCGAGGGCGCAGCCCAAGAACAAAAAGAAGTGAGTCTCCACTTCAGCTTACTGTCGTGTTCATGCCAAATGTGCGCTCCTTGAAGATAAGAGAGCGAACGTAGACTGTTCCACACAAACGTAGGATGTCTTATTATAAAACTTCGTCTTGTGATTCGGAGGTCATGGGTTGGAATCCTACTGGGAAGCATACATACATAATATCACGCCTGTTTCCCACAGGGGTAGGCAGAGACTGGACTTCCACTTGCTACGATCCTGACAAACCTCTTTTGCTTCGTCTTAACTCATCAATCTCTTCATGCATGCCCTGGGAAGCAAACTTTTTGAAAAGTTCTTTCCATTCTGGTCCATGCTTGGCCCATGCTGGTCTGGGAGAAATAAAAAAAAACTTAGAATGTACCAGCTACTTCTCTTCCCACGCAGATCGTAAAAGCCGATCGAGGAAATGGGCAAAAATGCAAATCATGTTAACAGGCGATGCGGCAAGCAACTCATCACTGTATTGATTGCTTTTCCATCTTCTCGCCCACCATGACGCTAAAAGTGGCTTTTGGGTCTTGCGGCCCTGGGCTCTACATAGAACCGCAAGACAAAATGCTCTGTCTGCCCCATTAGGGATAAAGACGTGATAGTATGTATGTATGTATGTATGTATTCTGGTCCAATCACCTATTGTCCGAAAAGAAATGATTCCAGGTAGATGTACGTATAAACTTTTCCGCAATCTGTCATTTCGTGTCAAAATGAAAGCTAGACTGCGTTTTTATGGAAACGTCTAGGTTATTCTAGGGTAAGGGGACTCGTAAGTTGGTCTGTCAAGACTATAGAGTCAGTAACTGCAGTCTACGAATATGTTCGGTTTTTTTTTTCTTCGTATTAGGCAGTTTTTTGCGCCAATCGAATTCATGTCGTCATAATTAGAGTTGCTCTTAACACTACTGGTGATTAGTGGAACGCACATTTTTTATGAATAATAAGACAGTATAAGTATTGTTGAAACATATAAGGCTTAGCGAGTATAATTAAACAAATAAATACATCAATCGGAAAGTGGTTAAAAAGAAAAAAAAGACTTCAAAATTGGTCAAGTATATATAGTATGTTTGTGGCCTTGGACTTTAGACTAGTCAACTATGTTTTTGTAGAAACGATTGCATAATTAGTAGAATTTTATGAAACTAGATTTGTTAGTATTGTCAAAAAGAATTCTTTAATCGGAAAATCAATAGCTTTTTAAGCAACGGAGTGTTAGTTTTGTGTGAGCACTTTCCGATTGTGTACCTATATAAGGTCTAACAAAATATACTGAAACTATTTTAAGAGTGAATTCAGTCCATGATACTGAACAATTTTCCCTAGAGAACATGTATCGAAATATGAAGTAATTTTTAGCCTCCCATACAAGTTGACCGATCTGCTGATCCGAGTTTGTATACAAAGCGAAAAATAATTGTTCATATATTACTATACGCTTCTTGGGGAAAGTTGTTAACTATTATCGGACTGAATTCACTCTTAAAATGGATTCAGTATATTTTGTTAGACTTTTTCCGTCTTATTATTAAAACAGGATTAACTTTGTTACTAGGTTTAAACCATTATCCACCCAATTCAAGTAGACATTGACAGATGAGTTAGTTTCACTTCACTTGATGTCAACTTGATTAGGGCGGATAATGGTTTAAACCTAGTAACAAAGCTAGTCCTGTTTTTATAATAAGACGGTATATATTTGAGGTAGCACCATAGATATTCTTAAGTAGTTAAATTAGGGTTGCCAGATGCCTAAGAAACACAATTATCCTCATGTAATAAACAGTATATCTTGTGCCAATATGTTTAGCTGTAATAGGTAAAGGTAACCATATAAAATTTATAAGAAATAAATTATAATAATCTAAAAGACAGTCAAAAGTACACAGGCTGTCACGAAAGGGCGAAATAATGCTTAAAGGACATGCTTACTCATTAGTGATATGAAACAGCCAGTAATCTCTATAATACTTAGCAAACGGGTCACTCACGTATAGTATATATCAGTATAGAGTCAGCTACTGCCGACATGTTTCGACCTCATTCGGATGTCTTCATTATGACGAATGTTCATCAGGCCCGTACACCGCACCGGCTCGTGAAACAATGACTGGATCTCACGTTAGTTTTAATCAAAAAAGCCAAAAGTCTCACTTCCAAGGATATATAAGACCGTGCGAAGTGGAGCCCAGGGCCGCAAGACCCAAAATGCTCTGTCTGCCCCATTAGGGATAAAGACGTGATAGTATGTATGTATGTATGTATGTGCGAAGTGGAAAATCAAAAGCTGGAAAGCGGATTCCGGGCTTCACAGCATTACAGCTGAGGATGCAACTGGGAATATGCTGAGATGAGAGAGAGAAATGGGACGTGTACAAATTGGGCAAATCGCATTATCAATCATTCGAAATATCGTCTACCAATGAATAATACAACGTAGAAGAGACATACCCGTAATAAATCGAACCACGGCCTATACTAGATCACTATAGTATATTTATTTATTATTTACTAGCCGAAGCCCGCGACTTCGTTCGCGTGGACTTTATGTCTCTGGAAAATGCTCATCAGGCTGAGCAACTTTTACTAAGGCGGCATTTTTATATCTCTTATAGTTTAGCTGGACCGTTATGGTTCTGCATCAGGCGTTCCATTTTCCAAAATCATTTATACCCTATATGTTGCCCAGGCTTAATAGCTATATAACAAAAAAAGTTTCATTCGAATCCGTCCAGTATTTCCGGAGATTAGCGTGTACAAACAGACAAACAGACAAACAGACAAACAGACGTACAGACAAACAGACAGACATTTTTTTTTAAATTCTTACTCTATTACTACGTCTCCATCGCCCCCAATTTTTTTTTTGGAAATATATTTAATGTACAGACACACTTTTTTTACTGTTTTATTATATGTATAGATTTAGAGCCCGTTAGATCCCATTGTTGGGCAAAGGCCTCCCTCTCGGCTCTCCATTTCTCTCTGTCTTGCGCTTTTGCTTGCCAGTCCTTTGAGTAGGCTTCTAAATCGTCACGCCATCTACGCCTAGGTTTTCCAGGACGCCGACGTCCGTTCGTTGGGGTCCACAAAGTTACAGTTTTGGCCCATAGTTCGGTCGGCATGTGGCTGACGTGACCGGCCCAACCCCAAAATATAATACTAATAAAATTACAGAGAAAAAAAAAAACATTGACATTTCCTTCTATACAAACTGCCCAGGCGGCTACACACTTTAGTATGGGAAATTCTACTTTTTTTTAACTATTATTTTAATTTCATTACACTATAGTGATCTAGTAAAGCCCGTGATTTGTGTCCCTTCCACATTATATATCGCAGATAGATTTTTCGATTTCAAATAGGGAACCCGTATATTTTAAAATTTATTAGTTTTAGTAGGCTATGCATGTTCTTAAAGCATTATTTCGCAGTTCTGTAACACCCTGTTGTGGAAATTTTAAATGGATATTTAAATTTAAAATGGATGTAAACCTTTCTCTTGGCACCCCTTGCACAAAACAAGGTTAATCAGCTTACTGATGAACTGTTTCAAACTTCAGAGATATATGAAGCAGCCGCACCCAGGTACACGTGTGCTGTGTGGTTTTAGATAACCCTCTCATCTCAAAGCGAATACATGCTCGAAGTGGGTAAATGTCACGATGGAAACGTTTTATTGATAGTTTAAAGCCTTTTCTCTATAGTTTATTCTACTATTTCTTATCAACCGTGTTAGTTGATTGGCTACATGAATTTTCCGGCTTTCAGTGCTTAATTTGAAAGGAAACGGAGATATAATTTTAAAATTGTGTCTTGAACAAGCCCTAGATAATCCTTCAAACTATATTATGAACAACTAAAGTGAGAACGTGAAGCTTTCTACGCACATTTGCGAAAAAATGCCCACTTTTGTCTAAATTGCCAAAAGATGACTAAAACTCGAAAGTAAAATCGTGAGATCAATTAGTAGTACCGCCGGCCGACCGGATTTCATCGGAGGTCACGCGGTAGTTTTGGACGGGCGTAACTACGTAGTCTCGATCGAAAATCATTTTCGCAACTTTTTTATCTTTTGCTATACACAAATTTGGGAAATCCAAATATATGGACTGAAGAAATTATTTACATGTTTTTTTTTTTCAAAACTAATGAATAGTCTATGACGACGATGACGAAAATTGAAATGTTACCTTGACATTTACCTACTCGTACCATAAGTCACTTATTCTAAACTAAAATGATAATGAACGATAAATGAGATGAGAAAGTCATTTTTTCTTCTTTTCATATGTATTAGGGCTCTAACAGACAAGCGACAGTTCACGACACTATTCGTGAGGCTGTCGCTTGTCTCTCTGTAGTGACCAACTTTTCGACATGATCCTAATTGACATAGTGGATACTTCACTCGGATAGATCCGAGTACAGTAGATCTACTGTACCTCCATATGGAAATCCTGAATTGAAATACCAAGCATGTTTTTTTGTCAATTTATAGCGGAGCTCTATGTTATTTATGAATTTGGTCTTCATACAACGTGGAAGGGACATATCCGTAATAAATCAAACTACGGTCTATACTAGATCACTATAGTGTAATGAAATTAAAATAACAGTCAAATACTTAAAAAAAATCGTCATTTTCATACGAAAGGCAATTTGTATGGTAATGTCGAATGTTTTTTGTTGTTTATTGACTGTTCTTTTATTATCACTAAACTATAGTGATCTATTGTAGTCCGTGGTTTGATTTATTACGGGTATGTCCCTTCCACGTTGTAGGAGAATGAGTGTAATATTTACCTATAGATGTTTTCCCGGATAGTGAAACCTGCATTAAAATTACTGTCCAAGTCCAAAGTTCTATTTAACATTTTTACATATAGTTCCGCCTCTATCGAACATCTCATTAACGTCATGTGTTTTGTTCCCGATCCTTGCCGCACAACAGCTAAACGTCCTTCGCCGCGCCCGAGTCGACGCCGACGACTTGCATGGATTCCCACTAAAATACCACCTACATTTAATGTGCTAGCGTATCCGCCGGATTACGTCGCCCAAATTACGCGGCTGAAATTACGCTTCCGCGTATTCGGTTGCTAAACTTGGCCAAGGCATTTGGAAATGTTAAAACGCTACCGCGTATTCAATTGAAGTAGACCAAGGCATTTGGATTAGGTCAACCTAACTAGTTTTCAGTCGCTCAAATACGTTGCGTTGTTTATTGTACAGAGTACTTAATTTTAGCAACTGAAATTGCGCTCGCGTGGCCTTAACCTTATTGCCAAAAATCTAAATGACAGTTACATAGAAGTACTGCGTAATGACGCCGAACTTCGGCCGCGTATTTAACGGCGGATGCGTTAGTACATTTATACATAGAGTGGACACCGTTTTCAGGCTCGCACCTCAAACTATCGCTTAGAATAATGCTTCCGAACTTTGACGACAACGTCGCTTCCATAGTAGCTTGGAGTTTGAGCTGCAAAGCGGGCAACACTGCAACTTTATATACTGAATAAAGTTTTGAACCGTATCTCCGTGTCATAAGGTTCAGTTTGTGGTAGCAAACATTTGGTGTTACATTTACACAGTTTTATTTATTGGTAAACATCTATTGCGCGTGAAAATCTTGCAAACATTAGTATGAGGCAATAATTAAAATAGTATTGTCTTATAACAGGTTTATTTATATTGGTTTTATTTATTCAAATCATGGCTGTATGGGATATTATTGCAATGCCTGTAAAAAAAAATATTCAGAAATCAATGCATTTTTACTACGGATCAAAGACAAAGTATGCTAAGTGACTGTCTGAACGTAGTTCTCTAAGTAATATTATATCATTATTAACTAACACGGTAAACTCAAGTAATATAATCAGAAAGCCAAACCAGGTTTCAATCAATTTAGACGGAGCGGCGACCCGACGCAGTCTCTGCCCGCGCTGCACTTTTAAAATAGTCATAATTGCCATCAAAACAAATTCAGTATTAAAGTTACAGTGTTGCCACTCTGCCAACGGCGTCCACATTAGTTTATACTATTTCACTTTTGTATAATTTTTAAATTATGAAATTTTAGCAATCAAGTATTATTTTACCAGCGTTGTGTTGCCCCGCTCTCTGTATTGGTCACAGTTTTGATTATGAGATTAACCTCAACTGCTCGCATGTTCATTAACAATTGCTGGAACGATTGTGTCCAACTTGGTACAATATTCAACAAACCCAGCTATAAAGAAATAGTCGATAAAGTTTTTATCGTGACTTATCATGCGATGTAAAAGTTATCGAAAATATCTTTGTAACCCTTAGCATGGCACCGTCGATAAACCCAGATAAAGTAATATCGCGCGACAAGGGACTAGTGCCATTCCGCTCGTTATTATGGCGTATATTGATTTATGGTAGCGCTCGATAAACACTATCCCCGGTGCCATGCTACGGGGGGGCCTCTAATTTATCAAAGAGCGCGAGTTGAGTCTTTATTTTTGTCGAATAAAAAACTATATTCGTTCGTTTGAAATTGTTACGAGGGCCATTTATTGTACCATGGTTTCCAACAGCGACATAAATGAGCAGCGAACACTCAATTCAAAAAAGGAATATGTCTTCTGTAATTTCGTAGTCTTTACTTACGATCGTTGACGACGTTTTAGTCGCTCGTGAGTAAAGACCGTTTATTTTTAAACTTCAAAGTCGCCATTAGTAGAAACTGCCAGTGTTGCATGTAGGGATTAATTTTTATTTTTATTTCGAAACTAAAGGCTGTCCGATTCGTAAAACGTCACATGAAAAGTTGTCATTCGTGAAGCGATAGGCCGAATGTCATACGCAGGAATTTAAAGTGACCGGTTTTGGGTGATAACAAAACCTGATTTCGTAATTTTTATAGTTTAGACAAATACATTATTAGAATAACGTGTGATATGTTTTCATACGGGCTACAGATTCAGAGATGTTATTTTATCAGTCTTTAAAAAAAACAATAGTTTTGTTGACATTTCAGCATTGCGTGGCGTTTTGCGAGTTAGACATTTAGCGCCTAAACCAGAAATAAGGCAGTTTAGCATTGGCTCTGGGACATCCCTGTGGGCGTTTTATATGTGGAAGGATGGTAATGATAATGAATGCTACAAATATTGTATCCGAGTGAGTGTTGTATGGTTGCCTGTCGCGTACGCTTGTGTTGTATTCAATATCCGACAAACTTACGTAAGATGGCGGTGTTTCTCATCGGCGGCGCTTGCTTAGTTTAGGGCTTAGTGGATGGCGCTTAGTGAAATTAATCTTGGAGTAATGATAACAGGATCTGAACTCTTTGATCTGATCTCTTTGACTTAGTAATACAAACAGACATGTTGACAACAGAAGTGGGTATAGATGAGCTTTAAGCTTACATTCAGATCGCACACTATTGATATAAATCTGTGCATTTTTTCCGTGCAGTCTCAATTAGTGTTATTATAAAAACGCAGACTAACTTTGTTACTAAGTTTAAACCATTATCCAACCAAATCAAGATATCATTTTCAAATGAGACAATGGCATATTACTATTATGTCAACTTGATTTGGTCAGGTAATGGTTTAAACCTAGTAACGAATTTAGTCTGCGTTTTATAATAAGACTGATGTTGATGATCTTTGTTAGAGTCAGTTCAGACCGAGAGGGTTTTTTAAACACTCGAAAATGAACGTATGAACGTGACAAAATGCTCGCGCACCATGCACTTTATGTCAACAATTTAAAATTTATTTCGAGTGTCACAAAAAAGTCATCTTCGCTGCGCTCATCTCGGTCTGAACTGACCCTTAGGTGTTACTAATTAAAAACTATATGTACGCAGGAACGGGTCAACGTTTTATAGTTTAGCTGACTAAGCGCTAAGCTCTCTAAGCACGTGAACTGAGTAAACAGTCTAGCGACTAAAAGCCAAATTCGAAATGCGATTTTCCAATCGTAACTGTATTTGTTGATTTAATTGTTATCTACGACAAACGCATGTATGCGTTATTTTACTTTATATTTAAAATTAGGGATTATGCTTGTCGCCGATAAGCCTCACCGCCGATAAATTTAAATTAATGACAGAAAAAATATGTAATTGATAATATTGGAAGTAAATAACTCCTTTATAATAAGTAGTAAGCATAAGTATTGTGAATGCAGTTAGATTGGTCAGAGATGAACACCGTCCGCCTGGGCGATAGATACATGATGTAGTGCGCTTGCGACTTTATTTATAGCGACCCGGCAATTGTGAACGATTATGTATTATTTGGCTTGTTGCTGGTAATGGTGAATGTTCGAAATGAAGTTGACAAAACTTGCATAGATAGATCCGCCAATACCAGACACAATAGTAAAACAATGGAAGCCGACCTAATGGTAGGTTGTTGGGTCTTGATCGGTTTGATGAGGCTTTTTACCACAAAAATGTGACACAAGGTAGTAGCACAGTGACGTCAGGTCCAATCGACTGTTGTCATTGGACCATCAGTTGACTGGTTCTTTTGATCCGTCAAATGTATCCAATAACAGCAGCTTATTGGTCTTGACTACTGTGCTGCCATCTGTTGTCTTATATTTTTGAAAATCCTCATTTTCGGTATGAATCGCGTAGCTTAAATAACTTTGAAGGGGAACTATAATGATATTAAGTATAGAGATTTTCCGGAATGTTTGACACCAGGCAGCACTGCAGGATCAACTTCAATAAACTGTTTTCAATGGACAATAATTTGACTGCATTAATTGTTGTCAAACATTTACCCAGTAAAACTATTTATTGAAAATGTTTCAGTACGGCACATGGTATTCCATTTCGGAAAGTCCCCATTCTTTTGTATCTAAAAGACATCGAAATAATTGTCTTTCGTGGATCATTCGAACATTACCTTACCAGTGTTGCCATATCAAAATGCCGGGTCGGGCCACACTCGCAGATATTGCAACACATACGCTACAGTGTAGACTGACGTGCATGGCCTCGGCCTTCAGTTGAATCAGTGATTAATTGATGTATGAACAAGAGAATTGTATATTAATTTCGTAAATAAAATTCTTTCTGAAAATGTTGCTCTTTTATTTGTTGGTGTCGACTTTTGAGGACCTATACACATAACCTATTTTTCACATATTCTAATACATATATTTTTACCTTACACTGAACATTATTTCTAAGCGTGCTTTTCATTCACGTTGACTAGAAGAGTGTAGTAGGAAAATGATGTCTTGATTATCTGCAAAAATACAAATAGGTATGATAAGTACAGTCTCAAAAGTTGAAAAATTGACATTTTTTAGAACCTTGCTATAGGAGTTGACAAAATTTACGAGACTTTGATCCTTTTAGAATAGAATTTTCAGTTACTAGAGCTTGTAACTTACTACCGAAGAGTTCAACTGGTAGTACAAATGTTGCAACCTTATATCATTTGTACTACTACAACTTTTTTGAAGAAAAGACGCGATCTTAGTTCCTGGCGCGGGTGACCCCTCTTTTGATGACTTACAACGACAAAAGTGTGCAAATCCATGGGCAGGAACCTCCCGGCGCGCACGACGACCGGCCGGCGGTTGGCGAGCAGGATGTTAAGCAATAGCCGCCGCGGGCGCACGCCCATCGAGGGCCACGCGCTTTGGTACGCTGCCGTGGAGACGCGGTCGGCCTGGGGGGAAAAATAATATTAGTTTCATAATTGAACTTAGGCCTTGTGTTCACGTACCCGGTTTGTGTCCGGTTTGCGCCATGACGGCGCGCCGGCCCGTCGTCCGTTCGATCAGTCTTGTATGAAGCCTCTAGCTAGATAAACCGGATACGTGGTCACGAGCCCTAAATCTCTCGTCGCTTCGTTGGAATACGGCAGTTAACTTTTAATAAAAAAATAAAGTAGAATGTAAGTTACAATGAGTGACACTGAAACTCATCGGGAAAGTTTTTCCCTTGAGTAACCAAAGAGGATGTGACTTCCCGCGAACAAACGAAAAAATACATTGATAAGGACAGCGCGACGTCACCGTAGTGTTGAAGCGAGACAGCAATAGACGAATGGAGGGGATGCAGCGAGCGATCTGATTGGCCGTTGTAGTCATTCGTTATTGCTACTAATCATGTACAGAAAAATTGCATATAATAAAGTATAATTGTACAGTTCAGTTTTGTTCAGTTCAGTTCAGTTGTAATTAATAGTGATCAGAAGAAATAAAAATCGAAGGAAGAAAATCAGTGTTTCAATACAGTCCCCAACATACATAAAGATGTAAGTACTACTTATAAGATACGGTCTTTGGCCGTATCTTATCCGACTTTTCATACAAACGCTCGTACGTGATTATGGCGTTGTAACAGATCTTTCTTGGAAAGTTTTGAACTAACAGGAATCTTGTGCGCGATATCTAGGTTTCTATCGAAATTAAAAATTAAAATTTGGAAAAACAAATTCAGTATAAGTCTCCAAAAATCTGCTTTTTTGTACAAATTTTACGTGAACTTCGGCCGATCATATAGTACTCATGAATTGTAAAAGTAAAGAAAATATTTGCATATAAACCTTGCAAATATAATGAAGATTCTAAATAAAAAACATTTATTTCACACACTCGTAAGGCTTTCTGAAAAACACGTATCACCTGGAACAAGTTTTATGAAATTTCCGCACCCTATGAAAAGTTAATATTCGTTAAATGAATAGTTAATAATAATACTAATTTCGTACAATAGAATGCAAACTGAGCGCTCAGCTGCTATCTCTCTCTTTTCACTTTGCTTTTTTTTCTATCATTGCGCTGGATGAAACAACAAGCATTTTCAACCATGCTCGCGTTGACAATAGACGGACCGGGAAGGGCCGCCTTAAGTATATCAGTTGTGTGTGCCCCTAGCGCGCTACGCGAGGCACAACTGTTATAAAGTCTCACGTCGAAAATATCCGACGCTCGCAAATTTGAGACTAGAATGTTTGTCGGGTAAATCCGACGTTCGCGGCGAAAGGGTTAAATGACGATCTTTGGTTAGGTTAGGTGTTAGTAACGATCCCCCCCGATGTGGTTCCCATCTTGTCGCGATGGGGGGGCTTAGTACCTGCGGTTGCCTCGGCCGCAGGGAAGCTAAGAGGAACCCATTGCCCGGGTTGAGGCTTAGGCCTCCCCGGGCCCGGCGGAGGCCATTCCTGGCGGGAATGGCCTGGCTGTGAGGGAAGGGGGGTGACGACGACCCCCCTACCATCACAGCCGTGGTAGGGGTCGCGGGGGAAGAGGAGTGTCGGTGTGTCGTTGCCGCTCGCCCTATCCTCCGCGACCAAGCGCGGCCGTGGCGCTTGGCACGGCATCGGTGGGGCCGCAGGGGAAGAGGAGTGTCGGTGTTACGTTGCCGTTCTCCCTATCCCCTGCGGCCGGCTGTGTGGGCCCCGGTCGCCGTCAGGTGGACTGGGGCAGGGCCTGCTTCCGCAGGCCCCAAATTATGAGGGCTGGTTGGACGGTGGAAACGGGATTCCATCGTCCAACGGACAGCCCTCCGGAGTGGAAGGCAGGCGCGTGTGCGTGTCAGCGCGCCTGTCCTTGGGCCAAGAGGCCAAGGCGGCGGTTGCTCCGGCCCCTCTGATTCAGCAGAGGGTGCCGTGAGGCCGTTGGCGAGCCGGGGCCGCTTAAGTAGCGGCCGGCCGCGCCGGGGCTGTGGAGCATGAAGAAGCACACGGTCCCGGCCGATAGCGGCTGAGAGGTGACACCGCGGAGTTTTTAGTAGTAACACCACATAACCTTACCGGTGTCCCGTAACCGGTAAGGTATCCGAAGGGATTTCCTCCGCGTCAAAAAAAAAAAAAAGGTGTTAGATAATAACGATATGTAAGTATATTATATCTCGAAATTTCAGCTTAACAAAACATCAAGTGAGAGTTCCTGGATACAAAGAGGTAAGAGTTGCAAAATTTGGCCAAGTGCGAGTCGGACTAGCGCAGAAAAGGTTCCATACCATTATCTATAAAAGTCACGTTTGTTGTATGGAAGTCTCATTTACCTAAATATTTATTTTTAATTTGATTTTAGTATTGGTTAAAGCCGCAAAAGAAATAGGTACATCGTCTGTGAAAATTTAACTGTCTAGCTATTAGGGTTCATGAATGACAAACAGACAGACAGACAGCGGAGTTGTAGTTATGTCCTGTTTTTACCCTTTGGGTACGAAACCCTAAAAACTAAGTTTTAGGTTTACCTGCAAGATAATTTGGTTTCCATAATAGCAATATACGAATATATCAAGCGCCACTGCTACTAAATACTCCATTGTCACCATGTCGAATTTCTGCAAAGGCAAAGATAATAAGCAAGGAAAATATAAATGATATAATTAAACCAAACCTGCATATGTACCTATGCATGTACATATGCATGTTTGGTCGGTTGTTGGATTTATTAATTGACCGAGCATGCGAAGCGAGCGAGGGCTTCTAGCCAGACGTCCCACTGCTGGGCAAAGATATTTAAATATGATATAATCCAAATAGGATATGAGTTATCTAAGAATCACATAACCCCCCCGATAAAAAAAGCTCCCCCTCATGCATGCATCATGCATGAAGGTATAGTTAGTGCTTAATATACCTACGTAGTGTCAGTCTGTGCCCAACATAAACAGTTTGTGCGTCTTGTCGTATTGTAAAAAACGGAAAAAAACGATATCTGCTAAGGGTAACTATATTTCAGCAGGAAAATTCTAAAGGAATGATCGGAGAGAGAAATAATGTGCAAGATAAATAAATATATAGGGAAAAATTACACTGATTGAGCTAGCCCCAAAGTAAGTTCGAGACTTGTGTTATGATAGCTTATATTTCAAACAAAAATAGAATTAGTGCGTCTTCAGGTTTTTGAGGTACCTATTGAGTTTTTTGCAGAAGGCTACTTAGAAAATACAAGCTAAACAATGTTCTCCCAGACCCGTCTGGCCATGGCTTGGGGGATATAGGCCAAATCCTCTGGCCGCTCTGGCCAAGTATGGCTCTGTTAGCACAGAGAGGGTCTCACTTCTACAGTGGAGATTGAAAAAACAGATAATGACTCACCAAGGTAGCTGCATACAGCAGTGTGCAAAGGTACAGCGTCACTTGCACCACTCTCAGTGCAAGTAGGGGCGACACGAATTTCTCAAACTTCTCTTTGTACATGTTGACGACTTGACACACGCGGGCGCAGTCGCGGAGCGCCTCTAAAGTGGCCAAGTCGTATGCTCTGCTGTAGATGTCTGCAGGGTAAATAAAGCAACAAGTTAATTTGCCAGGCAAATTAAAAAATCCTCGACTTTGGGTAACGCCATCTAGTGATGAGCAGCGGAACTATGTATTTCAACTGATGTCTGTAGCGCCGTCTAATTTGCTAGGGAAAACCCTCTGACTTTCTAGCGTTCCCAATAACTTCGGTTAAAACCACAGAGTAATAATCATCATCATCATCATCTTCCTCGCCTTATCCCTATTTGGGGTCGGCTCTGTATGTCAACTCTCTCCACAGTTTTCTATCATTAACCATATTTGTACTAACCCCCCTAATAATATACTGGATAAAACAGACTTTCAGAGCCACTGCAAGGAAACTTGCTTTTACGTCTCCTGAATGCTGTCTTTTAATGTCATTTATACGCACGTTGCGGACGTAAAAAGCCACTTTTAAGCCCACAAGAGGTTACTTCAAATTTTCAATGTTAATATATTTTGTCATTCTTACCGAATTTGGTAGTCCTATCCACAAAGTACGTATTCTGCAATTATAACAACCAAATATTAAATACAGAATGGTTCAAAAACTGAAGAACTAATTGGCACTTAGGCTCGGCGCAAACGGGCCACCGACCATCATCATTTCAGCCGCATAACGTCCACTGCTGGACATAGGCCTCTCACAAGGATTTCCAAAATTACCGATCTAGAGCGACTTGCATCCAGCGCCTTCCAGCGAACTTGGTCAGGCCGTCAGACCACCTTGTTGGTGTCCTATCCTATATCGAAGAGTATATACTCTTCAATTGCCAGTAAGTGGTCGCCATTCGAAAACCTTTTTGCCACCGACCACATTCCTGCTAATATAGTGTGAGTCCATACATCATCATCATCCTCACGTATTCCTAGGCTGGTTGCATCCTCAGCGGTAACGCTTCAGAGCCCGGGGTCCGCTACCTAACCTAGGTTATTTGACGAGGTTACAGGTTTTTACACAGAGCGACTGCCGTCTAACCTACGTACCCCAAAGAGAAGACCAATCCTTGGATAGATTTTAGAGTAAACGCTAGACCCGTCTAGCAATGGCTCAAGACAGGATGTGTTGAGGCCATACAAAATGTATGAAAACTACAAGAAAGTGGTCGGTGTTTTGCAGTGTCCCATTTGCTCCAAGCCTTAAAAACGAGAGTTCACGACACGCTATCGGCGATCAGTGTCATGATTGAACTGTTGCGCGGCTATTTCAATAGTCGCGCTAACGTCGCAACACTTGTCGCCGACCTGCGAGCTGCCACTCGTCTGAGCTATATGGTCTAGTCAGGGGGGTTACTCCAAAAACTAATACGATAATCGTCCGATAGTCACGACATATTTCTATACATTCATACATACATACTATAACGTCTTTATCGCTAATGGAGCAGACAGAGCGTTTTGGGTCTTGCGGCTCTAAACAGAGAACCTAGGCCTTCAAGACTCAAAGGCCACTTTTAGCTTGATGTGTGTAAGAAGGTGGATGAAGGAATCAAAATACTGACGGGTCGCTAGCCGCATCGCCTGTTAACATGATTCGAATTTTCGCCCATTCCGTCAATCGGCTCTAACGATCTGCCCGAGTAGAGAAGCAGCTGGTACATTCTAAGTTTTTTTTTTCTTTTCTCCCATGAAATTTCTTCTTCTGAATTCTTCCATGCTGGACCAGCATGGAAGAAGTCTATGTCAAATCAAATAAGACTTTATCATCATACTTTAGTGCTCAGTGGTTGACAGAGAAACGTGGATACACGGTAACCGCCTTGAAGTGCTATTTTTGAAACGCAGAGTCACCTAAACGAATGGTTTTTCCATACAAAAAAGCGTTCGATTAGTGACTCCGCGTTTGAAAAAATAGCACCTCTGAGCCCATAAAAACTCACCATTCTCTTGCCATAATGATACCGCGACGATGTCATCTCTGCTCGATTATAAATATAACTGTGCCGCTCGTCGTCAAGTATGTCTGTGTGGGAGGCTGCTATAGCCGCATGTTGGATCCCAGCTTGCAGCAGCGCCGTGTAGCGTGCATTGCGGAGCGAGCAGCAGAGAAGGTCCAGTTGACCGCAGAGGAGGATGGAGTTGGATGCGAAGAACACGCCTGCGATACAAAAATAAGTATATCTACTAGTTAAGTCAATCCTTTACTTTGTGTGTTATTCGTTTCATTTCGAAACTGAACCGTTACTCCGTAATGTCGTCATTTTTAGGGTTCCGTTCCCAATGGGTAAAACAGGGCCGTATTACTAAGACTCCGCCGTCCGTCTGTCCGTCTGGGTCACCAGGCCGTGTCTCATGAACCGTGCTAGACAGTTGAAATTTTCACAGGTGTTGTTCTGTTGCCGCTATAACAACAAATACCCGGCCAAGTGCGAGTCGGACTCGCGCACGTAGGGTTCCGTACCATTATCTATAAAAATCAAGTTTTTTGTATGGGACCCCTTAAATATTTATTTTATTATGTTTTTAGTATTTGTTGTTATAGCGGCAACAAGAATACATAATTTGTGAATATTTCAACTGTCTAGCTATCGCGGTTCTTGAGATACAGCCTGGTGACAGACAGACGGACAGACAGACAGCGAAGTCTTAGTAATAGGGTCCCGTTTTTACCCTTTGGGTACGGAACCCTAAAAATAGATAATGGTGGTGCCCCCAACTTATTTGTTGTCGTGCCTCGTTCTTTCACTTATTGATACTGGCGGATTTCCCCTAAGGCCTAGTAGAAGACCAAGAGCATCGATCCTACCAAACCCTCCCCCCCCTCACTTAATCTATACATACGGCCCGTATATGTCTATCTGCATGCTATCAGGTTTGCTTTTGTATTTGTTAAACAACAGTCACAGTGATTACTGATAAGCCAACCTAATTGGTCCTTACTTTTATACGAAATTCAGGCACTACTAGCTGCGCCCTGCGATGTTACCCGCGGAAAAAGTAGCCTGTGTGTTAATTTAAGGTGTCTGCATACCAAATTTTATCAAAATTCGTCCAGCCGTTTGCGTGTGAAGAAGAAACAAAATACACATACAAACTTTCGCATTTATAATATTATTGTAATTTACCCAGCTGTCCCATAGCAAATCCGATGAACGCTTGCCCCATGCACTGCCGTATGAACGCGAACTCTATGAACGGAGACCTGGTGATGTCCGTGTAAGTCCAGTTCTGAAGAGGCAGCTTCTTCCACACTGAGAAATAAAGAGACTATCAAAACCTCCAAGTTCACTATTATAGCTTCGTTTAAATTTGGAAATATCTAATAAATAAATATATACTGAGCTAGCCCCAAAGTAAGTTCGAGACTTGTGTTATGGGATACTAACTCAACGATACTATATTTTATAACAGATACATATATAGATAAACATCCAAGACCCAGGACAATTTGAAAAAAGCCATTTTCCAACTTGCCCTGATCGGGAATCGAACCCGGGACCTCTGGGTGGCGGACTAGCATGGTGACCACTACGCCACGGAGGTTGTCGTCGTCGAGGTAATGCCGTATTACCATTTTGTTTTTCTTCTACAGGTATTTAAGCCCCAAGGGAGGTATGGGTAACAGAGCGGGAAGTAGCCACCATCAGTGCCGTAAATAGCCTTTTTTGCGCCCTGTGCGAGGTTCTATAACTGCGCCCTTGTTTTTTAGATATTATAGGTACCCTAGAGCAATGCTATGTATAGGTCTACTTTATTTCATTCAGGATGATAAAATAAAGCACAAGGAAATTGGTGTTGGTGGACCAATTATCTAATATTTTGGAAGAAAAATCTATTTTTTTAAAGAATTGATGTGGGCAAACAAGCATCTGATGTTAAGTGGACCCTTCGCCTGTTATACCACCCACTGTGACTCATTCACTAAAACTCAATCGCAAGTTCACTAGTGCAAATGCGTTGCCCACCCTGATCTTGAAATTTTCAGGAGCAAACCGAAAAAATAATAGTCCTGCCTGATCTAGCCGTTCTTGCGCCCCCCAGTGTCTACGCCCTGTGCCTGGGCACCGGTGGCACCGCCCTATTTACGGCACTGGCCACCATGTCATCTAATGCGATAGTAATTATTGAATAAATCCTTCCTCTGTTAGAAGTTAGAAGAGAAAATTGTCGTCTGTAAACAACCTAAAACAGTTTAGCAGCTGACTGATACAGGCTTTTAAGAAGAAACGAAGTGTCACCATGCTAGTCCACCATCCAGCAGTTCCGGATTCGATCTCCGGTAAGGGTAAGTCGGAAAAAGGGCTTTTTAAAATTGTCTTGGGTCTTGGATGGTTATCTACATATTATTTTTTATAAAATATAGTATCCCATAACACAAGTCTCGAACTTACTTTGGGGCTAGCTCAATCAGTGTAATTTGTCTCCATATATTTATATATTTATTAGCATTTTGTTATGATGACAATGGTGATACTGGTATCAAACTTCTCACGCAAGATTATCTGATGCTTTAAATACAGTAGACCGAAATAACCTTAGCTATACTTTGATTGGCCGAGTACTTACCTTGAAATAGTCACCAAATACTTACTATTAACGATTTCCGGTATAACATACATCGTCACACTAAACATAGTGCACGCCGTATAAAAGTATCCAAAACTCTTCGCCGTCCGATAACTCTGCAGCATGGTCATATTTGTCAACCCATTAGCCGAGTAATACTCAAAGTTATTCTTCATGAACCTTATCAAGTCGTACATTTCCTCACGATAAACCACGAAATAACTAACAATAGCAATTGAAACAATAAATGGCATGCAATCTGCCAACTCATCCAAACTATCCATTATTCCTACCCATTCAAAATATAAGTTCACGAATAAAATAGTTGGGATGTTAATTAATACGAAAAGAACCATGCAGATATAAACATTGTTAAATATTGTTTGGTATTCGTTTTTCGGTTCTGGGTACCAATCCCAGCAACCGACGATTTTTAAGGGGATTTCCAGGAAATGGGTGTAATTTGTAATACTATCGGTGTTAATAGTGGTCTTTTCTTTAGATTTCTTGCAAAATGAGAACATGGTGACTTTGGAAACGGTTCTGATCGAATGGATTTCGATAAGATGTTTAATTTAATTGCTCGTATTATAAGGGCCTTACACACGAACAAAACCAGTAACAAGTTTATGTACTAAGTAAACTAAAAGCCGTACTTAAAAAAATTCTAAGCAATCTTAAATTTGCTAAGCAAATTTTAAAAATGCGTGCCGTGCATGTAATCATTTTTTGAGATGGCAAAAAACTATTGAACTCGCGACACTGTTACCGGAACCGAAACAAAGTTTTCACTTCAATAGGCAATTCTTTAGTACCACTGTTTTTTTTAAAATCAGGAACGTTCAGATACCTAGGAATATATATTTTATGAATATGAACAAGCAGCTTTATATAATTACCACGAAGAATATTTAACTCTTCACTTGATCCAAGTTGTAAGCAGTAAATCTGACGTTGTTAGCAAACTAATTAGGAAAATTATAATTGCAGGTCAATTTTGAAACTTTGTTGGTAATTGTCCGTTGCTTATTGTAAATGCATGGAACACTTTGATTACTAAAGGTATCGGACAACTTTAGATCCTCTCAACTTATATTTTTTTTTATTTTCCTTTTAATAAATACTATCTTGCCGTTTGGTATTCGGCAAAGTAGAACAGGACCATTCCAAGTCAACCCGTGGATGTCATAGGGATTATAAGGGCGCTATAACTGGGCAGCGTGGAGAGTTAAGGCCAAAACCCTCTGGCTAAGTATGGCTCTAGTAGTACAGAGACGGTCGTGTTCCTGCAGTAGAGACAAAAAGACCTGGTGATGATGATGAAGTAGACTTGAGTTGACTTATATGTATGTATAAGTGTATGTGTATATTACTATATATTTTTTATATATTAAATATTATATATGTATATTTTATGTATTTATATTTATTATGTTATAGTTTTTGTATTTACAAGTATTAGTATAACTTTGTTTTTAGTGTAGTAAAGTAGTTATAGTTTAGTAAAGTAGTTATTAGGTTTAATTAGGTTCTGTTTTCTGTTTTATGTATGTTGTACCTACTCTCTACCCTGTGTTTTAAATTGTCCTCTTAATTCAAGGTTGACTGGAAGAGATCCCTATCTGGGATAAGTCCGCCTTTGTACTGTTTTCTACTTCTAACTTGTATTTTTGTGTCTTGTGTTTATGTACAATAAAGTTTTAAAAAACAAACAAACAAAGTACCATCTCATACTGTAGAGAGAGATAGTGATATAATATGATAGCTCTTATCTGACGAAAGTGGTATAAACGCTGTCGCCGGTGCCATGATAAAGGGGGACGGGGGTTATTCCATAAATTTGAACGTTCGATAGCGACGTCCTGTTCCTATATAAAACCAAATTATCATCATAAATTAATACTCAATGTAGCTTGACACTGAAACGGCAGCTACGTCAGTCTTGCATACCGCTTTAGGAATAACCCCCCAGGCGTAGTAACCTGAAGAAATCTGTGGTGTCTCCTTGGTCTGAGGTGGTGTTGCACACTATAGTTGGGAGAACAGAAACTCTACTGATATAGATATTAAATAAAAAACAAGTTTTTAAAAAGCTACAATTTATTTTAATAATTTAATTTAACACAATTCAACACATGATTTTCTAACCAACATTATAAAAGTATGAAAATACTGAATATGTTGACACTACAATTTCTCCACTCACTGGGTAGCCAATGAACTAGCGTCTCTGAAACAAGATTATTCATTTCAATATCTTACCACAGTTCAACCAAAATGAAACTCCGATAAAACTTCCTCGATAAGATAGGTACTCCGAATTATCTTCGAAAATAAACATTACTAACTGTACCCGCGGGCTCCGCTCCCCGTGGGCATTTCAGGATAAAAAGTACCCTATGTCCTTCCTCGAGTCTCAAACTATATCCATACCAATTTCATCCAAATCGGTTCAGTAGTTTAAGCGTGAAAAGGTAACAAATAAATATACAAACTCACTTTGACATTTATAATATTAGTAGGATACACTGAATTACATTCAACTACATCGGTCATTTTGGAAATCTTTGGGAGAGGCCTATGTCCAGCAGTGGACGTTATGCGGGTGAAATGATGATGATGATGACAGACAACTACCGGATCGTCCAAGTAGGTACCTAGACTAAAAACGCGCTCGCTTCGCATCAAAAAAATATGTACAAGGTACATGTCGCTTCGCTCACTCTTTCAAAAACTCCTAACAAAGACGACATTTCAGACTTATTTCTCCTCGGACCTCTTATGTCTGCAGATCCTTCGGAGCTCCAGCGCAGCCCGCACGATGACCACCAAATACTACTAAAAGTCAGGCTTCACATCGATGAACAGCCCCTTGGTATACGGTAAATGAGGGCTAACTCCCGTCCAAGTAGACTCTAAAGTCTAAAATCGCGCCCTATACACCCACTCTTTCAAAAATTCCCTGCAAAGACGACGAAGTAGACTTACTTCTCCTTAGACCTCTTCTGCGCAATCCTGTAGATCCTCCGGAGCTCCAGCAACGCCCGCATGATGACCACCAACTGCTGCTCGAAGTCCGCGGGCTTCACGTCAATGATCAGCCCCTTCTGCTTGCAGATCTTGGTGTACAGACTCCAGATGGCAGATTTGACGTGGCAGAGTTCGACATGGCGTCTCGCTGCCGTCTCTTTGAGGCGGTTGAGGGCTAACTCCCATTTTATCACCCGGTTACGCACTTTGTCGTAACGCCACTGAAACATAATGTAGTGCAAAATCGTTAGATCTTGACAGAGGTTGCCTTGTTTTAAAATTGTGTTGGCCACAAAAGTGCCATGGAATAATTTCTTCTTCATCTTGACGCGTTCGGTTGCATTCTCCTTTAGCTACTCGTATACTGCTTTGGAGACCGGAGTGCGCTTTCTCGCGTTTTCTACTCTTAATAATATGCTTGTCAATGGTAACCCAAGAATAAGGGAGATTATGCGAAATCGTGGAGCAATATCCGGAGAGTTTAAACAATTTGACCGGTCGCCTGCCTTATATTTTTACCGTGATAGTGGGCGAGAGGATGGAAAAAAGAATCAAAAACTGTGCTAGGTTTCCAGCCTCAGTCGTCGCATCGCCTATATTACTTTTATTTACATGATTAGCATATTGGTTACCTATTCGACAGCGGCGTAGTCTGCATATCCTCAATACTCTGTATTCCATACTTTTTGATCCTAAAACTCCGGCTTATCTTAAAACCAAATTTCCCTTTCTAGGTAATTCCCACGTCAGAACTCTTCGCTCTTCAAGCAATCTCCTTCTTGATATGCCACTTTCCCGGACTGGGTTCTATAATAATTCATTTGTCGTTCAAGCTGTACGACTTTGGAACGCCTTACCAGTCAGTATCCGGAAAGCTGAATCTCGTCTTGCGTTTAAGAGAGCAGTGCGTGCACATTATCTCCAAAAACTGTCACCGGCTATATAAGTAGTATTTATGTAGTTTATGTATGGTTTATTTTTGAATTATTATTTATGTATATTTATGTGTAGGTTTATCCACGATATATATTAAACGACTATATGTACTTACTTAATAATTATAAGTTTACTCCTTTCTTTTTGTCTTTTTTAGTTAGTTGCTGTTGCTTACCCCAAAAGATTACTTTCTCAGCATCACCTGTTGGTTGACTGGTAGAAAAGGCCCCTGGCCTTAAGTCCGCCATTTACATGTATATTGTAATGAAGTTAAATAAATAAAATAAATAAATAAATTGGCCAATACATCGATAGCGCAGGAAGAGAAGCAACTGGCAAATTTTTCTTTTCTCTCAGCCAGTCCAGCATCTAAAATAAAAAATTGAAAACTTACTCGTAAATTGGCTAGCGTGTTGTTCAGCCCCATGAGGAACAGCTTTTTCTCCTCGGTCAAGGCAGCGATCTCCTGGCGAGCATTCTCCAGCATTTCCAGATCCCTCTCCTGACGGTCAGCCAGGGTGTTCTTAGCAGCAGCTGTTTAGAGGAAGAGTTACCGGCAGGCATGCATGAAGAGAGTGATGAGTGTAGGCGAAACGAAAGAGGTCTGTCAGGATCATCATCATCATCATCAACAGGTCTTTTTTGTCTCCACCGCAGGAGCACAATCCTTTTTGTACTACCACGCTGGCCAGACGGGTTGGAGAGTTCTATCAGGATCATAGCAAGTGATACAACGGGCAAAGAATTAAAGGATCAAATAATAATTATCGTGTTCTTGCTTCTTCATATTTCCATAATCTTCTCTTTTCTATTTTACTTTTACTTGTGGAGACTTTTTAATGGCTTTTTATTACTTATCGTTTCTGTATTTATACCCAAGTCTTCCAAAAATGTAATAAATAAATAAAAGAAGCCCTAAATTCACGTTGGTTCCAGCGCGGCGAAGTCCTAGTGACTTATATTTTGTAAAGACTGCATGTTGCTAAATCTCTTACCTAAAGCTTCATATCGATTAAGCACATCCAAGGGTTGCTTGAATTCCGGGTGACTGTGGACAACAGCCATCAAATAGTCCTGAAAAATAATGAGTTGATAAGAAAACGCTAGGAATCATTACTATTATTATAAAGCGAAAGTTTGTGTGATGCAGGAAGTTGACATCCTAGATATAGGTTACTTTAACCGAGGATAACACAACGGGGCGCAGCTGGTTAAACATAAATGCTTATTTTCCTCCATTCCCCTTAAAGTCCACAAGGACTTTAAATAAGCTGATGAGGTACACATATTAGACAGACCACAAGGTCTGTCTAATATGTGTACCTCTCTATTTAGCTCGCGATAGAACTCGGTACCTTTTCGTTTATATAGGTACCTAGAAGTGCAATGCAAGCCAATTTCATTCTTATAACTTTAGACATACGATTAATGTCACGGAATTAACCACTCCGGAGTGGTTACCGCTCGCATAGCAATATGTAGGCCTGTTTTAGTGTGGGTCGTCCGAGAGCTAGATGGACCAAATCTATTTTGAAAGACTGAAGTGGATACCATTATACAGAGAGAGGCCTATTTCCAATATAATGAATGATGAAGACGAAGTTCTCACCTCATAAATGGTGTAATCCTTGACCTGTTTCTCCATAAGCGCCTTGACTTCCTCCATCTCTTGCACCCTCTGCCGCATGGCGTCAGTTTCCTTGGTCTTCCGCTCCAAGACCTCGGTGTCTGCCTCCATCTTCCGCTCGGCACGGTCACGTTTCTCCTGGTTCTCCCTGATGAACTGTTCGAAACAAAAATCTATAAATCCGATGTAAAACTTAATAATCATCGAATAATCGATAAACATTAAATAAAAAACGTTGTCATCATCATCATCATCTGGTCTTATGTCTCCACTGCAGGAGCACGACCCTCTCTATACTACCAGTCATACTTGGTCAGAGCAGCCAGAGGACTTGGCCTACACTCTCCTCGCTGGCAAGACGGGTTGGAGAGGTCTTATCGATGTTTTATAAGCTTTGCTTTGCTTGTATTTCCTATGTCGCCATCTATGACATCCACGGGAGAACTTGGAGCACCCCTATTCTATTCTGCCGGAAACCACACGGTATTTATAACCTCCTCCTTTTTGGAAGTTGGTTTTAAAAGCATCCATTAATTTTCCACTTTTTTCGAAAAATTACGAAGATCACATCTTTGTAAACCTTCGTACCTTATTGAAGCTGATGAAAGACTCCTTGAGCATGTTCTCTCTTTGCCGCAAGTCCTCCCACTTGGCGTCCATGATAACCCGGTTCCGGTGCTCGTCCTGCCGCTTGAGGGCCAGCTTCTCGTCAGCCCGCATCAGGTCGCGTCGCGCCTGTTCCATCAGAACTTGCGGGGTAGGCCGCGCGACGTCCCATACTGGGTACTTCCTATGAAAGAGTAAATATAAAAAAAAAATTGTTTATGAGTTAGACCACTAGCTGCTCTGGCCAAGTAATTCATAATTCATTTTAGACCACTGGCTGCTCTGGCCAAGTAATTCATAATTCATTTATTTCATGTTTTCATGCACATACAATTGTAAAACTTAAATCTAGTATGGCTCTGGTAGTACAGAGAGGGTCGTGCTCCTGCAGTGGAGACAAAAAGACCTGTTGATGACTATGATGATGATATTTACGAGTAGGTTTGTCTACATTGTCTACATTTTGACGACCGCTGTGCCTAGTTGTCGTCATGCTAGGCTGTCACACCGGATGTGCCGTGTTCGATCCCCGGTCAGGTCAAGATGGAAGATGATCTTTTTCAGATTGACCTCGGTATTGGATGTTTATCTATATATGCATTTGGTATAAAATATAGTATCTTTGAGTTAGTATCCCATTAGTCCCATTACACAAGTTTTTAACTTACTTTAGGGCTAGCTCAATCTGTGTGATTTATACATCATTTCAGTCGCATAACGTCCACTGCTGGACATAGGCCTCTCCCAAGGATTTCCAGAATGACCAATCTTAAGCGGCCAGTATCCAGCGCCTTCCAGCGACCTTGGTCAGGTCGGCAGACCACCTTGTGAGTGTCCTACGCTTCGTTTGCCAGTACGTGGTCGCCATTTGAGAACCTTTTTGCCCCATCGGCCATCGGTTCGTCGTGCTATGCGTCCCGCCCACTGTGATTTGTCCGTATATATTTATTTATTGTATACAGAATTCCTAAACAGGAGTATGCGAAACGAGACAATTAATAAATATCAGATATTGTATATCAGCTGCTTCTCTTCCTGGTCAGATCTTAACGGGCTGGTCTAGATAATCGAAAATAAGCGATGCTGCCAGTAACGGGTATGTCCCATTTGCCACCACTGGGAGCCACCACCACTGGTGGCAGACGGGACAATTTTTATGTACACGTGTGCCAGATGCCACCAGTCACGACGCCCCCACTGGTGGCGAATGACAATCGCCAATCATTCACAGTCTCATTTGCCCCCAGTGGTGGCGAATAGAACAAACCCTGGTTTTGATTCCCATTCGCTTCCAGTGATGAAGAAGTGGCTGGACCGCCTCGAAGGCACAATATAGATTACCTCTACTCTGTCAAAGGGAAGATCTTCCCGCCAGGCATAGTGTTGCGGTTGCGCCTGGGGAACCGCGGCTCCAACGGTGTATCGTCGGAGGTTGCGTACCTATACCTAGTCAGTTGCAACCAGAACTTCTAAGATCGAGATATAGGATACTGCTGGCGCCATCTCGTATGTATTTTGTGAACTATGTTGTCGGACGACGCTTCATTGTTCTGTGGCTGTAGTTCCTCGTAGTGGCGTAGTGGTCGCTACATGTGCATTGGACAAAGATTGGAAAGTGAAGAGATTTACAAAAGGGTCTAACTGCAGCTAGGTGTGGTATCTTATACCTTTAAACGAACAATTCTTGTATATTTATATATATATATAATTTATTTATATATTTATACATTTCTGTGATCTCAAAATCGGCTCTTAACGATTTCGCTGAAAATTTGTATATGGGCGTTTTCGGGGGTAAACAATCGATCTAGATTAGTTTTATGTTTGGGAAAATACGTGTTTTCGAGTTTTCATGCGTTTTTCTTTCCACACAAAATATGGTCGCTAATTTCGTCGCGCCGACCGTCTTGTTTTTAGCTCAGCAGTTAAGGATACCGACCGCTAGAAAGAGTGTTACGGGTTCGAATCCCACTCGGTGACTTACTTTTGTTTCTTTTTATGTTTAAGTTTATATATAATTTTTTATTTTGCATTGTTTTTAGACAAGTTTAAAAAAAAAGTTAATGTTTGAGATGTAACCGGGCAAAGCTCGGTCGTCCAGGTACCACTTATTTATGACACTCACTTCACCATACTGGCGCTTTCCATCAAAGACTTGTAGTATTCCTCGGCACATTCCACAGGTGGCCCGTGCGGAAGCGCTATGGGAGCCAAATCCTTCATTACTTTCTTCATTTTTCTAGTGAATACAAAATTAACGCTCTGTAGAAAATATTTTTGCTGTTTCTTAGCAAATTGGCTGACAATAAATACATGAGTGTCGCGTAGCAACGCAACGAATTCTCTTTGGATTTTAATTTTTAACCAACTTCCAAAAGCATGAGTTTTAAAAATTAATTATTGAAATTATTTCGTGCAAAAAAATACATCCCCATTTATAATGCGTAGGTATTGGTAAGCTATTATATATTGAGTACAATTATATGCATGATGCAAGTGCCTCTATAGCTCTAAAACATTTTAGTAGAAAATTATATTTTTTACCGGCAACACAAGGTCCTAGGTAGGTACAAATAAAAAAAATTGTTTCTGACGGTTGCCAACTTAGGTGTTTTACCCCCAAATTTAGGGGGCTAGAAGTGTTAAAAGGGATTTTCTAGGGGCTGGTATTATTTGAGGGTTTTTTTGGGGGCTACAATTTTTTTTAATCAAAATCTGTATTATGAAATATATATAGTAAAGTACAGTTTATAAACCAAACCTTATTACAAACAAAACAACGGTTTTAATTTAAATCAAGTAGTGTAGTCGGTTAAAGGCCGACTAGTTTTGATTTGGAAACGCGAAACCGTCGAGTCGCTTCTTCTAAACTCGCCTAAAACACGTTAATACACTTAATACCGTGTTAACAGTAAATATGTCATCTCATGTCAATTTTAATAATATTTTAAACTGTACTGTACTTAATTTTATTAAATAATTTAGTAACTTCATACCTATTACCTATCTAATGTTTTATTTTAAAAGTTACGAAACAATTTAGGCACTATACAAGTCGCTGGTAAGAACTGGATGGCAACTGCCGCGGACGCGGACAGAACGGGATGGCGCAGACAAAGGGAGGCCTATGCCCAGCAATGGGTTTTTGAAAGCTAATGATTATGATGATGATAAGTACTTAATATAAAATTCTATATTTAGGAGTTTTTAGGGGCATTCAGAAAAAAACTTGGGGGTAAATTCTGGTATTGGCTGGTAACACTTTATGCGGTCGGCGACTCGGCGTGTTTTTTTCTTTCCGTCGAATTTGATAAACGTTTTTGAGATTTTCTTTTGAAATAATTTTGGATTAAATTGTTATAATCGTGAATGCGAATTGATATTTATAAGTCAAAGCTAAATGGGGACGTAGCCCCCTATATGAGTTCACCACAATATTTCATCATCAGCATTATCCATCACCAGTCCAGCCAGTGTTCAGAAAACCAGGAATTCCACCTGTGGTCAAGGCAGTTTTGCCTAATATACTCACTTTCCAGGAATTGTCGTCAGGTAAATTTTGTTTTAAAAGTTATCAAGTGTCAAAAAGTTTCTTTCAAACACGGCTTGCAACTCACTTTGTAAAATGAAATCATGAGTTAAAAAAATGGATTTGCACTTGTTTAGTACCTACCCATGTTTATGATGGTCACATCACAAGTTCTGGTAAACTTACAAGTAAAACTTTTACTACATTATTTTGACTGATTAATGTGTTATCTGAAGAATAATAAAAACCCTGCCTATTTCTATCCACTGACTGAAAGCCTTTCAGAAGTGAGTGAAGTCTTTTAGTGTCCTCACTTAGCCTAAATAGTAAGACAGCAAACTTTTTACTATGCTCAACAAAGCTTATAAACATCATAAGGCCTCTCCAACCCGTCTGGCCAGGGTAGAAAGAGTAGGCCAAATTTGGTCAGAGCAGCCAGTCCCCTGGCTGCTTTTTTTGGCTCTAGTAGAACAGAGACGGTAGTGCTCCTGCACACTAGACTAAAGAGACCTGATGATGATGATGAAGCTTTATACAGAAAATGCTGCTGCCTGTTTTCTGTTACCTATATCTTATTTTCTTTTCAACCGCACCCATCATAGAGAAATAGCAAAGTTGGAAATCTTGTTGTACTCTGACATCTCCAAATGGCATAATTATCATTACTGTATAGGCCTCTCCCAAGGATATCTGACTGATGCCATGGGAGTAAATAATGGAGGATGTTTGGCATTGGACTTCTAGTAGCTAATATGATGATGAGAGTAAATAATATCAATTTTTGTTGATGAAATTAACATGTGTGGTGTTGGCAGAGAATGATATAATGTCTCACCACCCATTTCCTCTCCCACAGGTATTGTAAGAGACAACTAAGACTGATAGGTTACAGAATAAGGGTAGCATCATCCTCTGCTTTGTCTAATTTTATACAATCGATGGCAGGATGGGGCGGAAAGGTTCTCGAATGGCAGCCACGTACGGGCAAGCGCTGTGTAGGACACCCACCTACTAGATGGTCAGACGACCTGTGCAAGTTGCAGGAAGGTGCTCGACTTTTGAAATCCTTAGGGGAGGCCTATGTCTAGCCGTGGACTTCCTGTGGCTACATAATGATGATGATTCAATCAACTGTGATCATCAACCTGTCTACCCAGTATGGTGATTATGTGCAAACCCTCTCTTTATTGGGAGTGACATAATTTTACTATTTATGACAGGTGACTGCCATAGATTCAGAGCGTATGCTGCGTAAAGTGTGACCACGCAACATGTTAAGTTTATCTCTGAGTTTTTGGTGGGAAGTCTTGACTTCCCGCCATAAACTCAACTGCAAACTCCAACTGGACCCCTTGGGGTCCAGTTGGAGTTTGCTTTAAATTGTTTTGCAAATTGATTCTTGTGGACTTCATAATATGAAATTGGTGTAGTTTGGTGTTATAAATGCTCATTCTCATGAACAATATGTGAAATGTTTAAAGTGGACAGTCAAAGTGCGGTTGTAGTGATATTTATTTGTGGACTGCGGTGGGCGTCTTTGGGCGCCGTCCGCCACTCAATCGGCTATGAAAACCAGTGGACTCGTATAGATTTGTCGCCAGAAGCTCCCGTGAAGCAATCAAAGGACCTATACCAACCTTTGATTGTATAGTTAAGGGTTTAGGATTAGGAATAAAGAAGAGATGTTACTAGACACTGGCAAAATAAGCTTCAACGAAGTTTGACCGCCATAATCAAGAAAAGAAAGTTTATCTCTGTCAAACACTATGTGTGAAAGAGATAGCAGAATACTTCACGTTATACTGTATCTCTGTCCCACATAGAGTTTATAACACAACATACACCCTCAATAATAAAGAAATTGACATGCAAAAGTACGGAAATCACGTCAGTTCCATATAAAATTTGTCAAATCAAAGATGAGTGAAGTGTTAAGGGTCCGGCGGACCTAGACCAAAATACAACTTTCCATACAAACGTAGTCTACGTTTTATTTCAAAACGACATGTCCGATTTGGGCAAAATTTTGTAATTTCAAAGATATTCCAATTATCTAGGTTTATATTAAGTTTCCGACAGTAAAAATATGAACTTGAAATAGAATATAGTGTTTTATATCATTTTTGACCATTAGTATGGGAAACTTCTAAATCGTTATATTTTCTTTCCAGTTCATAATTTTACTATAGGAAACCCAATATAACCCTAGATAATTGCAATTTCTTTACAATTACCAATTTTTACCGGAATCTGACATGTGGTTTCAAAATTAAACGTGTACTACGTTTGTATGGAGAAGTCTAGGGTCGCCGGACTCTTAAGATCAATTAACAATTTACTCATTGATCATTTTGTTCATCGGTTTCAGGACCCAGTGATCATGAGTGTGAAACAGTATGTGGAGCCGGAGGAGACATACTACTTCGAGGAATTAAACAATACAATTGTGTAAGTCCTTATACCATCATATGAAATCATTTCCCAATTTTGTCATCTTGTCTGATTTGTATGTATTTTTCGTGAACATAAGCCGAAAGGAGTCTTTAATGTTCGAAACAAATTATGTGATGTGATAGACAACTATTTCCATAACATGAACCAAGTGTCATGCTCTGGAGGTGCGCTTTCTTGCTTTTTCTTCAAATATAAAATGCATATCAATGGTTACCCAAGAATGCCTTTGAAGAATTAAATTGAATAGATATTTGTGCTCATTCCTTTGGTCGCCTCGTATGACATCCATAAGAAGAGATGAAGTGGTCCTAGTCTAAGTCGGAAGCCACATAGTAAGTATGATTTACCCTTTTGGTAAATACTTATATTATTTTCTGAATAAAACTAACGTGAGATGCAATCATCATTTAATTTAATATTAAATTCGCGACACACTCAAGTGTGTCGCGAGCCGGTGCGGTGTACGGGCCTCTCGTCACATTCGCCCTGATGAAGACCTCCGGATGAGGTCGAAACATGTCGGCAGTAGCTGACTCTATACGTGAGTTATTATTATTGAATTTAATAATACTTATATTATATCCATCCTAGTTGTAAGTTTGTGTTTTTTTTTTCAGTTATCAAGTGAATGGTGGTCCGATGTGGTCAGGAGTTCAAGAAGATGGGCTCACACCAGAGCAGTTTCACCCTGAGAGGTAATATAATTACTTCTTTACATCCTATCACAGAGTTAATATTAGTGGCTCAAAGATTTAATATATAAAACTTGACTGAAAAGAATTCATAGTAAACTAAAAAATATTAATAAATCTCAGAAAATTTTTAAAATATTAGAGCACATCACTTTGTGACGAAAAAAGTTGTTTAGGCAAAAAAGTTGCGTCTTAATAAGGGTAACAAACAATTTTTATGTCACTTTTGCGATTTTTTTGAAATGACTCATACATGTATACGATAAGTTCACAACGCCTATATTTTCACCATTTTAAAAAATTTCGAAAAAAAAAGACAGAAAAATTCTATATCATTTTCGAACCTAAAAAAAATTCACAAGAATCGTTTAAGATATGCCACCTGTAGGTGAGAACAGATTGACACCCGGACAGCCGGACAAAAGCATTTTTGGCCAATCTCGAAACTGAGATGCAGGATCACAGAATTAATATAAGTATCTGGGGGCACGGTAGTGCCCCCACCAAGTCGAGCAAAAAAGCGTCACGGCCGTACCATCCTTTTCTCGAAGCAATTCAGACCATTTTCGACCCCCTGTAACTTCGTTGTGGATAAAACTAGAAGACTGAAATTTCAGTGACCATGCAGGCATTGTAAAGACACGGTATATTTCAAATTTCATTCAATTTAAACCAGTATTTTAAGAGTTATAACGGGTCAAATTTCTTAATTTTGTCACTCACTGACTCACCGATCATCAAAATTCTAAGGCACTTCTAGCAGACCTAGAAGCTTCAAATTTGGAATATAAGTAGTGTTTGGTGTATGAATCAAGGAAAAACTAAAAAATCTAGAAAAGACCGCAAAGAAAATTAAGCCCATACAGCCAAGTCTTCAGTAAAATTTTTCAATATTGGCTTTATTCGTAACGATGTTTTACGGCAGTTATTATTATTGCGTGCTAAGCCGCGGGTAAAGCTAGTCCCATATAAATATAGGCGCATGGTAGTGCCCCTGCCAAATCGAGCAAAAAATGGGTATTCCCGTCATGAAAACACGTGTAAATTAAATTATTCAATGCAAAAAACGTACCTACGTGCGTATTCGTACTTATTACCAGTGCGTAAGGTTGTAAATTAATTATTATACCACGCGCTGCGATGCTAGCGAGTGAGCGCGAGCCGTTACTATGCGCTGCGCGGTGCTAGCGCGAGGGCGCGGGGCGGGGACAGTGGCGGGGCGCGCGGAAAGGTGAATGTCGCCGAGCGAGCAGCAGCCGCGCATACGCGCGAGCGACCCAATGCTGTTCGGATGTGCCCAGAATTCTTACCTATAAGTTTGCGATTTTCATTGATAATTTCGATTGCTATATTAGTTTGACGACTAAAGGCTACTCTCATTGGTTTACTGATATTATTTGCTTACAATTTGGACGTTGTTCGGATAAATAATTTAAATTAAATATTGATACTTTAAGTACCTAAGTATTTATAAAGTAGAACTGTCTACAAAATACAAAAAGAAATGAGATCCCATCAAAAACAATACTTGTCAAAAAAACCAAGTCTCGCAACTCAGTTGTTCTGCGGTAAAAAGTTGTGAGATCCATGTAATACCAAGTCGGTTATTAATTTATTCAGTATCTACTTAAGCGACTTTCTGTCTTAATACGTCCAGTCTCTTATACCACGATCGTGGTCCATAACAATTGAAAATCAATTGTGTCTGGAATCTCCGTACTCGAAGCATTAAGTTGTTACGTAATAATTAACAGCATCTTATAGTGACGCATATCAATATTAAAATTCTTTAATGTTTTATATAAATATATTGAGACTTGGCCATCGCCTGAAAACACGTGTAAATTCAATCGCCTGAAAACACATGTAAATTCAATTATTTAGTGCGATGGCCAAGTCTCGATATATTTATATAAAACATTAAAGAATTTTAATATTGATATGCGTCACTATAAGATGCTGTTAATTATTACGTAACAACTTAATGCTTCGAGTACGGAGATTCCAGACACAATTGATTTTCAATTGTTATGGACCACGATCGTGGTATTAGAGACTGGACGTATTAAGACAGAAAGTCGCTTAAGTAGATACTGAATAAATTAATAACCGACTTGGTATTACATGGATCTCACAACTTTTTACCGCAGAACAACTGAGTTGCGAGACTTGGTTTTTTTGACAAGTATTGTTTTTGATGGGATTATTTATACATCATACCTCTCTCGGAATATATAAGTATGTATTAGATATTTTATATCTCATACCTCTTTCGGGCGGGCGCCTGCGGCCGCCTAGACAAGGTGAGAACGGGGAAGAGGTGCGGGGACGGGGAACGGGGATGCAAATTGCGCGGGACCAGATTGCGTTCTGTATGTAATACTCATAATTCCTAAGCCAAAAATAAATTATTTTGTACTGATAAAAATATTTATATAACAAATGTGAAAGGAACAGTAGGAAAGGGTCGGCCTCGGCGAACATTCTGCGACCAAATTGCAGACGTTCTAAAAAAAGGAGAGGTAAAAAGTACCCGTAACCGAAGGGCATGTATGAAGAGATAGATGAGTGTAGATGAAGCAAAAGAGGTTTGTCAGGATCGTAGCAAGTGGAGGACCATAGTCTCTGCCTACCCCCGTGGGAAACAGGCGTGATATTATGTATGTATGTATGTTGTACTGATAACAAAATCAAACGTCGCAAAATAATGTCACTTGTCGTTAAACATATCCATTTTTAAGTGATATTAAATTAATTATTGCAAAAAAAACTGATAATAAGAGCGCCATTAAACTCCAAAAAAAAACTATGACATCATCTGCCTATGGGAATTTGTATTTATACAAAATATAGAAACTGTTTGTTTTGACGTTTAGAAAAAAGAATCTGATTTGACTTGTTGGAAAATAGCGTATTGTCTTGTTGCAGCATTCACATAGACGAGGCTACCACCCCGATGGCAGATCCCATGACGCCGGCCAGTAATTATGGATATGTAAGTATTTTAAAATTTTACACAAATAAATAATTGGCCAAGTGCGTGTCAGGCCACGCGCAGTATAGGGTTCCGTAGTTGTAAATGCCAACTTGCAGTCTAAAACGGCTAAGTATTGAATTTGTATGAAATTTTCCTTTTCGAGTACATTTTATAAGTTGATCACCTATAACTTTTTAATTTGTTAACCGTACTTAGCTATCCTAAAAAAATTTTTTTTTCCATTATTTATTTTACGACTTTTTGCCATGATTGATATACATATCCATGCAAAATTACAGCTTTCTAGTACTTATAGTTTCTGAGTAGGACCGCGGACGGACAGACAGACAGACAGACATGGCGAAACTATAAGGGTTCCTTGTTTACTACGGAACCCTAAAAACCTTGGGGATGCCAATGTCCAGCTGTGGACTTTATGTGGCTGATATGATGATGATGATGATACAAAAGCAAGCGACTTTAATTTCTGGTCTTGTTCATGACTGTCACACACACACGACTGTGACGCGAAAGATTGACTTCCGTCACTGTTTCGTATCATCACTGCTCTCACCTATCACCTATAACGCCACTGCTACTACCCTAAATGTGTGCATATGTTTCGAGTGTGTAAGTGGCGAACACTGGTGTCGGATTTTTCAAGCTGGCTAAAGGGACCAACCTTCCGAAGTACAGACAGACAGACAGACATGACGAATCCATAAGGGTTCAGTTTTTTGCCATTTGGCTACGGAACCCTAAAAATAGCGTCCCATAAGTTGACTTTGACTGCTGCTTTATGCACCTGATTCTAGTTCCTGAAGCAAAAAAATATTTTTCATATTTTGATACACATTCCATGGGGAAAGTTGTTCAGTATCTTGGACTGAATCTACCCGTATAATAGTTTCCTTCTTATTAAAACGCAGACTAACTAAGGTTTACTTAAAGCTAACATTTTATTTATTTATTTATTTAGCTTTTATTTGCCAACACATTTAAGAAATTTTCTTCAATTTTTTTTTTGTATCAGTTGTTCGGTATCGGCGTGTCTTGCGACACGAAAGCCTCTTCCAGCTTTTTCCACTCTTCTCTTATTTTGGCTTTTCTATACCATAATGGACCCGCTGTTTTTTTAATGTCGTCAGACCAACGCTTTCTTTGTCTTCCTATTTTTCTTTTTGTTTTGAATCTGGGGGTCCATTCTGTTGTCTTTAGTCCATTTGTTCCTAAATTCTCTGAGGCTAACATTAAAGAAGGTTTAATCTATTATCCGACCGAATTAAGTTGCATCTTGTAATATGCCACTGTCTCATCTGAAAATGTGAACTTGATTTGGTCGGATAATGGTTTAAATCATAACAAAGTTTGCGTTTTATGATAAGAGGATTTCAGTGTATTTTGTCAGACCCTATATATTATTTTTTAAGGAGCAACCAGGCAATGACAGTGACTTGAACAATATCACACCCAGTCTAGTCACCCCGTTATTGCAGAACCTGGGAAGTGGAATTCAAGTGCCCGAAAACACAGATGTCGACATCAAGGTGCGTATAACTGCGTTGTAACTATAATGTGGAAGGGATATACCCATAATAAATCGAACCACGGGTTATACTAGATCACTATAGTATAATTAAATTGAAAAAACACTGAAAACACAATAAAATTGTTATATTTTTTTTTGTATTTAACTGAAAACAAAAAATTAGTTATTGTTAAAAAAAATATTTATTTAAAAGTATTTCTAAACGTCTATTCGAAGTATCCCGTGACCAAAAACCAAACTATCTGGCTCAAAGAATCAGCATTGCCGTACAACGTGGCAATGCTGCCAGCCTTATGGCCACGTTGCCGAGGGGTAATCCTACTATCTTACTAATATTATAAATGCGAAAGTGAGTTTGTATATTTGTTTGTTTGTTACCTCTTCACGCTTCAACTACTGAACCGATTTTAATGAAATTAGGTATGGATATAGTTTGTGACTCGGGGAAGGACATAGGGTACTCTTTATCCCGAAATTCCAACGGGGAGCGAAGCCCGCGGGTACAGCTAGTAATTTTATAATTTTGTATAGGTTGAATTTAATTTTAATTTTTAATAAAATAACGGAAAACTTCTATTTCTTTATGCGAATTACTGTTATTATTAATATACAATGTCCTTTTTTATTAAGTACAAATATTTTAAGGGGTGATTCAGTCCATCATATCGAACAACTTTTCCCAGTAAATGTATATCGAAATACGAAAAAAAAAAATTTTCATTTTCCATAGTAATGATATCACGTGACTACTTCGATTTGTATGAAAACCGAAAAAATATTTTTCGTATTTCAATATACATTTATTGGGAAAAGTTGTTCTAAATGATGGACTGAATCACCCCTTAAAATATTTGTACTTAATAAAAAAGGACATTGTATAAGCATTCTTTCCAGTGGGATTCGAACCTCCGGATCACAACCACCTTTGATTGACCATTGGACCACGGAGGCATTCAATTTTACTTTATTACATGTTGACCGACCTTGCCAGGTGTTCCCGCCGACCGACGACCTCGGACCGCCGGACCGGCGCACCTTCCCCGGCGCGTTCAAGTTCTCCGTGCTCATCAACGGCGCCAACACGCACAAGAAGAAATTCTTGGTAACTATAATTAATAACTATAAGTATTATTTGTATAATCAACAAAAAAATTGTTGAGTTTAAAAAAAATACTAAGCCACGGCGGCAGGCGATACTTGTAGATACGTTTTGTAGGTATGAAATGACTTTTAAACCCGACGTTAGCGACACACGTGCCTTGCGGAAGCATAGCTAACGAGCTGCCCGTGCCGCGCGGGACCAAAGCTAACGAGCTGCACGTGCCGCACGGAGGCACAGCTAACGAGCTGCCCGTGCCGCGCGGGACCAAAGCTAACGAGCTGCACGTGCCGCACGGAGGCACAGCTAACGAGCTGCCCGTGCCGCGCGGGACCAAAGCTAACGAGCTGCACGTGCCGCACGGAGGCACAGCTAACGAGCTGCCCGTGCCGCGCGGGACCAAAGCTAACGAGCTGCACGTGCCGCACGGAGGCACAGCTAACGAGCTGCCCGTGCCGCGCGGGACCAAAGCTAACGAGCTGCACGTGCCGCACGGAGGCACAGCTAACGAGCTGCCCGTGCCGCGCGGGACCAAAGCTAACGAGCTGCACGTGCCGCACGGAGGCACAGCTAACGAGCTGCCCGTGCCGCGCGGGACCAAAGCTAACGAGCTGCACGTGCCGCACGGAGGCACAGCTAACGAGCTGCACGTGCCGTTTTACTTCAAAGTGTATCTTAATATCCACGACACCAGGGCGATATTGCACTTTGGCTGAAAATCGGGTTATACAAGTATGCCTCAAAAAAAATTATAACATAGTTTAAATCTTCGAACAGTAGCGTCCTATTTCCACACACAACTTACCGCTAGCCACCGCCATATAAACATAATTATTTCACTTCCTTGTCAGTATATGGCGCTTTATGGTAATAATTAAAGCATTAAAATATTTTATTCCTATTATTGTAATAAAGTATTTCTCTATTTTATTAAATATGACTTATATGAAATGCAATAAATATTTTTAAAGCATATTTTCAACACGTTCTTTGTCACTTTGCTAGTCGTGTGTGCTGCCATCTCTCTGTGCCTACCCGCAACTACCAGTATTGCCTACTTACGGGCCCTCCAATAGTTTCTGTTACGTTAGAAATTATATTCTCTTTGCCGTTAGTGTTGCTATGTTTTAAGTGTCTGTTTCTCCCACACAGTACTCCACGAAAGTGAACCGTATGTACGTGGACGCGGACATCGACTTCCCCATCAACTTTAGCTGGGAGGACGGCGCTCCCTCGCCGGCCTTCGTCCGCGCCATGGTGGTGTTCAACGACCCCGACCAGTCGCAGCACAGGGTCGAGACCTGCCTCAACCACAAGAGCTCGCTGGCCAGCAAGAATTGTAAGTGCATGGTTTGTTACCAAGACGTATTGAGGATGAAAGTAAATAATAGAAAAATTCTGATAGAAAAGACGTATTGATAACTGATAAATTGATACAATGATATATGAGCGCACGAAACGCCTTTCGGACCGTCGCTTTGCCCCGTCCACTGCCCCTTCCGTATTACCTTACCTAGTACTATCGCTACGTCCGCCGGATACGTTTGACTTCCACCAAAGCCCGAGTTAAAACTGTGAGCGGCAGGATGCATTTAAATTAAAACCCTTCAATCTATTGTTAGGGAGTAATGAATCACCTATTACAACTTATGACAACATGATGACGCCATCTTGCGAAATCTATTTAACCGGCTTATAAAAGGAGGTTATCAATTCGTCGGCGGTTCATCGGTCGTATAGTCACCGATTATTAGCAGACGCCTGGACCGACCTGGAAATTTCTATTTTTGTTTGAAAGGGCAGACTTGTCAGGCGGTCTCAAAGAAATTTTATCAAAATAGGTTTTTATTTTTGCAAAATATTGCATTAAAATCATCAATAATAAAATAAGTTTTTTGAACAAATTACTTTTTATGTAAGAACAAGCTTTTATTTTAAGGCGAAAGTACTTATTAAAACAAATGAAATAAGCCTCAATGGAGTTTAAAAATACTTTTTTTTCACAAGATGGCGTCATCATTTTGTGAAATGAAATTGCAAAAGTTGTCGTAATTGATGATTCATTCTCCAATCAATTGATTCCATGGGTAATTGCAGCTTACAGTCTTTACTCGGGCTTTGGTGAAGACAGACGTGTCCTACACATCTCTAGGAATATATAAATTCGTTTGAAAAATTTTACTGTTTTGTTTTCGACTTACCCCTCTTTGTTTGGTCCTTCACGTCGCACGCTTATATTTCGCTGCTGTTATATATGTCGTCGACTACACATCGCGTAAAGACGTGAAATTACGCCAAGTCTACTGTACGGTAAGAGGAAATCATTTGGTCGTATTTCCATAGTCACTTGATTCCTAGCTGGATAGCGCCAGTAGAGCTATGATTTTTTCCAAAAATATTTTTGTATTTTTGTTATTTTTTGTACTATTACATACTAGCTACGCCCTGCGGTATTAGTAGCCCATGTCAGGCCTGTGTCACTCCCCGTTTAGGTTTCGAAAATATACCTTTGTTATTAATTTGCGCACGGCGAGCACTCCGGGATTCAGTGATATCAATCTTTTGTGCAGAGTAATAAGAATGAAATTGGCTTGCAATGCACTTCTACGTATCTCAACAAAAAGGTGCCGAGTTCTGACGCGAGCCAAATTAAACTATATCACTAACGACATTAATTAGAGATTACTTTGTGTGTGAGGAGTAGTAATTATTATGTGCCTATGTGTAAGTCAAAGTAAAAAAATAATATTCAGTGTAGGAAAAAAATTATGTATTTGAAGGTTATTTTTTTAAATATTATCTTAGTGCAAAAGCTAAAAACGACTAGCTAATCCAGTTAATCGAGAGTGTCAGCTTCCATCATGCCAAATTTTACCAAAATTGCTCCAACCGTTTACGTTGTTAACGCGTAAACGGGTGGAGCAATTAACAAACATACATCCTTAGACCCGGAGCACCAGCTGAGCAACGTGCTGCACTCGTCCCGCGAGGCGGGCGCGGCGGACGTGCAATACAGTGGCGGGCGCGGGCGCTGGTGCTCCACCGTGGTGCGCTTCGCGGGCGGCGCGCGCGCGCACGCCTTCCGCTTCGTGTGCAAGAACTCCTGCACCGGCGGCATCAACCGCCGCGCCATCGCCATCTTGTTCACGCTCGAGGACCACATGTGAGTCACGCAACCTATACAATGTCCTTTTTAATTAAGTACAAATATTTTAAGGGGTGATTCAGTCCATCATTTTAAACAACTATTCCCAATCAATGTATATCGAAATATGAAAAAAAGAAATTCATTTTCGATAGTAATGATATCACGTGACTACTTCGATTTGTATGAAAACCTTAAATTTTTTTTTCGTATTTCAGTATACATTCATTGGGAAAAGTTGTTTAAAATGATGGACTGAACCACCCCTTAAAATATTTGTACTTAATTAAAAAGGACATTGTATATAAAAATACTTTTATGCACTTGTTGCATATTATGCAGTTAGTGAATAAAAGACGGATTTACATCAAAGGCCATACATGAATCACGAACAAGTGAAGGATTCTATTTGTGATCATTGAATCGCAAGCGTCTGGTCCAGCGGATTAAGACGCGGATGGCAAGAATGACGAGTGTTACGGGTTCGAATTCCACTCGGTGACTTACTTTTGTTTTTTTTTTAATATGTTCAAGTTTATATATAATTTTTTAATGTAGATAATGTTTGAGATATAACCGAGCAAAGCTCGGTCGCCCAGGTACTAAGGATAAATGTATGTCTGGGACTCAACGAAGTGTATGTATGTTCGTCACCAGGCGTAACGTGTACGGGCGCGAAGAGATCAGCGTGCGCGTGTGCGCGTGCCCGCGCCGGGACATGAAGACTGACGAGGAACACGCGCCGGCGGTGAAGCGGCCGCGGAAGGTGGAGGCCAAGGTCGCTGAACCCAAGACCAAGAAGATCAAGGTCGAGGTCACCGATGCTGATGATGATAGGATTGTGGCGCTGCCTGAGGTGAGTGCTGTAGGGATCGAGGCGGATGGAATTCAAAAACATTATTTATGATCTTTTTTTATGTATTAAAAACAAGTAATAATTATTGAACTAAATATAGAAATTGAATTAAATTAAAAATCTTAATGTCATTTGGCATGGTGCCAAAAACATTGGCTACATTCCCGCGCTGAATAGCTACTGCAATCCTCTGCGCGAGATGTGAGCCAGCCCTCTTGTCACCAGTGGCGTCGACAAGAGGGCTGGCTAACAATTATTTTGTGGTTTAAACTTAATTGCAAAATAAGTGTACAAATTGCGGACTTAACGCCATATGGCGTTCGACATTGTCAATGAGGGTTTTCAAAAATATGTGACATTAACAATTTTTAACTGAGAGACACATGGTGTATTTTCGGGGTCGAAAGAAGGGATGAAAGGAATTCAAAAACATTTCCTTTCTGATTAAGTAAATCGTTGGCCTGGTGGAAGTAAGCATTTAAATAATTGGGTCTCCACAAGTGGCATTGAAATTTCTCGAATTCCAAGGCACCTCAAACCTCTGATCAAAGACTTACACACACGACAAAACAAAAAGCAGCATATATACATTGTATATTATGACGCGCCTGTTTTCCACAATTAATCAGGGACTATAGATCTCTTTCGCTTCATCTACTCAGCAATCACTCTCTCTCTCTCTACTTCTTCTAACAGACCTCTTGCTTCATCTACACTCATCAATTACCCTCTCTCTATTTCTTCTAACAGACCTCTTTTGCTTCATATACACTCATCAATCACTTTCTCTCTACGTCTGACAGAGAACGCCATGTGGCGTTAACTCCGCCATTTGTCCACTTTTGATGTGATATAAATTTTAACACATTAACTTCCAGCTTCGAGTCCGAGGCGTTTCCACCGCCCTCCGGATCCTGGAGATGACGCGCGAGTTCACCGCGCAGCACAGGCGGCTGTGCTCCGACCCGAAGGTGCTCGCCGAAGACGCGGCGATCATCGCCGAAGTAGACGCGAAGATCAACGAGCTCAAAGCTAAGTAGTACTGCTAGTTACGTAGCTAGTATAGCTCAACAAATAAGCTAATGGATATGCCCCCGTAGCATGGCACTGTCGATAAACCTAGATAAAGTTAGCGCAACGGACTATCATTATCCCGCTCGTTAATATTATGTGGAGCGAGATAGTGATAGAGTTACAAGTGCTAGGCTACGGGGCTGATGTGATGGCACTGCCATCATCGCCGGACAGAGGCCAAGATCAACGAGTTTAAAGCGAAGTAGGGTGCTGCTAGTTACATAGGTAGTAAAGCTCAACAAATAAGTTATTGAACCTGCCCCCGTAGCATGACACTGTTGATAAAACCAGATAAAGTTTATATCGCGCGACAGATTATCGCTATCCCGCTCGTTATTATTATGTAGAGCGAGATAGTGATATAGCTCGATAAACGCTATTGTAGACCTGAAGAAGCACCACTGTCAGGTTTTGTAAAACGAAGTTCCTTCTCGCAGTGCAACTGCGAATTGTGGACCCATGTTAAATTTAGTTCCGTATTTTCCCCGCAATATGGCGAGGTTCACCAACTTATATGTTGACCTTTACGTAGTTATTTATAAGTAGAATGTCAGATTTCAGCCGCCTCTTTTCAGAAAATCCCACCGAATTATTTGCAATTTTTTATAGAAGTGCAGACCATGATTTGTTTTATCACATTCCCTTAAAAGGGTATGGCAAAATATTATAAGCATTTTGTTACCTACAAAATTGGGGTTAATATGTCAAATTAAATCAAATCATTTATTGCGTCCTTAATGTATCATACAGGTCTTTATTAACTGTTAATAATAAAGGGTTTATATGAAACACATATGGCAGCACTGTAAGGTCAGGTCCAATAAGCTGCTGTTATTGGATACATTTGACAGAGCAAAAGAACCTGTCAACTGATGGTCCAATGACAACAGTCGATTGGACCTGACGTCACTGTGCTGCCATATTGTTTCCCGTGTTGTTGAATTGAAAACCCTTTGTAGTATAGGCTTGTACCTCAGAACGGCAATTTTATAGGTAAAGTTACAAACGCGATTGGTCAATCAAATTGTGTTCATTCCTTCCTAGTTCACTAATGTATTGGGGTATTATCCCTTATTTATCTAGCTATATATATTTGTCGTCGGGGAAACATAATTCCATAAATAGTGTTTCTGAATGTCGTAGGGAACCCTGAGAGGTCCATATTTTTTCTCATTTACCAAATTTTATATGGAATGTTATTTACATTATGTTCTGAACTGTCTATAAAAAATGCGCACTGGAATAGGGGTTTCCAAAAATATGGGACATCAAATGGCATCTCGTGACGTCAGGTCGAATCGACTGTTTTCATTGGACCATCAGTTGACAGGTTGTTATGATCTGTCAAATGTATTCAATAACAGCAGCTTATTGGACCTAAGTTTTGACTTCACTGTGCTGCCATCTGATGACATATTTTTAAAAATCTTCATTAATATTCTATACAAACTGACTGGTATATCTTGTAACATATTTTAGGGGTTATTTTTAGTCCACTGAACTGATAAATGTTCATAATTTTTTTAGATTATTTCGGAAAAACACTAAACCCTAAATTCAGAAAGTTAACAAACGTTAACTAATGATCTTTTAGTTATAATGTGTTTTGTCTCGTTCTTACTCTGTCAAATATTGAAGAAAGGGAAAGGGACAAAACATACTTTAACTAAAACAGGTTTAGCAAGCGTCTGTTAATTTTGTGAATATGAGGTTAGGATATTTAATTAGAATAATAAACTACAGTGTCTTTTTTTATCTAGGACATACGTAACTATGAATGTATAAGGAATGAGTGACGTGTGTTGTGTATTACGTCACTACAACGAAACCGACTCTGAAATCATAAAAAAAATTAGACTAAATGTGTACCTTAAAGTATGTCAGTTGATTTACAAGTCAGCCTGTATTATTTAACGCATTCACTGTATTTTTATATAGAAAAGATAATTTTAAATATCTTTTTAGGCTTCGATTCACGATGCAGTACTAGAGTACTCAAACCATTGAATTATAAAGAGTTCAAGTCCCATCTCACGTGGTATTTTTTCACAATTTCTTAATTCATTATTTAAATTTGAGTTTTGAAATAGTATTTTTTTTTCAATGCAAATAAAACTATATGGTGCTTTAAACATGAGAGTGAATGGCATTGAAATGTTATTTAAAAAAAGTTTTTACAACATAAAAAAGAAAAACTGTTTATAAACGTTGGTAGTAGTTAATCTGCATTCCGGATCTCGCTCCCCTTTGACAGTGACTGCGTTACTTCTCCCAATTACCTCTACCGTCAATACTCAGGCTATACCATAATGCTATTCATATGACACCAGTGCTATAATGACTACATTACGTACGGATAAAATAATTGTGAAGCGTGACGTCGTAAACGTTTCCAAAGTTCCTTAAAAAGGCATTTTTGTTTTGTTTTTATTTAGAAGTTAAACTTAATTATGTTAGTGGTAATTTTAGATTAATAGATAGTATCATGAAACACAAATTGACCTTTTTGTCATTTTGTGGGCAAAGATTTCTTTTTTCTTTTATTTCTGGTCCAAGTCTGTAAAACAATTGCCGACAGTGCTCAATTAAAATTTTGATATTTTTGAGGTTTCCTGTCTCCAATATCTTCAAAGCGATGCATCATTTTTTTTTCTAGACTTTGAAGCCAACTTCTGGAATCCTCATTTTGAATGCGGGAGTCATACAACAAAATTAAATGGTTTTTGCGAACAATCTAATGTGTCAGATTGTTTAATCGCTCTTACGTGAAGGTACGCAACGTAATCGTCTTGACCATTTGTTTTGTGTTTGTCTGACTTCAGCGTTCTAAAATAGGGCCCAGTACTGTCATCTGAACCGTCTATAATGCATAGATTTTGCGGCGATTGTGTATAAGACTTTGGTCCCTGTCCTGATTTAGTACATAGTCTGCCTAATTGGTGGTCCTAAGTAAGTCAAAACTGTTCATATTTAATTATATTTTAAGCATAGATTGATATTTAAAGTAGTAATTAAGTAATATTTTAAAATAAATTTTAAAAATAATTGGCATAAAATTGTCTTCCAAAATACAATATTACTAGGATATTTGAAGATTTAAATTTGAAAGTATAAAACGCTTGTATTTTCTTTTTATTAAGTTAAACCGTTGAATAAGCTTAAACGCGTAGAGTTTTTGAAAGTTTTAATGTTTATTCCAATTATTTTACAATTTTAGATAATCATTGATAAAAAATTTTAAATGGTTTACTTTATCTCAAAATATGATTTTTCGGGAAACGAAAATATACAATATTCTTCTTATCCAATTAAGGGACTACTGTAAGTAAACAATTTTTTTTTTGTTATTTGGCATCTTGATTTGTTTCCCTAAATTTCATGTAGAATTTTTGACTGTACTTTTTTAGATAGAATAGTATAAAATGCAAATTTCCATTTATGTTGTCATGAATGTTCTATTTACATTTACGTTCCTTCGGGCCAGAAATGCCACATAACGCTCGCTACTCGCGTAAATATATAACTTTCTCGGGGAAGTCGGTAAAATTATATACACACCACACCACTAACGGTGCTATATAATACCTTAGATCGCATATCCGAGACAAGGGCGTCGCGAGCCGATGGCGCAGAGGGGGGCAAGTTGACTTTACCTTCTACAATTCATATTTTTCTCATTCTCTATTAATGAGAAAAGTAGGTATGAATTGTAGGTAAAGTCGACAGCACATGAAGCTTTTCACTTGTACTACGAGCCTTACATCTACAGCGATTGTAATAACAACAGTATCTTAGTACTATATACATAATTATATATTCTGTGACAGTACAGAGTCCAATGGTAATACTATTATTAATTCTGTGCCAATGTGTAAAGCTACACGAGCACGAGCTCTTGACTATGCAATAAAAAACTTGTAAATAAGTTATAATAACATTTATTAGAAAAATAGAATAAAAGGAGTTTGAATTTGAATAAGTGTACAGTGTACAGCGTATTTTTTTTTAATTACCAGATTATAATATTTTTTTAGAATCTCCAGGGGCAGGGAGGGGCAGCTGCCCCTCCCTGCCCCCCCCCCCCTCCCCCCCTTGGCGACGCCCTTGATCCGAGACATTCTTCATTTGGCAGTGCTTTGTGTATACATGTTTTAGATATTTTTATAAAATATGGTTCTATTCCTATTGATTTTAGATATTATGTTGCAATTAAGATGATAAACTGTATTGTTTCTTTAGTTTTTAATTGTTTATTTAGAAGTAAAACCAAATTACATTCCGCCTTAAACTACTTTATTGGAAGCCACGTACGATAAAAATGTAGCTTTTAATACCTATAAAGATTTTATACCAGGATGCAACGGAAATGATATTTAGCTCCATGTTTTTTCGAAACATTAATTTTAGATATCCGATAGTTTCAGTATCTCCATTACAAAGCAAAACCGAGAAATAGTAGCTCTATAGGTACCATAATCTTACTTCTAACTCACAACGGAACGGCAGCGGCTGGCAGCGCATTTTCACTATCAAACCATATTCACCTTTATTCCTATATACGCAATGCACAGTATAGTTCGAAGAAAACAAAATGCTCGCGACTGCGGCCTAGTTATTTTAAAGCTATTGTATGCGTTTCTGTGATAGGAATAAAGGTGACTATGGTTTGAAAGTGAAGTTGGCTGCTAGCCGTTGCCATTTCGGTGTGAGGTGGTTAGCCTTATGATAACAAGCAGTCTATTTCTATTGGTACAGTTGTCATACATTTTAATATTATAAAAGAAGAAAGAGAATACATATTGGTTGTTTAAAATGTGGCAAGTTATCGTAGCATAGTATTATAGTTCGTCCAAGGTATTCTTTTTAAATTGATGTTATGTTGTCCTGAACAAATCATACGAAGGAAACACAGAGTTCTGTGTATTTTTATAATATGTGTAATTTTTAAAATGTTATTTTTGATGTCCAATTTAATTTGAGTTTAATACAATTTTGATATTTTTGTAATGTTTTGGAATTTTTTTATGTTTCTATTCATTATGTTTCAGAAATATTTTTTTTACTTAGCGATTACCAATTTTTAGGGTTCCGTAGCCAAATGGCAAAAACGGAACCCTTATAGATTCGTCATGTCTGTCTGTCTGTCTGTCCGTCCGTATGTCACAGCCCCTTTTTTCCGAAACTATAAGACCTATACTGTTGAAACTTGGTAAGTAGATGTATTATGTGAACCGCATTAAGGTTTTGACACAAAAATAGAAAAAAAAACAATAAATTTTGGGGTTCCCCATACTTAGAACTGAAACTCAAAAAAATATTTTTCATCAAACCCATACGTGTGGGGTATGTATGGATAGGTCTTCAGGAATGATATTTTTTTTTTTTTTTTTTTTTTTTTTCTCTTTATTTGGGTAAACAAACAGTAGTACAGGAGATATACATACAGTTTTCTTAAATATAACTTATCTAATTATACTACCAATACCGTTAACCACAGCTTACCAAGTACATATATCTTAGTTGAGAGACAACTTACAGTTCAGATGCCCACTAGTTGACATTATTATAAATAAGTAGGTAAATACATCAATAGTCAATTGCAGGCGAAACATTTTAAAAAATGTGTACTATTATAATTATAAGTTGGCGCTAGGCCATTAGGTCAGTTACTCTGGTACGTTTTGCAATTGGCAGAGAATATCTCAATTAGTTTATCCGTAGCCATACTTCTGAAAGTAGATGCTGAAGTGGCAAATATATCAATTTCGTTAAAATTGGTATTGTATGATTTAACAATTCGGTTTAAAGGTGATCGGGAACCTGCATTAGTACGACTTCTATTGATGGCAAAGAGTTCATGTTTCCGAGAACTTCTGTTTGTAGCACGAAAAGGAACACGATAACAAATCTGATTAGTTAGTGCTGAACAGTCATATTTGTTGTGTATTAAATCATATAAAAAAGCAACCTCAAGCAGACCACGTCTAGAATTTAAATCCAATACGTTGTACCTATGCAAAAGATCAGGGTAAGAGATTCGATTATGATAAAATTTATATTGTAAACGACGTAGGTATTTTTTCTGAACCATTTCTATTTTATCTGAGTAAACATTATAGTAGGGGTTCCAAACCATTACCGCATATTCTAACTGAGAGCGGACTAAACTTTTATATAGGTACAAGTATGTGGAAGGTCGCTTGAACTCAGCAGAACATCTCATTATGAACCCGTACATTCTATAAGCCTTATTGACTATTAAGTCTATGTGTGTATCCAGCGTAAGTTTTGTGTCAAGTGTAACTCCTAAATCTTTAATAACTTGCACTCTTTCAAGAACAACACCACACAATGAGTAACCATAAATGCTGACATTACGTTTTTTAGTAAAAGTTATACATTTACATTTTTTTAGATTGAGACAAAGTTTGTTTTTATTACAGTACGCAGTGAAACGATCTAGGTCGCTTTGAAATTTTTCATGGTCGTCAGGACTGTTGATAGTGTGGTAAATCTTGAGATCGTCCGCTTATTGAGGTTTCTAATATCATTTTATTCTAAACTGAATACTTTGCGCGAGAGACACTTCCAAAGTGGAAAAAAGTGTGTCCCCCCCCCCGTAACTTCTAAAATAAGAGAATGATAAAACTAAAAAAAATATATGATGTTCATTACCATAAAAACTACCAGCGAAAATTGGTTTGAACAAGATCTAGTAAGAAGTTTTTTTTTAATATGTCATAAACTGCAATTTACCTTTCATTCAATCAACTCAAATATATAAATTAAAAAAAAAATACTACTACGGAACCCTTCATGGGCGAGTCCGACTCGCACTTGGCCGCTTATTTAACCTTATTGTAACAAGTGCCTTGAATGATTATTCAGCTGAATAAATAAAGTGATAGAAACATGTTAATTTCTTTTATTTATTAATTTTACTTAGTTACTGCGGTGGCGCAGCGACCCAAAGTGGATCTTTGTCTCCGACACTAGATGTCGACTTTCATTCATCATCATCATCATTTCAGCCGCATAACGTCCACTGCTTGACAAAGCCTCTTCCAAAGATTTCCAAAATGACCGATCTAGAGCGGATTACATCCAGCGCCTTGATGGTGGGTGTCCTACGTTTCGCTAGCCTGTACGTGGCACGTGGTCGCCATTCGAGAACCATTTTGCCCCATCGGCCATCTGTTTGTCGCGCTGTGTCCCGTCCGCCCACTGCCATTTCAACGAGCTAATCCGGACTTGTAAAGAAAAGGTTTTTACATACTACTCTATTCAGTATCATAGAAAAAAATCTATAACTTATCTACCTATGACTGAGATCACTAGGGTCACTGACCCTAGAGATATGTTGACTTACCTATCTTTGTACTCCCGGCCATACCCCTTTTTAGGCGACAGTTCAGACGATTAGACTGTCTAATCGTAGCGCAGCAGAGGTCTTTTTTTATGACACTTGAAAATAAACTTCAAACTAATCTATAACTGTAAAACGCGAGCGCATTTTTAGTAGATCGGTCCCCGCCGTTCTCGCCTTGTCGAGGGGGCCAGGCGCCCGCAGCCGACCACTCAAAATACCTCCACTAGGCCATGGTATAATAAAATAAGGTAGGTATTCTCTTCCCGAGATGGAACTTGACTACGTCACGAACGTGTTGCCACTGATTATTCTTTTCAGTAAATTTAAGGACCTCAATTAGTTCATGAATATTAAATAAAATAGTATGTAACTATATAATGGACTATTAATTCGAAATTGGTATAAAAGTTCAAAAATTCATTACGCTCGGGTGATTCAATTTCACACAGTACAGGCAGCACATCAAACTGATGACGTAGTCAAGTTCCACCGACGTCATCAGCTGTCACGGGAAGAGAATACCTTATTTTATTATACCATGCACAAAGCGAGAACAGGGGGAGGTGCGAGGACGAGGGGCGGGGATGCATATTCCATGGGACCATAGGAGATTCCGTTATGTAATACTTATAACTTTGTGGTAATGGTACCAAGAAGTGTGTGTAGGGACACTCATTGGTATAGTTTTAAAGACCTGCCTATTGTACCACCAGGGTACAGCAGGTCTGAATGGTAAACATTGCTGCTTTTACCTCATTCTTACTGTCCCGAGTAAAGCCTAGCTGCTTTCGTTTAAATGACTATTCTTTTCAAGAATAAAATAATAGAAAAAAAAGATTTTGCAGAAGCTGCAGCAGATATTAAGCTGGAAAGGAAACCCTGGGCTTCGCAGCATTACAGCTGAGGATGCAACTGGGAATTCGCTGAGATGAGAGAGACAGAGAGAGCAGAACACATTACCTTCTTTCACTAAAGAGCCAGTTTGTGGTCTTTGAGTTAATATAGGTAACAAGGATCACTAATTAATAACTACAAAATTAATTATTCTTAATGGTTTATTTGCATGCCTCAACATGATCATATAACAATCCTTTCATAAGAAAAGAACAAATTTTTGACGGCTTCAAATGCCAACAGAAACCTTACAATCAGCTCTTTACAAGTTCACAACAGCTTAAGATGTCCAGTGACTTTGTCAATAACTTCCTTGGGAGCAGGCCCTACTCCCAGCACCGTGATAGAGTTGGGTGCTATTTGAGTTCTACCAGCGTCCCTAATCAATGAAGTTACTAAGCCCATCTTTTTAGCATTGTCTGCGATTTGTTTTATCTCATCCACAGAATCCGTCTTGAGTGCGATTTTAGCTTGGCCGGTCATCTGCCAGCATTTAAGCCCTTCCGGATCCCGTTTCTGGGCCTTTTCAAAGGCCCCGACGGCGGCATGACCACACTGAGCGGCTATCTTTCCTTTGCTCATTTGTAAGTCCGTTCTGACAACTAGAACTAGCTTGTACTCTGAATCTGAAGCAAACTGAAAAAGAAAGTATAGTTAGGCCAGGGTAAAAGAAAATATATCAGTAATTTTGGAAACCTTTGTTTTTATTTTATTTATTTAGGTACGTAAAACAGGTTACAATCATAAACACAAATATTAATACATACAATATTAAAAGACTGGACTGTAGCCCAAAACATACGCACACAGCAAGATTACAAATGACCTAACGTAAACATATATAAAGATTAGTACCTGGGCGACCGAGCTTTGCTCGGTTACATCTCAAACATTAACTAATTTTTTTAAACTTTTCTAAAAACAATGCAAAATAAAAAAATATATACAAACTTAAACATAAAAAAAACAAAAGTAAGTCACCGAGTGGGATTCGAACCCGTAACACTCTTTCTAGCGGTCGCTATCCTTAACCACCGAGCTAAATCAAGGCGGTCGCGACGCGACGAAATTAGCGACCATATTCTGCGTGAAAAGAAAAACGCATGAAAACTCGAAAACACGCGTTTTCCTAAACATAAAACTAATATAGATCGATTATTTACCCCCGAAAACCCCCATATACCAATTTTCAGCGAAATCGTTAGAGCCGTTTTCGAGATCACAGAAATTTATAAATAAATATATATATATATACATACATACATACATACAAGAATTGCTCGTTTAAAGGTATAAGATTAAACATTTATATCATTTGAGAGGCATATGTCCAGCAGTGGACGTTATGCGGCTGAAATGATGATGATGATTATGAGAGTAAAAAGCTCTTACATGTTTAACTGTGATATAATTTTCAATTATTTATAAACTTTGCTCTGGCGATGAAAGAAGCAAAGGACATAAGATTTAGTACTTGTCGGAATGTTATCTAAATTATTTACTACCTTCTTAACAGCTTTTGCGGCATTTGATACCGAACCAAAATAACTTTTCAATGCGAACAGTGATATTCCTAAGCAAATTCCGCATCCCAGGCCAGTAAGAAAAGAAATATTAATGTCCATTTTGCGTTTTGTCGAAATGGTTGTAGGTTATATAGGTATGACTTTAACAAATTAATCACACTATAATCGGCTGAAATGAAATTTTCAAAGAAATAATTAATTAGCATAAGCTAAGTACATATTGTAACCACAAAACATTCCACCACAGACATACATAACCTAAAAACAAACAAAATATTCTAATGTGTCAAGTGCCATTTAAAAGCCTGTTTTTTAAACGCGGAGTCACATTTCGTGACTCTGCGTTTGAAAAATAGCACCCACCTCTGGCACCACTGTCACTCAATGTCACTGTCACACACATGACATTTAGAGTATAGACAAAAAATCTATCAACTCTTGTCTATGCTTTCCAAATGAAGTATCGAATATGATAGTATCGATTTAACTTTACAATAGTGATGTCAATTTGCGAATTACATATTAGGGTTCCGTTCCCAAAGGGTGCCAACGGACCCTATTACTGAGACTCGGCTGTACAAAAATAACAAAGTTAAAAATTAAAAGAGTTCGTCATGCAAGAAACCTGTTTTTTCATCGTAATAGCTATACACTTAAAATTTTCACCGCTCATGTATAATATAACTGTAGCCACTAACACAAAAAATATTTTACTAAAAATAAGATAAATTTAAGGGGTCATCCGTTATAGTGCCAGCAATAAACACATTTATTTTAGCGTTTTTAACTCGTTCTTTATAATGGCATGTTAACTAGATACCTATTTAGAAAATACATGAAGGGTTCCATGCGGAGGTATCCGACTCGCACTTGACCTGTATTTTTAGTTTTACCAGTACAAAAAAGAAGATTAGCGTTATGCTGGGTCCATACCAGACCCAGGGAACGCTAAAGAACGTGCTGCTTCTCGTTTGTTAAGGCTAAACTAGTCGCGGACTGAAACTCACAGGTGGGCGTAGCCTAAAAGCATGTTGTTTCATCTAACATTGTAGCGGGCGTAAGCAGTATGGTGAAACCGAGCCAAAAAGTAGGTAAATCGAGCGCGAAAAAAAATACGTAAAGTCATTTGGGAAAAGGGGTTTTATGCAAAAACTGCTGCCTTAATCAATCACAAATAATTTTGACGTGACAACGTCTTAAATTAGGTTGCGGCTGGGAGTCACTTATGAAAAAGTGTAACGCTCGGTAACGTTACGATGAGTCACCGAACGAGAGAGAGGCCCGCCGAATGCCTTGCGTCTCTCTCCCACTCAACTATGATCGCGTTGTCACGTAAAACTTTCGCCCGTATACCGACTTTACAGGCAACCAATTTTTTTTTTAAATTATAATCTTCGATAATTAATCTGTGTCGGTGCGATCTTTTTTTGGAGATTTTACACTTCTTATATTACTTATTTACGCCGAAAGTTGCGCAAAAATTAGCAAGAAAAACGAATCTGATGGCTTATAACTTTTGAATGGCTTTTTATTTTACTATTCTGTATTCATACCGACAACATTTATAATGAGACAAAACGACATCATGCTAAATTTGGATTTACAATGTCAAACAGTGGAGGAAATTCCCTCCGCAATTTGTATAGAAAAAGTATCGACTAGTTCAACCTTAACGCAACAAAAGAGAAGGCATCACATTCTTTGGCTTTCGTTAGTTTGGTACATATATATATGTAATGTACACAGCATTACGATTTGAGTTTAGCTTTGAGCTAGTAAATAAAACTAGATTCATTAACTTTTTCGATACATGCTATCTAAATCATAATCGTAATATTCGTAACATTATAATCAAAAATTGCAAGTTCATACTTTCAGTGCAGATCCAGATGTCAAGTTCATTGTAAACCAAAGAACGAGAGAACCATTTACCGGCGATGCAGTTCATGCTTTTTTTATGCCCTAAACAAAAAAAAAAGACGTGTGGCACTCGGGGACTGCCGCGGTAAAGCTATTGCATTAAGGTGGTTCGATTCGGTCCGCTAGGAGCCTCACCGTCTTAGTCATCTATATACGACCTCCATGGCGTAATGGTCAACACGCTTGACCGCCAACCCGGAGGTCCTGGGTTCGATCCCCAGGCAGGGCAAGTTGGAAAATGACCTTTTTCAATTTTTCCTGGGTCTTGGATGTTTATCTATATATGTATTTGTTATAAAATATAGTATCGTTGAGTTAGTATCCTATAACACAAGTCTCGAACTTACCTTAGGGCTAGCTCAATCAGTGTAATTTGTCCCTATATATTTATTTATTTATTATTTATATCTCACTCATCATAATAGATGGCGTTTATGTTTTATTTTCTACGAATGAAACGCAACGCAATATTTGTAATATATCCCAACTACATATCATACAAGCACATTTTAATTTCTAAAGTATTAAAAATGCTAATGTCGGATGGAATTTTTACGCACACATTCAAAGGGATTTTAAGTAAAAAATAAAACATTAACGCTATCTATTATGATGAGTGAGATATAAATAATAAATAAATACGTAAGAGTAAATACGTGAGAGGAAATAAATAAATAAGAGACGAATTTAACATTCTGTCTCTTACGTCATACGCTCACTGGACCAGCGGATAAGGTAACTAGGTTAGCAAACGCTTGGTGTCGAGTTCGATTCTCAACTGAGGTGAATTTTTACATGGAGGGACGGCAACGTCGCAAACGGACGACGGAGACGAAGCGGCAACCTACATGGTAGGCGGAGTGGGAGGTGTTAGGTTTTTTCGTTACGGAATTTCTTGATTCGGTCGCCGCGGAGCCCGCGATAAACGCAATGCAATAGCTTAATAATAAAATGTATGTATATAGAGTACTCACTCATTTTCTTTCACTATTTTTTCGTGACTTTCTTCATTAATAATAAATGCACTTTGTTCATTTATATTCAAAACACTTTATACACAAATTTTACAAGTACAGCTATTCACTGTTGTACATAAATACCTATACACCTATATACTTTCTCATAAACAGCTGCTTATGTATTCGTCCGATTTCGGAGCAGCTCGTCTCGATTCGTGCGAGTTTCGTAGAGTCGTACAATACGTCTAATCGCACGCACACAACGCCGTGTCGAAGACTGCCGAACTGAAACGACGTTAGACGATGCACGGCCTTCAAGCCACACCTCCGTGCCCGTCGGAGTGGGGAGCGTGAGGTTTTTTCGTTACGGAATTTCTGGATTCGGTCCCCGCGCTCAAGGCCCGCGATAGAAGCTATGCAATAGCTTAAAAAAACCACAATCATACATTCTTAATTTTATCAATCCAGCCAGTTTCAATTGAAAGTTTTTTTGAAAGTATTTCATTTGCATGTAAAGGTTGACAAAATAAGTTAGTGGCCCATGCATGGGTCTTGCAAAATATTGAAAAATCTAATCACTATTCTTTTTTACCGCCCATAACACTGATCAAAAAACTTTATGTAGAGCCAATCGCCATTATTTAATTTACCAGATGAACATACACTCATACATATATTCAAACACACTCATGGCGGTGAAATATACAACCCTCCTGTTGGCTTCTTCGTAGTTGTTTTGTAGAGGAATCAAAACGATTTTATTACTCGAATAGAATCGAATTATCAGTTTTAAAAAATAACATAAGTGCAACCCTATCCAGAAAGAATGAGAAAAAAAATAAATGAACTCCGTCTCCAGTGCGCTTCACTTGTATTTTTTTCTAATTTTACTGTCATTAGGCCGATAATTTAATGCATATTTTGTATGCAACAGTTATTTTGACTACATATCGTGCGCTATTATGCTCCAATTTATTGCGGGGAGTGCTCTAAGTGCTTCTATTAACTAAAATCAATAACAATCAGTGACCAACAAAGGTACGCTTGTGTTTGCTTTTGCTAAGCATATAACCTGTGTTTAGTGCTAGCGTCCGGTTGGCGTCTGTCACAGTTTCGCGATAAACTGTGTTACGATTGATAATTCATTGAAATATTCATGTGGAAATGTGTTCAAGAGTGTTAGTGGACTGTGTTTTATATAGAGGTATTTCTTTTTAGTTACCGAGATGAATTATGAAGCGGATAGAGCCATGAATCAAAAGCGGTTGCGAATGGAGGGCGAGCCGGGTCACGGAGTTGTGCAAGGAAATGGTTTGCCGCTCAATTATATTGGTGAGTTATTTTCTGAGGTGATTGTGGCGAGAAAACGCGGGAAATATGCGCGATGACTGCGCACTCGCGGCGTATTTGATTGCCCGGCGCCCACGGAGAGAGCGCTCTATCGCCGGAGGCATATCCCGCACATATTTTGCAAGAAAATCAGTGAAAGGCCTGTGCAAATCACACAATCTTATCGTCACATTTCTAAAACATTGTAATGTCCATGTCAGTGACAGAAGTAAGCCAGGAAATTGTATTTTATAAAGTTTTTCCATTGTTATTGTTGTGATAATAATCTGGTTCTATCATAAGCTTGAAGTACTTCTATAACAGGTGTTAATAGCTCAATTGCACTTGTACATTAACAGTCAATAAGTTTTTTGATGTTTATAATATTTATAGCACTTTCATCAACAATTAAATGAATTTTTCAAATAAGATTCCTTACATATCTTTAGTGTACAGCTCTTTTTTGATATGCATATTCTTTCGGTCTGTCTGTGGCATCATAGCATCCAAACAGATGGACCAATTTTGATGTGTTTTTTTTGTGAATGCAAGTGTAAAAGTTATTGGGGGTTAACATGAAAGTCAGAACTTTCACTAACTAAAAATGTGTGGTGGTACAGATATCAAATCATATCGGTAGTTCCACCACTCATCACTAGATGGCATTTTTTACAGTCAGGGATTTTTGATGTGCTTAACAAAAAAACTAGTTATGTATTGTAAAAATACAAATATCATTATGTATAAATTACTAAATTTCAGTCATAGTATGTATAAATTACTAACTTCGGTCATATACAGTTTTTTTTAGCTATATTTTTCAAAACTAAATACTGACTTCACCTCCAAATACACAACCGATTTAAAAAAAATATTTATGGGACCACCTGACAAGTATGGCCTTTTAAACAGAAAAGAATTTTCCGAATCGGTCCAGGCATCTTCGAATAATCGGTGAACTTACATAAAAATGATATTGCAATGATTTGACAACCTCCTTTTTTGGAACTTGGTTGATAAGAAAGTAAAATCCCATTTGCACTGCTTTCTATTAGCAAAATAAAAAATTTGTAAATTTTGTCATTTATGGTTGTAGAATGATAAGTTTTTAGAAACTGAGATTAATATTCTCATTATACATTGATGACTGAATATCTTTTTAGCTCATCAGATGAATTATCGAAAATTATTGTACACATATTACATGTATTGTAAAATATGTATATTTTTTATTTTCCCCTACAGGTTGTGTGTTTACGTAATTTTTTGTGTATTGCATGTAGTATGTGTACAATATTTTGTAAAATATGTATATTTTTTATTTTCTTTGCCAAACAAACATTTCACAGCGCTATGTAACACTTTGATACAATAGGAAACATGTATGAAAAAAATTGTGTTATCTAACCAGTTTATACATTAATATTCCAAGGTAAAGTACTAACAGTGAAAACAAAATAAAAATTGGTTGAAAACGAACGAGATATAACATTTTTACGAAAATATGTCTATCCCACCCACAAAAACGCAATTTTTCTATTGGAAATGTATAGATGATATGGACTTTCATGTCACCAGTCCATATCGGTCTTCTCTTTCTAATTGAAACTTTCAAGTATAACATGTTTGTCGCTGATTAAGATATTTCATAAATTATTTACTCTATTTAAGGCCATACCAAAATTTTCCGGGGTCCAGTGGTCCATTTGAAATAAATCATTTGAAAGAAAACGGTGATATCATTTAAAATTTCGTCTTGGTCAAACTCTAGATAACCCTTTTAACTATTTTATGAACTACTGTTTATAATTTAAAGTGCGAACGTGAAGCTTTTCTACGCACATTAGCTAAAAGTGGCCGTTTTTCGCAAATGTGCGTAGAAACAGTTCAGTTAGTTATAGAGTTAGTTCATAAAATAGTTAAAAAGGTTATCTAGGGTTTGACCAAGACGAAATTTTAAATGATATCACCGTTTTCTTTCAAATGATTTATTTTAAATGAATGCGAAAAACGGCCACTTTTGGCTAATGTGCGTAGAAAAGCTTCACGTTGTCACTTTAAACTATAAACAGTAGTTCACTAAATAGTTTTAAGGGTTATCTAGGGCTTGATCAAGACACAATTTTAAATGATATCTCCATTTCCTTTCAAATGATTTATTTCAAATGGCGGCGCCACTGGACCCCGGAAAATTTGGGTATGGCTTTAAAGGTGATGCCATAAGCCACCTCTCCGGAACTTGGACGTAGTGTATCTTTGTGGTTTACTATTATTTGGATGAATGTGAATTTATATGTCATTCAAGTCCTAATTACAAGTTGCCAATAAATAAAATATTTATATGCTTTAAAATAAGCTTGAAACTAAAGCTGTTTGTATTTAAGACAAACATTTAATTTTTTTTTAATCAAAAATTTACGCTCGACTTTTCACCTCAAAAATTGCAAGTTGAACATTGTTAAAAAAACAATTCAAGTTAAAATAGTATAGTACATTACGATATAAGTGTGTTATAGTGGACATAAGGCGGAAAAAACTGATAATTTTTTGTTTTAAATAAACTCAACCTTATAACTGTGATGTACATTGTTGTTTTCCCGCCATTTTACTTTTAAAAATCAGCTTGGCGCGCTGCCTACTGGCGGTCGGTCGCAGCACCGAGGGCCAGTTCGAAATATGAAAAAAAAAACAAGTAAACAGCAAATAGTATGGTTAACATTCTATTTGCGTTTATAACGCACTCGTGTTTATAAGCTGCTTTATATATCTAAAACTCTAAAAATTAGATCCACTTTACGAGCGTGTTAAAAATATTATTTACATTCTTCTATCATCTCTTCCAGACAATGGCCACCAAATCCCCTACCAGCCGTACGCTGGGGCCTACAACACGCACTACCCCCCACCGGACGCGTTCGCCGCGTACGGGCCGCCCCCGCCCGGAGGCTACGCCCCCCAAAACCTCTCGTACGCCCCCCCGGCGCACCAGAACTACCCTCACCACCAGAGCTTCGCGCAGCAGCCACAGCAGCTACACATGCCGCAAACCCACATGGGTAAGTACTGTACGTATTGACAACTTTTTTATTATTCTTATAGGCTAAGATAGAAAGATATGGAGGGATGAGTGTGACTCCTACTGCAAGGATTGGGCATTCATCATTATCATAATTTCAACCGCATAACATCCACTGCTGGACAGGACTCACTCAAAGATGTCCAAAATGTCCGATCAAGAGCGGCATGCATCCAGTGCTTTGGGCATTGAAAGTCTTAAATTGAAAGGTTGGAAAGCTGGAAAGGCCTTTGCCGTGCAGTGGGACAGTTTGTTCGTTTGTTTCAATTATCGTATGTAAGTGGCCAGTATAAAGTGGGGAATATAAATAAACAGAAAAACTAACATAACAAAAATTATTAGCTGTATAAAACAAAAACAAAAAACACGCAAACTACCAAATGACTCATTTGAAGCGTATTCCAGAACAGAATATGTATGCCCGTTCGGGCCGCGGTTGATATCAACTGCGTGCTCTGTACCACGCAAATGCAATGCAAGCGACCGCCACACAGTTTACGATATCCTCCTTCTCCTCAAACCAATAATATTTTTGTTAATGGCACATAGACACAGAATGAATATAAGTATACTTAGAACGGAATCTCAGAAGTTTCCGCGCTATATGCGTCCCCGCCCCGTCCCTACACCTCTCCCCCGTTCTCACCTATATGTGGCGCGGGATCGTAGAAGATTTCATTCTTTACCTATGTCTATTTCTATATATACAGAACACTGAATAAGAATAATAGTTCTTTCCTTGTTAATTGTGTTGAGCGCGCGTCGACAAGGCGAGAACGTAAACGAATCGTAGCAGATTCCGTTCTGTCAGGCCTGTGTCACTCCCCGTTTAGGTATCGAAAATATACATACCTACATTATTACTATACGCGCGGCGGTCACTGGAGTGGTAAATTCAGTGACGTGAATCGTATGTCTCGAGTAATAAGAATGAAATTGGCTTGCAATGCACTTCTAGATATCTAAACAAAAAGGTGCCGAGTTCCGACGCGAGCTAAACTAAACCATATCGCTAACGACATTGAGTAGATATTTCTTTGAATTCCTTTGCTGAGTAAGACTTCTGTACGTAAGTTCTAGTACTTATTCTGTCGCGTCATATAGTTTTACCTACAGCATATTTATCTTTATATTTTCGTTATTAAGGTACAAATTTGTATTATGGAAATATGGAGGCGCAAGAAGGCGCGCGCATTCGCCCGCCGTCGCGTATCGGGAGTAGCACGGTTGTACTTTCATCATTTCAGCCGCATAACGTCCACTGCTGGATATAGGCCCCAAAGATTTCCAAAATGACCGATCTAGAGCGGCCTGCATCCAGCGCTTTCCAGCGACCCTGGTCAGGTCATCTGACCACCTTGTAGGTGGGTGCCCTACGCTTCGCTTGCCATTACGCGGTCGCCATTCAAGAACCTTTTTGTATTGTACGGTTGTACCTTAATAATGGTAAAATAGAAATGAATTTTTTATAACTGAAAAACATGACGCGTCGCGTCGCTTCGACTCTGCGCCAGTGTGAGTTGAGCGTAATAGTTGTGGGATTGGTGACTTCGCAATGTGCCTTCCACAGTCCAAGGCTACGCCGACGTGGGGGTCCACAAGCCGGCCTGGCCGCCGCAGCCGCACCTACTACCGCCGTTGGACGCCCAGAAGCCACTTGACGTGAAGCAGCTGAAGCCTGAGATCAAGCTTGAGCCCACAGACTCGCAGAAGAGACCGCATCCGGAGGCTGACATGATGGTAAGAGTAAGTTACTGTCATATTTTCTTATATTTGTTTAGTTTTATTCTTTCTTTGTTTGATTTTACCAGGACTAAATAAATAAATAAATATATAGAGACAAATTACACTGATTGAGCCAGCCCCAAAGTAAGTTGGGGCTGGCTCAATCAGACCGAGACTGTCAATCAGACAGAGGCCCAATACGAGACTTGTGTTATGGGATACTAACTCAACGATACCATATTTTATAACAAATACATATATAGATAAACATCCAAGACCCAGGACAATAAGAAAAAGGCCGTTTTCCAACTTGCCCTGACCGAGGATCGAACCCAGAACCTCTGGGTGGCGGACTAGCATGGTGACCACTACGCCACGGAGGTCGTCAAGGAAGTGTACTATATCACTTTAAAATAAATAAATACACCTATACAAGAGCGGTGTCGCTTTACGAAATCGCTAGTAATAATAATAAATAATAATAAATTCGTTTATTTTTCTCTCCAAAAAGGTACATGTACAATGTAAGGTTAATATCAACTGTTAAGACTATGGTTAGTGACCTTAATAGAGGAGAGAACTGGTGCCTGAGCTAGGTAGATGCCCATGTATTACAAGTCACCAGGCTCCCTCCACCCTAAGTTATAATATAAGTCTATATTAGGTACAGTACACATGGAAGTAGGCGTTAAGACTAATTTAGTAATAAAAAATAAAATAACATAAAACGGCTTACAACTATAGCAAAAAGTGTCGTTACAACTTTTGGTCTTAATTTTTTCCGTCTAGCCTCCCCTAGTAATGCGCACTCCTGCCAGGCCATGGGCTCCTTGAATATTAATTTGTAATGTTGTCTCTGTCAACAGGGCGGAGATTTGGAACAGCCGAAAATCAAAATCAAGACGGACATCTTCAAGCCCGACGACCTCGCTCACAGACCTGCTATTGACAAGCCACTTGGTAAGTATTTTATTTTTATTATATTAAATTAGCCGAGACTTCCGTTATTTGAACATATTGTAGACTTTCTGTCCGGAAGTAGACTGATGTAATAAATAAATAAAATCATTTATTTCGGACAACTTAGATCCAATAGATGTAAGCTGATAAAGTGAAAGTAAAAAAAAAATTGTTACATGTAGGATAAAGTTGGTGACTAAAAAATATTTTTTTAGTGTTAAATCTTAAAAACTGTTAGCGTTTCGAAGCGACCACTGCTAGAAAGATTACGCCGAACGAAACCCAGTTTATTAGACATGAATAAAGTCGGTTAACTATTAAATACTGAATGCATTTGGGGTGCTGTTCCCATGTGCATATTCTGGGAGAAAAGAAAATCGTAAAAGTCGCTCGAGGGAATATACCAAAATGCGAATACTGTAATTAGGTGATGCGGCTAGCAACCCATCACTATTTTGATTATTTACTCCACCTTCTCGCCCGCAATCACCCTAAAAGTGGCCTTTGTATCTTGCGGCCCTGGGTTCTGCTCGAGAGAAACCACCAACATGAACAGATCTATAAATATAATTTTTGTTTCAGAACCCCCAAAAGGCCTAGACATCCACAAACCGGTTGATCAGATGAATAAAGGTAACATTATTTGGATTTATATTATATATATATAATATATAATACATGGACAAATAACACAGATTGAGCTAACCCCAAAGTTCGAGACTTGTGTTATATACTATATACTAACTCAACGATGCTATATTATATAACAAATACATATATACTTAAACATCCATAATATCATAATGAAGTCAAGAATTCCATTTTGCACCCCTCCCATTTCTCTGTCACTTTGGACAAGCAGATTTTTAATCCAACTTTCGCAAAGTCCGTCACCTCGTGACAACTTTGAAGTCATCGAAATCGGTCCATTCGTTGCGTTATAAAACACATATTATACAGAGCCAATATTTATCGATAGGCGGGATATTAGGTCGCGCTAAGTGACGTCACATCCAGTACACTACAATAGGCTTGGAGCCGCGCTGTACGACCGAGCGGGTGACGTCACAGTAATTTGGTTATAACTTTAATTTTTATCATAGATCAGATTTTTTTGGCATTGTATGTTATGGATTAAACATATCTAATTTTAATATCAGTATAATTGTAAGTTGACATTTTTGGAGAAAAATCTATATACAGGGGTACAGGCAATAAACTTGTTGTTGGTAAATTATCTGACGTCAATACCTAACTATCGAAAAAAATGACAAACATGACATCAACATGACAGTTAACAAATCATACAGGATATTATATGTACACGCTGACTTTTCATTGGTTTTGGAAAAAAAAATGTCGTATAGTAAATAAATTCCTCTATCCATATACGTAATCCAAATTTCTGTATGTCATAAGTCATAAGATAAAAAAGTTGCGTAAATGATTTTCGATCGAGACCACGTAGTTATACGCCGGCCGCCTACTGCGTAATGTCGATGACCCCGGCCGGCCGGCGGTACTACTACGAGGGGGGGTCAAAAAGTTCGCGGAATGGAGGGGATAGCGGGGGGTGGGGGACCTGCCGCAGGTAGTAACTAATGAGCAACTCTTTGTGAGTATATATGCCAAGTTTGAACCTGATTGTGTCAATAACCTTTGACCTGTCGTCGATCAAACAAGTGAATCCGGAAGAAAAACTTGAACATGGAAAAAATCGAGTTTCGTGCCGTCATAAAGTTCCTCACTAAGCAAGGAAAACCACCTCAGAAAATTTTGGAAGAAATGTTATCAGTATACGGGGACTCTTGCCCTGGGAAAACCATGGTGTACAAGTGGAATAGCCTTTTCAAGCAAGGCAGAGAGTCTCTTGAAGACGACCCTCGCTCAGGACGGCCGATTGAGGCCACCACCTCAAACATCGTTGAAAAAGTGGAGAATCTTATACTGGAGGATACTCGTTTGAAGAAGAAACAACTTGCAGAAATGGTTGGAGTATCACCTACAACCATTTTAAATATTCTACACGACAATCTTGGGATGTCAAAAGTCAGCGCAAGATGGGTGCCAAGAATGCTCACACCACCACAGAAACAGCTGCGCGTCGAGTATTCAAAGGAGTTTTTAGACCTCTGTAGCGCCGACAAGGAAGGAATTTTTGCAAGACTTGTTACTGCAGATGAAACTTGGGTTCATCATTATGAGCCTGAGTCGAAGCAAGAGTCTATGCAGTGGCATAAAAAGGGTCAGCCCCCCCCTAAGAAATACAGGGTGTCACAATCGGCTGGAAAAATCATGGCAACTGTTTTTTGGGATACAGAGGGTATTTTATTAATAGATTATAAAGATAAGGGTGTTTCTATAACGGGAGAATACTACGCTAATCTACTAAGACAATTAAAAGAAGCAATCAAGGAGAAAAGGCGGGGAAAGTTGACAAAGGGTGTGCTGCTTTTGCATGACAACGCACCGGTACACAAGAGCCGCGTTGCGATGGCTGCCCTTCATCACTGTGGCTTCGAAATGTTAAACCATCCTCCCTATAGTCCAGACTTAGCCCCCTGTGATTATTTTTTATTTCCCAAATTAAAAAAAGAGCTTCGGGGGAAGAAATTTTCCGATGATGAAGAAGTCAAGTCGGCGATTTCGGCCTATTTTGAGGACAAAGACAAATCATTTTTTTTCGACGGTATTAATAAGTTAATAGAGAGATCTGAAAAATGTATTCGACTTAAGGGGGAATATATTGAAAAAGAAAAATAGTACAGTATTTTATTTCACCCCCCTTCCCCTCCGTTCCGCGAACTTTTTGACCCCCCCTCGTAATTGACCTCACAATTTTACTTTCGAGTTTTAGTCAACATTTTTTGTTTCTGAATTTTTATTTTAACCAGCTAATTAGGTCTTATTAACGATGCCTATGAAGTGGCCTTCGGCTTCAGAACCAGTAAAAAATCACCGTGTATACATATCCCTTAGGATATTTGTATGACTTTTTTTATTATTCTTAATTCTTAAATAATAAATGATTTTTGTCTTTGACTTTGATTTATTCTCTAAAATTAGTTACGGATCTTATTGGTCATTTACACTTGTGGGCTTCTCCCATTGATTTATTAATCTAGCTACTATTCATACTCTTTACTATCTAAACTCTTTATTTTCTACTAGCGCCTTCCAGTGACCTTGGTCAGGTCGTCAGACCACCTTGATTAAATCAATCATAAACATCTAAATATCTTGCTTGTTACAGATGACGTTCATACCGGAGATGGCAAGCCTGGAGATAAACCTGCGGGTATGTTTTTTAATTGAAAATAATAGTCTAAAAAAATGATTAATGCTAAAAAAAAAATGTTTTAATATGCCTATTTTCCTTTTTACCAACATCTCGCCCATCATCACGCTAAGGCTGCGTTTCCACTGAACCGGAGCAGAGCGGAGAGGAGAGAAATTGACCAATCACAATGCTCGAAATCTCCACTCCGCTTTAAATTAAAACAGCGGAGCGCAGTTCAGCGGAAGCTTCAGTGGAAACGCAGCCTAATAAGGCAGCCCATAATACTTCTTAAATATCGAGATATACAATGTGTAACAAAAAGGGTACACCAATCCTAAAAGTAGTAAACGTACTAATCAATATAAACAACTTTTATACTAATGGACCAGCCCTGAAGTCACAAAACAAAAATGTGCAGCTCCATACATTTTGGATTGGTAGCAGACCAAGTAACCAGCAGTCAGAGGACTTGGCCTACACTCTCCTCGGTGGCAGACGGGTTGGAGAGGTCTCATTGATGTTATAAGCTTTTTTAGCTTGTATTTCCTAAGTCGCCTTCTAAGACATCCACGGGAGGACTTGGAGTGGCCCTATTCTACTCTGCCGGAAACCACACGGCTTAGAGTTGATGAGCAATTATACAAGAATTCTTTATTAATTTCCAACAGAAGCGAAACCTGAGGGTTCTTCAGACTCTGCCGGCAACGCACAAAGCTCAGCTGAGCCTAAACCAGCAGGAGACAAGCCGTGAGTATTCATTTCTTTCACAATACAATAACACAGGCAGTAGCTTGCATTTCATACAGACACGTAGAATTGGCTTACCCTGTGGTACCCTAACATAATATCGGATATTAGCGAAAAATGTTTTTTGCTTGATATGCAGTTGTTCTCGTAATTTAGGTTAGATTAGTGTCAAAAATATTTGTGCACTTCACTGAGTATAGGTTGATAGTACCGGAGTATAATTTATGCCTACTACTACAAACGAAACCATACATCCGTGCACATGTCAATGTGTGAGTTTTGCCACCTAACACACTCGACAACGCAAGAACAGGGGAAGAGGTGTGGGCATGGTATAATAATATACTGCGCCAGGTATGGCATTCCGACATATAGTGGTCACGTGGGTGACACGAGCCTACGTCACCCGTCCCAGTGTTACCGGTACTGTAAAATCAAACACCCCAACTTTCATTATTCACGTATATCTGAATCGGATTAAACCATGTCCATTTTTACAAATAACCTATTTATGAAAAAATAAGTTAGACTTGTTAATGAATAACAAGTATAACCTAATTTTTTATGCATTAAAATATTTATTGTCATGAATAATGGCAGGCAAACGTTCCCTAAATCTTAACTTAGTCACATTAAAGTGGCAACTCTGTGGTGACGTAGGCTCGTGTCACTGCCGGAATAGCAGACCTGTTTTTTTGGATCATGGGTGTGGGTAGGGGAACGGGGACGCATATAGCGCAGAACCGTAACTTCTCTTACCGCGCAGATCTTAGCCGATCGAAGGACTGGGCGAAAATGCTAATAATTTTAATACGCGATGCGGTGGAAAGGTGGAAAAAGGAATCAAGATAGTGATGGGTTGCTAGCCATCACTGTATTAATTTCTTTACACCTTCTCGCCCACCATCATGCTAAAAGTGGCCTACGAGTCTTGTGGCCCTGAGCTCTGCTTAGAGCCGCAAGGCCCAAAGTGCTCCGTCTGCCCCATTAGGGATGAAGACGTAATAGTATGTGTGTATCACTTTTTTATACAATGAAATACCGATAATCTACTTTCCTCGTCTTTCCCCTGCCCCGTCAATCGCAATGTGTAGTAGCGTGCAGGGCACCTCGCGCATCATCTCCCCGAAGACAACCTTAACGAAAATCTATTTCCAGTGCGGAAGACAGGAAACCATTCAGCAGCCCAGACCTGAGCAAGCCGGCCTCTACGCCCGGCAAGGCTCCCACCCCGGGCTCCGAGGTGAGTGTAAGTAGATCACTGTTTATGTTTCTCTAACGCTTGACTGAATACGTCCCTGTGCTTTGGAGATGTTGAAGGTTTTTTTTTCTTTTATAAATATATAAATAAATATAAATATATAGGGACAAATTACACTGATTGAGCTAGCCCCAAAGTAAGTTCGAGACTGTTATGGGGTACCAACTCAACGATACTATAGAGGTTACTTTTGTGTCATGACTAAAAATACTACTTGCCCGTTTTATGTCAGAGGTCGACAAATCAACACAAACCGTTATAGTATTCTACTAAGCTTTCTCATGTATATAATTTTGAAATCATCCAAATCGGTCCATCAGTTGTGATTTTATAACAGATTTTAGGCCACGCCAAGTGACGTCATACCGAGTACACCGACCAATCGGCGCGCCATGGTAGTGCACTATTCCGTAGAACAATTTTTTTGCACTATATCCTATTCAATTCAATTCAATTTTTTTTAGCTAGAATAGGTCGCCTCCTTGGGCAAAAGCCTCCCCTCTTTGTTCCTTTCCATCGATGTTTCCATCTATTGTTGTCCCTAGACTTGATCTGCCATTCTTTTTCTCTCGTTTGACGGTTTATCTCTATTAAATATATATTTACTATCATAAGATGTTTATAACATTTCTTAGTAATCGTCACGTTTGTTGCACTTAAATGGTTACTTACAGCTAAGATTACTGCCGCTTCCAAAGCGCTAGTGCAGAATAAGTGGTAACAAACTGCACTGCAGTGCTTATGCTGCGTATTTTCTCCAAGGATAGAATTTCTCTATGGATTTCATAGCTCTGTAAATCTGCATTTACAACTAAAATCATTACAGATTCTTAAATTAAAATTAAGTGGATCAATATTCATTAAAAGATATGAGAGCTTCGACCTTTTTATAAAACCTTAGATTTTTTAAAATGTTTTTTATAGACTTACTAGGGCTCAACATTTCGATTCTAGAGAAATAACATAATATATAGACGCGTACTGTAATTAAAAAATTTTGACGCGCTAAATGGCAACTACTATACTGTTTTTATTGAGTCTATACACTCCACGCACAGAGACGTATTCAGTTAAGCACATATGTATATAGTCGGCCACACTTCAAGTGTAACTGCCGCCCGCATGTCGCCCTTATGTCAAAGCAATAAAGGCGAACTGTCACGCTTGATCGGTGGCCGTGTGTACCACCTACTGGGCACGGTTCTCCCTTCCGAAATGTATGGACGGGACAAATGTACTTTTTTTTCTAGGATATTTATGTGATGATTGAATTGTGTTTGCTGTTTGTGTAAATCTACTGTAATCTAATAAAAAATCCTTGGGTCATAGACATTTTTATATCTTGACTTTTTAAATGATATCGTCATTCTTATATCTCGGCATAAATTGACTTCGACAATTCAATTTTGTCAATTCGTCATTTTTATACCTAGTTATTATTCCTTAAGATCCTTCGCCAAAAAGTTGGATTGCGTTTTAAACCACAGAAATATAGCTTTTTATACATCATAATAAAATATCATGTCATAATAAAATACCTACAGTGGAATGTTATAGTGTAGTACTGGCAATATCGTAAAAAAAATTTGACACACTGTAAACTGCAGTCTTGTCATTTATGTGTTACTGAAGTCTGTGAAAAATATTGTATAAAAGTAAAAAAAGTCTGTTGAAATTTTTTAATCTTAATTTTATTTTTGTTGATTAAAGTAACGTAAGTACATCAATCTCAAAAAATGATTGTTTCTGTCTTTTAATTTTACTTACGCGAAAAATAAAAATATTTTTTTAAATTAATTATCTATATTATATATTATACTAATATACATTGCCTTTTTAGAGTTCCGTAGCCAAATGGCAAAAAACGGAACCCTTATGGATTCGTCTTGTCTATCTGTCTGTTTGTCCGTCTGTACGTCACAGCAACTTTTTTCGAAACTATTAAAAACTATACTGTTGAAACTTGGTAAGTAGATGTATTCTGTGAACCGCATTAAGATTTTCACACAAAAATAGAAAAAAAAAAACAATCAATTTTGGGGGTTTCCCTTACTTAGAACTGAAACTCAATTTTTTTATTCATCAACCCCATACGTTTGGTGTATCTATGGATAGGTCTTCAAAATGATATTGACTTAATAGTTTGCGCGAGAGACACTTCCAAAGTTGTAAAATGTGTCGTCATATTTTAGAGGTTACAGGGGGGGGGGGGATGTAACCTAAACTAAAATTAATAATAATGTACATTACCATGCAAATTTAAACTAGATCTAGTATGTATTTTTTTTTATTACGTCGATCAAAGTTACAACGAACTACAAGAACTTTTATATTATGTTACTTGCTGCTACGGAACCCTCCATGGGCGAGTCTGACTCGCACTTGGCCGCTTTTTATTAATGGCACTAGTAGGATAAAGCAAGAAAATCCTGCACGATTTCACTTGCGTAATTTCGCGCAATTCTACCAAGAAGCATTACTAAAACTTATATCGTTCGCGAAGTCACCGCAATGACTCGTTAAAAGCATACTCGCTGTAACGATACTTCCCAGCAGTGAAGGTTCCGAAACGTTTAGCTTTTGCATTAAAAACAACATGGATTTTTTGACGGATTGTTCCGCTCGTGAAATTCCGCGCGCGATTTTCAGCTACTGTCTTTAGACTAAGTGGATGATATCCTAACAGCCTAAAAAGCGCGGGCGGCCGAAAGGGTCCACCAACAAGCCGAAGCCGCCCGGCACGCCCGCTCGGCCGGCCGCGGCCGGCGCACACACCCCCCGCGCACCCGCGCCCCGCGCGCCCGCGCCTCAGGGGATGGTGCGCCCGCGGGCGCCGGGGTATCAATATGCTGTAAGACCGTTCAGGAAGGATTTCTCTGGAATACAGTTCAGAAGGTGAGTCTTAAAGGTCGAGTTTCTCGCAAGGAACGACGCTACGTCGAGCGAAGATTTGCTCGGTCGCACGTCGTATGCACGGTGATTTTTCATTGGTTTTGGAGCTGAAGCCAACTTCTTAAGACCTTATTAGCTAGTCAAAATAAAAATTCAGAAATAAAAAATGACTAAATGACTAAAACTTGAAAGTAAAATCGTGAGATCCATTAGTAGTAACACCGCAAGGCGCCGCCGGCCGGCCGGTGTTCATGGGATCACGCGACTGTTTTGGACAGGCGTAACTACGTGGTCTCGATCCAAAATCATTAACGCAACTTTTTTATCTTAAGTCAAACACAAATTTAGATTACGTATATGGATAGAAGTATTTATTTACTTTCTACTTTTTTTTTTCAAAACCAATGAAATGTCAGCCTGTATGGTCTTTCTCTCTCGCACGCACGGTGTGCGAATGCCGAGGGCTGCAAAGCGAAGGAGCAGATTAACCTGTTTACGGCTGGGGATCCATTTTCTGAATATCAGATGCCGATTTAAAAAGTTTCCAATCCCTTCAGGTCGCTTTTTGCGTAACACTCACATATATATTGCAGGTTTTGTAATGATACATTTTTACGGATCCTTGCAAAAAAGGCAATGTATATGAAATCAGCATCTTAAATTCAGCAAAGTGTTCTCCCAGCCTGTGTGCTAACTTCAGCTTGACGTTGCGTACGTGCGTACCAGGTAAGAATATTGCATGCACGTTCAATAGTCGCCTTCTCATGTGTGTTCGTGGCTACCTATATATAAGTTATCTGATAATTGGTTCAGGGCAGAAAGTACCGTCCGTTGCCACGAGAAAAACCGATAATACTATTGTATTCAGCTTAACCTTTTGCACGCCAGCGCTTATTTACGTTACTTTACCCCCGACGCAAAGTCTAGTAAAAATAGTACAATTTAGAAAACTTTAGTCAATGACGTCTCAATCACGTGACCGTTACTAAAGTGGTAAATTCACTGCAACTAAAGTGGTCAATTCACTGCAACTAAAGTGGTCAATTCACTGCAACTAAAGTGGTCATTTCATTGCATTTAAAGTGGTAAATTCACTGCAACTAAAGTGGTCAACTCACTGCGACTAAAGTGGTAAAGTCACAGCAACTAAAGTAGTCAATTCACTGCAACTAAAGTGGTTAAGTCACTGCTACTAAAGTGGTCAAGTCACAGCAACTAAAGTGGTTAATTCACTGCAACTAAAGTGGTCAATTCACTGCAACTAAAGTGATCATTTCATTGCATTTAAAGTGGTCAATTCATTGCAACTAAAGTGGTCAACTCACTGCGACTAAAGTGGTAAAGTCACAGCAACTAAAGTGGTCAATTCATTGCAACTAAAGTGGTCAAGTCACTGCTACTAAAGTGGTCAATTCATTGCAACTAAAGTGGTCAAGTCACTGCTACTAAAGTGGTTAAGTCACAGCAACTAAAGTGGTCAATTCACTGCAACTAAAATCAATGGCGCTCAAAAGGTTAAAAATCGAGCCTTTCTGTTCCGATAAATTAGACAAGCTACAGGCTGACACCAACACACATAAATATAAAAAATAATAATTAAATAAGTTATAGTTTAAAATATTATATTCAGTTCATTCTGGTCTAGTTAACTTACTTTAAACTATTTGGAAATTGATTAGAAACTACATTTATAATAAATCTATTTTAAAGCATTTTTGTTTGGGATGGTAAGAAAAAGAAGTATGACAATACGTAGTTTGTACTTTAATACTTTATTTTAACTGAAATAGGTCTAACAATCATTTGTATTTTTTTAATGAAATCTTATCTGTGACTGACACGGGTATTGGAGACGGTTTTTAGTTTTGGAAAATTATTTTCTATAGGCGATGGAGTGATGACTGTCTCGATTCATCTCACATACCAAACGAGGTTTACTTCGGCGACGTCCCGGTCTCCATGGAGGTCCTATTCAACTATTACGACGCGAACGCGGAAAGGGAGAAGTTAGCGACGCAAGCGGCTCATATCGCAGCGCAGAAAGCCGCTGCAGCGAAACTTGCCGCCGCTAAGTTGCAAGCCAGGGGGCTTATATCTAATGAGGTGAATATCCAAGACGGTTGGTTGAGATGAGAGAAAAGTAAAAAAAAATAGTAACAAAGGTTGAGAATTTTGATCAAAAAGTTTTAGAAGATTTGATCAATTTTCTTATGGTAACGCTGCGCTTAGACATCTAGACGTTTTGTATCAGTATCATTGCATTTTATTTTTTATTCCGCATCTTAAAGCAAAGGTTTGTTCTCATGACTTTCTTTTATCACTTGTTTTAAAATTATTTACTTTATTCATTAGAAAATGCAATTAATATAAGTAGGAGATGCGGCTAGCAATCAATATTATTGATTCCTTTTTCAATCCGTCCACCATCACGCTAAGGATTGAATCTCATCTGTCAGCACGGAACGGAACTTTCGCATGCTGCTATCCTTTTCTGTCGCTCAGAACCGTCATTTGCTAGAGCGAGAGAGAACGACGAAACGCAAGCATGGCCGGTGAGGTTCTTCTAAGCAAAGAAAAGTGTTGTTCCGTCCTGCCAAATGAGTCCTAATCCTAAAAGTGTCCTTTGGGTCTGACAGCTCTGGGCTCTGTCTGCCCCATTAGGGATAAAGTCGTGATAGTATCTAGTACTATACAATATGTAAAGGAAACCCTCTCCGATCCGTCAATATAATGTTAGGTAGCTTGTGTAGGTTTCATTGATCTGTTTCTCCTAACTCTGAAATCGCAAAATGAATCTGCAGCTTGATACATTTTTAAACGGTAGGTATTTAATTTTGAATGGAGCCGCAGATTTTTTTTTTACGGTTTTAGGCGTGGGAGAAACCGATAAATAGAACCTACACAAGCTACCCATCATTACCTTTAAGGTTCGGCAGGGTTTTTTGAACATATTGTATAGTTGGTTGCAAAGGTTGGCTGGAAGAAATCACTTTAGTGATAAGTCCGCCTTTATACCTACTATATTTAAAATGTACCTTTGAATATTGTAATACTTAGTTGGTGCAATAAAGAAATTTTATCTTATCTTATAGTACACTTTATTTATTTATTAAAACATTTATTGATCCACAATTAAAATTGTTTAGTTAACTTTTAATTTATTTAACTTTACCTGCTGTTGACTTTACGACAAACTCTTCTTAACCCTTTTTACATTAAAAACTTACTTTCAGGTGACAACAGTGGATTCCTCATCAGACGATGATTCATCAGGTGAATCTGGCAGCGACTCTGAGGATAGCGATGACGTAAGGGTATCCAAAATCATATACTAACACCGTAGGACGTACACCGTAGTATTAGTAGTAATATAAGCGTTGTTGCGTATGCTTAAGCGTTAATTTCGGAAGGGAAAACTGTGCCCGGGTTAAATGTATTTGCGTGATATTTGTGGCTGTGTAATTTTTATGCTTACAGCGCTTTTAGGCTGCCCTCCCACCAGAGATGGGCTACGGAGCTGAAAATCATCACTTCACCTCACTTAACTTCAACGTGGAAGGGACATACCCGTAATAAATCCAACCACGGGCTATACTAGATCATTATAGCGTAATAAAATCCCTTCCACGTTGTAGAAACTTCACCCTCCTCACATTTCAACAACTTTCAACAAGTTTATTTGCTAGCAAATTAAAAAATCTCCGATTGTCAAGAAGACTATATCTAGTTATGAGTAGCGGAACTACTGAAGTTGTATCTCTAGTTCCACTACTCATCATTAATAGATATCCGTAGCGCCATCTATTTTTTGCTTGAGAAGCCCTAACTTTCAAGCGTTAATCCCCAACAATCGATTTTTCTCTAACATAAGAACAAATAAGAGAATTTGCCTTCGCGTAAAAAAAACGCATCGAAATCGGTCTATCCATTCGAGCGTTACAATGCCACAGACAGACCGAAAGACATTAGCGTCAAACTTTTAATACCCTCTTTTTTGTCGGGGACTACGAACCCATTCTCGTATCATATTAAAGCTATGTGGATGAAAACACTTCACCATTTTGTTTCCTTAACACCTTGTATGCCGGAATATCATATAACAATAGATCTACGCAACGGCATACAAAAGGTGAAAAAAGTTCCACTTTAAATCTGCCGTCACCCTAAATGTGACCTTTGGGTCTTACTAAGGCTCTGTCTACGCCGTTAGGGTTACATACATGATAGTGTAGTGTATTTTTAGACATTGCCTCCTTTTATTTGGACAATCCTATTCTGCCCCCTGGGCATTATGATCTAGTCTTTTCCATGTAATTGGGTACTTTCCTAAGTCAAAAAGAAATTATTTGGTACTGTTGAGAAAATAAAACATCAAAAAATAATGTCACTTGCCATGATCATATTTATTTTTATCGTGATTTTAGATTGATTACCGCAGAAAACTGATATTAAGAACGCTATTTAACTCCAAGAAACTATTACGTCATTATCCTGTATACAAATCCAATAGAAAATGTTTTTAGAAAAAAGTATCCGATTTGATTTGTTGAAAAGTAGGGAATAGGGATGTGGACTGGGTAAAAATATATTTTGTTTGAATAGTCTAGTTCGTCCACTAGACTATTCAAACATAAAGGACCCATATTTCTTCTTTTAGCTAAGTACCAAAATGCACAGTGATATAGAGCTTCGAAGTGGGGGTGATTTACGTCACCTTTGGTTAAAAATCGTAACTGATCGTGACGTCACGCGAAATTTAAATGCGTTGTATCTTCGGTAATGTTTGCTAATCAGAGAAAAAAAAGTACTTATATCAAACTTTTTTAATAATTCATCTACTGAGCCCAAAAAATGTTTTACTCCACATCCCTATTCTATCGCCAACCCAACTAGGTGCCGGAAGTCCTATACTCCCATTTCTTAAGTCTTTGAAATAAAAAAGAAACAAACAATAGCCATGACCATATATTTTTTACGGCAAGTGAGCAAGCCTATTGGTATATTATACCAAATAATATATAAAGTAATAAATAAATTTTGAGTCATCTTTGAACAGTATGTGGCCACGGCGATCCCTCTGTCGTTAGTTTTATCAAAGATAATATAATTACTAACGTAACAGATACCCAACGCCATAGAAACTTTTGGAGGGCCCGTAAGTAGGTAATACTGGAGTTGCGGGGTAGGCACACAGAGATGGCAGCACACACGACAAGCAAAAAGTGACAAAGAAAGTGTTGAATATGCTTTAAAAAGTCATATTTTATTAATTAGCTTGGCAAGTAAATAAAAAAGATCTGATTTGCAAAACGTTTCGAGGAATAGCCTCTAGTCTTACATAATTAGTTACTGCAAAAATCTAAATGACCTTCATTTTCATGCAAGGTCAAGCTTATTTGAGGAAGTGACGTCACGATGAAGATTTTTTGAGTAAAGTTGGCAATTTCCACTTTCAGTACTGTACTGAAGTGTCATTTTTGAAACATCTCACAGTGCATAGCAGTGCCTTTGTACAACCTTTACTTTATGTATTCTCTGTATACATTTCCGTGTACACAAATTGGTAAATAAATGAAATCCTAAGAAAAGTCGCGATCTTGGTTAAATACGACCAAGCTCTGAGCCAACCAATAATTGGGCTTTAAAACGCGGTTCAACTATTTTTTATTTCATTATTAAATTTTAGTACTTAGCACTGCATTTTGAATGTATAAAAACCCGCCAACCAATACATACTAACTGGGCTTTAAAAACGCGGTACAACTATTTATTATTTAATTATAAATTTTAGTACTTAGCACTGCATCTTGAATGCATAAAAAACCCTATAAAAATTTCTCTTGCTATGACTCGAAAGGCTCCTTTGCGAAACCGAAATCTTGTACATGGCTAATCAAAGGTCATATCCAGGCGCTGCAAGCCCTATAAGTCTACTCCTTTTGCTCTATGAATCACATCTTTCACAGCTTAGCTCATCTCTGGTGGAACATATACAGTTTTTGCATGAAAATGGGAATCAATTTTCGTTTTATGTTTTGATATATGTTCGTTGGGGAAAGTAGATCAGTATCATGGATGGACTGAATTTTCATTTAGGGTCAGTTCAGACGGTTTTAATGACACTCGAAAATAAAACTTGGTATATAGTGCAAGAAGCAAGCGTTTTGTGGTGTTTAAACGTTTATACACTTTAAGCTATGGTAATAGGGTTTTATTTTCAATTGAGTTAATACAATGCATGGGCATTTTTCCTCTCTGTCTAAGGGCCTCCGCTAAGTTATGCGGGCGCACGCGGCGGATTTCGGTCTATTTCTGTCACAAACTCTTAATGCGAAAGAGATAGCAGAATCCGACGCGGGTCAATTGTCTTTGTCGCACGTAGCGTTTGTGACAGAGATAGACTGAACCCGCCGCGTGCGCCCGCGTAACTTAATCTAGTATATTTTTTTTAGATTCTTAATATAACGTCTGCTTGCAAGACTTAATTAAATTCCAAATATCTTTGAGAAACACGACGTATGAAAGATAAAAAATTATAGCGTTTTGAATTTTCGAAAGTTATTTTTTTCCGATAGTTCGTGAAGAAACTGACAATAATGTATTTGCTTACATGAATCTGTCACAAGAAGTTGCACGCAAAGCTTTTATATTTTAACATTTTCGAAATTCGAATAATAATATTATTTTTTTTATTTTTAATTGTACACGCTGGGCCTTTCGACTTCTGTTAGTCATAGACGGATGATTGTTCTCAGGACGCGCCTCTAAAGCGCGGTCCGGGGCGGCCGAAGGGCTCGAAGAACACGAGTCCGCGGCCGCCGGCGGCGCCGGGCGCGCCGGCGCAGCGCCGCGGCCGGCCGCCCGTGCCGCCCGAGCTGCGCCAGCCTGGCATCACCGAGATGAAGAAGTTCTGCAAGGCCGCCGGCATACGCTTCGATTACAAGAAGCTCGTTGAAGGTGACGATCTTGCTAATTAGTATTTTCTCCCGAACCACAGAATTCATATGAGTATTACATACAGAAAGGAATCTTCTAAGGTCCTTGGGCGATTTGGCTTATGCTCGAACTTAAAAAATTTATATGCTACATTGACTTGCTCTTGCAACTCGGATTATTGTCGAAAAAACGTACAAACGTCGGTTTGTAAAAGTAAACTTGGAGAACTTGTTTAATTATTTTAATCAGCTCGACATATTTAAAAGGTCAACAACTAAGTTAATGAACCTGAAATGGTGACGTCACTGAATGTTTTTTAATTGCGCTAAATTGTGAACTACAATAGCGACAATAAAGTCTAAATTCTTATTAAATCTTACATTTAATTCCCAGGTTGCACAAAGAACAAGGAGCGAGTGCAGAAGATGTTGGACTTGCTGATAGCGGCCGGGCTCGATGGCAAGCCCACGCTGGAAAAGTGCAAGGCCATCAAACAGGCCAAGTTGGACAAGAAAGAGCAGGAGAAACAGGCCAAGAAGGAGGCCAAGGCCAAGCACAAAGAGGAGGACGGTGAGTGACGTCATATAAATGAGTATATCGTATAGCTGTAGGTCTGTGTTACGCTGGAGGAGTGCAAGGTTAAGTTGGACAAGAAGGGGCAGGAGAAGCAGGCCAAGAAGGAGGCCAAGGCCAAGCACAAAGAGGAGGACGGTGAGTGACGTCATATAGCTGTAGCGCGGTCTGGGCTATACTGGTGAAGGGCAAGTCCATCAAACAGGCCAAGCAGGCCAAGAAGGAGGCTAAGGCTAAGCACAAAGAGGAGGACGGTGAGTGACGTCATATAGCTGTAGATTTGGGCTACGCTGGAGAAGGGCAAGCATCGAGCTGGACAAGTTGGACAAGAAGGAGCTGGAGGAACAGGCCAAGAAAGAGGAAAAAGCCAAGCACATAGAGGAGGACGGTGAGTGACGTCATACAGCTGTAATAGGTCTGGGCTACGCTGGAGAAGTGCAAGGCCATCAAACAGGCCAAGCAGGCCAAGAAGGAGGCCAAGGCTAAGCACTAAGAGGAGGACGGTGAGTGACGTCATATAGCTGTAGGTTTGGGCTACGCTGGAGAAGGGCAAGCATCGAGCTGGACAAGTTGGACAAGAAGGAGCAGGAGAAACAGGCCAAGAAAGAGGAAAAAGCCAAGCACATAGAGGAGGACGGTGAGTGACGTCATACAGCTGTAATAGGTCTGGGCTACGCTGGTGAAGTGCAAGGCCATCAAACAGGCCAAGCAGGCCAAGAAGGAGGCCAAGGCTAAGCACTAAGAGGAGGACGGTGAGTGACGTCATATAGCTGTAGGTTTGGGCTACGCTGGAGAAGGGCAAGCATCGAGCTGGACAAGTTGGAATAGAAGGAGCAGGAGAAACAGGCCAAGAAAGAGGAAAAAGCCAAGCACATAGAGAAGGACGGTGAGTGACGTCATACAGCTGTAATAGGTCTGGGCTACGCTGGAGAAGGGCAAGGTTAAGTTGGACAAGAAGGAGCAGGAGAAGTAGGCCAAGAAGGAGGCCAAGGCCAAGCATATAGAGGAGGATGGTGAGTGACGTCATATAGCTGTGGGTCTGGGCTACGCTGGAGAAGGGCAAGGCCATCGAGCAGGCCAAGTTGGACAAGAAGGAGCAGGAGAAGTAGGCCAAGAAGGAGGCCAAGGCCAAGCACAAAGAGAGGGAGGGTGAATGACGTCATATACCTGTAGGTCTGGGCTACGCTGAAGAAGGGCAAGGTTAAATTGGACAAGAAGGAGCAGGAGAAGTAGGCCAAGAAGGAGGCCAAGGCCAAGCACAAAGAGGAGGACGGTGAGTGACGTCATATAGCTGTGGGTCTGGGCTATGCTGGAAAAGGGCAAGGTTAAGTTAGACAAGAAGGAGCAGGAGGCCAGGAGGACCAGGCCAATTATTTTTATGGAAAGTAACCCTGTATCATGTATGAAACACCCATGATCCAGAACAATTTGAAAAATGTTTTATTTAGTTATTTATTTTTTGATTTACCAATTTATGTACACGGAAAATGTATACAGAGAATTCATTAAATAGAAGTTGCTCAAAGGCACTACTTATCTCAAAAGAGATCTCTTCCAGTAGTAGTATTTTACGTTTGTAAATTTTATGAAAATGACGAGGGGTAAGAGTGCACGAATGTTCTCAGGCGCCGAGGGCGGCGAGCCGGCGGCGCGGCGGATGACGCGCGGCGCGACGGGCGTGGCGCCGCGCAAGCACATCGTCATCTCGTCCGACGAGGAGGACGACACGCCCGCCGCCAGACGCACCATCTCCAAGCTGCGCTCCAGCGTCAACGACGACTCGGACTCCGACTAGGTCAGACAAGTTCCACAGTGGGGCTTGTGACGTCACCGCTAAGTTAAATTCGTACGTAGCCATGACGTCTTGCGAAAATTAAATGTTGTAGCTTTATTCGTTTACATTGAATACCCGTGCAATAGCACGTGCATATAGATCGGTCGTCGCGGTGTAATGCTCTGATGGTTTATAAATATAGGTATTTATGTCCTAGGTACCTCAGTGTGTATAATAGTAGGACATTGTTTTTTCCAAGAGATTTTGCAGAACTCTGGCTTTCGTGGGTTATATCAACAGTGTTTAACAACAATATCGACTAGCGTAGTGACAAATGTAACAATACCATTTGATAGCTGTCACTGTCAATGTCAAACTTTTTATTTTTTATTTTAAATGCATTTGTATTGTTTCTTTTTCATTAGGTATTTGTGTTGTGTTGTGTGTGTGATAAATGTATTTTTTTTTTGTATAGTTATGCGAATGTCCGTGAAAGCACCCATTATGGCTCCAACGGAAGATCAGCGCTGGGATTCGCTAATGCAATTCCTAGCATATCCTGTGTTGGAGACCATTTTGGAGGACAAGGAACTTTATTTTTATTTGTACTTTTAGAATTTGTTTATGTAATTTTATTGTGTTGCTTTTGTTCTTCGAATAAATGTTTATATCTATCTACCAAAATACTATTCGCCAATTCTGGTCTGACTGTCTTTCTGTCTGTCGCTCATGAGGAGCGTATCGTTGAATAGATCTTTTAAAAATTTGCAAAATTTTGTTACGAGTCAAGTGACCCTCCCCCTCATCTATCTGCTAAACGGATATTTACGGACACGTGAAATTATAGGCGATCAACTTATAAAATGCACTCTGAAAACGACAATTTCATACAAAGTCAATAGAAAATTAGATTTTAGATGTTTTTAGTGGCATGAACTCAAAGTTTCGCAACTACGGAACCCTACACTGCGCGACACGCACTTGACCAATTATTTATTTCATATAAAATATTAACCAAAAAGCATACACACTAAAGTAGCCTATTAAGTAACATAGAAAATATTGATTCTAATGTTAAAAAATTGTTCCCAGGTAATCCTTGACTTCTCTGCCTGGTAAACTACGGACATTGTGTGGCGCGTTAGGCAGTGAACGGACAGTAGCGGGCCCTAGAAAGTGCTTCGACGGGACGCATTCCTACTAATATAGGTTGTACGGTGAGCACGCTGAATGTTTTATTGTATACATGGTTTCACTTTGTGAGCGGTTGGTTAGAGTGAGACAGGTATAAATTGTCAAGACAGGTATTCAAATTATTGGCTTGCTTCGTCGGGCGGAGCGAAACTCGAGGAAGAAATTGAGTACGTGAACTCGCAAGAGTGTATCCAACCTTCGGTTCAGGAAAGATTATAAAGCATCCCCCCTTTTTCATCGGCGTATCAGACATTCCATTTCATGGGAGGGTTTTACATAGCATGGAAGGGGGGGGGGGGCGGCGCTTGCGTGGTTCACGCGTTTTATAGTTATCATTTTATAAAGCTAACATTGCAATAGAATGAACAACATTTCATTGAAAGAAGACTTAAGCCACGCACCTTAAATTTCTTCCAATGAAATTTTGGAAATTCCACCAAAATGCAAAGTGTGGATGTATGAATGAGGTTAATATATAAACGTAACTTTTTGAAATACATACGTTTGTTTTAAAGCTAGATGATACTTCTCTGTATGACGGTACAGTCTGGCTGATAAGTCTAAACACGGAACTATAGATCGATTAGTATAACTTTTCGCCTACGCGGTACAGGAACGAGGGGGGTATGGTGGCTTAGGCTGCGTTTCCACTGAAACGGAGCAGAGTATGTATGAATTGACCAATCACAATGCTCGAAATCTCCGCTCCGCTTCATTGGAAACAGCGGAGCGGAGATTTCGAGCATTGTGATTGGTCAATTCATGCACCGCTTAGCTCCTCACCGCTCTAAAGCTGAGGAACTAGCTCAGTTCAGTTTACTGAGTGCGTATCACTAACCGCGTGATGTCCGTGTGTCAAGTAGAGTGTGCTACTCGCGTACGGTAATATTTTTACCTCGGGTGTTATACGAATCCCTCGCTTCACTCAGGATTCCACAGTTGAATCCTTCGTTTCGCTCTGGATATAAAGTAGCGCCCCCGACTTAAAAGTATTACCTTTACGCCTTGTAGCACAATCTACTATATTGCTTCTTTTCATATAACGCCATCCTTCGTAAAGTTATAAAAATGAAATTGGCTTGAAACTTCTAGGTATCTAAACGAAGACGTTTGAATTCTGACGCGAGCTAAATTAAACCATATCGCTAAAGACATTGAGTAGATATTTCTTTAAATTTGTTTGCTGAGTAAGATTTCTGTACGTGAGTACGTACTTATTCTGTGACTGTAGCAAAATAAATCTTATTAGTGAGAACTAAAGCCAAGGCAGAAGCGACCAATTATGCGAATTATTTTTATGTAATGCAAATTAGTGGTTTATTTGTGTGAATTTGGTGACAACGGGTCGAATACTTTAGTCAAGTAGTACTTCCACTAGGTTTTTTTGGATTCGTCGCTTTTCGTCTGAAACGCAACTGGTCAGATAAGAATCTCGTCATCTCTCATGATAGATTCGCAATTAGTCAGAAACGCAACTCGACAGATACGTATTTAATAAGAAATAGTAAATTACTTCATTTTACTAGTTGCATATATGCATAATGACTACAAGGTTTTAAATTCTATTAATTAATTTACTGTCGAGTCGATATGCATGTCTCTCAAGTTGCGTTTTAGACGAGTTGCGTTTTTGACGAGTTTCAAATCTGACGAAATGCTTTTCTGTCAACTTGTGTTTTCTGGCGAAATGAGTATTTGACCAGTTGCGTATCTGACAAAAAGCGACGAATCCGTTTTTTTCTCTTCCGTGATAACTACTAGTGCCGCCTGCCGCGTGACTCCGCTCAACTTTAAAGCCTTTACTTGCCCGCACCCGCCTCAGTCCTCTAAGTCGCCGTCACCCCGCGCCCCTGTACCCCATAGGCGAAAATTCTTCATAAGTGTCGGTCTACAATATCAAAATAATGCCTTCATACAATATTTTTTTTGCGCCGCAATAATTTATCTTTTTATCCCTATGGTAGTCAACCATAGAGAGAACGGTTTTAGCGTTAAGTCCGCCAATTGTAAACAATTTTAATTGTGGATCAATAAAGTTTAAATAAAAAAAACAAATAGTCCGTGTGGCGCCCCCTATACTAGACTTATTAGGCAAACTGTACAATTGCATTTATATTGTTTTAGCAGCTATAATTTTTTTCTGTAATGTAATACAGACTCGGAATGGGAATCAAAAGGCCTATTTTAATTCTGACAAAGGACAAAGAAAGACTGAAAAAGAAGGATTTCTGTATTATGTTATAGAAATGTAAGCATAATATTTATGCAGCTAGATATGATTGATAAATTAGTGTAACACGTGTTTAAATTATTATTGTTTCTTATTATAAGGAAAGGAAATATCATTTTACGTCCCTCGAGCCGCAAGGGATTTTTTACGCCCTCCGCGTACACTTCAAATCCACTTCCTGGCCAGGGGAAGACGTAAATTGTACAAACGCCACGAACGATGATTAAGAAAGCATCAAATCTTATAATTTAACACCCTCGCCTTTGTCTCGGGTTTCCTGCGGTATGAGACACTCTTCTCGCCGCTTTCTGTGACAATTTTTACATTTTTAACTTGGTAATACGTTATACAATAAAGTGTTGAAGCGTGCATAGCCTTAATAATTAATTGTAGTGCGGATTCGAAATGTGCGCAGCGAGACAATAGCGTAAATGTTTCGAAATTCTGTAGTTTCAAGGTTGTGACAATCGATAGAATCCCGACTTTTGGCTTTCGTCTAAAGGGTAGAATCCGTACTAGAATCCCAATTCATTCTGCTCTCGTCGATAAAGACTAATTACACAAGATAGAACCTCCGTAGTGGCGGATTAGCGTGTTAACCAATACGCCAGAGAGGTTATTAAATAAATAATATCCTCCATAGATGCAGCCATCTCACAATTTAGATAAAAAGGTACTAAAAGACCTCTTCATGTTGGCTTTGGCCCCATGAACGCCTCAAAGCCTGAAAAGCGTATAATGCTATATTGCAGACACAAAAGATCCATAGTTTATAGTTGACTTAAATTAAATAACAAGCAATACCATACAAATTAATAATAATATTAATAAAGTGAAGTGCGATAGAAAAGAAGTTGAACTCTATTTACAGTTTATTTACACTTAGCCCTATATATTTACAGAAGAACACAAGTTAATTGGAAAATATTTTAGCGACACGCTGCAAAATTTATTTACAACTAGCCGAAGCCCGCGACTTCGTTCGCGTGGACTTTATATCTCTGGAAAATGCTCATCAGGCTGAACAACTTTTACTAAGGCGGCATTTTTATATCTTTTATAGTTTAGCTGGACCATTATGGTTCTGCATCAGGTGTTCCATTTTCCAAAATCATTTATACCCTATATGTTGCCCAGGCTTAATAGCTATATAACAAAAAAAGTTTCATTCGAATCCGTCCAGTATTTCCGGAGATTAGCGTGTACAAACAGACAAACAGACAAACAGACAAACAGACAAACAGACAAACAGACAAACAGACAGACATTTTTTGTAAAATTCTTACTCTATTACTACGTCTCCATCGCCCCCAATATTTTTTTTGGAAATATATTTAATGTACAGACACACTTTTTTTACTGTTTTATTATATGTATTGATAATTTTTACAATCCGTAAAGATTTTGAGCAGAAACAAAAAGCTCATTTTGCATATACTCGCAATCAACTGTGTTCGCAAAAAAAGTAGAGACTATCTTTTTTAGCTGGTATAAGCGCTCTCAAATTGAAAACGAAACATGGAAACTGCGTAAGCAACAAATGCTCACGAAATAAAATTCATATTCCATGTCTGTAAGAGTGTCTTTTTAAAAGCAGCTCCCAATGAATCGAACCTTTCGTTCACGTATGCTGTTGAAATAATGTAATAACTTAGCAGGTGGATTAAAATTCAAAGTGAATTGTGCGATCTCCCATGTACTCGGTACTGAAGGTCCCTCATTTATATAATCACACTCTTTGAAGAGACTGGTCAGAAAGTTAATAAATAACTCAAAATCTTTGGTCTCTTTACTAGCTGCGTTTCTACTGAAGCGGAGCAGAGCGGAGAGGAGCTTAGCGGTGCATGAATTGACCAATCACAATGCTCGAAATCTCCGCTCCGCTTGAATGGAAACAGCGGAGCGGAGATTTCGAGCATTGTAATAGGTCAATTCATGCACCGCTAAGCTCCTCTTCGCTCTGCTCCGCTCAGTGGAAACGCAGCCTAACATACATCGAAACAATCTCGTTACACCGAGCGTTGAGTGAATAGAGATGCCGCGCCGCGCCGCGTGCGCCCGCGTAACTTTAGCGAAGGTCCTTATTTATGTGCCAATAACCACGAACCCCAATCGGAAACTTTCAACGAATGCAATCTATATCTATACATATAATAAAACAGTAAAAAAAGTGTGTCTGTACATTAAATATATTTCCAAAAAAAATATTGGGGCGATGGAGACGTAGTAATAGAGTAAGAATTTAAAAAAATATGGCTGTCTGTTTGTCTGTATGTCTGTTTGTCTGATTGTACACGCTAATCTCCGGAAACACTGGACGGATTCGAATGAAACTTTTTTTGTTATATAGCTATTAAGCCTGGGCAACATATAGGGTATAAATGATTTTGGAAAATGGAACGCCTGATGCAGAACCATAATGGTCCAGCTAAACTATAAGAGATATAAAAATGCCGCCTTAGTAAAGTTGTTCAGCCTGATGAGCATTTTCCAGAGACATAAAGTCCGCGCGAACGAAGTCGCGGGCTTCGGCTAGTCTTGTCTTGAATAAATTCGCATAACGTTCATGATATAGGGATCATGAGTTAGAAGCGAGGATGGGCGTATTAATAATTGTTTAAAATTATAAAATTTAAAGATAGATGGAATACATTTAACGGCCCTCACCGGTTTATTTATATTGTGGGTTAGATGTACAAGTCTTGAGAGACATGTGCATTATAGCGACTTCTAAGTTACTAATAAAACCCATTGGATCTGGTTCGATCTCTCACCGTCTATAGACCAGGAGTGGTGACGGTATAGTGGATAATTTATTTGAATTTTGCAGAGTATTTATAATAAAACATTGTACAGTGAATGTTGGAATAACAACTCGGTACGGGCTATTTTTTAATAAAACTACTTTTTATCTGGTGAACTATGAAATTATATTATTTTAACTTTTACTTGGAAGTATATACTTCTTAAAACTAGCATAGTCGGCAACAGAATGAATGAGACATCTGGGCGTTGCAAATAATTATAGACAGCATCTTGATTGCTTTAGTATTACCATAGTGAAAAATAAAGATTGATTTTGGCAAATTAAATAATATAAATCAACATTGAATCTAGTACAAATATTTTAAGAGGTGATTCAGTCCCATCATTCCTAACTATTCCCAATAAATGTATATCGACATGCGAAAAAAAATATTTTCATTTTACATTGTAATGATATCACGTAACTACTTCGATTTGTATGAGAACCTAAAAAAAATTTATTTCGATATACATTTATCAGGAAAATTTGTTCAAAATGATGGACTGAACCACCCCTTAAAATATTTGTACTTAATTAAAAAGGACATTGCATATACAACACACTCATCCGTAGAGAATTTGTAATAATGGCTACATTGAGTACATTACCCACCTGCTAGATGGTCAGACGACCTACGCAATGTTGCAGGAAGGCGCTGGATGCAGGCCGCTTCTGATCGGTCGTTTTGGAAATCCTTGGGGGAGGCCTATGTCCAGCAGTGGACTTCCTGTGGCTGATATGATGATGATGATGAGTACATTGGTTCGTCACCTTTAGGACTCGAGCCTAATAGTCAAAGAAGAGGTCGTCAAATAAAATAATTGTGCATATTAATGCAATTTTAGGCTATCGTTTGTCACAACCCTACGTAGGTTTTCGAATTGATAAATTATCTAAATAGGTACGTATCGTAGAGGTCAAAGAACGCAATGGAAATTTTGAAATTTAATTTGATGCGTAATCGGTTTATTTATGGCAACTAAATATATTAATTAATCTTTTAAAAAATAGTCTCTATCGCATTGCGATACGTGTAGTCTTGACCGAATAACTATAATTTTAATGTCAAATAAAATGAATTTAAAAGTTGATAAAATCCACCATTTTAATTGGCATTAAGATTACTTTTTTCAAATGCAATATTGTTATAAAACAATGCACAAAACACTGCCAGTGGGCAGTCTAATGATCTCTTCCATTGTTTTTTTAATTTATATTTTTCGAATTTCGAAACGTAGGTACTGGCAGGTTTGTGCGCGTCAAATTCTGTTGAATTTTGAACTTTAATTGTAAGTATGTAAAGTCGAAGGGACTGGGATGGAATATGTACAAGGAATGATTTATTTTTAAATTGTGTGGTTGGGTTCGCTTGAATCAAGTGTAGGACTAAAATCCCTCGCCTGTAGTGGTAGTATGTCGCTTGTTGTATCGGCACTCAATATTGTTCATTTGTGCCTATAAATAGGGTAACAGAGGGAATAGCCGACAGTAACTCTATAGTTGACCCTTAAGTTTATGGCCAATAGAGTTAATTAACTATTTTACTACATAAATAAATCCAGTTGGTAAAGTTTCCTACGAGTATTTTAAAAAAAAATTTTAAAAAGCGTGTTCCTGTCGATGGATGCCTCTTTGACTCTTCTTTCTGCCATCTTTTTAATGTCGTGGTAGGACTGTTTTATAAACGATTTATACTTTAATAAAATGTAGTTTGAAGTAATAATTTTTGGAAAGTTCTGAATCGGGTTTATTTATTTAGTAAAAAGTGGTTTTTAAAATTGAGGGTGCCGACTTTAGTTACTGTCAAGTTTACTCTCTCTTCCTACAATATTATAAATTTTAACTACTCTGTGTGTGAGTTCATATATCTATATATAATTTCATTTATTTACATGTAGTAGGAGAATATTTTGAGTGGAGTCAAATTTTATACTCTAGATTTTAAAGAAAGTATAATAAATTGGTAACACCAAGACGTTAACATTAGGTAACTTTAGGTCGTGTATATATTGAGAAAAATACATAATATTATGTGTTCTATTTTATTTTTGTACAGAATTATATTGGGAAGTTTCGGCTTTGTATATAGCTATCAAAGAATGGCGTCAAAATTGCAACGTGAGGCGAATTGGCTGTAGATCGTGATTATTTATATTTGTTTTTAATACGTATGTCGTATAATATGCTTCGTATAATATGATTTGGAATTCATTTACATTTTCGCAAAAAAAAATTTTTTTTGACTGAGTCAAAAAATTTGGAGTAGCTTTCTACTTCACATTCTCGTCTCGTGGTGTCTTAAAAAAATACAAATGACTTATACTCCAGTTGGTTAGGTATTTAAATAAATGTAAACAATCTTGACATGTCTTTTTATTGAAATGTACACTTAAAAATCAATACCTTTGCAAATTACAAAGTAATTATGTAATTTATAATTATTACTTTGTAATTAGCAAAATTATTGATTTATAAAATGTATATTTCAATAAAAAGACATGTCAAGATTGTTTCCATTTATTTAAATACCTAACTAAATGGAGTGTAGTAAAACTATCATTGTTAAACTGTATTTTAACTCGGAAACAGCTAAAATTACTTTAATAAAATAGCAAAATATTTAAATATGAATATAATCATTTATTCTCTACGGTTTTTGTGACACGATATTGTTCGTAATCATCTATGTATTCTTTTCATCTATCTATGTTTTCTATGTATGTCGATAATAAGGAAGTTTCTAACAACTCGAATCAAATACTTTTTTCTAAACGTCAAGACATACATTTTCTATGAGATTTGTATGAAAGACTAACGACGTCATAGTTTCTTGGGGTCAAATACCGCTCTTAATATCAGTTTTCCGCATATTAACCCTTTCACCGCGAGAGGCATATATGCGACAAACATTGTCGAGCCCATTCCGCGAAGGTCGCATATTTGCGACAAAAAGAAATGCTCTTATGGCACATAACTTACGTATCCATATCCGTTTTTGGTTGTAGACAGGTATGTTAGATTTACCATGTCTCGCGCTGGGGGCACGACAACTGATATAAAGTCTCGCGGTGAAAGGGTTAAATCTAAAATCACGTTGAAAATGGATATCATCAATGACAAGTGACATTATTTTGTGACGTTTTATTCTATTAACCAATAATTTATTTTTGACCCAGGATACCTCCTTATTGGTAGATGTTCAATACCTTTATTTACATATATTGCTTATTGCTGCGTCGAAATCTTTAGTATCGTATATATATTATATCGTATTGGGATCGCCAGTCCAAAATTGTAGAAAAATATATTTTTGGCATAATATGACAATTTTTACCCGACTACGGCAAAGCCAAAAGGAAGACTAGTGCTTTAAACAGTCTATGTATGTATGTATGTGGATATTTATGTGTTCCACCGTAGCATCCAAACCGCATAACCAATTTTCACAAATGAGATGTCAATCGATTCGCCATTGTTGTCCGGGTGACATAGGCTACAATTTGTATGCAATAAATGTATATGACGAATGTTACGTATAAAAAAGTTAGAGTAAAAGATGTTTTTTGTTTCCATATGCTAGCCCGCCACCATCAGGTTCCGGGTTCGATCCCCGGTCACGGCAAGTTGGAAAATGGCCTTTTTCATATTGTCCTCTGTCTTGGATGTAGATATATAGATAAATTATGTATTTGTTATAGAATTTAGCATCGTTGAGTTAGTATCCCATAACACTAGTCTCGAACTTACTTTGGGGCTAGCTCAATCTGTGTGATTTGTCCCTATTTATTTATTCATATCGAGTGGTCTTCATTAGCTGTAAACGTTTTTCCGTAGTCGGGTATTAGTTTTTTAAACGTAACTTATTATTTGGGTTTATTGGTCTAGGCCTAGTTTCCAAAGCTATATTTCTTTCTCTTTCTAAAAAGAGTCAAGTTCCGAAATAGAGTACAATCGATGATCTGGCTTCTCTTTTAATGAATCTCATACGAGACATTCCTCATTTCACCTTCTTATCTATTTTCATTCAACAGTGCATAGCTCTTCTCTGCAACTCTATAGTCGCTGGCGACATCCGGTAGTATTTATAGAAAATCTGCTATCTTATATTAGTGACATTAGTATGTTACCAATATTGACGATCTCTGGCCTAGTGGTTATCATGCCGCGCTGTCACACCGGAGGTCCCGGGTTCGATCCCCGATCAGGTCAAGATGGAAAATGATCTTTTTCAGATTGACCTGGGCCTTGAATGTTTATAATGTATTTGTTATAAAATATAGTATCATTGAGTTAGTATCCCATTACACAAGTCTCAAACTTACTTTGGGGCTAGCTTCAATCTGTGTGATTTGTCCGTGTATATTTATTTTGCAAAAGAATTAGCGCTTCTTCTCTTTTGGTAGCATTGTACTATACAGCTGATTTAAGAATGACAGCATTTTTTATGAATGCAACTGATAAAGTAAAACGTTTCTTTTTAATGCATTTAAAGACGCCAATTTTTTATTCGTTTTTTATATAAAACGCCAATAAATTATATTTATCGGAAATTATCTAATTCAACAGTTTGTGGTGCAAATCTAATCCTATTTTAAGAGTTCTATTAGTTATATATTATTTACAAAATACAATGTGTAAATATCATATGCGTTATAAATCGAACCACGGGCTAGATCACTATAAAATGCAATAGCGGTGACGAAAGGGTCAGAAAAATATGATTGTAATTAGTCCGTCTTTTAGATTAACCAAAAATAATGGATCCATATTTTTCAGTTTACCAAAAAAGTAAAAATTCACAAAGACACGGAGCATCTAAGTTCCATAGTAGGGGCTTGCGAACTCACCGCTAAGTAATGGTGCTCCCACACTGCTGTTAGAAAATGTTTTCTAACGTTAGTAAACATTTGTTAGCAAACATTCAATTATAAATGTTAAAAAATGTTTTCATGTTAGTAAGCGTTAGTAAAAAAAATTAAACAAAATTCTGAGCTAACATTTTTTAACAAAATAAAAGATTTATATATTTTGTTTGTAAACATTTTATACAGGTCACAGCGGGGTATGCGAAGAGTCGGGGAGCCAATGACTGTTATAAACTGTTAATAAACATTTTCCATCAGTGTAGGAGCACTTATAACATTTAACAGTTCCTAACAAAATGTAACATTTGTCAGTAAATGTTTTATTGTTAGAAAATGTTTGTAAACATTTTCTAACGGCAGTGTGGGAGCACCATAAAAATCGTACCTAGCCGTGCGAAATTTCAATATTTTTTTAATAATCTAACCGATAGGCTAAATACATTTTCATATTCGTCATGCCTATTAAAATAACAGAAAAAAAAAAAAAAGTTGTGCCCGGACAATTTGTATGGGAATACTTTTTTTGTTGTTTTTTTGACAGTTATTTTAATTTCATTATACTATAGTGATCTAGTATAGCCAGTGGTTCGATTTATAACGCATTCCTTATACATTGTATATATTAATTTGATTCGCTATCGCAACTATGGCTTAGAAACGAGCGACGAAATTTGCAATCTATTTTATTATGTAAATTATTAAGTCCTGACTATTCGAAACTAAATGCTCAGCTTACGTATTATTGAAGCTTGTTTTAAATAGGCGGTCGGAATAAGAATTGTTCTTGTGAGGATTCCAGTAACGAAACCATAGAGGGCTATGGTCTTAGTGATCTATGGTCACACGACATAGACAAAAATAATTGTCTTTGATTAAAAAAATCAAGTCATGTACTCGTATGTGGTTATGTATGATAGATGCGTCTAAATCACAATATCATTTTTATATTATTGAAAATTGTACATACTAGTTGTAGAATTAGACGTAAGTTTTATTATCATTTAAGAAATAATAGATATTTGTATTTGTAAGATATGTTTAGATGTGTTTGTTTTACCATAAATACATTATTATTCGACCAATTTAACAAGGCGTCGGGCTAGACTATTTGATGATCCCTTCAAAAATATCTAGTATTGTGTGAAGAGGCCTAAAGCCTTTTTGATATGGTCGAGTTGTAGTCAACTATATACTAAATATTGTAATATTAGCTTAAGTGTAATGCTTTTCACCGACATACCTTATATTTTATTTAACGAAAATCAGCTTTTATTACCTTGCCAATAAATGAGGCATTAATAGAATTTATTTTTTTATTTTTATTCTACGTGTGCAGTAGACGAAAGCGTATAGATAATTAGAAAGTGTTCCCAATGTGTCTGGTTCTATACAAGACAACTTGCAATACAAGACTTTGGAGGGTAGTTTTAAATATATATTACAAGTAACTAGTTGTCTCTCTTGTAGTATCTGAATATTACAATCCAGTAATTGATTAAAATCTGATAATCCAGTAATTGGTTGAATTAGCAATTTTAAATTGCCCGTAATCATTAAATATTATTATGGCTGAAACGAATTAAATGAATATTATTGTTTTTTTAACAGCAATACACGGTGATTATTCATTGGTTTTGAAGCCGAAGGCCACTTCATAGGCATCGTTAGTAAGACCTAATTAGCTAGTAAAAATAAAAATTCAGAAACAAAAAAGGTTGTCTAAAACCCGAAAGCAAAATTGTGAGATCAATTAGTAGAACCGCCGCCATACATCGCCCGCCGGCCGGCCGGGGTCATCGACATTACGCAGCTGGCGGCCGGCGTATAACTACGTGGTCTCGATCGAAAATCATTTTTGTAACTTTTTTATCTTATGTCATACACCAATTTGGATTACGTATATGGGATAGAGTAATTTATTTACCATACGACATTTTCTTTTTCAAAACCAATAAAAAGTCAGCGTGTGTAATCTCGTAGTGTTATCCATATTAAAAGTGTGATGAAATTTTTGCCTCGAGTGGCATTAGAACCCACGACCCTCACGTCAACGCCATGAGTGCATTTTGCTACCGTACTACCGTGACTTCGAATGAAAATTTTTCATTACATGATTTATTTGAATATTAATAGTTTATGAAAGTAAAACAATTTGGAAACAATATTTTCCTATTAAAGAAAGAAATCAAGTTTTTTAAAGGTCAAGGGATGAAACAGATTTGTAGCATTTTCTTTATTGTTACTGAGTAAAAGTACGTTAAGCGTAACTTTGTATTTATTGACTGTACACCAAAACCAGTCGTACAGAAGTACAAGACGTGTTATTCTAAAATAGGTGAATAAAAACTTAAAAACTTCAGTGCGTGCAACTGCAAGATTTTATGGCGGAAAGAAAAGTAATAAGTAAAAAATGTCTTCCCAAAAGTCTAATCGAATTTTTATAAAATAAACTTTGCAATTACGCATCTTTTTTCCGGTCCCTGGTGTCTGACAAACAGAAATTGTGTCATATTAATGTAAAAATACCGTATTATACATCGGTAAAATACCGTAAGTTATTGTATCATATTAGTACCTGATCATAGGACTATTACATTTTTAAATACAATAACTTACGGTATTTTTCGTTACTGAATTTTTATAATTTTACTATTGGATATAGTAAAATACGGTTTAATACGTTATTTTTCGTATTATACCAACATGATGAGATGGTATAAATATAGGGCTTACATCTGTAGGTATGATACCATCCTATCCTGTCTCATTGAATTCATTTCAGCCAATTTTTATAGCAATAAATAATTTTCCGATTAAATCGATATGTGTTCAGAATCTGAGTATGAGATCGTTTGTAAATATCTCTGCTTCGAATTGTGTTGGAGAAATTCTAAATCGGTGTACATGTAAATAGGTAGCGTGCGACAAGATGGCGGCGGAAAACAAAATGTCGGTGAGCGCGCGAAGCGTTTGTTTGCGTAAGATTTTTGTAAAAATATTAATTTCTCGGACGTAGAATGCCATATTGTGATTAGTTTAGCTACACGAAGTATTTTTCAAATAAAAATATCTATGTATACATGATAATGCATTGTTTTATTTCTGTAGACGTTAAGGACAATATTATCGTCGTCAATGAGTATTAACTGAACAATTTTCTCTTAAAGACTACTACATGGAGTAGCAAAATGTGACATATCTAGGGTGTTGTATATTAAAAAGATATGTCTTAATGTACAGGGCTGCCTGGGCATAACCTGGAGCATTTTGTACAGTTAGCGAAAAATTGATATTTATTTTGAGTGTAAATGACCTCATCGAGTAGCAATTAGGTACGTAGTACATTCGATAGTCCTTACCAAGAAGTGGCATAATATGGCATAATTATGCCACTATAGGGTTAACTCTCCCAATCTATTAGCCTATTAGTAACATGTCCTCTGTCTGCCGAAAAACTTAGAACTTTTTCCTTTGACGTTTGTTGTAACGCCGAAATAGGGTTCACACCAAAATTACTACTTTGGCATTTAAAGGCGCCTTTTCTTTCGTTTGTGTAAGTGGCTCACACTGGTGTCAGCTTTCTGAACCTGTTTGTGAAAAATGTGTATGTATTAAAATGGGTTTATTTTAAAATCAACCCATTATGTTCCTGTGACGTAGACGAAGAGAGGCCTATGCTCAGAGGGCGGAAGAAGGGCTGAGATGATGTGATGATGAAGGTTCCTAGAGAAAATTGTTCAGAGTGAAACTGAACTAGGCTTGAAAGTATTTAACATGATTACCAGTTTTATTTACAGTCGGAACATTGCATATGTAATCAGGCCTCTACTTATATCTTAAACTAGAGGCAGCGCGCGGCTTCGCTTGCGTTAACCACGCGAGTGTAGTCGCGGGCGTGATGCAATATAGCCTATAGCCTTCCTCGATAAACGACCTATCTAATACCGAAATAATTTTTCAAATCGGACCAGTGGTTTCTGAGATTAGCGCGTTTAAACAAACAAACAAACTCTTCAGCTTTATATTTATGTATGGATTTTCTCCTCAACTAATATTAACATGAAAATGTATATTCGGACAGATTTTAAATAAGTTTTTCTGAATATACGCATTTTTATGTTAATATTATTTTTAGTTTTAAGATATAAGTGATACATTTATATAAATGTATAATATTTTGTACCTCCTTTTAAAAACTTCTTATTCTCGGCATCACAGTGAGTTGACTGGTAGATAAAGCCTATGTTACCTTGGTAATTATATTATCTTTGCCTATGGCCTTAGTCCGCCTATTATATTTTTTAAATCTGTAATAAAGTTAAATAAACGAAATTAAATAAATACATACTATTCCGACTGTACCTGAATATGATTTACGATGATTCAAAGCTGTAAACCACCTGTTAGATATATTACTGCACATTTTCCTTTTCAGTAACGAACAGCGTGACCACGCCTGTGACTACATTATGATATCCTCAGATGATATCATTTATTCGTTCTAAATCCAACTATAATTTTCGCGTCCTTTTACCTGTTATGTCTGGTCTGATTGTCACCAGTAGGTACGGTAGGTACGTGAAGTTAATTAAACTTTTAATTATATAAGGTCGAACAAAATACAATGTCCTTTTTAATTAAGTACAAATATTTTAAGGGGTGATTGAGTTCATCATTTCGAACAACTTGTCCCAATAAGTGTATATCGAAATACGAAAAAATATTTTTCATTTTCCATAGTAGTGATATCACGTGACTACTTCGATTTCTATGAAAACCTAAAAAAAAAATTTCGTATTTCGATATACATTTATTGGGAAAAGTTGTTCAAAATGATGGTCTAAATCACCCCTTAAAATATTTGTACCTAATTAAAAAGGACATTGTATACTGAAACTATTTTAAGGGTGAATTCATTCCATGATACTGAACCACTTTCCCCGAGGAACACGTATCAAAATATGAACAATAACTTTTGGCTTCCCATACAAGTTGGCCGATCAGCTGATCCGAGTTTGTATGGGAAGTCAAAAAATATATTTTTATTTTTGGACATGTTCCTTGGGAAAAGTTGTTCATTATCACAGACTTGAATTCATACTCACTTAAAATTGTTTCAGTATATTTTGTGAGACCCTCACCCTGTGGTTTCACCCGTCCGATAACCGGTATATGTCTGCCTATCTGGCTCAAAAGATAAGCATTGCCATACAACGTGGCAATGCTGCCAGACTTCTGGGCACGTTACCTCGGGGCAGTGACTTGCCAGGGCTTTTTTATATGAAAGTAATTTAAGTTATTAGTTTAGTTTTAGTAAATCCTCGTTTATTTTATTAATTTAAATATTCATCATTATGATCATTTCAGCCGTAGAACGTCCACTGATCCTCTGAACCTCACCCAAAGACCATATACACATGTTATACATCTTTTATTGCTTATTAATCTTACCGAGGTTAATAAAAGTGGTCCCGTCGGAGCATGACATGCATTTTCACCATTAATACCACTGCACAAAAGTGCATAAAATAATATGGAGACACGTATTTGTGGTCATTCTGAAAAATAAATGCAGACCGCTCTAGATAGGTCATTTTGGAAGTCCTTGGGAGAGGTCTATGTCCAGCTGAGGAGTTATGCGGCGGAAATAAATGATGATGATAAAAAAATCCGGACAACATGATGCCATGGGTTGCTAAAACGTAATGACTGATGTATTCTCTTTGTCGTACAAAATATAAAATGTAGGTTCCTTGAAAAAATGAACGATGAACGGTAATGGCAGAATGATATGGTGTAGGTTTTACAAATAAAAAACTCTTTTCGACAAAACATAGAAAATCAAAATACATATACAACACTAGCTGTATTCGCGGGCTTCGTTCTCCGTGAGAATTCCGGGATGAAGAGTACCATATGTCCTTCCCCGAGTCTCAAACTACATCCATACCAAATTTCATCCAAATCGGTTCAGTAGTTTAAGCGTGAAGAGGTAACAAACAAATATACAAACTCACTTTCGCATTTATAATATTTGTAGGATTAGTAGGAAGTAGGATAGGATTTTATATATTATTCCACTTATTTCAGTGTAAACCAAACTACCAAACCGATTTTGTGGAACCAAACTGGAGGTACAAATAGAACAACAATGAAAATCTCTTTTACGTGTAATGCGTATTTAATTGTGCTTATATATATATATATATAAGGGCTAACAAAATATACTGAAACTATTTTAAGGGTGAAATAAGTCCATGATACTGAACAACTTTCTCTAAGGAACATATGTCGAAATATGAAAAGTAATTTTTGGCCTCCCATACAAGTTGACCGATCAGCTGTTCCAAGTTTGTATGGAAAGCCAAAAATTACTTTTCATATTTCGACATATATGTTGCTTTGGGAAAGTTGTTCACTATCACGGACTGAATTCATCCTTAAAATGGTTTCAGTTTATTTTGACGACCTCCTTGGCGTAGTGGTCACCATGCTAGTCCGCCACCCAGAAGTCCCGGGTTCAATTCCCGGTCAGGGCAAGTTGGAAAATGGCCTTTTTCAAATTGTCCTGGGTCTTGGATGTTTATCTATATATGTATTTGTTATTAAAAAATATAGCATCGTTGAGTTAGTTTCCCATAACACAAGTCTCGAACTTACTTTGGGGCTAGCTCAATCAGTGTAATTTGTCCCTATATATTTATTTATATATATAACGCAATAAAAACTTATAATTTTCTGTGGGTACATAAACCATCAGAATGGTAATTTATTTTGTTAATAAATATTTTAGAACACTACTGAGTTAATTAATGGGTAGAATATTGAAAGGCAAGGGCCATGTCCGTTGTTACATTTTAAATTAATAACATAGAATTTCGTTTAAAAAGCTCGCTATATTGGTTGGCATAGAAATCTATTTTTTTAAGTCGGTAAATGCCTCCGTGATGTAGTGGTTAGAGCGTTCGGTTCATACCCGGAGGTCGCGGGTTCGATTTCCGGCGGGGGCAACGACTTTGTGTTGTCCTAGTTTGGTTAGGACTCTGACACTCGTGTTAGTCACTAACACACGATAAGAAGAAGAAGTCGGTAAGTATCACTGATTTTATTTTCTGTATCTGACACTTTGATTCATAATTATAAACCAATTTATAGTAAATTCCAATTCATTACTATCAGAAAATATTAAATCATAACACCTTAGTAAGTAGACGTAATGCGGCTGAAATGATGATGACCTAAGTAGAAACTTTCTGACTTATATTTCTGCTAAACACACTTACACGACGCACATACCTCCATCCTATTTGTAATAGTCGTAAAGTCAAAAGAAAACGATCGATTCACGTCCGATAAGCTTGATAAGAATTTTCCTTCATGAACGAAAACGTTAATGTTATCTTTCTGGTATTCTTCTACACCCATGTATACTTGTTTATCTCTACGGAGACAGACTGCCTGGCGGCGGTGTTATCTGCGAATTTTAATCAAATCTTATACTTTAGTCTGAACTTTTTTTAGGCTTTGATATCTACCTTTCTTTTGGAAGCGCTGTTTTCTGGAAAATATATACATACATCCTATCACGTCTTTATCCCTATTGGGCAGACAGAGCATTTTGGGTCTTGCGGTTCTATGCAGAGCCCAGGGCCGCAAGACCCAAAAGCCACTTTTAGCGTCATGGTGGGCGAGAAGATGGAAAAGCAATCAATACAGTGATGGGTTGCTAGCCGCATCGCCTGTTAACATGATTTGCATTTTTGCCCATTCCCTCGATCGGCTTTTACGATCTGCGTGGGAAGAGAAGCAGCTGGTACATTCTAAGTTTTTTTATTTCTCCCAGACCAGCATAGGAGAGGTCTGGAAAATAGCTAGACTTAAAACAAGTAATCTATCTATCTATACATACCTATAATAAAACAGTAAATAAAGTGTGTCTGTACATTACATTGAGAAAAAGAATGGTTGCTAGTAGCAAAAATATTTTGCTACAAGTTACCAAAATCGAGTGACTGCTAAACTCAAGGCTATTAGCAGTTAAAATGTGTTTTCATTGAAACTACATTGTTCTGCTAATTTGAACAAAAGTTTGGTATGTAATAAACAAATTGCAAGTAGCAAAACTGGTCCAGCTATCACTTTTTTTCAGTATTGATACTTATATTTAAAAAAAAAAAATCTGGGTGTTAGAGACAAAGTAATAGAGAAAGAATTTAAAAAAAAGACGTGTGGCACTCGGGGACTGCCGCGGTAAAGCTATTGCAAACAAGGAAGGACGGCAACGTCGCAAACGGACGACGGAGACGAAGCGGCAACCTACATGGTAGGCGGAGTGGGGAGAGCGTGAGGTTTTTTCGTTACGGAATTTCTGGATTCGCTCCCTGCGCTCAAGGCCCGCGATAGAAGCTATGCAATAGCTTAAAAAATGTCTGTCTGTATATGTCTGTTTGTCTTTTTGTACACGCTAATCTCCAGAAATACTGAACAGATTCGAATGAAACTTTTTATGTTATACATCTGTTAAGCCTGGGCAACATATGGGATGTAATTGATTTTGTAAAATTGAACACCTGATACAGGACCATAATGGTCTAGCTTAAGTATAAGAAATATATAAATGATGCCTTAGCTAAAGTTGTTCAGCCTGATGAGCATTTTCCGGAGTCAGAAAGCCAACGCGAACAAAGTCGCGGGCTTCGGCTAGTAATTTAACAATATTTTTTAAAACAAGCTTTTAGCTATAGGTATACAACAATGACCTAAAAAAGGTTAAAGTGCTCCTCAAGACAAATCAATCGAGCCCAAACTCGGTAGGGTTATGTTTTATCACAGAGATGCCATGACCACCTTCCGGCTCCATCATCAGATCAGCCCCAAGTCATCATAATATTGCATTGTCACGCGATATATACGTACGCGTGTAAAACAGCTCAATCGGAAACCGGGAAGTGGGTCTTTATCCTGCAAGATTTGATTACAGACAATATTTAAATTAATAAAATAAACAAGAAAATTAACTAAAAGTAAACTATTAAATTACATTTAAAAAAAAGCCCTGGCAAATCGCTGCCCCTAAATAATACCTATAATAAAGTTTCACGTTGTTCATAATCCAGACATCATCGGTTGGAGAATCATAATTACCTCGTAGTGATAACACCTTGTAGAAGTTACGTGTTCTACATAATAATAGAGTAGGTATGTACCTAGATACCTACTCAACGAAGTAAATAAAATTAGTTGATTTTTATTTGCAAACTAGCCGAAGCCCGCGACTTCGTTCGCGTAGACTTTATGTCTCTGGAAAATGCTCATCAGGCTGAAGAACTTTTACTAAGGCGGCATTTTTATATCTCTTATAGTTTAGCTGGACCATTATGGTTTTGCATCAGGCGTTCCATTTTCCAAAATCATTTATACCCTATATGTTGCCCAGGCTTAATAGCTATATAACAAAAAACGTTTCATTCGAATCCGTCCAGTATTTCCGGAGATTAGCGTGTACAAACAGACAAACAGACAGACATTTTTTTTTTAATTCTTACTCTATTACTACGTCTCCATCGCCCCCAATATTTTTTTTGGAAATATATTTAATGTACAGACACACTTTTTTTACTGTTTTATTATATGTATAGATTACTTTTGTTCTCGATCATACAACTAGGTGAATCTGGTGAATGAAAAAATGAACTGATCGAGGATTTGAATTTATAAAAATAACAAAAACATCAGGTTATGGGTCCTTACACGGGACCCAAGGGCGGTCGATGTAAAAAAAACTGATGCGCTGTACGTTTTAACATTACAAATCTTACAACGCCCCACATAAAAGGTAGTTGATTTAGGAAGATCCGGAAATATAAAAAAAGACAATATTCTTTTGGGACAGTCCTTCGTCGCATCAACAATTGTCGAGTTACCCCAGCCTTCTTGCCCTAGCAACTCATTGTATCAAATCGATAGGGGTACTTGAACTTTACGTAATCCCTCACTGCTTATGTAACAAACATTTTGAGGTTAGGATCTGCAACCACGTGGTTGAAACTGCAGAATTGCAGGTATTCATTATAAATGTACGACACTATAATAACTTTCTACATGAAGAAATTCATATCGGTAAATGTAATGAGGAAAATTGTGTAAAACATGGCTAGAACTGTAACGAATTAGATTCGATTAGAATTAAGAACTTCAAGGGATTCAGGATTCTGAGTCATGGAGTCATAGAACTAAGGAGGTATGCTGTTAATTGCATTCATGATAATACTGGCCGGTGAGTGTCCAATGGGGGGCCGCGTCAGCGACACACCTCCGCCGGCTTAAAAATGGAACATCTGCGCGCGCCGCGGTCTCGGTATTGAGCGCACGTCACTGCCAAACTAGTTGTCAGTTGTCGGTCGGCGGCGACAGGTGCGTGTCGTGTTGTGAAAAGTGCGCGGAGCTCCGACAATGGCTCTGCTCAGAACGTTGGCCATCAAAGCGCCCAGGCATGTCCGCGTCCTGTCCAGCGGCGCCACGCCCAGAGACGAGCTCGATCTTAACTTCAACAGCCCCAAAGATGCGTTCAAGAGCAAGAAGACGAGCGAACTGGTACGAGCGTACGTCGTCTACCAGATTTGCTCCGTGAATTGGCTCGTCGAGAACAACGCTATGGTGAGTCTATCGATCAGCTGATGGGTTACGTAATGGGAGCATGTGTACACCCGGAGGAATTCTTAGGATCCGTGGGAGACGCTGAGTGATTGATGTCTACATTATTCTTTGCTGCGACGTGTATAAGAAACATTGTATGTAGTACGGTAAATTTAACTGTTTTCTCGAAGTAATTATCTATAATCAGTTAGCTCACTGACACAATCGATATTTATTGAGGTAGGTACCAGGAGATTGAAGCGAAGTACCTGCAAATCTCGTGATTGAATGTAGCAATGAATGAAATGGATTTTTGATCGGGTTTGAACACGCATGCGTGCGGTCGGGGACTGGGACCTCCGTCCACCGGCTCAGACGTCGTGTAGACAGACGGTAACTTGCGGATGCCGGCTGGAATGTCTACCTACTTATGAATATACAGCGTGGAAGAGCATACTTGTAATAAATCGAACTACGGGCTATACTAGATCACTACGGTATAATGGAATTAAAATAACAAAAAAGGTATATCAGTCTAGGTATAATCTTCCTCTTAAATCACTCAATCAATCGATAAAAACCGCATTGTTGCCTACCTAGTTTAAAGTACAACGTGAAAGGGACATACCTACCTGTAATAAATCGAACCACGGGGTATACTAAATCACTATAGTATAAACCTTGACCGGTGAAGACCCGCACGACATTAATAAATGTCCACGTTTATTGTCTTACTATTGTTAGTAACTTATTTATTAGTAATCTGTGCTTTTGTGTCTGGTATTGGCGGTAAAGGAACGGTTAAAATATCGGTCTAAAAACAACAAAAAAATAATGTTTAGTGTTGCTCTTTTCAGAGTAACTTTGAAATTAAACATTCATAAGCTTATCTGGGCTATTCACGTCTTTATCCCTAACGTGCTAGGCAGCCTGTGGCTGAAGACTGAAAGACTATAATTCTGTACTGAAAGGCAACGTTTAGTGCGATGTTGGGCGTGTATATGAAAAAGAAATCTATTGGTGACAATTAAGTGGTTTTCTCATACACTGCCGTATTATTTCTAGATCTTCAGAAATCTGCTGGTTGTTAAAATTGTAGCTAATTGTAGCTACCTAATAAGTAGTTATCTCACTTCGGCCTTTGTTTAAATCATTTTTAAACATAGCTTTTTAAGATTTCGTAGTAAACAACGCCATGTCTGTGTGTCCGTCCGCGATTTTACATATCGACCTTAAGTACTATATAGCTGTAATTTGGTATCGGTAAGTAAGTATATTAATTAATCATGCCGAAAAGATGGTGAAATAAAATGTTGGCAAGATTTTTTTTTGGTATAAATGCATAGCAGTCTAATATTACGAAGTTTATAGGAAAACTGTCAAAGCTAAGTAGGGTTTCATTTATTTAATAACAAATTTAAAATATATAGGCGTCCAACTTATAAAATGCAGGTATTGAAAAAAGGAAAATTTTAATAGATTTTAATAAAAAAGTTTTTACACGTTTAGTGGTGTGAACTAAAAGTCCGCATTCGCAACTATGGAATCGTAAACTGTACGTGGCCCAACATGCACTTGGCCGGTTATTTACAAGTTGGTCCGGTTAAAATTGTTTCCGTAAGAGTGACGTAAGGCAGGCATCCGGTCGTAAATCTACTATAGCCAACCAAATTGATTAAACTGGCAATTTCTTCTAGATTTCGCATGGTCGGCTTTCTTGGGTGACCATTTGATATGCGTATTATATTTGGAGAAGTAACAGTTTATTTGGCAGGCAAATTAAAAAGAGCCGACTGTCAAGCGTCTTGCCTTGCATTTTAAAAGGGGCACGCACAAACAAAGCTTATAAACATCTATGTGACCTCCAACCCGTCTGGCCAGCGTGGAGAGTGTAGGCCAAGTCCTCTGGCTGCTCTGGCGAAGTATGGCTCTGGTAGTACACAGAGGGTCGTGCTCCTGCAGTGGAGGTAAAAATGATGATGAGGTTGGATACGAGAAATGTATTCTGTTCGATATCCACCCATTGTAATCATTTAGTTATTAGTATTAGTGCCTACCCTATTAGCCTATGTGCTGTATTTTATTTTGTGCAATAAAGGGTATTGTAGGGTGGACGTACCTAATACCAGCCCCGTACCTAATACCAGCCTTTCAACGTTTTTTTAGATAGTAAGGTTTCTGTAAACATAACGTGGCAAGAACTTTTTTTAAAAATTATAAACCATTTGGTCCAAAATATTTGTTAAATATGGTGACACTGGACTGAGTACTTCGACGTCAATCGTCAATTAAAGCTAGGCGACTATGGACGGCGGCCATTTTGCTAAAAAAATGATAAGTTCCGGAGTCACTAAAACAAAGTATTTCTCTTATTTCTTCAGCTCTACTGTTCTTGATTTGGTTTATTTTGTATTATGATAAAGTTGTGAATCGATTTCTAAATAATAATTTAGGTTTTGTCTCTCATATCAGCTGAAATTAATGGGGCTGTAGTTAGATACATCAAATGTATGGAGTATGTAATTTCAGCCACTCTAGGCCACTCTAGGCTGGTATTAGGTTAGATGGAGTACCTAATTCCAGCCACCCTCGGCTGGTATTAGGTTAGATGGAGTACCTAATTTCAGCCACCCTATTAGGCTGGTATTAGGTTTAACGGAGTACCTAATTCCAGCCACCTGAGGCTGGTATCACACTAGGCTGATATTCGGTACGTGAAAGGGTGGTATTAGATACCGAGAGGCTGTAATTAGAGCCGAAGGGTACTTTTCTATATTTTATTGTTTTAAAAATTTGCAGTTAGATTTATGGTCAATTCAGATATTAATTATGATTTTCAAATACATAACTTATCAACCTAAAAAAGAAACAATTGATTTCAGCCTATACTTAAAGCAGTACAATTTTTTAAAGGTGAAATTTGTACCAAAAGGCTGACATTAGGTACGTCCACCCTATACATTTTTTATTTATTTTTTATTTATTTAACTTCATTACAATATACATGTAAATGGCGGACTTAAGGCCAGGGGCACATACATACATACAAACATACATAATATCACGCCTGTTTCCCGCAGGGGTAGGCAGAGACTATGGACCTCCATTTGCTACGATCCTGACAAACCTCTTTTGCTTCATCTAAACTCATCAATCTCTTCATACATGCCCTTCGGTTACGGGTACTTTTTACCTCTCCTTTTTGTATTGTATTGTACCCTGTAAAAAAAAATATGTGCACGTCATTCGATCTATCTACCGAGTAGAGTTATGGTGGAGTTAATGTTTCTTCTGATTTATATTCCTTCATTGTTTACCTAATTAATGTTGCTTTAAATCAGTCTGCTTTTGCAAGCTCACTACTAATAGATTTTATTACAATGTTATCTACTAATATTCCTATTCTACACGACTACCTAATGACATAAATTATAAACGTCCAGTACGAAAAACGTCCGATACGATAAATGACAAAGACGAAAAATGTCCAATTCGAAACCTTTATCAACCGTATTAAAACTCCGTCTTATAAAACACACACTTACTTTGTTCTAGGTTTAAACCATTATCCTGCCAAATCAAGTTGACCATTTTAGATGAGACAATGACATATTACTAGATGTCAACTTGATTTGGTCGGATAATGGCTTAAACCAAGTAACCAGGTCTGCTTTTTGTAAGAAGACGGTTACTATTTTGCGCTTTATCCTATACTAGCCGAAGCCCGCGACTTCGTTCGCGTGGAATTTATGTCTCTGGAAAATGCTCATCAGGTTGAACAACTTTTACTAAGGCGGCATTTTTATATCTCTTATAGTTTAGCTGGACCATTATGGTTCTGCATCAGGCGTTCCATTTTCCAAAATCATTTATACCCTATATGTTGCCCAGGCTTAATAGCTATATAACAAAAAAAGTTTCATTCGAATCCGTCCAGTATTTCCGGAGATTAGCGTGTACAAACAGACAAACAGACATACAGACAAACAGACAAACAGACAAACAGACACACAGACAGACATTTTTTTTTAAATTCTTACTCTATTACTACGTCTCCATCGCCCCCAATATTTTTTTTGGAAATATATTTAATGTACAGACACACTTTTTTTACTGTTTTATTATATGTATAGATAGATTTAACTAGTACTTATACTTCATTACAAGTATTCCTAGAAGAAATAAGTTAAAAAATATATACACGTCGAATTGATAACCTCCTCCTTTTTGGGAAGTCGGTTGAAAAACAAATAAGTAGATTTCACCATTCGGAAAATTTCAAAACCGCTTTTGTTTGAAAATGTTTACTTTTACAATATTTCTTGTGTCGTTTAGGTATATTAGCCATTAGACCTTTTATTTGTAATAAAAATAATTAGTCCAATCTACGATTCACTTCCAAGCAAGAAAGGCCTTTGCCCAATCATGGAATAATATCATCATCATCATCAGGTCTTTTTGTCTCCACTGAAGGACCACGACCGTCTCTGTACTACCAGAGCCAAACTCTCCACGCTGGCCAGATGGGTTGGAGGGGTCTCATTGATGTTTATAAGCTTTGTTTAGCTTGTATTCCCTAAGTCGCCTTCTACGACATTCATGGGAGGTTTTGGAGTGGCCCTATTCTACTCTGCCGGAAACCACACAGTATAATATATAGGCTATAAAAAAAAGTACAATAACTTCCTAAGTAAGACACTTACATTTAAAGGAAAATATATTATAATAATATACTAATTGTTACAAAGCACAGAGTAAACTATACACTACAAAGAATAATTAAGTAATTACTTACGTAATAAAGGATTTTCAAAGTTTATTAGGTATTTGTGTTGAGTGTGTTTGTGAGACTTTGATTTTCCGTCGACCTTTACAATGACGTTCGTCAGTTATATCCATTATTTTTTACTTAACATAAAAGATTACCGTAATTTTCGACATGCATTATAATATTAAAATTATGGTTTCTGTTACAATGTCACGGAATTCGTATACATACTTAACTAAACAATGTATAAATTATTGCTTCTATGTACGTATATCAGCACCAATATACCAGCTTGATCTCTTTCCGCAGAGATCGTAAAAGCCAATCGAGGGAATGGGCGAAAATGCGAGTCATGTTAATAGGCGATGCGTCTAGCAACCCATAACCTATTACCTAAACATCTATATTGATTGCTTTTCCATCCCGCCCACTATGACCCTAAAAATGGCTTTTGAGTATGGCCTGGGCTATGCTTAGAGCCGCAAGACACAAAAAGCTCTGTCTGCCTCATTAGGGATAAAGACGTGATAGTATGTATGTAGTTCTGTATATTTTTATATGTACTGACGTCTGACTCAATCGTGTGGATGTCGTAGATGGCGACTTACGAAATAAAAGCTAAACAAGGCTTTTATACATCAATTAGACCTCTGAGTGTAGGCCAAGTCCTCTGGCTGCTCTGTAGCACCCAAAAACCTTACTTGGGTAAGGTTGTAGCAGTACAGTACAGAGGAGAGGTCGTGGAGGCAAACAGACCTGATGATGATTATGACGTCTTAATCGAATTATACGGACCGTGGCGTGGTCTCAGCACTTTAAAAGTGACCTTTGGGTCTTGCGGCCCTGGGCTTCGTCTGCTTAGAAGCACAAAACCCAAAATGCTCTGTCTGCCCCATTCAGGATAAAGAGGTGATAGTGTAGGTATGTATGTTACCATTGTCTCTCCATTTAGTCCCAAATTTAAAGTACAATTCACACATAGACGCTACAATTTAGCTAACGACAATTGGTCACGATCCAATGTGTAAAAATCTGCTACCTACGTCTTGAAATGTCTGATAAATTAGCGATGGGGAACTGGATAGCACCGGTTACGACTGGGTTTCACGCTTTGGAGGATTCGTGGAAATTATTTATATCTACAAGCCAGTTTCAGGTTTAAATAGGTAATGTTTTGTACGATAATTGAGAAATACCATTTGAGAGTGTATAGGCCAAATCCTTTGGCTGCTCTGGCCATGTATGTCTCTAGTAGTACAAAGAGGGTCGCGCTCCTACGATGGAGACTTAAGACCTGATGATGAAGATAATGATGATGTCATTTAGTGACAATCAATTCTTACACAGTGAAACTAGTGTGCAAGTTTGCTCATGATGTTTTTCTACACTGGAAAGCAAGTATAGTGTCCGTACATGATTCAGGTTATTCTGCAAACCCAATTTAGAATAGAGATGTGCCGCTGAAAATATTCTAAATTGACGGGAATATTCCCAATATTTCCGTAAATAGTCCTCTAAATTTAAATTTCCAGTATAAATGCCGCGGGGATGGGGGAACAAGGGGTCAGTACAGAGATGGCAAAGGATAGAAAGTTATGGAGGAAGTTGACATACAGAGCCAACCCCAAATAGGGAAAAGGCAAGGAAGAAGAAGAAGAATGCCGCGGGTATGTTTACATTGTTTATGCGTTAACGCCCACATTTTCAAAAATTCCCGAGGGCGGCACATTACTTACTAGTCTGGGCTTAAGACGATACCTCCGCCAAAAAGGTTGTGTTGAGTCTAATTTATCTCGCAAAGTATTTGAAATATAAATTTGAAATTTAAGGATATGATTTTTTACTCTTTTCTTAGTTTATTGATAAGATGAAAACATGATTGAAAAGAAAAATCTCGATAGAAATATTTTTCGAAATATGGTCTTACTTAGCAAACTTGTCAATATTATCGCTCGAATAGGACGACTTAAAAGAAACCGTTTGAACTATAAGTAAGATTTTCAGACATTTTTAATAATAACAAGATGAAATTTTGATTGATCATTTAATTTTGCCGTAAATTATTAATAAAGGTTTTGGCGGTTACGACCTATTCGTTCATGTGAATTGGAACCCCAATTGAACACACCCACCGTATACCTCTCTCGGCCCCACGCGCGTCAACTCGCCGAGCGCTATCTCTTGCCACAGCTTGCTCAGTCTGCGTATGGATTCCTTGGACGTAAGACCTGTGCCAGTCGTCCGCACATCCCAACGTTTCGAATGATCGATCTTTTATTTGTAAAAATTAAGTTTTAGGCCCAACGCAGACGACAGACTAATCCGAGCCGCACTTTTTGGTCTGTGAAAATAGAACCCTATTTTCACTTACTGTTTTACATTGTGATTGTGTACATAAGTATAATAATAATAGGTAAAATAGAAAACGGGAACGGAAAAGCAAGCATGATGAGACAAAAATTTAATAGATGGTAAGTACTTACCTACCTCAATGTTTCTAAATAAGTGGCTTATATTGATAAAATATGTAAAGTTTGTAAGAAAGGGAGTAGGTATGTCAATAAGTGCCTACCAATCTTACTGACTAGTCAAAATATAGGTACCTACTAGGTATAAGTTGTATCATACTGAGATGGCACCGTACTGTCCTACTTTCAAACCATAATTACCTACTTATGTTATTTTCATACGTATCTACCTTTTTGTCTAATTCTACTGTTACAAGTTACAACTTATTCTACCCAACTAACATTTTGGATAATATGCACCTACCGAATAACTTCGAAGTAAATCCGCTAATATAAAAGTACTACTGTTTTCAGGCCAAAAAAAATCCTCTTTTATCAGAGTTTGATGACTCTTTGTCCGCGTCGATCGTCGCCGCCGCAAGAAGAACAAGGAGGTGTAATTGATATGGAGTCGGATTTACAAATTATGGATCTGGACAATCAAAATATTTCGTCAGGATCACTACAGGTGGAATGGAAAGGTGTGTATTTTAAATAGAACTTAATAGAATACATACTTTCAAATATGACAATATTTTAAGTTATTTTTTAATCTCGTAAACGGGCATTTCGTTTGGTCGCAGATAGACGGACGGACGGACAGACAGACAGTAAGAGGGGTATTATAAGTTTGATGCCGATGTCTGTTTGTCTGTGACATCGAAGTTCTTTCAGTATTGCGGTCTGAAATTACCTTTATCTATATAGTTTTGCATATGTATACCTAATAGCATGAAATAAAAATTACAATATGGTATTTGTTTCAGGATGAATTTAATGAAAATATTTCTGGACATCGTATAGAACATCAAGTACTTCTTTAAAGAATTAAAGAAAATAGCCACCAGTCGCTTTGTGATTGTGGGTTAAATACCATCAATATTGTATCAGAAAAATGTACGGGAATAACATCAAATTGCTTTTTATCATGCTCCATTTGCAACGAACAATTTACAATAAAGAATACATTGGAGGATGTTAATAAAGATGGAGTAGCAGGGGCTATGGTAGCAGGTTGTGGTCACCCCCCACTCAAACAAATTAGTGCCTGCCTCCTTAGATATACCAATTATGTCTGAGCGCATTTACAACCGTGCACATGACAAAATATGCGAAAACTGGGGGACCACAGCTTAGGACGAAATGAAAAAAGCTGGACAAAGAGAAAAAGCTGCTGCGATTGAAGAGGGTAAAATAGATAAAAATGGCGGGTGAAAGAGACTCTTGAGAGAAATTACTCCGCTCTGTCTGGTGCTGCTATGATAGGGAGGCGATTTACACAAGTGCTCTTTATGTGTGTGAAAAATAAATACTGCTGTATTGGGCAATAAATATTTTTCTGATTCTTTGAACATAATGTAATCTTATTAGCAGTTGATTGTCCAGTTCAAACTTTATCAAGATTATTATATTTCTTAGGATGTTTTTTATTTTTATGTTTAATACATCAGTCTCATCGTATAATCAAAAGATATCAATTATTATTGTTATTATGCTATTTTTATTGTATATGTTTAGCAATAAATCTATGAAAAATTGTTTTATATTTTTATTTTGTACACCTACACGCTGACTTTTCATTGGTTTTGGAAAAAAAAGTGTCGTATAGTAAATAAATTCCTCTATCCATATACGTAATCCAAATTTCTGTATGTCATAAGATACAAAAGTTGCATAAATGATTTTCGATCGAGACCACGTAGTCATACGCCGTCCTAATGTCGATGACCCTGGCCGGCCGGCGGGCGGTGTATGGCGGCGGTACTACTAATTGATCTCACAATTTTACTTTCGAGTTTTAGACAACATTTTTTGTTTCTGAATTTTTATTTGTACTATCTAATTAGGTCTTACTATCGATGCCCATAAAGTGGCCTTCGGCTTCAAAACCATTGAAAAATCACCGTGTATATATATAAATACATTGAAACTATTTTACGAAATATACTGAATATTTTTCTTTTACATATTCCATACCTATGTTTTAATGTGTGTAATTTTCCCCAAAGACCTTATCATTGTATCGAAATATATAAAGAACAATATTTTCTGATCAGCCGACCGGTCAATTTGTAACTATATTTATATATTTTGTCTTTTGATTTCTTGGCGAAAGCAACATAAAAGTTGTTAACTTTATTGTATGAAAAAAATACCATACATAAAGACCATAGTAACTAGATGACGTGACTACTTCGATTTGTTTGAGAACGTTATTTTTTTTCGTATATCAATATACATGTACTGCTATAACTTGTTCAAATTGATGGACCGAATCACCTCTTTTAACATATTTGTATCTACTGAATTAAAAATATTATTGTAAACATATCTGTCTGCTATCTCCATACGTTCTAAGCTCCCGAGTTCATGAACATGTTCTCGGCAGTGCGCGTAAATATAATATCAAGGAAAGCGCCCCCTCGCGCAATCGACACGATACGTCTAGCTCCGCCCACAAATGAGGTACATCATTTTTGTGGTATCGTCTTAAATGGGAAAGGAAGTATATGCTTAGCAGTGGGTTGATATGTGCTAAAAATGAAGAAGTGAATTAATGAGCAGATTATACAATCCGCAATTGCGACATCTATAAATAAGTATTTATAGGTACTTACAAAAAATTACAGGGGGCGTGACTGTAATTTCTCACATCACTACGTTGACACCGACGACTGACGACTAAAAGCTGAACGTAAATCTTGCCAAAAGCTCTGTACGCTTTGGACAATTTGATGCTTTTCGCATAAAAATAGACTTATCGCTAAGCAGAGCTTGCCAATGGAAAATATTGAGTTGTTGGCTTAAAGATGGTTGTTTATCGGTCTTTGGTACCTGGTACTGATTGACACGATGGAGGAAAAATTTGGTGTAAGTATTATATGTCGCTGTGTGGTTTCCGGCAGAGTAGAATCTTTCTTTCTTATCGTGTGTGTTAGTGACTAACACTAGTGTCAAAGTTTTTAAACCGCCTTAAAGGCCTCTGACATGGTTTTAGGTAACGACCAATGTCAAAGACAGTGACCGGGACCGATGGCTTAACGTGCCCTCCGAAGCACGGATCATCTTACTTATCAGACAATCAGGTGATCAGCCTGCAATGTCCTAACCAAACTAAGACAACAACACAATGTCGTTGCCCCCGCCGGGAATCGAACCCGCGACCTCCGGGCATGAGCCGAACGCTCTAACCACTACACCACGGAGGCAGAGTAGAATAGGACCACTCTAAAGGTCTCAGCACACTTATCAACTCGTAAACGGAACGTAAACGTATCAACTCGAGCAGCTCAGTATTCTTTGTATGAAACTTCCTACTGCAAAGCACACTATTCGGATTCGTAACGTAAGCGCCTCGCCTCGGGACCAGCTCACGAACCGCTTTGCTGGTCGGTCAACTAGCGGTCCCCGCGCTTGCGGCTCGTCGTCCGCGCGCTTACGCCTCTCCGTATGTGAGCTGACGTCTCTCCGTTTCCTCACACCCGCGTTTTATTTATTTGTAGATAAACAAAAATTGATGGCTATGATTGCCAACTCGCGTATTGTGAACCGAGACATAACCGTGCGCTACACTTTACGTTTAAAATGATCTAGTGCCAGCCAGACGAGAGCGGCCGGCGAGCGGTAAGCGCGGCGTCGCCCCGCCGTAGTCGAGTCGACGTACCGAAGCTGAGCCTGTTTGGTTACGTGCCTACGTCAGGTTGACGCCTGGTTGACCGCGCGGCGAAAGGCGATACGGTGTCGATCCCTTTCCGAGTTGATAAGTGTGCTATGACCTTAAGTCCTATTCTACTCTGCCGGAAACCACACGGCGACCAAGTCTTTCCGCGGATGTCGTAGATGGCGACTTAGGGAATACAAGCTAAACAAAGCTTATAAACATGAATGAGTCTTCAGGCCAACTATGTGAACGTGTATGCCAAATCCTCTGACTGCTCTGGCCAAGTATGGCTCTAGTAGTACAGGGAGGGTCTGGACTTAAGGCAAAATGGTAGCAGAAGTGGCGCCCTCATCTATATCTATACATATATCTATACATATAATAAAACAGTAAAAAAAGTGTGTCTGTACATTAAATATATTTCCAAAAAAAATATTGGGGGCGATGGAGACGTAGTAAAAGAGTAATAATAAAAAAAAATGTCTGTCTGTTTGTCTGTATGTCTGTTTGTCTGTTTGTACACGCTAATCTCCGGAAATACTGGACGGATTCGAATGAAACTTTTTTTGTTATATAGCTATTAAGCCTGGGCAACATATAGGGTATAAATGATTTTGGAAAATGAAACGCCTGATGCAGAACCATAATGGTCCAGCTAAACTATAAGAGATATAAAAATGTCGCCTTAGTAAAAGTTGTTCAGCCTGATAAGCATTTTCCAGAGACATAAAGTGCACGCGAACGAAGGCTTCAGCTAGTTTGAAATAAATTATTTAAAAGTAAATATGGTGATAATAACAAATTTACATGCAAAGAAAGACCTTTAATTACTTTATGAATAACCTTTGAAAGTATTATTGATAATCCATCCAGTTTTAAAACAAGAGATGGTCATTTTCGACAGGTATATAAGTCTCACCGTGCTGCGTAACGTATCTAACTATCTAGCGTATCGTGTTCACATTGAATCTAATTAATTATCGCTAATAATGCTATATGCTCTAATACATTCTCATTAACGGGATGTCATAGACCCATTTAAAAGTTCAACTTTGGTTCAACGTACATAATCAATATAAAATACTAGACGATACCCGCGACTTCGTTCGCGTGGACTTTGTTTCCGGAAAATGCTCATCAGGCTGTAAAACTTTTTCTAAGGCGTCATTTTTGTATTTCTTTTAGTTTAGTTAGAGGGACCATTATGGTTCTGCATCAGGTGTTCCGTTTTCCAAAATCAATTATACTCACCCTATATTTTGCCCAGGCTTAACAGCAATATAATCAAAAAGTTTTATTTGAATCCGTCCAGTATTTCCTAAGATTAACGTGTACAAACAGAAAAAGAGACATTTTTTTAAAATTTCAACAAAAAAAGCCAAACCTTTCGAGGTATTCGCAAACAACTATTGAGTTAGTAGGTAAGGTAGTATACTAGTAGTTCGGGAGTACCAGTGCTTATTCTGTGCTAGTAGTAGTTGTTCCCCAAGGCCACCTCGGAATTACCGAAGTCCCCCCAAAATGGAGCACTCGTTACATTGTTGATTCATGTTTTACCTTCACCTATTGAGGAGCTCGACAGCCAGACGGTACGCGTTATTAGTGCTTATGAAAGTTAAGAAACTCACGGCGTGGCTGCTCTTGGATGGGTGGTCAGAAGTGGCACAAAAATGTCTTGAGCAGTCAAGCTGTGTTAGTGTCTTTTGGCAGTTTGCAAAATCGATACCAGTGTTGGCCACGTACACTGGAAAATTAAACAAAACAAACTGGCGAGCATATACAATGCCTTTTTTATTACCATCATATGAACAACTCCCAATAAATGTATATGGAAATAATAAAAAAAATATTTCATTTTCCATAATTACGATATCTGGTTACTACTTCGATTTGTAAAGGAACATATTTTTTTTCATTTCGTTATTGATTTATTAGAAAAGTTCAAATGATGAAGTAAATCGCCACTTAAAATATTTATGGTTTTCCACAACCTGAATATTGATTTCTAGAAGATTATATCCATAGACAACGGGTCTCCCAAGTTCTCAAAATATCCATGCTATAAACCAATGTTGTACAAAACGGTTTCATATGGCATGATTGATAAATTTGGTAATGATAAAACATCAAATCAAACTTTTAAGATAAATGTGCTATTATTATTTTACTGTGTATGTTTTTGGTAAATATTTAATACAAATCAAAAAATACCACTGAAAAGAAATATTTTTTAAAACAGACAGAAAATTAGTTAATTAATGAAGCAGCAATTAGCATTTACAATTTCAGAGTAGCGTGGTGAGGACATCTTTTTCGTATACGCGCAAGATTTAATAGCAGTAGTGTTGTAAAAAACTCGAGTCCCAGAGTCTACATTTGCAAACTCGACTTAATTTTGCATGCTTGCTAGACTAAGACATTCACAAGTCAGAGTCGAGTCGAGTCGAGTACGAGTCGTCGGAGCCCAGACTCGAGTCGAATAAAAAACTCGAGTCTAATAAGAACTCCGAGTCGCAGAACCAAATCGAGTTCAAATACAAAATTCAAAGCAACTTCAACTCAAAAAAACTGTTACAAAAAGTAATAAAAAGCATTACAACCATTCAAAACTTTATTTGATACTAGCCGAAGCCCGTGACTTCGTTCGCGTGGACTTTGTCTCTGAAAAATGCTCATCAGGCTGAACAACTTTTACTAAGGCGGCATTTTTATATCTCTTATAGTTTAGCTGGACCATTATGGTTCTGCATCAGGCGTTCCATTTTCCAAAATCATTTATACCCTACATGTTGCCTAGGCTTAGTAGCTATATAACAAAAAAAGTTTCATTCGAATCCGTCCAGTATTTCCGGAGATTAGCGTGTACAAACAGACAAACAGACATACAGACAAACAGACATACAGACAAACAGACAAACATTTTTTTTTAAATTCTTTAGTACAACGTCTCCATCGCCCCCAATATTTTTTTTGGAAATATATTTAATGTACAGACACACTTTTTTTTACTGTTTTATTATATGTATAGACTAGCCGAAGCCCGCGACTTCGTTCGCGTGGAATTTATGTCTCTGGAAAATGCTCATCAGGCTGAACAACCTTTACTAAGGCGGCATTTTTATATCTCTTATAGTTTAGCTGGACCATTATGGTTCTGCATCAGGCGTTCCATTTTTCGAAATCATTTATACCCTATATGTTGCCCAGGCTTAATAGCTATATAACAAAAAAAGTTTTATTCAAATCCGTCCAGTATTTCCGGAGATTAGCGTGTACAAACAGACAAACAGACATACAGACAAACAGACAGACATTTTTTTTAAATTCTTACTCTATTACTACGTCTCCATCGCCCCCAATTTTTTTTTTGGAAATATATTTAATGTACAGACACACTTTTTTTACTGTTTTATTATATGTATAGATATAGATAGATATAGATGTATAGACTAATGATTGTATGAGCGCCACTCAGTCCATAATCAGACTCGAGCACTTATACCGGGCTCGAGTTTATTACGGGAGCTTGAGTATAACTAACACATCGAGCTACTTAATGATATGAATAATAAAAATAATTGATAAAAATACCGTGTTTGATATGTCAATTAACGGGAAAAAATACGAATGTAATAACTTTTCTGAAAGCAATTTGCCTGTCTGAGTTATTAATCAGAGGTTTGATCTACTGATAAGAACTTTATTACGCCTCGTATATCGACACCCAGCGAAGACCTAATCGATTTTTCCCACGATTTTTCATAGATATATAGGTATTCTGTCTGTATTACTTTACTCTGAATTTGATCGGACAGGACAGGATCGATTGCCGCTTCTTCTGTACTACCGCTTGAAGCGACCGTAAACTTAGCTGTTAGTAACCATTTGACAAACAAAGTGGCGACTATTAAGAGATATTAGAGATAGTTAAATAAAAGCTTGTTATTACAAGCTTTTATTTAACTATCTCTAAATTTAACTTGTAATGTATCTTGTCTGTATATGTATGAATGTTTGTTTAGGTCAAATCTTGCAACAAAATTTTCAACTAGTTATCCTCAACCGATTTAATGAAACTTTGCATACATGTGTCTGATGAAAATACAGTATTATGTAGTCAATGAGCTGATCTGATGATGGAACCGGGAGATATTCGACAGAACTCGGTTATAAAACAACATCTTCATTTACTCGTTTGATTTGTCTTGACGAGCACTTTATGATAGACGATGCCTAGAGCTGATCATGGGAACGGAAGGTGGTCGATGGAACTCAGTAATAAAACAACGTAACTCCATCGAGTTTGGGCTTATTTCATTTGTCTTTAATAAGTACTTCAGCCTCACAAAAGCTTATACAAAAAATGTTTTTTTATCAAAAAACTTATAAATATCCTATGATAATAAAAATACATATTTCAGTGTACTCTCTGTAAATTTATAAAGTTTGCCGTGTACATGATAAGTTATGATGTAAATACTGACAAATATATAATTGCTTTTGTATTAAGTACAAACCTGTAAAAATAGAATAAGTGGAAAATAAATTAATAAATACTTAAAGTACTTTTACACCTGTGATTTTAAAGTTTCACGGTCCCTGTGAATGTACCTAACGGCAAAAATAGGTAGAATGCTTTTGCTACTTTTCTTCCCGCGCAGATCGGGGAAATGGGTGAAAATCTATATCATGTAAATAGGCAAAGCGGCTAGCATTATCAATATTATCATTATTTTGATTCCGTTTTTTACCTTCAAGTGACCTTTGGATCTTGCTACCCTAGGCTCTGTCTCGTCATCGTCATCATCATCCGGTCTTTTTGTCTCTACTGCAGGAGCACGACCCTCTCTGTTCTACCAGAGCCATACTTAGTCAGAGCAGTCAGAGGACTTGGCATACACTCTCCTCGCTGGCCAGACAGGTTGGAGAGGTCTCATTGATGTTTATAAGCTTTGTTTAGCTTGTATTTCCTAAATCGCCTTCTACGACATCCACGGGAGGACTTGGAGTGGTCCTATTCTACTCTGCCGGAAACCACACGACATAAATCATAGGCTCTGTCTAAGGTAGTGCGTCTGGGTTGATCAAAAGATGAGATCCAAGCTTTGAAACATCAATACGATCCCGAAATTCCAGAACTTCAAGTTTGCAATTCATCTCCCGTTTCATATCCGTCATTAAACATGTTTAACAACCTCGATCAAATGAATCTGAGTCATAAAATTAAAACAATAAATCTCAATTCTGATTAAAGCTATTCCGTCAAACTCCCTGGAGTGTTCATATTGTTTTCAATCAATTTGAACTCTGATATGTTCTCCATAAGGGTGAGTGTTGCGTGTGGTGGTGTCAGTCGGGGTAGTTAGCATTCTTTGGACGTGCGAAACCAGTTCTGGTATCAGGTGTGCAAGTTCATTGGCACTACCACATTTGAAGTGATTTTTGATGGAGTTGTAGTTTGGGAAGAAGCGAAATGTAATGTAGGTATAGGTACATACTTACTACTTGCCTTTTTTTTTTATCATATTATTATTATTAAATACTAGCCGAAGCCCGCGACTTCATTCGCTGCGACTTTATGACTTCGGAAAACGGTCATCAGACTGAACAACTTTTGCTAAGGCGTCATTTTTATACTCCTTATAGTTTAGCTGGACCATTATAGTTCTGGATCAGGTGTTCCATTTAAAAAAATCTATTATACCCTAAATGTTGCAAAATTATAACAAAAAGAGTTTTATTTTAATCCGTCCTTTTTAGGGTTCCGTAGCCAAATGGCAAAAACGGAACCCTTATAGATTCGTCATGTCTGTCTGTCTGTCCGTCCGTATGTCACAGCCACTTTTTTCAGAAACTATAAGACCTATACTATTAAAACTTGGTAAGTAGATGTATTATATGAACCGCATTAAGGTTTTGACACAAAAATAGAAAAAAAACAATAAATTTTGGGGGTTCCCCATACTTAGAACTGAAACTCAAAAATTTATTTTTCATCAAACCCATACGTGTGGGGTATCTATGGATAGGTCTTCAAAAATGATATTGAGGTTTCTAATATCATTTTTTTCTAAACCGAATACTTTGCGCGGGAGACACTTCCAAAGTGGAAAAAAGTGTGTCCCCCCCCCTGTAACTTCTAAAATAAGGGAGTTATAAAACTAAAAAAAAAACATGATGTTCATTACCATAAAAACTACCAGCGAAAATTGGTTTGAACGATATCTAGTGAGTAGTTTTTTTTTAATACGTCATAAATCATAAACGGCTATTTACCTTTCATTCAATCAACTCAAATATAAAAATTTTAAAAAAACATACTACAAGACTTTTATATTATGTTATTTGCTACTACGGAACCCTTCATGGGCGAGTCCGACTCGCACTTGGCCGCTTATTTTTTATATAGCTAGGCAACATTTAGGGTATAATTGATTTTGAAAAATGATACACCTGATGCAGAATAATGATCACCTAATTATCTGATAAGTAAGATGATCCGTGCTTCGGAGGGCACGTTAAGTCGTCGGTCCCGGTTACTGTCTTTGACATTGGTCGTTACCTAAAACCATGTCAGAGGCCTATTAGGCGGTTTAAAAACTCTGACACTAGTGTAAGTCACTAACACACACGATAAGAAGAAGAAGAATAATGATCCAGCTAAACTATAAGAAAAAAAAAGTTGTTCTGCTTGATGAGCATTTTCATAAAGTCTACGCGAACGAAGTCACGGCCTTCGGCTAATTTTCAAATTTTTAGAGAAGGAAATTTTTCCAAAACGTGAACCTTGAAAAAATCTTTTCTTTATTATCATTGTAACCATCCGACAAAAGACAGCTAAAGACAATCTATTAGTATCTAACAACTTATGTCTGTAGCTATTAAAAATTACAATAAATTTTTATTAGCTAGCTGGCGTAGTAACTAGGTACTTGGCGGCAACAGTGTGACGTTGGAGAGTTACATAAGCAATGCAGTTATTCGATGACTATATTGAGGAGCTCGAGGGTCCGGGAGAACGCGTTATTATTATTTCGAGCTTTTTAGGGTTCCGTAGTAAACAAGGAACCCTTATAGTTTCGCCATGTCTGTCTGTCTGTCTGTCTGTCCGTCCGCGGTCCTACTCAGGAATTATAAGTACTAGAAGGCTGTAACCTGGCATGGATATGTAACATGGCGAAAAAGTCGTAAAATAAAATTTGGATTTTTTTTTACGTTAGCTGCCATACAAATAAAGAGGTAGTCATTATCTTTTTTCTCGACAAATACATTGTGTGGGGTGTCGTTGAATTTCAAAAACATTGTGAGCTTTTTAACACCATTTTTCGATTTAGTAATCCGTTTCTGAAATATTTGGGTTTAAAGTGCAAATTTTTGTTGGAGGCAAGTCCCCCCCCCTCTATCTGCTAAACGGTTATATATGGCCACGTGAAAAAATTCACAGCTATAATATACAATGTCCTTTTTAATTAAGTACAAATATTTTAAGGGGTGATTCAGTCCATCATTTCGAACAACTTTTCCCAATAAATGTATATCGAAATACGAAAAAATAATTTTCATTTTCCATAGTAATGTTATCACGTGACTACTTCGGTTTCTATGAAAACCTAAAAATTTTTTTTTGTATTTCGATATACATTTATTGGGAAAAGTTGTTCAAAATGATGGTCTGAATCACCCCTTAAAATATTTGTACTTAATAAAAAAGGACTTTGTATATAATGTAGTTTAAAGGAAAACTATCAGAGCTAAGTAGGGTATACAAGTTAAAAAGTTATAGGCGATCAACAAGTGTACTCCGAAAAAATAATTTCATACAAATTCAATAGATACCTAATTAGTTTTAAAACGTTTTTAGTGGCATAAACTCAAAGTTGGCATTCGGAACTACGGAACCCTACACTGCGCGTGGCCCGACACGCACTTGGCCAATTATTTGTTTATTTTAATATCTCTTTTCTAAAGAGTTAGTTTAAAAAAAACTCGGGCCGTATTATTATTTATTTATAGCACACTGAACAGATAACAAACTCAAGAAAACAAATTAAGTATACAGATATTAGAGCCGGTCTAGTCTGCAATTCTAAAACAAGTATGCCTAAAAGCTATATAAAGTACAAGGTCAGAAGCGCTAATACAATTAAATTACAAGCAAGCAAGTAATTACAAGCGCTTTCGCAAGTTAAGTGACCCCGGGCGTGGTCCGAACTTGGATGGATGGATCGTGCTTCGGATGGAACGTAAAGCCGTTGGTCCTGGCAGTCATTGTATAGCGGTCTTCGAGTGTCAGATGCTATTCATTCTGATAGGGATGTGGACTGCGTCAAAAATAAATAATTCGGTACGGTTAATAAAATAAAACTTCACAAAACAGTGACATTTGTTTGTTTGTTTGTTTGTTTATAAAGTTTTTTTTTGTTTGAATGGCATGGCAATGGCATTTTACATTGATCATATTTATTTTCAACAAGATTTAAGATTTATCAATGCAGAAAAACTGATAAAAAGCGTTATTTGTCTCCAATAAAGTATGACGTCACAGTTGGTTATTCCACACATACAAAGCTAAAAATTTTTGCCGTTTGCAAAAAAGTGTCTGATTTGCCTTGTCACCTAGCGGATTGATTTACACGGTAGACAAGAGACAAGCACAAAAATCTAGGGGAAAATGGAAATAGTTACAGGTTGCTTACTCATCGTCTATTTTAGAAGAATCCTCACATTCATCAACATTACATAGGCACATTACGTAACAAATCCGTCTGTGGAAGACGACCAATTTTTTCAGGCGACCTTGGGGCCGCAACGTCGGTAATCGTAATGAGTTATGAGCGTTTACCGTGACGAACAGCGACTCTATGAAATGTTTGCCATTGTTTCTACCTAGTCGCATACTTACTAGCAGGGCCGGATTTAGGGGGGGGGGGCAACCGGGGCTACAGCCCCGGGGCCTCCACGAAAGAGGGGCCCCCACAATGGAGACTTCAAAAAACGATTTTTCGACGAAAAAAGCTCGGAAGATTCCATTCGTTAACGCTAAAATTTAATTTCAGATATTTCTCGTTTCCTATTATATTTATATGTTTGTTAAATAATAAAATAATCTATACTTGGTTCCACGATAAATTATTTATTGAAAAACTCAACTGAAAAAAATTGTCCACTTTATTTGGAAAATAATTTGGGGCCAGGGGGCCTCCACTCCTTTGTTGCCCCGAAGCCTCTCGACCTCAAATCCGGCCCTGCTTACTAGTCGTTATGGTTGCTCATTGTGTCATTGGCTTTGAAATATCGACTATCACGTGGTTGAAGTAAAGTATGTCTATCTGCCGTGTGGTTCCAACAGAGAATAGGACCACTCCAAGTCCTCCCGTGGATGTCGTAGAAGGCGACTTCGGAAATACAAGCCAAACAAAGCTTATAAACATCAATGATACCTCTCCAACACGTCTGGCTGGCGAGAGTGTAGGCCAAGTCCCCTGGCTAATCTGGCCAGGTATGGCTCTGGTAGTAAAGAGAGGGTCGTGCTCCTGCAGTGTAGACAAAAAAACCTAATGATGATATTGATAATATCTATCTATCTATAGGATTACTTTTAAAACACCAGCAACATTTTTGAAACAAGTTCAGTCTATGTTACTGAACTACAATTGGGTAGTCAACTAAAATATATAACAGTGTAAAAGGTGCCTTTAATCGAAAATATAGACAATTTTAAGAAACTAATTTGAATAAAAAAAATCTACGTGTTATCAGGATTTTTTTATTTAATTTTAAACAGTACACCGAAAGTGTCGATACACATCATTCGAAATTTACATTTTATCTATGCCTGCCGTAAAAAAACAATGACATCTGTCAACTGTCAATGTCTACTGTTTAAAGTACCGTCGTTATGTTGGTTGTTGTCAAGTTGTTATGTTGGTAGAAGACAGTGACAGTGACAGTGACATTTAATACAGTGGTGTCATTTTTGAAACGTGGAGTCACTAAACGATAGGTTTTTGTAAGGAAAAAGCAGTCGTTTAGGTGACACCACGACTCAAAAATAGCGTTTCAGTACAGTACTGAAAGTGGAAATTGCCAACATTACTCAAAAAAATCTTCATTGTGACCTCACTTCCTCAAATACTTGCTTACGACCTTGCTTGAAAATGAAGTTCATTGGGGTTTTTGCAAATGTCTAAATAAGTAAGACCTTATTTTAAAATCTGATTAGAGAAAGCTTCTCCTAGAGGCTATTCCCCGAAAAGGATTGCGAATCAGATCCTTTTAAAAATTACTTGACAAGCCAATTATCAAAAAACGAAACAAAAATTTCGACTTCCCATACAAGTCAGAACAGAACTCAGCTAAATGGATTTTGCATGGGAGGAAGATTTTTTATCGATTTTCTATTTAAGTAGTTTTTTTATAGAAAATAATTTAATAGCGTGAACTGAACTTGTTCCCAAAAAGTTTTAAGTGTTTAAAAAGCGAAGTTTCCGAGTTAGGGCGATTTATGTCACTTTCTAAGAAAGAAAGAAAGAAAAGCTTTATTCGGCAATCAAAACCGTTACAGCTTACATATAGGTAAATACAATAAAACATACAAATACGAATTGCCGAAAAGGCGACCAGCTCAGCTATGGCGGTTTGCCACAGATGATTTTCAGCTAGTGCCAAAATAAATGGGTTGAGATGGCTTCCATAAAACAAAAAGAGAAAAATCAAAAAAATTAACAAAATCAGCTCTGTGAAACTGCTTTTATACATTATTTACACAAAAAAAGATTTTAAAGTTTTAATCTGACTTTTATATCCATTATAATAAAGCTTACAACAATGTAGTAACTAAGTGAGAATCGTACCTGATCGTGAGGTCATACAAAATTTAAATGCGCTATATCAGCGTCATTATTAGCTAATCCCAGAAAAGAAAAATTACGTATAAGATTTTTTTTTTTGAAAATCTACCTAATGAGACGAATAAAAATTTTGGTTTACATCCCCTATTTAACGAAATAATTTTCCCATAGTCGTGTTTAAAGGCGAAATGGTAGCAGAAGTGGCGCCCACATTTGAAATAAATTGTTCATTCAAAGGTTATTCATAAAATAATTTTATAGGTCTTTATACGGATTTTTGGCAGTCACATTTTTTTAATCACCATATTTACTTTTAAACAATTTGTTTCAAGCCACTTCTGCTACTATTTCGCCTTAATTATTTTTATAAAATTTATCTGCTGCTCCCATGCTGGTCTGGGAGAAATGAAAAAACTTAGAATATACCAGCTGCTTCTCTTCCCACGCAGATCGTAAAAGCCGATCGAGGGAATGGGCAAACATGCGAATCTTGTTAACAGGCGATGCGGCTAGCAACCCATCACTGTATTGATTGCTTTTCCATCTTCTCGATGGAAAAGCAATCAATACAGTGATGTGAACTCAAAACGCTCTGTCTGCCCCATTAGGGATAAAGACGTGATAGTATGTATGTATGTATAAAATTTATATCTTGTTCCTTTCTTTGGCAGTTGATGAAGAGGCTTCGTCAGCTTATCGGCCAGAAGTTGTTCGAGATGCTCATGAAGGCTACCTTCTATGGACAGTTTGTGGCAGGCGAGGACCCGGCCAGAATCAAGCCCACTATTGAGAGGTAAACGTTAATACTTCTTAAAGTAAATTAAAAGGAGTAACTGTTGTATATTTATTTATATAAATGTATATAAATTTATTTCTGTAATCTCGGAAACGGCTCTAACAATTTCGCTGAAATTTGGTATATAGTCCGTTTTTTAAAGAGAATTCTTATAAGGAGAGGTATACTTTTCTGAGTTCAGCAATGCCACTTGGTACGAATATTATACACGTCTACCCAAGCTCAAAACGCCCGGGAGCCAGATTGAACTCCGCGTCATGAGGAGGGGAGGGGGGCCCAAAGTACAGAGCTCCCGGCGCTCAGAAAAAAAATTCTGGCGGAATTGTTTGGACATTTGAATTAAGTTTGGTGTCGTTTTCAGATAACCAGATGATGCCCAGTTCATTCCTCATACCTTTTCTTTTAGGGTTCCGTAGCAAAATATGAAGCAATACTTAAAATACTAAACCTTTTGTAGTAACGTAATGTAAACAAACCCTTATATTTTTGTATGAAACTTGGTTTATAAAAAATACTATCCGAGAGCCCGTTTAATGCAAATTATAAAAATATAAACAATAAATATACTTTTATCTATTTCCAATGTAAAATAAAATAATTATTGCATATACCTAATAGAGCCGCATAGAACGGTTTATCTTCGAACTACTATATGAAACTTTTCATTTGTCCTTTCTGGCTATCACGACTGGTGGCGTTGGATTCCTTGTAACGCTCAAAACCCGAAACTCTCAGTTATAGAGTGCTTAAGGGGCGGAGGGGGGAGGGGGAGGCAATCAAAGATGGCGGAAGAGCAGTTTGGTTTTCACGCCATAATTCCATAAGTACTGGACTGATTTCCAAAATTTAAATGATTTCTCAAAGGCAATAATATGCTCCATGTTTTGTCCATATACATCTTAGATGTATTTATTACAGTTGATGAGTTTTGTTAAATGAAATGTTGAAGCTACAGAATTTTTATTTACATCTAGAAGTGCCCGCGGGCTTTGATCCACATGGGAATTTCAGGATAACACTATCCTATATCCTTTCCCGGGTCTGAAACGATATCCATGCCAAATTTCATTTAAATCGGTCCAGTCATACACGCTTGATGGAGTGACCAAGGGAAATAGGGATTTATTTATACATAATATATAGATTTCCTCCACAATAACAACAAGCTAGCGTTTGGAGCGATTACATTTGGTACTGCAAGATTTCAAGCATCTATATCTAATCAATTCTAAGCATGCTTGAGCAGCCATAGGACTTTGGGTCCACTGTGGCACCCAAACTTCTCCTTTTCCCTGCCAACCCCATTTGGATGGGCAAGGAATATTCAGATTTTTCATAAGCACTGCCCCGAAACCTAAACAGCTTGTAAAACTGCCCTTAAGGTATGTTGTTTGAGAGTAGCCTCTGTAGGAGGCAATTTTTCGGTTTGCCTGTCCTTCTTATCCAACAGCTCCCCGAGTAACAGCTAAGATACTAGATGGTTCGGCTTTAGTTCATATGTTGAGCCCATAACCGTCAAAAATATTTGGGGATTATGCTACCAATGCATTTTCATCCTTTCTGATTAGAGAACTATCTAATGTCAAAAGACTGGACGTGATTGGTGACTGGAGTTTGAAGAATGGCAGCTCGAGAAAAACGCGGTTCTGGCAAACGCTTACAACCACGCAATCAATAGTTAGCGAACATACAAGGATTCCAAAAGGCTAACTTTCTTCGTGAAGGATCAAACAAAGAAGAGCTATACCATCTTTTGTCGTCACATTGTGACTCAAACATGGGTAAACAAGCACTTACGAATGGGTAAAGAATTCATCATAACTGTAGATAATGATTTATTTTTCTAATAAAAAATCAGAATATTCCTTACCCATATGAATAGGGTTGGCAAGAAGAAGGAAAAGTTTGGGTGCCACTGTGGACCCAAAGTATTATGGCTGCTCAAGCATGCTTAGAATTGATTAGATATAGATGCTTGAAATCTTGCAGTACCAAATGTAATCGCTCCAAACGCTAGCACGTTTTTATTGTGGAGGAAATCTATATATGTATAAATAAATCCCTATTTCCCTTGGTCACGCCATCACGCGTGTACGGCTGAACCGATTTAAATGAAATTTGGCATGGATATCGTATAAGACCATGGAAAGGACATAGGATAGTGGTATCCTGAAATTCCCATGTGGATCAAAGCCCGCGGGCACTTCTAGTTGTAAATCAAATTCTGTAGCTTCAACATTTCATTTAACATAACTCATCAACTGTAATAAATACATCTAAGATGTGTATAGACAAAACATGGAGCATATGATTACCTTTGAGAAATCATTTAAATTTTGGAAATCAGTCCAGTACTTATGGAATTATGGCGTGAAAACCAAACTGCTCTTCCGCCATCTTTGATTGCCTCCCCCTCCCCCCTCCGCCCCTTAAGCACTCTATAACTGAGAGTTTCGGGTTTTGAGCGTTACAAGGAATCCAACGCTACCAGTCGTGATAGCCAGAAAGGACAAATGAAAAGTTTCATATAGTAGTTCGAAGATAAACCGTTCTATGCGGCTCTATTAGGTATAAGCAATAATTATTTTATTTTACATTGAAAATAAATAAAAGTATATTTATTGTTTATATTTTTATAATTTGCATTAAACGGGCTCTCGTATAGTATTTTTTATAAACCAAGTTTCATACAAAAATATAAAAATATAAGGGTTTGTTTACATTACGTTACTACAAAAAGTTTAGTATTTTAAGTATTGCGTCGCATTTTGCTACAGAACCCTAAAAGAACTGGTATGAGGAATGAACTAGGCATCATCTGGTTACCTGAAAACGACACCAAACTTAATTCAAAAGTCCAAAAAAATCTGCTAGAATTTTTTTTCTGAGCGCCGGGAGCTCTGTTCTTTGGGTCCCTCTCCCCTCCTCCTGACGCGGAGATCAATCTGGCTCCCGGGCGTTTTGGGCTTGGGTAGACGTGTATAACATTCGTACCAAGTGGCATTGCTGAACTAAAAATTGGCGTACTTTTTCCCCTTAAAAAACGGACTAATATGGGGGTTTATTTATATGGTCGCTAATTTCGTCCTGGCGGCCACTGCCCGTCTGGTTGAGCGGGTTAAGACGCGAACGGCAAGAAACGAGTGTTACGGGTTCGAATCCCGCTCGGTGACTTACATTTTTATATGTTTTTTGTTTTTTATTGTTTTTAGGCAAGTTTAAAAAAATGTAGTTAATGTTTGAAATATAACCTGGCAAAGCTCGGTCGCCCAGGTACTACTTCTTAAAGTTAGGACGCTAAGCAATATATACAATACAAGCTAAACAAATTTAAACATCAATAGGACCTCTCCACCACGTCTGACCAGCGTGGAGAGTGTAGGCCAAATCCTCTGGCCAAGTATGGCTCTAGTAGTACAGAGAGGGTCGAGCTCCTGCAGTGAAGAATAAAAAGACATGATAATAATGAAGCATTATATATTTTTTAAATTTATACAGCATCATTATCAACCTCATGTATTCCCGGTTGCATCCTCAGCGGTAAACGCTTCAGAGCCCGGGGTCTGCTACCTAACCTACGTGATATGTCGAGGTTACACCAGTAACCTCGACCTAGGTTAGGTAGCGGACCTTTGGGTGTGTAAAAACCATTTTACACACCCAAAGGGTAGACCAGAACCAATCCTTGGATAGGTTTGAGCAAATGCTAGATAGCGTTCGGGACCCACACTTTATACGTGCCTTTCGAAACACATCATCATCTTTCTTTTCGGATAATCAGGTGATTCAAGCCTGCAATATCCTAACCAGAATGAAAACAACTTCTCACAAAGTATGCTTCTCAGAAAGTTTAAATGTAAACCAGTAAATTGAAATGTAATTTTTAGGGTTCCGTAGCCAAATGGCAAAAACGGAACCCTTATAGATTCGTCATGTCTGTCTGTCTGTCCGTCCGTATGTCACAGCCACTTTTTTCCGAAACTATAAGACCTATACTGTTGAAACTTGGTAAGTAGATGTATTATGTGAACCGCATTAAGGTTTTGACTTAAAAACAGAAAAAAACAATAAATTTTGGGGGTTCCCCATACATAGAACTGAGACTCAAAAAAATATTTTTCATCAAACCCATACGTGTGGGGTATCTATGGATAGGTCTTCAGAAATGATATTGAGGTTTCTAATATCATTTTATTCTAAACTGAATACTTTGCGCGAGAGACATTTCCAAAGTGGAAAAAAGTGTGTCCCCCCCCCCGTAACTTCTAAAATAAGAGAATGATAAAACTCAAAAAAATATATGATGTTCATTACCATAAAAACTACCAGCGAAAATTAGTTTGAACAAGATCTAGTAAGAAGTTTTTTTTTAATATGTCATAAACTGCAATTTACCTTTTATTCAATCAACTCAAATATAAAAATTTAAAAAAAATACTACTACGGAACCCTTCATGGGCGAGTCCGACTCGCACTTGGCCGCTTATTTCAAAATGTATTATTCTCCTACGATGTAAATGTTCATTTCGTTGCCTGAAATAAATGATTTATTACATACGTACATACTATCACGTCTTTATCCCTAATGGGGCAGACAGAGCATTTTGGATCTTGCGGTTCTATGCAGAGCCCAGGGCCGCAAGACCCAAAAGCCACTTTTAGCGTCATGATGGGCAAGAAGATGAAAAAGCAATCAATACAGTGATGGGTTGCTAGCCGCATCGCCTGTTAACATGATTTGCATTTTTGCCCATTCCCTCGATCGGCTTTTACGATCTGCGTGGGAAGAAAAGCAGCTGGTACATTCTAAGTTTTTTTTTATTCCTCCCAGACCAGCAATGATTTATTATTATTATGGTAGTACGCTTTTCAGCCACGGGTTCACGGCGAACCGGTCCTTTGAGGCATTTATGGGGCCAAAGAAAACATGAAGAAGCAGTTTAGTACCTTTTTATCTGAAAAGTGAGATGGCTGCATCTATGGAGCCCTTATCCCTTAATGTGCCATTGAGATGTAATAACGTAAAGTTTCCCATAGCCGCCAAACTATTGCCAGGAAGGTATTGACTTGGTTTGGGCTATGTGGATAGGATGTTAGTGGACCGGATAACTGGGCTATGGAGTGAGATACAGACATCTACCTTTAATATATAGGCCCAACGCAGACGACAGACTATCCGTGACGCACTTTTTAGTCTGTGATAGTCTGTGAAAATAGAACCTATGCAATCATACGCAGTAACGCACACGACGGCGCCGGACTTTTTGCGCGTCGTGTGCGTTACTGCATATGATGCCGTGGGTTCTATTTTCACAGACTAAAAAGTGCGGCGCGGTCTAGTCTGTCGTCTGCGTTGGGCCATAGGGTGAATTTTAAACCACCAGCCCAGTGGCGGGTTTACACATTTGCCGCCAGCAGGCTAATTATATTTTGCCGTTCCTACCCATCCTTTTTCGGAGCCTTTTTTTTACCCAAGCTTTTTCTGTGGCGAAGAAGTGGAAATAGAAACATATCAGTCCGCCGCCATGATTACTTAAAAACTGGAAGCGCTTGATTATGCCGGCCCTATTCAGGGTAGCGGTGGTACGCAAAAGGGAAGGGGTGTTATTAGTTCACTTCCTTGTCACTAGATGGCGCTTTTTGGTAATAATTAAAACATTAAAATCTATTTCTATCATTTACATCAAGTAGTACTCTAATTAATAAAATACATATGAAATCCAATAAATATTTTTAAAGCAAATTCAACACCTTGTCACTTTTTGCTAGTCGTGTGTGCTGCCCTCTCTGTGTGCCTAAGCGCAATCCAGTTTTGCCTACTTACGGGCCCCAATATTTTCTATGGCGTTGGGTATCTGTTAGGTTAGTAATTATATTATCTTTGACGTACTAACTTACTTACTTTTCAGGTTGCGGTCGTTCGGAGTGAAGTCTATCCTGGACTACTCTGTGGAAGAGGACCTTTCCCAGGAGGAGGCTGAGAAAAGAGAAGTCAGGTTAGTTCATATGTATATAAAACCTTATCTTCTTTCTTACCGCTTGAGAAGGATGAAGATTGTGGCGCCATCGAGTTCCCCAAAACTGTTTTTTACCAGAAGACTTCAACTTTTGAGCCAAGGTACATATAAACAGCGGGGAATATGTGTTACCTAACCAGTTTATCCATAAATATTCAAAATACTAACAGTGCAGTGGAAACAGATAAAAAAATGCTTGAAAAACGAACGAGATGTAACGATTTTACGAAAACGTGTCTATCTCACTCGCAAAAACGCTATTTTCTATGGCAAATGCATAGATGACATGGACGTTGACGTCACCAGTCCCTATCGGACTTCTCTTTCTAATTGGAACTTTAAAGTATCACAAGTTCGTCGCTGACTAAGATATTTTTTAAATTCTTTTATATTTGTTTACTGTGTTTAATAAGGATTTTACTAATAAATAAAAAAATACGAGCATATTCTCTAATCCCAAAAAAACTATATAAAAATTACTTTAAGCTACGAAGGTCTACGACGTAGCCGCTAGTTACGAATGTCGGTGAGGTCCATTTTCATGCATGAAACGTAGCTTATCTTTAAAGTAACTGGTAATTATTTTAAAGTTATCGATTATAATTTATAAGTGTTTTTAGTTTTAATATTAAAGGTTTTGCACATATTTCCGAAATGTTTGCATGTCAACACCACCTGTAGGTTGACTGGTAGAAAAGGCATACGGCCTTAAGTCCGCCGATTACAGTTCATGTAATAAAGTTAAATAAATAATTTTAATGTAAATAAAGAACAGATATATATATAAATAAACATAAGTTGTGACTGTTAGAGAATGCTTTTAGTATTAAGTCCGCCTGTTATACAATAGTAGTTTATGATACAAGTGTGGTAAACTGTTCATTACAATCGAGGCGGGTTGACAAACTAGCGGGTGAAGCCCGCGCGTTTGGCTATGGAGCCGAGACTTGTAATGGACGTGTGCCATACTACGTTTTTCAACATTAGATAGGAAAAAAGAACTTCAATAATAAAACAATTTTAAATCTCGCTAAAGAAAATTTGAAATATGGCGCACTTAGTTTTCTATTTCTAGGCGCATTTCGCGCATGCGCAAATTTGTAGTGATACGAGAGACACAGAAATCAATCCACCAACAGCCAAACAATTATATAAAAAAAAAGATTTTTTTTCAAACAGGGCAGAATTATAAATTCATTAGCTGTACCCGCGGGCTTCGCTCCCCGTGGGAATTTTGGGATATATTATACCCTACGTCCTTCCCCGAGTCTCAAACTACCATACCAAATTTCATCCTAATCGGTTCAGTAGTTTAAGCGTGAAGAGGTAACAAACAAACAAACAAACAAACAAATATACAAACTTACTTTCGCATTTATAATATTAGTAGGAAGTAGGATTTTATAATTATGTAATGTTGTTACAAGAATTTTACTCTCCTACTAGGATATAAAATGGAATAATTTGAGTATAACAAGGTTTCGGTATAAGTCTAGGCTGGCTTCATGCACAGATTTTATGTTTCAAAAATAATATTCGATATTTTGGATTTATAGAATCTTATTCCTAAAACATTTAAAAAACACTTTACCGCACTTGTGCGGTAAGTAACATTTACCGTACGATTTCGAATGTGTACGTAATGAATGGCATTACATTTGTAAAATCAGTGTGGTAAGTAGCACTTTCCGAGCTAATGTGTTGAAATTTACATTTGTATATGTGTACGATAAAGTGTTAGTGTACTTTAATATGTGTACGATAAATAAATAAACTGACAACATAATGTATACTGAATGCATATTTTATTCTTAGATTCTTTCATACATAAAAAACGTCATCTCGACACGTATAAATGTATTTTAATTTTAATTTTACCGTGAAAACATACGGAAGTGAATTTGCCTCACTTATCTGTAGGCACGACTACTAACATTAGCTATCATAGCGTGATTTTGTAAGAGTGTATGACATTTACGAGAGTTGACGTCTTTTGTGTGCAGAAGGCTGCGCTTCATTACAGAGACCATTGTTTGAAATGGCACGTTAACTTGTGAACACAATGTCGATTTGAATGGCTAGTGGTTCCGGAAGATATTGATACTGTAATGTCTATTTTTACCTGACTGCAGCAAGGGCAAAAGGAAAGGTAATGATTTTAGCAGTATGTATGTAAGTGATGTGGATATTTATGTATGTTACAGAGACTATCGCTTAAAAAGGTATGTTAACTTGTAAACACAATGTCGACTTGAATGGCTAGTGGTTCCGGAAAGATATTGATACTATAGCTATTTTTACCAGACTGCAGCGAGGGCAAAAATAATGGTGATGATTTTAGCAGTCTGTCTGTTAGTGATGTGGGTTTTTATGTATGTTCCACCGTCATTCATTACAGAGACCATTGTTTGAAATGGCACGTTAACTTGTGAACACAATGTCGATTTAAGTGGCTAGTGGTTCCGGAAAGATATTGATACTGTATGTATTTTACCCGACTACAGCAAGGGCAAAAGGAAGGATAATGATTTTAGTGGTCTATGAGGATATTTATGTACGGTACAGAGACCATTGTTTGAAATGGCACGTTAACTTGTGAACACAATGTCGATTTAAGTGGCTAGTGGTTCCGGAAAGATGTTGATACTGTATGTATTTTTACCCGACTGCAGCAAGGGCAAAAGAAGGGTAATGATTTTAGCATTATGTATGTAAGTGATGTGGATATTTATGTATGTTACAGAGACTATCGCCTAAAAAAGTATGTTAAGTTGTGAACATAATGTCGATTTGAATGGCTAGTAGTTTCGGAAAGATGTTGATACTGTATGTATTTTTACCCGACTGCAGCAAAGGCAAAAAGAAGGGTAATGATTTTGGCAGTCTGTGTATGTAAGTGGTTTGGATATTTATGAGTGTTTCACCTCAATTTATTACAGAGACTATTGTTTAAAGAAGTATGTTAACTTGTGAACACAATGTCGATTTGAATGGCTAGTGGTTCCGGAAAGATAATACGGAACCCAACGTGCGCTAGTCCGACTCACACTTCGCAGGTTATTGAAACGTATATCTTGTAAAAATATTTTCTTACAAGCTGTGCCCGTGGGTTTCGTTCCCCGTGGGAATTTCGGGATAAAAACTTCTATGTCCTTCCCTGGGTATCTATAACTAAATAGGTTCAGTGGTTGAAGCGTAAAGTAGTAACAAACGAACAAATATACACACTCACTTTCGCACTTTTAATATTAGTAAGGACTAGCTGTGCCCAGCGGTGTTACCTGCGCCTTAAGTAGCCTATGTGTTATTCTAGGGTGTCAGCTCCCTGCGTACCAAATTTTATCGAAATTGGTCCAGCAGTTTGCGCGTTGAGAAGTAACAAACATACCCACAAACTTTCGCCTTTATAATATAATATTAGTGTAATATAATATTTACATATTTACTTTTTCAAATAAACTAATCACGTAACATATATAATGCGAGGAAAAGACATGGAATGTCATTTTATAATTATTTATTAACATTTGTTCCATTATCACGTGCAATTTAAATGACAGGATAATAGCGACAAAACATGTGTCATTTGTTTTGTGTAAAAACCATTTTGAAATTTACTTATGTCAATAAAGGTTTTGGAAATTTTATTTGATTTTATTTTTTGGAAATCCTTGGGGGAGGCCTATGTCCAGCAGTGGACTTCCTGTGGCTGATAAGATGATGATGATGAATAAAGGTTTTATCATGCATTATTGTGATTTTATACATGTTGTAGCACCATTTTGAAATAAGTATAAAAAAAATAAACGACAAAAAAGTATAGCTCATGATTCACAATTAATGATCAAAATTATACAGATTAATTATCGGTATTATATCACAGTGTTAAAACTTTTTTGTATATTAATTTTGAAAAGTGAATTCTTAATAATTTTATTCACCTTACCTCACTGCCAATATTTTTTACAGGTACAGGCCTTTCAATGTAGAATAGACAACCTTGAATTGAGGAATAATTTAAAATTGACACACAAAGACAAATTTGTATGTTAAATATAAACACACACATTCATGGCTCAGGAGCGGTCGTGAGATGAAACATCTGTACGCACAAGGCGATTAACGCACATTTAATACAACACACTAACTAACACCGCGTCTTTTTTGTATGGCGGGGCGCAGTGCAGTGTGTTAATCGCCTAAAGAACCATTTACACAGTGCAAGTTTCTGCCTGTTGCATACAATTTTATTGAAGCGTAAATTATTTGTATACTTAGTTGATGTTTTGATAAGACCTTGCAAGAAATGTATTGCTTATTAATAGTGGGTATGCAAGAGTTAGAAACTTACACTGTGTAGATAGGCATTTACTAACATGTTTAGGGTTTCGTATCCAAAGGGTTAAAACGGGACCCTATTACTAAGACTGCTTTCCGTCTGTCGTTCCCAGGCTTTATCCCATAAACCGTGATGTTATACAGTTGAAATATTCACAGACGATGTATTTCTGTTGCCGCTGTAACAAAAAATATTGAAAACAATAAAATAAAAATTTAAGTAGGACTCCCATATAACAAACGTGATTTTTAGGGTTCCGTAGCCAAATGGCAAAAACGGAACCCTTATAGATTCGTCATGTCTGTCTGTCTGTCTGTCCGTCCGTATGTCACAGCCACTTTTTTCAGAAACTATAAGACCGATACTGTTGAAACTTGGTAAGTAGATGTATTATGTGAACCGCATTAAGGTTTTGATACAAAAATAGAAAAAAAACAATAAATTTTGGGGGTTCCCCATACTTAGAACTGAAACTCAAAAAATTATTTTTCATCAAACCCATACGTGTGGGGTATCTATGGATAGGTCTTCAAAAATGATATTGAGGTTTCTAAAATCATTTTTTTCTAAACCGAATACTTTGCGCGGGAGACACTTCCAAAGTGGAAAAAAGTGTGTCCCCCCCCCCGTAACTTCTAAAATAAGAGAATGATAAAACTAAATAAAATATATGTTGTTCATTACCATGAAAACTACCAGCGAAAATTGGTTTGAACGATATCTAGTAAGTAGTTTTTTTTTAATACGTCATAAAGCATAAACGGCAATGTACCTTTCATTCAATCAACTCAAATATAAAAATTAAAAAAAAACATACTACAAGACTTTTATATTATGTTATTTGCTACTACGGAACCCTTCATGGGCGAGTCCAACTCGCACTTGGCCGCTTATTATAGATAATTTTACGGAATTGAAGGATCATTTTTCGTGCGCGAGTCCGACTCGCACTTGGCCGATTATTTACACGTGTTCGTTATCAAAGATACGGAAGCTTGTAAGTTTCCATTTACAAACGCGTTGCCAATTCTGTTAAGCATTCAAGCCCCATTTTTCTCAAAAATCCATCTACACAGCTATCATTTTTCAAAGATTTATTTGCTTTTTCAGTGGCAGTAAGCCGAGGTGAGATTCGAAGAGTCAATCGCCAGAAACCCGGGTTTTTTCTTTAATATCTCTTTTATTTTCAGGGGTGGAAACTGTGTAGGGAACGGTGTCAGTTTTGTAAGACTTTCGACTTCCATCGGGTACAAAGCCTACACTTTCATTTTATTTAAAAAAACTTTGCATAGTGCTAGTTAGATAAACATTTCTGAAAGAAAAAAGTTCAAGAATTAGATGAAAAAATTTACTTTCAATCGGTTACTTTAGAAAAATCTTGTGGGAAGGCATTTATTCAGCAGTTGACTTCAAACGGCAGAAATAATGATATGAAAAAAAAACCCCGGGGTACTGGTACGAAAGTGTCCTACTGTTAATGAAATAGATGGCACTTTCAAACATGTTACAGATGTCTTTAGGCAGCTCCAAAAAAACCGACACCAGTGTTAATTAACACACTTGTAAGTGAAGTCAAATTGCAGGTACACGCAGCCAGTTAAATGACTTCTATCATTAATGTTTTGTTTAGAGTATGCAAATCATCAAAAATAAATAAAGTGCTGCTAAATCAATGCAACAACCAAGAAACTTCACTGTGTATCTCTGAAATTCTGTCTCCCAACTTGCAAAATATCGTTTCGGTACCAAATTCTCTTCTTTTCTCGAGTTTTTATAAGATAAGAAATATAACTTTAAATCCTGGTGTTCCAGGGTCGAAGACCGGTGATTAGTCCCAAAAGTTCAAGGTATATGTCATAAGGTCAGAAATTAATCAGAATTTATTTATATTTATATATAGTTTCCACCCCTGTTTTTAGTTTATTAGTTTAGTTATTGAAAAATAATTAGTTTGGGATTACGTATTGATTTTATTGGGATAGAACCTGTTTATGGTAGGTTGTTTTTGAAATTGAAATCTACACAATAAATTTGATTATTTTTAATTAGAAATGTACACGTAATGTATTGTAAATTTAAAGGCTTATAAGTATACTCCATAATAGATGCTAAATTAATACCATTTAGTACGTAGTTCGTAATAAATACAAGTACTTACCTTAGTAATTAATTATTTAAACATGGGTGGAAAGTTATTAAAGTAATAAATTATTTCATGTTTCTTTTGCTGAGACATTTTTAATATTTATTAGGGAATATGCATGGAAAAAATATGTGTTATTTAACCAGTTTATCCATAGATATTCGAAAGTAAAGTACTAACAGTGAAAACAGAATAAAAATTGGTTGTAAACGAACGAGATATAACAATTTTACGAAAATATGTCCACCTCACTTGCAAAAACACTATTTTCTTTTGCAAATGTTATAGATGACATGAACGTTGACGTCACCAGTCCATATCGGACTTCTCTTTTTAATTGACACTTTAAATTATCACAAGTTCGTAGCTGATTAAGATATTTTTTAAATTCTTTCATATTTGTTTACTGTGATTAATAAGGATTTTATTAAACAAATAACAAAATACTTGCATATTCTCTAATAAGCCATAGACACTGCCGGACATAGACCTTTATCGAGATTTTCAAAATAAAAAGATTCGTAGGTCGTTGCAGAAAAAGGGTGGATGCAGTTTTATTTTATTATTTTAATCGGTCGTTTTGGCTTTTTTCTCGATCGAACACATCAAAATTTTAAACTTTTGCATTAAAATTTTATCTTAATCCAATATCTTTTGATAAACAAGTGAATATAATTTTTTGCCGAATTCCTTTTAATTAATTCTTATTTATTTTACATGTTATATGAATGAATCAAGTTAAAATCCGCCAGTCATAATTTATTGTACATTTAAACGTTAAAAAAAATACCTTTTTTATTTAGCAATTTATGTACACGGAAAATGTATACAGAGAAACCTTTTTTATTTATTTATTTAGCAATTTATGTACACGGAAAATGTATACATAGAGAATTCATAAAATAAAAGTTGTACAAAGGAACTACTTATCTCAAAAGAGATCTCTTCCAGTAGACCTGTAAGAGGTGACGATTTTGTCTTTTTTATGAGGTTGGGGGTAACTCGCGAGGTCTACAGCTCACCATTAGTAAAGTTAGTCCTTGTTTTTAACCGACTTCAAAAAAGAAGATATGCTCTACAATGTCCTTTTTATTAAGTACAAATATTTTAAGTGATTCAGTCCATAATATTGGCCCACTTTTCCCATTAAAAGTATGTCAAAATATGAGAAAATAATTTTCATTTTCATAGTAACAATATCCGTGACTACTTCGCTTTGTAAAGTAGGTACCAACATTTTTATTTTTCGTTTTTCGGTATACATTTATTGGGAAGAGTTGTTCAAAATGATTGACTGAATCACCTCTTAAAATATTTAAAAAAAAAGGAACCGTACGTCCTTTTTTATTCGTCGCTGGCATACTAGTGGCATTGGAATCAAGATCAATGCCGCTCGGTGGGGCTTCGGCCGGCCTCTGTTGAATGAAGAGCGTCATGGGTTAGGGTTTGTCCATATAGATAATATTATTTAGCTGAAAATCAGCGCATTGCTCTTAAGTATCACGTTTTTGCTGAGCGACCTTTCTGTGCTGCTGCAGCATACATATGTCGCAGTTGAATTGTATAATCCGTTATTACTCAAAAACTCTAGCTGTTTGGCAATACAGCTCGGTTTTGTAAAACAGCTGAAAATAGTTCAGCTCGATTGTCAATGAGTTACGTAATTACGTTTAACAAAACAGCTAGTGTTGAGATCGCATATAGGGTTACCATTATTGAATAAAACTATGTTACCAAACAAAATAATATATGAGGGGACAATAGTTGTTCTTTATTACTTTTATATTACTCGTGGGATGGAAATAAAATCTCAATTCAACTTTTTACTAAATAATTCAGTCTCCAACATCATAAAACACCAATGAAGAATGATAATCAGCTCGATGCAATTGGATTAGAAATATAGAAATTTCGTAAACCCGACAACTCAACAGCGCAGCGATTTCTTACGGCCACGGATCCACGTGAATTTTCCATCTTGCCGGAAGGCGGGCGTCGAAATAACAATATGGGATCCAAGCTAAAGGTCTGCTTTATTCTTTTCAATCTTTTGCACTCCGAAATCACAAACGATGCCCCCGATGTCTCTCGATAAAAACAGCTTAGTCCCGGAACGCGGCGAAGAATTTACTTAATGGGAGGCCATATTTGTTGTTATGATACTGACACTTCACAAGCCACAAGTGGCAGAATTTCAAACTAATCGTTCTACAATCTTACGTTAGCTAGTTTGTGAAACGTACATTGGACGATCTAGCTGACCGATTTTCAACTAAGTATATTACAAAACCGAGCTGTTATGCCAAATAGCTAGAGTTTTTGAATAACAGCGGATTATACTTACAATCCAACTGCGACACATACATATCATATTGCTAGAAAAAAGACCTGTTGACGACGACGATGATGGGCAGCAGCGTCCTCTGAGCAGCAACTTTATACCATTTAAAGTCTGTTTGCAGTGATTATGAACGAATCCTCCATTTATTGGAAGAGGCCTTTAATCCAGCAGTCGACTATACTACATAACTTCTGCCTTTTTCTTTACTTCATCCATGAACGTCTTCCTTTTTCTGGCCTCGATCTTTCTTTCGAAGAACTTTAAGTGGGATGAAAGTCAAAAAGTCAAAACTCATTTATTTATCTTTGCATATTTATATCACTTGATAATTGTAATTTTTTTTTCTATCTGTTTTGAGTTCTTAAAAGGTAAATGTTGACGTCAGATTATTTATTTACGGCTTAAGTTTACTGCCACTTCCTAAGCGCAAGTACAGAAGAAGCGGAAACACACTGTACTGCAGAATTTTCTATAGAAACGTCTACTTACAATTATACTGATATCTTATACCTTGAAACAAGCAATTCTTGTATTTATTTATAAATTTCTGTGATCTCGAAAACTGCTTTAACGATTTTGCTGAAAATTGGTACGGGGGTTTTCGGGGGTAAACAATCGATCTAGATTAGTCTTATGTTTGGAAAACGCGTGTTTTTTTAAAAGTTTTTATGCGTTTTTCTTTCCACGCAGAATATGGTCGCTAATTTCGTCGCATCGGCCGCTATCCGTTTTGCTCAGCGGTCTAAGATGCGGACCGCTAGAAAGAATGTTACGGGTTCGAATTCCACTCGGTGACTAACTTTTGTTTTATTTTTACGTTCAAGTTTATATATAACTTTTTATTTTGTATTGTTTTTAGACAAGTTTAAAAAATGTAGTTAATGTTTGAGATGTAACCGAGCAAAGCTCGGTCACCCAGGTACTTAAAATTATATATGTGGACGGTCGGAAAATTAATTATTAAATTGATGTAAATAATAAGCTGTCAATATGAGCCACCCTTTACGTTGCTGTGCTTCACTTACCTTATTAAATACGTCATCTCACATTGTACGCAATGAGGACATAAAATGAATATCAATAGCAACTCTGGCTAGGAGATTGCTGCCATATAATAACAATCTACTTGTGCTTATTAAAAGAGGATGAAATTAGATCTCTTTATTACCTACCAAGGGATGTCATATAGATGAAACATTTATTCGAAGGACAAAAACACAACAATTACGTAAATATATTCTAAAAGTACAAATTAAGGCTGCCATTAGTAGAAACCTTTACAAAAAGTATCAAAAGTGGCCGTTTTTAGTAATTTTTACAAAGGAAACTACAGCGTATTGTATTTCAATGACTTTCGAGGTTCTAATGTAACTTAAGGATAAAGCTAAAAAGTTGTGCGAGAATGTTCACTTACAGAAAGAGATTTTTTTTTTGTATTTTCTAGGTCGCTAGCGCTGGTAGCAGCCTTAAATAAAGTTCTTTATCCTGTAAAATGGTCTTCAACTCAGCATGTGCCAGGTTTTGCACTAGCGAAACTCCAGCGCTGATCTTCCGTTGGAGCCATAATACCTATGTGCTTTCTTCCATGCTGGTCTGGGAAAAAAAAGAAAAAACTTAGAATGCACCAGCTGCTTCTCTTCCCGGGCAGATCGTATAAGCCGATCGAGGGAATGGGCGAGATTTGAATCATGATAATAGGCGATGCGGCTAGCAACCCATCACTATTTTGATTTCTTTTCCATCTTAACGCCCACCATCACGCTAAGCGTGGCCTTTGGGTCTTACGGCCCGGGGTCTGTCTGCCCCGTCAGGGATATAGACGTGAAAATGTATCTGTATCTGTATGTGCTAGGTTTTGCACTAGCGAAACTCCAGAGCTGATCTTCCGTTGGAGCCATAATACCTAGGTGCTTTCACGGATTCGCACGAATATAGTAGTTTTGTGAGAGTTTGTTTTGTTTTGAGTGTATCTAACTGGCCAACAATGGTGACGATTTTTCTAGTTGCTGTAAGAAGGCAGCTTGATGACTGTCGTAGAATGAAAAGAAAGAATAAATTCCTTTGTCAGTGTAAATCTGTTTATTTAAATCTTCTGAATGACGTTCCGACTTTTTTTTGCTAAATGTGGAGTCATTAGCTGAGACAAATTCAAAGGAATCTATTTATTACTTAGTCTCCCGACAATAAAGAAAATACAATACCATCGATACCGAACATACAATACAAATAGTATCTCTGTCTGACTTTGAACTCTGAAAACTAGCAAATTCGAGCAAGTACGCTACATGCCATAGGTATATAATTAGCACTAGTAAAGTAAATCTATGTGGGGTCATGGCCGATTCACGCTATTTTTATTGAGTACGATTGGTCGTCGAAAATACAAGTGATTGAATAGATGGAGCGGATTGAATCAATACAATACAATAGGTGTAAAAAGTCATGAGTCGTTGTAAAAAAACGTTTCATCATGACCAATGTGAGACGTCAACTGCTGTGCCATTTCTAAAATGATCGATTTACTAAATCCAGCACTTTCTAGTAAAAGTAAGTTTTTGGCGATGGTTTTTCTAAGGAAGCCGTGAGTAATGTAAATCTATATCTATCTATACATTTAATAAAACAGTAAAAAAAGTGTGTCTGTACATTATATATTTCCAAAAGAAATATTGGGGCGATGGAGACGTAGTAATAGAGTAAGAATTTAAAAAAAAATGTCTGTCTGTTTGTCTGTTTGTCTGTTTGTACACGCTAATCTCCGGAAATACTGGACGGATTCGAATGAAACTTTTTTTGTTATATAGCTATTAAGCCTGGACAACATATAGGGTATAAATGATTTTGGAAAATGGAACGCCTGATGCAGTACCACAATGGTCCAGCTAAACTATAAGAGATATAAAAATGCCGCCTTAGTAAAAGTTGCTCAGGCTGATGAGCATTTTCCAGAGACATAAAGTCCACGCTAACGAAGTCGCGGGCTTCGGCTAGTTTAAAAATAAAATTATTAATATTATAAAAATCATTAAGTGTATTCCATTTTGTACGCTTACCTAAAAATGTCGGTAAGTTTGTTATAAGCAACTTTAGTTTATTAATTATCTCCTAAACCAATTAGCTACAAAATATTGTAGTAAAAGTGTGATACTGCTTTGAATTTCAACAGAAATTCTGAACTTGCTTTTCTGTTCTGAGTCCGCCCAGCCAGCAGTTACGCTGCAAGAATCTATGAATGAGGTCTACCTTGCAGACCAAAGCCGATAAGTGTATCGTCCTCAGTTCTTCAGGCTTGGCGATACCAAACCTCGTTTCCTCGTTCTACCACTTCTATAGCTCGAGAAACCTGTTGGACTCGTAGATAGGGATAGAAGAGTGTAGGAGATATTCGCAGTCAGGAAGTAAGAGAGAGAGAGGGAGTTGTAAGAACCGACCGAATACTTGCATCAGTATGGGGAAAATAGATATTATGCTTGGTGTGTATACTTTAAGGATAAAAGACTGCTTTGTTGTTTTACGTCCGTCGGTTCGCTCTTCAGTTCTTCTAACAGAAACAGATGCTCTAAACCTGTTAACTAATTATTTGAAATGTAGTTCATTGACAAGACAAGAATAGACGTAGACATATGCTTTGAACGCTGCTACTTGACAGCAGGTGGCGGTCGTTTGTAAAACTTCGCTCAAATTTATTCCTAAAAAGAGAGACAGGGGCCGGTCGTGAAACTATAGCTAAATCTTCGAAACTTTTCCGGCTATTTGTTCTTGACTTCGCATTGTCTTAAGAATCTTTGAGTGACCATTGACTCATTGACATGCGTATTATATTTGGAGAAGAAAAAAGAAAAGTGTGTGACTACCTCCGTGGTCCAGTGGTCAAGGCGTTTGCTTTGTGATCCGGAGGTCATGGCTTCGAATCCCACTGGGAAGCATACTTTGTGAAAAGTTGTTTCCAGTCTCGTTAATATTGCAGGCTTGAATCACCTGATTGTCCGATAAGAAAGACGATTCCGTGTTCGGAAGGCACATATGAACTGTGGGTCCCGAACGCAATACAGCGTTGATCATCAAACTACCCAGAGATTGGTTCTGGTTTACCCTTTTAGGTTGCGGAGGTCAGACGGCAGTCGCTCTGTGTAAAAACCAGTAACCTTGTTCAATCTCCTTATCATAGCGGACCCCGACTCTGAAGCATTACTGCTGAGGATGCAACCGGGAAAATACGCTCGGATGATGATGAAGAAAAAAGAAAAAGCACCCTTCGGTCTTTAAAGTAACACAGTTGAGGATGCAATCGAGAACACGCTAAGATTGCCTAATATGAAGATCTGTATGTGACATGGCACCTAGCTAGAAGTGAACCTATTTCGCGATACATTTTTTCAGAGCGAGAGAAAGTACCGTACGCAGCCAAAATATATTTCAGATGTGACCCAAAAACGTCAACTAGCGTTAGACGATTCATAGACGAACGGACGACAATGTATACCATTCGAAATTGATTTCTAAAACAGATGTAATTGGGTTCATATTGCAAATGACTTGATAAGCTCGCGGAGCGCGGCGGCAGAACTAATATTAGAACAGAGAAAGTGATTTGTTTTTGTATTAGAGCTAGATTTAGAAGTTGTTTTAAATCGAGAAGAATCTAGGTTTCACTCTGTACCAGGGAATGAAATAGTGATCATGTAGTCTTCTTATCGTGTGTGTTAGTGACTAACACTAGTGTCAGAGTTTTTAAAGTGCCTTAAAGGCCTCTGACATGGTTTTTAGGTAACGACCAATGTTAAAGACAGTGACCGGGACCGACGGCTTAACGTGCCCTCCGAAGCACGGATCATCTTACTTATCAGACAATCAGGTGATCAGCCTACTATGTCCTAACCAAACTAGGACAACAACACAAAGTTGTTGCCCCCGCCGGGAATCGAACCCGCGACCTCTGAGTATGAGCCGAACAATCTAACCACTACACCACGGAGATCGTATACAGATCATGTAGTGTATTTTACCTACTTATAAAAAGAGTGAACGACCAAAAAAACACAATTTTTTTTGGAAGTGCCGATGTTTTGTTTTTTGACTTATTATTTTAATTTCATTATCCTACATTGATCTAATATAGCCCGTGGTTCGATTTATTACGGGTATGTCCTTTCCACGTGTCCACTAACGTAAATGAATTCTATTCTATCATATATTGCTATCCACCATATCATACTTACATAATGAAGATTATCCCCTTCCACAACTATTTAGTGCTTTGCCAAATGGATCAGAATTTGCATCAATAAATAATATGACTCAGCTGGTCAATGACCTTTGAAGCGATTTGGCACTAGAAAACTACAAGTAAGTGGTTTAAACCTTTTTTCTTTAATGTTCTATATAAGTGTGTTAGGATTGTCTACTCTTACGCGTTCCTAGCTGCAAGTATTGTCAGGTCTTAAAATTTCGGTTTTAAGACGAACAGGTCTTTTTAAGAACAGATTAGTTCGTTTAGCGGGACTATCGTGTTAAAAAGCCGGATACGCTTAATTTTTTAATTTTATAACGCGACAGTTTTTGGACGTAATTGATAAATTCGTTTTTTTAGAGAGATTAGCCCTTTCAATTGTTATTTCTACGCTGAGTGTCTTGCAATGTGTTAGTAAATAACCGGCCAAGTGCGAGTCGGACTAGCGCACGATTGTTGTATGGAAGCTACCTTAAAACCTGAAATATTTATTTTTTTATAATTTTACTATTATTTTTTAAATATAAAACGAAATATTCTGTACATATTTAATAATACATCATCTGTAAAAATTTCAGCTGTCTAGCTATCACGGTTTATGAGATACAGCCTGGTGACTGACATCCCATTTTTGCCCTTTGTGTACGGAACCCTAAAACGGCTTTTAATCGTTTACGATGTAAAAAAAAATTAAAAAGTCTAAAAATAACCTAATACGTAACCAAAAAGTATGTATCCGGCTTTATCCGGACAACACATACTTACATATTGTATAGTATAAGGGACCATCCAGGATTTACGTCACACGAATTTTATGACTTTTGGACTCCCTCCTCCTCCTCCTTTTCACAGTTGGTCACAATTTTAGGACGCGACGTCGTGACGACACAGATACCTACTTTTATTTAATATAAAAAAATAACTAGTGAGCATAGCTACCTACCTAAATATGTGATAAAGCTGGAATAGTGTAAAGTTTACTAACTATTACTTAAAATTTTTATTGCTTAGATATAGATTTTGTATTGTGACGTCATGAATCTTATGACCCCTCTCACTCGTTATCACACAACTTCACACTTCATTGAACCCCTTCCTCCCACTTAATGTGAGACGTAATTTATGAATGGTCCCTAATCTATATAAAAATCCAGCTTATTCTATTACATTCTTAAGCTAAATAAAGCTAAGTTGACTATAAGTCTAAAACTCGCCGATATCATACTTACATAAGAAAAAAGCGCTTAGCACGTTCATGATATCAAGTTTTTATAATGCTAACCTAACCTTGACATTTATATAACTCGCAAATATTTGAATCGTTGTAGGGAGTTATCTAGATATTTCTAGAACTTGAATTGTAGTATTTTGCTTTTAAACTTGTACTGAAATTCAATATAAATAAGCATATAAGCACAGATAACTTTAATATTTCATTTCGATAGAAGCACCTCAACCTTATCTTACTTCTTTCATAAACCATCTAGGTAGGTACGTAACTTTTAATATCAATTAAAATACCATAAATATTATTTTACGAGTTAGGTAATTATTTTACTTATAATTAATCAAACATTGTAGGGTTCCGTAGTTACGAATGCCAACTTTGAGTTCTTGTCACTAAAAACGTAACGAATTTTCTATTGAATTTGTATGAAATTTTCCTTTTCCTTTTAGTCGATCGCCTGTAACTTTTTAATTTAAAACCCCTACTTTGCTATGATAGTTTTTCTTTAAAGCTGTGTGTGTAACATTTTTTCACTTGTCCATCCCTATAGCACAGCCCTGCCCTAGGGCGGGGAACACAATTTACTCTAACAAAAATTTGCAAATCGTTCAAAACCAAATATTTCAAAAATAGTGTACACTACTAAGCAACTTTCCCATCCCCAGTATGGTAGGCCAAAAATTATTTTTCATATTTCGATACATGTTCCATAACCCTTAGCCAGGCCTGGCGATTATTTTATCTTTATATACAGATAATGGTACATTGGATGATAATAAAAAAACTAATTTCTTAATTATTTTTTATTCCTACAATTTCCTATAAAAAAACCCTGCCCATTTAAATATACATGATGTGGATTAGATCTGACCACTGCCCAGTTAGGTCACAACATGTAAGTATGGAAAAAATAAAGGTGAATCCACATATAAGCCTAATATTAAAAAGAGGAAAGATTTGTGTGTTTCTTTGTATAAAAATATTAATAAATAGTAATGTCTCTGTGATGTAGTGGTTAAAAGACTCTGACACCAGGGTATCGGTTATTCTTCGATCCAAGAACCTATCTATCTACCATACAAACTATTTGATGTGTTAATATGGTTTTGCCTTTATTTATATGGATAAACACTTGTAGGACAGTGGTTACATAATAACCACAATAAGTTTTTCCAGATAGGCAGAGGTCACATGTTGACCACAAACTTTCGGCGTAAATATTTCAAAGAAAAACAAAGATCATGTAAAACCGAAACATATTACATATAATTCAACCTATCTGCTATTGTAAAAACACAAATAATATCACTTACCGGGATTTTTTCCGCCATAATACTAAAAAACACTTTCAATTTGCTCAAAAATTCGCTGTTTGACCAATATTTTGACTTTGACAAGCGAAATGTCAAGTTTTTTTTTCTAGAGGCGTATTTTTTTTTTCGTTCAGAAATCAACTGTATCATAGACAATAGACCGATGACATTTTGCGGTTTCTGGCTAGCATCTGCTCGTCAGAAAAAAAACATTTCTGAGGTGGTTCGCTATGTGATCACTACCTGGCTAAGGGATAAGGAAAGTTGTTCATTATTATGGACCGAATTCATCCTTAAAATAGTTTCATTTTTTTTTGTTAGACCCTGTAAATGTAAAGGCTGACCAGGTTTTGACCGATTTAGACGATCAAATAGGTAATTTAAAAAATAGCGTTAAGATCAACCACAATTTCAGTCAAAAGACAGATAGTTTGCTCCTAAAAATGAAACATTCAAGAAAGTTGTGAGAGTCAGCCAATGTTATGATTCCATTGATGGATGATTGATGATGTTTGTGTTGTGTTGGTGTTTTCAAACGTGCATTGAGTTGTTGAACAATCGCACACTCGCTTCACGATACAGTATCGAACTGAATATTGATTGAATGCACTCACTTGTTGATACGAGATGACATATACTTAGCTTTAGTAAAGCAAAATCTCATAGTTCCATTAAAAGAAAAGAAAGAAAAAAAGAAAAAAACTTCTTTTTGTCTCCACTGCAGGAGCACGACCCTCTCTGTACTACCAGAGCAGCCAAAGGGTTTGGCCTACACTCTCCTCGCTAGCCAGACGGGGAGAGGTCTCATTGATGTTTATAAGCTTTGTTCACACGGCAAAAATACTTTTTTTTTTACTTAACCTATACTGTCCCACTGCTGGGCAAAGGTCTCCCCCATCTCCTTCCAAATATCTCGATCGTGTGCCACTTCCCACCATTCCCTCTCAAACTGACGCAAGTCGTCGCACCAACGCTTCCGGGGCCTACCTCTCTTCCTTCGACCATCTTCGGGAGTCCACTTTGTTACCAAAGTGGCCCATCTGTCCGGATGCATGCGGCAAACGTGCCCCGCCCAATCCCATTTTAGTTTAGCGGCTTTATGACCGACATCAGCAATGCCGGTTTTTGAGCGAAGCGATATATTTGGCACCTTATCGAGCCTAGTAACACCCAAAACACTCCGCTCCATTGCTCTTTGGCAAATCTTGAGCTTGGACTTCTGATCCTCAGTCAATGACCAACTTTGAGCACCGTAAGTTAGGACGGGCAAGATACACATATCGATGAGTCTACGCTTTAGTGACAGAGGAAGGTTGCCCTTCATAAGCTCTTTCATAGACCAGTAGCTCCTCCAAGCATTGTCTATGCGGCGATTTATTTCTTTTCCTTGCCGATTGCTGAAGGAAACTACCTGGCCTAGGTATATATACTCATCGACGTAGTGAATTTCTTGCCCATCAACCTCGATCTTACGTTTCGTGCTGTTGGTCATGACTTGGGTCTTAGACTGGTTCATCGAAAGTCCAACCTCAAGACTTACCCTGCTCAGGTCTTCGAGCATTTCTTGTAATTCTTCAGAAGTTGAAGCAAAAAGAACAATATCATCTGCAAACCGCAGATTGGTAAGTCGTTTTGTACCGATCATTATTCCTTTTTCGTCCCACAAAGCCGCGATGTTCCTAAAGATCTCCTCCAATGTACTTGTGAACAGCCTGGGAGAGAGCGGGTCACCCTGCTTCACGCCCTTCTCTATTTTAAATGAAGTTCCTGATGACTGAGTCTGGATATTTGCAGTGCTGGTATTATATATATTTTCCAAGAGGTCTATGTATGTTTTGTCAATGTTTTGGTTGTCTAAAGCTGAAAATATGGCTATATGTTTAATGCTGTCGAATGCTTTCGTATAGTCTACGAAGGCAATATAGAGAGGTTTATTGTACTCGTTGGATTTTTCTATGACTTGATTTATTGTGTGAAGATGGTCGCTTGTTGAAAACCCAGGGCGAAATCCTGCCTGTTCAGGAGGTTGGTGTGAATCCAGTAAGCTGTCTATACGATTTTGAATGACCTTTATGAAAATTTTGTAAATATGGGAGATCAGACTTATTGGTCGGTAGTTATTGATATTACTATGATCTCCTTTTTTATGCAGCAGAACGATTTTTGAATGACACATCTTTTCCGGGAGTTTGCCAGTAAGAAGTATAGAATTAAAAAGGTTAGTAAGGTGTGGTATGAGAACTGGTGAACCTATTTTGAGAGCTTCTGTGGTTACTTCATCGATTCCGGGACTTTTGCCTAAACTCAGAGATTTCAGAGCATCATGTATTTCGCCTATTGTAATTAAAGGGATCCTATCGGGACAAATATATTCTCTTTGTGGCACAGCTTTGCTTGGATCTGAATAAAGTGACTTGTAGAATTTAGTGCATATTTCTAGAATTTTTTCTTGAGCATGGTGTTTTTTACCCTGATTATCATACAAACTATTGATCCAAAATTTTTCTTTAGTCGATCCTTGTTTCGCTACCCTTAAAGATTGATGTTTCTCTAGAGCTACTTTGACCAAAAACGTGTTGTATTTTCTAATGTCTTCTCTTATTCTCTTTTTAACTTCCTTGTCTATCACTCTATATTCTGGACTTCCAATTGGTATTTCTGTTCTCTTGTCTATTAGATTTAATGTTTCATTTGATAATTTTTTACTCTTTGGGTTTCGCTTTTTAATTTTGTTACAACTATTTTGAATCGCACTTACTATATTATTATACTGATTATCTACATCATTAATGTCATTTATATCTAATAATTGAAATTGGTTCGATAACTCTAGTTTAAATTGGTCATGATTATTTATAAGTGCATCTATGTCTAGTTTTTTGGTTTTGTTTTTGAAAAGAATCGCCCTATGAATTTTAAAATCGAATCTTAATTTTGCTCGTACGGGTCTATGATTAGAACTAAATTTGATTTTGTTAATTACGCTTACATCTTTCACTATGTATTGGTCGGTCGTAATTATAAAGTCTATTTCGTTCTTAATGTCAGGGTTGGGTCCTACCCATGTCCAACGTCTTTGGGGTGATTTCTTAAAGAAACTGTTAGCAATTTTCATATTTTGTCCAAAAGCAAACTGTATAAGACGATCGCCTCGGTCGTTGCTATCTCCTAAACCGTATTTACCCACAGTTCTGCTATTATCGCCGCCATTATTTATACCGATTTTTGCATTAAAATCACCGATGACCATTGTCCATGTACCTCTATTTTCGTCACACACTTTATTGAGTAGACTATAGAATTCTTCAACCTCCTCGTTGGGGTGTCCAGTCGTCGGAGCGTAAACTTGGATTATGGAAAGTATTTTGTTTGGTGTAATTTGAAATTTTAGTAATGCGATTCTCTCCGAGTATCCGATAAATTCTATAATATTATCTTTCCATTTCTTCGCCACCAAAAATCCGACTCCATGATGTCCCTTAGTTTCGCCGAGATGGTAAAATATATTTTCGTGTCGCTCTATCGTTTTTTCTTCTAATCTTCTTACTTCAGAAAGCCCTACAATGTCCCAATTAATGTCCTTTAGTGCAGTTTCAAGCTCTATTAATCTTTCTTCTTCTCTCAATGTTAAAACATTATATGCTATGATATTAAGCACATCAGAGTCCGTAATAACTTTTGCTGTGGTCGTTTGACGGTTGGTAATCGCCGCCCGGGGATTCTTTGCACCCCTGACTCTAGTGCCATCTCTGCGCCCGTCAACGCTTGGACGGCCTAGAGTCGCCGGGCACTTGGGGCCGTGATAATTCTATTCTATCCATGAATCGGAGGGTTTGGACCATAACCCGCCACGCTGGTCCAGTGCGTGTTGGCGGGTGTTAGTGGGACGTCAGAGCCTCGTTCGTTAGCTAGCAGGGAGTACCACGTGCAGGTGAGGTTGACTTGGGTTCCTGATGGTAAGATGGATGGCGGAACCCCTTACTTTATTTGGTGCAAATTTACATGGAGTTACATTATTTAATAACTTAATAACTGCAACTAGTTTTACACGGAAATGGCACTACTGAGCATATGGCAATGATATGTCTTTACATCATGCAGCTGGTCTACCGTAGTTCCAAAAGATAAAGAGAGAAATCACTACCAGATATCCATTGACAATGATCAAGTCGGACTTACTGCATGATTTCGAAAGCCGTATGCCCGATGGCTGGTTCACCGAAACCGTTGGCTCGAGCCTTCGGATTGAACTTAGGAAATACGTGGATTTATTATGATAGCTATATCTAGCACTAGACTTCAGTTGGTAGATATGATGTAGATAGTTATGCAAAACGTAAAGAAGTTTCATTTTCTAGTAAATTGACCAAAACTATTGATTTTTATTTATTTAACTTTATTACAAATGTAATAGGCGGACTTAGTCATAGGCTTTATCTACTAGTCAACCTACTAGTTATGCCGAGAATAAGTCTTTAGAAGGCTGTCAGCGATACTGGCTGATACTGGCTCTATTGTTTCCTTGATTTTTGTTTATTGGTGTCCTAATGTGATTACTGCTGTGGCAGTGTTTGTGATTGTGTGTGCATACAATATATTTAATAGCTTCTAAGTACTTGTTTCCATTCATCCATTAAGTATAATTTATAACATCCCACAGTCCACCGCTCGTTAACAAAGTTTTGGACTGTTTTGAATAAAGCTGCAATTAAGAGGGTTATGTATTATGTAGTGTCTTGAGTCATAGGTACTTAAGTGGACCTAAACTTACCCACTTCGGGTAGATTAACTTCATAAGAATATTATTACGTATCGTTTCTTCAAAATTAAAGTATGTACATTAGGTACGATTGTAACAGTCATATTTTAAAAACCAGCCAAATTTTTGAAGCAAATATTTTGCGTGCCCAAAATATTTGGCTGGTGAGTAAGTCGCCCTGTACAATATGATTAATCCTGACAATTTTCGTTATTTCTATAGTTACTGACTAATATATAACCTACATAGTTTTTATTAAAAATATTATTTCTCCCCTCAGCGCTTCCACTTCTTCATGCGGAGACAAGAAGGAGGAGGGTCAGCTCAAACAGTACCACGTCGAGCAGAAGTTTGCCGACCGTCGGTACAAGGTCACCAGCGCCAGGACGTACTTCTACTTGAACGAGGCTTCATGTGAGAAGAACATGGAGGCGTTTTTGAAGAGTATTGATGCTGTTGCAGGTATATCTCCTTTGATTTTTTTTTTCTGGTACTTGAGTTTGCAGGCCGTCGGTACAAGGTCATCAGCGCAAGGGCGTACTTCTACTTGAACGAGGCTTCATGTGAGAAGAACATGGAGGCGTTTTTGAAGAGTATTGATGCTGTTGCAGGTACGCCTCCTTTGAATTATTTTCTCCTGGTACTTGAGTTTGCAGGCCGTCGGTACAAGGTCACCAGCGCTAGGACATAGGTACTTCTTTATGGACAAGGCTTTTCGGAAGTAGAATATGGAGCCGTTTTTGAGAGTATTGAAGCAGTTGCAGGGTACTTACGTCTTCTTAGATACATTTTCAGTGATTTTGTACTTACTACTTACTTGGTACTTACGTTCGTAAACCGTCGGCACAAGTTCACCAGCGCCAGGACGTACTTCTGCTTGAACGAGGCTTGAAGAACATGGAGCCGTTTTTGAAGAGTATTCAGTTGCAGGTACTTAATTTTGAGAAATCCAATATATTATGTAGGTATTGTATTGAATATTACCTATACATATAGGTAGCGTATTGTATTGAAAATAATACAAGTTGGCTTGCTACATTTCCACCCCTATTCCAATTTTTCAACATGTCCCAAAGGAAAACTGGTAAATAATGCATTAGCATTAAGTTCGACCCATTGTAATCAATCGATCATAAGATTGTGTGCAATTAACTAAAATAAATTAATAAATAAATATTTTGTGATTTTCTCCAGGTACTTAAGTTCGTAGACCGTCGGTACAAAGTCACCAATCTAATTGGTATAATTATTTTCTGTTTTGTTTTCAGGCATTACCAAGAGTACGGGACTTATGGCTGTCAAACTAACTGCCCTGGGCAGGCCACAACTGTTGGTGAGTAGAATATAATAGACATTAATAGACTTTTTCGGTTGTCATAAAAATACATAATGTATTTACTCGGTTAAATGACCTGAAAACGGTAGGAAAACGCTGGACACACGCCGCTTCTTGCGCAGAACGTAGAAGCCGATCGAGAGAATGAGCGAGAATGTTAATCTTGTCAATACTATCTACCGAATAAAAGAATAAAGAGAGAGAGAGAAACTTAAGTCTAAATACTAATCACAAAGTAACACTTAATCAGCTATTAACAACAGCATGCAAATCTTTCTAAACAGTTTCAATTTGAAACTGTTAGCTAACAGACTATGTCAAAAATATAATAAGAAATGCATCATGTCTTGGTATTGTTTACTTATCATAATCTGGTCTTTTAGTCTCCACTGCTGGAGCACGCTCTACTACCAGAGCCATACTTGGCTAGAGCAGCTAGAGGACTTGGCCTGCACTTTCCACGCTGGCCAGACGGGTTGGAGAGGTCTCATTGATGTTTATAAGCTTTATTTAGCTTGTATTTCTTCGTCTTCTACGACATCAACGGGAGTACTTGCGAGTGATCCTATTCTCTGCCAGAAACCACATGGCATATTACTAGTTATGTCTTGATTACTATTCTGATTCCTTTCGGCACGTTAGGTCCTATTATCGACATGTCCAGTTCGTTCATTAGGGGTATTTCCCTGAACGTCCACTTCTTCCCTTTTTCTACCTTCATGCTAAACGAGTCCCTTTGAGTCTTGCGGTCTGACTATTTACGTTTTATATTTTCTATACGCTCTTATTTAGGATGAAAACAAATTATAGTTTATTTCAAATGTTGTCCAACAACCTTAATCCTACTATCCTACTAATATTATAAATGCGAAAGTGAGTTTGTATATTTGTTTGTTACCTCTTCACGCTTCAGCCACTGAACATATTTAAATGAAATTTGATATGGATATAGTTTGATACCCAGGGAAGGACATAGGATAGTTTTAATCCGAAATACCTACGCGGAGCGAAGCCAACGGGCATAGCTAGTATTGAATAAAATGTATTTGATTCTACGGAACTGCAAACTTTCCAGCTCCAACTATCCGAGGTGATCATGAAGGCTCGCGGCTACATGCAGCAGATCGGCGGAGGCACTGGCAACGTGCTCACCCATCACAAGACCATCGAGGACTTCCAGCGTTACTTCGGGGACCACAGCAACAAACCCGAGGTCCAGGACTTCATGAAGAAGATCACCTCCGATAAGCAGGGGTGAGTTGCTTTGATATTTCTGTAGAAGAGGGTTTTTAAAAAAATGGGATACCAAGTGTAACACAGTGACGTCAGGGGGGTTTCTCCGAAAGTTCCCAAAGAAATAAATCTGCGGATTAAACTATATTTTATTATTTACGACTAACCGAAGCCGGCGACTCTGTTCGCGTGGACTCCGGAAAATGCTCTTCAGGCTGAACAACTTTTTATATTTCTAATAGTTAAGCTGGACCATTACGGTTCTGCAGTATTTCCTTATATTAGCGTGTACAAACAGACAATAAATAGACAGAGATTTTTTTAAATTCTTACTCTATTACTACGTCTCCATAGCTCCAGTTTTTTTTTGTTAAATTTATTGAATGTACAGATATATATTTTTTACTGTTTTATTATTTGTATAGCCATCGCTCGACGTTAGCCCTCCTTAGGAATAGTATTGTAGCACAAGATGTTTTGCTTAGTCCTTTAGTTGCCTCTTACGACATCCACAGGGAGAGATGGAGTAGACTTTTTGTGACACCACTTAGTGATGTGCCGCTGGAAATATTCCAAATTTAAGGGAATTTACCAATTGTAAGTTCACAGGAATGTTCCCATTGTAAATTACGGGAATATTCCCACTATGCATGAATGAGAATATTCCCATAGTAAATTTACGGGAATATTTTCAATATTTTCCTAAATATTCCCCGAAATTTCCATTTTTAGGAATATTGCCGGGAATGTTTACGGAAATTTGCCCAAAATTTCCAAAATTCCTAAAAACGGAACATAACGGTACACACTGCAGGAAAATCTGCACACTAAATTCACTAGTTGGTTTTATAATAACTGCTGATACTGGATGACAGTCATTGAACTACGTCAGATACCTTGGGGCAGCTCGAACAAGTAGACCAGAGAGTCTCAGGCAGTCCCAGGGTTTAAATACACGTTAGTCAAGGTACTCTAAGTACAAAATAAATCCGCTGTCAAGCTTCTGAATTACGTTTACGAGTGTAAAATGTCGTTAGAAATGTTTATTTATGATACAATAAGCCATAGGTACGTTATGCAACGGACCTACGTGACGAATTTAACATGCAAAATGCACCGACGTACAAATAGTATTTTGTAGTCCTCGAGACAATAACCTTTTCCGGATCAATAAATTATAACTGAATAATCTTTGTCGATGGGATATGCATGTTTGTCTAGCAAATGTTTTGAGTTTTGAGCACTTCGTTGTCGACATTTTTAGTATTGCCGCGCCGGTCTAGAGGTCGAGAGGCTTCGGGGCCTCGGATTTTTTTCAGTTGAGTTTTTCAATAAATAATTTATTGTGGAACCAAGTATAGATTATTTTATTATTTAACAAACATATAAATATAATCGGGAACGAGAAATATCTGAAATTAAATTTTAGCGTTTTTTTTTTGAAGTCTCCATTGTGGGGGCCCCTCTTTCGTGGAGGCCCCGGGGCTGTAGCCCCGGTTGCCCCCCCCTAAATCCGGCCCTGGCACAGGCAGTGGTGCTCATTTGAAGTATAAATTATTAAATCAATAAGTATGGTGATAATTTGGCTTGTCAAATAAATTAAAATTAATTAATTCGCAAATCATTTTGAGGTATAGCTTATAGGAGCTAAACAGCTAAACGATAGACATTGACAGTTGATAGATATTATTATTTTTTAGTGCAGGCATAGGAAAAATGTAAACTTTGATTGCTATGTGTCACTTTCGGTGTAATATTTAAAATTACCTAATAAATCTTAGTACCTAATACGTAGAATTTTTTTATTCAAAATTACTTATTACTCATATTATACATAAATAAATAAATAAATATATAGGGACAAATTACACTGATTGAGCTAGCCCCAATGTAAGTTCGAGACTTGTGTTATGGGATACTAACTCAACGATAATATATTTTATAACAAATACCTATATAGATAAACATCCAAGACCCAGGACAATTTGATAAAGGCCATTTTCCAACTTGCCCTGACCGGGAATCGAACCCGGGACCTCTGGGTGGTGGTGGTAGTACATCAGTTCTAACTTAGACTTTCATAAACATGAACGTGATTTAATAAAGATATCGTTTCTCAGAGTATTGTATATTCTTTTGATCTGACAAATGACATCTTCACATTTGATGAATGGCTCTTAGACTAGGTGGTACTTGATTTAGAATAGTTTCAGCATTGTTCAGACTTGGCAATCCTCCAGCAGTTGGTTATGACGTAACAATGTCTTCCGATCGCTATCGTGTCGGGTAAATGCCAAAGCTATTTGAGAATTTTAAAATTTAGGAAGTGTGCCTCATTTTGTGAGTTTCATGTATTTATAAAAAAATGCCGTGTGGTTTCCGGCAGAGTAGAGACCACTCCAAGTCTTCTCGTGGATGTCGTAGAAGGCGACTTGTATTCTACAAGCTTAATAAAGCTTATAAACATCAATAGGACACGTCTGGCCAGCGTCGAGAATGTAGACTCCTAAATCCTCTTGCTACTCTGGCCAAGTATGGCTCTAGTAGTACAGAGGGTCGTGCTGCAATGAAGACTAAAAAGACTTGATAATGATGATGATGAAAAATCTATAATTAATGCTAAAAACAATTAAAAAAAAACTCATCAAATGTCTAATACATAAAAATTCAGTGCATTATGCACTGAATTTTTTAAGTAGGTAGATGATGGATACAAGAATAAGCTATTGTTTTAACGAAAACTGAAACTTAAATCTTTTTAGCTGCGAAGTCCTTTCAAACAAGAAATGAAACTTTATCAAGATCAGATCATCTATTTTAAAGTTACGATACCACAAATATACCCTTTTTATTGCACAAGGGGCTAAAAGTCGATTGCAAAATTGATGATTAAGATGCACTGTAGATTGTAAGATGTGTACGTGATGAATTATTATATTAGTCATAATAAATAATATTAAATACACACGGCAGTGTTCACGCCAAGTTTCACGAACGTTGGTATAAATACATAAATTACGTCTTTATCAAAAGCGGGGTGGCGAGAAATAAATTACTCCAGTGGTGTTTGTATGCTTATATTCTTCCCGTGGTTGTTACAGGAGAAAAAGACGGCTCTGACATAGCCGACATCAGCTTTTATAGGAAAGGGAAAGTGCCATCTGTTCGTACGTGGTAGAACTGCCAAATGACTTATAGGTGCATATGAATTATTAATTAATAGGGTCGCGAGTAACGAACATATGTAGTTTTTTATTATTTTATATATCTTGGATTTTAATTATAAAATGAACGTTTAATAAGGTAATTATTTCAGCGTGGTGCACATATTCCCGTGGGACTGGTCAGTGCTGCCACCTTTGTCAGTTGTAAGCGTCGTCTCATGTAACGTGGCTAGACATCACAAACTTTGTGTCGTTTTAGAATCGAAGGGTTTTCGGATTACATGTTTTGCTACTGCTGATATTAAATACATACCTACTTACAACAACACATTTTATATTATTTAACACAGAAATTATGTCATAATTTTGAAATTTTTAAATCATGAGATTCTTTCGCTTAAATAGTTAAAAATAGCCTTATACCTACCATAAACATAGTAGATAGGTATAAATTATTCCAAAGCTTAGTTGCCCCGCAGAAAACTAGTCGGTAATTAGTTCATATAGACGACTAGCTCATGACGGCAGCTCGCGATGTCAATTTTAATGCACACTGTCATATACATACATACATAATATCACGCCCGTTTTTCACAGAGGTAGGCAGACTCTATATGAACCTGGGACCTTCCATTTATAAGTTTAAACGAAATGTATCGAAACCATTTAAAAAGGACTAAGGATCATGATTCTGAACAACTTTGCTGAAAGAACATACCTAAGTATACTTATTACAAACAATTCTAAAACACCCATAATCGGCCGATTCGAGTTTTTCTTGTTTATAATTAAATAGTGGTTCAGTGAGTCTTTAATTGTTCAATTTTTATTGTTATATCCTTTTTTTACCATCAATCATTGAAAAAAATTGTTACTTTTAATATCGTTGCTTATGATAATTTTGTCTTTCAGTATCGTCCACTTGTTCCCCTGGTCCAATATCCTGGACGAGGATATGAACCTGTCGGACTCGTTCCGTGTACCGGACCCCAAGACCGGCCAGATGAGGAGGCTCATCTCGCAGATCTCTCCCAAAGAGGAGGAGATGTTCAGGAACATGCTGCGGCGACTTAACCACATCATCCAGGTAATTTAAATTTAGCCAAGCCTGTGTTACTCCCCGTTTAGGTATCGAAAATATACCTACATTATTACTATGCGCACGGCAACCATTGGAGTAATAAGAATAAAATTGGCTTGCAATGCACTTCTAGGTATCTAAACGAAAAGTTGAGTTCTGATGCGACCTAAATTTAAGCATATTGCTAACGGCATTGAATAGATATTTCTTTGAATACCTTTGCTGAGTAAGACTTCTGAACGTGAGTACTAGAACTTATTCTGTGCCTAGGCCTGAATTTATTTACTGTAAAAAGATCACCATAGCCGAGTGCGACAAACAATATGATAATGGTCACCCTCACGAGAGCAAAAGAGAAAGCGATCAAAGTGACGTGTGGCAATTCTTAGTACAATCCTTAGAGCCTTAAGGTTGGACGTAAATTTTGTAATATCTACTTTAAAACAACCTTTTCATGTTTTATTCTCTTTTATTTTTAAACTTTGTTCATTAGACGCCAGAAGGATGTCTAGATATTACTCATCTTAACATTATTCTGATGGCTTTAGGTGGCGAACGAGAAAGACGTGAGAGTGATGGTCGACGCAGAGCAGACGTACTTCCAGCCGGCTATTTCTAGGATCTGCCTGGAGATGATGAGGCGATACAACAAAGTAAGTGTACCGTAGAATGAAAGTATATCAAAAGCAATGTCGCCTACAATCTCCCATGCTGGTCTGTGAGAAATGAAAAAACTTAGAATGTACCAGCTGCTTCTCTTCCCGCGCAGATCGTAAAAGCCGATCGAGGGAATGGGCCAAAATGCGAATCATGTTAACAGGCGATGCGGCTAGCAACCTAGCTTTTCCATCTTCTCGCCCACCATGACGCTAAAAGTGGCTTTTGAGTCTTGCGGCCCTGGGTTCTGCATAGAGCCGCAAGACCCAAAATGCTCTGTCTGCCCCATTAGGGATAAAGACGTGATAGTATGTATGTATGTATGTCTCCTACAATAGGGTACCTAGTATCCTGATCAAAAATATTTTTTTGTACTGTTAAAAGGATTAAAAGTCATATCAATCAATATTTTAAAGTGTACAACTAGCTGGTGCCCGCGACCATATCAATCAATATTTTAAAGTGTACAACTAGCTGGTGCCCGCGACCATATCAATCAATATTTTAAAGTGTACAACTAGCTGGTGCCCGCGACCATATCAATCAATATTTTAAAGTGTACAACTAGCTGGTGCCCGCGACCATATCAATCAATATTTTAAAGTGTACAACTAGCTGGTGCCCGCGACTTCGTTCGCGTGCACTTTGTCTCTGGAAAATGCTCATCAGGCTGAACAACTTTTACTAAGGCGTCATTTTTATATTTCTTATAGTTTAGCTGGACTATTATAGTTCTGCATCAGGTGTTCCATTTTCCAAAATCATTTATACCCTATATGTCGCCCGGGCTTAACAGCTATATAACAAAAAAAAGTTTCATTTGAATCTGTTCAGTATTTCCGGAGATTAGCATTTGTACAAACAGAGAAACAGACAGACAGACATTTTTTTTAAAATTCTTACTCCATGACTATGTTTCAACCGCCCCCAATATTTTTTTTGGAAATATATTTAATGTAGAGACACACTTTTACTGTTTTATTATTATATAGATATAGATAACAGATAAGATTTAAGGAAAAATCAGATTTTAAGATTAACATGATCAATTTGGTTCCGCAGGACAAGTTCCTGGTGTTCAACACGTACCAGACGTACCTGAAAAACACGTACAACGAGATCGTGACTGATCTTGAGCAAGCGCAGCGGCAGAACTTCTTCTGGGGGGCCAAGTGCGTGCGCGGCGCGTATATTGAACAGGTGAACATTTTTTAATACTAAAAATCGTGCTGTGACGTCATTTATACATTAGAGAAGTTAGCACCAAGTACCTAAGTGAAGCGAGATGCAAACTGCTAACGTGAGTGTCACTGTCACATTTATTTGTATACAAGCTTGCTTGGCTGACACCCGTCAATGTCAAAGTTATGTCGCTTATTTGCTTTTTTGTTCGGTCAAAATAGAGGCAAAGGAATAAAAATCTTGATGTCGCCGTATAAATGACGTTACGAGGCACTTATGTCTTTTTAGAATAAGCTAAATTTCAATGTCGATATTTTGTATGAAAACGACCTCGTATAAAACAATACGGGTAGCCTATAAAAGGCTTTATTTAAAAATATACGAATAATATGTTAAAAATTTGAAATGTTATCACTCTTTGTATTTGGTTCCAGGAGCGCGCCAGGGCTGCGGCCATGGGCTACGAGGACCCCACGTGTGAGAACGTCGCCGCCACCACTGCATCCTTCCACAAGTGTCTGAAGGAGATCCTAAGCAGGGCCAAGGTAATAAACATACATTACTATTACTCCTGTTTCTCACAGAGCAGAGGCTATGGACCTTACTAAGTTCTGGGCAGACCTTCGCTCCATCAATCTCTTCATCGCTTCGGTTACGGGTACATCTAAACTCTCCTTTTTTAGAACGTCTTCAATCTGATTCGACCCTGTTTTGCTTTACCATTCACATTAAGCACAAGCAGCTTCTAATTATTTTTTCTTATTGTTAGATTATTGATTTAAAATTTGGAATTTAGTAATTTGTTAATATACCCTGACCTATATCATGGCCCCTACGACGCCCTTCTTCTGGGGCCGCACTTGGATCCCTAACTTATATAATATGGTCGAGAATATCGGTCAGTTTTTGACAGCTCAACGTGTTTTTTTTTCTATTTCTATTTCTTTTCAAAGAGGGAGCTTATAAAATTAGTAATACCATCAAGCTCCTCAGCGACGATTTGGTGTAAAGTTTTCCTGGTCTGACATCCAACTTCAGACCACGCCTACGGTTCTTAAACCACTAGTGATGCCATCGACGCGACAATTCGATGTAAAGTTTCCCATCCATTTCAACAGACTGGCCCCCAGCAAGGCCGGCTCGGCATCATGGTGGCGTCCCACAACGAGGACACGGTGCGGTACGCCATCCAGCTCATGAAGGAGCACAACATCAAGCCCGAGGACAAGGTCGTCTGCTTCGGACAGCTGCTGGGCATGTGCGACCACATCACCTTCCCGCTGGGTGAGATTCTATTCATCATCATATCTTTTTTTAGGGTTCCGTACCCAAAGGGTAAAAACGGGACCCTATTACTCAGACTTCGCTGTCTGTCTGTCACCAGGCTGTATCTCAAGAACCGAGATAGCTAGACAGTTGAAAATTTCACAAATAATGTATTTCTGTGGCCGCTATAACAACAAATACTAAAAACAAATTAAAATATATATTTAAGGGGGGCTCCCATTGAACAACATTTTTTTTTGCCCTTTTTTGCTCGATATGAATAATGGCAACAGGTAGGCACTTGACAAAATACTGTTGTTTTTTATTTTAATAAGAAGTAAAAAAAAAACTATACTAATATTACCTGCTAGATGGTCAGACGACCTGTGCAAGATTGCAGGAAGGCGCTGGATGCAAGCCACTTCCGATCGGTCATTTGGAAATCCTTGGAGGAGGCTTATATTTAGCAGTGGACTTTCTGTGGCTGATATGATGCTGATGAGACAAATATTAACAATTCCAATTTAAAATTTCAGGACAAGCCGGCTACTCGGCCTACAAATACGTGCCATATGGACCCGTAGTGGAGGTCTTACCCTACTTATCACGAAGAGCGAATGAGAACCGAGGCTTCCTCGTCAAAATCAAGAAGGAGAAACGTCTCCTCCTAAAGGAGATCCTCCGTCGCGTGTTTACCGGTCAGATGTTCTACAAACCTCAAGGGAAATACACACCCGTGTAAATATAATGCTAAGAATTCGTTGTCACTTGTAGTTAGCGATGTGGCGTCCCAGAAAACTTTGGGAATATTCCCTCCTCAAAATGAAAATGTATGGGAATATTTACAGAAAGATTCGTAAATTTACAATGGGAATATTCCCGTTGAAATATTTCCAGCGGCACATCACTACTTGTAGTATAATTTGCTCGTACGCGAGAGCATGATAAGTCAATTTCGTATGCGAAGACTTTGTGATGAACAAGATCAGGAGTGCCATTTTGAAACGCGGACTCGGACGGATGTTTTTTTCTGTACAAAAGAAACGGGTTGTTTAGCGACTCCGCGTTTTAAAAATGAGCCCACAGGGCTACTCTAAAAGCTACACGACATCAACATTTTACGTATCCGCATCGCAGTGTCAAGCAATATTGAGCACTGCTGATTTATTGATAAAGCTTAATTTAGTTTGGCGTTGTAACTGTCGGCCCTCAGTGTTGTTTTTTTTCTGGATTAAAGCTCCAGAACAACTGAGTTTATAGATAATATTCCTCCTACGTAAAGTGAGTATAAACTGTTGGTTTTGATTGTCAACTGCTAAACTGATATATATGCCTATGAATGACACCCAGCAAACTATAATACTATGGAAGTCAGTTCAGCCATCATCATCGCGCTAAATAACCCCACCAAATTTATATTAAACGGTTACATAACTTCTGGCTAACGTGGCCGTCCTTTAGACGGTTTTGTTCATGCCAGGCTGTCACACTGAAGGCTGGTTCGATTACCGGTCAGGTCAAGATGGAAAAAGATCTTTTTCAGATTAACCTGGGTCTTGGATGCTTATCTATACATGTTATTTTGTCTGTTTTTTAAAGAAAAACAACAAAATCTATATTTGCATTTGTTATAAAATATTCCGTTGAGTTAGTATCCCATAACACAGATCTCAAATTTACTTTGGGGCTAGCTCAAACGGTGTGAGTTAAAAAAAATGTAGACTGTAACGCAGCGTCATACAACAGCCACTGATTGATCCAGCAATTGAAATGTACTTGTGTATTGAAGATGTACTTAATCATTCTAATTGAATATCTTGATGGGTTCATTGTATGCGCTTGATTATGCTTCCATAGTTTTATCATTTGCTGGTGACATTTAATTTTGGAGAAGTGAGATCTATTTGTCCTGTCTTGGATGCCATGAATGGAAAAATGGAGTGTGATACGGTAGAGTAATACAGTATTTAGTGCTTTCTCAGTATTTTTTTTTAAATTAACGAATTTAATTTATCGACGCTTATTTCTGTAGTGAATATAAATTAGAACGCTGTAATGTGGCGTTATGTAGTTGTTAAATTTGAAGTCATGCGTTTGTATGTTTGTATGTAATGTACGTCCTTGTAAAGAATTCAGTTAGTACAGGGTTCAAACACTTGTACAGTATGTTTTACCTTTATGTTTATACGAATCGTTTAGTCAGCTGTGGTGAATTGACTCCAATGTTCAGTTCAGCGTGATGTGAAATAAAATGGCATTTTACACGAACTTGGCTTAGAGCACTGCCGTGCACTCCATATGCTGTGTACATATAACGATATAATTTATTTTAAGACAATAATATATCTAATTGCGATAGAGGTTTGTAAAAGTAGGAAGTATTAGGTTTGTTTTTCGAAAATAGCCTGGAAATATTGATTGCAATACAGAAAATTAATATATACGTAAATTACGACTATTTAAAATGCATTTTGTTCGTTTTATATTGTGTTTGCTACTTTCTTGTTATACACTATTATACAAATTTAAAATAGGGTTATTTCAGTGCTTTTTATTGTTTGTTATTATCGTAATACTAGTCAAGTTTTGAAAAAAAAACCTGATATAGTATTAATATTTTATATGAATTTTATCATTTGACTAATGACACGATTTCTCCTACCTTTGAAATCTCATAAACCCAAGATAATATTTTAAAAAAAATCGCACCCAAGGCGTTGTAAATTTTTTATTGTTTAAAATTTGTTGACATGACCCTATTTCATATTATTTATTATTTGAAGAAACTTCTACTTTTTACGCGTGCACTGGAAATTCAGTTCCTAACGTATTTAAGTGTTGGCTTTTGTGAATGTTCGTTGTAATGTCTTATTTTAAATTGTAATATACACATTTTTGAAAACTCTGGATCATTGATAGTCAAGCATGATAGACATTAGATTAATTTACTAGTGAATAAATTGTCAGATTGTTTCTTTATGGTTCCACTTCTGTTCATTTGATTCTTTAAGTCATAAAAGTATCGTTTGATTAAAACTAACGTGAGACACAATCATTATTGAACTTAGTGAACGGGTTATTCACGTATAGAGCCAGCTACTGCCGACATGTTTTGACCTTATCAGCAGGTCTTTATCAGGGCGAATGTGACTACAGGCCCGTACACCGCACCGGCTCACGATACACTGAGTGTGTCGCGAGCCGGTGCGGGTCAATATAATAATCATAAAAGTATACAAATACAAATTAACTTTATTGCACCATGATAAACATAAAAAAAATAAAACAACAACAAGAAACAATTAAGATTACAATTAAAATTACAACAACAAAGTATCTTTATATTCTTATCTCAAGCCTAAAATTGTAATATAAAAATTTAAATGTTCTTTGGGGAAGCTGTTTTACTCTAAAATGGCGGACTGTAACGGGCCAGGAGAGTATGGTATATTCTATTAAGTTTAGTAACGATAACATAAGCATAAATCAAAAGGTTATAAGTAAGTTGACTGCTGGACATTTAGCTTACGTGTACCTAAGCAAAGTATAAGAAATAATTGCTTATTTTAGAACGATAAAACATATCTGTCTAATGCTTAGTAAAAATGTGTATCATGTTTCACTATCAATGATTTATTTTTACTTTGTTTGAATATCTCAGTTGGAATTAAATTATTATTTAAATATTATTTTCTCATTACAATTTTAATTTCTAAGTGATTTATTTTGTTCATATCTCGGCTAATTGTGATGCTATTTTTAGATTATTTTACGAATAGACTTTTAATAAAGACAAGGTTCGTTTTAATCAGTTTCTTTTATTTTTACCCTTGGTTCTTAATTTTCGTTCAAGCTAAACTGTTTTCTTTATTTCTCAATTTAAACTACCAGTTAAATAAGTTAAGAAATAAGAAATAGTGCTCTGTGTAATGAAAAATTTGAAAAGTATAAGATATATAGATTTATAAGCATTCAAGATGTTTAACAATCTATTAAGCTTACTTTATTGTCATAAGATGACTTTAATAGATACATTCTAACCACCTGTATTTTTAATTTTCCTTTTAATTTGAACAACCCATGAGATTTGAAATTAATATGACTGAGTTTTGTGAAAATGGATTTGGACCGACAGCATGTAAATCACCGTGGATAACACTAGACATAGGTAATAATATTTCACTCAGTAAAAATACATTATCAGTCCTTAGTGAAATCATAAAATTATATCAGACAATAATGTTTGTATGTTAATTGTATGGGTCTGAAATTATCATACATGTTACGCCCTTTTCAAAGTCGTTGGATTTATTAACTACAATGTTTTGAAGAATTACCATTAAGGCCATACCACTGACCTCCATATATACAAGTACGCTGGACCTATGATTAGCTGGGCCATAGTGAGGCGATTTGATTTTCGCCATTTTGGCGCTGATCGTAGGCATTCGTAGCAGTGGGTGGGAACGGAACTAAAAGTTACGTCAGATTTAGTTCTCTTCCCACGCATTGGGGGCGCTTCAAATAGGCACAATAAAGAGCTGTCACTTCTTAGGGTATCATAGGTCCAGCGTACTTGTATATATGGAGGTCAGTGGGCCATACCCATATTTCCGGGGTCCAGTGGCGCCCTCATTTGAAAGGAAACAGAGATATCATTTAAAATTGTGCCTTGATCAAGCCCTAATAACCCTTCAAACTATTTTATGAACTACAGTTTATAGTCTAAAGTGAGAACATTAAGCTTTTCTACGCCCACTAGTCAAAAGTGGCCGTTTTTCGCAAATGTGCGTAGAAAAGCTTCACGTTGTCGCTTTAAACTATAAAAGTTGGTTAAAAAATACTTTGAATGAGTATCTAGAGCTTGGTCAAGACACAATTTTAAATGATATCTCCATTTTCTTTCAAATGATTTATTTTAAATGAGGGCGCTACTGGACCCCGGAAAATTCAGGTATGGCCTCCTACAATTATTAAAGACATACGCCAAACTTGGCCCTTGCACTACCGTACACCTTTATTGCTATCATTTCAATTCATTTATTCAGATATTTTAAACAATTGTAGTCCATCATTTGTTAGTAATAAAAACATTAAAATAACTTAAACACTAAATGTGCTATATTATTTAGATTTATCGTTTTCATTAAAAAAACAAAGTGTTAAACTTTGGTCACTGATAAAAAGTTTAAGTTTTAAATGAAATTAAATCTATTAAGACTAATCAAACATTTTCTGCGACGGCGAATTAGGGCTTAGTTCTATTCTAGTCTAGTTGAATAAATAAATAAACGTGTTAATGTTGTCTTATGTATTTTTTTTTTCTCCTACACTCTTAAACATAAAAAATATCGATTTATTTTAGTTAAAATATGTTAAGGGGCTACCTCCGTGCCTCCGTGGTGTAGTGGTTAGAGCGTTCGGCTCATACCCGGAGGTCGCGGGTTCGATTCCCGGCGGGGGCAACGACTTTGTGTTGTTGTCCTGGTTTGGTTAGGACGTTGCAGGCTGATCACCTGATTGTCTGATAAGTAAGATGATCCGTGCTTCGGAGGGCACGTTAAGCCGTCGGTCCCGGTCACTGTCTTTGACATTGGTCGTTACCTAAAACCATGTCAGAGGCCTTTAAGGCGGTTTAAAAACTCTGACACTAGTGTTAGTCACTAACACACTCGATAAGAAGAAGGGGCTACCTGAATTTTCCGGGGTCCAGTGGCGCCCTCATTTCAAATGAATAAATTTTATTTTAAATGAGGGCGAAAATAATTTTTAAATAATACGCACATTAGCTAAAAGTGGCCGTTTTTCGCAAATGTGCGTAGAAAAGTTTCACGTTCGCACTTTAAATTATAAACAGTAGTTCATAAAATAGTTAAAAGGGTTATCTAGGGTTTGATCAAGTCGAAATTTTAAATGATATCACCGTTTGCTTTCAAATGATTTATTTCAAATGGGGGCGCCACTGGATCCCGGAAAATTTGGGTATGGCCTTTTCTTACTATTTCAAATATAGATTAGATTCATAATCATCATCATTTCAGCCACATAACGTCCAATGTTGGACATGTCTCTCCCAAGGATATCCAAAATGACCGATCTAGAGCGGCTGCAAGCCAGAGTCAGCGCCTTCCAGCGAACTTGGTCAGAAAATCAGATGGATTAGATTGATGAGGACAAAATATATTTTACCAACAAGAAGAATAAACTTGTAACATGTTATAAACGAAGGTTATAAACCAACAAGATTAGTAGTTTAAAAAGCTCAAATCGACTATGGAAGAATTCTTGCTAAGACGTACGTTTATACGCAAAAACAGCAACAAAGTTTCATATTTCATTAGTACTATAGAGGGCGCCACGTTGCATTTACTATGACGTCACATAGTCTACTATAACCAGCGGCCAACCAAGAGTGCAGGACGCTGCCAATGATAGCATATTTGCCAAGGTATCATGGATATCTGTGAAGATAAGAGGAATCAGACGAACATACATAGCAGCGAAACACATTACCATCCTTTAAGCTTCTCTGTAGTCGGGTAAAAAAGCAACACTTGACTGCGAATTACTATTACCTAATTACATGCTGTCCACCACCCAGAAGTTCCGGGTTCGATCCCTGCCCAAGTAACAAAATCTGGTACTATAAAAGACCTGAGAACATTTTAGAACGTGCTAATTAGTGTTCATGATTAGCACTATATTAGTGTTGTAAACATTAACATAACCCCGAAAAGGCCCTAGTTTTATCACTGATTTATTCTATAAACATTACATTAGGGTTGTCATGGTGATAAATCAGCTCTGTGGTTGAAATGTAACAGTGCTAAGAAACGCTTTTTAGTACTAAAATAGCGCTAACTGCAACGTTTTTGACAAATTTGCTCTATAAAAGTACCCAAAACATGTTCATAGTGTTATTTTGCGCTGCAAACGATTCCAATAACCTTTTTTATCACACTTGTTTACCGGATTTTTTTCGTGCATGTGTGTTCATGTATCGTGAGTTCTTCAAGAAAAAAATTATTGGCATATTTTATGTCACCATAGCCATTGTTGATAAACGTAACATATAATTAAAAGGACATACTACAATACATTCATGGATCATAAATCTGTGGTAACTTGCACTTGCGAAAATAATTGTGTCGCTAAAGTCATTACACTTTATATTATACGATTTCAAATTTGACAATTCGTCATTACTTTTATGTTTTAATTAATTGTTAATTAAAAAAATAAGTACTTTTACAAAACATTTGACAGTGTGCCGCCATTTATGAAGTACTTATCAAATAAATGATACTGAAAAGCTAGTATAGATCTAATTAGTCCATTAATTATACATTTTAGTGTTTTTATATTATGCCTTAGTCTTGTAGCAGTAACACAAACTCATTTATAGAGCTGTTTAAAATATAAGTTATTAGAAAATGAGCCAGGAGTCACTTTGGGACTATTTAGTACTAAAGAAGAATTTTCGTGGCTTTTTCAGAATTAGCCCCATAGCCATGTTTAGGGAGCTTTTAAAACGCTAAAACTTTACGTAATGGTTATGCAAGGTACTTTTAAATTAAAATTTTTCTTGTAATAGAGTCTTCGATACTGCTACAGTACTAGTACTATAAAAGTACTAGTAATAATTTTGACGCATTATTAGTACCAAATATATATATAAAAGTGTCATTAAGATTGTCTACAGAATTAAATAGTATTTTAATCGTATATTCTGTATCCATTATAGAACAACACTTTAAATGTTCTTTTTTGAGGTCCTGTAAGCGTTTTAAGAGCTAATTTATAGGACTTAAATGCTCTTTTAACGAATAGAACGAAACCGCTCTGTTGAAAACCGTTATAGTACAAGCAGTCACAATGGTTACCATTATAGGCCAACTATATTACTGTTCAGTGATAAAACGCCTTGGTTATAGAAGCTTTTGTTACTTGGGTGGTCAGGGCAAGTTGGAAAATGGCCTTTTTCACATTGTTCTGGGTCTTGGATATTTATCTACATATATTAGGTTCAGACCTAGTTTAGGAGCTTCCGAAATAAAAATCATTCTGAGTCAACAATCAGTTTAATCTGTATTTATCGTGAATACAAATAATCTAACACTCAACTTTCAACAACATTGGTTATAGAAAAATAGGTCGTGTCGTAAACAAGATTACTTTATGTGTCCCACAGTCGCCGCATTATAATTTTTACCACATTTATTCGTAAACAGTCCATGCAATTTCTAGGGGGACCTCGCCCTTTGAGTTAGGTTTCATTCGTAACGCACCGAACGTTTTGCGGATGGGGACTAATTTTTTTTTTTGGATCATTAGACAGATTATTAAGCGGATTGTGTCGTGAGTCATCGCGAGTAGGTATTTGCAAAAATTATATCTGTTTCACACCGCTCTACCTCCCGATCTGTACTTGCGATAGAGACAGTTGCAAGTCTTAGAGGCGATTGCCTACTTTTTCCCTTCGGGCTAACGTTTCCACCCTACGAGGCTATTGGTGTAATTCGATTCGTTACACCTTAATCTAAGGCCGTGTGTCCTTCTTTTTTAGTAATTCGGTTAAGTTTAACTTAAATAAATTGAAACGCTCGAAGTATTGTTTATTAAAAAATATAGATATTTAGATGTTAATAACTTTTGTCATAAGCAAAATTTATTTTAAATAAAGACGTACGTACGACTTTATTGTTGTACGTACGTCTTTATTGTCAATATATAAGATATGAAGAGCCGTAAGGCATGTCTTATATATTGACAATAAAGACGTACGGCTATTCATATCATATATATTGATACAATCTAATCTAATATATTAACAACATATTAAAAAATATCATAACTGGCGTATGTTCAAGGCGGGCGGCACGTTGTCGCTTTTTGTATGGAAATATACAGCTACACAATCCTCCCTACGTATTTTTTCTTTTCTTTGATTAGAAAATAATGACGAAGATACAGCGCATTTTAATTTCATGTCTTTACTCTGCATTCTCTTCGCTACACACAGCTACGATAGTAAGTACTTTATTTTCATAAAACAGAGTCAGTCATTGGCCGACGCTAGACCGATCGACGTAACTTCTGCTTCAAAACGTGATTTTGGCATGCCAAAAATTATCGAATGCGGCGAGAGTGGAGCTTTTAGTGCTATAGACCGACCGTTTAAAAGAGTTTTCGCCTGCGGGGAACAGGGGCGCGGGGTATTACGACTGAGGGGACTGAAAGAGATGCGAACTTATAGCTGTCGGTCTATAGCACGATGTTGTGATATTTGTCAGCTTTAGGCTGCCTGCCTACATCCGATAATCGATGACGGATTTTTTGTAGGAGATAAATAGAACATACTGATTGCAATAGTGCAACGCACACTTCCCTGCAAAAAGTACCTAGGTCAGAATTTCATACAAAAAAAATCCCGACTATCGGTCCTACAAAAAGTCTGACGTGGGCGGGTGCCCTTAGTTAAATTTAACATTAACTCTTCTTTTGTATACAATGACCAAAATTAATATGTGATCGAAACATTCATATTACATGTAGATAACTAATTTTTATCAATATACGTCCATGCCTTAGTTTATGAACAACTACCATATAACCACATTAGTACGGTATGAAAAGTATAGAAAGTATAACAGATTACATAGCTTTGTTAATTTAGTATTTAAGTATAGTTCTTAGCGTTGAAATAGAATGATTGTTTAGGTTTTGATTTATTTAATTTACTTTATTTGGCAGTGCGTTGAGATAAGTACATAGAAATATTTCCTAATGTTTTTATATGCACTGATTTTGTACTATGATTTTTACCTTCTGGCTAAAAATAAGTAAGTGCCAATATAGGGAGTAGGTAGAGTTTTTCTTTATTATCTAATCTTGAATTCATAGCAATGATTATAGCTCAGATCCAACGAAGATGGCGAAATTCAAATTCATTTTAAGCACATATTATGTAATTAAATTTTCATGTATACGAGTAACACAGTGTCCCTGACGATATTAACTGTCTTCTAATTAACTGCCTAAAGGCATCTGACAAAGCATTTAGTGTTAAAAGTCATTATAAAATCATCATCATCATTTCAGACGTATAACGTTCACTGCCGGACATTAGGCCTATTCCAAAGATTTCCAAAATGACCTATCTTTCCATCACAGAGGCATATCAACGATTTTTATTTAGTTACTTAAAAGTTTGAGTATTTCGCCGTATAGATAAGTGGTAATTTGGCTGACATGTGGACGTAAGATCCGCATATAGATTTGATATCATGTCACTAGTCAGGGCGTGTACTATCCGCATTATGGGAAATTACAAGATGCGGGCGGGCAACGTGCGGAAAATATACGCACACGCGGGCGATAATGTAATCCGCATGCCAGGAAAACCACCCTTTATACAACGTGGAAGGGACATACCTGTAATAAATCGAACAATGTTCTATACTAGATCACTTTAGTGAGTAGTGTAAAATTATAACAAAAGTCGGCGTAGAAATGCCATAAAAATGAGCAATCGCCCGGGAAATTTGTATGGAAATGCCGATTGTCTTTTTTGACTGTTTTTTTATAATCATTATACTATAGTGATCTAGTATAACCCGTGGTTCGATTTAAAAGTTTTCCGCTAACGTGACCTTTGATTCATACTCTGGCCCTATAGGCTCTTGTTTATCCCGTTAGGGACAAAGATGGAATATAGTGTATGGATCTGTTTCTTATCAGTACCCATACTGGTCACTATATTTCTATAATGTGAAGGAGTAGACAAAATATTGTTAGCACAAAATTTCTTAATGCCACCATTGTAGCTGAATGCTGGCATTAAGAAATTTTACTTAGACTTATAATATTCTGTAGGTATTTTTTATTTATTTAACCTGTTTCGTCCCACTGTTGGGCAAAGGTCTCTCCCATTTCCTTCCACCTGTCTCTGTCCATTGTCATTGCCGACCAACCACGCTGAAAAGCGTCAAGGTCATCGCGCCATCTCTTACTCGGCCTTCCCCTGCGACGACGACGACGACGACGACGACAACGACATATAAACGTCGTCGTCGTCTATATGTAATACTTATAATAATTCTGTGGTTTAAGATAACCTTTCTTTGCTAAAAATTGAGGTTTGACCATAATTTATATTTTGCTACAATCTCAAAGGGAACAATTTTAAATTTCATTACAAAACTTTATAACTAATTTACTTCAATACTTATTTCTTAATAAACATTGTAAAAATAAGATATAGGTGGATATTAAATAATTACAGAATGCTTATAATTATCTTATCACTTATAAAATTGAGTAAGACAGGATCGTTTTAGCTATAAACTACGAATAATAATATTCGTAGGCTATAAAGCATGAAATTAAAAACGGATATTAGAGAGTAGAGGTGAAATACGGAGGAAACTTAATGCACTAGGTTCTTATTTACCTATACTTATATATTTTTTCAAGTTCAGATAGTTTTGATATGCTTTTTATTTAATCCTCTAAGCTAAGAATTAAAGGCAATGGGATTCATAAAATTAGAATATAAATAGATATTAGGGCTTAATGGATCTACCTAATTTATACAGACTATTGTGATAAGGTAAAGGGTTTACTTTAATATATTCCAACAACATACGAGTAAATAATTATAGGTCGTTTTATGCCTTAACGGAGGTTTTTCTTACGAATGAATAAATATATACTATAATTCGAGTAGATACCTTTAATTTAAATAAGTTAGTAACAGAGAATGTAAGTATGTATTACGAAAATTGTAGTCTCGATAGCCGGAAGCGCCTTTCTTGCAAATCACTAAAACTAATGGTTTTCTCCATGCAAATAACGTTTAGAGGCTCAGCGTTTCAAAAATGGCGCCCCAGAACCGTAACTCCATAAAGTGTCACGACGGCCGGCCGAATCTCTCGGCGTGGTTCAATGTCAAACAAAATTAGACTATGTCATCTTTTGGTTAGCGCACAATGTAGCTTGCAAGTAGCTACGTAAGGTCCCGAACGAAAATGTGAAGCGACAGGTTTACCAAAAGTCATTTACTCGCTTACTTGTCATTTATAACAATACTTATAACAGACGAGCGACACTATACCTGCGAGCGACACAGGCGACGACGGTCGGCGATATTTGCCGACAGTCACCGACTGTCACGAACAGTCGCGCGACCCCTAGGTCGCTGGCCGTCATCTACAGGTGTCGCGGAGTGTTGCTTGACTGTAAAAACCTTAGTGATATCATCTAGGATCTGTCGGTTAGCTGATGACATGGCAGGCGACCCCGTCTACCACGGGCTCGTCCTGAGGCGGCGCAAGCGCAGTCAGCTGCGTCGCCGTGGCCCTTCGCTAGGATCTGTGGCGGTTTGCTTCACCTGCAAGAATAGATTGAAGGTCCTTTAGATTTTCGGACTTCGTGTCTGTCAGTGACGTCTGAATGTAAAGAAAAGTATGGTGTGAGTGAGCGCTACAACAAAGGCTAGTATGGATATGTTAAGAGAAGAGAGGAAAGCCATAGACCAGGCTGGTTCTGAAAATCAAAGGAGTTCGGGACAGCGTGGTAGCTCACGCTACGACAAAAACTGAGCGGAGACCATATAGTGGAATATGATGTAACCATCTCTTAGTGTCTGATATTTTTATTTCTACCAAATAATTATATTTTCTTTTTTTCCAAAGGAGGATATAAGTAAGAAGTTAGTGACGGACGGGTTGACTGGAAGTAGATCAAAATGGAAAAACTCACATGCTGGGCCCACCCCACATATACAGTGGAATAAGGATAAGGCAGAAGAAGAATCACAGGAACATTTTTATATGAATTTAAATGGAACGATTTGCGCGGCAAATGAGAGATATTTTGGCTGACTGCGATGTTTTCAGCAAAATCTTGCCAAAACGTCATCTGGTTTGGTTTGTTTGTTTATCGAGTGTGTAAGTGGCCAACACTGGTGTCAGATTTTTCGGGCTGCGGCGGAGGAGCTCAAGAAAACTTTTATGCCACTTGTAGTCACCCATCCAAGTGCGAACCACTCCCAGCTCCCAGTGTCACTTTACTAGCGAAAGCGCTAGTAATGCGCACTCCCGCCAAGCCACCGAGCTTCTCATCATCTGGTAAAAACTGCACAAACCTCTCCGTAAGCGTAGTTCTAGAGCTGTCTGCGATGCTAGAGCTGCGCACAGGGCAGTTGCAAGCGCTGCTAGTTGCGAGCGCACGCAGAGCAGTTGCCTGGCGGCACACGCCGCTGCCAGGCCGGCGTGGCGAGCTGACAGCGTGACAGACCAGGGCCCTCGCCAGCTCGGACCACCTATACAAAGCCCTGCCTGTGAACAAGGGATAAGTATTAGCGCTTTTATGATTTCTACTAATGTCATTAACGATAAAACTTGCCTCTCATGTGACTTTAGATCAAAGATTTAGAATATACAAGTAGCTTTAGATAGATAGTAGATAGACACATTGTTTATTTGACACTACTGACAAATATACAAAAAATATACATCTCTGTAAGTATATGATTTCTGGGCCTACCTCTCTTCCTGCCATCATCTTCAGAAATCCACATTGTTACCAAAGTGGCCCAACTATTTGGATACATTTAGAAAATGTGACCCGCTGCTGCATCCGCTATGGCTGCAGCAACATGGGAGGGATCATGCATCGACTGTTGGTGGCGGGTGCACACGGGCTGTTGGTGGAAGGTATGCTGGGACTAACAGTGGTGGGTGGGCGCCGGCCGGCAATAGTTTGCATGAAGTAACTGGTGGCGGAATCACACAAAGTAATTCAGATCATCTAGTATATACTATTACTAAAGTAACTAACTTGTAAGACATCCCACAGAGCGGCGCACGCGCCCCAAGCGGATGCAGCAACAGCTGGTAAAGCGAGATCTGTCCTCGCCGCACGCCACCTCAGCAATGCCAGCATTAAGGAAGCGTGGGCAGCCGCCCCGCCAGCCGTCAACGCCCCCCTCCTGCCGCGAGCCGCTGCCATGCTGAGGGTAGCTGCTGCCAGAGCCTGGAGACACCCGGCACCGAATAGAGCCCGCCAGGCGCAACTCCAGCCTCCTACGCAGACTCCGTACCACTAGAAAATTACCGTGCATCATAAAGTGATGTCACAAAGTAGTGACAATATTTTTAATGGTATCATCATCAGGTCTTTTTGTCTCCACTGCAAAAGCACGATCCTCTTTGTATTACCAGAGCAGCCAGAGGACTTGGCCTACTCTCTCCTCGCTGGCCAGACGGGCTGAAGCGGTCTTATAGATGTTTATAAGCTGTGTTTAGCTTGTATTCCCTAAGTCGCCTTCTACGACTTCCACGGGAGGATTCGGAAACCACACGGCAACCGGAAACCACACGGCGAATTACAATAGGTAGGTATCATCTCAGCGTATTCCCAGTTACATTCTCAGCTTTAATGATGTAAAGCTTGGAGTCTATATCTCGACATTTTTTGAAATTAATTTCAGTCGTTAACTTCGTCTGCTATGCTTAGGTCTCTCCCAAGGATTACCAAAATAACCTATCTAAAGCGTCCTGCACATAGCGTTTTCCAGCGACCTTGGTCAGGTCGTCTGACCACCTTATAGGAGGGTGTCTCACCTTAATATAAGAAGTATAAATAAATCCCTGTTGCAACCCTATGAAGAGTCCCATGGGCGCTCCCAACAACGCCCTCGGGTCTCTCACCACCGACCTGGCATCGGGCGGCGGAGCAGGAGTAGACGTGGCTCCGTACACGCCTAGGCCTGTAAACAAATATGTTTTGTTTGTTTATTTTATTTATTTATTTACAAAATTCATGTACACAAAATACAAACACAGAAACAAACAAAGTAAGAACATTGAGTACATAGGTAATAGGTACTGCTTATTTCATAAGAAATCTGTTCCAGCAGACCCAGGAGAGGAAAAGAGAAGAAAAAAGGTAGTAGTAGGCGTGTATAAAATAAACTAAAGTTAAATACAAATACATGTAGGTTTGTTTGTTTGTTTTTCGCGATTAAGTGGCTAACACGGGTATCACATTTTTAGAGCTTAACGTGCTTTCCGAAATACAGAGGAGCCCGATGAATTATGAGTATACTGCAGCTTTTGGTCACTCATCGAGGCAGGGTAGATAGAGTCGAATCTTCGCTTAAAGGCCATTTAGTTAGTGGGTTTGAGAAGAAACATAAAAAATTGTCAAAGGACTTGGTATCCTCGTGATAGAAAAAGAAGGAAAGGATGATATTGCAAAGGAGGAGATGGGAATATGAAATCAAGAAAGCAGCTGGAGTGTTATGGAGAAGAAAAAAGGAACAGAATACTATGGAGGCAGATGGGGGGAGGCCTTTTTAACGTGCCTTTGCCAAAGGGGCAAGCTCAAGATCAACATCAGTAGATACAACAGGACAGCTGGGGACGTCAGCAATAGAAGCTGCAGTAAGTAAGTTAATGGGCTATAGACGAAAAAAGGAACAGGTTGCAACCAAATCGCCTTTGTAAATTTATCGAAACTCTAGTACAGTCTTTCCCAAAGTGGGCAATAACGCCCCCTTGTGGGCGCTGCAGGTCTCAAGGGGGGCGGTAAGAGATCCAGAAAGAAAATGTTTTTTTTTTTTGCTAGGAGCTTTATTTAGCTAGTAGGCCTCTTAAACAACGACTGCAAGAGCTCTCGACTTTTTAAATAGGTGAAAAAATGGGGGCGCTAAAAAAATATTTATTCTCAAAGTGGGCAGTAGACAAAATAAGTTTGGGAACCACTGCTCTAGTACATTCCCAAATTGAGTTTTATTTCCTTAGTCGAGTTCTACGACCTGCTTGTGAGGAAAGGCAACTGGATCACTATATTTTTCTTACCAGACCAGTGAAGAACAGAATGATTTAGTAGATTGGAAGCGAAGTGAAATCGACGTAATGGAACAGTTTTTTGAGAATTTACTTACCTATTGAAAAGAGGGCCACTGAAGCCCACACAGCAACGAGGATTCTTCTTCCAGTGACGCTTAGCACGGTTCCTGACAGAGATTGCAGGTTCGGGCAGCCAGCAGCGCCGCAAGTTTGCTCCTAGAAAGAGTAAGTACAAACTGTTCCGATAGATGTTAACTAAAAAGATTTTTGGCTCATCAGGTAGAATATTAAAAAATATTGTATATTCTAAATCTTTGCTATACCTCTACATACGTTTCTTTTTCTCTATTAGCACATTTAAACTTTGTGTGACATCACGGTCTAGTACAATTTTCACTAGAATGAAATGTTAACCTTCACACTGAAATTTCGTGGCGCTGTATCTTTTTGTAAATTTTTACTACTTTGATAATTCGGAAAACATGGGTAAGTCATTATTTTTGGATAACCGTACTGACGGATTAAATATAATTAATATTTTTCGGACCAAGTCCCTATTGGACAAAAGCTCATTGTTTTTTTTTAAACTTACAATCATTTTTTTTAAGTATTTCATAATTGATGCAGTGTTACAAAAAAAAATTAAAGACAATTTAAATAAAAGGAATGGAAGACAACTAACCTCATATTCATCTTCTTCAAAAAAATACTCTTCAGGTGGAGGCCACTTTGAAAGCGACGCATTCGTAGGAGCTATTGCCATCTCAGGGTACGCCATCATTTCCTCCGGCCATATCATCAGCGCAGCTCCTAATAACAATGAGCCGAACACCAGTCCAAGGTCTTGAGCAGCACGGAGAGCTCTCAGTGCTCTTCTTAAAGCTATCTTCCTTCTCGCTTCATCACCAGCTGATTGAGCTAACGAAGTTGCTGATGCAGATAAAGCCAAAGACATCGGCGATAATGTTATCCCACATAGTCCGTATAGTGGAAGTAATACTAGTAGAGGAGTCGCCACGGTATGAGCAGTTAGAAGAATAAACACTAAAATATGTGCTACAGTTATCACAGTTCTTGCACCGGTTTTTTGTAAAATTAAAGGAGAGAATGGAGCCACGATTGCAGCTACTGTGTGCATCACTGCGAGGGGTAAGGCTGCTGCTTCGGCGCCAGCGAAAGCCGTGAAAGGGAGTAATGCTGTAGCACAAAGTCCGCTTGAGAGACATAGGAGTGTGAATCTTGTGACGATTGGTTTTGGGACCTTCGGGGGCTGCCTCGTGATGAGCTTCCGGACCGAGGCAGCGCCGACGGACGAGGCGGCGGAGTCTCGTCGACGAGGCGCTACGACAGGGGCAGCGACTAGGACTGGCGTCTTGGGTTTCGGCACTTTCGGCTTCGGCTTCTTCCATAGCCATTCCTTCTTGTATATTGTGCTCACAGGTATCTGCGAAAATAATTTTGCAATCATAAAGTGATGAATAAGAAGAAGAAGAAAGTGATGAATGGTTTTTGTGGCACAAGTTCTATAAATATAAAACAAAATTATCCAGCATGATGAGCCCAGAGCATCAAGACCCAAATACCAATTATACCGTAAAAGGAAAGAAATTATCAAAATAGTTTCCCTCCATCGGCTTTTACGACCTGCGCGGAAAGAGAAGCAGCTGGTATAGCTTTAGTATAATATTTTATTCCAGCATAGTAGATATAGGCTAGGAATCCACTACTGTTTTAACAAAGATCGGTCCAAATTTCATGTTAACAAAATCAGCATTGTATATAAAATCTGCATTTGAATACCAGGAAAGGGACCCAAAGGGCCCATTCTCGAATACACTCTATAAATTTTACTAAAATATATATGTATCTACAAGGTCCGACGACATGGTCGCTGGAAAGTTCTGGAAGCAGGCCGCTCTAGATCGGTCATTTTGTAAATCCTTGAGAGAGGTTATGTCTAGCTGTAGACGTTATGCGGCTCAAATAATGAAATGATGAGAGGTGATTCAAGCCTGCATATCGTAAACAGACTGAACCACTTTTCACAAAGCTTTCGTAGTAGGATTCGAACCCACGACCTCTGGATCACAAGGGGAACGCTTTGAGCATGACCAGGCCGGTGTCACTCCCCGTTTAGGTATCGAAAATATAAGTATATTACTATGTATTAAGCGCGCGGCGACCACTCCGGAGTGGTAAATTCAGTGACATGAATCGTATGTCTAGTGTAATAAGAATGAAATTGGCTTGCAATGCACTACTAGGTATCTAAACGATAAGATGTCGAGTTCTGACGCGAGCTAAATTAAGCCATATCGCTAAGGCTATTGAGTAGATATTTCTTTGAATTCCTTTGCTGAGTGAGACTTCTGTACGTGAGTACTAGTAATTACTCTGTGCCATGACCACGGGGGCTGTCACGCCTATTCTCAAATAGGCTTTCATAAGGGTCCCCCGACCCTAGACCAAAATACAACTTTCCATACAAACGTAGTCTACGTTTTATTTCAAAACGACATGTCCGATTTGGGCAAAATTTTGTAATTTCAAAGATATTGCAATTATCTAGGTTTATAACTAGTTTCCGACGGTAAAAATATGAACTTGAAATAGAATATAGTGTTTTATATCATTTTTGACCATTAGTATGGGAAACTTCTAAATCGTTATATTTTCTTTCCAGTTCATAATTTTACAATAGGAAATCAGTTATAACCCTAGATATTTGCAATTTCTTTACAATTACCAATTTTTACCGGAATCTGACATGTGGTTTCAAAATTAAACGTAGACTACGTTTGTATGGAGAAGTCTAGGGTAAGGGGATCCTTAAGAATCCTCTTACCCTAGACTTTTCCATACAAACGTAGTCTACGTTTTGTTTTAAAACCACATGTCAGATTTCGGTTAAAAATTGTAATTTTAAAGATATTGGAATTATCTAGGGTTTGGTTTAATTGGTTGTGATTGATTTCCTATACTAAAATTATAAACAGGAAAGAAAATATGAAGATGTAGAAGTTTCTCATACAGACAAAAAATGATATAACACACTATTTTCTATTTCAAGATCATAACTTGGCTTTGAAAACCAGATAGGTATGTGCCTAGATATGTGCAATATCTTTGAACCGCCGACATGTCGTTTCGAAATAAATCGTAGTTTGGTCTAGGGTACTCTTAGTTTCTCCAAAGACAATATTGCGTAGTAATTATTGGAACGTAGTTCCTTATCGCGCGTTGCGAAAGGAGGCTAGACGGAAAAAATTAAGACCAAAAGTTGTAACGACACTTTTTGCTTTAGTTGTAAGCCGTGCGGCGCAGGCGTGCGCGTGTTTCTCTGTCTGTCTCTCTCTCCTAATTAATCGAAAGGAACTTCGTTCCATCCGGGTGTCCCTTGACACCTCTCAAGTTTTTTTGATCTATGGTTTGGCTAAATACCTGAGTAATGAACGTCCTATGCCGATGCGGGTCAGACACGGTCCGGGCTGCCGTGCGGCTCGGCGTCGGTCGAGACCGCTCCGTCAGGTCTGGTAGGCTGCCCATGCGACTGCGTCCGACGCCGAATGCTGTGTCACTCGCGCGTCGATTGCTCCTTCATAACTGTTCACATCATCTTCCTCTTGTCGGGCTCACCTCCCGGCTTGGTAGAATGGGCCCTATAAAAAAGTACACAGGCAGTCTTATTATACAACGCAGACTAACTTTGTTACTAAGTTTAAACCATTATCCGACCAAATCAAGTTGACATCTAGTAATGTGCCATTGTCTCATCTGAAACTGTCAACTTGATTTGGTTTAGGAAGATGTAGTAGAGAGACACTTGGTGCAACACTGGTTGGCTGTTACAGTTATCACTGTTATAAAATTATTAAGTGACTTATACAACAAGAAAGGTGTTATTTTTGGTTTCTCAGAGAAAAGAAAAAATACTTGTATCTACAATATTTTTTAATAATATAACGTGAAAAGGACAATCCCGTAATAAATCGAACCACGGGATATACTAGACCACTATAGTATAATGAAATAAAATTAAAATAACTATCAAAATACTGCCTTAATAATTCCCATACAACATTTTGTTGTTGTTATATGTTAGCTCTCCTGCTAGTGTGATCGAAAGAAAGGATGGGATAGGAATCAGTCAGATGATGAAGTGTAAAGAATTAAAAAGTGGAATTTGGAAATGAAATTTATAGGGTCGCCGTTTTAATTTTGGAATGATAATAACTCTTTAAGATGCGATAAAACCCTAGACACAATAGTAAGACAATGGAAGCCGGGTGGAATTCCACCCAGTGACAGCGGAAAGGTGGAGTGATGAAGTGGATAGTAAAATGCAGGATGAATGATGAAGCATCGTTGTGATCTTCAGCTGCTTCGGAGCCAGGGGTGCACTTTCCAGCTTTTTCTTCTCCAAATATAATATGCATGTCGATGGTCACCCAATGATGCGAAAGCCCTTGTGATGTGGAGAAAAATCTGAGTGGAACACTTGGTTGGAAAAAACCCTCAAAAAATTCCAGTCCATATAAAGATCGTGACGGAAAAGTGTAAGCACTTTTTTTGCCTAGGTCCCATTTTTCAAGTCTGTACCGTCCGAAAAGGAACCTCGTTCCAAAAATAGCCAAAACAGTTTAAATTATTTAGATATAGTTTTATAACCGGTCTCCTGCCTCAGGACAACCTCCTTTGGGAAAGCATTTGAAAATTTTATGAAATAATTTCTTTGGTTTCACATAAGTATAGTTAGTTACGTAGTTATCGTGCAAATCTATTTGATGTTAAAACTGCCTGTCGGACCTATATCACATTCACTCCACATCACAGGAAGGTGACTTTGCTTTGTTTTACTCGTTCTATAATATGCTTAAATAAGTAAGAAGGTATGTATTGTATATTCGATACTATATCTTTGGTTAGGAGATGTTAACTCTTTTTAAAGGGGAGGAACGGGAAATGAAACGGGAACTGGAACGGTGGATGAAACGGGAACGGTTGAAGAAGAGCGGAAACAGGAACGAGAACGGGACAGGGAGCGTCAGTGGGAATGGGAACGGGCGGAACAAAGTTCGCCGCGTTAGCTAGTACATAATGAAATACATATCTTTCTTTGTACTTACCTACTTATTTACGAACGTTATCTTTATAAGGAGACAAAGTGCTTTTAAATGTTTTCCTTAAGCGGATTTACCCCCACATGCGAATGTGTTTTGCATGCTTGCGGCTTCATCTTATCAATATGCTTTTTTTCCTATTCTTAAGTCTAAGAAAAAGAGAGTTTAGAGAGAAACTAAACTAACATTTTTAGGCTTCCGTAGTAAACAAGGAACTCTTATAACTTCGTCTGTCTGTCTACCCGCGGTTCTACTCAAGATTATAAGTACTAATAAGCTGTAATTTCCTATGAGTATATTAAAAATATATTAATCATGCCCACAAGTGGTGTGTAAGAGCCCTAAGGAATGCGGTCTACATGAGAGCAAACATTGCACGTGTGAAAAATCCGCATGAAAGGAAAAATACTATAAAACTTTATTTATCACACAACTAATAATAAAATATCGACCATTTTGCAGTCAATTTAAAAAATTATTTTGTTATTGTAATTTTATTGGTGTAATATTTGTATTGGTGTTGTAAAAACATTTAAACGTACCACTTATCTGACTAGTATCTTCTAGTCATCATTCAAATTACTAATAAAAGCATTAATTTGTTTAATTCTTAAATTAAAATTTATTTAAATAAGAATTAAAAATTACAATTTCATTAAGATCGAAATTTTTAAACTAAATTAGAAATCTCAATTAAACTAAGTTAAAAACCTAAAAGTTGTTCATGAGGCATGGTGCCAAGAACACTGGCTGCATTCCAACGCTGAATAGCTACTGCAATCCTGTTCGCGAGATAGCCAGCCCCAAGCATTTATTGACCAACTTTATATTAATAATTTATTTTTATTAATTATGACACTTAAATTGGCAGACATCCTACAAAAAAAAATATTCGCCTAGGGATATCTAGATGAAAAGTTAGAAAAAAATAAAGTTACTAAAGATTGAAAAAATCGAGGTTGTTCTTTGACTCGCCATCTCCATGAGGATACATAAAAGAAAAAAATATAATATTTTTATTAATAAAAATCAATTTTATAATGGCTCTATAATATTTCCTAAAACTGACTTTGTTTTATATCTTGACAAATGAGTGATTTTCAACAGGTGAATTTTTTCGTTTTTTTTTAAATTATTCTAGATGTTTTTTATGTCACATATCTAGCTGAAAAATCACTTTAAATAAAAAAACACTTAAAGTAAACCTTAAGTCTAATAAAGGTACACAAAATTCTACCATACTCGTATCAATATCGATATCGCATAGTTCCAAATAGAAAAAATTTTACGCCACACACAGAAGAGTAAAGAAAGACATTGTATACTCATCACGTTTGATTGACAAGGTTTTCTTTAAGACTCAAGGTCCATTGGGCGTTGCACACTCAATAAGAAAGAAAAAAAAACAATAAAAACACATCCATCCCACTGGCACGTTGGGCCGCTCAGTTACCCCATTGCGGGTAGGTGGATATGCACTCGTTAATAAATAAAAAATCGGTCGATCGAACTAGCACACACTCACCTATAAATCTATAACAGGTGGTTAACACCAATATCACAGAAAAACCTTCATCTAAAATCACTACCGTAACATTTTCTAGACATTTAACTATGTTACTGTTTAATGGATATGTTTTCTTTAATATTTAAGATATGTTATTGTCTGGATTCTGATTTTGTTTTCGCGTAGTACGGGAGGTCGCGGCGTCTCGAGTTGTACTGAATTCTGTAGGTGTGTTGCGGGGGTTACTATGAGTCTAAGTTTTATCGGGACACTGTTTTTTCTCGATATACATTTTTATAATAGTGCTTGCCAAAATTTCTAGTTATGTATAGTTACACTAAACATTTTTCTATAAAACCACCGTGATAAATAGAAGAACAGGCTATACTACACCACTATAGTATAATAAAATTAAAATAACAGTCGAAAAACAAAAAAAAACGACATTTCCATACAATTTGCCCGGGCGGCTGCCCACTTTAGTATGGATAAGCCAATTTTTTTTTCGTTCTTTTACAGTTATTTTCTTATCATTACCATATAGTGATCTAGTATAGCCCGTGGTTCGATTTAATACGGGTATGTCCCTATGGTATCTATCAAAGAGTCTAACACACGTTTAAATATCTTTTTTATAATATGAAAATTACTATTTTGATTGACTTTATAGGGTACCTAGTAGCTGTGCCCGTGAACTTTACTCCCCGTGGTAATTTCGGGATAAAAACTATCTTGTGTCCTTCCCTGGGTATCAAACTATATCCATATCAAATTTTATCTAAATAGGGTTAGTGGTTGAAGCGTGAAGTGGTAACAAACAAAGAAATATACAAACTCACTTTGGCATTTATAATATTAGTAAGGAAAGTGGTTATTAAAAAGGATGCCAACGACTTACCATATATAAGAGAAGAAGAAAACGCTGCAGTTGCATTATTATCTTCTAGATACAAACAAATTTGGTCACCCTACGAGGGAGGCATAGAAACGCGAGGGTCGGAGTCTGGCGCATGCCCAGAGCCCGCTCGGTCCGGAGGCTGCTACACGGTCGCAACATGTACCATAAAGCATAGAAAGTGTAGATGTGAATCTCTTCTATTTTTAAGCTCCGATAAAAAAGAGGTTTTTATAGGGTACTGTTTTTGGCATCGTGGCGGTCGAACGGCTATTGGCCTATGGACCGATAAGGTTTTAAACGTGAAAGCAAATTTCCTTGCAGTGGATCTTAGTTACGTTTGATGAAAATCGGTTCAGTCATTACAAAGTTATTGGGGTTAACTTAAAGTCAGGGCTTTTCCTAGCAAAAAATAAATGGCGCTACGAATATCAAGTCGGTATATAGTTCCGTCGCTACTCATCATTAGAGACCTACATTTAGCATTGAAGGACTGAATTTCTCATCTCTCTCATCATTATACGAGGCCTACACTTAGCATGGAAGGACTGAATGTGTTGAGGAAATAAATAAAAGAAAAAATATTTATTTTTATCTTTATTTGTTTCGTTGAGATTGAACCTGGACCTACAAGTGATGGACGGGCGTAGTAAAATAATCAATACACAACAAAGACCATGGGTTTGTATTAAACATATAAAACCGTATTATAAAATGCAGACTAACTTTGTTTCTAGGTTTAAACCATTATCTGACCAAATAAAATTGACATTTTCAGATGAGGCAATGGCATATTTTTTAGATGTCAACTTGATTTGGTATTATAATAAGACGGTATATGTTTAATAAAGCATCTTCACATCTGTACCATTTTAATTTGTATAGTACGAACTATAGCAAACATCAATAAATGGCCACACAGGCTCACGACGTCCGACATAGTCATTATATTTACTGTTTCACACATGCATAGCGCTTCACCTTCAGTGTTTATGTCTTTATTAATGGAGACAGTAACGGTTTGAGTGGCTTTCAAAACATACTCTAATGAAATTGGGATTAGGTATCATTTCTGGCCCGGTGGCTATCGTAAGTTAAGCATTTCCAAGCGCGATTTTTACTTGAAATGCCATTTTTGAAACGCGAAGTCAAATGGTTTTTCTATACAAAAAACCGTTCTGCCATTGACTCCGCGGTTGAATAATATCACAGTAGGTTGGGTAACCGTAGTAGGTATAAAATGTATTATGCTCCATGCTTCGAAAGGCACGTTAATCCGATTCAGATGAAAATCATTTATTATATTTATAGAATATATATAGATGCTGGATGCAAGCCGCTCTAGATCGGCCATTTTGGAAATCTTTGGGAGAGGCCTATGTCCAGCAGTGGACGTTATGCGGCTGACTGTATTTATGATAATTGTTAAGTAATTATGAATCTGGCTTATATCTTTTATCTGTTAGACGCCAATTTTCTTATCTGTTTTCTTTTTCTAAAGGTTGACAGGGAGAGAATGCTTAAGCATTAAGTCTACCTATTGTAGCCTTAGACTTAATAAAGTTTTTAAATAAAAATAAAATGAATAAATCAACAAGCCACGTCAGGCGCCTTTGCTTGGAAAACCTGAAGCCAGTGTTTGCTACAAACACACTAACATCATTCAATCTATGGCATGCGGCTGTAAAAATCGGATACAAAGTGCTGAACACAAACATCAATAAATAACCACACAGGCTCACGATGTCTGACACACTCATTATAACTGAACACATGCATATCGACGTCTGAGTTCTGACACACTCATTATAACTGAATACATGCATATCGACGTATGAGTTCTGACACACTCATTATAACTGAACACATGCATATCGACGTCTGAGTTCTGACACACTCATTATAACTGAATACATGCATATCGACGTCTGAGTTCTGACACACTCATTATAACTGAACACATGCATATCGACGTCTGAGTTCTGACACACTCATTATAACTGAACACATGCATATCGACGTCTGAGTTCTGACACACTCATTATAACTGAACACATGCATATCGACGTCAGAGTTCTGACACACTCATTATAACCATAGAGTTAGGATTGTACCTAAAGGTACCTAGAGAGGACACTCCAAAGAAATCAAGCAAAAAAAACGAGACCAATTTCAAATGTCGTTTACACGTTGTCTATGGAATGAGTGCTAATCAGTCCCCAGTACGGCGGGCAAGTAAATTGAAAATCAATTTTTATAAAAAAATATTAATCGTTGACTGCAAAAATCTTGGGAATAATACTTAAAAATGTGTGCTTAGATTGACTTACTGGGTTGTGCCGGCCTGCAGATCAAATATAATGAAAAATTCTCGAGGTTTTTCTTTCACTGGTAAGTTGTTTTTAGCTGATTGAACCCACTTTCGTTAAAACTTTGCATATAAAAAGATGGCAAAAATGATTACAATAAACATTATATACTACAAGAATTCCTAAGCTTTTTGTATAAATTTTTATCAAATACGTGAATTTTCGCCAATTTTTGACCATTTTCGACATTAAACTTTACGTCAAACTCATATCTAGGGATTGCCGTTATCGATAAACACAGGTATCGATATGCTTACGGAAAAGGCAAAAGTACGGCCTAAAAGGCCTTGTGTTATGTTAATTATTATAAAAACAATTATTATTTTTAGTAACCGACTTCAAAAAAAAAGGTTTACGTAAGTATATATCCTTATGGAAAATTTCTAAATTTTATTGTGATTGCTAAATGTGCGAGGTTATGTTTGTTCGTAAATCCGTACAAATATACTTAGTGAATTTTAAAGTGCCTTTGTTGTTGATTTGTTTCAAACGTTATTATTTACCCCGTAAGCCTTAAAGGCCTTATTCAAGAAAGACTACTGAGACATGTCACTAGAGTCATCGAACATTTTGACATTTTGTTACTGTATTATATGTGGTACCTACCTACATTGTTTTGTGATTGCGTCAAAAAAAGAGTATAATGTTTTCAGGCTATACTTACTTATTATATATTTTGTTACGAAACTGGTGTTCGAGATTTGGAGTAAAATACTCACACTCTTCTTAGGATATTTCACTACGGAACCAAAGATTGACACACAAATATGGTCTTCCAAACGTCCGATGTCTAAGTCGTCAAGCAGTCGTAATCAAAAATTCATCGCTGAAGTATTATGAGGTATGAGTTACTCGCCGATATCGCTGGATAGTAAGTTATAATAGTTTATCAACGGATACTCAGTTTGTCACGTGTTCGCTTTTATATACGCCTGCCTAGGTACCTAGATATTTCTAGAAAATACATGTACTTGACCTTCCGTGAGTTCCGTGATGCCGGCTTAAGAATGTTCGAGTGCATGACATTGCAATCGTGTGAAGTCGGGATCATTCTGGAACATTCCACAACCACCTGTACAGGTAATTTTAAATCATTCTTAACATTCTACATCCTTCTAGATTATTTTATAAACCAGAATATTAACTATTCTTCTTTATTCTTCTAGCAACTTCGCGACAATGTGATTTGCTTTATTCGGATCTAACTTTAAACTGAGATTTTGTCACCGAGTGACATATATAAATTAAATTGTAGTAGTGTTTCTTAATCTATTAAATCATATCGATGTGAAAATGATAAAGAAGTCTTATTTAAAGATATATTCCAATTTTCCCTGGCTTTGGATCGAACCCAGGACCTCCAGTGTTATTTTTTGAGGGCGCCACTATCGGAAGTCTAGTCCCTTAACACTGCGATACACATAATAAAAGAGTTTATACGTAGTAAGTATCTGCTTTGATTCCCTACAATAGACGTTTCATATCAAAGGAGTTTCTGTTGCTGGCTGTTTTGTTTATAATTACATTTTAAAAAATGTTGTAGTATGTATTTTATGGTTTCACTTCTTTTTCAAAACATTGATCCATCAAATCTATATCTATATCTATACATTTAATAAAACAGTAAAAAAAGTGTGTCTGTACATTAAATATATTTCCAAAAAAAATTTTGGGGGCGATGGAGACATACTAATAGAGTAAGAATTTAAAAAAAATGTCTGTCTGTATGTATTAAGCCTGGGCAACATATAGGGTATAAATGATTTTGTAAAATAGAACGCCTGATGCAGAACCAAAATGGTCCAGCTAAACTATAAGAGATATAAAAATGTCGCCTTAGTAAAAGTTTTTCAGCCTGATGAGCATTTTCCAGAGACATAAAGTCCACGCGAACGAAGTCGCGGGCTTCGGCTAGTGTTATATGAAAATTGCTATGCCAATCATCACGACGCGTAGCAATTTTATCGATAAAAGTCGATTGTGACCTAAGTGACGTAGTCCCCTGCACTAGCCGGATTACAACACATGCATATTTACACACACTAATGCACGCAGTTTTTGGTCTCGCCTTTTTACCGCCTATTTCCAGTCTTCTTACTTAGATCATAAGTCTATGATTATAACTGAACACATGCATATCGACGTCTGAGTTCTGACACACTCATTATAACTGAACACATGCATAGCGCTTCACCTAGTTTCACCCAGTGATATACTTAGTAACGATTTGAGTGCACCGAGAAAAAATAAATAACTGAACCAGTTTAGCTGCTTGCGATTTGGTTAGTAGATATCAAACTTAACTATAATTATTAATTAAAACACATTTTAACTAGCAGTACCTAGCCAGTATTCAGCAGTCACTTAAGAATCCCCTTACCGTAGACTTTTCCATACAAACGTAGTCTACGTTTTATTTTGAAACCACATTTCAGATTTCGGTAAAAAAATAGCAATTAAAAAAAAATTGCAATTTTAAAGAAAGAATTTTAAAGAAATTCCAATTATGTAGGGTAATTGCTGAGGTAATTGATTTCCGGCACTAAAATTATGAACTGTAGGGTGGTAAAATGTGGGGAATTTTCAATAACGTGATATTGAAAACCCATTTTAAGCGAAATAAAGATATTTGATTTGATCAGTCTGGGCGTAGCATAACAAACAAAATATATCTTGTAAAGAAGCTGCATGAAAGAGCATGCTGCTATCTGCCTTAGTTCCTCATCATCACATCCCATTTGCCTTAAAACTTAAATTTCTAACATAATAATTGAGATGTAGTGTAGTAGGACGGAGAATAAGACAAGGTAAATCTGTAACCTTGTCATATTCTCGAACGCACCTATACTGGACAGCTTTCCCCAAGGAACATAGGTGGAACAAGGAACATGGGGATAGAAAAAAAATGGACTTAATCTATGGATTACTGGGGTATATACTATAGCTGCTACTCATTTGGCCAATCTAGTCCATCTGTTTTTTAAAGATGTCAACGTTTGTGGTTTGTCTGTGTACTTTATATACTCTTTTTACACAGGGCCCAAAACATTTCAATACCTCGAGCTTGAGGAACATTTGGGCCTTTGCGGAATTGTCTATAGTCTAGTTATGAACTTAACACCTGCAATCTGTAAATACTGTGTAATTTTTAACTCTTGACGGCATGAAGCTAAATCCGGCCAAAACGAAACTTATTCTCTCTGATAATGCTTGTCTATAAAAGGTATTAGTCGTTTGATAATGCACTCTTTCAGATAAATCTGGGAGTTCATAGACCCTATATGATTACAGGGTTCGGAAACATTACGGTTTTCCTCTATACATACATACATACATACTATCACGTCTTCGTCCCTAATGGGGCAGACAGAGCATTTTGGGTCTTGCGGTTCTATGCAGAGACCAGGGCCGCAAGACCCAAAAGCCACTTTTAGCGTCATGGTGGGCGAGAAGATGGAAAAGCAATCAATACATAATAATAAAATAATAAATTAGGATAGAAATTATATATAATTATTATGTATGTTAGTTATAAGGTATTTATAATATGGGTCTCTGGCATTGTACAAAATTTGTAAGTACAATGCTATTGCCTGAAATAAAGGAATTTACTCGATCGGCTTTTACGATCTGCGTGGGAAGAGAAGCAGCTGGTACATTCTAAGTTTTTTTTTATTTCTCCCAGACCAGCATGGGAGGATTTTCCTCTATACCTTGCCAAACAAGGTATTTTCAAAAAAACTAAGCCTTTGGTAATTTTTTTTTGTTATCATCAACATGGTCACGACAGGTTGCATGGAAATATTGTTTCCAAGGTACATCACTCAGGTCAACTGGTACGTATGTCTCATTATTGATTATGAGTTTTTTTTTCAAAATTTTTTCATAAACTTTTCGGCACCCTCTCCTCGCTCGCGCCTCCTGGTCTTTGTCATATTTGGGGGAGGCTAATTTTACATAAGCTTTCAAGCCTATATCTTTACATTCAATTCTAGATACGCTGGATTTAAAAATGTTTCGTTTATCCGCCGCAACTCTCACCGTTGTTGAACAAGCCTGTTCAAAAACCTTTTTTACTTGGTTTATATTTCCACATGTAGATACGATACGTGGTTTTCCCGGAATCTTTTTTGAATCGGTGTCTTCTGTTTCTTCGTAACGTCTTATTATTCTGTACAGACTAGTTCTTCTTCCTCCCTCTTGAGTAAAATAGCGTAATGTCTCAGATTTCCCATGAAACAAATAGTATTGAAAAACTCTCTTTTATAACAATACTAGCTCAGCTCGTTTCATTTTCAAAAAATTCAAGACGACAATAAAACCCGCATATTTTGAAAGATATAATATCTATAGTTACCATGTCAACCAGTTTTTTTATTTACGAAAACTTTTTCTGTGGCCAGTTTGATTTTGAGAAGTGTCTCCTTACTTATGGGACACCTTTTAGCAGTTTTGTTTGGGGAACCATTTTTTTTTCATATTTTGACCTCTGCTCTTTGGGGATTTGAAAGTTCATTAAGATCAGTATAAGTACGTCTATGTCTTAGATTACATACTATTATTATACATAGCTGCACCCCGTGGTGTAACCCGCGAAAAACTATCCTATGTGTTAATCCAGCCGTTTGCGCGTAAAGAAGAAACAAACATACACACACAAACTTTCGCCGTTATAATATTAGTGTGATGTGATACATTCCATTTGAGAAACTCTTTTTTTTGAAGTCGTAAAGCATGAATACAAAGTCTAGACTCTAGAAGATCTATTATTATTAATTTTAATTGCCTTGTTTAGATGACATCAAACGGTTACAGAACTTATCGAAGTACAGAAGTGCAAGGGCCAAGTTATAAAGAACCATAATATTATAAATTACACTAATAGATTCGAAAAAATATTTCTCATAATAAAATAATGTCTTTTCTATTTGTAAAATATGTACATTAGGAATTTTTGTTTATTTAAGCATTATAGATACGTTTTAACCCTTTAATCAGCAATTTGTACTTAGATTTTGTTAATATTTAATTGTGTAATAAAAAGTAAAAGTCGTGTCGTATCGGAAGGTCAGGCATTTAGCGGGATATAGGGAGACATGGAAAATACTCCACCGACAAGAACCTATTTCTCAAATTTATTGATGATGATATAAAACTAAATATATATATATATATATAAAATTACAGATGAAGGTCAACAGGAAGTGAGTAAACTGTCAATTTACTAAATTTGATTGACCCAGAAAACACAGAAACAGGTTTTGCCTTTCCGCATTACTTGGCTGTGTTTTCTCGGTGCTGTCAATGTTGCATTGTATAGTTTGAATGCGTAGTTGCTACACTTGCCAGTTTGTGATAGACAATGTTTGGGATAGTGCTTGTTGTGTTTATAAGTGTTTTATTATTACTCTATCGTTTATCAACTAGTAAATTCAGCTATTGGGAGAAACGAAAGATACCATACGTAAAACCCGTGCCTCTTTTCGGTAATTATGCACCATATATACTCCTGAAGAGTTTTATAGGACACGTGACGCAATCATTATGTCGAAAATTCCCAAATGCACCATACATCGGAGTCTTCTACGGGACAGAGCCGACCCTCCTCGTGCAAGACCCAGATATGGTTAAACTCATCTTGGCAAAGGACTTCTACTACTTCAATCCTCGAGAAATCGCAGACTACACTCATAGAGAACCTATTACAACTAACATGTTTTTCACTTACGGTGACAGGTGGAAAGTTCTACGACAAAATATGAACCCCCTTTTCTCACCAGCTAAAATGAAGAATATGTTCTACCTAATTGAAAATTGTGCTCGGCAATTCGAAGGCATGTTAGACAAAGAAGTAAGTCAGAATAACGTATTAAAAGTAAGATGTTTAATTATAAGATACACCTTAGATTGTATTGGGTCGTGCGTGTTCGGGATAGAAACAAAAACTATGCAAGACAACTCAGATAAGAACCCGTTTACGATTATAGCTCATGACCTATTTTTAGAGACGAAGGTCAGAGGTCTTAAAATGATATGTCGTTCTATATGGCCGCGGATATTTTACGCCCTTCGTCTAAGATATTTCCCCCAAAACATTAGCGACTTTTTTCACAATCTTATGACAAAAGTTTTCGCAGGAAGAAACTACAAACCGACAACAAGAAATGACTTCGTTGATTTACTTCTCAATTTGTACAACCAAAAATATATAACAGGTGACAGCATTGAAAGTATGAAAGGAGAAAACAAGAAGATATCGTTAAAGGTTGATGATGAGTTGTTAGTTGCTCAGTGTTCTTTGTTTTATGCAGCTGGGTTTGAGACGTCCGCCACTACGTCGCATCATCTTCTTTACGAACTTGCTAAGAAGCCCGAGACCCAAGCGAAGCTTCTAGAAGAAGTAGACGAATATCTTAAAAATCATAACAATAAGATAGAATATGATTGTACTACTGAAATGCCGTATCTCGACGCATGTGTTGATGAGACCTTACGTCTCTACCCAGTTTTGAGTAACCTGACTCGAGAAGTTTACGCAAAGTACACGCTTCCATGTGGCGCAGTATTAGACAAAGGTGTACATGTCCATTTGCCAGTGTACCACATTCATCGTCACCCAGATTTCTTCCCAGATCCCGAAGATTTTCGACCAGAACGGTTTCTCGGAGATGAAAAAAGTAATATCAAACAGTACACGTATTTTCCATTTGGTGAAGGACCAAGAATATGCCTTGGTAAGTTATTAGATATATATTATGTTGATTGTTGCCTATATATTTATTGGTGTTGTTGTATACTTGTTAATATCCGCCAGGTACTCCCATGCTGGTCTGGGAGAAATAAAAAAAACTTAGAATGTACCAGCTGCTTCTCTTCCCACGCAGATCGTAAAAGCCGATCGAGGGAATGGGCAAAAATGCAAATCATGTTAACAGGCGATGCGGCTAGCAACCCATCACTGTATTGATTGCTTTTCCATCTTTTCGCCCACCATGACGCTAAAAGTGGCTTTTGGGTCTTGCGGCCCTGGGCTCTGCATAGAACCGCAAGACCCAAAATGCTCTGTCTGCCCCATTAGGGATAAAGACGTGATAGTATGTATGTATCCGCCAGGTGCAACTTGTTCCTCTAAGTTTGTACTCATGTACGGTAATTGCTTCTGGTGAAGGAAACCTGTAAGAACACTAGTTTACTAGTGTGTAATAATTACTGTTGTCACTAGATGACAGTCACTGAGCTACTTCAGATGCCTTTAGACAGCTAGAAACCAGTATTTGCTATTAACATGAAATGAAAGAAATCGATATGAAAGAAGCATTCTTTTTATAAGTTTATACACAACTACAAGTGTGCGCTTGCCACCATCGATATCCCTCATGTGTTAGAACCTGTAGGAATAACTCGCGATGATGGCAAGCGTCCAGATGGTTTAACCCTTGTCCCTTGGGAGCGCGGGAGGGCACTCGTGTGGGACGCGACATGCGTCTCTCTCTGTTCTCGCCTCGGGGCGACGGTGTCAAGGGCCGGAGCCGCGGCTGAAGCAGCAGAAGACGCCAAGCGGCGAAAATATTCCTCTTTATCTAATGAATATATTTTTGTTCCGCTTGGCAAGTACTAAAAAAATTATTAAAAAAATAACCCCTCGGCTTGTCGACGCCGCTGGTGACAAGAGGGCTGGCTCATATCTCGCGCAGAGGATTGCAGTAGCTATTCAGCGCGGGAATGCAGCCAGTGTTCTTGGCACCATGCCACATGATCAAGATTTAGATTTTTAATTTAGATTGTAATTTAGATATTAATTTAGTTTTTAGTTTTATACATATGTAAATATTTATTTTGTGTAAAAACGTTAAATTGATACTACAAGTGTAAAATGGCGGTCTTAAAGCTTAGACTTTATATTCCAGTCAACTAAACGGGTGATGTGAAGAATGATAAAGCAGTGCAAAACTTAAAAATTATATGGTAATGACTACTACTGAGATTCTTACAGACTATACTATGATTAAAAAGCCAAAACGTTTACATATATTATTTACAGTGTAAGTGACGTATCTGCGTAATAAAATGGAACCACGGATCAGTAAAAATGGTATTTCTAAACAAAAGTGTGTAACCGCCCGGGCAATTTGTATGGGAATGTTGAATTTGACTTTTTATTTATTGTCAATTTTTTAAGGTATTACACTCAGTAGGGTGCATTTCCTTCAGACACATAGATTTTGTCTACCCTATGCAACCCTTCGGTATGTAGACATTCTCGTAATTTAGGTGTAATATTTATGTCTACCCCTGTAAAAATTAGCTGCGCAAAGCACTGACTAGGTACTCTAGAGTGATCTTTACTCCATTTGGTTAGGTATTTAAATAAATGTAAACTATCTTGACATGTCTTTTTATTGAAATATACACTTGATAAATCAATACCTTTGCAAATTACAAAGTAATTATGTTATTTATAATTTATAACATAATTACTTTGTAATTAGCAAAATTATTGATTTATAAAGTGTATATTTCAATAAAAAGACATGTCAAGATTGTTTACATTTATTTAAATACCTAACCAAATGGAGTATAGTATAAGAAGCCCGTGGTTTGATTTATTACGCATATGTCACTAAGAGTCCTCTTAACTACACTTTTATATACAAACGTTATCTACGTTTTATTTCGAAACGACATGCCCGATTCCGGCAAAATTTTGTAATTTTTAAGATATTGCACATATCTAAGCATATAACCGGTTTTCACAGTCAAAATATGAACTTAAAATAGAATATAGTGTGTTATATCATTTTTGCACAACAGTATGGGAAACTCCTACATCCTTATATTTTCTTTCCAGTTCATAATTTTACTCGGAAACCAATTATAACCCTAGACAATTGCAATTTCTTTAAAATTTCATTTTTTACCGAATGCTGACATGTGGTTTCAAGATAAAAACGTAGACTAGGTTTGTACTAGGCTTGTATGGAAAAGTCGAGGGTAAGGGATTCATAAGTTTTGAAGATACCTACGTATAAACATGATAGTTGGCAAGACGAGGTGAAGACCTATTTTTTTCTCGTTTTAGGAATGCGGTTCTCCAAAATCCAAATGTTCCCCGGCATAATCACCGTGCTGAAGAAGTACCGTGTGGAGCTGGTGGGACCACCTCGCGACCTGGAGTACTACTCGACCACCTTGGTCATCACGCCCAAGACAGAGATCCAGTTGAAATTTGTTGAGCGCGAGGGTTGGGAGACTCGTATGTTTTAGAACTGGTTCTAAAGAAGACCGAATCTAAAGAAGACGTAGTTTTGATAGATAAATTCGTAGATAGATAGATATTTTATAGAAAAAATCACAATATCGCTTTAACACAACATGGTTTATAAGACCATCAGTACGCTAAGTAAAATGAATTGATGTACCTGTATGTTGTTTTGTTGTTATGTCCGAAAAATAATTGTATATATTCCTGCTTATAGTAAGTTAACAACCAATTAAAGAGTGCTGACAGATAAATCAGCGCTCAGTAGCATTCTATTTTACAAGTCACTGCATTTTATCAAAATTTATGGCGAGAAGAGAATATACAAATTGACAATAAGTAGTAAGATCAAACTAGCTGTGCCCGTGGGCTTCGCTCCTCGTGGGAATTTCGGGATTAAAACTATCCTATGTCCTTCCCTGGTATCAAACTATTTATCTAAATAAGTACAGAGATTGAAACGAGAAGTGGTAACAAACAAACAAATATACAAACTCACTTTCGCATTATATATTATCAAGCATATTAGTAAGCATAAGGAAAGGATTTGTATAAACCTTTACCAGAGAGTTACCATAACCTAAATTATTCAAATTCGAATAATGTCCATAGCCAAACCCTTAAAAGATTTATTATACTTAGTGTACGGGTTACTTATGTATAGAGTCAGCTTTTACCGACATGTTTCGACCTCATCCGGAGGTCTTCATCAGGGCGAATTTGACTACAGGTAACGTAGTAACTTATTAGTAATTTGTGCTACAGGCCCGTACACCGCACCGGCGCGCGACACACTGAGTGAGTTACGCGAGTAACCCGTTCACTAAGTATATAATGACTGTATCTCACGTTAGTTTTAACCTAAGAAAATATTTTACTGAACATATTGCCGTTCCTGCCAGCCCTCTCTCGGCACGAATTTTAGGGTTATCTTCCCCTTCTGTGTGGTGACCACCGTGGTAGGTACGAATTCGAGCTGGTGAGCCACGTCTGTGGGGAACTCAACTCGGAACTTCTTCAGAATCGTCATCAAAGCCGGAATCATCTGCATCTTCACGAAACGCATAGCTTAAAGAAGAACAATATTAAGTATCTATGTGCTGACGGTAGAGTAAAAAAATACAAGGTAGATGTACGAACTAGGTCTATGGCAGAAGGTGAAAAATACTACGTCTATAGCAGAATCTGAAAAATCTACGTCTATGGCAGAGTTCTTAAGAAAGGTAAAGTAAGTTTGTTACTTGATCTTGTAACAATTTCAATTTTTCATTTACTAAAAACTAATGAAACAACTTTTAGGCAAACGATGTCTAAATATAAATAATAGCAAAGAGTTAAAAAAACTCACCCACACACATTTGATGACCTTCTCCAAATGGAAGATAAGTAAACGGTTGAATGTTTTGTTTGTTTTCACCCAAAAATCGCTCTGGTTGATATTCTTCTGGGTTCGGAAAGAACTCTGCATTGTGATGCAGGTGGTATGCGGGGATGTGAATCCGTACTCCTTTGTCCAAGACAGCTCCACAAGGAAGAGTGTAGGGCTCCATAACCTCACGCCTCAACACACCCGTAATTGGATGCATTCGTAAAGCTTCGTCCAAACAAGCATCTACATAAGGCAACTCAGTCACACAGTCGATCGTTAGTTTGTTATCATGTCTTCTCAGATAATCATCGATTTCTTGAATGGCTTTCTCTTGTATTTCTGGATTCTTTGCTAACTCAAACAACGTGTAAGTCAATGCCGCAGCAGAACTTTCATGTCCAGCGAATACAATTACACATTGTGAAATTATGAGGAAATCATCAATTTCCAATTTTACAACTGTATTATCTCCCTTGAAATTTTTTATTGTTGTTCCTATAATTTCTTTCTCCGTTTTCATTTTCATCAGAAGTTCTGTAAAATCACGTCTCTTTATGGAAAGGTTTTCACTATATAATTCTGTTAAATAATTTTGAAAGAAGTGATCGATGCCTACGGGAAATTTTTTAAATCCTAATCCATAAAAAAATGTAGGATATATAGTGCGACCAATCATTTTAGCACCTCTTTTCTTTGATGCATCAGACAGCATGTAAGATACTTTCATAAACGGATTCTTCCGCCAATTTTTCTCCAAAGCTTTAGTGTCGATGCCAAATAAACAATTGCCAGTAGTTTCTACAGCGTATCGATCAAAGAGAATTTTAACTTCAACATTATTATTAGTAATCTCTTCATTTAGAACTTTCTCAAATAAATAAGTACTCGTTTTAAGGAAACCAAACAAGGTCTTTATTTTTGAAGGAGAAAACAATGGTGTTATGTGTTGTCTTACCACCTTCCAAAGGTCACCTTCAGAGCCAACTATACTTCTGACAAAGGTCTCCTTATGAGCATATTTGCTATTTTCTCGACTGCGAAAGTGATAGAAATCTTTAATCATGATAAGTTTGATAATTTTTGGGTCTTTAATTACCAGTGTGGGGTTCATCCCATAGAAAACTCGGAAGTCAGGAGCGAATGGATATTGTCGACATAATGCCTGGGTGACTTTGCCAAAATACTCCTTCAGTAAAATATAACGCCAGTAATTTCCAACAACAGGCAACGGCTTAATGTACGGAATATTTCTCTTCTTCCAATAATCAAAATCTTTCTTCGACAAATAGTATAAAAAGGAAATGAGAATACTGAGCAAAGAGGCTAGAATTAAGATGATCATTATTGTTAAAAAGTTACACTGAAAAGTAACAGCGAAGTTACAGATGTGCAAGTATTTATAATGTGAGAGGAGTAATAAACTTAGATCCATGTCTTATCTATGTACGAGTAAGGCTAAGTTCTTTTCGTTTGAGTAATAGATTTAGTACTTGTAGTTAGTGGTCCCCGCCAATTGCAATAATATTCGGCACTCAATTTAACATAAATAAATATATAGGGACAAATCACACAATAATGTCATAACATGGCATCACACATACCACAGATTAACAACAAGTGTATTTGCTAGGTAAATTAAAAATCCCCAACGACACCATCTATTGTTAAGTTGCGGAACTTGCGGAACTACATATTCCAACCGGTGGTTAGTGGAATTGATATCCGTAACGCCATCTATTATTTGCAAGGATGTGCTTATAAACTATGTGGTTTCTGGTCTAGAAGAGGACCAATCCATTTCTTTCTGTGGACGTCGTTATATGCAACTAAAGGACTATTACGTCACTAGACATAAACAGAATTCGGATGCGACTTGCTAGCGACACTTACTGCTTCACAGAATAAGTACTAGGTAGTACTCACGTACAGACAGAGATATGGGACTAATATCTCTGCGTACAGAGGTACTATTTTTCAAACGTGGAGTCACTAAACGAACGATTTTTTGTATGGAAAAACCATTCGTTTAGGTGACTCCGCGTTTCAAAAATAGCACTTTAGAAGTCTTACTCAGCAAAGAAATCCAAAGAAATATCTACTCAATGTGGTAAGCGTCAGACTCAGCACCTTTACATTTAGATACCTAGAAGTCCATTGCAAGCTAATTTTATTCTTATTACTATGAACAAACGATTCATTTCCCTGCATTTCCCTCTCCGAAGTGTTCGCCGCGCGCATAGTAATAATGTAGGTATATTTTCGATACCTAAACGGGGAGTGATACAGGCCTGACTGAGCGCTTACTAATTTGCAAACGACCAGGCCCCCAGTACCCGGCAGTTCTGTTCTGACTCCGGTAGCAGTCATGGCTGCGGCGGAGAGGTGGGTGTTAAGAATTTCCGTATGAAACATGGTTATTGCCCAAATTTGCATATGTAAATCGTCAAATATTTTTTGTACGATATGGAGGCAGGCACTGCCCAGGCATATGTTGAAGACTTGGTTGGTGTTACACTGGCACAGAATTAATATAAGTACATACAGAACGGAATCTCATAAGGTCCCGCGCAATATGCGTCCCCGTACCCCGTCCCGGCCAAGCGCCCGCAGCCGTCTGTTCAATGGCAATGCCTCAAGCACAGGTATGGCACTTCATACAAACGGAGCAGCATACACGCTGACTTTTTATTGGTTTTGAAAAAAAAAGGTCGTGTAGTAAATAAATTCCTCTATCCATATACGTAATCCAAATTTGTGTATGACATAAGATAAAAAAGTTGCGTAAATGATTTTCGATCGAGACCACGTAGTTATACGCCGGCCGCCGGATGCGTAATGTCGATGACCCCGGCCGGCCGGCGGGCGGTGTATGGCGGCGGTACTACTAATTGATCTCACAATTTTACTTTCGAGTTTTAGACAACATTTTTTGTTTCTGAATTTTTATTTTGACTAGCTAATTAGGTCTTACTAACGATGCCTATGAAGTGGCTTTCGGCTTCAAAACCAATGAAAAATCACCGTGTATATACCTAGTACTACTACAAACGAAACTATCCGTCCGTGCACACGTCAAATGTGTGAGTTAAACAATCAGGGTCGCCACTACAGAATTTGTTGCTTTGCTTACCTGTTTTCATCACTCGGAAATCTATAAAATTTTCGTTATTTATTGTTTTCCGTGGATAAACAATGATAATGTGCGCAGTTTCTTACCATTATAATTTAATAATCCTAAGTGATTCGCGTAATGTCAACACGCGCGCGACTGCCTGTTTTAATGCCGCTTACACCTCACAATAACGGGGGAAGGGTTGCGGGGACACCAGATTGCGGGGGACGGTGCGAGTTTCCGTTCTGTATGTAATGCTATTATTAATTCTGTGCCTCAAGGCGAGAACGGGGGTGAGGTGCGAGGACGGGGGACGGAGACGCATATTGCACGGGACCTCAGAAGAATCCGTTCTGTAAGTAGAACTCATAATATTAATTCTGTAACACTGGGGTCAGATTTTTCAAACTGCATAAGGTTCTGACAAAAGTAAATGAATATAGGTATAGCTACCGATGAAACAAATGACCGCTGGGCTTGAGTTTATGCTCGAGAAAGTTGTTGGAAAATCAAAATACACTGTCGTTTAAATATGTCGTGATTTATTTTCGTGATTGAAATATAAAATAATTAGTGCTGACGTAAAAGTTATAATTATTTATCTCATCTGTATCTCATAAAATTGTATAGTTATGATTGGTATATCCCATTTGCCACCACTGGGGGCGTCGCCATTGGTGGCATCTGGCACACGTGTACATAAAAATTGTCCCGTCTGCCACCAGTGGTGGCCGCCCCCAGTGGTGGAAAATGGGATATACCCGTTAATATGTATATTTAGGTTTCGTAATAATAAAAAAATGCCAAAGTGACTTTGTATAATTGTTTGTTTGTTACCACTTCACGCTTCAACCAATGAACCTATTAAGATGAAATTTAATGTGGATATAGTTTGATACCCTGGGAAGGACACAGGATAGTTTTTATCCCGAAATTCCCACGGGGAGCGAAGGCAATGGGCACAGCTAGTTTTTCGATATTTAAGTTTAATTTAATAGAAAACACAAAAAAAGACTTTTCATTGGAAAGCGAAGCCTAAAGCTAGTTTCTCGATATTTTAGTTTAATTCAGAAAATACGAATTTGATTTTTCAATTTAAGCGTTGTTTTGTAAGTTGTATAATAGATGAACTCGAGCGAAACCGCGGGTATCAGCTAGTTATAGATAAATACATAATGTATTTGTATCTACTAAACAAACTTTCCTCATGCATATCCAAGCTCTCTGCCATATTTTACAGCGGTCAACCGTCCCTTGAAACCTTAGGGACCTTCGTAACTTTACCGTTTAATCTGGACATAACCGAATTATTTATATGACCCACGAAAGTTTATCGACCGTGGATGGAGAAGTTGTTTTCTGAACTTTACAACCATACACTTACTGATAATAATGCTAGGCAGAATAACACAGTTAAGGCCCAACGCAGACGACAGACTAATCCGTGCCGCACTTCTTAGTCTGTGAAAATAGAACCCATGGAATACATGCAGTAACGCACACGACGCGCAAAAAGTCCGGCGCGCATCTTGTGCGTCACTGCGTATGATTCCATAGGTTCTATTTTCACAGACTAAAAAGTGCGTCACGGATAGTCTGTCATCTGCGTTGGGCCTAAGGGTAAAATGAAAATCACCAATAGCCCTACATGCCTATGTAGGGCTATTGGTATATGCATCTACGATGGGTATGGGCAGCCCATCGCCATCGTAGATGGCGCTATAAGGTAATTAAAACATAAAATCTTTTATTACTATTAAGTATTTCAATAAAGTAGTACTCTAATTAATTAAATATGACTTACTAGCCGAAGCCCGCGACTTTTGCTTAGGCGTCATTTTTAGAGTTGCGTACCCAAAGGGTAAAAACGGGACCCTATTACTAAGACATCAAGAACCGCGATAGCTAGACAGTTGAAATTTTCACAAATTATGTGTTTCTGTTGCCGCTATAACAATAACAACATATACTAAAAACAAAATAAAACAAATATTTAAGGGAGGCTCCCATACAATCAACGCGATTTTGTATAGATAATAGTGCGGAACCCTTAGTGCGCGAATCCGATTCGCACTTGGCCGGTAATTATATTTCTTATAGATTAGCTGGACCATTATGGTTCTGTTCCATTTTCCAAAATCAGTTATGCCCTATATGTTGACCAGACTTAACAGCTATATAACAAATAAAAGTTTCATTCCCACTTTTTTTTGGAAATATATTCAGTGTACAGACATTTTTTTTACTGTTTTATTATATGTATAGATATGAAATGCAATAAATATTTAAAAAATATATTCAACACTTTTTTGCTAGTAGTGAGTGGTGGCATCTCTGTTTTGCCCTCCAATAGTTTGTATGAGGTTGAGTACCCGTTACGTTAGTAATTTTATCTTTGGTTTTACTCACATCACACATGGACGCTCGTGTACGATCATGTTTTACTTAACTGTTGTTTCACAATTTTGCTCAAAATAGTTCAAGCTTTTGCCGTGTGGTATCCGGCAGAGTAGAATAGGGCCACTCCAACTCCTCCCGTGGATGTCGTAGAAGGCGACTTAGGAAATACGAGCTAAACAAAGCTAATAAACATCAACGAGACCTCGCCAACCCGTCTGACCAGCGAGGAGAGTGTAGGCCAAGTTCTCTGGCTTCTCTAGCCAAGTATGGCTTTGGTAGTACAGAGAGGGTCGTGCTCCTGTAGTGGAGACAAAAAGACCTGATAATGCGCAAGCAGCTAGACCAATTTTGATAAAAAAAGGTATGCAGGAAACTGACACCCTGGATTAACACATAGGCTACTACATACTAAACATCTCCAAGTACCTCGGTTGCCTGGAAGAGATTGCAGTTGCGATAAGGCCGCCTTTTGACATCTGCTTTATGTATCTTTTACTATGTAACTTTATGTTTTGGTGCAATAAAAATTTTAACTAACTAACTAACTCACTAACTACTTTTTTGTGGGTAACACCACGGAGCTAGTATCTTACATAAGTCATACACCGACTCTGAAAAATAGTCCACTCCCACTTCATTACATAGCATGACAATAACTTTAATCTGAGAAAATAATAGATTATAGCAACATTATAGATTATAGCTAAGTGCTCGTAGATACACATAGTACTTTATATTACAAAACAGTATTTTGTCAAGTCATCTGATTACATATTAAGTACCTACAAAGAAACAAGCAAACCGACCGTTTATCTGTTATTTTATGTAATAAGCTGATTATATATTCTACAAGTAAAGTATGTAATCGTCTAGTATTATTGATATTTTAATTAAAGATTAGTTTATTGTGACCACAGTTTATGTAGTTAAATGTTTTTAGTTTAGAAAACAGGTGACTTAAAAGTGATGACGTAGTATATTTCTAGCATCAGTATATAAAACCCTTTCATTTGATAACCCACTCAAAAGGCATTTTTTTTTAAATTCCATTCCTACAAAAAATGTATGCCGTTATAAATAACTGTACAAAAATCCGCTAGATGACAACAACTCAAATCAAACACTTTTCATTTCATTTTTCTAAACGTAAAAACAAACATTTTCTATGGAATTTGTATGAAATACGAAAGCGTGAATACAAGCTATACAAAGCTTATAAACATCAATGAGACCTCTCCAACCCGTCTGGCCAACGGAGAGTGTAGGCCAAGACCTCTGGCAGCTCTGGCCAAGTTTGACTCGGGTAGTACAGAGAGGGTCGTGCTCCTGCAGTGAAGACAAAAAGACCTGATGATGATGACGAAAGCGTGACTTCATAATTTTTTGAAGTCAGACAGCACTCTTAATATCGGTTTTTCTGAATTATCAAATATAAAATTTGAGTGACACTATTTTGAGACGTTTTGTTTTATGAACTGTACCGAATAATTTATTTTTGACTGTCATCTAATTATAATTCAAGATGGCTCCCCTTTTGAGAATAGTCTAAGGGCCTTCGCTAAGTTACGCGAGCGCACGCGGCGGGTTTCGGTCTATCTCTGTCACAAACTCTAAATGCGAAAGAGATAGCAGAATCCGTCGCGGGTCACCTGTCTCTGTACGTAGCGTTTGTGACGGAGATAGACTGAACCCGCCGCGTGCGCCCGCGTAACTTAGCGAAGGCCCTAAGGGTTCGAAAGGTTCACACTGCCAAAGAAAACCTTTTGATCACCAAACGAGATCACCAAACACCGTATATTGCAGTTTTATGTCATGTAGACACGAAACCATATGTCCAATCCATAAAGCTGGTGATAAAAACAATCCCTCAAACTATAGCCCCATTTCACTGCTTAGTTCACTTTCTAAAATACTCGAAAAGCTTGTCAACAAAAGACTATCACAGTTCTTGGAAAAATATGATTTACTTAGCAACAACCAATTTGGGTTTAGAGCAAAAAAGTTTACTGACGATGCTGTACTAACCCTTACCACCCGAATAAAGGACTACCTAGATAAAGGAGAGCGTTGCATAGGAGTGTTCCTGGACCTGCAAAAGGCGTTTGATACTGTGTCAATTCCAATCCTGTTAGCAAGACTTGAAAATATAGGAATCAGAGGTGTAGCACTAAAATGGTTCGAAAGCTATCTAATGAGACGAGAACAGAGGGTTAAAGTTGGGGATGTGGAAAGTGATGTCGGTTTTAGCGATTTTGGTGTCCCACAAGGCAGCACACTAGGTCCCTCCCTATTCCTCGTTTACATAAACAACCTCTGTGAAATGACACTTCCTGGAATGGACCTCTTGATGTTTGCCGACGACACAGTGCTTCTCTTCCATGACAAAACTTGGGATTCGGTGGGAGCACTAGCAGAGCTAGGCATTACAAAGGTTACTTCCTGGCTCGAGGATAATATTTTGTCTCTTAATAGTAGCAAAACCAAATATATTTGTTTTTGCAAAACTGCTGCTAGCCTTCCTCCTACTGGGTTTCAACTGGTGATTCATACATACCCCTGCAACCGCCTAAATAACCACATTTTAAAACAGTGCATATGTGACAAACTTACTCGAGTAAACGATATTAAATATTTGGGTGTAATGGTCGATTCAAACTTAAACTGGAACTGCCATATAAATACAATATCTATAAGAGTAAGGAAACTTATATATGTGTTTAAGAGTCTACGCACAGTCGCTAACTTTAAATTGCTGATACAGACATATCGATCGTTATGTGAAAGTATCATCCGCTACTGCATCAGCTCATGGGGTAATGCTGCCAAAACTCACATCATTGATGTTGAGCGTGCACAAAGAGCAGTACTGAAGGTGCTACTATATCTACCATACAGGCATCCAACAACAAGTGTCTACGAGAAAGCTAAAGTACTCTCTGTAAGAAAACTCTACGTATATCAAATACTTACCAGATATCATTCAAGAATAGTACCAAGCTTACCGAATACTACAAAAAGACTTAATCCGTGCCCTGTGCCCTTCACCTACTGTCAAATTGCACACAAGCACTTTGATTCTGTTGCCCCACGGCTTTATAATAAAATAAAAAATGATTTAAAAATAAATATTAATATATTAATATATTCCAAAATAAATGATTTTTTATTTTAATATATTAAACAATTTCAAATTCAAAACCATTATAATTTCATGGCTTGAAAAACTTGACTACGATTCTTTAGAAAAAGTATTGGACAATCTTAAAAAAAAACTATAATTAAATGGATATCCAACCACTACACACACACGCGCACACCCTAACACTCATATACATACATACACACAAGCACACACATACACAAGCACACACATACACATACACACACACATACACATACACACACACACATACGTTTGTTGCATGTTAAAAGTTTTTTGTTTTTGTTGTTTTGTGTCTCGATATTCACACCAATGGGAGAAGACGCTGGTATCCGAAACACAGCGCGAGCTAACTCGGAAACCAGAGGCTTCATGGAAATTTGTACATTATAAAATATCAACAAATAAAAAAATAAAAAAAATAAACTAAAAGCTCGTTAGTTAAAAAACCAACAACTAAAGGCGCTCAAACAATCATAAACGTTTGCTTGACGATAAATATCAAAATCTGTCTTTTGATATTTATCAAAAAGCAGATAAATATTGCAATAATAATAATATATAATATTTTACACAGTAAACATATTATGTACATTTCATAAGACATGTTTTTATTTAGTACTTATTCTACTGACTGCGTATCCGCGTTTCAGTGTCAAGCAACATTAAGCATTAATGTTTAACGATAGAATCTAATTTGGTTTGACATAGAAATAAGACGTCACTATCGTACGGCTAACTTATTATTTTGTGGAGTAATCCCTCTGTGCCTTAGTCGCCTCTTAAGACATCTGTTACTGACCGCATCACCTATTGATGTGATTCAGATCCCGAGGACTCCCGTGTAAGCGCTCCTGCACAGAATAAATAAAATAAAAATATTTGTAGCCTCCTCATGGGTTGATCAAATATAAAAGAAAAAATCCATCGACTCGCACAGAAGAAGAATTTAAAAAAAGAGTAATAAAAATTAAAAGACACAACGTATGGTCACCCGTCAACATAAACCATTTGTTTATTAGTATATAAGGGCCAAAATTTTTCTTATCATGATTTAGTCAGGCCAGTCTCACAAACATGTTTGCTACTGTGCTGGCACTCTTGTCCCTTGTTTTTATCGCCTTATATCATGTTTCGAAGCGAAAATTCAGTTATTGGAAGCAACGAAAAATACCGTACTTACATCCTGCCCCTATCTTAGGGAACTACGGTCCTTTCATTCTCCAGAGAAAGTACATGGGACAGGTGGCTCAAGATATATGTCTGCAGTTCCCAGGAGCACCGTATTTTGGAGCGTTTTATGGCACAGAGCCGACTCTTATGGTGCAGGACCCGGAGTTCATCAAAAACATCATGACTAAAGACTTCTACTACTTCAGCAGTCGAGAAATTTCCAACTACACTCATAAGGAAGTGTTTACACAAAATTTGTTTTTCACTTACGGAGACAGATGGAAAGTAGTTCGACAAAACCTGACACCTCTCTTCTCATCCTCGAAAATGAAGAACATGTTTTATTTGATTGACAAATGTGCTCATGTCTTCGAAGACATGTTAGACTATGAAATAAAAGTGAATAATATTCAAGAAGTGAGACCGTTAATGGCAAGATTTACCATGGACAGTATAGGATCGTGTGGTTTTGGAATCGATACAGGGACTATGGCAAAAGATTCTTACAATAACCCATTCACGACAATCGGAAATCTCATATTTTTAGACACGTATTACAGAGGTTTAAAAGTAGTAGGAAGAGCAATATGGCCACGCATATTTTATGGATTAGGAATGAAAAGTTTCCCTACAGAAGCTGATGAATTCTTCAATAAAATAATGACAGAAGTATTTGAAAGTCGTCAGTACAGACCTACAAATAGAAATGATTTCGTCGACTTGATATTAAATTTTAAGAAGGATCAGTATATGTCTGGAGACAGTTTGACGAATATGAAAGGAGACACCAAAAAACTAAGTTTGGAGGTGGATGACGAGCTGTTGGTAGCTCAGTGCTTGTTGTTCTTTGCGGCTGGATATGAAACCTCAGCAACTACACTGCACTATACTGCGTATGAGCTGGCGAAGCATCCAGATGTTCAGCAACGAGTTATAGAAGAGATAGATGAGTATCTTCTACGTCATGATAACAAACTTGGTTACGAATGCGTCACGGAACTGCCTTATACTGAAGCGTGTATCGATGAAGCACTTCGTTTGTATCCAGTTGGTGGGGTCCTAACTCGGGAAGTAGTTGAAGATTACACCTTACCCTGTGGGGCTGTTTTAGGGAAAGGTGTTCGTGTTCATGTACCAGTGTACCATCTGCATCACCATCCAGATTTCTTCCCAGAACCTGAAGTGTTTCGACCTGAAAGATTTTATGGTGACGAAAAACAGAACATCAAACCTTATACTTATATGCCGTTTGGGGAAGGCCCTAGGATTTGTATAGGTAAGTTAAAATACTATGCAATCAAATTAAACGAAACAAATAAATTTAAAAAGTCTTTAGTCTTTTATGTCTTGATTTACAACATTTTATTACATTTAATGCTGGACTGCCATGCTGGTCTGGGAGAAATAAAAAAAACTTAGAATGTAACAGCTGCTTCTCTTCCCACGCAGATCGTAAAAGCTGATCGAGGGAATGGGCAAAAATGCAAATCATGTTAACAGGCGATGCGGCTAGCAACCCTTCACTGTATTGATTGCTTTTCCATCTTCTCGCCCACCATGACGCTAAAAGTGGCTTTTGGGTCTTGCGGCCCTGGTCTGCATAGAACCGCAAGACCCAAAATGCTCTGTCTGCCCCATTAGGGATAAAGACGTGATAGTATGTATGTTTGTAATGCTGGAAGAATTGGCATTCATCTTTATGCTTCTGTATCTGCCTACCTACTTTTTTTTTATATATATGCCTCTACTAACTTTATGATTTTTGTTATTTCAGGCATGCGCTTCGCAAAAATGCAGATGTTCGCCGGCATCGTGACCCTGCTCAAGAAGTACCAAGTGGAACTGGCAGAAGGCACTCCTCGGAAGCTGGAGTTCACAGCCACCACTATAGTGACGCAGCCCAAGGAGCTGATCAAGCTGAAGTTCATAGAACGAGAGGGCTGGCAACACAGACAGTTTAAAGCGTACAACTCTTGAGCATATTATAATATGATCTGTCTGAGTTTGTTTTGTTTTTGTAGTCTTCCCGTGGATGTCTTAGAAGGCTTGTTAGGAAATCCTAATCCTTACTAAATTATAAATGCGAAAGTGAATGTATCTATCTATATACATTATGAAAGGGACATACCCGTAATGAATCACACCTATATACTATACTAGATCACTATAGCATAATAATATTAAAAAGACAGTAAAAAATCAACAACAAAAAAATTGGCCATACTAAAGTGTGCCTCCCGGGCAATTTGTATGGAAATGTTTATTTTTGTCTTATTTATTTAATAATTGGGTATCTACTTGTTATTTATAAACTGCGAAGACGGACGTTATTGCGTATCCGTGTTTCAGTGTCAAACAACATTGAGCTCTAACATATGATGATAAAGTATAATTTGGTTTGACATAAAAATAGGACGTCACTGTCGTACGTCTAACGTATTATTCTATAGAGTAACCATAGGGGGGGTTACTCCACTATATATTTTATACGTTTATTGAGAAAAAAGAAATAACAACAAAAAACTAAACTAAACTAAGCTATAAAATAAACATATACTAAATTATGCTAAATTAAAAAAATATACTAACATATTTCGCTATTTTTCAACAAGTCAAATCATATACTTTTCCAAACGTCGAAACAAAATTTTTCTAAGGAATTTGTATGAAACACAGCAAATGACGTCATAGTTTTTTGGAGCCAAATAGCGCTCTAATCATTTTCGCTCGAAAAGCGAGTAAAATGTGCACTAAAAATTAAAATGTTGCAATGATAAATCTAAAATCACATTGAAAATAGATATAATCGTGATAAATGACATTATTATGTGACGTTTTATTTTCTTTATAGAAGCAAAGTACCTGCGCGACCCAGCTTTGCTCGGGCACATCTCAAACATTAACTACATTTTTTAAACTTGTCTAAAAACAATATAAAATAAAAAAAAATATGTATAAACTTAAATATATAGAATATATGTTATAGTGTATAGTGTTTCAGATCCGGCTCCAGACGCAAAGAAGTATAAAAAAAAAACACCGGAATTTATAGAATCATAAAAATTAAAAGACTCAACGTATGGTCACCCGTCAACATAAACCATTTGCCTATTAGTATATAAGGGCCAAATTTTGTCTTATCATGATTTAGTTAGGCGAGTCTCACAAACATGATTGCTACTGTGCTGACACTCTTGTCCTTTGTTTTTATCGCAATAATATATCATGTTTCGAAGCGAAAATTCGGTTATTGGAAGCAACGAAAAATACCGTACCAAAAACCTGTCCCTTTCTTAGGGAACTACGGCCCTTTCATCCTCCAGAAGAAGTACATGGCACAAGTGGCGCAAGACATATGTAAGCAGTTCCCAGGAGCACCGTATGTTGGAGCTTTTTACGGCACAGAGCCGACTCTTATGGTGCAGGACCCGGAGATCATCAAAACCATTATGACGAAGGACTTCTACTTCTTCAGCAGTCGAGAAATCTCCAACTACACTTATAACGAAGTGATTACTCAGAATTTATTCTTCACCTACGGAGACAGATGGAAGGTGATTCGGCAAAACCTGACTCCGCTGTTCTCATCGTCGAAAATGAAGAACATGTTTTATTTGATCGACAAATGTGCTCATGTCTTTGAAGACATGTTAGATTATGAGATAAAAATGGATAAAGTTCAAGCAGTGAGACCGTTAATGGCAAGATTTACCATGGACAGTATAGGATCGTGTGGTTTTGGAATCGATACAGGGACTATGGCAAAAGATTCTTACAATAACCCATTCACGACAGTCGGAAATCTCATATTTTCAGACACGTACTACAGAGGTTTAAAAGTAGTAGGAAGAGCAATATGGCCACGCATATTTTATGGATTAGGTATGAAAAGTTTCCCTACAGAAGCTGATGAATTTTTCAATAAAATAATGACAGAAGTATTTGAAAGTCGTCAGTATAGACCTACAAATAGAAATGATTTCGTCGACTTGATATTAACTTTTAAGAAAGATCGGTACATATCTGGAGACAGTTTGACGAATATGAAAGGAGACACCAGAAAAGTAAGTTTGGAGGTGGACGACGAGCTGTTGGTAGCCCAGTGCTTGTTGTTCTTTGCGGCTGGATTTGAAACCTCAGCAACTACATTGCACTATACTGTGTATGAGCTGGCGAAGCATCCAGATGTTCAGCAACGAGTAATAGAAGAAGTAGACAAGTACCTTCTACGTCATGATAACAAACTTGGTTACGAATGCGTCACGGAACTGCCTTTCACTGAAGCGTGTATCGATGAAGCACTTCGTTTGTATCCAGTTCTTGGAGTTATAACTCGGGAAGTAGTTGAAGATTACACCTTACCTTGTGGGGCTGTTTTAGGGAAAGGTATTCGTGTTCATGTACCAGTGTACCATCTGCATCACCACCCAGATTTCTTCCCAGAACCTGAAGTGTTTCGACCTGAAAGATTTTATGGTGACGAAAAACAGAACATCAAACCTTATACTTATATGCCGTTTGGGGAAGGCCTTCGGATTTGTATAGGTAAGTTAAAATACTATTTGATCGAATTTAACGAAACAAAGAAATTGAAAATCCTGTTTTGATTTACAAAATTTTATTACGTTTAAACTGTTGGAAGAATTAGCATTCATCCTTCTGCTTCTGTATCTGCCTACCTAAGTTATTGTCATCGTTTCAGCCGCTGGTCTTTTCCAATGATTTCCAAAATAATTGATTTAAAGCGGCCTGCATACAGAATTTTCCTAGTGACCTTGGTCATGACTCACGTCGTCTGAACACATAATATGTATGCTGCGCTTGCCAGTACGTAGCCGCTTTTTGAGAACCAGTTTGCCCCATTAGCTATTACTTCGTTTCGCTACGTGCCTCTAATAACTATATGTTTTTTTATTATTTCAGGCTTGCGCTTTGCAAAAATGCAGATGTTTGCCGGCATCGTGACCCTGCTCAAGAAGTACCGAGTGGAACTGGCAGAAGGCACTCCTCAGAAGCTGGAATTCACAGCCACTTCTATAGTGACGCAGCCCAAGGAGCTGATCAAGCTGAAGTTCATAGAACGAGAGGGCTGGCAACACAGACAGTTTAAAGCGTACAACTCTTGAGCATATTATATTATGATCTATCTGAGTCTGTTTTCTTTTTGTGTGTGTAAGTGGCCAACACTGGTGTCAGTGTCAGATTTTACAAGCTATCGCTTGACGACTGCCATTCGATGATCAAACAGCCGAGACTAACAGCTTTACGACTCTTCAAAAGTACCTCGTGATTTTTTTATGCCACCACCCATCAAAGTGCTGACCACGCAAGGGGTTGCTTTACTTACGTCAGCGCTAGCAATACGTAATTGCACCGGGCCAACGAGCTCCAACCCATATGAACATTAACATTTTTTGCGCATTTTATGTCGACTTTTGCTCATATATACTAGCTTATATATCCCCTTGACTAAATTAACAGTTCCCTACATCAGTACACATATAGAAATTTTTGACATTTTGAAATTTGTTCAATATTGCGCATCCAGGCAATGTATTTAGCCGTATAAAGACTACCTTTTAGAGGTCATAAAAATGTCTTTTTTTTATGAAATGTAGGAAATAAGGACAATCATTTAGTGTCTCGATCCAAAATTAATGAAATGCTGCTTAAAAACCCAAAACACCAAATAGGTTTTCCATATAGCACACGGTTTAATATTTTTTTTTGCATGCCATGACTATTCCCTATATACATGTATATATGGAGCGAGTAGGTGGTGGGTTGATATAAATGGCATAAAGTCAAACGGATCTTATTTTAAAAATGGGTGTACCTCAAGTCTCTAACCTAGGACCGTTACTCTTTTAAGTGTACGTCAATGATTGCCTTATGCGATTGAGAAACAGGCTGGCATGGTGTTTCACCAACGACACGTCTCTTATTTTTTTGAATAGACCGTCACAGCGAAGATGCTTTATTATACTGCGGTAAATGACACCTTGACGGCCATTTCTAACTGGTTTTCAGCCTGAAAACCTTATGTTGAATCCAAACAAGACCCAATGCATTAGATTTAGTCTTCCCAAAGAGGGGCAGGCCAAAATTGATGTACTACTAGACGGTCAAAAAATAGATCTCGTTGAAAATACTACTTTCTTGGGAATCACAATAGATTCAAAACTTCAATGGGGTGCCCATATCTCTAAACTTGCTAAAAGGCTAAGCTCAGCAGCTAATGCTATTAGGAGAATCAGACAATAGACAGATGTAGTAACTGCTAGCCTAGTTTACTTTAGTTACCTTCATAGTCTGATGTCTTACGGGTTTCTTCTATGGGGAAATGTAGCTGATAAGCTGATAGCGGAAAGACTATTTTAGTAGGTATACAAAAAAGGGCAATTTATTTTATTTACAGTTTAGGATCGAGAGGCTTTCTAGTGGATTTTCAAAGAAAATTTATATTTTTAAAATAAAAAAACTCTTTAAGTGCGACAAAACCCAGACACAATAGTAAGACAATGGAAGCCGGGTGGAATTCCACCCAGTGACAGCGGAAAGGTTTAAGGTTAAATATTGCCTTGTTTAATAAAGTGGCCATATTATGATTTTAGAGTTTCGCGGTCACAATGACTGTTAAAATTACGGCACTTACTTTAAATGATATCAATCACGGTATGTCCCATAATACTAACAACCTAATGCGAATTGTGTTAATAGGCTAGCAACCCTTCACACATAGCTTCTCGCCCATCATCATTGCAAAAGTGGCTTCTGGATCTTGCAGCCTTGGGCACTGTCTGCTCAAAGCTTCAAGATCCAAAACGCTCTGTCAGTCCCATTAGGGATAAAATCGTGATGTAAGATGTATAAAATAAAAGAAATGACATATGTTTGCCTTCACAATAAAAATTTCAAGAAAGATCGTGTGGTCACCTTTAAGCATAACAACAATGTTGCTATAAGTATATAAGGTTCAAATTTTGTCTTATCATGATTCAGTTAGGCGAGTCTCACAAACATGATTGCTACTGTGTTGACACTCTTGTCCTTTGTTTTTATCGCCATAATATATCATGTTTCGAAGCGAAAATTCGGTTATTGGAAGCAACGAAAAATACCGTACTTACATCCTGCCCCTATCTTAGGGAACTACGGTCCTTTCATTCTCCAGAGAAAGTACATGGGACAGGTGGCTCAAGATATATGTCTGCAGTTCCCAGGAGAACCGTATTTTGGAGCGTTTTATGGCACAGAGCCGACTCTTATGGTGCAGGACCCGGAGTTCATCAAAAACATCATGACTAAAGACTTCTACTACTTCAGCAGTCGAGAAATTTCCAACTACACTCATAAGGAAGTGTTTACACAAAATTTGTTTTTCACTTACGGAGACAGATGGAAAGTAGTTCGACAAAACCTGACACCTCTCTTCTCATCCTCGAAAATGAAGAACATGTTTTATTTGATTGACAAATGTGCTCATGTCTTCGAAGACATGTTAGACTATGAAATAAAAGTGAATAATATTCAAGAAGTGAGACCGTTAATGGCAAGATTTACCATGGACAGTATAGGATCGTGTGCTTTTGGAATCAATACAGGGACTATGGCAAAAGATTCTTACAATAACCCATTCACGACAATCGGAAATCTCATATTTTTAGACACGTATTACAGAGGTTTAAAAGTAGTAGGAAGAGCAATATGGCCACACATATTTTATGGATTAGAAATGAAAAGTTTCCCTACAGAAGCTGATGAATTCTTCAATAAAATAATGACAGAAGTATTTGAAAGTCGTCAGTACAGACCTACAAATAGAAATGATTTCGTCGACTTGATATTAAACTTTAAGAAAGATCGGTACATGTCTGGAGACAGTTTGACGAATATGAAAGGAGACACCAAAAAAGTAAGTTTGGAGGTGGATGACGAGCTGTTGGTAGCTCAGTGCTTGTTGTTCTTTGCGGCTGGATATGAAACCTCAGCAACTACACTGCACTATACTGCGTATGAGCTGGCGAAGCATCCAGATGTTCAGCAACGAGTTATAAAAGAGATAGATGAGTACCTTCTACGTCATGATAACAAACTTGGTTATGAATGCGTCACGGAACTGCCTTATACTGAAGCGTGTATCGATGAAGCACTTCGTTTGTATCCAGTTCTTGGGGTCCTGACTCGGGAAATAGTTGAAGATTACACCTTACCCTGTGGGGCTGTTTTAGGGAAAGGTGTTCGTGTTCATGTACCAGTGTACCATCTGCATCACCACCCAGATTTCTTCCCAGAACCTGAAGTGTTTCGACCTGAACGATTTTATGGTGACGAAAAACAGAACATTAAACCTTATACTTATATGCCGTTTGGGGAAGGCCCTAGGATTTGTATAGGTAAGTTAAAATACTATGCAATCAAAGTAAACGAAACAAAGAAATTTAAATTTCTTTAGTCTTTTCTGTCTTGACTTACAACATATTATTACATTTAATGCTGGATCGCCATGCTGGTCTGGGAGAAATAAAAAAAACTTAGAATGTACCAGCTGCTTCTCTTCCCAAGCAGATCTTAAAAGCCGATCGAGGGAATGGGCAAAAATGCAAATCATGTTAACAGGCGATGCGGCTAGCAACCCTTTACTGTATTGATTGCTTTTCCATCTTCTCGCCCACCATTACGCTAAAAGTGGCTTTTGGGTCTTGCGGCCCTGGTCTGCATAGAACCGCAAGACCCATAATGCTCTGTCTGCCCCATTAGGGATAAAGACGTGATAGTATGTATTTTTGTAATGCTGGTAGAATTAGCATTCATCTTTATGCTTCTGTATCTGCCTACCTACTTTTTTTTTATATATATATGCCTCTACTAACTTTATGATTTTTGTTATTTCAGGCATGCGCTTCGCAAAAATGCAGATGTTCGCCGGCATCGTGACCCTGCTCAAGAAGTACCAAGTGGAACTGGCAGAAGGCACTCCTCGGAAGCTGGAGTTCACAGCCACCACTATAGTGACGCAGCCCAAGGAGCTGATCAAGCTGAAGTTCATAGAACGAGAGGGCTGGCAACACAGACAGTTTAAAGCGTACAACTCTTGAGCATATTATAATTATGATCTCTCTGAGTTTGTTTTGTTTTTGTAGTCTTCCCGTGGATGTCTTAGAAGGCTTGTTAGGAAATCCTAATCCTTACAAATTATAAATGCGAAAGTGAATGTATCTATCTATATACATTATGATAGGGACATACCCGTAATGAATCAAACCACAGCCTATATACTATGCTAGATCACTATGGCATAATAATATTAAAAAGACAGTAAAAAATCAACAACAAAAAAATTGGCCATACTAAAGTGTGCCGCCCGGGCAATTTGTATGGAAATGTTTCTTTTTGTCTTATTTATTTAACCCTTTAACCGCGAGCGTCGCATATATGTGACAAACATTGTCGGGCCCATTCCGCGAAGGTCGCATATTTGCGACAAAAAAAATGCTCGTATGGCACATAACTTAAGTATCCATATCCGTTTATGGTTGTAGATAGGTATGTTAGATTTACCATGTCTCGCGCTGGGGGCACGACAACTGATATAAAGTCTCGCGGTGAAAGGTAAATAATTGGGTATCTACTTGTTATTTATAAACTGCGATCAAATCCGGCAGTAAATAAATAAACCTATTAAGATAGCCCAAAAAAAAGTTTTAACTTGTGTTATGGGACACTAACTCACCGATACTATTTGTTATGTTATAATAAATACAATAGATAAACATCCAAGACTTAGGACAATTTGATAAAAAGCCATTGTTCCAATTCGCCATTGGATCGAACCCAAAACCTTCAAGTGACAAACACCAGTCGCAAGATTATATCTAAATCGTGTTATTATAAAGAGTACTTAAAATCTCTTACCCTAGACTTTTCTATACAACGTAGTCTACGTTTTAATTTGAAACCACATGCCAGATTTCGGTAAAAAATTGTAGTTTTAAAAATATTGCAATTATCTAGGGTTAAAATTGTTTTCCGACGTAAAATTATGAACTGGAAAATAATTAAAAGGAAAAAAAAATTTAGAAGTTTACGATACTGATGGTCAAAAATGATAAAACACACTATATTCTAATTTAAGTTCATATTTTGACTGTGAAACCCAGATACCTATATGCAATATCTTTGAAGTTACAAAATTTTGCCGAAATCGGGCATGTCGTTTTTAAAATAAAACGTAGACTACATGTACCAGCTGCTTCTCTTCCCACGCAGATCGTAAAACCCGATCGAGGGAATGGGCAAAAATGCAAATCATGTTAACAGGCGATGCGGCTAGCAACCCATCACTGTATTGATTGCTTTTCCATCTTCTCGCCCACCATGACGCTAAAAGTGGCTTTTGGGTCTTGCGGCCCTGGGCTCTGCATAGAACCGCAAGACCCATAATGCTCTGTCTGCCCCATTAGGGATAAAGACATGATAGTATGTATGTATGTATGTAGACTACATTTGTATGGAAAAGTGGAGTTTGGTCTAGGGTAAGGGGACTCTTAAGTCACATTAGTCACAAAATAAGTAACTACTAGTACTCACGCATAAGTAGACCCTGTGGGGTCACTCCAAAAGCGGTACGCAAGACGGACGTTACTGCGTATCCGTGTTTCAGTGTCAAACAACATTGAGCTCTAACGTATGATGATAAAGTATAATTTGGTTTGACATAAAAATAGGACGTAACTGTCGTACGACTAACGTATTATTCTATGGAGTAACCCCCCTGTTATCTAGTTAGTTTCTTGAAGGGATTGATACTTTTAATTTATCGGCTGTAGGAATATCGATGGTATACTTGAGTTATAATATGTCTCTGGCAATGAGTCAAAACACTATAACTGATAAAAATTATATTAAAAATAAAATAAAGGCCACGGTTAAAAAACTAATAAAAATATGAGTAGGAGTTCGTTAGTATGACAATATTATAATTTTCTTACAATAATGATGAGAAAAATTTAATTTAAATTTATACGGTTATTGAGAAAAAAGAAATAACAATAAAAAACTAAACTAAACTAGTGGTTCGCCGCGAACTTAGACCTCGGGATTTTATTTCAAAACTGTACCAATTTTAATGTCCAGTGAAACTGTGATACATTATTCACTGCCGATTCGATACCGTTGCAGGAAACAGATTTTCCAACCTTCTTTCTTCTTCTATTCTGAGCTGCAAAAGTTTCATTTTATAATTTTTTTTCAAACAATTTAAATCAAAACCTGGATCAAATTCGATATCCCTAAGACATTTGGGACTTAAAAAAGCAACGTATGTGCATCCAGCCGCCAACTATTTTACGGCTACGTCTCATCATCATCATCATTTCAGCCACTCCACTGCTGGACATAGGCCTCACCCGAGGATTTCCAAAATTACCGATCTAGAGCGGCTTCCAGCGACCTTAGTCAGTTCGACAAACCACCTTGCGGGTGGATGTCCTATATACGCTTCGCTTGCCGTTGCCGTGGTTGCCAATCGAGTACCTTTTTGCCCCATCGGCCATCGGTTCGTCGCGCTATGTGTCCGCCCACTGCCATTTCAACGAGCTAATCCGCTGGGCTATGTATGTCAGTGACTTTAGTTCTCTAGGAGAAGCACAACGAGCTAATCCGCTGGGCTGTGTCAGTGACGAATTTCCTCATTTCTGATTCGATCGCGAAGAGAAACACCGAGCTTAGCCCTTGCCATAGCGCGTTGCACCTTTAGCCCTCTTATGAGATCCATAGTAAGGGACCACGTTTAAAATCCATAAGTCATCACTGGTAACACACATTGTTTGTCAAACTTTAGTCTTAAAAAACTGAGGTATTTTTGACGAGAAGACTGCCCAGCCGAGTCAGATTCGTCGAAAGACCTCGAAGCCAAAGCTTCCTGCCTGGATCAATTGACCGAGGTCTACAATTTCGAGGGTGGAGCTCCCAACCAAACATGTAGTGGCGCAACATGGACATTCGACATGACTTTCGTTTTGTTGTTGCAACGTCCACTGCCGAACATAGGCCTCTCCCAAAGATTTCCAAAATGACCGATCTAGAATAGCTGGAAGGCGCTGGATGCAAGCCGCTCTAGCTGGAAGGATCTAGATCGGTCATTTTAAGGCTCACCTGTTTGGAAACTCGGTTTAGGTCTGCGAGCATAGTACATACATACTTAAGTCTTCCATCGATTTCGCCATGACAACGATATCATCGAAAAATCGAAGGTGAGTGATAAACTCGCCATTGATGGCAATGCAAAATCCTTACCATTCCAGAAGCTTGATCTTCAAGTGCAACGGTGAACAGTTTCGAAGATATAACGTCTGGTTTACACCTCTATGCAGTGGAATTGCCGTCGTCCACTGCTCCTGTACTCGGACTGACATAGTGGCGTTACTGTATAAGCACTTCAACACCTCGATATACCGATAGTCAATACGGCATCGCTGGAGACTAAAGCACGGCCCATGTTTCGATCGAATCGAAGGCTTTTTCATAGTCCTCTATCCCAAAGCATAACGGCCGGTTATACTCCCTCGTCTTCTCTATAAGATGCCGCAGCGTATAAATGTGGTCCATGGTGCTAAAGCCCTTACGGAAACCGGCTTGTTCGGGAGGCTGGAAGGCATCAAACCTATTTGCGGGACGATTCGTGATGACCCTCGAAAACAACTTATATACATGACTAAGACACGTGATAGGCCTATAGTTCTTCAATAGAGTGTTATCTCCCTTTTTGAAGAACAGAATCCCAATGCACCTGTTCCATGCTTCTGGCGTTACGCCCTCGAGCAGAATGCAATTAAAGAGCCTCTGAAGGACTTTCAGTAGCAGCGTTCCGCCCGCTTTCAAAGGCTCTGCTGTGATTCCATCCTCGCCTGGCGCCTTGTTGTTTTTAAGCTGATGTCCGGGACATCTTCGGTATAGTGTCGGGTTAGCTTGGCTCTTGGGCAAACGCCAACGTCTACGACTACTTTATTCAAAGTGAGTCTTGCGATTTGTGCACATTTATTGCCCAGGCAAGCGACAGTGGAAATTGCGTTCGTGAGCATGACACTTGGCCAGTCTTCCACGACCGGGTCATGCGTGGGATGGGAACCGTGTTCTGGTAAGGATTCTTGCTCTCGAATCTTCACGCTAGCGCTTTAAGCGTTCATGGTATAGTTTCTGATTTCGTACTTCCCTTGCGTACTCACGCTGTGAACACAAGCGTTTGGAGCGTTCGGGCGAAGTTTCTTGCTGACAAAGCCCTTACTGACTGACTCTCTACGTAAAACTACTTCGCGGGCTTTAGTTGCCGCTGATCTCTTGTTAGTTTGTGGCATTATTACTAATACTACAACAGAAGCACAAACAAACAGCGATATCGATTGAACCAAAGTTTACTCAACAATTTAGTAAACTACCTAGTAGTTCTTCGCGAACTTAGACCTCGCGATGATTTTTCGCAATTCAGTTTCCTAAATAACCCCTAGATGGCGGTATCCAAAGTTAGAACGCGCTATGGTTTCATTTGCTACATAATCGCGGACATTTTTATTAATATTTCAAAAACTACTGAACCGATTTTGATGCCCAACGAACTTGAAAATTCTATTGATGTTTCATACATGCCTACCAAGTTTCATGAAAATCAAACCATCGGTTCGGCTGCTATCGCGGTACAAACATACATACATACATACATACATACATACATACATACATACATACATACATACATACATACATACATACATACATACATACATACATACATACATACATACATACATACATACATACATACATACAATGTGTTTTCGCCCCAACTCGATTTAGAGACCTCACTCGCTTCGCTCGCTCGGTCAATTAAACTAAGCTGTAAAATAAACTTATACTAAATTATGCTAAATTTAAAAAAAAACTACTAACAAAAACTATGGATTGACATCTGAAATAAAGAATTTATTTAAAAAATGTATTAAATTTCTACATCGTCCATGTAACTAAAGGATGTATTGTTTATGGGTTTTGGTGAGTATAAGTAGTCGATATCAATTAGTCGATAAATTATTTCTTTATAAACACTACAAAATGTGTCGTCTAAGTGCCAAGATAACGAGGTCTACTCATAAGGTAAACAACTAATTATTGACGTCATGCTGATTACAACAAAAATATACTTTATACTCTAATAAAGTATACTGAACGATGAATTAAGGGTCCCCCGACCCTAGACTTCTCCATACAAACGTAGTCTACGTTTAACTTTGAAACCACATGTCAGATTCCGGTAAAAATTGGTAATTGTAAAGAAATTGCAATTATCTAGGGTATAACCCTAGATAATTACAAACTGGTTTCCTATGGTAAAATTATGAACTGGAAAGAAAATATAACGATTTAGAAGTTTCCCATAGTAATGGTAAAAAATGATATAAAACACTATATTCTATTTCAAGTTCATATTTTTACCGTCGGAAACTAGTTATAAACCTAGATAATTGCAATATCTTTGAAATTACAAAATTGTGCCCAAATCGGACATGTCGTTTTGAAATAAAACGTAGACTACGTTTGTATGGAAAGTTGTATTTTGGTCTAGGGTCGGGGGACCCTTAAGTCCATGATAAGGAACAACTTTCCTCAAGAAACATTTACACGATGACTATTCTTTTTTTTTGAAGCCGAAGGCCACATACAGTGTTTTAAAAATTGGCTAGCTTGTGTAGGTTCTATTTATCGGTTTCTCCCAACCCTGAAATCGCAAAATAAATCTTCAGCTTCATACATTTTGAAACGGTAGTTATTTAATTTTGTATGGAGCCGCAGTTTTTATATATAAAGACCGTTAGTAAGACCTATTTAGCTGGTCAAAGTAAAAATTCAGAAACCAAAATGTTTGACTAAAACTCGAAAGTAAAATCGTGAGATCAATTAGTACTACCACCACCAGTGCTCCTGCAGTGGAGAAAAAGACCCGATGACAAAGATGACGATGACTCCACTGGATTTATGCCAATAAAGACTGGTGACCATAAAAAAAACTGATATACCTATATTATTGACTATAATTAATAAGTAAACAAATCAGTGGACTTGAACCACAAAAGTTTTTATAGGAAACACAACTTTATTGCTAATGTTTATTAGAGATAGATTGCAATAAAAAGAGAAAAAAAAATTATAGCTGTAGTTTTATCATGTTGTTTGTTCAAGACTAGAATATTAAAAGCTATTTTTTATCCGACTTCTAAAAATAGCACGAGCTTATCAATTTGATCCGCTTGTCTGCAATAACAAAAATTGATATACCCATATATCTTATACCTTTAAACGAGCAATTCTTGTATGTATATATATTTATTTATAAATTTCTGTGATCTCGAAAACGGCTCTAACGATTTCGCTGAAAATTTGTATATGGGGGTTTTCGGGGGTAAACAATCGATCTAGATTAGTTTCATGTTTGGGAAAACGCGTGTTTTCGAGTTTTCATGCGTTTTTCTTTCCACGCAGAATATGGTCGCTAATTTCGTCGCGCCGCGACCGCCTCGATTTAGCTCAGTGGTTAAGGATAGCGACCGCTAGAAAGAGTGTTACGGGTTCGAATAACACTCGGTGACTTACTTTTGTTTTTTTATGTTTAAGTATTTATTTAATATACGTAATCAATGTAAGAGAAAGAAATTATAATTAATTAACTAAATGCTATTCTATAAATTAAAAATATTACTAAAAATAAAAACATTAATTTATATAAAAAATCGTTCCCAGATCGCCACCGTCAACAGGCAGAGTCCCCAAGAGGCTGGCGGCATTTCCGCGTTGTATTGCAAGGCTAAGCCTTTGGCCGAAATGCGCACCAGCTCTTGGGTCCCCAGAGACGTCGATCAAACGTGCGGAGACCTCTCTAAATAGTTGACGGGCTTCTACACCCCAGGGCCCTAAGGTCTCCACGACGAAGGGCACAAATATATAAGGCTCGCCTAGACCCGCGTATTTGCGCTTTTTATTCGCTTCTGCTCCCGCTGCGGCCGCGCCCGCTCTTCGGGCGGTCGCTTGGAGGTGGGATGGGGCCACAGTGTCTACACAGGTGGCATCCCAAACCAAAGACCGCCCGTTTTTCCACGGAATGAGCGTCATCCCGTTGTTTAAGTTTATATTTTTTTTTATTTTGCATTGTTTTTAGACAAGTTTAAAAAAAAATAGTTAATGTTTGAGATGTAACCGAGCAAAGCTCGGTCGCCCAGGTACTTATACCTTTAAACGAGCAATTCTTGTATATTTATTTATATGTATATTTCCGTGATCTCGAAAACGGCTCTAACGATTTCGCTGTAATTTGGTATATTGGGGTTTTCGGGGGTAAACAATCGATCTAGATTAGTCATATGTTTGGGAAAACACGTGTTTTCAAGTTTTCATGCGTTTTTCTTTCCACGCAGAATATGATATAACCGAGCAAAGCTCGGTCACCCAGGTACTTATCGACTATAAATGAGTAAACAAATCAGTGGACTTGAACCACAAAAGTTTTTATAGGAAACACAACTCTATTGCTAATGTTTATTAGAGATAGATTGCAATAACATGAGAGAGAAAAAAAATGAAAGCTGTAGTTTTATCATGTTGTTTGTTCAAGACTAGAATATATAAAGCTATTTTTTATCCGACTTCTAAAAATAGCAGGAGCTTATCAATTTGACCCACTTGTCTGCAATAACAAAAATTGATATACCCATATTATCGACTATGAATGAGTAAACAAATCAGTGGACTTGAACCACAAAAGTTTTTATAGGAAACACAACTCTATTGCTAATGTTTATTAGAGATAGATTGTAATAACAAGAGAGAGAAAAAAAAATGATAGCTGTAGTTGTATCAATATAAAAAGCTATTTTTTATCCGACTTCTAAAAATAGCAGGAGCTTATCACTTTGACCAGCTTGTCTGCAGGAGACGTATTTTTGAAATCACTTGTCACATCAAGAAGGTTTGCGCGAGCGTTTCCAAACGAGCGCATTTTTGAATCGGTAGTTTGCGAAGGATTTGCAGCGAGTGGTCTTGACCACTCGTAATTCTGACATTTGTAGCGTAGATATGTCATCGAAACCAATCATGGGAAATCCGTTCCATTTAACGTTGCTTTTTTATTAATGTTTGAATTTTTAGAAAAGCATAGACAAATTATCGATGTTTTCTGCGTAAAACAATATTGTTTTGCGCTGACACGACGGTTTCAAAAATACGATCAATTTGTATTTTACGCGAGCGGTGAGTTAAAAAAACTACACGTTTTGTGTTTCGCTGAGTCCCTCAATGAAAAATAGCACTCCAGTACGGCTGTCGTCAATATTTCTTTTGCCATGACCGTCTGACGTATTGAAAAAAAGTCGCATGACAGTTGACAACTTAACTGCCTTTGTGGTATGCATGTTGGAAGATCGAGGGGATATTTAAAACAATCTACGTTAGTGTAACATTCAAATCGTTTGTTTGTTCAGTTGTAACTTTATTAAAATAAATTCTTATCATATTTAAACAATATGCGATACTAAACATCGTAGGTGATGCCATATATGTTTAATATTAAATTAGACTATTGTCTCTAAATAAAATTATTATTTATCGGTTCCTTAAAAGAAGTGTATATTTTACACATTCCAATATTCCTCATTATATAAACAAAACTATTCTAATTATTATTGATACGCGTAAATATATAACACGCGTGACGAATGGAAAAATATTTTTGGCCCATCGGTAGGGTTACTAAAAAAAATTGCACACGTATTTTTTCTTTTCTCTGAAAAACAAAAAATGGCACACATACCCTTAAATCCTTTCCCTGCGGAAGAGTGCCTAGAGTAAGGCTGGCAGCATAGCCACGTTGTATGGCAATGCTCATTCTTTGAGCAAAGTAATTACCAGCCAACCTCGACCAGCCTATAAATTTCTCTAGCTATTATTAAGTCCTAAGTGGAAAATGTTCATAGTCTTTAAAGGTGCGATATAAGACGTTATAGATGTTATGACTTGGCAAGTTGCGCTTTTCCCCAAAAACCAACTCGAATGGTATAGGTATACTTTGTTTCTGTGTGAACAGATGTATTGTAAGCAAACGCACCAATAGGGTAACCACTTACTCTATATGTATCAAGTACTAAGTCCGTATTCAAAAATAAGCATCTAGAATTTGATGGGCATTTTCTAGAACTCTAATAGTCTGATGAAGATACGCTGTGGACGTTAATTTCTTTATTTTTGACAAATCACATACCTTTTGGAAAGTAGCGGAAGTAAATTTAGTGCCTCTATCTGTTTTATATCTTCTGGGATACCGCAGCGCAGTATAAAGTTACTTACCACTTTTTATGCAATGTCTTTTGAACCTTGGTCACTAATGCGTAGGCTTTGATCATCATCATCCGAGCGTATTTTCCTGGTTTCATCCTCAGCAGTAATGCTTCAGAGCCCGGGGTCCGTTACCTAGCAAAGGAGATTTGACGAGGTTACTAGTTTTTTTACACAGAGCGACTGCCGTCTGACCTCCGCAGCCTAAAGGGTAAACCAGAAGCAATCCTTGGATAGTTTGACATTCGAGACCCAGTGTATAGGTACGTGCTTCTGAAACATGGAATCAACTTTATTTTTGGATAATCGGGTGATTCCAGCCTGCAATATCCTAACCAGACTGGAAACAACTTATCACAAAGTATGCTTCCTAGTGGGATTCGTAACCATGACCTCCGGGTCATAAAGCGAACGGCTTGACCACTAGGCCACGGAGGCAGTCGTATATATAATTCGTAGGCTTTGATATACTTAGTTAAATTAAATGAAGGGTTAGATTGATTTCTTAGAATATTTTCTTGTTACAGTCTCGTACTTGTTACAATTTTTCACTGTCCCCGCAAACTGCGAGAAGGAACTTCGTTCTAAAATAACAATTGAATTGAATTATCATATTGGGGCGATTTCATTTCTATCTTTGAGCAAATGAAAGATAAAAATTAGAAGACAGAACGTGTGGTCATCCGTCAGCATAACAAACAGTGTTGCTCTAAGTAATATACGAGTAAGGTCCCAATTCCGTCTTGTCGCGATTCAGTTAAACGAGTCTCACTAACATGATTGCTATTGTGGTGACACTCTCGATCTTTGTTTTTATCGTTTGTATTTGTTTAAATCAAGTTTCAAAACGAAAATTCAGTTATTGGAAGCAACAAAAAATACCGTATTTACAACCTGTCCCTATCTTAGGGAACTACGGCCCTTTCATTTTCCAGAGGAAGTACATGGGACAAGTGGCTCAAGATATATGTCTGCAGTTCCCAGATGTACCATATTTTGGAGCTTTCTTCGGCACAGAGCCGACTCTTATGGTGCAGGACCCGGAGATCATCAAAACCATTATGACGAAGGACTTCTACTACTTCAGCAGTCGGGAAATTGCCAACTACACTCATAGGGAATTGATGACTCAAAATTTGTTTTTCACTTACGGAGACAGATGGAAGGTGATTCGGCAAAACCTGACTCCTCTCTTCTCATCCTCTAAAATGAAGAACATGTTTTATTTGCTTGACAAATGTGCTCGTACCTTTGAAGAGATGTTAGACTATGAGACAAAAATAGATAAAGTTCAAGCAGTGAGACCGTTAATGGAAAGATTTACCATGGATTGCATCGCATCATGTGCTTTTGGGATCAATATAGAGACTATGGCAAAAGATACTCACAATAATCCTTTCACGGCCATCGGCACTCGCATATTTTCGGAGACGTATTATAGAGGCTTCAAAATCGCAGCCAGGGCAATATGGCCAGCCATATTTTATGGATTGAGAATGAGACGATTTCCTTCAGAAGTTGATGAATTTTTTGCTAAAATAATGAAGGAAGTTTTCGAAAGTCGTCAGTATAGACCTACAAATAGAAATGATTTCGTCGATTTGATACTAAATTTCAAACAGAATCAATACATTTTTGGAGATAGTATAGAAAATATGAAAGGGGGTAACAAGAAAGTGAGTTTGGAGGTCGAAGACGATATTCTTATAGCTCAGAGCGTTGTGTTCTTTGCGGCTGGGTTTGAAACCTCGGCGACTACACTGCAATATACTTTGTATGAGCTGGCGAAGCATCCAGAGGCTCAGCAACGAGCTATAGAAGAAGTAGATGAGTACTTTATACGTCATAATAATAAACTGGGTTACGAATGCGTTACAGAGCTGCCTTTTACTGAAGCGTGTTTTGATGAAGCTCTTCGTCTGTATCCAGTTCTTGGAGTTCTAACGCGGGAAGTAATTGAAGATTACACTTTACCTTGTGGTGCTGTTTTAGAGAAAGGTGTTCGTGTTCATGTACCAGTGTACCATATGCATCATCATCCAGATTTCTTCCCAGATCCTGAGGAGTTCCGACCTGAAAGATTTTATGGTGATGAAAGACAGAGTATTAAACCCTATACTTATATGCCATTTGGGGAAGGCCCTAGGATTTGTATCGGTGAGTTAAAAAACTATTCAATAAAAGAATCAAACGTTTAGTTACAACAACTAAAAAATTCTCTGTATTTGACTTCAAAGCGACCTGCATTGAGCGTAATCCAGTAACCTTGGCCATGTCGTCTGGACAACTAGGTGGGTTGGCTTGCCAGTTCGTGGTAGCTATTTGAGAACCTGTTTACTCCATCGGCTATCAGTTCATCACATTATCATTATATCTCCTGGCCGTTTTCGACTATGCTAACTGTCTTTGTTTGAACCAAAGAAATATAAATTTGTTCAGTTTGGCCCGCTACGTGCCTCTAAAACCTTTAGGTTTTTTATAATTTCAGGCATGCGCTTCGCAAAAATGCAGATGTTCGCCGGCATCATGACCCTGCTCAAGAAGTACCGAGTGGAACTGGCAGAAGGCACTCCTCAGAAGCTGATGGAGTTCACAACCACCAACACAGTGACGCAGCCTATAGAGCTGATCAAGTTGAAGTTTATAGAACGGGAGGGCTGGCAACGAAAATAGTTTTGAGCAAACAAAATCTTTAGTAATTATCTATCTAAGTAAAAGCTCTCTGTTGTAATTGGCTATGTATCACGAATGGATATTCCCAATAGAGAGGTCTCATTCAAACATGTGTTTAACACATTGCAGGACACTCGGCCAGACACAATAGAAATAACAATTGAATAACGTCCACAGCCGTAAGTATCCTGCAATGTGTTAAACGGGCTCTATATAGGCCAGTGGAACCGTTGACATCTGTTGCCTGAGTAAAATTATATAGCAGAATTTTTATTATGATCTTTGCTAATGATTCAACAATTAATTTCATTTTAGCTGATGCCCGCAACATCATCCCCGTGAAATTTAAAATTATCGTGATAGGTATCTTTTTATATCATTTTTATGACAAAAAAATAATATATCGAAAGAAAATTTGACATATATTAAGGGATATGCATGCACCTTGAGGCGAGGTGCCGGCTGATAAGCGGAAAAGCTATCTTGCAAAATATATTTTTTTTATATATTTACAATAAATGTTATCTACTTAAAATAAATGCTACTGTTACTTAAAAATAAATGTTACTTAAAACAGTTTAAAAACATACACGATATAACCAAAGATAGTCTTCAGAATGTGTTAAGTACACAGTAGGTTGTATTTTGTCAACTAAGTTAACTAAAAATTTATTAATATTGAATTCTTTCCATAATTATATTAAGAATAAATAAGAATTCATCATGATGCTGATGATGATGATGATGAATTCTTTCAATAATATCTCATATTTTCTATAAATGAAGTTGTTTTATTTGTCTATCATGCATTAATTAAGTTTAAAACATTGATTTTATACAGGAGAAAAAAATCGAAAATAAAATTATTTTATCAAACTTTATTATTCCAAAATACAAATATTGGCGGACTTAATGCTAAGAGCATTTTTCCGAGCTTAATCCTCCCCAGTCACTATTAAAACCTTGCGGAGCATTAGGGATGAAATCATGATTTAGGTGTGTTAATCCTTATGTAAAAAATATGTTTGATAAGTATTGTGAAAAATAATAAGTTTAAAAAAAAAACATTTTTTGTACCATCTTTTATTGTGAGGTCAAAGAAATTACTAAGACAAATGAAATAAGCCCAAACTCGATGGAGTTGCGTTGTTTTATTACTGAGTTCCATCGACTGTCTTTCGTCTCCGTAATCAGACCCTAGGCATCATCGTCTACCATAAAGTGCTCGTCAACACAAATTTAAAAGAGTCCTCAATGAGGTTATTATGTTGTTTTATAACGGAGTTCAGTCGAATATCTTCCGTCTCCATCATCAGAACTCATTGATTGTATTGTCATTGGACTTACACAAGTATACAAATTTTCAGTTAAATCGGTTGAGGATAACTGGTTGAAAATTGAGTTGCAAGATTTGACCTAAACAAACGTTAATACATACAAGATACATTGCAAGTTAAATAAAAGCTTGTAAAAATAAGGTTAAAACACTTTATGTGAGTTACGACATTTTGTGAGAATAAATAGAGAACTTTATCTAATCTGTGCTGAAGATATTTTGACCTTACAGATAAGTTGACATCAGAGGTATCTGATAATGTGACCAGATTGTTTACCAGATTTTTATTTTTATTTATTGAACGAGCGAGCGAAATTTTTATAGTTACTAGACTCTGAAAGCAATTCAGCATTTGTATGGGTTTAGATATGTTTGTTCGACGACAACTCAAGTATCTTTGATTTATCATTACCTGATTTATCTATGGCACCTTCCTTTGTGTGATCTGTTGCTAACCGCATCACCTATTGATATGATTCAGGTCTTACATGCTGGTCTGGGAGAAATAAGAAAACTTAGAATGTACCAGCTTCTTCTCTGCTCGCGCAGATTATAAAAGGGTAAATTTCAACAAGAGATTTTTATTTGTCATTTTGGTGGGTTTTTTTTATAACAATGCTATCTATTTATATTGAGTAACAAATAAAAATTTAGCCTTATGTGTAACATGTGCAGGAGTGGACATCAAATATCATCAAAACTTACTGAAATATTTAAGGTTGAATTTTTGTGAATCCACTGAAATGAAAAGTGTCCACCGAAATGAAAAAAATGTCCACCGAAATGATAATTACGCCACTGAAATGATAAGACTGTGCACCGGAATGAAATTACTCCACCGAAATGATACAGCTAAGAACAATCGTCTGCGAAGTTAGGGTTCCTTTCTGTATATTTGTTAGGTTTGATTACCACATTCTTAAGTCTCGAACTTAGGTACTTTGGGGCTAACTCATTCTGTATGATTTGTCCTATATGTAAAATACATTTAACTCGAATTTCACGCGGACGAAGTCGCGGGCAACATCTAGTGTTACTTCTACACTAGTAGTATTAAGTGAATATGGCAACCCCCCTATAATACATCCACAATATAGGACCTACACTCTAGGCAAAAGTACATCACAAAACTGAATTGATTTAATATTTGACACAAGGATCTCTAAAACTTTATGGATTTATCATTTCAGTGGTACATTTCATTCCCGTGGACTTTTATCTGTATTTAAGTCCACCGAATCCACTGAAATGATAACACCGAGATGATAAAAAAAGGTTAGTTTTACATTTAACTCCGAATTAAAATCATTATTAAAATTTCAACACTACTCAAACAAAACAGTACTTAGAGCGAATTTAAAACACAATTTTGAAATAAATTAAAATGAACCTAGCACGAGTAATAAGGGCCACCGAAATGAAACCATTTTTGTCCCCATACCACCGTAATGAAAAACTTACTTTTTGGTGGAAACCCACAATGACGTTGCGACCGGTGCGTGTACTTCCCGAGCTTGAGACGGACAGATCCGAAGTGAGGAAAGGCAGGGGCGCAACAACGCAATGTTCACAGGATTATTCTACTAAAACTTACTGTCCTCTGAAATGATAACTTTTTTCCGGACAAAAGTTGATTGCTTGTCCAATGTATCAGAAAGAATATAAACGAACAATAATTGTTTTGATTGGTAATTTAACAATACTGAAATCAATTTTAATCCAAATAATGGATGTATTTGCAGGGGAAGATATTTTATGTGCGGAGTTAGGTTCAGGACAGGCCACCGTGATGATAAAATGACATTTTGTAATTTTTTATTTCATGTAATATTCTCATGGCCGGCAGGCCATTTCTCTATGATTTTTTTTTGCCAAGGTCGAGAAGTACATACTTTACTAAGAAAAAAATTACAATATCATAAACTAGTACATTGCACTACCGTTCTCAGGATTGCTGTGTATTTTTTCTGGTTGGGCAATTCACTCAAAAGTCGATCTAATGAATAGAGAAAGAAAATGCAAATCATATTATGGTTTTAGAGTTTTTCAGTCATAATGACGCATGTTACATTACAGCACTTACTTTGAATTTTATTAATCGCTTTAAGTCCCGTAATACTAATAACATCAATGCGAATCACTTCTTTGATTTTGTTTTCCACCTTCTCGCCCATAATCATGCTAAAAGTAATATTTGGATCTTTCAGCCCTTGGCCCTGTCTGCTTAGAGCCTCAAGATCCAAAGGAATGTTTGTTCCATTAGGGACAAAAACGTGATAGTGTATCTGTACAAAAAAGTATAAAGAAATGACGTGAAAGATCGTGTGGTCACCCTTTAGCATAACAAAAAATGTTATAAATAATTATATAAGGTCCAATGTTTGTTTTGTCGCGATTCAGTCAGACTAGTCTCACAAACATGATTGTTACTGTGCTGACAACACTCTTAGCTTTTGTTTTTATCGTCACATATCACTATTCAAAGCGAAAATTCGGTTATTGGAAGCAACTAAGCATACCGTACTTGCAACCTGTCCCTATCTTAGGAAACTATGGCCCTTTCATTCTCCAGAGGAAGTACATGGGACAAGTAGCTCAAGATATATGTCTGCAGTTTCCAGGAACACCGTATTTTGGAGCTTTTTATGGCACAGAACCAACTCTCATGGTGCAAGACCCGGAGTTCATCAAAACCATTATGACGAAAGACTTCTACTACTTCAGCAGTCGAGAAATCTCCAACTACACTGATAAGGAAGTGTTTACACAAAATTTGTTTTTCACTTACGGAGACAGATGGAAAGTAGTTCGGCAAAACCTGACACCTCTCTTCTCATCCTCGAAAATGAAGAACATGTTTTATTTAATTGTCAAATGTTCTCATGACTTAGAAAACATGTTAGACTATGAGATAAAAATGGATACAGTTCAAGCAGTGAGACCGTTAATGGCAAGATTTACCATGGACAGTATAGGATCTTGTGCTTTTGGAATCGACACAAGAACTATGGCAAAAGATTCTTACAATAACCCTTTCACGATTATTGGCACAAACATGTTTTTGGAAACGTTTTATACAGGCTTAAAACTAGTAGTGAGAGCTATATGGCCAGCCATATTTTATGGTTGAAAAAATGAAAATTTTTCCTTCAGAAGCTGATAAATTCTTTACTAAAATAATGACCGAAGTATTCGAAAGCCGTCAGTACAAACCATCAAACAGAAATGATTTCGTCGACTTGATATTAAATTTTAAAAACGATCGGTACATATCTGGAGACAGTTTGACGAATATGAAAGGAGACACCAAAAAAGTAAGTTTGGAGGTGGACGACGAGCTGTTGGTAGCCCAGTGCTTGTTGTTCTTTGCGGCTGGATTTGAAACCTCATCTACAACACTGCAGTACGCTCTGTATGAGCTGGCGAAGCATCCAGAGGCTCAGCAACGAGTTATAGAAGAGATAGACGAGTACCTTCTACGTCATGATAACAAACTTGGTTACGAATGCGTCACGGAACTGCCTTTCACTGAAGCGTGTATCGATGAAGCACTTCGTCTGTATCCAGTTCTTGGAGTCCTAAGTCGGGAAGTAGTTGAAGATTACGCCTTACCTTGTGGGGCTGTTTTAGGGAAAGGTGTTCGTGTTCATGTACCAGTGTACCATCTGCATCACCACCCAGATTTCTTCCCAGAACCTGAGGTGTTTCGACCTGAAAGATTTTCTGGTGACGAGAGACAGAACATCATACCTTATATATATATATGCCGTTTGGGGAGGGCCCTAGACTTTGTATTGGTGAGTTAAAATCATAGACCTAGATTTTTTTTCTGGTTAAAATACCACGAGTATGGCGAATAAGTCGTTTCCGGCAGAGTAGCTACTCCAAGTCTACCCGTGGATGACGTAGAAGACGACTTAGAAAATACGCTACAAAGCTTATAAACATCATGAGACGTCTTCACCCGTCCGGCCAGCGTGGAGAGTGTAGGCCAAATCCTCTTATTGCTCTGGCCAAGTTTTGCTCTGGTAGTACGAGAAAGGGTCGTCCTGCAGTGGAGACTAAAATGACCTGATGATGATGATGAGGCAAATAAGTATGTCTTGTTATATTATGAATAAGTTATGCAATGAAGGATTCATAAGTCATCATCAATTTAGAAGTTAAAAAGACATATTGATTTTCAACATTATCTTTTTTTACTTTATAACTATACAATCAAAAGTAGGTCCTTTGATTGCTTCAAGGGAGCAAGGTTTTCATAGCCGATTGAGTGGCGGACGGCACTTTAAGACGCCCATCACTGTCCGCAAATAAATATCACTGCAGTCCATGAGAATGCGCATATGAGCATTTATAACAACAAAATACACCAATTTCATATTATAAAGTCCACTAGAGTCATTTAGCAAAACAATTTAAAGCAAACTGAACCCCTTGACTTCCCGCCAAAAAGTCCTCTGTCTCGTAACAATACCATCAAACATTACCGCGACCCACAATTTTCCCATTTCTTTCTTTTACTACTTCTTTTAGAAAAGAATGCAGAGTACAGATGTCATTTCCCATACAGCCATAACTTTTTTAAACATCATGATAGTTAAATTTAAATAACAAATGATGTATCGTTAGAAGTGGCTTGCTTGTCTGTCTGGTTCTAGGCTACATTACGTCACACTAAATTCAATTTGTTGCATTCGCGTTTCAAAAATATAAACATTATCAGAATTATTAACTGCATAATAAGGGTGACGACAGGGTCCGAAAAGTATGATTGTAATTAGTCCGTCTTTTAGATTATCCAAAAATAATGGACTCGTATTTTTCAGTTTACCAAAAAATTAAAAATTTACAAAGATACGGAGCGTCAAAGTTCCGTAGTGGAAGTTTACGACGTCACACATAAGTAAAAATCGTGCTTAAGTGTAGCGTCACGCGAAATTTCAATGCGCTGTATCTTTGTCATTTTTGGTTTCTCAGAGAAAATAAAAAATACGTGTACAATATTTTTTAATAATCTAACCGATGGACCAAAAATATTTTTCCATTTGTCATGCCTATCTCCAGTTTTAGTTTTTAACTTAGGCTTGTTTAATTTCAGGCATGCGCTTCGCAAAAATGCAGATGTACGCTGGTCTCGTGACTATGTTCAAGAAGTACCGACTGGAACTGGCTGAAGGCACTCCTCGGAAGCTGGAGTTCACACCCACCACCTTGGCGACACAGCCCAAGGAGCTGATCAAGTTAAAGTTCATAGAACGAGAGGGATGGCAACACAGACTGTTTAAAGCATGCCACTCTTGAGCCCATTATATATTGTTTTTGTTTGTTTGTTTTTCATGTGTGTAACTGGCCCACACTGGTGTCAGATTTTTCAGGCTGGTTAAGGCGATTCTCACATTGAACCGCACTACGCAGCGTAGCGCGTGAATGCGTGTTCTAACGTTGCTTGTAAGTATCTCCGTTTGTATAGAAAACATGCACAGTCCAACACATTGACACCGCATCCACGCGCGTCGTTTTTGTATGGCGGCCCCTCACTACGCAGCGGGGCGCGGTGCAGGTAGCTTGACGACTACAAACGACGGCCAAAAGAATTATTACTTGATGAACCGACTTCCTTAAATAGAGGAGGTTATTAATTCGTTGCAATTTTTTTATGTATGTTCGAAGACGCGTGGACCGATTTGGAAAACTCTTTTTGGAACGAAGTTCCTTATCGCGCGTTGCGAAAGAAGGCTAGACGGAAAAAATTAAGACCAAAAGTTGTAACAACACTTTTTGCTATAGTTCTAGCTAGCCGTGCGGCGTGCGTTTGTTTCTCTGTCTGTGTCTCTCTTTCGAACTTCGTTCCATCCGGGTGTCCCTTGACACCTCTCAAGTTTTTTTTTGTTTGAGAGTGAAGTCGTTTAAGTCGGTTTTTACTTTTAAAAAGGTATAGAAAGCTAAAGAGTTTGGGTCTATATGGAGTCTTTCTTTATTGTTATTTAAATAGTAATGAATTTTAATTTGACCTTTGTGAGCAATAAAATCATTACCTATTTCATCTCTGGAGTCCGCGACTTAGTCCGCGTGAAGTTTCAAAATATCATTAAACGACAATAACTCATACACAGACATCTTTTTTCGATGACAAAAGTCTCTTTCTATTTATATTAACCACATTATTATCCGTTTTATTAGTTTTGTAGAAACCGATCAGGGGAATGGGCGAAAATGTCAATAAACTAACAAGTCATCACTATTTTGATTACTATTTCTACCTTTTTGCGCACTATCATGCTAAAAGTGGCCTTTGAGTCTCGCGGTTATAGGATCTATCCGCTAAGAGCCAAAACGCTTTGTCTGCCCCGTTAGAGGTAAAGACGTGACAGTATGTATGTATTTAGATGAGCCTACCTACGGAAACACAGACAGAAAATATATACCGTCTTAATTTAAAACGCAGACTTACTTTGTTACTAGGTTTAAACCATTATCCGACCAAATCAAGTTGACATTTTCAGATGAGACACTGACATATTACTAGATGTCAACTTGATTTGGTCGGATAAGGGTTTAAACCTAGTAACAAAGATAGTCTGCGTTTAATAATAAGACGGATATTGTTTGTCTTTCCTTATTCTTTTCTTATCACACACGGCGCAGTATCTACTATAGATACCTACTTTATCTATATTTATTATTAGTTAAGACGCGGCTTTTTTATTGATAACAAAAAATAATACATAGAAATAAAGCTGTGGTAAATCTTTATTTCTATGTTTTATTTTTTGTTTGTTACATTTTTAAATTATATGATTATGTAGATACAAGTATAAACCAAAGTCATACGCAGTAAAATAGCCTATCCTACTTACTATCCTACTAATATTATAAATGCGAAAGTGACTTTGTATATTTGTTTGGTTGTTACCTCTTCACGCTCAAACTACTGAACCGATTTAGATGAAATTTGGTGTGGATATAGTTTGAGACTCGGGGAAGGATATAGAGTACTTTTTATCCCGGAATTCCCACGGGGAGCTAAGGCCGCGGGTACAGCTAGTTGATAATAAAAGCTTGTTAGTTAATAAATAATAAATAAATATATAGGGACAAATTACACTGATTGAGCTAGCCCTTTTTTTTTTTTTTTTTTTTTTTTTTTTTTTTTTTTTTTTTTTTTTTTTGACGCGGAGAAAATCCCTTCGGATACCTTACCGGTTACGGGACACCGGTAAGGTTATGTGGTGTTACCACTAAAAACTCCGCGGTGTCACCTCTCAGCCGCTATCGGCCGGGACCGTGTGCTTCTTCATGCTCCACAGCCCCGGCGCGGCCGGCCGCTACTTAAGCGGCCCCGGCTCGCCAACGGCCTCACGGCACCCTCTGCTGAATCAGAGGGGCCGGAGTAACCGCCGCCTTGGCCTCTTGGCCCAAGGACAGACGCGCTGACACGCACACGCGCCTGCCTTCCACTCCGGAGGGCTGTCCGTTGGACGATGGAATCCCGTTTCCACCGTCCAACCAGCCCTCATAATTTGGGGCCTGCGGAAGCAGGCCCTGCCCCAGTCCACCTGACGGCGACCGGGGCCCACACAGCCGGCCGCAGGGGATAGGGAGAGCGGCAACGTAACACCGACACTCCTCTTCCCCTGCGGCCCCACCGATGCCGTGCCAAGCGCCACGGCCACGCTTGGTCGCGGAGGATAGGGCGAGCGGCAACGAAACACCGACACTCCTCTTCCCCCGCGACCCCTACCACGGCTGTGATGGTAGGGAGGTCGTCGTCACCCCCTTCCCTCACAGCCAGGCCATTCCCGCCAGGAATGGCCTCCGCCGGGCCCGGGGAGGCCTAAGCCTCAACCCGGGCAATGGGTTCCTCTTAGCTTCCCTGCGGCCGAGGCAACCGCAGGTACTGAGCCCCCCCATCGCGACAAGATGGGAACCACATCGGGGGGGTGATTGAGCTAGCCCTAAGGTAAGTTCGAGACTTGTGTTATAGGATACTAACTCAACGATACTATATTTTATAACAAATAAATATATAGATAAACATCCAAGACCCAGGAAAAATTGAAAAAGGCCATTTTCCAACTTGCCCTGGCTGGGGATCGAACCCAGGACCTCCGGGTTGGCGGTCTGGCATGTTGACCATTACGCCATGGAGGTCGTCAAGGAGGAGGAGTTCCTTGTTGTCCTACACTCGGAGGGGATGAGGTGCGGAGTGATCCGCAAGGGGGTGTCTTCCACTTTTTTATATACATTTATCAACTGACGGAAAGAGGCAGAATGAATAAAGGATGACGCGGAATGTAGATTTTATCACATTTTAATTGTTAAAAAAGGGAAAAGAAAGAACTCTGCGAATTTATGTTTTGTAATAATTGTTGGCTTAAATTGAGTACAAGAATGTAAAATATCAGTACCTTAGTCTGTTACAATATGATAACACTTTTGTTATGGGTTTTATATCGAGTGTTTATTGGATCATTTTACTGCATGCAACTTTGACTAAACTAGATCGTTAACTAAGAAATATCTTTATTTTTTTCAAATTTTAAAACTCTAATTTGTGCACACGTCTCCTCATTAACATAAAAAAATATATATATAAATATTGACAAAATGGGTTTAATACTTAATTTGCGTACATAATATATTTTTGCCATTAGATAGACACTTTAATTATTTTATGAATAATCCTCTGTGGAGACAAATAAAAGACCTGATAACGAAGTAATGAAGTTTATTCCGGAATAAATTTTTAATAAACCTCAATCTAGCAGAATGAACAGCTTTTTTATTCAGCTTTAAATTGCCTGTGCTGCCAGCCCTCCCGCTCTATGAACTTCAGTTTGATCAGCTCTTTGGGCTGCGTCATAACGGTGGTAGATGTGAACTCCAGCTCCCGAGGAGTTCCTTCAGCCAGTTCCAATCGGTACCTCTTGAATATGGTCACGATGCCGGCGAATATCTGTATTTTTGCGAAGCGTGCGCCTGGAATGTAAAAGAGTAAGGAGGAATAAACCATCAGCAGCCTAAAAGCTGGTTGATATCCCTACAACTATCTTTTTCTTCATGGCGCATTCCCGGTTGCATCCTCAGCTGTGTTGTTTCGAAGCTCAGGGTGGGTACTTCCACGTTTTCTTTTCCAAATATAAGTAATATGCTTATCAAGGATACCAAAGGCCTTATGAATTGAATGAAAAATAGTTTGAACAGCACGATTTGATCGACTTGTTCTTCTTCGTTAAATGGATACAGAAACACTATCACGTATTTATCCTTAAAGGGACAGGCAACAAGGCATTTCTGTTGGGTAAACAATATCCAAGAAAACCACATTTACCACATTGGGAAGCAAAATAGTTATATTACTAGCCGCATTGCATAATGATGCGATAATGATGCGAATGCCATTCCCTCGGACAACTTTTACGATCTGCGCGAGAAGAAAAGCTGCTGGTACATTCTGTTCTTTTTCTCTTCTCTCAGACACATAATGCCTAATATGAAAAACAAAGTTGTTAGAAGAAGCTGTGTAACTTACCTATACAAATCCTAGGTCCTTCACCAAATGGCATATAAGTATAATTGATTATATTCTGCAATTCTTTGCCATAAAATCTTTCAGGTCGGTACTCTTCCGGGTCTGGGAAGAAATCTGGATGGTGATGCATATGGTACACTGGTATATGAACACGAACACCTTTCTCTAAAACAGCCCCACAAGGTAAAGTGTAATCTTCAACTACTTCCCGAGTTACGACTCCAAGAACTGGATACAAACGAAGTGATTCATCTAAGCACGCTTCAGTGAAAGGCAGTTCCGCGACGCATTCGTACCCAAGTTTGTTATCATGACGTAGAAGGTACTCGTCTATCTCTTCTATAACTCGTTTCTGAGCCTCTGGATGCTTCGCCAGCTCATACAAAACGTATTGCAGTGTAGTCGCCGACGTCTCGAATCCAGCCGCAAAGAACAATACGCTCTGGGCTACCAACAGCTCCTCATCGACCTTCAGATTCACTTTCTTGTTATCCCCTTTCGTATTCCTTAAACTGTCACCAGTCATAAATTCGTCCCTCTTGAAATTTAATATCATATCGACGAAATCATTTCTATTTGTAGGTTCATACTGACGACTTTCAAACACATCTTTCATTATTTTTGTGAAGAATGCATCAGTTTTGGTGGGAAACCTTTTCATTCCTAATCCATAAAATATTGCTGGCCATATAGTCCTTGTAGCTACTTTTATGCCTCTAGAATAAGTTTCTTCAAATATAAGATCTCCAATGATCGTGAAGGGGTTATTTTCAGCGTCTTTCTCCATAGTTCCTGTTTCAATTCCAAAAGCACAGGACCCTATGCAATCCATGGTAAATCTTGCCAGCATCGGCCTCACTGCTTGTACATTATCCGTTTTTAACTCATATTCCAACATTTTTTCAAAAGAACGAGCGCATTTTTCGATCAAATAAAACATATTCCTCATTTTCATGGATGAGAAAAAAGGAGTCAAGTTTTGCCGAATCACCTTCCATCTGTCCCCGTAGGTGAAGAATAAGTTCTGTGTAAATACTTCGTTATGACTGTATTTGGCAATTTCTCGACTGCTGAAGTAGTAGAAGTCCTTCGTCGTGATGTTTTTGATGATCTCCGGGTCCTGCACCACGAGGGTTGGCTCTGTGCCGAAGAAGGCTCCAATGTAAGGTGCATCTGGGAATTGCCGACAAATATCTTGTGCCACTTTGCCTATACCCTTTCTCTGAAGAATGAAAGAGGTGTAGTTCCCCAAGATAGCAACAGGTTCTTGATACGGTATTTTTCGTTGCTTCCAATAATCAAATTTTCGTTTCGAAACATGATATATGAGGACAAAAACAAAAAGCAGGAGCGTCAGAAATATAGTTATCATGATCCGGCAGACTATTAAGACAAAATGCTGGTATCAAATGTTTATCTAAGAAATGACATCAACAATGTTATGTCGATGGGTAACCACGCGTTTTATTTTTGTTCTGAAACAAACATAATTATTTCTGACCCTACACTACACTTTCTTTGAAGCCCGTATGAATAAAGAGCTAAAACCGCCAGAAGTGCTATTTTTGAAACGCGGAGTCACCTAAACGAATGGTTTTTCCATACAAAAAATCGTTCGTTTTGTGACTCCGCGTTTGAAAAATAGCACCTCAGATCCTACCTATGTTCTCAGGCATTATTTGTGTAGGATTAAGTAGTGCTACCAGCTACTATGTTTCTATACTTAGCGGGAACAGGCGTTCTTTTGTCTTTAGATGTCCCGGTGTTGGAGAGGTCTCATTGATGTTTATAAGCTTTGTTTAGCTTGTATTCCTAAGTCGCCTTTTACGGAAACAAGACGAAAAAGACTGACTAATTAGAATAATACTTTTCTGATCCTGTCGTCTTCCCTGCCTATCACCCTACCCTCCTTTACATACATAAGAAGAGATGAAGTAAGTAGTCCTATTCACAAGGCTCATAACCATTTTAAGTCCCTTTATTATACATAAATCATGGACGCTAACATCGATAAAACATAGTGATAACCTGTGGATTATGTAACATTCAAAATACTGATATCTAACTATTTATCTTTTTACAATATTTGCTAAAAGCGGTTAGGTAATTCAAAGACGATCGCTTGTGGTGAAAATGAGAATGTTGACTTTAAACAATTTGAGTCTTGTCGATAAATACAATAAAATATAGTAAACAATATTTTTTCAAAACTAAACACCGACTGCACCGACTTCACCCTTGAACTACACAACCGTTTTTTATAAAATTTCTATAAGACCACTTGGCAAGTATGCCCCTTCAAACAAAATAATAAAATCCAAATCCAAGTCTTCGAATAATCGGATTAATCGGTGAACATACAATGAAAAAAAGGTCGCGGTCCTCTTTTTCCTTCTTTTTTTATTATTAATATTTGTTTAGTTTAATTTATATTTAATTTAGTTTTTAATTTAGTTTTAATTTAGATTTAGATTTGTTATAAAACAATATTTATTTTAATGTTGTATTTATTAATATATTAAAGTAAAAACATATTTTATTTATTTAATCAATTTTTGAGATACAATGACAAATCCGCAACATGCTTCGTCAAAAAAAAAAAAAAATATATATATATATAGTATAGTAGTAGTAATAGTAATATATATAGTATATGTTATAAAATATAGTACCATTGAAAAAAAAGTAAGAGAAATATACTTAAATACATCAGACGTTGAAAATATGTAGGTACCAACAACAAGTATCTTATCTGTGATATCACCGGGACGAGGTAGCTATCTACGAGACTACGCCATTTTCCTTTTCGCTGAGCACTTCCTGTTTCTGCCAGGACTGGGACGCGGATGTGACGTGACAGGCGTGTATATTCGTGTCTATTGAATAAGAAAGATCGTGACATAAACTAAAAGAGGGTAGATAACAAACATAATAGGACGAAAAATCCCGCATACACTATTCACTAGCTGTGCCCGTGGGCTTCGCTCTTCGTGGGAATTTCGGGTTGAAAAGTAACTATCCTATGTCCTTCCTTGGGAATCAAATCTAAATGGATTCAGTGGTTGAAGCGCGAAGTGGTAGCAAACAAACAAATATTGCAAGGAGTAGTAAAGATTAAACCTTTATTGACCAACAATTAACAATAATTGTTTACAATTGGCGGACTTAACGCTTAGAGCATTCTCTCCCTTACTTAGTTCAAATGTTTATTCAATAAAAAAGAAAATACCATTGTCAATCAGCCAACAAATAAAAAAATTTATGTTAATGGAATTTTTAAATTTTAACATGACCTTAATAGGTAAAGTAGTTGCTGATATATAAGGTTATTTTAAGGTCGTGGGTTCAGTACGGGCATCTACTATTTAATTTATACTACGACTGCGACTACGACCTTACTGCATTATTAAAAGTTTGTGAAGCGCCTGATTGAGTTTAAACATTAAGGTGGTAACTCGGTAATTTTGCTATATCAAATTAATCAGGCGAGAGTTATACATTGAATTTCTAGACGTACTCGTAAAAACATCGCTTGAAACACGAGAAGAAATGTTGGTACCATCCGTTTTGTACTAAAGCGCTTTGAATGTATGTACCTAAAATACATCTTACAGAGAGATTCTGGCATATAAATCATCTTTTGTCTCTTTTTCTCTTATCGTCATTTTTTTATCAAACCTTATTGTTCCAAATCCCAAAGGGTTATTCTCAGAGTCCTCCAAAAAAGTTCCCAAAATTCTCCACGATAAAAATATTATTTTTAATTTAGTTTTATTTTCCTCCATGATATTTTAAAATGTTCCCAAAGTCCTCCACCCCATTTAAATCATAAAGCATTAATTAAAATAAGTACCTGGTCTAAGTTGCATTTTACTCCAAAAGAATAGCTGATGTACAGTCAGGATCAAAACTTTGGCAAATAAAAATTCAAGTATAAGATAAAAAAAATTATAAGAGTTCTCAATTTGCAAATCAGTATTTATTGAGTGATAAAAATAATTTAAAATTGCAGATATAGTTGACATCTGAGACCTTTTAATTCTTTTTTTTTACCACCTCAAAGATGCACGATTATTACATATAACATTATATCGGGAACTTTATATGTATCGTTATAATTTAAGTTACAATGTAGAATACAAGTTAATATGGTTTAGTAATTTTGTGACTGATTGTACCTCATGAAATATTTAATAATTATTTAGATGGAGCAGTTTGGGAATAAAAAACTAATTAATCAGTGGAGGACTTTGGGAATCATTTCAAATACCTATGGAGCAGATTGGGAACAAAATAATAAACATTTTTTAATAATAATTATTGCTTGGAGCAACTTGGGAACTAATGTATGAGATTTTAACTTTTTGAGAACAATAGCCATGGAGGACTCTGGGAATAATCCATCCCAAATATACTTCTAAAAATGGCGGACTTAATGCTAAAAGCGTTTTCTCCCATTCAACCAAAGGGATAAACAGAGAAAATTATGTGGCACAAAAAGCAATTCAATATACCTACTTATACTATAACATATCAATATATCATCATCATCATCATAATTTCAGCCGCATAACACTCCACTTCTGGAGATAGGCCTCTCCCAAGGATTTCCAAAATGACCGATCATAAGCGTCTATATTATAAAATACAATTACATTTTATAGGTACATATATTTTATATAAATATCAGAAGGAATATCTACTGATACAATACACACACATATACATAAATACTTACATATAAATAGCTATGAATAAAGAGATTAACTAAATATCTAAGGGAGTTCAAAAGGTGGGTGTGAACGTGAACTTTTAACGATTTTTATTTTTGACAGCTATTATTAATGTCATCATCATAGACATAGAATTTTTTTCTTCTGTATCCATCATCATCATCATAGACATAGAATTTTTTTCTTCTGTATCCATCATCATCATCATAGACATAGAATTTTTTTCTTTTTAAATCTATGGTCATCATAATAAGTATCCATCAATTCAAAAACGTATGTTACTGTAATGAAATACGAGTAATGCCACCCTTGTTCAAAACGGGGTTCGCTTCGGTACTGGTTTTTATACAGAGTGACCAACTGATATTTGCAAAAGAACTCAGACCAAAAGAAAAGAAAAATAAAGAAATCAAAATAAATTAGATTATAGATAAATTAGAATTAGGATTATACCATCAGGATCTCATATTTATGTGATTTTTTAACACCTATTAATAAAATAAATAAATAAAATAAAAAAGCCTGTTTATTCAGTGACAAATTTAAAAAAGAATAAGTATACATTTTAAAATAATAAATTAGTAGATAATGACTTTTTAGATTTAGATTTAACACCTATTACCTATGAGCAACATGTTTATTTGCCAGGCAAATTAAAAAAATCGGCCAAGTGCGAGTCGGACTCGCCCATGAAGGGTTCCGTAGTAGCAAATAACATAATATAAAAGTCTTGTAGTATGTTTTTTTTAATTTTTATATTTGAGTTAATTGAATGAAAGGTAAATTGCCGTTTATTATTTATGACGTATTAAAAAAACTACTTACTAGATTTCGTTCAAACCAATTTTCGCTGGTAGTTTTCATAGTAATGAACAACATATATTTTATTTAGTTTTATCATTCTCTTATTTTAGAAGTTACGGGGGGGGGGACACACTTTTTTCCACTTTGGAAGTGTCTCTCGCGCAAAGTATTCGGTTTAGAAAAAAATGCTATTAGAAACCTCAACATCATTTTTGAAGACCTATCCATAGATACCCCACACGTATGGGTTTGATAAAAAATAAATTTTTGAGTTTCAGTTCTTAGTATGGGGAACCGTCCGATCCGTAGCGTATTATTTGCTAGGTAAATTAAAAAACCCCGACTTTCAAGCATTAACCTCCTATAACTTTTAACGGCTGAACCGATTTCCATCAAACAAAGCTAAGAACCACCGCACGGAAACTTGCTTTCACGTAAAAAAACGTATCGAAATCGGGCCATCCGTTTGAGAGTTCGACAGCCATCTTGTCTGTGAGTCATGCATTGCGTCAATCTCATAACACCGCTCTTTTTTGTCGGGGGGTTAAAAAAGGAATTAAACGAGTAAATTGTGTGAGTAGACCGAGAGGGTCGCACGGGTCGGCGAGCAATTCATGCGCGTGAGTGCATTGTGCAAACGGTTTCAGGAGGCCTACAAAACAGATTCACTATTACGTGTTTAAGTCGCAGTTGGATATAGCTAGATTGTTAAACGTAACACATTGGACGATCTAGCTGAACTATTTTCAGCTGTTTTACAAAACCGAGCTGTAATGCCAAACAGCTAGAGTTTTTGAATAACAACGGATTATACAATCCAACTGCGGCATTTCTACAACGTGGAAGGGACATACCCGTAATAAATCGAACCACAGGCTATACTAGACCACTATAATATAATGAAATTAGAATTACAGTCAAAACCTAGCTGGGTAGGGACCAATACTGAACTGGGTTTCTTTCGGCGTAATCTTCCCAGCAGTGGTCGTTCCGAAACGCTAGTAGTTTTTAGCTTTTGCACTAAAATAATATAAAAAAATGACCTTCAATAAGAGATAAATTTATCCTAAATATAATAAAAAAAATTGACTTTGACTTTGACTTTTTAGAAATAAAAAAATCGGCATAAGTTTGCATATAATTATTAATAATATGACAATATCCCGCACGGGATATTGTCATATTATTAATTCTGTGATATTGTTCAGGTTGTTTTTTTTTTTCACTGGAATTCAATTTATTTTTTGACTGATATTTTATTATCATTATAATATAGCGATCTAGTACAGCCCGTGGTTCAATTTATTGCCGGTATGTCCCTTCCACATTGTATACCGTTGTGTACCCTGTTAGGGTACACAGAACCTAGGGCCGCGGTCGTGTCATTGATTACATCTATTTTGAAGGTTAATGCAAAAAAAAACTGATTATAAACGCCATTGGACTCTAAGAAACTAATGACGTCACTGAGCAGATTTCTTACAAAACCCATAGAAAAAATGTTTTGACGTTAAATTAGAAAAAAAATCTGATTTGACTTGTTGGAAATTAGCTGATTACAATTAATTTATGAATAATAATAATCCCGGAAGTGGCGACGGAAGCCGCGCTTAGATCTCTGTAACATACAATACCTATGTTTTATAATATGGACACAAACTAGCGAAAATGAAGAGAAAATTTAATTCCACAAGATTATTTTACTTTATTTATAGGCGTGCGCGGAAATACGAAGTGGTCAAATGCAGAAATTGTTACAATAAGAAATAATCTAAAACTAAAATAGACAGTACCCAAAAATTAGACAAATCCCAAAAAACACTCTGGCATAGCTGCGCAAATATGACGAAATTATGTCATAAGTTAATCTCTATGTAAAAAAATACATACCTAATTTCTTTTTTTAAACATTTTTATACAGATTCTGGTTTCTTTCAAAGTCTAGAGGCAGTGTTGTTTCCGTCAATCACTTGAAAAACATGGAACCATCAAGGATAATTTATTGTGCCGTGTGGTTTCCGGCAGAGTAGAATAGGACCACTCCAAGTCTTCCCGTGGATGTCGTAGAAGGCGAGGAAATACAAGCTAAACAAAGCTTATAAACATCATGAGACCTCTCCAACACGTCTGGCCAGCGTAGAGAGTGTAGGCCAAGTCCTCTGGCTGCTGATGATGATGAATCAAGCATAACAAACCAACAGCGTTTCAGAAAACATACCTAAGGAAGGTCCCTGCCTCTTGACTTGGCCAAATTTCTGTACTCTCCATTTTTAACATTCATAATGTCTAATGTTATTGTCGACTTCCGTCAACGAGTATCGATTGCAAATTTATGTACTTAGGTAATTGACGATGTGTGTCAAACACATCTATACATATAATAAAACAGTAAAAAAAGTGTGTCTGTACATTAAATATATTTCCAAAAAAAATATTGGGGGCGATGGAGACGTAGTAATAGAGTAAGAATTTAAAAAAAAATGTCTGTCTGTTTGTCTGTTTGTCTGTTTGTCTGTTTGTCTGTATGTCTGTTTGTCTGTTTGTCTGTTTGTCTGTTTGTCTGTTTGTACACGCTAATCTCCGGAAATACTGGACGGATTCGAACGAAACTTTTTTTGTTATATAGCTATTAAGCCTGGGCAACATATAGGGTATAAATGATTTTGGAAAATGGAACGCCTGATGCAGAACCATAATGGTCCAGCTAAACTGTAAGAGATATAAAAATGCCGCCTTAGTAAAAGTTGTTCAGCCTGATGAGCATTTTCCAGAGACATAAAGTTCACGCGAACGAAGTCGCGGGCTTCGGCTAGTATTTAATAAAACAAATTCTATATCTTTGGTGTCAACTTACGCACAACACAACAATGTCATTAGATAGTGAGAGCAACCTGCGCATGGACGGTCCGGTAGGTACCATGAATTTGGACTTTACGATAGTCTTATTTAACCGACCAAATCAAATTGAAATAATTTGAATTGAATTGCAATTCAAATTATTTACTGCATTTCATAATGTACGTCAGTTCTAACTACTAAAAGTCAAACCCTGTCGGGTATCGCAACCAAAAACGGAGGACTTTATTTATTCGTTGCGACCTTTTTTATGAATGTTGACCAATTATTCGAAGACACCGATCTAGTATATTCCAGGGTTCGATTTATTACGGGTATGTCCCTTCCACGTTAGCTGTTAAGCCTGGGCAGGGTATAATTGTTTTTGCAAAACGTAACACCTGATGCAGAACCATAATGTTACAACTAAACTATAAGAAATAAAGAAATGCGGCTTTAGCAACAGTTGTTCAGGCTGAAGAGCATTTTCTGGGGATATCAGCCCATGTGAACAAAGTCGCAGGCTTCAGCTAGTGACAGTGGCGTAGCTACCTAGGGGCTTGGCGGGGCAGTGCCCTCAAGCTCAGGGGGCCCTCGAATCCTTACCAGAAAATCTCGATCAAACTGAACTTTTGAAAATTTTGCATGATAAAAGGTATGAGTGTTGACGAAGCAAAAGAGGTTTGCAAGGATCGTAGTTAGTGGAAATCCATAGTCTCTGCCTATCCCCATGGGGAACAGGCGTGAAAATATGTATGTATTTTCATTTTTTATTGCCCAATACCTACACCAAGTATTAATTGTAATGTAATATGTTCTGCAGTGCACGAGAAAGAGCTGATGATAAAGTTAGCCTAGCTAAGCCTTTTTAAAGTAGTTGTATGTTTAATATTTTTACTTGATCAAAACCTAACCAGTTTAGATAGCAGTGAGGCCCCATTGTTTGATTTGCCCCAGGGCCCTTGATTACCCAGCTACGCCACTGGCTAGTGACTGAATAAACGTCATTCTTCGATTGATTTCTATCCAAATTATTAAACACAGCATTGAAGTAATTAATACAAAACAAGTTTCGCGTAAAAACATGTTTGCAAAATTCGGAAAAGCTTCCGGAGTTTAGATCCGGAGTGTTTGAAAAATATGTATACTAAATTATGACGTCAATATATTTTAGCTGCCTTGGTGGTTAGTCAGGGTCGAGTAGGTTGTAAATCAGGACATTAGTAGGCGTTATTATTATTAGTATACTTGCGAAGTTACTTACTTTGATATATTTATGTGTACAGTCGGATTATTACATATGTATGCAGGCCTCTACTTATGTCTTAAATTGAACAATTGTATGTATATGAATATATATATATGTATTTAGCTATATATTATGTATTTATTCGTATATTAATTATTTAATGTAGGTTATTGTATTTATTACTATATTAATTTAGTATATACAAATCGAACTGCGCCACCTGTTATCTTATTATATATTTCGCATTTCTTCTCTTTTTGGTTGCCTGTAAGAGATTGCTTCGGCGATAAGGCCGCCTCTTGTACCTCATTACATGATACTATTTCATAAGTGTTAAAAATTGAAAATGTCTTTTGGTGCAATAAAGATTTTTGTATTGTATTGTATTTCTCCTAAAAATAATATTAACATGAAAATGTATATTCAGAAAAAACTTAATTATTATCAGTCTGAATATACATTTTCTATTATTTTTAGCTTGAGAAAATTTAGGATATAAGTAGAGTCCTGGATATATATGTTATATTCCGACTGTACCTAAAATGTACAATTATTTTGTCCACGCCGCAATACCGCTAGCTTCTTCCAGCCTCTTGGTAACCTACGCAAAAATATTCTTGGCGATAAAGTTTCCAAACTAAACCCCTCCCCCTAAACTTTAACAAAATGAGGCAATTTTTGTGTAATTCGATTCGGTACACCTTATTCTTAAGGCCATACCTGAATTTTCCGGGGTCCAGTGGCGCCCCCATTTTAAATAAATTATTTAAAAGGAAACGGTGATATCATTCAAAATTTTGTCTTGACCAAACCCTAGATAAACCCATTTAACTATTTTATGAACTATTGTTTATAGTTTAAAGTGAGAACGTGCAGCTTTTCTATGCACAAAAGCTTCACACACAAAGCTTTAAACAGTAGTTTATAAAATTGTTGACAGGTTTATCTAGCGTTTGGTCAAGACATAATTTTGAATGATATCACCGTTTCCTTTTAAATGAATTATTTAAAATGGCCTTCAGCGTAAGGTACGTTTTTCTTTATTAGTTGTTCGGTTTAGTTTAACTTAAATAAATTAGATTAATTAGTATTTTTTTATTAAAAATATAGATATTGAGATGCTTTAACTTTTGCCGCAAGCAATATTTCTTTAAAATAAAGACGTACGGCTATGCATATCTCATAAGTATAATATCAAAATAATAAATATAAATATCAAAATTGGCCTATGCTTAAAGGGGGAAAACTTTATCGCTTTTTGTATGGATATTTACACGTACACGATCCCCTTAAATGCGCCATTCATTACATTAGTTAAATTAATTCTTAAGGCAAAATGGTTGCAGAAGTGGTCTTTCTAAAGATTGTTGGTAGTTCAATTTTTAATTATCACCATATTTACCTTTAAACAATTTATTTGAAATGAGGGCACCACTTCTGCTACCATTTCGCCTTAAATAAATTCCGTTTATCAGAAATTTCTTTGACATTTCTTCTCAGCAATGAGATCGTTCCCAAACGCCAGTATCGGTTTTTCTTTAAAATATGTATGTATCTAAAGGAATAATTGATTTAAATAAATACTTGAGAGGTGTCAAGGAACACCCGGATGGAACGAAGTTCGAGAGAGAGAGACAGACTGAGAAACACGCGCACGCCGCACGGCTTACAACTATAGCAAAAAGTGTCGTTACAACTTTTGGTCTTAATTTTTTCCGTCTAGCCCCCTTTCGCAACGCGCGATAAAGAACTTCATTCCAAAAAGTATTTACATATTAACGTAACACTTTATGTACCTAAACTAAACTTACTGGTGTGTAAAACCATAAAAAAATTCTACTTCTATGTGTAAAACAGCCTACAAAAGCCTAATTACTAAATAAACACAAGACTTTTTTCTAGCCGTTTGTAAGTAAAAATCATTAAAATTTGCGAGTAAAAGTCTTAACCCCATGCTAAATCCAAGGCCCTGATGATATTTCAGTTCACGCAGATTTTTTCTGTCACGTCACTAATTCTCGTCTCGTTCGAGCGGCTCTGACGAGGAAGCGATTGACAATAGTGAAAGTGTACGGCCTTGGGTTTAGACAATCATTTGATAATTACTGGTTTGCAGACGCCAAGGTAAGGTAAAGAAGCTTGAGTTATAATCGCCATATTTTGAAAATTTTGGAACGAAGTTCCTAAACGCGCGTTGCGAAAGGGGGCAAGACGGAAAAAGTTAAGACCAAAAGTTATAACGACAGTTTTTGCTATAGTTGTAAGCCGTGCGGCGTGCGCGGGTTTCTCTGTCTGTCTCTCTCTCTCTCCTAATTAATCGAAAGGAACTTCTTTCCATTCGGGTGTCCCTTAACTTGACACCTCTCAAGTTTTTGAAATCGGAAAATTGATAAATATGGATACAAAAGCGAGGTGTTTTTCTGTGACATCATGGAGCTCGAATGGATGGACCAATTTCGATGTCATTTTTTTACGTAAAAGCAAGTTCATTGCGGTGGTTCTTAGCTATTTTTGATAAAATTTATAGTTATTCAGGGTTAGGTAACGCTTGAAAGTTTTGGATTTTGTAGTTTTTCTGGCAAATAATAGAAGGCACTACAGATATTAGTTCTACTAACTAGTTCCTCCGCTCAATACTAGATGGCGTTTACATATGAAACTATTAAAAGTCGGGGTTTTTATAATTTGCCTGGCAAATAAACTTGTAATAATAGACGTGACTGTATCATTGTGACTTATGTGAATAAAGATTTAATCTATTTATATTAGTCTAAAAGAATTTTTGAATTTTACGACTTTGAACGGCAACGAGAGCGAGTGGCGCTCCTGCAGAGGAGACTAAAAAAGTCCTGATGATGATGATGAGATGATGATGATGATGAACCACCCTATCTACACCAATTGTGGTGAACCAATTTCAGAGCCTTTCATGGCGTGAGCTGCGGGATTAACCATTGCGTGCTGAAATGGTATTATGGTACCGCACAATGATGTTGTAACTTATCAAGATGACGCCTTAGATCACCACAATAAAATTCTCAGATAGGTAATTATGTATTTTGCCTAAGTCAAAAATAAATAATTTTTTACTGGTAACTAAAAATATGTTACTTGACTTTGAACATATCCATTTCAACGTGATTTTAAATTTGTTATTGCAGAAATAATCCTTCCTACTTATCCTATCCTACTTCCTACTAATATTATAAATGCGAAAGTGAGTTTGTACCTATATTTGTTTGTTTGTTACCTCTTCACGCTAGAACTTCTGAACCGATTTGGATGAAATTTGGTATGGATATAGTTTGAAACTTGGGAAGGGACATAGGGTACTCTGTATCCCAGAATTTCCACGGGGAGCGTATCCCGTGAGTTCATCTAATTGATAGAAAGAGCGCTATTTGACTCCAAAAAACTAAGACGTCATCTGCCTGTATTTCATAAAAATCCCATAGAAACTGTTTGTTTTGAAGTTTAGAAAAAAGTATCTGATTTGACTTGTTGGAAAATACGCACGCATTTGCATCCCGGCTGCTGTTTAGCTCCATAGCGATATTTGACTTTACCATGGAAGAGCTCGGTGGTCCGATGGGAGTAACCGTTTATTTATAGCACTTTCGCATGTTAAACAACGCGGGACATAGTCCGCACTTGCATCGATGACCAAAACTAGCATACATTTTTTTCTAGACATATTTACTTTTAGGCCCTTTAATGCTATTCTCATTTTTTTTTAATAGCCTATATAGTGTCCCATTGTTGGGCAAAGGCCTCCCCTTCTTGTTTCCACGATTCACGATCCAAGGCAGCTTGCTGCCATACACTTATGTAGCTTTCAATATCGTCCCTCCATCTTTTCCTCGGCCTTCTCATTATTCTTTCAAATTGGTCCAGGCGTCTTCAACTAATCGAGGAACATACGTAAAAACATATCTACTATATTGATAACTTTCTCCTTTTTTAAGTCTTTGATAACCTCTTCCTTTTAGAAGTCTGTTAAAAAGTGCATATTTTGAGCACCGAAACTACATCTATAGAGTTCTTTACGACACAATAAATTGGAGAGCAGATATCGTTTCTGAGTAAAGTTGACGATCATTTTCTTGGCCTCGCGCTGGATAGTTGACATAGAAATGATGCCAGTGATATAAATACCTATATAGGGACCAATTACACAGATTAAATTAGCCCCAAAGTAAGTTCGAGACTTGTGTTATGGGATACCAACTCAACGATACCATATTTTATTACAAATACATATATAGATAAACATCCAAGACCCAGGACGATTTAAAAAAGGCAATTTTCCAACTTGCACTAACCGGGGGTCGAACCCGGGACCTCTGGGTGGCGGGCTAGCATGGTGACCACTACGCCACGGAGGTCGTAGAGTGTTAAGTAGCGATAATGCCGATCTGTGGACAAATACCATCACTTGGTGCGGTTTGTTGGTTTTGGTGTGTAAGTGGCAGAATTAAGGTCGAAGACGTAAGCCCTTTCACCGCGAACATCGGATTTATCCGGCAAACATTGTCGTGCCCATTTCGCGAGCGTCAGATAATCCGGACAAAAAACCACTCTCGTGTTGCACTTAACTTTTGTTTCAACATACATACATATATACTATCACGTGTTTATCCCTAATGGGGCAGACAGAGCATTTTGGGTCTTGCGGTTCTATGCAGAGCCCAGGGCCGCAAGACCCAAAAGCCACTTTTAGCGTCATGGTGGGCGAGAAGATGGAAAAGCAATTGTTTCAACATCCCTTTTGGTATTCATTTTAGCGGCAGTGTTACCGCCACCTAAAGAAAACCTTTGTGTTAATCCAGGGTGTCAGCTGTCTGCATGCCAAATTTTATCTAAATTGGTCCAGCCTAAAGATGTCATCGATCATACGATCCAGCCTAAAGAAGTGAAAAAGTAACAAAATACACACACCCTTACAAAATTTCGCCTGTCTAGTATTAGTGATACACTATGCCTCGCGCTGGGGGTACAACAACTGAATAGTCTCCGGTGAAAGGGTAAAAGTGGGAATGGGCGGTATACTTTGCTAGAAAAGAAGACAGCCGATGGACCGAGGCAGTAACCGAGAGGTGTCCGAGACAGGGGAACAGACCAGTAGGGAAACCACCGGTCCGTTGGTTAGACGACATTGTAAAGTTGATGGGTAACTTACTTCTTGCCTCCCTCAAGGAAAGTTTTAGATTTGGCCGGTCTGGTTTCGCGTAGGGAGCTGACGCCGGCTTTAGTTCTCGATTTCTCGAAAGCCTTCTGGCGCCCTGTACCCTTCCATCACGGTACCCAGGTGTTTTAGGAGTCTCCTTATGTTTGCGACACCATCGCATGGGATGGAGGATATGGTTCGCAGTTTCTTCATGCTCTGCACAGATGCTTAGCTGGACCATTATGATTCTGCATCAGGTGTTCCATTTTTCAAAATCAATCATACCATATATGTCGCCCAGGCTTAACATATAATACATCACAAAAAAAGTTTCATTTGAATCTGTCCAGTATTTCCGAAGATTAGCGACTACAAACAGACAGAGATTTATTTTTATTTTTTACGGTTTTATTAAATGTATAGATATAGATAATAAATACATACATTATACGTTTTTTAACTCTACGTACACATACATAATTGATTATTTTAACATGGAACTGTATTGCAATTTTTAAAAGGAACTAAACACTGATATTCATTTTAATTGACCTTATACGATGTAGTGTAGATCAATAAATACTTACAATGCAGGAGCAAAGTCAATTGTCATGTATCAATTGATGAATGTGACACCTTGGTCGTTTGACTTGTTATCATTTCGTGACCGGCCAACGGAAGTCTGTCCGACCCTGCTACTATGTGACCGCTTGGTTGCATGACCTTTTTACCCGACTATCATCATCAGGTGTTTTTGTCTCCATGAGCATGACGAACGGAAAAATGTTTTTCAGTCCATCATCGGTTAGATTATTAACTCTTCAAGATGCGACAAAACCCAGACACAATAGTAAGACAATGGAAGCCGGGTGGAATTCAACCCAGCGACAGCGGATATTGTACACGTATTTTTTCTTTTCTCTGAGAAACCAAAAATGACAAAGATACAGGCGCATATAAATTTCGCGTGACGTCACGGCTGGGTACGATTTTTACTTAAGTGTAACGTCGCAAGCCCCCACTCCGAAACTTTGACGCTCCGTATCTTTGTGAATTTTTATTTTTTTGGTAAATTGAAAAATACAGGTCCATTATTTTTGGATAATCTAAAAGATGTAAATCTAATTACAATCATACTTTTCGGACCCTGTCGTCACCCCTATTACATAGTCATACTTGGCCAAAGCAGCCAGAGGACTTGGCCTAAACTCTCTTCGCTGTCCAGACGGGTTCGTTTATCCGACCACGACGAAGTCAATGCATCAGGGAATATTGAATCCACGCTTGGCAGGCGGGTTGACGAGCGCATTGGGAGTCACTTTCGCACTTCCAACGCTGCTGCTAAAGTCTCTGCATTATTCATGTTCAGTGACGGAAAATATCTTTCATCATCAGGTCTTTTTGTCTCCACTGCAGGAGCACGACACTCTCTGTACTACCAGAGCCATACTTGGCCAGATTTGCCCTACACTCTCCACCCTGGCAAACGGGTTGGAGAGGTCTTATTGATGTTTATAAGCTTTGTTTAGCTTGTATTTCCTAAGTCGCCTTCTACGACATCCACGGGAGGACTTGGTGTTACCCGCAGAAAAAGTAGCCTATGTGTTAATCCAGGGTGTTAGCTTCCTGCGTACCAAATTTTATCAAACTTGGTCCAGCTTCTTGCGCATTATCGTCAGGTCTTTTTGTCTCCACTGCAGGAGCACGACCTTCTCTGTACTACCAGAGCCATACTTGGCCAGAGCAGCCAGAGGGCTTGGCCTACACTCTCTTCGCTGGCCAGACGGGTTGGTTTTTCCGACTACGGCGAAGTCAATCTATGACGGAATATTGGATCCACGCTTGGCAGGCGGGATGGCGAGCGCAGTGGGAGTTACTATTGGACTTCCCACGCTGCTGCTGGGAGGATCATCAGCGGTCTTTTTGTCTTCACTACAGATACAAGACCCTTTCTGTACTACCAGAGCCATACTTGGGCAAAGCAGACAGAGAATTTTCCATACACTCTCCACGCTGGCCAAATGGGTTGGAGAGGTCTTATTGATGTTTATATGCTTTATTTACCTTGTATTTCCTAAGTCTAAGCTATAATCTGGTATGATATGCCGAAAAGATGATAAAAACAAACTTTGGAAAATAAAAATATTTTTGCTGACTAACCCATCGTGTAGCATCTACACGCGTGGCCTGGCACGCACTTGGCCGGTTATTTGTATAGAAATCTATTCTATTGGTGACCCCGCGTTTCAAAAATGGTACTTCTGATTGTTTCTACAGATAGTTCGAATTATTGTGTCGTGTGTAATTATATTATCTCCGCTCGTGTGTAGACAGCTCTACACTTCGGAACCAACCCCTCTCCCCGCCCAGCCTTCTACCGGTTTCTGTTATCAATCACAATAAGTACCTACTTCCGCTGCATACGGAAGCGATTATACTGCAATTTTTATCTAATACATATCTCAGATAACAATCATTCCGTATTAGCCATGTTGAGCCCAGTATTTTATTGTCTGTCGCCTTATTAATCTTATTTTAATTGAATATAATTGCTAACCTTACATGACATTTTTAGTTGAGAATTGATAAAGTCAGAGCTTAAGAAGCTGCTCTGACTTTATCAACTCTAATCTTCTACCTTTGAACGAGCAATTCTTATAAATTTATATGTATATAAATTTATTTCTGTGATCTCGGAAACGGCTCTAACGATTTCGCTGAAATTCGGTGTATGGGGGTTTTCGGGGACAAACAATCGATCTAGATTAGTCTTAAGTTTGGGAAAACGCGTGTTTACGAGTTTTCATGCGTTTTTCTTTCCACGCCGAATATTGTCGCTAATTTCGTCCTGCCAGTCACTATCCGTCTGGTCCAGCGGGTTAAGACGCGGAATTTTTTAATTTTTATTGTTTGTAGACAAGTTTAAAAAAGTTTATGTAGATTATCACCTAAACACCACCATATTACAATAAATAGTAATAACCGCCCAAAGCTCGGTCGCCCAGGTACTTAATTCATTAATTGCACGAATTAATTTCAAACTGATACAATTCTATTTATACAATTTTAAACATTATTAACTGTAAGAAACAGAAAACAACACTTATACACCCAAATAACTAACTTGAAACGCACTCCTGAACGGAATAGCAATCTTTACCCACTGTGTCCGGTCGCCCGTTCGGGCCACAGTTGACAACAACTGCGTGCCTCGTACCACAAACGAATTATAATATTTATCAACTCTAGGCGAACAGACTTTACTTATGTCATAGATACTTAGATAGGTTTATTACGAAAACACAAAATTCCTAAAACTAAAGATTCCCAATTAGACAATCGTTAGGAATCCACCGGTGGTATTCCCCTATTAATTTAAAAACGATTACTGTTCGATGAAAGAGATTAGACACGATACGTAATGAATGAGCCACGCCGAAGACTGTATTAATGACTTCGTAAGTGAAATTAATTAGCAATATAAATTTCCATTATTTTACTTAGTGAACGGGTTACTCACTATAGAGTCAGCTACTGCCGACATGTTTCGACCTCATCCGGAGGTCTTCATCAGGGCGAATGTGACTACAGGCGTACACCGCACCGGCTCGCGACGCACTGATGTTACTAAATTTCCATTGATAAAGTAAGGTAATAATATTTAATTTGCATTATATACAGGATTTAACAAAATATAAATAGATAGATAACACATTTATCCAGGAAAACTGAATCACATACACATCACTGACAGTCACTGAAAATCAGCGAGTCTCGATTAATGCTGAGTGAAAACCTTTTTGTTAATATCATATTTAAACTTGTATTTAGTTTTATTAATAGTTATATTTCGTTTTATTTAGAATATTTGATTATGTTTGTATGTAGTGAAACGTGTATTCAAGTTATTATGTATATGAAAAAAAAAATTAATAAAACTTGTATTAGTTTTAAGTTTCACTTACTTAAGTTACACGTACTTGATAAGAAACGATTGTACTGACACGGCCCAGCGAATTAGTTCATTGAAGTGGCAATGGGCGGGACACATAGCGCGACGAACCGATGGCCTATGGGGCAAAAAGGTTCTCGAATGCCGACTGTGTATACTGTAGGACAAAAGGTGGTCAGGCGACCCAACCAAGGTCGCTGGAAAGCGCTGTATGCAGGGCGCTCTAGATCGGTAATTTTGGAAATCTTCAAACGAGGCCTATATCCAGCAGCGGACGAATTGTGGCTGGAATGATGATGATGATGATATTTTCTTTAGGAAAGGTGTTCAATATCATGAACTAATAAATCTACCCTGAAAATAGTTTCAGTATTTCTTGATTAAAGCTAACGTGAGACACAGACATTATTAGCATGATTTCGAGTTACTCACGCGTGTGTGTCCATTTTAATTGTGTCTCAAGCCGACATCGTGTACGCGCGTCCTCTAGTCACATTGGCCCTGATGAAGACCTCCGGATGAGGTCGAAACCTGTCGGCCAGTAGCTGACTTTATACGTAAGTAATCCCTTAAATTCAAGCTAATAGTTTTAGTACATTTTGTTAATATTAGGAAATTTACATAATATATCAGTCAGTTGTACTAAAGGCCTCTTCCAAATGAGGACATCTACTTCCTTCTTCGTGCAAATTCAGACTTTATCTTCTTTAAACTTACTTTTAATTAAAAAGACCTTCTTAAACTACTTTTCCTTTTAAATGACTTTCTCATAAACCGAAACTAATAATTCTGTAACCAAAACACGCTATTTTCCTACAAGTCAAATCAGATACTTTTTTGTTAACGTCAAAACAAACATTTTCTATGGGATTTATATAAAATACAGGCAGATGACGTCAGAGTTTCTTGGAGTCAAATAGCGCTCTTATTATCAGTTTTTTTGTAATAATAAATTTTAAATCACGGTAAAATAGATATGTTCAAGAACAAGTGACATAATTTTGCGACATTTTATTTTTTAATCAGTAAAAAATAATTTATTTTTGACCCAGGAAATCCAGGAATATACCCAGTTAGCTCGTGACAGCGCAAAGAAAATACAACTACAGTAAAATACAGCTCTCAGCCAAAAATTACTCACATTACGCGACAAGACACGAACCTCCCACCCGTGATCATAATTCTATGAAATTGTCTGTCAAGAATGTGCGCAAAAACATGTTCCCAGTAATAAGTTAGCTACGATACGAATAACGTCTTTCCTGCCAGTAACAATATTATATTACCTGCATAGACCTAGATTGTTTCCTTTATTCCTTTTTATCTATGATTGTGTGGTTACTCGTACGTGACGTACATTGTGTAGACTTTTTCTTTTCTTTACACTTTTTCTCGACATTATTTATTCGCACATTTTTTCATAACCAACAACTCAATTCAGATACTTTTTCTTAACGTCAAAACGAATATTGTGTAGGTACCAGATTATGACCGGATTTGAATGAACTAGCACGTCTTGACGTCATAGTTTCCTGAAGTCTAATAGCGCTCCTACTGCATCAATAAATTTAAAAATACGTTGAAAATGGATATGTCAAGGATATGTATAATCAATGAGAGTGACATTATTTTGTGACGTTATTTTAAAATATTTGTCTTTTTATCAACTTGTCTTTTTGTCTCCACTGCAGGAGCACGACCCTCTCTGTACTACCTGAGCTATACTTGGCCCGAGCAGTCAGAGGACTTGGCCTACACTCTTATTTCTGGCCAGACGGGTTGGAGAGGTCTCATTGATGTTTTATAAGCTTTGTTTTTAGCTTGTATTTCTTAAGTCGCCTTCTACGACATCCACGGGAGGACTTGGAGTGGATTCTACTCTGCCGGAAACCACACGGCAATTTTTTTGAATAATTATTTAGATAGGTGCATTAAAATGAATGTAAGCAGGATGATCCAATGGCTAAACGAATACTACAGAGGACTGTGATGGCCTATGAACTGCATTTCTGATATACTATCACGTCTTTATCCCTAATGGAACAGACAAAAATATTTTTAATCTTTCGTCTATAAGCAGACAGAGCCCAGGGCTGCCCGGCCCTAAGATCACTTTTAGCGTAATGGTAGGCTAAAAAGGAATCAAAATAGTAATGACTAGCCGCATGGCCTATTAACATAATTCGCATTTATGCCCTTTCCCTCTATCGGCTTTTACGATCTACGCAGGAAGAAAAAGTTGATACAAATTTGAGTCTTCTCTTCTCCCAAACAGTATGGTAGAATGCATGAATTTCTTTATTTTCTTTTAATTCGTATACCTGCATCCATAATTCTAAAATCATAATAGGTAATATTTAAATCCAGATTATTTAGAGTATCAACTGATAAATCTTTGATTTGTCAACTGTCTACCATAAATCATAGACAAGATCATCATTACTCTTTCCATGGAATCATTAACTTTATGTCTCTGGCCGCCGATAACAAAGCAAAAACCAAGGACCGCAGGCAGTCTTAAGTTGATCTAATTAAATCCGAAGAATGCGATAGGCGGGCGGGGCTTTCAGCTCAGAAACCATCAAGGTTGGCTAGGAACCTAACCTAACTTAGTAGATGCCGCGCATTGTACCACAGCGCACGCGCCCGCGTTTCTGCTACAGCCTATAAATTAAAAAAATAGAGGCTGTATACAGAACGCCGAAAATAAAATTAATAAATTCGAAATTCAAATTGTGATAACTCTAGTTTGAATTTGAGAACGTGAATTTTAAATTCCGCGCGTTTTTACTGGCGGGAGTTTTGAAGTGATCGATTTGCTTTTTGAAAATTTGTGTCTTTTTTGTGTCCAGCAGTCCTTGGGTAAGTACCTACCTACTTTTATAATTTTCATTATTTTTGAATATGTTTTATATTGAATTGAATATGTCTTATACTGGCGCATGGGTATTATGCTACTTTTCGAAAAGTTAGAAAATTTGAGACTTCAACTTTCTTTTTTTATATGGTTTTCATTATATACAACGTGAAACGGACATAACCGTAATAAATCGAATCACGGGCTATACTAGACCACTATAGTATAAAGAAATTAAAATAACAGTCAAAAACTAAAATTAATATTCTTCCCTGGCATTTCCTTACAAAAGTGTGCTGCTGCTCGGGCTGTTAGTATGGGAATGTCGAATTTTTTTTTGTGTTTTTACTTTTTTTTATCATCATTATACTATAGTGATCTACTAGCCTGCGGTTTGATTTATTATGGGTATCCCCCTTCCATGTTGTATAATCTTAAATCTCTTTACAATAATCGAAAAATTATTCAAGGAAATATTTTAAATACTTAAAAACCCATAAAGTGCTTGCTCCTTGATCTGATATAAATGATTTCATTACATACTATTATATTTATTTTCAATAAAAAATAATGAAGATAATAAAATGAATTACACACTTGTACCTACCTTATTTCTAAGCACCGGAAGACGCTCTTTCTTCTCTAAATCTATATATATATATATATAATAAAACAGTAAAAAAAATGTGTCTGTACATTGAATATATTTCCAAAAATAAAATAGGGGCGATGCAAACATTGTTAAAGAGTAAGAATTTAAAAAATGCCTGTTTATCTGTTTGTACTGCTAATGTCTATTTAAATACTAGACGGATTTAATGAAACTTTATTTGTTGTATAGCTGTTAAGGCTAGGCAACATATAGGGTATAATTGATTTATAAATCGAACACCTGATGCACAACCATAATGGAACAGCTAAACTATAAGAAATATAAAAAAGACGCCTTAACAAAAATTGTTCAGGCTTCGGCCAGTATAATACAATTTTATAACCGATCGCTACGTCAGATGTCTTTAGGCAGCTGCTTGAAGAAAATCTGACACCGCAGTGTAGCTATTATCACACTTTAAAAAGATGAATTAGTACAATTATGTGAACATAACCCAGAATTAAATATGAATTCTTAACAGAAAATCAATAAATACCAAAAATCGGTCAAGGGCAGGTCGATTCGTGCTAAGGGTTCCGTACCACCTTACAACAATAGTTGCATCTATCATTTATCATTATCTATTTTAATCATTCCAATAAGGAAGAAAGGCCGCGTAGCTTCTATTATTTTCGCTTGGTTTATTTGTTGTTTTTGTAAACATACGGACATCTATAAATCTTAATGTAGAACTAGATGGATTAGTAGTCATTAATATTATAAACAGCCGAAGTATAAGTTAAACAAAGCTTATAAACATCAATGAGACCTCTTCAACCCGTCTGGCCAGCGAGGAGAGTGTAGGCCAAGTCCTCTGGCTGCTCTGGTAGCGCAGAGAGGGTCGTGCTCCTATAGTAAAGACAAAAAGACCTGATGATGATGATGATGACAGGCAAATAGCGTCATAGATTCTTGGAGACAAACAGCGCTCTTAAGAGGGCCCTTCCCGGTCCGTCTATCGTCAACGCGAGCATAGTTGGAAATGCTTGTTGTTTCATCCAGCGCAATGATAGAAAAAAAAAGCAAAGTGAAAAGAGAGAGATAGCACCTGAGCGCTCAGTTTGCATTATATTGTACAAAATTAGTATTATTATTTACTATTCGTGTGTTTACTATACGTGTTTTTCAGTAAGCTTTACGAGTGTGTGAAATAAATGTATTTAATTTAGAATCTTCATTACATTTGCAAGGTTTGTATGCAAATATTTTCTTTACTTTTACAATTCATGAGTACTATATGATCGGCCGAAGTTCAGGTAAAATTTGTACAAAAAAGCAGATTTTTGGAGACTTATACTGAATTTGTTTATCGAAATTTTAATTTTTAATTTCGTTAGAAACCTAGATATAGCGCACAAGATTCCTGTTAGTTCAAAACTTTCCAAGAAAGATCTGTTACAACGCCATAATCACGTACGAGCGTTTGTATGAAAAGTAAGGCGGGTTGGGCGCTCTTAATACTAGTTTTTCTGCAATAATAAATTTAAAATCATGTTGAAGATGGAAATAAACATGAAAAGTGACATTATTTCGTGACGTTTTCTTTTCGTAACAGAACCAAATAATTTTTGACTCAGGAAAGAACTCAATTATACTTTTCTGAACAACAACACCTTTCGTTTGTTTTTTTTTTTATACTAGTATATTACAAAAAATATGTACAACAGAACATTATATAAGACATTTACATAAACCACTGAAGTTTGTAGTGAAATGTTTTGAAGTTTGAAATGTTTTGAAGTTATTCTACGTACAATGTTAGTTCGAAAACACAATCATACCTTATCGTACTTACTCATATTTTTTTTTATTGGAATGAACATGACAAGACTTATAGACTTAACAAATACCTATCCAACTCAAAATATTATTGATATAATATATTTGGGCAAATTTGGGCAAAAATGCGAATCATGTTAATAGGCGATGCGGCTAGCAACCCATCACTGTATTGATTGCTTTTCCATCTTCTCGCCCCCCATGACGCTAAAAGTGGCTTTTGGGTCTTGCGGCCCTGGGCTCTGCATAGAACCGCAAGACCCAAAATGCTCTGTCTGCCCCATTAGGGATAAAGACGTGATAGTATGTATGTATGTATAATATATTTTGATATGACAATGTAATTATACCTATTGTATGGTATAGGGTATATTTGTTTTTACTTTATTTATTATTGCAACAATATATACTATATTATACAATTATATTTATATATTATTATACTAACAATATATACAATTTGCAACAATTGTGGCTGCGGAAGTACCCATGAACCGGTTCACGTAGGTATTTCATGCAAATACCAATTAACTATTGTACAATTTGCATTAAATTATATTTCTGTATTTAATAATCGCTGTATTTATTACATCTTTAATTTATTTGCAGCATTTAGTTTGCAATCCAGGAGCAAATTCGTCATGAATAAGATAATAAAAAAAGTTTTATCTTTCATGTTTTTTTTAGTGTTATGGACAGTATGTACAATCCTACTAATATTATAAATGCGAAAGTGAGTTTGTATATTTGTTCGTTTGTTACTAGTTGTTTGAACCTATTTGGATGAAATTTGGTATGGATATAGTTTCAAACTCCGGAAAGGACATAGGGTACTATTTATCCCGAAATTCCCACGGGGAGCGAACCCTGCGGGTACAGCAAGTTTTGCATAAAAGTACAGAGGACAAACAAAACAGTCATTTTAAAGACATCAACGCGTGGAAAAGTCATTTAACAGATTATTTACAAAATGTACAATTATTCTGTAAAATTTACATTTACATTATTTTGGATTTACAGTGTAAATCCACTGTTCTCCGATGTCAATAAGGATCTTTATTTTATATCATCAAATTATTATTAACCATAATGGTACAAAAGGTGGACTTATGTAAGAGCGCCCAACCCGTCTCACTTCATACAAACGCACGACCGTACGTAATGGGGTGTTTTTCTAAGCCAAAATTAAATTATTTGTACTGATAACCAAATAAGACGCCACAAAATATTATCACTTGTCTTTGAACATATCTGTTTTTAACGTGATTTTAAATTTATTAGTGCAGGAAAACTGATAATAAGAGCGGTATTTGACTTCAAAAAAATATGACGTCATCTGCCTAATAATCCCATTGAAACTGTTTGTTTTGACGTTCAGAAAAAAGTATCTGATTTGATTTGTTGGAAAATAGCGTATTATGGCGTTGTAACAGATCTTTTCTTTCCACTAAGTAAAAGATTGTAACTAAATACAGTAATGTCCGATAGTTCAAACCAACGGCCCTGAACTCGACTACCTCTTTCAACACTTTTTATCGTCTCTAAAACAAGTTCAGCTCGCTAATTAACAAGAAATAGTCAAGTACAAGTTCAAGACTGCATTTACAATAAAATAATATAAAAAGGTTGTGTGGCCCTGAACTTCACTGGGCTGAAGTGAAGGGGGCCAGCGTTATGCAATAGCGAGCTAGCCACAGAATTATTTAGTAATACCGAGGTATAGATGACGGATGACTCTGCTACCGAATTTCGAAATACGAAATTCCGCAGTTTGCGAGATCGAACGTACACTGTCACAGAATAAGCACTAGTACTCACATACAGAAGTCTTACTCAGCAAAGTAATTCAAAGAAATATCTACTTAATGTCATTAGCGATATGGTTCAAATGACGAAGGTGACGTCAGAACTCGGCATCTTTTCGTTTAGATACCTAGAAGTGCATTGCAAGCCAATTTTATTCTTTTTGATCCGGACAAACGATTATGTCACTGAAGGCCTGACACTGTCACGAAGTACGAAATTCCGCATCTAATGATCTAAGGTATACTATTTGGATGTACTACATAATAAAATATGGTATTGTTGAGTTAGTATCGCATAACACAAGTTTCGAACTTTTTGGGGCTAGCTCAATCTGTGTAGTTTGTCTTTACTTATTTATTTTTGTACGTCAGTTCGAAAGTACACTATCACAAAGTACGAAATACCGCAGTTTGCGCGATCGAAAGTATACAACAGATACACTACTCTTGAGTAGAAAATTTGCTAAATTACACTAAAGTCACATGAAGTTTGCACGCCGCGCACAAAATGATTTTAGACTTATTAGCCTAGCGTGCGTCAAACGAGCCAAAATGTACCTTACGTCTGCAAAGTGACGGTCCGTATCCATGTCCGGACCATACAAATTACAAGGTTACAACCACATGTTTTTTGTCGCTCAAAACACATTTTTAAAATCGTACTCATTTCTTTTTTTTTATTAATTTCCATACCTGAAGAAAGTATTCTCTAGACATAAACAGCATGAAAATTACCGATTTCATTTAAATTATAATTTTATAAAACTAAAAACCGACCTCAACATTAAAAAAATATAACCACAATAGATTTTGATAGTTTTTTATGGGACTGCCAGCTAGCTGCCTGACAGGTGTGCCCTTTTAACACAAGAATTTTCAAATTGGTCTAGGCATTGGCGTAGTAATCGGGGAACAAACAAAAAAAAAATACATTCGAATGATGTGTATTATGATAACCTCATTTTTTTATGTCGCTGCCTAGATACGACGTAGCAGAAGAGTAACACATATTGCATAAAGCCATCCGTAGCCGCATGCGCTTTGTTACGGTTATTGACCCTTTGAGATACGATCGCGAAATGATTGCCGTTTTCAAGTAAGTACTAGTTTCTTGTCTGGCTGGGCACTTGGTGCATTTATGTGCCAGCCAGGGCTGGATTAACCACATAGCAAGAGTAGCGATTTTTATGGGCCCGCGCAAAAAAGGGGCCCCGAGTATCCAAACCCACCTCCACGAACTGTTTTTTTTTTATTGGTTTTCTTTTTTGAGAAGTGATTCACACTGTTGACAGCTTCAAGCTGCCTAAAGAGTACTAAAGACTAATACGTAGCTTGACAACTGCCATACGGACCTACGGCTTAACATTATCTTTTTTATTTCAACATACCTTAAATCTATCATTAGGGGAATTGTGAACCAATACAATAGAGAAGCAATTAGTTACTGTTACACATTACATGCCGTAATTATTTGCCGTGTGGTATCCGGCAGAGTAAAATAGGACCACTCAAGTCCTCCCGTGGATGTCGTAGAAGGCGACTTAAGGAGTACAAGTTAAACAAAGCTTATAAACATCAGTGAGACCTCTCCAGCCCGTCTGGCCAACGTGGAGAGTGTAGGCTAAGTCCTCTGGCTACACTGGCCAAGTATTGCTCTGGTAGTACAGAGAGGGTCGTGCTTCTGCAGTGGAGACAAAGACCTGATGATGATGATGACACGTTACATACAAAGCCGTTGTTATGAATTCGCTCAGAGAACAGGCAAACAGGTCTATTCTTTGGGCAATCTGGTTGAGGTAGCGCAGCACACGGGTCATCTTGCTTTCATGGAGAAAGCTTGACTATTTTGAGTCATTTATCGTCACCAAACCAATCCAACTGAATAAAATATGGAGGTGTTAGTATTATTGCTGGGCCATCGAGCTCTCCATAGCAGATCAGCGGCCCCTAAATAGAATTTGTTACGGGCCCCGTGCTTCCTTCATACACTATGTACAAACCAGCGTCATTTAGTTTTGCATATCTGTGCCATTGGGAAATTAAACATGGATGCCTCGAAAGGTTAAAAAGAAATATACTTTTATGTAGTCCGTCAACTAGATTATCCAAAAATAAAGGACCCATATTTTTTCGTTTAGCAAAGTAATAAAAATGCACAAAAATATAGCGGTTCGAAGTTTAAGAGTGTATTTACGTAACCTCTGGTAAAAATCGTAGCTGATCGTGATGTCACGCGAAATTTATATGCACTGTATCTTCGTATTTGCTAATCAAACAAAAAGAAAAATACTAATACCATACTTTTTAATAATCTATTAAATGAGCCAAAAATATATATTTTTAGTCCGCATCCCTATTGAGGAAAAACTACTTTATTTAAAAAAGCTCTACTAACGCCCTAACCCTAAAACTTACCCTAAAAAGGCACATGATAGTAAATGTTTATACAAAATTAAACTAAACATATTTTTTCTAAACTTAAAAACCGACTTCACCACTCTGATTTTTATAACATTTCTAAGGGGCCACCAAGCAAACAAACAAAAAAAACCAAATCAGTCTAGGCGTCTTCGAATAATTGGTGAACATACATAAACATGAGAACATAGATAAAAGATCAAAATGCCTCGAAAAGAAGGCGGTTAAAAATGCCTCATAAAAATATCTTATCATCGTATATTCCCACCACAATGCTACATTATGTCACAGTGTATGTTTGTCTGTGCAGCCTTGCGTTATTAATTATATGCTCTAACTGTGGTCAAGTTCGTCTGTCGACCTCCATGTTCTGACGCCTTATTGTCGATTTTACGTCCGCCATAGCCTTCCTCTATCATGCACATTTTTGTCTAGGAATGTAGTTTTTAATGTAACCAAACTGGTCTCGAAAAGTGTCTGGGAAGACCGACCGAGTAGGTAGTTGTAGTGTATAAGCCTTATTTAACTTTTTGTATTTCGTTCTGTGCTTCTGCCATCATATCTATACATATAATAAAACAGTAAAAAAAATTGGGGGCGATGGAGACGTAGTAATAGAGTAAGAATTAAACAAAAATGTCTGTCTGTTTGTCTGTTTGTACACGCTAATCTCCGGAAATACTGGACGGATTCGAATGAAACTTTTTTGTTATATAGCTATTAAGCCTGGGCAACATATAGGGTATAAATGATTTTGGAAAATGGAACGCCTGATGCAAAACCATAATGGTCCAGCTAAACTATAAGAGATATAAAAATGCCACCTTAGTAAAAGTTCTTCAGCCTGATGAGCATTTTCCAGAGACATAAAGTCCACGCGAACGAAGTCGCGGGCTTCGGCTAGTTAATAATAATAACTGTCCTTTGTTTCTCTGGTCGACTAGAAGAGATCCCTTCTGGGACAAGTCCACCGTTTGTACAGCTGTTTATCATTGTATGTGGTTAATGTTTGTTTTGAGTGCAATAAAGTTTTTAAATAAATAAATAAACAATAAACAGTGTCTACGTGACGTGGTCTTGTGTGTCCATAACATCATCAAGCAACATCTTCATCTCTTCATGTATGACGCGGCCCTAGGCCCTAGGTAACAACCAAAGCCTGCGCCGCTGCTACATACATTTTTGTTCTCCCTAACTGGGAGCGCGACCCTCTCTGTACTACTAGATTATTTGGTCAGAGCAGCTAGAGGATTTGGCCTACACTCTCCTCGCTTGCCAGACGGGTTGGAGAGGTCTTATGATGTTTATAAGCTTTGTTTAGCTTGTATTTCCTGAGTCGCCTTCTCCGACATCCACGGGAAGACTTCGAGTGGTCCTATTCTACTCTGCCGGAAACCAAACGGAAAACCCTTGGCGGTTTTAAAATACCTATCTAACGACCCTCACATGAGAAAAAATCAACCCCACTTTACGTATGAGCGAGCTGTATTAAAAAGAAATTTTTTTCGACATTTTATTTTGACACTTTGTCATGTTATGCTATAATACAGCTGTTTTACTACTATTAGTCAGAGCTAAGCCACGAATAAATAATAATAAATAAATAAATATATAGGGACAAATCACACTGATTGAGCTAGCCCCAAAGTAAGCTCGAGACTTGTGTTATGGGATACTAACTCAACGATACTATATTTTATAACAAATACATATATAGATAAACATCCAAGACCCAGGTCAATTTGAAAAAGGCCATTTTCCAACTTGCCCTGACCGGGAATCGAACCCGGGACCTCTGGGTGGCGGACTAGCATGGTGACCACTACGCCACGGAGGTCGACGAACCATGGAAAGAATGACATACCTGTGGGAACTCCACCTGTCCTAGCTAGTAAAGGTGTGTTTCCATATGTAATTTCTAGAGGTCGTAGAGCAAGAGATTAAGAAGAGAAAAAAATTATTTGTTATACAATAACTGTTACAAGGGCTGAGATGTTATTCGTCTTCTTCTTCATCGTGTCGATGTCTGAACTCTCTATATCAAATTATTTCCGACCAATAGGAAGCCACAGCAACAGCATTGTCTGTGCACCACATCAAGTCGGCCATTGAACATGAGGAACATTTATGTTATTCGTATCAGAAGTGAAAGAGGAATGAGTCAAAATCATGAGCAAGGAATATGTCTGGCATTTAAAAATTTAATTTAGAAATAAAATTTGAAGATACTGAAATGATAGAAAGGGGGTGGGCAAGAATATGAAGGTACTTATCGAAACTATCAGTTCCGTCTAGGGTCTACAGAACTCTAAAAAAGTTGTAACAAAAACAAACTGGTTAGCGGTAGCAACCAATGTCAAGGCTAACTATGGTAATGTACATGCATATTAAGTACATAACTCATGAATCATGTCGTTAAGATCCTGTTTATATGCGTGCTGATTTATTGACGCAAGCTTGTCTGCGACTTCGTTCGCGTGTAAAACATGTCCGGCATCAATTTTCACGAGACTATGTTAGATGAATTTAATTAAGGGCCAAGGGCGTGTCGGTTAGTGTAGTTTCGTAGTTGCTTATGGCGACTTGAAGTTCACGCCACTAAAGACGTGTAAAAACTATTTTACTAATAAAGAATGAAATTTTCATTTTCGGCTTTATAACTTTGAAATTTCTAAATCTTTCTTAGGTCTGATAGCTTTCTTTTAAACTTTGTCCTGTATACTACTGTTGTAAATTTTTTCCGTGTAGCAAATAAAGGGGGGGGGGACACTTGATATGATTTATGCAAACTCATAATATTTTTGAAAGACCTATACAAGGATACACGATGGGTTACACGAAAAAACATATTTACTCCCACTTTATGTACACACTGTATGGGAGCTTACGGATAGAGACAAACAGACATAGCGAAACTATAAGGGTTCCTTGTTCACTACGGAACCCTAAAAAGTACGGGTACCGCTCCAGCAGTGTATGGTTAAATAAATTGTTGTAGTCTTGTAGTATGTAGTTTTTAAACGACTTCAAAAAAGAAAGAGGTTGTCAATTCGAATGTGTATGTGTTTTTTTATTATGTTTCTCGATTACTCGAACATGCATAGAAAATTCTTTTTTGTGGTATTCTTGTCAAGTGGTCTCTTAATTAGGCTTTAGTTTAAAAAAATATTTAATAAAAATAAAGAATTCATGAACCAAAGAGCAGTGTAATCAGGTGTAAACGCTAGACACGTGTGTGTGGTGACACGTGTTTAACAGAATGTGCGTTTAGCAGATGGTGTGGCCCGTCCGATTCATCTGCCTGTTTAAAAAAAAAAGTATTGACATTGTTGTTGGAAGAAAAATACCCGTAATAAATATATTTATATACACTAATATTATAATGATAATGAAATAAAAGACAAGCCAAAAAAATCGAGATTCCCATACAGATTGCACACGACGACCTCCGTGGCGTAGTGGTCACCATGCTAGCCCGCCACCCAGAGGTTCCGGGTTCGATCCCCGGTCAGGGCAAGTTGGAAAATGGCCTTTTTCAAATTGTCCTGGGTCTTGGATGTTTATCTATATAAGTATTTGTTATAAAAAATAGTATCGTTGAGTTAGTATCCCATTAAACAAGTTTCGAACTTACTTTGGGGCTAACTCAATCAGTGTAATTTGTCCCTATATATTTATATTTATTTATTATTTATTATATCCCAGACGTATGGAAATGCCGATTTTTTTAGTTTTTAATTTCGTTAATTTCATTAAACTTTAGTATTTATTAAGCTATTTAGTATCAATTAAATGCTATTAATATTAATATTAAGCTATAAATGCTACTAATATTAAGCTATTTATTAAACTATAGTAAAAAAGAAAAAAATTGTGGTCTAGTATTATAGCCCGTGGTTCGATTTATTACGAATATGTATGTCCCTTCCACGTTGTATATAGACAGTCTTAGGTGTGTTTCTCTAGCATTTATAAATAATATTTTTTTAAAACTAAGAACCGACTTCGACATCTAACTACTCAACCGATTTTGATAAAATTTCTATGGGTCCACCTGACAAGTATGCACAGCACTTTCCATATTATTGGTCCAAACATAATATGCAGGACATTGCAGGCTGATCACCTGATTGCCTGATAAGCAGAGATCGGAATCACGACAAGTATGCCCACACAGATTACTTGCTCAATACACAATCGTTCGTTACAAATGAAAGTTTTATGAATTTATGGTGCATGGTATAATAAAACAAGGTATTCTCTTCCCGAGATGGAACTTGACTACGTCACGAAAGTGTTGCCGCTGATTGTTCTTTTCAGTAAATTTAAGGACTTTCTCAATTAGTTCATGAATATTAAATAAAATATTAAGTAACTTAGATATTTAATATCTCGCGATTCTCACGTGATTCATCAATTCAATATTTTATAAATTGATATAATGGATTATTAATTCCAAATTGGTATATAAAGTTCAAAAATGCATTACGCTCGGGTAATTCAATTTCACACAGTGGCAACATATCCGACTGATGACGTAGTCAAGTTCTACCTACGTCATTAGCTGTCACGGGAAGAGAATACCTTGTTTTATTATACCATGTTATGGTGGTTTGTTTGACGTTTAGAAAAAGTATCTGATTTGACTTGTTGGCATCTAACGGATAACATAATAGGCGATGCGACTGGCTTTAGGCCATATTATGGCCTTAGGCTCTGTTTACCTCGGGATCGTGTCTCCCGTGGGATAAAAACGTGAAAAATCTGTATATAATAAAAAAAATACTATTAGGTAAGAGCAATAATAAAAAGTAAAAAAACTAAAACCCAACTACGACAAAAAACGACGCTGAAAAAGTATAAAACAAGATTTTCAGAATACTGAACTGAACAAAGTTGCTAATGTAGTTGCAAGTAAATGGACACAGTAGACTCTACCAAGATGCCTTCGTTGTAAATTGACAATAATGTCATACAATACTATTCTGAAGTATGCAATATTCACTATGTAGAGATAAATTTTCATGTTTGGAAAACCGCAGTCACACGTTGTCAAAGTGCTACGGTAGGTAGGTATATGTAACGTGTGACTACGCCTTTCCAAACATGAAAATTTATCTCTACATAGTGATTATTGCATACTTCAGAATAGTATTGTATGACATTATTGTCAATTTACAACGAAGGCATCTTGGTAGAGTCTACTGTGTCCATTTACTTGCAACTACATTAGCAACTTTGTTCAGTTCAGTATTCTGAAAATCTTGTTTTATACTTTTTCAGCGTCGTTTTTTGTCGTAGTTGGGTTTTAGTTTTTTTACTTTTTATTATTTGTACTATTTTGGTGTTAAAGTGTATTTGTGGCGCATAATATTACCAAAAGTTAAATTGATGAACTAAAAACTAGGTAGTTGACATACGACATCTCTTTTTGACTTATGTATCGGCGTATAGTAATATGTAGAGACTACTAAATTTGGTGACAAGCTTTATAGCTCATAACCAACAGAATATCAAGGCCCTTCTTATGGTACTGCAGTGGTCTTATTCTGATAAGTAGTAAAGAAGCTATTAACGAGAAGATGTGAATTATATGCAATCAGCCCATGAATACAGGTAAAGTCACAAGCAAATGCTAGTAATATATATATATATTCAAAATGTACAAGTAAAGCGCTTTCAAATGATACCAAACACGGCATATTTATCTTAACTTTATTTTTTTACTCTGTATGTTTTGTCCGCTAGAGGGCGCCACATTAGATTTTGTGAAACCCCATATTACCTATAACCAGCGGACAATTAAGACGCTTCTAATGATATGTCATCTGTCTAATTCTAATAAGTAGTTAAGAAGTTACGAGGGAACAGATGAACATACATACATACATACATACATACATACATAGCCTGTCAAAATCATAACCCTCCTTTTGCTTTGCCGTAGTCGGGTAAAAAATTAACAGCCTAGATTTATTAATTACTGATTCAGTTCCGCGACTTAGTTCACGTGGACTTAATAACTTCTGAAAATGCTCATCAGGCTGAACAACTTTTGTAAAGGGGTCAATTTTATATTTCTTTCAGTTTAGCCAGACCATTATGGTTCTGCATCAAGTGTTGCATTTACAAAAATCAATATACCTATCTATTGCCCAAGCGTAACAGTTATATAAAAAAAAAGTTTTATTTCAATCCGTCCAGTATTTTTGGATATTAGCGTGTACAAACAGACAAACAAGCAGATTTTTTAAAATTCTTACTCTGTTACTATGTCCCCATCGCACCAAATATTTTTTTGGATATATATTTAATGTACAGACACATTTTTTACTGTTTTATTATTATGTATAATATAAGTACTACAAACATGACTGGTCGCTTTAGATTAAATCTAGTCGCCCACTGGTGGTTTAATCAGGTATATCTAATACCTGAGTCACGATTAATAATATAAACATAAGTAACTTAAGTACATTATTATGAACATATCCATAATATTACTTAGTCCGGAGTTAAGAAACCTCTGTTTCTTTAACACAGATATTATAATTTATAGAACGTAAATGTTTTCCTTTTTTTCAAATTATATACCTATTTTGTAAAAGCTTTTGCACGAACGCATTCCTAATATCTCATAAACAGAGAAGTACTTAAAACTACACCCAAATCGAGAGAATTATAAAAAAATATTGCACAGCCGTATCCTTAATCATAGAAAAATACAAACATTTGCTAAACCTATTTTAGTTAAAACATGTTTTGTCCCTTTCCCTCTTTTTCATACTTAACATTGAAAGAACGAGACAAAACATATTTTTAACTAGAATATAATTCAAACCTGTATATTTTTTAATGAATACGAGGGTTAGGCTGTTGAAACATACAGCGAGGTTATGTTGTATTTTAACAACCAAGGACATTTCTGTATTGGCACCTGGAAAAAAAGATAGTATATCTTCTCATCGACATCGGAACCCTATGTTTGTCGAAGCACAGTATATCCTCGTTTCAATAAAACCGTTTGCATAAAACTCACCCAATTATGTGACCCGTTTTGCATCGAGACATCGTGCGCGCGTCATCCATAATTGCATTTAGGAAGATCTGTGGGTTGAAATATTATTCTGAGAATCTAATTCTGATATTTTTCTCTATATTCATAACTAGCCGAAGCCCGCAACTTCGTTCGCGTGGACTTTATGACTCCGGAAAATGCTCATCAGGCTGAACTACTTTTGCTATGGCATCGTTTTTATATTTTTTATAGTTTAGCTGGACCATTACGGTTCTGCATCTGGTGTTCCATTTTAAAAATCAATTATACTCTATATGATGCCCAGGCTTAAAACAGTCTAATTAGAATCCGTCCAGTATTTTGGAGATTACCGTGTGTAATTACAGACAAACAGACAGTCATTAAAAAAAATTCTTACTCTATTACTATGTATCCACATTTTTGTTACTGTTTTACTATAAGTATATATAGATATAGATGTCTGTGTATCACGTTAGTTTTAACCAAAAAATCCTTGACTGTTTCTGATAAATATCTGTAGGATTACTCAGGTGAATAATTTGCTTTAGCTGATTAGTTTTACTGACATGCATGAGACCAAAACAATAGATTGACAACAAAATCGAAAAAAAGTACATAGGGGCGCCACTGTCAATGCCAAAACTGATAAAAGAAACCATTATGACGTTCGTTGTGTGGTGAGTTGAGATGTTGCTTTGTTCTTTTATCTTTGTTTTAATTATTATTCATAAGGCAAACTTTACCCACCCGTGCGTAACGTGTAGGTAGGCCGTGTGGTGACAGCAGTAGAAATACAGTTGTCACCACCACTTTCTTACGGGTGTCGTGTCGTAAGAGGCGAATACATAGATAGATAGATAAAAACTTTATTTGTACCAACAAAGACAAACAATATAATACAATAATTAATACATACATAATATCACGCCTGTTTCCCACAGGAGTAGGCAGACGCTATGGACCTCCACTTGCTACGATCCTAAAAACCTCTTTTGCTTCATCTACACTCATCAATTTCGTCATACATAACTTTCGGTTACGGATACTTTATTTACAATAAGGGTGAAGCCAAACGAGCGTAATTTTGTGAGTTGTGAGTCGCAGAAATTAAGTTGCAAAATTTCTGCTGCATTCAGTTTCATACAAAAAGGCAGTTTGTGCCAAACGACGACGCAAATTGATTTATCTGCCAACTAATAACTGATTGAAAATACGCGACTCGCAACTCACAAAATTGCGCTCGTTTGGCTGCACCCGAATTAAAACAACGAAATTAACACAAACAAACCCAGTCAGGCTGTGATCATGTGTCTCGGAAACGGCTCTAACGATTTCGCTGAAATTTGGTATATCCGTATACCAAATTTCAGCGAAATCGTTAGAGCCATTTCCGAGATCACAGAAATTTATATACATATAAATAAATAAATATACAAGAATAAGATAATTTATTTTTAACCCTGGATACTATACTACCCAACTATTTGTCTGTATGAAATGCACGTCACTGATGCTTAGTCTATTATCTATAATATCTATGTTCAATTATCCTGACATCAAACATAGAATATATTGTGCTAATCTAAGCCCTATTATAGAATCACGAAAGAACCATTGAGTTGTAAGATATGCAATTAACAATTAGCTTACCTTATTACATTCATATTATCTAACTAATTATGGTTTGTAAGATTTATTATATTATTTATTACAATAATAACATTAAACTTTGTCATGAATTATTATATCTTCATGATAAATGTCATCTTATATTATATAACTGAAATGTTACTGCATCTGTGGTTGCATTTATAGAGGTGCTGCTTTGGAACCCGGGGTGAACTGCCTGCTTGTGCTTTTCGGGTTCCGTACCCAAAGGGTAAATACCGACTCTACTGTCTATCTGTCTGTCACCAGCCTGTATCTCATGAACCGTGATAACTAGACAATTGAAAATTACACAGATGATGTATTTCTGTTGCCGCTATAACAACAAATACTAATAAATAAATATTTTGGGAGCTCTAATATAACAAAAGTGATTTTTATAAACTAGTGGTTCGCCGCGAACTTAGACCTCGCGATTATTATTCCAAAATAGAATCCCACCAAAAACATTTTCATGTAATAATGTTGCCAAAACGAGTCTACATAGCTTACCCTGTGAAAAAGTTATCAGATCTCGTATAAAGCCAAGCTCTGAAGACTACACGCTCTAAACCTACAAGCTCTACACTACACCTTAATCAAAATCTATGAAAAAGTGGTCAGATCTCGTGTAGAGCCAAGATTCTTGATCTATGCGCCCTTACCGTGTGTGAAATACCACGGCCAAGCCACACGTCTACAAACTTCCACCTCCTATTCCGAGGGGAAAAGTTAGGTTTGTTTTTTTTTTGTTGTTTTTGTAGTAATATAAGCTTTCATACCAAATTTCAGCATTCTAGGACTTCAGAAAGTACCTTAAGAATTTTGATGATCAGTGAGTGAGTCAGTGAGTGAATCAGTAACGAAATCGGAGGCTTTCAGACATTAATACAATCTAAAGTATAATAGCTACGACATTCAAACTTTGTATTTTTAATGATTGTATTGGTGTCAATATATTTTGAAATTTTTAACTATTTAGCATCATCCAAACCAAAGTTATGAGAGTTCAAAAAACGACGAAACATTTCAAGAAAAGGTAGGTAGTGCCCTTGCGCTCCGCTAGGCTCGTCTTGGCCGGGCATTCTCGTGCCCCCAGATTAAAATGAATTTTAATATCCAGTAAAACTGTGTTTTTTTTTCAGATTTTACAACCTTCTTTCTTCTATTCTGAGGTGATAAGTTCATTTTTTTTTCAAAACGAATTAATTTAGGACCTGGATCAAATACCATATCCGTAAGACGTTTCGAACTTGAAAGAGCAACGTATGTACGATTATACACACGGTCGCCAACTCTTTTACGCCAATATCTATGACTACTTTATTCAAAGTCCATGCGATTTGTGCACAGTTACTGCCTAGGCAAATGTCAATGAAAATTGCGTACGTGAGCATGAAACTTGGCCAGTCTTCCGCTATCGGATCATGGGTGGAATGGAATCCGTGTTCTGGTGAAGATTTTTTCCTCTCGAACCTCCACAGCGTGCTCACGAATTGAGTGCAAGCGCTTAAAGTTCAGGGAATAGTTCATGCTCTATTACTTCCCTTGCGTGCTCACGCTGTGAACACAAGCTTTAGAGGCGTTCGGCCGAATTTTCTTGCTGACGAAGCTCCCTTTTACGTTGGGAAAGATTTCTTGATTTAAGCGATTGATGAGCTCTCATTGGCACGAGAAGTATTGGCATATTCCTTTAGTTGCGAAAGATGCTCATGCCGCTTCTCATTAGTTTCTAACTCTCTACGTAAAGCTACTTCGCTTGCTTTGGCTGACGCTGATCTCTTTTTAGTTCGAAGCATAATCACTAATACTACTTCAGAATCACAGACAAGCAGCGAAAACGATTGAACCAAAGTTTGCTCAACAAAATTGTTAAATTTAGTATACAATCAAACTAAGCCAAAACTGAAAATAATGCAGTATAACCGCCGGTTCCCATTAGTGATATTTTAGGAGCCGGCGCTGGCAGCGGAGGCACTCCCTAAAAAAAAGTTATCGTCATTTGAATGAACTCAAGGCACGGGTTTGCCTGCAAATAAATAGCAATCTTAAATAAGTTACATAGGAAATTTGAAATCCAAACTCAATTCATCATCATTATACGATAGCATTATACCTGTAAACATATAAATATAAGCGAAAATCAGTTTGATTACATCTTGGTATGCCCCAAATAACATGCCTATTAATTCTTCAAGAATCCGCTAGATGGTGCTGTTTCATTTAGTCCATTTCTACAACGCGCATAAGCTAATAATGTCGTATAGAAATAATTTCTTTGAGTTTACTTTTCCTCAAAGAATTGCTTAATGACCAAAAATATTTTATTCGGTTAAATATAGTAATACTATCTCGTGACATGACAAGTTTCACACCAATCTGATTAACGGTTCGGAAGTTATAGACTAATAATTATTTTCACAAAAATGCGTTTATCTCAGAAACGGCTGAACCGATTTTGATGCCAAACGAACTTAAAAATTCTATGAATAGTTGCTACACTCATTCTTAATATCATCAAAATTAGTTCAACGGTTCGAGAGTTATCGTGGAACATATATACATACATACAAACATACATACAAACATACATACAAACATACATACAAACATACATACAAACAATGTGTTTTTCGCCCCAACTTGAATTGTAGACCTTGCTCGCTTCGCTCGCTCGGTCAATAATTCGCTGAGCCGAAAAGTAACCTAGGTGTTAATAATCCAGGGTGTCAGCTTCCTTCATTCCAAATTTTATCAAAATTGATCAAGCCGTTTGCGCGAAAAGTAACAATCATGCACACACACACACATACACACAAACTTTCGTTTTTATAATACTAGCTGTGCCCGTGGGCTTCGCTCCCCGTGGGAATTTTGGGATAAAAACTATCCTATGTCCTTCCCTGATGAGTATCAAACTATATCCTATCAAATTTCATCTAAATAGGTTCAGTGGTTGAAGCGTGAAGTGTTAAAAAACAAACAAATACACAAACTCACTTTCGCATTTGTAATTTTATATTAGTGTGATGGTACGGAACCCTTCGTGTGCGAGTCCAAACGCACTTGGCCGGTTATTATTAATACTTATCATAAGATCTAGGCCTAGAAATTCCTAGCCATAATAAGCAATACTGAAACCGCGTGCTGATATCTCGTAACTGTGCCAAGGACTCTGACACTGACCGTAGCTGCTAATGATACGTCTTCATTGCATTGTTATGAATTTTATGATTAAACCATTTTACAGTCATTTTACGAGTACTGGGTAGAGCCAGGAGACGAATTTTTTAAATTACTTGTCACATTACGAATGGCTTGCGCGAGCGTTTCCAAACGGGCGCATTTTTGAATCGGTCATATGCGAAGGTTTTGCAACGAGTTGTCCTAAACACTCGTAATTTTGACATTTGTAGAGTAGATATGTCATCGAATCCAATCATGGAAATCCGTTCCAATTAACGTTGCTTTTTATTCATGTTCGAATTTTTTTAAAAGCATAGACAAATTATCGATGTTTTCTGCGTAAATAATATTGTTTTTCGCTGACACGACGGTTTCAAAAATACTATCAATTTGTATTTTACGCGAGCGGTGAGTTGGAAAACTACAAGTTTTGTGTTTCGGTGAGTCCCTCAATGAAAAATAGCACTCCAGGCCTGTGTCACTCCCCGTTTAGGATCGAAAATATACCTACTACATTATTAGGTACTATGTCCATTCCGAAGTGGGAAATTCAGTGACATGAATCGTAGGTATGTCTACAGTAATTAATAAAATTGTGTTACAATGCACTTCTAGGTATCTAAACGAAAAGGTGCCGAGTTCTAACACGAGCTAACTTAAACCATATCGCTAACGACATTGAGTAGATATTTCTTTGAATTCCTTCACTGAGTAAGACTTCACGATTAATAATATAAACTCTGACTTCTGTTCGTGAGTACTTAGTCTGTTGTAGAGCCTTACCCTGACTTGGATACAGAACACTATCACTCATCATCATGTCTTTCTGTCTTCACTGCAGGAGCACGACCCTCTCTGTACTACTAGAGTCACACTTGGCCAGAGCAGCCAGAGGACTTGGCCTACACTCCCGGTCCTGGTAGTACAGTGAGGGTCGTGCTCCTGCAGTGGAGACCAAAAAGACCTGATGATAATGATGAACACAAGTTTAAGCTTATTTTGAGTATGATTTGCTACTTTCCAAAAACTTAAATCAGATACTTTTTTCGGTGAGTCCCTCAATGAAAAATAGCACTCCAGGCCTGTGTCACTCCCCGTTTAGGATCGAAAATATACCTACTACATTATTAGGTACTATGTTCATTCCGAAGTGGGAAATTCAGTGACATGAAGTAGGTATGTCTACAGTAATTAATAAAATTGTGTTACAATGCACTTCTAGGTATCTAAACGAAAAAGTGCCGAGTTCTAACACGAGCTAACTTAAACCATATCGCTAACGACATTGAGTAGATATTTCTTTGAATTCCTTCACTGAGTAAGACTTCACGATTAATAATATAAACTCTGACTTCTGTTCGTGAGTACTTAGTCTGTTGTAGAGCCTTACCCTGACTTGGATACAGAACACTATCACTCATCATCATGTCTTTCTGTCTTCACTGCAGGAGCACGACCCTCTCTGTACTACTAGAGTCACACTTGGCCAGAGCAGCCAGAGGACTTGGCCTACACTCCCGGTCCTGGTAGTACAGTGAGGGTCGTGCTCCTGCAGTGGAGACCAAAAAGACCTGATGATAATGATGAACACAAGTTTAAGCTTATTTTGAGTATGATTTGCTACTTTCCAAAAACTTAAATCAGATACTTTTTTCTAAACGTCAAAACAAACATTGTGTACCTATGGTATTTGTTTATTTCGTATGAAATAGCACGTCGTGACGTCAAAGTTTCTTGGAGTCAAACAGCGCTATTAGTGTTTCTGTATCAATAAATCTAAAATCACATTAAAAATGGATATGATCATAATAAGTGACAACATTATATGACGTTTTATTTTCTTAAAAGAACCAAATAATGAACCTAATTTGCATTTTTATTTGACTCAGGAAAGTACCCAATTGGTTCCCTATATTAATTTATTTACTATGATAGCAATTTAACAGGTAAAACAGAACCGAAAACTTGCCTGGATTTTCCCACAATCTGCATATTTTACGATCGAGTTCCATTTAAATAAATTAATAGCTGGACGATTAAGCATAAAGTTCCAAGTATAACAAACGAATCTTTCCACTGCAAATGCGTCATAATGCGGTTAAATAAAAAATATCGTATAATGTAGGAAATGCATACTATGACGCCTAATGGGGGTTTACCCACTGTCATAATTAATGGCATTGTAGATGATAACTAATGGATATATTATTGGTTTAACCGCAGTTCACTGCTGGACATAGGCCTGTCCCAAAGATTTCAAAAATGACCGATCAAGAACGGCTTGCATCCAGCGACCTTGGTTAAGTCGTCTGACCATCTTGTGGGTGGATGTTCTGTGCTTTGCTTACCACGCGGTCGCCTCTTCCCCCTTCTATTTTTCTCTCCAATATTACTTTTGAATAAAAAGCAGTCAAGTGCGAGTCGGACTCGCCCGTGAAGGGTTCCGTAGCAGCAAGTATCATAATATAAAAATTCTTATAGTTCGTTGTAACTTTTACCGACTGATCATTTCTAAATTTAGTTTTAGCCGAAATATAGTGTGAACTTTGAACGAGATGTAGTAAGTAGTATTAAAAAAAGAACTACTTACTAGATCTCATTCACACCATTTTCGCTGGTAGTTTGCATGGTAATGAATAACATATATATTTATTAGTTTTATCATTCTCTTATTTTAGAAGTAAGGGGGGGGGACATTTTTCCACTTTGGAGTGTCTCTCGCGCAAACTATTCAGTTTAAAAAACATGATATTACAAACCTTAATATCATATTTGAAGACCTATCCATAGATAGATACTCCAAACGAATGGGTTCGAAGAAAAAAAAATTTGAGTTTGAGTTCTAAGTATGGGGAACCCCCAAAATTTATTGCTTTTTTTTCTAATTTGTGTAAAAATCTTAATGCGGCGATAAACGTCCTTTTTAGCAAGAATCTTCCCGTAAAGGGTTTACTTGTTAAAACTATATTTTTTTAATTTTTTCACTAGCCATTCATGTTTCACTGCAATGGTGGGCAAAGGTTTGTTCCACGATTCTCTACAGGTTTATCCATTTGTCTTGCAAATATATAAAGTGGAAAGGAAAAAATGAACACATGTGTATTGTGGTAATTGTACCCATTGTCATACAAAAATGTTTTCGCTAATTAACATTGACGTCAATATCATGCATTGCTACAATATTACAATATTCACAATGAAATGTGGACCGAGCCATGTGTAAAGAATTTTTCATCTCATCTATCCAAAAAAACTATTTTTTATCGCAAAACATTTGTAGCTAATAAGTTACTGCTGATTTTCTCGGGACTGCAGAGTGAAAAGGAAAATCTCTAAACGATTAAAATCGATCCCATCAGAAACAATACTTGTCAAAAAAACCAAGTCTCGCAACTCAGTTGTTCTGCGGTAAAAAGTTGTGAGATCCATGTAATACCAAGTCGGTTATTAATTTATTCAGTCTCTACTTAAGCGACTTTCTGTCTTAATACGTCCAGTCTCTAAGACCACGATCGTGGTCCATAACAATTGAAAATCAATTGTGTCTGGAATCTCCGTACTCGAAGCATTAAGTTGTTACGTAATAATTAACAGCATCTTATAGTGACGCATATCAATATTAAAATTCTTTAATGTTTTATATAAATATATCGAGACTTGGCCATCGCACTAAATAACTGAATTTACATGTGTTTTCAGGCGATTGAATTTATACGTGTTTTCAGGCGATGGCCAAGTCTCAATATATTTTTATAAAACATTAAAGAATTTTAATATTGATATGCGTCACTATAAGATGCTGTTAATTATTACGTAACAACTTAATGCTTCGAGTACGGAGATTCCAGACACAATTGATTTTCAATTGTTATGGACCACGATCGTGGTCTTAGAGACTGGACGTATTAAGACAGAAAGTCGCTTAAGTAGAGACTGAATAAATTAATAACCGACTTGGTATTACATGGATCTCACAACTTTTTACCGCAGAACAACTGAGTTGCGAGACTTGGTTTTTTTGACAAGTATTGTTTTTGATGGGATCTCATTTCTTTTTGTATTTTGTAGACAGTTCTACTTTTTTCCTTTTCGGTACCTTCTACTTATTGTATATATGTATATCTACCAGCAACGAATTTTCTTAAAGCCCTCTCTCTTTTCCGCGCGCCCTGCCACTGTCCCCGCCCCGCGCCCTCGCGCTAGCACCGCGCAGCGCGTAGTAACGGCCCGCGCTCACTCGCTAGCATCGCAGCGCGTGGTATAATAATTAATTTACAACCTTACGCACTCGTAATAAGTACGAATACGCACGTAGGTACGTTTTTTGCATTAAATAATTTAATTTACACGTGTTTTCATGACGGAAATACCCATTTTTTGCTCGATTTGGCAGGGGCACTACCATGCGCCTATATTTATATGGGACTAGCTTAAACCCGCGGCTTCGCACGCAATAATAATAACTGCCGTAAAACATCGTTACGAATAAAGCCAATATTGAAAAATTTAACTGAAGACTTGGCTGTATGGGCTTAATTTTCTTTGCGGTCTTTTCTAGATTTTTTAGTTTTTCCTTGATTCATACACCAAACACTACTTATATTCCAAATTTGAAGCTTCTAGGTCTGCTAGAAGTGCCTTAGAATTTTGATGATCGGTGAGTCAGTGAGTGACAAAATTAAGAAATTTGACCCGTTATAATTCTTAAAATACTGGTTCAAATTGAATGAAATTTGAAATATACCGTGTCTTTACAATGCCTGCATGGTTACTGAAAATTTCAGTCTTCTAGTTTTATCCACAACGAAGTTACAGGGGGTCGAAAATGGTCTGAATTGCTTCGAGAAAAGGATGGTACGGCCGTGACGCTTTTTTGCTCGACTTGGTGGGGGCACTGCCGTGCCCCCAGATTTGAAAATTGAGCACGAATGTTGTCTATGTAGGTATAATCAAAAGTAATGTTGGCAGTCAGGAAAAAAAAGTTTTTTTTGTTTTAAAACAATACACAGGCGTTTACATCATGTGTGTACAGCAACAATACATCATATTTTTTTAAATTTGGAATACATTACGTATGCCTTTTTCCTCAGAAGAGTACCCAATTCTCGATGCAACGCGATAGTTTAAAAGTAGTTTATGTCAGACGGAACTAAAGGTTCCGGACTCGTTCTCGGTTGTCATTGTATTGTTTCTCGTGACATGTCGCCACACCTTATTTGCAATAGGAAGTATAGATAGGTAGGTATTTAATATTGTTTATATCTAGTTATTGAGGTCATATATAATAGGGGTGTGGCCTATAAGGCCGAAAAATTATGTTTTATTTAATCCAAGAGTTAGATATTCAAAACAGTTTTATTTATTTTTTAAATAAAAAACCAACTTTCGTTTTATTAACTTGAGCATGGCTAAATACGCAACCGCTTCAAGCCAAAATAAAAAAAGTAATAAATTACATTTCTTATTTTAAATTATATTATTTACACAATATGTTGAATATATTTTTGTCATCCCCTTTTAATTTCTTTATTTTGATTACTTACTGAAAAAGTTTAAAAAAATATGACTTACAAAACATCCGCCATTTTTTTTTCATAACAACTGAGTGCACTTGGAATTTAGAGACAAATTTATTAATAAAGTATACGTCCCGGTGGAATTCGAACCCACGAACTCCGGATCACAAGGCAAATGCCTTGACCACTGGACCAGTGAGGCAGTCAGGTTATATTGTATTGTATTGTATTGACATGTAATTATTGTGTAAATTTGAATAATTTTTGAAGTGAAAACTTCTTTAGCGGCGTTGTGCACTTTTTTTGAAATGGGTAAAAAATGTTAAACTCGCGTCAGGACACGTGACCTGATCGAAAATTCGTAAGACGGATGGAGAGTAGACAGCTGGCGCGACGTAGGAGAGGGAGTATCCCCCTCTCTTTCTACGGCGCGGCGAAAATGTATGCCTGCGCCTGCTGTTTCGTATATCAAAAATGCACAACGTTAATATTCAAGTTTTCACTTCTGCCGGCACTCCCAGAGTGCAACGGTTTTTTTTTTGTTGTCATATCTAACCCTTCTTGGCCTTCAGATAAATTATGGACGTATATTTTTCCGTTTTTGAAGTAGTTATTTACAATACAATGCCCACGTGATGCAATTATAAGTTTATTCAAAAAAATTCAATATGGCGGCGGAGTGTACTCACTTAGTCGTTGTCAAAATGCATGCAGTTGAACTAATAAGTAAATAATATATACAGAAAACTTGAACAAACATAAGGCAAAATATTTTATAATTACTCACTCAATATGCAAAATAATACAGTTATTAATTTATTTCTTACTTAGTTGCTGTGTTAAAACTAGGTTGATTGTATTTGCTAGTGCTTATAAGGCCCAACGCAGACGATAGACTATCTGTGACGCACTTTTTAGTCTGTGATAGTCTGTGAAAATAGAACCTATGGGATCATATGCAGTAACGCACACGATGCGCGCCAGACTTTTTGCGCGTCATATGCGTTACTGCGTGTGATTCCATGGGTTCTATTTTCACAGACTAAAAGTGCGGCACGGTTTAGTCTGTCGTCTGCGTTGGGCCTAAGCAAAGCACTCTAGCTCCTCTATAGAGGAGCTCGTTAGCCCAGTGGGAATCCGCATTGCTAGCGTTTTTTAACCGACGTGCAAAAAGGTGGAGGTGTTGAATTCGGAGCGATCTATTTTTATGTCTGTTCACCTGTTTGTTGGATTTGGAAAATTCTTCTTTGATACTTGTCAAGTGGTCCCATAGATATGTTATCTTATCATAAGCGGTTGTGTACTTTGGGGATGAAGTCGGTTTTTAGTTTTGAAACATTAAAATTGTATATGAATGTCTTTATTTTTTGAGATATTGCAAATTGATAAACATCTGGAAATTAAAATTGTTAGCTTAAAGGTGGATGACCACAAAGATAGAGGACGACCTAGAAAAACTTGGGGGGAATGTGTAAGGCTGCGTTTCCACTGAAGCGGAGAGGAGAGAAATTGACCAATCACAATGCTCGAAATCTCCACTCCGCTTCAATTCAACCAGCGGAGCGGAGATTTCGAGCATTGTGATTGGTCAATTTTTCTCCTCTCTGCTCTGCTCCGCTTCAGTGGAAACGCAGCCTATAGCTGGACATTTAGGACGAGGGTGTTAGTACATGATGATGATGAGATCTCCCCAAGGATTTCCAATTTAAATCAATCAATCATAAGCGGTATGTATTCAGGGTTTTTCCTGCGACCTTGATCAGATTGTCCGATCACCTAGTAGGTGTATCCTACGCTGCGCTTACCGTAACATGATCGCCAAAGTCGGCATTCGAGAACCTTGGGGAAAGCCTATGTCCAGCAGTGGACTTCCTGCGGTTGCTTACTTACTCCGTTGGCTCAGCGACCCAAAGTTTATCTTGACCTCCACAAAAGAGCGTCATAATGTTCTGTTCTGAGCGATATCTTGCCACCTGACAACTTCCATATCCCGCAGATCAGCCTGTTCCGTGTCGCTCCAGCAATGTTTGGGTCGACCTACTGGTCTTCGGCCTGATACCTTTCCCACATACGCTGTCTTTGTATTGTATTGTAAATTCTTTATTGCACATATTGACACAATTTAAACACAGATGAAACAGAACAGTACAAAGGCGGACTTATCCCTGTCAGGGATCTCTTCCAGTCAACCCTACAAGCAGGAGATAATGACCAACGTAGCGCTGTCTTGACAACTCGATCCTCCTTCATTCTTTCCAGATACCCAAGCCATTGTATTGTTTCTTGTTGTTGTTGTAATTTTTATGTTTATCATGGTGCAATAAAGTTAATTTGTATTGTATTGTATTGTAAGCGGAGCGCTTTAGTAACACCAATGGTTTTTAGTGCCTGATATGATGATGAATAATCTTAAAGGAAAACTTTTTCATAATAACGAGCTGAGTCAACCTTCTTTTGTGTCAACTACGAGCTGAGACAACCTTCTTTTGCGTCAACTGCACATTTCCACCCTTTAAACTTAATAACAACATAACATTGACCAACGAAGCAATATTTTCTTATGAATGGGTTTAAAAAAATTACAATAGGTAATCTATTTTCGTCACGATTAATTGTCAGGAGGTGAAGCGAGAAGAAGAAAAAAACCATGAAGTCAATCAGTTGGATTAAAATAGAAGGTTGTATCATTTCCTATAGTGTCTTATAATATGGTTAGTAGAGCAGAAAGGACCGGGGATGTGGATACGATTGTATGATCAGGTCATATACAAGGCCTAGACCTTGGGGTGAGCTGATCATAATACTAGTATTTGTTCTGTGAGCTGTTGACCTCGCGAATATAAAGTCTAACAAAATATACTGAAACTATTTAAGGGTGAATTCAGTCCATGATATTGAACAACTTTCCCCAAGAAACATGTATCGAAATATGGAAAGTAGTTTTTGGCCTCCCATACAAGTTGACCGATCAGCTGATCCGAGTTTGTATGGAAAGCCAAACAATATTTTACATATTTCGACAGATATTTTTTTGGGAAAGTTGTTTACTATCACGGGCTGAATTCATCTAAAATAGTTCAGTATATTTTGTTAGACCTTATCCGTCTTATTATATATATAGGCGATAATTCTAATACATATACCGTCTTATTATAAAACGCAGACTAACTTTGTTACTAGGTTAAAACCATTAACCGACCAAATCAAGTTGACATTTCCAGATGAGACAGCGGCATATTACTAGATAACAACTTGATTTTGTCGGATAATGGTTTAAACCTAGAAACAAAGTTAGTCTGCGTTTTATAATAAGACGGTATATGTATTAGAATTATCGCCGTTTAAGCTTCGGTCAAAATTCTGTTGTTTGTCCGAATACCAGTTTTTCGGCTGTTCTCGCCAGAGGTTCTCGCCTACAGGTCGCATTTCCAAATCGATTCTCGAGAAATTTTGTAAGCAGATAAATATTATACATTTGTCCATTTTTAATTTAATGTCAATAAAATATAGTCAGTAAAATTATATTATATTTTTTCATAGGCGTTAATTACTTTGTTTAAAAAGTTTTTTTTAAATCCTAAAATTTTGAAAAAATGTGTGTATTTTATACATCGACGAACGAACGCGAGCGACGGTGAACCCGTGAAATTTTAGTAGTATATTATGCAATTAGTGAATAAAACATGGATTTAAATCAAGGGCCACACAAGAATCACGAACAAGTGAAGAATTCCAACAATTGAATCAAGACTCGTGATTCAAGTGTTAGAATCCTGAGCGTCGCGAGAGATTCAGGGCCCTCGATATAAATCCGTTTTATTTATGAGTTTCATACATACATACATAATATCACGCCTGTTTCCCGCAGGGGTAGGCAGAGACTATCGACCTCCACTTGTTACGATCCTGACAAACCTCTTTTGCTTCATCTAAACTCATCAATCTCTTCATACATACCCTTCGGTTACGGGTACTTTTTATCTCTCCTTTTTTTAGAATTTCTGCAATTTGGTCGCAGAATGTTCGCCGAGGCCGACCCTTTCCTACTTTTCCTTTGACATTTTTATATAAATATTTTTCGTCATTTTCTGAGTTATGAGTTGCATACTATACTTTATACTATACGAGAAAAAAAAGACTAAACATCAAAATAGTGATTAAAGTATTTTATTCACTGTTTTCAGTGAATAAAATAAAAAAATTTAGAAGGGAAATGGTATAAAAGTACGTTTTGCGCTCTTTGTTTTTAAAAGGTTTTTAACTACTTCCCACTGTTTCATTCATTCAATAAGGCCGCTAAAAACAATGAATCTGACTGCACTTTTTCAAACGTTTTTTTCCTGCAACGTGAACGAACTGATGTTTTCTGTTATGCAAAAACTTATGTCAGAGCCTCGGGCGTTGACCTCTGGCTGACCTCTTAACCCTTCCGTGTTATGAAATTATCGACACTGCAAATAATTTATTATATGCAAATCATTTAATTATTTATAAGTAACTAGTCATAAATTTGGCCGTGTGGTATCCAGCAGAGTAGAATAGGACCACTCCAAGTCTTCCCGTGGATGTCGTAGAAGGCGACTTATGGATTACAAGCTTTTAAACATCAATGAGGCCTCTCCATTTATATTACTTTATTGTTATAGTATGTACCCTAACCGTCTTATTATAAAACGCAGACTATCTTTGTTACTAGGTTTAAACCATTATCCGACCAAATCAAGTTGACATCTAGTAATACGTCATTGTCTCATCTTAAAATGTCAACTTGATTTGGTCGGATAATGGTTTAAACCTAGTAACAAAGATAGTCTGCGTTTTATAATAAGACCGCTATTGTTTAATTGTATACGTACTTATACTCTTCTACGCTGTAATACTCTAACTGCATCAACTTCCCTACATCTTTTAAAATCTTCTTTACAAAAAGGTTGGCTGGAAGAAATCGCTTTACTCTAAAGTGACAATGACAAACCTTTGTACCTGCTATATTTTAAATGTACTTTTAATAATTCTCAAGCTTAGTTAATGCAACACATTTCACCTTATCTTATCATCAGATTGATTTACGACTTTCTCTCTAAATGTGTCAGGGTGGGAAAACTCGGTCCGTTCATTGAAAAAGCTAGACATTTCCATTGCTATTTCCATCAGTTTTTGCGTGTCGACAAAAGTGACGCCTAGATATTAGCATTCAATAGCTTATTCACATTATTTATAGTCAATGTCGTTACTGATTAAATACTAGTGACTACTAGTGACCTCTGTGGCCTAGTGGTTATCATGCCAGGCTACCACACAGGAGGTCCCAGGTTCGATCCCCAGTCAGGTCAAGTTGGAATACAAATTAAAAGAGTCACGTGGTTACTGCGAGGAAATGGTTATTTTGTATTAAAATATGACGACGACCTCCGTGGCGTAGTGCTCACCATGCTAATCCGCCACCCAGAGGTCCCGGGTTCGATTCCCGGTCAGGGCAAGTTGGAAAATGGCCTTTTTAGGGTTCCGTAGCCAAATGGCAAAAACGGAACCCTTATAGATTCGTCATGTCTGTCTGTCTGTCTGTCCGTCCGTATGTCACAGCCACTTTTTTCAGAAACTATAAGACCTATACTGTTGAAACTTGGTAAGTAGATGTATTATGTGAACCGCATTAAGGTTTTGACACAAAAATAGAAAAAGAACAATAAATTTTGGGGGTTCCCCATACTTAGAACTGAAACTCAAAAATTTAGTTTTCATCAAACCCATACGTGTGGGGTATCTATGGATAGGTCTTCAAAAATGATATTGAAGTTTCTAATACCATTTTTTTCTGAACCGAATACTTTGCGCGGAAGACACTTCCAAATTGGAAAAAAGTGTGTCCCCCCCCCCGTAACTTCTAAAATAAGGGAATTATAAAACTAAAAAAAATACATGACGTTCATTACCATAAAAACTACCAGCGAAAATTGGTTTGAAGGATATCTAGTAAGTAGTTTTTTTTTAATACGTCATAAATCATAAACGGCAATTTACCTTTCATTCAATCAACTCAAATATAAAAATTGAAAAAAAACATACTACAAGACCTTTATATTATGTTATTTGCTACTACGGAACCCTTCATGGGCGAGTCCGAATCGCACTTGGCCGCTTATTCAAATTGTCCTGGGCCTTGGTTGTTTATCTATACAATGTCCTTTTTTATTAAGTACAAATATTTTAAGGGGTGATTCAGTCCATAATTTTGAACAACTTATCCCAGTAATTTTTTATCGAAATACGAAAAAACAATTTTCATTTTCCATAGTAATGATATCACGTGACTACTTCGATTTCTATGAAAACCTAAAAAATTTTTCTCCTATTTCGATATACATTTATTGGGAAAAATTGTTCAAAATGATGGTCTGATTCACCCCTTAAAATATTTGTACTTAATAAAAAAGGACATTGTATATGTATTTGTTATAAAATATAGTATCGTTGAGTTAGTATCCCATAACACAAGTCTCGAACTTATTTTGGGGCTAACTCAATCAGTGTAATTTGTCTCTTTATATATATTTATTTATTTATATATTTATTTATATATTTATATATATATACATTTATTCGGCAAAAAATCAAAATGGTGGACTGAATCAGCCCTTAGATATGTGCAAATATTTGAAAATACGAAATTTTGCTGAAATCGGGCATGTCGTTTCGAAATAAAATGCAGACACGTTTGGATGGAAAAGCATAGTTTTGTTCGGGCCTCCTTACAAACGTAGACTACGTTTGTAAGGAAAAGTGTAGTTCTCTGGTAAGGGGACTCTTAATAAAAAAGAACATTGTATATTACACTGGCAACTATTTGAATACTTTCTCTAAGCAGCCAAACTGATTGGACTTGCCAGACACGTGTATAATACATGTGGCAATGGTCTGGCAGAATGTTTGGCCCGTCCTATCGGTCTGGCTTCTTCTTAAGGCAGGGGTATTTTGAAACGCGGAGTCACCTAAACGAATGCTTTTTCCGTACAAAAAATCGTTCGTTTAGTGTCTCCGCGTTTGTAAAATAACACCTCAGGTTACAGCTAGTCTATATATTTTCCTATCATGTTTCATGTTACCATGCATAATTGTAAGTCATTTCAATACTTTCTCTAAGCAGTTAGACTGATTGGACTTGCCAGACACGTGTACAATACATGTGGCAATGGTCTGGCAGGAAGTTTGGCCTTCCTATCGGTCTGACTACTTCTCTAGGGGTATTCGATTACGCGAGCAACGCCGCAGATAACAGCTAGTTTATTATATTTTCCTATCATGTTCCATGTTACCATGCATAATTGTAAGTCATTGTGCATTGTCCCATCACCTGACCCGGTGTAACAAGCTGACACGCGAGGTTCGAGCTGCGCCCACAAATTGGGTCATTGCTGTGTTTTGTTCCGCCAAAAATAGACTGTGACAACTAAATTGCGGAATTAGGGACAGGTATGAACTTTGATTTGGAGGCTGTGGCTTTTAAAAAAGCGTGAACCTAATTAATTTTTCTGTAACCTTATAATTGGATACTTTTCTGTGTCGAAATTGAAAACTCAAATTGTTTGGTATCTACTGTTATGAAAATAAAAGTTTTACCATTTTTGCATTTCGGACAGCGTTTAAGTATTGCTATCCAACGCGGAAATGCCGCCAGCCTCTTGGGTACTTTGCCCTGTGACGGCAACGATTTGGCCTCAATTTTTTATATAATTTAATATAAATTATTTTAATTAGTTTTAGTTAGTTTTAATTTTAGGTTGTATTTATTTAGTTAATATTATATTGTTACATTATGTTTATTATTATGCAATAAATATTACCATTTTTACTATTTATTTTAATAGATAGGTAGGTACTTATTCTTATTTCCTTTTACGATCTTACTCGAAAACAGTACCATTAGTGCATAATGTAAAATACACAGACAATTGACAGTATGCCGGTGACATGTGTCGGCGACAGTCGGTGCGACCGTCGCAAATGAACATGTGACACATGTCAAAAACAGTCGTGCGATGGTCGCCGATAATCGCTGACTGTCTATAAGAGCCCTAACAGCAGACAGTCAGTTTACTTTTCTGTGTGACCAATACTGTGTGAAAAAATCGTCTTATCTACTAAATTTTCAATTAACCATTTTTTTTTATTCACGGTCACATGGGTTTAGATCCGGGGAAAGACATAGGATAGTTTTTATCCCGATATTCCCACTTGGAGCGAAGCCCACGGGCATATCTAGTTATAAAATCTTCAAATATATAATTATTTGTTCTTTATTGTTTCAGGATAAAATCATAATGTTTCACGGAGGCATCTGGGCGAAGATGCAGGGCGTGTATAAGTGGTACGTGCTAGGGCTGGTCTCCATCGGCTACATTCTTGGAGAGCTGGGGCACTATCTTATTGGTGAGTTTATTTTTTAAACTTTAATTATTACAACAAGATATAGTTTTAAAATATCAACGAGATATTGTGATCGAATCATAAATGAAGAAATTCGTAGGAGCAGCAGTGGACGTTATGCGGCTGAAATGATGAGTGATGATGTTTTGAAGATTCTTGCTAAATAGTACGTTTATCCGCACAGCAGGGAGATATGTAACATCTTTATAAACACAGTTGTGCAATAAATGATTTCTGATTCTGATTCTGATTCTGAAAAAAAAAGTCGATAGTAACGTATATATTTCTGAAATGTGCTAATTAAGCCCTTTCTTTTGATACCCTACGGTATCGGTACGGATACCTAACGGTATCATATGATTTATTTAATTTTTAGTACTTACTTTTTGGCCTATTGTACTTTACAGCCTTTACGCTTCCAACGATACCTCATATAAAAGTAACATAGATAACCGCTATGTATGTATCGTAAAAGATACATACATAGCGGAAAAACACATAACCCTCCTGTTGGCAAAAAGTAAATAGTAGTCAGGTAAAAATGTGACGTCACCGTCCGGATAGGAACTTCGTCCCAATAAAACTACGCAAACAACCCACCTGTTGAAGTTTATTGAATAATAATTGGTCAAGTGCGTGTCGGGCCACGCGCAGTGTAGGGTTCCGTAGTTGTAAATGTAAACTTTGAGTTCATGCCACTAAAAACGTCTAAAACAGTGGTTCCCAAACTTATTTTGTCTACTGCCCACTTTGAGAATAAATATTTTTTTAGCGCCCCCATTTTTTCACCTATTTAAAAACCAGCCAACTGATACAGGAATGCACAATTCGGGTTATTTAACAAAAACTTGTTAAAACATGATAGATATCTACGAGTACTAATAACTATCAAAATGCGAAAGTGTGTCTGTTGCCTTTTTATTTGTTTGTTTGTGTCTACTTTCATTACGAAACGGAGCGACCGATTGACATGATTTTCATTTTTTCTATATTCAATAAAATAGGACAGATATATGAACTACGCGGAGAGAAATATAGAACCGAGTTTGAGCAATCTTTTAATTCATATTAGTTGATGTTCACAAGTTGTTGTTGAGAGTCGAGAGCTCTTGCAGTCGTTGTTTAAGAGGCCTCCTAGCTAAATAAAGCTCCTAGCAACAAAAAAAAAAAAACTTTCTGGGTCTCTTACCAGAGACCTGCAGCGCCCACAAGGGGGCGTTATCGCCCACTTTGGGAACCACTGGTCTAAAACGTCTAATTATCTATTGAATCTGTATGAAATTTCTTTTTCGAGTACATTTTATAAGTTTATCGTTTTCGTATCGTATTTGTTAACCCTACTTAGCTCTGATAGTTTTCCTATAAACTAAATTATATAAACTATAGCTGTGATTTTTTTCACGTGTCCATGTATAACCGTTTAGTAGATAGAAGGGGGGGACACGTGATTTTAACAAAAAAAAGTCACTTTAGACCTAAATATTTCAGACACGGATCCCTAAATCGAAAAATAGTATTTACAAGCTCACAATATTTTTGAAAGACCTATTCAACGATACCTCACACAATGTGTTTGTAGAGAAAAAAATATTGACTTCCTCTATACTTGTATGGCAGCTACTCTAAAAAAAATATTTCCATATGTTATTTTACGACTTTTTTGCCATGATTGATATACATATCCATGCCAAATTACAGCTTTCTAGTACTTATAGTTTCTGAGTAGGACCGCGGACGGACAGACAGACAGACAGACAGACATGGCGAAACTATAAGGGTTCCTTGTTTACTACGGAACCCTAAAAAAATTGTTCAGACAAAAAAGTTGCGTCTTAAGAAGAGTAACAAAACAGTATAATGACATTTTTTTTTTAAATAGCTGAGAATGCTGAGATATGAGATTTTTTAAGTTTTAAATCCCCACGTTTCCGCCATCTTAAAAAATGTTGAAAAACTGGTTTGACAAAGAAATTCTACATAATAACAAATTTTGTTAACAGATTGCTCACAAAATTTCATAACCGGTTTAGAAATGCGATCTGTAGACGAGAACAGACAGACAGATGGACAAAAGAATTTTCGAACGCTTCGGTCGCTTTGCTCGCTCGGTCAATAAGCCCAAATCGTCGATAAATCGTTCAATAAACAATACTATGTATGTATGTACGTTATACGTGTACGAATCTAGTTTACACTTAGTGAACCTATTAATCTAGTTTGATCAGCCTTGGAGGGCCATGTGTGTGGATGCAGATTGTTGTATGAAGGGTATGTTAACACAAAATATGGAACTTACGCAATCTGCTAGTCAACAAGTGAAATAAGATCTTTTTTAGGATTCTACGAGACTATTAGTACTAGAAAGCTGTAATCTGAATCAAATCAAATCATCTTTATTGTGGAAACACAGGGTACAAAAAGATCTTAAAATATGTATACATGTACCACTGTGACCTGCCCTTGATGGACATACAATAATATAATTCTGGCCTGGGTTTATGTGTATTAGTCATGTCAAAAAATAGTAATTTTTTTAGAGTAGCATACATGTAATATGGGATTCATTTTTATTGGATTTGTATGAAATACCTAACCGTGACGTCATAGGTCAGCTTTTTGCATAAGTTTAACCTAAAATCACTATAAAAATGAATATGATCAACGACAAAAAAACGACAAGTGACATTATTAAAATAGTTTTTTTTGACCCAGGATACCTATAACCCCCAGCTTGCTTGGGCATGCATGACCATCCGCATGGGATGTTTTATTGTCCTAAATAGGTTTAGAGAGAAGTATGCATGCATGAAGAGTGATGAGTGTAGATGAAGCGAAAGAGGTCTGTCAGGATCGAAGCAAGGAGGTCCATAGTCTCTCTCTGCCTACGGGTTTGTGGGAAACCGGCGTCATATTATGTATGTTGTAAAAGGGTTTACATATAGTATGTTTTTCTTTCGAGAAATCGATCTTTCAGGCACACAATATCAGGTAAAGGGACCAACATAGACATGTTTTTGCAGGGCACATTTCTGTACTCTGCTTATTTTTTATGTAACAAAATACTCACATAAAACATGCACATTGTACCAGGCAGTCTTGATTTTGATTTTGATCCAGTACGATTACATATCATTGGATTTGAATGTTCGGTAAATGCTAATGATATACATATTTTTTTTAATAAACTTCCTTCTTCCTTTCTTAAATTTATAGATCTTTTGAAGGCCTTTGTAGCCTGTCACCAAATCTTTTGGTTTTTTTTTCGTTAATTAGGTCAGCCCCCATGACATTACAGCGATTTACAAAAATTCTACGTCTATGCGACGGATTCTTGCTATCACTCTCGTTAGCATGACGTAGAGCAATAGCCTTGTAGGATCACTTGCATTTTGCTATGGAGACGTTAGAAGAACCCGTAACCAGCGGGCATGCAAGTCTGTCAGGATCGTAGCAAGTGCAGCTCCATAGTGTCTGCTTACCCCTGGGGAAAAGGCGTGATAGTATGTATGTTTGTTGTACGCTTAACGGATACATGAATTTTAGGAGTCCAGTGCCATCTGAAATAAATTATTAGAAAGAAAACGGAGATATCATTTAAAAATTTCTCTAATGCGGCTATATAAAGACATAGATATCTCTTTATTTTACTCCTAAACAAAAATAACAAATAAATAATTTTACATTAAATGAGACAATGGATAGATAGCCCTTTAAACTATTATACGAAAACCTGTTTACAGTTAAAGTAAGTTAAAGTAAGAACGTGAAGCTTTTCTTAGCATTTTTGTGAAAAACTGCCACTTTTGGCAAAAATGTTAAGAAAAGAGGCACTAGCATGACAAAATTGATAAGATAAAATTTCTTTATTGCACCAACTAAGTATGACAAAGCATTAAAACATAGTAGGTACAAAGGCGGCCTATATGAAGGGAAACGGAAATCATGCATTAATGTAAAATGTTGGTAACCCGTAGCTTTTGTACCTTATCTATAATGTACAGTCAAGAGCAAACATATCCCGTCTTATTATAAAACGCAAACTAACTTTAGGACCTTGTTCAAACCATTAATCACCCACATAAAGTTGACATTTACGAAAGAAAAGGTGACATAATACTAGTTTTTGTTTAGGCGGATAGTGGTTTAAACCAAGTACTAAAGTTAAACCGCGTTTTATAATAAGACTAATCCACTTTTACATACATACATACTATCATGTCTTTATCCCTAATGGGGCAGACAGAGCATTTTGAGTTTTGCAGCTCTAAGCAGATAGAGCCCACAGGGCTGCAAGACTCAAAGGCCACTTTTAGCTTGATGTGGGCAAGAAGGTAGATGAAGGAATCAAAATAGTGATGGGTTGCTAGCCGCAACGCCTATTAACATGATTTGATTTTTTGGCCATTCCCTCGATCGGCTCTTACGATATGCCCGGGAAGAGAAGCAGCTGGTACGTTCAAAATTTTTTCTTTTCTCCCAGACCAGCAAGGAAGTAGCCCACTTTTACGATATTTAAATATTCACTTTATTTTACTGACTGACATATTTTTCTGCTGACTATACACTGATGGTAAGCATTGTCGAGGTTCTAAAAACCTGTTTTGTATTCCGTTTTTGTGAGCCGTACTAGAGTAATTATGTAATTTTCGCAAGCAAGCAGTGTCATGGTCAAGATAGCAAAAACGATGTACACTTGATTGGTTTTGCACGATTGGTAATCACTCCTGGAATTAATATAAGGAATATCAAGCCTTTTTTTATTTCAGCTCGCTTGTAACCTAAATAGATTATTTTCTAGTGCTTACTGACTTAACTTTTAAATGTATCCTGTGCCATTTTCGGCACAATTTATTTTTATCTAATTAAATTATTTCGTTTTTGATATTTTTAAAATGTTCATTGATAATTTTATTTTTTTAACTTTGTCAACATATTTGAAAGCCTAGTACCAAGTATGGTCCCATATTAATTTAGTGAATATATGATGAAAAAAATGAATTATTTTTAGGAAAAAATAAGTGTCAGTTTTCTTTGGAAAAAATTTAATCTTATCGTGTCAAAATTAAGGTGGGCCCTGAAATTGTTACAAATCTTAATAAATAAAACAAAGTCGTGTTAGTGACACTATTTATATCTCAAGAATGTCTGGACCGATTTAAATGAAATTTGGTATGGATATCACTTAAGACCCGGGGAAGGACATAGAATAGTTTTATCCCGAAATTCCCACGGGGAGCGGAGCCCGTGGGCATAGCTAGTAAATAAATTAAATGTAGATTTCTTAAAGCACAAACGCGATGCAGCTAGCAACCCATCACTAAATTTAATCCTTTCCCGCGTCTTTTCGCTTACCAACACGCTAAAAGTTAGCCTTTGAATCTTGCGGCCCTGGGCTGTGTTTGCTTAGAGCCGTAAGACCCAAAATGCTCTGTGCTCTATCCTACTATCCTTACTTATATTACAAATGCAAAAGTGAGTTTGTATATATATTTGTTTGTTTGTTAGCTCTTCACGCGCGAGCGTCGCATAAATGTGACAAACATTGTCGGGCCCATTCCGCGAAGGTCGAATATTTGCGACAAAAAAAAATGCCCGTATGGCACATAACTTACGTATCCATATCCGTTTTTGGTTGTAGGTAGGTATGTTAGATTTACCATGTCTTGCGGGGGGGGCACGACAACTGATATAAAGTCTCGCGGTGAAAGGGTTAAACTACTAAAACGATTTGTATGAAATTTGGTATGGATATAGTTTGAGACTCGGGGAAGGACATAGAGTACTCTTTATCCCGAAATTCCCACGGGGAGCGAAGCCCGCGGATACAGCTAGGTAAGAATAAAGACATGATTGTATGTGATTGTGAGTAGGTAGGGAAGGAAATTAAGGCACACATCGTATCCAATCCAGGTCATCGATGTACCACGTGCGCTAAAAATATGCTATCGATTTACTCATACTGGCAATGACATTTTGAAGTGGGACACTGTGAACCTGTATACCTATGTATCGTTAATTTTATAGGTTTTTTTTTATGACTTGGTTTAATTGATATGCATTGGACGTAGTCCCGGTCTATTACTTTCATTTATAAGAAGGCATAAACTTAAAGGCCCATTTAGACGGTGCAAGTTTCTTGCCCGTTGCATGCCATTTTATTGCAGCAATAGACAACTTGCATGGTCTAAACGAAATGTCAGCCATACAAATCATTTATTGCTTCAATAAAATTGTATGCAACACGCTAGAAACTTGCACCGTCTAAATGGGCCTTAAGAGTTTACCCTAGACCAAACTACTTACAATTTTCTATACAAACGTAGTCTACAAGACAAGGATAGGCCTCCGCCATAAAATACCACTATCGCTCTACATCTTGAACAACCTCTATCCTCATCCTTCCTACTGTCCTTTTGATGTCATCATACCAACGCATCTGTGCTCTTCCTTGTCAGCGTTTTTCTCCCCACAGTCTCCACTTCACCAAAGCTTTGCTCCATGAACCTTGTCTCTTGATGATGCCATGCCTTCGTAAATGACGATATGTTTGTTAACAGGGACCACCTCGAAGGTGACAGCCGACGACCTTCACTACGGAGACAAGGCGTGTATACTGAACGCGACTCACCTGACGCTGAGCCAGCTGCCCGTCATCTGCGAGGATGTCAACTCTTCAGACATGTAAGTTTCATCATCATCATCTGCAGCATTTACTGCCACTTTAGCTCCTTTAGCATGGCACTGTAGATAAAGCCAAATAAAGTTTATTTCGCACGACAAAGTGCTATCCTGCGTCACTAGTGACGTTATAGAGCAGTCACGTTCATTGCAGTCGTGTATGACGTATAACACTCCCCAGTGGGACATGCATGGTTGATAAAAAAAAAAAGTTTTTATCTGGAAGTAGTTTTACTTACACACGTAAGTAACAGAGAAAAAACCTTTTTCTATGTTCCGTTTACTTACTAAGAAGCGCGTCGAATAGACATTTAACATGAATTCCAATGCTCGTCTCACATCAATTTAGCAATTGTCTGGTTTTTTGTTCGTAACCACTAAACCTCGGCATAGTTACTTGTTAAACATTTAATTAGGTAATATAATAATAATCCTGTTAAAGTTTTTATAAGAGTTACTATAAATTTTGACGGGTGTCATAAAATATTTTGAGGCAGGTTGTAATTAACTAGCTGGACTTAATTTTTCAAACCCAAAAACCGACTTCGCCCCAAACTACACAACCGAATTGATAAAATTTCTATGAGACCACCTGACAAGTTAGTATATACCATTTCAATAAAAAAAAATCCTTTTTCGAATAATCAGTTTACGGCCATACCCAAATTATCCGGGGTCCAGTGGCGCCGCCATTTAAAACAAATCATTTAAAAGGAAACGGAGATATCATTCAAAATTGTGTCTTGGTCAAGCCCTAGATAACCCTTAAAACTATTTTATGAACTACTGTTTATAATTTAAACTGCGAACGTGAAGCTTTTCTACGCACATAAGCTAAAAGTGGCCGTTTTTCGCAAATGTGCGTAGAAAAGTTACACGTTCTCACTTTAAACTACAAAAAGTAGTTTAAAAAATACTTTGAATGGGTATCTAGAACTTGACCAAGACACAATTTTAAATGATTTATCCCTTTCCTATTAAATGATTTATTTTAAATGGCGGCGCCACTGGACCCCGGAAAATTTGGGTATGGCCTTAACATACATACAAAAAAGATCGTGACGAATTGATAACCTCCTCCGTTTTGGAAGTCGGTTATAAATACTGGTAACACTATTAGCCCAAAGTTATGCAATGCTGCATAAATCAGGCGACGATGTCGTGCGATAAACTTCTTGGCAATGGCCATTCTCGCGCAGCCATGCTAAGAAGGCAAGCTCTGAGTAGGGTTATATCCTGGACCTCAGATCTCAGGACCTCCTAGTTACTGACAAACTGGTACGAATACGCCACGAAGATCGTCTGATTTTAAGCAGATATATTTTTATTATTATCTCTTTATGTCCCCTTGTTATTTCCAGATATTTCAATCTTTAGCTACTTCTTTCATGCAATCAGGTCGTTACTTCATCTGATTTTAGGCCTTCCCCTTAATCGTTTCCCGTCTCTTGGAATCCACATGGTGGTAAGTGAGCCCATCTATCCTTCACCATTTGGCAAACTTGACCCGCCCAGTCCCATTTCAGTCTGGTACTCTTTCTTTCCACGTCCACCACTTTGGTGATGTAGTGTTCCTGACACGGTCTGTACGTTTTGCACTCAACATACTGCGCTCCATTGCCCTTAACCAAGTAGGTAGGATACGATACGATAAAAATCTATCACTCGCCCTGATGATTATCTAAATAGATCGAATCCTGTTCAGCTTCCGATCATATAAAGTACACGAGTAAACCGTTTACAATATTCATAATGAAAAAAAAATGTATCAGTAGCACCGGTAGCCTTTGTATTGTAACAGCTTGTCTAACAATCATTAGCAAAAACAACGTAAGTAGTTACATGATATCCACAAACAAGGGGCACGCGCAGATCCCTATCAATGAAGATATCTTTATTGTGCCGACTCGAGGCGGCACTATGATCATAGCGGGCAAACAAATTGATACTAATGGACAAAGAAGATATAATCACTTCGTCTAATAGATCGGGAACATTAGTCATTGTGTACAATACATGACAGTTTTTGTAGCATAAGTAGCAGCCGAGCTGCTGTTGTTATAGCCAGTGGCAAAGAATTAATATAAGTATTATATAATGATATAAAAAACAACGTATTTTCTGTCCACATTAACTTTAAATAGGTATTAATTTAATTTTGAGTTAACGTCCTTGGAGAAAATGCTGCAGTGCAGTTTGTTACCGCTTCTTCTGCACTAGCGCTTGCTTTGGAAGCGGTAGTAAACTAAAGTAAATTTAGCTGTAAGTAACCATTTGATGGCAACAATTGTGCAACAAAACAATGAGATATTATAAATATCCTATGATAATAAAGATATATTTGAATTGAATTGATACAGAACGGTATTTTCTAAGGTCCTAAAAGGTCCCAAAATAATGTCACTTGTCATTTATCATATCCATTTTCGATGTGATTGATTATTGCGGAAAACGGATTTAAGAGCACTGTTTGACTCCAAGAAACTATGACGTCATAGTCTTTATTTCATAGAAATCTATTTGTTTTGACGTTTGGAAAAAAGTATCTGATTTGAAATGTTGGAAATTTCCATATTGCGTGGGACCTTAGAAGATTGCGTTCTGTATGTAAAATACTTATATAATTCTATGTGACTTCTCAACTGGCACATCTGAGTTTGTACTCGTGTAACGTACGGCAATTTTCAACTACCACCATATGCTTCCAGTGAAGGAAAACATCGTTTAAACCTGCACACTACTATTGGACAACTTGCCATACCTGCATTTAAATTTTGTTAGTATACTTAAGTAATATCTTATACCTTTAAACGAGCAATTCTTGTATATTTATTTATTTATTTATATATATATTTATAAATTTCTGTGATCTCGAAAACGGCTCTAACGAATTCGCTCAAAATTTGTATATGGGGGTTTTCGGGGGTAAACAATCGATCTAGATTAGTTTTATGTTTGGGAAAACGCGTGTTTTTGAGTTTTCATGCGTTTTTCTTTCCACGCAGAATATGGTCGCTAATTTCGTCGCGCCAGCCGCCTTGTTTTTAGCTCAGCGGTTAAGGATACCGACCGCTAGAAAGAGTGTTACGGGTTCGAATCCCACTCGGTGACTTACTTTTGTTTTTTGTTTTTAATGTTTAAGTTTATATTTTTTTTTTTTGCATAGTTTTTAGACCAGATTAAATAAAATAGTTAATGTTTGAGATGTAACCGAGCAAAGCTCGGTCGCCCAGGTACTAATTTATTTAAAACTAAAAACCGACTTCACTCCCGAACTACACAACCGGTTTAAATAAAATTTCTATGGGACCATGACATGTATGCCCTTTCAAACAAGAATTTTTCAAATCGGTCTAGCCGTCTTCAAATAACCGGTGAACATACATGAAAAAAAAGATTGCGATGAATTGATCCTCCTTTTTGGAACTCGTTTAAAAATGACGTTATCGAAATAGGAAACAATTCGAATTTTGAAAATTATAATTTTGTGACTCAACTGCATAATATGTTTATGACTATGACATTGAATTAATAGGTACTTACGTCTATTATGTTAACTAAATATTATATTTTTTCCTTAATTTGACATTGACCATAGTGGACATCGATAGATATTTTAGCCGTGAGGTTTTCGCCTAATAGGTCCACTCTATCCCTTCTTGGAATGGCGGTAGAAGTGACTAAAGTGATATGAAGTAAGTAAGGAAGATAGTGTTGCCGAAAAATCGATAGTTTCACAATCGATAGTTTCAATCAAAAAATGCCAAGCTATCAATAGCTGTTCTAGACTTTAGAGCAATACTATTGATAATCAACAATATGTACTATCGAAGGGTTGACGATATAGTCAAAGTCGCTGGTTGTACCTGGATGAGAACAGCAGCAAAGCACAACCGTGTAGTTTTCGGTACGTCATTGTCAGTTAAACAATCAACTAACTATGACCAACACACAGCCTATTTATAAATCTGTAAAACAAAACAGCCAAACCGCAAGTATTGAAAGTAAAGGGCTGACCTTGAGATCCTGCGACCTTCACCCTGCATCCCAAGGTCACAAAATAGCTTTTCTGTCCGTCATTAGCCAAGCAATTTAACGCCGATTTATTGTCAATAAGAATTTTGCAAGTAATGTTTCTTTCGATAAACATGGACGAGGGGATAAAAAAATTGATGGAAAGACGCTTTTGACTAACGGAGGCCTACGTATTTGGCTGAATTCCCCAGAAATTGACAAATTGGGTACTTTACTGGGTCAATAATAAATTGATATTAAAGGCTTTATTATATTTGACTATAAGAAACAATGACGTCATTAGTTTGTACCTATTAGACTTTATTTCGTACAAATCCCATAGAAAATGTTTGTTTTGACGTTTAGTAAAAAGTATCTGATTCCAGTCAGCGGCGGATTTACACATTTGCCGCCAGAAGGCTCAATAGGAGTTTTTGGCGGGAAGTCAAGGGGTCCAGTTGGAGTTTGCTTTAAATTGTTTTGCAAATTGATTCTAGTGGACTTTATAATATATAATTGGTGTAGTTTGGTGTTAAAAATGCTCATTCTCATGGACAATATGTGAAATGTTTAAAGTGGACAGTCATAGTGCGGTTGTAGTGATATTTATTTGCGGACTGCGGTGGGCGTCTTTGGGCGCCGTCCGCAACTCAATCGGCTATAAAAACCAGTGGACTCGTATAGATTTGTCGCCAGAAGCTCCCGTGAAGCAATCAAAGGGCCTATACCAACCTTTGATTGTATAGTTAAGGGTTACTGTTATAGTTAAGGATTAGGAATAAAGAAGAGTACTAGACACTGGCAAAATAAGCTTCAACGAAGTTTGACGGCCATAATTAATCAAGAAAAGAAGGCACAATATATTTTGCCGCCCCTAAGCTGCGTTCACTGAAATATAATTACAAAAGCGCCCTCTACCTTCTCAATTGTAATGCAATAAATAAGTGCAATTGGCCTAAAATTTGCCACCTCCCAAAATGTGCCACCCTATGCTTTAGCCTTCTCAGCCTATTGGTAAAACCGCCACTGATTTTAGCTATATTTTTGTAGCCAGGCTGAAAGCTAGGTTAATATGTGGGAATCCAATTACTTTTTTCAATTTGCAATAATTGTTTTTATGGAAAGTATAGGTAATTCAGTATTAACCAGAAGACTCGGCCTACACTCTCCTCGCTGGCGTTTATAAGTTTTCTTTAGCTTGTATTACCTAAGTCGCCATATACTTACAACATCCACGGGAGGACTTGGAGTAGCCCTATTCCACTCTGCCGGAAACCACACGACTTCACGTCACATCCCTATTATGTATAATTAACCCATTAACATACATTTCCTTATGTATCGGACATTGAAAATCCAAAATGTATGACAACATAAATATTAGGTAGCTCAGTCCAAGGATTTTGAAATCCTACAACGCACGCACATAAACTTGTTTTGTGGATATACTCAATTTTATTATCATGCGGAAGTAGCACCGTAAAGGACAATTGCTTAAGCGTGGTAAGTGACTAATATAGTAGTCATTGTTAATTTTTAATTAGGTGTGATGACAGTAAAAAACTTTAGTTATGTCGTAATAAAAAGAATGTACTCCTAAACGACTCGCCTTTGTGAGTACATAACACTTTTATAAAAGCGAAAGTTTGTAAATGTGGTGTATGTTACTTCTCCACGCTCAAACGGCTGGACCAATTTTGATAAAATTTGGTATGCAGAAAGCTGCGACATCCTGGATTAATACATAGGCTAGTTTAACCGCAAGTAACACCGCGAGGCGCAGCTAGTAGCTAAATTTAACAACTCCTTCCGCAGATTCCTCCTTTTTAGAGTTCCCTTATAGTTTCGCCATGTCTGTCTATTTGTCCAACGTCCTAGTCAGAGCCGAAGTATTAGAAAACTAATAGGGATTTTTCATCTATCAATATAAAATGGAGAAATTATGTTATTTCAATAGATTTTGCTACAAGAAACACTAATATAATATTTATTTGTTATAAAAACGTATGATTTATTTTAAAATGAAAATCTTAGTTTTATTATCTGTATGTCACGTGATCTTAAATTCCGACCACCATTTTGTGTTTCTAAATGACGTCATTTTAACAGTAACACAACACGCTCCAGGTAGCTGCTACCTACGATTCCTGTTTATGTGACTTTAAACTTGAAACATTATTTATTTGGATTAGAATTTGTTGTTTTCACGATTTACAACAATGGATGTCGGTTTCGTAAAAGCAGAAACTACAAATTTAAGCGTTGACAGTCACGAACAAGATTTTACGGCTGCATCTCTAGGGGTCACGCACATTTGATATTTCTTTGTATTTGCTAGTATGACGTCATCATAATGGCGGCTGTCGTTTTGGCGCTTATTTTGAATGAATAATTTTGAAATATTATTTTTTCCCATTTACCACGACTTTTCAAAGAAAATAAAAATACCAGATGAATTATCGATACGATAAGATTTAGAAAAAATAAATAAAAATAATATGAAAAAATAGCCTATTGGGCATGAGTATGTATATCAGTCATACAAAAAAAAAAGATTTTGGAACAAAAATTTGGCGAAAATTCAAATTGCGACCAGCCATCACTATTTTAATGGATTTTTTTATTTTGGCAAGTTATGTAATTATTTTAATACTTAAAGATAAAGATAATGTATTTGCCTACCATGTGTTACAATATATTAGTACATTCAATTTCGTCCAATCATGTTTACCATCACCGGTGTGCAAATGTAGTCAGAAAGGCTATCATCTATACCTATGCTACCTATATAACTATACTATACTATACTATACTTAAAAGCTATCTTATAAATATAATAGACCTTGAGTGTCTGCCTAACCTATTATAAACTAGGGTAAATAAATCAGAGAGAAAAGTATATATTTTGTACTTTGGAACAATAAAGTTTGATAAAATAAAAGCGATAGCTATAGAATCGGTGAATTTGTAACTATAGTTTCTAAAGATATTATTCTACTGTAGACCTCTGTAGACATACAATAATAAGTTTTTGAAAAAAAAATAGCTTTTTTATACAAGCTTTTATCGTGAGGTCAGAGAACTTTCTAGGACAAATGAAATAAGCCCAAACTCGATGGGGTTGCATCGTTTTATTACTGAGTTCCATCGACCACCTTCCGTCTCCGTGATCAGACCCTGGCATCGTCCACCATAAAGTGCTTGTCAAGACAAATCAAATAAGTCCTACTCAATGAGGTTATGTTGTTTTATAACTGAGTTCCGTCGAATGTCTATCGGCTCCATCATCAGAACAGCTCATTGACATAATATTGTATTGTCATCCGACTTACACAAGTATACAACATTTCTGCTAAATCGGTTGAGGAAAACGGGTTGAAAATTAAGTTGCAAGAACTAACCTAGGTAAACAAACATTTATACATAATACAAGATACATAAAAGCGTATAAAATAAAGAGATATTGATAATATTGAGGCTTATTAATGCATGTAGCTAAGAATGTTATTAATAAGTTGTATTAGGTATTTTTCGTATCATTTCCGTCGTTTTATCTTTTATAAAAATTATAGTTAAAAAGCAGTAAGATATAACTAGGTATACGATTATATAAGGTTTAACAAAATATAATTAAACTGATTTAAGGGTGAATTCAGTCCGTCATACTGAACAACTTTTTGAAAGGAACATATATGCCGAAATATGAAAAATAATTTTTGGCTTTTCATATGCACTCGGATCAGCTGATCGGTCAACTTGTATGGGAGGCCAAAAATTGCTTTTCATATTTCGATACGTGTTTCTTGGGGAAAGTTGTTCAGTATCATTGACTGAATTAACCCTTAAAATGGTTTTAGTATATTTTGTTAGACCTTATATAATCTTACCTCTTTTTAACAAAGTTATGTGACAAAAAGATGTTAGGCACGCGGATGTGGAAAACAGTCTGGCTTTTTCAATACCATTCAAGAAAAAATTAGATTTATTGACAAAAAACTAGGCTAGGTGTCCTTATAATACCTATTATAAGTATTTATAGTTTGCATTTACTGTATAAATTGCACATAATGTTTTTCAATGCACTGGTTGTGCAACTATACAGCTTAGTATTTGCATAAAACCTTCCAATAATAGGAATACATGAATACTTATTATGTATATTGAATTTTCGAAAATGTGTTATAAATAAATCAAAAAGAAGCTAGTAAATTTTTGTTTTTTGAGTTAGGAAACTTTGACTCTAAAGATAAATAATGTAGGAAGCACTCGAGAATTAAATCTTTAACTTTAGGTATAAGTAGGTTTTGGTAGTTAGGTAGTTAGTTTTGTAAACTATTTGCTTGAACACATGATTATTGTACTTAATCGGGGCTTAGCACGAACCTTTTTTGTTGAGTCTGACGTTTTGAATAGGACCCAACAAAAATTGCTAAGTCTAGCTTTATATGTTATTATGAACTTATGAAACAAGTGATAAATTGGGGAACTTTTCATAATGCCCGGGCATTATGAAAAGTGTCCTGAAAAAAGTTAATTGCCCTTTTCAGGAGAAGCGCTATACTTCTACGATACCTAATGTATCTGTATAATATTATAAGTACCATTTTGAACCTATCACTTAGGTTTACATCACAAAAAGGTTGATTAAAAGTCGTGTGAAGGTTTTAGCAGAAACAACTTGTTGTATAAAAGCGTTTGCTAACACGATATCTGTGGCACACTGGAGGTCCCGGGTTCGATCCTCGGTCAGGTCAAGATAGAAAATGATCTTTTTCAGATTGACCTGGGTCTTGCATGTTTATTAATAATATGTATTTGTGATACAATATTCTATTGTTGAGTTAGTATCCCATAACACAAGTCTCGAACTTACTTTGGGGATATCTCAATCTGTGTGATTTGTCCGTATATACTGATTGTTTATTCCTGCTAATAGGGGTGACAGGGTCCGAAAAGTATTATTGTAATTAGTCCGACTTCTAGATTATCCAAAAATAATGGACACGTATTTTTCAGTTTACCAAAAAAGTAAAAATTCATAAAGATACGGAGCGTTAAAGTTCCGGAGTGGGGGCTTGCGACGTCATACTTGTAAAAATCGTGCTTTAGTGTGACGTTACGGGAAATTTCAATGCGCTGTATCTTTGTCATTTTTGGTTTCTCAGAATTTTTTTATAATCTAACCGATGGACCAAAAATATTTTTACATTCGTCATGCCTATTATCTTATTAGCAGTTGCGTGCTGCAGCATTATAGCACCATTTACCAGGACGAGGTAGCTTAACAAGGAAAATCGATTAAAGAATTTCAGCTCCATTAAACATTTGCAAGGAAATAATTTTCTTTTCATCCATTTTCTAGGCACCCAGTAGCCGTGACGACAAATATCATGATACACATTGGTACAAACAAACTGATTAATTTATCGTCAAGGTTTAATTCAAACTGTTGTACAAAGACATTTTGATAAGAAGGAAGTAGGTACTGAGATGTAAGTAACTGGTACAGGAGTTGGTTTTCGTATGTCATTTAAAAAAGCTATAGGTATTTACTAAGCGTGAGTCTAGATAGATTGAAACTGGTTGTTAAAAAATGTAGGCAGCAGTTTTTCCTCGTATTCAGTACTAGCCGAAGTACGACTTTGTTCGCCTGGACTTTATGTCTTACGTCAACGAACTATTAGTATTTTTTTTTCGAAATTTTAGGCTTAGTAGTTTCGGAGATCAGGAGTGGCAATGGTCAATGTTCGTCTTCTTTCATGAATAAAATCAAAACTATTTATTTTACAATAATAACAAAATTATGATTGAGATTCTCATAAAGAGCCCTTTCATTTGATATACGACACAGTAAGGTCTGCAAAAGGTTTATTTTTTTAATTTCCTGATTTGTTTTCCGTTAATGACTTTCATTAATTTAAGACAAACATTTTTGAAAAAAAAAGCTTTTTATAAACAAGCTTTTAAGAAGTTCCCTACTTGTTATTAAAAGAACTTAAAAAGTAAAAATGTTTTCCAAATTTGTGTATGACTTATGATAAAAAAGTTGCGAAAATGATTTTCAATCGAGAGAGAGAGGTCACGGGGCAGTTTTGGGCGGTCACATAGTTACGACCGCCCAAAACTGCCCCGTGACCTCGATGAACTCTGTTTCTTCTCTTTTGTTTCTGAATTTTTTTTCGAATAGCTAATTAGGTCTTCCAAACGATCCATATGAAGTGGCCTTCGGCTCCAAATACATACGTGGTATCACGCCTGTTTCCCACAGGGGTAGACAGAGACTATGGACCTTCAGAACCAATGAAAAATCACCGTGTATGTATAAATTTTCTGAATATTCTTCTTGTCCTAAATGAATGTCTTTCTTCCAGATGCGAGACCCTGACACTGAACGGCACGAGGTACTGCGAGTGGGGCTACAATGGCCTGGGCATAGACTACCAGATCCTGGCTGGGCCGGCCTTCATGGCCGTCTTCACCGTGGTCGGCGTGGTCTTGGGCGTGGTCGCTGACAAGTAGGTTTTTAGTTTTATATAAACTTTATGGCACAGTTTCATAGAATTATAATTTATTACATACAGAGTAAAATCTCCTAAGGCCCTGCGCAATATACGTCCACATTCCCCACCCCCGCACCTTTTTCCCATTCTTGCCTTGACGAGGGTGTTGAGCGAGCGGCTGCGGGCGCCTTGCCGACTCGACAAGGCGAGAACAGGGAAAAGGTGCGGGGGACGGAGTCAGGTAAAACTTGAAAAATCGTATATTGGCATACATTGAAAAAGCCTTACTCTCACTACATTGTACCTAACCTACCTATATCCAAATATGTGTTTTACCAACAGATACAACAGGGCGCGGATCCTAGGCTTCTGTACCTTGGTCTTCGCCATCGCTATTCTTCTCATGGGGACCGTCACCGAGTACTGGCATCTCGTCGTTTTGAGGTAGACACTTATTGTACTTTCATGGCTTGCTCTGAATCTAATATAGAGATAGTCAGCAGGTTTTACAATGTTTTTTCTTTTCTTAGCTATTTGTTTCAAAGATTATCGTCTTTCCTTGTTTCTAAGTGAATTAAGTCTGTTAACTTCTCAATCTTTGCTTGTATACGTCACGTCTTCCAAATAACCATCAGATGGGACCCAGTTAGATCATACCTACTCATCTTTTCAGTTGCAGATCACCATCCCATGCGACCATGAGACAGACGTGGTCTGCATAATCCCATTTCACTTGTGCTTCTCATTAGGTGTACCGTGTGCCTACAAATGGTTACGTTTCGAGAAATACCCCTATCCACCATTCAATACTCTTTTAGTGGAGCGAAATTAAAGTTTATGTAATTTTGTATTCTTAGGATGATCATGGCTGCGGGAGAGTCCGGGTGCAACCCTCTAGCGACAGGAATCTTGACGGATCTGTTCCCTGAGCACCAGAGGGCGCTGGTACTGTCCATCTTCAACTGGGGGATCTATGGGGGATACGGTATTGCGTTTCCAGTTGGGAGGTACATTCCTGAAGTCAACGCGTGGGGATTGGTGAGTATTTTGTAACACCATGTTTATTTACCGTAAAGTGCTCATCTCAGCGCGTTTCTGGTTCTTGTCTGTATTGCTTGGGGCTACCTTAATTATTCAGGGTCCAGTGCTACCCCCATTTGAAATAAATTATCTGAAAGGAAACGGAGATATCATTTAAAAGATTCAAGATTTACTTTAAACTATAAACAGTATTTCATAAATAGTTTGAAGGGTCATCGAGCTAGGCTTGTTCAAGACAAAATTTTTAATAATATCTTCGTTTCCATTTAAATATATTATTTCAAATAAGGCCAGCTTTCCGGCTTTTTCCAAAGATCAATATTAAGTATACCGATGACCAGTTATCTTTAGAAGAAATTGACCTTATATTCATAAATATTAATAAACGTTTGCTAAACCTATTGTAGATAAAAGTTTTGTCTCGTTCTTTCAATTTAAATGTCAGATAATGAAGAGCGAACGGGACAAAAGATGTTTTAACTAAAATATTTTTTTCTGTTTATCACGAGGATTAATCTAAATGAACAAATTAGCAGATCTATGCTCTAATTTAGCAAATTTTTTTTCATGGATCAAATATGATTCATGTCCATTGTTAGACTACTATTGCTTTTCATTTATGACTCTGTTCATAAATGAAAAGCAATAGTGGATTAAACTCACAATAAAATTACAGAACTATATCTCATCATATGCCGTACTCATCATAAGTATATGCCGTAGATTGTATTATATCGCATAAATCATACGTTTCCTGTCAATAGGTACATTGTAGATAAGAATGTTCAGGTTATGATCAATGATTAACATTCTCCTGTCGATAAGGCATTTCAATTATAGTAATTGCTGTTTCCTTTTGCGACGTTATGAAGATTTGTAAGACCTTTGTCATAAACACACGTGTGTACAGTCGGGTGGAGATTAAAGTAACCCTACCGTACAACTTTTAAAGGGAGGCAGGTTTATCTGCCGCCGACTGTACTTAATAAGCTTACCCTTATATCTATAAAAAATGACAACCGTTTACTAAACCTGTTTTAGTTGAAACATATTTTGTTTCTTTCCCTTTTTTCAATATGACATAGTGAGAACGAGACAAAACACCTTTTAAATAAAAGAGGTTAAGCAAACGTTTGTTATGAATAATATGGGGTGAATAATAGCTATATCATGTAAACATATCAAATAAGTACTAGGGCGTCGTGTATGCAAATCAATTATTCTCATTTTCACTTAATATGGCACTATCCAATCCAATAAAATCAAAAAAAGACGTGTGGCACTCGGGGACTGCCGCGGTAAAGCTATTGCAAACAAGGAAGGACGGCAACGTCGCAAACGGACGACGGAGACGAAGCGGCAACCTACATGGTAGGCGGAGTGGGGAGACCGTGAGGTTTTTTCGTTACGGAATTTTTGGATTCGGTCCCCGCGCTCAAGGCCCGCGATAGAAGCTATGCAATAGCTTAAAAATCATTTATTACAAAATGCGTATTATCATGTAAATGACTACTTATCATCATCTGAGAAAAATTCTTGGAAATAGTTGTCTGCAAATTGTAATTGTATAATTTAAATGTATAGCTTAAGTGTAAATCTGTATTGTAATTGTAACATAGCCCATCTGGCTGGGTAGGGACCAATACTGAACTGGGTTTCTTTCGGCGTAATCTTCCCAGCAGTGGTCGTTCCGAAACTAGTAGTTTTTAGCTTTTGCACTAAAATAATATTTAAAAAAATGACCTTCAATAAGAGATAAATTTATCCTACATTGAATAAAATTTTTTGACTTTGACTTTGACTTTGACTTTGAATCCCAGAATGGGTCTTTACGAAAAATGCATAAAAAGTTATAACACGTTTTTATTAGTTTGAACGAGTTCACACGGAACATGCGAGTAGCGCAACGCACTCAAACAGACAATAATTCGAGACGAGGAGCATATTATACTCATTGCGACTACGTTGTAGCAAAGCTACGAGTCCGACATTGCGTTAAAAATTTTGCGTTGACGCAACGCACTTCGCTCATTTTTAAAAATATCCACTATAGAGCTAAATTGTTTGCAGAGCTGGCGTGTATGCTACTACGGAGCTGGCATTGTGGGTCTGGTCATCGCTTTCTTCACCTTCCTCACTCTACGCGAGCCACCCAGGACTACTATTGGAGAAGAAGGTAATAAATAGTACAACCTCGTAATATCATAAATGCGAAAGTGAGTTTGTATATTTGTTTGTTTGTTACCACTTCACGCTTCAACCACTGAACCTATTTAGATGAAATTTGATATGGGTATAGTTTTATATTCAGGAAAGGACATAGGAAAGTTTTTATCCTGAAATTTCCACGGGGATCGCGAGCATAGCGAGTGATTCAATAAAATCCATACTGAAATTGAAACAATTACTAAAACTAAAAGTAATTGTTCTGAATTTAAACACCAAAATAGTGATTTAAAGTGAATTATATTTACTGTTTTCAGTGAATAAAATAAAACATCAAAATAGTTATTAAAAGTGCTTTTTTTATTTACTATATTCAGTGAATAAAATAAACTTTTAGAGGGGGTATGGTAAAAATATTATTAAGTATTTAAAGGTTTCTGTGAACCTTCACAGGTGCTGGCGTAAGTAGCAAGGCCCGTGACGCCGCGCTGGAGTCCGGCAAGAAGCTGCCGCAGATCACCATCTGGCATGTCATCGCGCAGCCCCGGGTGCTGCTGCTCTGTTTTGCCGCCTCCATCAGACATTGCGGTGAGTAAACATTCTCCTTTTGAACAGACTTCCAAAAACGAGGAGGTTATGTTATTGCGCATGCGCAGCCCAGGGTCCTGTTACTCTGCTTTGCCGCCTCCATCAGACATTGCGGTGAGTAAACATTCTCCTTTTCATCCGACTTCCAAAAAGGAGGATGTTATCTGACATGTTATTGCGCAGCCCCGGGTCTTGCTGGCCTGTTTTGCCGCCTCCATCAGACATTGCGGTGAGTCAGTCAACATTCTCCTTTTTAGGGTTCAGTACCTAAAGAATAAAAACGGAAAATTTATACTTTAGTGATATACAACGTGAAAGAGACATACCCGTAATAAATCGAACCACGGCTACTAGAGGTAGATCACTATAGTATATAATTATAATAAAATAACAGTCAAAAAATAAATCTTCCATGCTGGTCTGGGAGAAAAGAAAAAACTTAGAATGTACCAGCTGCTTCTCTTCCCGGGCAGATCGTAAAAGCCGATCGAGGGAATGAGCGAGACTTGAATCGTATTAATAGGCGATGCGGCTAGCAACCGATTACTATTTTGATTCCTATTCCACATTAACGCCCACCATCACGCTAAGCGTGGCCTTCGGGTCTTACGGCCCTGGGCTCTGTCTGCCCCGTCAGGGATAAAGACGTAGAAATGTAACTGTATCAAAAAACAAAAAAAAATCGACATTCTTATAGGTACAAATTGCAGAGGCGGCTGCACAACTTTGTATGGAAATGACGTTTTTTTTAAAACTGTTGACTTTTATTTTAATTTCATTATACTATAGTGATCTAGTTTAGCCAGTGATTCGATTTATTACGGGTATATCCCTTCCACGTTGTAGGTATATTCTACCCCAAAATCACAAATAAATGTTTTTATATAATAGCCACGGTTTCTAGCGATGACATCTATTATACAGGGTGTAAATCTGTAACCTTGCCATATTCTCAGACGTACTGATCATGATGAACAACTTTCCCCAAAAAGCAGAGGCCGAAATATTAAAAAAATATTGGGGTCCCCATACGAAACTGCTTATCAGCTGATCGATATAGTATGGGAAGTCCAATTCTTTTTTCATATTTCGACCTATGTCCTTTGGGGCAAATTATTCAGTATGATTAGTATAGGTGGGTTCGAGAATATGGCAAGGTTACAGATTTACATCCTGTGTACCTACGAACTTGAGTATAATATGTCTTAAATATATATACTTAGGAAAAATTTACAAAATCATACATTTTTTCGTCTGTAATCCGATAAACAAATAATGGAAATAAAACATTTCCCTTTTAAGGGTTCCCACTTTGGAAACCTTAGTCATAATTTATGTACCTACTTTCTTTTTGTTCATTAACATAAAAGGTAAGCCAATATTTAAACTTTCGTCTTTTTTCTGCCGATTAAGCAAAAATGAACCAACATTTTAATAAAATCCCTCAAACTTCGCCGAACTTTAACCCATTAACGCCCAAAATTAAAATACATGCAATTTTTTTTTATACATGCTATTTATTGACTTATTATAAGCCAAATAAAAGGAATATATGAATAAATGAAGTAAAAAACATATATGTTAGAAATTATAAGGGTGTACTTGGGCAGGTACATTGGGCAGTTCAAGTATGAAATTGTCCAAAACAAAGTCGCTCCACACAAAGTGTCTTCTGGCACAGTTAACACTGCCAACGTACGCGGTTGTGACAAATAACATACCGCAAAGGGTTAACAATGCATTGTGGGTAATTTTGTAACCCTTTTTTTTTCGGTCCAGTCCAATTATTGAAGACGAAGGAAGACTTCTTGCTTTTGTAGGTCTAAAATATGATCCTGTCACTCCACGTCTAAAGGCTAATGATCCATATATGTCACTTTCTCATCGTCTTTACTTAGCAATACATGTAGTCGCCAAGCATTGTACATTGCTATATTTATAAGGAAAGTAAATAACACCCACCACCACTTCTTTCCCTTTATGGCTACTCTATACAAATTTATGAATTGGTCTATTGGATCTACCCGCCTATTTCCTTATTGTTTATAAATTGTTTAGGAATATTGAAATCAACTTCTTGACGTATGTTACACCATCTTTTCACCTTGCCTAATGATTAGTATAATCAAAGTTTGGCCCCATTGTGATTATATTGTTGTCCTTTCAGCGTATGATGGTAATTCCATACAATACATAATTTTTCAAACAACATTGTAGGACTATGGTCTTTCAATTACTCTGCTACATTCCTTTCTGTGCACTGAACATTATCAGTAACTTCAATTGACATTGAATAAACTGGTTGAGCTTTCCTCCATACAGAATCATTGAAATCTTGATTTCGTGGTCGTTTTGATAGTATAGCCTTTTTATAGACCCCTATCATTTCGTCATTACTTTCATCCCAACCCAAATTATTAGGGAATTGGCGTGAAATTACCTCAATTGTCCCTGGAATCTCTTTAGGAAACGTTAAACTGATTTGGTTGTCTTTATTACCTTCTTCTTCATCACTTACAATGGCAAGATCAGGTGGCAACACCAACGCATCATACTCCTTATCATCATACTTATCAGTTAAAATATTTTCAATAATTTATTCGAGTTATGCATAATTATTTTGACTCGTAAATACGCGGCGATAAGCCGTTATAACATAAGGTATATCTGACAAAAAGATTTACATTTACTGCATACATGTGCCCATTGTACCTGTCTGCGTACAGAGAAATAAAATGATACCTGCCATGGATTTACTCGAATGTAATGCTTTAAAAATATAACTTTAGTATAAAAGACATTCTAACAATGATATTTCGCAGAAAAAAGTAAAACAATAACTGATTTTTTTATAAAAAAAGTATTTTTATATCTTACCGAAATAAGTAGTGTTCACTCTTATTTTTGACAATCATAAAAATGACATTTATTTTCGCGATACCGTCCCATTTATTTTTTTCATATCTTACTAGTATCATATATTATTGGATGAAGACATTAAAACCGTAATATCATAGACAAGAAAATAAAAATAAATGTTTTAAAAGCTGTACACGCGCGAGTACAGAGGGCGTTAATGGGTTAAAGTCTTCCCTTCCAAAGTTTTAATGGCAGCTCAAATCTGTTTATTAAGTAATTAAATACTTACTGAACTTCCGAAACAACCCTTGGGAGCATCTTAATTAATTATTTGTAATAATAAATGAAGACGAAGGGTAAATATACGGTCTAGTACTTAGTTTGTTTTCCGTTTATAGTGGCGAACAACGACTTTGCGTTGTTGTCCTAGTTTGGTTAGGACATTGCAGGCTGATCACCTGATTGTCTGATAAGTAAGATGATCCGTGCTTCGGAGGGCACGTTAAGCCGTCGGTCCCGGTCACTGTCTTTGACATTGGTCGTTACCTAAAACCATATCAGAGGCCTTTAAGGCGGTTTAAAAACTCTGACACTAGTGTTAGTCACTAACACACACGATAAGAAGAAGAAGTGGCGAACACTGGTGTCAGATTTTACAAGCTGCATAAAGGCATCTGACATAGCTTGACGTCTACCGTACTATGATAACAGCCGGGACCAATCGCTTGACGTGACTTCCGAAGCACGGAGGAGCTCTAGAATTTTTATGCCACTTTTGGAGCTAGCAATATATGCGTAGGTATCCTACTCCCGCTGAGCCACCAAACTCAAGTCATCATCATCATCATTTCAGCCGCATAACGTCCATTGCTGGACATAGGCCTCTCCCAAAGATTTCCAAAATGACCGATCAAGAGCGGCCTGCATCCAGCGCTTTCCAGCGACCCTGGTCAGGTCATCTGACCACCTTGTAGGTGCCGAGCTCAAGTAATTCAAATCAATTTTTTAACAATGGCCGCAAGAACCATTATTCCTACGCCAAAATCTCGTAAAACTAAACCGGTTTTCGCGCGCAATTGTAATTAGGTACGCGTATTATCAAAACTAAGCTGAAAAGCAAAAAAAATAGTTTTATTACATAGCCATACGTTAAGTATACCTACATTATAAACTGTATTTTAAATAATTTAAATTTGGTTCACGTTATCCTTGAATGTCCTCCAAGTTTTTGCTTACTTAGCAACTACGTGTTTTTGCGACAGCCAAAAAATTGTCACCTTAACTATTAATCCAACACTGTCCAGACAGGGCCGGAACCAGCTTTGTGTAGACTTTTTGGGCTGCAGCCAGCTCAGCCAGCATTTAAAAGGCACCTAACTTCAGTTGAAAATAATAGACAATATTGGGAAGAAAAAAAGTAATAAAAATTAAGAAAACCCCTATCGGTTGTGTTGTGTCACTACTTAAGAGTCCCTTTACCACAGACATTTTTATAAAAACGTAGTCTAGCTTTTATTTTCTTCAACTTTAAAGAAATTGCATACATCTACGCATATATGGATTTTCAAATTCTTCTTATCGTGTGTGTTAGTGACTAACACTAGTGTCATAATTTTCAAATCGTCCTTACAGGCCTCTGGTGGTTTAGTAACATGGTTTTAGGTAACGACCAATGTCAAAGACAGTGACCGGGACCGACGGCTTAACGTGCCCTCCGAAGCACGGATCATCTTACTTATCAGACAATCAGGTGTTCAGCCTACAATGTCTTAACTAAACTAGGGCAACAACACAAACATACATATATTTGAAGTGTGGTTTCCGGCAGAGTAGATAAAGCCACTCCAAGTCCTCCCGTGGATGTCGTAGAAGGCGCGCGACTTAGGGAATACAAGCTAAACAAATCTTATAAGCATCAATGAGACCTCTCCAACCTGTCTGGCCAACGAGGAGAGTGTAGGCTAAGTCCTCTGGCTGCTCTAGCCAAGTTTGGCTCTGGTAGTACAGAGAGAGTCGTGCTCTTGCAGTGGAGACAATAAATATAGGTATTGTCAAAATTAAGTAGTCGAGTAATATAGGTAGGTCCCTAAAGTATTAGCCCAGGGACCCGTAAATTCACGATCCGCCCCTGGGTCCAGGCTAAAAAGTTCTTTTTGTAGGAAAATATGTTCTTTATTCTTACGTTTAGGGTTTAAAATAGTATTACTATATTGCGTTAGATCCTTTCCACTGGCGACAGATTCAAGGTTGGTCGGCGCGGCGGTGGAACCGGAAATTGGGTCTTTGTTCTTAAAACAATTTCTTAGTTCCGTCAGCAAATCGTGTTATTAGTATAATACTATACTATACAAATTGACAGCGTACGAAAGAAATTCCGGGTTTATTACGAGTATCTACGAGTATTTTAATGGTTCTGAACATTCACACCAGGAAATTTCAAATTTTATCTTCCTCCCTTGTCGTTTATGAGCTTGAACACACGGTGGCTTTAATGGGAATAGATACATTAATTTTTTCGAGGTACGGTGCTGCCCCCATTTGAAACAATTTATTTGAAAGGAAACAGAGATATCATTAAAATTTTGTCTTCAGTACACCCTGGATATCTCTTTTCATTTATTTTATGAACTACAGTTTACAGTTTAAAGTGAGAACGTGAAGCTTCTTTTCGCGCACGTTTGCGAAAAACTGTCACTTTTGCCTAATGTGCGTAGAAAAGATAGCTAAGAACCACCACAAGGGTAACTTCGTAAAAAAACCGCATCGAAGTCGGTCCTTCCGTTCGAGGGCTACTTTGCCACAGACAGACAGACATCAGCGTCAAACTTATAACCCCCCTCCTTTGTGACGGGAATTAAAAATATGGGTCACGTGGGACGTGGGTATGTAACGCTTTTATACATCGTAATTAACATTATGTTATGGCTGCTTATTCCATGCTGGTCTGGGAGAAAAGAAAAAACTTACAATATACCAGCTGCCTCTCTTCCCGGGCAGATCTTAAGAGCCGGTCGAGAGAATAAGCAAAAAAATCGAATCATATTAATAGACGAAGTGGCTAGCAATAGCAACCAATCACTATTTTAATTCGTTCATCCACCTTCTTGCCCACATCAAGCTGAAAGTGGCCTTTGAGTCTTGCAGCCCTGGGCTCTATCTGCTTAGAGCCGCAAAACTCAAAATGCTCTGTCTGCCCCATTAGGGATAAAGACGTGATAGATGTATGAATGTACGTTACATTATGTTATGTAATGTAAGACTGTGGTATTTTTATTTTATTTTGTTTATTAACCATGCTGGTCTGGGAGAAATGAAAAAACTTAGAATGTACCAGCTGCTTCTCTTCCCGCGCAGATCGTAAAAGCCGATCGAGGGAATGGGCAAAAATGCGAATCATGTTAACAGGCGATGCGGCTAGCAACCCATCACTGTTTTGATTGCTTTTCCATCTTCTCGCCCACCATGACGCTAAAAGTGGCTTTTGGGTCTTGCGGCCCTGGGCTCTGCATAGAGCCGCAAGACCCAAAATGCTCTGTCTGCCCCATTAGGGATAAAGACGTGATAGTATATATGTATGTATGTTTGTTTATTCATTTTGTCCATTTCCTCAGGTGGTATGACGTTCGCGTACAACGCTGACCTGTACTACCGTGACTACTTCCCCGACGTGGACCTCGGCTGGTGGCTGTTCGCCGTCACCGTCGGCATCGGCTCCGTCGGCGTGGTCGTCGGAGGAGTCGTCTCGGACAAGTGAGCTACCAATAGTTTATGATACAAGTGTGGTAAATTGTTCATTACAGTCGAGGTGGGTTAACAAACAAGACCTGTGGAGCTGAGACTTGTGATGAACAATACACACGTGTGCCATACTCTGTTTTTCAACACATTAGTGACGAAATTAAGGTTCAATTTACTTGATTATAATAAATAACGCGCCGCACTGATTTTTTTTAAAAGTAAAACGGCGGGAGAGTATCATTCTGCTTCCCAGTTTTATGGCTGAGTTTATTTAAAATCAAATAACAGTTAACTAGGTATTTTTCCTCGCAAGTATGTTGAAAAACGTAACATATATGTGCATATATTGGTTAAATACGCCGGGCTTAATTCCGCCTCGTGTGTTATAATAGAACCACCATAACGCACATAGGTAATATCGTTATGTTCTATTCACACTGATTGAGCTAACCGCAAAGTAAGTTTAAACTGTATGGGATGTATTATGGGATACTAACTGAACGATATTATATTTCATAATAATTATTATGTTGAGTTTAAGAGAAAATTTAAGATAGGTATAGGTAGAGGGCCGGCCCGGGTATCTCGTTAGCCGACTGTATAGAGAAGGTCGTAGTTCTTCAGTGGATACTAAAAAGGTCTGATGATGATGAGATGAAATGAGTTGAAATTGTAATTACATTAAATTCAAGATTCGCCATGTGGTTTTCCGGCAGAGTAGAATAGGACCACTTCAAGTCTTCCCGAGGATGTCGTAGAAGAAGACTTAGGAAATACAAGCTAAACAAAGCTTACCTATAAACATTAATAGGACCTCTTCAATCCGTCTGGCCAGCGTGGAGAGTGTAGGCCAAATCCTCTAGCTGCTCTGGCTTAGTATGGTTTTAGTAGTGCGGAGAGGGTCGCGCTCCTGCAGTGGAGACAAAAAGACCTGATAATGAAAATGATAATGAGATGAAATGCGGTGAAATGTGAAAAAATGAGATGAAATAAGACAAATTGAAATGAAATTGAAAGTGGAGAAAGGATGACGTAGCTCTATCGCGATTACTTTCGTCACTGTCGTTATTGGAACTTCTCCTGTTTTCTTTCAGGTTCGTAGCGAAGATGGGCATCCGCTCCCGCGTGCTGGTGTTGGCGCTGTCGCAGCTGGTGGCCACGCTGCCCGCCTTCGGCTCCGTCATCTTCGGCCCCCTCTGGGCCATGATCACGCTAGCTATCTCCTACTTCTTCGGTGAGTTAATTTGCCAACCATGACACGACCGCGTCGGCGCACGGCTGCGCCAACTGGCAGGGTCACCATGTTGTGTAGAAGTATTCAAACACTGTTAGATTAGGACTCTCTTTATTAATAAGTTTCTTATAATATATATAGTATAAACTAGACACACAATTCTTACTAAACTGCATCTTATCTCTCACGACGCTTTTAGCATAGATAGATCATCAACTAGAGTCTGTTGGTCCAAGAGTTGACAAATATTATAATTCGTCTCAGACTAGCGACTGTCGCGTAAAAGCCGTTACCATAGATATTTTCATACAAATGTAGTCTAGCTTTTATTTTACTTTTTTACGTTTGTATGAAGTGTGTGGTAAGGAGAATCTTAGGAGCGCCATTTGACCTCAAGAAACTATGACGTCATAAGTCTGTATGTCATACAGATCTCGTAAATGTTTTAACGTTTAGAAAAAAGTAATTTATTTGAATTGTTGGAAACTTGCAGGTATGAGTCCTTTATATTTGTAATTTCACTTTGTAATTTCAAAAGTACTAAGACTAAATTTTTACTTTCTTGCAGCTGAAATTGTTAAAAACTTGTGGACATATCGAGTCTTTGATCTTACTTTTAAATTTCAAAAGTACTTAGACCACATTTTCTTTCTTGCAGCTGAAATGTGGTTCGGCATCGTGTTTGCTATCCTCGTGGAGATCGTCCCGCTCTCCGTCCGTTCCACCACCGTGGGCGTCTTCCTGTTCGTCATGAACAACGTCGGAGGCAACCTCCCTATCCTGGTGGACCCTGTCGCCAAGGCCATCGGCTACAGAGAGGCTATCATGATCTTCTACGCTGGCTTCTACGGCATCAGTAAGTACCATATCATCCGCCTAAAGGCCCTAAAGCATTACACTCTTTGTATCCAACAACTTGCCCTACTTTAAAAAGTTGACTACACATGCATGGGAGCAAAAAATTACACTTTCACGTCGTATAGACGACTGATTACAGTTGTTACATCTCACTAAGACTTGTGAGCCATGATTATGTGTGTGTGTGTGTGTGTGTGTGTGTGTGTGTGTGTGTGTGTGTGTATAGATTCACATGCGTATTGTCTCTGTGTAGGTACGTCAATTAGGGAGCTAAAGCTGTAACGCGAAATGAACAATCGGTTCTCGATTATCGAACTTCGTTCTTAAAATACACAAAGGCTCATGTGCAACTCCAGTCAAGGGTTTTGAGCATTCGTAAGAACTACTACGAGGTACATCATTACATTATATGTGCAAAAAAATATATTTGTGCATTTAAAAATAACCAATATTTATCTTTCCAGGCAGCATCCTATTCTTCCTCACCATGTTCCTCATGGACGGGCCCGTGGAACCCAAACCCCAGGAGCCCAGCGCCAAGCCCGAAGGCCTCGACAACACTGCCTTCACCCACGACGAACTACCGACCAGAAATGGAGGCAGGAGTCTACCAGTAGTTCCCCAGGATAGTAGTCGGATGTAGGGCAACACTCTGTCTACCCCGGTAGACGTGACGAAGTAATTTCTCTAAGCTACTTGGCTGTATTGTGATTTATTTTGTACATGGTGATTTTTCATTGGTTTTGGAGTCGAAGGCCACTTAATAAGGATCGTTAGTAAAACTTAAATAGCTAGAGAAACTAAAAATTCTGAAACAAAAAATGTAAAGTAAAATCTTGAGATCAATTAGTAGTACCGGCGATTGGCGCTGCCGGCCAGTGTTCATCGAGGTCACGCGACCGTTTTGGACTGGCGTAACGTGGTATCGATCGAAAATCTTTTTCGCAACTTTTTTATCTTATGACATCTACAAATTAGGATTAAGTATATGGATAGAGGAATTTATTTACAATACGACATTTTTTTTCAAAACCTATGAAAAGTCAGCGTGTAATAGCTAGCGGTAGGCTTGCATTGCAACCTCTATTTTATATTCTTGTTTTTTTTTGTCCTGCTAATCCTGGGTCTTACAACTTCAACCCTTGGCTCGTTCTACCCTGTGAGGTTTAGAGACGTGATAGTGTTATGTATACAATTTCCTCTTTAAGGAAGGAATTTATAAATGGAAAAGTGAACGGCTAGATTCAAGTTAGTGACCTGTACATTATAGCATTTAAAGCATCATGACCAATAGGTGTTTGGCAGCTCCTAATCTACTTATCCTGTCATTTTGAGCTCTCAGATATTAGTGTATACGTGTTAGTGGCCAACACAATTTTGCGATCAGAAACAAAATAAGATTACATAAATTTTTATAATTCATTTTTATCCGACTTTGGATTTTTGCAATTTTTCTACTAGGTACAACAGTTTCAGACATTTTTACTACTATAATTTTTTTAAAGATATGTCAAATAACTAAATGTGCACGCACAGATATGAAGGAACGAGGGGCTAGTGCAAATATAGGCAATGACAGAAAGAAGTGGAAACAGTTGACATACAGAGCCGACCCCAAATATGAAGTAGCGAGGAGAAAGATGGTGAAAATCTGTCAAATAAAATAAAACTTAAAGATTAGGATCTTGAGTTCCTATTATATAAGTGACTCGAATTAAAATAACCACCTAATGTTAATAGTAGAATATAAAATGCAGGTATCCATTTTTCGACCTTTTTGCATGCTTTTCGCCCATAACCACGCTAAAAGTGGCTTTTGAGTCTTGCCCTGGATCTATCTGCCTAGAGCCACGAATCCCAAAGGGCTCTGTCTGCTTCTTTAGAGATAAAGACTTGATGATGTATCAAATAAACATTTTTCAGAACCTTATTACTAAGCCACAAGGTTCATATTTAGCGATCACGAGAACATGACAAATTTCTTAGTTTTATTACTGGAAATAATTAAAATAAATACCTTAAATCTCAAAAAACAGTATACGTGCGTATTTTAGTTAAACACACTCGGCTATATTACGCCCTCGCCTTAAGCTCGGGCTGAAACTTCGCCTCGTGTGTTATAACCACCATAACGCACTTATTTCGTAATGTACGTTTAGCTACTTAAACTTTTGTATTAGTAAATATATACCTTTTTCAAACTTAAACTAGGAACTTATTATTCTAATGTATTAGGTAGATATTTTGGTTCGATAAGCCACATGACACTTTATTGCCAATACCAGACACAATGGAAGCCGCATCATATGATGCAATGCGGGTCTTGACCAGTAGCGTAGCTGCCGGAAGCAGCCCCATTTAGGTATCGAAAATATACCTACATTATTACTATGCGCGCGGCGACCTCTCCGAAGTGGCAAATTCTGTGTGTATGTCTAGAGTTATAAGAATGAAATTGGCTTGCAATGCACTTCTAGGTATCTAAATGATGAGGTGTCGAGTTCTGACGCGAGCTAAATTAAACCATATCGCTGACGACATTGAGTAGATATTTCTTTAAATTCCTTTGCTGAGTTCTTCTGTACGTGAGTACTTAGTACTTATTCTGTGCTAGAGGGCTAAACAAGCTTAGGCCCTCTGCCTTTTTTTAATAACCTATATCGTCCCACTGCTAGGCAAAGATCTCTTCATTTCCCTCCACGGGATTCTATCTCCTGCCTTCGCTAACCATTCACGTTGAAAAGCGTCGAGGTCGATAATTTTATCGATTGGAATCGACTGTATTACGACGAATCTGGAGTACGTCGAATACGGAACAAATTTTTTAAATAGTTCAGTTGGGGCTCTAGTTTATTTTTACCCCAGGGCCTTTGGTTACCCAGCTACGCCACTGGTCTTGACCAGTTCAATAACAATATGTTCACTAAATAAGTTATTTTAAGTTATTCTAATAATGTAATCTCATGTGTGTTGTGTGAATGTAAACATCTTTAATATTAGGTACCTTGTTAGGAATCTCTGGAATCGACTTTCAATAAGACAGGCTTATAATGTGTTCATTTTATATAGAAATAGATGAATGTTTCTCTAAAACACATTCTAGGAATATGTAGAAAGACGCCATCTCGAATCTCACTTAGGATCTTGTATAGCTCATTCGCTCAAATGGTGTGCAGTACACATACAAGCTATTTTGGAAAGTACCTATAATTTATTTTAAATAAATTTCATAAATTATTTCGATAAATGAAACAACGACAATATAAACTGTTAAGTATATCCTTCAAATCACTTTGAGTGTTAATTGTAAATATTTATAAAGAATACAAACTGTCGACGAAACGCACCAATGTTTTCTGCGAGTGTACAGTAGAGGCGGCGTCTTTGATTGAACAAGCCGCCGCCATCTTTGTCGGGCCGCCGAAAGTCAATTGCACATCATTTGGGCAAATGGACTATAAAACTGTTCATGAAAATATAATTTTGTTGTATGTAACAATGCAGTTATTGATGTGATACTGTTGATTTGTACATATTAATTTGTTAATTTAGTTATTAGTGTATGTAAATAAAATGTTTAACGTTTACATTTATTGTATTTTATTTTTAACCAGTACATCGATACCAGTACTTGGTTAAAATCGGACATGCTTGAAATCCCCATATCCCCATGCTGGTCTGGAAGAAATAAAAAAAAACTTAGAATGTACCAGCTGCTTCTCTTCTCGCGCAGTAAAAGCCGATCGAGGGAATGGGCAAAAATGCGAATCATGTTAACAGGCGATGCGGCTAGCAACCCATCACTGTATTGATTGCTTTTCCATCTTCTCGCCCACCATAACTCTAAAAGTGGCTTTTGGGTCTTGCGGCCCTGGGCTCTGCATAGAACCGCAGGACCCAAAATGCTCTGTCTGCCCCATTAGGGATAAAGACGTGATAGTATGTATGTATGTATGCTTGAAATGTCGTACCACCGAAAAATATTTCTTTCTTTCTTTCGCTATTTACCAATTCACGATCGCGACACACACATTTTTTATTTCATTTGAATTCTATTACTAAGTGAAATAACGATACGAATACGATGTTAATCATTTAAAAAATGAATGTTTTAGAATTCTTTTTTTTAAATTTGCCGCGCTTTTTTTTCACATTCAACGCTTCTAAAAATAATAAAGGGATACGGGAAAGATGGCCTTTATCTAAGTATTTTGTGGATGAAGTTTGAACTTAACGTACATTTATGTAGAAGTAATAAATGCATACTCGCAATGAATTTTGCTAAACACAAAAATTTTGCCCAAAACACGCCAAATAAAATAAAAGAGCAAACTATATTTTTTTTAAATTCTTCTTTCTTCTTATATTTAAGAGCTGGGTTCTTGTCGGTGGAGTGCTTTCCATGTCTCTCTTCCTTCCGCTAAGTTCTTAACCTCTTTATATGTTTTCACGTTAAATTTTTCTTTTATTTGGTCTATAATTTTTTTTTATGAATTATAATTATAAAAAAAATATTTTTTTAAATTACAAAGAGAAAATACGTAGTTATATGTATGTACCATACTTTTAAATAATCTATCTAATAAGCCCAAAAACATTTTCGTCCACATCCGTATTATGCGAAATTCTTTGTAATGCGAACCTCTGTGTATGTGGTTAACATCCTTACTTTAGTAATGAATGATGTTTAATAGAAATGATAATGATGTTGAATAATAATGATAATGATGTTGAATAATAATGATAATGATGTTTAATAGTAATGATAATGATGTTTAATAGTAATGATAATAATGTTTAATAGTAATGATAATGATGTTTAATCTAGTAAAAAAGAAACATAAGTTCTGTAAGTACATACTCATTTATTCTACTGCAGTCAGAACATTCCCTTGCTTTTTATACTTGAATACTTTCTCTTTTCGTCTCGATTTCCAACTCTTTATTTCTTCTTTCGATAACACGTATTCGCCGTCGACAGCCACTGCCTTTATTTTATCTGAAAAAAAAAAACAAATTTAGAGTCCACCAATTATCAGAAAAAAGGCCTGTACTGATTTTTACCACCGTATTTAGGAAGGGTCTTCTTCTTATCGTGTGTGTTAGTGACTAACACTAGTGTCAGAGTTTTTAAACCGCCTTAAAGGCCTCTGACATGGTGTTAGGTAACAACCAATGTCAAAGACAGTGACCGGGACCGTGCCCTCCGAATCATCTTCCACACGGGATCGGATCATCTTACTTATCAGACAATCAGGTGATCAGCCTGCAATGTCCTAACCAAACTAGGACAACGACAAAAGGTCGTTGCCCCCGCCGGGAATCGAACCCGCGACCTCCGGGTATGAGCCGAACACTCTAACCACTACACCACGGAGGCAGTTTAGGAAGAGTGGGGGAGACTAAATAGACTGAACTAAAGGAGAGACTAAATAAATTAAATATTCAATGGACTTCAATGGACCCAAAGATCTGGCTGAAGGATGAGAACTGATAACAGACAACTCAACACCACGCAACACAACATAGTCTTAACGCGGTAGTATTAAGCTTTACCATTCTCAAAAGTAAACTTACAAAAAGCAGTAGGTTTTATAGCAAGCGAACGTCGGACTTATCCGACAAGCATTGTCGTGCCCGTTTCGCCGGCGTCGGATATTTCTGACGAAAACACTGACCTCTATGTATACAAGTACGCTGGACCTATGATTAGCCGGGCCATAGTGAGGCGATTTGATTTTCGCCATTTTGGCGCTGATCGTAGGCATTCGTAGCAGTGGGTGGGAACGGAACTAATATGACAGATGGGACAATGACATCGATAAAAATCATTTCCGAATTAGTTATGTCAGATTTAGTTCTCTTCCCACGCATTGGGGGCGCTTCAAATAGGCACAATGAAGAGCTGTCATTTCTAAGGGTATCATAGGTCCAGCGTACTTGTATATATGGAGGTCAGTGGACGAAAACCACTGCAGTATCCACACTTGGTGTAGGTATTCATTTTAGATTTTCTATGCCTCATCTGGGAGCAGACTACTGATATATAGTCCGGTATTAAAAAAGTTAAAAGTAATGATAATGACTTGTAGATTTCTCGTTAAATAAATGATTTTGTATTTTGTATTTAATTACCATTTTCGTCTAAATCCTCTTCCTCTATTTGTCTCTTTTTCTTTTTTATCTTTTTGGACTCTGCATTGTGGACCTCTGTGTATGTGTCTTTTGGTTCTTCAGCTGATAAGAATCCTTCTGAATCCTTGAACAGTTTCACTCCACCTTTTATTTTGCGCTTTCTGTAAAAAGAAAAAAACAATTATACACAGGAAAAATTATGTTAAGGGGATACATAAATTTTAAGGGGTCCATTGCTGTCCCCATATGAAATATTTTTTTCGAAAGAAAACGGAGATATCATTCATAATTAGCTGTGGCTATTTTACGCAATTATGTGAAGAAAAGCTTCATGTTCTCACTTTTTACTGTAAACAGTAGTTCATAAAATAGTTTGAAGGTTACCTAGGGCCTAATGAGACCAAAATGTTTAAATGAGAGCAACACTCTACGACGGAAAATTCATGTATCCTCTTAAGGTACAAAGTAGGAGACAGAGTTGTTTTTAATTAGAACAAAAAATGGAAAAAAGAAGAAATACCAGTTACTGGTAGAAAAGGTCTCAGGCTTTAAGTCCGACAATTTTTTTTGGAATAAAGTTAAATAAATAAATAGAAACCTTAAATATTCAGGTTCACAGTCTCTTGATATACTTAATGAGAAACTACTTCGCTTTGCTGATTTCTCTGTCACATCAGGCCTAAGGCAAAACTTTAATAACATAAGAAATGGTTACTTACTTGACTCCATTAGTTTCAACATCAACAAACTTGATGTTCTTGCTGATCATCGCTGACAACTTAGCTCCAATTCGCTTCTGCATCTCCTCGGGCACCTTCACATCATTGTAATGGCTGGCTACATCTAAATACCTCTCAGATTTCGGTCTCTCTGTTCCTGGAAATGTAAGCTAGTATGAGATAAAAGAGAGATGATTTAAGATGATTTTCTCTAAAGAGGTCACCTAAGGATGCAGATGACTAAGCAAAACAAAAAAGGAAAAGCGAGGAAGAATAAAATATTTTTTAAGCGTGAGAATCCCACCAACAAGGTCGTCTGACGACCTGACCAAAGTCGCTGGAAGGCGCTGGATGCAGGCCGCTCTAGATCGGTCATTTTGGAAATCTTTGGGAGAGATCCGGCTAAAATGATGATGAGATGATAAATTAATAACCTACCTATCGTACCGTTTGTTTTGGTTGTTTCTGCAGTAGTATTTCGCGAGTCATTGATTAACTTCGTAAATGAAGGGTCAACTGCTTCACGGAATCGGGACAGGTCTTCATCTTCAGAAGAGTCTGACATTGTTAACAATTTACATGGAGAAGGCAAAATAATTTGAAGTCTAATCTATTCCCAAACGCACGTGTTTTCTGTTTTGAGACTTTGGTTTGGTTTTGTTTAATTTGTTTGACATTATTTGACATCCCAATGTTTATGTCTGTTTACGAATTGTGTTAGAATTGTAGCAACAACCTAGGGCGTTTTTTTCTTATTATTTATTCAGGTTTCAATATTAATGTATAGATATTTTGTGAATTTTTAATGAATAAATATTTATTACATATTAAGATTCTTTATTAATTAATCAAAACAATATGTAGGTACTGGTACTTACGATACCTACTAGCGAGATTCATAAACGTAAACAGCTGATCGATGCGATGACAGTGACATTGACAGGTTCAGGTATTTCAGGTTATTTATTTATTGATTTAATTTAAGGTTATGCAGTAAATTTCTGAGTTTTAAGTGATGGAATATTACATTTTATTTATCTAATATCTATTTAAAACAGTTGTTGTAGTTATATAGAAATGGAAGAATATAAAAGGCCTCCCGTGGATCCGGATTTAAATAATTTCATAGAGAAGAACGACTATGACTCTCTTGCTAAGTATCTAGTAGGCAACCACAGTAGATTTCGCGAGAATATTATAATACCGAGAATCTTAGGACCTATTGTTATAAAGACGAATGAAGAAAAGATGATTGAGGCTACGGTTGAAAGTTGTCCGTTCAAGTCATTGACCAGCTGCATAATTGGTAAGTACATTACGTTTTTGTTTTGCCTATCGATGTTGACTGCGCGAGATAGTAGTTTTGTCTTCTAAGGTCTGTTAGGTACTTAATATTGACGTGTAAAAGTGCTTGAGGTCTTACTACTGAATAAACATTAAATTTTGAATCTAGTTTGAGATTAGAGTTATTACTACATATATGCATAGGTACATTTTAAATGTCTATTAGAATAAGGAAAAATATTTTAATAATTATTATTAAAAGACATTATAAAAGACTTATGCCGCATGGTTTCCGGCAGAGTAGAATAGGACCACTCCAAGTCTTCCCGTGGATGTCGTAGAAGGCTACTTAGGTAATACAAGCTAAACAAAGCTTTTAAACATCAATGAGACTCCTCCAATCCATTTTGCCAGCATGAAGAGTGTAGCCGAAGTCCTCTTGCTGCTCCGGCAAAGTATGGCTCTGGTAGTACAGAGAAGGTCATGCTCCTGCAGTGGAGATTAAAAGATGATGATGATGAGATAAAAGATTTAGTTTTGTACTTCTTTGCTTTCAGGTTACGGTCTCGGCGCAGCTGTAGGTCTCTTCACATCATCGCTAATGCCTAACGTAACAGACACAACGGCCCCACAGACACAAAGTGCTAGAGAGATCCTTCGAGAGATGAAGGGCTCCATGTTGAGTTACGCTAAAAACTTTGCTATGCTTGGAGCAGTTTTCTCTGGCGTCGAGTGCTGTATAGAGTCTGCTAGAGGAAAATCGGATTGGAAAAATGGCACTTATGCTGGCGGGATCACAGGTGGATTGATAGGAATGAGAGGTATGCTCTGTAGATTTTAATGTGGTTTTTTTGAAGTGAAAACTTCTTTAGCGGCGTTGTGCACTTTTTTTGGAATGGGTAAAAAATGTTAATTTCGCGTCAGGACACGTGACCTGATCGAAAATTCGTAAGACGGCGCAGGGCGCTTGCGCGAATGTTCGTGTGTGTTTATGTTACAGCGTGCTAATAAAATGTCATGTTTGTGTACGATAGCCCAATAAATAAATATTGTATTCTACCACATAAATGAGAGTACTTTTATAGTGATAATTAAAGCAATTCGTGCAAAATTATTCCCTAACCATTCCAAAATATCAAAAATGCACAACGTTAATATTCAAGTTTTCACTTCTGCCGGCACTCCCAGAGTGCAACCTGTCGTTTTTTTTATCAGCAGTGTGCATTGTGCATTTCATAGGAGACGCAGAATTTGTCTACCCTTTTCACCACAATAAAATGCATTTTGATGAGATATATCTATCTATGTCAGATTGATAGCCATAGACATAGACAGCATGATAATATGATATGTGTGTTACATGGAATTGTAGGGTGTGTTAGCTATATTTACACATCAAAACGAATTTTTGAAATTGAACAGATATGTAATAAAAATATTTTTTTGCAGGTGGTTTGAAGGCGGGACTTTTTGGAGCAGCGGGATTTGCAGCTTTTTCAACTGTTATCGATTATTATATGCAACAACGAGGATAAAATACTGTATTCATAAAATATATTTAGTGTTAGTTACAATCTTTCGTTTTATTGAAGAGAAAACTAAGCTCTATTTTCACCCTGGTGTGTGCGTGCGTATGTTCTATTTATCCCTTTTCAAAGTTGGGTAAAACACGTAGGTGTAAACATCGCGAGTCTCGGCTCGCCACGCCATAACAACAAAATGTACCTATTTTTTATTTTGGCAATCCCGCCATAATTGTCACTGTCAGTGTCTCCTTGGAGTGTCACTGTCAGATAATAGTTCAAAAAAAGTTACTGAAGCGAAAAGCAACGGACAAAGACTGAAACGATTGATTTAATCGAATTTATACGAAATGTGTATAAAAGCGTGATTTTTGCTTTATCACATCGTTAGAAAGTTGTGTTAAGAGCTTGATAGAGTACTTTTTATTGTGAATTGTCGCTATAATTTACCAAAATGAAGGATCCTTTTGCATCAGACGCTGGTATCGATTCACCATCCCATAGTCTGAAAAACGTTGATGGGTGTTACAATAATAGTCTGTTTAAGGCTAAATCGTTCGCAAATTCACGTCGTGCCTTGCAATCGGGCGCTGAGAAGATTTCGAGGACGTTTAGGAGTGTCAGGAACACATTTGGAAACCTCTCTCAGGTGAGAATTTTGATCGATGTTTTCAGCATGATAGGCCACATTTCTCGATCAATAATCTTGTAAAAGCCTTGACATTGAAAGATATGTGAAGACCAACTTTTCATAAAATGAGTAACTTTTAGTTTTACCAGATTTTTAACCTTGTTTTAAATTATTAGCCCGTTCTATAGTGGAATGGCATTTTTTGAATGAACAAACAATGTGAAAAGCTGGTCTATGGATGGTTATTATTTTACATTAAATGATTAGATTCCCTGCATCAGTTAACTTCAATTCTTATTTTTATCCATCTGTATAAATTTTATCTCAGACTTTATCTTTCTAAGACACATATTTTTATTTATTTTTTTACCCAGGTATTTAGCTCAATAAATACACTTTTCTACTTTTATTTTCTCTTAATTTTGAACTACACTTCTACTGTAAAATACTCACTCATTCTTTTGCCATGTGAAACCTTCTGTGAATATCTTATAGTCATTCATTCATATTGAGTGATCTAAAACCCAGGACAATTTAAAAAAGGCCATTTTTCAACTGGCGGACTAGCAAGTGACCACTATGACACAGAGGTCCTTTTTTTTTTGTAAAAAATGTTTAAAACTTAAATTCCTTACAGCATTTCAGGCTGGGTGGCAGGCGCAGACATCGGTTAGCAGAGACAGGCTCACCGTGCCGGCTGCCTTCCACTCCTGTCGTCAAGAAGAAGGTTTGTTAACATTAGTTTTAAGGCTTGGCACAAACCAAGGTGCTCCCTTTATTTAAAATAAATTACAGCTCCAAAAAGAATTATAAATATTCGCTATTGGGTCTTGCTCCTGCAGTGGAAACTAAAACAAACTCATGATGATGATGATGAGGTTGATTGCTCAAAAACTAAGATTTTAGAACTGTATTTTTTTATTTAAAAATGGTGGTTTTAATACTTAATTTTCTGTATATAATAAAAAGGAATTACTGCCTTTTTATTGCATTTCTTCAATACAGTGCAAATGCTTTGGTGAAAAACTGCTATTCTATAAGTAATTTATAAATAAACAAAAAATTAATAAATAAATAAAGATAAAATATGAAATTTGCATGTTGAAGGTAAAGATTAGCAGTATACATATCATATTATTATACATGCAGGTTAAGGAAAAAATATAAATGCATGTGTGTTATATGTGCAGGTCCTCGGCAGAAGCCCTGCCAAGCTGTACAGCCCGTTTGGTATCGAGACTCCCCACAGCCGTGACTTCCGGATGTCTCCCTACATGCCCGACACTCCGGAGCATGGGTGAGGAGTAAATTTTGCACTTTATTTCTTCTTTTCTACCCAACCAGGGCAAGTTGGAAAATAGCCTTTTTCAAATTGTCCTGGTGTTTATTTATAAGGGTTTTTTAATTATTATTATTTGTTGACTTTTTTATGATTTTAATTTAGGCAACCTGGGCTGTAGCCCCGGTTGCCCCCCCCTAAATCCGGCCCTGATGCAAATCATGTTAACAGGCGATGCGGCTAGCAACCCATCACTGTATTGATTGCTTTTCCATCTTCTCACCCACCATGACGCTAAAAGTGGCTTTTGGGTCTTGCGGCCCTGGGCTCTGCATAGAACCGCAAGACCCCAAATTCTCTGTTTGCCCCATTAGGGATAAAGACGTGATAGTATGTATGTATGTATAAAATACAGTATCGTTGAGTTAATAACCGTAATACAATATGCTCATCATAACATGATTCCACTGCTGGACTTAAGGCCTGCCTAAGATTTCCAGTATGACCGATCAAGAGCGGCCTGCATCCAGCGCTTTCCAACGACCTTGATCGTCTAACCACATTATGAACTGGTGTCCTATGCTCCCCTTATCACAAAGGTGATGCCGCTCATCTTTGTAATATCACTGTTTTTTATTATTTACCGGACTGCGCCAGTAATAGGGTTATGTTTTTCGAGTGTGTGTTTCAATTTGTATTTCTTTGGCAAGCTTCGCATACAGCCTAAAGGGCTTCATAGATTTTAGGTTTCTAATCGTAAATCGTACCCGTATGATGTGAAATTAAAATGCGCTGTATCTTCGTCATTACTTGCTAATAGGAGAAAAGAAAAAATACGTATAAAATACGCCTATCTCATGTGCCAAAACCTTTTTTTTTTCACATCCTTTAATTTTACTTTAATAAGCATTAAGTCCCCCTTTTGTACCAAAAATACCAATAAAATAAATCCCTATTCAAGCTATCGATTATTATATCAAGTTTACAGTTCGGGGCGAAATATTAATGTTGTAAATTCTTTTCCAGATTGTCACCGAAGCGCCGCAAAGGCGTCGCCCAGTCATGGCACCTGCTCGCCAAGAAGCGGCCAAGGGCGCTCTTCCATTGACTTCGTGTGTAACTCGAACTTGGATCGTTACTCCGTAAATAACACGTTAGTCGTCCGATAGTATTGTCCTGTTTCTAAATCAAAACAAAGCAACATCGTGATAGTGTTGCCAAAAAACGCAAAAATATCGATGGTATTGATAGTATCGATATTATCGACAGGCCTATATAATATCGGCAGCTGTTTTAAAGCAATAACTATCGATAGTATCGATGAATAACTATCGGTACTATCAATAGTCTTGCTTCAGAAGCAATACTATAGTATCGATACTAATTTCTTTTTTAATACATTTTTCGATAAAATTATAGCCACACCACTGCTGAAATTAACACTAGTTTCTCTGGCGACATGTTGTCGATGACTGATCGTTCAGATAGACGACGTTTTAAAACAGGTCGCGCGCTAACTGTTTCCTAATGGATACGAGACTACGCTCAATGTCACATGACAAGGAAACACGGACACGTAACTACGTCTGTCGTGCTGCTTATGGAGTAAGCGCCCTGAACAGTTCCTAACTCTGGAAGATTCCTTCTTCCAGGAAAATGGAAGGTTTCAAATGTAACCCACCGCTTATGTGAGATGCTTCGGATGAATTGATTGTACGGCTTGGTTGAAGGTTTAATTTGTGTCTGTGAAATGTTAAACGCATTGCTTATACAGACTTTTAATATTTAACACTGCAGGCACAGAGAAAATATCATTTTACAAGCTGCGCCCCGCGGCGTTACCCGCGCCTAAAGTAACCTGTGTTAATCTAGGGTGTCAGCTTGCATATCAATATCAAGGTCAACTATCGATAGTTGACCTTGAAAAACAGTCACAATATTAATAGTATCGATTGTAAATAGTTTTCAATACAATTAATATAAAGTAAAACTATCGTTATTATTGAATTTAGATACTATCGATAGCTAAATTTACTATCGATCGATATTATAATGATATCGATATTAGGTAATACTAACAATAGTTCTTTATACAAATTGTACCTTTACTAACGATACTAACGATAGAATATTTTAAAAACTATCGATACTATCGATAGTCCTATCGATAGTCCTATCGATATTGTAACTGTTGTCCAAGGTCACGAAGTATCGATACACTATCGATATTGTATACTTATGCTTGCAACACTAATCAAGAATGGCGCAGCTGTTTGCGTAGCGCGCCTTCAGTACGCAAACCATTTAAACGAATGACATCCCTTCAACCAAGCCGTGGCGTACGCAACTGGTGCTATATGTAACATTCTGATATTCGCTTCGATTCTGCTATTTGGCAGCTGGACTGTATGTAAGGCTGATGTAGGAGTTGATAATAGACTATGCATTATTCTATTTGTGTTCATATTTATTTATTTCAAACAATAATTACACACAGATACGTGCACAAACAACGCTACATAATCCTAAGGCCCAACGCAGACGACAGACTATCCGTGACGCACTTTTTAGTCTGTGAAAATAGAACCTATGCAATCCCATGCAGTAACGCACACGACGCGCAAAAAGTCCGGCGCGCGTCGTGTGCGTTACTGCGTATGATTGCATAGGTTCTATTTTCACAGACTAAAAAGTGCGTCACGGATAGTCTGTCGTCTGCGTTGGGCCTTAGAGATTTTGGAATTGCCATAAAGTTCTTAGAAAGTAAATACATAAACTATATCTACCTATCAATCAGCTAGTTTCCAACGAGTCAAATCAGATATTTTAATTAAATACTAATTTATTTTTGACCTTGGATAATACCCGATTATGTCATCTTTCATGGTGGTCTGGGAGAATAGAAACAATAACCGGCCAAGTACGAGCCGAATCACGTTTGTTGCATGGGAGCAACACGTAAATATTTATTTTATTCTGTTTTTAGTATTTCTTGCTATAGCGGCGAAAGGCCTTTGGGACTTGCGGTCCTAGGCTCTGTCTAGCCCAATTGGGATAGAGACGTAAAGGTGAAAAATACAGATAGTATTTTCACTTCTTGTTGAAATCTTTATTTATTATATTCGTTTTGCGTTTGTCCGTTCATTCATTAATTACTTCTAAAGTACTTAATGGATTTTGAAGGAATTTGGAATATCATGTACAGCGTTTGTTAAAATGTTGTCAGTTGTCAATGTTGGCCACTTACACGAAAAATAAACAAAAACAGCTTTTTTTTTAAGGTTTTGGTACCGGTCGCAAGTTTAAAATGAATGGAAAAATGCATAGTCGTTACCAATGGAAGTAGATAGGTATTTTTATTATTATAATAATGTATGAAGGAAATCTCATAATTACTTGAGGCTGTAATGTCGACAACTAAGTTAGTAAATCTGTTAAGTACTGGTTAAGAACCTCACTTAAGTTACGATGGGTCCGCTCATAAAAATATACCCTCTTATTATATATAAAACCCAGACTAACTTTGTTACTAGGTTTAAATCATTATCCGCCCAAATTAAGTTGACATTTAGTAAAGTGAAAATAACTCATCCGTCAATGTCAACTTGATTTGGGTGGATGATGGTTTAAACCTAGTAACAAAGTTAGTCCTGTTTTTATGATAAGACGGATAAGGTCTAACAAAATATATACTGAAACTATATTAGGTCTTAATTTAGTCTGTGATACTGAACTACTTGCCCAAGAAACATATGTCGAAATATAAAAAGTAATTTTTGGCTTTCCAAACAAATTCGAATCAGCTAATCGGTCTATATGGGAGGCCAAAAATTACTTTTCTTATTTCGATACGTGTTCCTTGGGGAAAGTGGTTCAGTATCATGGACTGAATTCACCCTTAAAATAGTTTCAGTATATTTGGTTACACCTTATATAATAGACATTTTCTGTCTTATTATAAAACGCAGACTAACTTTGTTACTAGGTTTAAACCATTATCCGACCAAATCAAGTTGATATTTTCAGATGAGACAGTGGCATATTACTAAATGTCTACTTGATTTGGTCGGATAATGGTTTAAACCTAGTAACAAAGTTAGTCTGCGTTTTATAATAAGACGGTTTATGTCCAGAAAAATGCTTAACCCTGACATTTTAAGAGTGATGCACTACTTGAAACGCTTCGCTTATAAGGCGTGCAAAAGTATTAAAAGGTGCCATTATTTCAGATCTACTATCATAAGTTGTCGATCTCGAATACTTATTTATTTATAGAAACAAAACAATAACATATAGCACAAACTATTTTCTTAGTACAGTGGGCTAAAGATATACTTGGGCCGGCCCTCTACCTATATCTTGAATTTTCTCTTAAACTCAAAATAATATGAAAATGTATATTCAAAAAGATTTTAATGAAGTCTTTCTAAATATACATTTTCATGTTCATATTATGTTGAGTACCGGCCCAGGTATCTTGTTGGTCTGCTCTGCTGTACTTACTCAGGTATTCAAAGTAGAAATTTCCCGGTTATAAAGTTTAGAAAAAAAGAAGGTCGTGTAGATTTACACCAAAATAATTATAACTGCAACATTATCTGACGTTTATTGTATCTTTGCCATTTATTTGAATATAATATCGATGTATGAAATAGTGCTGTGAAATGGCCTTTCCTTTTCCGGTGTCGAGGGATCGTCCATTAATTACGCGAGGCTCGAAAAATCATGAAATATTAAAGAGGGAGGCTTAAAAAGTTGCTTTAAGTATCACGTGATTTATGGACGACCCCTAAAAAGAAGGGTTTGCCATTTATACATTGAAGTCCCTTGGCTCGTAGTATTTCTGTTTGATTAGGATCAAAACTACTAGGGCGGTTTTGATGCGGTTTTATTTGAGAACGTGTTTACTATACAATGTTCTTTTTTATTAAATACACATATTTTAAGGGGTGATTCAGTCCCATCATTTCGAACAACCTTTTTCCATAAATGTATTTCGAAATACGTTTTTTTTTTCATTTTCTGTGAGATAATACTTGTATTGAGATCGATATTTACTAAGAAAAGTTGTTCAAAATGATGGATTGAATCATCCCTTGAAATATTTGTACTTAATAAAAAAGGACATTGTATATTATGTTTATACTCGAGTGAACCCAGGGTGGGCAGCTAGTTGCATATAAATGCGGTACTAAACTTTATAACCAAAGTTCTTTTTTTTAAATAACCCTTTTCGGCAATAAATGCCCAAGTATTATATCCAGTATTAAAAAAGCCAAATTGTATCGGAAAAAGGTGGGGAAAGTAATTTTGTACTATTTACGCTTTGCTATGACAATATTCGTAGGCCGCTACCGCGTAGGTATAGGATGCCTATTATTTTTAAAAGTAAGTTAATGTATTTTTTATTTAGTTTACGTGAATCTCAAGGGCTGGACACTGAAAAGACGTAAGACACGGACAGGGTGCAGACATATGTCTGTTCCGAGACGGCAACGGTTTCATACAAAATGTATAGAAACGTCGCGAAGTTTCTGTATACAGTATGTATACAGGCTGTAAATCTGTAACCTTGCCATAATCTCAGACGTACTTATACCGATCATACTGAACAACTTTTCCCAAGGAACATAGATCGACATATGAGAATCTAAGTCGATCAGCTGTTTAGCAATTTCGTAAGGGGAACAAAATTTATTTTTCATATTTCCACCTTCTGCCTCTTGGTAAAGGTTTTTTTTTTTTAAATTTTGGCTCGACGCTGTTGCGTATTTAGCCAGGCTCAAGTTAATAAACGTGGGAACAATCGATGTGAAGTAAAAATATATATCCCTTCAAATGTCGGCATAGCAGACACAATAGTAAAACAATACACCAGACGCCCGCTCCGGGCGTCCGACATTTAAAGGGATATATATACAATCAAAGGTTGGTATAGGTCCTTTGATTGCTTTAAGGGAGCTTTTGGCGACAAATCTATACAAGTCCACTGGATTTCATAGCCGATTGAGTGGCGGACGGCGCCTACAGACGCCCACCGCAGTCCGCAAATTAATATCACTACAGCCGCACTATGACTGTTCACTTTAAACATTTTACACATTGTCCATGAGAATGAGCATTTATAACACCAAACTACACCAATTTCATATTATAAAGTCCACTAGAATCAATTTGCAAAACAATTTGAGGCAAACTCCAACTGAACCCCTTGACTTCCCGCCAAAAACTCTTTTGGAAAGTTGTTCAGTATGATCGGTATCGGTACGTCTGATACCGCATTTACACATTCGTGTTCGTTATTAGCCTCGTCATTTGCCTCGCGATTCGCATGAACGTGTAAACGCGGTAAGAAGACGCGAATCGCGAACTCACTGTTTACACATGCGAGTTCGTTATTCGCCTCGTCATTCGCTTCGCGATTCGCGCGTATGTGTAAATGCGGCATGAGAATATGTCAAGGTTACAGATTTACACCTTGTATGTCTGCGCCCCGTCCGCGTCTTAAGTCTTTTCAGTGTCCTGCGCCTTAGGTATTACGAGATACCTACTTACCAAACTTAACCCCTAGGGGCCCCTTAGTGCATATAAAATGGTCGTAAAAGTGATGTCACATGTGACATTGCGGGCCCATAGAGGTTAATTTAGCTTTATTCATAAAAGGATTTCTTTTGAAATGATTCGGAATGGAAAATCTGTATTGATAATGGATTTCTACAGCGTTGTACCAATAGATGGCGTTCTAGAAAACTTAAGTGTCTTTCGACTGACACAAGATTTACTACCATAAAAGTCATACGATTGTGATTTTTTAAAAGAAATAGTTAAAATCGGTTTTTTATTTCTTTACTGCACGAACTGAATTAACGCGATCCGATTGAAGCGCATCAAAGTATGGGTTGGACTACACCTGTCCGCACCGAACAGTACTTTTGCATGCTGCTATTCTTTTCTATCGCTCAGAGCAGACATTAGCTAGAGCGAGAGAGCGGCGGCACGCTGTAGCACTGGCCGTGATATAGCGTTCCGTCGCTCTCTCTCGCTTTGACGGTTCTGAACGACAGAAAAGGATAGCACCATGCGAAAGTGCTGTTCACAAGTGTAGCCCAACCCTATAGCGACGTATAAGTTGACCAATCACAAAAGCGAAGCAATTTTTCAAGCATCATCATTGGTTAATCGTAACGCATTCTTAAAAGTTTTGAACGACCATCTATTGACTCGTAATTTACAATCTTGCTTTCGAAAAATATTTTTATTTAAAAAATTTAGTGAGCCAAAAGCTACAATAGGTGTACTTAATGCTAATTCATTCTCTCTTTATCAACTTTAAAGGCTTACTTTACTGTCAAACCATAGTCACCTTTATTTCTATTTCTAAAATGCATAGAATGGCTTGAAAAAAGCTCGGCCGCTTGGCACCGCTGGCAGTCGCGAGCAGTTGCGTGTCTTTTGATTTGTTCAAGCTATATTGTGCATTACGCAGAAAGAAATATAGGTGAATATGGTTTAACAATGAATGTGCGCTGCCATTCCGGTGAGTTAAGCCTTAGGAAAAGTAAAAAGCTGATACTGAAAGTTGGCATCTAAATAATAGATGAAAATAAAATATATAATGTTGTTTTCGCGCAGGCACTTATCTTGTAATGATGCTACTTACATATGTAGTTTATTCTTTGTATTTAATTTTGTAGGTACTCAACAAATTGTGTAAGACTGATTTTCAGTAATCAATATACACATTAAATGTTATATTTAACTGCATTGGTGTTGTATCTTTTTTTTTTGTAGTGAATCTCAAGTTTTTATAGTTAGGATTCAAAAATAACAAAGTTTAAAGAGAAAATCATTAATTTATAATAGTTGATATGCACAATTTAAAAACAATTTGTTTTCAATATTATTACACGGTTTAATCATGTAATATTTTTTGGTTTCGAGTTTCGATCGACTCGCCGCTATTATAAATGTTATTTAAGAATCCTCTTACCCTAGACTTCTCCATACAAACGTAGTCGTTGTAGTTGAAACCACATGTCAGATTTTGGTAAAAATTGGTAATTGTAAAGAAATTGCAATTATCTAGGGTAATAACTGGTAAAATTATGAACTGAAAAGAAAATATAACGATTTAGAAGTTTCCCATACTGATGGTCAAAAATGATTAACACACTATATTCTATTTCAAGTTCATATTTTAAATGTCGGAAACCAGTTAGTACCCTGGATAATTGCATTATCTTTGAAATTACAAAATTTTGTCGAACTCGGGCATGTCGTTTCGAAATAAAACGTAGACTACGTTTGTATGGAAAATTGTATTTTGGTCTAGGGTAAGGGGACTCTTAACCTTATATTCACAGGTATTGAATGTATATCACGTTAGTTTTATTAAAAATAACAATTTGTCAACTAAATCTTATTCAATATTTTAACTTTGTCGGTACGGTAGGGTAAGGTTATTTTTTTAAATCAAATGAATCAGTTTTACTCATGGAATTGTATGTACTTCGAACAAGTTTTACTGTTGTAATTGTGTATATCAAATCAACGTTATGTTTTTGTACGTATTTTTACTTGAGGCTCAAGATTAGTATTTTATTTTAGCGACTGGTGTAATTATTATTTTTATAAAATATGTATTATTTATGTGTAATGTAAGACATTGAATACAATACATTTTTTCTACGGAAACGTCTTTTAATGGTGTCAACCCACGACCAAAAGGTAGTCTGTTCAAGCAGTTTCTGTTTCAGCCTTATTTATGCAGTTAAAAAAATCTAGGTCTGTGGTTTCAACGAGTTCATTGAAATGTTTAAAATATTTTTGTCATCCCACCCCTTGAGCGCTATTGGACTCCAAGAAACTACGACGTCATTCATTAGTCTATATTTCATATAAATCCCATAAAAAAAAGATTGTTTCGACGTTTCGAAAAAAGTATCTGATTTGAGTTGTTGGAACCTTCCATAATGAAATGCAATCAACCATTTTAAGGGCCTCCGCTAAGTTACGCAGGCGCACGCGGCGGGTTCAGTCTATCTCCGTCACAAACGCTACGTGCGACAGAGACAGGTGACCCGCGACGGATTCTGCTGTCTCTTTCGCATTAAGTTTGTAACAGAGATAGACCGAACCCGCCGCGTGCACCCGCGTAACTTTAGCAAAGACCCTAAAGCATATTCAAGATTAATTTGTCATTTTTTTGGTAGACGTATGTGCTGTCATCTCTGGGTGCCTACCCGCAACTACCAGTTTTGCCTACTTAGGTACTCCTCTAATAGTATCCATGGTGTTGGGTATCTGCTACGTTAGTATACAAAAATATAATATGACCTTTCTTTGGCTTGGCCGTGATGAATAAAACAATAGCTGTTTGATATTTTTTATTACAAACTATATCTTCACTTTTGCGCAGATAAAATTCTTTATTTCAGATAAGTAACAAAACACCTAACTTAAAAAAAAAACAAGTAATAGCTTTAATCAAACGAAGTCACAAGATATGGCTTAAAACGAAAAATTACTGGCGTTTTGATAATCTTATAACTATTCTTATTTCTTAAACAACATTGTATTGTTGAGCGTAGGAAATACCTAAGTATAAAAATGAGCTTTTTTTAATTCTGTTCCTAAAAAATCTGCCCTTCGTACTAAATCTGAATACAGGTTGACTTTTTAGCCACCAGCTTATTGAAGGAAGTTCAGTCAATGTTCAGTACAACTCCTATAAAAAAATTTGGAAATCGATTAAGTCGTAATCCCACGTCAAATTTCTTTGACTGAACTCTAATTTTAATGGGAAGGCGATTATTTTCGTTTTTTTTAATGAAAGTAGTTATGTATATTGAACTGGCCAAAAACTTGGCTGGTGGTAAAAATTTCCAAAGTTTTTATTGCTTTTAACGGTAAAAATACTGCTTTTTGAATCAGAAGCGCTAAACTATATAACTGATTTAAGAAGCGAAAAGAAAAGACTGCGCTTCTCTTTCTCTTTCTCTTTCGTCTCAAGTCCTTAACACTACAGAATTACATGGTAATTTCTAAATGTCCTTTACAATGTAACCTATTTTAGTTCAGTACAAAAATACGAGTAAGGTATGTCCATATTTGCTTTACTGCAATATCAATTATAGTAGTCGCCGGTTAAATGTGAAAAGAGGATATTGACCTATACCTATCTAAGCTACATAGACTTTAAAGAAACTCGACAATACTCAATTTTGACAAGCTAACTGGTAACTACTATATAAGGCTTAACAAAATATACTGAAACTATTCTAAGGGTGAATTCAGTCCATGATACTGAACAACTTTCCTCAAGCCAAAAAATATTTTTCATATTTCGACATATGTTCCTTAGGAAAAGTTGTTCAGTATCACGGATTGAAATATGTACACTTAAATTAGTTTCAGTATATTTTGTTAGACCTTATAGAATAAGTAATTGTCAAATTATTGATGTCTTTTCTAGCAAATAAAATAACGAATCAAATCCCAAATTACATAGAGGTTATTTTTATCACATTGCTTAAATAACATAGAGGTTATTTCAATCACATCTGAAATTATTTTCATACCTATCTAAAATCGTATAAATTTTTTCAAGTAAAGAGGGGATACATGAGTTTTCTGGGGTCCAGTGCTGCCCTACTTTAAATAAATCATTTAAAATTATGTCTTGATCAAGCCCAAAATAACCCTTCAAACTATTTTATAAACTACTGTTTACAGCTAAAAGTAACCGTTTTTCGCAAATGTGCGTAAAAAAGCTTTACGTTTTCTCTTTAAACTATACACAGTAGTTCATAAAATAGTTTGAAGGTTTATCACTTAATTATATTATCTTTGTCTCGGGCTTCATCTAGACATAATTTTAAATGATATCTCCGTTTCCTTTCATATAATTTATTTCAAATCGGGGCAGCACTGGACCTCGGAAAATTCATGTATCCCCTTAACAAATTTACAAGGGATTATCCCAAACCTATACTAAACTGAGTACAGTGAATAAAATCAGAAATTGGTACCAATTTCAAAGTTTTTAAACACAAAAACTAATTTGCCAAACAAAACCGCCCCTCTTTTTGGCGGGGGTTAAAATCAGATCATTCAAGCTGCCTATAGGCATGTTATTATTATGGCATTGTATACTCACGATATGATCACGGTCAATCTAAGCTACAAGGTTATTACGTAATAGTCATTACCTGCGTGGTTCAAGAAGCAGAAGTGTCATTTTTGGAACGCGGAGTGACTCCGCGTTTGAAAAATGGCACCCCACGGTAACCTCAAATTTTACGAGATAAAATGTATCCTGTGTTGTCCAGGTAATAGCTATCTACATGCCAAATATAAATTTCGATCTAATCCGTTTCGTTTTTGCGAGATTGAGTAACACACATTCAAACGATTTTTATTTACTTTACCCATAAAAAATATGACATTTCGTCATACAAAACTAATATACGGATGTATATTTACATTTATACATATAATAACCGGTCAAGTGCGTGTCGGGCCACGCGCTGTGTAGGGTTCCGTAGTTGCGAATGCTGACTTAGTTAACGCGACTAATATTTTTTTCAAAACTAAAAACCGACTTCACCTCTTAACCGATTTTGATTAAATTTTTGTGGGAACACTTCGAAAGTATACACTTTCAAACAAAAAAATAATAATTCCAAATCGGTCGAGGCATCTTCGAATAATTGGTGTTCAACTTCAAAAAAGGAAGTTCTATGTTCAACTTTCTATTTTTTTATGTATGTTATATGTTCACCTATTTCTCTGTCAATTGTGGACCGATTTTCAAAATTCTTTATTCGAAAGAGTGCATTTCCGAGGTGGTCCCGTAGAAATTTTATCAAAATCGGTTATGTGGTTTGGCGGTAAAGTCGGTTTTTAATTTAAACATGCTGAACCGCACTGCTAGTCAAGCAACTTAAGAAAAGAAGTAACACTTACTTATCTTTAAAATTAGCTGCTATATGTCTCTTATTTGATAAGTGACAACTAAATGTTTTTTTTTTCAGTCGTATGTTTCCAACACTACAGGCATATGACGTAACGATGGATAGTACCTATCTCTATCTCTGTCACACTTAAAGTGAGACATAGGGACTTAAATGCAATGCTATTTAGTGTATGTAACTATTTAAGTTGCCTATTATAATATCCGTCTTATTATAAAAAACAAGGAGTAACTTTATTACCAAGTTTAAACCTTGTTAACTTTACCAAGTTACGTCTTAATAAAAAACGCAGACTAACTTTGTCACTAAGTTTAAGTAGTTTAAACCATTATGCGACCAAATCACGTTGACATCTAGTAATATGACATTGTCTCATCTGAATGTCTGTCATCTTGATGTGGTCGGATAATGGTTTAAACCTAGTAACAAAGTTATTCTGCGTTTATAATGAGACGGGTTACGTCTAAAGGACGCTAAGCACAAGGAATGTCGTAAATTGACACACCATTTCCTATCTCTGTCGCACGCGCTCAATTATATTGCTGTCCCGCTCGCACAGCGGCGGTCAATAATATATACTGATGGATAGAAATTCTTTGTGCTTAGCGTTCTAAATCTACATTTATTGATCCTTTCCTTGTATCTAAATTTTCAGATCTCTTTGGTTTAGATGGAGAGAAAGGATTTTAAAATATCTAAACTCTACGTTCAAGACAAAATAGATTTTCTTATTTTATTTTTTTACTTAAAGGATAGGTATCAATAATCTGAGGACGCAAAAAGCTAATTATTTTACTTTCCTATGGAAAATCTGTTCAGTATTATATTCTGAGCAAATAGTTTTAACTTTGTAAAAACTTATCTGTCACTAATTCATATAAGCTTATATCTACAATGAGATTCGAGGTATGTTAAGGCGAATACCGTGCAGAATGGTTGTTCGATATATAATGTCTAGGAAATTTACTAAAACTATTTTAATGGTAAATGGTAATCTCCCATGCTGGTCTGGGAGAAACGAAAAAACTTAGAATGTACCAGCTGCTTCTCTTCCCGCGCAGATCGTAAAAGCCGATCGAGGGAATGGGCAAAAATGCGAATCATTTTAACAGGCGATGCGGCTAGCAACCCGTCACTGTATTGATTGCTTTTCCATCTTCTCGCCCACCATGACGCTAAAAGTGGCTTTTGAGTCTTGCAGCCCTAGGCTCTGCATAGAGCCGCAAGACCCAAAATGCTCTGTTTGCCCCATTAGGGATAAAGACGTGATAGTATGTATGTATGTTAAAAAAGAAAAATGTTTTTTGTTTTTCCATACAAACTCGGATCAGCTGATCGGTCCACTTGTATGGAAAGTCAAAAAATTCTTTTCATATTTCGATACGTGCTCCTTGGGGAAAGCTGTTAAGTATCACAAATTAAATTCATTCTCAAAATAGTTTCTAACTCTAGCGGAGTTGTCAATGAGGCGTTTTCCAGTGAAAAAAAATGAGGTTAAAAACATTGTCAAAAGATGGCGCTTATGAGTTTGAAATCGTTCTGTCAAAAATGAAAGAGGCCGTTCAATACTTGTAGTAAATTTGTAATTAATTAACCAATCTTGTATTTTGCTATTATATAAGTAAAAAAATACATATTTACAAACAATAATATATTTTTAACTGATGTTAATAAAATAAACATATTAAATATTCTAAAACGTAGTGATTATATTCTCTTTGATTCCAAAGACAAACTCTCACTATGAACATTTTATCAAAGAGAATATAGGTAATCACATTTTATATGAATTAGACATTGACAGATCTATTTATGTGATTGCTGGCAGCATCTATGTCACGTGAAGGAACTAATTTAAAAAAAAAAGAAAACGCCTCATTTTAATTATTTACACAATTTAAATTAAATCCTACTAATATCATAAATGCGAAAGTGAGTTTATATATTTGTTTGTTTGTTACCTCTTCACGCTTCAACCACCGAACCTATTTAGATAAAATTTGATATGGATATAGTTTGATACCCAGGGAAGGACATAGGATGGTTTTTATCCCAAAATTCCCACAGGGAGCGAAGCCCACGGGCACAGCTAGTATTATTTATTTTAAACGATGCCACTCATGCACGGTACTCACTTTAGGCGAAATAGTTTCCTTGTCAAGTACATAATAAGCAGAGATCGGAATCACGGGCGCTATTGCTATCAAAATGGATATGACTAAAAGTCCATAATATTATTTATTTAAATTTAATTTAAATTTAAAGAGAATATAAACCTACATTACCACTCACTCACTGACAGAGTTGTTTACCCTGTTCCCGGGTTTTGGTTGATGTACGGTCGTATAGAGAGTTCTCCAGTGAGTACCAGAAAAATCTAACATTTGAAGATCTGCAGAAACCTGATGTGGAAGCTGTACGGCCTGCAAAAACGGTTGGGGTTAGGGAAGTGATTTTTTTTTCCAAAATGTAGTAGATTGTGAGCAACGAGCGTCATTTTTTTTTCAGAATTCAAGATGGCCGCCGTACCATACAACCTTACGCATTTTCTGAGCTGGAAACATATTTTAGCCTACCTCAACAGCTAAAAGAAAGACCGCGGGCTGCTTGCAGCCCGCGCAGCGCCCGAAAAGCTAGTTATTCATTTAAAGAGAAAGATTGTGTATTCTACAAACAGTAGAATACTCTTCATTCGAAAACTTAGTAATGTATTCACATCAGTCACTAAGGTACCGATTCTCGAGAAATCCCGAGAAATTCAGTCATATCCATACTTTTGATAGCGGCACCCGAGATTCCGATCTCTGATAATAAGATATAACAAAAAGGCCGAATAACTAATGGCAAAATGGTCACTAGTATAAAAAATTCGGCAAGTGAATACGAAAATTCCAGTCTATGCCATTTATCGGGAAGTAAGGTAAAAAAATACAAGTCTATGCCGGTCACCGAAGGTAAGTAAGGTAAAAATATACTTATGCTATTACAAATACAATTGGAAGCACCGAAATTTGTTGTTGTTTTTGTTTCTTGTCATTTTAGACGTCATAGTACTAACTATTTTCATGATGAAGTAACTTTCCCTAGTCAACTAAATATTGTATTTGTCATGGTCAATGTACTACCATTTACTGGTTGTCTGGAAGAGATCGCTTTGAGCGATAAGACTGATTTTATGTAAAATTATTTATTTGTTAACCTTTCCCTTTTTGGTTTACAATAAAGAGTTATCTATCAATTTTTTTTTAGTGTTAACTGGCACTCATTATAGTACCCTAAAGTGTCTTTAACATATGCCAAAGTTACACCGAATTTGAGCGAAATTACGCCTGCTATTTGAATTACTAGCAACACTCAACGCCGAAATTACGCCGCTGTTTTTTTTTACAAAATAAATTTGCAGCGGCACTTCGGCCGTGTAAAACAATAAGCAATACATAAGATCACACATACTGTATGCGTTTCAGTCTTAAGCCATACTTCCATTAACTGTCACTTATACACACTGATTTTTCATTGGTTAAGGAAAAAAATGCTGTATTGTAAATAAATTCCTTTATCAATATACGTAATCCAAATTTGTATATGACATAAGATAAAAAAGTTGCGAAAATGAATTAAGATTAAAACTACGTAGTAACGCCTGTTCAAAACTACCGCGTGACCTCGATGAACACCGGTCGGCCGGCGACGCGATCTCACGATCTCACGATTTTACTTTACAGTTTTAGTCAACATTTTCTGTTTTAGAATTTTTATTTTGACTAGCTAATTAGGTCTTACTAACGATCCTTATAAAGTGGCATTCGGCTCTAAAACCACTGAAAATTCACCGTGTATATGTACACTTCGGGGTACTATAGTGAGCGCCAATTAAGTAGTCAAAAACGCCATTACTAGCTATCGACATCGATATGAATCTCAAAAGGAATTTAACAAATTCTAAATACTCCAACACAAAGTTTCTTAAATCTAAGTATATGAATACTAGAAGTAGTCCGGTTTTTGGTGACGCGGGAATTTCTGAAACAAAAAATTGGTATTTGAAAAGTATTTAGTACTAGTATATTACTAATACAAGATTATCCATGTCCATGTACAAACAGTATGTTAAAAAACTATGTCAGATCGGTGGGTAGCTTGTGTAGGTTCTATTTATCGGATTTTCCCATCCCTGAAATCTCAAAAAATATCTGCACTTTATACATTTTAAAACGGTTTTTTTTTTTGCGATTTCAGTTTTGGGAGAAACCGATAAATAGAACCTACACAAGCTACCCACCACTACCCCGGATCGGACAGGGTTTTTCTAACATGTTGTGTAGGGTAGGGACTTTTGGCCACCTGTTAAATTTTTTGAGCAACTTCAGTTCATGGTAAATTATTAAAATTAATTAAAAAATCACTAAGATACATAGCAGCTACGTTACGGAGTGAGGGCTCTTAAAATCTTTTATTTTGATAGCACATTCGATAGCTGATGACGTGATGAGTAAAACATTAATAAATTTGGCGCCAAAAACCCGTGTTTTTTATATAATCAATGTTACTCTGTCAATGAAACGAATCTAGCAACACCTTGCTGCAGAGCGTACCCAAATATGAACATATTTCTTTAAACATACGTACGTACACTACACAAAAATAAGCCTCTGACACGGTCTGGTAGAAACCGATACATTATTTTTAACAAAAACAAAAGAAACTCGTAAAATAAAATCAATTTGTACTTAGATACATCTCATTCATACTGAAATACGTAAATACGTAATAATTCATAGTAACATATATAGCTATAGGTACCTAGTCTTGCCTTAATTATTGTTACGAAGAATATTCTTTTTTTCTGATACATAAATAATTTTATTACTTACATATTATATTGTGTTACCCTCAAATTTATAAAAATTAATAACCATTCGCTAAACCTATTTTAGTTAAAACGTGTTTGGTCACTTTCCCTCTTTTCAAAATCTAACCTTGAAAGAACAAGACAAAACATATTTTAAGTAAATTGGTTTAGCAAACGTAAAATAATTTTTATGAATTTATGATGGTTAGCTTATACATTAATATAATAACATTAAAAATGTATGAAGTACATTGAAAACTATCTCCATTGGCTTTGATACAGCCCTTTAAACGTTGAGGTATGTCGACCCATCGACTTATAAACATAAATATCTTCCTTGTCGCTAGATGGCGCTGTAGGTAGTAATTCAAACATTAAAATCTTTTTTTATTACTATTATTTAAATAAAGTAGTACTCTAATTAATTAAATAGGACTTATATAAAACGCAATATGTAAATATTTTTTAAAATTTCAACACTTTCTTTGTCACTTTGCTAGTCATGTGTGCTGCCATCTCTGTGTGCCTACCCGCACTTACCAGTTTTGCCTACTTACAAAATCTCCAATAGTTTCTATTCTACAGCGTCGGGTATCTGTTACGTTAGTATATTACACCTCTATTATCTTTGGTTGAGGCCAGTTATCAGTAGAAACGGGCACTCCAAGGAAAGATTAAAATATTTATTCAGAGACCTTTACAGGCACTTTCACGCGTCAATAAGTATGATTTACATTACGTGTAGTGTATATTAACATTCAATTTATTTAAAAAAGGAAAAACTACTAGCGTTTCGCAACGCCCCCGCTGAGAAAAAACGCTGAATTTCATTTTCACAGTATGATAATGATGATTTGGTTCCCAAAACACAGGCTTTTGCCTAGTCTGGGAACTCTATTATTCTAAGTTAGTTGTAAGATCTGTGTTGTGTTTACAAATAAAACTTCATTCATTCATAATTGTGTAGATGATTGGCGAAAACGTCACAAAAGTGTCACTTTTCATTTCATTGATCATATCCATTTTATCTCATCTAATCGTTTCAAGTAAACAAACAAACAGAAATTTTCAATAAATTTAAATTTAATAACGCAGAAAATCCGATATTAAGGGCGCTATTTGACTCCAGTATAACTTTTCTTCACTCATTTGTATTTCATACAAATCCCATAGAGAATTGTTTACGTTTAGAAAAAAGTGCCTCATTTGACTTTGTATCATCTAGCGGACTCAAAGTAACAATATTTATTGCAAGACTTAGGCATACATACGGAAGGGCTTCCTCCATACGTCACTTGCCGATCCACTCTCCTTTTAATAGGAAACCTTTGCGGTGTCAACTTATTGAAAATACTCTTATCCCGCCACGACTTGAAGAGGGAGTTTGGTTTGGGGGTGCGGGGTTGGTATTCCTCGGTGCCTTCGCTGGAGGACGAGCTGTTGGGGAAGTTGTTGAAGTATATCGTCCGGGTAATGACTGGCTCGTCGGGAGGTTTGTTCTGTGGATTACATACATTATTTACCCTATTATAATAATAAAAAATAGATAAAAGTAGTTTGGATTGAATATAATAGATATATGTATGTGCGGGTAAATTAAAAGTAAATCTTAAAATATAGCTAAGAATAATATTTGCATGCAAATTCTCATGCCAATAACTAAAAGCAGACCATTCATTTTGGAGCTGCAGTCTCACAAACGGACACACATATAAAACTTATAACACCATTCTTTTGGCGTCCGACAGTAAAATACGCATTGATTTATGGAGTCATGCTATCTCTGTCACATCTCAGTGCGGCCCAGGGTCGCCTTCCTGTTGTTTTTCGTGTGTGTAAGTGGCCAACACTGGTGTCAGATTTTTCAAGCTGATTAAAGGCATCTGACATAGCTTAACGACTGCCGTACAATGACAGTCGAGACTTATAAGTGCCTTCCGAATCACGGAGAAGAACGAGATATTTTTTTTATGAATTTCGTGGGTGACCACGAATGGCATAAAAAATACTCAAGCGATCCAACTGCGAACCACGCCCGGTGTCACTTTACTTGCGAAAACGCTAGGTATGCGTAGTAATGCGCCGTCGAGAAATTCGAAATTTCTATGCTTGAAAAATTTCGGAACTTTTAACATTTCTCGAGAATTTTCGTTGAAAATTTTCCGAAAGAAATTTTTTGCGAGAAATTTCTCGGAAATTCTTACACCCGTTTCGGACATTTCTCGAAATTTTTAAGGCACATCACTAGTTACTTTACTAGTTATGCTGTTCCACCGAGCCGACCTTCCTAAAAAGCTAGTAACAACTCACCATGCTATCCAAGTGCGTGGTGTCCGGCGACGTGTACCGCTGCCCCCGCTCCGCGTACAGCGGGCTCGACAGTCTCTCCACCTCCTGCCTGATGACCGGCGGCGGTACAGCCGGGTTGAAAGCCGGGCTCAGCACCGGCTGAGCCACCTTAGCATTCTTCTTCGCCGCCAAGAACACACCGTGCAAAGACCTCCCCAACAATTGCTTCTCGAACTGAGCCATCATCGAATTCTCAAATATAGCTGCATCCGTATTCTTTATAATACTTATCAACCCCCACGCCAAGGATTCCTCGAAAGGCAGTATAGCAACCCGCTCCAGTATATGCGTAGCGACATCCAAACTGAACACTTTCTTCTTATCGATCACAAATTGAGTCAACTTCGAAAACACAGGCTTGAAACGCGAAAAGTTCTGTGTGTTCGCTAGGGCTTCCATGAAGATGTCGCACAATTGTTTACCATGTATCCCGTATTCGAGGAGATCTCCGTACGTTTGAAGATCAACGTTATTTAAATGCAGTAAAGCCTCTTCTAAAACATAGACTTTGAGTGTGGCGTCTTCCTGCGAGCTTTGGTTCGCTTTCGAAACGAAATCTATTGCCATTTCAACCAGCAGACGAGACAAGTCCCGTCTCTTGCATTCGTTGATTAAGCATACACCATATTTCCGTCTCAAGCCCGGCCAGTTTTTCAGTAGCATGTATTCTTGTATGAACAAGGTTTCGCTTAGCTTGGCCAGTTTCTCGCATATCTCTGACCGGCTTGGTTCAAAATGTGGAAAACGACATTTCGAACCGTTCTTGCAACTCGCTATCAAATTGAAGAAGCACATCCCTTTGAACACCAAACTCTTGTTCCCATGCATCGGTTTGAACACTGACGCTAATAAACAGGGACCTTTCTGCATTTGAACATTTAAAGGACTAGGATTGTTTATAGGAACTGGTAATTTTTCAATGCCTTCAATGCGGTTCATATCTTGATTAGTTTCTCTAACAACTGAGGTAGAATCCGCATTTTGTTTTTCACATACTGCGGCAATAGGTCTAACGTTTTGAGCGGCTTCTGTCGATTTTTGAGGTATTTGGTTATTGTTAGTAATTTTGGTAGGTTTATACGCAATTGTGTTAGTAGGTACATTTTTGACTGGTTGTGGAATGTACTCTTCAAAATCAGGGGGATTGTGTGGCGGTGATGAAATGCTGTTTCGATGAGATTCGAAGCCTATACTTTCTGCGTACAGGGATAAAGCATCATCGTCCATACTTTGATCAAATGGCACAAATGGTATATTGTCTGTAACAAAACTGTTAACATCCAATTTATTATCACAGTAAACAGTTTCATCTCTGCTATGACTAGCTTTCTCCATATTAGAATATTCACTGCTTTTGTTAAGAGTTTTTGGCAGAAACACATCAGTTGGTTTAACGAAATTAGCTTCATTGTTTTTAACTTCTGTATTTATTGCTACACTAGTTTCTTTGCTTGTGTCTTCAGTATCATCAGACAGAACTTTATTAATGTGTTGACACTGTACTATAATGTTACTTTCCTCTTTTAGATTCTGATGTATTTTGTCTGTCAACTTCTTATTATTAATATTGATGTCCTCGTTCTGATGGCCGACCCAATTTATAATTTCCATGTCAATTTTCTTCATACTGAAAGCTAGTTTTTCTAACGCCCTATTAATTTTGCTCACGTTACTATTCATGGAATTATTTCTGATGTTTTTCTGAAGGATCGCGGATCTATGGGATTCTGAGGAAGTGCTTAAATTTAGGGAATTTTCTTCTACTATAACACTTTCTCTATATGAGTTACATTTCGAAACTGAGCTTTCAGAGTCCGAACTATCACTATCGGATGATGATGATGATGATGAAGACGAGTCACTAGGTGTTCTAGGCGTAAATTCTTTTTCAACACTCGGAGGTCTAGAATTGTTTGGTCGAGATTCTACTTTGTGGAGTGACACTTTAGGTAGCTTATTATCAATCAGTACAATATCAGATGAGGTAACAGCGGTAACACAAGTTGTGTGGCTGGAATCGGATATATCTTTGGTCCAGGACAGTTCTGAGTGCACCGAAGTCTTTCTAGATTCTACCGGACTAGCACTTTGGCTTGCCCCATCTACTTCTTGTTTTATGTTCGCTGTTTCTTGAGATATTACTGGGGAATTTCGGGTTAGGATAGATGGTGACCCTAGCACTGAGCTGTCTTTTTCGACCATTTTCTTACCTCGTGGACCTCTCTTCTTGGCGGCATTTGGTTTCGCGATAGATACAGTTCGCGCCTTCTCGCCATTCAAACTGGCCTTGGAATCCCGTCTCACTATTATCTTCATATCCGTGATTCTTGACTGCGTCCATCTTCTTTTGGTTCTTTTGCTTGGTGATATTTCTAAAGTAAGAAAAGTACACCATTGATAACAGGCAATACAGTTTAAATATACATTATGTCTAACAATATATACTGAAACTATTTTAAGGTTTTTCGTCGAAGATATTGAACAACTTTCTTTTTGTATATTTTTAGCCAAAAATTAACCCTCATAATGATAAAAGATACCAAAAAATTTTTTTAAACTTTATAACTTTGATATATGTCTTGAATATACAATTGAAATATGATGTCTGGTTATCTGTATTTAAAATTGAAAAAAAAAGGTAAAGTATTTCAGCTAGAAAATAGCTAATAAATAATAAAATAAAGAATATTTACCATCAGTTGGGGTGACAAGTTTCCTTTTTAAAGGATTTGATGCCATTTTCTTCACGAGTGTCGGTGGAACTTTCTTGACTGGATTCACTGGTATTTTTCTCACATACTTGCGCTTAGCTGGTTTAGGCGGTGTGGTGGGTCGCACACAGGCTTCTGAAAGGCACATTCAGTCTAAAAATTTAACATTCAACCGTTCCGTTACCGCCAATACCAGACACAATAGTAAGACAATAAACGTGGACATTTATTAATGTCGTCCGGGTCTTTACCGGTAAAAAAACGAAGCTTTGTCCATCTTATCCTTCGAGTATTATAAACGCCAAAGTTTTTAATTATGGATAGATGTTTGTAACTCTTTCACGTAAAAAATACTGAATAGTTTAGTGAAACTTTACAACAATATAGCTTATACATCAAAATAACACATAGGCTACAATTTATAAAGATACTGCGCAGATGAAGTCGCGGGCACCAGTAAGTATCTCATTATTTAAAAAAAACATGTTATGAAGAAACAGGTTCATAGTTTGGTCAACAAGTTTATAATGGTGAAAAAGTATATTTGCACTTTAGAACAATAAAGTTTGATAAAATAAAATAAAAATACGAGATACATACAAAAATTAGTTTATCCTGTTTTAAGTATTTATTATAAATACATAGAAATACATCATTTGTAAAAATTTTAACCGTCTAGCTATTACTGTTAAGAAGATACAGCCTGGTGACAGACAGATGGACAGCGGAGTCTTAGTAAAAAGGTCCTATTTAGCTATCACTGTTAAGGAGATACAGCCTGGTGACAGACAGGTGGACAGCGAAGTTTTAGTAATAGGGTCCCGTTTTTATTCTTTGGGTATGGGACCCTAAAAATCATCTTCATCATCAGTGTCTCTTGCGACAGCGCTAGTAAAGCGCTCTCCCGTGTGTGTTTTGAAAAATCGTGTTTTCCCGTTATCCTCATAATGGGGTTTATGTCATAAAATTTATTTACCGTTATCCCCATTGTAAGTAAAGGTAATGGGGACAATGTTCAAATTTCACCTTTTTGTTTTTTTTTACACAGGTTTTAATATACTAATCAAAACAAAAAGTAACAATTTGGTAAAATATCACATTAAATATCTATTTTTTATAACAGAATCAACATGGAATACAGTATTATATATACATGTTTCCACTGTCCCCATTAATGGGGACACAGACGATGGGGACAGTGGGAAAACACATTTATATTGCTAGCTCTCACCTTCACAGTGTGTGTTAACATTAGCCGCTGAATCCTCATCATTGTTTACTTCCACTGCTTTCTTTTTCCTGCCAACTTGTTTCCTCACCACTTTGATCTGTTTCCGTGGTGGTGGTTCTGGTTCTGATGGAAATACCACAGGATCCGTCTTGTTCAGTTGGGCATTTGCAACTGAAATTACAAATTTTAATCTTACTGAAATTACAAATATTTATATTACTCATAAATAAATATATATGAATCACACAGATTGAGATAGCCCCAAAGTAAGTTCGAGACTTGTGTCATGGGATACTAACTCAATGATACTATATTTTACAGCAAATACTGATATAGATAAACATCCAAGACCCAGGTCAATTTGAAAAAGATAATTTTCCATCTTGACCTAAACGGGAATTGAACCCGGGACCTCCAGTATGACAGCCCACTGTTTATATAAAAATAATAATTATTTTTTAATAAATATTAATTATGTTAACCTTTATTAGCTAGCTCAAATTTATCATTTGGTGTTAAGTCTTTTGTTTTTTTTGCAAGGATAGAGGTGTTTATCGATACGCCATTCAATGCCGTTGTTTTGACGAGATCTGCGAAACAAACCAATAAATAAAAACATAAAAAAAATTATAAACAAATATTATTTTCAACATTTATTTGAAACAATAAAATAAACAAGAAAATTAATGAAAACTAAACTAATAACTTAAATTACTTATAAATAAAAAATCCCTGGCAAATCACTGCCCTGTGGTAACATGCCCAGAAGGCTGGCAGCATTGCCACGTTGTATGGCAATGCTTATCTTTTGAGCCAGTAAAGGCCAGCCCTCTGGTCACGCGTTATTTCAGTAAATTTTCGAGTGACAGTACAACACAATACAATACAAATACTCTTTATTGTAACTTAAACAAAAGGAAATCCAAAACAGAAAAAATATTAATAAGACAGAATTATAATACGAAGGCGGACTGATTGCATAGCAATCTCTTCCAGTCAACCTTTGGATAGTGGGGGTTTGGGTGGCAGTATTTGAATACTTATAATTTAATTTGAATATCTATCTTTACATATCCAAAATAGTTGCCAGACATGGACTCTCAAACAAAGAAAGGGCTAAAAAGTGGACCAAAATTGTGTCCCAATGTCTATTGGGTGCATGCAAAGGTAACAGATAAAGAGGCAGGCCCTTGAAAATGGTCAGATGATTTAAAAAATAACAGGCCAAGTGCAAGTACCTATCGCACACAAAGGGTTCCATATCCATACTAATATATAAAGCTGAAGAGTTTGTTTGTTTGTTTGAATGCGCTAATCTCAGAAACCACTGGTCCGATTTGAAAAATTCTTTCGGTATTAGATAGTCGTTTATCCAGGAAGGCTATATTTTAACTGTCTAGCTATCACAGTTCATGAGATACAGCTTGGTGACAGACGGACAGTGAGTCTTAGTAATAGGGCCCCGTTTTTAGGGTTCCGTAGTAAACAAGGAACCCTTATAGTTTCGCCATGTTTGTCTGTCTGTCTGTCCGTCCACGGTCCTACTCAGAAACTATAAGTACTAGAAAGCTGTAATTTGGCATGGATATGTATATTAATCATGGTGAAAAAGTCGTAAAATAAAATCTGGAAAAATATTTTTTTTTAGGTTAGCTGCCATACAAGTAAAGAGGGAGTCAATATTTTTTTTCTCGACAAACACATTGTGTGGGGTATCGTTGAATAGGTCTTTCAAGAATATTGTAAGCTTGTGAACAACATTTTTCGATTTAAGGATCCGTTTCTGAAATATTGCAAATTTTTGTTGGAGGCATGAGTCCCCCCATCTATCTGCTAAACGGTTATATATGGCCACATGAAAAAATTCACAGCTATAGTATATATAATGTAGTTTAAAAGAAAACTATCAGAGCTAAGTAGGGTATACAAATTAAAAAGTTATAGGTGATCAACTTATAAAATGTATTGGGAAAAAGAAAATTTAATACAAATTCAATAGATAATTAGTTTTTAAACGTTTTTTGTGGCATTAACTTAACGTTGGCATTCGCAACTACGGAACCCTACACTGCGCGTGGCCCGACACGCACTTGGCCAATTTTATTACCCTTTAGGTATGGAACTCTAGAATCGCTCCTCCTCTCTTCTTTGAACCAGACTAATAGTGGACAGAGAAAGATGGAATCAATTGGCAGAGAAAAAAATATCTGTAGACCCATAGACGGGAGTCTATGGGTCTACAGATATTTTTTTATTGTCATCTAAAAATAGGTGAATTTGTCTTCCCAACAATATATTGAAACCAAACTTTCTAAACATCAAAGGAATGTTTATTTTTAAAGTTTGTTGTCAAGTAACGTCTGTATGCCGATTATTATACGAAAAATTAACCGGAAAAGCAACCAACAAAGCATTGCTATCCAGCGAGGAAACACGGCCAGCGTTCTTGCAACCATGCCGCATGGACAAGATGAGATTTTTTTAATTTAGCAATAAAATTAAAATAACAGTTTAATCTTCTTAATTAACAACTAAATTAAAAACTAAATTAAAATCTAAATTATACTCTAAATTAAACTAAACAAATAATAATAAAATAATAATAAAAAAGAAAAACCTTACAAATAGAAAACGTCTTCCAGATCATTGCCCTGCGGTAGAGTGCCCAAAAGGCTGGCAGCATTGCCATTTAGCATAATTTGTTATAAGTTTATTTTATAGCTTAGTTTAATATAGTTTAGTTTAGTTAAGTTTTTTTGTTGTTATTAATTGTATATTTACATAATATATTCCTTACCAACAAAGTTGTTATTTGAAAATGCTATACAAATATCCATGGTGAAGATACTAAACTATCAATTTTACATTAGGTACCCTTTCTAAATTTGATCTAAAAAGGCCAGAAGAAATTATGTTCTACCACTCCAGCCGAATTTTGACTAGGTTTCCACCAAGTGGTGGATTAAAGAAGAAAAAAGTTTAAATTATGAAGAAGCTTCCCCAGGGGGTTGGAAAAACTTGCAAAATACGCATATTGTTCTCAACTTACTTTTTATAGGTAACTTGATCTTGACAATGGTTGGAGTCTTTAGTTTAGGCTTCTCTTTAACCACTTTTGGCTTTGGAGGCCTTCCTCTAGGCGCTATTTCAGATTTAGCACCAGTTTTTTTAGGTGCCATTTTTCATCCGCACGCAATATATCAATTTTATATAACCAACAAAATCAAAGTTCCAATACTCAATCATTCACCATTTTCAATATCGCGATTAATGATTGAAGATATTAATCGTCGCGATATTTATAGGTAATTTCTTGAACAAACACTTCGAAAAATTGTATGAAAGTAGTTTTAGGTGTACCAAAGAGTATTATGGTATTTTCTCTCTTGAAGGTTATAAACATTTTTTTTCAATATCAAACAAAGACAAAATATTTTTTTACCGCAAGTTCTCAATCGGTTTCTTGCGTTTTTGCTAACCAAATTTTTTTCGCAGGTGGGTGATTAATAAGAGGCTATACATGGATGGTAATTTGTAACTTTAAGTGGTGAACTTTAGGATTTTCGTTTCTGGCAACACTACATGACTGCAAAGGTCAAAGAGGTTGTTTCTGTCAAAAACTGGAGATCGTGAAGGGCATTTTGTGAGCCGGTTTTTCCTAAATAAATCGTATTTCGAAATCAAAAAATGCCGGCTAAATACAAAATTGTTATGATTCGCCACGGCGAAAGCGAGTGGAACCAGAAGAATCTGTTCTGCGGCTGGTTCGACGCTGATCTCAGTGATAAAGGTAGGTATACTTTTTGTAGTAATTTTCGTGTTCTAGATGATTGTGCGCTAAAGTTGAGTTATCTAATAGGTCGTGAGGAAGCTGTGGCTGCCGGCAAGGCGCTGAAAGCTGAAGGTTATCAGTTCGACGTCGCCCACACGTCTGTTTTGAAGAGAGCCCAGATTACCCTAAATACGATTCTTCAGGAGATCGGCCAACCCGATCTTCCCGTCAACAAAACTTGGCGCCTCAACGAAAGACACTACGGTGGCCTCACCGGTCTGAACAAGGCCGAGACTGCTGCCAAATATGGAGAACAGCAGGTATTAGACTTTAAAAAATCTTTATTTATTTAGCTCTTATTTCAACACATTTATCATTTGCTTTTTCTTAATATTTTTAATGGATCAGTTGTTGGATGTTGGCATGTCTTTGGACACGAAAGCCTCTTCCAGCTTTTTCCAGTCTTCTGTTATTTTGGCTGTCGTATACCATAATGGACCCACTGTTTGGTATAGAACTATATTTATTATATATCTCTATAAAAAATCTATATTTTCAGCATAATAAATACAAGTTTTTCTATAATTCAGTGGCCTTATTATTAAAAGTGAATTAACTTTAGCCTCTTCCAGCTTTTTCCAGTCTTCTGTTATTTTGGCTGTCGTATACCATAATGGACCCACTGTTTGGTATAGAACTATATTTATTATATACCTATATAAAAAATCTATATTTTCAGCATAATAAATACAAGTTTTTCTATATTTTAGCGGTCTTATTATTAAAAGTGAATTAACTTTAGTACTAGGCTAGGTTTCAACTCTTATGCACCCAAGAAAAATTTACTTACAGGTCCAGATCTGGCGCCGAAGCTTCGACATCCCACCCCCACCAATGGAGAAGGAGCACCCATACTATGACACCATTGTTAACGACCCCCGTTATGCTGGGGACCCAAAACCTGAGGAGTTCCCCATGTTTGAGAGCTTGAAACTGACCATTGAAAGGACACTGCCGTACTGGAATGACGTTATTGTGCCACAGGTATTGAAAGATTTTTACATTAGGTCTGGCAGACAAAGCTCAATGCCGTAAGACAAGTAAAAATAAAATATCATGAAATTTGATAGGACCAAAAGACTGAGACTGGGTTAAATGAGGATGAGCTAAATAGCTCTAAAGCTGTCTTAAGGGAGATCACTAATTCACAAATTCTGGTTAAAATACTACAAATCACGTCTTTATCCCTAATGGGGCAGTAAAAGCATTTTACTGGGACATGCATTCCATAAAGACAGACTGTACACTCTGTTGTTGTCACAACACAAATCCTAAAGACTACTACGGGTGTTATGCTTTGGGTGTTATGTTACGGGTGTTAACAAAAATCTCTTTTAATGTCACTGTCGTTTTAGGTTTTTGATTTATCAGGCAGAGCTGAGAGCCAAGGATAGTGATTATATTTAAGAATAGGTGTTGTCATAGAATTTGATAAACTTTGATATTCTATCAATTTCAGATCAAAGAAGGCAAGAATATTATCATCGCCGCTCACGGCAACAGTCTCAGGGGCATTGTGAAGCATTTAGATGGTAATTTGATATTCTTTCTATTTTATGTCTATTTCGATGTTGATACATTCTATAAGTTGTCTGCACACCACGACATAAATTTATCTTACAATGAATTAAAAAAAAATGAGTTTGTGTAAAAAAAAAAAACAAGAATAGTTTATTCAGTACTTAAGTTTACAATTTTTCTAAATGTCGATGGGAATCGCTTTTAAGCATGGATATGCTTGTGTTAGTGATACCCACACTCTATATGACTTTAAGTTATACGTAGAAAAAAAAACTTTGTGAAATGGAGAAGTTATCTTACATTCTATATATTACTCTGAATATTCGACCTCCGTCGCGTTGTAGTCACCATGCTAGCTCGCCACCCAGAGGTTCCAGGTTCGATCCCCGGTCAGGGCAAGTCGGAAAATAGACTTTTTCAATTTGTCCTGGGTCTTGATGTTTGTCTATAGTATTTGTTATAAAATATAGTATGGTTGAGTTAGTTTTCCATTACACAAGTCTAGGCTAGCTCAATATCAGTGTAATTTGTCCCTATATATTTATTTATGTTAACATTCCAGGGCTCAGCGACGCAGCCATCATGGAGCTGAATCTGCCAACTGGAATTCCATTTGTCTATGAATTAGACGAGAATATGAAGCCCGTAGACTCTATGGTCTTCCTCGGCGACGAGGAGACCGTGAAAAAGGCGATGGCAGCTGTCGCAGCCCAGGGCAAAGCCAAGTAAAACATAGTCATAGATCAATAAGAATAATTGTTATTTATTGTAAGAAATTGTGTCGCTGAGATTATCTATTGTATTGTTATAATTATTTAAAAATCTCACATATTATAAAAATATAATTTTTTTGTCCTTTCTCGCGTTGAATGGGCGTCGAAATTTTGTTTAGGTCTAAAATTGTTTATGTAACATGACATCTCTAATAAGATTGGTGAAAACATGAATGTAAATAGTCTGTTTTAGAATGTTCGTGAAATGTAAAAATAAGTTGATGTCTAAAAAGAAATACATTAATTTCATAGCTGGGTCTATGCCAACAGATGATACCATAGATATTTATTCTAGTACTGTGCTTGTGAAATGAAATGATAATAAAGTTAATTGTGAAAGATGTTTTGTATTTACTATTCGTATGCTTATAATGTTTTTTTCAATCTATCGAGAACTATGGAACCAGAATAGGACGCTTTTGCTTACAATGAGACTCTTTAACAGGCATCTTTTTTTCATCAATCTATACTTACAAGCATCTAAAACATATTATATTACATGCCTCATAAGCGAAGCGTTTGAGGTAGTGCATTACTCTTTAAGGTTCAAGCACTTAAACTGTCTCAATATAGAAAAGTATTTTTATTACAACGATACATTCATAAGGCCTCACAATCACAAGGGTAAAATACACAACTTTTGTACTATTCAGGTAAACTTTCCTTCAACTCCTCCATTATTTCATCAACATTAACATGGCTTTCAGACTTTTCTCCCTCATTTTTGGTAAATTTTCTCCCAGTGTAAGCGAATTTTTGCTTACTATTCGTAAAACTAAATTTCTTCTCTTTAATCCTATTGTCCACTTCCATGGACGTATCTTCTTTTTTCTTTTGCTTTTTATGTTTTTGAGGCTTAGGCCCCTTTGGCCTTTGCTCGAATCGGAAATCTTTTGGTAACTTGTGGACTTTGATGCAGTGGGTTAGTCTCTCTTCGGCATTCATAAACTTATCTTTGCAATCTTCTATGTAGCAGCAATACTGAAATAAAACAAATTGTTTAGTTAGAACTTTTCAAAAATTTTATTACGCCTTGTGGTTTCCGGCAGAGTAGAATAGGGCCACTCCAGGTCTTCCCGTGGATGTCGTAGAAGGCGAATTAGGAAATACAAGCTAAACAAAGCTTTTATACATCAATCATACCTCTCCAACCCTTCTGGCCAGCGAGAAGAGTGTAGGCTAAGTCGTCTGGCTGCTCTGGTCAAGTATGGCTTTAGTAGTACAGAGGCTCTTGCTCTTGCAGTGCAGACAAAGACGTGATGATGATGAGTTAGAAGTTAGAGAACCGGAGCTTTAAAAGTTCTTTCGCAAGCCCTTTCTCCGTGCCCCCAGCGCGAGGCATAGTAAAGCTAAAATAAATACCTAGGTACTACCAAAAAGGATATGGATACAGAAGTGCAATACGAGCAGTGGTTTTTTTTGTCGGAAATATCCGTCGCTCGCGAAATCCGACGTTCGCGGTGAAAGGGTTAAGCGACAGCCCGACAGCAGATAATAGAGTAGTACGTAGTACCTACTTTAGTCAACTATTTATATAGTAACAAATTAAGATAGGTACCTACTAAAGGGGATGAAGATACATACATACATAATATCACGCCTGTTTCCCGCAGGGGTAGGCAGAGACTACGGACCTCCACTTGCTACGATCCTGACAAACCTCTTTTGCTTCATCTAAACTCATCAATCTGTTCATACATGCCCTTCGGTTACGGGTACTTTTTACCTCTCCTTTTTTTTTTTAAAGGGGATGAAGATAAACGCGTATTTTTTCACCCACCAGGCAAATTTTCGGAACAAAAGAAAATTCACTAACTGTTAACTGTAGTTCATAAAATACTTTGAAGAGATATCTAGGGCCGTATGAGACCTTATCAGTTTAATTTAAAATAATTTATTTCAAATGGGGACAACACTAGACCCAGAAAAAATTGAGGTATTCCGCAAAGCGCTCCAATTTTGAGGCGCACCTGATGAGGCGCTCCATTTTTATTCCTCGAAGCGTACCGTTTTGGAGCGCTTCCGATAGCAATTAAAAATATTAAAATTTTATTCCCCGAAGCGCACCGTTTTGGAGCGCTTCCGATAGCAATTAAAAATATTAAAATTTTATTCCTCGAAGCGCAACGTTTAAAAATAGGGATGAGCATGAAGCAAACGTAATAAATTATATCGATGACTAGAGGCAGCGCGCGGCTTCGCCCGCGTTATCCACTCGAGTGAAGTCGCGGGCGTGATGCAATATAGCCTATAGCCTTCCTCGATAAACGACCTATCTAATACCGAAAGAATTTTTCAAATCAGACCAGTGGTTCCTGAGATTAGCGCGTTCAAACAAACAAACTCTTCAGCTTTATATATAAGTATGGATATGGATTTAAAAAACTCATTTGTGCATCGTCATTCGTGCATTGAAGTTGCTTAACCAAAAGTACGAAATTGACAGAAAAATATTTTTTCGCTTTCTGCACTATAATGTGTATTCAAAGAGCAATGTTATTGTGTATTTAAAGAGTAACGTGGCCAAGTATGGCTCTGGTAGTATAGAGAGGGTCGTGCTCCTGCAGTGGAGTATTTTATGACGATGCACAAATAACGAGTTTTTTTTTAAATCATCGATATAAATTTATCACGTTTGCTTCATGCTCTTCCCTATTTTTAAACGTGGGTGCGCTTCGAAGAATAAAATTTTAACTGCTATCGGAAGCGCTCCAAAACGGTGCGCTTCGAGGAATAAAAATGGAGCGCCTCATCAGGTGCGCCTCAAAATTGGAGCGCTTTGCGGAATACCTCAAAAATTTGTGTATCCAAGGCACAATTCAATAAAGAAATCTTACCGAAGCCTTCCTCTCCGCCAAAACAGCGAAAAACGAGTCGTGGTTCTCCTGGATATGCAGGTCTAGGAGATGCGGTGACGGCATCACCTTCTTACACTGGCTGCAGGAGTACCGATGAGAGGAGTTGTAGTGGTTCTCGAAGGTCAGGAGAGATTCTGACGTGAAGGTGCAGCCGGGTACGCTGCACGTTGATGTTATCCTGGTACCCAGAGATAAAAGGGAAAAGTGAAAACCCTGCTCGTTGATGTTATCCTACCTAGTACCTACCCAGAGTTTATTTGTATTTACAAAAGAAAAAAGTTACTTCATACGTGAAATCCCTGCACGTTGATGTTATCCTGGTACCCAACTACCCAGAGTTAATTTGTTTTTTTATAGGGAAAATATTACTTCGTGCGTGAGAACCCGCTGCACGTTGATGTTATCCTGGTACCCAACTACCCTGAGTTAATTTGTTTTTATAAAGGGAAAAAAAAATATTACTTCGTGCGTGAGAACCCGCTGCACGTTGATGTTACCCTGGTACTAGAGTTTGTTTACACGTGCACTAATCACGTCTTTAGCCCTAACGGGGCAGATAGAGCACATTGCCCCGTTGGGTATTGGGGGCAGAGTCAAAAATTATTAGTGTAGAACAGATAGAAAAATGTGTCATCATATGATCTTTGGCAGTGCCCCAGAGCCGTATGGTGGGCAAGGTGAAGAAATCAAAATAGAGAGCGGGAGAAAAATAATCCACAAGGGAGACTGAACTTTTAAGATTTTTAAAAATGAAATAACTGGCCAAGTTTGTTTCTCACTCACGAATAAAGGGTTCCGTACTATTATCTCCAAAAAAATACATGTAACGTTATACGGGCCTACACTTAAATATTTATTTTATTCAGTTTTTATAGCGGCAACAGAAATACATCATCTGCGAATATTTTAACTGTACTTATAGCTATTAAAGCCTGGTGACAGACAGAAGAGGGATGATAGTGGAGTCTTAGTAACAGGGTCTCGTTTTTACCCCTTGTAAAGCCCTGATTGTAGTGTTTGTGTCTAGGAATAGATACATATACGCTGTCTCACTCACACAAGTAGCTAGGGCTAAACGTCAGATGTACGTTATATAAGTAGGTTGTGCGGCAGACTGATCGCTCAGTCTGAGAGTGGATGTCGTACAGAGTGGACGTGTCTTGGTGTGAAGGCACAGAATTAATAATAGTATTACATAGTGAAGGTGAGCCAGTGTCATAGTGATAGTGAATATGAAGTGTAGTGAATATCTACACTGATGATAATGATCAATTTGTCTCCAGCTATCGTATTTACTTACACCTCATGACACAAGTCCTCGTCTTCCGCATCGTACACCCCCAGTCTGGGGGGCGGGAGGTCGTCACTGAAAAGCTTGTCGTCTAGCTTCCGACGTCCAACGCCATATAGCGCAAGCTGGTCAAGTAGGAAGGCGCCCAAATCCATTCTCCTGGAAGTAGTAAGTATATCACTACTATAACTATTTTTAGTGAACAAAAAGTTCTACTAAGTAGTTAACTAAAACCCAACTACCAATAGAAAAAATCTTACTGAAGGTAAGTTTTTAATATAATAATAAAGTACCTAACGAAAGCCTACGCCATAGAAACTATGAGGCGGAATAGCCTTACAGCGATGGCAGCACACACGATTTGACTAGCAAAAACCTTCAAAAAAGTGACAATCAAAGTGTTGAATACTTAAACAACTTTAAAAATGTTTTTAACATTTCATATGTCATATTTAATTTATTAGAATACATACTTAGAGTAGAGTAGAGTTATTAGAATACTACTTCATACAATAGAAATTAAAGATTTTATTGTTTTAAATTATTATCTTATAGTGCCATCTAGTGACAAGAAAGAGAATATTTATGTTTATATGGTACACCATGTCTCCCCATCGCCATAGCATATTCAGTGTATATGTCCCCAGCGGAAAGCGGATAACTTCGGAGGCCTATGACATACAAAGTTCATTTGTACATAAACATTTGTCTCATATAAAACATTAATTGCTCAGCTAATTGAATTCTGGATCCCTGACAAAATTCCGCCAGAGAAACGTTTCCCTGGCGGAATATGTTTTTGGCGAAATTCTCAAAACTTACTGAATACACAAACTTCATTTATCGATAAACATTTAAAGGCAGCTTTAAACTAAAGATCTAATATAGTCAACATTCAATATTCGATACTTTTCCGCTGGGGACATACACACGCATTTTCACTTCCATTGCTACTGTTTTGCTACTGCAGTTTGTTTACTTAAGGGCCCTCCAATAGTTACTACAGCGTATCTGTTTCGTTAATAATTAAATTATCTTTGGCTTTTATATTAAAGATGCATAAACATATATTTGAAATATGTTTTTTAAGCCCTTTCATTTCACATCTGTCATGGAATTATTCGATTTTAATTTATATAGAGGGCGCCACCGTGAATTTACTATGACGTCACATAGTCTATAACCAGCGGATAGTTTATTGCTTCCAATAATATCAAGGCATCATGGATTTCTTTAAAGATCCAGCAGATGAAGCGAACCACATATGTAACCGTCCGTTTGGCTTCACCGTAGTCGGATGACAAAGTACCTAGGTAAAGTAATTATTAAAGAAACAGAAATACCGCACAAAAAAATACCTATATAAAATAGCAGTTAGCTTAGAATACAACAGGAAACATAGGTTTTTGTTGCGAGGTTATAATTATCTTTTTTAGCATTTCTTATTCGAAATTATAAGTACATTAAACATTATCACCAATTCAAGGTTGTTATCTGTATTAATTATTATTTATTAATTATAACTGATTAATGATAATTAAGTATTTTAATCATTAAACAGATATCTACCGGTCTGCCCGGCTTCGCAAGGGTGTGTGTACACTGTAGTACATGTATAAAAAACCTTTATAACTAATCTAATAACTTCATAAACTCCGCATTATAATATTTACAAAAAACTAAAAACCGACTTCAGCCCCAAACTACATAACCGATTTTGATAAAATTCCTATGGGACAACCTGACAAGTGTACCCTTTCAAACAAAAAAAGTATATTCCTAATCGGTTCAGGCGTCTTAAAAAAATCAGTGAACATAGTTGAAATAAGCGGCCAAGTGCGAGTCGGACTCGCCCATGAAGGGTTCCGTAGTAGCAAATAACATAATATAAAAGTCTTGTAGTATGTTTTTTTAATGAGTTGATTAAATGAAAGGTAAATTGCCGTTTATGATTTATGACGTATTAAAAAAAAAACTACTTACTAGATATCGTTCAAACCAATTTTCGCTGGTAGTTTTTATGGTAATGAACATCATGTATTTTTTTTAGTTTTATAATTCCCTTATTTTAGAAGTTACGGGGGGGGGACACACTTTTTTCCACTTTGGAAGTGTCTCCCGCGCAAAGTATTCGGTTTAGAAAAAAATGATATTAGAAACCTCAATATCATTTTTGAAGACCTATCCATAGATACCGCACACGTATGGGTTTGATGAAAAATAAATTTTTGAGTTTCAGTTCTAAGTAGGGATGCAACGATACCGATACGATAATCGTATATCGGCGATTATCGTAAACCTTTACGATCATTCGTTATCGTAAATATTACGATACGATATTTTTACGATACATTTACTTAAAAATTTTTAAATTTTTACTGTTTCGGGTGAAACGAAACGCATAATGCGTCAATTTCTGAACGATTCGCATCCGTCACTTTTGGCATTGAAAGTTTTAAGCAGGCAGACAGGACTGATACACAGTGATGAGAGAAACCGACTTAAGGGAAAAAAACTTAAATTTGTTGTGTTTTCTTACAATTAAAATTAATTAATAGTCAGTAAATGTAACAAATAGTAACAATTTAAAATATAAGTTAATGATAAAAATTGATAAAATTAATAAATATATTGATTAAAAATGCATAACTTTATTTATACTTTTACTTTACTTAGTCTTACAATAATAACATACAACAAAGCTTCCAATAAATTCATCAAAATGGTATTAAACAAATATCGTAATGCATTCGTATCGTAATTCGTTATCGTATTTGGCCATTACAATGTATTCATCATTTGTATTAGTATCGTAATAGCCGTATCGTTGCATCCCTAGTTCTAAGTATGGGGAACCCCCAAAATTCATTGTTTTTTTTCTATTTTTGTGTCAAAACCTTAATGCGGTTTACATAATACATCTACTTACCAAGTTTCAACAGTATAGGTCTAATAGTTTCTGTGACATACGGACGGACAGACAGACAGACAGACAGACAGACATGACTAATCTATAAGGGTTCCGTTTTTGCCATTTGGCTACGGAACCCTAAAAATAAAAGATTCAAAAGTACAGTGTAGGTACTTATATATTTTGCTACGAAAATTGTGAACATTACAAACATTTATATTGAGTAATAGGCATGTTATCACACCGCAGATGTCATCAGGATGATTGTGTAAAAATGGATATGATACCTATACATATAATTTAGGTTGGTCTACTTATACACGCTGATTTTTCATTGGAAAAAGAGATGATGTATAGTAAATAAATTCCTCTATCAATATACGTAATCCAAATTTGTGTATGACTTATAATAAAAAAGTTGCGAAAATGATTTTCGATCGAGACCACGTAGTTATGCCCATCTAAACAGCCGCGTGCCCCGCCCGGCCCCCGGCCGGCAGCGCCTAGCGACGGCACTACTAATTGTCCTCACGATTTTACTTTCGAGTTTTAGTTAACATTTTTTTAAACTGAATTTTTATTTCGACTAGCAAATTGGGTCTTACTAACGATCCTTATGAATTGGCCTTCGGCTCCAAAACTAATAAATAAGCGGCCAAGTGCGAGTCGGACTCGCCCATGAAGGGTTCCGTAGTAGTATTTTTTTAAAAAAATTATATTTGAGTTGTTTGAATGAAAGGTAAATTGCAGTCTATGACATATTAAAAAAAAACTTTTTACTAGATCTTGTTTAAACCAATTTTCGCTGGTAGTTTTCATGGTAATGAACATCATATATTTTTTTTAGTTTTATCATTCTCTTATTTTAGAAGTTACGGGGGGGGGGGGGGGACACACTTTTTTCCACTTTGGAAGTGTCTCTCGCGCAAAGTATTCGGTTTAGAATAAAATGATATTAAAAACCTCAATATCATTTCTGAAGACCTATCCATAGATACCCCACACGTATGGGTTTGATGAAAAATATTTTTTTTAATTTCAGTTCTAAGTATGGGGAACCCCCAAAATTTATTGTTTTTTTATCTATTTTTGTGTCAAAACCTTAATGCGGTTCACAGAATACATTTACTTACCAAGTTTCAACAGTATAGGTCTTATAGTTTCGGAAAAAAGTGGCTGTGACATACGGACGGACAGACAGACAGACATGACGAATCTATAAGGGTTCCGTTTTTGCCATTTGGCTACGGAACCCTAAAAAACACCGTATATAGGTATAGTACCTACATATAAGTAGGTCACTATTAGGGTTGCCAACCATACTTTATGCATAATATAGTATCGCACTATATAGGTACCTTACCCACTCTACCCATGCGAAGTATTGCGAAGCCGAAGCATCCCGCTTATACCTAATATACATATAATAACACCTTTAAATAGTAATTTTAACTAAGTGAAAGTAAAATTACACTGAACTACTTTTTCTTTATTTTTATATAATCAAACTAATATTATAAAGGCGTAAGTTTGTTTGTTTGCCGCATGAAGAAGAAATTTTGATAAAATTTGTGAAGCTAATAATGGCTCAACACTTTTTTCGCGGATAACATCGCGGGGTGCTGCTAGTAGATATTTTTACAAAGGTCCGCCACTTGTATGTTTTTTAAATGTGCAATAAAGTTTAAATAAAATATTATAAATAGTAAATGCATATGTATTCAGAATTACCTATTAAAACTGAACTGAACCACAGAGTACTAAAGTGATTTTTTATTGGTTTGGAGCCGAAGGCCACTTCATAAGGATCATTAGTTACGTTAGTTATTAAATTATCTTTGATCATTAGTAAGACCTCTTTAGCCAGTCAAAATAAAAAAATTAAAAACTCTGAAACAACATTTTTTGACTAAAACTCGAAAGTTAAATCTTGAGATCAATTAGTAGTACAGCCTAACCGCCAGGCCCCACCCGGCCGGCCGGAGTTCATCGAGTTCACGCGGCAGTTTTGGACGGGCGTAACTACGTTGTCTCGATTCTCGATTGAATTGAAAATCATTTTCGTGACTTTTTTACCTTAAGTAATATGTACACAAGTAGGATTACGTATATGGATAGAGGAATTTATTAACTTATACAGTTTTTTTTCCAAAACCAATTAAAGTCAGCGTGTATACCAAGTACGTATTTACATAGCGATAGCTATATACATATGTATATTACCTACATTATAACAGCTAAATATACATTAAGTTTATCTTTACTTTGACGACTAGAGATAACAACCGTGAATTGATGCTTGTTCATGTTCATTTAGAGTTCCGCGACTTATTCCAGCTTATATCAGATCCACTGCTGGACAAAAGAAATACTTTAATATAATCCTTTTATGCTAGTCAGGGAGAAAAGAATATAGGTACCAACAACTTTTCTTCCCGCGCAGATCGTTGAAGCCTATTAAGGGAATGGGTGAAAATGAGAACTATTAGCAACTAGGTAAGTATCTTAGATTCCTTTTTCCACCTTCTCGTCCACAATTATGCTAAAAGTGGCATTTGAGTCCTTGCTTGCTTGATAAAGACGTGATATTATGTATTTGTATACCTACTTAAGTATGTATTATCATTTGTTTTATTGATTTATTTATCTTATACCTTTAAACGAGCAATTCTTGTATATTTATTTATAAATTTCTGTGATCTCGAAAACGGCTCTAACGATTTTGCTGAAAATTGGTATATGGGGGTTTTTGGGGGTAAACAATCGATCTAGACGCGTTTTCCCAAACTATCTAGAATCTAGATAGTTTGGGAAAACGCGTGTTTTCGAGTTTTCATTCGTTTTTCTTGCCACGCAGAATATGGTCGCTAATTTCCTCGCGCCGGCCGCCATCCGCTTAGCTCAGTGGTTAAGGATGCTGACCGCTAGAAAGAGTGTTACGGGTTCGAATCCCACTCGGTGACTTACTTTTGTTTTTTTTAATGTTCAAGTTTATATATAATTTTTTATTTTGAACTGTTTTTAGACAAGTTTAAAAAAATGTAGTTAATGTTTGAGATGTAACCGACCGAGCAAAGCTCGGTCACCCAGGTACTTTAACTTTATTACAAAAATTTTAACAGGCGGCCTTTAAGCCCAGGGACTTTTCTACCAGTCAACCTACAGGTGATGCCGAAAAAAGCAAATTTTGGACGACAAGACACATTCTAATTTTACCTTAATCTTTAAAATTTTACCGAAAACAATCCTTACTATAATTTTATTTATATATTCCTATATGTATTCATATCATATCACCATACTCGGCATTTTGTTGATCGCAGTAAATGGTTTTAAAACGCAAACTAATTATTTATTTAATAGGTTTAAACCATTATCCGACCAAATCAAGTTGCCATTTTCAAATGAGAAAATGGCAATGTTACTAGATGTCAACTTAATTTGTTCGGATAGTGGTTCAAACCTAGTAACAAAGATGCGTTTTATAGTAAGATGGAAAATCTTTGGCTCTTTTGCACAGGGGCGCTGCACCGGTGTCTTTTATATTTTACCTATAAGTATCGCCTTTACTTTAGTTGCCTCTCACAATACCCGTGGATGACCAAAATTATATTTTATTCTGGTACCTATTCATTTCGGTCGCTTTCGGGTTTTTTTTTTATAAATATAATTCTCTCACTAAAGTAATTACCTATATTTATTTTTAAATAACGATTGTACACACGAATAACAACGAGTTGCACAATATATATCTATATGTGTGTACTTAGGTATTTATTGCTTATTTAGTTAGAGGCTGGAGAAAAAACGAAATAAAAAATACGGAACCAAACCAAACTCAAACGCACGTGACCTTTGTTTCTATACCTACTTATATAATCTATGCTAGTAAATATACTACACTTCTTCAATCAACTAAGTACCAACTACAAACGCAGTGTCATTCTGATTGGTGGATGTTGATGATGCTCAGTTTGAGGTTCATGCTCTAGTATAAAGTTGTGTAATATTTACTAAATTGTGAGTGAATTAATAAATAATATTGTCTGAAAATAAGTGGACACTTATTAGTGCAGTTAAGCAAAAAGTTAAAATGACTGTAAGACAGAGAAAAGTGAGTAATATCCTAATTGATAAGTATTTCGGTACCTAATCGGCAATTTAGTTTCAAGTAGATAAAAATACGACGTAGATTATTTTATAACATTTATAACCTATAAAAATAATAGAACATGAAATAACTAGTAGTTATAAGAAAAAAAATTGCTTACCTTTATGAAAATTTCCTTGAGAAAAGTACCGTAAGTAAAAGTTAGAATTTACCACACTTTTCTTTTGTTTATTTGTTCTTTCAGTTTCAGTATGAGGTTAGAATTCATTCATTTCATTCATTCATACTAGATAGTGTTGCCGCTCGATAGTCTACTATCGATAGACTATCGATAGTTGGGCAAAAGCAATAGTATCGATATGGAAATCGATACTGGCGATAGTATCGATAGTAGATAGTATAGATAGTTGACCTCGGAAATCATCTATAATATCGATAGGCCTATGCCTATCGATATTATAGATGATTTTCGAGGTCAACTATCGCTAGCCAAACTATCGATAGTTCGGCAACACTGATACTAGAGTTGCCGCTTGATAAAGAATATCAAGTTTATGCAAAAGCAATAGTATCGATAGTGCTTGAAGACGTATCGGTTGTATTGCTTTTCAGAAAAGAAAAGTAAACTATTGATAAAAAAAAACGATGACATCGATAGTGTACGTATTATGTTCATAGTTTATTCATCGTTATGGATCTAGTAAGGCATGTTTCAAACTATCGATAGTCAAACCATAAACCATCTCTTTTACGCCAAATAATTCAGGCATGACATGATGATTCATCATGATTCATGTCCATTATCATCGTTCATGGACAAAATCAAAAAATGCTTGACCCTGACATGTTGAGAGTAGAGCATATTGTCAACGCTCCGCATAAGAGGCGTGCAATAAAATATCCATGCCTGACAAAAAAAGAAGGTATTATAAGTTTGACGCTACTATCTGTGGGTCTTCTGTCTGTGGCATCGTACGTAGCTCCCGAATCGAACGGATGGACTAATTTCGATGCGGGTTTTTGACGTGAAAGCAAATTTTCTTGCGGTGGTTTTTAGCTATGTTGGATAAAAGTCGGTTGAATTAACGTTTGGAAGTAGGCTTTTTCTAGCAAATAAAAGATGGCACTACGAATATCCATCTAGTGATGAGTAGCGGAACTACAGATATTACTACGGTAGTTCTGCTACTTATCACTAGATGGTGGTCTTGACAATCGGGGATTTTTTTAATTTGCTAGCAAATAAACTCGTTCGCTGAGAGTTTTTGCTTTCTGGTGTAAACTTTCTACTCTCTTTGGTCATTCGCGGTGCGGAGTAGACTAAACGCACGGTTTTTTGTATGGAAAAACGACGACATAGAAGTAGTGGTGATCATTATTACAATAGCAGTTACTATAACGCATTATTTTCAATTAATGAATAACACTGTTATTGGATATTGAAATAATGAGCTTTCATTATTGCCTGTTATTGCTATTGAATCTTACGCCCTGTTGCCGTGCCGTGCATGCGCTATCGTTATAGTTAGTATTAGACAGGCGTTCCGCGTCGCAATCGTGCGTGTTAGCAGTTAGCACTAAAAATTCGCGCTGTTGTAGCCATATTTCCTATAATGCTCACTCACTCACCTGTTACTATAACGTAATTGACAATTAATTTATTTTACATAATAAAAAAAAAATCTGCCAGTCCTAAGACTCCTAAGCCTGTGCAAAGTATAAAGGGAAGTTCTTTGACTTTTTATTACAAATTAACAGCTCACGACGTTATACATAACATAACATACCTACATTGTTATTTCAGTATTAGCTGTTATCTTTAAAAAATGAATGCACTATTTGACTATAAAAATAACAGGATAGCAATAACAGTTTACAATAACAGTTATTGGCAAATAATGTAGCAGTGTTATTCATTATTTTGAAATAGCCGTTAATGCCATCACTACATAGAAGTAAAACATGAGTAAAACCATTTGTGTTTTGTGTGACTCCGCGTTTCAAAAATGTCACTTCCGTATGCTATGCATTTATGCCGCACTTTGTTTTGCTTGTGCCATGGTTTGTGCCTTTGGTTGTCTATGAGAATTCTTTATGGTTTGACTTTGACGTTTGACTTTGACTTATTTGACTGACATATTTATTTGACCGACCGAGTTCACTTGTTTTCGTTGTGGAGGACACATGAATGTTCGAAATGAATAATTATCATTGATTCTTTCATAAAAACATTATGATACCCCATAGTATTTTAACCAACATAAGTATAATTTAACCGTTGTTTTCTGGTTGTGATGTTCATTTTATCTCGATATGGGAAAATTCAGTACTTACAAGTATTTAGAGGTAAGTGGATTTCTTGCGCGAAATATTTTTTATTTTGCGCGTTATATAGTCATAAAAGCATCAAGGCTACCGATTCAGTCTATAGCTAGCTAGAACAGGTGTAAAATAAATTCTATGTACGATTTTTGTTTGTAAATACACATTTTTACAAAAATAGATTGAAGTACCTACATATTATTTTATGGGGTTTTTTTACCATTACAGCAAATTTATGTTAGTTATTTTAATGCTACATCATAAAATACTTAACAAATGAAACATGAAACCCTTATCTTGAAAAAATATAGCAAATTTTATTTCTTTAGGTACTTATATACTTCTTTATTATAAGTTATATTTCTACTCCTGCTTTTATTACTGTAGTTCTCTCTGTTCGTGTCAAAAATTGGACTCATTAACCGGTAAAGACCCGGACGACATTTATAAATTTCCATGTTCATTGTCTTACTATTGTGTCTGGTATTGGCGGTAACAGAACAGCTTATGGACATACACCACTGTGATCACCAACGTGTCTGTTTGTGGTGATTAAGAGGCATAGAGTACTATGATATAACTGAAATTAAGAAGCCATTTGTCCAGCAGCAATTTATTTATAAATACCTTTTGAGCACAACGGTACCAAAGGTGAACTTAATGCTAATGCATTCTCTAACAGTTAACCTGTAGGAAAACAAAAAAAAAATGTAACGAAATTACACAAAACCTACTGAAACCTTGTTCTAGAATGTCACAATAAGTGCAAATAAAGCAGGTTTTAATTTCTAGCCTATTTTTACTAAATCCAAAAGGTATAAATTACTAGACAGTGTTGTACTTACTTGTATATAAAAAACCACCAAAGTTTACTTACCTTAATAGATAGCTCATAATAGCTCATAATCATTCCAAAAACACTGTTGTCAATCAAATCAAAGTGAAAGTCAAATTCAACAAAAAATGTATTAAATGTAGGATAAATTAATCTCTTCAGGAAGATGATTTTTTAAATATTATTTTAGTGCAAAAGCTAAAAACTACCAGGATTCAGAACAACCACTGCTGGGAAGATTATGCTGAAAGAAACCCAGTTCAGTATTGGTCCCTACCCAGCCTGATGGATTCAGATATTACAATCACAATACAGATTTACAATTTTGTTAGGACATTATAGTATGCATTTAGATCTATGTACATATCTAAGTAGACATACTCGTAGCTCAAAATAACTCAAAATCATTGCGAAACACTGCTGTCGTTACTTTGACGTAAATATTTGTACTGAAAGTTTTTGGTGTAAGTAAGTAAAAACACTTTGCATCAAAATCATCATTATCATCATCATCATCAGGTCTTTTGTCTCCACTGCAGGAGCACGACCCTCTGTACTACCAGAGCCATACTTGGCCAGAGCAGCCAGAGGAGTTTGGCCTACACTCTCCTCGCTGGCCATACGAGTTAGAGAGGTTTCAATGATGTTTATAAGCTTTGTTTAGCTTGCATTTCCTAAGTCGCCTTGTATGACATCCACGGGAGGACTTGGAGTGATCCTATTCTACTCTGCCGGAAAACACACGGTACCTTGCACCGAAACAAAATACATGAAAAAAAACATAGTGTAATAATAATAATAATAATAAATTCCTTTATTTCAGGCAATAGCATTGTACTTACAAATTTTGTACAATGCCAGAGACCCATATTATAAATACCTTAGAACTAACATACATAATAATTATATATAATTTTTATCCTAATTTACACGTAATGTCGGCGACGTGTGACGCACAGTATCGTCGGGTAGCCGACCTCGGAACCTCCGAAATACGACACCCTGCGGCCAGAAGTCCTCCTTCATGAAGGTTGGCAGATGATGCGTCGGCACTCTCACCACATATGAATTAAAATTCGCTTTGTGGCGAGACTGCAGCCGTTCAACCCTCAAGGTGAAGTTGGACTTCTTTCGGACGTAGTCCACGACCTCCTCTACCCTCGTAGACCAGTGCAGACGGGACACGTACAGCTGCGTCGATGGTACGGCAGGACGCAGCGGAGAGTCTGGTCCGGGCGGCGCGGTTCCGCAGTTGTTGCGGCTCACGGGCTTCCTCCTCTTCCTTTCCACCTTCACGAAGCCCTCTTCATCACGCTGGTTCCTCTCGGGACCCGGTGGTGGCAACGTCTTGGTGGAAGCTGGCTTACGCCGTCTCCCTGTTGGCCCCTGTGCCAAAGGCCGCGTTGTGGTCGCGGCGGGTGTGGCGGCGGGCGCGGACGCAGCGGCAGCCTCGGCATAGGCCCGCGGCCGCGGCGGCACACCCGGGCTCGACGTCATCGGGGCGGGTGCGGGGGAGCGGGCGGCGGGCTGTGTAGCGCGCACAACAACAGGCGGCGACTGCAAACTGCTGACGGAGACATTTTGCGCTCCGCCTCGTCGCATGTTTACGTTAGCAGTCTCAGTAGGTGACCTACTTACCGAATCACCACTTTTTAATGTTAATAATTCGGTACGTAGCTCACTGATGGTAGATTCGGAGACCCCTAACCTAAACTGTACTTCGGCCAGGCTGGCTTTCAGGGCGATGATGTCCTTCAGCAGCCTAGTGACGTCGACGTGGTCGAACGTGACGGGAGGCAGCTTGTCCAGCCGCTTCGCCACGAATGTGGGCACATCATCCGGGTCTGTGACCTTCAGCAGGTTGATGATATCCTGCAAGCTTCTCTCCCCCTTTTCATCCCTTCTGCGGGACGGCATCCGGTCGGCCATGTCGAGACTCCTGTACAGCAGCTCCTTGCCACTGCAAATCTCCTCTAACTTGAAGTTAGACTTGCAGATCTGCAAGATGCTGATCTCGTCCATGGTATCGATGGCGTGCTGGATGAACGCCAACAGTTCGTTCGCTATGAGTGTTTCGGTACTCATAGCGGTATCGGGCAGCGGCTAAGCCGCACTATTCGCGAATAAATATTCTTGACAGTGCAATGCAGCGGTACGCGACTGTTGCCGAGCGCGTATCGCCGAGCACTCGAGTAATGTAATGTAATATTGGTGTAAAGGTAGAAAAAGGATAAAAGAATTGTTTTTCTTTATTCCAGTTAAAAGATGATACCTCAGCTCCACATATCAACGTAAGGTCAAGGATACTGAAGCAGCCGCGCCGCTTGAAGAAAGTATTCATCCTCCTCATAGTTTTAGTGTTATGCGTCACATACTTCTTGGGTAAGTTACAATTTTAGTGTTATGCGTTAGATACTACTAAGGTAATACAGTTTTAGTGTTATGCGCCAAATACTTTTTGTGTAAGTTACAATTTTAGTGTTTTTTGATTAAAACTAACGTTAGACACAGACATTATTAAAATTAGTTTATATGTTACTCACATATTGAGTCAGCTACCGGGAGCCGGTGCGGTGTACGGGCCTGTAGTCACATTCGCCCTGATGAAGATTCCGGATGAGGTCGAAACATGTCGGCAGTAACTGACTCTATGATTATGTGAGTAACCCGTTTACTAATTTTAATATAATGTTAGTGTTATGCTTCAGATACTACTTAGGTAATACAGTTTTAGTGTTATGCGTCACATATTTCTTGGGTAAATTACAATTTTAGTGTTATGCCTTAAATACTACTAAGGAAAGTAGGCAAAGACTAAAATCTTTTAAATCAAATGGAAAATTTCACATTTGATATTCGTTTGACTAGTTTGCGTGAAATATAATGATATATCGCCATACTCCATAGAGCCATACTCGGCCAGAGCAGCCAAAATATTTGGCCTACACTCTCCACGCTGGCCAAACGGATTGGAGAGCTTTGTTTAGCTTTTAATTCCTAAGTCGCCTTCTACGACATCCACGAAAAGACTTAGAGTGGTCCTATTCTACTCTGCCGGATTCCACACGGCTCTGTTATATGAATAATGCATGGTTTTAAATCATTCATTTGAGCTGAAGTTGCAGGCTTACAGGCAAGAATAGAATGACATGCTTTTCCAAGTATGTAATAACCGTAACATAACAGTCGCCTGCCATTTCTCGGTATGTTTATTGTTTTTACGTTACTGTACCTAACATGGAAAACCATGAGAATTTATCAAAGACTGCGAGTGTAGTAAAATCGAAATAACTCGTTTTTTTATTACCTCTACATTCTTCTTCTTCTTATCGTGTGTGTTAGTGACTAACACTAGTGTCAGAGTTTTTAAACCGCCTTAAAGGCCTCTGACATGGTTTTAGGTAACGACCAATGTCAAAGACAGTGACCGGGACCGACGGCTTAACGTGCCCTCCGAAGCACGTCTACATAGTTTCTTTATAGTATTATACTTTTTATCTGAAGAGCTCGGTGGCCCGGTAGAATCATACTCACTAGTTCCATTGAAATACTGAGTCAATGGAACTACTGGCAAAAAAAATCTCAGTAGTTCCATTGAAATACTGAGTCAATGGAACTAGTAAAAATGATCCGCCCGGTACGAGTGAGCATTACTAGCGCTTTTGCAAGTAAAATGACACCAAGCGTGGTCCACACTTAGATGGGTGACCACAAGTGGCGTAAAAATTTCTGGAGCTCCTCCGTGCTCTGGCACGTAAGCCGTTGATCCCGGCTGTCAACGTTGTATGGCAGTCGTCAAGCTATGTCAGATGCCTTTAGGTAGTCTGACAAATCTGGCACCAGTGTTGGCATTTACACACACGATAAAGAAAACAACAAAAACTTTTAACATTATAATCGACATAAATATTGATAAATGATGATGTTCTAAATGATCGTTGAAAAAAACATGGTCTACTGTAAATTTTAGGAAAATAAAATACAACATTTAATTAATTTTTAGTTTACAAGTTTATTTGCTTACGACGACCTCCGTGGCGTAGTGGTCACCATGCTAGTCCGCCATCCAGAGGTCCCGGGTTCGATTCCCGGTCAGGGCAAGTTGGAAAATGGCCTTTTTCAAATTGTTCTGGGTCTTGGATGTTTATCTATATATGTATTTGTTATAAAATATAGTATCGTTGAGTTAGTATCCCATAACACAAGTCTCGAACTTACTTTGGGGCTAACTCAATCAGTGTAATTTGTCCCTATATATTTATTTATTTATTTGCTAATACGTGTAATAATTTTCATTGAATACTATAGTTTCTTACATCAGATTTCCATAAAAGTTTATTCGAAAAGGTTATTCTGTATTATTTATTCGTAGCGGTTTTATCCTCAGCCTATCGATCTCAATCGAACGTTTGACTTTACCGATTGCAGCTAGCGAATTTGGGTTTTGGGTATGCCCACAACGGTGAATCCGCGCCTGCATTCCATTGCATGATGATAGATGTGATATAAAAAAATATTTGTACACTATTTTTCTTCATTATTTCAGCCGCATAACGTCCACTGCTGTACATAGGCCTCACCCAAAGATTTCCAAAATGACCGATTCAGAGCGGCCTGCATCCAGCGCTTTCCAGCGACCTTGGGCAGGTTATCTGACCACCTTTATTTATCTTTTTCTTATCTTTGACTAATAAAAATAACGAAAATAAAGCGCATAGCTGAGCTACAATCCTCTGCCCTCAAGGACAGTAACTGCGCCTTGATACAATCCCCCCTCCACACAAGGCACAAGCCCCCTACTTCGAAATTTACGCTGTCATTATTTTTGGATGATCTGAGTGATGGACTAAACAGAAGATACAGATACATCCCTGACGGGGCAGACAGAGCCCGGGGCCGTAAGACCCAAAGGCCACGCTTAGCGTGATGGTGGGCGTATCGCTAGTTGCTAGCCGCATCGCCTATTATCATGATTCAAATCTCGCCCATTCCCTCGATCGGCTTATACGATCTGCCCGGGAAGAGAAGCAGCTGGTACATTCTAAGTTTTTTCTTTTCTCCCAGACCAGCATGGAAGAAAACAGAATATTATATATATTCTTTTGACCTATCACATCATCCATATTGACTGATCTTGACCTTAAAATATATGCATTGTTGGTAGAATTATAAATAACTGTTCGGTGTAGGCATGCGACATGTGAAACTATGCGTGAAGCAATGTCAGGGTCGCGTTTTACTTTCAGACGAGTGAATTGCGATGAATATGACAATGTATTGGGTGGCGTAACCGTTTTATTGTTAGAATAAAACGTAGACTGATATGACTGTAGAAATTGTCCCCCCTTACAAAATTTATAATAATCTGATCGATTTAGTATGGGAAGTCGATTATTTTTTAATTTTTCGATTTATGTTCCTTCGGGAACTAAACCCCAGCGGGTTGTAAAATACAAATGAGAACCACGGAACAGAGAAATGGGACGACCTGCGAATGGGACGAGTTTGCAACGGGACGAGTTGTGAATGGGACGAGCTGCGAATGGGACAAGCTACGAATGGGACGAGTTGCGAATGGGACGAGCTGCGAATGGGATGAGTTACGAATGTGTGACGAGTTGCAAATGGAACGATTTGCGTCACACCCATCCCTTTTTGTACGACTGCCCAAAGAAAATGGTTATATACGTAGTTTTAATTTTTAAAGTAGCTATTATACTTATTAATAGATCAGATAACATTTAGGAGTGGAAAAGTCTTCTTTTTTATAGACTAGTTGCTTGCTATACTTTCCTCTACGGGGATTTTTCGGGTTCCAGTGCCTGCCCCCATTTGAAATAAATTATGTAAAATGAAACGTAGATATTAAATTTTTTGTCTTGATCAAGCCCTCGATAACCCTTCAAACTAAATAATGAACTAGCGTTAATAGTTTAAAATGAGAACGTGAAGCCCACACATTTGCGAAAAACGGCCGCTTTTGTCTAATGTGCGAAGAAAGCCTTCACGTTCTCACTTTAAGTTATATATAAACTGTAGTTCATAAAGTTGTTTGAAGGGTTAACTAGGGCTTGACCAAGTATTTTCTTTTTAAATGGGTACAGCACTGGAGCCCGAAAAATTTAAGTATCCTTATGTATTATTAGAACTTTGAAACAGGTAGGTTACGCTATAATTCAACCAAATTGCATCGTACTGGATAATCATAATGATGTAATCAAACATGAGTGATCTCATTAATTTTTGTAGATATAACCTAACGCAACACGTCATATACGTATTTCTATAATCAGGTAAATAGGTACTTACATTTATCGAAATAAATCATGACGTATATGATATTAAATTCTGTGTGAAATTTCAATTTAAGTATAGCCGTTTTGAATGGTTATATCACGTGTATATACATTTTATCGTTTAAATATTGACTTCAATTATACAAGCATTAAACATACGTACATGACGGTGCGTCATATACTTAGTAAATTTATATTTTATTTTGTTATACATATTATATAATTCATGCTATGCTTATGGTTGGATTTCTTCTTGTCTTTACAACGTGTTTTAGTAAGTAAAACCAATCAGATGTTTTTAAATATTTATTAGTTAAATTATCAGTGCCGCACGGTTTTACTGCTTAATGTATCCTGTGTTTTAATCAAGGGTGTCAGCTTCCTGCATACCAAGTTTTAACAAAATTGGTCCAGCCGTTTGCGCGTGAAGAAGTAACAAACATACACACGCACGAACCTTTATAATATCAGTGTGATTAATATGATCTTCTAATCTTCTAACGGTCAAATTATCCATCTAAATAAATATGTCGGGTTTCCGATCAAAAGTCGTTAACCCTAGATTGAGTTCGCGAACTTAAACTGCACATATTTAGGGCGTCGGCCTGATTGACAGCGAGTTATTGTCCGCTTGATCAAATCTTAAGATACGGAAGGAAAGAGAGTTAAAGGTGTTTAGGGAAACATACGATACGGAAGAAGAAATAATTAAAGGTGTTTAGTGATAATGATAAGATAAAGAAATGATAGGAAGTGCTTTATTTAAAACATACATACATACTATCACGTCTTTATCCCTAATGGGGCTGACAGAGCATTTTGGGTCTTGCGGTTCTATGCAGAGCCCAGAGCCGCAAGACTCAAAAGCCACTTTTAGCGTCATGGTGGGCGAGAAGATGGAAAAGCAATCAATACAGTGATGGGTTGCTAGCCGCATCGCCTGTTAACATGATTTGCATTTTTTCCCATTCCCTCGATCGACTTTTACGATCTGCGTGGGAAGAGAAGCAGCTGGTACATTCTAAGTTTTTTTATTTATCCCAGACCAGCATGGGAGTTTTAAAACATGTGCTGTACCAAACCCATATAAGTAAATGGGATAAGTCTAAGAAAATATTAGTGACAGTATACTTGTCACGTTATCTGGCTAGCGACTGCACTCATAATATATCTATCTCACTTTTTTATAAAAGAAATATCGCTGCTACTGACGTATACGCCCCGCCCCATATCATCCATACGAGGGCTAAGTCTGCAACTTGCATATAAAGTCTATTCAGTCAGTGCTCTGTGTGTGCTGCCAGTATATAGTTTTACTGTTTTTGGTATAGCTAGACTTATGTTACCCGTTATCACAAAGTTCTGAAGATGAATTCAACGGCGATGCATGTGATTTGCTCAATAGTGTTGACAGGTCTTTTTAGTGAATTTTTCATGTCGGTTTAGGTATTTTTTACGGGAAACATATCCTTTCTCAAACTGTCCTTTTCTTAGAAAGCCCTTTTTGTAAAATGTTAATTTTTTAAACGTATAACTTTTCGGCCGAAGAAAATGTAAATCGCGTGTAGCTCTGACGTCCGCCTTATCGCTTTCTACCAAGATGACGCCTGAAGTCTGCAACTCGCCTAACTCCGGTCAGTCATTCGAGAGCGCCGGTCAGTGGCGCGTGCTGCCAGTATATAGCTGAGCTTGTTTCACCGTTATAGGTATAGCTAGGCTTGTGAATTTAAAATCTGTTTTGTTATGATCAAAAGTTACCTGTGATCACAAAGTTCTGAAGATGAATTCGACGGTGATGCATGTGATTGGCTCAATGATGTTGACAGGTTTGTTATGAGTTTTGTTCTTTGTTGACAACTTTTTGTATACTGGAATCGTGGACTACTCAATTTCTCATATCGACTGAATCGTGGAAGTCATTTACTTCACACAAGACAGTGTTTTTATGTTTAAACAAGTGTTTTCTCCTTACTAGGCTTGTGATTTTAAAATCTGTTTTGTTATGATCAAAAGTTACCTGTGATCAAAAGTTCTGAAGATGAATTCGACGGCGATGCATGTGATTGGCTCAATGATGTTGACAGGTTTGTTATGAGTTTTGTTCTTTGTTGACAACTTTTTGTATACTGGAATCGTGGACTACTCAATTTCTCATGTCGATTGAATCGTGGAAGTCAATAATATATCCTGGTAGGCTTTTACACAAGACAGTGTTTTAATGTTTAAACAAGTGTTTTCTCGTTATGAATTTTGCTACCGGTAATTCAGACACACACAATGCTGTTTCTCATAGTATACAAAACAAACATTGAATCAGTCTGAGAGAGTTGTGATTTTTAAATCATGTTTTTGAAGGACTAAATCATTTTGATTTGGTTGGCAGAACGTAATATTTGCCCATAGACCTAGATAAAAAAAAACTTTGCCATTGTTTTAACCCCTGACAAAAAGAGAGGTGTTATAGGTTTGACGCTACCGTGTGTCAGTCTGTCTGTCTGTCAGACCTAGATTAAAAAAAAAACCTTTGCCATTGTTTTAACCCCTGACAAAAAGAGAGGTGTTATAGGTTTGACGCTACCGTGTGTCAGTCTGTCTGTCTGTCAGACCTAGATTAAAAAAAAAAACCTTTGCCATTGTTTTAACCCCTGACAAAAAGAGAGGTGTTATAGGTTTGACGCTACCGTGTGTCAGTCTGTCTGTCTGTCAGACCTAGATTAAAAAAAAAACCTTTGCCATTGTTTTAACCCCTGACAAAAAGAGAGGTGTTATAGGTTTGACGCTACCGTGTGTCAGTCTGTCTGTCTGTCTGTGGCATCGTAACGCTCGAATGGAAAGACCGATTTCGATGCGGTCTTTTTTACGTAAAAGAAAGTTCCCTGGCGGTGGGTGCTTCTAAGCTATGCTAGATGAAAATTAGTTCAGCCGTTTAAAATTTATTGGGGGTTCGAACAATACAGTGAAAATAAGTTTCATTCGGCGTTTCTTCTCAGCAGTGGTCGTTGCGAAGAGCTGGCATAGGTAGCTTTTCTTTAAAAATAAATTTAATTTTTTACACTACATGTAATGTAAATTATAATTATTGACGTGTAAAAGCGCCTGTAAAGGTCTTATTACTGAATAAACAATTGAATTTTGAAACTTAGTGCTTTCGCTAGTAAAAAATAGATGGCGTTTTTAACAATCAGGGATTTTTCAAATTGTTTAGTAAATAAATAAACTTGTGTCTATTTCACACTACTTACAGATGTTTTTAAACCATATTTTTCAGTATTTGTATAAGAACAAAACACACATCATTTTCGCTTTGCCGCGCCCAGATTCTAATTTTTTAAACCAAATCTCCCAACATTCATGAACTGACTGAATAGTTGAATATGAACGGACTGTAGGCGCAAAATAATTTTTCAAAACTAAAAACCGATTTTGATAAAATTCTATGGGACCAACTGACAAGTTATGCCCTTTCAAATAAAAAAAAAATTTCCAAATCGATTCAGGCGTGTTCGAATAATCAGATACTACATAAAAGTAAATATTTCGACGGAATGAAAACTTCCTCCTTCTTGGAAGCCGTTAGAAAGGGAGGCCTGAAGCGTTCCATCACGCTCTCGCTCTAACGGTTCTAAGCGACAGAAAGGGATAGTAGCATGCGAAAGATCCTAAAAATCCTTTGGGGAACGAATGTAGTTCTTTCTTCTTATTTCTTGCAACTGAAATGACAATGTTACGAATCACTACATGATTCATGTTTACGCAAAGATGCGTGAATTGTGATTCAGAGCTGAAATTATTACTCAGCAGCCACACAAACATTATTGGTCACATTTTTCATAGCTGTATGTATCGTTTACCTTTATAGCTGAAGTTTAAACCTTTACCTTTTATTTAACAAATAAAAGGTAAAGGTAAAAGGTACTTGTGTAAGTCTGGTGACAATAATGAAGTCAATGAGCTGTACTGATGGAGTCGGGAGATCTTCGACGGAACTCAGCTATAAAACAACATAACCTCATTGAGCAGGACTCGTTTGATTTGTCTTGACGAGCACGTTTTGGTAGACGATGCTTAGGGTCCGATCACGGAGGCGGATGGTGGTTGATGGAACTCAGCAATAAAACGACACAATTCCATCGAGTTTGGGCTTATTTCATTTCAATAAAAGCTTGTACAAACATTTTTTTTTTCAAAAAGCTTATTTTATATTTTAGAAATAAAAACATGTTTCGCGTTAATTCCCGTATGCATTAATCCTACTAATATTATAAATGCGGAAGTGAGTTTGTGTATTTGTTTGTTTGTTACCACTTCACGCTTCAACCACTGAACCTATTTAGATGAAATTTGATATGGATATAGTTTGAAACTCAGGGACGGACATAGGATAGTTTTTATCCCGAAAATCCCACGGCGAGCGAAGCCCACGGGCACAGCTAGTTTAGTAATAAAATAGCAACGGAATGGTTTAAAATTTTAAAATTAGTTACTTTTTCATAGTTTGCTGATGAGACATGTTGAAAAAATCAGATCTTATCTGTATTTACACAAATTTACGTTGTACATAAAGCCTGTTTAAACATTTACTAGTACCAGATATTTAATAACGATGTTGTTTATTTTTTGTCGCAAATGGCGCTGTAATGTAATGATTATTATTAATAACAATTTGACACAATGATAAACTATGCAACATTTGCACTCTACATTATTTATATCTATACATATAATAAAACAGTAAAAAAATGTGTAAATTGAATATATTTCCGAAAACATTTTTTGGGCGATGGACACATAGTAATAGAGTTAGAATTAAAAAATATGTCTGTCTGTTTGTACACGCTAATCTCTGGAAATACTGAACGGATTCAAATGAAACTTTTTTTTGTTGTATAGCTGTTAAGTCTGGGCAGCGTATAGGGTACAATTGATTTTTTAAAATGGAACACCTGATGCAGTACCCATAATACTATAAGAACTTAAATGACGCCTTAGCAAAAGTTGTTCAGCCTGTTGAGCAGTTTCCGGAGTCATAAAGTTAAGGCTCTTACCCGCGCTAGCGACCTTGAAAACACAAAAAAAATATTTCTCTTTCTGTAAGTGAGATTATCAGAAACCCTCGTACAACTTTTTAGCTAGTATCCTTAAGTTTCATTAGAACCTCGAAAGTCATTGAAATACTATCCACTTTAGAAACCTTTACAAAAAGAGTCAAAAGTGGCCGTTTTTAGTATTTTTTGCAAAGGAAACTACAGCGTATTGTATTTCAATGACTTTCGAGGTTCTAATGAAACTTAAGGATACTAGCTAAAAAGTTGTACGAGGGTTTCTGATAATCTCACTTACAAGAAGAGAAATTAATTTTTTTGTGTTTTCAAGGTCGCTAGCGCCGGTAGGACCCTTAAGCGAACGAAGTCGCGGGCTTCGGCTAGTCTTGAATAAACTTGGTCCTACAACATTTTTGGATATACAATTAAAAGGGGGATGCATGAATTTTTCGTGGTCCAGTCCTGCCCCAATTTGAAATAAATTATTTGAAGGGAAACGAAGATAATTAAAATTTTATTATGCGGCTCTAGATAACCCTGTAAATTAATTTATGAACTAATGCATACATACAGTTTAAAGTAAGAACGTGAAGCTTTTCTTAGCATTTTTGCCAAAACTGTCAGTTTTAAATGTAAGGTAACAAAAAACATATCCATACTAAATGTGCTGGGCAATTTTTATGGGAATGTCGTGTTTTTTTTTTTTTACTTTTATTTTAATTTTATAATGCTACAGTGATCTAGTACATAGGTACAGCCCGTGCGCCGTGGTTTGATTTGTTACGGGTATGTCATTTTCTCGTTGTATACTATACCTTTGCGCTTCCTGATACCATGAAGACCATAGAAGTAGAATTTTATTTACTGCGTAAAAAGACCACACTAGCCGACAGATAATATGATAAGTGTCATCTTCATAAGAGCAAAAGAGATAGCATCAATTTGACAATGAGACAAGTTTTCATACAAAACATGTCACCCATTGTCACCCAGGCTCGAACAATGTTACACGACAATTTGATTTTCCAAATTGTAAACTGTGTTTATTTATAAGTTATCTTATACTGGAAAGATGGTATCGTACTGCTTTACCCATAGTTTGTGTAGTAGGTACAAATACAACCCATAAAAAGTTACACAGAAATATTTCGTTTCTGGTCACATTTTACAATACTCTATATCCATCTTATACCTTCTAAATCTATGGTGAAGACAGACACTAGTCGTGCTAGTTTTAAAACCTCGCTGTTTAAGCATTTGCTTGCTGAGACAAATTAAGTGTAAAGTTACTGCATATGTAGTTTTAGTAATAGTACCTAGGCGGCCGAGCTTTGCTCGGTTATTACTATTTATATTGTGAGTGGTTGTCTAACCGCCATATAAACCAGCGCCCCCTATATTAATATCATAACATCGCCTTCGCCTAGATGGCGGTAAAAGCGAATTAAAACTCGCTATGGTTTGTTTTGTAACCTATTGCATATTTTTGAGACCTATGGTTGAACAGTGGTGAAACGGTGTTTAGGTGATAATCTACATAAACTTTTTTAAACGTGTCTAAAAAAAACAAACAAAATTGAAAAATGATATATTAACTTGTACATTAAAAAAAAGTAGCCACCGAATGGGATTCTAACTCGTAACACTCTTTCGTGCCGTCGGCATCTATTTAACCGCTGGGCCAGACGGATTGTAGCCGATAGGACGAAATTAGCGACTATATTCGGCGTGAAAAGAAAAACGCATGAAAACTCGAAAACACGCGTTTTTCTAAACATAAGACTAATCTTGTTGTTTACCCCAAGAAATTTCAGAGAAATCGTTAAAGTCGTTTCCGAGATCACAGAAATTTATATATAAATATACAAGAATTGCTCGTTTAAAGGTATAAGATATCCTAAGATGTATTATTATTCAAGTAGTATACAATATAACTGGTATGTATACATATGTATATAATCGTATGTATTATATGTATTGTATATTTTATTAGTTTTTGTTTGATTATATGAACCATATATGTATTTATTTTAGTAATTAGTATACAGTAGTTTATCTTATTTAGTAATTATTAGTAAGTATTTATCTGAATTATACCATAATATTTTTCTTTTTGCTATCCCATTATTTTACACCCACATAAATTTCTCTAACAACCCAAAGGTTGACTGTTTGATAATGCTTTTAGCATTAAGTCGTAAATTGTATTTTGTACAATAAAGGTTAAATAAATAAATAAATATATACTTTCACATCTTTGTCCCTAAGGGGGCAGACAGAGCGTCTTGTAAGTAGCCGTGCTTGTCTACCTATAATTCGATAGTTACATTAAATTAAAAAAAAATTGTTTATTCATAAAAAATGTTTGACACTGAACACAGGCAGCAGGGGCCCACCAATTAAGTTTTTATAAACCTGTATCTGGGGAGTCCCGCTCTTTTACATCATAAATCATACAAAGTAAATTAAATTATATTGTGTAATTCCTTATTTGTGTGTTATGAATGTTGTAGTTGTATGAAGTTGAAAACATTAAGTATACCTATAGATTTTATATCGTTCGTCGTAATTCAAATCTCGTAAACAGTTATCAGTTTTAAGTGAAATTTTACTAATAAACATAAACGTTAATAAAATTTTATTAGCATGTAATTCTGAAACTATAATCTTTTAACGTTTATTACTTGAAGAGAAACCTTTGTGAAAACATGAAGAAAAAAATACAACCATCGTTGAAAATGTTTTACTCGTTGATCACAGGTAAGGCACAACCGACCCGCATTCTGTGGGACAGTCCCGTAGTGACGGTTGGAGTCCCGCATTGCAATCTATGTCTAAATTGCACTAAAAAAAAAAGGGATAGCACTACCAGTTTTGCTAATTTCAATTTGTTTATTAAATACCAAACTTTTGTTTAATTTAGCAGAACAATGTAGATTTTATTAAAACGAATTTTAATTACTAGGAGCCCTGAGTTTAGCCGTCACTCAAATTTTGGTAACTTGTAGCAAAAATTGTTGCTACTAGCAACCATTCTTTTTTCTCAGTGTGTCTATACACAAAATTCTCGTGACAGTGTTTGTAGCAAAATTCCTCCGAAACGGGTTGACCGATTTTTATGAAATTTTAAGTATTTTCAGGGAATAGGACGTAAACTATTTTTCTTAGAATTTATAATATTAATAAAATCTGGGCAAACAAACTTTTAGGGACTAGGCACCTGAATCTTCTGGGATCCAGTAGCGCCCCCATTGAAATCGGGCATGTCGTTTCGAAATAAAACGTAGACTACGTTTGTATGGAAAAGTGTATTTTGGTCTAGGGTAAGGGGACTCTTAAGGCCTGGGGTCTTTTCTACCCGTCAACCAACACTTATTATTTTTACTTGTTCACAGGGATATTCGCGGGCCAGTCGCAATGGCTCGACGGCATCGCGAAGAGCTTGGGTTATGAGAGCGAGAACCACTATGCCGTCATCATCGACGCCGGCTCCTCAGGGAGCAGGGTTCTGGCGTATAAATTTAGGGTACCGTTTACAGGTAAGATCTTACTTCTTCTCGTGTCGAAGGCTCAAAATCAGATTTTTTCCATCCAGAAGGTTGCCACTTTCAGAGCGTTGTCTGAGGCCTCATATAGGTCACGCTTAGTGCAGCTGGTAAGGCACGATGGGCAGGAGAGTTGTGTCATAGTCTGGTCGTTATGACCACATTAACACTGTGTTGCAGTTTGGTCAATACAATGTCCTTTTTAATTAAGTACAAATATTTTAAGGTATTCAGTCCATCATTTCGAACAACTATTCCCAATAAATGTATATCGAAATACAAAATAAAAAATTTCATTTTCGATAGTAATAATGTCACGTGACTACTTCGATTTGTATGAAAACCTAAAATTTTTTTTACGTTTTTCCTTATACATTCATTGGGAAAAGTTGTTCAAAATGATGGACTGAACCACCCCTTAAAATATTTGTACTTAATTAAAAAGGACATTGTATACCGCCACCGGGCTATATTATGCTTGCACCGGCCTTCCTCAGTTCGGAGTCGGTTTAAGCTTTTATATATGGCCCATGGTAGCTCATGACCCGAAGATCTTACTTGTTTATATATTTACCTAGCTGGTGCCGGCGACTTCGTCTGCGCAGGATTACACGATATCTTTATAAATTGAAGCCTATGTGTTATTCTGATGTATAAGCTATATTATTGTACATACATACATACATACATACATACTATCACGTCTTTATCCCTAATGGGGCAGACAGAGCATTTTGGGTCTTGCGGCTCTATGCAGAACCCAAAGCCATTATTGTACAGTTTCATTAAAATCCATTCAGTAGTTTTTACGTGAAAGAGTAGTAAACATCCATCAATTTTCGCGTTTAAAATATTAGTAGGATTTTATTGGCTATCTTACTGTACTAGAGAACTTAAGTGTACAGGTTTTCTCATTATATTTTCTATTTGACTTTAAGAAACTATGATCGCACAGTTTGGTATTTTATTCAAATCCCATAGAAAATCGGTATTTGACATATTTTTTTCGTATTCATATCAAAAAGTAACATATATATGATAAGGCTTTCCAATGTGGTATAAGTGGAAACTGTCAAACAATTCTGTCAGACAAAAGATAAAGGGTGCACGAACATATACACCCGCGTGACGCCACAGCCATTGTAGCAGATGTATAAGAAGGGTTAAAAATGCGAGATGCGTAAGTCAGCCAGCCAACGTTACATACAATACTTTTGCTACGACCATATTTACTAAATAAAATACAAAAAAATGCTTGACATATCAATGTAGAGAGTAATGCACAACCTCATTCGTTTATGAGGCGTGCAATAAATAAAGGTTGAATGTTTGACATAAATATATTTGGTAGATACTAAGTACACAGAAAAAAAGACCTTCTTAAAATAAGACAAAAATACTTAATAGAAAGCAAATTGCATTCAACCAAGAATATGGTTTACTCATATATACTGAAACTAATATTTTCTTGGATATAGCTAAGAGATTCTTTTGAATGCATTTTTTAAAAGAAGATAAGTGTTACTTGAAAGAAGAAAATAAGTTTTCCGCCAAGACAAACATGTTTCATAGATTTAAGAAAATCAACATCTTAAACGAAAGCTCTTTTGATTTGTTGTTTAGAAGAAATATTGTATTTTGGATGAAGCAATTAAAAAATGTTTCCTTTAAGTTAATGATTCTTAATTCAAAGCTCTTTTGATTTATTTTTTTATAGTTGTTTTATAGTTAGGTAAGTGGTTGTTTTATTACTTACGTATTACTACAGTTTTATAACGTACCTACATTATTCTTAGTGGTAAGTAAAGTTTTTATTATAATTCCGAAATAACTTGACTTTAACACTGACGCCGGGTCTTCAGCGCGTGTTTTTCTCTATACGGAATTAGAATAAAAACTCTACTTACCACTAAGAATAATGTAGGTACGAACTGTAGTAATACGTACGTAATAAAACAACCACTTTCCTAAAACAACTCAAAACTATAAAACAACTCAAAGCTTTGAAAAATGGGACGGACGCGGCGCGGAGCACAGACAGACCAAATAGGCAGGTTTTGACACGCTCAAACTCAAAAGTCAAGAAAAATATTTTTCTACTGAAGTAAATTAACTTTTAGTTCAAAGAAGTTACCTTAAAAAAAGGAAATGTATTTCTTTAAACAAATTACAAATATCTTTTATTAAAAAACAAGAAACTTCAGTTTGGGTAATTAAATATGTTTACTACTCTACTCATTTTGAGTTAAACATTTTTCAATTCAAGAAAATAATTTCTTTGTCGAATAAAAACGATTGGTCAAGAAAATATTTCATTAATTTAACATCCTTAAGTAATTAATCTTAGCATTTTTTTGAGTTAGTTTAAGAAAATACTGTCTTCTTGACTTTAGAATTTGATCTTCCTTTACTTGAAAATATTTTTGTGAACTAAAAAAATATATTATTTAAATTCAAATAAAACCCCAGTTTTCTTTTAACGGCTTCAAGTTTTTGGTTGAAATAAATATTACTAAGTTTAAGTAAAAATTACTTAAGTATAGCAAATATACCAAGAAAATCAGTTTTCTTGAATTAAAAATTCTTTTTTTTCTGTGTAGGATAGAGAGTAAATACTTTTCTAAAGTCATATTATGTGTGTTAATATAGTCACAGATTACTAATAAGTTACTACGTAACAGATACATCACTTCCCTACAAACGCCAAATACCTACGCTTTATTTAACTAAACTTTCTAGCTGTCAAGCGACGCGAGGAAATATGAGCCTAACTGCTTTGACTCAACGGAGCGTTTTAAGTGCACAGCGGGCGATGACGTCGGCCGTTGTGAGATTACCTTAGGGTTGACTCAATGTTGTAAAATACAAAAATGAACGTGACGCATATTTATGAAAAGAATTTTTTTTTAAAAAGGATCTATAGATGATTTGACTTTAAAAGTTGTGACGTAATAAGAGCGTGTGATTTTCATAGAAACTTCATAAACTGTGGATGTACCGTACATCGCAATGAGAAACATACGATATTGAGTAATTCTTTATAGCATACTTTCTAGTTCACGTAAATCGTTGTTATATACTTTACTAGAGGAGCTCGGTGGCCCGCACTAGCACTTTCGCATGTAAAGCGGCACACGGCGTGGTCCGCACTTGGATGGGTGACCACAAGTGGCATAAAAATTGAGCTCCTCTGTGCTTGCATTGGTTCCGGCTGTTATATTGTATGGCAGTCGTTAAGCTATGTCAGATGCCTTTAGGCAGCTTGAAAAATCTGAAACCAGTATTGGCCACTTACACACACGAAAAACAACAACATATACTATCTGGATACAGTACATCGATGTTAAACTTTCGACGTTCAATAGGACAATCAAACTTCATACCTACAAAATAATCTGATTGGATGAGACAGTACCAAATCCTATTCTATACGACTACCTACCTACTTTTAAACGAAAAAAAAACACTTACTTTCCTCGTCTTTTGGCAATGTGAAAAACGACAATTCTTTATTGGTTCTTTGATTTTGACATTGGAATACCGCACAATAATGTCTTGACATTGTTAAATATAACGCTTGTAAATATAAGAAGATATTGTAAACAAACAATACGCAAATAAGCAAATCTCATGCACGCGACTACGACTACACATGCCGGAGTGCGGCGCCCCTTTGCCACTTGGGCGTTAGAAAACACGGCTAGCCGGTAGGTACATTTTGAGCGATCTTGATCGAGTGACGGAGGCCTGATATAGTAGTGTTCCCATGTTCATGACTTTGTAAAGGACGGATAAAAGTACAGGAGTAGAGAAAAAAAAATAACGGTAGTCTTAATTATGAAAAAATCTGATTTAAATTCTGTATTTTAACCTAACTTTTATCATACTGTTATTGTTTTGTTTCCAGTATTTGGCCAAGGTAATTTGGACCTAGTAGAAGAATATTTCGAGCAATCCAAGCCCGGTCTGTCTTCCTATGCAGACAATCCGGACCAGGTAAGATTTTGGATATGTATATAAACATATATAAATATAATCAAGTCTGTATTAACAATTCTTCAGATTGTTTAAAAGTATTATGGACATATTGAAGCTTTCGAGACGGGCCCAGAATACGTAATTGTATAAGTACAGAAAAATCGCTATTGGATAGTAAATTTGCTAAATTGACCCCAGTTACAGCGTACTGTAAGTCCTATTTAGTTTGTACGCCGCGCATATGACTTTAGACTTAGTCTACCGTGCGCCGAATGAGCTAAAATATACCTTACGTCTGACAAGCGACGGTCCATATCCTTTTATCTCTAGCGTTATTTAAACATTCCAACCTTATGTCTATGAATAAGCCACGTCAGAGGGGCCTGTCTCAAACGGGTTTGTTTATAAACTATGAATTGTTCTGTTCTCTATTGTTTTGATTCAGTTGCCCGGTTATGATGTCAATATTATCTGATTCCTGAGGTTTGTTTCCAATTACCATAAATGCGGAATTTAGCATTTTGAGGTATGCGACCGAATTTCAGTTTCAAGCAACATTAAACGTTACGAAATTAAGATAAAGTATAATTTGGTTTGACACGGTCGAGTGAATGACTATCCTGTTAAAGCCACGTATTACACTATATACGTTTAATAATATTACATGGATAATAAGGTGAAGGTCATTCTATAGATTGTTAAAAAATATAGTATAAGTATGTATTGTTTCTTATCTCTGATAAACAAATAATGGCGAAGATACACGTATTTCAATTTCGTGTAATGTCTCGATCAGCGACGATTTTTAACCAAAGTTGAAGTAAATCACCCCCACTCCGAAACTTGGAAGTGCTGTTTCTTTGTGAATTGTTACTACTTTGTTAAACGAAAAAATATGGGTCCTTTATATTTGGATAATCCATTTGACGAACTAAATAAAATTATCTTTGTGAATTATTACTACTTTGCCTAACGAAAAAATATGGGTCCTTTATTTTTGGATAATCTAGTTGACGTACTATATATATGTATATACAATGTCCTTTTTTATTAAGTACAAATACTTTAAGGGGTGATTCAGTCCATCATTTCAAACAACTTTTCCCAATAAATGTATATCGAAATACGACAAAATAATTTTCATTTTTCATAGTAATGAAACCACGTGACTACTTCGATTTCTATGAAAACCTAAAAAAATTTTTTCGTATTTCAATATACATTTATTAGGAAAAGTTGTTCAAAATGATGGTCTGAATCACCCTTTAAAATATTTGTACTTAATTAAAAAGGACATTGTATATATATATATATATTTATTTATATATATATATTTATTTATATATATATTTTTTTTTACCCAGTCCAAATCCATTTTTTGGGCGAGCAGCGTTACATTGCTTGTTTTATTGTTACTGTTCTTAGCGCGCATAGCTCCGCAACGCAATGTAATGCTACTAACCCAAAATTCTCTACCCACGTACAACAGGCTAAACGGTTCTTACCCACACCATTTATCTGTAAATAGTACTGAATCTATCTTTTTTCTGTAACCAGGGTGCCCAAACTATAGTACAACTAATAAAAAGGGCTGAGTTTCTCGTCCCGCAAGAGAAACGTAAGGTGACTCCACTAATTGTGCGGGCGACTGCCGGTCTACGATTGCTGCCACACGAAAAGGCACAGGGCCTGTTGGACCATGTCTACTCAGCTATTTCTACGTGAGTATACCTTATTGCAATGGAATAGGGTTCAAATTTGAATGTGTTGGTGTCACGCCGCAAGAGAATCGCAAGGCGACTTCACTAATAGTGCGGGCAACTGCCGGTCTACGATTGCTGCCACAGGAAAAGGCACCGGGCCTGTTGGACCATGTCTACTCAGCTATTTCTACGTGAGTATACCTTATTGCAATGGAATAGGGTTCAAATTTGAATATGTTGGTGTCACGCCGCAAGAGAATCGCAAGGCGACTTCACTAATAGTGCGGGCAACTGCCGGTCTACGATTGCTGCCACAAGAGAAGGCGCAGAGCCTCTTGGACCATGTCTGCTCAGCTATTTTTACGTAAGTATACCTTATTGCAATGGAATAGGGCTCAAATTTGAACGTCTTTGTCTCACGCCGCAAAAGAAACGCAAGGTGACTCCAATAATTGTCCGGGCGACTGCCGGTCTACGATTGCTGCCACAGGAAAAGGCGCAGGGACTATTGGACCATGTCTTCTCAGCTATTTCTACGTCAGTATACCTTATTGCAATGGAATAGGGCTCAAATTTGAATGTCTTTGTCTCACGCCGCAAAAGAAACGCAAGGTGACTCCGCTAATTGTGCGGGCGACTGCCGGTCTACGATTGCTGCCACAAGAAAAGGCGCAGGGCCTCTTGGACCATGTCTACTCAGCTATTTCTACGTGAGTATACCTTGTTGCAATGTGATAGGGTTCAAATTCCATCGTGTTGTTATCACGCCGTAAGAGAATTACAAGGTGACTCCAATAATAGTGCGGGCGACGACTGGTTTATGATTGCTGCCACACGAGATAGCACAAGGCCTCTTGGGCCATGTCTACTCAGCTATTTCTACGTAAGTATCCCTTGTTGCAATGGAATAGGGTTTAGATTCAATTGTGTTGGTCTCAAGCCGCAAGAGAATCGCAAGGTGACTCAAATAATTGTGCGGGCGACTGCCGGTCTGCGATTATTGCCATAGGAGAAGGCACAGGGCCTCGTGAACCATGTCTACTCAGCTATTTCTACGTGAGTATACCTTGCTGCAATGGAATAGGGTTCAAATTCAATTATGTTTGTCTCAAGCCGCAAGAGAATCGCAAAGTGACTCCACAAATAGTGCAGGCGACTGCCAGTCTACGATTTGCCACATAAAGGTCACAGCACACTTATCAACTCGTAAACGAAACGTAAACGTATCAACTCGAGCAGCTCAGTATTCTTTGTATGAAACTTTCTACTGCAACGCACACTATTCGGATTCGTAACGTAAACGCCTCGCCTCGGGACCAGCTCACGAACCGCTTTGCTGGTCGGTTAACTAGCGGTCCCCGCGCTTGCGGCTCGCCGTCCGCGCGCTTACGCCTCTCCGTATGCGAGCTGACGTCTCTCCGTTTCCTCACACCCGCGTTTTATTTATTTGTAGATAAACAAAAATTGATGGCTATGATTGCCAACTCGCGTATTGTGAACCAAGTCATAACCGTGCGCTACACTTTACGTTTAAAATTATCTAGTGCCAGCCAGACCAAAGCGGCCGGCTAGCGGTAAGCGCGGCGTCGCCCAGCCGTAGTCGAGTCGACGTACCGAAGCTGAGCCTGTTTGGTTACGTGCCTACGTCAGGTTGACGCCTGGTTGACCGCGCGACGAAAGGCGATACTGTGTCGATCCCTTTCCGAGTTGATAAGTGTGCTGTGACCTTTAGGCGGGAGGTCTTCTGGATCATTTCTACACAGTTCCACGTGAGTACACCTTATTGCAAAGGGATAATGTTCAAATTTGAATGCCAGTACCTAGTATATCTTAAGAAAACAATGTTGACGTCACTGAAGGGGCAGGCGACTGCCAGTCTACGATTTCTGCCATAGAAAAAGGCGGCGATTCTTCAGAATTATGTCCACACAGTTCTAAGTGAGTACACCTTATTGCAAAGAGAAAGGGTTCAAATTTGAATGTCAGTACCTATTATCTGTTAGGTTAGAACAGAATGGTGCACAGCTATTTCTTCGCAAATATGCCTTATTTCAATGAAACATGGTTCAAATTTGCATATCCTCGTATTGTGCTTATATACCTAGTTTCGCAATTGATTACCTACGAGTCTAATGACGGCAATTATTAATTAATCTGAAAATTATTTATTGATCTCAGTTGACCCTAAAGATTACCATGATCCTTGACATTGTCGAGATAACATCTAAACCTTGCATGTAATTGCTCATACACATACACAGACACACACACACTTTCACGTCTTTATTACACATCATCATCATCATCATACTCGCGTATTTCTGGTTGCATCATCAGCGGTAACGCTTCAGAGGCCGGGGTCCGCTACCTAACATAGGTGATTTGACGAGGTTACTTGTTTTTCACAGAGCGACTGCCGTCTGACCTCCGCAACCCAAAGGGTAGATCAGAACCAATCCTTGGATAGGTTTGAGCTGACGCTAGATGGGTTGGGGACCCATAGTTTATACGTGCATTACGAAACACGGAATTATCTTTCCGGGTGATCAGGTGATTCAAGCCTACGATATTCTAACCAGACTGGAAACAACTTTTCACAACGTATGCTTCTCAGTGGGATTCGAACCCACGACTTCCGAATCACATGGCAAAAGCCTCAACCGATTAAGCTAAAATTTTGCATTCTTATTCCCTTCGACTGTCGACATAGCAGACACAATAGTAAAACAATACATTAGACACCCGCTCCGGGCGTCCGACATTTAAAGGGACAAGTCAGATGACAATACAATTTCATGGAGCGAATGAGCTGTTCTGATGATGGAGTCGAGAGATATTCGACAGAACTCAGTTATTAAACAACGTAACCTCATGCAATGAGTTGGACTCGTTCGATTTTTCTTTACGAACGCATTATGGTTGACAATGACTAGGGTCTGATCACAGAGACAAGGTTGGTTGATGGAACTCAGTAATAAAACGACGCAACTCCATCTAGCAGTAGCATGCATTCCATTCAGACACATAGAATTTGTCTACCCTTTACCACCCTGATATAACATCGGATACTAGCGAGAAATGTATTTTGTTTGATATGGAGCCGTTAATACCTACCCTGTAAAAAGTAGTTTTGCACCTCACTGTCTAGTTTGGGCTTATTTCACTTTGCCTCACAATAAAAGCTTGTACAATTTTTTTATAATGCATTCTTTTTTTATTTTTAGACTCGGATTTGACGTGGACAGCAACGGTGTAAAGATCATGGACGGCTCTGATGAGGGCATCTTCATTTGGTACACGCTCAACTTATTGCACAGTAAGTAAAGACAGAAAAGGATACTCATCATTTCAGCCGCGTAACGTCCACTGCTGACATAGGCCTCTCCCAAAGATTTCCAAAATGACCGGTCAAGAGCGGCCTGCTTTCAGCGCTTTCCAAAGACCCTGGTCAGGTCATCTGATTACCTTGCGAAAGCAGGTGCAGAAAAGCATAGCAGCGTGCGAAAGTTCCGTTCCGTCCGACAGATGTGTCCCATTTAAATGAGGCGTTTTCCAGTAAAAAAAGAGGTTAGAAACATTGAAAATGGCGCAAATTAGTTTTAAATCGTTCTGTCAAAAATTAAAAGAGGCTGTTTGGTTCAATACTTTTAATAAATTTGTAATTTATTAACCAATCTTGTATTTTACTATAATTTAATAAAAAAATACAAATTTACATCAATATTATATTTTAAACGAAATTTAATGAAATAAATATATTGAATATTCCAAAGACAAAATCTCACCATGAAAATTTTATATTAATTAAACATTGACAGATCTATGTATTTATGTGATTGCTGCGGTATCTATGTCACGTGAATTTACAATTTTATTTTTAAAGAAAACGCCTCGTTGTTTCTATTTCATTAGTTGTGTTTATTTATTTATTTACCAATTTATGCACACGGAAAAAGTATACAGAGAATTCATAAAATAAAAGTTGTACAAAGGCACTACTTATCTCAAAAGAGATCTCTTCCAGTAGGCTTGTTGTTGTGTGTATAGTAAATGTATTTTTTGTATAGTTATGCGAATGTCCGTGAAAGCACCCATTATGGCTCCAACGGAAGATCAGCGCTGGGATTTCGCTAATGCAAAACCTAGCACATGCTGAGTCGGAGACCATTTTGGAGGACAAGGAACTTTATTTTTATTTGTACTTTTAGAATTTGTAATTATTGTGTCCTTCGAATAAATGTTATATCTATCTATCTAATCGTTAAAATATATTTTTTAAATACCTATATTCAAATCCTATGAATGAAAACGTAACTTTAAACCGATATAACATTGTGACAGATCTGATAGGCGGCACTACCATGGCAGCTTTAGATCTGGGCGGTGGGTCCACGCAAATAACGTACCAGCTCAGCGACCAACTTAAGGGCGCATACCCTGCAGAAGACCAGTACGTGGTGCCCGCCGGAGATAACATCACCTTGTACACACACAGGTAAAGATTTAAACGTCACAAAGTCCCCTTTTCATAGAACGCCTCTTTCTCATAATGTTTCTTTCACAGAATGCCTCTTTCGCGCAATGTCTTTCGAAAAATATCGCGAAAGGGACTCAAAAAAAAATCGAATTAAAAATTTTCCTGACATGTAATAGATGGCGCTACGATGTCAAGTAATAGATGGCGCTACGATGTCAACATATTACGTAGTTCAGCCACTTACCACTAGATGGCGTTGTCGGGAGTTTTTTAATTTGCCTACAGCAAAACTTGTACATCCACAGCTATCTGAAACTAGGGCTGCTGGCGGCGCGGTTCGGCATTTTCCAAATGGAGGCCGGCGACAACAAAAACGCGACCGATTTTGTGTCTGTCTGCTTGGAGCCCTTCATCACCAACGAGCCTTGGACGTATGCCAACAAAAAGTATTTGGTTAGGTAAGGTACTACGTGCTTAACTGTATAATAATGAAATTTATTTTAAAAGAAACAGATTTAATAGGTGTGACGACAGGGTCCGAAAAGTATGATTGTAATTAGTCCGTCTTTTAGATAATCCAAGAATAATGGACTCGCATTTTTTAGTTTACTAAAAAAGTAAAAATTTACAAGGATACGAAGCGTCAAAGTTCCGGAGTGGGGCTTGCGACGTCACACTTAAGTAAAAATAGTGCTTAAGTGTGACGTCACGCGAAATTTCAATGCGCTGTATGTTTGTCATTTTTGGTTTCTTAGAGAAAAGAAAAAATATGTATACAATATTTTTTAATAATCTAACCGATGGACCAAAAATATTTTTTCATTCGTCATGCCTATTTAGGCGATTTTTTTTCGTTCGAATTCGTGACGTTGACATGTCATTCATCGTCCTACGCGACAAAATGTTTGTTGAATGGGAGCCCCACTTAAATGTTATTTTATTCTGTTTTTAGTATTTAAGTAGGCTATAATTTTTTTTTGAAAAAGTTCTTAAATGCGTTAATTTACTAATTCGTTCTAATTTTTCTTTCAACTAAAAATGACATATTTCAATAATACTAAGCAGGTGAATAGATATACGTTCCACCTGATTGTATGTGACTATCGTAGATTACGGACGCCTGTAATATAGGAAAGTTTTGAGTAATAAACCAGATTTGTTAACCAGAAACCAGACGTGTCCCAACCTTAAAGTTGTGGAACTTGTCAACAAATTTATAGTTGGGACATATCTGGCAGCACTAATCAGTACTTTCGCATGCTGTTATCCTTTTATGGCGCTCAGAACTGTCATTTGCTAGAGCGAGAGAGAGAGAGAGAGAGTCTTAATTCTAACATAGCTAAATGATTGTCCTCTGTACTCCATTTGGTTAGGTATTTATATAAATGTAAACAATCTTGACATGTCCATTTTTTTATTGAAATATACACTTGATAAATCAATCATTTTGCTAATTACAAAGTAATTATGTTATAAATTATAAATTACATAATTACTTTGTAATTTGCAAAGGTATTGATTTATAAAGTGTATATTTCAATAAAAAAATGGACATGTCAAGATTTTTTACATTTACTTAAATACCTAACCAAGTGAAGTATAGTAACAACAGTAATTTTCACTTACGATGTTTTCATTTGCCGAAAGCAAGTAGTAATCCATAAAAATGTTAGTTTTGTTCGTAATTTACACAAAAAAAATCTCAATGCTTCTATCATTTACCGCATAAAATAAATGTTACTTCTCCCTTGTGACACATCTAATTTATTTACAGTGGGGCGCCACGAGCAGAAGGGCAGGGTAGGGAGAAGCGAAAGGCAGCCATGGAAGCGTGTCACCAAGTAGTGAAGCGATACGTGATGCGGACGATGGACTGGGAGCCCTTAGCGGCGCCCCGGGGCGCCGTCGCTTGTATGTCGTACTTCTATGACGTAGCAGCGGACGCTGGATTGATTGGTGAGCACTAAAGAAATCCATTTAATACTAGTAGAAATAGCCTTTTCATCATTCAACGCTCCTATAATATGCATGAATTTAGTTTTATTTTTAAAACAACGAACAGGCCATCACAAATTGGTAAAAATTGAAGCGAAGGTGTTATAAAAAACCTATTACCTCCGATTTCAAAGGAATTTTTATTGAATTGATAATACAGTTTTTCATTATTTCCTCGCTTTTGTGATGAAAATTAGAGTGTTTAACTCGAGTGTAAGTTTTCCATTACACTCTCGAACTATAAGCGCTTTCGCTCGCTTTGCCCGCTCGCGCGCATATACATCTCGGGTGTACTTGAATACTTACAATACAACCCTTGTTTAACAATCTACTATTATTTGCATAAGTATTCATTTGTCTAATTGTGTAGAAATAATGATAGGTTGATTATTTGGAAGTACTCGTAAATTTAATAGCCGAAAATACTATGTTCCGATTTGAAAATATTAGTTTATGATACAAGTGTCGTAAATTGTTCATTACAAGCGAGCGTGGGTTTGACTCACAAGCGGGCGAAGCCCGCGCGTGCATCTATGGAGCCGAGCGTTGTATGTATGTACAACAATACGTACACGTGTGTCATACAACGTTTTTCAACACATTTGTAAGGAAAATATTACATAAAATCTGCCAATAGACTATTAAAAATATGGCGCGAAATCTTTTGTTTCTTCAGACATTCGCCATGCGCATGCCCGAAGTATTTCGTCATCACTGCAGGCACGCGGATGACGAAAAGCTCACAAATCAACCCCCCAACAGCCAAACTACTATTTAAAAAAAATAACAGATAATTATTTCTTAAACATTAGGCGATCATGATGAATTTTGTTATAAGTATTTTACTTACTAAAATGGATTAATTTGTCTAAAAATGTTTCGGTATTAGTATAAGCTGGCGGCAGGCGAAGAGATTTTATGTTTCAAAAATATTCGATATTTTGGCATTATAGAATCTTATTCCTAAACATTTAAAAAACACTTTGCCGCACTCGTGCGGTAAGTAATATTTACCGCACGATTTCAAATGTATGCGTAAAGAATGACATTACATAAGTAAAATCAATGTGGTAAATAGCACTTTCCGAGCTAATGTGTCGAAAAGGAATTTTCAGCACAATTGTTCGGAAAGTGCTTTTAGGAATAAGATTCTATAAATCCAAAATATCGAGTATTATTTTTGAAACATAGAATCTCTACATGCAGCCAGCCTAAACTCATACTGAAACTTTGTTTTACTCAAATTATTCAATTTTATAAAGTCTTGTAACAACAATACTTAAAAGAATTTATTAATCTGCCATATTTAAAAAAAAAAAATATTCGTTTGTTTGTTGGTGGATTGATTTCTGTGTCTCGCGTACACTGCATACACAAAATGAGCCTGGAAAAAAAACAAGATTTATTGTAACTTTAAGTAAATTTTACTTAAAAATGTCTTGGAGTAATGAAGTTTTTTTCCTCACTAATGTATTGAAAAACGTCGTATAGCACACATGTGGTATTATTCATCACAAGTCTCGGCTCCATAGACAAACGCGCGGTCTTCGCCCGCTTGTTTGTCAGCCCGCCTCAACTGTACGAGTAATGAACAATTTACCGCACTTGTATCATAAACTACTATTTTGGTCTGGTGGTCCCATAGATTTCATCAAAATCGGTTGAATAGAGAATATGCACGCATTTTTTTTGCTTAATAAAATCCTTATTACCCACAGTAAACAAATATGAAAGAATTTATCAAATATCTTAATCAGCGACGAACCTATGATACTTTAAAGTTTAAATTAGAGAGAGAAGTCCGATATGGACTGGTGACGTCATAATTACATGTCATCAATACATTTGCTATAAAAAATAGAGTTTTTGCGAGTGAGATAGACATATTTTTGTAAAATCGCTATATTATCTCGTTCGTTTTTCCACCAATTTTTATTCTGTTTTCACTGTTAGTATTTTACTTTTGAATATTTACAAATAAACTGGTCAGATAACACTTATTTTTTTATGCATATTCTCTATTGGGGTGAAGTCGATTTTTAATTTTAAAACATTATTGATACTTTGGTCAATTCGGAATAAAACTGCGGAGAGCAAGTGCTCTAATACATACATACATACTATCACGTCTTTATCCCTAATGGGGCAGACAGAGCATTCTGGGTCTTGCGGTTCTATGCAGAGCCCAGGGCCGCAAGACCCAAAAGCCACTTTTAGCGTCATGGTGGGCGAGAAGATGGAAAAGCAATCAATACAGTGATGGGTTGCTAGCCGTATCGCCTGTTAACATGATTTGCATTTTTGCCCATTCCCTCGATCGGCTTTTACGATCTGCGTGGGAAGAGAAGCAGCTGGTACATTCTAAGTTTTTTTTTTTATTTCTCCCAGACCAGCATGGGAGCTCTAATAACATATAATATGCCTTTTACAGATGTAATGCAGGGCGGTACAGTGTCAGTGGACCAATACCGTGACGCTGCAATACAAGCCTGCTCCGACTCCAACGTAGACCAGCCCTGGGCTTGCGTGGACCTAGTCTATGTGTTCACACTGCTGCAAGACTTATATAAGATAAAAAGCCATGAGCCAATATTGGTAAGTTTATTATTGTTCTAGCTGTGCCCGCTGGCATCGCTCCCCGTGGGAATTTCGGGATAAATAATACCCTATGTCCTTCCCCGAGTCTCAAACTATATCCGTACCAAATTTCATCCAAATCGGTTCAGTAGTTCAATCGTGAAGAGGTAACAAACAAACAAATATACAAACTCACTTTCGCATTTATAATATTAGTAGGAAGTAGGATAGGAAGTAGGATAGGGCGTAGGATAGGGCGTAGGATAGGGCGTCATTTTATTTCTTATAGTTTAACTGGATCATTTCTTCCATGCTGGCCTGGGAGAAAAGAAAAAACATAGAATTTACCAGCTGCTTCTCTTCCCAGATCGTAAGAGCCGATCGAGGGAATTCGCAAAAAATCGAATAATATTAATAGGCGATGCGGCTAGCAATCCATCACTATTTTGATTCCTTCATCCACCTTGCCCACATCAAGCTAAAACTGGCCTTTGAGTCTTGCAGCCCTGAGCTCTATCTGCTTAGAGCCGTAAGATTCAAAATGCTCTGCCTGCCCCATTAGGGAAAAAGACGTGATAGTATGTAACTGGATCATTATGGTTCTGCATCAGGTGTTCCATTTTCTAATATCAATTATACCCTATATGTTGCCCAGGCTTACATACATACATACATACTATCACGTCTTTATCCCTAATGGGGCAGACAGAACATTTTGGGTCTTGCGGTTCTATGCAGAGCCCAGGGCCGCAAGACCCAAAAGCCACTTTTAGCGTCATGGTGGGCGAGAAGATGGAAAAGCAATCAATACAGTGATGGGTTGCTAGCCGCATCGCCTGTTAACATAATTTGCATTTTTGCCCATTCCCTCGATCGGCTTTTACGATCTGCGTGGGAAGAGAAGCAGCTGGTACATTCTAAGTTTTTTTTTTAATTTCTCCCAGACCACCATGGGAGAAATAAAAAAATGTCCAGGCTTAACAGTATATTAAAAAACCCTGTCCGATCCGTTAAGGTAAGCTTGTGTATGTTCTACTAGCTGTGCCCGCGGGCTTCGCTCCCTTTAGTATAATTTATGCCTACTACTACAAACGAAACTATACATCCTTGCACACGTCAATGTGTGTGCTCGCCGCCAACACACGCGACAAGGCGAGATCGGGAGGGAGGTGCGGGGACGGGGGACGGGGACGCATATTGCGCGGGACTTTAGGAGATCCCCTTCTGTATGTCATCATCATAATCATTGCAACCGTAAAATATCCACTGCTGGATAAAGGTCCTTCTGTATGTAATACTTTATTAATTACTAGCTGACCCGGCAGACTTCGTACTGCCAAATATAGCCTGTCAAAATGATTTGTAATGTGTCATTTTTTGATCCTACATATTTTATAGTCGGGGCAAAAATTCTCCTGAACAGAACCGCCACCCTGGTGATAGGGCATTTAGTTAGATAACGTTTGTATGGGAAAAAGAAAAGGGCTGTTTTTAGGGTTTTTCCGGCAATTATTCAATTTTTTCTCGCCGTAAAAACCATCTTTGAATTTCAACGAACATTTTAAAAAAAGAATTGGCCACATTGGTCCAGGCGTTGTTGAGTTATGCGCTTACCAACACATTTTGCGATTCATTTTTATATTATAGATATGCTGGTGTATAAAAATTAACCTGCATATTAGGTACATGTACAGCATTTATTAACGAAAAAAGTTCTACGTAATGTTTTAAATTGTAACTTTTAGAACGAAGCTCTTTCTCGCGGGTTACGTGAAACACCTTATCCATATTTAGCGTTAGTTACACATCACGCAACGCACACGACTAGGAATGTGGTGGGTCAAAACATATTATTTTTTGTCCGCCCAATAATATTTTTCTTATATATCTTCCATGTATAGATGGTCGTATATGAAGGGACTCAGATGAAAGTACCAAAACTTATATTGAGAACACCAGAACCTATCGTGAGAACACCAAAACGTATATACGTAAGTAAATATACGTACAAATATGAAGCTAGTCGCAGTGCTTAGTCAATTCGCAAAGGTGCAGCGCAGACTGGCGAATGCGGATAGGGAAAGCTCAAGGTAAATGATAACACGCATGGTATAATAAAATAAGGTATTGTCTTCCCGAGATGGAACTTGACTACGTCACAAAATGTTGCCACTGATTGTTCTTTTCGGTAAATTTAAGGACTTTCTCAATTAGTTCATGAATATTAAATAAAATATTAAGTAACTTAGTTATTTAGTATCTCGCGATTCTCGCGTGATTCATCAATTCAATATTTTATAAATTGATATAATGGATAAATAATTCGAAATTGGTATATAAAGTTCAAAAATGCATTATGCTCGGGTAATTCAATTTCACACAGTGGCAACATATCAGGCTGATGACGTAGTCAAGTTCCACCTACGTCATCAGCTGTCACGGGAAGAGAATACCTTATTTTATTATACCATGATAACACGTATATGTAGTGGCACTTAAGTTTAGCGCTGAGTGAAGTGTAGAGGGGATACTGCGCACGGGTACAGTGTTAATTTTTGACTTCTACGCAAGCAATATGCTACTTTAATTTATATAATGTCTTTCAAACGTTCTTATTTTAGTTTATTGTGTATTATATAAGTAGTTTGTTATATCATTCATTAGTCTAGCTATACTAATGTTACCAATATGTAAACGTACTTCGATTGAATCTTCTTCTTATATTTCTTATATTTATTTTTATAGTTTATTCGATAGAATACCGAACGGAAAATTTATAATACAATGTTTAGGTCCTTACATATGAAATTGGCGTTTTGTATGGGAGGAACAAAATGTCGAATATTTTTTAATTTAATATATTTATTTAGACAAAGTATGAACCATTGTTATCTATGCACTTATGCCATCTCATAGGTAGTTCATTGATCCCTTTAGTAAAAAAACAATTCGGACAAAAATCATTAAAATCTTTGGATGGGTCTCCGGCCGCCCACGGGGCTTGTTCTGCAGGTCGAAATTTCCAGAACGAAAACGTTGGAGCCAAAAACGCACTGTGTTTTCTTTTGTGACACGACCGCCATACACATCATTAACCTTTCGAGCCATTTCCGCAGCACTGGGCCACGGTCGAACTCGTACCCGTGAATAACGCGATATTTCAAGTTTTCCATTTTGTAAACTGAGCGCCGCAAACAGAAAAAAACAAATGACTAACGGTTTACTATATGGAAATAGCTATATAATCAAATTTAAACAGCTATTTCCACATGTATTTGGAATTCCTAACCAAAGAGGAGAAATTTGTGATTAAAGTGGCCAGTACGACAAAACGCCAATTTCATATGTAAGGACCTAATATTATCAGTCGAAATAGATATTATCAGTCGAAATAATTAAGAACAGTCGTAATAAACGTTTAGATTTGTAGATAGGAACTTTTTAACTTTTTGTAAATACGAGTAACAATTTTGTCAAAATCTAAATAATACCACTTTTTCGGCATAATTAATAAACACGAAAAGTCTAAAGGAAACGCATTTTTTTAAGTGCCGCAAAAATGAAGCAGTACGAGTCAGTACCAGGCCTGTGTCACTCCCCGTTTAGGTATCTATACATATAATAAAACAGTAAAAAAAGTGTGTCTGTACATTAAATATATTTCCAAAAAAAATATTGGGGGCGATGGAGACGTAGTAATAGAGTAAGAATTTAAAAAAAAAATGTCTGTCTGTTTGTCTGTTTGTACACGCTAATCTCCGGAAATACTGGAAGGATTCGAATGAAACTTTTTTTGTTATATAGCTATTAAGCCTGGGCAACATATAGGGTATAAATGATTTTGGAAAATGGAACGCCTGATGCAGAACCATAATGGTCAAGCTAAACTATAAGAGATATAAAAATGCCGCTTTAGTAAAAGTTGTTCAACCTGATGAGCATTTTCCAGAGACATAAAGTCCACGCGAACGAAGTCGCGGGCTTCGGCTAGTCGAAAATATACACATTATTACTATGCGCGAGGCGACCACTTCGGAGTGGTCAATTTACAGTCATGAATCGTTTGTCTAAAGTTATAATAATTAAATTGGCTCGCAATGTACTCCGAATATTAAACTCGGAGTTTTTCGGGTCGCGTTCGGTCATTAGAAAGAGCAAGCGAAACACATTTTATCATTTATTAAAAGAGTGAAAGAGCTATTTTTACCGTTTAACTTTTTATATTTATTGTAATGGAAAGTCGCGGTGACGCTAGCGTGACAACGGGGGCTTCGGAGCGTACCTAACCTTCAAGACATCGCCCTGGCAAAATTGATCCAGCCGTTTGCGCGTGAAGAATTAACAAACATACACACGCACACACGCACACACGCACACACTCACAAACTTTTGCCTTTAAAATATTGGTGTGATTTTTACTTCTGTTCTTTACATCCTCGTTTTTCCTTTTTTTAGTTTTAGTTGATGTATATCTATTTGTTTTAATTTAGTTTTTAGTATTATTTTATATTTTGAAGTGTTTTGGTGCAATAAATTACCTTTTTAGGGTTCCGTACCTCAAAAGGAAAAAAGGAACCCATATAGGATCACTTTGTTGTCCGTCTGTCTTTCAATACCCTTTCTCAGAAACGCGAAGAAGTATCAAGTTGAAATTGAAACCATATACTCAGGTCTACCGTCCCTTGAAGTGGTGAAAAATCGAACTTTAAAGTTAACTTAAGAAAAAGATACGGTCATCATAATTCATTGGGCACTTATCGTTGACCTTCAATTGCTGTCAATGCTTGCGAGGCCGCAAGGTGAGCTGCGTGGTTAGGCCGTAGGTGGGTAGGCTCGACGTTTCTTAAATTTTCCAAGATGGCTGCCAATTTTCAACTGTATCCGATTTGACTAAAATTTGGGTAGGCTCGACGTTTCTTAAATTTTCCAAGATGGCTGCCAATTTTCAACTGTATCCGATTTGACTAAAATTCAATATGCAAGAGATTTTTCCGTCGCGGAAACAAATCTGACATTTATTTTATAATCCAAGATGCAGTCTGGATTTTTGAATGTCTGTTTAACATAATTTGTTCGGAACGTCTCACTGTGTAAAATACTCGAAACTGCATTAAAATTTTAGATCCAAGATGGCCACACATATATTCATGTTTCCTTTGCTGACTGTAGTGTTTATCTATTTTCTCAACTGAAAACATACAAAAAAAAACGGTTTGTTGCAAAGAACGGGGATCCAAATTTTTAACCATGTAACGTGGGGTGTCGTATTGAATGGATTCATTGGCTCAAGCAGCAGTGCAGCGCAAAAGAGTACGAAACCCTTGGTGGTCGAGTCCGACTCGCACTTGTCCGAATTCTTTAAATAAAAAAAGCTCTACGAAAAAGTACTAGGCAATCATAACCAGCGTGGTAGTTGATGCAACGCTACGTGCGGCACGAGGCTTCATCGCTCTCTCTTGCTCTGGCAAATGACATTTCTGAGCAACAGAAAGGGATAGCAGCATGCGAAAGTGCTGTTCCGTGCTGACAGATGTAGCCCAACCCTTACTTAGCTTATTCTTCTTGCTAGTATTTTTTTTATTCAGCTATTTTCTTTTTTTTTCAGCTTTTCAAGAAGGTGAAAGGCCACGAAGTGTCGTGGGCGCTCGGCCTCGCCTACACGACAGTCATGAACCGCCTGGCAGTTGCCGCAGCCGCCGCTGCCGCGTAACAGTCGACTCTATCGCACATAACATAAGGTACATTTTAGCATACACTTACCGGTGTCTTCTAATAATAGTGGTACAGTCATGGTATGTCTGTAAGATTTTTGATTGGTGTTTTTGTTGGCTATATAGCCATTTGCCTACTTGAATCCTAAGAGCTCAGTGAGAGTATCACGGAGAGTTGACGAAGTCAGGTCTTCCTAACTCATTACATATTGCGGCCCCGTAAATATTTTAATTTTTTTATACAATTTGATTAATACAATTTTAAACAATTATTTACTGTATAGAACAACACGTAAACACCCAAACGACTTACTAGAAGCGCCTTAAATCAGTACTGATTTAAGAGTTCCCTTACCATAGTCAGAATCAGACTTTTGCCATACAAACGTAGTCTAGCTTTTATTTTAAAACGACGTGTCAGATTTCGGTAAAATTTTGCAATTTCAAAGAAATTGCACGTATGTAGGCGTATACTGGTTTTACAGTCAATATATGGACTTGAAAGAGAATTTTATTTTTGACCATTTTTACCATTGGGAAACTTTCTACACCATATTTTCTTTCAAGTTCATATTTTGAATTTGAAAACTAGTTATATGCCTTTATGTATGCAATTTCTTTAAAATTGCAAAAGTTTACCGAAATCTGACATGCAATTTCGAAATAAAAGCTAGACTACGTTTGTTGAAAATGTCTATGGTAAGCTCTTAAGGAGTGCGGATGTCTTATGGATATAGCAATAAATGTTTGGGTTATTATAAAAAGTCAACGTTCATAATTTTACAGTATGTTGTGACTGGTCCATTAATTTTAGAAGTAAATGTCTAAATCTAACTATTACCTCTATGGTTCTATGTGATATACAAGTGTTAAGAATATTAGTTTCGTTTTATTAGCCAATTTTAAAGATTTGTATGAAGTAACGGTCTCTAGTGTACAGGTATTGTAAACACATTGTACCGAAATTGCGCGGCTGAAGTTCCGCTGCTTAATTATTTCTCGTAAAAAACGCGACGTAAGTTTTGCCTTGTGTGTTGCTAGTAATTTAAATTTCTCGCAAAAAAAGCGACGTAAGTTTTGCCTATTGGGTTGCTAGTAATTTAAAAACCATTGCAGGCGTAATTTCGTCGATGTTCGGTCGCGTAACTTCGGCAGTATGTTTTGACACTTACACAGTCCGTTAGAACTAATGTAAGAGAGATAGAGTATTTTTAATTTTCAATGTATATTGTATGCTATTTCTATTAAAACAAGGTATAATTTTCAACGTTTTAGTAAAATATATGAAATCTTCAGTGGAAAACTGTAGATGGCGCATTACGAATACGTTTGAGATAAAATTTGTTTGACGCTAAATATTTTCTTGTCATGGGGAAGGGATGAAAATTTTAAAAACGCCTGTAGCTATTTGTAGTTTTGGGAATAACGTTCCTATGTAAATAAATTTAAGATTTTTCGGTCCATTTAATACGCATGAGAACTAATTTTTTATTTATCGTAAATAAATATCAGATTTTTCGAAGTTAGGTAATACGGATGAGGACAATTTTTTTTGCTGATTAAGTAGATTTATAAGGCCCAGAAAGTGATTTGAAATATTTCGGAATGTATCCGCATCCCGCACCCTTCCTTTGTAAGCGCCATTTATCATAGTCCCGTAAGTGCAAATCTGGAACTAAATATATGCTTTTAGTAGTAGAACAAGTTTTTTAAGTAATAATTAAGCAAATATTAAAAAGCCTCACTTTGTTTAATATATCCATATAAGGCTATTTACCTAAAATGTTCGGTATTTTTTTCGCCGAGTCATTGAGGTGAAATCGCGTTTTCAGATCCTTGCATGTAAAGTTTATGTTTTTAAGTATCTTTCTGACACTAGAAAAAGATTCAGGTGTTTTTAAAAATTTTCATTCCTTCCCCATTGAAGGGCTCTGCCAGTAAAGTAGAGATGCCTCCATTCCTCTCTAATATAATATAAGCTTTTTAAAAATTGCAAAGCATGAAATAATAAAGAAGATTTTTTTTAAACTAAAATCCGACTTTCTTTGGGACAACCTGACAAATAAGCCTGTTCAAAAAAAAAACCAAATCGATCCCAGTGTCTTCGTAATCGGGGTGAACATATATAAAAAAACATACATAACTCATAACTTCCTTTTTTGAGTCGGTTAAAATGATGTCTGTCTATCATACAATTTACATTGTAAATTAAAAACTCTATCGTCTCGATTTTACAGGAATTTATTAAAGCAGCTATGGGCGTGTATGCATTTGAATATGTTCTATGTTTTAAACATCTCAAATTTTATTTATTAAGTTTTATTTCTTCATTTCGTTAATAATATTATTGAATAAATAGTAATGAATTTAATTAATATGAATGAATAAGTGCACTTTTGTTTTTTATATAATGCACAATATTTTAAAAATTAACGTCGTTTAGTAAATTGGTGTATTTGCTTGATGAAAGATAATGTATTAGTTTGCTCATATGGGATATGAAGCCCAAATGTGGGAGAAATTGCCCGATGTGGGGTAAAGTACCCAATTTTGGGGTGCCAAAGCAATTTGAAAAGACATGTGGTGCGTTTTGTTTTGTGAATTTTTAAATGTATGTTGTGATTTTTGTATGAAATGTAAGAATTCATGTAAATTTGTTTTATTTACACGACCAGTGAAAGTGAGAATTGATTGTATTTTAATATTGATGGTATTTTATTCTCACTTTATTTTTGTTTATTCAATGAATGTATCCTATGTATTTATTTATTCTTCAGTGTGAATTAATATGTTTTTTCTCAATCTGTACTAGTTTAAAGCATGAGGTTATAAAATTCCGTTTTGCATTTATTACATGTTTCACTTTTTGTGTCGGGGTTACAAAAAAAAAGTTGTTTATAAAAGACATTGTTGCATTCGGCCGCAAGACTTGAAGTTGTGTCGCTTACTTCAGATAATTTCTAATAGCTGATTCAGGAAAAAAAACCTAATAATATATTGTTTTAAGTAACTCCTGACACAAAAAAAAAACTCCCCGACACAATAAAAAAAAATCTAAGCATCTCGATCACGTCAACTTACAGACAAAAACACAATGAGTATCGTAGAACACTCGGTTGGAACGAAGTCACAAAAATTAAAGACCCTACAAACCCCTAAATTATTCCAGCCACTAAAAAAAGTTCGTAACGGAAAAATCTTACATTTTTTTTCGCCTAGACCCATCCACCAAGTCGGTACCGTATGAAAAGGAATTTAAAAAAGCTTCCTAATCGATCTTATACGTTTAGGAGCTACGATGTACAGACAGACAAAGTCACGTCAAACTCATAATCTCGCAAAAACCGAATCTAGCAAAAATTTACGCGACGTAATAATACGCGACGTAAGAATACGCGACTTTGTTTTTGTTTCTATGTACTATCGGGATATTCACTACGAATACCTTTTCATGGTATTGAAGCGGTGCTGATGGTTTGAATTTGCATTTAAAGCTGCGCCATTTCCAATTTTACTTCCGTAAGACATCTTCCTTCATATCAAAAAACGTCAGAATAGCTTTGCAAAAGGGTGAACGTCAGTGGGACTATTTTCTTTGCAGCGTCGGTCCATTCATGTTCTAAATTACCTTTTTTATCGTAAATTTAGCTGCAAATAAAGTACTTGGAGCACTTGAAGGTTGCAACCCGACCAGATTAAAAGCATGCTTACCCAACGCCATATAAACATAATTATTTCTCTTCCTTGCCACTAGATGGCGTTTTATAGTAATAATTAAAACATTAGAAATTTTAATTCCTATCATTTAAATAAAGTAGTACTCCAATTAATTAAATATGACTTATATGAGAAGCAATAAATATTTTTAAAGCATATTCAACACTTTGTCACTTTTTTGCTAGTCGTGTGTGCTGCCATCTCTGTGCCTACCCGCAACTCTATTGCCTACTTACGGGTCCTCTAATAGTTTACATGGCGTTGGGTATCTGTTACGTTAGTAATTGTATTATTTTTGTCTAAAGTAAAGAACCATATGAACGTCGACTTGACTAGTTGCGGTCTTCAAGTGCGCGTAGATACGTTACTCGGTCAAAAACTAAGTTAGTGAGCTTAAATAATGGCGCCACCGGTCGTTTTTTAATGTGATCTATCCCATATAAATTTTAGTTCCAATTTTTTCCACAAGATGGCGTCGCCTACTAACTTATTTGTTACCCTTTACAATCTTCATGGGTCATAATTTATTAAGCAATTTTGTACCACGAAGGATATAATTGGATTGTACAGTTGATACTGGTGTACGTAAAATTCCTTTTGTACTTTTACAATATTTTTAATAAAGGTTGTATGAATGATATTCGTATGATATACTTACCTTCTTATGAAATACAGTAAGCGAAATCTAAGAAATTTAAAGACAGCAATAAGTTAAAATATTTAGTTTTTTTTTTGAGTAGGTTAACAGTGGTAGAAAAAAGTGGTATGTAAGGCACAGGGAATGAAGGATTTTAAAATATGGGACATTAGACGTCAGGTCCTATAGGGGTGACGAAAGGGTCCGAGAAGTATGTCCGTCTTTTAAATTACCCAAAAATAATGGACCCGTATTTTTCAGTTTACCAAAAAAGTAAAAATTCACAAAGATACGGAGCGTCAAAGTTTCACGTCACACTGAAGTAAAACTCGTGCTTAAGTGTGACGTCACGCGAAATTTCAATGCGCTGTATCTTCGTAATTTTTGATTTCATAGAGAAAAGAAAAAATACGTGTACAATATTTTTTTATAATCTAACCGATGGACCAAAAATATTTTTCCATTCGTCATGCCTATTGTTGTTATTGGACCATCATTTGACATGCTCTTTAGCTCTTTTAAATGTATCCGATAACAGCTACTGAGGGGTTACTCCAAAAGCAGTTCGCAAGACGAACGTCACTGTGTCGTCAAGCAGTATTGGGCATTAATGTGTGATGATAAAGTCTATCGTACGACTAACTTATTTTTTTACTAGCCGATGCCCGCGACTTCGTTCGCGTGAACTTTATGACTCCGGCGTATCTGCATCAGTGCGATTATAAATTGAGATGTAAGCTATCCTATCTTTCAAGTTTAATCAAATTGCACACGGTGTGATAATCAAATTTAAAATCGGTTCAGTAGTTTAGGAGTCCATCGCGGAAAAACAACGTGACACGTAATTTTTATATATAAAGATGGAGTAAACCCCTCTGACTTCACTGTGCTGCCATCTGGTGTCCTATATTTTATACCCTTTCACCGCTAGACTTTATATCAGTCTTCGTGCCCCCAGCGCGAGGCATAGTGAATCTAAAATAAATAGGTACCTCAACCAAAAAGGGATGTGTACTTGTGCAATACGAGCAGTGGTTTTTTGTCGGAAATATCCGACGCTCGCGAAATGTTTGTCGGATAAATCCGACCTTTGCAGTGAAAGGGTTAAAAACCTTCATTGATTTATTTTTCTATGTTCTTGTTTGTTTTTTCACAAATGTAACAATGTAATATTTGCAATGTACCTGGTATTTGTAATTTCTTAGATTGGACGTACTGCAATACTAGTATAATAAAGCTATCCAATATTTTTATGATCGATGTCTTTCCCATTTTTGACGCAATATATAAAGTTTTCTATAGCTTTCTGCACTTAGGTATATATGTACCTAGCATGTGACATTGGTGTTAATGTGTAAATTGTACAAATTTAATAAATGTTGGATTTTAAAGTGTGGTTTTATTTATCATCATCAGGTCTTTTTGTCTCCACTACAGGAGCACGACCCTCTCTGTACTACCAGGGCCATGCTTGGCCAGAGCAGTCAGAGGACTTGGCCTACACTCTCCTCGCTGGCCAGACGGGTTGAAGAGGTCACATGTTTATAAGCCTTGTTTAGCTTGTATTTCCTAAGTCGCCTTCTACGACATCCACGGGAGGATTTGGATTGGCTCTATTCTACTCTGCCGTAAACCACACGGCACCCCTTGTTGTTTCTGCTCTACCATAGGTTAATATTCTGACATACACTTAAATAGCACACATATATAAAAGTGGCAGTGGGTGGGGCACAGCGCGAAGAACCGATGGCCGATGGGGCAGAAAGGTTCTCGAATGGTGGCCACGTACCGGTGCGCGCAGCGTAGGACACCCACCTGCTAGATGGTCAGACGACCTGCGCAAGGTTGCAGGAATGCGCTGGATGTAGGCCGCTTCCGATCAGTAGTTTTGAAAATCCTTGGCTATGTCCAGTATTGTCCAGCAGTGGACTTCCTGTGGCTGATATGGTAAGTTGAAATTGGTAAACAAGTATTGCGTCGTTATAAGTACCTACATAGTATGAGTTTAGAGCTCAGAACAATAACTAGTTTAGAGTGATAGTTTGCGATATAGTCGCTGACAGTCTGCGACCAGTGTTGCTAACAAAGAAATTGAACTACAGGCATAATCTCAGGTCGCGCACCATTGCCCGAAAGATGCCACTCTTACAGCGTTGTCAAAGGCCCCATAAAGGTCACGTTTAGTAAAATTGGTGGGGCACGATGGGCAAGAAAGGAGTTGTGACATTCATCAATGTAACGCCTCTGTACCTCAGTTACCGTCGACAGTCGCTGATTATTACGAACTCTTGCGCGACGTTCACTGACTATCGACGACCGTTGCCGACAAGGGTAGCTATCGCTGACACACTATCGCTCGTCTATGAGCACTACAAGATGCGGGACTACGCGACATGTTTAGTCTATCTCTGTCACAAACTACGTGTGTGAAAGAGATGGCAGAATACGTCACGAGATGCCGTATATCAGTCGCATGTAAGCAGCTGGGTGGCTCGGCGGGAATTCGCATTAATAGCGCTTTCTTTAATAAAGCGGCTCCGCGCGTGGTCACACTTGGATGGGTGACCACATGTGGCATATAATTTCTTGAGCTCCTCCGTCCTTCGGAAGGTACATATAAGCCGTTGGTTCTGGCTGTTATCGTTGTATGGCATTCTTTAAACTATGTCAGATGCCTACAGGTAGCTTGAACAATCTGATACCTGTGTTGGTCACTTACACGAAAAACAACAACGTGACAAACAAAATAGACCGAATACCTTAGTGTCACCTTTGTTTCTGCCTTAATATTACTGGGGATATTCAAATAATTAAAAACAAAATTGAATTTAATGTTTATTAAGAACCATTCAGTAGGTACAATAAAAATGTTACTCTAATGCACTTCATACTTAAACACCTGAGTCGTTCAGTCTCATCTAAAATGATTAGGGGCTGGACACGTGCCATTCTCTTGGGATTTCAAATGACTACTTCAGTTAGTGAAAAGATTTTGTATTTGTAACAATCAATATCTTATTAAATCTTATTATTAGTCCTTTAATCATCGGGTGTGTTATGTTACAATTTTTCGGGTTCTAGTGCCATTTGAAAGAAATTTTTAAAAGGAAACGGTGATATTATTTGAAATATTGGTCTCATACGGCCCTCGATAACTCTTTAAACTATTTTATGAACTAAAGTAAGAACCCGAAGCTTTTTAGGACGTTTGCGAAAACCGGCCACTTTTGGCAACTCCGTTTCCTTTCAAATTATTTCAATTGAGGGCAGCACTGGACCTCGAAAAATGTATGTAATATGGGACCCCTTTATATCTAACACTTGTCAGATTTTTCTCCCTAAAGACCTTTGACGACTGAGTTCTGATTGTCATCTGCCCGTAACAGTCATTATTACCTACTAGTGAACTATTATGCATAATTATGACTGGTAATGTCATTGTCAACTGTGTGGGTTAGAGAGTTGTTGTTTCACAAGGTAGCTTCTCATAGATCAGCACAAGGAACTGAGCCAGAAACGAAACCTTCATATTAGGTAAAGAGCTAAGCTTTGTCTATGAAGAACCAATGCCTTTCATCTCTTTCGGTCCAAAGTCAACTCTATTACATCCTTGTAGGTCGCAACATTGATGTTATCTTTTGGTTATTTTGTAAAACTATCTCTAGATCTTCCATTCACTCTTCATTCTATTTTTCCCTCCCATATGTTACTTTTAAAATCAAATAAAATGAAACCGCTAAACTTACGCATTTGAAAAAGCAAGATGAATTGGCACGAATGTGAGCACAGCCAGTTAAACGCTAAAGTCTGATTACATATTTAATCTATTAATAAACGTCAAACCAATGAAACTTGAATCCACAGATTATTAGAATTGACATAAAATATTATACCTACAACCATATTTATGAAAAAATCTGCGTAGTACAATATGCTACTGATTTTTAAGTCAAAATTAAAATTTTGCATTCGAAATTGGTAGATTTCTCAATCTGTAACTGATTAAAGCGGGCAGTTTCTTTATAAATACGGCGTTTAGTTTATATATTAGATACTTATAGTTTTTAAATGGTTGTTTCTTCTTTTGCAAGAGCATATGGTGTTCGTATGTTTTCTTGTTTCATTGATCCGACGTCAATATTAAAAGGATTTAAAATTGAGAATTGCTTAGTTTAACACGAATCTTAAACGTCGATCTAAACGCTATTTTACATGCAAACTAACGCATGCGAAGATAAGATTTAATGTTGATATTTTTATCGATATGCCTACTCATATCCTGCGAGAAATGGCGGAAATGTAACATCATTTTTTGGATACATCAAATAAAAAATGAAATTGTGCCATTACAAAAAAATGACGGTAACTAGTATTTATTTTATTTAGATAACAAATAATGACGATGATACAGGCCATATAAGTTTTGCATTATCGTCTGAGTTTTCCGCTTCCGCTCCGCTGTTTGAATTGAAGCGGAGCGGAGATTTTGAGCATTGTGATTGGTCAATTTCTCTCCTCTCCGCTCTGCTCCGCTTCAGTGGAAACGCAGCCTAACAGCTGTATCTTTGTGATATTTTACTAAGTTGATAAACCGAAAAATATGGGTCTATTATTTTTCAATTATCTGACTGGCTAAATAGAATAATAGGTTCCTATTTTTCAGAATCATTCATGCCTTCCGATAAAAATATCAACATATATACAGCTTTATTGCACTTGTCAAGATAATATTAAGTAAATACAGAACTAATCCCCTTACATGATAAACCGGAATTGTAACATGACATTAGAATGGCTGCAATATCGGATGTTCTTTTTTACTTTTATGTTAATTTATCAGGCAGGAGTCGAGTATGTTAGTGTTAGCAGCAGTAAAGGCAGACATAGCTCATTAACAATGACTGTCATCTAGTCTAGTGACAACAGTCATTATAACACACTAGTAAAGTCATTGGACACAACCCAGTAAAACCCTATTTAGGTTGCTTTCAAAGCTAGAATACTGCAGCCACAGAGTATAAAAAGATATTATCTGCAGTGGACAGAACACAATAAACTTTGGAAGGTTTTATTGTCTTCTGTCCAATGACTGTTAGCGTCCAATGACTGGAAGTTTACCCTACTTATGAAAGGTGTACTCTTGAATAGGTGTCGGCAGGAGAAAATCTATTGCAAGAAGGGAAAGGTCTATGGGTTATGGAATGAGATTGAGATTGACTCATGCTGGGATATTGCAATAGAAACGTCACCTGCCATAATCATTATGCTGTCTATTGTAGGCAGGTGGTGGCTTAGCGCCCACCAGAATATTATTATTTAGTGTCTCATTATTGTTTAGTGTCATTTAGTTTTATTTATTTTGCATATTATTCATTTATTTTTAAACGTTCATTTCTTCTTTTCTAATATTAATTTACTGGTATTATCTCCATCATGTCATGTTACAAAATCCGATTATAATTATTTACACGAAAGTTTCATTCAGAAACAATGGAAAACAAGAATCACAAGCATCTTTGGTACGTTCAACATCTAATAATTTTATTATACCTACGACCTTGTAATGGCTACATTGGGAAGAAGCTAATGTCTCTATTTGTTAGCAGTTTCATTGAATATATATATGCCGGAGAGATCAAGATAAGTTCCTTTTTATAATTGTTTTAGTTGTGCTAAGAGAAAGTTCCTTACTACAACGCATAACGGTTAAATTTTCAAATAAAGAAATAAGTTTCACTTGTACGGACCGCCTTACTGTAAACATCTCGTTCGTGTATTGTTCTGTGGGCTTGGCCATGACTCCTTTAATTGTGATTATTGTAATAAATGTAAATTGATTTATTACAATGGTAAGTTTCGCTGGACGATAAGCCCAGGTAGACACAGAATACCTGTGTGGGATAGAGGGTTTAACTCAGGTGGTTGAAAGTCATGGATCAGTGCGAGGGGGGGCGCTGATTTATCGTCACATTTTTAATAAGGCTAAATACTCTTGCTCCGTCATATAAATATAATGAAAACAGGGGCCTTACTCCAAAAGTAACACTACATTAACTAAATGTCAGCGTTACAGTGTCAAGCTAAATTGACCGCTATGGAATGTAGACAAAGCATAGTTTGGGTTGCCTTTTTAATGCGACAATTTATAGGAGTAAAGCCTCTGTGCGAGTCGAAAATACATAACATTACCAAAATTGATATGATTACAAAAAGATTTTGGCAGTTCTTACTACTTTTATCTTCAAAGGAAAGCGAAGGATCTATCTAGAACCAAGGTCTTTTGAACCCCGACGCAAAACGACGGACGTAACTCCTAAATGAGGACCTATATCAAGCGGTTTTTTAATAAGCCTTTTGCTTGTCGAGATGGTTCTTAGCTACGTTTGATAGAAATCGGTTCATAAGTTATTGGGGTAAAAGCGAAAGTCGGGAGGTTTTTTATTTTACTGGCAAATAAACTTGTTGTATAGTGCTCTAACATATCACAAGTTTGCTACTTTTGAAAACTGGAGATCTTATCGATATGCTTATACGACGTGAGGAAATAAGGAGGGTGATCGAAGGCTCTTGTAGCAAATTACAGCTTCTTGTACCAAAAGAGGTAGTGTTCTCCATCTTCTACTAGCAGATCGTCCACACCTGGAATAAATAGTTAACAATAAGTTTTTTTTTAAATTTTATAAGTATAACATAATCCGTCTTATTATAAAACGTGGATTAGTTTTGTACTTGGATTAAACCATTATCCGCCCAAAACAAAAATATCTACTGCAACATGTCACCTTCTCTTTTGCCACTCTGAATTTTATTGTAATGAAATGGTTAGGGCTCTAAGTCTTGTCCACGTATCCGGTTAGGCGCGGCGCCGTCGCAGGCGACGACGTGGAAACACCTCCTAGAGGCTTCATACATGACTGATCGACCGGATGCCGGGCCGGCGCGCCGTCACAGCGCAAACCGGACGCAAACCGGATAAGTGGACATGAGACCTTACCCTAGCCTCGAACTAAAACTTCTATCTATCTATTATACCCTTTATCCTAAACTCGGATTACTGCCTCCTCCCAGTTCCTCTTTATGCCCGGCCAGGCTATGTACCTACATGTGTTTATTGATTTTTAGCGTTACCCTTACATGTGCTTATTGCTTTTTAGCGATACCCTTACATGTGTTTATTGCTTTTTAGCGTTACCCTAGTCGCCAACTTGAAACACTATAGACTTACCAACAGGGGCGACCAGCTGATTGCCAGGGGGGCTCACTGGATCAGGTATCTCTGGCAGGCGGTACAGCAAGCAGTAGTGGTAGCCCATTTTACAGCACCCTAGCCTTCAACTTGAACCAACTCTTATAAAAAAAGGAAACAACATTCTATAGACTTACCAACAGGGGCGACCAGCTGATTGCCAGGGGGGCTCACTGGATTAGGTATCTCTTGCAGGCAGTACAATAACCAGTACCTAGTGGCTAGTAGCATGGGTTTCTCCGTATGTCCGGCAAATCCATACAATAGACGTACTGCTTTTCGACGTTACCTAGGCTAACGTCTAAAAGTAGTACTTACCTTCGGCCTGTTTCGGCGTTACCTAGGGTCAAACGCCGAAAAGCAGTAAGTGCCTCCTAATTTCTTTTTTTTCCCGTCATAAGTGGGAACTTTTCTTACTCTTCATTAAACTTTCTCTTAAGTTCGAGGCTCAAAGACTTAGAACTAGGGACTTCAAAGACTCACCAACAGGGGCAACTAGCTGATTGCCAGGGGGGCTCACTGGATCAGGTATCTCTGGCAGGCGGTACAGCAACCAGTAGTGGTAGCCCATTGGTTCCTCCTTGTGCCCGGCCAGGGTGTGGACGTAGTGACCGTTGGGCCATTCGCTGGCTTCGAACTTAAACTTCGGATTTTGTTCCGCGGCCATTTGCATCACGTGGTAGAAGGAGACGTTGCTGGAAGAAGGAATGATACTGTTATTAGTAAGCTGTTAGTTTATTTTTCTAAACTGAAATATCTGCCTATGAGTGGAGACTTTTTATGCAATTGCATAATTCAGTCAATTAACAGAAAAAATCATCATTATCACCATTAGGTTTTTTTTGGTATTCTGCACACGATCCTCTGTACTACCAGAGCCATACTTGGCCAGAGCAGCCACAGGATTTGGCTTACATTCTCCTCGCTGGCTAGACAGTTTGACAGAGACAGAGGCCTTATTGTATAAAAGCTTTGTTTAGCTTGTAATTCCTAAGTCGCCTTCTACGACATCCACGGGAAGACTTAAAGTGGTCCTATTCTACTCTGCCGGATAACACACGGCAAACAGAACATTATGCCTTTTAATTAAGTACTAAACTGATTTAACAAATGTAGAATTTTTTAGAAAGACTAAGGTAGCTCTTTAGACAAGCCACGTCTTTACTTTCCTAATGGGATAGACAGAGCTTTTGGGTCTTGCGCCTCTTAGCCGATAGTCTAGAGCCGCCAGACCCAAAGGCCAATTTTAGCGCAATGGTGAGCAAATAGGTGGAAAAATGAATCAAAATGATGATGGGTTGCAAGCTGACTTTAAGCCTTCTTATTTGTTTCATTACCATTATTATCAGGTCTTTAGTCTTCACTGCAGGAGCACGACCCTCTCTGTACTACCAGAGCCATACTTGGCCAAAGTAGTCAGAGGATTAGGCTTACACTCTCTACGCTGGCTAGACGGATTGGAGAGGCCAATACTCAATACTCAATCATTTATTGCTTCCTTAATGTCCTTAATATACCTCTGTGTAACTTAAGGCCTCATTGATGTTTATATAAGCTTTGTTTAGCTTGTAATTCCTAAGTCACCTTCTAATTCTTTCTATTTTTTAGGGTTCCGTAGCCAAATGGCAAAAACGGAACCCTTATAGATTCGTCATGTCTGTCTGTCTGTCTGTCTGTCCGTCCGTATGTCACAGCCACTTTTTTCCGAAACTATAAGACCTATACTGTTGAAACTTGGTAAGTAGATGTATTATGTGAACCGCATTAAGGTTTTGATACAAAAATAGAAAAAAACAATAAATTTTGGGGGTACCCCATACTTAGGACTGAATCTCGAAAATTTATTTTTCATCAAACCCATACGTGTGGGGTATCTATGGATAGGTCTTCAAAAATGATATTGAGGTTCCTAATATCATTTTTTTCTAAACCGAATACTTTGCGCGAGAGACACTTCCAAAGTGGAAAAAAGTGTGTCCCCCCCCGTAACTTCTAAAATAAGAGAATGATAAAACTAAAAAAAATATGTGATGTTTATTACCATGAAAACTACCAGCGAAAATTGGTTTGAACGAGATCTAGTAAGTAGTTTTTTTTAATACGTCATAAATCATAAACGGCAATTTGCCTTTCAATCAACTCAAATATAAAAATGAAAAAAAAAAGATGCTGCAAGACTTTTATATTATGTTTTTTGCTACTACGGAACCCTTCATGGGCGAGTCCGACTCGCACTTGGCCGCTTATTTGGTTCTAAGTGGAACTAACCGTGGTGCAACCATATGCAGGGTGTAGTTTTCTGTGACGTTGGTGCCAAGCCATAGAGTGTAGGTGAAGGACACGTTGCGGGCGTCCGAGTCGTTGCTGGCGTGGGACTGGTGGTAGGCTAGCTTCAGGCTGCCGTCGCCGCCGTTACTGTCTGCGGACACAATAATACTCTTTTAAGCATAGACCTAGAACTATTTCTTTTAACGTCTTGTGGAATTTAAGCGACCTTGAGCCTTATGAGACAAATAAAAAAGTTAAATAAGACTTATAAGACAAAAAGTAGTAATGTAAATGAGCGCGGGACAAGTGGTCTGTCACTATAATTATTATCGAAAACAGCATGTAGCTCAGAATTGCCGTAGTAAATTTATGATGATCCTACGCCATACGCAACTGCTAAGTAACACTTTATTGTACCAAAAACACATGAAAATAGTTAACAAAAATATATACAGTATACATTGTATATGTGGCTATTTCAACAACGAAGCTACAAGATAGAAATTCACAAGTAGCAAACAAGATGTCGCTGAAATATCCTACAATTCGATCTCAGAGGTTTTTCGATTGGCTGCATATACAATCTCCAACATCAACGTTCCCAGTCGCAAAACTATGCCTGGCGGGGAGATTTTCCCTTTGTCACAGAATTCGTCGATCTCGTCTTATCGAGGCGACCAGGCGCCCACAGCCAACCACTCAGCACAGCATCCTCGACAAGGCGAGAACGAGAGAGAGGAGCGAGGACGGGAAATGGGGACGCATATTGCATTACCTTAGGAGATTCCATTTTGTAAGTAATCTGATATTATTTCTGTGCCTTTGTCGAGTCTACCACCTCGCTCCCAAATTCAAACTCAAAATTAAATCAATATTAAAAATCCCGCTATAAAAGTTAAAGGTACAGATACATACTTAATCACACACTCGAATAAACGCTCTAGAAACGTTGGTTTACCTAAAGGTTCATGTTTGCTGTCAAGCAGCTTATCGCTGCAATGCGGCGGTCTAACTGCGGCCAATGACGCCGGTGTGAGCGCGGCGACGGCAGCTGCAGTCTTGGCCACGTCACCCCAACCTCCGTCAGGGTTCTGCCGCTCCAAGAGCCACTTCCTGGCAGCGGGGAGACTCCAGTGCTGATGTGCACCAGGACCACTCTCAGAGTCTTCGAGTGCCTGGAATTAGAATCACAGAATTAATACATATATACTTTCTTGCCTGTTTCCCATGGGGGTAAGCAGAGACTATGGATTTCCACTTAGTACGATTCTAGCAAACCTATTTTGCTTTGTCAACACTCATTACAGAATTCTATGTCAGGACGCAAAAGGGCTTAAATTTATTTAGTAATTTAGCCGGTATTTCCAAAGCATCACATCATCCGCATTACTGTTTGAACCTCAGGACGTGAATTACCGGACAAGGCTTTCCAAAATGAGCGACTGGAAACGGCCTGCATCTAGCATTTTTCTACAACCGCTTGTTTAGGCTAACGCTAGGTAACGCTGCGCTTGCTGGTACGTAGTCACCATACTAAAACATCAGTAACCACGAAACTTGTTTTTAACTAGCAAACAATTAGACGTTGGTTTATAACTAGCTGCGCTCCGCGGCTGTTACCCGCGCCTAAGTAGCCTATCTGTTAATCCAGGGTGTCAGCTTCCTGCATGCCAATTTTATCAAAATGGTTCCAGTCATTTGTACGTGAAGAAGTTACACAGATACACACATACACACTCACAAACTTTCACTTTTATAATATTACTGTGACCAAGCTCAAGTGTATTTAGAATATCAGGTATCAGGACCCGTGGTGGATTAACCAATAGGCTGAGTACACTTATCCTCTCGTACGCCGTTGCGTAGATCTACGCATGAATGCATTGTTTAACTATTGTGTCTGGTATTCCGGCATACAAGGGGTTAAGGCGATCCGTCACTGGACAGGACATTTTAGACCTCACAACTAAATCAATGAAAAACCACCTGTATGGCTAAGGCCGTAGTGGTGAGACTCCCGAAGCTGCCGTCGGGGTGCTGCTGTCTGGCCAGACCAGCCATCGGCCGGCGCACGAAGTGGATGAGGCTGCGGTGACGATGGTCTTGCACCACGCAGCGGAGGGCGAGGATCACCATGGAAATTGTGTCTGTAAAAAGATAAGGGCATCAAAGAAAGACAGCTCTATCTGGCAGCACGAATCACCACATATCTATGCTGCTATTCTTTTCTGTCGCTCAGAAACGTTATTATCTAGAGCGAGAGAGAACGACGGTATGCTATTGCAGTGACCGTGCTATATAGTTCCGTCGCTCTTTCTCGCTCAGGCAAATGACAGTTCTGAGCGACAGAAAAGGATCGCAGCATGCAAAATGTCGGAAACTTAAATCAGACTTTAAAAAGAGGCCTATTTTGATGAAGTTGCTACAGGGCAAAATGTGCCATGGCTATTTAGGATACTTATACAAAAGGATTGCCTAGTGTTCATCATGCCAGGGTGTCACTTCAGAGGTCCCGGGTTCGATCCCCGGCTATGATAAGATGAAAAAAATCTTTTCAGATTGTACTGGGTCTTCGATGGTTTTTCACATAAGCATGTATTTTATTTATAACAGAATGGTGCAGACAAAATTTGTCTGCCCAGCAATGGATACCTGAGAGCTGTTAATGATGATGATGATGAGTAAAGATTCCAATTCAAATGGCCAAGAACAAGATGGTAAAACTCTTACCAAGGCTATGATCGGCTGCAGCATTGGCGATATCCAATAGCCTCCTGATATGTCTCCTCCGCACATGAGCTGCTGACGAGCAAGCTGCTAGTGTGGCATAGGCGAACTCTAAATCATGAGGAGGCTCTCGGTGCAGTAAGGCGGTGACTAGGTCTCGGCCGTGGAAGCAGCGGGGGTCTTTGCAGAGAGCGCCGAGGGCCAGGGTGTAGGCTGCGAGGCGGCCTAGCGGTGGTGGAGATTCGTGGTGCCTGAAGAGTAAAGAAAATTGCACGTTGTTACTTTTGTTGCGTTTAAAGAGTACTTATATCAAATATTTTTGCAAGGAATTTTGTATCTTCTATTTCTATCTTTAGCCTATTATTGTTCCACTGCAGAGTAAAGACCTATTGCTGTCTTCCAACTCTCACGGTTGTAACGATGTTACAATAAACTCCATCCGCACGTTCTCATGCAGGATGAGCATCTCACCTCATTTCTCCATAATATCATAATCTTCAAATTTCAAATTTCATTTATAAATTCAATTCTTAAAACATTCCTTCCTCATCATTCTCACTCTTTCCTCTACCACCTCTCATACTGAAAACAACTACTTAAAATTGATTTATTGTTAAATTTTATCAGTTCAGTCTGCTATGACAATGACATTTATTAACCCTTGTCGTTTCTCTCTTAATAATATGTCTTCTTCTCGATCTCTTGCTCTATGACGGCTACTGGTACACATTTTATGTCATTCATTTCACATGTACTAAGCTGGGGCAGCTGGAGTTTCCATACGGTCAAGGGCTCTTGTCAATGTCTTCTCGCCATCTAAATCTAAGTCTAAGTTAATCTATGCAAACCTAATCCCGTCTTCGGTAATCTTTTTGCTTGCCTATTGTACATCTGAATTTATATTTAAATGTTATTTTCATGTGTTTTGGTGCAATAAAGTGTTTTTACTTACTTACTTACTTGTGGTCATCGCGAGTCTAAAGATTTTTGACGCTACTTGCATCGAATATGATTCGAAATAACGAAAACACGGAAACGCCACACACTCATGGTAGTTCGTGGAAAAAAAAAATTATATTTTATGATTTAAGTCTAGTAAAAGTAGGCCTTACTTAGATATCATGAGCAAGATTTCGATCTCCATCTGCTTGGCGGACAGCTGCATCTCCAGCCCCTGCTGCTCAATCTCTTTCCCGGTGTTGTTTGCCAGCTGTAACGATATTTTTAAATATGTTGATATGATATTAGGGAAAAATTGTGTGGAGAAGCAAATAAAATTGTGAAAGTAATTCTTAAATCAATTAAAAGACTCATTTATTCTAAACGTTCATTTAATACCTGAATTCATTTGTTTTTTGCTATTTATTTCTTTTAATACTAGCCGAAGCCCACAACTTCGTTCGCGTAGACTTTATAAAAAATGCTTCTTCTTATCTTGTGTGTTAGTGACTAACACTAGTGTCAGAGTTTTTAAACCACCTTAAAGTCAAAGAAAACGATCAATGTCAAAGACAGTGACCGGGACCGAAGGCTTAACGTGCCCTCCGAAGCACGGATCATCTAACTTATCAGTCAATCAGGTGATCAGCCTACAATGTCCTACACAAACTAGGACAATAACACAAAGTCGTTGCCCCTGCCGGGAATCGAACCCGCGACCTCCAGGTATGAGCCGAACGCTCTAACCACTACACCACGGAGGCAGTTATAATAAGCGGCCAAGTGCGAGTCGGACTCGCCCATGAAGGGTTCCGTAGTAGCAAATAACATAATATAAAAGTCTTGTAGTTGTTTTTTTTTAAATTTTATATTTGAGTTAATTGAATGAAAGGTAAATTGCCGTTTATGATTTATGACGTATTAAAAAAAAACTACTTACTAGATATCGTTCAAACCAATTTTCGCTGGTAGTTTTTATGGTAATGAACATCATGTATTTTTTTTAGTTTTATAATTCCTTTATTTTAGAAGTTACGGGGGGGGGGACACACTTTTTTCCACTTTGGAAGTGTCTCCCGCGCAAAGTATTCGTTTTAGAAAAAAATGATATTAGAAACCTCAATATCATTTTTGAAGACCTATCCATAGATATCCCACACGTATGGGTTTGATGAAAAATAAATTTTTGAGTTTCAGTTCTAAGTATGGGGAACCCCCAAAATTTATTGTTTTTTTTCTATTTATGTGTCAAAACCTTAATGCGGTTCACATAATACATCTACTTACCAAGTTTCAACAGTATAGGTCTTATAGTTTCTGAAAAAAGTGGCTGTGACATACGGACGGACAGACAGACAGACATGACGAATCTATAAGGGTTCCGTTTTTGCCATTTGGCTACGGAACCCTAAAAATGCTCTTCAGGCAGAACAACTTTTGCTAAGACGTCATTTTTATATTTCATATAGTTAAGCTGGACCATTATTGTTCTGCATCTGTCGCGAATGCGAAGCAAGTGTGTATTATTAAATATTTTTATTATTTATTTAAATATCAAGGTACCTAAAAGTCAATGTTTGGCTGTTATCAATTTTATTCTTTTGTCCGTGCGCGGATGGTTGCGCAGAAGAAGTGAACGCGGCGTGAAGAGGGATATTATCTGTGGCAGATGGAAAAAGGGCGGCACAAAGTACAAGCACAAAATAAGATGGTAAAATTGTAATTTCTGACAATTATTGAGATTTTACGAGAGATAGAGTTTCGGTGAGCGTTTTATAAGTTTATTTACTATCTAGAGAATTCTACCGATAATAATTAATTACTATGTGTTTATGTTTCAGTGTTTTGAGTTAACCGATGCGTCCGTTTCTGTTGTTGGTTTATTGCAAGTTGCGACTTGCAATAAATAAATCGAGAGAGAGAATTACCGATGCGTCGGTCTATTAGTTGGTCTATTGTAAACTGCGTGTGTTACAATAGATGGAAAAGAGATAAGAGAATAAGAGTTTGGGTTTAGGTGATCTGTTGTAAACTGCGTGTGTTACAATAGATAGAGAAGAGCTTAGAGAATAAGAGTTTGAGATTAGTTGGTCTATTGTAAACTGCGTGTGTTACAATAGATGGAAAAGAGATAAGAGAATAAGAGTTTGGGTTTAGGTGATCTGTTGTAAACTGCGTGTGTTGCAATAGATGAGAAGAGCTAAGAGAATAAGAGTTTGAGATTAGTTGGTCTATTGTAAACTGCGTGTGTTACAATAGATGGAAAAGAGATAAGAGAATAATAGTTTGGGTTTAGGTGATCTGTTGTAAACTGCGTGTGTTACAATAGATAGAAAAGAGCTAAGAGAGTAAGAGTTAAGCGAGGCTCGGGGTGGCTATAGGGGAGGTTGGAGGCCACACGGGGATGCGTCCCCATAGAGAGAGAGAATCCGCTGGATTAGCTAGTACATGAGCGGATGGAACAGCCATCCCAGGTGTGAGCGGATGGAACAGCCATCCCAGGTGTGAGCGGATGGAACAGCCATCCCAGGTGTAAGCGGATGGAACAGCCATCCCAGGTGTAAGCGGATGGAACAGCCATCCCAAACGTAAGCGGATGGAACAGCCATCCCAAACGTAAGCGGATGGAACAGCCATCCCAAGTGTAAGCGGATGGAACAGCCATCCCAGGTGTAAGCGGATGGAACAGCCATCCCAAATATAAGCGGATGGAACAGCCATCCCAAGTGTACCTAAGCGGATGGAACAGCCATCCCAGGTGTAAGCGGATGGAACAGCCATCCCAAATCCTGTGGAACAACCACCAAGTGTTTGCGTAACACTGTAATTGTATCAGAGATAAAGCTGAGTATACCAAACGAGATGAGGGTGTATTATGAGTACAAGACTTTCGTCATGATGACCATTTTTACCAGGCCAGCTATGGTCATTGGCGACATGGTGGAGGTGCTGATCTAAAAATCTGATTTACCGTGTTTTAACATAAAGATTTGTGTGTTTGTTGCATTTTACGGGTGTATATACTTATTCCTATTGTTACGAATAAATGCTATAAATAGACATGTAAAATTAGTAATAGGGATGTTGACCAAAAAGTGTTCCAATTATTTTATTCAGTCCGATGGACCGAGGGTTAGATAAGATTATTCAAAAATGATTGACTAATTTATTATTGTATAGTAAAGTAAAGTAATAATAATTTTACGAAGGTGCAGAACATCAAAGATTCAGAGTGGAGGCAATTTACGGTACGTGAACGAATAGTGAAAATCGTACTTAATCATGACGTTATGCGAAATTTAAATGCGCCATATTTTTGTCAGTATTTGCTAATCAGAGAAAAGAATAAATGCAAATAGTGTAACGTCCTTAAATGACCTGTCTAAAAAAAAAACAAAAATGTCCACATCCTTATTGTGTTTTTATATAACAAATGTCTAATTATATTCACAAAGTTTGTGGACAAATACCGTTTATTTTAATCATGTTTTATAATTTGAAGCATGAGTTTTTGAATTAAGGGTAAAAAGTACACTAAAACAGGTACCTTTTAAACTTAACAATAAGTATAAGGAAGAAATTAGTGTCAATCATTTGTGTTAATTTTACTGTTAAAAAAAACGGGTTTTGACGTCATAAATCAAACAGTGTATTTTTATATTTAACCAACTGAAATACTTACTTGTGTTAAATTTAATATGAAGCTGCATTTTGTTTCTCTTCAAATAAAAGAAACGGATAAATAGTCCAATTTGTTTTCGTAAGGATCTGATTGACTTGATCGTCTGGAGTTCGAATTCCGACAGAGTGCGTGCGAGTTTACAAGACTGACATTCCTTAACAAGTATTGGTATTGTCATAAAACTCCTGCAGATGTAGACAGACACTAAGGTATATTTGTAAATATAATTCTTATAGCAGTTGACCAGAATTTTTGAAGAATAATGTAGATGTAGCCTACGCACATTCAAAACAGTGAAATCTCAACGTTTTCTTTGGCCGAGGAAGGTCTCGCGAATGAATAACCTATAATTATAATTGATTCTGATTTCAGTAGCATAAAACCTGTATATATAAAAAAAATAATTAAAATTGATTTCAAAACAGCGGCAAATATCAGATTGTGAGATTTTAAAAGCAAGTCACAAACAATATAAGTACTTTAATAATGGTTTGAAAGAGAGCACACAAAATTCTAGATAAATTCTTTAAAGTGTTAACTAATAATAAATTACACGTGTCTAAGAGAAAGAAGTGACAAACATTGGCAATCAAGAGCTGTAATCAATAGAGTAGGTACCTGAGCTAGGACTAACTATAAATAAAAGCAGAAAGTAATAGGGCACACTGAAAGGTTGAGAAGTTAGTAAAGGCTCGAATGGACATATAAAAATAATAAAGTTACAAACGTCGTCAGGCGTGACAATGACTCATTCAATAGGACATTTCTATTACAACTTGAAGTTGAAAGTACAGTACTATCAGCACAGACTACCTTAAATTTTGAGGTCAATGTACCCAAGGAAGAGTCTCAAATAGAAGTAGTCAGTAGAAAAGACAGTTGATGGCAGAAAATCCACCAGGGCTTCGACGGTCAGAGCTAGAGAAAAGATTAAAGCGTAGAATTCTCAATTCCTGGACAGATTGTTACACCGTACCTAAATGTGTGTGGTGGAGAACTTATTCATAATAAACCTAGGTATTGTAAAAGTTATGTTTCTCTTTATTCTTTCGCCGTGGCGGAGTGTCGCGAATGCGAAGCAAGTGTGTATTATTAAATATTTTTATTATTTATTTAAATATCAAGGTACCTAAAAGTCAATGTTTGGCTGTTATCAATTTTATTCTTTTGTCCGTGCGCGGATGGTTGCGCAGAAGAAGTGAACGCGGCGTGAAGAGGGATATTATCTGTGGCAGATGGAAAAAGGGCGGCACAAAGTACAAGCACAAAATAAGATGGTAAAATTGTAATTTCTGACAATTATTGAGATTTTACGAGAGATAGAGTTTCGGTGAGCGTTTTATAAGTTTATTTACTATCTAGAGAATTCTACCGATAATAATTAATTACTATGTGTTTATGTTTCAGTGTTTTGAGTTAACCGATGCGTCCGTTTCTGTTGTTGGTTTATTGCAAGTTGCGACTTGCAATAAATAAATCGAGAGAGAGAATTACCGATGCGTCGGTCTATTAGTTGGTCTATTGTAAACTGCGTGTGTTACAATAGATGGAAAAGAGATAAGAGAATAAGAGTTTGGGTTTAGGTGATCTGTTGTAAACTGCGTGTGTTACAATAGATAGAGAAGAGCTTAGAGAATAAGAGTTTGAGATTAGTTGGTCTATTGTAAACTGCGTGTGTTACAATAGATGGAAAAGAGATAAGAGAATAAGAGTTTGGGTTTAGGTGATCTGTTGTAAACTGCGTGTGTTGCAATAGATGAGAAGAGCTAAGAGAATAAGAGTTTGAGATTAGTTGGTCTATTGTAAACTGCGTGTGTTACAATAGATGGAAAAGAGATAAGAGAATAATAGTTTGGGTTTAGGTGATCTGTTGTAAACTGCGTGTGTTACAATAGATAGAAAAGAGCTAAGAGAGTAAGAGTTAAGCGAGGCTCGGGGTGGCTATAGGGGAGGTTGGAGGCCACACGGGGATGCGTCCCCATAGAGAGAGAGAATCCGCTGGATTAGCTAGTACATGAGCGGATGGAACAGCCATCCCAGGTGTGAGCGGATGGAACAGCCATCCCAGGTGTGAGCGGATGGAACAGCCATCCCAGGTGTAAGCGGATGGAACAGCCATCCCAGGTGTAAGCGGATGGAACAGCCATCCCAAACGTAAGCGGATGGAACAGCCATCCCAAACGTAAGCGGATGGAACAGCCATCCCAAGTGTAAGCGGATGGAACAGCCATCCCAGGTGTAAGCGGATGGAACAGCCATCCCAAATATAAGCGGATGGAACAGCCATCCCAAGTGTACCTAAGCGGATGGAACAGCCATCCCAGGTGTAAGCGGATGGAACAGCCATCCCAAATCCTGTGGAACAACCACCAAGTGTTTGCGTAACACTGTAATTGTATCAGAGATAAAGCTGAGTATACCAAACGAGATGAGGGTGTATTATGAGTACAAGACTTTCGTCATGATGACCATTTTTACCAGGCCAGCTATGGTCATTGGCGACAGCATCAGGTGTTCCATTTTCCAAAATCAAATACCCTATATGTTGCCCAGGCTTAACAGCTATATAACAAAAAAGTTTCATTCAAGTTTATGTCAATGGTCATGTTTCCCAAAAATACTTAGAGAAGAGAAAGCGGGAAAGGGCACGTTAAGATGAAGAAGAAGTAGTTTAGAATAGGAAAAAATAACCGGCCAAGTGCGAATCGGATTCGCGCACTAAGGGTTCCGTACCATTATCTTTAAAAAATCGCGTTTGTTGTATGGAAGCCCTCCTTAAATATTTATTTTATTCTGTTTTTAGTATATGTTGTTACAGCGGCAACAGAAATACTTACATAATTCGTGAAAATTTCAACTGTGTAGCTATCGTAGTTCTTGAGATACAGCCTGGTGACAGACAGACGGACAGACGGACAGAAAGCAAAGTCTTAGTAATAGGGTCCCGTTTTTACCCTTTGGGTACGGAACCCTAAAAAAGAAAAAAGATAAGGGGGAAGAAGGAGAATCGGCTTACTTCAAGTGAGCATAGTAGAGCATAGCTGTACATTTGGGAATAAAAAGAAGGCGGGGGAAACATTACGGATCAACTTACCTGCAAAGTGAGCATGACGTGATGCGTATCATTCCCCCAGCCCCAGTCTGGTTGTCGCTGCTGCAGGAGATACTGCAAGGCTTTCTGTATTGCCTGTCCCTCGTTCAGGGTCTCCTCCCAGGCTATGGTGGAAGTTGACGTCACTGCTGTGGTGGTAGATGGCGCTTTGGTCGTCGCGGTGGTAGGCGGCTCAGTTTCTGTAATGTGGAAAGAACAAGATCAAGATTTTTGAAGTGAAAACTTCTTTAGCGGCGTTGTGCACTTTTTTGGAATGGGTAAAAAATGTTAAACTCGCGTCAAGACACGTGACCTGATCGAAAATTCGTAAGACGGCGCAGAGCGCTTGCGCGAATGTTCGTGTGTGTTTATGTTACAGCGTGCTACGCGCATCCATGGATGGTCACAGCTGATGGCTCGACCGTCTGTGTAGTGGCCATACTGCTGTGTATTTGAAAATGATTTTGTTGAAAATGAATTTGGTCATGCTTGTGACATTTGTGACAGACTGTGGTTCAGAAAAGATTTGAAATATTTTATACTGATAATTAAAGCAATTCGTGCAAAATTATTCCCTAACCATTCCAAAATATCAAAAATGCACAACGTTAATATTCAAGTTTTCACTTCTGCCGGCACTCCCAGAGTGCAACCCGTCGTTTTTTTTTTTAAATTCTGTTTACATCATGGAACTTACTCGTAATAAATCGGACCACGGGCTATACTAGATAGCTAAATAATAAAATAACAGACAAAAAAAGTGACCGTCCCATACGAATTGCATGGCTGGCTGCATACTTCCGTATGGAAATGACAATTTGTTTTAGTTTTTGACTGTTATTTTATTATTATTATAATATAGTGACCTAGTTTAGCCCGTGGTTCGAGTTATTAAGGGTATGTCCCTTCCATATTGTTTATTCATTTTCTTTTCTTTTACTAATCATGTCATGGATTATCATATCAACATTACGTTACAGCACAGAATCTACTGAAGTACAAAATAGTACTACAGTACAAAATAATCACTATTAGATAGGAAATTTTCCAAATTAAACCCAATTACAGCGTACTAAAGTCCTATTTAGTTTTCTCGCCTCGCAAATGTCTTTTGACTTTTAGCCTAGCGTGCGCTCAACAAGTTAAAATATACTTTACGTCTGTGAGGCGAAGGTCTATATCCCTTTGTCTCTAGCGTTATTTTTTTTTATCAATTTCAACCTTATGTCTATGAATAAGTAGCGTTAGAGAGGCAGAGTGTCATTCTAAATTTCGGCAGCAGCTTAGCTTCATACCTAAATGTGACAGCTTGTGCTAAATGGGATCTAAAAAAGCGGGGCAATGGGAAGAGGGCACGAAAATTCAAAAATCTGCGTTTCTAATGCAAATACTAACCAGTTTGAGCATAAACCATGGATGCGATCAGGAGAACACAAAACGATATGTGTAGGTGACCCATTTTGATCTGAAACAAAGAAAAATACATCATCAATTTTGAAAAACTAGTAAAAGTATGTTATGTTTTGAGTATTTATAACATGCTTTACATTTTACATAGTAGGTAGGTAGTTACTATTTACTTTACGTATTCAAATAAAGACTAAATATTTCGAAAAGTGTGAATTGTTACGATTAAAGACCGAAAACGCTTACGCCCACTGCCGATAATCGGTGGCCGATTTTTTGTAGAAGAAAAATAGAACGTACTGATTGCAATAGTGCAACGCACACGTCTCTACAAAAAGTAGGCCAGAAATTCACACAAAAAAAAATCGGCCCGACGTCGGCGTGGGCACTTATTGGGCGAAAAATTGGCCACAATCTCCTCTGTACCGCGAGTGCACTACCAATAGTGATATAGACTGGGTAAAAAAAGTATTATTTTATACAGTCCGTCAACTAGATTATCCAAAAACAAAGGACCCAAACTTTTCCGTTTAGCAAAGTAGTAAATATTCACAATATTTAATGTGTATATATAATTATTTTTCCTCAAAAAAAAAAAATATATATATGATTTTTCACAAAGATACAACGCTTCAAAGTTTCGGAGTTTTGTCATTAACGTCTCCTTTGGTTAAAATCGTAGCTGTATTGTATGTGTGACTTCATTCGTCAAAATTTAACCGGTAAACCGATTAGGGCAAAATTTTGTAATTTCAAAGATATTGCAATTATCTAGGTTTATAGCTGGTTTCCTACAGTAAAAATATGAACTTGAAATAGAATATAGTGTTTTATATCATTTTTGACCATTAGTATGGGAAACTTCTAAATCGTTATAGTTTCTTTCCAGCTCATAATTTTACTATAACCAGTTATAACCCTAGATAATTACAATTTCGTTACAATTACCAATTTTTACCGGAATCTGACATGTGGTTTCAAAATTAAACGTAGACTACGTTTGTATGGAGAAGTCTGGGGTAAGGGGACTCTTAAATGCGCTGTATCTTCGTTATTATTGGCTAATCAGAGAAGAGAAAAAATACGTATACTATAATTTTTTTAAATCTATCTAATGAGCCAAAAAATTTTTAGCCCTATTTAACTGTGCCACCGTGACTTCGAATCACTGACGAATTTCCTCATCGTTTATTATTCACGCGCTAGGTATTCTGCTCAATGAACAAAAACGATCATTGAGCGAGAAAATAGGCCACGACGCTATCGTATCTCAATAGTAGCGATTTTTTATAGATTTTCTATTCGACTGCACAAAAAGTCAATTCAGTTAGCAGCCAATAAACCTCGTCGGATTACATTTCCTACTAAACTTTTAGGAAATTTAAAATGCAAAATGCAGATAGGGTTCGAGCCAATCCTTGGCGGCTTACAGCGAAGACAGGAAGGGAGTTAAATTAGTTTGGCAGACGAGATCTCAAGTCTTTGTCGTCTTTTAACCAGAAAGAAGGGGCTTTTTTATTTATTTACAAGCTTTTTTACTGCCTCCGTGGTGTAGTGGTTAGAGGTCGCGGGTTCGATTTCCGGCGGGGGCAACGACTTTTTGTTGTTGTCCTAGTTTGGTCAGGACATTGCAGGCTGATCACCTGATAAATAAGATGATCCGTGCTTCGGAGGGCACGTTAAGCCGTCGGTCCCGGTCACTGTCTTTGACATTGGTCGTTACCTAAAACCATGTCGGAGACCTTTAAGGCGGTTTAAAAACTCTGACACTAGTGTTAGTCACTAACACACACGATAAGAAGAAGAAGACAAGCTTTAATTTAGTTTTACATGTCTCGTTGTCTGTCGTTACTGTAATCAAATCTTAAAAGTTAAATTTGACCCACTTCCCGGTTTAGATTGAGCTGACATTTTTCACGCATACATTTGTGTCCATGCATTTACATGCATGGCATTGTCACGCGATGTATATCGTGTGACAATGCAGTATTATATGACATGGAGCTGATCTGATGATGGAACCGGAGAATAAATAATAAATAAATATATAGGGACAAATTACACTGATTGAGCTAGCCCCAAAATAAGTTCGAGACTTGTGTTATGGGATACTAACTCAACGATACTATATTTTATAACAAATACATACATAGATAAACATCCAAGACCCGACAATTTGAAAAAGGCCATTTTCCAATTTGCCCTGACCGGGAATCGAACCCGGGACCTCTGGGTGGCGGACTAGCATGGTGACCACTACGCCACGGAGGTCGTCAGAATGGTCATATGAAATCGTTAATGAATCGACAACAATTCCATCAAGTTTGAGCTTGTTTGAATCGTCTTGATTAGATAAAAGCTTGTATGTTTTTTTTAAAATAATTACTAGAAAGTACACTAAACCAACAGTATAGTCAGAGGCTGGGAATCTCCACTTGCTGAAAATTCTGATGGTGATTTTGTTTACATACATCGCTGGTTCTTTAATGATGCAATTACCGATCTTTGCAAAGCAGGTAATGCATCATTATCATCATCAGGTATTTTTTAGTCTCCACTGCAGGAGAACGACCCTTTCTGTACCACCAGAGCCATACTTGGTTATGGCAGCAGGAGGCTTTGGCCTACACTCTCCACGCTGGCCAGCGGGTTGGAGAGGTCTCATTGATGTTTAAAAGCTTTGTTTAAGTTGTATTTCCTAAATCGCCTTTTAGGACATCCACGGGAAGACTTGAAGATGCATAAAGAGGTTGGCAGAAAACAGAACAGAATATGCGACAATATTGCCAAGCTGACCGGAATCTTTACTTGGAACGGAACTTGTAAGTTGTAACTCCTTCGCTTGTTTTGAAAAGATATATAAATCAAACTACATCTTTGTTACTTGTCTAGTAAATCTGCGACATTGACCGGATGAAAAAACATTTATTTATTTTTCCCACTTTAATTTGTTTTTTTAATACTTTATGTTACCCTTATCAATTTATTTGTTTCATTTACTTATTTTATTTAAACTATTTTCGTAGGTGTGGTAGGTGACGTATTCCTAAAAAGTAAGATTTTTTTAAAATTTTAAGTCAATATGCATGACTAAATAAAAAAAAATGTTTAGCCTATCGACTGTAGATACGAGCCAAGCTCGCACAGTTAGATTATTAAAAAATATTGTACACGTATTTTTTTTTCTCTGAGAAACAAAATATGACAAAGATACAGCGCATTGAAATTTAGTATGACGTCACTCCGGAACTTTGATGGTCCGTATCTTTGTGATTTTTCACTTTTTTGGTAAACTGAAAAATATGGGTCCATTTTTTTCGATAATTTTAAAGACGGACTAATCACAATCATACTTTTCTAACGTCACCCCTCTATACACCCATTTAAATACAGCAGAAAACAAAGAGTTGTTGGAACAATTGCTTCTCCCTATTTCAACGATCAGAAATACCACAAAATCAATAGACTTACACACATCTACACATCTTTACGCAATCAGTATTCCTGTGGGATAGCTGGGGTGCATTATTTAGCACTTTATATTGTAAAACACTTCCGCACTTAGCCAATCACATGTAGCTATAAATAATACAAGGCGAATTTTTGTTCGAATAGAGTACAGTCGACACAAAAATCGTCTTATTACCTTTGTCTTACAAAATATACAGAAACTATTCAAAGGGTGAATTCAGTCCCTGATACTAAAAAACCTTCCCCAAGGAACATAAGTCGAAATAAAAAAAAAGAATTTTTGGTTTTCCATACAAACTCGGATCAGCTGATCGGTCAACTTGTATGGGAGGCCTCAAATTAATTTGCATATTTCGATAAGTGTTTCTTGGGGAAAGTTGTTCAGTATCATAAACTGAATTCACCCTTTAAATAGTTTCAGTATATTTTGTTAGACCTTGTATAAAAACTATGTTTATTTATTTATTTTATTGCTTCGTGTACACTATTTACAAATATCTAAAACATTTTTAAAAGTAAACATAGTACATAGATGCTACTTATTTCCAAAGAAATTTCTTACTTTCCATATATGTTCTTATTTAGAAAGAAATATATAACTAGGTAAATTTATAGCTTTTCATTTTAGATTTATGCAGTCCTTGTCAAAGTGTAAAATTTTTGGGTAGTGTATTATGGTCCAATCAGACTCACTAACAAATAATCGACTATATGATAATGGTACCATCTAATAAGTTAGTAGGTATTTAAAAGAAACGGAAACATTGAGAATTTTGATCAGTAGATTTCAGAAATAGTTTTGAAACCGTATTTTTTTAAAATTTTATCCAAGTTATCTGTATGGATAAAATTAAGTACTTTTTTTTATTAAAGACATCGCGGTATACCCTATTTTCTTAATGTGCCTACTGTAAATGTGCGAGCAAAGTCAGACATGTCAAGATAGACACCAAATACCACAGACCTAAATTTATTTTTACTGCGTCAAAAAACATACACATCTTTGTTTCTGACTGTACTTAATGGCGATCGCCCAATATTATTGATTACGCCTTCCCCTCACAATGACGGTGCACTTTCCAGTTAATAACTTATTGCCATGTTTTCCTTTGGCAGTGTTATGTTGCAGAGATATTCAGCACCAATAGAAAATTTTGTATTTTTGTATGAACCAGTTAGAAACAAATAAGCGGCCAAGTGCGAGTCGGACTCGCCCATAAAGGGTTCCGTAGTAGCAAATAACAATATAAAAGTCTTGTAGTATGTTTTTTTAATTTTTATATTTGAGTTGATTGAATGAAAGGTAAATTGCCGTTTACGATTTATGACGTATTAAAAAAAAACTACTTACTAGATCTCGTTCAAACCAATTTTCGCTGGTAGTTTTCATGGTAATGAACAAATGCTATTAGAAACCTCAATATCATTTTTGAAGACCTATTCATAGATACCCCACACGTATGGGTTTGATGAAAAATAAATTTTTGAGTTTCAGTTCTAAGTATGGGGAACCCCCAAAATTTACTGTTTTTTTTCTATTTTTGTGTCAAAACCTTAATGCGGTTCACATAATACATCTACTTACCAAGTTTCAACAGTATAGGTCTTATAGTTTCGGAAAAAAGTGGCTGTGACATACGGACGGACAGACAGACAGACAGACATGACGAATCTATAAGGGTACCGTTTTTGCCATTTGGCTACGGAACCCTAAAAAGCGGCCAAGTGCGAGGCGGACTCGCCCATGAAGGGTTCCGTAGCAGCAAGGAGGAGGAGGCACACAAATTGATAATATTTCTTGTTCGTATTAAAAAAACTTAATAGATCTTGTTCAAACCAATTTTCGGTAGAAGTTTGCATGGTAATGTACATCATATATTTTTTAGTTTTATCAATATCTTATTATAGAAGTTACAAGGGCGGGACACATATTTTACCACTTTGGAAGTGCCTCTCGCGCAAATTATTCAGTTTAGAAAAAAATTAAATGACATCTCGTCCTTACCAAAAGAGGTCTGTAAAAGGTCTTTACATTATAATCGCAAAAGTATATATGAAAATGTAATCGCATGCCGTGTCTCGACATAAAACGGTTAAGCCTTTCTTTTCATAGCTCGAGACGATCGTGTTCATACATATTCAGCAGTGCTTACATACACGAGCACGTGTGTATAGAAATAAAGCTTTATTTACCTACAAGTACCTATCTTCTTCTACGAGTACTTTATGGTAGACAATCCTAGGGTCTGATCACGGAGACGCAAGGTGATCGATGGAACTCAGCAATAAAAGGACGCAACTCCATTGAGTTTGGGCTTGATTACTTGTACCTTCAAGTAAACAAGCCCAAACACCGATAAATTACATACCTACTTACCTAAGTAGGTATGTATGTATCGGTGTTTCTGAACTATACATATATACATCTTATACCTTTAAACGAGTAATTCTTTTATATTTATTTATAAATATATATATATATATATATATATATATATATATATATTTATAAATTTCTGTGATCTCGAAAACGGCTCTAACGATTTCGCTGAAAATTGGTATATGGGGGTTTTCGGGGGTAAATAATCGATCTAGATTAGTCTTATGTTTGGGAAAACGCGTGTTTTCGAGTTTTCATGCGTTTTTCTTTCCACGCAGAATATGGTTGCTAATTTCTTCGCGCCGGCCGCCATCCGGCTTAGCTCAGCGGTTAAGAATGCTGACCGCTAGAAAGAATGTTACGCGTTCGAATCCCACTCGGTGACTTACTTTTGTTTTTTTATGTTCAAGTTTATACATAATGTTTTATTTTGTGCTGTTTTTAGACAAGTTAAAAAAAATGTAGTTAATGTCGGTCAACCAGGTACTATAGTAATAAATGAGCAAAACATGGCTCATGGTTTAACAACTAAAAACGTCTAAAAAACTAATTTCAATGAATTTGAATTAAATTTTCATTTCCCGAGCACATATATTTATAAGTTGGTCGATTGTAACTCTTTAATTTATAAAACCTATTTAGCTCTGGTCTGATAGTTTTCCTTTTAGCTTCGTTATATTATACTCCTAAAGTGAATTTTATTACGTAGTCATATAGGTACCAGTGGCGGAGCCTCCTTATAAGCCGATTCCCATCGAGTTTCCTTAGAGGCTTTTTACATATATGCATTTATTACTAATAACAATTATAACCTTCGTATATCGGCGCACTTACTATTTTCCGTAAGCCGTAAACTATTATGTGACTGGATTGCACGCACCCACATATTCAAAATACGAAAATTCCCTTTGGTTATTGAAATACACACACTATGATAAATGCATAAACACGCTTTAAAATAAGCCGGACAGGGAACGGCTTATTATATAGCTGTACTACTTAGTCCAAATTCTCACCCAACGCCACTGATAGGTACAATCGTTTAGCTGATGGAGCGAACACTTGACTTGGCCCCGCTTCGCTTCGTCTACGCCATCAATCTCGGTCCAATGCTGCTCTCATCTCATCTCTCGTGCGACGGAACTTTGACTATATCGTCAAAATATCGACCCACAGGCCACTTTTAGTTAATCTGAGAAGATTAGCCTTTAGCGATCTTGTTGCAACATGTACGTGTTTCATTGGAAAAATGGTCAGGAACAAAACTACAAGCAATGTTCACGTTTCCTGGAAATCTTTAAACGATTTGTTCGAAATATAAACGGTTGTACGTGATCCGCTACCACCAGAGATGCTGGCCGACTTTTAACATTTAAAAAACTTTATGTTTCGAATTCGAACTTGTATTCGAACTGTCATATTATAAAACGTAGATAAAAGCCTCTTGTTTACGAGACTCCTTTCTCAAAAAAGTATCATGAATAAGTTTTTTGAAGAAATAATTTTTTTGTGCAAACTTTTATTGTGAGGCCAAACTACTTATTGAGATAAATAAATAAGCTTAACCTCGATGGAGTTGCGTCGTTTTATTGCTGTGTTCCATCGACCATCTTCCGTCTCCGTGATCAGACCCGACATCGTCTACCATAAAGTGCTCGTCAAAACAAATCAAACAAGTTCTACTCAGTGAGGTTATGTTGTTGTATAACTGAGTTTAGACGAATATCTCTTGGTTGATTATCATCATAAAATTTCATCCGATTTACACAAGTATGCAAAATTTCAGCTCAATCTGTTGAGGATACATATATACATACATACTATCACATCTTTATCCCTAATGGGGCAGACAGAGCATTTTGGGTCTTGCGGTTCTATGCAGAGCCCAGGGCCGCAAGACCCAAAAGCCACTTTTAGCGTCATGGTGGGCGTGAAGATGGAAAAGCAATCAATACAGTGATGGGTTGCTAGCCGCATCGCCTGTTAACATGATTTGCATTTTTGTCCATTCCCTCGATCGGCTTTTACGATCTGCGTGGGAAGAGAAGCAGCTGGTACATTCAAATTTTTTTTATTTTTCCCAGACCAGCATGGGAGTTGTTGAGAATAACTGGTTGAAAATTGAGTTGCAAGATTTGACCTTATCAAACATTAATACAAGTTAAATTAAACATTAATACATGATACGTTACAATTTATAAAAATAGCTTGTTAAATATATGCAGCTATACACCTGCTGGCTGAAACCGCGTAGTGATCAAAATGGAAGGGTTTATGTAAGAATTATGACATATTAATAATATGAAATTCCTTTGGCTACTCTGGCTAAGTATGGTAGTACAGAGAGGGTCGTGCTCCTGTAGTGGAGACAAAAAAAACCGATGCATGGTAACTATCTGGCTCAAAGAATTAGCATTACCATACAAGTGGCAAGCTGTCAACCTTTTGGCCACGTCGCTGACGGGTAATCTTTTAGTGGGACTACATAATTTGTATTTTTTGAGTTCTTAATTTAAATTTTAATAAGTGTAGTTTGAATTTATATTTTTTTTTCAATATTTTCAGATCTACCAGTAAGAAGTTATTTCATTTAAATTTCGAAATGTTATAATATTTGTAAATATTTTTAACAGCAATGTAGGAGCAGTAATATATCTGTGAAAGCAGGTTTTATTTACCTAAACCTAAGGGCTTCCCACGTTTCACCTCTATCCCTTTCATCGAGCCTATTTCTGGCGTAACCAAACATTTCGAAGGCATATCACCTTCTATTTATCGTACTGATGTGCGGTGTACGTGACCTGTATTCTGAAGATTTATGTGGGGTTATGGGTAGGTACTGCACTATTATTATGTAGGGTAGGAACCTGGAACATAGAGATAGTATCGTATTACGAGTTTGAGCAAAGCGTAGCGCACACATCTACAAGGTGGTTAGATGACCTGACCAGGGTCGTTGGAAGGCGCTGGATGCAGAGCGCTGTTGATCGGTCATTTTGGAAATCTTTGGGTAAGGCCTATGTCCAGCAGTGGACGTTATGCAGCTGAAATGATGATGATGATGATAACGAGTTAAAAAGAAAATTCAAGATATAGGTATAGAGAGCCGGAATATCTGGAGTGTAAATTGCTATGTAAAGCAATAAGCGAAAGAATGAGAATATTACTTCGCAAGATCTTTCTTTTTAACCGATTTCCAAAAAGGAGGAGGTTATCAGTTCGTCGAAATCTTTTTTTTATGTATGTTCAACGATTATCCCAAGACGCCGGGATTGATTTGGAAAATACTTTTCTTTGTTTAAAAAAGCATACTTGTCCGGTGGTCCCATATAGAAAATTTATCAAAATCGTGGGTGTGTATTTGTGATGTTTGGGAGTGAAGCCGATTTTTAGTTAAGAAAAAATATTAAAAGTAATTTTTTTTTTAAATATTAGCTTATTTATTACATTACCATTGAAACTTGTAATTATAAAGTAAAATCCGAAGATACATATGACATCTATTATATATTTTTTAATTTTATACAAATATTATATGACTTCTTCTAGGTTGGTCTGGGAGAAAAAAATGCTTAGATTGTACCAGCTGCTTCACTTCCCGGGCAGATCGTAAGAGCCGATCGAGGGAATGGGCAAAAATTCGAATCATATAAATAGGCGATGCGGCTAGCAACCCATCACTATTTTATACACCTTCTTGCCCAAATCAAGCTAAAAATGGCCTTTGAGTCTTGCAGCCCTGGGCTCTAAAATGCTCTGTCTGCCGCTTTAGGGATAAAGACGTGATAGTATGTATGTATGTCTTGTGCGCTTTGTTTATCAGCAAATTAGTTTCGCTTAAGATTCTCGTTTGTTTGTTTATAAAGCTTTATTGTACAAAAGAAAGAACACATACAAATCAGAAAAGTAAACATACAACGGCGGACTTATCCCGTATAGGGATTTCTTTCAGTCAACCGGCCAGTAATTGAGAGGAATGTTTACTTATTAAGCGATTCTTTTCCCTTATATCAGCTTACGCTTCGGTTTCTCCACATTGCGTTACAGACTTGTTACACAGGTAGATAGGCAGACAGGTAGGCAGGTTGTAGGTAGGTAGATACACAAGCTAGGGTGCAGTCGGTGTGTTCACAGGCTGCCGCGTCGACGCCTCTCATCAGCTCACCAGACGGAAAATTACCACTCCACGACCGGGATTAAACGAGAGGTTTAATAACATCAAAGTAAATATGAAGTGATTATTACCTGGTGTAGGTACCAACATAAATTAGTCTTTAAGTTCCATTGACGATATATGTCTTAAGTAATGTCGAAAAAAACGCTTTATCGCAGTACAGTAATATGTTGAAATAAAATGTTGTCTTAAATGTCAAGTTCAGTTTCGTAGTCCTATACAACGTGGAAGGGTCCCCAACCCGTCATAAATCATACCACGAGCTATACTAGATTCACTAGGTATAGTCTTGACTTGAATGCTTTCCCTCGAGAATTTTCCGCAATTAGGCCCGAATTTGCCGGTCCCGTTTTGCGTGGGGATCACTATAGAATAATGGAATTAAAATAACAGTCAAGATTAAAAAAAATAAAATGGAAATATCATGTAATTTGTTACTGTTCTTTTATTATTTATCATTATACTATAGTGATGAGTGATCTAGTATAGCCCGTGGTTTTATTTATTACGGGGACGTCCCTTCCACGTTGTATAGGACTTCGACATTTAAGACAACAGTACCTGGGCGACCGAGCTTTGCTCGGTTACATCTCAAACATTAACTAATTTTTTTTAAACTTGTCTAAAAACAATGCAAAATAAAAAAAAATATATAAACTTAAACATAAAAAAAAAACAAAAGTAAGTCACCGAGTGGGATTCGAACCCGTAACACTCTTTCTAGCGGTAGCTATCCTTAACCACTGAGCTAAATCAAGGCGGTCGCGGCGCGACGAAATTAGCGACCATATTCTGCGTGAAAAGAAAAAGGCATGAAAACTCGAAAACACGCGTTTTCCCAAACATAAAACTAATCTAGATCGATTGTTTACCCCCAAAAACCCCCATATACAAATTTTCAGCGAAATCGTTAGAGCCGTTTTCGAGATCACAGAAATTTATAAATAAATATATATACATACATACATACAAGAATTGCTCGTTTAAAGGTATAAGATTTTATTTCAACGTATTACTGTACTGCGATAAATCGTTTTTTTTGACATTACTTAAGACCAGCCATGTCGGGCATTGGCCTTGGTTCTATTTTGGAATATATGGCGGAGGGCTGCGTGAATTTTATGACACCTATATTTAATTTTTAAACAATGAAATTGGTTACTTGCCGATGAAAAGATATTCTTTACACTTTGCCGCGTTCCTTGAGTTATTCTTACAATATTTTAGCACACACCAAGGCATTTTAAATTAAGTTTGGAGACCATGTTTGCGTTTGGTTTTTGCATATCATTCTACCAATTATAGAGAGTACTAGGAGCTAGTAAGCTATTCCAATGTGAGGTAGATGGTGTTTGCTACAGTTAAATTGGACAAAACAGTGATATTATCCAATTGAACTGTGCATATACATAGTATGTAGTTACGTACTAGAGTAGGCGCTTCATAATATGTAAATAATGTACGTAAGTACATTATAGTGTTGAGAAAAGGGTGGCAAATACCTATATCTTTCGCAAATTCGCAGCTGAGCTAATTGGAAGCTTGGGTCAAACAAAAAGTCTGACATTCTGACTTTTTGTTCTCCAAAGATTAGTGGAGAATATAGTTTACTACAGATACAAGCAAAAACGTTGATTGTACCAGCTTCTCTTCTCGAGCAGGTCGTAAGAGCTTATTGATAATAGGGACGAGCATGTGAATCATGTGTCAACATAGGTATGATCACCATTTTGATTTAAATTTTTGTTTTTTTACACTGGATCTTGTGTGAGTGGGTGTGTGTGTGTGTGTGTGGGCTTTAGAATCGGTCAGCCTCATTGCTCATTGTATCTAAATCCCAAGTTTCCACGTTTAGCGTGACACTGGGTCTTGTATGTGTGGGCTTTAGGCTCGGTCTGCCCCGTTGTATGTAAATCCCACGCTTCCACGTTTAGCGTGACACTGGGCCTTGTGAGTGTGTGTGTTGGCTTTAGGCTCGGTCTGTCCCGTTGTATGTAAGTCTCGCAACTCCACGTTTAGCGTGACACTGGATCTTGTGTGTGTGTGTGTGTGTAGGCTTTAGGCTTGATCTGCCCCGTTGTATGTAAATCCCACGCTTCCACGTTTAGCGTGACACTGGGCCTTGTGAGTGTGTGTGTGGCCTTTAGGCTCGGTCTGTCCCGTTGTATGTAAGTCCCACGCTTTTATGTTCGTGACATTGGATCTTGAGTGTGTGTGGGCTTTAGGCTCGGGCAGCCCCGTTGTATCTAAATCCCACGTTTCCACGTTTAGTGTGACACTGGATTTTGTGTGTGTGTGGCCTTTAGGCTCGGTTTGCTCCGTTATATGTAAATCCCACGCTTCTACGTTTAGCGTGATACTGAGTCTTGTGTGTGTATGTATGTGTGTACGAGGGTGTGTGTGAATGGGTTTTGTCTTGGTCTGCCCCGTTCTATGTAAATCCCACTCCTCCACGTCTAGCGTGACACTGTGGGTCTTGTGTGTGTGTGTGTGGGCTTTAGGCTCGGTCTGTCCCGTTGAATGTAAATCCCGTTGTGCTATTCAAGCAACTTCAAGTAGGTAAGTATGTTTATGTAAGCGTATGAAAGTGATTTATCTTTGTGAGCATGATGGATGGAGAGGGGAGTCGATTAATCTTTTACACATGTAATGTACATTTACAACGGGATTAAGCGATGTTCTTTTCGGCAGAGTTTGGCGTTTTTTAACCGACTTTCAAATAGAAGATGGTTATTGATTCAAACGTATGCATACAAGTTTTTATTTTAGGTTTTATCTGCTCATCAGGTTCTCATGAGTCGATTAATCTTTAATACATAGAACGTACTTTTACAGCGGGATTAAACGATGTTCTTTTCGACTAAGTTTGGCGGTTTTTAACCGACTGAAAAAAGGAGGTTATCTTTTCAATTTTTTACATATTTTGGGGGTTTCTCTGCTCATCAAGCTCTCAGAAGTCGATTAACATTTAGTTAATCGACTTCTGAGAGCTTGATGAGCAGATAAACCGGGATTAAGCGATGTTCAAATTCAAAAATAAGGTTATTAATTCGTGTATTTTTATTTATTATGGAGAGTATTAAGAGTAGTTTTTAATTAAAGTCGGTTTTTAGATTTTAAAAAATACTGGGGAGACGGTGTCACGTGGAGAGTCATGCTTAGTGAGAGTCGGACCCACCAGCTAGTGCCAAACCGTTTGGCCGACAACTGCTTCATCTATTTTACTTTCCACACTCATTTATTGATAGGCAACGAATCTGTTGTTAGTTGTCTACCCGGGAATTTCCCGTGGGAGTCCGGCAGGAATGAACGGAGCAAGAGGTAGGTACTACGTTCGATATTGATATGCCGGGAAATAGCGAACAGGAACGGATACACTGTCTGTACTTGAATACTGGATACCTCCGTGGTCCAGTGGTCAAGGAGTTTTCCTTGAGTTCTGGAAGTCGAATGCATACTTTGTGAAAAGTTGTTAGGATATTGCAGGCTTGAATTAATAATAATAATAATAACGTTTATTGCTTACCATAATCACGGACATGCAATTTAAACAAATAAATACTTAAGTCTAAATTTACAAAAGATATACACAAAAAAAATAGATTATGGCAGGTTGATACCTGAACTAGGAATTTTCCTGTATCTCAGATAATCAACCCTCCACCCCTAAAAAGGTTCTTTACAAATAAATTTTAAAGAAAATATTAACAATAATATTAGAATTGTTTCAATTATTGCGTGTTTCGGAAGGAACGTAAAGCTATGGGTCCTGAACGTCATCTAGCGTTTGTTCAAACCAATCCTAAGATTGGTTTTGGTGCGAAGGTCGGATGGCTGTCACTCTGTGTAAAAACCAGTAACCTCGGCAAATCACCTACAGGTTAGGTTAGGTTAGGTTAGATCCCGGGCTTTAAAGCGTTACCGCTAACTAAGAATGGAACCAGGAACACGCTCGGGAATACTTTCTGTAAGCAGCCAGAATGATCGGATTTGCCAGCCGAATGTGCGTCTGGCAGGATGTTAGACAAGGCCCTGTTTACCCGACTACTTCAGAAGGAGGGTTATGTTTTTTAGGTATGAATATTTATTTCTATGTGACGCTCCGCAACCTTAACAGATTAATGGATTTAAGCTTGAGAGGTGACTTTCGATTCGTCCTGATTCTGAGAGTGAAATAACGGCTTTTCGAATGTTTAGTCGCTGGTTTTGTTTTTTTTTTGTGCGTAATCTGAAAACTAACACTACTTAATCGCACACAAACGATTAGTGAACAATTATGTAAGGTTAGCTCCTCTGTGGCTCTTGGTCCTAAATTGAACTTAGGTTAGGTACCTACCTATTCAATTTTACAAATAAGCCTTCAATTAAGATCCTTAACACTAATAATACATGTACCGTTTTTTCCATATTCACTATTTAAATGCTAATAGTGATTCTGTAGTCAGCTGTGTATCCCGAAATTTCCCCCGGGAGTTTCGACCCGAATGTATGCCATGAGTCTCGATACGCCCGGGACTAACAGGAAAAATCTATTGAAGATCCTTATTTCTCATACCTTGGATGTTACACACACGTTCATTGCCCAATCAAAAACTTACTTTTTGGCGGGTGGCCCCTCAGACCAAGGTTTGAGGTATAGCTACAGATCTGTGGGTGTGTCACATATATTTTTATTAATTATCTTTTCCCAGAGGCTCTTAATGACGAAAAACAAGACACGAAACGACAAATAATAAATAAATATGTACGGACAGATTACACACATTGAGCTAGCCCCAAAGTAAGTTCGAGACATGGGATATTAATTCAACAATACTATATTTTATAACATATACATATATAGATAAACATCCAAGACCCGGGACAATTTGAAAAAGGTCATTTTCCAACTAGCCCTGACTGGAAATCGAATTCGTTACCTCTGGTTGGCGGACTAGCATGGTGACCACTACACCACGGAAGTCGTCAAAACAAAAACAAAGTTTGCGACATATTGCAAAGGTACCTAGTAAGTACACAGCTTGGAAAATAATGCGACTGGCAATTTATAAGATGGAGAAAAAATTTGGGTGGATGAAAATACCTCTTGGTTTTAAAAAAGAGCAGTGTAGTTATACATGATAATGTGAAAAAAATCGTTTTGGAAATTGTTCAATTGGTAAAAAAGCACGAATGGGCTCAATTAACAATCTTTATACATTATGACGTTTGCCTCGAACTGTGAACAGCCGAGCCCCATGTTATTTCGCCAATTCTTCAACCGGTTTGGCTCGTGATGGAACTTAAAATAATTAATTTAACTAAAAAATAAATAACCTATCTAAATTAAAATAATAAAACTATAAACTGAGATCATCCAATTGAAAATAAAACATTGTATTAAATAAGATTGATAAATAACAATAATTAAATTAAATAACTTAATAATTAAAACGAGATTTACACCTAAATGGCACCACTCAGCATATGGCAATAATGTATATGCCGCCGGTCTTCCATAATAAAACAAGATAAGAGAAAGCACTACCAGATATCCAAAGCTTCAAAACAAGAAAACATTGCTACCTTTAACTGCCAGCAATCCAATCATAACCGAAATAAATTTAAACAAACAAAAAGGCGGCGAAGTGCCGCTATCGAGGATGGGTCGACATCATGACATCAATAGTACAGTATGCTGGACTGCGGATATTAAATAAAATTTTTTTTAAATAAAAATAAAAATTTGTTTATTTGGTAACTACATTGCTCACAATATTTTTGTTGCTGAAGCCTCCTTTTAAGCAAAAAATATGCTTGTGCCAGGAGACTCCGCTCTTTCTCATCTCTATCACTATAAGTACCTACATATTTATTTATTGCTCATGATATCTACGTAAGGCCTACTTTTACTGAAAATTAAATTATAATCATCATCATCATCAGGACTTTTAGTCTCCACTGCAGGAGCACGACCCTCTCTGTACTACCAGAGCCATACTTGGCAAGAGCAGCCAGAGGACTTGGCCTACACTCTCCACGCTGGCCAGACTGGTTGGAGGAGTCTCATTGATGTTAAAATAAGCTTCGTTTAGCTTGTTCTTCCTAAGTTGCCTTCTACGACATCCACGGGAGGACTTGAAGTTTAGGTGTGTGGGTTCAGGTTGTAAATACAAACTGCGGCAGTTGATTAACTGTAGTTTAATTAGCAGAACAACACACACAATATTTATGGAAGGAGAAGAGATAGAAAAAATAGCACAAGAAGAAAGTCTAGGTAAAGCACAGGCTGTAAGCGGTAGGTACGAAGCGCGTAAACAAACGATTTGCGGTTCGCGGCAAAGCATCGATCGACATGCACTCAGCGCTGCACGGGCGAAGGTAGACTATTAGTAGTGGCTGCCGGCAAAAACAACGAACGAAATACGGAATGCGGTCCTCGCTGCGTACTACGGATATTGCCCGGCTTTATTTCTTAATTAAACAAATATTGAATATACGTTGCGAAATAAAGTAAATAAAATATAGGTATGTATTGTAAGATATTTTATTATACTATATGTGTATGTATATGTATATGTATATGTATATATTACATGTATATATTTATTATAATAGAATAAACAATTTTATATATTCTTTAATGTGAATTTTAATATTTTATATAAGTAAATTGTGTATATATATATTATGTATGTGGCAAGTTACCTACATAAAGTGTTCCTATTCTACTCTGCTGGAAACCACCCGGCACGGTTTTTATGCCATTCAAATGTTCAATTCAGTCCAGTATCCGTTCAATTCAGGTCAGCGGTCAGCACACATTTCCCTCGGGCGGAAACTGATCTGCGGACACACTGTCGGAGATGTGATGCGATATTTTCGCAAAAATGTTTAAAACATCCTTTCTGGTTGGTTCGCGGTAATAGGTTGAATGTAAGGGTATGATTCTACCCGCTTTATAAATGGTAAATATGGAATTATTCATATCAAAAAGTAACATATTCTGAAATGGAAAACAAAAAAAAATGAATTAAAAATAAGCGAACTTGGTGGAAGGGAAAGCTATTTATATAGGTTTAAAAACGAATACCTGACTACAGGAAAATCCTTAATGAAAAGTATATATATCCAATTAAATCTCAAGCTCGGCAGCCATTAGGTATATATTTTTGAAATTTGCTAATTAATACCTTCATTTGACCCCCAGACGATATCGAAACAATTTTTGGACTTGCAGTGAAAATTAGAGAAGCGGTTTGGATGCTACGGTGGAACAGACATAAATGGTCACATACATACATACATGCATACATAGATTCCCAAAATAATTACCCTTTCGTTTGCCTTTACCGCAGTCGGGTAAAAGAAGATGCACTTTTTTCATACTTACTAATAATTTGAAATGCTAATTACTGCTTTATTTAATAAACAAATTTCTTCGTGCTTCGGAAGGCACGTAAGATACCTTGGTCTTGGCTGTCATCATTGTATGGCAGTCTTAAAGCTATGTCAGATGTCTTTAGGCAGACTGAAAATCGGATACCAGTGTTGGCCACTTACATTACAGATTTCATTTAATGTTATATGTTACTTCGTAAAAAATACTGTACAAAATTATAGACAGTCAAGTACTACATAATATCTTATTTACAGGAAGAAAAGTCGGAAATCTGAAAATCTGAAAAACATTTTCAGATTTTCAGATTTCCGACTTTTCTTCGGCAGTCAGATAAATAAGTTTCAATCTCGTAAATGCCCGAACACACAACCCTTTTAATACAAAGGTGGGATAACACCTACCTATTCAAATAACTCGTTACCTCAAAGAAAATTCCAAGCGAAGCGTACAACACATGCAAATTGTGTTATCGCCACATGTTATCATATGCAAAGTGTGCTTTAGCATCGACTCGAGCTTTCAGCAATACAGAGCTTTGATCCAAGAAGGCTCGGGAAACTGTCTGAAGCTTTTTGAACTGTGTGAACTAAGTTAATTGTTAGTTACTTCATTACTAACAGTTTCAAAACTTTATTAATATGGGATGGGGACTGGATAATAATGAAATTATCTACAAAATAATGTCACATTGATCGTTGATCACATCGATCACAGTAACGGGACCCTATTACTTAGACTCCGCTGACCGTCAGTCTGTTCATCTGTTTTCTGTCCCTCTGTCTGTCAGGCTATGTATTATGAATCGTGATATAGACAGTTAAAATTTTTACAGATGACGTATTCTGTTGCCGCCATAACAGCAAATACTAAAAACAAAATAAAATAATATTTAAGCGCGGCTTCCATACAACAAACGCGATTTCTTACAGATAATGGTACGTAACCCTTCGTTTTAATCCAAAATACTTTAGTATCTCAAAACAAAGTCTACATCAATGTGTGTCACCAGTACTTATGCGGCTATAAAAAATAGAGATAGCATAATTATTAATTATATTAGAGCTTCTCCATACGAATTTTCAATTATGAAAAATACTATAGTCAGATTGTTAAATCTTCCGTTTTCAAAACACTTTTAAAATGTTACTGAAAGCATTGTCTAATACTGCAATAAATTTTTGTTAGTTGAGTATTACAGTTGGCTCAGCTAAAAGTTCTCCTTCCGAGGAAGCACATTATTTCTGAACTTTCCCATCTACTTACGTTGCACCGTCACATAGTATGCTAAAGTATATTTTGAGCGTACAATCTCTTTTCATAAAATATTCGATGATGCAACCTGTAGTTTCTATTGCGCGTCTTTCTATAATAGAGAATAGATTGAGCTAGCCCCAAAGTAAGTTCGTGACTTATGTTATGGATGCTAACTCAATGACACTATATTTAATTTTAATACATGTATAGTACCTGGGCGACCGAGCTTTGCTCGGTTATATCATATTCTGCATGGAAAGAAAAAAGCATGAAAACTCGAAAACACGCGTTTTCATAAACATAAGACTAATCTAGATCGATTGTTTACCCCCGAAAACCCCTATATACCAAATTTCAGCGAAATCGTTAGAGCCGTTTCAGAGATCGCAGAAATAAATTTATATATAAATATACAAGAATTGCTCGTTTAATGGTATAAGACAAAATAGTCGATGCTTTTATAAAATAGTATAGGTACTTTATCTCACAAAATAGTGTAGATGAACTAACTTCCTCCTTCTTGGAAGTCAGTTAAAAGCGATCTTTTTTTTTGTATGTTCACCGCTTATTCAAAGACGTCTGGACCGATTTGGAAAATTATTTTCTTTGTTTGAAAAGGCATACTTGTTAGGTGATCCTATAGAAATTTTATAAAAATGGGTTGTGTAGTTTGGTCGAATATTATAATATTATTAGTAATGTATCTTTCTAAATTACCTATTTTACACCTCCTTCTAAACACTTGTTATTCTCGGCATCACCAGTGGGTTGACTTATAGAAAAGCCTATGACATTAAGTCCGTCTATTAAATGTGTAATTAAGTTAAATATATAAAAATAATATAGTTAAACATCAAACGCCCAAAACTCAAAAGTGACTTTGTGTGGGATGAGTCCTTTCAGCGTAACTACGTCCATATAAGCGTGGCCTTTGGGGCTTACGGTCCTGGGCTTATGCCCCGTCAGGGATATAGACGTGAAAATGTATCTGTATAATATATAAATCAACGAATATAGCTGTTTTTTGGTTTTATTTTGCTTATGGTTAAGGATTTGGTTAGTGTAGTTGCTAACTTCATAACTGTCTTTTGATTTATTATTGCTTTTCAATTCACATTATAATACATTCAACTCAAAACTTACGCGGACGAAGTCGCGGGCAACAGCTAGTAATATATAAATAGATCAGACATGCGAGTTCGCACGTCACTTCCACAGGGTATAGCCATAAAAATGCTCGCGATATCCAATATCTGTTGGAATTAAGGCTCCAGTTGTCCTCTGGGAGCCTGACGTTTTACAGGCTTCGGCGGCTGACGGCTGCAGGTTCCAATATGTTAGAGTTTATATTAAAAACAATTTGAAGTAACTGTAAAACTGTTTTTGTAAAGTTACTACTAAAATAAAGTAAAATGCGGAAGTTTGTATGTATGGATCTTTGTTCCGCTTTTACTACAAAGCAACTAAACAGCTGACGAAATGAAATTTGGCAAGTAAATAACTGATTACCTAGATTAAAACATCATTTTCCTTTTTTTTTAGGTCCTGTGGGATTGTCAAATAACTTTGAAGTGATATTTCTTTCTGTATTTTAATGTAGTAAATAGTTATGTATGATGTATGATGGCTAAAAGAACCTTGTATATGAGCAAGTAGGTAGGTCCTATTAATTTGTTACTCTACCAAAATTTTTCATGGCCGTCCCGAGAATAACCAATACGACCAATAGAAAGCGACCTGCATATATATAAAATAGTAATTTTAAGCCCTACTAATACTACGAATATACCGAAAAATCCTTTTCTTTTCCTCCAAATAATAAGCAATAACCGCCAAGCCAGTATTGTGGAAGCCAGTTATCTTTATTTTTCTCCCAGATAAGCGTTGTAAAAGGGCACACCCCTTATAATACGAACACTTGTGGTTGCGAATATTCCCGGGCGTTTTGCAAAAAAGCTGATTTAGAGATTTTCGCGACGCGGAAAAATGCCATGTGTTTTTTTCGGTAGAAATGTTTTTCTACGATTTTTGTCCGACTGCGACAGGAGAAGGGTTGTGTATTTCGAGTGTATATGCATAAAATTGATGCACTTGATGATAATTTTAGCTTGAAAAATGTCGGTAGATTAAAGTTACATTAACAAGCTGACTTTTAAGTCACTAACCATAACTAAAAAAGCAACATTTGTCTAGTTAAAAAATCCCTTTAACTGAGCGCTTTTTAAAGAATAAGAGGATTTTTTTTACAAAACGTGCGATTTTTTCTTTTTCGTCAACATTACTGACCAAAAATAACAGGAAAATTCTTACTGAATATGCGTGAGACTTGTGATCTTTCTATGGACTATATAATTTATTTACTTCTGCTTATACTTAGTTATTTATTAAAATATGCTTAGCGCATATCCTTTGTAACGATCTTCTTTATTTACTTGACACTGTTCTTGATATATTTTTAATAAAAGAAAACATAAACGTGATTAAAAACTAAGTTAGGTACCTACTTAACTTACTGCTACTGATTGTGCTAGCACCAAAGTATGTCTTAAACCTGTATTTTAGGATCTAAACGTTACATATTTTATATTCATATACCTATAGATAAACATCAACATAGTAGATAGAGCCTAAGAGAGTTAGTATCAAGTGGTCTCAAACGCATATAACATTAGCATAGAAATAAATATATACGGACAAATCTCACCAATTGAGCTAGCCCCAATGTAAGTTCGAGTCTTGTGTTATGGAATATTAACTCAGCGATACCATACTTTATAGCAAATACATATATAGATAAACATCCAAGTAGGTATTGTATCTATAATATACTATAATTCTATGCCGTGTGGCTTCCGGCAGAGTAGAATAGGGCCACTCCAAGTCTTCCCGTTAGTGTCGTAGAAGGCGACTTAGGAGCTAAACAAAGCTTAAAAACATCAATTAGACCTCTTCAATGCGTCTGGCCAGCGTGGAGAGTGTAGGCCAAATCCTCTGGCTGCTCTAGCCAATTATGGCTCTGGTAGTACAGAGAGGGTCGTCCTCCTGCAGTGGAGACAAAAAGACCTGATGATGATGATGACTATAAGTCAGATAATGTACAGCATCTTTCGGCGGGCGTCAGATATATTCTGACAGAAAATATCTTACAATTACAGCAAAAAAAAATTTTTTTCGACATATCTTTTACAAATCTCATTTTCCAGTCACAATAACGTTAAAAGACGTTTGTAAAAATGGCGGCGGTACAAATAAAGTTTGTTTTGTGAACGCCTCGCCAGCGGCGGCAGACAGTGATTGATGCCAGGACGATTTCGAATAGATTGCAATCGGTCATCGGGATTCCTTTGGACGGCTTTTACGTTTGACGAGTGGTGGGCGAGTCGAGTGGCGAGTACACCATCCATCTATCCATTTCAGCTGCACAACGTCACAAAATGACCGATCTAGAGCGGCTTGCATCCAGCGCCTTCCAGCGACCTTGGTCAGGTCGCTAGACCACCTAGTGGGTGGGTGTCCTACATTTCGCTTGCCTGTACGTGGCCGCCATTCGAGAACCTTTTTGCCCCATCGGCCATATCGGTTCGTCGCGCTATGTGTCCCGCCCACTGCCATTTCAACGAGCTAATCCGCTGGGCTTTGTCAGTGACTTTAGTTCTCTTACACAGTGCGGCGAGTACACAGAATAACTTTTTTCTCTACAATATCACGTCTTACCCCTAATGAGGGAGACGGCCCCAAAAGCCGTAAATAAATAACCCAAGTCACAGTTCCGAGACTAATTTCACTGGGGAGCATTTTTATTTTTTATTGAAGTGAAAACTTCTTTAGCGGCGTTGTGCACTTTTTTTGGAATGGGTAAAAAATGTTAAACTCGCGTCAGGACATGTGACCTGATCGAAAATTCGTAAGACGGCGCAGGGCGCTTGCGCGAATGTTCGTGTGTGTTTATGTTACAGCGTGCTACGCGCATCCATGGATGGTGACAGCTGATGGCTCGACCGTGTGTGTAGTGGCCATACTGCTGTGTATTTGAAAATGATTTTGTTGAAAATGAATTTGGTCATGCTTGTGACATTTGTGACAGACTGTGGTTCAGAAAAGATTTGAAATATTTTATACTGATAATTAAAGCAATTCGTGTAAAATTATTCCCTAACCATTCCAAAATATCAAAAATGCACAACGTTAATATTCAAGTTTTCATTTCTGCCGGCACTCCCAGAGTGCAACCCGTCGTTTTTTTTTAACTTTATTACATGAATTGTAATCGGCAGAAATAAGGTCGTAGGCTTTTTCTACCAATCAACATACAGGTGATATTGACATGCGAATATTTCGGAAATATATGTTAATAAAAACTTTAATTTTAAAAACTGAGAACACTTATAAATTATAACACAATGCAAACCTATGTACATACCTATGTTAATAATTAACAATGTCGACACAAACCATACTAATAATATGTACTACTACTAGTACTACGTACAAGTACAGAATAAATAAGAATACACAAACATGTAATATCCTTTTTTTAAAGTTGTTTGTTTAAAGTCTGGTTAGGATATTTCAGGCATGAATCACGCTCAACACCTTCCAAAAGGCGAGAACGAGTCCACAGGAAATTCCGTTCCTATCTGTCCCATTTAACCTTTTCTCCTGCTTGTACACGAACAATGTAAACTTCGCCTAAACTCATCTTATAAAGATTACTGTTGATACAAATAACTTTGGTGAAAATGTAAGATACGAGATTCTACAGAATCTAATGACCATTCTGGATGAAATTAAGGATTTTATGAGCAGCCATTGACGTGATTCGACAGCTTTTATGTGAGCGGATCATTCATCATGTTATTTAAACAGATAAATGATAAATTTAGTTTATTTCAATTCAGCAAAGGAGACTGAGTTCATTCAATATACCTATTCAATTTCCAGACGTAAATGTTAAATTGAAATATAAAGAAGTATTACAGTGAGTGAGGGAATTAGCTTGCTTTTAGACCCTTTTTAACCAACTTTCAAAATTAGAGAGAAAGCTATCCTATGTATAGGGTACCTATCAAGCCTATTGTAAAAATATTCGCGCTAAACAAACATTTTATATCGCGGACACTTAAACAAAAAATTGAAGTCAGAAAGATATAAAAAAATAAAAGTTAAAGAAATAATATAATTTTTTTTCACTGTCGCCCCCTTAAATATTTATTAAATTTATTTTTAAAGTAAATATACAACTGATTATTCCTTGAATATTTCAAGCGTCTACCTGTTGTCGTTATAAATATTTGCTAATGGGTTATTTGGTATTTGTTTTTATTTTTAGTATAGCGCCAACAGAAATACATCTTCTAGCTCGGTAGCTCATGGTATCACGGTTTAAGAGATAGCCTGGTGACAGACAGACAGATAGACGAACAGCGGAGTCTTAGTAATAAGGTCCCGTTTTTACCCTTTAAGTACTGAACCCTAAAAACCGAGTATATCTTCTAAAAGGTCCAGAACACACTTGTGAGTATTGTCCCATCAGCATTCTTTACTCCAACGATAAAATGCGACCCGAATAGCGAACAGAATGAAGTTGGCCTAAGTTTTAACGAGGCCCGTCCTCTGACGAAACTAAATTGACATTGATGAGACGCCCGACGCGGCAGAATTAGTTTCTTATATTCTTTTCTTACGCAGTAAAAAAAATCTAGGTCTACGCGGTTCTTAGCGTTCTTAGCTCTGTCAGGCCTGTGTCACTCCCCGTTTAGGTATCGAAAATATACCTACATTATTACTATGCGCGCGGCGACCACTCCGAAGTGGCAAATTCAGTGACGTGAATCGTATGTCTAGAGTTATAAGAATGAAATTGGCTTGCAATGCACTTCTAGGTATCTAAAGAGGTGTCGAGTTCTAACGCGAGATAAATTAAGGGTCCCCAGACCCTAGACCAAAATACAACTTTCCATACAAACGTAGTCTACGTTTTATTTCAAAACGACATATCCGATTTGGGCAAAATTTTGTAATTTCAAAGATATTGCAATTATCTAGGTTTATAACTAGTTTCCGACTGTAAAAATATGAACTTGAAATAGAATATAGTGTTTTATATCATTTTTGACCATTTGTATGGGAAACTTCTAAATCGTTATATTTTCTTTCCAGTTCATAATTTTAGTATAGGAAACCAGTTATAACCCTAGATAATTGCAATTTCTTTACAATTACCAATTTTTACCGGAATCTGACATGTGGTTTCAAAATTAAACGTAGACTACGTTTGTATGGAGAAGTCTAGGGTCGGGGGACTCTTAAACCATATCGCTAACGACATTGAGTACATATATCTTTAAATTCCTTTGCTGAGTAAGACTGTACGTGAACTTATTCTGTGGCTCTGTGGTGCGATTTTCCAAACGCGGAGTCGAACGAACGGTTTTTGTATGAAAAATTTGTTTAGGTGACTTTGCGTTTAAAAATGGTCCTTCTGGTGTTTTTCTCCGACTACTGGGAAGTTAAACGGTGGGTTATGTGTACAATATAATGATAAGTTCATCTTTTCCCTGCAGGTTTCCTCGTATTTTCTACAACGTGCGGAAAGGAGCACAACAACTAATCAATGTGAACAACTTTTACCATGGAACCGTCCTTGAAATGTGTCTTGAAAAAGAAAATTTGCAGCTGCATACATTTTGGCTAGGTAGGTAATTAATTTTGTATAGAGTTCCAGATTTTACGGGGTTTAGTTCCGGGTTTGTACTCCCTTTCCGTTATACTTTGTATATTATGAATGATACCTATATAAAATTATGGTATTGTTGGAAGCATTTGGCTTTTTGTTAAAATTTGTGGTGTAGGTTGGTGCTGAAGTCGGCTTTTAGTTTTAAAATTATTTGCTCAGCGTATTGTGTAGCGATCTAGCGTTCTTGGCACTATACAACATGGACGCAATTTTTAGAGTAAACTTGCATTATTTAATCATTTGTAGTTAAGTTCGCTATTTATACACTTTTTCTTGTACAAAAAGTTTAAATAAATAATTTGTTTACGTTCCTCGAAGCAACCTTCTATGCTATTTTTAAATGTGTTTACTAGGTATAAGTACTTTATTTCGAATGTCATGTGGCCGATGGCCAAATTCCCCGAAGTCATTAGTTCGATCGTCCGAATTGCCGATATCCATATCATCGAAGAACCACAATTTCGACTAGCAATTCGTTTGAATTTTGTTTTCATGATATTGACGTGGGACATACTTAATTTCTTCGGTAAAGGTTTTAATATTCGTAGGTTTTCATAGTATTTTATGCAACAGTTGTATAAGAACGGTCAAAAAATGCGAGTGGCGCAGGTTACGTAATTAGACGCCATCGAGCTTTTTTTGACGTACTTTTACAACGTTGCATACAATACTTTTTCTACGATATAAAATACAAAAACAAACAAAGAAAATATGAAAATGTTTGACGTACATATGTTTGGTAAATCAGATTTAGAATATACAAGTACTGATCTATATGGTAACTATGGTAAACTTTTTTTTCTTTTTAGTGACTATGTTAAAAAATATTTTTTTCTTATGTTGGCAGTATGGTAAATCTATAGAAAAAAAGTTCTAGGTCTATTGGCTAGGTGTATAACTTATAACTATAATTGGAAATAACGACACATGTGCTATTATGAGGCATAGAGTATAGACTTTTTTCTGCAATCATATTATCAATGTTCTTATATTTAAACCATTTAAAAGACAGATAACAGTACAGGAGTAGAAAAAAATTATTCTAATATTCATTTGGTTTGTTGTTCTACTATTTGGTTGTGCAACTAGTGATGTTTCTGTTATATAAGAATCCCCTTACCCTAGGAACTTTTCCATACAAACGTAGTCTGTTTTATTTTGAAACCACATGTCAGATTACGGGAAAAATTTGAAATTTTAATTATATTGCAATTATCTAGGGTTATAATTGGTTTCCGACGGAAATTATAATCTGTATATACGAGGGCTGCACTAAAAATATCGGGAATGGAATATTTACATTGTACCTGGCATAATAATGTCTTTATAATCTAAAACTTCTTGGTTTTATTAATCGAATACCATTTAAATATTTTTGAAAAAAGAACGCGGTTTTGTCTTTTGGTCTTGTCAAACTTGTAAAGTCGGTGTGAAAATGGAATTGACTCGAGAAAATTCAAGAGCAATGATTTATTACGACTTTCGAAGTGGTTTGACGCCTAAACAGTGTGTTGATCGGATGCTTTCTGCATTTGGTGATGAAGCCCCATCTAAAACCACAATTTATCGCTGGTTTGCGGAATTTCAACGTGGACGTGTCAAGCTCAGTGACGATCCCCGTCAAGGTCGCCCAAAAACTGCAATCACCCAAGATAACGTTAATGCCGTGCGTAAGCTGATTGAGGAAGATCGACATGTCACATATCGCGAAATTCAGGCAACTTTAGACATTGGCATGAGTCAAATACAAATAATCTTGCATAAGCAATTAGGTGTAAAAAAGTTGTTTTCCCGATGGATCCCGCATGCACTCTGTGAGGAGCAAAAAGCGGCTCGCGTTACTTGGTGCGTCAGAACTCTTGAGAGATTCCATGGAGGATCTTCAAATGCTGTATACAGCGTCGTATCAGGTGACGAATCCTGGATATATGCATATGAACCCGAAACGAAAAACCAATCACGAGTTTGGGTGTTCGAAAACGAGTTAAAGCCAACAAAAGTTATTCGTTCGCGGAGCGTTGCAAAAAAAATGGTGGCCACGTTTGTCTCCAAAACCGGCAATGTTGCAACTATTCCTCTTGAGGGACAAAGAACGGTCAATGCAGAATGGTATGCTAGCATTTGTTTGCCGCTGGTCGTCTCTGAACTCCGTAAAGAGAACTGCAACCGCCGCATCATCCTCCATCACGACAATGCGAGCTCCCATACCGCCCACAGAACAAAAGAGTATTTACAGCAAGTAAACATTGAATTATTAGACCATCCGCCGTACAGCCCCGACCTAAGCCCGAATTGTGTATATTATAATACTCCGTATATTATAATACTCCGTATATTATAATACTCCTACTATTTCAAGTTCATATTTTTTGTGTGGAAATCCAATTATTACCCTTGATAATTGCAATAATCTTTGAAATTACAAAATTTTTGCCAAAATCAGGCATGTCGTTTCGAGATAAAACGTAGACTCCGTTCGTATGGAAAAGTGTAGTTTGATTTAGGGTAAGTGGACTCTTAAGTTGTGTTTTAAGACTGTTTTGTGTGCCAATAAATAAAATAAAAATTAAAAAATATATTTATTCATATTTATTTATTAAATATACAATTTTCTTTATTAGATTTAAATTAGAATTAAAGAATTAAAATAACAGTTTAATCTTCTTAATTAACAACTAAATTAAAAACTAAATTAAAATTTTGACACTCAACACAGTTAGCAGGGTTCCAAATATTTTTTATAAATCTTTATCTGAATTCATAAATATCATTACAAAGTAGTTTTGGTTTCAAGGTGCATGAAGCAAACATCGAACAAACATCCTTGGGAGAGGCCTATGTACAGCAGTTGATGTTATGCGGCTGAAATGATGAAATGATGAAGCAAACCCTCTTCGTACTTTGAATACTTAAAGGAGTTGTTATAAGTTGTATAGAGGCTTGTTTCAAAAGAATCGCTGCGGTTTCCCATCGGAGTTAATGAGATTCCAATAATAAACTAGGTACAGCGGGCGAACAAAATCCATTTCGCAAAGTAAACAATATCCATCTCACTGTTGTCACAAAACACCTACGGTGTAAAAGTGACACTTCATTCATTGTCGACCTCCGTGGCGTAGTGGTCACCATGCTGGTCCGCCACCCAGAGGTCCCGGGTTCGATCACCGGACAGGGCAAGTTGGAAAAAGGCCTTTTTCAAATTGCTTGGGTCTTGGATGTTTATCTATATATGTATTTGTTATAAAATATAGTATCGTTGAGTTAGTATCCCATAACACAAGTCTCGAACTTACTTTGGGGCTAGCTCAATCAGTGTAATTTGTCCCAATATATTTATTTATTTATTGTGTGGTATGTCTCGCAAACGTACGTCACAACAAAAGAAAATACAAACTATTACTGAATTTAAGCTTCCTAGGATTATTATTAAAGTAATGATATTTAATAAAGTACTTCCTAGTGATCATTGTATAAAGCTTAATGGTTTATCTAGCAAAATAAAGATGTATTAGGAAGGAGTGTTTATCTGTGTTTATTTACCAGATACAGGTTTATAAAAGCACAATTTTTACAGGTCTACCTGTGTTAAATGACAGAGATCATAAAAAATAAATAATTTTGAATTTTTATTTATTTGAATTCTTCTAATATTAGTAAGTATAAAGAAATTCCATTGACCTATCCCAGAGGAAACCTTCTTTCGTTTTATAAGTTTACGGTCAGGAGTTGGACGTTGCAGGAGCAATCTGAAAAGGGGGGATGTGCAAGGGACGACCAGTAGATTAGGTACACATGTGGACATTATGATAATTAAAACTATGCCTGTCCAGAACCTTGCACACTGGATGATCTCATGCTGGTATTGCTGGATACATTATTATGCATTAGTGTAACCAGAAACTAGGCGAGAAACGTATTTATAATTCAAATTCACATGAATAATAACTTTCAGTTAATAGATAGGTCGAAGAATTTGATAAAATCGCTAAGGATAATGAGTATAGCACTTGTAAAAAAATAAAACTGATTCCATAAAGATGGGATTATATCATTTTGACATTCACAGTCGACAATATTGTGAAATGTGTTAAATAAAGTAGTTATATAAATCGTACCTTTATTGACAACATTTTTAATTTCGGTTATAAATGAAGTCCCCTGCCCTGTGTGTAGGTACTCGATAAACTCTTAAGCTACTGGACCTATGTTTATGCGGTTTTCACTAACATATAGTCCATTTCTCAGAAAAGGTTTATTTTACATGTATGATACAAGCCCGTGTGAAGTCAGGGCGGATCGCTAGTGAAAATATAAATAAATGTCAAAATGAATAAAGTTTTACTTATTCTTCTGTACTAACATCAGTTCTATTGGTGTTGGCGTTGTTTTGCAAAACACATAAGTATTATGAAAGCAAACTTGTTGATAAAAAGACGCTGGATTTACTTTTTATCTCGGTTTCCTTTTGGGTGGCATTATGTCTAGACAGTCTAAAATTAAGGAAATTGGGAAAATAGGATTTGCACTTTTACATAAATCACTTTTTGTTTTTAACCCAAATCCGAAAAGAGCGAGAAGGTAAAAAAAAAAACAAAATAATGAAGAGACATCAACTAAACATGATTCACATTTTCGTTCATTCCCTCGACCGGCTTTCTCTTCTAACAAAACATAATAGACTTTGCCGCGTCATTGAAGAAATGGACTGTAAACCATTTGGACTAACGAACTATCAGTATCGTTGTAACTATATAGTATCGAGTATCGCATAGATAAACCACAGCAAAGGCACCTTCTCTTACTAGGCTATCATGAAAGCCGAACTGTGCATAATCAACTAGATACCGCAGATCCAGTCATGTCACGTACAAGCTGAACGCTGCCTACGTAAACACAGCCTATCTAGTACCAATACACTTACCGCTGGTTATGTAAGCCTAGTACATTTCAATAGGGATGACCAATGGAAAAATAATTTTGGCCTTTCAGGTTAGATTTTGGCATTTCAAGTTAGATTATTAAAAATATTGTACATGTATTTTTAGTTTTCTCTGATAAACAAAAAATTATAAAGATACAGCACATTTAAATTTCTCATTACGTCACGGCTACAATTTTACTTCTTTTTGTATTCTGGGTCCATTATTTTTGGATAATCTAAAAGACGGGCTAATGACTATCACTCATTTCTGAGTCAGTATATCTATACATATAATAAAACAGTAAAAAAAGTGTGTCTGTACATTAAATATATTTCCAAAAAAAATATTGGGGGCGATGGAGACGTAGTAATAGAGTAAGAATTTAAAAAAAAATGTCTGTCTGTTTGTCTGTATGTCTGTATGTCTGTATGTCTGTATGTCTGTATGTCTGTTTGTCTGTTTGTCTGTTTGTCTGTTTGTACACGCTAATCTCCGGAAATACTGGACGGATTCGAATGAAACTTTTTTTGTTATATAGCTATTAAGCCTGGGCAACATATAGGGTATAAATGATTTTGGAAAATGGAACGCCTGATGCAGAACCATAATGGTCCAGCTAAACTATAAGAGATATAAAAATGCAGCCTTAGTAAAAATTGTTCAGCCTGATGAGCATTTTCCAGAGACATAAAGTCCACGCGAACGAAGTCGCGGGATTCGGCTAGTTGTAAATAACAAACTACGAACTAAAAAGTTTCCAGCTTCTGAAAGTTTTAGGGTTCTTACAAACGAGCGAACAGGTATCCCGGGGTTTCACAATACGTCATTGGTCTGTTATGAGTCCATTGGAGTCTAAATACTCATGACAATGATGATCGGTTGTCTGGAAGAGATCGCTCTTAGCGATAAGACCGCCCATTGTAGATACCTAATGTATTTTTTGTCTATTTTTTTTTAATGTATTCGTCGTGAGTCGACTCTAAAACTATACAAAAAATTAAATAGTTATCTGAAAGAAGTGTTTGTCTTGAGAATTTGCTAATTCTCATGTCACCCTGACTCCTAAGAACCCTCTTGTAGGATTTTGTTCATAGTGGTAACTCTCTAAGCTTGAATTAGATCTGTTTTAGCGAAAGAACAAGAAAATAGCCAGAAATTTTAAATGATCCTCGTAAAATAAATTATTCGTAACTAGCTGCGCTCCGCGGTGTTACCTGCGGTTAAATGTAGGTAGCCTATGTGTTAATCCCGTGTTTCAGCCTCCTGTTTACCAAATTTTATCAAAATTGGTCCTTCTCACTTTCGCCTTTAAAATATTAATAATAATGTGATTTTGTGATTGTGATATTAATGTTTATTGGAAAATTAGCATAAATTAAATGATATGATTTTACATTTTTATAATTTGATATTCATGCTATTTTACTACACATTTCTGTTGGCAGTTTATACCCGGAGTGTGTACCGATCTTTCGTTAATCAATCTTTTTCCAAAGGAAACTTCAACTTGCATTGTCCCTTTTTATTTGAATTCTAGGAAAACATTACATAATTACGCAGGAAAACATTATATAATTCATTATCCCATCGGAATACAAAAAAGAATAGAAACATTTTACAAATATAATTCAATTTAACCGTATTTCTCCCTCAATGAATCCCAAAAACATCGCAGAAAGTATAAGGAAAAAATTACAATTTAAAAGTTGGGATGTTCTGAATTCGAAATGATTTTTTTCCTCAATATCCATTGGCTACATTTTTGGGTTCCGTACTTGCAGCCACTGTCCATCCATCTGTAAATTGGATGTATTTATTTCACAGATATTTGTATGTTATGTATTTCGATTTCTATTAAAATAAATAAGCAAAGCCTTCGTACAAATCGCTTTAGTCTTGTTTTTTAGTTATTATGCCACTTATAGCCACCCATCCAAGTGCGGACCAAGCGGTGTCGCTTTACTTGCATTGCATTTATCTATAGACATAATAAAAAATAAATAAAAAAAAACGAAAAATAAAACTTTTTGTTCGTTTATTATGAGACCTAAGTACTTATCATGTACAATGTAATAAACCCAAACTCGATGAGATTGTGTGGTTTCATACAGAGCTCCTATGGTCACCTTCCAATTCCATTATCAGATCAACCAGTTCCATGTAACCATAATGTTGCATTGTCGGCATATAAGTTTGACGTGTCTCTATGTCTGTGGTTGCATAGCGCCTAAACAAAGTTGACTTGATCGAAGTGGTTCTTAATGTTTGATTGAAATCGGTTCTGCGATTTAAAAGTTATGGGGGTGAACGCTAAGGCACGAAAGAAAGTGAAGGATTTTTTTTAAATGTGTATTCGTACAGTTAAATGATACAGAACCTTCCTAGTTTTAGTTCCACTCGCACTTGACCGCTTTTATTATTCAATGCAAGAAATTCGTCGTTTTGCTAGCAGTAAAATAAACTTGGCAGGTCGAGTAAAGGCGTCTAAATGTCAAAGGAATGAGAATAATTAATTTCTAGTGTTTTTGGAGCAGTTTGAGTCAGCTGGGAATGTAGAGAAATATTAGAGGAATTAATTTGCTGAAATTCGCATGTAATAAAGCTACATTGCTAGTTTTCATCGTCATCGTCATCATCAGGTCTTTTTAGTCTCCACTATAGTTGTAAAACAGCGGTTGTTATCGGATAGTTATCCAAAGCAGCGGATAATAACGTATGAACAGCGGTTGACAACCGGCTGCTTATCCGACTCAATACCAAAAGGTCTTATAATTTTTACAGATCCTAAGTCGATTTTGTTATAATATACGAGCCGATATATACAAATAGGTATTTTTACTAAATGAATTACCTACTCTGTCATGGTTTAAAATATAAAATGTTCAATATTATGAATTATTTTGGAATGTCCTTTAACACGACAGATAATAAACTAATGTTTGTAAACTAAACCTACCCACTTATTTATACCGTACATAATAGATATTTAATCTGTAGGTATGAAACTCCGATTCGTCACTTTATTATTATTGTACAATCGTACTTAATAATTAGGTTAATGCAAAGCGTTCCGTCCTCTTTGCCTACATCGCAAGAGATAGGTTAGGTATACTCGTGCCTGCGTGATCTCCGTCTCGACTCGAGCGCTAGATAGGGTAGGTATTATACCGAAACAAACAGCACCATGTCGCGTTGCGCAAAAAATGTTTTAAATGGCTGAAAACGGGTTTTTTCTCTTTACCAAAAACACAAAACGGACGTCGTAGGTACCTACACATGTGAAACTACCGTCCCTTTTGTGTTTCGTGTTTTTCGTATTATGTGATCAACCCGAGTAAGATGAAACATTAATTTCAAAAGTTAAATATTTCAAAATAACATCGACACAACTATGAAATAGGAAAGAGCGCCTATTTAAATTATTAATTCTGAATTTACGAATAAAATAAGTAGACAAATAAACAAAAATAATCACTTAGGACATAAAACGGATTCAATAAAAAACATAAGACATGTCAACCGTAGACAGCCGCTGTTTATGGTTGTTATCCGTAGTCAGCGAAAAAAGCGGCTGGTTACCCGCTGGCTTACTACGATAACAACCGCCTTCACATCTATAGTCTCCACTGTAGGAGCACGACCCTCTCTGTGCTACTAAAACTATGCTTGGCTAGAGCAGCCAGAGTATTTGGCCTACACTCTCCACGCTGGCTAGACGTGTTGGAGAGGTCCTATTGATGTTTACAAGCTTTGTTTAGCTTGTATTTCTTAAGTCGCCTTCTATGACATCCACGGGAAGACTTGGAATGGTTTAATTCTACTTTGCCGCAACCCACACTGCAGTTTTTGGTAATTGCTGATTTTGTAATAATACAATTTGGAATGATCTTTGCAAACGGGGAATGTATATAAAATCAGCATCTTATATTCAGCATCCTATATTTTCAGCATTAGAAAGATTTTATACTTATAACTTGAATTGCTAGACTGCGTACCTTTTTTATGTAATTTTTCTCAGTAAGTACTTTGGTCTCACTATAAAAGCTTGTACAAAAACTGAATTTTTTAAAACTCTTTAGTTTGGTTGCAAGCCGCATCACCTATGAACATGATTCGCATAGTATAAATATAAATACAATCATCATCATCATCAGTTCTTTTTGTCTTCACTGCAGGAGCACGACCCTCTCTGTACTACCAGAGCCATACTTGGCCAGAGCAGCTAAAGGACTTGGCCTACACTCTCCACGCTGGCCAGACGAGTTGGAGAGGACTCATTGATGTTTTTAAGCTCTCACTGAGATCTCACTGATGTTTATAAGCTTTGTTTAGCTTGTATTTCCTAAGTCGCCTTCTACGACATCCACGGAAGGATTTGGAGTGGCCCTATTCTACTCTGCCGGAAACCACATGGCATATACATAAATATAATAATAAACCAATAACCATTTATGTAGATGTTCTTTATAAATAAAATATTAAAGAACATCTCCATACGTGACTGGTAAAGGCAGCCTTGGCCTAACCGAGTTACGATCGAATCAATGGTACATTCGGAATCGATTCTGTCACGAGTCACAAGAGTTACTGCCTTGCAAGATAATGTTTTGTTACGGAGTAAATATCTACTAGGCCGGATTCGATCAAACTTTTGTCCCTTCAAACGTCGGACGCCTGGAGCGGGCGTCTGATGTATTGTTTTACTATTGTATCTGCACTGACAACGTTTGAAGGGATGCAAGAATTAATTCTACTCTCTGATTGTAATGTCAAAACTCCATACAAGTTGACATTACTATCTTAGTAAGAGTAAAAGTAAACGTTATTCTTAGAATAAAAGTTTGGTTAAATTCAGCCTTATTTACTTATATTTTACAAGCTTTACGATTCATGTCACTGAATATACCACTCCGGTGTGGTCGCCGCGCGCTTAGTAATAATGTAGTATTGTTATACTACCTGTGCCCGTGGGCTATGCTCCCCGTGGGAATTTCGGGATAAAGAGTACTCTATGTCCTTCCCCGAGTCTTAAACTATATCCATACCAAATTTCATCCAAATCGGTTCAGTAGTTTAAGCGTGAAGAAGTAACAAAGAAACAAATAAACAAACTCACTTTCGCATTTATAATATTAGTAGGAAGTAGGATTAGTAGGAGTAGGATTTATTGATTTCCATCAATTATATTCTATTTTATCATCAATTATATTTTATATCTGCCGCATAAGCAAATTGGCGGGAGGTGGCTGGTGTCACTTGTGAGTCTTGTGACCCCAAATGCCGGTTAGGTTGAAGAGGCAGGTCTACAAATCCATCACAAGATCTGTCCTTTTATATGGAAGTGAAGGCTCTTGCTTAGGGACAAGCAGGAACTGCGTGTCACGGAGATGCAAATTTTACTTACAGATGAGTGACAAAAATAAGGTATTCTCTTCCCGTGACAGCTGATGACGTAGGTGGAACTTGACGACGTCATCAGTTTGATGTGCTGCTACTGTGTGAAATTGAATTACCCGAGCGTAATGCATTTTTGAACTTTATATACCAATTTCGAATTAATAATCCATAATATCAATTTATTATCGTGTGTTCCCGGCAGAGTAGAATAGGACCACTCCATCTCTTCCTGTGGATGTCGTAAGAGGCGACTAAAGGATAAATTCGACACGAACACCAAAATAGGCTTCTGACGGGCAGCAGCGTCGGAAGCCCGATAGCGACACAACACTGCGCTCGCCAACCCGCCTGCCAAGCGTGGCGAGTATGGCAAAACCCCCCCAATGGAGGTACAACAAAAGACCAGGCCCCCAGTCCCCGGCAGCCCCGCTATTCCTGGCTCCGGTAGCGGTCATGGTAACGGCGGGGCAGGGGGTGCTAAGAATCCCCGGCAGAGACCCGGCTACCACTCCCGTCGAAGACTGGCCCTGGTAACACATAACGTCTGCACACTGAGGACTGACGAGAGGTTATATGAGGTAGAAGAGGAAATGAGTAGGTTACGATGGGGCATTGTGGGGTTGTCTGAAGTCCGAAGAGAGGGCGAGGGCACGACAACCCTAGAGTCTGGTAACCTACTCTATCACCGGGAAGGGGACAAAAAGAAGTCCCAGCATGGTGTCGGGTTTCTCGTCCACAAGTCCCTCATTAACAACGTCACAACCATCGAGAGTGTCTCTAGCAGGGTAATATACCTGATACTCAGAGTATCTAAAAGATACTCGCTGAAGGTTATACACGTATATATGCCAACAAAGGATCACTCCGATGAAGAGGTGGATGAAGTGTATGAGGACATAAGTAAGGCCATACATACTTCTGAAACCTATTTTACGGTTGTTATGGGGGATTTTAACGCGAAACTGGGCAAACGAGGCGATGGAGAGTTTAGGCTGGGAAACTTCGGATACGGAGTGCGAAATAATAGGGGACGTAGGCTGGCTGATTTTTTGGAGCAAGAGGGACTCTTCGCGATGAACTCTTTCTTCAAGAAGCCGCCACAAAGGAAGTGGACCTGGATAGGTCCAGCAAAAAAGAACCAGCCCCTTGTTAAAAACGAAATCGACTTCATCTTAACGACTAAGAGACGAATATTCAACGATGTCTCAGTGATCAATCGGATCAAAACCGGGAGCGATCACCGAATATTAAGAGGCATCGTGAATATTGATCTCAAGGTCGAAAGATCGCGGCTGATGAAGTCGACGCTCCGACCGACTCAGATCCAAATCGAAAACTCCGAGGGTTTCCAGCTTGAACTATCGAATCGCTTTCAAGGCCTTCAGGATTGCGTTACAGTGGACGAGATAAACCAAGGGTTTATACAAGCTGTCCAAGCGGTGGGATCGAAGATGTTTAGGTCCCGCCCCAAACAAAGACCTCAGAAAATCTCTGCTGAGACCCTTACCTTAATGGCAGAGCGACGATCAAGCCCCCTGCAGACCTCTGAAGATGCTGAATCATATCGGCAGCTCAACAGACGTATACAAAAGTCCTTGCGACACGCCATCCGCTCCTTTAATACTAAATGTATTAAGGAGACGATAGAGCAGAACAAAGGCTCCAAAGTGTTCGCGAGAGCTATGTCGGTTGGGCAAAGCCGATTGATGAAGCTAAAGAATGAGGACGGCGACGTGGTGTCGACAAAGGAAGGGGTTCTGGCGGAGATCGAGAGGTTTTATGGACAGCTGTACACCTCAGTTTCACAACCCAGCGGACAAATGGCTGAAGACCCAAGAGCCAAGTTAACCCGACACTATACCGAAGATATCCCGGACATCAGCCTGTACGAGATTAGGATGGCCCTCAAACAGCTTAAAAACAACAAGGCGCCGGGCGAGGATGGAATTACAGCAGAGCTTCTGAAAGCGGGCGGAACGCCGGTACTGAAAGTCCTTCAGAGGCTCTTTAATTCCGTTCTGCTCGAGGGCGTAACGCCGGAAGCATGGAGCAGGGGCGTGGTGGTCCTGTTCTTCAAAAAGGGAGATAGCACCCTATTGAAGAACTATAGGCCTATCACGCTTCTGAGTCATGTATATAAGTTGTTTTCGAGGGTCATCACGAATCGTCTCGCAAACAGGTTTGATGCCTTCCAGCCTCCCGAACAAGCCGGTTTCCGTAAAAGTTTTAGTACCATGGACCATATTCATACGCTGCGGCAGGTAATAGAGAAGACGAGGGAGTATAACCGGCCGTTATGCTTGGGGTTCGTGGACTATGAAAAAGCCTTCGATTCGATCGAAACATGGGCCGTGCTTCAGTCTCTCCAACGATGCCGTATTGACTATCGGTATATCGAAGTGTTGAAGTGCTTATACAGTAACAGCCACTATGTCAGTCCGAGTACAGGAGCAGTGCACGAGGGCAATTCCACTGCATAGAGGTGTAAGACAGGGAGACGTTATATCTCCGAAACTGTTCACCGTTGCACTGGAAGATGCCTTCAAGCTTCTGGAATGGGAAGGATTTGGCATTAACATCAATGGCGAGTATATCACTCACCTTCGATTTGCCGACGATATCGTTGTCATGGCAGAATCGATGGAAGACCTAAGTACTATGCTCGGAGATCTAAATCGAGTTTCCCAACAAGTGGGCCTTAAAATGAACATGGACAAAACGAAAGTAATGTCGAATGTCCATGTTGCGCCCCTACCTGTTTGTGTTGGGAGCTCCACCCTCGAAATTGTAGACCAGTATATCTACCTGGGTCAATTGATCCAAGCAGGAAGTTCCGGCTTCGAGGAAGAGGTCTCTAGACGAATTCGACTCGGCTGGGCAGCGTTCGGGGAGCTACGCAGTGTCTTCTCGTCAAATATACCTCATTGTCAAGTTTACAACCAATGTGTGTTACCAGTGATGACTTATGGCTCTGAAACATGGTCCCTTACTATGGGTCTCATAAGAAGGCTCAAGGTCGTGCAACGCGCTATGGAAAGGGCTATGCTCGGTGTTTCTCTACGTGATCGAATCAGAAATGAGGAAATTCGTAGGAGAACTAAAGTCACTGACATAGCCCAGCGGATTAGCTCGTTGAAATGGCAGTGGGCGGGACACATAGCGCGACGAACCGATGGCCGATGGGGCAAAAAGGTTCTCGAATGGCGACCACGTACTGGCAAGCGAAGCGTAGGACACCCACCCACAAGGTGGTCTGACGACCTAACCAAGGTCGCTGGAAGGCGCTGGATGCAAGCCGCTCTAGATCGGTATTTTGGAAATCTTTGGGAGAGGCCTATGTCCAGCAGTGGACGTTATGCGGCTGAAATGATGAATATCAATTTATAAAATATTGAATTGATAAATCGCACGAGAATCGCGAGATAGTAATTAGCTAAGTTACTTAATATTTTATTTAATATTCATGAACTAATTGAGAAAGTCCTTAAATTTACTGAAAAGAACAATCAGTGGCAACACTTTTGTGATGTAGTCAAGTTCCATCTCGGGAAGAAAATACCTTATTTTATTATACCATGAGTGACAGTATGCCTGTGACAGGTCGGCGACGGTCGCCGACCGACGGGTATCGGTCGCCGATGGCCGCGTGACACATGTCAATCTGTCAAAAACTGCTGCGAAATGACTCGCGACTTCGCGCTACAAAGGTCGGCGATGCTCGCCGACAGATGTCGTATGCATACTGTCACTAGTCTGCTGATTCTTTTCGTATTGATGCTTTACATTAAAACTAATAACAATAAGAAAACTGACTTCATATTCAAATATTCGAGACTATCTCATTAATATGCGGTGGGTAAAGGCCTTCACATAAAAATAAAAAAATTATAAATGGATCATCTTCAGGTCTTTTTGTCTCCACTGCAGGAGCACGAACCTCTCTGTACTACCAGAGCCATACTTGGCCAGAGCAGCGAAAGGACTTGGCCTACACTCTCCACGCTGGCCAGACGGGAGAGATATATACTTAGCCAGAGCAGCCATAGGACTACAAATGGATAATCATCACAAACACTAATCGAATAATCGGGAAATACATAAAAAACAAAAGATACCGAATTTAGAACCTCCTCCTCTTTTGAAGTTAGATAAAGAAGAGATTTCAAGCATTAGTCCGGCATTACGTCATTGATTATGCAGCAGTGAATGCTATTTGCATCCGCTGCTTACAAGTTAGTCCGAGTCCGTATTAACTACGGAATGTAATCAGCCAAAACTAATCAACGGAATTAGTACGGACGAAAGTTGACTCTAACGTCCCTGACGTGAGTTAGTATTGCTTGCAGAGGACAGCTTAGTTTAGATTTGTGTTCGATAAATTGGAATTAACGAACATCATAAACCGCCATGTTTCAAGTTCCTTGTATAAATACAAAAAAACCAAGGGTGTAAAGTCAGGTTCCGTAGTTGCAAATGCCAACTTTGAGTTCATGCTACTAAAAACGTCTAAAAACAAATTTTCTATTGAATTTGTATGAAATTTTCTTTTTGCGAGTGCTTTTTATTAGTTCTTCACCTATAACTTTCTAATTTTTAAACCCTTGTTAGCTCTGATAGTCAGCTGTGATTTTTTTCACGTGTTCACATATATCTGTTTAGCAGATAGACGGGGTAATCTTCAGGTCCTTTTATAGCCTCAACTGCAGGAGCACAACCTTCTCTGTACTACCAGAGTCATACTTGAACGGAGCAGTCACAGGATTTGGCTTACACTCTCCACGCTGGCCAGACAGGTTGAAGAGGCCTCATTATAATACAACACAATACAAAAAACTTTATTGCACCAAAAGAAATTTACAATTTTGGAACACTTATTAAATAGCAACATGTAGTGGGGTACAAGAGGCGGCCTTATCGCCGAAGCAATCTCTTACAGGCAACCAAAAAGTCATTGATGTTTATAAGCTTTGTTTAGCTTGTAATTCCTAAGAATTGGATAATGTAATATAATAATAACAGTAAATGTAATAATTCGACATTATTTAATAGGTCATTCGTCCAAATGGTGTCTCGACAGATGGCGCTCCGGTAAAGGCGGCGTTAGGTATTTCAAAGATGCAGCCTTAGTGCCACCGCGCTTGCAATTACATACTATTACATTTATTTATTTATTCACCGTTTAGAAAATTACATAAAAAATAACATGAATATGAAACTTAGATTTGTACTTATGTTATTTATGAAGCAAATCGTAGCAACCATGCTACGCCGTGTAGCACCGCTACGGTATTCATTTGCTACGGCCTACCTCGTAGCACATAGCCACAGGTAAACAGGTATGGCACTTCGTAGAAGCGGAGTAACATTCATGCTACTACTACAAACGAAACTATACATCCTGCATACATCAATGTGTGTGTTTCGACACACACGAAAACGAGAACTGGGGAGAGCTGCAGTGACGGGGAACGGGGAGCACATTTCGCGGGACTTTGGAAGTTTCCTTTCTGTATTTTATGTAATACATTCATTAATTATTTATTTAATGTTTAATTAAATCCCATTGAAAATAGTTGTCTTGAAGTTTAGAAAAAAGTGTCTGATTTGACTTGTTGTCATTTAGCGGATTTAATTGAACATTTAATTCATATGTGGTGAAAGTGCCGACGCATCATCTGCCAACCTTCATGAAGGAGGATTTCTGGCCGCAGGGTGTCGTATTTCGGAGGTTCCGAGGTCGGCTGCCCGACGATATCGTGCGTCACACGTCACCGACACTACTTGTAAATTAGGATAGTAATTATATATAGTAGGTATGTATGTTAGATATAAGGTATTTATAATATGGGTCTCAGGCATTGTACAAAATTTGTAAGTACAATGCTATTGCCTGAAATAAAGGAATTATTATTATTATATTATTATTGTATTATTTTTGTGATAAAATGATGTAAGTCAACGCTTTTATACTAACCATTGAAGTATCTTTACTCTCGCGTATAGTTCTCCGAATATCAAACAAAGTGTTGGATAGAGAGTTGGTAGCGTCGTTTGGCGGCAAAGATGACTAGCTGGTGGTATAATCTCGAGTAATCGAGTTTATTATACTGTATCGCGTTTCACTAATGAAGGGCGTTTATTTGCTCCATTTATAACTTTATGTGTGACACGATGTTAGATAAACTTCAATATTACATGAGTATTCATCGTGAGTACAGCGTTATTTGTAGCCGTAAATATGTGATGACATTACCATAACATATCTCAATCTATCGCAGGTTGACTGGAAGAGATCCCTTCATGGGATAAGTCCGCCTTTGTATATTTGCTCTTTCGTAAGCTGTCTTTGTATATGTATTTGTTTTGGTACAATAAAGTTATTACAAACAAACAAACAAACAAACATAATAAATGACGAATTTACTTAATAATATTGGAATTGTGGTAAATGTACACTTTTTTTCTGTGACGAACTTACTTTGTGGCAAATTTACAATTACTCCATCTATCTATCTATATCATATGTCTAACCAAAAATGCTTTTGTCCATCTGTCAGTGTGTCGGTCGTCTGTTTTCGCCTACATGTCGCACTTTTCAATCGATTGTCGTGAAATTCAAAAAATAAAATTATACATAAATTTTTGTCGACATATTGAAAATTTTCTTCGTATTTTTTGTTCATTACGCAACTTTAGGTCCGAACAACTTTTCACCTGATCAACTTCAAGGGGTCGCGAGTTTGAGGAATACAAAATGTCGCGAGTCATACAGTTATGGACTTACTAATAATACATACATACTTACATACTATCACGTCTTTATCCCTAATGGGGTAGACAGAGCATTTTGGGTCTTGCGGTTCTATGCAGAGCCCAGGGCCGCAAGACCCAAAAGCCACTTTTAGCGTCATGGTGGGCGAGAAGATGGAAAAGCAATCAATACATGGGTTGCTAGCCGCATCGCCTGTTAACATGATTTGCATTTTTGCCCATTCCCTCGATCGGCTTTTACGATCTGCGTGGGAAGAGAAGCAGCTGGTATATTCTTAGTTTTTTTTTATTTTTCCCAGACCAGCATAGGAGAGATCTTACTACTAATAAAAGACTGGTAATAATATAGCAAAACTGAAGTGAGATATACAACGTGGAAGGGATATACTCGTAAAAAATCAAGCTACGGGCTATACTGGAACACTATTGTATAAAAATTTAAATAATGGACAAAAAACCAAAATGAAATCGTTATTCCTATACACATGGCTCAGCGGCTGCACACTAATTAAATAAATAAATATATAGGGACAAATTACACTGATTGAGCTAGCTCTCCAAAGTAAGTTCGAGACTTGTGTTATGGGATACTAACTCAACGATACTATATTTTATAACAAATACATAAATAGATAAACATCCAAGTCCCAGGACAATTTTGAAAAAGACCATTTTCCAACTTGCCCTGACCGGGGATCGAATCCGGGACCTCTGGGTGGCGGACTAGCATGGTGACCACTACGCCACGGAGGTCGTCAAAACTAATGTAAAGAAGTGCCGTTTTTTTGTTGTTTTTTGACTGTTATTCTAATTTTATTATACTATAGTGATCTAGTATAGCCGTGGTTTGATATTACACATATGTCCCTTCCACGTTGTATAAACGCTAAATTTCAAAATTTACCAACGACCTCTCTTTATACTCTGAGTTCTCTGTGTTTCATAATTTGTATTCTGTAATTACGTTGACCTTTGCGGTTCCACCGGGTCCATTTCCGACGGTGCAAATATTTATCTGTATGTTTGTTACGTAAAAGGGTCTTGTCGGTGCGCCTTTTTTAATGAAGCAAACATGTAACAAGTTAAATACTAACGAAGTTCCTTTTTGCAATAATAAGTTTACAAGGATTTTTAACCCTTTTCAAAAAAAGGGAGGTTAAATCGACTCTATGTTTTTTCTTGTACGTATGTTACGATTTCATCGCCAATTGTCGATTTAAATGATATTTACAGTTCCGTACTCAAAGGCTAAAAACGGGACCCTATTACTAAGACTGCGCTGTCCGTCTGTCTGTCCGTCTTTTTGTCTCCAGGCTGAACCTGATAAAACGTTATAGCTAGACAGTTGCCGCTTTAACAACAAAACTAAAAACAGAATAAAATATTACGTGTTTTTTTTTATACGCGAGTCCGACTCGCACTTGGCCTCAGGCCGTCGAAGAACTTTGAAGAAACAGAAGAATTTCTACAACAAAAACGAAGGTTTTTTTTAATTTTTTAAAATTTTTTATAGCACGAGATCCTAGTTTGTTTATCTTTAAAAGAAATTGAGAATCTCTCTTTTCTGATAATTATTTCGATTATGTCGGCCTCTCATGCTACAGCTTTTTTTTCTCCCTTGCCTATAACTCCTCACCAGTTTTCGTCAAACTTCTCCAAGTACCTCGGTTGCCTGGAAATGATTGCAGCTGCGTTAAGGCCGCCTTTTGACATATGTATTGTGTACCTATCTATTATTCTGTAACGTTATGTTTTGGTGCAAAATAATATTGTAACTAACTGTATTGGAAATACACTTAATTTTAATAACTGACTTCCGCATGGTAACACCTGAATCTATTAACTATATTGGAAATAGTACTCGACCTACCATAATTCACAGTTAATTTTACCTCTACCTGCATTTACTAAATAAAGAATGAGTGAAATGTAATGTTTGTCTACAATGTACAATAAAGCTGATAATGGAACCAATATTAAATTGTTATTTGAAATGTAATGTTTATTGAATGAATATTTATGTGACGACCTCCGTGGCGTAGTGGTCACTATGCTAGTCCGCCATCCAGAGTTTCCGGGTTCGATTCCTGGCCAGGGCTAGTTGGAAAACGGCCTTTTCAAATTGTCCTGGGTCTTGGATGTTTGTCTGTATGTGTATTTGTTATTAAATATAGTATCGTTGAGTTAGTATTCCATGACACAAGTCTTGAACTTACTTTGGGGTTAGCTCAATCAGTGTAATTTGTCAATACATCTATATATCTACATGGTCTCAGACCAAATAAATTTAGCCTGAGACCTTATGTTTATGAATAATCTCCAAGTCTTTTCGAGAGTTTTTTCGGAGAGAGTAGGCTAAATCCTCTTGCCAAGTATGGCTCTGGTAGTACAGAAAAAGTCGTGCTTCTGCAGTAGAGGGCCCGCTTAGCTTCATATCCAAACTGCGGAGCGCACTGTCCTGGCGACGGTCACCTAATGTCGCCGATGCTAGTGCGACGTCGCACGACTCATGCCAGTCTGTCACTTCTATCACGAACTGACAAGATCTGTGCGACGGTCTCCGATGGTTGCCGACAAGCAACGACCTGACATGCTTTGATAGAGCAAGATATTCTTACTTATTGCGACTTCTAGAAGAAGAAACAGAAAAACGTCCCGTGTTTTGTACTTATCACCGAATGAACAGTTTATGGTTGGGGTATATGCACACTTCAAATTGCATATACTTGATGTGTACCTATAGCTCGACCATGATAAAAATATACGTATCTTTAATATGTCTTTTTCTTACCCCCGGTCGCTCGGTGGCAAATCTACACTACTTGTATATCCTAAATCTTTGCCGACTAGCGTCGCGGCTGTACTGTACTGTCTCTTGTCTGTAAGAGCCCTAATGCCATGATTTAATTATTGTTATGAATAGGAAAGTTTTACATACGAACCATAATAACCGTGTTACAAAGTTCAAAACATGCTCTGAGTTCATATAATTTAATCTACAATTCATGAACCTCATTTCAAATTAGGATTTATTATTCATAAACTTTTTGGTGGTCGCTCTATAGTTCTGTTGAATTTAATGTATTCGCGGTTGAATTTACTATTTGGAGCATGCGGTTAGAGGGTAACTAACTTCATGATTTGGAGTGCATTGTAAAAGAAAATTATTAATCTATTGTCTCTGTCAGGGAGGAAAAAAATTGAAAGTACCAGCTACTTCTCTTCCCGCATAGATCAAAAAATCCCATCGAGGGAAAAGGCGAAAATGCGGCTAGTAATATATCTCTATTATTACAAGCAATTTTTTAACTTCACCTGTCCCGTTCTCGATCTGTCTGTCTGTAATCAAATCTTGCTAGCAACTGTCTAGATATTATGGTTCATGAGAAACAGTCTGGTGACAGATAGACGTCCAGTTTTTACCCTTTAGGCACGGGACGCTGAAAACCACTAACACTTTTTTGTTCATTCTGTGGCGCTATCAAAAAAAAAGACTAAAAATTCTAGCAAATTCGAGACCATTTCAAACAAAAAGGTGCTATAGTTATCAACGCTACCTCGCAGTGTGCAGAAAGTGCAATTTCCTGCTGGCCGTCCGTTTGCAGTGTTTCACCGTCCGCTGTTCCCGGGGTCAACGTCCGGCGGTAGGTACTTTTAAATTGACGGCTCTGTTTCTTAATGCACCTACGTACAAAGTTAATAGCACGTTATTTGAAGTAGAATTACTTGTAGTTAAAAAAAGCTTGATAATTTTTCTGATTAAAGTCAGTCAATGTTCGAAAAATGAAAACTACAAGTAATTATTAACTACCTTTCGACTACGGCGTTGCATTCATTATCATCATCAGGTCTTTTTAGTCTCCACTGCAAGAGCACGACCTTTTCTGTACTACTAGAGCCACACTTGATCAGAGCAGTCAGAGGACTTGGCCTTCACTCTCCACGCTGGCCAGAAAGGTTGGAGAGGTCTCATTCATATTTATTAGCTTTGTTTCGCTTTCAGGTGTTTCCAAAGGCATCAATGGAAAGACTTCATCATCATTTCAGTTGCATAACGTCCACTGCTCGACATAGGCCTCAAAGGCCCAAAGATTTCCAAAATTACCGATCAAGAGCGGCCAACGGAAAGACTTGGAGTGGTCTTATTCTACTCTGCTGGAAACCACACACCGCAAGTTTCATTATTACTTGCTTAATTATTAACACAGAATTAAAAATAAGTTAAACAAAAAAAACTTACATTTCGCGTTAATTTACGTGTGTATAATTGAGTACTGAAGTACAGTTGTTTGCTTCGGACATTTTGTAACTTAAGTCAAATAAAGGTTAATAGATTAATCATCGAACATACATACATATACACACAAAATTAATTATTCAAGTATACACAAAGAACTTTGCTCGCTCGTTTACAAAACGTCTTCAGAAAATAAAAAAAATAAAGTAAAAGATTGAACATTCTAATCCCGCAGATCATCATCCCCACTCAAACGGAATGTCTGAACGTTCACATAATCCGGCGATACTCGTATAATTTACATCGCCAAAGCCGTTTTAAAAATCCGGTGGAACGCCTAACAAAGGCTTTCGACATCGCAATAGTATCGCTGAACGCAACCCGAGAGAGCCCTCCACTCGACATAGATTCGAACGACCTACTACTGGTTGTCGAACGGATTTCATTCGAAGAATCAATGTGAGAGTTTAGTGTTTTTCTTTACAAAAGCTTTTATTTAGTTTCACCTGTCCTGTTGTCTTTGTGTAGTCAAATCTTCTCTTCTTTCTTCTTTTGCCACGCCTTATCCCGTTATTTGGGGTCGGCCCTCCTCGTACCTCGGCGCCAGGACGCTCGGTCCCGGGTTGTCTGGATATCTAGTTGTGCCCGCTTGGTATCCCTATTCACGGTTGTCCACCACGTGGAAAGTGGTCTCCCTTTGCCCCTCTTCATGCTGGGAATGGCTAAAGCCCTTTGAACGCAATGGTCCTTGTCTCGTCTCATCACATGCCCAAACCACTTCATGCGACTCTCTGTCATCTTTTCTGTTATGGGTGCCACCTTGAACGAACCCCTTATATGCTCATTTCTGACTTTGTCAAGTCTTGTTACTCCCGCTGACCACCGTAGCATCTTCATTTCATTTGTGTGCATTTTCTGTTCATGCTTCTGTAGAACAGCCCAGCACTCAAACCCATACAGCATAGCAGGTCTAACCGCTGTTTTGTAGACCTTACCCTTTCGGTTGTCACACAATACGCCACTTAGTGCTCTCCATCTTAGCCATGCTGCGTTGGTTCTATGCGTCACTTCCGAGTCTATACTAGCATCAGCTGTTATCATCGATCCGAGGTATTTGAACTGATCTACTTTAGGCACTGGATGTCCTTCAATGAAGATCTCCGCATTAGATGTCTGCTGGCCGCTGAAGTCACACCTGAGGTACTCCGTCTTGCTTCGACTGATGCGCAGGCCATTGTTCTTTCTGTAGTCAAATCTTGCATGATAAATTTGACCCACTTCCCGGTTTCCAATTGAGCTGAAATTTTGCATGTATGTATTATTAATATTATGATGACATGGAGCTGGATCTGATGATGGAGCTGGAAGGTCGTAATCTTTGTGATAAAACAACATAACCCCTCCGAGTTAGGGCTCGAATGGTTGGTCTTGAGGAGCACTTTTACCGTTGTAGGTCATTGTTATGGATAATATTATTTTTAATACATAATTACTTGTTTATTTTAATATCTTTAGTAATTTATGAATATTGCACCTTCATAGCGAAATTTTATTATTTATATGACACTTTCAGTAGAACAACTTGTATAGTTTTTTTCTGATTATTTGTGACTTAATCGAGTGTGTTTGTAACTATTTTTGATTCGATTCCGATTGAAATTGGTTAAGCTGTTTCAAGATGGAGAAAAAAACAGGGGTATTAAAAAAGAGAGAAAAATCTTGTGATTATATCTGCAACAAGTTAGTAATATTTCTTACTACGTTTAATCTAACTTAATTAATCTTTTCTTCTAAATTCTGTGTAAGTAATACTCTATTTTAAATTATGTTTATTACAAAAGAGCAGGTCTGTCTGGCACAAGCATTATTTGCGTTCCGTTTTGCAGTCCTCGCATATATGTTTGTAAACACAATTTGCTGTTAACAAAATAAATAGTTAATTTTATTTTTTTAATATAATTTTCTTCTATCTGAAGTACATATCTTTTGCTTTTGCTTTTTAAGCAAATAGTTAACAAGATGTCAGCTAATAAGCCTCTTGATCTTGTGCATCGTTATCTTATCGTTATGTTTGTTTAGGACCAAACGGACCCTAGAGACCTAACACAATACTTATTCGAGAAAAAAAACTTTTTTTGGTCGCATGTATTGTTTATAGTTACCACTGTTTCTCGATGATAATGGTATCATCGAGTATCAATGGTATCATCGAGAAACAATGGTAACCATGAACGTGGTCTGGACCCTCTGTATGGTATCATCAAGAAACAATGGTAGGGCCTCCCCTCGTTAAAGTGCACCCGTTTCAACTGCAACCGATGGCTGCTACGTAGTGTGCAGCTATAGCTACTTCTCTTACAATATGGATGTCAACTGGGTTAAAAATATACTATTTTATTTAGTCCGTCGACTAGAATATCCAAAAATAAAGGGCCCATATTTTTTTCGTTTAGAAAAGTAGTCAAAATTTACGAAGATACAGCGCTTCGAAGTTTCGGATTTAAGTCACCGTTGGTTATAAATCGTAGCCAAACGTGACGTCACGCGAAATTTAAATGCGCTGTATCTTTGTCATTATTTGCTAATGAGAGAACAGAATAAATACGTATACCACACTTTTTAATAATCTATCGAATCAAGCCAAAAAAAAAATTGTCTACAAAAAAAAGTTTGCCCTATTGCATTGCATAGTTTGCATAGCTTTTAAAACAAAAACAATAAAATAAATGACCAGTGTGCAAATTATGTCCAGTTCTGTTTATGATAGTTACTGATGACACTACCTCATAAACACACAATAGAAAAAACAAAACAATTTTTATTTTCCCGTAAATTTTTTTCTTCTTATCTTCTTTATCTAACCCACCTCTGCAGCACTATCGGAGGTGGATTACAAGCCATCCAAGAGGATATACCTAGATGAATAAAGAATTTTCTATTCTCGGCTTCAAAAATCCTTTCCTACCCAGCTAAGTATAAGAGGTGTATTTATTTTTTACGTTATGTAATTTAAAAAAATCAAAAATCACCTTTCTGTCAACCTATAAGTAAATGTTAACTTATAAAAGAATAGGGGAGTTAGCGCAGCTTAAGTATTACGAATCTTAATCTAATTAGTATTGAAGGTGTAATCAGAAGAAAAGAAAGACTAATAATTGTCCAAGTGCGTGTCTGGCCACGCGCAGAATAGAGTTCCGTAGTTACGAATGCCAGTTTTGAGTTCACAACTCACGGTTAAACGCCTGAAAAGGTCTATAAATGAAGTGAAAAAGCTGAAGACGTGTCGTACCTATAGGAAGGTCATTTAGCCAAAAATTAATAAATACATTGAAAGAAAAATGCACCGACAATAATTTAGTTCTATTTATTTATGATGATGGAAGGTATACTAAATAACACAAATCCGTATGAACCTGAGAGAGGGTGCTGTTTCAAAATTGCTGCACGCTTTAGAATAAAAGGCCTTTGTGGAGCAGCAAGTATTGTTATGGCAACATTGTGGTTTGTTTGTGAAGCTGTTATTGGAACGTAACATATTTGTTAGAGCTAATATTTTAGTAAAACGAAGTAAATATACCTAAGCGTATTACCGGTTAGGTAGTATAGACTAAGACGTAGCCTATGCAACCCTACCTCATCGAGTAGCAAAATGTGACGTATGTGGGTTGTATTAAAAAGATATACATTTTGCTCCTGGTTATACCCAGGCAACTGTGAACATTAATACGTATCTTTTTAATATGCAACACCCTAGATTTGTCACATTTTACTACTCGATGAGGTAGGGTTGAATAAGATCCTCTTAGTCTAGTAGAGTTACCGTAGATATCGGGTTTATTGAAGTTAGTTGGATAGCGTATGGACTCAAGAAAGTAGACCAGTTTTATTGTTGTTTTTTAACACATACCGTCTTATTATAAAACGCATACTATCTTTGTTACTAAGTTTAAACCATTATCCGACCAAATCAAGTTGACATCTAGTAATATGGCTTTGTCTCATCTGAAAATGTCTACTTGATTTGGTCGGATAATGGTGCGTTTTATAATAGGACGGATAAAGTTTTTACCTAATATAGAGGCGGTAAATTATGGCAGTAGGTACCAATTTTTTTATTTTATTTTAATACATACCTACAGTATAATAAGAGGCACAGATATGGCAGGTATTATAATAACTTTTGCTAATGTTTTGAGAGCCTGATGCCCATTCACGGCTTGAGATAGGCCCGTAGTAAGAAGTATTGACTTGTGATAAGACACACAAATTTCAGGTGGTATGACTAGTTTGTGCGAGAGGTATAAAATAGGATAATATAAAATTTCTTAATTGCACCAAGTAAGTATGACAATAATCAAAAGTACATTTAAAATATATTAGGTATAAAGGCTTATGACTAAAGCGATTTCTTGCAGCCAAATTTTGGATAAAAAAAGACTATAGGTACAAGAACTACTGGTCATACTATACGCCAGTCAGTGTTCAAATCATAATCTTACAGAGCCGAATAAAAATAACAAGAATATTGTTAAGAGTCCCCGAGACACGACTAACAAGGGCTTAATACCACGCCCGGTAAATCTCTCTGCGATTTATAAACGCTATCCCGCCCCATGAATACATAATGGTGATCTGAACGCACCTGCGCCGGGAGAAAACTACCATTGAAACTGTCTTATTGTATCGAAGGAAGAATTATATTTTAGATAGTATATTATAGCTTTACTAGCTGTGTCCATGAGCTTCGCTCCCCGTGAGAATTTCGGGATAAAAACTATCCTGTGTCCTTCCCAGGGTATCGAACTATATCCATATTAAATTTAATCTCGTGGTTGAAGCTTGAAGTGGTAACAAACAAACAAATAAATATACAAACTCAGTTTCGCTTTTAGTAAGGATAGTGAGGATCTATAAAGTAAAGTTTCTTCCAATAAGTACTTTCTTCCAAGATATCTCCGTTTCCTTTCAAATAATTTATTTCAAATAGGGGCAGGAAAATTCATGTATAATACATACATACATAGGGAAAAATATTTTTAGGATGCCTATTTACCACAAAAGATTAGATTTTCTGTTCATTTTTCTGTAGTTAAAGGGCCTGCTAGACGGTTGCCAACAAGCCTTCCGACGTGTTGACCTTGGTCGGTGCCTCGTCGGCGCCGACCGTCGGAGTGTTGCGGCTACACGGTCGGGTCGGTCGGCCGACCGCGCTTTGGCGTCAGTGTGTTTAGAACTCGCAGCCTGACAATATCTCGTAAAATTACTACCAACCTATCTAAATTTCAACGAGTTGGCGTGGTTTAAGTCCTATTGAGCTCAATAGAATAAAAAAAGGAAACGTCGGATATGGATATGCGAAAGTTTCATCCCTTAGGAAAACAGAATTTTTAATATATTTTTTTATGTTAGTGGCACATCGCGCCACTAACTTAAGAAAAATATTAAAAATTTCTGCAAACCAAACCACCGCACGGATTTTGATAAAATATATGTCAAATGAAAGAAAATTACATAATCTATCTTTAGAAAATATTGTAAAATCATGCCCCAAAATAAGATGTTTATTTTTTTGGAAAAAAATGAGCTCTACTAGATTTTTCCTTAATTTTATTTAAAAAAAATATCCATGGGATATTTTGGTTAATTCATATTGTAGCCTATTAAATACAGTATTTTATAAAGAAAACTGCATTTCAATATCCTACATTTTAGGGAGATATAAAATTAAAGGAAACGCATTGGGATTGGGACGCCGCCATCATTATGCATGCACAACCGCACGCGTCGACTCCTTCTCGAGAATGGCCTAGCGCGGTCGGCAACAGGCGGCTACACGGTTGCCAACCGGCAGTCCCGACAGCGGTCGGGAGCGCACGCCCGACGACCAAGGGCGTTGGAATGTCAAACGAAATTTTGTCGCCAACAGCCGTCTACACAGTCGGACCCGACCAAGGTCACCTGGTCGGAGGTGCTTGTTGGCAACCGTGTAGCAGGCCCTTAAGAATAACTTTCCCCTTTACCATAAAAAAATGTTTCAGTTCGGTCAATTAATTATGAAAATTAAAATAATACTTAACTACTCAATAAAACGCGGACTAAGTCGCCAGTACAACTAGTATTATAATAAATTAAGTAATTAAATCAAGCATAATGTAAATCTTTCTTATTTGAGTTCAAGGCCTGAATGGATGTTTTATTCATGTATACAACGTTACTCTTCAGTAAACCTACATGATTATGTGCGTCATTAATCACTCTGATACATAGCTGTATACATTATGTATAAACCCTCGACAGCCCATAGATTAACGGATCAATGTATGTACGCATTATGATACATTCCAAAAGTTTGAAAACAGCGATTTTACGGTGCCGTATCTGAAAAGGAAAATTGGAACCCTTACAGGATCATTCGTGTATCTGTCGCAGTTGAATTGTATGTATTAGTAAGGAGTTGAATTGAGGTTTTATTTCCATCCCACGAGTAATCTATATCTATACATATAATAAAACAGTAAAAAAAGTGTATCTGTACATTAAATATATTTCCAAAAAAGATATTGGGGGCGATGGAGACGTAGTAATAGAGTAAGAATTTAAAAAAAAAGTCTGTCTGTTTGTCTGTATGTCTGTTTGTCTGTTTGTCTGTTTGTCTGTTTGTCTGTTCGTCTGATTGTCTGTTTGTCTGTTTGTCTGTTTGTCTGTTTGTCTGTTTGTCTGTTTGTCTGTTTGTCTGTATGTCTGTATGTCTGTTTGTCTGTATGTCTGTTTGTCAGTTTGTCTGTTTGTACACGCTAATCTCCGGAAATACTGGACAGATTCGAATGAAACTTTTTTTGTTATATAGCTATTAAGCCTGGGCAACATATAGGGTATAAATTATTTTGGAAAATAGATTGCAGAACCATAATGGTCCAGCTAAACTATAAGAGATATAAAAATGCCGCCTTAGTAAAAGTTGCTCAGCCTGATGAGCATTTTCCAGAGACATAAAGTCCACGCGAACGAAGTCGCGGGCATCAGCTAGTATAAAAATAATAAAGAACAACTATTGTCCCTTCATATATTATTTTGTTTGGCAACACAGTTTTATTCAATAATGGTAACCCTATGTGTTATCGCAACGCTAGCTGTTTTGTTAAACGTAATTACGTAACTCATTGATAATCGAGCTGAACTTTTTTCAGCTGTTTTACAAAACCGAGCTGTAATGCCAAACAGCTAGAGTTTTTGAATAACAGCGGATTATACAATCCAACTGCGACATATCTATTGTCACCCGAAACTACTGCACTGAAATTGATTGGCAACCTCTGAAGCCTAGCGGGTCATCATGCCACGCTGTCACTGTGACACTGTCACACCGGGTGTCCCGGGTTCGATTCCCGGCCAGGTCAAGATGGAAAATTATATTTTTCAGATTAACCTGGGTCTTGGATGTTTATCTATTATGTACCTATAGTATCGTTGAGTTAGTATCCCGTAAAACGAGTTTCGAACTTACTTTGAGGCTAGTGTGATTTGTCAGTACCTAGGTATATGGTTATTTATTTTATTAATTTAAAAACTTGGTACACGCTTGTAACTATGTCGTTGAACCAAAGATGGATATGTAAAAAAAATGGTGGTCATTTTTTGCATTTGCCTGTAATGTCCTCAGATGTAGTTACAAAATTCTTAGTTTATGATCGTAATAGTATGTTACGTACAGTAGCAGTAAGTAAGATAACTAAAATACCCAATTTCTCGTTTTCCGTAAGTACTCAGTATTCTCGGGTAGGTAGGTACTCGGAGTTAAGAACAAGACAACCGGGTTCATTAGAGAAAAAAGTACTAGGGCATCAACAACAACTAGTATATTATTCTATTACGGCGGGCGCGCGGGAGGACTTTACGAGGGTTCGTGCCGGCCTCTAACGATGCTAATAAACGAACCGCTTCTGCGCTCATGTTTGCCTGGTACAAACGGTGATACTGCTGTGTTAAGTACGCCATTTTGAAGAAGACCTCCGTTTAAAAGTAATTGAGATCGATTAATTTATTCATCAGGGTAGATGTAAGTTATTCCCTCTGGACTAAAGCTGGGATCCAAAATTCTGGACTTTCTCTGGTGGAATACCTTGCCTTAGAAAGGCCCTGCATGTGAGTGGGCCCTTCTAAATTACAAAGGTGGCTCTGTAAGCTATAGACGTTGCGAGTTACCCCGATCCGTTGAAGTTTATCGATAAAATAGGTTGTTCAGACAAAAAAGTTACGTCTTAATAAGTAACAAAAAGGTTTGTGACATTTTTGATTATTTTTCTACTCCTGCATGTACTGTTATCTGTCTTTTAAATGGTTCTGAACACTAATATAAGAACATTGATAATATGATTGCAGAAAAAAGTCTGTACTCTATTCCTCATAATAGCACATGTGTCGTTATTTCGCTAAAAAGATACGCCTAGCCATAGACCTAGTTTTTTTTTTATAGATTTACAACCAACATAAGAAAAATTGTTTTTTTAACATAAAACGTCAATTTAGAAAAAAAAGTTTACAATAGACACCATATAGATCAGTACTTGCACGAGTACTTGTATATTCTAAATCTGATTTACCAAACATACGTCAAACCTTTTTTATATTTTTTTTTGTATTTTATTTAGTAAATATAGTCGTAGAAAAAATATTGTATGCAAAATTGTATAAGTACGTCAAAAATGCTCGATGGCGTCTCCTTATATACGATGCTCGCCAAGGCTCGCATCGTAGCCTGCGCCACTCGCATTTTTTGTCCGTTCTTATACAACTGTTGCATAAAATACTATTTTTATGGTTAAAATATTACTAGCTTTTCGGGCGCTGCGCGGGCTGCAAGCAGCCCGCGGTTTTTCGTGCGGCTGTAAAGGTAGGCTAAAAAATGTTTCCAGTTTAGAAAATGGGTAAAAACTGCAGTCAGTAAAGGAAACATCAAAATATGTGTGGAGGCGGCCATCTTGGATCCAAAATCTGAATTTAGTTTCGAGTTCCGCGGGGTGCTTTACCCCCACATGCAAAATTTCAGACCCCTACGAAGTCCCAGTGAGACGTTATGAACGAAAAAAGTGAAATTTTCTAAAATCCAGACGCCATCTTGAATTCCAAAAAAAATATTAAATTTGGATTTCGGGCTCAAACTACATATAGATATCGATTTTCAGCCAAATCGCAAGCAGTTGACTTTCGGCGGCCATATTGGATTTTCAAAAATTAAAAAAAAATTGGACTGCGCTTGGGGAAGTGGCTCGGGCTTCGCCCTCGCCCGCAGCTCGCCCTACGGGCTCGCGACACTCGGCCTCCGGCCTCGTGAAAATTACTTACGGGGGGGGGGGAAAGGCTGTGGGAGTGGCTCGGGCTTCGCCCTCGCCCGCAGCTCGCCCTTCGGGCTCGCATCCCTCGGCCTCCGGCCTCGTGAAGATTACTTAGGGGGGTTCCAAGGGGGAGGGGGGAGTGGCTCGGGCTTCGCCCTCGCCCGCAGCTCGGCCTGCGGCCACGCAGGGGTGGCCTTTGCTTTTGGCTTTTGGCCTCTGGCTGCGCCTAGTTACTTGGGGTGGCCGTTTGTATGAAATTTGTATGGAGGAAAATTGTCCTTGTATGGCGGCCATCTTGAATTTTGAAAAAAATAAAAAAACAAGAGACGGTCGTCAAATTGCTTGCAACCCCCTACATTTTGGAAAAAAAATCACACCCCTAACCCCAATCATCTTTGCAGGCCGTACCCCTTCCACATCAGATTTCTGCAGATCCTCTAATGTCAGATTTTTCTGGTACTCACTGGAGCACCCTCTATACGACCGCACATCAACCTAAACCCCACCAACCCCGCAACAGGGCAAACAACTCTGTCAGTGAGTGAGTCAGTGGTATTGTAGGTTTATATATTATAACTAGCTTTTCGGGCGCTGCGCGGGCTGCAAGCAGCCCGCGGTTTTACGTGTAGCTGTTGGGGTGGGCTAAATAACATGTCCAGTTGAGAAAATGGGTAAGGTTGTATGGAGGAAAATTGTCCTTTTATGGCGGCCATCTTGGATTTTGAAAAAAATAAAAAAACAAATGATGGTCGTCAAATTGCTTATAATTTTCTACATTATGGAAAAAAAATCACGCCCCTATCCCTAACCGTTTTTGCAGGCCGTACCCCTTCCACATCACGTTTCTGCAGATCTTCAAATGTCAGATTTTTCTGGTACTCACTGGAGCACCCTCTATACGACCACACATCAACTTTAACCCCACCAACCCCGCAATGGGTAAGTTTGTATGGAGGAAAATTGTCCTTGTATGGCGGCCATCTTGAATTTTGAAAAAAATAAAAAAACAAATAACGGTCGTCAAATTGCTTACAACCCCCTACATTTTGGAAAAAAAATCACACCCCTAACCCTAACCGTTTTCGCAGGCCGTACACCGTCCACATCAGGTTTCCGCAGATCTTCAAATGTCAGATTTTTCTAGTACTCACTGGAGCACCCTCTATACGACCACACATCAACTTAAACCCCTACCACCCCGCAACAGGGCAAACAACTATGTCAATCAGTGAGTCAGTGGTATTGTAGGTTTATATATTATAATATAACTAGCTTTTCGGGCGCTGCGCGGGCTGCAAGCAGCCCGCGGTCTTTCGTGCGGCTGTTGAGGTAGGGTAAGACATGTTTCCAGTTCAGAAAATGGGTAAAAACTGCAGTCAGTATGGGAAACATCAAAATATGTGTGGGGGCCATCTTGGATCTAAAATTTCATTCCAGTTCCGAGTACCGCGGGGTGCTTTACCCCCACATGCAAAATTTCAGACCCCTACGAAGTCCCAGTGAGACGTTATAAACGAAATAAGTTTAATTTTCTAAAATCCAGACGCCATCTTGGATTCCAAAAAAAATATTGAATTTAGGTTTTTGGGGTCAAATAACATATAAATATCGATTTTCAGCCAAATCGCAAGCAGTTGACTTTCAGCGGCCATCTTGGATTTCCAAAAAAAAAAAAGACGCTGCGCTTTGTGATAGTGGCTCGGGCTTCGCCCTCGCCCGCAGCTCGCCCTTCGGGCTCGCATCACTCGGCCTGCGGCCTCGTGAAAATTGCTTGTGGGGGGGGGGGTCAAAAGGAGGGGGGGGAGGGGGAGCTCGGGCTTCGCCCTCGCTCCGCAGCTCGGCCTGCTGCCTCGCGGGGGGGCTTCGCCTTCGGCCTCCGGCTTCAGGCTGCGTCAATTTACTTGGAATGTTTGTATGGAGAAATATTGTCCATGTATGGCGGCCATCTTGAATTTCAAAAAAAAATAAAAATAAATGTAGGTCGTCAAATTGCTTATAATCTTCTACATTATGGAAAAAAAATCACGCCCCTAACCCCAACCGTCTTCGCAGGCCGTACCCCTTCCACATCAGGCTTCTGCAGATCCTCAAATGTCAGATTTTTCTGGTACTCACTGGAGCACCCTCTATACGACCGCACATCAATCTAAACCCCACCTACCCCGCAACAGGGCAAACAATTATGTCAGTCAGTCAGTGGTATTGTAGGTTTATATATTATAACTAGCTTTTCGGGCGCTGCGCGGGCTGCAAGCAGCCCGCGGTTTTTCGTGCGGCTGTTAAGGTGGGCTAAAGAACATGTCCAGTTGAGAAAATGGGTAAAAACTGCAGTCAGTAAAGGAAACATCAAAATATGTGTGGGGGCGGCCATCTTGGATCCAAAATCCGATTGCAGTTTTGAGTTTTGCGGGGTGCTTTACCACCACATGCAAAATTTCAGACCCCTATGTAGTCCCAGTGAGACGTTATAAACGAAATAAGTTTAATTTTTTAAAATCCAGGCGCCATCTTGGATTCCAAAAAAAATATTCAATTTGGGATTTCTGGGTCAATTTACATATAGATATCGATTTTCAGCCAAATCGCCAGCAGTTAACTTTCGGCGGCCATCTTGGATTTCCAAAATTTTTAAAAAAAAGCGGCGCTTGTGGGTGTGGCTCGGGCTTCGCCCTCGCCCGCAGCTCGCCCTTCGGGCTCGCATCACTCGGCCTGCGGCCTCGTGAAAATTACTTAGACGGGGGTCAAGGGGGGGGGGAGTGGCTCGGGCTTCGCCCTCGCCCGCAGCTCGGCCTGCGGCCTCGCGGGGGTGGCCTTTGCTTTTGGCTTTTGGCCTCTGGCTGCGCCTAGTTAGTTGGGGTGGCCGTTTGTATGAAATTTGTATGAAGGAAAATTGTCCATGTATGGCGGCCATCTTGACTTTCGGAAAAAAACAAAAAACAAATGACGCTCGTCAAATTGCTCACAACCCCCTACATTTTGGAAAAAAAATCACGCCCCCAACTCCAACCGTCTTTGCAGGCCGTACCCCTTCCACATCAGCTTTCCGCAGATCCTTAAATGTCAGATTTTTCTGGTACTCACTGGAGCACCCTCTATATGACCGCACATCAACCTAAACCCCACCAACCCCGCAACAGGGCAAACAACTATGTCAATCAGTGAGTGAGTCAGTGGTATTGTAGGTTTATATATTATAACTAGCTTTTCGGGCGCTGCGCGGGCTGCAAGCAGCCCGCGGTTCATCGTGTGGCTGTTGAGGTAGGCTAAGATATGTTTCCAGTTCAGAAAATGGGTAAGTTTGTATGGAGGAAAATTGTCCATGTATGGCGGCCATCTTGGATTTTGAAAAAAATAAAAAAACAAAACACGCTCGTCAAATTGCTCACAAACCCTTACATTTTGGAAAAAAAATCACGACCCCAACCCCAACCGTCTTCGCAGGCCGTACCCCTTCCACATCAGGTTTCCGCAGATCCTCAAATGTCAGATTTTTCTGGTACTCACTGGAGCACCCTCTATACGACCGCACATCAACCCAAACCCCACCAACCCCGCAACAGGGCAAACAACTATGTCAATCAGTCAGTGAGTCAGTCAGTGGTAATGTAGGTTTATATATTATAACTAGCTTTTCGGGCGCTGCGCGGGCTGCAAGCAGCCCGCGGTCTTTCGTGCGGCTGTTGAGGTAGGCAAAAATATGTTTCCAGTTTAAAAAATCGGTAAGGTTGTATGGAGGACAATTGTCTTTGTATGGCGGCCATCTTGGATTTTGAAAAAAATCAAAAAACAAATGACGCTCGTCAAATTGCTTACAACCCCCTACATTTTGGAATAAAAATCACGCCCCTAACCCCAACCGTCTTTGCAGGCCGTACCCCTTCCACATCAGGTTTCTGCAAATCCTCAAATGTCAGATTTTTCTGGTACTCACTGGAACACCCTCTATACGACCTCACAACAACCAAAACCCCACCTACCCTGCAACAGGGCAAACAACTATGTCAATCAGTCAGTCAGTCAGTGAGTGGTAATGTAGGTTTATATATTATAATATAATAATATAAAAATATGATACTTATATATTTTTATAGTTTTCAACCCCCATCTATCCCCATTTTGAAAAATTTCGAAGAATTTGAATTTAATACAAAGAAATTCTATATAATTTTTGAACCGTCTAACAAAAATTCACGAGAAGAAAATGCGACCTGTAGATGAGAACAGCCGGACAGACAAACTGACGGACAGCTGGACAAAAGCATTTTCGGCCAATCTCAAAACAGACGCTTTGCTCGCTTGGTCAATAATAATTTGCTGCTCCAAAAATAGATTTTTCCTAAATCCTAGACTCTCCTGTTCACCAACTTAACGTTGGTCCTTCGGTATTTTTTTCGGAAATTCGGTAGGCGTGTAACCTATAATTTTTTTAAGTTACAGCATAAACCAAATCGGTCGTGGGCTTGCTGAGTTATGGGGTTCGCGAGTTATACCGAGTCGAGGATAACTGTACTTTGTTCTGTATATCTATATACGCCTAGATCTTTTAAATTTCACAATAAATTTTAAAGTGGGTTTCATTATTAGATACAGTACATCAGTGGCGGGGCCTCCTTAGAAGCCGACTCCATCGGGTTCCCTTATGGGTTTCTAATATATGCATTTATTACTAACAACAAAACCTACGTATAGGCGCACCGCGCATTAGAATGTCCATTTATGTATTATTTTCATAAGCCGTAAACTAGCAGCATGACTAGATTGCATACACCCACATATTCAAAATACGAAAAATTTCGTAGGTTATTCAAATATTCAGATAAACACGCTCAGAGACAATTACTGACACTAAATTAATAAAAATAATAATATGCGAATTATAAGCCATACATTGATGGGCTTAACCTTTATAACCTAATCAGGTAGGTATTTAATTCGTTTTATAGTTTTATTTAATAGGGGTGACGACAGGGTCCGAAAAGTATGATTGTAATTAGTTCGTCTTTTAGAATAACCGTATGGACCCGTATTTTTCAGTTTACCAAAAAAGTAAAAATTCACAAAGATACGGAGCGTCAAAGTTCCGGAGTGGGGGCTTGCGACGTCACACTTAAATAAAAGTCGTGCTTAAGTGTGACGTCACGCGAAATTTTAATGCACTGTATCTTTGTCATTTTTGGTTTCTCAGAAAAAAGAAAAAATACGTGTACAATATTTTTTAATAATCTAACCGATGGACTAAAAATATTTTTCTATTCGTCTTGCCTATTGTACTAGCCCAAATTCTTACTGAACGCCACTGCAGTACATATTATGTACATATAAGAGTGCCATGCATAATTAATATTTGAAATAATTTTTGACAAATATACTCTTTCAAGCAAAAGAATTTTCCAGATCGGTCCAGGCGAATTGATAACTTCCTTATTTTTAGAAGTTGGTTAAAAATAAAAAGGCGTATCGAATCTGCCCGAGCCGCCAATGTCGTTCCATTTCCCGCAGGAAGTGCTACTGGCACATTTATTGTAGATCTGCAGATATCGACGGCAGCGGCGGCATATTTTTAGAATATTGACGTTTTCAATATCTCCTATTACTTTAAACGAGCTATTCTTATATACAGGTTTTAAATATTTTAAGTGTAGATTCAAACCATGAAACTGAACAACTTTCGCTAAGGAATGTATATCGACATAAGCATTTTTCTTGCTTTCCATAAAAGCTCGTATCACCGGATCTGATCGGTCAATTTGTATGGAAGCCCTCGAACCAAGACGGCCATTTTTTTGTTTGGATATGGAGGTTCGTTAAGGAAAATAGTTCAATAGCCTTTATGAACTTTTTCAATTTTTCCGTAAGTAGTCGGGTTTTAGATTTATAGGGTTCCGTACCTACGGAACCCTTCGATCGCATGTCCGACTCGCACTTAGCCGTATATTAAACTTGTCTTCTTCACATGGCACTGTATATCCTCACTTAGTACCCTTTGGCCCGCCTATTATCCTCGTTATCATCCCAACGCGTATTAGGTCCTTTCTTCCCACATTTAAAATATTCATACGAAAATAACCCGGTTTCTTTTCAGGTAAAAGGTAAAGGTGATTCAACAAAGAAAGTGGAATGTACGGTTTTATAAAAGAATATTTTCTTCTTCAACATGTAAGACATTTTATATAACCTGAATGCGTTATTTAAAACGGGTATGGGGGCAAGAGCGTAACCAAGGTGGGGCAAAACTTTATTATTGCAAATTTGGGTGCATTTGGCTTGGATAAAAACAAAAGCGAAAAGAAACATGAGTTTCATCTAACTCGTGTTTTTTAAATTTTCATTAGGTTTAGTGTTTGTTCCGTATCGTGAAGTGATAACTTCTGTTAGGCTTTTACCTCCCAATGGCCGACATAAACTTGTAACTCAAATGAACTAATTAGTTACTTAATATTTCAACATCATCATCAGTTCTTTTTGTCTCCACTGCAGAAGCACGACCCTCTTTGTACTACCAGAGCTATACTTGGCCAGAACAGCCAGAGGACTTTCACCTAAACTCTCCTCGCTGGCCAGACGGGTTGGAGAGGTCTCATTGATGTTTATAAGCTTTGTTTAGCTTGTATTTACTAAGTCACCTTCTACGACATCCACGAAAGGACTTGGAGTGACCGTATTCTAATTTGCCGGATACCACATAGCAAATACTACCATACTTTTTACGGTTTACTTACCCCCATATTCATAAAAAAATCTGCCATATAGTGAGTATACTTACAATTTAAAGAGTGCAGACTTTTCAATTGAAATGACAGAAAAAAATTACTACTTAAATCAGTGGTGCTTTTCTACATAACTTATTTAAAGAGTCTTGATTAATCGCTCATCATTCATCATCATCATTTCAGCCACATAACATCCACTGCTGAACATAGGCCTCTCCCAAAGATTTCCAAAACGATCGATCTAAAGCGGCCTGCCTCCAACGCCTTCCAGCGACTTTGGTCAGGTTAAGCTATAAGTAAATAATGTTTCTTAAATCTTTCAATGATGTGCACATGCAGGTTATAGGAATTAGTGAATGCAATACCTACCTTGTGTAATAAGAGGACTAATAAGCATGGGCCTAAAAAGAAATCCCCCCTTTCCCGTTATCTCTGACTCTGGATCCGCCCTTTTATATGGGTTAGAGAAGAACTGCATTGAAACATTTTGAGTTATAGCTGTAAAGGACCCGTTGCAGTGAGTTACGAGTATTTGTTGAGTTTCCTCGACAAAACATTTTGTTAACTTAGCCGAAAATACTGCCATTGATATTTTTCTTCAAAAGATCCAGTTTTATTTCGTTAAAATTAAAAGTTATCCTATTTTTATAGGACAATAAGTATCCTTTTTGTACGAACGAAAATAGCTGTTATTTTGTATGACTTGTCAGATGTAGGCTATTTTTTTTTTGGAAATTGTATTCGTCTAATATTTAAGCTGGTTTGGCATAGGTTTCGACCATCTAATTTTGAAACATACATTAAACAAAACAAAATCATAGGAAAAGTACTTAAGTAAAACAAAAAACAAAAACTTAGTATTAAATAGTCTTAAAAATAAACCGTCTTATTATTAAACGCAGCCTTTTGTTACTAGTTTCAAACCATATCCGACCAAATCAAATTGAAATTTAGTAATATGCCACTGTCTCGTCACAGAGTCAATAATAGTATTACATACAGAACGGAAACTCGCACCGTCCCCCGCAATCTGGTGTCCCCGCAACCCTTCCCCGTTATTGTGAGGTGTAAGCGGCAGTAAAACAGGGTTATTGGTAGTCGCGCGTTGACATTACGCGAGTCACTTAGTATTATTGAATTATAATGGTGAGAAACTGCGCACATTATCATTGTTTATCCACGGAAAACAATAAATAACGAAAATTTTATAGATTTCCGAGTGATGAAAACAGGTTAGCAAAGCAACAAATTCTGTGGTGGCGACCCTGATTGTTTAACTCACACATTTGACGTGTGCACGGACGGATTGTCTCGTTTGTAGTAGTACTAGGTATTTATGCTGCTCCGTTTGTATGAAGTGCCATACATGTGGTCTCGTCTAAAATGTCAACTTGATTTCATCGGATAATGGTTTAAACCTAGTAAGTTACAAAGTTAGTCTGCATTTTATAATAAGACGGTAACATTATTAAATTCTAAGGTCGCTGGAAGTCGCTGGATGCAAGCCGCTCTAGATCGGTCATTTTGGAAATCTTTGGGAGAGGCCTATGTCCAGCAGTGGACGTTGTGCGGCTGAAATGATGATGATTATTAAATTCAATAAACAGGTAAATCACGTATAGAGTCAGCTACTGCCGACATGTTTCGACCTCATCCGGAGGTCTTCATCAGGGCGAATGTGACGAGAGGCCCGTACAACCGTTTACCCGTACGTGAGTTACCAGTTTATTTAATTTAATAATGATTGCATCTCACGTTACTTTTAATCAAAAAGACGGTAACAGTTTATGTAGCAGAAGCGTAGCGTACCTTGGCGGGGCCCCGTATAAAAATTTGTTTGGGGGCCCTTAGGAATGGTAAAGATTTCTCAAAAAAGAAAAAAATGTTTGCATAAAATTAAAAGAAATATTTATTCATCATAATTATCTATCTGTCACTTTTTTAAAAACAATTCAAATTAAATTTTAACTCTCCTTGCCTTTTTTTCGGCAAACTGATTAATTAAATCATTCATAGCTGATGATGACTTTAGTTTTTCTAAAGTTTATGCCTCTATGGACAATAGTGACAGGTCTGACAGGCGTTCCTGTCTCATAGAAGTTCTAAAATATTTTTTTATTTGGACGCCATTACACTATCTGTACCTATACACTCACACCAATGCAAAGCTCGGTTTGCGCCTCGTAAATGACTTCAACGGGGAAATCCCGCAGCCCGCTTTAACCGATATAGGGTGTTGCCAACTTTTGAACGCACGCTTTACTCGGGAAAAAATAAATTGATTTTTTTAATTTTCTCATTTCTGAAATTTAAAAAATTTGGGAAGTTTTTATTAATTTTTGCTTACGCACCTTGGGGGCCGCCCGTAGGCCGGGGGCCCCGTATAATTGATACGGCAGATACGGCGGTAGCTACGCCACTGTTATGTAGGCACTAAAAGAGTTACCTAAGAATATTATGCTGAAGGTAATCTGGTTTCCCAAGTCAAATAAATCCGCAATAGCATTACCTACTTAGAGACCGCAAAAAGCGCTTTCCGGCCCGCTGGTTACCAACGCGATAAGTTGCGATAAGCCCGTTTTTGCTGACTGTATCGATTTTGGATAACGCGCCTATATTCGCAATAATCCTTGAGCAGGCTTCGAAGTATCTACCTTCATCCTTTTTGATCTTAGTTGCTGTTGTCTTATATTATACAGAGAAATAAATAAATAGAAAAAGGTTACTATCTTAACTTAAGCCTACCCTAAACCAAACTACACGTTTCCATACAAACTTAGTCAGCAAATTTTTGTAATTTAAAAGATATTTTACATATCTTTGAAAGGCATATAACTGATTTTCACAGTCAAAATATGAACTTGAAATTGAATATAGTGTGTTATATTATTTTTGACCATCAGTATGGGAAACTTTTACATCCTTATATTTACCAATTCATAATTTGGTGGGAAACCAATTATAACTACAGATCATTGCAATTTCTTTAAAATTACACATTTTTATCGGAATCGGACATGTATTTTCAAAATAAAACGTAGACTACGTTGGTATGGAAAAGTCTAGAGTAAAGGGATTCTTAAGAAGGAACTTTCTTTGTATGGTTAAGACTAGCTGGTGCCCGCAACTTCGTTCGCGTGAAATTTAAAAATGACTACATTTATTTCCTGTTATCAGATTTTAATGTAACAAAGCCATGGACTTCGGTAAATGCAATTTGAGTTATATTGATGGACTCATTTTTTATATCCAACAAACAAAGCGCGCTAGGCGTGTGCTAGGCGTGCGTTTGTCGTGCACGTATCATCTGAACGCGCCCTTATTAATAAATCAACTTCCTTACATACGAGTACGTCATCAACATCATCATCAACAGGTTTTTTTAAGTCTCCACAGCAGGAGCACGACCCTCTCTGTACTACCAGAGCCATATTTGGCCAGAGCAGCTAGAAGACTTGGCCTACACTCTATACGCTGGTCAGACGGGTTGGAGAGGCTCATTGATGTTTATAAGCGTTGTTTAGCTTGTATTTCCTAAGTCGCCTTCTACGACATCCACGGGAAGACTTGTAGTGGTTCTATCCTACTCTGCCGGAAACCACACGGTGGTACGAGTATAAAAGTGTTCCGTTTTTAAAAGTTTATTTAAATAAGTACATCAAAGCTTAATAAGTTGTAACATCCGCATAATAAAAGCATATTCAAGTAGTCCGAGCGAATTTGTACTTTTTCCCCGTGTAACAACTCTCAGGGCTTTATAACCTCTAAGTTTAGTTATATAAAGTTGAGTATTCACAAAATGAAAAAGCTTTTTCGACGTGCATGTTTTATTTATATGCCTTTCGTTGAATTGAATTCAGTGGTGCTCTGAATTATAAGCTGGATATCTAGGTCGGAGGCTTTCAGATACTTCAGTAAATAAAAACGGAGATACTGAAATAAATGAGTATGAATACTGTGTTTTGGTGCTTGCTGGTTTGCATTTAAGCGATGAACTGTGAAATAATAATAATAAAATATATAAATAAATATATAGGAGTAAATTACACTGATGAGTAACGTAACACCCAAAGTAAGTTCGAGACTTGTATTATGGCATACTAACTCAACGATAGGTACTATATTTTATAATAAATACATATATAGACAAAATTCCAAGACCCAAGGCAATTTTAAAAAGGCCATTTTCGTACTTGCCCTGACCGAAGACCGAACGCGTAACCACTGGGTGGCGGTCTAGCATCGTGACCACTACGCCTCGAAGGTCGTTTTCAGAAATATGAACATATAAAAAATTGCATGAAAAACCGCAGACTTGTGGTGACTTAATTAGGCCACCGTAGCATGGCACCGTTGATAAACAGAGATAAAGTTTATATCTAGTGACGAATTAGGGCCAACCTACCCCGGTTGCATGGTTTTGGCGACAGCCCTTATCGGGCTAATATCATGTGTCACTACGCTTTACATAATAATAACAAGCAGGATGGCACTAGTCCATCGCGAGATAAAAACTTTATCTTGGTTTCACAGAATATTAAATTATATACTTTAAAAATAAATAAAAGAGTCCTTGGCACCATGCCAGATGAACGACATTTAGATTTTTATTTAGATTTATAATTGAGTTTTTATATTAGGTTTTAGTTTAATAATTATTATTTGTTTTTAATATATAAATAAAGTTTTTGTCCTGTAATTTTTTTAAATAAAACAAATTTTTGGGATTGCTCCCATACAACAAACGAGATTTTTTATAGATAACGATACAACAAACTTGATTTTTATAGATAATGATACGGAATCGTTGTCCGACTCGCACTTGGCCGGTTAAGAATTAAACTCTTTTTTCTCTCATCTCGTATAATATACAGGTTACGAGTCTTTCCCCGATAACATGGTAAGTTAGTACAAGCTGAATTGAATTAACTCAAAGCGTTATCTCACGTTTTAGCTCCATTACAATGAATTTATTACTTTTACCCATTTTGAGATTACATAGACCTCTTAATATAACACTTTTATTGTTTAATACTACTTACCTACTTATACCAAAACGTTACATTATACTCCCATGCTGGTCTGGGAGAAATAAAAAAACTTACAATGTACCAGCTGCTTCTCTTCCCACGCAGATCGTAAAAGCCGATCGAGGGAATGGGCAAAAATGCGAATCATTTTAACAGGCGATGCGGCTAGCAACCTGTCACTGTATTGATTGCTTTTCCATCTTCTCGCCCACCATGACGCTAAAAGTGGCTTTTGAATCTTGCGGCCCTAGGCTCTGCATAGAGCCGCAAGACCCAAAATGCTCTGTCTGCCCCATTAGGGATAAAGACGTGATAGTATGTATGTATGTATGTATGTTTAGTAAGACCTAATATGCTAGTCAAAATAAAAATTCTGAAACAAATTTCACAATGGGACCTTCCCTGAAATTGCGAAAATAATCTGTATGGAGCTGCAGTATTTTTTAGGCAATTTCAGTGATGGTCTAATAGTAAAGTTGTTCACATTAATTAGAATGGTTACGTCCTTTCCGGTTGATACCTCCTTTCCGTTACACATTGTTTAACTCTCTAGGCCTCTGGGAAAGTATAGCTCTAGTAGTACTGAGAGGGTACCCTGTAGTAGGGTCAAAAAAGACCTGGTAATGATGCTATACCTACAAGTAGTTCGCTGCGAACTGTGAACTCGCAAGCCAACCACTTGACCGAATTGCCTCATAATAAAAAAACCTATTGACTACCACTACTCGCCTCGAAAATTTCATGAAGCTTCGACCAAAGATACTTAAGTTTTCATCGAACAAACATACCCATATACATACACTGTCTCCGTGGTGTAGTGGTTAGAGCGTTCGGCTCACACCCGGAGGTCGCGGGTTCGATTCCCAGCGGGAGCAACGACTTTGTGTTGTTGTCCTAGTTTGGTTAGGACATTGCAGGCTGATCACCTGATTGTCTGATAAGTAATATGATTCGCGTCACTGTCTTTGACATTGGTCGTTACCTAAAACCATGTCAGAGGCCTTTAAGGCGGTTTAAAAACTCTGACACTAGTGTTAGTCACTAACACACACGAACGATAAGAAGAAGAAGACCCATATACATACATACAAACGGCAGAATGTTCAAGTACACTTAGAGAACTTCGCTCGCACGGAAATATACTAGATACTAGGTATATGGATAAAATTGGGTTTGGTAACGGCAGAGTAGAATACGATTAGTCGCCAGTCGCCACCTCTTTTCTCTCCCTAGGGTGTCGCAAGAGGAAATTATGGTTTCCTGGATCAAAAATATACTAAACTATTTGGTACAGTTTATATAATAAATAATAAAACGTCACATAATAATGTAATTTGTGATCATATCCATTTTCAACGTGATTTTAAATTAATTATTGCGGAAAAACTGATATTAAAGATCGCTATTTGATTCCAAGAAACAATTATGTCATTAGTTTTTATCTCATACAAATCCCATAGAAAATGTTTGTTTTGGCGTATAGAAAAAAGTACATATCTGATTTGAGTTGTAATAATCTGCCTTATAGGAGATGTAGGAAATAGAAACGCGCAGTAGCGTCTTCTGAGCAAATATTTATACCACACTTATTTATTTATATCACAAACCCGCTTTTCTTGCGTGGTACCCTCCCTTAATTGGAAGAGGTCTTTTGTCCAGCTATGAACTTATACAGGCCTATACATAGGTACATATTATCACGTCATCATCATCATCCTTACGTATTCCTGGTTGCATCCTCAACGGTAACGCTTCAGAGCCCAGGGTCCGCTACCTAACTTAGGTGATTTGAAGAGGTGACTGGTTTTTACACAAAGCGACTGCCGTCTGACCTCCGCAACCCAAAGGGTAGACCACAAACAATCCTTGGATGTCGTTCGGGATTCAAAGTTTAAAACGTGCCTTCCGAAACAAGGAATCACCTTTCTTTTCGAAAAATCAGGTGATTCAAGCCTGCAATATTCTAACCAGACCACAAACTGCTTTTTCAAAAAGTATGCTTCCCACAGTGAAATTTGAACCCATGGCCACAAGGTGAACGCCTTGACTTGAGGCAGTCAAAACAAACATACTATCACGTCTTTATCCCTAATGAGTCAGTGAGTAAAATTCAAAGGCCACTTTTAGCGTGATGAGGGGCAAAAAGGTCGAAAAAGAAATAAAAATAGTGATGGGTTGCTAGCCACATCTTCGCAATTTTGACCCATTCCTTCGATAGGCTTCTCCGATCTTTAAGATTTTCTTTTGTCCCAGACCAAGATATTTCTCAATTCACCCCATCATCTAAAGTGCGAAACAGTTACCAGGCAATCATAAGCCGCTAGAAGTATATGAGCCGCGCTCACCATTTTGCATGTTTCACGGCACGTATAAAAATAGCACACAGGGTGGTTCTAACGCATGAGTGCTGATCAAACACGGTTATCTGCCGGAGCGTGGGGGCGACGAGACACCTGGGCGGGCACGGCGGTTATGTGTCTCGTTTTTAAACCTCATCTATAAAGGATATTCATTTCTTCCTTTTAATATTTTTTGTCTTTTCTATTGCCAGGTTTGTCTTCGCATTTCTTTCTTAAATTGATTCTTTTCTATTCTTTACTGTTTGTTTATTTGGTGATCCTAGATATTGTAATGGGATTTTTAAATTGAAGTTCGTAGGTATACGTGCCGCATAATTAATAAAACACGCCTCTTGACTTCACAATGATCTATAAATCAAGAACACGGGTACCAGGATTACAGAAGCGTCAGGTGTTTATAGTTGCTTGTTAACTGCATTGTGTGACGTTCAGTCCTGAAAAGGGTTCGGAGCCTGTATACGGCACATGGCCACATAACTACTACTAGTAGTTCGCCGCGAACTTAGACCTCGCGATTATTTTTCGCAACTCAGTTTCCTAAATAACCCCTAGATGGCGGTATCCAAAGTTAGAACGCGCTATGGTTTCGTTTGCTACATAATCGCGGACATTTTAATTAATATTTCAAAAACTACTGAACCGATTTTGATGCCCAACGAACTTGAAAATTCTATTGATGTTTCCTACATGCCTACCAAGTTTCATCAAAATCAAACCATCGGTTCGGCTGCTATCGCGGTACAAACATACATACATACATACATACATACATACATACATACATACATACATACATACATACATACATACATACATACATACATACATACATACATACATACATACATACATACATACATACATACAATGTGTTTTCGCTCCCAACTCGATTTAGAGACCTCACTCGCTTCGCTCGCTCGGTCAATAAGTTGGGAAATAGTAAGAATTATAGAAAGATATACTTAAAAGTAAGTTATCAATGATTATGTACGTATGCAAGTCTTCTTCTTATCGTGTGTGTTAGTGTCTAACACTCTGTCAGAGTTTTTTAAACCGCCTTAAAGGCCTCTGACATAGTTTCAGGTAACGACCAATGTCAAAGACAGTGACCGGGACCGACGGCTTAACATGCCCTCCGAAGCACGGATCATCTTACTTAACAGACAATCAGGTGAATCAGCCTGCAATGTTCTTACCAAACTAGGACAACAATATAAAGTCTTTGCCCCCGCCGGGAATCGAACTCGCGACCTCCGGGTGCGAGCCGAACACTCTAACCACTACCACGGAGGCAGTTATATTGGCGGCGTATGCAAGTATAAATGACTAATGGAATGAATCTAATGTTTTGTACTAGTCGCGTTAGTCCCATTGGGCGATATTTTTAATCAAATACCTAGTGCTACCTGTAGTTATCTCTGGTGTAGTTAGTTCCATTAAGTTTGAGTTATATAATCGGCAAACAAAATACTGATTTGAGGTTTACAAAAGAGCCACAAAACTTACATAAGAAGAAAAGAGGTTTAGAAGCAAAATAACACAATGACTCCGTCTAATAAATCAAACTACATGTACCAGGATTACATAAGCGCCAGGTGTTCATAGTTACCCGCCGATATACCGACCGCACCTGCATTGTAGGGCCCTGAAAGGGTTATGTAAACAAGGGTTGCCCAAAAATAGTCCTTTCAAAGGCGGACGTGTCTTCAAAGTAATTAAATTGTCGCTGTATAGGGCAAACTTGCAAGAAAGCCTTTGAATTTGGGTAAAATAGGCATATATAGGCCATTTTTGCTGAAAGTATAAAAAGAGAGTGATGTATAGATTTTCCTATCGTATTTAATAAACGGCTGAACTGGTCTTGATAAAACCGTTGAATCCTATTAACCGGTAAAGACCCGCACTACATTAATAAATGTCCACGTTCATTGTCTTACTATTGTGTCTGGTATTGGCGGTAAAGGAACCGTTATAAGAGCGCTTTTCATTTATAGGATTCAACGGTAGAATTCCTAAGTTCATGATTCTACTCGTTAATGAAAAACCTTTATTATGGAAGTTATATATAACTAGGAGCTCAAGATAATGCACTATTTAATGTTCCAAACCTTAATCGCTCGTAGCAACATCTACTAGGTATATTTCAAATAAGGTTTGAACCTGTTTTTTAGGGTTCCGTAGTAAACAAGGAACTGTATGTATAAAAAAGTCTGTCTGTCTGTCTGTCCACGGTCCTACAAAGAAACTATAAGTACTAGAAAGCTGTAATTTGGCATGGATATGTATATTAATTATGGCGAAAAAGTCGTAAAATAAAAAATGGAAAAATAAATTATTTCAGTGTAGCTGCTATACAAGTAAAGACGTAGTCAATATTTTTTTTCTCGACAAACACATTAAGTGGGGTATCGTTGAATAGGTCTTTCAAAAATATTGTTAGCATGTGAACACCATTTTTCGATTTAGGGATCCGTTTCTGAAATATTTGGGTTTAAAGTTCAAATTTTTGATCAAGTCAAGTGTCCCCCCCCCTCTATCTGCTAAACGGTTATATATGGCCACGTAAAAAAATTCACAATTATAGTATATATTATGTAGTTTGAAGGAAAACTATCAGAGCCAAGTAGGGTAGTGGTATGTTATTGGAACTTTACATAAGTTCCAATAATATAACAAAGTATTGTTTCTCTTTTACTTACAATTTACTAATGGTTATTCTTATTTTTTGTATTATTTGTATGGGATCCTTTAAATATTTGTTTTATTCTGTTTTTAGAAAATTTCTGTTGTCTAGCTATAGCGAGAAGTCGGTTTTTAGTTTTGAAACATATTTGATACTTTGGTATGTTATTGGAACTTTACATAAGTTCCAATAATATAACAAAGTATTGTTTCTCTTTTACTTACAATTTACTAATGGTTATTCTTTTTTTTTTGTATAATTTGTATGGGATCCTTTAAATATTTGTTTTATTCTGTTTTTAGAAAATTTCTGTTGTCTAGCTATCACGGTTTATGAGATACATAAACTGTGATAGAAAGGTACATAAATACTGTAGAGATAGACGGACGGAAGGACAACAGGATCTTAGTAATAGGGTTCCGTTTTTACCCTTTGGATACGAAATCCTAAAAAGCAACATAGGAAAAAAATAACATACATGGAGAGGAAAAGTGTCGTCTCAACTATTTTTTATCAAATAATGAAAAAGCCACATCTGCCTGATAGAGAGATAGGGCACGAGACGCCCCCCCTCCTCCCCTCCACCCCTTAAGCCCCCACTTTAACGCACTCAAACAGAACCGTCTCGTGATATCTGGTTAAAAATATTTCAGTTTTGCTGCAATTACAGTTCTTCACATTATTGATATTTATATGTACTTATTTAAATCGTTTTTAAATATGTTTAATGTCGATATATGGGTTTTATTTTAAACTAAAAATTAAAGTATTCTAATTAAAACTATAACCTTTAATTTAACTTTAAATAAAGAGCTTAAAACAGACGGACAGGTATCATAGATGGATTGCGAAACTACTAGGGAACCCTAAAAACTATGTATAATATCTGCAATTTATACAGGTAGCAAAAGATGGAACAAAACATACAAATAAAAAATGTCGTGCAGATAACCCTGCGGTAGAGTGCCCAAAAGGCCGGCAGCATTGTTATGCTGAATGGCAATGCTTCTCAGGGGTCACAGGCGAGCCCAGTTGGGTCTCAGATAAGGCAATCTGGTCTTGTGGAAAATACAGGCCAGTTCTCTAAGCGGTGTTACCTTTCATCAAAATGGCTGAACGTAGTAAGTTATTTAGTTAAATTAATTGGATATTGATGAATTTGTGATATGTGGTTAGGGTCTACAAATTAGATATTGTTCCGTTCTATTTTAGTTAGTTTATATTGTATATAGTTAGCGTAGATTATTTAGTATTAGTTTAGGTAATTTTTGAGTATACATATACTTAAGCAAGTTTGTAACAAACATCGTTACAATATTACTGACGACAACTTTATACTAATACCTACCACTAAGTAACTTCTTCTTCTTCTTATCGTGTGTGCTAGTGACTAACACTAGTGTCAGAGTTTTGACAGACAGAAACTCTGACACTAGTGACCTTAACGTGCCCTCCGAAGCACGGATCATCTTACTAATCAGACATTTAAGTAATCAGCCTACATTGTCCTAACTAAACTAGGAGAACAACATTAAGTCGTTGCCCCCGCCAGGAATCGAACCCGCGACCTCCGGGTATGAGCTGAACGCTCTAACCAATACACCACAGAGGCAGTCAACTAATTAGTAATAGTAAATAATTATATAACTAAGTTACTAGTAACTAATAGTAAATAATTAGTAATAAAAGTTTTGCTGAGATGTGTGAATAAAAAATAACATTTACAGTCACAGCTGTTTGCGTCGTTGACGCCATATTTGTTTTGGTGCGCTACTACGCCGCAGTGGAAAAAATCTGAACTTTATGTGAATCACTTGGCTGAGTCTTGGTTAGTCATACTCAAAGGGGTGACTTTCAATACACCAAGTTGTTTCTTTAGCGCATCGGAGATGTCTGTGCTCTATCAGTATGAACTGATAGCTATAATCCGCAAAAAAACAGCACATCCCAGATCATCAGAGTTAGGGGTAGTCAGAACAGCATTTTGAAAACAAGGCTGATAATTAAATCTCTCCACTATAGAAATGCCTAGTGGGAGTAATATAGCGAGTATATATTATTAACTTCATTTTTCTTCTCATCCTGTAGGAGCACGACCCTCTCTGTACTATTAGAGCCATACTTGACCAAAGCAGGCAGAGGATTTGGCCAATACTCTCCACACTATTTACTTACTTGTATTAATTTAAATAATAATATGAGATGAAATTATGTATTAAAAAAATATAGTGTGTAAGGATTTTGATTATCTGAAATAAAAACTATTTTATTTATTTAAGTACATGTATAAAAAATCGCTCCTTTAAAGAATTTCTTCTTTAACTTTTTATTTCTATAAGAAATAACTTATAAATTCAGTTGCAAATCAAATTATGTCGTAACGCAAATGAGAATATGTGCCTAGTGCCTAAGTATAGCTAATGGTAGACAAAAAGCTAATTCCTCTGAAACCGAAAGTTTTTATGACGTTTATTTAAGACAGCCCCTCTTGTCCTAGGCTTGAAACCCTTTGTTAGAGGGTAATGGAGACTAATGAAATTAAAATTTCTAGTTTCTTTTACGCCCGCAGACGAGTAATAAAAAATTTCTTTGCTTCAAAAATTATTTTAGTATCAAATGAAAAACATTTTGGAGAAAAACCCAAAACAACAAAACTTACAATGTACCACCTGCTTCTCTTCCCGCGCAGAACGTTAAAAATATTGAGGGAATGGGCGAAAATGATGCGGTTAGCAATTCATTATTATTTTGATGCCTTTTTTGCATTCTTACCCATCATTGTGCTAGACATGACCTTTAGGTATGTGACGTAAACGTAACATATTTTTTATTTAATTCGTTTTAGACTCATTATAAGTGAATTAGAGTATTCTTTATAAGTCAGTAAAAGATCTTTAAACCTAAAGATGAGATCTATAATCAAAGTCATAAAACACCCGTTCAAGTATGTGACAATCGAACATTTGCACCTAAAATAGTAAAAACAGATTGAAACATTTGAAATTAAAGTAGCACTCTTGAAATATTTTTTTAATTTCCCAAATTCCCACCGCGTAGCCCGAACTAATCAGGCTAATGATGTGTACACGATGTTTTAGGCGCGTGTGCAAACAGTCCGCCATTTTGTGTCAGAGGTCGGTCAAATCTCTGATTACCCTACAATAATTTACGGCGAGGAGTGTTTTTGAACCCGATGCAAAAAGATAAGATAAGATAAAATTTCTTTATTGCACCAACTAAGTATGACAATAAATATAAGTAGGTACATTTAAAATATAAAAGGTAAAAAGAAGGGTTTTGTAAGTATTATCACGTTACCTAACTAACTTTAAAGTAAATAACTAAGGCTAAAGATGACTGAAAAAATAAAATTGAATGCGATCCCCACGCCATTTTAATCTACTTAACTGTAAATTTTATCAAGCTTCACTCTGCATAAATCACTGCAAACTTCAATGCAAAAGTCGTTAAAGACAGTCTAGGTTTTAAACCGTGGCTTTAAACCCAGAAGCTAGCTTATATTTAAAACCACATTGAAAGACGTCGGCAATTCCAGACAGACTTTACGTCACAAAGCTAGTCTCAACAATGCCGAGAAATCTGCAAAAATAAGCCAGCGTTTGAAATCTGGACGGATTCCGCCCACCCGCGCCATTTTCATTGTTCGCTCTACAAAGTTCATGCTTTCCTGGTAGAATTTCCCGAAACTATGTTCTATTTGTTAAATTTTACCACGGAAATTGTTAAACACTTTTTATTATTTAGTAGTTAGGTCGTTATGGCAAAAGTAAATTAATAATATGTACATTGAATAAAACATTCTAATTTCTTTTATGCAGGACTGTTGGAAAAGAAAATCCTTACAATGTAACAGCTGCTTATCTTTCCGGCAGATTGTAAAAGCTGATGAAGTAAACGGGCGGAATTTTAAATTCTAGCAACCCACTATTTTGATTCCCTTTTTCTACCTTCACGACCAACACGTTAAACATGGCTTTTGCTCTCTTTGTCCTATTAAGTAGTATTGCATAACTATTGATACTTGGACTGAAATTATCAACAGTATCAATAAACCTATCGATATCGTTACTGTTTTCTGAAGTCACGATAGAATCGATAGAATATCGATATTTTATACTATTGCTTGCATTACTGTTATGGATAATTACGTAATAGTGTAAAGTAGTTGTTTTTTTAATCCTTCCGACGCGAACGACCAAAACCACAAAAGGCCAACTCAAACATTTTGGCGAATCGCGTGTTATCAACTTTTTGCCCTGAATTGGTTAACCATTACAGAACGTAGACACGGTACCAAAATGAAATTCATATTACTCGCTTAACAAGGGAAAACTGGATAACCATTCATGTATTCCGGTAACAATATGCAATCAAGCTACTAGGGAATCATAAATGCAAATCCAATGCGAACGGTCTCGACGATTGATTGGCAATAACTGGCTACCGGCCGCTGGTGCGTGTGCGTCTTGTTATTAATTAATGCCAACGATATGCTCCATTGATCTCCAACGTTTCATGGTATCCTGGTATTGGAATGATCGAGACATGAGCTGGATACGAGTAATCATTAGTGGGTATAGGAAGACTGTGACAAGTGAACTTTAATAGTGATTACAAACAAACTACAATACTACTAACAAGTAGAATCGCCCATTGACATGATTCCAAGAGATTTTTTTTTATTAATCTATACTGTCTCACTTTTCTGCAAAGTTTTCAAGATATAATGCCCTTCATATACCCATCGGTTTGTAATGATCGTGTGGGAAGAGAGTCACCTGCGAAATTTTACTTTTTTCTGACAGACTTTAGATATTCTACAACGTATTATACAATAAAGACACAAAGGGGGATGCCAGGGGGATGTAAAGAAAAACATTTCGCCGTTTCGCGTTCCCCGCTTCACTGCAAAAACAAAATGGCGTGACACAGACAGCTTGTAAACAAACCGGCGATAAACAGTTTCATTAAAATCCGCGGAATTGAAAAAATGGCGGATTAATTTATTTTCGATCGAGGCTTTGACGCCGTGATTGATTGCTTGAGAGGAAACAAATGACAGATGGTTTTCAATTCATGAAAGATGTTTTTGGTTATTGCGTTTAACGAATGCTGAGGTTATGTTGATTAAACCGGATGTTTATATGGCTATTTTGTGATATAAATAAATAAAAAATGTACGGGCAAAGAGCACAGGTTGAGCTAGCCCGAAGGTAAGTTCAAAACTTGTGTTATGGGATACTAACTCAACGATACTTTATTTCATAAGAACTACATATATAGATTAAAATCCAAGACCCAGGTCAATCTGAGAAATATCATTTTCCAACTTGACCTGACTGGGGATCGAACCCGGAACCTCTGGGTGGCGGACTAGCATGGTGACCACTACGCCACGGAGGTCGTCAAATGATCCCTCACATGCTGCTGCATCCGCAGTGGCTGCAGCAACATCGGACGTCGTACAAATGCGCGACATGTGTTTTGCCTTTTCACAAGGCATCCTCAGGCACCAATTATGGTGTTGATCGTTCGGCGGTCAAACGTCAAATGATCAACCACTTGTTCGTTTAATGCAGGATGTCAGCTTGCATACCAAATTTTATCAAAATTGGTCCAACCGTTTGTTAAAAACGAAACACGTGTTGCAAACTATCTAAGGGCGAATGTGACTAAAGTTCCGTACACCACATCGGCTCGCGACTAGAGGGTAGCATCGTAGTTGATCCTAGAGTAACCCGTAAACTCGTTCTAAAATTGTCTGTGTCTCACGTTAGTTTTGATCAAAAACATTATCAAACCTTTTCGTTTCTCTCTTCTCTCGATCTCTTGCTCTACGACGTCTACTTGTACACATTTCACGTGGGAGTTGGGATCAACAAGAGGTGAGAACTTTACTTGTCCCAGCTTAGTAGATGTCTACTGAGCTGGGATAGGTGGAGTTCTCAAAAAATATTTAATCGCCTGCTTTTACTACATCCACAAGACATCTTAATGACCGAGCGAGCGAAGCGTCTCAGTTTCGAGATTGGCCAAAAATGCTTTCGTCCGGCTGTCCGGTTGTCAGTCTTTCCGGCCGTTCTCGTCTACAGGTCGAATTTCATAATCGTTCCTTTGAAATTCTCTGAGAAGGTTCGAGAAAAATATTAATTTTTTTTTGTCTATTCAGTTTTTCGAAATTTTTCAAAATATCGAAAATATGGGGGATGAAAAGAAAAAAAATATACATATTTCAGCCATTTATAAAAACCTTTTTTGCTACCCTTGTTAAGGCGCAACTTTTTTGTCTGAACAACTCTTTACCGGAACACTTTAACGGGTGATCTCTAAGCTCACAGAGTCACTAGCACAAGAAGAGGTCCTATTCCAAGCCAAAAACCTCACAGCTGCCAATATCATTATCAAGATCAATAGACAATAGCGATTGTTTGTTTATTTCCTTCGACCAGTCGCAATTTCCCCATCTCACCCGTCAGCGCCAGATGCGCCGCTTTGCCCCTTTTGCCCCTTCAAGCCTATCACTCGGCCGCTTTGTTTATTATTAATCTATTATTTGCAAATGCAATAGTAGATTTTATTAAAATCTTGTTTTCATATCGTATTAAGTGAACTTTAATTTTTTTGTGTGTACAGTACAATACAATACAATACGATAAATAAATACAGGACATATTTAGGTATCTTAAAAACTGGTAATAGTAGTAATAGAAGTTATGTGTGTCCCTATGGTTGGCTGGGAGAAAATGTCCGCCTCACACTACCGCCATTTGTAAAAAGTATATTTGTACTTTGGCACAATAAAGTTTGATAAATAAAATAAAATAAAAATGTAAGTATGTATGTATGTATGTATATGAATATCTATGTGTGTTCCACCGGGACATCCGAGCCATGAAGTTAGAGATCCGACATCTGCTTATCCAATTTTGACATATGAGATGTCAATCGATTCGTAATTAATGTCCGGGTGACATAGGCTACAATTTGTATGCAATATGATATATGTATTTGTATTATTTAAGTTATTAATTTGTATGCAATAAATGTATATATTAATGTTACATATAATTTTCTTTTTATATCCATATCGATTTGGGTAACGGTCTTTATTAGATCATTTTTTAAAATATATAAATTGTTACCCGTAGTACGTGGCTCTCGTAGTTAAGTATTAGTTTGACTGCATAAATCTCAGATCATTTTTTTATTAGCTTAATAGTATCCCACTGATGGGCAGAGGCCCAGAATACATAAATTAAAAACTATTGGGTAAATGTATTTATCTTTAATTTATATAATCTATCTATACATTGAATTTCCAAAAAAAATATTTGTAGCGAGCGTTTGTACATGCGAAAATCCGGAAATGCTAGACGGATTCAAAGGAAACATTTTTGTAATACTTATAGCTGTCAACATATAAGGTATGATTGATTTTGGAAAATGGAACACCTGATGCAGATCCATAACGGTCCATCTTAACTATAAGAAACATAAAAATGACGCCTAAGCAAAAGTGGTTCAGCCTGATAAGCATTTTCCGGAGTCATAAAGTCCACGCGAACGAAGTCGCGGGCTTCGGCTACTAAGTAATAAGCCCATCCATTATTAGTCCACGAAACTAATGAACATTTTGCCTCAACTCCTTTGGCTTGCAAATCATCTTCCAAAAGGTAATTTAACTTTCCTCCTTCAAAAAAAGTTCTTGCGGAACAATTAACTAGATGTACCAGGGGATCATGGCAGCGTGAGAGCTCTAGAATAAACTTAGTATCATGGCCGCGGAAAATATTTTAGAGAGCTAAGGAGATTTTTGAAAAAAAAAATAGATTTCTACAACTCTGCGAATTTCTGAACAGACAAAATGTGAGTGAATGTGTTATGTGTGTACTGTCAGGCCTGTGGTACTCCCCGTTTAGGTATCAAAAATATACCTACATTATTACTATGCGCGCGGCGACCACTACGAAGTCACAGGTATGGCACTTCATAGAAACGGAGTAACAAATATACCTAGTACTACTACAAACGAAACAATATGTCTGTGCACACGGCAAATGTGTGAGTTAAACAATCAGGGTCGCCACCATAGAATTTGTTGCTTTGCTTACCTGTTTTCATCATTTGGAAATATATAAAATGTTCGTTCTTTATTGTTTTCCGTGGATAAATAATGATAATATGCGCAGTTTCTTACCATTATGATTCAATAATCCTAAGTGACTAGCGTAACGTTAACGTGCGACTAGTAATGACCCTGTTTTACATGTGACAAGGCTCAAAAGTGGGGGAGGTGTTACGGGGACGCCAGATTGCGGGGGACGGTGCGAGTTTCCGTTCTGTATGTAATACTAGTATTAATTCTGTGACGAAGTGGCAAATTCAGTGACGTGAATCGTATGTCTAGAGTTATAAGAATGAAATTGGCTTGCAATGCACTTCTAGGTATTGAGTAGATATTTCTTTAAATTCCTTTGCTGAGTAAGACTTCTGTACGTGAGTACCTGTACTTATTCTGTGGTACTGTGTTAATTGCGAACGACAGGCTAAAAATATGTATTACGCAGATCGTAAAAGCCGATCGAGGGAATAGGCAAAAATGCAAATCATGTTAACAGGCGATGCGGCTAGCAACCCATCACTGTATTGATTGCTTTTCCCTCTTTCTAGCCCATCATGACGCTAATAGTGGCTTTTGGGTCTTGCGGCCCTGGGCTCTGCATAGAACCGCAAGACCCAAAATGCTCTGTCTGCCCCATTAGGGATAAAGACGTGATAGTATGTATGTGTATGTATGTGTAATCAGTGTTCTCAAGTAAGTGATATTTTGTATCTTCTTTGTGAATAAATTTCTACTCTGTCGGAAACCACACGGTTTTGGCGTTTAGAAAAAAGTATCTTCTTACTTTTTTTAACGTAAATATGGTACATAAAGGCGAACTTTTCCAATGTAGCTATACGTTTTCCGATCACGATGCCTTAAATTGAGATAGGTAATATTTCCTTGCCCATAGTAAAACGGAATGCCTGAATTTACTCTTCCTTTAATAAAGGTGCGTAACCTAAAAATATTAAAGATTCACTATCTTAGTTTACGATAGATACCTACATTTAAGAATTTAGATGTTAATTTGGAGAGTGTAGGCCAAGACCTTTGGCAGCTCTGGCCAAGTTTGGCTCGGGTAGTACAGAGAAAGTCGTGCTCCTGCAGTGGAGACAAAAAGACCTGATGATGATGATGAGATGTTAATATAGATTCTACTTCAATAATGAACCAATTTTCTGCTGTTTTCAAAAGGTATTTGTTCAAAAATTACGGTACTTTAAGTCAATGTTAAATTACTAACTAATCTGATTATAAGCTAGATTAATAAGTTTGTATAGTTTTAATTTAAGTTATGTTGTTTTTAAACCCCAACTAATAAGAGAGCTAGATTATATTATTATCCATTCTGTACATCTATATCTAAGGTTAAGAACTTAGCGGAAGAAAGAGAGACATGGAAAGCAGTCCACCGACAAGAGTCCAGCTCTTAAATATAAGAAAAGACATCCGTATCTTTATCTTCTATACATATTTAAGAATAAAAACAAATAAAAAACCATTCAAACACTACAAAAATACACTGAAACATTGCCCGTGCCAGTTTAACGAGCTAGTCCACCAAATTGGCCGCTCAAATTGCCTGTCAAATTTTAATCCCCTATTAGCATATGCGGACGTCGCTTCGCAGCTCAATAGGTATCAGTATGTTCCATTTGGGACCTGCGAAATTAATTGTTTTCTGAGAAATTACCAAAGGAACAAGGTGCCTATTTTGGCGATAAGGCTACTTATTGTATACATAAACTGTATTTATTTTTGATAACTATTTGGGAGTGCCTCCGCTGCCGAAACTATATGGGAGTGCCTCCGCTGCCGACATGTATAACACGATCTGTGTCTGTGTTACTTTCGCCCTTAGCTTGAGTCGCTCGCTCGTTGTTTAGTCACAGGAAACCTAACGAACCTAACCTACACTTCACGGCTAATTTTGAGTGCTGGCGCCGGCAGCCGGTGTTTTAAATCTCGGCTGTTGGCAGTATAACCGCCGGTTCCCAATACTGATATTTTTAGAAGCCGGCGCCGGCAGCGGAGGCACTCTCTAACTATGTGTTTTTGGTTCAATAAAGTGTTAGTTACTTATTTTATTTGCTTTTGGGGCAGCTGATATCGGGTTCGAATAACTCGTCGGTGATACAAGTGAAACTGCCTCAAATACAACCTGACCCATGGGAAATTTCCGTGAACAAAGGGACAACACCGGCTAAATTCCGCAATTTCTAAACCACGTAATTTCCATATACATTTTTGGTCGGCAATAGCAATAGACAGAGAGAGCAATATACGTGTAATGGATAATTTAACGACAACCATAAGACAAATGTTGCCTTGTGGTTTCCGGCAGAGTAGAATAGGGCCACTCCAAGTCCTCCCGTGGATGGCGTAGAAAGCGACTTAGGAAATACACGCTAAACAAAGCCTATTAATATCAATGAGACCTCTCAAATTCATGAATGTTTCTGATACAACTGAGAACTGTTGGGAACAAACTGAAACCCCATGGGAAATTCCCGTTGACAGGGATCAACACCGGCGGCGCAAGCGGGAATCGTCGTAATTTCATTATTAATTTGTCGACGGCAAACAGAATGGCGAATGTTAAAAAATTCAGGCTTTGCCACCAGCTGTCGGCCTGTCTAGACTGATGCTTCAATGAAAACACACCTGTATGTATGTGTTACCTACGTCATATGGCGCAGGTGTTTGTGTGCGGCGATGCGGTTATTGCTCACAATTTTAAACCCTGAGTGATTCAAAAATTCTATTAGATATTAGTTAATCAAAATTGTATATTAACACCTCCTGCTAAAGACTTCTTCACGAGTAGGTTGACTGGTTGATAAAGCCTATGGCTTCAAGTCCGCCTATTACATTTGTAATAAAGTTAAAAAATAATATTCTGAAGGTCATTGGTGACAATCCAGACTGTTTCACTTGAGGCACTAAGTGCAGCTCAATCAGTTCTCAAGAATTTAGCTCAGTCAGTTAAGGATAACTGGTTGACAATTGAGTTGCAAGATTTGACCTAAACAAACATTCATACATGTTAATTTGCTATATCTAGCAAGTTAAATAAAAGATTGTAAAAATGCTTAAAAAAGACACGTTCACAAAAAGTGAGGTACACAATTGGGTAATCCCACCAATATTATAAACGCGAAAGTTCGTAAGTATGGATGGACGGATGTTTGTTACCCTTTCACGTATAAACTACTGAATGGATTTTAATGAAACTTTACAATAATATATATGGCATAAACATCAGAATAAGACATATGCTACAATTTATAATCCTGCGCAGACGAAGTCGCGGGCACCAGCTAATAATATCATAAAGCTAACGTGTGACTTCTTAAATCAAAAGCCTAAGTTTGAAAGTTGTATGTTTGCTCGTGAATCACGAAAGCTCGCGAAAAGCTGCTAAAGCTGCTCAGTGTAAGTTTAACGATTGCTATAAATTCCTCGGATTGTTTTAAGACATAGCTTTTGGCTGTTAAACGTTGGTAAATGTAAGTAGATATGACGTAATGTGCCAATTTACACGTACATATGCATACATACATGTACAAGGTTTGGTTTGAAAGACGCTTTACTGACAAGCCCGCCTTTCTTCCTACTCTCATCATCATCATCAGGTCTTTTTGTCTCTACTGCAGGAGCACGACCCTCTTTGTACTACTAGAGCTATACTTGGCCAGAGCAGCCGGAGGACTTGGCCTACAATCTCCTCGCTAGCCAAACGGGTTGGAGAGGCCTCATTGATGTTTATTAACCTTGTTTAGCTTGTATTCCCTTCGCCTTCTACGACATTCACGTTAGGACTTGGAGTGGCCCTATTCTACTCTACCGGATACCATACGTCTTATTTTTCCTACACTATTTTAAATTTGCTTTTAATTATTTATTATTGTACTTTGTATGTAACATTCGTTATATTCATGTATTGAATACAATTTGTAGCAATAAATGAATAATAATGAATCGATCTAATTAGTTGAAATTGGATAAGCGGTACGGATCCTACAGTGGAATAAACATAAATACTTACATACATACAAACATACGTACACAGATAGCTAAAATGATCACCCTTCCGTTTGGCTTTGCCATAGTCGGATAAAAATGAGGTACATAGCATTCGAGTTTTTATTTTACTTCAAGAAGCGAATATAGCCAGGTAATCCATAATACGCAGGTACATAACATCGATCGTAAAAAGTCATAGCTTATAAAATAGTACGTACACACCAAACACATAAAAGTGTGGTAAAAACTCAAGTGCTTTTACGTAAAAGTCTCAATACTCAAAGGTTTGTATTTGTACACTCACAAATGCCATAATTTGAGCAGGGTACATGTGTAAGTACTTTTACAAAGTAAGCCAAGTCCTCTGCTGCTGCTCTGGCCAAGTATGGCTCTGGTAGTATAGAGAGGGTCGTGCTCCAGCAGTGGAGACAAAATGACGATGATAGTACAAGACGTAGAGGGCATTAGCGGCCCGGCACGAACATCGTCAATTTGTTACACGAAAATTGGATTTTTCCAATTGTAATATGTGTTAATTTATAAGTTATCTTACCTTGGAAAAATGGTATGATGCTGCATTACCAATTGTTTGTACAGAAGGTAAAAATATAATCCATTTAAAGATTAGTTAAAACATTTCAGTTCTGGTCACATATTTGACGACAACAATAACAACAAATTAACTTTATTGCACCATGATAAACATAAAAAATAAACAACAACAAGAAAACAATATAGACACAAAGGCAGACTTATCGCTATAAATGCAATCTCTTCCAGCCACGACCTCCGTGGCCACTAGGCCATTATGTCATGCTGTCATTCTGGAGGTCCCGGGTTCAATCCCTGGTCAAGGTGGAAAATTACCTTTCAGATTGACCTGGGTCTTGGATGTTTATCTTTATATGTATTTATTATAAAATATAAGAACTTATTTTGGGGCTAGCTCTAAATATTTATTAATATTTATTTTACTATGTTAAATCTATCTTGTATCTTAAAATCTATGTTAAAAACCCTTCCAAAAAAAGTAAATGAATAAGGTAAGTATGTGGTAATGTTCTGAATATTTCCTTGTCATCTGTAAATAGCTTATAGAAAAATAGCTGGCCGTTACGGTAAATATTCTGTCGCCGTGTATAAATCTTCACTACACGCCATCTTGGAGTGCATTTTCCACGGGTAGGTAATTTCCAGCCTGGCAACATTTATCATCGTTCCGTGTTGCCAGTTCGTCATTATTTTGAAGTGAAAAATGGCTAGGCATTTTTGTGCAAAAATACCGTGTTATATTGCTTTCCTATTTATATTATATAATTAAATAACTGGTGCCCGCGACTATCGTCTGCGTATATTTATAAATTGTAGCCTATGTGTTATTCTGATGTATGAGCTATATTATTGTAAAGTTTCATCAAAATCCATTCAGTAGTTTTTAGGTGAAAGACTAACAAACATCCATCCATCCATACTTCCAAACTTTCGTTTATAATATTAGTACGATTAAATATTACTAGGTTATGCTCCACATAGTTTTAGAAATCAATATTCCTTTATTAATCGCCTCTTTTCTAGAAAGTTCTTTTACATTGTCAGTTATCACAGGCTTAGTCGGCTTTTAGACGTAGTAATTAAATAAATATATAGGGAAAAATTACACTGATTGAGTTAGCCGCAAAGTACAGGCTAAGTGGTAAATCACGCGTCATATGACGTCAAAAAATATAAAACCAACAAAATACTTTTTAATTACAAAGAAAAATTTAAATAAGTAAGCAGTCTCGTTTTAAGAGATAGTTTTAGAAGAAGAAACTTTGTAGGTGTGACATATTCCGTCTTATTAAGAAACGCAAACTAACTTTGTTACTAGGTTTAGACCATTATCCGACCAAATCAAGTTGACATTTTCAGATAAAAATATGGCATATTATTTTATATCAACTAGATTTGGTCGGATAATTAGTCCGTCGTCCCAACCTCGATTTTCGTACCGATCGTACTTTCTTGGGAGACTATAATATTAATGTGCGCACTTATTAGGGGTCCCTAAATATCGGCGTCTACCGAGCGAGACAGGAAGCTTTTGGGAGTTATGTCACCTTGAATGGTGCTCCCGTAGCCGAAAAATTACCGATCTTACTTTTGAAAAATTCTTTCTTAGAATCCTTCCTTGTATCATTATGAACAGCTTATACTAAATTCCAGACAATTTACAGGAAGCACTTGCAGAATCAGACAGTTTTTATAGGTGGGATTTTCACCCAAAAAATACCTATCTTACTTTTTGACGAAACTACATTCAGGTGATAGGGCAGCTCTCACACGATCATAAAATCCAAGTCTGCCTCAGATTTTAGGAAGCGTTTGCAAAACCAGACGTTTTGAATGCGTCACTGATCGACGACCCGTACGTATAAAACGTAACAATAATTACGTTGGTACTTACTTTATATTCTAATGCCCTCTATTTACGAGTGTAACTAACCAGACTCTTCCAGTAGAAAAGTAGTAGGTACCTGCCTACTTCACTTAATTACTTTTTTTATATGAAATCAACACCAAATTTTTAAACACGAAACCAAAATTAGGTTAATTTAATTTCAAAAAACACCTACCTATACATGCTTTCACCATAATTAACTAACGAACGTTCACTGCTGGACAAAAGCCTTCTCCAAGAAAAGAATTGTGGTTAATATCCCCTCTGAATGAACTTACCCGCTCCATGTGACGGTGAGTAAATACCCCTTCTAGCCATTTGGTGCCAAACGCTATAATATGCTTAAAATGCAAGTAGATGTCAACCATTAAAGTATATGAAATAAAGTATATGTATGCTGTGCTTATCATACATTAAAAGTAGGCTTCTTGCGAAGTCATATTTATATGTTAAAATAATTAAAAAGGTATTAACAACTTCGCTGCCGGCTGAATTCATGGTGCCACGAGTATGGGCAACATTTTTTATTATTATTTCGTTTGCTATTTTGTCAGATATAATAAAATAATCATTAAAATTAACAAATAAAAAAAACCCGCACATATGGGAGGGATTAAATTTTCATCCCTGTGCCAGCCCCGCATATACGCGGAGCTCTAAATTTCACTCTATATTGATGTTTATTTATATAAAAAAACACCAAACTATGTATTATTATAATACATAGTTTAGTGCATAGTTTGGTGAAGGCGGGAAAGTGGTATCGTGTCGTGCTCATGTGGAATAGAAGGTCCAGGAATATTTTAAGTTCGGAGATTGTTACCGGTTACGTCTTTCCATGATTTAATTCTGGAGTGCTCGGCTGTTAAGATTTGCAGTCATTTTGCAGCTTAGAACAAAAGTTATTTGTATTGACAATTTATGCAATCCCTCATCAACTTGTTAAAATATTTACGTATGATTTCTAAAACGCTTCCTCAAATCTGAGGCAGACTTGGCTTTTATGATTATGTGAGAGCTCCCCCAACACCTGAATGTAGTTTCATTAACAAGTAAAATGGGTAATTTTTGGGTAAAATATCTGCGGCTCAACAGACAAATACAAAAGCCCTTGCGATGCGACATGACATTCGCGCCTTTAATACCAAATGTATTAAGGAAACGATAGAACAAAACAAAGGTTCCAAAATATTCGTCAGGACCATGTCTACAGGTCAGAGCCAATTGACAAAGCTGAATACGGAGGGCGGTAAAGTGGTGTCGATAAAGGATAGGGATAGATAGGTTTTATGGGCATTTACATACATTCGTTGCAAAACCTAGCGTAAATACGGCTATAGATCCAAATGCCAAGCTAACCCGGCACCATACTGAAGATATCCCGGACATCAGTCTGTACGAGATTAAGCTAGCACTCAAACAGCTCAAAAATAACAAGGCCCTGGGTAAGGACGGAATCACAGTAGAGCTTTTGAAAGCGGTTGGAACGCCGGTACTGAAAGTCCTTCAAAGGCTCTTTAATTCCGCCCTACTCGAGGGAGTGACATGTAGAACAGAGGTGTGGTAGTTCAAAATGGGTGGCAACACTTATTGAAGAACTAATAGACGCATTACGCTTTTGAGTCATGTCTATAAGTTGTTTTCGAGAGTCTTCACGAACTGTCTCGCTAACAGATTTGATGCCTTCTAACCTCCCGACTAAGCCGATATAAGATTCCAATGCTACAGTATCATGGACTACATCCACACGCTGCGGCAGTTTATAGAGAAGACGAAGCAAGCAGTATAACTGGCCGTTATGTTTGGGGTTCGTGGACTATGAAAAAGCCTTCGATTTGATCGAAACAATGGCTGTGTTCCAGTCTCTCCGGCGAAGCCATATTAACTATAGGTATATCGAGGTTGAAGTGCTTGTACAGCGAAGCCACTATGTTAGTCCGGGTTCAGGAACTCAGTACGAAAGATATTTTACTGCAAAGAGGCGTGAGACAAGGAGAAGTCATATCTCCAAAACTGTTTACCGCTGTTCTGGAAGATGCCTTCAAGCTCCTGGAATGGGAAAAGACTGGGCATTAACATCGATGGCAAGAATGTGACTCACCTTCGATTTGCCTACGATATCGTTGTTTTGGCAGAATTGATGGAGGACTTGAGTACGATGCTTGAAGATCTACATTGAGTTTCCAAACAGGTCGGCCCAAAAATGAATATTGACAAGACGAAGGTCATGTCGAATATCCACGTTACACCTTTACCTGTTTCTGTTGGGAGCTCCAACCTCATAGTTGTAGACTAGTATGTTTACCTGGGATAATCTCTCAAGAAAGCACGATGGGTATAAATAACCAAAAATTACGTATTTTACTTTCAAATTTTTTTTATTTCTTCTTTGTATTATTATTTACAACATATACTAAATTCGAGAATTTACAGAAAGTACTTGCAGAATCAAACGGTTTTTATTGGTTCCCAAAAATACCTATTTTACTTTTTGATGAAACCACATTCGGTTGTTGGGGCAGCTTTCACATAATCATAAAAGCCAAGTCTGCCTCAGATTTGAGGAAGTCTTTTAGATATCAGTAGTTTTAAAATGAGTTAGTGATCGATGACCCGTACTACCAAAAATGATGAGTATTATAATATGTAGTTCATTATTATTATCATCGACCTACTGGTTGGATTTTAACCTACCAAAAGCCTGTCTTTATCTAAAATCCCTACTAATTGACCGAGCGAGCAAAGCGAGCGAAGCGTCTCAGTTTTGAGACTAGCCAAAAATTCTTTCTCTGTCTGTCTGTCTGTCTGTCTGTCTGTCTGTCTGCCTGTTCTCGCCTACAGGTCGCATTTCTTAACCGATTCTCATGAAATTTTGTAAGCAGGTTCAGCAACTACATAGAATTTTTTTGTCGAGCCAGTTTTTCGAAATTTTTTAAAATGGCGGAAATATGGGGGTTTAAAATTTTAAAACTGTCATATATCCGCCAATTCAAAATATTTTCAAAAATGTCATAAGACTTTTTTGATGCCATTACAAAAACGTTTTTTTTTTATTTGAACAACTTTTTTGTTTGAACAACTTTTTTATACGTTATAGGTACTTAAACGGGTTTAGGGTGCCTCGCGAAGTCTAGCTGACTAAGCCGTGACGGATATACAATACAAATCTTCTTACAACATATACCTACTAAAAATTCAGTCCGGGTTACTACTTAATCTGAAAAATCTGACACCAGTGTTGGCCACTTACACACACGAAAAAACGAAACAAATTATGTTTAATCATGAAACATGTCGGCCAAGGGGTAAAAATGACGTAATAAATACGAAATGCTGAGACAACACCTACGTCACTGTACTGTAAAGCAGTGACGTAGGGTGTTGATATTATTAAAACTTCGAGTAATATTGCGTACCCTTCCCTCGCATACTGAAACGACACTTAGACTCTACGATATTGTGACGTCATCCTTATCTGACGATATTGGCAATCCTACTATCATATCCTACTAATATTATAAATGCAAAAGTGAGTTTGTATATTTGTTTGTTTGTTTAATATAACTTCATGCTTCAACCACTGAACTTATTTAAATGAAATTTGATATGGATATAGTTTGATACCCAAGGAAGGACATGGGATAGTTTTTATCCCGAAATTCCCACGGGGCCCACGGGCAAAGCTAGTCTTCAATAATCTCAATTCAGTCTTGTAAAATATATATTTCACGTCTTTATCCCCGATAAGGCATACAGAGCCAAGGTTCACAAGACCCAAAGGCCATGCATAGCGTAGTGGGATTTAAAGAAATCAAAATAGTGATAAGGTTGCTGCACTAGCCGCATTAACTTAATTCAAATCTCACCCATTCTCTCAACTGGCTACTAAGATTTGTCTTTTATAGCGTTAAGGCGCTATCTAGTGTAGGCCAAGTCCTTTGGCTGCTCTTGTAGTACAGAGAGGGTCGTGCTCCTGTAGTGGAGACATAAATGCCTGATGATGATGATGATGAGGCGCTATCTCTCTCTTTTCGCTTTGCCTCTTTATCTAGCATCACGCTAGATGAAACAACAAGGTTTTATATTGCTCGCGTCGACGATGACGGACCGGGAAGGGCCCTCTTAAGCGGCTCATTTATGACATTAATCATTTTTACGAAAATAATTTTCGATAAATCCTGAAAGCCTTTTTACAATCAATAAATATTTAAGCTCTTCTCACGCTTCGCGGGGAGCTGAGTATTAAAATTCAGGAACTAAGGAACCTTCATTTTAAAAAACCTGATATTCTTTAGATACCTTACCTACTCTTTATTATATTTTCAACAATGATCATAGATACGACGACCGAAATTCTAGATATTTTATTATCTGTTAATATCTTTTTAATTTTGCCGTGTGGTTTCCGTCAGAGTGAGTGAGAGAGGGCCACTCCAAGTCTTCCCGTGGATCTCGAGGAGAGTGTCACGTTCAAAATGTATATGATCTCAAGTCTCGAACTTACTTTGGGGCTAGCTTAATCTGTGTAATTTGTCCATATATATTTATTTATTTATGATCAATGACAAGTTGACATCAAGGACATTTCCACAAAAATTTTTTTCAAAAGAAAAGTAGGTACACTCTCTTCTTTTAAAATAATGAACCCCCTTTCAGTTTCATCATCATCATTACTGTTTATGTATGTATATGAATATGTATATGTGTATATGTATGTTATAAATGTAGCTATATGTACCTATGTAGGTATCTATGTGTTGTTTTATTTGCGCCGCTACCAAATCTCTGTTTATCCTTATGGTTGACTGGGAGAGAACGCTTTTAGCGGTAAGTTAAACAATTGTATATAGTGGAACAATAAAGTTTTATTTATAGACAAGTGATATAATTATGCCACTTCAAATTCTCTTATCAGTACTAAGTAATTTATTTTGGACCCAGGATACTACCCTGCCCTGTTTTCAGGACAATCTTCCCTGAATGAAATATCCAAAGGCTTTGTAAAGACGCTTGCAATTTTAATTCTTTCTTAAGAGGCGGTGCGGCATAATATATCCCGTAAATTACACTTCAAAATTAATAACGACGGTATTCGAGCCGTGGGAGGAAAAAAGTGAGGTAACAGATGTATAGGTAAAAAATATGCGTGTTATTATGTGACCATGTTTCTTCAATGCTGGTCTGGAAGAAAAAAAAACTTAGAATGTACCAGCTGCTTCTCTTCCCAGGCAGATCGTAAGAGCCGATCGAGGGAATGGGCAAAAATTCGAATCATGTTAATAGGCGATGCGGCTAGCAACTCATCACTATTTTGTATTTCTTCATACACCTTCTTGCCCAAATCAAGATAAAAGTGGCCTTAGAGTCTTGAAGCCCTGAGCTCTATCTGCTTAGAGCCGCAAGACTCAAAATGCTCTGTCTACCCCTTTAGGGATAAAGATGTGATAGTATGTATGTATGTATTATGTGACCATAACGTGGCAGAAATATCTTGGAACTGCAAAAGATACGAGTAGGTGTATTATCAGGAGGGTACTGATTTGACCCTGATGCAGAGTCGTGTGATCGGAATTGAAATACGTGGGATTCCTTTAAAGTATATATTTTTTACATTAGTATATGAACACAGCACCGAGGAAATTGTCGTGACATGGAGCGAGTGATATATCCCAAATATCAATAGGACATACTGGGACAAAATTAAATATATATTTTTAGAAAATTAAATATTTTTCATTAGTCAAACAAAATTGATGTCAAGCAACAGAAGTACAGATCAAAAATGATGTTGGTCATACGTCTGCTGTGCAACGGTTTGTCGCACAAATGTGGTACTTTGAAGTACTTTCCAACATGACCGAAAGCAGGCCTCCGTCACTCGATCAAGATCGCTCAAAATGTACCTACCGGCTAGCCGTGTTTTCTAACGCCCAAGTGGCAAAGGGGCGCCGCACTCCGGCCTGTGTAGTCGCGTGCATGAGACTTGCTTACTGCGTATTGTTTGTTTACAATATAAACAAGCGTTTTATTTAACAATGTCAAGACATTATTGTGCGGTATTCCAATGTCAAAATCAAAGAACCAATAAAGAATTGTCGTTTTTCACATTGCCAAAAGACGAGGAAAGTAAGTGTTTTTTTTTTCGTTAAAAAGTAGGTAGTCGTATAGAATAGGATTTGGTACTGTCTAGTCCAATCAGATTATTTTGTAGGTATAAAGTTTGACTGTCCTACTGAACGTCGAAAGTTTAACATCAATGTACTGTATCCAGATAGTATATGTTGTTGTTTTTCGTGTGTATAAGTGGCCAACACTGGTTTCAGATTTTTCAGGCTGCCTAAAGGCATCTGACATAGCTTAACGACTGCCATACAATATGACAGCCTGGACCAATGGCTTATACGTGCCTTCCGAAGCACAGAGGAGCTCAATTTTTATGCCACTTGTGGTCACCCATCCAAGTGCGGACCACGCCCGATGCCGCTTTACATGCGAAAGTGCTAGTGCGGGCCACCGAGCTCCTCTAGTAAAGTATATAACAACGATTTACGTGAACTAGAAAGTATGCTATAACGAATTACTCAATATCGTATGTTTATCATTGCGATGTACGGTACATCCACAGTTTATGAAGTTTCTATGAAAATCACACGCTCTTATTACGTCACAACTTTTAAAGTCAAATCATCTATAGATCCTTTTTAATAAAATTTCATTTCATAAATATGTGTCACGTTCATTTTAGTATTTTACAACATTGAGTCAACCCTAAGGTAATCTCACAACGGCCGACGTCATCGCCCGCTGTGCACTTAAAACGCTCTGTTGAGTCAAAGCAGTTAAGCTCATATTTCCTCGCGTCGCTTGACAGCTAGAAAGTTTAGTTAAATAAAGCGTAGGTATTTGGCGTTTGTAGGGAAGTGATGTTTCTGTTACGTAGTAACTTATTAGTAATCTGTGCCGAAAGAGTCTCATCCCAGACCAAATAACTAGACGGTCACGTCTGCTACAACGTTAATTTGTGCCGGTATTCATGCGGCGGCTTTGTACTAAACTCGCGGCTTTTTCGGAACCCCGTGCTCGCGGTTTCTGATAAAATATAATAAGCTTTACTTACGGAACGTTTTTCACGGCTGACAACTTAATACTGCTACTGATCACCTGAAAAAGAAAGATTGTTATAATATAAGGCTTTTTTAGATAAAAAAAAAAACTTAGGCCCTGTATTCTAACGGCTCTGTTAGATGAAGTGCGGGGCAATAGAAATAATACGGCCCCGTCTGATGCGGGGCGATATAAATAATAAACGTCACGCAGATCATTGCCCCGAAGTGCCATTTTTAAAACGCGGAGTCACCTAAACGAACGGTTTTTAATAAACAAAAAACCATTCGTTTAATGACTTCGCTTTTGAAAAATAGCACCTCTGTGGCAGTGATTTAAACTAGTGGCTCTGTAAGCTGTAGACCTCGCATCGCGAGTCACCCCCAACCCGTTGAAGATTTTTTTTTATTAACCTTTTTTTGTCCCATTGAAGATTATCGGACAAAAACTGTTATTAGTATTACGGGACTTACCGCGATTTATATCGTTTTTTGCCAGATATTTCGATGGCCCTTCTGCCGTCAGTCGGCCAGCGACTGTGACAGCAGAAGGTCGTCGTAATTGTGACCGTGAAACTCTAAAATCATCAGTTGCTTCTTAATAAGGGTAACACAATAGTTTTATGACATTTTAAAATTCTTTAAAATGGCTGATATATGTTTTTTTAAGTATTCAACCCCTATATTTTCATCATTTTGTAAAATTAATGCAACCTATACGCGAGAACAGCCGGGCAGCCGGACGAAAGCATTTTTGGCCAATCTCGAAACTGAGACGCTTCGCTCGCTCGGTCAATTATTAAAAGATTTTTGTTTTAATAGCCTATATAGTATCCCATTGTTGGTCAAAGGCCTCCCCTTATAAAGATATGAAACAAATAAATAAAAAAAACAGGAAAACTAACTAAAACTACACTAATGACGAAAAAAGGATCCCTAATAACTATAAAATAAGTATAAAATACCGAAGTCTAAAGCTCAAAACTATGGCGCTTCCCCAGAGAGAGCTAAAAAGCCCCGTAATCGTCGAAATGAATAGAGTTTTCAATTGAACACGGGAGGTAACTGTTGGGAAATTATTCCCAAATATCGCTTTGACCGGCCCGGTTTTCATTAAAGTTTTATTGAAATTACTTGTGCTATACATATTGTGTGTAGTTCAGAGTAATTTTTTGATTGGTTCCGTTGAAATTAAAATCACTATAGTATAATGCAGTCTTTCCCAAAGTGGGCGATAACGCCCCCTTGTGGGCGCTGCAGGTATCAAGGGGGGCGGTAAGAGACCCAGAAAGAAATTTTTTTTTTTTGCTAGGAGCTTTATTTATAGCTAGGAGGCCTCTTAAACAACGACTGCAAGAGCTCTCGACTCTCAACAACAACTTGTGAACATCAACTAATATGAATTAAAAGATTGCTCAAACTCGGTTCTATATTACTCTCCGCGTAGTTCATATATCTGTCCTATTTTATTGAATATAGAAAAAATGAAAATCATGTCAATCGGTCGCTCCGTTTCGTAATGAAAGTAGACACAAACAAACAAATAAAAAGGCAACAGACACACTTTCGCATTTTAATAGTTATTAGTACTCGTAGATATCTATCATGTTTTAACAAGTTTTTGTTAAATAACCCGAATTGTGCATTCCTGTATTTAATTTGAAGTTATAGTGGTTTTTAAATAGGTGAAAAAATGGGGGCGCAAAAAAATATTTATTCTCAAAGTGGGCAGTAGACAAAATAAGTTTGGGAACCACTGGTATAATGAAATTAAAATAACCGTCAAAAAATCAAAATTAAAATTAAATCAAAAGGTGTGAAGTCGCCTGGGAAATTTCTATGGGAAAGTTTTTTTTTTGGCTTTTTGACTGTTAATTTTATTTTATTATACTATACCTAGTACAACCCGTGGTTTATTTTTACGGATATGATCCTTCCACGTTGTATACCATGTCGTGCGAACTTTGCTCAGTAAAAAAACATAACACTCAAGTTATCTGAATGGAACTGCCATATCAATATTTATTGTGCACCGTGTGTGACGTCATTAATTGCAGTGACACACAGAGCATCCAGATGGCCAACATTGAGCGTTTTCACATTAGGCGATAACGATAACAACACGTTATCGTGGGTTTGGCAGATTCATACATTTTCTATAGAACGCTTTCACACTTTGTCGTTTGTCGTCCCAATATCGGTGACGACACAATATCGGTGGACGATTATTAGCGCCATTTTAAGTTATTTTTTACTTTTCCTCTAGCCGAAGTCATTTCCTCCTAGGTCTGCCCAGTCATAAAAAATCTGCATAAATGCGTCATATTGTTGTACAGGATAAAAGTCTGATAGTTGTCAGATGTTGTACATCGGCTGAAGACATCCAGTGTCGTGTAGCTATCGGTATCGTTTCAATGTGTAAACGCTCATCACTGGGCGGGTACCTAACTTCATGGTGGGTACCATCCAGACCACATAAACGTCAGATAAAATGTATTTAAAAAATATAGCTCTATGAAAAATAACTTCCATGTTTTCTGAGCGGGACTGCCATATTAATATTTATTTTAATATGGCAGTTGCGCTCAATATTCAGAAAGGGAAGAAAATTGGCGTGAAGATGGCTAGAAACTAATGACATGAATTTACACATTGGATACTTAATATCTCGAGAAAAAAGAAACAAGTTTTCTTGAGATTAACAAACAACTTTTGACCACAAATGTAACACCTCTTAACGCCCACCACCACGCTAAGCGTGGCCTTTGGGCCTAACGGCCGTGGGCTCTGTCTACCCCGTCAGGGATATAGACGTGAAAATGTAAAATGTATCACAAATGCAACAGATTCTATAGTATCACAAATATGAGAATGGGGGCCAAGTTTAATATCCGATAAAGAGTCGCTTCCTTGGTTTTTATGTATAGGTATAAGGTAGCTCAAAATACTTGAACTACTGTCATGATTTTTAAAAATACTCGCATTATTCTAAAAAGTGGCGCCATCTTATAAAAATAATGAACGGATGACATCAACATGACGACATTGATACTTTAAAAGTGTTGCCACCGCTGAATTTAAAAAAAAAAGGCGGACGCCGAGGCTATGACATACACACTTGGGGAAAGGGAGCATTCTTATGCTGGCGCTGACGAAGGACGGACATGGAGTGAAGACCAAGATGGGACAAGACACTACATGACATTGAGTTTCACTACACTACATTTACTGAAATTTTGTATTCTATACAAACTTTTAATAAATGTGCCAATATTCATGTTACTTATATTTTGCTCTAGATTTCTAGTCTTTGCTAGAGACGCTGCTCCAAGTTCTCATTAGCGGTCCGCGCACCTCGTATAACCCGTCGGAAACGCGTTGCCGCCAACCACTCTCGTTTTTGTACGCGCGAGCATGCTCCCGCATAATTCATACTTTATCGCGGCGTCATAGCACGGCTCGTGAGGATTTGTTGGCGGAATTACGTAACAGTGGCTTAAATATTGCAAACAAAACCCTTTTATTACTGTTAAACAATAGATAACATCGAATGTAATCATAATATTATTATTGTAACTTAAAAAAACTATTTCATTTTCAAGCCGTGTGATTTCTGGCAGAGTAGAATAGGGTCACTCCAAGTCCTTCCGAGGATGTCGTGTGTGCTGCCATCTCTGTGTGCTTACCCGTTACAGTTTTACATACTAACGAGCCCTCCAATAATTTATATGGCGTTGGGTATCTTTTACGTTAGTAATTATATTATCTTTGCAATGGAGCTGTCAAATACAACAGCAAGTTGTCAATTATTAAAAACGATTGCAAACTTTTAAATCAAAATGGACGCAGAAATATGTTAAAACGTGTGTAAATGTGGCATCACATGCCGCAAAACATGTTTCAGCGCGTTCACCACAATGGTCGTTTGTGGTCACAGGCGTAACGTGAAACGAAATGGTGAAAATAAGTAATTATAGTGTTTTGCCCGTGATGACATATGGCACCGAAAACTGGACACTAATGAAGAAGGTTGTGAACAAACTCCAAACAGAACAAAAAGCAATGGAGCGAGCGAGGTTGGGAATATCGCTCATTTATATATTAATTATCAACATCAGGTCTTTTTAGACTCTACTGCAGGAGCACGACCCTCTATGTACTACTAGAGCTATATTTGGACAGAGCAGCCAGAGGATTTGGCCTACACTCTCCATGCTGGCCAGACGGGTTGGAGAGGTCTCATGATGTATAAACTTTGTTAGCTTGTAATTCCTAAGTCGCCTTCTACGACATCCACGGGGAGACTTGGAGTGGTCCTATTCTACTTTGCCGGAAACCACATGGCACATATAGAATAATGTCACTTGTCATTGACCGTTTAGATTTATTATGGCGGAAATTTGACTCCAAGAAACTATAACGTCATTAGTCTTTATTTCAGACGAATCCCATAAAAAATGTTTGTTTTGACGTTTGAAAAAAGTTAAGTATCTGATTTCAGATGGTGGAAACTTCCATTGCGAAGACTTCTTTATAAACCTATACATGTAATAAAACAGAAAAGGAATGTGACTTTTCATTGAATATATTTCCAAATAAAATAATTAGGCTATGGAGACAAAGTTGTAAAGTAAGAATTAAAAGAAAATGTATATCAGTTTGTCTGTTTGTTCGGTTTTGCAGCGCAACAGGGATGTTCGCGGATGCAGGAGTTAACGATTTTCATGCAATTTTACGCAAAAGGTCTGCATCTCTGATGCGCAGGATCCGATATGCAGCCCTAATAGCATTATGAGCATTATTGCTAATAAGATTGAAGGTCCGGTGTGGGCGCATTGGATTAAAACCCATGGGCCCTCGAATGTAAGAATTGAAAAGTAAGTAAGACTTGTAAGTTTATAAATTATTTAAAATGTTTTGACGATATTAATAAGAAAAATACATGTAATATGTGTTATGATATGTATAATATATGTATTGGTGAATGTGGGAGGGGAGAGGACTAATGTATAATGTATAATTCTTCTATGGACAAAAAAGGTCCGAAATAAAGATATTTTATTTTATTTTATTTTTATTTTATTTTTAAACGCTAATCTCCGGAAATGCTGGACGGATTCGATTAAAACTTTTTAGTTATATAGCTGCTAAGTCTGGGCAACATACAGGGTATGATTGATTTTGGGAAATCGAACACCTGATGTAGAACAATACCGGTCCAGCTAAGCTATAAGAAATATAAAAATGACGCCTTAGCAAAAGTTGTTCAGTCTGATGAGCTTTTTCCGGAGTCATCAAGTCCACGCGAACGAAGTCGCGGGCTTCGGGTAGTTAGGTATAAAACTCTAACATAGATAGATGCAATTTATTTATATCTGACGTGGCTTGGCAGCTAATATATGAAACATTTCTAATTTAAAACTGCACAGGAAACTAAGCAACCTCTAAGCCGATTATGAAGCTAGACATATATGTATATTTATGTATTATATTCTATGAAAATCATAGCACTTTAGGCTCGGGCCTTAACTATAGCGGAATTGTAAGCGATAGCGAGAACACTCTATAGTTACATTATCACGTTAAAATCACGGTTTTGGGGCAGACATGCAGAGCCTAGGGCCGCAGCACCCAAAGGCCACTTGTAGCGTGATACATACATACATAATATCACGCCTGCGTTTCCCGCAGGGGTAGGCAGAGACTATGCACCTCCACTTGCTACGATCCTGGCAAACCTCTTTTGCTTCATCTAAACTCATCAATCTTTTCATACACGCCCTTCAGTTACGGGTACTTTTTACCTCTCCTTTTTTTAGAACGTTTGCAATTTGGTCGCAGAATGTTCGAAATGTGATGATGGGCGAAAAGGTGGACAAAAGATTAAAAATTTCCTTGAATGGCTTTTACTTGGCTTAAACCATCCATTATTCACCCAAATGATATTGACAGTGACAGAAGAGAAGGTGACATATTTGTGAAAGTGAGGTTTTTGGCGGGAAGTCAAGGGGTCCAGTTGGAGTTTGCTCTAAATTGTTTTGCAAATTGTTTCTAGTGGACTTTATAATATGAAATTGGTGTAGTTTGGTGTTATAAACGCTCATTCTCATGGACAATATGTAAAATGTTTAAAGTGGACAGTCATCGTGCGGTTCTAGTGATATTTATTTGCGGACTGCGGTGGGCGTCTTTGGGTGCCGTCCGCCACTCAATCGGCTATGAAAACCAGTGGACTCGTATAGATTTGTCGCCAGAAGCTCCCGTGAAGCAATCAAAGGACCTTTGATTGTATAGTTAAGGGTTTAGGATTAGGAATAAAGAAGAGATAAATAAAGATTGGCTCTAAAGGACCAGTATCCAGAGCCGTAAATTAATTTAAGAAAAAAAAAATATTTGTGAAAATAAGATCGCCGCCTGGAAACACGCACTCCGCCCGCGCACCCTGAATTGTCATTAAGCTCCTTTTTAGCCCGGGATAAATAAAATTTTCTAGGATTGGGAAATATTCGTGTATTTCGTTGACGTACGCTTTTTAACTTCAAAACAAAAATCAATGACTAAATATAAAAAATATTACAAGTTCAAAATAAGTAAATAAAAAGGAGGTTGCAACAATATTACTGAAGAATGGTTTAAATTTAGTACCAAAGTTAGTCCACGTTTTTTACACTGAAAGTGTTGTTAGGACTCTCTGTGTTGTAAGAGTGTAATAAATTACTAATCACTATTCTATATCCTTGCAATACCAGGCCAGGCGGTTTCAACAGTCACTACATACAGAATGGAATCTCCTAGGATCTTCACTATCTATATGCATACAAATTTAAGCTATTATATCACATAGCATACTGGTTTAATGCACGATCGTTTTTGAGCATAACGTCCTTTCGCATAATGGAGTATGCATAATAATTTTAAGCATAATGTACCTAAGCATAATCATTATTTAGCCATAACATTTTAAAGCATAAAAGGATGTAAGCATAATGTCATCAAACCATAATTTATCAAGACATAACATTACTTTAAGCATAAAAATGATTAAGCATAACATTTTTATTCATTGTATATAAATTGTTTATTAATTGCTAATAAGTTGAATCTAACGTCCTTTCTGGTCTCACAGTTGTTCCAGGTGAGCATAAAAAAAAACTTAAGGCTCCTCCCTGCGCTAGCGACCTTGAAAACACAAAAAAATTAATTTCTCTTTCTGTTAGTGAGATTATTAGAAACCCTCGTACAACTTTTTAGCTAGTATCCTGAAGTTTCATTAGAACCTCGAAAGTCATTGAAATACTATCCGGTTTAGAAACCTTTACAAAAAGAGTCAAAAATGGCCGTTTTTAGTATTTTTTGCAAAGGAAAATTCAGGGTATTTTATTTCAATGATATTCGAGGTTCTAATAAAACTTAAGGATACTAGCTAAAAAGTTGTACGAGGGTTTCTGATAAACTCACTTACAGAAAGAGAAATTTTTTTTTTTGTGTTTTCAAGGTCGTTAGCGCGGGGAGGACCCTTAAACCTAACTTCCCTTTTGCCCTCACATTTGTTCTATTCATGTTCATATTTATTTTTGAATGATAATTAAAAATAAACACTTAAATAACTTAATTTTGTTTCTGTTATTTTTAAAAATATTATGCCTAAATACTATTAGTCTTATAGTTATTACGCCTAAAGAGATTATGCGAATTAACATTAACAAATTAGCGTAAAATATAACTATGCCCAACTTACCAGTATGCCAAAAAACAACTTATGCCTAAAAACTATTATGACAAAATATTTTATGCCAAACGCAGTATGCCATATTAGGACAAAAAAATATGCAAAAAAAGGGTCCCCCGCGCAATATGCGTCCCCCCCCCCCCCGCACCACTCCCCCCCCCCCCCGTTCTCGCCTTGTCGAGGCGGCCAGGCGCCGGCAACCGACCACTAAACACCCTCGACAAGGCGAGAACGAGGACGAGATGGGAACGCATATTGCGCGGAATCAATAAAGAGATTCCGTTCTTTATGTAATACTTATATTAATTATGTGTCAAAGATTAGATATGAAGCTAGGCCGCCTCACAAACGTGGCTTATTAACAAACATAAGGTTGAAATTGTTGAAAAATTTCGTTAGGGATAAAGTTATACGGACCGTAGCTTCGCAGACGTAAGGTACATTTTTGCTCGTACGGCGTACGCTAGGCTAGTCGAAAATCATATGCGCGGCGTGCAAACTAAATAGGACTTTAATGCGCTGTAACTAGGTTTAATTTAGCAAATTTCCTAGCCAAGAATGATTCCTCTTGACTTCTATTTTACTTTCCGCTATGCGCGGGGCCGCAGCCTTACAGACCCTCGCAGATTAAGTATGTAAATACGAAAATCCTATTAAACGTTATTAAACAAAGCAACTGATCCCCAAAAGGACGTTTAGATGTTTTCAAAGTAAACATTGCTCTTATGGTTGTGTAAATGCTGCCTTTCCATTCTGGTCTGGGAGAAAATAAAATCTGTGGCCTAGTATAGTCATCATGCCGAGCAGTCACACAGGCAGGGGTCTCCGGACTTTAAACTGAGGGGAGTCCCCCTCCACCCTCCATGCGTACCTTCATACTATCACGTTTTTATCCCTAACGGGGCAGACAGAGTACTTTGGCTCTTGCGGCTCTAGGCAGATTATCAATAAGTAACATAATTTAAAACCGAAAACAAAATGATTTTTTTTATCTGCTTAAAAATACGTAAGTTGTAAACTTTTGAAATCTGGTGGAAAGGGAACCTGTCAAATAACAGCAAAAGGATGCACGTACAGCACTCGTGACGTCACTGCTATAAAGTCTTGCGCGTACGAAAGAGATAGTGAGATTACCCCACCACGCTCTTACTTTTCTTAATAGTGACTTTTCAAATGGTAATTACTGCTTTATTTAATAAACAATTTTCTTGCTTTTTTTTAAATATTTTTTTAGTTTTATTTACTATTTTATAAAAAAAACTTAACCACAAACATACACAGTAAACTGCAGTTCGCCGTATGGTTTCCGGAGATTAGAATAGGACCGCTCAAAGTCTTTACCTGGATGTCTTAAAGGCAATTTAGGAAATACTAGCTAAACAAAGCTTATAAACATCTATGAGAACTCTCCAACCCGTCTGGCCAGCGTAGAGAGTGTAGGCCTAATCCTCTGGCTGCTCTGGCCAAGTATGGCTCTAGTAGCTCAGAGAGGGTCCTGCTTCTGCAATGAAGACTAAAAAGACCTAAAGATGATGATGAGATGATACACAGTAAAATAGCGAAGATACGCGTAACGAATTCATAACGTTCCTTTTTTTGAAGTCGGTTCAAACATACTCGTATTTCCGATGGCGTGGTTTAAACAACATCGATAACGCCCGTTCCAGCCCCATATTTTATGACAAAAACGAAAACATGTTGAAAAACACCTTTACGTGAAGCATGACGGTGTACTGCTGTTTATTTAGGTCGGGAGTGACATGACATCGTTTATTTCATGTTTGTTTTATGTAATCTACTGAAATGAAATACGGTTCAAAGATACTGGCAACGTAGCCAGTTTAAAACAACATAACCTCATTGAGTAGCAATCGTTTTATTTGTCTTGACGAGCAATTTATGGTGGACAATGTCTAAGGTCCAACGCAGACAACAAACTAATATAATCCGTGCCGCACTTTTTAGTCTGTGAAAATAGAACCCATGGAATAATAATAAAACTGATTACCGCTTGCATAACTAATAGGATCAATAGACACATCGAAAGTAACAATGTAATGGCTGAGGAACAGAAAGGGTGCCGGAGATTTCACATGGGCTGTAAGGAACAGTTAACGATAGATTCAGTTATTCTAAAATACGTACAATTCGGTAAGAAGGATTTACATGGTGCATATATCGACTATAAGAAAGCCTATGATAGCATTCCCCACTCTTGGTTATTAGAAATACTTCATATTTATAAAATAAATCCCTTAATTATTAATTTCCTTAGAACTGTAATGGCTAGCTGGGCCACATCATTAATTATTAACTCTGGAGAAACCACCCTAAGCTTACCTGAAATCCCCATTAAAAGAGGAATCTTCCAAGGAGATTCTTTGAGCCCACTCTGGTTTTGCCTGGCCCTAAATCCATTATCCCGGGAATTGAATGACTCAAATTCTGGTTTGAACCTAGAAAACAATAGAAATAATCTAGCACAAACGCAAATAACTCATCTCTTATATATGGACGATTTAAAATTATATTCAGATTCAGATACCAATGTGTCAAAACTACTAGATATCACACGTAATTTTTCAGCGACTATAAAAATGGATTTTGGGCTAGACAAATGCAGAAAAATAAACATCAAAAATGGTAAAATAGTTAGCGGAAATTATCAAATAAATGAGCAAGAACACATATCAGCCATGACTAGTGATGAACTATATAAATACCTGGGATACAAACAAGCAAAATCAATAGACCAGAGACTAGTTAAAGAACAGCTGAAAAAAGATTTTTTCCATAGAATTCACAAGTTATGCAAAGCACAATTAAACAGCAAAAATCTATTTAAATCAATAAACACCTATGCGATACCTATGCTCACATACTCCTTTGGTATCATAAAATGGTCGAAAACTGAGCTCAGACATTTAGAGATAAAAGTAAGAACTCTGTTAACAAAATACCGGTACCATCACCCAAAATCTGCAATAGAGCGTTTTACAATATCTAGGAAGGAGGGGGGCAGGGGTTTAATTGATATTACCCATTTACACAACAAGCAGATAGTCAGGTTAAAAATGTTCTTTATCAATAAGAAATCTTCCAGTCCGTTACATGATACCATTTGTAAGTTAGATAAAAAAATTACACCATTAAATCTCACAGACGAAACAATAGAACAGTTAGACACGCGTAAATTTGTACAGGAAAAAATTGATAGATGGCAACAAAAGGAATTACACGGAAGACACTTAAAAGATCTCAGACAGCAACACATTGACAAAGAAGCGTCCAATAAATGGCTAAGCACTGGATATTTGTTCCCTGAAACTGAAGGATTTCTTATTGCTATTCAGGACCAAGTGATACATACAAAAAACTATAGGAAATACATAATAAAAGATAGAACCATGACTAGCGATCTTTGCAGGAAATGTCATAATAAACCGGAAACCATTCAACATATTACAGGCGCATGTGTCACATTAACACAGAATGATTACACACATAGGCACAATCAATTGGTAAATATCATCCATCAAAAACTTGCAACAAAGCACAAACTCATAACCGACACAACTACCCCATATTACAAATATACCCCTAATTCTGTTTTAGAAAATGATACGCATAGGCTTTATTACGATCGAACCATACTCACAGATCACACTATTTATAATAATAGACCGGACATCACTCTTGTAGATAAACAAAACAAGCACGCATTCATCATAGATATCTCAATCCCTAACACACACAACATACAAACAACTATATCGGAAAAAATAAGAAAATATACTGAGCTGCAAGAAGAAATAAAAAGAATGTGGAAATTAAATGTAGTCACAATAGTACCGATTATTCTATCTACCACTGGCGTTATTCCTTCGGATATTTTTCATAGATTAGATCAAATAGGTTTACCTAAGTTCACATACGTGACATTACAAAAAGCTGCAGTGTTAAATACTTGTAGAATAGTGAGGAAATTTTTACAATTAGATATGGATAATTCTTTATATACATAAATAAGACTGTTATGGGTTAACACTTGGCTCAATAGCCCGTGTTGATTCCATTAAGATGCCAGGTATACCCTGAGAATTCCAAACGGAAAGAAAAACACAATAATAATAATAATAATAAATATATTGTTGGCTTTGGCCCCATGAACGCCTCAAAGGACCGGGTCCCTATGGACCCGTGGCTGAAAAGCGTACCAACATAATAAATATATAGGGACAAATTACACTGATTGAGTTAGCCCCAAAGTAAGTTCGAGACTTGTGTTATGGGATACTAATTCAACGATACTATATTTTATAACAAATACATATATAGATAAACATCCAAGACCCAGGACAATTTGAAAAAGGCCATTTTCCAACTTGCCCTGACCGGGAATCGAACCCGGGACCTAAGGGTGGCGGACTAGCATGTAGACCACTACGCCACGGAGGTCGTCAAAAAAACAACATAACCTCATTTAATAAGCACTCGTTTTATTTGTCTTGACGAGCAATTTATGGTGGACAATGTCTAAGGTCCAAAGCAGATAAACTAATCCGTGCCGCACTTTTAGTTATGTGAAAATAGAACCCATGGAATCAAATGCAGTAACGCACACGACGCGCAAAAAGTCCGTCGCGCATCGTGTACGTTGCTGCATATGATTCCATGGGTTCTATATTCACAGACCATCACAGACTTAAAAGTGCGTCACGGATAGTCTGTCGTCTGCGTTGGGCTTAAGGCATAAAGTTAGAGTTAAAAAGCTAGGGTCTGGTCTCGGAGACGGAATGTCGCATGAAGTTAGTGGGTTGTCAATGGAACTCTATGATAAAACTACGGATGTCCATCGAGTTTGGGCTTATTTTATTTGTCTTAATAAGTAATTTGAACTTACAATAAAAGCTTGTAAAATTTTTGGAACGAAGTTCCTTATTGCGCCTTAGGAAAGGGGGCTAGACGGAAAAAATTAAGACCAAAAGTTGTAACGACACTTTATGCTATAGTTGTAAGCCGTGCGGCGTGCGTGTGATTCTCTGTCTGTCTCTCTCTCTCTCCTAATTAATCGAAAGGAACTTCGTTCCATCCGGGTGTCCCTTGACACCTCTCAAGTTTTTTTTTTCAGAAACTTATGTCACATTCACTGTGCCGTCAAATAGGCCTCCTCTAAAACCTGCCGCCCTAGACTATACACTAGAATATAAATAGAGGCAGACAAATGTAAAACGGCTTTTAAAATTTCACTCGCTAACACGTCGGGGTCGTCGACATTGTAATCCTTTTACACTGGCATGTCACCGCGGAGTAATAACTGTTGCATATTCATGATTTCCTGGTAGCATTCTAAATAATTTTATATAGGTACCTAATGCACTTATAAGCTTAGAAAGAATCATTTGATGTTTTCTTGTAAGGCGAACACAGGACATATGTGGCGCCCTAATTTGAAATGATATTTTATTTGATCGTACCTAAATGAGCTGATAATTCATATTTAATAATAACCTTCAGGCATTAGATAGATCTTTAAACTATTTTATGAATAACCTTTGAAAGTATCAACAAAAAGGAAAAAATCCGAGAAGGCGAAATGAACATGATATGCTGTTTTCTACACTTATTTGGCAAAACTGAATTTGTATTCTATTTTGTATTCTGAGGCTTTCTTTATATACGTTTACTATATATAGGTACGTTATATATACGTTACTTTTTTATATACGTTTATAAACGTGTGTACTTTTATAGTTTATCGTGTTCTCTTAGCCTGGAATTGGCTTTTAAATCACGCGAAGCGGGCGTAAAACACCACTTTTCTGTATTATTTTTACTAGTTAGATGCAGATGCGGAGCAGTAATAATTTAATAAAATGAGGAAATCACTAACTGAGATTCATCGAAGAGATAAAGATCTATCAATTTTGACGTATTTATAGGTAATTTAAGGGCTGCACAGCTGCAGTTGATATCTCCCTAAACGGCCTTAAAAATATTAACCCTCGTTTTTAAGAGCCGTCTGCTAAACCTGTTTTTTTTTAAAACATCATTTGTCCCTTTCCCTCTTTTCAATACTTGACATAGTAAGAACGAGGCAAGCTTTAGCAAAAGTTTGTTAACTTTTATGAATATGGGGCTAATTCGCTAACTCGTCGAGTGTGGTACAATAATCCTTTTACACTGGCGTGTCACTCGAAGTAATACGCTTTTGCATATTCATGAATTCCTGGTACTGGTGTGCCGTCCTACGTTATTAATTGTCCTGCTTAAGCAATGACATTATCTTTAAAACACGATTTATAGTCATTTATATACATAGTCACTCGTTAAATTATAATCATTGACTAATAAAAAAGGCTTATTATTATTATTAACTAAAAAATATTATTATTAACTAATAAAAAAGGCTTATATTATTATAAGCCATTTTTATTAGTCAATGATTATTATAATTCAATAACTTTCCAAATAATCTTGTGTCGAAATAGGAATAAAAAGCTTTTCAAAGCAATCAGACCTTGTATAACATTTTGATTGGATGCAATGTTTTGGTAAACATTGAATAAGGATAGTTGATTAAAAAGATGAAATGAACTGCACTTTAAAATATTTCTTTTTCTAATTCTCTTTATCTTAAATTGGAGGTGACGGTCAGAAGCAGCTCTGGATAGAGATAAATGGAGAGACCTTTGTCCAACAGTGGGACATCATCATCATCATCATCAGGTCTTTTTGTCTCCACTGCAGGAGCACGACCCTCTCTGTACTACCAGAGCCATACTTGGCCAGAGCAGCAAAAGGACTTGGCCTACACTCTCCACGCTGGCCAGACGGGTTGGTGAGGTCTTATTGATGTTTATAAGCTTTGTTTAGCTTGTATTTCCTAAGTCGCCTTCTACGACATCCACAGGAGGATTTGGAGTGACTCTATTCTACCCTGCCGGAAACCACACGGCACTAACAGTAAAGTAAATTTAAAAAAATAACATAAAAGGATTTTTATATGGCGATTAGTAGGCATGCTACAGACTTCAATTATAAGAACCCTAAACGTGTACTTGGTAAAGAAGGGGTGCGCTCTGTAGACTCTGATTTATCTATTAGAGAATCAGAGATATGGTTGGCAACGCGCCAGCACTTACGTATTCATGGGACTAAACAGTACCGACCGCAAAATTAGGAAGTCTGTCTCTGCATAGCTTTAGACTGAGAAGTATGAAACGTGGGCAAGTTTTGGTCTAATAGAATCAAATTAATTTTAGCCATTTTCGACTCGATATCAAGAAGAAGAACTGAGAAGATTTTAACATCTAAATGGCTCTCCAATTTCGAAAAATATCTTCACCTATTATAATACGGGTTCTCTACGCCATTCAGAAACACTATTTATGGAATTATGTACACACATAAAAATTTATCGAATCTACTCACAAAATTTCGCAAAAATCAGTAGAAAGACGCGATTTGTAGAAGAAAACAGCTGCACAGTTGAAAAGCTGGACAGACGGACGGACAGCCAGAGAGACAGACAAACAGACAGCAGGACAGCCAGACATCGGGAAGACCCTCTTTTTACAAGCTTTTCCTTTTTATTTATTTTTTAACTTACATTGTTTCTTGTATGTATGCACTAGCCAAAGCCCGCGACTTCGTTCGCGTGGACTTTATGTCTCTGGAAAATGCTCATCAGGTTGAACAACTTTTACTAAGGCGACATTTTTATATCTCTTATAGTTTAGCTGGACCATTACGGTTCTGCATCAGGCGTTCCATTTTCCAAAATCATTTACACCCTATATGTTGCCCAGGCTTAATAGCTATATAACAAAAAAAGTTTCATTCGAATCCGTCCAGTATTTCCGGAGATTAGCGTGTACAAACAGACAAACAGACAAACAGACAGACATTTTTTTTAACTTACTCTATTACTATGTCTCCATCGCCCCCAATATTTTTTTTGGAAATATATTTAATGTACAGACACACTTTTTTTACTGTTTTATTATATGTATAGATATAGATGTGTGAATGTTTGTTCAGGTCAAATATTGCAACTCATTTTTCAACTAGTTATCCTCAAACGATTTTGCAGAAATATTGCATACTTTTTTAAGGTTGCGTGATAATACAATACTATGACGTCAATGAGCTGTTCTTTTGATGGAGCCAGGAGATATTTGACGGAACCCAATCATAAACCAACATAATCTCATTGACAGGACAAAATAAAAGAAAACGAGAAGGTGAGTAAGAACATGAAGAATGGAGTTTATTGCAACATCGTTATATATCTGTATATCTGAAAGCGTAAGTTAAACAAACTTGTTTTGCTAACGCTCCGTATCTCCCCAACCGTCTCGGTAGACAATCGTGAGGTAGTCGAGTGTTTTGTTCTGCACCTTGGGGTTTGACTATATGCTACGGTTTGTTTAGGACAATAGGTATTTCACATAATTGCTCTGACTTATGACTCAATGCTGCTATTTTAGTATACGATTTACAACAAAGAACTTTAACACGGCAACCTTCTGGAGGGAAAAAATCTCATTTTATTTTGAATTTTCGACTCGAGAAAAAGAAGATAAAAATTTCTGGCCTTTCGCATACCATTTTATTGGAGCTATATGTATGAGAGCGAGGTGGTATTGTCTACCGCCAGTCTTCCCACCAGGCATGGTTTGCAAGCTACGGTTACAAACTAAGAAAAAGCTACGAGGTACTACAAGCTACGGCTACAAGCTACGAAAAAGCTACGAGATGCTACAAGCAATGATAACGCTACATGGTGCTACAGGCTACGAGAAAGCTATGTGGTGCTACAAGGTATCAATATTTGTAATTATTAACATAGGTATGTGCGTAGGTTTCATTTGTTTTATAATTTATAAGTAAGTGTTTTCAGTTTTAATATTAAAAATTTTGCACATATTTCCGAAAAGTTTGCATGTCAACACCACCTGTAGGTTGACTGGTAGAAAAGGCCTACGGCCTTAAGTCCGCCGATTATAATTCATGTAATAAAGTTAAATAAATAAAAAAAAATAGCTATGAGACGCTAAAAGATACGGGAAAGCTACGTGGTGCTACACGCTAAGAGATAGCTACGAGACGCCAGAAGCTACGGGCAAGCTACGTAATACCACAAGTAACGAAAAGCTACGAGGTTCTACCTGCTACGAGACGTCACTAGCTACGAGCTAATAGAAACTACGGAAAAGCTACGAGATGCTACAAGCTACAATGTTATACTTCTACAAGATAACTATAAATAACTACAAACTATTACTATTTTAATTTTACATACTAAAACTATTAGAATTTTACGAAATAATTTTTGATTATATATTTTTTTTTATTATATTACTCTATACGTTCTAAAGTAACTGGTGTTAGCTATTAATACACATTAAAGACTTGCTCCTGTGCCGAGCTGGAAAATGTTTATATACTTCTCTTCCTGCGCAGTAAAAGCCGATCAAGGGAATGGGTGAAAATTTGAATCATGTTAATAGGCAATTTGGCTAGCAACCCATCACTATTGTGATTTCTACATTCACCTTGCCCACATCAAGCTAAAAGTAGCTTCAGCGTCGCAAGAGCCAAAATGCTCTGTCTGCCCCATTAGGAATAAACCAACTGCCTCCGTGGTGTAGTGGTTAGAGGTCGCGGGTTCGATTCCCGGCGGGGGCAACGACTTTGTGTTATTGTCCTAGTTTGGTTAGGACATTGTAGGCTGATCACCTGACTGTCTGATAAGTAAGATGGTCCGTGCTTCGGAGGGCACGTTAAGCCGTCGGTCCCAGTCACTGTCTTTGACATTGGTCGTTACCCAAAACCATGTCAGAGGCCTTTAAGGCGGTTTAAAAACTCTGACACTAGTGTTAGTCACTAACACACACGATAAGAAGAAGATTAGGAATAAAGACGTAGGATAGTAATAGTATGTATGTGTGTAAAAGCTTAGCAGCTGCAGTGTTTAGTAAGTAGGTAGCCGGTTAAGTCACTGGCCAGTGACTTAACCAGATTAGCTGTTAATCTGCACGAGTGTTGGCTATTGCCGCAGTCTGGAAGTGGGACAAGTCATGAACGAAACTCTTTTGTCCTTGTCTGATTTACAATAACCGGCCAAGTACGAATCGGATTCGCGCACTAAGGGTTCCGTACCATTATAAACCGCGTTTGTTGTGTGGGAGCCCCCTTAAATATTTATTTTATTTTTAGTACTTGTTGTTATAGCGGCAACATAAATACATAATTTGGGAAAAATTTCAACTGTCTAGCTATCGCGGTTCTTGAGATACAGCCTGGTGACAGACAGACGGACAGACAGCGAAGTCTTAGTAATAGGGTCCCGTTTTTACCCTTTGGGTTTCGTAACCCTAAAAATGATAATTATTGCTGTTCGTACATGAAGAATACCCTTTAACCGCGAACATAGGATTTATCCGACTAACATTGTCGGGCCCATTCCGCGAACGTTGGATATTTCCTGCAAAAAATGCTCGTTTGGCACATGTCTTACGTATCTATATCCGTTTTTGGTTGTTGGTATTTATTTTAGATTTACCATGCCTCGCGCGGGAGGCACGACAAATGATATAAAGTCTCGCGGTGAAAGGGTTAACCTTTACTGTCCCACTGCTGGGCATAGATCTCTCCTATATCCTTCCATTTATCCGATTTTGTGCGACCTACGACTAATCTTACTATCCTTCCTACTAATAATATTCTAAATGCGAAAGTGAGTTTGTATATTTGTTTGTTTGTTACCTCTTCACGCTTAAACTAAAGAACCGATTTGGATGAAATTTGGTATAGATATAGTGTGAGACTCGGAAAAGTACATAGGGTACTCTTTATTCCAAAATTCCCACGGGGAGCGAAGCCCACGAGTACAGCTAGTAATATTCTAAATGCGAAAGTGAGTTTGTATATTTGTTTGTTTGTTACCTCTTCACGCTTAAGCTACTAAATCGATTTGGATGAAATTTAGTATGGATATAGTTTGAGACTCGGAGAAGGACATATGGTATTCTTTATTCCGAAATTCCCACGGGGAGCGAAGCCCGCGGGTACAGCTATTAAACTATAAACTTCACTTTAAACTATAAACAGTAGTTCATAAAATAGTTTGAAGGGTTATCTAGATCTTGATCAAGACAAACTTTAAAATAATATCTCCGTTTGTTTCAAATGAGGCAGCACTGGACCCCAGAAAATTCAGATAGCCCCTTGCACATTTGCGAAAATCGACTACTTTTAGCTAATGTGCAAAGAAAACTTACTTTAGACTTTAAATAATCATAATCATTTATTTTGTCAATCACAGGTACAATGGGTGTTAGGTACATAAAAATTAAGTATCACTGTGTTACGCCGTTAGGCATACAAAGTCATATAAATTGTTTGTTAATACATTCTGTCACAAAGTTTTCTACTAATATTTGCTTTAAATTTATATAAATGTTTATAAGTTACAGTAAAAGAAAAATAATAGTAATAAACTATAAACAGTAGTTAATAAAATAGTTTGAAGGGTTATCTAAGGCTTGATCAAGACAAACTTTAAAATCATATCTCCGTTTCTTTCAAATGGGGGCACTGGACCCCGGAAAATTCATGTGTCCCCAAGTAATGAAGTTGGGTGCAGTTTCCACTATGTCACACCTCGTAAAGTTTCCTGCTTGTGGCGTCCACTGGATCCCACTGCGCTTTATATTCATCCACTCGGGTACCATGCTCGCAGTTAGCTAACTTAATTGTGGCCGCAGCCTGGCGGTTATATCCAAAGAGATATCTTTAAAAATATTTGCAAATATGAATGCTTAGGAATACCCTTACCCTAGACCAAACTACACTTTTCCATACAAACGTAGTCTACGTTTTATCTCGAAACGACATGCTCGATTTCGGCAAAAATTTGTAATTTTAAAGATATTGCAATTATGTAGGGTAATAATTGGTTTCCGACACTAAAAATATGAATTTGAAATAGAATATAAATGTTATCTCATTTTTGACCATCAGTTTCGGAAACTTCTACATCCTTATATTTTCTTTCCAGTACATAATTTTACCGTCGGAAACCAATTATTATCATAATTATTATTATAATTGCAATTTCTTTAAACAATTTTTTTTTATTGATATCTGACATGTGGTTTCAAAACTAAACGTAGACTACGTTTGTATGGAAAGGTTTGTATTCTTAAGGAATGGCTTCATATTTGAGCCGTTTGGAGTTTACTTACTTTAGACTTTAAATAATCATAATCATTTATTTTGTCAATCACAGGTACAATGGGTGTTAGGTACATAAAAATTAAGTATCACTGTGTTGCGCCGTTAGGCATACAAAGTCATATAAATTGTTTGTTAATACATTCTGTCACAAAGTTTTCTACTAATATTTGCTTTAAATTTAAATAAATGTTTATAAGTTACAGTAAAAGAAAAAAAATTAGTAATAAACTATAAACAGTAGTTAATAAAATAGTTTGAAGGGTTATCTAAGGCAAAACAAACTTTAAAATCATATCTCCGTTTCTTTCAAATGATTTATTTCAAATGGGGCAGCACTGGACCCCGGAAAATTCATGTGTCCCCAAGTAATGAAGTTGGGTGCAGTTTCCACTATGTCACACCTCGTAAAGTTTCCCGCTTATGGCGTCCACTGGGTCCCACTGCGCTTTATATTCATCCACTCGGGTAACATGCTCGCAGTTAGCTAACTTAATTGTGGCCGCAGCCTGGCGGTAATATCTGTGGAGATATCTTTAATGTAAAAATATTTGCACCTAAAACGGCGCAAATATGAATGCTTAGGAATCCCCTTACCCTAGACCAAACTACACTTTTCCATACAAACGTAGTCTACGTTTTATTTCGAAACGAAATGCTCGATTTCGGCAAAAATTTGTAATTTTAAAGATATTGCAATTATGTAGGGTAATAATTTGTTTCCGACACTAAAGATATGAATTTGAAATAGAATATAAATGTTATCTCATTTTTGACCATCAGTTTCGGAAACTTCTACATCCTTATATTTTCTTTTCAGTACATAATTTTACCGTCGGAAACCAATTAATTATTACCCTAGATAATTGCAATTTCTTTAAAATTACACTTTTTTATCTAAATCTGACATGTGCATGGGTCTGACATGTGGCACAAAACAAAACGTAAACTACATGTGTATGAAAAGTCTAGGGTAAGGGGATTTTTAAGGAATGGCTTCATATTTGAGCCGTTTGGAGTTGAGACGTTAGGTCTGTGGGGGCCATTAACTCGTAAAGCTTTAATTTTTTTTTTGGCAGCGACCAACAAAAAGTTGGTCGATGCTTCGTTTGACCGAAGGACTTATTTCGCCCAACGAATAACCATCGCCATTAAGCCTGGCATGTTAAATTTTGCCACCAACAAAAACATATATTTTTACTATCATCATTGGAAGGACATTTATTTGAAAACAAGTTTACCATAATCAACATAGTCACTTGGGAGTAAACAACAATTAAATAAATATACAGATAATACAGTCTAGTAACTACCAAACATAATTATGGCAAAAATTTAACATTTTTCTTTGTTTATGTTTGTATTTTATCAATACATACAATAAAATCGTAACAGGAACGCTGTCTGTACATAGAAGATAAATGAAGAAAAATATTGTTGGGGCTTTTAGCAAAGCAATAATTTAGTAAATATCACAGAAAAAATATTGTATACGTTGCATACAATATTTTTATTATTGTATAAGTATGTCAAAAAATGCTCGATGGCGGCACTTACGATGCTCGCCGAACTCACATCGTAACCTACACATTTTTCATTTTTTGATCCTTCATATACAACTGTTGCATAAAATACGAAATGTAATGAATGCAGATAGAATTCTCAACTATTTTCCACCGCAAAAACCTCAGCAAGGAGATCTTACAGTCTCATTCATGGCGCTCGGGTATTATGCACGCAGTTGACTAAGTTTAGTACGGATTAAGTCTGGAAGTTATGTCTGTGGGAGCGAACAGACTTCTTTTTTAATGTTTGAAGATTGACGATGGAGATTTTAAATAAGTATAGCATCATATCACATTCATATTATGAAGCGAAAGTTTGTAAGTGTGTGTGTGTTTGTTACTTCTTCACGCGAAAACGGCTGGACCAGTTTTGATAAAATTTGGTATGCAGGAACTTAAAAGTAGCGCGGGCAAAGCCACGGCACAGAATTAATAATAGTATTACATACAGAACGGAAACTACTGTCCCCCGCAACCCCTCCCCCGTTATTGAGACGTGTAAGAGCCTGTAAAACAGGGTTCTTGCAATCGCACGTAGACGTTACGCCAGTTACTTAGGATTATTTAATTATAATGGTGAGAAACTGCGCATATTATCATTGTTTATTCACGGAAAACAATAAAGAACGAAAATTTTATAGATTTCCGAGTGATGAAAACAGGTAAGCAAAGCAACAAATTCTGTGGTGGCGACCCTGATTGTTTAACTCACACATTTGACGTGTGCACGGACGGATTGTTTCGTTTGTAGTAGTACTAGGTAAATATGCTGCTCCGTTGCTTTGAATTGCCATACCTGTGGCCGGGGTGCAGCTACTCTTCTTTAAAAGGTGCTTCTAGATAAATAAGTATAAATATTTTGAGAAGTGATTCAGTAATCTTTTCCTAATAAATTAATCTAGAAAAACCAAATACCGAAAAAAAATAGGTTCCCGTATACAAAAAAAAAACTCGTATTTCGATACTAAGTAAATTTTATGGGAAAAGTTTTTGAAAATGATGGACTCAAATACCACCCTTTATAATATTCGTACTCAATTAAAAAGGCCCTTGTATAAATAAAAGTCAATTTTTACTGCCGTAAAAAAGATTGCAGCTTTGCATAAATCATGTAGCAAGTCATAAAATAACTCCAAATGTACTAACGAGGTCATTCATTTCAAATTTAACGTAACATGCTCGTTTAACATCCTAATGCGATTGTTGAACGAAGCAAATGCACTCGATTATACACTTAATGAAGCAGCAAATAAAGTTTATAATGGGTTTACGGAGAGTATTTAATAATTTTCAGGATGGACGCAGGTCCCTGGGTAGATAAACGTAAATCTCATGAATACTTTGGTGGGGACGTACGGGAGAGAATTGTGTACGGGAGCGCTTGATCTGAGATGGAGAGTTTACAAAAATATAGGACACCAGATGGCAGCACAGTGAAGTCAGTTGCAATTAGCTGCTATGGATTTATTTGACGGAGCAAAATAACCTGTCAACTGATGATCCAATGACAACAGTCGATTAGAGTTAACGTCACTGTGCTGCCATCTGGTCAAATCCAAATTAAAATTATTCCTAGCAGGTAGCGTTTAGCTGTAGCCTTTTGTGTATTGTGCCAAACAAATGCATGCTTCGTTTTAATTTTTAAAATCATTATCGTCCGAGCGTATTTTCCCGGTGGCACCCTCGGCAGTAATGCTTCAAAGTCCAGGGTCCGCTACCTAACCAAGGTTTTTTGAAGAGGTTACTGGTTTTTTACACAGAACGACTGCCGCATGACCTCCACAACCCAAAGGCTAAACCAATCCTTGGATAGTATGATGAACAAAATCAAGAACTTTTGATTTAAGCCAGTTTTTAACGAACCATTACAATTTTTGGAATGACTTTCCTGGCAAAAAGTACGATATGCTTTTCTATTCCAAATACAGAACGTAAAAAAGCAAAAATTATCCCATGTGGCTAAACTAAAGAGTTTTATATAGGAATGTGTACATACTAGTTCGCGCACAAATTAAACTCCCGTATTTTCCAAGCATTTAAATCAAAATAGCGTTGATTATACAGTCTGAAGTTTATACAATCCGCATTATTAAATATTAATTAGTGAGCTGTGGATACTAAATGCACTGTCGTCGCTAAATATGTACACATTTATAAACTGTGTCTAGTTTGTGAGATGTAGACCTTTACCAAAGATAATAAGTATTATTTATTTATTTATTTATTTAACTTTATTACAAAAAATGTAACAGGTGGACTTAAGGCCCAGAGCCTTTTCTACCAGTCAACCTATAATAGGTGATGCCGAAAAAAAAGCTAATTTTGGACGACAAGACACATTCTAATTTTTAAAATTGTACCGGAAACAATCCTTACTATAATTTTATTTATATACCTATATGCATTCATAAACATACATGTAAATAATACACAAATATGGCATAAAACATAAAGGCCACATAGACTACATAAATATTTATAACACTCTATGACAGTTGGTGAAAATAATATTATCACTTACGTAACAGATACCCGACGATAGAGGGACAATTATTGGGCCTGTAAGTAGGTAATACTGAAGTTGCGGGGTAGGCTCACACAGATGGCGGCACACAAGACTAGCAAATAAGTGACGAAGAAAGTGTTGAACATTGTAACCATGGTATAATAAAACAAGGTATTCTCTTCCCGAGATGGAACTTGACTACGTCATGAAAGTGTTGCCACTGATTGTTTTTTTCAGTAAATTTAAGGACTTTCTCAATTAGTTCATGAATAACTTAGCTATTTAGTATCTCGCGATTCTCGCGTGATTCATCAATTCAATATTTTATAAATTGATATAATTGATTATTAATTTGAAATTGGTATATAAAGTTCAAAAATGCATTACGCTTGGGTAATTCAATTTCACAGTGGCAACATATCAAACTGATGACGTAGTCAAGTTCCACCTACGTCATCAGCTGTCACGGGAAGAGAATACCTTGTTTTATTGTACCATGATTGTAACGTAGAGTCCTGCTCTGCGTATAGTGCGGCCCTGGATATTCTCTTTGCCCGCGACGTCTGTCGCAAGAACGGTGTCGTGTCGGCCATTTTCTGTCAGAGAGTATTATTTTCTTTGTTCTTTATAATTTTTGCGCGTGCCGCATTAATAAAGATGCCCATAGCAACGTTAAAACATACTTTAATAATATTTATTGCATTTTATAAAAGTCATATTTAATTCATTAGAGTACGTGTATTGTGTGTGCAAAATACCATCACTTTGTCAGATTTTTCTGACAAAGTTAAGGTAAAGTTCGTGACGGAAAAAAGTGACAGATTTTTTAAAACTTTTTTCCATGGCCCCCGTCCGCCAAGTCTGTTCCATCCGGAAACGAACTTCATTCCAAAAATTACCTTTCATACAAACTCAGTTAAAATCGAGCACGGAAAATCAAAAACAATTTCTCATACATGTTTCATGGGTCTTTCTCTCGGTCGGTTCTCCCATGCTGGTCTGGGAGAAATAAAAAAAACTTAGAATGTACCAGCTGCTTCTCTTCCCGCGCAGATCGTAAAAGCCGATCGAGGGAATGGGCAAAAATGCAAATCATGTTAACAGGCGATGCGGCTAGCAACCCATCACTGTATTGATTGCTTTTCCATCTTCTCGCCCACCATGACGCTAAAAGTGGCTTTTGGGTCTTGCGGCCCTGGGCTCTGCATAGAGCCGCAAGACCCAAAACGCTCTGTCTGCCCCATTAGGGATAAAGACGTGACAGTATGTATGTATGTATGTATGTTTCATTGGGAAAGTTTTTCAATATAATAGACTAAATTCAGCCTTAAAATAGTTTCAGTATATTTGTTAACCCTGTAAATGTAAGTTTTCTTCTTATCGTGTGTGTTAGTGACTAACACTAGTGTCAGAGTTTTTAAACCGCCTTAAAGGCCTCTGACATGGTTTTAGGTAACGTCCAATGTCAAAGACAGTGACCGGGATCGACGGCTTAACGTGCCCTCCGAAGCACGGATCATCTTACTAATCAGACAATCAGGTGACCAGCCTACAATGTCCTAACCAAACTAGGAAAATAACACAAAGTCGTTGCCTCCGCCGGGAATCGAACCCGAGACCTCCGGGTATGAGCCGAACGCTCTAACCACTACACCACGGAGGCAGTCAGTAAATGTAAGTAAACAGTAAGTATATTATTACAGCAAACATCCGCAACAAAGGAAGCCGGTATAACTCAAACCTGAGCCGGCTCCGGCGGCCGACTCCGGTACCGTTGCCGGTTTCACTGCCGGAGGGCGCAATATCCGTTTCCGCTGAGAAACTGGTATTTTCACCTTTTGTAACAAACTAGCTTTAACCCGCGACTTCGTCCGCGTAGAAGTCTTAATTAGTTTTTACGTTCCAATCCATTTGCTAGAGCGAGAGAGAGCGACGGAACGCCTCAACATAGTCATGGTTATTTCATCCCTCTAGGGGTTGAATTTTGAAAGGGCTCGTCAAGACAAATCAAAGTAGTCCTATTCAATGAGGTTATGTTGTTTTATTACTGAGTTCTGCTAAATATCTCCCGACTCCGTCACCAGAACAGCTCATTGACTTTATAATATTGTGTTGTGCCATGTTAAATTTAAGTAGTTCCATTTTTTCACAACAAAGCGAGGTCCACTAACTTTTTTTTAACTTTATTGTTATGTGAAAAATCTTAAACCTTTAAACGAGCAATTCTTGTATCTTATACCTTTAAACGAGCAATTCTTGTATATTTATTTATATATATAGGTATATTTATTTATAAATTTCTGTGATCTCGAATACGGCTCTAACGATTTCGCTGAAAATTGGTATTAGGGGGTTCTCGGGGGTAAATAATCGATCTAGATTAGTCTTGTGTTTGGGTAAACGCGTGTTTTCAAGTTTTCGTGTGTTTTTCTTCCCACGCAGAATATGGTCACTAATTTCTTCGCGCCGGCTGCCATGCGTTTGGCTCAGCGGTTAAGGCTGCGGATCGCTAGAAAGAGTGTTATGAGTTCGAATCCCACTCGGAGACTTACTACTTTTGTTTTTTTTTATGTTCAAGTTTATATATAATTTTTTATTTTGTATTGTTTTTAGACATGTTTAAAAAAATGTAGTTAATGTTTGAGATGTACTGATGATTAATATAAGTATAACAGACAGGACGGAAACTTCTAAGGTCCCACGCAGTATGCGTCCCTGTTCCTCGTCCCCGCACCTCTCTTCCATTCTCTTCTCAACACCCTCCACAAGGCCAGAACGGCGCCCATTGTGCGGGACCTTAAGATTCCCCTTACCAAACTACTCTTTTACTTATATTGTTTTATATCATTTTTGACCATTAGTATGGGAAACTTCTAAATCGTCATATTTTCTTTCCAGTTCATAATTTTAGTATAGGAAACCAGTTATAACCCTAGATAATTGCAATTTCTTTACAATTACCAATTTTTACCGGAATCTGACATGTGGTTTCAAAATTAAACGTGTACTACGTTTGTATGGAGAAGTCTAGACCAAACTACACTTTTCCTTACAAACGTAGTCTACGTTTTATTTTGAAACGAGATGGCCTATTTCAGCCAAATTTTGTTATTTCAAAGATGTTGCACATATCTTTGAAAGGCATATAACTCGTTTTCACAGTCAAAATATGAACTTGAAATAGAATATAGTGTGTCATTTTTGACCATCAGTATGAGAAACTTCTACATCCTTTTATTTTCTTTCTAGTTAATAATTTTACTGTGGAAACCAACCCTAGATCATTGACATTTCTTTAAAATTATTTTTTTACCGAAATCTGACATGTGTTTTCAAAACACGTAGACTACGTTTGTATGGAAAAGTGTAGGGTAAGGGGATTCTTAAGAGATTACGTTCTGTGTGTAATACTTATTAACAAGTGCATTAACCTCGATTGGTACCGTCGGTCGCAAAGATAAGTCGGGCTGGCTAGTATCAGCCGGACACCGCCTTGCGGCTGACATTCCTTATTTATGTCCTACAGTTTTTCTGAATTAATTCCCTTTTGTTTGAGGTTCTTACTAGCCTTTTTCTTGTCGAGTCGAAATGGTCCCAATATAGTTTTTATTTCAAATGATATAAATACTGTCGCCTAGGATGATAAATGACAATGACAATGTTGACGTCAAGAATTCAAACTAAAAAGAATTCACCTAAAGGAAAATTTCATCAATTACGTCAGAACAAAATTGGCCTGGTGGTCTTAGCGTTGGGCTGTAAATCGAGAGACTTCAGGTTCAAATCACAGTCAGATAAAGTGTATTTAAGTTTAAAAAGAAGTTTATAGATATCTAAATATAACGGAAAAGAAAATACGGGACAGAAAATAAGGAAGAGAAGAGGATAGAAAATTAGTGATTTGAATTTGGAACTTTGCTGCGATTTTGTCCGAATTCGGGGGTTTATAAGCAGTACAAGACGCCGCTAAGCAAGTTTAGTTTGGAAAGCAAAATCCGAAGAAGGAAGAAGGAAGAATTAAAATAAGAAAAGAAAGTAAAAGTGAAGTGAAGTAGTAAGTAAAAATGCAGTGCAGTAGTGAGTAGAAGTGAAGTAAATTACGCGCGAGTGACAGAGAAGTGACGTTTCCGCGCGTGACAGTGAAGTGACATTTCCGCGTACGTGCCAGTATAGTGATACGCGTGGGAAGAGGACTAGTACGCTGTCAGTGTGGGTACCCACTTGTGTTGGAAATAAAGGCACTTTCCTATCCCCATCTCACTCTCGTGACATTAAAAAAGTCTAGTTAGCACTTAGGACTAGTTTGATTTACTTTTTACCGTACCAAAGAGGTAATAGGGTACTAAGATTCCGCTGTCCGTCTGTCCGGCTGTCAGTCACTGGGCAGTATATCATGAACCGTGAAAGCTAGACATTTGAAGTTTTCACAAATGATGTATTTCTCTTGCCGCTATAACAACAATACAAATACTATAAACAGAATAACATTAATATTTAAGGAGGCATACAGCAAACGTGATTTCATAAAGATAATGGTATGGACCCGCATTTAGAATGTTATTCAATCCCATCCAAAACAATACTTGTCAAAAAAACCAAGTCTCGCAACTCAGTTGTTCTGCGGTAAAAAGTTGTGAGATCCATGTAATACCAAGTCGGTTATTAATTTATTCAGTCTCTACTTAAGCGACTTTCTGTCTTAATACGTCCAGTCTCTAAGACCACGATCGTGGTCCATATCAATTGAAAATCAATTGTGTTTGGAATCTCCGTACTCGAAGCATTAAGTTGTTACGTAATAATTAACAGCATCTTATAGTGACGCATATCAATATTAAAATTCTTTAATGTTTTATATAAATATATCGAGACTTGGCCATCGCACTAAATAATTGAATTTACATGTGTTTTCAGGCGATTGAATTTACACGTGTTTTCAGGCGATGGCCAAGTCTCGATATATTTATATAAAACATTAAAGAATTTTAATATTGATATGCGTCACTATAAGATGCTGTTAATTATTACGTAACAACTTAATGCTTCGAGTACGGAGATTCCAAACACAATTGATTTTCAATTGTTATGAACCACGATCGTGGTCTTAGAGACTGGACGTATTAAGACAGAAAGTCGCTTAAGTAGAGACTGAATAAATTAATAACCGACTTGGTATTACATGGATCTCACAACTTTTTACCGCAGAACAACTGAGTTGCGAGACTTGGTTTTTTTGACAAGTATTGTTTTTGATGGGATCTCATTTCTTTTTGTATTTTGTAGACAGTTCTACTTTTTTCCTTTTCGGTACCTTCTACTTATTGTATATATGTATATCGCACCGCGCAGCGCGTAGTAACGGCCCGCGCTCACTCGCTAGCATCGCAGCGCGTGGTATAATAATTAATTTACAACCTTACGCACTCGTAATAAGTACGAATACGCACGTAGGTACGTTTTTTGCATTAAATAATTTAATTTACACGTGTTTTCATGACGGGAGTACCCATTTTTTGCTCGATTTGGCAGGGGCACTACCATGCGCCTATATTTATATGGGACTAGCTTAAACCCGCGGCTTTGCACGCAATAATAATAACTGCCGTAAAACATCGTTACGAATAAAGCCAATATTGAAAAATTTAACTGAAGACTTGGCTGTATGGGCTTAATTTTCTTTGCGGTCTTTTCTAGATTTTTTAGTTTTTCCTTGATTCATACACCAAACACTACTTATATTCCAAATTTGAAGCTTCTAGGTCTGCTAGAAGTGCCTTAGAATTTGAAAAATTTGACTGAAGACTTGGCTGTATGGGCTTAATTTTCTTTGCGGTCTTTTCTAGATTTTTTAGTTTTTCCTTGATTCATACACCAAACACTACTTATATTCCATATTTTAAAGCTTCTAGGTCTGCTAGAAGTGCCTTAGAATTTTGATGATCAGTGAGTCAGTGAGTGACAAAATTAAGAAATTTGACCCGTTATAATTCTTAAAATATCGGTTCAAATTGAATGAAATTTGAAATATACCGTGTCTTTACAATGCCTGCATGGTTACTGAAAATTCCAGTCTTCTAGTTTTATCCACAACGAAGTTACAGGGGGTCGAAAATGGTCTTAATTGCTTCGAGAAAAGGATGGTACGGCCGTGACGCTTTTTTGCTCGACTTGGTGGGGGCACTGCCGTGCCCCCAGATATTGCTTTCTTTATATGTCGTTTGTAAATATGTGCATAGTCAGATATGATGAGCTTTACATCCTTTTTTATTAAGTACAAATATATCAAAGGGTGATTCAGTAAATCATTATAAACAACTTTCTCCAATAAGTTATATCTAAATACGAAAAAAAATCATTTTCCAAAGTAATGATAACTACTTTGATAAATATAATAACCTAAAATATTTTTTTGTATTTCAGTATATTTATTGGGAAAAGTTGTTCGGAATGATAGACTGAATCACCACTTAAAATATTTGTATTTAATAAAAAAAGACATTGTCTATCCAACTAGTGTTTAAAAAGTCTGTCAGTTTTTGAATTTATTAAGTGTATCTTTAGAACACCTTTTCCTGTCTTATTTATGTAAATAATGTTTTAAAAAATGGTCTTTAATTTTGTAAATATAGCATCATCCAAACCAAATTTATGAGAGTTCAAAAAAACGACGAAACGTTTTGAGAAAAGGTTGGTAGTGCTCTTGCGCTAGAGTTTGCAAATTTTGTAGTCATAAAAACACTGGCTACAAATAACCATTTAAAAAGAAAATAAGAAAAGGCTGTTTCTGCATTCAAATATCATTTCACTTAAATTGTTCTTCCCGCGTCTTGTATATTGTACCTATTGAGTTTTTTAGAAAAATATATTTTATTATTATTGCTATTACAGTCTGTTTTATTTAAAAGGTAAATGTACTTGTGTCTACGAGTAAAATAGAAGTACAATTAAATTAACCTCGGTTGTTTGTACCGTCGCAAAGAGAACTCAGATCAGAGCTGTCTAGTGTCTTGCATGCAACTGACATTCTTAATTTATGTCCTTCTGTTTTTATTAACTTTTTCGCTTTTATTTTGTTTTGAGGTTGCTCATTTCTTAAAACGGTTTCTTTAAGTGCAGTTTGGTAGATCAAGTAGTCTCAGTTTCGAGATTGGCCGAAAATGCTTTTGTGCGGCTGTCTGGTTGTCAGTCTGTCTGGCTGTTCTCGCCTAGTCGCATTTCTTAATCAATTCTTGTGAAGTTATTTTGAGAAGGTTCAAGAATTATATAGAATTTTTGTCAATTCAGTTTTTCGATTATTTTTTAATATATGGGGGCTTAAATACTCAAAAAAATATATTTCACCCATTAAAAAAAAATACAAAAATTTCATAAAACTTTATTCAGATCAGCTACAATTTTTAACAAAAGGTGACGTAAACCACCCGTCCTCCGAAATTTCAAATCTTTGTAAAATTTTATTATTATTCATTTATTAAAATCTTTATTGACCACAACGGTACAAAAGGTGAACTTAATGCTAATGCAATCTCTACCAGTCAACCTGTAGGAAAACAGAAATTTTTATCTGATTGCGATAGGTGCTTAAAGATGTACTTAAAATACACACATTTCCATTTTTAGGGTTCCGTAGCCAAATGGCAAAAACGGAACCCTTATAGATTCGTCATGTCTGTCTGTCTGTCTGTCTGTCCGTCCGTATGACACAGACACTTTTTTCCGAAACTATAAGACCTATACTGTTGAAACTTGGTAAGTAGATGTATTATGTGAACCGCATTAAGGTTTTGACACAAAAATAGAAAAAAAAACAATAAATTTTGGGGGTTCCCCATACTTAGAACTGAAACTCAAAAATTAATTTTTCATTAAACCCATACGTGTACATACATACATAACCCATACCCTATCTATGGATAGGTCTTCAGAAATGATATAGGGGTTACTAATATCATTTTATTCTAAACCGAATACTTTGCGCGAGAGACACTTCGAAAGTGGAAAAAAGTGTGTGTCGTCCCCCCCCCCCCCGTAACTTCTAAAATAAGAGAATGATAAAACTAAAAAAAATATATGATGTTCATTACCATGAAAACTACCAGCGAAAATTGGTTTGAACAAGATCTAGTAAGAAGTTTTTTTTTTAATATGTCATAAACTGCAATTTACCTTTCATTCAATCAACTCAAATATAAAAATAAAATAAAAAAACTACTACGGAACCCTTCATGGGCGAGTCTGACTCGCACTTGGCCGCTTATTTACTACTTTGTACGAATAAATACGGTTCCTTTTTGTGGATAATCTAGTTGACAGACTAAATAAAATATATATCCATGAAAACAATTCTTGGCAATAGGTATATAATGGATATAAAATAACAGTAAAAACCCATAAAACAAATTGGCATTTCCATACTAAAGCGTGCAACCGACCGGGCAATTTGTATGGGAATGTCGAAATTATTTTAGGTTTTTTAACTATAATTTCAATTTTGTTAAATAGCATAGCCCGTGGTTGGATGTATTACGTATTGGTCCCTTTTATTTATTTATTTTATTTACAAAATTCATGTACACAAAATACAAACACAGAAACAAACAAAGTCAGAAAATTGAGTACATAGGTACTGCTTATTTCATAAGAAATCTCTTCCAGCAGACCCAGGAGAGGAAAAGTGAAGAAAACATGTAGTAGTAGGCGTGTACATAATAAACTAAATTTAAATACAAATACATGTAGCTACTTATCTAAAAATTTAAACATATACACACATACATTATTATACAATACATAATGAATATACATAGACTAATATATACGCATCTAAAAATATTTATTATAAATATATAATATAAAAATATGTATACATATTGGTACTATTCATTAAAAAAATAATACTCTTTTACTCGCTTCCTAAAAACAGTAAATGATTTGGAGTCTCGTATAGTGTGTGGTAGTGAATTCCATAATTTCACCGCTTGAACAGAGAAGGAGTGGGAATAGCATGCAGAAGTATAGTCAGGGATTCTGAGTAAGGTTCTAAGGTGGGATCTACAGAGTACATTAGACGGACGGGCAAAGGAAAACCGATCACGTAGATAAGTAGGATAGGAAGGGTTGTACAAAATTTTGAAAAGAAGACATAGGATTCTATGGTTTCTACGCAAACGAATAGGGAGCCACTGAAGTTTTTTGCGGTATTCTGACACATGGTCATACTTTTTTAACCCAAATATAAACCTCAAGCATAAATTTTTACGTTATATAGATGGTAATACCTTATAATTTTTGCCTCAGATCGGAAAACTGTTACTGTTTCGAAACTTTTTCCTTTTATTCCTTGATGTACAAACTATACAAGCTACTTAATGTTGTGATTTTCGCTGCACCATCTATCGTCGCCCTAATCGGGGTCGTTTGTCTTGCAGACTAATGTTCGCTTGCTGGAGAGCTTAGCTGTTAGACTCGTGAATGATTTTTATTGCTCTATTGTCCTGTTTCTTCAAAAGAGAAGAGAATAAATGTATAGGGACTAATTACACTGATTGAGCTAGTCCCAAAGTTAGTTTAAACTTGTGTTATGGTATACTAGCAGTCCATCCCGGCTTCGCCCGTGGTACATACATAGCCTATGTCACTCAGGGATAACATACCTATCCAACAGTGAAAGAATTTTTAAAATCGATCCAGTAGTTTCGGAGCCTATTCAATACAATCAAACAAACAAATCTTTCCTCTTTATAATATTAGTGTAGACAAACTCAACGTTACTATATTTTATGATAAATATACATTGAAATAAACATCCAAGACCCAGGACAATTTGAAAAAGGCCATTTTCCAATTTGCCCTGACCGGGGATCGAACCCAGAAACTACTGGCGGTGTAGCGTGTTGACTATTACGCCACGGAGGTCGTCAAAGTGTTTATGTATCGTAAACTAACAACTATAAAACGGACGATACAGCCTATTGTACAGTGGGCCAAAGAGATACCTGAGCGGGCCCTCTACCTATATTTTGAATACGACGACCGACGTCTCTAAAAATAAAATTAATATTTTACCGTGAAAATGTATAATCTATAATATAAAAATGAATCGCAAAATGCGTTGGTAAGCGAATAATAACTCAACAAGGCCTGGACCAATTTGGCCAATTTTTTTTTTTAAATGTTCGTTGAAATTCAAAGATGGTTTTTACGGCGAGAAAAATTCGAATAATTGCCGGAAAAACCCTAAAAACAGCCCTTTCTTTTTCCCATACAAACGTACATTTTGACAGGCTATATTTGGCAGTACGAAGTCTGCCGGGTCAGCTAGTTATAAATAAATATATAAGGACAAATCACAATGATTGATCTAGCCCCAAAGTAAGTTTCAACTTGTGTTATGGGATAGTACTCGTGACTTGACGATACTATATTTTATGATAAATACATATACAATGTGGACATACTCGTAATACATCGAACCACGGGCTATACTAGATCACTAATAATATAAGGAATTAAAATAACAGAAAAATAACAAAAAAATGTTTGGCATTTTCATACGAAAGTATGCAGCCGCCAGGGCATTTGTATGAGAACGCAGTTTTTTTTTTGTTTTCTTTTTACTGTATTTTGTTGTCATTATACTATAGTGATCTAGTATAGCCCGTGGTACGATTAATTACGGGTATGTCCCTTCTTAGCTAGCCCCAAAGTATGTTTAAACTTGTGTTATGGGATACATCTTGGATGTTTATCTATATGTGTATTTGTTATAAAATATAGTATCGTTGAGTTAGTATCCCATAACACAAGTCTCGAACTTATTTTGGGGCTAGCTCAATCAGTGTAATTTGTCCGTATATATTTATTTATTTATATTCAACTCGTTACTCAATGATACTATATTTTATGATAAATACATATATAAATATACACGTAAGACCCAGGACAATTTGAAAAAGACCATACACGCCACGGAGGTCGTGGCCTTCATTAAAATCTTTCTTATTCCATTCTCAGGTATCTCGATAACCCCTGTACTAATACGCTTTGAAAACAAAATAATCTTTCATCTTCTCTATTCGACTGACAGCAGATTACTGATAATCTAAGCCTTTGATGTTTCTGTACTCGTGAATCTGATCAAAGAGGAATGAGATTACGAAGTTTGTTTGAGAATTATTTATTACGTTAACGTTTCTATTAACCACTATGTATTGTTTAGGTATACCTAGATAAATAATAAATATGTAAGTATAGTCAAAGACAGTGGCGGATTTACACACTTGCCGCCAGTAGGCTAGTAGTATATTTTGCCGCCGCTACCCATCCTTTTTTGGATCCTTCATGTGCAGCTTTTTCTGTGGCGAAGAAGTGGAAATAGGTATGTAGGTATCAGTCCGCCGCCCTGATTACTGAATATAATACCTGGGAGTGCTAGATAATGCCGGTCCTATTTAGGGTAGCAAGGGAGCTCGGAGCTCGGCTCGGGAGGGATGGGAAATATTCGATATTGCCGCCCTCTAAAATATGCCGCCCTAGGCTCCAGCCTACTCAGCCTGCTGGTAAATCCGCCACTGGTCAAAGATAATATAATTACTAACGTAACAGATACCCAACACCATAGAAACTATTGGGGGGCCGTAAGTAGGCAATACTGGAGTTGCGGGTAGGCACCACAGAGATGGCAGCACACACGACTAGCAAAAAAGTGACAAAGGAAGTGTTGAATATGCTTTAAAAATATTCATTGCATTTCATATTTTTAAGTCATATTTAATGAATTAAAGTAATACTTATTATTTGAATTATTACCATTTTATCAGCTAGTAATATGCAACGTGGAAGGGACATACCCGTAATAAATCAAACCACGGGCTATATACTAGATAACAAATAAACATAGTGAAATTAAATTAAAATTCAAAATATATATCTATCTATCTATGCATATAATAAAACAGTAAAAAAAAATGGTTGCCTGTAAAGTCGGTTTTACGGGCGAAGATTTTACGTGACAACGTAGATAACATAGTTGAGTGGGAGAGAGACGCAAGGCATTCGGCGGGCCTCTCTCTCGTTCGGTGACTCATCGTAACGTTACCGAGCGTTACACTTTTTCATAAGTGACTCCCAGCCGCAACCTAATTTAAGACGTTGTCACGTCAAAAAGTGTGTCTGTACATTAAATATATTTCCAAAAAAAATATTGGGGGCGATGGAGACGTAGTAATAGAGTAAGAATTTAAAAAAAAATGTCTGTCTGTTTGTCTGTATATCTGTTTGTCTGTTTGTACACGCTAATCTCCGGAAATACTGGACGGATTCGAATGAAACTTTTTTTGTTATATAGCTATTAAGCCTGGGCAACATATAGGGTATAAATGATTTTGGAAAATGGGACGCCTGATGCAGAACCATAATGGTCCAGCTAAACTATAAGAGATATAAAAATGCCGCCTTAGTAAAAGTTGTTCAGCCTGATGAGCATTTTCCAGAGACATAAAGTCCACGCGAACGAAGTCGCGGGCTTAGGCTAGTACAAAATAAAATCGGCTCTTCCATACAAAAGTGTGCATACGCCCGGGTAATTTGTCTGTGACAGTCAAATTTTTTATTTTTTGTTCGTTATTTTAATATTATTATCGATACTATAGTGATCTAGTATAGCCTGTGGTTCGAATTACTCACATTACGGGTATGTCCCTTCCACGTTGTAAAAGCTATCCTATTCAGACCAAAAAGGGCAATAGTAACCTCGACCCCGACGTCTCGATTAGCCGTCTGGAAGAGAAATAGCCCGAAATTGCGTACCATTTGTTATCGGGAGTAGTGGACCTAATGGTGTTCTTATAGAATAAAATTGTTGCAATATAGTCAACAATATAAATAAATATAATTTTTTAAAACTAAAATCCGACGTCACGACGTCGGATTTTAGTTATTTGATAAAAAAGCTTTGTGACGACTTTGGAAGTATATCCTTTCAAATAAAAAAGAATTTTTGAAATCGCTCCAGGCGTCTTTAGATAATAAAAAAAAGATTGCGACGAATTGACATCCTCCTTCTTTTTTAGAAGTCGGTTAAAAAAATCTGTAATATAAGTATTTATACCCAAAACCAATATTTTGATTATTGTTATTGTTTTTCGTATGTAAGTGGCTAACTCTGGTGTCGGGTTTTTCAGGCTGTCTAAAGGATGCGTGCGACAAAAACTTCAGAGTAATAAATTCGGTGACATGAATCGTATATCTGAAGTAATAGGAATGAAATTGACTTTCAATGCACTTCTAGGTATCTAAACGAAAAGGGTTCTGACGCGAGCTAAAAACCATATCGCCAACGACATTGAGTAGATATTTCTTTGAATTCCTTTGCGTAATACTGAGTAATACTTCTGTACGTAAGTTCTAGTACTTATTCAACTGCCTCCGTGGTGTAGTGGTTAGAGCGTTCGGCTCATACCCGGAGGTCGCGGGTTCGATTCCCGGCGGGGGCAGCGACTTTGTGTTGTTGTACTAGTTTGGTTAAGACATTGCAGGCTGATCACCTGATTGTCTGATAAGTAAGATGATCCGTGCTTCGGAGGGCACGTTAAGCCGTCGGTCCCGGTCACTGTCTTTGACACTGGTCGTTACTTAAAACCATGTCAGAGGCCTTTAAGGCGGTTTAAAAACTCTGACACTAGTGTTAGTCTAACACACACGATAAGAAGAAGTACTTATTCTGTGACATAAGTTTGGGTCACTAGCGTAAAGTTACCTACATTAAAGTTGATAGATATACAACTGTAGAAAGTAAGTAAGTAACATCGTAAGTATAAGACTTCTATACTTGGCAGCACCAGTGGGGTGGGTTGACTGGTAGATAAAGCCTATGACTATAAGTCCGCCTATTAAATTTGTAATAAAGTTGAATAAATAAATAAATTGTTATCCTATTCAGCCAAAAAATAGTAAATAGACGTCCCCGACGTCTCGATTGGCCGCCTAGAAGAAAAATGGTCTGAAATTGCGTACCATTTGTTACCGGGAGTGGTCCGCGAAAACTCTTATTTCGGAGTAAGTACTCTCAGATTACCTAATAGTTCTTATTCAATAGTAATAGTTGTTTTAGATAGCTTTTTCTACTACGGCGAAGCCACAAGAAGGGTTATTTTATTTATTTATTTAACTTTATTACATGAAATTGTTTGGTACAACCATGGTATAATAAAACAGGTATTCTCTTCCCGAGATGGAACTTGATTACGTCACAAAGTGTTGCCACTGATTGTTCTTTTCGGTAAAATTAAGGACTTTCTCAATTAGTTCATGAATATTTAAAAAAATATTTAGTAAATTAGCTATTTAGTATCTCGCGATTCTCGCGTGATTTATCAATTCAATATTTTATAAATTGATATAATGGACTATTAATTCGAAATTGGTGTATAAAATTCAAAAATGCATTACGCTCAGGTAATTCAATTTCACACAGTGGCAACATATCAAACTGATGACGTAGTCAAGTTCCACCTACGTCATCAGCTGTCACGGGAAGAGAATACCTTATTTTATTGTACCATGGGTACAACGTTCCACCCCACTTTTGGTCATTATCTCTTCTACTTGTAGGATTGACTGGAAGAAATCCCTGACAGGGATAAGTCCGCCTTTGTACTATTGTGTTTCATCTGCATTTCAATTGTGGCATTTTAAGTACAATAAAGAATTTTCAATACAATAGTAAATAGACGTCCCCTACGTCTCGATTGGCCGCCTAGAAGAGAAATGGTCTGAAATTGCGGACCATTTGTTACCGGGAGTGGTCCGCGAAAACTCTTATTTCGGAGTAAGTACTCTCAGATTACCTTATAGTTCTTATTCAATAGTAATAGTGTCTTTAGATAGCTTTTTCTACTACGGCGAACCCACAAGAAGGGTTATTTTATTTATTTATTTAACTTTATTACATAAAATTGTATTGTACAACGTTCCACCCCACCTTTGGTCATTATCTCTTCTACTTGTAGGGTTGCTGGAAGAGATCCCTGACAGGGATAAGTCCGCCTTTGTACTAGGTATTGTGTTTAATCTGTATTTCAATTGTGGCTTTTTAACTACAATAAAGAATTTTCAATACAATAGTAAATAGATGTCCCCGACGTCTCGATTGGCCGCCTAGAAGAGAAATGGTATGAAATTGCGTACCATTTGTTACCGGGAGTGGCCCGCGAAAACTCGCCGTTATTTCGGAGTAAGTACTCTCAGATTACCTTATAGCTCTTATTCAATAGTAATAGTGTCTTTAGATAGCTTTTTCTACTACGGCGAACCCACAAGAAGGGTTATTTTATTTATTTATTTAACTTTATTGCATGAAATTGTATGGTATAACGTTCCACCCCACCTTTGGTAATTATCTCTTCTACTTGTAGGGTTGACTGGAGAGATCCCTGACAGGGATAAGTCCGCCTTTGTACTATTGTTTCATCTGTATTTCAATTGTGGCTTTTTATGTACCATAAAGAATTTACAATACAATAGTAAATAGACATCCCCGACGTCTCGATTGGCCGCCTAGAAGAGAAATGGTCCGAAATTGCGTACCATTTGTTACCGGGAGTGGTTGGCGAGAACTCGCCGTTATTTTGGAGTGAGTACTCTCAGATAACCTAATAGGAATAGTGTCTTTAGATAGCTTTTTACCCGACGGCGAGGCCAAAAGAAGGGTTGTTTTATTTTATTTCAAGATAGTCATCATCATAGTCACCAAGATCCAGGACTATTTGAAAAAGAATATTTACCAACTAGCCCTGACCGGAGATCGAACCCGAAACCTCTAGGTGGCGGATTAACATGGCAATCACTACGTCACAGAGGTCGACCAGGTATAGCAATAAAAATATAGTTCGTATAGTATTCGTACATACATACATACATACATACATACTATCACGTCTTTATCCCTAATGGGGCAGACAGAGCATTTTGGGTCTTGCGGCTCTATGCAGAGCCCAGGGCCGCAAGACCCAAAAGCCATTTTGAGCGTCACGGTGGGCGAGAAGATGGAAAAGCAATCAATACAGTGATGGGTTGCTAGCCGCATCGCCTGTTAACATGATTTGCATTTTTGCCCATTCCCTCGATCGGCTTTTACGATCTGCGTGGGAAGAGAAGCAGCTGGTACATTCTAAGTTTTTTTTATTTATTTCTCCCAGACCAGCATGGGAGGTAGTATTCGTAAGTATAGTTTAATCTTGTTGAGTTTTGAGAGAATTTGGGAATTTGTGTGCGTTTACATTTATAGACGCCTTATCCCGGGATGTGTGAAAAATAAACTTTAAAAGGAAAACCTATTGGTAGCTCAATAAAGCTGTGGAGTGCGGCACATCGCTGGCCGGCGTCCAGTGGGATCTCGTCGATTTTCTTCATTATTTTTATAGTTGAGAGTACGCAGTCTGCTCTCTTCGCTGCGTGACAGCTGAGACAATCGAAACTTCTACACTTTATTAGCAGCCTTTCATATCCCTACATCCTTACTAATATTATAAATGCGAAAGTGTGCTTGTATATTTGTTTGTTTGTTACCACTTCTCACTTCAACCACTGAGCCTATTTAGATGATATTTGATACGGATATAGTTTGATCCAGGGAAGGATATAGAATAGTTTTTTATCCCGACATTCCCGCGAGGAGCGAAACCGTAGTAAGAAATGCTTTTTATTCTAGTTTCAACGAAGTATAATAATACTAGCCGTGCTAGGTTAGTTTTTGAAGCGTGAAGTGGTAACAAACAAATATACAAACTCACTTCGCATTTATAATATTTGTAGGATAGCATAGAATAGTAAGATTAGCTGCGCCTTGCGGTGCTACACGCGCCTAAAGTAGCCTATGTGTTAATCCAAGGTGTCAACTTCCTGCATGCTAAATTTTATCAAAAAATGGTCCAGCTATTTGCACGTGAAGAAATCACAAACATACACACACACTTACAAACTTTCGCTTTTAATATCATTGTGATCTTAGATGGCCAAGTTGATTAAGTACTTATATAAATTTTCTGGTGAAGTCGTCAATGGACGAGATAAAAATTTTGAAAAGGCTTGAATATTTTTCTGCTGCTAGGAATAACGTTCCTCTTTACGATTTTCTTTCTTATTTCTGTTAGAAGTGTACATGTACAGTGTGCACTTCACGCTGTCTGACAGCTGAGACAATCGAAACTTCTTCACTTTATTAGCAGCTTTTTAAACGAGAAATACTTTATAGTCTCCTAGAAATATAATAATATTTTTTGGGCCACGTCAATTGTATAAAAATTCTGTAGATTTTAGTATCTCGTCGACTTTCTTCATTATTTCTGTTGGAAGTGCCTCTACGCTGGCTGACAGTTTAGACAATATCCAAACTCACGGATTCAAATGAAACTTTTTTGTTATGTAGCTGTTAAGCCTGGGCAACATATAGAGTATAATTGATTTTGGAAAATGGAAAACCTGATGCAGAACCATAATGGTTCAGCTAAACTATAAGAAATATAAAAATGACGCTTTAGCAAAAGTGGTTTAGCCTGATGAGCATTTTCCGGAGTCATAAAGTTCACGCGAACGAAGTCACGGGCTTCGACTAGTATAATAACATTTTTCTTGGCTATGTTTCTGTAGATTTCGCAGGGTCTCGTAGATTTTCTTTATTGTTTCCGTTCCGTTGGAAGTACGCAGTCTGCTCTTTAAGCAGAGGCAATCGAAACTTCTACACTTTATTAGCAAACTTATATACGAAAAGTACTCTATATCATAATTTCATAGAAATATAAAAAAGCTCACTGGTTTTTTTTCTGTAGATAATAATCTATATCTATCTATACATATAATAAAACAGTAAAAAAAGTGTGTCTGTACATTAAATATATTTCCAAAAAAAATATTGGGGGCGATGGATGAATTTGAAAAAAAATGTCTGTCTGTTTGTCTGTTTGTACACGCTAATCTCCGGAAATATTGGACGGATTCGAATGAAACTTTTTTTGTTATATAGCTATTAAGCCTGGGCAACGTATAGGGTATAAATAATTTTGGAAAATGGAACGCCTGATGCAGAACCATAATGGTCCAGCTAAACTATAAGAGATATAAAAATGCCGCCTTAGTAAAAGTTGTTCAGCCTGATGAGCATGTTCCAGAGACATAAAGTCCAAGCGAACGAAGTCGCGGGCTTCGGCTAGTAATAATAATAATCGTTTATTGCTCACCATAATTTACATACATAGGTACAACTTATACTACTCAGTATCTTAGTTAAAGCAGTAGACTATGGTGGTTTGGTTCCTGAACTAGAAATATTCCTGTGTCTCAGGTTATCAACCCTCCACCCCCAGAGACGGTCTTACATAGTAGTGAGATTTAAAAAAAATGTATATATATATTTATATACAATAATTTAAACAATAAGTATAAGAAGGAAAATATAAATGCAATGAGGATAGAAAACGATAAAAGAAAAAAAAAAGAAAAACAAAGATCTGGAGACGGAATGAATATGAACACAATATGTTTTTTCGTGTTTTTGATTGAATAGCATGTGTCTGCGAGTGTATATGTGTTGTGTGTTGTTGTGTGATGTGTATGAATAATGGAAAACGAGTGTAGTGATAGATGATATGATATTTCGAAGTCTTATCCATTTTCTTCTTCAAATCGCGCCCGGTAAAGATCAAGCTCGTGCGACAGAATTAGTACTATTACTCACGTACAGAATCTTAATCATCATATTAATTCAAAGAAATAACTACTCAATGTCGTAAGCGATATGGTTTAATTTAGCTCGCGTCAGAACTCGGCACCTTTTCGTTTAGATACCTCGAAGTGCATTGCAAGCCAATTTTATTCTTATTACTCCAGACATACGATTCAGGTCACTGAATTTCCCACTCCGGAGTGGTCGCTGAGCGTATCGTAATAATGCAGGTATATATTTTCGATACCTAACTGGGAAGTGACACAGTCCTGCTCGTGCTTCAAACATAAACAGCCAGTGCTTAAACCACGAACCATCATACCACTTTAAATTATAATAGCAAGTTAAACTACTGTCATAAAAAAATACCAGCCGGAAACAAAAGTGACTGAAAGTAGTTTTAATAAGAAGTTTATTTATATAGCCCAGCGGATTAGCTCGTTGAAATGGCAGTGGGCGGAACACATAGCGCGAAGAACCGATGGCCGATGGGGCAAAATGTTTCTCGAATGGCCCACGTACAGGCAAGCGAAGCGTAAGACACCCCTCACAAGGTGATCTGACGACCTGACCAAGGTCGCTGGAAGGCGCTGCCACTCTAGGTCGGTCATTTTGGAAAACATTGGGAGAGGCCTGTATCCAGCAGGGATGTTATGGGACTAAAATGATGGTATACCATTTTTATGTCCAAATAGAGCCATCTATTATTTGCTACGGAAAGCCGTAACTTTCACTGAAAACATTAACTTTTGAACGGCTGTACCGATTTTCATCAAACATAGCTGATAAACACTGCAAGGAATATTGCTTTTCATGTAAAAAAACCGCATCAGAATTGGTCCATCTGTTCGAGTGCTATAATACCACAGACAGACACACAGACAGACAAACATTAGCGACAAATTTATAACATCCCTCTTTTTTGTAGGAGGTTAAAAAAGTTAACATCAAGAAATTGGACCAAAATTGTCTTCACAAATCTAGATTATTGGCCTAGACTTCAGAGACAACTAGATCTTCATTGCGACCGTGGTAAGCCTGATTATGAAATACAAGTCACCTCACTTGCATTCACTACGACTTCGCTGTAAAGTTTGAATGATTATGTTTAAGTGATACCTGGTACCTGGGTGACCGAGCTTTGCTCGGTCGGTTACATCTCAAACATTAACTAATTTTTTTAAACTTGTCTAAAAACAGTACAAAATAAAAAAATATATTTAAACTTGAACATAAAAAAAACAAAAGTAAGTCACCGAGTGGGATTCGAACCCGTAACACTCTTTTTAGCGGTCAGCATCCTTAACCACTGAGCTAAGCGGATGGCGGCCGGTGCGAGAAAATTAGCGACCATATTCTGCGTGGAAAGAAAAACGAATGAAAACTCGAAAACACGCGTTTTCCCAAACATAAGACTAATCTAGATCGATTGTTTACCCCCAAAAACCCCCATATACCAATTTTCAGCAAAATCGTTAGAGCCGTTTTCGAGATCACAGAAATTTATAAATATATATATAAATAAATATACAAGAATTGCTCGTTTAAAGGTATAAGATTTTATGAATTTCAATCAAGATAGATTCATTGAAATATTGACTTGAGAGTGGATTAGCAACCTGTGACCATCAAGGATATAAATATACGATCGACACTTTCTTCCAGCAATTAAAAACATCGATTGGCTGATGATGTTCTTCATCCAGTAATGAGCAGCGGAGCTTTCGAAGTCGTATCGGTAATTTCGCTACTCGTCACTAAATGGATAGCGCCATCTTTCATTTGCTAGAGAAAGCCCTGACTTTCAAGCGTTAATCCCTGATAACTTTCCAATTGATTTTCATCAAACATAGCTAAAAACCACCCTAAGAGAATTAGCTTTCTAATAAAGGTTAAGTTAAAATAATTACTACTTCTACAACAGCCGACAATCGACATAAATTATGATATTTATGACCTAAAGCCCTCAAAAAATGTATTAGTCCTTAGGGACAACGGGACAACATAACGTTCTTTTTAACATTTCGTGAAGTAAAAGCGAAGTGAAGTGAGCTGTATTCCAGTATCGGCCGCTAATGATAATGAAGACGCCGAAGTGGTCTTAAACAATTGGAAAGACGCCAGAGATGCACCACTTCGCTTTTATACATCTTTTATAGCACTCCAAACTAGCCTTTATGCCTTATTTTCTCGTATAACTTAATAAGGAAGAAAATACGGGACTTTAGTCCATACAATCGTTTTCGTTTCTTTCCTCCTTAGTTAATTAGGGTTATTAACTGAGTATATAATTTTTCAAAACTAAAAACCAATTTCACCCCCAAAGTACACAACCGATTTTGAAAAAAAACCTATGGGAACACCTCGCAAGTATACCCTTCCAAACTAAAAAATAATTCTAAATAGGACCAGGCGTCTATTTGCATTTTTTGACGTACACAACGTTGCATACTATATTTTGTCAACGACTATATTCACTAAATAAAATACACAAATAAACAAGGAAAAATATGAAAATGTTAGACTTATGTTAGGTAGGCACATGGAATTGTATGTACTGCGTAGGCACTAGGTATCTACCAGGTAAACCCGTTTTTATAATTGACGTCTTCCTAGTGACTATGTTTCAAAAGTTTTTTTGTGTTGGCAGTATAGTAGATCTGTAGAAAAAAAAGTTCTAGGTCTATGGCTAGGCGTATCTTTTTGGCGAAATAACGACAGTACGAGTATGTGCTGTTATAGGGAACATACTATGACTTTCCAGACATCATAAATTATCAATGTTCTTATATTAGTGTTCGTTACTTTTTAAAAGACATGTAACAGTACAGGTGTAGAAAAATTAACTAACTTAATATACGGAGTCTAACAGGGACCCGTATAAAACCGCCATTGAAGCTTCGCTCCTCATATATTCAAGACAACAATTTGTCGGTCCATTTGAGTTCGCCACACAATGAGTTTATGGTTCAAATGTACTGGAAAGCGAGTGTGCCTTGCACGGTATTAGCTGAATACAAACACTTTTTCCGTAAAATAAAATTCCCATGGGAAATTTTTTGTCCTGCTTTCATGCCAAAATGGCTAAACGGATTGGATTTGTACTTGTCATAGAGTTAGCTTATTAAATGAAATAACACATACTCCAAGTCCTCCCGTGGATGTCGTAGAAGGCGTCTTAGGAAATACAAGCTAAACAAAGCTTATTAACATCAATGAGACCTCTCCAACCCAGAGAGTGTAGCCCAAATCTTTGAACTGTAAATATAAATTTTTTGAAGGATTATCTAAGGCTTGGTCAAGACAAAAATTTAAAATGATGTCTCCTTTTTCACTGGACTCTGAAAAAATCATGTAAGTATCCCCTTAATATTCTGGTAGGATCTTACTATCATTTGACAACGCCAGCAACACCACGAGTAACAACAGTCGTCCAAAAATGAGAGCACAAATTACATATTACAGATATTAAAATGAAGGACTAAGGCAGTAAATTCTCGAATTAAAGTAATATTTTAACGTAAAACTTTAGAGTAAACAGCCCAATTAATTTATTACACGGCACAACGGTTTTAAGTAATTTACGAGATTGTTTTCAACATTATCATACGCAGCATAACCTATTTTAGTTTGTTTGGTTGTTTGAACAGATGACCTAGCAGGTTTTAAGTTGTTTTATCTCACAAACTTACAAATATGTAAATAATTAAACAATCATATTTTATTACCTATTTTAGTTGGTTTGAACGGGTGTTCCTCAGATGACCTAGCAGGTTTTAAGTTGTTTATCTCACAAACCCTATTGATAATTAAACAGTCATTATTAATTTTTATTTGCCGTGTGGTTTCCGACAGAGTAGAATAAGGCCTCTCCAAGTCCTCCCGTGGAAGTCGTAGAAGGCGACTTAGGAAATACAAGCTAAACAAAGCTTATAAACATTATTGAGACCTCTCCAGTTTCCAACCCGTCTGGTCAGCGTGGAGAGTGTAGTCCTATGGCTGCTCTGGCTAAGTATGGCTCTGCTAAGTACAGAGAGGGTCGTGCTCCTACAGTGGAGACAAAAGTACCTGATGATGATGATGATTTTTTATTTATCAGTGTTTACCCTAACGGGGCAGTCAGAGCTTACTGGACCTTACGGCTCTAAGCAGATAGAGCTCAGGGTTGCGAGACTCAAAAGCCACTCTTAGCGTGAAGATGAAAGCTTACAAACATCAATGAGACCTCTCCAACCCGTCTGGTCAACGAGGAGAGTGTAGGCCAAGACCTCTAGCTGCCCTGGCCATGTATGGCTCTGGTAGTACAGAGAGGGTCATGCTCCTGCAGTGGAGACATTGTCCCACGGTCGGACTTGGATGGTAATGGTACTATACCAAGTAATATCTATACATATAATAAAACAGTAAAAAAAGTGTGTCTGTACATTAAACATATTTTAAAAAAAAATATTGGGGGCGATGGAGACATAGTAATAGAGTAAGAATTAAAAAAAATGACTGTCTGTTTGTCTGTTTGTCTGTATGTCTTTTTGTCTGTTTGTACACGCTAATCTCCGGAAATACTGGACGGATTCGAATGAAACTTTTTTTGTTATATAGCTATTAAGCCTGGGCAACATAGAGGGTATAAATGATTTTGGAAAATAGAACGCCTGATGCAGAACCGTAATGGTCCAGTTAAACTACAAGAGATATAAAAATGTCGCCTTAGTAAAAGTTCTTCAACCTGATGAGCATTTTCCAGAGACATAAAGTCCACGCGAACGAAGTCGCGGGCTTCGGCTAGTCTAAAATAATGGTCTTGGAAAAAGGAATCAAAATAGCGATGGGTTACTAGCAGCATCGCCTGTGGCTTACACACAAGGTTCGTTGTTGTACAAGGTTTGTATTTTCGCCTGTTCCCCTGAGCACATGCGAATATACATTCTTAGTTTTTTCTTTTGTGCCAGAACAACATGGAAGATGCAAATAACGTGAATGCAAACTACGCTATCAATATATGACAAAACTATAAATAATATGGAACTGGGACAGCATTCAAATCTCAATGCAAACAGAATTGTACAAGTTTCCAGCAATAAATCAATGCAGTTGACATATTTGTTCCGAGATATCAGATAGCGCTATCTGGACGAGAATAAAAGCTTATATTGATCTTGGACTTCCATTTGATAAAATATATCCGACGGCGATCTCGATGACCTCCGTGGCTTAGTGGTCACCATACTAGTCCGCCACCCAGAGGTTCCGGGTTCGATCCCCGGTCAGGGCAAGTTGCAAAATGGCCTTTTTCAAATTGTCCTGGGTCTTCGATGTTTATCTATATATGTATTTGCCATAAAATATAGTATACTTTGGGGCTAGCTCAATCAGTGTAATTTGTCCCTATATTTTTATTAATTAATTAATTTTTATATTAATAAATAAAATTTAAAAAAAAATTATATTATATTGACGCATTGCGCTAATTACAATTTTGTACATATTTCCTTTGGAAATATTGTAATAATGTTCGAATGTACATTCGGATTTTTTTTCCCAGAACGCCCTTAAGAGTTGCGTAGTATATATACTTTATGCCATGACTACAAAAAAAAAGAAAGATTTAAGCGAAAATATATATTTAATAAAAAAGGAAGGGTAAATTAATAAAAACACACATTCAAATTATTGCGTTTTAATCAATTCACCCTTCCTTTTCCTTACTAAATATCTATTTCTCGTATCATGGATCATGTAAACTAAGTATTGATAACAAGCCTGAAGAGCTGCGATGTAAAATGCAGCGTCGCTAGAACTCCCAAGTCGAAGTCAGAGTTTGTCAGGAAGGAGTGAGCTAAATAATGCATGTCTACAGTTTCAAAGAGGGCGAAAGAGGGCCGTAATTCGAGACGATCAATCGTTACGAAGTTTCTAGAATAGGTACCCACGAGTACACAACTTTGTAGGTATTAGAGATATTTGAATACCTGCTCTGTAGCAATATCGATAATTTTTAAAATAATTTGACGTATAGGTCAAAGTCAAAGTCAAAGTAAAAAAAATACATTCAATATAGGATAAATTTATCTCTTATTAAAGGTCATTTTTTTGACTGTCCTACTGAACGTCGAAAGTTAAAAAATCGATGTACTGTATCCAGAAAGTATATAAAAACGATTTACGTGAACTAGAAAGTATGCTATATCGAATTACGCAATTTCGTGTTTCTCATTGCGATATACGTTAGTTCGACAGATTATTATAACGAATTACTTTATACCGTATGTTCTTATATAATTTTAGTGCAAAAGCTAAAAACTACTAGGTCACCACTCTTTAATAAAAATCATGCGTATCAGAAGGCATTTAGGATTCCTATGGTGTCTGTAGTGTCACTCGGTCTGTTTGTGCTTTGTCAATCTATACATATAACAAACAGTAAAAAATGTGTCTTTACGTTAAATATTTTCAAAAACAAAATTATACAGATAACAGAAACAGTATTAGAAAAAGAATTTTAAAAAAAATCTGTCTATTTGTACACGCTAATCTCCAGAAATACTGGACGGATTCGAATGAAACTTTTTTGTTGTATAGCTGTTAAGCCTGGGCAACATATAGGTGATGATTTTGGAAAACCTGAACACCTGATGCAGAATAATAATATAATGGTCCAGCAACTACAAGAAATATAAAAATCACGCCTTAGAAAAAGTTGTTCAGCCTAATGAGCATTTTCCGGAGTCATAAATTAATTGTAATTTATGTAATTAGTCATGTAATTTGTCCCTATATTTATATATTTATATATATTTATTAATATATAAAATCAACGCGAACGAAGTAGTGGGCTTCGGCTAGTTTTAAATAATTAAATAAATCTGGCCCAATCTAAATCGAAATGTTAACTTCTCGAAACATTTTTTATAATGTCAAAACGACGGTATATTATATTTTTGGAATTAAATTTTAAGTAAAGAGCGCATGTCGAATCAAAGCATAAGTTGATTTTCGTTACACGTAATTTTGTAATAATAACAAAGTCTCTGTTTCTGTAGGAGTAAGAAAAACATTTTCTACAACGCTCTGAACCCAAGACAATACCAGCCAATATTATCGGATTTTCTCCTCTTAGTTATATCATCCTGGTACCTAAACTACGGCTCTGTAATGGCGGACTCGGAAAATATTTTCCCAGCGGTTCGGAAGGAATTGGTGTTCTTTATTTAGACCTTTATAAGGACAGATGAATACATTCCTAGGTTTGTGTATGTATTTTATTCAGGCCTGCCATTTTGTGTAGGTTGGTAAACTTACTATACAAAACAAAACAAGTTTTTTTATTACCACGTAATAAGTTTGCTTTTGAAGTAAGGAACAGAAGTTATAAAAAAGTATATAAATAGTTATGAAAAAGCATTCCATGTTACAAGGAATGTGTAAAAATTTTTTTTACAACACGTTACATTTTATCTTAAAAGGTTATATTTTTTTTATCAATTACATACATCTATTCATTTTTATTTAAATCGAATTTTTTCGACTCGACAAGAAGGCTTTGTTACTTTCCAAGAACTCAAATCAGATACTTTTTCCTAAACGTCAAAACAACATTTTCTTTGGGATAAGTATGAAATATTAGCTGTACCCGCGGGCTTCGCTCCCCGTGAGAATTTCGGGATAAAGAGTATCCTATGTCCTTCTCCGGGTCTCAAACTATATCCATACCAAATTTCATCCAAATCGATCCAGTAGTTTAAGCGTGAAGAGCTAACAAACAAACAAATATACAAACTCACTTTCACGTTTACAATATTAGTAGGATAGGATAGGATATACTAATGACGTAATAGTTTCTTGGAGTCATAGTGCTCTTAATATAAGTTTTTCAAAAATATTTATATAAACTATATTGATCCACAATTAATATTGTTTACAATTGGCGGACTTAACGCTAAGAGCGTTCTCTACCAGTCAATAACAGGGATAAACAGGGATATAATCTAAAATCACGTTGAAAATGGATATTATCATGACAAGGGACATTATTTGGTGAAGTTCTATTTTCTTACCAGTACAAAATAATTTATTTTGGTCCAGGAAAGTACCCAAATTAGGTTAACTACGAGTAGTATGTTTTCGAAACCATACTTACTCGTACCTACACAACACGGTACATACTATGTACGCACTTGATATCTATCTACCAGTGTGGCATAAAGAAGAGGAGAAAATTCGATAATACCCCGCTTTTGTTTTCCTTCATTGTCTTTGTAGGCTTGCTATCTCATTTCCAGCATTTTCCCGCCTTTTGAAATTTATGTAATGATTATTTTAAGTTTGGCAATAACAATAACAGTTTTCTAACGTAATCTTTGTTTCCAAATACATAAAGATTCCATTTTAATTAAATAATTTTCTACAATCCCTAAATAAGTTATAATATGGTATACGAGTAACGTTACTGATTCCAAGCTTTATTTTTGTTGCCAGTTACACGAAAAGTCTAGCAGATTTTTCAAATGAATGTTAGGAATAACGTCCTCAAATCTAATTTTGATTTCTATGTATGATTTCTTTGGCGTAGCTGGCAACTGCCTGGCGCCTTTCAGTAACATATACAATGTCCTTTTTAATTAAGTACAAATATTTTAAGAGGTGATCCAGTCCATCATTCCTAACAACTTTTTCCATTGAATGTATATTGTATAAAAAAAATCATTTCCCATAGTGTGTTATCACGTGTCTACTTCGATTTGTAAGAGAACCTAAAAATTTTTTTTCGTATTTAGATATACATTCAATAAGAAAATTTGTTCAAAATGATGGACTGAACCACCCCTTAAAATATTTGTACTTAATTAAAAAGGACATTGTATAACTCATATATAAGTCGATAATATTTTCATCATTCATCATTTCAGCCGCATGAGTTCCAAGATGGCCGATCTCTAATTATATCTTCATTAATTTAAGTATATACATAATCAAGGAGCAACTTTTTAGCCACACATATTTGTTTGCATCTATTATTTGACCGGGAGAGACTGTCATATTTATAGCATTAGGTCCGCCACTTAAACTTTTTTAAACTGTGCAATAAAGTGTTAATAAATAAAAAAACTCGCTAAAATAATCACATTTATACATGAATAGGTAGCATTTAAATATTTTCACAGACAGAAGGAAAACTCCCATTCCAATGTAAACGTAATGAAGTAAAAACAATCAGTGAATCCTATAAAAGAATTCTTGCGCGCTCCAAACCCGTACAAAGCCGATGGCAAAATGGCGACCGGTTTTCATTTAATAAAATATATTGATGCATTGTGCGAATTCCCTTTTGTACATATTTACTTTGGAAATATTGTTACGCCGTCCCTTTTGGGCGAAAAGATAGACTTCAAATGATTTTGGCTCGAATTTTTCGCATTATTTGTACAGAACATTTTCGTTGGGTGTTATGATTATTTTCGGCGTCAGATCTTCGACTATCTAAACTTTTCCATTTCCGTTTTTTGACTGGAATATTTTATTTTTCTTTAGATGTGTTTTTGTTTATCTTATTTATCTATTTATATTCCTATTTACAGATAAAATATTACACTGAAAAAAGTGGTAGCTGAACCAGTTTTGCTACTTGCAATTTGTTTATTAGATACCAAACTTTTGTTCAAATTAGCAGAACAATGTAGTTTTAATTAAAACACATTTTAAGGAACACTACTAGTAGCCCTGAGTTCAGAAGTCACTCGATTTTGGTAACGTGTCGAAAATTTTTTTTGCTACTAGCAACTATTCTTTTTTCTCAGTGTTAAGACGTGACTCGACGTAGTCATGATGTCATTTAAAATTCTATTTTAAAATTGTTAATTTCTTCATTTTATTCGTTGGTTTCTACGACGTGACTCGAGAAAAAGTAGCTGGTAGTTACATTTAACGTTTTGGAAACCTAAGCTACATATCCGGTTACTGTTTAAATATATAAATGAAATATTGAAAAGTCTTGGTTGTTGTTAAAAATAGAGGAGAAAGTTTTGACGATGATGATAAGAATACCTTGTTGTTGATTTTCATCCGTGTAAGTAGCCAATAAGATTTTTCAAGCTTTCTAAAGGCCTGACATAGCCTAACGACTAATAAACTTAGCTGTAAGTAAATTATCTAACGTTAAAAACTAGCTAATAAAAAAGAAAGAAAAATTTACAATTCGCTTGTCAACCTAAAAAATATAAAAGTGATAAAAGTGCCTTAATCGATAATATAGACGATTTTAAGAAAGTAATTTGAATAAAAAAAATCAAAGTTGTCATCAGGATTTTTTAATGCAATTTTAAACATCACACCGGAAGTGACGACACACAGCAATCGATGTTTACATTTTTCGCATGCCTGCACTAAAAAAACAATGACATCTGTTAACTGTCAATGTCTCCTGTTTAAATTACCATCGTGACAGTGACAATACAATACAGTGGTGCTATTTTTGAAACGTGAAGTCACTAAACGAACGGTTTTTGTATGGAAAAACCATTTGTTTAGGTGACACTACGTTTCAAAAATGGCACTTCAGTACAGCACTGGAAGTGGGAATAGCCAACATAACTAAAAAAATCTTTATCGTGACTTCACATCCTCAAATAGCTTAAACTTGCTTGAAAATGAAGGTCATTGAGATTTTTGCAAATATCTAATTATGTAAGACCTTATTTTAAAACTAGCCGAAGCCCGCGACTTCGTTCGCGTGGACTTTATGTCTCTGGAAAATGCTCATCAGGCTGAACAACTTTTACTAAGGCGGCATTTTTATATCTCTTATAGTTTAGCTGGACCATTATGGTTCTGCATCAGGCGTTCCATTTTCCAAAATCATTTATACCCTATATGTTGCCCAGGCTTAATAGCTATATAACAAAAAAAGTTTCATTCAAATCCGTCCAGTATTTCCGGAGATTAGCGTGTACAAACAGACAAACAGACAAACAGACAAACAGACATACAGACAAACAGACAAACAGACAGACATTTTTTTTAAAATTCTTACTCTTTTACTACGTCTCCATCGCCCCCAATATTTTTTTTGGAAATATATTTAATGTACAGACACAGTTTTTTTACTGTTTTATTATATGTATTGTACAGACACAGTTTTTTTACTGTTTTATTATATGTATAGATATGATTAGAGAAAGCTTTTCCTAGAGGTTATTCCTCGAAACGGATTGCAAATAAGATTTTTTTTAAATTACTTGACAAGCCAATCATCAAGTCATACAAATATCCAAAGATAAATAAATGTTTTTTGACTTGTTTTTAACAACCGCGGAGATTATAAGGAGGTAACCAACCCAAATAGTTGACCAACTCCGTAATTAAACCAACATTGTTCCAGTCGTAATATTTGATGGAATTGTTTAGCTCGCGACGGCGTCCGCGATATTTTAATTAAAACAATTTCTCGCGAATATAACTTTTGATGAATTTGGGTTTGCTGTTATGAAGTAGGTTTAAGAAAATATGGACATTCTTATACTATCTATACCGTCTATATCGTCCTACAACTATAAATAGAGACTTCATCATCATCATCAGGTCTGTTTGTTGTTTGTATCATAGAAGAATATACATACCCGAACAGACGAACATACATACACACATAGCAGAGAAACACATAAATGGTGTCGTCATCGACAAAACTACCCCAACTGCACCATCGCGTCAACGACAACCGAAGCGGAGGAAGCAGCAGAAACCCGAGGGAGATGGGAATCGACTTTCGTCGGTTCCCAGGATGGTTCCTCCTGAGTCTGACAAAGGTCAGCCCGATGAAGAAGGCTTAAGTGGAGCGAAGAAAAAAGAGGCCTTCTTGTCGGAATCAGTGCGGAACTGCACTGACAGGACCAAACCACCTGCTGCGTCCCGCCGTCCCAAAGACGCAGCTGTACGTGTCCAGACTGTTCCACTCCACAAAGGCGGAGGAAGTGATGGAGTACGTCCGCGTGAAGACCAACATCACGCTGAGGGTCGTGAAGGTGGAGTCGCGCCACAGTGTGAACTTCACGCCCTTCGTGGTGCGAGTCCCGGTGGAGAAGCTGGCGACCTTCATGGAAGCTAACTTTTGGCCGAAGGGGTTGTGTATCGTCGCTTTCGTGGAACGTTACCCGACACTCAGATGACACGCAACACGTCGCAGCCTCATCGAGTGACATAATTTAAGTTTTATATTGTATGTATGTTAGTCTATAAGGTATTTATAAATATGGGCCTGTAATGTAAATTTTCATTTCGTTGTCTGAAATTTAATATATTATTTATTATTATCAACACCACCTGTTGGTAGACCGGTACAAGAGGCCTACGGCCTTAAGTCTGCCATTTACAATTTCATTTATCTTCATCATCATCATCATCAGGTCTTTTTGTCTCCACTGCAGAAGCACGACCCTCTCTGTACTACCAGAGCCATACTTGGCCAGAGCAGCCAGAGAACTTGGCCTACATAACATACATTTTCCTCGCTGGCCGGTTTGGAGAGATCTCATTGATGTTTCATAAACTTTATTTAGCTTGTATTCCCTAAGTCGCCTTCTACGACATCCAAGGGAGGACTTGGAGTGGCCCTACTCTACTCTGCCGGAGACCACACGGCATAAAGAGAGACTTATCACAAGTTAATAGGATCTCAACGGTTCAAGCTAAATAAATGGCTGTGAAACCATCCATTATTTCAGCCGTCGGCGTCTACCCTTAGATTAGCTAGGTACACCGATTAATGAATCTAATTAAGGAAAAAAGCGATAAACTTGTTTTACGGTAGCTATGTTATTAACTATTTTTCATGATAATTCTTAGATAGTATGGTTTTACGGTACCGTCGTGTAGGCGTATGCTTAGCTTTGCATTAGTGTGAGTGGGCGCCAGGAATAGTCAGGCAAAAAATTATATAAGAATAAAAAAATAGTTTTATGATAATATATTTTACTATTTATTTATTATTAATGTTAATTTATATCACTGGAACGTCAAGCTGTTAGCGTTGGTGAAGGTGAATACGGAGAAGTGCACGGCATGAAGATGACGCGCAAGGGTCGTGCCTCGTCTCAGGCCGAGTTTCAAAAACTTCAGACAAACAAAAAAGAATTTTCCAAATTGATCCACGCGTTGTCGAGTAATCGGGGAACATACATAAAAAACATACACATTCGAATTAACAACCTCCTTTTTTGAAGTCGGCTAAAAGTGAAAGTTCATTACAAGTCTATAGATTTTAAAGTAGTCGTTTAATTTGGAACCGTGTCACGTGGCTCCGGATTTACTGAGTGCCGGAAAGTTCCGAGAACTTTCCGGCTTAGCCAGTTCCGGCGGAATTTCAACGGACCAAATTCCGTGAAAGGCTTCTGACGCTTTCTTGAATTATTAATTCGAGTCTCATCAAAAATAATTGCTTGAAAATGTTAAGTAAACAAATTATATTAGGTCTAACAAAATATACTGAAACTATTTTAAGGGTGAACTTAGTACGTGATAGTAAACAACTTTCCCCAAAGAACACATATCGAAACATAAAAAATAATTTTTGACTTTCCGTAGAAACTCGGATCAGCTTATCGGTCAACTTGTATGGGAAGCCAAAAATTACTTTTCATATTTCGATACGTGTTTCTTGGGGAAAGTTGTTCAGTATCATGGACTGAATTCACCCTTAAAATAGTTAAAGTATATTTTGTTAGACTTTATATATTTTTTTAAATTATGTACATAGGTTAGGTATAGTTTGCTTATTAAGTTTAGGCTGGTTTATTACAGCTACGCGGGAGATCCGTACGAAACACGCTCCGGGCATAGAATAATTATAAGTATTACATACAGAACGGAATTTCCCAAGGTCCCGCGCAATATTCATTCCTGTCCCCCGTGCTCGCACCTCTCCCCCGTTCTCGCTTTGCTGCAAGCAAGCAAGAGGCAAGAGGCAGGCGCCTGCAGCCGCAAATTGACCTAATCGTGGATGCCAGATGACCCCAAAAGCAAGGCAGACCTAGGCCGAAACTGCGGGATGACTTAGATAGGTAATACATGGCTGACTGGCGGACTATAGCCTTGAGTAGGGACGAAAGGAAGGCCTACCCAGCAGTGGGACACAAATTTGGCAAATAATCCATACTTATAAATAAAGCTGAAGAGTTTGTTTGTTTGTTTGTTTGTTTGAACGCGCTAATCTCAGGAACCACTGGTCTGATTTGAAAAATTCTTTCGGTATTAGATAGGTCGTTTATCGAGAAAGGCTATAGGCTATATTGCATCATGCCCGCGACTTCACTCGAGTGGATAACGCGGGCGAAGCCGCGCGCTGCCTCTAGTAAAAAATATATATACCTCAGTATTGCAATACTTTCTCTTTAAAAAAATGTCATACATATCCAATTAATTATTAACTATAAAGATTGAATTCTTAGGGTTCCGTACCCAAAGGGTAAAAACGGGACTATTACTAAGACTTCGCTGTCTGTCCGTCCGTCCGTCTGTCCGTCTGTCTGTCACCAGGTTGTATCTCAAGAACCGCCATAGCTAGACAGTTGAAAATTTCACAAAGTATGTATTTCTGTTGCCGGTGTAACAACAAATACTAAAAACCAAATAAAATAAATAATTAAGGGGGGCTCCCAAACAACAAATGCGATTTTTTATAGATAATGGTACGGAACCCTTAGTGCGCGAATACGATTCGCACTTGACCGGTTATTTCATATTATAGGCATAAACAAGTATTAAGGGTCCCCCGACCCTATACCAAAATACAACTTTCCATACAAACGTAGTCTACGTTTTATTTCAAAACGACATGTCCGATTTGGGCAAAATTTTGTAATTTCAAAGATATTGCAATTATCTAGGTTTATATTTAGTTTCCGACGGTAAAAATATGAACTTGAAATAGAATATAGTGTTTTATATCATTTTTGACCATTAGTATGGGAAACTTCTAAATCGTTATATTTTCTTTCCAGTTCATAATTTTACTATAGGAAACCCAATATAACCCTAGATAATTGCAATTTCTTTACAATTACCAATTTTTACCGGAATCTGACATGTGGTTTCAAAATTAAACGTGTACTACGTTTGAATGGAGAAGTCTAGGGTCGCCGGACTCTTAAGTACCTAGTCATTATAAATCTTACTCAAGAGGAAAGAAAGAATGAAAAGAAAAGAACCTTAATTTTTTTTTATAAATTGTCACTCACTGCGATTGTGAGTGTGATTGTACCCGTCTTGCATCCTATGACGCGTCTCGCTTATCCATTGTGTGACCTTCCGTCGATTAGAAAATTACTTCTTGACCCCTAGAGTTGTCAATGAATTTTAGATTGTTTTTATCCTCCTCTCAAGCTAAAATCACGTTGAAAATAGATATGAACATGACAAGTGACACTATTTTGTGACGCTTTATTTTCTTAACATACATACATACATACTATCATGTCTTTATCCCTAATGGGGCAGACAGAGCATTTTGGGTCTTGCGGCTCTATGCAGAGCCCAGGGCCGCAAGACCCAAAAGCCACTTTTAGCGTCATGGTGGGCGAGAAGATGGAAAAGCAATCAATACAGTGATGGGTTGCTAGCCGCATCGCCTGTTAACATGATTTGCATTTTTGCCCATTCCCTCGATCGGCTTTTACGATCTGCGTGGGAAGAGAAGCAGCTGGTACATTCTAAGTTTTTTCATTTCTCCCAGACCAGCATGGGAGATTTTCTTAACAGAACTAATTATAATTTATTTTTGACCCAGGAAAGTACCTAATTCAAGCTAACCATGTTAATAGGCAATTGTTATACCTATCTTAAAGAAAAGCGGCCGCTTCGAAACTATCACTGCTGAAAAGCGCCAGAAAAATGTATTAAGAGTAGTCTTAGTTTACAAAGATAGTATACCTAATACAAAACAAACAAGCGAACGAATGACCAACTTCCATCAACAGAATAAGTAATACTGGGTAGTGTTAAAAAACGGAGCCAAGTTGTTCACTCCCTGGCGGCACTTTTTCACAAGTTGACACGTGGATGAGCCATATTTTAACATAACTATATTAGAGGGAATCTAACGACTAACGACCCGACCCACGATCAATTTAATATGTGATTAAAAAGTGAAGCTGTGTATATCTCGCATTTAAATTGTATAAACCGCTGTTTAACAGCTAGCTGTTTTATTAAATGAACAAATTGACAAATGACAATCCAGCTGAACGAACTTCAACTATTTGACAAAACCGAGCTGTAATGCCAAATAGCTAGGGGTTTTGTCAAACATCGGATTACACGATCCAATTGCGACATAGATATATTATTTTTTCCACCAGCCAGGAATTGTCCTTTTAAAAAAGTGGTATTAAAAAACAGTTTTCGGCCCGAGGGTGTAAAAATACTTTTATTTCTCGGGTGACTGTACCGTATGCAGACGATGACGTCTAGCCGCTCATCATCTCATTGCGCGCCCATTTGCCAATTACACGCAACTGTTGACCCCCGCTGAACTGGACGTTGTGGTCAACACGAACTATTAGATGCCGAATGGCCTTTTTTTGCACGCTTGGCCTTTTTTTGCACACATGGCCGTTTTTTGCTGCAACTCGCATGATAAAAGTAAAATCCGCATATACGATGGTTGGTTAAGGACTAGTTCATCTTTTTTCATACGGGATAGACAAATCCTGGGTATATCATCATCATATCAGCCATAGCATATGGTCCACAGTTGGACCATAGGCTACTTCGTTCGATCGTGAAGTATCTCAAATCATGCATAATACTTGTAATGACATCGTTAAAATTATCTTTGGTCATACTTCATTGATGGTAATATTCATTAATACTATACCAGAAACTAACCAATAGAGTTTTTAAGATCCTTATAAGAGCAAAAGTACACTCTATGGTGACTGATTTGTTATACAAAGTGGAAGGGGTCCCCTACTTGTTTCCAAATTTGTAAAGGGACATACGCTAAAGGGACATACCCGGAATAAATCAAACCATGGCCTAGTAAACTAACAAACTAGATCTCTATAGTACATGAATGAACAGTCAAAAACTAAAAAAGAATCGGCATTTTCATACAAAAGTGTGCAGCCGCCCGGGCAATTAGTATGGGAATGTTGAACCGTTAGAAAAAGTATTAAATAAAACTGTATCCGTCTTATTATAAAACGCAGACTATCTTTGTTACTAGGTTTAAACCATTATCCGACGAAATCAAGTTGACGTCTAGTAATACGTCATTGTCTCATCTGAAAATGTCAACTTGACTTGGTCGGATAATGGTTTACAACCTAGTAACAAAGATAGTCTGCGTTTTATAATAAGACGGTATTTATTTCAAGCGAACGAAGTCACCAGCACCGGCTAGTTGGGTCTTCTTCTTCTTATCGTGTGTGTTAGTGACTAACACTAGTGTCAGAGTTTTTAAACCGCCTTTAAGGCCTCTGACATGGTTTTTTTTAGGTAACGACCAAAGTCAAAGACAGTGACCGGGACCGACGGCTTAACGTGCCCTCCGAAGCACGGATCATCGTACTTATCAGACAATCAGGTGATCAGCCTATAATGTCCTAACCAAACTAGGGCAACAACACAAAGTCGTTGCCCCCGCCAAGTCGTTGCCCCCGCCAGGAATCGAACCCGCGACCTCCGGGTATGAGCCGAACGCTCTAACCACTACACCTTGGAGGCAGTTGCTAGTTTGGTTTGCGATATATATTGCTACCTATCGTACTTTCACATACAACGTTATACCTACTGTTATACATAACACTATCTCTCATGCAATATCTGGTACATTAGCGATAGTAATAATTAATGGAACAGAACTTATCTAATAACTGCTATACGCGACCTATCTCCCATCGCAATTACTATAAGGTTAGTTACAGCATTGCGACTATTTTAACCGACTTACAAAAAAAGAGGAGGTTATCAATTCATAGCGATTTCTTGTATGTATGTGCACCTATTAAGTATTTGAAGACGCCTGGAGCAGTTTGGAAGTTAATTTTTGGAACGGAGTTCCTTATCGCGCGTTGCGAAAGGAGGCTAGACGGGGAAAATTAAGACCAAAAGTTGTAACAACACTTTTTGCTATAGTTGTAAGCCGTGCGGCGTGCGTGTGTTTCTCTGTCTGTCTCTCTCGCTCTCTCTCTCTCTCTCTCTCATTAATCGAAAGGAACTTCGTTCCATCCGGGTGTCCCTTGACAACTCTCAAGTTTTTGTTGTAAAAGGTATACTTGTCAGGTGGTCCCATAGAAACTTTATCAAAATCAGTTGTGTAGTGTGGGGGGGGTGAAGTCGGTTTTTAGTTTTGAAAACTTATATATAATTAACTAATAATACCCACTACATTAATTGTATCTATAAATGATCTGTCTGCCCCATTAGGGATAATAAACGTAATAGGGTTTTTTGTGCAATTATTTTCCCTCGACAGTGTCAAAATTTATGTGTCGAGTCGACACATAAATTTTGGGTTTATTGGTTACAACGGAAAAATTAATAAATATTTTAGTAGGAAAAATTCTTTCTTTCATGCTGGTCTGCGACAAAGGGAAAACTGTACCAGCAGCTTCTCTTCCCGCGCCGATCGCAAATGCCAATCGAGGGAATAGGCGATAATGCGAATCTGGTGATGCAATCCATCAATATTTTTTCTTTTTCCACCTACTCACATACAATCATCGTGACATTTTAGGTCTTGCGGCCCTGGGCTCTATCTGCTTGTAACCTCAAGATATTTCGACCGGTTGATTGTCGTAAAAAAATATATTATATTCTTGGTTTTTGTTATTATCTCAAAAATTAAATTCTAAATTAAAAATGAGTTTTTAATTTAGATCACCAATGTCATTGATTTCTTATCTCTTCTTGTAATTTAAAAGCTTGCTCTTGTCGGTGGAGTTAAGTGGATATGATTTCATAGCCTACATACGATCTCACACAGTAATACAAAGAAAACACGTAGTCTATAACAAAACTTGAAAGTTCATTGAGCCTATACACAAGCACATTCTTCCCCCATTACCATAAAGAATGAAAAATGAGGGTACTTGCAAGACGTAGCGTCGTCTGAAATGTATGTCAGCGCATATCCCGAGCGCCGCTATTTGTCGTGGCTGTGCGGGAAGCCTAAGAGCTGGGGTGAGCTGGAAAAATTGTTTCTATATTTCCTAGTCCTTAAATGTTTGATCATGACTATGGGACTGAATTTCCAGCGTCCAGTGCTGCCTCCATTTGAAATAAATAATTTGAAAGGAAACGGAGATATCATTTAAAATTGTCTTGACCAAGCTCTAGATACTCCTTTAAAGTATTTTCTAAACTACTGTTTATAGTTTAAAGTGAGAAGAAGCTTTTCTACGCACATTTGCGAAAAACGGCCACTTTTGGCTAATATGCGTAGAACGGCATCAAATTCTCGTTTTAAACTATAAACAGAAGTTTATAAATAGTTTGAAGGGTTATCTAGGGTTTGGTCAAGACAAAATTTAAAATGATATCTTCATTTCCTTCAAATAGAGGAAGCACTGCAACCCAAAAATTTTACAAAGTACAATTTTTGTTAATTAAAACTTATAAGCTGTATATTATATAATGTCCTTTTTAATTAAGTACAAATATTTTAAAGGATGATTCATTCCATCATTTTGAACAACTTTTCCCAATGAATGTATTTAGAAATACAAAAAAAAAAAAAAATTTAGGTTGTCATAAATCGAAACCGTCACGTGATATCATTACTACGGAAGAAAAAAAAACATGTTTACATTTATTGGGAATAGTTGTTAGGAATGATGAATACGCTATTTTCCAACAAGTCAAACTAGATTCTTTTTTCTAAACGTCAAAACAAACAGTTTCTATGGGATTTTGTATGAAATACAGGCATATGACGTCATAATTTTTTGGAGTCAATTAGCGCACTTATTATCAGTTTTTCTGCAATAATAAATTTAAAATCACGTTAAAATGGATATGTTTAGAGACAAGTGACATTATTTTGCGACGTTTTTAATTTATTTTTCGCTTAGGAAAATACCCAATTGAATCACCCTTTAAATATTTGTACTTAATTAAAAAGGACATTGTATACTTAATTAACCCGTGGTAGTAGTTTTGTGTACGTATATGCTCCTAACATCTCCGTACTATATCGGTTATGATAACCGCACTAGCTCCTGTAGTCGTTACTATAAACAGTTAACGCTATATTGTTAACATAACCGCCTCGCTGTAACCGGGATGGGTTAGTTTACTCATTATTATAAGGGTGAAGCTATTTCGGAGATAGTCCCTGTAGATGAGGGGTGAGGGAAAATGTTTCTGGAATAATATCTTGACTTCCAAGAATATTGTGAGCTTGTGAGCACTATTTTTCGATTTATGGATCCGTTTCTAAAAAACATTTATTTTTAAAGTCATCGATTATATTTGCCAAAGGCATAAGATTAAGTACAACTTTGAATGAGAAAAAAGAAAAAATAAGAAGTAAAAAATATTTGGTATTATGACTCTTTAACTTTAATTGGCGAATTAAAAGATTGGCGATATTTAAATTTTTGTTAGAGTCAAATGTCCTCTATCTGCTAAACAGTTGTATGTATAGAGGCACGTGAAAAAATTTACAGTAGTAACTTAAATTTATTATGTAGTATATTAGGTTTACAAATAAAAAGAGTTATAGGCGACCAACTTAACATTAAATGTTATCAGAAAAGAAAAATGTTATACACATTCAATAGAAAATTAACTTTTTAGACGTTTTTAGTCGCGTGAACTAGAAGTCGGCTTTCTTAACGACAGAACCCTAAACTGTGCGTGACTCGACACGCACTTGGCTAGTTCTTTCAATTTAGTACTTTAGTTTTTTGTAACAAGTATCTGTGAAAGGTATACTATCATATCTTCTAACGGGATATTAAATTATTTGTGTATTTAATAAAATATAGTATCGTCGAGTTTAAACTTACTTCAGAGTTTATTATTTTGTATTATGCGTATTTTATGTTTATTTTACTCATCATCATGATCATTTCAGCCGCATAACGTCCACTGCTGGACATAGGTCTGTCTGAAGGATTTCCAAAATGACCGATCAAGAGCGGCCTGCATCCATCGTTTTCCAGCGACCTTGGTCAGGTCGTTAGACCACCTTGTGGGTGGGTGTCCAGCGCTTTGCGCTCGGTCAGGTTATCTAACTACCTGGTATGCCAGGGCTCGCTTGCCAGCACGCGATCGCCATTCGAGAATGTTTTTGTCCCATCGGCTATCGTTTCGTCGCGCTATGTGTCCCGCCCACTGCCAATTCAATGAGCTTTGTGAGTGACTTTTGTTCTCCTACGAATTTCCTTATTTCTGTTACGATCACGTAGAGAAACACCGGCATAGCCCTCTCCATGACTCATAGTAAGCGACCACGTTTCAGAGGCGTAAGTCATTTTAACTATTATTATTTACTATGGCTTGATAAAGATATTTTCTTTTACTTTGAGGTTAGCTCAATATTTATTATTTATTTCTTTAAGTATACATTTATATGTATAGGCAGACGTATAGTATATTGAACTGTTACCCATGTTTAAACCTAGTAACAAAGTTGGACAGCGTTACATATTATGAGCCTCTAAGAGTGTAATTTACTATGTGTCTGTTTCACCTTTTTCTTTCCGAGAAAGTTCGTGAACTAAACAACTTTTCCCAAGTAATATAAATCGAAATATAAAAAATAATGCTGGGCCTCCCATGTAAGGGCGTGTTCTAACGACACGCGTACGCCAAGCCCACGCCTAGCGCATGACAAGCGCTGTTAATTTGAGTCCTTTTACACATCAATACAACTCAAATTATATGTCGAAGTCCAGTCGGGGCGAGCGCCGGGCGGGCGCAAGGCGGAGGCAGGGCGAGCGCGTGGCGTGAGCGAGGCGTGCGTGTATTGATTTCTGTTAATGCAATTTAATTTGTATTTATATTGGATAGGACTCAAAATATTAGCAAACAATTCAAAGCGCTCTATAATGTAACAGAGGCCCAAAGCCTTTTCTACCATGAACCAACTATATCATCATTTCAGCAGCATAACGTTCACTGCTGGACAGAGGCCTCACCCAAAGATTTCCAAAATGACCGATTCAGAGCGGCCTGCATCCAGCGCAACCAACTATATATATAACTATAATACACTTCCTAAAATATACCTATAGATAATAACTTAAAAATACAATATACATTTGGCTTAAATTCATAAACCCTACAAATACTACAGCAACATTTATAATACTCTTAAACACTTGGCGACTAGGGGCTTTGAGAATACCAACAGGAAGGGCGTTCCAAAGCGTCACTGCAATATAATAATATCATTGAATTTGCACACGATCTATGAATCATATTAAGTGTCTATTGGGATTATATGATAAACGTTGCATGTTGCATTGGTACATATAAAGAAAACAAAGACCATTGTATGTTAACCTTTATCGGTTTGACTATGACTGCCAATCATGTTTAACCGACTTTAAATTGACGGAGGTTATCAATTCGAATGTATATATATATATATTTTTATGTATGTTTCCCGATTACTGGAAGAAGTCCGGACTAATTTAGAAAAAGCTGTTTTTTTGTTGGATATCGCATATTTGCGAGGTAGTTAAATATATAAAATTTATCAAAGTCGGTGATGTAATTTTGCGTTGAAGTCAGTATTGTTACACTATTATGTCTGGAACCTGATACCACTTTAAAGTACTTACAAGTACACTACGTCTTTATTATCAACGGGACAAACTAAACGGGAGCTAAGGGCCACTATGGAAAAATTAAATCATAGTAGTGATGGGTTGTTAGCATGATTCGGATTTTCGCCCATTCACAGCTTGTACACTCTATGTTTCTCCTCTTCTTTCCGACGTGAAATACTGCGTGGAAGGGACATACCCGTAATAAATCGAAACACAGACTATACTAGATCATTTTAGTATAATAAAATAAAAAACAGTCAAAAAGCAACAAAAAAATCGACATTCCCATACGAATTGCCCGGGCGATTGCATACTTGTATCGAAGTACAAAAATTGAATTTTGTTTTTTGATTGTTATTTTATTTGCATTATACTATAGTGATCTAGTACAGCTCGTGTTTGGATTTATAACGGGTATGTCCCTTCCACGGTGTATTATGAAACTTTACTCCTAAATTAAATCCTACTATCCTACTAATATTATTAATGTGAAAGTGAGTTTGTATATTTGTTTGTTTGTTACTACTTCACGCTTCATCCTCAACACTTCATCATCATCATCATCGTCAGCTCTCAACGACCTACTGCTGGGCATAAATAAGCCTCCTTTTGTCTGCGCCACTGAATCATTCTCAACACTTATTTAAATTTGTTGTTTATTTATTGTTTATTAAAATATAACATACAGACTAACAGTTTTACACCAAGACATCTGCATGCTAAATGTTACAGTTACTATAAATAGACACAATTTTCATGCATACGTAAAAGAACATTACAAAATTTAATATTGTCAAATAAATATACTCAATAGAAAAAAAATTTAAAGGTCAAGATTAATAAAATGAAAATGAAATTTGATATGGATATACTTTAATACCCAGGGAAGGACATAGAAGTTTTCATCCCGAAAATCCCACGGGAGCGAAGCCCACGGGCATAGCTAGTTTATTATAAAGATAAAGGCCTTCTGTGAATTAAATCTTATCAGAATGTGAGGTCGTAAAATAAAGTATGTTAGTCATTACAGGACCCTCATCATTTGAGCGTGACACCGGCTAGGCTATCAGCAAAATTGCTTAACCCTTGTGATAGCGAGTAAACTGACCCCTGTATTTGAAAAGTTGGGGACGTTAGCTACAACTATGTAAATAGATCATAATTATTATTATCGATCGAGGTAGTAAAAAGAAAATCAAATAAAGACGTCCTCCGTGGCGTAGTGGTCACCATTTTAGCCACTCAGAGGTCCCGAGTTCGATCCCCGGTCAGGGCAAGTTGGAAAATGGCCTTTTTCAAATTGTCCTGGGACTTTGATGTGTTTATCTGTATATGCTATAAAATATAGTATCGTTGAGGTAGTATCCCTTAACACAAGTCTCGAAATTGTTTTGGGGCTAGCTCAAACAATGTAATTTGTCCCTAAAAAAATAATAATAAAAAACTTAATCTAACGTGAGATGACATACATGCACCATAATTTACGTGGTCTGTCAGGATCCGCCTACGGATATGGAGGTCCATAGTCTCTGCCTACCACTGCAGGAAACAGGCTTCATTTTCTTTCAAGAGTTTCTTCCATACTCCAAAGTTTTTCAACATATCTTTACTAAATTATAATGGTACTGAAAGCTTTCCAATAAAATAAAAGAATCATCAAAATCGGTTCACAAGCAGCGAAGATGTCGCGTAATAGACATACACATGTATTTATTTGACAGTCTATTTATCAGGCAAATAAAAAAAAAATCAACTTTCAAGCGTTCACCCCCATAAGTTTTAAACCACTAAACCGATTACCATCAAACATAGCTAAGAGTCAAAGACACAGGCAGACATGCTGACACGTCAAACTTATAACCTTTTGTCGCGGGTAACAAAAATTAAAAAGAACATACGGGTCGAATTTACAAGCTTCTCCTTTTTTTGAAGTCAATTAATAGTTATCTGTTAAAAAAAAAAACAAAAATATATGTCACTTTCTTGCCAAACTTGGATCAGAGCTATGTTTGTACATATTCAAAAACCTCTTAGCACGAAGTCCAAGCCTTGTCAGACCCCCCTCAGAAATGACAGCAATTACAACGACCACTCCGCTAAGTGAATATCAAATGCGCATCAACCCTGATAAAGTCAGGAGTCATGCCACCCGCTATATTTAAAATGCCTCCAGATAGCTTTTTAAATACCCATCAGAATACAACTTTTTTAATAAGCCTCCGAGGGTCGTAACTAAAAGAAACTTCGCTCGTAAAAACGTCTATTCGAATTTTGAAAGTGTACTTACCGGCTGGAATAACTCACGTATTCCTTGGGTTGAAAAACAAAAACACGGTTTTTAAATTGTGTAACTTTTCTTCGAAGGAACGCGCGCGACCGTACCCTCGCGCGGTCGGGCAGAGACTGAAGGTTCGAAACTCAGAGGGATGAAGCCTCCCTTTGTGCATCCCTCGGGTGCAATCCTCTTTTCGGCCATCAAGCGGTTATTCGCCTAATTTTCGGCCCAGCTTTGACCTTCTTCGGCTATTTGCGTCTTTGAATTGAATCGACACGACGTGAAGTCTTTTGATGATCTTATCGTGGTATTTATCTTATTGTAGTAAATTAACCAATTTTAGTAAGTATTATTTGACTTATGTCGGATCACTATTTATATGCATACAAATTTAAGCTATAATATCACATAGCATACTGGTTTAATGCACAATCGTTTTTAAGCATAACGTCCTTTCGCATAATGGAGTATGCATAATAATTTTAAGCATAATGTCCCTAAGCATAATCATTATTTAGCCCTAACATTTTAAAGCATAAAAGGATGTAAGTAGGATGTAAGTTGTTTTTGTGTATGAATTCGTTTCGCCCTAAGCTAGAGTCGCTTGTGTTTTGGTCACAGGAAACCTAACTAACCTAACCTATACTCTGTGGCAAAGTTTTTTTTGTATCTGTGTTATTTTCGCCCTAAGCTTAAGTCGCTCGCTCCCATTTTACTCATTTTATTCGTAGAAATACATTTCCTTATTATTAAACTTATAATTACTATGCCTATGGAGATTATGCCAATTAACATTATGCCGTAACAAATAAGCCTAAAATATAATTATGCCCAACTACCAGTATGCCAAAAAACAACTTATGCTTAAAAACTATTATGACAAAATATTTTATGCCAAACCCAGTATGCCAAAGCATATTAGGTCAAAAAAATTATGCAAAAAAAAAAGGGTCCCGACTTATGTCATATCAGTACAGGGTTACATTTTAAACACTAGTGACTTTTTTGGAGCAAGTTCAATCCATGATACAAAACTATTTTTCTTTAATACAATTATCAAAAAACTAAATAAAATCGGTTTCTATACAAATCAGCGCTCTGCGAAATGAATTTGTATGGGAGGACGAAACTTTTTTACAGATTTTTACAAGTTTTTTTTACAGAAATTGTAAAAAAAACTATAAATGTTACATGCGTTTAAAAGTAACCCTTTTAATAGGAGATTTTTTAAAATAATGTAGTTCAATTTAACAGACCTGGATTTTCATAACAACAATTTCTTTTTTAAATAGTTAATCGGAGTATGTTTTATCGTTATAGCTTTTTGTATGAAAAACGTCATGTACACAATGTCTTTAAATAGAAAACAGTGTTTCGACCAACCGTTAGTCGTCGAAGTATGTGTGAATCGACCACTGACGAATGGTTTTGTGTTAAGTTTATCGGACAAAAACAATTCGGATAAACGTAATAAGGCCATTATTTATATAATTATAAAGGTATCCTATTTTTCTCTTTCTTAGAAATGAATCTCTAAATCCTCTGTAATTATTTCAGCGGCGCACAAGAAACCGACAGGTCATCAGGTGGATCGGCTTCAGCGGGAAACGGATCCCGCAAGATTTATGGCGGGAGGGGCGTTATATAAAAACTTTGCTCGTACTACATTTATTTTCGCGAAAGTGGCTTTGTTTTTGTGCATAACTACCATGTCTTATGGTTTAAGGAGACACATGAATTTTCCGGGGTCAGTGCAGCCTCCTTTTGAAAGGAATCGGAGATATTATTTAAAATTATGCCTTGACCAAGCCTTTCAAAGTAATCTTATTTTATAAATAATAAATAAATATATAGGGACAAATTACACTGATTGAGCTAGCCCTAAGGTAAGTTCGAGACTTGTGTTATAGGATACTAACTCAACGATACTATATTTTATAACAAATACGAGTACATATATACAATGTCCTTTTTAATTAAGTACAAATATTTTAAGGGGTGATTCAGTCCATCATACCATACTTAATTAAAAAGGACATTGTATATAGATAAACATCCAAGACCCAGGAAAAATTGACAAAGGCCATTTTCCAACTTGCCCTGGCTGGGGATCGAACCCAGGACCTCCGGGTTGGCGGTCTAGCGTGTTGACCATTACGCCATGGAGGTCGTCTTATTTTATAAACAATATGTACTTAACACATTTTTTACTGTTTTATATTATGATTGTTTAGATATAGATGAGGAGTAAATTATTAAACGGCACTCAGCAACAGCGAGATAGGAGCCTAGTTCACGCCTGTAGTAAAAAACAAAGGAGCCCAGTTCACGTCTGTACCATACTAAAAAATATTCCATTTAGTACTAGTTCTTTCGCCGTCCGCAATACAGACAATAGGTGTCCGACGGACGGCGACACTCGCCGCCACGCAAATTGGCTCCACTCATACATATTAAATGACACCGTCTGCGGCGGACCCATTAGGGCTGCCTCATCTCAATGAAGATGAAATTATTAAACGGACATCAGTAGTAATGACAGATGGCCTGACTAATTCATCGACTTTACCATATTTGAAGATAGGTAAATAGTATTTCCATCTATCGGCACGCTAATTGAATTAGCGTACGTCAATCAAAAATATTTACAGCCTACTGATATAACAAAGTTGGACTCCTTTGTATTTTTTGTAATGGAGAAGAAAAAGCGCGCTTCGAACTCCGAAGCAGAAAGGCTGAAGATGCAACCGAGATGCGCTACATACATACAATCACGTCTTTGTCGTGCCCAGGTCCGCAAGACTCAAAGTCCACTCTTAGTGTGATGGTGATACTGATATATTACTAGCCGCATAGCCTATTAATATGATTCGCATTGTCGCCCAGTCCCTCGATCGGCTTCTACGATCTGTGCGGGAAGAGAATCAGCGGGTACATCAACCGCAGGAAGTCCACTGCTGGACATAAGCCTCCCCAAAATTTTCCAAAACGATTGATTTGAAGCGACCTGCATCCAGCGTTTTTCTGCATCCTTGCTAAGGTCATCCTACCACCTAGGGTTGGTGTCCTACGCTGCGCTTGTCGGTACGTGACCGCCGTTCGAAAACCTTCCTGAGCCATCGGCCATCTGGTCTTCGTGCTATGTGCATGATTTTCATCAACCAAAGCTAAGAACCACCGCAAGGAAACTTGCTTTCTCATAAAAACTCGCTTCAAAATCGGTTCAGAGCTATGATGCCACAGACATAAAGACAGACATTGGTGTCAAACTAATAACACCCCCCTTAGTTGTGTAAATTTTTATTTTGTATTTGAGAGAAAGAAAGAGAAATAATTTATTTGATATATCACAAACACGGTATAACAATTATAATAGCCGTTCTCAGCAACTATAAAATATTTGTGTCTATATCAAAATGGCCTCCTCTCAGCATAATGTTATGGCCTTCTGACCACAACGCTGGTCTTCTATTCTTAAATACAATAGGAAAAAAAATTGTCCTATGCATTAATCCAGGTAGCTGCCATGTTTCATTCTTCCTTTCAGCCGTTTTTTCCATCTACATACATACATACATACATACAAACAAACTTTCACGTTTATTAAGAAACTAGCTGCGCCCCGCTATGTGTTAATCCAGGGCGTCTGCTTCCTACATACCAGACTTTATCAAAATATATTCAGCCGTTTGCGCGTGAATAAGTAACAAACATACACACCTTTCGCCTTCAAAATATTAGTGTGATTAGATTGATGTCGACAGCCCTACCGCCAGCGGTAGGTAACACCTGCTCAGCGCACACTTAGCATATTCAGGACTCCGGCGTCTCCTTTTTGCGACTCACTATGTATTTGATACTTGATACTTCTTGCAACATCCTGTACCTAAACTTCTAGATACTTAAATTAGCATACACCCTACTGCTATACATATGTGAGGGGGACCTAGTGACCCGGCAGGACTCGGCTTTGTTTGGTCCCACAAGTTCTAATAGAAATTTAAATTGATTTTGTATTTTTATGTTGTGCCTTATAATTGCTATATCTGGTGGAGTGAAATTAAAACTTTTTGTACTGACGTGCCGTATGGTTGCCGGCAAAGTAGAATAGGACCGCTCCAAGATTTTAAGAACACCGTTTTTGAGTTGCAAAAATCGTGTGACAAGACGTCTCCTATTTCTTATTTATTCACTACTATTTATACTATATATTACTATTTATTCAGCGATATAAAAAATACTTATTAAAACATAGGCCTCTTCCAAAGATTTCCAACATGACGATCTAGAGCGGCCTGCATCCAGCGTTTTCCAGCGACCTTGGTCAGGTTGTCGGGCCACCTTGTACGTGGGTGTCCTACGCTTCGCTTGCCATTCGAGAACCTTTGTCAGTGACTTAATATTCTAAAACTATTAAGGGTGAATTGAGCCATGGATACTGAACAACTTTCCCCAACACGTATCGAAATATGAAAAGTAATTCTTGGCCTCCCATGCAAATTGACCGATCAGCTTATCCAAATTTTATATAAAGCAAATTTTTTTTTTCATATTTCTACATATATTTCTTTGGGAAAGTTGTTCAGTATCACGGACTGAATTTCCCTAAAATAGTTTTAGTATATTTTGTTAGACCTTATAGGCATATTAAATAATATATAATGGCACAGCTCCATTGCTACAAACGACAATTTGGCACACTGCGACCGCCATTAAAGTATTAGGTAGTACCTAACTTTGATTAATAAAGTTGTTGAGAGCATTCACACTTACAAGTTTGTGTATTACGAGTTACAAACTGGGTTGGTTTAATATTTAACCCCCTACATGAAAAGATAGGTACAAGAGTAAAAGTATCTACTTAGCTATTCGTTTTTGCCAAAATCTAAATTGGATTAAAATCTCACCTTCAAAATCATAAATAAATAAAAATGTTCTATTATAAATCAGTCACATAAGTAGATAGGTTTTCATAAGTACTTAGAATTGCCTACGACAAAATGTAAGAGCTTGTTTTCAGGTACACTATCACGTCTCTAAATATATACAAACAAACATCATCAACATCCGAACGCATTTCTGGATGTATCTTCAGCGGACGCTTCAGAGCCCGGGGGTCCGCTAACTATTTAAGTGATTTGACGAGGTTACTGGTTTTTACACCGAGCGACTGCCGTCTGACTGACCTCCGCAACCCAAATGGTACACCAGAACCAATCATTGGATAAGTTCGAGCCAAACGCTAGATGGCGTTCGGGACCCACAGTTTATTGTGCCTTCCGCAACACGGAATCTTCTTTGTCTTCAGATAATCAGGTGATTCAACTTGCAATATCTTAACCACACTGGAAACAACTCTTCACAAAGAAGATTCCGTGTTGCGGAAGGCACAATAAACTGTGGGTCCCGAACGCCATCTAGCGTTTGGCTCGAACTTATCCAATGATTGGTTCTGGTGTACCATTTGGGTTGCGGAGGTCAGTCAGACGGCAGTCGCTCGGTGTAAAAACCAGTAACCTCGTCAAATCACTTAAATAGTTAGCGGACCCCCGGGCTCTGAAGCGTCCGCTGAAGATACATCCAGAAATGCGTTCGGATGTTGATGATGTTTGTTTGTATATATTTAGAGACGTGATAGTGTACCTGAAAACAAGCTCTTACATTTTGTCGTAGGCAATTCTAAGTACTTATGAAAACCTATCTACTTATGTGACTGATTTATAATAGAACATTTTTATTTATTTATGATTTTGAAGGTGAGATTTTAATCCAATTTAGATTTTGGCAAAAACGAATAGCTAAGTAGATACTTTTACTCTTGTACCTATCTTTTCATGTAGGGGGTTAAATATTAAACCAACCCAGTTTGTAACTCGTAATACACAAACTTGTAAGTGTGAATGCTCTCAACAACTTTATTAATCAAAGTTAGGTACTACCTAATACTTTAATGGCGGTCGCAGTGTGCCAAATTGTCGTTTGTAGCAATGGAGCTGTGCCATTATATATTATTTAATATGCCTATAAGGTCTAACAAAATATACTAAAACTATTTTAGGGAAATTCAGTCCGTGATACTGAACAACTTTCCCAAAGAAATATATGTAGAAATATGAAAAAAAAAATTTGCTTTATATAAAATTTGGATAAGCTGATCGGTCAATTTGCATGGGAGGCCAAGAATTACTTTTCATATTTCGATACGTGTTGGGGAAAGTTGTTCAGTATCCATGGCTCAATTCACCCTTAATAGTTTTAGAATATTAAGTCACTGACAAAGGTTCTCGAATGGCAAGCGAAGCGTAGGACACCCACGTACAAGGTGGCCCGACAACCTGACCAAGGTCGCTGGAAAACGCTGGATGCAGGCCGCTCTAGATCGTCATGTTGGAAATCTTTGGAAGAGGCCTATGTTTTAATAAGTATTTTTTATATCGCTGAATAAATAGTAATATATAGTATAAATAGTAGTGAATAAATAAGAAATAGGAGACGTCTTGTCACACGATTTTTGCAACTCAAAAACGGTGTTCTTAAAATCTTGGAGCGGTCCTATTCTACTTTGCCGGCAACCATACGGCACGTCAGTACAAAAAGTTTTAATTTCACTCCACCAGATATAGCAATTATAAGGCACAACATAAAAATACAAAATCAATTTAAATTTCTATTAGAACTTGTGGGACCAAACAAAGCCGAGTCCTGCCGGGTCACTAGGTCCCCCTCACATATGTATAGCAGTAGGGTGTATGCTAATTTAAGTATCTAGAAGTTTAGGTACAGGATGTTGCAAGAAGTATCAAGTATCAAATACATAGTGAGTCGCAAAAAGGAGACGCCGGAGTCCTGAATATGCTAAGTGTGCGCTGAGCAGGTGTTACCTACCGCTGGCGGTAGGGCTGTCGACATCAATCTAATCACACTAATATTTTGAAGGCGAAAGGTGTGTATGTTTGTTACTTATTCACGCGCAAACGGCTGAATATATTTTGATAAAGTCTGGTATGTAGGAAGCAGACGCCCTGGATTAACACATAGCGGGGCGCAGCTAGTTTCTTAATAAACGTGAAAGTTTGTTTGTATGTATGTATGTAGATGGAAAAAACGGCTGAAAGGAAGAATGAAACATGGCAGCTACCTGGATTAATGCATAGGACAATTTTTTTTCCTATTGTATTTAAGAATAGAAGACCAGCGTTGTGGTCAGAAGGCCATAACATTATGCTGAGAGGAGGCCATTTTGATATAGACACAAATATTTTATAGTTGCTGAGAACGGCTATTATAATTGTTATACCGTGTTTGTGATATATCAAATAAATTATTTCTCTTTCTTTCTCTCAAATACAAAATAAAAATTTACACAACTAAGGGGGGTGTTATTAGTTTGACACCAATGTCTGTCTTTATGTCTGTGGCATCATAGCTCTGAACCGATTTTGAAGCGAGTTTTTATGAGAAAGCAAGTTTCCTTGCGGTGGTTCTTAGCTTTGGTTGATGAAAATCATGCACATAGCACGAAGACCAGATGGCCGATGGCTCAGGAAGGTTTTCGAACGGCGGTCACGTACCGACAAGCGCAGCGTAGGACACCAACCCTAGGTGGTAGGATGACCTTAGCAAGGATGCAGAAAAACGCTGGATGCAGGTCGCTTCAAATCAATCGTTTTGGAAATTTTTGGGGAGGCTTATGTCCAGCAGTGGACTTCCTGCGGTTGATGTACCCGCTGATTCTCTTCCTTAAAGCAAATTTTTTTTTTCATATTTCTACATATATTTCTTTGGGAAAGTTGTTCAGTATCACGGACTGAATTTCCCTAAAATAGTTTTAGTATATTTTGTTAGACCTTATAGGCATATTAAATAATATATAATGGCACAGCTCCATTGCTACAAACGACAATTTGGCACACTGCGACCGCCATTAAAGTATTAGGTAGTACCTAACTTTGATTAATAAAGTTGTTGAGAGCATTCACACTTACAAGTTTGTGTATTACGAGTTACAAACTGGGTTGGTTTAATATTTAACCCCCTACATGAAAAGATAGGTACAAGAGTAAAAGTATCTACTTAGCTATTCGTTTTTGCCAAAATCTAAATTGGATTAAAATCTCACCTTCAAAATCATAAATAAATAAAAATGTTCTATTATAAATCAGTCACATAAGTAGATAGGTTTTCATAAGTACTTAGAATTGCCTACGACAAAATGTAAGAGCTTGTTTTCAGGTACACTATCACGTCTCTAAATATATACAAACAAACATCATCAACATCCGAACGCATTTCTGGATGTATCTTCAGCGGACGCTTCAGAGCCCGGGGGTCCGCTAACTATTTAAGTGATTTGACGAGGTTACTGGTTTTTACACCGAGCGACTGCCGTCTGACTGACCTCCGCAACCCAAATGGTACACCAGAACCAATCATTGGATAAGTTCGAGCCAAACGCTAGATGGCGTTCGGGACCCACAGTTTATTGTGCCTTCCGCAACACGGAATCTTCTTTGTCTTCAGATAATCAGGTGATTCAACTTGCAATATCTTAACCACACTGGAAACAACTCTTCACAAAGTATGCTTCCCATGGATTCGAACCGACGACCGGGTCATAAGACGACCTTAGTAGGAGATTCCGTTCTGTATGTTATACTATGTAATAGGCACTGATATTAATTCTGAGCCCGAGGCAAGAAAGCAGGTACATGTTTGTAGGAAGGAGTCATCAAATGAACGAACAATCTCGATAAAATCTCAAGGGTACAAGTTAATTTTAAACCCAAATTCAGAACTCGTACTTAGTTGAACTGCAGAAAGTTATGACATTCAAGCTTTTAAACTGAATCCCTAGGGTAGTTCTCAATTCGGAGTTCAGTGTAGGTACTTAGGTACTTATATTTTTGTCTACTTGTTATTGTAGCGGGATCCAGGTGGTGGCTCGACCGCCACAAAGGGAAGATCTGCCCGCCAGGCATGGTGTTACACCTGGGAGACCGCGGACGGGATCTCCCATAAAAGGTCCCGCGCAATATGCGCGCGTCCCAGTTCTCCGTCCCCGCACCTCTCCCCAGTTCTCGCCTTGTCGAGACATCCAGGCGCCCGCAGCCGACCACTCTACAAGGCGAGAACAGGGGAGAGGTGCGGGGAAGAGGGACTGGGACGGAACGCATATTGCGCGGGACCTTAGAATATTCCGTTCTGTATGTAATACTCATATTGATTCTGTGCCGCAGCTCCAACGATGTATTGTAGCCAGTTACAACCAGAACTATTGAGAAAACATCGTAAATTAAACCTATAAAAGGGTGACGAAAGGGTCCGAAAAGTATGATTGTAATTATAGTCCGTCTTTTAGATTATCTAAAAATAATGGACCCGTACTTTTCAGTTTATCAAAAAAGTAAAAATTCACAAAGATACGGAGCGTCCAAGTTCCGGAGTGGGGGCTTGCGACGTCACACTTAAGTAAAAATCTGACCCAGCCGTGACGTCACGCGAAATTTATATGCGCTGCATCTTTGTCATTTTTAGTTTCTCAGAGAAAAGAAAAATTACGTGTACAATATTTTTTAATTATTTTTCCATTCGTCATGCCTATTGCCTACGCATTTAGGTACTTAAATACTTATAATTTCATGCCCCGAGGTAAAATACTCGTCTAACTTGAAATCTTATAACCCACTGTGCCACGAGCAGCTGCTTCCAAACTAAGATCCGACTAAGCGGAACTAAACTAAGATTTAACTAAATACTGCTCATCTCGCAATTAATTGCAAGTTAGCGACGCACGAAACTAGAACTAGAACTAGTGAGATAACTCTGTATTTATGACTAGAACATACATTTAGATCAAAATTAAAATGTAGCGGCATTTTCCCGGAGGCCCGTTTAGCCCGGACCAGAGGCGTGTATTCGATCATTGTATCAAAAAATTAAAAAAATATAGTGATAGCATACTTGAACAATAGTGGTAGAATAGGAATACCATTTCAAATCTTCCCGTGGATGTCGTAGAAGGCGACTTAAGAAATACAAGCTAAACAAAGCTTAAAACATTAATAAGACCTCTCCAACCCGTCTGGCCAGCGTGGAGAGTGTAGGCCAATTCCTGGTGCTGCTCTGACTAGGTATGGCTCAGGTAGTACAGAGAGGGTCGTGTCGTGCTCCTGCAAAAGAGACTTAAAAGACCTGAAGATGATGATCAAACTTGATGGTACAAAAAAGCGGATTATTAGATAATTTTAATACAAGTTTACTCCCATGCTGGTTTGGGAGAAATAAAAAAACTTAGAATGTACCAGCTGCTTCTCTTCCCACGCAGATCGTAAAAGCCGATCGAGGGAATGGGCAAAAATGCAAATCATGTTAACAGGCGATGCGGCTAGCAACCCATCACTGTATTGATTGCTTTTCCATCTTCTCGCCCACCATGACGCTAAAAGTGGCTTTTGGGTCTTGCGGCCCTGGGCTCTGCATAGAACCGCAAGACCCAAAATGCTCTGTCTGCCCCATTAGGGATAAAGACGTGATAGTATGTATGTATGTAAGTTTATTCGCCAGATAAATTAAAAAAAAATCCCGACGTCACCTTGTGATGCAAGGCCGAACTACCTACTTATTCCAATCGATGCTGAGTGGAATTGATATAGAATAAGAAGTCACAAACAAACACACACACACTGACAACTTTCGCCTTTACAATATTAGTGTGACGTCCGTGACAGAATATCTCGTAAAAATGTATTTTCTCTCCATCTAACCTAATAAAGAACACTATAGGGTGGTAAAATGAGTATTACATACCCACTGAGCCACCACGCAGAGAGCATAGAGTAGCTAAATAGAGAGACCTGAAACCATAGATATGGTATTTCATAGAAGCGGAGTATTATGCCTACTTCTACCTACAAACGAAACTATACATCCGTACACATGGCAATGTGTGTGTGTTCGCCCGCTCAACACCAAGGCGAGAAATATGCAATTATGAATGCACTGGGGTCGGAAGACCCTAAGGTAGTTTCTACTTTTTCAGAAAATGTAAATCACTCGAATAATAAAAACAGTGATGATTGTTGAGGGTACTGCGGTTTTTCCTCTGGTGCCGTTTTACTTTTATCGATTGTTTTTTTTTCTGATCAGACTCAATTTTACCTTATTCTATCTTATAAGACCGTCATTGCTCTCAACAATTTATTTATTTGTTATTTATTTATGTATGTACATTTTTATTATCTCTTATTGTTTATGTAGTATATTCAATGCACTTATTATTTAGTCTATTCAATGTTTATATAAAGTAGGTTCATTTAAAAATTAAACTAAGCAACTATGTATAAACGTGATGTAAACACATAGTTTTGGAGTACAGTCTAGAATAAATATGTAGAAATTAGATATTTTGGTCTTGATATGATTGTATTCTGTTTGTGTTTCTAATAAAGTAAAAATAAAATAAAAAAAAAAAATATTGCGCGGGACCATAGGAGATTCCGTTCTGTATGTAATACTTATATTTATTGTGAGGATATAATTTAATAAAATCCTCATATTTTATGCTATCAAAACATTACAGTAATTTCAACACGTCTCAGTAAAAATAAAATAAAACCCCTATTTAATAAATTAGAAATGGGCTGGCATTTTATATTTTTAATTAGATATTTTTTTTAAAACTCGTGTGTTTTGAAAATTTGTGAAATTTGTGACGATGAGACCAATCTTTCTTAATGAGAATCATTGGGTTCGCAGAAAGAGCCTAGCCAATGAGGTCAACGGATTGCCTAGACAGGGGTTGTAAATGGGGTCACGCTTTCACGGTTCGACTATAAGTTATTTCCGTATCTTGCGCGGTATTGTTCCGTAACGATAGTCGAGGCTGTCTTGCGTGAACAAAAACACTTAATGAACCCACTATTTAGGTTTTCCAATCATAATCATCAGGTTTTTTGTCTCCGCTGCAGGAGCACGACCCTCTCTGTACTACCAGAGCCATACTTGCCAGAGCAGCCAGAGGCCTTGGCCTTCACTCTCCTCGCTGGCCAGACGGGTTGGAGAGGTCTCATTGATGTTTATAAGCTTTGTTTAGCTTGTGTTTCCTAAGTCGCCTTCTACGACATCCACGGGAGGATTTTAAGTGGCCATATTCTACTCTGCCGGAAACCTAAGGGCAATAGGTTTTCCAATGTGTCGCTCTATATTAACCTCCTCTGTGCTAAGACAACGAACACGGGTAATGGAGATATGAAGTGAAATAAAGGAATGTTAAATGCGATATCGATTTCTCGACAGCTTGTCTGTAGAGTTCAATTCTCAGCAGTGGACGATCAAAGAGCTGGCATCGGCAGCTTTTATTTAAAAATAAATTTATTTTAATATACACTACACTTAATATAAATTATACTTATTGCTTATCGACGTGTAAAAGTGGTTTTATACGTCATTAAGCTTTATAGGTTACTAAGTTACTAAATAAACATTAGAATTTAGAATTTTTTAATTTTATACTTACTTTTTCACAATAATTTTTATAGACAGATCTCAGGGTCGTAAGGCTCAAAGGCCAGTTTTGTAGTGAGGACGTTCTGCAAGGAAAATATATGTACGGAAATATTTTTTTATTGAAGAATGATGTATTTATTTCGTTTCATATTTCACGCCGAAAGTTGTCAGTATCGTGAACATATCTTGTTAAAGCACACTAGCATTAACTTAGCACACTATTCTACTCGTTCATTAGTGGGTTAAAAAAAAATAATTTTCTGTAGAAATCAAAGATTTAGAACATACAAGTAGTAGTAAAAACAAAAGCACATTCTACTCGTTCGTCAGTTGGTTAAAAAAATAATTTTCCGTAGAAACCAAAGATTTAGAATATACACGTAGTGGTAAAAACAAAAGGACTCTCTACTCGTTCGTAAGTTGGTTAAAAAAATCAGTAGAAACAAAAATATTTATGGTCTTGCATGTGGGTGTGAGCTCGTAACAACAGCGCCATTTGCAAATATGACTGTAAACCGTTTTGCTAGTGATGTCCATACGGCATCAGATCCTAAAGAATACCTATACCTGAAATACCTAAACATCAGTCTTGAGACTGAGAAAAGTGAGTGTGGGCCTGTAGGAGTAAATCGGCTTTGTTTTCAAACTTGTGAGTATGCTAAAACGAAAAGTACATACTAACAGTACCTACTTAATCCCATGCAAATGATTAGTGAGAAAATAAGAAAGGATGGCTCTTGTCTCTCGTCTTTATCTTTGACGGGGTAGACAGAGCCCAGTGCCGTAAGGCGCAAGGACCACTAGCACAGATTACTAATTAGTTACTACCACTAGTCCATACAACAAGAGAAAACGTTTTACCACCCCTAAATGTAATCTGATCTCAATGATTTTTAGAATGTTATTTACACAATCAAACACTAAGTTTACAGGATTTTCTTTTTCAAAATTTGCATTTTTTTTATGTAGCATATTTTGAAAATAGGATAACCTATGAACCTAGTCTTTTATTGTGTAATTATCATACTTAAAATCATTGAGATCACCTAGCCTTTGGGAGTGAAAAAACGTTTTCTTCGTCGGCTTTTTTCGTATGGACGGAGTGCACTCTAAACTTTCCACTTAGGATTAAAAAAAAATTATAAGTTGCATTGCTTATTAATATGATTTGAGCCTCGCCCATATTGTAAGTTAGTCTTGAATGGCAACGCAAAGTCTATTTAGAAACTCGTCTAAAATGCAATTATTATATCTATAATTTCGCGCTTAGTCCATATTATTACTAAAGTAAACGCAGCTATTACCGCGGTAGTCAAAAATCTGCAGGTATTCTCGAGGTATGAATTATAATTGTAACTTTAAGCAATTACAAGCATATTTTACTCACAAAGTTAAATGTTTATGAAAGACAATTTTTATATCCGTTTGAATGGATCTGTGGCGCACTGTGCACAACAACGCAGAAAAATAAAACATCGATTAGTTTGCTGCAAGCCGGCGCTGGAGCACGACGTCCATACAAACGATAGTCGCGAACTATAAGTACGCTCAATATTTTGTGTTATTGCGTCGTCAAAAAACCATTTATACAGATTCTAAGTAGGTCAAAAGGTGGATTATAGTTTTATCCATGATTGTAACTATCTAATTTTCGTTAATTTTGCACAGATTTTCGACAATTAACAAAAATAAAATACCACGGTAATGGCTTTACAATTTTCGTCTTGAATGTATTGACCGCGGTTAACTTGGTAATAGCATAAAACAGTACCAATCGTTTTATTTACCTTTTAAGAATATTTTATACAGCAATAACCCACATGATGTGACAATTCGTTTAAGTCATTAGGTATTTATGGTCAAAAACTATTTCCGTGGTATAAAAATTGCATTAGAACTCTTATTTTTTCGTCCTTTATTGACTCATAAAAACAAACTTTGTATGAGAACACTAAATTGAATACGACATGAAACCTTGCCTTAGTCTCTATTTTAAACCAAAGAATTTAATTCAAGTATCAAGCAAATGTTAAGGTAACTTTATTGGCTGTCGATTTAACTTTTGTTTTATTTTAAACTAGCCGAAGCCCGCGACTTTGTTCGCATGGACTTTATGTCTCTGGAAAATGCTCATCAGGCTGAACAACTTTTACTAAGGCGGCATTTTTATATCTCTTATAGTTTAGCTGGACCATTATGGTTCTGCATCAGGCGTTCCATTTTCCAAAATTATTTATACCCTATATGTTGCCCAAGCTTAATAGCTATATAACAAAAAAGTTTCATTCGAATCCGTCCAGTATTTCCGGAGATTAGCGTGTACAAACAGACAAACAGACATACAGACAAACAGACAGACATTTTTTTTTTAAATTCTTACTCTATTACTACGTCTCCATCGCCCCCAATATTTTTTTTGGAAATATATTTAATGTACAGACACACTTTTTTTACTGTTTTATTATATGTATAGATATAGATTAATCAAATTGTATCCATCGGGATTAAATTATTTGTACTATCGCAGATGAAGCTATCACCGATGGTTATTACAAGCCATTACTTGGTAATTACTTGTAGAAGCAGCTATTACTGAGTATTATTACTCCGTATTAGCTTCACCATAGAAATCTAACACCGAGTGATAATAGCATTTATTTTTGAGTTTAGGGTTCTCTAGAAACAATACCTAAGTATTTGAAATGCTTCTGACCTATCTTTCTAACTCATAATTTTTTTGTGGCAATAGTACAGTAGGTGAAGCATTCGAGGCTGCCTATTTTCATTTTAAATAAAATAAATTTATTTATTTTTATTACTATAGATTAGAAAGAATTGGTGCGCAACTTGATGAATAGCCAACTATACCCCCATAAAAATATAAGAAGGTACCTAAAATAAGCAAATATTATTAAATATATAATTACCTACCCACGTATTATACAGCTGTGAGAATGAAGATAAATCTTGTAATTACGTGTAGCTTACTCAATTTCTACATACAGAGTTACTCGTGAAACACCAGCAACCTCGCAGACCTAGATTAGGCCGCAGGACTAATTGTGGGGCCTTTGCCCAGCAGTGGGACAAAAAAAACTCTCTGACTGAACTGACCCTATTAGTGTGTTTACATCCCGAGAGCCACATAAACGTGTCATATTGATTAATACTATTAAATGTTCTTTTTAGCTTACCCCTTGTTTGAATGAAATCCAAAATAGGCTGGCATCGGCCATTTATGATTATTGCTCTTTTGTCCTCAAAATTTAGCAATCAAACACCTGGCGCACAACTTTTACATGAAAAACTTTCCATTGCATAATATGTTCAATGCATATAAAGCGGTAATAAAGTTTTTCTCCTAATTTCATTTAATATCTCAAACAAAGTTCAGATTCAGAGCAGATCGTAATCATTTGTAATGCAACAATGCAAATAATTATCATTGGACAAGAAAAAATATCAAATATATACGACTAACACAAAAGTTTACGTAATTTCATTTTATCCTCGAACATCTTCCGCGTATTTAAATTAGTAGCGTAACACAAGCGAGAACCAATAACTTTCTATTTTTCATCACGGAATGCATTAGAGAACAAATGAAAAGGCTCGAAACCGATATCATTCCTTATTGGTCAAAAGTGAAAAGAGATAAAAAACGTTGATTATTGAGATAGAACTAGCTTAAAGATAAGGGCCATTTTCGAAAATAATCGTTTCACTAACCTAATGGTTTTTTTCCATACAAAAATTAGCTTTGTTTATGACTGACGCGTTTTAAAAATGGCATGCATTAGCTCTTGTCTTAGATATTGGTTATGTGTGCGGAAATTTCGCGTGTGTGTGCGTCGATGAAATACATAGACGATCAGACTACAGACGCAAATTCCTATCAGTGCACTGTGAATGTGTGTAAATCGAGACACTATGGAGAATTGTCTTCTAGGTAGCTGCCTAGAGTACTGCGTATATATATACAATGTCCTTTTTTATTAAGTACAAATATTTTAAGGGGTGAATCAGACCATCATTTTGAACAACTTTTCCCAATAAATGTTTATCGAAATACGAAAAGAAAATTTTCATTTTTCATAGTAATGATATCACGTGACTACTTCGATTTCTATGAAAACCTAAAAATGTTTTTTCGTATTTCGATAAAAATTTACTGGGAAAAGTTGTTCAAAATTATGGACTGAATCACCCCTTAAAATATTTATACCTACCCTAAGTAAGTGAGTACGTAGCCAGCATATTGCGCGATGGACAGAAAAGCGCGCGTTTATTTGAAAATAGGGCCTATTATAATTTATTTTTAAATAAAAAAATGCGCATATATTAGGGAATCTCCGGGTAGACAATGTTTTTGTGTCTCTATGGAAAGCACGTGCCTGATAGCTACCATCATAAACTACAACTATTAAATATTTATTACCTAGGTGACCGAGCTTTGCTCGGTTATACCTCAATATTCTACGTAGAACGAAAAACGCATGAAAACTCGAAAACACGCGTTTTTCCAAACATAAGACTAATCTAGATCGATTGTTTACCCCAGAAAACCCCCATATATCAAATTTAAAATAAAACAAAATCGTTAGAGCCGTTTCCAAAATCACAGAAATAAATGTATATACATATAAATAAATAAATATACAAGAATTGCTCGTTTAAAGGTATAAAATTTTATTTTGTACGGAACCAAAATGCCTATTATTTTTCTACCCTCGGTAATAGAATCACGATTCGCGGTATTAGCTGCAATCACTTTGGCTTCCTCGGTAATAGCAACATTCGGATTTGTATATTTAATAAATTTTTTCTTTGTATATTTACTCAAAACTTACCTATATCTTAATAGATTTCTAAAGTCCATATCCGAACGTATCAGAAAATAAATAATTGTAACTGTTTTTAATATCAGGAATTCTTATTTTGAAAGGTTAAAGCTTAAGGTCCTGGAAATACCTCGGTAATAGCTGCGTTTACCTTATACCTTAATACTAAAAAGTTAATTATTTATTTACTCATATAAACAAACTCCTCAATAGTTTTTAAGAGAGGTATCGAACAAGCAAGCACATCACTATTAAGCCAGTTTGCATTCGGATTTTACGAGGCGGTATGGGCGTTGTACAAGACAATCTTAGTATTTCGAGACACACAACTAATATGTACAGATTTACGATTCACAATAAAAAATACAAGAAACTTTGCAAAATACACTCAGCATACTACACACTCTCCCATGCTGGTCTGGGAGAAATAAAAAAACTTAGAATGTATCAGCTGCTTCTCTTCCCACGCAGATCGTAAAAGCCGATCGAGGGAATGGGCAAAAATGCAAATCATGTTAACAGGCGATGCGGCTAGCACCCATTACTGTATTGATTGCTTTTCTATCTTCTCGCCCACCATGACGCTAAAAGTGGCTTTTGGGTCTTGCGGCCCTGGGCTTTGCATAGAACCGCAAGACCCAAAATGCTCTGTCTGCCCCATTAGGGATAAAGACGTGATAGTATGTATGTATGTATGTATGTATACTACACACACACACACGTACACATAAACTCACACACACTGTGACGTTTAATGCATTTCGAGTCTTGCGGCTCTGCAGGCTGGACCCACGGCCGCAAGACTCTAAGGCCACTTGTTTAGAAGGTGGAAAAAGGAATCAAACTTGTAATCACTTGCTAGCCGCATCACCTACTAACTCGTAATATAAGATTACATACATACATACATACATACTATCACGTCTTTATCCCTATTGGGGCAGACAGAGCATTTTGGGTCTTGCGGCTCTATGCAGAGCCTAGGGCCGTAAGACCCAAAAGCCACTTTTAGCGTCATGGTGGGCGAGAAGATGGAAAAGCAATCAATACAGTGACGGGTTGCTAGCCGCATCGCCTGTTAACATGATTTGCATTTTTGCCCATTCCCTCGATCGGCTTTTACGATCTGCGAGGGAAGAGACATGTACATTCTAAGTTTTTTCTTTTCTCCTAGACCAGCATGGGAGATTAGATAAGATAACATAGTTTCTAATATTACGAGTAGTAAAATAGATACAAATTAACTTTATTGCACATAAAAACCTTAAAACCGACTCACCCCCAACTACACAACCGATTTTGATAAAATTTCTATGGGACCACCTGACAAGTATCATGCTATTTCAAAAAATCTTCCAAATCGGTGCAGGCGCGGCCTCTTCGAATAATTTGATTGGATTACGTTGAACATACATCATCATCATCATCATCATGATCATCAGGTCTTTGTATCTCCACTGCAGGAGCACAAGACTCTATGTACTACCAGAGCCATACTTGGCCAGAGCAGCCAGATTGGCCTACACTCTCCACGCTGGCCAGACCGGGTTGGAGACGTTGAATATAACGTTGCGAAAGGAGGCTAGACGGAAAAATTAAGAATAAAAGTTGTAACGACACTTTTTGCTATAGTTGTAAGCTGTGCGGCGTGCGCGTGTTTCTCTGTCTATCCCTCTCTCTCTGTCGAACTTCGTTCCATCCGGGTGTCCCTTGACACCTCTCTAGTTTTTTGTTTTTTAAATTCGATCCATTCCTCTCGGAACTTCATAATTTAACATTAACCACATGTGTTCAAATCTTAAAAAGAGAGGGATAGACTTTTACTAGGTAGAAGGATAGCTAAAAATATTCCCATCGGTTAAACAATCTAATCAATTAATTTATCGCTGAATAAAGATTTTTCTATTTCTATTCCTAATAGCAAATAATTGTAATAGTTGGGCATCTACTTATATTAAGCAATTTGCTGCATTTAATCTGGTCATGTTCACGAATCCGCCGACGTGACAGCTACATGCAATAATGTGACGTCACACATATTAAATAGCTCGTGCATCGTGCATAGTTGGACTAGTTTACGACGCTAGTGAACTATTACATTATGGATGAGTAATTTCAAACATTAAGGGCCATTTACCGTGTATGGGGAAATCTTTCAGACTCGAAAAGGAGAGATCTATAAAAGGGGTCTTTTATAGATTTCTCCTTTTTCTTTTTGCCCCAGTTTTTTGGGATGATAGGGGTCTATCATCCCAAAGGTCTGGGGCAAAAAGAGCTTTGAATCCAAATTAGTTCATCATCATCAGGTCTTTTTAATCTCCACTGCAGGAGCACGATCCTCTCTATAGTACTAGAGTACATACTTGACCAAAAAGGTCAGAGGATTTGGCCTACACTTTTCTCGCTGGCCAGACTGGTTGAAGAGATTTTATTGATGTTTGCTTTGATGAGCTTGTAATTCCTTAGTCGCCTTCTACGACATCCACGGGAGAACTTGGAGTGGCCCTATTCTACTCTGCCGGATACCTGTGAAAGTAATTACATAAGTAACTCTGTTACCTCTTCACGCTTCAACCACAGCACCGAATTTAATGAAATTTGGTATCGGCAAAGATAATATAATTACTAACGTAAGTATCGGTATAGCTTAAGACCCGTGGAAGGACATGAGATAGTTTTTATTTCAAAAATCATCCATTAAGAGTCCCTTTACCCTAGACCAAAATACAATTTTCCATACAAACGTAGTCTACGTTTTATTTCGAAACGACATGCCCGATTTCGGCAAAATTTGTAATTTCAAAGATATTTCAATTATCTAGGGTAATAACTGGTTTCCGACTAAAAATATGGACTTGAAATAGAATATAGTGTGTTATATCATTTTTGACCATCAGTATGGGAAACTTCTAAATCGTTATATTTTCTTTTCAGTTCATAATTTTACCATAGGAAACCAGTTATAACCCTAGATAATTGCAATTTCTTTACAATTACCAATTTTTACCGGAATCTGACATGTGGTTTCAAAATTAAACGTAGACTACGTTTGTATGGAGAAGTCTAGGGTCGGGGGACTCTTAAGGGCCATTTACCGTGTATGGGGAAATCTTTCAGACTCGAAAAGGAGAGATCTTAAAAGACCCCTATCATCCCAAAGGTCTGGGGCAAAAAGAGCTTTGAATCCAAATTAGTTTATCATCATCAGGTCTTTTTAATCTCCACTGCAGGAGCACGACCCTCTCTGTAGTACTAGAGCCATACTTGACCAAAAAGGTCAGAGGATTTGGCCTACACTCTCCTCGCTGGCCAGACGGGTTGGAGAGGTTTCATTGATGTTTGCTTTGATTAGCATGTAATTTCAAAGTCGCCTTCTACGACATCCACGGGAGGACTTGGAGTGGCCCTATTCTACTCTGCCAGATACCTGTGAAAGTAATTACATAAGTAACTCTGTTACCTCTTCACGCTTCAACCACAGCACCGAATTTAATGAAATTTGGTATCGGCAAAGATAATATAATTACTAACGTAAGTATCGGTATAGCTTAAGACCCGTGGAAGGACATGAGATAGTTTTTATTTCAAAAATCATCCATTAAGAGTCCCTTTACCCTAGACCAAAATACAATTTTCCATACAAACGTAGTCTACGTTTTATTTCGAAACGACATGCCCGATTTCGGCAAAATTTTGTAATTTCAAAGATATTTCAATTATCTAGGGTAATAACTGGTTTCCGACTAAAAATATGGACTTGAAATAGAATATAGTGTGTTATATCATTTTTGACCATCAGTATGGGAAACTTCTAAATCGTTATATTTTCTTTCCAGTTAATAATTTTACTGTAGGAACGAGTTATTACCCAAGATAATGGCAATTTCTTTAAAATTACTAATTTTTACCGAAATCTGACGTGTGGTTTCAAAATTGAACGTAGACTACGTTTGTATGGAGAAGTCTAGGGTAAGGGGACTCTTAAGTGATCGAAAAGAAAAGTAAAACTTTGTTTAGGGAATCCTTTTTTGCAGACGTAGACTTTATAACAAAGTACTAAATTTACGCAAACGAAGTTGCTGGTACTTTATAAAATATTTAAAAAAACTCCCACCATAAGTGTCCCATAAAGGGTTGCATATTTATATGTCTGAGTATTTGCCGTTAGTTTGTATTTGAGTATTGTTTTATTCATGATATGCTAAAACTTTCTGTTAGCACAAAGTTCGCCGTACAGCCAACTTTCCTCTTAGATTCCAGTACAGATGTTATTTTAATGTGCTTTTGGCAGAGTGAAAAGTAAATCCAAGCGTAGCTTGTTTGTGAAAAGTGTTTGTTGAAAGAGCGAGTTAAGGGTCCTCCCCGCGCTAACGACCTTGAAAACACAAAAAAATTAATTTCTCTTTCTGTAAGTGAGATTATCAGAAACCCTCCTACAACTTTTTAGCTAGTATCCTTAAGTTTCATTAGAACCTCGAAAATCATTGAAATAAAATACCCTGAATTTTCCTTTGCAAAAAATACTAAAAACGGCCATTTTTGACTCTTTTTGTAAAGGTTTCTAAACCGGATAGTATTTCAATGACTTTCGAGGTTCTAATGAAACTTCAGGATACTAGCTAAAAAGTTGTACGAGGGTTTCTAATAATCTCACTTACAGAAAGAGAAATTAATTTTTTTGTGTTTTCAAGGTCGCTAGCGCAAGGAGGAGCCTTAAGCAAGAGTTCTCTGGGTCTATTAGAACAATCAGGCGTACTAACTACTAATGTATGACGTATGAGTGTAGGCCAAGTCCTCTGGCTGCTCTGACCAAGTAACGCTCTGGTAATACGGAGAAGGTCTTGCTCCTGCAGTGGAGACAAAAAGACCTGATGTTGATAAGTTTGACAATAACGTCTGTCTGTATCTGTGGCATCAATGTGGCAAATGTTTTTTTACCTAAAGACAAGTTCCCTTGCGGTGGTTCTTAGCTAGATATATTTAATGAAAATAGGTTCGGCTGTTTAAAAGTTATCGCTTGAAAGTCGGGGTTTTTGCAGTTGGCCTGCCAAATAAAAGATGGCGCTTCGGGTATTAATTCGCATATATAATTATAGCCCCTAGATATTGAATCAGAAATGAGGAAAATCGTAGAAGATAAAAAGTCACTGGTATAGCCCAGCGGATTAGTTCGTTGAAGTGACAATGGGCGGGACACAAAGCGCGACGAAGCGCTGGCCTATGGGGCAAAAATATTCTCGTACGGCGATCGTGTACTGGCAAGCGAAGCGTAGGACACCCACTTACGATGATTAGACGACTTGAACAGAGTCGCTGAAAAGCGCTGGATGCAGGTCGCTCTTGATCGGTCATTTCGGAAATCTTTGGGTGAGGCCTATATCCAGCTGTAGACGTTATGCGGCTGAAATGATGATAATTATAGTTCCTCCGCCCATCACTAGATGGCGTTTACATATTAAACAATAGAAAGTCGAAGTATATTTTAATTTACCTGGCAAATACACTTGTTCAATAAAGACGGAATTATGTGGCGGAAGTAAGGCGATATGCTCACCACCACAAAGTTTCGACTCGATAAAAAGAAGAACCACAAAGAGAAGAACTTCCCGCCAGTCGTGGTGTCGCGTCTGTGGAACCTCCTCCGACGATGTATGCAGCGAATCGAACGAACTATTAGCGCCATCTTGTAGTCTATTTGTGAACTATGCTGTCGCTAAGTTGTGGTTGTAGTTCCTCGTGGTGGCTTAGAGATTAAAAAAACAACATGGTACTAAAATAGTTTTAATTAACTTACAGCATACAATAGTATGTGACAATAATCATACTTATAATAACTTAACATAGTTTCTAAGCGTTAATAAATACTAGGTTTAGGAATCGTATCTCTGGAACTGTATCAGAATTACTAGGTACGTTGTCACTGCGCCGAGTATCTGTAAAAAATGTAATTATTACCTATATATTTGTAGAGAGGTTTTCCAAAATACGGGACACCAGATGACAGTAAAGTCAGGCCCATTAAGAGCGCCCAACCCGCCTTACTTTTCATACAAATGCTCTTACGTGATTATGGCGTTGTAACAGATCTTTCTTGGAAAGTTTTGAACTAACAGGAATCTTGTGCGGTATATATAGGTTAGGTATCTATCGAAATTACCTGAACTTCGGCCGATCATATAGTACTCATGAATTGTAAAAGTAAAGAAAATATTTGCATACAAACCTTGCAAATGTAATGAAGATTCTAAATGAAAAACATTTATTTCACACACTCGTAAGGCTTACTGAAAAACACGTATTACCTGGAACAAGTTTTATGAAATTTCCGCACCCTATGAAAAGTTTATATTCGTTCAATGAATAGTTAATAATAATACTAATTTCGTACAATAGAATGCAAACTGAGCGCTCAGGTGCTATCTCTCTCTTTTCACTTTGCTTTTTTTTTATCATTGCGCTGGATGAAACTACAAGCATTTCCAACCATGCTCGCGTTGACGATAGACGGACCGGGAAGGGCCCTCTTAAGCTGCTGTCATTAGATACATTTGAAAAGAACCTATCAACTAATGGTCCAATGACAACTGTCGTTTAGATCTCAAATTCAATTATATGTATACCTTGTACGCAAGTACATACAATTCCATGTATATACCTGACGTCTGCTGCCATCTATTGTATCTTATTTTAGAAAACCCCAAAAAAAAATTATGTCTATGAAAACTCCTAATTATTAGTAGCCCTGTAAGTGAGCTATCGACCTTGCGAGTCTTTTTATGCATAGCTCCTCGAAGTTTATCTGATAAAAAAGTGTTTTCATAATGTTTTATTACCCTGACCTCTTAAAGTTTATCGGATGAAAGTGGTTCGTTTTATGACATTCTAAAAATGACTGAAAGGGCCATCATTGCTCCGCCATTTTGAAAAATTTACAAACAAAACCTTAATCGAAAAAACAATCATAATTTTATCTAAAATACATCTAAATGAAAATGTCATGAACTTCACAACACACTCACTGTGTCAACAAGTACGTAAAGTTTCCGTGTTTCTCTTGCCTAGTATCCGCAGTTCTCTAAGTCTTACCGAAGCAATAAGAGGTCTATCCAGAGTGCACATCCCCAAGGGCGCGTAGCAGATCGTCTGCAGCATGAGCTGGCGGGAGAACAGCTCCAACCTCGAAGGAAGAGTGGTGTTTGTAGGCGCGACCATCATCAGGCGGCAGATTAGGCTTTCTGTTCTCCTACCCTGGAAAGTCATTACAAAATAGACTAGGTGTTGGAAATTGTGGACTGGTGTATTTTTTTTAAACGAATTTACTTCCCGCTGTTTACGGGGGCGAGACTGCATTTGAGCTACCTATGGGTGTGAGACAAAGGTATGCAAACATAGTGAACCATGGAATTGTATGAACTTCGTTATACTTTCGTGCGGTAAACACAAAACACAGTAATGTGAAAATGTCTTCATCTATAATAAATTAAAATCAAACCAAAACTAGAACCAAAAAGGGAAGCACCATATGCTGCATTTATATATCTATAAGCCAATAACAAACTATGTCTAGTAGAAGAGGAAAGAAAGACATCTACAAATTACATACCTCGCTAATGGTGTAATGGCAGGGTTCTACCACCACAAACAGTCGCAGCATGTGAGTCACACACCAGAGGAACTGCAGCACCAGGAACTGAGTTCGATGCAGGGAGACGACTGAAATAAGACATTTTTGCCTGAGGTTATCAACAAACTGCGGGGACAAAATAGTAAAAAAAAATCAATGTAGGATAAAATCCTTTCGGTTGACTTTGTCTACTTTCCTAACTTGTTCATTTCCTACCCCGTCACTTTTTTGCGTTCCGTACCCAAAGAATAAAACGGGCCCTATTACTAAGACCCCGCTGTCTGTCTGTCACCAGGCTGTATCTCGTGAACCGTGATAGCAAGACAGTTGACATTTTACAGATAATGTATTTCTGTTGCCGCTATAACAACAAATACTAAAAACACAATAAAATAAATTTTAAGTGGCTACTTGAATTGAGAAAACCGAAAGTGATTATACCTTTCTGTTAACCTTCTGTAATTCTGTACCTGTACCAGGCCTGTGTCACTCCCTGTTTAGGAATCGGTTATTACTATGCGCGCGACGATCAATCTGGAGTGGTAAATTCAGTGACACGAATCGTATGTCTAGAGTAATAACAATGAAATTGGCTTGCAATGCACTGCTAAGTATTTAAACGAAAAGCTGCCGAGTTCTGATGCGAGCTATAACAAGAATGAAATTGGCTTACAATGCACTTCTAGATTTCTAAACGAAAAGCTGCCGAGTTCTGACGCGAGCTAAATCAAACCATATCGCTAACGACATTGAGTAGATATTTCTTTGAATTCCTTTGCTGAGTAAGACCTGTACGTGAATACTAGTACTTACTTATCTCCATGATGAGGAAGTACGGAGTGACGATCAGATGCAGCAGTGTAGATATGAGCACGACGACCAATGGGACGCCGTAGCTGTCATCAATACGATGCACTACATCGCATAGCGCCCCGTGAAGAGAGGAGAGTCGGTGGATGGCATCACTTGGAGGCACGACCAGCCTAGGCTCGCCATTAGCTAGTAGAAAATTGTTTGTTTATAAAGCTTAATTGTAAATAGAGAGAACACAGATACAAATCAGAAAAGGAAACATACAATGGCGGTTATCCCGGTGGATCTCTTCCAGTCAACCGGTAATTGAGAGGAATGTTTACTTAGGTATTATAGGTAGGGGGAGAAAATTATTGATTAAAAAATTAAAAACCCTATTGCGAGTCAATGTTTCTAATTTAATAATAGATAATAAGTATTTTGTAATAAGAGAATAAAACGTCACAAAAATATTATGTCATTTGTCATTGATGAACGTGATTTTAGATGTAATGCTGAATAACAGAAGTGACGCCTTCATTTGAAACAAATTGTTTAAAAGTAAATGTGGTTTAATAAAAAATTTGACTTCAAACAATCTGTAGAAAGACCTTAAAAATATTTTATAAATATAGTAGTTTAAAAATGAGTTTTCGCCAAAAGCGGAAACTTTAGGCGAAAACTCGTTTTTAAAACTATATGTACTTGCTCAATTACTTTCAAAGGTTATTCATAAAATAATTAAAAGGCACACATTTACAGATTGTTGGCAGTCAAATTTTTAATTATCACCACTACTTCTGCTACCAAGAGCGTTATTTGACCGCAAGAAACTATGACGTCACGCGCTTGGGTTATGAATATACTGGATAAAAACTTCAATCTTCTTAGCAAAAATAAACTCACCTAATTACTTATACCACGGACTAATTACGGGAAAAAGACAAAACTTTTGAAAGAGCACAGCTTTTGCCAAATGTCTCAGTTCTCAGATCTCAGACCCTAAATATACTTGCGAAACTAAACTAAAACATATCGTGACTATTTAAATAAGTAATAAGTAAATTATTTTAAAAGTGCAGATATCTCATCATTCAAAATGAAATGTAAATTTCATATGAAAACAAAGTTCTTTAAGCCTAAAAGACTTTTAATTTCAAACCAGATTTTTTTATGATGAAGGTGTTCCGATCTGGTAGACTCTCCATGAGCAAACTGACGTTCGTGCGAGAGTCTGCTGGCGCCACGCGGATCGCGTAGATGTTCAGCTCTGTAGGGCTCTTAGACTTCTCCACTGCAAACAAGAAAACATCGGCATTAGCATTACTGCTAGGCTGCTTCGTGTCCTGAAATCAAATTTCCAGTGAGTTCACTCTTGTGCCACTCTCCGACGCCGCCGAGTCGTATTTTGTGCAGCTGGTGCTGTCGCAACTGATTTTGTCCGAACCACTTTCATCCGATAACTTTAAGAGGTCAGGCGTATGAAAAATGACAAACACTTTTTCATTCAATAAACTTGAAGAGGCTATTTTAAGGTAGCATAGAAAGATACGCGAGATCTTCAACTCACAGGGCCACTTACAATGAGGGTTTTTCAAAATATGAGTACATGGATACGGAAAAGGGTGCTCCGCGGTCCGATCGGCGAGACCACATTGACAATGGGCTTTGGAAAATTTACAAATCAGAGGTTATAATTATGTTATATCGCTATCGCGAGATTGGTCGAGAATGCTTTTGTCCGTCTTCCGGTTGTCAGCCTATTTTTACCTACAGGTCGCATTTCCCAGCCGTTCTTTTGAAATTTTATTTTGTGGGATGGTTATTTCGTTTTTGTCGAGACAGTTTTTTGAAATTTTCCAAAATGGCGGAATTATGGAGTTTGGTAACTTTTTTGTCATCCTTATTATATTAGGTTTGAATCGCGGTGTCTACAGCTGACACAGCCTCTAAATATACTTACAGGTGACAGAAACGTTCTTGGCAGTCAAGGCCAGCGCGTCGTTGACCGCTTGGAACCTCGCCCGTATGGACAGTGCTGTGAACGCAAACTGCAGCTCCAACACCATCACCACATACCACAGCACGTAGTAAGTGATGTAGTTCATGATCACTGACCCTGGAAATAAAAGAAGTAAGGTACTACCGGCTGACAAGGCCCACAGTTTTGCAAGGCCCAAGCGCAGAAAACCATTTAAAATACATTTGACTCGCGCCAACTTCATGGTCAGTGTTGCCGACGTCCACGGTCTGGATTACCCAAAAACCTAACTGAAAATCCCCAATTTTGGGGAAATAAAAATCGATATTCCCCACATTTTCCCCACAAGTTTTCAAAGAAATAAAAGTACTATTCATATAAATCAAATATATTTATTACTTATGCCTAAGTATTTAATGATTTTAATCCACGTATTACAGTTCTTCATTACGCCAAATTTGTCTGATCAATATATCATTTGACGGTTCAAATTTTAGGCTCCCTCCTTTCTTCTTAATACCTTCTCTAGTGGCCATTAGCGCTACTACACTGTCATTTTGAAGGCGATTGCGATTCTCTGTTTTTAAATTCTTCAGTACGCTAAATTTTCTTTCAACAGATGCCAAGTAGTACACAAACACAACAAGCAGTAGATATGTGTGAACTCGAAATATGAAATGAATGAACACAATAATAACACTCAACAGTTCTCCGCAACAAACCCGCGCCGTCAAAACAAAACTAAAGGGACTTCCTTCCCTGATAAAGTTTCATGGAAATAAATGTTGCCATAACATAAACACTAAAACCTTCCTACCAGATAAGTCGAGTTAAAGTTGAATTAAATATTCATAATTTATAAATTATGCTTACTTCTTATACTACTTTTATTACCTCTAAGTTCAGTTCTAGTGTAAATGTCTAAATTCCCCGCATTTTCCCCACATAAACGCTCTCCCCAAAAATTACCCAATCGGACTGAAAATCCCCGCAGTTTGGGGAATTCCCCACAGATTGGCAACGCTGTTCATGGTACGTGTGAAACAGACCAATAGGAACTCAAGAATGCAGCAGCCGGCAGCGCGTGGCCACCATTTCGCCAGTGACGCCCAGTTGTTCGCTGACTTTGGTCACGGCCACTCATTTAACTAATTATTGCTCCCACAAAACGTTAGTTTTCACTTGTTTATACTACGATTTGTAATTAAATTTATGTAAAGTGCGTTTATTTGATCATTATTCTTTTGATATTAACATAGCCATGTGCGATTTTATATGTATTTATTTCTAAAATGATCAATTTGTGTTGTGAGGCCCACGTCGTTTAGGAAGGCCCAACAAAGTTGTTGCTTGGGGCCTTACAAAACTCGACTGGGCCTTCCAACCCTACTGCAGTCTAATAAGGCCCCTTAATGTTATTGTAATATGAGTGATAAATTTAAAAAAATGTTTTTATTGATGTGCTTACTTATGATACACTTATGTTTTTTATTTATTTGTTCTAAGATCATTAAATGTCTTCCCCGAAGAATAAGCGGGGGAGTTTGGTGTAAAGTAAATTTAAAATCTGCTGTCTAACTCAGCGCGCTGCAGCTGAAAAATACCACATTCCCAGACGAACTTTAAGAAATGATTTAAAATCACGCGTTATTTCAAAAGTAATAGGAAAACAAACTACCCTTAATAATACATACATACATACATAATATTACGCTTGTTTCCCACAGGAGTAGGCAGAGACCGTAGCAAGAGGAGTTCCATAAACTCCTCTTGCTACGATCCCGACTAACTTAATTAATATTAAAGAATAAACTAATTTGCACTAGGGCCTTGTTACACACAATAGGGGCCTTCTTAACCATATATGTGTGATAAGGCCCAATTTGTGAAAATTATAAATCAAAAATCTTTGACAATGATTACTTAATTCTAGCAGAAATAACAATATTTTTAAGTAAAATACTAACATTTATACACTTAACACCTAAACATCAAATATCTGGGCTGTTTTCTTACACAGTGTAAAAGAGTATTTTTCAAAAAAAATGTTGATAATTTTAGTAACTGCTTGCTGTTATCAAGTTCATGAATATAACATTTTTTATAATTTATACTTTTTTGATGTCTTTAATACTTACTTTTGCGCCAAACGGCTTGAAAACGCCACGGGCCTTATTAACCAGACCATGTTCAGTAAAGCCCAAAATAGAGGTTTTTAAAAATGTTTAAAAAACGAACATATAGTCATCATAGGTTAAAAAACTACATTTATTTGGATTTTTAAATAATCTTAGCTTTTATTGTAAACCTTTTATTCTTTTAGGATGGTAAAATAAAGGTTTTATTTCAATTTGTAAAAAAGTGGGCCTTGTCACCCGGTAGTACCTTATTTATAAAAAAAAAACCCGACTGCTTTTTTATATACCCAGTGTCACTCTCAGAATAACAACGAATCTAACATCTTTCAGGACCGGATTTAAAAAAAAACGACGGGTTGCACTCTGGGAGTGCCGGCAGAAGTGAAAACTTGAATATTAACGTAGTGCATTTTTGATATTTTGGAATGGTTAGGGAATAATTTTGCACGAATTGCTTTAATTATCAGTATAAAATATTTCAAATCTTTTCTGAACCACAGTCTGTCACAAATGTCACAAGCATGACCAAATAGGGTTCAAATTCTTTGCCAAATTCATTTTCAAATACACAGCAGTATGGCCGCAGCAGCACACACGAATATTCGCGCAAGCGCCCTGCGCCGTCTTACGAATTTTCGATCAGGCCACGTGTCCTGACGCGAGTTTAAAATTTTTCAAAAAAAGTGCACAACGCCGCTAAAGAAGTTTTCACTTCAAAAACTCCGCTGTAGCCCTATATAGACTTCAAAACAAATCTTTCAAATTCTAGTAAACAACTTTTTTTTCTTTCGATTCCATAACACCTAGATGTTTACTTACAGCTAAGTTTATAAGCCGTGTAGTTTTCGACAAGCCATGTGGCCGGCATAATAGAATAGGGCCACTCCAAGTCCTCCCGTGGATGTCGTAGAAGGCGACTTAGGAAATAAAAGCTAAACAAAGCTTATTAACATCAATGAGACCTCTCCAACCCGTCTGGCCAGCGAGGGCAGTGTAGGCTAAATCCTCTGGCTGCTCTGGCAAAGTATGGCTCTGGTGTACAGAGAGGGTCGTGCTCCTGCAGTGGAGACAAAAAGACCTGATGATGAAGTTTATTTCCCTGAGAAGTGCAGAAGAAGCGGCAACAAACGTGATGACAAACTTCTTACACTGTCTATCCACCTTCTTGGCCTGAATGGCGTAAAAGCAGAGGTCGTCCACGATGAGAATTGTGAAGAAGATGAGGATCGATAGCAGAATAGCACACAGCTTGCGCTCCGTAGCGGCTGAGTATCTTCCACCTATACTCGAGTCTACCTGGAAAAAAATTACACCTTTCAGAAAGAATAAAAAACTTGAGAGGTGTCTAGGGACACCCGGATGGAACGAAGTTCATTTCGATTAGTTAGTGAAGGAATTGTAATAAATTTTTATTTTTTTTAAGTTATAACAATTTTTTATTATTTATTATGTATATAAAGCCTGAAATACACTCAACATAAATAATGCGACACCACACTGTTCAATGCGAAATAGAAAGACGAAACGTAAAATAACTGGCTTGCTTTCTATGATAGAGAGAGATAGAGAGAGAGAGAGAGAGAGAGAGAGAGAGACAGACAGACAGACAGAGAAACACGCGCACGCCGCACGGCTTACAACTATAGCAAAAAGTGTTGTTACAACTTTTGGTCTTAATTTTTTCCGTCTCGCCCCCTTTCGCAACGCGCGATAAGGAACTACGTTCCAAAAATCGCGTATCTGTACATTTAATAAATTTGTGAAAATTTTGCGTGGGCTTTTATAGCCCACGCTAATTTTTGGCCAGCTATTTATAATAAATAACGGGCCAAGTGCGAGTCGAACTCGCGCACAAATGGTTCTGTACCACTATATAAAATTACGTTTGTTGTATGGGAGCCTCACTTAAATATTTATTTTATTCTGTTTTTTGTACATAAATTTTGTTATAGCGGCAATAGAAATACACCATTTGTGAAAATTTAAACTGTCTAGCTATCATGATTCATAAGATACAGCGTGGTAACACACAGACAGACAGCGGAGTCTTAGAAATAGGGTCCCGTTTGTACCCTTCGGGTAGGCAACCCTGCAATCGGCGGACGCAATACTGCATGAATAGTCGAGGTTTGTACCCTTCGGGTAGGCAACCCTGCAATCGGCGGACGCAATACTGCATGAATAGTCGAGGTTTGTACCATTCGGGTAGGCAACCCTGCAATCGGCGGACGCAATACTGCATGAATAGTCGAGGTTTGTACCCTTCGGGTAGGCAACCCTGCAATCGGCGGACGCAATACTGCATGAATAGTCGAGATCGCAGCGAGTGGAGGTCTACGGTCTTTGTTTACCCCTGTGAAAAATAGGCGTGATAATATGTATGTGAGGTTCTAAAGTCATAGTTTCCGATAAACTACAATTTGAGAATCATCAAAAAGACCCTGGAAATTCCCAATACGTTGTTGAATATTTACTGAAGCCACGCTGTCCATAAACTTGAGCATGTTCCTCATCCGCCTAGGTGCGCCGTACACCCCAGCTCCCGCGGTCAACACCACTACCATCACGTCGCAAGTGGACACCACCTGAGACATGGCAGACGACATCCTCACGGACAACTTGACGCCGACGTAGATCTCTGATATGTGACCGAATATCGTTGATATTACTGAAAACCATAAAAGAACACATGTTTTATTTTCTGTCAGAATGCTTCTGATGCCTACCGTAAGGCTATGCCGTATGTTCTGTTCTAGACCCCGCACACTATCAGAATTTGGACGTATCTGATATGTGCAGAATCTAGAAAGAACAAGTTTTTTTAAAACAAGCTACAAGCTTTTATCAATACCTAACAATTATCTAAACAATCGAGCCCAAACTCGGTGGGGTTATGTTGTTTTATTACAGGAATGCCGTCACCATCTTTCAGCTCCATAATCAGATCAGCTCCATGTCATAAATCATTATAATATTAATTTGTCACGTGATTTACGTATATGTGAAAAACTTCAGCTCAATCGGAAACCGGCACGTGGGTCAAATTTTACTTGCAAGACTTGATTATAGACAGACCGACCAGCAACGGGATAGGTAAAACTATAGGGCAGAATTTCTATCGGCAGGCATCAAAAATCTTATAATAAGAGTCGTATGTCCAGCACTGGACGTTATATAGCTAATATTATGTGACGTAATCATCTTTGAACTATAAAAACCCTAAAGCGTACTGAGGATACGCTGTAGGGTGGATACATACATACATACATACTATCACGTCTTTATCCCTAATGGGGCAGACAGAGCATTTTGGGTCTTGCGGTTCTATGCAGAGCCCAGGGCCGCAAGACCCAAAAGCCACTTTTAGCGTCATGGTGGGCGAGAAGATGGAAAAGCAATCAATACAGTGATGGGTTGCTAGCCGCATCGCCTGTTAACATGATTCGCATTTTTGCCCATTCCCTCGATCGGCTTTTACGATCTGCGCGGGAAGAGAAGGATAAAACCAGTTATACTCTGGTAATGTAACACTTCAAAATAGACCTCGCGCTTCCATTGTCTCGTTGAACACTCCTGTGCCATCAGCTCAAATATAATGAACATGAACCCAACTTTTACTTCCAGAAAGCAACTGCATTTTATTTTCAAAACTCACCCAAGACTGTCACCAGGATGTAGCTGTACACGCACATCGCGTTTGACATGGATACTGTGAAACCAGAGCTGTAGTTTTCAAACTTGAGAGGAGCTAGCCCAAAAATACTTGATATCTGTAAGAGAAAGAACTCTTGGTTAACTAATGGTTCATTCTTTTGTGGAGCTTTGCTTCTACTATACTTAAGTCGGCACTTGTAATGTTGGAGATATAAAATAAATAAATATATATAGGGACAAATTACACTGATTGAGCTAGTTCAAAGTAAGTTCGAGACTTGTGTTATGGGATACTAACTCAACGATACTATATTTTTAGAACAAATACTTATATAGATAAACATCCAAGACCCAGGGCAATTTGAAAAGGAAATTTTCCAACTTGCCCTGACCGTAGATCGAACCCGGGACCTCTGGGTGACGGACTAGCATGGTGACCACTACGCTACGGAGGTCGTCGCTACAATACGGATATAAATGCTACTTTCAAGTGAGGACAATGCTACTTTCAAGTGACGGTTGGCAAGTCGTAAAGCTACAGTTGTACTTTTTAAATGATTTTTTCTGTACTTTGCATGGTCTCCTTCATCTTAGCACGCGGTATGCACGAGCCCAGGTCATGCTTTCCCGCTTTTTCTCCTTCAAATAAGTATAAATGTCAATTGGCAACCAAGCACTGGCACAGCTATATGAATCAAGTCAAGGAAAAGGCGACAAGAGTGTCGTATAAAGATGTCAAGAGGTAGGCAGGAAACAAAACAGAACGGAAGAAATCCACCAACAAAAGCACCGCTCTTAAATTATGATGATGATGACGGTCAAGGATGCTGAAGACCATACGAAATCGAGAAGTAATCGCTGAAGCAGTTTAAATGATTCAGCTACAATGTTAAGATTGGCCACATTTCTGAAGTAAACCCTTTTTGGGTGCAGTTGTAGCACGAGGAGTTTGGGCTTCGTCAGGTGCTTATCGGATTAAAAATGCCAAAGAATGTGCTGAATGAGCCGCATCTCTTTTGTTTTGATATAAAATAAAAGAGAGGCGGCACGTTCTTTGGCCCGTTGTGTGTACAAAGCATACGGCTATTATCTTGGAGGTAATTTTTCTTACCCTAAGTATAAACGCATGTGCCCCACCCACCACAGACCGCGTGCCGGCGTTGTCTCTCCTCCGAGCAGCTGCCGCCGGGGCTTCGCCACCATCTGCGTTTTCCGAGTTGTCTACACCTGAAACGAAAAGATATTTATTTATTTAATAGCTGATGCCTGCGACTTCGCTCGCGTGAACAAAAATGCTCATTAGGCTAAACAAGTTTTGGTAAGGCGTCATTTTTATATTTTTTATAGCACGACCAGAGTCATAATTAGCCAGAGCAGTCAAAGGACTTGGCCTACACTCTCTTCGCTGGCCAGACGAGTTGGAGAGGCCTCATTATAGTTTATAAGCTTTGTTTAGCTTGTATTTCCTGAATCGTCTTCCACGACATCTACGGGAGGACTTGGAGTGCCCTATTTTACTGTGCCAGACGAAAACCACACGACTTATAAAATACAAGACGTTTAAAGCTTACAAAGGCTCTAGATTGACTCTTGTCAATAGATAATGATATCATTGTGCTCTAGATTCCTTTAGGCAGCTTGAATAATCCAACACCAGTGTTATGTTAGCACACACGATAAAAAAGAGAAGAAGAGAAAAAAGTCTTCTGCAAGCCTAATTTTAGTTTAGTACTGACGAAATACTTCTTCGACAACAAGGCAAGTCCAAAACGGTCCAAAACGAGTTTCCGAAATGTCATCCCAGACGAATTGATTCCTAGTTAAGTCATGTCGAAAAATCGCTTTGTCGCACTACAGGAATGTTGAACTTCAGATATTTCGAACTAAACTACATATTGTCGAAATGAGGACATATCCGAGTTAAACATTGTCGTAATAAAATGTTGTCGCAATACGGTTTGTCGAAATCCAGTTACGAACTCTTGTTTAAATATTTTCTGTAAACAGAACTTTGTTCTTTTCGTTGTAATGAAAGAGCGATCAATCATTCTACAAGACTTACGGTGATCAAGTTGTGAAGAGAAAACTTTTAATTAAACTGGTCGCAGGTATAGCGCTGGTAGCCAAGCGATTTAGGCACGTGGGTAAACCTGAATACTGTAAAACACAACTTTCTGCACGTTTAGGTATCGAAAATATACCCCACTAAACTAAACTACATTATTGCTACGCGCGGCGACCACTACGGAGTGATAAATTCAGTGACATGAATCGTTTGTCATAAATCACACAGGAATTTTTATTGTTCATCAAATACAAATAATTATAAAATAGGAACAAATTGCTAGTATCCGCAACACGCTTCGTCAAAATATTCACAGTTAGTAATCCGCAACACGCTTCGTCAAATATATTAATCTAAGAGACCACCCCTTATCGTACCCGGCCCAAATGTTTCCATGATACTGGCGGCATTGCCGCGCTGTATGGCAATGGAAATTCTTTGAGCCTGATAAGATAAGGAGCGTCTATCATTTGCCCGTTCAGATATTCTATGTCCAAGCTCATTTATTGTCATAAATTGTCATTTAAAAGTTAGTGGGGGTTAACACTTGAAAGGTAAAGCTATCCTAGCAAAAAATAAAGTTTTTCCGCTACTCATTACTAGATGGCGTTCTTGACAGACTGGTTATTTTTAATTTGCTTAGCAAATGAACTTTTGGCCAATGAGGGGCAAACAGGTATACGATCCACCCCGTAGACTATGAGCGTTATATGTAGTTTTAAATAAAATACTTGTTTTATATTCATCATCATCAGATCATTTTGTCTCCACTGCAGGAACACGACCCTCTCTGTACTAGCAGAGCCATACTTGGCCAGAGCAGCCAGAGATACACTCTCCACGCTGGCCAGACGGGTTGAAAAGGTCTCATTGATGTTTATAAGCTTTGTTTAACTTGTATTTCCTAAGTCGCCTTCTATGACATCCACGACAGGACTTGGAGATGCCCTATTCTACTCTGCCGCATACCCACACGGCAATGTTTTATATTACCTCTCGATATTTTATTGTTATAGTATCTACTTACCGAGCATAGGTATATATATAATGATATTATGTCTTCTTGAAGTAATGTTTACTTTGTGATGGAAGGAAACAATACACTAACTTTGTTTAGGTAGATCTACTCGCAAGTGATTACCTACATTAATGTAATTTGGGGAAATTTTCGACAACCCTAATGTGTTGATTCGTTTTTAATGTGGTAAAGGCACACCTTTATTATCAAATTAAAGAAAATACGTTGTTGGTCGGTAGTTACTAGCGCTTTTTAACCGTTTTTTAAAAAGAGGAGGTGGTTATCAATTCCTCGTGATCGTTTTTTTATGATGTATGTTTACCGATTATTTGATGATGCATGGACTAATTTGGGAAATTCTTTTGTTTAGGTTTTTGAGACAAATCTAATGATATATTCACTGTCGCAATCGATCCAGCCGTTTAGAAGATACGACGTAATAAAGAGTTTACAAACAAACAAACAAACAAACAAACAAACAAACAAACAAACATACACGATACACACAAAACATACAGTGCAGGGGACATACCCGTAATAAATCAAATCACGGGCTATACTAGATCACTATAGTATAATAATAATAATAAAATAACAATCAAAAACAAACAACAAAAAAATCGACATTTCCATTCTAATTGCCCGAGCGGCTGAAAACTTTTATTTATTTATTTAACTTGAATACAAAAATGTAACAGGCGAACTTAAGGCCCAGGGCCTCTTCTACCAGTCAACCTACAGGTGATGCCGAAAAAAAGCTAAGTTAGGACGACAAGACACATTCTAATTTTTAAAATTGTACCGGAAACAATCCTTACTATAATTTTATTTATATATACCTATATGTATTCATAAACATACATGTAAATTATACACAAATATGGCATAAAACATAAAGGCTACATAGACTACATACATATTTATAACACTCTATGACAGTTGGTGAAGATAATGAGCGCGCACAGCACTCTGAAACGCTTGGCGACTAGGGGCTTTCAGAATATTAATGGGAAGGAAGTTCCATAGTATAACGGCTTGTTTGGCGAATGAATGATCAAAAAACCCACTCCGGCTGCGAGGCACATCAAGAAGAAGATTGTTGGAAGAACGAAGAACTCTGAGATGGATATCACCCAGGAAAGTCAACTTTTTTTTAAGATACATCGGAGTTTTTTGGTCGAAGAGTATAGTCGTGAGAACATGCAAATTGCGACGTTGACGGACACCCATCCGTTCAACCATTTGAGTTTTGAAACTTTCGTATGGAAATGCCGATATTTTTTGTAATTTTTAACTGTTATTTTAATTTCATTACACTATAGGGATCTAGAATAGCTCGAGGTTTAATTTATTGTTGTTTGTTTTTCGTGTGTGTAAGTGGCCAACACTGGTGTCAGATTTTTCAAGCTGCCTAAAGGCATCTGACATAGCTTGACGACTGTCATACAATGATGACAGCCGGGACCAACGGCTTATACGTGCCTTCCGAAGCACGGAGGAGCTCAAGAATTTTATATGCCACTTGTGGTCACCCATCCTAGTGTGGACCACGCCCGGTGTCGCTTTACTTGCGAAAGCGCTAGCAATGCGCACTCCCGCCGGGCCTCCGAGCTTTAACTTATTTCGGGTATGTCTCTTCCAAGTTGTATAACCATTCTTGGCGGACGGGTAAAAATAGAATGTGGTTAAGCAACTCCAAGCGAGTCAAACAATGGGATGGGTGACTGAATTGGTTGTCAGGCCTTTAGTTGCTTAACGTATATAATTTTTCAAAACTACAAACTGACTTCACCCCCAAACTACCAACCGACTTTAATAAAATTTCTATTAGACCACGTCAGGACCACTTTTTAAACAAAAACAAAAATTTTAAATCTAGCTCAGGCTTTTGCGACTAATCGGTGAAAATACATAAAAAACATAATTTAGATTTTTTTATATTACTTGTATTTAATAGCTAATAAACATGAAGGGGTTTTTTTCATGTAACTAAAAAAAAAACAAAAGATCGAGCCTAATTCGTAACCTCCTCCTTCTTTTCTGTAAGTTAGATAGATAGATAGATAGTTTATTCACAAAAACTGCATCACATACAAATAAACTTACAAACTATATCTTATCCTAAAAAGTCTTTACTTTGCATGCACTATTACATTATAAATGTATGTGCTGCCTCAGTGCAAAAAGGCCAAAACTCAGCGTGGTTACTCAGTACTGCCAACGCGTGTTGGTAATTAACAACCAGCTTTTCCAAAAATATTGTTGTTTTCCAACTCGCGTCGGCAGTGCTCGTAGATAAGATAGTACGCCCAAGTGAAGTATTTACTCGATTTACTATCGTAATAACATTTATTGTTTTTATTGCCACCCGCGAATATCCCTTCATGAGGTAAACCTTATCTCTTGTGATTATGATTGTTAACACATGGTGTTTTTCATCAACGAATGTTATGTAAAATTATCTACAGGAAATGAGTTGTTTCAAATGGTCTTAAACGCAAACTTTTTTATTCTTCTTATCGTGTGTGTTAGTGACTAACACTAGTGTCAGAGTTTTTAAACCGCCTTAAAGGCCTCTGACATGGTTTTAGGTAACGATCAATGTCAAAGACAGTGACCGGGACCGACGGCTTAACGTGCCCTTCGAAAGCACGGATCATCTTACTTATCAGACAATCAGGTGATCAGCCTGCAATGTCCTAACCAAACTAGGACAACAACACAAAAGTCGTTGCCCCCGCTGGGAATCGAACCCGCAACCTCCGGGTATGAGCCAAACGCTCTAACCACTACACCACGGAGGCAGTTAGTAGACTTGTTTATTATAAACCGTAGACTAACTTTGTTACCAGGGGGTTACTTCAAAAGCAGTACGCAAGACGAAAGTTACTCCGTTTCCGCGTTTCAGTGTCACGCAACATTGAGCACTAACATATGCTGATAAAGTCAAATTTGGTTTGACATATAAATAGGACGTCACTATCGTACGACTAACGTATAATATTATGGAGTAACACCTAGGTTTAAACTATTATCCGACCATCAAGTTGACATTTTCAAATGAGACAATGACATGTTACTAGATATCAACTTGATTTGGTCGGAAAATGGTTTAAACCTAGTAACAAAGTTAGTCTGCGTTATAAGACGGTCATTGTCTTAATCGTATGTGGTTATAATAGGAAGTGGTCTAAAGATTAATTTCGTCCAAAAATGAGGTGGTCTAAAGTAATATTTCGTCAAAATTAAGAGATTGTCTAAAAGCTTTCAAAACCTAAATCTTTTAAAAATTAATGTCAAGCTTACCTGCAGCCTCTCTGACATATATAGGACCAACAATAATGCTGTATTTTTGTGAGTGAGAGCCCATTTTTTAATCCAAAATGGCCGACAAAAAGTGAGTCGGTTTTTCTTTTACGGCAACAATCGGTGGACTGAAGAAAATCAAAACATGTTATTGACAGCGCCATTTGTTGTCACTTAGATCTTCGATTAGGGGACTCTTTACGAACGGGGGGACATACAGCCATACGAGTATAATTTTACGGCAAATAAATTAGTTCGTGACATGTACATGTCTCTTAAATATGCTCTATCACAGAAATGGCGCTGGGCAGGCCATATAGCAAGATACACAGACAAAAGATGGACAGCAGAAACAACAAGATGGAAAGGACCAATAGGAAAGAGAAGAATTGGCCGTCCAAAGAACAGATGGAGCGACGAAATTAAAGCAATAGCAGGAAAAGATTGGCAAAGCATAGCAAGGAATAGGAAAAAGTGGAATCAGCTAGAGGAGGCCTATCCCCAGAGTGGGGTTCCAATGACAGATGAAGTCATAGTCTAAATTCTGCACGAAGTATTTTGTAAAGTTATTGGAAATAAAGAGGCTTATTATTATTATTTATTATTTACATGTCAAAAACTTTTATGAAGACTCCTAACCTTTAAGTCTTTTTTGGCCTGTAAAGAATTTACATACATTCATATTTTGCCGTGATTTTGCCATTTGGTATCCGGCAGAGTAGAACCACTCCAAGGCTTCCCGTGGATGTTGTAAAAGGCGACTTAGGAAATACAAGCTAAACAAAGCTTAACGTCAAGAGACCTCTCCAACCCGTCTGGCCAGCGAGAAGAGTGTAGGCTAAATCCTCTAGCTGCTCTGACCAAGTATGGCTCTGGTAGTACAAAGAGGGTCGTGCTCCTGCAGTGGACACTATAAATATGATGATGTTGATGATACAAACATACATCACGTTTATGAAGAAAAGAGGTAATAAGAGAAATTCTATATCCTAATCATTATTAAACTTACTTACAAGTTTAATAATGATTAGGATATAGAATTTCTATGACGATTAACTTCTTCGAAATTATACAGTTCAAATTTTATTTAATCATATTAGTTGCGCGAATTTTTTAATTTAATATTAAGTACCTATACTCGCGAAATTTATTATATATTAAAGTCTTAGTCGCTTATCGAGTCTGTGTGTCTGTATGTGTCGTAAGTGTCACAATCGTAGTGCCTAAGCGAAGGGGCCGATTTCTATGAGATGTTTTTTGTTGTTTAAAACCTGACTTGATCGATATAGTTCATATGCATGTTTGATGGAAATTGGTTCACCTTAAAGTTATGGGGAGTGAACATCCTAAAGTAAGCAAATATGCCTGAGTATCGAATGTAAGTGTTAAATTTGTATATTAATAATGAATCAGTCTTCTAATAAAAATCCGTTTAGTTCAAAAGTTAAAATGGGGTGAACCGTTGAATGTCCGGGTATGTAGGGTGAGCTAGGTAAAGTTTATAGATTAGGAGGTCACGACAAATTTGGTAACGATAAGGGATATGGCTGACTCTGGTTTTATAGAATAAAGAGCACCTCTCTGATGCTAAATATGTTGGTCTGCCTGCGTTAAGTGGTTGCGTTACTTAGATATGGCGCCTGAAAAGTTGGTTATCGTGACCAAAAAAAAATGATAAGGGATATGGCTGACTCTGGTTTCACAGGATTAAGAGCATCTCTCTGATGCCAAATATGTCGGTCTGTCTGCGTGAAGTGGTTGCGTTACTTAGATATGGCGCCTGATAAGTTGGTTATCGTGACCAAAAAAAAATGATAAGGGATATGGCTGACTCTTGTTTCACAGGATGAAGAGCACCTCTCTGATGCTAAATATGTTGGTCTGCCTGCGTGAAGTGGTTGCGTTACTTAGATATGGCGCCTGAAAAGTTGGTAACTGTGACCAATAAATGATAAGGTAAATGGCTGATTCTGGTTTCACATAATGAAGAGCACCCCTCTGATGATAAATATGTCGATCTGCCTGCGTGAAGTGGTTGCGTTACTTAGATAGGGCGCCTGAAAAGTTAGTTACCTGGACAAAAAATAAAATTATAAGGTAAATGGCTGATTCTGGTTTCACAGGATGAAGAGCACCTGATGCTAAATATGTTGGTCTGCCTGCGTGAAGTAGTTGCATTACTAAGATATGTCGCTTGAAAAGTTGGTTATCGTTAACAAAAGAAAAAAATAATAACGTAAATAGCTGACTCTAGTGTCACAGAACAAAGAGTACCTCTCTGATATAAAATTTGTCGGTCTGCCAGCGTGAAATGGTTGTGTTGTGAAACTTAGATATGATGCCTGAAAAGTTGGTTATCGTGATGAAGAAATAATGATAAGGTAAATGGCTGACTCTAGTTTCACAGGGTGAAGAGTACTTCTCTGATGCTAAATATGTCAGTCTGACTGTGTGAAGTGGTTGCGTTACTTAGATACGGTAGCATGCGTTCATACAAACACATGAATTTGTCTACCCTGTGTCACCCTTATATTGATGCCGTAGTTCAAAAATGTACTTACTACAAAATTTTCGATTTTTACTTTTTTAGTACCAGATAAATTAACTCTTTCTACCAAAAACTTAGTGTTACAGTTGTACTTTTTAAGATTCCGGCTTTAACAATAATTAGTATTATTGTTAACGCCGGAATTTTATTTTTATAAATTCAATCTTCAAGTATTGACTGATTTCAACAAAATTTCAAAGTCTGGCGTATCATACGCATTTATAACATTTACACACGTGTTAAAGTTATGCAAGTGCATAATTTGTTACCGATTATTTGAAGGTGCCTTCACCGATTTGGAAAATTCTTTTATCGAAATCGGTTGTGTAGTTTGGGGGTGAAGTGTTTTTTAGTTTTGAAAAAATATTTGCCTGTTAACATAATGAGGTTTAGTGCACAAATGGACTCAAATGGCATGTGTATATAATATCGGATACTAACGAAAGATGTATTTTGCTCGATATGCAGCCGTTCAGAGTCAGTCATTTACCTTATAAGTTTACTTTTGATCACGATAACATACTTCTCAGGCTATGGCGCCTGAGAAGTATGTTATCGTGATATCCCATATCTAAGAAACACTAGCACTTCACGTAGGCAGACCGACAAAACAAACAAGACTTTACCGACAAATTTTGTATCAGAGAGGTACTCTTTGTTCTGTGACACCAGAGTCAGCTATTAACGTTATTATTTTTTCTTTTGTTCACGATAACCAACTTTTCAAGCGACATATCTAAGTAACGCAACCACTTCACGCAGGCAGACCAACATATTTAGCATCAGAGAGGTGTTCTTCATCCTGTGAAACCAAAATCAGCCATTTACCTTATAATTTACTTTTTTTGTCCAGGTAACTAACTTTTCAGGCGCCCTATCTAAGTAACGCAACCACTTCACGCAGGCAGACCGACATATTTAGCATCAGAGAGGTGCTCTTCATTATGTGAAACCAGAATCAGCCATTTACCTTATCATTTATTGGTCACGCTAACTAACTTTTCAGGCGCCATATCTAAGTAACGCAACCACTTCGCGCAGGCAGACCAACATATTTAGCATTAGAGAGGTGCTCTTCATCCTGTGAAACAAGAGTCAGCCATATCCCTTATCATTTTTTTTTGGTCACAATAACCAACTTTTCAGGCGCCATATTTAAGTAACGCAACCACTTCACGCAGGCAGACCGACATATTTGGCATCAGAGAGATGCTCTTAATCCTGTGAAACCAGAGTCAGCCATATCCCTTATCATTTTTTTTTGGTCACGATAACCAACTTTTCAGGCGCCATATCTAAGTAACGCAACCACTCTACGCAGGCAGACCAACATATTTAGCATCAGAGAGGTGCTCTTTATTCTATAAAACCAGAGTCAGCCATATCCCTTATCGTTACCAAATTTGTCGTGACCTCCCGTTCTATTAGGATAGGTTAGGAGTGAATCCGATGACGAAAGATTTATTCATATCAAAATAAATTATGATATGAATGATTCCTACGTCACGGATTCACTCATATCATATTTTTTGACACCAGTGTGTCACAAATTAGTAGATAAGTGTACTTATGACTAGTAATAGTTCACACACCCACGTCAATAACACAGTTTATACCTAATTTACCGGAGCTATACCACATTTCAAAATTAAGCTCTATTAGCACACGAAATAAAATCCAATTTCGCTTGTGTCGGCAACGTATTTCATCCGAATTCGTGGTAGACCGGGCTGTTTACCCACAAAATGAGCTAAAGAACTAAAACAACCCATAAATAATCTAGACTAAATAGGCTTTGGTATTATTAATACGAAATCGATGGAAATTGTGAATGATTTTCAAAGACACGCCCCGATAATGAGTAAACAAAGTTAGTCAATAATTATTGTGTGTTTTTTCTACTCCTACACTGTTATGTCTTTTAAATAGGTACGAAGACTATTATAATAACATATACTCCATTTGGTTAAGTATTTAAATAAATGTAAACAATCTTGACATGTCTTTTAATTGAAATATACACTTTATAAATCAATAATTTTGCTAACTACAAAGTAATTATGTTGTAAATTATAAATTACATAATTACTTTGTAATTTGCAAAGGAATTGATTTATAAAGTGTATATTCCAATTAAGAGACATGTCAAGATTGTTTACATTTATTTAAATACCTTACCAAATGGAGCATAGATAATTAATTATTTCAGGTAGATCTATAGCACAGAATTAATAATAGTATTACATACAGAACGGAAACTCTCACCGTCCCCCGCAATCTGGTGTCCCCGCAACCCTTCCCCCGTTATTGTGAGGTGTAAGCGGCAGTAAAACAGGGTTATTGGTAGTCGCACGTTGACATTACGCGAGTCACTTAGGATTATTGAATTATAATGGTGAGAAACTGCGCACATTATCATTGTTTATCCACGGAAAACAATAAATAACGAAAATTTTATAGATTTCCGAGTGATGAAAACAGGTAAGCAAAGCTACAAATTCTGTGGTGGCGACCCTGATTGTTTAACTCACACATTTGACGTGTGCACGGACGGATTGTTTCGTTTGTAGTAGTACTAGGTATATATGCTGCTCCGTTTGTATGAAGTGCCATACCTGTGTCTATAGTCTATTCCCCATAACGGCACATGGTGTCGTTATTTCGCCAAAAAGATGCTCCTAGCCATAGACTTAGAACTACTTTTCTCATTATATCTATCATACTGCCAACATAAGAAAAACGTTTTTCTAACATAGTCACGTAAAGTTCACCATACATACCTAGTATATGTCAAACATTTTCCGGTTTGGATTAAGCAGTAATAAGCGGCCAAGTGCGAGTCGGACTCGCCCATGAAGGGTTCCGTAGTAGCAAGTAACATAATATAAAAGTCTTGCAGTATGTTTTTTTTTAATTTTTATATTTGAGTTGATTGAATGAAAGGTAAATTACCGTTTATGATTTATGACGTATTAAAAAAAAAACTACTTACTAGATATCGTTCAAACCAATTTTCGCTGGTAGTTTTTATGGTAATGAACATCATATATTTTTTTTAGTTTTATAATTCCCTTATTTTAGAAGTTACGGGGGGGGGGGACACTCTTTTTTTTAAACTTTGGAAGTGTCCCCCGCGCAAAGTATTCGGTTTAGAAAAAAATTATATTAGAAACCTAAATATCATTTTTGAAGACCTATCCATAGATACCCCACACGTATGGGTTCGATGAAAAATAAATTTTTGAGTTTCAGTTCTAAGTATAGGGATCCCCCAAAATTTGTTGTTTTTCTTTTATTTTTGTGTCAAAACCTTAATGCGGTTCACATAATACATCTTCTTACCAAGTTTCAACAGTATAGGTCTTATAGTTTCGGAAAAAAGTGGCTGTGACATACGGACGGACAGACAGACAGACATGACGAATCTATAAGGGTCCCGTTTTTGCCATTTGGCTACGGAACCCTAAAAAATGCTATGCCTATGGGACTAATCCATCTCTTCCTGTGAATGACGTAAGAGGCGACTAAAGAAATCAGCATACACATCTCGTGCTACAGCCGCATTTCCAAAAAAAGTGGCCAAGTGCGAGTCGGACTCGCCCATGAAGGGTTCCGTAGTAGCAAATAACATAATATTAAATTAGGAAAGTCAGAATAAAAAGGCCTCCAGCTCCTTGGATAACACGTGGTGTTAGGATGGCCATGCGTAGAAGGGATAAGGCATTTCAAAAGTTTAGGAAGGAGCGTTCTGATGAAAACTGGGCTTTGTTTAAGGTTGCGAGAAACCGGTGTAACAGAATGATGCGAGACGCTAAACGCCGCTTAATCTCTGATACTATCTCCTCATCTTCAGCTGCTGATATCTGGAAGTTCTTAGGAACCCTGGGTATTGGCAATTCAAATATCACAGACATCCCCTCTTCGATTACGTTAGACGATATCAATAAACATTTCTCCACATCTACTCCATTGGATTGCCTAACGAAATTGAATACAATTTCATCCATTCAATCTCTTCCAAGTCCCAACATTCCTCAATTTCAATTTACCCCAGTCAGTCAGGAAGAAGTTAAAAAAATATTCTTGGCAATAAAAACCAGGGCTGTTGGTTGTGACCAAATAAATCGTCGCATGATAGAAAATATTCTAGAAATTATTTTACCAGCCATTACCCACATTATAAATTACTCACTGTCAACATCCCAATTTCCTTCTCTTTGGCGTAAAGCCTATATTCGCCCTCTTCCCAAAATCTCTAATCCTTCCCTTCCCAGCCATTTTCGTCCTATCTCAATTCTGCCGCTCTTGTCCAAGGTTCTCGAGGCTTGCGCTCACAGGCAACTCACCTCATTTTTCCATAGTAATGGTCTGTTGAATCCATTACAATCTGGCTTTAGACCTGGGCATAGCACTGTATCTGCTTTACTTAAAGTGACCGACGATATTAGAGCAGGTATGGAGGATACTAAACTCACTGTGCTGGGTTTAGTGGACTTTTCTAATGCTTTTAATACCGTCGACTATGACATCCTCTTAGCAATCCTCTCACATCATTCCATTTCACCTGCGGTAGTTGATTGGTTTTCTACATATCTTATTTATTTATTTATTAAAACTTTATTGATCCACAATTAAACGAACGTACTTCCAGTTGGAGCTGTATTGACACTGGTGTACCACAAGGCGGGATTCTTTCTCCATTACTGTTTTCAATCTTTATAGATTTTATCACAAAAGAACTTCAGTGCTCGTATCATCTTTACGCCGACGACTTGCAACTTTATACTCAGACAGAAGTCGGTCAAGTAGACAGCGCCGTAGAAAGAATAAATGCCGATTTGAAGGTGATAAGTGACTGGTCTCGGCGGTTCGGAGTAACAGTTAACCCCAACAAATGTCAAGCTATACTGATCGGCAGCGCTCGTCTCTTAAGTCGTATTGACAATGGCACCATAACACCAGTTTCATATGAAAACTCTATCATTCCATTTAGTTCTAGCGTGAAAGACCTTGGCCTACACATAGATACTAGTTTCGCCTGGAATGTGCAGGTTTCTGAGACTGCTCGTAGGATCACTAATGGATTGCGCTCCCTGTACAAACTGAAAATTTTTCTCCCTATAAACATAAAAACTATGCTCATTCAAACTCTTATCCTACCTATTCTGGACTATGGTGATGTGTGTTACTCGGATTTGAATTGTGACCTCCTAAATAAACTCGATAGACTTCAAAATAACTGTCTTCGATTCATATATAGCCTTCGTAAGTACGACCATGTGTCTGCTTACCGCACTCAACTAAAATGGTTGCCTATTCGTCAGCGTCGCCGGCTGCATATTCTCACAACCCTCTTTTCCATTCTTTTTGACCCAAAAACTCCGTCATATCTCAAATCAAAATTCATTTTTCTTGGTGATACTCATTCAAAAAATCTTCGCTCTTCTAGCAATCTCCGTCTTGATATACCATTTCACCGGAGTGGGTTCTTTGAACGTTCGTTTGCTGTTCAAGCGGTAAAGCTTTGGAACGCCCTTCCAATCAAGATCCAGAAGGCTCGCACTCGTGTAGCGTTTAAAAGTGCAGTGCGTGCACATTATCTTCAGGAACTGTCAGATAGAATACAAAAAATATATATATAGTATATCCTATTGGTTATTATATCTATCTATGTATATTTTGAATGTAAGTTTATTGATATATATTATTTTATTTATTAAATATATGTTTTTATTCATATTACTAAATATGAGTAAATCTTTCAAAATTACGTATTTTGCACCTCCTTCTAAAGACTTATTATTCTCGGCACCACCAGTGGGTTGACTGGTAGATAAAGCCTATGGCTTTAAGTCCGCCTATTACATTTGTAATAAAGTTAAATAAGTATGTTTTTTTTAAAATTTTTATATTTGAGTTGATTGAATGATAAGTAAATTGCCGTTTATGATTTATGACGTATTAAAAAAAACTACTTACTAGATCTCGTTCAAACCAATTTTCGCTGGTAGTTTGCATGGTAATGAAAATCATATATTTTTTTAGTTTTATCATTCTCTTATTTTAGAAGTTACGGGGGGGAGGGTTTCCATTTTAGAAGAGTCTCTCGCGCAAAGTATTCTGTTTAGAAAAAAATGATATTAGAAACCTCAATATAATTTTTGAAAACCTATCTATAGATACCCCACACGTATGGGTTTTGAAAAATAAATTTTTGAGTTGCAGTTCTAAGTATGGGAACCCTCAAAAATTTATTGTTTTTTTTTTCTATTTTTTGTCAAAACCTTAATGCGGTTCACATAATACATTACTTACCAAGTTTCAACAGTATAGGTCTTACTGTTTCGGAAAAAAGTGGCTGTGACATACGGACGGACAGACAGACAGACAGACATGACGAATCCATAAGGGTTCCGTTTTTGCCATTTGGCTACAGAACCCTAAAAAACCGAATGCTAAGAAACCGAGAAAGTAATGTTATGGAATCCTTAGGTACCCGAATATACTGACAACTCGGAGCTAAGCAACGGAAGATGAGGAACCGGCCAATGCGAATCGGACCCGGGCCACGAAGGGTTCCGTAGCACTATCTATACATAATCACGTTTGTTGTATGGGAGCCCCACTTAAATATTTATTATATTCTGTTTTTATTATTTATTGTTATAGCGGCAACAAAAATATTTCATCTGTAAAAATTTCGAATATCTAGCTATCACGGTTAATAAGCGTATACTGGTGACAGGCAGACGGACAGACGGACGGACACAAGAACGGACAGACAGGCAGACGGACAGACAGACAGCGGAGTCTTAAAAAAATAGGGCCAAACAAATTTTTATACGGTTTTTTATTATAATTCGCACCTGTGAGTCGTTGAAAGTAAAACACGGTTGGTTGCAGAAATCAACGGCGAGTTTAAACTGAATTTCATAAGAATTTATTGCGCGATATTCATACTATTACATTATGCTTTCGATGCGTCGAACGATAAAGTACCGAATTATTTATTCACGTTTCCACTTTACAGTGTTACAGCGTACTTTAAATATACATTATGAGTCAAGAATGGTATCTATTTATTACATATACATATATCTATGTACCTATTCTAGGTAGTATTTGTTATGAACAGAAATATAATTCATTTATGCCGTGTGGTTTCGGCAGAATAGAATAAGACCACTCCAAGTCTTCCCGTGGATTTCGTAGAAGGTGACTTGGAAAATTCAAGGGTAACAAAGCATTACAACATCAATAACCTATCCAACCCGTCTGGCCAGCGTGGAGAGTGTAGGCCAAAGTCCTCTGGCTGCTCTAGCCAAGTATGGCTCTGGTAGTACACAGAGGGTCGTGCTCCTGCAGTGAAGACTAAAAGGATCTGAATTCTGATAATGATGACCTATTATTTAGATTATATAGGAGATACAAAAGTTTTAAATGTTAAAATTAAACGTTGAGAAAAGAATTGATGAGAACCCCAAAAACACGCGCCTTGCTTTGTTTTATTTTAGTATTGACTCCATAATACCACTTGCTTACAAATACTTGGATTGCTTTCTAATGATAAAAAAGTCAAATGTTCATAACTAAACCCACAAAAGTCAAAAAATCTCCTTTTCTCGTACGTCAACCCCTTTACAGCAACGCAAATACAGGCCTTGTATAACCCAAACAATACAACTAACCTAAACTTAATGGGAAATACGATTCTAATATCTGCGAAATAAGGTTCAAATTTATACGAATATGCATCTAAGCTTGAAACTTCAAACACAAAAGAAAACATTTTGATACAATCGCGGCTTCAAAAGACCGCCATAACGTTTCTAAAACACCATATCGTTTGCTCAATCATTTGAACAATGAGTATTTAGTTGCGTATCAGCTGTTATTGTTGTCAATCGGTTGACGAAACAATATTGTTGATTTTTGTGTTTTGGTCATTAATTTATGTAACTTTGTCAAACGAAATATGTATAATAATGTTTATTTTTTTACATACTTGGTTTCTGAATTTTCTCATAATTTTTGCGCTTATTACATTCGCGTTACATACATCGTTTTTTTAATTTAACAAACGAAAACATCGAAAATAAAAAATGCTTGAGACATGTCAATGTAGAGAGAAATACACAACCTCATTTGCTCCGCTTATGAGGCGTGCAAAATCTGCTGGAAGGAGAAGTCAAAATTCTGCGTGACGCCATATATGTAGACAGTTTATCAAAATGCTTCAATCAATTTTTCCTTTGGACGATGATGTACCAGATTGAAGCCATAGCGTGGTTGTGTTCGATTAAAGCGGTACTGATAGCCTTAACACCAAATTACACTTAGCTCACTTATCGTGTACATTCGTTTTGTTTCCCTGTTAAAATGCCGTGACGAATAAAAAGGTTGACCAGTGCACGAGTATTAAAATAGTTTTATGAAGATAATTAAATAACACGCTATAACTTTTTATAGGTTCTATTTTTTAAAGGTTTACCTTACCTAATAATTACAAATTCCGGTCGAATACATAATAATGTTTTATATATTAAAACGTTTGTACCTACGTATATTTCTTTGACGACCTCCGTCCTTCCGTCCTCCGCGTAGTAGTCACCGTGCCAGTCCGCCACCCAAGTTTGGGATTCGATCCCCGGTCAGGGCAAGTTGAAAAATGGCTTTTTCAAATTGTCCAGGGACTTGGCATTTGTTATAAAATATAGTATCCCATAACACAAGTGTTGAACTTACTTTGGAGCTAGCTCAATCTGTGTGATGATCCTATATATTTATATATTATTTATTTATTATTATTATTTACTCCTTTCCTTTCCTGCTCGTCCAATTATAATATTAGTACCTGGGCGACCGAGCTTTGCTCGGTTACATCTCAAACAATAACTACATTTTTTTAAACTTGTCTAAAAACAATACAAAATAAAAAATTATATATAAATTTGAACATAAAAAAAAAAACAAAAGTAAGTCACCGAGTGGGATTCGAACCCGTAACACTCTTTCTGGCGGTCAGCATCATAAACCGCTTAGCCAAAATGAATGGCGGCCGGCGTGACAAAATTAGCAATCTTAATCTGCGTGGAAAGAAAAACGCATTAAAACTCGAAAACACGCGTTTTCCCAAACATAAGACTAATCTAGATCGATTGTTTATCTACGAAAACCCCCCTATACCAATTTTCTGCGAAATCGTTAGAGCCGTTTTTGAGATCACAGAAATTTATAAACATATAAATAAATATACAAGAATTGCTCGTTTAAAGGTATAAGATATCTATGTAAATAAAGAGCCCAGGGCAGTAATTTTTATTTATATAAATTAATTAAGTTGAAATTTTGCACGCAAACGTATCTGGGGGCACGGCAGTACCCCCACCAAGTCGTGCAAAAAAGCGTCACGGCCGTACCATCCTTTTCTCGAAGCAATTCAGATCAGACCATTTTCGACCCCCTGTAACTTCGTTGTGGATAAAACTAGAAGACTGAAATTTTCAGTAACCATGCAGGCATTGTAAAGACACGGTATATTTCAAATTTCATTCAATTTGAACCAGTATTTTAAGAATTAATAACGGGTAAAATTTCTTAATTTTGTCACTCACTGACTCACCGATCATCAAAATTCTAAGGCACTTCTAGCAGACCTAGAAGCTTCAAATTTGGAATATAAGTAGTGTTTGGTGTATGAATCAAGGAAAAACTAAAAAATCTAGAAAAGACCGCAAAGAACACGTGTTTTCAGGCGATGGCCAAGTCTCGATATATTTATATAAAACATTAAAGAATTTTAATATTGATATGCGTCACTATAAGATGCTGTTAATTATTACGTAACAACTTAATGCTTCGAGTACGGAGATTCCAGACACAATTGATTTTCAATTGTTATGGGCCACGATCGTGGTCTTAAGAGACTGGACGTATTAAGACAGATAGTCGCTTAAGTAGAGACTGAATAAATTAATAACCGACTTGGTATTACATGGATCTCACAACTTTTTACCGCAGAACAACTGAGTTGCGAGACTTGGTTTTTTTGACAAGTATTGTTTTTGATGGGATAACGTATATTCTCCTTAGAGCACCGTAAACTTTTAAGTTCACTGTATTAAAAGTTTTTTTTTAATATAAAAAAAATAGTTGTTTTGTCTTGCATTATCTCAGTCATTTCTATTTTACCCACGCCATCCAAGAATGTTCCCAGAATATACAAGTAAACAATATCAATCGTAACATATCATCATCGCCTATGCGGAATAGTTGTGAAATAGAGTGGGACAGGATCTATTTAAATCGATTATCAGATGTTAATGTACATAGTACATAGGTATCAGTTGTTTCCCCCGGCTCCAGCGTGAAACTTTACTTTTGGTACTAATTAATAAGAATTCAAATGATTATTTACTGTTTTTAACATTCTCAAAGTCTTGCCGTGGATGTTGTAGAAGGCGACTTAGGAAATACAAGCTCAACAAAGCTTAGAAAACATCAATGAGACCTCTCCAACCCATCTGGCCAGCGTGGAGAGTGTAGGCCAAAGTACTCTAGCTGCTCTGGCCAAGTATGGCTCTGGTAGTACAGAGAGGGTCTTGCTCCTGCAGTGGAGATAAAAAGACCTGATGATAGATATGACAGAAATGTTTTTTTCCTGTTTTTAACTTTCTCCAAATCTTTCCGTGGATGTCATAGAAGCGACTTAGAAAATACAAGCTAAACAAAGCTTATAAACATCAATGAGACCTCTCCAACCCGTCTGGCCCGCGTGGAGAGTGTAGGCCAAGTCCTGTGGCTGCTCTGGTCAAGTATGGCTCTGGTAGTACAAAGAGGGTCGTGCTCATGCCGTGGAGACTTGAAACACCTGATGATGATGAAACTTTTATTTCTAGTTTTTACCCGATTTCAAAAAAAAGGTGGATTGAAAAATTCGTCTCGATCTTTCTTTTTTTTTGTGCAAAAATTCATTGTGAACTTTTCAAGAAATAGATAAGTAAGAAAAGAAGGAATAAAAATCTTCCGCCAAAACTTATTCAAGGGTACACCTTGTATAGGTATATCCAGGAATAGGTTTTGGCGGGAGCGCCACTTGACAACAACTTCTCCAAAGGACCTCTACGTGTTGGATCTGTATCCCCACGCAAGCCTCTCAAAGGACCGGGGTGAAAAGACCCGTGATTCTCAAAAAAGAAAATACTTATAAGTAAACATACACGTGTTTTTTTCCAAATTAATAATTGTGTAAAAGTCATGCAAATGCCTACTTGCTGAATAATTCGAATGATTTATAAACGGGATAATAGCATAAACCTTTTTTGTTGGGTCTAACGTTTCACCCACCAAAACGTTAACGTTTGACGTTAGACCCAACGAAAAAGGTTCGTGCTAAGTCCCATTTATATACATAGGTAAATCATGTGTTCAAAGCTAATTTGATTGATTCTTGATTCTGAAAAAGAGTCAACACTGTTTAAAAACTTACCCATACTGCTCCAAATCACAAATTCACCATCATTTTTATTTACAAAATATGGTTTTGGAAGTCAAATGTATAATTTTAAATTTAATTTAAAGTATTTAAATCGAAACTACCAGGGTAACAAAAATCACGTGGAAATGGTTGGGCGGGCGGCTCGCAAACTAACGGATAAGGACGAAACGAACCGGTGTGATGTGATATGCTATGCTATGATAGCGTACTAGATAGAGAAATGCAGAGGCCAAGCGGTTGAGCCAAAAAAGTTTTTTTTTACATTCAGCCAGTACGGCTAACGTAAAAGAAACTTTTTTGTCTAAGCATATTATTTTTTTTTTGGTTTAATTGAGGTTTTATGTGGTTCACAAAAAAGTATTTATTTAGTTGTCTACATGAATCGACTACTACGATGGGAACCAAAGGAGAACTATTAACGAGGACAAAACATTTTCATTTTTACAAGTTTTTATTATATATATACCAAACTACTTTAGGTAAATCAAACAAACACAAACTCGGCTGATTAATGACGTTACATAAACAAAAAATATCGAAACTCACGAATGTTATGTAAAGAAAAAATATTTACAGTACCTAGGTATAAATAAAAGTCAATGTATACAAAATTTCAAAAAATTATAATATTCACAATATTTTGAAAATTGACAAAAACCCGTTAGGTATCTCTGTTAGTGCGAAAATAAAATATTAAAGAAAACACATTTATTTTTATTGTGAGTTTTTCATACATATAAAATTGTAAGAAGCATTTTTATTATTTTGAAACAGCTATAAACAGTTATTATGTACCTATTACATAAAAAATAAATTATTAATCGTGCCAATCATGCCTTGCTACGAGTATTCTATTGATCATATCTCTGGAACTGCACAAGTATCACCAAGTATGTGGCCACCAATCCAAATATCTGTGAAAACCAAATACCTATGTTAGTGATGAAGTGGATTATGACTCATTCTTATTACAGTCGATACCCGCCGTATGCGGGCTAACGACCAATGAAAGTCATAAGTCGATACAGTGGTCGTTACGCCGACTGCAGTTTTATTTATATATTTAGTTATTTAATTTATAGCACTCAAATTTTTAAGATTATAGTACAAAAGATACAACTAGGCCTAACGCAGACTACAGACTAAACCGTAACGCATTTTTTAGTCTGTGAAAATACACGTGCAAAAAATCCGGCGCGCGTCGTGTGCGTTACTGCATTCCATGGGTTCTATTTTCACAGACTATCACAGACTCAAAATTGCGTCACGGACAGTCTGTCGTCTGCGTTGTGCCTTAACCCTTCAAATGTCGGCATAGCAGACACAATAGTAAAACAATACATCAGACGCCCGCTCCGGGCGTCCGACATTTAAAGGGCTACTGCTAACCATTGTTTACCAGTTCACTTTTGTTATAAGTACCCTACATGCTGTATATCGACTGTACATTACTCTATCGACCAGTGAAAACGGCGGAAATCACTCGCACCCCGAATTCGAACATCAACTTGTCAAAACAGTTACCCGCATGCGTTGCACCCTATGGCATGCGTTTCAGAAATCTCCTAGACCCCGAATGCGTGGCAAAACGACCAATTAATACGAGCCTTTAGGCAGTAACTTAGGGCCATATCTGTATAATTGTTTAAAATTGTAAACATAAAATTAAACTTTTTAAATAACTAGCGGGCCGCAATTTGTAATGAGTTAAGAAGCCCTGAAAACTTAATCTAGGCTTTGATCTAGCCTTAACACAGCCAACTCCCATACAAATACTCTTACCGAAACTATGAGAGGTCGATCCAAAGTGCACAGGCCCAAAGGTTTGTACGAGATGGGCTGCAGCATCAGCTGCCGCGAGAACAGCTCCAGATGAGAGAGCAGCGCGCCGTCATTGGGAGCCACCATCATCATGCGGCAAACCAGGCTTTCGGTCTTCCTTCCCTAAAATTGTTATTTAGCATAAGCTGTGAATTTAGCGATAAAAACTATTATATGTCCTTTCCGGTCTCAACATTGGGTCTCAATCTCTAACTGTACCCATCCATACCATATCCTAAACACGGTGAAGAGGTACCAGACAGATGTATGGAGATATCAGCAGGACTTGTGATGCTCTCATCCAAGAGTGACCCGCGAAGCGACCGACAAAAAAAAGGGTCAAATAGGCAGCAGAGGTCGTCGTCGATCGTCAAATAAATTGCCAAGATGAGGCTATTCTCGCCTGCGGCTATTAGCGACGAGAATTGTTGCTATCGCCAAAAGTATATACCAAATATACAAGTGACAGTTCGCCTCGAACTGTGAACTTGCGACCTCATCATCATCCTCACGTATTCCCTGTTGCATCCTTAGCGGTAACGCTTCAGAGCCCGGGGTCCACTGCCTAACTTAGGTGATTTGACGAGGTTACTGGTTTTTACACGGAGCGACTGCCGTCTGACCTTCGCCACCCAAAGGGTAGAATAGAACCAATCCATGGATAGGTTTGAGCAAACGCTAAATGGCGTTCACACAGTTTCTACCTACGTGCCTTTCTAAACATGGAACCATCTTTCTTTTCGGCTAATCAGGTGATTCAAGCCTGCAATTTAAGGATTCAGCTATTAATTTATAAACATCAATGAAATGTTTTTCCCACAGGTATTACCTTAGTATGTCTAGGTTTAAATCGCTCTCACGCGGTGGCTACTTTAGACAAGTAGTGCTACCTATACCTATACCTTTTTTTCAGGAACGTAGAAGACGATATTCGTATAAAGCTTTCACAGTCAAAACAACTGAAAGTTACCTCGACGAGAGTGTAATGGCAAGGTTCCACTACCAAAAACAGCCTAAGCAAGTGCAGGGTGCCCCAAAGACCTTGTAGTAATTGGAAATGCGTATTTATGGATTTTTCACCTGTAAAATGAATATTCTTCATTAGGCTCATGACGTTATTATACAAAATCAGACAAGATAAAACAGATCTGAAGATTTTTGTCAATGGACATTTATATTCAATGAGTTGTCACGTAAAGTAACCATTGAAATACGATAAATTAAACCAAGGGTTGGTTCTGCGATGTCGCGCATATTATACTCAAATCTTTTTTTACCCAAAGGAAGAAGAAGCGTAATCATAATCTGAATACACCGCAAAAACGGCCATATTATTAGGCCAGAGAGGGTCATGCTCCTGCAGTGGAGACTAAAAGACCTGATGATGACGATAATGATATGTAATGCAAATGTGATTAGTGATACATTTGTGTGAGTTTAGCGACAACGGTTCCGATACTTTTGTCAACTAGCACTTCCACTGTTTTTTGAAGTGAAAACTTCTTTAGCGGCGTTGTGCACTTTATTTGGAATAGGTAAAAAATGTTAAACTCGCGTCAGAACACGTGATCTGATCGAAAATTCGTAAGACGGCGCAGGGCGCTTGCGCGAAAGTTCGTGTGTGTTTATGTTCAGCGTGCTACGCGCATCCATGGATGATGGCTCGACCGTCTGTGTAGTGGCCATACCGCTGTGTATTTGAAAATGATTTTGTTGAAAATAAATTTGGTCATGCTTGTGACATTTGTGACAGACTGTGGTTCAGAAAAGATTTGAAATATTTTATACTGATAATTAAAGCAATTCGTGCAAAATTATTCCCTAACCATTCCAAAATATCAAAAATGCACAACGTTAATATTCAAGTTTTCACGTCTGCCGGCACTCCCAGAGTGCAACCCGTCGTTTTTTTTTCTCTTCCGTACTCAAAACCACTTACTATTGATATCCGAAATGGTGTAATAAGGCACAACAATGAGATGCAGCAGATTAGAAATAAGTATAAAGATCAAAGGGATGCTGTAACTGTTGTCAATTCGGTGGACCACCTCACACAGCGCTCCGTGGAGGGAGGCTATGCGATGAACTGCCGCGCTGGGTGACACGACCAGACGAGGTTCTCCGGTTACTAGAAAGTAATAAGATTTTTAAAAAAAACAAGCATTGTACAGCCAAAATACTTAAGACAAATGAAATAAGCCCGAACTCGATGGAGTTGCGTCGATTTATTGCTGAGTTTCATCGACCATCGACCTCCGTGATCAGACAGACAGATTAAGTGCTCGTCAAGACAAAATCAAACGAGTCTGGTTATAATGAGGTTAGGTTGCTTTAAAACAGTTTCGTCGAATATTTCCCGGTTACATCATCAGAACAGCTCATTGACGATGGTATGGTATATTGTATTGTCATCCGACTTACATATGTATGCAAAATTTCAGCCCAATCGGTTGAGGATAACTGTTTGAAAATTGAGTTGCAAGATTTGACCTAAACAATCATACATGCAAGATACATAATAAAGATTAAGGTTATTTGAAGGTTTTCCTTTTTCCACAATTTGCTACAGTCAAAAAAAAAATGTCTAAAATCTGCAAATTGGAAACTGGGAATGCGCTGATCAGGATCAGATAACATTTAGTAGTGGAAGAATATTTTCTTCATCTGCTTTTCAGGGTTCCTTGTTAAATACGGAATCCTTCGTTTCGCCATCTGTTTCGCTGTCTGTCTGTCTGGCGCAAGTGTGATAATACACAGGTAAGAAGAAGAAGTCCATCATTACCTGTCTGAATTGTGAAGGAAGATATTACTATATTTATACCGGATGATTCCCAAAAGTACCATTGCGTTTTTGTTCCATGGAACAAGTGCAAATCATTTTTCCCACTAGTTCCATTGAACTTAATAGGTAATGGGACAAATGCAACTAAAAAGTCGTCTGTCGGCGACCGTCTCGAGACATTCGGCGACAGTCGGCTGGTGGGAAGATATACCTAATCGTTAAGGGTCCCCCGACCCTAGACCAAAATACAACTTTCCATACAAACGTAGTCTACCTTTTATTTCAAAACGACATGTCCGATTTGGGCAAAATTTTGTAATTTCAAAGATATTGCAATTATCTAGGTTTATATTTAGTTTCCGACAGTAAAAATATGAACTTGAAATAGAATATAGTGTTTTATATCATTTTTGACCATTAGTATGGGAAACTTCTAAATCGTTATATTTTCTTTCCAGTTCATAATTTTACTATAGGAAACCCAATATAACCCTAGATAATTGCAATTTCTTTACAATTACCAATTTTTACCAGAATCTGACATGTGGTTTCAAAATAAAACGTGTACTACGTTTGTATGGAGAAGTCTAGGGTCGCCGGACTCTTAATGTGTCAAACTTTAGATGATGACACAGATCTGTTGGATTGTGAGCACTTACCTGATTTCCTCACGATTACTGCTTTTGCTTTTTCAAATTGTTGGCCATTCGGCGCTACGTGGATAGCGAAGATGTTCATCGTGCTTGGCGTGTTATCTTTTTGCGCTAAAATAAAGAAAATAAGTATAATTAACTCTATCCGACTTATTATAAAACGCAGACTAACTTTGTTACTAGGTTTTAACCATTATCCGATCAAATCAAGTTGACATCTAGTAATATGTTATTGTCTCATCTGAAAATGTCAACTTGATTTGGTCGGATAATGATTTAAACCAAGGTGTAAAGTTAGTCCGTATTTTATATTAAGACGGTCTGCGAACATTGCAAATTTTGTGTGTTTTTCGATCTTTCTTTCTTGTTTGTTAAACACAAGCGCCATCTATATGGCTTGCATTGCATTATGTACCTAGTATCATCATACTTGATGCTATAAGCACCCTTTTTAATAAGTGATTCGATTAGCCGCCACTAGATGTCATATTGTACGCATACAATTTAAACGATTTTTTGGAATTTCCGTCCTCTGTTTTAACGCGCTTTAGCTATAAGCATTTACTTCGAAATAAATCGATTGATAACTACCAATTTCCCTCTTTCTCTCGGGCATCTAATTTACAGTGTTAATAACATAACTAAATAACGAAAATTCGGTTACCCATGTAACCGAATTTTCGAGCTGATTATAGGCTCCTGACGTAGCTCAATGATAACAATTAAATGACAATTATTTTTACACACTCGATAAAGTGTGCAGGTTCCCTCACGATGTTTTCCATAACTGGAAGTAAGACTATTGTCGAAAATGACTATTGTCTACTATTGAGACTGTCACAACCGCAACCTTGCACTTCTGCTTGTGTTGTTTGTATAATTCCTAATTTCTATCACTAAATGCACGTATTTGTCCGTATACCTAGTCCAATGCTTGATCAAAGAAGACTTACTGTTCGGAATTGATACTTTTAGATGCCTGGCAGTAATCCTCAAGGCAACGTTGACAGCTTGAAAGCGAGATTGCACAGACATCGTTGTAAAAGCGAATTGAAGTTCTAGAATGATGACCAGGAACCACAAGAGGTAGATACCGAAGTAATTCATGACCACATTCCCTGAAAGTTAAATTACTTTTGGAAGACAGACTAGTTTATTTTCCAGGCAAATTGAAAAGTCCGCGTCTTTCAAGGGTTCACTAGCGATAACTTTTGAACCACTGCACCGCTTCAACTTAGCCATCATCTAAAACTTAGCTAAGAACTATTAGCACTACTGTTACGTCACAGCCAATCGGTAGTTCTATTGGGACGAAATATCCTAGTAGTCCTAATAGTGGAACAAACTTGGTAGGACTACTGGGACTAGCTATAATTATCTCGATCAGGTCAGCTTTGAAATAACAAAACTGCATCAAATTCAGCCCATTCGTTTAGGCGCTACAATGCCACAGACAGACACACAGATACAGACCCCTCCTTTTGTAGAATGTTAAAAATAAACAACCACGCCTTGAAGACGGTCTAAATCGATTGAAAACTGGTCGGCGGTTCCTATATTACAAGGAACCGTATTTACTACGTTTCAACGTGGAAGGGACATAACCGTAATAAATCGAACCACGGACTATACTAGACCACTATAGTATAATGAAATTAAAATAACAGTCTAAAATTTGAAAAAAAATCGGCATTTCCATACAAAAGTGTGTAGCCGACCGGGCAATTTGTGTGGAAATTTCGAATTTTGTTTGTTGTTTTTTAACTGTTGTTTTATTATCATTATAATATAGTGATCTAGTCGATTTATTACGGTTATGTTCCTTCCACGATGTATAATGAATTTATTTTGCATTAGTTTTAATAAAATAATATGGCTCTGGTAGTACAGAGAGACATGCTCCTGCAGTGGAGACAAAAAAAGATTTAAAGTCATGATGAGAAAATACCACAGTTGTGTGACAAACCGTTGCCCAGCAGGCCTATGACCGACATAACATTTCATCGACACTACTATTGCTCGACATCAATTTTGTTCGACCTATGTTTGACTGTCATGGCGTTTGATCAGCATTGCTATTCATCATCATTATCAGGTCTTTTTGTCTCGACGAGCAGGACCCTCTCTGTACTACCAGAGCCATACTTGACCAGTGCAGCCAGAGGACTTGGCCTACACTCTCCTCGCTGGCCAGACGGGTTGGGTAGGCACTGCTATTGGTCGGAATCAATTGATGAGAAGAATCATATTAGAACTAACATTGTCTATTCACGGCTTTAGCTCGAAATGCATAAAAGCAGAGGTCGTCTACGAACATCGCAAAGCAGAAGATGAGGAAGATAATCAGACCACCACAGAGTCTCCGCTCCATCGCGTGAGAGTATTGAGCATCGATGCTTCTGTCCACCTGAAAACAAGAGCTAAACTATGTTAATACAATTCAATGTTAAATAAATCAATACATATAATAAAACCGTAATCGCGTGTCTATATTCGCTTCCCGTGGGAATTTCGGGATAAAAACTATCCTATGTCCTTCCCTGGATATCAAACTATATCCATATCAAATTTCACCTAAATAGATTTAGTGGTTGAAGCTGGAAGTGGTAGCTAACAACAAAATATACAAACTTATTAGTAAGGAAGTAAGGATTAGTGTGGGCGATAAAAAAGAACTGAACACAAAAAATAGTTTTTTGTTGTCTGACTCTAAATATGTCCATACTAATCTTCAAAACTCCTGATCGGATATTTATGCGGTTACAAATTAAAGATTAAACTCAGCTCAGAGAAACATTTAGGCTTTGTTAAATTGAAATCTGACATCAGAAAAAAAGTTGCCTATATTTTTATATTTCACGCAAACGAAGTTGTGGGTACTAGCTAGTAATAAATAAATAAAGAGAAACATCCAAGACCCAGAAAAATTTGGAAAAGACCATTGTCCAACTTGCCCTGGCTAGAGAACCCAGAACCTCCAGATTAGCGGACTAGCGTGTTGAACATTACGCCACGGAATTGTACGATAGGTTTTCCAAAAGCTTATAGCTTCTAAAAGCTGTTTATTTTTATTTAGCCGTTTATGTCCCATGCTTAGGCAAAGGCCTTCCCTTGTTGTTTCCAGATATTTCGATCTTTAGCTACTTCTTTTCCATCCTTGTCAAACGCAAGCAGGTAGTTATATCATTTCATTTTAGGCCTTTATAGATAGATAGATAGATAGATAATACGTTTATTCACGAAAACTGCATCACATACACACACACACACATGAAGTGCCTGCCACAGCCTTTCACTTGATCGTTTCCCGTCTCCTGGAATCCTCATGGTCGTTATGTGTGTTATGCTGTTAACAATTGAGAATCCTACTGATATTATAAATGCAAAAGTGAGCTCGTATATTTGTTTGTTTGTTACCTCTTCACGCTTAAAATACTGAACCGATTTGGATGAAATTTGGTATGGATATAGTTTGAGACTCAGGAAAGACATAGGGTACTCTTTATCCCGGGATTCCCACGGGGTGCAAAGCCCGCGGGTACAGCTAGTTGTTAAATAAATATGAGAGAAGACTTACCGAAGCTATGGTTTCCATGAACTTCAGCATACTCCTCATGCGACTAGGGGCTCCATAGACCCCAATACTTGCGATGACTGCCACCATGATGAAGTCACAGCAATATACCACTTGGGAAAGGTACGACGTCATATGTACATAAGGGTTGATCCCAATCCTCACCTCTAAAACTAAGCCGAAGCCAGAAACAGCAGCTGTAATAGAACAACAAATTATCTTGCACGCTGGTCTGGTAGAAAAATAAAATAAAAAAGTATCTGCCTCATTAGGGATGATTGAAAACTAAATTTGTTAAACTAACTATATGATAATGCAAAAATATTGTATACGTATTTTTTATTTTCTCTATGGAACAAAAAATTACAAAGATACAGCGCATTTAAATTTCGCATGACGTCACTGCTACGTACGATTTTTACTTAGCGGTGACGTCGCAACGCACGCCTACATTCCGGAACTGTGATGCTCCGTATTTTTGTGAATTTTTATTTTTACGTGGTAAAGTTAAAAATATGGGTCCATTATATCATAGGATAATCTAAAAGACGGACTAATTACAAATAAACACGCCGTGTGATTTTCGCTAGAGTAGAATAGGGTGGATGGTCTCCCGTGGATATCGTAGAAGGCGACTCAGGAAATACAAGCTAAACAAAGCTTATAAACATCAATGAGAGCTCTCCAACCCGTCTGGCCAGCGAGGAGAGGTGTAGGCCAAGTCCTATGACTGCTCTAGCCTAGTATGGCTATGGTAGTACAAAGAGGGTTGTGTTCCTGCAGTGCAGACAAAGTAACTGAGAGTAACTGCCTCCGTGGTGTAGTGGTTAGAGCGTTCGACTCATACCCGGAGGTCGCGGGTTCGATTCCCGGCGGGGGCAACGACTTTGTGTTGTTGTCATAGTTAGGTCAGGACATTGCAGGCTGATCACCCGATTGTCTGATAAATAAGATGATCCGTGCTTCGGAGGGCACGTTAAGCCGTCGGTCCCGGTCACTGTCTTTGACATTGGTCGTTACCTAAAACCATGTCAGAGGCCTTTAAGGCGGTTTAAAAACTCTGACACTAGTGTTAGTCACTAACACACACGATAAGAAGAAGAAGAGTGCAGACCAAAAGACCTGATGAATTACAATCTTACTTTTCTGACTATGTGACACCTAATGTGACGTAGATACTTACTTAAAGTAGTGATCATCAAGTAGCTGTAGATGCACTTGTAGTTGGACATGGATATGAAGTAGCCATTGCCGTGCCTCCTGAATGTGAGCGGAGCTAGGCCGATATAGCTCGACACCTGGAACATTACATTCACAAATATCGTCAAAAATTACAACTAAACTTTTCTTTTGGTGAGGTCTATGTCTAGAAGTGGACGTTATGCGGCTGAAATGATGATAAATGATGAACTAAACTTTTACAGGCTTTTATTTAATTTCACCTAACCATTATCTGTCGGTCTGCCTGTCACCAGGCTGTATCTTATGAACCGAGGTAGCTTGACAGTTGAAATTTTCACAGATGAGTATTTCTGTTGTATGCATTGCGTGATTTTTTATAGATAGATATGGAAAATGATATATAGATAATGGATATATAAATAATTACGAGTCCGACTCGCACTTGGCCGGTTATGAACCAGGCATGAATCCGGATTGCATCATATGATGCGGCTTTCATTATTTTACTATTGTCTGGTATTGGCAGATCACAACAGGTTAATATAATGATAAGAGTTGACAACGCTACATGACACCAAGAAACTATGACGTAAAGAACTGCCTCCGTGGTGTAGTGGTTAGAGCGTTCGGCTCATACCCGGAGGTCGCGGGTTCGATTCCCGGCGGGGGCAACGACTTTGTGTTGTTGTCCTGGTTTGGTTAGGACATTGTAGGCTGATCACCTGATTGTCTGATAAGTAAGAGGATCCGTGCTTCGGAGGGCATGTTAAGCCGTCGGTCCCGGTCACTGTCTTTGACATTGGTCGTTACCTAAAACCATATCAGAGGCCTTTAAGGCGGTTTAAAAACTCTGACACTAGTGTTAGTCACTAACACACTCGATAAGAAGAAGACTATGACGTAAAAGTCTCGTATTTTATACAAATCTCGTAGAAAATGTTGGTTTTAGGGTTCCGTAGTAAACAAGGAACCCTTATAGTTTCGCCATGTCTGTCTGTCTGTCTGTCCACGGTCCTACAGAGAAACTATAAGTACTAGAAAGCTGTAATTTGGCATGGATATGTATATTAATTATGGCGAAAAAGTCGTAAAATAAAATATGGAAAAAAAAATTTTTTCAGTGTAGCTGCCATACAAGTAAAGACGTAGGCAATATTTTTTTTCTTGACAAACACATTGAGTGGGGTATCGTTGAATAGATCTTTCAAAAATATTGTTAGCTTGTGAACACCATTTTTCGATTTAGGGATCCGTTTCTGAAATACTTGGGTTTAAAGTTCAAATTTTTGTTGGAGTCAAGTCTTGTCTTCACCTACCCTTAGTGCGAATGCATGGGCACCAGTCACGATACATTGGTCGGTCTCTGGGGAAGAGTTCCCTGGAGGCTGTACGTCACTGGGCTTCGTCTTTCTCACACCTGGAAATATATGGAATTATTTAGTATATAAGTATACAAGCGGACCGGGTCGACCTCGATGAACGTTCTGCGACCAAAAGAGGAGTACCCATTACCGGAGAATATGCATGAAAAGAGTTATGAGTGTTGACGAAGCAAAAGAGGTTTGTAAGGATTGTAGTAAGTGGAAAAGAATAGTATCTTCCTACCCCCTATGGGAAACAGGCGTGAAAATATGTATGTATTTGATGAAAAATTTCGCCGAGAGTGAGATCCGAACTCAAAAATGTCCTAACCGAAACAAAGAGAGAAAAAAATCTATGTTTGGTATAAAAAATACAAAAGTTATATACTTAACAGAACAGAAAATAACCTTGTCTTAGGTACATAAGCGGAAAAAGATTGGCATGTAACGGCACAATGGTATTATTGCTCTGCATTGTATTTATTATATTCTCTAAAAACACAAGCAGTGCGACCGACTGACCAGAACGGAGTATAATGTACATTTTCATAAAAAAACCTAGCAATCCTATGTAATTACTTTTATAGTCTCAAATAATAGCTTCAGAAGTGATTATTATGGTCTGTTTTTGTGTATAAATACAAGTATCTATAGGTTTTCATCTCAAAATGGCCTAATACAAATGCATTGTCAAATTATGGGTTGCCGACAGCAAAAGAATGATAGGTACGAGGTAGGTTAATACAGGTGTACTTATAATCAACTTGCTAGCAAATTATATTGACACACTGCTCGTAATTCGTTTGAAGTTTGGTAACAATTTGATTTATATAGAACGTCTAATTTAAAACTGCTCGCCTGCTTGGTTTACGTCCACAAGCGAAATAGGTGTTCAATCTCAATATACTATTTATAGATGCAATAAACTTAAATAAATAAATAAAAAACAAACTTTTTTGCGTTATTGGCCATTTATTGCCAATTGTCAAAACGCTGAACGACCAGAGGTGCTATTTTTCAAACGCGAAGTCACTAAACGAACGACTTTTTGTATGGAAAAACCATTCGTTTAGGTGACTTCGCGTTTCAAAAATAGCACTTCAGATCTGTTGACGTAAATGACAGCTGATGCGTCATACTAATTATGCTCGCATATCTCTCCTTATAATGACTGTACCCGGATTGAATGCATGATTAGGGCTCGGACACAGAATAATTATTAAATAGGTAACAAGGTGCAGAAAGAATAAATACTCTTGGATAATTTGCTTATCCACGGTCACATTTCCGCACACTAGTGGCGGCACAGATATAGATGTAATAGATAACGCACGTATCAAGATTTGTATGAAAACCAAGCGTGCCAACTTTTTTAATGCCTACTGTGACGTCAGACGCAATTTTAGTGATGGGAAATTCAAACCGATTCAAAGAAACCGCTCACTACGATTTAAACGATTTATTGAAGACGCACGCCGCCGCCATGATCGTCTCACTCATACTCATCGATTTTATATCTGTGGTCTCGCTCGCTCACTCCGCGCTCGCTAACCATACGATCGATTAACATTTAAGTTAATCGATTTGTGATAAAAATCACAATCGATTTTCTGATTGACGAATGATATGAAATTGGATAAACAAATGATTCTAAACGGAAAATTGTTTGATAATAAAGAATAAATATTTGTACTCAAATTATTTCAATTTAACTAAAATTTAAACTATACCAACTTATTAAAATTTAAATTAAAACTAAAAATTACAAATAATGTAAATATTTTAATTGAACTTTAAAAATAAAACTATTATTATTCTTAAATAACCGGCCAAGTGCGAGTCGAATTCGCGAACGAAGGGTTCCGTACATTATCTATAAAAAAACACGTATTTACCGATTTCAATGCGTTTTTTAAATGTTGAAGCAACTTCCCTTGCGGTCGTTCTTAGCCATGTCAGGCTTGTCTCACTCCGCGTAGAGGTATCGAAAATATACCGCTTCAATGGGGGAAATGCAGTATGGACGACTCACTAACGAGCAATGAGCAGTGACGCACGCGCGGTTTTGTTCACCAACGTGTGACCAGTACCAGTAGTTCAAAGAGCGACCATATTATATACATGAACTCTGAAAATATTACCCTCGTTTTCTAAAGTGTAAATTAGGAAATTAGCTTGTTTATAATCTATTAAATTGGCTCTTTAATAATAGTTTATATCATTCGTCAGTCCGATATCGATTAAAATCGATTATTGGTATATGTTGTAGAACGAACTACACTAGTCGCTAAATTTTACTGACGAATGAGAAATTGCCGGTACCACGACGTCGTAGCGATGCGCGACAGTATCGCTTGTTTCGATATACATTGCTTCTTAACACACAACGTCGGATCAAACGCTCAAAGCAAACGCGGCAATGTAATGTGAATGTAGTTTTTTAACCTTTATCTATACTTATTTAGGTACAATCTTGGAATCACCGCTCGGAATGCTTAAAAAATTGTTTTAAAATGAATTTACGCATATTTTTCTTTTTAAATAACTTAGCTGTGATAGGAAATATGTCCTTGACTTTGGGCGCTTGCAATTTTTAGGCTGTTGCAGTTTATTATCACGCTACGAGGCATTTTTTTATTTTTCGCTGCCGTCCGGCTGCAATCACAGACGCGCGCGGACTGTCAGTAGCGGCGGCCAACCTCGACGCTTTGTCTGAGAACTTACACGCGAAGTAGGTGCATTTAAGTCGTCTATCTATATCTATGTCTGTGAGTGGCGGATTTACCAACAGGCTGAGTTGACTAAAACCTAGGGTGGCACATTTTGGCGGGCAGAAAAGGCCAATTGCACCCTCCTTCTGTTTTTTGTGCATAGCGGCAATCCGAAAACGTAGAAGGGTGCTTTTATTATTATGATTTTTCAGGGAATGCAGTTTAGGGACGGCAAAATATGAACAGACTTCAGGCAATGCGAAAATCCGCCACCGCCACAATGAGTATTAGCTCCCACACATCGAAATAATCATAACCATTAGTAGAGGGGAGTTCATATTTGGGCTAGACAAACATAGTACTGTTTACTTAGGTCACTTAGGTAGAACTTGTAGGTAAATCGACTCTAAAATTTTCCTACTAAATCATACACTAGGACTGATGATTCTGATGAACAACTTGATAAGAAATAATAAATACTACGCAACGGTATGTTTATATTGGAATTTCGACTTTGTTTGTGATAAAATTTTCCAATGAATGGTTTTTATATAGGGATCTGGATCTCGAAACAAAAACCTCTTGTGTCGGACTCACGCACAAAGGGTTCTGCTCCGTACTATTTTCTATAAAAAATCGCGTTTGCTGTATGGATGTCCCACTTAAATATTTATTTTATTCTGTTTTTATTAGTTGATGTTATAGCGGCCACAGACATCATCATCAGATACATCATCTGTAAAAAAATCAAGATTCTAGTGTCCCTGTTTATGAGATACAGCCTGGTGACAGACAGGCTGATAGACAGACGGACGGACAAATGGACAGCGGAGTCCTAGTAATAGCCCGTTTTTACCCTTTAGGTACGGAACCCTAAAAAAGGATTTCGCCAAATTGACAACCATTTTGGAAGTGGATAAAAAAAAATATGCTTACCCATTTATTAGTTTGACACTGCAAATATTATTTGGTACAAGTACCAGGCAAACAGAACCGACGTGGTGGTACTGAGCGGTGAGCCATACTAATGGATTATTGGAACGATCGTAAGCTGGTAGTTTCTCATAACAACCCCTTGCTAAAGAAGGTCATAAATTATTTACTTTGTTTATTTTGTCAGACGTAAGTACAAAAGTTGTTAGTTTACAATGTAGGGCTTTATGCTGCGCCATCAGGCGTTGTTTTTAGTAGTTAGTATTTACATAATGTCAATTATTTTGTCGTTACCATTGTAATAAATTTTAGGAATTTGTATTATTTTAAAATATAGCACAGAGCGCTAAACCTTTACTGATAATAACCGGTCAAGTGCGAGTCAGACTAGCGCGCGAATGAATCCGTACCTACCATTATCTATAATAAATCACGTTTATTGTATGGGAGCTCCACTTAAATAATTATTTTATTTTGTTTTTATTATTTGTTCTGTAACTTCAACACAGAAAAACCATCTGTGAAAATTTTAACTGTCTAGCTATCACATGATACAGCCTGGTGACAGACAGACGGACAGACGGACGGAGAGACAGAAAGCGGAGCCAATAATAAGGTTCCGTTTTTACCCTTTGGTACGGAACCCTAAAAAGTGAAGGCGAAAATACAAACCATGTTAACAGGCGATGCGGCTAGCACCCAATTACTGTTTTAATTCCCTTTTCCCATCTTCTCGCCCACCATCAAGCTAAAAGTGGCCTTTGAGTCTTGCAGCCCTAGGCTTTATCTGCTTAAAGCCGCTAGGCCCAAACTGCTCTGTCTGGCCCGTTAGGGATAAAGACGTGATAGTGTATCGTATTTTATCTTATGTGCGTTTCTTATCTTACATACGTTATACCTACTCTTTTTAGAGACAAAAAAGTTAGCAACACTAACGCAATATGTCACCTACAAAGATAAAAAAATGTTACTTGCTATCGGTTTTTAGGGTTCCCAACATTTCACATCATACTTAGACAAAGAATTTTCAAAAGAAAAGAAAAATGAAAATTTTTGGGTCTTGTGCGGCGTTAAGTAGATACTTTTTTATCCATAAATGACGATCAACGATCATTATCATCATGTCAGCCGTTATTCCGCCCACTGGTGAGCTTAGGCCTCTCTTCTTCGACACCACCCATCTCGGTCCTGTGCTGCTCTCATCCAGGTGTAAGCCGCGACTTTGATTATTTCGTCGACCCATCTCATTACAGTACGTCGGACGCTTCTTTTACCGTCCTATGTTACCATTTTTTTAATGCTTTGTTCCACCAGCCATCGGCCAGCGGCGTGCCCGGTGACCTGCCCAGTTCCATTTAAGGCAAATTTCATGACCGTTTTTCCGATATCCCGTAGTCGGATCACGGAGTTCGGGCAATGCGATGAAAGAGGCGTTTTCCAGTGAAAAAAAATGAGGTTAAAAACATTGTCAAAAGATGGCGCATAAGAGTTTGAAATCGTTCTGTCAAAAATGAAAAAGGCCGTTTGGTTCAATACTTGTAGTAAATTTGTAATTAATTAATCAGTCTTGTATTTTGCTATTATTTAAGTAAAAAAAACATATTTACAAATAATAATATATTTTTAATTAAATTTAATAAAATTAAAATATTAAATATTCCAAAATGTACTGATTATATTCTCTTTGATTCCAAAGACAAACACACACTATGAAAATCTTATATGAATTAGACATTGACAGATCTATTTATGTGATTGCATTGCTGACGGCAGTTATGTCACGTTAAGGAACTAATTTTTATTTTAAAGAAAACGCCTCATTATGTTTTGACATAATTCTTATCTGAAAACTATGTGTAAATTCTTGACACTGCAAAAGAGTATTTTACAGCAAAATATAAGCTAAATCACTTATTGTACTTAGCCCTTACATGTTGCGAAAAGTAGTTCCTATCGAAAGCCAACGGAGGGAAAAGATAAAGGTCCGGAACCCTGTTTACACGAGTGTGTCATTCACTTGACAAGTTTTTTAATAATTCAAATATGTTTGCAATTCACCCACAATTCGTGCATCGACGCAGCGAACATGTCTATTTTCGTTTTCTTTTTAATTTTTATACAACTGCATCACCAACATGCCAGTCCTATACCGAACATATTCGAAATAAAACGAAACGATAATAACGGTCAGTCACTGTTTGAAATAATGATTTTCGACATTCAAAACTCATTCATGGACAGTAAAAAAGAAAATTATTTGTCTTACTTCGAGCAGCCAGCTATATACGTGGAAGAAAACTTAAAAAGAGATTTAAGAACTCCTTTTGATGAAGACACCCGTAAAGTGAAAAGACAAATTGGTTCCGGAGATACGCAGATGATGATTGGTACTTTTCAGGCCATAATTAGACCTATGACAGCAAGCAATCCCCTTGGGGGTTTAACCAGCAATGCTGCTGAAGTACAGTCAGCACCTGTGGAAAAAGAAAAACAGGATGAGGAAGAAAAAGAGTGATGTGAATAATAAAGTACAGGTGTAAATTTTCTATACCGGTGAACAAATGAAAGTTAGGAACCTCATTAAGGGTTCCCAACTAATAGGTAGACAAGATCAAATAAGTATGATGGTAAATAGTCCGCCGTTATCCAAAAATAATGGACTATTTTTTGGTTTTCCAAAAAAAGCGGTGTTTTCAGTAAAAATTCACAAAGATACGGAGCATCAAAGTTCCGGAGTGGGGGCTTGCGACGACACCGCCAAGTTTAAAAATGCGCTATCTTTGACATTTATTGTTTCCCAGAGAAGAGAAAATACGTGTACAATATTTTTTAATAATGTAACCGACGGACCAAAAATATACATTTTCATGTGATTGTAAGGTGAAACAAAATGGTTCTGGTTTTGAGCATCAGTATAGAAAATTCAATATGGTCTTTTTAACACATATATTTTTCTTTATTTTATTTAAAGTTTACTATCTTTGTGAAAACTTATGTATAGTTTTCATGTTTGAAAAAAATAATAGTTATATGGTTGGTGTGAACTTATTTCTATAACCTTTGGCTGATACTTTTAATAACTCCTATTTTATGAGTTTTTTCTAAAAACCCTGTATGGGTACCTTTTTGATCGCTTAAATATCAAATTAAATAAACAGTTAAAAGCAGTTTATATAATTAAAAATAACCGCGCACGAAGGTTTCTGTATCGTTATCTATGATCACGTTTGTTGTATGGGAGTCAGAAGATAATTGGTTCAGATTTCTAAAACTTGCGGTACCCGGTAGCAGCATAAGAAAAATTAAAACATCTGTAAAAATTTCAACTGTATAGCTATCACGGTTCATGGCATAGCTTGGTGACAGATAGATTTTTTTTTTATGTTATAAGTCGGCAAACGAGCAAGCGAGCCTCCTGATGGTAAAAGGTCATCGCTGCCCATGGACACATACAACACCGGAGGTGGCGTCTATGCGTTGCCGGCCTTTCAGAGTCCTATTAACACACCTTTTGAAGAACCCCATGTTGTAGCGCAAAGGAAACACCTCAGCTGGAAGCTTATTCCACATCTGACACGTCCTGGGGAAAAATGAACGTGATGCCCTAGTGAATGGACAGAAAGGGTCCCGTTTTTACCGTTTGGATACGGAACTCTAAAAATTAAAGATAAATTAATGAAAATGTTATACGCCTCACCACAACCAAATTACCTATTGGTTCTCGTACAACAAATCTAATTTGTTGTATATAATGGTAGAAAACCCTTCCTGCGCGAGACTGACTCGCACTTGGCCTGTTTTTAATAATAATTTCCTGCGCCATGAATATTTTTTACTTATAAAATTCAGAGCATATAGGTATATTATTTTATTGTTTTACTTTTCATTAATCAAAAGCTTTGGATTGTAAATACAATAAAACTTCTTACGTAAATGTTGGTATTAGATTTGTGTGTTTATTTTGTTCCTTGTTTGACACGGCCGATCATTTGTAAAGCAAGAATATTAGAAGGATAAGTATATACGATTAAGTACTTAGGTATTAATACATACATACATACATACTATCACGTCTTTATCCCTAATGGGGCAGACAGAGCATTTTGGGTCTTGCGGCTTTATGCAGAGCATAGGGCCGCAAGACTCAAAAGCCACTTATAGCGTCATGGTGGGCGAGAAGATGGAAAAGCAATCAATACAGTGGCGGGTTGCTAGCCGCATCGCCTGTTAAAATGATTCGCATTTTTGCCCATTCCCTCGATCTGCGCAGGAAGAGAAGCAGCTGGTACATTCTAAGTTTTTTTGTTTCTCCCAGACCAGCATGGGAGTATTAAACTTATCAAAAAGACCGTTCCGTATGTTCTAAAAAGTAAAATAAAAAAGTAAAAAAATAAAATTCTTTTTGTGTAAAATTGTATGTTCTATTTTAACCCCCGTCGAAGAGGAGTGTTATAAGTTTGATACTAATATCTGTCTGTCTGTGGCATCGTAGCACTTGAACGGATGGACCAATTTCGATGCGGATTTTTTACATGAAATCCCTTTTCCTTCCCTTACTTAGCTATGTTTGATGAAAATGTTCATCTGGATCAGCCATCTAGTCGATGAAGTGCTTTCGTTGTCTCTTTCTTCCGCTAAGTTGTAAACCTTCTTGAATGAATGAAAAACTCTTTATTGCACCAATATACAAAAGGAAAAAAAAACAGTAAAAAAATACTAATACAAAAAAATACATTAGGTACAATGGGCGGTCTTATCAGAGCGATCTCTTCCAGACAACCGATGGATGAAGAGGAAATGTAGGCACGTCAGAAATTACGTAACCTTCATGTTTTTACGTTTAATTTTTCTTTTACTTGATCGAAAAACTTAGAAGATTTTTTTTAATTTAGCATAATTTAGTATAAGTTTATTTTATAGCTTAGTTTAGTTAAGTTTTTTTGTTGTTATTTCTTTTTTCTCAATAAACATTTGGTAAATTAAAAAAAATAGAAAAACTTTCTTCTAGATTTTCCTACTTCTCTTTTTCCTTAAATTTTGCCCTCAATTATTGTTTTTAACATCGTGACGTAGTAGATGACCCAACGTTTTTCCTCTACTATTTTCTATAATTAGTAGTATCTGTCTGTCTACCTATCTTTTAAACCCTACAAAGGAATCAAAATATATACATAGTGATGGGTTACTAATTGCTAGCCCAGCCGCATCGCCTATCCTACTAATATTATAAATGCGAAAGTGAGATTATTTATTTGTTTGTTTGTATGTTTGTTTGTTACCTCTTCACGCTTTCACTATTTAACCTATTTAGATGACATTTCATACGCATATAGTTTGATACCCAGGGGGAAGGACATAGGATAGTTTTTATCTTGAAATTTCCACGGGGAGCGAACTCCACGGGCACAGCTAGTATTTAATACGTTGCAAATCTCGCCCATTCCCTCGATCGGCTCTCACGATCTGCGCGGAAAGGGAAGCAGCTGGTACAATCTAAGTTTTTTTTTCTCCCAGACCAGCATAGAAGATAAAAAATACAAGTTCATTTTTTCAACACATACCTCTAATTATGTTCGAATGATGTCGAATTGTCGAAGCAATGTAAATAAAGCTTTGTGTACTTACCTAGGGAAATGGTAGTCCGACTTAGGTACACCGACACAATCCAATAGTAGTTACAGTAGGGTTAAAACTGAAAAGGGTGTGACGCATTGTAATAAAAACGTTTTCTTTTTCTAATAGGAGACGTTAAACATAGAATTTCTTCCATAAGGAAGTCATTTAATGATACTTTATCACTTTTAACGCTTATTTCAAAGTTGCATTTGATCCAGTCTGTATTCATTTGTATACTTGAACGTGTTGATTTTTTCGTTCATTTGGAAACACAACTTCAACTGTGTAAAATTAACTGAATATTGATGCATTATATACTACATTATTTTGTGTTTGTATATTGTCTTTATATACTACATTTTTGAGATAAACCATGAACATAGAAAGTAGCAGTGGCTTTCGTCTGCGGCGGACTATCAACAGACGCGCTAAAGAAGAACATAAAGGTTCGTACCATGTATCCGATGTCCTTCAATGATGGCTGATCCGTGCGTCAACTCGTGTCGCCAGAAGATGGCCAGAAAGAACTGGTCTGCTCGACTTCGCGTATTGTCTTATTGGTATTATTTATTACATAATTTATGCTTGTTAGCTCGTTCGCAAACAATGTACTTCTAGGAACTTTAGTAAGTATATATATTTGAAAAGTGACCAGCATATGACAGACAAAGCCTTCCTGGCGAGTAGGCGACCTGTGTATGGGTTTATTTCAACGTTTCTTTTTAGCAGTGATCGTTGCGAAGCGCTAGTTTGTATTTTGAGTATAGAATTCTAAATTTTAAAATTTTTGTTAGGTCCCGCTGCTTGTTCAACCTAGGCTACTTTCAGATCCTATCTAAAAAGAGGCTGAACGACTCAACACCAGTGCTATTGAAATAGTTGTCAGAGTACTATCTAAAATCTGCCCTGAACCACAGAATTAATACAGAACAGTAACTCCTAGAGTAACGCGCAATACGCGTCCCGTCCCCTGTCCCCGCACCTCTTTCCCATACTCGCCTTGTGGAGGGTGTTGAGCGGGCGGCTGTGCCTGTAGCCACCTCTACAAGGCGAGAACGGGGTAAAAGTTCTATGTATGAGCTCTGGGCTCACCTAGGTTTTGTAATCAAATCTCGTTTACAAATTCGTATGTTTTCAGATGAACAACGCTTCTTCGACAATCCTCCGAGCAGACCAACTGCTCTTCCAACACACTGCTTAGTGTCTGGTTCTTTGGCCTTGACACTTCGTTTGTCCAGGATCGCGGGCATTGCTCCTTTGACTTTCCAGAAACAGGGACTTGGCTTGTGGGAGATCAGGAAATCTAGGGGCTATTTTATCTACAGCGTGATCCTGATCGTCACATTAAGTAAGCGATTCATTTTTCATCATCCTTTGAATACCTATAGAAGCTATATAAGTAGACTCCATTAAGTCTCACAGTTCACTGTGAATCTTTTTTTTTTTTTGACGAAACAGGGCGCTTTCGCACGACTAGTGCTTTGCTTTGATATTGTTGAAAAATTTCAAAGCGCGCGCGTGTCGTCTGATCGCGCCCTACTCTTCTTTTCCTTGTAATTTAAGAGCTTACTCTCGTGGGTTGAAGTTAAATGGAGATAATGCCTCTTTTCTCTCTGTCATTCTTTTAATACCCTGGCAAGATTCAACTCCAAATTTTTCTTAATTTGTTGAAAAAACTTTCAAACTTGACAAAACACGTATCCATAGATACCGAAACCGTGCGAGTTGAAGAAAACACCTGCGGAAATGTACTGATTCAGTTGTTGTTAGCCGTCTGATGTCTTCTCGACAGATGCGACAGCTTTATCAGGTCTGGCAATGGACTTGACTATAGAGGAGGAGCAAGTAGTACGCATGCGCACGCCTGTCAAAAGCGTTGTGTTTTTTGTCAACGTCGTCCTTGTGGGTCTTACTATAAGCGTCGGCGCCTTCACAGCGCCAACGCGCATGGAAGCCATTATAGGGATTCTGAGCCGCATACAGAAAGTAAGTGGAATATATATAATACACTGCCTCCGTAGTGTAGTGGTTAGAGCGTTCGGCTCATACCCGGAGGTCGCGGGTTCGATTCCCGGCGGAGACAACGACTTTGTGTTGTTGTCCTAGTTTGGTTAGGACATTGTAGGCTGATCACCTAATTGTCTGATAAGTAAGATGATCCGTGCTTCGGAGGGCACGTTAAGCCGTCGGTCCCGGTCACTGTCTTTGACATTGGTCGTTACCTGAAACCATGTCAGAGGCCTTTAAGGCGGTTTAAGAACTCTGACACTACTGTTAGTCACTAACACACACGATAAGAAGAAGAAGAAGTGGAATATGTCCTTCAAAGATTACCAATATAAATTAGACTGATTGAGCTAGCCCTAAAGTATATTCGAGACTGGTGTTATGGCACAGAATAAGCACTAGTACTCACGTACACAAGTCTTACTGAGCAAAGGAATTTAAAAAAATATCTACGCAATGCCGTTAGCCATATGGTTTAATATAGCTCGCGTCAGAACTCGACACCTCTTCGTTTAGATACCCAGAAGTGCATTGCAAGCCAATTTCATTCTTAGAACTCTAGACATACGATTCACGTCACTGAATTTGCCACTTCGGAGTGGTCGCCGCGCGCATAGTAATAATGTAAGTATATTTTCGATACCTAAACGGGGAGTGACACTGGCCACGTTATGAGATATTAACTCAACGATACTATACTAACGATAAACATCGAAGACCTAGGACAATTTGAAAAAGGCCATTTTCCAACTTGCTCTGACCGGAGATCGTACCCGGGGCCTCTGGATGGCTCAGCATGGTAACCACTACGCCACCGAGGTCGTCAAATATGACTGATTAAAACAAGATGCAGGAATTTGTACCTATGCACAAGCAATAAGTAATGAGAAAATTCATCAGAGTGATTCGATGCGAAGGGCGTGAATTCGAATTTCACTTGTTGCTAAATTTTTCATCACATATTTTCAATTTAGCTATGCACAACCGTCATCAAAAAAATCAAAATGCTCTGCAATTCGCAAGCTATAAGTAATGTCTTTCAATTCCATCAAATTTCGAACAAAATTTTGTTGCAATCAGAACACCCAATCGACACGAGATACCACGCAATTCAGCCCTGACATACGTTTATTTGTATTTATAGCCATGATTTTTGTATATTTAAATGGGATGAAAAAACGCATAAAAAATTAAAAATTTCGCCATAAAACATGTTTTAATTTAGATTAAAAAAAACTCACTTTGGGTTTAACTCATTAATTGAGGTTTGTCCAAAAAATTCTGTGTTAACATAAAACGTTTGTCCACAGATTAATTCAGAATTAAACACCAACACTAATATTCCTGCTCACATTGAGAAACGGTTGAAGTTTCTGGTGACATTTCTTGTCTGCTTCTCTGCATTCACCATTTTGTTTCACTTGTACATGCAGCTCACGTATAGCATCACTAACGACAGAAACAGTAAGATATTGTATTTGTACACTGTCTTTATTAATTCATTTGAAATAAATTGTATATTGTGGTGATATTAAAAATTTTGCTAACCGTTGCACATTAGATAATCTTTGAAAGTATTACAGTAGCAGTACATGCAGCGGAAATTAGAATTTTAATATATAAGTGGAGTGACAAGTATCTTTGTAAGATAGGGCGTACCTATAAAAGTGGCATTAATAAAGAAAAGCTGAGCAAAGAGAAGCAATAGACTAAAATGGTATGGGCATTTAATGAGGAGAGATAAGAGCCACGTTACTAAAAGGGTGCTATATTTGAAGGTTACTGGGATATAGAAACAGCGAAAGGCCAAAAAAGGATAGAAGAAGTGCGTTATGACTGATCTCATCAAAAACATAAATGTGAAAATGGTAGCCAAATTCAAAAATCAACAAAAGAATTGAGATCTAAATGGCGGCGAAGTTCTGTAAAGAATCCCGAAATTTTGAATACACAATATATTTCGAAAATTTCGATCTTTTCACTGGATCGCAGCATTTTAATCAATGTTATTCAAATTGACGAGCTAAATCTATGATTCGCTCCTTCGAGTATTCGTTAATCTATTTACACCCTATCCGACTTATTATAAAACGCAGACTAACTTAAAGTAGTAGTTAAAAACAATATTCACCCAAATGAAGTTGACAGTTACGAAAGAGGCGGTGACACGCCGGGATGTGTTCTCGTTTCAGCCGGATAAAGCTTTGAACCAAGTTTGTAATTAAGTTAAACTACGTTCTATAATAAGACCATAGTCCTAGAATGTTTTTACTTAGGTCTAGATGAATAAGACGGCAAATGATTTAAACAAGTTTTGTCTTTATTTTTTAGGAACCATCGTGTTTCTGTACTTCGCCTTTTACTGCTTGAACGCCAACCTAATCTTCATCAACCTTCAGTTTGCAATCAACATGATCGCCATCAGTAGATCACTGAGGGCTATCAACGATCAGTTGGATCACTTGTGTCGTTTCATCAAAACTGGAGGTAATTTTTTTAAGTGGTCATCACTGTTGTTCAGATTTTTCAAGCTGCCTAGACACATAGCTTGACGACTGCCACACAATGACGACTGCCGGAACGAATGGTTTAATATACCTTTTGAAACATGGAGGAGAAATTTTTTGTTTGTAGTCAGCCCTCCAGGTTCATTCCACACTCGGTGGCGCTTAACTTGCCAAAGCGCCAGCAACGCGTCCGAGCTCCGAATGAAGCTAAAATAAATCCAGTGTTTTGACAACTCCTCGTGAAGCAGTAGTGGCCAAATTGGTCCTGCGCCGTGGTCCTGCCCTTGAGTTTGTATTTATTTTCATCAAAAACTGCCCCGTTTCTTAACCGATTTTTAAAAATGGCTATTTTCATAGGGTATACATTATAAATGCAAGTTGGTCTTATTGTCATCAGGTAAAGATCTGATAATAAATTTCTTGAGAATTCAAGGGAACTCCTCAAGTGTTTTGATGTTCTTTACAATAAATCAAGCATTTGCAATGAAAAAAGGTGTTTTGATGGGATTCATGGAAAAATCCAGAAAATCCAGAAATAGAAGTCGCTTTTTTGTTTAAAATTGCAATCCGAAACATTAACGCAACTGAAAATGTGCAAAGATAAGAAAGATATTTTGACGTAGTTTGCCGCCGTGGCAGCGGATTTTGCCACTGCAGCTACATGAGTACTAGCATTTATTCTGCCCTGTAGCTTGGATTTTGTTAGTGGGACCCAAAACTGCTGCTGCGGCGGAGCGTAGTGTGCAAACGCTTACTAATTATTTTTTCCTGCCAGGGCTTCAAGACATGTCACAAGAAACAATGATAGAGAGACATGAGATTCCATACGATATCACAGTTCCTTTGAAATCAGTAAATATCGTAATTGATAGAATAACTTTTCAAACAGGTTTGTACCTTCTTACTCTATACAAAAGTTTTCTGCGATTTATGTTAATATCATCATCACCCAAGCGTATTCCCAGTTAAATCCTCAGTGGTAACACTCAGAGCCCACTACTTACTGGTTTTTACACAGAGTGACTGCCATCTGACCTTCGCAACCCATAGACTAGATAAAAACCGAGGATAGGTTTGAGCAGATGGCGTTTGGGACCCTCAGTTTAAACGTGACTTCCGAAACACGGAATCATCTTTATTTTCGGATAATCATGTAATTTAAGCCTGCAATATTCTAACCAGACTGGAAACAACTTTTCACAAAGTATGCTTTCTCAATGGGATTGTGTTAAAGTCAAAAACGGCCGCGCGACCGTCGGCGACAGATTGACAGTGTCTCACGATCGTTTGCTGCAGACGGCGACCGTCGCGCGAAGTCACGCGACACAGGCGTCCGTCATGTCGCGAGCATACTGTAGCTCGTCGTTAAAAGCTACTTAAGATAAGTCTTTTCAAGTCCAGGCCATCGAGCTATGGAATGCCCTTCCGGAGAGTATAAGAAGAGCTCCCAGTCGTTTGGCTTTCTGCTGTCCTAGTCCCAGTCATCCTGATATATATTTTTATTAGTATCTATAGTATCTATGCTATATATATATATATATATATATATATATATACATATATATATTTATATTATTTTATGTATGTAGATATATATTATAAATATGTTTGATAGTTTATTCTTTTATTATAAGTATCTTTAAATATACATATTTATGTACGATATACATTTAATTTACTTTTTCACGTATTTTATCACGCCAGCCACACATATTTTCCGCTTGGTCCAATGGTTGACCGGGAGAGAATGCCATACGGCATTAGGTCCGCCACTTGTACTTTTTTTTATTGTGCATTAAAGTTTAAATAAATAAATAAGATACCTCTAAGCAAAAATCTGACTAATGTTGCTAGTAACACACCTAATGAAAAGGTAGTCAGATTTCTTTTGCGACAAGTACCCAGGTGCCAGTTTGTTTGTGCCAAATGCTTTCTTTCAGACATTTTACTGCCCAGAAAAAGAACAATACACGAAACGATTCGCGCTCTCGCTCTCTCCTACTTGGATATATGTGAGATGATGGAGGAAATGAACAAATGCTTCGGCGTTATCACAATAATGCGACTCCTAATCATCCTGATGCATCTCACCATGACGGCTTTCTACTTTTTGACGATGATATGTACGTATTTACTCAACTGCTACAGAAGTAGGGTTATGGTTTTCAAGAGTACGTATGTATATTTCTATGGGATGCTATGCAGCCTAAACGACTTGATTAAGCTTGAGAGGGGTCGTAATAGATTCGTATTAATATAAAAAAATTAACAAAAGCAAATTAGTGGGTAATTAGTTTTTGAAGTTATACTTCTTTTGGCGCGATTGGGAAAAATGATGATAGTGAATTTTTACAATGCGCGCGCACACCGACAGAAAAAAGCAACAGTATGAAGTTGGCCCACGATCTGGCTGCACTGTATCTATGTTCACGCCAAAGAAGTATAACTTCTAACGCGTGTACATAAGTAGACACACTTTTTTTCAAGCAGTCGGTTTTTTTTTTTGTTTTTTTATAATTACTTGTTATTCATCATCATTATCTTCTTTGTCTTTCCCACTTATTGATCTACTTATTTTAACATTTTATAAGTGTTCTTGAATGTAACAAGTGTCTTGACAAAGGATAGAGGAAAATGGAAAAGACTCACATGCTGTCCCGACCCCACGTAAAGTGGGATAAGGTGAGGAGAAAGAAGAAGAAGTGTTCTTGAATCCTTTTATTCGGAATATCTCTATTCCATCAATGAGTGGGGTCGATCCACATTATTTAAAAACTTGATGAAGAGATCACAAACTAAGTTTCGAAGTAGGAGTAAGAAAATACATAAGTTATTTTTTATTGCAGTCGCGCATCCTGAATTTAACGGAACAATATTAATACAATCAATGTGGTATATAAGGCATCTGGTAACTATGTTTCTGACGGTCGAGCCATGCCACAGCATATATCAGGAGGTATAGTCAATTTTCAAACTTTTGTGCCTAACAATTCATTTTCAGTACCGAAACAGTTCAAATTGAAAAGATTTTATTTTTATTTTGGAGATTCTAGCCTTTCTTTTCCACCTACATTGTCCATTTCTCTTTTCTCGTCTTTAAGATAAATTTATTTACTACATGATTTGTTTCTGGGTCTAAACTCTTACAAAGCAAATAGAGCTTCCTTCAGCTCTGCCTGTTTTGTAGTGAAGGCCACATTTGCTCTATACTTTTCTATACAATCTATCTAGTTTTATTTTAAATTGACACATCAGATTTCGGCAAAATGTTGTTAGATTACGTTTGGATGCGAAGGTCTAGGGCAAGGGGGTCAAGTTAGAGGGTTGGATAGATATTATGACTTTTCGTAATATCTAAAACACGCTTAGCAAGTTGTGGGCTTATAAATTAAAGACAGGAATCAGAATACTGGCAGGGATGAACGCGACTGGCCCACAACTCGAATATCGGAAGCGCGGATTGCTCCATGAAAAAAAAGAGACTTTATTTGAAGCATTAAAAATTTACACTCGTTACTTAACTTTAGTTTTACAACAAAATGGCACCACACATGGCAAATAGCAAAGATGTTCCTTCCGTGGCACCAAGAGAAAAGAGAGAAAGAGAAAAACCACTACCAGATATCCATAGATAATGATCAAGTTGATACCATGTGATGTAAACTATTGCCGATGATAATAATGATACAGTTTAATCTGATACTGGCAAATTAAATATATAATCTAGCTGAATAGATTCCCAGGTATAATGTACGCCCATTTCCTTAGTCGATATCTGTATACTGTACCTATAAAACCTTTGCCACCAGTTCATCCGGACCCGTCGGCTGCTGGTTCACCTGACCTGCCGGACAGCTACGGTCGTCGGACCCTTCGTACTTGAACTGAGAAGGTTTTTCTACTGCATCTGCTTGAACACCATTGAGTTCACTCCTATGGGGATCTGCACGCTAAAGAGACCATTAAGCGTTTCAGTAATTATATTTATTTCCCTTTTTACCAGACAACGGCGAAGCCAATTGAAGGGTTCTGGGTTTCGGAGGGTGCTATGTATGTGTTTCACCGTATTTTTTAATAATATGATGATGATCTATGATACCTTGACAAATGAGGTATTGTTAGAAGCGTCTTGGTTATGAGCTGGTTGTAGGCTATATGACGTCCGTCCGTCCGTTCTGCTCTGACTATAAATACCAGAAAGCTGTAATATGAGTCATGCCGACAAAGTTATAAAATAAATTGTTTTTTTTGGATTATCTTCTATAAATGTAAAGAGGAAGTAATTTTTTTTCGACTAAACCATCATGTGAGGTATCGTTGAATAGATATTTCAAAACAAAGTGAGTTTGTAAACACCATTTTTGGGTTCAGGTATCCGTTTCTGAAATATTTAATTTTATAGTGTACATGTTTGTTAGAGTTAAGTTTTTAGAAACGTTTTTAGTTCTGTGAACTCAAATTCAGCATTCGCAACTACGAAACCCTACATTGCGCGTGGCCCAAAACACATTTGGCCGATTATGACAACTTATTCTTTCTTTTTTTTGTGAGTAGCCAAAGCTGTGTATTCGTTTTTCCAGCTATTTAAGATGACAACTGAGTTCAACAGTCTCTTTCGATTTCGAAGCAAAGAAATTCGAGACATTGTATGCCACTTGTTCTCAAGCAAGCCTCCCAAAGGAGCGGGGTGAAAAGACGCGTGAATCCAAAGGAGATACAAATAATGGGACATCAATCTCCTCATATGCTTATGCTTATCGATTCATTTTCTTTTTCAGATCTTGGGAGCCGTGACTACCTATTTAGTAGTAGTTTTCCAATTTAGTATTGACGATGATGTGTATGATCAATAATTCTTATCGGTAGGTCTCGTTAAAATATTTTAGGTTATAAAATATAAGGTAATGTTTAATTTTTATTTTAAAATATGAATAAAACACATGTTAGCAAATTTTATCTTTCATTTACAATAAATGAAGTTACTTATCTACTATTGTTATATTGTTCTAACATTTCCTCAGCCCAAATAGCTTTCCGTTCAATTTCCCTTGGGTCTACTGAACTATTTTCATCATCTGTTTTGTTTTCATTATTATTGTTACTTGATTCATCATTACTTCTCTTGTCAATGTTACTATTGATATTATTGTTAGTATTTCCAGAATCATCTTTCTCCAAGTTCACATTATCATTACTGACTGATTCGTCATTTGGTCTTTTAAAACGGTCATCTAAATCACTTTCAGGTGTATATGGCTGATATCCAGCATTATCGTTTTTACATTTATTTCCATTGTTGCCATAGTTATTTTCTGTGCAATCATCAGCTGCTGACACTGGTTTTGCAGCATTATTTGCATTTTTTTTTACTCTAACTTCGGTATCTTTGTCAGCATCTATGTTTCTTTTCTTATAGTTATTTTTATCTTCTTCTATGTCATCTTCCATATCATCATTGCTGACTTGTCCATCATTACTTCTCCTATAGATATGATCAAGTATGCTTTCTGAATATGATTGATGACTATATTCTAACACCTCAGGATTTTTTGTTAGCGTAGCAAGAATATATTCATAAAGTAACGGCATATTTTTAAATATGCCCAAATAATCTTCGCTCAAGGAGGGGTGGCCCCGTGAATCTCTCTGTTCTGAAATTTTTAAAACAAGTAAGTAACAGCAGTCCATTTATAAAACCTATCGCAGAAATAGCTATGATATATGTTTATAATATATAAGATATTAAGGTAAAAATATATATTAGATACCGTTTAATAATATAAATGCAAAAGTTGGTGTCGACGTTTGTTATTTTTTTTACGGTAAAACTGCATATCATGTTGGAATGAATTTAGCAATTAGACAATTTATTGCCGGGAGTAACACAAGAATTGGAACTTGTACTGTACGATTGTCAAAAATTAGACCACGCAAGCAACGCCGCGGCACATAGTTAACTTGGTATATTATTTTAAGTATTCTGTCACAAGTATTAGGTACATTTATGAAATCACATTGTTTAGTGCGATTGCCAAGTCAATCTATTTAATTAAAATAAAAAATATTTTTAATATTGATATGGTCACTATATGATGGTGTTAGGTTAGCTAATTACGTAATAATTTTAGACAGAAGGTCCCTTAATTTATTCAGTCCCTACTTAACCCTTCTCGTGGCAGCCGCCATCTTGCTTTCCCGACTTAGTATTAGATGGATCTCACAACTTTTTACGGTAGAGGAACTTTTTGTTTGTTTTTCGTGTGTGTAAGTGGCCAACACTGGTGTCAGATTTTTCAAGCTGCCTAAAGGCATCTGACTGACATAGCTTAACGACTGGCATACAATGATGACAGCCGGGACCAACGGCTTATACGTGCCTTCCGAAGCACGGAGGAGCTCAAGAAATTTTAATTCCACTTGTGGTCACCCATCCTAGTGCAGACCACGCCCGGTGTAGCTTTACTTGCGAAAGCGCTGGCAATGCGCTCTCCCGCCGGGCCACCACCGAGCTCCTCAGATAGAAGAATTGGTTTGCTAGTCTTGTTTTTTGTACAAGTTATATTTTTGATCACATTATAGTTTCATAAAAGACTACGCTACTAGGCTACTTACCATCTCCAGAAACTATTATAAAAATGAACGAAAGCAAAACTACACAATAAAAAATCCTCATTTTATATTTTTCCACGAGTTCTTCAGTGTTGTCTTACATGATATGAGAATGAGAACGCAATGTAATTTGCTGGTTGTAAATTTCATTTTCAACGCGTTGTACTGTCAAAGATAAGTTATAGCATTTGAATAATTTGCGGCGTAATGTAGTATGCAAATTATAGGTTCTAGTAAAACTAATAAGTAAGGAGAAACATACAGATAGGTGTCACATAAACTATGACGTATCTATGGATTTCAGGATAGACAAAATCCAAGAATCTTTAAGCCCAGGCTGTACTTAGAAAAACTGTGGGTCTGAGATTTAAAAAAGAAATAAATAAATTATGATAATACTAGCTGTGCTCATGGGCTTCGCTCCCCGTAGGAATTTCGGGGTAAAAACTATCCTATATCCTTCGCTGGGTATCAAAAATGGCTGAAGCGTGAAGTGGTAACAAACAAATATTCAAAGACACTTTCGCATTTATAATATTAGTAAGGATGTAAGTATAACAAAAATGAACATAAAATTACAGTAGGTGCGTGCTTCCTGCGTTATCTTCTAATTATTTTAAATTATATTTAATGACAACTAAGACTATCTTATATATAATTGCTAGGTTCAATTCCTATATAAGATGTTCAAAAATATTAAAAGGCAAGTTGACAAAATATTCGCCATGAGGTCAGTTCTAGTTTTGGTCCTAGCAGTTATTGGTAAGCAAAAGCAAGTTTAGTAATCTACTCAAGGAGCCCGGATTAGCTTTTATGACTTTTTTTACTACTTAGTATTTTTTACTACGTCATTTATGTTTGTTAATTCGTTCGCAAGCATCACAGGTTATAATGTATTAAAAAGTCTGAATAATAATATGACAAAGCCCTTCTGGCGAGTAGGCTACCAATACTGTGAAAATGAGCAGTTCTCAGCAGTTTTCTTTAAAAAAAATTCTATTTTAATATACACTACATGCACGTAATGTAAATTACACTTCCTGGCGTGTAAAAGTGCCTGTAAAGGTTTAATAATTACTAAATGAACTCTTGAATTTTGAAGTTCTTTCATTTTTATTTGAAGGTGGAAAAAGGAATCAAAATAGTGAAGTGGCTTGTTAGTCGCATCGCTTATAAACATGATTCCCTTAATCGGCTTCTACGATCTGCGCGAAAAAGAATTAACTGGATAATTCTAAGTTTTTTTCTTTTCTCCCAAGCCAATGTAGAAGAATTTAGAGTAATTGACAACAAGCTTCTTTTAGACTATTGATAACAAGTTTTCTTCTTGATAAAAGTTTCCGCCAGAGCAGAATAGTGCCACTGCAAGTCTTCCTGTGGATGTCGTAGAAGGCGACTTAGGAAATACAAGCAAAACAAAGCTTAAAAACATCAGTGAGACCTCTCCAACCCGTCTGGCTGCTTTCTGGCGAGGAAAGTGTAGACAGAGTCCTCTGGCTGCTCTTGTCAAGTATGGCTCTGGTAGTACAGAGAGGGACGTGCTTCTGCAGTAGACACAGAAAGACCTGATGATAAACAACTTTTCAGCTTTCCAACTGGCAACTAGTCACCGCATTGCGAGATCTCCAGACAAGATGGAGATCGAGACTCCCAACTACTCGGCAGACAGAGTCAACCGCACCGACGAGCTCGACAGCAGAAGGGAGGAAGAAGAGCAGTACTGGCAAGGGGAGGGCGACAGGTATAGGGAAAAGGAGGAAGACCGGTTTGAGAAGGGAGGACAAGATAGGTTTGTTATAAATATAAAATTTTATATCTGGTTTAAAAAGTCCTAGATCCTACGATAAAGCCACTTGGCCAGAACCAGTTCGGAAATTAAGGATTGGGCTACGTGTGTCCGCGTGAAACAGCACTTTTCTATCCTGTATGCTTTTTTGTCGCTCAGAACCGTCCTTTGCTAGAGCGAGAGAGAGCAACGGTACGCTTCAGTACCAGTACTGCTGAAGCGTTCCGCCGCTAATATATGTGTTATAGAATATATTCAACGTGAAAGGGATATATGCGTAATAAATCAAACCACATTCTACTAATAATATAAACGCGGAAGTTTGTAAGTATGGATATTTGTTACTCTTTCACGTAAAAACTACTGATTGGATTTTAATGAATTTTTACAAAAATATAGTTTATACATAAGAATAACACGTAGACTACAAATTATAAAGATATTGTGTGATAATCCTGCGCAGACGAAGTCGCGGGCACCAGCTAGTATAATATAATGCAAATCAAATAAACAATCAAAATACCAAAAAATAAACAAGGCATTCCCATACAAATTGCTCAGGCGGCTGCACATTTTTGTATGAAAATGCCGATATTTTTTACGCACATGTTCCTTACACTTGTAAATTATATTCTCTATTTTCAGGGAGCAAAACCGAGAGAAAACTGAAGAAAAATACGACAGCGAGAAACAACATTACGAACAACAAGAACAAGCTTACAACAAAGAAATGAACGAATCCTACAACAACAATGCCAACAACATGGAATCTCACTACGAAGACAACAAAGAACACTACAACAACGAACCAGAAAGGCCTGATGTTGGTAATGATAATGATGGTATGAGAGACGAATTCAATGATAAAGGTGATAGATATGGCGGACAGGGAGAAGAATTTGCCAATGATAGAAAGGACGATGCCGAAAATTATGAGATGCAATATAAGGGACCGTCATTTAACTATGAAAGAGAATAAACTTAAACGATTTGCACTATAACTTCATGAAAATGATTATCTATCTATCTATCTAAGTCCTTTTTCAAATCAAAATCAAAGATTTCTAATTTTTGTGTTGAATATGGTTGATGACTGGGTCAAAACAATATATTCTATTCAGATGATTAAACTTAGTATAGTAAGAAATCACAAAGATACGAATCGTTAGACGATTCGTATCTTTGTGATTTCTTACTATAAGTATATTCCGGAGTGGATGTTGTATCACCTCTCAGTGAAAATTGTACCAAGGCGTAAAGTAGCGTGCACTTGCAATCCGCTGTATTTTCATTATTTTTAATTAGTTAGAGAAAAGAAAAACATTTGTACAACATATTTTAACAATTCATCTGATGGGCTTATCAAAAATTTACAGTCATCATGCTTATTGTGTTTTTTCTTGTATGTTTAATTTTATTATCACAATAAATTATTGCAAATGAGTGTATTTCGTCGTTTCATATTTCTCTTTAATAATTTTATTTTACCTTACATACTATAAATATAAAAATTAATACTGGGCTTTTAATGTTGGTTTGACAGCAAATCTTTTATAATAATTATTGTTTATTATCATGACTTATTAGCATTGAGTAATAAATGCCCTGTGGTTTCCGGCAGAGTAGAATAGGAACACTCCAAGTCCTCCCGTGGATGTTGTAGAAGGCGACTTCGGAAACACAAGCTAAACAAAGCTTATAAACATCAATGAGACCTCTCCAACCCGTCTGGCCAGCGAGGAGAGTGTAAGCCAAGTCCTCTGTCTGCTCTGGCTCCAAAAATGGGTCTGGTAGTACAGAGAGGGTCGTGCTCCTATAGCAGAGACAGAAAGATCTGGTGATGATGATGAGTAATTAGGTATGAGCCTACTGAAAAAAATAAGTTCATTAAACACGTTTTTCATTGTTTACAAATCACGATAATTTACTGGTATATGATGCGTTCGATCAGTGATTCGATTCACTATACGAGTAGCAGTAACGCTTCAGAGACCGGGGTCCGCTACCTAACCTAGGTAATTTGACTAGGTTAGTGGAAAACTTCTTATGGAAAAAAATATACACAAATATTTATTTAAAATAGAAGCTACACAAGATTTTAAAGTAAATTACGCTCTACCTTTTTGAGCTGATAAAGCTGGCTGACAAAAAAAAACAAAATCTTTTTAAAATGTTTATTCTTTTAGGACAAATATACAAAAACGTAATTCTAACACACATTAGACTAGCAGATCTTTTGGTTTACCATTTACAAATACATATCTAATTGTAAGTAAGTTTATAAGTTATTCTGTAGCGTTTTTCCCCTTAATTCCGAGGAGGTTCTCGAAGAAGTTGCCGATTGGGTTGCCAGAAGACTGGTTCTGCGCATTCTCTGCTTGGATTTGGGAGCCGCTGCAAATAATTGGTTAGATTAGTCTTGTGGGTTTGTTCATTAAGTGGATACACGTGAATTTTGCGAGGTTCAGTGCTGTCCCTAATTTAAAATAAATTACTTGAAAGGGAACGGGGATGTCATTTAAAACTATGTTTCATGCGGCTCTTGACAACCCTGTTAGTGAACCTGTTTACAGATTAAAGTGAGAAGGTAAAGTTTTACTTTTGGTAAAATTCTAAGAAAGGCTTTACTTTATCATTTTAAACTGAAACAGTATTCCAGAAAATAGTTTGAAGGGTTATCTTGAGCAACATGAGACAAAATTTTAAATGATATCTCCATTTCCTTTCAAATAATTTATTTTCAATAGGGACTCAGCTTTTAGCACTGGACTCCGAAAAATTAATGTATTAATCTGATTTATGCAGGGTGTAATAAAATGTACTAAAACAATTTTAAGGTTGAATTCAGTCCATGTTCACTCAATCATACTGAACAAATTTTCCGTAGAAACATATAATTATCAAAATATAGCCCATACAAGTTGAAAAGTTTATTTAACAGATTTTTTTATATATTTCGAAATTATAATTATGTTCAATATCATGGATTGAATCTAACTTTAAAAGAGTTTCATTACATTTTACTTCATTATACTTAAGTAAATTTATTAAATACTCAAATATCAGTCAACGACATTCGATGACCAAAATTTTTTGCTCCGAAAACAGATAAAAAAGAACAAAACGAACACAATCTTTACCGTTGTTATCACAAACACAAATATAAACTACACCTAATTTACTAAGCCTCATATTCATTAACAAATCTGCGCTCTTAAATCGTCATAATATAGTAAATGCTATCAATTTAAATAGTGCAAATTTGTTATGGAATGGACTATATATTATTAGGCTCATTTGTGTACTTATTTAAATGGGCGATGTTATTTTCACACAACTCACATTTGCCACAGATAACATTTAACATGTACAAAATAAGAATTTTACCTTACGTTGTGACTTTAGTAAGTTCTGTAAAAATTGAAAGAGAATTATTAGAATGAATTATCGGGTTCCACCCACCAGGTTATCACCAGAAGCCGACTCTCTACGTGAGTAACCCGTTAAATTATGCTAATGAGTAATGTCTGTGTCTCAAGTGTTAATTTTAGGTAGTAATTAAAAAATTAAAAGCGAACGTATCAATATGTGATGTAGAGATTTAATTTAATTGATGGCTAAGTTCGTTTGTAGCTTTGAAAGTAATATTTACTTATAAATAAATAAATAAATATATAGGGACAAATTACATTGATTGAGCTAGGGCCAAAGTAAGTTCGAGACTTGTGTTATGGGACACTAACTCAACGATACTATATTTTATAACAAATACATATATAGATAAACATCCAAGACTTATGTATGTAATAATTTGTCTTTTAGATCACTTTTGATTTTGTCTTCTGTCGCTCTGATGCACGAAACGTAAATAAAATGTCGTCGTTAACCGAGATTTCAATTTCATCTGTCTGAAATAAGTCTGTAATAGACTCTTGGTAGAATCTATAGTATAAGCGATTGCTACACGAAAAAGGTACTTAAATTCACACTCATACAATTTTTGTAATTCTCTTCTCCGTTCGGATTGGGATAAATCCGAATGTATTTTTTTCTAATGTACATACAGTCAGTACAAATTAATATTTAATTCGGAAAACCTTCACTAAATAAAACTTCATTTATAACGAAACCATGTATGATCGATATATAAACCTTACGATTTATACCCCAATACTTGGCTGAACATTGAATAGGTATCTACTAATATATTAGTCTAGTTAAAAACTCTACAGTCAACAAAATACTCACGTCTTTTTGCAATTGTACATGGCATTAACTTTCTTGACGTCACCGCGGCTGAGGCCTTCTCTCTGGCCCAGTTGGTAACCTCCAATCTGAAAAATAGCATTGGGGATATACTGTTTACAGTTTAAAGTGAGAACATGAAGCTTTTCTTAGCATTTTTGTCAAAAGTGGCAGTGTTTAGCGTCTGTAAGAGCGCTTAGACATTTATGGGTGGCCATTGACTGACAACTGGCCATAGAGCCGAAGTGGCATTTGGCAGCCGGTCCCTAGTCTGCGAGGGCCCTGATCTACGCGGGCTCTTGCTGTGCTTAAATCAAGTTTCAAACATACGCCGTCTTATTATAAATCGTGGACTAACTTTAGTCTAGGTATAAACCATTATCGGCCCAAAACACGACGACCTCCTGCAGTATGTCCCCATCTCTTATGTCACTGTCAACTTAACTAGGGTGAATGGGTAAATAGTGGTTTATAGCAAATCGTAAAGTTATACTTAGTTCTCGTATTATAATAAAACGGACGATAATCGCTGAAATTTGTACCGACCCTACTGTTACAGAAATTATGGTACGTTTTGTATGTATCTTTATAAATATAACATCATACAACATCATCAGGTCCTTTTATCTCCACTGCTGGACCACGCCCCTTTCTGTACTACTAGAGCCATACTTGGCCAGAGTAGCCAAAGAAATTGGCCTACACTCTCCCCGCTGGCCAGACGGATTGGAGAGGTCTCGTTGATGTTCATAAGCTTTGTTTAGCTTATATTTCTTTAGTTGCCTTCTACGATATCTACGGGAGGACTTGGAGTGGCCATATTCTACTCTGCCGATAACCACACGGCCTAAAAAATATAACATTAAAGCTTTTTTGCTCAAACTAAGAGCCCTGACACCAGGTCCTGTCAGGCCCAGTCCATTATGACATGCATGTCATCTAAGGAGGAAGCTAAGGAAGCAACCGGGAGATAAGATGAAAGAGGAGTATAGATACCCTGGGCTCGATGGTCTTCTGCCTGTTCTTCGAGAAGGCGTACTCGGAGTAGTGCATCACGCTGTTGTAGTCGTATGTGATGCCGTAGTCGTTTATGGTCTCCTTGTCGGCCTTCTTGAAGTTGTTCTCTGATCCTGAAAATGCGTCATATTTCTATTAGTTACTAGCTGTTGCTCCTGGTAGTGCCCGCACGTTTACATAAGGTATGTGATATTAAGGATAAATCACCTAGGAACGTAACATTTTTAGAGACAAAAAGTGGTTTATGTGGTAATCTACTTAATAAAATACGCATAAGCTAGACGGATCACATTATTAATGTTGAAGTTCTGGAGCGCATGGGCAAAAAAGTAGAGCTCGTCCGAACCATTAAAAAGAGATCTCTTTTGAGATAAGTAGTGCCTTTGTACAACTTTTATTTTATGAATTCTCTGTATACATTTTCCGTGTGCATAAATTGGTAAATAAATAAATAAATAAAATAAGAATAATTGGGCAAGTGCGTGTCGGGCCACGCGCAGTGTAGGGTTCCGTAGTTGCGAATGCCAACTAAAAACGTCTAAAAACTAATATCTATTGAATTTGTATGAAAATGTCTTTTTTCAAGTACATTTTATAAGTTGATCGCCTATAACTTTTTAATTTGTATACCCTACTTGGCTCTGATAGTTTTCCTTCAAACTACATTATATATGCTATAATTGTGATTTTTTTCACGTGGCCATATATAACCGTTTAGCAGATAGAGGGGGGGGGACACTTGACTCGAACAAAAATTTGAACTTTAAACCTAAATAGTTCAGAAACGGATCCCTAAATCGAAAAATGGTGTTCACAAGCTAACAATATTTTTGAAAGATCTATTCAACGATACCCCACTCAATGTGTTTGTCGAGAAACAAAATATTGACTACGTCTTTACTTGTATGGCAGCTACACTGAAAAAATTTTTTTTACATATTTTATTTTACGAATTTTTTGCCATAATTAATATACATATCCATGCCAAATTACAGCTTTCTAGTACTTATAGTTTCTCTGTAGGACCGTGGACAGACAGACAGACAGACAGACATGGCGAAACTATAAGGGTTCCTTGTTTACTACGGAACCCTAAAAATCACATATCTTGGTCACGAGTTGGGCAACATGTTGGGAAACCCACAGTATTATCTACTCCAAACAATAATGATGGGTAAAATTGCCGGAAAGCGCAAGGTAGGACGTTGCAAAATGTCATAGCTGAGGAACATCCGCCAATTGACTGGTATCAAAACGGTAGAACAACTGTTCAGGCTTGCCATGGACAGATCAACATCTAAAAAGTTGACTTCAGAAATGAGCACCTGAAGAAGATGTTAATAAGCTTTCTTTATGCCCGATTTGATTCTAATTCATCCAGTGGTTTACATAGTGGTAACTTAAAGTAGTTATCTATAGCGGATCAAACATCCATTCATCCGTTATGGAATGGATACCGACTTTTCTTTGCACTATTACGTCTTTATCACTTTGGGTTGTTAGGTATGTCATATAGTATTTTGGGTCTTGCAGCTCTTAGCAGACAGAGCTCAGGGTCGCAAGACCCAATGGCCATGTTTAGCGAGATGACGGGCGAGAAAATAGTAAAAGGAATCAAAATGGAACGGGTTGCTAACCGCATCGCCCACGACATGATTCGCATTGTCGCCTTTTCCCTCGATCGGCTTTACGATTACGATTACAGAAAAAAAACAGTTGTTACTTTAAGTTTTTTCTTGTATGAAAGTTCTCATCAAAAATCTCCGCTGACCTGGTTTAACGTTGTTGTAACGAACGGTGACGAAGTCGTCTCTTTCTGGGCGACTCTGTTCATGGAAGAACCCTATTGCGTGGAGCAGCTCGTGAAGAACTGTTCCCTTCTTGGTCAGGCAGCCGGGGGACTGCAGATTCACTTCCTGGCGACCACCTGGAAAGTATTTCTATAATGTTTAATGATATCACAACGGCGCAACAGAAGCAGGATTGCGTACTGGCGCTAAACATAGCTGAGGATGCAACTGGAAACACGCTTTATTACACACTACCTTTGATAAAGTTCATAGGCAAAACTTTAGTTTTTTTTTTTATAAAAAAAATCATCAGTACCACCACACAGTGTAAATAGGAATTCTAATTGATGGTGTGGACTTAAAATGATAGAAATCTTTAGTTTACCTAAGTCAGATTTAAATTAAAGATTTCGTCAGTTTAAACAATTGGCACCGTGACAACTTTTTGATCAGTTTTAAATTATATGTCGAAAACATAAGGTTCCCATTTCGCTTCGAAATGTGATGATGCGATTTTCATTTACTCGGTGGGTCGCAACGTTTATTTAATGTCAGAAGCGTAGCGTACCTTGGCGGGGCCCCGTATAAAAATTTGTTTGGGGGCCCTTAGGAAGGGTAAAGATTTCTCAAAAAAGAAAAAAATGTTTGCATAAAATTAAAAGAAATATTTATTCATCATAATTATCTATCAATGCAAAGCTCGGTTTGCCTTAAACGGGGAAATCCCGCAGCCCGCTTTAACCGATATAGGGTGTTGCCAACTTTTGAAAGCACGCTTTACTCGGGAAAAAAGAAATTGCTTTTTTTTACTTTTCTCATTTCTGAAATTTAAAAAATTTGGGAAGTTTTTATTAATTTTTGCTTACGCACCTTGGGGGCCCCCGTAGGCCGGGGGCCCCGTATAATTGATACGGCAGATACGGCGGTAGCTACGCCCCTGTTTAATGTGTACCTTACCAATCTAACCATCAGGAGACCAGCAGCTTTTCTTATTGTGTTTGGCTGCAGCGGGACACGAACTTTAATGTACGCAGGTCATGCGGTGGTAGTCGTCGATAGCCATCATGATCAGGTCACATTGATCAAATGTACCGACCTTAAAGTGTTATTGAAGTTACCAGTCTCCCTTACCAATACGTCCAACAGAAGACCAGCAGCCAGTATTCTTGTTCTGTACAACGATGTAGTCAGCCTGACTGCTTCGGGGTACGTACTGCACGCAGGTCATGCGGTGGTAGTCGTTAATAGTCATCATAATCAGGTCACATTGATCAAATGTACCAACCATAAAGTGTTTTAGATTCAAGTTTTCAGTCTCCCTTACCAATACGTCCAACAGAAGACCAGCAGCCACACTGAGAAAAAAATAAGCTGGCAAAGCGTCAGTAAAAGCGTTGTTAAATATTTATAATTACTGCAACTAAACACTTGACATACACTAACAAAGGGTAAATTATGCCCAAGGCAATCTTTTTATGGTCAGATATTTATTGTACCTGCGGCTTCGGAAATTTTAACAGTGTAACAATGTTGAATAACGTTGTTAAAGTAACAACCGCTACTGTTGCTCTAATATTAATATAGGTGTTTATAGTATAACAAAATAACTTCTAACAAAACTAAAGTTGCTGTCATGTTTATTGGTGCATCGCTGGGTCAACAATACTCAAAAGTAACAAAATATTAGGGTGTTCGTTTAACAAGTGAACTAGTGTATCGTGACAAAATACTAGTGCCGTTTTGCCATGGTTTAAACTCAGGCGCTTAGTTTGTTCGCGAGTGTTCGACCGCGTGGCTGCGTTTACTGCAGTTGTGAAACTGTTTGTGGAGATTTACATTCTAGGTATCTAAATTTCATCATGGAGGTCAGTAATGTAATCAAATCGTTTTATGAATCCAATGGTGTGCGGTGTCGTACCATGTTCGAGCGTGTGGTGCACTTTACGGCGAACAATATCGGTGCGGCTGGTTCGATGTGTCTATCTGTGTAGTGAACAGTAAACAATTGGGATAAACGTAACTTGTGATGAAAAATCAGACACAAAAGCATGAGGTGTAAGTACCTGTCAGTAGTGGGAGATATAAACATTTTTTATAATTATTATTGTACCTAATACTTTGATACTGCAGTACAAATAAAAATAGATTGTCAAAATAATTTTGTTTCAATCAGCAGCTGTCCTAACGTTGTTTGGTAATAAGTTGCCCCAAATCAATTAATTGTAAGGTTTACAAGGATGGCGATATTGGTAAACAAAATGCAAGTTAAAAAAAATATTATAAATAGTTATATAATTGTCTTGCGATCCTTTTTGAACATAATACCCTTTTTTTGCTACAAAATGTAAGTTTTGAGATTTTAACCTATTTTATTTTTAAGCTCTTCCTATTTTTCTTTTGCTATTTTGTAAATATGATTTACCCAACCGTTTTCATGTCCGTTCTTGAATCTGGTTACTAGTTGTAAATTATCTTTTTTTTCTTTTACATTTGTTGACATAAATAAGTACTACAAAAATATGATGTGTAATACTACCGCAATTAATATAAAAGGTGAATTGGTGCCTTTGACATTCCTTAAAAATGCTCAAAGGATATTATTGTTAAAGGCACCAATGAAAACCCTTACCCATGATATTGATCACAGCCGAAAACACAACTTTCTTTTGTATTGCTTATGTCAACGAATTCAAAAGAAAGAAAAGATAATTTACAAATGTGGCCAGATTTAAGAACGGTCATGAAAGGGGTTGGTTAAATTGCTGAGGCAGCAAAAAGAAGACAGCTACAGGCACAAAGTTACATTTTTAGGGAGGCAAAATGGGGAATAGTTACGTTAACAAAGTCAGATTGCTGGGGAAACAAAGCCGGAATGAGTAAGGGAACAAAATGATATAGGTATTGGAACAAACGGGAATATGTATGGGAACAAAGTTCAATTGTTAGGGAAACAAATAGGAGTATTTGATATGACAAGATTACACCTTGCTTCTTCAGCGATGTATTATTGTTGCCGAATCAACCCAATTATCGATTTCATTTGGCAATAAAAACTTTTATATGGTAACAATTCACTATGGACGGCTCTCAGGGATTAAAGTTTTATTGTTAATTCAACAGTATTTTTTTCTCAGTGCAGTATTCTTGTTCTGTATGACGATGTAATCGGCCTGACTGCTTCGGGGCACGAACTGCAGGCAGGTCATGCGGTGGTAGTCGACGATAGCCATCATAATCAGGTCACATTGATCAAATGTACCAACCATAAAGTGTTTTAGATTCAAGTTTTTAGACTTCCTTACCAATACGTCCAACAGAAGACCAGCAACCAGTATTCTTGTTCTGTATGACGATGTAATCGGCCTGACTGCTTCGGGGCACGAACTGCAGGCAGGTCATGCGGTGGTAGTCGTCGATAGCCTTCATGATCAGGCCACGTTGCTCCGAGTCTGTAAGAATAGACCACTTATTCTTACTCGTATACGAGAATAGAGTCGTGTGGTTTCCGGCAGAGTAGAAAATATAGAATAGGAATAATCCAAATCTTTCCGTAGATGTGGTAGAAGGCGACTTAGGAAATAAAAGCTAAACAAAGCTCATAAACATCAATAAGACCTCTCAAAGATTTTTAAAATGTATAGTAAAGGTAAGTATTGTTTCTTTTCTCTGATAAGTAAATAATGACGTAGAAACAGCGCATTTAAGTGACGTTTAGCTACGATTTTTAACCAAAGGTGACGTAAATCACCCTCGCTCCGAAACTTCGAAGCGTATCTTTGTAAATTTTTACTACTTAGCTAAACAAAAAATATACTTAGGTCCTTTATTTTTGGATAATCCAGTAGACGGCTTTAATAAAATAGTATATTTTTTACCCAGCCACATCCCTATTATCAAGTGATACACATCCAAAGAGAAACAAAAGATTTGACTTTGACTTATTAGTAGCAAACTTACTAAAATACCCCTCAATGGTGTAAGGGATAACTCCCCCCTCCCACCGCATGGACTCAGGCCTGATGCCGTTTCTGGAACTGACCGCAGGCTTGGGGATTAGGATGTCACCTTCTGCGTACTCCCCCATCTCTTCAGGGTTCATGAGGGAGTTCTCGTCCCATGTGGAGAGAGCTTCTCCTGGAAACCAGGATCAAATCATGTGTTAACATTTATTCATTAAAAGATTTCTGGCCGAAGTCGTGTTCTGGAGATATCGCGGACGGTTACCTGACACCAGTACACAGTGAAATGAGTCAAAAAACAATAAATAGACAATTTTTATTATAATACTAGCTGATGCCCGCGACTTCGTTCGCGTGGACTTTATGACACCGGCGTATCTGCATCAGTCCAGTGCATAATAAAATAATATAGGTTTTAAATTGAGATGTAAGCTATCCTATTTTTCACGTTGGATCAAATTGCACACGGTTCAGAAGTTTAGGAGTCCATCGCGGACAAACAACGTGACACGTAATTTTTATACTTATATAAAGAAGATATATGTATTGTAGGCTAAGGTATATATTATATAATTAAATATATACTAGTCTGTAAAGTATTTATTCTATGGGCCTTTAATATTGTAAATATATTAAGTTTATTGCCTGAAATAAAATGATTTGATTCAATTTTGATTGGTTGCAGATAAAGGGTTTGAATTGAACATGAAATAAAAACAAATGACGAAGTACCAGCTTAATAGCAAAGTTTCAGACCTATAATTTCAGCTAAGTTTCAGCCAACACAAAGGGTTCCGTATCATTGTGCAAATATAAATAGATTTTTAGGAGATCACCATAATTTTGCAGCTTTCTTTAACTTGCAATCTGAATTTAAGTTTAAATTTAATTAATTACTACTAATTTGTTAAATTTATACCAATTCTCGTTTGCCGAAATTTTGTATGATAATGATAATGTAAATCAAATGACAATGCAATATAATTATGACAAGAAGCTGATCGGATGACAAAACTGGAAGGTGGCCATAAAAAACTGCAATAAAACGACGCAACCCCTTTAAATTTGAGCTTATTTCATAAGCATTTTGGCTTTACGATAAAAGCTTGTACAAAAATATTTTCGTTTCAAAAAACTTTTGTTACTTTTTTAGGGTTCCGTAGCCAAATGGCAAAAACGGAACCCTAATAGATTCGTCATGTCTGTCTGTCTGTCTGTCCGTCCGTATGTCACAGCCACTTTTTTTCGAAAATATAAGACCTATACTGTTGAAACTTGGTAAGTAGATGTATTATGTGAACCGCATTAAGGTTTTGACACAAAAATAGAAAAAAAAACAATAAATATTGGGGGTTCCCCATACTTATAACTGAAACTCAAAAAAATATTTTTCATCAAACCCATACGTGTGGGGTATCTATGGATAGGTCTTCAGAAATGATATTGAGGTTTCCAATATCATTTTATTCTAAACCAAATACTTTGCGCGAGAGACACTTCCAAAGTGGAAAAAGCGTGCCCCCCCCCCCCCCACCCCCCCCCCCCCGTAACTTCTAAAATAAGAGAATGATAAAACTAAAAAAAATATATAATGTTCATTACCATGAAAACTACCAGCGAAAATTGGTTTGAACAAGATCTAGTAAGAAGTTTTTTTTTTAATATGTCATAAACTGCAATTTACCTTTCATTCAATTAACTCAAATATAAAAATTTAAAAAAAATACTACTACGGAACCCTTCATGGGCGAGTCCGACTCGCACTTGGCCGCTTATTTTAATTATATGTTGCTAAAGAGGCAACTGACAGACAGAGAGAATAGGCAGTTCCATTGGCTCTCCTCAGGTACGGAACCCTAACAAGTTATATAAATGCAGCCCTAATGCTATTAGGATGTCATAACAGTAAAGGAAGCAGCCGTCAGGATGATATCAAACGCAATGTTTCAACACTACTATCACAAACTGTCACGTGTGTTTGATAACAATTAAGGAAACATTTGGAATTCGTTATCCTTTGTTATCGGTTTTATTTAACCGACTTGTGGAAAGTCGAAGTTGTGTTTAGGTACATCTTTTTTAATGAAAATGACAGTTACAGTTTTTGCAGCTGTTCAAATTCTATGTCAACCTGTCATCTGTGAGCAGACCGGAATCCGGTCGACATGCATTGTTTTACTATTGTGTCTGGTGTTTTGCACAGACAACAGGCTAAGATATTTTCAACACGTTAGCTCGGAAAGTGCTATTTAACACACTGATTTTACTTATGTAAAGCGATCGACCGCTTGTTTGTCAACCCGCCTCGACTGTAATGAACAATTTACCACACTTGTATCATAAACTCCTTTTTTTTCAATTCTAGTGACCGGAAACACCGCTGAAAAGCGAAAGTTTATATTTTTTCCAGGTCTTTTAGCTTTCAAACCCAGATTATGAATATACTTACTATGAAAGTATATCCCTATAAATTTGTTCCAAAATCGGTATATAAATAAAGGCGTTCTCCTTATTTAACAACAATAAACATACGTGAGAACTCCTCATTTTATGAAGTCAGTATAAAATATTATAAAAGTACTTAAACTTACCGCTGCTATTGCTGGGAGAGCCAAAAGCCTCCGGCCCCAAGCGCGTCAAGTCTATAGTATCACCATCAAAATTATTAACACTATCTATACTATTATCTTCTATTTCTGGTAGAATAACTACTGTATCCTCGTCCCCCTCGTTCCCTATTCCTACAGGCCAAGAATTTACCACCGAAAATAAATAAATAAACAAAATGGCGGAATTTAGTATCATTTTCATGATTTCAATTTAAAAAAAGTAAGTTTAAAATAATTCTGTTTGTATGTATGTTTATTTAATTTTTTAATGAATATTTTCCTTGAAGAAAATATTAAAAGTACTAGGCGCACAGAAGCTATCAGAAAATGTGAAGAGAAAACTCTTGGTGCGTGTATTTATATGGTGGTAGACCTGTCATAGGGTAAACACCCGACAAGGTTCGTTACTCCGATAAAGGATACAAAAATATGTAAACTAATCGATAAGACGTGTCATGCTTTTCCGTTTACATTTCCTATAATTTTTTTGTTTATCGAGATTACATCCGTATTAATATCGGACATATTTTTCCGGCGGGAAATCTGTATGATTTCCATTTTCTTTGTTTGATATCTTTGGAGATCTGTAGATATATTTAAATATCATCTTAAAAATGATTGCCCCCGTGGTCCGGTGGTCAAAGCGTTCGCCTTGTGATCCGGATGGTTCGAATCCCACTGGGAAGGCATACTTTGTGAAAAGTGGTTTCCAATTTCATTAAACCACCCAGGGATTGGTTCTGGTTTAACCTTTGGGTTGCGGAGGTCAGACGGCAGTCGCTCTGTGTAAAAACCAGTAACCTCGTCAAATCTTCTTGGTTAGGCAGCGGACTTTGATTGCTTTGAAGCATTACTGCTGAGAATGCAACCGGGAACGGGAACCCATCACTTTCTCGCAATTAACTTCAACGATTTTTATTTCCCATAAAACTATTCGCAAATCTTTTAATACAATATTGAACAAATCCTAAAATCTGTTGACATCGAAATTTCATTTACTCGATTATTCGTAATTGACAAACTCAGTCTATCGTGATTTCTTTTCATATTTTATGTATTTTATCGAAATAACGCAACATCAAAGTTTGGTTACCCATAATTTTGATTCTACGTAAGTTTCAGTTTGCAAAATAGTTGAAACATTTAAAACGAGTGCTAAGACACTTCTATCCATTTTCCTAGGTTAGGGCAATCCTATAGGTTAGGTTATGTTAGAACTGCGACCAACACACGCACGAGCCGAGCGAGCGAAGCGAGCGTGCCGCGGCAGCGGCCGGCGAGTGCTAAGACACTTCTATCCATTTTCCTAGGTTAGGGCAATCCTATAGGTTAGGTTATGTTAGAACTGCGACCAACACATGCACGAGCCCAGCGAGCAAAGTGAGCGTGCCGCGGGAGCGGCCGGCGAGTGCTAAGACACTTCTATTCATTTTCCTAAGTTAGGGCAATCCTATAGGTTAGGTTATGTTAGAACTGCGACCAACACACGCACGAGCCGAGCGAGCGAAGCGAGCGTGCCGCGGCAGCGGCCGGCGAGTGCTAAGACACTTCTATCCATTTTCCTAGGTTAGGGCAATCCTATAGGTTAGGTTATGTTAGAACTGCGACCAACACACGCACGAGCCGAGCGAGCGAAACGAGCGTGCCGCGGCAGCGGCCGGCGAGTGCTAAGACACTTCTTTCCATTTTCCTAGGTTAGGGCAATCCTATAGGTTAGGTTATGTTAGAACTGCGACCAACACACGCACGAGCCGAGCGAGCGAAGCGAGCGTGCCGCGGCAGCGGGCGGCGAGTGCTTAGACACCACTATCCATTTTCCTAGGTTAGGGCAATCCTATGGGTTAGGTTGTGTTAGAACTGCGACCAACACACGCACGAGCCGAGCGAGTGAAGCGAGTTATTATGTGTACCGTTACATATTGAAACATGTTTTTATGAACAGTTTTATCGATAACTTAATATTTTATATGAAATGTTAGTTCGACATACCGTTTTTCTATAAAAGAAAACTATTTCAAAATATATATATTTTAAAATTTTGTTATTATAATATGAAACTGCGATGATAAACTATTCGTTTTATTAAGAAAAAAATGTATTAAAAATCGTGGAATAGTTTTCTGGGAAATGAAATTCGATGTCAAAAAAATCTGTATTCTAATAGACACCCACCGGGAACATACGCTTAGATGATGATTTTGGATTCTAATCTTAAAAATCTTACATAATTCATTGTGTTATTCCGGTTAATAATTGACAGTGAATCCGTTTGGTAGATCACTACCAAACGGATTCACTGTCAATTATTATTATGTACTGTTTTTCGTGTGGCCAAGTTTTCAATAGTGGTGTCAGATAGCCTACATCTGACATATTTGTAGTTAATAAAAGCTGGGACCAATGGCGAGCTCGAGAATTAGTTTATGCCACAGGTGGTCAAATTGTAATGCCCTATGTCCACTTACTCCACTTACACCGATGACGGGGAAGTGTCCCGGGGATACATTGTCACAGAAATAATATAAGTCTTAAGTACTTACAGAACAGAATCTCCCACGCTGGTCTGGGAGAAATAAAAAAAAACTTGGAATGTACCAGCTGCTTCTCTTCCCACGCAGATCGTAAAAGCCGATCGAGGGAATGAGCAAAAATGCAAATCATGTTAACAGGCGATGCGGCTAGCAACCCATCACTGTAATGATTGCTTTTTCATCTCCTCGCCCACCATGACGCTAAAAGTGGCTTTTGGGTCTTGCGGCCCTGGGCTCTGCATAGAACCGCAAGACCCAAAATGCTCTGTCTGCCCCATTAGGAATAAAGACGTGATAGTATGTATGTATGTATAGAACGGAATCTTCTAAGGTCCCGCGCAATATGCGTCCCCGTTTCCCGTCCTCGCTCCTCTCCCCCGTTCTCGCCATGTAAGGGCTTGCACACACACATTGCCGTGTGCACGGATGTATAGTTTGTTGATGTCGTTTGTAGTAGTATTAGTCATAAATAATACTCTGCTTCTATGAAGTGCCATATCTGTGACACTGTATAACACCGATGTTGCTTGATGCAGATCATAATCAAATGGTGCCTCGGGCTTGTATAAAATACATACGCATTGGGGCGCAAGATTCAAATGCCACTTTTTTTCAGATAGAAAAAAAACAAAATAATTGTGAGTTGCTAGACGAATTTTTAGGGTTCCGTACCCAACGGGTAAAAACGGGACTCTATTACTAAGACTCTGCCGTCTGCCGGACCGTCTGTCTTTCTGTCACCAGGCGTCTCATGAACTGTAACGTGATTAGCTATCACAGTTCATGAGACACAGCCTGGTAACCTGGTATTTCATCTTCAAAAGGCAATTAAAATTTACACAGATTATGGTATTTCTTTTTCCGCTATAATAACAAATAGTTAATCATAATAAAGTAAATGTAAGTAGGGCTCCCATACAACAAACGTGATTTTTTATAGATAATGGTATCTACGGAACCCTTCGTTCGCGAGTGTGACTTGCACTTGGCCGGTTTCTTTTTTGCATTTACGCCCATTCCATCAATAGGCTTCTACAATAAAAGAGCGCTATTATAATAAAGGCGCGGGGAAAGATGCTGGTTGTGGTACGTTCTAAGGTTTTTCTTTTCTCCTAGGGAAAAACGACTGAGCTAGATTGTGACTAAGCGTACGAAATTACTAAGGAAATTATGTATCTACTTAATACATAATATTACATCAACATTTGTCTCCACATCCAAGGTTCCATTTACTTTTCATATAATAATATGTTTTGACGTAAAACATAATGCGCGAGGTTGTCTGTCATACAATTTTCGTATCTTCCGGGTGAAGATAGCAGGAAACGTCATTAAATAAATAAATAAATATATTCGGACGAATCACACAAATTGAGCTTACCCTATGTTTTATGGGATATTAACTCAACGATACTATATTTTTTAACAAATATATTATACATATAGATAAACTTCCAAGGCCCAGATCAATCTGAAAAAGATCATTTTCCACCTTGACCTGGCCGGGGATCGAACCCGGGACCTCCGGTGTGACTGCCTGGCATGATGACCACAGAGGTCAGACCACAATGGTACTTAACGCGGATAGATTTAAAGTAAGTCTAGATTTAAGTACAAGCTTATATTACAAAATCTAGGTCAGACAGTATCCACTTCAACCTACATTGCACATGGATTACCGTCCTCGTTCAGCTTCTGCATTTTGGCGATGAGCAACAAATCAAATTGACCTTGGCACTGGAATCACGGAGGAGATAACACCAGAGAAGAGGTTCGTAATTAAAATGCTAAAGATTTGATGATGATTTTTTTTTCAGAACGATGGATTCGATATATCATCGTTGTTTTAGATTCATTTAGAATTTAACTTCTGCTGCGCTTACGGGCAAGGCAATTGATAAAGTAATTACAGGTCGTTCAGATTTGCATATAGTAATGGCTTGTAGGTAGAAGATATATTTCCATTCCCCTTCGTGCGCGTCCTACTCGCACTTAGCCGGTTTTTTTTAATTTTGTAAATATACGCGATGTCCCTGTTACAATATTTCACTCTTACACTCTCATTAATAACCATAGATTTAAGAAAAAAATATATGTCTATGGTAATAACCTACTCTGCACTGCATCAGAGATAGCGTCATTTTCCGACGTGGTTATCTTAATATGTAGGACAATGTCACGGCTACATGAGCTAAATTATATCCGATAGCCCGATAGGCTTCATATTGGGATCGCTTTATATTTGGCTATCACAAAAATCCAGAAATGGTCATACTCACCGGATTTTTTAAAGGTCTTTTTAAAGTACAGAAAATAACTAAAATAAATAAACTATAGATGTAATACTTTTATTAATTTTGTGGTATAGGCACAGTACAGTACTGCCCCCGATAGTTAAAAGGGCGCATCCATGGTATAATAAAATAAGGTATTCTCTTCCCGTGACAGCTGATGACGTAGGTGGAACTTGTCATCAGTTTGATATGTTGCCACTGTGTGAAATTGAATTAATTACCCGAGCGTAATGCATTTTTGAACTTTACATACCAATCTCGAAATAATAATCCATTATATCAATTTATAAAATATTGAATTGATGAATCACGCGAGAACCGCGAGATACTAACCAGCTAAGTTACTTAATATTTTAGTACCTGGGTGACCGAGCTTTGCTCGGTTACATCTCAAACATTAACTAATTTTTTTTAAACTTGTCTAAAAACAATGCAAAATAAAAAATTTTATATAAACTTTAACATAAAAAAAAACAAAAGTAAATCACCGAGTGGGATTCGTACCCGTAACACTCTTTCTAGCGGTCGGTATCCTTAACCGCTGAGCTAAAAACAAGGCGGTCGGCGCGACGAAATTAGCGACCTTATTCTGCGTGGAAAGAAAACCGCATGAAAACTCGAAAACACGCGTTTTCCAAAACATAAAACTAATCTAGATCGATTGTTTAACCCCCGAAAACCGATATACAAATTTTCAGCGAAATCGTTAGAGCCGGTTTCGAGATCACAGAAATTTATAAATATATAAATAAATATATATATATATATATATATACAAGAATTGCTTGTTTAAAGGTATAAGATTTAATATTCATGAACTAATCGAGAAAGTCCTTAAATTTACTGAAAAGAGCAATCAGTTACCACCCAGTAAGGCATAAATAAATTATACATGAATGGATAGACAGGGCTCAGAGCAAAGCTTAACGTGATCGTGGGCGTTTAGATGGAAAAAGGAATTAAAATAGTGATGGGTTGATAGTCGCATCGCCTAATAACATGATTTAAATCTCGCCCATTCCCATGATCGGCTTTTACGATCTGAGCGGAAAGATTTCCTTTCTCCCAGACCATGCATGGAAGATAAATAAATTTTAAAATACTTAGTTTAAGGTCAACGAACGCTTAGTTTTACCAGCATGTTACGATCATTAAGTTTTCGGCTATTAGTTCTTAGTTCATTTTATTAGCAATAAATACTACAATGGGGGACCCATATTACAGAATAATTAAAAGTTTTCTGACTCTTTGTACGTATCTAGTCACCTGGCAATTGAATACAAACAAAACTGGAGAATTCTCATCTAACATTACCTATCAGGTCTATTTAGTCTCCATTGCAGGAGCACGACCCTCTCTGTACTACCAGAACCGTACTTGGCTAGAGCAGTCGGAGGACATAGCCTACACTCTGGTCGCTGGAGACGGGTTGGTGAGATCTCACTGATGTTTATAAGCTTTTGTTTAGCTTGTATTTCCTAAGTCGCCTTCTACGACATCCACGGGAGGACTTGGAGTGATCCTATTCTACTCTGTCGGAAACCACACGGCCATTTCAGCCACATAACGTCCACTGCTGAACACAGGCGGCCTCTCCCATGGATTTCCAAAATGACCGATCTAGAGCGGCCTGCATCGCTTTTCAGCGACCTTGGTCAGGTCGTCAGACCACCTTATGGGTGGGTGTCCAACGCTACGCCAGTATTTATTCTGTGGCCACGCTTGCCAGTACTTTATCTAACGTAACATTACCTACTCTACTTACCCTTGTATTTATAAAAAATAAGTGGATACGGTTACTATGTATTTATAAAAAATAAGGGGATACTGAATTTTTCGCGGTCCAGTGATGCGTTCCGTCGCTCTTTCTGAGTGCTGTTCCACACTGCCCAACTGCCTTAGGGGCAGTTCAGACAGACGCGATGCGACGCGTTGTGGCGCTCACTTTCAAGAAACATAGAACTTATTTACTATTCCAAGATACAAATTTCAGTGTCACATACAACGCCGCGCTGCGGGCTCTCGATGAAATTAGTATCTTTTTGTATAGTAAACAATTTCTTTTTAAGGTTCCGTAGTAAACAAGGAACCCTTATAGTTTCGCCATGTCTGTCTGTCTGTCCGTCCCCGGTCCTACTCAGACACTATAACTACTAGAAAACTGTAATTTAGCATGGATCTGTATATCAATCATGGCGAAAAAGTCGTAAAATAAAATATGGAAATATTTTTTTTTAGGGTACCTGCCATACAAGTAAACAGAAAGTCAATATTTTTTTTCTCTACAAACACATTGTGTGGGGTATCGTTAAATAGGTCTTTCAAAAATATTGTGAGCTTGGGAACACCATTTTTCGATTTAGGGATCCGTGTCTGAAATATTTAGGTTTAAAGTGAAAATTTTTGTTACGTTCACGTGTGTCCCCCATCTATCTGCTAAACGGTTATATATGGACACGTGAAAAAAATCACGGCTAAAGTATATATGTATAATGTAGTTTAAAGGAAAACTACTCGTATCAGAGCTAAGTAGGGTTAACAAATCAAAAAGTTATAGGCGATCAACTTATAAAATGTACTCGAAAAGGAAAATTTCATACAAATTCAATAGATACTTACGACGTTTTAGACGTTTTTAGTGGCATGAACTCAAAGTTGGCATTTACAACTACGGAACCCTACACTGCGCGTGGCCCGACACGCACTTGGCCAATTATTTAATTTTTAGTTTCGGTCTGAGCTGACCCTTGGGTCAGTTTAAAGTAGATAGAGGCGAGGTGCAGCGGAGAATTTTTATGACACTCGAATATTAACTTTAAACTATTAGCTTAAACTGCAAAACGCGTTTGTTATGTTTATACACTTTAGGCTATGGTAATATTTTCAATCGAGTTAGTAAATTGCTGGCATTTTTCTTCTCTATGTAAACTGACCATTAGTGATCATGCTGGCCCGCCAGTCTTCTTTCTCTTTTTAATTAGGATAATAAAAATGAAACAAAGAAATATGTAATTCTTGTGTATTTCTAACATATTATTACTTTATACACTACGTCATTTTATGTACATGAGCATTTTTGCTTCATAATATTATTACATTTAAAATAAATTTCTCTCTTTATATTATTTATACATATTTTCATTCAACCTATTAGGCAAAGTGACAACACTCACTTCTAAAAGCATGATACATAAAAATACTGCTTTACATCTGTTATGTATAATATCTCATTCATGGAGCGGGCCTCGTTTATACATTGATATTTTTATACATTATGTTTGTGTGTAGGTAAAACTGAAATATATTATCAATTTGGAGAATATGTAGCAACCATTTCAAATCCAATCCGGATTGTGTGAAAAATTTGACATTAAATACTTGCATTTAAAAAAAAAATATTTTTCGTTTTTGTTTTCGTGACCAACACTGGTGTTAGATTTTTTAAACTGACTAAGCTATTTCACATAGCTTGACGACTGCCATACAAAATGTAAAAACCAGTAACCTCGTCAAATCACCTATACCCCGGGCTCTAAAGCGTTATGGCTGAAGATGCAACCGGGAATACATGAGGATGATGATGATGAGGATGTGTCCTAGTGTCACATATCTTGCAAAAGCCACCGGGCCACGGAGGTCCCCATTTTTAAATTTTATTCCTTGCATTTTTTAGATCACAAAGAAAATTATACTTCGAAGTAACATCCGTTTGATTTAAAAGAAGGTTACATTGTAGTACATTTTCCAGGTTAAATTTCTATATTTCACATTGATTTTACAAATTTTCCACGAAAAATTATGATATTTTGTCTAAATTATAAATTACATTTCCACTCGACCTGGATTGAACATGAAATGGACACTGTATATAAATTAAGTCACAGCCAATAGACGACATAATTATATAGAGTAGTTGTATAAATTATTTTGTACGTAAAATAAACTATAGTATGTATTTGTAATGTATTGATTTAGTATTGTACCTTAGATAAGTAATTATTTTACATAGACATAGTGACTTTTTTGTTTCAATTTGCATATTTTGTCGACATAGAGTTAGAAACAAATTTGTTAATAGAGTTAAAAAAAATTTTGATAATTAAGTAATTTTTTTTCGTATATGAAACAGATTGAAAAATAAATAAAATAATTGTAATGATATCCATGTGATGATAAGTTATTGTTATCATTACTATGACTTTTTCAACAGACAAATGCTACTAAAATTCTTCTAACAAATTGTGAAGTACACCGCATTATAAAAAAAGTATATCTATCGTTATTTATTTGCACGATATTTATATTCAACACTGGCGCAGACCTACCAGGGGCGCATAAACGAAAAGGCGATATCAACAATTTAAAGATTGTTGGCACAAGCTTTGTGGCGAAAGTTTTCCGATACGTCATGTGGTAACATTCACTTGTAGATTAATAAAACCTCTTGAATGCTCATTGCAGGCAACAACAATGGATTTATCATAGTTTCCATGGCGCTCAAGGTGTCTTAAACCTATGCATAAAAACGTAAAACACGCTGTGTGTAAAAATTAGTATTTTTCTACTATACATAATTATTATAAAATTGGCTCTTGTACGGAAAAACGGAATGTTAACAAATGTTTCTAGTGTTGTGAAAGTACCACATAAATCAGGGTTACGCTTAATAAAGCAGATAAAACCGCTTCAGTATGCCGCCAGGCCTAAAAATGTCAAACGGTAGTTTTAAACGACTATAGTGAAATACGTACGAACAAGAACACACACAAAGATCCCCCATATTCACAGAGTTACATTTTGCTAAACCTATTTAAGTTAAAACATGTTTTATTTCTATCCCTCTTTTAACTAGTTAATAGGTTTTGCAAACGTTTGTAAATCTTAACGAAATATGGGGTAACCCCTAGTTATAGTGTGTGCTATATGTTCATTATTAACATCGTTGTCAACAAGATTAACGTATTCAGCAAAACTTAACAACGCAACACAGAGAGCTAATCTTAAACAGTCAATATCTACTAAGTTCTATCAAAATTCCAGGCTGTGGAAATATATTTAACGTTATAAACGCTTTTTCAATCACGATAACGTTATTTGGTTATAACGTTATTCAGTTATTTGATTATAACGTAAAATTATTTCCAAATAAGCCCTTATTTCATTTCAGCCAAGCTAAACTCGCTATTAAAGTACTAAGACAGCAGAAATTACATAGTTATACATTAACGAATGTTCCACATTTCCATTCGGCGTTCAAGTAGACAGAACACAATATCTGAACACTATGCCCACTGGCATTAAATTAACCTACAAACATACGAAGTCACGCAATGACATTATAATAAGAAAATATACATTTACTTTACTTGAATTCAAAAAAATAACATGTCTTCATCTGTCTGTTCGATTATTTTCATGTATAACGATTATTTCTGTAGGCGGTTTTTACATATTACTTTTTTAATTCAGAATTAGTAGTAAGATTCGTGGGTTGCCTGTGTCTTTTACACGCATGGCGACTGTGACCGGCTGAATCTACAAGCCAAAAATAAGGGGCCATCCACATATTACGTAACAGCGATGGCGGAGGTGGAGTCATGCCAATTGTGACGGTATTTGTCAAGTTGATGTATTGAGGGATTGAAAATAAACGTGAAGGATGGATCGAAAAGTCAAAATTCTGTATGACGTAATATATTGACGGCACCCTAAGTCGCATGCTTACCAGCAACCACATGACACAGACTCCTAGTACGGATATGTCTAGCTTGACTGAGTGAATTACATGGTTAAGATAACTTCCAAAAAATAGGCACACAGTGAGGACGGCCGCTTGGCCTGTGCCAGCCCTGGAGGCCAGAGGTATTACAAATATCGACATAATTTTGTCTCTTTCCAACCATTGATACAGGAAAAGTGCGAGCGAGATGAAAGCAACATTAAAAATTAACTGACGCCTTATTATTTCTTTCTCTATTCTATTTCTTTATTTTTTCATAAGTACTGAGGCATGAATGTAATATCTTATTTTGTATTATTCTACAGGATCACCATTTTACTAAAATGTCGCTGTTAAAACTTGACCCTGTTAGGAATAAGAAAAGTTTACGCGACATCTGTACTTTAAAACTTATGAGTTTCTATTTATTAAAATATTGGTTTGAACAAGATGGAACGATGAATTATTTTAACATTTCCATATCTCACATGCTCAAAATAAATTACAGACCGCAACCAAATGGCGTGTCGAAGCGAATCGACGTAGCACAAAAATCGAACACATATCTTTACCATTTCTGGCCTCCTAGTGCTTAATGCCAGCTATCACATGAATTTCCAATAATATTGCATTTTACACGTATAAGCCACAATTTTTAATACTATGTACCTATCCATTATTGACTTTATTAACACACAATTGTTAGAATTGACAACACCTATAGACGTCTTTGTACAGAGTTTTTTCCTACAGTACCTAACTGTGCACATCACAGATTATTATAAAAAAAATAAACTTTATTCCAGTTACTCTATACATAACAAGTACACTTTAGCTCTAAGTCTACGTTTTCACAGATGATGGAAAGTTATATTCACATATTTAGGTCTATTTTCTATAACCAATCCTATAGATAAGCCTTGATAGATAGCACTTGTTTAAAATCTTAATATTGTGACATAAATTGTTTGTTTGTTTTACGCGTGTGTAAGTGGCCAACACTGGTGTCAGATTTTCAGGTTACCTAAAGGCATCTGACATAGCTTGACCACTGCCTTACAATGATGACAGCCGGGACCAACGGCTTATACGTGCCTTCCGAAGCACGGAGGAGCTCGAGAAATGTCATGCCACTTGTGGTCACCCATCCATGTGCGTACCACGCCTGGTGTCGGTACTTTTTTAAACGTCAAAGAATTTTATTTTTATTTTAGAATTAGCACGTGACGTCATAGTTTCATGGAAGTTAAAAATAGCGCTATTAATTTTCTGCATTCCGCGTTCAAATAGGACATGATTAATTACAAGTTTAGCTCTATTGTAAGATAGACGAATTAGTAAGTACATTGACCCCTTCTTACTCATAATAAAGTTAAAAGGTAGGCTTATCTATGGATAGAGTTATAGAAATAGACCAATACACAAGTTGCCAATGAACGTTCTGTAATTTCAGTTCATTCAGACATTTGGCACGTAAAGCAAGGTAGATTATTAAAGCACAGTACACTCAATTCTAAGCTTTAATATTATGATATTAAGTTTGCATTCGCCTTGAACGAAGGAATCCGCTCCAATCCATTTAGAAATTTGGACTAATTTTTTGCTCCCTATTACGCCTAACAATAAATAAAAATTAAATTAAATAGTTAACATTCACTCGCTATATATGCAATTATATTGCGGAATTGAGAAGGTAAAGTGTTTTTATGCATTCAGTATGCAGAAAACAGTGCTCTTTGTAAATTGGAAACAAATGAGAATTAAAAAAACATTTGAACTTTTCGTGTAAAGCGACCTATGTTTAACTTTATTTTTCGTTAGAAGTACCCGTAACGGGCGACATTTATGAACAGAGTGATGAGGTGTAGATAAAGCGAAAGAGGTCTGTCAGGATCGTAGCAAGTAGAGGTCCATATCGGTCGCTATATGACGACAAGTCAAATCTGACTCTATATTTAAACGTCAATACAAACATTTTCTATAAAATTTGTACGAAATACAAAATCGTGACATCATTCTTTTTTCTATAAATAATAAATCTAAAATCATGTTGAAAATGGATACGATCAATGAAAAGTGACACTATTTTCTGACGTTTTATTTTATGAACTGTACCGAATAACTTTATTATACATCATGTACATATGTATTTTTCAAACATCGAAAAATAAATTTTGCTGGGAGTCAAGGACCTAGTTCTGTTGTTGAGTTGTTTTATAATCTAACGAAAATCCACAAAGTATAAAGTCGTCTGTTCAAATACTATTTAAATCTTTTAAGTTTTTAGTCTCTCAATCATTTCCAATTTAAAAGAACACTGTTGAATTTGATAGTAAAATAAATAAACGTACATATTGACAATTATTTGTCCATGAATGTTCATCACATTGTCACTTTGCAAGCACTGTCTTGAAATGAATGACCACTAAGGTGTTTGCATAAATACATTTTTACACGCGCGATCTTAACATAAGACGCGCTACGAACGCTCTCTTTCCCACTCCACTCTCTCCATCTCACTTTTTGAGTGGAGTGCGTAAGAGAGGGGAATACGGTTGACGTCCACCTATTCACCCGTGTTGCGGAATGATTGCAGTCACATCCAGGTGAGGTAGCAAGCGCAGAGACTCGGCGGATGTGTAAGTAACCTTATGAATTGTACACATTTGACAAGCGCATTGGACGAATGGACGAACGAAGTTCATTTGTAGATTAGGCAAGTCCTGATGCTACACAAAAAAGCCGTCTTAATCATCCTATGCCCTCGACAGATGCACTGGAGATTTCACAAAAACCGATACATGTCCATCGATAAAAAAGCTTGCAGAAACGATTTCATCGATAAACACGAATCACATCACACATTGTATTCGATAACAGTTCAAATCACCAACATCACTCAGACCGAATTATTGCTAGAAAAATATTGGCAGTATTATTTAATTTCTAACCGCGGAGAAACGTAGGCACTGTCGGATAACATCCCAACGAAAGATTCACTGTATTCAAGTCTCGAGTACCAGGCGTCGATGGGACGCAAGGAGGTTTATGGTGTACCCTCACGTGTTGGGCGATTCACTCACTGTATTCAAGTCTCGAGTACCAGGCGCCTATGAGACGCGAGGAGGTTAATGGTGTACCCTCACGTGTTGGGCGCGGGGTGCGCGGGGGCGGGCGCGGGCGCGGGGGGCGCGGAGTGCGCGCTTGAGACCACTACCACGGGCTTGACGATGGTGGTCGCGCTCAGGTACTGCGCCGACACCGTGAGGGGCGCTACGGATCCCTTCACCATTTGTGTTTCAACCATCTGAAATACAGGAATTGATTTAAATATCTATTTAGCACTTTTCTTGATAAATAAAAAAAAATAAGGACAATCTAAAAAAACATGTGATGTGTAAGAGATCATGTGAGGTGACTAGGGTATAAAAGCCAGACATTTAACAGCCGCGTCGATTTCATCATCATCATTTCAGCCGCATTACGAGTACGTCTACTTCTGGACATATATGTCTCTCCCAAAGATTTCCAAAATGACCGATCAAGAACGGCCTGCATTAATCAATCACACAATCATTTTTCTTTTCAGATAAGGTGATTTAACCCTGCATTATCCTCCAAATCGATTTAATAGGCTTCTTTCCTACACTTTGGCTGGTCTTGGCCATTCTTGGCATTTTTTTATCTTCATAGGAGAAAAAGCCGGTAGTACAACTGACATAAATACTATAAACCGTAGCGCTTTATCTATTAAGACAAAACTACGCAGTTCATCCGGACAGTTGTTATATGCATAAATGCAAAAGATAAATTTATCTTTGTTAACGAACTATGTAGAAAGGGTATTTTTATTAAAACTTTCAAAATATTTTAGAGGGAAAGGATATCATATGAAATAAATTTTATTTCAAACTTATAATTTTGCACAATTTAATTATTATTATTTATTTAAAATGACAACTTATATGCTAGAATTGCATTTATATAAACTTGTGTGTTCTTCAGCCAATTAACGAACCTAATAAATAACAAGATATACATTTAAAAAACGAATACTCGACTACGGGTGCCATATACGGCTAACAAAGTATACATTTTTGAAAAGTGAAAATCAAAACCTTTTATTTGAAACCCCACTCGATATCAAAACAAAAAAAATTAACTGTAATTTTTATATGTAACATTCGTAGATAATTTTTTTGCATACAAATTGTAGCCTAAGTTACCGAATCAACCACGAATCGATTGACACATCATTTGTGAAAATTGGTCCAGCGATTCGGATGACAACAGACATACATACCTACATAAGTACATAGACAGCTAAAATGATTACCCTTCTTGGCTTTGCCCCAGTCGGGTAAAAATAAAAGAAACTCACCTTGTGTGTGAGCGTGTGCGTTTGTAGAAACTGCGGCTGCGAAACAACGAGGGGCGTGAGACCACTCACCACCACGCCGCCGCCTTCTGGAACAGACGAAAGGTTTTAGAACATTTTTTTAATTTATATTTTATTTTATTTATTCATATTTACTCATTTATTTACAAAAAATATATTATTACATCAAAATGGGATGAGCAAAAACCATTCAAGGTTTGTACGCACATCCAACTCGCAAAAAAATTATTCACACTTACTAAAACTACCTATTTAAATTATTCATAAATACACATTTTCCTCGACTTATACCTACATATAGAAGGCAATACTAACTGCAGGGCACTTTACAAAATAACTTTTTGTAGGGTAGTAAAAAAAATGACATAAGTTGCTACGGAACAAGTTTATACCGTGTGCACACAGATGCAACTGTGCGCAAATCGCAATACGTAAACAAGGCGATATAACCGCTAAATCTTAGTGTGAAATGTATAGATGTGCGCTCATTTACAGGGTGATATATTTAATAGGTGCTGTTTGAGTCTATACTTGATGTTTTTGGTGGTGATTTTTTGTCTTAATTATAAAGGTAGTTTATTGATAAATTGAGGTATTATATATTCTAAGCATCTTTTAGCGTACAGGTTGTTATAATAAGATAAAATTAGATATTATCCTATTTATGTCAAATTAACTTCTTGTCTGTGATGGAAAACATAGCGAGAAACCTTTGCACGGGTTGGTCAGCAGCAAAGTTCCATCCATCAATTACGATAAATAAATATATATGTACAAATTACACATATTGAGCTAGCCCCAAAGTAAGTTCAAGACTTGTGTTATGGGATACTAACGCAACGATACTATATTTCACAGCAAATACATATATCGATAAACATCGAAGACCCAGGACAGTTTGGAAAAGGCCATTTTCCAACTTGACAAGGGATCGATCCCGAAACCTCTGGATGGCGGACTAACACGGTGACCACTACGCCACGGAGGTCGTATTTAGGGGGAGGGAGGGGATCAATGAAGTGTGACATCGTGTGACAAGGGGTGGAAGGGTTCATAAAGTTCGTTACGTCACAGTACAAAATCTATAAACTTTAAAACTTCCAGCTTTAACAGATTAAGTAGTTTTTCTCGTATGTTTTTTTTTATTAAATAAAAGATATAGTGTCTTTGACGTGACAAGGAGGAGGAAGTCAAAGTCACGAAATTCGTAATTTATGGAAGGTCTTGAAAAGATAAATAAATAAATATATAGGGACAAATTACACTGATTGAGCTAGCCCCAAAGTAAGTTCGAGACTTGTGTTATGGGATACTAACTCAACGATACTATATTTTATAACAAATACATGTATAGATAAACATCCAAGACCCAGGACAATTTGAAAAAGGCCATTTTCCAACTTGCCCTGACCGGGAATCGAACCCGGGACCTCTGGGTGGCGGACTAGCATGGTGACCACTACGCCACGGAGGTCGTCAAAGATGGCGCCACCGTTTGTTTCTTAATCTGTGATATGGGCGACACCGTGGCAAAGGTTAAATAATTACTAACTTCACAGATACCAAACGCCATACAATCTATTGGAGGCCCCGTAAGTAGCAAAAACGTGCTGAAACGTTTCTTCGCTCTCTCTCTCTCTCGCTCTAACAAATGACGAATTAGATTCAACCCTAACTGAATGTTATAATTTTTTTAATACTAACACTACTGTAACTCGAAGGACCGATCTGTCTCGATTTTTTTGTTTGCAAATGAACATTTTTCAGTTAGTCCTATCGAAATTTATCAAAATCGGTTGGTAGTTTGGTCTTTGAACGCAAACAACTGAAAAAATGTGGTCTAAGTATAAAATTGCTGCTTATTTAGCTTATTTGTGACTGTCACTAATATAGAAGCCGCGTTTTAGTGTTGCGAGTGTGAGGTGAGGTGTCAGAGGGTACTACTCACCGGTGGAGACAGGTGTAGGCGAGACGATCCCATTCTCTTTGGGTATCCTATTGTTATCCGTGGTAATACCTGGAAACGATTGAAAATTATGTTAACTTTTTAAGACGATTTCATGTCAGTATGGTCCTAATATGGCTTCCGACAAACGAAACTATACAGACACACACACATAATAATATGACACGTGTTTGTGTTTATTATAAAATCAAATTTTAATATACACTACATGTAATGTAAAATATACTTATCGACGTGAAAAGGTGCCTGTAAATATCTAATTGCTGAATAAACATTTGAATTTTGACTTTGAATCCGTGCACAAGGCAAGTTGTGTCTTCGCCCCATCACACGTGACAAGGCGAGATCGGGGGAGAGATGTGGGGGCGGGGAACGGGGACACACATTAAAAAATAAATATATACGAACAAATTACACAGATTGAGCTAGTCCCAAAGTAAGTTCGATACTTGTGTTATGGGATACTAACTCAACGATACTATATTTTATAACAAATACATATACACGCTGACTTTTCATTGGTTTTGGAAAAGAAAATGTCGTATAGTAAATAAATTACTCTATCCATATACGTAATCCAAATTTGTGTATGACATAAGATAAAAAAGTTACAAAAATGATTTTCGATTGAGACCACGTAGTACACTCGTCCAAAACTGTCGCGTGAACTCGCGTGACCCCGGCGGCCGGCCGGCGGCGGCATTACTTATTGATCTCACGATTTTACTTTCGAGTTTTAGTCAAAAAATTTTGGTTCTGAATTTTTATTTTGACTAGCTAATTAGGTCTTACTAACGATTCTTATTAAGTGGCCGTCGGCTCCAAAACAAATAAAAAATCATCGTGTATAGATAGACATCAAAGACCCAAGAAAATTTTAAAAAGGTCATTTTCCAACTTGCCCAGACCGGGGATCGAACCCGGATATTGCGCGAGACCATAGGACATTCCGTTCTGTATGTAATAGTTATATTGATTCTGTGCCCGTGTTGTTCGTTACACTAATGTTCGAGTTTAACTCACCGTTAGTATGGATGGGGGCTTGTAGCACTCGGAGACCCCCACTAGTGGACAGGAGTTGCAACGCAGCGGGGCCCACAACTAGACCCCCACTGCCCATCACCTGAAAAACGAAAAATAAAACTAAGTGTCGTGGAACAAAGGGTTGGAATAAAGTTTAAAAAAATCGAAGTCCTTAAAAAAGTTTGTTACAAATTTTTTTTTACTTTTTTTCTTCCAACCCTATCCGCCAAGTCCATCCGAAGAGGAACTTCGTTCTAAAAGTTAGCTATTTTGTTCAAGCTTTCTCAAACATTTTCATTTTTTTATCAATTATTTTGTATTTGGAAAACAATAAATCATCACATCAACATCATTATTTCAATATCAAACCAAAATAGACATATGTATAGGTAGCCCTCAATGTTACGTATGTAACGTACGTCACGTCGATTTTAAATTAAATGTCTTTAAATCTATTTAACATACATGAATTTTTAGGGATCCAGTGCTACCCCCATTTCAAATAAATCATTCGAAAGTAAACGGAGATATCATTTAAATGTTTCATTCAATCATTTAAATTCCCATGCTGGTCTGAGAGAAATAAAAAAACTTAGAATGTACCAGCTGCTTCTCTTCCCACGCAGATCGTAAAAGCCGATCGAGAGAATGGGCAAAAATACAAATCATGTTAACAGGCGATGCAGCTAGCAACCCATCACTGTATTGATTGCTTTTCCATCTTCTCGCCCACCATGACGCTAAAAGTGGCTTTTGGGTCTTGCGGCCCTGGGCTCTGCATAGAACCGCAAGACCCAAAATGCTCTGTCTGCCCCATTAGGAATAAAGACGTGATTGTATGTATGTATGTATCATTTAAAATTCATATAAAAGTGGCCGTTATTTCGCAAATGTGCGTAGAAAAGCTTTCAGTTCTCACTTATAAACTGTAAACAGTAGTTGTTATATAGTTTGAACGGTTAACTAGGGCTTGATCTAGACACAATTTTAAACGATATCTCCGTTTTCTTTCAAATGATTCAGGACAGGACTCCAAAAATAATGTATCCCCTTAAAAAAGATTCATCTGATGACAAAATGTTAATAAGTAACGATATCTTACCTGAGATATAGGTAGATGTATCTGAGCTGGATGCACTAACGTTGTACCTAACGTATTTGTGACACCATTTTCCAACGTCTGCCCATTCTGAAAAAAAAAGTCAGGTTATTAATTATATATGGTAGTCACGTGGATACGAAAAAATACAAATAGATTTTAACAGGGTCATAAAGGTAGTCATGTGGATATGAAAAAACACAGATACATATTTTCTCGTCTATCCCTGGCGAGGTAGACAGAACCAACGCCTGCACGACCCAAAATCCACGCTTAGCGTGGTTGTAGGCGTTAAAATGGAAAAAGAAATCAAAATAGTGATCGGTTGCTAACCGCATCCATCGATCGGTTTTTACGATCTTCGCGGGAAGAGAAGCAGCTGATACATTCTAAGTGTTTTCCTTTTTCCCAGACCAACATCGAAGAAAGACACTGTATATAGTGACGTAGTTATCCGGGATTTAAGAAATTCTACGTCACTAATATGAAAAATTCTACGTAATTAATAAGAAATTCTAAGAAACTTAAAAACTTGTTTACCGAACTTCTTATGAGAGAGTGTTAATAGCTAAAAGCAAATTAAAAAAGAAAAAAAAACAATCCATCCGATCTATGGCATCAATTAAGTTCAATTCAGATCGCACAACGCTAATAACCTACAGTTATATTCACCTAAACGTTTCATTTCTTTCTATCGCGCAACGCTTACCTTTTCTGCCGCACTGATTAGCCACGCTGGCGTGGCCGCCGTACGTACTTTTTTTGTACTTGCGTTTTTAATACGTGCTATAAGTTTCCGGAATGAATATGAAAAAATACTATTAAAGGTACAAAATTAATTTATTGTTTTTCAAAATAATCTCCCTTGGCGTCTATGCACTTTTTCATTCGATGAAACCAGTTTTGAAAACTTTTGTGCCACTCCTCTGTGGTGACCTCTGAAACGTGTTTTTCATACTCCTCGACAGCCTCTTCTGGTGATGAAAATCGTTGACCGCGTAATTGGTTCTTAATTTTTGGGAACAGAAAAAAGTCACAAGGTGCCAGGTCGGGACTGTATGCAGGATGACTCATGAGTTCTACATTTTTCGCCTTCAAAAAGTCGTTTGTCTGTCTGGCCGTGTGAGAACTAGCATTGTCGTGGTGCAGGATGATACGGCGTTTACGGTTATTTTTACGGAGTTCGTCAATAACTTCCGGCAAACAAATGGTCGTGTACCAGTCACTATTCACTGTACGACGATTCTCTAAAGCAACAGTAGCCACGTGTCCAGTTTTATTAAAAAAAGAAGCAATCATCCGCTTAGATGCACTTTTCACGCGCGCCACTTTGGTTGGTTTCGGCTCATCTTGAAAGACCCATACGCTCGATTGCTGCTTTGTTTTGGGATCGTAGCAATAAATCCATGTTTCGTCACCTGTTACTACCACACCAAATTTGACGCACCTTCGTTGAATCTGGTAAGCATGGCACTGCACCAAGTGACGCGGTCCGTTTTTTGAGCCTCGGTCAAGTTATGTGGGATCCACCGCGAGCACAGCTTTCTCACAGCCAAATTTTTGTGTAGGATTAATTGTATTTGACTCATGCCTATTTCTAAGGATGCGCGAATTTCATGGTAGGTCACATGCCTGTCTGTTTCAATCATACGGCGCACAGCATCGATGTTTTTGTTGGTCACAGCGGTGGACGGCCGACCATCGCGAGATTCGTCACTGAGATTGATACGACCACGCTTGAATTCTGCAAACCAGCTATAAACAGTTGTCTTGCATGGTGCTTCATTGCCAAAAGCTGTTTCAAGCCGAGCGATGCTCTGTTGAGCTGTCAAATTACACTTAAAATCGTAGAAAATCATACTACGAAAATTTTCCCGAGTTAAATCCATGTTGATGCAGACACACAATTTTTTAAATGGCGCCACAAGGTAAAAACAAAAGACAGTCAGATGAAACAAACTGCATTCTACAGCCAAAGAGTTCTATTTTCAAATGTTGCAATACATTTTTAAATATTGTTTATGTAAGTGGCCAGTTCCGGAAACTTACAGTGCGCCCTATGTACCTATCGCGGAGTGAGACAGGCCTGTCTCTACAGCTTAGAGCCACGAGTTTCAATAATACGATACAAACAGAAAGTAGAGTAACATGCATAAACAGACAAGGCACGAGCGCCGAGGTAAGTAGCACGTGTATGCTAATTTGCTGTGAAGAATATTTATTGGCCCCGACCTAGATTTTCTTTTTAATATATTGTATGTTAAACAAGGCTGCGATTATCTTGTCGTTAGCAATCACTTCATGTGCAAAGTTTTCGCAATTTTTTACGGGCAATATAACAAATGTCTGAGTCCTTTACCCTAAACCAAACGGATTCGTCTCTTTTCGTCAGAAACGCAACTGGTCAGATAAGCATCTCGTCATATCTCATGATAGACTCGCAACTTGTCAGAAACGTAACTCGACAGATACGTATTAAATATGCCTTCAGGTCTGAATATGAAAAAGTAAATTACATTTTACTAGTTACATATATGCTTAATGACTACAAGCTTTAAAATTGTATTTATTCATTTGCTGTCGAGACAAGATGCATGTCTCTCAAGTTGCGTTTCTGACGAGATGCATTTTTGACGAGTTTCAAATCTGACGAAATGCGTTTCTGTCAACATGCTTTTTCTGCCGAAATGAGGATCTGACCAGTTGCGTTTCTGACAAAAAGCGGCGAATCCGACCAAACTACATTTCTCCATATAAACGTTGTCTACATCTTATTTCGAAACGACATGCCCGATTTCGGTAAAATTTTGTGATTTCAAAGATATTGCATAGGGTTATAATTGGATTCCGACGGTAAAATGACGTCTAGGATAATATTCTTAAGGGGTACATTAATTTTAGGGGTCCAGTGCAGTCCATTTGAAATAAATTATTTGAAAGGAAACTGAGATATAATATAAAATTCTGTGTCATACGGCTCTACTAACCCTTCAAACTATTTGCCTTAGGCCTTGCTATTCAAAGAGGCAACGCTGCCAGTTTTTTGAGTACTTTGCCTCGATCAGGTGCATTTGAGGAGGTATTTATTACATATTTCGTTTCGTTTATTTTATTTGCTTTAGGTTTAATTTAATATTATTTGAGTATTTTCAACCAACTTTCACAAAAAAGGAGGTTATCAATCCATCGCGATCTATTTTTGATGTATGTTTACCGATTTAGAAAATTCTTTTGCAAGTTGGTCCCATAGTTTATCAAAATCAAATGTGTAGTTTGGGGCTAAAGTCAGTTTTTAATTTTGAAAAATTATAAATATAGATATTTGTTTAATTAAAACATAAAATACTTTCATAGTTACTATTTTAAAAAGCAGCAAATAAAAAAAAGATACTACAAAGCTTCAATGCTAATATCACAGCCACTTAAAGCAAATTTCTTTTGTAATTTTGCAAAATGACATTATCTACCTGCGTAGCATCAGCTGGGGCCAACGTGGTCAAGGTTAGGGTGTTGTGTCTCGCGCCGTACGTGGTCCTGACGACCTACCGAGGGAGAAAGGGAACAATGTCACAAAAAGGTTTATTTGATATAGGCATTTTAAAAAACCGTCGACACCGCCATCTAGTCGTAAGGGGCGGAACTAAATAACACGTTGTCTGTGCAAAACACCAGACAACATTTAGTAAAATAATTAAAAAAAATTTAAAAAAACAACTATTAAAACAATGCATGTCGACCGGATTCCGATCTGCTCACAGTTATGACGATGTAAATTAATTTCTTAGCGACATCTATTATTTGTCAGTTAAATTACTAGTAATAAATGGCGGAACTACATAATGTATTTATATCATAGCGCCATCTAGTATTTGTTAGTTAAATTTCTAGTAATAAGTGGCGAAACTACATTTATGATTTGTCAGGTAAATTTCAAATTTTGAAGCGTTATCACACAATAACTTTTAAATGGCAGTACCGATTTTTATCAAACGCCGGCTAAGAAGCACCGCAAAGGAAGTTGCTTTGACGTAAAAAAAACCGATTCGAAATTAGTCTAGCCGTTGGAGCTTCAAGCACTAGGGTTAAACTTATAACACCCCTCTTTTTGTCGGGGGTTAAAGAGGAAAGTAAGTACATTATCACCCATAGACCTAGAACTTTTTTACTGTGTAAAAAGACCACACTAGCCGAATGCGACAGACGCGATAACTAGGTTGTCACCCTCACAAGGGCAAAAGAGATAGCGATCAATTTGACAATGAGAAAAGTGAGTATAATAAAACGGCCTGACTTGAAAATAGACACACGAAAATGGGATTTTTCATATATGTTACTTTGTAAGTCATTTTGCCTTGGAAAGATAGTAGCGTACTGCTCTACAATTTTAGTTTTTGGTTCGTGTAGTATGAAAAATACAACCCTTTTAAGATCACACAAAAATATTATGTTTCTGGCCTCATTTTATAATTCTAATGACTATGTTGTAACTTCAGATCTATGTTATCACCTAATGTTAGTTGGAGGTGAACATAACTTTCCCCATTTTCCTTCACCGAAATAATGGAATGGAAAGAGTAAAATATTATTTTAGTGAAATATAAGGAACTCGGTGGCTTTGGTCTGTAATTGGATGAGTGACCAAAAACAAATGGCACAAACATTTCTTGAGCTCCTCCTTGTTTCGGAAGGCACGTTAACCCGTAGATCAGTAATTGACTGACCTTATGTTACGAAAGTACTTATTGTTATACAACAGAAGTCTAACTTTCTCTAAGGTACACAAAAAGGGAATCCTTACTAATCAGTCTTTCTTTATAGTTAAAATACTAAAACCCAAGCACCATTTTCTTTAATTTCCTAAAAAGGAGATTGACGTTGCCTAGTTTCAGTAGTTTCGCGATAACTTTTTATCTTTCGCATGTACCTACCGCCATCTGTCCAAATCTCAAACATTGCTAACTTCCCAAAACCAAAAACAGGTGGCGCTTATCGTTCCGACTTCATCTAAACGTGAGCACGTGGCGCCTAAACCCTCCTAATCCAAGATTAGGTCAGCTCTAATTTCTGCCGCGCTACTAGGCGAGCATACCTGCGAGGTAGTTGGTGTTATTTGTATCGGCAGCGTTCGCAGCTTCGTGCTCAGGTTGAGGGTGCGGGGCGGTGATGCCTCCATTCTTGTTACGACCGAATGAGGCGGAGAAGAGGTAATCTGAAATTAAAAAATAAAAACAATCATTAATCGAACTTATCTGAAGTGAAGTTCGCTTATCTGAAGTGAAGTTCGAAAATGATGTTTAAAACTTCGTTCGAAGCTTTCGACATCGTTTGAATTTATTAATCATAATAATAATTAAAATTTGATAGATAGAGAGTACTGAAAAGAAAGGAAAGGTCTTTTTGCCCAGCAGTGGGACATACCTACATGGCTAGTAAAAAAATTATAAAATGTAAAGTTAAATATGTACCTAATATATAAATAATTAATAATTATATAAAACTTACACTAATGGGAATTCCTAAAACTTGTCCATTGACATTGTCATCCTTATCTTCCGACGTTGAATCTGTAATTTAAAAAAGTGAATATTAAATAATAAGTACATACTACAAATATTTATCAATAAACATTATCCAACTTCAAATTGTGAGGTAAAAGTAGTAAAATAAGGTCATGATCAAACTATATTAATAAAGTAATTACCTCGGTATTAAAGGACATAGATTTGCGTTGCGTCTTATGAAATTATGTCAGTCCAAATCATATTTTGCGCGAATGCCAAATATTAAATATTCCCGACCAAAAGTACTAGGAGCGCATGAAGTGTAGGAGCTGAACGTACCGATACTGCGAGGCCGAACGGTGGCGCGGACGGACACCTCTCTCTTCAACGCGGCCAGCCGCTGTTGCGCTGCGATCTTCTCGCGGGCCAGCCGCTCCATCTCGTGCTCGCATTCGCGCTCCTTGCGTCGCAGCACCTACGTACAAAAGTACTAGGCGATCAGAAACATCGAGGAGCTTCATTGCGGAATTACTTTGTTCAGTATATAATTATGTATTTCAACTTATATAACTTCGGAATAGGACAATGCGAAGTTACAAATCAAAGCCGAACAAAGAGAAAAGTTAATTGAAAAAAACTTTTTCGAATCGCGCAAAATGTTCGAGCAAATAAAAATCGACTATGTATCTACTTGGACGGGCCGAGAACAATTTGAACAAATTCAAAAAGGCTCATTTACAAACTCCGAAACAATGAAACTTGTCAATAAATTTCGAAGAAACTTGCTCAAAGGGTCGGTGTACTTATCAAAATCAAACAAATGTGGCTTGCGCGATTGAACGGAAAGTTGGCAACAGTTTGCGCGGCCAGAAGCCGTACTATAATTGAATTATGAAAGATGTACTTTGAGTTGACTCAATCAAACAGAAACATCTTTCATAACTTTCAATTCTTCTGTGGCTTGTGAGCATTGACGTGTTTCCAAACATTTCAAGTAAACAAGAAGACTTATAAATTATAAAATTCGACGAAGAAAGATTGCAGACTCAATTTGCACACTCCGAGCTTTCAATGGGCTTTCGGATTGCCACATGACATTTCGCGGAGCTTTCGAAAGCTCACTTTTAGGGGCTCACTTTGTTGCGTGACAAGTCTTTCGTAAAACTAAATGAAATCTCTATTTTTTATTATTTTCTTACAAAAAGAAATAAAATAATTATCTATAACGCGTCAATCGTCTAGGTACATAGCATAAGAAACCATGTATAAAACAAAAAAAAACTCAGTGTCGAGGAATACTCGGTTGGAACGAAGTTAAAAGTTGAAGCAACTAAATAAGCCCCAGAACATTCCAGTCCCTAAAATAGTGGAAAAATCCTACTATTCTAAATAATGTTATAATGTTAATTAGATGTCCACAACCAACTATTCTTCTTTAGTTGGTTGTGGACATCTAATCATTGGCTATAATATGATGGGCTGTGTAAAAAAGAAACAGAGGAAATAAAAGATACTAACCTGAATATACCTAATCGCCGATCCAAGTATCGACAAATTCGACGTCTTCTTGTCGTCCGGTGTCGCCGGCAGCTGTCTTTTCAGCAGCTCGAAGCATTCCTTGAGGTGCGCCCGCCTGTTCTTCTCCAGCTTGTTGTGGACTTCTCTGGTGCCGGCGCGGGGTGCGCCGCTGCTGCTGCTGCCGCTACCGCTACCGTTGCTGCTGACCGAGGGTGGGGATGGGATTTGGGGAGGCCTGGGGACAAAGAAAATTAAATTGTAAGTATTTTCTAATTTTTCAAAACTAAAAACCGACTTCACAATAGGACACGACTGATTTTGATAAATTCTATGAGACCACCTGGCAAGTATATCCTTTTAAACAAAAAAAGAATTTTTCAAATCGATCTATAGGCATCTTCGACGGATGACAACCTCCTCCTTTTTTTGGATTCGGTTGAAAATATATATAAAAAGTTTCTTTGGACAAAGTAGGTTCTCTTACATATTCTGGCATAACTACCACGTTTTATAATAAAAATAACCGGCTAAATAAGTCGTACTTGCGCACGAAGGGTTCCGTACCATTTTCTATAAAAATCACGTTTGTTGTATGAAAGCTCGACTTAAATATTTAATTTATTTTTATTTCATTATTTTTTAAAAGAGAACATACAACTAAAAACTCTGTAAATATTTCAAGCGTCTACCTTTTGGGTCCTGTTTTAACCATTTGGGTACGCAGTTACAGAAATTAAATCCCCTAATAAACGCCCAAAAAAATTACAGCTTCTAAAAAAGTTGGTGACGGAAAAATCTTATTAGGTACACTTTTTTCCTGTCCGCAAAGAATTTCGTTCCAATAAGGGCCGCACTACATTGGATTGGCATGGCATGGCATCGGAAGCGACGCGTCATTTCAAAACAAGCTTTATGTCAAGTGATATAAGATATTACAAAAACTGTGAATTTTGATTACTTTGCTAATAATTGGGTATTTTCCTAAGCTAAAAATAAATTATTTTGTACTGATAACAAAATAAAAGGTCGCAAAATAATGTCCTTGTCTTTGAACGTATCCATTTTAAAGTGGTTTTAAATTTATTATTGCAGAAAAACTGATAATTAGAGCGCTATTTGACTCCAAAAAACTATGACGTCATCTGCCTGTATTTCATACAAAATCCCATAGAAACTGTTTGTTTTGACGTTTAGAAAAAAGTTTCTGATTTGACGTGTTGGAAAATAGCGTATTACGAAAAAAGATGGGTCCTTTACTTTTGGATGATATTATAGTTGACCCAGTCCACATCCCTACTGAGTTGCTGCTAGTAGTTTATGAATATAAACTGGCAGGCCCGAGTCTCAAAGCTTGTTCGATATAAGCCGCCAAAGGACATCAATTACGTACTTTTTACATCAATAAAAAAGAAAATATTTTACCAATGAGATAAATATGTGTACCTACCTTATTAGATCAAAGCTTCTTTTGTGACGTAAAAGCTGCTTCTACGTTGTACAGAAGTAGGGCGCGCGTGGGCGTTACGTCAAAGCTCCACAGAGCTTTCCAATACCAGGGCGGTATGAATATTAGGGGATGATAGGATTAGGATACTTTGAAGTCTTTACGTAGTATTTACGTCATGACGTGACTCATGAGCAATGACTCTTACCCTAAAAAAGAAACATGTTCCTTGATTCAGACCAAAGCTTTGAAGAGCTTTCCAGTACCAGGGCGATATAAATATTAGGGGATGCTCCGATACTCCATATACCCGTGCTTTTCAGCCAAAGGTTACTTCTTTCACCATACATATAAAAATGAATCCCTATTTCCCTTGGTCACGCCATCACTTGAACGGCTGGACAGATTCAAATAAAAATCGGTATGGATATCGTTTAAGACCCGGGGAAGGACATAGGATAGTTTTTATCCTGAAATTCCCACGGGGAGCGAAACCCACAGGCACAGCTAGTCTTTCAATAAAAATAAAGACATTTAACCAATGAGGGTACTACTAATACAGTCCATTCGTTCAATTGGTTGCTATACTGTCGGCGTATCGACACAGGCGGAATCGGCTCCGTCAAAGTCGCAGTCTTTGTGGCGCTCCGACACTAAGCATACCATTGCAGCGTACAAACTGCAAGCTTGTGTAACGTAAAAGCTGTTGCTATGTGTCGGACGGACGACGGGCGCACGTGGGCCTTACGTCAAAGCTCTACAGAGCTTTCTAGTACCAGGGCGGTATAAATATTTGGAAATACCCCGTATAACTTTGCCCTCCTAGCAAAACATGTCGAGGTTTCCTACCTAGGAGCACTTTGTTGAGCTTCTGCTATAACTGCTATAAGTTAAGGGTCCTCCCCGCGCTAACGACCTTGAAAACACAAAAAAATTAATTTCTCTTTCTGTAAGTGAGATTATTAGAAACCCTCCTACAACTTTTTAGCTAGTATCCTGAAGTTTCATTAGAACCTCGAAAATCATTGAAATAAAATACCCTGAATTTTCCTTTGCAAAAAATACTAAAAACGGCCATTTTTGACTTTTTTTGTAAAGGTTTCTAAACCGGATAGTATTTCAATGACTTTCGAGGTTCTAATGAAACTTTAGGATACTAGCTAAAAAGTTGTAGGAGGGTTTCTAATAATCTCACTTACAGAAAGAGAAATTAATTTTTTTGTGTTTTCAAGGTCGTTAGCGCAGGGAGGAGCCTTAATGATAATTAAAATCAAAAACAGACTTCGCCACATGCAAAAAAAAAGATCGCGACGAATTGATAACCTCTTCCTTTTTTTAGAAGTCGGTTAAAATAGGCTGGCAATGTTTGAATGGCATGTTTGAAGCTTTGCGCCCCCAGAGGTCATCTATATGTACAATCATCGACATATATAAAAAAAATTTTTTCACTTTCTTAACGTACCTACAAATTAAAAATAATTGATTAAGTACGCTACTATTACTATAATCTAGCCTATTAACATAGACTAATTAGTAATTTGACATTGACCTAGTTTTATAAGCAATAGCATAAGAATATGTCCATCGGCTTTTCTTACTGTCTGTATAAAAAAAATGAGACATTTTACCTATGAAGAACCAAGTACATACAATTCCATGTGGAGAACCTACCTAAATGACAAATCTTTTGTGACGTAAAAGCTGTTGCTGTGTCGTCGCACGGACAACGGACGTACGTGGGCGTTACGTCAAAGCTCTACAGAGCTTTCCAGTACCAGGGCGGTATGAATATTGAGGGGTGCTCCGTAAGCTCGCAGTGGGCAAGTTCAGAAACATTTGTGCTTACAAACCTATTTAATAAAAAAAAGCCAATGTGCTTATAAACCCATTTTATTAAAAAAAAGAAAAATGGCTAAAATGCTAAATATTTTGTTCTAAAGATCCTTTTTCGGGACACTCAGCTGAATATAATTGAAATAACAATAAAATTACGTCCAAAGCCATAAGTATACCGCTATAAGCTGCAATCTATAACGTGGAAGGGACATACCCGTATTTAATCGAACCACGGGCTATACTAGATCACTACTATAATTGAATTAAAATAACAGTCAAAAACTACAAAAAATGGATCGACATTTCCATACGAAAGTGTGGGAATGTCGGTTTTTAGGGTTCCGTAGCCAAATGGCAAAAACGGAACCCTTATAGATTCGTCATGTCTGTCTGTCTGTCTGTCCGTCCGTATGTCACAGCCACTTTTTTCCGAAACTATAAGACCTACACTGTTGAAACTTGGTAAGTAGATGTATTCTGTGAACCGCATTAAGGTTTTGATATAAAAATAGAAAAAAAACAATAAATTTTTGGGGTTCCCCATACTTAGAACTGAAACTCAAAAATTTATTTTTCATCAAACTCATACGAGTGGGATATCTATGGATAGGTATTAAAAAAAGATATTGAGGTTTCTTATATCATTTTTTTCTAAACCGAATACTTTGCGCGAGAGACACTTCCAAAGTGGAAAAAAGTGTCCCCCCCCACCCCGTAACTTCTAAAATAAGAGAATGATAAAACTAAAAAAAATATATGATATTTATAACCATGAAATGTACCAGCGAAAATTGGTTTGAATGAAATCTAGTAAGTAGTTTTTTTTTTTGATATGTCATAAACCGCAATTTACCTTTCATTCAATCAACTCAAATATAAAAATAAAAACATACTACAAGACTATTATATTATGTTACTTGCTGCTACGGAACCCTTCATGGGCGAGTCCGACTCGCACTTGGCCGCTTATTTTTTTGTCTTTATGTTATTTTATTAACGTAAGGTATCGTTTAAGGTATTGATAGATACTATCGTATCATATATCATAACACAATAAGGGCAGAAATTCAGAGGTATGATGAGTTGATGACACATTAAATATTCTATACTCCGCTTGGTTGGGTATTCAAATAAATGTAAACAATCTTGACACGTCTTTTTATTGAACTATACACTTAATAACTTTGCAAATTTTTAGTTTTTTTTTTTAAATTATAGCCAGCAAATAACTTAAATAAACCGGAAGTCAATTTTTTTTCTCGACTAACCCGTCATTTGGAGTATCGTTAAATATGTCTTTCAAAAATATTGTAAGCTTGTAAAAACCATTTTCTGAAATATTTGGATTTTTAGTGCAAATTTTTGATGGAGTTCAAGTTTACAAACCCGCACGTGGCCTGACACGCACTTGGCCGATTATTTAAAATTATATTCTCATTGATGCAGCAGCCATCACAAATGCCACATGCGTTGCATACTACTGTAAATTCTAATGGCCGCACCAAGGACTGATGTATCGAATGGGAGCAATACGTATCTACTTTAATCGATTATTCTATTCACATCAGTAAAATCGGAGCCTTGGCAGCAATCCGCTTAAAAACATTCGAGTAAGGGCGTATTGTAGAGACTTGTCGCCCCGGGCTAACTTTATTTGCACACATACAGTTTTTATCTTTAACGGGGTAGGCTGAACGACGGAATATCGGGGTAGGCCGGGCCTAGAGCCATTATACCCAAAGGCCACGTTTAGCGTGACGGTGGGCGTGAAAATGAAAAAAATCAACATAGTGAAGGATTGCTAGCCGCATTGCTTATACAAGATTCAGATTCTGGCCCATCCTTCGATAGGATTTTACGAGATGTGCGATTTAATAAAAGTTAAACCTTTTAAAAACCTATTTACCAAAAACACTAAGTATATGAATTCATTGTCGACGACTATTGTATCCCAGAACTGGTTTGTATCGGTAGACTATAACGAATGTCTTGAGATGAATCTCGTACTTCTGATTGTAGCATTTGGCTCAATAAAGCTTTTAAAAATAAAAAACACTGCCCCTTATACAACTTCAGATCCACTGTTGTGGGCACGATGGGCATACCCACAATCCAAATAGACTTGTGACGTCACATCTACTATTGTTCGCCCCACGGCACGTGGAACTATACACTGTACAAAATCTTGGTCAAGGCGTCATATTATATTTTGTAAACATCTCCTTTGTAGGAATGCACTACAGCGATCGTGAGCGAGTTCATACTCCTACTCGAATTGGGTAATTTGACGGTAGCTGTGACCAAAACCGTTTTTTACCCCCGACTCAAAAAGAGGGGCGTTTTAAGTTTGCCAATGTCTCTCTGTGTGTCTGACTGCGGTATCGTAGCTCTCTAATGGACTGATTTTGACACAGTTGATTTTTACGTGAAAGATTTTTTTGCGGTTACTCTTAGCTATGTTTGATAAAAATCGGTTATTGGGGGTGAACGCTTCTAACGCGGATTTTTTTTTTTGCCTGCCATATAAACTAGAGCTGAATCTACCTCTGTCCCTATGGATGCGTTGCCCCGGGCCTTGGCGCTTTTGATCGTGACATAAATACGCCTATTGGTACTAAGCAAGGATAAATGACAATTACAATTTCTATTATGACCTCTTTACATTTTTTTATCCGCGACAGAACGTTCCAGATGCGTCTTATTAATTCACTGCGAATAATGTTTGTACAGTGGTGTCATATATGTAATTGTATTAAATTTACTTTATTATGCATACGGTTAGAAGGTCTGCGTAATTGTTAAACATAGTTTTTATACATTATTTATTGACAAGTGTGCGTCCATCTGCTCTTATAATCATGTATGTGCTTGTGCACTGACTATATAAGGAAAAAGGATGCCATATAAAAATATATATATGGACGTCATACAAAATCTGACTAATAAAGAATAGTAAGAACTAGATTTAATAAGATGTTTAATTCATTATTTCTTTACTTAATATTAATACTTAAAAAATAATATTCATAAATAATAAAGAAATGAATGAACTCAATGATCTTACTTTGTTTTTTTCTATGTATGTTTTTCGTGTAAGTAAATGTTTTTTGTAAATAAATTAAATCAAAAATTTTTTTTTAGGATTCGAATGCACATCAAACCACAACAAAACCATCATCACCATCATTTCAGCTGCATAACGTCTACTGCTAGACATAGGCCTCTACCAAAGATTTCCAAATTTACCTATCTAGATCGGCTTGCATCCAGCGCCTTTCAGCGACCTTAGTCAGGTCGTCAGACCACCTTGAAACAGAATAGTTCATTTAAATGAAAAATAATAAAGCAGATTCGTCCTATACAATTGTTCAACCATTTTTTTCCATAGTCAATAATTCAGTATCGTCATTACTGTTTAATTAAAATAATTGAAATCAATTAACTTAGTGTTATTAGTAATTTAAGCATATAATGGCTAAGTATTAAGCCCACTTTCAGCTGAAAACAAAAATTACGCAATTTCATAAATTCTAAATACAATCTCGGAAATAATAACTAAAGGGGACCTAAATGAGAACCTTGGGGCACACCGCTTATATTTAATCATAGAGCTATCAATAGCAAAATCTATCAAAATTTAGCTATATTACATGCGGTATTCTTAGGTTCTTGCCAAGCTAGAGTACCTAATATGAAAATAAAACAATTTTCAAAATAAGATTTAGTTTAGATCAGAATATTCTTCTTCTGCCTTATCCTTATTCCCCTATTATATAGGGTCGGTAATGCCGAGCTTAAAATTTCTTTTGTCTTACTCTATCTCTTAGTCGCGTTGTTCGTAACATCTTTCTGCCCATATCCTCCATTAGTTTAAATCAGAATGTTAATGGTTTTTTACAAAACGCTTACATACTGACAAGTTTTAATTTTGTAATTCGATCGAGGACCGCAATAATAAAAGTGAAAAACACCTTTAACATAAATCTAATATGGATAAGGAAATCATGAAAACTCTTTATGGATTTTCCATAAAACGTTTTAAAATATTTATGATGTCAACTATGTATGTACCTATGTTATATGTGCATGTGCAGAGCTATTTTAAATATTTAGTCTATAACAATACTGTTTTAGTAAAATCATTTGGCATAATTTGTGTGCAAATTTTAATAATAGGAGTTATTTACCTACGGATTTCAATTAAATTTGAGACGCGCACAAGAACTTGGGGTGAGGATTAAGGGAGGAAAGGAATGGGGAAGAAAAGCTTGCGAGGTGTAACTGTTCTCACAGAACCACTAGTAATATAACGTTAGATTAAAAGAGTTTTCCCATCCAACATACAACTCAGTCGCTACAAAAACCCGATAGAAATAAGCCGCATAAACAAGCAACGCGACTTTGCGAATCCCCAGCTGTTCTAGACACCGCAAGTACCAGGGGAACATACCCATGACTGTTGCTTGTTGTCCGAGGCCTGGAATGTTCTTGTACGAAGTCGAGGAGCGGCGCGGGGGCCGGCACCGGCGTGGGAGCCGGCTCGAGAGCGGCGGGCGGCACCGGTGCGGGGAGACAGGGGGGCGCCACCGGCACCGGCGACGTCGGCCGCACTACGCCGTTGTTGCGAGGAGCCACCGACAAGCCGGTCACTACCCGAACTGACACCGGCGACTTCGGCTCCTCCTCTGTAAACAAAACCACACGTTCAACAATGTGAAACTCACAAGGTATTGAGTTCCGTAATTATCGTACAAAACGTCTATTCGTAAAAACCAAATACATAGTAGTTTCGCACCATTCCGCAAGAATAGTCCGGCACTTGTCAAAGCCGTGTCAACCGCTCGTCGGCGGCTGCAATCCGTGGCGGTAAAGTACCAGGCGAGCAGAACGTAGCAGGCGTTGGATATTACCGCGCGAAAGAGACAAAAGTAACGATAAGAGTGAATCGACAGTACAAACACTCAATGCTTTAAACTATCCGTGTACAATAATGGACTTTATCACCTAAAAAATTAAGTCGATAATTGAAAACTTCATGTGAAATCAGTCACGCTGCAATGGCGAGCGAGATGGAGTATAAAATATAAGCGTAGTGAGCGAGACAGACAAAGGGGCGTGGTCTGTATGTGGGATGACGTCAGTACATGTGGTTGCGCGCGTGCTACAACTTGACTGACATCCGTTTGGTTGCTTACCACTGCCACGCCAAAAATCAGCTGCTTGCCACAAAAAACGTTATGACGGATAGACGGCCGTGATACGGAATGTACCGGTACTAGTTACCGTTCGGTTTAGTTTGCCATAAGTCTACGTGACGACCTGATGACATCATAATTATAATAATTTGATTACATCAGAATTAATGATTATAACAAGTACTTTTTAAATTGTTGCATTATTGTGTCATCCATAATTTGGTATGTTAAACATATTGTACGTCATACGGTCTTAAAGCACATATCCTAAGGAGAAAAGCTACTCGGAGATAGAATACAAAGCCACGTTGATGGGCTTTAGGAAATTATCCTTACCCTTTAATAAGAAAGTAGGTACGTTTTTGGAAAACAAGAGCCTTAAAAAAGAAAAAAGGAGCAAATTTTTCTTGGTTAAATTTTTTTTTCATAAATATATTTTTAAACTAAAAACGGTTCAAAATTAAACAACACAACTGATTTTCATAAAATTTCTATGGGAACACCTAACCAGTATGCCCTATCAAACTAAAATAACATTTTGAAATTGGTCCAGCCGCTTTCCAGTAATCGGGAAAGATGAGAACATCCTCTTTTTTTGAAGTCGGTTAAAAAAATTGCGAACACTTGCGGAAATTAAGTGAATATCGGAAAACATTTAAACTCAATCAGAAGCCATATATTTATTTCAATCAAAACCTATTCAGTTCCACAGTTACCAACGATATACACAACAAAGTAAAATCAACAGATTCTTACATAATTTCTACAGGAAAATGCAGATTAAATTCAACCTAATGCGATTTCAGACAAGGTTCAAAATCGTCAAACTCGCAGCGCGAATTATCATCACGTCTCAATTACGTGTAAGCTTCAATCGATAATACAATTTCTTGGTAAGCAATAAGTATTTCTAATTCAATTTTAGTATCGCGTTTCGTATCGTTTGTTCATTTTATTGCTACTCGCTCAATATTTTAAAAGTGATTCACGATGGTTTGTGTGACAAATTCCTAAATCTATCAGCATCATAGATTTAAGTTTTTTTTTTAACATATGAAAATATTACATAACTTTCTATGGGACAAACTTTGAATAATCAGTGAACTGAACTTACATACAAAAATATAAAAAGATTGCGACGAATTGATAACCTCCTTCTTTTTGAAAGTCGGTTAAAAATGAGAAACAGTATAAAAAAATACTAGATACAGATTACTATGAAACAGTTTCTCCGCAAGTCAAACTACGACGCGAGATGAGATGCCGCAGACTCCTTCGTGTAGTACGAGCGAAGTACCAGGCTAGCATAAACCAAAATAGCATAGCGTATTCTCTCGTTCAATATGAATTAGATCTAGCGACCGTACGACTTCATTTAAGGTCTGTTGATCCCATGACTTTGAAAAACAATGTCCATGTCCGATCTACTTATTTATTAACACCGTATATATTGAAATCAGATGAATAAACTTCGCGTTAAGACAATCTGTGAGTTAGAATTGTTTAACTGCGCGAAAGGTGAAGAGGTCGTTGACCTTCCTGACTTTCAAATGCACCCTTAGAAACCATAGATTAATTATCAAGTACTTCTGAAGTAGGATCACCAACTTAAAAGTTTTAAGAGTTGGCATATTTGTATGACCTACAGGACAGGATTAGTAAAGATAGAGTCATAGAGATTTCGAGGAAACAAATTGTAAAAATCCAACTTATAACGCCATTTATTACTAGGTAATATTTACGCAATAGACGGTACGTCACTGCAGCCACAATAACAACAAACATCATTTAACAATGCTAATGACTCATTTATTTTAATGAGACTTATAGTAATTAATAACATAAAATAATATCTAACTCAAAAGTCAGAAGAAAACAGTCTCGGATATTTCGAAGAGCACGACCCCCTCTGTTCTGCCAGAGCCATACTTGGCCAGAGCAGCAAGATGACTTGGCCTACCCTCGTTGGCCAGACGAGTTGGAGAGGTCTCATTAATGTTTATAAGCTTTGTTTAGCTTGTATTCCTAAGTCGCCTTCTACGACATCCACGGGAGGACTTGGAGTGGCCCTATTCTACTCTGCCGGGAACCACACGGCAAAACAATCAGAAACAAACTATCATACTGTAGAGTACATACCATATCTTATACCTTTAAACGAGCAATTCTTGTATATATATATATTTATAAATTTCTGTGATCTCGAAAACGGCTCTAACGATTTCGCTGAAAATTTGTATATGGGGGTTTTCGGGGGTAAACAATCGATCTAGATTAGTTTTATGTTTGGGAAAACGCGTGTTTTCGAGTTTTCATGCGTTTTTCTTTCCACGCAGAATATGGTCGCTAATTTCGTCGCGCCGCGACCGCCTTGATTTAGCTCAGCGGTTAAGGATAGCGACCGCTAGAAAGAGTGTTACGGGTTCGAATCCCACTCGGTGACTTACTTTTGTTTTTTTTATGTTTAGGTTTATATTTTTTTATTATTATGCATTGTTTTTAGAAAAGTTTAAAAAAAAATTGTTAATGTTTGAGATGTAACCGAGCAAAGCTCGGTCACCCAGGTACTTGCCATTAAAGACAAACATGGCGCCATTTTAAACAGAGATTATATTATGCAAATGTAAGTGATATTTTGCATAATATAATCTCTGATTAATTTGGATAAAACCAGAAAAACAACCGATGTTATTGTGATAATTCGCACATTTTTTTTGTCGTTTTTAGTAAAACTGATTTGGGAATTAACCAAGTCGAAATTTATATTTCAGTTTCGGGGAAACATTTTATGGGACGTTTTATGTTTACTTTTATAAACTGTGTTCTTTCTTATGTAAAATAAAGCTTTATAAACAAACAAGATTAAAATCTGGTAACATATATACTAGAACATGGGACGGTCTGATTCGCGAATTGGTTACCCTTTCCTGGGTCAAAAATAAATTATTTGCTACTGTTAAAGAAATAAAATGTTACAAAACATTGTCACTTGTCATAGTCATATACATTAATGTGATTTTTGCAGAAAACCCGATTTAAGAGGTTATTTGTCTCAAAAGACTATGACGTCATCTGCCTGTATTTTAAGCCGTTTAGAAAAAAGTATCTGATTTGATTGTTGTAAAATAGCGGATTATGCATGCTAGAACATCAGCTAAACAAAACAAAGCAACAACGGCTGTTTAAACAGCATGTCACAGTGACGAAAATAAAACTATAGAAGTCACCCTTTTATTTGTGTTTCAGTTTTAACAATTCAAGTCATATTTAAAGTAGTTATAGTAAATTTATTTCTTATATCATTATGTAAATAAATCTTCTATGTTACATACATTTTCTTGATCTGACAGTTTATTGTCTGCTGCTACATAGCAAGCTAAATTACATATTCTAAAATCTAAATAAGACTGTTTGACTAGCTGTAACTATTACAAAACAAACTGTTACAAATAATTTATTTTCATGTGTTGAATAATTTACGTTTATAATTTACGTCAAAATAGCTAAAATAAGTCATCTCTATTGGTTGTCCAATACAGAAGGGATAATAGGGTGACATGAAAGTAAGGGCGGTTATACAACTGGATTGAGGCAACAACGTGCGTCACCAACCTGTTCTGCTACCTTCGACCCACGCGATTTGACAGCCTGCTAGGAAAACATAAAAATGGCAGAATTATATAAGTACGAAACTTCAGACAAAGCAATAATTTATTAGGTACTTATTGCTTTATATGATTAAAAGTCATTTCATAAGTATGACGGTGATTAGTCATGTCAATGAATCGACGTTTAGGAATTATTAAAACAGTTGATATAATTATGATGAGCAATGGATAAAACCCAAATGCTTTGCAAAATGTAAACTTTCGGTCTCAAATCTGTTTCTGACTAGTAATGTTACGTGTGTAAATATAGTAAAAACTCCAAGCGATAAAGAAACAAACAACGCAAAACTATTGGCAAATGTAAACCTCCTCGCTGATTCTGACAGCCTAGTACAATAGCGCATGGCGGGCGCGCGGATGCGGAGATGTCCGACGGAGCTGCGGACGCCAAACAGCCGCGGGGCTCCCGCGAAGCCCAAACCCCAAACGTACTGTTCGAGACGACAAATAAAATTGTACTTTACGCAACAGTTTTATAAGAAGAGTCATAAAATGCGAGAAGCGGCAGGTTACAATATAGCGAGCATCGTAAGAAGACGCCATCGAGCATGTTTTGACGTACTTATAGACCGTTGCATACAATACCTATTCTATATTTAATCAATAAAATAAAAAAAATAAACAATTTTTTTTTTGTTTTGGTATACTAGGCATCTACCAGGTAAACTTTATTTTTTTTAAATTGACTTCCTTGTGACTATGATAAAAAAAGATTTTTTATGTAGGCAGTATGATACATCCACGAAAGTAGAGATACAATTCCATGGATACATCTAAAGAAAAACAATTTTAGGTCTATAGGCTATGACTAGGCGTATCTTATTGGCGAAATAACGACACAAGTGCTGTTTTGAGTACAAACTGAACTAATTAATAAAAACAACAGAGTATGACTTTTTTTTTTAAAGCAAACGTCGCATGCTCGCATCATTTGGCATTCGTGTTATACCGGTTCTTCGGTTCGGTACGAGACACCGATGAGGATACTGGTTTCAGACGTTGAAATTAGGTAGTTACCTGGGTCACAAACAAATTATTTGGTACTGTTAATTGAATTAAACGCCACAAAATAATGTCACATTTATTATTATGGAAAAACTGATATAAAGAAAGCTATTTGGCTCCAAGAAACTATGACGTCATCAGTCGTTTTTTCATACCCATTGAAAATGTTCGTTTTGACGTTTAGAAAAAAAGTATCTGATTTGAGATGTTGGAACCTTCTTCATTGCCAGAATGCACTTGGCGCATTTTTCTATATTAATATATTTCCCGGTTGCCTCCTCAGCGGTGCTGCTTTTAAATTAAATTAAATAATATTTATTTCAGATACTAGGCATTTGTTCAAAACAATAAAACAAAATAATGTAATTAAAATAGAATCATTTTTTTTATAAGTCACTGAAGTGGATCTACAGTGCCCAACATCGGCGAATCCCACCAGTCGACTAATAGGCATCGGATCCCTGGGTGCATTTTCTGACTTTTTCGAACACTCAGAGAGACATGACGTCGAGAAGCGACTTCGCTTTATACTATGTATTGATACTACAAAGAGTCTAGTGTTTCTAAAATCTATAAAAGTTTGACTGTCGACGACCGTCCGCCGACCAGAAGTGCTATTTATGAAACGCGGAGTCACCTAAACGAATGGTTTTTCCATACAAAAAATCGTTCGTTTAGTGACTCCGCATTTGAAAAATGGCACCTCAGGTCGAGGACATACTCTACTCATATACGTGTGTACTAGTAATTAATTCTGTGCTCATCATAATGTCGCTCATCTATTTATGAGTAAATATTAAGTGATAATTGCAACCCTAGTTTTAGGTTTCTTGTAAGAGAAAGTTGTAGTATATACATACATACATACATACTATCACGTCTTTATCCCTAATGGGGCAGACAGAGCGTTTTGGGTCTTGCGGCTCTATGCAGAACCCAGGGCCGCAAGACCCAAAAGCCACTTTTAGCGTCATGGCGGGCGAGAAGATGGAAAAGCAATCAATACAGTGATGGGTTGCTAGCCGCATCGCCTGTTAACATGATTCGCATTTTTGCCCATTCCCTCGATCGGCTTTTACGATCTGCTCGGGAAGAGAAGCAGCTGGTACATTCTAAGTTTTTTCATTTCTCCCAGACAAGCATGGGAGTGTGTATAGATTTAGAACAATGCCAAAGTTTTATCATAAGTTAATACTAGTAAAAGATTTGTCGAATTTTTTTATATGTAAGTATTTACGTTGCTGAAAGCTTTTCCTAAATGTTACTTTAAAGTCTAAATATAAGGCACTATAAAAAATTCTATTAAGTTAATTGCACTTATTGTACGATAACACAATCGTGTTTACAAGCGTGACGTATAATATACTGGTACGTGACGTATAATATACTGGTACATTATTATGATTATATTGTATAACATTTGCATCCGTCCAATCAATAGCTTGTTTTTTTCATAAGTATATGTATAAACATTAAATTAATTATATAATAATATAAAACTTGTTTTTATCATTACGAAAGCATCCGAGCCAAAGTAATAATCAATTAATGATTTGAATTCGGCTTAAACGTGATCCATGACCTAAATTGGTGGGGTTGCGGATGTTACAGTAAAAAGGGCACCAATCGGGGAGGAGTTATATAAAAATTTATCATACCCTGGTGATGGGCTGGCTTCCTATCTAGCATCGAATCCCAGTAATGTTGATAAATTTTACCAATCACAAAAAAAATATAATAAGAAACCTGATCTTTTAAGTCATTTTTCAGGTCAGTGTACGTACATGCTCCCATGCTGGTCTGGGAGAAACGAAAAAACTTAGAATGTACCAGCTGCTTCTCTTCCCGCGCAGATCGTAAAAGCCGATCGAGAGAATGGGCAAAAATGCCAATAATTTTAACAGGCGATGCGGCTAGCAACCCGTCTCTGTATTGATTGCTTAGCCATCTTCTCGCCCACCATGACGCTAAAAGTGGCTTTTGAGTCTTGCTGCCCTGGGCTCTGCATAGAGCCGCAAGACCCAAAATGCTCTGTCTGCCCCATTAGGGATAAAGACGTGATAGTATGTATGTATGTATGTATGTGTACGTACATAACACTAATAGTGTGTGCGTGTGTGTGTGTATGTTTGTGACTTCTTCACGCGCAAACGGCTGGACCAATTTTGATAAAATTTGGTATGCAGAAAGCTGTCACCCTGGATTAACACACAGGCTACTTTAGGCGCGGGTAACTCCGCGGGGCGCAGCTAGATAAAAAACTATGTGTCGTGGAACACTTCGTTGGAACGAAGTATAAAAATTGGAGGCCCTTAAAATCCGCAAAAAATCCAGCCCCCTATAAAGTTCGTGACGGAAAAATCTTATACTTTTTTCGTCTAGGTCAAAAATGACATATCACACTGTATTCTATTTCAAGTTTATATTTTGACTATGAAACCAGATATGTGCAATATCTTAGTAATTACAAAATTTCGCCAAAATCGGGCATGTCTTTTCGCAATAAAACGTAGACTACCTACGTTTGTCTGGAAAAGTGAAGTTTGGTCTAGGGTAAGGGGAATCGTATTACCGACCACTGACTCTGTCTCCCCCAGAAACTAAAAAGACGTGACATAAATTACTCTGCATACAAGGTATACAACTGAAACGAACAATGTTGAAACAGAAGCTAAAATCAATCAATTTGATAAGGCTTTGGAACAGAGAAACGCCGACCAACAAAAGCGTTACGTACAAATTGAATATTGCACTGGTGTGGGGAGGGGGGTATCTGGAAGTGATAGGGGGTGGAGAGGGGGTGGTAGGGGGAACACGTGACACGTGCTCACGAGGCCAGCAATACGGGCGGGTCCAAAGTCGATGCAACGGGGAAGAGAGGCTGCAATCCAAATTATGCTACTGGTTCTCTCGCACGCTAGACGTTTTAAGGCGATGGTAGCAGAAATAGCGCCCTCATTTGAAATAAATTGTTTAAAATTATGGTGATAATGGAAATTTTGACAACCTTTAAATTATTTTATGAATAACCTTTGAAAGTAATTGTGTTAGTTCATCTAGTTTTAAAATGAGTTTTCGCCTAAAGTGGCCGCTTTTGGCGAATCTCTCCTTAAAGAACATTTTGAGTTGGATTAAAGCCGTAAAAAGAATACACATATTTATCACACTGATATTGTAAAAGCGAAGTTTTTGAGTGTGTGTGTGTCTGTATGTTTGTTAAGTACTTTCACGCGAAAACGGCTAGACCAATTTTGATAAAATTTGGTATGCAGGAAGCTGACACCCTGCTAGATTAACGGATATGCTACTTAGCCGCGAATAACACCGCGGGGCGCAGCTAGTAAAGAAGTGAATTTCAAATTTCCAAAAGAAATGAACAAAAGCCAATAGTCACGCACGTTCGTTCAAACAAAAATAAATTATTTGATACTGTTAATAAATAAATAAATAAATATATATATAGGGACAAATTACACTGATTGAGCTAGCCCCACAGTAAGTTCGAGACTTGTGTTATGGGATACTAACTCAACGATACTATATTTTATAACAAATACATATATAGATAAACATCCAAGACACAGGACAATTTGAAAAAGGCCATTTTCCAACTTGCCCTGACCGGGGATCGAACCCGGGACCTCTGGGTGGCGGACTAGCATGGTGACCACTACGCCACGGAGGTCGTCAAAGAAAGAAGAGGTGTTAATAGAATAAAACGTTACAAAAAAATCACTTGTCATTGATCATATCCATTTTCAACGTCATTTTAGATTAACTATTGCGGAAAAACTGATATTAAGAGCACTATTTGAGTCAAAGAAACTATGACGTCATTAGTTTCATACAAATTTCATAGAAAATTTTTGTTTTGACGTTTTGAAAAAGTATCTTATATGAGTTGTTGGAAACATCGTTATTTAAAAAAAACAGCTCATTTGAAAAAAATAAAATTATCGCATCATTCACATACATGCAAGCTATAATATACAACAATATACATATTACTTTCTATTTTGCAGAGACATAATAACAACTTCATACGCAATTAAATTAATGAACTAGATTTATTACATAGCAATCAAAACCCAATTATTTTCAATGCTACTAACTAACATACTACGCAGATTTGTCGATGAAAGAGCAATTTCTGACATAACCTCTATGTAGGTCATGCGATAAAAGCAATCCGATCCTTAGATTAATGTTAATCATATAAATATACATTATCTATTCCAATAAAAAAAGCAGTAAAAATGTGTCTGTACAGTGCATATATTTCCATAAAATATTTATACTCGGGCAACAAATAGGGTATAATTGATTTTGGAAAATGGAACACCTGATGCAGAACCATAATGGTCCAGCTAAACTATAAGAAATATAAAAATGATGCCTTAGCAAAAGATTTTCAGCCTGATGAGCATTTTCCGGAGTCATAAAGTCCACGCGAACGAAGTCGCGGGCTTCGGCTAGTAATAAATCTTATACCTTTAAACGAGCAATTCTTGTATATTTATTTATTTATATATAAATTTCTGTGATCTCTGAAACGGCTCTCACGATTTCAGAGATGTTTCCGGGGGTAAACAATCGATCTAGATTAGTCCTATGTTTGGGAAAACGCGTGTTTTCGAGTTTATGTGCGTTTTTCTTTCCACGTAGAATATGGTCGCTAATTTCGTCCAATCGGGCGCTATCCGTCTGGCCCAGAGGTTACGCGGACCGCTAGAAAGAGTGATATGGGTTCGAATCCCACTCGGTGACTTACTTTTTTTTTTATGTGCAAGTTTATATATTTTTTTTTATTGTTTTTAGACAAGTTTAAAAAAATTAGTTAATGTTTGATATATAACCGAGCAAAGCTCGGTTGCCCGGGTACTAAATAATTATATAGGGACCAAATCGCTAGCCCCAAAGTAAGTTTAAACTTGAGTTATAGTATACTAACTCAACGATACTATATTTACTAGGTGCGCCCCGCGGTGTTGCCCGTGGAAAAAGTATGTGTTAATCCAGTGTGTCAATTTCGTGCATACTAAATTTTATCAAAATCGGTCCAGTCGTTTGCGCGTGGAGAAGTAACAAACATACATACACACAACCAAACTTTCTGCTTTATAATATTAGTGTGATAATAACATAATAACAAATAAATAAAAATAAAAATAATAACACATATATAGATAGATAGATAAACACCCAGGACCCAGGACAATTTGAAAAAGGCCATTTTCCAACTTGCCCTAGCTGAGGATCGAACCCAGAACCTCCAGATTGGCAGACTACCGTATTGACCATTACGCCGAGGAGGTCGTCAAATAATATTACATAAAAGTAATGTGAAAGACGACAAGCAATTTTATGTAAACCGCATGTTTTTATCATGAAGTCAATGACCTCGTAAACATAACAATCTTGAATATGTGGAACGGTTTCGTACGCCAGTTCAAATATATTTAACATATATACGGTCTAACAAAATATACTGAAACTATTTTAAGGGTAAATTCAGTCCGTGATTGTGAACAACTTTTCTCGAGGAACAAATGTCGAAATATGAAAAATATTGTTTGTTTGTTTGTAATAACTTTATTGTACCGAAAAACAAAATAAAATACAAAAATTCGAAAGAGCAAATATACAAAGGCGGACTTGTAGGGATCTCTTCCAGTCAACCTTAAATAAATAAATATTAAATATTTTTTGGCTTTCCATAAAAACTCGAATCAGCTGATGGGTAAACTTGTACGGGATGGCAATTTTTTTTTTATCTCTATATATGTTCCTTGGGGAAAGTTGTTCAATATCACTGACTGAATTCACCCTTACTATAGTTTCAGTATATTTAGTTAGACCTTATATACGGAGTTGTCATTGAGACAGTTTTATTCTTGTGCGTCATATACTTCGGGAAAACACGAGTTAAAATAACATAGCACATCTTATCTCTGTGATTTTCAATGCCAACGCAATCATCAATGAATATTATCCTACATTATCTTCTATTATGTAATATCAATCCCCACATCTTTTATAGTCTTCTTTACCCAAAGGTTGGCTGATCACTTTAGTGATGAGTCCGCCTTTGTACCTACTACATTAAAAATGTACTTTTGATTATTGTAATACTTAGTTAATGCAATAAAGAAATGTTATCTTATCTTATCTTATCAATATGCATCAAAAATATATAAGGGGCAAGTACAAGGATGCAAATTTAAATGTCGCCTAAAATTTTGAACCAAACACCAACTCTATGAGCTTTCCTTTAAAATCTCTTGATTAAAACACTAGATATTTACGACGGCACGTGTAGATTTGACAATTAAAAATAACGCGCCAGTGTCTAGTACTAGTTATAGCCCACATGTGGCCTGATTATTATTTATCCAGGCTAAATGTCGACATTTGGCCACAGAATAAATACAAATCTTACATACAGAACGGAATCTTTTTGGAAAGGAAGAATTTGGAGGGTGTTGCGCGAGAACGGGGGATGGGAAGGGGTACGGGGAAGCATATTGCGCAGGACCATAGGAGATTCCGTTCTGTATGTAAAACTTATATTATATAAGCTTATAAAAGCTCCATAGGTTCTGAGCAAGTCACACAATCATAGATACGACGCAACGTTTAGGAGACGTATTTTTGAAATCACGTGTCACATTACGAAGGGTTTGCACGAGCGTTTCCAAACGGGCGCATTTTTGAATCGGTAGTTTGCGAAGGATTTGCAACGAGTTGTCTTGACCACTCGTAATTTTGACATTTGTAGCGTAGATATATCATCGAAACCAATCACGGGAAATCCGTTCCATTTCACGTTGCGTTTTTATTCATGTTTGAATTTTTAGAAAAGTATAGACAAATTATCGATGTTTTCTGCGTAAAACAATACTGTTTTTCGCTGACACGACGGTTTCAAAAATACGATCAATTTGTATTTTACGCGAGCGGTGAGTCGGAAAACTACACGTTTTGTGTTTCGCTGAGTCCTTCAATGAAAAATAGCACTCCAGGTACGTACACACGCGTCCGTGCGAGTAACAAGTACAGCTATCGTAGATCGACACATTTTATTATCTTATGCTATCTGTCATTATTGTGTGGCATTTGTCAAGGTATGTCAGATTCATAGCGATAAACCTTATTTCATATGTCTCCATATAGATACCGATTTGCGTACAGGGGGTTACTCCAAAAGCGGTTCGCTAGACGGACGTTACTGCGTATCCGCGATTTAGTGCCAAGCAACATCGAGCACTAAAGTACAATGATAAAGTCTAATTTGGTTTGACATAGAAATAGAACATCTCTATCGGACAATCGCATTATAGGTATATATATAGATTTTTATTATTTACTCTACTACTTTTAATTCTGTCTTTCTATGCCCTACTCTCTTAAAATCCATGCATGCAAAATCAGACTTCACTTTTCATACTATTTTTTCGAATCCGACGTTGTGATCTTTTTGTGTCTCCCGGCTGGGTTTTAGAACTAAAAATATGGATGGAGAGTTTTCGTGGAAATATGACACTGACAAATGCTACACCTAAAAACAAAGCACGAAATAATTGGAAATACACGAAAATCTTAAATTTCAGTAACATTTTATCATCATCACATATTGATAGTAACATTTATCATGCTAAAATTATACCTACACAAATAAATTATTTCAATCCAAGAAGACTACGACGAACTTATAAAGACGATAATAGAAGGCAAAATAGAAGGAAAAAAAAACCCAGAAACAGCTTTTAAAGCAAATAAAGGAGAAAGTAGGAGTGGTGTCTTACTAAGACGTCAAAAGGCTGCAATGGAAGAAACGCAACAGAGAGGGCGTCGCTCTTAAATTAAAAAAAAATAAGAACTCTGGATTTGAGGTCAACAATTATTGTGAAGCAATAAAGAAAATTAAGTACATTTAAATTATGCATACTTTGAAGATAAGAAATTGAAACTTTATCAAACGAACGTTGGCCACGTGTATAAACTACAACTATGTATGTTTAATCAATCGTAAAACTCACGTAACTAGAAGTTCGATAAGATGGCTCAGAAACATATAAGGTTGTAAATATGTATAAGGGATAAATACTATATAAGGAGAAAGTGTAATCAATGGATTTAAAGATTATCTTTGCATAGGCTAAGGCAATACAACTGAAATACATATCATTAATGTCAAGACAAAGATAACCTAAAAAATGTTAAAAGAAATGTACTTATAACTTAAAAAACAAAAAGAAGAGAAAGCAGGCAGGCCTGTAAGAAAGTATCACCAAAGTGTACCAGAATTCGTGAGTCCTAGATAGGAGACAAGCTTAGAGGGAGATTTCTCAAAAACATAATTACTTGAAAGCACTGTTAGAATTGAGGTATTTTCGTCTTGTAGGTAATAAATATTATCCACGTGTAAGACTACAATTCTATTTAATAGCTGAGGTTACGTAACTAGAAGAACGCCTATGAGCTCGGTGGAACGGGAGGTGAGTACAAGGTCGAGAATATCCGTGAAGATATTGCGTTGCTACGGAAATTCACTTTCAGGAAGAACGTCGATTACTGCTTTTGATAACCAAATCTTGTCACTAATGAAACTAAATTTATTTGGCATAAGTGTCGTACAATATGTTGAATATTTTGGTTAAAACTAACGTGAGACACATACATTATTAAAATTGCGGTGTACGGACCTGTAGTCACATTCGACCTCCGAATGAGGTCGAAATATGTCGGCAGTAGCTGACTCTATACGTGAGTAACCCGTTAATTAATTTTGAAAATATGAGAAATACATTAAAATTTAGATGGTACACTAAAATCTACACACATTGCGAGTTCCAACTGCATCCTGTGCTTCGGATATCTTTATCTTTTCCGAAGTTGAAAAAAGACAGTTGGTTCTACGCACTGTTATTATAAATGAATCATTTATTTAAACTGCGAAAGCCAAAATATCGGTATATTCGTGAGTTACCACCAGTACCGTCATCAAAAGTATTATATTCAGTATTTATTACATCGAAGATAACAAGTTTTTTTATCTAAAATAATATGAATTAACTTTGAGACCACATTTTGTTCGTCTTTTCTATTTTGCTAAAAATTTTCTTCATTCGCTGAGAGTAAGTCATTCATACGAGTATTCGGTTGATGAATGCACTAATGGAACGCAGTTTCTAGAATCTGACTCACAACGCATCTCTGATATGCACCGATATGCATGTGCAACGCTCGCGTGCACATTTCGTCAACGATCCAAAAAAAATAGTTTTACGTTTTACATTCACTCATTTTTCTTTTCAGTTATTGATATTTATCACAAAATTGTAAACGGGCTTAAACATTCTTAAACTAATGTACTTATGTATCAGACAACCGACAGATCGTAGTGCATATAAAAGTAGGTTGTAAGTATCACTATGATTAATAGGAAAAATTGTAATGGAAAGCAATTAATCTTGTTTTGCAATATACTGTACCATAGCACTTTACCATATTTACTGATATCATCGCAAAATTTAATTGGCTAATATGCTTCATTTTCAAAATTTTAAATATCCATTTTTATTACGGTATAGTTGCCTTGAATATTACTGTCCCTATACTCGCATGTCCAGTTTTAAGTCCCTCAAATACTCTCAGGTCAAGCACAAAACCTGAATTTTCCCAAAGAATACATAAATTAATACCCACTACAACGCATGCGAATGCATGTGCCGTGTAGCATACGAATAATATAAACGACAAAACGAAGGAAATTGAACTGTAATGTAAAGACGATAAAGTCGACAATAATGTAAGGGATAGAGTTAAGCGTAAAGCCAGGTAATCGCTTCAGAACAAAGAACTCCGATAAGACACTTCGAGTAAAAACAAAGGCGATAGGCGACGATAGGCGTAAGTTTTGGCTACCACGCCGATAAGGCTAAGAAAATAAGGAATGACAATGGGAAAAACAAAATGGAAGACGCACTATCGCAAGGGCCGTTGCTGACGTTGATATTCATCATAGATATTAGGTAAGAGGGTTGACATCAAACATGCCATTGACAATATCAACTAAACAAGTATTAGTAAACGAATATTCTAAGAGCACTGTTTTCTTTTTGATTTAGAAAGACTTATTTATAGCTTCATCTTTCACAAGACTTCAATATCATCTAGAATTGTATTTGTTGAAAAAGTACTAATGTATGACTTGGAATAAATATATAAATGAATATACGAGGTCAATCTAAATAAAACCGTTTAAAAACAACGTTTTGGTCCTATAAGTACTATGTACTTTGTAGCTTCACGTAATGTTTTTCTTCTCCACATATGTAATCAATCCTGACTGCTCCTTTCAGATGATTAGTTGGCTAGAAGAGATTCCGGATTAGCTCAACTTTATTTAAATTCTTATGATTTTTAAGTCTGTCTGTACCAATATTATTTGTGCAATAGATTACAAACAAACAAATTAATCAATTAAATACTATGTTGCATTTCTCTCCAATATTTTCCATAGCGTATTTGATATCTCTGTCAGCGATAACGTCGTCACAGTCGCGTGGTTTATCACGACGAGTGTTGTTTTCATTATTATTATCGTTTATTAATGCAGAAAACTGGCTGACAGACGCACAAAAACGTTACCTAAGAAACACAGCCAAAGAACATGATATATTAATTTGTAGCAGTAAAAAATGACGGCATTAGCGTTACTTTAACTGACTTGTGACATTACAAAATACAAAGATATGTGTATAAAAAAATCTGAAAAACGCTTCTATGTACTATATGGATCAGTAATGCTTATTGATAATAGTGAATGTGCTTTTCTATTAAATATGAAGGAAAATTTTGCGACAAAATCTACGCCATCATTTTTCTGACTATATTTGCACACCGTTGATAGTAAACATGATTGGATGAAACTGAATCTACCTAACATCATGTAACACATATTTGGCAAATAAATTATCTTTATCTTTTATCTTTATCATCATCATCATCATTTCAGCCGCATAACGTCTACTGCTGGACATAGGCCTCTCGCAAAAATTTCCAGAATGACCGATTAAGAGCGACCTTGATTAGTCTAAATCTACGCATTTAATCATAATGTTTACAACATTGCAAATACAGAAGGTATAGGTAATAGCGATTCTATTCCATTCAAATCTCCATACATTATATTTTGAGAGAAATTACTCACTGAGACTAGTGCAACTAAGTCAGTATTTTAAAGTGCAAACGTTCAGATAGCTCAGACGCTTTCTCTTACGTCAGTGATGATCTGCGTAGGTAGGTACGCGACACGTGTGAGCCAGTTCAATGAAATTCTCGTAACTCCCACGTACGCTAAACTTGTGGAACAAAATGCTAGTTTCCACGAGAGACTATCGCATGAGATTCTTTAAAAGGACTAATAATATTTATTCAGGGTAGCCAGAGCGTGGTGTCATACTATTATGAATTGTGTGTTGGTGTACAGGCGCGTATGAAACGATACCCATAAGGAGTGTCAGTAAACTTAGGCCAACCCTGGTGTCAGATTTTTCAAAATAACTAAGCATCTGACATAGCTTTACGATTACAATCTAGCGATGACGACACAAGCCATCAATCTACAGAAGTGATAATACTGTAGAAAATTATATTCATTTGATTTAGCAATCTTAATCCTTTATAAGTACACGTACCTATATACGAGAATGATCTCATTTACAATATTTTGGTCTAATTAAGTAACAATAATTTGCAGCCTCTTTTCTGCTAGAAGTTTCCTAGACTTAAACAGCCAGTGTTACGACTTACTTATCTTTTATTATGACTGCTTTATCAATGTTTAATCTGCTACTTTCTTATACATGTAGATATGTTTTTATACATGGCGTCTACAAGTTAAACACGTAATCTAGCAATGGCTATCTACAAATTTTTAGGTAAACAAGTTTATTTCCCAAATAAAAAAAATACTTTTACTTTTACCCGACTTTAAAATAGTTTCATGTGTAAACGCCATCTAGTGATAGGCGAAAGAACTAAATAGTAGAATTAATTCGTGTCGCCAACGTAACGCCATCTATTATTTGACAGGCAAACCAACTACAAAAACACCGACTTCCACGCGATAACTTAATAATTTTTAACTTTTAAACAGCCGAACCGATAGGAATCAAACATAGCTGAAAACCACCTCAAAGGAACTTGCTTTTACGTAAAAAATCGCATCGAAATATCTAATCAAATTTAGAACCGAAGGTAGTTTTTATCCCATTCAGTAATTATTTCTAGTGGACTGACCGCCATACTGTCAAATTGGATAAAATATTCTGTATTCATAGCAACGCTTGCAAATCCATACATTTGTAATGCAAATTTTGCGAATATCGACTGTATCTAATCGCCACACACATGTCGATACGTCTGTTCGAGTTAATCTTATAAATGTGTCATTACGCAACCCTCCGGCCATCTTATTGGATTAGCTGTCGGTGTGCGTCGTGGTGATTAAGTAAATAATGTGTAATTAGTGTTAACAACAGCAAAACAAGTTCCCAGATTGTCAACACATACATCCTATTGGATCCTTAACGTTTCATGACAGTTGCAAACTGTTTGATAGCCTTTTATCCTTTTTAGCGTTCCGTAGTAAACAAGTTCCCATATCCCTTTAAATGTCGGACGCCCGGAGCGGGCGTCTGATGTATTTTTTTACTATTGTGTCTGCTATGACGACGTTTGAAGGGATATAGCTTTACTATACCTGTCTGTCATCTGTCAGTCCGCGGTTTTACTGAGACTAGAAGCTCTATTTTGACATGTATATCGATGGGGCAAAAAGGTTCTCGAATAGCGACCACGTACAGGCAAGCGAAGCGTAGGACACCCACCCACAAGGTGGTCTGACGACCTAACCAAGGTTGCTGGAAGACGCTGGATGCAAGCCGCTCTAGATCGGTCATTTAGGGAATCTTTATGCGAGGCCTATGTCCAGCAGTGGACGTTATGCGGCTGAAACGATGATGATGAATTATTATGTGTGTATATCAATCACGCCGACAAATTGGTAAAATAAAATGTAAAAAAAAACAAAAGTAATTAAATTAAAAAAAGTGTAAATCAATTTTTTTATCAACAGCAGTTGTTAGTTTAGGGTTGAAGTCTGCTTTTAGTTTGTTTGTATGACGAAACTCGATGTATGACGAAAAGATCTAAATTTAGTGTGTAGACGTACGTTTTTTTAAATATTTATAAATAGAATTGAACAATAATATAGGAAGTCAAGTATAAATAATTTCAATTGTATGTAAAATAACTCTTAACGATGTACTTTGAGTAGGTATGTATTGCCAAAAATTGTTTAAATTTAATAACGTAAATACATTATTGGAAGTCACTGATGTGAAAGATTCCCGTGAGAAGTTATTAGGTCTCACGTCGTCATTATTTGGAAATTTGACGACCTCCGAGGCGTAGTGGTCACCATGCTAATCCGCCACCTAGAGGTTCCAGTTTCGATCTCCGGTCAGGGCAAGTTGGAAAATGGCCTTTTTCAAATTGTCCTGGGTCTTGGGATGTTTATCTATATATGTATTTGTTATAAAATATAGTATCGTTGAGTTAGTATCCCATAACACAATTCTCGATCTTACTTTGGGCCTAGCTCAATCAGTGTAATTGGTCCCTATCTATCTATTTCGACTAAAGATTTCCTTTACCTAGTTCGTGTTCTTAGTTTTTTGATTTTGATGATGAAATTGCAGTCTTCAAAATGTTTCTTTAGACAATTTTTTCGGTTACAACTCCCTGTCATTAACCGACTTTCAAAAAAGGAGGAGGTTCTCAATCCGTTATATTTTTATAGTTAGACCGATTTGGAAAATTCTGTTTTTGTTTAAAGGGTATAACTGCGAGGTGGAAGTATACTCTTAATCCATAAAAAAATATCAAATTTGATTGTGTATTTGGAGGATGAAGACGGTTTTTAATTTTGAAATAATATTTATAGATATTCTAAATTTCCCATAAAAATTTAGTTACTTTGAAACTAAAGCAGTTTAATTTCACGTGCCCATTGTCTAAATTGGTTTTTGAGTCTATCAAGACAAAGAAGTATGAAAGGATGACGATATAAATGCATGAGAATGAGAATAGAATAGAGAATGCATTAGCATTAAGTCCACCATTATGGTCAATAAAGATTAAATAAATAAATAAATATTATGTAACTAATAAAACTGTTGACTCAGAAGTGACACTACGACTGTGACACATGTAGCCATGTGTTCAACGTAAGCGTGCAAGCCTCGACCTTGCGGAGAGGACCGCCTTGAAGCATTTCCAACCATGCCATTTTATCGCTGACCATTCGCCTTTTATGTTTTCCTGTTATCTATCCCCAGGCCTCAATTTGATCCTTCAGCCTTTTCGTTTTTATCCTCGTACATGGGACTATCGATCAAATAACACATTTCTACGTTCAAAGCCTTATTGCGTTAAATAAAGCGATTTTCAGAGTTACAGTGCTTTTTCACAAGAATCTCATTTTAAGAATGGTGAAGTTGTTAATCTAAAAATATTCTTTTTTAGTTTCACGACTTCAAAAATGAACATTGTTTTGGATGTTTTTCATTTGACTTAAGAAGCTAATGCAAATAAGCAAATTTTTATTATAAAAAACATACCTTTATGTAGAAAAAAACATGTGTTATTGTTAAATTGTTGCGAAAACTTATATAACCAAATTCAGATACCTAACAAAAAAATATAATGAGTTATCCTACTATTGTACTTTATAATTAATATTATAAACGCGAAAGTTTGTAAATATGGATGGATGTTTGTTACTTTTTCACGTAAAAACTACTAAATGGATTTTAATGAAACTTTTCAATAATACCTATATCTTATACATCAGAATAACACATAGGCTACAATTTATAAAGATACTGCGCAGACGAAGTCTTAGGCACCAGCTAGTTGACAATAATACTGCGGCACATAAGTTATGTCAACGTATAATCCCTTTTATCTTTTATGAATAGGTAATCAACGTCAGAAAATAGTAAACACCGGCCAATATTAAACCTAAAATCTATTGTTTCAAATATTACATCATTTAATAGTCATATGAATGGCGCATTTGGCGCATAAATCGTGATTATACTATTGTACAAAAAAGAATGGATCAAACAAGGCCATGTGACTTTGCACTTCACTACGTCAAATATTTATGACCTAAATAATAAACTGTTTAAGTTTACATACGTTGCAAATTTTTAGAAAATATTTATAAACTTACCTAAATATTCTTTGATCCACTTCTTCTTGGGCGGTCTAGCAACTCTTTCTTTGGTTTCCTCTTTGAATATTTCTTTTTTATGATTCTGAATATACGCAGAAGTGGAGGGTATTTCGACCTCGGGCACACGGGGCGCAGAAACCAAAGAAGTCAGCATTTGCTGCGGCGGGAACCCGTAACCGTTCATCGGGTGTCCGTGGACATGGAATGGCTTGTACGTTTTGAGGGTGATCGGGATCGGTTCAACAATGCTGCCGAATTCTGTCTCCCTGGTATTGATAGCGATGGTGTGGAGCGTGTCCGTGTAATAATCGGCCGAAGTCTCCATCGCGCTATACAGCTCCGGCTGCCGTCGTCTCCGGTGAATGGCTGTACCCCGATTTCCTTGGGTGATTTCCATATGTATACCCATTCTATGATGGGACTAAACATTCGTTAACTACAAGTCCCCATTATCAACTATAACTCACTGTCGTCCTGTTCATTTTAAACCAAGTTATTAGTAACAGTTCACACTGCAATCACTAAGAGTTTGGTTATCACTTCATTGTGATGGTAGACCGACGAGAAATTATGTACCTAAAATCAAAACAATTCAGCGGATGCGTTTGCGAGGTCTGTCTGTATTAAACGTGTAATTTATGTCAGAGTCAGTGAACCATCACTTCACGTTCATGACCCAAATTGGGAACATGAAAAGCCTATAATAAATAAACGTAACGAACTCGAAACTCCACAAGAGTGGAACGAAAATTAATGTTCAATTTGCTTCATAAAAGATACGACATCATTCGCTGAGAATAAAGAAACCAGTACTAACTTGGTATTGATAAGTGCTCTTTTAAAGCATGAAATGAAATTAGAACAGATATGATAAGTGAAATCAATAAGATAGTCTGAGTTGCTACCTACGCACATAATATTTGCAAGAAAGAGAGAGGACGCGTGTGAGTAAGGCGGATGCCAGGAGAATGGATGGTGTACTCGTAACGAGCGAGAATCGCCGCCGACGGTAGTGGACGCTGCTCAACAAGTAGGGAGGGCGCCGAACGCATGGCACAGCGCGCCGGCACGTGCACTCACTGTGCCCTCCCCCACCGCTCGCCACCCGCAAACACCGACAGTTATCTACCTCTTGCTATAGCATGCGACCCTGGTACTGCGGCCGACTGAATTGGCAGACATAGTGGATTTCCGACGACAAACAAAGGAAGATGTTGATTTTTAAACGACTGGGCGTTTTTAAGAAGGAACCACACGAACGAATTCTAGTCAACCATAGTCAGAAAAAGCGTGATATTAAAGAATTGCAGTTAGATATCAATTTACTACAGTGCATGTTACAATTTATTACTTATAGTAATCGCAATTTTTAAATTCGCGGTTTCTTTGTCCTAAGAATATTTTGTAACTTTAAAATGTTTATTCTCTTTATTCAAGCATTAGTCTAGCACGTTGTTTCTTATTTTCAGTCAGTCAGTAATATGTTCATTCTGTTTAAGTTTATTTATTTTATGAATTTGGCGATGTATCGTTACGTTCAAACAAAATGACGCACAAAATCAGAACGAATTAAGCCAAGGAGCTCATTTTAATAGACCGTGAAAAAAGTATAGAAAACGAAGCAGGTGGTGCACTGTTTGTGCTAGTTAAGTAGGTAATGTTATCGGTTTAGTCAGAGTAATAGAGTTTACACGTGCTCGGAAAGCATTGCTGATATCGAACAATAACATACGACGGAGCACACTGAAACATTCTAGATTGCCGATAAAACTGACCGGGCTAATACTGAGAGGGATGTTTTGGAAGCAACCGAGGCGAGGAAGTGGGTCGATCGTCCGAATATAGTGCTGGGACTAGTGGGGTCTCGGAGTTATCCGATAAACGATACCGTACACGCGCTGGTTATAAAAGTCCAACGAGCAGCGACATGTGCCCATGTTTATATTATGTAACTACCGACCGGAGCTCTAGCTAGCTACGTATGTACGATTACAATTCTATCGCTCGTGCTATGCGGTAATTGGATTGCGATGGAAACAAGATTTTTCTAGAACCGTCATCTTGATCAGACACCATTAAATGCCGACGTCAGTTGCATTCTTCATGATTTCTCAAGTTTGCTGTAATGTGTAGATTAACTAGTGATCTGTCCAACTTAAAGGAAGTCTAAGATTAAAAGCGTTAGAGCCTGGACACGCCTTGGGCAAAATACTATAGCATCAATCAAAATAAGTAGTCTTTCATGCAACTGTGTTTAACTAAAAATGACAATGGATAAGTACGTATACCGATTACAATCAATGCAACAAAACAAACATGCATTCGACGTACTCAACCGTTGACGTACCGTCCCATTATTTTTAAGTACCTACATAAATCTAATGTAACGCGCCCTAAATATTATCAAGACAGTAACTAGTAAAGTCATTGATATAATACAATAGAAATATCTATGAAATAAATGCAACAAATGATACGTCAGACAACAAAGGAAAGTCCAATTTAAAGGCAAAAAGTGATAAAAACTACACAAGTAACAAAATTTGTAGTCATTGACAACGTAGACATAAAAATGATTAATCACAGCAAAATAATCAATAACACCAATTATATAATACAGATTAGTTTAGCCAGTGACAAGATAAGAATATAACTATCAGTCAAATAACATATCATAGTAAATACCTAATAAAACAAAAGAAACATAAATTGTAGTTATGTTATATCCTGTCATTGAAGACGGAGACGAGGTAAATAAATTGAAATCGATCGATACACAATAGATATCACTTATTGCAACGTCGACAGAGCATGGAAATGAGTCAGCACACTTGCGAAGTTGGCAATCTAATATGCTTTATATCAGGGTACGGAGTGTGCTGAAGAAGCGCAATAGAATTTTGCATCTTGTGAAATTTTTCATTTTTAGGCCAAATATTTTAGAAGTTTGCTCGAAAAAAATTCACCGAAAGGGAAAATACGAGAGCAAGGGATGAAAATTGTGCAAATACCAATGAAATAGTCAGGTAGGAACTTGTAAAGATTAAATTGTAAAATCTGAAGACCCTTACTAGAAATTTTACTATTTCGAGAATAAATTTAAAGGACATCCGACCACCTAGTTTGAAGATATTCTACGCTGCCGGTACATGGCCGCCATTCGAGAACCCTTCTGCCACATCGGCCATCGGTTTTTCACTGCCACTGTCACTTCAATGAGCTAATATTTTACGAAACATTTACCCATAATCAAAAAGCCTAGCCTAGCAACAATCAATATCCGACAGTAAAGCTATGTAGGTAAAATAGGATTAGCTAATTATATTGAGACACAACGTTCGCAATAAGTTACCGAACTATTAACCAATTAATTAGACGTAATAAGTTTGGGCGAAATGCGATATGGAGGGATTCTGTATGAAGTTGACAAGTTTCCCTCACGGAATGTGGTCGTTATGGCCGACCGTTAAAATAATTACAGTGATAATAACAATAATAATAAAGGCCGAGAAAGTGGAAATATTTGCTGTATAGAATGTCCTGATGCAACGAATTAAAAAGTTGAAGATATAAATCAAGAGTTTGGGAGTACCAGTAGTGGAATATCGTGCGTACATTATTATGACGTATGTCACACAACAATAGATAAGACGACGATCTGAAGAAGAGTCGACGGTCCATTTGAATTTCATTCAAAAGAAACTGACAATGGAATATGTGCCTAAACTAAACAATGTGAAGACAAATCCTTGATACTGTTAATTTAAGAAGTGTTAGCGTTTATGAATAAAGACTTACATAAAAAATAAGTCTTGCCTAAGTGCTTACGCAAATGTGAAATTATATAAGAAAAAACGATATGTTTAACCAATCTTTCAAAATAATATATCTAGATTCAAGAACAAACAGACATAAATGATGACGACAAAAAAATTCTGCACCCTATTTTATGACTGGAAAGCTATTCCAAAGATGCACCGAATTATCCCTACTTAGCAGGAAGATGACCATCTAAAGATTTACCGTAATAAATCTGATGCATGAAGATTTGTTATGTACCAATAATTCTAAGAACGTTTGGGATGTGGTGGAAGAAAGAGTTGAGTAGGCGTAACGCTGACGACGTCGGTGCCGAGTGGTGAGTACTGGCGAGGCCGCTCGCGAGGGTTGGCGGAGGCTGCAGGGCGCACGGAGGCGGCGGCCGCTAATTGCTGGCTGCACCGGACCACGGCACGTGGGGTGCGGCGCGCAGGTGCCGCCGACCTCGCGCTATCTCGTCTCGCCACTCGAGGCCGCGATGATAACGCACGCTATTTTCGACCGTCGTCGACGGCTCGGCGGTCTTGACCGTCGCAAACGCAACCGCAAAATTACCACGAAAACTCCCGGATCGGAAGCGCTGTCAGCTGTCAGCGGTATCCTCGGCACTGCGACGCGATTCACGCGAGCCAACTCGGCAGCGGCATGTCACGATAGCAGACCGGCAGATAAGACAGCGATAGTCGGTCGCGGAGTCGACCGCCGTCGACGCAATCCGCTCGACGACTGGACGAGGACCGCGAGCGGCTCCGTCTCGGAGGAGGGTGGAGGAGGGAGGAGCGCGACCTCCGGAACCCCGCGCCGCTGATCGTCGCGAGTGAAACCGACGGCGGCGGACGAAATTGCGAGGAGGAAAACGCGCGGGGGGCGCGCACGCGGTCGAGCGCAACGCTCACCGCTGCACCGCTCTCGACACTTTACATAACGCTGCATGGACGAGGAGTATGGACGCACCGCGGCGAAACGAGGTCGCCTCGGCGGCCGCGGGACACCCACAGAATTTAAAGAGGCGCGTGATCGGCCGTAGGTGATGAAACGGCTGCATTAGCACGCAGATGACGTGTTCAAGGAGTTAGTCGGTCGCCGGCGGAGTCACTGAACCTCGGCGCCGACCAATAAGGTGAATGGAATATTGCAACCGAATCGAGCGGCACAACGGTGCAAACCGTAGGTGTCGCGTAGCGGACCCGACGCTTCTGATGCTTACTGCTATATAGCTTTCTAATGAGACGACAGGTTAGACACTGCAAATAGATTCACCAGAAACTCCTGAACAATAATTAAATTAGAAACTTTAGTTATAAGAGAAACTATGGAAATGAGGAAGCTAAATTATTAGGTAAACATATTTTCATTGAACACATAAAACTGAGCCATTTTACATTACGTCATAGCTCTAATCTTCCTAATAGGATTTCTACATGTACACTGTTTATGTGTGGATACGTTCTACTCTGGCCTCCTACGCACCACGCAGCGAATGGCACGTGTTATCTCTATCATACATATAACAGTGTATGTCTATAGAACAAACGCCTCTAGAGTGAGCTCTTCGCAGGCACAAAAGTCTTGGAATACTCAGCTAAAGAGAAAAAACATTGATACCGCATGATACATAACAAAGAAATATGTAAAAATCCCGAAGTAACAGCAAAATTTTCCTCTGATTCAAGTAAATGAGGAATCAAAAATAAATGAAAGAGGTGTACTCAAGCAGGCACTTAAAGCTGAACATTGTTGAGAAAGGCGGGGAGGTAGTGAGCATTATTTGGAGTGCAGCTCACAGGAACACATAAGTATGGGTGCAGGTTCCGATAAGGTGGTCTGCGGGACGGAAGGGGGGGTAGGTGCGGGGCGGCGGCGACGCATGCGTGCGGCGGATGACCTTGGTGCGGTTGCATCGTGCAGCCCGGGCGCGTCCCCCGCCCGGGATCTCCATACAAACACTTCCCCCGCCCTTCCGTGCCTTGTAACCACACCTGCCGGTTTAGCAGGTTGTTGCGACCTAGCACCGAGCCTAGATCCTATTTCTGGAACGCAGGGTTCTGATTCAATCAAGTTTGCAGAGAAAACTACGGGGAAAGTTCTAGAACATGATACTAAAGTAACAGATGAAAGAATATAAGCAAGCTAAAACGTGAAAGGCGTTGTTCGGTAAGTGGGAACTGTTGGAATCCATCAGCAATCGATAATAAAACATTTAGCTACACGGGAGTCGAAGTGGAAACATTGTGAAGGGGGGACCTCCCACCGGATGTACAGATATGAGCCGTCTGCGTCGAGAACCTCGTGATTAATGCAGTTAATATTGATAAATAACTAGTAGACTTAAATAATACAGATTGGTTCGCTAATGAACTAGACAGAGCATTAACCTACGATGCGAATGATAAATAGAAAAGTTTAGCAATGATTCTACAGATTTTCAGGTACCTACATTCGAGGTTCGAATGAGAAAAGTATAGCGATACTTTTCTCATACGAAACTACAGAGTGCAATTATAAATGAGTTCTAAAGTTTTGAAGAAAAATAACAAATAATTGATAGATGACATTAAGTTTAATAGGAAGTTTGTGGTTAAGCTAGGAAGTTACATGGAAGGGTCACGATTCAAGCGTGCAAGAGGCAAAAATAAATCAATCTGACAATAGATTACCTTGAAGATGTTGAATTCGATGACATCAAGCGCGCCAAGATACGCTATTAAAAATGTATTAATGTATTAAAATTCTACCAAGTCACGGGTTATACCATTTCGAATAATATTAAAAATCAAATTCATTAGAAATTTTAAAAGGTATCGCTAACGGTAAATTTTTTTCGGTACCGTTGGGGTCTAATACATAGGCAATACGTATTTAATGTGATACATTTCTCCTTATATTCCCAGTCTGTCTATTTACAATTCTAATGGTATTTGTCAGGAAAGCTTCAGAAAAACAAATTTGTTAATGTATAAACGTTTGCCGTTTCGCAACGTGATCCGCGAATCATTATGATGTATTTGTTATTCAATATCGGAATAACAGTTTTTTTTACAGTTTTTTCCCTAACGGCAATGGTGATGCGTAATTAATATTTAATCAACATTAGAAAAAAAAATGGACTGTCAACAAGTATGTAATGCACATGGGCATAGAGCATAAGCTGACTTGTATACAATATTCTTGCGCATACCAGAGGTGCTATTTTTCAAACGCGGAGTCACTAAACCATCGATTTTTGGAAAAACCATTCGTTAAGGTGACTCCGCGTTTCAAAAATAGCACTTCCGACTTAGAAGCAACACATCTGACGATGCCACCAGAGGGGTAGCTCCATCATCATCATCATCATCATTTCAGCCGCACAGCGTCCACTGCTGTGCGGTAGCTCCAAAATAATAAGTTATTCGTAAGATAGTAACGTCCTATTTCTATCTCAAAATAATTAGTTTATCATACGTTAATTTCAAAACGGTAGATAAATAAAAAAGAAGCTATTTTATTAAATTTCTAAAAAAGGCTGAAATGCGGAAACTTATGTGGATTGTCAACAAATTGACCATGCGTACAAGACGGCGGGCTTCAGCTAGTATATAATAACAGAAATGTGATAGTCAAGAAGTAAAAAAAAAAAAGTTTTTTTTATCAATACCTCAATATTCTACCACTAGAATGAGTTAATGGTGGAAAGAGTGAATAAGATTATGTATAAAGTTAAATGGGAAATATAAAATAAATATATACGGACAAATCACACACATTGGACTAGCCCCAAAGTAAGTTTGAGACTTGTGTTATGGGATACTAACTCTAGTTAACACCCAAGACCCAGAGCAATGTGAAAAAGATCACTCCCCATCTTGACCTAATCGAACCCGGAACCTCCGGTGTGACTGCCAGACAAGATGCCACAGGCCACAGAGTTAGTAAAATACAAGCATGAAGATTAAAATTAGGACAAAACTTTATAAAACCGAGCAAACAAACCACCAGAGAGTAAACTGCATTACTAATTCGCAGTACGCGAAAAGCAGAGCCTCTGAAGGTTCAATATACTACAAGCGGTACAACACGTCCTCAGACCAGTCGCGATGGCGAGGTCACTAGATCCCTTTCACCATTCTGAGCGTCGGTGCCGTCGCGCCGACCTTACGTACGAGCCTTGGTCGTAAAACATTGTAAGTACGAAAATAATGCTGTGGGAGTGGGAAGTCAGCAAGCATGTACTGCACATGGGCATAGAGCTGACTTACATGTCGCAGTTGGATTGTATGATCCGCTGTTTGACAAAATCTCTAGTTTGGCATTAAAGCTCGGTTTTGTAAAACAGCTGAAAATCGTTTGTAGAAGCAACGATTCTAAGGATGGCACCATGGGTTGGCTCCATAAAATAAAACGTTAGTCGTACGATAGTAACGTCCTACTTCTATCTCAAACCAAATTAGACTTTATCATTATACATTAATAGTCAATGTTGCTTGACAGTAACACGGATACTCAGTAAGGTCCGTCTTGCCTACCGCTTTTGGAGTAACCTCCATGAACGCGCTAAGACGAGTAAAAGACAATACTTCGTTCTTTATTACACCAAAATTTTAAAGTAGTGTTTCCCCGCTATAAATTATGAACTTTCATTTGAAATTAAAAAACAAACATTTTGCGAGATAACCACGAAAATAAATACGAGTAAATATGTGAGTATAAAACAAACCAAAATTTGGCCTTAAAGACGGCCTAAAATTCCTAATTTTAACTACATATGATTTTATGAACATTATCTTTTTAATAAATTTAATGGTTATAAGAAAGACAAAGTAACTATTAAAAACAGGATCTGAATTTTGAAACATTCGAGTCCAGCCTTAGAATCGAAGATGGGGCCTACAATCTCAGAAAATTCGAGAACAATCACCAAGTTTCCATAACGCGTCAGATCAAGCACCGCACTCTGCGTGCACTCAAAGTGAAGTTACATGCAGACCTTCTTTCTGCACCCTGCGTGGAGTGCCTCGCCTTGATGAGCCGATTGTTCGCCGCGCCTACGGCGGCATTTTGACTAATTAGAAACTCGTTAATACCAGAGACAAACAACAATTAAGGTAGAAGCATTTTAAACGGACGCATAGTAACGATATTAATGTTTTCACGCCTGTTTTCCAAGGCAGACACTATGGATCTCTTGCTATGATCCTTGCAAATTTATTTTGCTTCGTCAACTCTCTCATTACTCTTTTCATGCAATGCCATTAATGTATGGAAAAAAAGATTGCTGCACCCAAACAGCAATTAAATGTCTTATGAAAGAATTTTGATATTTAGTTTGAGCGAGCGAAGCGTCTCAGTTTCGAGAATGGCCCAAAAAAAATCTTTACTTACCTATAGGTCGCATTTCTCAATCGATTCTCGTGAATTTTTGTGAGAACATAGTTCTCAAATTATAGACAGAGAATCCTGACCATGATGTTGAAGGAAATAAAAACAAATCAAGCCATTAAAAACATTATAAAAAATCAAAATAATGCTGGCACGTAAACAGAACACATGGCGAACAAAGGTAGGTAAGTATCTGTTATGAAACTTGATTGAACTGTAGATAAATGTAAATTATGTTACCATGTATTCACGAGGGGCACTGACTGAATTTGACTAACGCCTAAAATACATAACAATCTGCTAGTTAATGCTAACAAGTCAAATCAGATACTTTTTTACTTAACGTCAAAACAAACATTGTTGTCATCAATTTCAAGACGACTCTTCATCATGCAGAGAATTATCACCTCAAAATAGTAAGAAATAGACGCTAAAATTCCACAAACCGCTGAGGTACCACAGTAATAGGCACTAACTACTACAATGGACTCTTGAAACGCATTTAGAAAGTGCGATGTGACGTCACGCACTGCTGTCGATAGCCGTGCTCGGTAAGTGAGGTAAACATGATAACGATGGCTATACACGAGCCAACTCTGATTGTAATAGTATCTTAAGCTTGGGGCTATCAACTATATTTTTAATACTTATATGGATACTAGCTAATAGCCGCACCGATGACAGCATTGTCCATTTTTTTGATCAAACCACGGGAATTTAAAAATACCTTCGGATGAGGTCGAAACATGTGGCAGTAGCTGACTCTATACGTGAGTTACCCGTGTTTTGATATTAATAATTTAAAAATACTGCGAATATTGAAATTCATAATAATAGTATATGTATAGTAGGATAGGATGTAGCTCTGTCATCATCATCAATCAGGCCAGGTATAAGGTGTAATATAGTGCGAGAAGGTAGCAAAAACGTTTTGCGGTTTTCCCCACCTATGAGTAATCTGGATGGAATAGGAAGCCTCACAACAAAAAAAAAATAGGTATTCATTTATGCATACTTGGCAATGATAAGTTATAAAAGATTGACAATACATAAAGTATATTGTCATTTTAGGTCATAGAAATGTTATAGCAAAAGAACGTGCGTTAGATTTTTCTACAAAATTGTATTGACGTATATGTAACTTAGGGCGAATAGCCTGTTTATGTAACGAGAAAACAAACAAAAATGGCGGACAGCGCTCACAACACGCGCGAGAAATGACATCACTGTGACGAGTACCTTATTATAGGTCATAAAGATAAGATAAATAGAGAGCAATATATAATGTCACGTCGTACATATGGCAACTAAAAATTTAAAAATTATATCCAATTTTGACCATGAACGAGATTGTAATTCGAAAGCGATGAGAGAAGATAACCAAAGCACTATTAAACTTTTACTCTTTCATGTTCCCGGGCTAAAAAAACTAAGACCAAAGATATACAAATCTATAAAAAACTACAGATCAAGGAACTAGCCAGTCACTACAAAATTACATGCATAAGAATATATTTATTTTCATTTTGACTGTTATGTTTTACTTTATCGGCTTTTTAATTAATGTCTTTTCCTGGGTCTATAATAAAGTATTTAATACTGTTAAGAAAATAAAACATCACAAAATAATGTCACTTGTCATATCAATTTTAAAGTGATTTTAGATTGATTATTGCAGAAAAACTGATATTAAAAGCGCTATTTGACTCCAAGAAACTATGACGTCATTAGCCTGTATTTCATACAAATCCCATAGAAAATGTTTGTTCTAACGTTTAGAAAAAAGTGTCTGTTTGAGTTGTTGGAAAATAGCGAATTAGAACCTGATTCCTATCGTATATTTTTAAATTTATCAAAAAGTATATCACAAATACAAACATACACTATCACGTCTTTATCTGTCTTAACATAAGAGCCTAGGGCCCCAAGATTGAAAAGCCACTGAAAATGGAAATCAAAATATTAATGAGTTGCTAGCCGCATCGCCTGGACAAGCATGGAAGAAAAGTTTTAAATACAATATTTTTTATTTTATTTCAATAGAAAAGTTTATAATAGATATGTTCTTTATTGGCGTAATATATTATTCATTGCATAAAGCAACAGTAAAAAATGCTGGAAATGCCACGTTGTGTGCCAACGATAGGCTATTAGTTCGCGGTGATAAGGTGGTCGATAAAGATTACTGCTACGCTCATTGCAAGCGACCACAGACTAAAAATCTGTTTAGGTCTGTGGTTTAGATTCTTGTAGCTAATCTTATAATAAGCTCTTTATTGGACCAAATTTAAAGCTGTATTTTTTTACTTTATGCAATATTGTCTATTGCATAAAGCAACAGTAAGAAGAGCTGGTAATTTCAAGTTGTGTAGGAAATGTTCGCGGTGTAAAGATAACTGCCACGCTCATTGCAGGCGACCACAGACGTAGAATTATGTTAAGGTCTGTGGCTTAGGTTTCTAATGAGGCTTTAATAAGACGCAACGGAAAAAATGCTGGTAATGCCATGTTGTGTACCAACGATAGGCTAATGTTCCCGGTGATAAGGTGGTCGATAAAGATTACTACTACGCTTATTGCAGGCGACCACAGACTAAATATATGTTTAGGTCGGTGGCTTATGTTTAGATTTTAATCAGGCTTTTATAAAACCAGTTAAAAATTTGTATTTTGTCGACATAATGAAATATTCGTCATTGTATAAAGCAACAGTAAAAAATGCTGGAAATGGCTAGGCTAATGTTCGCGGTGATAAGGTGGTCGATAAAGATTACTGCCACGCTCATTGCAGGCGACCACAGACTAAATATATGTTTAGGTCGGTGGCTTATGTTTAGATTTTAACCAGGCTTTTATAAAACCAGTTTAAAATTTGTATTTTGTCGACATAATGAAATAATCTTCATTGCATTAAGCAACAGTAAGAAAAGCTGGCAATTTCACGTTGTGTGCCAACGATAGGCTAATGTTCGCGGTGATAAGGTGGTCGATAAAGATTACTGCCACGCTTATTGCAGGCGACCACAGACTAAAAATATGTTAAGTCTGTGTTTACTTTTTCTTATAATAACGCTGGCTTTTCATTCGAAGAAAGAGGGACGAGACTAGAGACTTCACTGAAAAGGGGCAAGTAGAGGAAAATGAAAGAGTCACAATAAGTTATTGAAAAAAAAAATACTTTTATAGTACCTAATTATGATACTGAAGAACTTGTCAAGGCAAATAATATAAGCCTAAACACGTCAGGCTTTGATTGTCCCATAACTGAGTAGCTGAACTTTATCATCAGACCAACTCCATGACATTATATTGTATTGTCATCTGATTTACATATGTATGCAAAATTTCGACTCAATCAGTTAAGTATATAATTCAAAATGCTGTTGCAAGATTTAACTCGAACCACTGATTTTCACAAGCTTTTATTTATCTTGCAATGTATGTAACATTGCAAGTTAAATAAAACTTGTAAAAACTAAGTTTCCATTGAATATAATTTATGTTGAATTATGCACGTATGATTCTCTTTAGTTTTAAATTATGGTAAATGATTTAATAAGAACTGTTTTACTATGGCTATAGAAGAGAGTGTGCTTCGAATACAGGTGTATTCTACTTAACAGAAGAACACAATCACAAGTTTTTATGTACCAGATGTTGTTAAAGAATTAAAAACATTTTTTTCTAAAATGTGATTTGGATACTATGACGCCATAACTTACATATTATTTTAGCTTCAAAAATCTGAAAACTACCTGGATACATGAAACAAGCTTAAGATCAAATTTTAATTGTATGGTTAAAACTTAGTTTAGTCTGAATACATAGTCTCACTAGTTACAATAACATTAATCCAAGATAGGAAATGTAACATTTGTATCGATATTTTTTTCACAATCCGCTAGAAGACGAGTCAAATCAGACCCTTTTTCCTAAACGATAAAACAAAAAATTGTTTAAAGTAATAACCAATCGTGGCGTCATACTTTTTTGGAGTCAAATAACGTACTTAATATCAGTTTTTCTGCATTAATAAATTAAAAATCATGTTGAAAATGGATATGATCAATGGAAAGTGATACTATTTTGTGACATTTTATTTTATGAACTGTACCGAATAATTTATTTTTGACCTAGTCATCTACTTCAACAGTTAAGTCTCAAGCCTATAATAAATTGTACATCCATCAGTAAAAACACAGAAACCTACAAACAAACGAACAAGCGGGTCACCTGATGGTAAGTGATCACCGCTGCCCATGGACAACTGCAACACCAGGGCGTTACCGGCCTTTCAAGAAGATACCTATAGTATGATATCTATATTGTGCCTATAGCCTTGTTTTTAAAGGTTTCAATGTCGTATTATATTTAAGTTGTTCGGTGAATTAACACCGTCAGGTCATCACGCCAAGATTGGCATTTGGGTGTCTACCCTGTTAGGAATAAAGACGCATTTGTGTAGTGTATTTGAATTATAGTGAACAAACTGCATTCAGCTGGTGCGGTGTGAGAAATAAACTGAATCAGCAGCTGTTCAAATCAGCGGCCATGTTTGGTAAAGAACGGTCATTATGCGGCTGCATTTTAATGACTCAGATTATTAAGAATTTATGCAATTTGCATCATTCTGAAACTTGCACGTCGGTGTATGGGCGATCGGTAGAATGAGTTTTTATTAGGGATGCAACGATACGGCTATTACGATACCAATACAAATGACGAATACATCGTAATGGCCAAATACGATAACGAATTACGATACGAATGCATTACGATATTTGTTTAATACCATTTTGATGAATTTATTGGAAGCTTTGTTGTATGTTATTATTGTAAGACTAAGTAAAAGTATAAAAAAAAGTTATGCATTTTTAATTAATATATTTATTAATTTTATCAATTTTCATCATTAACTTATATTTTAAATTGTTACTATTTGTTACATTTACTAACTATTAATTAATTTTAATTGTAGTCGTAATTTATAACTGGCTAATTCTTATTCAGAAAACACAACATATTTAAGTTTTTTCCCTTAAGTCGGTTTCTCTCATCACTGTGTATCAGTCCTGCCTGCCTGCTTAAAACTGTCAATGCCAAAAGTGACGAATGCGAACCGTTCAAAAATTGACGCGTTATGCCTTTCGTTTCACCCGAAAGAGTAAAAATTTAAAAATTTTGAAGTAAATGTATCGTAAAAATATCGTCTCGTAATATTTACGATAACGAATGATCGTAAAGGTTTACGATAATCGCCGATATACGATTATCGTATCGGTATCGTTGCATCCCTAGTTTTTATACACTCAATGTTAACCGTTTTCTCATACATTGAGTTTGAATGGAGTAGGTGCAACTAAACAATGGATAAGCACTAGTGAGGCACGCACAAGACCGTTACGCAATCATGCCTTGTGCTAGTTTTTCTTGAGGTAAACATACTCTAAAATCTGTATACTTGAAGTTGAAGTGACTATAGAATGCATCGGGTAAAGCGCAGTGGCCGTGCCTCGCGATGCGTGTGCACATGTCCCCCGCGCCCCCCCGGCGGCCGCGTCCCCGCGCGATCAGCTGACCGAACCCCGAGCGCCCCCTGCCTGCCTCGCCTCAACAATGCGTCATGCTTCGTGTTGACTAACCACGCTCCACGTACACATCGCTCGAGCGCTTACCTGCCGCCGTCGCACCAGGGTAATACGCATCGCGAGGAGTTCGTATCGTACCAATATAGTCTCCTATTCGCCTACTTTCGTGTAAACTCGGACACGCAAACTATTCGTGTGTGCGCGTACGTGAGCCGTCGTAATGTGCCGAATGTCGACGTATAAACGTAGAAAGGTGTCGTAAGAGGGCAATTTAACGAATGTCGGATTATGTACGAATTGTGCGGCGGCGTAGCGAACGATGAATTTCAGGCTTCCTTTGTTTACGTGGGGCGAGGCCGGGCGGGGGGCGCCGCGGCTGCGTGCTGTTCAAGGTCAAGAGCGGCGGGCGTCGGCTCGCTGCACCGGCGCGCCGGCGACTGGACGCTCGCGAATCGGCGCACGCCCAGGGACCGGTTTCACTCGTGACGTGGGCCGGCGATAGCGGGTAAACACTCGTTCGGGAAACGACCACGGTTTTCGGGGACGCAAACGAACATAATACGCGACTTACCGGCCTGGAGGCGCCGCTCCTCCTGGAGCTCGATGAAGCGGGCCGCCTCGAGAAGCGTATCGAGGAGGCTCATGTTGGGAAGCGGCACAGCCGCGCGCGGTACGAGCGCGCCCGCTGTCACGCCGCGACTGACCACGCGCGCCGCGCGCCGCTCACGTGGCCGCCGCCGCCGCCGGCCAATGGCGGCGCCGCGCGCGGTCACGTGACCGGCGGCGGCGGCCAATCGCGGCGCCCGCTGCGGCGACGTAGCACGGGGCGTGCGCGATCGATGCCATTGCAGCGGCCAGCGATCGAATGCACGCGCCCCCGCCCGCGCGCGGTGACGCGGCAAGCGGCACGCTCTACTCTTGGCACAACTTCGTTTGCCGCTGAAAATGATAATTTGCACCTTATGTAGTGTGTGGTAAAGGTTGTTTGTTAGCAAAATAAAGCGTGTTGAACTCTAGCTTTGTTTATCTAATACTTTTCCTGTGTAGCTCGTTGAGTTTTATGAAATTTGCGTTGTATTTAGGCACAGCTCGGTGAGTTGAGAGTTGGGCACCTCTTTCTGCCGCCGTACGTGGCGCGCGGAGCGTCGCTCGGTCGGCGCGGCCGACACGTGCTGCGGACTTTCACTTCCTCGCTCGCACTTCACAAGTTGCCGGACTCAGTTTCCCCAACATTGCGGCATTTTCTTTGCGATCGTGACTCGATATAGGAATACTATCTAGTTGTAACTAGACTATTTTGTAATATTAGTTAAGTTACTTATAACTCATTAGTTCTCAAACTTTTGGAATATTCGACCTATTTTAAATAAATAAATATTAACTTCTGGATCAACAATGGTCAAAAGATGTATAATTACATAAGTAAAAGTTCAGTCCATGACACTGAACAACTTGCCCCAAGGAACGTATGTTCTTACTCTTGCAGAAATATGAAAAAAATATTTTTGATCTCAATACAAACTTAGATTTGCTTATTGCACAATCTAAGTTTGTATGAGCAAAATTATTTCCATATTTCGGGCATTTTTCATGGATTTAATGTACGCTTTAAAATAGTATATTTTGTTAGACATTTTAATAAGACTTGTTTTAGAGGCGCAGTATTTATAAATATGACATAGGGATATAAACAATACAACGTGGAACGAGGGACATACCCGTAATAAATCAAACCACGGGTTATGCTATAACTATAATACAAAAAATACAAAAAATACTATAACACTTATAGTGATCATAAAATAACAGTCAAAAAACAACAACAAAAAAAACGACATTTCTATACTATTTGCCCGGGCGGCTGCACACTTTAGTATGGAAATGCCGAATTGATATTATTATTCTTTACTGTTATTTTAATTTCAGTATACTATAATGATCTAGTATAGCCCGTGGTTCGATTACGGGTATTTCCCTTCCACGTTGTATAATAGTAAAAACTGCTTAAGGGTCCTCCCCGCGCTAGCGACCTTGAAAACACAAAAAAAATAATTTCTCTTTCTGTAAGTGAGATTATCAGAAACCCTCGTACAACTTTTTAGCTAGTATCCTTAAGTTTTATTAGAACCTCGAAAATCATTGAAATAAAATACCCTGAATTTTCCTTTGCAAAAAATACTGAAAACGGCCATTTTTGACTCTTTTTGTAAAGGTTTCTAAACCGGATAGTATTTCAATGACTTTCGAGGTTCTAATGAAACTTCAGGATACTAGCTAAAAAGTTGTACGAGGGTTTCTAATAATCTCACTTACAGAAAGAGAAATTATTTTTTTTGTGTTTTCAAGGTCGCTAGCGCAAGGAGGAGCCTTAAGTGTAAGTAGAGTATAAAATGTTACATAGCACAGTATTATTGACGACCTTCGTGGCGTAGTGGTCACCATGCTAGTCCGCCACCCAGAGGTCCCGGGTTCGATCCCCGGTCACGGCAAGTTGGAAAATGGCCAATTTCAAATTGTCCTGGGTCTTGGATGTTTATCTATATATATCCTGTCGTCTGTGCAAAACACCAGACACAATAGTAAAACAATGCATGTCGACCGGATTCCGGTCTGCTCACAGTTAAAAGGTTAAATATATATATATATATATGTACAACGATACTATGTTATAAAATATAGTATATTTGAGTAAGTATCTCATAACACAAGCCTTGAACTTACTTTGGGGCTAGCTCTATCAGTGTAATTTGACCCTATATAAGGTCTAACAAAATATACTGAAACTATTTTAAGGATGAATTCAGTCCGTGATACTGAACAACTTTCCCCAAGTAACATATGTCGAAAAATGAAAAATAATTTTTGGCTTTCTATACAAACTCGGATCAGCTGATCGGACAACTTGTATGGGAGGCCAAAAATTATTTTTCATATTTCGATTGTGTTCCTTAGCGAAAGTTGTTCAGTATCATGAACTGAATTTACCCTTAAAATAGTTTCTATTAATTTTGTTAGATATTAATATTTATTTATTTATTATTAGCTTAGCATAACAGCGGTGACGTCTACGTCAGCCGGGGACAAAGTTAAAAAAACGCAATCAGATGGAAGCGACCTTTTCGCTCACTTTCAGAGCTGGGTCTGACAAGGCCAAGGCTATTCAAAGGAAAGTGAACTTTATACGCTGTTCAGTAAGTCTAAAATAGATTTTGGTTGAGCTGAGTGCGTAGATGTTGTAAAAATAATGTTAACTGGTGAGTACTAAATAGAAGAGAATGATACGGTCGATGTGGTTTAAGCTGTCCGGTATACAACGTGGACGGGACATCCCTGTTATAGAACCACTAGCTATACTAGATCACTATAGTATAGGTAATTAAATAAAAACAAGAGTCCAAAAAAAAAGTTTGCAGCGGCCCGGGCAATTTGTATGGGAATATCAAAATTGTTTTTTTGTTTATTGACTGTTATTTTATTATCAGTACCTGGGCGACCGAGCTTTGCTCGGTTACATCTCAAACAATAACTACATTTTTTTAAACTTGTCTAAAAACAATAAAAAACAAGAAATTATATATAAATTTGAACATAAAAAAAAACGAAAGTAAGTCACCGAGTGGGATTCGAACTCGTAACACTCTTTCTAGCGGTCCGCATCATAAACCGCTGAGCCAAAATGGATGGCGGCCGGCGCGACGAAATTAGCGATCATATTCTGCGTGAATGAATTTCTACTTTTAAGATATTTTTCAGTATACTTTTAAGATATACTGAAAAACATGGGTCTATCATTTTTGGATAATTTAGAAGACGGACTTATTAGAAAAATACAATACTGTCGTCACTCCATAAATAAAAAAAATCTTATTACACTCAAATTGTTGTCAAAGTTGCTGTTGAAAGGACACATTTTCTTCGTAATAGACAAAATAAAATTTATTGTAATATAAAAGAAAATATACTCAACTTTTAATTTCGACGTCCTGTCTGTTTTGTAAAGCAGACCATCTTTTTTGACCAGCAGACTTCATAAAAGGAGAAGTTCTTCAAATGGTGTACAACGGCTTCCGTTCTCCATCTTGCAAGTTTTTTTTAAAATCTTATATATAAATAAATAGATATCATATCACTCTATCCCATTATTTTACACCCACCTTAATTTCTCTGAAAACCTAAAGGTTATCTGTTAGATTATGCTTTTAGCATTAAGCTCACCTATTATGCTCTACTTATTATATTGTATTTTGTACATAAAGGTTAAATAAATAAATAAATGCTATATAAATATTGAGCTAGTCCCAAAGTAAGTTAAATTCTGTAATATTGTGGGATAGGTACTAACTCAACGATACTATATTTAAAATATATAAAAAACACATAAACACCTAAGACCTAGAGTATCCTTCAACTTGCACTGGCTGGGGATCGAACCCAGAACCTCCGTGTGACGACATCTTGCAAATCTTGCAATCCTGAAAAAGCAGAGTCTACATCACACACAAACACAAACCCCCCCTCACACACACAATGCTCTTGTCGCTAGAATTAAGTGGAGAAGCCTCCAATTTTCTGTCATTTTTTATAATATTTTGAGTTATAGAATTGAACAAATAAAAGGAATTCCTAGGTATCTAAGTTTCTATTTTTATATACTGTACTAGCCTCCTTTAAATAGTAGAAAGTAAACGTCGCCCTTTGATCTAAATAACATACAAACAAATACCAGTCGGTCTAGCTTCCAACATGATTAGTCAGAGTATATTCGAATATTAATATCGAATTTAGAATAGCATTGCATAACGCACACACTGCCACTTGAATCATCATGTACATAAACACATGTATGTGCGCATCAACAAATTCATGGCGATAGTTATGACCAAATGACTCAATTTCATTGGTCGTTTTGGCTCGTTCTGAATGCGGGGGATTTTTATTTATTTATTTATTTAACTTTACAACAACAGTAACAGACGGGCTGAAGGCCCAGGGCCTTTTCTACCAGTCAACCTACAGGATTTCTGTAACGCAGCATGTGTTAGGGCTCGCATTCGAGAAACCATGTTCACTGGTCGATAAAGCCCACATTCGAGCCAGATCTCTGTAACGAATGCGAGAGCCGTTTTTACTACCCTATCAAGTGATATCATATTATATACAGAATGCGGGGTAAAACATCATAAAGCGCATCGACCACTTTGTCGATGTGTGGTTTTTATTTAGACGTTAGCCCGCCTATGAGGAGTCCCCGCATGCTGTGTATCGACTAAGTTATCGACCAATGAAAATGAGCCAAGCTTAAGCCACACTGAATCGGCAGCGATGCGACGAGTTGTTAAAAACAAGACACCTTTATTTCTTTTTTCTTCCTCTGCTTTAGAAATAAGTGTTATCATGCATTACCAATCCATCCATATTTTCCAAAACAGCAAAACAAGTGTTCTCTTTCGAAACGTAGATCGTGAACTGGCGGAGCCGAGCGCAGCATACAATCGCGATCCTTCTGCCTTGCTTTTTGCGTCGCTGCCAATTCAGTGTAGCTTGAGCCTAAGTGACAAAACTGTAAAATCTCATGTTTTCCCCGGGGCTTACTTCAAAAGATAATACGAGTGTCGTCCTTCAGTATCGTCGCATTCTTATACCGAACCAAATTAAACTTTATCACTATTACATAGCGGTAAATTTTGCTTGACACTGCGAGGCGGCAAAATGAGAATGGTCTAATTTGGTTTGAAATTTAAATAGGACGACACTACCGAACGGCTATCTTTCATTTTATGTAGTAACGGTCCAGAAGTGCCATTTTTGAAACGCGGATTTACCTAAACGAATGATTTCTCTATACAAACAACCGTTATTTCTTTCTTTCTAGTAGACAGCGCGTTTCAAAAATGGCACCACAGAAGTGCCATTTTCGAAACGCGGAGTTACTAAAACGAATAGTTTTTCCATACAAAAAACCCTTCGTTTACTGACTCCTCGTTTGAAAACTTGCACTACTGTCCATTGTATTTGCTGCAATACTTGATTCTGTAAAACTTGTTAGTATGACCCACATAATGTTAAAAAAATATAGACCGCGTAAAGGTTTTAACACATTTTAATTCAGAAATACATTATTTATTTATATAGAGCAGCTACGTCTTGGTGTTTTCTTTCCTTTGGACATGTGTAATGGTAACAATTAAATGGATACGGTGTGACATAAAACTGTGAAGTTTTTTTCTAAAAATTCATTTGATAAATAATAAAGTCATATGTATGACTTACATAGCTTAGACAAAAAAGCTACCCTAATGGGTAAAAATCGTTTTGGAAATAAGATTTATTATTTCATAAGTTACTATTTAGATGAAAATATATGACAGAAAAAATACGTGTAACATATATATTATATACTTATGTCCCAAAGGATTTTGAAGAGCTTTACAAACATGAATATGATTGAACGGTTTACTCACGTAGTATATTCGAAATGACTGACCAGGTTTCGATGGATTTCGACAATCATCGTCATAAAGGCCCATTTAGACGGTGCAAGTTTCTTGCCCGTTGCATGCCATTTTATTGCAGCAATAGACAACTTGCATGGTCTAAACGAAACGTCAGCCATACAAATCATTTATTGCTTCAATAAAATTGTATGCAACACGCAAGAAACTTGCACCGTCTAAATGGGCCTTTAGTGCAGAGAGCGCACCGAAACTGTCGGGCCGCCGCTCCTACCACTCGCCCTGACGATGATCGTTTCAATCGATCGATAACTGGTCAACCTCTCTGATTATAATACGCAAATCGTTTAGTAATATAATGAATTTATCACACGTAAGTTATTTAATAACTTTACATATTTAAAACGTAAAAAAACGAACAAATGTTTTAAAGGTGTTTAAAATAGACTATTAGATTGTGGCACTAGGCTCCCAGGCAATGGAAAGTAAACATTCATATATAGGCTTTGAGAATACTCGTCATATTCATTAAACATAGCCGTGCTAAACCAGTCATATAGTGAATATACTACCAATAAATAATAATCAATAAATATATAGGGACAAATTACACTGACTGCAAGCCCCAAAGTAAGTTCAGAGACTTGTGTTATGATATACTTATTCAACGAATTTTATAACAAATACATATACATATAGATAAACATCCAAGACCCAGGACAACAAAAGGCCATTTTATGTCGTGTTTAGTCCTTATCACCGACCGAACATTTGTTCATGGTCGGGTTATATGCGCACTTGAAATTGCATTTGTTCATGGTCGGTTTATATGCACACTTGTAATTGCATATACTCGAAGAGTATCTATAGCCCGACCATGATAAAAATATACGTATCTTTAATATGTCTTTTTCTTACCCCCGGTCGCTCGGTGGCAAATCTACACTACTTGTATATTCTAAATATTTGAGTGTTACTAATAGGTATCCAAAGAAAATTAAATGATTTGTGACTGACTTTTGCCAAATTAAAATCTATATTTGAATGTTTATTTTTATACGTCGGGAGGGTCTTTCTTTTCAAATACGAACTAACACCGATAATATTGTATAATATACACAAAATTATTATCGAATATTGCTTTGACAACAGCATACTTATTTACAAACACGAAAACACATTATTTCTAACGATGCCAAAATACTTAGGATATTAAAGACGTAATAGAAGCTCCCATTTTACATTCAATCCCATATTAAATACATATTTAAAGACCATTTAATTAAGTGACCATATTTCAAGAGCATGTTCAGTTCATACTGAACCTACTAACTTGGCTTTACAACCAAGAAACTGGGTTTTTTGGAAAGTTGTTCAGAATGATGGACTGAAGCATTACTTAAAATATTTGTACTTAATTAAAAAGTAACGTATATAAGGTCCTTTTAGTTAAGTGCTCGTATTTTGAAAGCATGTTCAGTCAATGATAATGAACAAGTTTTCCCAATATTTGTATCTAGATACAATAAATTAATTTTACTTTTTTTTACATAAAATAACAATACACTGCTTACCAAACCATAATTATTTTGGTATGCAGTGTATTGTATTTTTATGTAAAAGTAAAAATATTTTTATGCAGTCATTGCCTACTTGTTCAGTCAGATTGAAGACTGAACTGCCCCTGTAAAATGTTTATATTTAAAAGGACCTTGTATTGATTTTTTATGTAACAAATCGTATAGATATAATGCACCAATAACTTAGAAGGCACCTAGCTTCATGAGGGCCACTGCACATTGAACCACTAGTCGCAGTGACTCGCGATTAAGTAGCCTATTTGCAGAGGCACTTATGCAAAAACATTTTTTTATAGAAGCAGACTGAACCTATGGATACTCCCATAGTATTGGAGTAAAAAAGGAATACTAGTAAAAGTAATGTTAAAAATTTCGTAAACGAAAATTAAACATTCAAATTCAGTTTGCGACATGCTTCGTTTTTTGATTATTGCTCCAGTACTTAACTTATGTTTCACATGACTTTATAATTTCTATCGAAGTGACAGAAAAATGTATACTTATTCATAGATTTATAGATACATTTGCAACACTCATTCTATTCCTAGTGTCACTAAATGATTTTACAAAAATATTCGTCTTTTTTAAATACTTCTACAAATTGAAAATAACGTTTCCAAAATTATGAACACAACGAAATACCTAACGGATATCAATGTAACACGAATTTAAATAATACTAAATTTACCTAAATTGTGAACCTTATATAATGAGAAAACAACTTTGCTACACTAATCTTTGATCTAGAAAACAGGGTCTAACAAAATATACTGATACTATTTTAAGGCTGAATTCAGTCCATGATACTGAACAACTTTTCCCAAGGAACTTCATATCAAAATTAAAAAAAAAATATTGGCCTACCATACAAGTTACCGATCAGTTGATCGGAGTTTCTACGTAAAACATTTTTTTTTCATATTTTGATTAAATTCTTTGGGGAACTTTTTCAGTATCACATACATAAGCTACCCTTAAAAGTAGTTTCAGTATTTTATATAAGCTAACAATATATACTGAAACTAGTTTAAGGGTGAATTCAGTCTATGATACCCAAAAATCACCAAGAAACATGTATCGAAATTTGAAAATTCATTTTTGGCCTCCCGTACAACCGTTCAGCTGATCCGAATTAGTATGGAAAGCCAAAAATTATTTTTCATACTTCGATACATGTTCCTCGGGGAAAGTTGTTCACTATCACGGACTGAATTCACCCTTAAAATAATTTCAGTATTTTTGTTGGACCTTATATAATTAATTTATTGCTTCACATGAACAGCGCAATCATTATAAAACTACTATTTTTTTTTAAATACGTTATACAACGTAACGTTATAAATAAGCGCTATTCGATAGCAGTTGATATCGAATAATACAAATTGAACTAACGTAGTAGATGAAACTACAGGGTGGAGCTCTGACTAATCGCATGTATTCGTTACCGATTATTTTATTTATTTAACAATGTATGTACTGAACACGGCAAATATATTCGAAGAATATATAAGATAAAAGGTTTGCAAAGGCATTTTATATTTTATCTAAACTTACTATATTTATTGCACAACAAAAAAAAGTTATCATGGCGGACTTAAGGGTCCCCCGACCCTAGACCAAAATACAACTTTCCATACAAACGTAGTCTACGTTTTATTTCAAAACGACATGTCCGATTTGGCCAAAATTTTGTAATTTCAAAGATATTGCAATTATCTAGGTTTATAACTAGTTTCCGACAGTAAAAATATGAACTTGAAATAGAATATAGTGTTTTATATCATTTTTGACCATTAGTATGGGAAACTTCTAAATCGTTATATTTTCTTTCCAGTTCATAATTTTACTGTAGGAAACCAATTATAACCCTAGATAATTGCAATTTCTTTACAATTACCAATTTTTACCGGAATCTGACATGTGGTTTCAAAATTAAACGTAGACTACGTTTGTATGGAGAAGTCTAGGGTCGGGGGACTCTTAACGCCATTCGGCGTTCTACGCGCTTATGTTCTAGATACTTACCCCCTTATTTATAAAAAAACTAACGTTTGCTAAACTTATTTTAGTTAAAAGATTTGTCTCATTCTTTCAATGTCAAATATTGAAAAGAGGGAAAGGGACAAAACATGTTTTAACTGAAACAGGTTAAGCAAACTTTTGTTTATTTTTAAAAAAAGAGGGTTTTTATTTAATTTAAGACATACTAGACTTACTGAACAAAATGTAGCCTCTCAGTAACGAATACATACGCGTAAACAATTTCTCACTACTTAGTAGATTCTGTATCTACGTACGACTAACCTACAATCACTCGTGGACGCGTAACGTCGAACTATGACGAAAAGCATCTTCGTGGTTCTGCTACCCTGGTAGGTGAGGTGCTCCTGTAAGAGATAATTTGGGATTAAAATGGCTATATAAATATATCTGTCTGTTTTTACTCGATAAAATCTAAAACTCCTGGCCTGGATTATGATGCGGTTTTCACTAACAGTGAAAGTGAGAAAGTATGCATAACCGCAGGTTGCTGACGTAGTCTACAAAACTAAAAAACAAATCATACACACTTATAGACCAGCCCTCGTATTCATAATAATTGACAACCGTATGCTTAACCTATTTTAGTTAAAACATGTTTTATGACATTTTAGCTCTATTTTCTATTTGACATTGAAAGAACGAGACAAAACATATTTTAACTAAAATAGGTTTACAAAACGTTTGTAATTTTTATGAATAAGGTGGCAGGTCTCCAGAAGCAGCAAGGTCTATGCTAAGCAGCTGCTATCGGCTGAAATTGCTGACGTACAAGCCTTTTATCTCCGTCTTAGCAGTGTTCTCGAAGAGCGCAACTCGGTTCTGGCCTTTGCCCTCTTTCACCAAGAGCCATAACCGCAAGGCCAGTCCTACCAAACTACAACACAAGTCTCACCTAAGGACCAGGACTCCAGAAGTGGCAAGGACGTGCTCGCGATACTGCTATGCTAAGCAGCTATCGGCTCAAGTTGCTGACGTACAAACTCTTCAGCTCCGTCTTAGGAGTGTTCTCGAAGAGCGCAGCTCGGTTCTGGCCTTTGCCCTCCTTCACCAAGAGCCATAACCGCTAGGCCAGTCCTACCAAACTACAACACAAGTCTCACCTAAGGACCAGGACTCCAGAAGTGGCAAGGACGTGCTCGCGATACTGCTATGCTAAGCAGCTATCGGCTCAAGTTGCTGACGTACAAACTCTTCAGCTCCGTCTTAGGAGTGTTCTCGAAGAGCGCGGCTCGGTTCTGGCCTTCGCTTCCTTATCCAGAGCCATAACCGCTAGGCCAGTCCTACCAAACTACAACACAAGTCTCACCTAAAGACCAGGACTCCAGAAGTAGTAAGGATGTGCTCGCGACGCTTCTATGCTTAGTAGCTATCGGCTCAAATTGCTGCAAGCTCTTCAGTTCCGTCTTAGCAGTGTGCTCGAAAAGCGCAGCTCGGTTCTGGTCTTAGCTCCTTCACCCAGAGCCATGACCCCTAGGCCAGTCCTACCAAACTACAACACAGTCTCACCTAAGGACCAGGACTCCAGAAGTGGCAAAGAGGTGCTTCGACGCTGCTATGCTACGTAGCTTTCGGCTCAAATTGCTGACGTACAGGCTCTTCAACTCCGTTTTGTGAGTGTTCTCGAAGAGCGCAGTTCAGTACTGACCTGCGCCCTTTTTCACCCCGTGACTCCTAGGCCAGTCCTACCAAACTACAACACAAGTCTCACCTAAGGACCAGGACTCCAGAAGTTGCAAGGACGTGCTCGCGACGCTGCTATGCTAAGCAGCTATCGGCTCAAATTGCTGACGTACAAACTCTTCAGCTCCGTCTTAGGAGTGTTCTCGAAGAGCGCAGCTCGGTTCTGGCCTTCGCCCTTCTTCACCCAGTGGCCGTACACTCGGAACGCGCAGCCGTCGATGACCTGCAAAGGAAAGTTGTATTTCGTTTAAACCACGTAATTTCTAGAACTAGGTACATGTCTAAATTACTAAAAAAAAAAAGCATCAGAAGACATATATACCGCCCTCGTCTTCGGCTCGGGCGGGTAATTTTTGTGATCTGAGACATACTGTAATTCACCGAGCCAGTAAATTATCTACTATCAATTATTTTAGGAAATGCAAGCTAAACAAAGCATACATACAATAGAGACCTGTCCGGCTGCGCTAGCCAAGTATAACTCTGTTAGTACAGAGGGGATCGTGCTCCTGCAGTGGACACAAAAATACCTGATGATGATGATATTATCTTTATTCCTTACATTCCGTCCGATCGACGCGATGTGTTGTGTCTGCAAACTGCAACTTACTTAGTACTCTAAGTAATATGTGGTCTGCACTTTGCCCTGATAACTAGGAAACGAAGAGGTTTCTTGCCTTTCGTCGTACGCGCATCGTGTACGGATTTCTCAGGACGTCGTGTAGAGGTAGCACCCTTATTTATTATTTATTGTCTTTTTACATATCTTTCGTAGTACGCGCATCGTGTATGGATCTCTCAGAGCGTCGTGTAGAGATAGCGCTCTTGTAGATTTGTGCGGCAGTCTTTGAAGACGTACCGCGGCCCGAACTTTCACCAAGGCTTTTATTGTCTGTTTATATACCTTTCGTAGTACGCGCATCGTGTACGGATGTCTCAGAGCGTCGTGTAGAGGTAGCGCCCGTGTAGATGTGTGCGGCAGTCTCTGAAGACGTACCGCGGCCCGAACTGTCACCAAGGCTTTTATTGTCTGTTTACATACCTTTCGTAGTACGCGCATCGTGTATGGATCTCTCAGAGCGTCGTGTAGAGGTAGCGCCCTTGTAGATGTGTGCGGCAGTCTTTGCAGACGTACCGCGGCCCGAACTGTCACCAAACCAAGGCGCAGTTTGGCGCGAGCGTTGAAACCACCCGATTTTATGGCCTGTATAAATGGTAGCGAGTTAAAATGGCGCTTTGGTTGTTTGTTGAATAAATACCAGCGTGCATTTCATACAGACATAAAATGTGTCTACCCTGTCCACCCTAATATAATGTAGCGAAAAATGTATTTTGTTTGATATAGAACCGTTCTCGTAATTTAGATAAGATAAAAATCTACTCTGTAAAAAATAGTTGTGCACGTCACTAATAAATGCTCCGCTTTCCGTGGGAAATTCGAGATAGAAACTATCCTACGTCCTTACCCGGATCTTGAACTATATCCATACCAAATTTCATCTAAATCGGCCCAGCCGTTCTTGAGTTATAAATAGTGTAACTAACAGGACTTTTTTTGACATATTAAGAATCATTGGCACACAAAAGTCTTACAACACAACTTAACAAATCAAATTTTATAATAGAAACATGACAAGTTACACAACGAAAAAAATTGTGCGTGCAGATTAACTGGCAAGGAAACATTTACCATATATCGCAGATGAAAATGTTTGGAGCGCCATTTTTTTTAGTGCTTCTAACATAGTTGTAAACTTTAAAGGCTCATTTACACAGTGGAATTTTCTTGCCTGTTGCAAACAATCAAACTGAAGCAAAAAATTACTTGCATGGTCTATACTAAACGTCAACCATTGCAATCATTTTTTGCTTCAATTAAATTATATTATTATGTACACGCCGGCTTTTTTATTGGTTTTGAAAAGAATGTCGTATGGTAAATGAATTCCTTCATCCATATCCAAATTTGTGTATGACATAAGATAAATAAGTTGCGAAAATGATTTACGATCGAGAACACGTAGTTACGCCCGCCCAAAACTAACACGTAACGTCGATGAACTCAACGGCTGGCGGCGCCTGACGGCGGTACTACTAGTAGACCTCACGATTTTACTTTCGAGATTTAGTCAAAACGTTTTTTTTTCTGAATTTTTATATTGAATACCTAATAAGGTCTTACTAACGATCCCTATGAAATGACCTTCGGCTACAAATTCCGTGAACGCAACAGATAATAAACTTGTTCTGTGTAAATGAACCTTTACATTTAACGTCAAAACAGAGTAAAAAAGGCAAACACAAAAAAGTACATGCAAAGAACATGCTACTAAAAAAGCTAAGAAAGCATAACTTGCGCATAAGTGTAAGTGTATGTGTCATACATTGTTAATGTAGTATCCCAAAAACTTATTACGTACGGTAAATAAAGAAAACCCAATCGACAAACTGTACAAAACCATCAGTGGAAATAATTGTTAATATGTAATTCAGTTGTTCGGAAAAGTGATACCAAAGTATGAAAATCATCATTAAGGGCGCGTAAACTGCGTCAAGCAGGAGCACGCGAAGTGTTCAATCTATCTCTGTCACAAACTCTACGTGCGACATACACATGGCAACACACGACGTATTCTGCTATCTCTGTCGCACGTAGAGTTGGTGACAGAGATAGACTAAATAAGTTGCATGGTCCTACTTGACGCAGCGCACGCCTTAAAGCATTCATTCCTATTCGTTTTGGTATTATTTTTCTAAACAACTTTGAATATTGAATGGATGTAAACAAACGAAAAAATAAATTTAACATATTCCAATTAATATTATTGATTAACCTCCGCACATTAGACCACTAGAATAACAAGCAAAAGAACTAGTGACAAAATGTGCGGAAACTATCAGTCTTATTATAAAACGCACACTAACTCTGTCACTAGGTTTAAACCATTACCCGACTAAATCAAGAAGACATTTTCAGATGAGACAGTGGCATATTACTAGATGTCAACATGATTTGGTCGGATAATGTTTTAAACGTAGTAACAAAGTTTGTGGTTTATAATAAGACGGTATATGTGTAAGAATTTGGTGTTATATTTTAAACGTTGAAATCAAATGCATATTTTGTTTATTTGTGAGTAATCATCACATCAAATAATATACATAAATAATGTTGGTTTTCCCCTATGACGAGACCATGATGATTTATGAAACACCCAAGACCCATATCAATTTTAAAAATGCCAGAATCGAAGAACTTTCGAGTAGCAGACTAGAGTGGTTACCAGTATGCCACGGAAGTCGTCAAAGAAGTTAATTTTAATTGAATGAAGAGAAAAAGTAACTAAATATGGAGCGACAGAGGTTTGCAATAAAAGTTCTTATATTGAGTAAGCCCTCGAACTTACTATGTCTATAATTTTTCGAAACTAAAACCAAACTTAACCTCCAAAGTACACGACCGATTTTGATATCTCCTTTCACACAAAAAATAAAATAAAAGCTCGCTACAAATTGGTAACCTCCTACTTCGAGAAGAATTCGGTTAAAACGCAAACTATGGTAATTATTACTACAAATTACGATCATCATGGTCCCATACCCCATAAGTCACTTATCAACCCTAGACCCCACACAATATCACCCCATGAACACAAGATGGCGTGGTGAACGGCAGCGGTGTGCATTTTCTTCAAACATTGCTGTTTCACTCTAACTCTCAAAGCAAAGGCAGAATGCAATTTTAAATTACGACCTTATGGCTTTGAAATAAAGTACAAAACCAAGTAATTATAGTCCATTTGCCCATATTGTACGGCTGGTCGCGCGACAAAGACTGCGGCGGCTCGTTTAAAGACGCCGCATGCGCAGTACACTCGCAGAGTATATTAATTGCTTGCGCCGACTGTTTATATTCGTTATAACAGCTTGTTATTAAAAGTTTGCAAAATTAACTCTAAAACGGTATACTTAATTGGTATTTTAACTTTCCGTTGTTTCATTACCCTTTAACTGCGAACGTCGGATTTATCCGACAAACATTGTCGGGCCCATTCCGCGAACGTCGAATATTTTCGACCAAAATAAAATGCTCGTATAGCACATAATTTACGTATCTACGTATTATACGTATATTTAGTAATATACGTATAAAGTCTCGCGGTAAAAGGGTCGACATAAACAAATGATTACAAAATCTGTTATTTTTATATAGTTTCCAAAATAGCTTGGGGGTCTACTTTAAAAAATTTGAACAAATGAACTATAATTATACATATCTACGATGCCTAGCTATGCGCTAACTTTATTTATCTAGCAATGAGCCTCAAACCGCTACCGCTCACCGCGCGGTGTGCCCCAGTTACCATGGTCAACTGCTCGATCCTCGACATCCTGCGACTGGCGGTCGACAGCGACTTCTTGAGCGGCGTCATGTCCTGGTCCCACAACTACCAGGAGCGAAGAACATTGTAGTGGTGTATCGATATAACATGTTGAACGGTTATGCGATCCCAGTTCAAATTTTGCAAGATAAACTTTATTTCATAATTTTCTATTTGTTTTTTTCACATAATTCTCCATTTTTTTTTATACACGCTGACTTTTCATTGGTTTTGGACAAAAATATCGAATAGTAAATAAATTCCTCTATACGTAATCCAAATATGTGCATGACTTATGATAAAAAAAAAAGTTTCGAACATGATCTTCGATCGAGATCACGTAGTAACGCCCGTCAAAACAAAAACGAAAATTGTATCAAAATGTATCAAACAGGCAGCAATGTGATCTGGGATCGCATAGAGCTCAAGATAAAGTGCTTGCAAGCTCTACAGTGCCGCATACACCTTTAGTGCATGCTCATAGAATTAGCGAAGCGGAAAATAAAGTATTCATTAGTTACTATAGCTCGAAAAAAGAAGCGAAAAAATTGCAAATGAAATATCCAGTAAGTACAAAGTAGGTACTTATATTGAAAAATTGTCGTATTGTGAGAAAGAGAAACTAGTTGGAATAAAAAAATACATATTTAGCAAATAATTACGTATTTAATAAATGTTGATTTCAATGTCTTTGTCTGAAATAGTGACGTCATTGCCACAAAACAGATTGATAACTAGTGTTAGAAACAAAATCAACAATTAGCAAGTTATCGATGTATCCAACATTTTTAATTAAAGTATTGAGTTTAAGATTCATTGAGTGGAACAGCTCTCAAGACGTAAGCTCAGCTTTGCATTTATGTAAGTGCATACATATAGTATAAGTGACTAATTGGCCGTAGGCACGGAACGTCCCGCGCTTGGATTAAACCGGTTAATACTCAAAACTCGGCCTGAGACGCGACACGACTCTCATGCGTCATCTCTGAATAATAAGTGAAAAAAAAACTAGCATTTATAATAAATAATGCAATAAATTAGCATAATGACATTTCCTTTTTTAATCAAAATGGTTCATATTTTCAACCGACAAATAAAACATTTTTTTACTGTCTCTAGTTTTGGCGCTGACTCAGACTGATGCAAAGCTGAGCTTACGCCTCGAGGACTGTAACGTACAAAGTATCGAACCACACGCAAGGTATGAATGCGACATTTTGCGACCGTTTCACAATTTCTACCCAACGTTCTCACCACGCGGAAATTACGCGGGTAGGATTTCTGTAAACGACGTAAAATGCGTCGCGCATCATACGCTGTGCGTGGATCAACCCCAAAACTTTCGCAACGAGTAGAATATAACTTACCACGGTGTTGAAGAACGCATGGTTCAGCGCGTCTTGTATGCCGATTCTCTCGCTGGGGTCTACCACCAGCAACCGCCTGATAAGGTCTTTCGGGTCCTCTGTAAATTGTGTGTTTGATTGTTAAAACTTTTTTGTACTAAAAAGGAAAAAAAAGTAACTCCAAGTTTGTTTTATTTGTTTCATTCACCATCTATTATCTATATACACAAAATTGTACGATGTTTACTCGATGAATATTTTATCAAAACTAAAAACCCTACTTCACCCCCTCACTACACAACCGATTTTGATAAAATTTCTATAAGATAACTATACCTTTACAAACAAAATCAACAAAAATATTTTCTAAATTGGTCTAGGCGTCTTTGAATAAACGGTGAACATAAATAAAAAAATAGGATCGCGACGAATTGATAACCTCCTCCTCTTTGAAAGTCGATTAAAAACACAGAACACAGGCGGACTTATGCCAGTAAAAAAATCTCTTTCAGTCAATCTTCTTTTTGACTTTTAACTGCAGCCAAATGAAATCCGACAAGAAATTGAAATTTTGTGGGGTTTAGTTTTTTTTATGTTTCAATTAATATTTTTAAGGAAAATCAAACAACTTGACTAATGAGGTATTGTTGGAATTATCTTGATTGTCTGTTGGTTATGTGACGTCACACACAATTAAATATAGGACAAAAAGTAGTCTTACTACATAACTACTAATGTATATCTTGTAATAAATCGGCTTCTTTATAACACTAAAAAGTACTAAAACATACATGAACCACCACAGACCTAGATTTTTTTAAATGATCACCACGATAAAAACGTTATGCATCTCACCCACACACATATACCTTGATGGAATACAAGTAAATAAGCCAAATAGTAATTGGTTAATTAGATGGAAAACACAAATAAGTAGTAATTGCTATCTATTGGTTCAAACTGGTAGTTTTAATTGACGAATTGCTCATCGAGCAAAACTAGTATTATTTAGCGACGCACGTGTTTCTTTTTTTCCATTCTTTAGCTAGATCCGACACAGATGGGTGACCACAAATAGCATTAACATTTCTTGAGCTCCTCCGTACGTCGGAAGGCTCGATAAATCCCGGTCGTCATTTTTGAATGGTAGTCGTCAAGCTATGTCAGGTGCTTTAGGCACCTTTAAAAATCGGACATGGATGTCGTTGAAGGTGACTTAGAAAATACAAGCTAAACAAAGCTTATAAACATAAATGAGAGCTCTCCAACCCGTCTGGTCAGCGTGGAAAGAGTAGGCCTAGTCCTCTGACTGCTCTGGCCAAGTATAGCTCTCGTAGTACAGAGGGTCGTGCTCCTGCAGCGGAGACAAAAAGACCTAATGATGATGATGAGGCTGAAGAAGAAAAAGAAGAAGTGCTGCTTCAGGTCCCGCCCAGGGTACGTTTTCTGCCTTTTTATTTTCCAAAGATTTTAAGCATTTTAATGGAATTGGAGAAAAGACCGAAATAATAAGGATGACGAGTCAGAAAAGTATGAATGTAATTAGTCCGTCTTTTAGATTATCCAAAAATAATGGACCCATATTTTTTAATTCACCAATAAATTACCAGTTCACAAAGATAGGGAGCATCAAAGTTTCGGAGTAGGGGCTTGCGGCGTCATCGCTACGTAAAAATCGTATCTAGCCGTGACGTCATGCAAAATGTAAATGCGCTGTATCTTTGTCATTATTTGTCTCGCAGTGAAAAGATAAAATACGTGTACAATATTTTTTAATAATCTAATCGATGAGCCAAAAGTATTTTTCATGCCCTTCTAAACGATTTTGCTGTAGTTTTACGACTGGTGACCTGAGGTCTTTCTTTCGGTTTGCATTAATGCGCAGGCAGTTTTACAACCAACCGTTAGAGAACAGGAAACAAGAAGTGAAAGTGAACCATACCTGATATATCAGCCCACTCCGGGCTGGTGAAGGAATATTTCCCCTCCATGATGTTCCGAAGCATGACCATCTGTTTGCGGTGCCAGAACGGCGGGCACCCCACCAGCCTGAAACACCATATAATAACTATATAATAATACAAAACTTCTATACCCTTCTTGTGAGTTATTGTCCTATCTTCTTATTAGCCGGTTGACTGGAAGAGATTCCATTATGGGATAAGTCCGCCGTTGTCAATTTATTCTATTGTTTTTGTCTGTAATTTTGTTTTTTCATAGTACAATAAAGTTATTACAAACAAACCATACGTTGAAATTAAATATGTTCTGTTTTACCACAAAATTAATATGCAATGTCTGTTGCAAACAATCAAATTGAAACAAAAGATGACTTGCTTGGTCGAAACTAAACGTCAACCGTAGAAATAATTTTTTGCTTCAATTAAATTATATGAAACCGGCAAGAAACTTTCGCTGTGTGAATGGACCTTTACATTTAACCTAATGGTTACCCCTCCCCGCACCTCTTCTCCGTTCTCGTCTAGTCGAGGTTTTAGAGCGGACTGCTACAGGCACCTGAAGTGCTATTTTTGAAACGCGGAGTCACCTAAACGAATGGTTTTTCCATACAAAAAACCGTTCGTTTTGTGACTTCGCGTTTGAAAAATAGCACCTCTGCGGCCGCCTCACAAAAACAACATTAATAAAAAAAAGAAGAAGAACGAGTCGAGAACAGGGGAGAGGTGCGAGGAAATGGAACTTTCGGTAGTTTTACTATACAAACACGAAGTACAATTGGGTTAAGACCCTGTATTCCAACGGCAGATTCCGTGTGGTATCCGGCAGAGTAGAATAGGATATCCAAGGGAAGATCAAAGGAAGAAGATTCTAGTGGTTCAAGTCTTCCCGTGGATGTCGTAAAAGGCGACTTAGGAAATACAAGCTAAACAAAGCTTATAAACATCAATGCGACCTCTCCAGTCCGTCTCTAGCCAGACGGACTGGAGTGTGTAGACTAAATCCTCTGGCTGCTCTGGTCAAGTATGGCATGGCAGTACAGAGAGGGTAGCGCTTCTGCATTGGAGACTAAAAAAGACCTGATGATGATGATTCCAACGGACCTATCGGGTGAGGTGCGGGGAGATTTGCGAGCAACCCCGCAGACAATATATCTCGTCTGACTGGGGAACGGGGGGCGAAGTGAACGCGGAAAATAGATTGCGCAAACTTTATTTAGTATCTATCTCGCATGATGAAGATACCTACTTCAACATGACATATAGCATATCTATTTAAAAAAAACACTGATAGACTATCTTTTTTTATTCCAAGGATAAATCATGAAAACGAGCGTTTTACATTAATCTGAAGTTAAAAGGTTACGCAAATATAATAAGCGGCCGTTATCTTTAATAAATTACGTTTCTTGTATGGGAGACCCACTTAAATATTTTATTTTATTTTGTTTTTAGTATTTGTTGTTATAGCGGCAACAGAAATATATCATGTGTGAAAATTTCTATTACATTTCATGAGAGACAGCCTGGTGACAGACAGACGGACGGGCGGACATGAAGTCTCAGTAACAAGGTCCCGTTTTTACCTTTTGGGTACGGAACCCTGAAAATGTTTCAACTCCTAAAATATGTATTAAAATACTTCAGTTTTCGCATGATAAGACTTTCAACAAATGAGGGGCCGTTCACATATTACGTTACGCAGAATTTTGACTTTTTAAACCTCTCCGCCCCCTTGTAAAAAGGATCGTATAAAGGCATGCTTTATACGATCCTTTTAACTGGTATTATCACATTTGGCACGACCCCACTTCCTCCCCCAATCGCTGTAACGTAATATGTGGATGGCCCCTAATAGTAACAAGGGAAAACAAACGTATATTTGTTAATTGTGAACTTACAGAGTAAACATGATGACTCCACAGGCCCATCTGAAAAACAAACAAAAACACAATTAGTAGTTGTGGTTTGCAAGTTTAAATAAATAAATAAATATATAGGGACAAATTACACTGTGTGAGCTAGCCCCAAAGTAAGTTCGAGACTTGTGTTATGGGATACTAACTCAACGATACTATATTTTATAACAAATACATATATAGATAAACATTCAAGACCCAGGACAATTTGAAAAAGGCCATTTTCCAACTTGCCCTGACCGGGAATCGAACCCGGGTCCTCTGGGTGGCGGACTAGCATGGTGACCACTACGCCATGGAGGTCGTCCTCCGTGGCGTAGTGGTGTAAATGTTTGGCAGATACTAGAAAGATAGTACTGTGGTCGTTAACTTCCTAGTGGCTGTGTTGGTTATGGTAACCTTTTTTTAATTAACGTACTTTCTAATGATGATATTAAAAATATGTTTTTGTTGACGGTAAAATTTATTTTTAATGAAAACCACTTGAATTTAGTTATTTGTTAAATTAGTGTTCATCGAATAAAACCTTAACCTAAGTGTACTACTTTTAGTATATCTGTGACATCTAGGCGTATCTTTTTGGCCACATTACGATACAAGAGCGTTTTTGGGGCATAGAGTATAGACTTTTCTGAAGTCATATTATCTGTGTTCTTATAACCAATAGTAGTTCTTAAGGCCGCGTCACGCGAGGGGATATTAGTGTTTGTGAATATGTAAATGACAGATTACATATAATATGTACAGGCGTAGAAAAAATACTATCAAGAGTTCCGACGAATATCTCTATATATTTATTTATTATTCTAGAGCAAGATACATTGCGATTTAAATAAAAGCTTGTATTAAAAATACATTACAATTACATAACTATCATAAGATAGTGTATCTCTCAATACTTAACCTAACACAGTTAGGGGTCTTGTTATTTGAAATAAATGTTTTTTATTTTTAGTTTAAAGGTATAAGAATACCTTTAAACGAGCAATTCTTGTATATATTTAGAAATATATTTATAAATTTCTGCGATCTCGAAAACGGCTGTAACGATTTCGCTGAAAATTTGTATATGGGGGTTTTCGGGGGTAAACAATCGATCTAGATTAGTTTTATGTTCGGAAAAACGCGTGTTTTCGAGTTTTCATGCGTTTTTCTTTCCACGCAGAATATGGTCGCTAATTTCGTCGCGCCAACCGCCTTATTTTTAGCTCAGTGGTTAAGGATACCGACCGCTAGAAAGATTGTTACGGGTTCGAATCCCACTCGATGACTTACTTTTGTTTTTTTTTATGTTTAAGTTTATGTTAATTTTTTATTTTGCATTGTTTTTAGACAAGTTTAAAAAATTTTTGTTAATGTTTGAGATGTAACCGAGCAAAGCTCGGTCGCCCAGGTACTTTTTCTTTAACCGCCAAATCAAAACGCATGACAGAACAGATAACAAGTCCGCGCGTGGCTCGGACGACCCCAGTAACCCGACACACAAAGTTCACGTCCAATTTGTGGAGGCGTAACTTTGCGTCAATCGATTATCGATTGACTGTAATGACTTGATCTTTGCATCGATTAATGTCAACTGGTATTAAAAATACTAGAAGCTGAGCATGTACGATGTTTGAAATAAATTATAGAATAATTTTTCAGAGCCCGGAGTCCGCTACCTAACCTAGGTGATTTGACGAGGTTACTGGTCCTTAAAAACCCAAAGACCAGAACCAATCCTTGGATAGGTTAGGGCAAACGCTGATGGCGTTCGGGACCCACAGAAAAAGGTCATCATCTATATTTTCGGATAATAGGGTTATTCAATCCTGCAACATCCTAACCAGTCTGGAAAAGACTGTTCACAAAGTATGCTTCCCAGTGGGATTTAAACCCACGACCTCCGGATCATAAGGCGAATGCATTGACTTGCCTACACGTTGTAAAAACCAGTAACCTCGTCAAATAACCTAGGCTAGGTAGCGTTACCGCTGAAGATGCAACCGAGAATACGTAAGGATGATGATAAAACTAAGATCATATATATGGTCATGTGGTTGTATAACAGTGATCCTTATATAAGGAACGTAATCGCTCAAATTGATTATTGTTCGATTCAAATGAAGTGTATCACAGGCACTTAAAGCTAGGTTATGGAATGTCATGATGCGAAGGTCGAGTCAAGGTGATGTTTACTTTTATCGGAAATAGGCTGAAAAGTTAACATTTCTCTCTTTGTACTTTGACTGGAGTGCAGCGGTGTTTCCTTGATTCCATAAATAGTGTTTCTGAATGGCGTAGGGAACCCCTAGTTGATGAATGCAGATTTAGATATTACTAGCTGTGCCTGTGGGTTTCGCTTCCCGTGGGAATTTCGAGATAAAAACTATGCTATGTCCTTCCCTGGGTATCAAACTATATCCACATCAAATTTCATCTAAGTAGGTTCAATGGTTGAATATTAAAGTGGTAACAAAGAAACAAGTGGTTACAGTTGGTGTCCATCAGGTGTTCAGCCATTGCAGACTTTCGGTCCGTCTGTTACTGCTACTCTCTTACTGCTGAGATATGTTCTTTGACTTCTTCTGCTATTGTGCATTTAGTCTGTCCTAAGTATGAACTTGTTGAATGCAGTGTAGTTTTTGGCAGAGTAGAATAGGACCAGTTCAAGTGGATATTGTAGAAGGCGACTTAGAAAATACGCTAAACAAAAGCTTATTAACATCATGAGACCTCTCCAACCCGTCTGACCAGCATGGAGAGTGTAGGCCAAATCATCTGGCTGCACTGGCCAAATATGGCTCTAGTAGTACAGAGAGGGTCGTGCTCTTGCAGTGTAGACTAAAAAGACCTGCTACGTTTTGAATGCTACATTTTGATCCAGGCAATTAGCTATTCACATGTCTTTTATATAAATACGTTCAGCCGTTTTGGCGTGAAAGCGGAACAAAACTTTCGCATTTATATGCTACTAACAAGAAAATACTTTTTTTGAATAGAATTGTATAAAACTCACATGTCGACCTCCATCCCGTACCCCGGAGCGTCTTCAAACATGTTGGCCTTCAAAGTTTCAGGGGCGAGGTAGCCAGGCGTGCCGCATAGTTCTGAAAGTAACAAAAACAAATTAAATTGTTTATTTTTTGCTTTCTGCCATCTCATCCTAACCTACGGTGCGCAAACGTGGTCGCTGACCAAGAAGCAAAAGCTGAAACTGCAGGTTTGCCAAAGAGCAATGGAGCGCAGTATGTTAGGTATAAAAAGGACAGACCGTGTCAGGAACACCATGCTGCGCTCCTTTACGCAAGTGGTTGACGTTGAAATGAAGTCTGCTAAATTAAAGTGGGAATGGGCGGGTCACGTTTGCCGTATGTTGTCCGACAGATGGGCCCACACAACCACAACATGGGTTCCAACCGACGGAGTGAGATCCAGAGGAAGGCCTAGGATGAGATGGAGGGACGAGTTATCCGCTTTTGACAAAGAATGGCATGAAACAGCTGCAGATAGAAGTGATTGGAAGCAAAAAGGGGAGGCTTTTGCCCAACTACGGGAATTAAACGGTTATTAAAAAAAAAATTTTTTTGCTTAACAAACATATCAGATTACTAATTTTTTTTTTGTTATAAACTTAAAACCATAACCTGCACTAATCAAGTTAAAATCGAATCAAATGAAACTTTTATCTCGTCTGTCCTCCAAGGAGCTTGGTGGCTCGGCGGGAATGCGCTCTCACAAGTCAAGCGACACCGGGTGTGGTCCGAACTTGGATCGGTGGCCACAAGTGTCATAAAAAATTCTCGAGCTTCTCCATGCTTCAAGGCAGTCATCAAGCTATGTCAGATGCCTTTAGGCAGCTTGAAAAATCTGACACTAGTGTTGGCCACTTACACACACGAAAAACAAACATGTCATCTATTTATTTAAACCTAGAAATACAGTTAGTCTATGTTTTACAATAAGACAGTAAAAGAGGAAGTATAACATATCAAGTCTTTGTTACGAATTAAATAAATGAGGTTTCGTTTCAATCCCGGGTTCGATCCCGGCCTGCCGCCGGGACAAGTTGTAAAATGGCCTTATCAAAATGTCCAGTGTCTTGGGTGTTTATCTATATATATATAACTGCTCCGTGGTGTAGTGGTTAGAGCGTTCGGCTCATACCCGGAGGTCGCGGGTTCGATTCCCGGCGGGGGCAACGACTTTGTGTTGTTGTCCTAGTTTGGTTAGGACATTGCAGGCTGATCACCTGATTGTCTGATAAGTAAGATGATCCGTGCTTCGGAGGGCACGTTAAGCCGTCGGTCCCGGTCACTGTCTTTGACATTGGTCGTTACCTAAAACCATGTCAAAGGCCTTTAAGGCGGTCTAAAAACTAGTGTTAGTCACTAACACACACGATAAGAAGAAGAATCTATATTATGTATTTATCATAAAATATGGTGTCGTTAAGTTACTATCCCGTCTGCGCCCGGTGTTACCCGCGCCTAGAGTAGCCTATGTGTTAAACCAGGGTCTTAGCTTCCAGCATACCAAATTTTAACAAAATTGGTCCAGCCGTTTGCGCGTGAAGAAGTAACAAACACACACTCACTCGCCTTTATAATATTAACTAGAGGCAGTGCGCGGCCGCGTTAACCACACGTGTGAAGTCGCGGGCGTGATGCAATATAGCCTATAGCCTTCCTCGATAAACGACCTATCTAATACCGAAAGAATTTTTTAAATCGGACCAGTGGTTCCTGAGATTAGCGCGTTCAAACAAACAAACAAACTCTTCAGCTTTGTATATAAGTAAGTATGGAAGTATGGATGTGATTTTATAAGGATGACTCTTCCTTCGCATGTTGTGCAGCTGTGACAATAGTCTTTGTTCTAGCCCGCGCAGCGTGCAGTATAGTGTTCCAACTACGTAATACAAGTAGGGAATGGACAAGAGACAAGTTCTAGCTCGACAGAGCGTAGTATTATTATTAACAGTACTTCAACAAGTGCCGCATACAAGCAGATGGATGGGCCCACAGGGTCACCTTGTAGGTACCAGATGGGAGAAGACGTGAGGTAGACCAAGGAAGAGATGGCGGGATGACATCGAGAGTTTCAGCAAATTGCTCGGGATAGGAGAAGGGAAGGCCTTTGCCCAGCAGTGGGACACAACATCAGGCTAATAAAAAAAACATGTTAATCCGCTAGATGACAAGCCAAATCAGACACTTTTTTCTCAACTTCAAAACAAACATTATCAATACTCAATACTCAAATATTTATTATAACTTTCTATGGGAGAGATCATTATTAAAGTTTTAACGAGATAAATTTACCGGAAACTTTTCAAAAATAATTATTCGAATAAGTTTCCTTATTTACATAGCATTTCCCGAAATAGCTAACAAGTTATCTATGTAACATAAACAGTGCGATTGCACTTGCTCATGCGCAAGTATAAGTTTAGTGGCCCATTTACTACAGGTTACAAAGTTGACGCCATTATATGCCAAGGAAATGCTGGCTAATTATGTATGTATGTATATTTAGTACAACAATAAATGCTACCTAAGTGCGGGTATGTACTCCATTATTCATAAAAATAAAGTAAAAATTACAAACGCTTGCTAAACTCTTCTAGTTTAAATATGTTTTGTCTCGTTCCTGCCATTTTACCGTTCTTGCACATCTTACCGTTCTTAATGCCACATATTGAAAAGAGGAAAAGGGACAAGACATGTTTTGACTAAAATAGGTAAAGCAAACAGTTGTTAATGAATATGAATATAAGAGTAAGCATATACACATAGGTTGATTTTGTATACTTTAGCTACATTCATTAAATCAGAATCTATGATAAAACGCAAAATCGTAAGAAAAAGAAAATCATTTTTGTGTTCTTTTTTCATCAGAAAGTATCCAAAATTTCTAGGAGTAGACATTTTATATTCTTCTTTACGTTTTTCTTTTCTTCTAACGAGTGTTATAAAGGCTAAGATTGATATCTAATTGTACAAGCTGCCAAAAGGTAACTGATGTGGCTCAACGACTGTCATTTAGCGGCAATAAACATGTGTACGGATGGGGACTAAACTTTTTTTGTTCATTATGTAGATTATTAAAAAGTATGGTATACGTATTTAATCTGATTAACAAATATAATAACGAAGATACAGCGCATTTAATTTCGCGTGACGTCACAATAAGATTTTTAACCGAAGATGACGTAAATCGCCCTCACTCCGAAACTTCAATGCGCTATATCTTTGTGAATTTGTACTACTTTGCTAAACAAAAAAATACGGGTCCATTATCTTTGGATAATTTAGTTGACGGACTACTTAGGCTAAGGCACAGACGGGGCCCGTCCTTTCAGTGTGTTGAGCTCCGCGACGTTTCTATACATTTTGCATGAAACCGTCGCTTGCCGTCGTGACGGACGATATTACGTCTTTTCTATCCGTCTTATTATAAAACGCAAACTAACTTTGTTACTAGGTTTAAAGACCAAATCAAGTTGACACTTTCAGATGAGACAATGGCATATTACTACTTAGATGTCAACTTGATTTGGTCGGATAATGGTTTAAACCTAGTAACAAAGTTAGTCTGCGTTTTATGATAAGACGGTATGTGTCCAGCGCTTTAGAGCTCTAAGGTGAGGCAGGGTATAATAACTTACCGAACAGTTTCTCGCCTTCTTTGAGTATCTTCGCGAAGCCAAAGTCCGTGATCTTCACATTGAGCTGGTCGTCGAGAAGGATGTTCTCTGGCTTCAGGTCTCGGTGGACGATGGCCTTGCTGTGCACGTACCGTACGCCCTCCAACACTTGCCTGCAATGGAATTTGACGGTTAGAGAGGAAACATATTTAAAAAAAAAAACATGAAAAAATAAAGGTTTAACAAAAGATGAGATTATTTTCGATCAATTTTCTCCTAAAAAAATATATATTTTAAGACATGTCATAAAAAGGCTTTCCATTTAAATTATATGTATAAAAATCCCAATTATAAAAAGATTTTAACCCCTTGGCCTAAATTTGTATGGAACCCTGATTTAAAATTGTATGGAGATCATAAAATGTCTGATTTCGGTAATTTATTAGAACTTCGATTTAAGAAACTTTAAATATTTAGTGTGGACAACACTTAATATTTATATATAACATTTCTACAGCTAAGACATTCTCATTTTTTACTAGCGGCCCCCTTCATATATGTGAAAACCTCACCAAAATCACTTCTGCAGTTCTTGATTTCATTTTGTACAGATATGACACACTGGAGGACTAAAATGTATACTAAGTATGAATCACTCATAACATACTTTTATTATTTAGTCTATTTACTTCCCAACTCCATCCGTACGTACGATAATATCTATACGACGATTCCAAACATTAACACGTAACCAAAAATCTTATTTGTTGATAACCAATATACACAACTAATTAATATACATACATGTGTAAGTCCCAATGACCAACAAAAACTAGTAATAATTACCTCAAATATATTAAAAACTACAACTACGTTAAAATATTTGTAAAATTGAACACACGCGAAAGACTTCTTCCGACCGTAGAACTTTTCGTTCATTCCTCCCTCAGAAACACTTAGTGCCATTGTCACAGAAAACGCACTACCAAACAGTCAAACACACAAAGAAAGGTCGCTTATTTTACTTGAACCCTCTTTGGTCACAGTTATAGTCTGTTATAAAATATAGTCCACTAAATGCACTACTAAAAAGGCAAACACACAAAAAAGCCCGTTTATTTTTGTTTTTCATGTGTGGCAAGCACTATTGTCCGAATTTTCAAGCTGCCATAAGACATCTGACGTTATTTAGTCGTTTGGTCGTAAAATGTTTTGTACTTCCACAAAACACAAAACTGCTTTCGAAGTACTAGGAGATTATGATTACAAAAGAGTATCACAAATTCACAATAAACTCGAATTTTAAATACTGTTGACGATCCAATCGTGGGCGATTTAGACTAGACACCAGGAGCACATAACAGCCCAACAGTCTCCTTACAACTGAGTCCAACTAGAATTTACGCGAATCTCGGTTATCTGGCCGCGCTAAGTAGGTACATATGTATGCAGTACATAATTACAATGTTATTTACACTGGACACTGGTCGCTTTATAGTTTAAGGACGGATTGAAGTATGATCTAGTATTTTCCTATGAGGGAAATGTATAGTGCACGAAAGGCCTTAACACAGATTACATAGTAGTGTTCGTAGTATCAGGATTAGGTATATATGTATTAACGTTAAAACTACTTACAATAAATAATAAAAAATTGAGATAAAATAAAGTCAATCATCATTAGGTCTTTTTGTCTCCACTGCAGGAGCAAGACCCTCTCTATGCTACCAGAGCCATACTTGGCCAGAGCACCCAGAGGACTTGGCCTAAACTCTCCTCACTGGCCAGACGGGTTGGAGGGGTCTCATTGATGTTTATAAGTTTTGTTTAGCTTGTATTTCCCAAGTCGCCTTCTACGACGTCCACGCAAGGAGTTGGAGTGGCCCTATTCTACTTTGCCGGAAACCACACGGCTTAATTAAGTCCATATTTAAGTAATTTCAAGTAATTTCTTTGCCTTTGGGCCTTACGGCCCTTGGCTCTGTCTACTCCGTCAGGGATAAAGACGTGATAATGTATCTATACACAAAATAATGAGCATATCAAAAAGAGCTTGTAAAAAACACTAATTATATTTAACAAAGGAGATTCCAGTAATGTTTACGCAAAATTACGTATAAGCGAGATAATTCATACATTGTTTTCATCTCGGCGAGTTCGTGGACTAAAGTCCAATGATAGTGCTAATATACAACTCAATACTATACAATGTGTAGTCCCCAGGGCCTATATTATTTGTCAAAACTATATGTGCTGAATAAACTTAAGAAATACTTGTGCTATTTTGATGCGATTTTCGCTGACGTGAGGAGCATTTTTCGCCTGATGTAAATATGGTAATGATAACGAATATAAGCCTGACAAGCTGGTGTTAAGATTTTTCTGGGTCTCATCGACGACGGTCGTTTTCCAAAATCTTCCAATATTTTATAAATACTGGCAATCCAAAATGGGTTCTTTAATGTAAGAAAAAAACACTTAAAAAAAAAAGACATTAGGAGAAATGCCGCCTTTTCAGCATGAAACAAGATGATTGGGAAAAGAGTGTTGCTGTGTAATTAATACAGAACATACAAGATTTCAAGAGCACCCCGGATTTATTTAGCATTACCTAATTATGTGATACCCAGGCTATCAGGAGATCGTAACACAATATCGTTAGCGACCATCGCCGACAGATGTCGCTTACTATCGCAGGGATACTGTCCCTCGTCTGTCAGTCTGACTGACGGATAGAAGTCACAAAGGACAATGAAAGGGCCCTGTTGGTACTCTTTGCTTACGGAAAAAAAAACTTACACTTCACCTACCCATCGGTTTATAAACATAATTATTTTTTTCCTTGTCACTAGGTGGCGCTAGTTATTTATTAAAACATTTAAATCCTTTATTACTATTACTTAAATAATGTAGTACTCTAATTAATTAAATATGACTTATATGAAATGCAATAAATAGTTTTAAAGCATATTTAACACTTCCTTTGTCACTTTTTTGTTAGTCGCGTGTGCTGCCATCTCTGTGTGCCTACCTGCAACTCCAATTTTGCCTACTAACGGACCCTCCAAAAGTTTAATGGCGCTGGGTATCTTTTACGTTAGTAATGACTTCGCTTATTATAATTATCTTTAAACAATTTTTAATCAAATGCAACAGGATAAGTGTAATATTGCACATAAGTTGCCCTTGGCGAGTTACAAGCGGGTCGGTGAATAATTTAAAACTATTTTCCGTAAGTGAACGTATTATATTGAGTTTACTCTCAGGAGTTTACCACTTTATTTTCAATTAATAGAATTCTGATAGTCTACAAGCAATAAATTATAGTTTCATGAACTTTCGATCAAAGATACTCAAGTTATCGTTGAACCAACATACATATATAACAAGGTTATTTGCTAGGCAAATTAAAAACAAAACTGCTTTCAAGAACGCCATCTAGTGATGAATAGCGGAACTACCAATTACTTTTAAACGACTGAACCTAATTTGATCAAACATAGCTCAGAACCACCGAAAGGGAACTATGCTTTTACGTAACAAAAATGCATCGGAATTGGTCCATCTGTTGAAGCGTTACGATGCCACAGGCAGACAAACGGACAGGCCGACACCAACAGACATTAGCTTACCATCTTTTTGGTCGGGGTTTAAAAACTCCAGCTTGTTCAAGTTGACTCTTAGAATTTCGCTCTCTTCACTTGCTCGTTCAATTAAAAAGAAAATTACCTCATAATATATCTAGTCTTCTTCTCAGACAGTGTGACGACGGACGTGAGGTAGTCAAACAGCTCCCCATTCTTGCACAGCTCGAACACCAAGAAAATGAAGGTCTCCGACTCAAACACGTCCTGAAGTTCAACTGGAACAAAACACTGACATTTAAAAAGGTTAGGTTGCATATTTATATCGAAAAAAAAATAACTTAACCCTTTAACCTTTGACAAAAATGTTCGTGCCCATTTCGGGATTGGCTCAGAGAACCCAGAGAACCTGTGTAACCAGAGAACCTGTATAAATCCGACATTCGCGGTGAAAGGGTTAAGTATAGCATGTTTAATGTTCTCCAGTCTATAAATTATAATTTAATACATAAAGTAACATCAGTAACAGTGTTGGTGTAAAATGAGTTTAAGAACCGGCTACTTGAATGTGCTTTGGAGGGATCATTTCTGCATTAAATTATGACTGAATCAATATGAGTATTACATACAGAATGCAATCTCCTAAGGTCCTGCGCAATATGCGTCCCCGTCCCCCGTCCTCGTACCTCTCCCCCGTTCTCGCATTGTGAAGAATGTTGAGCGGAAGGCTGCGGGCGCCTGGCCGCCTCTACAGGGATAGGGGGAGAATACGGTGATGGAAAACGGGGACTTATATTGCACGGGACCTTAGAAGATTCCGTTCTGGATATAATACTTATATTTATTTACCAATTTATGCACACGGAAAATGCATACAGAGAATTCATAAAATAATAGTTGTACAAAGGCACTACTTATCTCAAAAGAGATCTCTTCCGGTATGCCTGTGAGAGCATATGTCTATGTAAGAGAGGCATATATAGGCTCTATTTATATTTCTGTGATTATGATTCCATTTGTACAGTACATAATCTGATACTAGAACTGGCCACTAACAAATTCAAGACCATCTTACAGCATTCACCAAAGGAGTCACAACTCACTCACTAATATAAGGATGCCCTGCCACCATTCTCAGGATGTGTATCTCCTGCCGAGTGGCATCCCGCATTATGTGGGTGTCGATGCCATCTTGGGATTCCTGACTCAGGTCTATGATCTTGGCTGCATACTCTCTGCCTGTTTCTTTCTCTATGCATCTTCTGACTGTTGAGCTTATACCTCTGGAAGCAGAAAAAGTATTTAAAAATACATACATATTATCCGTGTGGTTTTCGGCAGAGTAGAATAGGGCCACTCCAAGTCCTCCTGTGGATGTCTTAGAAGGAGACTTATCAAATACCAGCTAAACAAAGCTTATAAACATTAATGAAACCTCTCCAACTCGTCTGGCCAGCGTAAAGAGTGTTGGCCAAGTCCTCTGGCTGCTCTAGCCAAGTATGGGTAGTACAAAGAGGGTCGTGCTCCTGAAGTGGATACTAAGAAGACCGGATGATGATGATGATGGTGACATATTATCACGTTTGTTGCACATCGGTAGGCAGGGCATATCAAATGGAGGTCCATTTGATATGATCCTGACAGACCTCTTTTGCTTCATCTACACAAATCACTTTCTTCATGCAACAAGTATTGATACCTCAAGAAATTGACACTTTGGTAACAAAGTATTAATATCTTAAGGTATGGTATCGAGATACTTGGTATCGAAACAAAAGTTTTATTTTGATTTCAATTTCAATTTCAATTTCAATTTATTTATTGCTTTTCACATTATACATACATATATAAGATTACACTACACAGTCACTTCTTAGGTTAGTAGGTACAACATGAACCCTGTTAGGGCATTGCAACAGAAAATAACGGAACGGCATGCGGATTATTTCTTAGTATGTATCAAATTTAATATTAAAATTATTATGAAAAAAAATGTAATTTCTTTTTATTGATGTCTTAAAATTTAATTTAATTTTGGTCATATTTTTTATTTTATTTATTTTATTTATTTAATGTGTCGATACTATACTATAATATTTAATAACGTCCAAATGTTGTTTTAATTTAAATGTCAATGCAGATTATGTTATTCGTTGATTTTGATTGTGTTTTGATTTTCATTGTGTTTTATGTTGTAATTTAATTTTAAAAAAAAAATCTTAAATATAATTGTATAGCAGTTTTATTACTTTCTTCAAATTTTTAAATTATGTCTAAGAGATTTAAAATATCTATTATTTTGTAAAACACGTTCCTGCTAGATTTTTTGTGAAACTTATTAACACAACACTACGTCCAGGTTTTATATAAATGTATTAAAAGTACTTGATACCTTCTGATATAATTATTTTTGTTCTGATCCTTTTTCGTGTAGATTCTTTTGATACATTACTGGTATCGAGTATAGTATCTATAATTTTGACATTTTGGATATCCCTAGTTACGCCATGTCTTTGGCACTTGTGAACCGATTTTACTTAATTATTCTTTTTTTGTTTAAAACCCTTTAGTACCAAGTTGGTTCTATATTCATGTGGAGTAAATATGATGAAGAACTTAGGATATATAGAAGAAACTTTTAAAAGAAAATAAAGTTGGCTGATTTTTTTCTTTTGATTTGTATGGAGGGAATCGGAACTTTTCAAAATTTTTACCAAGGGAATAGTTTACCGTTTGATAAATTTAATGACCACTTCATAACTGTTTGATAATATTTGATTTTACGGCGGCGGCGGAAGTGAGCGAGTCTCAAGGTCGTTGGGAAGACTTGCAACTAATGAGCATGTACCGTACTCATGGACAATCACCTATTAGTAAGCTCTTAAAAACTTGGCAACAACGCAATTCGGAAACCACGCACGAGCCCACATAGTGATAACTTTAAAGAGCAAATGCACTCACCTGCCTATTATCTCTTTTGGCTCATATTTTGCGTAAAACTCTTTCGCCGCATCTTTGTCCGGCAAATTATCGTCGTCTTCTTCTTTAGCCATATTGTTCACTATGTTTGATATACTGTCCAACTATTTTAACGTAATTTCTAGTTAATTAAGTCCACAATGACGAAAGGTTATTGTTGTGGCCATTCGATACACACGATTTTTTGAAGTTTTTAGTACTTAAACAATGCAAATAAACATACATTAGCTAACTTATTCACGCGTCTCAGAACATTTACTAAGTATATTGGAGACTTTCCAAAAATAATTCTATTTTTCACACAATTTTCTATTCAATGGAATAGGTCAGGCAATGCTAATTTAGATTTTCCACAGAAAGAACAGATGATGACAACCAACTGACAAGTAAACTGACATTTTTTTTTTTTTTCCTTAAATTAATTTACGGCTCTGGATACTGGTCCTTTAGAGCCAATCTTTATTTATCTCTTCTTTATTCCTAATCCTAAACCCTTAACTATACAATCAAAGGTTGGTATAGGTCCTTTGATTGCTTCACAGGAGCTTCTGGCGACAAATCTATACGAGTCCACTGGTTTTCATAGCCGATTGAGTGGCGGACGGCGCCCAAAGACGCCCACCGCAGTCCGCAAATAAATATCACTACAACCGCACTATGACTGTCCACTTTAAACATTTCACATATTGTCCATGAGAATGAGCATTTATAACACCAAACTACACCAATTTCATATTATAAAGTCCACTAGAATCAATTTGCAAAACAATTTAAAGCAAACTCCAACTGGACCCCTTGACTTCCCGCCAAAAACTCGTAAACTGACATGAATGACATAGTGTTGTGGTAAAATAAAATGAAAGTGGGTTCTTTCGAGGAAGGAAATTAAAACGCCGCGCCATCTATACTTATTTAAAATCCACAGAGTCTGCAATGTTCGATTTTGGATTTTGGACCATCATGATATCCATGATTGTAACATTTGTAACGGAGTCAAAGTCACAAAATGTGTACATACAGCAGTCTAAAATTAAATTATAAAATCATTTTACCTAGAAAATAACATTTTATAACTAGTAGTTCGCCACGAACTTAGACCTCGCGATTATTATTTCAGAATAATGTACATGATTTGGATGAATTTTACTATCGGTGCAGGTTTACCGATATGCGAATTCATGGTTGTGACCAAAGTTCCAAAATAGTTGCCAATCACAGCCCTTTCTTCAAATAACTTTGGATCTAGTTCTGAAATGTCAGGAGCACCTTCCAACGATATCGGTTAAATATGATAAAATTTATAGAACTACTTATGAAATTCAAAATAATAACCATAATAGCTATTCAGAGAAATTACTTCGTGGATCCCAGGGGAGATATGTATTTTTAAGAAAGTTGTTCAGTAGTCCGGACTGAATTCACCGTTAAATAGTTTGAGTATATTTTGTAAGAGGATTTGTATTGTATATTCGTCACGGCTTAGTCAGCTAGACTTCGCGAGTCACCCTAAACTCGTTTAAGCATAACGTATAAAAAGTTGTTCAAATAAAAAAATATCGTTTTCATAATGGCAACAAAAAAGTCTAATGACATTTTGGAAAATATTTTCAAATGGCGGATATATGACAGTTTTAAAATTTTAAATCCCCATATTTCCGCCATTTAGAAAAATTTCGAAAAACTGGCTCGACAAAAAAATTCTATTTAGTTGCTGAACCTGCTTACAAAATTTCATAAGAATCGGTTAATAAATGCGACCTGTAGGCGAGAACAGACAGACAGACAGACAGACAGACAGACAGACAGACAGACGGACAAAAGAATTTTTGGCTAGTCTCGAAACTGAGACGCTTCGCTCGCTTCGCTCGCTCGGTCAAAAACATATTTCAAAAAGGAACCTACAAAAACCTTCATCATCATCATCATTGGCAGCCTTCCATATCTTACTGGTATGTTGAAAATAGACCTCTCTCAATGTATGCCAACCACCTCAGTCCTGACCTGAGCCTTACGAAACCAGTTACGTTACGACTCTCGGTTCTTCTTATATCATCGACCCACACCACAACACAATACATCTAGGGGTCGCCACTCCGTAAGCTCAGCACTCTACCTATCGTCCCCTCGTCTAACTTGCCAAGTGCCCTTCCCAACTCCTTTTGTGATCTATAACACGCTTTCTATTCTGGCATCCTGAACTTACGTTCTTTGTCGGATCACGATGTTAGGGATTCCGTCTTACAATTTTTTTAATTTTTCATTTACCCGTCCCAAGTCCATTTTTTTTAACTTAACTATATGTCAATATAAACTGTGTTTTCATTCCAAATCATTTGGAATTGGAACTAAAAAGTCACTGCATTGATGATCCTCTCGGGACCGGGACTACAAAGTGAAAACGAATATCTTAAGGGATTTTTCAAATGTTTTTAACATTTGAAAACTGAACATGAATGTACTCAACTCAATAAACAAAAATAGAAAAAGTTAATTTTGAAACAAAAAATATTGGCACAGGTGTCGTCGTTTCTCAAATTTGAAATACATATCGCCTTCAACACATTGGAAATGACTTTTTGCAAGTCACCAGATTTTTTGCTTTTGCGCTTACACCAGAAAATATCAGGGATGTAAAGGAAAACGTATCCAAAACCCTATTATCTGAAAAATCAAGAAACGTATACATATATCAAAACATATGGCAATTTCTTTTTTAGGAAAAGTAAGATGAGAACTTCCTGCTTTTGTGTAAAAATAATGGCGTCAATATGTTAAATTCAGTTCCAAAAAAAATTGTGCTAGATATACACGTTGAACAGTAGTTTTGGTTACAAAATTTAGATGGCGCTTCAAATAAAGCATTTATTTTCTAGTTTCTGTTATAAAATTACCACTCTGTGTTTTTCTTGTGTCTAATTGTCTATGGTCTTTTTAACATATCATAGACATGAAGTTTTATTATTACCATCAAGATATATAATTTTTTATGATGTCCAAAACTCCAAACCTATTAAATCTTATGACAAATAAGGTAAAATATTGAAATTGACTTAGGCGTAATGCAATTTTAGTGGACGTGAACTATAATTAATTTGACTGAACATTCATTCAAAATAAAATAATAATTTTTTGGCCTACCTATTTTGTCAACAGCTGACTGTAGTCTATGGTTAATTATTTTTATGTATCTTTCTTCTCTTTCACACATTTCGTATGTTTTCGCTTGTTGTCCCGTCCGATTGTCTTGCAATTTTTGAGTGCTAAGAATTTTTTGATTGTTCATGTTTCTCTGACTTTCCCTCATATTCTTTGTGTTGATTTGGATTTCGGTGTCGAGCTCCAGCTTCAGGACCTCCAAAACAGGTAAGTTGTTATTGCGCACTGAATTTTTACCAAGTGAAGTGACATTTGTGATTGCCTCAATTTGATACTTCAATCATCATTTTCAACCTTGAGGCTATAGAAAATACCAGTTTTCTTTGTTCTAACCGATTTTTTGTAAGATGATGTTCTTATCAGGGGTCCCGTTGTTCATAATAAGACAATTTACAACTGCCTTTTATTGGTCTCCTTTTCATATCAGTTTATCGGTCGTTGGTTTCGACCTTTTATCGTTGTTACTTAACACTGCAGTAAAACCATCGGGTTAGCTAGACCACGCATACATGTAAACATACCTTTGTGTCGCTGGTACTGATCCACGGTACTGATGTTTGCAATATTTTCTAAATTCCTGCAGAAACGCCTCAGGAAGGTTCCTACATTATCTAAGGTCCTAAATATGGGTACCAATATTATTATAAGGAACACTTCAGTCTATCATCCGTAACAACTTTCTATATTGAATGTATTACAAAAAAAATAAAAAAATATATAAGCATACCCTCACTTATGGTTATTATAAAAAATTCTGTATCATTGATACAGACCCAAAGAACTATACATATACTCACTCCCACTGTATTCAATAACAGACTCATTATGATGCAATGGCCATAAATTGTAGGGGCTGATCACAACATCTACACTTGAAGATATGATGTTCAAGTGAGCTTTTCGCTTTGGTGGTGTGGAGAGAGGTTTCGAAACAATATCACCTGAGTGCTTGAATTAGACTGATATATTGATAAGGTTGCAGGAAGGCACTTTACTCAGGCCGCTTCCGATTGGTCACTTTGAAAATCCTTGGGGGAGGCCTATGTCCAGCTGTGGACTTCCTGTGGCTGATATGATGATGATGATGATTGATATTGATTGTGATAACTTGAAATGTGGCCATACATTGGTACTCACACTCAAATAATAATGTGTTTTAGTCCATTCTGACTTGCTAAGAAGAAGAATACCAGTTGATGTTCAATTTATCATCACATCAACTGGTAAAATATAAAACCTGATTATATATGGAACAAGACAAAATTGAACAAAAAGATGGCATAAAAAGTAAAATCATTTGTTTTCGCTAAAAATGTGGAAAGTTAGGTACTTAGAAATGTTGCACAAAAAGGTTTATGGAACAAGATAATTAAGTTCAGTGGTGTTGCATCAAACAGCTGTGTTGTTTCACTTGCAAAACCTATTGTATTTATTACCGTGAACAATTAAACCTTAATTGTTTTATGTTTATTTTACACTTATTTAATGTGCAGACATAGTAATAGAGTATACAAACACACATATTTACACGGAAACATATTACCTGCCTTTGGTATTTACTTTTTTCACCCTATTCTCATAATAATATATGTAGGGACATCATGTTAGTTGATATGGCTATTTGTGACCTAGGCTGTAATAGTATTTATCATTATTCATTTGTCCATTTTCTAAACACAAAGATGTGATACTTTCTTTGATATTATTTTTCTAAAGATGTGATTTCACTTTTTCGTAGTTCATTCATTGATGTACAGATGGCATTACTAGTTATAACATCGTAAACTATAGTTATCAAATCAAATCCTACAACATTAGTAAAATAATGAGCGTGTTTTTTTGCGCTCATAACTACCTATGTTGAATTACACAGTAAGAAAATACACCGATAAAGGTAAAGAGGTCTTTTAAAAATGAACATGTAAATTTAAAGAATCGTTCAACACGTATTTAAGTCCATGATTGTTCATGAGTGAGTTCGTACTCCAACTCGCACTTGGCCGAATTTGGGATGGCTGTGCCAAGGGCCTGAAAAGCTTTGATAGAGCGAGACAGTCTTATTGTGACTTCTAAAAGAAGAAAAAGACAAAAGTGCCATGTGTTGTCCTTATCACCGACCGAACATTTTTTCAAGGTTGGATTGTATGATTACTTCAAATTGCATATATTTGAAGTGTACCTATAACCCGACCATGAAAAAAATATACGAAGTATCATTAATATGTCTTTCTCTTACCCCGGTCGCTCGGTGGCAAATCTACACTATTTGTATATTCTAAATCTTTGGGCCGTGCCCACAACCTTTTTTGAGGGCTGGATCCGCGCCTGCATCCAGCCGGGCGTAAAAAATAGCCAAATCGTGTAAACTGTTGGGGGTATTTATTGAAATTCTTCTCGATTTCGCATGGTCTTCAGCATCTTTAGGTGAACAATGATATGCATATTATATTTGGAGAAGAAAAAGCGGCTAAGCGCATTCCAAGCTCCGTATTTCTTCTCAATTGGGTTGAAAATAAATTATTCGGTACAATTCATTAAATAAAACGTCACAATATAGTGTCTCTTTTTATTGATCCTACCTATCATTTTTTAACATAATTTTAGATTTATTAATGCAGAAAAACTAATAATAAGTGCGCTATGTGACTTCAAAAGAGCATGATGTCACATTTTCGTATTTCACACAAATTCCATAGAATTTTTTTATTTTAACCTTTAGAAAAAAGTGTCTGATTTGACTAGTTGTCATCTAGCGGATTTCGCATGGTATTTACCATCCTTGGGTGACCAATGCAACGACACATTATATTTGGAGAAACAAAAGTGGGTAAGCGCACTTCAGGCTGCGAAGCAGCACAGTTGAAGATGCAACCGAGAACGCGCTAATTAAGAAAATATCCTAGTCAGACCACAAGCTTATGTCAAGTTCAAATAGCGAAGTCATAGTGCAAAGACGTAAGCAAACTGTGACTGACCTGGTTATCGCAGTTAGTAAAAACCTTAATTACCTATGCAAGCCGGCTATAAATAGAAAGGTTACATAAAGGTTCTATTGATAGCACGAGCATATTCCATGATTGTACTTGATCCCGCATCAGTAGATTATTTCGCGCTGATTGGTCAATCATTGGCCTTTCCAAGGATTTTCAAAATGGCCGATCGAACGCTGTCATTTTGAATCTGAATCCAGCGTTGCCCTGCAAACTTGATTAAGTCATATACCTATGTATAAAAACTACCTTATACCGATACCAATAATATAGGTATCGATTTTATACATGTAATATGTGATTAGGCACACGAATAAATAATAGTACTCACGTAGTATAAGTAGGTACTTAATTGATTGCAAAGGACCTCTAATTTTTACTCCTGACCAAAAGAGGGATGTTATGAGTTTGACGTTATTGTTTGTCGGTCTGTTTGCCTGTGGTATTATAACGATGGATTTTTGATTTCGATGTGGTTTTTTACGTGAAAGAAAGTTCTCTTGCGGTGGTCTTAGCTATGTCTGATGAAGATCGTTTCAGCCATTTAAAATTTCTTGAGGGTTAACGCTTGAAAATCGGGGATTTCTCTAGCAAATAAATAGATGGCGCAACAGATATCAAGTCGTATCGGTAGTTACGCCACTCATCACTAGATGGCGTTATTGACAGTCGGGAGTATTTTTAATTTACCTCTGCAAATATACTAGTTATACACATCTACTTTTTAGGGTCATAGAAATACTGAAACTATTTAAGGGTGGATTCAGTCCACGATATTGAACAGGATTCCCCAAGGTTAAAGTGAAAAACGACTGATAAATTTGGGCGTCCCATACAGCTGATCAGAGTTTCTTTAGAAAGCGAAAAAAAATTTGTTCCTTTAGGAAAGTTGTTTGAACTTGTTTGATATCTTGGTACACTAAGTCTACATTTATATAATTTTACAAAACTAAAAACTGACTTCATCACAAAACTACACAACCGATTTTGATGAAAATGTTATGTGACCATCTTCCAAGTACCTATGCCCTTTCAAACAGAAAAGATTTTTTTAGATTGATCCAGCCTTTGGGCAAAAATGCGAATCATTTTAACAGGCGATGCGGCTAGCAACCCGTCACTGTGTTGATTGCTTTTCCATCTTCTCGCCCACCATGACGCTAAAAGTGGTTTTTGAGTCTTGCGGCCCTAGGCTCTGCTTAGAGCCGCAAGACCCAAAATGCTCTGTCTGCCCCATTAGGGATAAAGACGTGATAGTATGTATGTATGTATGTATGATCCAGCCTTCTTTGAGTAATCGGTGAGCATAACATACATTTCATACGGTCAGGGCAAGTTGGAAAATGGCCTTTTTCAAATTGTCCTGGGTCTTGGATGTTTATCCATATATGTATTTGTTATAAAATATAGTATCGTTAAGTTAGTATCCCATAACACAAGTCTCGAACTTACTTTGGGGCTAGCTCAATCAGTGTAATTTGTCCCAATACATTTTTTTTTTCGTTAGCTATATAGGTCCCATCGTTGGGCAAAAGCCTCTTTGTTAACATACATTAAACTATTTTATTGCAATTGGTTAAATAGTTTTTGTATTTTTTGCTTAAAGTTACGTTAATAGGGCTGTAATTGTTAGTAGTTTAATTTAATTAGACTGAATCGGTCTTAACGCCTGCGAGAATTAAATAGTTAAAACACAAGTCTGCGAATATGCTTGTGTAATTAATTAAATATGAAATGTAAAACGCTTTTATCTGACTTCCAAATAAAAAGAATGTTATGAATTCTTCGCGAACTTTTTTGTATATATGTTCATTAAATTAATCGAAGACGCCTAGACCGATTTAATAAATTCTTTTTTCGTTTGAAAGGGTATACTTTTGCGGTTTTGCGAGGTGGTCCCATAGAAATTTCATGAAAACCGGTTGTGTAGTTTAGGGGTTGTTTGTTTTTAGTTTTGAAAAATTATGCTTTATGGTGGATACGTGTTCCTCGACAAGGCCGCACTCACTTCGTTAGTTTTAATTTTTGCTAAAAATACCGAGGAGAAAACATGCCCCAATCTAAGACCGATATTGGCTGATGTTGGGTGTTTGTGGAAGTTTCTATATTTATGAAACCAGGGCTTTACAGGTATATCAAATTGAATTTTGGAATACATTTTCGACATATGTTCACCATGACACCTTGAGTAATAATTTACCAAATGTAGCTTGTGAGCCTACTACTACTCAGCCTAAAATTTTGATAAATAATACAAAATATACCTAGTTCATTGTTTGTACATTACAGAAAAACCTATAAGAATTCTATAAATTGAAAATAATGTGGTAAACTCAATAATATGGAATACCTACGGAAAATAGTTCACTAAAACACCACTAGATAGCGCTAATAGTTGTTAACTCGCGTCTTACTGTGAGGATTTCAAATAAATAAATAAATATATATATGTCGCAGTTGGATTGAATAATCCGCTGTTATTCAAAACCTCTAGCTGTTTGGCATTACAGCTCGGTTTTGTAATATAGCTGAAAATCATTCAGCTAGATCGTCCAATGTGTTACGTTTAACAAACAGGCTTACGTAAGATTGTAGAACGATTAGTTCGGAATTCTGCCACTAGTGGCTTGTGAAGTGTCAGTGTCATAACAACAAATATGGCCTCCCATTAAGTAAATTCTTCGCCGCGTTCCGGGACTAAGCTGTTTTTATCGAGAGACATCGTTTGTGATTTCGGAGTGCAAAAGATTGAAAAGAATAAAGCAGACCTTTAACTTGGATCCCATATTGTTATTTCGACGCCCGCCTTCCGGCAAGATGGAAAATTCACATGGATCAATTGGCCGTAAGAAATCGCTGCGCCATTGAGTTGTCGGGCTTCCAAAATTTCTATATTTCTAATCCAATTGCATCGAGCTGATTATCATTCTTCATTGGTGTTTTATGATGTTGGAGACTGAATTACTTAGTTAGGAGTTGAATTGAGGTTTTATTTCAATCCCACGAGTAACACTATTGTCTCCTCATATATTATTTCGTTTGGTAACACAGTTTTATTTAATAATGGTAACCCTGTATGCTATCTCAACGCTAGCTGTTTTGTTAAACGTAATTACGTAACTCATTGACAATCGAGCTGAAATATTTTCAGCTGTTTTAAAAAACCGAGCTGTATTGCCAAACAGCTAGAGTTTTTGAATAACAACGGATTATACAATTCAACTGCGACATATATATGGACAAATTACACGAGCTAGCCGCAAAGTAAGTTCGAGACTTGTGTTATAGGATACTAACTCAACGATAGTATATTTTATATCAAATACACAGAAAGATAAACATCCAATACCCAGAACAATTTGAAAAAGGCCATTTTCTAACTTGCCCTGACCGGGGATCGAACCCGGGACCTCTGGGTGGCGGATTAGCATGGTGACCGTTACGCCACGGAGGTCGTCAAATGTGATTGACTGGCATTATACGGAACCCTCTCCACGCGAGTTCAACTCGCACTTGGCACATTATTTTATACAAGGAAGGGTTAGATCCTACAAACCCCTTTTAATTAGGCTTATGTTCTAACGACAAAGTACTAACCGAAATTAATTTATATAATATCAATATATTATGCTGGTAGTAAGCAAACTGTTCTGACAAGCTAATATCTCTGATTATAATTAGCTAACCGATTAAAATTTTATTAATAGATACAAGGACATAACAATGACACTAATCATCAAATGTTTTCACAGTATCTCTGTTTGTTATTATGTATCAGTGAAGTCTGATTTAAAAATGTTTGTAAATAAAACAGTTGTATTACAAAACTGTTTGTAAAAAGACTATTTAAAAACAAGTATTTATAGTTGTATTAGTTAACTAGTCAGGTAGGTTTTAGCGTTCCATAACCAAAGAGTAAAAACGGGATTATATTACCAAGACTTCACTGTCCGTCTGTCTGTTTCCCACCAGGCTGTTTCTCGTGAACCGTGGTAACAAGACTGTTGAAATTTTCACAGATGATGTATTAAATATATAACAATAAATACTAAAAATAGAATAAAATAAATATTTAAGTGGGCTCCTATACAACAAACGTGATTTTTTATAAACCCTGATACGGAACCCTTCGTGCGCGAGTCCGACTCGCATTTGACCGGTTTTTAGGGTTCCGTAGCCAAATGGCAAAAACGGAACCCTTATAGATTCGTCATGTCTGTCTGTCTGTCCGTCCGTATGTCACAGCCACTTTTTTCCGAAACTATAAGATCTATACTGTTGAAACTTGGTAATTAGATGTATTATGTGAACCGCATTAAGGTTTTGACACAAAAATAGGAAAAAAAACAATAAATTTTGGGTAACAATAAGTTTCCCCATACTTAGAACTGAAACTCAAAAAAATATTTTTCATCAAACCCATACGTGTGGGGTATCTATGGATAGGTCTTCAGAAATGATATTGAGGTTTCTAGTATCATTTTATTCTAAACCGAAAACTTTGCGCGAGAGACACTTCCAAAGTGGAAAAAAGTGTGTGTCCCCCCCCGTAACTTCTAAAATAAGAGAATGATAAAACTAAAAAAAATATATGATGTTCATTACCATAAAAACTACCAGCGAAAATTGGTTTGAACAATATCTAGTAAGTAGTTTTTTTTTAATATGTCTTAAACTGCAATTTACCTTTCATTCAATCAACTCGAATATAAAAATTAAAAATAACATACTACAAGGCTTTTATATTATGTTATTTGCTACTACGGAACCCTTCATGGGCGAGTTCGACTCGCACTTGGCCGCTTATATTTTTACTTATTTGCCGTAGCTTCCGGCCTACAATAGGTAGGACCACTCTATATCTTCCTGCGGAGGCGAATAAAGGACTAACACAAACATCTCGTACTTACTACAACTGCATACCCAATCTGTCTGTTTATTTGTTTGTACACGCTAATCTTCGGAAATACTGGACGGATTCGAATAAAACTTTTTTGTTATATAGCTGTTAAGCCTGGGCAACATATAGGGTATAATTGATTTTGGAAAATGGAACACGTGATGTAGAACTATAACGGTCCAGCTTAACTAAAATATAAAAATGACGCCTCAGCAAAAGTTGTTCAGCCTGATGAGCATTTTCTGGAGTCATAAAGTCCACGCGAATGAAGTCGCGGGCTTCGGCTAGTTGTAAATAAGACTATTGTGGTTTCTTGTATATTTTAAGTACCAGGCGTCCATAACCAAACAATTAGTTGTGCGTTTATTCTCACTGCCCGAGTTGAATACTTACCGTGTTAGGTTGTTGACCCTAGTTCTATTTTCTCACAGCGCAAAACTAGTTTCTTACGCATTTATTGAACTTATTACTGAGGCACTTGGCACTTTATTAATATACAACGTGGAAGGGTATATAACATACCCGTAATAAATCGAACCACGGATTATACTAGATCACTACAGTACAATATAATAAAAATAATAGTCAAAAGCTAAAAAAAAAATCCGACTTACTTCTTACTCCCCTCGAGGACAAATTTTCCGCAATTAGGCCCGAGTTTGCCGGACCCGTTTTGCGTGGGCAGCTGACGCCGGCCTCAGTTCTCGAACCAGCCCAGCTCCTGCAGGAAGCCTAGAACGCCTGTTGGCGCCCTGAACGCTTCCGCCATGGTTCCCGGATGTTCTAGGAACCTTCTTCTTATGTGTGCGACACCATCGCACTCCAGGAAGAGATGGCTCGCAGTTTTTTCAGCCTCCATGCATGCTCTGCACAGAGGACTGTTAGTTAAACCTAGGGTAAATAATCCGACATTTCCATACATAAGTGTGTAACCGCCCGGGCAATTTGTAGAGGAATGTCGTTTTTTTCTTTGTTTCTTGGGTATGGGGATTCTTAAGAGTACTTTACCCTAGACCATACTACACTTTTTCATACAAACGTAGTCTACGTTTTATTTCAAAACGACATGCCCGATTTAGGCAAAAATTGTAATTTCAAAGATATTGCACGTATCTTTTATAACTATGCCTATAACGGGTTTTCACAGTCAAAATATGAACTTGAAATAAAATATAGTGCGTTATATCATTTTTGACCGTCTGTATGGGAAACTTATACATCCTTATATTTTCTTTTCAGTTTATATTTTTACCGTAGGAAACTAATTCTAACCCTAGATAATTGCAATTTCTTTAAAAATACATTTTTTTACCGAAATCTGACATGTTCATTCAAAATAAAACATAACTACGTTTGTATGGAGAAGTCTAGGGTAAGGGGGGATTCATAATAAAGGTATATTTCATTTTAGTTTTAATTCGATAACTACAAAACTACTTTCTCCTTACTCGATTAGTGGCTGGCTTATTACCAGGACCTCATGAATCGCCAAAGGTACCCCTGACAACACGGAGCACGGACGGCCGCGTCGTGTATTTTATTTCAATTTTTACTTCGATATCTATAAAACTCCTTTCTTCTCACTCGGTGCCTAGCTTAATACCAGGATCTCATGAATCGCCAAAGGTACCTGACAACACGGAGCACGGATGGTCGCGTCATCTGATTGCACCAATATCTGCAGATTTCGCTCGAATCGTGGCTTTAGAATTGTCCATTTCACGCTTCAGTTGTCGTCTATTTCATTTTACGAAGCCCTATCTTCTGATATTTTAATTTGCTAACAATTTTCAACCTACTTTAAAAAATGAGGATATAACAATCGATTGGTTTTTTATGTTTGTTACCGCAGAACTTCAGAACTCCGTAATTTAGTAACTGATTTGAAATATTCTTCTATGTTTATATGTATATGTCGCAGTTGAATTGTATAATCCGTTGTTATTCAAAAACTCTAGCTGTTTGGCAATACAGCTCGGTTTTGTAAAACAGCTGAAAATAGTTCAGCTCGATTTCAATGAGTTACGTAATTACTTTTAACAAAACAGCTAGCATTGAGATGGCATACAGGGTTACCATTATCGAATAAAACTGTGTTACCAAACGAAATAATATATGAGGAGACAATAGTTGTTCTTTATTATTTTTATATTACTCGTGGGATAGAAATTAAACCTCAATTCAACTCCTTACTAAATAATTCAGTCTCCAACATCATAAAACACCAATGAAGAATGATAATCAGCTCGATGCAATTGGATTAGAAATTTTGTAAACCCGACAACTCAATGGCGCAGCAATTTCTTACGGCAATTGATACACCCACGTGAATTTTCCATATTGCCGGAAGGCGGAAATAACAATATGGGATCCAAGCTAAAGGTCTGCTTTATTCTTTTCAATCTTTTGCAGTCCGAAATCACAAACGATGCCCCCGATGTCTCTCGATAAAAACAGCTTAGTCCCGGAACGCGGCGAAGAATTTACTTTATGGGAGGCCATATTTGTTTTTATGACACTGACACTTCACAAGCCACAAGACCCACAAGTGGCAGAATTCCGAACTAATCGTTCCACAATCTTACGTTAGCTAGTTTGTTAAACGTAACACATTGGACGATCTAGCTGAATGATTTTCAGCTTTATTATAAAACCGAGCTGTAATGCCAAACAGCTAGAGTTTTTAAATAACAGCGGATTATACAATCCAACTGCGACAGATACACATCCGGAATGATTGGCCCAATTTAAATTTTATTAAAGTCGGGTCAGTCTTTTAGTTTTGAAATGAAATGAACTGAAAAAAATATGTGTATAACAGTATGATATAAAGAGACGGCTTTTAATGCATCAAAATTATACTGGCCAAGTGCGAGTCGGACTCGCGCACTAAAGGTTCCGTATCATGACCTATAAAAATCACGTTTGTTTTATGGGAGCCCCACTTAAATATTAATTTTATTGTTTTTAGTATTTGTTGTTATAGTTGTTGCAACAGAAACACATCTGTGAAATTTTCAACTGTCTAGCTATAAAGGTATCCTAAAGAAATACGACAAAGCAGTTTATATGCGTATTCAAATTGCATTTCAATAACAAACCTATTCAGAAATGCACTTATTGACCTATCATTTATCAGTATCTTCAGTGCATGTGACCTATCGCAACGTTAAACATAATCGCATACACTATTCTATTTTTACCTGCTACATGTACTCAGTTATCTAGGTATAGGTATATATGTAGAATATAGTATGCTATAGTGGCATCACGCCTCTCTGTCACGAATGCATTTACATGTAATATGTAAATCGATGCACGTGAGTGAATTACAATATTAAGTCATAATTTATTGTTAAATGGTAGGTAAACATATGTAGCTGTTGTTGTTAGAGCCCGGCCAAATAAAAAACCTAGATTTCTTATTCAAATAAAAAAATTAAAAATATAAAAAAAAATTAAATATTTTTTAAATTTTTACTCTTTATTATTATTAAAAACACTTTTACATTAATACTGTAGGATTGAAATTAAATAAAAAAGTGTTCTTTTTTAAATGTTTATAGCGGTCGTTCACGATCACCCTTCATTAGCCAGACTCTAGTGCATTTCTTATGTTTTCTATCAAAATCAAGTATATTGTTACACAGTTTTATGAGAGTTAATTTACATTTTGCAATTTCAAGCATACATTTACGACGAGACGCTCTGTCGCTTCAAGATGCAATAAACGTGCAGGCAGAGGATGCAATTAATAAAATACGTTGCATCGCTGATTTATGTGCGTTTTGTGCGTGGTCGGCATTCAAGCCGCAAACACTAAATATGAAGATAGAAATGACACTTCATGTAAAGCACAGGGATTTTTTTTCTATTGCTTTTAAATGTAATAATTATAATAACAGATTTATGTGCGTTTTGTGCGTGGTCGGCATTCAAGCCGCAAACACTAAATATGAAGACAGAAATGACACTTCATCTAAAGCATAGGGTTTTTTTTCTATTGCTTTTAAATGTAATAATTATAATAACAGATTTATGTGCGTTTTGTGCGTGGTCGGCATTCAAGCCGCAAACACTAAATATGAAGACAGAAATGACACTTCATCTAAAGCATAGGGTTTTTTTTCTATTGCTTTTAAATGTAATAATTATAATAACAGATTTATGTGCGTTTTGTGCGTGGTCGGCATTCAAGCCGCAAACACTAAATATGAAGACAGAAATGACACTTCATCTAAAGCATAGGGTTTTCTTCTATTGCTTTTAAATGTAATAATTATAATAACAGATTTATGTGCGTTTTGTGCGTGGTCGGCATTCAAGCCGCAAACACTAAATATGAAGACAGAAATGACACTTCATCTAAAGCATAGGGTTTTTTTTTTCTATTGCTTTTAAATGTAATAATTATAATAACAGATTTATGTGCGTTTTGTGCGTGGTCGGCATTCAAGCCGCAAACACTCAATATGAAAACAGAAATGACACTTCATCTAAAGCATAGGGTTTTTTGACGTGATAACGTCTTTAAAATCGTTTTAGTCGGGTGACATGTTCAGAAACTTGTGTCACACCAAAACCTCACGAGCGCGATCGCAGGTATAACGAGAGAGAGACGGACCGATCTCCCGTCTCATCTCGAGCGCTGCCAGTCATTCCGTGAAACGACGTTATCACGTAAACATCTCGATCGTAAACCTACTTTACAAACAACCAATTTTTTTTTATTGCTTTTAAATGTAATAATTATAATAACAGATTTATGTGCGTTTTGTGCGTGGTCGGCATTCAAGCCGCAAACACTAAATATAAAAACAGAAATGACACTTCATCTAAAGCATAGGGTTTTTTTTTCTATTTCTTTTTAATGTAATAGTAATAAGTATGCATTTTTAGAAAAATTAAGTTTTTAGATAACGAAAAAAGCATAGTTTTATACTTATAAGTTATAAGACTGAAAGACAATGACAATTAGGTATGCAAAGCTTCATAAAGGTATATTTTTTATATTTTTTTCTGAAAGTACATCTAATTTGAAAAATATTATTTCATTATTTTATTTTATTATTATGTATTTATTTTATTAAAAATATTTTAAAAATCGAGAAGCCAAGCCGAAAGGTAGTCTGAATAGGGTATAGATTCTCTGCGTCAAAAAAGAAACAAGAATGTCAACGTCATACATATCAAAAATGACAAATGATAATCTAACTTTTAGTGCTGCCAGGCCGAAACCTTTAAAATATCCCGATAATTTTTGACTAACTAAAAAAAAAACCGGCCAAGTGCTAGTCGTACTTGCAAACTAAGTATTCCGTACCATACCAACAGATAAGTTTTAATACAATAATAAGATCGATTAAAAGTAAAAGTTTATTCTAGGGTCCCTATAGATTATTATATCTTAAATTTTTAAAGCTTTTTTATTTTCACTATTAATTGTTATAACAGTCATACTTATTACTCATTCTACTACATATTACTCATTCTGTAAAAATTTCAACTTTCTACCTATTACGGTTCAAGAGTTACAGCGATAGACATACACACTCTGTAAAATTTTCAAGTATCTACCTATTACAGTTCTAGATACAGCCTGGCGACAGACAGACGGACAGACGGATGGACAACGGAGTCTTAGTATTAGGGTCCCGTTGGCACATTTTGGGTACGGAACCCTAAAAATGAGGTTACGTTCAGGTATATATCCTATGTTAATATTATTACAACTCCACGCCGCCTCATTAGTGTGATACTTTAAATACTTGCTTTACTAACAAACAAACACAAGAAACTATAAAAAACACAAGCAACGTCATCAGTATTTATTAATCTTCCTTCTCATAAATAGAACTTTTTAAATCTGCGATGGCTGAAAATCAAATTCGATCGCCAAGTAACAATTTTCTAAAAAGTTCTACATTTTGCTACAAGACAACCTATCTGGCAACACAAAAAAAATGACTTTGACATTTTGTAATTTTTTCAACATTGCGCATCCAGGCAAAGTATTTAGCCTTGTAAAGACTACCTTTTAGAGGTTATTTAGATGTCAAACCATTTTTCATAAAATATAGGAAATAAGGACAATCATATGGTTTTTCGAGCCAAAATTAATAAAATGCTGCTTAAAAACCCAAAACCTCGAAGTGGGTTTCCATAAAGCACACTGTTAAATTTTCTTTGCATACCTACTTGGGAAAATAAAACCTCACAAAATAGTGTCACTTTTCATTGATATTAAGAGCGCTATTTGACTTTAAAAAAGCATGACGTCACGCTTTTGTATATCATACAAATCTTAAGGAAAATGTTTGTTTTGACGTTTGTAAAAATGCGTCTGATTTGACTTGTCATCTATCGGATTGTGGTTTTGTGTCTGTTAGACTTAGAATTGGTCCGAAACATTGCTCTGGGAAATGAGTGATACCACAGTTATAAGGTTTTTGCCTGTCTAGTAAAAAAAATAAATCATCCTGAGCCTACGATCCAGTCTTCTCGGACAGAATTAAGGACAATCAAGTCATCATTTGTATCACACTATATAACCACCTGTCGAAACACATCCATTGATTGATCATGCATGAGCGAACATCACAACAAAACCTCAACTAAATAGCTTCAGTCTCAAAAAAGGCTTTTTATTATTCTAATCATATCTTTAAGATTTTCCCAAGCATCACATTCCAGTGATCGATCTTCAAGCTGACCCATATTCCGATTCCTCTCGCTTCTGTACGTCTTTCTAGTTAAAGACTGTTACCCTTTTGATCATTTTTTATGAGCCTGATGCTAAATATCTTTTTTTTGATGACAGGTGAACTAGCCATGTCTGTTTTTTTTATTTTCTTGATAGTGGCGATCAAACTTCGTTGAAACTTATTTTACCAGTGTCTAGTAAACTAGCCATGTCTCCTTCGCATAGTCCATTGATTGCAGGCCAGTACGCAGTTGAAATGGCGTGAAAAAGCATGTACAGTATATTTGGAACTTGTTCGATATCGTTGTCGAATAATATCTGTTTGTATAATGTCCAAATTATAATACTTCCATGCAAGTCTGAGAAAAGAAAAAAACATATAATGTATTATTAGCTGCTTCTCTACCGGCGCAATCCGTAAAAGTCGATCGAGGAAATGGAATCATAATTAGCAGCAATAGGTTACGGCTAGCAACGTAGCAACCCATACTTACTTATACTTAATATGTTCAAAGGGCAAAATTCTATTCTTGACATGAACTAAACATCATTCAATTTATGCTATGCTCTATAACTAACGAATCTTACGATATAAGTGTTTGATAATTATAGAAATGCCTATCTATCATATATTGTTGTTTTATCATTTTCAAGAAATAACCGAAGGTGTATTAGAAATTTTAATGTTTAATCAGTAATTAGACCTTTACAGGCACTTTTACACGTCAATGAGTATAATTTACTTTACGTGTAGTGTATATTATTATATTTTTTTTTTGAAGAATAGCTACCGATACCAGCAGCGCTTCGCAACGACCACTGTACCCATTTAGTTACACGTGATGTTATTATTTTGATCTCTATAAACTCAGGTAGTATTTTTTTCACCATACCCCGCAAGGTGCAATATTCCTCTCGGGAATTACTCAACGGATGGTTTTTTCTTTGGCATTGTAGGTATTTATTTGAATTTGTTTTAGAGCTCGGTATTCCCAAATAGAATTTTTGCTTTTTAAAGTATCTTCGTTTTTTAGGGTTCCGTAGTAAACAAGGAACCCTTATAGTTTCGCCATGTCTGTCTGTCTGTCTGTCTGTCTGTCCGTCCGCGGTCCTACATAGAAACTATAAGTACTAGAAAGCTATAATTACGCATGGATATGTATACCAATCATGGCGAAAAAGTCGTAAAATAAAATATAGAAATAATTTTTTTTTTAGGGTAGCTGCCATACAGGTGAAGAGGCAGTCAATATTTTTTTTCTCTACAAACACATTGTGTGGGGTATCGTTGAATAGGTCTTTTAAAAATATTGTGAGCTTGGAAACACCATTTTTCGATTTAGGGATCCGTGTCTGAAATATTTAGGTTTAAAGTGAATTTTTTTGTTAAAGTCACGTGTCTATCTACTAAACGGTTATATATAGACACATGAAAAAAATCACAGCTAAAGTACATATAATGTAGTTTAAAAGAAAACTATCAGAGTTAAAAAAGGTTAACAAATTAAAAAGTTATAGGCGATCAACTTATAAAATGTACTCGAAATTTCATACAAATTCAATAAATACTTAGACGTTTTAGATGTTTTTAGCAACTACGGAACCCTACACTGCGCGTGGCCCGACACGCACTTGGCCAATTATTTTTATTATTCTTTTCTTAGCCACGTTAAAGAGAAAATTTGGACTGCATAAATTTCTAGCTATAGAGATGTAACAAGTTAATTTGCACGGCAAATTAAAAAAGCCAGATAACACCACCTAGTGATGAGTGGCGGAACTACAAGTTTCAACCGATGTTAATTGATATCAGTAGTGCCATTTATTATTTGACAGGTAAATAAAAAAAACCCGACATTCAAGTGTTAACCCCAAAAACTTTTAAATGGCAGATCCGATTTTGATCAAAGATAGCAAGAACCACCGCAAGGGAACTTGCTTTCACGTAAAAAACCCGCATCGAAATCGGTCCGACCGTTGAAGAGCTACTACGCCACAAACAGACAGACAATAGCGTCAAATTTATAACACCCCTCTTTTTTGTCGGGGGTTAATTGTACGCAATATCCACCCTCATCTTCTATGGCTTTACCGCGCGGTTGTTTTGTTTTCGTGGTATTGGAGGGATTCAAGTGAATTTTGTTTTGAAGTTGGGAATGTCGAAATAGAAACTTTTTCTTTCAATTTTAATATAAAAAGGTTTGTTATGAATTTGCCAGAAACTGCTCTTTATAGAGACGAAGGTACTTAATAAACAAAAGACTATTTTTGTTACGTACCTATTTTTTTTTAGTCCTTTAAGTATTTTTACTTTTATTTCCCTCCTTAAACAACATTAGTCGGAAAATAGGAAAGAAAACATTTTCAATCCATGATCAAGCGAAGTGCTCATTTACTAGTGTCGGGAAAATCGTTAATTACAGTATTCCCAAAATAATACAACCAAGTGCGAGTCGGACTTGCCCACGGGTTCCGTTCCATTATCTATAAAATATAGCGTTTTTTTTATAAGAGTTTATTTACTCTCACTTAAATATTTCTTTCTTACTTTCACTTAAATATTTATTCTGTGTTTAGTATGCGTTATATCGGCAACAGAAATACATCATTTGTGAACATTTAAAAGTGTCTAGCTATCACGGTTCAGATACAGCCTGGTTTCAGGCAGACGGGCGAACGGACAGCGGACTCTTTAGTATTAGGTTCCCGGTTTTACTCTTTGGCATGGGCATTATGGCGATGGGAATCTAGAATATAACTAGCTTTTCGGGCGCTGCGCGGGCTGCAAGCAGCCCGCGGTTTTTCGTGCGGCTGTTGAGGTGGGCTAAAGAACATGTCCAGTTGAGAAAATGGGTAAAAACTGCAGTCAGTAAAGGAAACATCAAAATATGTGTGGGGGCGGCCATCCTGGATCGAAAATCTGATTCCAGTTCCGAGTTCCGCGGGGCGCTTTACCCCCACATGCAAAATTACAGACCCCTACGAAGTCCCAGTAAGACGTTATAAACAAAATAAGTTTAATTTTCTAAAATCCAGACGCCATCTTGGATTCCAAAAAAACTGTCAAATTTGGATTATTCGGCTCAAAATACATATAGATATCGATTTTCAGCCCAATCGCAAGCAGTTGACTTTCGGCGGCCATCTTGGATTTCCAAAATTAAAAAAAAAAGCGGCGCTTGTGGGAGTGGCTCGGGCTTCGCCCTCGCCCGCAGCTCGCCCTACGGGCTCGCATCACTCGGGCTGCGGCCTCGTGAAAATTATTTGGAGGGGGGGGGGGTCAAAGGGGAGGGGGGGAGCTCGGGCTTCGCCCTCGCTCCGCAGCTCGGCTTGCGGCCTCGCGTGTGGGCTTCGCCTTCGGCCTTCGGCCTCAGGCTGCGCCGAGTTGCCGTTTGTATGAAATTTGTATGGATGGGAATTGTCCATGTATGGCGGCCATCTTGAATTTTGAAAAAAATAAAAAAACAAATGACTCTCGTCAAATTGCTTACAACCCCCTACATTTTCGAAAAAAAATCACGCCCCTAACCCCAACCGTTTTCGCAGGCTGTACCCCTTCCACATCAGGTTTCTGCAGATCCTCAAATGTCAGATTTTTCTGGTACTCACTGGAGCACCCTCTATACGACCACACATCAACCTAAACCCCTACCACCCGGCAACAGGGCAAACAACTCTGTCAGTGAGTGAGTCAGTCAGTGGTAATGTAGGTTTATATATTATAACTAGCTTTTCGGGCGCTGCGCGGGCTGCAAGCAGCCCGCGGTTTTTCGTGCGGCTTTTGAGGTAGGCTAAATAACATGTCCAGTTGAGAAAAGGGGTAAAAACTGCAGTCAGTAAAGGAAACATCATAATATGTGTGGGGCGGCCATCTTGTATCTAAAATATGATTCCAGTTCCGAGTTCCGCGGGGTGCTTTACCCCCATGTACAAAATTTTAAACGTCTACGAAGTCCCAGTGTGACGTTATAAACGAAATAAGTTAAATTTTCTAAAATGTGGACGCCATCTTGGATTCCAAAAAAATATTAAATTTAGATTTTTGGGCTCAAACTACATATAGATATCGATTTTCAGCCAAATCGCAAGCAGTTGACTTTTGGCGGCCATCATGGATTTTCAAAAATTAAAAAAATTGGACTGCTCTTGGGGAAGTGGCCCGGGCTTCGCCCTCGCTCCGCAGCTCGGCTTGCGGCCTCGCGTGTGGGCTTCGCCTTCGGCCTTCGGCCTCAGGCTGCGCCGAGTTGCCGTTTGTATGAAATTTGTATGGATGGGAATTGTCCATGTATGGCGGCCATCTTGAATTTTGAAAAAAATAAAAAAACAAATGACTCTCGTCAAATTGCTTACAACCCCCTACATTTTCGAAAAAAAATCACGCCCCTAACCCCAACCGTTTTCGCAGGCTGTACCCCTTCCACATCAGGTTTCTGCAGATCCTCAAATGTCAGATTTTTCTGGTACTCACTGGAGCACCCTCTATACGACCACACATCAACCTAAACCCCTACCACCCGGCAACAGGGCAAACAACTCTGTCAGTGAGTGAGTCAGTCAGTGGTAATGTAGGTTTATATATTATAACTAGCTTTTCGGGCGCTGCGCGGGCTGCAAGCAGCCCGCGGTTTTTCGTGCGGCTTTTGAGGTAGGCTAAATAACATGTCCAGTTGAGAAAAGGGGTAAAAACTGCAGTCAGTAAAGGAAACATCATAATATGTGTGGGGCGGCCATCTTGTATCTAAAATATGATTCCAGTTCCGAGTTCCGCGGGGTGCTTTACCCCCATGTACAAAATTTTAAACGTCTACGAAGTCCCAGTGTGACGTTATAAACGAAATAAGTTAAATTTTCTAAAATGTGGACGCCATCTTGGATTCCAAAAAAATATTAAATTTAGATTTTTGGGCTCAAACTACATATAGATATCGATTTTCAGCCAAATCGCAAGCAGTTGACTTTTGGCGGCCATCATGGATTTTCAAAAATTAAAAAAATTGGACTGCTCTTGGGGAAGTGGCCCGGGCTTCGCCCTCGCCCGCAGCTCGCCCTTCGGGCTCGCGTCACTCGGCCTACGGCCTCGTGAAAATTACTTGCGATGGGGGGGGGGGAAGGGGGGGCTGTGGGAGTGGCTCGGGCTTCGCCCTCGCCCGCAGCTCGCCCTTCGGGCTCGCATCGCTCGGCCTCCGGCCTCGTGAAGATTACAAAGGGGGGGGAATCAAGGAAGAGGGGGGAGTGGCTCGGGCTTCGCCCTCGCCCGCAGCTCGGCCTGCGGCCTCGCGGGGGTGGCCTTTGCTTTTGGCTTTTGGCCTCTGGCTGCGCCTAGTTACTTGGGGTGGCCGTTAGTATGAAATTGGTATTGAGGAAAATTGTCCTTGTATGGCGGCCATCTTGAATTTTGAAAAAAATAAAAAAACAAGTGACGGTCGTCAAATTGCTTGCAACCCCCTACATTTTGGAAAAAAATCACACCCCTAACCCCAACTGTCTTTGCAGGCCGTACCCCTTCTTCATCAGGTTTCCACAGATCCTCAAATGTCAGATTTTTCTGGTACTTACTGAAGCACCCTCTATACGACCGCACATCAACCTTAACCCCACCAACCCCGCAACAGGGCAAACAACTCTGTCAGTGAGTGAGTCAGTGGTATTGTAGGTTTATATATTATAACTAGCTTTTCGGGCGCTGCGCGGGCTGCAAGCAGCCCGCGGTTCATCGTGGGGCTGTTGAGGTAGGCTAAGATATGTTTTCAGTTCAGAAAATGGGTAAGTTTGTATGGAGGAAATTTGTCCTTGTATGGCGGCCATCTTGGATTATGAAAAAAATAAAAAAGCAAATGACGGTCGTCAAATTGCTTATAATATTCTACATTATGGAAAAAAATCACGCCCCTAACCTTAACCGTTTTTGCAGGCCATACCCCTTCCACATCAGGTTTCCGCAGATCCTCAAATGTCAGATTTTTCTGGTACTCACTGGAGCACCCTCTATACGACCACACATCAACCTAAACCCCACCAACCCCGCAACAGGGCAAACAACTCTGTCAGTGAGTGAGTGGTAATGTAGGTTTATATATTATAACTAGCTTTTCGGGCGCTGCGCGGGCTGCAAGCAGCCCGCGGTCTTTCGTGCGGCTGTTGAGGTAGGGTAAGACATGTTTCCAGTTCAGAAAATGGGTAAAAACTGCAGTCAGTATGGGAAAATTCAAAATATGTGTGGGGGCGGCCATCTTGGATCTAAAATTTGATTCCAGTTCCGAGAACCGTGGGGTGCTTTACCCCCACGTGCAAAATTTCAGAACCCTACGAAGTTCCAGTGAGACGTTATAAACGAAATAAATTTAATTTTCTAAAATCCAGACGCCATCTTGGATTCCAAAAAAATATTGAATTAAGGTTTTTGGGGTCAAATTACATATAGATATCGATTTTCAGCCAAATCGCAAGCAGTTGACTTTCGGCGGCCATCTTGGATTTCCAAAAAAAAAAAGACGCTGCGCTTTGTGATATTGGCTCGGGCTTCGCCCTCGCCCGCAGCTCGCCCTTCGGGCTCGCATCACTCGGCCTGCGGCCTCGTGAAAATTGCTTGAGGGGGGGGGTCAAAGTGGGGGGGGGGGAGCTCGAACGAAATAAATTTAATTTTCCAAAATCCAGACGCCATCTTGAATTCCAAAAATAATTACAAATTTGGATTTTTCGGCTCAAAGTACATATAGAAATCGATTTTCAGCCAAATCGGGGGCAGTACAATTTTGGCGGCCATCTTGGATTTCCAAAAATTTTAAAAAATATGTGGTGACGCGCTTGTGTGGTGGCTCGGGCTTCGCCCTCGCCCGCAGCTCGCCCTTCGGGCTCGCATCACTCGGCCTCCGGCCTCGTGAAGATTACTTAGGAGGGGGATCCAAGAGGGAGGGGGGAGTGGCTCGGGCTTCGGCCTCGCGGGGGTGGCGTTTGCTTTTGGCTTTTGGCCTCTGGCTGCGCCTAGTTACTTGGGGTGGCCGTTTGTATAAAATTTGTATGGAGGAAAATTGTCTTAGTATGGCGGCCATCTTTGATTTTGAAAAAAATCAAAAAACAAATGACGGTCGTCAAATTGCTTACAACCCCCAACATTTTGGAAAAAAAATCACACCCCTAACCCCAACCGTTTTCGCAGGCCGTACCCCTTCCACATCAGGTTTTCGCAGATCCTCAAATGTCAGATTTTTCTGGTACTCACTGGAGCACCCTCTATACGACCGCACATCAACCGAAACCCCACCAACACCGCAACAGGGCAAACAACTATGTCAATCAGTCAGTGAGTCAGTGGTATTGTAGGTTTATATATTATAACTAGCTTTTCGGGCGCTGCGCGGGCTGCAAGCAGCCCGCGGTTCATCGTGGGGCTGTTGAGGTAGGCTAAGATATGTTTCCAGTTCAGAAAATGGGTAAGTTTGTATGGAGGGAAATTGTCCATGTATGGCGGCCATCTTGGATTTAGAAAATAATTAAAAAACAAATGACGCTCGTCAAGTTGCTTCTAATCTTCTACATTATGGAAAAAAAATCACGCCCCTACCTTTAACCGTTTTTGCAGGCCGTACCCCTTCCACATCAGGTGACCGCAGATCCTCAAATGTCAGATTTTTCTGGTACTCACTGGAGCACCCTCTATACGACAACACATCAACCTAAACCCCACCAACCCCGCAACAGGGCAAACAACTATGTCAATCAGTCAGTGAGTCAGTGGTATTGTAGGTTTATATTTATACTAGCTTTTCGGGTACTGCGCGGGCTGCAAGCAGCCCGCGGTCTTTCGTGCGTCTGTTGAGGTAGGGTAAGACATGTTTCCAGTTCAGAAAATGGGTAAAAACTGCAGTCAGTAAAAGAAACATCAAAATATGTATAGGGGCGGCCATCTTGGATCCAAAAACTGATTGCAGTTTTGAGTTCCGCGGGGTGCTTTACCCCCATGTACAAAATTTCAGTCCCCGACGAAGTCCCAGTGAGACGTTATAAACGAAATAATTTTAATTTTCTAAAACCCAGACGCCATCTTGGATTCCAAAAAAAAAGTTGAATTTGGATTTTTGGGGTCAAAACACATACAAATATCGATTTTCAGCCAAATCAGAGGCAGTTGACATTTGGCGGCCAACGGCCATATTGGATTTCCAAAAAAAAAAATTACGACGCAACGCTTGGTGATGGTGGCTCGGGCTTCGCCCTCGCCCGCAGCTCGCCCTTCGGGCTCGCATCACTCGGCCTACGGCCTCGTGAAAATTACTTAGGGGGGGGGGGGGGGGCAAAGGGGGGGGAGCTCGGCCTTCGGCCTGCGGCCTCGCGTGGGGGCTTCGCCTACTTGGTGCTGCGGTTTGTATGAAATTTGTATGGGGAGAAATTGTCTATGTATGGCGGCCATCTTGGATTTTGAAAAAAATAAAAAAACAAATGACGGTCGTCAAATTGCTTATAATCTTCTACATTATGGAAAAAAAATCACACCCCTAACCCCAACCGGCTTCGCAGGCCGTACCTCTTCCACATCAGGTTTCCGCAAATCCTCAAATGTCAGATTTTTCTGGTACTCACTGGAGCACCCACTATACGCCCGCACATCAACCCAAACCCCACCAACCCCGCAACAGGGCAAACAACTATGTCAATCAGTCAGTGAGTGAGTGGTATTGTAGGTTTATATATTATAAATATAACTAGCTTTTCGGGCGCTGCGCGGGCTGCAAGCAGCCCGCGGTCTTTCGTGCGGCTGTTGAGGTAGGGTAAGACTTGTTTCCAGTTCAGAAAATGGGTAAAAATTGCAATCAGTAAAGGAAACATAAAATGTGTGGGGGCGGCCGGCCATCTTGGATCCAAAATCGGAATGCAGTTTTGAGTTCCGCGGGGTGCTTTACCCCCACATGCAAAATTTCAGACTCCTACGAAGTCCCAGTGAGACGTTATAAACGAAATAAATTTAATTTTCTAAAATCCAGACGCCATCTTGGATTCCAAAAAAAATATTGAATTTAGGTTTTTGGGGTCAAATTACATATAGATATCGATTTTCAGCCAAATCGCAAGCAGTTGACATTCGGCGGCCATCTTGGATTTCCAAAATTTAAAAAAAAAGCGGCGCTTTTGGGAGTGGCTCGGGCTTCGCCCTCGCCCGCAGCTCGCCCTGCGGGCTCGCATCACTCGGCCTGCGGCCTCGTGAAAATTACTTGGAGGGGGGAGGGGGGGTCAAGGGGGGGGGGGAGTGGCTCGGGCTTCGCCCTCGCCCGCAGCTCGGCCTGCGGCCTCGCGGTGGAGGGCTTTGCTTTTGGTCTTTGGCCTCTGGCTGCGCCAAGTTACTTGGGGGGCCGTTTGTATGAATTTTGTATAAAGGGGAAATGTCCATGTATGGCGGCCATCTTGGATTTTGAAAAAAATTAAAAAACAAATGACGCTCGTCAAATTGCTTACAACCCCCCACATTATGGAAAAAAAATCACACCCCTAACCCCAACCGTTTTTGCAGGCCGTACCCCTTCCACATCAGGTTTCTGCAGATCCTCAAATGTCAGATTTTTCTGGTACTCACTGGAGCACCCTCTATACGACCGTACATCAACCTTAACCCCACCAACCCCGCAACAGGGCAAACAACTATGTCAATCAGTGAGTCAGTGGTATTGTAGGTTTATATATTATAACTAGTGTTTCGGGTGCTGCGCGTGCTGCAAGCAGCACGCGGTTTTTCCTGCGGCTGTTGTTGGCTAAGAAATGTTTCCAGTTCAAAAAGTGGGTAAAAACTGCAGTCAGTAGAGGAAAAATGAAAAAATGTGTGGGCGGCCATCTTGGATCCATAATCTGAATGCAGTTTCGAGTTCCGCGGGGTGCTTTACCCCAGTGTAGAAAATTTCAGAACCCTATGAAGTCGCAGTGAGACGTTACTAACGAAATAAATTTAATTTTCTAAAATCCAGACGCCATCTTGGATTCCAAAAAAAAATGTAAAATTTGGATTTTTGGCCCAAAATACATATAGATATTGATTTTCAACAAAATCGCAAGCATTTCACTTTCGGCGGCCATCTTGGATTTCCAAAATTAAAAAAAAAAGCGGCGCTTACTGTAGTGGCTCGGGCTTCGCCCTCGCCCGCAGCTCGCCCTTCGGGCTCGCATCACTCGGCCTGCGGCCTCGTGAAAATTACTTGGGGGTAGGGAAGGGGGGGGGGGTGAAAGGGGGGGAGAGGGGCTCGGCCTTCGGCCTCGCCACGGAGCTCGTCCTTCGGGCTCGCCTCGCTCGGCCTGTGGCCTCGCGAGCCGGCTTCGCCCTCGGCCTTCGGCCTCGGGCTGCGCCAACTTACTTGGGGGCCGTTTGTATGAAATTTGTATGGAGGGGAATTGTCCATGTATGGCAGCCACCTTTAATTTTGAAAAAAATCAAAAAACAAATGACGCTCGTCAAATTGCTCACGACCCCCTACATTTTGGAAAGAAAATCACGACCCTAACCCCAACCGTTTTCGCAGGCCGTACCCCTTCCACATCAGGTTTCCGCAGATCCTCAAATGTCAGATTTTTCTGGTACTCACTGGAGCACCCTCTATACGACCACACATCAACCAAAACCCCACCAACCCTGCAACAGGGCAAACAACTATGTCAATCAGTCAGTGGTAAGTGCAGCTATATATAATATAACTAGCTTTTCGGGCGCTGCGCGGGCTGCAAGCAGCCCGCGGTTCATCGTGGGGCTGTTGAGGTAGGCTAAGAAATGTTTCCAGTTCAGAAAATGGGTAAGTTTGTATGGAGGAAAATTGTCCTTGTATGGCGGCCATCTTGAATTTTGAAAAAAGTAAAAAAACAAATGACGGTCGTCAAATTGCTTACAACCCTTCACATTCTGGAAAAAAAATCACGCCCCTAACCCCAACCGTTGTCGCAGGCCGTACCTCTTCCACATCAGGTTTCTGCAAATCCTCAAATGTCAGATTTTTCTGGTACTCACTGGAGCACCCTCTATACGACCACACATCAACCTTAACCCCACCAACCCCGCAACAGGGCAAACAACTATGTCAATCAGTCAGTGAGTCAGTCAGTGGTAATGTAGGTTTATATATTATAATTATAATAATATAATATAATAGAAAAATCTTTATTCAGCGATAAATTATACACTTACAAACAGTTTATAACTAAACACTAAAAGATATATGAACTTAACCGTTCCTTTACCGCTAATACCAGACACAACACAATAGTAAGACAATGAACGTGGACATTATTAATGTCGTGCGGGTCTTTACCGGTTAAACATTAACTAAAACTATTAAAACCATTTTATCGCTGAAAGTGATAACCCCGTATCTGTTACGTTAGTAATTATATTATCTTTGCCTTTGGGTACGGAACCCTAAAAACACCTCGAGTGAATCATGTCATGAATTAACCATATTAATCGCAGTTTTAATAAGCTCAGCAAAACATAACTCTCTTCAACATTGCATGCTATAGACTGGAAAGATATAAAAAGCTCAATTAATATTCGAACTGGATTCGAACTGGCTCTCCGGTGGTGCGCGTCCAACCGATACCGAGCCAAGGCCGGCGCATCTTCATTCACCCCATGATAGAATAGAGAAGGTACAGAAGTATTTACGTCTCGTCATATTCAAAGGGCTAACTTTCAATACGCCAAGTGGTTAAACGTTGTGTTCTAGTTTAATTAACTTTAGGCCTAGGCATCCAATTGGATGCCTGGTTTTAATGTCCGGGCTAGGCGTCCAGTTGGATGGATAATTTAACCAGATGTTAACCAAAAGTTTAAAGGAAAACCATCAGAGCTAAGTTACACAATGTTTTAGGAAAAGGAAATTTCATACAAATTTAATAGAGAATTACTTTTTAGACGTTTTTAGTGGCGTGTACTCAAAGTCGGCATTTGCAACTACGGAACCTACTTCGCGCGAGGCCCAACACGCACTTGGTCAATTATTTTTGTGATTTAAGAATCTTGTCACGTTGTCGTCTTAGCTGTATAATGGATATAATTTACTATAGTACTTATTTAAAGTTGCCTAAACACTGCTGAAAGTTATTTTCTTCGTAAAAACGCGACGAAGTTCGGTATAGTATTCAGGCGTAATTTCGTCGAAGTTCGATCGTGCAACTGACGTAGTGTGTGAATATGAGGAAACCTGTATTGCGTTTTTGCGATATTAGAGTCAGTGTATCACAAGAAAGTTTTATAGATGCATGGTTTGTAGAAAACTTGTAATGTTTCATAATGTCTAGAAGCATATTTTGCGATGCATTGAAATTTGAAAAATTGGACGGCCCAGTATTTCGCGTATTAAAGATTATCGGTTTACTCTCTGGTGAATATTAATATCAAGCAAACAAAGGCAAAAAATATCGCGTTTGTTGGTATGGGAGCCCCCTTAAATATTTATTTTATTCTGTTTTTAGTATTAGTTATTATAGAGGCATCGTTTGTTTTTACCTGTCTAACTATCACGGTTCACACAATCTGGTGACAGACGGACAGACAGATGGATGGACAACGGAGTCTTAGTAATTGGGTCCCGTTTTTACCTTTTGGGTACGGAACCCTAAGAACTCAACGTAAACAATAACTACTTACATTAACTTTTATTTACTATATTAAATTATAGGTTTGGTGCCTTATACAAAATGCAATTTCTGTATTATTTCCAATTTATACCATTACATTGGAACTTTTATTACGTTCTCAAGAAACGAGTTTCGCATCACGAATTTACCTTGTAGAATCGGCGGATCTTGATATGATTGGAATGCGACTCAGGCTGCATGTGAGACCATGCAACCTGAGCATGCAACATGTTTATGTAATCCGTGGAAAGTAACTCTTTTTATATTTATTTATTTGTCGCTAATATGCACTTATATAAAAGATGGGTAGTAGGTTAGTGCATGAACCCTGGCAGGGTATTGCGAACTTATAGGTGTTTATTTTAATTTATACAACAATAATAGTAATTACATAAACAATAATAGGTAGAAAGAAGAATAAGATTAATAAAAAAATAAATTAAATTGATTAGTCAGTATTTAGAAAATATAAATAAATTAGTTTAAAATGTAATAAGTTCAAAGTCAACAAATTGTTAATAATAGGTATTTATAGTTTAAAAATATAGGGACGAGTAGAAGTTTCCCATACTGATAGTCAAAAAAGATATAACACACTATATTTCAAGTTCATATTTTGACTGTGAAAACCAGTTATGTCCCTAGATATGTGCAATATCTTTGAAATTACAATATTTTTCCAAAATCGGGCATGTCGTTTAGAAATAAAACGAAGACTACGTTAGTATGGAAAAGTGTGGTTTGGTCTAGGCAAGAGGACTCTTAACTCTCTTGAGTTAACAAGTGACGTCGATCGCCTAGGCAGCAATTTTGATAGTATTTGTGACACCGACGGAGTAAGGGTCTAAGGGTTAGTTACTGTACGTATACAAACCTTCTTTATGGATATAGGTCTTATTTTTTTTTGTATAACAACCACGCGATGCGACTCAAGGCCAGCCACAGACGCATTCTGCAAACAGTCGCGTTATATCGAACAGAGTACAACATTTGTGGCCCCAAATTGTTATTTTTTATCCGTGAACTGGTTTCTTTTTATGCAGCTGGAAACTGGAATGACGATTTGTGTTTTGGAATTAAAATGAATTTGTGTCTTGCATACTTATCAACATCTTTAATCCTTATGGGTAAAGTAGTCTCTTAAATCTCCTTCTTACCTCGACTTACTTCTTCATTAGGGGACTTCTAAATAAAACCTGGGACCTCTAAATAAAACCTGGGATCTCTTTTAAGTATTGGTATCATTTACACAATACTTTTCCCAAATCATCTTGCTTTGTGCACGGCATTTCTCTTAATGTCAAACTTGACAACGTGGGCGGTGTTACCATTGTCCTCACAATTTCGATCTGCCATATTCAATCATATCTTAAACAAAAATAATGGCAGATTTTGGAAATGCTAACAGTAGAAGTTTTGCATCGGTACTTTAGCAAACTCGTACGTTTTAGTCTAACAATATTCATGAAGTTCCGGTCGAAGAAACTCTGATCCTCGGAGAAAATATAAACAATGGATGTCCAAATAGATTCAGAGAACTTAACTAGCTCACAGACTCTCAGACTCCTCTGAAATATAAATATCATGTGTTTTAAAATAATGAAGCTGGATTACCCAGCCAGGTACTATAAATCATCATCATGATAGTCCTTTTTTGTCTCCACTGCAGGAGCACGATGCTCCGTATTAGGCCAGAGCAACCAGAGATTTGGCCTACACTCTTCACGCTGGCTGGTGGAGATGTACTAAAATTAAATAAATACTTGATCAATTCGACCTTCGGCTTCCCGTAAATGCCGTGGGCGCAGCGCAGGCTACGTAAGCTGCATTAAAACGCATGCCGCCATGAATGCCCCGTACGAGAGTTATTTTTAAACGTCTGGTCTGCGCGACGCCATACTTGTTGTAAGGACATATAAAAAGTATGGAGTTTGCTGATATAGATGTTGACTGTTTATCAGGCTCAGCAATGCACGTTGATGCTGTTTGAAAACCAAGACATGTGACATGCAAGAGGATCTCATGGAGTTGTATTGAAAGCGCCTGACGCCATGAATGCACTACGCAAGTTATTTTTAAACGTCCGTTCTGTGCGACGCCATACTTGTTGTAAGGACATATGAAGAGTATGGAGTTTGCTGATGTAGATGTTGATTATTTATTAGGCTCAGCAAAGCACATTGATAGTGCTTGAAAACCAAGACATGCGACATGCAAGAAGATCTCGTGTACCTGCATTTAAAGCGCATGTCGCCATGAATGCACTACGCAAGTTAATTTCATACGTCCATTCTGCGCGACGCCATACTCGTAAGCATGAAAAGCATGGAGTTTGGTGATGTAGATATTGATTGTTTATTAGGCTCAGCAAAGCATATTGATGCTGTTTGAAAACCAAAACATGTGAAATGCAGGAGGATCTCATGGAGCTGTATTTAAAGCGCATGCCGCCATGAATGCACTATGCGAGTTATATTTAAACGTCCGTTCTGCGCGACGCCGTACTTGTTGTGAGTATGAAAAGTTTGGAGTTTGCTGATATAGATGTTGATTGTTTGTTGGGCTCAGCAAAGTATGCGAAATGTGGATATATGACTGTGTGGATATGTGGATATGAGACTGATGTGGAGGTAACAGATGTAAATGTAGACGGTCTATCAACTAAAATTTTTGTTTCCAAACTATGGATACTCTGTGTAAAGTACAACGCACCGCCAAGACCGACCAATCAGTTAATGCCACATTTTCGTAGGTGATAAAATAGTACTGATTGTAAACAAAAATTTGAATGACTTGACTAATCGAAATGAATAAATACCAGAATATGAACTTACGAAAATAAATCTGTTATGTTTTATGCATATGTATGTATTAGTCGTTCAGTTTATAATTTCTGGACTGTAATAGGAATGTGGCCTACAAATTTTTCTGTGATATGTTATTAAAAAGTATGGTACAAGTTAGGGATGTTACGAATGTTAAATTTTTTACATTCGCGAATGCGAATGCGAACACGAATGTTAAGGGTGCGAATGTGCGAAAGCGAATGTAGTCATCAAGTATTACAAAAACATACATATGAATGAATTATCAATAATTTTATTCAAAGAATCGCCATTTTTCACTCCGATGTCAAAAGAAAACTGTAAAATTATCCCAAAATATTTTAAAATACAATCATTTTTTTGTTAATCTAATGAACAATTACAGCAGATAGCAACTAAAACAAAAGAAACCAAGCAATCACAAAAAACTAACGTGAAATAAACGAAATAATCACGTTATGCGCGAGTCGCCGAAACGCAGAGAGATGCTGCGCGGTGACGCGCGTGCTACATTCGCATTCGCAAGACATTCGCACTAATTGATGCGAATGCGAATATCGATGCGAATGTTTAAAACGATGCGAACCATTCGCATATGCGAATGCGAATACGAATATTCGTAACATCCCTAGTACAAGTATACGTGTTTTTGTGACGTTATGATCACATACGTTATTTAACCAAAGGTGACTGAAATCACCCCCATTCCTAAACTTCGAAACACTGTATTTTTGTGAACTTTTACAACTTTGCTGACGAATATTTTTTCGTCTGTGGGGTATTGGGTAATTTATTTTTGGATAATATACTTGACGGACTAAATAAAATAAAAAAAAAAAACCCAGTCTGCATGCTTGTTTTGTAGCAGAGCGTAGGTTGCTGTGGATTCAAGGAATTAAAATATCCAGAACGGGATTAGACATTTATTATTTTAGATGGCACATACAACGTCTTGTCAAACACTCTTTTTATATGCCAGGTACAATTTACCTTGATACCTTAATAAAGAGTTCTTATCCAACACACCCCCTTAAATTGTACCCCAGAAGTTTTAACACATGCTCTAAAAGTAATAAGATACACAACATAAACATGACCAAAAATAAGCACAAAAAAATAAGTAAATAACTAAGTAATACCTAAACCACGAATGCACAAATAAAATTTCTGTTTTGGCAACGGTTTAGTTAAAATATCTGCAAGCATCAAATCAGTAGATATAAATTTCAAAGCTATATTTTTATTACTTTTTAAAGTATCCCTCAAGAAATGATGCTTAATGTCAATGTGCTTACTACGTGCATGAAAAACAGGATCTTTCGCAAGTGCAATTGCTCCTTGATTGTCCGCATGTAATGTCACTCTGCTAAAGTTGTGTAAACCTATCTCACCTAATAAGCTGTGAAGGTACAGAGCTTCTTTCATGCTTAAAGCCAAGCTCACGTACTCAGCCTCGCACGTTGAGGTAGCGACGCACTTTTGCTTTTGTGATTTCCAAGAAATCGCTGCTCCTGCCAGTATAAAAATATTTCCCGAAAAACTCTTTCGATCTATATGACAGTTTCCAAAATCGCTATCTGAATACCCTATTACAGACTTACCTGTCTTTTTATAAACAAGACCGTATTCTCTAGTTCTTTTTAGATATCTTAAAATCCGTATAGCTGCTTTCCAACAGCTTCTATCGGCATTATCCACGTACTGTCCCATTTTGGCTACTGCATTAGCTATATCAGATCTAGTACCTATGGATAAATAAATAAGACATCCTATTAATTCCCTATACGGAAGATTCATATCAATATTCTGTTGCGTGGGTTGTAATTTTAAACCAACCTCCATTGGCGTAGTATGAATTTCTTTACAATGTTTTTGTCCAAATTTTGCAACAATTTTATCAATATATTGCGTTTGTGACAATTTCAAGCTGTTGTCACTTCTGACAATATCTATGCCTAGAATAAATTTTGCAACTCCATAATCCTTTAATTCAAACTCTTTGGCCAATTCCGATTTAAAGTTTTCAATGCAAACTTTTTCCTTACACGCGATCAGAATGTCATCCGTATAAACACAAACAAAAAACTTGTTTCCATCCTCAAGATCCTTGTAGTATAGACAAGGTTCATTCAAGGTTTGTTTCAATTGCATTTTTTTCAATTTCTCGTCCAACCTTATGTTCCACTGTCTCCCAGATTGTTTTAGACCATATAACGACTTACGTAGTTTACAGACGTTACCACCCAACGCTATATCATTAAGCATCCGTCTAGCTCGTTCTCTAATCAAACTTTCCTCTTCAGTTTTCAATAGTTCGTTTAAACTCTCTTCTAGAAGCTCTGGAATTTTCATGTACACCTCCTCTTCTAGATATCCATTTAGATAAGCCGTATTGATATCTATCTGATGAATTTCCATATCTAGCTCCATAGATAATGCGGCAAGTAATCTGACTGTACCAAGCCTCATGACCGGAGCAAAAGTTTCGCGATAATCAATACCGTAACGCTGACTAAAGCCTCTCGCTACCAATCTTGCTTTCTTCTTTTCAGTTTTATCCACATTAAGCTTTGTGGTAAGTACATAACGACATCCCACCACATCTCTATTTGGAGGTTTCTTAACAATTTTCCAAGTTTCATTTTTCACTAGACTTCGGATTTCTGACATAATTGCATCTTTCCACAGATCTTTCTCGTTACTGGTGAGTGCTTCTTTTAAAGTCACTTCTCCTGCGGTACCTGCAAAATCCTCACAATCGTCGAATCGATCAGGTGGTGTTTGTGAGTCGTCGAATCGATCAGGTGGTGTTTGTGAGTCGTCATCGTTTTCAGCTTGCCTATTTTCACCAGTGTTATATCTTTCCCCTTCAGCTTCTTGCTCTTGCAAATGCAAAGGTGCAGAATCTATTTCTTCTAACTCTCGCTCTCTTGATACGGAGACCATCCTATATATTTTCTTCGGTCTACCTATTTGACCTCTTTGGATTTTCGGCCTGCCTGGAGCTCTCCTTACGCTCTCGGATGGAGACGGAGTTTGAGTCGGTTCACTAGAAGGAGGTTGAGCTGGTTCTTCAGCAGGATTCTCAACTATTTGTTCAACTTGCGGTGTATTGGATTGTGAATTTATTTCAATTTCTATAAACCGCGTCGGTTCCGATGCAATGGGTATTTCCAACTGAAAAGGATCACCAGGCCCATCGGTCTCAGATTTTTCAACATCTAAAAACCTAACATCCCTAGCTATAATTAATTTTCGATCTTTCGGCAACCATACTCTGTAACCTTTTTGGTTCCTAGGGTAACCTATAAAGATTCCCTGTTTACTACGAGCTGCAAACTTATCTTTATTTAAATCCTTATCTAAAACAAAAACTTTCGTTCCAAAAGATTGTAAATAATGAATTTGTACAGGTCTATCAAAGAATTTTTCATATGGTATCCTGCCGTTTAACGCGCTAGTTGGACATCTATTTCTAATATAACATGCAGTAACCACTGCATCTGCCCAAAAACCTGGTGGAAGTCCTGATGACAATAAAATACACCTTGCCATCTCGACAATCGTTCTATTCATCCTTTCCGCTATTCCATTCTGTTGTGGAGTTCCACTAATTGAAAGCCTTCTTTGTATTCCTTCCTTTTCTAAGAAGTTATCAAATTCCTTACTACAATATTCACCGCCATTATCAGTTTGAAAATATTTTATTCTTTTACCAGTAATATTTTCTACGTATTGTTTGTATATTTTAAAAACCGTAAAAACTGAACTCTTTTTACTCAATAAATATACTTCACACCATCTTGTAGAATCATCTATAAATGTCACAAAATATTTTGCACCCCCTAGAGCTGTATTTCTTATCGGCCCTACTACGTCAGAGTAAACAATTTTTAGTATCTCATCACAAGGTCCACTAGAACTAGTAAAAGGTATCGCACTCATCTTACCCCGAATACATGTTTCGCAATCACGCAACTTATTGACATTTGTCATATCAGTTTTCACTTCTAAGTCGCAATGAGTGATAAGTTTTAATAAGTCTTTTACATTAAGATGACCTAGACGCTCATGCCATACTTGAATATCAACTTTATCATTTGAAATCACTAAAGCTTGAGCACGTCGTTCCTTCACGTAATATAAATTACCCTGTCGATTTGCAACTAGCTTAATGATCCCATTGGAATCAGTTACTATAGCACTGTCGTTTCTAAATGTTACATTGAAACCCTTGTCAGTGATCTTAGCAACCGAAATTAAATTAGTTCTCAAATCAGGAACAAACAACGTATTTGGTAGTTCAACTACACGCTTAGAGTCATCATTACATGCAAATAATCTTATCGTACCTTTACCTTGTACGAGAGCACTCTGATTTGTAGCTAAATTCAATTTTCCAAAAGAAAGTTGTAAATCATTTTCAAAACGTGATTTTTCACCGCACAAATGACTTGTACAGCCGCTGTCTAAGATCCAGTTTCCATACTCGCAGTTTGCAGCATAACAGTTATCTGAAAAACAGTTAAAAGTTACAAACTCGTCATCACTCTTAGTAACTACATCACATTTTGAAACATACTTTACACTATCTTGTTTCTCTTTCTTGAATTTGCATTCCGAGGCTTTGTGACCAGTTTTATGACATTTAAAACATTTCATTACGAATTTTCGATTCGATTCAAATTCTTTTTCGTCGACTTTTATCTTCCCTTTATTATTTCGACCCTTTCCTTTTGCTATAAAGACTTTATTATCAGTTCCAGCATTATTCCTTGCATTGCTCTCTTCGATAATTTTAATTTTTAAAATCTCAGGGTCCGGAAAATTATCTCTCGACTCTATCGCACAACGAAAACTCTCAAAACTCGGTGGTAAACTGTATAATAACATAATCGACGCTAAATCGTTATGAATATCGATATCCATATCATGTAGTTTATTTTTCGCATCGAAAAAATTTGCTAAATGCATATGAATATCATCACCTTCGTTCATTTTACACAAGGTAAGCTGCTTCAACAAGGATGCTTTTCTAGCTGGTCCTTTTGATGCATATATCGCTTCCAATTTCAGCCATAATTCTCTAGAAGTCTTGCAGTCTCGAATATGCCTCAATTCGCTTGGGTTCATCGCCAATATTAAATCAGCCCTCGCTTTTGCATCTTTCGATAACCATGTCGCTTCCTCGGCGACTTCTAGTGGCCTTGGAATCTTTCCATCCACGTAATCCCATGAGTCATTTTTTATTAATATTGCCTCTATCTGAATTCGCCAGGAATCATAATTTTCTCTACCGAGGTTTTCGATCCTTACCGTAGACATTCCTCAAAACGGCTGTAGATATGGGCAATCAAAACAACTTTTACTTTTGTCGTACTTACGTGATATCTTATTCCTCTTTTACTGTAACTGTATTACGGTACGCATTTAGCCCATAACCATTGTAGCAGAGCGTAGGTTGCTGTGGATTCGAGGAATTAAAATATCCAGAACGGGATTAGACATTTATTATTTTAGATGGCACATACAACGTCTTGTCAAACACTCTTTTTATATGCCAGGTACAATTTACCTTGATACCTTAATAAAGAGTTCTTATCCAACATGTTTCACTGGGTTCTTGGGTAAGTTATGACTTTATGAGCTGACGGTGTTCACACAAGATTGCGAACACCGTCAGCTCATAATCGCTCAAATCCTGATGAAAGTAGTTAAATACATCATAAACTTGCTTCCTCCATAAAATTTTCTACTCCCCACTCGCGTAGGGAAACAGAGGGCAATAAATAAACATCATTATGGCCATAAGTCACGATCGACAGACAATGCGTACATGGTTTTTATAGCTTTACTGCGCTACTAAACATGAAATTATAATAGGACTTTTTGTTCTTCGTGTCTATCTTTCATAATCGACGAGTGTTTGAATGGTATCAGTACTTTGTTGGTAAGTCTTGTGTTGTGTTGTCAATTTATTTTCCCAGTTTTGTTCTTCGTCTTACAGTGATATCGTCAATGAAGATGGGCAGTCAGTTTTGCGAATCGTATGAAACATAGCATATTAAAGGAACCTTAAAAACAGCTATATGAAGCAAGTCAAGGAAAAGGCGTCAATTCGTGTAAAGATGTCAAGAGGTTGGCAGGAAACAGAACAGAATGGAAGAAACTTTACCAACAAGAGCACCGCTCTTCTAATAATGATAATAGTAAAGTTGTGCCATTTGCGTAGTTATTTCCTTGTTGTAGGTTTTGTCTGCAACTTGAATACGCTATTTCACATGTGACGGTCTAGCCTCAAGTAGTTGTGTAACATGACCGGGCGGTTTTCGGTCTGCTGCCTGTCTGCGGTTTCGAGTTACGCCAATTTTGCCATGACTGGCGAGTTGACTTGTTCGCTAAAAGTGAGAGTTTGTTTCGCCGATTTTGGCGTATGAATGAACTCGTCTGTGATCCTGTTAGTAGTTGACTGAGATGTTAATATTTTATTTGACACAAGCCAATGGACACCATTACCTATAATTTGTATGACAAGAGAGAGAAAGAAACATTTTTATTTATATATTTATACATAGGTACATATCATTACAGGTTGACAACTTCTTCTTCCTCTTATCGTGTGTGTTAGTGACTAACACTAGTGTCAGAGGTTGACACCTAATGCGATAATACATTACCATAACAAATGTCTCAATATCCAAGCTTGGGCCCTAAACTATGAATAGAACCACACAAAAACTGTCTTTCTATTATATACTGCCGTAATCGTAGTTCTTTTTGATAAATATATGTTAGATTAGGCAATTTTCTTTTTAATTTTGAGTATAGAATCTAATTATATAGCAGAAAAAGTAGTAAATATGTAGCACCGATATGTACTATGTTTACTTTTATAAGGTTTTAGTACCTGGGCGACCGAGCTTTGCTCGGTTACATCTCAAACATTAACAAATTTTTTTAAACTTGTATAAAAACAATGCAAAATAATAAAAAAATATAAACTTAAACATAAAAAAAAACAAAAGTAAGTCACCGAGTGGGATTCGAACCCGTAACACTCTTTCTAGCGGTCGCTATCCTTAACCGCTGAGCTAAATCAAGGCGGTCGCGGCGCGACGAAATTAGCGACCATATTCTGCGTGGAAAGAAAAACGCATGAAAACTCGAAAACACGCGTTTTCCCAAACATAAAACTAATCTAGATCGATTGTTTACCCCCGAAAACCCCCATATACAAATTTTCAGCGAAATCGTTAGAGCCGTTTTCGAGATCACAGAAATTTATAAATAAATATATATATATACATACATACATACATACATACAAGAATTGCTCGTTTAAAGGTATAAGATTTCTAAATGTTTCAAGTTTACATGAACAAATAAATAAAATAGCCCATGTCCATTCATAGGCCTCACAGATATACAAACTAGCTAAAAGAATAACGTCGTAGTCTATGATGTTTGATAAATAAATTATTTAATCCTACTCACAGCAGTAAAGTTTTAATTGGACTTAAAATGATTAATTCAAAGACAATCAACGACGCAATTGTTAACGATATAGAAAAAAGGCACAACACTTGACATTATCGGTGTTATGTAACGATAAGTGTAAATTAATCAAAGTAAAAACAAATAGCCGGCTGCCCTTGGCGCGAGATTGAAGGTCATCTGTGTGTACATACATACTCTAGATAAGGTGTGATAAGGGCTTATCAAGGATTATTTGCTTCGGTTGAATATATTTGATTTGCTCACGTATGAAAGCAATTTGTTAGCGTCCCCCACGAACTATGTAACCGTTTGTTATTGTTAAGTGTTACGTTTTCGTGTAGCGTCGTATCTCATGAAATGCTCTTCGTACTGCCTCCGTGGTGTAGTGGTTAGAGCGTTCGGCTCATACCCAGAGGTCGCGGGTTCGATTCCCGGCGGGGGCAACGACTTTGTGTTGTTGTCCTAGTTTGGTTAGGACATTGTAGGCTGGTCACCTGATTGTCTGATAAGATGATCCGTGCTTCGGAGGGCACGTTAAGCCGTCGGTCCCGGTCACTGTCTTTGACTTTGGTCGTTACCTAAAACCACGTCAGAGGCCTTTAAGGCGGTTTAAAAACTCTGACACTAGTGTTAGATACTAACACACACGATAAGAAAGAAAGAAGCTCTTCGTAGAATTATAATCTTCGTACCAATTATCTTTTGAATTCTTATTTCTTTAGTTTTCGTCCTTTAGTTGCAGTAATCCGGTTGTTAGTTCGGTTGACCGAAGTAATGAAACTTTTAAGTAGTAGGAGTACAATTGATTTAAATCGCCGAACCGTTGCTCCTATTAAGTGTACTATTATTTATCTCTCCTTTTTGAGCTTAAATGTAGGCATTTTCAAATATTATTTGATATGTTAGTATTAGTTAGTATCCCATAACACAAGTCTCGAACTTACTTTGGGGCTAGCTCAATCAGTGTAATTTGTCCCTATATATTTATTTATTTATGTTCTATTTGATTTGATTTGCTCACATTCAAAAGGTATTTGTTGGCGTCCCCTGCAAGCTATGTAACTGTAAAACATTACGTCTTAGTACACTATCGTTGAATTGCTCTTCGTAGAACCAATTATCTTTTGCCTTTTTATATTTGTAATTTTAATCCATTTAAAATTAATTATTTAATTATCTTTACTTTTTCCTTCAAGCATAATAGGCTTATCAAAATTTACTTGCTTTTTGATTTGGTTGAAGATATTGGATTTGCTCAAGTTCGAAAGCTATTTATTGGCATCCCCTGCGAATTCTGTATAACTGTCAGTTAAGTCTTATTCTTTTGGTGTTTCTTAAGAACTGATGCTCTTTCTAGAACAAATTATCTTTTGCTTTTTCTTATTCCTGTAATTTTCGTCCCTTTATATTCATGGTTTCATTTAGATATCTTTACTTTTTCTCATGAATTATGTGTAGGCTTATCAAAAATGTTTTGTGTTTCGGTTGAAAATATTTGATTTGCTCAAGTTAGGTACCAAAGTTATTTGTAGGCGTCCCCTGCGAGTTCTGTATAACTGTGTGTCAAGTGTTATGTCTTCGTCAATATGTATTTACTGATGTTTCGTCGTAGTGCCAAATATTTTGACTTTTGCATTCTTATTTTTGTGTTTTTATGCGTTTCGGGTTTGAAAAGTCATTTGTCTTCAATACTATTCTCCTTTATCTCGTCCAGCTGCGTCCGCGCAGATCGTAGAGGGCGATCGATTGAATGGGTTAAAATGAAATAAAGTGCGCTGCTAGGCGCATTATTTCAGTCCATTCCCATAATAGCTATTACGATTTTGATTAATTTTTCCACCTTCTCGTCCACCATCGCACTAAAAGCGGACTTTGGGTCTCGCGACCCTGGGCTCTGTCTGATTAGTGCCCCAAAATCCAAAAGGCTCTGTCTGGCCCATTAGAGATGAAGAAGTCTGTGTGTTTTACTTTATACTTCATTTTTCGTTTGTTTTCTATCCATTTAAGTCTCGTAAAGGCCTCCCCGTTGTTTCAACCTACTTCAATCCTTGTTACCTAAAGGACCAATTAAAATAAATCTACACTAATATTATAAAGAGGAAAGATTTGTTTGTTTGATTGTATTGAATAGGCTCCGAAACTACTGGATCGATTTTAAAAATTCTTTCACTGTTGGATAGGTATGTTATCCCTGAGTGACATAGGCTATGTATGTACCACGGGCGAAGCCGGGATGGACTGCTAGTATAACATAATGACTCATTCAAATTACCAACGTTACCATGTCGCTGTTGTTTCAGCGCTGTAACCTTGTTCTATTCCCGAGTTATCGCACGCGACGGGGCAACGACACTTTGAAATAAATATGGAAATCAAAAGTATTGACTTCGGTGACTTATTGTGCTGGAGTTTTGTGCACGCAATTGTTCTTGTTCTGTTTTAATTATGCTGAATTTGATTAGGGAATTCATTATAAAGAGAATTTTAGACGCAAAAATCACCGATTGTGAGCGGCCTGAATCTAGCTGTCATCTCAGGATATTCCCATTTGTCTCCTTAGCTGTAATACTGGGGCGAATGGGGTCCGCTTTTCGGGTTTTATCTTTACATCGTCAGCGGCAATTTAAATTGGTTGTAACAAGAAGCGACCTAAAATTTAGCTCTCTCATCTCAGGGTATTCCCAGTAGTCTCCTTAGCTGTAATACTGAGAAGTATGGAGTCCGCTTTTCGGTTTTGATCTTCACATCGTCAGCGGCAATTAAAATTGGTTGTAACACCGAGCGGCCTGAATTTAGCATTTTCCAGAACCTTTGATTTGTTTGACTACCTTACCTTCTAGGTGGGTGTCTTACGCGGCGTTTGTCAGTATATGGTCCCCATTTGAGAACGTATTTCTCCTAGCTACCATGTCGATAGCATATTCAGACGATACGAATATGTCAGTCACAACTAACTGACTAAAAAGGCCAAAAACAGTGAGATATGGAAAACTATGGAGGAGGCCTATATCCAATGAGGATCAAAGGATAAAATTATTATGTTGATAGAAATTAACCCTTTAACCGTGAACGTAATTTTATCCGACAAATGTCTTCTTTGTGCCCGTTTCGGGATTGGCTCAGAATCCAAGGTCTTGTAATTCCAATTAAAAAATTAATTGTCGTATAAATCCGACATTCGTGGTAAAAAGGTTAAAAGCAGAAAGATTTTAATGACTTCTAACAACATTTAGAATTTATATAGACTTTATCTAACAATACAACATATTTTTTTATTGTTACCACATTTTTAAATTTTCATTGTTCTGGCGTCTGATGTCTTGTCTTTTTATAGCAATATCATTTATATCAAAAGATACAGGGTATTACTAAATTGATAAGTTTTATCTTTAGTTTATTTGATAAATATTTATCAGTTTTTTTATCATTTTATCTCAGTTGGCGCCATTACGGCGCATATAAACGATTTATGATACTTACAATGTAAAATAAAAGTTTTATATTATATCGTTAAAGGACAAGACTACAGACAAACTATTTAATAGGCAACGGGTTGTTTGAAACAGTTTTATTCCAGTATCATGTCGGATTTTATGTCTTTTCTAACCGACTTCAAAAAGATTATCAATTCGAATGTACGAGATTATTAATTCGAATGTACTTTATATTTTTTTACGTATGATCCCCAATTACTCAAAGCCAAAGATGCCTGGACCAAATTGTTTTCTTTTTTGTTTGAAAAGGTCGTTTATTTTTTTTAAATCGGTTGTGTAGTTTGGTGTTGTAGTCGGTTTTTTAACCCCTGACAAAAAGAGGACTGTTATAAGTTGGACGCTAATGCCTGTCTGTCGGTCTGTCTGTGACCAACTCCGATGCGGTTTTTTAACGTGAAAGCAAGTTCCCCTGCGGTGGTTCACAGCTATGGTTAATGAAAATCGGTTCAGTCGAAAAGTTATTGGGGGAGAACGCTCGAAGTATTTTTAAAAAATTTGATTGGCAAATAAACTTGTAATTATTATACCTCTCCAACCCGTCTGGCCAGCGCGGAGAGTGTAAGCCAAGTCATCTGGCTGTTCTTCTTCTTAGCGAGTCGGAATGGCGATTTCTTTTTCGATTGGCTGCTCTGGCTAAGTATAGCTCTGGTAGTTGAGGGTCGTGCTCCTGCAGTGAAGAGAAAAAAAGACCTGATGATAAAACAAACATTAGAATCCATCCATCTCGGATTCTCCTAGTCCTTATTCGGTATTATTGCAAATATCATGTGTCTATAGTTATTACTATCAACGTCTTTTTGTATTGGGAGCACAATTTTATGGTACTTTACTATGACGAATGCAACTATAACTCTTGATAATGGACTAGCGAGACATAAATACGGGCAGTTAATTTCAGATGCAAAGCTATTCACAAGGCAGGCAGGCACTATTGTAGAAAAAAAATGTTGCTGTTTTAAATGAATTCACTTTTTTCAATTTGTCTAAAATTGTTTGTTACTTTAGAATTCTTGATCAATATTTAATTTTTCGTCAAAAACACACATTATGTTAAGATTTTTTTAAATTAACATGTACTGTCCCCCTGCTGGGCACAGGTCTTTCCCATCTCCTTCCAAATATCTCGAATGTGTTGTGTAGTGTGCCACTTACAAAATGTTCCGAGGCTTAACTCTCTTCCTTCGACCATCTTCAGGGGGTCACTTTGTAACCAAAGTGGTACGTGCCGGTGCCTCGCCCTCATCCCATTTTAGTTTAGCGGCTTTGTGTCCGACATCACCAATGCCGGTTTTTGAGCGAAGCGTTGTGTTTAGCACCCTATCAAGCCTGGTAAAACCTAAAACACTTCGCTCCATTCATCATCATCAAACCTACTGCTAGGCATAAGCCTCCCATCCCGTTCTGTCCGCGATCGCTGCTATCCAGTCCGTACCAGCGACTTACCTTCTGGCTGATATCTTCGACCCACCGAGCCGCTGGACGCGACACTGCGCTTACCATTTTTGAGATACCTCTGCGGTACATTGCTCTTTGACAAATCTTAAGCTTGGGAAAATATGCATGTCAAACAATCAAATCTAAAAATGATCTGATGAGTTTGGATTTATTAAATACTGCGAAATTTAAGTTAAGAAAATCCAAATAGCAAACATTTAGATATATGTAACGCCCTTCGTATCCTAAAATAGTACAAGTTTCTCTATGAGTTTCACCCTCATGTATGAAATTATAACTGTAATGTCAACTGATATCATCACTTCTGCTTACCCGTATGCACCCACATCACCAAATATGGGTCAACTGTGAGAGGCCGTATCGTTTGTCACGATAATCCACCCTTTTTAAGCTTTTATTTATTTACTAGCCAAAGCCCGCGACTTCGTTCGCGTGGACTTTATGTCTCTGGAAAATGCTTATCAGGCTGATCAACTTTTGCTAAGGCGGCATTTTTATATCTCTTATAGTTTAGCTGTACCATTATGGTTCTGCATCAGGCGTTCCATTTTCCAAAATCATTTATACCCTATATGTTGCCCAGGCTTAATAGCTATATAACAAAAAAAGTTTCATTCGAATCCGTCCAGTATTTCCGGAGATTAGCGTGTACAAACAGACAAACAGACAGACATTTTTTAAAAAATTCTTACTCTATTACTATACCTCCACCGCCCCCAATATTTTTTTGGAAATATATTTGATGTACAGACACAATTTTTTTACTGTTTTATTATATGTATAGATATAGATATAGAAGACATATATAGATTCATTAAGTTATACACAAGCAGCTTAAAGCTGATGTGTCTATTTCAGGCACTGTTGGATTTTTTATTAGTCACTTCACATATTCACAACATGTTTAATTTTTTTTTTTTGGCCGACACTTTACTCTAACAATAATTTGCACTATAAAGCCAAATATTTCAGAAACGGATCCGTAAATCAAAAATTAGTGTTCCCAAAAAATTTACTTTCACTTTATTTGTATGGAAGCTACCATTAAAAAAAAAACAATTTTATTTTACCACTGTCTCGGCATGATTAATAAACATACCTATGCCAAATTACAGCTTTCTAGTGCTTATAGTCTCTGAGTAAAACCGCGGATGGACAGACAGACGGCGAAACTATAAGGGTTCTTTGTTTACTACGGAACCCTAAATACCGCAACGAAATCAGTCCATCCGTTCGAGAGCTATGATGCCACAGAAAAACTGGGACACCCTCTTGCCTCTTGTCGGGGGTTAAATAACAATTTGGTTTGCTCTTGGCTGTGTTAAGTTAGTTACTATACTTACTTTGTATTAAGTTTCATCATCATCATCATTTCAGCCGCATAACGTCCACTGCTGGACATAGGCCTCTCCCAAAGATTTCTAAAATGACCGATCAAGAGCGGCCTGCATCCAGCGCTTTCCAGCGACCCTGGTCAGGTCATCTGACCACCTTGTAGGTGGGTGCCCTACGCTTCGCTTGCCAGTACGCGGTCGCCATTCAAGAACCTTTTTGCTTCAGATTTCCTCATTTCTGATTCGATCACGTAGGGAAACACCGAGCATAGCCCTCTTCATAGCGCGTTGAGCGACCTTGAGCTTTCTTATGAGACCCATAGTAAGGGACTACGTTTCAGAGCCATAAGTCAAAAGTCATAAGTCAAAGTAAGTAGGTATTAAGTTTAACACTGATTTATTTAATTATTTTTTCAGGTAAATGAAATTCCACAAGATGAAGTCGGTGAGTTTAAGACTAAGCAATATCGAATATTATATAATCGAATTGTAAGTTATCTTCAATAGTTTTAAAGAAAGCGGTTAAACAAGTATTGAACGTCCATTTATTCAAACAATTCTTTCATAATTCGCAATAGTTGTACTTTACTTAGTCGTACGTAAGTCGCATTTCAGTAAATCGAAGTAACAACTGAAATATTTCACGCATTCCTCATTCGCTATTGTAATGTTATGTAAGTGAAGTACCTACAGTGATTGGTATTTTTAACCGACTTCAGAAAAGGACGAGGTTTTCAATTCGAATGTATGTTTTTTATAAACTTCTTGAAATCATACTTGTCAGGTCGTCCTATAGAAATTTTATCAAATCGGTTGTGTACTTGTAGTTTTGGGGTGAAGTCGGTTTTTAGTTTTGAACAATTATACTATCCGCCGCCGCCTGACCTCTTCTTGGGTATGCAGTTGTAACACGAGATGTTTTTGTTTAGTTGCCTCTTACGACATCCACGGGAGAGATGAAGTGGTCCCATTTTCAGCCAAGGCATGACGACTCGAAAAATATTTTTGTCCTCTCGGTTAGATTATTAAAAAATATTGTACACGATTTTTTTCTTTCCTCTGAGAAACAAAAATTGACGAAGATACAGCGCATTTAAAATTCGCAGGATGTCACGGCTGAGTACAATTTGTACATAGCGGTGACGTGGCGTCGCAAGCCACTTTGGAACTTAAGATGGTCCATATCTTTGTGAATGTCTACATTGTCTACTTTTCTAATAAGCTGAAAAATATGGAGGTCAAATTTAATTTTGTATATCGACATGTTTCTTGGAACAACTTGTTCAGTATCATGGACTGAATTCAAGCCTTAAATAGTTTCAGTATATCTTGTTAGACGATGTATAATTAACATTTAACGTTTAATTAACATCACGATATAAACAGCACATTGCCTCGTATATTAGTTAATTAGTTAGAAACCATTGTACAATTAGCGGCAATGAAACCGAACGTACTGGCACCACATTAATTATATTAGAACTTTCTCCCACCTGATCGATACGCTAATCTGTCGGGACCAAGGTCGCAGACGCCATCTTGTTTAAGTAGTACGCCATGTTGTTTTACAAAATGACAAAAAACTATTGAATTTTCAAGCGTATTCGATGCAGGTTTCATAAATTCTGTATTAAAATTAAGAACTCTCTCTCATGAACTCTCTTTTCGTTTTCTCAGTTGCTTGATCCGCTGTATTTTGTGTGTCCGGTGCATCATTGGTCGTCTTTCTGGCTTTTTTCTTCTCCGCTTCGCATGGTCTTGACCACAATTAATAAACTAACTAGTTATAAGATCACACTTATATTATAAAGTCGAAAGTTTTTGTGTGTGTGTGTGTGTGTGTGTGTGTGTGTATGTTTGTTACTTCATGCGCAAACAGCTGGACCAATTTTTGAAAAAAAATATTTAACACATTTGCTACTTTTTCCGTAACACCGCGAAGCGCAGCTAGTATAAGATAAATGTAAGCTTCCAGTTTCTCTAGTTTTAGGAGCCCACTCGCATCAATTCTTGACGGTGAAAGAGTGATCTTCCATGTCTTATTTACTCTAACCTGCATTAAAATTATCACAAATTTCCCTACTAAAATTTTATTTACTCGTACGACTGTCTACAAAGCATAATAATTATGCCACGCGTAGACTTTCCTCCAGGATCGACGCCGTAACCTGAAGGAAATATTTTTTTTATATTTCGACACTATGTTCCTTGGGGAAGTTGGGGAAAAATTCACTATCATGGACTGAATCACAAACTGAATTCACCCTAAAATTAGTTTCAGTATATTTTGTTACACTAATTTATCACAACTTTCCCTACTAAAATTTTATTAATTCGTATGACTGACTACAAACTACAAAGCATAATAATTACGCCACTCGTAGACTTTCCCTCATGCCGCGTTTACACATTCGCGCGAATCGCGAGGCGAATGACGAGGCGAATAACGAACTAGCATGTGTAAACAGTCAGTTCGTTATTCGCCTCGTGATTCGCCTCGCGATTCGCGAGTTCGCGTTGAGGGCGGTTTTTCGGACGCGAATCAAAGGACACGAATAGCGAACACGAACTGGCTGTTTACACTTTCGCCTACCGGCAGTTGGCAGCTAGCGCCCGACCCAACAGGACGTATATGTACCCGTTGTATGACTTGTATGGAAACATACGAATTGAAAGGTCTAAGTTAACATTTTTTGTGGGCAAATGTGTGTAGACCTAATTATATGTTAAAATAGGCAATCAGACATCAAATAAGATGATATCTCTATATTTAATAAGTACTTATAGCATCAGTGATTTTAATCTTTGTTATTTTCTTAGATATATTCATTGTTTTATACATTAAATGACCTTTTGATACATTTCTACATATAAATAGAGGACTCTTACTAAATTTATATCCTACTAATATTATTAATGCGAAAGTGAGTTTGTATATTTGTTTGTTAACTCTTTACGCTTAAACTACTGAACCGATATAGAACAAATTTGGTATAGATATAATTTGAGACTCAGGGAAAGACATAGTGTACTCTTTATCACGAAATTCCCACGGGGAGCGAAGCCCGCGGGTACTTCTAGTCTGCGTTTTATAATAACACGGATAAAGTCCACTAGTCTATATAGTATACATATAAAACCGGTCAAGTGCGAATCGAATTTGCGCACAAAGGGTTCCGTACCATTATCTATAAAAAATCGCGTTGTATGGGAGCACCAACCTAAATAAGCTAAAAGCTTAAATATTTTTTTTATTTCGTTTTTAGTATTTGTTGTTAAAGCGGCAACAGAAATACATAATTTGTGAAAATTCAACTGTCTAGCTATCGCGGTTCTTGAGATACAGCCTGATGACAGACAGACGGACAGACAGCGAAGTCTTCGTAATAGAGTCCCTTTTTTACCCTTTGGGTACGGAACCCTAAAAATGACATCTTAGCAAAAGTTATTCAGACTGATGAGCAATTTCCGAAGTCATAACCGAAGTTTTAAATAAACGTCCCAATCTACCCACCACATACTGGTATATACCTAAGCGTAGGTAAATACCCGGGTAGAAGACATAATTGTAATGTAAATGTAGCGTGCATGCCGCCATTATGTCCACGTCCTACATATTCGTGTGCGAATCTCATAATGAATCAACACACGAATGTGTAAACAGCAGTTCGCGTCGGCATTCGTACACGAATAGTTCGTGGAATGTTTCGTCGAATGACGAGGCGAATAGCGAACACGCATGTGTAAATCCGGTATCAGGATCGATACCGCAACCTGAACCAGACGTTCAAGGTCGCAGGGCAGCTGCCGCCATTTTTACGCGGCGGCCGGCGCTCCGCTCATGGCTTGTTGACGTTCATTTTGATGTGAAGGGTTGCTTTTTAAATTATATTTTTAACCGACTTGCAAAAACGGGGCAGGTATCAATTCGTCGCGATCTTTTTAGGGTTCTGCAGTAAACAAGGAATACCTTATAGTTTCGCCGTGTCTGTCCGTCAACGTGGTTTTACTCAAATACAATAAGTACTAGAAAACTGTAATTTGATATGGGTATGTTATGTATAATAATTATGACGAAAAAAAAATCAAAAATCCAATTATTTTTATGTACTATGTTAACTGATTATTAGCAGGCGCCTGGAAATTTCTCTTTTTTTAGTTTGAAAGATTAGAGATTGCATTTATAGCGATAAGTCCGCCTTTGTGCCTATATTGTTTCTTGTTGTTGTTTTAATTTTTTATGTTTATCATGGTGCAATAAAGTTAATTTGTATTGTATTGTATTGAAAGAGTATACTTCCGAGGTGGTCTCATATATTTTATATCAAAATCGGTTGTGTAGTTAGGAAGTGAAGACCGTTTTTAGTTTGAAAAATTAATATACATCGGACCAATTTGTTTGCGTCTTTGTCATGGTCCAGTCGATAGAAGATGAAATAATTGTTACATATAATTTAATTAAAGCAGTAGAAGTAAAAGCAAAAGTTTTCACAAAGATCGACGTCATAAGCAGAAGATTTTATACTGAAAGAAGGCTAAAATGGAAATGGATTGGTCATAGCTTGAGAAGTAAGAGAAATAAATGGTCAATTGTACCTCATGAAATATTTAATTATTATTTGGATGGAGCAGTTTGGGAATAAAAACTAATTAATCAGTGGAGGACTTTGGGAATAATTTTAAATACCTATGGAGCAGATTGGGAACAAAATAATAATTTTTTTTTAATAATAATTATTGCTTGGAGCAACTTGGGAACTAATGTATGAGATTTTAATTTTTTGAGAACAATAGCAATGGAGGACTCTGGGAATAACCCGGTCAAAGGATGGTTACGAAGTGAAATCCTCGTGATGGAAAAAGAAGAAGGGTCGGGGTTTTTAATTTGCTATGAAAATTAACTTGTATCTAAGTAAGTCTTAATAAATCGATCAATAAATCAGTATAAGTAATAAAAAGTTCAATCAATCAGTTTAATTAATAAAGAGTTTCATCAGAACCTATTAATATCGAGGCGATGGGAAACTATGCATTATAACGAGTTACATTGATCATTAATCAACAATTTCACCTGTCATCTTAATTGAAACCTTTCAAATATAATCAGTTTATCTTACAACCACGATATCATTGATGTTGGTCGTCATTATATCATTAAATCGTTAAAATTCATACGTAAACGGCAATGAGTTATCGTCAAATGGTCTATTTACAATTAGAGTGTGGGAAAAGTGTGGTGTTCCCATGCTCGGCACTTTCGCTGCGGCATCGACGTACCGAGGAAAACAATGTTGAGAATTCGGTAAAAACAAGATGAAGTCATTAGTATAATAAAGTGGTACAGTCCAATGTCAACTTTCATTCGATGTGTCTAAATACACTAGGCAGTGCGAGCGAAGTTCTATGGCATTTTATTTAAAATATCGTAATCATTTGGCAAAATAAGATAACACTAAAAGCTTCGCTAAGCTAAGCCATTCTGTAAATTAAAATTATTAGTTAAAATAAAAACATCTATTTATGTAAAAAATCGTTCCCAAGTCACCACCCTCAACGAGCAGAGTCCTCACGACGCTGGCGGCATTTCCGGCGTTGTATGGCAAGCTCTTGGGTCCGCAGAGACGTCAATCAAACGTGTGGAGTCTTTTCTAAACTTAAGTTGACTGGCTTTCACACCCCAGGACCCTAATGTCTCCACGGCGTTAGTTCCGTGGCTTATTAGCTCGACGTAATTTCGGCAAAGTCTGTTGCTGTTGCTACTTGCTAGTAACTCAAATGTAGTAATCATGCCGAAGTTTCACAATATAAGAGATTTAATCATATTTTTCAAAACTAAAATCCGACTTCACCCCCAAGCTTCCAAACTGATTTTGTTAAAATTTCTTTGGGACCACCTCACAAATACCCTTTCAAACAAATAAAGAATTTTCCAAATCGTCCAGGGGTCTTTAGGGTCCAGGGGTGAACATACAAAAAAAAAGGTCGTGACAAATTGATAACCTCCTTCTTTTTTAGAAGTCAGTTAAAAATAAGTTAAGTCGATACCTATAAGAGAAGTAAAATTGACTAGACGGCACTTAATTACTGAATCTAACTGAACGTCACTGTCAATTATTCTTTAAGTACTTAATTCAGACAAGACAGACATGAGGTCAGACGCCCCCGACTTCTGAAGGACGTCTGAGATAGGGCAGTCACTGGGAATATCTCATTTCGCAAATTCACTATTCCCCTTTTGGTTATAGTGCAAAGAAAAAATGCTGAAATTCTGGTCGTAGAGTCGAGTTTGAAAATTAAACGAAAATGTTTGTCGGATAAATGCGACGTTCGTGGTTAACCCTTTCACCGCGAGAATTTTTATCAATATGCCCCCAGTAACGCGAGGCTTAGTAAATCTAAAATAAATATCTACAACCAAAAAGGGATGTGGGAACTTATGTGCAATAAGAGCAGGCGTTTTTTGTCTGAAATTTCCGACGTTCAAAAAATGGATAGTTGGGCACGACAATGATATTTCACAAATTCACTATTCCCCTTTTGGTTATAGTGCAAAGAAAAAATGCTGAACTGCTGGTCGTAGAGTAAAAGTTTGAAAACTGCACGAAAATGTTTGTCGCATAAATGCGACGTTCGTGGTTAACCCTTTCACCGCGAGACTTTTTATCAGTTGTTGTGTCCCCAGTAACGCGAGGCACGGTTAATCTAAATAAATAATTGCAATATAAAGTGGATACTTGATAGAGCAGTGGTTTTTTTCATTTTTAACCGACTTCAAAAAAAGGAGGAGGTTATCAATTCGATTTTATGTTTTTTTTTGTATGTACGTGACGCGATATCTTCGGCAACCGTGGACCGATTTTAATGATTCTTTTTTTATTTGAAAGCCCTTACTCCAAAGTTGGTCCCATATTAATTTGGTGAAGACACGATTAAGAACTTTGGAGATATGGAAGAAACTCCTGAAAAACATTAAAGTCCGTTGTTTTTTTTCTTAAAAAAATTATCGTCGGAAATATCCGACGCTCGCGAAATGGGCAGTTGGGCAGGGGGCACGATAATGTTTGTTGGATGGATAAGATCGATGTTCCCGGTTAAAGGGTTAAGAAATGGTCGCATCTTGCGCTGTCCTTGATTATACGTCTATAAATGGTATGCATTCGATACATATCGGAGTACTTTACAGAACAACTTTATAGTTGCTTGCATTGCATGCAAATGCGACTCGAGTGTAAAGAACTCTAGCCAATGCAAGATTTTACTTTTTATTTTGTTTTATGCTGCGATTCTTATTCGTTGAACATGTCTCTTATTATTGGAACGAAGTTTATTTTCGGACGATATGAACTCTTGGCAGATGGGCGACTAAAAAGTGTAAGATTTTTCCATCACGAACTTTTTAAGGAGCTGGAATTTTTTGGGGGTTTTTAGTAGCTTTAATTTTTGTAATTTCGTTCCGAGTGTTCCACGATACTCAGTTTCTTATTATTGTTTAGCAACGGAGTCCTTTAATGAAAATTTAGCATCGGTGTCACGGGAAGTAGACGCACCCAGTGCAAATTTTAGTTTTAGCAGAGATAATGGAGTGGTTTGCCATTTCTTCTCCACTTATTGCCGAGCGATCTTTAGGGTTCCGTACCCTAAGGGTAAAAACGGGACCCTATTACTAAGACTCCACTGTCTGTCTGTAACCAGGCTGTATCTTATGAGCCGTAATAGCTAGACAGTTGAAATTTTTAAAGAAAATGTATTTATTTATGTAACTAGACTGTACCCGCGGGCTTCGCTCCCCGTTGGAATTTCGGGATAAAGAGTACCCTATGTCCTTACCCGAGTCTTAAACTATATCCATACCAAATTTCATCCAAATCGGTTCAGTAGTTTAAGCGTGAAGAGATAACAAACGAATATACAAACTCACTTTCGCATTTATAATATTAGTAGGATTAGTAGGATAGGCTCTCATACAACAAACGTGATTTTTTTGTAGTTAATGACACGTAACTGACGTAACCCTTCGTGCGCGAGTCCGACTCGCACTTGGCAGGCTATTTTATATAACTAGCTGTGCCCATGGACTTCGCTTCCTGTAGGAATTTCGGGATAAAAACTATCCTATGATGTCCATCCCTGGGTATCAAATTTTTAAATACACAGTGGTTGAAGCATGAAGTGGTAACAAACAAACAAAAATACAAACTAACTTTCGCATTTATATTATAAGTAGGAATAGGAATACATTACTTTATTAGCGGGATTGGGAAACTAAGGACTATACAAAGTTTCGGAACGTATCACATCACAATGCCAATCAATGTGAGCCCAAAACAATAAGCAAAAAAAAACCAGTTATCTATCAGTTACAAAACTAATTTAACGTGACAATGATAACACCGTAACGAACATTCTAGTCAGCTGACTGACCCAAATTCTCCAAGCGAGAAAGGGACGGGTAGACGAGTAGAAAAGTCCGTGGCGGCCGGCACGTACGCGGCCCTTTAGGGCAAGGTCGTACGGTTTGGAGGCGGATGGTGTTTGCTCTCTTAGGTGCAGGACACACTTAAAAGACGTATAAGGCCCAACGTAGACGACAGACTATCCGTGACGCACTTTTTAGTCTGCGATAGTGCAGTAACGCACCCGACGCGCAAAAAGTCCGGCGCGCGTCGTGTGTGTTACTGCGTATGATTCCATAGGTTCTATTTTCACAGACTAAAAAGTGCGGTGCGGTCTAGTCTGTCGTCTGCGTTGGACCTAAGAAGCGGACGGAGCGCAGAGATGTCTCTTCCGCGGCGGCAAGCGACGGTTTCATACTCAATGTATAGAAGTTTCTAATAGAAACGTCTCGCGCAGAACACACTAAAAAGGCGGGGCTAGGACGGGGCGCCCGTCCTTTCTGTGTGTTCTGCCACGCGACGTTTCTTTTGTATGAAAACGTCGCGGATCAGATATACGTCTGCGCCTAGTCCGCGTCTTACGTCTTTTGTGTCCAGCGCTTTAGGCGCAGGACACACTGAAAAGACGTAAGACATGTGTCTCTTCCGCGACGGCAAGCGACGGTTTCATACAAAATGTATAGAAACGTCGCGTCGCAGAAAGACAGAACGGACGGGGCGCCCGATGTGTCCAGCGCTTTACACACTGAAGAATACTTTAAGTGTCCTATCTTATCAATCTTAACATGACTTCATTGATATAGCTCTAGTAGTATAGAGAGGGTCGTGCTCCTGCAGGGAGACTTAAAAGACCTAGAGATGAGATGATGATGCAAGGAAACGGAGATGTCATTAATGATTTTGATCTCATACGGCTCTAGATAACCCTTCCAACTATTTTATGAACTATTTTTACAGAAGTGACCGGTTTCGCAAATGTGCGAAGAAAAGCTTTACGTTCACACTTTAAACTGTAAACCGTATTCATATATATGGTTTTTGATAAAAAAATTATGGGACCACCTCACAAATATATCCTTCCAAAAATAGTATAAGTACATAATTATCCAAATCGGTCTAAGCGTTATCGAATAATTGGTGAACATACCTACATAAAAAAAAATATCGCGACAAATTGAGTAACTCCACCTTATTGAAAGTCGGTTAAAAAGAACACCAAGATCTCGGCACTGGAACAGGCATAATCGTAACAAATGGGGGAATACTGCTTGCTGTAGCAAATACTCTTGATCTAAGGGTCGTAGCTCGTTACGATACCTACAAAGGTCTGACCTAATAAAAGAACACCTGAACACCAAGATCTCGGCACTGGAACAGGAAAAATCGTAACAAATAGAGGGAATGCTGCTGTAGCAAATACTTTTTATGTAGGGGTCGTAGCCCGATACGATACTTACAAAAGTCTGACCCAAGAAAAGAACACCTGAACACCAAGATCTCGGCTCTGGAACAGGTAAAATCGTAACAAATGGGGTATCCTGCTGCAGCAAATACTCTTGTTCTGAGGGTTGTAGCTTGTTACGATACTTACAAAGGTCTGACATAATAAAAGAACACCTGAACACCAAGATCTCGATACTGGAACAGGTAAAATCTTAAAAAGTGGAGGGAGATGGTGAATATATTCGGGCACATCACGACGCTCAGGAGTGAAGGTTCTGTGAATTATGTCATTTATCATGTCGGGGCATTTGGGAGGGATTCTGCCCGCACTTTTACTTCTTTCTGTTTCGTCAAAAACAAATATTAAAATAAGTTTTGAAAATCCAAAAGAGCACGTCTCTAAGGGTCCATATTTTTTTTTTCTTACGCTTATAGAAAAAAAAATATATATATATAGATATACTAAAACTATGAAGAACAGTCGATTTTTTTTTTTGTTTATTTAATAACAATTAAACCACAACGAATCAGACCCTGAAAATGAAAGGGTTCTATTCCTGAGCATACTCAAGAGTAAGAGAAAAAAAAAAGACTCGATTAGTAAAGTATTTCGGTCGTTATCGTGTTAACAAGAAAATCCTCCGCACATACAGACACACGGACGTCCAAGACAGAACTTTTTAAAACTGTTTTTTAACTAGTTTAAATAACAAAAATGACATCAAAAATATCATGAGTGTTTAAAATAGTGTTTTTTTCTTAATATGTGTGTGTATATATTATCTTACAAGTGCAATGTATGATACATAAAGACATTTTAAGTTTGAAAAATCAGATGTTTTGCTCGAAGTGACAGTAGTACCCACCTCAACGCTTCGCTTATGAGGCGTGCAATATATATTTACAATTTAATATTACCCGTAAAAGCATTATCTTCCATACAAACTATATAATGAAATAATCTTTTTAAAGTAAAGCAAATTTAACATCTGCATTCCTGTGATTAGATAATACATTAGTATCAAACACAACAAGAATCTCATCTTCATTATTTCCTTGTGTTAAATATATTATCTCTATTAACATATCACTTTCAAAATGATATAACTTTACACCATTTCAAATATTACTTTTTAACTTTATCACTGTAGTTTAAGATTCAGTATCGTATGATAATGTCTCTTTTATATCGGTGAACCACAGTGTATCATCATCATCATCATCAGGTCTTTTTGTCTCCGCTGCAGGAGCAAGACCCTCTCTGTACTACCAGTGCCATACTTAGCCAGAGCAGCTAGAGGACTTTGGCCTACATTCTCGCTGGCTAAACGGGTTGGAGAGGTCTTATTGATGTTTATAAGCTTTGTTTGGCTTATATTCCTAAGTCACCTTCTACGACATCCACTAGGACTTGGAGGAGTGGCTCTATTCTACTCTGCCGGAAACCACACGGCTACACATTGTATGAATAATATGAATTGTATCACGTGCTTTCAAAACAATGCGTTTATGCAAAACTCAAAACGTTCCGTGGGACTGGGAATGCGTGGCCACACACACTATTATATACGTCAGGTCTTAATTTCCACAAGACAAGAACTTAGTAGGGATGTGGACTGGGTAAAAATTATATTATGTTATTAGCCGAAGCCTGCGACTTCGTTCGCGTGGACTTGATGTCTCCGGAAAATGTTCATCAGGCTGAAAAACTATTTCTAAGGCGTCATTTTTATATTTCTTATAGTTTAGCTAGACCATTATGGTTCTGCAATAGTTGTTACATTCTTTTAGTATTTCCGGAGATTAGCGTGTACAAACAGACAAACAGACAGACATTTTTTTTAATTTTACTCTATTACTATTTCTGCATCGCCGCAATTTTTTTTTGAGGTATATTCAATATACGGTCTTTTTTTACTGTTTTATTATACGTACCTATAGATGTTTTATTATATGAAACTTTAAGCTCCCCACGGTGTTGTTACCCCCTAATCCAAGGTGTCAGCTTCCTGCATGCCAAATTTTATTAAAATTGGCCCTGCCGTTTGCGTGTGAAGAAGTAACAAACATACACACACTCAAAACCTTTCGCCTTTATAATATTAGTGTGATTTAGTCCGTCAACTAGATTATCCAAAAATAATGGACCCGTATTTTTTCGTTTAGCAAAGTAGTAAGAATTCACAAAGATAGTTCATAAAAAAGCATGATAAGTATTTTTTCTTCTCTATCTGAATTAATACAAAGGTGACAATAATTTGATACTTAGCTCTAACTTTCGTCAACATAAGATAAAATTAGAAAGTCATGAGCGCCTCTTCAATTATAAGTTTTACGAGATGTTTATAAATAAGTACATGCTATCGCCACCGACGCTATCTGATGTCATTTTAATCAGCGTTTTCCGCAGTACGTGACCACTCTAATTATATGGGAATGATAGTACACATTTGTTGAGATAGAGAGTTTTATAATAGCGTATTACAGCTTGATAAAGAGTCGTAGCGTTATTCTTGCTTTTAATTACGTTAATAAAGTGGCTATTAAGTCTCTGGCATCTGATGGAATGTAAGACAAGTTTGCTAGAAAATGTTTAGGTTGTTGTATTTTTTTTTATTGAAAATGATAATCTTTATCGTGAGGCACATGATAACAAAAAGGTTGATAGTTAGACAACGGTTTTAGCGTTCGCTTATTGTTTTTTACAAATTGTATTTTAGTATACGATGAAGGGTAAATATACACAATAATTCTAATTTTATTTTATTGATTCATCGTGTTCACTTGAAAATTACAAATAAAATATTTATAAAAGTAAACATAGTACAGTGGGCTAACGAGGTACCTGGGCCGGCTCTCTACTTATATTTTGGATTTTCTCTTAAACTCAAAATAATATTAACATGAAAATATATGTTCTATTAATTATGTATTAACATGAAACTGTTTATTGGTATATATGTTACATGTTGTAGTTGGATGTGACGGGTCCTTTCTCGATCGCTGTTCGATAGTATCTCAAATTGTAGTGTTAAATAGATGTAAAATATAAAGGTAAAAAAGCTGACACGCGACCTACATAGTAAGTGGCCGCGTGCAGCCGAAATGTGCGAGCATTGCTCGAACAATGTATTTTTACACTGATTTTAATGAAGTCTTTCTAAATATACATTTTCATGTTAATATTATTTTGAGTTTTAGAGATAATTCAAGATATAAGGGCCTACCCAGGTATCTCGTTAGCTGACTGTACATATTTATTAAATTACTATTTTGATCTGCATTCTGCACATCTGCACATATGAGACATCAACATCATTTTTGACGAGGTAATCTGTAAACACGTTGAAATAATAACGACTTCTGTTTTTACGAGCGAATATGCAAATGTTGACTTGTTTGTATCATTCATTCTCATCATGTTGAACATTAAACAATGAAATCCTTTACCTTATTATGCCATTGAGAATGCAAGCGAAATAAAGACATGAAAACATCCTAAAGGTGGCTACACACGACACAATTTAGCATACAATCTACAGTAACAATCTGGTGCTGTACTGCAGATTGTCATGTGTGTAGACGTGTTGTGGCGCACAACACGTACACGGCTGCTGTAGAGCAACAAATTGTTGCTGCAGATTGTATGCCAAATTGTGTCGTGCGAAGCCACCTTAACATTTGTGGAATTGCGGCTTTTGTAAATAACGAATTTACAGTCTTTAACAGTCTACGCTGAACTTAAACCGTCTTATTATAAAATGTGGACTTAATTGAGTACTTGGTTTAAACCATTATCCATCTAAACACGATGACCTCCCGCAGTATGTCACCTTCTCTTATGTCACTGTCAACTTAATTAGGGGAATAATGGTTTAAACCAAGCCGTAAAGTTAGTTCTAGTTTTATTATAAGACGGATTGTATCCCTTAGTAAAGGAAGCAGTTGTCCTTTATCATAATCTCGGCAAGCGTTGGTTATCGCAGTAAATATTATAAATTCACTAGCTGTACCCGCGGGCTTCGCTTCCCGTCGGAATTCTGGGATTAACAGTACCCTATGTACTTCCCCGAGTCTCAAATTATATCCATACCAAATTTCATACAAATCGGTTCTGCAGTTTAAGCGTGAAGAGGTAACTAACAAACAAATATACAAACTCACTTTCGCAATTATAATATTAGTAGGATTCACATTGGTCGCTGCTGCCTATTTACTGTTACCTATAGGTATTTCCTTATCGACTTTAAAAACAGCATTGGGAGAGAAAATAAGTGGTGGCATTTCTTCTCCCATCACCGCATCACTCTTATTATCTCTCACTATAACTGCAAGCGAAATAAAGACATGAAATCGTCCAAACATTTGCAGAATTGTAAACAAATTTACCACTCCTCAAGTCCTCACCTGATTATACTACCAAATGTCCGTTCGCCATGACCGCTTGGAATTTTTTAGATACTAAAGCGTAACTTCCTAAATGGTGTCATGAATGATGTTATGCTCACTGTATCCGGATATTCGAAATCTATTCAATTCTGTGCTCGTTCATTGTCAATTTGCTTTGTTGGTTACAGTCAAAGAATCTGTTTGTATAGCTCCTTGAACGTGTTTGTTTGATTTGACCCCAAGCTATGTTTGATCCTATCCTTCAAAATAAGGACCCGATCTACAGCGTACTGACTATGTCAGACGATTGGCAAATATCAAGGGGCTATGATTTAGTTTTCTATCAACACTATCACTTGCACCCTAGGCTCGTGTACCCGCCATGGACTATTTTATTGAATGTGTTGAATGTAAATCATGATCGATCTGGAGCTAAGATTAGGGATTTCAAGTTCTTAATCAAGTTGACCTATTCATAACTAAGGAACTTGCCACCTCTTAGCAAAAAACGAGTCTTCCTTATGTATTTCGATAAATTTACGAATTTTTATAAGGAAAAGGGTATTGTAACGCCTGGACACCCCTATTCCGAATGTACCACTACCACATGAAGTGTTTCAACAAATCAAATACCGAATGACTCATTTAATATCTACATTGTACTTATATCTTTATTAGCAACTTTAAAGTCATTAGTTTCTAAACAGGTTGTTTACGGAAGTAAGTACAGTCGGAAATGACTGTCCGCAGTCCGCAACCAAACTCAGCATCACATGTGTGCATTGATTTGCAACCGGTCTCATGGCCGCAGACGCCCGCTATTTATAGAGACCTTGTTTGTTTTTAAATCATGGAATGTTTTTCGATGAATGATTTTTTAATTGACTACGAAATGAGTTGGTTTATGAATTTTATGATAGGATTGATGAAGCAGTTTGCTTTTCCGTACTGACGATAAAAATTTGACCTTGCAAGCAAAATTATCACATTATTTTTAATAAGCCCATCAGCACTGCAAACTAAATTTGTTGGGTCTACAATTTATTTAATTCATAGCAGTTTAAGTTGAGCTTGTGTAACTTTTACTTTATGTCTGTGTTTATATGTTCCAGGTAAAGTACTTCGACCCATCATGTTCGACTAAAGGTATCGTTAGGTTTTTTTGACGACCTCCGTGGCGTAGTGGTCACCATGCTAGTCCGCCACCCAGAGGTCCCGGTTTCGATCCCCGGTCAGAACAAGTTGGAAAATGGCCTTTGTCAAATTGTCCTGGATCTTGAATGTATATAGAATGTATTTTTTATAAAATATAGTATCGTTGAGTTAGTATCTTATAACACAAGTCTCGAACTTACTTTGGGGCTAGCTCAATCAGTGTAATTTGTCCCTACATTTATTTATTTTATTTTGTACGTTTTATAAATAGAACATACGACTTTCTTTTAATCTCTGAATTCTGTTTCTGTAGCTTTTCGAATTTCTATTCAGCAGTGGGTAACACATGCTTCTTGATACAATGTTTACTTACGTGTTAAAGAGTACATTGTTATCTTTTATAATCTCATGGATGTGGTGATAAGCACATAAATAACATATGATGTATATAAAGGCTCTTTTTTCTTTACTAGTTTATATTAGTTTACTGGTCGACTAAAGGCATAAGAGACTCTAATATAACAGGCCTCAAGTAAATATAAATTTCAGTGTTCAAAACTAAATTTACAATACCGCGCTTTAGGTAACAAACAAAACACTAATCGTGACATTCCGCCGTTTCTGGGCATGCTCGTAAATCTAGTGTACGCAACCTACGCCCAAAGTCTAGGGAATTGGGCCGGCACAATCGATACCAGTGTAACTAAAAGCAAGCAAGGCGCCTACACTGAGTACCGGCAACTGGCACCTAATACTATTAACGCCTACATAGAATCGAGTATTTTCCAATTATTACATCCGGTGTTAGTGTTGGTGTTACCATTATAGAAATTGTATTGAGAAACGTAAACTTTGGAGGACAAGACATTAGAAATTATGGTCATAATTCAACTTGATGATGTTATGATAAGGGTTCGACAAGTATGTTGTTAGAGAGTTCTCAACGAACTCAAAGAGAATCTCAATGAAACAAACATTGCAAAGACTTGCGACTATACGTTGACGTTTTCTAAAGTTCACGAGTAATTATTTGCTTATTATTTAGGTTGCGTCGTAGAAAGGCAAACAAACAGTGTCTACTTACATCTTCATTGCATTGCAGAGGCAATGTTTGTATTTAAGTTTTATTAAATAAAACAACATATTTTAATGAAAAAAAGAAATTGTTCGTCATCACAAAAAAAAAACAAAACGAATTGTCTTATCCATTTTGTTCGACAGTACAGATATTTAGACAAATTTATTGCTGATCATTTTAGTTTAAATAAATTAGTAAAGACGTGACTTTTTAATTAATTGCTATATTTTGAACAAAATGATAAAAGTTATCTTATTCAGCTTAAAAACATCTATTGAAATATGTCAAGGCATGGATTACTTTGCTCAAGGATATCTAAAATATTTTAGTTATGAAAGGCATAATAATGTCGCAGATTTTCTAATATTACAAGCAGACAGTCGTAATTTCAGCCACTATCAGCTGTGGGCGCACGCGTGGGCGTACAATCGTGCCCACGCTTGCTTTACACATACTATATTTACATTTCTACCGCGACTTTCACCTTAAACTATCTCCAATGCTTCTTATCTTGCCCTATACATCTTTATCCGTCGTATTCAACGCGCATTCTAAATCAAATTCCAGATCTTTGATCAATTTGCGAATATCTCGGTAGCTGCCGTGAGTTACTGAAAACACTGCTCCATTATCTCTGACCTTTATTTTATTTTTACGTGTCCTCGATGACTGTTTGGATTGTTTGTGTTCTGAATCAACTTCATTACTGATATTGCTCTGACAACCGCAACACTGATATATATTTTTGCATTATTTTATATGTTTTTCGTCTGCATCAGAATCTGGTGCAGGAATTCAGGTGAATTACTGATAACAGTAATACATATTCGTTTGCATATCTTTGTGATATTTTTTATTGTAAAAACGTCAAAAACCAAAATTACATTTAAGACATAACTTAAATATTAAGTTTTAAACAATTTATTGCGCACAGAAACATTAAACAGATACAGCATGAGAACAAGCGATTTACATATGAGCCGTGTAATGAATGACGGCAGAGTAGAATATGATTAATTGATTACTCACTGGCCCTTTCCTCTCCTACGGGTGTGATATAGCTAAAGAGGCCACTAGTAGCCACAAATTACAGGTGATAGAGAAAGGGCTACAGCGTCCGCGAATTTATTCCATCCTGCTGTGATCACCATCCCGCCTGCCCAGTGTGGTAATGATAGGCAAACCTAATCCAAGAGGCCTTTAGTCCAGCTGTAGTATAGGCTGTAAAGAAGAAAGAATTTACAAAAACGTTAATATAAGTACTGCACCAAAACTGGATAGCAACTGCAATTTGCGACAAACATTGTCAAGAACGTACGTACAATAACGTACCACATTCACGGAATGCACGTAACTACGTTATCGGTTGTATTGGAACAATATTTTCGCAATCTCGCCATAACTTTGTCGCCATAGCGACTGAACACGTGCAGCGATAGAGAACCTTGGTCAACCTTCAATAATGGCGATAACGAAAAAATTTCTACTTCAAGTACTGGAAGTACAAAAATATTTAATTTATCGTTCTATTAACGCAACGTTTTGCGGAAAATTGTAGTTATTTCATCATCATTAGAAGGCAGAAGTTGCTTCGTATACGGTCACACATTCAGCCGAAAATAAGGAGACGTGGAAAAAAATACATGTCTTTGCAATAAACACATTTGGGAGAGGAATTGACATAAAAGATAAAAATGTTTATATATTTTTCTAATGTTAAGGCATAAGAAGAAAACGTTTGTTCAATTTCCAACCTAGGTTTTGTCTCTACCATTTTGAGTATTTTGTACAATCCAATGAAAAGGGTTCTTTCTCTGAGACTTTGTTTTAAACTAAATTGATAGTTACATAAACTTCTAAATTCTACTAAAATATTGAAAATGTTTTAGCATTTCTATGCAAAAACAAATTGTCTTGAAAATGTTATATACTTATACAAGTACATGTAGAGAAAGAATTGCCTTCGTTACGCAGCCGCGGCTAAGTTCACGGTTGTCCTTATCAAAATCAATTACAGTTTCTTAGTACATTAAGTACTTGTATACAATTGCATAATACGGCCTTGCTTTTCCAACACACATTCATGTGGCATGAGTAAATTAGACCTTCCGATTTTTAACGGCTCTTAAACATTCAAATCAATTTTCAATAACACTCAATTTCAGATGGTTACACGAACTGCTTTTTGTCGTGAACCATTTAAAGTAATGTCTCCAAGTTCATTCACTTCAGTCTCATCGGCCGTTTGATCGTTTAACTAATAAATAATAATAGCTCTTGGTGTCGCGCCATACATTGAGATTTATAGGTCAGTTATGCCGTCATCTATGCTGTCATCCTGATTTATAAATAATCTCTGTTCACAATCACACATGACAAATTCGTTAACGATTGTGTCATCAAAAATCAAAATTTTGCCTTTTGTTTTCGATTTTAACAATAAACCCCAATTTAAAAACATCATTCAGTAAATGACTGTACCAATTTGCCCGACTTCTCCAATGACATGACACGACATCCTTATTTACTGTAAACACCGCGTTGAAAAAGAAACAAGTGTCTTAACTGAACACAATAAAACATCTCTGATTACAACATCCTTCGATTCTTTAACACAGCATATCCGGCTGATGTCGAATATATATCTTTTTGTGAGCTATTCAATTGTTTGCCACAAAATGCTAACGAGTCATTATTTCAGCAGAAACGAACGCAGCCTTGACTGAAAAAGTGGAGACCGGTATCGGAAAAACGCTCATTGGAAACGGTTCACATCCCACATGTAATTACAATTTAAAGTCTGCGTGCGAGTAGTAAACTGTGTGGAAACTCATGGTTTGTAGCGTAACGGATGCGAGCTGAGGTTTTTGCGGCTTCGTCCATAACGCGAGAAGTGAGGAGTGTCGGTGCCGGGCGACAGATGAGGTAAATACGAGTACGCACGCGCCTGCTGACGTTGCACAATTCACGGCAGCCCTACTAGCGACGTGGAGACTCGCTTCAGACGCGGCTGGCCCCCTCGCCGGCACCCAACCCCCCCAACACCCCGCACACCCGCTGGCGCTGCGCCTTCAGTTGCTCCGCAGCTGCCGCGCGCGTCCGTCGCATACTCCATGCGACCTCGCTATCCCTCTACTGTAATATGGATATACAGCACATCCGCGCTCTTATCATCATCCAGTTCTCGTATTTGTGGTTTCGCGAAGTCTTCGACAAGTTTAAATGGATTATATTGTAAAGTGCCACAGACAATTAGTTCTATAAGGTCCGCATTGGTGTTTCTAATATGGCAAACCATGGCGCGCCGACGTGTGCGGCACATGGCTTCATAATAATATGTTGCTGGTTGAAATTACGTTAGAATTTACAACTGACTAATCTGCGGTATATAGAGGATTTAAATAATGTAATGATTTTGGTGTCAGAAATTGTACTTAAGTTGATATCGTAGAAATATTTGTGTCGCGGCATGGCGCACTCGTGGCGTCAACGTCTACGGTCCACGCTGCATTATGGCGGGTTTTCGTTCCAATGTGCCTGTACACTGCAGGAATGTCGTGACGCTCACCAATGATTGCAGTTGCAAGGTGTCAATTGACATTCCATGTCATCGCTAATGAAGCAGCGGATGTAATACATACCTTTGTAAATACAAGCTCCGATAAAAGTTGTCATATGGCATTAAATTCCGCAAATGTTTACAAACTTAGTTGGTATTCCAGTGATTTTCACAGCAGTCGTGGCTTTGTTCAAAGTACGATTTCGTCCGAGGTCACTGGCTCAACAAAACATTGGCTAATCACTTCGCACCAGTGAATGAATCGTTTGCCTCAGTCATGATCAAAGTACGATCTTTTATTCAATCATTGTCTTGAATATTCTAGTTTGTTTTACCTTTACATTATTCTTATTCAATGCTATGGTTGCGACCAATTAGAATTATTTTTTTTACTTTTAAATTTATACCCGTTTTAACCATTTGTTTAAAAATTCTGCCCCTATTCTGCATCTTTATGCACTGCTGGATTTCGATGTGTGCACAAGATTGCGTGCATGTGTGGCTGTTGTCATAGTGCAACGAGGCTGCGACACCGACATGCCGTAGTACTAGTAGGGCCCCGAGGCGTGGCTACTGACATTCTCTCGATCGCTGACTTCCTGGTATCTACCGGTTTCAAGCGTATTGTTTTATGTAACTAATAGCATGTCATTGTCACTTCAGTTTTATGTAAATATTGTATTAACAAAAATCTACTAAAACTCTGACATGTTATGTCGACCCCACATAAATGAACATCAGATTAAATTTAAGTAATGTACTTCTCACATGATATACGTGAAATTGTTTGGACACACCTATGGTTCATTCACCCCTCGACAGTAGACGACATGGTGCTAATGAGTTCACTTATTAGGTGGTCATGCAAAACATTCCAATTAGAAATATACAGTTAAATTAGACAGATATTATTCTAAAACTAAAACCCCGAAATCTTCGTTTAGAATTTTGGTATATTCTAATTTATAATAGGAATTCCAAATACCTCATGTATCTTACCTTGAATCCTCACAATATTAGAATTCGTCATTTTCTAACAACTTAAATCAGATACTTTTTTGTACAAATAGCGCTCATATCAGTTTTTCTGCAATAGTAAATCTAAAATCATGTTGAAAATTGATATGATCATGAAAAGTTACATTCTTTGGTGACATTTTATTTTCTTAACAATAGTATAAAAAATATTTTTGACCCATGAAAGTACCCAATTACTAAGTGTAAATAAAGAATTTAAATGAAAAATCTTATTCGACTAAATAATCAAAAGTCAAGCCATATTTATTTGCTAGAGGCAGCGCGCGGCTTCGCCCGCGTTAGCCACGCGAGTGAAGTCGCGGGTGTGATGCAATATAGCCTATAGCCTTCCTCGATAAACGACCTATCTAATCCCGAAAGAATTTTTCAAATCGGACCAGTGGTTTCTGAGATTAGCGCGTTCAAACAAACAAACAAACAAACAAACAAACTCGTCAGCTTTATATATTAGTATATTAGTATGGATTTAAATATTATTACACATAAAAATACAAGTAATGAACCTAATGCCATATGTCATTCGCTGCTGGTCAGCAAAAATATGTATAACAGGCGTGACAAAATAAATACTTATAGGAAGAATCTGAGCAAGGAATGAGCCTTGAGTTATACCAGACACCAAAAGCAATAAATAAATAACTATAAAACATTATCTTTTGTGAATGCAATAATTTTTGATGAAGTCTTTGACACACACGCCTTGAGTCGTCTTCTTCGTAGTGTCGATTTATAAATTCATTTCAAGTTAGATTATTTCCCACCAGAAGGAGGCGGCAGCAACATCATTCTCTGTGTACGCCTTAAATCTAACCGCAATGAAGAAAAGGTTATTATGCAACGGGATTCTGCCACGTGGCCCAATCCTGATTTGTGCGCATGCCTGTACAATAGATCTATGAACTTGCTCTAAATTTCTAAAAATCGAATTCACAAAAACTGATACATATTTTTGAAAGATGATTAAAGTAAACAAAAAACTGAATAAGACATTAAAACTGTAAACAAATCGTCAAAAAACGTTTGACCTAGATTTCCAAAATTTTAATGCGTGTATGAAAATTCTGGAACTAGAATGATATATCATAAAATTTTGTGAGGCAATCTTTGTTCTGGAATTGTAGAAGTCTGTACTAATACAATTAAGATCAGCTTGATGATCGCCACGTGGTGTCTCGACTGACTGCGCATGTCCACAAGTCACAGCTGTGTCGAGAAAATCGTTACCACCGTCTAACACATCCATTTTCATATCACGTGGACACTTTTAATGAGATTTCATTAAAATAGTTTTTGTATCACCATCTTTACTCTCACTTACGATTTCTCTTACTACGCCTCCATATTCGGTAGTTCTAATTTTTCGATTAGATTACAATTTTAATGTTTGATAATTTTATCTTATCTTTACAATCAACACGCGCCGCGCCCCACTTCGGTCAAAGATTACGATAATCTTGAATTATTAGTAAATTTTTGGTAATGTCTGCTATGTTCGAAGGGATTACGAATATCTTATTTTAAAATTTACCTTTTTTGTGAATTGCATTATTGCGTTGCATGCTAGTACTTATTCATCGATTTAATTTGGTTGCTATTGGTTGGGTGCATTACCATATTATCGATCAAACAGTATATTTCATAATGTTAACTTCAATTTTCCAGTTTAGCTCTCAATACTAAATCTTTTGCTATAATTTACCTTGGGTAGAGTCTTCAATGGTCGTAGAGTTCAAGCTCTTATCATTGAATTTTTAGGTCATACTTCCAACAAGAACTGTTATCTTACGATAACAGAAACTACTTATGTTTAATATACTTCATACATTACACAATGCAGATCTGTTTTATAAATTATCAAATTCTCTTATGCTTCAACAATTAGCGTTGCCAAATTATCTGCAACAGTACTTATATCATCTTGCACGTGATTTATTTCAGTTTCGACGCGACTATTGTCAGAAACGATTTTCACTTGTGACCATAGAGCGTGCCAAGACTTTCTCCCAATGCAATTCCAATAAATCTTTTAGGAGCTAGATATAAATCAGTTTCGATCATGAGCAAAGGGCAATGGGGACGTGGGATAGCGGTACACAAACTAAATGGGAAATCACGTGATTTACGATACCATACCGCGTTTATTTGACGTACTTCTCGATTTATTGTCAGAAAGGCGCGACCCATATAAGATAAGAAAGCTACCCCGTCTATAAAAGGTAACGGTGAGTTCTTCGAGATTCAGTTAATCATTTTCTTAATATTATTTACTATTTATCTTGCCTTGACAGTTATGCGTCTCTTTGCAGATTTTAATTATAATTGTGGTTGGCGTCGTTAATTATACTTTTATTGGCATTTCGATAGATAAGTAAGTGCGGCCTCCTAAGGCAGTATCCAAACGACCTTGTCGTCGGCGAATGTCCGTTCTACGTTAGTATCAATTATAAAATCTCAATCTCGATTCCAACTACTGACATTTAGCAGGACGTAGATACTGCTTTCCCAGCCACAATGTTAATTAGCCTAGTTTTTCTGCGTCATTAATATTAATGCGGAAGGTTTCTTCCTATAAAGTTTCAATTTTATTGTCATTGATTATTAGATATCATTATGGTAGTGTGTAAAGTGGTTTATATTACTAACTTATTTGTATTAAAGTCACTATCTGTCTGAATTATACCATATTTATAATCGAAAGATTCAGCAGCAGCTTTGTGTAAAGAATTTTTTAGTATCGTATTTACGTCCAGTGTTATTTATGCACCTTTGTAGTACACTTTTGCAGTCACGGCTATAATGGCATGCGTTGCAGTCGGGTGAAGGTCATGGTCGGCTCGGCGCCGGGTGCGAGCCGTGCGAGCTCGCCATCACATGACTCCGATACGTGTGTCCGCGTCATTGGTCGTTCGCACCGAGTAAACGCTCCTATACCGTGTATTCCAATTCCAACGTCTAAAACTGTGCACGCTTCAATACAGACACTGAACCTTATCATTCAAACTTACAGTCGATAATCGTTGATATTCAATGTTTAGACGTTACCGACTTGTTTATATTAGCCAGCAGTTCTTATGTTCATTTTAAGCCGAGTCAATGGACGCGTAGTAACTTTAATAGTCATAGTGGATCTCAAAATAATACATAGCTGTTTTGTCTGTGTAAAATTGTTGAGTCCTTCTAAATCTTACAAGTGAAGGCAAAATCTTCAAAGTTGTCTGTCTTTATTTATTATTTTAATATAGTAGAAGTATGCATTTTCAATGCAATTTTTCATTACCAGTAGAATTAGATTTCGAGTTGATTTTAAAGGACAATGCCGATTCGACTATGGGAAGTGGCGTCTTTTTTTTTTCGCGCGGCCACTGATCAAACTTATTTTTTCTAATAGGCAATAGCATATTAACCAAAACTTATTATGACATATATACCTCTAAACGCAGTCCGAATGGAGTTATTAAGGTTAGAAAATGTTAAATATTCATATGATTTTAAGGCAGTTTTCGTCGTATGGGCGGTAAGTTGAATGAAAATATGTAACGAAATAATTATCTTTCGACACTTTAATTACCACTTTACCCCTTTGAGACCTTCCCCGTCACCTCCCTCTGACACACACACACACATTGTTTGGCGAGTTAGCAGGTATTGGTGTCATCCATCGGTCTTTGTGAGAATAAAGCAGAGCAAGTACACATCTAAAGTCCTTGCGTCAACCCCTTCCCCCGCCACCTCTCCACCAACCCTTTTTTCTTTTTGTTGACAGCCTTATTGTGTAAACCACGTGTTTTAAGAATAAATGAACTTGATCTGTTTACTTATAGTCCAACATATAAAAGATATGTTTGGGTGTCTATATGTAATCAAAAATATAACATATAAAGTAGACATTATTATTGTTAAAGCTTCTATAGTTTTTATACTTTTTAAACAAATAATGTACTAAACAAAATAATTGTGGGTTGTGAATTATAACACTAAGCAGTGTTTACTGTAATGATTGTAAAAGTGAATTGAATGTGAAGTGAAGGGAATTATGAAATAAAATCATTTAAATCATCATCATCATCATCATTTCAGCCGCGTAACGTCCACTGCTGGACATAGGCATCTCCCAAAGATTTCAAAAATAACCGATCTAGAGCGGCTTGCATCCAGCGCCGTCCAGCTGCCTTGATCAGGCCGTCAGACCACCTTGTGAGTGGGTGTCCTATGCTTCGCTTGCCTGTAAGTGGTCGCCATTCGAGAACCTTTTTGCCCCATCGGCCATCTCCTCTTCGCCTCTTCCTTGAAACTAGAACTTCCTGCCTGAATCAATTGACCCAGGTAGGCATACTAGTCGAGGGTGGAGCTCCCAACATGAACAGGTAGGAGCGCAACATAGACATTCGACATTTTTTTGTCCATGTTAGTTTACCTGTTGGGAAACTCGGTTTAGGTCTGCGAGCATAGTACTTAAGTCTTCCATCGATTCTGCCATGACAACGATATCGGCAAATCGAAGGTGAGTGATATACTTGCCATTGATGTTGATGCCAAATCCATTCCAGAAGCTTGAAGGCATCTTCCAGTGAAACGGTAAACAGTTTCGGCAATATAACGTCTCCCTGTCTTACACCTATATGCAGTGGAATTGCCCTAGTGCACTGACTCGGACTGACATAGTGGCGTTATCGTATAAGCACTTCAATACTTTGATATATCGGTAGTCAATAGGGTATCGCTGGAGAGACTGAAAAACGGCCAATTTTTCGATCGAATCAAAGGTATAGCATTTTTTTTCAATTCTATCAAATCGCTTCAATTTTCATAGTCCACGAACCCCAAGCATAACGGCTAGTTATACTCCCTCGTCTTCTATAATACCTGCCGCAGCGTATGAATATGGTCCATGGTACTAAAACCTTTACGGAAACCGGCTGGTTAGGGAGGCTGGAACGCATCAAACCTGTTTGCGAGACGATTCGTGATGACCCTCAAAAACAACTTATATACATGAATCAGAAGCATGATAGGCCTATAGTTCTTCAATAGGGTGTTATCTCCCTTTTTGAAGAACAGGACCACCACGCCTCTGCTCCACGCTTTCGGCCTTAGAAAACTGAGGTATACAGCTGTCCATAAAACCTCTCGATCTCCACCAGAACTCCTTCCTTTGTCGACACCACACCGCCATCCTCCATCTTCAGCTTCATCAATCAGGTTTGCCCGACCCACATAGCTCTTGCAAATACTTTGGAGCCTTTGTTCTGCTCTATCGTCTCCCTAATACATTTAGTATTGAAGGAGTTGATGTCGTGTTGCAAGGACTTTTGTATACGTCCGTTGAGCTGCCGATATGATTCAGCTTCTTCGAAGGTCTGCAACGGCCTTGGTCGTTGCACTGTCGTTAAGTTGAGGGTCTCAGCAGATATTTTATGAGGTCTTTGTTTGGGGCGGGACCTAACACCTTCAATCCTACCCCTTGGACAGCTTGTATAAGCCCTTGGTTTATCTCGATCATAGTAACGCAATCCTGAAGGCCTTCGAAGCGATTTGATAGTTCAAGCTAGAAGCCCTCGGAGTTTTCGAGGAGTTGGAGGGTCGACTTCATCAGCTGCGATCTTTCGACCTTGAGATCAATATTCTCGATTCGGTGATCGCTCCCGGTTTTGATCCGATTGATCACTGAGACATCGTTGAATATTCGTCTCTTAGTCGTTAAGATGAAGTCGGAAATCATTTAAATATATTAGTATTTTAATTGATACCTATTTAATTCGTTTAATATACTTATTGAAACGAACCGCAATAATAGCAAAAAGAAACGAAACAATATCTACATACGAGTGATATGTAGCCGTTCCTTACGTTTACTTGCTCAGTGAAGCACGCGGTTGATGCAGAGGAGGCAGGGGAAAGGGCTGCCGCAATGACATTAGATGTGTACGTGCTCTGCTTTGTTCGCACAAAGACCGATGACTTACCAATACCTGCGAACTCGCGAAACTATGTGTGCAGTTGTCAGGGGGAGTCGGCGGGGAAGGCCTTAAAGGGGTATAGTGGTAATTAAAATGTCCAATGATATTTATTTTGTTGCATATTTACATTTAACTTCCGCCCATAAGACAAAAATTGCCTTAAAAACATAAAAATATTTTAACATTTCTAACCTCAATAACTCGGTTCGGACTGAGTTTAGAGGTATGTATGTCATAATAGCTTTTGTGTATAATGTTATCACCTACTAGAAAAACAAGGTTTGGTCAGTGGCCGCGCGAAAAAAAAAAAGACGCCAAAAACCGGCATTGGCCTTTCTTTGGTCTTCCTTCGATTGTTAATATTTCCATTTGTCTTACAAGCAGGAGTTGCACTTTTGGTTAGGTTTCTATTTTTTTCTAAACTGACAGTATTTTTTTATCTTCTCCCTTCTTAAGCAGCCGCAACCTTAAGATGTTCTCTAATAAAGAAAATACATATGCAAATATTATTGTTCTCGGTACAGTCGAGGACGGCGGCAAGTGCTTTTTGCCGGCAAGGTCGCTTATTTTAGGCGGCCCGGAGGTTCGACCTTGCTCTCTTAATGCCTAAACAAAGAATTTATCAATTTCCTGTGTGCTTTTGTAACAATATGCCGAATTGTCATTGTCTTATTTTCGTACTGACAAGATTTATTTTCAATGACTCTAAAAATAAACTTTGTTTTATTTCAGTCATCTTGTCTTCCTAAAATCAAAATTGATATATTCTTTAAGTTTTATGTGTATACCTTCCATACCTTGTAATTATATTTTTCTAGATAGAATATGTTTTTTAAAATGCGCAAAGAGGGTTTAATTTATATTTGCTTTACTTATTCCAAGGAATATAGAGCAGATCTCTAGAAATTTCCAGTCAAGAGTTACGGTTACGAGGGAAAAGTAAATTATGACCCTTTATAGAAACCATAAAGTCCACCGGTAGTTAGACAGTGAAGTGAAAACTGTCGTGATTTATATAGCAATTTCGTTTATTTATGATGATTTCTGCTTAGATGAAACTTCTGGCAATGATAATAAACCTACCGAAGAAAATACGGAAAAGTTCCTGTTGATTGCAGATTTTGATTTGGGTTCAGCTTTAAATTAGACTTTTATTGTTAGTACACAACATAAAATTGTGTGTTTTAATCGCTCAATGCACGTCGTGCTTAGTGCCTATTGTTTTACTGTTGTATCTTCTTTCGTGTTAGTTAAGGTTTGATTAATTTTCTTCTGTTACCTAGCCTTTATACAATGCTTTTTAACGCAAGCCTTTGAAATTTTCATGAATCTTCAATTCCTCTCATTTTGTATTGCTTTATTCTTAAGCAGTTTTTGTTGTCGTGTTGTAATAATATATTTATTATAATGTGATATTCTCTTAATAAGTGGATGGCAAACAATTAACATTTGCATAAGAGATAAAAATGACGAATGTGACATTTTTTATTCAATAACCGTTATTGATACCGTTGTCATAATACCACATATTGTTTTAAAGCACATTATCATTAATCTTAAGTGACTTGAAGTTCAGTCCACTGCTTAGACATGTAAACAAGTATCAAGGATGTTTGTTCGAGTTTTTTTTTTCTTTTTGTTCTAAAAACTCTTGTTTGTCTCGCGTCTCATATTCGATTTAGCAGATTGAGTAATTAATATCAATTGGCAAAACCTTAAATGTACTGCAGTATTAAAAAAAAACTGTACTCTATTAATGAATTATATAGTACAATGCTATGGGTTTTAAGAAATCACATTTCTTCGTCAAATTTTCGATTGATTTAAGAGGACGATTTTTAAAGACGGCGGCGGATAATATGTAATGTCCTTTAATTGTAATATCGGCCGTCTTTGTTATTCAATACCAGATTCTTTGTTCTAGCTTTTGCATTTACGACGATTTAAGTTTTTTATACAGCTAAGATTTGTTTCAGAAAGCACAGAATGCATAATATTTCGTCTATCGTAATTCCTACTGCATATCTGCATAAATGAATTTATTTTTGTATCTATCTATCATATCCAGCATCTATATATTAACCTATTTCTTGCAATAGATTCTTTTTCTGCCGAAACCTGTTCAAGGGTATATCTTTCAGAGGTTACGAGTTACCCAAGGATAGTCAAATAGCTCTCTTGATATCACTTTTTCTGCATTAATAAATCTATAACCAATTGAAAATGGATATGATTAATAAAAAAAAAACATTGTTTTGTGACGTTTTCCGAATAATTTATTTTTGACCTAATCATCTACCCAACTCGTTAATTGAATAATAGCAACAATCGTTGTGAAAAGCAACGTTTTTAAAAAGGTCAGTTTGTATACCATTTATAAATGATTAATTTCAAACAAATCATCATATTTTCCCATAATTTGGAGGTAATTTAATTTGGTTCTACATCATTAAACCTATGATTTGCTACAAATGAAACCTATTGTTTCCTATGACATTAGTATAATTTTTTGCCTTATAAATAGCTTTGCCAATCACGCAATATGAAACTAGTTTATTTGGTGTTACATACTAAAAATATAAGATTTTATATACACCTGCAAGACTACATATATTTTTTCTAGTTTTCGTAATTTTTCATATAAAATAGGATTCATGTTACATGCAACGTAACATAGTTTCTAATTTTTATCTTTTCTGATGTTATGTCATTAAGACACAAATATTTTCCATCATCTTAGAATCATCGTACTTTATGCGAATCTTTCAGTTTAATCACTACAACAATCCAAACATCTTAAACTATGGGTTGCGTCACCAGCCACGTCACGATTGCGAGTCTACGTTAGGTCCAATCAATTTGGCCTACTCGAATGCCTGAGAAGGTCGTCTACGTATGTTCTCACGTCTGCGAATGCCGCCTCTAGTTTTTTGTTTGCATTCGAATCATGGTTACTAGGACTGTATGAATGGAGCGGAGCTCTAATGTACAGTCGTATTAGTAATATCCAAACTACCTCAGTCTATAAATCTGAATATTTTGACGAGCTCTACGATTTCCTCAAAGCGCTTTTAAGACATAATTGGAGTTTCTCTTTCAAGAATTTAGTTGAATGTTATTGTTCACTGAATCTTATAGTTTTTCTTTGATATTTTTTTTATACAAAGAAAAAATATGTAGTAATATAAAGATTGTATAGGTACTTAAAAATTATAATACTTTGCAGTTCACTGATAACAGGTTGTGTGAGGTTTTAACTAACGAGATTTGTGTGTGCATGGTCAAAGTGTGGTAGGCATTCTCGTAAATCATGCATTTTGAAGTCAAAGTCGTGATTTTCAACACGTTTCGTGATGTCAGCGGAAGGACACGCTGGGCTTTTAATAAAGGCCATTATTATCATCCGGCTTCTATAAACTTGCTATAACATTTTATCTGTTCTGTCAAAACTTCATCAACCTCCATTTTTCAATCATTTTCTAATAGGCCGTTCCCGGTAAAATCTATTTCATTTCAACACAATATTTATCACTTCACAAAGTGACACAATACAAATTGAGGACCTAAAATACCTGTTTCTTTATAAACTGTCGGCGTTTGTTGTATCTTTTTGCCTTTTTTTTCGTTTGCATAATGTAATTATGAACTAACCTCAGTACTGCATACGGAATGACTTTGTCTGTTCCTCATTGCATTAAAAATGGTTATCTCTGCGTAGGGAAACGTTTTCCTCAATAATGAGTGAACTCTTAACCGTCATATCTTCCTGGTACTTACATTTAATATTTTCTACTATTATTATACGGATATAAACTTGATGCATGTCAATTCATAAGATCGTGTTACATGCAACCGTAAAATAAACCGCAGCAGATATTATTTTGCTAGAACAAAAATGATTTTTCAATCTAGAACGCTGTGTCTATGTTCTAAGAGCTAATTTTGAAGGAAATGCGTTTAGTTTTGTCGTGTAAACAACTGGGCCGTAGGTAATGTGAGAATGTTGGCGAACCGGCGACAACAGAACGTAGTTTGCGGTCCCGGAATGCGATACGAATGCTTTGCTCCCTCTATCGATTTCATTTATATTCTCTCTCTCTGTTCTGGTATTTCTGATAAATTGGAGATGCGTAATTCTATTTTATTACTTGAGCTTTGAATTGCTTATAGAATCATTTATTTCCTTATTATATTTTATAGCATGTATATTGCATGTATGGTTCGAAGTTGCTTTGTCTTCAACTTATTATACGTGACATTAAAGACAACTACCCCATAAATATAGTATAATACAGTCATACGTACATACATGTTCTGTTGATATGTTCATATGTATAAGGAATAATATTATGGAAGTGCAAAGTAATATTTCATAACAGTTATGTTCAAAGTTCTCAGATATTAAAATTCAGCCTCGTTCGTAGTAACTTACTCGTACATATTAAGTGTTACAAGTACTTGGCTTTTCATTTAAAGTTTTCTAATTATTGTATGAGTGTTAACCTTTTATTTTTATCTTCTAACCATCTGTCTATTGTTCTGAACATGCTAGATCCAAGACTAGGACAACATAATCGAGCAGATGTAACACTTGGTAGGCGCCGATGGCCGCATTCCACACTATGCCGCCTATTCCGAAAGTAGAGCAAGCATCCGTTGAACGCTTATAAGATTTGCCTTGTTGAGTGATACCTACCTCTTACTTACTTATCGACGCCTGGTATTTTATTTACTAGCTGATGCGCCACAGTTTCTTCAGCCATTGCTAAGATTTGCAGTTCTCTATATTATAACTTTAGTAGTTTTGAATTTAACTTAATACTTTATTTTTCAGTATCTATGTACCCATCGTCAAAACACTGAATGTAAAAGCAAATTGATTTGTAATAATTTACTTGTTTTTAATTATAATGTATTCTGTCCATGCAAGTCACCGAGTAAAGTGCAACGATCGAATAAATAACGACTTAAAATTCATGAATGAAATTCCATTGTTGAAAAGATGCATATTGATATTTCCAGTGTACTAGTTTGGTAATGAATGCTATTTTGACAGTGCGGAATTATTTAAATTCGAAATCGTACTTGCAGTTTTTTGATAATTTGTCAATATTAGTTCCTACTGTTCCTCTAAATGTCATTCTACAACACCGTTATCGATAATTTTGAATGATCGATGACCATTCGACAGCCTCTCTCCAAAAAATGTTTCTGAGTTTTTATCAGAAACGCGAAATTTCACTTTGTTTGAAAACATTTGTCTTATTTGGAGAGAGTGATTCATCACTATCTCACTGAACTTGGACTTTCATTGGACGATAAACATATGCAAAGCCATTGGAAACACCTAGTGATTCATTCACGTGCGTAATACGTACAATAGTATCAGTGTCTGCCGCTGTCGGTTCAATCGCGATATCGTTTATCTCACCATCAATACGTGTCACTGTTTTTGCCGATACGCTTATTGTTTTATGTTCTCTCAGTATGTCTATGTGAAAGATCGCATATCCTTCTGGAAATGACGTTTTTCTATAATGATGTATGAGGAATTCTAATGCAAATGTAGATCATTTGTCATTGCTAGGGGATTATCTATTTTTTAACAATGTTGGCTTATTTTTAGCCTCAACTGTTTTGTATAGTTTCCTTGTTGTTCAACAAATATATTTCTCTATTTATAGTGTCGGGTATCATCACCGCTAGTCGTACTTATGCATCAAGTAAATTGATGATTGTAAATCAATTAATTTTAATAGAAACTATAATTCTGCCTCTAGATACAAATATCGCATTTTATGTACTAGTCATAAAAGTTTCCTCAATCTTTATTTATGTTTGACCGATTACGAAATTTTATAAAATCTTTACCCTGAGACACTTAAGGTATACAATCATCTTAATCTTATCTTAACCCGTTTCCTATCCATGATTTTTATAAATTCTGTCAAATTTAAATGTCAATCTTCCAGTCCAAATGCATGTTCAATGTAGGAGGGCAATGACCTAGACAGCAATGCACTTTGTGTCGAATGCTTTGTGGAGCAGTAAACAAGAGATTAGCAACGTAAACAATAACTGAGACCGAAGTTCGATGTAGAGTATACGTTGCACGTTTCATAACTGTTTGCCTCGTACTAGTATCGTGACGTGGATAGTTGTAATTGTTTCACGTTTTCTCGTACTGTGTAGAAAAATTATAGCATTATCGACAGGAGATGTAAAACGTTCGGTTGGTAAAATATTGAATGTGTGTTTATCGATTTCGGTATATACCTAGGACGGTTTTAAATGAATTGGATCGTTGATAACATTAATTTCAAAGAGAGGACTGTCATGTTTCATTAAAGTGTATATTTAAACGATTTCATAAAAGGAGTGGTTATCATTTCGGTTTTTTCCTCAGAACATCATTAATAGACTGATCTGAAAATTATTTTTTGGTTTTTAAGAATAACTACATACCGAAGTATATTTTCAGATTGGTCTCCATAGAATTTTTATATAAATTGGTTTTGGTTGTTAAACCAAAATATCGGAAAAAAATATCTTAACAGTATTTGTTTTTTTCTTAAACATTTCACCTTGTAGATTACATGACTCATCAAATTGTGTGTTGAGAGTAACAATGCATATTCAAGGCACTACAAACATTACATTACAATAAACGAACACTGGGACAGTTGAACAAACAGCAACATATTGTTATGATTGACGTCAACGACTAATTTAAAAAGCCTGTGTTTACATTAGACTTCAATATACAATTATTTCACATTCTTAAAATAATCAAAAAGTACCTACAAAGGTGGTTCCTGTTTATCCTAACAAATGCGTTGATATTTCTGTTTTCACAATAAAAATACTAAAAGATATTGATTACATTCGGTAAAAAATAAAAAAAATGTCAAGCCATAATTAGACCTTAACTACTACATAAAACAGATCAGATTATAGCGCGGTTTCATGGGAAGTTAAATCACAACTTATAGAAGTCAAAAAAATATGGCGTATACAATAATAATAGAGTCGGACACGCGCACGAAGGGGTCCGTACCATTATATACAAAAAAATTACAATATTTATTTTATCATTTTTTAATCTATCACGGTTCATGAGATAATTTTTTCGCATTTTTCTTTATGAATGCAATCAGTATCTTGGAATGAAACCCACATGAAAAGAATCTTTATAATTACACAGTTAAAGCAGAAGTTACGGAAAATCATTGAAAGATTGTATATTGTATCGTCCAATGTAAATACAGCACAATGCAGTGGAGGCATGTGATGGGACGCGTGGGAACGATACCAAACTGATATTCGGGGTTAAGCACTTGCGATTTTGATAAACGAGTAATATCGACCAATGTTAACATTGTAAGACATGAAAAACCATGTGTATGAGATGATAATTCATAAAACGGTCCAACACATGTATTTGTAGATTGTATTAACGCTATTAATGACATTATAAATGAAGTAAAAAGTAAAATCAATAATATAGAAACAATTAAGAGCAATAGAAAGACTCCATTTAATATCTAGCATCTGAAAAGATTAGTCAAGCCTGACAATAGTTCTAAATTTATATCTTGCTTAGATATAAATTCGCCATCACTGCATCTACTGTAAACAATAAAAAACTAATTTTTAATTCCAGATAACTATACGGTCTTATTGTTACTAAACCCATAGACATAAGATGGAACGTAACAAATCGAAAGTGTTTCGATGGTGTGCTTCCTGCAACAGATGATCTAATATTATTCTAGTGTTAGTGCCCAAAGTCTGATCTTTAGACTGCGTTAAGTTATTTATTAGTTAGTTTTATATACTGTGGATTATGCTGATCAATACGTACTTGGACACGGAAGATTTCGTGTACTTGCATTACCCTGAGGATGAGCCCACCGCAACCCAAAATTGTGGCGTTGGGGCTCGGATGGCTTCAAAATATCCTCCAAGACCACCTTCTCCGGAATATACTCAGGTATGTATGAATTTATTTTTTTTCATGTTAGGTTCATATTTAGTTTTATCTTCTGTCTTAATTTAGTTTGTTTTGGACCGACTTAAGAAAAAGAGGAGGTTATCAATTTTTATCGGTTGAGTTTTTTGTTACGTGTCCGTCATTTATACCAGATCGATTTGATAAAATTTGATTTAGATTTTATTAAGATTGGATAAGTTTTTTTAAGGATATATTTTCGGTTCAATCGTTGTTGGACCGAAATAAGTGAAAATATATCTAATCTAAGTAAACATGTTTCAATTTTCTAAATGTTTCTTGGATTTAGGTGGCTAATCATGCTGTTTAAGACCCCGAGGAACAGTTATGCGACATTTGTACTCAAACGTTTCTTATTGTTAAATAATTGGTAAATGTTTGTCTATGTTGTATAAAACGGATATGAACACCTGTTTCTAGTGTAGTGTATTTTTTTACATCACATCACTTACGTAGTTGTACACTATGTTGTGAGAATGTTTTATGGATTGCTGGTGTAATAAGGTTTCCGTGCACTTGTTTATATCTATTTATCTACTCTCTTCCTGCTTCATGATCTGTGCAGTTGTAAAGGTTATCTAGCCGATAAATTAGTACCTGTACTTTTAAATAATCTATTTCTTCAAAAGCGTGTATCTGTCCACAACTAGACGAAAGACATTCATCATTGCAAATTCGGAATTCAAAACAAATCAATCTTCATACTGTTTTTAAAATCGTAACCTTTGTCTATTTGTCACTTGCTATCAATATCATGTTCACTATCCATGCCATTGATAAATATTCCGTAACTGTCAGATAATGCCAGTCTTTGTCCTCAACAAGAGAATCTCTTTGTCAACTCCGCGTACTTTTCTTACGTTGCAAGGTTAACTCAATTTAGCTAACGGTTCGAACATCCTTCACCTTGAACACGTTATTGTGGAAGTCCGTACGCCCTTGCGAAACCATTCAGGGGGCGGAGTTCCTACTAAAGTATCGAGTTTTAGAGTGACTACTTCGAACATGTGTTGGATAATGAGATAACTCTTCGGTTTCTATGCTATCCTTGTATAAAATTATCGATGGGCGTAATGTCACACGTTTGTATGAAGGGCATGTCATGTATCAATTTTGTTTACCCTTTCTGAAATTTTGTATGCGGTAAGCACTTCTTAATCTTGACATAGAGGATTCTGCTTTTAATGTACATAACACTGTTTGTTCAAAATCCTTATAATAAAATTACATCTGAAACGTTCATCCTAAAATCTGTCTTCTAAATAAATAGTGAACTTCGCCGTGCATAAATTAAATAATCTTATTACGTAAGTACGCTTCTTTTTCAAGGCGAAGCCTTGCATAAATTTGTATACTTTGGAAACTAATTTGAATTTCGGAGAAAAAAGAAAAAACTGTGGGCTAAATCTGTTATCTTTGACGACAAAGCGAAGAATTTCAAAGATGACAATGCTTTTAATTTCTTTGTGCTTTAATTGAATTATGAATGTGTTTTTAACATGACGAATTAACTCACGCATTTTGTATTTTTCTGTTGATTTCTCATTAAATAATAAGAGTCTTAAGTGGAACAGTTAAGTTCCCATTCCGTATCACGTTTCACTTCCTCAGTGTATAAGACTAATACATATATGGAGATAAGGTAGAATTTTGCTTTTTGCTGTATTGTATTGCCGACCGTCTGTAACGTTTCCTGCGATTATGCCTTGTTCTTCACTGATTGATGAATGACTAGATATCGTCATTCAGTTAACATTTTCCAAAAATATGTGTCTATTTCTTAAAGGAATCAATTCCACCACTATCAGTCAACCAATGGTAGGGCCTGTGTGGGCAACATTAATAGTTATCAAAGTGGTGGCATTGTTGAGGCTGGGTCGTGACTCACTGCTTTAGCATGCATCGGACTGGACCATATGTTGTTTGTGTTTATTTTTATATCAGTCTGTTGCTGGCCTAATTGCTTTATTAATATTTATCTACCCGTACATATGCATGAAGGATTAAGAAAATCCGTTAAAATATTTGCATCGAAATTTTTTACACTACGTCTTTTTGGAAATAGGTTTTTTACTGTTAAATTATTTCGTTTACTCCATTGGACTAATAGGAGACATTTATGTATATACGTTAGTATACAATGTCCTTTTTTATTAAGTACAAATATTTTAAGGGGTTATTCAGACCATCATTTTGAACAACTTTTCCCAATAAATGTATATCGAAAAACGAAACATTTTTTTAGGTTTTCATAGAAATCGAAGTAGTCACGTGATATCATTACTATGGAAAATCATTTTTTTTTTCGAAGTAGTCACGTGATATCATTACTATGGAAAATCAATTTTTTTTTCGAAGTAGTCACGTGATATCATTACTATGGAAAATCAATTTTTTTTTTCGTATTTCGATAATCATTTATTGGGAAAAGTTGTTCGAAATTATGGACTGGATCACCCCTTAAAATATTTGTACTTAATAAAAAAGGACATTGTATTAATTACATGATTTCCTTTTTTTTTGTTTATGTTTCCTTAAGCTCATGCTTATACTTCTTTTTATTATAATTTTAAATTACTCTTATTTTTTTTAAGATAATTTGTATCGTTTATAATAAAGAGCATAGGCACTTCACCTGGAAATACTCAACTAGCCTAAAAATGCTTTATCCGCCTAGACTTTTTAGGGCATTACCTGGTTTTGCAAAAAATTCATTGCGTACTATTATAATATAAAATACGCGTTTGTGCATTTTTTCTGAACTGTAAACTCTCTTCCTGATTCCTATCGTGGTGACGTTAAATTGCTTTTGACAGTTAACACCTAACAACTGTATCGTCTTATAACAGATTCTAACTGGATACGAGATAAACTGCGCACTGGCATCCATGCACCGGAAGTCTCCTATTGTTATCGGCAATGAAGATGGACACAGAGCGAGACAGAGCTCTACTAAATCCTCTACATTATCTTCTGTCTTTTTCAAAGTCGGAGTCAAAACAAGCTGTGTCTCGGCCCTGAATGAGCCTTTCAATTGCACCAGCAGGCGGCCTCTCGCCGGGTGAACGACTTAGAACGTCATAGATCATTCATAACATTCTCATTCATAGCACATAGGGTGGCTCAATATAGTTTAATCCTTCGGTGAGTTTGTCCCAAATGAAAATCTAATCAGTACTAATCACTGAACATCCTGCCATCTGTTTGTAATTGCTTATGTTTGTGTAATTGTTCACTTGATTTAACTGAAGATTTATACTAACATAATCGACTCTCTAGTTAGTGCTTCATGGAAAGGATTTCATAAAATAGTAACTAACTCTTTCATTTTTGGTAGTATTTTGGACATGATCTTCCTTCTGATGCAATTTACGGAAACTCAAGCAATTGAGAAAATGTCGAAAAATTTGTTTAATCTACATTGCACATAAATCATCATGAGATTAAATGATTTTAGTGCGAACCTTTAAAACCAATGTCCAAAACAATCTTTTGATTAATAAATATTTGACGTAAAAGATCCAAAAAATATTAACATTATGCATACCTCATTTTAGTAGAGAATAGTAGATTCAGTAAAAAAACAAAATCCCCCCCGGGCTGAGAGTGCGCCCGCTAGTAATAAAGAGAGTCTCAGATCACATTACCTAGGCTATTTCTTGTTTTACAACATATATAACATCTGCTACTATAAGCATAGGAAACAGTCGTGATAATATGTATGTTCACATCAGTGTCTGCTGTATATTTAAATACTGGATCCTAGCACATCAAAATTCTATCCCTTTTGATCGATTGATGGATATTAGCCAACAGCCCATATGGCGACCTCAAACGACCTCAATATGTATCTCCTACGCATGTGGGCGTGGATTAGTCATGCGTGCTGTTATGCAAGCAAGGCAAGCCCCTCGATGTATCCGCTGTTGATGTTGGGTAATCTAGGTTTATTCAGCAAGGACGTCGGATCCATCAAGGAAGTTCGGTGCAGAAGTGTTTTCGATATCTTGGTATTTGTTGTCATATCTGAGTGGCATTTGTTTTCTTTTTTAATTTCTTTCTTTTCATTTGGTTAGATAGTTATTTAGTATTGCATCTAGAATGTTTGAAAACCCTTTGCAAAATGTTTGTTCTACATAGATTTTGATGTCTTCTTTTCTGTGAATTTTCGTCGTTCATGCTCTATCTACCTGTGTGTCTAATTTAGATTTAAAAATATAAGTCTAATCGCTCTGATATATTACATTCTTTATTGAACAAGAAATCTACCACGCCTCGACCTGTTCCAACATCACGTTCATTTTTTGACTACATATTTTAATAAAAGTCTTTCTTCCTTTTAACATTTTAATTTAGATTATCTTCATGATATCTGATTTTTATTTTGATCTCCATAAATATAAAAGCCTCATCTTATTAAAAACAGGAAATTCACCGACAAAACAAAACACCGAATTATCCTGAACTCGAGAATTTTTGGCTCTGATTCTTTGGAAAATTACTTGGGATGTCCTTGCTCACTATCATTCACTTGAGTCTTAAATATTCTGAGATAAAGTTGAAATTCAAATGCAAAGTAGAGGCTGTAGCGGCGTGTTCTCTGATGGTGCTAAAATGAGTAAATCTGTATGTATGAAGTGTGCTCGCCTCCTCCGAGCCCCTTCGAAAGCTCACCAGTTTTTATGTTTACTCACAGTCCATCGTCTATGAGGTGAACGACCCACGCTTGAAATTTAACTATTAGACCACCAATTTATGTACTACGTTCGACTAATGAAATTTTACGATGTGGGTGCTTATTTTTAACTTAGTCGCGTTATCTGGTACAGGCGGGTGGGCGCCTGCAGTACAGATATTGATGACTGTTTTAATGATTGTATATTTACAACAGTCTTACTTTGTTTCCAACTGTAACCAACTGAGTCTGGTGTGTTTATGTCTTCTGTGGCATTTATAGTGATTGTAAAATCTTGTTTTTCCTGTTTGGGTCTCACGTTTACGCATGCATGTACATAAAACCCGACTCATACGTTTTTGCTTAACCGCTTCTTTGTACAGTTTGTAAATGTTTGTATTAGTGTCCGATGTTGATTCTATAAAAGCACCATCGTGGATGATTATATCATTATTACACGTGCTACTTTCACTTTTACGTAAATGCTATGCAACATGCGGTGGGCGCTATTCTTTTGAAATGTGTTTATCGATGTACTCCCTGGAATGCATAAAAATATATCTAATGAATTGTCAGTATTTGGCAACAGTTCATACAATTTCAGGCAGCACTTTCATATAAAATTGGCATGAATCAAAATGACAAGACAGACATGTTCAAAATAAAACAAATATGTAGTAAAATGTGATAATGCATTTATAATTGACACGATAATAATAGTAAACGGAACGCTTCTGTTTCATGGTTTACTGGAGCTGAAAAGATAGAAAACATATCATGTAGCAAGTCAACAGTATAAAGGAAAATCTCCTTCAATCTCCAAAAGATGTAAAGAAGACTATTATGGTAGAGAAACAAATGGTAGAGATTATTTTCTGTCACGTTTTTATACATATAAACGTGAGTATTGTTAAAATTTCAGTCATACCTATTGATTTTTGGGAAACTTTAAAATTTCTTTATCAGAAATTCCTCTTGCCGAAATTATGGTATGAACGCAATCTCTATATTTTGCGGTGCTATACAAAAAGTTAATACTTTGGCCCTGTCCTTTTTTGGTGCGATCGCGAATGCTGTTCATTGGCCTGCGAAGGGTGAATGTGCCAAACGAGCTGTGGCGTAGGCGTAAAGCCCACACAGCCTCAATGTGACGTTTTTTCATATTTAACAAAACATGATATTATTTAATTATAAACTGCAGGGTCTTGATAGTCTCGTGTAAGCCTCTTCCACACTTGACAGAGTTTGCCTTCTTTCACTTTTTTCAGTTTCTTATAGTTAGTATAATGATATTGAAATAACAGTCAAAAATAAAAAATAACTTTTGGCATTTCCATACGAAAATGAGCAGCTGCCTGGGCAATTTGACGGACTGTTATTTTGTTATCATTATACTAAAATGATATAGTATAATGCTGGTGGTCCGATTTATTACGGGTATGTCCCTTCCACATTGTATAATCAATCCTGTTTATTGGATCTATACACTATTTTTAAATTATCAATGACATGAAATGACATTTGCCAATATTATTTTTAACTTTTATCGTTGCGCAGTTTGGCTTTGACAAACCAGTTTTGTGATCACCAAATTCAATTTTCTACTAGCTTGGTATTTAGAAACTCAGATTGGATGAATTTTAAGAACCCGAATAAATGAAGAATGTTAGAGATAACGGTATGATAGCAGGTAAATATGTCTTAGTTAGTGACTGCTCTATCATCGAATGGGTGATGTAGATAAAATTTACTTCAAAGGCAGATAAAATTTTTGTCTCATATCATATGACAAAAATTTTACCAACCTTATATTTGATAGAGATACCACATACATAAATGTACAAAAACAAAGCTAGCAGGTTCTAGCAACAGTAATAAATTTTACCAGGGTTACATAAATGCCCTATAGCTATTAAAGGTAAGCTATGAATAAAAAGAGGCATTGCAAAATGATAGCTTTCCAATAATGAGCATTCGTATAGAGTGATTCACGGCCGTGTAAGTGTAGGTTGCATTGCGTTGAGAGCCTTCTCACATTACACTATTAATCGCGATCACTATTACTGATGGTCGGACAACATTGGTTTTCCGACTTCCAAAAAAGGAGGAAGTTATCAATTCGTCGCGATCTTTTTTTATGTATGTTCATTGATTTTTCGAAGACACCTGGACCGATTAAAAAAATTATTTCTTTGCTTGAAAGGGTATACTTCAAAGGTAGTCCCATTAAATTTTTATTGAAATCGATTGAGTAGTTTTGGGGTGAAGTCAGTTTTTAGTTTTGAAACGTTTTGTATAGAGAAGTAGTCAACCCAACAACAGAGTCAGAAGCTAATTTGTGGCCGTAACCAGCGGCTTCATTTTATAAAGATGAAGATAAGCCTATGTCATACAAAAGGCTTACGTTTAAAGTTAAAACACTAAAATCTGAGCAATAAGTTTCGCTTAATAGTGATGTGAAAAAAAATTAAGCTTTTTTTCCTGGCTCCCTTTGTATATGCAAACTATAGAAACATTTTATTCATAGGTAGACCTTGTCCAAGACTAAAGAACGTATAAAAATCAAAAAGCAATTGCCACCAGAGAACTGATGGACATAATGTTGCTCATATTTCACAATTGTTCACTAGTGCTCACCTGTGATCATGATCACTAACTGTGTAATGTGCGGAGGCGCTAAGGTTCTTGGGCTACGACACGCATTACATCATTACTCTGGAATGCCACCAATTATAGCTGAGGCAGACAAGAGTTTATTGCCTCCGTGTACATGTTTAATACCAGGCTTGCATAAAGATGTCGCGATATTATTATTTAATTGCTTACGCGACGGTGTGATTACAAAATAAGCGCTATGCGCGTCTCTACTTTGTTGAAATTGTTTTGAATCTTATTGGATGCTTTTGCAGTGAAATTCCAGATTTCATCTTTGTAGGATGCTTGCTTAACTCTCCTCCCTTTATTGGTATTTAGCCCAGCAGTAGACTCTACAAATCCCCTATTATTTAATTCTCTGTGATCTGTGTGTGTGTATTATTAAATTAGTGAATTTTTTTATTGGTCTTATTCAAATTGTAATAACTTTAAAACTAAAACTATCTCACAGAGAGAAAAGATGAAGTAATTGTAACGCATACATAATTTAATTAATTGATTAATGAATAAATTATATTTTCATCTCCATCGCCGTCAGTTATCTTGTCAACTTTTTTTATCTTATCTTTCATTCTCATCATGTTTTCGTCAGTGACATCAATATCAGTCTTGTTTAGATCTTAGATAGAGAAAAAAAAAAAACGAAACCAGTCAGAAGCATTTTCTTTGTCACTTGCGTTTATCTTATTTACCTGCAAGTTTTTTATGACGTCAATAACTTTCCGTTGTATGGCTCATGAACTTAACAGTTAACACTCATGCAATTTCGTTAAAAATTAATATATCCATTAATTATACTTGCTACTATCCCTGATAATTAATAGCTTACGTACTCTCACATTTACCACATTATCGTTCCATTAATAATCGTACAAGTCCCGACCAAAAGTGAAACGACCTGTCCATTGAAAGTTGATAGGTACCAGGATATCAGATGCCTCGTTAGAAAACAAAAGATGCGTAAGGTCGGTAGGGTGACACATATGTGGAATTTTTATTACACTCCACATTAAGTGTGAAGTAACGAACATTATTGTTATCACACCTTTAGTGTTTTATGTTGTCCTGGTAAAAGAGCTTCTGATTAGTTCCGAGGTTGACTTTATTTTATTTAACCATTAATTATTCCTACTCAAACATACATTTTGGGTTTAATATTTTTATGTCTGTTCTACTTTTATAGTTAAGCTTCTCAGCCTACATATATAGTAGATTGTGCTACATTGGGTAAAGGGAATCGTTTTAGCGCCCTCGCGTTAACTTTGAATCTAGAGCGAAACGTTGAACGTTTCACAGTTGAATTCAACGGTAGAATCCTGAGTGAAGCGAGTGATACATGTATATTGCCCGAAGTAAAAATATAACAGTACCCGAGTAGCACACTCTACTTTTCATCTCCATCTATGAGAAAAACTAGCAAATAATAATAATATAATACATCTTTATTGATTATAATAGGCAACATGCAATGATACAAAGTGACAATTGATCCCACACTAGGCTAGGCCTGTATCGTGGGTATCAGCCACGGCGCGGCGCGGCATTACAACAATCTAAATGCAAAACAGAATATAAAGAGAGATTCAACACCTAATTCTGGCAACTCCTTCATATCATTTTATTTTGTAAACTTGATATTCACTATCGGCTTAAACTTCTGTAATTACTTGGAATCAAAGAAAAGTGCTTTTGTAATTATACTTAATAATTTTTTCGAAGCGAAGAATATCAAAATGTTTACCTATATTAATTCATGTTGACGATAAGTATTCCAAATTTAAAAAATTACGACGCCTATTCCCCTTATTTATTGCTTTAAAACTAAAATATTTTTTTGCTGGATTGCCATCATTATTTTTGATTCTATATAGATTACATCCGTGATCAGTTTTTAAATTGTGTTTTAATCCCTAAAGATTTTTCACTTTTCAGTCCCGGGAGAGTCAGTAATAATTTTAGCTCCAAATGTTTTGGGATAAAAACATAGTTTTTCGAGTAGATAAGATAAAAAACTATTAGTTACTCTTAAATAATTATCTGTGTTCATTAAATAGGCACCGGTTTAGTTTGTAACTTCGACCATGATATTGGTTTTATCGCTGTGAAATTAGATTAAGGTCGCTTGCCCAAAAAAACATTTGTTTCTATTATGTTGTGACACGAGATAACGGCCCGTATTTCTCGGAAAACATTCTCATAGCAACATTTCCACGTTTTCTGCCTATATGGAGTACATTTAGATGTCGCACGAAGGGTTTTCTTTGAACGACTTTCACTGCAATGATGGTGCCCTGGTACTTTCACATGAAATGCAACGAATAATGTGGAAATAGTACATGGTTTTAATATAATAGTTGATTGATAATGTAATAAAGCGTAAAGGAAATAATAACGTAGGTTGCTGACCTCATAATTATTATTTGAATAAAAATAACGAATATTTTTGAAATAATTCTACATCCAAAATTAATAAGACCTTCATTCGTGTAAATAGTACAAATGATAATAAACCACATCATCAAAATGTTTTATTAAAAACATAATTTTCAAACATTCCTTTAATTGCTTACTCAAGTAATTTGCTTGATTAACTGTGAAATTTCAACTGCCATTGTAAGCACTTGTCCGTTCGTCTATGACCACGTCAAATATTGCAAAATCGTATTGTCCACTTTGTCTCGTTGCATCAACTGTGTGGTCATGTCATACTTTCCTGGTATTTTGCGAGGCAAGACAAGTACTGTTTGTGCAAACAACAATAAAAACTGTTTAACGACCAGCGGTTTAGTTGTTGCAGAATTTGAAGATTACTGATTTGTTTTGTAATAATTTGGGCACGTACAAATGAGAAAATGATGTAATTGCCAAGAAAAACGATGAATATGATAGTGTGATGGATAAAGGTAAAAATCTTAAAGCGATAGAATTGTAGTTAGAAAAAGTATTAAAAATATGTATTTTAGAAGAATGTGATGGATAATGGTAATAATCTAAAATGGATAGGATTGTTTTAAAATGTAGTGAGAAAAAGAATCAACGGTTGTTTTTGAGAAAATGATGTATGTATGTAACAAGAAAAACAATGTACGACCAAGAAAATTGAATCCGAAAATCGGAATGACACTCGGTAATTTTGTAGACATAATAAATAAGATGTAAGTATCAAAGTAAATTTCATTAAAACAAACAGACATACTAATATTCGAAAAATTATTTTGAAATTAAAATTATTAAACTAAAACTAGTAACTAAACTAAATATATATAAGTTATTCTACACGATTCTAGAAAAATATTCTCTTCAGAATATCTCAAAACAACAAGCATTTAACATCCGTATCTAAATATAGCGCGCATAATGTCAAATGATTGACCTCTTCTGGTGCCAACAAAATGCGACAGACCATGGACATTGTAAATTTATAAATTGCAAGGGTCATAATAATTGACTGCTGATACTAATCAATAATCAATGAAATACAGAAAAATCTCTAATTATATTCTACTCGGTTATGAAATTGTTTCTATAGACGCCATTGCTTTTCGTGGTTCATTATCATCATTTTATTCGTTATCGTTCACGAATAGCAGTAAACTTTTTTTATTGGAAGTAACTCTGGGGTCTGGACTTGATTTTTTTCTTATTTTAGCTTTTGCCTCTTTCGTTGCGTTTGCTTTGTTTTCCGGGAATGTTTTAAATTCTAAAAAAGTTGTAATAGTACCAAGTGGAGATTCCCCAAGAGCGTTGCAATGCACAGCCGTGCACAGAATGAGTAAATGCCTCATATTGTACGCAACTGCAGTACTAACTACCACAAGGTCGCTTTCACAAGCTTGGAAACTCAGGAATGTGACTCGACTTGTCCACCAGTCTGACCATAAACTCGGCAGAAAGTAAATTTAGGAATGGAAAGAAATCGGAGGTGTTTGCAAGTTTGCTCAGCATCAGCTAGTTTGGTTTCTGTTTGTTTCTTTTTTGTTTCAAGAATTAAGACCCGGCATGTCTATTGTTCATTTATTTCTGGAGCGAGAAAAACTATTTTCTTTGTGTTATCATTTTTGTGTGTGTTTGATCCGTAAAATAAAAGATCCGTCCGTTTGTGTAAAAAAAAATCATTTACCTTTGGCACTCCATTTATCGAACTTCCTTGATAGATCTAGCATTGTTTTTTTTGAAAAAACAAGTGTATCTTAAGACACGGAAAAAGATAAATGGGATAAGAGCTATTTTTTGTTTTTCGTATGTGTAAGTGGCCAACACTGGTGTCAGATAATTCAGGTTGCCTAAAAGTATCTGACATAGCTTGACGACTGCTGACTGCAATACAATGATGACAGCCGAGACCAACGGCTTATACGTGCCTTTCGAAGCACAGAGGAAGGAGCTCGAGAATTTTTTGTGCAAATTGTTGTCATCCATCCAGACGTGGACCACGCCTGGTGACGCTTTACTTGCGAAAGAGCTAGACTTCCGCCGGGATATCGAGTTACTCAAGATCCATTGAGGATTGATCATATTTGATTATATAGAATTTGGTTTACTGGACTTATTTGTTTTGCCAGTGCTTGATAAATAGGAAAAAACCTGCAAGGATTTTTTAATGGCGTTATAAAATAAATAAGGACCTCACTACATACTAAATTGGTTGCATAAGCAATCTTCGTTGTTGATGTTTCTTTGAATCATTAGGAATAAATTTACTACTACAGTAAACAGGAAAAAGCGTTGCATAGCAATTAGATAGTGATATCAAGAATGAATTTAACTAGTCCAGTAAGCAAATACCAGAAGGAGAAAACTACCTATCTCTCTCGTGACTATGGAATAATTTGAGACTCCTTATCGAACTATTCCATTAGTCGATATTTGAATAATTAGTAAGACGAACGTGCCTTTAAATTTATATTATCCTAGTACTCGAGGTGACGTTGTGTAAGATCAGTTTCATAGTGATGATGTATGTGAATGCATCGGATGTGACATGTAAAGATATAAGGTGCCTTTTCAAGGTTTTGTGCGGATGGAAAGTAAATAAATTATTAAGTAATTGGTCGAATACCTTGTTCGTATTGTTTTTATTTTCTAAAATATTTAGCGGACAACATCGTGGTGATATTTTTTTGCAATTTTTCAAGGTTGCGTACAGATTTTTAGGGTTCCGTAGCCAAATGGCAAAAACGGAACCCTTATAGATTCGTCATGTCTGTCTGTCTGTCTGTCCGTCCGTATGTCACAGCCACTTTTTTTCAGAAACTATAAGACCTATACTGTTGAAACTTGGTAAGTAGATGTATTATGTGAACCGCATTAAGGTTTTGATACAAAAATAGAAAAAAACAATAAATTTTGGGGGTTCCCCATACTTAGAACTGAAACTCAAAAATTTATTTTTCATCGAACCCATACGTGTGGGGTATCTATGGATAGGTCTTCAAAAATGGTATTCAGGTTTCTAATATCATTTTTTTCTAAACCGAATACTTTGCGCGGGAGACATTTCCAAAGTGGAAAAAAGTGTGTCCCCCCCCCCGTAACTTCTAAAATAAGGGAATTATAAAACTAAAAAAAATACATGATGTTCATTACCATAAAAACTACCAGCGAAAATTGGTTTGAACGATATCTAGTAAGTATTTTTTTTTTAATACGTCATAAATCATAAACGGCAATTTACCTTTCATTCAATCAACTCAAATATAAAATTTTTAAAAAAACATACTACAAGACTTTTATATTATGTTATTTGCTACTACGGAACCCTTTATGGGCGAGTCCGACTCGCACTTGGCCGCTTTTTGTTTAAATACGTACCTATCTAAATTGTAGATCAATACCGGTTCTTTTGCGCTGGTCATGGTGTCGGTTTTTAATAAATTTATTTGTATGAAATCTTGTTTACATGTTTATTTTATAGGAAAAAGGTCATTTTTACATACTGATTTTGGTTATATGCTCAGAATACTGTGCCAATTTATTGACATTGAGTTTTTTCCCAGAAACTAGATCCATTGTCTGTTGTTTTTCCCTGATGGCAAGATTAACTCGTAAAACTACGTGAGATGAAAGCGTTATAGCAGTTATTTAGCGGGTTTTACTCACGTTGACACAACATTCATAAATGTCATTATGTATTTATATTAGGTGAGAAACCCGCAAATAATATTTTGAGTATACTCAGCAATTTTGAGAATTGAACCTCGATGTCCATTCTAAAGAGGCATTATAATAAATGTCATCTCCTTCTTTGCAGGTGGTAGCGGCTACCTCGAGCGAGATGAGCGACCGCGGGCGCTACCGCGCGCCGCCGCAGCCCGAGCCTCCGCCACACCGGGTCCGCGCTGCAGACATGTTCCCGAGGGTCCGCCCGCATTGTGATGAACCTGGACTGGAGATTAACTTCACGCCGATATGCGGGGAGTTCGTCAAAGTAAGTAATGAGCAACCAACCAGTAATCTATGCTAACCTGGTACTTAAATACAGTGCTATCGTCGTATTGTGCGTCCGACATTAAACGGAGCCTCCGTGGGCTCCTTTTCTGTCTGCACTGTGACGAGGCTGGATTAGAGATTAGCTTCACGTCTTAAATGGTACATGGGGAGTTCATCAAAGTAATTAACGTTGATTGATACGCTAACCAAGGATAGCTCATCTACATAGAAGATGCACTTTAGCCTTACGCCTTACCTTACGCCTGACTTGTTTTGTATCTCATGTCAATTTGTGGGGAGTTATAAAAGTAGATGATGTTAACTGTGGTCTGTCTATGCGAACCTGGTACATCTAACTTTAGTTTTCTTTATCAAGATGTCTTTCATTGCTATTTTATACCTTGAATGCTGTCAGTGTCGATAGAATTAAATAAAACTTGATACACTAGTAATTTTGATCACAGATCAACCCATCTCTGGCTCTACTGCGTCATTGCCATTCTGAAAATTACTTAAAATTCACTCTTGTTTCGATGCCTTTTCTTGTGCTATTATGCCTTTTATTCTTTGGTTCTTTTCTTCGAAGACAATAATAAAATTACTTTCATGTTCTTGGTGGTTCATGCATGAAACCAATACTATTTAAAGCTCAAGGGCAAGCTCAAGTTAAAAGAAAGCGCGGGTTATAAAATATCATGTTCAGACTGAAAGGGAATTTACGGCACATAAAACGTAATGGGATACATTTCATCCCGGTTCTGATTATATTACTTGCTTTTGAACAAAAATTCATCATTCGGGAAATATACTGAGGTTTGTGTTTTACAATTTGTACGTGTTGATGATTCTATCAAATTTTGTTGTTGTACGTTACCATTTGTTGATGTTGATGCCTTGATAAGGCCCCTTGTATCTTAATCGGTGAGGCTCAGCTAGGCTGCTTCGTTTTTAGTCAGGACTGCAAACATTTCAACCTTGCCTTCTTTTTCTCATCATGCCGTATTCCCTATTGAGTTCTTAAGTGTGTTACTTCAGAGCTTCTTCTTCTTCTTGGCGTGTCGATGGTCAACCCGACTTCAGAGCTAAGCTTTGTCTTCTACAAAGGGATTTTCTTGACCTTCTCGGTCACGTTCACTTCACGGTCTTCGGCGTCTTTGCCATCGAAGGATGCCGAAGAACATGCCAAATGGAGAATATCTGCTATGCTATAGGCAGAGTTTGGGCACTTTTTGCAAACATGAGAAAATTCGCTGTTATTCAATAAGTCAAATCAGATATTTTTTTCTAAACGTCAAAATAAACATTTTAATGGGATTTGTGTGAAATACAGACAGATGACGTTTCTTGGAGTCAAATAGCGCTCTTATAGTCAATATCTATTTTTTCTGCAATAATAAAATAAATCACATGAAAATGCATATGATCATGATGACTTAACATTATTTTGTGGCATTTTATTTCCTCAACAGTACCGAATAATTCATTTTTGACCCAGGAAGATACCCAATTCTGCCTATAGCAGATCTTTGTCACGTCCTTCGGCCCAAAACTAACGAATTGGGTAGTTTATCTGCTCGCGTGCATTCCAATGCAAGAATTATAAATAATTTTGCAAAATAGACGTAACAGATAAGCTGGTATGCGGTAGAGTGGCCTATGAGGCCACCGGGTCGTACGGAGCGGGTGAACGAACCGTGAGGACGCATAGATAGCGACCCATGTGCAGTGCATAGCACGCGCTTTGTGTTTTGATAATAGAGCCGGCCACTGGTCACTGGTAGCAATGCGTTCTTGTGATGATAGATACCCTGTCACGTCTTTATCTAGGGCTTCAAGACCCAAAGGTGGCTTTTGGGTCTTTTAAGCGTGATATTAGGGGGGAGAAGTGGAAAAGGGGAATCAAATAGTGATGGATGAGCCAATTTAACCTTATGTTTTTTGTGCGGTTTAATATTTTATGCCAACGTAAAATTTTATTACATTTCATTATAGTCAGTGACTACCTAACTGCTAAGTACTTACCGTCAAACGTGAAGAGATTATGACAGTAATTCTACGAAACGAGTCCTTAGGTCCTTCCCGACCTCGGCTTGCCCTTAAACTAAGATAAAATTGAGTCAGAGTTATCATCAGTTATTTATCTTTCAACGATCTTTGCTTAGAAATCTCCACTTGATGAAATTTTGACAAAGCGTGTTGCGGATAACAAACACTGAAGGTACTAGGAGTTCATAACCTAATGAGAGTATTCTTTCGCAGTGGATTGGCAGGACATCAGACGGCGGCACTATAGCAATCTCAAACTACCGACTGCACATACAGCCTCGTCGGCGGAACGGTCCTGGAGCTTCGGTTCCTCTTCGCCTCATCGATGCGGTGGAGATACGGGACCTACTGCACCTCGTCGTCCTGTGCAAACACGGCCGGCAGCTCAAGTAAGAACTCTCACGTTGATATGTTATCCTGGTACTTTTGGTCAGTTGATGACGACACAATAACTTCTGCAAATCCAGTGAGCAGTGTAACAATACTATATTTTATAAAAGATATACTTTCTGTATATATTGGATTTACAAGACAACGCTAAATGATATAACATCTTGTTATTGGTTATTCATTTCAATATTTACATTTCACAGTCGGAACAATTTGACCAAATGTTTGCAAGGTAAACCAGTCCTTTTGGCAAACATTATAAATGTTATGATTTGTTAAAATTATTGTAAACCATTAAGGTTTTTGTACAATTGGATAAATAGTGACAAACAGTACCTATTGATGAAATAATAATTTTTACCAGACCGATTATAAGAAAAACGTTAGTAGTGTTATTCTTTGTGAATCCGCTAGTTACTAACAATTCAAATTATATACTTTTTTCTAAACGTCTAAAGAAACATTGTAAATTGGATTTGTATAAAATAGCATATCGTGACGTCATAGTTTGTTGGAGTTAAATAGCGCTCTTAATATTAGCTTTGCTGCAATAATAAATCTAAAATCACGTTAAAAATGGATATGATCAGTGACAAGTGACATAATTTGTGACGTTTTATCCTCTTATCACTACAAAATTATTTATTTTTGACCCTGGATACTACCCTATTGTACCTGGCAAATCAGTCTAAAAGCGACAATTAGTACAGTTAGTGGGCAAATTTGCTTTCACGTAAAAAACCACATCGAAATTGGGCTTTCCGTTCGAGCGCTACGATGCCATAGACAGGCACACAGACAGATATAACACCTCTACCTTTAAACGAGCAATTCTTGTATATTTATTTATTTATGTTTATAAATTTCTGTGATCTCGAAAACGGCTCTAACGATTTCGCTGAAAATTGGTATATGGGAGTTTTCGGGGGTAAACAACCGATGTAGATTAGTCTTATGTTTGGGAAAACGCATGTTTTCGAGTTTTCATGCGTTTTTCTTTCCACGCAGAATATGATCGCTAATTTCGTCGCGCCGGCCGCCATCCATTTTGGCTCAGCGGTTTATGATGCGGACCGCTAGAAAGAGTGTTACGGGTTCGAATCCCACTCAGTGACTTACTTTTGTTTTTTTATGTTCAAATTTATATATAATTTTTTATTTTGTATTGTTTTTAGACAAGTTTAAAAAAATATAGTTACTGTTTGAGATGTAACCGAGCAAAGCTCGGTCGCCTAGATACTAGAGATTAAAACTGAATTCGGACCAAAAGCTAAATAGATACTGAAAATCTACTCGAGAGTGAAGGTACTACCTCTCTTTACTTTTTTATTTGTCGCTATATTACATCATCAACATCATCAGGTCTTTTTATCTCCACTGCAGGAGCACCCTCTCTCTCTGTACTACCAAAGCCATTGGCCAGAGCAGCCAGAGGATTTGGTCTACACTCTCCACGCTGGCCAGACGGGTTGGAGAAGTCTTATTGATGTTTATAAGCTTTGTTTAGCTTGTATTTCCTAAGTCGCCTTCTACGACATCCACAGGAAGACTTGGAGTGGTCCTTTTCTATTCTACTCTGCCAGATACCACTCGGCGGTTAGGTTTTGTTATATTAGATCATATCACATGTATGCGTATCACGTTTTTTATTCATCTCATCATTGACTTTTCACGCCCAACATCATCAAGTTTTCGAAACATGTTCCTCAAAATGGCTACGCGAAATGACATAAAATTTTATCAAAAAGCATCTTTATATAAATTTTGGGGTCTCAATATTTGAACAACATATTACGCGTATTGATAACACAGTTGTCATACGAACGAGGTCATTAGCTGATAGCACACTTGGTAACCGTATAAAGAAAGTTGCCTTTTAAAATTTTCCTTCAAAACATGATAATGCCACTTGGGTGGCGCCCATTTGGCAATATGTTGTATTATTTATGGTGACCTAGTAACTGAAAACTGCTTGGATTAAAATATACAATGTAAAAGTATATAATATGACAACGGTTGAGAATGAGAATAGCTTTGAATTGCAAGATTTGAATTAAACAAACAAATACATACAACAACTATTTCAAGGGTGAATTAAGTCTATGATACTGAATAACTTTCCCCAAAGAACATATATCGAAATACGAAATATATTTTGGGCCTCACATACAAGTTGACTGATCACTCGATCGAAATCGAGTCACGGGCTATACTAGATCACTATAGTTTAATGAAATTAAAATATAAAAAAGCAGTAAAAAAACAATTTAACGAATAGTGACCTTACTTTTTTATTTTCTTTACAGATCTACCTTCAACACTGGTGAACTATGCGTGGAGTGGTGGAGACGGCTCAACACGGTTATCGCGCCGATAGGCAACGTCTTGGAGACTTTTGCAGCTGCTTATGCGGCGTGGGCCAAGGAGCAACCGCCTCTGTCCGTCCACAGAGCCTTGATGAAGGCATCTCACTCGCCGCAAAAGCACTGGTTTATACCTGAGGTAAGAGAACTGCTTTGTAAGTTATGGTTACCTGGTAATTTGCTGCGCGGCGTAAGCCAAGAAACGACTACGACCACAGAGCGTGAAGGCGTCCCGCTCACCTTTGTAGCGTTTTTTTTGGCTTGGTTGGCTTGGTTGGTGAAACTTTGTTGACTGATTTGTGAATTATGGTTGCCTGGTAGTTTTGAAGTCATACGCAGGCAGTTTTCTACAATTCTATCAATTTAGTTTTGATAACAAACTAAAAACCAACTTCATCTCCAAATTACACGACCGATTTAGATAAAATTTCTATGTGACAACCTCAAAAGTATATCCTTCCAAAACAAATGTTTTTTTTTATATCGGTTCAGACTTCTTCGAATAATCGGTGAACATGCATAAAAAGCTGTACAGCTAAGTATGGCTCTGGTAGTACAGAGAGGGTCGTGCTAATGCAGTGGAGACAAAAAGACTTAATGATGATACATAAAAAATAAAAGACCGCGACGAATTGATAACCTCGTTTTTGGAAGTCGGTTAAAAATATCTTTGAACTCGCTAACAAAATTTGTATTTTGTCCACAGTTGGAACGCCTTGGATTCACAGCTAAAAACGCGTGGAGAGTGACCAAAGCCAACGCAGAATACAAGCTATGCCCATCCTACCCACCTTTACTGATCGTACCGTCCAACATCGGCGATGAAGACCTCGATTCAGTTGCTCGGTATATACCTTTGAATAACTTTATATAGTTTATTACATAATTATCGTTATCCAGTGTCGAAATGGTCGCACGATATAAACTTCGATCGACGACGGCTTATCTACGGGGGCTAAGCGGTAGCACTGTCAGCTCAGAATGACTCGACGGTGGCGCGCACTTTGAAGAAAACACAGAACTTGTTTACTACTTAAAAAGATGCAAATTTCAATATTATGTACAAAGGCACTCAATGCTGCAATTAGTGCCTTTTTGTGTAGTTAACAAGTTCTATCTTTTTTGTAGTAAACAAGTTCTATTTTTTTTCAAAAGTGCGCGTAACGTCGCGACGCGTCTGAGCTGATACTGACCCGACTTCGACTGAAGATATACCGTTTACTAAAACTATTTTAGTTTAAACATGTTTTGTCCCTTCCCCTCTTTTCAACATTTAACATAGAAAGACCTATTTCTGTTAAAATATCTCGTCTCGTACGAGATATTTTAACAGAAATAGGTTTAGCAAACGTTTGTAAATTTTTAGGAATTTAAGGGATAGTATATTTATGGAATACCTTGGGGGAGGCCTATGTCCAGCAGTGGATATGACGATGATCTTTACAATGGTTTTGACAAAGGTACTTGCACTTAAACAACTTATCTATATCGCTATTAAATGTATTGAAACCGAAATAAAGATAGTATCAGACACATAAAGCTAACATTTCTTCCAGGTTTCGAGCTCTGAGGCGGATCCCAGCCGTCGTATGGAGACATCGAGGCAACGGCGCTGTCATCGCCCGCTCCTCACAACCGGAGGTCGGCTGGCTGGGCTGGTACCGGTCGAGTGAGGACGAGAGACTGTTGGCGGGGTTCGTGTCTGCTTGTATGGCTGACCGGGGGCAGCAGCCGCCCGCGACCAACAACAAGGTATGCTCTCCTGGTATTTCTAACTATGTAACATGAATGGGTAGGGGCAGGGTGTTCTCATCGCCCGCTCTTCACAACCGGAGGTCAGCTGGCTGGGCTGGTACCGGTCGAGTGAGGACGAGAGACTGTTGGCGGGGTTCGTGTCTGCTTGTATGGCTGACCGGGGGCAGCAGCCGGCCGCGATCAACAACAAGGTATGCTCTCCTGGTATTTCTAACTGCAATGTCAAACTTCACCAGTACCATTAATGGCTTGGGGCAGGGTGCTACCATTGCTTGCTCTTCACAACCTGAAAGCCCGGAGTTCCGATCAAGGATACTCGTTGCAACCAACAACAAGGTATGCTCTCCTAGTATTTCTAACTGCATCAAACTTCACTATAACCGTGAATGGGTAGGCCCAGGGTGTTACCATCGCTCACTCTTCAAAACCTAAAAGCCTGAAGTTCCGATCAAGTATACTCATATTGTCCTTGAACATAAAAACGACAGATTTTCTAAGTAGTCCCAGAGATGACACAGCAATTAAAATATGGTCTCCTGGTAACTCGTGCACATTTTTGGCAGTTGCATCTGCCGTGCATTGCCAGGTTAGCGCATATTGACGTCATGAACCAACCTTTACGTAATTCAAATTTCGTGATGTAAGTCAATTTAAAATACTATCAATTCATAACACTTTATTTTAATTTTTACCACTTGAGAAAATAAATCATAGTACATTACTGCAGAGGCTGGGAAGTAGAGTATTGATTATTTTCTCTCGTTAAATTAATCTACTAATTTACAGCATGCTCAAATCGAAACATAGCAAAATGTTAGAAAATCGAAACAAGTTTTTTTTAGATTATTTACGTTACTAGTGTCAAATTAACAATGCAATTTGTACCTTATTTCCAGCAAACAAAGCTGCTAATCGTGGACGCGCGTTCGTACACTTCGGCCGTTACGAACCGCGCCCGCGGCGGCGGCTGCGAGTGCGCGCAGTACTACCCCGCCGCCGACATACAGTTCATGTCGATGCCGAACATACACAACGTCAGGAAGAGCTTCTTCCAGATGCGCCAGCTGGCAGCTGAGCCCTCCGATCAGCCGAAGTAAGTGATCTTGTTTTCTCCTTTGCACTTTTGATATCCTAGTAGTCTTAGGAGCTGCAGAAGGCGGGCCCTAAATCAATACGACCATTTATTTTTCCCTTTTCATGCACAGTCACTAAGATTGTCCACTTTAACTATTTCACATCTTGTTCATGAGCAAGAGCATTTCTAATACCAAAGAACATCAATTTCACATTATATCCACTTGCAAACTTCCACTTGACTTTCCGACAAAAACTCAGACATCTTGAGTAAACTTTGTCTTAAAAACACTTTTTTCCTAATTGACAGCTGGCACAGCAAGCTAGAAAGCACCCTATGGCTGCAGTACATCAGCGGCATCCTCCGGGCAGGTGTCGTGGTGGCCAGAGCCGTGGCCGCGGGCAGACCTGCCCTGGTTCACTGTTCTGACGGCTGGGATCGGACGCCGCAGATCGTTGCCACAGCTCAACTTATACTGGACCCTCACTACAGGACTATCGAGGTGAGAATTCCTAGCTTTCATGATGTCCTGGTAGAATGTCCAGCTAGGTAGCATTTTGTTAGACTGTACGTTTGCGGTGTTTCGAAGTTCCACCTTGTAGGTGGTAGAAATGGAAGCTGTGTGCTGTCTCCCTCATACTTGCGTTAGTGTTGTCATCTCGGACCAAGGTGGTTGTTATGTAAATAGGGACGTCAAAAGTGCCTTGAATAGCTTCGAATTTTGCTTGACTTGACTTAACTGTCCTGTTGTCTGAGAGCCCAACATAAAATCAAGTATATATTACTTTTCATCGAATCTTTTCATGTACACTTCAAATATTGAAAAAATACATAATGTAGAGGTATAACAACAAACATAATTCTTAGTGCTTCTTATTTCTAAAGAAATATTTCAGCAGACCCTTTAAATAATTTATTGCAAAAATTACAAGATAATATTATGCCGCGTGGTTCCCGGCACAGAATAGGGCCACTCCAAGTCCTCCCGTGGATGTCGTAGAAGGCGAATTAGGGGAATACAAGCTAAACAAAGCTTATAAACATTGATGAGACCTCTCCAATACGTCCTAGTCGTCTGGCTGCATTGGCCAAGCATGGCTCTAGTAGTACAGAGAGGGTCGTGCTCCTGCACTGAAGACAAGAAGACCTGATGATGATGATATTTTGCAGGGCTTCCGCATTCTAATCGAGCGGGAATGGCTCGACTACGGCCACAAGTTCGCCGACCGCTGCGGCCACGCTTTTGGCATCGAGGACCCCAACGAACGATCGCCTATATTCCTGCAATGGCTGGATGTTGTTCACCAGCTGATGCTTCAGTACCCCTGCAGTTTTGAATTCAATGAGGCGTACTTGGTAAGTAAACTCTAGTCTTTTTCTGTGGGATGGGACAAAAAGGTTCTCTAACGGCGACTACATACTGGCAAGAGAAGCGTAGGACACCCACCCACAAGGTGGTCTGACGACCTGACTAAGGTTGCTGGAAGGCGCTGGATGCAGGCCACTCTAGATTGGTCATTTCGGAAATCTTAGAGGCTTATTTCAGCCGCATAACGTCCACAGCTGGATGTAGGCCTCTACCAAGTGCTCCCGTGGATATCGTAGAAGGCGACTTAAAAAATACGAGCCAAACAAAGCTATAAACATTATAGAACTCACCAAACCGTCTGGCCAGTGAGAAGAGTGAAGGCAAAGTCCTCTGGTTGCACTGGCCAAGTATGGCTCTGGTAATAAAGAGGGGGTCGTGCTTCTGCAGCGGAGACAAAAATACCTTATGCTGGTGATGATGATGAAGTGCTAATAAATGAATTTAATTTTAAGTTTACGATTACTTGCCTCTTTTTGTGCGGAGCTGTCAAACCATCTTGTTTGACAGCTTTCTATTGCTTAGAAGATCTGATCTTTAATTTATAATTTTCACTTTTAGATAAAACTAGCAACACACGTGCACTCTTGCATGTTCGGCACCTTCCTGTGCAATACCACTCGAGAACGCATCGAGTCCCGAGTGCCCGAATCTACAGCACAAGTGTGGCATTTACTGCGAGCTCCTGCCTATAGGAACCACCTGTTTTCCCCGCACCATGGAGAACAGGTACCTCCTTATTACTTCTTACAGCCTGGTGCTTGTAAACTAGTAGTGAACGTATCGAGTCTCGAGTGCTCGACTCTACGGCACAAGTGTGGCATTTACTGCGAGCTCCCGCCTATAGGAACCACCTGTTTTCCCCACACCATGGAGAGCAGGTACCTTCTCATTACTTCTTGCAGCCTGGTACTTGTATTTGTAAACTAGTAGTAGTGAACGCGTCGAGTCCATTTGCTGTGAGGCTCCCGCTTATTGAAACCACCTATTTTTCCCTCATCATTGAGAACAGGTTCCTCCTCATTACTTCTTACAGCCTGGTATTTGTAAACTAGTAGTGAACGCATCGAGTCCCAAATGCCCGACTTTACTGCACATGATGGATTTTGTGAGGCCTTTGTCCATCAGTGGACGTTATGATTACTAAGACTCCGCTGTCCGTCACCAGCCTGTATCTCATGTACCGTGATAGCTAGACGGTTAAAATTTTTACAGATGATGTATTTGTTGCCGCTGTAACGACAAAAATAGAATAAAATAAATATTTAAGTGGGGCTCCCATAGAAACGTGATTTTTTATAAATAATGGCACGGAGTCCGATTCGCACTTGGCCGGTCATTTACTTATATATTTCGTTGTCTAGGTTATATGGCCAGAATACAGCGTGAGATCCATCCAACTGTGGACTGCAATGTACATAGGAGACCGAGAGGAGCCGTTAGACGAACAGACAGAAACGCCGCAACACGTACCACCGCAACATCACAATGGTATTTACCCCGCTGTCATAACCTAAAGCTTGGTTAACACATTTTTAAAGAAATATTATAATTATTTAATGTATTGAACTAAATATAAAATCTAAATTAAGTTAGTCTAATTAGTTTACACATTGACAAGTGACCGTGTGACAAGTGACAAGTGTATAGATATCACTTGTTGTTTTTTGGCGGGAAGTCAAGGGGTTCAATTTGTAGTTTGCTTTAAATTGTTTAGCAAATATGTGAAATTGGTGTAGTTTGGTGTTATAAATGCTCATGCCCATAGACTTCATAGTGAAGTCGTCGAATTAAAAAAGGGGGTGTTTCTCAATTGATTTCAAAAAGTTTGACATTTGGATTTAATTTCAGGCATGATGACGAAAACTCGATCGTGTGACAATCTGCTTGGAGAAGAGAAGAGGACAACACAGAGGCGGTGTAGTGATCCTAGTATCGCCCCTGATGTTATGTGAGTATCTCTGAATTAATGCATCAAATATGTCAGCATAGGACCTTTTTAATTCCCGACAAGAAGAGGGGTGTTATCTCTGAATGAATGAATTTTATTAAATATGTCAGCATAAGACATTTTTGCCGCGACAAGAAGAGGGGTTATAAGTTTGACGTATCTGTGTGTTTGTCTGTCTGTGTTATTGTAGCGAGCGCCTAAAGAAATAGGCCGATTATGATGCGTTTTTCTTTTTGTTTAAAAGTTGGCGTGTTCGAGATTGTTCTTAGCTGTAGTTGTGTCGGGGAAATTATTTTTTATTGGTAGAAAAAGTTTTTATACTGAAAAGGTTTGAAAGGGGCGAAGGGGAGGAGGGGCTTACTTATAGGATTGAAAACAAACGCGTGGCTGTGGTGCTAAAACGTAAAATAGGTATTTGATTAATCTCTTGCTATGGACTGTATTTTAGTTTACGTTAGTTTACTAATGTCGCGTAGGACGATAAGTGATAATGACAATGTCAACGTCACAAATTCAAACTAGGAGAATTCATCTAAAGGGAAATTTCGTCACTCACGTCAGCACACGATTGGCCTAGCGGTCTTGGTGTTGGACTGTGAATCCATAGACCCTAGGTTCAAATCACAGTCACGTATAGTGTTTTTGAAGTTTTGTAAGAAGTTTCTAGATAACTCTAGATTAAATTGGAATGAAAATACGGGCCAGAAATAAAAGAAGACAAAAGAAAATTTATGACTTAAGTTTAGAACTTTGATGCGATATTGTTCGCATCCGGGGGGTATATAAGCAGAACAAGGCGCGGCCTACGCCAGTTTAGTTTGAAAGTAAAATCCGAAGAAGGAAGAAGGAAGAAGAAAAAGGAAGAAAAGTAAAAGTGGAAGTAGTGAGTAAAAAGTAAAGTGTAATAGTGAGTGAAGTGAAGTGTTCAGTGCAGTAAATACGCGCGAGAGACGTTTCCGCGCGTGACAGTGCAGTGACGTTTACGCGTGTGACAGTGCAGTGACATTACCGCGCGTGAGAGTGCAGTGACGTTTCCACGCGCAAGACAGTGCAGTGACGTTTCTGTGTGTGTGACAGTACAGTGACATTCCCGCGTACGTATCTGTGACAACTGTGAGTACCCTAGAGTTGTAAATAAAGGCACTATTCCATATAGTGATGTGCCGTTCTTGAAAATTTCGAGAAATTTCCGAAACGGTCTGGAAACGTTCTCGGAAACGTTCTCTGGAGCGGAAAAAGTTGAGAAAGTACCCTAGTTTACAAAGAAAACTTTATTTTCTTTTTGCATGTGTTTTCGTAATAACAAGACCGATGTTCAATCAAATTTTCATGAAAATTTGTGAAAGGATATACAAAGCTTTTTTAAGTTTTCCATTCTGCTTGAAATTTGTCCGGAAAATTTCCGAGAAATTTCTCGCAAGAAATTTCTTCATAAAATTTCCGTGTAATTTTCCAAAGAAATTTCAGAAGAATTTCGTAAACGTTTTCTTAAATATTCTTTATGTGGCGAGATTTGGTATACACTTAATGAAACAAACCTTTAATGTGATAAAACTATGTATTTAAATTATATTTTAAAGGAATTGCTATACTTTTTGGAACTAATTTACAATAAAAACAACTAGTGAAATAGTTATACTATTACAGCTTTATATTATTAGTATATATCACTACAGCTTTTAGTATATATGTTACAGCTAAAACCCAAAACGCAGCTACGCCTAGGTTTAGCCGGCTAGAACTAGGAGCAGCTGGTTTTAGATGGCTATACTTAGATGTATCCTACTTATATTTGGCTAGAACTAGGTTTAGCCTTTATCATTTCGTCTAGAACTAGGTGCACCCTAGATTACATACAGAACGGAAACTAGCACCGTCCCCTGCAATCTGGCGTCCCCGCAACCCTCCCCCCGCTTTTGGGCCTTGTAAGCGCCTGTAAAATAGGGTTGTTGCTAGTCGCACGTTGACGTTACGCAAGTAGAGATGCAAAACTATTTTAAACGTTTAAAACGATTTTTTTTGTTCAAAACGTTTTAAACCAATTTTTGAGGTTTAATATAGGTTTAGAACGATTTTCTATTAGAATTTACTCTTTAATTAATCTTACTTAATTAACTTAATTCTTATAGAATATGCTTGTTGCATTATTTATGATATATTTGGGTTGGGCAAAATATAATCAGATTAATGATTTGGGATTACGATCATCGAAGTTATTGAGGTCATCAAGGTTGATGTCGAGGTCTTTGAGGTGGTCCAGGTCATCGAGGTTGTCGAGGTCGTCCAGGTCATCGAGGTTGTCGAGGTCGTCCAGGTCTTTGATGTTGTCAAGGTTATTGAGGTCGTCAAGGTCGACGTCATCGAGGTGGTCCAGGTCGTCGAGTTTTTCGAGGTCGTCTAGGTCGTTGAGATCGTCTAGGTCGTTGAAGTTGTCGAAGTTATTATGGTATTGAGGTCGTCAAGTTTGATGTCGAGGTCTTCGAGGTGGCTAGGTCGTCGAGTTCATCAAGGTTTTCAAGGTGATTGAGGTCGTCAAGGTCGATGACGTCGAGGTGTTCTAGGTCGTTGAGGCGTCCAGGTCATCGAGGTTGTTGAGGTCGATTTCGAGGTCGTCGAGGTGGTCCAGGTCGTCAAGTTCGTCAAGGTTATCTAGGTCTTCTAGGTTGTCGAGCTCATTGAGGTCATAAATGTCAATGTCGACGTCTTCGAGGTGGTCGTTGTCGTCAAGGTGGTTCAGGTCGTCGAATTCATCGGAAGTTGGCGAGGTAGTCCAGGTCGTCGAGGTTATCAAGGTCATTGAGGTCGTCAAGGTCGTTGCCACTCCGTAACTTATAATATCGTTTATGTTGTACAGCCAAATACACTTTGAAATAAGAAAAAGCATACCTACTTACAGCTTATTATGGAAAAATAAATAAATAAGTATGCATGTTAAGTTTTTTAATCTATCTAAATTCTAAATATATTGTTAAATGTCATTTAAAATAACAAAAATAAAGTTTTCAATTAATATATTTTATTTTTACTTTCAAAATAATAAGTTAATAAACTAGTAATGACGTAATCACGGTTTTAAACAGTTTTAAATTTATTTAAAACTGGTTTTATACCACGGATTTCGGTTTAAAACGGTTTATTTGCAACTTAACGCGAGTCACTTTGGATTATTGAACAAGATGCAATCGTAATTGTGCATCGTTAGTAGGTATTACATTTATTTTGTGGTGACGACCCTGATTGTTAAACTCACACATTTGACGTGTGCACAGATTATATTGTTTCATTAGTAGTAGTACTAAGTATATATGTTATTCCGTTCCTATGTAGTCTAGCTAGTATGTTGTCTATATTTTAGGTTATAACGGTGATACAATAAAAGACCAAAATGTTAAAGTGACGTTTATATTGTTTTGTTGATACAACATATCTTAAGTAATAAGTGTTGAGTGACGGAACTATATATTCTGATGTTAAAGGAATTGATAACCGAAGCGCCATCTATCATTTGCCAGGTAAATTAAAAAAACCTGACTTTTAAGCGTTAACTCCCAATAACTTTTAAACGGCTGAACCAATTCTCATTGAACAAAGCTAAGAAAAAGCCGCATCAGATCGGTCTATCCGTTTGAGAGCTACGATGCCACAGACATACAGACATTATAGCGACAATCTTATAACACCCTTCCTTTTCTCAGGGGTTAAAAATTTGACAAGAATCGCCATGATTTGTCTTCAAACGATAATCACGTTATTTGATTGATCGGGAAATACAATACAAGTATTTCTACCTAAACTGAACTAAAAATGCTTAACTGAACTAAAAACCTAATTCCAACCAAATATAAATACGAAACACCTAAGTTTAACCATCTGCGATCAGCCTAGTCATAGCCGGAATGATAAAGACTAAACCTAGTTTTAGCCGAAGATAAGCAGGATACACCTAAGTGTAACCATCTGAGACCGGCTAAACCTAGGCTTAGCCGCATTTCGGGTTTTAGCCGTTACATAAATATTTTAGAAGATAATAGGAACATAAATTAAAAGAAAAGCCATAATACTAAAGATAGATAATAACTTTCAGATCGAGTAACTATTCGGGATTTTAACGTATGTACTACGTATACTTCTCCATACTATGAATATATACTTAATTAAACACGTTTCACATATACTTATATGCCTTATCTAGCACATACAATATTAACGAAAAAATTTACGAGAACGTTCTCGAGAAATGTTGAAAATTTCCGGAAATTTTCAAGGAAAGAAATTTCCGAGAACAGAGAATTTCCCAGCGGCACATCACTAATTCCATAGGATTGGTGTTTCCTTTCCTATCCCCAACCCACTCTCGTGACAATTGGTGTCAGAAGTGGGATAGGAAAGATGCCGATCGTGCCTAGAAATGAGAGAGGGGTAACCACGCGAGCGGGAGCTGCAGCGGCAGAGGAACAATCGCTCGAGGAGTCCAACTCTGGCGGAGCCGCGACAACATCAGCGGCCGTCCCACCAGCCGCTCCATTGGAAATGAACGCGTTCCTGCAGCAGATTACTGTCATGATGCAAGAACAAGCACGCCGTCAGGAGGAGCAAATACGGGCGCTGCAGGAGGAGCAAGCACACCGCCAGGAGGAGCAAGCACGCCGCCAGGAGGAGCAAATACGGGCGCTGCAGGAGGAGCAAGCACACCGCCAGGAGGAGCAAGCACGCCGCCAGGAGGAGCAAATACGGGCGCTGCAGGAGGAGCAAGCACACCGCCAGGAGGAGCAAGCACGCCGCCAGGAGGAGCAAGCACGGGCGCTGCAGGAGGAGCAAGCACGCCGCCAGGAGGAGCAAATACGGGCGCTGCAGGAAGAGCAAGCACGCCGTCAGGAGGAGCAACTTCAATCCTTTTCCAAAGATGTTTTGGCCGCGGTTCGGGCCAACACAGCCCGGATGGATCGACTAGGTTTTGTGTGGACTATCGGCGATTGAACGATGTAACTAAAAAGGACAGTTACCCACTTCCTAGAATCAATGACACTTTGGATTCACTTTGTGGTATGACTTGGTTCTCTACTCTTGATTTAAAAAGTAGGTATTGGCAAGTAGATTTGGATCCTAAGGATAAAGAGAAAACTGCGTTTTCGACCGGCAAGGGTTTATGGCAGTTCAAAACTATGCCATTTGGACTGTGTAACGCGCCAGCAACATTTGAAAGATTGATGGAACATGTGCTGGCAGGTATGCTGGGAGAAACCTGTTTGGTCTATTTAGATGACATCATAATAATGGGGAGAGATTTTGATGATCATCTCAAGAAGCTTGAAAGCGTGTTTTTGAAACTACAGAGTGCAAATTTGAAGCTGAGTCCAAAGAAATGTTCATTTTTTCAACGCCAGGTCAACTACTTGGGTCATGTTATATCGGAACAAGGTGTTGCCACTGACCCATCTAAAATAAGTGCAGTAAAAGATTGGCCAACGCCAACAGATAAGACACAGGTGCGAGCATTTCTGGGTCTATGCTCTTACTATAGAAGATTTGTGAAAGGGTTTTCCGATATCGCTAAGCCATTACATCGGTTGACCGAAGAGAAACGAGCATTTTCTTGGGATGAAGATTGTGAGCAAGCTTTTCAGGACCTTAAAATGCGGCTATGTGAAACCCCTATCCTCGGATTTCCTGACATGGTAGGAAAGTTTATTGTGGACGCTGACGCAAGTAACACCGGAATTGGAGGTGTTCTATCTCAACAGAGGGGAGATCAGGAAGTAGTTATCGCTTACTTTAGCAAATCTCTTTCAAGGCCAGAGAGAAACTATTGCGTAACTCGCAGAGAATTGTTGGCTGTGGTAAAGACATTGCAACATTTCAAAAAATATTTGCTTGGCCGCAAATTTCTGGTAAGGACTGATCACGCTGCATTGAAATGGTTATTGGAATTCAGAAATCCTGAAGGGCAGGTAGCCAGGTGGATTGAGCTACTCCAAGAGTATGAGTTTGAAAGTGAACATCGAGGAGGGAAGAGTCATGGCAATGCGGATGCTCTGTCTCGAAGACCTTGCCTGGAGGACTGTAAACATTGCAATCGGCAGGAAGAGAAGGAAAAAGTAAACATCCGGCTAATCCGTACTGATTCTATAGATGAAAATTGGACTGACGACGCCATGAAAAAGGCTCAGGAAGATGATAAAGATTTTCAACCACTATTGAACTGGCTAAGAAGTGGAACTAAACCAAAATGGTCAGAAGTGGCCAAATACAGTACGGCTACAAAGAGTCTTTGGGCGCAATGGGACAGCCTGATGTTACATGATGGATTACTCTACCGAAAATGGGAAAGTACTCAAGGTAAAGATTGCCATCTACAATTGGTCGTCCCCAGAGAGAAGGTAAGGGAGATTTTAAAAACTTTTCATGATGGTACTTCCGGCGGACACCTGGGGATAAGAAGAACCCTCACAAAAATTAAAGAACGTTTCTACTGGTTACACTGCCGAGATGATGTAGAAGACTGGTGCCGTAAATGTCAGAGTTGTGCGGCAGTTAAGGGACCACAGACTAGAAGCAGAGGAGCCATGAGGTTGTATAATGTCGGAGCTCCTTGGGAACGAGTAGCTCTTGACATAGCCGGACCGTTTCCAATTACGAATGCTGGCAATCGGTACATTTTGGTAGTTATGGACTACTTCACGAAATGGCCTGAAGCATTTGCACTACCTAATCAAGAGGCTACCACCGTAGCGACAAAGCTTGTGAACGAAGTATTCTGTAGATTTGGTGTGCCATTGGAGATGCACAGTGATCAGGGTCGAAACTTTGAATCACAAGTATTCCGAGAAGTCTGTGAAATCATGGGAATCCATAAGACTCGGACGACGCCGTATCACCCGCAGTCAGATGGAATGGTTGAGAGGTTTAACCAAACATTGGAACGGCATCTGGCAAAAGTAGTAGAAAGCCATCAGAAAAACTGGGACGAGTATATTGCGCTATTCCTCTTATCTTATAGGACTGCGGTGCATGAGACCACTACAGTTACTCCAGCATATGCCAATTTTGGAAGAGAATTGAAATTGCCAGCTGATTTGTTATCAAGTTGTCCACCAGATACCTCAAAAGGAATAACCGACTACGCTAATGACCTTCGGATTAAGATGGTTGACGTCTATGAGCAGATTAGAGAGGCTGGGCTTAAAGCTAGTGAACGGATGAAGACTCGTTACGATCGAAGAGCTAATGGCCTCAGCTTCGAGGAAGGAACACTGGTTTGGCTTCATAATCCGGTGAGGAGAAAAGGAAAATCTCCAAAGCTACAACCAAGTTGGGAAGGACCTTACAAAATTGTCACCAGAATTAACGACGTGACGTACCGGATTCAGCGTAATCCTCGCAGTCCTCTCAAAATAGTTCATGTGGATCGATTGGCACGTTATCATGGAAGCAATAATGATCGGGACGATCATGTCTCGAGAGGGGGCAGTGTCGCGTAGGACGATAAGTGATAATGACAATGTCAACGTCACAAATTCAAACTAGGAGAATTCATCTAAAGGGAAATTTCGTCACTCACGTCAGCACACGATTGGCCTAGCGGTCTTGGTGTTGGACTGTGAATCCATAGACCCTAGGTTCAAATCACAGTCACGTATAGTGTTTTTGAAGTTTTGTAAGAAGTTTCTAGATAACTCTAGATTAAATTGGAATGAAAATACGGGCCAGAAATAAAAGAAGACAAAAGAAAATTTATGACTTAAGTTTAGAACTTTGATGCGATATTGTTCGCATCCGGGGGGTATATAAGCAGAACAAGGCGCGGCCTACGCCAGTTTAGTTTGAAAGTAAAATCCGAAGAAGGAAGAAGGAAGAAGAAAAAGGAAGAAAAGTAAAAGTGGAAGTAGTGAGTAAAAAGTAAAGTGTAATAGAGAGTGAAGTGAAGTGTTCAGTGCAGTAAATACGCGCGAGAGACGTTTCCGCGCGTGACAGTGCAGTGACGTTTACGCGTGTGACAGTGCAGTGACATTACCGCGCGTGAGAGTGCAGTGACGTTTCCACGCGCAAGACAGTGCAGTGACGTTTCTGTGTGTGTGACAGTACAGTGACATTCCCGCGTACGTATCTGTGACAACTGTGAGTACCCTAGAGTTGTAAATAAAGGCACTATTCCATAGGATTGGTGTTTCCTTTCCTATCCCCAACCCACTCTCGTGACACTAATTATTAAGATAAACTACATTGATAAATCAAAAACATAATTGTTTTACACATAAATTTCTATCACAACTTACGACATTGACACATATTTTTCTTCTTGGTCTTCAAACTTGGTCAAAACATGGTTTAACTAGTGATTCGCCTCGCCTTAAAAATTTATAAAGTGTCCGAAACGGTCTGACATATTTCCGAGTAATGCAACGAAAATTCTCGAGTAATGTCAAAAGTTTCCGGAAATTCTCAAGGAAAGTAATTTCGAATTTCTCGGCGGCACGTCACTAGTGTAAACAACAAAAGGTTTAGCAAACGCTTGTTTATTTTTATAAATATGATGATTAAACAATATCGGTGTTAGGAAACTGTCGATGGTGGTGGCGGAATGCGAGGGCCGGCGCGCGTGCCGCGCCGCGCTCACCGACAGCTGCGTGGACGCGCTGCCCGGCCTGCGCCGCGCCGGCTCGGCCGCCGACCTGGCGTCTGTGACCTCGGAGAGCCCGAGAAACCACGATAGTGGCGATCAGGTAAACCACCTTATTGTTTCTTACAGCCTAGTACTTGTGACCGAGATTCTATAGGAACGGCAACTCGGTTGTGGTGCTGGCGTCCGTCACATCGAAGAGCCCGAGAATCCACGATAGGGACGACCAGGTAAACTACTTTACCGTTTCTTACAGCCTAGGACTTGTGAGCGAGAATCTATAGGAACATCCGCGCTACCCGGCCTGCGGCGCAGCGGCTTGGCCGCGGACCTGGCCTCTGTGACGTCGGATAGCCCGAGAAACCACGATAGTGGTGATCAAGTGAACTACCCTGCCGTTTCTTACAACCTAGTACTTGTCAGCGAGAATCTACAGGATGTACAGGATCCGCTGCAACTCGGCTGCGGAGCTGGATCTGTGACCTCGGACAGCCCAAGGAACCACGACAGTGGCGATCAGGTGAAGTACCTTGTCGTTTCTTACAGCCTAGTACTTGTGACCGAGAATCTATGGAACATCTTTTGGCTCCGTCGTGTTTTATCTTATCATCAAGCCTGGTAGGTAATATAATAAGCTCTTGTCTCTAATTCCCCTTACAAGCTTCAATTTGGCGATCACTTTTTAATTTTTTATTGTCTAGAACTAAAGCTGGACAGCTCTGAGCATTACACCAGTCACCAGACCAGAACAAATTATCTTTTTGAAGACGATGGGCTGAAAAACATACGGATTTTACGATAAACACCGATTATGGGCAAATTTCGAAATCTTTTCTATCCTTTTTTCTAAATTTACCATCGCGGCTTATACTATGTGTAAATAGAACTTTTTTTATTTACGGTGATCCCTTAACCATACATTATTTTGTTCTTCAGGGCAAAGAATTAAGTTATATCTCAAATTTTAATTTCAGGTCGACGGCCTCCACCCAGATCATTTCGAGAACGGCATGACGCCTCGCAACATCGCCAGCAACTCTTCCTCGCTTGAACGCGAACTGGCTGACCCTACGCCTTTGAACCACTCCGCCAGTGGCACCATAGGACCCGTGGACATGACTGAGAGCGTTGTCAGAGTAGCGAACACTCCGGATGTGGAAACGCCTGAGGAGCCTCCGGTTTTTGTGTGTGACACATACACTGATGTCATTGGGATGGCAGAGGTATGTAGGAGCTCTTTTATATTTTATTTACTACCAAACGATTTTTCTAATAACGATATCGCTGATATTTTGTTAACACAAAAGGCATGTCATAAAACTCGCTTGCCGTTTCACTTTTTGTTTGGTGATACCCGACACGGTTTATAGTGTACCTATTATAAGACAGTGATTTTAGTAGTTAGAACTGATGTGATGATAATAGCCCAGCAGTGGAACAAAAAAGCTATAAAAAAGGATTGATGTACATTATGAAATACAATCAATAAAATGAATTAAATTGAAACATTACATTAAATTACAACAGGGGCGCCACTTTTGCTACCACTTCGTCTTAATAAAGTTGATATTCATTTGTCCCAGGCCGCTCGAGAATCAGCACGGACACGCAACATCAGCATCACATGGCGATCAATCTCCGAGTCCAGCAACCAATCATCCACCGGTTTTGACATCCCAGAACCAAGAGAACCCACTCGGCCCTCCCCCGATACCCATACGACCGAAGACTTAGCCAATCACAATGTGTTAACGGAATTGACCAACCATAACAGGGAGAATGGGGTCACGAATGGGGTGAATGGTGTGGATGAAGTGTCGACGAAGTTTTTGGAGGTTGATTTGAATGGTAAGTTGATAAAACTAACGTGAGACATAGACATTATAAAAATTTGTTAACGGGTTACTCACGTTATGAGTTTGTCACGAGCCGATGTGGTGTGGGGCCTGTAGTCATATTCGCCCTGATGAAGACCTCCGGATGAGGCCGAAACACGTCGGCAGTAGCTGACTCTATACGTGAGTAACCCGTTAATTAATTTTAATAAGTTGATAAAGTTTTGCGGTTTTGGTAGCATGTAATGTACTAATCAATGTTATAAGTAGTGGCTTGTATCTTGGTGTCAAATTGAGACTATATTTGTTTCAAAGCAATTGCAATCTAGATATTTCTAAGTTCATTTTAAATACATTCGTGAAAACTGCATTTTACTTGTCAAAAGTATCGAAGTTTTAACTAAATATTATATATCAAGGATATTTTATTGCACCGCGAAGCATGCCACATTTCATTCTCATCATCCATCCGTATAGAAATAAATTTCGTTCACGAAATACGTTTCTAATAACCCAAATAAATATTTAAACTCTCACGTCCATCAATATTGACAAATATAACATGACATCTGTCAATAACCGCACTGTCTCGACACCAGGCGGCGCCACCTCTAGCAGCATGAGTTCTGAGAGCGAAGGCGAGGCGGCCGGCGTGTCCGCTCCCAGGAGGAACAGTTCCCGGGCAAGAGTCGCGAGCCAACTAACCTTGTGCCCAACTTCACCTAGAAAATTAGCTTGCTGCCACTGCAGTCGGCGGGCTAGTGCTACTAGTAAGTCATTTACCCCTATAAAATTGAAGATTCCCTCGTAGATGGTACCAGGCTTGCAGAAAACATGAGTATGAAAGTATTGAGCGAAAGCAAAGCGGCAGGTGTGTCCGCTTAGAAGAGAAACAGTTCCCGGGCTAGAGTTGCGAGCCAACTAACATTGTGCCCAACTTCACCTAAAAGATTACCCAGCTTGCTACCACTACAGTTTTTTTTAACGAACGTTACCAGACTAGTTTTAACGAAGTATGAATGTAGAGATCGAGAGCACAAGAAGAGGCAGGTTTGACCGCTAAGTGAAGTAACATTCCCTGACTAGAGTTGCGAGCCAACTTTGTTGCCTTTACGTTGACACTATACTCTAGTAAGTTGTATGTTTAATATCAATAATTAATAACAACGAAATAACATCCAATGACAATTAACAATTATAAAACTTACATTCAAATGACTAATATTTATTTGACTTATACAATCGCTTGCTTGGTTCTAGTTTACTATTCTACCAAATCCTAAATTCTCCCTTAATGCTATTGTTGGTTAAGCTTTGAAATTTATTTACAAATATTTGGTTAGGTTATTCATAGGCATTATGTTGTCATATTTTTTTATAATTTATTTTGAGAATTTTCTTCTTCCCAAGGTGGCATCGAAACCTCCGGGGAATCAGTTGGCAGCGGCGAAGGCTGCTGGTGCGGAGTCTGTGGCGGCGCCGTCGACAGCACCACCGGCGTCGGAGCCAGATGTGTCTGCGGCGCCGCCGGTGCTTTGCCCGACCCGTTGGATGGGTTGCCACCCACCACGGACCCTCTCCAGGCCAGATTACACCAGATCATATTGTACCAGAAGGTTGGTATCATTAAAGTACTAGGACGTCAGGAGAAATAAAGAGATTGCTTCAACAGCAGATTGTACTTGAGCTGGGGAAATCTGCGGCGCCGCCGGTGTTTTTCCCGACCCGTTGGATGGGATGCCACCTACCACGAACCCCTACACTACAAACATTACGCCAGAATAAGTTATATCAGAAAGAAAGCATTATTTTTTTCAGAAGTTATGGTCATCAAAATTACTAGAAAACCAGGAAGAAGAAGGAGAAGGAAAGAGATTGCATCAACAACGGATTGTATCAAGTTTCGGCAAAACGTTCTTTATTTCGCTTAATTTTTCCATTAGGTACAGTACAGATATACTTAAAATTTTATTAATTTTAACCTGGTATTCCTAGTTAAAAAAAAGTGATGTAGCCAAAAGTAATTTTCAGGCCAGGAGAAGACATAAAATTGAAATGAACACTTTGGAAGATGATAAAAAAAAAACCTCTGGACTCCTATTTAGCACCCTCGAATTCGGCTCAGGTGTTGTGAATTTCTGTGATTCGATTTTCCCTGAATTCACCTTTGAAACAGTTTCAGTATATTCATTTATTTTAATTAAATTGTTACAGAAAGTGGTAGAAGAGCTAAGCGGCCAATTGCGCTCGGCGCGAGAAGCGCTCCGGCTGGCGTCGCCGCCGCACAGAGACGCCGCCGTCGAGCCCACGCAGGTAACGACTGACTCTAATCTCCGGCAAGAAAGATTTAGAGCACAAGCTAGATTTAGAGCCGACCCTGCAGCAGTAGAATACCTTGGAGTCGACGCAGAATTAGCTGGATTCGAAGAAAACAGAGACAACCCCGCTGAATTCGGAGATGAAGAAGAAGCTGGATTTAGAATGGTGCCTGATATGCTTGAAGAACCAGTGTTAAAACAAGAATCCGCTGAAATCAAAGTGGAGTCTAACAGATTAAGAGACGATCTCAATGGATTTAGCAATGAACCCGCAGAGTTGAGACCGGATTTAATTGACTTAAGTGAAGAACCCGCTGGATTTAGAGAATACCCCGCTGGATTGAGAGAAGATCCCATTGGATCCAGACAGGAATCTGCTGCATTGAGAGATTTGGCTGGATTTGTAGAGCAGGATGGCGAATTCAAAGATCCAGCTGGATGCAGAGAAGATCTGTTGATAGACTTAGATGTAGATGAAGACGACCGTCCGGAGAGGTTCATACGATAGCGAAATAGTCTATGCCGTCGACACTGCTGATTTGGTATGTTTATGTTCATAATACTGGGATTTTGTACGTGTTTTTGTGTGGATTTAACATGTCTATCCACTTTTTGAGACTAGGTGTAGGTGTAGATATTCTGTTAAAGACTCCATTTATTAATTCAGGATGTATCGGTGAATGTCAAGCCTAGAGGCTTAGTGTTCTAACAGACGAAAGTATGCCCGCGACAGTTTGCGACACTTGTCGGCGTCCAGGGTCGCGGGAATATTGACGCTCGTGTGTTAAGAGCCCTTATATAGACAAATTGCGAATATAAATATTATGGAAAATAGAAGAGAATATTTAGACTAACTAACAATAACATAATCAAAACAATAAGTAGTATTAGAACATTGATTGCATGGGATGTTGTAACTTCAACTAATTTTTGCTGCCATTTGTGGTCTTTTTAGAAATAAAATGAACTGAAGTATTGTAGCTCGGTGGAGATAATGATCGATTAAGCATGTTAAGCAAACTTGGTATTGGTCTATATTTAGATTCATAACCACTAGTGGCATAAAATTTACTGAGCTTGTTTTGAAAGGCACGTTAAGCTGCTGTCATCATTACATGGCAGACACGCCATATTAGATATCTTAATCAGCTTAAACATTTGACACCAGTGTGGTCACTTTAAGCACAAAAAGCTTACCATCATCTCAGCCCTGCTTCGCCCACTGCTAAGTATAGGTCTCTCGTCGTCGACGCCACATTTCTTTTATGTGTTGTTCTCCTCTGACTTTCGATTGTCTTAATGGTAACCCATCTATAGCCGAATGTCCGACGCATAAAATGAACCTCCAAAATTCCTTGTCCACAGCCAAGTAGCGGCAGCGGTAGCGCAAGCGTCAGCGTTCGTAGCGGGAGCGGTAGCGGCAGCAGCAGCGGCAGCGGTAGCGGATCCGCGTCCGAAGTGGAGGTGGGCGAGGAAGCCCGGGGAGTGGTGTGGTTACCCGATAGCGCAGCTCCGCGCTGTCAGTACTGCAGCAACCACTTCTGGCTCGCCCGGCGGAGACACCACTGCAGGTGGGGCTAAACTCCTTGCGAGATCTAATCTCCTGGTACTTTGACTTAGTCAAGTCCCTAGTTTAGAGTAGTAGTGATTTACCCTCATATTGATAAGAATTAACAACCGTTTGCTAAACCTATTTTACTTGAAAAATGTTTTGTCCTTTTCCCTTTTTCAATATTTGACATTGAAAGAACGAGACAGTTTTTCGCCTTCCACGAAATCCATGGAAAGACTTGGAGTGCTCCTTTTCTACTCTGCCGGAAACCACGGCAAAGTCGTTGAGGTAGGCCACGTTCAAAGCCCTCAAAGTTTGCAGATAGCTGGCTGGTCTCTTAAGGTGGAACTAGTCGATACTTTTTCTGTGCAGGTGATTTCCTTTACTGTTTGACATTGTACATCTATAATTTAGCATATTAGGACTTTACGTATTTTTTTATACGTTCTGTTTACTATGAATTGTCGTGCATTTCATCTCACTGCTTTCGCCCGCCACAATGTTAGGTGAGACAGCGTGCTTTGTGGACACGCCCACCTGTAAGTTTGAGTCCGCGGGTAGTTCAACCTTAAGTCAAATTAACCATTTGTTGTGGGCAGACGCTGCGGCGGCATATTCTGCGGCTCGTGCTCCGAGATGAGCTCGTGGGGCGACTGCGGCGCCGTGCGCGTGTGCCGCCGCTGCCGCGCGCAGCGGTGACGCGAGCGCGCCCTGCCCCGCGCGCTCCTCGCCCCGCTGCTGAAGCACACGCTACACTGACGCCGTCGGACTTCACGCCGCTCATGCTGCCCTGGTACTCCTGCTATATATTGCTCGTGACATCTGCACACTTCTTTGCGGATGAAAGTTGATCCGTTGCACTGTACGCCACATATGCTGTCCTGGTACTTCCTACCTACTGCTCGTGTTAACTGCAGTGTGGATGTGGATGAAATAGTGGCTACAGTTGATCTGCTCATCACCTATGCTGACCTGAGTTTTGCGAGCTGGCAGTGACCCTGTTTATAGTGGAACCGGGTGACTAAACACTCTTACTACTGCTGCTACCTTGGTATTTCTTCAAGCGCTACGATAAAATGTAATGACCAACATGACTTTCAATTGAACCATACACGGTCGTAGATCTACTTATGTCTCCTGTCATACGCGTTGTGAGTGTAACGAAGTTCTAACTTTTTTATGCTATTGGTGAACGAAAATAATTTCGAACTTTTTAGTTTTATAGTTACTATAAAGTTCCCTGCTATTTGACTTCGATAACGCACGGCGTATTATTTACGACATCGATGGCAGTACAAAATGGCCGATTGACATTGACATTGACACAAGCGTCATACGCCGTGTTTTCGAAGTCAAGTGAACATAATTATAATCTATTTCTATCACCAATAATCAAGGCCTGTGAAATCTGGTCAGAAAGTGACTCTGTCGCGGCCCATGGGTCCTACAGGAAATTTTACTGATTTCGTTACATCCACACCGCCTTACTATCTTCATACTAAAATCTTGAATCAACTTATATCAGCAGTGCTTCTGACGACGGCAAATTGACTACAAGCAATAACTTAATATAATCATGATGCTGGAACTGTTTAGACTGACGAATCATTCGCTGCCGTATGAATTTAAAGTTTTAAACGATAAAATAGTTATACACACGCATTACCGAGTTTCAAGTGACAATATGATTAATTCGGCCATTTTATATTGCTATTCTTGTCACAATTGTATATTCGCAAATCATTTTAAAGATAGTCCAAGTAACATAAAATTATGTAGAAATATGAACCAAAATATTTTTATAACAAAAGAAACTTTCATTGGCAGATCTGTCAATCTATATGGAAGCCCTTTTTTGTTATTTTGATGTAGGTATGTTTTTTGGAAAAGTTATTAATAATTTCATTATTAGGGACTGGATATGTCTTTTAAAATAATTTTTATATTTTGTTGGAGCTTATATAAGTGTGACAAGGATGGCGATAGACAAGGAAGGTTGAATGTCCTATACTTGATTGAAACTAATATTATAATAATGTCTAAACAGTTTTACGTTTTCGTTTACTAGTCATACCGCTACATTATCATGTCGATCATTTCAATGTGTTATTTATACATAGTATGTTAAATACAGTTTACTATTGTGTTGTGTTGATTGTTCATATGGATTGCATCTGTATGGCTGAAATCCAACGATGAAATTATGATGTTCAATAAAATAGCGACATTTTTATGTTGTATTATATAGAGTATCCGAAAACATTTGCGTTTTTAAATCAGTCATTTACTGAGAACGCTGCCGATCTTAGAATATAGAACAAACCAGAAGCCGCGAACGCGCCCTAAGCTGAAGCTACACAAACTACTCTCAAAGAGAGTAGTTTGACAATTGGTGGATTAGTCTATCTGTGGCCATCGACTGACGTACGCGGGAAAAATTCTCTCAGTTTTAATTTAATTATGCAGTGTTGTGCGGTTCCCACCTGCAAAAATGCAGTTGAAAAATTATAAAAACTAGATAGGATCACATTTCATATGTAAGTAGCGCAAATACATTTCATTTTATTCGAATAATAATGTATTTTTACTCGTTCAAAATGTAAACAATTTGGGCGAGTCCATTTTGTCAATGTTGCCAGTTGTGCTAAAAAGTTTTTCCTGCTTTCACTTGGTTATTTTCTAGAAGGTTAATAAAAAATAAATAAATGCATGACAAATAATTTAACGTTTGACTTTTGAAGAAGAATAGATAAATTCATATTAATTTATTTAGTGTCAAAGTATGATATTGTTTGAATTAAGACATTTTAGTATAAATAGAGTGACTTATGTATATAAGTAAATAAAATTATTAACTATTGTTTGACAGATACTAAATTGTATGAATAGTAGTGTTTTTAACCCCCGACAAAAAAGAGGGGTGTTATAAGTTTGACGCTAGTGTCTGTCTGTATGTCTATCTGTGTCATCATAGCGCTCGAACGGAAGGACTGATTTCGATGCGGTTTTTTATTTAAAATCAAGTTACCTTGCGGGGTTTCTTAGCTATGTTTTATGAAAATCGGTTAAGCCTTTTAAAATTTATTGGAGGTTACCAGGTGCTATTTTTCAAACGCGGAGTTTGAAAAACGACTTTCCCTAAAATAAAACAGATCTATATTTTGTAACGTTATCAATTCAAGTCGTATCTGTAGTTCCGCTACTCATCGCTAGACGGCGTTTTTGACCGTCGGGTTTTTTTTAATTTGCGTAAACTTGTTATAAGAATGTTTTATGTTAAAACTATTCTAATTTTTAAAAGTAAAATTTCAGGTTTCCAGCTGATGAAATCATAAGAGTAAAGAGGACACAAATGATAAGACAAGCTCGGTTAGATGAAATATGAAAACCTACTAGGCAGTGTTATTTGTTGGAAACATTTTGAAGACGATTATTTTTATGAAACAAAGCGCGGTTTTAAAAATTACACATGGAATTATCTATCCTTATCCGTATATTATCCCACAGGAACAAATATCGGAATCAAAGTAGACAATGTCCTTCCTTATCAAGAAAACTATCCCTATACCTAACTTCATCTAAAAAATAACATTTTTGCAGTTGTTGTTATAATCTCATAAAAATATTTACATATACAACTTCATCATTTGTCAAAACGTAAAAATGTATTGATTAGGTCAGAATCAAAACGTCAATATTTTAAAAAAAAAAGTAAAACAAAAAGGTACGTAAATAAAAGAATATTTTGTAAAAAATTACGTGTTTTATTCCACTTAAGGGTTTTTTTATGCAATATATTTATGAATATTTATTTAATAGGATAACTGTTATAGATCGATACTCGTATTATGTTGACACAAAACATTAAGTTTGGTTTGCATTATTTTGAAACATAATTTTTGATTTACCCTAAAAGATGCGAACTCTCTCTAAGCTAGCAACACTTTGCGGGTGTGAAGTATGAGGAATGCGGGGGGTAACGCATTCTTTTTGGACACAGTGAGCTGCATACATTAACGGCTGAAGGCTACTTCTGGTTTGTTCTATATTCTAAGCTGCCGATTTAAGAAGCTCAATGAATCAGTACCTACTCTTTACTTGAGTAGCATTGTAATAAATGAGCAATTTAAAGAGAGCAGATTTTTTAAAATAAATACAACAATAAAAATGTCCGTATTTATTGATAAATGTCAGCATTTTAACAAAATGGAGTATGATACGATGATAGAATCTAGTCTTTCGCGATGTGTGGTTTGGCAGGGAAGGGCCGCGGCGGTTAGATAGCTAGGACAATGTTATAGTGAATGATACGCGAAGGCTGATTTTTCTACGATATGTCGTTTTTGTTTCTACTAATTATGTATATGTTTGTTTCATGCTATACGCCAGGTGTCATGTCAATCTGAACCTTCTTCGGTCGTAGGTGAGGTATTTGAAGCCAAAATGTGACAACTCAGATTTTACAGTTATAAGGCTTGCAAACTAAATTGGACTTTAGTTCGCTGTAACTGGGTTTAATTTAGCAAATTTGCTATACAAGAGTGATTCTTCTGTACCTTGATATGGTTACAACATAAGAATGACGGACATAGAATATAACTAGCTGCGCCTCGCGGTGTTACCCGCACCTAAAGTAACCTATGTGTTAATCAAGGGTGTCAGCCTCCTGCGTACCAAATTTCATCCAAAATTGGTCCAGCCGTTTGCGCGTGAATATGTAATAAACATACACACACACACGCACACTCACAAACTTTGGCCTCTATAATATCAGTGTGATACCGCTGTTTTTGCATTGCGATTCTCTACGACAGACGAAGGTCGATGACCTTTTTGACATGCCAACTGGCGCGTGTTATAACGTATGTTTACCGATTTCTTTCATGATATGACAAGGGGCGCTCGCCCCACGAGGAAGTAGTCCGAACCGAAGACATGTAAGAAACTTTTTGTATAGAAGCTGTTTTATTTTTGTTTCTTTTATTTTGTATTATAGTGTTTCATATGTTCTATAATTTTGTACAGTAAGGTTTTGTTTCACACTGTCAGACGCCCATGTAAATCGGCTGATCAAGGCAGACTATTATAACTGTAGAAGTGAAAGGGATGGCGTATGCCAGCCGATTTGCCGGGATCGTCACGTAGACTTAATTTGTATATTCGACATAACATAGGTATTTACAGTAGCGTGGATAATGTATAAAATACATTGTGTTTTGCGATACAAATATTGTTGTTACTCGACTGATGTTGATTATATAAATTTTTCATAATAAACTATGTATTTTTTTTATTTAAATTATGTGACGGAATTCGAAATTGAGCTTTACTTTTGTCTTGTTTGACAGTCATCACCTGGCATTAGACTTAGGGCCACGATGATACGCAAAAGCGGACACGGCAAGCGGTATTTGAAAAATTGCGGTTTGCTCTTCCATCCACCGGTCGTCAGGAAGAGCTCTAAACGACGAGACCGCCCTATTGCCGCCCGAACTTTTTTTTTAACTTTTGTATTGATGCAATCAAGAGTTTTTCATTCATTCGTTCAATAGCACGTTGTAACGGTCGAGTTATAAAACGCTCGTCGCTCCGCTTGCCCTCGTGGCCTCCAGACTAGCGCCGTGTTATAGGTATTTCATTTGTGATATTGACGATACTTTTGTATGGTAGTTAAGAGTCTAACAACATGTTATAAGAAGTTAAATTTTACTGGTGATTATTTTTAAAACCCTCGCGGTGCGTATTCGTTGTTTTTGCTCTTGTTGACTACTGTTTTGTTGCGGAAAAATGCTCACTTAAGGGGATACACGTATACACGGGGGTAAACATGAATTTTCCGGGGTAATAAATAATTTGAAAGGAAACGCTTTCAAATGATTTATTTCAAATGGGGGCAGGACCCCGGAAAATTCTTGCATCACATTAAGTGTTTAATGTGATTTTGTGTGGTTATAAACAACACTATTCTGAACAAGTTAAAAACATTCTAGAATGCTGACGATAATAATACAATTTAAAAAATAAACTGAAACTACATCTTGTTTATGCATTAAAAAACCCAAAGTTCTGAAGTGAAAGGCACAATGGGTTCTGATGTTTTTTTCGTGCAAGCGTGTCAAATGACGCATAAAAGTGACTTTATATCCTGCTTCCATCTATCTGCTATCCCATGCTGGTCTGGGAGAAACGAAAAAACTTAGAATGTACCAGCTGCTTCTCTTCCCGCGCAGATCGTAAAAGCCGATCGAGGGAATGGGCAAAAATGCGAATCATTTTAACAGGCGATGCGGCTAGCAACCCGTCACTGTATTGATTGCTTTTCCATCTTCTCGCCCACCATGACGCTAAAAGTGGCTTTTGAGTCTTGCGGCCCTGGGCTCTGCGTAGAACCGCAAGACCCAAAATGCTCTGTCTGCCCCATTAGGGATAAAGACGTGATAGTATGTATGTATGTATGTATATCCTGCTTCGTTTATTCCTGAACATTGCGTAAGCATTCTAGATTGTATGTAACTACATATACTCTTTGAACTACATATTTTTAATCCTTATGGTCAGTTATACAGAGAGAACAGCGGAGAGGATATTTCTAAGACATTCGAAAATAAACTTTAATATATTGGCATAAAGTGGACGCGAGCGAGCTTTGATATGCTCGCATGGCCTCGAGATCGTTGTCATGTTCAAACGTTTATGCGCTTTATTCTCACCTGTTTTAGTTACTAAACCTATTTTAGTTAAAATATGTTTTGTCTCGTTCTTTGAATGTCAAATATTGAAAAGAGGAAAAGGGACAAAACCTTTGATTGTAATTTTTTTTTAAAGTCGATTTTCGAGTGTCACAACATCTTATCCGCTGCGCTCCTCGGTATCAATGTGTCAAACAGCAGTAGTCAACAGCTTCATGTAAAATGATTTGGTATTTGTGAGAGGGGATTGTTGTTGACTTGATATATTTTATATGTAACGAAGCCAGAGTAACGTAGGTTCCATTGTCGAAGTGCAAACTCGTTTGTGACCAATGAATATTGACACGATGTGAAATAAAGCATATTTAGTTTCTACGAAATGTTTCTTTTTATTGTTCACATTCTCCTAAGTTTGTTGATTATGCAGTTATAAGGAGGAGCGCAGCTATTTTGGAGATTTTTTTATAACTTTCGAAAATAAACTTTAAGGTATTGGCATAAGCGTGAAACGAGAGAGCATTTTTTTCGACTTCCAAATAAAGAGGTTATCAATTCAGCGCTTTTGGTAAGCTCGCCGATTCTTCGAATACGCCAGACCAATTTGGAAAACTCTTTTTGTGTTTGAAGTCGGTTTTTAGATTTGAAAAATCATAACTTGTAAAATTTTAATTGAGTAACTAAAAGATTTTCTTTAATCTTTTTGCTCTAGGCTATTTCCTCTTAGTCAATATTGGGTAGCGTCGAAGAAGAGGCCTATGCTCAGCACTGGGCGGAAGAAGGGCTGGGATGATGATGATGACCAATGTTGCTCATCAAAATGAACAAAATATAAATAAATAATATATAGGGACAAATCACACTGATTGAGCTAGCCCCAAAGTAAGTTCGACACTTGTGTTATGGGATACTAACTCAACGATACTATATTTTATAAGAAAAACATATATAGATTACATTGAAGACCCAGTAAAATTTGAAAAAGGCCATTTTCCAACTTGCCCTGACCGGGGATTGAACCTCGGGTAGCGGACTAGCCTGGTGACCACTACGCCACGGAGGTCGTCGAATATGATCACAATATGGTTTATGGTACACTATCTACAAAGAAAACAAAATGTATCCACGAATTTCCATTGTTTATTCTCAGTACTTCTGTACCATACACTACTTGTGCTTAAAATTAATTAACATCTAAATTGGCAACTACTGTCCAGTACAACCTTTCGCAACATTTGTGTGACCGTAAGTGATAAAACAAAAAATAAACCCACACTGCTAAAAACGAACATAGCCAAAACGTTGCATACATCCCAACTAACTTTACATAAACGGGGTAGACACAGCCTAGGGTCATTAGATCCAATAGCAACTTCAACCTTTCGCAACATTTGTGTGACCGTAAGTGATAAAACAAAAAATAAACCCACACTGCTAAAAACGAACATAGCCAAAACGTTGCATACATCCCAACTAACTTTACATAAACGGGGTAGACACAGCCTAGGGTCATTAGATCCAATAGCAACTTTTATCGTGTAGAGAAATAATTTTTTTTTTATGGCGATGAGTAGGTATGACCGGGGTAAAAAGACCCGTGAATCTAAGGGCCGCGCTACACTGGATTGGCATGGCATGAACATCCAGTGCCATTCCATTGCTAGAATGCCATTCCAGCAACCGCTTGAATGCGGAGAGCTGGCAGGCGGCCTGCCGCGCACTCCCGCGGAAAGATGCCCTCAGGCGGTTATGCATCTTATATCACTTGTCATAAAGCTTGTTTTGAAATGACGCGTCGCTTCCGATGCCATGCCATGCCAATCTAATGTAGCGCGGCCCTAAAGGAAATAATGAAAAAATACCCGTAATTGGAGGGTTAAGAGTGAATATCAAAAAAAATGTACATATCAAAAATTTTTGGTGTCCTCATTTTTAACACGGGTGTAAAAAATGTTGTGACAAATAAAAAGCCCCATTCTTTTACAAGATATTAAAATATTATATCTTTTGTATATAAACACCTCATCAACTGAATTAGGTCTTAGGAATAAAATTAAAAAAAAAACATTTCCAGTGATGTGGAATTTTTTTGTCATACAAAAAACAATTGTCTCCACGCGCCAATTTTAAAAGAAAAAAAATCTTATTTGCATTTTATGAAACTCACACAGATTTCTTTGTCACAGTATACTTGGAAAACGATTACCGTACATGAGAAACCTTTTTAATCCTTTAGAAACATTCAGGTAAATAAAATAAATGTAGTAATAATCATGTCTCCAAATTTGGTTACTTTGTGTGACGAGCCTTGTGTGACGAAATAATGTGTCCTAATAATACAGTTTCTGAACGTATCTCTATTTTTTAACATCTGGCAACATTCGATTTACTACCAACCTTAAAAAATAAACCGTCAGCCATCTTGCTCTAAATGTTTTGATGTCGAGAAATGTGTCTAGCCGTTTTGTCGCTGTAAAAAAATATTCTTGTGTGACGCAATATTTCTGGTAAGTTAATTGGTTTTACTATAGACATGTTATTATTAAAACTCATTTGTATTAAGAAAATCGTGCAATAGACAAGAATTGTAAAAATCTTTGTAAGTTGCTAGTAGGACGTAAATTCTTGTTTTGATAGGTTATATTTTGCTTCCATTGTGTGACATTCGGTGACGTCACACAAAAGAATAGGGCGCATACTGACTGGTTGTTTTTTAAGTACAAATTATATTTTATGGGAATAACAATTGGAGCATTTTTGTATTACCTAATAATCGAAAACAATATCCAGTCGTTCAATGGTTGAGCCTAGTTTTACGTCCTTTCGCATAGCGCTTTTTACCCGACTGTCGAAGAAAGGAGGGTAAGGTTTTTCGAGCGTATTTATGTATGTATGTCCATTTCTTTGTCACACCCTACAGCCTAAACGGCTTAACGGATTTTGACAAGCTAGGTGTTATTGGATTTGTCGTAGTTGCATGAGTGACACTGAGTATATTAAAATTTCTAAGAAATCAAAATGGCTGAATTTTGGCATCAGATTGTTATACCGAAGAATTTTTTTGTACTTTACATACCGAGCGAGGTGTCAAAATGAAGAAATTTCAAAGGATATCACAAAAATATATATCACATACTTGTTAACTAAAAAGTTTGAAATAAAATAAATAATTTAAATAATTAAAAAATCCCGGCTATGATGCAACAAGATTAAAAACAAAATAAAGACAAACTACAAGCCTTGTTTGGTTTGACAAACTACTTTGTAAGCTAAAATTATGTTAAATATACGCATTAAGTTTGTTAGCAGGGGCGACCCGTGATTTTTCCGGTACTTACGAGTATACTGAAAGCCGAATACAATGGGTCCCGCCTGCTTGCAAACTTTATGCGTGTATTTAACAGAATATTAGTTAATTAAGTAGTTTGTCAAACCGAATAAGGCTTGTAGTTTATCTTAATCTTGTTTCGATCTTTTTAGTGCATCGAAGTCGGCTTTTTTTTATTTTTTAAATTATTTATTTTATTCAAGTCTGTTAATAAGTTATTTAAGTTTCTGCGTATATTAAGATGTTACACTTATATTTAAAATTAATGTTCCCAGATAATGGTACGTAAAACGCCTTTGTCTGGAGCAGAAAGGCAACGACGATATCGTCAAAAGTTGAGGGAAGAAAATCCCGAGAAATTGCTGCAACAAGAAAGGCAGAATTTAGAAAGAACCAAGAAAAAATATAAGAAAATAAGTATACTAACTGAAACCGAACAAAAGTTACAGCGAGAAAAGTGGAGGAAAGAGAAACAAAAAAATAAAGATGAAAAAAAATGTGATAAAAGGACAGAAGATAAGACAGAAAAAGCCAGGCAGCGCATGTATTCTCGTAAACTACAAAAAGAAAATATTAGTTTAAAATCTACAGTGACTCTATTAGTTAAGAAAGTGAAGACGCTAAACAGGAAAAATAACAGATATAAACATAAAATAAATCAGTTGACACAAAAAATAAGAATGATGAACAACACTGGAAAAAATGAACAAGTAATAGAAACCAATGAGAACAAAGACACTCCATATTCTAAAGCTGAAAAAATTATGAATGAAACAATTCCCGTACTTTCGACCCCGGAAAAGAACAAAGTTGTAAAAAAGATATTATTTGAAAATATTATATTAAAACAATCATTACAAACACAATATTCCCAAGCAACAAATAATTCCGAAAGACATATACTCAAAAAAGTAGTGAATAATGATATGACATCAAAATATAAAATGAAAACCAAGTTAAGTACATGTGTGGGACTAAAGGGAAGGTTAAGGTCTCGACAAAGATTAAACAACTATAAAATGAAATGTTTGGAAGAACTCACTTCATTTTATATAAGAGACGATAATAGCCGCGCTACAGCCGGAAAAAGCGAGTACAGAACATTACATAAAATAAGAAAACAAGTAAGGTATTTGTTGGATACCTTAAAAAATTTACATAAAAAATATAAAAATGAAGGGGGCAAGCTATCGTATGCCACATTTACTCGCTACAAGCCGTTTTATGTATTAAGCCCAAAAATTGTAGACCGAAATACTTGTGCGTGCGTAAAACATGCGAATCTTAGTTTCATGGTAAATAAATTGAAGCAGTTACATTTATTAAAAACGGATAACTTTACCGAGTTATTATCTACAATAGCGTGTAATATAAATGACAAAAAATGCATGTACAATGAATGTCAATTATGCTCTTCTAAAATTTTTGAGTTTGAATTATCACAATTGAATCCAACAAATACAGTATCATGGAAGAGGTGGGTTACAAAACAGATAAAATATTCAAAAAATCTATCCGTGAATCAACAAAGTGAAGAAAAAATTACTAAACGGACAGTCAAGGAAGAAACTACGGGATCATTACAAACACTTCAACAGACATTTTGTACTCATTTACGGGTTTTCAAGAAACATCATTTTAACTTGTTGCACCAATTTAAAATGTACACAATGTGTAAGAATAAACTCACTGAAAGAGAAATTGTTGTGCATTGTGACTTCTCTGAGAATTATATCTGTAAGTTCACAGAAGAAGTACAGGCAATGCATTTTGGTGCTTCCAAGAGACAAATATCCTTACATACTGGAGTTATTTACGCCAATAACAAATATGGCCCAAAAACAATATCTTTTTGCACGATATCGCAAAATACAAACCATACACCTGGCGCTATTTGGGCCCACCTTACCCCTGTATTGAAACTAGTAAAAGAAACATTTCCATCTGTTAAGATAATACACTTCTTTACAGATGGGCCCACAAGTCAATATCGGCAAAAGAAAAATTTTTATATGATAAATACAGCTATCCCTCAGTTAGGTTTTGACAAAGCGACTTGGTCTTATTTCGAAGCTTCCCATGGAAAAGGAGCCGCAGACGGTATTGGAGGAGCAACAAAACGAAATTTAGACGGATTGGTAGTACATGGCCATGATATTCCAGATGCTGAGGCAGCTTTTAAAGCGCTAGTGACAAATACAACATCTAAGATTAAATATTTTCTAGTGCCTGATAAAGACATCGATACTTCAATAAAAATGTTGGATGCGATTTCAAAAACCCTGGTAGCTGTTCCAGACACAATGTCTCTTCATCAAATTGCTTCGACACCAAATACTGGAATTATAAAATTTAGAAAATTAAGCTGCTTTTGTGGTGAGGATTTCGGTTTTTGTGATTGCTTTGATTTGATGGAACATAATTTAATTCAGAAAAGAAAAATTATAAATGAAGAAATAAAAGTGAATAAAAGAAGACGTTTGACATCTAAAAAGCAAGAAGAATCTGATGATACCACCGACACGGATAGTAACATCACGTATGCTGAATCAGACGAAAGTATGGACGAAATTGGCAAGCTAGATAGTGACAATATTGAAGACAATGAAGAATCTATAATGATCTTGAAAGACAACACAGTTGATGGAAAATGTAGAGGTGATAGCGCTATAGACATTACTCAAGAAGGCAACATATTTACGGGTAGAACAAACATAAAAGAAACCAATAAAGTAACGCTACTATCGGACATAAAATTTTCACCGGAAAATAAAGCTTTTCTAAATTTACAAGCGTACGGTCCATTCAAGAAAATTGACATAAACACAAACTTATTTTCTACCAACAGTCTGAAAGAAAATGTAAAAAATATTTACGACAACCCAGTTCCGTCTACATCGGCAATGAAAGAAAATGAAAGCAAAGATTTTAAAATAGAAGAAGAGCAAACAGGAATAGACAAATATTACACAGATTTAAGACATAGCAACCTGGAAATATTAAAGAGGCAAGAAGCCAACAATAATGATATAGCTAAAACTTTTGAAGAGAAGAAAGAAACGAATGCTGTTAAACTGAATAAAAAGACAAGAAATGAAAAAAGAGAGACAAAAGAGAAAAAGATTGACATAAAAGAAATCGGAAATAACAGTGAAAAAATAATAAAGAAGAAAATGGAAGACGAAATAATAAGCAATGATATGGCTTTGACAAACACCGGACCAGAAAATAATAAAAAAAATAGAGATACAGAGACTGAGGAAAATGATGGGGCTGAAATACAGAAAAGTAAAAATGAAAATGAAGGGTTACAGGAGAAGATAAAAGAAAAATCAAGATTATATGGCTGTGATGATTTCATGAGCTTACTCAATGTTATAAATGAAAGTGTTCTTGTAAGATATTTTGAAAAAAATAAGTGGATCTATTATATTGGATTTATAGAGAGCGTGCAAAATGATTGTTATTATAATATAAAATTTTTAAAGACTGTTAGGAAGCCAAAACTTAGATTTATTTTTCCTAAGAAAGATGACAAAGACACAGTTCCTAAAATTAATGTGGTTAAAAAAGTAGAATTAAAGTTTCAGTCAAACGAATACAGTCTTTGCGATGAAAGTGATTCAGTATACTTTACGTAATTTTCCTACTTGATATCTTTTTAAAAACGATTTTTTATTTTATTTTTATAAAAACCCATTTATTTACGCATAAGCATTTATAACGCCAAAACCATTTTTGCGTTAAACAAAAGTTCTCGTACTAAACAGAAGTTTAAAGTAATGAAAAGCAATACTAAAAATACTACAGGTTATTAACTAGCAAAGTACTACCTTCGTTTTTTGAATTTTATCTCATTTTCGAGAAAATGAATTTAAACGCTGGTGGAACTAGTTTCAGGGCTATAGTCGCCTAAAAGGTTAAATACGACGCAAAAGAGATGCCACCAATTGAAATAAATTGTTTAAAAAAAATGGGAATGTTTTTTACAATTCTGGTCTGAGCGCTCTTAAGATAAACCATTTTATAATTTTAAAGACTGCAAATAAATATTTTAGAGCTAGTCACCTAGTTTTACTGGGCACTTACACCATAAGTGGCCGTTTTAGGCCGAAGCGCCGAGTAAAACTATGCGACTAGCTCTAAAACATTTATTTGCATTCTATAAAATTTAAAAAGGGTTTATCTAAAGAGCGCTCATACCATAATTATAAATTACATATCCGTTTTACTTAAAACAATTTATTTCAAATGGGAGCAGCAATTTTGCGTCGTATATTTTACTTATAACCGTTTATGATGACCTTTTTTATTACATCTATGCACAAAGTTTGTTTATCTGTAGATTCATTTTGAAAAGTAATCGGCGATTAATGTGATTAGTTTTGTTAATTTTTCATGTAGACTTTTCGAGTGGAATGATTGTATTTTATTACTTGAAATAAATATTGTGTTTAATAATTGTATTTTTTTTCTAATATTGATACCCTAAATATAATAATTTAATATAATTAAATTATACCCAAACCCTACATTATAAATAATATAAATTAAATTAACCTTATGCGTCTAATATTGTTAAGATTTCTAAAAGTCATGCATAAAAATGCTAACAAGAAGGGATAAGTTCACATTTACATCACTAGATGGCGGTGTCACTTTTACAAAATGCTGCAAAGCGCTATCGTTCGTATGGTACGGCCCTGGCCGGAACTTTCTTTGCATCTATCATCCACCTACAGTATCTACCTACATACTTACTATTACTAGCCTAGTGAGACAATAAAATATTTTGATCCTGCTGCTCTTCGTTTTATTTGTAACGAGTTGAACAAATATTAATCAGTATGAATGCATCTTTATATTCTTTTGTGTGACTCAAATTCCTTTGTGTGACAGAAATTGTAATATTCCATTGTGTTTATTTTGTGTGATGTACATTTTTTTTGATATTCACTCTTAAATACCTACATTTTATTATTTATAATAGCTATAGTTACATCAGGTACTTAGTGATACGTCAGAACAAAGTTGTGATAGGCTATACTGGGTATTACGCTCATTTTTACATGTGACTCTTTAACCAGTGGAATACTCTTATAACCATGGACTAGTTTTATTGAAAACTAATTATTACAACCAGTTAACTTTAGGAACACTATCAATTATTAGAAGCCCGTGGGGTTAAAACACAATACACAACAAAAACAACTGCTTTAAGACCTAGAACTTCACCGTTCCTTTACCGCGAATACCAGACACAATAGTAAGACAATGGACATGGACATTTAATAATGTCATGCAGTTCTTGACCGGTTAAAAATAAATCTGCTTTTGTGAATATTAAGTTTACTATTTAAGTAAGTTTTCAAATGGGTGACGGTGGGAATAAGTTATAAAAAAAACCGAGCTCCTTTGAGCTTCGGTAGGCACGTAAAGTCGTTGGTCCCGGCTGTCATTATAGTATGGCAGTCGAATCTGACACCAGTGTACATTCAATTTAATGAATAAATAGTTGATAGTCTTACTGTATATGCTTCGTTTTACGATATGATATATAAATCATAATTTGAAATTAAATTTAAACCCACCACTCCACTTCTCGATTCCACGATACACGATCAAAAAAAAAACAAAAATTATTATAATATTAATTAACCTTTGTTTACAAATAAATGCAATTGTTTTCAATGATAGATTCAGCCATAGGATCGCAGTCTTAAAGCAGTTGTGATTTTATTGCATTTTAACTAGTGTCACATTTAATAGATTTACAACGTGGAAGGGACATACCCGTTATAAATCGAACCACGGGCTATACTAGATCATTATAGTGTAAAGATAATAAAATAAGTCAAAAATTACAAAATAATTGGGCTTTCCTTACGAAAATGTGCAGTAGCCCAGGCAATGTGTATGGGATAGTCGATTTTTTGTTGTTTGACTGTTAATTTATTATTTATTACCATTATGCTATAGTGATCTAGATAACTCGTGGTTTAATTTTACGGGTATGTCCCTTCCACGTTGTATATCAAAAGCTAATCCTACTTGACCGGGAAATCACGTCGTATATCGAGTCTATTTTCTATGGTCGTCTTTATTATCTCTATTTAATACTAGCTGTATAGTTCATTCAGTTCATTAGTTGGTACGCCGTCGACGTGCCACAAAGCGGCCTTTCAGCAATTCAACAAATGAGATATATATTACCAGCCCGGCGTTCATTAGAAAACTATATCCACATCTACGTCCAGTCCTTCACACTGAACAACTTTCCCCTAGTAACATATAAATACGAAAAAGAAAAATTCCCATTATTAACTAGCTATATGTATATTGCGCAGGAGGGGCACATTAGATCAATTGACTATTCGTAAATTATGAACTCACTGACAAAAAACTAAACGTATCCGTCTTATTATAAAACGCAGACTAACTTTGTTACTAGGTTTAAACCATTATCCGACCAATTTAAGTTGACATATAGTATTACGTCATTTTCTCATCAGTAAATGTCAACTTGATTTGGTCAGATAATGGTTTAAACCTAGTAACAAAGTTAGCCTGAGTTTTATAATAAGGGTGATAGTATAATAATATTTAAAAAAATAGGATTAGTAACACTACAGACACTGCAGCTAATTGTTTGGCTTGTATGGAAGGCCAAACATTGCTTTCGTATTTAGCTATTATGTTCCGTTCTGAAAGTTGTTGAGTAAACTTGAGTATTATGAACTGGATGTATCTTTTTTACAGTTTTAGTTGTTAGACGTTACATACAAACAATTATTTAACATACATTGTGATGACATGGTTGATAACATGAAAAAAGTTGTTAATGCGTGGTATCCCAGTCAAACAGTAGTTACTAATTAATAGGCTTTGATTTGAACATTCTTTCGATGGTAAGTTTCAATTAATTTAGGCCAAACATTATAAAAAACATGGTTTAGTTTTTAATATATTTTTGATATAAACAATCTTTAGTAATTGATTTTAGGAAAATAAATAGGCAACAATTTTTTATTAGGTTAAATCAAAAATAAATCACTTATTATTGAATAAAAAAACATTAAACTTAATGCACTAATAAGGATGTATAAATATAAAATTACACTTTTGTAAAATGCAAACAAAAGTATTTTTCTTTCTTATTTTTTATCTTTTTTTTAAATAAAAATCATCCCAAATCATAGGAATAATGTAGTCAAAGACGAAGAACATTAAGGTACATTACGTAAAATATTTTTGTTTTAAGCTAGCGGACATTTGTCCAACATTAAAGTAACATTAAATAAATCCAATCGACTAGAACATATTCGAAATGAGGTAGGTAATTTGTAAATTAGTAAATTATACATATCAATACAATTATACATATCTCTACAAAATACCTATTCTGAAAATATGTCAAGGGTCGTCCGTGTATGACACTGAATAATTTTATATTATTATCAGACTTTCTATAGAGCGAAAATATTTTTCACATTTATATGAAAGTATGATGGAACTGAATTGAGCCTTAAAATATTTTCAGAAGGTATATGATTAGGCCTTCTTTAATAGAAGTAGCTACTTAAATTCCTAGTACATAAATATAAATTTGTATAAGCCTGACTAGGTTCGGAAAAATCATAGAGCGTAGCGTAAGATACAGCTCTCGTAATATTAAGAATAAGGTTTTGGTTATAACTACTTTAAAATGATTATAACAAAATTACAACCAAAAATACCTAAGGTATTTTCCTAGGTCAAAAAGAAATTATTTAATACTGTTAAGAAAATAAAACGTGATAAAAATAATGTCACTTGTTATGATCATAGAATAATATATAAATAATATTGGTAATTTTGCTAGCTATAAAACTCATATATAAGTCTCTTTAAATTCATGCTAAATTAGACTTAAGTACATAAAAAGTATAAAAACGCAACAATATTTGGAATAAAAGACTAGTTCAGAATGTAAAAAATATATAAACTGAACCGAGAACTATTGAGACAAGGCTTTATTGCGAAAATCATAATATGATTTTCGCTCTCTCTCGTTAAACGAGTCTCGCCAATAGCTTCGGTCCAGTATCTTATCTAAAAACACCACTAATAATAATTAAACTTAACAATAATTGTCAATATGAGAAGACTTGATTTGTGATTTTAAGTAAAATTAGGCCTTATTATAGTATAAATACTAAAAAATCTTTGCTGATTCGATATGATTTCCGTATCATTTACACCATTATGGTGGACGGTGAAAAATCACCACCACTATTTATGTCAGTTTTAAGTATCTCTTACTCGTAAAATGGAAGGTAGACTTAAATAACATACGAACAAACATTGAAACTATACTTAATGCTATAACTTATAGCTCTTGCCTTGTCAATTTTCGCGAAACAGAAATGTAAAAATGATTCAAATGTCATCTGGTACCTCGGCTTATCTACAGTCTCAGCCAGATAAAAAAAACTCTACAATTCATCCAATCCAATGGTTTTTTTTTATCATTTTGCCTAAAATTTTGACAGAAATGGCTCGTTATAACAAATAATAATAACTGTCGCATTATGAGCAATGTTTTTTCGTTAGGTACAGTCGGCTAACGAGAAACCTAGGTCGGCCCTCTACCTATATCTTGAATGTTTTCTTAAACTCAAAATAAAAACTACAATATTGTAGTCTTTCTAAATATACATTTTTATGTTAATATTAATGTAAGTTTGAGAAAATTCAAGATATAAAAAAAGCGGCCAAGTGCGAGTCGGACTCGCCCATGAAGGGTTCCGTAGTAGCAAATAACATAATATAAAAGTCTTGTAGTATGTTTTTTTTTGAGTTGACTGAATGTAAGGTAAATTGCCGTTTATAATTTATGACGTATTAAAAAAAACTACTAACTAGATATCATTCCAACCAATTTTCGCTGGTAGTTTTTATGGTAATGAACATCATATATTTTTTTTAGTATTATAATTCCCTTATTTTAGAAGTTACGGGGGGGGGGGGGGGGGACACTTTTTTCCACTTTGGAAGTGTCTCCCGCGCAAAATATTCGGTTAAGAAAAAAATGATATTAGAAACCTCAATATCATTTTTGAAGACCTATCCATAGATACCCCACACTTAAATTTTTTTAAATTTTTGAGTTTCAGTTCTAAGTATGGGCAACCACCAATTTTTTTTGTTTTTTTTCTATTTTTGTATCAACACCTTAATGCGGTTCACATAATACATCTACTTACCAAGTTTCAACAGTATAGGTCTTATAGTTTCGGAAAAAAGTGGCTGTGACATACGGACGGACAGACAGACAGACAGACATGACGAATCTATAAGGGTTCCGTTTTTGCCATTTGGCTACGGAACCCTAAAAAGGGCCGGCCCACGTATCTCTTTATGACTGTACCAATATGTTTTTTAGATAATGTTATCAGTATCACGCAATGACACTACACAAAAAATGCGCTCTGGAAAACATTTACCCTCTCACCTGGTTTGTAAGTTTTGTGACGTTACCTCTTTTCTGGTGCTCGTGTACTAACCTTAGCACGATCTGGCGGACCTGGTCTAGCCCCTTGTACATGTCCGAGGTATACGGGTCGAAGTCCTGTATCTTCTTTCTCCTCCTGTATATACCTTCTTTGTTTAACATCGTGCAGTCCAAGTCACCCTGGTAGCAAAACATAAAAAAAATAAAAAGTAAAAACATATTCATACGGTCAAGAGAGAGGACGTATAGACACAAATAGAGAAAGTGATGTTAAGTTGGTTTGGGCATGTAGAAAGATTACATGAAAAGAGATTAACAAAATATATTCTTAGAGGTTACCTAAATTGTTCGGGGTCCAGCGCTGCCCCAATCTATACATATAATAAAACAGTAAAAAAAGTGTGTCTGTACATTAAATATATTTCCAAAAAAAATATTGGGGGCGATGGAGACATAGTAATAGAGTAAGAATTTAAAAAAAAATGTCTGTCTGTTTGTCTGTATGTCTGTTTGTCTGTTTGTACACGCTAATCTCCGGAAATACTGGACGGATTCGAATGAAACTTTTTTGTTATAAATCTATTAAGCCTGGGCAACATATAGGGTATAAATAATTTTGGAAAATAGAACGCCTGATGCAGAACAATAATGGTCCAGCTAAACTATAAGAGATATAAAAATGTCGCCTTAATAAAAGTTGTTCAGCCTGATGAGCATTTTCCAGAGACATAAAGTCCACACGAACGAAGTCGCGGGCTTCGGCTAGTTTGAAATAAATGATTTGAAAGGATACGGAGATATCATGTAAATTTTAGTCTTGATCAAGTTCTAAATATGTCTTCAAACTATTTTATGAACTTCTGTTTACAGTTCAAAGTGAGAGCGTAAGCTTTTCTGCACTCATTTACGAAATCGGCCACTTTTGGCTAATATGCGAAGAAAAGCTTCACGGTCATGGCTTAACAAAAAATTTTTTTTCCATATTTTATATTACGACTTTTTCGCCATAATTAATATACATATCCATGCCAAATTACAGCTTTCTAGTACTTATAGTTTCTCTGTAGGACCATGGACAGACAGACAGATAGATAGACAGACAGACAGACATGGCGAAACTATAAGGGTTCCTTGTTTACTACGGAACCTTAAAAAGAGGGGTAGTGAGTGTGGTAAGTTTGATGCTGTTTGTGTGTCTGTGGCATCGTAGCACTCAAACGGATGGACCCATTTCGATGCGGTTTTTTTTTTCACGTGAAAGCAACTTCCCTTGCGGTGGGTCTAAGCCAGATTTGATGAAAATCGGTTCAGTCGTTTAGCCGTTCCATTACCGCCAATACCAGACACAATAGTAAGATAATGAACGTTGACATTTATTAATGTCGTCCGGGTCTTTACCGGTGAAAAGATACATACATACATACTATCACGTCTTTATCCCTAATGGGGCAGACAGAGCATTTTGGGTCTTGCGGCTCTATGCAGAGCCCAGGGCCGCAAGACCCAAAAGCCACTTTTAGCGTCATGGTGGGCGAGAAGATGGAAAAGCAATCAGTACAGTGATGGGTTGCTAGCCGCATCGCCTGTTAACATGATTTGCATTTTTGCCTATTCCCTCGATCGGCTTTTACGATCTGCGTGGGAAGAGAAGCAGCTGGTACATTCTAAGTTTTTTTTTATTTCTCCCAGACCAGCACTGTTAAAAGATATTGAGTGATAACGCTCCAAATTCGGGGTTTTGTAATTTACCTGACAAATTAAATAGTGGTGCCAAGATATCAATATATTATGTAGTTCTACCACTTATCACTAGTAATTTACCTGACAAATAATAGATGGCGCTACGACATCAATATACTATGCAGTTCCACCACTTATCACTAGGTGGTGTCGTCAAGTGTATTTTTTATTTGTTAGTATTATAGTACTCACCTCTGTAACTGAATGGTTGAGAAATTTCAATATCTTCTCTAATTCCGTCCTGGTGTCTCCGACCAGTACTTCGTAGAAGACGACGTGGATGGGCCCCGCGAATTCTGTGAACCACTTGTGGTGGAACGCTTCCCAGTCGCCCAGCTGTTGGTATACGTGGGTTGCCCAATCTAAAAAAAAAGAACAATAGATTTTATCATCATCATCATTTAGTCACTGCTGGACATAGGCCTGTACCAAGGATTTCCAAAATGACCGATCTAGAGCAGCCTGCATTTTGCATTTAACCCTTTCGAGAATCAAATATTTATTCAGTAATTAGGCCTTTTTCAGGCACGTCATTAATTTAGTTTACATCAATAAAAAAAACACTCGCTGTTCCTAAATAAAATAAAACAAAACATCTTGACTGACAGTATTGCAAACACAATAGTTTTTTGATAAATGTTTGTCGATCACCACACCAGGTGACTGTCATAAATTGACATGTTTCAAGTCTTAAACAATTGACATGTATCATATTTGATCCATGGGACAGAGAACGCTGACGCGTTATCGTTGAGGATGCCACTGGGAATACGCTCGGGTGATGATGATGTATGACTTATTTTGAGTGCGTTTGTATTATTATACCTACATGGATATGAATCATATTTGATCCATGGGACAGAGAACTCTGAAGAGTTACTATTAAGGATGCCACTGGGAATATGCTCGGGTGATGATGATGTATGACTTATTTTGAGTGCGTTTGTATTATTATACCTACATGGATATAAATCATATTTGATCCATGGGACAGAGAACTCTGAAGAGTTACCATTGAGGATGCCACTGGGAATACACTCGGATGATGATGATGTATGGCTTATTTCGAGTGCGTTTATATTGTTTACCTTTCTCAAAAAACATGAGAAATACGAGAAAGAAAATTTTGAGTTTGAGTTTGAGAATGTGATCAATTGATCAATATATATAGTATTGGAGGTCACAAATTTGCGAAAAAAAATTTGTTTTACATACATAATTATAATCTATACTATACCTGATCTCTTGTTGTTAGGCGACCGTCTCTTGAAGGCATATTTAGGGGCCGTTCCTATATGGCCCTTGAACATCCTGTTGAAATCTGCCTGCAACCAATTATCACTTTATTATTCCTACTGCATTTCTTGTTATTAACTTGGAAAAAATTTTAAACTACCCTGTTGTAAAAAAAAATCTTAAAGCATAGCTAAGTTTACCAAAGTCTCCATATGCGAGCTTTTTGTGAGTTACGAGTATACAATACAAACAGGACATTTTTATATACGTCAAAACGTTAGCTAGTCGTACACCAAGATAAATTAAAAAAACTACGATATTACTTAGTAATGTAATATGGTTCCATCCACTTTTACAGATATGAAGGAATAGCAAAATCATGGTACAATAAAATAAGGTATTCTCTTCCCGTGACAGCTGATGACGTAGGTGGAACTTGACTACGTCATCAGTTTGATGTGTTGCCACTGTGTGAAATTGAATTACCTGAGCGTAATGCATTTTTGAACTTTATATACCAACAATTTCGAATTAATAATCCATTATATCAATTTATAAAATATTGAATTGATAAATCACGCCAGAATCGCGAGATACTAAATAGCTAAGTTACTTAATATTTTTTTAAATATTCATGAACTAATTGAGAAAGTCCTTAAATTTACCGAAAAGAACAATCAGTGGCAGCACTTTGTGACGTAGTCAAGTTCCATCTCGGGAAGAGAATACCTGTTTTATTATACCATGAGCAAAATCTTTTAAAATTTTAAAAAGAGGGTTTTCAAAAATATGTGACTCCAGATGGCAGCACAGAGACGTCAGGTCCAATCGACTGGTGTCTATCAGTTGACAGGTACTTTTGTACCGTTAAATGTATCAAATAGCAACAGGACTTTACTGCGCTGCCGGCTGCCTTCATCTGGTGTCCATAAGTTTCCTGGGTCAAAAATATTTTTTTTGGTACTGTTAATAAAATAACGTCACAATGAACATATTATCAATTTTTAATTTGATTTTAGATTTAGAATTGCGGAAAAACTGATATTAAGAGCGCTATTTGAATCTGAGCTATTTACCAACATGTCAAATCAGATATTTTTTCTAAATTTAATGTAATGTGTAAAAAACAAACATTTTCTATAGGATTTCTATGAAATACAGGCAGACGACGTCAATTTCAAATAGCGCTCTTAATATCAGTTTTTCTGCAATAATAAACCTAAAATCTCAAGGATATGATCACTGCAAGTGACATTAATTTGTGGTGTTTTATTTTCTTATCAGTATTAAATAATTGATTTTCGAACCAAGAAAGTACCCAATTTTGAAAACCCTGCTTGATTTATTATTATTAAGGCACACTGATTATTTAGCATTATAGGAGAAAGAAAGCTTAAAACTGTATTTAGCTGGACGGTTTCATTTCCTCTTTGTTACGAACTTTCTTTAAACTGAAGCCCTGTCAGGTTACACCCCGATAAAGGTTATGCCAAAAGTTAAGCAGTTTAAAAAAGCTGATTAAAAAGCATAAAAGAAGTTAATATAACAAAATTGAAAGTGTAAATATAACATAATGTAATTACCAAATAATAAACAGACTTTTCTTTAGGAACAAATTGTTAAATAAGGAAGTGCGGCTACGACAACTGAAAGGAACAGGGAGAACACATATTAATTTAAGTTATTATAAAATCTATGTAGCATTTTTATGTATGTGGATATTTTGAGGAGTTATTATCATAATCAAGTAACTAAGGGCTTCCGCTAAGTAAGGCGGGCGCCCGCGGCGGGTTCGGTCTGTCTCTGTCACAAACGCTACGTGCGACAGAGACAGGTGACCCGCGACGGATTCTTGCTATCTCTTTCGCACGTAGCGTTTGTGACAGAGACAGACCAAACCTGCCGCGTGCGCCCGCCTAACTTTAGCGGAGGCCTTAAAGTTTACCCCAAACTGAGGAACTTGCAAACCCCACATTTTGTCTACCATTAGACCAATATGGCTCACGTTTGAAATGTTGATATTTTGATTACAAAGGAGTTATTATCATAATCAAGTAACAAACTGTGAATTCGCACACCCCATATTTGTTTTTTGAACTTAGAAACTCTGTTGGTGCAGATTTAGCCCTGAAAAAGGTTGTGGTCACAGCATATTTACTTGTATAAAACTTAAAACAGCACCTAAACGACTCATTCGAAGGGCATTCTAGGATGGAATGGCAACATATGGACTCAGTCCACTCGCCCATTTGGGCCGCGGCATGAACTGCGCGCCTCTTACCACGCAAATTGCAAAAACGGTAGACATACGAAGGCCGCCATACAATTTGCGATTAAAATTAGTTTGAGATAGTTATGCAACAGTAATACGAATTATAATATTTAAATTATAATATCTACAACTCTCGGCGAACACACTTTATGTGAAGATTCTTACAAACATGTGTGGTAATAATAATACACATGCATTTACTAATCATGCATACAATAACCCATAAAGCTTACAAGTATCGCATCTCTCGGGTTCCGAATCAGCAGCACAGCAGAGTGAAATTTGTGGCTATCCTTATCGAGGGGTACTCCGTGCGTCTTGACTACTAGTACAGATCCGTCTGTAGTGTTTTCAGCTGGGAAGCCATGTAGTTTGAGACTGTAGTCCATGTAGATAGAACCTGTGACAATCCCTAAAAAACGATTTTTGTAATTATTAACATAATTTAAAAATTTATTTGTGTTTTATTTTCAAGCATAATTTTAGTTATTTCTTTTAAACTTCAATACATTAATTACAAGTTTTGAAGTAATGAAAATTAAAAAAAAAAACCCCAACTTTCAAGCACTTATCCCCCAAAAGTTTTGCACCGTTGAACCGATTTTCATAAAATGCTACATACATTGTGTTATGAGGTATTAAGTTAACTATATATTATAATAAATAGTGCTCTCCCCTGATAATTATGGCGAGTAATATAATATTTAGATATATATTGTATTACTCCACATAAGCTGACAGGAAGAAAGTCTCTGAGACACACTGGCCAGCACGGAGTTTTAAGGCCAAATCACTTGTCTTTATGATGATTGTCCTAACCTGTAGCTTGCTGTAGAAGATACCTCAGCCAAGTGTTACCACTCCCAGGGTACGATGCCAAAGCAGTCACGTGGGGCGACGGCGGCAATCGCCACCGCAAGTCCCTGCACCACTGCACCTGAGGAGACTGCCGGAACCCGAAGTGATTCATGTAGTTATTCCCATAGTAAGAACTCCTCGCACCGTGGAGAGGACTCAACATAAACAAAATTATCGAGAAATACAACATCACAACAGTTACAGCCAACAAGAATATTGATTTACGAGACATGACTAATGTATCGTTTGTTTATTATTTGTGGTTTCATTCAATTCATCACTTGATTCATGATTCTAGAATTTATAACATCGATCACTGGCACGCAACATCATTTGCCGCTGTTTTCACAGAAATGGTTGTAATGGAACTATAAAAATATTTTTATTGACTAGATTTTAGATTATTTTATTACTTTCCTAAATTACATTGTTTATATTTGCTTGTTTTTAATAAATAAAAATAAATTTGTAATTTGTTTCCCTTTTATTCTTCTGCGTATGAATGTCACTAAGGGAAAATAAGACTGAAAATAATGTCGTCATTTTTTTTTTATTATACATCAGTCATTATATTCGATTTGTAGAGCCAAAGGGAGGTCATTGTAAAGAGCCTCCTTTGAGCCTCCCCATGTAATATTTTATGCATTGGTTTTAGTACTGTCCACTTTAATATATAAAACAACTTTATTCGAAATAGATTAACTATTACCCTAATATTACCCGACAACAGCGAAGACAGTAAAAGAGGATTATGTTCGTCGCTTCGCTGTACATACTATATATGTACCTAGTATGTCCATATGTTACCTTGTATCTACTATGATATCCATAAGATATCGTTTGGCTGCGCTAGTTACCTATAGTTTAAGTGTCGCAACACTCGCAACGTCACAATAAAAATATAGCGCACTCTATAGCCCAAAAGTTATCATTCAATAACATCATTTCAGCTGCACAACGTTCACTGCTGGACATAGGCCTCACCCAAAGATTTCCAAAATGACCGATCAAGCGGCCTGCATCCAGCGCTTTCCAGCGAACCTGGTCAGGTCATCTGACCACCTTGTAGGGTGGGTGTCCTACGTTTCGCTTGCCAGTACGCGGTCGCCATTCAAGAACCTTTTTGCCCCATCGGCCGTCGGTTCTCTCGTCTCGCCCACTGCAACTTCAACGAGCTAATCCGCTGGGCTATATCAGTGACTTTTGTTCTACGAATTTCCTCATTTCTGATTTGATAGCCCAAAAAGTAAATTACTGAAAATAAATTCAATCATGCCGTGAACAGTATCAAATGGAAGGGCTCAACTAGCACACTTCATCAATATATAAATTACTAGGTAATTTCAAATGTTTCTCCTTATTGTGCTAGCATTCAGTGGATAAACTTACTTTTCAGCAAGAATGTTTTAATTCCATAGTTGGGTTTTAGTTTTTTTAATTACATCTTGTTTGATTTGTAATTGAATCTCAAAAACCCTTAATTATCACTTTCATTTTGGGATTTTGCCAGCCTCATCTAAGACACTATAGAGAAAATAAAAGATATAAGAATTAAGAAATTTTTTATTATAAATCACGGGGATGCATTAGCAAATCTAAGCTTTCTAATTATGGTGTGGCAGTTCTCAATATTTCCAGTGCATATTTCAAGATACATTTGCAGTGGCAAGACTCTCGGCGAATTAATCTGAAGAAGAATCTTTCTTGCTGTCACCAAATCACCTCTCAAGATGTGGCAGACTGCAGCCTTTGCCCACACTGATACAGCGATCATATCTCTCATTTGATACGGCATTACAGACACTAAATCATGGATCATAGGTGGTTGTAGATGTTCTACTGCATCTGTTATCCTGTCCAAATTTATCAAAGCCTCAGCTGCATATATGTGGGCCCACGCTTTGTGACTGCTAGACGCATCTGGTTGACTTAACAGCTCATTGGCACTCATCAGAGCTGAGAGCGGGTCTTGCAAATGTAGCAAAACATAACTTTGTAGAACCAACGTTGAGTTTTTCAGTTCACATCTCTGTTTCCAGTTTATCGGAGGACCTGGAGGAGCCTGGATAAGATGTCCTGTAACGTCAGCAGGTGGGTCTTGGTTTGGCAATAATGTGATAGCGTTACGTAAACACAATGCAGCAAATTCTAAAGAAAGGGACGGTATGGCAAATGACTCCCCAGATGTTGAGTATCTTTGATGGTTTTCCCTAGCTAAAAGGATCCGGGTATGTGGACCACTGCCAAGCTTTTTAACTGTGTATTGCTGGACTTCTTCGCTGCAGCATTTTTTGACACAGCATTCGGCCAAGTGCATCCATATGCGAGGGTTGTTGGGGTAGTGACGGGCGGCTTCAACAAGGCATTCGAAAGCTCCTTCAGAGTTGTTCGCTGCAAGCAATGCTAGACCCAAATTGAAGACGTACAGAGGCCTGTCTCTACAAGATATTAACCTCTCACTGTCATCACTTTCCATAGCCTTAAAATGCTCTTTCACTGCATGTTGAAAATATTTAGATGCCAGAAATGGTTTTTTGATAGATAAATAAATCACTCCGAGATTGTTATTTATAGCTGCCCAGATATCTTCACCTTGAGATTTCAAATCATAATTATACTTCAATGTTTTGTACTGTCCCAACGTTTTGGCAGCTTCGTTGACATCTCCATTAAGATACTGTTGTTGTGCTATTATAAACACATTCTCTATTGAGTCTCCTTTTAGATTAAGTTTAATTTTCTGTCCAAGCAATAACTGAGCTCTGCATACAAGTCTTTCGAATAGGCCACTAACTTCACTATTGTTTTTGAGTGGCTCTCCATGTTTTGTAGCAATTTCTAAAGTCTTATCATAGGTTCGCCGGCACAAAGTGGCTTCAAGTAATAACAGGACAATCTGCTGATGAAGCTTTGGGTCTTTGATTTTGGAACCAAGAAGTTTTTCGAGCAGTGCTGTGCATTGGTAATAGTATCTAGAGTGATGTAGTACGACTGCGTAGTTGTAAATGAGGAACGGGGAGTTTAGATCTTTTACTTCAATTTCGGGGAAGTTTAGGCCTGTAAGCAGCGCTATGGCCTTCTTAAACTTGTCCAGGTTCTTCATGTCGCTGGCCATGAACTCCACAACAGCTTTGTTGTGCTGCAAACGTTTGTTGTTGGGCCCGACTAAACTCTCCAGTTCGTTTAGATGCTGGAGAGCCCCCTTGTAATCCTTCTTTAGGTAACATTGTTTCGCCAAAATAACTGGCTCTTCCTTGTTATTAGCCATTTTCGATAAACTCTTCAGTTTTTAGGCTAAAAATATTTTGAGAAATAAATAATCCTGCTGAGACGAGATTTTTTTTCTTTTTGATTGTCAATGTCAGGTTGACGTTGACATTTTTGTAATTGACAGTTGTATTTTTATTTTGACGTGACAACGTCTTAAATTAGGTTGCGGCTGGGAGTCACTTATGAAAAAGTGTAACGCTCGGTAACGTTACGATGAGTCACCGAACGAGAGAGAGGCCCGCCGAATGCCTTGCGTCTCTCTCCCACTCAACTATGTTATCTACGTTGTCACGTAAAATCTTCGCCCGTAAAACCGACTTTACAGGCAACCATTTTTTTGCAGTAATAAAAATATCACTGACTGTTATTCTTTACATTACCCAATGTCAAAAAAAGAGAGTACGCTATTTACATAGCTTATTTTAGTTATAGTTAGTACCTAATCTGACTTTGAAACCACTTTGATACTGAATCGCCGTGACGGCAGCGATTTGGCATTAATTTTATATAATTTAATATTAGTTAGTTTTAATTTTAGCTTGTATTAATTTAGTTGTTTTAAAGCTTCAATTTCTTTTTATCATTTGAAACAATAAAATAAACAAGGAAATTAACTAAAACTAAACTAATATCTTAAATTAGTTATTTATTTAGTTAATATTATATTTTGTTACATTAGAGCTAAAAATATATCATGCATAGTTAATACCTGTTTTGAATTAGTCTGAAATAGGCCAATAAAAAAACTTTTGGATTTACACACTGAGTGCTGGAATCATGGTAGAATAGAAAGAAAACGGTATCTACAGTAATAATGTGCAAATAATTTTTTAAAGTTTTATTATAGAACAACATTACAAGTACCTACAACAAAATCATAAGTCTGGATGCAAAATGCTTTTTATTTTCTTTGTTGATCGCTCCGCTGGTCTTGTACACAAATGTTTCCCAAATATAGTTATCTTGAAATTCTTCAAAGTCATCTCAAATACACACTCTTTCTTCGGAATGGTAGTCACTACATTATCTTCAGAAACTATTTTAAATGTGTTCTTCGTGTCCATAATACATATACCACTTTTACCAACGTAACTGGGACATTTTGATCGCACTACTCTTAAGCGACTACCATGAAAGTCTGCCTTGTAAATTGTTTGAGTATAATTTTCCCAACTTTTGCTGTTTACACGTGGAACTTGCCTATTTGTGTCTATTATTTGGCTCATGTAATCTTCCCAAACCTTATTTAGTGGTAAAATTTCATTATATTTTACACTGTTCCTTGGTATGACGTAGAATCCTAGAGCCGTTTTCTCTTTCCTAGTTAAACTGTGAATTTTCTTTTTTTTAGCCTCCTTTTTCTTTCGGTTACTTTTTATTTTAGCGAGCATAAAACCTTTTTTCAACTCTGCTTCCACTTTCGGAATGTCGGATTTGGAAACATTTGATTTGAGGAAGTTAATTACAGCTTCTGTAGCTTCTTTGCTAACTGATCCATCTTTAGACATATTTAGATTCGTTTTTAGTCTTAAACCTACAAATAATTAAAACTTCGGGAATGTTTACAAGTTTTGAGGTTAGAAGGTTAGAAGTTTTGATTATAATTTTATTTTTACTATTTTCCCTTTATGACTGTGACTCATATCATGACGTCGGTGGGTTCGTTGTAAGGGCATATAAAATATACACATACAGCCCAGCAAGTATGAAAACTTTAACCAGCTTTGTAGGAAATAAAGTGAGGTCATGTCAAACGCGATGCTATTGTGTAATAACTACCTACAATGTTAACACGCTTATGTTAATGATCCTTTTGGGAACCTTAGATGTACTGCATCGAAGCCCGGGTGCGGCCTGATCGCCTCCAAAGATCGTTAGCACACATAACGGTGGATTTCTCCGAAAGCCAGGGAGGGCTATGGGGCGGCCAGGTATAAGAAGACTCATAAGGAAGTGATGAAGAGTGGCTCTGGCCCGGTTGCTAGTATACAAGGGAAATCTCTTCGTTTCCTATTTCCCTGTGTCGGGGCAAGGCTACGGGCAGGCACAACACGACACCAATTCAATGTTTTTCAGAATCTTTTTTCCAAATCGGTCTAGGAATAATCGGTGAACATACAGTAGAATTGATCTCCTCCTTTTTTGAAAGTCGGTTAAAAATATGCAATAATCAGCGAACAAAGTACTTATACTTACCTATCACACAAAATGGATATTTCGTTTCTGTTCAAATTTTACAATACGCTATTGAACAATGTGAACGAAATATTTTTGTGCCTTCCTTCCAAGATATAAAAGTACTCTGTGCTTCCAAGGTAAGTTAACTTCCAAGGTGAAATAAATAAATTTGAAAAATAAAGTTTCGTGTGACGATGTTCGAGCTAGGGTTTTGTATTAAAACTTGTCTCAGTTTAGAAATATAGTTTGTGCGAGAGACACTTCCAAAGGGAAAAATGTTACAGTACAGGACCCCCTGTAACTTCTAAAATAAGAGACTGATAAAACTAAAAAACACATACGATGCAGGTACATTAATTACCATGCAAACTTCCACTAAAAATTGGTTTGAACGAGATCTAGTAAGTACCTAAGTCCTTTTTTTGAATACGTTATAAAACGTAATCGTAAACCGCAATTTACCTTTCATCTATAGCAACAAATAGTACGAAGATACGGAACCCTTAATGTACGAGTCCGACTCGCCCTTGACCGTTTAGTTTTTACTGCGTTTAAATCTATGCGTACGATAGTGTCGTTCTATTTCAATGTAAACCTATATCCTATATGTTCTTATGTCGTGACTATTTTGGAGTAAAAGTCTTGGTAAGTACAATTTTTTTGCTCAACATTCTGAACAACATAAACAAAACTCCACTTTCTATCGTTGTAATTAAGTAAATGGGTCTCCGTTATCACTCACGGCTAGAAAACTTATCTCAAAACAGCTGATTGCAAGTTTTCGCGCGAAGCACGTTCCGTTATACGCATGGTGCTACGTGCCTTGTCTACAGATAATAATCATCTTGGAGATATGATCTGGTAATATTAGCATAGGATCGGAAGACCAGCATCATTTGGTCTCCATGAGTGGTGAAGTGGAAAATGTGGCGTTGGATTTACGTGAATTTGCTGGTTTTCAGTACTGTAAGTTATTTTTGTTTCTTTTTAAACTTTATTGTTTTGAATGATGGTCTATGAGAAAAAAAAGTAAAAATCTGCACGGTAAAAAAGGTTTGCAGCCTCTCGTCCCGTGCACATCGTAAAAGCCGATCACGGGAATATGCGAAAATTACAATGGACTACCAACCCGTCACTATTTTAATTCCCTTTCCACTTAATTATACATGCTTCCTCTGGAAGTGACCTTTGCGGGTGTCATGAGGTCTATCAAATCCTGGGGTCTATCAAACCGTAAGGGATATCAGGGACTCAGAATAGTATCAAAATAGTGTTGGGTTATTTATTATAGACAAAGCTAATATTAAGTTAGAGTATAAGTTAAATCGGCCGAGGGGTTGCCGGTTCGGTTTGTAAAGGGGTTGCGATTTCACAGTTTGTCGTTAAAAACTTGGAGTTTATTAACCGACTACAGCGAACTCAAAAGAAGGGTTATGTGTTTCGCCGCAATGTACTAGTATGTATGTTTGTTCATCTGTTCTATTATGTTATCTTGAAAATGAGGTATTTTTGGAAGCATCTTGGCTGTCCGCTGGTTAGAATATCTATAGGTCATAAAAAATAATCATCATAATGATACCGCGTTGGGTATCAAATCATCTTCATTACTTACTTTGGGGCTAGCTCAATTAGTGTAATTTGTTCCTATATATTTATTCATTTATTTATCACTAGCCGAAGCCCGCGACTTCGTTCGCGTGGACTTTATGTCTCTGGAAAATGCTCACCAGGCTGAACAACTTTTACTAAGGCGGCATTTTTATATCTCTTATAGTTTAGCTGGACCATTATGGTTCTGCATCAGGCGTTCCATTTTCCAAAATCATTTATATTATAAATAAACAATAGCTATATAACAAAAAAAGTTTCATTCGAATCCGTCCAGTATTTCCGGAGATTAGCGTGTACAAACAGACAGACAGACAAACAGACAAACAGACATACAGACAAACAGACAAACAGACAGACCTTTTTTTTACTCTCTTTCTCTTACTCTATTACTACGTCTCCATCGCCCCCAATTTTTTTTTGGAAATATATTTAATGTACAGACACACTTTTTTTACTGTTTTATTATATGTAATAGATGTATAGATATAGATATAGATTAGTAAATTTATGAACTAGGTTCTTATCGGTGGAGTATTTATTTTCCATGTCTTTCTTTTTTCGGCTAAACGCTTGACAACTGGTTTTGCCTTGACTTATGCGACACGGCTTTGGACTTTTCCTTTTAACAGACTTCCAAAAGGCTTTCGCCCTAAGCTTGAATCGCTCGCTCGTGTCTTGACCCAAGCCATATTTATTAATAGATTCATTAATAAACGAAACACTTGTAAAATAATACATTTTATCAAATGTTTTAGACCAATAGTAGTTTTGTCTGATAACTCAGTTGCTAAATGTTCATTTGTGAAATAATTATTTGTAAAATGAAAATTTAAGTGATGATCATTTGAAAAAGTGACTCGTTTGTAAAATGATTAGTTGTAAAATGATCAATTGGCGAAACCATTTCTTTGCCAAACGTTGTTTGTCAAGTGTAATTTTGCCAAATGACTTTTGGTCAAACAACAGGACCCCAAACAAGGAACCCTTATAGTTTGCCATGTCTGTCAGTCCGTCCGCGGCATTACTCTGAGACTATAAGCTGTATGGGTATGTAAGTATATTAATCGTGCCAAAAAAGTAGTAAAATAAAATCATAAAAAACCATTTAATAAAAGTAGCTCCCATACAAGTAAAGTGAGAGTGATTTTTAAAAAAATCTGGTAAACTGTTATATATGGACATATATAACCATATTATTTATTCTGTGATGTAATGAAGTTTAAAAGTAAACTATCAGAGCTAAGTAGGGTTTACAAATCAAAAAGTTATCGGCGATCAACTTATAAAATGTACTCGGGAAATGAAAATTTCATACAAATTCCGTAGAAAATTAGTTTGTAGACGTTTTAGTGGCATGAAGTCGGCATTCGCAACTACGGAACCCTACGTTTCGCGTGCCTCGACACTCACTTGGCCATTTATTTTTATGTATGTTCACCGATAGTTCGAAAAGGCCTGGACTGGTTTGGAAAATTCTTATTTTGTTTGATAGGGTATACCTGTCCGGTGTATCCAAATCAATTGAGTAAGTAGATCGGGGCGAAGCCAGTTTTTAGTTTTGCAAAATTATATTTTACTTTATCCATGAACTACCTAACTATAATGCCAAGAAATTTTATGAAATTTTTATATCTCCTCAGACGTAAATTCCTTGGTCAAGGGTACGATAGGGCTGGCATGTCTGTTAAGATAAAAGCCCATAAAAAAAGAGAATAAAAAAAACCATGAACTACCTTTTTTGTATCAAGTGAAAAGGCTCAACTAGCACTTTTCAAAAATTTTTACGTTTTCAGCTGCCGCTCCTTGGTATAGTTACTTTCGAAGCATATTCCCGTCGTCGGGTTTTCTTTACAAAGTTTTTTTATTTAACTTTCAATGTAACTTGTATGTAGGTATGTAAGTATGTATGAATTTTTGTTTATGTCAAGTCTTGCAACTGAATTTTCGATGAAAATTTTGCTGAAATTTTGCGTACGTGTGTAAGTCAGGTGACAATTGGGTTGTAAAGTAATTTTTTAAAAGATCTGATTCGCAATCCTTTTCGAGGAATAGCCTCTTTCTATAATCAGATTTTAAAATAAGGTCTTACTTATTTAGGTATTTGCAAAAATCCCATTGACCTTTATTTTCAAGCAAGGTCAAGCTTATTTGAGGAAGTGATGTCACAATGATGATTTTTTTTGAGTAATGTTGGCTATTTCCACTTTCAGTACTAAACTGAAGCGCCATTTTTGAAACGCGGTGTTACTTAAACGACTGGTTTTTCCATACAAAAACCGTACGTTTAGTGACTCCACGTTTCAAAAATGGAACCACTGTATTATATGTCACTGTCACTGTCATCTACCAACACACTAACTTGACAACAACCAACATAACGACGGTAATTTAAACAGTAGAAATTGACAGTTGACAAATGTTATTGTTTTTTACTGCAGGCATAGGAAAAATGTAAATTTCGATTGATGTGTGTCATCACTTCCGGTGTAATGTTTAAAATTAAATAAAAAAATCCTGATAACACGTGGATTTTTTTATTCAAATTAGTTTCTTAAAATTGACTATATTTCCGATTAAAGGCACCTTTAACACGTTTATATATTTAAGTTGACTACCCAATTCAATAGTATGAAGCCAATGAGCTGTTCCGATGATGAAGCCAGGAGATATTCGACGGAACTCAGTTAAAAAACAACATAACCTTATTGAGTAGGACTTGTTTGATTTGTTTTGACGAGCACTTTATGGTAGGCTTTGACTAGGGTCGATGGAACTCACTAATAAAACGACGCAACTCCATCGAGTTTGGTCTTATTTCTTTTGTCTTAATTAAGTACTTTGACCTCACTATGAAAGCTTGTACAAATAACGTTATTAAAAATAGCGTATTAACTATATCTTGAAATATGTCCCGTTGTTTTTCTAGATATCAACACAGCCGATATTCGACCATGACGGGCGAGAGTGCTGTCCGTGCCCCAAGTCACCAGATATGGCGCCAGCGGCCACAAGTCCACAGACAAGTCTCACTCGAGCCAACTTCGACGACTGCCCGTGCCGTGCGGGCGCTTCTTGGGCGAATGCGGACCGTGGTCTCGCGAACGCTGGAGATCAGGAGCTGGCCGGCACAGCGGGAGAAGGTTCGTAGTATTCATTAAAATACCTGTTTCCTACAGCGGTAGGCAGAGACTATGGACCTCGACTTGCTACGATCCCGACAAACCTCTTAATCTATATTATCCCTCTGGGAAACAGGCGTGATATTATTTATTTATTTAACTTTATTACAATACATGTAAATGGCGGTCTTTTCTACCAATCAACCAACAGGTGATGCTGAGAAAGCAATCTTTTCGAGGTAAGTACAGCAAACAATAAAGGATATATATTTTTATAGCAAAATAAGTACATACAATACATATATATCAAATTTTATAAACCTACACAAAAATATACATATATATTTTATGCCCTAATAAACCAAATACATAAACTACTTAAATACTTTTTTACGGATCAAAAAGTACAGCGAGCAAATTAGTGAGGATATGCAGACTACGCCGCTGTCGGATAGGTAACCTTTTTAACTGAGATCGGTAAGCCGACACATGGTCGTACTACGTCGTACGAATATGTAGCGAATACAGTTATTCTGTAGGCGATCAAGTTTATTGAGGAGATCACAATTCAATCCCGAGTAACACACATCCGCGTAATCCAGAATAGAAAGAATTAGGGTAGTCATAAGCATTGTTTTGATATTGATAGGTAAAAAGTTTTGTTAACTTATACAGTGCACGTAATGCACCTGTGATCTTACCAGCAACCTCAGAAACCTGAACATTCCAGGAAAAGGTTGAATCAATAGAGAACCCTAAGTCTTTAACGCTGGACCTAAGTGATAGATTATGTATGTATGTATTAAAATATCTAGTCTTAACGTCTCAAAAACGAATTAGGTAAATAGATAGATAACTCTTTATGGTATACCGAAAATAAACATGTAACAAAGAAATAATTTAGGTAGCTTAAGCTCGTTTTGAAGGCTCAAAGTCTGTTCTCGTCAAGTATGGCTCTAGTAGTACAGAGAAAGTCGTGCTTTTGCAGTAGAGACTAAAAAGACCTGATGATGACGAAGATGCGTTAACGCACGTTTGTGAATTTTCAGGTGCATTCATACGGGCGGGAGTTGTGGACGACTGTCCGTGCAGGGTTCGAGACGCTGACTCCGTGGGGTCGCCATCTGTCTTCTTTCCGTCAGCAGTGCGTGCTCTTTGGCCTGACCTGAGGTGAGAAACAAGCGGATTCTCCGAATCTCTTCACTGAGAAAGAAGAATAGTTGCTAGTAGCAAGAATGTTTGCTACAAGTTACCAAAATCGGGTGACTGCTGAACTAAGAACAAATAGCAAAAATGTTTGCTACACGTCACCAATATAGAGTGACTGCTGAACTTAGGACTAATATTAGTTAAAATGTATTTAATTAATGTTGTAATTTGGGACATGCAACTAAATGGATCTGCTACTTAGAACAAAGGTTTGGTAACCAAATCGCAAGTAGCAAAACAATTTCAGCTATTTCTTTTTCTCAGTGTTGTTTACTGGCGTACTTCGTAAACAAATTTTGACGATATACAAACAGGGTCTAACAAAATACATATACTGAACTTATTTCTTTTAACGTTTACCTTGAGATAATTCTGCGCTTACGTTGAGGGGCGCACCCCTTAGTCTACTGTATGTTATAAATAAAATCTCTGCCTTTTCTAATTTCAGTGATAAAGAGACGAAAGAAGACCCTAAGCCCCTGCTTCATCCCGAAGTTGGTCTGGCATCGTCTGTTTTGGAGACGCTGAGGAAAGCCACGGATGAAGAGTACGAGGAAGCTCTAGCAAGAGATGCAGTTAGAAGCGCCAATCAAGCACCCGATGTTGACGTTATGAACGATGTAAGTTCAGCTTTAGACACAGCCAGAAACATTGTCAATGTTATATTAAAGCCAAATGATAGTCGCGAAAGTAGAGATGATACTGATTCTGAAGCTTCTCATGTTCAGGAGTCTAGATGTATTCATCCTTTAGGAAGGTCTAATAGATTAAATTTGCAATATTCACCCACAACCGTCGATAAAGTATTCACTACACATAAAAAGGAACCAGTCGATTTGCTTCATAAAAATAGGAACATTTGGGAAATGGACAGCAGTGTCGGAGCAAGTGATGTCCATGAACGGATAATTGATGGCACAGGCAAAGGCTTTGAAGGGTTAAAATTAAAATCAAATCCATCTTTGTTTACTCTATTCCCAGGAAAAAGTAACTATGAACCTGTTGAACAATTTCAGTTATCAAAAGATAATAAAAAGATATTTAAGAGTTTCAAAGAAGCTAAACAATCTGAAAATTCACTAGACGTACTAAATAGACAAATCGATAATTCGCTTACAGATTTAAAACTAAAAATAGATGATCATTTGCAAACAATCAAAAATGATCATGCTATTAAATTAAAAAATGCACTTGACAATGTAAATTCCCCAAGTACTACGAATACAGTATTTAAACCATTCGTGCCTACTAAGAAGTTAGAACTAACAACTGCACAACCTTTTACATTGAAATCTTTATTAAAATTGAAAGATGTCGAATTAGTACCTCCAATGAAAACCTCTCATCGTGATTTAAATAGCGCAAAAGTTAACGTCCCTAAATTAACACCTTCTTTTAACCCAGTCAAAAAAGAATCAACTATCGATCTGTTTAAAAATTTTAAAACAGCAGACTTAGGAGATATAATTTCAAAGGGGTTGAAGATTGGTTTTGAGAATAACAATATCCATGGAGGGACTGAGAACATATTACCGATACGAAAAGGAATCTTTAAATCTGGAATTGTAGACGCGGAGACTAGTCCTTCGGAAGCACATGAGATCGTTGATCATGAAATAAGGCACAGTAATAATTGTGAACAAAATATGAAAGATTCATCGTCAAATTTACCACAGAGTACAAAACATACAGAAATTCTTGATAAACTACCAAAATCATCGGATATAGGTGACCAAAATATATCTAGTAATAAAGAGTCAATTAACAATAATATCAACGATTTGCCCGAAACCTTTAATAATATGCCACACACAGAGATAATGGACACAGTTCCAAATTCTTCAAATATGCACCCTGTGCAATTTACTGACGACGACCTGAATAATACTCCAGATAATTTTAATGAAAATTCACGTAATGAAGATGAATGTAACTCGGGTATAAACAGCAGTGAAATTGACGAAAGCACTGTAGTTAGTAATTCACAGGAAAATAACCGTGAGGATGTAAATGGTGTTGACGTAAACGAAACAAATTTTGATGACGTTAGCTTTAAAAATGACTCAGATGTGGAGAAAAGGGAACAAGACAATTGTTTGGAAGAGTCCGTGAAAGAGGATTCTGAGCCGGAAACGACCAACACTTCACTGAACATTCTTGAACCAGAGGATAAATCACTTCCTGATTTGAATCCAAAAGCAAACACTGATGAATCTAATGAAGCTTTTTCTGAGCAAAACCTAGATTTGGATACAGAACATGAAGATAAAAACACAGACTTTAAAATTATTAAACCTCATTTTACACAAAATAGTAGGTCAGCATTGAGAGATAAAATGTTAAAAAGGCTTGAAAAATTTAAGAAGCCAAAAACTTGGATACCTATTGAAAATAACAAAGATGCGATAAAAGATGACAATAACATACAAGAAACTGCTACTGAAAATGAAGAATGTGGTGGAGCAGATAATACTTTATCAACATCTGGAAAAGTTATTGAACCGGAAAAGAAACCTGAAAAATCTCTTGATATCAATGATTTACAAAATATGTCAGATAAACTGTTGGATTTAAGTAATACGAGAGATCAAGAATCTTTTGCCTCTGAAAACATTGAATGTAACATTTCACCCAATAATAGCAAAGTTTCAAATGAAATACCTGGACCTATTGAAGAGGGGAATAAGAAAGAAACGTTAAAAAATATTGGTAGTTCAGAAGATAACGATAATGCATCAGAAACAAGCAATATTTCCGAAAATATTGATAGTAGTGATGAAATTCTTGAACGAAAAAATACATGTGAATCAAATTTTAGCCCAAAAAAATCTAATCAAGTTTTTAACGGAAATGCAAATAATGAAATGACTGCTGATGGCAGTGACCCTCTGATAAATAGAGTATCACCTGAAATAGAGCATAAACCATCTTTGCTGCATAATATTTTACACCCTAAAGACCTTAGTATTGGGAATAATTTCAAGGAAACTAAATCGGAACTGAGCAATATTCTAAAGCTGAAATTGCCAAGGTTAGATAATGTAAGAGAAAATTTAGCCAGCGTTTTGGAACCTCAGGTGAACATGGGCTTTTCAGCAGAGGAAGATGAAAGTATAGCTGATGATTCTAACACTATGTCAGTAGACGCTAGTGCCCCTACTTTTAAAACTATATTACCTACACTAAGACCCTTGGAAGATATCAATTTAGACATCTTTCAGATAAAGCCATTAACATTACCTGATCCTCATGAATTACTATCAAAAATGCCCACACTGCCTCGACTTAATCTTAACTCTTATAAAGCAAAGGTAGCGGTTCCAAAAGGACTAAATATAAAACCAATGAAACTAGAATCCTCTTTAGGAGGCAAGAATGGATTATTCGGTGCTACTCTAACAGTTGGGTCGGACAAGGGACCCTTTGGAAAATGGCCAACGTTTTTAGGAGGTTCCACGCATTTCAACAATTTACCTACTCTTGAAGAACTGCATTCTAATATGAAAGAAAGCGCGCAAAATTTTCTGGGTACTCCTTTGGATATAACAGGCAGGAATATAATAGACGATTCTTTGCGTTCGAGCCAAACTTTAACGGATAATTTCAGATCACATGCCAAGAATACCATGAAAGATATTAAACAAACTCTGCAAACAACTTTGAAAGACGTTGAACAAAGTGATTTGAAAATATTAGCTAATCCATTGAGGGATCCTCAGGAGTTTTTCCAAGCTATGTCCAGAACTCATGAAGATGTCACAGATAAGTTAAAAGCGATTCATTACGACTTGAATGATCGTTTGGAATCTATTCGTGATCGTATTACAGATCAGTCATTGCTACCGTCGTTAAATGCTCCAATGATGAGACACAGCAGTTTAACATTTGGACCAGAAAAATTAAAACAAAAACCTCTGCTATCAACTTCTTATAGTAATTCTCAAAAGAAACTAAAATCTACCAGCAAATCAAGACCTCAGAGTAACTCGAAGTTAAGTACATCACGAACTAAGCCAGGAAAGAGTAAATCTATGAAAATGCCAGCAGCTCATAGTGTTCCAGTACCAGAAACAGTACAAGCACCAAAACTTAAGACAGTTACTACATCTTCCCCACCACCATTTGTATTGAAGCATCCTAGTTTCCGAACATCCCCATTATTGACAAACAAGAAATCTATTACCGATATTTTACCAGAACCCGTCAGTCGCTTCCGAGACAGCAAAATACCATTGTTGGGGAGGTATAAACCAGAAAATAAAGTTAAAATATCGTTTGGTACTACTACACTCAGACCAGAGTTGTCTGCAAGTAAGCCAACTTTAGCTTCTAGGTTTAACAATGGCCCAATCCCGAAGAAGCCTATATTTCCACCAAAAATATCAACCCCGAAAAAAATTGCTGCACCTCGGCTGAGTTCAAAATTACTGGACGCCAATGAAGCACCAAGTGAAATGGTGTCAACTAAATTGAAAGCGCCTTCGCACATTAACGAATTCGAAAAGAAACCATCACTTACCATTGCAAAGAAACCACTTTCAGTGTTACCTAAGCCTAAGTCTTTGTTGAATAAATCTAAACCACATATTAATGATAGATTAACAAATGGACAGTTAAGTAAGCCTATATCTTCGATTGATAAACCGGCGTTAGAACGTGAGAATTTAGCAGATCCCTTAAATTTGGGAGCACCTAAAAACTTAGACATACTAACGTCACTAAGAGAAGCAGTAAGAGCAAGACTGTCAAACATAACTCCAATAACTAATGATAAAATTGTACAGCCCGATTCAAGTGTTGTGCAACCGGACATGTTAAGATCTGCATCTGAGAATATTGAGTCTACAAATGCTAATGGTGTTATGAGGGAAAATTCTTCGTATACATGTAAAATGGTTTGTACCAGGAACAACTGAATGTAATCTAATGTTTTCTGACTGCTAAGAGCTAGGCTAGCACACGTTGCGCTGCGTGGTTTAGTAACTCTGCGAGGTTTAAAAAAAGATGTAGAGTGAGACAAGTAAACTTCACTTTTAAAATAACACGTAAAAGGGTATTAGGTACTTTTTGTAAGAAGATAAGTACTTCGGATGTAAATTACTATATGAACGTAACTTTGTACATTCTACTGAAAAATATAACTTTTTATTTGGTAGTTGTAAATAGGTAATTGTTTGGTGTAAATATTACTTAGATTATTAGGGTAAGCTATTGTTTTTTTTTACAAACTGTGTGTAATGTTTTGTATATTTTTAATAAAATATCTAAAAAAAAAATTGCTTTTATTTAACTTTACCTCCTCTGTACCTACCAGCTGGTGACACGGCGAAGTCCCTTTTCAAACAAAAAAATATTATCTAAGTTATCAATGGTATTCTCCAATACGTCCGTACAGCGGTATTATCCGTCCAACTCCAAAGGTTTATGTTACATTCCTTGGGAGAGAGGCCTCTGTCCAGCAGTGGACTTCATGCGGCTGAAATGATGACGAATGAAGACTTCAAATTTCCAAGACCTCCGTCGCGTAATGGTTACACGCTAGTCTGCCACTCTGGAGGTTTTGGGTTCGATCTTCAGCCAGGTTGATAAGTTGGAAAATGGTTTTTTTTTTAAAATGGTCTTTGGGTCTTGGGTGTGTATGTATTTATCTATTTACGTTTTATGACGTCGTTATATGACGATGGGTAGGCTTGACCTGGTGAATTTTAACAATTTGTAAAAAATTTCGAGCAAATTCAATCCATGTTACTGAACCACTTCCCCCAACCCACTTTTCGTAGTGTTTGACCTGATCGGTTGACTGTGGCGGAATGGGAAGGGGCGCGCAACTATTCGATTTTGCCGTTTGCGCCTAAGACTTTGCCACCCGGTAGGCCTTGGCTATTTTTTGGAGCAGGTTTGATAGATAGATAGATAGTTTATTCACAAAAACTGCATCACATACAAATAAACTTACAAACTATATCTTATCCTAAAAAGTTTTCACTTTACATGCACTATTAAATTATAAATGTATGTGCTGCCTCAGTGCAAAAAGGCCAAAACTCAGCGTGGTTAGCCTGTAAGGCAACACACTAGTTTTCAGTTTTAACCTAATATAAGGCAAAGGTACGCGGGACTCCCAAAGAAAAGTTAATGTCAGGTACGCAGGAGCAAGCTACGAAAAAAACACCACCAAAGGATGTGTGCAGGGTTCAATAGGGGGACCAATGCTATGGAACCTCCTACTGGATCCGTTATTGCAAGAACTAGAGCGTAGAAAAATTTATTGTCAAGCGTTCGCGGATGACGTGGTTCTTATTATCTCAGGTAACTCAGCGATTGAGATAGAAGGGCAGGCCAGTGCCGCTCTCACCTATGTTGGGGAGTGGGGAGTCAAAAATAAGTTACGCTTAGCGGCGCATAAAACCAAAGCCATGAATATTACAAGAAAACTGAAATTTGACTTACCGCGCCTCAGCATGGGTGGCACCGGAATTGACCTGTCAAATGAAATCAAAATATTAGGGCTTACAATAGACGCAAAATTAACATTCAATAAACATGTAAATCTGGTATGCAACAAGGCAATCAACATCTATAAACAATTAGCAAGAACTGCTAAAATCACGTGGGGACTTGACCCTGAGATAATAAGAACCATTTATATGGCGGTAGTAGAGCCAATTATACTGTACGCGGCGGGTGCTTGGTCAGAAGCTGCCAGTAAAATAGGAGTACAAAAGCAACTCTATACGGTGCAAAGGGGATTTGCACAGAAAATCTGCAGGTCTTACCGGACTGTGTCCCTCAACTCGGCGTTATTGCTGGCTGGTCTGTTGCCACTAGATCTCAGAATACAAGAGGCAGCTACCCTGTTCAAGGTCAAAAAAGGGACACCCTGGCCGGCACTGGCGGATGCTGAGGTGGAGGCACCGATAAGAGTTGCAGAGCTCCCACATCCGGCGGACCACGTGGCCATGGGCTTCGTATGCCTGGTGGACCAGACACAAGTAGATAATAATAGCAACCAAGCGGTGCGTATTTATACAGATGGAAGCAAGATTGATGGTAAGGTAGGAGCAGCGTGTTCCATTTGGAACCACATGTCCGAAATCCGAGCCATCAAGCTTGCTTTAAAATCATATTGTACGGTCTACCAGGCGGAGTTGCTGGCCATATGTAAAGCGTCCGAACAAATAGTTAATAGTAGGGAAACAACCTTTGGTATATATAGTGACTCCAGAGCAGCGCTAGAAACAATCACAAACCAAAACGCACCCCACATGTTGGCAGTAGAGACCAGGAGAAACATAGCGAGGGCTCTAACTCAGAAGAAGGTGGTGTCCTTGTTCTGGGTTAAAGCCCACGCTGGCCTGACTGGAAATGAGCGGGCAGATTATCTAGCAAAACAGGCAGCAACAACATTAAAGAAAAAACCTGACTATGATCAATGCCCGATCTCATTTGTTAGACAAAAAATTAGAAAGAACTCGCTAGACATATGGAACGGGCGATACAAGTCAGGTGAAACCGCCCGGGTAACAAAAATGTTCCTACCGGATGCCATCGCCGCGTACAGAATAGTAACTAAAATAAAGCCCACAGGTATGCTGACACAAATTCTAACTGGGCACGGTGGGTTTTCCGAGTACTTAAATAGATTTAAGTGCAAGGACAATCCATCGTGCATTTGTGACCCGGACATTAAGGAAGACGTTGCACATATTCTAGTGGACTGTCCCGTATTTTCTGCGCAAAGAAATGATTTAGAAATAAGAATAGGGTGTAAAGTTAAAAAAGAAAACATATATGAAATAATGAGTGATAAACAAAATAGAAATATATTTATAGAATACTGCGAAAATATCTCTAGAGACGTGATTAAAAGAAACAAATAGTTTTTATGGGTAAACTTACATATATACAATATTATATAAAGTAAAGTTGTCCTTAAAATTGTATTAAAAATATATAAATATATATGTACTGAAGTAAACTAGAAAATAGGAGTAAGAAAGCGTAATAGTATTAAGTCTTAAATAAATATTGTAAAACTTAGAATAAACATTAAAAATAAATAAATGTAATAAAAAGGTCTCCGAGAAACCTTGTCGGAGGAATATTGTAAGGTGAAGTAGACGGATGGTGTTTTAGCCGGTGCAACCCCGGCACTATCTGGGTCCTCCCTTCACAGATGTCCGTGAGGGATTTCACCAGCCGTCTATTAGCCGACAGGAAAAAAAAAAAAAAAAAAAAAAAAGGTACGCGGGAGCACACTGTACCAAAAACCCTTCGGACCTGACATTTTGAACTAAGCTCAGAATGTGACGCGTTTCGTTATTCTAAACGATAAGCAAAAACTCTCGTGTGGCAATTCCTTATGGTTTTGGAGAAAACTTAAACTAAAGTTGTTTGATTTTTTTTACTTAGAAAGTATTTTTTTTTCTACCAGATAAGTTACTTTATTTGCCCAAATTTTCACATCAATTTATTGAGCGTTTAAAACCGTATTTTATTATCGCTACCCCTAGTCGAAAATGTAAGCCTAAGGCGAAATAATAATATTTTTCAAAAAGGCGATTCTAAATATTTCCTGACTCCGAAATAGCAATATTTCATGTACGAATTTGCTATGAACTTTTAGTAAGGTCTAAATCTAAAAATACATTGGATTGAACGATTTTTATTGTATTGTATTTTTTAGATCTAGTAAAGACCGGAACTTTTCCTTAACATTAGCAAATGTGGCAAAATATTATATTAGGAAGGTAATTTTTTTCTTTTATATTTCAATTAAAGTTAATAGTATTCTATTCAGCCCGTTTCTGAATGAAGCAGGTGAAAGAATGAAGGGATCCAGTTCTTGAAATAACATATCGTAACAATTACAAGCTCTTTTCAATATCATAATATTACTTGCATAATTTGTGTGGGTATCTTATAAAACAAATAACTTATGATGACGTGAGTTATACGGGGACATATATATATTTGTTGATTATGTATATATTTGTTTGCTGGTTACCACTTCACGCTTCAACGATGAAATTTGATATGGATATAGTTTGATACCCAGAGGGAAGGATATAGGATAGTTTTATCCCCAAATTTCCACGGGTAGCGAAGCCCATGGGCACAGCTAGGTAGTCTATTATAAATGTATGATTTATAAGGGTAGGTATCGCAAAATATTCGATTTACATGTGTTTAGTTCTTTTATTGTTTGCATGTATTTAAATTTTTTATTGTAAGTGTCTTAGGTTCTAGGAGTATTATATTAGCTTATTCAATATATGCGTCGACGTCATGAATAAATTCATAGGGTACAGGGGGGTAATACGGTCACTTTGTCATATCTTAAAAAGTACAAGAAATATAAAACTATCCGGTAAATCAACATAAGAATTAGTGTCATGTATAATGATAAATATGTAATGTTGACAGCTTTAAAAGAATGTCTTCGTACGTTTGTCACGTGATCACGATGATTTTCGTGTAAAATTACATACCATAAATAATATCCTTTATTGCACAGAAGAATAAATACAGGAAAAAATTAGCTAAAAATGCGTAAAAGGTCTTACTTCTAGGCAACATTGCATACAAACATACGTATAAACATACGTCATACTTGAATAAATTCTAGTAAGCCTGTAGGTGGCGTAGGTACCTATACCACAAACTACTTACACAACAAAGAAACATGATAAGATGACGTAACTAAGTGGAAACAAGGGAAGGAGATTTATATGGGATTGATACTGATACGAGTACTGCCTGCATATTTTCGGCACATGCTTAGCGAATATATTATCAATTTCCTCTTTTTTTTTAAATAGATTTTTCAATGTTACAATGTTCTTAATTTTTGTAAATCTTTGTTGCTATATGTAACAATAAATGGTATTTCATTGCCCCTATCGTCATAGTTTTTGGGACATACTGCCTCAAACCTTAAGGTGTCCAAATCCATATTACCCCCGTGTACCTTACATATTTGTTGTCACCTAGGTATATATAAAAATGCTAAACCTTGGACTCTCTTAGTGTCCTAGTACTTGTACGTGTAAGTTAATAGGTGAGTTTAGTTTTTTATACGAAAAAAACGACGGGGTGCACTCTGGGAGTGCCGGCAGAAGTGAAAACTTGAATATTAACGTTGTGCATTTTTGATATACGAAACAGCAGGCGCAGGCATACATTTTCGCCGCGCCGTAGAAAGAGAGGGGGATACTCCCACTCCTACGCCGCGCCAGCTGTCTACTCTCCATCCGTCTTACGAATTTTCGATCAGGTCACGTGTCCTGACGCGAGTTTAACATTTTTTACCCATTCCAAAAAAAGTGCACAACGCCGCTAAAGAAGTTTTCACTTCAAAAATATGGCAGAAAAGAATATAATTATCTTCCATATTAAACCCGTCGATCTCGTATTTGTATGGTAGTCGAAATAACCAAGTTCATTTTTATAGACTGACACCTAATATTTTCTAGTTTTCAATTATGTGGTGACAGGGATAAGTACTTTCTTTTACTAGAGCTACTAGTATTAATTCTGTAACTATAGTTCGGTTAAACTTGATGAAGAGATAGGCACGGTATAGATAGGTAGGTAGATATTGTATTTTGTAAATGAGACATATTTTTTCTGTAGAAGTTATATTAGCAAATAACTTCTACTGCTTTCAATTTATCGAAATCTGAAATATAATCCTATCCTACTATCCTACTAATATTATAAATGCGAAAGTGAGTTTGTATATTTGTTTGTTTGTTACCTCTTCACGCTTAAACTACTGAACCGATTTGGATGAAATTTGGTGTGGATATAGTTTGAGACTCGGGGAAGGGCATAGGGTACTTTTTATCCCGGAATTCGTAAGGGGAGCGAAGCCCGCGGGTACAGCTAGTTAAAATTAAATTAAAAGTACAAAGGTAAAATTTAAATAAAAACTTAATAATCAGTGATAACTAAATATAACTAACACTATAAAAAACGCTGAAATTTATTTTTCTTGACAGTTGGTATCCGAACCATGGCGCCAGTACCGCAGGAACCCGCGCAGCACCAGCCGCCGTCGGCAGACCGCGTGGTGATTTCAGGGATGTCTGGACTTTTTCCCAATTCGCACAACGTGGCTGAGCTCTCCGACATTTTGTACAATAAAGTAAGTTCTGAACTCCTTCACCCCCAAAATACACAACCGATTTCGATAAAATTTCTGTGGAACCACTTCGCAAGATTTAGAAAATTCTTGTTTAAAAGGGAACTCCCTTTCAAACAAGGATGGTCTGTTGGTCCAGTCTACGTCAGTGTCTTCAAATAAACGGTAAACATACATTTAAAAAAACGCGAGGAATTGGTAACGTCCTCCTTTTTAGGGTTCCGTAGTAAACAAGGAACCCTTATAGTTTCGCCATGTCTGTCTGTCTGTCCGTCTGTCCGTCCGCGGTCCTACTCACAAACTGTAATTACTAGAAAGCTGCAATTTGGCATGGATATGTATATCAATCATGGCGAAAAAGTCGTGAAATAAAATATGGATATAAATTTTTTTTAGGGTAGCTGCCATACAAGTAAAGACTAAGTCAATATTTTTTCTCGCTACAAACACATTGTGTGGGGTATCGTTGAATAGGTCTTTCAAAAATATTGTGATTTTACGATTTAGGGATCCGTGTCTGAAATATTTAGGTTTAAAGTGTTTTTTTTGTTAAAGTCAAGTATCCAATCTATCTGCTAAACGGTTATATATGGTCACGTGAAAAAAAACACAGTTATAGTATATATAATGTAGTTTAAAGGAAAACTATCAGAGCTAAGTAGGATTAACAAATTAAAATGTTATAGGCGATCAACTTATAAAATGTACTCGAAAAGGAAAATTTCATACAAATTCAATAGATACTTAGTTGGCATTTACAACTACGGAACCCTACGCTGCGCGTGAACCGAACGCACTTGGCCAATTATTTGGAAGTGGGTTGGGTTGGGGTGGGACATGTACGTATTTTTAATTATTTCCGTGGAGTTAAGTGAAGATGCCTTTATTCCTCTCTCCTCTCTGCCTTGTTTTTGATGTTCTGGTAACTCTTTAAGTCTTTACATTTCCTTAATTTGTTGGAAAAACCTTATCTTCGGTCTTCCCCTTCCTAATCTCTCTTCTATCTATCCTTTTCTTATTTAATTTATTGCACTTAGTATTTTAAAATTATAGTGCAAAAGGTGCACCGTAATACTGTAGAGAAAGCAGAAAATATGGTCGATGAGGTGCTAATTTAGTTAGATACTTCCTTCTCCTATATCCTGTAGAGATTGTCATGACTTATTAGATGTCTAACCATCTTCCCCCTTCTAATTTTATAGTATATATTCCCTTCTTTAATAGTATCAATAGTTTAAAAATACATATACACTATACAAATTGTTAGGTTGTAGGCATAGATCCGTACCTATATCTTTTGATATACCTAGTCTGAGGTTGTAAGTATATCTAGTATTTAGAATGTGTCACTAGCATTTTAAAATAATTGGCCAAGTGCGTGTCGGATCACGCGCAATATAGGGTTCCGTAGTTGCGAATGCCAACTTGGAGTTCATGCCACTAAAAAGTCTAAAATCTAATTTTCTATTGAATTTATATGAAATTTTTATTTTTTAAGTATATTTTATAAGTTGATGGACAAAACTTTGTAATTTGTAAACCCTTTTCAGCTGTGATAGTTTTCCTTTAAAGTTCGTTGTGTATACTAGGTACAGCTGTAAAGATTTTCACGTATCCGTATAACCGTTTAGATAAAGGGGGGGAACTTGACTCTAACAAAAAATTTAACTTAACCAAATATTTCAGAAACGGATCGCTAAATCGAAAAATAGTATTCACAAGCTTACAATATTTTTGAAATACCTATTCAACGATACCCCAAACAATGGGTAAGACATGAAAAACAATTACTTTCACTTTACTTGTATTACAGAAACAAAACATTTTTTTTAATATGATTTCGTTTCACCACTTTTTTGCCATATTTAATTTACATGTCCATACCAAATTACAGCTTACCATGGGGCCCTGGCGCGAGGAGACTTTTTAAGAAAATCTCCCCGCGACTGATAGCCGCTGCAGGTGACAAGAGGGCTGGCTGTTTTTTCGCTCAACGGATCAGCATTGCTATCCAGCGAGGAAACGCAGCCAGCGTTCTTGCAACCATGCCGCGTGGACAAGATGAGATTTTTTAATTTAGCATAATTTAGTATAAGTTTATTTTATAGCTTAGTTTAATATAGTTTAGTTTAGTTAAGTTTTTTTGTTGTTATTAATTACAGCTTTCTCTCGTACTTGACCAAAACCGCGGACAGACAAACAGACAGACAGACCGACAGACATAGCGAAACTATATGAGATAAATATATATTGTTTATTAGAAACCCTAAAAAGAGTTGTTTGAAAGAGATATGTTTGGTTGTGTTCGGAGTCCAAAATATGGCGCCGTGTTAAAAGACCTTTACGACAATATTACTACTTTCGTGAAGTGGGCCAATGATATACCTGGATCGGGTCTATGAGCTGGGACCAAAAATCAGTAAGTGAGACAGAAAGGTACAAAAAAGGATCAAACTATAACAAATTGTATTAAATATTTACAAAACCAGGTGAATCCAGTCTCCGCAGACCACAACAGATGGGACTACAATCATCCGGAGGCGTCTGCGCACATCGGAACCGTACCGGACCTCAACCGGTTCGACTCCCAGTTCTTCAAGGTCCACCGGCGGCTGGGAGACAACATGGACCCTATGGCCCGGAAGATTTTGGAGGAGTCTTATAAAGCTATATACGACGCTGGTAATTGATTGTCCAATACAGGGTCACTTTTCAAACGCTGGCAACATTTTTGGAGCAAGTTTAGTTGGCTATACTGAACTCATCATCATTAGGTCTTTTTCTCCACTGCAGCACGACCCTCTGTGTACTACCGGAGATTTGGAAAATATTTTGAAAAGATGATTTTATTTTTATCGATTTTTATTATAGTTTTTTAAGAAAATAGTTCAATAATATGGACTGAACATGCTCCAAAATAGTTGCCGGTGTTAACAAAGTAACCCTGTATAAAATGTGATTGTTGTGGTTAATAAATTCTATTAGGTTAAAGGGTCAAGGCAATTAATTTATTATGTTAAATAAGTAAATTAGCAAAACAATTAGATATTGCATTCACATGCAAATTAGTTTAGCATTGCATGCATATATATGCATATATATGCATGCATATAGCACAAATAAAAGACCAGTAAGTCAAGGTACAACTTTGTCTTTAGTTACGGATGTGTTTTGCTTTAGTTTTTGTGGTGTGTATGTCCCTCGCGGAAAAGTATCGAATAATAAATGTTTATCGATAAATCAAATGTTTATCAATAATTGAGATGTGTATTCTGAGTAATTTTTGAGAAATTCGTCAAAAACATATTCCGCCAGGGAAACGTTTCTCTAGCGGAATTTTGTCTGGAATCCAGAATTCAATTAGTAGAGCAATTAATGTATCATAAAGGGCAAATGATTACAAATGGACTTTGTATGTCATAGGCCTCCGAAGTTATTGAAAATTCCGCTGGGGAAATGTTTGGCCTTTTGCTAGATCTCCCAAACGGTTTGGAATATAGTCCTGTTTTTTTTATACATATTGTTATTAATTTGATTATAACTTCTGTAAAAACAGAATCCAAAAAAACACAACCACTTACGAATAATAAATATAAACATAAAAGTAGGTATTTTGGTTCTAGTGGCTTAACTAAGGAACATAGGGAAAAAGTTTAAGTGTCGATTTATGTACTCAAACTGCCTCCAACATCTGGGAAAGTACGTTTGTAATAGAGTTAGTATTAAAAAAGAGACAAAAAATAATAATGTTCTACTGACATCATGATTTTGAATCGGTCTATTGGACGAGTTTTATATAATGTTACAAGTTCTGACTAATTCCAATCTTTAATGTATTAATTCAACTATCCGTACTATAGGATAAGAGATCTAGCAAAAGGCCAAACATTTCCCCAGCGGAATTTTGAATAACTTCGGAGGCCTATGACATATAAAGTCCATTTGTACATAAACATTTGCTTCTTATTATACATTAATTGCTCTACTTATTGAATTCTGGATTCCATACAAAATTCCGTCAGAGAAACATTTCCCTGGCGGAATATGTTTTTGACGAATTTCTCAAAAATTACTGAATACAAAACTTTCATTTATCGATAAACATTTGAAGGCAGCTATAAACTAAAGATCTAGTAAACTCAACAATTATTATTCGTTACTTTTCCGCGGGGGACATACACACGTTTTTGTGTTGTCTTTTAGACCCATGAATGATATTAGGTACTGTGGCTCCGTGAGCTGTTAGCCTTAGCAAGTTGTTTTGTTGACTACCCATTGAAGTTCATCGGATAAAAAAGTTGTGCAGACAAAAAAGTTGGGTCTTAATAGTCTATAACAACATAAGTTAGAGCTTTTACCCTCTTACTGTCTTGTCTTGTTACTTCATGGGTAACAAAAAAATAATATGATACCTAAAAATAAAAATAAATTAAGTAGTATTTAACGACAATATTTTCGCAATTTTTTTAAATTTGGAAATTCTAAATCAACAAGATAATCCTTTATAATTTTTAAATCTAAGAAAATTTCACAAGAATCGTTTAAGAAATGCGACCTGTAAGCAACAGCCGGACAGCCGGACAAAAGCATTTTTGGCCAATCTCGAAACTGAGACGCTTCGCTCGCTCGGTCAATTAAGAAGAGGGTAATTTATCATGTGCGGCATCCCGTGTTTTCATCTGAGAATTCAATTCAAGACAATGAAAGCCGAGTGGAATTCCACCCAGTGACAGCGGAAAGGTTAATTAATATTTGAATTCATCACATCACCGTTTCCAAAAAACAAATGCACATTGTTTTGCTCTAGATCAAGAATGTGTTTAAACTTTGATGATTCCTGTTACATACTATGTGATTCGAATTACTTTGTGTGATTCCGCCGCCAGTTATTTCATGCAAACTATTGCCGGCCGGCTCCCACCCACTACGGTCAGTCTCAGCATACCTGCCATTATGCACCCGCCAGCAACAGCCAATGCATGATCCATTATTTCATTACACATTATTCAAATCACATAGTACGTAACTGTGACTTCTGCAAAGTAACACCTGAATCTATTACCTATCTCAGAACAGCATGTTTCCTACTTTTACATAGTATTTTATAAATACTTCCAGGGTTGAGTCCAGAGCATCTCTCTGGGAAGAAAGTGGGAGTGTACATCGGCACTTGCTTCTCTGAGACCGAGAAGGCTTGTTTTTATGTTGCCTCTTCAAGAACTGGTTTCGGTATCGCCGGGTAATGAAATGCCTTAGTCAAATATTTTTTATGTATAAGTACTATAACTTCTTATGAATTACGGGGACTATAGGCGGAACCTTGTAAAACCCAAAAGCCATCTTTAGCAATATCGCTGTGTAGTTTCCAGCAGCATAGAATATGACCACTCCAAGTCCTCCCGCTGATGTCATAGAAGCAAATTAGGAAATACAAGCCAAAGCGTATATAAACATCAATAGGACCTCTCCAACACGTCTGGCCAGCGAGGAGAAAGTAGACCAAACCCTCTGGCTACTCTAGTAGAACAGAGAGGATCGTGTTCCTGCAGTGGAGACTAAAAAGATCGATGATAATGATAATGATCCTTAACAATATGTATGCTAAGAATGGCTTTTGGGTTTTACGAAGTTTTTGGGTTTCATGCCTGTTTTCTATGGCAAAGACTACTCTCCGTGCTACGAGCCATACAAACCTCTTGCTTTGTCAATACTAATTAATCTTGTCATGCATGCTGTCCTATTATGAGTACTCCTTACATAAGTTTATAAACGAGAATCAGAAACAGTAACAAATTGTAAGCTTCCCTTTTTAGAGACCAAATCCTAACTCTGATAGATGGGTAAATTTTCTAAAAATCACCGTCTATTTCTCATGATTTGCAAACAACTAATACATACATACATACATACATACATACATACATAGTAATTATTTTAGTAATTTGTTTGCTTACAGACCAGAATGAAATTAATGCTTGGAATGGTAATATATTTCATTCCCGTAACTTTTTAGATGCAGCAAAACAATGTTCGCGAATCGTGTCTCGTACTGGCTAAATGCTAAGGGCCCATCACACTCAATCGACCAGGCGTGTGGCAGCTCAGCTGTGGCAATTGAGCAGGCTTACCAAGCTATAAAGAGGGGGGAGTGTGAAGCTGCTATAGCCGGAGGGGCGGGGTTGTGTCTTCATCCGCAACCGTCTATCCATTATGGAAGGTAATTAAATTACAGAGACTATCTCGCGAGGGAAGCATGTACTTTATCATATAAGCAAGAGTTGGAGACTGATTTTTCTCATGCTTTGAAGCATGGAGGCTAAAGAGAGTTGCCACAACATTATTATAATTTTATTTCGCACCTATAGTTGTTTCTTTATCTAATACAAGCTACGCTCTGCGGTGTTAGCCGCACCCACAGAAGCCTATGTGTTAATCCAGGGTGTCAGCTTCCTTCATACCAAATTTTTACAAAAATGGTCCAGCAACAAACATACACTCACAAACTTTCGAATTTATAATATTAGAAAGATTCAAACTGGTTTTCTTTTCAGGATTACCAAGTTATCCATGGATGGCAAAACTAAGTCCTACGATCAAAATGCTGGAGGATTTGCAAGATCTGATGCGATTGCCGTTGTGCTTCTTCAGAAATCCCAAGATGCCTTGAGGTTTGTAATGTCAAGTGATGGAAGAGCCATTCCAATCACGCTTTAGTCATGGTAATTCATTTAGCTTGTGATCTATCAGAACCAATGTTTGATATAGGTCAATGTTTTTGCTATTTTATCTGAAAATACACCAAAAAGAGATGAGTTTTATCGAATGCATGGTCTTAAATGCAAATAGTCTTCTTAAGCGCTCAATATCTTAAGAGTTACATAATTATTTTCAAAGATATCGAAAGTTTTCTGGGAACTGTAAAATATGTTTAAGATATTTTTTTATTTCAGAATATATGGTGAAATTGTTCACGTTAAAAGTCAATTCGTTGGTATAATAGAGGGACCAATCGGACCAAAATTTGGCTTTGTACGAGAACCCGTTCTTACGGCTAATTTTATCAAGAAGTTTTATGATGAAGCCGGCGTACCGCCTTCTGCCGTTGAATATGTTGAAGGCTTTGGATCAGGTTAATAGTTATTTTAATAGTTAAAGTTAAATAAAAATCTTAAGTACTTGAATATCTTTGCCGTGTGGTTTCCGAGTAGAATAGGGGCACTCCAATTCCTCCCGTGGAAGTCGTAAAAGGCGACTTCGGAAATACAAGCTAAACAAAGCTTATAAACATCAATGAGACCTCTCCAACGCGTCTGGCCAGCGAGGAGAGTGTAGCTCAATTCCTCAGGCTGCTCTGGCTAAGTAGTGCAGTGGAGACGTAAATACCTGATGATGATGATGCCTTGAATTTCTGATGAAAAACTAACTTAAACTTTTAAAAATAGAAATATAAAATATGTGGGGAATAGAAATTGGCGAAAGTAAAAAGAGTGGCAAACATGAGATATAATAAGATGACTTGTTGAAATGTCTTCTGGAGTCGCATATATCTCTTCTATACAGTCACCTGACGCCTTGTTGTATGTTTGAAAAAAACATGTCTTGTCAACCACCACCATCATCATTTCAGCCGCAATCACGTTAACTTCTGGACATAGGCCTCTTAAAAAGATTTCTAAAATGACCAATTTAGAGATCACATTGCACCAGTCTGTTTTGACGTGTTTCATTCATACCCTCTGATAATAATAATCAACGTGATAAAATTACCAATTACAATTACTATTCTTTATTTATTACAGCTGATCCCGAAGCCGATAAAAGTGAGTTAGAGGCTCTGGCAGCAGTTTTCAAACGAGATAAAAAGGATCCTCTTCTGTTGGGCAGCGTGATGTCCAACATTGGGTATACGGAAGCTGTAACTGGAATAGCAGCTGTTACAAAAGTTTGTCTATAATTCAAATCATAATATCATACACACAATATCAATCATATAAAATAAGTTCGTTTAGTTTTCGCATATAAGTTATTCGTAGGTGTATCTATTCTATCATTGCCAGTTGCCATCATTGAAGGTGCATACTTTTTATTAACCCTTTTTGCGACACTTTTTTTAAGATTGAATGTCCGCAAAACGGGTAGTCTATTTAGTTTCGAACTGTTCTCAAGGTATAATTATCAATAGTAATGGTATTCTCATTTCATATCCAGGTGTTACTAGGATACCATAAAGGGGAGCTGGCAGGCAACTTGCATTTTGAAACCCCTCGCCAAGATGTGGCCGCATTGCGTGAAGGTCGTCTGAAAGTGCTCAGTGACAACCATAAGATTAGGAGATCCTTCGCAGCCGTCAATGGCTTGTCTACCACAGGGGTCAATTCGCACATTTTGCTGCACGGAAGTTATAAACCGAAGGTAAATTATCAGTTTTTGTGTACCTTATAGTAGTCATAAATTGTAATTTAATGAAAAATTTATTTCAATGGATTATCATCAATCACCGCTAGTGCTTGATGATAATTTCCGAATTATACTGAATCCAACCGAGAGACGTAATATTTTTTTTTTTTTGAGAAAATATAAATGGCGACAATATAAAAGTACTTGTAATTAACAACTTATAAGACTACACATTTTTTTGAAAAGAAAAAGATAACTAGACAGATAAAAGGCACGAAGAACTTTGTTTCTGACGGGAATCTCCCAAACGCACCACTTATTAAAATTCTCTGTACCTTAAACTTTAATGATGCTACTTTTGGTAACATACTTCTAGGATCCTCACCGGTACAAATCGAATATTCCTCGTCTGGTAACTCTATCAGCGAGAATGGATGAAGCGGTAAAAAAAATGCTGGAACAGTTGAAATCCAGCCCCGTGGACCCAGAACAGATAGCGTTGCTCCACAATATCCATAGCAAAGCTACAACCGGGCATTTGGGCAGAGGATATATTATTCTAGGTGAAGAAATCTATAGCTTTTTCCTCGCTTTTGCCTTATTTAGGTCTACTCAGTGTGTCAATTTCGAATTAATTATTCTTTCGATCGGTATTGCGATCTTTCCACGGAAAACTTGTTTTTAAGTAAATATTGTCCTCTAGTTTACCTCTTCTAAATATGAAGATTTCGTCAAAATATTACATAATTCAATATAAAGCATTTTTTTGTTGTTACTTCAATCCAAATAAGTAAACAAATTTTTCGTACTCATTGAAATAACACAAGCATTAATTGCTTAAATAATTTCAGCTTCAGAAAATCCTTAATTTTAATTTGTGAATAACCCATAGCAATGTCGAGGGTAATAAGGCATGTTATGTTTTTTCCAAGTAGAAATACAGTTTAACTACCCTCTAACTTTTCTTCGTTACAGATACGAACGAGGAAAAAGAAACCGTAAGCCTCGCAGAAAAAGTTGACTATTTCGATGATGTCAAGCGTCCCCTAGTCTTCGTGTACAGCGGGATGGGATCTCAATGGGCGGGTATGGGCAAGCAGCTTATGAGGATACCTGTTTTTGCGGCAGCCATTGAGCGGTAAGTCCGGAGGCTTTACTTTGAAGAAAAAAATACACGACTGTCCTATAAATGCCAAAGCAAATATTGGCCGTATGACTTCTGGCCTAGAAAAGGAGAACTTGATATCTTTTTGGCTAAACATATAGGCATATCCACCTTTCTGTAGCTAACATGGTGATGGTGATGAATATATCTTGCTATGGATTTCGTAAGAGGTGATGTCATAAGAAAAATGTTCAACGTTAATTTATAAAAGGTTTAACTTTTCAGTTGCGATAGAGTACTGAAACCAAAAGGCATCGACATCGTCCACATCGTCACGACTCCCGAGAAGAACATCTACGACAATATTCTCCACTCGTTTGTCGGCATCGCTGCTGTGCAAATTGGTTTGACTGACATCCTCAAAGGAGTTGGACTTGTGCCCGATTTTATCATTGGTAAGATAAAAGTCATTTTAATAATCCTAATACGATTCGAAACTGATGTCTATAATATCACATTAATCTTTCACGTCTTTATCCCTTATGAGGTAGACAGAGGTGGACTGTATGTGACAAAACCTAAAGGTCATGCTTATGGCAAGTTAATCCTACAATATTATAAACGCGAAAGTTAGTAAGTATGGATAGATGTTTGTTACTCTTTCACGTAAAAGTTACTGAATGGATTTTAATGAAACTTTACAATAATATAGCTTATACATCAGAATAATACATAGGCTACAATTTATAAAGATATTGCGCAGACTAAGTCGCGGGCACCAGTTAGTTTACTCATAAACGGGAGTCAAAATCAGAGAATGGTTGCTAGTCACCTTGACGGATGAACATTTCATTGATCATCTTCGATTTGCACGAGAGGAAAAAACAGCTGGTACTTTACGCTTACTTTTTTCCAGGTCACAGCGTAGGTGAACTGGGTTGTGCATATGCTGATGGGTGCTTCACTGCTGAGGAGATGATATTGTCCGCTTACTCGCGAGGGCTGGTGTCGGTGCAGACGCCATTTGTAAAAGGTTCCATGGCCGCTGTAGGGATTGGTTACCAGAAGGTAAAATAATTTGGTAAAATAATAACTGGACAATTGGTTACGCACAAGTAAAGTGACTCAAAAACAATTATAGTGGACAATTAAAAATTTCGTGAATATGTGACTAAAATAAAGATCAACAGTGCCTGAAGTAGACACATCGGCTCTAAGCTGCTCGTCTATAATCCAATAAATAAATAATACATCTAGTCAGGAACTAAGACGCCTAACTAGGCCACTACTTATATCTTGAATAAGTATTCTTTTAAATCTGAAATAATATCCCATAAAAATGTCAACAAGTTTTTCTAAACTACAGATGAGTTCTTCTGTACCAATTTTATGTGGAAAAGATGGTAAATAAATAAATATATAGATACAAATAAGTATGTACTTTAAATTTTATTGGAATCCAATTATGTACCTTAAATTTCAGATCAAAGACATATGCCCGCCAGAGATCGAGGTGGCCTGTCACAACGGCCCCGACTCATGCACCATATCGGGGCCTCAGGATGCGATGAAGAGGTTCGTGGACCAGCTGACTGCAGACAAGATATTTGCTAAAGAAGTCCCGTGTTCCAACATCGCGTACCATTCACGGTATATTTCTGAAGCCGGTAAGAAAAACGTTCCATCAAGCCTTGGCTTTATCTATCCTATGCTCAGACCAAATAAAAAAAACATCCTATTAGTATATGATTTTAGAGTTTCACGGTCACAATTACTGTTATTATTATTTTTGCAACGTTGAGCCCCATTCCCGCTACCTACAAGTACACAATAGATGTCATCGACATACCGATCGATCGACATATCGATGACATCTATTGTGTACTTGTAGGTAGCGGGAATGGGGCTCAACGTTGCCTTGACTATTTAAACTCCATACATGAGAAGTTAAGGTTTACACTCGAGATGGAATCTGAGAGGACTTTGCCCTTTTTAGACGTCAAAATATCTATACGTCAGGACGGCTCGCTTAGTCATACGGTGTATAGAAAGCCAACTCACACTGACAAGTACCTCCACGCGACTTCACACCATCATCCTACACATCTCCAGTCAGTCACAACCTCCCTCACACGTAGAGCTTATGATCTGTGTGATCAGGAACATCTACCAGGAGAGCTGGAGCATGTACAAGCGGTTTTAAAACGCAATGGATATGATGGTAGGATAAGGCCGCCAACATCAAGGCGAGAGCGAGCGCCAACGGTAGATAGGCAAGCAGCGTACCTACCTTATGTCAAAGGAGTAACAGATAAAATCGGCAGGCTATTAGGAAAGTACTCTATAAAAGCCACGTTTACTCCGGGGAGGAAAATCGCAAGCTATATGCGATCACCTAAGGACAGCTCGCCCTTAGAAAAATCGGGTGTTTACAAGATTGACTGTAGTTGTGGACGCTCGTATGTTGGACAGACCAAGAGGTCTATATCTCAACGGGTCAAAGAGCACATAACGGCAGTCAAAAACAGGGATATTGACAAGTCAGCTATCGCGAAGCATCTTTCACAAGCTGGAGTCAATCACTGGATTGAGCTACATCAGCCCAAAATACTTGCGACTGAACGCCATTACATACCACGGTTAGTTAGAGAGGCGATTGAAATTAAGAAGCATCCCAATTTTAATCGAGAAGATGGCTTCAAGTTATCAGGCACGTGGAATTCAGTGATTGAGCTTTGTAAAAAGAGTGTGCGAATAACTAAAAACAATTCCCGAACGGACACCGTCAGTGTTGTGTGTAAGGACTTATGCAACAAACGAAGAAGAAAGAGGGTAGACCGATATGGTTACCCTTGACAGCCGGACATCCATCGCAGTTCCTCAGTCGGCCAGCGACCATGATGGCAGAAGGGCCGTCGAAATATCTGGCAAAAAACGATATTAATCGCGGTAAGTCCCGTAATAATAATAACAGTAATCCTATTAGTATGTAAGAAGGTAAAATAAAACAGAGTAAAAGATTAACGCAAAATAAAATAAAAGGTAAATTAAGGAGGGCACAAATTATCGATCGGTTTAAACATTTAATTGAATCAAAAACAGAATAAAATAAATATTTAAGCTTCCATACAACAAACGTGATTTTATATAGATAGTGGTACGGAACCCTTCATTCGCGAGTCCAACTCGCACTTGGCCGGTTATTTATATTATGAATTTATTGTAATTATAGGGCCTGCCCTTCGAAAATACTTGTGCGAGGTGATAAAACACCCGAAAGCTCGCAGCAAGCGATGGTTGTCATCCTCAGTACCGCAGGACAGGTGGGAGGACCCCATAGCCAAATGTTCTTCAGCAGAATATCACACCAACAACTTGCTGGTAAAGTTTGATATTCAAAGCTACGTTTGCGTATCATCATTATCCTTAGGTCTTTTTAGTCTCCACTGCAAAGGCACGACCCTCTCTATTCCACCAGAGGATTTGGCCAACACTTACCACGCTGGCCAGACGGGTTGGAGAAGTATCATTGATGTTTGTAAGCTTTCTTTAGCTCGTAATTCCTAAGTCGCTTTTTACGACATCCACGAGAAGACGTGGGCGTACGTACGATTTTTTAAAATGTAGACCAATTTGTAAAAAATACGAAGAAGCAAGGTTCGTTCTGTCTGGTAAAAAGAAGAGAGGAAACAACAGTACTAGTCGGCGTAGCCATGCGTTTTTGAGGTATAATACCAATGTGTAGTGTTTTGAGAACATCTATGTATATAATGATAGTAAACCTATGAGTTCGTGCTTACTATTTGTATTATGAACAGTTACAGCCACATCTATACTTATGTTTAACGGAGTGTGTTAGTCTTCCGTTGGTAAGATGGGTCGAAGTCATCAGAAATATTGCGGATCGAACATGGGTGTAAATAGCAAAATATGATCTTCGATTTGCCGACGATATCGTTGTCATGGCAGAATCGATGGAAGACCTAAGTGCTACTCAAAAGACTACTAAATCGAGTTTTCTAACAAGTGGCCCTTAAAATGAACATGGACAAAACGAAAGTAATATCGAATGCCTATGTCGCACCCCTACCTGTTTGTGTGGGGAGCTCCACCTTCGATGTTGTAGACCAGTATATGTATTTGGGTCAATTGACTTAAGCAAGTTCCAGCTTTGAAGAAGAAGTCTTTTGACAAATTCGTCCAGGAAGCTACGCAGTGTCTTCTCGTCCAAAATATCTCTATGCCTGAAGACTAAAGTCAACTGAAGTCTAATAATTTTATGTATAAAACGATTGTAAAATAGTAATCTAATTTTTATATTTCAGAACCCAGTATTATTTGAAGAAACCTCTCAGTTACTGCCATTCAATGGTGTAATGGTAGAAATCGCACCGCATGGCTTGCTGCAGGCTATTCTGAAAAGATCCATGCCTGAGAGCTGCACCCACATAGCGATGACCAAACGTGGACATCCTGATAATGTGCTCCTAGTTCTTGAAGCTATTGGCAAGTACGTAATGCCTTGATATTACTCCTCTTTCAGCAAAAGCAAAAAATAAAAGAGACTGTTCTAAAAATTTGGCGTTCTATGGAAATGAGAAGACCCTACGCAAAATAAGTTAGATTTAGTGGCTGTTTAGCGGGAATTTTAAGCTATATGGGTTTTCACAACTGGGACTTGGTTCAGACCTCCATCTCATAATCATTTATTATTTCACAGGTACAATGGGTGTTAGGTACATAAAATCAAGTATCACTGTGTTGCGCCGTTAGGCTTACAGAGTATCTGTCATTTTCCTGTTACTCTATTGGTATTATTTAAAAACAATTTGAATTTTAGAGGCGGAATAAAATTTTTCACTATCTGAATAGGACAGAGAATCTATGGAAATTACCTCAAAAGTAACATTTAACTTTTTTTACAAATTTCCTACTACATAAGTAAACAGACCAATTTATAAGATATGACGGTAATATCAAACTTTCTCCTTGAATTTACAGATTGTACATGGCAGGCTACGTGCCTCAAGTGAGCACTCTCTACCCCAAAGTGGAGTTCCCAGTATCTACGGGCACTCCGTTCCTGTCGAACTTGGTGCATTGGATGCATAGTGAGGCTTGGTAAGTATAAACTACAGAAAACAGAACATTCCAACCTCAGCCTACATCAGTCCCCCGTTGACTGCAGCCCCCGTAGCAAGACCCCAGTGACAGCGTTTATCTCATCATCTATCACTATCTTACTCTAAATAAAACAACGAGTGTGATGGTACTAGACTGCTGCACGATATAAACTTTATCTGGGTTTATCGATGGTACCATACGACTTCAGGACTATTCCTATAAGAGGATAATTTGCCCATAATCACCACGCTGGGCAGAGTTTGGTGGTCGCAGTAAAAAAGTGGTATAAAAGCTTATGGTATAAGGACACTGCTGACCGTTCTGTTATTTATACATCACACACATAGTATTCTAATCTGTCGTCACCGTGCGGCAAAATAATCATTCTTCTTCTTATCGTGTGTGTTAGTGACTAACACTAGAGTTTTTAAACCGCCTTAAAGGCCTCTGACATGGTTTTAGGTAACGACCAATGTCAAAGACAGTGGACCGGGACCGACGGCTTAACGTGCCCTCCGAAGCCCGGTCATCTTACTTATTAGACAATCAGGTGATCAGACTGCAATGTCCTAACCAAACTAGGACAACAACACAAAATCGTTGCCCCCGCAGGGAATCAAACCCGCGACCTCCGGGTATGAGCCGATCGCTCTAACCATTACACCACGGAGGCAGTTATAATAATCATTCATACTTACCTATCTGTTGGATGCAGGCCGCTGTTGATCGGCCATTTTAGAAATCTTTGGGTGAGGCCTATGTCCAGCAGTGGACGTTATTCGGCTGAAATAATGATGATGATGATAATGATGGTACTTACCCATATTTTAATGTTCTTCTGTTTTAGGGGTATTTCATTGTTTATGTCAGCGCATAGGAACAAGATAGCGTCCTGCAAGTTTTTGGTCTCGATACACGATGACGACTGTAGTTTTCTTCAAGGAAACGTTGTGCGAGGTAAGTCATGCTTTATGCAGTAGTAGCTATTATGAATCCACCTAATCGTTCGTTCTAAGGTATACCATAGGCACAGAATAATAATACTACAAGGGTCATTAATATTACCGATATCGTACTTGCCGATACCTATAAATCCCCTTACCGGTGCAAAAATAACTTATATGAGCATATCGTAGCGCGGACCATATTTACTACACATCTAGTATGACATTAGTTTATGTTTTTTTTTATATATCATCATCATCATCGTCATAAATCATGTTAACAGGCGATGCGGCTAGCAACCCATCACTGTATTGATTGCTTTTCCATCTTCTCGCCCACCATGACGCTAAAAGTGGCTTTTGGGTCTTGCGGCCCTGGGCTCTGCATAGAACCGCAAGACCCAAAACGCTCTGTCTGCCCCGTTAGGGATAAAGACGTGATAGTATGTATGTATGTATCATCTTCATAATGCTACTACAGAAGCAGAATCCGAAGCCATACTTGGTCACTTTCATATATTTAATGATCAAATATTTTTCTCAATCGTTTGTCTATTATTACATCTGGTATAACAAAATATATACTAAAACAAAATATACTAATTTTAAGGGTTAATTCAGTCCATGACACTGATCCTCTTTCCCCAAGTAACACGTATCGATATATGAAAGTAATTTCTTGCCTGCTATATAAGTTCACCGATCAGCTGATCCGCTGAGTTTGTAAGGAAAGCTAAAAATTATTTTATGTTTTGACATGTATTTTCCTTGGGAAAAGTTGTTCAGTATCACGGATTAAATTCACCTTTAAAATAGTTTTAGTATATTTTGTTACACCATTAATTCGTTTGAACAAATACCCTGCATGGGCATGTCATAGTGTAAAACCACGGGAAACAGCCAAAAGGTGTATTCCATGGTAGTAACTCCAGTTTCTGCCACTACATCCACAAAAAATAAATAAACAACTTGTACAATGTTCATACAGGAAAAACAATCTACCCTTACGCGGCGGCTCTAGTAGCAGTGTGGGATACCCTGGCGATGTCCACAGAGCAGAAGAGGAAGCAATTGTCGGTGCAGTTCAGTGACATCCGGCTTTATGCCCAGCCTATATTGCATAACCGGAGATGTTTGAGGATCCATGTGAATTTGCACAGAGGCACTGGGATGTTTGAAGTAAGTTGGTGTGAGGTTATGAGAGGTAGTGGAGACATGAAGTGTGTGGCTCTAAATTTTTAAGCTAATTTACAAAAAAATATAACAGCAGCTTCCCACAGCCCTTCGCCACATAGACCATGGGGTCCATGGGGTCCATGGGGACCAGAAGCAAAATCTTTTGTGACTGAGATTTTAACGCGTCTCCGCGAAATTACAGGCGATCCAAGGGCGGGCAGTTTCTTTGCACAAAGGATTTCTATTGCGGTGCAGAGGGGCAATGCTGCCAGCTTTCTGAATACCCTGCCTCGTGGCTAATTTATTTATAATTTTTATTTTATTTAAATTTGTAAATAGCATGTTAGTGTTGACGCTATGATATAACGGTTTTAAGATAATTATGTATGTACTGTATTTATTTATTTGGTGCAATAAAGGATACCTATGGTATTTCATATAATTAAAAAAAAAAACGGAACTTATAGTTATGTTACTTTATAGGTTTTAGACGATGATTCTCTGGTAGCAACAGGATATGTAGTTGGAAAAATAGTACCAGTTAAGAAGAATATTGTACATCAAATACCGGAGTATAAAGGGAAAATGCTGAAGTCTGATGAAGTTTATGAACTACTGAAAAAGAAAGACTTTTCCTATAGGTAGGTATTCATAAATGCGTCTACTTTTATATTGGCTTAGTTAAAAAACCACATTAGTATCGAATTATAGAGACAGTTTTGGTGCGTGTGACGTTTGAATCTTAAGAGGTCCCATTATCCTAGACAATCAGACTTTTCCAAACAAACGTAGTCAGTCAAGCTTTTTTAAAACGACGTGTCAGATTTAGACAAAATTTTATAAAAGAAATATAAGGGTGTAGAAGTTTCCCATATTGATACTATATAAACTATATTCTACTTCAAGTCCATATTTTTAATTTAAAAACTAGTTATATGTTAAGATGTATGCCATTTCTTTAAAATTACAAAGTTTCCATGCTGGTCTGGGAGAATGTACCAGCTGCTTCTCTTCTCGCGCAGATCGTAAAAGCCGATCGTGGGAAAGGGCTACATTTGAATCATGGTAATAGGCGATGCGGCTAGCAACCCATCACTATTTTGATTCCTTTTCCATCTTAACGCCCACCATCACGCTAAGCGTGGCCTTTGGGTCTTACGGCCCTAGGCTCTGTCTGCCCCATCAGCGATATAGACGTGAAAATGTATCTGTATCTGTACAAAAAATTTCCGTACATGTACATAATTTTAAAATTAAAGCTACGTTTGCATAAAAATGTCTATGGTAAGAGGACTCAATTTACAATTCTTAGTTTGATGATGAATCTGAGTTATGCATGCTCGTTTTATTTGACCACTTTGACACAAAAGTAGTCTGCATAGCTACCTCACTCTTAAACTGCTTCATGAACTACAAACATCTGCTTTACGGCAATGCTAAAGATCCGATTGTTTCTGCAGATTGTACACTAAATTGTCTAAACTTTATCTCTAAGAAATTATTAGCCTGGTCTTCATCCTTTGCTACCTGCTTTCCAGTGGTGAATTCCGCAGCATCTTTGACTTAAGCGAGAACTACAACAAAGGCCACATGCTCTGGAAAAACAACTGGACCACGTTTATCGACAGCCTCATCCAGCTTTACACCTTACACCACCAGTACGAGGGAGCCTCCGAACCTCGTATCATCAGGAGCCTTAGTATCGACGTTAAGGAACAGCACAAGAACATACTGCATTTTGATAAAACTTCCGTAATGGAAGCTGATTTTATTCCGGAGCATAATTTGCTATGGTAATTATTATTTACTTACTGACTTCCAAAGAAGCAGTGTTTTCATTTTCATAAGATACTTTTGTATATGTGTTATAATATTCAACAGCTTAATTTTAGTTCCATTGCATTAGATAATAAAGGCTGTCATGTAATTTCATAACAATCAAAATTTTCTGATCATATTTACACGATAACATATTCTAATTTTTTCAGTTGTGGTGGAATCATGTTGGAAAATGTTTTGTTCCACGATTTGCCGCCATTGGTGAAGGAGATTGCACTGAAATCTCTTAAATTTGTGCCCCGTTTCCAATCAGGAGATAGTGATGTATGTAAATGAATCAGAGAAAAAAAATTGTACAATGTAAAAGTTCATTATAAGTCAGTGATAACGTATTTGTTTTAGGTAACTGAAACATTACAAGTATATCTTCAAATTATATTAGAAAATGTTAACAAAACTGTTGTGAACATAATAGATACTATTCAGGAGACTGATCCGGACCTGTCTATTAAAATAAAGCACGTATTAAGAGATGCTTGTAAAGCTAAACTCATTTTCAAAGCAGCAAATACAGAAACTATCAAGGGAGATAGCTTGAATGATGCCGATGTATTAATAGTTAAAAACTTGTCAACGGATACAAAGGTAACAAAATTATAAGCGTGTAAATATAGTCGTGAATAGTGTACCTAACTTTAAAAAAATTGCCAATCTGAAATGTAACATGTCCAATGCTAGTAGCATTGGACATGTTACATTTCAGATTGGAGTACCTAGCGAAATGTTAGAGATGTTTATGGAATAAACAGGCCTTGTAATGCACATAATATTTTAATCTCATGAATTCCATTATATTGCAACAAATATCATCTTTTTTAGTCTCTTCTGCAGGAGCACGGCACTCTCTGTACTACTGGAGCCATAATTAGCCAGAGCAGCCAGAGGACTTGGCCTACACTCTCCATGCTGGCTAGACTGATGGGAGCGGTCAGGCCTCATAGATGTTTATAAGTTTTGTTTCGCTTGTAATTCCTAAGTCGCATTCTACGACATACACGGGTAGACTTGGAGAGGTCATATTTTACTCTACCGGATACCAAACAGTAAACATTGCCACATTGCAACAAATAGACGAGTGGCAAAACAAGAGGAACCCTGTGCACAACAGAGGAAAATAATACCTAAAATTAAAAAAAACTGTAAATTTTGTAATAAAATGACAAATTTTTTAGCTGCCTGGATTACTTCATGACACTCTTCAGAGAAACGTCTTCGTCATAAACATAGAAGAAGATTACAACACCTCTAAGGTTCGCCCATCGAAGCTCTATCGAATCGTGTCGACTTCTACTCACAAGAACTCGAGATTGGAGCTTGCAAGATGGCGCCCCTTGGTCCCTACTTCTGGAGTTACAACGATAACCGTCCGCAGTCAGTCGGATCTGTCACTTCTTTCTAGATCAAGAGCTTCTCTCCCATTAGGTCATACCCTAGTTATCTTAACGCCTCATCCTCAAGTCCATGGATTAAAAGAGCTTGTAGCTGCATGGAGGAAGGATGCAGAACGCAACCAAATATACATGATAGCAATGAGTAAGGATATGGAAAGCCAGTGTTTGACTCAATTGCCTGACTTGGATTTGGCATTTAACATTCTGAATAATGTAAGTAAAATCCTTGCAAAAATGACATCATCATCATCATCATAAGGTCTTTGTAGTCTCCAATGCAAAGGAGCTCTACCGTCTCTGTACTACTAGAACCAGAGCACCCAGAGGAATTGACCTACACTCTCCGCGCTGGCCAGACGGGTTAAAGAGGTCTCATTGATGTTTATAAGCTTTGTTTAGCTTGTATTTCCTTAGTCGCCTTCTGCGATATCCACGGCAAGACTTTGAGTGGTCCTATTCTACTCTGCCGAAAACCGCACGGCGAGTTATTCCAAAACTGTAAATGGGGATAAACTTTGGATTTACCCATTTAATGCGATGCGAATGAATGTATTGTTATAAAAATTTGCACTAAACGTGTAAAGATGATAACTTTGAGAGCTCTATCTATGGGGCTTCACAGCAGAAGGACTGTGATCTAATTTACAAAGTTGTTGGTAGTATTTAATACAATACAATACCCTTTATTGCACAAAATAAATAAATACAGGACATAAGTAATTAATGTAATTATCTTAAAAACTACGCAAGAGGCGGAGGGAGGTTGCTTGCAGGCAACCTCGCTACATAGAAAAAAGTGATGGAAATTAGGTCATTTATTTTTAGTTGCGATAAGGCCGCCTTTTGACATCTGTTTCATGTATCTAGTTATAAGTCCGTAACATTATAATAATAAAAATAAAAACTGTTTCTGTTGCAATAACCCAGTATCAGTCCATCCCAAATTCATTCCATAACCATAATTTACATGCAATAGATTTTTCTTCTGCCAAAACCTATTCAAGGGTACACCTTTCATAGGTATATCCAGGAATAGGTTTTGGCGGGAGCGCCACATGACAACAACTTCTCCAAAGGGCCTCTACGTGTTGGATCTGTATCCCCACGCAAGCCTCTTAAAGGACCGGGGTAAAAAGACCCGTGATTCTCAAAAGAAAATAATAAATAAAAATATTTATTGGGTAACAAACATTTTAACAATATTGCAAGTAGTTGCTGGAGCCCCCTTTTAAGCAAGGAGATGCTTGTAACAGGAGCCTCCGCTCTTCTTAGCACTAAAACAAAGTTACAATAAATGTTACCATAATAACTTCCCCTGTGTATTAAGTTTTGGTGCAGTAAAGATCACTAATATGACCCAGTTTCGTTTATTTGCATCAATAACATCAATGACTAGCAATGACTTTATACTTTGCCTTATAGGGCGTTTGGGGAGGGGAATTCTATCTGCCCTGCAGAGAAGAACCTTCACAAAGCAGCGTGGTGTCCTTGAAGAGAATGCGAGTTGGAGACCCCAACTCATTGCGGTGGGTGGAGCAGCCGCCGTTGGAAGGAGCTGGGATTCCTGTCACGGTAGGCTTTACGCTCGTCTTCGCATAATAATTGATTTTGAAAAATGGAACACTGGAATTTGTATAAAATTTTCCTTTTCCGAGTTTTATAAGTTGATCGCCTGGAACTTTTTAATTTGTAAAGCCTACTTAAAAATATACTATAGCTGTGATTTTTTAACCACTTTTTCGGAATGATTAATATACATTCCCACACTAAATTTCAGCTTTCTAGAATTTATAGTCTCCGAGTAAAACCGCGGACGGACAGACAGACAGTCGGACAGACATGGCGAAACTTAAGGGTTTACTACGTAACCCTAAAAAAGGACGCTTTAGCAAAAGTGTAGCCTGATGAGCATTTTTTTGCCCACGCGAACAAATAAGTACTTACTCTCAATGTGCCTACATACTATGTGGGTCTCACGCTCAGCTAACTACATGGGACAGTTCAAATTCCCACATTTTTACGTTTTTATTTTACTTTAATGTTGTAAATATTAAGAAAATCACGACCGTAAGTTTTTATTTCTTTGAAAATTTTAAGATACTGCCACTGTACCGAACTGTTTTAGTTAGCTTGGTAACATGTTAGTAGTTATACTAAGTAATATAAAAAAAAACAAGAAACAGAAAAGTAACAACAATATTTATTTTTGTTAACTAGATTTAAAATATTTACGTTAAGTAAGTAAGTATTACCTTAACTTATAGACCTAATCTTAAATTTAGTTTAACAGACTTAAGTTTAAAGTATTAAAAATAAAATGAAGTAAGTGAAAAGAAGAGTCGTGAGTCCATTTAATCGCACCGCAACTTTACCGGTAATTAAAAAAATCAAACCACTGCCCTGGTAGCTTTAGGTAGATGGTGACGTTGCAGAATTCCGGTGCGGTAGACAATTTAATAAAGTCGGGTAGGATGGCCGAAGGGGTAATGTAGTAGTTCCAGCACGCGAGCGGAGTCGTTGCCGAAATCGGGCACGAATTTCTTGCCCGAAGAAAAGAAATTCACGGTTTTACTTTGACCAGGTTCACTACTGCAGTTTCAACCATCGAGACACGAAGCAAGCGGTGGGACTCTCCCAATCCGAAGACAACGGCACGGAGTCTTTGGCGATGGAGTTCAGTGGTGTCACTGACAGGTATTCCAATTTTAATTATTAGTACCTGGGCGACCGAGCTTGGCTCGGTTACGTCTCAAACATTTACTTTTTGTTTTAACTTGTCTAATAACAATACAAAGTTATATATAAACTTGAACATAAAATAAAACAAAAGTAAGTCCCCGAGTGGGATTCGAACCAGTAACACTCTTTGTAGCGGTCCGCATCCCTATAAGCTGAGCCAAATGGTTAGCGACTGGAGCGACGAAATGAGCGACCATATTCTGCGTGGAAAGAAAAACGCATGAAAATTCGAAAACACGCGTTTTCCCAAACATAAAACTAATCTAGATCGATTGTTTACCCCCGAAAACCCCCATATACCAATTTTCTGCGAAATCGGTAAAGCCGTTTTCGAGATCACAGAAATTTATAAATATATAAATAAATAAATATACAAGAATTGCTCGTTTATACCCGACAAAAAAGTGTTGTATGACGCTAATATCTGTCCGTGCCATCGTAGCGCTCGAACGGGTAGACCAATTCCGACGCGATTTTATTGGAGTGGCAGTCGTATACTAACTTGATCGTTTCGCAAACCGGCGCGATTCGTCAACTTGCTCTTTTCGCTACCTGACGCTATTTGACAACTTGATTTGGGCTGCTAGCGCGTTTGGCCTACTTCAGCCATTCGCCAAGAGCGCGGTTTACATAATACCGCATTTTTTAGCACTTAGTACATCTAAAACGTGAAAGCAACTTTCTTTCCGGTGGTTCTCAGCCATGTTTGATAAAAATCGGTTCAGTCGTTTAAAACTTATTGGGTGATAACGCCTCGGGGTTTTGTAATGTGTGCTCACAACAACTGCAAAGCTGAGCTTACGTCTCGAGAGCTATAGTATAGTTTAAACCGCCCAAACCACGAAGATCTCCAACAGTAACCTTGTCTTGTGTTGTGTCACGCTCAACTTTATTTAGGTAAATAGTTTAAACATAGTTTAAATTTATTCTGCGATTTATAATAAGGGTGCTTTCCAGCTTATTCTTTTCCAGTTCGCATGGTCTTCGACCTCCATCCTCCATATTTACGAGAACACTGAGTAGCATCATGGATGTTGTTCGAATTTGTCTTTTTGTTTGAATTGTACTAATGTACACCAACCAACCCTCTTTTCTGCTAGATATATAATTATTTTGAAAAAACAACAAGCTCAACAAAAACTAAACTATGTATAAAACTACTTATTGTATACTTTCTCTAAGGTATTCATGATATTTTTCTTATAATTTTTGGAAAAAATTAATAATCTGAAATAAAAATTAAGGTCATTCTGAAATGATCTCTTTTCAAAACTGCGCCGTCTCTGGCTGGCACTTTCATCAATTATTATTTATTAGTTATTCGCAGAAATAACGTTTCATTGAAATGGTTTATCGAAACGTAATTTGCTGCGGTTAGGTGAAACGTTATATGATAGAAATATAAATAACGTATATTTACATTTAATGTTAGGTGTATTTTATTAGTTTTAGTTTTATAATTTTGATCTTTTGTTGTTTAGTGGTGAACGTGTGATGGGCCTGTTACCCAAAGGAGCTGCAAGCTCTCGAGTGCTGGCAATCCCGGAGATGCTGTGGCCAGTACCGGCGCACTGGAGTCTCGAAGACGCGGCCACTGTTCCTCTTGCCTATGCCCAGACCATATATTGTCTGGTATGATTATACAGTTATAGAAAAGTATTTTATATAAAAAATAAAACAAAATTACCATCGATATCTGCCGTGTAATTCACTCCAAGTCCTTCCGTGGATGTCGTAGAATTAGGCGACTTAGGAAATACAAGCTAAACAAAGCTTATAAACAACAATGAGATCCAACCGGTCCGGCCAGCGAGGAGAGTGCAGGCCAAAGTCCACTGCTCTGACCAAGTATAGCTCTGGTAGTACAGAGAAGGTCGTGCTCCTGCAGTGGAGACAAAAAGACCTGATGATGATGACCATCGATTTCACGTTACATTTTCATTCTTCTTTTTTTGTGAGGGTAAGTTTCTAAAAAGGATATGATTTTTAAGCTGCCTAATTAACGCACAGCAAGGATATAGAAATATTTTATGCCACATGTAGTACAAAACCAAGTGTGAACCACTGCTTAGAATTGTTTAACTGCAAAACCAAAACTTATTTATTGCACAACTGTGTTTATAAAGGTTATACATAATGATTTAAGTATTTTTCAACAGTTTGCCGTAAGTTAAGTTTTGCGTAAGCGATAATCATGCCAATGTCCACTGGGCCCTCGAGTTCTAAAATTCTGCTTCATAATCATCATCAGGTCTATTTGTCTCCAGTCTCCACTGCAGGAGCACGACCCTCTCTGTGCTGCCACTCTTCACGCTGGCCAGACGGATTGGAGAGGTCTCATTGATGATTATAAGTTTTGTTTAGCTTTGTTTTGTTTTGTTCAACAGTTAATCAAAGGAGCACTACGCGATATTGACAGCGTATTCGTTCATTGCGGCGCTGGTGGGCTGGGACAAGCTGTCATCTCGATGGCGCTGGCAAATGACTGCAGAGTCTTTACCAGCGTCAGCAGTTTGGAGAAGAAGCACTTCCTGCTGAAACGATTCCCAAAATTAAATGGTAAGCTAATGGTGTCAAGTATTTTTTTTAAAAAACACTGAATATAGAAACCAAGGCAGATATGACATTTACATAGAAGACATTTTATTTATTTATAGCGTTATAATAGGGATGTGGATTAAAATAATTTGGTTCATTAGATAGATTATTAAAAAGTATGGTATTATACCTCTTTTTTCACTAGCAAATAATGACGAAGATACAATGCATATAAATTTCGCGTGTCGTTACGATCAGCTACGTTTTTCTACACTCCGAAACTTCGAAGCGCTGCATCTCGTCTGCGTCGTGAATTTTTACTTCTTTGCAAAATGAAAACATATAAGGTCTTTATTTTTATTTACTTTGATCAGGTAGTAATTTACAGGATTTATTCATTGTTTTAGCAAAGATGAGCCAAGAAAATTACATTAAACTAAACGCTATTTTATAAATGAAAACCATAACTTATGGTCCTTTTTTTTGGTTAACCTAATTGACAGACTGATGAAATAATATATTTTTTTATCAGTCCACCAGAGATATGGGACTTAACCCATATCTCTGCAGTCCACTTCCCAACTAACGTCAATTTCCGATTGACGTCAATAGATGTAAATTTTTAAATACAATAAAATAGAAATACTTACATAAATTCTGAATCTGGATTGGTTATTTTTTGACAAGTGTCTATATAAACAATGCGTAAGTTTAATTTTGACGTTAATAAAGAGTTACAAAACAAATCTTTTTAATTATTTTACAAGTACCCTGCTTATATTTTAGCTGAAGACATCGGTTACTCTAGGGATCACACATTTCTGGATATGGTTCTCACGCGAACTAAAGGAAAGGGAGTGGTAATGTCATTCAGCTGTGTAGAAGGTGCTCTTAAAGACGTAAGTTTAAATACAGTTTCTTAGTTATATGCATATTTTAACAACTGTCTGCCATCTAGTAATAACAGTCATTATTACAAACTATAGAGAATATGCATTTTTTTAATTTGCTTAATAAAACCCGTATTTACCACAGTAAACAAATATGAAATGATTTATAAAATATCTTAATCAGCGACGAACTTGAGATACTTTAAAGATTCAATAAGAAAGAGAAGTCCGAAAAGGACTGGTAATGTCAACGTCCATGTCATCTATACATTTGCCATAGAAAATAGCCTTTTTGCAAGTGAGAAAGACATTTTCGTAAAATCGTCATATCTCGTTCGTTTTTCAACCAATTTTTATTCTGTTTTCACTATTAGTATTTCAATTTTGAATATTAATGGGTAAACTGGTTAGGTAACATATATCTATTTTTTTTATATGCATATTAATTATGCATATTCCCTATGAAGTACCTAAATAAGTGTGTAGGTTTCCTTAAGATGATTTTCTTAGTTGGAAGCAAGTTGAGGTAGCTGAAAATAACGTACATGAGTACAAACGTAGAGGTACAAGTCGAGTAAGGATCAAAGTACTATTAATACTATTGGCACTATAAAAATTATTCTGTACTCGGGCCTTTCAGATGCACAGCACAGACTGTTGACGTGGTTGCCCAGCTAAATAATTATATTGTCATATCATAATATATATCAATAATATTTTAAGTTAGGTAGATATTTTTTAAATTTATGAGTAAGTACGATAAGGTATGATTGTTTTCTAGAATTTACATTGTACGGTACGTAGAATAACTTCTAAACATTTCACTACAAACCTCAGTGGTTTATGTAAATGTCTTATAATCATATGTTGTATCTATTTTTGGAATGTTTGTTCAAATAAATAGATAAATAAACTTGACCATGTCCCTAGCTGTTATCTTATTGGCAACTAGCAATTTTTATAACTTGCGACAAAAATCGTTCTTCCTTTCAGGTCACACTTCACACATGCGGCAACAACGGCATAACCTTCGACTTCTCTCAGATACCCAATACTGAACACTACTCCTTCGGAATGTTCCATTTGACTAAAGATAGATCTTACATTGTCATGGAGGCTTCTAGTCTATTTGCAAGTACTGACATTATGAAAGTAAGTTTTTTTGACATTTTACCTAAATATTCTTTTTTTGATTAAAAGAAAATTTGATTTAAATATTCTTGCCCACAATTACAATGTGATAGTGCTGCATAGATCGTCTAATTTAAAACTACTTGCTTTGCTTTTCGGTTTACGCCTAAAAGCAAATTAGGTGTTTATTCTTAATACATGCATTTTTTTCTTCCTGCTTGTTAAAATGCTGAACAACCAGATCTGTTGACCACCTAGGCATAAGCGACTCGAACGTGCCACATGACAAAGCAAACGTATCACTTTAAACATAAGCCGCGTACTTCGCCTTAATTCTTTAATGACATTATCTGGATTAGTCGCACGATTAGTTGATAGATTAGAGAGGAATTCTCTTCCCGAGATGGAACTTGACTACGTCACAAAGTGTTGCGACTGATTGTTCTTTTCATGAATATTAAATAAAATATTAATAATTTAGCTATTTAGTATCTCGCGATTCTCGCGTGATTCATCAATTCAATATTTTATAAATTGATATAATGGATTATTAATTTCGAAATTGGTATATAAAGTTCCAAAATGCATTACGCTCGGGTAATTCAATTTTACACTTAGCGAAGAGAATACCTTATTTTATTATACCATAGATTAGAGCACAGACGAGACCAACCCACAGTCAAACTGCCACATGTTGTCAATGAGGCGTTTTCCAGTGAAAAAAATGAGGTTAAAAACATTGTCAATAGATGGCGCTTAATAGTTTTAAATCGTTCTGTCAAAAATGAAAGTGGCCGTTTGGTTCAATACTTTGTCATTTATTAACCAACCTTGTATTTTAACAATAATTTGATTAAAAATACATATTTACAAACAATAATATGTTTTTAACTAAATTTAAAAAAATAAAAATATTAAATATTCCAAAGAAAAACCCTCACCATGAAAATTTTATATGAATGAGACATTGACAGATCTATTTATGAGATTGAACGATTTTTTTTTAAAGGTAACGCCTCTTTAATGTGTCTCTATGAGTATTTACTCCGACACATTGAAACAATCATAATTGGTTAAAAGGAGTTTATTTTTGGACTATAAGTACTATATTTTTAAAAATTTATAAAAACTAATTGCAGGAGATCCAAACGCATATGGCTGATGGCATAGCTCGAGGGACTGTAGTGCCGCTAACTCGGATAATCTTTCCTCCAAATGAAGCTGTTCGAGCTCTCAGACTGCTGGCTGCAGGCAGACACAGGGGTCGAGTGATGCTGAAAATGCACGACTCTAATATACGAGCACAACCTAGGTATGGCTAACACTTAAAATAAATAAATAAGGACAAATTACAGATTTTAGCTAGGCCTAAATTTTCATTTCCCGTGTACATATTATTACTTGAATGACTAGTAAACCCTACTTAGCTCTAATAGTTTCCCTTTTAACTACGTTATTGACCAAGCAAGCAAAGCGTCTCAGATTTTTCCCATTTATTTAAAAAAATAACATATATCATGCGTTTTCTTTTTTAAAATTTTATTCTTTTTTGTTACAATTATTAAGTTGCACTTTTTTATTGGGTGAGTTTCAACGGGTCGGGCGGGGTGACTCGTTAGGCCTAATGCTCACAGAGCTGCTAGTACTATTGCCGTAAAATTTACGTATCTATATACAACCGTTTAGCTGATAGAGGAGGACAACTGTAATAAAAATTTGCCAACTTAATATTTTACAAACGAGTCCCTCAATTGATTTTAAAAGACCATCAACAAATTGACCGCTGCTCTCTAGCTTGTCTGTCTCTGACGGGGGCTTACCATGACCTCTAGCAATATTGTATTCAAAATAGTACTTCTTTCAGCTGTGAAAGTATAGGTACCATTGATGAATAGCGATACTTGGCTGCCCTTAATAGAATGAACATTTATGAGAAGACTTGTATTTGGAACTTCTTCTTCCTTTATACTATAAAAATAAATCTTTACTTTGTATTTTAGGTTGGCATGCTCACCTGATAACTGTCACCTTATTGTAACTGACAATTACGACTGTGGTCTTCAGTGGGTGAGGCGACTGGTTGATCGCGGAGCCAAGAAAATACGAATGCATTCTCTGATGACGAGCAACGACGTTCTAAATGAAGTGACGTAAGCATGACTTTGCAATAAAGATGCAATACATAGTCTAGATATCAATATTCATATTCTTATTTTTATTTCTACTAACTTCTTTGCCGTGTGGTTTCCAGCAGAGTAGAATAAGGCCACTCTAAATCTGACCGTGGATTCCGTAAAAGGCAGCTTAGGAAGTACAAGCTAAACTAAGCTTATAAAACATCAATAAAACCTCTCCAACTCGTCTGGCCAGCGAGGAGAAAGTAAGCCAAGTCCAGTGTCTGCTCTGGTCAAGTATGGCTCAAGTAGTCGTGCTCCTGCTGTGGAGATAGAAAGACCTGATGATGATTATTATTATTTTTACTTAAATACGAAATTAATTGTATTTTTGTTTATTTCTTACCTCTTTATTAAATACTATACATGATTCAAATTTTTCGAGGGACGTAATGAAAAAATCTCCTTTTTTTATAGAAATTGGCAGAACAAAGGCATAGATCTTGGAATCACTTTTGATGGAGATCTAAAAAGTACCAAAGGAGTACTGGGTCTACTTAATAATTGTATTAAAGCAGGCCCTATGGAGGGCATGTATGTGATATCCGTGGACAGCAAGGTCCATCAAAATACCGTGGATAACTTGGACGTAGTGTCGAGGAAGCTTTGCCCAGGACTCCAGTACGTGATTGTTATTCTTTTTATCCTTATAGACAAACAGATACAAACGTCGCCATGTGTATCTGTTTGTCCTTGGTTCTAAGACTATAACTACAAGAAAGCTGTAATTTTGTATGAGTATATACATATATTAATCACGCCGAGTTGTGGTAAAATAAAAACAATAAATATTTTTTTTTCGGGTAGTAAAGTGAATCGATCTCGATCGTTGAATAGGTCTTACAAAAATATTTTTAGTGGCAATAGCTCAAAGTTGCCATTCGCAGTTGGGAATTGCACATGCGCAGTGTAGGAGTCCGTAGTCACGGACGCCTATACTACGCGTGGCCCGACACACACTTTGCCGGTTATTCTTTTTCTTACAACAGTGATACAGAGAAAGGATCAATCGAATCGAGTAAAAATAATAATGAAATGTTCATGACGATTTCAGGTATTTTATAGTGATAAGCGGAGAAAATTCTTTGGGACAGCAAATATGCATGTCCCGGTCACAGGAACGATTGCCAGCTAATAAGCTTATTCTTTCCAAAGCCAAGGTACTATTTAAATTTAGATTATGCTTTTTTTGTATTAGATAATGACTTATTTTATTAATCCTTAATTTAGTAAACATAAAACAAAACAGGAAGAGAGACATGGAAAGCACTCCACCGACAAGAGCCCAGCTCTTAAATATAAGAAGAAAACAAAACTGCACATAAATATACTTCTTTTTAAATTGCGATGGGAAACGGTAGGATTTTGTTCGTTTATTGCCCGTGGTCCTATCACGGAGTTCTACTGGTCGATCCATAGGCAATTTTTTTTTAATTCACTTCACGACCAATGCACATACAAAAACAATTTGAGTTTGGCTGCTCTTAGCAGACAAAGACCAGGGCCGCAAGACTCGAAGTCCACTTTTAGGGATTGATTGCTAGCCACAATTTGGTTTCGCCTATTCCCTTTAACGATCTGTGCGAGAAGAGAAGCATCGTAGAACTCAAACGATGCGTAGTCGTGCCATTGGTAATTCTGATTTTGGGATGTGATTGCCCACACCTCACGTCCTATCTAGTTGTAAGAAAAGATTCCTAATGTTTTGTTCTTATACTTATATCCAGAAAAACCTTTTCTGCAATGCTCTCTTGGACGGGATCGAACGAGCACTCCGTTCCAAAAATACAGTCCTGGTCGCAGACTGTGGTGATGATACGGAATCTTCTTTGCTTGACCAGATTGCTTCTATAGCTGGTACGAAAGACTGATAGGTGTTGGTAGTGTGGCTCTTTAGTACATCTCTTTTTTTAATGCTTTTTAATCTGTGGTGGTTTAAATGATTTTCCTTTTATATGGTGAATGGACTGTGGTGAAGTACTACTTTTATTTTAAAATCTATTTGTAACAAATCTGTTCCTGGTATTTATATTTTTGTATAATTTTAAGGTATTTCATTATGTTTGGTGAGTGATGTCAGATAACCAATAAAGGTTGACTGGAAGAGATCCCTATCTGGGATAAGTCCACCTTTGTACTGTTCTCAACTTTTAACTTGTATTTTTGTCCTATTTTTATGTACAATTAAGATTTGACAAATAAACAAAACAACAAAACTACTGCACTAAATCAACGAATTTGTTTAGAGATAGAAATTCAATATCTACTTTGGAAGCCTTGGGACTTAGTGAAGTGAAAGTGAAAGCAGTGAAACTTTATGAAAGACAACTACAGTCTTTGCTGCTACCCCGAAGACAAATTGAAAACTATCTGTACTAAATCTACGAATTTTTTTAGAGATAGAAATTCCCTCTGAAGTAGATGGCAATACTACTTTGGAAGCCTTGGGACTTAGCGAAGTGAAAGTGAAAGCAGTGTATAACTTTATAAAGGACAACTACAGTCTTTGCTACCCCGAAGACAGATTGAAAACTCTCTCTGTGGAACGGTTGGTTAAAACTGTATTTAATTTTATTATAAACTTTAGTCTACATTGTATTTTTTTCATCCACGTAAAGTTAGTATCAGAGATACTTGACCGCTCCTCCACCTATATCTTGAATTTTCTCAAAAACTGAAAATAATTTGAACATGAAAATGTGAATTCATAGAGATTTTAATGAAGTCTTTTTGAATACATTTTCATGTAAATATTAATTTCAGTATAAGAGAAAATTCAAAATATAGATAGAGGAGGGGTCAGGTATCTCTGATGCTGACTGTATATCTTTCAATGCAATGAATTATCCTGTTATTTCTTTTATTATGCAAAACAACATTCGCAATAATCATTTATTTTAGACATTCTAGGTAACAGTTGACAAAATAAAACGCTTTCGGTCTGTCGTTTACAAAATCTTTAAGAGAGGCCTATGTCCAACTGTGGAAATGTGGACATCAAGCGGATGCAATGATAAGGAGTGTTATTTTTATAATTTACCAGGATCAAAGCATTGGAGTCAAAGGTGACAGAATCAGACTTCAGAGAAGTGACAGGCTTGGAAAACTTCTTCACCATCGTGGACTCGGATGAGCTGTTAGCTACGACTGAGATGGTGTTCTTGCCCACTATTGGCAGTAACTCCGCTTTGGTATGTACAGCATAATTCTTACAAACTTTTGTTGGAACTTCTTGTGTTCATATTTTTTGGTTTTTATACTATCGCACTTTGAATAAACGGGATTTACCATTAGCACGAACTTTTTTTTGGGTTTATTGTTTTGAATAGAGGTTTTATCCTTCTTGACAATCAACAGACTGACTGGAGTGCAGTGGTAGACACCACTTGTTGATGTTTTTAGGGTTCCGTACAAAAAATGAAAAAACGGCACCCTTTAAGGATCACTCGTGCGTATATCCGTCCGTCTGTCACAGCCAATTTGTTCCGAATCTACTGGCACAAATCAGGTGAAATTTTATAGGATGGTGTAATCTTATGACTCAAACACAGATGTGCAAAGTAATATATTTTTTAAATAAAGTACTTTTCGGGGTACAAATTAGGAAATTTAAAAAATGTTTTGCAGACCTTACTGTGTCACATATCAAATGAAAGGCTCGTTATGAAGATCTCAGGTATATTTTTGTTATTATTATAAAATAAGAAGTTTTGATTTTATTGAAGAAAGGAGACAAAAAGTTACAATTCTTCGAACTCTTCGAAATTACTGAGCCTAAAATTTGCTTGTAGATTTCAGTAAAACCTATAAGAATGTTTATCTATATATGTATTTGTTATAAAATATAGTATCGTTGAGTTAGTATCCCATAACACAAGTCTCGAACTTACTTTGGGGCTAGCTCAATCAGTGTAATTTGTCCCTAAAAAAAATTCATCAATTGAAAATAGTGGTTAACTCAATATAATACGTTCACTAACGGAAAATAGTTCACTAAAACACCACTAGGTAACGCAAGTAGTAGTTAACTCGCGTCTTACTGTGAGGATTTCAAATGTGATTGACTTTTACTTTGTACAAGTAAAAGTCAATCACATTTTGGCAAGTGCGAGTTAAACTCGCGTGAGGGTTCCCTCACGCGAGTTTAACTCGCACTTGCCCGGTTTATTTTTCTATTCTAAACGCTAAACCCAACCATAAAGGTTCGTGTTAAGTTCCGATCATATATTTTTTTGGAACGAAGTTCCTTATCGCGCGTTGCCAAAGGAGGCTATACGGAAAAAATTAAGACCAAGAGTTGTAACGACACTTTTTGCTATAGTTTTAAGCCGTGCGGCGTGCGCGTGTTTCTTTGTCTGTCTCTCTCTAACTTTTTTCCATCCGGGTGTCCCTTGACACCTCTCAAGTTTTTTTCTTTTAGTACAACTAAGAGTTCTCTATCTATCTATATTTCTTTTCATTTCAGAGAGCTGATGAGTTTGACCCTAGCCAGACCTACTTGTGTATAGTACCAGGCCTCGAAGGTCACAATGACAGGTTCAAAGATCTGTGTGAACGGTTGAAACTGCCTGCGTTCGTGTTTCAACCCGGATTGGATTACTTGCAGGAGACTATACCTGAAATGGCTCGAAGATATGCTAAGGTGACTTATCTTTGGCAAACACAGTTTTTGTTATTTGCTTTTGTTTAGTATTACGCTATTTTCCAACAAGCCAAATCAGATTTTTTTTTCTACAAACAGTTTCTATGAGATTTTTTATGAAATACAGGCAGATGACGTCATAGTTTTTTGAGTCAAATAAGCGCTCTTATTATTAGTTTTCCTGCAATAATAAATTTAAAATCACGTTAAAATTGATATGTTCAAAGACAATTTCCATTATTTTGTGACGTTTTATTTTGATATCAGAACAAAATAATTTATATTTGGCTTAGGAAAATACCCAATTTCATATGATTTATCGCTACTTTAAAATATTGTTCCTAGTTTATGTACTGATGTTTTTAAGCTTTAGCTACTCATTTAAATTGCTTCATGTCTTTTTTTTGTTGGTCCCATATCTCAGCAACTCCTTCACCGAGTTAGCTCATGTTTGAACGTAATCTACATCTAATACGCCTACGTACCAAAGATTTACTCGATTTATGGTCGAATAAATATATATTTGCTGACATTACAATCTTTTACTAGACTTAGAAAGTTTCAGCAGCAATGCCGTATGATTTCCGACAGAGTAGAATAGGACCACTCCAAGTCTTCCCGTGGATATCGTAGAAGGCGACTCAGGGAAAACAAGCTAAACAAAGGTTATAAACATCACTGAGGCCTCTTCAACCCATCTGGCCAGAGTGGAGCGTGTAGGCCAAATCCTCTGGCTGCTCTAGCCAAGTATGGCTCTGGTAGTACAGAGAGGGTCGTGCTCCTGCAAAAAAGACCTGATGATGATACCAGTTCAAAGAATTTTTTAGCTTATATTTATTATGGAACGATTTTTCAGAGTCTGATTCAGAAAACGGAAATAAAAACAAATTTCTACTTGATGGGCTACGAAAGTGGAGTCATGGTTGCTTTGGAGATGGCAGCCATTTTGGAAGAACACGGTAAGGAAGCGATAAGGCTCAAGACACTTATTTGATCTATATTTATTGGATCAGCGGGATCGTTGTGGACTGTAATATTATGAATGATTAAATGAAGGCCTGCTTAGCTTACCTGAGACGAAAAACATACACTGTTCAAGCTGCAGCCCTATACTTTAGCTGAATTATTATAGCGTTGAATGTTGCGATGTTGTAATGCGCGCTGATATAGCGATCAGACTCATGGTATAATAAAACAGGTACTCTCTTCCAGAGATGGAACTTGACTACGTCACAAAGTGTTGCCACTGATTGTTCTTTTCAGTAAATGTAAGGACTTTCTCAATTAGTTCATGAATACTAAATAAAATATTAAGTAACTTAGCTATTTAGTATCTCGCGATTCTCGTGTGATTCATCAAATCAATATTTTATAAATTGATATAATGGATTATTAATTCGAAATTGGTATATAAAGTACAAAAATGCATTACGCTCGGGTAATTTAATTTCACACGGTGGCAACATATCAAACTGATGACGTAGCAAGTTCCACGTACGTCATCAGCTGTCACGGGAAGAGAATACCTTATTTTATTATACCATGATCAGACTGAAGATTTTTCTTCTTTTCTTGACTAAGCAGGACAAAGATGAAAATGAGATGAACGGAGGAGGATATGATATAAAAAGAGCTATATGGCGTGAATATTTATAATCATGAGAAGCAGTCGTCAAGCTATGTCAGATGCCTTTAGCTTGACAAATCTGACACCAATGTTGGTCGCTTACACACTCGAAAAACAAACACTACTTACTGTAGTAAACGTATAGCAAATAGATAAACAAGATGGAAGGGACATACCCGTAATAAATCAAACCACGGGCTATACTAGATGAACTAGATCACTATAGTATAAAGAAATCAAAATAATAGCCACAAATTAAAAAAAAAATGACTTTTCTATACGAAAGTGTGCATACGCCCGGGCAATTTGTATGGAAATGACGAATTTTTTGTTTTTGAACTGTTATTTTTTTTATCATTGTACTATAGAGATTCTGAGTATTGATCTAATATAGCCTGTGTACGGGTATATCCCTTCCACGTTGTATAAATAGATAATTATTTAATTGATATAAAAAATATAGCTTACTAATTTAATATGCATACCTAATTGCTTCAGGTTTGATTGGAACAGTCTACTGTATCGGTGCCAGTCCTGAAGATTTCAAAACTACCCTGGAGAAAGAACTAGAAATTTACAAAACGGAGGGTGATTTACAAGATGCGATAGCGCAACATATGTTCGTCCTAATGGGCGGAGACGTGCGTCAACTTAAACAACTAAAGGAATATCGCACTTGGGACGAAAAGATCCAAGCTTGTGTGAGGACATTGGTTGGACAAGTTTCCCATTCAGCTCAATACGCAGAAGCCTTGATCAAAGCAGGTTATAAAAGAATTCTCCAAGTCAGGAACTACAAGCCGAAAGATTTTCGCCTTCGCTCGCAGATAGTCTTCATCCGTGCTTTGAAACAACAGGGTAATTTGCAAATTTATTCTGAGCAGCCAGTCATTGTCTATGATTTGAAAGCACCATTGTCTAATGCTACTGCTGATCTACTTTGCTCCACCATCATCAACAGGCATTTAGATGCCAAACTGATTGAAGCTTTCAATGAAAAGAACATTTGCGATAGTTACCTTACAAATGTCGGCACTTATATGAAGTCAAACATTGAAGAATAATATTGAATAATTACTGAATAATATGTTTGTTACTGGTGTCTTTAGTTAATATTTAAATAAATGTAATTTTAAAATCTTGGTTTCATTAATATATCTAGAGAAGTCTCTAGGGCAACCTACGAGACCAAGCCCGGCAGTGTCAGCCTTGCGTATAACCACAGAATTAATAATAGTATTACATACAGAACGGAAACACGCACTGTCCCCTTCAAACCCTTCCCCCGCTTTTCGGCCTTGTAAGTGCCTGTAAAAAAGGGTTGTTGCCAGTCGCATGTTGACGTTACGCTAGTCACTTAGGATTATTGAATCATAATGGTGAGAAACTGCGCACATTATCATTGTTGATCCACGAAAAACAATAAAGAACGAAAATTTCATAGATTGCCGAGTGATGAAAACAGGTAAGCAAAGCAACAAATTCTGTGGTAGCGACCCTGATTGTTTAACTCACACATTAGACGTGTGCACAGATACATTGTTTCGTTTGTAGTATGTAGTACTAGGTATATTTGTTACTCCGTTTCTATCCTAGCGTTTTCGGGTCCAACCATCCAGGGCTCCGCTAATCGACCAGTTGAAATAAAAGGTGGAAGTAATATCAATCTGTCAGGATATCAGTAAATGGCGTGTAAATGGCGTACTTAAAACCTAAGGCCTTTTCAACCAACAGGTGATTCTGAGAAAGCAATCTAATCCGCTTGGCTATGTCATTGACCCTCGTTCTTTTACGAATCTCATCATTTTCAATCCGATTGCATAGAGAAACACCGAGCATAGTCCTCTCCATAGCCCGCTGAGCGACCTTGAGCCTTCTTATGAGCATGGTAAGGGACTACGTTTCAGATGCTTGATCTCCTCGGATGAACTAATTGAAGACAATCACTTGTACCATAATCAGTTCAAGGCCCTATCTATTAGCGGAAACTCGCCTGAATAAGGAAAGGAGGATCTTGATGGCCTTCAAATCTCTAATTAGCTCTTCTTGGTGCTCACCAAGAAGATAAAAACGGGTGCGCATTTTCTTACATAACTTTTTAACTCATATCATCGCAAGTCCGAAAATTTTTCTCATACCATTCTAAATCATAATGCTCATTCTTCATAAAAATTTTAGAAACTAATGATTTTAAACTATAATCATCGGAATTCATAATTTCACTAATCATACACTTTGTTTTTAATAATATTTGTTTTCATATATTTGTTTATACTAATGATCTAAACTCCTAATCATTTGAATTCATAAATATTATATTCATAAATTTCTTAATCATAAGTGTATTCATCCATATTATTGAAAATCATAATGTTTATAATCAAACACAATGTTTTATACTAATAAATTCATTTTCATTTAGTTTTTAAAAATGCGACTGCACTGAAAATCTGATTGCTACCAGAAACGAGATGCTACCAGAAAAGTAGGTTAGGTTAAAACTGTGACCACACCAGAAAAGACTTGCTACCAGAAAAGTAGGTTAGGTTAGGTTAGAACTGTGACCATACCCGAAACCAGAAAAGTAGGCTAGGTTAGGTTAGAACTGTGACCATACCAGAAAAGACTTGCTACCAGAAAAGTAGGTTAGGTTAGGTTAGAACTGTAACCATACCAGAAAAGACTTGCTACCAGAAAAGTAAGTTAGGTTAGGTTAGAACTGTGACCATACCAGAAAAGACTTGCTACCAGAAAAGTAGGTTAGGTTAGGTTAGAACTGTGACCCCCCCAATGGGTTCCCGGTTTGTCGTACCGGGGGGGCTCAGTACCCGTGGTAGCGTGGAGCCACGGGGAAGCCAAGAGGAACCCGCGAGGGGGCGCTCCTGCGGTTTGCGCCAGCAGTGAGCGCCCACATTGGGGCGGCGGGGGAGTGGGAAGTTCTCCCCCCACCCGGGGAGGGGCGCTCCCGCGGGCTCGGCTTCGGCCTTGAGCCTGCTGGGATGCGCCCAATGGGGCGGCGGGGGAGTGGAAAGTTCTCCCCCCACCCGGGGTGAGGCTGCCGGGAGGGGAATGTTTCATTGCTCTCCCGGCGCTTCAGGCGGGGCCACACCGCCGTGGCTGTGGCTGTGATGATCGGTCGCGGAGGTCAGGGAGTGTCGGTGCTACGTTGCCGCTCTCCCTGTCCTCCGCGGCCGAGCGGTGCCGCACCGCGTTTGCGGCGAGAGGTAAGCGGCGGAGCCTTACATCTTCTCCGCCGCTGGGAGCCGGTTTATCTGGCTCCCATGGGCCCACAGGCGGTGGACTGCGTGGGAGTTCGCCGCCTCTCAATTGGTCCGAGGAGGTACGGTGCGTCCGTGAGTTCCGGACGCGCCTACTTGGTGGGTGGGGGGGCGCTCAGACGCCCCCGAGGAGGGGCTGCTTCGGCGGCCAGCCGCGCCGGGGTTCGCGGTTGTATTTCCTTTCCCGTGTCCCCGGCAAAGGCGGTTGAGGTGGAACTCCGGAGGTTTTTTAGTGGGTAGGCACGTCATTCTGGCGTGGAGTCCCACATAACCCGACAGCCTCCCCCGCAGGCTGATGGGTATCCGTAACAGGTATCTTTCCTCCGTATAAAAAAAAAAAAAAGGTTAGAACTCTGACCACAATAACGCGCGAGCCGAGCGAGCGAAGCGAGCGTGCCGCGGTAGCGGCCGGCGAAGCGCCAGAAACTAATTAGGGTTCCGTAGCCAAATGGCAAAAACGGAACCCTTATAGATTCGTCAAGTCTGTCTGTCTGTCTGTCTGTCCGCCTGTATGTCACAGCCACTTTTTTCCGAAACTACAAGACCTATACTGTTGAAACTTGGTAAGTAGATGTATTATGTGAACCGCATTAAGGTTTTGACACAAAAATAGAAAAAAAAAACAATAAATTTTGGGGGTTCCCCATACTAAGAACTGAAACTCAAAAATTTATTTTTATCAAACCCATACGTGTGGGGTATCTATGCATAGGTCTTCAAAAATGATATTGAGGTTTCTAATATCATTTTCTTCTAAACCGAATACTTTGCGCGGGAGACATTTTCAAAGTGGAAAAAAGTGTCCCCCCCCCCCCCCCCGTAACTTCTAAAATAAGATAATGATAAAACCAAAAAAAAAAATTATGATGTTCATTACCATAAAAACTACCAGCGAAAATTGGTTTGAACGAGATCTAGTAAGTAGTTTTTTTTTAATACGTCATAAATCATAAACGGCAATTTACCTTTCATTCAATCAACTCAAATATAAAAATTAATAAAAACATACTACAAGACTTTTATATTATGTTATTTGCTACTACGGAACCCTTCATGGGCGAGTCCGACTCGCACTTGGCCACTTTTATTTTTGATATAAAATAATGATGTATTTACCATTATGGTAAAGAACATTGTAAGTTAAAATATTTTTTTAGTATTGCCTATAAACTATTCACTTAAACTATTCTGAACAACGACGTTATGAGTTGTAGTATATTATTAGTAACAACATTATTAATAAAAACAATATGACAATTGAATGTTATGAAGAAAAAAGTTCTGAAAAAAAAATTTATGAATTTAGACTTTTCTTGATAGTAATAGTATGAATAAAAAAATTATGATCACTAAAGGTCACAGCACACTTATCAACTCGTAAACGGAACGTAAACGTATCAACTCGAGCAGCTCAGTATTCTTTGTATGAAACTTCCTACTGCAACGCACACTATTCGGATTCGTAACGTAAACGCCTCGCCTCGGGACCAGCTCACGAACCGCTTTGCTGGTCGGTCAACTAGCGGTCCCCGCGCTTGCGGATCGTCGTCCGCGCGCTTACGCCTCTCCGTATGCGAGCTGACGTCTTTCCGTTTCCTCACACCCGCGTTTTATTTATTTGTAGATAATCAAAAATTTATGGCTATGATTGCCAACTCGCGTATTGTGAACCGAGACATAACCGTGCGCTACACTCTACATTTAAAATGATCTAGTGCCAGCCAGACCAGAGCGGCCGGCGAGCGGTAAGCGCGGCGTCGCCCAGCCGTAGTCGAGTCGACTTACCGAAGCTGAGCCTGTTTGGTTACGTGCCTACGTCAGGTTGACGCCTGGTTGACCGCGCGGCGAAAGGCGATACGGTGTCGATCCCTTTCCGAGTTGTTAAGTGTGCTGTGACCTTAACTGTTATGAGCTCCGATGATAGTAATAAAAATGTATGAATAAAAAAAGTATGGAGAATAAAATTATGAAGAGTGATGATTATGAACACAAATCGGTAGTAAGATAAAGCATATGAATTAGAATTTTATGAGAGCCAATATGGACCCGAAAAAAACACCCTACTGATTGGATTTCCGTACAAAACGCGCATCATAAAACTTTAAACTACATGAATTCGCCTTGCAACACGTAGTTTATCAGAAGACACTATATACAGGTTTGGGCTGACAGGACCTTGGACAATTGACAAAGAGTACAAGGGCAGCTAATAGATTAAAACATAAAAACCTTACTAATGCAAGTAGTTTACAAACTACATGGTTTTTAACACATTCTGGGACATACAGCTAGACTCAAATAAAAATAACTAGATTTATAGTTATTATTTATATTGATGAGTTCACGAATTGTAAAATAGCAGAAACAGAATAGTCATTAACTATTAGAAGTATGAAAGACACTGCATTTTTATTTTTATTTTTTGATGGGTTATTTATTTCCTTTTTCAAAATGGTACTTTTTGTTTCTATTTGAGTAAACAACCCTTGATATGGCTCATCTGATTAAAATGTGGTGGCATACAATAAGAAAAACACCAGGCCTTCTTTAGAGATTTTCAACAAAAAAACTCTTTTTTTTTGGTACGTTCTTGCAGGCGTTATAGACAGACACCTGCAACAACATCACATTTTACTTCTCTGAAAAAAATGAACGTGAAAACGTACAAAGAGTTTAAGAACAGGCGAAAGAGAGTCGTGGAAAGCACGCGACCGCCAACAGCTAAACTCCTTAATATATGAAGAAGAAATGACGATAATTTTTCAAATCCGACTTCACCCTCAAACTAAACATCCGATTTTGATATTTCTACAGGACTACCACGCAAGTATATCTACTCTTTCAAACAAAAAAAACCGAATCGGTCCAGATCTTCTTCTTATCGTGTGTGTTATAGTGACTAACACTAGTGTCAGAGTTTTTAAACCGCCTTAAAGGCCTCTGACATGGTTTTAGGTAACGACCAATGTCAAAGACAGTGACCGGGACCGACAGCTTAACGTGCCCTCCGAAGCACGGATCATCTTACTTATCAGACAATCAGGTGATCAGCCTGCAATGTCCTAACCAAACTAGAACAACACAAAGTCGTTGCCCCCGCCGGGAATCGAACCCGCGACCTCCAGGTATGAGCCGAACGCTCTAACCACTACACCACGGAGGCAGTTAAATCGGTCCAGATGCCTTTCAATCATCGGTAAACATACATAAAAAAGACGTCGAATCGAAAGAGTCGAATTAAAAACCTGCTCCATTTTTGAAAGTCGGTTAAAATCCTCTAATGTCTTACGCATTACGCATACCTACGGTAAATAATACAGTGTACCATACAGGTATTTATTTTATTGCCCACTTGAATAAATAGGTGTGACGTCATCGCAGTCGTCCAGTAGTTGGCATCACAGTAATATACCGGGTCAAGGATAATTAATTACTAAAGTAACAGATACCCCACGCCATACAAACTATTGGAGGTAAGTAAGTAGGCGAAACTGGAGTTGCGGTTAGGCACACACGACTAGCAAAAAAGTGACATAGGAAGTGATAAATATGCTTTAAAAATATTTATTACATTTCATATACAAGTCATATTTAATTAATAAGAATACTTACTACTTAATTTAAATAATAATAGGAATAATGATTGAATAAAATGTTTATTTGCGTTTGAATAGAATAAAATAATTTAATGTTTCAATTATTACCACAAAGCGCCATCTTGTGTATATAAAGTTTATCGCCATCTAGTGACAACGAAAAGAAATAATTAAGTTAATGTGGCGATGAGTAGGCATAACCGGGTGAATTTTTAACAATTTGTAAAGTTTCGGTCAAATGAATCCATGTTACTGAACAACTTCAACTAATGCAAGTCTCGAACATACTTTGGGGCTAGCTCAATCAGTGTAATTTGTCCCTATATATTTATTTATTAATTATTTATAATAACGTTCCCCAACGCATTTTTCATAGTGTTTGACCTGATAATGTGACTGTTGTGGAATAGGAAGGGGCTCCTATCCCAGATTCCGGGCTGCCTTGCTAGAAAAAAATGTACTTATTAAACGACCAACAATGTATATCTACTCAAACCATACCAAGGGTGAATTTCTAAATTAAATTAATCGAACGTAGACGAGAACAACCAAACATCCGAAATTCGCAATTTTTTAACAAGTCAAATCTAAAACGTCAAAACAAACATTTTCTAGTTATTGGATTTGTATGAAATACAGGCAAATGACGTCATAGTTATTTGAAGTCAAATAGCGCTCTTAAGAGCGCTCTTACTCTAGACCAAAATACAATTTTCCATACAAACGCAGTCTATGTTTTATTTCCAAAAGACATGCCCGATTTCGGCAAAATTTTGTAATTTCAAAGATATTGCAATTATCTAGGGTAATAACTGATGTTGTACTCTGACGTAACGCCCCCTATTGGATAACTGGTTTCCAACAGTAAAAATGTGTTTGACCATCAGATGGGAAACTTCTAAATCGTTATATTTTCTTTCCAGTTCATAATTTTACCGTCGGAAACCAGTTATTACCGTAGATAATTGCAATTTCTTTGCAATTACCAATTTTAACCGAAATCTGACATGTGGTTTAAAATTAAACATACGTTCGAGTAGACTACGTTTGTATGGAGTAGTCTAGGGTAAGGGGATTCTTAATACCAATAGTTTTTCTGCAATAGTAAATCTAAAATCACATTGAAAATGGATATGATCATGACAAGTGACATTATTTTGCGAAGTTTTATTTTCTCAATAACTGTGAAAACTTCTTTGGCGGTGTTGTGCACTTTCTTTGGAATGGGTAAAAAATGTTAAACTCGCGTCAGGACACGTGACCCGCGTCAGGACACGTGACCTGATCGAAAATTCGTAAGACGGATGGAGAGTAGACAGCTGGCGCGGCGTAGGAGAGGGAGTATCCCCCTCTCTTTCTACGGCGCGGCGAAAATGTATGCCTGCGCCTGCTGTTTCGTATATCAAAAATGCACAACGTTAATATTCAAGTTTTCACTTCTGCCGGCACTCCCAGAGTGCAACCCGTCGTTTTTTATCCAGGATAGTACCAATTCAGACATACGAATTTGGAACGGATTATCCGGTATATCAAATGACTTGCATGGCAAAATTTCCATTTTGACGTGAAAATATCGATACCAATATATCGATAGCTGGCTTGGCACATCGCTGTTTCAGTACTTTGTATAAAATGTTTTCTACAATTTACAAGAGATCATAGTATACATAATTATTGGTCGCAAAGAGTTGTGTGTGCTTGAAGGTATGAGGGAAATTACAGTTATATTTTTATTGTTGGTATGTGTACACTTGGGATCAAATTATTCTTGGGGTAAGTAATAATGAGTACCTACTTAAGTATTTCCGCAGATAAAGGAGAAAGTAAACGGATACGTGTTGTATGTACAGTAAAGTGAAACAGCTGGCGGACGAGAGAGACAAAAGGAATAAAATTCATACTCCACCGACAAGAGCTTAGCTCTTAAACATGGATGATGATGGAGTATGAACTTAGACAAAAAAAACATTTATACATAATCTTTTTGAATGAAATAAATAAAATTTAAGGCCATATCTATACATATAATAAACTTTGTTTCGTTCTAACTTCATGTCCTCGTCTTTTACTGTTCGAAATTGTTTTTCTTAAAACAATTTCGAACAGACATCTGTTCAAAAAAAAAGTTCACATGCGTCTTCTCTCTAATTAATTTAAATATCTACACTGGTATCAGGTGTTGTCAAGGATCCTATATGGTATTTAGACTTAAGAAATTATATTGGTATGTATCAATCACATTATTAGTATATATAATATTACTGTATATATGTTTTGTATATTCTATTATATGTATGTATTAACATTTAAGTATTTGTATTTATTGTGTTGTAACTAGAAGTGTTTCTTTTATTATTAGAGCTTTAATTATTAATTTGTACGCCTACCACCAGTTTTTTCTTTTTATCCCGAAGGTTGACTGGTAGAGAATGCTATTAGCATTAAGTCCGCCTTTTGTACCATATTGTTTTGGTAAATAAAGTTTAAATAGAATAATATAAAAGTAAAACGGTAAAAAATGTGTCTGTAAATTGAATATATTTCCAAAAAACATTTCAACACACAAACAGCTTCGGCTAGTTGATAATAAAGGAACTCTCTTTTTCCTTTTTTTCGTTAAGTAAATACATTTATTGCAAATCATATATTGCATGGCAAGGTCGGCAAACTCGTCTCTTATTGCCCTCGTACTCCTTGTCTTAATTGACCAAGGCCTCACGCTTCTGAGTCATGTATGTAAGAAGTTTTCGAGGGCACGAATTGTCTCGCAAACAGGTTTGATGCCTTCCAGCCTCCCGAACAAGCCGGTTTCCGTAAAGGTTTTAGTACCACGGACCACATCCATACGCTGCGGCAGGTTATAGAGAAGACGAGGGATTATAACCGGCCGCTATGCTTGGGGTTCGTGGACTATGAAAAAGCCTTTGATTCGATCGAAACATGGGCCGTGCTTCAGTCTCTCCAGCGATGCCGTATTGACTATCGGTATATCGAAGTGTTGAAGTGCTTATACAGTAATGCCACTATGTCAGTCCGAGTACAGGGGCAGTGCACGAGGGCAATTCCACTTCAAAGAGGTGTAAGACAGGGAGACGTTATATCTCCGAAACTGTTCACCGTTGCACTGGAAGATGCCTTCAAGCTTCTGGAATGGGAAGGATTTGGCATCAACATTAATGGCGAGTATATCACTCACCTTCGATTTGCCGACGATATCGTTGTCATGGCGGAATCGATGGAAGACTTAAGTACTATGCCCGCAGACCTAAACCGAGTTTCCCAACAAGTGGGCCTTAAAATGAACATGGACAAAACGAAAGTAATGTCGAATGTCCATGTTGCGCCCCTGCCTGTTTGTGTTGGGAACAGTCACGGGCGCAACGTAGGACAACGGGAAGCGTAAGATACCCACCCACAAGGTGGTCTGACGACCTAACCAAGGTCGCTGGAAGGCGCTGGATGCAAGCCGCTCTAGATCGGTCATTTTGGAAATCTTTGCGGAGAGACCTATATCTAGCAGTGGACGTTATGCGGCTGAAATGATGATGATGATCGCCCCCATCATTTTTTTTGGTAATATATTTAATGTACAGATATACTTAAAAAAACACTTACGTAGACGTAAATCAAATGTTATTTTTATTGAGTCTGGCGGTAGGAATTTGCATTAGTAACGTTTTTGTTTTAATCTATTAGCTGCCTTTGTACTCTTTGCCTTAAGGGTCCTCCGACCCTAGACCAAAATACAACTTTCCATACAAACGTAGTCTACGTTTTATTTCAAAACGACATGTCCGATTTGGGCAAAATTTTGTTATTTCAAAGATATTGCAATTATCTAGGTTTATATTTAGTTTCCTACAATAAAAATATGAACTTGAAATAGAATATAGTGTTTTATATCATTTTTGACCATTAGTATGGGAAACTTCTAAATCGTTATATTTTCTTTCCAGTTCATAATTTTACTATAGGAATCCAGATAGAACCCTAGATAATTGCAATTTCTTTACAATTACCAATTTTTACCGGAATCTGACATGTGGTTTTAAAATTAAACGTGTACTACGTTTGTATGGAGAAGTCTAGGGTCGCCGGACTCTTAATTGTCCAAGGTCCTGTCAGCCTAAACCTGTTTATAGCGTCTTTACATAAACTTAGTGTTGCAAGCTTGCGTAGTAAAAAAAATTCTATGTCTATGGTTGCAAGTGTTATCGTGTAGTATAAAATTCTATGATGCGCATTTTGTACGGACAAGCACTTGTACTCCAATTAGTTTAGCTATCAAGATCCTCCTCTTTTCTTTATCTAAGAGAGTTTCCGCTAATAGATAGGGCCTTGAACTGGAGGCATCTGAGAAGATCAAGAATCTGAAACGTGGTCCAACTATAGGTCTCTAATGAAGGCTCAACGTTGCTAAACGCCCGTTTATGGAGAGGACTATGCTTGGTGCTTCTCTACGCAATCGAATCAGAAATGAGAAGATTCGTAAAAGAACAAAGGTCACTGACATAGCCAAGCGAATTAGAACCGATGGTTTTTTATTTGGTCTGAGTGGCCGATGGGCAGAAAGATTCTTAAATGGCGACCACGTACCGCCAAGCGCAGCGTATTACACCCACATATTAGATGGTCAAATGACATGTGCAAAACTGCAGGAAGGTGCTGGATGCAGGCCGCTTCCGATCGATAGTTTTGGATATTTTTGGGGGAGGTCTATGTCCATCAGTGGACTTCTTGTGGCTGATATGATGATGACATATGCCTCTTATGACAACCAAAGGATAGTGTGATACTATTATAGACCACAAAATCATAAAGTCGTCTGTTTTATACGATGCTTTCTGTTCACTGTATTGGCATGTCTAGAGACTATAAGCTACGACCAAAATCATTGACATTACCGTCTTGAATTACGAGAATCTCGTGAAGGCTGAGAGCCTGAGAAGGACAAGCTTAGCGAATACCTTGACGTGTCCACGAGGTGACTGCTATTGTGGGATGTGGATTCGACGATATGTTCTGAGAGACGTTTCGGCGAACGGTGTTATAGCGAAGCGTCTTGACTATCGTCTTAATGACTATCACTAAATAGCTGGGTTAAAAGCCAAATTCAGAAGAACTAGTACTTCTGGACGCGGCGCGTTAGTAAGAAGGTTTTTCTCTCTGCGACCCTCGGTAACTTGGACCTTGCCCTGTTGCCTGCTGGCAACTAGGCTAGATTCCTTTTTAATTTGTTTATATTTAGAAGAAACTTATTTTTTAATGTTTTATAAAATACCCTTCCATTAATAAAATAATAAAAAGAGAATAACACTTATCTTCAGATAAGCCATGTGCAGCACGGCAGGCGAACTCGTCGTACGTGTGTGTGTGCAATGCCACGTACTGCGATAAGGTCACAAGGGAAACCCCACAGTACGGGAAATTCTTGGCTTACACTACCTCCCAGGTAATTTGTTCTTTCTTTCACATCGCTAGAGCTGAGAGCTGTTGATCTCGCAAGTTTGTTGACCCGCACACCTAAATACTGTCTGTCATTTTGAAAAAGCCTCGAAAGCCCCTTTAAAGAAGCCTCGTTGTTTGTCAATCTTGGCTTTGCTAAGAGACTAGGTATACGCTGTAGATACATACTAGAAAGCTATAATTTACTGTGTATGTATTAATATTAATCACGATTTAACGCCACCGAAACGGTAAAATAAAAATTCTTCAAGATTTGAAAATCTTTTACCGGCAGCACCGGAAGTGCTATCTCAGTCGTGATCTAAATCTAAAAAGTTATTACTATGTTCTAGGATGGAATGCGTTTCGAAAAATCGGCAGGCCTGTTGCAGCAATGCTTTGAAGACCCAACAAGTAAGTTAGCATCATTGTCTACATCCGAAACATTGATGAAATTTGAGGAATCACAGCAATACGGGGAAAAGCTAGCAACCCGTCAGTATTTTGATTCTCTTTCTTTCTCAAGTATACATTTACCATATAGTGGCTCTGTAGGCACCGAAAACAGTGTGCATTGACTTGTGACTTGTGTGATTTGTGAAAAAGACTAATTCACCTATTTATTGCACGCCTCATAAGCGAAGGGTTGAGGTAGTACCCTACTCTCAACATGTCAGGGTCAAGCATTTTTTCGTTTATTTTCAGTAATAGTCCCTTTAGTGGTTCCTTTGAAGGAATTACTGTGACTTTTTGTCCCCGATGTCCCAAAGGTATTTAAGAAATGATTCTGTATGTCCTTAAGGATCACGGGTCTTTTTACCCGGGTCTTTGGGAGGCTTGTGTAGGGATACATATCCAACAAGTACAGGCCTTTCTGAGAGATTGATTTTATGTGGTACTCCGGCTTAAGATTAATCTTTAGACCATTTCCTATTATGACGACATATGATTTAGATTTAGACCATGTGCGTTTGAGATGAAATGTTACTGCGACTAATTATTTTTGCGACCATTATATAAATCCATTCTCGAATGTGCTAATAGGTTTTATTTTCATATTATTATTTCGTATCTAGTTCGGGCTTCCATTCTTTTGGACTGAAGTCTACACATAGAATCAAATAAGAATTAATTTATCACCTAACTTTATCTTCGTCAGCACTCTTTGCAAATACTTGCCTACCTTTTATTTTACAGCCCCAAAAGACTGTAACACATTAGAGCTGAACCCCCACAAGCGGTACCAGACCATCGAGGGTTTCGGAGGAGCCGTCACCGACTCTGCCAGCATCAACTGGTCTGCCTTACAGAATGAACAGCTCAAGAGATACCTCGTAAAGTAATTATTATTCTTATTTCCTTTACTTAGTGACCCAAACAGAATCTTAGTTTTTCTGACGAGAGAGCTCTAGAGTTTTTTTGAGAGGTATTTTGTCATCAGCATCCGTGGAAAGGTGAAGTACGAATTTACGAAGAATGAAACTTACGTAGATTGTCCATCGATATCTAAAATTACCAACCGATGTTCGGTTTAACAAACCTTCTTAATGCAACGAATCTCCTTTCATTCTTTCTATATGAATGACTAGGCGGACCATCTTAGTAGTCCGAGTAGTCTCTTTTAATCATGCATAATAATAACAATTTCAGTACATGGTAAAACAAAATGTTATTATAAACAAACTCTCAATGAGCTGATCAAATAAGGATACGGACTTATCTTTCGTTTTGTGTAATATTTTTGGTAATATTCAGTGTCGTGAGATGGACACACAGCTTGAAAAGGTCTTCCTGTATTGATTTTGATAACATGACTGATCTGGTAGATCCTACTTCGGCCCCGAAGGCATCGGCTACAACATGATCAGAGTAAACATCGGTGGCTGCGACTTCTCCACTCGCCCCTACGCCTACAACGACCTGCCCGTCAATGACACACATCTGTCCAATTTCACTCTGGCTTATGAAGATCTCACGTTTAAGGTAAATATCAGATGCATCATCATTAAAATTATCATTTCAGCCTAAGGAAGTAGACTGTTGGACACAGGGTTCCCCAAAAGATTTCCTAAATAATCAATAGGTTGCTGCCAGCATTTAACATTTTCCTTCAATCTTGCTCAGTCTGCCAGGTTGTATCCTTGGCTACGGTGCGAAGAAGCTTGGGATCCTCTTTTTTCCTTTTCCATCGAGGCCCGGTGAAATCGGTTTGACATTTGAGAGACATTTGTACTTTTTCGCTCGGAAGGCTCGCTGTCACTGCACTAGCATATGCGATCCTGTTGCCATGAAGTTAGTGGGTAAAAGCCTCTTGCAGTGTAACTGCTAAGTCAGTGTTCTTTTATTCTTGCTTGATCATTTCTCCAATAACGTAAAGATGGATTCCATTTTTAGATCCCGATGATAAGGGCCTGCATGAAAGCAGCCACGGCCCCTGTCCACGTGCTCGGTTCCACCTGGTCTCCGCCGCTGTGGATGAAGAACCCCAGCAACACGGATAGAATCAATTTCCTGAGGCCGGAGTATTTCCAGACTTACGCTGATTATCATTTGAAGTAAGTCTAACTACATTTAGGAGTCAAGCTAGCTCACGATTTTTGGCGGATATAAAGTGGATTGACATATCCTTCTCCATTTCACACATTGTACGATTTCATTTCGATGTTTTCCAAGACACGCCTTTTGAGGATTTTGCCTCACATACGTGTGGCTTGATTATGACCATCACAATGCGACCACCGCTTGACCACCAAACGCTTTGACTTTTTTATTTTATGTATTTACATACAAGTTACTTTTTATATTATAAACTATGTTTACAACATTAGTCGACATTGAAAGGGAAGAGAAAGGATTTTTGTAAGTATGATCTATCTCTTTCTGTGGATGTCTTAAAACGCTATAAGGACTAAATAATCACTGCATCTAGTTTAATAGGCGCCCTATGAGCCTTTTCTTTGGCTTGCTTCTGAATCGTTTTGATTTCCACAGACCAAAGATGATCTTCCCGTGAAAAGCTGTGAATTATTTTTGCAGGTTCATCCAGAAATACGCCGAGCGTGGCGTCCCCATCTGGGGAGTCACCATCACAAACGAGCCCCTCAGCGGGATAATGTCACTTGGCCACATTAACAGGCTCAGCTGGACTGTAAAAGACTTGGTAAAATATTTATCTATGATAGGTTGTCTATTATTAATGATAATTTACCTTTATCCTGATTTAAGTTTTTATGAAAACTGAATATATAGTATTTTTTTTCGCCTGTACCTATATTAAAAAAAAAATTGGAATTGTTTCTTAGATTCACACATTCACATGTCGTAAATATTGCTATGTTGAGAGTTCGAGACTTGTGCTCGTTGAAAGAGACAAGCAGAAGGATGTAAATGAGACGGTCGTTATACCGTCACTCAACCTCATGATGTAGGTCTAACATATTCTTGTTTATAGTCAGCCCACTTTTGGACTAAATAGCTCTCCCAATAAAGTAAGGACTTACTCATAATAACCACGCTGGTAAGGCGAGTTGGTGATCGCAATAGATATTATTGACGCTGCTGCATATGCCATCCTCCCTTAAGTGCCATAAACAGCACTAAGGGAGTTGCTGTTTACGGCACTCACGAAAGAAAAAGTGTAGTTACAGATTGAATCCTATTCTGTCACCATCACACAGCCATGTACTAACATCTATATATCTATTTCCAGGGCAATTGGATTGCAAGCAACCTTGGACCAACGCTTAGAAATTCAGAATTCAATGTGAAGTTAATAACTGGAGATGACCAGCGATTCACCGTACCTATTTGGTTCAATCAAGTAAGTTAAGGGTCCCCCGACCCTAGACCGAAATACAACTTTCCATACAAACGTAGTCTACGTTTTATTTCAAAACGACATGTCCGATTTGGGCAAAATTTTGTAATTTCAAAGATATTGCAATTATCTAGGTTTATATTTAGTTTCCGACAGTAAAAATATGAACTTGAAATAGAATATAGTGTTTTATATCATTTTTGACCATTAGTATGGGAAACTTCTAAATCGTTATATTTTCTTTCCAGTTCATAATTTTACTATAGGAAACCCAATATAACCCTAGATAATTGCAATTTCTTTACAATTACCAATTTTTACCGAAATCTGACTTGTGGTTTCAAAATTAAACGTGTACTACGTTTGTATGGAGAAGTCTAGGGTCGCCGGACTCTTAAGAAATATTTAGGAGAAACCATTATGTAAATTAAAAAAATGAGGTTTGTAGCGGGAGCGACGTTGTATTATACGAGACCACCACAATGAGATCTTTTCGTAAGTCATGATGTTGCGCCTGGGTGACCGCGACTCCAATGATATTCTGTTGGACATTGTATTTATGCAGTCAATCGAAGAAACTCTTAGACCGAGTTGTAGGATATGTCAGCGTCATCTTGCATGCTCCATAAGAAATATGTTGGCGCTGTTGAGGTAATGCAAGCAATATCACTTTTTTGCTGACTGTACAAAATGCTCCAGCTTATGCCCAGGCAACCCTGTACATTAAGACATATCTTTATAATATGGAACACCCTACATATGTCACACTTTGCTATTCGATGAGGTAGGGTTTCATACGGCCCCCTCTAAGTCTATAATAGTGGCATAGAGGTCGCCACAGGTTTTATAAGTTTGTATTCGCTTTCGAAGGTCGTTCATCAGAAGCCAGCGGCGTTAGACTTCATCGACGGCGTGGCAGTCCACTTCTACTATGATAACATCAGCCCCCCCACTCTGCTGACCAAGGCAATGCAGAAATACCCAGATAAATTCGTCATCTCCACTGAAGCATGTACCGGTAATGCAAAGTTGGACTCACGCAAACTGAATAAAGGCGGGTGAAAACCCGCCTATATTCAGTTTCGCCCTACCATAATGCCGACGACTGGTAAGGGATGAGACTTCTTCATCACTATTAAATAAAAGTACCTGGGCGACCGAGCTTTGCTTGGTTACATCTCAAACATCGAAAATACGCGTTTTCTCAAACATAAGACTAATCTAGATCGATTGTTTACCCCCGAAAACCCCCATATACCAATTTTCAGCGAAATCGTTAGAGCCGTTTTCGAGATCACAGAAATATATAAATAAATATACAAGAATTGCTCGTTTATAGGTATAAGATAAGAAAAAATGTAAGTCTTTTATATGTAGCGTATGCATATACTTATAAACATGTTATATGTATGTTTTAATCATTACAAAGTTCGTTCACATTTTGTCATTCCCGTCAAAAAGTGGTGTTACCGGCGAAAAAGTAGCTTAAGTGATAATCCAGGGTGACAGCTTCCCTCATACCAAATTTTGACAAAATTGGTCCAGCCGTTTGCGCGTGAATAAGTAACAAACATACACACACGCGCTTACAAAATATCTCCTTTATAATATTAGTGTGACAGTGTGATAAAAACATGGTACCTACTCTATTCGTATCTTAACTACTTTTAGGGTTCCATCCGTACCCGCAGGGTAAAAATGGGACCCTTTTAGATACTAAGACTCCACTGTCCGTCTATCTGTCACCAGGCTGTATCTAATGAACCGTGATAGCCAGACAGTTGAAATCACAGACGACATATTTCTGTTGTCTAAAAACAGAATAAAATGAATATGTAAGTGGGGCTCCCAAACAACAAACAGGATTTTATATAGTTCTGAGTTGAAAAGATTATCAACTAGAATTGCTGCATTTTAAACAAAAAATATTTATGTTTGCTTTAATTTACAGTTGTGTGAAAGAGAAGGTAGAAAAACAATGATCAAGGAATCAAAGGTAGATAATCAAAGGGTAGAAAATGAAAAGCAGAATCTGAAGTGTCACTAATAGTCTGTTTTTACAGGTTTAGGTGAAAAGCCACACGTGCTGCTAGGATCCTGGGAAAGAGCAGTCAAATACATCGAAGATATTATTGAGGTGAATGTCCTTTTCTAATTATTATAATCTTTTGTTATTTGGCATAAATCAAGGGAAGTTTATTGAAGCGTTCGCGTACTATCCACACATTTGAATGCGTTCACAGAAGTGGCATTTTTGTAACGCGGAGTCAACTAAACGGAGTCATTAAATAAAAAAACCGTTTATTTAATGACTCCGTGTTTGAAAGGCTCTGTTACTTTATTGCACTACAAAATGTGATTGGATTGTGGGATTTGACTGCTTGCTTTGACTTTTTCGTCGATTAAAAGAAAAATAGCAGAGTGACAGATAAATGTTTGGCACGCTTTCGCAAGCGTGTGGACTAACAAGTTTGCCTACGTTTGCGTTTACGAAGGCTTTGGCGAATGCCAAACGTTAGACGTAGCATAACAGAAACTTGTTTCTAGGACCTGAACTATAACGTCACCGGCTGGATTGACTGGAACATGTGCCTGAACAGCGAAGGAGGTCCCAACTACATCAAAAACTTCGTGGACTCTCCCATAATCGTGTTCCCTGAACGAGGGGAGTTCGTCAAGCAGCCGATGTTCTACGCTTTGGGGCATTTCTCCAAGTTCATCCCCAGAGGGTCGCAGAGGATAGACGGCAATCAGAATAAGTGCTGCGACGTGCAGAATGTGGCTTTTGTGACGCCGGAGAATACTATCGTCGCTGTTTTGTATAATGGGTAAGAGCGTCATGATTTTAGCAGTAATAGGCTCTCCCAAAGATTTACTGCTGCTTGAGAGAGAACTGAATAAATATTTACTCACGGAGACGAGTCTAAATCTAAATTATTTTAGTTTTAATTGTTTTATTGTTTCTTTCAGAGAGGATGATGGTCGCGAAGTGTCTCTGAAGCTACACGACAAGGTCGCCGCAGTCAACTTGCCACCAAAATCTATCGTTACTGTAGAGTTCCCTAATTTCGATTGAATGTGTACATTGTTTTGTAAAAACTTGTAAATTGATTACAATTTTTCGAATTCTTTAATGTTTATCTTTTAATTTCTTTCTTTGTCGTCCGTGTGGTTATTATTTTCTCTTTCCTAATCTCAAGAAATAGATGTAGAGGTAAGTGCAGTACAGTCGAGTGACAGTGTAATTATAGGATCTTTTATGTGGTCGTCTGTTTGTTGGTCACAGCATAGTACACTGTGTAAGTGGTTATAACCACACACCCACATGTACACACTCAACTCAGTCTATATAGCGTTCACCGGGATTTCGTCGGCATTGAGTGGTGGACTCTAAGAATTGGTGTCACGTAGTATGTAATTTGACAGCTTAAAAAGTCTTCGTGTTCTTTGGGACTTGTCGGCTGCGCACCTCCTGGAGAGCCAGGGTGTACTGTTATCCTGACTGATTGATATTACTTCCACCTTTTATTGTAACTGGTCGATTAGCGGAGCCCTGGACGGTTGGACCCGAAAACGCTAGGACACAGCCCCCTCCATTCTTACCTACTCCCAGTACCTTCACTCCTGTCGTTTATCCTATTCACCTCAACCACTTTTCCTAAACTACCCAGATCGTTTCTTTCCCTAATCCCATTTCCCTGTGCCAACTTTGTGGTCAGATTGGTGAAGTTATGGGAAGACGATCACCTGCGTGTTTTTGCCGTGCACGGGGACCCGTACAGTCGGCATCAGAGATACCTATTCCCTCATCCACCTACATCTTGAATTTTCTCATAAACTAAAAATAATATTAACATGAAAATGTGTATTCACAGAGAATTTAATCAAGTCTTTTTTAATATACATTTTCATGTAAATACTATTGACAGTTTAAGAGAAAATGCAAGATATAGACAGAGGAGGGGTCAGGTGTCTCTGATGCTAACTGTTTGTATGTAGGTTGAGCCAAAGCGACTGCGGCAGTACACCTCTTTGGTCTGGTTAATCGTCTAACAAGGGCGGGCCCTATCTAGCCAGCAGTGGTTCCAATAGGCTTTATCGTCCGTCCATCTGACGACGTTTGGCGAGCACTGAAGGATCGCGGCCTGCAGTCAAAGGTGGTGGCTTGCGTCGCGAGTCCGCGTTATACCATAGGTATGGCACTTCATAGAAACGGAGAAACAAATACCTATACCTTGTACTACTACAAACGAAATTCGGCAATCTATAAAATTTTCATTTTTTATTGTTTTCCGTTGATCAACAATGATAATGTGCGCAGTTTCTCACCATTATGATTCAACAATCCTTAGTGACTAGCGTAACGTCAACATGCGACTAGCAACAACCCATTTTTACAGGCGCTTACAAGGCCGAAAAGCGGGGGAAGGGTTTGAAGGGGACAGTGCGAGTTTCCCTTCTGTATGTAATACTATTATTAATTCTGTGGTTATATGCGAGGCTGACACTGCCGGGCTTGGTCTCGTATGGTTGCCCTAGAGATTCCTCTAGATATATAAATGAAACCAAGATATTAAAATTATATTTATTTAAATAAATAACTGAATAATAACTGAAGACACCAGCAAAAACATATTATTCAGTAATTATTCAATGTTTGACTTCATATAAGTGCCGATATTTGTAAGGTAACTATCGCAAATGTTCTTTTCATTGAAAGCTTCAATCAGTTTGGCATCTAAATGCCTGTTGATGATGGTGGAGCAAAGTAGATCAGCAGTAGCATTGGACAATGGTGCTTTCAAATCATAGACAATGACTGGCTGCTCAGAATACATTTGCAGATTACCCTGTTGTTTCAAAGCACGGATGAAGACTATCTGCGAGCGAAGACGAAAAACTTTCGGCTTGTAGTTCCTGACTTGGAGAATTCTTTCATAACCTGCTTTGATCAAGGCTTCTGCGTATTGAGCTGAATGGGAAACTTGTCCAACCAATGTCCTCACACAAGCTTGGATCTTTTCGTCCCAAGTGCGATATTCCTTCAGTTGTTTAAGTTGCTGCACGTCTCCGCCCATTAGGACGAACATATGTTGCGCTATCGCATCTTGTAAATCACCCTCCGTTTTGTAAATTTCCAGTTCTTTCTCCAGGGTAGTTTTGAAATCTTCAGGACTGGCACCGATACAGTAGACTGTTCCAATCAAACCTGAAGCAATTAAGTATTGCATATTAAATTAGTAAGCTATATTTTTTATATCAATAAAATTATTATCTATTTATACAACGTGGAAGGGATATACCCGTACACAGGCTATATTAGGTCACTACTCAGAATCTTTATAGTACAATGATAAAAAAATAACAGTTCCAAAACAAAAAATTTGACATTCTCATACATATTGCCCGGGCCGCTGCACACATTCGTATGAAAAAGTCATCATTTTTCAATTCAAGGTTGACTGGAAGAGATCCCTATCTGGGATAAGTCCGCCTTTGTACTGATTTCTACTTCTAACATGTATTTTATTGTCTTGTGTTTATGTACAATAAAGATTTAACAAACAAACAAAACAAACAAACATTTTTTAAAATTTTTGGCTATTATTTTAATTTCTTTATACCATAGTGATCTAGTTCATCTAGTATAGCCCGTGGTTTGATTTATTACGGGTATGTCCCTTCCATTTTGTATATCTATTTGCTATACATTTATAGTAAGTAGTGTTTGTTTTTCGAGTGTGTAAGCGACCAACATTGGTGTCAGATTTGTCAAGCTAAAGGCATCTGACATAGCTTGACGACTGCTTCTCATGATTATAAATATTCACGCCATATAGCTCTTTTTATATCATATCCTCCTTCGTTCATCTCATTTTCATCTTCGGCCTGCTTAGTCAAGAAAAGAAGAAAAAACTTCAGTCTAATCGCTATATCAGCACGCATCACAAGTTCACAACATCGCAACATTCAACGCTATAAAAATTCAGTTAAAGTATAGGGCTGCAGCTTGAACAGTGTGTGTTTTTCGTCTCAGGCAAGCAGGCCTTCAATTAATCATTCATAATATAACAGTCCACAACTTCCCGCAGATTCCTTACCGTGTTCTTCCAAAATGGCTGCCATCTCCAAAGCAACCATGACTCCACCTTCGTAGCCCATCAAGTAGAAATTTGTTTTTATTTTCGTTTTCTGAATCAGACTCTGAAAAATCGTTCCATTAATAAATATAAGCAAAAAATATAACTGCCTCCATGGTGTAGTGGTTAGAGCGTTTGGCTCATACCCGGAGGTCGCGGGTTCGATTCCCGGCGGGGGCAACGACTTTGTGTTGTTGTCCTAGTTTGGTTAGGACATTGTAGGCTGATCACCTGATTGTCTGATAAATAAGATAATCCGTCCTTCGGAGGGCACGTTAAGCCGTCGGTCCCGGTCACTGTCTTTGACATTGGTCGTTACCTAAAACCATGTCAGAGGCCTTTACGGCGGTTTGAAAACTCTGACACTAGTGTTAGTCACTAACACACACGATAAAAAGAAGAAGAACTTCAAAATGTAAACAGTAATACTATAAGAAGAAGAAGCAAAAAATTCTTTAAACTAGTATCATCATCATCATCAGGTCTTTTTTGCAGGAGCACGACCCTCTCTGTACTACCAGAGCCATACTTGGCTAGAGCAGACAGAGGATTTGGCCTACGCTCTCCACACTGGCCAGATGGGTTGGAGAGGCCTCAGTGATGTTTATAAGCTTTGTTTAGCTTGTTTTTCCTAAGTCGCATTCTACGAAATCCACGGGAAGTCTTGGAGTGGTCCTATTCTACTCTGCCGGAAACCATACAGCATTGCTGCTGTTACTCGGCGAACTGGTAGAATACGATTGAAAAGCAAAACTTTCGAAGTAAACTAAAGATTGCAATGTCAGCAAATATATATTTATGTTAATTCAATCATAAATAGAGTAAATCTTTGATCAGGATCTTTGCTAGGTAGTCGGATTAGATGTAGATTACGTTCAAACATGAGCTAAATCGGTAAAGGAGTTGCTGAGATAGGGACTACTAAGAAAAGAGAAGCTTTTGCTAGCTTTAAAACATACAGTACATAAACTAGGTACAATATTTTAAACTAGCGATAAATTATATAAAATTCCAGAAACTAAACAAAAGCGAATAACAATAATTGGCCAAGTGCGTGTCGGGCCACGCGCAATATAGGGTTCCGTAGTTGTAAATGCCAACTTGCAGTCTAAAACGGCTAAGTATTGAATTTGTATGAAATTTTCCTTTTCGCGTACATTTTATAAGTTGATCACCTATAACTTTTTAATTTGTTAACCCTACTTAGCTCTGATAGTTTTCCTTTCAACCACATTATATACTATTTTAACTATTTAACATTATATACTATAGCTGTGATTTTTTTCACGTGTCCATATATAACCGTTTAGCAGATAGATGCGGGGGACACGTGACTTTAACAAAAAATACTTGAAATCTAAATATTTCAGACACGGATCCCTAAATCGAAAAATGGTGTACCCAAGCTCACAATATTTAAAAAAAAAACCTATTCAACGATACTCCACACAATATGTTTGTAGAGAAAAAAAATATTGACTTCCTCTTTACTTGTATGGCAGCTACCCTAAAAAAAACTTTTTTTCGATATTTTATTTTACGACTTTTTCGCCATGATTGATATACATATCCATGCGAAATTATAGCTTTCTAGTACTTATAGTTTCTTAGTAGGACCGCGGACGGACAGAAAGACATACAGACTGACTGACAGACAGACAGACAGACATGGCGAAACTATAAGGGTTCCTTGTTTACTACGGAACCCTAAAAACTGCGTTTGCCAGACATAAGTCACTTTAGTCGCTCTGGATCGGTCATTTTGGAAATCTTTGGGAAAGGATTATGTCCAGCAGTGGACTTTATGCGGCTGAAATGAATGAATGAATGAAGTCACCTTAGCATATCTTCGAGCCATTTCAGGTATAGTCTCCTGCAAGTAATCCAATCCTAGTTGAAACGCGAACGCAGGCAGTTTCAACCGTTCACACAGATCTTTGAACCTGTCGTTGTGACCTTCGAGACCTGGCACTATACACAAGTAGGTCTGGCTGAGGTCAAACTCATCAGCTCTCTGAAATGAAAAGAAATATAGTTAGATAACTCTTTATTGTACAAAAGAAAAAAAATATGATCAGGACTTAATCCGAAACTTTATTGTTGGGCTTAACGTTTAGAATAGAAAAATAAACCGGCCAATTGCGAATTGAACTCGCGTGGAGAGGGTTTCGTACAATGCCAAAGTCAATCACATTTGAAATCCTCACAGTAAGTCGCAAGTTAACTGCTATGTACTAGCGCTATCTAGTGGTGTTTTAGTGAAGTATTTTCCATAAGTGAACGTATTATATTGAGTTTACCACTATTTTCAATTGATAGAATTCTTATAGGTTTTACTGAAATCTACAAGCAATGAACATTATTTTGAATTTTTTCAAAATTTTAGCCGTAGTAGTTTTGAAGATCAATGGGGAATGGTCTATTTTCGTTTCCTTTCTTTCTCCTTAAATCAAAACTAGTTATTTTATAGAAATAACAAAAATATTTTTATACCCTTTCATTGGATATGTGACACAGTAAAGTCTGCAATACATTTTTTAAATTTCCTAATTTGTACCCCGAAAACGAAACTTATTCAACAAAAATTACTTATTTACTTTGCACGTCTGTGTTTGGGTCAAAGGATTACACCATCCTATCAATTTTCACCTAATTTGGTCCAGCGAATTGGCTGTGACGGGCGGACGGACAGACAGACTCACGAGTGATCCGTGATAAGGGTGCCGTTTATTTTTATTTTTTGTACGGTACCCTAAAAACATCAACAAAAAGACACCACTGCACTCCAGCCAGTATTTTGCGACTACGAAGGATGTAAACCTCTATTCAAAACAATAGACCCAAAAAAAAGTTCGTGCTAACGGTAAGTCTCATTTATTGACATAAATAGTTTAAAAACCAAAATATATGAACACAATAAGTTTCAAAGAAAGTTTGTAAGAATTATGCTGTACATACCAAAGCGGAGTTACTGCCAATAGTGGGCAAGAACACCATCTCAGTTGTAGCTAACAGCTCATCCGAGTCAACGATGGTGAAGAAGTTTTCCAAGCCTTTCACTTCTCTGAAGTCTGATTCTGTCACCTTTGACTCTAATTCTTTGATCCTGGTAAATTATAAAAATAACACTCATAATCATTGCATCCGCATGAGCTTCACATGTCCACAGCTAGATATAGGCCTCTCCTAAAGATTTTATAAACGACGGTCCGAAAGTGTTTTATTTTGTCAACTGTTACCTAGAATGTCTAAAATAAATGATTTTTGCGAATGTTGGTTTGCATAATAAAAGAAATAACAGGATAATTCATTGCATGAAACTCAGAGAATAAATCCAAACTATAAAGAAAGATGTACAGTCAGCATCAGAGATATCTGACCCCTCCTCTATCTATATTTTGAATTTTCTCTTATACTGAAAATAATATTTACATGAAAATGTATATTTGAAAAAATACTTCATTAAAATCTCTCTGAATACACATTTTCATGTAATATTATTTTCATGTTCATATTTATTCAAGATGTAGGTGAAGAAGGAGTCAGGTATCTCTGATGCCGACTGTACATGGATGAAAAAAATACAATGTAGACTAAAATTTTGTAATATAAATTAAATAAAGTTTTAACCAACCGTTCCACAGTGAGAGTTTTCAATCTGTCTTCGGGGTAGCAAAGACTGTAGTTGTCCTTCATAAAGTTATACACTGCTTTCACTTCGCTAAGTCCCAAGGCTTCCAAAGTAGTATTGCCATCAACTTCAGAGGGAATTTCTATCTCTAAAAAAAATTTGTTGATTTAGTGCAGTAGTTTTATTGCTTTGTTAGTTTGTAAATCTCAATTGTACATAAATATAGTTAAAAGTAGAGAACAGTGCAAAGGCAGACTTATCCCAGATAGGAATTTCTTTCAGTCAACCTTTATTGTTTTCTGACATCTTTCACCAAACGTAATAAAATACCTTAAAAGTATACAAAAATATAAATAGGTACCAGGAACAGATTTGTTTAACTAGGTTATAAAAGGAAAGTAGATCACAAAATGTCTTAGATCCCATAACTGTTCAAAGAAATCTTATTTCACCAAATCGACATTAGATTTTCGGTGAAACGAGATCTCTGCGAACTGTTGTATCTATTTTTCACAGACCATTCTATAAAAAGACGATATAAAGAAATGAAAATACCAATAACTTAAAGCATTTAACTAAAAAGACAGTATGCAAACACTACCAGAAATCATAGTACTTCACCACAATTGATTCACCATAAAAAAGGAAAATCATTTTAACCACCACAGATCAAAAAGCATTAAAAAAAGAGATGTACTAAAGAGCCACACCACCAACACCTATCAGTCTTTCGTACCAGCTATAGAAGCAATCTGGTCAAGCAGAGAAGATTCCGTATCATCACCACAGTCTGCGACCAGGACTGTATTTTTGGAACGGAGTGCTCGTTCGATTCCGTCCAAGAGAGCATTGCAGAAAAGGTTTTTCTGGATATAAGTATAAGAACAAAACATTAGGAATCTTTTCTTACGACTAGATACGACGTGAGGTGTGGGCAATCACATCCCAAAATCAGGATTACCAATGGCACGACTACGCATCGTTTGAGTTCTACGATGCTTCTCGTCTCGCACAGATCGTTAAAGGGAATAGGAGAAACCAAATTGTGGCTAGCAATTAATCCCTAAAAGTGGACTTCGAGTCTTGCGGCCCTGGTCTTTGTCTGCTAAGAGCAGCCAAACTCAAATTGTTTTTGTATGTGCATTTGTCGTGAAGTGAATCAACAAAATCCTACCGTTTCCCATCGCAATTTAAAAAGAAGTATATTTATGTACAGTTTTGTTTCATGTTTACTAAATTAAGGATTAATGAAATAAATCATTATATAATACAAAAAAAAAGCATAATCTAAATTTAAATAGTACCTTGGCTTTGGAAAGAATAAGCTTATTGGCTGGCAATCGTTCCTGTGACCGGGACATGCATATTTGCTGTCCCAAAGAATTTTCTCCGCTTACCACTATAAAATACCTGAAATCGTCATGAACATTTTATCATTATTTTTACTCGATTCGATTGATCGTTTATCAATGTATCACTGTTGTAAGAAAAAAAATAACCGGCAAAGTGTGTGTCGGGCCACGCGTAGTATAGGCGTCCGTGACTACGGACTCCTACACTGCGCATGCGCAATTATAAGGCAACTTTGAGTAAATGCCACTAAAAATATTTTTGTAAGACCTATTCAATGATCGAGATCGATTCACATTACTACCCGTTTTTATTTTACCACAATTCGGCGTGATAAATATATGTATATACTTATATAAAATACAGCTTTCTTGTACATATAGTCTTAGAACCAAGGACAAACAGATACACATGGCGACATGTGTATCTGTTTGTCTATTAGGATAAAAAGAATAACAATCACGCACTGGAGTCCTGGGCAAAGCTTCCTCGACACTACGTCCAAGTTATCTACGGTATTTTGATGGACCTTGCTATCCACGGATATCACATACATGCCCTCCATAGGGCCTGCTTTAATACAATTATTAAGTAGACCCAGTATTCCTTTGGTACTTTTTAGATCTCCATCAAAAGTGATTCCAAGATCTATGCCTTTGTTCTGCCAATTTCTGTAAAAAGAGGAGAATTTTTCATTACGTCCCTCGAAAAGTTTGAATCATGTATAGTATTTATTAAAGAGGTAAGAAATAAACTATTATATTTCGCCGCTTCATTATTCGATATAATCAGTGGTAGTCCCTTTATCATACAGGCAACATTCGCACTTTTAGATTTTTATAGTATTTAAAATGACCAACTGTTACCCCTACCCGCCGCGCCCGCGGCGCTGAAGCCTCATTCCTTTTTCGTGCGAGGCAACGAACGCACGCGCGCACATCAAGATGCCCAAGCGCACCGCGCAAGAAAAGATCGCGAAATACGAAGCGAAAATAAGGAAGTTAATGGATGGCCATAAACGTCGTTCATCCAGAGTGATATATTCTGATGATGACGACCAACCACAATTACAAGGTAAGTGTGATTTACATACAATATTTGTGAAAGTGCCATCGAATTAAATCGGAATCAACTGCGCGTTGAGGACGATAACGGGGTTAACTGCGCGTTAATCTCGAAGTACTTTCGTACTTACATTGCTACGGCTAGCGTATTATCCCACGGATAATTTCGCATCACCCGTACAAACTGTCCGCGAGACATACAAACTACCCACATATTTATTATTAATGAAGTATTATTTTGTTCTTTGTAGAACAAATTGGTACACCGGCTTTCATCGAAGACGAGGATGCTTACTTCGTAGAAGAAATCCACGTCGAACCGGAAGCTGAACCAGAAGATGGCAAAGATGAGGCCGTACCGTCCACATCTGCCCAGCCTTTTACCACTACGGAAAGTACGGATTTAGATCCCGAATTACTGCTCGCCTTGGGCGAGTCCACGTCGGATGCTCCCGACTTTGGCCCAGACATTCATGATAGCCTTGCTAACTTGTGGCAGCCTATTCTCAAAAAAGGGCTTGCTGACGATAATAGGGATAATATTCTTAAATCTTACCCTATTCCGGGTAATTGCAAACTTCTGCTTGCCCCTAAGTTAAACGCCGAAATTTCATCTGCAGTACCAACTATTGCCAGAGGGCGTGACAAAAAACTGCATACCCTCCAGCAACAGCTGGGGTCGGGCGTTACCGCTATAAATAAAGGAATGAATTCCCTTCTTACCAACGGGCACAAAGCAGAAGCCCTTAAAAACTTAAGTGACGGTTGTCGTATTCTTTGCTACCTGCACTTTGCTCTTAGCAAATATAGAATTAAACTCGTAACACCTAGCCTAGACAAAAACTTTTTGCATGTCCTCCAGGACACCCAGAGAGATGAATTTTTATTTGGCGCCGAGTTAGGCGAAAAAATAAAAGCGAGCAAGGCTATCGAGAAGCAGGGCCAACAGATAAAGAAGAATACGCCGGTTCAGAAGTCTGCTGCAGTTCAGTCGACGGCTGTTCGTCCTAGCTATGCCCCTTCGGGAAACTGGAGTGCACCTCCTCACTACCATTACCCGTCAACAAGGGGGGGGCGGGGAGGTGCGAGAAGACCAGCAGCAGCCACTCGCAAACAAGCGAACACGCCGTACCACAAGACGCCGCAGTCGAAAGGCCGTGCTCAAGCGTCGCAGTAACCGAGGTACATGCAGGCAAGATTAATAAATTTTACCATAATTGGAAAAATATAACAAACAATGCTGTTGTTCTGTCTTGGATACGGGATGGTTATTCAATTACATTTTGTAAACAGGTTTTACAATCCAATGTGCCAAGTTCTAGCTTTTCTCATAAAGAAAAAGTTAATATGCTTTCAGCAATTAATAAACTACTTGATCTCGGAGCAATAAAGGCTTGCAAACCTTGCCCAGGCCAATTTATTTCACGAATATTTTTGGCACCTAAATCTAACGGAACTTTCAGATTCATTTTGAACTTAAAGCCCTTGAACAATTTTATTTTAAAAGAACATTTTAAAATGGAGGATTATCGGACTGCCATGAAGTTAATTCCAGAAGGTGGATATTTAGCTACAATCGATTTAAAAGAGGCGTACCTCCTTCTTTCCGTATCCGAGGCAGATCGTAAGTATTTAAGATTCAACTTTGAAAATACTACATATGAATTTACAGCTCTGCCGTATGGGCTTTGTACAGCTCCAAGGGTTTTTACAAAAATCATGTCACAAGTCGTAGCACACTTACGAAAACAAGGTCTAAAATCCGTACAATATTTGGACGATGTGCTCTGTATAGGGAATAATTATTTAGATTGCTTAAATAATGTAAATAAAACTTGTAAATTGCTCTGCGACCTTGGTTTCGTAATAAACTACGAAAAAAGTGTCTTAAAGCCAACACAAAACTGTAAATTCTTGGGTTTTGTTTTTAACTCAAAGGATATGTCCATTTCATTACCACTTGAAAAACGTAAAACTATTGCACGGTTGTTAGATAAATTTTCAAAATTGCCGCGTTGTTCTATTAGAGAATACGCGCAGTTCATTGGAACCCTGACAGCCGCGTGCCCAGCCGTTAAGTACGGCTGGTTATACACGAAAAACATAGAACGGCAAAAATTTTTAGCGCTCGGTAGTAATGATAATAATTATGATGCGAAGATAACGCTATCAAAATCAATACTTCAAGATGTCTTATGGTGGAAAAATAATATCCACAAAACATCATGCGCTATGAGAACGCAAGAAATTGAGTTAGAAATATTTACAGACGCATCTAGAACCGGTTGGGGAGCAGTCTGTAAAGATAAGAGATCTCATGGGCACTGGACATCCGAAGAAAAAGCAAAGCACATTAATTATTTGGAATTAATGGCTGCTTTCCTCGGGTTAAAGAGTTTTGCTCGTAACATGTCTAACTGTGCAATATTATTACGAATAGACAATACCACTGCTATAAGTTACATTAATAGAATGGGTGGCATTCAATTCCCCCATTTAAACGAAATAGCTCGGAACATATGGCAATGGTGTGAGTCTAAGAATATTATGTTATACGCGTCTTATGTGAACACTAAGGACAATATCGCGGACGCAGAGTCACGAATCATTAATCCGGACACAGAGTGGGAGCTCTGTGAGTCTGCCTTTAGTATAATTGTAGAACAACTCGGTAGGCCGGATATTGACTTGTTCGCATCCAGAACTAACGCAAAATGCCCAGATTTTGTATCCTGGAAGCAAGATCCTGATGCCATTGCCGTTGACGCTTTTACGATTGTTTGGAAAAATCATTTCTTTTATGCTTTCCCTCCATTTCCTCTGATATTAAAATGTTTAAGGAAAATTTCTGATGAAGCGGCAAACGGTATTCTTGTATTTCCCTACTGGCCATCACAGTCGTGGTTCCCGCTACTCATGGAACTTCTCGACTCAGAGATAATTTTCTTTGGCCCAAATAAAGATTTATTAATGTCACATTGCAGAGAACCGCATCCGCTGCATCAGAAACTTATCCTGGCTGCAGCGAGGCTTTGCGGACAGCGTGGCTGAGCCACGGTACCCCGGCTGAGGCGCTCCAACTAATCTTGTCCTCACTCGCACCGAGTACCCTAAAACAGTATAACGTGTCGTTGAAGCTCTGGTGGGAGTTTTGTGCTAGCAGGAAATTAAACTGGTTAGTGTACGACGTAAAGTCCGTATTACTTTTTCTAACTGATCAGTTCAATAAAGGTTGTTCTTATGGCACACTTAATAGTCATCGGTCTGCTTTGACTTTGTTACTGTCGAACAAACTAAGCTCTGAGGAAAGTATAAGGCGACTCCTGAAGGGTGCTTATCGATTAAAACCTATTGCTCCCAAGTACTCACAAACTTGGGACCCACAAATAGTTTTAAATTTTGTAAGTACCTGGTACCCAAATGTCGATTTGTCTTTAGACAAACTAACAAAAAAGTTAGTAATTTCTCTTGCCCTTTGTACCGGACATAGAGTACAAACATTTTCAGCAATAAGATTAGAAAATATTTCAATTGAACAGAACTGTATAAAGATAATTATTACTAAAGTCCTTAAAACTTCAGCCCCTGGCCGCAAACAACCTATATTGATATTACCATATTTCAAAGATGATAGAACGATCTGCCCTGCGTCCGTTCTCGAGGATTATATTTTTGTCACACAAAAATTGAGAAAGGACGGCACGGGCCCGCTTTTGCTCACGCACAAACCCCCTCACGGGGCCGCCACGACTCAGACAGTGAGTCGTTGGATTAAACAGGTGTTACTTGAAAGTGGAGTAGATGTGGACGTGTTCAGCGCACATAGCACGCGACATGCGTCCACGTCGGCAGCCAGAGCCTCCGGGCTCAGTATTGAAACCATCAGGAAAGCTGCTGGCTGGACCAATCGGTCGGAAACATTTGCTCGTTTCTACAACAGACCTGTTATTGACGAAGGAGCTTTTGCCAAATCGGTATACTTTCTACCTCAATAATATGTAATTATTATGTCTTAGGCAAATTATTGATTATGCCTTTCCTTATTGAAAATAATATATGTTTATGTTCACCAATATTAAAATTAAGAATTAAAAAAGACTGATTTATAATAATTATGGTGTATTATTTCAAACAAAACTCTCTTTCAAAATACCTCTTAACATCTACCACTGATTATATCGAATAATGAAGCGGCGAAATATAATAGACGATCAAACGAACTCCCGAGTGAAGTTCGATCACTATTATATGAGCCGCTTCATTTGAAGATATAATCACCCAGCCCACCCTATGGATAAATCCATACCCAATAGAAGTTTTGTTTTCATTTCCTCTCTGAATGAATGAGGCTTCAGCGCCGCGGGCGCGGCGGGTAGGGGTAACAGTTGGTCATTTTAAATACTATAAAAATCTAAAAGTGCGAATGTTGCCTGTATGATAAAGGGACTACCACTGATTATATCTTCAAATGAAGCGGCTCATATAATAGTGATCGAACTTCACTCGGGAGTTCGTTTGATCGTCTAATATACAATGAACTTCATAAACTTTCATAAAACTCATCATCAGGTCTTTCTATCTCCACTGCAGGAGCACGACCCTCTCTGTACTACTAGAGCCATATTTTGCCAGAGCAGCCAGAGGTCTTGGCGGATTTGTCGCTTTTCGTCCGAAACGCAACTGGTCAGATAAGCATCTCGTCATCTCTCATGATAGACTCGCAGAAACGCAACTCGACAGATACGTATTAAATAAGAAATAGTAAATTACTTCATTTTACTAGTTGCATATATGCATAATGGCTAAAAGCTTTTAAATTATATTTATTAATTTACTGTCGAGTCGAGATGCATGTCTCTCAAGTTGCGATTCTGGCGAGTTGCGTTATTGACGAGTTTCAAATCTGACGAAATGCGTTTCTGTCAACATGCGTTTTCTGGCGAAATGAGTATCTGACCAGTTGCGTATCTGATGACAAGCGACGAATCCGTCGTGGCCTACACTTCCTCGCTGGTCAGCGGGTGGGAGAGGTTTTATTGATGTTTATAAGCTTTGTTTAGCTTGTACTTCCTAAGTTGCCTTTTCGGAATCCATGGGAAGACTTAGAGTGGCTCTATTCTACTCTCCTGGAAACCACACGGCAAAGAAGTTAGTAGAAATAAAACTAAGAAATATTGATAATGATATCTAGAGTAGGTACTGCATCTTGATTGCAAAGTCATGCTTACGCAAATTCACTTGGAACGTCGTTGCTCGTCATCAGAGAATGCATTCGTATTTTCTTGGCTCCGCGATCAACCAGTCGCCTCACCCACTGAAGACCACAGTCGTAATTGTCAGTTACAATAAGGTGACAGTTATCAGGTGAGCATGCCATCCTAAAATACAAAGGAAAAATTCATTTATGTAGTACAAAGGAAAAAGAATTTCCAGATCCTCTAGTCTTCTCCTAAATGCTCATTCCATTAAGGGCATGCAAGTTTCGTTAATAATTGATACTTACCTACACTTTAACAGCTGAAAGAAGTACTATTTTGAATAAAAGAACAATATTGCTAGAGGTCATGGTAAGCCCCCGTCAGAGACAGACAGGCTGCAGCGCAGCGGTCAATTTGACTTAATTTGATGGTCTTTTAAAGACTTTCTTTTGTTAGAGTTCCCCCCCCCCCCCTTCTATCAGCTAAACGGTTGTATATAGACACTTGAAAAAAATTACGGCAATAGTACTAGCAGTTCTGTAAGCATTAGGCCTTACGAGTCACCCCGACCCGTTGAAACTTACCTAATAAAAAAAGAGCGACTAATAATTGGTAACAAAAAAGAATAAAAAAAAGAAATGCATGAAATATGTTATTTTTTAAAATAAATGGAAAAAATCTGAGACGCTCTGATCGCTTGGTCAATAACGAAGTTATAAGGGAGGCTATCAGAGCTAACTAGAGTTTACTAGTCGATCAACTAATAAACTGTACACGGGAATTGAAAATTTGGGCCTAGCTAAAATCTGTAATTTGTCCTTATTTATTAATGTTGAGTGTTAGCCATACCTAGGTTGTGCTGGTATATTAGAGTCGTGCATTTTCAGCATCACTCGACCCCTGTGTCTCCCTGTAGCCAGCAGTCTGAGAGCCCGAACAGCTTCATTTGGAGGAAAGATAATTCGAGTTAGCGGCACCACAGTACCTCGAGCTATGCCATCAGCCATATGCTTTTGGATCTCCTGCAATTAGTTTTTATAAATTTCTGTAATATGTTTGAAAAGATACATACATACATTCATACTATCACGTCTTAATCCCTAATGGGGCAGACAGAGCATTTTGGGTCATGCGGCTCTATGCAGAACCCAGGGCCGCAAGACCCAAAAGCCACTTTTAGCGTCATGGTGGGCGAGAAGATGGAAAAGCAATCAATACAATGATGGGTTGCTAGCCGCATCGCCTGTTAACATGATTCGCATTTTTGCCCATTCCCTCGATCGGCTTTTACGATCTGCGCGGGAAGAGAAACAGCTGGTACATTATAAGTATTTTCATTTCTCCCAGACCAGCATGGGAGTGATAATAATGAATGGAAAGATAGTGTAGTCGAAAAATAACTCCCCTAATCTACAAATCTACCTAGTTATGATTGTTTCAATGTATCGGAGTAAATACTCATTGCATGTGTCCATTTGACTGTGGGGACTCGTCCGTGGTCTAATCTACTAATCCGGATAATGTCATAAAAGAATTTAAGGTGAAGAACGCGGCTTATGTTTAAAGTGTTACTTTCGCTTTGTCATGTTACACGTTCGAGTCCTTAATGCCTAGTTGGTCAACAGATCTGGCTGTTCAGCATTTTAACAAGCAGGAAGAAAGAAATGCATGTTTTCAGAATAAACATCTAGTTTGCTTTTGGGCGTAAACCGAAAGCAGGGCAAGTAGTTTTAAATTGGACGATCTATGCAGCACTTTCACAAAGGTTAAAAAAACTTACTTTCATAATGTCAGTACTTGCAAATAGACTAGAAGCCTCCATGACAATGTAAGATCTCTCTTTAGTCAAATGGAACATTCCGAAGGAGTAGTGTTCTGTATTGGGTATCTGAGAGAAGTCGAAGGTTATGCCGCTGTGGCCACATGTGTGAAGTGTGACCTGAAAGGAAGAACGATTTTTGTCGCAAGTTATAAAAATTGCTAGTTGCCAATAAGATATGGCTAGGGATATGGTCAAGTCTGTGCTTGCATCTGAAAAGCCTGAGCACAGAATAATTTAACATACATACATACATACTATCACGTCTTTATCCCTAATGGGGCAGACAGAGCATTTTGGGTCTTGCGGCTCTATGCTAGGCTCTAGGCAGAACCCAGGGCCGCAAGACCCAAAAGTCACTTTTAGCGTCATGGTGGGCGAGAAGATGGAAAAGCAATCAATACAGTGATGGTTTACTAGCCGCATCGCCTGTTAACATGATTCGAATTTTTGAATAATTTTAATAGTACCAATAGGCGCGACTAGTATTCCTATATGTTTGTGCTCTCTCATGTACGTTATTTTCAGCTACCCCAACATGCTTCATCATCTTAAGAAAATCTACACACTTATTTAGGTACATAAAAGGAAATATGCATAAAAAATATGTGTTATCTAACTAGTTTATTATTACCCATTATTATTCAAAAGTGAAGTACTAATAGTGAAAACAGAATAAAAATTGGTTGAAAAACGAACGAGATATGACGATTTTACGAAAATATGTCTTTCTCACTCGCAAAAAGGCTATTTTCTACGGCAAATGTATACATGACATGGACGTTGACGTCACCAGTCCTTATCGGACTTCTCTTTCTAATTGAATTTTTAAAGTATCTCAAGTAACGTTCGTCGCTGATTAAGCTATTTTAGTACCTGGGCGACCGAGCTTTGCTCGGTTACATCTCAAACATTGACTATTTTTTTTAACTTGTCTAAAAACAATGCAAAATAAATAAATAAATATAAACTTAAACATAAAAAAAAACAAAAGTAAGTCACCGAGTGGGATTCGAACCCGTAACACTCTTTCTAGCGGTCGCTATCCTTAACCACTAAGCTAAATCAACGCGGTCGCGGTGCGACGAAATTAGCGACCATATTCTGCCTGGAAAGAAAAACGCATGAAAACTCGAAAACACGCGTTTTCCCAAACATAAAACTAATCTAGATCGATTGTTTACCCCCGAAAACCCCCCTATACAAATTTTCTGCGAAATCGTTAGAGCCGTTTTCGAGATCACAGAAATTTATAAATAAATATATATATATACATACAAGAATTGCTCGTTTAAAGGTATAAGATAAATCATTTCATATTTGTTTACTGTGGTTAATACGGATTTTATTAAGCAAATTTAAAAAATGCATATTCTCTATAGTTTGTAATAATGACTGTTATTACTAGATGGCAGACAGTTGTTAAAATATGCATATAACTGAGAAACTGTATTTAAACTTACGTCTTGAGCACCTTCAACACAGTTGAAGGCCATATCCACTCCCTTTCCTTTAGTTCGCGTGAGAACCATATCCAGAAATGTGTGATCCCTAGAGTAACTGATGTCTTCAGCTAAAATATAAGCAGCGTACTTGTAAAATAAATAAAACCAGTCCAGATTCAGAATTTCTGTAAGTATTTCTATTTTATTGTATTTAAAAATTTACATCTATTGACGTCAATCGGGAAATTGACGTCAATCGGGAAATTGACGTCAATCGGGAAGTGGACTGGTAAAAAATTGTCCCTATATATTTATTTATTTATTTACGTCATCTTTGGTAAAAAAATGTAGTATCTTCGTCATTATTTGCTAATCACTGAAAAAAGAGGTATATCATACTTTCTAATGATCTATCTAATGAACCAAATAATTTTAATCCATATCCCTATTATATCGCTTTATTCATTAAATATCTTCAATGTAAATGTTTTTTTTATTTTTTATTTATTTATTTAACTTCATACACAAATACAAGTGTAATGGCGGACTTAAAGCCTAAGGCCTTATCTTCCAGTCTACCAAACGGATGATGTGGAGAATGATGAGGTAGTGCACAACTTGACAGGTATATGGTGAAAAAAAAAAAGACTATATGTAAAAATCATAATCAAAAAATAATCAAATCAATAAACTACATGCAAATAATACACACTATAAAGTATATGGCAAAATAAACAATACCTACATATACTACATACACACATAAATACACTATGATCTATCTGACAGTTTTTGAAGAAAATGTGCCTTCACCTGTTTCTTAACTGAAAAACGGGTTTTAGCCTTCCGGACATCAAATGTTATATCTTGGTTCCTATATTCATTGTATTATTAAAAAAAATCTTGACACCATTAGCTTACCATTTAACTTTGGGAATCGTTTCAGTAGGAAGTGCTTCTTCTCCAAACTGCTGACGCTGGTAAAGACTCTGCAGTCATTTGCCAGCGCCATCGAGATGACAGCTTGTCCCAGCCCACCAGCGCCGCAATGAACGAATACGCTGTCAATATCGCGTAGTGCTCCTTTGATTAACTGTTGAACAAAACAAAACAAAGCTAAACAAAGCTGATAAACATCAATGAGACCTCTCCAACCCGTCTGGCCAGCGTGGAGAGTGTAGACCAAGTCCTCTGGTTGCTCTGGCCAGTATGGCTCTGGCAGCACAGAGAGGGTCGTGCTTCTGCAGTGGAGACAAATAGACCTGATAATGATGATGAAGCAAAATTTTCCACGCTGATTAGATTTAGAGCTCGAGGGCCCAGTGGACATTGGCATGATTATCGCTTACGCAAACTTAACTTACAGCAAACTGTTGAAAAATACTACAATCATTATGTATCACCTTTATAAACACAGTTGTGCAATAAATAATTTTTGATTTTGCAGTTTAGCAATCCTAAGCAGTTGTTCACACTTGGTTTTGTGACCACATGTGGAATTAATTATTTCTTTCTCCTTGCGTTAATTAGGCAGCTAAAAAAATAATAACCCCTTACAAAAAAGAAGAATCAAAATGTAACGTGAAATCGATAGTCATCATGATCACGTCTTTTTGTCTCCACTGCAGGAGCAAGACCCTCTCTGTACCACCAGAGCCATACTTGGTCAGAGCAGCCAGTGGACTTTGGCCTGCATTCTCCTCGCTGGCCAGACCGGTTCGAGAGGTCTCATTGTTGTTTATAAGCTTTGTTTAGCTTGTATTTCCTAAGTCGCCTAATTCTGCGACACGGGAGGACTTGGAGTGAATCACACGGCAAAAATCGATGGTAATTTCGTTTTTTTTTTAATGCTTTCTCTAATAATTTTTCAATCGTACCAGACTATAGATGGTCTGGGCATAGGCAAGAGGAACAGTGGCCGCGTCTTCGAGACTCCAGTGCGCCGGTACCGGCCACAGCATCTCCGGAATTGCCAGCACTCGAGAGCTTGCAGCTCCTTTGGGTAACAGGCCCATCACCCGTTCACCACTAAACAACAAAAGATTAAAATTATAAATCTAAAACTAATAAAATACACCTAACAACAAATGTAATAAGCAGGAAAACGTAGAAAAACTTTAGGACTTGGCACAGAATTAATAATAGTATTTACATAGACTTGGTTCAAACTATTATTCACCTAAATGAAGTTGAGCGTGTCACAACACAAGACAAGGTTACTGTTGGAGATCTTCGTGATTTGGGCGGTTTAAACTATACTATAGCTCTCGAGCCGTAAGCTCAGCTTTGCATTTGTTGTGAGTATTTTTTTTTTAATTTTGGCTCGACGCTTTTGCTTATTTAGCCAGGCTCAAGTTAATAAAATGTGGGAACATTCAATGTGAAGTAAATATATATATATATATGTACAATCAAAGGTTGGTATAGGTCCTTTGATTGCTTTAAGGGAGCTTCTGGCGACAAATCTATACGAGTCCACTGGTTTTCATAGCCGATTGAGTGGCGGACGGCGCCTACAGACTCCCACCGCAGTCCGCAAATTAATATCACTACAGCCGCACTATGACTGTTCACTTTAAACATTTTACATATTGTCCATGAGAATGATCATTTATAACACTAAACTACACCAATTTCATATCATAAAGTTCACTAGAATCAATTTGCAAAACAATTTAAAGCAAACTCCAACTGAACCCCTTGACTTCCCGCCAAAAAACCTACGTTTGACGTTAGTGTCTGTCTGTGTCATCCACCAGAAGCTCCCTTAGAGCAATCAAAGGACCTATACCAACCTTTGATTGTATATAGGTACATATATATATTTTTACTTCACATCGAATGTTCCCACGTTTTATTAACTTGAGCCTGGCTAAATACGCAACAGCGTCGAGCCAAAATTAAAAAAAAAAAAAAGTCAAACCTATATCACCCCTCTTTCTTTGTCGGGTGTTAATAATAATTAAAATTGAAATACCTGTCAGTGACACCACTGAACTCCATCGCCAAAGACTCCGTGCCGTTGTCTTCGGATTGGGAGAGTCCCATCGCTTGCTTCGTGTCTCGATGGTTGAAACTGCAGTAGTGAACCTGGTCAAAGTAAAACCGTAAATAAGCGTGACGAATGGAAAAATATTTTTGGTCCATCGGTTAGATTATTAAAAAATATTGTACACGTATTCTTTTCTCTGAGAAACCAAAAATGACAAAGATACAGCGCGTATAAATTTCGCGTGACGTCACGGCTGGGTACGATTTTTACTTAAGTGTGACGTCGCAAGCCCCTACACCGGAACTTTGACGCTCCGTATCTTTGTGAATTGAAAAATATGGGTCCATTATTTTTAAATAATCTAAAAGTCGGTACTTTTTTAGACTGGCAGCAGGTGGCACAGAATAGATCGAAGTATAAAAAAATATTATCGGAGGTCAAAACTCACTTTGAGTTGCTGCACCATCCTAGTAAGTAAGTAAAAGACGGTACTTTTTTGACCCTGTCGTCACCCCTATTTTAGAAACTTCTCATATTAGCACTTTACAGGGGGCAACTCCTTAATATAATACTATAGTCGTCCGCTACTTCTATGTCAAACTAAATTAGACTTTATCATCATAAGTTTGTGGTCAATGTTGCTTGATACTGAAACACGGATACGCAGTAACGTCCGCCTCGCTTTTGGAGTAATCCCCCAGGTTGCAGCACATTCTTAAGATTTTCATAATATTTACAACATTAAAATAATAAAAAACTGAAAGAATTTGGACATAAAATTTGAATTTTAATTCAAAAGGCGAACGATAAGTTTGAAGAAATAAGGAAGATAGCAACATGAAGGTTTTATGCAGCATCGTTACAAAGGGGTAGAAACTGTTTCTATGAAATGTCAGGTGCACAAAAAAAATATTAAAAGAGCGCATGATCCAAAAAAACAGGTCTGCTATTCCGGCAGTGACACGAGTCTACGTCACCACAGAGTTGCCACTTTAATGTGACTAAGTTAAGATTTAGGGAACGTTTGCCTGCCATTATTCATGGCAATAAATATTTTAATGCATAAAAAATTAGGTTATACTTGTTATCTATTCATTAACAAGTCTAACTTATTTTTTCATAAATAGGTTATTTGTAAAAATGGACATGGTTTAACCCGATTCAGATATACGTGAATAATGAAAGTTGGGGTGTTTGATTTTACAGTACCGGTAACACTGAGTGGCGGTGACGTAGGCTCGTGTCACCCACGTGACCACTTTATGTCGGAATGCCATATGTACCTGGCGCAGTATATTATTATACCATGAAAGAGCGTAAAGCCTACCGTGACAGGAATCCCAGCTCCTTTCAACGGCGGCTGCTCCACCCACCGCAATGAGTTCGGGTCTCCAACTCGCATTCTCTTCAAGGACACCACGCTGCTTTGTGAAGGTTCTTCTCTGCAGGGCAGATAGAATTCCCCTCCCCAAACGCCCTACAAGGCAAAGTATAAAGTCATTGGTGTTATTGATGCGAAGTTATAAACGAAAATGGTCATATTATTAGTGATATATAACTATTAAAATGATCAATTTCACTTTATTAGCTATTCGTATTATTTTGTTAAAAGTTTTGAATTAAAAAAATTAAGTAAAATCTTTATTGTGCCAAAACATTATATTAAAGATACATGTAACAGATGTCTTAAGGCGGCCTTATCGCATCTAAAAATAAATACCCTAATTTCCCATCACTTTTTTCTATGAAGCGAGGTTGCCTGTTAGAATTGTTTAGCGATAAGGCCGCCTCTTGCGCATTTCCTAATTTTCAAGATAATCACTTGTCCTGTATTTATTTAATTTGTGCAATGAAGATTATTGTTTTGTGTAAAATACTACCAACCGAACTCCATTACATTCACTGACCTCCATATATACAAGTACGCTGGACCTATGATTAGCCGGGCAATAGTGAGGCGATTTGATTTTCGCCATTTTGGCGCTGATCGTAGGCATTCGTAGCAGTGGGTGGGAACGGAACTAAAAGTTACGTCAGATTTAGTTCTCTTCCCACGCATTAGGGGCGCTTCAAATAGGCACAATAAAGAGCTGTCATTTCTTAGGGTATCATAGGTCCAGCGTACTTGTATATATGGAGGTCAGTGATTACATTATAGTCCTTCTGCTGCCGGCGAAGCCCCATACATAGAGCTCTCTAAGTTATCGTCTTTACACATTTAGTGCACATTTTTATAACAATACATTCATTCGCATCGCATTAAATGGGTAAATCCGAACTTTATCCCATTTACAGTTTTGGAAAAACTCGCCGTGTGGTTTTCGGCAGAGTAGAATAGGACTCAAAGTCTTGCCGTGGATGTCGCAGAAGGCGACTGAGGAAATACAAGCTAAACAAAACATAGAAACATCAATGAGACCTCTCCAACCCGTCTGGCAAGCGAGGAGAGTGTAGGTCAATTCCTCCGGGTGCTCTGGTTCTAGTAGTACAGAGAGGGTAAAGCTCCTGCATTGGAGACTAAAAAGACCTTATGATGATGATAATGATAATGATGTCATTTTTGCAAGGATTTTACTTACATTATTCAGAATGTTAAATGCCAAATCCAAGTCAGGCAATTGAGTCAAACACTGGCTTTCCATATCCTTACTCATTGCTATCATGTATATTTGGTTGCGTTCTGCATCCTTTCTCCATGCAGCTACAAGCTCTTTTAATCCATGGACTTGAGGATAAGGCGTTAAGATTACTAGGGTATGACCTAATGGGAGAGAAGCTCTTGACCTAGAAAGAAGTGACAGATCCGACTGACTGCGGACGGTTATCGTTGTAACTCCAGAAGTAGGGACCAAGGGTCGCCATCTTGCAAGCTCCAATCTCGAGTTCTTGTGAGTAGAAGTCGATACAATTCGATAGAGCTTCGATGGGCGAACCTTAGAGGTGTTGTAATCTTCTTCTATGTTTATGACGAAGACGTTTCTCGGAAGAGTGTCATGAAGTAATCCAGGCAGCTAAAAATTAGTCATTTTATTTAAAAAATTACAGTTTTTTTGAATTTTAGGTATTATTTTCTTCTGTTGCGCACAGGGTTCCTCTTGTTTTGCCACTCGTCTATTTGTTGCAATGTGGCAATGTTTACCGTTTGGTATCCGGTAGAGTAAAATATGACCTCTCCAAGTCTGCCCGTGGATGTCGTAGAATGCGACTTAGGAATTACAAGCTAAACAAAACTTATAAACATCTATGAGGCCTGACCGCTCCAATCGATCTAGCCAGCATGGAGAGTGTAGGCCAAGTCCTCTGGCTGCTCTGGCAAATTATGGCTCTAGTAGTACAGAGAGTGCCGTGCTCCTGCAGAAGAGACTAAAAATGATGATATTTGTTGCAAGTAATGGAATTCATAAGATTAAAATATTTTGTGCATTACTAGGCCTGTATGTCCTCCAATCATTATAAAATGTAGGTAGGTACTCCAATTAGTGGCATTTGACATGTTACATTTCAGATTCATTTTTTTAAATTTCACTGTTCATGACTATATTTACATGCTTATAATTTTCCGTACCTTTATATCTGTTGACAAGTTTTTAACTATTAATACATCGGCATCCATCAAGCTATCTCCCTTGATAGTTTCTGTATTTGCTGCTTTGAAAATAAGTTTAGCTTTACAGGCATATCTTAATAGGTGCTTTATTTTAATAGACAGGTCCGGATCAGTCTCCTGAATAGTATCTATTATGTTCACAACAGTTTTGTTAACATTTTCTAATATAATTTGAAGATATACTTGTAATGTTTCAGTTACCTAAAACAAATACGTTATCACTGACTTATAATGAACTTTTACATTGTACAAATTTTCTCTCTGATTCATTTACATACATCACTATCTCCTAATTGGAAACGGGGCACAAATTTAGGAGATTTCAGTGCAATCTCCTTCACCAATGGCGGCAAATCGCGGAACAAAACATTTTCCAACATGATTCCACCACAACTGAAAACAATTAGAATGTGTTATCATGTACACGTTAAATATGATGAAAATTTTGATTGTTATAAAATCATATGACAGGTCTTCGATATCTAATGCAATGGAACTAAAATAAAGCTGTTTAATAACATATATACAAAAATATCTTATGAAAATCAATGAAACACGTCTCCTTTAAAAGTCAGTTAGTAAATATTAATTACCATAGCAAATTATGCTCCGGAATAAAATCAACCTCCATCACGGAAGTCTTATCAAAATGCATGTTCTTGTGTTGCTCCTTAACGTCGATACTAAGGCTCCTGATGATACGAGGTTCGGAGGCTCCCTCGTACTGGTGGTGTAAGGTGTACAACTGGATGAGGCTATCGATGAACGTGGTCCAGTTGTTTTTCCAGAGCATGTGGCCTTTATTGTAGTTCTCGCTTAAGTCAAAGATGCTGCGGAATTCACCACTGGAAAGAAGGTCGTAGCAAAGGATATAGACCAGGCTAATAATTTCTTAGAGATAAGGTGGATATACACGACACAATTTAGTGTACAATCTGCAGAAACAATCTGATCTTTAGCATTGTCGTAAAGCAGATGTTTGTAGTTCATGAAGCAGTATAAGAGTGAGGTAGCTAAGCAGACTACTTTTGTGCTAAAGTGGTCAAATAAAACGAGAATGCTTAACTCAGATTCATCATCAAACTGAATTGTAAATTGAGTCCCCTTACCATAGACATTTTTATACAAACGTAGTCTAGATTTAATTTTGAAATTACATGTGCGGTAAAATTTTGTAATTTTAACGAAATTGCATACATCTTGACTTGACATATAACTAGTTTTCAAATTGAAAACATGGAGCTGAAGTAGATTAAAGTTTATATACCATTATTGACCATCAATATGGGAAACTTCTACACCCTTTTATTTTTTTTTCAAAATTTTACCGAAATTCGACACGTCGTTTTAAAATAAAAGCTAAACTGACTACGTTTGTATGAAAAAGTCTGATTCATATCATAATGGGTGGGACCTCTCAAGATTCGAACTGAAGCGTCACACGCAGACCACCAAAACTGTCTCTGCTATTCGATATTAATGCAGTTCTTTTATTAAGTCAATATACAAGTAAATGCATTTATGAATACCTACCTATAGGAAAAATCTTTCTTTTTTAGCAGTTCATAAACTTCATCAGACTTCAGCATTTTCCCTTTGTACTCCGGTATTTGATTTACAATATTCTTCTTAACTGGCACTATTTTTCCAACTACATATCCGGTTGCTACCAGAGAATCATCGTCTAGAACCTATAAAGTAACATAACTTATAAGTTGCTGTTATTATTTCTTTGTGAATTAGCTTCTTCTTAGCAAGTCGGAATGGCGATTTTATGTAGTTGTGGACAAAATTTAGAGCCACATACTTCATGTCTTTGTGGTGTTTGTATCTAACTGATGTTGTTTTGTACACACGGGTAGACAAACGTCAGTTACTTGCGAGCTGCCAGCGAGAGCGGACGACGTTAAGACAGGCCTGAGGTGCTATTTTTCAAACGCGGAGTCACTACACGAACGGTTTTTTGTATGGAAAAACCATTCGTTTAGATGATTCTGCGTTTAAAAATTACGTCTCCTGTGTCACTCCCCGTTTGGGTACCGAAAATATACCTACACAATTACTATGCGACAGGAATCGTATGTCTAGACTAATAAAAATGAAATTGGCTCGTAATGCACTTCTCGGTATCTGAAAAAAGGTGCCGAGTTCTGACGCGAGCTAAATTAAACCATATCGCTAACGGCATTGAGTAGATATTTCTGTGAATTCCGTTGCTGAGTAAGACTTCTGTACGTAAGCACTAATACTTATTCTGTGTTTTAGATACTGGTGTGTGACCGAGCCGACGGGTGTTGTAAGTATGACACGGGAAGCACTACAGTCTCCAACACCTCTCTCACAACTTACTTCAAACATCCCGGTGCCTCTGTGCAAATTCACGTGGATCCTCAAACATCTCCGGTTATGCAATATAGGCTGGGCATAAAGCCGGATGTCACTGAACTGCACCGACAACTGCTTCCTCTTCTGCTCTGCGGACATCGCCAGGGTATCCCACACTGCTACTAGAGCCGCCGCGTAAGGGTAGATTATTTTTCCTGTATGAACATTGTACAAGTTATTTATTAATTTTTAGGGTTCCGTAGCCAAATGGCAAAAACGGAACCCTTATAGATTCGTCATGTCTGTCTGTCTGTCTGTCTGTCCGTCCGTATGTCACAGCCACTTTTTTACACAACTATAAGACCTATACTGTTGAAACTTGCTAAGTAGATGTATTATGTGAACCGCATAAGGTTTTGACACAAAAATTTAAAAAAAAATCAATAAATTTTGGGGTTTCCCCATACCACAGGTATGGCACTTCATACAAACGGAGCAGCATATACACGCTGACTTTTCATTGGTTTTGGAAAAAAAAACGTCGTATAGTAAATAAATTCCTCTATCCATATACGTAATCCAAATTTCTGTATGTCATAAGATAAAAAAGTTGCGTAAATGATTTTCGATCGAGACCACGTAGTTATACGCCGGCCGCCTACTGCGGAATGTCGATGACCCCGGCCGGCCGGCGGGCGATGTATGGCGGCGGTACTACTAATTGACCTCACAATTTTACTTTCGAGTTTTAGTCAACATTTTTTGTTTCAGAATTTTTATTTTGACCAGCTAATTAGGTGTTACTAACGATGCCTATGAAGTGGCCTTCGGCTTCAGAACCAATAAAAAATCACCGTGTATACCTAGTACTACTACAAACGAAACAATCCGTCCGTGCACATTTCAAATGTGTGAGTTAAACTATCAGGGTCGCCACCACAGAATTTGTTGCTTTGCTTACCTGTTTTTATCACTCGGAAATCTATAAAATTTTCGTTATTTATTGTTTTCCGTGGATAAACAATGATAATGTGCGCAGTTTCTCACCATTATAATTCAATAATCCTAAGTGACTCGCGTTATGTAAACGTGCGACTACCAATAACCCTGTTTTACTGCCGCTTACACCTCACAATAACGGGGGAAGGGTTGCGGGGACACCAGATTGCGGGGGACGGTGCGAGTTTCCGTTCTGTATGTAATACTATTATTAATTCTGTGCCCATACTTAGAACTGAAACTCAAAAAAATATTTTTCATCAAACCCATACGTGTGGGGTATCTATGGATAGGTCTTCAGAAATGATATTGAGACGAGAGACGAGAGAAATGACATTTTATTCTAAACCGAATACTTTGCGCGAGAGACACTTCCAAAGTGGAAAAAAGTGTGTGTCGTCCCCCCCCCCCCCCCGTAACTTCTAAAATAAGAGAATGATAAAACTAAAAAAATATATGATGTTCATTACCATGAAAACTACCAGCGAAAATTGGTTTGAACAAGATCTAGTAAGAAGTTTTTTTTTTAATATGTCATAAACTGCAATTTACCTTTCATTCAATCAACTCAAATATAAAAATTAAAAAAAATACTACTACGGAACCTTTCATGGGCGAGTCCGACTCGCACTTGGCCGCTTATTTGTGGATGTAGTGGCAGAAACTGGAGTCACTACCATGGAATACACCTTTTGGCTGTTTCCCGTGGTTTTTCACTATGACATGCCCATGCAGGGTATTTGTTCAAACGATATAATGGTGTAACAAAATATACTAAAACCATTTGAAGGGTGAATTTAATCCGTGATATTGAACAACTTTTCTCAAGGAACATACATGTCGAAACACAAAAAAATAATTTTTAGCTTTCCTGACAAACTCAGCGGATCAGCTGATCGGTGAACTTATATGTATAGCAGGCAAGAAATTACTTTTCATATTTCGATAAGTGTTTCTTGGCGAAAGAGGCTCAGTGTCATGGACTGAATTAACCCTTAAAATAGTTTTAGTATATTTTGTTAGACCTTATGTAATAATAGACAAACGGTTGAGAAAAATATTTGATCATTAAGTATATGAAAGTGACCAAGTATGGCTTCGGATCCTGCTTCTGTAGTAGAAATTAAATAAATAAATAAATATATAAGGACAAATCACACAGATTGAGCTAGCCCCAAAGTAAGTTCGAGACTTGTGTTATGGGATACTAACTCAACGATACTATATTTTATAACATATACATATATAGATAAACATCCAAGACCCAGGACAATTTGAAAAAGGCCATTTTCCAACTTGCCCTGACCGGGAATCGAACCCGGGACCTCTGGGTGGCGGACTAGCATGGTGACCACTACGCCACGGAGGTCGTCTCGTCGTCGAATTATGACGACGATGATGATATATAAAAAGAAACATAGACTGATGTGGCAACGTTTATTTCAGTTATACTACACATGTAGTAAATATCGTCTACGCCACGGTTTGCTCAAGATTTTTATGTCACCGGTAAAGGGGTTTATAAATATCGGTAAGTACTATATATATGTACGATATCGGAAATTTAAATGTCCCTTGTAGTATTATTATTCTGTGTCTATAGAAAACCTTAGAAAAAACGATGATAAGCGGAATCTATATAGCTGCTACTGCAAAAAGCATGTCTTACCTCGCACAACGTTTCCTTGAAGAAAACTACAGTCGTCATCGTGTATCGAGACCAGAAACTTGCAGGACGCTATCTTGTTCCTATGCGCTGACATAAACAATGGAATACCCCTAAAACAGAAGAACTTAATATAGGTAAAAATCATCATCATCATTTCAGCCGCATAACGTCTACTGCTGGACATAGGCCTCACCCAAATATTTCCCAAATGATAGATCAAGAGCGGCCTGCATCCTGCATCCAACAGATAGGTAAGTATGAATGATTATTTTGCCGCACGGTGACGACAGAGTAGAAAAATATGTGTCATCACCAGGGAGATATATAAATAACAAAACGGTCAGCAGTGTCCTAATACTAAAAGCTTTTAGACCTACTATCTACTGCGACCACCAAACTCTGCCTAACGTAGTGATTATAGGCAAATCCTCTATATTGTGCGGCAGTCTAGGACAATCCCTCTCGTTATTATTACATAGAGTGAGATAGTGATAGATGATGAGATAAACGCTGTCACTGGGGCCATGCTACGGGGGCTGCAGTCAACGGAGGACTGATGTAGGCTGAAGTTGGAATGTTATGTTTTCTGTGGTTTTTACTTACCAAGCCTCACTATGCATCCAATGCACCAAGTTCGACAGGAACGGAGTGCCCGTAGATACTGGGAACTCCACTTTGGGGTAGAGAGTGCTCACTTGAGGCACGTAGCCTGCCATGTACAATCTGTAAATTCAAGGAGAAAGTTTGATATTACCGTCATATCTTATAAATTGGTCTGTTTACTTATGTACTAGGAAATTTATAAAAAAATTCTAAATGTTACTTTTGAGGTAATTTCCATAGATTCTCTGTCCTATTCAGATAGTAATTTTTTTTAATCCGGCCCTAAAATGCAAATCGTTTTGAAATTATACCAATAGACTTCAATAGAGTAACCGAAAAACGATAGATAGAGTTTTAAACAGTGTCCGGTGTGTGTAAAGGTGTGAAAACCCATAATAGCTTAAAACTTCCGCTAAACAGCCGCCAAATCTGACTTATTTTGCGCAGTATCTTCTCATTTCTATTGACATTTTTAGAACAGACTCTTATATTTTTTGCTTTTGCTGAACGAGGAATAGGTATCAAGGCATTACGTACTTGCCAATAGCTTCAAGAACCAGGAGCACATTATCAGGATGTCCACGTTTGGTCATCGCTATGTGGGTGCAGCTCTCAGGCATGGATCTTTTCAGAATGGCCTGCAGCAAGCCATGCGGAGCGATTTCTACCATTACACCATTGGATGGCAGTAACTGAGAGGTTTCTTCAAATAATACTGGGTTCTAAAATATAAAAATTAGATTACTATTTTACAATAGCTTCGAACATAAAATTGTTAGACTTTAGTCTTGAGACACAGGGGTATTTTGGACGAGAAAACACTGCTTAACTTCGTGAACGAATTCGTCGAAAACCTCTTTCTTGAAGCTGGTGAACTTCCTGCCTGGATCAATGACCCAGGTAGGTAGCAGAGTATACGGGTGTAGCAGTACAGTAGGTAGAGCATAGTATACTTAGGTCTTCCATCGATTCTGCCTTGACAACGATATCATCGGCAACGGTATTTTACTATTTACACCCATGTTCGATTCGCAATATTTCTGACGATGTCGACCCATCTTACCAACGGAAGACCAATACTGCACTCCGATAAACATAATCATAGATGTGGCTGTAATTGTTAAATTCATTATAAAATAGGTTTACTATCATTTTATACTCAGATGTTCCTCAAAACTTTGATGAGATACCTAGAAAACGCATGGCTACGCCGACTAGGACTGTTCTTTCTTCTCTTTGTTTATGCCAGACAGAACGTATCACCTTGCTTCTCCGTTTTTCTTACAAATAGGTCTACATTAAAAAAAAAAGCATACGCAAACGCCCTAGGCCTTTTCGTAGACAAGCTAAACAAAGCTTATAAACATCAATGAGACCTCTCCAACCCGTCTGGCCAGCGTGGAGTGTATGACTTTGGTAGTACAGATAGGGTCGTGCTCCTGCAGTGGAGACTCAAAAGACCAGATTATGATGATAATACGCAATCTAAGCTATGAATATAAAACTTTACCAGCAAGTTGTTGGTGTGATACTCTGCTGAAGAACATTTGGCTATGGGTTCCTCCCACCGGTCCTGCGGCACTGAGGATGACAACCATTGCTTGCTGCGTGCTTTCGGGCTCTTTATCACCTCGGACAAGTATTTTCGAAGGGCAGGCCCTATAATTACAATAAATTCATAATATAAATAACCGGCCAAGTGGAAGTTAGACTCGCGCATGAAGGGTTCCGTACCACTATCTATATAAAATCACGTTTGTTGTATGGAAGCTTAAATATTTATTTTATTCTGTTTTTGATAGCATGAAATGTTTCAATTGATCAGTGATTTGCGCCCTTTGATTACCTTTTATATTTACACATTATATAATATATATATTATATAATGTGTAAATCTTTTACTCTGTTTGATTTTACTTTACATAATCATAGGATAGATAAAGCCAAGGCATGATAGAATATTCTTCTTACCGGCTTCAGAAATATACCGTGAATGATACGCGATGTTGGAACACGGTACTTCTCTTGCAAATATCTTGTCTGCAGTCAGCTGGTCCACGAACCTCTTCATCGCATCCTGAGGCCCCGATATGGTGCATGAGTCGGGGCCGTTGTGACAGGCCACCTCGATCTCTGGCGGGCATATGTCTTTGATCTGAAATTTAAAGTACTTAATTGGATTCCAATTGCACAAAAAATCTTAAAAAGGACTTTTTACTATAATTTATTCTTTCCTCTTAACATAACAACCTCCTATTAAAGGTTAATGCCACCAATTCAATTCAATTCAATTCAATTCAAATTATTTATTGCATTTCATAATGTACATCAGTTCTAACTACTAAAAGTCACTGTCTTAAATTAGGTACACTATGAACCCTGTCGGGTATTGCAACCAAAAAGTGGAACGGCAAGCGAGTTTTATGACATGCAGTTAATTTATAATGATAAAATATAATTAAAAAGTATTTTTGTTTGTAGTTGTCAGCAGATTGTTAGTTATTTATTATTAGTAAATTATTGTCAACTTATAAATATAAAAGTAAAGTAAAAGTAATGTCAATGTTTATTGGGTATAGTATATAATGTCAATTTCAATTAATTTTTTTATCGTTAAAATACTCGTCCAATCTGTAATACGTTTTATTTACTAAAATTAATTTCAACTCCTTTATAAATTGAGAATTTTTTTCTTCATTCCTTAGGCTGTCGGGTAGGGCATTATAAATTTTTAACCAAAGCTGTCCTTTCCACATACAATTATTTCAGAAGAACTCATCAGCAGTTTAGAAAGTCTTTCTGCAATAGTATTTCAGATACAAAAGAATACTTATTCAAGTCAAAGTCAAAGTCAAATTCATTTATTTATCTTTGGATATTGGTATCACTTGATAATTGTCACTTTTTTTCCTTTCGATTTCTTATAAGGTAAATGTTGACGTCAGATCATTTACTTATAGCTAAGTTTACTGCCGCTTCCAAAGCGCAAGTACAGAAGAAACGGTAACAAACTGTACTGCAGCATTTTCTCCAATAACGTCAACTTACAATCATACTGGTATTAAAATTAGATATGTGGACTGAGAATACGTTGTTATGTCATAATTATAAATTAAGCATGATGTCAAGTTTAAAATTAATGTCAATGTGTAAATTTTGTACTAAAACATGTACAGAATGTTCTTAAATTATGACATTTGTGAATGTACAAATACAAACCTTTAAGAGGGACCCGCGCCAAGCTCAAGCCAGACTTTTTGTCTCTAAGGTAATCATCGGTTCCGTAATATGCTTTATCACAGAGTACTTTCTTAACATAAACTTTAAATTTTCTATCTGGCATACTAAGAACCGATTCTGGCAATTTATTATAAAACTTTATACAGTTTCCCATAAACGACTTACTAACTGTTTTCAGCCTATAGGACGGAGTAAATAAATCATTTATATTACGTAAGTTTCTATCCGTAAAATCACCCACTTTATTAAACAAGGCAATATTTTTCCTTACATACATTATATTTTCAAATATGTACTGGGATGGTACAGTAAGTATATCAATTTTCTTAAAAAAATCTCTTAGGGAGTCTCTTGATCCTAAACCGTAAATAAAACGAATAGCCCTTTTTTGCAAAATAAAAATAGTCTGTATATCAGCTGCACTCCCCCATAGAAGAATCCCATAAGACATCAGACTATGAAAGTAACTAAAGTAAACTAGTCTAGCAGTTGCCACATCTGTCAATTGTCTGATTCTCCTAATAGCGTAAGCCGCTGAGCTAAGCCTATTAGCGAGTTTAGAGATATGTGCACCCCATTGAAGTTTTGAATCTATTGTGATTCCCAAGAAAGTAGTATTTTCAACGAGATCTAATTTTTGACCGTTCAGTAGTACATCAACATTGGCTTGCCTCACGTTAGGAAGACTAAATCTAATGCATTGGGTCTTGTTTGCATTCAACATAAGGTTATTGGCTGAAAACCAGTTAGAAATGGCCGTCAAGGTGTTATTCACCGAAGAAGCATCTTCGCTATGACGGTCTATTTCGAAAATAAGAGACGTGTCATCGGCGAACAACACAATGCCAGCTTGTTTCTCAACCGCGTAAGGCAAATCATTGACGTACACTAAGAAGAGGAACGGTCCCAGGATAGAACCTTGAGGTACTCCCATTTTAACGAGAGATCCGTTTGACTTTATGCCATTTATGTCAACAGTCTGAAGCCTATCCGTTAAATATGATTGAATGAGGTTTATTGATTTATCGTCAAAACCGTACTGACGGAATTTGAGCAAAAGTGTTGGATGATCTACGCAGTCAAACGCTTTTGAGAGATAGCAAAAAGAACCGATTGCATCGTTCTTGTTTTCCCATGCTGTGTAAATTTGAGTAACGAGCGCTACACCCGCATCAGTGGTGGATTTCCCTCAAGTAAAACCAAACTGCTGGCTATGAAAAAGGTTATGGGTGATAAAGTGATGTTGCATTTGATTAAGCATTGTCTTTTCAAACACTTTGCTCAAAACTGGCAGAATCGATATTGGTCTATAATTGCCAGGATCTGTTCTTACCCCCTTTTTAAATAAAGGAATCAATTTACTGCATTTCATTAAATTTGGAAAAAATACCTTCATCAATGCATTCATTAAAAATAAAAGCTAGGTCTGCAGCAATGATATTTATAATGTGGCTTACTACACTAACGGACATACCCCAGTGGTCTTCCGATTTTTTTAAATTTAACTGTTTAAATGCATCAACTATATCTTTGGGGGTAATATGTTTAAATTGAAACTTATGATTACATTGAGCTACATTATCTTTAAGTAAGGCTTCAGCATGTTGAGGACTTGAATTGGTATTTTCAGTAAGTTCCAAGGAAATATTAGTGAAAAAAATTATCGAATACATTTACTATATCATTAGGGTTGGTAATATTTTTACCGGCACATTTGATTTCACGAATATTTTCTCTCGGTCTAGTTTTACCGGTTTCTTTATTAATAACATTCCATGTCTCTTTAATTTTATTTGGTGCATTATTGATTTTTCTACTAATGTAGATAGCTTTAGCATTTTTGCAAACTTTTTTAAATAATTTAGAATATTTTTTAACATACTCAGCAAAGTTAGGGTTGAAATTAAATTGTTTTTGGGCATATAAATCAAATAATTTTCTTCTACTTATATAAATACCTTTAGTTGCCCATTCATTAAACTTTAACCTACCATTAACATTAACTTTTTTCTGTTCCAATGTTTCTGAATATTCTTTAGACACTGTACTAAATAATTTATTGTAGTGATCATCAGGATTACTTCCTGTGTATATGACTGAACATAACTTATTTTCTAAATTCTTTTTGAGCTTATGCATTTTTTTTGAAGTAATAGGCCTACACATGATTTTATCTTCTTTCAAGCAGCGGGTGGACTCCTTGACAAAAGAAACAAATACACCCATATGGTCAGATGGCAACTTGTTAATTACAGATTTCTTAAAATAATTTATATTGGTAAAGAAATTGTCCAGGCACGTGGCCGATGTAGCAGAGATTCTAGTAGGTTCAAAAAAAACGTTTTCTAGGTCATAACATTTAAAGAGGTTTAAAAATTGTGTACTCCTTGGATTCTGCACTAGAATATCAACATTGAAGTCACCACAAATAATTAAATTTTTTTACTAGTTGAAGCTAACTTTAGCACCTGATCCATTACTTTCAAAAATCCCCTATAATCGCTATCTGGTGGACTGTATACGCATACAATTAAATGATGGTCTAGCTCGGCACAGGCCACCTCACAACAGCGGTCAACAGAAAGTCTAACTATGTCCTTCCGCTCCTTGCCACGGAATCCATTTTTTGTAACTATTATAGAACCGCCTCGAGTAGTAGACTTTCTGTTAAAGCAGCTAACAATGTCGTAGTTGTTTAGGCTGAACATCATCTCACTCTCACATAGCCAATGCTCAGTCAAACACAAGATATCTACATCTAATTCTTCTAATACTAGTTCAACTAGTAGTTCTTTGCTGGAAAGGCCTTGTATGTTTTGATGAATTATTCTTAGTTCTTGTGACCTTTCCGTTGTCTGGATGTGCAGTTTAAATCTGCCGTCAAATCTACAGAATTACTATTACAATTTTCTGGTAACTCGGTAGACATTTTACAACTAGTAGTTTGTTTACAATGTAAACTCGTCCAAATCTTAATAGTATAAGCTACCAATGTAGCAATTTTTAATTTATAGTATTTAGATAGGTATATATTACCCTTTGTCACAAAACATTCACTTATAAAATTGTTAGTGTCAAAAAACACTAATTTGTCATCATGACGACATGTCAAGTTATGTAATAAAGTATTAAGGCAGTGAATGTTTTTATTGATTGATGGAGGCTGGCAACTCAAATATGGAAACGCACATATTATTATTTTACATACATTAAGTTTGCTTAAAGTCTCTACACATTGAATTATATCTTTCTTTCTTAATTTACTACTGTTACAAGATATAAGTAGTGGCCTAGTTAGGCGTCTTAGTTCCTGACTAGATGTATTATTTATTTATTACAGACGAGCAGCTTAAAGCTGATGTGTCTACTTCAGGCACTGTTCAATTTTTATAAGTCACTTCACATATTTACGAAATGGTAAATTGTCCACTATAATTGTTTTAGAGTCACTTTACTTGTGCGTAACCCATTGTCCAGTTATTATTTTACCAAATTATTTTACCTTCTGGTAACCAATCCCTACGGCGGCCATGGAACCCTTTACAAACGGCGTCTGCACCGACACCAGCCCTCGCGAGTAAGCGGACAATATCATCTCCTCAGCAGTGAAGCACCCATCAGCATATGCACAACCCAGTTCACCTACGCTGTGACCTGGAAAAAAAAGCAATTGTAAAGTACAAGCTGTTTCTTGTCCCATGTTGATCGGAGATCAAGATGATTAATAAAATGTGCGTCCGACAAGATGACTAGCAATGTGTCTTCGAGTTTAACTTCTGTTTATGAGTCCACTAACTTGCTATAAGCGTGGCCTTTAGGTCTTGTTACCTACAGTTCACCTATGTCTACCTCGTTAGGGATAAAGACATGAAAGATTTATGTAATATTATACACATAACAAAATATAATATTAACTAAATATACAAGCTAAAATTAAAAGTAACTAAAATGAATTAAAAATAACTTAAATTAAATTATATAAAAAAATGATGCCAAATCGCTGCCATCACAGGGCAAAGTAAAAGGCGGGCGCGCATTCTTTTGGACAGCCATGGCTGTCCAAAAGAATGCGCGCCTTTAGGTCTTGTTACCTACAGTTCACCTATGTCTACCTCGTTAGGGATAAAGACATGAAAGATTTATGAAATATTATACACATAACAAAATATAATATTAACTAAATAAATACAAGCTAAAATTAAAAGCAACTAAAATGAATTAAAAATAACTTAAATTAAATTATATAAAAAAATGATGTCAAATCGCTGCCGTCACAGGGCAAAGTACCCTGGCTGTCCAAGAGAGAATGCGCGCCCGCCCTTGGGTCCATTTTATACACATTAGTTTCGAATCATATTAGGCTAATTAAAATGACGATTACATCTTACCAATGATAAAATCGGGCACAAGTCCAACTTCTTTAAGGATGTCAGTCAAACCAATTTGCACAGCAGCGATGCCGACGAACGAGTGGAGAATATTGTCGTAGATGTTCTTTTCGGGAGACGTGACGATGTGGACGATGTCGATGCCTTTTGGTTTTAGTACTCTATCGCAACTGAAAAGTTCAAACTATTATGAATTAACGTTGAACATTTTTCTTTTGACAACACCTCTTACGAAATCCAGAGGAAGATGTCATCATCAGTATCATCATATCAGCTAAGGGAAGTCTACTGGTGGACATACTATATGTTGTATAGCCATGAAGAAATCAAGTTCTCCTATTCTAGGCCGGAAGTCACACGGCCAATATTTGATTAGGATTTTTTATGGCATGATACTAATGTACGATAGTCGTGTATTTTTTTTTTCAAAGTAAAGCCTACGGGCTTACCGCTCAATGGCTGCCGCAAAAACAGGTATCCTCATAAGCTGCATGCCCATACCCGCCCATTGAGATCCCATCCCGCTGTACACGAAGACTAGGGGACGCTTGACGTCATCGAAATAGTCAACTTTTTCTGCGAGGCTTACGGTTTCTCTTTCTTCGTTCGTATCTGTAACAAAGAAAAGTAAGAGGGTAGTTAAACTCTATTCGTACTAGGAAAAAACATAACATGTCTCATTCATTACCCTCGACATTGCTATGGGTTATCTCCAAATTAAAATTAAGGATTTTCTGAAGATGAATTTGCATCATCATCATCATCATATCAGCCACAGGAAGTCCACTGCTGGACATAGGCCTCCACCAAGGATTTCCAAAACGTCGTTTTGGAATTTGCTTAAAGTATATTATTTAAGCAATTAATGCTTGTGTTATTTCAATGAGTACAAACATTTTGCTTATTTATAGGGGTTTGAAGTAACAAATAAAAATGCCTTATATTGAACTATGTAATATATAGAAGAAATCTTTATATTTAGAAGAGGTAAACTAGAGGACAATATTCACTTAAAAACAAGTTTTCCATGGAAAGATCGCAATGCTGATCGAAAGAATAATTAATTCGAAATTGACACACTGAGTAGACCTAAATAAGGCAAAAGCGAGGAAAAAGCTATAGATTTCTTCACCTAGAATAATATATCCTCTGCCCAAATGCCCGGTTGTAGCTTTGCTATGGATATTGTGGAGCAACGCTATCTGTTCTGGGTCCACGGGGCTGGATTTCAACTGTTCCAGCATTTTTTCTACTGCTTCATCCATTCTCGCTGATAGAGTTACCAGATGAGGAATATTCGTTTTGTACCGGTGAGGATCCTAGAAGTAAGTTACCAAAAGTAGCATCATTAAAGTTTAAGGTACAGAGGAATTAAAAAAGTGGTCCGTTTGGGAGATTCCCGTCAGAAACAAAGTTCTTCGTGCCTTTTATCTGTCTAGTTATCTTTTTCTATTAAAAATAATGTGTAGTCATATAAGTTGTTAACTACAAGTACCTTTATATCGTCGCCATTTATCTTTTCTCAAATAAATAAATATTACGTCTCTCGGTTGCATCCAGTATATTTCGGAAATTATCATCAAGCACTAGCGGTGATTGATGATAATCCATTGAAATGAATTTTTCATTAAATTACAATTTATGACTACTATAAGGTACAGAAAAACTGATAATTTACCTTCGGTTTATAACTTCCGTGCAGCAAAATGTGCGAATTGACCCCTGTGGTAGACAAGCCATTGACGGCTGCGAAGGATCTCGTAATCTTATGGTTGTCACTGAGCACTTTCAGACGACCTTCACGCAATGCGGCCACATCTTGGCGAGGGGTTTCAAAATGCAAGTTGCCTGCCAGCTCCCCTTTATGGTATCCTAGTAACACCTGGAAAATGAGAATGCCATTACTATTGATAATTATACCTTGAGAACAGTTCGAAACTAAATAGACTACCAGTTTTGCGGACATTAAATCTTAAAGAAAGTGTCCCTTAAAAAAGTTTGCACCTTCAATGTTGGCAACTGGCAATGAAAAAATAGATACACGAATAACTTATGTGCAAAAACTAAACGAATTTATTTTATATGATTAATATTGTGTGTATGATATTATGATTTGAATTATAGACAAACTTTTGTAACAGCTGCTATTCCAGTTACAGCTTCCGTGTACCCAATGTTGGACATCACGCTGCCTAACAGTAGAGGATCCTTTTTATCTCGTTTGAAAACTGCTGCCAGTGCCTCTAACTCACTTTTATCGGCTTCGGGATCAGCTGTAATAAAGGTAGGATAATGATCTTAATTGGTTATTTTATCACGTTAATTATATTTATCAGAGGGTATGAATGAAACACGTAAAAACAGACTTGGTGCAATGTGGTTGAGCAAGGTCGGTGAAATTCGCTCTAGGTTGGTCATTTTGAAAATCTTTGTAAGAGGCCTATGTCCAGAAGTGAACGTGATCGCGGCTGAAATGATGATGGTGGTGGTTGACAAGACATGTTTTTTCAAACACACAATAAGGCGTCAGGTGACTGTATAGCAGAGTTATACGTGACTCCAGATGACATTACAACAAGTCATCTTATTATATCACACGCAATAGTCACGTTTGCCACTCTTTTAACTTTCGCCAATTTCTGTTCTCCACATATTTTATACATTTACTTTTAGTAGTTTAAGTTAGCAGACATTCAAGTCATCATCATCATCATGAGGTATTTTTGTCTCCACTGCAGGAGTATGACCCTCACTGTACTACCAGAGCTATACTTGGATCAGAGCAGCCTGAGGAATTGAGCTACACTCTCCTCGTTAGGCAGACGGGTTGGAGAGGTCTCATTGATGTTTATAAGCTTTGTTTAGCTTTATTTCCGAAGTCGCCTTCTACGACATCCACGGGAGGACTTGGAGTGCCCCTATTCTACTCTGCTGGAAACCACACGGCAAAGATATTCAAGTACTTAAGATTTTTATTTTACTCTATTTATAAAATAACTATTAACCTGATCCAAAGCCTTCAACATATTCAACGGCAGAAGGCGGTACGCCGGCTTCATCATAAAACTTCTTGATAAAATTAGCCGTAAGAACGGGTTCTCGTACAAAGCCAAATTTTGGTCCGATTGGTCCCTCTATTATACCAACGAATTGACTTTTAACGTGAACAATTTCACCATATATTCTGAAATAAAAAAATATCTTAAACATATTTTACAGTTCCCAGAATTTTTTTGATATCTTTGAAAATAATTATTTGACTCTTAAGATATTGAGCGCTCAAGAAGACTATTTGCATTTAAGACCATGCATTCGATAAAACTTATCTCTTTTTGGTGTATTTTCAGATAAAGATATCGGATATTGCTGATTACTACAAAATAGCAAAAACATGGACCTATATCAAACATTGGTTCAGATAGATCACAAGCTAAATGAATTACCATGAGTTTAAATACGAAAGATAAGAACTCGTTTTATCTAAAGCGTGATTGGAATGGCTCTTCCATCACTTGAAATAACAAACCTCAAGGCATCTTGGGATTTCTGAAGAAGCACAACGGCAATCGCATCAGATCTTGCAAATCCTCCAGCATTTTGATCGTAGGACTTAGTTTTGCCATCCATGGATAACTTGGTAATTCTGAAAAGAAAACCAGTTTGAATCACTCTTATATTATAAAGTCGAAAGTTTGTGAGTGTATGTTTGTTGCTGGACCAATTTTGTTAAAATGTAGTATGAAGGAAGCTGACACCCTGGATTAACACATAGGCTTCTTTGGGTGCGGCTAACACCGCAGAGCGTAGCTTGTATTAGATAAAGGAACAACTATAGTTGCTAATTATATTATAATAATGTTGTGGCAACTCTCTTTAGCCTCCATGCTTCAAAGCATGAGCAAAATCAATCTCCAACTCTTGCTTATATGATAAAGTACATGCTTCCCTCGCGAGATAGTCCCTGTGATTTAACTTGCCTTCCGTAATGGATAGAAGGTTGCGGATGAAGACACAACCCCGCCCCTCCGGCTATAGCAGCTTCACACTCCCCCCTCTTTATAGCTTGGTAGGCCTGCTCAATTGCCACAGCTGAGCTGCCACACGCCTGGTCGATTGAGTGTGATGGGCCCTTAGCATTTAGCCAGTACGAGACACGATTCGCGAACATTGTTTTGCTGCATCTAAAAAGTTACGGGAATGAAATATTTTACCATTCCAAGCATTAATTTCATTCTGATCTGTAAGCAAACAAATTACTAAAATATTTACTATGTATGTATGTATTAGTTGTTTCCAAATAATGAAAAATGGACGGTGATTTTTAAAAATTTACCCATTTATAAGGGTTGGGATTTGGTCTCTAAAAAGGGAAGCTTACAACCTGTTACTGTTTCTGATTCTCGTTTATAAACTTATGTAAGGAGTACTCATAACAGGACAGCATGCATGACAAGATTTATTAGTTTTGACGAAGCAAGAGGTTTGTATGGATCGTAGCCCGGAGAGTAGTCTTTGCCATAGAAAACAGGCATGAAACCCAAAAACTTCGTAAAACCCAAAAGCCATCCTTAGTATACATATTGTTAAGGATCATCATCATTATCATCGATCTTTTTAGTCTCCACTGCAGGAACACGATCCTCTCTGTTCTACTAGAGTAGCCAGAGATTTGATCTACTTTCTCCTCCAGATGTGTTGGAGAGGTCCTATTGATGTTTATATAATTGTTTTGGCTTGTGTTTCACAAAACAAACAATTATATAAACATCAATAGGACCTCTCTAATGTGATTCTTTTACATCAGCGGGAGGACTTGAAGTGGTCATATTCTATTCTGCTGGAAACCACACAGCGATATTGCTAAAGATGGTTTTTGGGGTTTTACGAAGTTCTGCCTATAGTCCCCGTAATTAATAAGAAGTTATAGTACTTATATATAAAAATTATACTAATGCTAAGGCATTTCATTACCCGGCGATACCGAAACCAGTTCTTGTCGAGGCAACATAAAAAAAAGCCTTCTCGGCCTCAGAGAAGCAAGTGCCGATGTACACTCCCACTTTCTTCCCAGAGAGATGCTCTGGACTCAACCCTGGAAGTATTTATAAAATACTATGTAAAAGTAGGTAACAGGTAACATGCTGTTCTAAGATAGTTAATAGATTCAGGTGTTACTTTGCGGAAGTCAAAGTTACGTACTATGTGATTTGAATAATGTGTAATGAAATAATGGATCATGCACCGGCTGTTGGTGGCGGGTGCACACGGGCTGCTGGTGGCAGGTATGCTGGGACTGACAGTAGTGGGTGGGAGCCGGCCGGCAATAGTTTGCATGAAATAACTTTTGGCGGAATCACACAAAGTAATTCGAATCACATAGTATGTAACAGGAATCATCAAAGTTGAAACACATTCTTGATCTAGAGCAAAACAATGAACATTTGTTTTTCGAAAACATCTTCATCGATGAATGCGATGAATTCAAATATTAATTATTCTCTCGGTACAGTAAATTCAAAACTCAGATAAAAACACGGGTTGGCGCACATGATAAATTACCTACGTCGAGCGAGCGAAGCGTCTCAGTTTCGAGATTGGCCAAAAATGATTTTGTCCGGCTGTCTATCAGTTTGTCGTACAGGTCGCATTTCTTAAATAATTCTTGTGAAATTTTCTAAGGTTCAAAAATTATAAAGAATCACCTTGTTGATTCAGTAATTCCAAATTAAAAACATGGCGAAAATAATTTATTAAATATTGTTGAATAATATCCGAGTCCTCCCGTGGATGTCGTAGAAGGTGACTTAGGAAATACAAACTTAACAAAGCTTATAAACATCGATGAGACCTCTCCGACCCGTCTGGCCAGCGTGGAGAGTGAAGGCCAATTCCTCTTGCTGCTCTGGCCAAACAAGTATGGCTCTGGTAGTACAAAGAGGGTCGTGCTCCTGCAGTGGAGACCAAAAGACCTGATGATATGAGTTCAATATAGTCGACTGAACTTGCCCAAAAAGCCAGCGTATGAAAAGTAGCCCTGTATTGGATAACCAATTACCAGCGTCGTATATAGCTTTATAAGACTCTTCCAAGATCTTCCGGGCCATAGGGTCCATGTTGTCTGACTGCCGCCGGTGGACCTTGAAGAACTGGGAATCGAACCGGTCGAGGTCCGGTACGGTTCCGATGTGCGCAGACGCCTCAGGATGGTTGTAGTCCCATCTGTTGTGGTCTGCGGAGACTGGATTCACCTGGTTATTTAAATATGTAATACAATTTTTTATTGTTAATACCTAATAAATAAATAAATATTAATATATAGGGACAAATTACACTGATTGAGCTAGCCCCAAAGTAAATTGTTTGATCCTTTTTCGTACCTTTGTGTCTTACTTACTAATTATTGGTCCCAGGACATCGTTTATAGACCCGGCCCGTTCATCTCATTAGTCCACTGTATCAAAGTAGTAATATTATCTTATCATATAGGTCTTTCAACACGGCGCCATATTTTAAATTTCGAACACAACCGACCATATCTCTTTCAAACAACTCTTTTTTGACATGTTAGTAACATATACTTACAACCTCAGACCACGGTTATCAAGAGATGGTAAGGATCTGTGCCTGCAACCTAACAATTCGTATTATAGTGTATATGTATATGTATTATTATATCGCAAGAGCAGCGGCCATAGACGAATAACGTAATCCATAACCACAGCCACTCTGTCAAGAGTGTACAACTAAGAAGAAGATATTATTTTTAAAGTATAGACACTATTGAAAATAGAAGAGGGAAGATGGTTGGACATCTAATAAGACATAACAATCTCTTCAGAATAATAGTAGAAGGAAAGATAGAAGAGAAACTAGCAAGGGGAAAATCAAAGATAGGGTTTTTCCAACATATTAAGGAAAAGTTAGGAGTTACTGAACATAAACAACACGGGTGGCAGAGAGAAGAGAGGAATGGAGGCAGCTCCGGGAAGAGCAAAGCTCTTTAATTACAAGAAGTCGTACATTTAACCGACTTCCAAAAAAGAAGGGAATAATCAATCATTCGCGTTTTTTTAAATTGAATGTTCACTGATTATTCGAAGACGCCTGGACCGATTTGGAAAATTATTTTTTCGTTTAAAAGAGTATATTTGCGAGAAGACCATTCGCGACTAACTCGTTGTAGGTAGGTTTTGAGTTTAGAAATATCATAGGTTCAGTTAGTTCAGGCGATGCGGCTAGCAACCCGTCACTGCATTGATTGCTTTTCCATCTTCTCGCCCACCATGACGCTAAAAGTGGCTTTTGAGTCTTGCGGCCCTGGGCTCTGCATAGAGCCGCAAGACCCAAAATGCTCTGTCTGCCCCATTAGGGATAAAGACGTGATAGTATGTATGTATGTATGTATGTATAGGTTCAGTACTTACTTTATTATACAAAATGTCGGAGAGCTCAGCCACGTTGTGCGAATTGGGAAAAAGTCCAGACATCCCTGAAATCACCACGCGGTCTGCCGACGGCGGCTGGTGCTGCGCGGGTTCCTGCGGTACTGGCGCCATGGTTCGGATACCAACTGCCAAGAAAGATAAACTTCAGCGGTTTTTAGTGTTAGTTATATTTAGTTATCACTGATTCATCATCAGGTCTTTTTGTCTCCACTGCAATAGCACGACCCTCTCTGTACTACTAGAGCCATACTTGGCCAGAGCAGCCAGAGGACTTGGCCTTGTCCACGCTGGCCAGACGGGTTGCAGAGGTCTCATTGATGTATAAAAGCTTTGTTTAGCTTATATTTCCTAAGACGCCTTCTACGACATTCACGGGAGGACTTGGAGTGGCCCTATTCTACTCTGTCGGAATCCACACGGCATTTATCACTAATAAATAAGTTTTAATTAAAAAAATATATTTCTGGGTTTAATTTAATTTAAATTATATTTTCGCGATAAATTGAAAGCATTAGCAGATAACTTTAACATCAGAAATATCTCATTTACAAAATACATTACCTATACCGTGCCTGTATCTAACACCGAGTTTTACAGGACTATATGTAGTATTATAACAAAGTACCCATCCCTGACTTCATATAATTGAAAATTAGAATTCATTGTCAGTCTACAAAAGTTAACCTGGTTATTTCCTCTACCATAAAATACGAGATCGACGGATATGGAAGATAATTAACCTATATTCTTTTTTTCCATATTTTTTGGTTTAAAAAACTGAACTCACCTATTAGCTTATACGTACAAGAACTAGGACACTAAGAGAGTCCAAGGTTTAGCATTTTTATATATACCTAGGTGAACGTAAGGTAAACGAGGGTAATATGGACACCTTAACGTTTGAGGCAGTATGTCCTAAAAACTATGACGAGTACACATACCTAGTTTAATTTACTATACATATAGCAAAAAGAGTTTTACAAAAATTAGGAATATTGTAACATTGAAAAATCTATTTCAATAAAAAGAGGAAATTTAAAAATGTTCATATATTTGGTAAGTATGTGCCGAAAATATATAGGGCAGCTAGTACTCGTATCAATATCTACCTACCTGATGTTTTTTCCCTTGTTTTCACTTATATAGTTTCTTCATCTTATGTAACCTGATTTTTTTTCGTTTAATTTGTTTGTGGGATACTAAACCTACAGGTTAGTAAAAAAGTGATATGTATATATGTATGACGTATATTTATGTTTATTATATTGAATTTATGATCACTTTTATGTACTAAAGATTGCCTGGAAGGAATTGCTTAACGTCAAGACCGCGTTTTACACATTACTAGGTTTTTAAGCTAATTCTGTCCTGTGTTTATTTTTCTGTGCAATAAAGGATATTGTTTATTGTATTGTATTTTTGTAAGAACATAGACGTTATCATAACACAAGTCTTGAACTTACTTTTGGGCTAGCTCAATCAGTGTAATTTGTACATATACATATACATATACATATACATATACATATACATATACATATACATATACATATACATATACATATACATATACATATACATATACATATACATATACATATACATATACATATACATATACATATACATATACATATACATATACATATACATATACATATACATATACATATACATATACATATACATATACATATACATATACATATACATATATATATACATATACATATACATATACACGGTGATTTTTTATTGGTTCTGAAGCCGAAGGCCACTTCATAGGCATAGTTAGTAAAACCTAATTAGCTGGTCAAAATAAAAATTCAGAAACAAAAAATGTTGACTAAAACTCGAAAGTAAAATTGTGAGGTCAATTAGTAGTATCGCCGCCATACACCGCCCGCCGGCCGGCCGGGGTCATCGACATTACGCAGTAGGCGGCCGGCGTATAACTACGTGGTCTCGATCGAAAATCATTTACGCAACTTTTTTATCTTATGACATACAGAAATTTGGATTACGTATATGGATAGAGGAATTTATTTACTATACGACATTTTTTTTTCCAAAACCAATGAAAAGTCAGCGTGTATATATATACATCATGTGACAAACGCACGAAGACCTACTTTTAAAGCTGTCAACATAACATATTTATTATTACATATGCATGACATTAATTCTTAAGTTAATTTACCATATAGTTTTAATTCCTTGTAAGTATTTTTTAAGATTTGAGAAAGTGACCGTATTACCCCCCTGTACCCTATGAATTTAACCATTACGTTAATAATACTCGCAGAACCTAAGCATAAATTTACAATTAAGAATTAAATACATGCATACAATAAAAGAATTAGAACTAAACATATGTAAATTGAATATTTTACGATACCTACCCATATTTAAATCATACATTTATAGGCTAGCGCTTAGCTAGTTTAGTTTATAAGCACCGCTATTTTGGTATTTACAATTTAAATAAGCGGCCAAGTGCGAGTCGGACTCGCCCATGAAGGGTTCCGTAGTAGCAAATAACATAATATAAAAGTCTTGTAGTATGTTTTTTTTTAATTTTTATATTTGAGTTGATTGAATGAAAGGTAAATTGCCGTGTATGATTTATGACGTATAAAAAAAACTACTTACTAGATCTCGTTCAAACCAATTTTCGCTGGTAGTTTTCATGGTAATGAACATCATATATTTTTTTTAGTTTTATCGTTCTCTTATTTTAGAAGTTACGGGACACACACACACACCCCTTTTTCCACTTTGGAAGTGTCTCTCGCGCAAAGTATTCGGTTTAGAAAAAAAATGATATTACAAACCTCAATATCATTTTTAAAGACCTATCCATAGATACCACACACGTATGGGTTTGATGAAAAATAAATTTTTGAGTTTCAGTTCTAAGAATGGGGAACCCCCAAAATTTATTGTTTTTTTTTCTATTTTTGTGTCATAACCTTAATGCGGTTCACATAATACATTTACTTACCAAGTTTTAACAGTATAGGTCTTATAGTAAAAGTGGCTGTGACATACGGACGGACAGACAGACAGACAAGCAGACAGACAGACCGACAGACATGACGAATCCATAAGGGTTCCGTTTTTGCAATTTTTTGCAATTTGGCTACGGAACCCTTAAAAAAATCAGCGCGGCGCTTCCTACTTTGGGTCACCAGGCGGCATAGGGCGGGCCAGTTCGAAATTTGAATTTTAAAAAATCTAATAAATAGCAAATAGTACGGTTATACAATACCTATAATTTCACTATTTGCGTTTATAAAGCACGCGTGTTGTATGAGATGCTTTATATAATATAAAACCGGTGAAATTACATCCACTTTACGAGCAAGTGTGTAAAAAATCTAGGTAATTTGTCTGGAAATAACTTTAAGACCACATGCTTAAATGGTGTTTGAGAATCTGGCAAGACCTCAGTCTATTACTCACCACAGTTGATTCAGACGTTAATTTTTTTAATTTTCTGATTTGCTCAATTTCATTTATGTAAATGTTCGTGTTTTTGTTTGGGTCGTTTAAGTTGTAACTAGGTACTAACATCGTCCACTATGTAAATTAGCTGTGACCGACAGACAGACGAACACATAAAAGATTCTATAATTATAAAGGTTCCGTTTTGTCACTCAATTGTACTGCATTTACCTTCTACATCTAACTTCTTGAGATCAGGAAAGACAAAAGAATAACCACAAGGACGACAAAAGAAGAAATAAAAAGATGAAAATTAAAGCAATCGAAGAGTTCTAATCAATTCACAAGTTTTTTCAAAATAATGTACACATTCAAACGAAATTAGGGAACTCAACAGTAACGATAGATTTTGGTGGCAAGTTGACTGCGGCGACCTTGTCATGTAGCTTCAGAGACACCTCGCGACCACCTTCCTCTCTGAAAGAAACAACAACACAATTAAAACAAGAACACTTCAGATTTGGACTCGTCTCCGTGAGTAAACATTCATTCAGTTTCAAGTTTTGCAGAAACAGAGCGAACTGTACAGCTCACAGAGTTAATGCATAAGACGGACAATTTGAAAAAAGCCATTTTCCAACTACATTTTGATGCTTGACTGATTTTGAACACACAAAAGGATTATAATGATTGCTGCTTCAAGAGTAACACATCACGTTGATCAAATATCTGCGCTCCTGAATTAGTTATAAGCATTGAGCTAGATTTTTTATAATCTATGGTTATGGATCGTGAATCGTGGAAGCAAGAAGGGGAGGCCTTTGCCCAACAATGGGACACTGTATAGGCTACAAAAAAAATGGTTATAACAGTGAGTTTGCTAACGTCAAAACAAAAAATTTCAATTGGAATTGTTTGAAATACTGGCTAATGTTTCTTGTAAACATAGTTTCTTGGAGTCAAAGAACGCTCTTATATCAGTTTTTTGCTATACTAAATCTAAAATTACATTGAAAATGGATATAACCATGACAAGTGACATTATTTTGTGACTATTTGTTTTCTTAACAGTACCAAATAATTTATTTTTGTCCCAGGACAGTACCCAATCTTCTAAAATTAGTAGCGTTTTACTACATAACTCATTTCAAAAGTGCAGATCTTAATAAATACAGCAGTAAATCTTTGGGAGGGAGGAAAATCTTTGCTAAAAGGATGACGCTCTTACCCATTATACAAAACAGCGACGATAGTATTCTCCGGCGTCACAAAAGCCACATTCTGCACGTCGCAGCACTTATTCCGATTGATGTCTATCCTCCGCGACCCTCTGGGGATGAACTTGGAGAAATGCCCCAAAGCGTAGAACATCGGCTGCTTGACGAACTCCCCTCGTTCAGGGAACACGATGATTGGAGAGTCCACGAAGTTTTCGATGTAGTTGGGACCTCCTTCGCTGTTCAGGCATATGTTCCAGTCGATCCAGCCGCTGACGTTGTAGTTCAGGTCCTAGAAGCAAGTTTCTGTTATGCTACGTCAAGACGTTTGGCATGGCTTGGCAAGCTTTCGCAAACGTAAGCGTAGGCAAACTTACGCAAACCTGTTAGTCCACTCGCATGCAAGAGCTTACCAAACTGTCTATCTCTCTCCTATTTTCATTTAAAATCGACGAAAAAGTAAAAGCAATCCATTAAAAAAAAGAAGAACAACAAAATTTGTAGTATAAAATACAAACACGGAGTCATTCATTACATGAACGGTATTTTGTATGGGAAAACCAATCGTTCAGATGACTCTGCGTTTCAAAAATGGCACTTCCGTGAACGCATTAAAATGTGTGGATGCACTCGAACGCTTTTTGATTTGTGCCAAAAAACCAGGTACCTCCATAAAGACATAGGTACCTCCTATTGCAAAAAACCAACAAAAAACCAAAGAGCGAAATAACACTGACAGCCTTCGGATCGATGACTATTCGACGCAGAGATATGGGACAGCACATATCTCTGATTCGACGATAAACCATAGTAAACCCCTATACCCATGAAGTTAAAAGTTATTTGTTAGAAAATGACAAACATTTTAAAGTCTTTATTGGTAAAGCTACCAACGTTCCAGGACAAACTGCTGAGAAGATATTCCGAAAAACTCATTATTTGTAGAATTGATTTTTATGAATAAAGAATAACAGCTGAGATAAGAAAGATAAATTCACCTCAATAATATCTTCGATGTATACGACTGCTCTCTCCCAGGATCCTAGCAGCACGTGTGGGTTTTGATCTACACCTGTAAAAATAGAGTACTTATAGCGACCCTTCTTTCTTCTGCATATAAAAAAAAAAATATTTATTGACATACTTCAAGAGTTCCCTTACCCTAGATAGAATCAGAATTTTCCATACAAACGTAGTCTATCTTTTATTTTAAAACATCGTGTCTTTCGGTAAAATTATGTAATTTGAAAGAAATTGCATATTTGTAGACATATAACTGGTTTTTACAGTCAAAATATGGACTTGAAGGAGAATATAGTTTATATATCATTTTCGACCATCGTTATGGGAAACTTATATTTTAAATTTGAAAACTATTATATGCTTAGATTAATGCAATTTCTTTGAAATTACAAAATTTTACCGAAATCTGACACGTAATTTCAAAATAAAAGCTAGACTACATTTGTAATAAAATATCTATGGTAAGGGGACTCTTAAGTCACTACAAATAGACATCAAAACAGTTTAACAAAACTTTGCAAGTAGGGAAAGGAACGCCACAGCTTGTGTTAGTGTTTAGATGAGGCAAAACTTGAAAGCAATAATCGCCTAGCAATAATGGTATTGGTGTAAACGCTAGATGCAAGAAAATATTGCCTATCATGACTTGCACTCAATAATTGCATTCAAGTATTGTAACTATGTCATCGTCTAAACGGATGCTTACAATTCTTGAAGGGAAATTATTGCGTGTGAACTATTGCATTCAATTATTGATCTCGAGTGTACAAGAACATGGTATCGTCTAAGAAAAAAAAAGTATTTGCCCATACATTTTATCATTCAAATCGAGTATGAAAAATTCGTCTATGCATATACGTGCCATATATCCTAAAATGTCACGCGTATTTGCCAGACAGTGACTAGACAAGACATTTAAAAGAAATTATCGCCTGGCAATAATGGTATTGGTGTAAACGCGACATGCAATAAATCATTGCCTTTCAATATCTGCATTCAAGTTTTGAAACTATGTCATCATGTAAACATATGCTTACAATTCTTGAAAGGCATTTATTGCGTTTCAATTAATTAATTCAATTATTGCACTTGAATGTGCAAGAAAATGGTACCGTCTAAATGGGCCTCCGGACCGGAGTTCGGGTAATGCTGTTTTTCAGGCATCTCTCTACTCTCCCTGTGATGACGTGTGGGAGTTTTTGAAATGGAGCTCAGATTTACATTTATATGGTTACTTCGTATAATTTCATTGGTTTTAAAACTTAAAATGAATAATTTTTTAAGAGAGAATTGTTGTGAAAACTTTATATCATTTTCAGATATGCAATGGTGGCGTAGTGGTTTAAGAACATACAAAATAAAATTCTCTGTAGTGATTAAAAGGTGACATATAAATGATTTATATTTTTTCTTATTTTATATATTAGTGGTTAAAAAAACTCCCATCCCTTAACAGTAGTCCGCAGTGTAGCACGGCGAAACAAAATAAAGGCGAGTGAAAAAGCTGTGCACTTTAAGATTCCAACTTTGCATTACCAGTACATGCTTCAGTCGACAGGACGAATTTATCTGGGTATTCCTGCAGCGGCTCAGTCAGCAGGGTGGGGGGGCTGAAGGTATCTAGGTAAAAGTGGACTGCCACGCCGTCGATGAACTCTAATGCTGCTGGCTTCTGATCAATGACCTTCGAAAGAGAATACAAACTTAAAAAACCTGTGGCGACTTCTGTGCTACTGTTAGGAACTATTCCCACAACAGCGACTACATCCACATCCACATCCACAGTACAGGCCCCTAGTAGTTCATAAAGAGCATGCAATATAGCGCTGTCATATTATCTTACAACTCGGTCAAGTTTTTTCGATTGACTGCATAAATACAATGTCCGATAAAACATGACTGGCGGAAAGATCTCATTGTGGTGATCTCATATAATACGAGCCCTCCACAATGAGATCAGGGCGCTCCCGCTACAAACCTTTTTTTTTTAATTTACTTATAACCAATAAGTATATATCTCCTAAATATTTCTTAACTTACTTGATTGAACCAAATAGGTACGGTATTTCGCTGGTCATCTCCAGTTAATATTTTCACATTGAATTCTGAATTTCTAAGCGTTGGTCCAAGGTTGTTTGCAATCCAATTGCCCTGGAATTAGATAAATATATAATAGTACATGGCTGTGTGATTATTTCCGGCCTAGAATAGAACCACTCTCTTTCCTCCTGTGGATGTCGTAAGAGCCGACTCAAGGATGAATTTGTCAAGAACACCAAAACAGGTTTCCGGCGTGCAGCAGCGTCGGAAGCTTGATAGTGACACAACACTGCGTTCGCCAACTCGCTTGCCAAGCGTGGCGAGTATGGCAAAACCCCCCAATGGAGGAACAAAAAAGGACCAGGCCCCCAGTACCCGGCGGCCCCGCTATTCCTGGCTCCGGTAGCGGTCATGGTAACGGCGGGGCAGGGGATGCTAAGAATCTCCGGATGAGATCGGGCTACCACCCACGGCGGAAACTGGCCCTGGTAACGCACAACGTCCGCACTTTGAGGCTGGACGAAAAACTGGCTGAGGTGGAAGAGGAAATGAGTGGGTTGGGATATTGTAGGGTTGTCTGAAGTCCGAAGGCGAGGGCACGACCACCCTGGAGTCCGGTAACCTACTCTATCACCGGGAAGGAGACGAAATAAAGTCTCAGCATGGTGTCGGGTTTCTCGTCCACAGGTCCCTCGTAAATAACTTAGTTACCATTGATAGTGTTTCCAGCAGGGTAATATACTTGATACTCAGAGTATCGAAAAGATACTCACTGAAGGTTATACAGGTGTATATGCCAACCGAAAAACACTCAGATGCAGAGGTTGAGGTCGTGTATGAGGACACTAGTAGGACATACATGCCTCCACAACCCAGTTTACGGTTATCATGGGGGAAGTTAACGCAAAACTGGGCAAGGGACGCGATGGAGACATCAGGGTGGGGCAATTTGGATATGGCGAGCGTAACGACAGGGACATAGGCTGGCTTATTTTCTGGAGGAAGAAGGACTCTTTGCGATGAACTCTTTCTTCAAGAAGCCGCCACAGAGGAAGTGGACCTGGATAGGTCCTAGTAAAAACGACCAGCCCCCAGTCTAGAACGACATATACTTCTTCCTGACGACAAAGAGCAGATATTCAATGATGTCTTTGTGATCAACAGGATTAAAACCGACAGCGATCACCGAATTTTGAGAGGCATCATGAATATCAGTCTCCGACTCGAAAGGTCAAATTTAATGAAGTCTGCGCTACGACCATCACAGAGCCAGGTCCAAAACCCCGAGAGCTTTCAAATAGAACTCTCCATCGCTTCGAAGTTCTCCAGGATTCCATTTCAGTGGACGAGTTAAACAATTAACGGGCTTGTAGAAATGTGAAAAGTCGATCTAAGTTTTTTAAATCCCGCCCTAAAAGGAAACCTTGACTTGACGGCAGAACGACGATCCATGACGCTGCAACCCTCCGAAGATGCTGAGTCATATCGGCGGCTCAATAGACGAATACAAAGGTCCTTGCGACACGACATTCGCTCCTTTAATATTAAATGTATTGAGGAGACAATAGATAGAAACAAAGGTTCCAAAGTGTTTGTAAGGATCATGTCTACTGGCCAAAGCAGACTGACTAAGCTGAAGACCGAGGGCGGTAACATGGTTTCGACAAAGGATGGGGTGCTGGCAGAAATCGAGAGGTTTTATGGGCAGTTATATACATTCGTTGCAAAACCTGTGAATACGGCTACAGATCCAAGAGCCAAGCTCACCCGACACTATATCGATGATATCCCGGACATCAGTCTGTACGAGATTAGAATGGCCCTCAAACAGCTAAAAAACAACAAGGCGCCGGGCAAGGACGGAATCACAGCAGAGCTTCTGAAAGCGGGCGGAACGCCGGTACTGAAAGTCCTTCAGAGGCTCTTTAATTCCGTTCTGCTTGAGGGCGTAACGCCAGAAGCGTTGAACAGGGGCGTGGTGGTCCTTTTCTTCAAAAAGGGTGACAATACTCTCTTGTAGAACTATAGGCCCATCACGCTTCTTAGTCATGTCTATAAGTTATTTTCGAGGGTTATAACGAACCGTCTCACTAACAGATTTGATGCCTTCCAACCTCCCGAACAAGCCAGATTCTGAATAGGCTATAGTACCATGACCCACATCCATACATTGCGGCAGATTATAGAGAAGACGGGAGAGTATAACCGGCCGTTGTATTTGGGGTTCGTGGACTACGAAAAAGCCTTCGATTCGATCGAAACGTGCTTCAGTCTCTCCAGCGGTGCCGAATCGACTGTAGGTATATCGAGGTGTTGAAGTGCTTATACGACAAAGCCACTTTATCCGAGTCCGAGTACAGGAGCACAGTACGAAGGATATTCCATTGCAAAGAGGCGTAAGACAGGGAGATGTCATATCTCCAAAACTGTTTACCGCCGCTCTGGAAAATGCCTTCAAGCTCCTGGAATGAGAATGACTGGGCATTAACATTAATGGCGAGTGTATCACTCACCTTCGATTTGCCGACGATATCGTTGTCATGATGAGTGTGAGAAAGATTTTTAAATAAAGGAAAACCAGACATAGCTTATAGCATCATAAAAAAGGTCAAAACAAACCATAAAACAAAAAGCACAGTAATTTTAAATGAAGACAATTGAATGTATTAACATTAAATATTTGAACGATGGGTTAAATATATAGAAAAACTTTAAGGAGAAGGTTTGTGTGATGTGGTGTGATGAAGACATAGAAGATGAAAATACGGTAGAGCAATGTAACGCGCGAAGAATTTGAATTTGCACTCAATAGTTTACAAAATAACAAGGCCGCTGGAGTAGGATAATGGTAAGGATGGAATACAGATAGAACTTATTAAATATATTAAATGTCACACAGTTATAGACGAGATATTCAAATTAATACAAGAAATATATAAAACAGGAAAATACCAAATGGTTTTTAAATAAGTAGAACCGTTACGATACCAAAAAACAAATACGTGAAGAATATAGAATGATTAGTTTAATTACACAAGCATCAAAAATATTGATAAAAATAATACAAAATAGAATCCGACCTAAAGTAGAAAATATAGTAGGCAACGACCAATATGGTTTAAAATTCATAATATGATATTATGAATTTCAATGATTATAATTTTGAATCATTAGTATTTCAAATTTTTATGAAGAATGATCATTATGATTTTAAATGGTATTAGAAATATTTTCGGACCTCCGATGATAGGAGTTAAGAAGTTATGTTAAACAAAGCGCACCCCGATGGCCGATGGGGCAGAAAGGTTCTCGAATGGCGGCCACGTACCGGCAAGCGCAGCGTAGGACACCCACCTGCTAGGTGGTCAGATGACCTGCGCAATGTTGCAGGAAGACGCTGGAAGCAGGCCGCTTCTGATCGGTCGTTTTGGAAATCCTTGGGGGAGGTCTATGTCCAGCAGTGGACTTCCTGTGGCTGATATGATGATGATGATGTGTGGTGATGACAGAATAGAATTCAATTGTAACTAAGTACCCTTTTTCTTTCCTGTAAGTGCCGTAAACAGCGACTACCTTAGTGCTGTTTATGGAACTTAAGAGAGGATGAATAGATCTGAAAAGAGAACTGGCCTTACCAGCGTGGTTATTATGGGCGAATCCTTCTTTTATTGGGAGAGGCTTTCAGTCCAATGGTGGACTATTGTATAAAGAAGAATATTTTAGACGTACATAATGAGGTTGAGTGACTGTAGCTCACTTTCTTCCTTCACCTTATCTCTTTTCTGGAACCCAACTCACGACAAAGCAATGTTTACAACATGTGTGTCACTCAAATAGGTATCTAAGAATTATTTAACAGGTCAAGACCCGGACGATATTAATAAATGCCCACGTCCATTTGATTGTCTTACTATTGTGTCTGGTATTGGCGGTAAAGGAACGGTTAAATGTTTAGTGTAAAGACGAAAAAAATAAATATATCTCACTAATATTATAAAGGCAAAAGTTTGTGAGTGTGTGTATTTTTGTTACTTCTTCACGCGCAAACGGCTGGACCGATTGTGATAAAATTTGGTATGCAGGAAGCTGACATTTTGACTTTTGGCGCGGGTAACACCGCGGTGTGCAGCTAGTATTTAATATATAAAGAGAAAGATGAATTATTATTAATAATAGATTTTAATTTACTTTAATTAACGCGTCTGGCTAGCGAGGAAAGTATTAGGCCAAATCCTCTGGCTGCTCTGGACAAGTATGGCTCTGGTAGTACAGAGAGGGTCGTGCTAATGCAGTGGAGACAAAAGACCTGATGATGATGATAAATTAAAGTATGGTGAATAAGGTTCTACAACCTATAATAGGTAAGTATTTTACCAAGTCCTTTACGGTCCAGCTCATCATGTTAGTATGGCCAAGCGACATGATCCCGCTGAGGGGCTCGTTGGTGATGGTGACTCCCCAGATGGGGACGCCATGCTCGGTGTATTTCTGGATGAACCTGCGAAAATAATCCAGATCTTTTCACGCGAAGATCATCCTGGGTCTGTGGAAATCAAAACGATAGGGAGGCAAGCCAAAGAAAATACTCAGAAGGCGCCTATTGTACTAGATGCCGTGATTATTTAGTTATCTTAAAACATCCACAGAAAGAGATAGATTATTCTTACACAGGCCGGGAACCATACGTAGAAACTTCCTTTATTTCCCCTTTTTACTTCGACTAACGTTGTAAGCAAGTTATAATATAAATAAGTAACTTGTATGTAAACACGTTATCTTTAAAGTCAAAGAGTTTGGTGGCTAAGCGGTGGTTGCCTTGTGACGGTCATAATCGAGCCTCACGTGAGGCTAATCCTCAAAAGGACTTGGAAAATATCGTACTAAAACTGTGCAATGAGCTAAATGGAGAAGGATCTGTCAATCCACTTTATCTTAGCTAAAAATCGCAAGTGAACTTGACTTTTACATGTAGATAGACTTACTTCAAATGATAATCAGCGTAAGTCTGGAAATACTCCGGCCTCAGGCGACTGACTCCATACATGATGCCTGGGTCCTTCATCCACAGCGGTGGGGACCAGGTGGAACCGAGCACGTGGACAGGGGCCGTGGCTGCTTTCATGCAGGCTCTTATCATCGGGATCTAAAAATGGAATTCATCTTTACATTAAAGAAGAAATGATCCAGCAAGAATGAAAGAAAGCACTTACTTAGCAGTGACTGCAAAAGGATCGCGTGTGCTAGTACGGTGACCGCGAGCCTTCCGTCCGAGCGAATAACGGCAAATGTCGATGGAAAAGGAAAAAAGTGAATCCCAGGCTTCTTCGCACTTTAGCTAAGGATACAATCTGGCAGACAAAGCAAGTTGGAGGAACATTTTGAATGCTGGACTATATCTATTAAATATTTAGGAAGTCTTTTGGGATCCATGAGTCCAACAGTGGACTTCCTTAGGCTGAAATCATATTTTAATGATGATGCATTTGACATTTACCTTAAACGTGTGATCTTCATAAGCCAAAGTGAAGTTGGACAGATGTGTGTCGTTGACAGGCAGGTCGTTGTAGGCGTAGGGGCGAGTGGAGAAGTCGCAGCCTCCGATGTTTACTCTGATCATGTTGTAGCCGATGCCTTCGGGGCCGAAGTAGGATCTGCCAGATCAGTCATGTTATCAAAATCAATGCAGTAAGACTTTTTCAAGCTGCGAGTCGCACTGCCTATACACGACACTGATTATAATACCAAAAATATTACACATCACGAAAGACAACTCCGACCCTTAATATTAATTTGATCAGCTCATTTACCATTTGGTTATAATAACATTTTGTTTTACCATGGACTGAAATTGCTATTACGCATGATTAAAAGAGACTACTCGGACTAATAAGATGGTCCGCCAAGTCATTCATATAGAAAGAATGAAGGAGATTTTATTGAACCGAACACAGTTGGTAGCTTCAGATATCGATGGTCAATCTACGTAATATACGAGCAAGCTTCATATTCGTAAATTCGTACTCCACCTATCTTACCACGTATGCTGACAACTGGCAACATACCTCACAAAATACTCTGGAGCTCTCTTGTCAGAAAAACTAAGATTCACTTCGGGTCGCTAAGCAAATGAAATAAGATTAATAATTACTCTACGAGGTATTTCTTGAGCTGTTCATTCTGTAAGGCAGACCAGTTGATGCTGGCAGAGTCGGTGACGGCTCCCCCGAAACCTTTGATGGTCTGGTACCGCTTGTAGGGGTTCAGCTCCAATGTGTGACAGTCTTTTGGGGCTGTAAAATAAAAATAAAATAAAAAAAATAAAAAAAATGCTAACGAAGATAAAGTGTGGTGATTTGTGCCTATGTATAAAACTCAGTCCAAAGAAATAGAAGCCCGAACTAGAGACAAGATCATAAAACGAACAGAAAATCTATTAGCATATCCGGGAATTGATTTAGAAAGTTAGTATCAAATGATCGTAAAAATAAGTAGTCTAAATATGCAAATTGCTTTCGGGGTCTACAGAGCCACTATAAGGTTAGTGCATACTTGGGAAAGAAAGGGAATCAAAATACTGATGGGCTGCTTTTTCGCGTATTGCTGTGATTCCTCAAATTTCATTAATGTTCCGGATGTAGACAATGATGCCAACTTACTTGTTGGGTCTTCAAAGTATTGCTGCATCAGGCCTGCCGATTTCTGGAACCGCATTCCATCCTAGAAAATACTAATAACTTTTTAGATACAATCTCGACTGATATAGCACTTCTGGTGCTGCCGGTAAAAGATGGACAAGCGTCCATGGGCTACGGTAATCTTTTTAAAAACTAGAAGAATTTTCTTTTTAATTCTACCATTACGTTGGCGTTACTAGTAATTAATATCAATACATAACATACGTTTTAAATTACAGCTTTCTAGTATCTACTTTACGGCCTATAGTCTCTTAGCACAGCCGCGGATGGACAAACCAAAAAACATTTTTTGTCGATTTTTTTTTCTTAAAATCTCATTCATGACTCATGGGGACATGGGGACTCATGGGAATTTGAAGGTGTGCGGGTTAACACACTCGCGAGATCAACAGCTCTCATTGCTTTAGAGATGTGAAAGAAACAAATTACCTGGGAGGTCATGTAAGCGAAGAATTTCCCGTACTGTGGGGTTTCCCTTGTGACCTTATCGCAGTACGTGGCATTGCACACACACACGTACGACGAGTTCGCCTGCCGTGCTGCACATGGCTTATCTGAAGGCAAGTGTTATTTGCTTTATTAATTGAAGGCTATTTTAGAATACACTAATAAATATGTTTCTACTAAATATAAACGTATGGTGTATTATACGGTATGTGGTTTGTGTATTATCATGTATGACTAAAAATAAATGTATTTACTTAATTTAAAAAAAGGAAAAAGAGAGTTCCTTTATTAATAATAAATGAGGAGCTCAGTGGCCCGGCGGGAGTGTGTATTGCTAGCGCTTTTGCAAGTAAAGCGACACCGGGCGTGGTCTGCACTTGGATGGGTGACCACAAGTGGCAAAAAATGTTCTCGAGCTCCTCCGTGCTTCGGAAGGCACGACTAAGCCGTTGGTCCCGGCTTTATGGCAGTCGTCAAGCTATGTCAGATGCCTTTAGGCAGCCTGAAAAATCTGATACCAGTGTTAGCCACCTACATACACGAAAAACAAACAAAATAATTTGGCCTCAGGGGCCTAAGTCTCAGACATATTTTTTTTTTAATACTCATTAGGAGGCCTACTATGTACTGTTCTGTGGCGATATGATGAGACATAATTAATTGTAACACAAAAATGATGTACGATATAAATACTTTTTTATTTAAGTACAACAAAAAAAAGTAATATTCATCATCATCCATATTTAAGAGCTAAGCTCTTGTCTAATGTATGTAAAAAATATGAATTTTATTCCTTTTGTCTCTCTTGTCCGCCAGCTGTTTCACTTCGCTGTACGACACGTTCACTTTCTCCTTTATTTGTGGAAGTACTAAAGTTGGTACTTATTATTACTCACCCCAAGAATAATTTGATCCAAAGTGTACACATACTCGTACCAACAATAAAAAAATTACTGTAATTTTCCCCATACCTTCTCGCACACACAACTTTTTGCGGCCAAAAATATATATGCTGTGATCTCTTGTAAATTGTAGAAAACATTTTATACAAAGTACTGAAACAGCGATGTGCCTAGCAAGCTATCGATATATTGGTATCGATATTTACACGTCAAAACTTCGAATGGTACGTAAGGTCCCAATACGAACATGTGTTGGTAACGGGCGGATTCCATACTGTTCTGATGAAAAATAATGTTATCAGTATGGCTCCCATTATTTACAATAAATTGCCAGATAATTTTAAGACTTTAGAGTGGTTCCCAAAGTGGGCGATAACGCCCCCTTGTGGGCGCTGCAGGTCTCAAGGGGGGGTAAGAGACCCAGAAAGAAAATGTTTTTTTTTTTTGCTAGGAGCTTTATTTAGCTAGGAGGCCTCTTAAACAACGACTGCAAGAGCTCTCGACTCTCAACAAAAACTTGTGAACATCAACTAATATGAATTAAAAGATTGCTCAAACTCGGTTCTATATTTCTCTCCGCGTAGTTCATATATCTGTCCTATTTTATTGAATATAGAAAAAATGAAAATCATGTCAATCGGTCGCTCCGTTTCGTAATGAAAGTAGACACAAACAAACAAATAAAAAGGCAACAGATACACTTTCGCATTTTAATAGTTATTAGTACTCGTAGATATCTATCATGTTTTAACAAGTTTTTTGTTAAATAACCCGAATTGTGCATTCCTGTATCAGTTGGCTGGTTTTTAAATAGGTGAAAAAATGGGGGCGCTAAAAAAATATTTATTCTCAAAGTGGGCAGTAGACAAAATAAGTTTGGGAACCACTGCTTTAGATCATAGGACATTTAAAAATAAATTAAAATTACTATTGACTAAGAAATGTTTCTATAGTGTAAAAGACTACTTAAAAGACACCTTGACTGAAATTTTATTATTATTGATTTTGAATTGTATAATGTTATTTAATTACTTATTTCATTTAATTTATTATTATTTTTTTGCCTATAAATTTGACCTTATATTATTTATTGTATGTCAATCAAGGGCAGGTCACAGTGGCACTTGTATAAATATTTTAAGATCCTTTTGTAACCTGTGTTTCCACTATAAAGATGTTTTGATTTGATTTTGATTTTTGATTCAATGGTAATTTTCGCATGCAGGATATTTGAGATACCGGAGAATGCGTTCCAATTTTTTTTGTATGTCGTTATTAGGTACTATCTTGGATTAAAAATATTTTTTTTAGTACTGTTAAGGAAATAAAGCGTCACAAAATAATGTCACTTGTCATGATCATGTCCATTTTCAATGTGATTTTAGATTTATTATTATTATATTGCAGAAGAACTATTCATTATCATCCGGTCTTTTTAGTCTCTACTGCAGGAGCACGACCTTCTCTGTACTACCAAAGCCATACTTGGCCACAGCAGCCAGAGGACTTTGGCCTACACTCTCCTCGTTGGCCAGACGGGTTGGAGAGTACTCAATGATGTTTATTAGCTTTGTTTATCTTGTATTTCCTAAGTCGCCTTCTACGACATCCACGGGAGGACTTGGAGTGGCCCTATTCTACTCTGCCGGAGACCACACGGCATATTTTTAATATAATATTTTCTTTCTTCTCTAAATTTACAGCTCACAGAGCCACTGTTATACAGGCAATATTTCATCAATAGAAGTTCCTGAGGGATGCCCGCGTAGGAAGCCGCGCCTACTATACACAACAACTCGAAAACTATCGTTACGATGAAAATACTAGTACGGGATGTCGTCAATGCATCACTACGATCTTAGTTTAAAAACGAAAATTGGCGCGACTAAAGGAAAGCAAACTTAACATTACTGTATAATACAAAGAATGCCTCGTGGCACGAATATACACATAAGCAACATAAGTTTTTTCTTTAACATTATTGGTAATATTCGGAACAAAAATAGAAAAGTACTATACTTATAAATGTGAAAGAGTACTTAGTATACAAACACCCGCAATAACTGTTTATAAATATATAATTTATGCAATTAAAAAATAAGCTATAAGTGGAAAATTGCCACAAGTTCTAAGTATGTAACATTTGGTCTGCTTCCTTTTGTATATATGCGTGGGCGCGACTACCCAGATAAGCCTGAAACTTTTTTTTTCTTAGAAAGTTGTAATTTTTAAAAATATATGTTAATATAGCCCCTGCATCTCAGGAAAAATATTTTAAAAAATCTGCCACTTCCGGAAAAGCTGGAAAATTATGTCCCATATATGGGTCGGTCGGCACAATCACGCCTTTTTACTAATATGTTTTTAATACGAAATGAAGTCATAAATCAAACGGTTTTTATTGAATCAAATGTATTATTTACTTTTTATGATATATTTATAGAAATACAGTTATAGAAAATATTTCTTATGCAGTATAGTAATTGCAAAAACATTGTTTGGGATGTGGATGTATGAAACACTTTGCGCAAAAATCATTGAAATTTTTGATAATTTGCACTTTAAATCTTATTGACATAATTTATGAGAAGACCCGTTTGATCATATCTTGAATCTTCCAAGGTTACTTTTTGGTATAGGACAAGACACAAGCTTTTCACACCGTTTAGATGTTTCTAAAATGGCTCTTGTAACAGACCTGCGAGGTAATCGAGATCTCCACCATTCATACGATATAATTGTCATGAATTATGTAGTGCTATGTCAATACTATGACAGAATAGAGGAAAGTACCATATTTTGCCTCTGATGCAAAGTCCGGTATAGGCCTACGTTGTGATTAGATCGATCAACGCCTCTCTCATTCTCACTATATGTTTCGACAGTATGCGGTTGGTCAATCTGTATACCTATATTCTTTCAGCAGTCGAGAAAAATGCGTTGTTTTCTGTAATGGCTCAACAGAATCTGCATCAGAGGCAACCATTATGCGCCTGTGCAGGTGCACGTATAAGAGAGAACCTAGTAAATTCTGTATGGTGATATTATCCTTTTCTCCAGAATCTTCGTCAGTAACAAAAGAATTTGCGTTATCTGGTGGCTCAAATGTAATGCAATGGGACCGAAATATCACCATTCTCTAATTTATTCAAAATTTTATACAGCTGTAATAGTTTCAACTTGAAATAAAAAAAGGATGTGGTTTTACGGAAATACTAATGTTGTGCCGACGGACCCATGTATGGGTTCTTAAAATATTCGGTAAAATAAAAGTAAAATTAAAGATAATTATATTAAGTTTTTTTGTAATATAAATATTGTAATAGCCCATACTTTAAATTTTTTAAATTATATTTTTAGAAAAATAACAATAAGTCTTATATAATCTTACTTTTTTGAGGACATGTTTTACAATTTCCAAAACAGATTTTTCTCTTGCAAAAAATAAATAGAAATTATGAAATTCACTACGTATCTTATTTGTACAGTTAACAGTCATTAACTGATGATTCTAAAAATATGTGACAACTGTAATTATAAAAACATATAATGAGGGTAGAATTTTTTATTTCTCCGAACCCATGTATGGGTCGGTCGGTTTAACTGGGTTAACAATATCGACAGAGAGAAGGAACAACCCTATTACTTACATTAGTAGCGTATCACTTCGTAATAGGTAGAAAATAATTATAATGTGTATTGCATTGTTTGCACTCGTTAGTATGATATTTTTACTTGGTCATAGCTCATAGCCAAGTATATGACAAATCTTGTTGTTACTAACGTAGGAAATTGATGAATGGATTTTGGCATTGGTTAACATTCGTTACGATCTCGAAAGTGTTCGCCTGAAACTAACAAAATTATCTATGTCACGCCATATGATATGTCTTCAAGCAGATCCCGGAATGCGAAGCAACAGGAACACGGAATTCGGGAACATTGAAACGCGAAAACGTCGTTGACGTTCGTTGGGTTGACATCTGTTCGGCTTTAAATAAATAAACTAGCTTTTCGGGCGCTGCGCGGGCTGCAAGCAGCCCGCGGTCTTTCGTGGCTATTGGGGTAGGGTAAGACATGTTTCCAGTTCAGAAAATGGGTAAAAACTGCAGTCAGTATAAGAAACATCAAAATATGTGTGGGGGCGGCCATCTTGGATCCAAAAACTGATTGCAGTTTTGAGTTCCGCGGGGTGCTTTACCCCCATGTACAAAATTTCAGACCCCGACGAAGTCCCAGTGAGACGTTATAAACGAAATAAGTTTAATTTTCTAAAACCCAGACGCCATCTTGGATTCCAAAAAAAAAGTTGAATTTGGATTTTTGGGGTCAAAACACATATAAGTATCGATTTTCAGCCAAATCAGAGGCAGTTGACATGAGGCGGCCATCTTGGATTTCCAAAAAAAAAATTTACGACGCAACGCTTGGTCACTCGGCCTCCGGCCTCGTGAAAATTACTTGCGGTGGGGAGGCTGTGGGAGTGGCTCGGGCTTCGCCCTCGCCCGAAGCTCGCCCTTCGGGCTCGCATCGCTCGGCCTCCGGCCTCGTGAAGATTACTTAGGGGGGGATCCAAGGGGGAGGGGGGAGTGGCTCGGGCTTCGCCCTCGCCCGCAGCTCGGCCTACGGCCTCGCGGGGGTGGCCTTTGCTTTTGGCTTTTGGCCTCTGGCTGCGCCTAGTTACTTGGGGTAGCCGTTTGTATGAAATTTGTATGGAGGAAAATTTTCCATGTATGGCGTCCATCTTGGATTTTGAAAAAAATAAAAAAACAAATGAAGCTCGTTAAATTGCTCACAACCCCCTACATTTTGGAAAAAAAATCACGCCCCCAACCCCAACCGTCTTCGCAGGCCGTACCCCTTCCACATCAGGTTTCTGCAGATCTTCAAATGTCAGATTTTTCTGGTACTCACTGGAGCACCCTCTATACGACCATACATCAACCTAAACCCCTACCACCCCGCAACAGGGCAAACAACTATGTCAATCAGTCAGTGAGTGGTATTGTAGGTTTATATATTATAACTAGCTTTTCGGGCGCTGCGCGGGCTGCAAGCAGCCCGCGGTCTTTCGTGCGGCTGTTGAGGTAAGATATGACATGTTTCCAGTTCAGAAAATGGGTAAAAACTGCAGTCAGTATGGGAAACATCAAAATATGAGTGGGGGCGGCCATCTTGGATCTAAAATTTGATTCCAGTTCCGAGTACCGCGGGGTGCTTTACCCCCACATGCAAAATTTCAGACTCCTACGAAGTCCCAGTGAGACGTTATAAACGAAATAAGTTAAATTTTCTAAAATCCAGACGCCATCTTGGATTCCAAAAAAAATATTGAATTTGGGATTTTGGGGTCAAATTACATATAGATATTGATTTTCAGCCCAATCGCAAGCAGTTGACTTTCGGCGGCCATCTTGGATTTCCAAAATTTTAAAAAAAAGCGGCGATTTTGGGAGTGGCTCGGGCTTCGCCCTCGCCCGCAGCTCGCCCTACGGGCTCGCATCACTCGGCCTGCGGCCTCGTGAAAATTACTTGGAGGGGGGAGGGGGGGGTCAAGGGGGGGGGGGGGGAGTGGCTCGGGCTTCGCCCTCGCCCGCAGCTCGGCCTGCGGCCTCGCGGTGGAGGGCTTTGCTTTTGGTCTTTGGCCTCTGGCTGCGCCAAGTTACTTAGGGGGCCGTTTGTATGAATTTTGTATGAAGGGGAATTGTCCATGTATGGCGGCCATCTTGGATTTTGAAAAAAATTAAAAAACAAATGACGGTCGTCAAATTGCTTATAATCTTCTACATTATGGAAAAAAAATCACACCCCTAACCCCAACCTTTTTCGCAGGCCGTACCCCTTCCACATCAGGTTTCTGCAAATCCTCAAATGTCAGATTTTTCTGGTACTCACTGGAGCACCCTCTATACGACCACACATCAACCTCAACCCCACCAACCCCGCAACAGGGCAAACAACTATGTCAATCAGTGAGTCAGTGGTATTGTAGGTTTATATATTATAATATAACTAGCTTTTCGGGCGCTGCGCGGGCTGCAAGCAGCCCGCGGTTTTTCGTGCGGCTGTTGAGATGGGCTAAAGAACATGTCCAGTTGAGAAAATGGGTAAAAACTGCTGTCAGTAAAGGAAACATCAAAATATGTGTGGGGGCGGCCATCTTGGATCGAAACTCTGATTCCAGTTCCGAGTTCCGCGGGGTACTTTACCCCCACATGCAAAATTTCAGACCCCTACGAAGTCCCAGTGAGACGTTATAAACGAAATAATTTAAATTTTCTAAAATCCAGGCGCCATCTTGAATTCCAAAAAAAATGACAAATTTGAGTTTTTCGTCTCAGAATACATATATATTTCGATTTTCAGCCAAATCGCAAGCAGTTGACTTTCGGCGGCCATCTTGGATTTCCAAAAAAAAAAAACGCTGCGCTTTGTGATAGTGGCTCGGGCTTCGCCCTCGCCCGCAGCTCGCCCTTCGGGCTCGCATCACTCGGCCTGCGGCCTCGTGAGAATTACTTGAAGGGGAGGGGGGGGGGGGTCAAGGGGGGGGAGTGGCTCGGGCTTCGCCCTCGCCCGCAGCTCGGCCTGCGGCCTCGCGGGGGCGCTTCGCCTTCGGCCTTCGGCCTCAGGGTGCGCCGAGTTGCCGTTTGTATGAAATTTGTATGGAGGAAAATTGTCCATGTATGGCGGCCATCTTGAATTTTGAAAAAAATAAAAAAACAAATGACGCTCGTCAAATTGCTTACAACCCTCCACATTTTGGAAAAAAAATCACACCCCTAACCCCAACCGTTTTCGCAGGCCGTACCCCTTCCACATCAGGTTTCCGCAGATCCTCAAATGTCAGATTTTTCTGGTACTCACTGGAGCACCCTCTATACGACCACACATCAACCTAAACCCCACCAACCCCGCAACAGGGCAAACAACTATGTCAGTCAGTCAGTCAGTCAGTGAGTGGTAATGTAGGTTTATATATGTAGGTTTATATATTATAACTAGCTTTTCGGGCGCTGCGCGGGCTGCAAGCAGCCCGCGGTCTTTCGTGCGGCTTTTGAAGTAGGCTAAGACATGTTTCCAGTTCAGAAAATGGGTTAGTTTGTATGGAGGAAAATTATCCATGTATGGCGGCCATCTTGAATTTTGAAAAAAATAAAAAAACAAATGACGCTCGTCAAATTGCTTACAACCTACCACATTCTGGAAAAAAAATCACACCCCTAACCCCAACCGTTTTTGCAGGCCGTACCCTTTCCACATCAGGTTTCTGCAAATCCTCAAATGTCAGATTTTTCTGGTACTCACTGGAGCACCCTCTATACGACCGCACATAAACCTAAACCCCACCGACCCCGCAACAGGGCAAACAACTATGTCAATCAGTCAGTCAGTCAGTGAGTGGTAATGTAGGTTTATATATTATAACTAGCTTTTCGGGCGCTGCGCGGGCTGCAAGCAGCCCGCGGTCTTTCGTGCAGCTGTTGAGGTAGGCTAAATAACCTGTCCAGTTGAGAAAATGGGTAAAAACTGCAGTCAGTAAGGAATACATAAAAAAATGTGTGGGCGGCCATCTTTGATCCAAAATCCGATTGCAGTTTCAAGTTCCGCGGGGTGCTTTACCCCCACATGCAAATTTTCAGGCCCCTACGAAGTCCCAGTGAGACATTATACACGAAATAAGTTTAATTTTCTAAAATTCAGACGCCATCTTGGATTCCAAAAAAATATTGAATTTGGGTTTTTGGGGTCAAATTACATATAGATATCGATTTTCAGCCAAATCGGAAGCAGTTGACTTTCGGCGGCCATCTTGGATATCCAAAAAAAAAAAAAGACGCTGCGCTTTGTGATAGTGGCTCGGGCTTCGCCCTCGCCCGCAGCTCGCCTTTCGGGCTCGCGACACTCGGCCTCCGGCCTCGTGAAAATTACTTACGGGGAGGGGGAGGGGGGAAGGGGGGGATGTGGGAGTGGCTCGGGCTTCGCCCTCGCCCGCAGCTCGCCCTTCGGGCTCGCATCGCTCGGCCTCCGGCCTCGTGAAAATTACTTAGGGGGGATCCAAGGGGGAGGGGGGAGTGGCTCGGGCTTCGCCCTCGCCCGCAGCTCGGCCTGCGGCCTCGCGGGGTTGGCCTTTGCTTTTGGTTTTTGGCCTCTGGCTGCGCCTAGTTACTTGGGGTGGCCGTTTGTATGAAATTTGTATGGAGGAAAATTGTCCATGTATGGCGGCCATCTTTGATTTTGAAAAAAATCTAAAAACAAATGACGCTCGTCAAATCGCTTATAACCCCCTACATTTTGGAAAAAAAATCACGCCCCTAACCCCAACCGTCTTTGCAGGCCGTACCCCTTCCACATCAGGTTTCTGCAAATCCTCAAATGTCAGATTTTTCTGGTACTCACTGGAGCACCCTCTATACAACCACACATCAACCTAAACCCCACCAACCCCGCAACAGGGCAAACAACTATGTCAGTCAGTCAGTCAGTGGTAATGTAGGTTTATATATTATAACTAGCTTTTCGGGCGCTGCGCGGGCTGCAAGCAGCCCGCGGTTTTACGTGTAGCTGTTGGGGTGGGCTAAATAACATGTCCAGTTGAGAAAATGGGTAAGGTTGTATGGAGGAAAATTGTCCTTTTATGGCGGCCATCTTGGATTTTGAAAAAAATAAAAAAACAAATGATGGTCGTCAAATTGCTTATAATTTTCTACATTATGGAAAAAAAATCACGCCCCTATCCCTAACAGTTTTTGCAGGCCGTACCCCTTCCACATCACGTTTCTGCAGATCTTCAAATGTCAGATTTTTCTGGTACTCACTGGAGCACCCTCTATACGACCACACATCAACTTTAACCCCACCAACCCCGCAACAGGGCAAACAACTATGTCAATCAGTGAGTCAGTGGTATTGTAGGTTTATATAATATAATAACTAGCTTTTCGGGCGCTGCGCGGGCTGCAAGCAGCCCGCGGTTTATCGTGGGCTGTTGAGGTAGGCTAAAATATGTGTCCATTTCAGAAAATGGGTAATTTTGTATGGAGGAAAATTATCCTTGTATGGCGGCCATCTTGGATTTTGAAAAAAATAAAAAAACAAATGACGCTCGTCAAATGGCTTACAACCCCTAACATTTTGGAAAAAAAATCACACCCTTAACCTCAACCGTTTTGGCAGGCCGTACCCCTTCCACATCAGGTTTCCGCAAATCCTCAAATGTCAGATTTTTCTGGTACTCACTGGAGCACCCTCTATACGACCGCACATCAACCTAAACCCCACCAACCCCGCAACAGGGCAAACAACCATGTCAATCAGTCAGTGAGTCAGTCAGTGGTAATGTAGGTTTATATATTATAATATAATATATAGGGACAAATTACACTGATTGAGCTAGCCCCAAAGTAAGTTCGAGACTTGTGTTATGGGATACTAACTCAACGATACTATATTTTACAACAAATACATATACGGATAAACATCCAAGACCCAGGACAATTTGAAAAAGGCCATTTTCCAACTTGCCCTGGCCGGGGATCGAACTCGGGACCTCTGGGTGGCGGACTAGCATGGTGACCAGTCCACTAAGCCATGGAGGTCATCATGTTAGCCGAACATGTTTGGTTTTTTGGGGTTTTCCGGATACATACAGAACTTTTCAACAACCAGTCTAATTTTTAGAGTTCTGTCCATGACACAGAAACATTTTCTACATTTTTTTTTATAAAAAATTGATATACAAATTCCATACAAATTCCATCTGGCTGAGCGCTGCTTTGTCTAGGAAGTTGACTTCTTTTATTAATTTACAACTTGCAATGTATCTTGTATGTATGAATGTTTGTTTAGGTCAAATCTATATGTATTCTTCAAGAAGTCTTTATTTCTGTTTAAGATTAATGGAGAAAAACAAATATACTTTCTTTTTACTTTTCTAATCTTGCAACTTATCATCAACCGATTTAACTGAAATTTTGCATACTTGTGTACGTCGGATGACATTACAATATTATGAAGCAAACATACAATAGCATGAAGCAATCAATAAGCTTTCCTGATTATGGAGTCGGGAGATATTGGACGGAACTCAGCTATAAACTTTCCGTATGCTAGGCTTTATTATTCGAATTGGGAAAGTTTTCAAACTTTGTTCGACTATGATTCTTCTTTAGGTCAATCTTAGAATATGCGTCAATGGTTTGGAGTCCGCAATATAAACTGTATATCGACAGCATTGAAAAAATAAATACGAAATTTATAAAAATCGTCACGCTATGGTTCTGATCTCAATCCAAGGATTGATATAGACATGAAACTAATGGATCGCCGCATTTAAAGAGATCAAATGTTTTTAAACAAAATTTTGAATAATCTGGTAGACTCTCCCTTCCTCTTAAGTTGTATAACCTTTAAATGTCCCCGTACATCATAAGTTATTTGTTTTACAAGATACCCACACAAATTATGCAAGTAATATGTTTTTGAAAAGAGCTTGTAATTGTTACGATATGTTATTTCAAGAACTGGATTCCTTCATTCTTTCACCTGCTTCATTCAGAAACGGGCTGAAAAGAATACTACTGACAAAGGTATAGGATTTATCGCTCTATAATTGTTTAATGTATACATTTATTTTGGTTTAATCTTATACCTTTAAACGAGCAATTCTTGTATATTTATTTATATATACATTTATATATTTCTGTGATCTCGGAAACGGCTCTAACGATTTCGCTGAAATTTGGTATATGGGGGTTTTCGGGGGTAAACAATCGATCTAGATTAGTCTTATGTTTGGGAAAAACGCATGTTTTCCGAGTTTTCATGCGTTTTTCTTTCCACGCAGGAACTGGTCGCTAATTTCGTCACGCAGACCGCCTTGTTTTTAGCTCAGCGGTTGAGGATACCGACCGCTAGAAAGAGTGTTACGGGTTCGAATACCACTCGATACTTTATTTTTTTGTTATGTTTAAGTTTATATATAATTTTTTATTTTGCATTGTTTTTAGACAAGTTTAAAAAATGTAGTTAATGTTTGAGATAACAATATATATTTCTCATAAATATGTCTTACATTTAACTATACAGATTACGTGAATAAGATTTATGCTTTCGAGTTTTGTTTTTTTTTATGTTCAAGTTTATAGGTATATAATTTTTTATTTTGTACTGTTTTTAGACAAGTAAAAAAAAATGTAGTTAATGTTTGAGATGTAACCGAGCAAAGCTCGGTCGCCCAGGTACTGCTTCTTTATCTTGAAAGTGACCTTTTTTAGGGTTCCGTACCCAAAGGGTAAAAACGGGACCCTATTACTAAGACTTCGCTGTCTGTCCGTCTGTCCGTCTGTCTGTCACCAGGCTGTATCTCAAGAACCGCGATAGCTAGGCAGTTGAAATTTTCCCGTTTTCACCCTTTGGGTACGAACCCCTAAAAACTAATTTGTTAATTTTTTTATGGAAAGTAAGGACTAAACTTGCTCCAAAAAAATTGCCAAGTCCTACCGGGTGGCAAAGTTTTAGGCGCAAACGGCAAAATCGAATTGTAGCGCGCCCCTTCCCAATCCGCAACAGTCAAACGATCTGGAGTGCTATTTTTCATTGAGGGACTCACCGAAACACAAAACGTGTAGTTTCTCAACTTACCGCTCGCGTAAAATACAAATTGATCGTATTTTTGAAACCGTCGTGTCAGCAAAAAACAATATTGTTTTACGCAGGAAACATCGATAATTTGTCTATGCTTTTCTAAAAATTTGAACATGAATAAAAAAGCAACGTGAAATGGAACGGATTTCCCATGATTGGTTTCGATGACATATCTACGCTACAAATGTCAAAATTACGAGTGGTCAAGACCACTCGTTGCAAATACTTCGCAAACTACCGATTCAAAAATACGCCAAATCGTTTTTGAAACGCTCGCGCAAACCCTTCGTAATGTGACAAGTGATTTCAAAAATACGTCTTCAGGTCAAACACTACGAAAAGTGCGTTGGGGGAAGTAGTTCAGTAACATGGATTGAATTTGCTCCAAATTTTTTACAAATTGTTAAAATTCACCAAGCCTACCCATCGCCATTTAAACATAATTGTTTCTCTTCCTTGTCACTAGATGGCGCTTTATGGTAATAATTGAAACATTAAAATATTTTTCCTATTATTTAACTTTAGTACCTAGTAGTCTGATTAGTGAAATATGACATAATATGAAATGCAATAAAGATTTTTAAAGCATATTCAACACTTCCTTTGTCACTTTTTGCTAGTCGTGTGTGCCTACCCGCAACTCCAGTTTTGTTTACTTAAGCCTACAATAGTTGTATGGCGTGGGGTATCTGTTACATTAGTAATTAATTATCCTTGACCCGGTATATTACTGTGATGCCAACTACTGGACGACTGCGATGACGTCACACCTATTTATTCAAGTGGGCAATAAAATAAATACACTGTTTTACTTTCTGTGTGATTCTTACTATTATTATTTCCGTACTTTTAATACATGCATGCATACATAATGCATATTATCCCTATGGTGGACTGGGAGAAAATTGTTAAAAGTATATTTGTACTTTGGAACAATAAAGTTTGATAAAATAAAAAATAAAAAATTATCCGAAGACGCCCGGACCCATTTGGAAAATTCTTTTATGTTTGAAAGGGTATACTTGCGAGGTTGTCAGCGACGTACTAAAATAATTGTAAATAAATAAATAAAGATATAATGATTATTTCTTAGCTAGGGACATTTGTATGTTAGATAGGCTTTTTATTTCCCTCTAAGATAAGAATAATAAGTACTGATATTACAAATAAAAATTATTTTCTTAGATTAGGGACATTCGTATGTAAGTAATAGATAGGCTTTTATTTCCCTCTAAGATAAGATAATTAAGCTAATTATATGGTTATTAAGTAAGGAGATTATAATAAATATTGTTTTTTATAGCTAGGGATAATTTGTAAGTGTAGTTAGGGTCTTTTATTTCCCATTAATCCTAAGATACTTCATACTAAAGTATTAGAAAGAGACAGAGATATAGTCTGCGAATTAAAAGATAATACCTTCACGAGAACAACAGGTAGTTTTTTGTAAATAACTCTGTAAATACTGAAGGTATTCACAAGATTTAAACTGTAAATAATAGAGAAAAATGTATTTCATTAGGGAAAAATAGTTTCATGTAAGGAACTAAATGCCTTCATACTGAAAAATGATGAAAACTAGAAATTGGACCATGAAAGAGACAAAGTTATATGTAAAAACAGGATGGCCTGAATTAGTGTCGTGTGCAAAATTCAAGGAATCTGATTGGTCCAACTTCTCAATAAATTACCGCGAGGTTTGTATGGCGGCATTCAGTTCTCCTCCAGCAGTTGTGAAATCAAGAAGAAAGGAAAATAAAGGAAAACAAGGAAGAAAAAGTGGTTTTATTTGGTGAACCGCCGCCAGCTGCATCCTTTGCATAGCCTGCCGGCCCGCTGCGCCCTACCTCTTCATACAGTCCGCTCGTCGCGTAGTACGGACGCCCCTGCAGGGTGCTCACGCCGCCGCCGCCGCCGCCCGCCGCCCTCGCCGCCCGCCCGGTGGCCGCCGCCCCCCCCCCCCCCCCCCGCGCCCCCTGCTCTGGCTTGAATAGGGCGAATGTACGACGCCGTTATACAACAATTTGTTGGTCCTTCGAGCCGGATGAAGGAGCACAAGGATGCCTAGGCCTACCACCAGATCAGTCACCGCTACAACAGGAGAATCTGCATCAACTGATTGGAGCCAAAACACGCCTACTGAGACGGAAACCACCGAGACAGAAATCTCAACCAGATCGACGCTTACTAGAAGAACACCGCCGCCTCGCGCTGAGGAAACGCTTCCCTACCGCGCCGTTCCGGGGGAGCGCGCCGCGCCGGTTACTCGTGCAGAGGGAGAACTCGCGCCTCCCGTCGTGCACTCGTTCCCCTACCGCGCCGCTATGGGGGAGCACGCCGCGCCGGTTACTCGTGCAGCGGGAGAACTCGCGCCTCCCGCCGTGCACTCGTCCCCTCCCCGTGTCGTTAGAGGGGAGCGCGCCGCGCCGGTTACTCGTTTAGAGGGAGAACTCGCGTCTCCCGTCGTGCACCCGTCCCCTCACCGCGACGTCAGGGGGGACCGCGCCGCGTCGGTCACACGTATGGAGGGAGATGTCGCAGCGCCCGTCGCGCCTCCCACATCCTCCTCGGCCGTCGAAAGGAGGCACGTCGCGCCGCGCTCCGGTTTTGCTGGAAATGAAGGCGAATCGCACACGCCTCAAACAACGCGCTCGATAATTCAGCAACACGACGAATTGCTGGCACGTATTACCGAATCACAAAGGCGTCGTAAAGAGGTAAAGCTACCGCCAACGGAAGTGCAAACAAGGAGACTGAATCAAGATACACGTTCAATACGATCTTCGAAGCGAGCCACATTAGAAGCAAAGATGCAGCTTGCCAAAAGAGAACTAGAAGTGGCTGAAGCAAGATCAAAGGTAGCACTAGCGGAATTAGAGTTGCGACAGTTAGATTCTGACGACGAAGATTTCATTCATGAAGAACAAGCTCAAGTGCATGTTGAACAATGGTTGGACCACGCACAAACTATTCAAAAAGAGATACCTCCACCTCAAGAAGAAAAGAGAAGTGATATTGAGGAACTAGCTCGTGTCATCACAAAGCTTTCAGAAAAATCTTCGGAACACAGCCTATCGAAACACATGATAGAGCTACCAAACTTCAACGGTGCTAGCGAAGAATGGTTAGCCTTCAAGAGGTCCTTTGAAGACACTGCGCACGCCTTTACAGACACGCAAAACCTAGCTCGTCTAAGAAGGTCACTTCAAGGAAAGGCAAGAGAGGCAGTGAAAAGCCTTATGTTTACTGCTATGACACCAAAAGAAGTTATGGCTGGATTGGAAGCTCGTTTTGGAAGACCTGGAGCTATCGCCTTAGCTGAGTTGGAGAAACTGAAGAACATATCAAGAGTGCAAGAAACACCAAATGATGTTTGCGCGTTCGCCAGCCACGTCAGGAATAGTGTAGCAACAATCAAGGCACTCGGGAAAGATCAATACCTGAGTTCACCAGAAACAATGAAAGTGCTAATAGAGAAGATGCCTTCAAACATGAGATACAGATGGTTTATGTACTACCACAGCCATCGAGAAGACAACAAACCTGAACTCGTACTCATCAAAGACTTTCTGGAAGTAGAAGCTGACATGTGTGGCGACTTCGCTCCCCCTGAAGTGTCCTGGGAGACGAAAAGAAGCGCAACAAAGGGTGTCCACACGATACAAGAGAAGGAACAAACTCAGCAGTCAACCAAGAAAAAAGAGTGTCCAGAATGTCAAGAAGAACATTGGGTCTACGAGTGTAAGAAATTCAAGGAAGCGAGCACAGATAAGAAATGGGAAATAGCAAAGAAATCAAGACTTTGTTTCAAGTGCCTCCGCTTTAGACATTCAAGGCAAACATGTAGAGCACCAACGTGCAAGAAGTGCTCGAGATGGCACCATACAATCCTCCACTCAGACACACCGCCAGTAATAACGAAGCCACAAGAAAAGCATTCTAGTTGTAACACACTTCAAGAAGAAAAGCCAGTAGAAGAGATAATTACTTCGGTGCACACTACGAATGATGGAAGAGCATACCTGAAGATGATTCCTGTAGATTTATATGGGCCAAAAGGATCAACTCGAGTGTTGGCACTACTAGACGAAGGTTCCACCATATCACTTCTAGATACTTCTGTGGCAAAGAAGATTGGGGCAGAAGGAGTGACAGAACCAATCACCATAGAAACTGTCGGCGGAAAAGGTCTCAAGAAAACTGATTCTCAAAAGATTGAATTGAAGATCAAAGGGGCTCACAGCAGAAACAAACAAGTAATGAGAGTCAGAACGATTGACAGTCTGAAATTATCAAAACAAGAAGTCGATGATGAAGTTTTGAAGAAATGCAATCACCTCCAGAAACTGAAAGATCAGCTCGTTTATAAGAAAGAAGAACCGCGGCTGTTAATTGGACAAGACAATTGGGGACTTATCGTCACACGAAGACTCAAGAAAGGAAAGAAATCCGAACCGGTCGCCTCTCTCACCAGTTTGGGTTGGGTTCTTCATGGATGTGACACCGGAGCGAACAAACCAATCGAGTTTGTCAACCACAGCCGCCTAGTAGACGATGAAACAGAAGCATTGGTACGACAATATTTCGATATCGAATCCATCGGAATAAAACCAAACCGCCCAAGTAACGATGCTGATAGGAAGGCCACAGAAATTCTGGAGAAAACTACGAAGAGATTGGCAGATGGAAGATTCGAATCAGGACTACTATGGAAAAGCGATCAAGAAACACTGCCAAATAACTACGGTCAAGCTTTTCGACGACTAGTAAACGTAGAAAAGAAACTAGACAAAGATCAAGACCTGAAGACAGCTTATGAAGAACAAATGAATAATCTGATGAAAAATGGCTACGCAGAAAAGGCTCCATCTTCTACGACACCTGGCAAAACTTTCTACTTGCCTCACTTCGCAGTAGTACATCCTGTCAAAAAGAAACCAAGAATAGTGCTAGATGCTGCCGCAAAATTCGAAGGAAAGAGCCTCAACGACGCCCTGCTTCCAGGCCCTGATCTTCTCCAGTCTCTCTTTGGAGTATTGATCAGATTCAGAGAAGGGCCCATAGCGGTAGTTGCAGACATCAAAGAGATGTTTTTACGCATCCAAATAAGAGAAGCCGACAGAGATTGTCTACGATTCCTGTGGCGAGGAAACGAAAGAACCGGGAAACCTCAAGAATATCGCATGAAATCAGTGATTTTTGGAGCCACATCATCACCCTCAACTGCAATCTATGCGATGAATAAGAATGCAGAAGATTTTAAGAAAGAATACCCAGCTGCAGTGAGAGCCATCGAGAAAAATCATTATATGGATGATTATCTACAGAGCTTCTACACTATAGAAGAAGCTAAGAAGATAACAAAAGAAGTGCAACACATACATGCTAAAGCTGGTCTTCACTTAAGAGGATGGGGAAGTAACGAACCTGAAGTGCTGAAAAGCTTGCAAGATCACCCACAAGAAGAGGTGAAGGAACTCTCATCAGAAGAGAAAACCCTCGGTCTCAGATGGCTAATTATGGATGATGCATTAGCGTTCAACGTCGGGTTCCGCAATACACCACCCGAGCTCCTAAACGAGAAAAGAACGCCCACCAAGAGAGAAGTTGCTAGCGCCGTCATGTCTACGTTCGATCCAATGGGGTTCGCCGCGCCTGTGCTCATTCAAGGGAAGAAACTCATTCAAGATATATGGCGAACTAAGATTGACTGGGACGAGAATATTCTGCCGGAACAAGAAGCTGCGTGGTTGAGATACATCAAAGAAGTAACAATTTTGAAAGAACTGAAGATACCCAGATGCTTGTCTCCATATCAGAAGAAGGGTCAACTCCACACTTTCACAGATGCAAGCGAAGAAGCGTATGCCGCAGTAGTCTTCTGGAGAACAGAGCAACCTTGTGTCCACATCGCGCTGGTTGCCGGCAAAGCACAAGTGAGTCCTACTAAGCCTGTTTCGATTCCAAGGCTAGAACTCCAAGCAGCACTACTGGGAAGCAGACTAGCATCAACAATAGAAAAGGAGCTTGATCTAGAAGTAACCAAGAAGACATTCTGGACAGACTCAAGCACCGTACTTCAATGGTTGAAGGCAGACCCTCGAAAATTCAAAACTTTTGTAGCCCACCGTCTCGCAGAAATAGAAGATCTGACAAACCCACAAGATTGGCGATGGGTTCCCACAAAAGATAATCCAGCAGACGACGCTACTCGCGGAACACCAAACGAATTTGACAAGAACGCAAGATGGTTCAAAGGTCCTACGTTCCTGTACGAAGAAGAACAAAGATGGCCAACCAAACGCTTTGAGACCAAAACTATTGAAACGGGAGAAGAGAAGAACGTTCATATCGTCACCTCAATCTCGAAAATGCCACAACATACGCCGGACCCGGAACGCTTCTCCAGCTGGACACGCTTACTCCGAAGTACAGCACGCGTGTTCCAATTTATAGACTTGCTGAAAGAAAGTCAACAGAAGAAACTAGTTCACACAGTCAAGGAAAAGAACTGGAAACCAGGAAACACTACCACAAGAAAGAAGCCCAAAATTGCATTGCTTCCTGTGAAACCGGGGAAGTCGTATAAACTACTCAAAGAAGAACACTTCAAAAGAGCTAAAGAAGAATTAATCAAAATGAGTCAAAGAGAAAGCTTTTATAAAGAAATAGATTGCCTGAAGAACAATAAGTCATTAGAAAATTCAAGCAAACTCAAGAAGATCGACGTCTATCTCGATGACAATGACATCCTAAAACTGAGGACAAGAACGAAGAAAATTTATATTGAAGACCAAGAGCAGAACCCAGTCGTATTAGATGGAAAACACAAGATCAGTCGCCTCATCATTGAATACTATCATCAAAAGTTTTTCCACGGAAACACGGAAACCGTTATTAATGAGGTCAGACAGAAGTATTGGATCCTGGGTCTAAGAACTACGACAAGAGGGCTTATTCATCGTTGCCAGTGGTGCAGAGTACATAAAAGTGTACCTCAAATCCCACCTATAGGGGACCATCCTATAGAACGTCTACAACATCATCAGCATCCGTTCACCTGCTCAGCTGTCGATTACTTTGGGCCAATGCAAGTCACCATCGGACGAAGGACAGAGAAACGATGGGGAGCATTGTTCACGTGTTTAACTACAAGAGCAGTCCATCTTGAATTGTCAAACTCACTCAGCACCAGCTCCATGATTATGGCTCTACGGAGAATGGCAGCAAGAAGAGGGACACCCAAGGTCATATACAGCGACAATGGAACGAATTTCGTCGGAGCCCACCGAGAGTTGGAAGAAGCAGCTGCTCGAGAAGGTATCAAGTGGAAATTTATTCCAGCTGGGACTCCAAGCATGGGTGGAGCCTGGGAAAGGATGGTACGGACAGTCAAGACAGCGCTGATGACCGTACTGCTAACAAAGTCACCGCCAGAAGAAGTTCTTCACACGCTGCTAGTAGAAGTGGAACACATCGTAAATTCTCGTCCTCTCACACACATAAGTATGGACCCGGACGACGAGGAAAGTCTAACACCAAACCACTTTTTACTCGGAAGATCTTGTGGAGCAGCTACTCCAGGGGAGTTTGAAGACAGAGACCTTATCGGCAAAGCAAACTGGAGAACAGCGCAACGATTGACAGATCACTTCTGGCAGAGATGGATTAAAGAATACCTACCCATTCTAAAACCCAGAAAAATAGATGGCAGACAAACTACAGACCCTCAAGTCGGAGACATTGTCTTAATAATGGACGCCTCATCACCAAGAAACACTTGGCCAAGGGGAGAAGTTCAGAAGATATACCCGGGACCAGATGGACGAGTAAGAGTCTTGGACGTGAGGACACCAGGAGGAGTATTACGACGGTCAACTCGACGAGTTGTCATCCTGGTACCAACAGCTACGTCGCTACCTCAAGATGGAGAGCTTCGCACTGCGGGGGAGATTGTCAGCGACGTACTAAAATAATTGTAAATAAATAAATAAAGATATAATGATTATTTCTTAGCTAGGGACATTTGTATGTTAGATAGGCTTTTTATTTCCCTCTAAGATAAGAATAATAAGTACTGATATTACAAATAAAAATTATTTTCTTAGATTAGGGACATTCGTATGTAAGTAATAGATAGGCTTTTATTTCCCTCTAAGATAAGATAATTAAGCTAATTATATGGTTATTAAGTAAGGAGATTATAATAAATATTGTTTTTTATAGCTAGGGATAATTTGTAAGTGTAGTTAGGGTCTTTTATTTCCCATTAATCCTAAGATACTTCATACTAAAGTATTAGAAAGAGACAGAGATATAGTCTGCGAATTAAAAGATAATACCTTCACGAGAACAACAGGTAGTTTTTTGTAAATAACTCTGTAAATACTGAAGGTATTCACAAGATTTAAACTGTAAATAATAGAGAAAAATGTATTTCATTAGGGAAAAATAGTTTCATGTAAGGAACTAAATGCCTTCATACTGAAAAATGATGAAAACTAGAAATTGGACCATGAAAGAGACAAAGTTATATGTAAAAACAGGATGGCCTGAATTAGTGTCGTGTGCAAAATTCAAGGAATCTGATTGGTCCAACTTCTCAATAAATTACCGCGAGGTTTGTATGGCGGCATTCAGTTCTCCTCCAGCAGTTGTGAAATCAAGAAGAAAGGAAAATAAAGGAAAACAAGGAAGAAAAAGTGGTTTTATTTGGTGAACCGCCGCCAGCTGCATCCTTTGCATAGCCTGCCGGCCCGCTGCGCCCTACCTCTTCATACAGTCCGCTCGTCGCGTAGTACGGACGCCCCTGCAGGGTGCTCACGCCGCCGCCGCCGCCGCCCGCCGCCCTCGCCGCCCGCCCGGTGGCCGCCGCCCCCCCCCCCCCCCCGCGCCCCCTGCTCTGGCTTGAATAGGGCGAATGTACGACGCCGTTATACAACAGAGGTAGTCCCATAGAAACAAAAAGATCGGTTTTGTAGTTTGGGGAAGATGTCGGATTTTAGATTTAAAAAAATTATCGTCATTTCTTTTTTTCATTTAATAGATGCGCCTGTTGGCGGTGGAGTGTTTTCCATGGCTCTCTTTCGTCCGCTAAGTTCTTAAACTCCTTATATTATTAGATGCTTTCAAGTTTAACCGTTCCTTTACCGCTAATACCAGACACAATAGTAAGACAATGAATGTGGACATTTATTAATGTCGTCCGGGTCTTTACCGGTTAATTTTTGCTGCAGGCGTCACCAAACAAAAGAGAGGAGTTTTTGTTGAAAATCTCAAAAAGCCTTAAAACACGTTTTTCTTATTGTTGGAATTATTGTGTATGAACGCAACCTAAAATAAAGAGTTTTTGGCGGGAAGTCAAGGGGTTCAGTTGGAGTTTGCTTTAAATTGTTTCGCAAATTGGTGTGCTTTGGTGTTATAAATTCTCATTCTGATGAACAATATGTGAAATGTTTAAAGTGGACAATCATAGTGCAGATTTAGTGATATTTATTTGCGGACTGCGGTGGGCGTCTTTAGGCGTCGTCCGCCACTTAATCGGCTATGAAAACCAGTGGATAGAATTGTTGCCAGAAACAAAGGACTTATACCAACCTTTGATTGTGTATTTATATATATATATATTTACTTCTAACTTGAGCATGGCAAAATAAGCAACGGCGTCGAGCAAAAAAAAAAACATCATCTGTCAGTCAGTGTGTCATCTCTCTTGGCTAGCTGTACAAAAGTACCATTTTATTTATTTAAACTTTATTGCACAAGAAAAAAGTGTACAAATGGCGGGCTTAACGCCATTTTAAAAAGGCAAGACAAAAATAACGTCCATCTAAAAATAAACATAAAAATGCAGTGTATTTCATACTTCTTATTAGTAATGACTATTTCTGTGTCTGTTATCTTACAATTCGTGAACTTGGTAAATGTGTAAGTAACGATTCCGTCACTTTCATAATAGACAGCTTCGACACGGGTTTCGATGTCAGTAATAAAGATATGAGCTAGTAGAGATAACAATGTTTAGCGTTCTAAGTGTATGTACTTAGAACACTAACTACTTTGACAAATGAATACCCTCACCTACTGTATTGTGGTAATGTATGTATCCCACGCTGGTCTGGGAGAAATAAAAAAAAACTTAGAATGTACCAGCTGCTTCTCTTCCCACGCAGATCGTAAAAGCCGATCGAGGGAATGGGCAAAAATGCAAATCATGTTAACAGGCGATGCGGCTAGCAACCCGTCACTGTATTGATTGCTTTTCCATCTTCTCGCCCACCATGACGCTAAAAGTGGCTTTTGGGTCTTGCGGCCCCTGGGCTCTGCATAGAACCGCAAGACCCAAAATGCTCTGTCTGCCCCATTAGGGATAAAGACGTGATAGTATGTATGTATGTATTCAAAATTAATTCGTTATAGGGGGCAAAACGCAAACCTATGACAAATATGCGATCGGACTTGCTTCCCATTAACACACATTTTATGTTGTGTATATATTTTAAGAACTTTGATATAAAGTTTGATTGATTTTATAATATGGTCCCAGTAAACCACGGAATTATATAAAGGAGTGGTAAACTCGTCCCATTTCGTAAATGCAGTGGTCCCAGTTGCCTATTAAGCAAAATGCAAACGGGCAAATGGTCCCTGGGACGAGTTCCATGTGGGACGAGATGACCCCTGACTCATATTTTTACATATGGGGGCAAAGTTTAACAAAATATACCTACTGAAACTATTTTAAGGGTGAATTGTGCATGATACTGAACAACTTTCCCCAAGGAACACGTATCGAACTATGAAAAGTAATATTTGCCCCCCATACAAGTTGATCGATCAGCTAATCGAGTTTTCAAGGCCAGCGAAAATAATACTTCATATTTTGACATATGTTTCTTGGGGAAAGTTGTTCGCTATCACGGACTGAATTCACCCTGAAAATAGTTTCAGTATATTTTGTTAGACCTTGTATAATATAAGAACACATTACAACCCAGACAGCATTTTTTGGTTACGTGACGTAACCGTTTACACACTTAGTGCTGACACTCGTAACATAATCTGGTTGAAGTTACGTAAAATATCCGTCGCTGCGACTAAAAATGGGGAAGATTTGACATAGACACATTTCGTTTTGAAGTAACGACTCCGTGTCGTAACGCTGTTACCTTATTTTAACCATAATTCGTACAAATCATTCTTTCATTCGTTCAGTTTCTTTTGACAGTTTTACTAGCATTGAACTAGTCCCAAAGTAAGTTCGAGACTGGTGTTATGGGATACTAACTCAACGATACTATATTTGATGATAAAAACGTAAATAGATAAATATATAAATACCCAAGACACAAAGACAATTTGAAAAATACCATTTTACAACTGACCCTGCCTGAAGGTCGAACCCAGAACCTTCGGAGTGGTAGATTAGCGTGTAACCATTACGCCACGGAGGTCTTGGAAATTTGAAGTCTTCATCCATCATCATTTCAGCCGCATGAAGTCCACTGCTGGACATAGGCTTCTCCCAAGGCGTGCATCATAAAACTTTGGAGTTGGACGGATAATACCGCTGTACTGACGTAACGGAGAATATACACACACAATTATTTAGATAACTACGACAAGAGGGCTGGCTGCTTTTTCGCTCAACGAATCAGCATTGCTATCCAGTGAGGAAACGCATCCAGCGTTCTGGCAACCATGCCGCATGGACAAGATGTCATTTTTTTATTTTAGCATAATTTAGTATAAGTTTATTTTATAGCTTAGTTTTATTTGATTTTATTTCTTTTTACTCAATAAAAAGTCTTTTAAACTACGTTTTAATATATATATTTTTGTTTGAAAGGGCATACTTGTCGGGTGGTCTGGTCTCATAGAAATTTTATCAAAATCGGTTGTGTAGTTTGGCGTTATAATCGGTTTTTAGTTAAAAATTAAAAAAAAATTGCAGTGAAACCTTTGTTTAATGGCAATATAAATAAAAGAGATGCGCCGAATAGGGTTTTTGCCAAATAACCAAATACCGGATATTATTCGGTTTAACATTTACCCAACCGAATATTCGGCCGAATTATTCGGTTTACCATTACTTTGTTTTGCCGCGTAAACAGGTTCTATCATGTACGCTACGTGTCGTTGCAGGCTAGTTTACGAGCTGTAAATGTTCATTTCAAGTTAAAAAATAAACATACCTAGTTTTGAGGTTTAAGAATATATATTGATTCTTTTAAGATTTGGCATACATTTTAGCTTTAATTCTATAGTTTAAGAATTACATATACGTTTTCTTCGACTTTTGATATAACAAAAATTTTGCATATGAAGCTGTCTTTTAATTCTAGTCCATGACATGTAGTTAAGAAACAGAATTTTCGTTTTTAATTAAAAAGAAAAAAAACTTGAACCGAATATATTCGGCAGTAAAGCCGAATAATTCGGCCGAATACAAATAGTTAAAAAGATAACGAATAGGTCGAATAACGAACACTAAACGAATATTCGGTGCATCTCTAATAAATAACTACTTTTACAAGGTTTATTTGTGTATTTGTTCAATACGTAAAATAATTAAGGAAGGTCCTCTTTATGCCTATAGGTACATTGTAAAAACAAAGTTAATAGAAGGCCAGTAAAACGTGACATAATAATAATGTTTTGTATTAAAAATGTTTTATGAATATGAATCCTATTACGCGTTAAAATAATATCTTTTAGCTTTCCGTACTCAAAGGGTAAAAACGGGATCTTATTTCTAAGATTCCGATGTCCGTCTGTCTGTCACCAGGCTGTATCTCATGAACCGTGATAGCTAGACATTTAAAATGTTCACAGAGGATGTATTTCTGTTGCCGCTATAACAGCAAATAGTAAAAACAGAATAAAATGAATATCTAAGTGGGGCTCCCATACAACAAACGTGATTTTATATAGAAAGTGGTAAGGATCCGTAGTGCGCGAGACCGACTAGCACTTGGTCGGTTATTTTAAATTACTTTTTACAAACGTTCCTTTAATGACGTAGGTAAGTGTGTGATTCTTGGAAATTCATCCATATTTTAATTAAGGTTTAAAAGTTTGTATGAAACTTTAAAATTTTAAAATTGAAATGAATTGATTGTAATATTGATAAAAAATCAAAAAAGATAGACTTACCCATTTACTTATTTCCTTATTTACTTATGTTATATTTTTTTTATTTAACTATTACCAATTCATCTATTTACCTATTCACCTATTTTATATATTTCGTTTATGTATTTATTAATTTATTTACCTGCGGAAAAAGTAGCCTATGTGTAAATCCAGGGTGTCAGCTTTCTGCATAACAAATTTTATCAAAATTGGTGCAGTCATTTGCGCTTGAAGAAGTAACAAATAGACACACACAAACTTTCGCCTTTATAATATTACTGTGATTGATTCATAGAATTGGTTTGGTTGGTTCATAGAAAATCCGTTTGGCCGAGCCCTGCTTTGTACGGGATCCGATTTCTTTTAAAGTAGTTCAGTATCATGGACTAAACTCGCTCTAAAAATTTGGCTGGTGGTTAAGGGTCCTCCCCGCGCTAACGACCTTGAAAACACAAAAAAAATAATTTCTCTTTCTGTAAGTGAGATTATCAGAAACCCTCGTACAACTTTTTAGCTAGTATCCTTAAGTTTCATTAGAACCTCGAAAATCATTGAAATAAAATACCCTGAATTTTCCTTTGCAAAAAATACTTAAAACGGCCATTTTTGACTCTTTTTGTAAAGGTTTCTAAACCGGATAGTATTTCAATGACTTTCGAGGTTCTAATGAAACTTCAGGATACTAGCTAAAAAGTTGTACGAGGGTTTCTAATAATCTCACTTACAGAAAGAGAAATTAATTTTTTTGTGTTTTCAAGGTCGCTAGCGCAAGGAGGAGCCTTAAGAAGTCACCCTGTATTAATAATTAAAAAAATCAAAGTTTTGAAACAGGCTTGTATAGGAATACTAATTACCTATTCGATTATTCGAAATCAAACGATTTTTTCATGATTTATTATTATTTTACCGCCAATTTTATTTCTGTTCCTTAAAAATGAGAATAAAATCATGATCAGGTCTTTTTGTCTCCACTGCAGGATCACGCTCCTTTCTCTACTGCCAGAGCCATACTTAGCCAGAGAAGCCAGAGGACTTTGGCCCATTTTCTCCTCGCTGGCCAGACGGGTTGGAGAGGTCTTATTGATGTTTATAAGCTTTGTTTACCTTGTATTTTATAAATGAAATAAAATAAAATAAAGATAGGTACTTAAAAGTTTATTTAAAAAAACATAGACATATGACTCGTATTTTTTTAAATTATAAATTATATTACAAAAGTATTTTTGTCATAATGAATGAATAAATTACGGAAGTAATGTATGAAATATATATAATATAGTAAATCTTAATTACCGACGTAAAAATTAGAAAAGAATGAAAACAGTGAGAAATCCACTTTACTTTGTAATTGAGTATTATATAAAATTAAGTCCTTTTATGACAACATTGGAATCACAGATGGACATGTGACAAATTGACAAAAATATAAATAGGAGGTTCAAAATGGTCTTATCCTAAATTTAAAATGTATAAATAAAGCTATGGCATACATTATTGAGTTATCCTAACTACGAGTATCTCATAGCCTGTATCGGCCTTCCATACTGGTCTGAAAGGAAAAAAATACATAAAATGTACCTATCAGCTCATTTTGCTTCCAAATAGATCGTAGAAATCGATTAATCTATTTTATCAAGTCAATTGTCATAACATAACTTAAAGGCACATATTTTAATCATATATTCGACTGTTGACGTTATTGTCTTTAACACGTTTCTACTGAAAACCATAAAATACGTTTTGGTAAAAAGTTATTTGAAACAATTTTATAAACTTTTGTACTACGATTTGAAGCTAAGCTTACAATTGGCTTGTCAACTAAAAAATATAAAAATGTTAAAGGTGCAATAATTTTAAGAAAAGAATTGAATGAAAAATAACTATGCAATTTTAAACATCGGAAGTGAAGACACACTTCGAAGTTTACATTGCCCTATACCTGCACCAAAAAAACAATGACATCTGTCAACTGACCTTATTTTAAAATCTGATTAGAAAAAGCTTCACTAGAGGGCAATTCCTCGAAATGGTTTGCGAATCAGATCCTTTCAAATATTACTTGACAAGCCAATTAAATTATGTTACAATAAAAAGAGGTAAGATATTCAAGGGAGCCATTCAGCCTCAGAGTTAAGGTTTCTTGCCTGCTTGTCAGAAGGAGCTTCAGTGAGGTCTTCTTTGCTGTCCGCCACCTTGTGGTAGACCTTTTTTCCGGCGTCCACAACGTATTCAACACCATCAGCTATAAAAAAAAACATTAAGATTATTGGGAACCATTTTCATTATTGGGAACAATAAGCTGTCATTTCGGCAAAACGATATCTAAGTAACAGAATAAAGTGAATTTGTAATACTGATGTGAGGTTTAATAAACATAAAGCTATCTAAAGGCATCTGACGGAAATGGGAACTTGCAAAATGAACTACCGAGCCTTTTCTTAGCTATCTTTAGAATTTCATTTTGGTGTCAAATAACGCTCTTAATATCAGTTTTTAGGGTTCCGTACCCAAAGGGTAAAAACGGGACCCTATTACTAAGACTTCGCTGTCTGTCCGTCTGTCCGTCTGTCTGTCACCAGGCTGTATCTCAAGAACCGTGATAGCTAGACAGTTGAAATTTTCACAAATTATGTATTTCTGTTGCCGCTATAACAACAAATAGGTACTAAAAACAAAATGAAATGAATATTTAAGGGGGCTCCCATACAAAAAACTTGATTTTTATAGATAATGGTACGGAACCCTTCGGGCGCGAGTCCGACTCGCACTTGGCCGTTTATTCTGTATTAATAAGAACAAAGTATTATTTTCCCGAAATGTCCGTACTTCCATGCTGGTGTGGGAGAAAAGAAAAAACTTAGAATGTACCAGCTGCTTCTCTTCTCGCGCAGATCGTAAAAGCCGATTGAGGGAATGGGCGAGGGCTTGAATCATGTTAATAGGCGATGCAGCTAGCAAACCATCACTATTTTGATTTCTATTCCATCTTAAAGCCCGCCAAGAGTGGCCTTTGGGTCTTATGGCCCTGGGCTCTGTCTGCCCCGTCAGGGAGACGTGAAATGTATGTCGGTACTTACCAATTGCGCCTCCAGTCTTTCTGACCACTTCGCCGACGTTGTGGGCCGAGAAGGTGTTAGGGTCGATGTTGATGTTGACGCCCTCCCCTTGCTTGTGGTGGGGGCAGTCGCTCTGCGAGATGATGGACAGGTCGAACGGGTCTATGCCGAACGAAGACAGCTTCATACGCATCTGGAATAGGAAATAAAAAAAATTGTTACCCCCGTACACAACTTTAGCTAGTATTCTCAATTACACCAGCTTTCAAAAAAATAAAAATGCATTAGTATCGGTCCTATTTGGAGATACGATGCCACAGACAGTCACAGAGACACGTCAAACATAACACGTTTTTTTGCGTCGGGGATTAAAAGGAAGATACTTTTAGGACCGAAAATCCGATTAGCATGTTTATGATATTACATATTATGTATATTGAGGGTATTGGGATATTGCGCGGTAGCAGGCGCCTGCAGCCGTTTCTATAAAATTCCGATTGCTAATTGGATTTTTGTCCCAATAGCACAGGTATGGCACTTCATAGAAACGGAGTAACAAATATACAATTTATCTTTGCACATGTCAAATGTGTGAGGTAAACAATCAGGGTCGCCACCACAGACTTTGTTACTTTGCTTACCTGTTTTCATCACTCGGCAATGAATACAATTTGCGTTCTTTATTGTTTTCTGTGGATAAACAATGATAATGTGCGCAGTTTCTCACCATTATGATTTAATAATCCAAAGTGACTCGCGTAACGTCAACGAGCGACTAGCAACAACCTTGTTTTACAGCCGCTTACAAGGCCCAAAAACGAGGGAGGGGTTGCGGGGGACCGTGTAAGTTTCCGTTCTGTATGTAATACTATTAATAATTCTATGCCAATAGACTTAGTAAGGTAAAAGCGATGCCTTTGAAGAATTAAGGATAAAAACTATATTCGGCAAGCAAAGATTGATTCACAGGAATATAATATTATGTATGATGAAGAAGGTTAAGGAGTGGTTTGAGGGTTAAATGTGTTTCTTTTGATGTTGGCAACTTATTTCTCTTACCTTGTCCACATACATCCTGTCCAAGTTTTTAGTCCTGGAGAGGATGGTGGCTGACCTCCTGTGACCGATTGGCAGCTTCTGACACGTGAAGATGGCCGCATAGTTGGTGTAGTCTGTAGACATCACTATGTAGCTCGCCGACCCGGCCACACCTTGAAAAGATATAGTAAACTAATATAACATACATACTGTCACGTCTTTATCCCTAATGGGGCAGACAGAGCATATTGGTTCTTGCGGCTCTATGCTGCCGAGCCCAGGGCCGCAAGACCCAATAGCACTTTTAGCGTCATGGTGGGCAAGAAGATGGAAAAGCAATCAATACGATTCGCATTTTTGCCCATTCCCTCGATCCATGTTGGTCTGGGGGAAAAGAAAAAAACTTGGAATGTAGCAGCTGCTTCTCTTCCCGCGCAGATCGTAAAAGCCGATACTTATATAACAGATGGTATATTGTGTCTGTTGATACAGATGCATTATGCAGATGATATTTAGACAAGGGCCAACACTTGTCTAAATTACACACACGAAAAACCAAACAAACATAGGTATATATTATGCACGTTCGCTTCTCTTTAGTTTTAAATATTATTCTTTCATCCAATGAGGAAGGGCCGGTTAATTTACTGTGTTTCCTTCTAGCTGGTGGCGTTTTCTGATTTTTTCTTCTTCAAAGATAACATACATCAACCAAGCAGGTCGAAGAAAGATTATTAGATAATTGTACTTACTTAGTGGAAAGTTCACTTTCATCTTCGCAGGAACTGATGGATCAGGTACAGTCAGCACTCCCTTGTACCTGGAATTTGTAAGAATTATAATTACCGACTGACAAAAAGTCTTAAGAATAACCACACAACATTAAATAGTTAGGTCGCAACAAAATCTATGCAATATAATAAAACAGTTAAAATATTTTGTCTGCAAATTTAGTATTTTTTACTGAAAAGGACAGTTAAAAAGAATAACAGAAAGTCTGTATGTATGATCACGCTTATCTCTAGAGGTACTATTTTTCAAACGCGGGGTCACTAAACGAACGATTTTTTGTAAAGAAAAAACATTCGTTTAGGTTACTCCGCGTTTCATAAATAGTTCTGAAATACTGGACGGGTTCGAATAAAACTATTTTTGTTATATAGCTGTTAAGCCTAAACAATGGGTATAATTGATTATGGAAAATGGAACACTTGATGCAGAACCATAATGGTCTTTAGTAAGATATATAAAAATACCCAAAGGGTAAAAACGGACCCTATTATTAAGACTACGCTGTCTGTCCGTCCGTCTGTCTGTCACCTGGCTGTATCTTAAAAACCGCGATAACTAGACAGTTGAAATTTTCACAAATTATGCATTTCTGTTGCCGCTATAACAACAAATACTACAAAAAATATTTAAGTGGGGCTTCCATAGAACTAACTCGATTTTTTTATAGATAATGGTACGGAACCCTTAGTGCTCGAATCCGATGCGCATATGGACGGTTATTTTTGTACTAAGAAGTAAACTTACTTGTAGTCGTGCTTCAGAGGGGTGAGCCCCAATATGAAGTGTTGCGAGATCTGCTCGATCTCGTACTTGCCGGGCTCCACGGTCTTGGTGAAGTTGTACGTGATGCAGTGGGATGCGGTGGACGTCTTCTGAATCACGTACCATACTCCCAGCAACTGGAAAGGGTAATAAAAAAATATTTATTAACTCATATAAAAAAGGATGAATAATTTTTCAAAACTAAAAACCGACTTCAACAAACTCCATAACCATGTTGATATAAAATTTCTAAAATATATACATCCAAGACCCAGGCTCAATCTAAAGAGATAATTTTCTATCTTGACCTAACCGGAAATCGAACCCGGGTCTTCCGGTGTGACAGCTTGGCATGATGACCATCCTCTGGCTGTCTGTTAGGGATCGCTTTAAGCGATAAGACCGCCCATTGTACTCATTTAATGTTAAATTATTTCTTTGTTATTTTTTTCTTTTGATGTACAATAAAGAGTTATCTATCTATCTATGATCATTAGGCCATAGAGGTCACCGTATTCTGATTCACAACCATCATCATCAAGTCTTTTTAGTCTCCACTGCAGGAGCACAACCCTCTCTGTACTACCAGAGCCATACTTGGCCAGAGCAGCCAGAGGATTTGGCCTAAACTCTCCACGCTGGCCAAACGGGTTGGAGAGGTCTCGTTGATGTTTATAAGCTTTGTTTAGCTTGTATTTCCTAAGTCGCCTTCTAAGGCATCCACGGGCGGACTTGGTGGTCTTCAGTCCGTGATAGACAACAACTTTCCACAAGAAACATGTGTCGAAATATAAAAAATAATTTTTGGCTTTCTATGCAAACTCAGATCAGCCGAGCGGTTAACTTGTATGGGAGGCCAAAAATTACTTTTCATATCTCGACATATAATATGTTTCTTGGGGAAAGTTGTTTACTATCTCGGACTGAATTCACCCTTAAAATAGTTTCAGTATATATTTTAGACCTTTTTTATATCATAAATGTTATACGAAGTTTCTAAATAGATATTAATTGTAAAAATAGCGCTCATTCAACAGTAACACATATTGTTACTCTATTTGCATTCATTACTCTTTGAACCGTCAGAGCATGTTGCGCACACGCATGCATTGACGGCTGCCAACAATACTATTGTTTACATACGATTATGACCGACAATGACTTGCGTAATGACAGTGTGGCTGAAATCGTATCGTATTTTATGCTTTTCACCGGCTTATTAGCAGTCAGAGCCCTGGAGTGCTATTTTTCATTGAGGGGCTCACCGAAACACAAAACGTGTAGTTTTCCAACTCACCGCTCGCGTAAAATACCATTTGCTCGTATTTTTGAAACAGTCGTGTCAGTGACAAACAATATTGTTTTACGCAGAAAACATCGATAATGTATCTATGCTTTAAAAAAAATTTGAACATGAATAAAAAAGCAGCGTAAATTGGAACGGATTTCCCATGATTGGTTTCGATGACATTTGTACGCTACAAATGTCAAAATTACGAGTGGTAGAGACCACTCGTTGCAAAACCTTCGCATACGGCCGATTCAAAAATGCGCCCGTTTGGAAACGCTCGCGCAAACCCTTCGTAATGTGACAAGTGATTTCAAAAATGCGTCCTCTGGCTGTCAACCATGTGTCAACTCTGTGTTGTTGCTTGTTGCATATGACATCCGATAGTTGTTTGAACTAACATCAACGTCAAGTCACAAGTCAAATAGGGTATAACACCCATTTTTAGGGTAACGTAGTGAACAAGGAACCCTTATAGTTTCGCCATGTCTGTCTGTTTGTCTCTGCAAATTTTTGTGAGAGTCAACTGTCCCCTTTATTTGCTAAACGGAGATAAATGGACGCGAGAAATAATTCACAGCAGCAGTATATATAACGAAGTTTAAATTAAAGGAAGATTGATCAAAGTTAAGTAGGGTTTACAAATTAAAAAGTTATAATCGATCAACTTAAAAAATATAACAGAAAAAGGGACAATTTCATACGAATTCAACAGAAAATTAGTTTTTAGACGTTTTTTGTGGCATTCACTCAAAATTGGCATTCGCAACTAAGGAACCCTGCGCGTTAGAAATTTTTCAAATTTTTGCTCATATCTCGTATTTGTAGGAAATTTTGTGTAGCAACTTTTCTCTTTCTGGATACCGGTATAGCTGTTATTTTCAAAACTAGACGAAATATTCCCGTAATTTAATATTTTCGGCTTAAATTTGTTTTTAAAATATTATCTAGAACTTAGTCAATTCGTCACGCTGAGTCACCGTGTCAACATCCGAGCGACCGGTGTCTTCGTCCGATAATGACTGTTTGTTTACGGTTTGACACTTTCTAGGTCACGTCCGATGGAAAGTTGCAGATTTAGTAGATAAAAGACAAGAATGAGTCAGAGTTTGTTTAATAAAGAGCATTATTGTTTGTAAAAAATAAAAAAAGGAATGAGTCCTGTCATTTCTAGTCTTCTAGGTTATCAGTCAATAGGTCTAGGCGGTGAGGTGGTGGATGAGAGTAGCGATACATCGCGGCAGGAGTCTGATCTGACGCAGCCAGCGTCTGCGACAGATTTGACACCTGTGAGTCCGTTGATTCAGAAGCCAGTGAGTCCAGTCAATAGTCCAGCACCTATTACTGCTCAGGCACCACCTTTGCCGTCGCTGAATGTGCAGAACCGTCCTAACAGGGAACGCAAACCGGTAGTCCGGTTTGGTCTTAAAATTGATTAATGTTAAGTTTCAGTTAGGTATAACTGTTTTTAGTTGTAAGGTTAAAGTTTAATGTAACAATTGTTAGATATAAGTTTTTAATTAGTGTAAATTAGTGAGGGAGGTGTGATATATATTGAGGGTTTACTGTGGAACTGTCACTTGTCATTAGCAACCATCAGTCTGCAAATAAACGTATAGCAGCTAACCCGTGTTTCCCTGCTCGTCTGTACCTACCTAATACTTGACAGTGATGGGTTTCTAAATGCATAGTTTTAAATAAATAAATAGGGACAAACAGAGTTTAAAAACTAAATAGGGTTTCCTTATTATTTTCCTCACTTTATAACTGACTTTACGATCTAATTATAACGTTGACCATTCCCATTATAAAACCGTTGATAACTTCGTAAATACAATAACGTTATTATACCTTATCGCAACATACTTCTACGTACTCTACTTAGGTACCTATAACTTAATAAATAACTAGACACTAGTAGTTCGCCACGAACTTAGACCTCGCGATTATATCTTCTACTACCAAGCAAAGCAAGCAAGCCATCCAATACACTACAATAATTGAACACATTTAACCGACTAAACAAATTAAAAAAAAACTAAAGTTGCCCAGACAAAAAAGTTGTTCAAATAAGAAAAATGTGTTTTTATAATGGCAACAAAAAAGCCTAATGAATTTTTTTAAATATTTTGAAATGGCGGATATATGACGGTTTTAAAATTTTAAACCCCCATATTTCCGCCTTTTTTTTAAATTTCGAAAAACTGGCTCGACAAAAAAATTCTACTTAGTTGCTGAACCTGCTTACAAAATTTCATGAGAATCGGTTACAAAATGCGACCTGTAGGCGAGAACAGACAGACAGACAGACAGACAGACAGACAGACAGACAGACGGACAAAAGAATTTTTGGCTAATCTCGAAACTGAGACGCTTCGCTCGCCTTGCTCGCTCGGTCAAAAATTATTTTAAGATCGTTTATATGAGTACGAATGTTTGAAATATTCCATTCGCAATATAGGAATTTATATAGTTATAATATAGATACCTAATGAAATATTAGGTATTTAGATTTTTTAAAAGATACCTAAAAGTCAAAACTAATTATTTCAAAATGAGTAAATAGGTACATTTCTAATTTGTTTGTAATTATTTTAATTTATATAAATCGTATTACATAAGTACAATAACAACATAAAGAGTAGGTAAGTAAATTGACAACGGCGGACTTATCCCTTATTGGAATCTCTTTCATAACTTTTTTGGCATTTAAGCCATTAGTTGTTTTAGGACAATTTACTAGGTTAAGCAGGCATTCTTTCTAAATGTATGTCTTCTGTTTGTAATATAATGTAATAAATAACATTATTGTACCAAAACAAATACAAAGACAACATACGAAAGAGCAAATATACAAAGACGGACTTATGCCATGTAGGGATCTCTTCCAGTCAACCTGAGATAGATTTAGAGGATATTTACTTATTTATATCTTATTTTCAATAATCTTATCTATAAAGGTATCTTTGTGTGTATTTTAGTACCTAAGTATAATGTTTTATAGAATAAATGTATATTTGTTTGTTTTTATTTACTAAACGTAGGTATTTATTGTAAAATAAGTAATATGAACTAATAGCAAGTTATTTACATAAGTTAAATAAATAGATGATTAATAATACTCATTATTTACATAATACTTATGTTTTGCGGTGTATTAATGTTAAGTGAGGAAAAGTTATAATGGACCTATACAGTGTATTGAAAAATATCTCTTTTTCCCTATGTTCAATTTAAAATATCATTTTTGAAGACCTATCCATAGATACCCTACACATATGGAATTGATGAAAAAATATTTTTGGGTTTCAGTTCTAAGTATGTGGAACCCCCAAAATTTATTGTTCTTATTTTATTTTTGTGTGAAAATCTTAATGCGGTTCACAGAATACACCTACTTACCAAGTTTCAACAGTATAGTTCTTAAAGTTTCGGAAAAAAAGTGGCTGTGAGCCTGTGACATACGGACGAACAGACAGACAGACATGACGAATCCATAAGGATTCCTTTTTTTGCCATTTGGCGACGGAACCCTAATAAAAAAAGAATCATCAAAATCGGTTCAGAAGTGGTGAAAATATCGCGTTACATGTTAAAAAAACAAGTACCTAACGCGAATTGATAACCGACTTCTTTTTTAAAGTCGGTAAAAAGAAAAAAGAAAGAATGTAGAGCATTCTATTGGCTCTCTTCAGATGGTTGTATTATTGAATTAACTTGTAAGATGGCACTGAATCCTTTGTATGTTAATTCAACTAGAAAATAAGTACCCATAGCAACACAGATGAAGCGTTAAGTACACCTTTATGTATACTTATCATCACCAGGTCTTTTTGTCTCCTCTACAGGAGCACGACTCTCTCTGTACTATCAAATACTTGGCCAAGGCATCCAGAGGACTTGACCTACACTCTCCTCGCTGGCCAGACAGGGTTGAAACATCTCATTGATGTTTTATAAGCTTTGTTTAGCTTGTATTTCCTAAGTCGCCTTCTACGACATCCACGGGAGGACTTGGAGTGGTCCTATGCTACTTTGCAGGAAATCACACATAATTTTGTGGAGTTAAAATACCTGGCTGTTTCCGGCAGGTGATTTAAGTGGAACAATCCAACAATATTTATGGCAGCAATGCTGAAATTCCATTTACTGAAATTGCCCCGATTCTATAATAAAAATATTACATAATACTTTGTTTATAGCCTATATCGAAATACAAATAACTATGTAGTTATCAGTTTAACTCTCGTTGTACAATATATTAGTTAGTATAACATATAAGTATCTCTTTATCGATATCGGCATTATGTTTAATGACCTTTTTAATAAACTTTATTGAATTTTAGGTATGTTTTTGTTATTTAAGGTAAGTACTTCCCGACCCGGGAAGTGGGGTATGGAAGGAGATAAAGACCTACATTTGTTGATTTTTTAAATAAAATGTACCTTCCTATTTTAACCAACCTTTTACCGTTCAATTGCTTAGTATATTTAATATATAAAAAGTTGTATATGTCACAAAAAATAAGTTTTTTAAATAGTTTACAGAGCAAACGTGGTATCCTCGTAATGAAAAAGACTACCTCTCGTTGGTGGCAAATAACGATGAGAAAATAAATCAAGAAAGCAGCTGGAAAATTATGGAAAAGAAAAGCAACACAATGAATATCGGGAGATATCAGCGGATGCCCTTGTCGAAGTCCAAGATAATGACCTATAAACTGCAGTCATAACATGAGATGACATAACTAAACATTTTAACACGGTTTACTCAACCTTGCCGCTCCTTCTAACACTCGCCCTGAGGATGAATGCTGAATGCACTACGTGGGTAACCGTGTTGGAATATTTATCAGTCAAACCATGAGAACTGACTTCTGCCAAACAATGTGACAAAACAAGTTAATAAAAACATGAGAACAGAGGAAGTTGGCAAAAGAGGAGTTGTGACTAAAAATAAAAACATACCCTGTTCATTTCAAATCCAGGCATAGGTTCTACAACGGGGCACTCCCCTAAGTGGTAGGTGTGGGATAGGACCCCATGGCACACCGCCAGCAACACTCCGAACACTGTGAAACTCCTCATCTTGAACACGCGCGTCTCTCACCACGGTCAATGGCAAACTGACCAAGACTGCTCGGAGCACCCCGTATCCATTGATATATAGCAAGTTGTGCGCTCAAAACAACGTATGTCAATCCATATCGTTTCTGAGAAATGTTTGTTGGCGGGTTTAATTTTGTTTTAATTAATTTAATCAAGGAAAATAAACATGTGGTATAGCTGTATGGTCAAACACTATTAACTTCTGGATTCCTATCGCTTGCATTCGATCGTAAAGATATATAATGGTTTATATCCCGAAATTCCCACGGGAAGCGCGGATCCCGCAGGCACAGCTAGTTATAAAATAAATAAACTATTTATATAGTAAAATATCTTGTTACTTAATATTGTATAAGTCTAGTTCGTAAAGGACAGACTTGGATAGTAAGATTTGAAGCATCTGCTTCTGCCCAAGAAAAATATGAGATCGTCAAGAAACAGTTGTTGTTTTTCGTTTATGTTAGAGGCCAACACTGGTGTCAGATTTTTTATCTGTCGGGAGGCATCTGACGCAGCTTGACGACTGCCATACAATGATAACAGCCGGGAGCATCGACTTTACTTGACTCCTGAAGCACAGAATCTTCGTATAATCAGTGAACAAACATAAATAAAACCGGCCAAGTGCGAGTCGGACTCGCGCACGAAGGTTTCCGTACCATTATCTGCAAAAATCAAGATTTTTGTATGGGAGCCCCCTTAAATATTTATTTTATATTCATTTTTGTATTTATTATTAAATTAAAAATAGAACTGAGTATTTTGCGAATATTTCAAGTACCTACCTGTTGCCATTATTGATATCGAGCAAAAAAGGCAAAAAAATCGCGTTTGTTGTATAGAGCCCCCCTTAAATATTTATTTTATTTTGTTTTTAGTATTTGTTGTTATAGCGGCAACACAAAAGCAAAATTTGTGAAAATTTCAACTATTTAGCTATCGCGGTTCTTGAGATACAGCTTGGTGACAGACAGATGGACAGACGGACAGACGGACAGACGGACAGACGGACAGACAGCGAAGTCTTAGTAATAGGGTCCCGTTTTTACCCTTTGGTTACGGAACCCTAAAAAAGATCGCAATAAACTGATAACTTTCTTCTTTTTGGAAGTCAGTTAAAAAACGTAGAATGCACCAGATGCTTCTAGCTTATCCACTGGCCGGGTTAATTTGTCAAGGCGATGCGGCTAGCAATCCATCACTATATTTATCCCCTTATTCCAACTTTACGCCCATCCTGTTAAATGTGGCCTTTGGGCAGAAGCGTAGCGTACCTTGGCGGGGCCCCGTATAAAAATTTATTTGGGGGCCCTTAGGAAAAAAATGTTTGCAAAAAAAAGTAGAATTAAAAGAAATATTTATTCATCATAATTGTCTATCAATGCAAAGCTCGGTTTGCGCCCCGTAAATGACTTAATCAGGGAAATCCCGCAGCCCGCTTTAACCGATGTAGGGTGTTGCCAACTTTTGAACGCACGCTTTACTCGGGAAAAAGAAATTGCTTTTTTTTACTTTTCTCATATCTGAAATTTAAAAAAAAAGACGTGTGGCACTCGGGGACTACCGCGGTAAAGCTATTGCATTAAGGTGGTTCGATACAAGGAAGGACGGAAACGTCGCAAACGGACGACGGAGACGAAGCGGCAACGCGCGAGCGTGAGGTTTTTTCGTTACGGAATTTCTGGATTCGGTCCCCGCGCTCAAGGCCCGCGATAGAAGCTATGCAATAGCTTAAAAATTTGGGAAGTTTTTATTAATTTTTGCTTACGCACCTTGGGGGCCCCCGCAGGCCGGGGGCCCCGTATAATTGATACGGCAGATACGGCGGTAGCTACGCCCCTGCCTTTGGGTCACAGGCATACGGCCCAGCTGATGGTAATAAGCACTTCGATCATTGTTGATCGTAGGCGTGCCCTGAAATTACAGATACCTATTTCTTAACGGTTCCTCTACGGCTGATCTAAAAGATCATTAATTAACATTTGGAACAGTGGTGTAGCTACCGAAGGGCTAGACTCGGCATTGCCCTGGGAACCCTAATACCAGGGGGCTCTGCTTTTGGAGTCCCACTGCTAGAGAATCTCTACCATTTCCTTCCACGTATCTCCAGCTCCGACCACGCCTTCGCCGACCACTCACGTTGGAAAGCGTCGAAGTCGATAATTTTATGGAGTCGATTGTATTACGATAAATCTGAAGTACGACGAATCTGGAGTACGTCTAATTTGGAACACGACGAATACGGTAAAAATGTTTTTAAATAGTTCAGTTGGGGCCCTAGTTTATTTTTTGCCCCAGGGCCTTTGGGTACCTAGCAACGCCGCTGGTTTCTAACTTAAAACCGGTGTCAAAAAGTAGTTCAGACAAACAACATAAAGTTGTCACTACCATTACCTATTGAGTGTGTGAGTCATAAGACCAGAGTCATCTTAAACAACCGGTATTCGTCATACCGAGACAAAGCAATGAACTTTGAACGTAAGTTATACATAAACTTAAGTAATAAAATAATGGGTCATCATTTGCCTTAAGTGGCTACTAAAAGACTTCTGCTGCCCTTGTTGGAAATAAGTAAGAAAACAAGGAACTTGAAATTTCCTTTTATTAATGTTATACTAGCTGGTGTGGCGCCCGCGACTTCGTCTGCGCAGGATTACACCATCCTATCCTACTTCCTACTAATATTATAAATGCGAAAGTGAGTTTGTATATGTGTTTGTTTGTTACCTCTTCACGCTTAAACTTCTAATCCGATTTGGATAAAATTTAATATGGATATAGTTTGAGACTTGGGGAAGGACATAAGGTACTCTTTATCCTGAAATTCCCACGGGGAGCGAAGTCCGCGGGTACAGTTATTATCTTTATAAATTGTAGCCTATGTGTTATTCTGATGAGCTTATTGTTGTAAAGTTTCATTAAAATCCAGTTAGTAGTTTTTACGTGAAAGAGTAACAAACTATCCATCCATACTCACAGACTTTCGCGTTTATAATTTTAGTAGCGGATATTAAACTAATTTTATAGTAGGTTGGCGTCGCAAGAGAGGCCGCCCAAGCAAAAGGTACTGTGACGATCTGGCCTATTTTCACAAGATCTGAAAGACCATCGAAGTGGAGAAATAAAAGCGCTGGATCCTCGGTCTTCAAACCATCACAGCTCAGTGAAGAGGGTCCATAAAGAACGCTAAAGATAGATAGAAAAGAGTGAAGAGATGTCTACCACAATGATCTTTCACATTCGTGATTTTGAAGCGCCTGGAAACCGGTCCAGTTAACGTAAGTCTATTACTACGAGCCGTGAGTCACCCGCCACAGAAGTGGCAGAAGCCATGCAAGTGACAAGGCACAGACTCTAGACTTTTTTAAACGATGAGTCTACTGCAATAATGATGATCATCATTAGGCCATTTTTGTCTCCACTGCAGGAGCACGACCTTCTCTGTACTAATAGAGCCATACTTGGCCAGAGCAGCCAGAGGCTTTGGCCTACACTCTCCACGCTGGCCAGACGGGTTGGAGAGGTTTAATTGATGTTTATAAGCTTTATTTAGCTTGTATTTCCTAAGTCGCCTTCTACGACATCCACGGGAAGACTTGGAGTGGTCCTATTCTGCTCTGCCGGAAACCACACGGCTTCGGAAACCACAATAATGATGAATATAAATATTTTAACTACTCGCCCGTTCCCTCGATTGGCTTTTACCATCTGCGCGGGAAGAAGCAGCTGGTACATTCTAAGTTGGATTCACAGGCCAGGATGGTAGAGCCAAAGGAAATGGGCAAGATCTGAATCGTGTTCATAGGCGATGCGGCTAGCAACCCATCACTATTTTGATTCCACCATTACGCTAAGCGTGGCCTTTGGGTCTTACAGTTCTGGGATCTCTTTACCTCGTCAGGGATAAAGAAGTGATAATGTATGATGTAGCTTTTAATTATGTTTTTGCAATCACCAACGCGTCTGCGCAGCATGGTGATTATGGAGGTGGATGGAAGACTTGTTCCTCCGTTTATCGGGGGGCAGGTGACAGGTCCAGCAGTGGACTTATATTGGTTGCATAGTAAAGAAGATGATGTTACTCAGACACTCGATACCATGAAGTGAAGGTAATAAACCTAAAAGATCTGGATTCTCATTTGTTTATATACGTACTTTGTCTATTTACTTAGTTTTACTTTTTTAATAATCTATACATATAATAAAACAGTAAAAAAAGTGTGTCTGTACATTAAATATATTTCCAAAAAAAATATTGGGGGTGATGGAGACGTAGTAATAGAGTAAGAATTTAAAAAAAAATGTCTGTCTGTCTGTCTGTTTGTCTGTTTGTCTGTATGTCTGTTTGTCTGTTTGTCTGTTTGTACACGCTAATCTCCGGAAATACTGGACGGATTCGAATGAAACTTTTTTTTGTTATATAGCTATTAAGCCTGGGTAACATATAGGGTATAAATGATTTTGGAAAATGGAACGCCTGATGCAGAACCATAATGGTCCAGCTAAACTATAAGAGATATAAAAATGCCGCCTTAGTAAAAGTTGTTCAGCCTGATGAGCATTTTCCAGAGACATAAAGTCCACGCGAACGAAGTCGCGGGCTTCGGCTAGTTAATAATAAAACTTTACTTATTTGTGAATTAATTCATAGGAAGTAATAAATAAAACTAATTAACAATTATGGTTTTTAGGGTTCCGTACCCAAAGGGTAAAAACGGGACCCTATAACTAAGACTTCGCTGTCTGTCCGTCCGTCCGTCTGGCCGTCTGTCCGTCTGTCCGTCTGTCTGTCACCAGGCTGTATCTCAAGAACCGCGATAACTAGACAGTTGAAATTTTCACAAATTATGTATTTCTGTTGCCGCTATAACAACAAATACTAAAAACAAAATAAAATAAATATTTAAGGGGGCTCCCATACAACAAACGCGATGTTTTATAGATAATGGTGCGGAACCCTTAGTGTGCGAATTCGATTCGCATTTGGCCGGTTATTTTTTCATTATTAAAGAAAAACCTCATAAAATGAAATTGATTTTAGGTAAGTATTATTATAAATTATTAGAGATGTGCCGATTTTGACCGACTAATCGACTAGCCGATTAGTCTGAAAAATGTGTTGTGTTGTGTGTTAATTATGTGTGAAAAATGAGATTGCGAAATAAGTCATAGTTTCCGAATAATCGTTTTGTATATTCAAATCTTTGTTCGTTTCTATAGTGCAGCAGTGACAAAACTTTCCCAATCTGCGTCTAAAGTGTATGCCCAACTTATTTGTAGGGTGACTAATTGTCCGATGAATTAGAGTTAAGTAAGTATATTTTTAGTAATTGGTTACGTTCGCTAGAAAGGCTCAACAAGTTCCCATCAAAAACATAAAGGTGCGAATAGGAACCAATTTCAATATCCGACAAAAGAATTGAGATCTAAATGGCTGACAGGTTCTATAGAGAATCCTGAAATTTATTCGTAGGAATCTCAACATTTGACCTGACTAGTTTGAACTGACCTAAATTTCGACATAAGTTTTTGACCAGCAGTTCTGACACATATTATATAAGTGACAATATTTTTCCAATCTGCGTCTAAAGTGTACGCCCTACTTATTTGTAGGGCGACCATTTGTCCGATGAATAAGAGGTAAGTAAGTATATTTTTAGTAATTGGTTACGGTTCGCTAGTAACTGATAATAGAAGCAGCCTCAACAAGTTATATTAATCATTCTTTTGTGAGTTTTAGGAAATGGAACATTCGTATATTTCGAAGGTTATGTTAGGTTACTGTACCCATTTTAACTTGAGGTCAGTTACATACCGTCTTATTATAAGACGCAGACTAAATTTCTTACTAGGTTTAAACCATTATCCGACCAAATCAAGTTGACATCCAGTAATACGTCATTGTCTCATCTGAAAATGTCAATATGATTTGGTCGGATAATGGTTTAAACCTAGTAACAAAGATAGTTTGCGTTTTATAATAAGACGGTACATGTTTTCCTAACGATATTTATACAAGCATTTAAGAAAAGTACTGCATCTTCTTGCTAACAGTTGAGAGTATTTTTAAGGGTCTATATGTAGACGTGATGGAAGGGAGCGACATATTAATATCTAATACAATATTAATATCATTTTTAACCTGGTCTTTTTATTTTTTAGTATATTTTTCTGTTTATTAAATGATCTAAGTTGTTTTTCGTAAACACGGATGTACTTACAGAAATTTTACTGCCGGTAATACGATTCTCTTGAAAGAGTGTTTATAAAGGAGCGCGCTACTATTATCTATTGATTTTATATATAATGGGGCTCCATCTGTACTTTTTGATTAGTTTTTTGGAATTTTCCACCTTAGGTCTATGACAGGATCTAACAAAATATACTGAAACTACTTATTTTAAGAGTGAATTCAGTCCCTGATTTCCTTTTTCCCCTAGGAACTGTTATCACAGTCAACAAAGGATGCTCCAGTTGTCTTATTAGATACATAAATCTGGTAAGGAATGACCTTATCAACTCCTATGACTCACATAGCGTGTTTACTACACTACGAGTAATTGTATCACCACTATTAGGATTTAGCTAGAATCAGAGCTCTATATACGTCGTAGGATCCATCCCGTTCTCACATGGTAAGAGTGAGAGAGATACGCAGCGTCTGTCGTCAATCTAGATCATTTTATTGGAACTAATCGTGGATTAGCGGGAAGTTGTCAATTTAAAATATAAGGCGTTTTTCCACCAGTGCGGCGAGGCGAGGCGAGAATTAATTTCTTTCTTAGATGGCTAATGCTAAAAATCACATGCTGTACCGAATCCATAAAAAATGGGATATGAAGTGGAAAAAAAATATATTGTGATGATTTCTAAAAAAATAAAGTAATTTGTAATGTGTATTATAAATTCACAAAGAATAGACGTCAGGCAGGCAGCCGGTCGTAAACTAGCCAAATCATTCTGACGTTTTACATCCATCCAAAGAATTTTAAGAAAATATGATAAAATACATATTATTTCAGTTGTTCTAGGACTAGCTCTAATTTCTGATGTCAGTCTTGCAATGGTAGAAAAGCATCCTTAGTCACTGACTCATGCCTCATGCGTCACTGATATGTATTTTTATGAAGGGTACCTATATGGAACTCTTCTGAGTATGACCAAGATTTTTTACCTCTTTAACGCGTACGGGGTAAACAGACAAACGTCTGTAATAGACAGGATCTCACAAATATATAACGTCTCAAAATTATACTGAACCGCCATTTTCATACAAAAGTGTGCAGCCACCCCGACCATTTGTATGGGAATGTAATTTTTTTTGGGTTTTGGGTTGTTATTTTAATTTAATTATACTATTGTGATCTAGTATAGCCTCTGGTTTATTTTATTCATTACGGGTATCTCCCTTCTATGTTGTATGTATTAGTTTCCCCGTAACACAAGTCTCGAAATTACTTCAGGGCTAGCTCAATCTGTGTAATTTGTCCGTATATATTTATTAGATGATTACTTTGCAGTGGCTCTTTGAGCTGTAGTCTTGCATAAGTAACTTGAAACTGATATCATCATCGCACACGTAATAACCTCCGCTATAGGATATTTAAAAACTGAATCGTCACATAATTTTCATACCAGACACCAGGACCGCTGGACAACCCTACGAAAACGTGTATGCCCAAGCTGATACGGAGACTCTCCCCTCTCGATCAGATCTCGGTCAGCCAAAAGGTCTGGGTTTTGGACCTCAAATATCGACTGAATAGTATTTATTAGACTTTTTAGAGTAAGTAATAAATAAATTAAGAAAAGTTTGAACAACTTTATTAAAAATTAAAATAAATCTAGGTAATGGCACAGAAATGTAAAACCTATGCTATTATCATAGAATTAATATATGAGTAATACATAAAGAACGGAATCTACTAAGGTCCGGCGCAATATGCGTCCTCGCACTTCTCCCCCGTTCTCGCTTTGTTCCTCGCACTTCTCCCCCGTTCTCGCTTTGTTCCTCGCACTTCTCCCCCGTTCCCGTTATGTTCATCGCACTTGTCCCCCGTTCTCACTTTGTACCTCGCACTTCTCCCCAGTTCTCGCTTTGTTCCTCGCACTTCTCCCCCGTTCCGGCTTTGTTCCTCGCTCTTCTCCCCCGTTCTCGCTTTGTTCCTCGCACTTCTCCCCCGTTCTCGCTTTGTCGAGGCGGCCAGGCGCCTACAGCCAACCACACAACACCCCCCCCCCCCCCCACAAGGCGAGAACGGGGGAAAAGTGCGAGGACGGGGGACGGGGACGCATAATGGACCTCAGGAGATTCCGTTCCGTACGTAATACTTATATTCAATCTGTGCTATTATATAAAACCATAGAACTAAAGAAAGACATAATACTATGAAAATATAGGTCTATGTCCAAGATTTATCGAGATTTTGTTTCGTATGGTAATTCGACAGTAGTGATGGACTTCCCGCTGACAACGAACTCTGCTTGTTTGTCTTCTAGTATGATTTTCACTTTTCTGTCACGTTTATCCCTGTAATTAAAATATGCTTTGATAAAGGTTGGCAAATATGTAATCTTTGCCAGATTGCGGTAAAGTCGAAACTAAATTCAATCCTCTACATGGCATCACAATAATACAAATTATAAATTATTCGATAGCGCCAACATTTCAGAAAAACTGATAATAGGAGCGCTATTTGACTCCTAAAAAACTATGACGTCATCTGCCTGTATTTCGTACAAAATCCCATAGAAATGTTGTTTGTTGACGTTTAAAAAAGTATCTGATTTGACTTGTTGGAAAATAGCGTATTGTCGATATCTACTTACTTATTGTGCAAAACAAGGACCACCGTCTCATCAGGAGTAACCACAGCCACATGCTCAATAGATTCAGAGAGGAAAGGTTTCCAATCTGACACTTTGATCCTCCGCGACCCTCTCGGGACAAACTTGGAGACGTGGCCCAGGGCGTAGAACATCGGCTGCTTTACAAACTCCTTGGTTTCAGGGAACACTATTATGGGAGAGTCTGCGAAGTTATTTGCCCAATTGGGACCTCCTTCCTTATTCAGACAAAGGTTCCAGTCGATCCAGCCAACTTGGTTATGGTTTAGGTTCTGTAAAAAAATAGGTAATAGATTATATTTGATATACTATCGCGTCTTTATTTGTAATGGAGCAGAGTATTTTGGGTTTTGTGGCTCTAAATAAAGCACAGGGCCGCAAGACCCAAAGGCCATTTTTAGCGTAATGGTTGGCGAAAAGTTTGCGTCTGGTGAAGGGAAACTTCATGGTGAAATAAATCCTTTGCTAGAATCTTTGAAAATCTAACACAAATGTTTCGTGCTTTTGGAGTAAAATCCCAAAAAGAGTGGCAAGAGTAACTTAATAAGAGGTCGAGGACTATAATATGTAATAAAGAGAATAATATACTCATTTTCACGCCTATTTAGTGTTCCATTGTTAAGCAGACCTTTCTTCTTACATTATTCACGATGTAAAGCTACGGGCTGCAACCATTCTGATAGTCTTCAATAAGATCTCGCTATCACATCCTTCGCCTATCTCGCTAATGTGATAAGAACAAGGAAGGGTCACTTAAATAAAGCCAAAATGTACCGTAATAATATCCTTAATGTATCTCATAGCTCGGGCCCAGGATCCTAATACGACTTTGTCTTTTTCCCAGGGTTGAGTCCCTGGAACAAATGGAGATTGACAGGTATGTTATCTTCTATGGTCTAAGAGTAAAGAAAAATATACATATATGTTATCACGTATTAATACGGGGAAGACAGAGCTCAGGGCCTTGTGTGGTTTCCGGCAGAGTAGAATATGGCCACCCCAAGTCCTCCCGTGGATGTCGTAGAAGGCGACTCAAGAAATACAAGCAAAACAAAGCTTATAAACATCAATGAGACCTCTCGAATCCGCCTGGCCAGCGTTGATAGAGTATGCCAAAGTCTTCTGGCTACTTTGACCAGGTATGGCTCTGGTAGTACTGAGAGGGTCCTGCTCCTGCAGTGGAGACAAATTACCTGATGTTGAGAGCTCAGGGCAATAAGATCCAAAGATCACATTTGGCGTGATGGAGGGCGTAAAGATAGAAAAAGGGATCAAAATAGTAATGGGTTGCTAGCCGCATCATACATACATACATACTATCACGTCTTTATCCCTAATGGGGCAGACAGAGCATTTTTAACTATTGCGGCTCTAAGCAGATAGAGCCCAGGGCTGCAAGACTCAAAGGCCACTGTTAGCTTGATGTGGGGTAGAAGGTGGATGAAGGTATCAAAATAGTGATGGGTTGCTAGCCGCATCATCTATTAACATAATTTAGATTCTAGTCCATTACTATTTAATCGCTTTTCCAGCTTTCTTGTCCACCTTAACGCTTAAAGTGACCTCTAATTCTTGCGGCTTTAGGCTCTGTCTGCTTAGCAACCCAAAAGACTACAAGTTTCTTGCCTGTTGTATACCATTTTATTGAAGCAATGGATAACTTGCATGGTCTAAACGAAGCCATACAAATCTTCTATTGCTTTAATAAAATGGTTTGCAACAGGCAAGAAACGTGAACCGTCTAAATCGGGCTTTAATCAGGAATCGAACTTGGTGTAAAAAGTCAGATATACCTACCTTCACAAGCCTCAGTGTTGATGATAAACTTGTCAGGGTATTCTTTGGAGACAAAGTCAAGAACCGAAGCAGGCACTATGAAATCTGTGTAGTAGTGCACTGCCACGCCGTCTATGTATTGGAGACACTCCTTGTGTTCCTTTATCATCTGAAACATAAAATAAAGACTTTGTAAACAAAAGTTTTATAAGTAAAATAAATGTTCTCGCAACTGATTTTCGTTTCCGCACGCTAAGAACATGTAGCCTGAAAGTGAATGTGCTGAGCTGCTAAGCGTGTCCCGACAGCTGCAAGCTATAGGACCTGTACACAACGTTTATAGACATGAGGACTGGAAAAATACTTTGGGCCGATCGGTTAGATTATAAAAAAAATATTGTACACGTATTTATTATTTTCTCTGAAAAACAAAAATTGACGATATACATCGCGCATCGCCGTCGCTAGCCAGCAGCTCTGAAACTTAGATGGTCCGAATCTTTGTGAATTTCTACTGTTTATATGATGAACTAATTATAGAATAAATACTTTTCTGACCCTGTTCGCATCACCATTTTTCGAAACGAAATAGGAAACCCTTATCATGGGTCACCACTATTACGCAGCACAGTGACTCAAAACTGGGTCCGAAGGAATATTTAGTTAAAATTTAGTTATGAATAAACAACACGCAAAATAGAGGCGCGGGTCTAGAATCTGAAGCAGCACAGTCGATACAACTTGAAATCCTGTCTTCAAGTTCTGTCCATATCTGAATATGGACAGAATTTCGATGCTTGTAAAGCATCTATAAAAAATACTCACCAAATTGAAGAAATATGGGATCATAATTCGCTGATCGTCTACGGCTAGGATCTTTACGTCATGGTACGTTGAATTCCGAAGCATGGGTCCCAAATTATTGCCTATCCATTTGCCCTGAAAATGTGCAAAACAAAAATTAAACTACAAGACTCGAGTAGGTAGAACAAGAGTGTGTGCCATAAAATGAAAAAATTAAATACTTGCTAAGTTTTAATAATACAATTTGAAACTTAATGAAGCATCGCGGTGTGGATTCCGGCAGAGTAGAATAAGACCACTCCAAGACTTCCCGTGGATGTCGTAGAAGGTGAATTAGAGAATACAAGCTAAACAAAGCTTACGAGTATAAACATAAATGAGACCTCTCCAACCCGTCTAGAAAGCGTGAAGAGTGTAGGCCAAATCCTCTGGCTGTTCTGGCCAAGTATGGCTCTAGTAGTACAGAGAGGGTTGTGCTCCTGCATTGGAGACTATAAATTATGATGTTGATGAAGCAAGCAATCCTTACCATATCCCCAGCAGTCCATCCGAGACAGTTGATGTGTATCAGAGAAAGATCACCGTTGACTGGCTCATTGGTAGTGGTGATAGCCCATATCGGTATGCCTGCTTCTAAATAGCGCTCCAAAAACCTGTAATTTACAAATTTATAAAGACCGATCGCTATAATAAGTTCTCGTCTTCGGGGTACAGGAACGTGGGGGTATGATGACTCAGGAGGGCTGAGGGGGGTGACGACGGCGGGAACAGTGTGTTACATATGACTCATGAGATCAGACGAGCAAGTCACAACATTCTAATGAAGAACAAGATCTGACAAAGTTTTTCTTTCTAATTAAAAGTGTTGCACTAAAAGAAGGTTGGATATGGTTGAATTTTCGGATATTTCTTCTCAATGGCTAAGAATAGCTCTCATTTGCTAAGGGTGGGACACATCATCATCATCATCATTTCAGCCGAAATAAAATAAAAAAGTAGAACAGGAAAAAAAAAGGCAATATACCTACTTGAAGTGGTAAAGGGCGTAGGTGTCGTAATATTCAGGCTTGAGCCTGGTGAATCCGTGCCACTCGTTGTTGGTCTTCATCCACCGCGGTGGGGACCAAGTGGTGGCGACGATGTACAAGGGGTCTTGCATGACTTGCTTTATGGCTCTTATCATAGGGATCTGAAAATACAGGTTGACTTTTTAAACCACCAGCTAAATTTTTGGAGTGAGTTCAATCCGTGATATGTACTAATTTATCTTTTTGTAGTTGTTTTTATAAGATTTTCCAAAGTGCCTTAAGGTATCTAACATAGCTTGTCGACTCCCACATAATGATCACAGCTGAGACCAACTGCTTACCGGACCTTTAGAAGCACAGTAGAGGTTTTATGCCAATTGTGATCAGTCATCTAAACGCAGACCTTGCACAGTGATGCATTAGGTGTACTCCTAACCGACCCATCAAGGTAATACTTCTCATAAAAATAGTAATTAAATATAAAAAACCTGTTCGAGAAGTTGACTGATAGACATGGGTCTCCCGATTCTCTTTCAAATCTAAGTTCATGATACAGGGCTGATGTTTTCTTGATTTCTTCAAGACTTAAACTACCAGCTCACTTTACTAACCTACCCCTGTTAAACAAAAGCGCCATCTATATGGCTCGCATTGTATTATATATATTCAATAAGTGATTCGATTAGTTGCCACTAGATGTCATATTGTACACTATTTAAACGAATTTGTGGAATTTCCGTCCTTGGTTAAAGCGCGTTGAAACGCGCTTTAACTATAAGCAATCACTTCGAAATAAATCGTTAGACACTAAATTTCTTTCTTACTCTCAAGCACCCAACTTCTCTCAGTAAAGATACAATTGTAAAAGCAAACCTTAAAATTCTTGTCTTCGTCAGCGAGGGTGAAGTTTGTAAGATCTTTATCGTTCTCTGGAAGTTCATTGTATGCATAGGGATGGGTGGAGAAGTCAGAGCCGCCGATGGGGACCCGAGCCATGTTGTACTGAAGACCAGATTTGCCGAAGTACGAGCTAGAAATATATAATAAGTAGAACGAGGTTTGCATACAGAGGTTTGCACATCATTCTGAATTCAGTTACAGGGCTGGTTGCAAATACTTAAAGACTCCTTTTGGTCCTCCTGAACCGACTTCCAAAAAAGAAGAAGGTTATCAGTTCGTCGCGATCTTATTTTTGTATATTCACGGATTGTTCGAAGACGTCTGGACAGATTTAGAAAATTCTTTTTTTCAAGCCAGTATTTCTTGGGTAGTCCCATTATGTACTTACAGAATAAGACTTTGCTTTAGTTGAGGGTCTGTCAGTTTCATCCAGTTCATAGCTGCAGCGTCGGTGACGGCGCCTCCAAAACCCACTATCTCTTGGTACTTAACGCCGGGATCCAATGCAAACACGGTTTTTTTACAATCTGGAAGTTTAGACCAGAATTGAAATTTATTTATTTTACTGTTATATTAGTAATATAACAAAAAAAGGATGATATGACCGTAAATCAACATAGGTTGGTATCGCCGTCCAAAAAAAAACAAATTCATTATCATCATCATCATTAGGTCTCTATCTAGACTTCACAAGAGAAGAATAGCTCTAGTCAATACAGAGAAGGTCGTGCCTTCTCTGTATTGACTAGAGCTATACTTGGCCAGAGCAGTCAGAGGATTTGGCCTACACTCTCCACGCTGGCCAGACGTGTTGAAGAGGTCCTATTGATATTTATAGGTATGCTAGGTTGAGCTTGTATTTCCTAAGTCGCCGTTTACGACACCCACGGGAAGACGGTCCTATTCCCACGACCACACGGCAAGAAAGTTGAAAAAACGACACAAAGCAAAGAATTTATAAAATATACTTCTACCTTTTCCACAATCATGTTTATAGTCTTGTAACTGTCCAGTCATTTTGACGAATCTTGCACCAGCCTGGAACGTAACAAAGTAATGAATCAACTAAGTTAAGGTTTAAAACTAGTAGGAGTCAAAAGGATTTTCTGGGATTCAGAAAGATGTTTCGAAGGAGACTTGGCAGTTGTAATAGCGATCCTTGCTGTTTCTCCTTTTGTGCATATCATTGACTGATTTTAAAAGTCAGCTGATATGCGATACAAAGAAGACTTGGCAATTGTAATGGTAGCAATCCTCGTTGTTTCTCCTCTCCCTCACAGCATTGTCTGATTTAAAAAATCAGTTTGATATGTGATGGTAGAAGACTTGGCAATTGTATTGGTGGGGATCCTCGCTGTTTCTCCTCTTGCGCATATCACTGGCTTATTAAAAAAATCTGCTGATATGAGGCCTTTGTCCAACAATGGGACACTATATAGGCTATTTAAAAAAATGCGATACAAAGAAGACTTGGTAATGCAATAGTAGCGATCCTTAGTGCTGCTTCTCCTTTGCGCATATCGACAGATTTTTAACCCACGAGAAAAAATAGGGGTTGTATATATTGACGCTGATGTCTGACGGTCTTTCTCTCTGTCTGTCTGTGGCTTCGTTACGAAGCCACAGATAAATGGATCGATCTATTTCAATACATTTTTTACGTGAAAGGAACTTCACTTGCGGTAGTTCTAAGCCATGTTTAAAATAAATTGGGTGTAAACGCTTCAAAATCGGGGTTTTGTTATTTACCTGGCAAATAATAGATGGCGCGACGGGTCAATTTCACTTGACATCGGTTAGAACATTATGTAGTTCCATCACTTATCACTAGATGGTGTCGTAGGGGATTTTTTAATTATCTAGCAAAAAAACTTGTACATGTATTGATACCGGCTAATATGCGCAAGAGGAGAAGCAGCGAGGATCACTACCATTAAAAAAAAATTGCCAATCCTCCTCCCAAGATTTTTTTTTAATCCCAGAAAACCCTTCAGTCTCCCAAAAGTCTTACCTCAGATGACGTGTAGACAACAAATCTATCATTTTGGGGCTTCTCTCTGATTATATCATCACAGTATGTGGTGTTGCAGACGCAGACTACTGACTGGCCGCGAATAAGGCGGGCTGCGCATGGTCTGTCTAAAAAAAACAATAATAATCATCATGCACTATCATAAGTTTTAAAGCTAAAAACCGACTTCATCCCCTTTTTAGGGTTCCGTAGTAAACAAGGAACCCTTATATTAGTATTACGGGACTTACCGCGATTAATATCGTTTTTTGCTAGATATTTCGACGGCCCTTCTGCCATCATGGTCGCTGGCCGACTGAGGAACTGCGATGGATGTCCGGCTGTCAAGGGTAACCATATCGGTCTACCCTCTTTCTTCTTCGTTTGTTGCATAAGTCCTTACACACAACACTGACAGTGTCCGTTCGGGAATTGTTTTTAGTTATTCGTCAGTGTTGTGTGTAAGGACTTATGCAACAAACGAAGAAGAAAGAGGGTAGACCGATATGGTTACCCTTGACAGCCGGACATCCATCGCAGTTCCTCAGTCGGCCAGCGACCATGATGGCAGAAGGGCCGTCGAAATATCTGGCAAAAAACGATATTAATCGCGGTAAGTCCCGTAATACTAATAACAGTAATTTTGACCGTGAAACTCTAAAATCATATAGGAACCCTTATAGTTTCGCCATGTCTGTCTGTCTGTCCACAGTCCTACAGAGAAACTATAAGTACTAGAAAGCTGTAATTTGGCATGGATATGTATATTAATTATGGCGAAAAAGTCGTAAAATAAAATATGGAAAAAATTTTTTTTTTCAGTGTAGCTGCCATACAAGTAAAGACGTACTCAATATTTTTTTTCTCGACAAACACATTAAGCGGGGTATCGTTGAATAGATCTTTCAAAAATATTGTTAGCTTGTGAACACCATTTTTCGATTTAGGGGTCTGTTTCTGAAATATTTGGGTTTAAAGTTCAAACTTTTGTTCGAGTCAAGTGTCCCCCCCCTCTATCTGCTAAACGGTTATATATGGCCACGTGAAAAAAATCACAATTATAGCATATATAATGTAGTTTGAAGGAAAACTATCAGAGCCAAGTAGGGTATACAAATAAAAAAGTTATAGGCGATCAACTTATAAAATGTACTTGACTTGAAGACATTTTTATACAAATTCAATAGATATTAGTTTTTAGACGTTTTTAGTGGCAAGAACTCAAAGTTGGCATTTGCAACTACGGAACCCTACACTGCGCGTGGCCCGACACGCACTTGCCCGATTATTTAAGTATCTATATTCACCGATTATTTGAGGATGATTTGGGAAATTCTTTTTTGTTGGCATACTTGACAGGCGGTCCCATAGAAATTTTATTAAAATCGGTTATTTGGGCGTGAAGTCGGTTTTGAGTTTTGAAAAAATTAACATAATACAGATGTACTCGTAAGTGAGACACTGGAATGCTGTTTGACTGAATTCATAATGTATTTTTTTAAATAAAACTATTTAAATCTAAGTTCTACGAGAAACCAACTTCATCTTCAAACTACACAACTGAATTGGATAAAATTTATATCAAACATCGCAAGTTTACCCTTTTAAACAAAAAAAGAATTTTCCAAATCGGGCAATAGGCGTCTTTGAATAATCAGTGAACATACATAAAAAAGACGTGTGGCACTCGGGGACTGCCGCGGTAAAGCTATTGCAAACAAGGAAGGACGGCAACGTCGCAAACGGACGACGGAGACGAAGCGGCAACCTACATGGTAGGCGGAGTGGGAAGCGTGAGGTTTTTTCGTTACGGAATTTCTGGATTCGGTCCCGCGCTCAAGGCCCGCGATAGAAGCTATGCAATAGCTTAAAAATAAAATAAAAGATCGCGACGTATTGATAAACACCTCTTTTTTGGAAGTAGGTTAAAACCTACATCATCATATAACTAGGACGAAGAAGAAAAACATTTGAGGATGATTCAACTCATATTGAAAAGGAATGGATGGTGATACCGAGGCACCGGGATGTATGGAAAAATATCGGGAGGGTTTGGCCTGACTGAGACCTCAATGAGTCTCAATGAGACCTTATTGGCTACCAAAAAAAAAAACAACGTCATATGAAGATATATTTCCCTCTCAATTTTAGCTAAGAGCGTTCCTTGTCTTGCATGTGTTGCTGCAGAGGATTCGCTTTCCGGTTTCTTATCTACTTCGAACGGTCTTCGAGCCTTACTTGTGAGATAATCGCCCTAATGAAAGCATCATTTGGAGATTCCACGAAAAAACATACTTATCACCACAATAGGACTATTGTCAACTGACTTTAGGAGCGGAGATATCATTTATCTCGATTGCTTATGGCTTGCCCTAGCGCATCCTAATATAAATAATTATTTTTATTATGAACAAATTATATTTAGTTTATCTCCGATCTCCGCACTCCGCGCTTCACAAACATGAATTTTATTCTACGAATCTCATAAGCCTCAAGAGACTCATTTACGGCTTCGTCGATTGCACACACTCAAGCATTCACGAATAATCATAATGTACATACACACATTAATATGTCATTGTATAGGTATAATTATTGAATTCGTTTGAAGGCCGGATGTACCGAACTGTACTGTAATAAAGATATTTTATTTTTATCTATGCTTTGTCAGGGTAAGGCCATGTTTTTATGAAATTTACGCTCTACATTTCGTTTTTTTTTTTTAAATTAAACTATATTGCTAGGCTAGGCTAGGCAAAGGTCTGCCCCATCTCTTTCTAAATATCTTTTAAGCCGTCGCAAATCGACATACCAACGCTTTCGGGGCCTAATTCTCCTTCTTCGACCATCGGAGTCCACTTTAGTTTAGCGTCTTTGTGTCCGACATCAACAATGCCGGTTTTTGAGCGAAGCATTGTGGTTGTCACCTTATCGAGCCTGGTGACACCCAAAACACTGGCTCATTGCTCTTTGGCAAATCTTGAGCTTGGACATCTGATCCTCAATCAATGACCAACTTTGAGCACCGTAAGTTAGGACGGGCAAGATACACATTTCGTATAACAATAGATAGTTGGTAGAACGGATATTATTAAATAAATAAATATATGTATAGGGACAAATTCCACTGATTGAGCTAGCCCCAAAGTGAGTCCGAGACTTGTGTATGGGATACTAACTCAACCATACTATATTTAATAACAAATACATATGTTGACAAACATCTAAGACCCAGGACAATTTGAAAAAGGCAATTTTCCAACTTGCCCTGACTCTATTATAAAAGCATTTTGTATTCAGTCGGAATACATTGATAGTATCATCTAATCAAAATACTAATGTGATATTAAATTACACAATATACTTACCAGAATATATCCTCGTTGCACAAGTGAGTAGTAATAAAAAAATGGAGATTCTAAACATGTTTATATATTGCCAAATATAACTTTGGAGAAGCACAAAAGTCTAAACTACATCCACAAACAGAGCCAGCCGGCTTGTGTCGCTTGTTATCAAGAACTGTGTTCAACACAACACTGTAGTGATGATAGTGATGACATGCTACGTAGACTACCGATATCGATAAGGAAAAATTTAAATCTAATATTCTAAGCACTCAAAAATCCTAAATTTGCAGTTCCGTGTACTTTTCATTTTCAATATCATCATCAATATTAAACTCTTATAATTTCTTATATTTAGATGGTTAATTAAGTCGAAATAGCACATTGTTTTTTTATTGTTTTAGCCTTTCTATTCAAGTAGCCTTTCTATTCAAGAGAATTAACTCAATAATAAATTATATTTTTAAAATATTTTATAATTACTTTAATTAATTATCATCATTATTTCAGCCGCTTAAGGCGCGTTTCCATTATGCAAGTAGCCTGTATGCTAAATGGAAGTTGCAAGCAGTTTGAGTAATGGAACCGTAAACATGCATGCAAGCTACAAATTGCATGCGGGTACTTGCGTGCAATCACTTGCACAGTGGAAACGCGGCTTTATCGTCAACTGCTGGACATTGGCCTCTCCATTAATTAGTTAAAGCACTTTTCCGCCTAATCTGAATTGATCCTAAAATGTCAGATATATCTAACACCAGCCTAAAAGCCAAAACTTACTCCGTCTTATTATAAAACGCAGACTTACTTTGTTACTAGGTTTATACCATTATCCGACCAAATCAAGTTGACATCTAGTAATATGCCACTGTCTCATCTGAAAATGTCAACTTGATTTGGTCGGATAGTAGTTTAAACCTAGTAATAAAGTTAGTCTGCGTTTTATAATAAGACGGATTAAATTCATAAAAAAGCTTAGATCACAGGATATTTCTCTAGCTAGCACAGCCTTGTGAGTGTGGAACGGCAGACAGAAACACGCTTGCACGATATGACTACATACAGAGAGCAGAGCTGTATAGAGTCCCCCAGTTAGTAGATGAATATTACTTATTTGTCAGGCAAATTGAAGCGTTAAGGCGCTACGATGCCACAGACAGGCACAGGCACACGGATACGTCAAACATATAACACGCCTCATTTTTGACGGAGGTTAAAAAAAGAGAAAATGAAATAATGGCTGCAGAAACTTTAGTTGATCTGGATACTGAGGAAATAAATTTTAATGACAAAACGGTTTTGATTTATTCCAGCATCCAGAATGTAAGAACACATTAATAAGTACTATTTAGATTATTTTTCACCCTTGAAATTATTTGTTTTCACTAATTTTACTGTCAAGCATTCAATAGCGAAGTTTAGGGTTGCGAGCACCAGTTGGCAGCACCTTCGTTGTGCTCGTCCCCTCTAGCAGCCGCGTTCCGACTGAAAATGGAAAGTGAGAAGTGAAATGTGATTTTAAAATCTGTTAATCAATAACAGACTCAAAAATTCAAAGTCAAAGTAATAACCTTGTGGAAAATTCATTTAATCACTGAAATAAAAAATAATTATTTATAGCATATTACAAAACAAACCATAACCTGTTTCAATTTGGTATAACGCCATCTAGTGGAGAACTTTTGAAACACATTTTACTGGAAGAGGGGCAAGTTATAAAATTGTAGTTTGTCCCGAAGTGCCATTTTTGAAACTCGGAGTCACCTAAACGAATGGTTTTTCCATACAAAAAACCGTTCGTTTAGTGACTCCGCGTTTAAAAAATAGCACCTCCGAATTGCACGTCCGCTCGCGCGCGATGCCTATATAACCCCTTGAGTTTGACAGATTTGGCTCATGTCTGAACTTAATAATTCTTTTGGCTGCTTTGAAATGCCTATAATTCACGAAGCTTCGATTATAATTCCTCAAGTTATCGTCGAACAAATACATACCGGATTGTCTGTAGTGGAGAACTTCGCTCGCTTTGCTCGCACGTTCAATTAGGGTTGTCAAAGTCCTATGATTTACTATTGTACTAGAGAAGACACCACATATCACTGTTTTGTACCGTTCAATTATGTACATGTAATATAAATATTACCTATGTCAAAGATAATATAATATAAAAATTATTATATTATCTTTGACTGAATTTGAATTATTTATAGGTAAGGAATTTGTTAGTAAGCATATTATATTAATGAGGGTGACGACAGGGTCCGAAAATTATCAATGTAATTAATCCGTCTTTTAGATTATACAAAAATACGGACCTGTATTTTTCAGTTTTCCAAAAAAGTAAAAATTCACAAAGATACGGAGCGTCAAAGTTCCGGAGTGGGGGCTTGCGACGTCACACTTAAGTAAAAATCGTGCTTAAGAGAGACTTTACGCGAAATTTCAATGCGCTGTATCTGTGTTATTTTTGGTTTCTCAGAGAAAAGAAAAAACACGTGTATCTACAATATTTTTTAATAATATAACCGATGGACCAAAAATATTTTTGGTCCAATACAACGTGAAAGGGACAATTCCGTAATAAATCGAACCACGGGCATATACTAGATCACTTTAGTATAATAAAATTAAAGATAAAGATAATTTATTTGAAAAACATGTGTTACAAGATACTTTCGTCCAACATTGTTTCCCATCTCACCCCGATGTGCAAAATATGTAGGTAGTCGGTCGGAAGGACTGTCATCTATTTACCTCTATTATATAATACCTATGCAATACAAATGTACTAAATCTGTGAACCTTTTACAGTTTACTATAAAACAAAAATTTACAATTTATTAGATAAGTAATCCTTGATACCATAATAACATTTATGTATCAAAAAGACTTATTTTTTTTCTTAAACAAAGTAAAATTTAATTCTTCCGTATCTACCATACATAATTTTATGTCAAATGATATTTACTGGGTTCCTAAAAGGGGCAAGGGCAATAAAATATTGAACCGTCGAACATTTATTGCTAGGATGAACATCATAGACCTATTAGGCCATACCCAAATTTTCCGGGGTCCAGTCGCGCCGCCTTTTAAAATAAATCATTTAAAAGGATACGGAGATATCATTCAAAATTGTGTCTTGGTCAAGCCCTAGATAACCCTTAAAACTATTTTATGAACTACTGTTTATAATTTAAAGTGCTAACGTGAAGCTTTTCTACGCACATTAGCTAAAAGTGGCCGTTTTTCGCAAATGTGCGTAGAAAAGCTACACGTTCTCACTTTAAACTACAAAAATTAGTTTAAAAAATACTTTGAATGGGTATCTAGAACTTGACCAAGACACAATTTTAAATGATATCTCCGTTTCCTTTTAAATGATTTATTTTAAATGGCGGCGCCACTGGACCCCGGAAAATTTGGGAATGGCCTTAATATCCATAGATCCCATGTATCGATAATTATCGTGTGCGTTACTGCATATTATAAAATGCAGTAACGCACACGACGCACAAAAAGTGCATTTGATTGCATGGGATCTATTTTCGCAGACTAAAAAGTGCGCCACGGATAGTCTGTCGTCTGGGTTGGGCCTAAGGAAGTCCAACTGTGACGACATAATTATGTATTTTTGTAAGCCAAAAAATAATTCTTTTGCACTGATAACAAAATAAAAGGTCGCAAAATAATGTCACTCGTCTGTGATTTTAAATATATTATTGCCGAAAATCTTTGGCAGAGGCCTATGTTCAGCACTGTGTTATGCGGCTGAAATGATGATGATGATTGCAGAAAAACCGATAATAAGAGAGATATTTGACTCCAAAAAATTGTAACGTCATCCGCCTGTATTTCATACAAAAACCCATAGAAACGTCTTTGCGTCTTCTTTCCTTATACGTACGGCTAGAGACTGGAATGCTCTGCCCTCCCACTTATTCCCCGAAAGTTACAATTTGGATGTCTTCAAGAGAAGAGTGAATAGGTATTACTTGAGTATGCGTGATCCATCCCTGACCGTTTCGTCGCCGTCCACCAAGTGAGAAGCGGTCAAACGCTACTGAGTACTAAATAAAAATAAAAAAAACTGTTTGTTTTGACGTTTAGAAAAAAGTATCTGATTTGTCTTGATGGAAAATATCGTATTGAACGGTACAAAACAGTGATATGCGGTGTCTTCTCTAGTACAATAATACATCATAGGACTTTGACAACCCTAATTGAACGTGCGAGCAAAGCGAGCGAAGTTTTTTTCGAGACTACTTTGACAATCCGGTATAAAATTTGTTCGACAATCATTAATTTTGATCGAAGCTTCGAAAATTTTAGGTATTTCAAAGCAGTCAATAGAGTTTTTGAGTTCAAACATGGGCCAAATCTGTCAAGAGGGTTACTGAAATATGGGAATCGCGAGTTTACAGTTAGGGGAAACTACAAGTTTATGGCTGAAAAGCCACGATGCTGACATTCAGAGCCTGTTTTTTGACCGAGCGAGCGAAGCGTCTCAGTTTCGAGATTAGCCAAAAATTCTTTTGTCCGTTTGTCTGTCTGTTCTCACCCAGGTCGCATTTCTTAACCGATTCTCATGAAATTTTGGAAGCAGGTTCAGCAACTACATAGATTTTTTTTGACGAGCTGGTTTTACGAAATTTTTCAAAATGGCGGAAATATGGCGGTTTAACATTTTAAAACTGTCATATATGCGCCATTTCAAAATATTTTCAAAAATGTCGTAAGACTGTTTTGTTGCCATTATAAAAACGATTTTTTTTTATTTGAACAATTTTTTTGTCTGAACAACTTTTTTATACGATATAGTTAAACGGGTTTAGGGTGACTCGCGAAGTCTAGCTGACTAGCTGACTAAGACTAAGCTGACTAAGCACGGATATACAATACAAATCTCCTTACAAATTATACTAAAACTATTTAAGGGTGAATTCAGTCCGGGTTACTGAACAACTTTCTTACAAATACATACACCCTGGGGTCCACGAAGTAATTTCTCTAAATAACTATTATGGTTATTATTTTGAGTTTCATATGTAGTTCTATAAATTTTATCATATTTAACCGACTAAAAAAAAAGGGTTTTGCTTATTTTACGATTAGTTTTGTTTTTTCAGTTTTTGCTTATTTTGATTGATTGTTAGCTTGTTTATTAAATTTAGAAATCTTGTTGAGCGAACTTTCGTTCAATTGCTATCGCTTCTTGTCTGTGCTTTTGTAGTAGTATTAGTAATTATGCTACGAACTAACAAGAGATCAACAGCAACCAAAGCCCGCGAAGTAGCTTGACGAAGAGAGTAAGAAACCAATGAGCAGCGGCATAGAGCCATGCCATGGCAATACAAATAAACATTTAAACGAAAACCCATTAACAGTTTTCTGGTTTTTCCAACAACGAGCTGACTTTGGTCATTTTTCGGTGAAAGACTACTGGTAGGTACAGAACTGAATTTCAGCATCACGGTAGACCTCATATCCATGGGATTGTATGGTTGGAAGGTGCTCCTGACATTTCAAAGCTAGACCGAAAGTCATTTAAAGAAAGGGCTGTGATTGGCAACTATTTTGGAAATTTGGTCACAAACATGAATCCGCATATCGGTAAACCTGCACCGATAATTCATCCAAATCAGATACATTATTCTGAAATAATAATCGCGAGGTCTAAGTTCGTGGCGAACTACTAGTAAATACATTGCCTGTTTTGCAAAGATCAGTCAAAATTGACACTACAAAACCCGCAATGTCTATAAAATCAGCAAACAGATCCCCTATAATTTGTCCCTCTTCCTGTACGTTTTGCGTTTCAAAAGTTTTTCACTAGATGGTGTTGTACCAAATTGAAACAGGTTATGGTTTCTTTTTTAATATTTTATAAATTTTTATTTTTTATTATACACTTCATGAATGACGAGATCTGACAGATTCTTTCTATAATGTCAGTTTAAATTTTTGTGGAATCTGTTATGTTCCCCTAACAGATTCAGATAAATGTGTTTATGTTATGTGTCTTTATGAGACAATTCTACAGTATATTCAAGAATTCAAGATGTTGGTAAATATTATGTTCATTCACTCAAAAAACTAATACACGACTATGGAAGCTATGCTATGTACGGCTAACAATGTAAATATTTTTTCATCTCATCTACTCGAAAAACGATGTTTTCATCCCAAAACATTTGGAGCTTAAGTTACTGCTGATTTTTTCGGGATTAAAAGTTGAAAAAGAAAATCTTTAGGGATTAAAACACAATTTGAAAACTGAATACAAACGTAATCTATGTACAATCAAAAATGATGCTGGCAGTCGAGCAAAAAAGAAGAATTTAGTTATAAAACAATAAATAATAAGCACAAGCTTGTATATTCTAAATCTATGAGCACAAGGGTCGTAATTTTTTAAATTAAAAATAAAAATTGATGAATATATGTATTTTATGTTCTTCGCTTCGATAAAGAAATAATTAAAAATTGGCCAAGTGCGTGTCGGGCCACGCGCAGTTTAGGGTTCCGTAGTTGCAAATGCCAACTTTTAGTTCATGCCACTAAAAACGTCTAAAAACTAATGATCTATTGAATTTGTATGAAATTTTTCTTTTCCGAGTACATTTCCAAGTCGATCGCCTAAAACTTTTTAATTTATAAACCCTTCTTAGCTCTCATAGTTCTCCTTTAAATTACATTATACAATATCCTTTTTTATTAAGTACAAATATTTTAAGGGGTGATTCAGTCCATTATTCCGAACAAATTTTCCCAATAAATGTATATCGAAATACGAAAAAATAATTTTCATTTTCCATAGTAATGATATCACGTGACTACTTCGATTTCTATGAAAACCTAAAAATTTTTTTTCGTCTTTCGATATACATTTATTGGGAAAAGTTGTTCAAAATTATGGTCTGAATCACCCCTTAAAATATTTGTACTTAATAAAAAAGGACATTGTATATACTATTGCTGTGAATTTTTTCACGTGTCCATATATAACCGTTTAGCAGATAGAGGGGGGGGGGGGGGGACACGTAACTCAAACAAAAATTAGCACTTTGAACCCAAATATTTCAGAAACGGATCCCTAAATCGAAAAATGGTGTTTCCAAACTTAAACTATTTTTGAAAGACCTATTCAACGATACCCCACACAATGTGTATGTCGAGACTAAAAAAATTTACTTCCTCTTTACTTGTATGGCAGCTACCCTAAAAAAAATATTTTTCCAGATTTTCTTTTACGACTTTTTCGCCATGGTTAATATACATATCCATACCAAATTACAGCTTTCTAGTACTTATAGTATCTGAGTAGGACCGCGGACGGACAGACAGACAGACAGACAGACAGACATGGCGAAACTATAAGGGTTCCTTGTTTACTACGGAACCCTAAAAAGCGCAATTTTTGTATTTGATTCAAAGTATCTAATTACAGAAATTTTAGGTTATATTGAATTGACATATAATTATTTGTGTAAATTTGAATACTTTTTCGTATGTTTAAGCCGTTACTTAATATCAAATTTGCAATGTGAAAGAAGCGTGCAGTCCTTAATATTATTGAAGGACTGCGCAAGCAAAGGGAAAATTTTATTAGAATTTGGTGCCCTTCAAAATATTATTTGTTAGTAAGTATTTTTTAATGAAAACGACACCAAAAGACAGTTGAACTATGATTAGGTATTTGTAGGTACAAATACCTAATCATAGTTCAACTGTCTTTATATTCTGTTTTGTATTTGATATTTGTTCTCATAGATGGAGATGAAAAGTAGAGTGTGCTACTCAGGCACTTAAGATTATATTTTGACTTCGGGCGATATACATGAATCCCTCGGCTTACATACTCAAGATTCCACCGTAAAATTACTCGCTGCACTCGTGATCCAACTGTGGAATCCTTCGTTTTGCTCATGGTATAATAAATAAGGTATTCTCTTCCCGAGATGGAACTTGACTACGTCACGAAAGTGTTGCCACTGATTGTTCTTTTCTGTAAATTTAAGGACTTTCTCAATTAGTTCATGAATATTAAATAAAATATTAAGTAACTTAGCTAGTTAGTATCTCGCGATTCTCGCGTGATTCATCAATTCAATATTTTATAAATTGATATAATGGATTATTAATTCGAAATTGGTAAATAAAGTTCAAAAATGCATTACGCTCGGGTAATTCAATTTTACACAGTGGCAGCACATCAAACTGATGACGTAGTCAAGATCCACCTACGTCATCAGCTGTTACGGGAAGAGAATACCTTGTTTTATTATACCATGGTTTTGCTCTGTATTCTCTAAGTAGCGCCTTTTACCCCTCGTAGCACAATTTAATACATAAAAATTGTAACCTTTTAACCTAGATAATATTATTTGTGAAAACTGAGGTGCTATTTTTCAAACGCGGAGTCACTATAAACGAACGGTTTTTTGTATGGAAAAACCAATCGTTTAGGTTACTCCGCGTTTCAAAAATGGCACTTCTGGACACGTGATTTGGATGCTACGGTGGCACAGACATCCATACACGCACACACACACACATACATACATAGGTTGCGCTTTCAGGGTTAGGAGAAACAGGTTAATAGAACCTACACAAGCTATCCAACATTAACTTAAAGGATCGGACAGGGTTTTTTTTAACATACTGTATTGATTTATAAAGTGTTCAATAAAAATACATGTCAAGTTTTTTTACTTAAAAGTAGTGGTCCTGGAAGCCACTTACAAGGCAAAACTAATGAAATCGGACAAGTGCGAGTCAAACTCGCTCGCTGTGGCTTCCGTACCTACCATACGACGACCTTTGATGTTTGACGACCTCCGTGGCGTAGTGGTCACCATGCTATAGTCCGCCACCCAGAGTTCCCAGGTTCGATCCCCGGTCAGGGCAAGCTGGAAAATGGGCTTTCTCAAATTGTTCTGGGTCTTGGATGTTTATCTATATATGTAGTTGTTATAAAATATGGTATCGTTGAGTTAGTAGTAGTTAGTAGTAAACAACCCATAACACATCTCGAACTTACTTTGGGGCTAACTCAATCTGTGTTATTTGTATTTTTATTTTTATATATTATTTATTTTATTACCATACATAATTTGGTGTCAAATGAGATTACTAGGTACCTAGTAGGAAAGGGTAAAGGGCAATCAATAAAATTTCGAACATTAGATGCATATATTTATTGCTTGGATTGAACTTGAGCCTATAATCTATGGTTACATCATAGACCTAATTAGTCTTATTATAAAAAGCAGACTAACATTGTTACTACGTTTAAGCCATTATCCGACTAAGTAAGGTGTTAAAAAATCATTTTCAAATGAGACAATGGCATATTACAAGTTACTGGGGGTGACCGATTGTATGAAGTTTGTATGGAGGACAATACGTTATTTTCCAACAAGTCAAATCAGATTTTTTAAACGTCAAAATAAACAGTTTCTATGAGATTTTGTATGAAATACAGGCATATGGCGTCATAGTTTTTTGAAGTTAAATAGCGTTGTAATTATCAGTTTTGCTGCATTAATAAATTTAAAATCACGTAAAAATGGATATGTTCAAAGACGAGTGCCATATTTTGCGATGTTTCATTTTGTTATCAGTACAAAATAATTAATTTTTGGCTTAGGAAAATACTCAATTGTCCTTTTATTACAGCCATCTTGAATTTTGAAAAAAAGAAACAAGTAGATGTCAGCTTGACTTGGCCGGATAATGTTTTAAACCTTGTACCTAGTAACAGTTAGTCAGCGTTTATAATATTTTTTTTATTAAAAATCATAATAAGAAGGTATGTCTCTGTAGTTGCCAGATAAAAAAAATCTATGTCTATGGTAGTTAATTTCCATAAGGAAGTTCAACAGTGACGATAGATCGTGGCTCCATATGCACAATAGCTTGCGAATTACCGATCTTCAGTCTTACTCCGTTGTCTTCTTTCAACCTGTTGATGAAATTTTTGTGTAAGCGTTATCTTCTTCTTATATTTAAGAGCTGGGCTCTTGTCGGTGGAGTGCTTTCCATGTCTCTCTTAAGCGTCACATATTTTATAAATATAATTTAATAAAATCACTACAATATTCAGTTCAGTGTATGCAGGCCGCTTCCGATCGGTCGTTTTGGAAATCCTTGGGGGAGGCCTATGTCCAGCAGTGGAGTTCCTGTGGCTGATATGATGACTACAATATTCATAAAGACAAAAGTGATTTGGCCGTAAAACACCGCGCTGGCCAGCAGCTAGCTGGCAGCTAGGTGGGTCGATGATATCAAGCGTATTGGTGGAAAAAACTGGATAGCTAGGGCTAGGGATAGGATTCAGTGGCGCAGACAAAAGGAGGCTTATGCCCAGCAGTGGGTGAGAGCTGACGATGATGATGATGACTACATTATTACATAAAATATTTATAATTTGATGAGTTGATTTATTGTTATCTTCACTTTTCTTACAACAAACAATGGTAACACTGACACCAATTCTAAAAATGTAATTTTGTTTTTCGAACTGGTTATTTCGATTCTTTTACAATATTCTCATTTTCGGCTTTACTCATATAAAATTTTAATTATAGTAGTATGTACAAGCTCTTCAAAGTAATAAATGTTATTTTATTTATTTATTTTTATTTTTAGTTAATTCATAATCATCATCATCAGGTCTTTTTGTCTCCACTACAGGAGCACGACCCTCTTTATACTCTAAAGCTAGAGCAGCCAGAGGATTTGGCCTACACTCTCCTCGCTGGCCAGACGGGTTTGAGAGCTTGTATTTGCTAAGTAGCCCTGGTACTACTCTGCCGAAAACCACATGGCAAAAAAAAATAATTAAATCACACACCTTTTAAAAACATAGGTTCTTTGGCAGTTGTCAGAGTATCTAATGTACGAGTATCTATATATGTGTTAACTACTTACTTATTATACAACACAACGACGATAGTTTTCTTAGGAGTAAGGAACGCAGCATTCCACACGTCAGTACTGCACAGTACTTTGGCCTGAATCTTCACTGATCCCCTAGGAATGAACTTGGAGAAATGTCCCAGTATATAGTACATGGGTTGCTTGACAAACTCCCCGTGTTCAGGGAACACGATGACTGGGGAGTCCACATAGTTCTGCACCCAGTTTGGACCTCCTTGCTTATCGAGGCAGACGTTCCAGTCTATCCAGCCGACTACGTTGTGGTTGAGGTCCTGGAATCACATCAAGAAAAAGGTCCTCTTTGACACATAACACCTTTTTTGACAACCTCCGTGGCATAGTGATTAAGGGAATAGATGAATTTTCCAGATTCCAGTGTGGAAAATTCATGTATTCCCTTTTTCCATTTGAAATAATTTTTTTGTAAGGAAACGGAGGTATCGTTAAAAATGTTGTCTTGACCAAGCCCTTGCAGTTCTACTGAACCACTTTATAACTACTGTTAAAAAATATTTTGTCACACTATTTTGTGAATTACTGTTTACATTTTCATGGTTTTAGGTAACGACCAATGTCAAAGACAGTGACCGGGACCGACGGCTTAACGTGCCCTCCGAAGCACGGATCATCTTACTTATCAGACAATCAGGTGATCAGCCTACAACGTCCTAACCAAACTAGGACAACAACACAAAGTCGTTGTCCCCGCCGGGAATCGAACCCGCGACCTCCGGGTATGAGCCGAGCGCTCTAACCACTACACCACGGAGGCAGTTACATTTTGAAATGAGAACAAAAGTGTCAGTTTTTCGCAAATGTGCGTAGAAAAGCTTTAAGTTCTGTAGTTCATAAAATAGTTTGAAGGGTTATCTAGAGCTTGATCAAGACAAGACATAATTTTAAATGATATCTGACATTTCGCACATGTATCATTAAAGAATTTATTACAAACAATGAAAAGTGTGGCAAATATTTTCTCTTAAGCCATCTTCACTCTATACATAAACATACACCAAATGATCAAGAGATTTATATGAATAGTTACTGACATCGAGGATATCCTTGGCGTAGTGTTCTGCTCTGACCCAAGAACCCAAGTCCACCTTTGGTTTCTCCCATGGAAATGACCCTGAAAAATAAATTTTAGCTCGGCTCAAGATATATACATATATGTATTTATTAACAAACTATACGCCGTTATTAACGTATAAGCCATTGGTCCCGGCTGTCATCATTGTATGGCAGTCGTCAAGCTATGTTGGAGGCAGCTTGAAAAATCTGACACCAGTGATGGCCAGTTACACACCCGAAAAAGGAAAAAAAAACTAAAAACATAAAAACAGATTACTAACACAATAAAAAAAAACAAATAAGTTACAAAAATACAAGAGTTCGTCTAGTCTGCAATTCTGAAACAAGTAGTATGCCAGAAAGCTTAATTAGTCAGAATTAGAAGCTGAGTAGAGTACACTATAAATATAGGGATAAAATGTTTAATAATTGCAATAAAACAACATAAAGGGAAGTTTATTTAAAGAATTTGACAGAAGTTTGAATAAATATGTAAATATATTATGGGACATACCTAATTAATAAAAAAGTTGTTTCGCTATATTTTTTATTAGCCTATATTGTCCCACTGTCTGTGTTTATTTGCCTATACTGTCCCCTGTGGGAGACTATGGGCAAATAAAAAAAATATTACTATTGTCATCATACCTTCGCAAGCCTCAGTACTGATAATAAATTTATCAGGGTAGTCCTTCATGGTCTCGACCAGCATGGACGCCGGCGTGATGTCATCCGCGTAATAGTGCACCGCCACGCCGTCTATGTACTGCATGGCATCTTTATTTTCTAACGCCAACTGCAAATCATCACCATCATCATGATCAGGTCTTTTTGTCTCCACTGCAGGAGCACGACCCTCTCTGTACTACCAGAGCTGTACTTGGCCAGAGCGCCAAGGACTTGGCCTACACCACAATAATAATGTTATTAGAACTAACGTCATCATCATCATTAGGTTTTTTAGTCTCCACTGCAGGAGCGCGACTCTGTCTCATTGATGTTTGTAAACTTTGTTTAGCTTGTATTGCCTAAGTCGCCTTCTACGATATCCACGGGAGGACTCGGAGTGGCCCTATTCTATTCTGCCGGAGACCACACGGCACGCATGATCATATTAATTTTTAATGTAATTTTAGATTTATTATTGCAGAAAACCTAATATTAAGAGCGCTATTTGACTCCAAGAAACTAGGACGTTATCTGCCTGTATTTCATAAAAAATCCATAAAAAATGTTTATTTTGACATTTAGAATAAAGTATCTGATTAGACTAGATATAAGTAGAGAAATAAGATTAGTTAAACCATTTTATTCAAAACTTCTTCAGGAGTACTGAAGGTAAATGAGAAAGTACGTGTTCAAGATTTTACAAAAATCAACCCCTAGATGGATGAAATAGGGTGACCTTCTTAAGTCCACCGGGTCTGCTAGGCCTTTCACTCCCTACACTATAAAAAAAGATTGTTATATTTTGTAAATATTCAAATACTAACGTAATACTTAGTTCATAAGTTATAATAAAATTAATAACCCATTTTCGACTTCTACGCGGTCGAAGACACGGGTTAAAGGTAGTGTTTAAATATTATTCAAGGCAACAACACAACACGTGTATACAGCTTATTTAAAAAGAATTGAGAGCTAAGTATAAAAGGCCACCAAACGCCACCTGCTAATGAATCAACATTTTTGTTAGTTTACTTTATTAAGTCGTTTGTTTTTCGGGTATAAAGCATTCGGCTTAGGGTTTCCAAAATCATCGATCGAAATAATAAAATACTTTTATATACTTTCTGTTTCATTTCGCATTTTAAAGTAGGCAGCACATAATAATATGTAACTAGAAAAAATAAACGCAATAATGCCTTTCGCTACGGTGTCCTTCGACTTGGTAGCTTTCGCCTCAATAAGTTTTCGCTCCAGTGTACCAAGCTGAAATATTTTCGCCACAACGTGCTTCGCTTCAGCATCATTCGACACAGAGTATGGGACCCATATGCCTCATCCATAGCCATTTACGATTCGATCATATATGTACAGAAACCACCGAAGATATTTTCTGTAAACAGACCATCCTAGATTACGCTATGCACCTCCTCCCCCACTATCACTGTCGATAGCCCATAGTCCAACGAGTGACCTTGATATCTTCTAATAATGATTAAGGGTCTTGTACCTGGTCACCGGTATGGCACTACATCAAACGGAGCAACAAATATACCTAGTACTACTACAAACGAAACAATATATCTGTGCACACGTCCAATGTGTGAGTTAAACAATTAGGGTCGCCACCACAGAATTTGTTGTTTTGCTTAACTGTTTTCATTACTCGGAAATCTACAAAATGTTCGTTCTTTATTGTTTTCCGTGGATAAGCAATGAGTCTCAGCGCACATGCGCAGTTTCTCACCATTATGATTCAATAATCCTTAGTGACTCGCGTAACGTTAACGTGCGACTAGTAACAACCCTAATTTATAGGCGACGGGACTGACCAATAAGGCTCAAAAGCGAGGACAGAGGGAGGTGTTGCGGGGACGCCAGATTGCGGGGGACGCCCGGACGGTGCGAGTTTCCGTTCTGTATGTAATACTATTTATTTATTCTGTGACCTGGTGTATTGTTTAGGCCATTCGACATAGGTGCAAGTTAAAGTTCTGATTTCATTAGTTTATCATATGATGATGACATCCTCCTTAACGTGCCCAACGGCGAACCTTGGCTTTAAGTTCGTAGGCGCGGGAGTAAAGATGAGAGAAGGAGGAAAGAAGTTACCGACACAAGCAAACATACATACATAATATCACGCCTGTTTCCCACAGGGGTAGGCAGAGACTCCCCCTGTGGGAAACAGGCGTCCACTTGTTACGATCCTGACAAACCTCTTCAATCGCTTCATACATGCCCTTCGGTTACGGGTACTTTTTACCTCTCCTTTTTTTAGTATGTCTGCAATTTGGTCGCAGAAGGTTCGCCGAGGCCGACCCTTTCCTACTGTTCCTTTCACATTTGTCATATACATACTTTTTTCTTCCATCATTTCTACATGCCCAAACCATCTTAACATTCCTTTCTCTATTTTTGTCACAACGTCCTCTTTTACTCCACACCTCTCCCTTATACACAAGCTAAGGGCGAAATGAATCACTTACCATATTGAAAAACACAGGAATCAAATATCGCTGATCATCATTAGCCAGTATTTTGACATTGGAGCCTTTCAATGTAGGGCCCAAATTGTTTCCTATCCACTTAGCCTGTAACAAAAATATTTATTTTCAGTTGTCATGTTTCCCGACACGCAGAATTCTTACGGATTGAAAATTTTCACATGACGTTGCCCCTTGCCCAGAAATAAAATCCCGACTAATCCTGACTCTTTTAAAGTTTGTCCAAATATCTTAATATCTGGGAATGGGAACCCTCAACACACTAAATAAAGAGCAGATACCAGTAGGCAGCTCGAGAAATAAACCTCAAAGTTGGCTAATGGTAGCAAGTTTTCTCACAATGTCCCTACCTTAACCTGATGATGTTAAACTAAGCTTACAGCTAAGAATGCAATCAGGAACACACTAGATGAGAAGACAAAGGGCAGTTAAAGATATCAGACACAACGTTTTTCACTTATAGCAGCCAGGGTTTTCTCACCATATCCGCAGAACTCCAGCCCAAGGTGTTGAATCGAGCGAGAGATATCACTCCGTCGATTGGTTCGTTGGTGGTTGTGACCGCCCAAATAGGAATACCCTCCGCGTTATAGGCGTCAATGAACCTGTAAACAAATATCTTTAAATAATTAATATATAGGGATAAATTACACTCATTGAGCTAGCCCCAAAGTTAGTTCGAGACTTGTGTTAGGGGATACTAACTCAATGATACTATATTTTATAACAAATACATATATAAACATCCAAGACCTAGGACAATTTGAAAAAGGCCATTTTCCAACATGCCCTAGCCGGGGATCGAACCCGGGACCTCTGGGTGGCGGACTAGCTTGGTGACCACTACGCCACGGAGGTCCTCGTGAATGAATTCGTAGGAATACCTTCTCGCACCGTAACAACATTTAATAACAACGTAGGTACATTATATATTTCTTCTGGGACTTATGCAAATAATGGCAGCTTTCAATATACTGTGAAACAGTCTTATGCCCAGCTGCCACTCAATGTCTAGGAAAGATCTTGGGAATACAATTGTTGCACTGTCTGATATTCACAAAAAGAGATGAAGTGGAGAGGGAGGGGAGAGTTTCTTTTCTATTATAGTATTTCAAATGCAGTTATTAAAAAAATTGCCTACTTTTTGTGATAAAGAGCATAAGTCTGGTAGAACTCTTTGAGAAGTTGACTCCTTCCGGAGAACTGGTGGTTGGACTTCATCCATGGTGACGGGCTCCAGGTGCTCGCCACTATATCTATGTGACTAGTGGCTGCTGCAAAAGCTGCTTTTATCATCGGGAGCTGGAAATACAAACGGTCTTAATATGAAACATTTTTTTACTGAGTCACTTTATAGTAGGTTTAAACTAGGTTTCTTAATGATAGTAGGTTTTTCAAGGTTCGTTCGAAGTAGGACAAATATTAAGTACTAAGTATATGATGCGACTGATACTATTTCGTGAGTTTTATGACGATTACTTCTTCTAGCACAGAGTCTAGTGAACGTTAAGACGTTTTCTTTAATATGAAAATGTCGACTTATGACTGACGTTGTATTAATTAGTCTTTAAATTACTTTGTATCACGGGTTTAGTTGATACTTAGAAGGATGCCAACGAATTTAATTCCAACCTGTATGCATGCAATGGTTTGTTTATTAAGGATGCTCAAGACGTGCAAAGTAGAGAAGTACAAGCCAAAACGCGGATCCCAGACTTCACAGTATTACAGCTGCAGAGGTAACTGAGAATACTCTGCGATGAGAGAGAATAAGATAAAAAATGGGACGTACTTTGTAAGCATAGTCTTCGTAAGCTAAGGTGAAGTTGGACAGCTCGGTGTCGTTGACGGGGTATTCGTTATAGGCGTAAACCCTCGTAGAGAAGTCGCTGCCGCCGATGGGCACCCTCATCATATTGTACTCTAGACCTTTGGCGCTGTAGTAAGAGCTGTGAATATAAAAATGGCAGGTACAATTAGATTTTTGTGTAGCCTGATACAGACTATTAAACTCTAGGAGAGGAAAAATGTTAGGGCATCTTATTAGACATGATACAGTAAAAATAGGGAGGCTAAGGGGAGGGAAATAGGGAAAAAGACGCAAAAGAAGACCTAGAGATTGTTTTACTTAAGAACTCAAAGTTTCAAATTAAAAGGATTTATAAGAGATGACTTTGGACAGAGACAGATGGAATGCATTGGTTGCTCCAATCCCAAATTGGTTGACGAAAGCTTAGCTCTTCATTAAGAAGAGAAAGAGAGAGTTTGCTATGTGTCGCAAATCTTCTTTTTGGCCTACTTGTCTCCAACGCCGTTCTGGAATCCATATACTTAGCCTTTATTGCTTATTTTTCTGGATTCTTAGAACTGTCATGTCCGATCAAAAACTTACTAATTTATTTTCTTAAAATTGACGTGATTGTGCACCCCTCATGTGCATATAGCACGCCCTCAGCTTTAACATTTCCCACCTAGAAGCACTTCAAGCTGCTCGTATAGCATAAGAAGGTTGCCAGGCTCATCAGCCCTTGTCTTAAATATTGTCCGATCGAGGCGTACGCCGTTAGAAGTAGTGTTGTAAAGTGACGGTCACATTCAATGCGTCCGCCGAAAATGTCTGAGCATATTGGACAATTTCGACATATGTCTGGACATTTTTGACAGATTTGGACAAAAACGACAAAATCTGCTTTATAAAGTGTTTTTATTAAAATGATACATAACATGTGTTGTTTATATCAATTAACAAACAATATTAGTTAGCTATAATCAGTCTATACCTCTATCTGGTATTTCTCCTAATTTTATTTGAGTTTTCTTCTATTTTAAGCTCGATTGATAACCACAAGTCCTCTGAAGATGTTCATCCGGTACACAAATTAATAGCCATTAAGTTTATCTCACAGGAACAACTTGGTAATAAACGGAAGTCCTTCTTTTTCTTCTTCCTACGCCGGTCACGGGTACTTCTGAGATTTTTATGAATGTTTGCAACCTGGTCGAGGACGACCCTGACCAGTATTCCACTCACATTAGCTTTTAGTAAATCTCCTTTCTACATACCCGTACTATCTGAACATTCCTTTCTCAATTTTTTTAATACATCTTCTTTCCGTCTCCCCCGTAAGATATCATTTCTAATCCAATCTTTCAAAATAACACCACACAGTCATCTCCTCAGCGCTCTCATTTCAACTGCATTTATTCTACTGTCTTGCCTTTTCTGCCATACCCAACTCTCACTTCCATACACCAGCGTCGGTATCAGCACTTTGTTATGAACAGCCAGACGTGCTATGTTTGACACTTTCGTGGTGTTCATAAAGGGTTGCAGTAACCCATTCACTTGATTTCCCCTATCTACTCTTCTTTCTATATCAACCTCGCGCTTTTCATCTCTTGTCAACTTACATCCCAAATAAACAAACTGTTCCACTGTACACCCATTTACCACGATATTGCATTCTGTTACACATTCATCCCTCTCGAACACCATAACTTTCGTTTTACTTACATTCAATTTAATTTCCTTTTTCTTCGAAGCTTCATTCAAAACAGTTACCATTTTCTGTAATTCCTCCTCTGAGTCTGCAAGTAATACTTGATCATCAGCATAGAGCAGGCACTTTATAAGTAACTCATCCATTCTTACATCACATTCAAGATCTTCAGATTTGTCAAACAACTGTCCATAAATAGGTTAAAGTGACGCTACACATCTCTGTTTTTTTTTTTTTTTTTTTCTCCCAGACCAGCATGGGAGAAAAGCCGCTTGTACATTCTTTCAATCAATAAAAACCTTTGCATGTAACTTGCTGACAATGCTAAGAAGGCTTGTGCCTCAGTAGCTCTTTTGCAGTCTTGCTGCCTTGAGAGCCTTTGCCTTTATAGAGCGGCACAATGACCGCCTTACACCAATCTTTTGGTACCTACCATGCAGTTTTTGAAGTAGATATTAAAAATGTCGTCCCTGTCCGGCCTTCAGCATTTCTGCATTAATTCCATCACATCCTCCAGCCTTTCCCATTTTCATGCATCATCACCATAATCTCTCAATCCCGTGCATTTCTTCATTCGTTTCACATACTTTTCTTTAATATTTGTCAAATAATCCTTCAAAATACTCCTTCCATCCCTCAAGGACTCACACTTTTCCCCAACTAACAATCTTTCATTCTTATCTTCGATCTTTTTTAGCTGCGAGGTCACTTCTATGGTAAATGCTTTGAAAAGCATTTCAAGTATATTGTTATTGTGAATAAACTAGGAAAATTAGATATCTTTTCCATTTATATTCGTCCATCCGTCTTCGGTAATTAATGTAAGCGATGATGAACTCCTGATCTTTGCTTTAATTTCTGCCTGTACTCGAGAATATTCTGCGTCTAGTACTGTAAAGTAAGTTACTTAAGGCGTGCCTTGAAGATATTTTGTAATATGAACACACAGAATGGACGGGCGCCCCGTCCTTTCTGGTTTTCTGCGTCGCGAGTGTTGCGACGTTTCCATTTAGGTATTTTGTATGAAACCGTCGCTTGTCGTCGCGGTCTATGTCTGCGCCCCGTTCGCGTCTTACATCTTTTCTATGTGACCAGCGCTATAAACGAGGCATTATTAAATAAAAATAATCCACTTGTCACTTCAAAAACATTTAAAGGCACAACTCACTACTTAGAAATATTAGAACTGACTGCGGCCCTAACCGTATTTTTTAATATAATGTAAACTTGAAAGATTTCATTTTATCGGGGATTTCCCAGCGCGGACTTGGGATATTCCTCATATTTTTTTTGTTTTTACTAAGGATTTACCATCGCAAGCCGTATGTGTGAATGTATATTCGTCGATTCATGAACTGTTATTTAAAAATATACCCTAGTGAAATAGCTACGTATACATATAATATAGCCCGAAACAATGTTAGGTTGATTGTTGGGGAAGTAAATAACTCTAAAAACATAATGAAATGAAAATGTCCAATTTGTCTATAATTTTCTAAAATGTCCGGACATTTAACGTTTTTGACCGACGCATATTGAAAGTGTCCGACATTTTACAACCCTAGTTAGAAGTGAGCTATGCATGTATGCGATTCTCCAGGTGTACCACCAAGACTTCTAGTCATAAAAGCCACCTCATTTCCACTTCTTCTTCTCCTTTTTGTGTCTTTGGCTCACACAAATATTTCCTTTTTCCTCAAGAATGATGCCACTCACATTCCCACTATTAAGTATAAACTGTACTTGCATAACTTACTCGATAAGTTGTTGTTTCAACTTTGGGTCAGTAAGGTTCTGCCAGTTGATGGCGGCGGAATCAGTGATGGCTCCCCCAAAACCTTGGATGGTCTGGTGAGTAGTCTGCGGATCCAGCTCGAGGGTCGGCAAGCAGTAGTCGCCATCTACAAGGTAGTGCAGACTAACATGAGAATTGTCACCAGCATAGACCTAGATTTTTGAAGTGGAACATCTGGGCGCATTGGGCATGTTGAGATAATTTTTTCGTATCTCAAAAATACTTTCCGTGAAACCATTCAACTAAGCTTTGACGACTAGTAGTGACGACGTCTGTGTCATCATGCCACGCATTGTCGCACTGGAGATCCCGAGTTCAGTCCCCGGTCAGGTCAAGATGGAAAATGATCTTTTGCAGATTGGCCTGGGTCTTGGATGTGTATCTTATCTATATGTATATTTTATTTGCTTTAAAATATAGTATCGTTGAGTTAGTATCAAGGGATACTAACTCAACGATACTATATTCATCTCGATCACGTCACGGTTAAGGAACACAAGTCTCAAACTGACTTTGGGGCTAGTTCAATCAGTGTGATTTGTCCTTATGTATTTATTGAACTCGTGACACTGTTACTGACACCAAGTTTTCACTTCTGTCGGCAGTCGGAGTGCCACTGTTATTTTTTTTCCTAAGGTCACTATAGTTAAAAATACATTGATTGAGCAATAACTAAAAGGAAGTGGCTGCACATGACAGAAACTGTACACATAACGCATACAATTGAAGTACCTAGGTAACAATCTGTTGTAGAACTGCAGATGATAAATGTCTGTAGTAGACGAGTGACACAGTACAATCTGCAGTATAGCTGAGGATAATTAATGCAGATCATGAGCCAAATTGTGTCTTATGTAGCTAACTTTATAATTCAATGGCTCACCTGGTTGCCCACCATAATGTTCCAAATTTAAAAAAGACTTTTTGAATCGCGATCCACCCTGAAAAAAAAAGGTATCTCAGTTTTTTCTGTTCGAAATTGATATTTATGTAAAACTAGGTTTAACTCGCGACTTTGTCCTCATAGAAGTCAATAATTGGCCAAGTGCGTGTCGGGCCACGCCGAGTGTAGGGTTCTGTAGTTGTTAATGCCAACTTTGAGTTCACGTCACTAAAAACGTCAACGTCTAAGTATTTATTGAATTTGTATGAAAATTACATTTTTTAAGTTGATCGCCTATAACTTTTTAATTTGTTAACTGATAGTTTTCCTTTAAACTACATTATATATACTATAGCTGTGATTTTTTTCACGTCTCCATATAAAACTGTTTAGCAGATAGATGAGGGGGACACGTGACTTTAACAAAAACATTTAAATTTAAACCTAAATATTTCAGACACGGATCCCTAAATTGAAAAATGGTGTATCAAGCTCACAATATTTTTGAAAGAACTATTTGACGATACCCCACACCACACAATGTGTTTGTATAGAAAAAAAATATTGCCTTCCTCTTTACTAATTTTTCCATATCTTGATTTACGACTTTTTTGCCATGATTGATATCCATATCCTGCCAAATTACAGCTTTCTAGTACTTATAGTTTCTGAGTAGGACCGCGGACGGACAGACAGACAGACAGACAGACATGGCGAAACTATAAGGGTTCCTTGTTTACTACAGAACCCTAAAAATGGATCTAATAGGATTTTAAATTGGTTTATATAGTATTAATTTTTTTTTAAATATCATATACGTAATAATAATTGTAATGATAAAATATTTAAATACTAATAAAATATAACAATCATTATATATAATAAATCTTTAAATATAAGTGTATGTACGTAGGAATTTAAAGGTCTAGAAGACCCGGCGAACATAGTTCCGCCCGTTCCCGTTCTCGTTCGAAATTTTCAAGAACGGCAAATTACTAGCCTTACCTCAGAAGAGGTGTACTGCACAAAGCGTCCGCTGGGCACTGCTTCCCTGGTGATCTCGTCGCAGTACGTCGCATTACACACGCATACTACCGACCGGTTGTGGACTGAGCGGGCGTGGCAGGGTTTGTCTGAAAAGAGGGAACGAATACCAGTCGCCCTTTCTGTCTTTTTGGTTAGGTTAGGTCGGATTAGCAGTCGTATACAAACTTGATCGTTTCGCAAACTGGCGCGATTCGCCAACTTACTACTCGCTGTCTGACGCTATTTGACAACTTAATTTCGCCACCTATCGCATTTCTTAGCATTTGACTTACATCTAATAACGAAAGTGACGTAAATAAAATTATTTCGTTCAGTAGTCCAAGTCTGCTATTTTACATGGAATTTAGGACAAGGTTCAGTGGTCCAGATGGTCCATTATAATCTACTCAACCTATCTAATCTGCCTAAAATTAAAAACCTCCGACTTTCAAGCGCTTACTAACTTCAAAACGGCTGAAACGATTTTCATAAAACATAACTAAGAACCACCTCAAGGAAACTTGCTATTACCTCAATAGCACCGCATCGAAATCCGTCCATGCTTTCGAGAGCTACGATGCCACAGACAGACAGACATTGGCGACTAACTTATAACAAACACCCCTCTCTTTGCGTCGTAAGTTAAAAATAAGACCCAACTTACCATTATACTCTCCTACAGAAGCACTTATAAAAGTCATAAAAACTAAAGCAAGTAACATCTTTCTTTATGTAATGAAAAATATATGTAAGTACTACCATGTGGGTTGTTACGAGAATAGTGAAAACAAAATTTGCTTCTATGTGGAAGACTCAAAAATGAGTAACAAGTAACAATAAGTAACTAGTATTTAAACAAGTGCTAGTTACATGCGATGTTGACCGTAAAAAAACAAAAAAACGTGACATTTTACCACGATATTTCGCAATACCTAATTTATGATCCACCGACGGAATAAGCCGAGAAAATCAAACATATTTTTAAAACGCAAGAGCTCTGATGTGCAGGATCACAGGATCCTAAACGAATGGAACGTTTATGCTATGATAACTTTTTTTTTGTTAAAGTTGACGTGATCGAGATTTTAGTTTTATTTTGTATCTCCTTTAAGAATCACGGGTCTTCTGACCCCGGTCCTTTGAAAGGCTTGCGTGGGGATACAGATCCAACACGTAGAGAGAGTTTGGAGAAGTTATTGACATGTGGCGCTCCCGCCAAAACCCATTCCTGGATAAACGTATGAAAGGTGTAGCCTTGAATAGATTTCTCCTGCCGATCTATTGCAAGAAAAAGGGGAAGGTTATGCCCTTTAACACTTCCACCCCTGGAGCAACAGCTCTAAGGACTCCTCTCTGCACAGCCAATTAAGGCAATGCAAAGCTGAGAGCGCTGCGAGGCCTCTTGAGTCTCCATCCCGACCGATGAAGGGGACGAGAGCTCTGACCGGCTCTCTGGAACACTCGGGTCCGTGGTGTCATTAACTCGTTACTCACCAACAGCTCGCCACAACCACAAGCTGCCCCACGGTTAATTGTTATGTTAGATATTTCGTTTTATTTATTGTTTGTTTTGCAGAGATTAAATATTGTTCCTATTGAAAAAATCGTGCGGCTCCCTGCTTCAAGAACTATTTGAGAACCAAGTGATGCTCAAATGACTAAGAAACCTATTTAATTTCTATGTTTAACCCCCGAGAAAGAAAAGAGGGATGTTATAAGTTGACGTTATGTCTATCGGTCAGTCTGTGTGTCTGTCTCTCTGTGGCATAGTAGCATTCGTAGCGGTCGAACGGATGGACCCCAACTATTTACCTTGTTGTGAAACTCCACTATATACCTTGTTGTGTTGCCTTAGCTTGGCTGGGGTTCGGTGCACAACTCGATTCCTAGTTGTGTAGAGGTGTAATTAGGCCATACTAGACTTATCATCAGGTCTTTTTAGTCTCCACTGCAGGAGCACGACCCTCTCTTTACTATTAGAGCCATTGCAGCCAGATTGGCCAGAGCGGCCAAATTTATTCTCGCTGGCCAGGCGGGGTGAAGATGTTGAATTGATGTTTATGGGCTTTGTTTAGCTTGTATTTTCTAATTCACCTTCTATCACATCCACGGGAAGTATTGGAGTGGTCCTATTCTACTCAACCACACGGTGAACGTAGTTATGATTCATTAAATTAAGAGTATTATAACGAATGCGGATCACATTACACACATGGTTTGCATTGATTCGGGAAGCGCGTTCCAGGGCCTATCTCGATGGAGTTGCGTCATTTTATTACTGAGTTCTATCGACCACCTTCCGTTGCAGTAATCAGACCCATTGACTCTATTACATTGCCATCTGACCTACACAAGTATGCAAAATCAGCAAAATGTCAGCCCAATCGACTGAGGATCTTCTTCTTATATTTAAGAGCTGGGCTCTTGTCGGTGGAGTGCTTTCCATGTCTCTCTTCCTTCCGCTAAGTTCTTAAACTCTTTATATGTTTTCACGTTTAATTTTTCTTTTATTTGGTCTATAAATTTCCTTCTGGGTTTTACTACTCCTCTCTTTCCTTCTATTTTTCCTTCCATTATTCGTGGCGTAGTAGATGACCGAACATTTTCCCTCTTCTATTTTCTATAATTTGTATTATTTGTCTTTTCTCTCTCACATCCTCTAGTACCTTCTCATTTGTAATTTTTTCTGTCCAACTTATTTTTTTCATTCTCCTCCAGCACCACATTTCAAATGCTTCTAATCTATCTCTATCTTTTTTGGTCATCGTCCACGTTTCACATCCATACGAAGCAGTGCTCCAAATAAATGTTTTAATAAATCTTTTACGTAAACTTTCTTTAATACCAGAACAAAATATATATTTTTTAGTCTTAAACGTACTTTTTGCAATAGCAATCCTCTTCTTAATATCTTCTGAGCATCTTGCCTCTTCGTTGATAATAGTTCCTAAATATTTAAAACTTTGAACTTGGTCTATTGTTTTATTATTAAGTTGGATTTTTTTTTTAATTACTGGACCTGATTTTGAGACAATTAAGGACTTGGTTTTATTTATGTTTATACTCAATTTATGTTCTTTAAAAATATTGTTCATTGCTTCTATTAACTTTTCTAACTGTTGTGAACTGCTTCCAAGGGCTGCTATGAAGTGCTATGTCATCTGCAAATGTTATAAAATGTATCTTTTTTCCATTAATACTAACTCCTCCTATATCTTGGTCTTTGATTTGAGATATTGCTGCTTCTATAAATAGATTGAATATCAGAGGAGAAAGTGGGCAACCCTGCCTCACTCCCTGTCGTATTTTAGCCTGTCTTTTTTCATTATTACTTTCTATTATTGTCTCTTGTTCTTGATACAGTTCTTTGATTATTCTCCTGTCTCTGTAGTCTATGCCAGCATTCTTAAGCGCCTTCATCATTAGTTTCCAATTTACTTTATCGAAAAAAAAAGTAAATTCGAAACTAATGATAAAAGACGACAGAGGATAACTGGTTGAATATTGAGTTGCAAGATTTATACTTACACGAGATCTTGTAAGAAGCCAAAACCGTTTAGAAATAAGCCTTATGAAAAATTTAATTTTTTGTACCAGCTTTTATTGTTAGGCCAAAGTACTTATTAAGACAAATGAAATAAACACAAACACGATAGAATTGCGTCATTTTATTACTGAGTTCCATCAACTACTTTCCGCCCCATATTAGGCCGAGTTGCCAGATTTGACCTCAACCACAGATTACTAATAAGTTACCTAAACATACAAGTAACGGCACGTAAGTGAAAAGTAGAGCGGATACTGCGCATGGATACAGTACTAATTTTTAATTTCTGCACAATAACGGTCAGCGCTGGAGTTTCGTGCCGCTAACAGTACATACAAGATACATAAACGCTGTAACTGGGTTTAATTAAGCAATTTTCATATTGAAGAGCGATTCTTCTGTACTTAAGTACCTTTTCTGGTTAAAAAAAAGTCAAATGTCAATGTCACAAACCATTTATTTATCTGTGGATATTTGTTTCAGTCAATTAATTTTTTCTTTCGATTTCTGTTGACGTCAGATCATTTACTTACAGCAAATTTTTTGCCGCTTTTAATTTACTGCCGCTTCCTAAGCGCAAGTACAGAAGAAGCGGTAACAAACTGTACTGCAGTTCTAAGCCCTATGTAGCACGAGGGATAAAGTCGTAATTTGGATTTCCTAGGATATTTAACATACATACATACTATCAAGTCTTTATCCTTAACTGGGTAGAGAGAGCACTTTAGATCTTGCGGCCCTAAGCAAACGGAGCCCACGGCCGTAAGACTCAAAGGCCACTTTTGGCGTGATGGTGGGCAAGAAAATGGAAAAAGGAATCAAAATAGTGAAGGGTTGCTAGCCGCATCGCCTATTTAAATGATTAGCATTTTCGCCCAGTCCCTGATCTGCGAGGGAAGAGAAGCAGCTGGTACATACTAAGTTTTTTCTTTTCTCCCGGACCAGCGTGGAAGAAAATATAACGTCTATAAAAATATACTGAGACTATTTAAGGGTAAATGAAATTTACTGAATTGAATGAATTGAAATTCATTCAATTCAGTCAAGGAACAAACATATAGGTCGAAATATGAAAATAATATTTTTTGCTTTCCATACAAACTCGGATCAGCTGATCGGTCAACTTGTATGGGAGGCCAATTTTTATTTTTCGTACTTCGATATCTGTCCATGATTTTGAACAACTTTCCCTCAGGAACACCCTGAGGGGAAAGTTGTTCAAAATCATGGACAGAATTCAGCCGTAAAATTGTTTCAGTATATTTTGTTAGACTCTGTTTGGGATTAGACCGGGTCAAAAGTCAAAAATAGATAAACTTTGAAAATCTTTTATTAGCTCGTCATTTTGAGAAAAACGCACTTTAAGATGTCTGTGATGTTCACTTAGAACCTTCTCTGTTTTTTCTTTCGGTTTCTCCTTAGAACTTAATTTCCACGGTGGCGACCGAGGCAGCTGCCAGCTTTATTGAGGCTTCCCGGTCATCATAATTGATCTTCATGGTCTGTTCGAGACCACTAGAAAAAGAAAAACATACTTACTCATCATCATGCTTTCCCCCCCCCCCCCCCCCCCCCCAGAGGTAAGCAGAGACTAAATTCAAACTCCTTTTGCTACGATTCTGACAGACCTCTCTCACTTCATCTACATACATCAATCTTACCCACAAGTCATAGGCCTTTTTTTGACCTATAATGTATACCTACTTATATATGATGTACATATATCATGCCGAAGAAGTAATCCCATCAAAAACAATACTTGTCAAAAAAACCAAGTCTCGCAACTCAGTTGTTCTGCGGTAAAAAGTTGTGAGATCCATGTAATACCAAGTCGGTTATTAATTTATTCAGTCTCTACTTAAGCGACTTTCTGTCTTAATACGTCCAGTCTCTAAGACCACGATCGTGGTCCATAACAATTGAAAATCAATTGTGTCTGGAATCTCCGTACTCGAAGCATTAAGTTGTTACGTAATATTTAACAGCATCTTATAGTGACGCATATCAATATTAAAATTCTTTAATGTTTTATATAAATATATCGAGACTTGGCCATCGCACTAAATAATTGAATTTATATGTGTTTTCAGGCGATTGAATTAACACGTGTTTTCAGGCGATGGCCAAGTCTCAATATATTTATATAAAACATTAAAGAATTTTAATATTGATATGCGTCACTATAAGATGCTTTTAATTATTACGTAACAACTTAATGCTTCGAGTACGGAGATTCCAGACACAATTGATTTTCAATTGTTATGGACCACGATCGTGGTCTTAGAGACTGGACGTATTAAGACAGAAAGTCGCTTAAGTAGAGACTGAATAAATTAATAACCGACTTGGTATTACATGGATCTCACAACTTTTTACCGCAGAACAACTGAGTTGCGAGACTTGGTTTTTTTGACAAGTATTGTTTTTGATGGGATTTCTTTTTGTATTTTGTAGACAGTTCTACTTTTTTTCCTTTTCGGTACCTTCTACTTATTGTATATATGTATATCTACCAGCAACGAATTTTCTTAAACCCCTTTCTCTGACTTATGAACTTTTCTTATTTTTGTAGGTAATATTGAAAAATTTAACTGAAGACTTGGCTGTATGGGCTTAATTTTCTTTGCGGTCTTTTGTAGATTTTTTAGTTTTTCCTTGATTCATACACCAAACACTACTTATATTCCAAATTTGAAGCTTCTAGGTCTGCTAGAAGTGCCTTAGAATTTTGATGATCGGTGAGTCAGTGAGTGACAAAATTAAGAAACTTGACCCGTTATAATTCTTAAAATACTGGTTCAAATTGAATGAAATTTGAAATATACCGTGTCTTTACAATGCCTGCATGGTTACTGAAAATTTCAGTCTTCTAGTTTTATCCACAACGAAGTTACAGGGGGTCGAAAATGGTCTGAATTGCTTCGAGAAAAGGATGGTACGGCCGTGACGCTTTTTTGCTCGACTTGGTGGGGGCACTGCCGTGCCCCCAGATAAAATGCAATCTTGAAAAGAATATATTTCCAAAAAAACTATTTGGGGCGATGGAGACTTAGTAATATAGTAGGAATTTAAAAAAAATGTCTGTCTGTTTGTACACGCTAATCTCCGAAAATACTGGACAAATTCGAATAAAACTTTTTTTGTTATCAACAAAGGGTATAATTGATTTTAGAAAAATGGCAAACCTGAGGCTGATGCAGAACCATAACGGTCCTGCTAAACTATAAGAAATATCGAAATTGTTCAATCTGATGGGCATTTTCCAGAGTCATAAAGTCTACGCGGGCGAACGAAGTCGCGGGCTTCGACTAGTTCAGAAATAAACTTACGCGTTATATATAACGATGACAACGGTATCGTCAGGTGTCTCAAAAGCCACGTGTTTGATACCGACCAGAGCATGGTCAGTGCTGTTGATCCTGACCGATCCTCTGGGGATGAACTTGGAGAAATGCCCCAAAGCGTAGAACATCGGCTGCTTGACGAACTCTTCGTCTTCAGCGAATACGATAATGGGAGAGTCGACGAAGTTTTTGGACCAGTTTGGACCTCCTATCATGTCCAAGTCGAGGTTCCAGTCGATCCAACCAACTACATTGTTGCTTAGATCCTAAAAGAAATAAAGACATTGGGTACCACAGAATGCATATAAGTATTACATATAGAATGGAATCTCCTAAGGTCCCGCGCAATGTGCGTCCCAATCCGTCCCGCACCTCTTCCCCGTTCTTGCATTGTCGCATGTGTTGGGGCGAACACACGGATTTATAGTTTCGTTTGTAGTAATAGTAGGCATAAAATAATGATACTCGGCTTCTATGAAGTGCCATATCTGTGCGACATTACCTAAATTTGTTTCGGCTTAACGAATGCTTTGAAACTCGTAATCATCTGAGTGGCGATGTTTCTGCCTTCCTAAAATCGGTAATATGACTGGTGTTTACGATTTGATACAGACTACTTTATGCAATTGCCAAAAAAAAAAACAAATTCTATTGCTTCTAATTACATACTATACATTTTGCTCCGTGTTTCTCTGTATGATCGAATCGGAAATGAGGAAATTCGTAGTCGTATTCGTAGAGAGCGAAAGACATTGCCATAGTCCAACAGATCAGCTCGTTTAAGTGACAGTGGGCGAGCGGGACACACACATTGCACGACGAAACTGTGGCCGATGGGGCAAAAAGTTCTCGAATGGCGACCACGCATTGGAAAGCGAAGCGTAGGACAAGGTGATCAGATAACCTGATCAAGGATGCGGGAAAGCGCGGTATGCAGGCCGCTCTAGTTAGGACATTTTCTAAATCCTTAGAAAAGGCCTATGTCCAGCAATAGATGTAATGCAGCTGAAATTATGATGATACTATGTAACTAATTTGAGGAGTTTTTTTTTAGGAATGCAGTGGTAAAACTATTGAGCTGATGGTACTACGGCGTAGAAGGTCGAAAGCCACACAGCTAAGTCGTTACCTCAATAATGTCCGTAGCATATTGCATTGCTCTGTCCCAAGATCCCAATACCACTTTCACATCCGTTGGGTTTGCTCCTGAAAACAAGAAGATATTAAGTAAATCTTAAAGCATTTATCAGTATCAGGAAAGCAATAATGCTTTTAAAAGTTGTTCGTAGACAGAGGTACGGCACCCAACGTGCGCGAGTCCGACTAGCACTTGGCCGGTTATTTTTGTTCCGTGAGTGTCCATGTATAGTTAAGATGTGAGGTAACCTCTACGCCACTACAAGGAACTAAAAACCATAAACAAAAATGAACCATAGTTCACAAGTATCATACGAGATGGCGCCAGCAGAATCTACATCTCGATCTCAGAGTTCTGGTTGCAACTGACTATATATACAACCTCCAACGATACACCGTCGGAGCCGCGGTTCCCCGCAACACCATGCCTGGCGGGAAGATCTTCCCTTTGTGGCGGTTGAGCATATCACCTCGCTCCCGCTATAGATGCAAACCTGCACTGGCTTCTGTGGCTAGAATGAATTTGTCGGGGAATTTCTCGGAAGCGTCCTGCAGGATAGTAGCCGAGCTCATCTTGTCCTCGTACCAGTGGACCGCTATGCCGTCTATGTACTTATCAGCGTCTGGGTGTGCGTTGATCACCTAAACAACGTGATGAGCATCATTGGTGAGTAGGTCGACGGTATTTACTAGATTTATAAACTACGACCGAATGACTGAATGACAATTATTACCTATTTACTATTTTCATAAGCTTTACGAAAATTTTTGCAAGTTATTCCAATACTCTAAAATGATAAAGTTAGTATAAGTTATAAGCCGGACATAAAACGGCTTAATAATCTTCATAGAATATATATACTAATAAAGTAATTATTCAATCGTTTCATAGTATTAAAGCTGTACTTGCAAATATTCTCACCCAACGTCGCTGATGGTTATTGTATTACTCTGTCAAGTACAAGTAGCAGCACGTAAGTTTAGTTTAGCCAAGGTATTCTCTTCCCGAGATGGAACTTGACTACGTCACGAAATTGTTGCCACTGATTGTTCTTTGCAGTAAATTTAAGGACTTTCACAATTAGTTCATGAATATTAAATAAAATATTAAGTAACTTAGCTATTCATTATCTAGCAAATCACGCGTGATTCATCAATTCAATATTTTAGAAATTGATATAATGGATTATTACAGCGAAATTGGTATATAAAGTACAAAAATGCATTACGCTCGGGTAAATCAAATTCACACAGTGGCAACACTTCAGACTGATGACGTAGCAAGTTCCACTTACGTCATCAGCTGTCACGGAAAGAGAATACCTTGTTTTATTATACCATGAGTTTAGCGTGAGTGAAGCGTAGAGGGGATACTGCGCACGGGTACAATATTACTTTTTACTTCTGCGCAAGCAAGGTCAGCGCTAGAGTTTTGTGCCGCTACCTGTACTGTAATACCTTAAAGAATGCCAGCAAAGGATAACTTTTTAGGTTGTTAAAATAGAAACATTTTTATGATATACACAAAGTTGATTTCTTACCTTATTCACCAACATCGGAATAAAAGGGCGTTGGTCATCACACGCGAGGATCTTTACGTCGTAGCGAGACTTGTGAATGGTGGGTCCCAGATTTTGAGCAATCCATTGTCCCTAGAAATATTTGTAAATCTTATAAATAAGGTATATTTTGCCGTGTATTTTCCGGCAAAGTAGTATAGGACCACTCCAAGTCCTGTGGATATCGGAGAAGGCGGCTTAAGAAATACAAGCTAAACAAAGCATATAAACATCAATGAGACCTCTTCAATCCGTCTGGCCAGCGAGGAGAGTAGCCGTCCAAGTCCTCTAGCTGTTCTGACCAAATATTGCTCTAGAACTACAGAGAGGGTCCTGCAGTGGAGACAAAAGGACCTGATGATGATGATTTATGAGAGATCAGTCAGTCAAAGACGATCAATCGAGTCAGTATGTATATTGTTATAATGACCGACTGTTCGAACAACGCATAGCTGAAACCGCTGGGTCTAACATGAAATTTTGCACAAACATTTCTTATATTTATGACGTAAGTATCAAAGTGTGCACTAATGGTTTTGGCTAAATCTAGCTTAAATTTCCTTTTCTTATTACTTAACTTTATAAACCTAGAAATTATAAGATTTAACAAAATAGACTGTAACTATTTTAAGGCTCCTCCCTGCGCTAGCGACCTTGAAAACACAAAAAAATTAATTTCTCTTTCTGTAAGTGAGATTATTAGAAACCCTCGTACAACTTTTTAGCTAGTATCCTGAAGTTTCATTAGAACCTCGAAAATCATTGAAATAAAATACCCTGAATTTTCCTTTGCAAAAAATACTAAAAACGGCCATTTTTGACTCTTTTTGTAAAGGTTTCTAAACCGGATAGTATTTCAATGACTTTCGAGGTTCTAATGAAACTTCAGGATACTAGCTAAAAAGTTGTACGAGGGTTTCTAATAATCTCACTTACAGAAAGAGAAATTAATTTTTTTGTGTTTTCAAGGTCGCTAGCGCAGGGAGGAGCCTTAAAGGGTGAATGCAGTCCTTGATGCCGAACAACTTTCCCTAAGGAACATACTTATGTCGAAATATGAAAAATAATTTCTGGTTTCCCATAGAAACTCGGACCAACTGATCGGTCAACTCGTATGGAAGACCAAAAATTACTATTCATAATTCGATATATGTTCCTTGGGGAAATTTGAACAATATCATGGACTGAATTCTCCCGTACAATAGCTTCAGTAATTTTGATAGGCCTTATATTATTATCTTCGAGTCATTGTGTGCCAAATACCCCACTTTACCGCACTGTGGGTTGTGACGTAGGTCACTTACCATTTGGTCTATGATCCATCCCAGGCTGTTGAATTTTCCGGCAACCACACTAAAAATAGGTTCATTTCCAGTAGTGACCGCCCAAATTGGTATGTCGTGAGCTGCGTATTCTTCAATGTATCTATTGAAAGCATAACAGATATTCACTAAAAACTCTTGTTAGAGTAATTTTGTAATTTTTATGCATTTTATAATTCAACTAGCTGTGCCCGTGGGCTTCGCTCCCCGTGACAATTTCGAGATAAAAACTATCCTATGTCCTTCTCCTCTGGGTATCAAACTATATTCATATCAAATTCCATCTAAATAGGTTCAGTAGTTGAAGCTTGAAGTGGTAACAAACAAACAAATAAATAAACAAACATACAAACTCACTTTCGCATTTATAATATTATTAGGATAGGATTAGGATAGAATTAGGATAGGATGGTAGGATAGGATAGTAGGATAGGATAGGATTAGTAGGATGTTTTTATGTTAATGGTTACTTACAAATATCTATTTTCCTCATGAAGTTAGAGGGTAATAGATTTCCCTGCTGGTATTTAAAAAAAGTCAGCATTTGTCGTCACTGGCTGCTTACAAATACTTATGACTTAATAATGTTGGGGTTTAAAAAAAACAAAACTAATACTACCTTTTGGTTACTCTACCTATTTGTCATTTTGAAAATTGCAATAGTCTAGACTGTAACTTTTTATTAAGTATCTCCGCCCCGTGGTTTCCGGTAGAGTAGAATAGGGCCACTCCAAGTCTTCCCGTGGATGTCGTAGAAGGCGACTTAGGGAATATAAGCTAAACGAATTTATCTTCGGCTAAACAAAGCTTATAACAATGTGGCTCTACCACCACATTAAAACAGTAGCAGCCCTTCTCGGATTGAATGAATAAAATAACAGTAAAAAAAACTGTTCTCTAGCGTCAGTTATCTGAATATTCGCACTAAAGTCTTTGTTTGGACCGTCTTTTGTTGTTATTTTACAAAGGCTTTGTTTATTTATAGTTTTATAGGTACATTCAATAATCATTGGGTTACTCCAAATCAAAAGTGGTACGCAAGCCGGGCGTTACTACGTTACCGCGTTGCAGTGTTAAGCAACATTAAACACTAACGTATAATATGATAAAGTGTAATTTGATACGACATAGAAATAGGACGTCACTTCGCACGAATAACGTATACTTTTTTTTAAGAGTACCCTCCCACCAGGACTTCAAACTGAAGAAGAAAAAAAGAAATAGTAAAAAATAGAAATTACTACGTTCAATATCACTTGTAAGAGCGGTGTCGTATTAAGACCCTCGCGTTGTATATTTTCACCATTTCTGCTTCCCTCTAGTTTACGACTTTTTACGTAAAATGCTTACTTCAAGTAGTACTCAGCGTAAGTCTGGAAGTACTGCGGTAGCAGTAGACTAAAGCCGGAGTACTCGTGAGTGTTTTTCATCCAAACAGGCGGCGACCAGACTGAGGACACGATGTGGATGTCGTCTGTGGCTGCGGCCATAGCCGCCTTAATCATGGGGATCTGGCAACATGAAGAGAAATTATACACGGTGTTCTCTATTGGATTTGGAGCCGAAAGCCAATTCATAAGGATCGTTAGTAAGACCAATTTCAAAATAAAAGTTATGAAACTAAAAATGTTGACTAAAACTTGAAAGTAAAACGTGAGATCAAATAGTAATACCGCCGCCGGCGCCGGCCTGAGTTCGTCCGAAGTAACACCGGTTATGCGGCAGTTTTGGACAGGCGTAACTACGTGGTCTCGATCGAAAATCATTTATGCAATTTTTTTCTTGTGTCATACTCAAAATACGGATAGAGGCAGGGCAGGCCGCTCTTGATCGGTAATTTTAAAAATCTTTCGATGAGGCCTGTGTCCAATAGTGGACGTTATGCGGCTGAAATGATGATGATGATGATGATACGGATAGAAATAAATTTACTAGGTATTTTTACATTTTTTTCAAAAATAATGAAAAGTCAGCGTGTTATTATTACCTTGTATTGGTAGTCTTCTGGTGCCAGTGTAAAGTTGGAGAGTAGGGTATCGTTCTGAGGGTATTCGTTGTAGGCGTACTCCCGTGTCGAGAAGTCACTGCCGCCGATCGGAGTTCGAATCATGTTGTATTGGATACCATTTTTGCCGAAGTAGGAGCTGCAATTTTTTTTTTTTACAAAGAAGAAACGTACAACTTTAACATAATACATAACATAATATCACGCCTGTTTCTCGCAGGGGTAGGCAGAGACTATGGACCTCCACTTGCTACGATCCTGACAAACCTCTTTTGCTTCATCTAAACTCATCAATCTCTTCATACATGCCCTTCGGTTACGGGTACTTTTTACCTCTCCTTTTTTTAGAACGTCTGCAATTTGGTCGCATAAAGTTCGCCGAGGCCGACCTTTTCCTACTGTTCCCTTCACATTTGTCATATAAATATTTTTCGTCAATCTCTTTTCATCCATCCTTTCTATATGCCCAAACCATCTTAACATCCCTTTCTCTATTTTTGTCACAACATCCTCTTTCACTCCACACCGCTCCCTTATGGCATCATTCCGTATTCGATCTTTCAAAGTAACACCACACATACTCCTCAGCGCTCGCATTTCAACTGCATTTATTCTACTTTCATGCTTTCTCTGCCATACCCAACTCTCACTGCCGTACATTAAAGTAGGTATCAGTACTCCTTTATGAACAGCGAGACATGCCTTGTCTGATATCCTACTGCTCATAAAGGAATGCAACGCTCCATTCACTTGGTTACCTGCATTCACTCTTTTTTCAACATCACCCTCGTGCTTACCATCTTTTGTAAACATACATCCCAAGTATACAAACTCTTTCACTTGCTCAACTTTCACCCCATTTATTAAAATATTGCATTCTGTTGCACTATCGTCCTTTTCAAAAACCATAACTTTGGTTTTACTGACATTAACTTTCATACCCTTTTTCTCTAATGCATCATTCGTAACAGCTATCATCTTCTGTAATTCCTCCTCTGAGTCCGCAAGTATTACTTGGTCATCGGCATTGAGAAGGCATTTGATTAATAACTCATCCATTCTAACACCACATTCATCATCTTTCAAATCTGTCAAACAACTGTCCATGAATAAGTTGAACAGCCAAGGCGACGCTACACATCCCTGTCTAACACCTTTTTCAATGTTAAACCAGTCTGTGTATTCGCCGTCAATTCTGACACAAGCACTGGAATTCATATGGGCATTTCTTCAAATTTCGTTCTCCGCGTAACCTTCGTGGCGAAATTGAAATTACCAATAATCTTTTGAAAAAAAATATTACGCTATAGATGGTTTAAAAGCAAATAATATACTGTTTGAAACTTTCAAATTGACTAATAAATGATAAAGATATAAAATTCCAAAAAAAAACCGCCCACGAAAGTTACTATTGATACCACGAAAGTTACGCCAGTAAAAATTACAACTTAGTTGTAGCGAAATCTTTAGTTTTCGCTACAACTTAATATATTTTTGCATTAAATAACAATGAATCAAGACAAGCATATGCATTGCACCAGCGTTCAATGTTTGAATGTTGCATTAGCATCACTTTTCACCACTTTTTTTTATGAATTAAAACTGCATAAGTTGATAGTTAGTGTAAAATTAAACAAAGCAGTTTTCAAAACAACATTTTTTAATCACAAATTCGAACATTATTCATATTTTCTAAATGGCTAAAGAATAAGTGCGAAACAAAATAATTAAAAAATGGTTTGACATAAAAATTATTAACTTAAAGGACGTTTTAGGCTTTCTATGACTAATTTTTAGATGTAATTTTTATTATGTTGGTCAATTGCAATTAATATAATTCACAGACGGGTATTATTTCTTTTTTAGGGTTCCGTAGCCAAATGGCAAAAACGGAACCCTTATAGATTCGTCATGTCTGTCTGTCTGTCTGTCCGTCCGTATGTCACAGCCACTTTTTTCCGAAACTATAAGACCTATACTGTTGAAACTTGGTAAGTAGATGTATTGTGTGAACCGCATTAAGGATTTGACACAAAAATAAAAAAAAACAGTAAATTTTGGGGGTTCCCCATACTTAAAACTAAAACTCAAAAATTTATTTTTCATCAAACCCATACGTGTGGGGTATCTATGGATAGGTCTTCAAAAATGATATTGAGGTTTCTAATAGCATTTTTTTCTAAACCGAATACTTTGCGCGAGAGACACTTCCAAAGTGGAAAAAAGTGTGTCCCCCCCCCCGTAACTTCTAAAATAAGAGAATGATAAAACTAAAAAAAATATATGATGTTCATTACCATAAAAACTACCAGCGAAAATTGGTTCGAACGAGATCTAGTAAGTAGCTTTTTTTTAATACGTATTATCATCATAAACGGCAATTTACGTTTCATTCAATCAACAAAAATTAAAAAAAAAACATACTACAAGACTTTTATATAATGTTATTGGCTACTACGGAACCCTTCATTGGCGAGTCCGACTCGCACTTGGCCGCTTATTTGCTTTTGTAGCAAATTTCTCTCGGCTTTGCTTTTACAATATTGTGTAATTCGGTATCTTTTTTTATTTTTTTCTCTTCTTCTTATTTCGGCTAATCGCTTTTTCTACAGATGTAATTTTTCGAATTTTTGAAAATGTGTTCTACACTCTGGGCGTATTCGGACGAAAAGCGCACGCCAAGCCCACGTCCAATGCATGCTTTTCATTGCGTTTCTATCCCCATAGTTCAGGAGAAAGGTGTCCAAGCTAGTCCTAACAAAGTTGCCGAGTCAAAATTTCTGCTTTCGACTTTTCCATCCACATGCCCCTTTTGAGCACTCATTGACCGAACTAATACAAACCCATAGCAACACTTACACATACCATAACATACCGACATAAGCAAACATTGTTTGAGAACATTTCAATAGATTTTTCATTGTATTAGATTACTCGTATATTTTTTTATTTGCCGTGTGGTTTCCGGCCTAGAATAGAACCACTCCATTTCCTCCTGTGGATGTCGTAAAAGGCGACTAAAGGATTTTCTTCCCGTCACTAAACATGAACAGACTTTCGATGGGCAGCAGCGTCGGAAGTACGATAGTGACTCCCACTGCGCTCGCCAACCCGCCTGCCAAGCTTGGCGAGTATGGCATTATCCCCTCATAGATAGACAAAAAATGACCAGGCCCCCAGTACCCGGCAGCCCCGCTATTCCTGACTCCGGTAGCGGTCATGGTAACGGCGGGGCGGGGGGTGCTAAGAATCCCCGGATGGGATCCGGCTACCAACCCCGGTGAAAACTGGCCCTGGTAACACACAACGTCTGCACACTGAGGACTGACGAGAAACTGGCTGAGGTGGAAGAAGAAATGAGTAGGTTACGGTGGGACATTGTGGGGTTGTCTGAAGTCCGAAGAGAGGGCGAGGGCACGACAACCCTAGAGTCTGGTAACCTACTCTATCACCGGGAAGGAGACGAAAAGAAGTCCCAGCATGGTGTCGGGTTTCTCGTCCACAAGTCCCTCATTAACAACGTCACAACCATCGAGAGTGTTTCCAGCAGGGTAATATACCTGATACTCAGAGTATCTAAAAGATATTCGCTGAAGGTTATACAGGTATATATGCCAACTGGGGATCATTCCGATGAAGAGGTGGATGAAGTGTATGAGGACATCAGTAGGGCCATACATACTTCTGAAACCTATTTTACGGTTGTTATGAGGGATTTTAACGCAAAACTGGGTAAGCGAGGCGTTGGAGAGTTAAGGCTGGGAAACTTCGGATACGGAGTGCGAAATAACAGGGGACGTAGGCTGGCTGATTATTTGGAGCAAGAGGGACTCTTTGCGATGAACTCTTTCTTTAAGAAGCCGCTGCAAAGAAAGTGGACCTGGTTGGGTCCAGCGAAAAAGAACCAGCCCCCTGTTAAGAACGAAATCGACTTCATCCTAACGACAAAGAGACGAATATTCAGCGATGTCTCAGTGATCACTCGAGTCAAAACCGGGAGTGATCACCGAATATTAAGAGGCATCGTGAATATTGATCTCAAATTCGAAAGGTCACGGCTGATGAAGTCGACGACCGTCGCAAGTCCAAATTGAGAACTCCGAGGGCTTCCAGCTTGAACTGTCGAATCGATTCGAAGGCCTTCAGGATTGCGTTACAGTGGACGAGATAAACCAAGGGTTTATACAAGCTGTCCAAGCGGTGGGATCAAAAGTATTCAGGTCCAGCCCCAAACGAAAGCCTCAAAAATCTCTGCCCGGACTCTAGACTTAATGGCAGAACGACGATCAAGGCCGCTGCAGACCTCCGAAGATGCTGAATCATATCGGCAGCTCAACAGACGTATACAAAAGTCCTTGCGACACGACATCCGCTCCTTTAATACTGAGTGTATTAAGGAGACGATAGAGCAGAATAAAGGCTCCAAAGTGTTCGCAAGAGCTATGTCGGAGATCGAGAGGTTTTATAGACAGCTGTATACCTCAGTTTCACAACCCAGTAAACAAATTGCTAAAGACCCAAGAGCCAAGCTAACCCGACACTATACCGAAGATATCCCGGACATCAGCCTGTACGAGATTAGGAGGGCCCTCAAACAGCTTAAAAACAACAAGGCGTCGGGCGAGGATGGAATCACAGCAGAGCTTCTGAAAGCGGGCGGAACGCCAGTACTGAAAGTCCTTCAGAGGCTCTTTAATTCCGTTCTACTCGAGGGCGTAACGCCAGAAGCGTGGAACAGGGGCGTGGTGGTCTTGTTCTTCAAAAAGGGAGATAACACCCTATTGAAGAACTATAGGCCTATCACGCTTCTGAGTCATGTATATAAGTTGTTTTCGAGGGTCATCACGAATCGTCTCGCGAACAGGTTTGATGCCTTCCAGCCTCCCGAACAAGCTGGTTTCCGTAAAGGCTTTAGCACCATAGACCACATTCATACGCTGCGGCAGGTTATAGAGAAGACGAGGGAGTATAACCGGCCGTTATGCTTGGGATTCGTGGACTATGAAAAAGCCTTCGATTCGATCGAAACATGGGCCGTGCTTCAGTCTCACCAGCGATGCCGTTTTGACTATCGGTATATCGAAGTGTTGAAGTGCTTATACAGCAACGCCACTATGTCAGTCCGAGTACAGGAGCAGTGCACGAGGGCAATTCCACTGCATAGAAATGTGAGACAGGGAGACGTTATATCTCCGAAACTGTTCACCGTTGCACTGGAAGATGCCTTCAAGCTTCTGGAATGGGAAGGATTTGGCATCAACATCAATGGCGAGTATATCACTCACCTTCGATTTGCCGACGATATCGTTGTCATGGCAGAATCGATGGAAGACCTAAGTACTATGCTCGGAGATCTAAATCGAGTTTCCCAACAAGTGGGCCTTAAAATGAACATGGACAAAACGAAAGTAATGTCGAACGTCCATGTTGCGCCCCTACCTTTTTGTGTTGGGAGCTCCACCCTCGAAGTTGTAGACCAGTATATCTACCTGGGTCAATTGATCCAGGCAGGAAGTTCCAGCTTCGAGGAAGAGGTCTTTCGACGAATCCGACTCGGCTGGGCAGCGTTCGGGAAGCTACGCAATGTCTTCTCGTCCAAAATACCTCTGTGCCTCAAGACTAAGGTCTACAACCAATGTGTGTTACCAGTGATGACTTATGGCTCTGAAACGTGGTCCCTTACTATGGGTCTCATAAGAAAGCTCAAGGTCGCTCAACGCGCTATGGAGAGGGCTATGCTCGGTGTTTCCCTACGTAATCGAATCAGAAATGAGGAAATCCGTAGGAGAACAAAAGTCACTGACATAGCCCAGCGGATTAGCTCGTTGAAGTGGCAGTGGGCGGGACACATAGCGCGACGAACCGATGGCCGATGAGGAAAAAAGGTTCTTGAATGGCGACCGCGTACTGGCAAGCGAAGCGTAGGGCACCCACCTACAAGGTGGCCAGGGTCGCTGGAAAGCGCTGGATGCAGGCCGCTCTTGATCGGTCATTTTGGAAATCTTTGAGAGAGGCCTATATCCAGCAGTGGACGTTATGCGGCTGAAATGATGATGATGATGATGACTCGTATATTAGAAACCGCTATAAGAAATATCACAAAAAAGTTTTTCGTATAAAAAAAACGAAATAAACATGATTTTAGTATTTTGTTGTTACGAACATAGTAAGGTATGGTATAATATATGTAAAGAAATTAATATCATTGGTAATTTAGTGAAAATTAATAAAGATACGTAACTTTCGTGGCATGCTTTATAACTTTCGTGGCGAAATCGCCACGAAGTCCCCACCACGAAAGTTACGAAAATTTAACATTTTTTAAAATTACGGAGACAATTACGTATGAATTTAAAAACAAAATACTCTAAAATAAACTCGAAGGCATATTACATTTATGGAGTGAATCGTTAAATGCGGAATAATTACTATTATTCTTCGAAAAGTGACCACAAAGGTCACTTGGGTTAGAAAATTTGAAAAAACTTAAAGAAATACACATCTGTATTTATTTGCAGACAACCGGTGAGCAGCGCATGAGTTCCCCACCAATGACGGGTCGCTACTGTTTATCCGCGCAACTAAAATTTGTACCTATGATTCAACTCGTTCTGAAGTTATGAGCTGTTTTGTATCGTTTTTTGAAAACTAGCAAAATCGTGTGACAGAGACTAAATGCTTCATAACTTTTTTTATTTAAGAGATACAATTACCATTTTTGTACAACTATGCATTGTTTAATCATAAACAGTTAGAAATACAAAATTTACTGATTGGGTGATAAACAAAAAAGTTATACGAGAAGACAAAAGCGCGCGCGTAAGTGTGACACGCGGAGAACAGCAAATTTGCTCCCGATTTTGGCATTCAAATATTATTTAAAAAATTACTGTACATTATGTATCTTATTTAATTATGATTTTGTATAGGGGTATAACCAAAGTAACTCCTGCAATCGGTTTTATAACCATACATTGGTTAAGTTAGGAACTAGTAGTTCGCCACGAACTAAGACCTCGCGATTATAATTTCAGAATAATGTACATGATTTGGATGAATTTTATTATCGGTAAAGGTTTACCGATATGCGAATTCATGGTTGTGACCAAATTTCCAAAATAGTTGCCAATCACAGCCCTTTCTTCAAATGACTTTCGATCTAGCTCTGAAATGTCAGGAGCACCTTCCAACCATACAATCCTATGGATATGAGGTCTACCGTGATGCAGAAATTCAGTTCTGTACCAGTAGTCTTTCACCGAAAAATGACCCATCATTTTTCAAATGACAAAGTCAGCTCGTTTTTGGAAAAACCAGGTTTAAATGTTTATTTGTATTGCCGCTGCTCATTGGTTTCTTACTATCTTCGTTAAGCTACTTCGCGGGCTTTGATTGCTGTTGATCTCTTGTTAGTTCGTAGCATAATTACTTAAACTACTACAGAAGCACAGACAAGCAACGATAGCGATTAAACGAAAGTTCGCTCAACCAAATTGCTAAATTTAATAAACAAGCCAACAATCAATCAAAATAAGCAAAAACTGAAGAAAAAAAACTAATCGTAATATAAGCAAGACCCTTTTATTTTAAGTCGGTTAAATATGATAAAATTTATAGAACCACTTATAAAACTCAAAATAATAATCGTTATAGCTACCTCAGAGAAATTACTTCGTGGACCCCAGGGGAGATATGTATTTTTAAGAAAGTTGTTTAGTAGCCCGGACTGAATTCACCGTTAAATAGTTTGAGTATATTTTGTAAGAGGATTTGTATTGTATATCCGTCACGGCTTAGTCAGCTAGACTTCGCGAGTCACCCTAAACCCGTTTAAGTATAACGTATAAAAGAGGTGTTCAGACAAAAAAGTTGTTCAGATAAAAAAATATCGTTTTCATTATGGCTACAAAAAAGTCTAATGACATTTTTGAAAATATTTTGAAATGGCGGATATATGACAGTTTTAAAATTTTAAACCCCCATATTTCCGCCATTTTGAAAAGTTTCAGAAAACTGGCTCGACAAAAAAATTCTATTTAGTTGCTTAACCTGCTTACAAAATTTCATGAGAATCAGTTAAGAAATGCGACCTGTAGGCGAGAACAGACAGACAGACAGACAGACAGACAGACAGACGGACAAAAGAATTTTTTGCTAGTCTCGAAACTGAGACGCTTCGCTCGCTTCGCTCGCTCGGTCAATAAAGACCGTGTGACAGTAAAAAAAGGCACTCTGAAGAAACACCCATATAAAGAGATTTCAGTGCTTGGATCAGATGGCTGCTCAGCCCATACGCAGACAATGTTGACCACAGTTCATTTCTCACCACTCTGTCATCATAGGCCTTTTCTAAATCTACGAAGATGCAATAGACTTTTCGACCTTTGGCCAAAAGCTTCTCTAAAATGCATCTTAAAGAAAAGACCTGATCCGTGCATCCTATACCCTTTCTAAATCCCGCTTGTACATCCCATACCTTCTCTTCGACAACTTTAACGTCTTAGTTAGTTAAATGTTGTTATGCTTCTTTCCAACAACTCAAATCAGATACTTTTTCTAACATCAACGTCAAAACAAACAATTCTTATTAGATTTGTATGAAATAAAGACTTATGATGTCATGTCATAGTTCTCGGAGCCAAATAACGCTCTTAATATCAGCTCTTCTGCAGTAATACTTAAATCTAAAATCACATTGAAAATGGATAAGTGACATTCTTTTTATTTTCTTAACATTACCAAATAATTTAATTTTAAACTAGGTTTAAGTAATTTATATTTTTGGTTTGTAATACAACACCAGTCTAGTAATATGCCTCTGTTTCATCAGAAAATGTCAACTTGATTTGGTCGGATAATGGTTTAAACCTAGTAACAAAGTTAGTCTGCGTTTTATAATAAGACGGCTACCGTTTAAAAAATATGAAGCTGCAGATTTTTTTGCTTACCTACGGGTACCTACCTATAGGTAGTTTCTTTCTAAATATGTATCTTTCGCATAAAGTGGAAGTCTATTTTTCTACCCAACTTTCAACATGTACTGTAGATTCAATGTCTTCTTGATATAAATATGCAAGTAGGTAATTACATTTTGAAAATTAATTAAGTGTAACGCGTATTGACTCACTACTGACGTCTTTTCATTGTGAATATTAAAATTATGCGAAAATTTCCTTAAACCATCTGTTTTTAATAATTTAAACATACTTTATGCATTGCTATAACGACATTGCAACATTTGGAACCGATAACCACCCGACCAAGATGACCTTCTTTTCGATAAAATATTTGTTGCACGAGATGTTTGGGTTTGGACTACACAACACTACACATAACGACATCCACAAGAAGAGTCGTAACTCTATTCTAGGTGGAATTTCTCCAAGTGAGTCTGCAAAACCAACCATCCAGTCTTATTTAGAACGTGGAAGGGACGTAGGTAATAAAACAACCATGGGCTATATACTAGATCAAAGTCAAAGTCAAAGTCAAATTTTTTTATTCAATGTAGGATAAATTTATCTCTTATTGAAGGTCATTTTTTTAAATATTTTTTTAGTGCAGAAGCTAAAAACTACTAGCGTTTCGGAACGACCACTGCTGGGAAGATTACGCCGAAAGAAACCCAGTTCAGTATTGGTCCCTACCCAGCCTGATGGGCTATGTTACAATTACAATACAGATTTACACTTAAGCTATACATTTAAATTATACAATTACAATTTGCAGACAACTATTTCCAAGAATTTTTCTCAGATGATGATAAGTAGTCATTTACATGATAATACGCATTTTGTAATAAATGATTTTTAACGGCTGTCTTAAACTTAGATAATGGTAATGCTACTATATCATCTGGAATTTTATTATAGAGGCGCAAGCCGAGACCCACAAAATATTTTTTTGTTTTCTCTAACCGCAAAGCTGTGATGGCTAATTTATTTTTATTTCTCGTGTTAATACTATGAATATCACAATTTCTTTTAAATGAGTGTATATTCTGACGCACGTACATAATGTTCGCATAGATGAATTGCGAAGGGAGGGTCAAAATATTTATGTCTTTAAATAGTTCCCTCAAAGACTCTCTAGCACCTAATTTATATATAAATCTGATAGCGCGTTTTTGTAAAACAAATATGGTATTTATATCTGCAGCGTTACCCCATAGCAATATTCCATAGGACATAACACTGTGGAAGTACCCAAAATATACCAAACGCGATCACTATAGTATAATGCCTCGCCGTGTGGTTTCCGGCAGAGTGGAATAGGACCACTCCAAGTCCTCCTTTGGATGTCGTAGAAGGCGAGTTAGGGAATACTCGTAAGCTAAACAAAGCAAGCTTCAATGAGAACTTTTCAACCCGTCTGGCCAGCATAGAGTTACCTAAAAGGTGTAAGACTGGATTCTTACACCTTTTAGGTAACTATTTTGTCTTCCATGCTGGTCTGGGAGAAAAGAAAAAGGACGAAAATACAAAGGCGATGCGGCCAGCAATCCCTCATTGTTTTGATTCCTTTTTCCATCTTCTCGTCTACCTTTACCTACGCTAAAAGTGCCCTTGGGATCTTGCGGCCCTGGGCTCTGTCTGCCCCATTTCATAGTATAAAGACCGCATGTTTAGAGTAGAGGCATTTTGTCCTGTTGTGTCATGTCACAGATGATCAACGTATCCCGTGTCTTAGAATTAATATAAGTATTAGGTACATACAGAACGGAATCTCCTAAGATCTAGTAGGATAATTGATTTTGGAAAATGGAACAACTGATGCAGAACTAATGGTCCTGCTTAACTATAAGAACTATAATAATGACGCCTTAGAAAAAGTTATTCAGCCTGATGAGCATTTTCGATTAGTATAAAGTAAAGCAAATCTCAACATGCAAAACATGAAAAAGCCCTGAAACATTGACTCACTCAATCAAATTCTGCTTCAAAGCTGGGACCTTCAGGTTCATCCAGTTGATGGCTGCGGCGTCAGTGACGGCGCCTCCGAAGCCCTCGATGGTCTGGTGCTTCATCGAGCGGTCCAGCTCGATCGACGGCTCGACTAACTTCATGATATTGCTTAGGGACGCTACAACAAATTATTTTATTCAACACTTTAAAGGTGGAGCGTAATACAGGAAAGAGAGGTGGAAGATGGGAGAGGCCTTTGCCCAACAATGGCCAAAACAGTTTACATTTCGCGAGCGTCGGATATTTCCGACAAAAAAACTACTGCTCGTATTGCACATCCCTTTTTGGTTGTAGGTAGGCGTTTATTTTAGATTTACTTTGCCTCGCCGGGACGGACAATGTATTGTTTGTTAGTTCGCATCCCGGAAAGTGTTTGTCGTGCCCCCAGCGCAACGCGGGGCATAGTAAATCAAAAGTGCCTACACCCAAAAGGGAATTGCAATACGAGTAGTGGTTTTTTGTCAGTGACTATTTAATGGAAGTCCAGAGTATCTCTAGCAGGATTTCTGGTTACAAAAAGACTTAATATCCTTGAAGAGCCTTACAGAAATAGCAACCCCGCTTCACTTCGCTTACATTAATTATATTGAAGTAAAGCAGTGATGTAGAGGACTGTGATATATATAGGTATGCACCGTTTTTCCCCGCCCAGCTATGCTTCAATTGAAACGCAACCAGTCTCCTACTGTTGCCTGAATAATAATTTTTATACATGGGAGAACTTACAAACGCCAGAGTTGGTTTCACAGTCTTTCAAAGAGCCCTTATCTTTATGAAACCGGAGCCCGCCCTGAAAAAAAGTTACATTTGAGTAATTAAAGTTGTATGTAGGTAGGTATACTAGTTACCTAAAAAAATAAATCTATACATATAATAAAACAGTAAAAAAAGTGTGTCTGTACATTAAATATATTTGCAAAAAAAATATTGGGGGCGACGGAGACGTAGTAATAGAGTAAGAATTTTAAAAAAAAGTCTGTCTGTTTGTCTGTTTGTACACGCTAATCTCCGGAAATACTGGACGGATTCGAATGAAACTTTTTTTGTTATATAGCTATTAAGCCTGGGCAACATATAGGGTATAAATGATTTTGAAAAATGGAACGCCTGATGCAGAACCATAATGGTCCAGCTAAACTATAAGAGATATAAAAATGCCGCCATAGTAAAAGTTGTTCAGCCTGATGAGCATTTTCCAGAGACATAAAGTCCACGCGAACGAAGTCGCGGGCTTCGGCTAGTTACTAAATAAAAATGTGTGTTGAATACACACGTCACATATACCTATTTAATTGGAGTGACATCACAAACTTTAAAATCTTTGAGCTTTACTAGCTTGGATCTGTGCGATCTAGCTAGTGTTGCAATTCTTCGATGCGGTTTTTTTCGTTAAGGAAAATTCTCTTGCGGTAGTTCATATGTTTGATGAAAATCGGTTGAGCCCATAGAGTACTATAATATAACTGAAATAGAGAGCCATCTCACGTAATTTGTCTGCCAACACTTTAAGCTGCACACGTAGTGTCATCTATTAATCTTATTCCAAAACCAAATAAATAACAAATATAAAATATTTAAACTTCTCAATGAAGTGGGATTTGAACCTGTAATTCCTGAGGGAGATCTTAGGTGAATTATTTCCAATGCGTTAACCGCTTCGCCATTCAGGCTTGGTACCATGTGCGCGAAATTTTGCTTATTGTTTAACATAAAACATATAGGAAAACAAATAAAAGATTTTAATTTTTTAGCCTTTGAGGGGATTTGAACCTAAAGACTCATGGGTAGTTTCGAACGCTTAAACCATTACACCATTAAGACTTAGTACTGAGCATGCGAAATTATTGGTTACACTATACTTTAACACCGTGAAATTAGGACTGAGAAAGCATGTACTGCGCCAACTCTACAAATTCTAAAAAACTAAAAACTTAAAGTAGTTTTGGTATTTAATCCGGAATAAGATTAATAGATGACGTCGTTCAAAACGAAAAATTCGCAATGTATGGCACTTTCACCCCCCTGGTTGAGCCGTTTAAAAGTTATTGGGGATTGAAGTTAGAAAGTCAGGGCTTTCTTTAGCAAATAATAGATGGCGCTTCAGATATCTTTATAGTGATAAGTAGCAGAACTACCGATACGACTCTGGTAGTTCTGCTACTCATTACTGGATACCTATGATGTTATTGACGGTCATTCTTGGGAGAGGCCCATGTCGGGAGTTTTTGGCGGGAAGTCAAGGGGTCCAGTTGGAGTTTGCTTTAAATTGTTTTGCAAATTGATTCTAGTGGATTTTGTAGTATGAAATTGGTGTAGTTTGGTGTTATAAATGCTCATTCTCATGGACAATATGTGAAATGTTTAAAGTGGAAAGTCCTAGTGCGGTTGTAGTGATATTTATTTGCGGACTGCGGTGGGCGTCTTTGGGCGCCGTCCGCCACTCAATCGGCTATGAAAACCAGTGGACTCATATAGATTTGTCGCCAGAAGCTCCCGTGAAGCAATCAAAGGACCTTTACCAACCTTTGATTGTATAGTTAAGGGTTTAGGATTAGGAATAAAGAAGAGATATTACTAGACACTGGCAAAATAAGCTTCAACGAAGTTTGACCGCCATAATCAAGAAAAGAAAAAAAAAAGAGGCCCATGTCCAGCAGTGAACGTTATGCGGCTGAAATGATGATGATGATGTTCTTGACAATCGGGGTTTTCTTTAATTTGCCAGGAAACAAACTTTTACCGTCTTATTATAAAAACAGGACTAACTCTGTTACTAGGTTTAAACCATTATCCGCCCTAATCAATTTGACATTTAGAAAAGTGAAACTAACTCATCTGCGTCAATGTCAACTTGATTTGGGTGCATAATGGTTTAAACCTAGTAACAAAGTTAATCCCGTTTTTATAATAAGAAAGTTTACCATTGATGACGTGTACACAACATAGGTGCCCGACTCTGGAGCTATCCTGGTGACGTCATCGCAGTACGTGCTGTTGCACACACACACAACCGACTCTGTGAATTGACGGGGCTCACATTGACGATCCTGTGAATCTGAAAATTTATAGTTACTTTACTTTTAGCTCCTGACAAAAAAGAGGGGTGTAATAAGTTTGACGCTTGTGTCTGTCTATCTGTCTGTTTGTCTGTGACATTGCAGCACTCAAAAGGATGGACCGATTTCGAAGCGGTTTTTATACGTGAAAGCAATCAGGCTTGCGGTGGTTCTTGGCTATGTTTGATGAAAATAGATCTGGCCGTTTAAAAGTTATTAACTTATCACTTGAAAGTCGGCCAGTTATATGCCTACACACGTGCAAATGCTTCGATATTACAAAATTTTACCAAATTCTTACACGTAATTTTAAAATAAAAGATAGACTACGTTTGTATGGAAAAATCTGATTCTGTTTAGGATAAGGGATCTCATAAGTATACAATTGAATTTTTTGGCGATTTAGTTCTTGGATTTTTTTCTAAATAGTGGAGTCATGGCGGTTATATAGGTACATCGGTAGGTTAACATTTATCAGACTCGCAAGGTCTATAGCTCAAACAGCCACTATACTTACTAACCTTATCTTTTACCTTTAAACGAGCAATTCTTGTATATATATATATATTTATTTAGTACCTGGGCGACCGAGCCTTGCTCAGTTACATCTTAAACATTAACTATATTCTTTTAAACTTGTCTAAAAACAATACAGAATAAAAAATTATATAAACTTAAACATAAAAAAGTAAGTCAACGAGTGGGATTCAAACTCGTAACACTTTCTAGCGATCCGTATCTTAAACCGCTGAGCCAAACGGATAGCGGCCAGTGCGACGAAATTAGCGGCCATATTCTGCATGAAAACTCGAAAACACGCGTTTTACCAAACATAAGACTAATCTAGATCGATTGTTTACCCCCGAAAACCCCTCATATACCAATTTTCTTGTTTTCGAGTTTTCGTCGCTAATTTCATCGCGCCGACCGCCTTGTTTTTAGCTCAGCGGTTAAGGATACCAACCGCTAGAATAAATGTTACGGGTTCGGTTCAAAATTTTTAATTTTGCATTGTTTTTAGACAAGTTTAAAAAAAATAGTTAATGTTTGAGATGTAACCGAGCAAAGCTCGGTCGCCCAGGTACTAGTGTTATTATACAACGTGGAAGGGACATACCCGTAAAAAATCGTACCACGGGCCATACTAGATCACTATAGTACAATGAAATTAAAATCAGCAAAACAACCAAAACATTAAAAAAAACCGGCATTTCCATACAAATGTATGGGAATGTCGATTTTTTTTGGGTTATGGTTGTTATTTTATTATCATTAAACTGTAGGGATCTAGTATAACCCGTGGTTCGATTTATGACGGGTATGTACCTTCCAGGTCTGCGAGGAATATCTTTTATCTGACTGCGAGCATCTTGTAACTGACTGCGAATTTGACTAGGCTGGATCCATAACTAATACATATCTTTTTTCAGAGTTTGAAAACACTTTTGTCTATGCCGCAAATGGTTTGGAAAAACTCTAAAACGCGGCCCCTGCGGGAATATCTGGCCTTAAATAAAGATAATCTAAAACGAGATGGGCAAACGCATTCGAACAGAATAGGCATGAAGAATAGAAAAATATATTTGGTCCATCGGTTAGATTATTAAAAAATATTGTACACGTATTTTTCTTTTCTCTGAGAAACCAAAAATATAAATAAATATATAAATATATAGGGACTAATTACACTGACTGAGCTAGCCCTAAAGTAAGTTCGAGACTTTTGTTATGGGATACTAACTCAACGATACTATATTTTATAACAAATACATATATAGATAAACATCCAAGACCCAGGAAAAATTTAAAAAGGCCATTTTCCAACTTGCCCTGGCTGGGGATCGAACCCAGGACCTTCGAGTTGGCGGTCTAGCGTGTTGACCATTACGCCACGGAGGAGGTCGACAATGAAAAATGACAAGGATACAGCGCATATAAATTTCGCGTGACGTCACGACTGGGGTACGGTGACGTCGCAAGCAGCCCACTACGGAACATTGACGCTCCGTATCTTTTTGAATTTTTAAATTTTTGGTAAACTGAAAAATACGTGTCTATTATTTTTGAATAATCTAAAAGACGGACTAATTACAATCATACTTTTCGGACCCTGTCGTTACCCCTATTGACCAGGGACAGTGACTTAGAAAAGGAAAGAGAGTCCTTTTCCACCAGTGGAACATGAACGGCAGAAAAAAAACTTAGTTGGTCTGAGATACTTACCAGCTTTAGATCCAGCTTGAATTCCTAGAAAAATGACCACGCTGATCTTAAAAATAAGCTTTACGCGTGCCATCGTCGAAGCTGCCTTACAAATACTGAAATATATATGCCGGACGTTATTACAGTCAGTTTTAATATATATAAATACGTTTATTTAAATATACCAGCTAAATAAATAATGCTACCTATCTCTTTCTAACACCCTAAGATTGAGCAAGATAGAAACGTTTTTTGACGATTATTATTATGTGTATAATTTATTTTAAATAGGTACCTTATTCACTAGTGCACCTGTGTCAATTGCAATTTCAATATGAATATATTGGTAATATTAACTCATTCATATTGGAATTAAAAATATGTTATATACTTCGAAAATATCTTATACAAAAACTTATAAGTACTTACCTACCTAGTTCATTTATAAAGCATAATAATAGTGTAAATTATGTAGATGGAGTTTCACAGAGCTGATTTATAGTTTTGCTTTATTTAGGCCAGTACCTGGGCGACCGAGCTTTGCTCGGTTACATCTCAAACATTAACAATTTTTTTATTAAACTTGTCCAAAAACAATGCAAAATAAAAAAAAATGTAAACTTAAACATAAAAAAAAACAAAAGTAAGTCACCGAGTGGGATTCGAACCCGTAACACTCTTTCTAGCGGTCGCTATCCTTAACCGCTGAGCTAAATCAAGGCGGTCGCGGCGCGACGAAATTAGCGACCTTATTCTGCGTGGAAAGAAAAACGCATGAAAACTCGAAAACACGCGTTTTCCCAAACATAAAACTAATCTAGATCGATTGTTTACCCCCGAAAACCCCCATATACAAATTTTCTGAGAAATCGTTAGAGCCGTATTCGAGATCACAGAAATTTATAAATATATATACAAGAATTGCTCGTTTAAAGGTATAAGATATCCCATCAAAATCATATACATGAAAATGGGAGCCAAGTTGAATATCCGACAAAAGAATTGAGATCTAAAAGGCCGCCAAGTTCTGTAGAGAATCCTGAAATTTACCTACTAAAAAGAATCTTAAAATCCTGACTAGTTTTATGTAGGTAAAAATGTAACCTTAAAAAGTAAAAAAAAAAACAATAACTTGCATATTTAATATAATATAAGTGCTGAATTTCATATATGTATTTAGGTTAAACAGGTTTCGAGTTGCGAAATGGTTCGTGTAAATACCAGTAGGTATACACAGTCACACACACACACGGCTGCTGCGTCGCCAGTTCCTTTTTTAAACTTGGCCCTGACACGCTGCCGTGTGTCTAGATCTAACTCACTTATTTTAGCAAGAGCTGATAATCAGCGCTGTAGTAAACCGCCATCAGCACATAGTGAGCTGATCGCCCTTTCGGCAATTCGTAGATGGTTGTTTTTAAACAAAAAAGAGTGTCTCTCTGTGGCATCGTATCGTAGCGCTCGAACGATGGACCGATTTCGATGCGTTTGTGGTGGTTCTTAGCTATGTGATGAAAATTGGGGAGTAACTCTCGAAGTTCAGGGCTTTCTCTAGCAAATACACGCTGACTTTTCATTGGTTTTGGAAAAAAATGTCGTATACGTAGTAATAAATTCCTCTATCCATATACGTAATCCAAATTTGTGTATATAAGATAAAAAAGTTGCGTAAAATCATCGATCAATTATTACTACTAAAATCACCGTGTACTTGTATGGCGCTACGGATATCCACCTAGTGATGTGAAGCGGAACTAAAAAATATTTATTTACTTCGCACATGTGTATGTCATTTACACCATCAATTTCACCTGATTTGGTCCAGTAGATTCGGAGCAAATTGGCTGTGACAGACAGACGAACAGACAGAAGCACGAGTGATCCTAAAAGGGTTCCGTTTATTTATTTTTTGTTCGGAGTCAAAAAGCGTTCGGTAGCGCCATCACTTCAAATCCACTAACTTTGTTAGCCATTAAATACCTAATTAGAGAACATATATAATGAAAGTTATTGCTAGTTTTTCTTTTGGACTCCAACCCAATTTATTTTGCACTGCGTAAGAGAGTCGGTAAAAATTTTGGTGTCACAAAGAAATATTAAAATCCAGGCTTCCAATAAATCTAAAGAAAAAGATAATGGATTCGTGTATAATACCTAGCCTAACATATGGCTCATAGACCTGGATATTCAATAACAAAATAAAACGAAAAATACAAACATGCCAGCGTAATGGAAAGGAGCATCTTGAACATTAAACTCAAAGATCGGTAAATAGATTAGTAAATATAGCTGTACCTGGACATAATGCTATAACCGTAAGTTTCTTCTTGTATGATATAAAGTAATGTTAGTTATAGTTAAAATAAACCGAATTAAACAATTCAGGGCTCTGCGTCAGTGTAAAAAAACCAAAAAACTGAAAATTTTACAAATTTTGATTTCATAAGTACAGCATAATTAATAACTTTGGAAAATTACCTCTACCATATTATAGCGTGTGCATTCCAGTTGAATAAATCTAAATTAAACAAATTAATCAATTAGCACTATCGTTAATAAAGAAGGTTCGGTATGTTACAAATTTTCAGGCTTATCTCACCAGAAATTATAGATTACTGTCTTTCAACAATTTATTCTAAATATTATATTATGTGTGTTGATAAATTATTAAAAATTAAACAAATTCATTTTATGCATTTCTACATTTAAAAATTTTTGTAATTTTTGTAAAGCCAAAATACATAACTATTTTGAAAGTGTTTAACTTATGCCGTCAACATATTTTTGATACTATAAGGAACAAATCAAACAAAAAATATCTATGATTATAATTTTTTTCTATTTTTTTCTTACTTACGTTTTAATATGAACGTTATTTCTTGCACAATAAGGTCGTCATTGGTTTGTGCCTCAACTCCCGACCGTGCTGTAGCGAGTCGCGAGTGATTGTCGTGTACAGTAGTTTCGTCGCGTCGTCTTATGCATTTATTTGTAGTATATCATTGTCAAACTTTTATAAGCACGTGGGAACTTTTACTAACCATGGATCGGCTAGGATGGAGATTTATTGAAATATTGTGTTTATTAGATCGATAATAACTACATTGTTGAGCTTTTATTGGTCTGTTTATAAAGCTTTTTATGGTACATAATAAAGAACACAGACACAAATCAGAAAAGTAAACGTACAACTGCGGACTTATCTCCAGGGTTTGTTACTGGTACCAAATTCACATTTTAAGTACCAGTAACAGAATTTTCATTATGTTAAAATTTTAAGGGTAATACTCGTATAGTACGGGTATCGTTTATGTAGTAATAGTAACGTTATAGGTATTGTTAAAATTTAAAGGTAATTTTACCGGTACGTAACTACGCGTTGTTACCGTTCCGCATGAAACTCGACTGCGAAGAGCCACATTCCCGTACCTACCGAGTCGCGATCGCGACGCACAACACTGCGATGACCAGTGTTGCCTCTCGATAATACACTATCGCTAGTCTATTGATAGACTATCTGTATTTTGAATAAAACCAATATTATCGATAGTATTGATTCTGACGACGAACAAACTATCGATAGTATTGCTTTTCTAATAAATAAATAATCGATACTATGGATAGTTTATGAAACGCAATACTATAGTTAGTTTATTCGTCATCAGGATCGATACTATCGATAGTATTGTTGGTTATCCATATTGTTGCCCTAAAACAGGAATTACTATCAATAGTACACAAACTATCGATAGTATTGTTGGTTATTATAGATGTGTTGTTCCTTTAATCTTTAAGGTCTAAACCAATACTGAACTGTTGTGAGTAGTCGATCCGGGTCTTCTGATTCTGACCCATTCAATTAATTGATAGGTTTTCTCATGAAAGTTCACGAAACAATCTTTAAAGCCGGGTATTCCTACAAATGTAGGTATTTAATGCTGCCCCGGCCGCAATTTGCATCGCGTGGACGCTGCGTCGGTGAGCTCACATGTGACCCCACCAGCGACACAGTATAGAAATAAGCAGTAGAATAGTTTTATTTTGATTAAACTTTGTTTAAAGTAGTGTTCGATACAGCTACATTAATGCTGACGGGGTAGACAGAGTCCAGGGCCGTAAGACCCAAAGGCTTAGCGTGATCAAAAAATAAATCAAAAGTGATGGGTTGCTAGCCGCATCGCCTATTAACATAATTTGACAGTAGCGATTTATTAATAAACAATTAATAGAAACAAATAACCCTGCAAAGTCGTTATTTAGTGTCTTTGTTTATTTTCAACCCCCGACAAAAAGAGAAGTGTTATAAGGTTGACGTGTCGGTATGTTTGTGTATCTAGGTGTCTGTTAATAGCATCGTAAGGCCTGAACGAAGATTTAATTTTTTTGTTTGAAAACTGACTTTTCGTCATAGTTCTTAGCTATATTTATTAGAAATTGGTTCAGTCGTTCAAAATTTATTAGGAGTAAACACCTTAAAGTCGGTTTTTATTATTTTTCTTGAATATAAACTTATGGGTATTATGTTGTTTTGTTATTTACTGTCTATAGGATGCAATTGAAATCATTAGCATTGATTTAACTTATCATCATACTCACCTAAAGGATATTTTGTATGGTAACAATACTGATATTAATGCAGTAATTAAAAAATATCAAAAAGTAAGAAAAATGAATAAAGTATCAAAACACTTCGAGTCGTGCGCGCGTACTGATACCTACGTGCCGCAAGGTCAAAGACCTTGGACGGATACAGCCAAACGGCGCGTCCGACCGGCATACAAAAGTAGACCTTAATTTACGTGAATAAGGTTTGAAGTCGAATGGGGACGGGTCGTGTCACACGAAAGCTTGAGGACAATAGGTACGTTTGAAGTAGGAACGAATGTTAGGGTACCAAGACGCAACGAAATTGATACTATTATAATTTATTTATTTTTCGTATTAGTTTTTTTTTATAATTGCAGTAGAGGTATCTATCAAAGAGTCTGACGCATGTTTAGAGGTTTTCTGGAATATGAAAATGACGACTTTTGATTGAAGTTTTATTAGTCTTAAATTACTTTGTATCATGAGTATAGTAGATACTTAAAATATTGCCAACGAATTCAATTCCACCCTGTATATGCATGTATGTATGTTGAATGTATTTGATTTTTTTTATTCCTTGATGTCACCATGGATTTGAATGTATGGCCACAGAGCAGATAATAGTATTACATACAGAACGGAAACTCGCACGTTTTTGGACCTTGTAAGCGCCTGTAAAATAGGGTTGTTGCTAGTCGCACGTTGACGTTCCCCGAGTCATTTAGGGTAATTGAAATAATATTGGTGAGAAACTGCACATATTATTGCTTATCCACAAAAAACAACAAAGAACGAAAATTTTATAGATTTCTGAGTGATGAAAACAGGTAAGCAAAGCAACAAATTCTGTGGTGGCGACCCTGATTATTTAACTCACACATTTGACGTATGCACAGATATATTATTTCGTTTGTACTAGGTATATTTGTTACTTCGTATCTATGAAGTGCCATACCTGTGGAATGGCGTTTCATTAGAATCCTTACATTTCAAAGTGACATGAGCTAAAAAGTCTTTTTATTGTTTCGTACCTAAAGGTTAGAAATTAGCCCAAACTCGATTGTGTTAAGTTGTTTTATAACTGAGTTCTATTGACCACCATCCGTCTGCGTAATCAGATCCTAGATAAGCATCGTCTTCCAAAAAGTACTCGTCAAGGCAAAGTCAAAAGTCAAAGTCAAAGTCAAAAAATTTTATTCAATGTAGGATAAATTTATCTCTTATTGAAGGTCATTTTTTTTTAATATTTTTTTTTTAGTGCAGGAGCTAAAAACTACTAGCGTTTCGGAACGACCACTGCTGGGAAGATTACGCCGAAAGAAACCCAGTTCAGTATTGGTCCCTACCTAGCCTGATGGGCTATGTTACAATTACAATACAGATTTACACTTAAGCTATACATTTAAATTATACAATTACAATTTGCAGACAACTATTTCCAAGAATTTTTCTCAGATGATGATAAGTAGTCATTTACATGATAATACGCATTTTGTAATAAATGATTTTTAACGGCTGTCTTAAACTTAGATAATGGTAATGCTACTATATCATCTGGAATTTTATTATAGAGGCGCAAGCCGAGACCCACAAAAGATTTTTTTGTTTTCTCTAACCGCAAAGCTGTGATGGCTAATTTATTTTTATTTCTCGTGTTAATACTATGAATATCACAATTTCTCTTAAATGAGTGTATATTCTGACGCACGTACATAATGTTCGCATAGATGAATTGCGAAGGGAGGGTCAAAATATTTATGTCTTTAAATAGTTCCCTCAAAGACTCTCTAGCACCTAATTTATATATAAATCTGATAGCGCGTTTTTGTAAAACAAATATGGTATTTATATCTGCAGCGTTACCCCACAGCAATATTCCATAGGACATAACACTGTGGAAGTACCCAAAATATACCAAACGCGCTGTATCAACGTTAGTCATTTGCCTAATTCTTCTAACCGCATAGGCCGCAGAGCTAAGTTTTCCAGCTAATTTTTGAATATGGGCACCCCATTGCAACCCTGAATCAAGCGTTATTCCCAAAAATGTTGTGTTATCAACCATATCTACTGCTTCCTTATCAATAAATAATCGTGTTGGAACTTTTGTAACATTTGGTAAGCAGAACTTTACACATTTCGTTTTTTTGCATTTAATACTAAATTATTTGCTGTAAACCAATCCAACACTTGCGACAATATATTATTCATCTCATCAGAGGTGTCAGTTTTCCTATCTACGCTGAAAACAAGGAAAGTGTCATCAGCAAAAAGTACAGCCTTACAATCTTTTACATAATATGGTAAATCATTAATATAGATCAGGAACAACAAAGGACCCAAGATAGAACCCTGGGGCACACCCATCACTACGCTTGATCCTTCAGATTTTACTTGATTTACACTAACTTTTTGAATTCGGCTACTCAAATAAGATTCAATCAATTCAAGAGCCTTCCCTTTTATTCCGTAGTGCTCAAGTTTGGATAGAAGGGTTTTGTGGTCTACACAATCAAAGGCTTTGGAGAGGTCACAAAAGACACCAATTGCATTCTGACAACACTCCCAAGCATCATAGATGTTTTGTAATAGTGCAACACCTGCATCCGTTGTTGATCGACCCTTAGTAAATCCATACTGATCACCATGGAACAGACTATTTTTGTTGAAAAAATCTAATAATTGGTTAAAAATTATCTTTTCGAATATTTTGCTCAGTGCTGGCAGAATAGAAATGGGACGGTAATTTACACCAGTCTTAAATAGAGGGATAACTTTACTTAACTTCATCATGTCAGGGAAAGATCCCGCGTCTACACATTTATTAAATATGGAAGCTAAGTAAGGCGCAATTACATCTATAATATTACTTATAACGGATACAGAAATGTCCCACAAATCACCAGTTTTTTTATTATTCAAGCTTTTAAAAGTATCAATGATATTTTTAGGTGTGACGTATTTGAATATTAGCCTATCTTTATATTTTGGTACGCAATTGGTTAATAGCTTTTTTGATTTCCTAGATGAGGACATTAGTGGGGCGGTTGTATTTAGGGGAATGTTTGTGAAAAAGTTCTCAAAGTATTGTGCGACATATTCACTAGTGTCTAGAACCTTATTGTTAATGTTTAACTCAATTTTATTTACTCGTTGCTTGTTTTTCCCGGTTTCAGTGTTAATAATATTCCAGGTTGTCTTTATTTTATCTTTAGAATCTAGAATAGCTTTCCTGGTGTATAACGACTTCGCGCATAAACATACTTTTTTTAAAAGCTTTGAGTAAGTTCTAACGTAACTAATGAAATTAGGTGTTTGGTTATAAGCTTTCATAGCTAATAATTCATATAGCCTATTCCTACTAATATGAATCCCTGTGGTAGCCCATTCGCTAAACTTTTTCCGATTACGTTTCTTTCCCTTTTTAAGTGGAAAATTATCATTAAATTCTGATTCAATCACACCGAACATTTTATTATACAAAATATCCGGATCATCCCGAGTTTCTTCAATTAACGGTATTTTTTTCGAAACTGTATCCCTAAATTTTTTAATTTTATCTTTAGTAATAGCTCTGTAGGTTATTTCAGGTAATTCTACTTCTACTGCGTTGTTGGCAAATTTCACGAACTGACCAAAATGATCAGATGTTATATTTTTAATTATAGCTTTATCAACAGCAGTGCAATCACAGAAAACATTATCTATACATGTTTTAGAGTCGCCTTGTATTCTAGTAGGTTCTAAAAATAAATTGAACAAATTGAATGACTTAAATAAATTCAAAAATCTAATACATTCGGTGCTATCAGACGCTAATAAATCTACGTTAAAGTCGCCACACAATATTATATTTTTGCGACATGAACTTAATTTTCTCAAAACATCTTCAATTACAGTTTCTAAAGTATTAAAGTCAGCTTTTGGGGGTCTGTACGCGCATACTATAATACAATTTTCTAGTTCAACGCAGGATAATTCAATAATACTTTCAACCGATAGGCTCACAATATCCTTGCGTTCTTTACATTTTACATCATTACGTGTTAAAATTAAACTGCCTCCTTTTTCATTAATCTTTCTAATAAATAAACTAGAGACTAAATAATTATCAATATTAAATTGTACTTGATGTGACTGCAAAAAGTGTTCAGTTAAACATACTACATGTAAATCCCTATCGTTTGCATATAATTCTAATTGCAATAATTTGCTAGTCAGGCCCTGAATATTTTGGTGAATAATATTTAACTCTTTGGCCTTGACTGTTGTCTTTTTCATTAGTTTAAATCAGACTGAGTATCTCCAGCTATGGTACATTCAGCACTACAATGTACTGTGTTTAATTTAGAGTTACTAGTTGTACTATTTACAACACTACTTTGTATATTATAAGCTACTAATGTAGCTAAGAGTCGCTTATATCTAGGAGGCAGATACATAGTATCTAGAGTCAACTTAAAATTACAAATAAATTTATTTATATCTAAATAAAAAATAAAGTCACCGTGACAATAAGTCATATTGTACAGATGTACATTTAAATCATGTATGTGCCTGTTACTTTTACTGTCTAAATTGTCTGAATATGGAAAGGCACTTATGATAAATCTACAATCCTTTTTTTGTTTTAAATCTTTGATTTTGTCTATACCTTTTTTTAAGTTCCTTCCTGTAATAGAGGAACTGTCACCACACATTATTAAAATTGTGGTATGTTGGTCTATGTCATTATAATTTATGTTATTTATGAGGTTTAAAAATGTGACCCCGGGTGTGCATACATTGAATACTGAACATTTACTGTTCAGGTTATTATAAATCATACTACTAAGATCTTGACCTAACTTATCAGAATATATTATTAATTTTTTACAAATCATTTTTCTATTTATGCTATTATCAATTGTTTCTATTTTGGATTGTACATCATTTTCTACATGAGGGTATTTATTTATACTTAGACTTATACCGCAGTCAACAGTAGGGGATGGGGTTGAGTCCGTGACAGGTGATTCCGTAACCACTGTCAGGGGAACACCGTCAGATAATAAACTAATTTCCCTATTTTCTTCTAAAATTAACTCATATTTTTTTGTGATATTTTTTAAGGTAGCCTGCAATGTTGAGATTTGCAAATCAAACGAGACCTACTCGATGAGGTTATAACTGAGTTCCGTCGAATATCTCCCGGATCCATCATCAGAACAGCCCATTGTCGTAATATTGTATTATTATCCGACTTACAAAAGTATACAAAATTTCAGCTAAATTGGTTGAGGATAACTGGTTGAAAATTGAGTTCGAAGATTCCACCCGAACAAACATACTTACATTTATACATACATTGCAAGTTAAATAAAAGCTTGTAAAAACATGTAGCGATCTTTAGTTGTTTTATTGGTCCAATGTTAGTAAGCGCTAGCACGCGTCTAATCGGACCTGTCGAGTTCAAGTCGTCGCCCTCGCGAATTTCATATAATTATTAAGAAAATAATTATATCAAGTCAAACTCAGCGAATTTATCTGTAAATATTAAGTGGCTTTAATTAAGTACAATTTTTTAATGTAATATATCAGTATTTTACTCGTAGTTTTGAAAAAATATCACAAAAAAGGGTTACTTTGGGATTTTTTCCAACCAAAGTTTATAGGATCTTGTAACTGAATGCGAATTTGACGAGCCTGGATACTTAACTTATACATACCTTTTTTTAGGAGTTTAATAGTAGATTGTGCTACAAGGCGTAAAGGTAATACTTTTAAGTCGAGTGCGCTACTTTGAATTTAGAGCAAAACGTTCCTTCGTTTTGCTCTAAATTCAAAGTAGCGCACAGTTGAATCACGAGCGTAGCGAGTGATTCTACGATGGAATCTTGAGTGAAGCGAGGGATTCGTGTATAACGCCCGAGACAAAAATATTACCGTACTCAAGTAGCACACATTACATCGCCATCCATGAGAAAAACTAGCAAAAAGATACAAAACAGAATATGGAGAAAGTAGAACAACTACAATACCTAATCAAAGCTCCGACAAGAACTAACCTTTATTTAGTGTCGTTTTCATTCAATAAATACTAAGAAATAATTTTTAAGAACCAACTTCTAAAAAAAATGTTTGTTCACGCATAAACTCGTAACTTTGTTTGCGTGGACCTACATATTTTAAGATTATTGTAATAACAATAAATTTAATGTGCACTATCGGCTTCAACTTGCGAAAAAGGATTTAAATTTACACAAAATAATTAATTTTAACACAATATAACCTAAAACATCTGTAATTACTTTGAATCGAAGACAAAAATTGCGCTAATTATTCTTTTTTCCTTTTTTGAAGCAAAGACCATAAACATTTTTACCTACATTCACGATGATATGTATCCTAAATTTAAAAAAAATACGAAGTCTGTTCCAGTTATTTATTGTATTAAAACTTAATTCTTTTGTTTTTAGCTGATTTTACATAGATAACATCGTGTTCAATTTTCAAATTGTGTTTTAATCCTGTAAGATTTACTTTTTCACTTTTTAATCCCGAGAGAACTAGCAGTAACTTTAGCTCCAAATGTTTTGGGATGAAACCATCGTTTTTTGGGATGAAAAAAACACTTTTGTCTATGCCTCAAATGGTTTTCAAAAACTCTAAAGCACGGCCTCTGCGGGAATACCTAGCCTTAAATGTGTCCAATCGCTCTCGTCATTTTTGGTCCAAACCCAATAATTATTTTACTGAAATAATTAATTTTTATGTGACTGTAATTCTACTTTTTTTAACTAAAAATCTCATTGAATCTAGATGAACCACGCTAGGAATTAATTGGCCATGTGATGAAGTCATACTGAACAAGCTGGCCAGTCGATACTTAGTGACTAGTGTCGTGTAGTGGTTTGAAAATAGTATTTTATACACATAAAAATTAAAGTGTGGTTTGCGTTTTGGTTTTTACTGATTATATTTATGCATTAAAAAGCAAGTGAGTTTAACTTCCATAGCGCTTATTATAATACGACATAATAAATAGTAATAATACTTTATTAAATACAAAAAAAATATATTATTTAAAATGTACATAGCACACAGAAAAAGACATTAAAATGTCCAATGGGCGTGGGTGGTCTTATCCCTTCAAATGTCGGCATAGCAGACACAATAGTAAAACAATACATCAGACGCCCGCTCGGGGCGTCCGACATTTAAAGGGTTATAGCTAATAGCGATAATTTCTTTCAGGCAGCTGTGTAGAGAAGTGAAATGCTGCCATTTCCCATAGAAGTCTGATAGACAAGGTCTATGTTAAAAATAAGTCTATCTATGTCAAACATTTTAGTCCTGCTCTCTAACACTACACGGCCTCTGTGCGGGCACTTGCGAGCACGTGTGCAGTGCGAATTGCGTTGAGACGTAACTTGGGCGTCGCATCGTGTGAACGGTGGGTAGAAATTGTGTAAAATGCTATTGTTACGAAACTGGGTTCGAGATTTGGAGAAAAACGCCAAAGTTCGTATGAGGGTTTTTATTCACTACGGAACCCAAAGGTTGACACGTGAAGATGGTCTTCCTGATGTCCAAGTCCAAGTCGCGTAGCATCTGAGGTCCAGGTATCTCGCCAAATTAGTCGCAGGTACTTCCACTTGTCGCACTGAGGTAGGTTTCCTTCGCTTCGGTTCGCTTCGAAGTTATCGCTTTCGTAGCTCATACTAAACTGGCGGGACGTGCACTCGATCGCCTTTTTATAAGCGCCGATACAGCGGTCTACATTGTTCTCGAATATTCTCATAACTTGACGAATGTATTTCGATTGACGGGAAACATCGAGACGCTGGTATGTGTGTGTGAGTGCGACTAAGCCGACGACCATTTAAAGAACTCTAGCCTTTATGCTATAAGAATATAAGGCCTAGTTTCGCTTGCATTATCCTGACGTCTTTTTTATACCATTCCGCTCGCGAACATTCTGAGTCTATCTCGCCAGCAGAGTTCTTGCTCGTGAATATTCTACATTTATATCGTTCGCGACACTATGTAAGCGCATAACATAATGAAACTTAAGTTGCACGGCGCAACTTGCACTATGTAAATACCCAACTACATTTTAGTACGACAGCATAAAAACTTCGTTATATATTTATGTATTTAATTTTTTCTCATGTTACATCCCATTAATATGCAATGTCATGGGAAATGGAATATTTCAGCAGGGGCCCATTTTTGGAACGGTATTAGTCCATGGCTGTCATGTTGTACAGGTTTGCCGTGACAACAAGAGTGTTTTAAGACTTATATTGTTTTTAGAGTTTTAAATTGTTCATTGTGTCACCACGTTAACCCGTAAAGACCCGGACGGCATTAAAATGCCCACGTTCATCGTCTTTCTATTGTGTCTGGTATTGGCAGTTGCGAATGGGTTAAAGTTCAAGGCACAATCAAAACAATCCTACAATTAGCAAAATTCCATATTTACGAGTTATATGTTTTGTAAGCACACGGCGCGATCGGTTGAAAACACGTATAAACTCGTTCGCAGCCGCGCGCTCACCCGGCTGGTGCCTCGCTCTCTCTCCCCGCACCGCACCGCAATCACCGCAAGCATCCCGCTTCACGACATGCTCTCGCGTATTTTCAATCAAATATTTTTTGTTTTAAGTAAGACGTTAAAGTGTTTAATTTTGATGAAAATGTGATTATAGTACACAAAAAGCTATAATTAAACAAAAATAACACAGTTACTATTTCTGGCTACTGAGAAAAACATTAATTTTAAAACATTAAAAAATGATGTTTAATTTTGGTCTTTAATGTCTAAAAAGACACAATATAGCTTATAAAGATATAAACATTATGGTTATCATTTTGGCTTAACTAGATATCGAGATCAGGTGAAAACTGTGAAAAAAAATGTATAAACAAAAATGGGGTCAGTTTAATTTTGCTATTAAGTGATCGCATTTGAATGCACCAAAAAGTTAAACTAACAAGGTCTTTGGTTACCTATTATGCTTTTAGGGAAAAGTTGAGTAGTGTACAAAAACTCACGATTTTTATATAATACGGTTGCGACCGCGGATAAATTACATAATATATCTAATTAATATTTGATACTCAATATTGATATCCGATAAAATATTGAAAACAACGAGTTTATTATTTATGTCCAGGTTGTGCTATTTTGATCGGTCTAAAAAATGTACAGAAATAAGAAAGAAAACAAAAGTCATAGATGCTCTTCACCACTCACAACACCTGAAGTGGAAATGGGCAGGCCACGTGGCACGCGCACCAGATGACAGATGGACGAATAGGGTCACTACCTAACCTACATGGGCAGGCCCGATAAACCGCCGAAGTAGAGGGCGCCCTAGAGAGAGATGGGCGGACGATATAGAAAAGATCGCTGGAAAAAGCTGAAAAAGAAAAGAGGATAGACCGGAGTGAAGACGTCTGGAGGAGGCCTTTACCCAGAAAGGGACCATAACATAGAGAAAATAATAAAAATTGCAGTGTAAAGTATGTAAATTGATTAAGGAAATAAAAAGGCTTATTTAATATTATTTAATTTAAGAGAGAGAGTAAGGCTTGGCGCAAACGGGCCACCGACCACTTTCCTGTGGTTTTCATACATTTTGTATGGACTCGCCGCACACGGTGACGCCGGTGGCGGCCACTAAATTTGTATGAAAGTGGTCGGTGGCCGCGTTTTGTGGTAGCCCGTTTGCGCCGAGCCTAAAGTAGGTATTTTGGTGGTTAGTCCCAAAAACTGTTTTTCATAGGGAATGCAATCAGTATGGAGGTTTGTCAGGATCGTAGGAAGTGGAGGTCCATAGTCTCTGCCTGCCCCTGTGGGAAACAGGCGTGATATTATGTATGTATGCAATCAGTATAGACGACCTTCGTGGCGTAGTGGTCACCATGCTAGCCCGCCACCCAGAGGTCCCTGGTTCGATATCTAGGTATTTCATTATTTGTAATGTGTCTAAACATTCGCAGAACCCAAAGAGATTTTTGAAAAATTCTGGCCCGTAACGTATGTCTCCTATTAGTACCAAATGACGGAGTCTTTTCAACAAATCACAATTAGCTAATGTTACCGGCTTGGGGATAGATTCTGTGAAATTTATTAATAATTTAATATTGTCCTTCTTTTCCTTAAATGCTTCATCGTAATTTATCACAAAACTAGGCCGAGCCTTCTTAAAATGTAATTTTTCTACGAGTGAGTCGTCCTGCCCCACACTTTGAGAACCTGGTACCAAATTGGTACCATCCAAATTAAATATTAAATACTCTTTTAAGATTATCAACAGCTTTGAATAAAATGTGCTTAAATCTATACTGTCTTTATTCCATAACAAGATAGCTTCACCTCTTCACCTACAACTACCGGGATAAGCTAGACAGTGGCTCCACTTCTATGCTAAAATTTGCGCAGATTAATTGTTGAAGTGCAGGTGTCGCAAAAATACTAACAACACCTGTCATACACACTTGGAATATCACAAATTCATTTTTGTTTAAAACCAATGACTGGAAAATTGGCAAATCTATTCATTGCTGATCTAAGACTTCCTTGATGAAGAATACTTTGAATTGTGACAGGTTTGACATCTCATCACTGTCCCAATTATCACCATCATAATCCTGGACTTGATAATAATCCCCACATACTGTGAAATTTAATCTGAACAGTTCGGCCTTTCTAAGAATGTGTAGAACCAACCAACTTTCCCAACAATAAGTCAGAAACCTATTTGAACCAACGAAATGAATGTCTTTTATACTATATTTGATTCTAGGCTAAACGCTTTTTTTGAAAAACATCAGAGTCATCTTGTTGGTATGGGGTAAGTGGTAACGTTACTCCAGCAAAATCAGTTTTTCTCGAATAACTTCGAAAATACGACATAAACACATTTTGCTATATTTGAACAAATTGAGGCTTACTATGAACCAATTATCTGATAACTCTTATTTCTCTAAGGCTCAACATTTTTCTGGGGTTACGCATTCGGCAATGCTAGTGTACAGTCTCGTGGCTAAAAGGCTGACGCTAAAGGCCGTTAAAATATTATTGAAAAAAAAAACAGTCACTGGTCATTCACTGTCAGTCAGTCAACTGTCATTGTCAAACTTGTCAAAGTCAAAAACCCAACTGCAATGCGCACGTAGATAGGTACTACCTAGATTTAATTTCTTCAAAAATAAATTATCTCTAAGATTTGTGTATTGTGATTCTGTGAAACATCAAATCTAACTTCATTTTACTAGAAAACAAAATTTCACCATGGCGGACATAGAAAAATTGACTTTGAGTAAGTACTTGCAAATTCGCTACTCTAACCTCACTTACACGTATGCTACAAATGTTACAATATGTGATATTTTTTCAGAGGAGATATACACCTCAGACAAGAATGGGGACGATTCCTCTGGCGACGGAACCGAGGAGAAACCGTTTAAAACTATTCTGCAAGCGATGCGCTTCGCTGGAAAAGAGCCTTTTCCAACTATATACGTGGACGCAAAAGACAAGAGCCAGAAGTATGAAGTAGCCGCAAAATCGCAACTGAAGAAAATACAGAAGATTTGGGTGAGAGAGTGTTACAAGGCGGTTGATAAGGCCAAATTGGAAGAGGAAAGCCAAGACAAAAGGGCGCAGAATATAGAGGAAGCTAAAAAAATAGTCATCCAGATGGACCCTAGTCTGCCTAAAGCCGAAGTAGTGAAAATATCTGAAGGTAAGGCTCTATGATTTGTTTTATCCATAACATAGTAATCAGGGAAATTTTTGAGATATTGACTTGTCTATTTGTTGTAAGTACTTAGGATAGTTTTACAAATAATAATGAAGATTATGAAAACATTGCTGCCTACTCGGCCAGAGACAATGTTAGTCTATAGACAGTGTGTCCGACAATGTGTTAAAGGTATAAGTATAGATACTGCTAAATCATTAGCAGAAAATTATTTATATCTAGTAATACTTAGTTCTAATTAGTTTTAAGTTTCTTTATAACTTGTCTTTGTTCAGGTAGACAAACATTATTTTTGTTTTTATTTATCAACTCATTCGAGATTTCAGTCTGTCCAGTGGAAAATGTTATACTAAGAATGTGCATGAACTGTGCATTTCATGCCAACTCTAAGAATGTTACCATACAATCCACTATGCATCCATGCTTGCAGCAAACATATACTATAAAAGGCAGAATGAAAAATTTCATTTAACATTTCACTGGCGTGCCTTTAGGTTTCCTTTATTGTGTGTGTTCATAATAGTTACATATTGCATCATCTCATTGCAGTTGCATTTGTTACTGCATTCATAGATAATATTGTTGAAATACATAGGTACACACAATGTTAGTTTATGTTCGTTTCGTTTAATAGTAATTCCTTGTTTATGCCAAATAGATAATCGTGCCCGGAGAATCATAGGAGACGAGAACTTAGTCTCTGAAAGACTGCAAAGTCTTGAGCATCGTCGTGGAGTGGCCCGCCTATCTGTCTTTTACAGGCTACACTTTGGAGGATGCTCTCAGCAGCTTCATGATTTAATTCCACCTTCGCCGTTCCACTATCGAACTACCAGGAATGGGTCAGGGCTCCATCCCTATGTAGTACAAATTCCAACCACTCGTACAAAACGCTTTGCGTCTTCTTTCCTTATAAGTACGGCTAGAGACTGGAATGCTCTGCCCTCCCACTTATTCCCCAAAAGATACAATTTGGATGTCTTCAAAAGAAGAGTGAATAGGTATTACTTGAGTATGCGTGATCCATCCCAGACCGTTTCGTCGCCTTCCACCAAGTGAGAAGCAGTCAAACGCTACTTAGTTTTAAATAAAAAAAAAGTAGATAGAGCTTACAGCCATAGGACCCAAAGGCTACATTGTTCAATTGTACTAATTTTTATACCATGGTAATCACAAATTAATAATTTGCCTTAATTCAACATAGTAAGTCATAAAGTGAGGAGTCTATCAATTGGGTACTTTCCTCAAGGTCAAAAATAAATTATTTGGTACTATTATTAAAATCACTCAAAAAATGTCACTTGTCTTGTCATGATCATAATCTTCTCCTTCAATTAATAATTTAATTAACTGCCTCCGTGGTGTAGTGGTTAGAGTGTTCAGTTCATACCCGGAGGCCGCGGGTTCGATTCCCCGCGGGGACAAAGATTTTGTGTTGATGTGCAGGAGGGCACGTTAAGCCGTCGGTCCCAGTCACTGTCTTTGACATTGGTCGTTACCTAAAACCATGTCAGAGGCCTTTAAGGCGGTTTAAAATCTTTGACACTAGTGTTAGTCACTATTATTTATTAAAACTTTAAAAACTTTATTGATCCACAATTAAAATTGTTTACAATTGGCGGACTTAACGCTAAGAGCGTTCTCTCCCAGTCAACCATAGGGATAAACAGATAAATTGTTGCGGCGCAAAAAAAAAAAAAAAATATATATATATATAAATAATATTATATATCACAAAACATTTATTATAATATATACCTACATATAATATATACCTAAGATTATAATATGACATAAACATACACATTATACACTACATACAATATACACACACATATTATATACCTACATAATAATTACATTACACTATTACGATGATGACGATGGTGATATAACCTATTGGTAAATAACTAATTCATAAGATGAGAATGAACTCTTCTTTTAAAAGAAAATTTTGTGGAAATTTCTTTAAAATCAACGGGCAAAGCATTCCAGAGCCGTGAAGCTTGTAGGGTAAAAGAGTTAGCAATAAAGTTTGTGCGATGTAAAGGAATGAAAAGAAGACGAGAGTCTGCAGAACGAAGTTGCCGATCATGAGTATCGGATAGGAATTGAAATTTACTTTTTAGGTATTCCGGAGAATTGGGATTAGATAGAATTGAAAAGAGAGTGCAAAGAATTCGCATTTGTCTGCGTTCACGGATAGGAAGCCATTTAAGCTCAGAACAGAAAGATGATATATGATCATATTTACGAAGGCAGAAAATGAAACGTGTACAATTGTTAACGAGACGATCGAGCTTATTGAGAAAATCTACTCTAAGATCTGGGTTACACACATCAGCGTAATCAATTATAGGGAATATTAATGTTTGGACTAACAATATCTTCGTCTTTAACGGTAGAAAGTTTCTTAGGCGGTTAAGCTGTTTGTTGGCGATGGATGGCGTAGAGCAAATGGACTGTATAATGATGTTTGGAAATTGGGACGGCCGGTTCCTTTTTGCAAGAAAACACCAGGTGGAATTTAAACTATATTTATTTCTATGACAATCTGTCTGACAATATTTACAAAGGCTTCTTAATTTTCTTGAACGTAGTCTTAATTCACAGCAGACAATGACGACGAACACACGTAGACACAACTTAGACAATACACACAACAATACACACTCGCAACGAGATAGTGGCGGTGTATTTCGGCTATCCCATCGCACGCAGGTAGTAACAGCGCGCGTGAGGCTGTCGACCAATCACAATGCACGCGCGGTCATTCATCCGCATGACTGTAGTGGGGAGCTACCTGTTTGGTAGTCATTCCGGCATTGTGTTTGGTTGACCCTCTTACAATTTTGAGCGGCACGCTGTCTGTCGTTAACACTGTTGAAGCGCTATAGTAACAGAACGACTGACTTCAGCCACTTGGGATGTCCAGCTAAGCGTCGAATCAATATAGAAGCCAAGATTCTTTACAGCTTTACAGTATGGGATAACACAATTATTAAATGTGACAGGCGCGACAGTGTTAAAGTCAAGCTGACATATTTGCTTTGAACTACCCACTATTATAGCTTGGCACTTAGTGGGATTTACCTTAATTCCGAATTCATTTGACCAAGATAAAATAGCCGACAAAGCCGCGTTGACACTCGCTACACCTGACTCGATATCATCAACTGATGACTGAGCATATATTTGCAAATCGTCTGCATAAAAATGGTAAGAACAGCCAATGGAAGCAGAAAGAAGGTTTATAAAAAGAGAGAAGAGTATCGGCGACAATATACCGCCTTGAGGCACACCATTGGACAGATCATTCCAGTCCGAAAATACCCGGTCTATACGCACCGCTTGTTGCCGGTTGCGTAGATATTCAGAAAACCAATCCCTGACTGAAGACGAGAATTGAAGATGCTCAAGGATAGCAAGCAGAATATCGTGGTCTACCATATTAAAAGCATTGGAAAAATCAATGAGAACTAAAACAGTGACCAACGTATTCTCCATGCCCAACCGAATATCCTCGGTGACTTTGAGAAGAGCAGTAGTAGTACTGTGTCCGAGACGAAAACCCGACTGAAAGGGTGTAAGGAGGGAATTGTTAAAGATATAGGAAGACACTTGAGCATGAACTACAGCTTCTATTATTTTTGACAAAAAAGGGAGTATAGATATAGGCCTAAAATTATTCAAGAGAGTAGGAGAGGAAACTTTAGGGAGAGGAATTACATACGCTTTCTTCCAGAGAGAAGGAAAGGTTCCAGTAGCCAACGAGAAATTTATGATATGAGTCAGAATCGGGAGAATTACAGTTAAAATATTTGTTACCATTTCTCGACTCACATCATCACATCCAACCGCTTTGGATTTAATGGCGATAACAATTTCACGAATGTCGTCTTCAGTCGCTGGAGAAAAATTTAAAGGAATAACAGGTTTGGCCATGGAAGAAATTCTCGAAATAGTCGCTAATTTAATTGTAGGATCAAGAAAACTAGTTGAAGAGAAGTGATTATTAAAATCATTAGGTGAAAAGGAAGTGGAATTAGTATTAGTAGGATTTTTACCAAGGTTAAGAGAACGAAGAAACTTCCATATGTTGGCCGAAGACGTATCAATTAAATTATCACAGAAGTACTTGCGCTTGGCGGCTCTTACCATGTTATTGCACCGATTCCGCGCCTTTTTGTATGCGACCCAGTTGTCATCACACCTGTCACGCTTAAACAAACGAAAAGCACGATCCCTTTTCGACATAGCCATCCTAACTCCCCTTGTGATCCATGGAGATGGTGGACGCTTCAATTTAACAGCTTTAAGAGGAGCATGAACATTATATAAGGAAATAATCAATGAATTGAACCTGGAGACTTTTTCATCCAATGTTGCTGCCTCAATTATAGGTGAAAAATCCAACTTAGTTGCATCACCAAGTAACTTGTCGCGATCCATACCAGACATATTGCGAGTCCAAATAACAGAAGGCTTAGCCTTAGGGGCTCTTAATTTATAAGACATGTACACAAGATCATGTCTGGAGAAAGCAGGTGCTGAAACTTGCCCGTGCTTTACAACAAGGTTAGGGGAAGAAGTGATAATCAAGTCAAGCCATGTGTCGTCCGAATCTGGATTGAAATGAGTAGGCTGCAGAGGCAAAACAGAAAGATTAACTGACTTGAGTATATTAAGAAGCCTTTGAGAACGCGTTTCATCGCTATGAACAAGGTTGGTATTAAAGTCACCCATGATTACGTGATGTGTGTAATCCGAACAAAGGGAATCTAGAACTGGCTCAATTTGAGCAAAGTAATCAATACCACTGGACTGTAAAACAGGGGGACTGTAAACGACTCCAAGAAGGACTTTAGTCCCATTGACAGAAATTTCCAAAAATATAAATTCTGCTGCACTTGAATACTCAGGAGGAGATGTCACTAATATTTTATATTGAATATGGCTACGGAGATAAACCGCAACACCCCCACAACGCGCGCCTGTACGATCATTTCGTATTAGAATATAACCAGGAATTGCGTACAACGCTGAGGATAGGCACGGTTTAAGAAAGCTCTCAGAGACCAGTATTGCATCAAAAAGGCCCGAAGAAAAAGTATCCAATAAATCAGTGTGGTGTGCTGGTATACTTTGAGAATTCAAGTGGCATACGTTAAAGTTGTAAGAAGTTCCGGACATAGCATTTATAAGAAAAGTTTCAAGAGTGTTAACATCACAAAACGATTCGTTACTAGAAACACAAGAGTGAAAAGACGCATCATCATCAGACATAATAGATTAAATATATACCTATATAAATATATAAACGATACAAATATTACGTAATAATTATAACACAAATATAACTTTCAAATAAAATAATTAAATAAAGTACAATATCTGCATGTCCTGCCGGTTGCCAGAAAAAAATCTAAACAAAACGCAAAAGAACTATGGCAAAATGTCTGTTGGCCAGAGACAAGTAATGAATGACAGTGACGTTTAAAAAAATATTGAAATTTTGACATTGACAGCAATTGACAGCTTCTATTCGTGAGAAATAAAGTAAGAACCTACCTATGTACCTACATTATTTTGATTGAAAGTGGTTAAATCTCGGCCAACCTACTTATAAAATAAATCAACGAACAAGAACGTATTTACGTAATCGAAACTAGACAATGAGGAAAGAAACAATTGTAAATAAGAATATCTGTACGGAAAATATGTATCAAACATCTCATTTCTTCACCGTGCACTTTCTTCTTGACCTGCCAGTCGGTTCAGGCGAAGTGAACACAGTTGCTGCGTCGCCCGTTGTTCCTGAGGCCGCCGAAGACCCCGCCTCCTCAGGTTGAGGCAAGCCGCTGAGATCAGCCTCCGTAAAGAGACGCCGCAGGGAGCCGTCATGCAGTTTTACGACAACGACTCCATTCGAGGTCCAGCACCTACTCATCCCGAACTTTTGGCGTGCCTGGACAAACAAGGCTTGCCGCTGACGAGTCAGGAACTCGGATACGCTGTACGGGGTCCCCTTAAAAGCAGACTTCTTTTTCCATACTGCAGTCTTGTCTGATATATCCGAGAATCTTATCAGTATGGGCCTGCATCTTTTCTCAGTGACCTTACCGATTCGATGGCAAACGGTGATGTCCTCAGCCTTGATGTCTTTCAGCCCCAGCTTATCTCGGAACAAGTTACACACACATTGAGAAAGTCCGCTCTCCACATCCTCAGATACACCGCTGAGAAGCAGATTTTTTCTTCTATGCCTTGTCTCCAGATGGTCCACAGACGAAGAGAGTGCCACTATCTGCTGGAAAAGTAGTTTGACCATATCATACACTTGGTTCTTGAACTCTTCGTACTGCTCCACAAGGCCTGGCGACACATGACTGCTTGAAGCAACAGACTTGGATCCCTTCAGCCGCGATTCAAACTCACCCATCTTTGTGGTCATCATGGACATCAAAGCTCTCTTGCCTTCAAGCACTTCTTCAAAATTTGCCATTTTAGGGATATAAGTGATTATTAATTAGTGTGAATGTCAGATGTAACTAGGTTATGAAAGTGTTGTATGGCGGGCAGGACAAATGTGAATACTACTAGTTTATTTCATAGATCCAGACGAAATAACAATCATGTGTGGCAAACACCTCTTGGACTTCAATTTAGGATAGTATTCAACTATGTAAGTACTTAATTTTCTTAGTTAAATATATTTTATTTGAAGAGCTATGTGTTGTCTTTTTTAACAACTACCGCCGAAAAAACCCCTAACTATTACATACAATAATAAGAAGAAAATGATTATAATAACCATTTTCAATGTGATTTTAGATTTATTATTGCAGAAAACTGAAATGATGACGTTATTTATTAGTGAATATTTTATACAAATTTAGTTTAGAATTTTTTTCTGATTTGAGTTTTTAAAAGTAGTGAATTGCAGAATTATAATGAATTTCTCGAAAAAATCTGGATATATAGGGTATTTCAGGGTCCGAAATCGATCTAGCTAGTTTAATTTTTAGACAACCTCTGTTTTCTGCGTTTTTATCGAGTGAAGCTTAGTGTCCAAGGTTCTTTTATTTAGAGTAGCAGTATCATGGAATTTATTCCAAGAAACAGCTGTGTTTACTATAGAAATACGTAAATCTATAATTTGTGTAGATTAACTGTAAGTTTTATTGTCGCTGGTTTTAAAATGTTATGTGTCTTTGAGAACAGTCTAAAAAAATTTAAATTGCATAAAGAAATTTCATCTACATTTTACCCTTAGGCTTGCCTCACACCAGAATGGCAGCTAATGGCAGCCTAGTTCTCTGTCAAACCAAACAAACTCCAAGCTAATTGGTCCCATAGAGCCCTGCAAAACTGATTTGAGTCTTCAAAATTAAAACTTGAGGACTCAAGTCGACATCCATCTATATCAATCAATCAATCACGTCAATGAGGACATCTCTAAATGAACCACATTCACCTTTATTTCTATCATTGAAATTGCATCCTCAGCTACTATCTTTACATTTATACATTATCATCGCCTCCTCTGTCTGTATGCCATAGGTTAGCCAAGGCCTCCTCTAAATGCCTTCATTTCCCTCTTATCTCCTCATTTGCAATGCTGTGATATAAATATGGCCATATTGTTAATCCTGTCCTTTTACTTACAGCTGGTGACTACCGAGGCAAGCGTATATGCGTGCGCGGTTGGGTGCACAGGCTGCGAAGACAGGGCCGCGCGCTTATCTTCATGACGCTGCGGGACGGCACCGGCTTCCTGCAGTGCGTGTTGCACGGCCAGCTCTGTCAGACGTACAACGCGCTTGTGCTGTCTACAGAATCCTCGGTTATGCTGTGGGGGAACGTTGAGGCGGTGCCGGAGGGCAAGAAGGTGAGCCGACTGTGTGGAGACATCTCTTTCTCTCTTTCTTTCTCTCTTTCTTTCTCTCTCTTTCTCTCTCTTTCTCTCTCTCTCTTTCTCTCTCTCTCTTTCTCTCTCTCTCTTTCTCTCTCTCTCTTTCTCTCTCTTCTCTCTCTCTCTCTCTCTCTCTCTCTCTCTCTCTCTCTCTCTCTCTCTCTCTCCGGTAAGACGGCACTAGCTTCCTGCAGTGCGTGCTGCACGGCCAGCTCTGTCAGACGTACAACGCGCTTGTGCTGTCTACAGAATCCTCGGTTATGCTGTGGGGGAACGTTGAGGCGGTGCCGGAGGGCAAGAAGGTGAGCTAACTGTGTGGAGACATCCTTTCTCTCTCTCTTTCTCTCTCTTTCTCTCTCTCTTTCTTTCTCTCTTTCTTTCTCTCTTTCTCTCTCTCTTTCTCTCTCTCTCTCTCCTGTAAGACGGCACCACAGATATAGATGTAATAGATAACGCCCGTATCTAGATTTGTATCGAAACCAAGCGTGCCAACTTTTTTAATGCCTACTGTGACGTCACAGGCAATTTTAGTGACGGGAAATTCAAACCGATTCAAAGAAAATTGCTCGCTACGATTTAAACGATTTATTGAAGACGCACGCCGCCGCCCTGATTGTCTCGCTCATACTCATAGATTTTATATCTGTGGTCTCGCTCGCTCACTCCGCGCTCGCTAACCATACGATCGATTAACATTCAAGTTAATCGATTTGTGATAAAAATCACAATCGATTTTCTGATTGACGAATGATATGAAATTGGATAAACAAATGATTCTAAACAGAAAATTGTTTGATAATAAAGAATAAATATTTATGCTAAAATAATTTATTTTAATTTAACTGAAGTTCAAACTATACCAACTTATTAAAATTTAAATTAAAACTAAAAATTACAAATTATGTAAATATTTTAATTGAATTTTAAAAATAATACGAGTATTATTCTTAAATAATCGACCAAGTGCGAGTCGAATTTGCGAATGAAGGGTTCCGTACTATTATCTATAAAAAAACACGTTTGTTGTATGGGATGTATTTATTTTATTCTGTTTTTACTCCGGCGAAAAAGAGTGGCGTCGTAGCACTCGAATGGATGGACCGATTTCAATGCGTTTTTTTTAACGTTAAAGCAACTTCCCTTACGGTCGTTCTTAGCCATGTCAGGCTTGTCTCACTCCGCGTAGAGGTATCGAAAATATACCGCTTTAATGGGGGAAATTCAGTAGGGATGGCTCACTAACGAGCAGTGAGCAGTGACGCACGACGTGCTTTGACTTGAAGCTTTTCTACGCACATTAGCTAAAAGTGGCCGTTTTTCGCAAATGTGCGTAAAAAAGCTTCACGTTCGCACTTTAAATTATAAACAGTAGTTCATAAAATAGTTAAAAGGGTTTGGTCAAGACGAAATTTTAAATGATATCACCGTTTCCTTTCAAATGATTTATTTCTAATGGGGGCGCCACTGGGACCCGGAAAATTCAGGTATGGCCTTAAATTGGCTCTTTAATAATAGTTAATATCATTCGTCAGTCCGATATCGATTAAAATCGATTATTGGTATATGTTGTAAAACGAACAACACTAGTCGCTAAATTTTACTGACGAATGAGAAATTGCCGGTACCACGACATCGTAGTGATGCGCGACAGTATCGCTTGCTTCGATATTCATTGCTTCTTAACATACAACGTCGGATCAAAACTCAAAGCAAACCCGGCAATGTAATGTGAATGTAGTTTTTTAACCTTAATCTATACTTATTTAGGTATAATCTTAGAATCACAGCTTGGAATACTTAAAAAATTGTTTTAAAATGAATTTACACATAATTTTTTTTCAAAATAACTTAGCTGTGATAGGAAATATGTACTTGACTTTGGGCGCTTGCAATTTTTGGGCTGTTGCAGTTTATTATCACGCAACGAGGCATTTTTTTATTTTTCGCTGCCGCTGGCTGCAATCACAGACGCGCGCGGACTGTCAGTAGCGGCGGCCAACCTCGACGCTTTGTCTGAGAACTTACACGCGAAGTAGGTGCATTTAAGTCGTCTATCTATATCTATGTCTGTGGACGGCACTATCTTCCTGCAGTGCGCTGCACGGCCAGCTCTGTCAGACGTACAACGCGCTCGTGCTGTCTACAGAGTCGTCGGTCATGCTGTGGGGGAATGTTGAGGCGGTGCCCGAGAGCAAGAAGGTGAACTTCTGTGTGGAGACCTCTCTCTTTTTCTTTCTTTCTCCCGCTCTTTCTCTCTGACCGGTGGGACGGCATCGGCTTTCTTCAGTGCGTGCTGTACGGCCAGCTTTGTCAGACGTACAACGCTCTCGTGCTGTTCACTGAGTCCTTGGTCATGCTGTGAGGGAACGTAGAGGCTGTGCCGGAGGGCAAGAAGGTGAGTCAGTGTGGAGACATTTCTCTCTTTCTCTCACTGTCTCTCTCTCTTGCCGGTAAGTCGGCACCGGCTTCCTGAAGTGCGTGCTGCACGGCCAGCTCTTTTAGAAGTACAACGCGCTTGTGCTGTCCAGAGTCGTCGGTCATGTTGTGGGGGAATGTGGAGGCTGTGCCGGAGGGCAAGAAGGTGGGCTTACTGTGTGGAGACATAGCTCTCTCTCTCTTTCTCTCTCTCTCTTCTCTCTTCTCTCTCTATCTCTATCTCTCTCTATCTCTATCTCTCTCTCTCTCTCACCAGTAAGAGGGCACAATTAGTTTTTAGACGTTTTTATTGGCATGGACTCAAAGTTCTCTTTCCGGAACCCTACACTGTATGTGGCCCGAAACACACTTGGTCAATTATTACAAACAAACATTATCATCATCATCATCATTAGGTCTTTGCTCTGGTAGTACAGAGAGGGTTGTGCTCATGTTGTGGAGACAAAAAGACCTAATGATGATGATGATAAATTAATATACCATGTGAAAAACTTATGTTTATTCAAATTGTGCAGGCACCAGGGGACCATGAGTTAACAGCGGACTACTGGGAGTTGGTCGGGCTGGCGCCGCCAGGGGGCGCTGACGCTATCCTCAACGAGGAAGCACACCCTGATGTTCAGCTTGACAACAGGTTGGTTTATACTTCTCACATCTTATCCATTAACACGGTGAAAGTGCGTTTTGGGTCTTGCGGCCCTATAAATGTCTGCTTAGAGCCGCATGACCTCAAATGCTTTATAAATATTTTTTTATGCCTGCACGAAATTGTTAATGTCACCTGTTTAAATTACCGTCGTTGTTAAATTAAACTTGTTGTGTTGGTTCATGACAGTGACAGTGTAGTACAGTACTGGAAATCTGGAAGTGGGAATTGCCAACTTTACTTGAAGAATCTTCATCGTGACGTCACTTCCTCAAATAAGCTTGCCCTTCGTAGTAAATGAAGGTCATTGGGATTTTTACAAATATCTAAATATGAAAGACCTTATTTTAAAATCTGATTAGAGAAACCTCCTAGAGTCCATTCCTCAATTTTTTTAAAAAACAACTTGACAAGCAATTTATTTCATAGTATAATAATACTTAATTATATTGTCTCTTAGGCACATCATGATCCGTGGCGAGAACACTTCCAAGGTGCTGCGCGCGCGCGCCGCTGCGGTGGCGGCGTTCAGGGACCACTTCGCGGCCAGGAAGTATACGGAGGTGCAGCCGCCCACGCTGGTGCAGACGCAGTGCGAGGGGGGCAGCACGCTGTTCAAGTTCAGCTACTTCGGGTGAGTGTAGAGGACACTTCGCCCCCAGGAAGTACACGGAGGTGCAGCCGCCCACGCTGGTGCAGACGCAGTGCGAGGGGGGCAGCACGCTGTTCAAGTTCAGCTACTTCGGGTGAGTGTAAAGTACACTTCGCCCCCTTTCGGCTGGTATCGTTTAATTTTATGGAGTAACTCCATGGTCTTTGTCGTTTTTGTTTTGACGTGTTGTAATTCTAAATTGCCGGTATAGGCATATTGGTTAGACATTGCAAACTGGAGAGGCCAATTCTTATTGATTTTATAGGAATGAATTAACAGTATTATAATGATATATATTTTTATTTTCTTTTTTTTATATATAAGGCAATGTAGTGACGCTTACGCGCATGATGGGAGTCATCAGCGTGAAAGGCTACAAGCCACTCCGTGCCTCTGGTCATTTCTTACGAATTAAAATTATAACGTAAACGAGTTTAAATTAATTTTGAACGATAGCAATGTTTGCACGCCTGTCTGCAGGTTTATACATTTACTTACATCGCTATTGAATATTGCAAAGAAATGATTCTATCTTCTCTTCCTAACTCTATAAGTTATCCACAGCGAGACGGCGTACCTGACGCAGAGCTCGCAGCTGTACCTGGAGACGTGCCTGCCGTCGCTGGGCGACGTGTACTGCATCGCGCAGTCGTACCGCGCCGAGCAGTCGCGGACCCGGCGCCATCTCGCGGAGTGAGTGCGGCACTTTTAGACATTTGAATAAATGGAAGCTTTTTCCGGAGTTTTTAGCGGGAAGACAAGGAGCTCAACAGAGTTTGCTTTAAAGTTTACTTTACATTGATTCTAGTGGGGTTTATAATGTGATTGTTAAATTTGTAAAATGTTAAATACCAAAATATTGAATTTCCCATCCGGACCACAATTTTAAATTTGCAAAATGTTGAGTACCAAAATATTGAATTTCCCATCCGGACCACAATTTTAAATTTGCAAAATGTTGAGTACCAAAATATTGAATTTCCCATCCGGACTAGGTACAATGTTGAATTTGCAACATTTTGGTTCCTAAAATTTTGCGTTTGTAAAACAGCTCTTGCGGCTTTAAGCAGAGCCCCGGGCTGCAAGAAGACCATTTAGCATGATGGTGGCGAGAAAATGAAAGACTTGGATTGGCCACTTACAGTCACGAAAAATAATTACCTCAGTATACAATTTCCCAACTTCAACTCCACAGATACAGCCACGTGGAAGCAGAATGCCCGTTCATCGATTTCGAAGAATTGCTAGACAGGATCGAGGATTTGGTCGTGGATGTCGTCGATAGGGTGCTGAAATCGCCCGCAAAAGACCTGGTCTATGATCTCAACCCGAATTTTGTGGTAAGAACCCTTTTTCTCATCTAAATAGGATTGTGAGTCAAAATGTTTTCATACAAAAACAATACCGGTTTCTCCACTTTTCACTCTGATTTTGACTGTTTTTGGAAATTATGTAGGTCATAGGTATTTATGTATTTATGACGGTTAAAGTTTGTTTAAATCTGTATTTTAATTAATCATATAACTTAATCTGAAACCGACAACAAAATGGTTTTTTTAATCTGCCCAAAAACAAGTTATAAGTTTTTTAAATCTGATGGAAGGGGTTAAGGGGTCAAGTTCAGTAAAAGGATCCACGTACAGCAATATTGACGTCATTTCTATTAGGTCTCGCGCGTAGTGATAGTGAGATGTCCCCACCACGCTCCCATTCTTATATTTAAAAGTGCTCCTTCAAAATTTAACCAACATTCTTGCCGATTAAAAAAAAAATATGGTATTTTTTATTATATATTTTTATATATAATAAAAAATATCATTAAAAAAATTTTGTTAACCAAAAAAATACACAGTAAAACAGCCTATTTAAAATGTTTGTTCTTTTTACAGCCTCCAAAGAAGCCCTTCAAGAGGATGACGTACGCTGAAGCCATCAACTTCCTGAAGGCCAACAACATCACCAAAGAAGACGGCTCCTTCTACGAGTTTGGAGAGGTTGGTTGCTTGTTTCTACCTTACAGCTAGAGTACGGTTATGTTACGTGAAGCTTTTGTACGCACATTTGCGAAAAACGGCCACTTTTAGCTAATGTGCGCAGAAAAGCTTTACGTTCGCACTATAAAACAGTAGTTCATAAAATAGTTAAAAGGGTTATCTAGGGTTTGGTCAAGGCGAAATTTTAAATAATATCACCGTTTACTTTCAAATGATTTCTTTTAAATGAGGGCGCCACTGGACCCCGGAAAATTTGGGTATGGCCTTAAACAACGTGTAAGGGACATACCCGTAATAAATCGAAACACGGGCTATACTAGATCACTATAGTTCATTGATAATAAGATAACACTCAAAATACCAAAACATTCGACATTCTATTACAAATTGCCCGAGCGGCTGCACACCTTCGTATGGTAATGACAAATTGTTTTAAACATTTTTGACTGTTAATTTAATTATACTATAGTGTTCTAGTATAGCCCGCGGTTCGATTTATTACGGGTAATTCTCTTCCACGTTGTACATGGGTTCACTAGTCTGAAAACTTGGAAGGGGGCTTATTGCATTGAGAAACATTTATTTTCTTAACTACTTTTTGTAATGAAATAAAAGCAAAGTTCATCCTGTCACTTTGTTTTTAATCAATGTGATACAGTCTGTTTTTTAATTACTGTTTCACATCTAGCATAGATGTGATGCTTTTGATCGCAATTTTCACTAATAAATAAAGGTATAATCCGGAAAAGGTCGACAGGAAACATGACAGTATTCCTATCTGTTGTAGGACATTCCGGAAATGCCCGAACGCAAGATGACAGACAAGATTGGAGTCCCGATCCTCCTGTGCAAGTTCCCGGCGGAAATCAAGTCCTTCTACATGCCGAGGTGCAAAGAGGACAAGAGGCTCACCGAGTCAGTGGATCTATTGATGCCGGGAGTGGGGGAGATGGTCGGAGGGTCTATGAGGATCTGGGACTACGATGAGCTTTTAGAAGGTAAGATATTGTTAAGTCTGCGCGCCTGGTACTCCTGACGCGTTTAGCTACGATGAACTTTTAGAATGTGGGATTTCCTTGAAACTTATTTGCGCCTAGTACTCCTGACGCTTTAGCTAACATTTGGGAGAAGATTTGACCCATTTTTCACCGGGTTGGAGTGGGGAAGTGAATACACACTGGAAACAAATTTATTATCCAGGAAAATTAAAACCCCCGACGACACCATCTAGTAATAAGTGGCGGAACTACACAATATGGATGGCGCCACATATTACTAAATAAAAGATGGCGTAGTGCCATTTTTTATTTGGCAGGTAAACTACAAAACCCGAATTTAAAGCGTTATCACCCAAAAACTTTTCAAGAACTGAACCGATTTTCATTAAAAATCACACTACACCGCAAGGGAAGTTGCTTTCACGTAAAAAAGCCGCATTGAATCGGTCCATCCGTGTAAGCGTTAAAATGCTACACACAGACAGACATTACCGTCAAACTCATAACACTCTTTTTTGTCGATGGTAAAAATATTAATAAAACCTTTAATTTTATTTGCAGGCTACAAGCGCGAAGGCATCGACCCCACGCCCTACTACTGGTACACGGACCAGCGCAAGTTCGGCTCCGTTCCCCACGGCGGGTACGGTCTCGGCCTCGAGCGCTTCCTGTGCTGGCTGCTCGACCGGTACCACATCCGCGACGTCTGCCTCTACCCGCGCTTTTTGGAGCGTTGTACGCCATAGATTCCAATTTCAATTTTATATTTTTTTATTTATTTGCGGCCAGTGTCTCTGTAAACTTGAAGATCATTTCTCTGCTGGCTGCTCGGTTCGTTCGTTCGGATTTGGAATCTTGTATTTTTATTTGCGGCCAGCGTTAGTTCAAAAAATTGAGTTTTGGTTTATTTATTTAAAATTTTCGAATGTGTGTACAGAAATAATTGAAATATGTATTGTAAGAGTTTGAAAATTGAACACCAGATGGCAGCATAGTGAAATCAGGTACAATACGCTGCTGTTACATTTGACGGAGCAAAAGAACTGTTACCTGATGATCCAGTGACTATAGTCGATTGGACCTGACGTCACTGTGTTGCCATTTGGTGACCCATATTCCAAAAAAAAAACCTCGTTCTGCTCTGTTTCTTGTTTGAATCAGGATTTATTTATTGAAGAAAGCAAAATTGAAGATTCTCATCTCTAATACACGATAGCTCATTTTATAATTTACTTGCATAAATGTCATCATATATCTAAACGTGAATCAGATACGCAATCTATATTTTCATTATTTTTAATTTTAAGTACATGACTGTAATTTTAATTTCAAACTTGGCATTTGTTTATGCATTTCTCGTGCTCTTTTAAAATAATATTGATTCAAAAGCCAGTATACAAAGATCTAAAATGGGTATCAACCATAGATATGACTCCATAAGTTAAGGAATGTTGTCATTCCATATTGTATTCCAGTTTTGCCGTTAATAAACAGCTTGTTACATATTAGTTTTTATTTTATTTTGTACTGTCACGCCCGTCAAGTTTGGCGAATGTGGTAGGTAAAAAAATTGCGCTCGAATTTTTAAGCGAAATTTTAAGAAAAAAGCGGTGAGATTTACAACATCGAAGTAACTGAGATGTGGATTATGATTAAGTGCAGAATTTTTAATCTGCAGCAATCTTATTTTAAAACACGGACTACTTTAGTACCTACTTTGTTTAAACCATTATCCGCAATATGTCACTATCAACTTAATTAGGGGTGAATAAGGGTTTAAACCAAGTCGTAAAGTTCCCGTTTTATAATAAGTTGAAATAATTGGCCAAGTGCGTTCAGGCCACGCGCAGTGTATGGTTCCGCAGTTGCGAATGCAAACTTTGAGTTTATGCCACTAAAACCGTTTGAAAACTAATTATCTATTGAATTTGTATGAAATTTTTTTTTTCTGAGTACATTTTATAAGTTAATCGCCTACAAATTTTTAATTTTTATACCCTACTTAGCTCTGATAGTTTTCCTTTAAACTACATTATATATAATATAGCTGTGAATTTTTTCACTTGGCCATATATAACCATTTAGCAGATAGAGCCTTGCCTCTAACAAAAATTTGCAGAAACGGATCTCTAAATCGAAAAATAGTGCTAATAAGCTCACAGTGTTTTTAAAAGGGGTCATGCGCAAAACGTCTCTTTCGCAAAATGTCCCCTAGTCGTAAACGTCTCTTTCGCAGAAGGTCGCTTTCACAGGTCTCTTTCGCAGAATGTTTCTTTCGCATAATGTCTCTTTCGCAAAATGTCGCGACAGAGACTTAATATACAATTTAGATTTTTAAACCAAAATCATTTAATTTATAAATAAATACGAGTTTATGAGGACAAATCGCCTGATTGAGCTAGCCCTAAAATAAGTTTGAACTTGTGTTAACTATATTTTGTAGTAACTACATAATATAAATAAAATAAACATCCAAGAACTAGGACAATTTAAAAGAGGCCATTTTTAAACTTACCTTGGCTGGGGATCGAACCCAGGACCGGATTGGCGGTCTAGCGTGTTGTCCATTTAACCACAGAGGTCGTCAAAAATAGTCGTATTAAAGTTATATAGTAAACTAATTATGGCGTCATAAGATTAGTACTTAAATTGACTTATGTATACTAACTGTAAGTATCAAAATTTTTCAAAATTTGGTCGAAGTTTAGATAAAAAATCTAATTAACTAATAATTTTGCTTCGAAAATCGAAATTTATTTTAAGTCCCTGTCGCTATTTTACGAAAGAGACATTCTGCAAAAGAGACATTCTGCGAAAGAGACATTCTGCGAAAGCGACCTTCTGCGAAAGAGGCATTATGAAAAAGAGACTTTTTACGACTAGGGGACATTTTTCGAAAGAGACGTTTTGCGCATGATTATTATTACAGCAAATTACAGCTTTCTAGTACTTATAGTTTCTAAATACGGCGGGCGGACAGACAGACACACATGGCGAAACTATAAGGGTTCCTTGTTTACTACGGAACCCTAAAAATGACCATCAATCATCCACAACCATGGTATAAAGTTATTTCATGGGAACTTGTGTAAAGGTTTTTTGTCAGTGGCTTTTTGTCTTGCGGCCCTGGGCTCTACACGGAGCCGCAAGACCCAAAATGCTCTGTCTGCCCCATTAGGGATAAAGACGTGATAGTATGTATGTATGTCAGAAAAACGTAAAACACGTTATTTGCTTCATAAATATAATATAAAACCCAACAAGTAATCCACACCAAATAAAAACACCTTACATCGCATTATCAACATGCCTCAGTTCAAGTAAGTTGTCTGACAATATGCTGGTCTCACACTGGTTACTCAGTCTAAACTCCTCCAAAATATCCGCACTGAAGTACTTGTTAATGATGGCAGAACACTTCAGATCCTGTGCAGCATGAGGCAAGCTCGTTGACAACTCAAACACATCCACTTTCAAAGCAGAAAGAAGTTTTAGCTCATTTTCTGCTATTTCGGTTGGCAACACTGCTCTTAGAACGATGACTTTTGAATTTAACGGCTTTATTTTCAAAGTCCATTTTTGAAGCATGTTTATTCGTTCATAGACTACTTCTAATAGCTTTCTTATATACTGGGTGGAGTAAGTGACTATTGGTCTCAGAGTTCTGATGCAAGCTTCGACTTTGTCGTCCCAAGTCTTGGCATTATGCAAGTCTTCAATGGTACATTTGGAGCCTTTTATTAGAGAAGCCATGTGCGTTGCCAGTGAGTTTGCCCAGTTGCCTCCGTCGATGGTATTCAGTCGTGTTTGAAGAAAGGTTTGGATGTCTGTTGGAGTCCCGCCGAGAAGGTAAACTGTGCTGGTGATGCCTATGAAAAAATTTGAGAGATTTGGTTAAGAAATAGAACATATAAGTTTTTTTTATCTAATAAGAATAATGTCACCCTAGAAGGTGCATTCAAACAAAGAATCTACTAAGTACAAATTAATAATTTGAAAATTGTATAAATTGTCCTTGGACGTTGGTATATTTAATGAAATTCACGAAGGGTTCCATAACATAAAAAATCACGTTGTATGGGAATGGGAGCCCCTTAATTATATTATTAATTACATATTTATTTTATTCTGTTTTTAGTATTTGTTGTTATAGCGGCAACAGAAATATATCATCTGTGAAAATTTCAACTGTCTAGCTATCACGGTTTATGAGATACAGCCTGGTGACAGACAGATGGACGGACGGACGGCGGAGTTTAGTAATAGGGTCCCGTTTTAATTCTTTTGGCATGGAATCATAAAAAGAGTTCGGAAATGATGTCAAAAAATATAAAATGTTTTGCCCCTTAAGATCTCGACCTTCCTGGCAATGGTATGTGCTTACATATTGATAGTATAAAATGTCGTCAATATACGTACCGAGTTTTTCCAAAATGGCTGCCATTTCCAGTACAACGATAACCCCAAACTCATAGCCTACCAGGTAGTAATGTTCCTTCATCGACAATCTTTTCCTTATTGTCTGTAATCCAAAAAACATTATTAGGTTAGGTAACATGTATATTTCTTACAAGCTTTTATTACCCGACTTCAAAGAAATTTTAAAAATTATTTATTTTGCAACGTATCTTGTACTCGATGTACCTTCTATATGTATAGGGTAAAAAAATCTAGGTCTATGTGTATAGGTATGTATGTTTAGGTCAAATCTTGCAACTCAAGTTTTAAACAGTTATCCTCGACCAATGTAGCAAAAATTTTGCATACATGTGTAAGTCGAATGAAAATACAATAATTTGGTCGAATACTTACATCAACCAATCTCTGCGCCAGTTCCCCAATGTCCTCTCCTGGGTGGTCGACCCCTCCCTGCAGAACGACAGCTGGCAGCTTCAATCGCTCGCAGAGAAGCTCGAACCGGGAGAAATGCGCCTCCAATCCTGGCACCACGATCAAGTAGTTCAGATTCTTGTTCAGTTCATCTTGCCGCTGGAAAATTAATTCAAGATTTTTAAAATTAGGTAGGTAAGTACTTTGTTGTTCGGTAAGGGGTCAGTTTATTTATTAGTTATTACACCATTACTGGACCAAGGGCCACATTAGATGGTATAATAGTTACACAGAAGATGCTGCGTCTCTGTTACCTCATCTTTAGGTCTGTTCAGTCTCCACTGCAGGAGCACGACTCAGTCTGTACTACCATAGCCATACTTGGCCGGAGCAGCCAGAGAACTTGGCCTACAATCACCACTCTGGCCAAACCGTTGGAGAGGTCTCATTGATGTTTATAAGCTTTGTTTAACTTAGTCCTATTCTACTCTGCCAGAAACCACACACTGTTACCTATAGATGATAAATCAATACTTAAATAGTGTCAATTTTTATTCCCGATATTTCCGAAGTTGGTGCCGAAGAAATAGCTATACATTCTACAATTTTTCTTTAGAAGTTTATTTAGCATCAATCACCTAAGTTTGGTTTCAGGCAGAGTAGAATAGAGCCACTCCAAGTCCTTCCGTGGATGTCGTAGAAGGCGACTTAGAAAATACAAGCTAAACAAAGCTTATAAACATCAATGAGACCTCTCCAACCCGTCTGGCCAGCAAAGAGAGTGTAGGCCAAGTCCTCTGGTTGCTCTGGCCAAGTATAGCTCTGGTCGTGCTCCTGTAGTGGAGACAAAAAGACCTGATGATGATGACTCACCTAAGTGAAATGAAATGAAATTTATTTGACACCTTAATGTACACAAAAGTTACACTGTTGGCCCCACACTGGGCAACATGCCTGTCCTGTGGTGGCCAGTTTGAAATTCCAATTTTGGTTAAAATGTGCCGAAATGGTTAATGTGTGTTAAAGTTTACACTTACCGTTCCATTAGGGTGGATGAGAGTGCGCATCGCGATAATATCCGTTGTGGCCGTTAGTTCGTCATCACCCAAGGTTTTGAAGAAAGCGCCAAAACCTTCCTCATCATTGTTTGTATACTCTACTTTCGTTTGAAGATTTTTTAGTCTGTAATCAATAGATGATAATATTATATAGATAAGTATTAAACTCTTCGTTATGTCTTCTCAGAATACTAGAGGATTGTTTTGGACATGTTTCCTAGAAAAGGAGACAATTTTAGGAGCTCCACACTCTCTTCACAGAAAAAGAGGAAGAATCTTACTTTTACGTCTACTACGCTAGATTTCTATTTATCCCGAAGGTTGCCTGGTATAGCGGATAGAGAATGCTATTAGCTTAATGCTAATAGCATTCTCTATCCGCTTTTTGTACCATTTATTATTAATGGTAAATAAAGTTCTTTTTTAAATTAAAAGATCCCACAAACAACTGTGTTAATCCCCAGATTAAGTTGACTTGGTGATTTTTGTGGAAAAATCACCACCAGAATAGAATAGATGTGATCAAGGGCTCTTGTATGCTGGTTCTTATTAACATGGTTTGACAACTCCAGCAAAACAGCTTTAGAAATTATAAAATATTCTGCATTTTCCACCTTTACGCATTGTCGCTATAAGTGGCTTACGCCCAAATTAGGTACTGATGACACTGTCTGGCCCTTTATGGATAAAGAGAGAAGCCAAAGATACTTTGGTGTAACCTATGTCCTAAGCAAATATTATGGCATTCGATACAAAAAAGCTGAACATACTTACTAGTCTATTACTTGAATCAAAGATACATAATAATTGTTAACGAAGAGATACTATTGGAGGGCCCTCAAGTAGGATATACTGGATAAGCTAAATGGGCACACAGAGATGGCAGCACACACGACTAGCAAACAAGTGACAAACGAAGTGCTGAATATGCTTAAAAATATTTATTGCGTTTCAAAAAAGTCATATTAAATTATTTAGCGTACTACTTTGTTTAAATAGTAGGAATAAAATATTTGAATGTTTTAATTATGACCATAAAGCGCCATCTAGTGACAAAGAAGAGAAATAATTATGTTTGTATAGCGATGGATAGGCATGCTTGAATGGATTAGATACTTACTCAGCAATAGTTATGGCTGGTATATCCTTTTCCAGGACAGTTATACCGAACTTTTCCCTCAGCACATGAAACAGTTCCTTAGCTCTGCCGCTGTCCACTCCAACTTGTTCAAGAGTCGTACTGTCTTCTGTAGCCTTGGTAATTGTTACACCTGAAATTTTGATCAGCATGACAGCTTATAGATATTTTCCAGTCTAACAGAAACAAACCCAGAAGGTCTAACATGATTTCGTTAACTTGATTAGCTTTTGAATTAAAATTTATCTAGGTATGTGTGTTCTCATGGTGAAGAATATCCTCTTCCAAATTGAAAAAGAAATGCTGAAGTAGTGAAGCAGAAATAGCAAAGTTCTAACTAAAGCTGGCCGTCTTTTGTTTTTGGACACATAAACGTCTATTATCCATTGTAGGTAACTTACTCTGGTAGGAATCACTGACAACTTACATTTTCCAAATTGAAATATGAAATCTATGGTTTGGGAGGAAATACTTCTTACCTGGGATTTTGTTAATTTCCTCCATCAGCAATAGCGTGGCAGTTGGCTCCGCGTGCGCATAAATGATGGAATCTCCGCTCTGCAGTGCCTTTTCAACTGCATCCAGACCCAAACGCCATCTACCGATCCCATCAGTTGAGGGATGTTCTGATCCTTGTAGTGCTCCAAACTAAACGACAATAATGGTGTAATTTAAAATAATTTCTATTTGGCTTAATTCATGACCAACTCCTTCGCTGTGAAGACTATTAACATACGGAGATGCGATTTTCATCGCGGAATCTTTACCCAATATAGGATTAACAGTGTCTCAACTTGTAATATCCGCACTATCTCTAATCTAAACTTTATGTGCTGAAGTGGAAATATGTAAGTATATAATACACACTTATATATGTAATATAAGTTGCGGATGCGCAGAGTCATGGAGTGTGGCATGCTTAACATCAAATTGCAATACAGAGTTCGCAATGTGGAGACACGACATCGAACAAAAGTTCACGTATAGAGTTGCGATTCTAAAATGAAACTGGGCGGGACACCTGGCTCGAATGAACGATGGTAGGTGGAGTAAGGTAGTCACCGAGTGGTGACCGGCGGCTAAGTAGGTTGATGATGTCAGACAGGTTGGAAGGAACTGGATCGCGATGGTAAGGGATAGAACAAGATGGCGTAGACAGAGGGAGGCTTATGCGCAGCATTAATAACTGACGATGATGATAATGAAGATTAAGATATCTACTCGTACAAGAATGCAAAAAAAGGCTTAGAGATCTTGAATATGATGAAGTGTTGATATGACAGTGAAGCTCCTAAATTGCCACTGAGCTGCATCGGATAGTAAAATAGAAAGTGGGTTTCGACCAAGTTAATGTTGTTAAATATCTGATAAAGTTTCACCAACCTGTTTGAAGTCTTGAATAATCAGTAGCAGTGCAGGGAATCCACCTAGCTTTCTGTTCTCAAGAACATCTCGAGGATCCTCATTGTCTCCAATCATCGTGAAATTCCTAAAATAAATAGGATCTGCTAGTTTTCTTTGACAGTTGTTTTTCCTACTGTGTCTTGTTATCTCTTAGGTACCATTTATCTACCTCGGCGTCTTTTGTTCTTTATCGTATAACCCTTTATCAATCTTCCTTATAAATCCTGAATGTATCGTTTTGAATAATATATTTTCAGAATCTTTACGGGTTTAAAAAAATAATAAATTAAAAGGTTATTGAGGATCCATTAATTTTTGAAAAAAAGTGAACCTCAAAATATTACCATAGAATTAAAAATCGAAAGGTAAACAATATGGACACACCTACCTACCTTAAATTATGAAAAATATGATGATGGCTGTTACTTTGTTACTCGTTAGTTAAAATTTAATTATTGGGAATACCCCAAACAAACCCGGCCTACCTCAAATTACGACACAGCTTCCTCGATTCAAGGTCCAAATTCACCAGCATCGATCTATCAAACTGCATCAATTCAGATATTCCTCCATTTAAGACGAATATATCCTCAATGCTGCCCAAGAGATTGCTTTCTTTCAGTAAGGATTCGACTTGTTTTCTTGTGTTTAAATCGAAATTGGTAGTTTGAACTTCTACGCCTAGGTTTTGCCAAGATCTGAAAAGAGAACATTCTTATTATTATTACCATACTTTGGTCGCAAGAAGTCCATTTTTTAATAAATAAACCTGACTAGACATAGGCCGTTCCTTTGATCAGATAAAATGCCTGATTTTGTTATATCTGAGTGTGTTAGGTAATAGGTAGTAGGGTGCGCTTTTCAGTTTCTGCTCCTGTTAACGGTCATCGGAATTACGGTTGTGACGTGGTGAGGCCATTGTTTGGATGATATGAATAAGCAATGGCCTCACCTTGAAGACTTAAATCAGCACTCCTATGGCTTTGACTACGTCATCTGATGATCACACAACGAACCAAAAAGGTAAGAACTTACAGTTTCTTGTATTTCAGATAGGAAGTCGGCCTAGTACAGTGCAGGTGTATCTTCTTAGCTCCGCGCGCCACAAGACGGTCAGCTAGCTGAACCGCGAAGTCCTCTCTCGGTGATATTATCAGTTGGCAGAGAACAGAGGAGCAGATTATTCTGAAAGAGAAAACAAAATTGACCCATTACTAACATTCACTTACACAATTCAGGTTTTGGTAGAAACTAATGAGACCTGCTTATGAATTACACAGTTTGTGCCGTTTGCAATACTTCGTGAATTTGGTCTTTTCTTTCAAGTTGGTCTGGAAAAAAGGAGAATATACCAGTTGCTTCTCTCCCCACGAAGAGCGTCAAAGCCGATCGGATGGGCAAGACACTCAATGGGAACATATTTCCTTCACATAAGATAGAAGGTCAGATGTCAATCTTAAATGGTTTAGGATTAGTTGATTTGTGTTAACCTGGGCTCCATTCTTGGCAGATCTTGCAGCATCAGCAGCACTCGTCCTCGGTGTCTGCTGGCTGCCAGCAGACGCAATGCCCTCGGTGCTTCGCTTGGCGCGTACGTCACTCGCGAAAGAGGACGGACGTGTCCTAATGCGATTCCTTCACTGATCAGGAGATGCAGTTTCTGGGAATTTTCAAAAGATTTAACATCTTGAATTTTTCTCTTCTTTGAAAATTAATCTTAAGATTTTTTTGTATTTTGAAACTTTAATCAACGGAAAAAAGAACAAGGTACTAGGTTCATAAATCTGAATGTGTAGACCATTTATAGACCAATTAAACAAAAATTAAACGTGAAAACATATAAGGAGGTTAAGAACTTAGCGGAAGAAAGAGAGACATGAAAAGCACTCCACTGACAAGAGCCCAGCTCTGAAATATAAGAAGAAGAAGACCATTGAATTTTAATGTTTGCAATAATTAAATTAGGTATTAAATTAATTACTTATCTCGCAGATACTTACCAAAATATCATCTAAATTTTCGTTTCTGAAGATGGAAGAGAAATCAACGAGCATGAAGGACCGGTTCTTGAACATGTGGAAGAGGCCATAGTTAACGTTTTCAGGATTAGACAACTGGACTGTGTCTATGGCAATACCTCCAGCGGCTACACACTTCAATGTTATCTGAAAATGGACACAAACAATGACGAATGATTAAATTTCCGTATTACCAATTGTTTTAATTTCGTGCTTGTATAATTGTTTTAATTGTGCTCAGTATATATCAACATTAAAGTCTGCATAGTTATTTTCCACTGTTGTTACGATAACCCTTTTAATTAATTTTGCAACAAAGATTCAGCATCGCTGAGTATACGGTAAGTGAGATTTAAAACAGGCTAATCGTTAGAGGATATTATAGTTAGATAACTATTGCTAGGTAGTAGTGTAATAAGTAGTAGTGATCTATCACATAGGATATGATCAAATGTTTTTTGTTTTTATTCTGCATCTGAGTTTGCTTTAAGTAATCGGCGCGTTAAGTATATATATGTCTATATAGGACAAAATATTAAAAACAAACAAGGTAATGAAATTAGTACAAACGTTTTTGAGAGACCCTCGTACACAGCTGATTACAATATCGCAGCCTTCATCTTTAGTGCGTGTGATGATCATATCACCAAAGCTTTCGTCCCGAGAATTTCCAATATTTTCCTCTGAAATTACAGAAAATAAAGCAGTCAATAGATATTTGTGTATAGTTTTACTCTTTGTGTTACATCATTTCAAAAAATATTCAGGAGGTACGATTCTGAAATATTGTACCTTTGAGTTCTGGGAACAGTTTCTTTAAGAAGTGCTTTTTCCTGAGATCAGATACGGTAGTGAAGACCTGGCATCCATATGCCAGAGCTATAGAAATTGCTGCTTGCCCCAAGGCCCCAGCTCCTCCGTGGATAAGGATACTCATGCCGGGATTTAATTTTCCTCTTATTGCCTGATAAAAAAGAAAAAAAGATTACATAAATTATTTCAATGATACAAACAAATAGTTACTAAAGTATGACTTTACAGAGATTAAGTAAAACGACCACCAACCCATTTTGAATCGGCTTACCTATCATCCCTATAGAGAAATATCATAGAAAAATAAAATATTAGCCTAGTACCATACCAACTATAATAAGGTAAAATTGTTCCGAGTCTTACTGTGGATGTCGTAGAAGGCGACTTAGGAAATACAAGCTAAACAAGATTTATAAACATCAATGAGACCTCTCCAACCCGCGTAGAGAGTGTAGGCCAAATCCTCTGGCTGCTCTAGTCAAGTATGGCTCATGTAGCACAGAGAGGGACATGCTCCTGCAGTGGAGACTAAAGATGATGAGATGAACAAATTATCTACGTACCAGGCAGTAGAAAGCATGGGCATACGCCAGTGGTACGGTGGCCGCGTCCTCTAAGCTCCACTGCTCTGGCACTGGCCACAACAGTCGAGGATCTGCTTTAACTTTGTTGCGGGCTGCACCACATTTCATCAGGCCCATCACGCGGTCTCCTCTGAAATAAGGAGACGTCTTTGATTCTTAGAAATTCTCGATTTCTTCTTCTTTTAAATAGATTGCACTAGGTAGTGGGAATCCGAGATCTTAGAAACCACATAGCCCTTGATGTCCTTGTAAATCATGGAGAAGTTAGTCCTGATTCTTACCTCTCTGTAAGTCCACTAAAGTCCATTCCAAAGCCATCATTAGCAGTTGAATCTTGAGATCTGTTCACGTCAGTAGCACTGAGACCGACATAATGTACCTGCAGAATATAACATCCGATAATTTGAGTATGTGATAAATACTTAAATAGGCCCAATATAGTAACATGCGAAAATATTACAGGGAGTTCCACAAGGGAGCATTCTCGCATTACCTACTAGTACCTGGGTGACCGAGCTTTGCTCGGTCGGTTACATCTCAAACATTAACTAAATTTCTTTAAACTTGTCTTAAAACAGTACAAAATAAAAAATTATACATTGTCCTTTTTTATTAAGTACAAATATTTTAAGGGGTGATTCAGTCCATCATATGGAACAACTTTTCCCAATAAATGTATATCGAAATACGAAAAGAAAATTTTCATTTTTCATAGTAATGATATCACGTGACCACTTCGATTTGTATGAAAACCGAAAAAATATTTTTCGTATTTCGATATACATTTAGTGGGAAAAGTTGTTCAAAATGATGGACTGAATCACCCCTTAAAATATTTGTACTTAATAAAAAAGGATATTGTATGTAAACTTGAACATAAAAAAAAAAACAAAAGTAAGTCACCGAGTGGGATTCGAACCCGTAACACTTTTTTTAGCGGTCAGCATCCTTAGCCGCTGAGCTAAGCGGATGGCACCCGGTGCGACGAAATTTGCGACCATATTCTGAGTGGAAAGAAAAACGAATGAAAACTCGAAAACACGCGTTTTCCCAAACATAAGACTAATCTAGATCGATTGTTTACCCCCAAAACCCCCCATTTACCAATTTTCAGCGAAATCGTTAGAGCCGTTTTCGAGATCACAGAAATTTATAAATATATATATAAATAAATAAATATACAAGAATTGCTCGTTTAAAGGTATAAGATTATTGGATCCATCCTTCTTTAATACTCTTAATCTTTTTTTAACAAGGCTATACAGTAAAGTGTAACACAAATAATAAGAATGTACCCATACTTCAATGCACATAATATGGCCTTGTTCCAAAACTTTGTAGGATACCTATCTTACGAAATCATACAGCATATACTGCAAATTCTTACCGTTACTGGAACACCTTTATTTTCATCTTCCGGGACTTGTACCCAAATCAAAGAATCAAAATCTCCTGGGTTCGTAATTTTTAGTGCAACATTATCGCTTTCAATCCTCTTTGAAGTTGAAGGCACATAGTAGTCGCCACCCCACATACCCTGAAATAGAACAACTATATTATCATTTTCATGATGTCAGAAGCTAATTTCTTCTTAGCAATAAAGAGCATAGCATCTAAAAGTGATAAATTCTCTATCACTTACATCATGCAAAACGTTGAAAACAAAATCAAAGTTTGAAAGATGTTTTAAATCATGATCTTCATAATTATCATGCATCATGGCTACCGCTATGTTATTGATATCATCCTTCCACTCTTTCACTAATTCCTTTAGACCAGTAGGAGCTGGATACGGTGCCAATATCAATAGTTTTTGATTCGTAGTCAGATTATTGCGAACTGTATGTAAACTTTTCAAATCTGATGATGAATTCACAGTAAGCACTGTGGTTGTAGTAACTGTCTGAGTTGGTCTCCATCGAGCCAACTCAATCCTGTGTTTCCCATTTCCAGCAGAGCAAAGAGTTCGGTATAAGGAAGTTGGATAAAGTCCTTTTGTTTCTACACCTTCGCTTAAAATGAAAGTGTTCCTTGGTAAAGTGTGGTAAAGAGCTTCAAAAGTCTGTAAAGAGGTAAGAAAAACTATTAAAAATTTCGGTCACAATAATTAATTTGGAGTAAAAACAAACAAACACCTACTATTTTCCTTGCAATATTCTTAAGGGGTATTTTGCCTTGTGGTTTCCGGCAGAGTACAATAGCACCACTCCAAGTCTTCCCGTCGATTTCTTAGAAGGCGACTTAGGATATACAAACTAAACAAAGCTTATAAACATCATGAGACCTCTCCAACCCGTCTGTGGCTGCCCTGACTAAATATGGCTCTGGAAGTGCAGAGAGGGTCGTACTCCTGCCGTGGATACTAAAAAGACCTGATGATGTTAATGATACTTACAGCTTTGTTCCATAAATCATCTGTGTACACAAGATCTGGCTTTTTAGCAACCTTATGTGGTCCGAATAATTCCTGAATATTTATGTGAATTACTTCAATTTCAAATAGTGGTGGTGTCTTCAGCAGTTCCTTTATCTTATCTAGACCACAACGGGTGTTCTTCAAAGAGTAAACTGTTATCTTTTTTTTGTTCAAATTTTCTGCGACGATTTGTGCATATACGTACAGAGTAGTGATTACCTATAAAATGTAAGAGATACTCATAAAAATAAAAATAAATACGTTTTTTGTACAAGCTTTTATTGTGAGACCAAAGTACTTTCTAAGAAAATGAAATAAGCCCAAACTCGATGAAGTTGCATCGTTTTATTACTGAGTTCCATCGACCACCGTCTCCGTGATTCCGAAGTGCTCTTCAAGATAAATGAAACGAGTCCTACTCAATGAGGTTATGTTGTTTTGTAACTGAGTTCCGTCTACTATCTCCCGGCTCAATCATCAGAACAGCTCATTGACTCAATATTGTATTGTCATCCGACTTACACAAGTACACAAAATTTTTGCTAAATCCGTTGAATATAACTGGTTGAATTGCAAGATTTGACCTAAACAAACATTCATTCACGCTTACATACAATATACATAGCAAGTTAAATAAAAGCTTGTAAAAAAAAAATACGGAGCCTTAGATATTTACTAACGGTTTCTGAAATTCAATAAGTCAAACCCATAAAATTTGGACTGAACAGTGTACTATTGGACATGTGAATACTTACGTCACAATCATCATGTTGAATGAAGGGCACAAATTTCAACGTTTTTGAGGATATCGAGTGCGTCACGGACGGTAATTTGTTCTTGAATCTCACCGACTCTATGGCTATTCCTCCACATCTGTAAAATTTTGATACGAGTACTTTAGGGTTACATTGCTACAGGATTTGCTAATTTATTGTTTACTTTACGAGTACTGTAGCGCACTTTTTTTACTGCTCCTTTTGCTAGACGTTTCTATCTTCGTCGTCCTAATCCTTTTCCTTATTTTCTTTATTATATATCTGTCTGTTACCTCTTCATGCTTACTACTGAACTGAATTACATGAAATTACTATATATAAATGAAAAAAAAAACTCGTTTCTCTGTTACATTTTACATGGGGTTTATGGGGAATGAGTGAAACATCGTATGGGGAATCCTATTTTGCAATAGACTGCAGTAGACTTTATTAAATAGTGCTAAATTAACGCGGACGAAGTCGCAGGCAAATGCAATTTTTACTAAAAGAGAAAGTGTAATGAAACTGATCATGTTCAAGGTGGTCAGTCGGTCTGAGCAAGGTCGCTGAAAAGCGCTGGATGCAGGCCGAACTTGATTAAATCTTGACGTTATGCGGCTGAAATTATGATGATGTTGATAGTGAGAATGGATATTGTTATCATTATTTTGGTCCAATAAAGTAATAAAACAAACGAACTTTATTGTCCTTCGCAGCTCATCGTACGTAGCGTCCAGAACCCCTTTACACGAGAGAGTCTGAGACACGTGCTTCTTAAAGTCTATAGCCAAGCGCTTTATGCAGTCTGCTTGCGAGACCCCATCATTCGAACTCCTCAGGGCTTGCATTTGTAGCATGCCGTCGATTAACGTCACCCAGTTTTCGTTCCACTTAAGTTGGCTATGGGTGAGCGGTATATTGATGTTGCAAATGGTCTGGAAGTGACCCCTGGAATAAATAAGAAACTTTGAGATACTATAAATATTTGAGTGAGCATTTCTTAAAGTTGTAATTAGTTAGCATGCAAGGACAGGTAGACACCACAATGTCAGATTTTTCAAGCTGCCTAAAGGCATCTGCCTTTTCTTGGCGACCACTATACAATGATGACAGCCGGGACCCACGGCTATGTGATTTCCGAAGCACCAAGGAGCTTAAGACATTTTTATGCCACTCGTGGTTGTGGTCTTGTAATCCTATTAAAGTGCGGACCAGACACGTACAACAGGTGTGGTCCGGTTCTCCGTCCCCGCACCTCTCCCCCGTTCTCGCCTCGAGTTGGGCTGCCTGCCTCCGTCTCTACTAAGCGAAACGGGGACGCATATTGCGCGGGACCTTAGGAGATTCCGTTCTGTATGTATTATAGTAATTCTGTGGCGCTAGTAATGCGCACTCCCGCTGGGCCATCAACCTCCAGATAAGATAAGAGATAAAGAGACATTTCAAACAGCACAAGTATGTATTTTCCCTACAAGTTACCTGTACTCATGTCCCCTTTCGTAGAACATCTTGTAGACATCTTCGCATGCCACCTCGTATGGCCCTTGGTGGTGTTCGACCATGTTGTCACTCACCGTGAGTGGAACTGCTATTGCCGTTACTATTCCATCGGCTATCACTCCTTGATCACAGTTAACCTTTGGAATTTCATACATATATTCATGAATAAATAAACAATAATAAATAATGAGCTATGTAAAATATTTATGATTTTTTTGCAATTGAGACGTAGACAAAAAAAATTTTTTGGCTTACTATATGGATCAGTAAAAAGTAAGGTATATGTATTAGTTTCTTTTCTCTATAAGCAAATGACGTCACGATTTGCTAAATAAAAAAATCGGCATTATCATACTAAAGCCGTCCAGGTAATTTGTATAGGAAAGTTTTTTTTTTGGTACTTTGCCTGTTATTGAAAATAGATATTGTAGTTTCATTGTACTCGTGCTTATACACGGGCACATTATACACGGGCTTATATATACTATGTTGATCTAGTATAGCCCGTAGTTCGATTTATTACGGGTATGTCCAAGTAGTATTATATCCAGCAGACGATTTTCTGTGATTAAATTGATGACTATACGTGGGATATCCTTGCCATACCATTATGTTGTAATGTAAAGGTAAAGGTGCCTAGAAATTACATAAATGTACTTATTTCGTGACTTGTACCTCAAAGCGTCCAGAGCCTCTCTGCCAGGTAACGGTGACATGCAACGGCTGGTCTTCTTGCAGAGTTGGTTGGAGGTACAGCATCACATCTTGGAAGGCCACTGACACCTGGCCTCGCTTCAAGTTGACCGTCATAGCCAGGGTGTCCCATACTGACACGAGGGCAGCTGCGAATGGGTAAACTTTTGTGCCTGAAAATTTAAAGAATTATATTAATTTATTTTATTTTATTTTAGTGTCTAATTTTCTTAATTTTTGTCTAGCGGAATTCGCTAGATGGCAAGAAGACAAATCAGACACTTTTGTCTAAACGTCTAAACAAACATTTTCTACGGGATTTGTATGAAATACAAAAGTGTGACGTCATGCTTTATTGGAGTCAAATAGCGCTCTTAATATCAGTTTTTCTGCATTAATTAATCTAAAATCATGTCAAATATGGATATTATCGATGTAAAGTGATACTATTTTATGACGTTTTATTTTATCATCATCATCATCATCATCAGGTCTCTTAGTCTCCACTGCAGGAGCACGACCCTCTCTGTACTACCATAGCCATACTTGGCCAGAGCAGCCAGAGGACTTGGCCTACACTCTCCACGCTGACAAGACATGTTGGAGAGGTCTCATCAATGTTTATAAGCCTTGTTTAGATTGTATTTCCTAAGTCGCCTTCTACGACATTCTCAGAAAGACTTGGAGTGGTCCTATTCTACTCAGCCGGATACCACACGACAAACACAGTTTTATTTTATGAACTGTAGTACCAAATAATTTATTTTTGATTCAGTCTTGGGATATGGGTTTTGTTTTGGCACGGTTACGTTTACTAATATTTCTTTATCATCATGTCATTTGGCATGTTACTGTACGAATCCTGAACAGTTATTGCTAATTATTGGTTTTAACCCCCGTCAAAACATAGGGGTGTTATAAGTTTGACACTATGTGTTTGTCTGTGGCATCGCAGCGCTCGAACGGATATACCTACCAATTTCGATATGTTTTTTTACGTGAAAGCAACTTCCTTTCTCTCTTCTCTCTCCGGTGGTCTTAGCCATGTTTGATGAAAATTTGTTGAGTCGTTTAAAAGTTATTGAATGATAACGCTTCAACCTGACAAATAATAGATGGCGCTGCAATATCAATATATTATGTATAGTTCTGCCACTTATCACTAGATGGTTTCATCAGGGGTTGTTTTCATTTGCCTTTAGCTAATAAACTTGTTAACACCATTAAAATGCTCGGATTACCCAAACCTTATAAACTCAAATAATTATTAACCAAACAAGTGATTGTACTACATTTATAACTTCACATATTACCGCGACATGCCATTACGCACTGCAACGTTGTATGTGTTTTGCTGAGTAAGTTATATTATTGTTATAAATTTGGTGTTATTATTCTTTCCATATCTTTACTATAACTATCACAGAGTGAGTAGTAATAATTATATACACTACGTACAACTACTATACTGAAGACTGCCAATAAACTCTTTGGTTTATTTATGGATTTAACTTAATCTCCACAATGTACAAGATACTATAATGACAATAGTAAACATAAAGTTATTTTACCTTCAATAGAATGTCCAGCTAAGTAAGCGTAGTCATCATCATACACAGAAATCGCTTGGCGATAGACAGCGTTGTGTTTTCTCTGTGGAGCATTATACACGCACACTGGCCTGAGGAAGAAAAAGGTTATATTTATATCTAGCTACGCCTCACGGTTATACCCGCGAAAAAAGTAGCCTGTGGCAATCAAGACTATCAGCTTCCTGCATAGTATCAAATTTTATTAAAATTGGTCCAGCCGTTTGTGTGTGAAGAATAAACAAACAAACATACACACACACTCACAAACTTTCGCCTTTATAGTATACTAGCTGTACCCGCGGGCTTCGCTCCCCGTGAAAATTCCGGGATAAAGAGTACCCTATGTCCTTCCCCGAGTCTCAAACGATATCTATACCAAATTTCATCCAAATCGGTTCAGTAGTTTAAGCGTGAAGAGGTAACAAACAAACAAATAAACAAAGAAATATACAAACTCACTTTCGCATTAATAGTAGGATTAGTAGGATTGTGATAGTGTGATTTTCTTCCTATCTTAGCACATTTCCCGTTGCATTAATTGTGCTGCTTCGGGACAGAGGAGAGAGTAGGCCAAGTTCTCGTCTTCTGGCTGCTCTGGCCAAGTATGGCTCTGGTTATACAAAGAGGGTCATGCTCTTGCAGTGGAGACAAAAAGACCTGATGACGATGGGGCAGAGGTGGGCAAACTGAATTTTCCTTATCCAATAATAGTATGCATGTATAAGGTCATTTAAGGATTCCGAATTGCAGACGTTCTTAAAAAAGGAGAGGTCAAAAGTACCCGTCACCGGTGAGCATGCATGAAGAGAGTGATGAGTGTAGAAGCGAAAGAGGTCTGTCAGATAGTAGCAAGTGGAGGTCTATACCTCTGCCTACCTCTGTAGGAAACAGGCGTGATAATATGTATGTATGTAAGGATTCCGAAGACCTTGCTAAGAAGAAAGGAAAAGAAACTTCCTCACCAGTTTCCCTCATGTACCAGCTCCACGAGATGAGACAATGGTCTAGTTTCCGTTGCTACTGGGAATTCCACCTTTGGATATAAATTGCTGGGATCCACGTCATACCCGGCCATGTACAATCTGAAACAGGTATATTAATTGCGTAATTTTGCTTTCCGAAGAGCCTCTTATTTGTTACAGTTACCCTATAGCATGCCTACTCATCGCCTAGAATCTAGATGGTGCTTTGGTAATAATTGAAATATTAAAATCTTTTATTGAAATTATTTAAATAAAGTGGTGCTATAATTAATCAAAAATATGATTTATATGAAATGCAATAAATATTTTTAAAGTAAATTCAACACTTTGTCACTTTTTTGGTAGTCGTGTCTGCTGCCATCTCTGTAAGGCTACACCGCAACTCCAGTTGTGCCTACTTACGGGCCCTCCAATAGTATCTGTTACGTTGGTAATTAAATTATCTTTACCTACAGCAACTATTACGAGTACCTACCATAATAAAGAACCAAATGTTACATATTTGGCAAAAAACCGGGTAGCCAGATAGGTACCAAATTAAAAGTTTCTTAAAATATCAAGACATATTCCTTCCTAATATCAAAAAAAATCTGTATTGCGTAAGTAAAATGACTTTTACTTACTTCCCTATTCCTGCAAGCGCATTGACAGCGTTGTCTCCGCCACGCCTCGTCAGAACTATGTGCTGACAGTCACGGGATAGTGATCGCTTCAAGATAGCCTGCAGTAGCCCATAAGGAGCAATTTCCACCAGCACTGCGTTTGACGGGACGAACCGTAGCATGTCTTCAAAGAGAACTGGATTCTGGTGATATGAATGATACAGGATTGATTCCAGTTTAACAAAGCTTATAAACATCAGTGAGACCTCTCCAACCCGAGAGAGTAGGCCAAGTCCTCTAGCTGCTCTGGCCAAGTATAGCTCTGATAGTACAGAGAGGGTCGTGCTCCTGCAGTAGAGACAAAAATACCTACTGATGATGATGACGACGATTCAGGTTGGTGAACTACAAGTTATTGAGATTAAACTTATACTAAATTAAAAAAAAACATCTTGTCCATGTGGAATAGTTACAATGTTGGTTTCAAGTTTGATTTTAACCTACAAGACCTGATATTCAAGAAAGACAATAACTTGGGCCACGTCCCAGGATGTAGAGGTCGAAGAAAACGGTCCACAAGATGGACTGATATTGTCCGTAGGGTGGCGCGTACAAACACACAAGGAGCCACATACATCAGGCGCAATACTGTGTTCAATACGATAGATAGAAGAGGATACGATTATGAAGAAGAATTACCTACAACTAAAAAAAGAAGGCAGAAGTCTTGTTGTATCGACATCGACAGCTAAAGAATAAGGCTTAAAGACGGAGAAGTTTGAAGCAGGAGTACCTACTCTTACGGGCTTTAAGAAGGCTAATAGGTTGCAGATAATGGTTAAGCTGCCAAAAAAACCGACTGTGCCGTATTTTTTTGCGAAAATGAAAACATTCGAAGTTTAAAGAAGTACACACATAGTTTTCTCTATATAGTAATATTGTTTGCAGAAAATGGTTACGTTGCAAACAAAAAACCGTCAGTTTTTTGCGAAAGTGAAAGCACAAGAATGGTGCGTTTTTCAGCAGGCGAAGCGTGAAGAGGTACCTACTTAGTTTGCTCTTACCAGTAAATAGTTAGTGTAATATTGGTTTCGCGGAAATAAAATCACATATGGTAGGATTTTCAGCTGTCAAGCATAAGAAGTAAGTATCTAGTTAATTTGCTCTTACCAGTAAATTGTTGGTGTGATATTCAGCTGAGGAGTATAAAGCTGACTGTTCTGTCCATTTGTTCTGCGGTACTGATGTTGAGACCCAGCGCTTGCTGCGTAACTTTGGTGTTTTGACTACTTGCTTGATCAATGTTAGTAATTTTGGACCTGGAAATAACGTTTAAATTTTTTTTCCGTTTTATTTGTCCTCTAAAAGCGATAGGCACTAGGCTTGGATTCATTGTTAATGTTTTTTCCATATTGGTATCCACTACTGGGAAATTGCCTGCCCTTTGTCCTGTAACTTGTCCTTAGTCAGGGCTATTATTGACGTAAAATAAAGTAAGTGCATAGCCCTTGCCTACATTGTTCATTTGATGAATCTCTATTATCATATTTATATGATTAGAGGCTTTGATATACATACTAGAATAGGAACAAGCATTACACATATTATAAACTATAGGCCTATCTCACTCGCCACTATAATAGCTAAAGTACTGGACAGTTTGCTTGACAAACATTTGGGGGCTGACATTGAGTTGCACGACAATCAATTCGGCTTCAGGCCTGGCTTGTCTACAGAAAGTGCGATCCTATGTCTCAAGGAAACTGTACAGTATTATACGACGAGAAATACACCAGTTTTTGCATGTTTCCTGGACTACTCACAAGCGTTTGATTTGGTCGCGTATGATGTACTCTGGGAAACGATGACTAACGATACAACACTGCTATCTGCTGGGGATATTGTATCAATATTTAAATATTGGTACAGTAATCAGAGGAATAGTGTTAGGTGGGCAGGCGTACACTCGGACGAATACAGGCTGGAGTGCGGGGTGAGGCAGGGGGGGTTGACTTCGCCCAAGCTGTTCAATCTGTATATGAACCGACTAGTTGGGGAGCTCAACAGCACCAATATAGGCTGTCACATAGATGGGGTCTGTGTTAACAATATTAGCTATGCAGACGATTTCCTATTGTTGAGCCCTTCATTTGGCGCATTGCAGAAGTTAATACACATTTGCGAGACGTATGCGGAATCTCACGGGCTCAGATTTAACACTAGCAAAAGCGAGTTTTTAATATTCAAATCTGGGTCTAAAACTTACTCCACACCGCCGGTAAGTCTTTGTGGTACCGAACTAAATAAAGTGGATAAGTTTAAGTATCTGGGCCACTGGTCGACCGACACGTTAAGTGACAACACTGACATTGAACGGGAGCGCAGAGCGATGGCTGTGCGGTGCAATATGCTGGCCCGCAGATTCGCACGGTGTAGTAGGGAAGTTAAAGTAACACTTTTTAAAGCTTACTGCCAGTCCTTCTACACTTGCAGTCTGTGGGCTGACTATTCGCGGCGCACATACAGCGCTTTGCGCGTTCAATACAATGACGCGTTTAGAGTATTATTTGGGCTGCCGCGTTTTTGTAGCGCGTCAAAGATGTTTGCCGACGCCAATACAGACTGCTTTTATGCAATTATTAGAAAGAGGTGTGCGGCGCTGTTAAGTCGCCTACGTGCTAGCTCGAATAGTATTCTGCGCGTGTTAACTGACAGATGGGACTCCCCACTACTGGGCCGCTGGATGCGCCTTCATAATCAGGTGGATGTACGTATACCGGTGACCAGTGGGTGGGAACCCAGCTGTTAGTAATCGAGTGTCTGTAAATGTTTTTTTTTTTTTTTTTTTTATACTTATGTGTTTCCTGTTACTAACAATAGATTAAGTTTTTGTTCATTACTAACATAATATGGATTATGTCCGAAATAAAGATTTATTATTATTGTGGTTGTTTTTCCATTTGGAATTCTCAGGCAATGCCTGGTACTTTTGAAGTCAGCACGGGCTTTTAACCAAGTGCTGACCCACTAAAAGGGATATTATTAGGAATTAGTTAGGTATCGAGTTTTCCGCATCTAGTTGTAAGAATTTTCGTACAATTCGGCAAGTATTTAATATTGCAGCTTTTTGCAGAGTAATATATGTAGCCTTATTTAAGTTTATTTGTTCCAACCTGTGGAAAATGTCTGATGGAATCACGCCAGTTGTTGATATGACTATAGGTACGATTGTCACAACATTCATTCTCCACATCCTTCTTATTTCCTCTTGTAATTCGGTGTATTTTCTTATTTTCTCTGCTATAGTTGCCTGTATATTATGTGTGTTGGGGATTGCAATATCTATAATAAATACGTGTTTGTTATGTTTATCAACGAGTGTGATATCCGGTCTATTGTTATGAATGGTATGGTCTGTAAGTATGGTTCTGTCGTAGTAGAGTTTATGAGTGTCACTTTCTAAAACTGAATCTGGTTTATATTTGTAATAGGGAGTAGCATCGGTGTCATTTAGGAGCTTATATTTTATTGCAAGTTTTTGGTGGATTATATTAACTAATTGGTTATGCCTGTGTGTATAATCATTTTGTGTGAGAGTGATGCATGCGCCCGTAATGTGCTGAATAGTTTCCGGTTTGTTATGACATTTTCTGCATAGGTCACTAGTCATCGTACTGTCTTTAATTATATATTTTCTGTAATTTTTGGTGGTTATAACTTGATCCTGAATAGCAATAAGAAAACCTTCAGTTTCCGGGAACAGGTATCCAGTGCTAAGCCATTTATTAGATGCTTCCCTATCTACGTGCAAACAGCTTAGATCTTTTATATGCCTTCCATGTAATTCTTTTTGTTGCCATCTATTGAATTTCTCCTCTATGAATTTACGAGTATCTATTATTATTATGTACCTCCTTTGAGAATCACGGGTCTTTTCACCCCGGTCCTTTGAGAGGCTTGCGTGGGGATACAGATCCAACACGTAGAGGCCCTTTGGAGAAGTTGTTGTCATGTGGCGCTCCCGCCAAAACCTATTCCTGGATATACCTATGAAAGGTGTACCCTTGAATAGGTTTTGGCAGAAGAAAAATCTATTGCATGTAAAAGGAAAAGGTTTAAGGGTTATGGAATGAATTTGGGATGGACTGATACTGGGTTATTGCAACAGAAACGTCACCTGCCATAATCATGATTACTGACTATTATAGGCAGGTGGTGGCTTGCCGCCCACTAGATGGGCCCCTCAAACGCACCGACAGTAGTTGTCGGCAAAGGAGCAACACCGGTGCGAGCGACTCAGGGGTGTCGAGAGGTGTGCTGCGCTTTCTCCGAAGTTACTCGCGTCGTTATGCCCTTTAACACTTCCACCCCTGGAGCAACAGCTCTGACGACTCCTCTCTGCACAGCCAATTAAGGCAATGCAGAGCTGAGAGCCCTGCGAGCCCTCTTGGGTGTCCACCCCGACCGATGAAGACGAGTCGGGGACGAGGGATCTAACCGGCTCTCTGGAGCACTCAGGTCCGTGGTGTCGTTACTATTATTATTATTACCTACATCATGCCTACCCACGCCATATAAACATAATTATGCACTTACACTACTTCCTTGTCACTAGATGGCGCTTTATGGTAATAATTAAAACATTAAAATCTTCAACACTTCCTTTGTCACTTTTTTGCTAGTCGTGTGTGCTGCCATCTTTGTGTGCTAACCGCAAGTCCAGTATTGCCTACTTACGGGCTCTCCAATAGTTTCTATGGCGTTTGGTATCTGTTTCGTTAGTAATTATATTGTCTTTGCTTACATTCCGTCTCACTAGCTCCATTCAGTCTTTTGTAATAGCTTTTTGCAAAATACCGCTTACCAGCTTCAGCGATGTACCGCGAATGATACGCGATGTTAGAGCACTTGACTTCCTTGGCGAAGATCCCTTTAGACTTGAGGTGGAGTACGAAGGAGGACACTATGTCTGCCGGTCCCGATATGGTGCAGGAGTTGGGGCCGTTACGGCAGGCCACGTCGATCTCAGGGGGACACATTCCTGATATCTGAAATCCGAGTAAATCTTCAAGACTTTACTAGGTACTTGCAAAGAAACGGTAGATAACCACAAAGAAACACTTAGAACTCCTGAATTAAATATACTACAGGAGAGAGGGAAATGTAAGATTGTGGGGGAAAATCAAGAGCATTGAATTGAATTGAATTGTTTTACCTTAGTCGTTCTTCCTTTAGGGGAAGACCAGGAGTGGTCCTATTCTGATAGATAGATAGATAAAACGTTTATTCACGAAAACTGCATCACATACACACACACACACATGAAATAGGTACAAGAACAGAACAATACATAAAAAAATAAGTACTTAACGATAAACATGCAACAATTACAATGCACAACAATGATGCTGTACGATACATGTATGTGCTGCAGTAGCGTAAAGTAGGCCAAAACTCAGCGTGGTTGGCCTAAAAGGCGGCACACTGGTTTCAGCCTGTAGGTGAACAGTCGGGTGCAGTAATGGTGTATTATGATGTGTGAAAGATAAATTTGCGTAATGAATGATTGATATGGATATTATAATATTTTTTGGATAAGTAAAAGAGTTGATTAAATTTATTAATATTGATAAAATATTAGCTCAAGAATTGAAAGCATTGCCAATAATAATATAAGTGAAACAATCCCGTGCAAGTGCGCATTATAAAATTAACTAAAATTATGATAAATATAGAATTGATATTTTAGGAATAAGGATTGAAACGCCACAAGTTACCATGCGACAAAGTTTTTCGGATCCGTGGGCAAAACAGATAAGCCGCCGACTGCAGTAAGTAAATCTCCTACATCCGTCAGCTCATCTGCTCATCCAAAAGAGCACACCTGTAGTGTTTTCTAAAACTGTTTTTAGATTGCAGAAGTCTAAGAGGGGGTGGGATATTGTTCCAGCACTTCGTCGCATGATAACGGAAGCTGCCTCTAAATGCCGCTGTTTTGTGCTTCTGCACCGATAACGGGGTCTCATTGACCGGAGGCTACCGGAACCACGTGGCTTACAAAATACTAATTTATGAAACAAGTACTCGGGTTGCTTATACTTTATAACGTCAAACATGAGCATTGCAAGATGAAGCTGCCTACGCGAATCCATGTTCAACAAACCAGCTTTGTTAAGGAACGGTGTGATATGACTACGAGGAGGAATGTTGAAACAAAACCTACAGCTAGCATTTTGTATACGTTGAACAATTTTTTGTGTTCTACGTAGTAGTCGTGGGCCGTAGACCAGGTCACCGTAATTTAATTTTGATAAAAGAAGGGATTCGCACAAAATAATACGGACTTGCTCGCTCAATAGATTACGCACCTTATATAAAAGCTTTAATCTGTAGAAGCATGTTTTCACAAGGCTCAATACATGGCTTTCAAATCGCAAATGGCTGTCAAAATCTATGCCTAGGTTCCTAACTTCTTCCACACGCTCTATATTTTGACGAAGTATGTTAGGAGTAGGATTAGTTTGTAATATTTTTTTAATCTGCATGTTAGTGCCAAGAACCATGAATTTACATTTGAGTGGGTTCAGTACCAATGCGTTTCTAGCTGACCATTCGGCTACTCTGTCTAGATCTTGTTGCATCTTAGATACAGCAGAAGCGACTTTAGATGGATCCTCCGATATGTTAAGTTGAATGTCATCCGCGTAACAATGATATCTACAGTTTTGGATTTCCTTAGTAATATCCGCACAATATATAATAAACAGTAGTGGGCCCAGTATTCTGCTCTGCTTGAAACCAAAAGACTAACACACCCGAAGGAATTTTCACCTTACCTTTTTGTAACCAATCCCCACAGCAGCCATGGCGCCTCTGATGAATTTCGTCTGAACCGACACCAGCCCGCGGTAGTACGACATCAGGATCATCTCCTCCGCTGTGACACAGCCGTCTGCGTACGCGCATCCGAGTTCGCCTACACTGTGACCTGGAAAAAATATACTTTGGTAATTCTATGTTTTAACACCATGTTGATAAGGAATTATTGTGAAGCTCGATGGCCCGGTGAGAGTGCTCATTGATAGCGCTTTCGCAAGTAAAACGATACTGGGCGTAGTCCGCACTTGGATGGGTGACAAGTGGCATAAAAATTTCACCATGCTTAGAAGGCCGTGTAAGCCGTTGGTCCCGGCTGTCATAATTGTATGGTAGCCATTAAGCTACGTCAGATGCCTTACGACAGCTTGAAAAACCTGACACCAGTTGGCCACTTACAAAAAAAGACACAAAACTAAGGAGGAAGGCCAAAGAAGATTTGGATGGAAAGCGTGGTTCTAATTTTGACTCTGAAATAAACACACACATATTCTTCATCACACGTCTTTATCCCTAATTGTACAGATCTAAAATAAAGCAAATTGAGACTCACCAATAATATTATCTGGAACAAGACCAACATGTTTGAGCACGTCTGTGATACCGATCTGAATGGCAGCTATACCGACGAAGGCATTCAGGATGTAGTCGAAGATTCTTTCGTCTGGGCTCGTGATGATGCTGATGAGATCAACGCCTTTTGGCTCCAGTGCTCTATGGCATCTGAAATTAACGAATTTGAATAAGATAATAATTTGCTTTTTCCTTTATCATGATTTCGAGGTACACTCATGTCTAAATTAATTAAAAAGAAGTAAAACTAGTTTATGAATAGGTATGTGGACTGAAAAATATAAGCAGGTAGGAGGCAGGTAGATTATAAAAAAATATTGTAGTTATTACATATATCTTTTTTTAACAAATAGATTTAGATATAGCACATTTAAATTTCTCCTGACGTTAGGTACGGTAAAAACGGTGACGTCACAAGCCCCTACTTCGGAACTTTGATGCTCGGTATCTTTGTGAATTTTGACTAATTTTCAAACTAATCTTCTAATCAATTTGTTGATTTGATAAACGGAAAAACATGGTTCCATTATTTTTGGGTAATCTACGACGGTGACGAACTAAATAGAATAACACTTTATTGACCTTGTTCACCACTAAACCCTTAGTATCAGAAACCTCCGTCAACTGATGATGATAACTCACACTGAAGAGAGGATATAATTTCACCTAAAGATAAATAAGTTGCTTTATTTGCAAAGATGGTACATGATAATATGATGTTACTTAAAAATAAAAAGAGCACATGTTTTGCTATTTAAAAGTCTTGGCCAAAAAGTGGCTCTTTTCATGGCATCTGAAGCTCCTGAACTTCAGATGCCATAAAAGAGCCACGTATAGATATTAACATACATACATACTATCACGTCTTTATCCCTAATGGGTCAGACAGAGCATTTTGGGTCTTGCGGTTCTATGCAGAGCCCAGGGCCGCAAGACCCAAAAGCCACTTTTAGCGTCATGGTGGGCGAGAAGATGGAAAAGCAATCAATACAGTGATGGGTTGCTAGCCGCATCGCCTGTTAACATGATTTGCATTTTTGCCCATTCCCTCGATCGGCTTTTACGATCTATTAAACATATATTAAACATGGTGATTACCGATATATAGCCTCCGCAAAGACTGGGATCCTCATCAGGTCAACCCCCATGCCGGCCCATTGCGACCCCATCCCGCTGTAAACAAACCACAGCGGCCTGACCACTTCGTCATAATAACTTTTGCTGTTCCGTAGTACTTTAGTTTCCGATTGTTCTGATGCTGAAAAATATTAATTGTAAGAAAAGTGACTGCCTCCGTGGTCCAGTAGTCGAGGCGTTCGCTTTGTGATCCAGACGTCATGGGTTCGACTCCCACTAGGAAGCATACTTTGTGAAAAGTTGTTTCCAGTCTAGTTAGGATACTTAGAATATTGCAGGCTTGAATCACTTTATAATCCGAAAAGAAAGAGGGTCTATGTTTCGGAAGGCACATATAAACTGTGGGTCCTGAACGCTATCTAGCGTTTGCTAAAACCTTTCCAATATCTATGGATTGGTTTTGGTGTACCCTTTGGTTGCGGAGGTCAGACGGCAGTCGCTCTGTGTAAAAACCAGTAACCTCGTCAAATCACTTAGGGTAGTTAGCGGACCCCGGGCTCTGAAGCGTTACCTCAAAAACATCGTGAGAAAACCTGCACACTTGTGCAACTAAGTGGTTGAAATGGAGAAGGCTATGACAAAACATTGGACCCCTCTGTCAAAAATTGTGATTGTGTGTGTCTTTCTCCAAATGATGCGTATAAATAAATAACAATCGTTTTGTGGTATTTCCAGCCAGAAGAGCAATTATTTTTTCTATCTTCATTTAATTTTTTTGTAATTTATCTATCAGTGGTAGAATAGAAAATAAAGGTAGACTACTACATCAGCCTAATACGAAACAATGATAAATAAATATTAATTAAGTATTATTTTTTACAACTTACCATATATTCCATAACCCCTAGACATGTGCTGCGACATGCGCGATTTAAATATGTTATGCAGCAGCCCTATCTCGTCAGGGTCGATGGGCCGGGAGCCAACATCTTCCAGTATTCTTTCAACTGCTGAGTCTTGTCTTCCGGACGCTAGCACTAAGTATGGTAGATCTATCTTATTTCCACAGGGCTTCTATAAAATACAAGATTTGTTTTATATGTGTCTTTAAACTTTTCTTTCTTTAAATCCTAAACCAGAGGCCCTAATCCCACTGTTGGAATAAGAGTCTCTTCCACTAAAGCGAGGACTGAAAATAATGCAAAACCACGAATTAATAAAAAAATATTTTTAAAGTAATAATAATGACATCAAAAGGTTACAATTGCTTCTCAAGACGAATCAATCCATGTGTAGTTATGGAATGCAATCAAAATAATAAACGAATATACAACGAATAGGAATAAACAAATGGTGTAAGTAATATCATTATTTCAGCCGCATAACGTCCACTGCTGGGCATAGGCCTCTCCCAAAGAATAATAAAAATTATAAGTAATTATTTAATTATTATTATTTTAATGTTGGTACGCTTTTCAGCCACGGGTCCATAGGGACCCGGTCCTTTGAGGCGTTCATGGGGCCAAAGCCAACATGAAGAGGCCTTTTAGTACCTTTTTATCTAAAATGTGAGATGGCTGCATCTACGGAGTTCTATCCCTTAATGTACCATTGAGATGCATTAACGGACAGTCCTCCATAGCTACCGAACTATTGCCAGAGACGGATTGACTTGGTTTGGGATATGTGGATGGGATGTTAGTGGGTCAAATAACTGGGTTATGGAGTGAGATACGGACATCTACCTAATCTCTCACAATAATTTTAACCTGGTAGATGGTGACTTGCTGCTCGTTGGCTACACTGCCTGTGGGCACCCTAATAAGCCACGAAAATGCGGCCAGGGCGCAACACAATGGGAGCAGCTAAGGGGGTCGAGAGGTGCGGCTCCGGTTTCACCATCACGGGGCTTACCCCTGAGGGCGGGTTTCCCCGTTATTACGCCATTACGTGCAATACACTTCCACCCTGGAGCGTATGTCCTGCTCTTGCGACTCCACTCTCCACTCTGGCCGGCCGGTTTAGGCAAGACAGAGGCGGGGGGGTGGGTTACTGTAAGTATATGTGTGTGTAAGCGCATGTGTGTATGGTCCCCCTGGAGGTAGGGTACGTGGTGTCGCCACTCACCATCAGCTCGCCACAAGCTGCCCTGCGTTGACTGACTGCACTGGGAATCCAGTGGGCGATGGGGTCGTCACGTCCCGACGCCGTTATTATTATTATAATTATTATTAATTGTAAGTAACATAATAAAAATTATCTGTTTTTACCTTAGGTTTGTATTGTCCTTCCAGCAAAGCATGGCCATTTAACCCGGCCACAGAGAAAGCACTCACAGCTGAGAACGACCTTCTGAAGGCTGTATTTTTTGAAGCTATCTCCATCAAACCTTCTTTAATAGCAGACACGTCTCGTCTTGGGTTATCACAATCCAAATTAGCTGCCACTTCACCTCTTTGGTATGCGATTAACATCTGTAACATCTTTTCAATGAGTATAAAATAGGGTAAAGTTGTGAAAGAAGAAGAAATGTACACAGGCACAATACAACTGTAATGGATATCAAATATCCAGGATTTCAATGGATTTAGCAAATAAGCAGGACTAGTGGTTTTTCTTCAATTTACAAGGAAGATACTTTTTTCAAAAATCATATTGATGTTGACAATTTAAAATAATGTTAGAAAAATTAAACTTTAGCTTCGAAATAAAATAAAAACAAAAGATATTCGTAAGTGTAAAAGAAGCATTAGATTTGGAAATGACTGCCAATAGATTTCCCACAAAATAGAAGCGTTTCTCACAAAACACCTTAGCCAGCGCTTCTAACTTTATTCGGTCATAATCTGAAAAGACCTCGAAAGTTCTATCGGAATTATTTGTCTATCTTTTATTCTATTTACTACTGATACTCCATACATACCTTCACAATGCTGCATAGCCCAGACACCGCCTCCGTATACCCAACATTGGAGGCCACACTACCCACTGTCAATGGATTGATGCGGTTCTCACAAAATACCTTGGCTAGCGCTTCTAATTCCGTTTTATCAAAGTCTAGTACCGCTGTGGAAAAACAAAATAAGTAAGTATTTTTAGTTAACAATAATAATATAATAATAGGCTAATGAACGAAAGTCAAAAAAAGCTTGCTTCAAGTAAATACTAGCTGTAAAACTTCAACAATTATAATGAAACCGAAAGAAACAATTGACAACTATCTAGTGACACAAATTGCCGTGCTGTTTCCGGTAGAGTAGAATAGGGCCATTCCAAATCCCTCCGTTGATATCGTAAAAGGCGACTAAGGAAATTCAAATGATTTGTTGAAATACAAGCTTAACAATGCTTATAAACATCAACGAGACCTCTCCAACTCGTCTGGCCAGCAGCGTAAATAGTGTAGGCCAAGTCCTTTAGCTACTCTGTCCAAGTATGCCTCTGGTAGTACAGAGAGGGTCGCTCTCCTGCAGACAAAAAGACCTAATGATGATGATGATGATGAAGTGATATAAATAACAGCATCCAAAGATAAATAAGCGAATTTGCCTTGACTTGAACTAAACGAACCTGCGCCAAACCCATCCACATATTCAACCAGAGAGGGTGATATCCTGGCTTCCTCGTAGAAGTTATTGAAGAACTTTGTCAAAGTGTCGATGCTTCGGTACAGTTTGAACTTTTCACCAAATACTTCGTCAGGTGTGAATTCACTCTTAACGTGGCGCAGTCGCGCGTATACTCTTAAAAGTAAACAAAAGCAGTAAGTTTTAACGATAAATTAAACCGCGATGAGGTTTACATCATTTTTTTGGGGAGGAAGTAACTCGAACCAACTATCTAATATAATATCTACTCAATAAAAAATCTATAAAACAAATATAGAGCCATCAAATAAACTCAGTTGACGTGTACCATATGATTTTTTTTTTCCTTGCAAAAATCGAAACAGGAAACAAATTTTATATTCTTACGTTTACAGTATTCAACAAATAGATAAGATTAACTCTGTAATATTTTTGTATATTGGTTGAATACCTTTTAGCATCTTTGTATTTCTGAAGATACAGAACAGTCACGGCTTCAGACATAAACTGTCCGTTGGCTTCAACATCATATGACTTCGTTTTGCCATCAGGACTTGCAGGCACGTTCCTGAAATTGGTTTTTCAACGAGTTAACAAGTCCTCATACGTTTAGACATTATTTCTATATATAATATGGATAAGGTTTCAAGACCATTCAAATCAGCACGCTCTGATGCTGTAAAAGAGAATTCATCGTCTACAGGAGGATTGTATTTGTCAAGTTCATCTAGTTCTACATACATACATTGTCATAATATGTAACCTTAGTTTTGGGCCAAACTTTCAGTGCTAGTACCTGAGCTACTAAAAAACCGTGTAAAGTTAATAAGATGGAAATCGGACCTCGTGCTGCAGAAGGACACTCTAAGAAGAGAGAAAATTTTGATGCAATGAGCGTTTGTAGAAGTACTTAGCAACAGTACTACAACACCTTAATTTTAAAAAGCAGAGATAGCAGCTAGTCATACCGTGAAAGTGAAGAAAGTCAGATTTTTGCATCCGCTAACACAAAACTATATACTAGTTAGTCAATTATGGTGTGTGTCCTCTTCAATTATGTTTGATTGTTTTTCGCGTGTGAGTGATCAAAATTGGTGTCAGATTTTTCAAGCTGCCTTAAGGCATCTGATCTTAGCTTGACAACTGCCATCTAATCACAACAAAAAACTCCCCCATGAGTTTCAATGCAGGTCGGTGCTTGAAAAAAATTGTATGCCACTTGTAATCACCCATCCAAGTATGGTCCATGCCCGGGCGTTACTTAACATGCGCAAGCGCTAGTAACGCATTCTCCCACTAAGCCACAAAGCTTTCCCCATGATATACGGTAGGTGTTTGTGGATGGGTCAACAATTTAGCAGATCCGACGGTGGCAGAGTCACATACACCAGAGTTGACAGCTTGCTAAGCCAGCTCCAATGATATAAAGGGCATTATTACCTGTGATGTGCGATAGGTGTTGGAGGATGTTTCAACAATTTAGCAGATACGACGATGGCAGAGTCGGATATATCAGAGTTGACAGCTTGCTAAGCCAGTTCCAAAAATATAAAGGGCATTACCTGTGATATGCGATAGGTGTTTGGGGATGTGTCAACAATTTAGCAGATCCGACGATGGCAGAGTCGCAGACGCCGGAGTTAATAGCTTGCTGTGCCAGCTCCAATGCGGTAAAGGACCCGCAGCAGTCCGCGTCCACAGTCACCGAAGGTCCAGTGAGGTTCATGAAGTAGGAAATCCGATTCGCAAACATGGTTTTGTTGGAGCTGGTATTGTAAGAAAAAGTATAGTTAATACGTGGTATTCTTGTTATTTTCACTATTATCTAGGTGCAGTCGACAGAGTATGTGACTCGCTTTCATCTTGCTCGATCTTTGTTATCTTAACCATCATCCATATTAGTAATATCCTGATCATACTTAGTACGTGAAGTTTGATCTAAAAATACATTTATAAATTTCCGTCGCCCGTTCACTACATCTATTGCCTGATAGATTGGAAAAGGTTAGAGAAAAATGGAATAAATTTACTGACAAGTCATCGATGTAAATCTTATTATTAAAATTTCCAAATCTTGGTTCTACTAAGTTAAGAACATTATCCGGCAGAGTAGAATAGGGCCACTCCAAGTCCTCCCGTGGATGTCGTTGAAGGCGACTTAGGAAATACAAGTTTAACAAAGCTTTTATATATCAATGAGACCTCTACAATCCGTCAGGCCCGCGAGGAGTGTAGGTCAAGTCCTCTGGCTGCTCTGGCCAAGCATGGCTCTGTTGGTACAGAGAGGGTTGTGCTCCTGCAGTGGAGACTAAAAGACCTGTTGATGATTGTCATGGTTTAATGTATATTGGGAAACCTTTGCCTCTTTCTGGCAGTTCGAACTTACCCCATAAGTCCATGCCTGACGTTGGAGAAGAACACGGTCTTGTCGCTCTCAGCATAGCCAATGCCAGTATATACTGCTACAGACTTGCCATACAGCTCCGATGGACTGATTCCTGTGAGGAATACACACACTGTGTATAACTTTATCACTGTTTGTCAATTTTACAACAACAAACTTTAATTGCGTCAATACGTATGTCTATCGGACTGGATCAGAAGAATTTTATTCATTACAGTCTACTAGCTGCGCCCTGCGGTGTTACCCGCGCCTAAAGTAGCCTATGTGTTAATCCAGGGTAAATTTTATCAAAATTTATCGACACACTCACAAACTTGCGCCTTTATAATATAAGTGTGATCAGTTAGATTAAGAGTCCGGCGACCCTAGACTTCTCCATACAAACGTAGTACACGTTTAATTTTGAAACCACATGTCAGATTCCGGTAAAAATTGGTAATTGTAAAGAAATTGCAATTATCTAGGGTTATATTGGGTTTCCTATAGTAAAATTATGAACTGGAAAGAAAATATAACGATTTAGAAGTTTCCCATACTAATGGTCAAAAATGATATAAAACACTATATTCTATTTCAAGTTCATATTTTTACTGTAGGAAACTAAATATAAACCTAGATAATTGCAATATCTTTGAAATTACAAAATTTTGCCCAAATCGGACATGTCGTTTTGAAATAAAACGTAGACTACGTTTGTATGGAAAGTTGTATTTTGGTCTAGGGTCGGGGGACCCTTAACCAAAAATATTGGACCCTTAAGTAATCTTATTCATCCAATTACTCAAAAACACAAAGATACAGAGCGTCTAAGTTCGGAGTGGGATAGTGACGTCACATCTCAGTGAAAATTTACTAAGGTTACAAGTATGGTACATATATCTTATCATCATCGTATCATTTATATTTACTACCAATACAAACGAAACTTTACATCCGTGCACATACACACTTCAATGTGTGTGTGTTCACCCCCCAACACACTCAACAAGGCGAAACGGGGCGACCGATGCCGGGGTGGTCTGCCCCAATGGTGATAAAAACGAGATAGTTGTATGTAAGTAACTCTCCTCACCAGAGTCATAGACCGCCCGGTAAGACTGCTCCGTTAGTTTCTTCGCCAACACGTCCAAGGATCCCGCCAGCGTGTTGTGCACCATGAAAAACTGGGCATCGAAGTGGGACAGTTTCTCCGTGAGCTTGCCCACGCGTGGGGGCAGCTCGGGATGGTTAATGTCCCAGTGAGTGGCATCTTTCACTAGACGCTCCTACAAAAAGAGTATGTGTACTTATGTACACGCGTTAGAAGTTATACTTCTTTTGGCGCGATCATAGATACAGTACAGCCAGATCGTGGGCTTAGAATATAGATTGTTCTATATTCTAAGATCGTGGGCTAACTTCATACTGTTGCTTTTTCTGTCATTGTGCGCGCGCATCGTAAAAATTCACTCTTATCATTTTTCCCAATCGCGTCAAAAGAAGTATAACTTCAAAAAGAAATTTATCATCAACAATGAACTCGTACGTGGCTTAATAATTATACGCAAGTCTACTATTAAACCTATAATAAGTACCTAACTTAATATAAAAGAACAAAACAAATAACTCAGGTCCAACCAAATATATTTGAACATTCATGGAATGATGTTCATTTGTTTATATTTTTAATAAAAAGTTTACAAGTGGCCAGTGCAATTCAATCCTGCAAGGAGACTAAAAAATATTACCTACTTATTGAAATTAATGAGGTTAATATCCATGATTTAGATATGTACATATTCTATTTTTATTTAAATGTTACATGTGGCCAGTGTTACCGCATTCTGCAAATAGCATGTTACTCAAACCTTTGATTTTGTCTTAAAGATGGAGAGATATTGAAGTGATCTTGTTCAGTAATAGACTAGAAGTTCATGCTAAGTCAGAAACTTTTCTCTATCTAGTTCGCATCTCACAGTACAACCGCATTGCACTATTATTAATATTTTTTTTAGTTATTATGTGCTTTACTCATGGTTATTTTGTGGGCTTTCAGTGAATAAAGATTTTATCTATCTATCAAGTGTTTGATTATGATGATTGTTGGTTTTTTGTGTGTGTAAGTGGCCACAGAAGGTGTCAGATTTTCCAAGCTGCCAAAGGCATTTCACATAGCTCTATAACTGCCATAGAATGATAATAGTTTATGTGCCTTCCGAAGCACAAAGAAACCCGAAAAATTAGGTCACCCATCCAAGTGCGGACTACGCCCGGGGTTGCTTATCACGATGATGATAATTAGATACCTTTTTATACAGCTTGTCAGCAAAGTCCAGATAGTTATCGCAGCCCGGCATGAGGGCAGACACTCCTGATATGACGATGCTGTCACCGTGAAGACCATCTTGGCCTTCCACGTGTTCTTGAGGGACAGGAGTCATGGCTCCAGGGCTGGGTTAGACTGGCCGTGGAGAAAACTTAAAGAACACTGAACAATTTCGGGGGTTAAAGATTTATATACTCCGGTCATATTATGATTTTACATTTTGGAGATCCTTGTTAATTTTATTTCACATGTACGGTCAGGTTTAAAAATGGAGTCATAATTTCTTAAACAACTAGTAGGAGAGACTCCATTTCTGAAGCGTACTGTACATGTCTACTGGGTTATATCAAAATAAACTGAAACTATTCTAAGGCTGAATTCAGTCAATGAAACTGAACAACTTTCAAAACATACATATATCGAAAGAATAATACAAGTTGACCGGTTAGCTGGTCCGAGTTAAGAATAAAATGTTCCTTGGGGAAAGTTGTTAGTATTATATAAGGTCTAACAAAATAAGTTAGTCGCGAATGGTCTTAAACGCAAGTAGTCTATGTAGCAACTCGTCTAAAACGCTCATTGTCTAAATCGCACGTTGTTGTAATAGGAAACGGTCTAAAGATTAATCTCGACTTAAAATGAGGTGGTCTAAAGTAATATTTCGTCTATACTGAAACTATTTCAAGGGTGAATCAATCCGTGATACTGAACAACTTTCCCCAAGGAACATATGTCGAAATATGAAAAGTAATTTGAGGCCTTCCATACAAGTTGACCGATCAGCTGATCCGAGTTTGTATGGAAAGTTCACACATCAGAAAAACAAAAAATATTTTTCATATTTCGATATATGTTCCATGGGGAAAGTTGTTCACTGTCACGAAGCATGGACTGAATATACCTTAAAATAGTTTCAGTAGGTATATTATGTTAGCCGTGTTTCAAGCCAGTACGTATACATTATTTTAAATAGGTACCTATTCAAAAAATATGGCGCTGGTAGTACAGAGAGGGTCGTGCTCCTGCAGTGGAGACAAAAAGACCTGATGATGATGATGGTGATGATGATTCAAAAAATAATGATAAGTAATTAATTGTCTCCCTCAGATGTGTAATAATGAGGCTCTGTCTACCACCTTAGTGATAAAGACGTGATATAAGCCGTATCACTATTAGCTGTGCAGTACAAACGGAACACCTTTTTTGCAGACGGTGTAAATTAAAACAATTAACAAAAGAAGCAATTAATTATTTCATATGCTTGACCTTTATTGTGTGATATAATTTGTGCATACGTAAGTACTTAGGTAGATAACCTCATACATATTTTATTAATGCTTGTATTTATATATGTAGCTATATATATATATTTAAAATAAACCTACATATATATTTAAATGTAAGTATACATAGGAATACTAATAAGCTTCTCGGAAACGACTACAACGATTTCGATGAATTTTTGTGTATGTGCAAGGCCACTTGCATTGCAAACTAGTGACAATATACAACGTGGAAGGGACATACCCGTAATAAATCTAACCACGGGCTATACCAGCCGCCCGGGCAATTTGTATGGGAATGTCAATATTTTTTTGGTTTTTTGACTTATTTTAATTTTATTATGCAAATTAACCGACTACCAAAAAGGTTATCTATTCGTCGCGTCCTTTTTATGTAAGTATGTCCGTTCACCGATTGTTTAAGGACGCCTAGATTGATTTGTTCTTTTTTTAAACTTGTCCGGTGGTTCCATTGAATTTTAATCAAAATCGGTGGAGTAGTTTGGGGGTGAAATCGGTATTTATTTCAGAAAAATTATAAGACAAATGGTACCTACACATTACATTTATATCATGAGAATTATTAATAAGTACACTTTTTATTTGCACATTTTAATAAAAGAAATTAAAAACAGTATAAAATATCACAAAATCATTCAGCAAAAGTCTTCGACAGCTTATCAACTATAATCCTAGTCCTCTCCGACAAATACTGGTCTATTTGGCCCAAAACCTTCACCACGTGAAGCATCTTCCTCACGCCCTTCTTAAACTTCTCCATCCGTTCCGCACTAGAATCTTCTTCAGCATCCCTAAAGGTTGGAAACCTCATAGCAGAGCCAACTCTCGGAGCGTTCAATCCATCAGAATTTTTCTTCAGTTTTGGTACTTTCATGATTGGAACTTTGAGTTTAGGGGTTCTGAATTTAGGAAGGTCAAGTTTTGGGACGAATCCCTCTGGTGGTGGGAGGGATATGGGGACGTGTGTGTTGCTGAAGCCATCTTGGTCATCTTCTAGGAGGATGACTTTGCCGTCGTGTATCGCTTTGGGGATGGCGCTATGGATGAGGCCGCAGAAGGAATCTACAGTGAAGCCATTGTCTGCGAGGCCTGACCTCCAAGCTGCGTGGGCATCCTGTAACATTTTTAGAAAAAGATATTAGTAATGCCCATTTCGGGTTCGGTCCATAAGAAAATTTAGTTACGAATGAAATATCGTTGTAAGTACGAAAAAATATAGAACTTTTTAAGCAACTCTATTCTAATTTATTGTTAACTACCCGTGAGCTTTACTACCCGTGCATGGGAATTTCGGGATAAAAACTATCCTATGTCCTTTCCTGGGTATCAAACTATATCCTTATCAAATTCTAAATAGGTTCAGTGGTTGAAGCGTGAAGTGATAACAAACAAACAAATATACAAACTCACTTTCGCATTTATTCTCTAGTAGGATTCTCGCAGGGCGACCACGTACTGGGAAGCGAGGCGTAGGACATCCACCTATAAGGTGCTCGGACTACCTGACCTAGGTCGCTGGAAAGCGCTGGATGCAGGTCTAGAGATCGGGCATTTTGGAAATCCTTGGGAGAGGCCTATGTCCAGAAGTGGACGTTATGCGGCTGATATGATGATTAGTGGGTTCAAAATTTGAATATAGGTACAAAATCAACCCTTTTATAACTTGCTAAGCGTAGTCTTCGAGAGTTGTGATCTCGTAAATCTCGTAATCGCTAAGAGCTAATCTCGTAAAGGTGTCTTTATATTACGTTAGTAATTATATTATCTTTGGTTTAGGTAAAGAAAGCTTACCCGTTGTTTAGATCCGCAGTCGATGGTGACCCGTATTGGTGGCGCAGCCTTGGTCCGACGAAACACCACCTGGGAACCGTAAGTTCATCAATTTAGCTGCTTGTAGTCCGGAGGTCCCAACATGAACATATTTTTATGTCATTTTTCCAAAAGTCAGATTGGTGAACTCGACTGAATGTAGCACTGGTCTTTTGTTTAGAAAGTTTGCTAAGTACATAAACTTATGGATTTGTGGTTATGAAACGAATACTATTGGAACAATAAAGTGTATCTGCATACTTTTTCCCAACATAAAGTTAATTTTCAACATAGTTCAAATTGTTGGTGTGATTGATAGCAGCAGCATTAGCAGAAATTTATATTTATAGTGGGTATTAGTAATATACTACTACTACCTACACCTAGTAGTAATGTACCTAACAAACACCATCTAAACAATTTTCAATAAAAAAAAAAACACTGACTTGACGATAAGGATTATAAACTAACTCTCACAACAATGGATGCCAAAATCTGTGGAGAGAGAAAGAACAGGTGGATTCCAGCTGAGTTATGGATGAGTGAATGTATGAGGTGTTTCTATAGAAATAGTAGTAGTAGGGTTATAGGATTGTCAAGCATGCCCCTTTACTGTTCACAACGACAATCAAAAACTATATTTTACTTCATATCTTCTAGAGTACAAATCAAAAATGGGAAACAAATCCGAACAAGCCTGCAGACTTTATTTTGCGATTTTGTTGCAGCATTATTTGAAACGAAGATCCTTTTCGGATGGTTCGGACTTGGTGGATACGAAACTACGCGAATAGACGCGAACTTATTTAGGGGCTACAATTTTTTGGGTTTTTTATTGGCTTGAATGTTTGTAACTTCATTCCAACCAAGAAGAATAGAATAGAATATTCCACGACACCCTATTTTTTTTAGTCCGAACTAAAAACACTTGTCATTAGCAACATTTCACAATTCACAATCGATTTCACAACCGAACAACAATCGATTCTGACAACTGATACGAACCACGAGCAGCAGAATGGTCACGTACCGGTACATATCTGATCACGAGACACACATGGTTCCGTGCCGAACACAAATCACGTATTGACGATGCAGAAAACTGTTGTATCATAAACAAATTGCAGCTTCAGCGTTTCTCACACTGAGTTACACTTAGCGCACTTTACACCTCACGATATTGCATATGTAATTCCAAAATTAATTAATTAATTCAACGAGCGAGCGAAAATAATCTAAAGTACTCTTAGTAGAGATACGCCCGTCAGATCTTACACAAATATGTCTAAAAAATAGTAAATGCGGTGCTTTGGAAGCAAAAAAATGTTGTACTAGGTGCTACTTGCGTAATACGTGAAATCCTGACTTCAGTGCTTGCAGTTCAATTAAAAAACGATGAGTTTTTGGACATACGTTACACAAGAAGTAAAAAATCATTTATTTGTCTTTGGATATTTGTATCACATTTTTCTTTTGATTTCATAATAGGTAAATGTTGACGTCAGATCATTTACTTACTGCTAAGATTACTGCCCCATTTTGAAAGTAATCATCAGTCACATAGTGAGTACCTTCTACTTCTGTGTGGCCTATATCAGTCCACTGCTGGACTAAAGTCAACAACAAACGAAGTGATCGAAATAGATGGTGATAAAATCTTTCCAAACAAAACACAATAATCGTATTCTACTCTACCGTCAACACACGGCGACACATAGTATTGACAATTTAAGGAGTCCAAACTTTTTTAAGCAAATGACAGCAAATACAACGTTCCTTAATTCAGTAGAGTTACTTATTATACTATTTGTTCATTGTTTGTTTCTGACACATTACTAAAATAAGGAGTGCAGGTTTTTATGAACGCAGTACTTAGTTTGTATTTTTATTGTAAAAGAGAAATTCAGTAGCTATCGTAAAGTGTAAAGCGCACCAAAACAATTGATTTAAAACTCGCCTATCGACCTTTCTTATTTATTTCGTAACGTGATCTCTAATCATATGTATATCTATATTTCCATCATGCAGTGGATAGTCAACGGTTGCTATGCGGGGAGTGTGTTGTTGTATTTAATTTTGAGGGCTTATTTCGAAAATGAAGTTAAAAAGGGTCGTATTGTGGGTCCTTTTAATTGTAGGTGTGTCGACTGTTGCCCAGGTTTGTATACCTAAATTCGTGTATATTCCTTTTCTTCCCGGCACTGGTGTAAAAAAAGAGCTGTTTAAAGTCTTGAGTTGATCAATTGCAGCCAGCTTATTATTTAAAAACTTATACAATTTTATATTCACTATTTTAAAACAGAAGACAACACGCAACTTAAAATACCTAATAATGATGATAAATATATACGGACAAATAACACAGATTGAGCTAACCCCAAAGTTCGAGACTTATGGGATACTAACTCAGCGATACTAAATTTTATAATAAACACATACTCGTATAAAGATACACATACATGAAAAAGATCATTTTCCATCTTGACCTGATCGGGAATCGAACCCGGAACTTTTCTTGTGGCAGTCTGGCATAGTGACCACTAGGCCACCGAGATCGTCAAATAATGATAATGATTTTGTTTCCAGGGAAGCCTGCTCCTCAAGAGTTCTCTCCTCCGACCTCGTCAAGAAGACACCTGCTTCACGTGCCGCGCCGAAGACCGTCCCTTCGCCTACCCCTTCGTGAAGTTCTTGGTCAAAATGAAGGACATGGTGGTCAAAGGAGTGAACGTCGTCATGGCTAGTGCTAAGGACTTTAAGCTGGATAAATCTTGAGTAAAATCATCACAAAGGTCGGAACTCCAGACATGAGTGAGGACGTGCTAATTTAAGTCTTTTGTATACGTGCTACGCGGTATTAATACATCGTTTCCGAAAATCGACTAAATTGAAGGTTTAAAGGGGGAAACCGTTGTTACTTCCAAAAAAGGAGGAGGGTATCATATCGTCGCAATCTTTAATTTTTTATATGAATGATCACCGATTATTGAAAGTTGGGATTGATTTGAAAAAATATTTTTTTGCTTGAAGGGGTATACTTGAGAGGTGGTCTTATAATTTTTTTATCAAAGTCGGTTTTTAGTTTACAAAAATTATTCTCTTATAGTGTGAAACTTCGGCGTGATTACTACATTTGAGTTACTAGCAAGTAGCAACAGCAACAGACTTTGCCGAAATTACGTCGAGCTAATTAGTCACGAAACTTCGATCGCACAACTCCGGCCTAGTAGTTAGACACGACTATATAATCAAAGTTAGACACATCGAATGAAAGTTGATGTTGGACTGTACCACTTCATTCATTCAATTACTTCATCTGGTTTTTACCGAAAAATTCAATTTTACAATCTTAATAACAAATCCTTTCGTTATTAACACATCGAAACAGATGGTGATAAGTTTTTCTAATGACTTTGGAATCCTATTTATTGTTCACAGCACGTTCTCGCTGATTTCAGATGATGTCTTGCTTGTTTTCCAATTGAGTCTCCGCCAAAACAAGTAAAGAGGGAAAAGTTAAACAAAACGTGTAGGTTACCTTTTACTTTGCTGTCTGGAGAGTGAGAGAGTGACCATAAAAATACATCACATGCGAATTTAGAAATTGGGGACCTAATAGCTGGTGCGCATCTTGGGCAAAGATTAAGTCTGGCTTAACAGCGAGGCAATGCCGCCAGTCTTTTAGGCACCCTACCCTACGTCCGCAGCGGTCTGGGGTCTATTTATATTTAAAATAAAGTAATATTTATAATTAGGTATATGTTTAGTATATAGTTTTCACTGAATGAAAATTTTAAAACACACATAACCTTCCGGTTATGTTAGGTTTCAGTTTAATTATTTTGTTATTGTATTGTTTTGTATTTAATTTAAGTTAAATAAATGCTTACCTATATTACAAAATAAAAAGAAATGAAAAAATTGCATTTAGATATTAAGTAAATATGGAGTTAAAAAATAAAAAATGTTTATTTCAGTCGTTTTATTTTATTTACAATCCAGTGTCTTAGTAAAGAGTACCTATAATAATACACCTAACCTATTTACAGTATTAACGTAACACATCTTCTACAATAAATTATATTTACAAGCCCATGTCTAAATTCCATACAGCAACCGCTTTTGTTAAAAGCCATTGTCCAGCAACGTTCATGCCTATTTACACAGTGGAAGTTACTTTGCCTGTTGCATACAATTTATATTGTATGTGGGGCGGGGTGGTCAATGAAAGCAATTTTTAAAACTTTCTTCTTTTATTTCTATATATAAACTTTATTACACACACGTCTTCGTCTAGTTGTCGTTAGCCATCTTGTCTTTTAAATTATGTCTACTTACTTCCTTTCATCCCTCTCTTTCACACCTGTACACTTAACCAATTTGCCTCTCTCATTCTTCTAACAATATTTATCCTTTTCTTTCATACATCACCTTACGTATAGTCTCTCTCTCTTATAATGTTGCTAGCCTACATGTATATAATTTAAATTGTATGCAACAGGCAAGAATCAAAGCACTGTATAAATGGGCCTTTGTACTCAAAGAGTATCTTATAATAATAGTTTCTTAAATCTAAGAAATTGCCCAGTAGTAACTGAACCTTTCCTTCTCAAATCCATTAGTTTGTCCATAATATCGTCTTTCCTTTTATATTTTGGTGATGGTAATACTACTGGATTCAGTTCTGACCCTAAAGCTTTTTGTAGAGGACTTTTACCCAAAATCGGGACTTTTAACGGGCTAAAAGGGCTGCTCAAGGGAAGAATGGGAAATTTTGGTATTATTGGAGTTATCATTGGAAGAGGAGGTATTATAGGTGGGAAAATAGGTAAAATAGGTATTTTAGGTATAATCGGCAAAATTGGTGGAATAATAGGGGGTATTAATGGAATCCTGGGTATTAAAGGAAATAATGGAGTTCTTAATTTTGGTAATTTAGGAGCTAAAGATGATAGATTCGGCATTTTTAAACGAGAAGATGAGAATAGCTTAGGCAATTCTAGAGGGGGAGGTTTTGATGGTAATTTGGGAAGGGGAGGTAAGTCTGGTAGTAAATTACGTCTGGAATTGAAGTTGATGACGATAGGGGAGTGGCGGGAGTATTTATTGATGGACAGGGGTTTCGATGGTAGGTTCAGATCCCCCGCGAAGAGGCCAAGGTTGATGCACAGCGATGAATGGATCTGAAAAAAGGAGATTAATTGAAAAAAAAATTGTTTTAAATATTTTTTTTATGATGAAATTGTAAAAAAAATCTGTAATACGAATTAATTACAAATGTCACCGACCCACTCAAGCAACTGGTTGGCGTCATAGTAAGGTTAATGAGTTAGCCACTTGTTACTTTTTTAAGACTGAAAACAATCCAAATAATGTCTTTTTAACAGTATTGTGTTCTATTAGTGATTTTGATTTTAAATAAACCTGAATTTTGAGCTCATCTTTGCTTCCCAAGGCTTATTAAGTAGGGTAAGGATGTTTCAGTTGTTAAAAAAGAAGGAATAATCTTGCGAAGCACCAACTAGGTGCCTAAAAAAGAAATCTATTGCTGTTTCACATCCAGTTCATCAGCGTTCGAGAAGCTATACGCAGTGTTCAGCAAGGTTCTCGAATGGCGATCACGAACTGGCAAGCGAGGCGTAGGACACCCACCAACAAGATGGTCTGACGACATGACCAAGGTCGCTGGAAGGTTGGATGCAAGCCGCTGTAGATGGATCATTCTGGAAATCCTTGGGAGAGGCCTATGTCCAGCAGTGGACGTTATGCGGCTGAAATGATGAATGATGATTCATTTTATCACAAAGTCAGTTGTTATAACTCCATGGGTGTGACCCGCGACATTGATTTTATCGTCAACCCATCGCATAATATATCGGGTAACATACAAACAAACAAAAAAAAATATATATATCGTCGAACCTCCTTTGAAGTTGATTAAAAATTACTTACGGCTATTGTTAAAAACACTAGCACTTTCTTGACTTGAAACAAATTGTATTGCTTGCTCACTGCCATATTGATTTGTTGTTTCATTGTTGTAAACCTAACTGTTGATTTTGACTGCCTTATATAGAATCGATTGTATAACAAACAATTGTATAACTGATAATGTCTCCTTTATCACGTGGGCGATAAAACACGTAATAAAAAAAATATTGGCAATAAAAAATAATTAATTATAATTAGCGAAACAATTTTTTTCTTTCCAAAATCATCTATGTGTTAATAACTCATTTTCTGTGCAAGCAGTTATGCTAAGGAATCAGCTACCACCGAAAATTTACTTATTTATTTATAAAGCTTTATTGATCAACAATATACAATTGTTTACATTTGGCGGACTTAACGCTAAAAGGAGATTTGGTAGCGGTTACTTAAATTAAACAACACATAGATAGGTATCTATGTGTTGTTTTATTTATGTAATTTTGTATGTACCTACTTAGGTACATATACCTACACTTATAACATACATACACATATACATATTTATATACATACATAAACTTACATAAACATTCATACATTCTATTATATACAAATAACGAATGATGATTATAACGAATGAAAATTCGTGAATCGAAAACCATAACGATCTGTCTTTTTTATCCAGAATACCATCATATTTAGAAAAAGTTAATGTCAATTTTTATTTCGAAAAATAATTATATATACACATTAAATTTTCATAAATACTAAAATAAAGATTATAAAACTACTCACTACAATACACTACAAACTAATATTTACAAATAAAAAAGGCCCGGTAATTGGGTACTTTCCTAAGTCCAAAATAAATTATTTTGTACCAATAGAAAAATAAAGCGTCGCAAAATAATGCCACTTGTCTTTGAACATATCCATTTTAACGTTATTTTAAATTTATTATTGTAGAAAAACTAATAATAAGAGCGCTATTTGACTTCAAAAATGTATGACGTCACCTGCCTGTATTTCATACAAAATCCCATAGAAACTGTTTGTTTTGACGTTTAGAAAAAAGTTGCTGATTTGACTTGTTGGAAAATAGCGTATTGTTTACCCTGCGGTAACGTGCCCAGAAGGCTGGCTGCATTGCCACGTTGTATGGCAATGCTTATTTTCTGACCTAGACATAGGCCAGCCTTCTGGTCACGGGAAACTTCAATAAGTTTCCTTGAGATAGCGCCGTATAATTTGTGAGCTGATGGCCCCCACGGTCCTAAAGTTTCAACCCCAAACGGCTCAAATATGTAGTAATTTCCGATACTCTCATATTTGCGTCGTTTGAGGTTTTCAGCTGATGCCGCTGCAGAGCCCGCTTTAGCTTCAGTGGCTGAAAGATGAGACGGCGCCAGTGTGTCAACGCAAGTAGCGTCCCACACAAGCGGCCGACCCATCTTCCAGGGCACAAGGGTCATACCATCGGGTCTCTTGCCATCATCCCGCGCCAAACCGCTTGGTTCCAAGACAGCCGGCAAATTGATGCTGGCAAGAGCCCGATGTATTATATTATTAAGAGCTGCATGTCGCCCTAAACGGCCGGCACTTTTACGACAGGAGAGACCGTGGTTTCCTAGTCGGTCGACGCTATCGCCGCAGGGGCAACGATGTGGGATGTTGCATATAGCACCGAGCCTTAAAGATGTCGCCATTCTGAAAGAAGTGTCATCGAGGAGTGTTCCCAAGTTGGCAGAAGGGAGCGCTTGTAGCCAAAGTCCGGATTCCCACTCAGCCACGGCTAGAAGGCGAGCGCGCTCTGCAGAATCGCTAGATGAAGCAATTAAACTAATCTGAGCTAACCTGCAAAGCGGCCCATCCCATTGCCGTTGCGAGGATGGAAAATCTGGTACTTTTGAATTTTGACAAATGCCAAACCATTCATTCTTGGCCTCTGATACATAGCTGACATCATAATTTGGGTGTTTAAGTATCCTTTGATAGAGTTCTTTAATGCTATGTACAGAAGACAAAAATGCTGGTAAGGCAACACTTGAAATTTTGCGGATACCTAAGCCTCCGTATCGTATCGGTAAGGAAGCCTGGTCCCATGTTCGATTTTCCAAATTAATGTTCAAAATATCCGAAAGAGAATTTTTGATAAAAACGTCTAAATTTTGAAACAAATGAGGGAATTTCCAAAAATGGCTGCAACGAAGGTTGTATGTAAAATTTGGAACGAAAAGACAGTAACGTAGAATGGTAAATGCAAAATGAAATATTATCTTATGTATTTATTAAATTTTCTTAGAACACCTATGTTTTATAAAAGTTTCATTTGTAATTTTTTTTGTACAGTATCTTAATTAAATTAAATACATAACTAGATAAAAAATGTGATATAATATAAGGTGTACATTCGATGTTTCTTTTTCAACGTACCTAAATTAAAAAAAATATTTTTTTTACAAATACATACATTTCATCTTTATATAAATACAAACAATTTTCATTAAAATATTTCCACCCACTTTGACCTTTTCTTGACTTGTACTTACTTACTATGCTAGGGGGCCCAATATACTAGCCGCGTTACCGCACTGAATGGCAACGGCCAACCTTTGCATCGGAACTGAGCCAGAGCGGAGGTCGCCATTGTTCTCTGTGTCGCCATATAAGACAAAATTAAAAATTCTTACGCTAAACCTAAGACCTTTAGGCCCAACGACGACGACAGACTATCCGTGACGCACTTTTTAGTCGTTAACGCACACGACGCGCGCCAGACTTTTTGCGCGTCGTGTGCGTTACTGCATGTGATTCCATTGGTTCGATTTTCACAGACTAAAAAGTGCGGCACCGATTAGTCTGTCGTCTGCGTTGGGCCTTACATGCACCTATACACGTTAAAAAGTATAATTTACATTACGTGTAGTGTATATTCAAATTTAATTATTTAGTGTGGCTTGGCCGTTTTATTTCACACACGATGAACGAATGCTTCTAAAATCTTCGTAACCGTAGCAAATCGGCCAAGCATCACGTTTTGACTAAAATGTAGAGTATGTGAAGTTAGGCCTGGTAAAGTAAGGGCGCATAGATCAAGACTCTTGGCTCTACATGAGATCTGACCACTTTTTCATATATTTTGATTAAGGTGTAGTGTAGAGCTTGTAGGTTTAGAGCGTGTAGTCTTTAGAGCTTAGCTTTATACGAGATCTGATAACTTTTTCACAGGTTAAGCTATGTAGACTCGACTTGGCAATATTTTAGGGCGAATATGCTAGCTCGAAGGTTTGCACGGTGCTCTGACGAGGTGAAAATCACTTTGTTCCGGGCATACTGCACTTCACTGTACACGTGCAGCCTTTGGGCTGCATATTCGCAACGCTTTTACAGTGATCTCCGAGTGCAGTTTAACAACGCATTTAGGGCGGTATTGGGACTGCCACGCTTTTTTTCCACGCGACCATGCGTAAGCGCGCCTCGTCTCTGGTAAGCAGGGTGCGAGCCAGCTCCAATGCCGTCTTAGCGATGATCGCTGGAAGACTGGATTGCCCGTACATGCGTCACTGCTGTGACAGGCACGTTCCATGTCGCCAGTTCGAGAGGAAGTTTTAATTTTAGTTTTATTTTAAGTAATTAAATAAATTTTAATGATTAATTTAATATAATGATAATTTATTGACATTTATTGTAATTAATTGTAATAATAGATTGTAAGAGCGACAGACATTGTGTATTTGAAAAATATGGGTCTTTGTAGCCTGAAATAAATTTATTTTATTTTTTATTTATTTTATTTTTACATGAAAATGTTTTTGTTGGGATGTATGTTACGCGATATCTTCGTCAACCGTGGACCGATTTTGATGGTTTTTTTTTATTTGAAAGCCTTTACTCCCAAGTTGGTCCCATATTAATTTGGTGAAGAAATGATGAAGAATTTTGGAGAAATGGAAGAAACTCTTGAAAGAAATTGAATGCGGTTGATTTTTTTGTTAAAAACATAATAATAAAGCGCACCCTTTACGGCTTTCGGCGACCCTGGAAACTAAACTAGAACTTATTCTGTGTTTTCGCTGGCATACTGTCGCTCGTCTGCAAGAGTCCTTAATGCCTTTTGACTCTATCTACCTCTTCCTTCATGGATATGAGACGTAACAGTATCTCGTAGGTACTTCATACAAGATGGATATAGAGCATTGTAAAATGTGACCAGAAACGAAATATTTCTGTGTAACTTTTTATGGGTCGTATTTGTACCTAATACACAAACTATGGGTAAAGCATTACAATACCATCTTTCCAGTATAAGATAACTTATAAATTAACACAGTTTACAATTTGGAAAATCAAATTTTCGTGTAACGATGTTCGAGCCAGGGTGACAAAGGCTGACATGTTTTGTATGAAAACTTGTCTCATTGTCAAATTGATGCTATCTTTTTTGCTCTTATAAAGATGACACTTATCATATTATCTGTCGCACTCGGCTAGTGTGTTCTTTTTACACAGTAAAAACATTCTACTTCTATGCTTCATACTGTAGTTAAATGGATTAAAATAAAACAATTAGCCTTTGTTAATTAGGAATGAGTCATTTGCAGATAATTGCCATTGTACGACATAATGCGATTTCGTACTCTAATTTCATGTCATGTATAGCTTCAACTTTTTACTTTAAAAAAACATGTTTTTTTAATGGTATCTACTGTACCATACAATACATGTCTTTTTCCTGTGTAAATGAGCTTATTGGTAGGTATGTCTGTCAGTCAAATATTAAATCACCTCGCGTGGAAAAATATACCCCATTAATCTACATCTTACTCTATACATATAATAAAACAGTAAAAAAATGTGTCTGTACATTGAATATATGTTCAAAAAAATATTTGGGGCGATGGAGACATAGTAATAGAATAAGAAATTAAAAAATATTACTGTCTTTTTGTCTGTTTGTACACGCTAATCTCCGGTAATACTGGACGGATTCAAATGAAACTTTTTTGTTCAGCCTGATGAGCATTTTTCGGAGTCATAAAGTCCACGCGAACGAAGTGTCGGGCTTCGGCTATTAATAAAATAAAAAAATACCTAACGGAAACAAGTAGGTAAGACAGTGAGTAATAATAACAAAAATAAAGGAAATATAAAACCGAGTACCGAAGTCCCTCTACAACACAGATCTGTAGGAATTCTTAGGTAAAATTCTTAGGCCGAAATTTCAGAGCCAACCAAATTAACATGCTTGTGTTGGTGGGTACATACATATCTTACATACATGCTTGCATTATATGTATGTACTGGACATCATAAGTGACAACTAGGTACATATACTATTACAAAGTAAACTTGATTTCGATGCGCAAAAATATATTTTTGGCTCGAACCCCTAACACATTTCTGGTTACGGCTATTTTACTTACGCCTAAAAATGGAAAATTAAACGGTGAATAAATAATTTAGCTGATTTTAAGTTATCCATTTTTGTATTGTTTTAAATTCTCAATCAATTTCTTATGAACATTTATATTTTGACAATATAACAATATTATTCTTAGCATGAAAAATATCAAATAAATTAAAATCTATCGCAACACGAAATTATCAACACACGAATCTAATCGTAGAGCCTGAACTTTCGACGACATTGTTACGCAAGCGATAGGTTTACTTTATCAGATCACGTAGCAATCAAAAAATAAGGCAACCTACTCTTTATATACCGGAGGAAGGTTTTATCGTACACAATCATAGTTGAAGTTAGTAAAATGGGGACGCACAAGCTTTTGTGGTCCTCATTGGGTCTTTTGCTGCTTTCGTCCACTTTAGTAGTAGCTTGCGATGAGAAGGGACTGTGTTTGGTGAGTACGCATTTTTTGCACATGCTTATATGTTATTCCATGGCTGTAAAGTTATAAAGGCTCGCGAAGTCTTCTGTTCTTACAGAACTACGAGTATTTTAAAGGATAAATAACAGTAGCGTGCCCTTTATACAGACACATAGAATTTGTTTACCCTGTCCACCCTAATAATGTCAGATTAGTGAGAAATGTATTTTGTTCGATACGAAGCCGATTTCGTTATTTGGGTAAGAGTCACTGGTAAATAAAGCCATGGTTCAACAAGACTTAAACTTTAAGACCACAGCTAGTGCAGGCATAATTTCTTTTCAATACTTTTCAAAAGAGTAGACTATTTTATGTGAAAATAGATACCAACTTAAAGTCAAAATGACCTACATATATTTCCCAAGGCAATTAAATACAGGGTGACTTCTACACCAGCCAAATTGTTGGAGTAGGTAAGTTCACAGTCAACAATACTTAACCACTTTCTTTGAAAAAAGAAATTGATAAAAAAAATTCATCCTCCCAATCAAAATCCGTCTGACTGAGCTCTGATTTATATTATAAGGCATTTTTTTTTAATTTCGTTGATTTTATAGAAAGTAGTTCATGGACTGAACTTGCCCCAAAAATTTGACTGCTGGTTAAAAAGTCACCCTGTATGTATCGAATTAAATTAACTAGTTTGAACTTAACTTTGTATTAAAAATAACTCTAGATGATTAAATATATGTAAATGATTAAATAATTTTTTTTAATTTTCTTACAGTTGGAGGCTTTAAAGGAGATGAAGGAATGCAAGAAGTCGGTTCTCTCTTCGTAAGTATAAAATTATGCAACTTCAATAATGTTTAATTAAGTTTAAGTATATTTGTATGATTATGATTAATAATTGTAACCAATGTTTTTCAACTTACAGACTGTTGAAGCCACTGCTCATCAAGAAAGGTAAGCAAGTGAATTAAAAATATATTTTAATAAAATCCTCAGAAGATTACAAAGAAAATACTTAAATATTTATACCAAAACTAAATAAAGATGCTTGTACAAAATAAAATAAAAACTTTTTTCGGCAATGAACGAGTATAATAAAACGTCACAAATAAAAGAAAAAAAAACTTAATTGTGTCAGAAAAAACAACACATCATTATCATCATGGTTTTTTTTGTCTCCACTACAGAAGCACGACTCTCTTTGTACTACTAGAGGAAAATTTGGCCAAAGCAGCTAGAGCATTTGGCCTACACTGTCCACGCTGGCCAGACGGGTGGAAGAGGTCTCATGATGTTTATAAACTTTGTTTAACTTGTAATTCTTGAGTCGCCTTCTACTACAACATCCACGAGAAGACCTGGAGTGGTAGGACATATTATACTCTGCCGGAAACCACACTGTAAACAAAGCACAATTTCTTTCTAATTTCCAGAAGAGAAGCTCGAAAAGCTTGAGCTGCCATGCGGGAAGCTACTGCCACCACTGCCACCTTTGCCGCCTCCTCCCGGGTCCACCATAGTGCTGATGCCGGCGGGAGCCCCAGCGCCTCCTCCTGCGTTACCCGCCCCTCCCCCGCCACTATTGTACGCTCCACCTCCTCCGCTGTTCCTACCAGCCCCGCCGCCACAGTATGTTCTACCACCAGCTCCCTGCGCCGCGCCCCCGCCGCCGCTGCCAGTATTCCTGCCGCCACCTATACTACCAGCGCCGGCACCAGCGCCAGTCTGTCTACCACCACCTGCGCCTATGTGCTTACCCCCACCCCCGCCTTTGATGCTGCCACCAGCGCCTCAACCTTTATTATTACCTGCTCCTGCCCCGTGTGCTTTACCAGCGCCGCCTCCGCAGCCGCTATTCTTCTCGGCTCCCGCCCCTCCCCCACCGCCGCCCGTATTTCTCCCTGCTCCCCCTCCACCTCTCATGTTACCAGCGCCTGCCCCTATGTATTTACCGCCACCCCCGCCGCCGTTACTTCTCCCGGCTCCTGCTCCAGCGCCAGTCTATCTTCCCCCAGCGCCGGCGCCGCCACCAGGACCTATTGTCATATCGTTAGTCCCCCCACCTCCCCCTCCGCCGGCTTACGATCCTTACTGCGCAGGGCCCGCTCCGCCTGCCGGTATACCTATGACAGCATATATGGTGGCCCCGCCAGTCCCCTGCGGCTTAGAACCTAAGCCGTTGGAGCTCCCACCGCCGAAACCCTCGTGTGGTTGTGCCGCCCCACCACCAAAACCGCCGTGTGGTTGTGGTGCTTCCCCACCACCAGCGTATCCATACTACTTGTAGGATTAATTAAGATGTAAATAAGAGAGGGATAATTTAAAATTTTATTTATTTCATTTTAATTTCCGTTAGTAAATATAAATGTAATAAAAATGTTATTAATATGAAGTTGTGTTCTTTTCTGGAAAATCCTCATATTTTAGAGTACTTATAGGTATTTCACTATACTTAATATAAACGAAAAGTACCTGGGTATGTAGTATTGGGTATCCCTATCTATGATTAATGAGGTTCGGTTATAGAGAAAAATACGACTTAGAAGCTATCTTAAGTACTTACCGTCCACGTAGACTCGTAGGATGGTAGTACATGGTAGTAAATATGTTAACACAGTAATAAATCTAATACTACATTCATTTCATTTATACCCTTTATGGTGCCCAAGCTTATCAGCTATATAACCAAAAAGGTTTCATTCGAATCTCTCTAGTATTTCTGGAGATTAGCGTGTACAAACAGACGTTTGTACATGCTAATCTACGGAACGTTTTTTTTAAATTCTTACTCTGTTCCTATATCTCCATAGCTCCTATTTTTTTGGAAATATATTTAATGTACTACCTTTAAACGAGCAATTCTTGTATATTTATTTATATATTTCTGTGATCTCGAAAACGGCTCTAACGATTTCGCTGAAAATTGGTATATGGGGGTTTTCGGGGGTAAACAATCGATCTAGATTAGTCTTATGATTGGGAAAACGCGTATTTTCGAAGTTTGAGATGTAACCGAGCAAAGCCCCAGGTATTATATTTAATGTACAGACACACTTTTTTACTGTTTTATTATATGTATAGATGACTGACGTGTTTGTAATTGTACTTGTAACACTAGCGTAAACACATATTAGCCACAGATTTCTTCTTTAGTCTCTGATATTAACAATGATTATTCTATTGGTTACCAGAACAGAGAAACACTATAGTATGTATTTAAATAAATAATAAGTCTCTTTATCCCCTTCCTAAGAAAATATACAGAAACTTTTTCAAAGGTGAATTCAGTCCATTATACTGAAAAACCAAGCAACATGTATCAAAACATGAAAAATATCTTTTTGTTTTCCATACAAACAACTGATCGGTCATCTTGTATTGGAGATCAAAATTATTTTTGATAATTTCCATATATGTTCCTCGGGGAAAGTTGTTGAGTATAATGGACTGAATCAAATCAAATAATTTTATTTTAGGCAAAGTAATATTAGTTACATATTAAAGGCCCATAGAATAATAATTCCAACCAGACTTGCATACGTTATCTTATCTTATACCTTTAAACGAGCAATTCTTGTATTTTATTTATAAATTTCTGTGATCTCGAAAACGGCTCTAACGATTTCGCTGAAAATTGGTATTAGGGTTTCCGGGGAAAAACAATCGATCTAGATTAGTCTTATGTTTAGGAAAACGCGTGTTTTCGAGTTGTCATGCGTTTTTCTTCCCACGCAGAATATGGTCTCTAAAAATGTAGTTAATGTTTGAGATGTAACCGAGCAAAGCTCGGTCACCCAGGTACTATTAATTTATACCGAGTAGATAATTAAGGTCTTTTATCATTTGAAACAAGGAAATTAACGAAAACAAAACTAATAACTTAAATTACTTATAAATAAAAAATAAATATAATTTACAACTTAAATTAAAATATATACCCTATCATAATATCAGCCATAGGATGCTAGACATATGCCTCCCCCAAGGATTTCCAAAACTACCGATCGGAAGTGGCCTGCATCCAGCGCTTTCCTACAACCTTCCTCAGTACTTATAATACACACATAGAAGTAGAGAGGTTCTCGAATAACGTTCACGTAACGGCAAGCGCAGCGTAGGACATCCCAAGGTGGGCAGACGACCTGATCATTGCTCAGACATCATCATCAATAAATTTAAGAACTAGGTTCTTGTCGGTGGAGTATTTTCCATGTCTCCCTATTTTCTGCTAAATGCTTGACCTCCTTATACGTCACAACTTTTGCCTTTTCTTTTACTTCATCCATGAACGACCTTCTTGGTCTTCCTTTTCCTCTCTTGGCTTCCACTTTCCCTTCCATTATGTTTTTTATAAAGTTCTCATGCCGCATAAGGTGGCCAAACATTCTTCCGCGTCTTATCTCTATTGTATGCATAATCGTTCTGTTCTCATTGACCATTTCCAGCACTTCTTTGTTGGTTTTTCTCTCTGTCCAGCTTATCCTTTCGAGGCGTCTCCAACACCACATCTCAAAGGCTTCTAATCGTTCCCGATCCTTTTGGTTCATTGTCCAAGTTTCACAACCGTACAATGCAATGCTCCAAACGTACGTTTTAATGAGTCTTTTCTTTATTTTACGTGACACTTTTGAATTAAATATATACATTTTGTCATTGTACGCTTTTTTTGCCATCGATATCCTTGCAACTATGTCTGCTTTACTCCTACTCCTAGAGTCGTTTCTAATTATACTGCCTAAATACCTGAATCTATCTACTTTTTCTATTGCACTATTAATTGTTGAGTGTGATTGGTGATGTGGAGGGTGTATTCCTAGTTACATGTATAAACTTTGTTTTTGTGACATTAATTTTTAATCCTATTTCTTGAAAAGCTTTGTCCATTATTTCCATCATCTTTTCTAATTGATCTGTACTTTCAGCTACAGCTGCTATGTCATCAGCGTATCGGATAAAGTAAACAGTTTCTCCGTTAAATTTCACTCCACCTATATTGCTTTCCCTAATTTTTGTAATGGCTTTTTCTATAAACATGTTAAATATCATGGGAGATAGAGGACAACCTTGTCTAACTCCTTTTTTAATATTTGCAGTATCAGTTTCATTTCCTACTTGAATAATAGTTTTTTGGTTTTTATATAATTGATAAATGATTCTTCTGTCTCTATAATCTACGCCGTTATTCTTTAAAGTATCCATCATCTCTTTCCTGTTGACTTTATCAAAAGCTTTCTCTAGGTCTATAAAACCTATAAACGTATCGAGTCCTAAATCAATTCTTCTAGAGGTTGCTCAGACAATATAAATTAAAATTATTATTTCATGAAGATAATTCTTAGGCTATCCATGATTTTCGTATGCTTTGTGAAAATATGTGCGGATCCAAGATATATATCATTAATGCTAAATCTTTAAGATAGACTGCCTGGAATAAAAATGCTTAGCGATAAGGCCGCTTTTTGTGAATTTTCTATTTTCTAAAGCATTCACATTCTCTATTACACTGTATTACTGGTTATTTTTGTGCAACAAAATGTATTGTAATGTGGGCTTATTCATTATTTCAGCCGTATGATGTCTGCTGGACAAAATCAGTCGATATTGTATACAAAACTCCAAAAGTTATTGTTGATAATTCCTTACTGAGACTTCATTTTCCATTTTCGGGTGCGCCCATTGATTTCTTTTATTTGGTAGGCAAAATAAAAAATGTGAAATAGTACATACATACATACATACTATCACGTCTTTATCCCTAATGGGGCAGACAGAGCATTTTGGGTCTTGCGGTTCTATGCAGAGCTCAAATATACTACGTGAAATAGTATAAAGAAAGAAAATACTATACCTATGTAGAAAATATACAAGTTAAGCGTAGGTACCTAATTATGTTTTTTGGGTGTGCAAATGGCCACACTAAAGTGGTGTCAGATTTTTCAAGCTGCCTAAAGGCATCTAACATGTAGCGTGACGACTGTCATACAACTGACAGCCGGGACCTACCGTGTTTTTAGAAGCACGGAGAGGTTCGTGAAAAATTGTGGTCACCCATCCAGGTCCACGCCTGGAGATGCTTAACTTGCGAAAGCGCTCATAATATTTACTCTAACTGGGTCATGATGGAAAAAATGTATTGTCCAACTGTGGCTTTCTATAGAAGTATTGTTTGAAGAGGAACTTGATTATAGTCTCAATTCTTCTTCTTATCTAGACGAAACTGGCTAAAACGGCTCTGTGAGCTGTAGATCTCGCGAGTCACTCCGACCCGTTAAAGTTTACTCGATAAAAAAGTTCGTTTTGTTTAGACACAAAGTGACGCCTTTATAAGGATAACAAAAAAGTACTTACTTTTTGTAATTTTTTCGAAATGGCTAAAATATTATATTTTTAAAGTTATCAACCCCCATAATTGAGCCTTTGAATTTTTTTTCGAATAACTTTAAATAAAAAATACTACGAATAAAAGCGAAAGTTTGTGAGTGTGTATGTTTGCGACTTCTTCACGCGTTAAGGTCTGGACCAATTATGATATAATTTGGTATGCCGAAAGCTGACACCTTGGATTAATACACAGGCTACTTTAGGCGCGGGTAACACTGCGAGGCGCAGCTAATTGTATATAATTTTCGAACCTTATAACAAAATTTCACGAGAATCAATTGAGAAATGCGGCCTGTCCTGTAGGCAAGAATAGCCAGACAGAAAAAGTGGCAGACATCCCGACAAAAGCATTTTTGGCCTATCTCGAAACTGAGACGTTTTGCTCACTCAGTCAATCTGCCTCCGTGGTGTAGTGGTTAGAGCGTTCGGCTCATACCTGGAGGTCGCGGGTTCGATTCCCGGCGGGGGCAACGACTTTGTGTTGTTGTCCTAGTTTGGTTAGGACATTGTAGGCTGATCACCTGATTGTCTAATCTTATACCTTTAAACGAGCAATTCTTGTATGTATGTATGTATATATATATATTTATTTATAAATTTCTGTGATCTCGAAAACGGCTCTAACGATTTCGCTGAAAATTTGTATATGGGGGTTTTCGGGGGTAAATAATCGATCTAGATTAGTTTTATGTTTGGGAAAACGCGTGTTTTCGAGTTTTCATGCGTTTTTCTTTCCACGCAGAATATGGTCGCTAATTTCGTCGCGCCGCGACCACCTTGATTTAGCTCAGTGGTTAACGCTAGCGACCGCTAGAAAGAGTGTTACGGGTTCGAATCCCACTCGGTGACTTACTTTTGTTTTTTTTTTATGTTTAAGTTTATATTATTTTTTTTATTTTGCATTGTTTTTAGACAAGTTTAAAGTCAAGCTTGAGATGTAACCGAGCAAAGCTCGGTCGCCCAGGTACTAAGTAAGATGATCCGTGCTTCGGAGGGCACGTTAAGCCGTCGGTCCCAGTCACTGTCTTTGACATTGGTCGTTACCTAAAACCATGTCAGAGGCCTTTAAGGCGGTTTAAAAACTCTGACACCAGTGTTAGTCACTAACACACACGATAAGAAGACTCGGTCTATGTTTGTTTAGAACAAAATTTGCTCACAGTGACCGCTTTGTCGTTGGACTTATTGAGATTAGTCTCAGCACAGGGAGATGGGCAGTCAGGACATGACATATGGTGGTTTATAAATAGTTCAATTAATCTATATATATCTACTACTAAAACAGTAAAAAATGTGTCCGTAAATTAAATATATTTCCAAAAAAAATATTTCGGGCAATGGAGACATAGTATTAGAGTAAGAATTTTAAAAAATGACCGTTTGTCTTTTTGTCTGTTTGTACACGCTAATCTCCGGAAATACTAAACGGAGCCAATGAAACTTTTTTTGTTATATAGCTGTTAAGCTTGGGTAATATATAGGGAACTAGCCGTACCCGCGGGCTTCGCTCCCTGTAAGAATTTCGGGATAAAGAGTACCCTATGTCCTTCCCCAAGTCTTAAACTATATCCATACTAAATTCCATCCAAATCAGTTCAGTACTTTCAGCGTGAAGAGGTAACAAACAAACAAACAAATATACAAACTCACTTTCGCATTTATAATATTATTAGTAGGAAGTAGAATAGTATGATAGGATTTGATTTTGGAAAATAGACCACTTGATGCAGAACCATAATGGTCAAAATGACGCCTTGGCAAAAGTTGTTCAGCCTGATGAGCATTTTCCAGAGTCATAAAAGTCCACGCGAACGAAGTTACGGGCTTCGGCTAGTTTATTAATAAAACTAAACTAAACTTAGCTATAAAATAACCCTACCTATACTAAATTATGCTAAATTATAAAAATTACATCTTGCCCATGCGGTTGCAAATATAAAAAAGGTATAAAATACAACATATTGACCAATCTTTTCTCAGATTCTAATCATCAAACATAATTATCTCAATTTCATTATCATTATCATAGGACGCATCTCTTATCCGCACGCTCTCTACGTTCTCTATCACTATATATTTAATCTTTTTACATATATTTATACAGCACGTTTTTCATATATTAGATATTTATAAGAGAAAGTTTGACTTTTTATTATTTATTTGTTAGGGAGTGATGAGAGTGAAGACAGAGAAGTCAAAATGTTAAAGTTGTTCATTCGTTTGAGTGCGTTGACGATAGGTTTAAGCTATGCCACGACGTCATGTCATCAGTTGCAGCAATCTCAAGTAAGTTTGCACCTTATTACGTAGAAGATAAAGTTTACGTTTGTTCAAATTCTTCTTATGAAAAGCATGTGTGATTTTGCCCAATGGAGTCTCAAGCAAGCATTACTTTGTACGAAGTAGCTCTTCGAGCAATATTGTCGCTGAGCCTACGACCTTTTTGTGCAACTGCAGCATACACATCACATCCTTAAAAACTTGTACTTGATATACTAAAAAATCATTCGTGTATTTCTTTGTGTGGTAATGTGTTTGTGCAGTTTTCACAATTAAAAGTTTTATCTATCTATCTATAAGTATAAAAAAGCCGGGAAAGCGGACCTCAGTCTTTGAGGGCCTTGAAAATGACACCAAAAACGCGACAAGATTTTATTGAAAACATCACGGAAGGAAAAGCGAAAGATAAAAGGGACCAATAAGGTCGATCGCGGACGAAGTCAAAGAAAAGTCCGAAGTCGTGTCGTATAGGGAGGTAAAATATTTAGCAAAAAATGGGAGACATGGAAAATACTCGACCGACAATAACTAAATAAATGCTAAATGACATGTAGATGGTGTAGACTGTATTAATGAATATCATACTAAAATTATAAAGGCGAAAGTTTGTGAGTGTGTGTGTGTGTGTATGTTAGTTACTTCTATGTTTTATGCGCAAACGGCTGGACGAATTTTGATAAAATTTGGTAGGCAGAAAGCTAACAAATTAAGCAACTTTTTCTAGTAAATTTTAAAATAAAATTTTGTTAGAATGGAAAATCAATACATTTTACTTTTTTCAAAAAGAAGTGACAAAACAAAATTGATAACAAACGAAACAAAGAGATTACAAAAAACATAATTTTAAAATTTACTAATGATTTATTATTTCTTTACAGATGGCATCACTCAATGAGAGAATGAACCAAATGATCAGTGCCCTGTACTCGTATTCCTCACGTAAGTTTTACATAATACTTAATATTAATAATGTTCTAGTATAATAAACCACTAGTCAGCACATTCCTGATTCACGCACTTTTAGCTGACTACGTTATTAGTTGTTAATTGCTTTCAATAGTGCATCGTTGTCAGCAAATATATTTAAGCTCTGTTTAGGTAGATATATTTATCTATATATCTATACATAAAAAAATATGTCCGTACGTTAAATTTATTTCCGAAAAAAAATTAAGGCGATGGAGACATAGTAATAGATAAGAATTTTAAAATAAATGTCTGTCTGTTTATTTTTTTGCACACGCTTATCTTCAGTAATACTAAACAGATTCAAATAAAACTTTTTTGTTATATAGCTGTTTAGCCTGGGCAATATATAGAGTATAATTGATCTTGGAAAATGGAACATCTGATGCAGATCCATAGTGGTTCAGCTAAACTATAAGAAATATAAAAAATGACGCCTTACCAAAGTTGTTCAGCCTGATGAGAATTTTTCGGAGTCATTAAGTCCACGCGAATGAAGTAGCGGGCTTCGGCTAGTAACTTAACAAAAAACCCAAAATGGTTGGACGACCTTACCATGGAGTGCCCAGGACGCTGGATGCAGGCCGTTTTAGATCGGTCATTTTGCTAATCCTTGGAAAAGGTCTATATCTTATAAGTATTTATGTATAGCAAAGGACGTTAACCGACTAAAACAATGATGTCAAAATCAATGAAACTTTAAGGTACAGCACTGAAGTTAGAAATTGAACCGACCAAGTGCGAGTCAGACTCCCGCACGAAGGGTTCCGTAGAGGGCATCTATAAAAATGACCTTTGTTTTGTATAGGAGTTCAATATAAATATATACTTTATTCTATTTTTAGTATTTGTTGTTATAGCGGCAAGAGAAATACATCATCTATGAAAATTTCAACTGTGTAGCTATATTGGTTCGTGAGTTATAGCCTAATGTAGTCTTATTTAAACATGATTCGTTTCTTCTTGCAGCACTCATATCCAAGGCGCAATCCAGCTCCAGTTCATCTTCTTCATCGTCCAGTGACTACCAGAGCGCTCCACCTTCGTACGAATATGCCTATAGTTACCCTTCTCCCCCTACCTCCCAAGTATACTACGTAGCTCAGACTCCCCCCACCACACAGGTCGCTATAGCCCCACCTACTTCTGGTAACCCATCAGTGACTATAACTTCGACGTCATCACCTTATTATCCAACTGCACCATCGTTTGAAAGTTCACCTCCGAGTGAGTTTTCGTATCCATCAACAAGTTCTCGATCTTATAATTATGATTATCAGTATCCGTCACAGCCTTCTCAATATCCATCTACATCACAACAAAGTTACCCCCCTTCTTCACAAAGTTATCCCTCTTCTTCACAAAGTTACCCTCCTCCTGCTCAAAGTTACTCACCGCCTTCTCAAGATTATTCAACATCTTCACAAAGTTACCCAGCATCTTCTCAAAGTTACCAACCTTCAAAAAGTTGCCAAACATCCTCCCAGCAATATACACCTTCTTCCCAACAATACTCATCTCCTCCCCAACAATATACACCTTCTGAATACCAGCCATCTACTCAATACCAATCATCATCCTCACAATACCAACCACCTTCTCCGCAGTATTCTCCACCACCATCGCCACAATACAACCCACCACCTAACTCACAATATCCACCCCCATCTCAACCATCATCCTCTGCCGGCTCATCATCATCTCAATATCCGTCACAAAGTTGTCAGACAACACCTTCAAACTATCCCTCGTCACCTTCAAACTATCCCCCACCACCTTCAAACTATCCCCCACCACCTTCAAACTATCCCCCACCATCTTCAAACTATCCCCCTTCAGCCAATCACCAACAATACCAATACAACCCTCCAAATCCAAGACCATGTGAGTGCACCTACCCAGAATATCCCCCAGCCCCTTGCCCTCACAAACAGCAGAACCCTCCACCCCCTACCCCTTGCCCTACATCTCCTGTCCCGTACAACCCCCCTCCATATCCTAAATCTCATTATTCTAACCCTAGTTCCATACTACCCTCATACCCAACGATTCCATACGTCCATGATATAGTGCCACCTTACCTTTAAGTTACTGATAGTTTTATTTTTATAGTTACTTTTTATTATGCTATTAAATAATTTTTAACCAAATGTTTGTGTTTTTTGATTTAATATCATCACCTCTCGGAATATTCAAACTTTTAGGCTTGTCTAATATCATAAGTAGTTTTAATACGTTTTTGGGCTATACGTAAAACTGACATTAATTTCTATGAGTCAATTTTCAGGTCAGTGTTCCCTTATTTGTTAGGTTAGTTACTAACACAAAAAAGAAACCTATTTTTGGATCGTTTGTATAAGTAACACCTTTTGGTCTACTGGGCTGTAATATTTTTTCCGTAACGTAGGTCTTCTTCTTATCGTGTGTGTTAGTGACTAACACTAGTGTCAGAGTTTTTAAACCGTCTTAAAGGCCTCTGACATGGTTTTAGGTAACGACCAATGTCAAACAGTGACCGGGAGCGACGGCTTAACGTGCCCTCCGAAGCACGGATCATCTTACTTATCAGACAATCAGGTGATCAGCCTGCAATGTCCTAACCAAACTAGGACAACAACACAAAAGTCGTTGCCCCCGCTAGAAATCGAACCCGCGACCTCCGGGTATGAGCCAACCACTCTAACCATTACACCACGGAGGCAGTTATGTAGGTAAAAACAATGTACAATATCTAACCTATAATAAAATATGGTAAGGAACTAACGCCCTACTAAAACATTTTCATAGACACATACTTGTTTACTTCGGTTTTAATTATGCAATTAAAACAGTTGCATGAGAAATAAATGTAATCGACCCATTTCATGCCGTATCAACTCATGCAACGTCGATGTAATTCCTAAAACGTTTCCTAATTCGAGATAGTGACACATATAAAGCATACAAGTGAACAGAAAGGTAGACATATCGTTTCCAAAATGGCTCCCGTGTTTTGGTTCCTAGCTTTATTGATACAGGTAAATATTCATTACTATTAGCAATTCGATTAACAACAGTTGCAATCCATATAAAAGAGTTCACTGCATGTATAACCTTTATAATAAAATGAATTAATTCTCCATTGTGTGTACGTATAATTAATTTTTCTTTTACAATTTAATATTATTACTTTATAGGGCTCATTCATATATGCCAGCAAGGACATAGATGAGCATGATGAACCTACAAGTCGAGAAATTTTAAACGAAGAACCTGAAGCAAACCCACTGAAAGACCTCAAAGATATAAACAAGGACTGGCTGGATATGTTCCTATTATCAAGCACCACTTTCTCCCCTGCCGCATCAAAGATGGCCCAAGTAGCTCAATCAGACAAATCTATTGAAGAACAGTTAGAAGACATCAAGGATCTTGCCAGTCAAATCACCCTTGCTATCCAGAGTGAAATGGCTAACCTTCTGTCTTACGCTTTGAAAGACTGCGAAGTGAATGAGAAAGAAGACAACATGCTAAGAAAGAAACGATCACTGGAATCTCCCATGGATAGCACGCAAATGGTCATGAGACTGTTGAAACACATCAAATCCAACAATGAATACCAGAACATTGCCATTGAAAAGATGATGACAGCTCAGGAAATCGCTGATAAATACGGAATCGAATTCAATCCTGACCCAGAAATCCTCACTGAATTGGCTATTGCTGCTAACGAACAAGCTATAGAAATGACTTCTATCCTCAATGACGCTTTACAGCTAAGTAACAAGACTGAAGTTGAATTCGTTCCCGCAGAAGTAGTCAATACTAACAACACTCAACAACACAACGAGAGCTATTACACTTACTCTCTACACGTACCAACAGAGCAGTATGTAGCTCATCTAAATTCCGAACCTCATCATGAATACCACCCTGATATGATTCAAAACCACCACCATCACGAAAACTTCAATTTCTACCCTGAAACTCAGATTCTACCTCCTCCAGTCCACCAGCATTACCCACCCCAATCGTCTCCAATGCCAAGTTTCTACGAACCAATGACGTTTTTTCCATCCCAAGACTTCTATCCTCAGTATAGTCCTATGGAGCCTTTTACTACAACCACAACTATAATGCTGCCATTCGAAGAAGTTGTTGAGCCAGAGCCTGCATTAGTTGGAGAAGAATTCGAAGAAACTGTGACGTCGAAGGTGTTTATCGATCATGAAGAACCCGGAGCGACGACAGTGAATCACGTGATGACGTATACAGTGTCGGAGAAGTCTCACTTTAAACAACCTCAGATTGAGAGGCTTCCTCAGCAGATGCAATATTATTTCTTCTTAGTTTAAGTGCAAGTAATAATAATTCAATAGCAACTTTTAACGTACTATCACGTCTTTATCCCTAATGGGGCAGACAGAGCATTTTTAAGTCTTGCAACTCTAAGCAAATAGAGCCTAGGGCTGCAAGACTCAAAGGCCACTTTTAGCTTGATGTAGCAACATTCAAATAATTAGATATTCAGGATATGTTTTATAGAAACATTTATTTTAATTAAAGAGCGCAATTTCATGCTTATTTGAATTACTGCTATAAATATTGATGTCAAATGTTACTAAAACACAAGAAAAAACTGTAAATAAATAGTCGTTACTATATGTACCATAGTTTGTCTTTTATTTTCATTACTATTGATTAAGTTGGATAAATAAAACACTGAATGTAAGGTCCTTACTCAACTTTAATAGACTTAAATAAATATACAAACGTATTTACTAAATAAATTATTCTACACCTTTGGTTACGCTTTGGTACTCGATTCTCACTCAACACAGCTCATTCTCATATTACAACTATTTTATTTTTTAATCCGAAGCGACAGGGCCTTGACATAAACCGAAAGAGAGCCACCACAAGTCTATAAATCTGTTACGGGGTCTAGGCCTGGCGTAATTTTTTGAGTTGAAGTCATGCAAATGTTCCTGTAAAATGAGTTGTAAATTTCTGAAGAACTATAATTACGTAGATTATTTTACGCGACACGCAACCGCAGATATGGCATATCATAGAAGTGGAGTCTAATACGCTATTTTCCAACAAGTCAAATCAGCAACTTTTTTCTAAACGTCAAAACAAACAGTTTCTATGGGATTTTGTATGAAATACAGGCAGATGACGTCATAGATTTTTGGAGTCAAATAGCGTTTTTATTATCAGTTTTTATTTAAAATAACGTTAAAATGGATATGTTTAAAGACAAGTGACATTATTTTGCGACGCTTTATTTTTTTATTAGTACAAAATAATTTATTTTTGACTTAGGAAAGTACCCAATTTATGCCTGCTAATACTACAAACGAAACTATACATGCACACGGCAATGTCTGTGTGCTAGCCTCCAACATACGCGACAAGGCGAGAACGGGGAACAGGGACGCATATTGCTCAGGACCTTACTATATGCCATTCTGTATGTACTTAATGCTTACATTAATTCTGTGACATAACTCAAAAAATTACGCTCTTGTGCCTGGCGTCTTGATTTACCAGAATATGTCAAAGCGTCACATTTTAGAAGAACAAGCATTACAATAAAATTTATCTTAGAACTAAAACTTTACATTACTTTTGGTAACATGATAATATCATAACATTACCATTCATGTACGCTAAAGATTTGTATTTTTATTTGGTTGTATATCATTTTGTTCTCAGAATATATCAGAAGCAGTATAAAAGATCTTACTATTTAAAAAAACAACATTAATATCAATAACAACATTTTAAGGCACAGAATTTCAATTAAGGGCACATTTTTTAATATTTAATTGTACTTTTCCATCTATATAATCTGCATCGGCACCTATATTTGGTTAACAATACTTATAATAATTTTACTTATCACAATCAAAACATTTTAAATTTCTTAATTTTATTTATGAAAGAATCTTTAACGACTGATCGAAGAAGTGAAAACAAGTTTTTGATATAAATACCTACCTACTAGATACAACTTGTCTGGAAATTGGCTAAAATGCGAATCATGCTAGCAAGTAAACAGGCTACTTGAATTTTCTGGTAGTGAAGTGATTTTTTCTACGCACGTTCTCACTTTAAACAGTAAACAATTGTTCATGAAACCCTTTTCCACCTTCTGGTCCATACACGCTATTAGTGGCTTTTAGGTTTTGCTTCTCTGGGCTCAGTCTGATAGGCCGTCAGCTTAGGTATTTACAAGTGATAAGTGCGTGTGATAAGCGACAAGTGAGCTTGAAAACAGGAATTGACAAGTGACAAGTGCATAGTTATGACTTGTCACTTGTCAATATGTAAACCAGGCTTAATTCGCGTCTTCGCTTATTTCCTTGACCGGTTTTTACGATCTGCACGGGAAGAGAAGCAGTTGGTACATTCTAAGTATTTTTCTTTCTCCCAGACCAGCATGGAAGAAATTATAAGTATTTATATAAATCAGTCGATACAAATAATTTTACATATTTTCTGTGATCCATTTTGGCCACAAAAAAACGTACTAAACCCGGGGCAGCTTCTAAGCAGGTAGATAGTCGGATTAGGTGTAGGGTGGGCTACATCTACCATGGAAAGGCACTTTCTTATGCGGCTATCCTTTTCTGTCGCTCAGAGCCATCAAAAGCCAGAGCGAGAAAGAGAGAGTGACGGAAGGCTTCAGCACCGGCCGTGTTAAAGCGTTTCATCGCTTTATTCCGCTCTAGCGAATGACAGTTCTGAGCGATAGAAAAGGATAGCAGCATAGAATATACCTATCCGTGCTGAAAGATGTAGCCCAACTCTAAGGGTTCTTACTGATGAGCGACAGTACGTCCGCATCCGCAACACCTGACGGTGACCGTCAGCTACCGTCGTCACGTGCCAGTATGAGACAGTTATCGACGGTCGCCAACACATATCACAGGCATACTGTTGCTCCTCTCTTAGGCCCTATGAAATCTGAAGATCTTTAAAATACGTCATCCTTTTGGCGTGTTGTTCTCTCCCGGTATTGTCTTACTAACTATCAGTACTCTTCCTTTGCCTTCTGGTAACATTCCTAGGTGGACTATCTGTGCGCGTAGTACGCAGTGTATGCGCTGTTGTGTGCTGTATGGGGTTGGTACCTGGAAAGATCAGAGACGTCAATTTACCACAGTTACATTACAGTACGTCGTAAGATATTTAGGTCTTGCGCTAGATATAAGAAGTATCACGAAGAGATCGCGTGGGAAACACCCGCATATACGCGGTAGTCTTCATGTCCGCGACATAGCAAACAAATTGCAAGAGAGTCACCTACGCTGGCACGGTCACGTCTTGCGGAACCCGGCAAGTTACTTAGGAAATAAATGTGTAGTCATGCCGCCTCCGTCGGAGGCAGACATAGTAGACCCAAGAAGTGCTCGCTTGTCGTCGTCAAGGACGATATGCGTGCCAACCGTCTTACAACCTAGGGTGTTCAAGACCGTGCGAAATAGAGAAGAAAAGCGGAAAGTGGACCCACGCTTCGCAGCATTGCAGCTGAGGATGCAAATGGGAATACGCTGTGATGAGAGAGAGGTGGTTAAGCTGCTACCGAAGCATGAAGGAGCTCGAGAAATTTTGGTCACCCATCCAAAAGACCACGCCTGGTGTCGCTTTACTTGGGAAAGCATTAGTAACGCGCACTCCCGCCGGGCCACTAAGCTCCTTAAAGATATACTAACCGTACGGGGTGCGCGTGGGCCGCGTACAGCGGGCCGCACGTGCTGGGCTCGGCCGCGTACGGCTGCGTCAGCTGCGGGCACGGCTCGGGCTGCGCGGGCTCGCGGCGCCGCGGGGTGCCTCGCTGCTGGGTTTGGTCGGGAGGGCTGGAAACAATATTTTATACCTTAGTATCTTTACTGCTGCTTGTAGTTTATAAATATAGGAAGTCGCTGGCTCGCTCCTTAAACCTTGTCCGGTGAAGTAAGCACAAATTAGAAAGATTGTCGAAGTAGGAAATGCCGTCTGAGGCGACCTAAGTATGTAAAATCAAAAAAAAATGTATCTTTGGTTTTGATAATAAATGAGATGCTTATTTTTTTTTTTTTAATAGCGAATTGTTGCTAGTTAAAAAATTTTTAATGTTACATTTTTTATTCATAATTTGATATTATAGTCACAAATTATAAAGGAATACAAAATAAATGGCGAGCTAGGATGAAAACATCCTGTGTTTCAGGCGTTTAGAAGCTATACTAAACATACACAATAAGTAAGCAATTAAGACACGTACCGTCTTATTATAAAACGCAGACTAACTCTGTTACTAAGGTTAAAACCATTATCTGACCAAATCAAGTGGACATCTTGTAATATGCCATTGTCTCATCTGAAACTGTCAACTTGATTTGGTCGGATAACTGTTTAAACTTAGTAACAAAATTAGTCTGCGTTATATAATAAGATGGATATAGTTTAATATATTTCTCTGCAATAACTTTATGTTAAACGTACCGAGACACGCACAAGATGAATTCTCTCAAAACTGTGAATTTAATAATATATTTATACAATATATACGTAGTTAATACATCTACCTCTTATCGATGCATAGGAGTCAAATTCAGATTACGTTACAATCAATTTGTAACAAATACCAAGTTAGCGCCCGCCCCGTAGGCGGAGTCATATTACTTCGCGTTAATTCCTGTTTTGACAGCCAGGGACAAATGGCATTCATACGTCAGGACATTATTAATCGGCCCTACCAGGAAGCGGGAAAAAAATGATATATTTAGTCCCTCTCTAGCTTCGATGGAGAAATCTGTAGATGTCGCACCAGCGTTCAAAAAGGCTCCACAGTCGAGTGCATATAGCAAAATGTCTGATTAGGTAATGATTTGGCTGTTTATTTTAGTAGGCGATGCTTTATTTGTGTACCTTAATGCAAACTTATTACTCGTTTTTAATCAAATTTCAAAAAAAGGAGGAGGTTATTAATTCGTCCCGAAGCCGTTTTTTTTATTTATGTTATTTCGTAAAGTATAATTTTTTTATTAATAGTCAAAAGTTTATTGAGAAAAAAGAAATAACAACAAAAAAAACTAAACTAAGCTATAAAATAAACTTATACTAAATTATGCTAAAAAAACTATATTACTAATTTTTTTATTTATGTTGTTTACCGATTATTCGAAGACGCCTAAACTGATTACGAAAATTCTTTTTTGGTTGAAAGGATATACTTCCAAGGTGGTTCCATAGAAAATTTATCAAAATCGGTTAACTAGTTTAGGGGTGAAGTCGGTTTTTACTATTAAAAAATTATATTACAGCGAACTAGCATTTTTTTCACATTTTAACATCAAACACATTAATTGCTTAAAAATCGTATGTAATGCGACATCTTGAGAGAACATCCGATCATTTTAATTTTTTTAGTGTTTATGCATATGGCGAATAGTCTGATTAATGATTTGGTTGTTTATTTTAGTTAGTGATGCTTTATTTGTGTAACTTGATGCAAACTTATCAGGCGCTTTAAAATAACAATCTAGAATTGTTAATTATGGTTTTTGTTAAAGTTTTGTTTAGATTCACACGCTTTTTATATTCTCATATTGTAGTGTGTCCGCGAAAGATACACCCAAATCTTTCGCAAATACATGTATCTTCTATTTATTACTTTTTATATGTACTCCCATGCTGGTCTGGGAGAAATGAAAAAACTTAGAATGTACTAGCTGCTTCTCTTCCCGCGCAGATCGTAAAAGCCGATCGAGGGAATGGGCAAAAATGCGAATCATGTTAACAGGCGATGCGGCTAGCAACCCATCACTGTATTGATTGCTTTTCCATCTTCTCGCCCACCATGACGCTAAAAGTGGCTTTTGGGTTGCGGCCCTGGGCTCTGTATAGAACCGCAAGACCCAAAATGCTCTGTCTGCCCCATTAGGGATAAAGACGTGATAGTATGTATGTATGTTTTATATGTACCTAGTTATTTTGTTTTCCCTGTTGGTTTGGACAAAAAATAATAAGGGAGAGGTCAGTGCTATCGACGAAGAAGTGATGAGTGACGATGAAGCAGTAGAAGTCTATCGGGATCGTAGCAAGTGGAGGTCCATAGTCTCTGCCTACCTTTGTGGGAAACAGGCGTAATAATATTTATGTGTGAACGTAATAATTAAGGTCTTTTTAGTCACGCTAGAGCCATACTTGGTCAGAGCAGCCAGAGGACTTGACCTACACCCTCCACACTGGCCAGACGTGTTGGAGAGGTCTCATTAATAATAATAGCTTTGTTTAGATTGTATTTCCCAAGTCGCCTTGTCTAACATTCACGGAAAGACTTGGAGTGGTCCTTCTACTCTGCCGGAAACTACACGACGTACGTGTATTTAGTGTACATATGTACTTTATGTAAGGTGTAACAAAATATACTAAAACTATTTTAAGAGTGAATTCAGTCCATGATACTGAACCACTTTCTCCAAGGAACATATATCGAAATATGAAAAGTAATTTTTGGACTTTCATACAAGTCGACCCTTCAAAATAGTATCAGTATATTTTGTTACCCGTTATATATATAAGTAGGTATATTTTGTCTGTGTGCCAGACAGAGAGCTACATACTGTTTGTATTCAGCTCTACATCTGCGTTATAAAATGGTTATAAAGCGGTTATAATTCACCCGGATTCTCCAATCCACGCACACCTCGTTTGCGTCTGGTTTACGTCCAATGGCAGGCCGGCTGAGATTAACTGCATATTAACAGTCTGTATGTACAGAATGCACATTACATATAGTGGTAGAGGTGGCGAGAAAAGTGTTGTAAGAACATACAGATATAATATCTCATCTTTATTCGTGCGTGACGGGGGACAGAGCCCGGGGCCGTAAGACTCAAAGTTTACATGGTTAGCGTGGGCGTTAAGATGGAAAAAGGAACAAAATAGTGATTGGGTTACAATATAATTTAAATCTTGCCCAATCACTTGATCGGCTTTTACGATGTGCTCGGGAAGAGAAGCAGCTTTTTTTCTCCCAGATCAGCATGGAGGTTTTTGGCAGATATTCTAATACATGATTTTAAATTTAAAAACTTTGGCAATATAAGTAATAATCATATAAACAATATGTATTTCTGACTGTGTTTACTTTTCTCATGGACCACTAGATATGTTTTTAAATGCTGTGGAATCTAGGAAAAGATATTTGAGAACTATTTGTTTGTTCGTAATAACTCTATTGTACCAAAAAAAAAAACAACATAAAATTTTCAAGAGCAGATATACAATGGCGGACTTATCCCAAATAGAGATCTCTTCCAGTCAACCTGCGAAAATTTGAGCTCTTATTTTTTTTAAGAACAATGAATTTAAGATCCTGGACTGGGTACAAGGAAAGAGTACTTCAAAAAACTAATAGGTATCAAGAGTAACGACCGTATTCTTTATTGTAAACAAATGCATAGACAGCGCAGTCTGTTTACACAAACTATACTACCGCGCCCTGCATTGTCCGCTCTATATAAATCTCACGCTGTAAACTGCACTGTTTTGTATACAGTTTGTATACGCGCGGAGTCTCAGTAGGTACGGAGATTTATGGGAGATGTATACGGTGCGAAACCCAATCGTAAAACAGAGAGTGTTGTAGGTGTTGGTGTTTCTTAGTTGTTTGTTTTATTGGATTAGTTTAAAAAATAGCTTTAGATTTTTAAACTTAGCCGGATATCAGTTCTATTTTCTGTTTTCTTAGATTTTTATTTACAATATATCAAGGAACAGAAAATCTGTCCCGTGCAATATATGCCTGGGCGTAGTTAAAGTATCAAAGTAATAACAGTCGTTTCTAGAAATAAAACATTAGAAACTACTGGCAACTTTCATTTTTGGATGAAAAATAAAAAATTAATGACCATGCGAAAAACAAATACCGTTCTCAAAAAATAATTGAATAGGTACAAGGAAAGAGTACTTCAAGAAACTAATAGGTATCAAGAGTAACGACCGTATTCTTTATTGTAAACAATTGCATAGACCGCGCAGTCTGTTTACACAAACTATACTACCGCGCCCTGCATTGGCCGCTCTATATAAATCTCACGCTGTAAACTGCACTGTTTTGTATACAGTTTGTATACGCGCGGAGTCTCAGTAGGTACGGAGATTTATGGGAGATGTATACGATGCGAAACCCAATCGTAAAACAGAGAGTGTTGTGGGTGTTGGTGTTTCTTAGTTGTTTGTTTTATTGGATTAGTTTAAAAAATAGCTTTAGATTTTTAAACTTAGCCGGATTTCAGTTCTATTTTCTGTTTTCTTAGATTTTTATTTACAATAAATATCACGGAACAGAAAATCTGTCCCGTGCAATATATGCCTGGGCGTAGTTAAAGTATCAAAGTAATAACTGACGTTTCTAGAATAAAACATTAGAAACTACTGGCAACTTTCATTTTTAGATGAAAAATGAAAAATTTATGACCATGCAAAAAACAAATACCGTTCTCAAAAAATAATTGAATAGGTACAAGGAAAGAGTACTTCAAGAAACTAATAGGTATCAAGAGTAACGACCGTATTCTTTATTGTAAACAAATGCATAGACAGCGCAGTCTGTTTACACAAACTAAACTACCGCGCCCTGCATTGGCCGCTCTATATAAATCTCACGCTGTAAACTGCACTGTTTTGTATACAGTTTGTATACGCGCGGGGTCTCAGTAGGTACGGAGATTTATGGGAGATGTATACGATGCGAAACCCAATCGTAAAACAGAGACTGTTGTGGGTGTTGGTGTTTCTTAGTTGTTTGTTTTATTGGATTAGTTTAAATAATAGCTTTAGATTTTTAAACTTAGCCGGATTTCAGTTCTATTTTCTGTTTTCTTAGATTTTTATTTACAATATATCACGGAACAGAAAATCTGTCCCGTGCAATATATGCCTGGGCGTAGTTAAAGTATCAAAGTAACAACTGACGTTTCTAGAATAAAACATTAAAAACTACTGGCAACTTTCATTTTTAGATGAAAAATGAAAAATTTATGACCATGCGAAAAACAAATACCGTTCTCAAAAAATAATTGAATAGGTACAAGGAAAGAGTACTTCAAGAAACTAATAGGTATCAAGAGTAACGACCGTATTCTTTATTGTAAACAAATGCATAGACAGCAGCAGTCTGTTTACACAAACTAAACTACCGCGCCCTGCATTGGCCGCTCTATATAAATCTCACGCTGTAAACTGCACTGTTTTGTATACAGTTTGTATACGCGCGGAGTCTCAGTAGGTACGGAGATTTATGGGAGATGTATACGGTGCGAAACCCAATCGTAAAACAGAGACTGTTGTGGGTGTTGGTGTTTCTTAGTTGTTTGTAAATTTATTGGAATAGTTTCAATAATAGCTTTAGGATTTCAGTACTATTTTCTGTTATTTTTCGAAGTTTTTATACAATATTTCTAAAAATATATTTTTTGTATTTTTTATACGTTTTATTACAAAATACTGGCCACTTTGATTATCTGATGAAAAGTTATGCCAATGCAAAAACAACCATATTCGATTTTCAAAATGAAGTTATAATATCGAACGTAAAAAATTACGATATTTTTCAAGTGATAGAAATTTTTACAAAATATTGACTAAATGTAGACACAAATGATTCCCATGTGCCATCAAAGGGATAATTACTACCTAACGTCACCTTATTAAACCCACATTTCGAGTAATTTAGCGGAAACCTCACATTTTAACGACGACCCCTTTTTTGGCGGGAAATGAGGAGTGTCCGCCATAACTGTCGCGTAACTCTTTAGTCTACGGCCAAGTCGTAAAAGTAAATTGTCCCCGGCTGCTGAAACGATCTTCTGTAGTCTATGTGACTTTGTAAATAAAACATTCGTTTTATGACTTATGGCCACTTTTACATTTTATTTTTTTGCTTTTTCATATTTCATTTATTCATTGTTTGCATGCACTGCACATTACAACGTTATTAAGATAACTCGAGCTTTTGTTCTTTACATAGGTATCTATGTATTGACTTAAAAAACCAGTATGATAGCAACATGTATTTAGGACATAGGCAAAGATAGATAATATAATTATGTACTAACGTAAGCATAGGTGATAATTATATTACACATTTGGACATCGCACTAAATTTAATCGGTCGAGCAAGCGTCTTCAGGTAAGTATTTCTAAAATACTGGACGTTATTGAAATTTGCAATTTCTTTAATTACGTAGATTTTTATATATCGAATCAGTTTTTGGATTTTTTAAATGGCTAAGCGAGTAGCTTAAAAAATCTCAATAATGACTTATTGAATTTTTTTAAGCTACTCGGTGAAATACTTATTCAGTTTTGAGCTATCTGTCATAGGAAACAAATGGCTCAAAACTAAAGGTCTAAGGCTCAAAGAGTCACTAGTAAACAGACTATTCTTTATGTTAATAATCCTTACAATGATAACGATATTAAATGTTAAAACATCAACTACTTAGATACGTAAAAGTGCGATAATAATACACATTTTACTTCCTATAAACGCAAAAGCAAGTTTTTGAGAAAACTTTGTATTTATAATTCAAAATTCCTTATAAATATTAATCAAGTTCTTGTAGGACTTTTTATTATAATTTCTAGAAACGGTACACCACCCAGAAATTTTACAAAAAAGTCGCCCCTGCACTATTTTGTCAACGACCTAATGTAAAAACGGCCTGAAGTTGATTCATGAGCTGAGTTGTGACATGGGACATTACAGAACGTGGTTTCGGTTGTTCAATTGTAAAACGTCGTATGTTTGCGTTTAGGTGCAACTTGTGATTTGAGTGCAAAGTAATTTTTAAAAATAAAAACCGAATTCTTCCCTACAACTACACAATTGATTTTAATAACATTTTAACATTTCAATACCACCTGACTAGTATTCTCCTACAAACAAAAAAATAATTTTCCAAATCGGTTCAGGCGTTTTCGAATAATCGGTGAACATACGTTAAAAAAAGATCGCGGCGAATTGATAACCTTCTCCTTCTTGGAAGTCAGTTAAAAGTGAAAAAGGGTAGTTATTCTAAGTTCTTGCAATTGTTAAAACCTAACTTTTCTTAAATTAATATCATTTCAGTTTTAAAGATTTAAAACGATAGCGATAATAGATAATAATAACGATCTTACTGTTTTAAAATATGGTTAAATATAGAAAGAAAAGTTTTCATGTAGATTATGAAGCAATAATGCGTGATAAATTGTTTATCAAAAAACAATTGAAGGATGAACGTTAGCCGTTTAAAAATAAACTCACCACTCATCTGGATCGCAGTCTCTGAAGCCCTTCGCGAATGGATTGCTTGCTATTTTTAGTTGTGTTATCTGTAGACAAAAAGGAAACAATAAAGATATGATTTCTAAAAATATAGACTTCTTACACTTTGAGGCTCGTGGTCTATGAGGGCCTAAAGTGCCATTTTTGAAACGCGGAGTTATCCAAAATAATGGTATTTTCATTAAAAAACCTTTCGTTTAGTAACACCGCGTTTGTAAAATGGCACCAATGCACATGGAAATCAAAAACCTTATTCTTTTGTAGTTTCTTTTAGCCGGCCTTAGTAGAGAAAAAGGCGCTCTATATCAAAATCATGGACATTGGGGATTAATAAATCTAAGTCAAAGTCAAAGTCAAAAATTTTTATTCAATGTAGGATAAATTTATCTCTTATTGAAGGTCATTTTTTTAAAATATTATTTTAGTGCATCTATTGGGTCACATTATTGCTAAACTGGGCTTCTTAGAGAAATCCGAGGGTCACTGCATGTATAGACTACATGTATAACACACTTACTCTGTGTTTCTAGTAGGCTGTGACCGCCGAAAAGCTAGTCTCCGGAAAGATTAAGGTCCGGTAAGGTACAATTCTGGAGTAGTGTTCTGATCTCCTTAAACAAGTCCAAGGAGGTTTACCGCCTGTATCCTGGAATATAGACTATAACACACTCACCCTATGGTTCTGGTAGGCCGTGACCGCCGTGAGGCCAGTCTCCGGAAAGACGAAGGTCCAGTAAGTCATAGCCACAGAAGCAGTGTTGTGATCTTCTTGGAAAAGTCCAAGGAGGTTTACCGCGTGTATTCTGGAATATAGTATAACACACTCACCCTGTGGTTCTGGTAGGCCGTGACCGCCGTGAAGCCAGTCTCCGGAAAGACGAAGGTCCGATAAGGCACAGTTCCGGGAGCAGTGTTCTGGCCGTCACCGGGAAGATACACCACGTGCAGCCGGGGCTGGTAGCGGTGCATTGAGTTGAGGATTATCTGGTAAAGAAGTAAATACAAAACGTGGTTGATGGTGATGTACGGTCGGCATCAGAGATACCTGACCCCTCCTCCTACATCTTGAATTTTCTTATAAACTGAAAATAATATTAACATGAAAATTTGTATTCAGATAGATACTAATAAAGTCTTTTTGAATATACATTTTCATTTTCATCATTATTTTCAGTACCTATAAGAAAAAATTCAAGATATAGATAGAGGAGGAGTCAGATATCTTTGATGCTGACTGTACAAAGTACATTTTTTAGAGTTGCGAAGTCCCTACAAGGAGCTCTTATAGTTACAGTATGACCGTCTTGTCTTGACCATTATCTGACCGAATGATGTTCACATCTAGTAATATTCCAATGTCTCATCATAAAATGTCAACTTGATTTGGTAATGATAATGGAAGGAGGAAGAGATAATGGTTCAAACCTACTAACAAAGTTTGTCTGCGTTTTATAATAAGACGGATTATCTTTCGCTTTAATTAAAACGGCCGCTTCCGATTGGTCGTTTTAGAAATCCTTGAGGGAAGCCTATGTCCAGCAGCGGACTTCATGTGGCTGATATGATGATGATGATGATGAAAACGGTGAAGAAAACTCCATTGCGTAACTGGGCCTTAAAAAGCATCATCACGACTCTTAAAAATACATCTGGTACCTAAGGATTAAGAGACCTTCATTTATCATTAATCAGTGATGCTTACATGTCCATTATCATCCAGCTGGTTGTTGGTTAACTTCAGTTTGTCGAAGGAGACGAGTTGTCGCATCCAGTGGGAACCAGGCGCCGGTGAGTCCGGGTGAACATGGATACGCGGCGGAGATACCGGGTCCGCTTTACCCGCCACTACCCAGCTGGAGCTAAGGGAAAACTTGAAATTAGAATGTTTGTTTTTTTTAGACCGTGTTAGCGGCCAACATTGGTCTCAGATTTTCCAAGCTACCTAAAAGCATCTGATCCGACTTAGTTTGACAACTACGATATAATGATTACCACATCGCTCCCGGTGGTTAAAGTGCCTTTTAAAGCACAAAGGAGCTCAAGTTGCCAGTGGAAAAAGCGTGACAAAGTCCCAAATGAAAAAAAAACTTAAGTGTCGTGGAACACTCAGTTAGAATGTTAGAAGTTACAAAAATGATGCCTCTAAAACCTCCAAAATATTCCCGCCCCTAAAAAGTTCGTGACGGAAAGATCTTACACTTTTTTTGCCTAGTACTGCCAAGTACCATCCAAAAAAAAGAACTTCGTTCCAAAATTCTTCGTGATGTAACTTGCGGACGTCCCCTTTTGAATCTACTTGCTAAGATGCTGCTGGAATAGAATCTCTAAAAAAGCGACTGTACCTGCAGTTATTAGTCATACCCACTCACCTGTGAAAAGCATATCGGTATCTCTTATCATCCAACGGCACAAAGTCCACCAGCAGTAGATAGTTTGCATTAGGCAGGAGACCTGCCAGCCTCGCCTGGAGCGCTGGAAACATCCTTCTACCGGCCTTCGTGACTATCATCTCCGTGCCGAGCTCGTGGAAGTTACGCCAGAGGTTGGCGAGCTCCAGGGAGGCCGAGCAGCGAGACACCGCTGGGTGGAGGGTCACGTTTTGAGAGGATACCTGCGGAAAAGAAGTCGTTTGAGGGTCTTTTAGAAATAATATAGTTCTAGCTTTTCGGGCGTTGCGCGGGCTCGAAGCAACCCGCGGTTTTTCGGGCAGCTGTTCAGGTATGCTAAGATATGTTTCCTGTTCAGAAAATGGATAAAAACTGCAGTTAATAAACTAAACATCAACAAATGTGTGGGCGGCCAACATGGATCCAAAATCTAAATGAAGCTTTGAATTTTGCAGGGCACTTTACCCCCACTTACAAAACTTTAGGCCACATCGAAGTCCCATAGACACGTTACTAACGAATTGGTCTTGTAGCGTAATGTGTTATTTAAGAGGATCTATGAGAGATAGGTTTGTCGTGACTTGACGAAGAGATTATAATACGGAATGATGCCATAAGGGAGCGGTGTGGAGTAAAAGAGGACGTTGTGACAAAAATAGAGAAATTCTTCTGATTCGCTAAGGGCAAATGTAATTCGACCAATACATTTCTTTGACACACATACCGATTTGATCAACGGACTGGATCGATAAAATTGGCTCAATCTATTCGAAACAGGAATGTTAAAATGGTTTGGGCATGTAGAAAGGATGGATGAAAAGAGATTGACAAAAAATATTTATATAGTGAAAGGAACAGTAGGAAAGAGTCGGCTTCGGCGAACGTTCTTCGACCAAATTGCAGAGGTTCCAAAAAAGGAGAGGTAAAAAGTACTCGTAACCGAAGGGCATGTATGAAGAGATTGATGAGTTTAGACGAAGCAAAAGAGGTTTGTCAGAATCGTAGCAAGTGGAGGTCCATAATATCTGCGTACCCCTGTGCGAAACAGGCGAGATAATATGTATGTATGTATGTATGTATGTATGACAAAGAGAAGCTGCTACTCACCTGTACTCTAGGAGGCGGCTGTGGCGGCGGTGCCGTCTGGGCACTGTGGTCTCGACACGTGCTCTCACTGAGGGCTTGCAGAGGAGAATACGTTGTTCGCGTACATACTGAATTCTGCAAATAAACAACAGAGTCATTGGTCATGGTAAATCAAGAACTAAAAAGTAAAGGCAAAAGAAATTCAGGTCATATCTAATGTCTATGTTGTACATAAATAAATGATAGGAAGGGTTCTATGAAATTTTTAGCTAAAATTAAATACTACAACAGTTGCAGAGTAACAACTGTTGTGCTACTAAAATTTAAACAGACGATTTCTGTTTCTGTTTATTTATTTAAGTATAATTCTTGTTTTGAAAAATTTGACACATTGTTGACTATAACTAAGCGCGCTTCGGGTATTTTCCTTCTCCAAAGATTTAGGAGAAGATACAGTTGCTCTTACTAAGTACGGCGACTGGCCAAAACTCAACTATCCTTGGGAACACATTTAAATAAAAAAGGAGAAAAGCTTTCACGTTCGCCAACTATTGACCAAAAGGAAAGAAGAGTGCATTAATCGTCATCATCACCATCTCTTCAGTCGCCACTGCAGGTGCACGACCCTCTCTATACTACCAGAGCAGTACTAGGCCCGAGCAGCCAGAGGATTTGGCCAACCCTCTCCACGCTTGCTAGACGGGTTGGAGGAGGCCTCATTGATGTTCATAAGCTTTGTTTAGCTTGTATTTCCTAAGTCGCCTTCTATGACATCCACAGGAGGACTTGGAGTGGTCGTATTCTACTCTACCGGATACCACACAGTATTGCAGACTGCAGTAATATTAGCGTCCAAACTTACGTCTCTAATAGGATGGTGCAGCTGAGGCAGGGCTTGCTCATGGTCTCTTCCGATGCGCTCCGCCAGCGACTGCGACAGTGTAAAGCCTCCACGTGGGCATTGACCAGTAGACACAAGGCCTGTGAATAACATAAAAGAATAAGAAACTACGAAGAGCTACTCTATGTAATTACCAACAAGAGAAGACATCAAATTCTGACTGTTTTGTTTTCTAATTTTACTTTGTCGCTGAAGAGAAGCTCGGTGGCCCAGCGCGAGTGCGCATTACTAGTTAGGTGGTCCGCACTTGGCACAAGTAGCATAAAACGTTCTCGAACTCCTGCGTGCTTCGGAAGGCACGTATAAGCCGTTTGTCCCGGCTGTCATCATTGTATGTTAGTCTTTAAGGAAGCCAGATGCCTTAAAGAAGCTTGTAAAATCTAACACCAGTGTTTGCTACCGACGCGGACGCCACGAAAAACAAGAACAATTTTACAGCGCAAATTCTTTGTTTTATGCATTCTTGGGTTGCCATTAATATGCAGTTGCATGGAGGTCGATGTCTCTTTATAGTGACCTTAGAGGCGTAATGGTAGTTAGCCTTTCAGAGGTTCCGAGTTCGATCCCCGGCCAGGGAAAGATGGGATTGACCGTTTGTGTTGGGCACTTACACACGAAAAAACAAAAAATACTTTGTCGCTTGCTATCTTATGCCTAGGACTATCGACAGTTTATAAGAGACTATCTTAGTATATAAGGATTTTGTGATTTGTCGGTTCCCTTAACAAATCTAGCGCTGTGGTTTTAAAGGACAGGCTGCAACAGAGTTTGCTATAAAAATTCGCACTAGAAAATAAACTCTCTAATCGCGTAATAATAATAAGTGTTTTGTCATAAAGTCACAAAATGTATACAAGTATACCTAATAAAACGATAATAAAACTACACACCACAAGAGGTTCCTGATTAAATTAATCAAAATCATATTAATATGACAAAATATATAGCACGTTTAGCTTGGTAACGATTTAACAAGCGTACATTAAACAATGTTACACAGAAAAGTCTCAGTCGAGCTGACCAGTCCACCAGTTTACAACTTGACGCACGTATACGTTCACGAGTTGACGAACGATGCATTCTATGTTTCTTTGACTTCACTCTTCAAAGAACTTAAATAAAAAAGGAGAGGCCAACCTTCATTTCAGCTAAAGTGATCACAGCACTTCAAACACACAACACAAAAGTCAAGTAAACAAAAAAATAAATAACTAGTCCCATAAAAACTACGTCTAACCACCGGCGGACATCTCACTCAACTAATTGTTCTAATGGCGGGAACTCAAAATTCAAAATGGCCGACATAATTTTCATCCGAAACTGAGGATGAGCTTATAAATAAGACAGGCGATGAAAACTAAAGTTGCGTGGAGCGACAATGATCTTAACTTTATTTCGGTACTTTCCTGTTTATTTTGGTACTAAGATTTAATTATAGGATTTAAGAATTAATAGTTTGAATATTTTGAACAGAACAACGGGGTCCTAGACACAGACCATGAAAATTTGTCGCTCTGTAAGTGGACCTCACAAGTCTGTCTTTGCATAGCAAAAAGCAAAACGGAATCAATTTTCACTGGTAGGTACGGGCGAGGGGGTGGATTACGGGTGGACCACATATCATTATATATACCGCATGGCGTACATTGCAACAACAGGCTTCAGAAAGAAGAGAACTCAGGTAAAATAGAAAGAGAAGATAAACAAGTTACCTAGTTAACCATAAGGAATCTCAAATTGATGATTCGAGTTACTCACTGTTAGGTAAAAGACAAAACTTTTATTTAAACGTGCAAAATTCGATTTAGATTAATTTAATCACGAACATCTTACGACATGTATTTTCATAATCATCTTGAAATTTCGTCACTTTCGAGCGGTGCATGTAGTCGGAAACAATAAATTCTTTCGTCCACCGTTGAGTAAGGCATAATTGTCAGATTATGAGTTATTTGTGACTCTCTATAGTCGCTAAAATGTCGCATACTCGAGTAAATCACGAGAATGATGAGAATAACCCACCATTTTGCTGGAATACAGAATGGGCTGTCGACGGAGTGGGACAAAAATGTAACCACATTTTTGAGAATTATGGTTTCAAATTATTAAAAATTTGTGTGAGATATGTGAAGGGACGTAATCATTTGATAAATTGATGTTATTATGATGATGTTATTTTTCTGAAACTTTAGATATATTTTTTTGTTATCGAGTAGTTTATATCTTTTTATTATAAAAACCTACATATATTTTCTTTTCCAGATTATTAACTGTTTTAACAAATAGACAATGTTACCTATTTTTGGCGTTATCAAGTTTATAATAATCATCATCATCATTTTAGTAGCGTAAAGGTAGGTACCAATGTCGGTGGAAGGCGTTGGATGAAAGCCGCTCTAGATCGGTCGTTTTGGAAATCTTTGGGAGAGGCCTATATCCAGCAGTGGACGTTATGCGGCTAAAAGTTTAAAATTATTAAAAAAAACGACGGGTTTCACTCTGGGAGTGCCGGCAGAAGTGAAAACTTGAATATTAACGTTGTGCATTTTTGATATTTTGGAATGGTTAGGGAATAATTTTGCACGAATTGCTTTAATTATCAGTATAAAATATTTCAAATCTTTTCTGAACCACAGTCTGTCACAAATTTCACAAGCATGACACATAACACACACGAACGTAACGTAACATAAACACACACGAACATTCGCGCAAGCGCCCTGCGCCGTCTTACGAATTTTCGATCAGGACACGTGGTCCTGACGCGAGTTTAAGATTTTTTACCCATTCCAAAAAAAGTGCACAACGACGCTAAAGAAGTTTTCACTTCAAAATTACTTTATTTTCAAGTACATCAATTTATTTCAGCGTTTTAGGAGGACTTATTTGGTCTCTTTTTAAATTAAATTGTATTCTCGACACATTAGGCCGCAGATAGCCGTCCAAACATCTTAATTGTCTCAGTTAGACCTGAGTTAGACCGTCAATCGCATTCAGATGCCCTATAAATCTGCGTAGTGTGGAGTTCTGGCGAGTTTGTTCCACTCCACATACAAAATTAAGAGCTGCCAATCAATATACAGAGTGGGTTTTAATATAAACCAGTAAACAACTAAATAATTATTCTTTTGTAAAAAGAAAATTTACTTAATTTTTTATTAGGAATGTCTTTCATATCTCTAAAGTTTTAAATCATATTACCATATAAACAGGCGTGAAAATATGTATGTATGTATGTATGTATTTCCACCTAATTAATATGAGACCAACTAAATACTTAAAATAAAATAAAAACATCAAAGTCGCTTCACGAATAGCGAATAATTTAAATAAAAAAAAATCATACGAATCGATAACCATCTCCTGTTTTGAAATAGTTTAAAAATTAAAAAATAAGTTAGTAGGTAGGTATTTTGTATTGGTAACAGAATAAAACATCATAAAAAAATTACACTTGTAAATTGATTATATTTATTTGAAACGTGAAAAAACTGATACTGCTTATGACGTAAAGGTTCGGTATTTTATTTATACAAATCTCATAGGAAATGTTGAAGGTGTCTGATTTCACTTGTTGGGAACAAGCGGATTCCCATACAAATTGCCCGGGCAGCTGCATACTTTGGTATGGAATTGCCGTTATTTTAATTTAATTATACTATAGTGATCTGGAAATCCTTGGGGGAGGTCTATGTCCAGCAGTGGACTTCCTGTGGCTGATATGATGTTGATAGTGATCTAGGTGCCCATAGTTCGATTTATAACGAGTATTCCCTTCAACGTTGTACCTCTTTATTTGGAGTTCACTCCAGAGAAATCACAGTAATGATTATTCGCCGGTTGACTGGAAGAGATTCCATATGTCATTATTGTATCTAATTTTGACAAACAATACTTATAAATACAAATGTCTGTGCGGCAACTGCCCGTATATCAGGTGGGGTCAATTATAACAGAGGAGCTATATTTGGAGTTCATACAAAAGGAGTCGCTGTAATAAATCCGCATTGATTGAGCGCAATAAATCTGAGGTGAGCGCCGCTCGAGTTGCACTAGTAGGGCTGTCGCGTAAGATTTATGTTTTTAAATTTTTACTAGTAATTGATTACTGGAGATAGAGACGTGTGGAAGGATAAGGGGGAGGCCTTTGCCCAGCAGTGGGAGACAAAACCTACAGGCTAGAAAAAAAAACTAGTAATTATTCAAATTTGTTAACGGACAGTAGCTGACTCTATCTAAACGTGAGTAACCCCTTAACTAATTTTAATAATGTCTGTGTCTCACGTTAGTTTTACTAGTAAGTTGTGAAGTAATAGTTAAGTCTCAGGTCAAAGAACGTCCTTAAGTTGAATGTTGATTGAACTATTCTTTTCGATGTGGTCTGAGAGAAAAAATGAATAAAAAGAAAAGGTAACGCCAGGCAATGGGCCAAAATCTGATTCGATTAAAAGAGATGCGGCTAGCAATCGATTACTACTTTAATTTTTTTTTTTATATTCACGCTTAACTTGCTCTTTGGATCTTACAGCTCTGTTTAGCCCGTCAAGGATAAGGATGTGGCGTGATAGATGATGTTTTTCATAAATGAAAAAGATAGCAGTTCATAATACAAACAATGTTCTGTGTTTAATAGGTTTGTAGACTATCTGACTTCAGTCGATAGGATATGAAGTTTATATTTTACATCAAATTGATTTAAAAGACGAATATTTAAAGAGAAAAGGTAATCGGGCTTGTATCAACCCTATACAAGTAATCCTCACTCAAATGACATGATGTCTTCGGTTATATATTAACATAGTGATAAAACAAATAGGTATACAAATACGTATATATCAATAAGTATTCTCACCTAGTCTTCCTAAATTTCCGGGTAGAAAAGACCCATGAATTCAAAGGAGAAATAAATCTGATTGTCAATACGTGTAGAAATTAGTATATTTTAAGGGATTTTTGCCTAGATATTAAAAAAATCTAAACTACTTCATCACCAAACTACACAACCGATTTTGATAAAATTCCTTTGTATGCCCTTTCAAAAGAATTTTCCAAATTGGCCCAAGCGTCTTCGAGTAATCGGAGAACATATACATAAAAAACCATAGCTGTAGGTACATTCGAATTGATAACCTTGTCCATTTTTGAAGTTGGCCAAAAACGACAACCGCCAACCCTGTAAAGTTTCCTCCAACCACATGTGTGCCGCCTTTTGATTTACGTGCCCTCACCCTGCTACAAATTGTCGCATTCCACGCACAAAGACTATGCGAGAGCGTGACTAAACGGTAGGTAAGTATGTTTATATGTTTTGAGATGATCTGGCCAATTCATCATCAGTTTTTTTCAAATCCAATCAAACATAGCTGAGAACCATTGCTCAGGCAGACGGACCGACAGACGTTAGCGTGAAACATATCTCTATAACACCTCTTTTTTGACGGGGTTTAAAATAACTATTATCAAAGTAAAAGACAATAAAGTGTTCAAAAAAAGGCAAAAAAAATCGATTCAGGGTCATAACAATGTTCCTTCTCCTTAACTTCCTCTTAAAGTAACCATCCGATGTGCCTTAATGCCTGAATTTGACTTTATACTTACAGACTATATAAGTACTTACTGACATCTTGACAACATAACTACAATAATTTAAATACCATACAGTAATAATATAATAATAAAAAATGTAAATATCACAGCATCAATTCCGATCTCATTTCATAACCCAACCTTTCCCTTTTTCTTGCAATTTTTGCGCCTGCCGAAACCCATTCAAGGGTACACCTTTCATAGGTATGTCCAGGAATGGGTTTTAGCGGGAGCGCCACATAACTTCAACTTCTCCAAACTCTCTCTACATGTTGGATCTGTATCCCCACGCAAGCCTCTCAAAGGACCGGGGTGAAAAGAGCCGTATATATGTTAAATGTCACAGAGCGTCTTATCTTGATGTCACATGGCAATCATTTTCCATACATTTCCGATTGATTCCGATGATTGCCGAGTAACATCAAAATATTAGACGCATTGTATTTTGGTATACATACTCGTGTTTTACAACCTAATACTATAAACCTAAATTCTGATAACTGATAAATTTAAGTTTGTTGAAAAAAATTTACGAATGCAAGTCATTTGTAAACCCTTCAAAGTCTAAAGAAAGCAGCCAGCCCTTACTCTTCCAAATGTCACATTTGACGCATGCGCGGGCGCACCGTACAAATTGCCGCATGCCGAAACAAAGGCGTTATTAAACGTTGTTATAAATTAACCACCATCCACTGTCACAATTAGAGAAGATACAGAATCAAATCATCTAAGTCTGATGAAACTACGTATCTTATACCTTTAAACGAGCAATTCTTGTATGTATGTATGTATATATATATATTTATTTATAAATTTCTGTGATCTCGAAAACGGCTCTAACGATTTCGCTGAAAATTTGTATATGGGGTTTTCGGGGGTAAACAATCGATCTAGATTAGTTTTATGTTTGGGAAAACGCGTGTTTTCGAGTTTTCATGCGTTTTTCTTTCCACGCAGAATATGGTCGCTAATTTCGTCGCGCCGCGACCGCCTTGATTTAGCTCAGTTGTTAAGGATAGCAACCGCTAGAAAGAGTGTTACGGGTTCGAATCCCACTCGGTGACTTACTTTTGTTTTTTTTATGTTTAAGTTTTTTTATTTTTTTATTTTGCATTGTTTTTAGACAAGTTTAAAAAAAAATAGTTAATGTTTGAGATGTAACCGAGCAAAGCTCGGTCGCCCAGGTACTGTATATAATTCAGCAATATACATCAAATATTTTAATCGAAGTACCTAGCTCTCCATCTAGTAATATTGTATATTACGTTGCACTAGGATGTATAATGAAGAATGTCGTCTACATTTGGCGCTTAACGTGTAAGTTAAAAAAGTCAATGCTCAGCAGTAGACTACATGAGGCTGAAATGAAAGGGATGGTGACGCAAAACAAAAAAGCGATTAGGAAGCGGAAACCACACGGCATTAGTACTCATGTATGAATGCATACATGAGTACTAATGCCGTGTGGTTTCCGGTAGAGTATAATAGGACCTCTCCAAGTCTTCCTGTAGATGTCGTAGAAGGCGACTTAGGAAATCAAACTAAACAAAGCTTATAAACATTAATGAGACCTCTTCAACCAGTCTGGCTAGCGTGAAGAGTGTTGGCCACGACCTCTGGCTGCTCTGGCCAAGTACGGCTTTGGTAGTTCAAAGAGGGTCGTGCTCCTGCAGTTGAGACAAAAAAGACCTGTTAATGATGATGCCAAATTAGGTACAAGTCGCGTGAGTTGAGTTTTGAATGTGACGTATATGTTATACGCGATAAAGCGTACAAATAAGTGGAGTACTTCTCTACCGTCTTTAACTTGTGCCACTAACTGGTCTTGTTGCTTTGGCAAACATTAAGATATTATTATGCTTAATTAAGTACCATAATTTAAGAAGAGATTTGTGCATCATCTCATATTTACAGCTTGCATTTTATTTGTTTGTCTTACTCAATCGGCAATAATTCTGAGGTAGAGAATGATACACGACCAGGAGATCCTTTAAAAGTGAAAAAACTAGGATCTAGGTATTTGCGTCGCGCTACACAATTTAATTGAAATGAAGTTTCAGACAAGCGAAAGAATTTGCGGAGACCTGGACCATCGAGTTAAGGAGTTAAGCAGGTCTTGTCACTGCTTTCATCTCTTTTGCTTTATAATTGGGTACATTCCTAGGTCAAAAAAAAATTATATTTGACTAAACGTCACACATAATGTCACTTGACATGATCATATCCACTTTCAATGTGATTTTAGATTTAAAAACGATGATATTAGGAGCGCTTTTTGACACCAAAAATCTATGAAGTCATTTCTTTAGTTTATATTTCGACGTTTAGAAAAAGTAGGTATCGAAACTTGTTGGAAAGTAACGAAATACAGTCCACTATCTTCCGCTTCAAATTCGAACATGAACCGAATCTTACTAGGAGTTTCATAGATATAAAGTTGTAAAACGATTATGAATTAAAAATTGGAGCCAGTCGGAGCGAACTAGTCTCAGAAACTGTATCGAACGTCATGTAATGGATAGATGCAAGCAAGTTACGTTATGATTACTCAATCCCGATACCTTGGCATACGCCAACAAACCAACACAGATGTGTTCTCGGAAGGATCCACTGGTGTCGCTGTCTATGCGTGTTGTGACTGGTGATTGACTGATGTTGCCAGGGGAGCTATTCTGGGACTGATCTGCGCCATTCTAGATTGATATACACGCTTCGATAAGCTTTGTTGCTGCATTGTACTTATATTTGTAATGCGAATTCAATTTGTTGTGAGCATTGTTTCTTCGTTTATTTTCTTTAGCTTCATCGGAAAGAAATTTGTTAACAAAGAGTAACACTCGCTGTTGTCTCAATGTATCTTGTAGGATTTTTTCTATACATGTCTTTCTTTCTTCAGTCAATGTTTGACGCCAATATTCGACACTACCCCTTCCTTTGCTACATACATGAAAGTTTATTTTCCCTTTGCTTTTCATTCAAATACTTTTTCACGTTATGTATGTATGTATTATTACAATACACAGTCACTTCTTAAGTCAATACAACAGGAACCCAGTTAGGGCACTTTTTTAAAAATTAAAACTGTAAAAAAATATTATCAAAATTTTTATTTTGTTTAATAATGTCCCTGTTGTAGATATCTAATTCATGAACTTTATGCCTTGACTATACCTATTAAAAAAATTGGCTTTTAAAAATAACGATGATTGGAATTATACGAAAAGGCTTGAAGAACCTGAGGAGGTTTAAAAATTGTAATTCGACCCAAATGTGAATTCACGTCTTGATAACTCTTCAAACTTAGTATTGAAGCAATTATAAGTTTCTTTATAAACAAGAGGTTTTTTTTTAAAATAACATGAAAGCAAAGGCAACAGTTTCTAATTGGCAATTCAGCAACAAAAAGGAGGAGCATTCAAACAAATCCCAAATTAGTATCTCCAAACATGAATCATTACAACTCGAAAGTTCACAAATAGACGAGGATTAGCAAAGAAGGCGTCCTCTTTGATCAGCGGAGTGGTGTCAACATTCCTCGCGAAACTCATTAACAAGCCGATCGACGGACGCCACTGCTTGGACTGGAATCTAAGGAAATGCTAATGCTACATCAGAAGATATAGCATTGCTATATCTTCTGATGTAGCTTTTATTATAGACAGTATCTATAAGACCTGATGACCGCAAATGACAAAGCTATAAATGTGGCCTTATACTGGAGTGACAAAATATAATAGTACCACCGATACGAAAAGAAGTATCTATAATAGATATTTGACCCCGTGAAGCTCTGTCACAAATATGTTTTGAAAATCTTCTTCTACTGCTGGATTAGAGGCTTCTTCCAAAGGGATCTTTGCCTATAAAATCGTGCTGGGTTGATTTGTTGGCGATCGCAGAAAAGATGAAAAATGAAAAAGTCTTAGCTAAGAGGATGTTGCTTTCCGTACCTTTTTCATCATCATCATCAGGTCCTTTTAGTTTCCACTGCAAGAGCACGACCCTCTTTGTACAACTAGAGCCACACTCGGCCAGAGCAGCCAGAGTAATTGGCCTACACTCTCCATTTGCTAGAGGCTTCGGTACATTTAACTTATCTTTCTAGCCGGAAAGCGGACCCCAGGCTTTGCAGCGTTACAGCTGAGGATGCAACTGGGAATACGCTGAGATGATAGACAGAGAGAGAGAAAGTACATTTAATTTATCATTATTCATTAACAGCCATGATGAAATAAGGGTCTGCTCAATGCTAAAACAATTTAGGCTAGCTGTTACACACAGGGTGTCTTGCCAAGCTTCGGATGGGCGGATCCAAGAATATGTTGGCAAGTCAATCAGCAGTCACAACATGCTGGCGTGAATGATGCCACGTCGATCTTATTAGATACACATGACACTAATTTAATTGGTATGAAAAAAGTTGTAACCCTTAAGAGACATTCGACATCCTTCAGACATCGATTATCTTCTTCTTGGTGTGTCGCCCACTCAAAACTAAATATTCTTCTGGGCTCAGTAGGTATTGAGCTACCTATAAGTTTTGCTTTAATCTCCGCGGCCTAACGACCAATGAAAGCCATAACTCGATACAGTGGTCGTTACGGCATGCTGTAAATTGGTGGATAGATATATCGACTATAGGTACATTACCCTACCTGCCTGCTCATCGTCCAACCTACATTCTCAACCTGTTGATGCGTAAGCTTCGCCAAGTCATTACGCTGACGGGTAACTTTTCAGCAGGTGGAACAAATAGTCTAGTAGGAAGGATCTTAGAGTCAGTTCAGACAGGGAGAAAACATTTCTGAGAAATGTATTAACTCCATTGAAAATAAGACCGTATTACGATAGCCTAAGTATCCAAAATGCCCACGCGGTCTCAAGACCGCCTAACCTGCTCGCAAAATCCTAATCGCTGCGCTTTTCTCTGTCTGAACCTGAACTACAGAATAAGTACTAGCACTCACGTACAGAAGTCTTACTCAGCAAAGGAATTCAAAGAAATATCTACTCAATGTCGTTAGCGATATGGTTTAATTTAGCTCGCGTCAGAACTCGGCACCTTTTCGTTTCATTCTTATTACTCTAGACATATCATTCATGTCACTGAGTTTCCCACTCCCGAGTGGTCGCCGCGCGCATAGTGATAATGTAGGTATATTTTCGATACCTAAACGGGGAGTGACACAGGCCCGCCTGAACTGATCCAGACGTAACACAAGTATGATAAACGATAGAATGAATTAATATATTTATTTAAAATCTATACATATAATAAAACAGTAAAAAAAGTGTGTCTGTACATTAATATATTTCCAAAAAAAAAATATTGGGAGCGATAGAGATGTAGTAATAGAGTAAGAATTTAAAAAAAATGTCTGTCTGTTTGTCTGTTTGTCTGTATGTCTGTTTGTCTGTTTGTCTGTTTGTCTGTTTGTACACGCTAATCTCGGGAAATACTGGACGGATTCGAATGAAACTTTATTTGTTATATAGCTATTAAGCCTGGGCAACATATAGGGTATAAATGGTTTAGGAAAATGGAACGCCTGATGCAAAACCATAATAGTCCAGCTAAACTATAAGAGATATAAAAATGTCGCCTTAGTAAAAGTTGTTCAGCCTGATGAGCATTATCCAGAGACATAAAGTCCACGCGAACGAAGTTGCGGGCTTCAGCTAGTATCGTAATAAATGTAACTAGTAGTTCGCCGCGATTGCCGCGAACTTAGACCTCGCTATTATTATTTTGAAGACATAACGAATTTGAAAATTCTATTGATATTTCCTACATGCCTACCAAATTTCATCAAAATCGGAGCATCGGTTCGGCAGTTATCGCGGTACAAACATATGTACATATTCGTACATTTTCGCCCCCAACTCGATTTAGAGACCTCGTTCGCTTCGCTCGCTCGATCAAATATGTAATTTCACGATAGAATGTAAACTTTTACTGCATAAGTTTTACCGTTTCCAGTAAACGGCGTCAAAGAGACGTTTCCCAAACCTATAAAACATATTTAAACCAACTCTGTTTGCTCCGTTAGCAGCCAACGAGGCTTGCTCCATGCGCTTGCGCCACAAATCACCATTAGCGAAGGCGATGGACCAGAGAGACGAACTCGTGGGTGAGAGAGAGAAGCGGTTTTGAATGGAAGAGCATGCACCGAAAATGCCTATCTATAGGAAACCAATTGTATAACCCTAGATAATTGCAATTACATTAAATTTAAAAAAAAAACCGAAATCGGGCATGTCGTTTCGAAATAAAACGTAGACTACGTTTGTATGGAAAAGTCTAGGGTAAGAGGATTCTTAAGGGTCCCCCTTACCCTAGACCAAAATACAACTTTCCATACAAACGTAGTCTACGTTTTATTTCAAAAGACATGTCCGATTTGGGCAAAATTTTGTAATTTCAAAGATATTGCAATTATCTAGGTTTATAACTAGTTTCCGACGGTAAAAATATGAACTTGAAATAGAATATAGTGTTTTATATCATTTTTGACCATTAGTATGGAAAACTTCTAAATTGTTATATTTTCTTTCCAGTTCATAATTTTACAATAGGAAACCAGTTATAACCCTAGATAATTGCAATTTCTTTACAATTACCAATTTTTACCGGAATCTGACATGTGGTTTCAAAATTAAACGTAGACTACGTTTGTATGGAGAAGTCTAGGGTCGGGGGACTCTTAACTATACAGAATACTTGTAAACTTAAGTAAATTACGTATGTATACAATAATTTTTCAATACTTAAAACCGACTTCACACCCAAACTACAGAACCAATTTTCATAAAATTTCTATGACCAGTATATATTCAAACAAACCATTAATTTTTCAAACCTGTCCAGGCGTCTTAGAATAATTGGCTAATATACATAAAAAGAAAGATAGTGACAAATTGATAACTTGCTCCTTTTTTGAAAATCGGTTAAAAATCACAGACCTAGATTTAAAAATACGTTGGTATATAACCTGATGGAGCAGTTGCCGTTGCATTTTTGAACTGAATAATGAGTTTGTAAGTTCTATAAAAAAAAGTACCTACCCCAAAGTGGACAGTGGCGAGTACATAAGATTTTGCCGCCGTAACAATAAAGTTATATTAACTAACTTTTTATTATTATTATAAATATATAATTGTAATGAACAAGCGACTATTTTTTAAGATTCTATGTAAAATATTTTTTTTTTGTGTTTCTAAGTATCTTTTAGTAAGTTTTTAAAAAACTCACGGAAATTCATTTTCGGGTAGTAAAGAAATACATAATACATCAAGCACTAGAGAATAAGGCTGAATAAGTGACGACCTACATGTTTGGTGCATACTCCAACAACAAGAGCTAAATCACATCACACTAATATTATAAAATCGAAAGATTGTAAGTGTAGGTCTGTGTGTTTGTCATTCTTCACGCGCAGCTGTTTACGCATGAAGAATGACAAACACACAGACCATTTTGATAAAATTTGGTATGCAGGAAGCTGACCCCCTGGATTAACACATAGGCTACTTTTTCCGCGGATAACACCGCGGGGCGCAGCTATAGTAATAATTATAAGAAAAAGCATGACTAAACGAACTAGGGACTTAAGGGGGACTATCACTCACGTTATCCCAAAATAAGAACATTCAATTAAACTAGCGAACCGATACACTGAAACGTGAACCAATTATTTATTTCCCAAATTTTTATCCATCCGAAGGGAATTCCACTAAATGTCAAACGAATAAATCCTGCGCTCTCCACTGGAGATATATCTTGTGGAGCACTTAATTATGGGGCTAGGTGTGGAGAAGGATTGTGGAGACAGTGGCGGGAAAAGTACGTACTAAAGGGGCCTTTGCCCAGCAGTGGGTTGCATGATGGTTTGAAATAAATACTTAACCGGTCAAGGCCCGCACGACATTAATAAATGTCCGCGTTCATTGACTTACTTTTGTGTCAAATAAATTAGAAAATAGCACAACATTTTAATACCAAAACAAACGAGTATTTTTTACACTTTCCAAAGTAACTAGGTAAGTATTTAAATAAAGGAGTTTCCTGAGTCAAAAATATTCAGTACTGTAAAGAAAATAAAAGGGAACAAAATATTGTCACTTGTCATTGAATATACCAATTTTCAACGTGATTTAGATTTATTATTGCGGGCGCTATTTGACTCTAAGAAAATATGACGTCATTAGTATATATTTTATACTTAACGTAAATCCCATAGGAAATGTTTATTGTGACGTTTAGGAAAAAGTTACTTAACATGTTGGAATGGAAATTTCCTTATTGCTAAATAAATTTGCGCTTTAAAAAATTTTATTTAGGACTACACGGGCTTAGAATGTAGTTTTAAAAATAAAAAGTGGTCTCCACAGTAAGTGACATTCGTCGTAAAGTTATGACGCGGGGCGGGAAGTGACGACCTGGCGGCGACGTAAATCAAATATGCCATTCAGGAAACACTGATGGCTCTCAGACAATGAAAAATACAAGATTAGAGAGTTTGTGAGCTTTTCAATGCTAAGCACAGGCGCCAGAACTGAAAACTTTGAAATAAAAGGTAAGATTTAACCCTTAGGTCATTGCGAAACGGATAGTGCTATCGGTTTTTTTATATAATTAATAATATATAGATAAATAAACATACCTCGTAATGGTTACAAAGCTTATTGACGTAGTAAACAGTGCCTAAAATAGCCGTAGGTATTACTGCATAAATATTATACTATTATTCATTATGTTATGTAACATAGGATTTAGTAGGAAGCAATTTGAAATTTGATTTTTTTTCATCATCACTTGTAATTTATAATTTATAAGTTTTCTGAGTTTTAAATTCAAATTTATTTTAAATTAGTTATAAACCTAGATAATTGCAATATCTTTGAAAGTAATCATGTTATAAATTATAAATTACATAATAACTTTTTAAATTTAATTTCAATATTTGATTCTTTGATCTCTCGGTCTACGCCCGATTTGTTTAGAATACGGAGTCGAATGTAACTTCCCAGCTACTACAAAATACTACAAATCACCCTTGCTCGTAACCTGAAGCATGCGCCCGCGCATTTTGGAGTCACAATAAATGAGCCCAATTAGTAGCACCACGGCTGCGAGTGTACGCGGGCCATTTGTTACAAATCAAAGTTAGGGTTGTCTTATTTTTAATTAACCCCCGACAAGAAAGAGGCATGTTATAAGCTTGACGCTAATGTATTCAATTAGTTTTCGCTCCAGTGTACCAAGCTGAAATATTTTCGTTACAACGTGCGTCGCTTCAGCATCATTCGACACAGAGTATGGGACCCATGTTTGTGACATCATAGCGTTCGAACAGATGGACCGCTTTCGCAGATCGTAGAAGCCGATCGAGGGAATGGGCGGAAATGTTATTGCGGCTAGTAACCCATCACTATTTTGATTACTTTTTCCACCTACTAGCACACAATCACGTTAAAAGTGGCTTTTGAATCTTGTGGCCCTGGACTCTGTCTGCTTAGAGCTGCAAGACCCAAAGTGCTCTTTCTGCCCCAATAGGGGCAAATGGCATTTATAATAAAAAGACGTGATAATATGAATGTACGTATGATGACAACCGAAACCAACGGCTTACGTACCTTCCGTCCGAAGCACGGATGTATTTTTAATAATCGTTAAACCTGTATATCAAAATTTTAAGCCATAACATCTTCATGTGTCGGTCTAAAGTATTCAGGCAAAAAAAAATACCAGTAGAAGCACATGGTGTTTAATATTTATGGTATGCAGACTTGATGCGGGCCCTGAGAGAACAATAAAATGTATGCTCGTGTAAACAATAGCAAATGGTTCGATACTGACTTTAGTTCGCGGCGTTACTTCAAATACTTAGTGTAAACAAGTAATAATAAAAAATATTTTTAAAACAAGTAAAATAAAATAAAAACAAGTAATTATTAAAAAGAGTGTTTTTATATAACAAACTTTTATCTTAAGACTCTCCTCAAAGCGAATCAAAGGAGCCCAAATTCGTTGGAATTGCGGCGTTCATAAAAGAGTTCACATATATGGCCATCCTCCGTCTCCATCAAATCAGCTCCGTCACGCGATATACGTATGCGTGCAAAATTTCAGCTCAATCGGAAACCGGGAAGTGGGTCAAATTAAACTTGAAAGATTTGATTACAGACAGACCGACAGACGACGGGACAGGTGAAACTAAATGAAAGCTTTATCTATTACAATAACGTAAAAAGGTTAAAGTGCTCAAGAGGAATCAATCGGACCCAAACTCGGGGGAATAATAAAAATTTATTAATAACTAGCCGAAGCCCGCGACTTTGTTCGCGTGGACTTTATGTCTCTGGAAAATGCTCATCAGGCTGAACAACTTTTACTAAGGCGGCATTTTTATATCTCTTATAGTTTAGCTGGACCATTAGGGTTCTGCATCAGGCGTTCCATTTTCCAAAATCAGTTATACCCTATATGTTGCCCAGGCTTAATAGCTATATAACAAAAAAAGTTTCATTGGAATCCGTCCAGTATTTCCGGAGATTAGCGTGTACAAACAGACAAACAGACATACAGACAAATAGACAAACAGACAAACAGACATACAGACAAACAGACAGACATTTTTTTTTAAATTCTTACTCTATTACTATGTCTCCATCGCCTCCAATATTTTTTTTGGAAATATATTTAATGTACAGACACACTTTTTTTACTGTTTTATTATATGTATAGATAGATATAGATATAGATTTTATCACAGAGATGCCATGAGTACCTTCCAGCTCCATATTAAGATCAGCTCCAAGTCATCATAATATTGTATTGTCACGTGAGATACGTATGTGTGCAAAATTTCATCTCAATCGGAAACCGGGAAGTGCGTCTAAGATTTGATTACAGACAGAACGATAGACAACGGGACAGGTGAAACTAAAAAAAAATCGACAATGAACACATATTACATAATTTGTCGATTTATCTGCCTTTATTAATCCTGATACAAATCCTTCTTACGGCGTTTTTGACGATTGGAGATTTGGAAAGAACTAAAAATTGCATTTGGTTAAAATAGTAAATAATTTATTTATGACACAATAAGGTAAGTCCAAGATTTCAGTTGAGGCAGGCCCAGCCGAGGCCGCTGGATAGCGGCCGCCGTGCCAGGTCTGTGGAGCGAACGTAGCACGCGGACCTGGCAATAGCGGTACCGGCGTTGACACCGCGGAGTTTTTAGTGGTAAGTGGTAACACACCACATAACCTTACCGGTCTCCCGTAACTGGTAAGGTATCCGAAGGGATTTTCTCCGCAACAAAAAAAAAGTTTGTCGCACAAGCTGGGCAATGTTACACGTCTGTTAAGTGTGCCATAAAGTTGCGAGGATAAAAAAGCAATAAATAAAAGTGGTTAAAATCTTTAAAAACTTAACTTTAAAACTGTTATTTTTTACGACTGCTGTTCATTTGCTAAATTATTTAATTTAACCCAAATATATTTAATTTTAGCAATCGTAAGTGTACATTAGGAACATTTGGTCAATAAATTGATTGCCTAGTTCAGAAAAAGAGAAACCTATGATATCAATAAACAATCTTAAAACATCAACAGACAGACGGGCCCATTTCCGTAACAATAGCACTTCAAAGAAGTTATTACGACGTTCAAAATTAAATATCAATAATAAACATACGGACAGTTTATTTTGTTTTGCGGTTATCGCCGCGCACCGAAGACGGTCCTGACTACCCTTTAGCAAAGCGGAGTAATATTCAGATGCTATGATTTATCGTTATTTTTTTATAAAACTTAGTTGTAAAGTTTAAATTCTCTGAAGGATAAATAAAAACCACTGAAAGATAAATAAAAACCTAAACTGAAGGTTTTCTATCAGAAACTTTGCCTATTTCATCCCATTATGATGGTCTAAAGAAAAAAATTAACAAGTTTTTGGTTAAAGTCCTATTAATGTCATTCATTGAAATAGACGTGAATTTTATAATTAATGCAAGTAAAATTGTGTAACAGCATACACATAGTTGTAGATCCGGAGCACGAATAAATATAATTACTTAATCATTAATTGTTTTCAAAACAAAAGGTAATAAAAAAGGAAATCTTATTGAAAACCAAACTCTGTTGTCATGCTGAAAATTACAGAAAAAAAAATATTTTCCGTTTTCACAGTTTCGTAGTTGTATTTCATAATTTTAGAAATCTATGAAATGAAATACACATATTAAATACAAATAACTCACCCATGTAGGTAGGTTAAGTTTGGTCCGTTTCTCTAAGGGGGTTATATTCGTGTTACAAACTCACGAGTGTCAAAAATAGCCGCAATTCGTTTCTATTACGATTTTAATTTACGGCCATACCCGATCATACTAAAAACAAACAGTTTGGTTTTTATTGTGAGTAACGCGGGAATTTGTTACTTTTTTTTCAGGTTAGGTATATTTGGTTTGTGAAATCGCTGCTGTGTTTGTGTATCATAATTGATGTGTGTAATCATACTTGAACTAGCCAGTTGGTGGGCCTGTAAGGAGTAGACTGTAAAAGAGAATCAGAAATAGTGACAGATTGGTAGTCTTTCGCATACTTATTATTATTTAGATAAAATCCTTAGGGATGAACTTGTGTTTTTTTTTTTTTGAGTATCAGTATTTGTTTATTGAGAAAAAAGAAATAACAACAAAAAAACTTAACTAAACTAAACTATATTAAACTAAGCTATAAAATAGGTATATACAACGTGAAAGGGACATACCCATAATAAATCAAACCATGGCCTATACTATAAAATTAAAATAACAGTCGCAAAAATAATAATAAAAAAAACGAAGTGCCGTCTTTTTTTGTTTTCTAGTCTGTTATTCTAATTTTATTATACTATAGTATAGTTATCTATCACGGGTTTATCCCTTTTTTACGTCCCTTGAATTATTACGGGTATGTCCCTTCCACGTTGTATATCCCTTCAAACGTCGTCATAGCAGACACAACTGTACTGCCAGTGAAAAGGGATCTAAGTCAAAAAATGTGGTTTTGAGAAAATCGAGTTCAAAGTTTCAAAAAATTCCTGCACGTTCTATACATCAGCTAGAAAATTTTTGATTAGTGATATTGATAGATAATTCAAAATAAAAGAAGTCTCTATGACTAAAACAATTTAAAATAAATTGATATTAGAGATAATCGAAAAAAATTACAAGTTATATCACTTGACACGAAAAAATATTCGTGTAAAATGCTATAAAATGACATGCAACTATTTACACATTTTGTATTTCGTTGGTGTCAAATAATACATCATCTTTATTTTTATAGTGTTTTGAAGTGTATAAGAAGATAATCAGGAAGTCCCAAAACAAAATTTACTTGTTTCATGATCAGCTATTTTTACGTCAATTTTATTTTGTCCAAAAGTCATAAAAATATTACTTACATCAGTTTACACATTTTAGTATACCTTAATATTTTTGTGTATTGTGATATATATCAGATATTTAAGCGATCTAACTATGAAATGTTAAGGTGTAAAATGATATAAGTATAAACATATTATTATGTAAAAGTAATGCCTGTGATACAGGGTCCAACCGACGTCTACCTTAAGGTATTCGAATCCTAAGCAAACCTTACCTATATCTCTGGTGCATCCTGATAAGCAAAATGGACGTGGTTGTGGTGATATCAGCTCGCGCGCGGAGGGATCTGGTCGAAGTCTTTCCACTCTTGATTACTAAATTAGTTGCAAACAATTGGCCAAGTACGTGTCTGGCTACGCGCAGTGTAGTGTTCCGTAGTTACGAATGACATTCACGCGACTAAAATGTCTAAAAAACTATCTATTGAATTTGTATACAATGTTCCTTTTTGAGTACATTTATAAGTTGGTAACCTATAACTTTTTGATTTGTAAACCCTACTAAGCTTTCATTGAAAAAACACTTTACAAGCTTTAATTTTACCACTTTTTCATACTCATGCCTCATGCCGAATTACAGCTTACTAGTCCTTGTAGTCTCTGAGTAGAACCGCGGATTAGCAGACAGAATTTGTTTACTATGGAAGCCTAAAAAGTCCCTAAGAGACTCCAGAATAGAGAAGGAACCAAGACGACCAGAGGTCAGAAGAGCTCAGAATTCCCGAGCAAAACTGTTTAATCGTCAATTGTCCACACCAGATACAAATCTGCTAAATATATGAATTCATGACATTTTAATGTGCATATGCTAAGAATAGAAAAAAGATTTTGCAGAGATAGAAGTTTTTTTGCGTTTAGCAGAAGTAAGCAAGACAGGAGAATATACTGGGGGAAAAAAAGATAGAATATTTATTTTACAACAAGGAGAATACGGGAAAGACCCCGTGTGACTCCGGGTTAGAACAGGACCACTCCACCTCTTCCTGTGGATGTTTTACTAGGCATCGTAATTCGTAATAGAACTAAAAAAAATAGCAATAAAAGCACGACCTTTGTAACACGAAATACAATAGCATTCTCAAGGAGTTGACGTTTGGCAAGCAGCTGGTTATAAAATAAAGCAAAATCCATAAAAAATTAAAACAGACTCCACAGCATTAGAGCTGATGATGCAACTAGTATGCTGAGATGAAATGGAGTGAGAGGGAAAAAGGAAAATATGAGGTAGAATTTATCGTCGCTAGTAAAAATTATTAAAAATATAACACAATTGAATTTATAGACTCGAAAAAGAATTGCAGTGTGTTGGTAAATAATGACCAGACATAATAGTGATATAGGTAACCAACAACAACTAACCATCTTATTAACAAAGCTAACTTACGATGATCAGCAAAATACATGGATATCTGTTACTAATTTTAAACAAATTTAAAGGATCAAAGATATTAGGTACACGAAAATAAAATAAGTATAAAAATGTCCATATCACGTGTTGCTTGTAACTTATTATAATCATGTTTTATACAAATAGCCTAGGTGATGATGATGATAATGATGATAAATGTTAGTTTTTTTCAATTTGTAAATATAGACACACCAGTTACACTGACAACTGGAACAAATTCACACTGTGTTTATGGATTTGTATTGGTAGATATATATAATGCATTATATTTTAAACATATTTTTTAATAAATACCTAATTGGAATATATACTTATGATCTGTTTTTTTAATGTTCAAATAATGTCTTTATTTACTAACGTTACAATCATCAGCATTTTTTACTTCGCTGTCCGTAAATAAAGAATAAAAGTAATACCATAGATTTGTTCATATAGTTATGACTATATGAACTGAAATATATACATTTTGAGCATTTTGAAGTTTATACATATAATAAGACAGTAAAAAAAGTATGTCTGTACATTAAAAATATTTCCAAAAAAAATATTGGGGGCGATGGAGACATATAAATAGGTATATTATTACTCTGTGGTAATAGAGAAAGAATTTTAAAAAAATGTCTGTCTGTTTGTCCGTGTGTCTGTTGGTACACGCTAATCTCCGGAAATACTGGACGGATTCGAATGTTACCCTTTTTTTGTTATATAGCTGTTAAGCCTGAGCAACATACAGGGTATAAATGATTTTAAAAAATGGAACACCTGATGTAGAACTATAATGGTCCAGCTAAACTATAAGAAATATATATAATAGACTGATGAGCATTTTCTAGAGATATAAAGTCCACGCGAACGAAATCGCGGACTTCGGCTAGTCAATATTAAAGATTTTGTTTGCATTATTTTCGTAAAATTATTTGTTTTGATAAGAAATTAGATATATAGTACCTAGGTGACTGAGCTTTGCTCGGGTATTACTATTTCTTGTAGTATTTCAGATAAATATACTCGTAAGTAGATAGATACTTATTTTATAACTAAACTGATGGTAAAACACTTACGTATTTTCGCTAACTTATATTATTATACACCATCTAGCAAATTTAGTAACTCTTGAACTTGTAATATGTATTTGATTCAGTTCAACTTATATTAATTTCCACAATAATCAAAGCTGTAATTATGACTAGTGTCAATTGATTTATATAAAGTTGTATCACTAAACACCTATTTTGTCTTACTTATGTCGCAAGTTGAGTGTTTCTACTACAGATGAAGCGTTTTTCACCAAGGAATCCTACAAACATTTTACGTGTTTATAGAAATAAGCAAACTTAAATCAATATGTACGAATATCGACGTTTTAATTTTCCGTTGTGTAAAGTGTGATAATTAAAGTTAAATTAATTTACACTTTTAAAACTGAAAAATTACTTCGGTTCATTTTGTTGTAAACGCATTTGTATTATAATACACAAAAATAAATTAACGAAACCCTGAAAAACACCTACTTAGATTACTGTGCACCAACGCTAACTTTGGCATTTTAAGCCCTAGGACTATGGGAATAAGACAGAAAAATAGCTAATTTTTTTCTGATTCAGAATATGCAAAGATCTCAAAAGCGATCTAACTCGACTTAGATCCCTTTTCACTGGCAGTACAGAATAGTAAAACAATACATCAGACGCCCGCTCCAGGCGTCCGACATTTAAAGTGATATGGGTATTAATAACCAATTTGAATAGCACAATTTAATTAACACGAATCTATATATACTTTAATATTGTGTTCAAAGCGTGATTGTTTAAAAACCAATACAATTTAAAGATAGTCTTTTTCACCAGTCTTCGAAAATATCGAAATCTCTATAAATCGTCTGGATCATCCGGGTTGATTCCATAATCCCGGATAAATCCCCGAGATCCAGCCGCTCACCGCGGGCGCCGCCACCCGTCATAAGGTCGCAATCACAAGTTCATAAGTTCACAACTCAAATGACAATAAATGTATTTTTTTAATTTTAATTATTTTACAATTTTAGTGATAAACTTTTTTATTCATGAAATTTTTAGTACCTACTTAAATTTTTTAGTAATTATTGTCAGTTTTTTTTTTAATTTAATTAAAGGTACTATTTAAAAATTTTGCTTATATCTCGAATATAATTAGAAATAGCGTTATGATAATTTTCGACAAAAGTTTTTACATTAAAAATTCCTACAAGCTCTGATCATGTGAGTTGTTGGAGAAAATGCTGCAGTGCAGTTTGTTACCGCTTCTTCTGCACTAGCGCTATGGAAGCGGTAGTAAACTTATCTCTAAGTAACCTTTTGACGTCAACAATTGTGCAACAAAACAATGACGATTATTAAGAGATATTATAAAATTCCTATGATATTAAAGATATATTTGAATTTGAATTTGTAAGGACTGAATGTACAGAATGTATCTTTAAAAAAGTTTTGTTAACTTTTAACTGAAACTTTGTCATATATGTAAACATCAAGTAAAAATCAGATTATCTCGATGCTTAGTGTCAAACTTCGTGTGAATTCACCCTTACATCGCCATATCATGAATTACGTGGCCACTTGTTTATTTTGCTTGCGGCGCCCGATGTTTTTTGTTCAGTTTTCCCACTTGAAATAGTTTGTAGCCGTGAGAATCTGAACGGTATGTCAACGGGACTTATTGATATTTTGTAGGTGGTCCAATTCAAGATAATACAAGCTAAACAAAGCTTATAAACCTCATGAGACCTCTCCAACCCGTCTGAAGCATTTTAATGAAACAAAAGATCTCGTCGGTCTAAACAAAACGTCAGCCATACAAATCATTTACCGTCTTATTATAAAACGCAGACTAACTTTGTTACTAGGTTTAAACCATTATCCGACCAAATCAAGTTGACATTTCCGGATGAGACGATGACATATTACTAGATGTCAACTTGATTTGGTCGGATAATGGTTTAAACCTAGTAACAAAGTTAGTCTGCGTTTTATAATAAGACGGATTGTTTCAGTAAAATTGTATGCAATATTCAAGAAACTTGCACCGTCTAAAGACTATTATGATTGTATAAAATCCTTACTTATATACAACGTGTAAATTAACCCATAAAAAAATTAAACCACGGGCGGTACTAGTCCACTATATAGCCTAATAAAATTAAAATAACAGTAAAAAAAACGACATTCCCTTACAAATTGCCCAGGCAGCTGCAAACATTAATGTGGAAATGCCAAATTTTTGTTCCTTTACTGTTATTTTATTTTCCATTAAACTATAGTGATGCTAGTATAGCTTCTTTAGTTCGATTTATTACGGGTCTTCCTCGTTGTAAGCTTTAGAATTCCTCAATCAGCACCATTATGCATGCCTTAGAAATGCACATATTAAAGCCGTTTGGGTTTGACACTTTGGGACAATATACCTTTTGCAAATAGTTTATATTATAAAATGGCTGAGGTATTAGGTGATCAGACAGCATTGCCATCCAACGTGGCAATGCTGCCAGCCTTTCGGGCACTCTTTCTGGGTTTGCTTTTTGTTTGTGTGCGGGGCTTGGATATTTTATAACTAGTTTGCTTGATTTGCAAAAAAAAGAATCGAGTTTCAAAAATATCTAAAAGCGAATTTTAGCTAATAGAAAAAGACATCGACGCGTCCATTTTACTGGATTTTTTATCATATTTGTGCTAAGAACTTACTGCCGTATCTATAGATATATAAATACCTTACCACGCCCTGAAGGGGTAGACAAAGCCCAGGACTCTAAGACCCAAAGGCCACGCTTGCTGTAATGGTGGGGGATAGGATGGATAAAGGAATCAAAATGGTGATGGGGTTGGTATATGAACATGATTCAGATTTTCTATTCAGCTTTTTTCTTAGATCAGCTTTTACGATCTGCGCGGAAATAAAAGCAGCTGGTACAAGTTTTTCTATATTTATTTATAAAGTAAACATTTTTTTACTTCTTATAATATGCTGACAGTTTTTTCTCAAGAGAACAATCTCCCAACATCTGACCGTCGTCAGCCGATGACTGACGGATCGCTCTAATCGCTTATTTACGACGAGAAAGCGGTATTTTTAGACTGCAAGGATATGCTATTTATGCGGCAAAATATAACAGTGGGTAGGTTGTTCTTAAAAACATATTTTCAAATTTTTAATTTATAGTATTGTAAATATTTTTTATCATAACGAGCTTTTTCGGGACCCACCAGACCTCTAAACGGTTTATCATAATCTTATTTTAATATTTTATATTTTTAAATATACGTAAACTAACCTACCTACGTAAACGTATGTTCTTGAGAAACATACGTAAAATTTAATATTGAATTTATGATTACATGGTTTTCACCCAGGGCCTTTATAAAAAATACCTTAAAATTTAAGTTACATGATAAAAATTAAATATTTACCTTAAAATTTAATTAAATAATAATTAGTATTATCGGTCTACAGTGCAGTATCAGTCACTTGTCCTAAAATTCGATATTTAAATTATTTTTTAATACTAAAATAATAATTTAGGTAATATAAGTAGATGTGTATGTATTTGTGTGTATTGTATAAATAGAGTATTCATTCTGATATTTATATATAGTATATATAGAAGGTATATAATATAATGTTATATTAATCGGTTATATTTTAGAATGTACATATGTATATTGTATAGCTTTTTTGTGCCGCATGATTTTCTCTGTTTATCCCTATGGTTGACTGGGAGAAAATGCTTTTAGCATTAAGTACGCCATTTGTTAAAGTATATTTAAGTATATTTGTACTTTGGAGCAATAAAGTTTGACAAAATAAAAATAAAAAACTGACTACCACCAAACTACCCAACCGATTTTGATAAAACTTTTATGGGACCGTGCTGGTCTGGGAGAAAAAAAAAGTAGAATGTACCAGCTGCTTCTCTTCCCGCGCAGATCGTAAGAGCCGATCGAGGGGATGGGCGAGATTTGAATCATGGTAATAGGCGATGCGGCTAGCAACTCATCACTATTTTGATTTCTTTTCCATCATATCGCCCACCACCACGCTAAGCGTGGCCTTTAGGCCTAACGGCCCTGGGCTCTGTCTACCCCGTCGGGATTATAGACGTGAAAATGTATCTGTATCTGTATTCTATGGGACCACGTTGCAAGTATGGCCTTTCAAATAAAAAAGAATTTGTATTCAATATGCGTCTTAAAAAAATTATATACATTCAAGTTGATAACCTTCTCTTGTTTAGAAGTCGGTAAAAATTATCTGTTTGTATTAATTACTAGCAGAAGCCCGCGACTTTGTTCGCGTGGACTTTTTGTCTCTGGAAAATGCTCATCAGCTGAACAACTTTTACTAAGGCGGCATTTTTATATCTCTTATAGTTTAGCTGGACCATTATGGTTCTGCATCAGGCGTTCCATTTTCCAAACTCATTTATACCCTATATGTTGCCCAGGCTTAATAGCTATATAACAAAAAAAGTTTCATTCGAATCCGTCCAGTATTTCCGGAGATTAGCGTGTACAAACAGACAATTAGACAAACAGACAAATAGACAGACATAAAGCCGCTTACCATTCCAGGCTAGACATTTAAAAAGTGCACATGTCAAGAAAAGTTAATTTTAGAGATTTTTTCTCGGAAACTACTACGATGCATGCGAGTGGTTTGTAAAACACCAACAGATAAGATAAGGTGACGTGTAGAGTTGTTGCATACGTTATTCATAAGCTTTTTTTGCGAGATTTTGACAAAGTTTACGACTCGTCATGTCACTTCTCGTTCACTCTTGTTGAATACTTATTACGAAAGAAAGAGCTACGTGAGCGTATTTTCCCGGTTGCATCCTCAGCAGTAATCACTTCACCCTTGTTGAATATTTATTGCAAAGAAATTACATATCATCATCCGAGCGTATTTTCCCGGTTGCATCTTCAGCAGTAATGCTTCAGAGCCCGTGGTCCGCTACCTAACCAAGAAGATTTGATGACTGGTTTTACACAGCGCGCCTGCCGTCTGACCTCCGCAACACATATTTTTAGAAGTATAAGCTTGCGTGTTAAATTATCTATGTCAGGCAATTACTTTGCGGAAAGTACTGAACCTTCTAATAATAATTTTTCAAAAATGTATATAGGACCATCTCATATGGCAAGTATACCCTTTCAAACAAAAAAGAATTTTCCAAATCGATCTAGGGGGGTTACTCCATTAAATAATACGTTAGTCGTACGATAGAGACGTCTATTTCTACGTCAAACCAAATTAGACTTTATCATATCATACGTTAGTGTTCAATGTTGCTTGACACTGACAGCGGATACGCAGTAACGTCCGTCTTGCGTACCGCTTTTGGAGTAGCCCTGCATCTTCGGATAATCAGTGAAGTTACATAAAAAAAAGATCGCGTCGAATTGATAACCCCTTCTTTTTTTGAAGTCGGTTAAAAAGAGCCTCTCGGTTAAAAAGTTAAAAAGAGAAATTTTATTCAGCAACTATCATTTTGCGAAACAAATGGTCTATCAGGATATATTCTGATAAAATAGGTATATATTCCAAATATAAGGTTATAAGAAGTTATGACTCTACTCTTTTTAGGGTTCCGTAGCCAAATGGCAAAAACGGAACCCTTATAGATTCGTCATGTCTGTCTGTCTGTCCGTCCGTATGTCACAGCCACTTTTTTCCGAAACTATAAGACCTATACTGTTGAAACTTGGTAAGTAGATGTATTATGTGAACCGCATTAAGGTTTTGTAACAAAAATAGAAAAAAAAGCAATAAATTTTGGGGGTTCCCCATACTTAGAACTGAAACTCAAAAAAATATTTTTCATAAAACCCATACGTGTGGGGTATCTATGGATAGGTCTTCAGAAATGATATTGAGGTTTCTAATATCATTTTATTCTAAACCGAATACTTTGCGCGACAGACACTTCCAAAGTGGAAAAAAGAGTGTGTCCCCCCGTAACTTCTAAAATAAGAGAATGACAAACCTAAAAAAAATATATGATGTTCAATACCATGAAAACTACCAGCGAAAATTGGTTTGAACAAGATCTAGTAAGTAGTTTTTTTTAATATGTTATAAACTACAATTTACCTTTCATTCAATCAACTCAAATATAAAAATTTAAAAAAACATACTACAAGACTTTTATATTATGTTATTTGCTACTACGGAACCCTTCATGGGCGAGTCCGACTCGCACTTGGCCGCTTATTTTTTGTTAAACTTTTATTTTATGAAATTAAAAAGTCTCAAAAATCAGTAGAAAACTAAATTACTATATTATAGTTATAGGGACTAAAATAAAATAAGGGTTTGTAGTAGGTTAGGTATATAGTATTAGTTAGGGGCTTTTCGAGCCGAAATCTGGTTCTGTTTTATTATAAACTGAACGAATAATGTGCAAATGCCTGAAACAGTTCCGTGTGTGGTCCGACAATGACGAAGCTCAATGTAACGCGACAAAAACAACCAGACAGACAGACAAGGAATTTGTAACTTAGATGACATTAATGAATCAATTTTTCCATCTTCTTGCCTTCCTATCACGCTATAAAATAATCCTCTGAGACCAAAATATAGCTTTATCTGCCCCATTAAGAATAAAGACATTAAATTGAGCACGAAATTTGAAAATTTTATTTCATTCAGAAAGCCGAAAACTTTCACCTAAATTTTTACATAAAAATAACAAATTGCAAGACTTACATTTTAGCATACATAAATACCTACATACGTACGTACCGACAAACATTAAAAGTTAGAATTTTTATTATTAGAAATTCCTTCCCACCGTACTGGTTTTTTCTCTAAATCGTTCACCGTAACGCAGTAAGACTCTGGAACGCGCTTCCTGATACCGTGAAGACAGCCACTAGTCGTGCTAGTTTTAAAACTTCGCTGTTTAAGCATTTGCCTGCCGAGTCCATACTGGTTTTTTCTCTAAATCGTTCGCCGTAACGCAGTAAGACTCTGGAACGCCCTTCCTGATACCGTGAAGACAGCCACTAGTCGTGCTAGTTTTAAAACTTCGCTGTTTAAGCATTTGCCTGCCGAGTCCAATTAAGTGTGAAATTGCTGCAATAGTTATGTATTTTTCTAGTGGTACACGTATATATTATATAAATTGTATATATTAATATTTATAGTATATTATTATTTTTTGTTTGGTTATATGCACCAAATATGTATTTATTTTAGTAAGTAGTGTACAGTAGTTTATGTCATGTAGTAATTTTAATATTTATTGAATTACCCAATTCCACTCCCTATTACTTATCCCATTATTTTACACCTACCTAAAATTCTCTAACAACCCAAAGGTTGGCTGTTAGATAATGCTTTTAGCATTAAGTCCGCCTATTGTACCATACAATTTGTATTTTGTACAATATAGGTTAAATAAAAAAATAAAAATAAAGTTACTTGTAAAAAATATATACATTCATGCTATCACGTCTTAATCCCTAATGGGGCAGGCAGAGCATTTTGTAGCTGGCTCTAAGCAGACAGAGACCAGGACCGCAAGACTCAAAAGCCACATTTAGCATGATGGTAGGGAAGAAGATGGAAAAGCAATCAATATAGCGATAGGTTGCTAACTGCGTCGCCTATTCCGTCGATCGGCTTTTACATTTACATGATTTACAATTCGCCTATTCCCTCGATCGGCTTTTAAGATCTGCGGGGGAAGACAAGCAGCTAGTTCATTCGAAGTTTTTCCTTTTCTCCCAGACCAGCATGCAAGAGACTTGTAAAAAACGCCACAAAACGCTCGGTAACAAAAGCCCATTATGGCTTATTTACAAGGGTTGCCATATCTCGATACCATAAACACTCTAGAGGTCATAAATCTCATGTGCCGTTATTTTTTTACAACATGGGCTCTCGAACGCACGTGTTGAGCCGCGTGTGCATATTGCTTCCAGGAAATCTTGGTTCACATAGATAATGCAGTTTTTGTGATGACGCGTGTGATAATATGATATTAGTTGTAATAATGTGCAGTTGGAAATGATACTTGTGTTACAGAATTGAGTTACAGAATGAAGGAATTTTTTAAAGAACCCGAGCAATATGCTTAACAGACAATCAAAAACAGTACCAATTTTTTTTTATACAACTTGGAAGGACTTACCCGTATATCAAACCACGAGCTATACTAGATCACTAGAACACCACTTATATTAAAAAGGCGAAAGTTTCTGAGTGTGTGTGTGTGTGTTTGTTATTTATGTACGCGCAAACGGCTGGATCGATTTTGATTGAAATTTGACTTGAAAGACGCTGACACCCTGGATTAACACACCTGAGGCTACTCTTTAGGGTTCCGTACCCAAAGGGTAAAAACGGGACCCTATTACTAAGACTTCGCTGTCTGTCCGTCTGTCCGTCTCTCCGTCTGTCTGTCACCAGGCTGTATCTCAAGAACTACGATAGCTAGACCGTTGAAATTTTCACAAATTATGTATTTCTGTTGCCGCTATAACAGCAAATACTAAAAACAAAATAAAATAAATATTTAAGGGGGGCTCCCATACAACAAACGCGATTTTATAAAGATAATTGTACGGAACCCTTAGTGCGCGAATCCGATTCGCACTTGGCCGGTTATTATATATACCGCGGGTAACATCGCGGGGCGCAGCTAGTAATATATCATAAAATGAAAATAACAGTCAAAAAACTAAAAAAAAAAGACTTTCCCATACAAATTTTCCAGCACTCTTCACACTTTTGTATCGAAATGCCAAAATTTTGGTCTTTCTTTTCATATTCATAGTCACATTAGTATAAAACATACTGAACAGAAATTTCAAATTATTCAACACTTAGTAACTAAAAGCATAAAATAACTCCTTGCTTATAAGTTACTAAGTTATAAATAGGTAGATTTGGCATATATTTCGAGAATTACTACTTACTCTCTTCACAAATAACATTGTGTAGTACCTACGTTGATTCTTAAATTGTTACAAACAACTGATTAGCCATGCATACCGTTAGAGCGGCCAAGTGTTTTTTTTTGTCCGTTCACTAATTACCACAAAAAACGCCCACCCCGATAGCCCATTAATTTGAATTGACATGTCTGTAGTTTTCTAACTCTAGCTCTGGCTTTGAAGTGTTTAGGAATGTGGATGTATAGGTACTTGTAGCAAATAAATATACAAATACCTACACGACGATCAGATGATCACGTAGGTAGGTATCCCTTACGAGGTAGAGACTGCTAATAAGCTACGCAAACAAATAGATTTTATTTGTCTTTAATTTAAATTGACCTTGTATTGTAGTTTTCTAACTCTAGCTCTGGCTTTGAAGTGTTTAGGAATGTGGATTTATACTTGTATAGGTATGAAGAGCTCGGTTGCCCGGCGGGAGTGCGCATTTCTAGCGCTTTTGCAAGTAAAGCGACGCCTGGCGTGGTCCGCACTTGGATGGGTAACCACAAGTGGCACAAAAATTTCTCAAGCTACTCCGTGCTTCGGAAGGCACGTATAAGCTGTTGGTCCCGGCTGACATTATTATGTGGCAGTCGTCAAGCTATGTCAGATGCCTTTAGGCAGCCTGAAAAATCCGACACCAGACACTTACACACATGAAAAACAAAACAAACTCGTAGCAAATAAATATACAAGTGATCACGTAGGTAGGTATCCCTTACGAGGTAGAGATTGCCAATAAGCTATAAAACAGATAAATTAATGCTTGCAATTGAGTACTTTCCTGGGTCAAAAATAAATTATTTGGTACTGTTATAAAAATAAACCGTCACAAAATAATGTCACTTGTCATGATCATGTCCATTTTATGTGTGATTTTAGACTTATTATTGCAGAAAAACATATTTGACGCCAAGAAACCATGACGTCATTAGTTTATATTTCATACAAATACCATAGAAAACTTTTGTTTTGACGTTTAGAAAAAGTATTGTAAACTTGAAATTTTGGATAGTAGAGAATTGAGTTTTAAAAAGTATTTATTAGTATCTGATAGTACTTAACACTTTTAAAAGCTAGTTAAATTTCCTATTTATAATTATTTTTTATTTTCAAATAACACATTGATTTATTTAAAGATTCTGCACTTATTTGTTTAAACAGTTATAATATTAAGGTTAGTACACACACATCGGTAGAAGACGCGATGCGCGACGCGCCCGTATCATTCATCGCAATTCCGCGCGCGCATGTTTCTGTTTTTTCCGATGATGTATAAATGATCCGAGCGAAGGAAAGGACTGAAGACCTAGACTCTTCTTGCTTTTGTATAGATGGGCACTTGGTCTCTTGCATTTGGAATTTATTTCGAGCTTTAGTTTAATTTTAATTAAACATGAATAATTTGTTTAAAGCGACTCCAAAAAAGGAGGAGCTCTTTAATCCGCTAGATGATAAGTCAAATCAGGCCCTCTTTTCTAAACGTCAAAACAAACTTTTCTAAAAGATTTGTATGAAATACAAAAGCGGGACGTCTTGATTTTTTGAACTGAAGATTTGATGAAGTCAAATAGCGCTGGTAATGTCTGTTTTAATGCATTAATGAATCTAAAATCATGTTGAAGATGGATATGATCAATGAAAAGTGACAGTATTATTTAACGTTTTATTTTAATGAACTGTACCTCATAATTTATTACGTTTAAACATATATACGAAATATGGCTTTTGTTTCTTATAGTCCTGGGCTTTGTCTGCTCCGTTGTACACTATATTTTTTTAATGTTAAGGGTCGGTATACTCCTGGTATTTTAAACAGCGTCTTTTATCGCCACATCTTCAACACGACGGATGCGGCGCGCGGATGCTTAGCCGACGACGGATATATGAATGAATCGAATGAATCCTTTTTCGGAAGCGAAAACTCTTAACTGTAAGTGACCATGTCTAGATCTAATACTGTATGTTACAATGAAATGGACCTTTGTAATAAATAAAGAAGAAGAACTTGCGATAAGACTAAATTCACCCTGGTCTGTGAGTTCGTAATCCATTTTACAACCCCATATCTCGTCTGTCTCTTGCCTCAAGATTCGAATTTAAAAATTCTATTGGTCTCGTTTACTCGTTAAATCTTTTAAACGACGGTTATGTTATGGCTCGTAGATTATTATGACAGTGGTTAAAAAAAAATCAGGAAATCTCTTGTTAAATAAATATATAATCACTTTCTGAATAATACCTAAACCAATACCAGAACTTTTTTGTTTTTTTTTACGACGAGTACACATTCATTGTGCTTCATCCATGATGCACGTGAACTTAGGGCCCCAGGTTTTGTCTACCCTAGAGATAGATACGTGATTAGTATGTTCGTATCATTTTCCTAAATCATACCTAGAGGTCGGTACACTCCCTGGTATTTTAAACAGTATCTTTCATCGTCACATCCACAACGCGACGGATGCGGCGCGCGGATGCTTAGCCGACGATGGATATATGAATGAACCCTATATATTGCGTACGGGAATTTTCGTATATAAATTTGCACTTATAATTCAGATCCGGTGCGTACTTTGTAGATAAACTATTTATTCCTCGTTCTTTGTTAGTTCCTTTTGTCATTATTAGATTAGATGATAGATAGACTAGTGTAAAACACATCAAGTGTACGGGTGAGGGATCAAGTGAGCACTGGAGTACTATGACACGGGCTTTGCCTTCTTCAGGCTCAAGTCTCCTTAAATCTATAGCTTATCTTAAATCAATTTGTATTCTTCAACTACTCTTTAATTCTGTTTAATAATAATGCAGAAAATAAATATTCTTTTTACTTTACTTTACAGAATCAATACCGAATTTAAGGATAGGCTACATAGTCTGCAGCCTAGGGATCCGCACTACAAGGGAGACCGCGCAATTTTTTTATACTACCTACTAAGTAAGCAAACAGGCAAGCGGTATGCACGTGAAAAGGGTAGGTTTTACTTTTGTTGTACTGTTTATTACTTTTTAATTAGATTTTTATTATAAATATGTTTATCTCAACTTCATTATACAATACGGAAGTAATAAATCACACCACAGACTATTCTAGATCACTATAGTATAATGATAATAAAATAACAGTCAAAATCTAAAAAAAAATATTCGATAGTTTCATATGGAAGTGAGCAGCCACCCGGGCAATTTGTATGGGAATGACAATTTTTATTTATTCATTACGGGTATGTCCCTTCCACGTTGTATTTTGTAATAAATAATTATTTTTTTAACAGTCTAGACGGCCCACACCACAGACTTAGCTAAGGAGTCCATAGTTTTTAAACCCGGCCCTGGAGGTTAGAGGATCTTATAGGTTTATATGCGACTTGCAAATCGTATACCAATTTTGGCTTCTAATCTAACCTCAGATAATCTAACATACACAAAAAACAATTATTTTCCTTTAGAATATCAAAGAGCAATTTTTGTACTGCTCTCGACGGTCGGTGCTACAAAATGCTACGAGTGCTACGAGCTACGAGCAATGGTAAGATGCAAAACAAGATTTTTTTGTAACGTATTATAACATGCACCAGATTATATTTTATACTACTTGTCTCTATAATTTTTCATAACTAAAAACCGACTTCTTCCTAAAACTACACAACCGATCTTGATAATGATGCGGGACCACCTCGCAGGTGACCTTCCCTTCAACAAACCTTCCCTTTTAAACAAAAAAAGAATTTTTCAAATCGGTCTAGGCGTCTTTGAATAATCCTACTTCCTACTAATATCATAAATGCAAAAGTGAGTTTGTGTATTTGTTTGTTTGTTACTTCTTCACGCTTAAACTACTGATCCGATGAAATTTGGTATAGATATAGTTTGAGACTCGGGGAAAGACATACGGTACTCTTTATCCCGAAATTCCCACGGGGAGCGAAGCCCGCGGGCACAGCTAGTTGGTTATAAAACAAAGATTGCGACTAATTGAAAACCTCCTTTTTGAAAGTCGGTTGAAAATAAGATTAAGTAGAAGTTTCTTACTCTATCCATTTGTAAATCGTGTATACCTATTCTAAGCCGATTATACGTAAACTTAGGCAGTTTCTCTAGCAAATACATTGCGTCCCGTCAGTCGGTTGATTAATTATATTATGCCAAAGATTTAGTATTAATAATAGAAATGCAAAAGTTTATATGTTTATATGGATGTTTGAGCCGGTTTCACGCTAAAACGGCTGAACAGATTAAAACGAAATTTGGTATGTAAATAAGTAGCTTTTACCTGGATTAACATGTAGGATACAAGTTGTTTCGGAAAAATATGAATGTGAGGTTCATTCGACCTCGCGTGCAACGCCGCGAGCACCAGCTAGTAACAAATAGACGTGTATAAACTTTAAAATGAATAGGTGTATAAACTTCAAATAATAGGGTTATAGCTACTCGTAAGTATCTACATATCGGGAGCTAATATAAGGCACTGCCAAAAAGCCATGACCGCGCAACCCTTGCCACAATTCATCACATCATCATCAGGACTTTTTGTCTCCACTGCAGAAACACGAACCTCTCGGTACTATTAGAGCCTTGGCCAGAGCAACCAGACTCTTGGCCTACACTCTTCACGCTGGCCTGACTGGTTGGAGAGATCTCATTGATGTTTATTTATTCAGCTGTGTTTAGCTTGTATCTCCTAAGTCGCCTTCTACGACGTCCACGGGAGGATTTGGAGTGACCCTATTCTACTCTGCGGGAAACCACACGGCAAATACACACAATTCATCACATCCATCACTTATCACTACACTGACCGTCCAGCCGCGGCTGCTGCCATTCCACTCGCCACTCCTGTCCCTCCATCACTTCACCGCCATTATTTTTTCAACGGGACACTATAAATCAGGCTCGGAAAGACGCGCGCGCACCCGCGCGATTTGAACGCTTCTGTCGTCGGCGCGCGTCCGCAGCTACGCCCTACGCCCCCCGCCCAACGAAGGTGGGCCGAGCCTTTTCGGGGTGTATTTATTTTTGTTGTGTCTCTCTGACTAAGTTTATGGATGATCGGTGTAGCGGGGAAATGCGGCGAGGCTTTCGGGTCGGTGTCTGGTTTAAGAAAAAAACAACATTTCAATGTTTCTGGAACTCTTTTGATGATATACAGATTTTTACGTCTTTATCCCTGACGGGGTAGTCAGAAACTAGGGCCGCAAGAGCCAAAGGTTACGCCTAGCGTGATGGTGGGCGTAATATGGAAAAAGGAATCAAAACAGTGATGGATTGCTAGCCGCATCGCCTGTTAACTTGATTCAAATCTCGCTAATTCCCTCGATCGAATTTAACGATATGCATGCGCGGGAAGAGAAGCAGCTGGTATATTCTAAGTTTTCTTTTCTCTTAGACCAGCCAGCATAGAAGGTTTTTGATGCAGTTTTAGAAACATTCCTAATCTAAAACCCTGAGCTAAAACATGGGTTTTAGCTCAGGGTTTAAAGTTTGGGTATGGACCCAAACTTCTTTTCCACTCTACGTGGACTTGGGGCAGTAGTCTTTTCTATTTACATCTCATTCAGTATGTGAGAAAAGAAATGACAGAAAGATAGGGGTCCACCTTTTTGTCATTTCTTTTCTCACAACTATGTTGAATCTGTGAAAAGGAGCTTAGACTTAAAGCAAAAACAAGGTGGAGATTTTTTTGCTGTTAAACATTAAAAAAACTAATTTCTTTAAATTTCAAACAGCTGTAATTTTAGCAACGATTTTAACTACTTTTTTTATTTATTTACTTATTTAACTACCTAGTTATGTAAATACCAACTTTTTAACTTGACTTTGTTTGATTTTAGGTTTAATTTTATTCTTTTCCATCTTCTCGCCCACCATGACGCTAAAAGTGGCTTTTGGGTCTTGCGGCCCTGGGCTCTGTATAGAACCGCAAGACCCAAAATGCTCTGTCTGCCCCATTAGGGATAAAGACGTGATAGTATGTATGTATGTATTTTATTCTTCGATTACTAAGTAGGTAGTACTTAGGAAAAAAACTTCCTAAAATGGTGCTAACAGTCACTTGAAATTACAAACGTTACCAAGAAAACTAGTGTTAAAATACCATCACGAAATAATTTTAGCCAGACAAAAACAATAAAGCTCGCTTCGCAATTGCCGCGTTTCATCGCATGTGTGTGAGTCACACGTTTCTTACACGCCGCGTCGATCGCTCTGCGCTGACGAGTGCAGGGGTATCTATTCTCACTACGGTTTCTCACACGTAACCCAATTCATAAAAAAATACTACAGCTTACTAATCCTATTTCAGTTAAAACATGTTTTGTCCCTTTCCATCTTATGAATATTTGACATGGAAAGAATAGAGGCAAAATATTATACTTATAACTAAAAATAAATAGGTTTATTTGTTTATTCAAATAATTTAGGGACCTCCACTCGTTTGCTGCCCCGTAGCTTTTAGACCTCTAAATGCAAGTCCGGCCCTACATCAGATATATTCATATTTTATGACTCGTATACGTATAACGTTTTCATATTTCAAATACTACATTAAAATATGTAACTTCATTCGAAACACAGACAGACCAACACTTCAAAGTTATAAAACTCCTCTTTTGCTTAACTAATTAGGAGTGAGTAGGAATTCATAATTACTTGTCATTGATCAATTCATTTTCAACGTGATTTTAGATTTATTATTGCAGAAAAACCTACGAAAGAAAAACTGATATTAAGACCGCTATTTGACTCCAAGAAACTATAATGTCTTTAGCCTGTATTTCCTACAAATCCCACAGAAGATATTTGTTTTGACGTTTAGAAAATGTATCTGATTTGAGTTGTCGGAAAGTAGTATAGCTAAATAGCTAAATACTACTCCCCGTAGTTAAATACCACCCCAAAACAATTGTTGACAGACAATAACAATAACGCTCGCTTTGCAATTTTTGGCGTTTCATCGTAGTGTGAGTCACACGTTTCATTATACACGCCTCGTTCAATCGCTGTGCGCTGACGAGTGCGCGTATCAATTCTCACTACGGACTCTCGCGCATTGAACGGTAAACAAAGATTTTATGCACTCTACTTTGGGTTTAAAATGATGCAGATTTTTTTACTAATAGGGAAGTGGAAAAAAATATATACTATTTTATTTGGTCCATCAACTAGATTATACAAAAATAAAGAACCCATATTTCGTTTAGCAAAGTACTTAGTAAACATTCACAAATATACAGCGATTTACGTCACCTTCGGTTAAAAATCGTAACTAACTCAAATTAGAGACTACTTTTTAATAATCTATCCATTGAGCTAAAAAATATTTTTTAATTCCACGTCCGTATTTTATACTTTTAAACGAGCAATTCTTATATATTTATTTATATATTTCTGTGATCTTGAACACGGCTCTAACGATTTCGCTGAAAATTGGTATATGGGGGTTTTCGGGGGTAAACAATCGATCTAGATTAGTCTTATGTTTGGAAAAACGCGTATTTTCGATGTTTGAGATGTAACCGAGCAATTTAAAGCTCGGTCGCCCAAGTACTTATGTTCTTATCTATTTTTTTTAGATTTAGTTTATTTTATCAGACATTAAAAGTATATCTACACGACTAGATACTAATATAAAGAAACTCCAAATAAAGTTACTCGAGTTATTATCAAACAAATATAGGTACTAGTTGCCGTGTGGTTTCCAGCCGAGTAGAATAGGACCGCTCTAAGTTCTCCCGTGGATGTCGTATAAGGCGACTCAGGAAAGTTAGGAATACAAGCTAAACAAAGCTTATAAACATATTGTACATACATTATGGTACAGAGAGGGTCGTGCTCCTGCAGTGGAGACTACAAGACCTGATGATGATGATGATGATGAAATGTATTAGCCACCCATAAACGAAGGTACTTAAATGTTAAACAAGTTTATCAAAGAACTTTACTTGGTGCTGTCTTTCACAGAAATTATCTTAAAACATCAGGTATTCTCCCATGCTGGTCTGGGAGGAATAAAAAAAACTTAGAATGTACGAGCTGCTTTTCTTCCCACGCAGATCGTAAAAGCCGATCGAGGGAATGGGCAAAAATGCAAATCATGTTAACAGGCGATGCGGCTAGCAACCCATCACTGTATTGATTGCTTTTTCATCTTCTCGCCCACCATGACGCTAAAAGTGGCTTTTGGGTCTTGCGGCCCTGGGCTCTGCATAGAACCGCAAGACCGAAAATGCTCTGTCTGCCCCATTAGGGATAAAGACGTGATAGTATGTATGTATGTATGTATCAGGTATTATCTATGCATAAAACAAATTAAGTACCTATAAAATGAACTTACTTAATTAGAAGTGATATATTCGTACTGTAGTATCAATCATCGAATATCATAAACAACTTCTGGTTCATATGTTGTTTATGATATGTGTTTGAAATAAGAAACTATATGTAGATACATACCTATTGAGTTCAAGAAAGGTAGAGGTAGAATCAAGTAGGTAGAGAAATCAGTTTTTTTCTTGTGTGTAAGTGGACATACTGGATAGATTTAGCAAGCTGCCTAAAGACATCCGATATAGCTCAAGATTGGCATACAAAGCATTGATTCGATATGTACAAATGTGTCATCGTAGCTCTCAAGCCAATGGACCGATTAAGATGTGGTTTTACGTGAAAGCAAGTTTTTTTACGGTAGTTCTTAGCTATGTTTAATGAAAATCGGTTCAGTGGTTCAAAAGTTATGAAAAAGCTTGAAAGTCAAGATTTTTTTACAAATTGGCAAATAAACTTTTGGAATAATAATCGCGAGGTCTAAGTTCGCGGCGAACCACTAGTGTATTTCCAACTAGCGGCCCGTTCGGGCTTCCCACGAGTGGACATAGTGGTGGCATTATTTTTAACCCCAAAGTTTTAGTAAGGATTTCTTATCTTTTCTAGTTATAAATTTATGTTATTAAGGGTGAATGTAGCTTTCTAGAATGGTGAAAGGATTGAAATCGGCTTGGTAGTTTTTGAGTTTATTCTTTACAAACATACACACACACACACACACATACACATACACATACACATACACATACACACACACACACACATACACACACACACACACACACACACACACACACACACACACACACACACACACACACACACACACACACACAAATCTTTCCTCTTTATAATTAGTGTAGAAGTGTAGATTAGTGTAACTAGATATTGTAGATTTATCTTCTTTAAATAGTTTCAGTATATTTTTTATACATTATACAACCTGCTATTTTATTCGGATATAGGTAGGTACACGAAATATTTTTAGTGTATACACGTGTATATAAAAATTTACTGAAATGATAAAAGGCATCTTCCTACTCCAAACTCTTGTTCGTAATAATTCATTCATCGCACCAACTTGTAGGAAAATGGCTGAACAAATTATGAGTCGTTATCTGCCAATTTATTTGATGATGATCATCATAAATCCACGCTATGACGTGGTATAAGTACCTTATTAACCTTTTGTTTCTTTTTGAACTTCTTTTACAACAAATCAGATACTTTTTTCTAAACATCAAAACAAACATTTTCTATAGGATTTGTATGAAATACAGGCTATAGACGTCATAGTTTCTAGGAGTGAAATAACGCTCATAATATCAGTGATAAATCTAAAATCACGTTGAAATTGGATATGATCATTACAAGCGATATTATTTTGTTCATTTTCATAACAGTACCTACCATATAATTTATTTTTGACACAGGAAAGTACTTACCCAATACGCTATTTTCCAACAAGTCAAATCAGATACTTTTTTCTAAACGTCAAAACAAAAAATTTCTATGGGATTTAGTATGAAATACAGGCAGATGACGTCATAGATTTTTGGGGTCAAATAGTGCTCTTATTATCAGTTTTTCTGCAATAATAAATTAAATATCACGTTAAAATGGATGTTTTCAAAGACAAGTGACTTTATTTTGCGCCGTTTTATTTTGTTATCAGTACAAAATATTTTATTTTTGACTTAGGAAAATACCCAATTACCGCGATGCCGGTGAGGTACTTAGAGCACCTGTTTGAATAGCACCTAGCCTATTCCATGAAAAATACCTCATATTTGCAGGTGCTCTTCGTGGACTTTCTCCTCTATATGATTTTAGAGTTTCACGGTCACAATTACTGTTATTAGTATTACGGGTATCGTTTTTTGCCAGATATTTCGACGGCCCTTCTGCCATCATGGTCCATCACCACGATGGTGCCATCATGGTGTGATGGCAGAAGGGCCGTCGAAATATCTGGCAAAAAACGATATTAATCGCGGTAAGTCCCGTAATACCAATAACAGTGACTTTCTCCTCTGTTTTATGTACAATAAAGTATTTCTTACTTTAACTTACTATACTTACTTACTCCTCAGCTGTGCTGCTACGGAGAACAGGTTGCGCTTTCCCACTTTAACTTTTCCAAATTTAATCATTCCATGGTCACCTAAGGATGACGAAGACCATGCGCAATTGAGAAGAAAAAGCTGGAAGCAGTTTATGAGATGAAATTTTGCGAAAGTTTTACTTTCGATCAGGCTTTGGGAATATATTTGTGCGAAAATTTTGCAAGCGGCAACCGCCCGACGTCACTCTTCTTGGCATTGCAGTTGGAGCACAAGATGTTTGTTTGTGTTTAGTCCTTTAGTCGCCTCTTACGGGGTTATGGTAGTTTCGCAACGCGAGCAATTCGGACCGCGGTGCGAATCGCCCACAAGACTTATGAGATGAAAACCCGCACACGACAACTTTTTGCTACTTTTTAGGGTTCCGTAGCCACAGGTTAAAAACGAGACCCTATTACGAAAACTTCATTGTCCGTCGGTCTGCTTATTATTCTATTACCAGGCTGTATCCCATGAACTGTGAGAGTTGGACAGTCGAAATTTTCACAGATGATCTATTTCTGTTGCCGCCATAATAACATTAATAACAAATGCCTAGTAAAAACAGGACAAAATAAAGTATTGCTCCCCTCCCACACAACAAACGTGATTTTTTATAAATAACGGTACGGAACCCTTCATGCGCGAGTCAAACTCGCACTTGGCTGGTTATTAAGAAAAAGTTTCGTATGGTCCACATTCGGAAGGGTTGTTCACTTCCTCCATGCTTGGAAGGCATCTTGGCTGTCACCGTTGCACGGCAGTCCTCAAGTTATGTCCAATGCCTTTAGGCAGCTTGGAAAATTGAACATCAGTGTTGGCCACTTACATCCCGAAAAACAAACAACAATATTATATCTGTCTAATATCATCTATATATCTATATCTATATACATAAAACAGTAAAAAAAGTGTATCTGTACATTAAATCTATTTCCAAAAAAAATATAGTAATAGAGTAAAAATTAAAAAAAAATGTTTATCTATTTGTCTGTTCGCACACGCTAATCTCCGGAAATACCTAATGGATTTAAATGATTTTTGTTTGTTATATAGTGTTAAGTCTAGGCAACATATAGGATATAAATTATTTTGTAAAATGGAACACCTGTTGCAGAACTATAATGGTATGTAATACTATTATTAATTCTGTGATAATGGTCCAGCTAAACTATTTGAAGTATAAAAAAGACACCTTAGCAAAAGTTGTTCAGTCTGATGAGCATTTTCCGGAGACAAAGTTCACGCGAACGAACCCGCGGGCTTCGGCTACTTTATAATAAATGAGAGATCTTAGAAATAATAGGAAAGCATTATATACAAAATAATACAACTTCAATATATCACTCGCACAAAATACTAAAACTCAAAATCTATGGTCATAATATTTTGAAATATATTAGGTACATTGGTTTTAATTTGCCAGAAACAAGTCGGAAAACATTTTCGGGGATGGCAGCGGCCGACTTTGACCTATCTTCTGTTCTTGTCGCGCTTTCGAAACTTTCGCGTGTTAGAACGAAATGGGTGCGACATAGGCGGAGTGTGTTTACGGCCCGCCCAACCGGTTTGAGGAAAAGTTCAGTGAAATAAAAAGAAAACAAATGAACGGTTAATAGTTGGTTTATTTGTAGTCGTTGCGCTTTTATGTTTTGGATAGACGATGCGAGTGTTGGGAGCATTCGGACCGAATTCTTATGAATAAAAAAATAAGGATTTTTGGCACTTACTTCAGAGAAAAAAAAAATTTGATAGAGTACCTAGTTTTAACTTCCTTGAGGTGCTTAATTCATTTATTCTAAATTTGTATTATTTTAAATAAATGTTTTAATTAAGTATACCTAAGTAAGTACTTAGGTATTCGTACATTGTACCGTAGGTATTAGCAGGTATAAGTAGTACAAAAGCAGCTTCAGGAGAGATGTTTTAAGTATTTTGCTACGCCTGTACTGTTATCTGTCTTTTGAATGGTCCCGAACATAAGAACATTCTCTAAAAGTCTCTATTCATAGCACATATGTCGTTATTTCGCCAAAAAGATACGCCTAGCTATAGACCTAGATCTTTTTTTATAGATTTAGGTACCATACTGCCAACAGAAAACATATAAAGAGGTTAAGAACTTAGCGGAAGGAAGAGAGACATGGAAAGCACTCCACCGACAAGAGCCCAGCTCTTAAATACTTATAAGAAGACTGCCAACAGAAGAAAAACGTTTTTTTAACATAGTCACAAAAAAAGTTAATTAAAAAAAAAGTTTACCATAGATACCATACATGACGACCTCCGTGGCGTAGTGGTCAACATGCTAGTCCGCCACCCAGAGGTCCCGGGTTCGATTCCCGGTCAGGGCAAGTTGGAAAATGGCCTTTTTCAAATTGTCATGGGTCTTGGATGTTTATCTATATATGTATTTGTTATAAATTATAGTATCGTTGAGTAAGTATCCCATAACACAAGTCTCGAACTTACTTTGGGGCTAGCTCAATCAGTGTAATTTGTCCCTATATATTTATTTATTATTTATTTATATACAGATGTAGATACCTAGTACCTCACCAAGGCTCGCATCGTAACCTGCGCTACTTGCATTTTTTGACCATTTTTTACAACTGTTGCATAAAATAATAATCTGCAAAAATAGGTAAAAATTAAAAATAGGTAGAAATAGGTCAAATATAGCGAATCAAATTAGAAAATATAAATACAATAAAAAAATGTTAGTTGTTGAATCCTTTTTTGAAATAAATATATATGTATCTTAACAATAGCGTTAATACCCAGTATCTAGTCATTTAGCTATTATCTTATCTAAGTATTTCATCTTCGCAACCATAATGTATGAGTCAAACCACTCAGCATTTAACCAACAAATTCCCAGCACTAAAACTCCCAGAGAAAAATCAAGAGCTTTATTTACGTTTATGGTTCTGGCGACGACAGCCATAACGACGCCATCTTCCTGCCGCGCATTTGTCTGTCATCGGCCGCGCTGCGCCGGATGCACCAACGTTCACAGACTAAACAGAAACACCAGAAGTTATAGCGCGCGCGGGTATCTATTGTCTATGATTCGGAGTTTTTCAGCCAGTGTTTTTCGCAATATCAAGTGGATATTATTGCGAAAAAACAATGGCTGAAAATTTTAAACTTAGAAGCTGGTCGTAGATTTCGTCTTCAGGCGCACTGCGAATGTTTTCATAACTGTGATTGGTAAATACTTATAGGTTGGACCTACACATAATCTACTGTGCTGTAAACTAGTAGTTTGAAGATTTGTCGTCTTATGATAAAACCTGATACAACGCATAAGATATGGGAGATAAGGGAATATGGGAGTATCTACTTTACCCAGGATAGCAAAAACAAATGAAACCATATAGAAATTTCTGGGTTTGTTTGAAAATAATATTTTATTTCAATTCATTTTATTGCAGCCAAAGAGAAAATTACTATTTGTCGCTGTTAGTCTTTCTGAAAGTGGTTTCTAAAAAAAATAGTTTGAGTAAGTAACTATTTTTTTTAAATCCTCAGATCCTCTTATTGCTGGACACCCCAGTGGAGCTAAACTTTCTTTGTAAACACTTAGCTGTGTATAGTGGAAGCGCTCGTAAACTACCGTTCGCCGTTGGTGGTTTTGAAATTTCTTCTTATTTTAAAATTTAGTACGCACTTACGCTCTCAACCAGTAAAAAATTGGTAAGTACTGTTTATAAAAGTTGACAAATAAGTCAGTAGACCTCACCATGCTGCGGGTAAAAATAACTAAAGTCAACATTAGCACAGCTTAGGTAAAACACAGATGTAACAAATAATTTTTAAAAACTAAAAATCGTTTTCATCACCACACTACAAACAATTTTGATAAAATTGCGCACAAAAAATTTATCCGAATTGGTCCAGGCAGTGTCGTTCAGTAATCGGGGAATATGCATAAAAAAGATATATTCGTATTGATAACCTCCTCTTTTTTACGAAGTCTGTTAAAAACATTGGTAGCGCCATCATCTCAGGTTTGTGCAAAAGCTACATATCTATTAGCATTTTCGAACAACCACTACTATTAGAAATATTCGCCGCCGAAAGAAAACAGGGGGTTACACCATAACATAATACGTTCGATTATGACGTCCTATGTCTACATCAAACCAAATAAGACCTTTTTGTCATATACGTTAATACTCAATATTGCTTGACACTAAAACGCGGATACGCAGTCGTCCGTCTTGCGTAATGCTTTTGTAGTAACCCCTCTGTAGCTGTTAAAATAGTTATTATCCTATATTATATAACATCTCGCAACCCGGAAGATCTAATACCTGTCTATGAAGACAGGGCTTAAGAGTTCTTTACCCTAGACACAATCAGACTTTTCCATACAAACGTAGTCTAACTTTTATTTTAAAACAACGTGTCAGATTTCGAAAAAAAATTGTAATTTCAAAGCAATTGCACATTATGTAGGCATATAACTGGTTTTTACAGTCAAAATATGAACTCGAAGGAGAATATAGTATAAATATCATTTTTGATAAATATGGGAAACTTCTACACCCTCATATTTTCTTTCTCAAGTTCAAATTTTGAATTTAGAATCTAAGTGGCGCCCTCAATTGAAATAAATTATTTAATGTGGCGAAATGTAACATTTTGCAAAACGTTAACTTTATACAGTATCGTTGAGTTAGTATCCCATAACACAAGGCTCGAACTTACTTTGGGGCTAGCTCAATCAGTGTAATTTGTCCCTATATATTTATATATTTATTTATTTATTATATAAAGGCCACACTTTTAGCGTGATGTGGGCAAGAAAGTAGAAAAAGGAATCAAAGTGTGATAAGTTGTTAGCCGCATCGCCTATAACATTATTCGCTTTTCATTTCAGCCATTCCCTTGATCGGCTTTTAAAATCTGCAAAGTTTTTTTTTTTTATTGAAATAGGATAAGGTCGAAACATGTCGGCAGGTAGCTGACTTTATACGTGAGTAACCCGTTCACTAAATAAAACAATGATCTGCGAAGATGATTCTATCGCCTCGCTTGCGTATGATTGACTAGCCGAAGCCCGCGACTTCGTTCGCGTGGACTTTATGTCTCTGGAAAATGCTCATCAGGCTGAACAACTTTTACTAAGGCGGCATTTTTATATCTCTTATAGTTTAGCTGGACCATTATGGTTCTGCATCAGGCGTTCCATTTTCCAAAATTATTTATACCCTATATGTTGCCCAGGCTTAATAGCTATATAACAAAAAAAGTTTCATTCGAATCCGTCCAGTATTTCCGGAGATTAGCGTGTACAAACAGACAAACAGACAAACAGACAAACAGACATACAGACAAACAGACAGACATTTTTTTTAATTCTTACTCTATTACTACGTCTCCATCGCCCCCAATATTTTTTTTGGAAATATATTTAATGTACAGACACACTTTTTTTACTGTTTTATTATATGTATAGATATAGATATAGATTACCAGATAAGAACTTAGCAAACTGCAATAGAGTTTCTCACCTTTCACGTAAGGATCCTTTATACCTATAATAAATCAATTAAGTACCTCTTGGTACCTGTGATATAAGTAGGTACCTAAGTACAACTCTCACATATCGTGGGAACTTATATTGAGAGTTATGAATGACATTCCAAACATTTATTCTCACGGCCAAATTTGCACCAAATTACACACGACTATATATAAGTAAGTATTCATACTTTTAAATACATACATACATACATAATATCACGCCTGTTTCCCGCAGGGGTAGGCAGAGACTACCTCCACTTGCTACGATCCTGACAAACCTCTTTTAAATGTAGGTATAATGTTGTTCCTTTGATCCGTGTCAGCTCTAGGTTTAGTTATAGTGAAGGCAGATATTTTTACATTACCTATTTAAGCTGACAGATAGGTACTTAGGACATATACTTATATTTTATAGGTACTTTTGTACTCGTAACATTTTTATCTTTTTTTTTATTCGCCTGTAGGTATTGTGACCCACAGCTAGGCAAAGGCCTCCCACATTTAAATTATAAAGACCTAGTTTTATAATAAATATTCTATTAAAGTGGCATTATGACTTTATACCCTCCAGCCAAATTTTTGTAGCAAATTCAGTCTAAGAAAATATTAAAAATCGTATAAAATAAAATTGTCCTTCCATACAAAATCCGTTTAGCCGAGCGCTGATTTTTATGAGAAGCTTAATTTTTTATTTTCGTTAATGGTTTTTATGGAAAGTAATTCGGTATAATGGACTGAATTTGCTCCAATAATTTGGTTAGACGGTAAAAAGCCACCCTGTATTTATAGCATGTAAGTACCTAAACGCTAAGGGTAGGCCTATTACGGGTAGTAGGATAGCTGCGTATAGATAATCAAATCTTTTGTAATAAGTTATTTTGCTAGGCAAATAAAAACCTGACTGTCAATAACGCCATCTAGTGATGAGTAGCGAAACTACATGTTCCAATCGATATCTTCGGCAATAACTTCGGCTGAACCCATTATCATCAAACATAGCTAAGAACAACTGCAAGGGAACTTGGTTTCATCCCTTCGAGTGCTACGATGCCTCAAACCGACAGACAGACAGACCGACAAATATGAGCGTTTAACTTGTACTTAACACCCTCTTTTTGTGTCTCCCTGCATACCATAGACCTAGATTTTTTTTGCGGCACACCTCACCATGGTTTTCTAATCTGTCGCTGTTTTCTGTCTACCCCGATAAACGTGATATTGTGTGGATCATTTATCTAAAAAACAAAACAATATTTTTCACAACTGGTCAAGGTAGGTTAATATTTTTATCCTTGCAAATATAGTTGTCATAAACCTTTCGTCGCGGTTCAGGTGAACGGCCGCGCGCGTCGCTCGTTCACAAGATGGCCCCCATATTTCCATCATCGTGGTGTCTGATGCACGCCAAAATAAGATTATTGGAAATTTGACACAGAAGAGCGCGGTTTACGATCGCTGCTAGACGTTAGTGGATGTGATGACGCATGGAAGTGGTCCTTGGGTATTTTGGGATAGTTGGGTACTATTTTCGCTTGACTGGCTGAGAGGGTTTTGTTTTGAAGATATGTAGATAACCGTCACTTAGTAATTATATTATCTTTGCCGTCACTGAGTTGATATGGTCCTAGAATCTATTTGGCCGTTTTGGGATAAAAAACGGGGATAAAAAAAATTATTATGCTCTTAGAAGGCATGGAGGGTCAGGGAACAAGGGGAACGGTATTGATTCCAATAAAATATAATGTCCTTACTTACTAAATACTTAGGTACATGTCTAGTAGACCCTAAAAAGTCCTGCTAGAAGGTTTCGCATAACCCCGCATAAAATAAAATAATTGTGAATAGGTATATAATTTTTTTTGACTAAGTTTAAGCACCTACCTAAGATTTTATTTCAGAAATTAGATAGGGTACCTACTTTCAAAATAAAAAGTTTCTTGTTTTTTGGTGTTTTGTTAGCTTAGCGACATCTATTATACATTGTAATACCTATTTCATAATTAGGTTGCTACGCCATCTCTTGGTTACTATAAGGTACTATTTTTTTTAGGTATATGCTTGATGTCAAAAGATGGCGCTAAAAAATGGTCCAAAACGGATTCTTTTTATTATAAATAATATAAGTACATATGTATGTAATGTACAAATTAAATAATTATATAACACAAAAATATGTACTAATTATTATTTTTTAAACTTAAGATTAATTTCAAAATTTTTTAAAAATGACGCAAGGCTTGCAATACAAACCTGTTTGTTTATAATTTTTTCATGATGGCAACAAAACTTGTTTTCGCGAGAAAACTGAGGCGCATCGTGATTTTATTTTGATTGCAAAATTGTTATGAAAAGAGTTGGTATTTGTGCGTAATTTAGTGAATAGAGTGAGTGGAATTATTATTTTTAATGTGGTGCTTACGAAGATATCACAAGTGGAGCTGTTAAAGAAACTGCTTGCCATGGCGGGTCCATCGGACGGCGAGCCCGATGGCTGGGTGGACTTCTGCGAGCGTCAGGCCAGAGCCGCCGCTCAGGACTTCGCCAAGGCATGCATACAATACCTCCAGAACAACACGGACCACGTCGCCCGCCCACCGACCACCAACAAGGAATTTATGAAGAAATTCTGTGAATGTTTTTCCGATCATTTCGAGTTTGAAATGGTCAAATTGAAGGCTCTACACAAAGTGCCGAACGGTACACACACGGGGCATGACGAGAGCGACTATTCAGAGGACACTGATTCGCCAAAAACTCAACATAAACCATTTTTTAGGAGGTTATCATTCAAAGGGCTTAGAAGGGGAAAGGGTTTATTCCAGAAGCAACATTCAGATGAGGTAGAATTATCATCCAATTTGAACAAACAAAACAAGACTAAGTTAGCTAAAATAGTAGTAGAATGTAGAAAAGAGGGTTTGGTTAATTATTTAACTCCTGAGAGCTTAGAACAGCCAGGGAGCCCTCAGAAATGGGAGAAGTGTAGACTAGCACTCGTCAAGACTGTTGGCGGGTACATGTTGGAGTTTTATTCACCTCCAAAATCTCAGAAACCTCGCAGCGGAGTGTTCTGTTTTCTGATATCGGAGGCTCGAGAAACAACAGCGCTAGAGATGCCTGATCATGAAAATACTTTTGTATTAAAGGTAATTTCAATACTGTTTTTTTCATTTATTTATTTACAATATTCATATACACGAAACATACAGAATGAAATTAAATAGAAAATTGAGTACATAATGACTGCTTATTTCATAAGAAATTTCTTTCAGCAGATCCAGAAAAGGAAAAGAAAGAAAAGTAAACTGGAAAAATCAATCAAATATCAGCTACTTATGTAAAAACTTTTAAAATTTCAGGCTGACAATAATATGGAGTATGTAATAGAAGCAGAAGATGTCGACGACATGAAATCATGGCTCGCTACGATCAAATACTGCATGCGGTCGCCTCCCACCACCCAACCGCCACCTGATGCGCTACCAGGCATGCCTGAGCCGGCTCCGCCAGACCTGCCCCCTAGAAGAGACCTTCCTGCCAGCTCTAGTAATGTTGACTTAGCGACTGATACTCCCGAGGAGGCTGAATTAGGTGAGCCGATGTTCTTATTGTTATTATTATCTAGATTCCATTGTTAGGCAAAGGCCTCCCTCTCGGCTCTCTGTTTCTCTCTGTCTTGAGCTTTTGCCTGCCAGTCTTATTCTGGATCTTCCTATTCTAGGATGGAAACTCTGAGCACAGCTCTGAAACTCCCATAAATAAAGAGTGTTGTCACACAATAATAGATACAATGTTCGTACACACACATCCTTGTGTTAGTAAAACATTGGGCTTTAAAGTTGGAACAAGTAATTGCCGAAAAGTTAGACATAGACTTTCCTGCAGTGGGCATTCAATTTTTAGCTTAAAATGGGGACAGTCTCCCTAAAATTGGAATGTCTGGCAACACTGTTACAAACATAAACGTACAGCTCATATAGGTTCAAATCAATTCAATTACTGGATCCATTGACAATTAGATATGAAATATATGAGTTGAAATCCAAAGTAGGCTTATTGTTAAAAATGACATGTTGTAGCATAAATGTTTCATGATTTAATTGTTTAAAATTATTGACAATATGGTGGCGGTTCTGAGGCTGTTTGTCCGTTTTTTTACTTTACTTTTGATATAAGTTACTGGGGATACGCTTCTTTCGTTACTACAGCATTAGCCATGTGCCAGTACCTAAATAAACTTGTCAGTTTTAGCACATCAGCCAATAATATTCTTTATAAAAATCCACATAGTTTAAAGTTTCATTTTTTATTATTATGTTGGTACGCTTCTCAGTTTTCAAAGTTTAATCAATTAAATAAATTACTTTCAATTTAATTTATTTCTCCATTGAAAATGAGTGAGGGCTTTTTATCTAATGTGCATGCAGTCCCCGCTCTAAGTAGAGGTTATTCAGACAGTTATCAAACTAAACAAAAAAAACCAATCGCGTGCAGGTTCAATAGCAGAAGAAGCGTGCGAGCCGTCGCAGGTGTCGCTGGCGGAGTGGCCGTGGTTCCACGGCACGCTGGCGCGCGCGGCGGCGGCGGCCGGCGTGCTGGCGGGCGGGCCGGCCGCGCACGGCTGCTACCTCGTGCGCCAGAGCGAGACCCGCCGCGGGGAGTACGTGCTCACCTTCAACTTCCAGGTAATTACACCGTTCTTCAAGGTATTAGTGCAGAAGGCTGGAAGAAGGGTATTGCCGGAGGAGCAATTTTCAAGGTCGGGCGGGCCAAAGACAAATTCACACCATGAAAAATTTATATGAATTATACATTGACAGAACGATTTATGTGATTGCTGCGGCATCTATGACACGTGAAGAAACTATTTTTTTAAAAAAACGCCTCATTGAAATGAGGAATAAAGGACGCTAATTTTTTTTTTCGTTTAGCATAGTAGTAAAAATTCATGAAGATACAGCGCTTTGAAGTTCCAAGGTAGGGGTGACTTACGTCACCGTTGTAAAGTGACTTATTGCGAAAAAGAAGACAATAAGCGAAAGTGACATTTCGAGAAAATGATCAATTTTTCAGCGGTGACCATTTGTGAAGTGTCGATGCAGAGTGACGAACTGCGTCACAACCCCCCTATTTTTTATTTTATTATAAGGTACACAAACAGATTATAGACAACAGGAGAAATTTGTAAGCATTAGGAGAACAAAACTAGTCAGCAATCCACTATAGTGTACACAGCATGGCCAAATAAATACAGGAAAGCAAATTATGAACGTTAATGGAAATAATTTGAATCAGGGCCGCGCGAAGCACCTGCGCATGACCCTGAGCGACTCGGGGCAGTGCCGCGTGCAGCACCTGTGGTTCCCCAACGTGCACGACATGCTGGAGCACTTCCGCGCGCACCCCATCCCGCTGGAGTCGGGCGGCGCCGCCGACGTCACGCTCACCGAGTACGTCGTCTGCCACGACAGCAACAGGACACAAGTGAGCCTTGCCGCATTCACGTAGTACCGTGTACACTTTTGTTTATCAGTAACAAATGACGCTCACCGTTACGTGGTCTGCTACGAACCTTGCATTAGCATAGTACAGTGTAGACATTCTTTATCAGTAAAACAAACTTCTAATCTGCCGCATTGACATAGTACAGTGTAGACTGTATTATGTCAATGCTCACCGAGTCCGTGGTCTGCCACGACGGGAACAGGACACAAGTGAGGCTTGCCGCATTCACGTAGTACCGTGTACACTTTCTTTATCAATTAAAAAACTTCTAATCTGTGTTATTGAGCGGAAATATCGTATGCTATCTTTGTCTATCCCTCAAAACTGTCAGTTGTTAGAGCGAGAAAGAACGACAGAAGGGTTCCGTGGCGTAGCCTTGTCGCATTAGCAAAGTACAGTATACACTTTCTTTAGCAGTAAAATATAACGCTCACCGAGTACGTGGTCTGCCACCAACCTTGCATTAGCATAGTACAGGGTAGACATTTTTTATCAGTATAAAAACTTCTAATCTGTCGCATTGACATAGTACAATGTAGACGCTCACCGAGTACGTGGTCTGCCACGACAGGAACAGGACACAAGTGAGCCTTGCTGCATTCACGTAGTACAAAGTACACTTTCTTTATCAGTAAAATATCTGCAGAAAACATATATCTTCCAAATAAAATAAAAATACTTAACACATAATGTCGCTTCAGTAGCCATAGAATGTCTTATCTTGTTTATGACCACTTAAAATACCTGGAGGTAGTCTTAAAAATGTTCCATTGAAGTTCGAATATTTTACTAAAGAGATCCAAAACATTAATTTAACTTTTTATGCTTAACCTATTGAATGGAAGAGTCCTTAGGCCATCAGTAAGAAGTTATAGACCATGATAGAGGTAAAAGATGCTTCACATAGATACATCAAACAAATGTGTAAATTAAATTATAATAAACGTATGAGTTAGTTTATTTATCTTTAAAAAAAAGTAATTTTCAACATTCGTCAAGAAAAAAATAATGGACTATATATTTTGGTCAAACTTACCAAATCTACAATAACAATTTATTTCACTTAACTGAATTTCAATAGCCATAGGAATAATGCTCCTGCCATATTATTTCTAATAATTGTTATCAACCTTTTTATTACTTCTATATTTATTGATCAACCATCATGCTTCAAAAGTCTGTAAACTTATTTATTGTTAATATTTAATTATAATTATAAGTGCTACTATACAACATTTCTGAAATACCTATATCCGCAAATATACCTAAATATGCGCTTTCATATTTTTTTCATTAGATGTAACTGAAATTAATTCAGCCTAATGATTTTGAATAATTAGGTAGATAATTTGCTTTTTTCGCCGAACATTTTTAGGGTTCCGTATCCAAAGGGTAAAAACGGGACCCTATCACTAAGACTCCTTAGGGCCGATTTCATCGTTTTCGAGTTTAGCAAAACTGAGTTTAACATAACTGAGTTCAAATGTTTGATTTGATCTCGATCAACTTCAAATGAATTTCACCGTCAATTCGGAGCAAATTTTTGATCGCGTTTACGAAAACTAAGTTCACCTAAACTCATAGACAAAAAAAGCACAGATTACAGTAAAAATCATGTGATAGTTTTCATTTCACGCAGAAAATATGAATAACAGATAAGCAAAACTCATTGATTTAAAACCGGTAAAGAATTGCGAAGGAACGGAACGTAAATTAAAAAGTATTTACCTACCTATGTCAATATTGTCAATCAAAGTTGTCAAATCTCGGCATTGACTTGACATTTGTTTGATTGAACGCGTTTAGAAGCGTTAAACGGCCAATATCGGACGTTCAGATTGTTGAACGCGTTTAGCCTTAAACGCGATCAGTTTTTGTCGATGAAATCCAAAAGAACCAGTTTACGTGCGTAAACGAGTTTAGCTTCAATTGATCGCGTTTTACTGCAACGATGAAATCGGCACTTAGTCTAAAAATGTCTGTCTCTCCGTCTGTCACCAGGCTATCTGATTAACCGTGATAACTAGACAGTTGAAATTTCACAGATGATGTATTTCTTTTGCCTGTATAAAAACAAATGAACAAATACTAAAAACAGAATAAAATGAATATTTAAGAGGGCTCCCATAAAACAAACGCGTTTCTTTGCCGTTTTTTGCTTGATATTAAAAACGGCAACAGCTAGACGCGTGAAAAATTCATAGAATATTCGCTTTAAAAATTAAAATAAATATTATAATATTCATAACAAACGTGATTGTTTATAGATAATGGTACGGAATAGCCCTAGGCTCTGCATAGAGCCGCAAGACCCAAAATGCTCTGTCTGCCCCATTAGGGATAAAGACGTGATAGTAGTATGTAATGGTACGGAACCCTTCGTGCGCGAGTCGGACTTGCACTTGGCCGGTTATTTGTTTCTGTTTATCTCTATGGTTGACTGGGTGAAAATGCTCTTAGCATTAAGTCCGCCATATTGTAAAAGAATGTTTTTTTTCTCCGGAACAATAAAGTGTTATAAATAAATAAATAATGGTTTTATGTACACATGGACTAGTCTTGTAACTCGAGGAGGCAAATTATAAAACCCACCGAATGTTCCACGCTATTTTATAACACCGAAACAAACATTAGTTTTAATTTAAAAAAAAAAAACAGGAACTTAACTGGTGAAAAAAGCATGCAACATATTAATTGAGAATTTTGTCACAACTTACTTCTTAATTAAATATACTTACGGTAATTTTTTAAGATTTCAAGTGTAAATAAAAAAATAAATAAACTGTTTAGTTTTCCTCAAAATTTAATAATGCAGGACAAAAACACTTGACTCTGCCAAAAATCTACTTCAAATTCAAATCACATACCTACACAAATTAATAAATTCAATATAGGTATAAGCACATCTATTTAGCAATAAAATATCAAAAATGTCTGAAGTCGGTATACAATATAATACAAGTATGTAGTTAAAGAAATCACCTGTAAATAGATAGAACAAAGGATAGAGGCAAATGGAACGAACTAAATGCTCCTTCGATGTGAATGGGATAAGTTGAGGCAGAAGTACGGTACATTACAAACCCTAACTCTACTGGCTTTTATTATCTTAAAAACCTACCTTGTTTATTTTTCATGCGTTTTGTTTGTCTGTACATACGTAGTTAGCATTTTTTTTTTGTATTAGTATTTTTTGTTTGCTTGTCCAAAAATGGCTTTTAATTTCTGTTATTATATAATATGGAAATTTTTGAAAATTGACTAGGTATAACAAAGTTAAATACACATTTCTGTTCTTAACACTCAACAATTTTATGCTATATGCAATATAATGTTTCTAAAACAACAATGTTTTGGTTATTTTTTTAAAGATCTGATTTATTTTTAAACTGTCAAATGTGGTTGAGCATTACCTATGTTACACACACAATTATTTACTGTACGTCAAATGGTGCTCATGTACCGTGTGTAGAATTGTACATTGTTAATAGTAATCACAATTCTAAATATTAATCTTCCCTTGCTGATATGCATAATTTTAATTTTTAAATTAAAATATATAGCCAATTTAATTACATATTAGTGAAGTATATATGATAAATAATTATAGTAATCGGCCATGAGTTTTATTTATTATTTTCAAGTGTAAATTATTTAATTATGTTTATGGAAAGTAAGAATTTGATGTTCATTTACTTAAGTATCACAATCCTGCCACAGAGGTCAGATCACAATCTTACTATTAAATATATCATGGTATACTAAACGCCACTCAGCGCGTCAAAACGCACACATTGACCTCTTTCTACCATTATTTTCTCGAGCAGTTTGTTTTTATGGTGCTTCACTCTATTTTTTATCAATGTACACAGAAAGCGTTAAGTTGGGAATATTTTAGTTTTTTACTTTCTCTTAACCTTATCTCTGGTTTTATTTCGTTGCACTGGATTGTAATGATTTCCTAATTAACCTGTAATTCACAGACAATAAGTCAACGTGCTTCAATTGACTAGCTATTTGGCGCTTAGTATAGTACCTATTAAAGTAATTCATTTAAATGTAGTTTGTTCGTACTGTGTAATCGTTATTCCCAGTCCAGTCCATTGCATTTGTTTGTCATTTTGTTGTATAGTATTGAAATATTAGTCAGTTTTTGTGGTATATTTCTACTGGTTTCACACTATATTCTATACAGCTTTTTTATTTCTTTTTACAATAGTTCAATTTGAATAATAACTATTATAATTACTATTATTTATTGTAGAACACTAGCAGCTTTTTAAGCTGAAGCTTGTGCGTCTTGATGTTTCAAGATCCTGTTTTTATGAGTTATGGGATGGATTCAAAAGTAAAATAACATAAAATTATATAAAAATATTAAGTTAGGTATGTATATTGCTAAATTATTATGTATAGTATGGAGTGTGAGACAGCCTTTCGGGAATCATGGCAACCCCTTAATATGTCAATAAGGTGGATGTCACGTCGCTTTGTATTTTAAGGAACTAAACTATTTATTAGTTATTTAATCTTTGATACGGACTGTTAATGTAATACTAACATTTTATAGGCTTGGACATTTATTTTGTACATGTTGGTCTTAAAAAAGACATATCTTAATATAAACTGCATTTAGTACCAATTTGTCAAGTTGTTACGACCGACTGTCGTACTTTTTAAGAATATATGCGTCAATGAATGCCTTAAAAAAGTCAGAAATAGATATATTTAAGTTACCAGGAGTAACTGCTGTTTTAAAAATATCGCTATCGCAGTCGCACATCATGCGCGTGACAGAGACAGCGCTATACAAAATTATGCCCAAGATAAATGGTCACGTTCTGTATTTTGTATATTGTTCACGTTTGTTTTAAAAGTGACATCATGTTCTTCCGAGCTTTAAAAGTAATATTTTGGTTGTAAATTTTATTACTTTATTAAACTTATTCTATGGAATGGCTTTGTGTTTTTTATTTGCTCAGTATGTTTTTTTTTTCTTCGTTTGTGCCTGTGTTTTGTTTGCACACTCATTTTGGTAAGTTTTCATATCACTTATTTGTTTGCTTTTTATTGTTTAGTTTTCATTTGTTTATTGTGTAGTATTAGAACTAATTAAAAGTAATCTTTTCACCGTAGTATTGCATTACATTAATTTAAACAAAAAACTAAAATTATATTTTCACTTCTGTTTTAAAATTTTCAAAGAAAAACTCGAGAAAACCTTTTTGTACAAAACCACTTTTTTCAAATCTGGAATAATAATTATACTTATGTGCTACCAGCATTATGTTAAAAAAGCTATCTACTACTTTATTAAATGTCTTCTTTTTTCCAGCTCGGTGTAACCCACGGAAGTGACGTGCGCATGCGTCGAGCGGAACTCGAAGCCCTATTGGTGGCTAGCGGAGCCCACCATGACGTCAGAGCAGTGGATAACCAGTACAGTTTCGTTTAACACAGGTACAAGGAAGGGGACTTACTAGTACTATCTGGTGGGCAGTATGTTTTCAAAGGCAATGTCAGATCAAAGTTAGAACGCCGGCAAAGTAGCAAATCAACTCAACATCGGCAGACTTTGCTATACTCTGACGAAGGTTCAAGGCTGGCCACTAAGAGTGCAACTATTTGAAATGGGCGGACGATTCCTAGAGTAAGAGTCGAACTACACGCAGCGTATAATGCGCGACGCATCTTGCGTCGTTCATAGAATTTTTACCCGCGTAACTTTACAGGCACTTTTCCGCGTCAATAAGTATAATTTACTTTACTAGAAGTGAATATTAAAATTTATTCTTTAGAGAAAAGCTACCGATAAAAGTGCTTCTCAACGACCACTGCTGAGGAGATACGCCAAAAGAAACTCATTTTCACAGTATTGGTCGCTTACTCGTCAGGAGGGCTTTGTCATATTATTATTGTCTTTTTAAATTAATAAATACAATACTATACTACAATGTTGATACATTATAACATAATATGTAATGCTTGCGAACGAGTTAACAAACTTGAATTACCTAATAATAAAAACTAAGTGGTAAAAAAAGCGAAACCGAGGTGACGGTGGTAGCACCCGTTCACGAGTTGACGCACACAGATTATACATCGTTAAACTAAACCATATTGGAGGGAATTCAACGACCCGACCAACGACGCCACCACCAGATTGGACATTTTAGTGAGCTTAAAAAGCCCGATCTCGCACACCTTGCTAATTGATAGGCGAAATGCGCGTAAGTTACGCGGCGTAACGCGACGCAAGATGCGACGCGCATCGTACGCTGCGTATGGTTCGACACTAATTATCGTGTTACCTAATATGCAGGGAAGTACTTTTTAGGTGGGCGGGGTATGTTTAAGGCAATTTTCACATTTTGGTTGTTTGTACTAGTTAGAAATATTATCTGGGAATGTTCATTACGTAAGTAAATAATCATTTTTACGTAATATTAATCATCATCGCCATTCATATAATTAACTACACTACTATATTCAAACTATCACAATATTTTCTGAACGTTTCTTAACTTTTAAAGTATCAAAAACAGTTCTCAATCTTGCAAAATATATATGTATTTGCCCCAAATATAGACTTGTACACTACCATCGAAAAAAAAGGTGTTCACTGTTCATGTATGCATATTTAAATGTGTCTGAATCATAATATAGGTATAATATGTTTTATGTTGTGTTAATGCTTGATATTACCTCTTATTTTATTGTAAGAGCTAGATAATAATTCGTATTTATTTATTTTCATTATATTAAGTAGATTTGATATTAGATTGACAAGCTTAATTGTAATAGTCATAATATGTATGTGTAATATTTTAATCTTGAATCTTTTATTGTGATGTGAATTGATTTGGTAGGCGGGCTCAAGAATTTTGATGTTTATCTCTTGGACTTAACATTGAATAGGCATCTTTATTGTACCTACATTAATTATTCTCTTTCTTTTGCGTATAACTTTGCACCGCACCTATTTTCGTCAAACTTCCCCAAGTACCTCGCTTGCTTAGAAGAGATTGCAGTTGCGATAAAGCCGCCTTTTGACATCTGTTTTCTATATTTATTAATGTAACATTATGTTTTGGTGCAATAAATATTTTACTAAAAAAACGACGGGTTGCACTCTGGGAGTGCCGGCAGAAGTGAAAACTTGAATATTAACGTTGTGCATTTTTGATATACGAAACAGCAGGCGCAGGCATACATTTTCGCCGCGCCGTAGAAAGAGAGGGGGATACTCCCTCTCCTACGCCGCGCCAGCTGTCTACTCTCCATCCGTCTTACGAATTTTCGATCAGGTCACGTGTCCTGACGCGAGTTTAACATTTTTTACCCATTCCAAAAAAAGTGCACAACGCCGCTAAAGAAGTTTTCACTTCAAAAAATTATAGCTATTTTGCCTCTTACGCACAGATAATTGTGTTAAATCCGATTATTTACACGGTTTTAATATTATTTTTGTATTACATTAGTATAACATTGGTAACATTTTGGTTTAACAGAATCTGAATACATACCATGATCCGACCGCTCTTATATCTTGAGCCCGCCAATAATAATATATTATTCAAGTACTTACATAAAAAATTAGGAAATTTTGTTTCTTGTGCAATAAATTGTGCGTGGTTATTTATTGTATTGTTTGGGTTAAGGCATAGCCAAATTGTAATTTAAGCTTGGTACTTAATTGTTTATAAGAAAGGTTTGATTAGATTTTAAAATTTATGAAATCTGACTATTTTTAGTTTATAGCACTATTGGACAGATATTTATTGGTGTCCGTGGTATAGGGAACTTTAAAGGTGGAAGTGCGCGCGATGAGTGGTTAACGTCGCTTGTCGTATTTAGAACATTTTTTGATTGGCAGTGACAAGCGCGCAGTGAAACGCAAACGCTAGTGCCCGGGTAGTTAAGATCTCCTACTTCAAGCCTGGTTTACTTATCTTGTTGTTTATGCAAAACACCAGACAAAATAGTAAAACAATGCATGTCGACCGGATTCCAGTCTGCTCACAGATGACAGGTTATTGACAAGTGACGTGCGAGGGACGAGTGATATCTGTGCACTTGTCACTTGTCAGTGACTGTTCATAAGCTCACTTGTCAGTCAAGTAGCATAAAAATTGATCGAGCTCCTCGGAAGGCACGTATAATGTCATCATTGTAAGGCAGTCGTCAAGCTATGCCAGATGCAAACTTGAAAAATGTGACACAAGTGTTGGCCACTGAAAAACAACAACTTGTCACTCGCACTTGTCACTTGTCAATATGTAAACCAGGCTTTACTAATGACAGTAAACCCATGAGTTTTCTTCTTACAATCCTGTCGTACTTTAAAGTTTTCTAATGACGTTTCGGCTATGAAAAAAACTTGATAACTTTTCAACTTCTATACACGAACATTGCCAACCGGGTCAATTATACGAAAATATAAGTAGTTACTCATATGTACGGTCTTAAAAATTATACTGAAACTATTTTAAAATTTGACTTTTGAACTTTTTTTTGTTTTGATATTTAAATGTAAAAGTAATTGGAGGGAAAAATAAAGGAAAAAGTAATATTGGAGGGGAAAATAAAAGGAAAAAGAGGCTAAGAAAGACCAAAATATAGTTTTATAAGGGTTGTGCTACATCTGACAGCACGGAGCGTTCCTCTTTCTCTCTTGCTCTAGCTAATGACATTTCTGAGGGTCAGAAAAAGATAGCAGTATACAAAAGTGCTGATGCGTGCTGACAGATGTAGTCCAACCCTGAACAATCACAAGATCAAATCCATCAACCTACAACGATGTAAAGGAGTTGACTTTAGACAGAGAGAGATGAAAGGCATTGGTTGCTACACAGACGACCTCTGTGGCGTAGTGGTCACCATGCTAGTCCGCCACCCAGAGGTCCCGGGTTCGATTCCCGGTCAGGGCAAGTTGGAAAATGGCCTTTTTCAAATTTTCCTGGGTCTTGGATGTTTATCTATATATGTATTTGCTATAAAATATAGTATTGTTGAGATAGTATCCCATAAGTCCCATAACACAACTCTCGAACTTACTTTGGGGCTAGCTCAATCAGTGTTAATTTGTCCCTATATATTTATTTAGTACCTGGGTGACCGAGCTTTGCTCGATCGGTTACATCTCAAACATTAACTACATTTTTTTAAACTTGTCTAAAAACAGTGCAAAATAAAAAATTATATATAAACTTGAACATTAAAAAAAACAAAAGTAAGTCATCAAGTGGGATTCAAACCCGTAACACTCTTTCTAGCGGTCAGCATCCTTAACCACTGAGCTAAGCGGATGGCGGCCGGCGCGAGAAAATTAGCGACCATATTCTGCGTGGAAAGAAAAACGAATGAAAACTCGAAAACACGCGTTTTCCCAAACATAAGACTAATCTAGATCGATTGTTTACCCTCAAAAACCCCCATATACCAATTTTCAGCAAAATCGTTAGAGCCGTTTTCGAGATCACAGAAATTTATAAATAAATATATATATAAATAAATATACAAGAATTGCTCGTTTAAAGGTATAAGATTTACAGACAAGAGCTTAGCTCTTTACTAAGATATGACAATGTTTCTTATTCTATTGGGAAAATTGTTATGTATATGTACGATACTGTGGTCTTTTAAAATAGTTTCAATATACTTTTTTGGACCTTATACATTAATGGTAATGAATTTAACTTATTTAAAAAATGACAAAAGATTAATTAGAATATTTATATTGGAGAAATAAATAACTTTTTTTACGGTAAACACGCTAAACAATAAATTATAACAACAAAAACGTGCTGTACTAAAGTAGGAAATAAGAAGTTTTGGATAAATAATGTATGTAACAAAGAAACAAAGTTTCGCGTTACTTTTTAACCGACTTAAAAAAGGTTATACCCTGTAGGGTTAGGTAGGTACATTTGTGTCTAGTCATACAATACGGCTGAATTTATTGTGAAGTAGCAGTGACCGGCAACGGACTTTTCACCGCGAGACTTTATGCCACTGTCGTGCCCCCAGCGCGAGGCTTAGTAAATCTTAACTCATTCACGAACACTAAGCCAGACACAATAGAAAAAACAATTGATGAATGCTATAGAAGTCCTACTGTCCGTTAACGTGTTAAATAAATACCTACAACCAAAAAAGGATGTGCATACTTATGTTCAATACGAGCATTTTTTTAAAGTCGGGAATAGACGCTCGTGAAATTGAGAACGAAAATGTTTTGTCGGATAAATCCGACATTCGCAGTGAAAGGGTTACTTAACTGTCTTTTTTTCTATTTGTTATCTATGAAATGCATTATTTATAAAAAGATTGTAACTTTTCTTGTCAAAGAAAATTCTCCTTCATTCTTATCTACAAAATGCAAAGCATCCTGGAAAAGCTTTGTACTTAAGGCCATACCCAAATTTTCCGGGGTCCAGTGGCGCCGCCATTTGAAATAAATCATTTAAAAGGAAACGGAGATATCATTCAAAATTGTGTCTTGGTCAAGCCCTAGATAACCCTTAAAACTATTTTATAAACTACTGTTTATAATTTAAAGTGCGAACGTGAAGCTTTTCTACGCACATTAGCTAAAAGTGGCCGTTTTTCGCAAATGTGCGTAGAAAAGCTTCACGTTCTTACTTTAAACTACAAAAAGTAGTTTAAAAAAATACTTTGAATGGGTATCTAGAACTTGACCAAGACACAATTTTAAATGATATCTCCGTTTCCTTTTAAATGATTTATTTTAAATGGCGGCGCCACTGGACCCCGGAAAATTTGGGTATGGCCTTAACGTTATCCACGAGTGGAGAAGTATTTCTCAAGCTATATGGTTTTTGGAGATATAAATAAATTTGAATATGGAAAGTTTAAATTTGTCACTAAATTCTCGACTTTACACATCCGGCTCGAAGGAATAAAGTCCAGTACGGTATAGCAGACAGTAAAAGGCGATGCTAGCCGCTGCCACTTCAGTGTATAGCCAATTAGAATTCAGTCTAAATTCTTGAAAATAATAACTAAAAGGAGGCGCTGAAATTTTGATATATTTTAGTCAAAACAGGGAATTTAGACTCGAAACTTCAGTAAGAAAACAAACTTATCATTATAGTAATGTAAGAAATGTAAGAATAGTTAGTAAAAGGAGAGATTATACGAAAACTGCAATTGCGTGTACTTAGTAACGACTGTTTGAAATATATATATGTGCGGATAGGTGTAAAAAATAAATTACTTATATTAAAAATATGTCTACGTATCAACCTTGAGTGTAAAATGTTTGGTTGAAATTATTTTAACCATCGAGGGCTAAACATGTTTAGACCAGTGGAGATAGCAGTTAAAATTCAGTTTTGCCTGTACCGGGAGTAGGAAAATTTAGATGCCTCTACTCTCCTTGCGGGGCGTCCATGCTTGGTCCCATAGTTCTCTTAGCGGTATCCGCTACCCGCGGGTAGCAGTAATACCCGAGCGATATCCCGCCGGGTATTAGGAATGGCAGCTGTCGCGGAACCGGAGCCGCATACCACAGTGGCAAAGATAATATAATTACACAGTGGTAAGCGATACGTCCCTTCCGTGTGTTTGGCCAAACTTGGAGAGCTCGGGCATCGTCGGGAGACCGCTACCGGGTCCGGTAGCGAATACCGCTATGGTTAAATAGACCTTAGACCTTTAGATTTGTATGATAAAATTTTCGCCATGAGTGGGATTCGATCTCACGACCCTCACGCTAACGCCGTGAGTACCCTACCAATTGTGCTGTCGTGACTTGGAATGACACGGCGTTAACTTGAGGTCTAGGTTCGATTCCCACTCGTGGCGAAATTTTCCATCAAATATTGTTGCCCTCTTTCGCTTTGATCGTTATAAATTTTGTGTAAATTCTAAGTTTTAGTTGGGAAAGATACACCATTACACGAACTAGCCAAATATTTATATGTACTTACAAGTATAACATAGGAATTTTGTACGGATATATACTTTCTGCATATATATTTAAACTGCAGTGTTTGCTTTACAGAATTGTACTTAACTTATTAATTTATGAGTATTTGTATGTATGTAATTATTATGTATGAACTTTTCCAATCAATATATTATATGTATACTTAAGGTCTAACAAAATATACTGAAACTATAGGGTACTTTCCTAAGTCCAAAATAAATTATTTTGTACTAATAGAAAAATAAAGCGTCGCAAAATAATGTCACTTGTCTTTGAACATATCCATTTTAACGTTATTTTAAATTTATTATTGCAGAAACACTAATAATAAGAGCGCATTTGACTCCAAAAATCTATGACGTCACCTGCCTGTATTTCATACAAAATCCCATAGAAACTGTGTTTTGACGTTTAGAAAAAAGTTGCTGATTTGACTTGTTGGAAAATAGCGTATTATAAGGGTGAAGTCCATGATACTGAACAACTTACCCCAAGGAACACGTATCGAAATATAAAAAGTAATTTTTGGCCTCCCATATAAGTTGACCAATCAGGTAATCCGAGATTGTATGGAAAGCCAAAAGTTATGTTTTAATTTCAACATGTTTTTTTTTTTGGGAAAGTTGTTCATTATCAAGGACTGAATTCACCCTTAAGATAGTTTCAGTACATATTGTTAGACCTTATGTATATGGCCACATATTCACGTAGGTATTTTAGCTAAAAAGTTGCCAAGTTCGAGTGGTACTCGAGCATCAAGGGTTCCGCAGTGGTTCCGAACCACGATACATTGATTTATATTAATTGTAACATCGCATGTGTTGACCCCTTTTAATTTTTCACGTGACAACTTTTTAGTTTTGTTTCATAATTTGCAATGTCTAAAGTTATCAACTTATTACAAACAGACAGAGAAACCAGAAGTCGTTAATACATCTTTAATAAGGAACCCTAAAATGCTAATTTTCACCCAATATTTAATTATTCTCTGAATTCCAACACATTATTCACATTTTAAGTTATTACAAGACATTCCTTACGTTTCTATGTAATTTTTGAAGGAAATAAAACATATATTTTGTAAAATCTTGTTTATATTTCACAGCCTTTACTTACATGTAACAAGTTAAAAGTTAACAAATTCACATATTACGCCACGACAAACGTATTTGAACTAAAAAAGGTTTGTATTTTTTTTTTTGTTAAAGTGGTAAATTGACATGTATTGGAAAGAAGTAGCTAAAGATCGAAATAGCTAGAAACAACCGTTTATTGCCCGTGGTCCTATCACGGAGTTCTACTGGTCGATAACAACAAGAGAAGGACCTTGCCCAACTTTGGGACCTGGCTAATTAAACAAAAAGACGTGTGGCACTCGGGGACTGCCGCGGTAAAGCTATTGCAAACAAGGAAGGACGGCAACGTCGCAAACGGACGACGGAGACGAAGCGGCAACCTACATGGTAGGCGGAGTGGGGAGAGCGTGAGGTTTTTTCGTTACGGAATTTCTGGATTCGCTCCCCGCGCTCAAGGCCCGCGATAGAAGCTATGCAATAGCTTAAAAATGGGGGTATTTTAACTTAAAAAGGTTTGTTTTTTTTTTTAATAAATGGGTAAACTAACAACGATTCGCAAGAAGTAGGTAAAGATCGAAATAACTGGAAACAAAGGGAGGCTTTTGCCCAACTGTGGGACCTAAACAGCTAATTTTAAAAAAAGGGGGGTGGAATAAATTAGCAAACCTCATTAGTTATGTAGAAGTCGACCTTTAATCATCGAGTAACGGAACGATATAGAACTCTGAAAACATTTGTTTCTGGTCCCTCTGGTCTTCTAATTTCAGTTGGAGTAAGAGTAATCCGTTGGAACTGCATCTCAGCACTACCTGAAATTCGTATATTTAATTATTCCTAAAGATTTGGACTCCTTGGAGTTCAGTAGGGATGTGGACTGGGTAAAAAATATATCTTTTCATTTGGTCCTTCGATTAGATTATCCAAAAATAAAGGACCCATATTTTGTCATTTAGCAAATAAGACTGATATTAAATGTGTTTTTTTTTATTTAATCCTAGCTGCGCCCCGCGGTGTTATCCGCGCCTAAAGTCCAGGTAATCCAGGGTGTCAGCTTTCTGCATACCAAATACGATCAATATTGGTCCAGCCGTTTGCGCGTGAAAAAGTAACAAACATCTATCCATACTTACAAACTTTCGCGGCGTTTATAATATTAGTAGGATAACTGAGCAACTAGCTGTTTTTTAATTATTTTTAGTGCATCTGTCTAACTACTACAAATCGGTCGAGCTAACTGCGCACCTCGCTGGAATGCGATGCCACGGCCGCCAGCATAGATTTAGAAGGTATAAGATGGATATAGAGTATTGTAAAATGTGACCAGAAACGAAATATTTCTGTGTAACTTTTTATGGGTTATATTTGTAACTACTACACTAACTATCGGTAAAGCTGTACGATACCAGCTTTCCAGTGTAAGATAACTTCCAAATTGACACAGTTTACAATTTGGAAAATCCAATTTTTGTGTAACGATGTTCGAGCCAGGGTGACAATGGGTGACATGTTTTGTATGAAAACTTGTCTCATTGTCAAATCGATCGCTATCTCTTTTGCTCTTATGAAGACGACACTTATCATATTATCTGTCACACTCGGCTAGTGCGGCTTTTTACGCAGTAAAAAAAATCTAGTTCTATGGCCGCCAGGTACGCAGTTAACTCGACCGGGTTGTAGATAGTATTTTTAAAACCAACATCGGTTCTTTTTCGCTGGTATTGCGAAATATTGATCTGATTATAAAGAAATTTCTGGGATGAAATGAAATCTTCTGGGATGAGAAGTAGCTGGTATAGATTATCAAAGGCTGAAATTATGCTAAGTTATGATATGATATTATACCTTGGTAGATATAGCGAGGGCCTTCATTATGAGCCTGATGTGATGCAGTTGGTACTTCAAAGTGATCGCTTGCTCGCAACTGAAGCTCTGCATCATGTCAGAGGATTTTGGCACGTCAATGCAGGACCTGTCCTGCAATAGAGTATAAAATTGGATAATTTGCGTTGTACTTCGGAAAAACCTGAAATAGAGTAAAAATTGGATAATTTGCGTTGTACTTCGGAAAAACCTGAAATAGAGTAAAAATTGGATAATTTGCGTTGTACTTCGGAAAAACCTGAAATAGAGTAAAAATTGGATAATTTGCGTTGTACTTCGGAAATACCTGAAATAGAGTAAAAATTGGATAATTTGCCTTGTTAAAAGTTGTTTGACTCTCTCAGTATGTAACAAAACAGATAATATAACGTCATCAAGCAAGCAAGCAAGGTGTGTCATGTCATGATGTTGGTCAAAAAATATTTTTCTTATTTCAATATACAAAGGAGACATATCCGTAATAAATCGAACCACGGGCCATTCTAGATCATTTTAGTATAATGAATGTCCCTTCGACTTTGTATATCTAAATATGAAAAATATTTTTTGAACAACATGACAGACCTTGTTCGCTTGCATGATGACGTTATATTATCTGTTTTGTTACATACTGAGATCTCCGGGCAACCTCCATGGTGTAATGGTTAACATGCTTTTCCGCTACTCAGGAAGTCTCAGGTTCGATCCCCAGTCAGGTCAAGATGAAAATCTATATTTTTCTGATTGGCCTGGATTTTCGATGTCTACATATGTGTTTATTATAAAATATAGTATCGTTGAGTTTGTACCCCATACCATAACACAAGTCTCGAACTAACTTTAGGGCTAAATAAATCTGTGTGGTTTATCCCTATACATATATTTATTGAAGTTCCTTGAGAAAAGTTGATCAGCATCATGGATTAAATTCACGTTAAAAATAGTTACAGTATATTTTGCTTCTCTATATGTATGTAGCTATCACTCCACTCACTTGCATGCCATATGTAACGATGCTGACATTGGGATGCTCCGGGGACAAATTCAGCTCAATGATATCACAGGACCTCTCAATGTCAGCTAGAAGGCCAAGGAACGCTGGAGCTTTGAGCACGAGCTTGGTCACTTCTGGTGTGTCCTCGTCGCGCAGTTCCAACACAGAGTCAGCGGTTTGGGTGAAGATCTCGCAGTCTGTCATCACGTTGTTCACTGATTGAGGCTGTAACCTGGAAATTTGGAGGGAAATTTAATCTTCTATATATATAATAGAAAAAGTTTTAACAAAAAAACATTTAATTTTTTTTCAAGAGTTGCTTTCATTTCTCCAAAGTTCTTCATCATATCTTCACCAAATAAATTTGGGACCAATTTGGTTGGAAAATCGGTCCATGATTGACGAAGATATCGAAAAAAGAGAATACAGTCGAATTGATAACCTCTTCCTTTTTTGAAGTCAGTTAAAAATAAATTTTGCTAAGCGCAAAACTCGAAAATGGCTGAACCGATTTTGCTGTTTTTAAGTTCCACGGAAGGTTTTAAAGAGAGGAAAAAGAATTAACGGTAACGTTTGAAAGGTAAAAGGAACAGTAGAAGGAGATCTAGCCGGTTCAGCTATTTCGTGAGTTTAATAAATAAAATCTCCTCATAGGAAAGAATTACTTACACAAGCAACAGGGGGGATCCTTCGCATCGGTAGTACATCTTTAAACTTGACTCCTCTCCAGACCCGAATATATTCAGGCATTCAGCGAGCACTGCTATGCTTATCTGAAAAGATTGTTACATACAAACTATCAAGTTTTTATCTCTAACGGGGTAGGCAGTGCCGAAGGCCGTAAGACTCAAAAGCCACTTTTAGTGTGATGGTAGGCATAAACATCTAATGCTAAAACTGCATTTGCGACCAGGTGACAAGCAGGCGGCCGATCATACTCGTAAAAGTATAGCTAAAATGTAAATTTCTTCTTCATTTATTTATTTGTTTTTAAGGGGATCCAACAGCTATTCTAATAATCAACATAATTTGAATGGATAGCACACTACAGATAGCACTAGATAAAATAAAACTATTACACAGAGCACATATCGAAAACAACACTGATTTTACTCCGAAAATTGGAGAGGAACAAGCAGAAAAGTGCCATGTGGTTACCGGCAGAGTAGAATAGGGCCGCTCCAAGTCCTCCCATAGATGTCGTAGAAGGCGACTTAGGAATACAAGCTAAACAAAGCTTATAAACATTTATGAGTCCTTTCCAACACGTCTGACCAGTGAGGAGGATGTAGGCCATGTCCTCTAGCTGCTCTGGCCAAGTATGGTTCTGGTAGTACAGAGAAGTCGTGCTTTTGCAGTAAAGACAAAAAGACATGATGATGATGAAGCGGAAAAGCGCACCTCGGGCTCCGAAACAGCATAGCTGAGAACAATTAGGAATGTGGTAAGCCAAGCCCACCCTCTGCACTACTCCGCTACCTCAACTAGCTTGGCTGGCTCGAATGAAAACAACTTCCAGTCCACAATGGGGAGGCACATAAGAATGTTGGTGTCTCCCTCACTCACATTTGACGACCTCCGTGGAGTAGTGGTCACCATGCTAGTCCGCCACCCAGAGATCCCAGGTTCGATTCCCGGTCAGGGCAAGTTGGAAAATGGCCTTTTTCAAATTGTCCTGGGTCTTGGATGTTTATCTATATATGTATTTGTTATAAAATATAGTATCGTTGAGTTAGTATCCCATAACACAAGTCTCGAACTTACTTTGGGGCTAACTCAATCAGGGTAATTTGTCCCTATATATTTATATATTTATTCATGTGCAAGGGGCTCCATAGAACAGCCTAGGTGTGGGAAAATGCTCACGGAACCAGGTGGTAAGCCAAAATAAAGAAATAAACTCACTTTGAACATAACATCCACATCATCCCTCACATGGTACTCGGTGAAGTTATCAGCCGGGACGTAGGCGGAGGCCTGTACACATTTTCCTTCCTCCACCGTCAGTTTCAGGCCCTCAGGTAAAGCACAAAAAACTGCTGACTGAAATCATAACAATAATTTAAAAAATTAGGTTTTAAAATAGACTAATAACATTAAATAGAAAATTTATATAAACATAATAATAATATAGGAAGCAGTACACGGCACGCATTGTCAGGAGGTTTCTCTCTTTGCGGCCCTAACCGCCAGTAGCCTGGGCTTTGCCGCGCTGCCAGCCGGCTGCTAGGTTAACTCAAGTTCTTTTCCATTAGTCAAGCACTAACTTGCATGTTAACAAATGACTTTCAGTGCGTATGCTCAACGTACAACATACACGCTAACCGTGAGTCATTGCACTAAATCCAGCCTTAATCCTTACTATAAAATAATATTGACTGAACATAAAAGGCAACATAATTTAAAAGATTTAATTACCTCTTGAAACTGAATAGCCTTCAGTAAATTACACAGGTTTTTACCAGAGTCCATGGATGCGGTAAAATAATATTCTGAAATTCCTTCATCCATTGTTTTCTTCTAAATCGAACATAGAGTTCAGCAACATCAAATACTGGTCCTGCGTCACCTCGTGGTATATCAACTTATTTAACATCTGAGCTATACGAGCGGCCAAAACATGCTTACAGAAAACTTGACTCTTCCGCTCTAAAACTTGATGCTTGAACGCGCGACACGGACAATAGTTAATTCGTGGGAATACTCGGTAGCAGTGGTCGTTCTCTCCCTTCACTTCAACCAAAATCCTGGTTTTGTTAGCTGTGTTGTAAGCGACTAAAGTTGGATATTTTTCTAGTATATCAAAGGCTCGCTGTAAAGTTATGCCGAAAACTGAATGCAGGGATAGTAGGTCCTCATCTGAAACTGATCCAAACTTAGTGATGTATCGAAAAAATACAGTTTACCTTTATGATTTCAAGACATTGTACTACTACTAACACTGTTTATTTTCTACTTCTTTTAAACGAGTTTCAATCTCATCTAATATTTTATTGGCAATTATTGGCAACTTGGATGGAATACTAGTCATCATACATATTGTACTTAATGTTTTGTTTTGCAGTTGCAGTTAATTTCGTAAATAAACAAAAACAACAAACCCATAGAACACAACGCGGGAAGCAGTGTTGCCAACCTGTGTTGCCAGAATGCCAGAATTACGTCAAATCTACCCTAAAATTACCGTACAAATTATCGTACACTACATTTTTGGGGATTTTAATTATGCAAACAAAAAAAATATTTCTTTGCAGTTTCTAGGTAAAAGCAGTATTACTTTTGAGATTTCAACATGTTGTAGGATTTTTAGTGCTTACCATTGGTTAAGGACAATTCAAAAATATTTTGATGCCTTAGCATCAGGTGATGTTTGGTACCTACAAAGATTGTTTACTCATTTTTGGGTGCATGGTTTCTGTCAGCTTAACTCAACCTTTCTTTTCTCTCACCAGTCAACGCAACCTTTTTTTTTCCGCTCAGGCAACGTGAAGCGCTATGTTTGAAACGCGGAGTCACCTAAACTAATGGTTTTTCCATTAAAAATATCAATCGTTTAGTGACTCCGCTTTTGAAAAATAGCACTTCTGATTGCCATCGATCACACACATCACAGCCAATCGACGAATACGCCTCTGCTGAGTCGTATTCGTCGATTGACATTGACAGCAGAAACGTATTCGGTTACATTTACAATGACATGCAATGATTGTCAATGATAATAGTGCGCAGTGTGCGTCACATCTAGAGATGGGCGGTGGGTAAATACCCAATCTACCCATTTGGGAATATACCCGGTAGATTGGGTAAATACCCGGTATATACCCGTATCTACCCATTTGGTGGGTAGATTGAATTTTATGAGTAATTACTCCGCAATTACTGTCCGAAAGTGTGTGCAAGCGCTGTAATATGCTTAAAATGCAGGTAGACGTCAAATCTGACATTAAAGTATATGAAACCACAATACTAATCATACTTTGATAATAGGATTTTTTGATTTATTATCATTTTTTAGTTGGAAGGTGCGCAAAAAAATACTTAAAAGTGGTTTAATGAGTAAAAAGATATAAAATGCGATGTCAATATATGGGCACCCTCATACATATATAGAGAGTAGGTATTTTCGACTGCTCATAAAAAAGCCAAAAGTACTGATTTCGGGGTTGGTCTCGGAACAAAAGATATTTGTATAGACGAGTTCTTCAATTGCCCATCAACTTGTTATAACATTTCCCACAAAATAGTATGCCGGGTATTTACCCGTACCGACCCGTTGTATGGGAACATACAAATTAACAGGTCTAAGTTTACATTTTTTGCTGGCAAACGTAAGTAGACCTAAAAAGATGTCAGAATGAGCAATCAGACATCAAATGCGATGTCAATATACGAGCACCCTCATACATGTATAGAGAGTAGGTATTTCTGACTGCTCATTCAAGAGCCAAAACTACTGATTTCGGGGTTGGTCTCGGAACAAAAGATATTCGGATAGACGAGTTCTTCGATCCCCCATCAAATTTTTATAACATTTCCCTAAAAATAGTATGCTGGGTATTTACCCGTATCTACCCGTTGTATGGGAACATACAAATTAACAGGTCTAAGTTTACATTTTTTGCTGGCAAACGTAAGTAGACGTAATAAGATGTTAGAATGAGCAATCAGACATCAAATGCGATGTCAATATACGAGCACCCTCATACATATATAGAGAGTAGGTATCTTTGACTGCTCATTCAAGAGCCAAAACTACTGATTTCGGGGTTGGTCTCGGAACAAAAGATATTCGGATAGACGAGTTCTTCGATCCCCCATCAAATTTTTATAACATTTCCCTAAAAATAGTATGCCGGGTATTTACCCATATCTACCCGTTGTATGGGAACATACAAATTTACTGGTCTAAGTTTACATTTTTTGCTGGCAAACGTAAGCAGACCTAAAAAGATGTTAAAATGAGCAATCAGACATCAAATGCGATGTCAATATACGAGCACCCTCATACATGTATAGAGAGTAGGTATTTTTGACTGCTCATTCAAGAGCCAAAACTACTGATTTCGGGGTTGGTCTCGGAACAAAAGATATTCGGATAGACGAGTTCTTCGATCCCCCATTAAATTTTTATAACATTTCCCTAAAAATAGTATGCTGGGTATTTACCCGTATCTACCCGTTGTATGGGAACATACAAATTAACAGGTCTAAGTTTACATTTTTTGCTGGCAAACGTAAGTAGACCTAATAAGATGTTAAAATAAGCAATCAGACATCAAATGCGATGTCAATATACGAGCACCCTCATACATGTATAGAGAGTAGGTATCTTTGACTGCTCATTCAAGAGCCAAAACTACTGATTTCGGGGTTGGTCTCGGAACAAAAGATATTCGTATAGACGAGTTCTTCGATCCCCCATCAAAATTTTACAACATTTCCCACAAAATAGTATGCCGGGTATTTACCCGTATCTACCCGTTGTATGGGAACATACAAATTTACTGGTCTAAGTTTACATTTTTTGCTGGCAAACGTAAGTAGACCTAATAAGATGTTAAAATAAGCAATCAGACATCAAATTCGATGTCAATGCACGAGCACCCTCATACATGAATAGAGATTAGGTATCTTTGACTGCTAATTCAAGAGCCAAAACTACTGATTTCGGGGTTGGTCTCGGAACAAAAGATATTCGTTTAGACGAGTTCTTCGATCCCCCGTCAACTTGTCATAACATTTCCCACAAAATAGTATGCTGGGTATTTACCCGTATCTACCCGTTGTATGGGAACATACAAATTTACTGGTCTAAGTTTACATTTTTTGCTGGAAAACGTAAGTAGACCTAAAAAGATGTTAAAATGAGCAATCAGACATCAAATGCGATGTCAATATACGAGCACCCTCATACATGAATAGAGATTAGGTATCTTTGACTGCTAATTCAAGAGCCAAAACTACTGATTTCGGGGTTGGTCTCGGAACAAAAGTTATTCGTATAGACGAGTTCTTCGATTACCCATCAAAATTTTATAACATTTCCCCCAAAATAGTATGCCGGGTATTTACCCGTATCTACCCGTTGTATGGAAACATTCAAATTAACAGGTCTAAGTTTTCATTTTTTGCTGGCAAACGTAAGTAGACCTAAAAAGATGGTAAAATAAGCAATCAGACATCAAATGCGATGTCAATATACGAGCACCCTCATACATGAATAGAGATAAGGTATCTTTGATTGCTAATTCAAGAGCCAAAACTACTTATTTCGGTGTTGATCTCGGAACAAAAGATATTCGTTTAGACGATTTCTTCGATCCCCCATCAACTTGTCATAACATTTCCCACAAAATAGTATGCCGGGTATATACCTGTATCTACCCGTTGTATGGGAACATACAAATTAACAGGTCTAAGTTAACACTTTTTGCTGGCAAACGTAAGTAGACCTAATAAGATGTTAGAATGAGCAATCAGACATCAAATGCGATGTCAATATACGAGCACCCTCATACATGAATAGAGATTAGGTATCTTTGACTGCTAATTCAAGAGCCAAAACTACTGATTTCGGGGTTGGTCTCGGAACAAAAGATATTCGTTTAGACGATTTCTTCGATCCCCCGTCAACTTGTCATAACATTTCCCACAAAATAGTATGCCGGGTATTTACCCTTATCTACCCGTTGTATGGGAACATACAAATTTACTGGTCTAAGTTTACATTTTTTGCAGGCAAACGTAAGTAGACCTAAAAAGATGTTAAAATGAGCAATCAGACATCAAATGCGATGTCAATATACGAGCACCCTCATACATGAATAGAGATTAGGTATCTTTGACTGCTAATTCAAGAGCCAAAACTACTGATTTCGGGGTTGGTCTCGGAACAAAAGTTATTCGTATAGACGAGTTCTTCGATTACCCATCAAAATTTTATAACATTTCCCCCAAAATAGTATGCCGGGTATTTACCCGTATCTACCCGTTGTATGGAAACATTCAAATTAACAGGTCTAAGTTTACATTTTTTGCTGGCAAACGTAAGTAGACCTAAAAAGATGGTAAAATAAGCAATCAGACATCAAATGCGATGTCAATATACGAGCACCCTCATACATGAATAGAGATAAGGTATCTTTGATTGCTAATTCAAGAGGCAAAACTACTTATTTCGGTGTTGATCTCGGAACAAAAGATATTCGTTTAGACGATTTCTTCGATCCCCCATCAACTTGTCATAACATTTCCCACAAAATAGTATGCCGGGTATATACCTGTATCTACCCGTTGTATGGGAACATACAAATTAACAGGTCTAAGTTAACACTTTTTGCTGGCAAACGTAAGTAGACCTAATAAGATGTTAGAATGAGCAATCAGACATCAAATGCGATGTCAATATACGAGCACCCTCATACATGAATAGAGATTAGGTATCTTTGACTGCTAATTCAAGAGCCAAAACTACTGATTTCGGGGTTGGTCTCGGAACAAAAGATATTCGTTTAGACGATTTCTTCGATCCCCCGTCAACTTGTCATAACATTTCCCACAAAATAGTATGCCGGGTATTTACCCTTATCTACCCGTTGTATGGGAACATACAAATTTACTGGTCTAAGTTTACATTTTTTGCAGGCAAACGTAAGTAGACCTAAAAAGATGTTAAAATGAGCAATCAGACATCAAATGCGATGTCAATATACGAGCACCCTCATACATGAATAGAGATTAGGTATCTTTGACTGCTAATTCAAGAGCCAAAACTACTGATTTCGGGGTTGGTCTCGGAACAAAAGATATTCGTATAGACGACTTCTTCGATTACCCATCAAAATTTTATAACATTTCCCACAAAATAGTATGCCGGGTATTTACCCGTATCTACCCGTTGTATGGAAACATACAAATTAACAGGTCTAAGTTTACATTTTTTGCTGGCAAACGTAAGTAGACCTAAAAAGATGGTAAAATAAGCAATCAGACATCAAATGCGATGTCAATATACGAGCACCCTCATACATGAATAGAGATTATGTATATTTGACTGCTAATTCAAGAGCCAAAACTACTGATTTCGGGGTTGGTCTCGGAACAAAAGACATTTGATTAGACGAGTTCTTCGATCCCCCATCAACTTGTCATAACATTTCCCACAAAATAGTATGCCGGGTATATACCCGTATCTACCCGTTGTATGGGAACATACAAATTTACAGGTCTAAGTTTACATTTTTTGCTGGCAAACGTAAGTAGACCTAATAAGATGTTAAAATGAGCAGTCAGACATCAAATGCGATGCCAATATACGAGCACCCTCATACATGTATAGAGAGTAGGTTTCTTTGACTGCTCATCTAAGAGCCAAAACTACTGATTTCGGGGTTGGTCTCGAAACAAAAGATATTCGTATAGACGAGTTCTTCGATCCCCCATTAACTTGTCATAACATTTCCCACAAAATAGTATGCCGGGTATTTACCCGTATCTACCCGTTGTATGGGAACATACAAATTAACAGGTCTAAGTTTACAGTTTTTGCTGGCAAACGTAAGTAGACCTAAAAAGATGTTAAAATGAGCAGTCAGACATCAAATGCGATGTCAATATACGAGCACCCTCATACATGAATAGAGATTAGGTATCTTTGACTGCTAATTCAAGAGCCAAAACTACTGATTTCGGGGTTGGTCTCGGAACAAAAGATATTCGTATAGACGACTTCTTCGATCCCCCATTTAAATTTTATAACATTTCCCACAAAATAGTATGCCGGGTATATACCCGTATCTACCCGTTGTATGGAAACATACAAATTAACAGGTCTAAGTTTTCATTTTTTGCTGACAAACGTAAGTAGACCTAATAAGATGTTAGAATGAGCAATCAGACATCAAATGCGATGTCAATATACGAGCACCCTCATACATGAATAGAGATTAGGTATCTTTGATTGCTGATTCAAGAGCCAAAACTACTTATTTCGGTGTTGATCTCGGAACAAAAGATATTCGTTTAGACGATTTCTTCGATCCCCCAACAACTTGTCATAACATTTCCCACAAAATAGTATGCCGGGTATATACCCGTATCTACCCGTTGTATGGGAACATAAAAAATTACAGGTCTAAGTTTACATTTTTTGCTGGCAAACGTAAGTAGACCTAATAAGATGTTAAAATGAGCAATCAGACATCAAATGCGATGCCAATATACGAGCACCCTCATACATGTATAGAGAGTAGGTTTCTTTGACTGCTCATCTAAGAGCCAAAACTACTGATTTCGGGGTTGGTCTCGAAACAAAAGATATTTGTATAGACGAGTTCTTCGATCCACCATTAACTTGTCATAACATTTCCCACAAAATAGTATGCCGGGTATTTACCCGTATCTACCCGTTGTATGGAAACATACAAATTAACAGGTCTAAGTTTACATTTTTTGCTGACAAACGTAAGATGACCTAATAAGATGTTAAAATGAGCAATTAGACATCAAATGCGATGTCAATATACGAGCACCCTCATACATGTATAGAGAGTAGGTATCTTTGACTGCTCATTCAAGAGCCAAAACTACTGATTTTGGGGTTGGTCTCCAAACAAAAGATATTTGTATTGACTAGTTCTTCGATCCTCCATCAACTTGTTATAACATTTCCCACAAAATAGTATGCCGGATATTTACCCGTATCTACCCGTTGTATGGGAACATACAAATTGACAGGTCTATGTTTACATTTTTTGCTTGCAAACGTAAGTAGACCTAAATATATGTTAAAATAAGCAATCAGATAACAAATAAGATGGCATCTGTATATCTAATATGGATAGCATCAGTGATTTTAATCTTTGTTATTTTTTCTTTTAGAGATATTTATTGTTTTATACATTATATAAACTTTTTGTACATTTTTACACATAAATAGTGGACTCACACTAATTTTTAAATAAATATTCCAATCTACCCACCCAAACGGGTAGATACGGGTATATACCCGGTGCATATCGGGTAAATACCCAAGCGTGGGTAAATACCCGGGTAGATGCCCATCTCTAGTCACATCACAGCTCACAGCACAGCACAGCATATAAATATAGTGTGCGTGAACGGAACGGAAAGTCAAATATTTAAGACTGTTTCATATTACCGTATTTTTTGTAAGATTATTAGTTCTGGTCTTAAAATTACCGTACATTTGTCACACGGTAATTATTACCGTACAGATCAAAAAATTACCGTACGAATACGGTAATTACCGTACGGTTGGCAACACTGGCGGGAAGGGGCGTTATTTAGCCTTTTGTGACTGACAGTGACAGAGAGCGACAGACAGAGATCATGGGCGACATGTGGGCGACAGTGTAAGTACCTGGAGTGCTATTTTTCATTGAGGGACTCAGCGAAACACAAAACGTGTAGTTTTCCAACTCACCGCTCGCGTAAAATATAAATTGATCGTATTTTTGAAACCGTCGTGTCAGCGAAAAACAATATTTCCGCAGAAAACATCGATAATTTGTCTATGCTTTTCTAAAAATTCGAACATGAATAAAAAAGCAACGTGAAATGGAACGGATTTCCCATGATTGGTTTCGATGACATATCTACGCTACAAATGTCAAAATTACGAGTGGTCAAGCAAGACCACTCGTTGCAATGAGGTCTTTTCAGAATAGAAATTTAAAAAAATAAGTCTAGATGGCGTTGATAAAAAGGCGTGTGTCAATGTCATAGATGGCAATATTGAATGTCTTGTCACTCTCTATAGGGGTGGGTCGTCAACGGTTTTGTCGTCGACGAAACGAGACCGTTTTCAACTTTAAACGAGTTTATAAAACAGTCTAATTTTCGACTAGTTAGGAACTACATTGAGGAACTATGACAACGTAAACTAAACTTTTATTGCACGATTCAACGACAACGTCAACGTCGTGACGTGAACTAGACTAGAGTCAAATGAGACCAAAAAAATAACGTAAATTATGTCTAATAACCTGTTTATAAACTAAAAATACAATCTATGCGTATGACAATAGAATTGAACTGCGCCCACTCAGTGCATGGATTTCGCGCATGCGCGCGAAATCCATGCACTAAGCGAACAGATTGCTAGCTTCGGTTGGCGTAGCGAAGCGACGAGGAGTCACGATCATTATCATTCGATCATTTCGGTTTATCATTCGACGGTAAACTAGTCTAATAGTTCATGCACTTCATGCCAGTTAACGGTTGAAATAAACCGTTCGTTCATTTAACGACCATGTCTACTCTCTAGGTATCTATGTAGGTAATATAAACATAACTATTTACTGTTTCATTTATAATGTTTGCTTATTAATATTCTAACAAAAAAAATATATACTACGTTATAATTATGGTTAGCCCATGTGTTGTGAAAAACTGTCAAAATATTGGCACTCGTCGTTTTCCTTAAGACGAAATCACAATGGATACAAGCTTTACGACATAATATCAAGTCTGGACTAACTTTTCATAAGAATTCTCTCATATATTTACTGAATTAAGGGAAAATTCTTAGTAGAATGTAAATTGCTTACATTTTACAAGCACAGCATTTTTGACGTACTGGGCGTTTTTTCATGAAACGCTTTTTGAAACTGGTTTCTACGAGAGAAACGAACGAACGGTTTTCGATTCATATACATAGTTATACTGAGAACGGACGACCACACCGGGTGAAACGAAGAAATGAATAACGAAACGATTCCCCATATTTAAAACATGAACGAACATTCCTTACGTTCCGCCCGTTTATATGTTTTTTCTCCTACAAACACGTTTCTTTCGTAATGTTTAAGCAATTTTAAATCTTATTTAAAAGATTGAGAAAGCAGTTTTTCGTGAAACTGGTTCTCAATCCAGTTCCTTTGCCAGATGAAACCAGCCCGTTCCGTTTTCTGCAAAACCCGTTACGTACGACCCACCACTATTTGACACTTGACCAAGGCATCAATGCCATCTAGTGAGAAAAAGAGTTACTATATTTTTTTTTTAAATGTCACTTTGAAAACCCCTCATTGCAAATCCTTCGCAAACTACCGATTCAAAAATGCGCTCGTTTGGAAACGCTCGCGCAAACCCTTTGTAATGTGGCAAGTGATTTCAAAAATACGTCTCCTGACCTGTTCTTTTTTTTTAAATGCCACCAAGCACCAAGTTTCATCTCCGTTCATCTCACGCACTCTTGTCATTGTCACTAAACGAATGATTTTTTGTATGGAAAAACCATTCGTTAAATTTGGTACTTATGGGGCTTTTCATTTTATTCACTTGACAGATATTTAAATAAATATTTACTGAACTAAATAAAAACCAAATTAAAAAAACCAAAATTAATATCTAAATTACAATCTAAATAAAAAATCTAAATGTCGATCATGTGGCATGGTGCCAAGAACACTGGCTGCATTCCCGCGCTGAATAGCTACTGCAATCCTCTGCGCGAGATATGAGCAGCGGCATCGACAAGCCGAGGGGTTATTATTCGTTTTTCGTTTATGTTACTCCGCGTTTCAAAAATAGCACTTCAAGAGTGACAGATGACAGCAAATTGTCGTTAACACTTGACATTGACAAAAAGAGGTTTTTGTAGTTATGTCATCATTGTCATTGTCATTTTCTGATTTCTCCAAAAAGCTTTTCAAGCTCCGAACTTTACATACACACAAAAAATAGTTTTTTGGTATGTAATAATTAGCATATTTTAACAATGGAATAGCATATTAACATACAATAGAACATAAATTATTTTGCAAAAATACTAAGCGGTAAGTGTGGCTGATAAATATAGAATAGGTATTTAATTATTTTGTTGTTACGGGAGAAGTAAGTACTTAGAATCAATTATTGGGCGGTTTCAGAGCACCATAACAGGTCCCAGAAGCTATGCCAGAGCATTTGGAGCTGCAGCACCTCGTAGACCTGTCGGCTGGAAGTGGAGATGAGACAATACCTAACCTGCTGGAAAACAAAAGACCACTTATCAAACGATGTCCTTATTTGGGGCTTATATTAGCTACTCTATCGTCACTATTCTTTTCTTTATGTTCCGTGATCGTCAAAAGTCTGGTTAACGTCGACCCGATGCAGCTCGCCATGTTCAGGTTCATCGGAGTTCTATTGCCAACAATACCTATAGTTGTTTACACTGAACAACCAGTATTTCCGGCAGGGAAGCGAATTTTACTCGTTTTACGCTCGATAGTGGGCACAGTAGGACTAATGTTAAGTTTTTATGCCTTTCGGAACATGCCACTGGCAGACGCATCTGTTATTGTTTTTTCTGTCCCTGTTTTTGTTGCATTATTCGCCAGAGTCTTTTTGAAAGAGCCTTGCGGTATTTGGAATACTATATCGATTATATTGACTCTGATTGGGGTGGTGCTGATTACTCATCCACCATTTCTTTTCGGCAACAACCTCGCTGCTGAAAACAACCATAACTATAACAGTTTGAGAGGTGCCATAGCAGCTTTTGTTTCTACAATATTCGGAGCTAACGCCTATGTTTTATTACGAGTGCTCAAAGGACTGCATTTCTCTGTAATCATGACTAATTTCGGTGCTATTGCCATATTGCAGACATTGTTTTACTCTTTTGTTTTTGGTGTGCTCTGCATGCCGAACTGTGGTACGGAGAGGTTTCTTGTGGTGTGTTTGGCTCTATTTAGTTATTTAGGCCAGATATTATTGACTATGTCTCTGCAGATGGAGCAGGCTGGTCCTGTGGCCATTGCGCGTTCAGCGGATATTGTTTTTGCGTTTCTCTGGCAAGTTATGTTCTTTGACGAGATACCAAGCAAGTTTTCAGTTTGTGGAGCTGTTTTAGTACTGAGTTCTGTACTGTTAGTAGGTCTACGTAAGTGGGCTTTGGCTTTGCCAGCTGACTCACAGTTAAGAAGTAAACTAGGAATCTTAGCTCAATAAGTTGTAAGTAGTTTTAGTGAATCAAACACTTAATCACACAAAGTACCTTAACCCACCTAGTGCAAAATTTTACGGCTCTGAAACCCTGTTTGAGGACAGTTAAGTTTGCTTTGGAGACTTATTTATCAAGGGTCAAGAGCCACGCCGAAGAACACTGATAAGTAGACTTTTTAATACCTATTTGTTTAGCTTCTGAAATAATAAGTTCTGACGTACTTAACTTACACTTTAGACATACATTAAAGAACTAATTGAATTATCATTTGATACATTCTGAAATTATTTATTGCCTATTTAAATAAGTTTAATCTTACAATCGCAATGAGATTTTTTGTTTAGGTTTGACAGAGATTATTTTAATTCTAAGTCAAAAAAATTTAACCATTTTCTTTTTCATTCCAGTGGTGGTATTATATATATATACAGATATTAATTATAAAAAATGATTGGTTAGCTATTTACCTATTCATTCAATTATTTCAGTTTTGATATTAAAAAATATATTTTATAAGTTACCTATTTATAAATTTATTAAATTTTTTCAGTTAAATTAATATTTAAAAAAATAAAATTTGTCACCAATTTTTTATTTATTTATTCATTATTTTTATTAAGTTTTTAGTTATTTTTGTTTTAAGTAAGTTTTTTTTTATAGTCACTTGTGAGTGTTCCTTGACTTAGATTCAAACCTATTCGCTTCATAGTATAGGGTAACCGACACACACAATAATTACTGTTTATCATAGTGTACCTACTTAAGAACCCTTTCACACTAAAAGACTGTTAATTAAGACCTCATGCGTTGTGTATGAGACTCTGATCTCTTAATGCTCTTCTTTTGTTTTTAACCAACTTCAAAAAAGGATGTTATTAATTTTAATGTACTTATATACATTTTTAATTTTTACTTTAAAGGGCAAGTAGCAGGAAAAATTCTTTTTTGTTTAAATCATACTTCTCAGTTTGTAACGAGTCCATGAAAATTTTATCAAAATTGGTTGTGTAATTTGGTGTTGAAATCTGTTTTTAGTTAGTAAATTATCATATGTTCAATTAAATTTATAAACCTTAAGTCCTAAATTCAGCAATGGACCAAAAGCAGTAGGGTTACCAGACCTTACGTAAATCAGCCCTGTTTTCAAACTAGTAATAATAAAACTAAAAGTACATAAGTACTAACACTTCATACACACAAATGATTAGCGAGGATAAGGCCCAACGCAGACGACAGACTATTCGTGACGCACTTTTTAGTCTGTGATAGTCTATGACAATAGAACCCATGCAATCATAAGCAGTAACGCACACGATGCGCGTCATATGCGTTACTGCATATGATTGCATTGGTTCTATTTTCACAGACTGAAAAGTGCGTCACGGATTAGTCTGTCGTCTGCGTTGGGCCTAAAAGGTAAAGTCTGGCACCTCTACGGCTCCTGGGCCTGGGCCATTAAGTTACATTGAATGGCCCAAGGTACAGTGAATCACTGTCTTTAGGAGCCCTAAGTTATTATTAGTACTCACCAATTCAAAATAGGTGTGCTATTTTTAAATTAGTGAGAATTTTGGAAATCTTTGGGTGAGGTATAGTATGTTCAGCAGTGGACGTTATGCGGCTGGAATGATGATGATGATCAGTTCTAATGTATCATAACGTCCACTGCTTGAAGAGGCCTCTCATATGGATTTTTAAAATGACCGATCTATTATACTGCTGAAATTAGTGATGTACAAGACTCGAGTTCTTGAGTTCTAATTTTGAAGACTCGAGTCGGTTTTGCAGGGCTCTATGAGCTCAATAAGCTTGGAGTTCCGAGCCGAGGCAAGCGCGAGTTCTCTGAGCAACGACTCGAGCCATTAAAAGAGCTTGAGTCTTAAAATGAACGCGAGCAGTTCTTGAAAGCTTACAAGACTCGAGGCGTGATTTCAGATAAAATTTTGGTTATTCAAGGTGTGCACGCAAACATTCTTCTAAATTCTATTGTAATCAATCATATTTTACTCCTTATTGACAGATCACTTTTTTAAATTAAAAATTATTGCTTTAAAATGGACTCGAAAACATAACCCTCCCTCTTTGCAGGCGGGTAAAAAGACTCGAGCGCAGAAAAAGGCTCGGGTTCAGAAAGAGACTGGAGCTCTAATTTCACGCTCCGAGCCTCACTTAAGTTCGCAGTGGTTGAGCCTTCCGTTAATTGAGTCGAGCCCTGTAAACGACTGAGTCCTACGTAAGAGGACTCGGAGGACTCGAGTCTAGTACATCACTAGCTGAAATGATGATGATGATTGTATTATGTTTGTTCGATCTATTTTAATTGTTATTACTTAACGATCGTGTTATTATTTGTAATCAATCAGTGTCATGTTGTTGGAAGCCCAGGGCTGTGCATTAAGGGGCCCCATATTAAATTGTTGCCGTGCTCTGAGTGCCGCCGGCTTGGCTTAGGCCTCGGCCTCTAAAACGCAGATTTGTTACTAGAAACCATTATCCGACCAAATCAAGTTGACATTTTCAGATGAGACAGTGGCGTATTACTAGCTATGGCCCTGATTACTGTTACAGAATTAATATGGGTATTACATACAAAACGGAATCTTCTAAGGTCCCGCGTAATATCCCGTCCCCGTCCCCCGTCTCCGCACCTCTCCCCCCGGTCTCGCCACGTGGAGGGTGTTGGCGCTTGTGTGGACTCACATTGCCGAGGACTCAAGGAGTTTCCGTTCTGTATGTAATATTTTTATTTATTCTGTGGTACCGGTCTGTTCTGCCTTCCTCGTCAGGATTAAAGACGTGATGGGTTCTTTGAACATTAATTCTATGGGCCCCATTTAAAAATGGGCGATTGAGCGTGACAATGTGATACATTGACCATTCAATATCTTGTTAAGTTTTCTATTTACATAGTAATTTAAGCTTGCGTTAGATACGTATTAAGTAACGTGTTTTTATGTACGTTGTCGTTAACATATCATCAAAATGTAAATAATTTTAACCATTGTTTACTAAGGCCACAGCTAAATGGGCTAACCATATGATACTGGATATAGCGGAGGCGGAGACGGACGATTACGTCTTTCGGTTCCACTTTTCCGAATAAAATGCACGGGAATAAGCATCAAAAATTTTAGGTCTATGGAAAGCAGCGTCATACAGGGTGAGTTTTTACCCAGCAGCCAAATTTTAGGAGCAAGGTCTGTCCATAACACTGAACTACTTTCCGTAAAAATAATTAACGAAAACTAAAAACAAAAATCCGGCTTCCCATACAAATCAGCGCTCGGTAAAACGAATTTTGTATGGGTTCAGTATTATTGACTGAACTTGCTCCAAAAATTTGGCTGGTGGTTAAAAAGTCAGCCTGTATAGCGTCTGTGCCCTACCAATCCGTGAATTCAAAGTTTGGATTTATTCCCTTGAGACTTTGTTTGAAATTTGAATAAAATGGAAAGACATCCGCTCCTCGTCTGTGACTCCGCTAGATCAATTGAGGCTTTCGCCTAGTTCTAGTTTAGTCATAGACATTGTATTCTAGTCACCTCATATATTTTTGACACAATAATTTAAAATCACTATAGGTATTTTAGAAACCAAATGCTGCATAGACGGTATTTTATGGAAGTAATGCTGGTATATTATCTGTCCCACCCATTAGAAAAAATCAAAATTAATTAGAAAGATATTCATAAGGAACTAAGAAGGAATATGCCTCTGAAAAAATACTCATATGAAACTAAGCAATATGCCTCATAAAAAATACTCAAGAAAAAAAGAAGCAATATGCCGTTGTTGCATCGTAGTTACGAGTTTAAGCGGCAAGCGATAGCGGTTTGTTTTTATTTGGCTAGTTGTACTCTTGACCAAAAGAGTTTACTTGCGAGGTACATACTGTGACTAAAACCAATGTTTTATGTCGTTGCATAACTAGCTTTTTAAGGTCAGGTGGTGGCTAGCCATCAAATACAAATTGTACAGAACAATAGGCGAACCTAAATTACTTGCTTCATGATGACTTCACCCCTGAAACAACAGTTATCTCAGCGCAGCCAATTTAAAATAATAAAATATAAATACTATCGCATACCGCTGCCGCTCAACTCGATAACTTTGTCCTGGGAGTTTGACCATATAGTTAGGCCAACGAGAGTATTTCTTTTTATTATGCATAGCAGAAAATGAGTTGGGTTTTTTCTACTGCATTCAGTTTTATATGAAAGTCATATTTATGCCACACGTTTTTTTTTCGCACGAGTCCACACTGCGGCGACAAATAAATAAGTTGTGAATTTCTATGGAATGTAAATTCGCAACACATTTTCTAGGTCTCACAAATTTAAAAAAAAAATGGTGGTCTAGACCCTCTGCTCGTGTAATTTACAGTGTTTTTGTGTAAATAGTCACAAATGACGTTATGAATTGTGATATTTTTACTTCTAGTCGAAATCCTAAGATGACTGTAAAATGCTTACATTAATAAAAAATTATGTTAAAATAATTTTACGGTGATTTAAATGTACTTACCTAGTTATACCTACTTCAATTCTACCTATATGGTATAATTATTCTGCGTGTAGATATACAGTTGGAACGCCCCGTACCGTAGTATGAAAAACTTTTATTTTCTTATGAGATCAATGCATTTTTCTTTGAAGAAATGGACTAAGTCCCGAAAAGAAGTGTAGATTGACGAATTAATTCCGTTCACCCCTTCAAGATATTTCGTTTTCTCTATTGGCATTAAATACAGGGTCAATAAAATATGTATAAACTACAATAACGGTGAATTCAGTTCATGATACCTGCTAAAAACTTCTCAAGGAATATATTATATCGATATATGAAATATAAAAGGCCTCCCAAATAACAACTCTTCCAATCAGCTAATCCGAATTCGTCTAGATAATACAAAATATTATTTATATTTCGGTACATGTTGGAGTAAGTTGTTTAGTTTTTGGAGAAAGTTGTTTAGTTTTTCGGACTTCAAACAGTTTCAGTAAGTAGGTATATTTTATTAGACGTTATACATTACTAGACAGACACTGTATCTACCAGAGATACAGTCTGGCTTGAGTTTGACTAGTAAATATTCTAAAATTAAAAATACCCAGAAGCGCCATAATTCCATACCAATATCAATGGAGCCAAAGACATAGTGGATGATATGTGTGTTAATAATGTTAGTCTTATTTATAATGAAGGATTCCGAAGACCAAGCGAGTGGGGAAGGAAAAACCGGATAGTGATAGAGACGTATACTTTAAAAAAAAACGAAAAACGAAACAAAGTTTTCGAAATGAGTATTAAATTTGACAGATCTCCTTCGATGGAAATGCCGTCCGAAGAACAATAATCCCTCATCTCAGATGGCGTCAAAGTCGTCATTCAGGAACGTAATATTCTCCACCCCAAACACCCTGAAACAAAAAATGGGAAACGGTTTAACACTCACCGCCATTGCGTTGCGGTCCGCTAGCGTGGCGTCCCGCAAAGAATAGAATTTCCACTGTGTCTGGAGTCTGGAATCGTGGCGGTGAGAGTGGTAATTATACACAGATATAGTATATATGTATATCCATGTCTGTGTAATTATAGGTATTTGACGCGAGTTTAGGTAACTATCGATTTCTTTGAGAAAATATCAGCTGAGAATTTATCTACTGACTCATCATCAAGTCTTTTTACTCTCCACTGCAGGAGCACAACCCTCTCTGTACTACCAGAGCCAAATTAGCCAGAGCAGCCAGAGGATTTGGCCATCACTCTCCACGCTGGCCAGACAGGTTGGAGAGGTCTCATTTATGTTTATAAGCTTTGTTTGGCTTGTATTCCCCAAGTCGTCTTCTACATCCACGGGAAGACCCGAATTGGCCCCATTCTACTCTGCCGGAAACCACAAGCGATCTACTGGGTAAGTTGTTCGATAACACGGACTGAGCATCCCCTAAAATATTATTTCATCTTTCTTAAACATATATTATTAACACTTACATCATTCAAAATACTGAACGCCAAGTCAGCCTTCACTCTAGACTTTACAGTTTTTTCATCAACTTCAGAGTTGGTTAACACCAAAAATGTATAACGTTCATCCGTCAACATTCTGTGATCAAGTATCATCTGTTTCAGACCAAAAGCATCAGGATACTTAGCTACAACTATTAATTGGTTATATATCGTTGCAGCTTTTAGAGACAGCTTCAATGCTTCCAAATCACTTTCAGACCTGACGTCAGCTATAGTTACTCTAGTTCTTGATTCGATTTGTCTCCACATTTCTAGAATTTTCCACCGAGAAATTTCAAGTTTGTCCTTTCCTTTTCCCGATACGTATAGAGGGTAATAAAAGTCCTTATTTAATCTTTCCTGTATGTCTACTCCATGATTTATCAGAAAGCAAGAAGGAGGCAGAGTGTTTATCATAGCCTGGGTTATCTGAAACAGTGCAATACTTTTTAGATTCCTTGTATTCATTAAAATATATATAGTTTGGTAAAAAATATTTTGTTTTTATCTCTTTTTTCAATATCTGACATAAATAACTAGTGGTCATCCTCATCATCCGCGAGTGTATTTTCCCGGTTGCATCATCCTCAGCAGTAATGCTTTAGGGCCCGAGGTCTGCTACCTAACCAAGGAGATTTGACAAGGTTACTGGTTTTTACACAGAGCGACTGCCGTCTAACCTCCGCAACCCAAACGGTAAACCAGAACCAATCCTTTGGTAGTTTGATGATCAAACGCTAGATGGCGTTCGGGACCCACAGTTTATACGTGCCTTCCAAAACACGGAATCATCATTCTTTTCGGATAATCAGGTGATTCAAGCCTGCATTATCCTAACCAGACTGGAAACAACTTTTCACAAAGTATGCCTTCCCAGTGGGATTCGAACCCATGACCTCTGGATCCCAGGGCGAACGCCTTGACCACTGGACCACGGAGGCAGTCAAAGTAGTGGTATTTGTAGGTCTGACGTCACGTCACCTAAGTTAAGAGTCGAAAAATGCGGGCTAAATACAAAGAGCTATTATTTACTTACATACTGGAGCACAGATTACAAATAAGTTTGACTAGAGTAGTTTTAAAATAAAATAAATTTACTTAAATAGAAGTTTGTTAAATAGAGAATTTATAAATAAATATAAAACAATTTATAAAATATTTTAATCAGCGACGAACTTGTGATACCTTAAAGTTTCATCTAGAAAGAGAAGTCCGATATGGACTGGTGGTCAAAGTTCATATCATCTATACATTTGCCTTAAAATAGCGTTTTTGCAAGTGAGATAGACATATTTTTGTTAAATCGTTATTTCTCGTTCGTTTTTCATATTTATGGATAAACTGCAAAACAAAATAAATTTGTAGGTACCCAAAATTGTAACTTACGCCATGGTCATCAAGGAGATCGCCAACATATACAATGTGAGGCGGCTCCTCCACCATAATAAAGCTGTAGAAGTCCTCTCGGTCCATCGGCACTAGCTCCAACTCTATTGAGACGGTTTTCACCAGGTCCTTGATGCCGTCGAAGATGCAGACCCCGTCCTCTTTTTTATAGTAATTCACTACGAGTCTCTTCGTGTTAACATTCTCAGAAACGATCTGGACAAATAGGAAGAGCGTTGTATTGATCTGCAACGAAAAAAAAAAACGTTTCATTAGATTTTAAAAATTATTTGAAATAATGTATAGAAAACTACGTTATTAATTGCGAGTAAAATGATGTACCTAGGTATATTTTATCTTTTTGGTCAAAAAAAATATTCGGTACAGTTCATATACCTAATAAAACATTATAAAATAGTGTCACTTTTCATTGATCAATATTTATTTAATTTATTACATGAAATGTAATCGCCGGACTTAAGGCCGCAATATCCATTTAAGCTTGCGGTTCGTGGACTATGAAAAAGTCTTTGATTCGATCGAATCATGGGCAGTGCTTCAGTCTCTCCAGCGATGCCGCATGTGCTTATACAGTGACGCTACTATGTCAGCAAAGAGGTGTAAGATAGGGAGACGTTATTCTTCGAAACTGTTCGTTCACCCTTGCACTGGAAGATGCCTTCAAGCTTCTGGAATGGGAAGGATTTGGCATCAACATGAATGGCGAGTATATCACCTCTCACCTTCGATTTGCCGACGATATTGCTGTCATTGCAGAATCGTTGTAAGACTTAAGTACTATATGCTTGCAGACCTAAATCGAGTTTCCCAACAGGTGGGCCTTAAAATGAACATGGGACAAAACAAAATTAATGTCGTGTGTTGGGAGCTCCACCCTCGCAGTTGTAGATTAGTATATCTTTCTGGGTTAATTGATCTAGGCAGAAAGTTCCAGCTTCCAGGAAAAGGTCTCTCGATGAATATACGACTCCATTCGGCAGCGTTCGGGAAGCTACACAGTGTCTTCTCGTCCAAAATACCTCTGAGTTATAAGACTAAAGTCTACGACCAATGTGTTTTACTAGAGATGACTTATGGCTCTGAAACGTGGTCCGTACTCACGAACTACTATGGGTCTCATAAGAAGGCTCAAGGCCGTTCAACACGCTATGGAGAGGGCTTTGGTCAGTGTTGCTCTACGTGATCGAATCAGATTTGAGGAAATTCGTAGGAGAATAAAACTCACTGACATTGCCCAGCGGATAAGCTCGTATTGAAGTGGCAGTGGGCGACCACGTACTGGCATTGCGAAGCGTAGGACCCACAAGGTGGTCTGACGATCTGACAAAGGTCTCTAGATCTAACAACGCACAGCTGAAACCGCTGGGTCTAAAAGCATGACACAGCAAACCTAGGCTGGAGACACATAGACGGAAACACTGACGGACAGCAGATTCTTAGTAATAGAATCCCATTTTAGAAAGTTTACTTAGTTAGGTGTTAAGTCTGTAAAAAAAACGTAGATCAAATCATGTGTACTATTTGTACACTGTTCAGATACATATATGATATATGAAGATAACGCTCTACTTACATCTACGTCTTCATCTTGTATTTCAGGTATGAACTTCTTCTTTACACAAATTTCCATTTTAATAAATAAAACCAATTTATCTGCAAAAATATGAACTGATTATTTCTGAATAGGTAGTTTACCTAAATTTACTAACTGAACAAAATTCTGAACCAATCAAATGGTTACAGAGTGACACAAAACTAGAAACGAATAAAAGTTTATTTGGTAATGTAATTCTTTTTATACGTAGGCCTAGCTATACCTACAGGAGAGGCAAACCGTTCGCTTACGTAATATACGCACACACGAACAATAAAGGGTTCAACGTGAAAGTGAAAAGAAACTATAATTTATTTTAAAAAATTTCAACATTTCACCTGGTTGATCTAGACAAGGTAGCCCCTTACCTTGTCTAGTTAAGGCCATACCCAAATTTTCCGGGGTCCAGTGGCGCCGCCATTTAAAATAAATCATTTAAAAGGAAACGGAGATATCATTTAAAATTGTGTCTTGGTCAAGTTCTAGATACCCATTCAAAGTATTTTTAAACTACTTTTTGTAGTTTAAAGTGAGAACGTGAAGCTTTTCTACGCACATTTGCGAAAACGGCCACTTTTAGCTAATGTGCGTAGAAAAGCTTCACGTTCGCACTTTAAATTATAAACAGTATTTCACAAAATAGTTTTAAAGGTTATCTAGGGCTTGACCAAGACACAATTTTGAATGATATCTCCGTTTCCTTTTGAATGATTTATTTCAAATGGCGGCGCCACTGGACCCCGGAAAATTTGGCTTCATGTATAGGTTTCGAGTTGGGAGTGATAGGGTCTAAAGTAGCTCGTTATGGTTCGAGTAAGGGTTGGGTTACATTACATCTAGCAGCGCGGAACAGCACTTTCGCATGCTGCTATCTTTTTCCGTCGCTCAGAACCGTCATTTGCTAGAGCGAGAGAAGGCAATAGAACGCGTCAGCACCGGCCGTGCTCTCGCAGCATGCGAATGTGTTGTTCTGTGCTAACAGACGTAGCCTAAACCTAAATACACAGACGATTGCATCGTCGATAGTTCCTTTTTCCTTGTGCATTAACTACCTACCTAGGTGCATTGATTACCTGAAGCATTGAAGAAACATAACCATCTGGTGCAGTCGGTTATAAAGATAACCCTGCATCTGGCGCAGTCGGGAAAAAATTCTGCTGTTTATATCTGAGTACGGCGAAACCGAAAGTATTTATTAACTATTTGTATGTTTATCTCATCCCTCATATCTTCTTTAAATATTCATGGCACTTTATCAAATGAGTATCTTTAGAAGAGTCTTGAGGTGCTATTTTTCAAACGCGGAGTCACTAAATGAACGCTTTTTTAACCATTCGTTTAGGTGACTCCGAATTTAAAAAATAGCACTTTTAGCCGTACGCTGCTACAAGCAATGTGACGTCACGATAAATTCAATATGGCAAATACAAATACAAATCTTTATTTGCTAATAAGAGTTTTACATGAGGTCTTATAATGCGCCCTCTTTAGGCCAAAAAGTACATAATACTTAAGTAACAAAAAAATAATAATATAAACGGATCGTACATAACGTGTTTGATATCAAATGAAAGGAGTCAATTACCACATTTCAAAAATATGGAATCCATACTGAAGTGCAGCCGCCCGTAACTTTTTTGGTTTTTTGACTGTTATTTGATTTTTTTTTGTGCTATAGTGGTTTGATTTATATAACGAGTATGTCTCTTCCACGCTGTAGGTATACTAGCTCCCTGCTGTGCTTGCATCTAGTGAATAAAAGAATCTCCGGTTTTAGTTTTTAAAACTACTTACATAATATCTTGTTATGGTACTTATGGTGCCGTGTATTTTTTGGCAGAGTAGAATAGGGCGACTCCAAGTCCTCCCGTGGATATCGTAGAAGGTGACTTAGGAAATACAAGCTAAACAAAACTAATAAACATCAATGAAACCTCTATAACCCGTCTGGTCAGCGAGGAGAGTGTATAGGCCAAGTCCTCTGGCTGCTCTGGCTGAGTATGGCTCTAGTAGTACAGAGAGGGTCGTGCTCCTGCAGTTGAGACACAAAGACCTGTTGATGATGAATATCTTGTTCCCAATACCTGACTAAGAACCTAATAAATATAATATTTTGTACGGAACATACATACATACTATCACGTCTTTATCCCTAATGGGGCAGACAGAGCATTTTGGGTCTTGCGGTTCTATGCAGAGCCCAGGGCCGCAAGACCCAAAAGCCACTTTTAGCGTCATGGTGGGCGAGAAGATGGAAAAGCAATCAATACAGTGATGGGTTGCTAGCCGCATCGCCTGTTAACATGATTTGCATTTTTGCCCATTCCCTCGATCGGCTTTTACGATCTGCGTGGCAGGAGAAGCAGCTGGTACATTCTAAGTTTTTTCATTTCTCCCAGACCACCATGGGAACCTTGCTAAGAACCTAATAAATATAATATTTTGTACAGAACAGAACTTGTTAAAATACGTAAACGGCTACTATAAACTAAATACGTAAATCAGACTAAATTACACTTGACCTTAGATTTTTACATAATTAAGAGGCCAAATAGGTGCAGTGCAATAGAAAGGGTTAGCGACGACTTAGCATACCTGCTGTAGTCACGATAATATTTCAATTGCCCACCGATTTCACAGTAGGTAAAGGCAGTAGTAGCAGAAATTACTAATACAGTACCTGGGCGACCGAGCTTTGCTCGGTTACATCTCAAACATTAACTACATTTTTTTAAACTTGCCTAAAAACAATAAAAATTAAAAAATTATATAAAAACTTGAACATAAAAAACAAAAGTAAGTCACCAAGTGGGATTCGTACCCGTAAAACTCTTTCTAGCAGTCCGCGTCTTTAACCGCTAAGCCAGACGGATAGCGCCCTGTTGGACGAAATTAGCGACCATATTCTCCGTGAAAAGAAAAACGGACGAAAACTCGAAAACACGCGTTTTCCCAAACATAAGACTAATCTAGATCGATTGTTTACCCCCGAAAACGATCGATTGTTTACCCCCGGAAACGGCTCTAACGAAATCGTTAGAGCCGTTTCCGAGATCACAGAAATATACATATAAATAAATAAATATACAAGAATTGCTCGTTTTAAGGATAAGTTATCAGTTATTATGGTATGTACTAGACGGAACTAGACTCTATGCAGTCTTATTATAAAACGCAGACTAAATTTGTTACTAGGCTTAAACTAATATACGTCCAAATCAAGTTCACGTCTAGTGATATGCCACTGTCTCATCTGGAAATGTCAACTTGATTTGGTCGGATGATAGTTTAAACCAAGTATAGCAACAAAGTTATTTTGCGTCTTATTATAAAACGCAGACTAACTTTGTTACTAATCCGACCAATCTACGTTTTGTAATAAGACGATACCTGGCCAGTCAAAATCGACATAAAAAAAGAGCAAACATTGCGAATGCGCATGTAACTACGATTTTTTTATATGTTGTTAGGTCCGTTAAGAGTAGTTAACACCCAAGTTTGCAACCCTGAAAACTCTGTGTTGCCCCCCCAGTGGTAAAAAAACTGCGAAATTTTGGCTCATTTTTCAGTTTTTTCGAAAAAACTACCCTAACGAAGCGTTTTTCAAGTATGTTTGTCGTATACTTTAATAAAGATAACTAAAATCACTACAATTTGAGCAAAACCCTAGCACTCTAAGTCTATAAGTTGCAGAGATACAGCTTGCCAAAAGTAGGCATTTTTTTTTAAAGTATAAGTTTTGTGTTTGGGTCATATTCAAAGACAATGTTCCTACAGAAAAGTATGCGGACAGAATTTGTAGAAAATTTAATTAGCTTTTTGATGGCAAATAAGTGCGTCTAGTGACGGACATACATACCAGTAATCGAACCACTGGCTATACTAGATCACTATAGTATGAATCAATAAAAATAAAAAATAAAATCTTTATTTTCAAGCCAGTAGTTTAAGTAATACAAATTTCTGGGACCCACCTAGTAAGCTTTGAAAAAGCCTGTGGCAAGAGGACCCGCTCTTCCAAACACTTAGTATTAACATAGGCCTAGTTTACAAATATATTTTATAACTTTAAAGCTCATTTACATGTATATTGTACATAATGAAGTTAAATAAATTAAAAAATAAAAAAAAATAATGAAAGTAAAAAAAAAAAACAAAAAATGACCGACATTCCCATACAAATTCCCCGGGCGGCTGCACAATTTTGTTTGGAAATGCCAAATTCTTTATATGTATCTTTAATGATATTTTAATTTCATTATACTATAGCGATCTAGTATAGCCGGTGGTTTGATTTATTACGGGCAAGTCCCTTCTACGTGGTATATCAATAGAGCTAAACTCATCATGGATAATGTGCGTGTTAAATTAATTGTGTTATCAAGGATTCCGAAGACCAAGCCATGGAATTATATGTACTTCGTACAAGACGAGGCGAAGTGGGGAAGAAAAATTCGGATAGTGATAGAGACGTATACTTAAAAAAACCGAAATGCGAAACAAAGCTTTCAAAATGAGTATCTATTAAATTTGTCAAATTTTTCGAAGGAGATCTTCTTCGATGGAAAAGCCGTCCGAAGAACAATAATCCCTCGTATGTCGTCATTCAGGAACGTAATATTCTCCACCCCAAACACCCTGAAACAAAAAAGGGAAACGGTTTAATTATAGGTAGTTACTAGACTCGAGTTTATGCCACTATAGATGTTTTTGTAAAAATATTAGCTGAGAGAATTCATCTACTAAGATGCTACTACTATCTAAGATGAAAAAAAAATTGGTTGTTTGTAAAGTAGGTTTACGATCGAGATGTTTACGTGATAACGTCGTTTCACGGAATGACTGGCAGCGCTCGAGATGAGACGGGAGATCGGTCCGTCTCTCTCTCGTTATACCTGCGATCGCGCTCGTGAGGTTTTGGTGTGACACAAGTTTCTGAACATGTCACCCGACTAAAACGATTTTAAAGACGTTATCACGTCAAACATACTTCAGGGGATGCGAACTGATCTTCTCCTAAAGTATTATTTCCTCTTTCTAAAACATAGATTACTAGCTGTGCCCGTGAGCTTTCCTCCCCGTGGGAATTTCGGGATAAAAACTATCCTATGTCCTTCTCTGGGTATCAAACTATATCCATATCTATTTCATCTAAATAGGTTCAGTGGTTGAAGCGTGACGTAACAAACAAACAAAAATAAACAAACTCACTTTCGCATTTATAATATTGGTAGGATTAACACTTACATCTTTCAAGATACTAAACGCCAAGTCAGCCTTCACTCTAGACTTTACAATTTTTTCATCAACTTCAGAGTTTGTTAACACCAAAAATGTATAACATTTATCCGTCAACAGTCTGTGATCAAGTATCATCTGTTTCAGACCAAAAGCATCAGGATACTTAGCAACAACTATCAATTGGTTATATATCGTTGTAGCTTTTAGAGACAGCTTCAATGCTTCCAAATCAGTTTCATTTCTGACGATAGTTATAGCTACTCTAGTTCTTGATTCGATTTGTCTCCACATTTCTAGAACTTTCCACCGAGAAATTTCAAGTTTGTCTTTTCCTTTTCCCGATGCGTATAGAGGATAATAAAGGTCCTTATTTAATCTTTCCTGTATGTCCACTCCATGGTTTATCACAAAGCAGGAAGGAGGCAGAGTGTTTATCATAGCCTCGGTTATCTGCAACAGTGTGATAAAGAAAAAACTTTGGTAAATTTATTTTAGTTAAAATATATTTTTTAATATCGACGTAAGTACCTACTTATATTTTAAAAGTACCTGGGTGACCAAGCTTTGCTTGGTTACAACTCAAACATTAACTACTTTTTTTTAACTTGTCTAAATACAATACAACATAAAAAATTATATATAAACTTGAACATAAAAAAAAACAAAAGTAAGTCACCGAGTGGGATTCCAACCCGTAACACTCTTTCTAGCGGTCCGCAATAGTCCGCATCCTTAACCGCTGAGCTAAACGGATGGCGGCCGGCGCGAAGAAATTAGCGACCATATTCTGCGTGGAAAGAAAAACGCATGAAAACTCGAAAATAAGCGTTTTCTCAAACATAAGACTAATCTAGATCGATTATTTACCCCCGAAAACCCCCATATACCAATTTTCAGCAAAATCGTTAGAGCCGTTTTCGAGATCACAGAAATTTATAAATATATAAATAAATAAATATACAAGAATTGCTCGTTTAAGGGTATAAGATAAGATATTATAAAAAAGCCACCACTGTATTAATACAAAAATCAAAATATAGCCACGTAAGAAAAATACTGGTACCTACCAGTATTTTTTCTTACATGGCTATATTTTACTAGTTACGTGGCTACTTTACAAAATTAGTAGGAATCTGAACTGTTGTCGCCAAACTTGCGCAAATACCTAAGCCTCTAATCACATTTGCATTGAAACAATTAAAAAGAGTATTAGGCTTACAATGTTTTGCAATCTGTACTTTACCAATAAATTATGTTACTTTATTTATTTATTTAAAAACTTTATTGAGCCAAAAGCTACATAGGTGGACTTAATGCTAATGCATTCTCTCCCTGTCAACTTTTAGGAAAAGAAAACAGACGAGGAAGTAGGCGTCTAAATAACAGATAAAAGATACATATAAGCCAAAAGGGTGTAACGCAAATCGTCCCATTCGCAACGCGTCCAAATAGCAACTGGTCCTATTCTCAACTCGTCCCATTCGCAGTTTGTTCCATTCGCAGCTCGTCCCGTTCGCAACTCGTCCTGTTCCCTATTTTTTTTATATCTTATCATAATAACTTAATAACTTAATTTGCGTCAAAATATAATAGGGATTGAGTGCAGTTGCAGTGCATACACTTCCACCTTTTTAGGGTTCCGTACCCAAAGGGTAAAACGGGACCCTATTACTAAGACTTCGCTGTCTGTCCGTCTGTTTGTCACCAGGCTGTATCTCAAGAACCGCGATAGCTAGACAGCTTTTTCACAAATGATGTATTTCTGTTGCCGCTATAACAACAAATAAGAACAAAATAAAATAAATATTTAAGGGGGGCTCCCATACAACAAACGCGATTAGCCCGCTGACTGAATAGCCCCAATACATGTTTTTTTTTATATCGATTCAGGCAGGGTAAGCGTTTGATATTTTTTATGAATGCGGTGTACTCGGTGTGTCACATTCGCCCTGATGAAGACCTCCGGATGAGGTCGAAACATGTCGGCAGTAGCTGACTTTATACGTGAGTAACCCGTTATTTTTTTTCAATAAAACGAAATAGATTTCATGTAGGTGTAGGTACCCAAAACCGTAACTCATTTTTATTTTATTTTATCAAACTTTATTGTTGCAAAGTACTTACAAATATACTTTTAACAAATGGCGGAATTAATGCTAAAAGCATTTTCTCCCAGTCAACCATATGGATAAACAGAGAAAATTATGCGGCACAAAAAAGCAATACAATATACATAGGTATGTACATTCTAAAACATTACTTATTTATTTATTTATTAGCCTATACACTGATACAATACATACAATATATTTTTTTTAGTCTTCGGCATCAGCGCATCCTTTAGACGCATAGGCCTCCCCCAACTGTTTCCATCTTTCTCTGTCCCCTGTTAGTCTGGTCCATAGGGGTCCGGCGATTTTTTTGAAGTCATCCGACCATCTTTTCAAAGGCCTGCCCCGTTTTCTGTTTCCTTCGCGTGGGGTCCATTGGGATACAATTTTGGTCCACTTTCTAATCCTTTCCCGCCACATATGTCCTGTCCAGCTCCATTTTAGTGCTCTACTTTTCTATGTAACGTCGACCACTCTCGTTACCTTCCGTATGGTTTCAGCGCGCTGTCTGTCCCTCCGGACGAATCCGAGCATACTCCTTTCCATGCTTCGTTGACATGTTCTCAATTTGTATACGTCTTTAAGATTGAGAGTCCATGTCTGGCAACCATATGTAAGGATTGGAAGTATGCAGATATTAAATACCTTCCTCTTGGCGGACATAGGGTAGTGCTTGCTTTTTAAGAGTTCTTTTAGGGACCAGAATCTGTTCCAGGCATTAGTAATTCTTCGGTCTATCTCTTGTTCTGTCTGTTCTCTAAATGATAAAAGCTGGCCCAAGTAAATGTATGACTGTACATATTCAATTTTATCACCATCTACCACTATGGGTACCTCTTCTCTGTTTGCCATTATATTCGTTTTTGCTTTATTTATCGTCAGTCCCACTTCTTTACTTTTTGATGTAAGATCTTGTAACATACTTTGCAGTGTGTGGGGGTCCTGCGCAAGAAGCACTAGATCATCAGCAAATCTAAGGTTGTTTAATCTATCGCCATTTACTTTTATTCCTATATGGTCCCATGACAGGCTTCTAAAGATCTCTTCTAATAATGCAGAGAACAGTTTTGGTGAGAGAGGATCTCCTTGACGTACTCCTTTCTGGATTGAGAATGCTTCACCGACTGTTTCCAGCTTCACCTGGGCTTTGCAGTTTGAGTATATCTTTTTGATGATGCTAATATATTTGCCTTCAACTCCTTGGTTTTTCAATGCTGTCCAGATATTATTGTGATTGAGGGAGTCAAATGCTTTATTATAGTCAATAAAGCCCAGGTATAGTGGGTAGCCATATTCTTGTGTCTTTTCGATTATTTGTTTTAGTGTGTGCATGTGGTCTACTGTAGAGTAGCCTGATCTAAATCCTGCCTGTTCTTTTGGCTGTTCTTCGTCCAGTTCCAGAACATTACTAAATAATATAAAATAAAGTATATTATATACCTACTATACTATATATAAATATCTGAATGTAATACTCTACTCATACTATACACACAAATACATACACATCTACTTATATTATTTAACATACAAATGCATAGCTATGAAGAGAAGAATTGATGATGATGACTTTATGAAGAAAGAAAGGGAGTTTAAAACTTACGCCGTGGTCCTCAAGGAGATCGCCAACATACACAATGTGAGGCGGCTCCTCCACCATAGTGAAGCTGTAGAAGTCTTGTATTTCCATGGGTATCAGCTCTAACTCTATTGAGACGGTTTTCACCAGGTCCTTGATGCCGTCGAAGATGCAGACCCCGTCCTCTTTTTTAAAGTAATTCACCACGAGTCTCTTCGTGTTAACATTCTCAGAAACTATTTGGACAAATAGGAAGAGCGTTGTATTGATCTGCAACAAAAAAAAAACGTTTCATTCGATTTTAAAAACTACATTATCTATTACATGTTCATGACATGGTCTATATTTTTGACTATATGTTTAACTGGGTCAAAAATAAAATGTCGCAAAATAGTGTCACTTTTCATTGATCATTTCCATTTTCATCATGATGAGAGGACTTTGTTCAATGTTTCTCTACGTGATCGAATCAGTAATGAGGAAATTTGTAGGAGTAAAAATCACTGACATAGCCCAGCGGATAAGCTCGTTGAAGTGGCAGTGGGCGGGACACATAGCGACGAACCGATGGCCGATGGCAAAAAGGTTCTTGACCGGTGACCACGTACGGGCATTGCGAAGCGTAGGACAGCCACAAACAAAACAAGGCGGTCTAACGACCTGAAGAAGGTCGCTGGATAGCGCTGGATGTTGGCCGCTCCGCTCCACATCAAACAACGAACCGCTGGGTCTAAAACCATGACACGGCAAACATAGGCTGGTGACAGATAGACGGACACACTGACGGACAGCAGATTCTTAGTAATAGAATCCCATTTTAAGAAACTGTAGTTAGGTGTTATGGGTCTTACAAAATTATGTAGATTAAATCACGGGTACAATTGTATACTGTTAAGATACACGTGTGATATGAAGATAGCTCTACTTACATTTACGTCTTCATCTTGTATTACAGGTATGAACTTCTTCTTTAAACAAATTTCCATTTTAATAAATAAAATCAATTTATCTGCAAAAATATGAACCGATTATTTCTGAATAGGTAGGTTATTTACTTATGTCAGAAATTAACTAGGTTTACTAACTTAGGATATCAACTGAACAAAATTCTGAACCACTAAAATGGTTATAGAGTGATACAAAACTAGACACGAATAAAAGTTTATAATGATCATCTATTGTTTTTATACGTAGGTACCTACACATACAGGAGAGGCAACCCGTTCGCTTACGTAATAAACGCACACACGGACAATAAAGGGTTCAACGTGAAACATAAACTTTATTTAGTGAAAAAAACTTTAATTAATTTTTAAGAATCTCAACTTGGATTCTAGACAAGCTTTAAATGTGCTAAAAAACTTCATATAAGTATAAAGGTTACGAGTTAATTGTGATAGATCAAAAGTAGCTGCGAAATGGTTGGGCTTCCCGCTACATCTAGCAGCACAGAACAGCATTTTCGCATGCTGCTATCTTTTTCTGTCGCTCATAACTTTTCTTAGTTCCGTGCTCAGAACCGTCATTTGCTAGAGCGAGACAAGGCGATGGCACTTTTAGCACCGGCATGCGAAATTGCTATTCAGTGCTGGTTACTCTGAAAGCGGTAAGCAAGACGGACGACTGCGTTTCCGCGTTTCAGTGTCATGTAACACTGAGCACTAACGTATGATGATAAAGTTTAATTTGGTTTGACATAGAAATGTGACGTTACTATCGTACGACTAACGTATTATGGAGTAACCCCCAGCTCCTTTTTTTTTAAACACGGGTGGACGGACACGCTGCCGCGTGTCTTAGCGCATTAACCTACAGCACTGGAAAACATAACCCTCCTAATGGTGCAGTCGGTTATAAAGATAACCTTGCCTCTGGCGCAGTCGGGAAAAAATTCTGCTGTTTTACCTGAGTACGGCGAAATCGTCGCTATGTATGTATGTTTGATCGATGTTTAATGATATTGATGTTTATCTGATCCCCTATATCTTCTACAATAATATCCACGGCACCTGAACAAATGAGTATGTATCTTTGGAAGCGTTTTGAGGTGTTATTTTTCAAACGCGGCGTTCCTAAACGAACGATTTTTTGTCTGGAAAAACCATTCGTTTAGGTGACTCCGCGTTTCAAAAACAGTACTTTTGGCCGTACGCTGCTACAGGCTATGTGACGTCACGATAAATTCAATATGCCGTTCACTATAGGCCAAAAAGTATGAAACAAAAAATAAAATAAATGAATCGTAACGTGTTTGATATCTCGATATTGACTCAATCACGACAATTTTCATAAATATATACAGTCTTATTACAAAACGCAGACTAACTTTGTTACTAGGTTTAAACCATTATCCGACCAAATTAAGTTGTCATCTAATAATCTGCCAATCAGAATTAATCAGACAGAAATATATTACCAGAGATATGGGCTGTATATTACATACAAGTCCCATATCTCTGTCACATACACACGATGACTTTTGATTGGTTTTGGAAAAAAAAAACGTATTGTGCTCAATTGCACAAATTTGGATTATCCAAATTTGTGCACATGACATAAGATGTGAAAAAGTAGAAAAAAATATTTTCGATTGAGACCACGTAGTTACTCCCGTCCGATACTGCCGTGTGACCCATATCCGGCGGGCTGGCCGATCCAGCAAGCAATTAATAATAATAACCGACGTGAAGTTGCTTGCTGGACGTGCTGGATCCAGCAAGCACCCCCACCACCGCGACCGTCGGGCAGATAGACCGTGAATACGCTTGCTGTACAGCAGACTTTTTTTTAAATCATGTTTTTACGGCTCTGGATACGTAAATAAATTTGCTATACAGCAGATTCTTTTTTAATATTTTGCGGCTCTGGATACTAGTCTTTATAAGCCTATTTTTATTCCTTCGTTTCTCTGTTCCTAATCCTCTAGTTTCAACCAAAGTTGGTGTAGACATCCTTTGATTGCTAGGAGCTTCTGGCGGAAAATCTATCAAAGCGAGTCCACTGGGTTTCACTGAGTTTCATAGCATCAGGTTAGAACTGTCAACAGACAACAACAACAAAAGAGGGCAACACTGGCTCGCAAAATGTGTGACTAATGGCAACACTGCCTTGCTGGATGCTTTGCTGGATGTGTGAATAGGCACATCCAGCAAAGCGACCTTGAGCCGCTGTACAGCGGCGCTGGATAATGAATACGACGCTTAAGATACGGAGAACATCTTTTTCCCGTATCTACACAAATACATAGCGGCGAAACACCTGTCGAGTGAAAAGCACGGTGTTTCGAACCGACTTTAAAAAAGGAGGAGGTTATCGATTCGATTGTATTTATTTTTTTATGTATGTATGTTACGAGATACCTTCGTCAACCGTTGACCAATTTTAATGATTCTTTTTATTTGAAAGCTCTTAGTCCCAAGTTGGTCCCATATTAATTTAATTTAGTGAAGACATGATGAAGAACTTTGGAGATATAGAAGGAACTCCTGAAAGAAATTAAAGTCGGTTGTTTTTTTTTGTTAAAAAAATAATTATATTCTACCGTCACTTCTACAAAGCTCACTTACACGTGTGTATTTACCTCTATTTTAGGTACCTACTGTTTTTTGGTTAATTATTTATCTAATTCTACGTCCATGATCTTAGGTCACTGAAATACCTGGCTACACAATAAGAAATGCCCAATCACTATCATTGCACATTATATAAGCAGGTAGGTAGGTTTTATTCAAATGCCAAAGTAGGTTTAATTTCAATGCAAAATTTTTGGTACATAGCGAAATAGTAGTGATAGGATAGTAGTCTTACTTACTTACTTCTTACTTCCCTCGAGGACAGATTTTCCGCAATTAGGCTCGAATTTACCGGTCCCGTTTTGCGTGGGGAGCTGCCGCCGGTCTCACTCAGTTCTCGAACCAGCCCAGCTCCTGCAGGAAGCCTAGAACGCCTGTAGGCGCCCTGCACGCTTCCGCCATGGTTCCCGGGTGTTCATTTGTCATCAGGACAGTAGTCATTTGGAAGAGTAATATTGAGCGCCTCCGAGCTTTGGGAAAGGCTTTTTGTGGTTACGTTCACGTACGGTACGGCAGAAAATAATTGTCATCACTCCTTTCATTTCTTTCATGCACGCACGGTACGACACAATACTGTCTTAGGGAAAAATAAACGGGCATCAGTATTTTACACCTTTACGACGTGTCCGCCACTCAATCGGCTATTCTATAAATCTGTGGATTAAGTATAGATCTGTCGCCAGAAGTTCCCAAGGACCTACAACAAGTTTTGATTAAAAAAGAAGAAAACTAATGATAGGTTTTGTCTAGTTTTGAGTCTTTGACGGACTCGTATCCAGTGCCGTAAAATATTTCATTTTGTTTTAAAACACTGACACTCTCTGTCGATGTCAACGTCAACGTCGTACGGCAGTCAACGTCAACGTCAGTCAAAATGTCAAAATAAAATAAATTCTCGCTTGCTTTTGCTTTGGTTGAGAAAGAACAATAATTTTTAGTTTTTGTTTTATTCAAATACCTAAAGCTAAGTAATATTTGAACCTGGAATAACATTTATAAAGGAATCAAATCGAATATTCAATAAACGACAATGGCAGACCGTCTCACACAACTTCAGGATACTATAAACCAAGTACTTTCTTTACTTATCCTATTTTTTGTTATAAACTAGACTATTCGTCAATCATATTGCTTGATTTTCAATGATTCTACATGGAGATTTCAAAGAAAATATTGTAATTTATGCATCAAAAAATCTTACGAAAAATCTTGTGTTTTAGCAAGCTGAGCACTTTTGCAACAGTATCGGCATACTCCAGCAGTTCTCAACGCCTAGTAAGTTCCACGGGCTGGATCGTAGTGGCTCGCAAACGCCGCAACAGCAGCAAAACCAGGAGGACTATGCTATGCTGTTTGCTACGTTGATATCTCGCTGCGCGAAGGATATCGATACGCTGATCGAGTCGCTGCCGAGTGAGGAGAGCTCGGCCGAGCTTCAGGTGCAGAGCTTGAGGCGCTTGGAGGCGGAGAATAAAGAGGCTGCTGAACAGTTGGAAGAGGTTAGTAAGCTGTGTGGTGGTGGTAGAGTTGAATACTATTTGTTACACCATCTCTGCTCTCTCATGGGTGTAATAAGAGGCATTTAAGGAAGATAATAGTAACAACGAACAGCAGCATCCTCTGTGCATAAGTTTATACTATATATTGCCATCATATATCTATCCTGCTTATTGTAGTAACCCTAAAAGTTGACCGAGAGAATGTGTGAAAATGCTTATCATGCTAATTATACATATAGGCAATGCAGGCTAGCCAACCATTACCTACTATATATATATAAAACTTGTCATAATCATAATAAGTTTTAATGTGATTTTAGATATTTTAATCACATCATGACGCTCAGCAGTGAGTAGCGACTGGAGTTGATATTAGGCGACTACAAGAAGCAAGTCTATATTTCATACAAATCCCATAAAAAAGTATCCGATTCGTTTTGTTAAAAAGTAGCGAATCATGAACATAACTTCAAACAAATACATAAATGAAAACCCTAATCTCCACCAATTCTTTACAGGTGGTCCGTCAAGGAGAAATACTACTAGAGAAAATACAAGGTGCACTCAGCGACATTGCCCAATGTCAGCTAGATATGCAGAACCCAGCGTTGATCCTTAACAAAGATGTGAAGCCACAGTTATAGGACCTGAAAAGGCTCGGTGGACACCACCGGCGGTGATAGTGTGAACTTGTGAAGTGGGATTCAAAGTACTCGGATATTTATATAATAAGTTCAGATCTCCACGCAATCAGGTGTTATAATTTATCCTATTAAACAATAGGGCCTTTTAAAACCATTATATAACTTGCTTTCTTTTTTCATAAATTCATAATGCATAGTATTAAGGTTCAACAAAATATACTAAAACTATTTTAAGGGTTAATTCAGTCCATGACACTAAAGAACTTTCCCCAAGTCCCCAAGTACAAGAACATGTATCGAAATATGAAAAGTAATTTTTTGCCTCCCATACAAGTTGACTGATCAGTTGATCCGAGTTTGTATAGGAAGCCGAAAATTAATTTTCATATTTTGACATATGTTTCTTAGGGAAAGTTGTTCAGTATGATGGACTAAATCACCCTTAAAATGTTTCAATATGTTTTGTTAGACCTTATATAATGAAAGACTTACATATAAGTCACATGCCCTGCATCCTGGCAGGATAACCAGTAACCCATAAGCAAGTAAGCTATCCAGTAAATTTTAAGGCAACATTTAACAGGCATGATAAGAATTTTAATCAATTAATCCATTTGATTAATTTTAATCATGATTGTAATAATCAAAATTAAAATAATCACAATTAAAAATAATAATTAAAATTACCCATTTCGCGAGAAAATCATGTAAATAATATTATTTCTTATAACTTGTGTAATATTAATAAATCGGCCAAGCACGTGTCGGGTCACGTTCAGAGTACAGTCCCGAAGTTTTATTTTGTTTGTTTTAGACAGCTTAAAACAATCAGTACCAGTGTTGGTCACTTACACACACAAAAAATAATGACTGCATTACGACGAAAAATTCTAAAATATTCATGGTGCGCAAAAAGATAATCAAAATGATGATTATAATTTGTAATCAAATTAAATTTGTAATCATAATCAGTTTGAATTAGATTATGTTTTATTAATTTTAATCAAATTTTTTTGATTATGATTTAAATAATAAATCAGTTTAACTTTGGGCTAACACTGTTTTGAATATAGACATATTATATTAAAAATGATATCAGGATTCAGTCACAGTAATTTAAATTAATATTAACCTCAAATTTAATATGTTAAGTCATGCCTACCTATCGCTTTAAAAATATAATTATTTATCTGCCTTGTCACTAGATAGCGCTTTATGGTAATATTTAAAAATTAAAATCTTTTATTCCTATTATTTAAATGAAGTAGTACTCTTAAGAGCGGCCAACGAGCCTCACTTTTCATACAAACGCTCGTACGTGATTATGGCGTTGTAACAGATCTTTCTTGGAAAGTTTTGAACTAACAGGAATCTTGTACGCTATATCTAGGTTTTTATCGAAATTAAAAATTAAAATTTGGAAAAACAAATTCAGTATAAGTCTCCAAAAATCTGCTTTTTTGTACAAATTTTACCCGAACTTCGGCCGGTCATATAGTACTCAAGAATTGTAAAAGTAAAGAAAATATTTGCATAGAAACCTAGCAAATGTAATGAAGATTCTAAATGAAACATTTATTTCACACACTCGTAAGACTTGCCGAAAAACACGTATCACCTGGAACAAGTTTTATGAAATTTCCGCACCCTATAAAAAGTTAATATTCGTTCAATTAATAGTAAATATTAATACTAAATTCGTACAATATAATGCAAACTGAGCGCTCAGGTGCTATCTCTCTATTCTCACTTTCCTTTTTTTTCTATCATTGCGCTGGATGAAACAACAAGCATTTCCAACCATGCTCGCGTTGATGATAGACGGACCGGGAAGGGCCCTCTTAAGGCGGCCCTTCCAAGTCCGTCTATCGATTTCGAAGGAAACTTAGAAATATTGTACAAGATTCATGTTAGTTCAAAAGTTTCTAAGAAACTTCTGTTACAACGCCATAATCACAAACGAGCGTTTGTATGAAAAGTAAGGCGGGTTGGGCGCTCTTAATTAATTAAATATGACATAAATGAAATGCAATAATTTTTTAAAGCTTCCTTTGTCACTTTTTTGCTACTTGTGTGTGCTGCCATCTGTGTGTGCCTGCCCGTAATAAATCGAACAACGGGCTATACTAGATCACAACAGTATAATTGAATTAAAATCAATGTCAACAAGCCAAAAAAAAACGTCATTCCCATACTATTTGCGCGTGCGGCTGCTCACTTTTGTATGGAAGTGCCAATTTTTTTACTGTTATTTTAATTTCATTAATATTATAGTTATCTAGTATAGCCCGTGGTTTGATTAATTACGGTTATGTCCCTTCCACGTTATATTATCTTTGGTTAAGTGTAAGATAATTGTCCTGGGTCTTGGACGTTTATCTATATATGTATTTGTTATAACATATAGTATCGTTGAGTTAGTATCCCATAACTCAAGTCTCGAAATTACTTTGGGGCTAGCTCAATCAGTGTAATTTGTCCCTACATATTTATTTATTTATTTAAAAGTAAAATAACACAACTGTAAATGGAAATAAGGAAGGAAGCTCTGATTAAAATCAACACTGGACCAACCATGTCAGTGGCAATGTATGAAAACAAAAATCATTAATATTTTAGTGATATACTTAAATGTACGTTAATGTATAAGTACCATACGTATTTAGTAGTATTTATAATAAAGGAAATTAAATACATAATTTATGAAACCTGAAATGTAGTATTTTCTTGTACAATCACGTCAATTACCTCACATAAGTATACTACGTAGAAGGGACGTATAAAATAATAAATAACAAACCATGGGCTAGATCACTATCTACACTAATAATATAAAGAGGAAAGATTTGTTTGTTTGTTTGTTTGTTTGATTGTATTGAATAGGCTCCGAAACTACTGGATCGATTTTAAAAATTCTTTCACTGTTGGATAGCTATGTTATCCCTGAGTGACATAGGCTATGTATGTACCACGGGCGAAGCCGGGATGGACTGCTAGTAGTATAATAAATGTAAAATAACAATCAAATACTAAAACGAAAATTTACATTTCAAAACGAAAGTGTGCAGCCGCCCGGGCAATTTGTATGGGAATGACGATTTTTAGGGTTTCGTAGCCAAATGGCAAAAAATGAAACCCTTTATGGATTCGTCATGTCTGTCTGTCTGTCTGTCTGTCTGTCCGTCCGTATGTCACAGCCACTTTTTTCCGGAACTATAAGACCTATACTGTTGAAACTTGGTAAGTAGATTTATTCTGTGAACCGCATTAAGGTTTTGACACAAAAATAGAAAAAAAAAAACAATAAACGTTAGGGGTTCCCCATACTTAGAACTGAAACTCAAAAAAATATTTTTCATCAAACCAATACGTGTGGTATCTATGGATAGGTCTTCAAAAATGATATTGAGGTTTCTACTATCATTTTGTTCTAAACTGTATACTTTGCGCGAGAGACGTTTCCAAAGTGGAAAAATGTCCCCCCCCGTAACTTCTAAAATAAGAGAATGATAAAACTTAAAATAAATATATGATGTTCATTACCATAAAAAATACCAGCGAAAATTGGTTTGAACGAGATCTGGTAAGTAGTTTTTTTTTAATACGTCATAAATCTTAAACCGCAATTTACCTTTCATTCAATCAATTCAAATATAAAAATAAAATCAAAAATACTATGTACCGACTTGTATATTATGTTACTTGCTGCTACGGAACCCTTTTTGGGCGAGTCCGAGTCGCACTTGGCCGCTTATTTTTGTTTTTTGACTGTTGTTGTTATTGACCGAGCGAGCGAAGCGTCTCAGTTTCGAGATTAGCCAAAAATTCTTTTGTCCGTCTTTCTGTCTGTCTGTCTGTCTGTTCTCGCCTACAGGTCGCATTTCTTAACCGATTCTCATGAAATTTTGTAAGCAGGTTCAGCAACTTTATAGAATTTTTTTGTCGAGCCAGTTTTTCGAAATTTTTCAAAATGGCGGAAATATGGGGGTTTAAAATTTTAAAACTGTCATATATCCGCCATTTTAAAATATTTTCGAAAATGTCATTCGACTTTTTTGTTGCCATTATGAAAACGATTTCTTTTTATATGAACAACTTTTTTATCTGAACAACTTTTTTGTACGTTATACTTAAACGGGTTTAGGGTGACTCGCGGAGTCTAGCTGACTAAGCCGTGACGGATATACAATACAAATCTTCTTACAAAATATACTGAAACTATTTAAGGGTGAATTCAGTCCGGGTTACTGAACAACTTTCTTAAAAATACATATCTCCCTGGGGTCCACGGAGTAATTTCTCTGAATAACTATAATGGTTATTATTTTGAGTTTCATAAGTAGTTCTATAAATTTTATCATATTTAACCGACTTTAAAATAAAAGGGTTTTGCTTATTTTAAGATTAGTTTTTTTTTCAGTTTTTTCTTATTTTGATTGATTGTTGGCTTGTTTATTAAATTTAGCAATTTTGTTAAGCGAACTTTCGTTCAATCGCTATCGCTGCTTGTCTGTGCTTCTGTAGTAGTATTAGTAATTATGCCACGAACTAACAAGAGATCAACAGCAACCAAAGCCCGCGAAGTAAGTAGCTTTACGAAGAGAGTAAGAAACCAATGAGCAGCGGCATAGAGCCATGGCAATACAAATAAACATTTAAACGAAAACCATTAATATAATAGTTTTTTGGTTTCTTTAACAACGAGCTGACTATGTTATTTAAAAATGATTGGTCATTTATGGGTGAAAGACTACTGGTAGAGAACTGAATTTCAGCATCACGGTAGACCTCATGTGATGCATGGTAGGAAGTTGCTTCTAACATTTCAGAGCTAGATCAAAAGTCATTTGAAGAAAGGGCTGTGATTGCCAACTATTTTGGAAATTGGGTCACAACCATGAATCCTCATATCGGTAAATCCAAGTCAGGTACATTATTCTGAAATAATAATCGCGAGGTCTAAGTTCGTGGCGAACTACTAGTCATTATACTATTATATAGTGATCTAGTATAGCTGCTCTTGGTACGATTTATTACGGGTATGTCCCTTCCACTTTGTATAAGGTCTACTGAAATTATTTTAAGGGTTAATTCACTCCGTGATAGTGAACAACTATCCCCAAGAATCACATGTCAAAACATGAAAAAATATTTTATACCATTCTCCCTTCAAAAAGTTTATTTTATTCACTGAAAACAGTGACTAAAACGCATTTTTAATCACTGTTTTGGTGTTTGAATCCAGAATAATTATTTTTAATTTTTCCAATTTAAATGTGGATTTTAATTAATGTTGTGGATGTGCTGGAGTCATAATGTCCACGCGATCGAAGTCGCGGTCTTCGGCTAGTATACAATGAAACACAAAAATATAAACATAGAAAACTACATAGGAGTCAGATAAGTATTCATTTAACATACTAATACAAACTTTAGGTGTTTATTAAATTAATGCGATAAGATCCCAAAAGTCCTTCCTTGCACCGGTTTCTACTTCCTACAAGCCTCGTTTACCTTTGCGGCCAGCATCCGGAGATGGCACCGGCTTATTCAATCCGGTGACCAGCCATCATAAGCAATGCAATGAAAAGCCTTTACATTCACGCGAACACACCCAGCCTCTCGCTTGCCGCCAGTTGATAACCGACCTCTTTGCCGCCAACACGCGCGTTGTCTTTGCTCCACTCACGGAACGCTCAGTGACGTATTTTCCTTTTGAATTTCGAATTTCCCGAATTCGACCCGCTATTTTCCCGGATTGTTATAAACATTCGAATTTTAAACAATTGTGAAAGTGAATGCAATGAAGGACTCGAAACTTTTTGGTGACTGTTTACTTTTTAATTTTGAGTGTTTATTTTATTAATATTTTTGAAATATTGCCGAGGGAAGTGGATGTGAAAACTGGAAATCGTTCGGAAGAACTGGTCAACTCTCCCTTCGGACTTCCGTAACAGGTATCGTTTGCTGAACCTCTTTAGGTGATTGGTGAAATTGTAGATATAAACTTGGAGCCGGATCATTTTCATTTTAGTTATATAGCTAGTTATTTTGGTATATATAGCTAGGTATGTATATTATTTTCTTGTGGAAAAAAATCCTGTGAACCTTGTAATTTTTTTTCAGTAAGTTTTTATAATATCCTGCATTTTTTTAAAGATTTATTAGTACCTCAGTAAGTTTTAGTTACCCATAATACCTAGATGTTATCATTTTTTTACTCATAATAACTGAAACAACAACATTTTCTGTATGTGTAGTGTCTTAAATAAGTATGATAGAAATGACTGATCTGAAAGTCGCTGTTGACAATTTGCAATCTAAAACGTGTTTAAAACAAAATACCTCGTGTCTTAAAAGGCAACCTGTTAGACTGCTTCTAACACACGTCAATAAAATTATAATAAACTAGCGACACTCACTGGCTGTGCTTAGTTGGACTTTGCTTATTCCTAAAAAAAGGTAAACACTTCGAGATTTAAATTCGATAGTTCTTCAAGAGTTAAATCTGTCTATGTAAGTAATACATAGTATTACTTCTTTCAACATCTGATCTGGAGCGAAAAATTCTGAATTTAAATTCAAATTATTTTTTCTTACTCGTTTAGTTTAGTGTAGTCGTATTTTTTATTAGCGCCGGTACAGAGGTTCCTATGTAAAAACATTTAAATAATATTTTCATTGCTTGTTCTTCTTTCTAGTCAAGTTACGAGTAATTTCACCCTTTTTCTAATAAAAAAGTAAATATCTAAACATATATAGAGTGATTTATTAGCGAATACTGGTCATTTAAAGCGGACTGTCTCCGTGGTCCAGCGGTCAAGGTGTTCGCTTTGTGATTCGGCGGTCGTCGGTTCGAATCTCAGTTTGGAATCATATTTAGTGAAAAAGCTGTTTCCATTCTGGTTAAGATATTTCAGGTATGAATCACTTGATTATCCAAAAAAGAAGGAATATGATGACAGGTAATTTAAAGCTGAAATGACTATTAGATAATCCTTAAGGTATCAGACATGATCGGAATCTTATGCCAAAAATTAAGTAGGTACTACATAAAGTCACATCAGTCGTTCGCGAATTCTGATGACACAGATAGAGAGACATAAACACGTCATACTTAGGTATACCACCACTATTTTTGCGTTTGAGTTTAATACAGGGATTTAAAATAGGTAAGTAGGTATACTTACACATAAGTACTTACTAAAACTTTGATTTTATTATTTAAACAAATGTCTTTTTGTTTAAGGTCTAACAAAATATACTGAAAATATTCCACGGGTGAATTCAAGTCTATAATACAACTTTCCCCAAGGAACACGTATCTAAATATGAAAAGTAATTTTTGGCCTTCCTTTCAAGTTGACCGATCAGCTGATCCAAGTGTGTATAGATAGCCAAAAATATTTTTAATTTTTCGACATATGTTTCTTAAGGAAAGTTGTTTACTATCACGGTCTAAATTCACCCTTAAAATTGTTTCAGTATATTTTGTTACACCTTATATTTTGCCGAAAACATTGACATAATTTACTTGCTAATAGCCGAAGCCGTTAAAAGTTAGTACCGACTCTATCATAATGAAAAAAGCCATTAGAAACCAATATTTGGCCCATCAACGATTAATAAGACAAGTATTGTCGATAATCAAGATAAATAGACAATTGATTGCAAATAAAAAAATTACTTCTATAATTATATCTTTGAATTTCTACGAATATAATGGAAGCTCAAAGTTAAGTTTTTTTATATATTGAAAAAAATAAAAAAATGTACAGAAGCTGCAAACTACAAAACGTAAATACAACGTACTATATTTGGAATGAGAAACAAATTTTTTACGCATTGCAGTAGTTTTTTTTATATAATTACTTATGTAGAAATAACAATATAATTTTAAAAACTACCAAATTCTTCCTACAATGATCAATGACCACTATACTACATTTGGTTAGGTAGGTATTTAAATAAATGTAAACACTTTATAAATCAATACCTTTGCAAATTACAAAGTAATTATGTAATTTATAACATAATTACAAAGTAATTATGTAATTTATAACATAATTACTTTGTAATTAGCAAAATTATTGATTTTTAAAGTGTATATTTCAATAAAAAGACATGTCAAGATTGTTTACATTTATTTAAATTCCTAACCAAATCATTTACTTCGGCCTTTCTCTACTATACAATATCCTTTTTTATTAAGTACAAATATTTTAAGGGGTGATTCAGTACATCATTTTAAACAACTATTCCCAATAAATGTATATCGAAATACGAAAAATATTTTTTCGGTTTTAATACAAATCGAAGTAGTCACGTGATATCATTACTATGAAAAATGAAAATTTTCTTTTCGTATTTCGATATACATTTATTGGGAAAAGTTGTTCCATATGATCGACTGAATCACCCCTTAAAATATTTGTACTTAATAAAAAAGGACAATGTATATATAAGGTGTAACAAAATAAACTTAAACTATCTTAAGGGTGAATTCAGTCCGTGACAACTTTCCAAACATGTGGCTAAATATGAAAATTATTTTTGGCTTTCCATGCAGACTCAGTTCAGCTGATCGGCAAGTATGGAGGCCAAAATTACCTTTCATATTTCTTCGATACGTGTTCCTTGGGGAAAGTTGTTCGGTATCACGGACTGAATTCGCCCTTAAAATAGTTTCAGCCTATATTTTGTTAGACGTTATATACCTGTCGGCAGCAAAGTCATAAATTATCACGTTTTTACCCCTAAAATGCTAGACATATCCCAGGTACGTATGACCCAAAGACCACATTTAGCATAAAGATGGAAAAATGGAATTAATTAACGGATAGCTAGCTGCATTAACTCAGATCAGATTCTCGACCATTCCCTCACACTTAAATAGTTTTTAAACTAAAAACCGACTTCAACACCAAACTGCACAATTGATTTTGACAAAATTTGTATGAAACCAGCTGACAAGTATGCCATTTAAAAAAAAAACATATTGGTCAAGGCGTCTTTGAGTAATCAGGAATTGATAACCGTTTCCTCCTTACATCATCATAATCAGCAGGTCTTTTTGTCACCACTGCAGGAGCAGACCCTCTGTACTACCAGAGCCATACCATTGGCCAGAGTAGCCGGAGGAATTGGCCTACACTCTCCTCGCTGGCTAGACGGGTTGGAGAGCTATCACTGACGGTGATGTTTTTATAAAAAGATAAGCTTTATTTAGCTTGTATTTCCTAAATCGCCTTCTACGGCATCCACGGGAGGACGAGTGGCCCTATTCTACTCTGCCGGAAAAACCACACGGCATTCATCAACAATTTATTATAAGAAGTGCTATTTTGCAAACGCGGAGCCACTAGCCACTATTTTTTGTATGGAAAACCATTCGTTTAGGTGACTCCGCGTTTCAAAAATAGCACTTCATATCAAATTGCACCCAAACTAAAATACATGTTGTCATACATAATTTCTACTGTCAACCGAGAATATTACGTAGAGGTATCATCGAAATAGTAAAAAGCGATGCGTCGAGAAAGTGTTGACCCGGCAAAACCGGCTTGGCAATGCGGACGTGTTCAATCTCTGTCATATCCAATTTAATAACTTTACACTAGGTGCTAATATCTATGAGGTATCCCTCAAAGCGCTACGTAGTATTTTGAGGCGCACCTGATGAGGCGCTCCTTTTTTATTCCTCGAAGCTCCACGTTTGAAAATAGGGAAGAGCATGAAGTAAACGTAATAAATTATATCGATGATTCTTAAAAACTCATTTGTGCATTTTCATCATTGAAGTTGCTTAACCAAAAGTACGAAATTTGCCTCATCAGTATATAGTACCTGGGCGACCGAGCTTTGCTCGGTTACATCTCAAACATTAACAAATTTTTTTTAAACCTGTCTAAAAACAATTCAAAATAAAAAATTATATATAAACTTTAACAAAAAATAAAAAAAAGTAAGTCACCGAGTGGGATTCGAACTCGTAACACTTTTTCTAGCGGTCGGTATCCTTAACAACTGAGCTAAAATCAAGGCCGTCGGCGCACGAAATTAGCGACCATATTCTGCGTGGAAAGAAAAACGCATGAAAACTCGAAAACACGCGTTTTCCCAAACATAAAACTAATCTAGATCGATTGTTTACCCCCGAAAACCCCCATATACAAATTTTCTGCGAAATCGTTAGAGCCGTTTTCGAGATCACAGAAATTTATAAATAAATATATATATATACATACATACATACAAGAATTGCTCGTTTAAAGGTATAAGATTTATTTGTAGGTTCTTTCCTTATTTCGATTTAAGCGTTAAACACAAGCTAAACAACGCTTATAAACATCAATGAGACCTCTCCAACCTGTCTAGCCAGTGTGGAGAGTGTAGGCCACGCCCTCTGGCTGCTCTGGTCAAGTATGACTCTGGTAGTACAGAGGGTCGTGCTCCTGCAGTGGAGACAAGACCTGATGATGATGATGATGTACATTAGGTGCTAATATCGTTTTAGTATGCATTTCTTCTCCTTATTCGGTTTAAGCGTAAAATAATTGGTCAAGTGCGTGTCGGGAGACGCGCACTGTAGGATTCTGTAGTTGCGAATGCCAACTATGAGTTCGTGCCACTAAAAAGGGCTACTCAAAACTAATTTTCTGTTTAATTTGTATGAAATTTTCCTTTTTCGAGTAAATTTTATAACTTTATGACCTATAATTTTTTAATTTGTAAAGCCTACTTAGCTCTGATAGTTTTCCTTTAAATTTCGTTATCTTATATACTTACTACGGCCGTAATTTTTTTTACGTGTCCATCCATATACAACCTTTTACCAGATAAAAAGATCCTTAGATTAAAGAACACTACATTTCAGTGCTTCCTCATCAAATTTACTTCTTATTTGTCTGCAGTTAAATACGAGAATTCAGTACCACATTAAATTAGGAGTAGATACTCTAACAAATCGATTAACGTGCCTAATTATTGCACAAATCAAGACTTCAAAGATCAAAGCAACAAATCATTCGTCATAAACATTATAACAGCTAATTACGTTACAAATATCTGAAGAAACGTGTTTCCCTAACCAATGCCTTCTACTGGCCTCCGAAATATGGAAATGTATCGAGCCTCGAAAATTAAGTTGACGTCACACTGCCGTGGATCACGATTACCTCTAAATTAATGTGCTGAATCCATAAACACCTGATTTTTATTTATTTATCGTTTAAAATGGTGGGCTCGAGATGGGTAAAACTAGTTTGAAGTGTGTGTCTGGTAGGCGACTATTTAAATAATTCATGTACGATGTAGACATTTCGTACGATGAAGGCTTCCATACTGATTAGAGACAAAGAAAAACGTAGAAGTACTGCCTTTTTCTCTCCCCACTCAGTTTGCAAAAGCTTATCGAGGAAATGGCCAAAATTGAAATCAAGTCAATGTTTCACCCATCTCTATTTGCAGCAGCAACCCAATTCTATCGTATAGAGTCAGCTACTGCCGACATGTTTTGACCTTATCCGGAGGTCTTCATGAGGTCGAAACATGCCAGCCAAAATTTAATTATGCTCGGTAACTCATTTTTGAACTGTTCATGACTATACTTTAGAAAACTCTAAAGTTCTCTCCTGTAAAGTTGACAAAACTGTATTCAGTACAATTGTGTTTATTTCAATGATACCTATAGCTTGTCAACAATGACACAGCAAGACTCAGTTGAATGTGTCGATCTACGTAAGCTTTTTACTCACACACGGATTTTTTTGAATCTAGAGAGCTTCAGACCTACTTCTATAGAATACTACAAACCTCTCGATTTGGTGTGAAACTCAACATACAAACGGCATAATTCCTCAAATGCAAGTCATCCCTGACGTTTAATCGATACAGATTTTGAGGGGCATTGTATTCTGTAATATGATTATGCTTAGTGATATCGTAGCCTGGCAATTATGAAAATTTGTATCTAAATATAGTTGAACTAAGCACTGCACTTCTGTCATATGTAGGTGTCACCTGAGCGATTGAACGATGAACATTATGATAGTTCAATTTGGTAAAATTAATAAGTACGATACCATTTTTTTAAGGCACTATTGGGATGAGGACTAAGTCAAAAATATACTATTTTATTTCATCCGTCAATAAGATTATCTAAAAATGAAGGACCCATATTTTTTGGCTTCGAAAAGTAGTCAAAATTCACGCGAGCTTTGAAGTTTCGGAGTAATTTTTAAATGCGCTGTATTTTCGTCATTATTTACTCATGAAAGAAAATAAAAGAAAAAATACGTAGGTATACTAGGTATACTTTTTAATAATCTATCTTATGAGCCAAATTTTAACAGAGCCACCTTTACTTCGTAAGTTTCTAAATAGCGATGTCTGGAATATTGAAAGACAGTCTATAAACTTTAAGTCATATGCACACAAACCAGAAACTCGAATCATATAAACCTTAAACTGCATAGGTTCTGATTCCATCTAAAATATAATATGCATTCCATCGGTATAACCGTGATTTTACTACGAGGCCTTCCCACGCGAAGCTTCGTCCTTCTAACTTTGGATTGGCACTAATATTTTATCTAAATAGAGCGACGCATTTCAATGCACTTGATTAAGAGGCTATATAACGTGCGCTCGAAGTATGTATGAGCAAGACAGCACCATACAATGGCATAATATGCCTGTCTCTTATTATCTTGACACATTCAGATAGTGTTGTGATTTTTTTTCATCGAGTTAAGTACACTTAATTGTGTAAATGATCTGGTAAAAGTATTAGACGATAGTTCAAAATAAACATATATTTTTTGTTGGCGTAATATAACATATTTCTTTGAGATACAGGTGTATAAAAGTGGTCAGTTTACCTTACATACAGCCTTCCTAACACAATGCTGTGAAGTAGTAAATGGGTAAGGTTTAGTGTAGGTACTGAGTGCGATTTAAGTGCATTTTGACCTATTTGGATAAAGAACTAATCTGTAGTTCTTAAGGAACTGTCTTGATCTTCTCTACTTTTTATATCTTCCCTGCCTTAATGTAGCGTTTACTTGAAACACTGCCTTTTAGGTATTTAAAGTTTCGTCTCTATGCAGTATACTGTTCGATGTGGTAGGTATAGCTACTTGATGCCTGTAGGCAGCTTGAATAATGTCTAAAATACCAGTGTTCACAGTGTATACACACACGAAATACAAACAACTGTTGTAAAAATGTATAAAAATATTTTATGACAGCAATAATATTTTACAGCTTAGGTAGATTCTTACCGTTCCTTTACCACCAATACCAGACACAATAGTAAAACAATGAACGTGGCCATTAATTAATGTCGTGCGGTTCTTGACCGGTAAAACAATATTTTTGTTTGACGTGAGTTCAAAAATCAGATATGGTAAAGATACTTCGAGTAAAGATAAAAACCTCTTTTACTTATTAATATTTAGCAAATTAGATCTAAGTTAGGTTTTTTCTAATTATCTTCCAAAGCCTAGTATTCATCATCAGGTACTTTTATCTCCACTGCAGGAGCGCGACCCTCTCTGTACTACCAGAGTCATACTTGGTCAGAGCAGCTAGAGGACTTGGCCTACACTCTCCTAGCTGGCCAGACAGGTCGGAGAGGTCTCATTGATGTTTATTAGCTTTGATTAACTTGTATTTCCTAAATCACCTTCTACGACATCCACGAGAGGACTTGGAGAGGCCCTATTCTACTCTGCCGGAAAGAAATAGCGGTACATATAGGAAGATAATTCTTCTTTACACTTTGTAGAGCATCTTTCACACATTAATACCATGTAAATATCAAAAGACAGTCTATTTTCTCTAATATTGGAGTACAATCAATAAAATAACAAATAAAGTAGTGGAATAACTACCTTAAATTGTATAAGAGGCTGTTAAAAGCTTGACCATCGCATCATTGCGTTTTAATCGTCATCCAATTATCAATTATGATTTTGGTAATGACCCATACTTAAAAGGTAGCATAATTAAAACACTCTGGCGACTCGCATACTCGATATGAGTGTGAATGAATTTAAATTAAGCGTGCAGCCATTTTGGTCGCCATTTTTGTTTTAACGCCATCTTGCGGCTCACCTTGACATTTAGCATATCCGAGACCGGTGTGAATCCTCTTTTAATTTGCGCATACTGATTATTTTTTGATCCTTTTGCAATATTTACAAAGTGTAATTTCATTATGTTTGCTTTTAAGATTTTGTAGCAGATTATTATGGACGTTTTATAGACGCTAACAATCTGAGCAATGTGGCTACCCTAGTTATTATTTTAATTCTTTTCTGTAATTTTATCTCTTCATCTTTAATGGGAGAATTCTTGTTTAAAGGGTCGATTTACGGCGAGGCGGTAGTGTAAGCGTTTATAGAGGTCTCATTAAAATTACCTTATTTAAAATTATTTATTAAAAGGGAAATAAATTTGTTATTTTGATTGGTGGTACGGCTGTGTACAACGTTACATCTTTATGTACCTAGATGTCTATGTGTAAAAAATTTAAATTTAAATTTAAATAGGGAACTACCTAAACCACAAAGAAACTTGTACAAATGATGAAGAATTAGATAAAACCATTGCACCATTTGAAGACAGTAAAATAAACGGTTAGATTTCAATCGTAGTCTACACAGCCATAACTTTCGTGGTTCATTGTTGATTTTGTGCTAACAGCTAACTTAAAGTTCAAGGTGCCTTGCATAACAAATGGAGTAAACAGTGCTTTTGCCAAAATCTATTTAGCTATTCGTTTTACACGAGAGCGATGGGTAGGTATTATTGACATGCTCGATAATACTGCCGTCAATCGACAGTTATAATCGAAATGTGCCAAACTATCGATAGCCCTGTCGATACTAAGTAGATAAAATGTCCGTTTGTATTGATGTAGCACACACATTGAAAATTGTGCATGTATATTCTTTTCAATTCAATTCAAATCATTTATTGCATTTCTTGTACATCAGGTCTAAAGTCCTGTCTACCAAAAGCACAGAATAAATACGAGTAGTACCAAAAGTCACTGTTTAATATTAGGTACACTATGAACCTTGTCGCGTATCGCAACCAAAAAGTAGAACGGCAAGCGAGTTTTATGACATGCAGTTAATTTATAAATTTAATATTTACAAAGTATATGTAATAAAATAGTATTTTTTGTGTCTGATTTGTGTAATATACACAATGTTGTGTAATATGTTATCTCTCTATCAAATCACTTTTCAAAAATAACTTTTAATTGTGTCATGACAAAAAAGAGAGTGAAAGATTTTCTTATGGTAATATTTCTATAGTCTATTGGTGCATCAACCTGCAAATTCATAGTTTATAAAATATTGTTAAAAATAATTGGCCAAGTGCATGTCGGGCCACGCGCAGTGTAGGCTTTTGTAATTGCGAATGCCAACTTTGAATTCATGCCACTAAAAACGTCTAAAAACTAATTTTCTATTGGAAAATGATACATACGTACACACACACATATTCATCGGTGCTTCGCAAAGTTTGGGGATGATAAGAATACTGGCGATTAGAATAGCTAGTGGAAATTAGGTACATATGTAGCATACCTACTTCGATGTATAAGATTTTGGCATAGGTACTTGTTTGTATATTTTTTGCGTCAAGGAATGTAGACTTTGTTGTTGACCTTCCTTAGTGCAATGCCACAGAAAGTAAACACTGCGATCACACACATGATAATATTCTCAAAATGCCTAGGACAAAAATATTAAAAAGCATTTAAGTACTTATTGGACGGACCTTGAAATCCGTAGGAATATTCAAAAAAATAATAGCGAATGAAATAAAAACTATTTTTTTTACTAACCTATATTGCCCCTGGGCAAAGGTCTTCCCTAAACTAAATTAAAAATCTAAATGTCGTTCATGTGGCATGGTGTCAAGAATACTGGCTGTATTCCCGCGCTGAATAGCTACTGTAATCCTCTGCACGAGACATGCGCGAGATATGGGCCAGCCCTCTTATCACCAGCGCCGTCGACAGGGATAAAGATAAAGTATTTGTCAAACATTCGTCTTGTCCAATCATGTTTACCATCAACGGTATGCAAACTTTTTTTTCCTGAGGTACTTATTTGGAATTATATGACCTTATAAATACCTGATGCTAACGTCCTCTCATGCAAACTGATAATTAAAAATATTTCCTAATCTACATCTTCTGGCATATTACAAGCGTTCATTCTTAATTAAATTTTCGTGATGTTCAAAGGTTCGCGAGATCATTAGTGAAACAAAACAAATGTAGATGGTCAGGCTATACTACAATAATATTGCACAATGAGTAAATTACCTACTGGTATTATACGTATAAACGGCGGTGAACCATGGAGCCCTAAGGCGGTCTTTTTCATATCATAATTGTGTGAAATTATTTGGGTATTCATATATTGTGTTAACTAAGCTATACATCTCATTTATGCCTTTGTTCCTTCAGTGTCATTTATAAAGCCTTTTCATCGCTAGCTATGCCAGTATAAATACATACGTAGTTTTTATTTATTTATTGGAAGAAACCTATACTACAGCCGCCATCTGATATAGTGGGAATAATAGCGATAGCCGTGTGGTTTCCGGCAGAGTAGAATAGGGCCACTCCAAGTCCTCAGTGGATGTTGTAGAAGGCGACTTAGGAAATACAAGCTAAACAAAGAAACAAAGATTTTAAATATCAATAAGACCTCTCCTACCCGTTTGGCCAGCGTGCAGCGTGGCGAGTGTAGGCCGAAGTCCTCTGGCCAAGTATAGCTCTGGTATATAGTACAGAGAGAGAGAGAGGGTCGTGCTTCTGCACTGGAAACAAAAAGACCTGATGATGATGATAGTGATTTCAGTACATACTGGAAATCTTATACCTTGAAACGAGCAACTCTTGTATATATATTTCTGTGATCTCGAAAACGGCTCTAACGATTTCGCTGAAAATTGGTATATGGGGGTTTTTGGGGGTAAACAATCGATCTAGATTAGTCTTATGTTTGGGAAAACGCGTATTTTCGATGTTTGACATGTAACCGAGCAAAGCTCGGTTACCCAGGTACTATAAGTTTATATAAGTAATTCTTTTTGCTCCTTATAACTCGTCTCATTGATACCTAAACGGTTTGTTTTTAATAAAATTATTTAAGTTGCTTCGTTTTTGAATGTCACAATTTTTTTATGACTTTATATCGAATAGTTTAAAGATTACCCCTCGCGTGTTGTGTAGCTTTGCAGTGCAAGAAGCATTGCCAAGTGTTAGTAAATACAAAGCTTAAGTCCTCATAAACAATCAAGGTCTTATTAGTTCTATCATTGGAGGTTCTATCTTATACTTTGGTACTTAATATCTTTTCGCATAGAATTTTTAGCATAAAATTTTATAAGTTGTAGTCTTATAGGTTTTATTCTAAGGAAGATTACATATACTAGAATATTTACTTCCCTAGATAGAGCTTATCTATTCATGCATCTGAATCATCCTCTTTGTTTATATCTTTTCGAGCATAGAATTTTTATAAGTTGTAACTTTTCGATTAAAAAGTGTAGGTTAAAAAATTTTTTTTGCCTCCTTGGGTATAGATCAGTGGTTCCCAAAGTGGGCGATAACGCCCCCTTGTGGGCGCTGTAGGTCTCAAGGGGGGCGGTAAGAGACCCAGAAAGAAAATGTTTTTTTTTTTGCTAGGAGCTTTATTTAGCTAGGAGGCCTCTTAAACAACGACTGCAAGAGCTCTCGACTCTCAACAACAACTTGTGAACATCAACTAATATGAATTAAAAGATTGCTCAAACTCGGTTCTATATTTCTCTCCGCGTAGTTCATATATCTGTCCTATTTTATTGAATATAGAAAAAATGAAAATCATGTCAATCGGTCGCTCCGTTTCGTAATGAAAGTAGACACAAACAAACAAATAAAAAGGCAACAGACACACTTTCGCATTTTAATAGTTATTAGTACTCGTAGATATCTATCATGTTTTAACAAGTTTTTGTTAAATAACCCGAATTGTGCATTCCTGTATCAGTTGGCTGGTTTTTAAATAGGTGAAAAAATGGGGGAAAAAAAATATTTATTCTCAAAGTGGGCAGTAGACAAAATAAGTTTGGGAACCACTGGTATAGATTGTTATAAAGTACAGTATACGTATTTTTTCTTTTCTCTCATAAGCAAATAATGACGAAGATTCAGCACATTTAAATTTCTCGTTACGTCACAATGTCGTAAGTCACCCTGACTCCAAAACTTCGAAGCACTGTATCTTAGACTACTTTTCTAAACGAAAACATATGGGTGCTTTATTTTTGAATAATTTAGTTGACGGACTAAATAAAATATACATTTTTGATCCAGTCCATTTCCTATTGTTGATGCGCCTCTTATTACAGTTTTGTACGAGCCAAGCTCGCACGTTTCGGCTGCACGTGGCTATGGCTACATGCTATACTATAAGTAGGTCGCTTGTCAGCTGTTTTTACTTTACATTTTACATCTATTAATAGCAATCAAAACGAGACACTATTGGACGGCGATTGAGAAATTACCCGTCAATCCTGTCATACCTATATAACTCTACGACATGTACTATCAACAATAAATAATTTCTAGACGCGGTCTTGTGTCGATATCAACATACATCATCAACTCTCTGCCTCCGTGGTGTAGTGGTTAGAGCGTTCGGCTCATACCCGGAGGTCGCGGGTTCGAATCCCGGCGGGGGCAACGACTTTGTGTTGTTGTCCTAGTTTGGTTAGGACATTGTAGGCTGATCACCTGATTGTCTGATAAGTAAGATGATCCGTGCTTCGGAGGGCACGTTAAGCCGTCGGTCCCGGTCACTGTCTTTGACATTGGTCGTTACCTAAAACCATGTCAGAGGCCTTTAAGGCGGTTTAAAAACTCTGACACTAGTGTTAGTCACTAACACACACGATAAGAAGAAGAAGATCAACTCGGTGCGTATGATGCGGGTAAGAGAAAACTGGGGGGTGACTCCATAAAATAAAACGATAGTCCGATAGGCACGTTTGTTCTTTTGTTTTGATTAATTCTCAATGTTGCTTTGACCCTGCAACGCGGATACGCATGTCCGTCTTGCCATATCTTGTCTACCGCTTTTGGAGTAGTCCCCTGAAGCCTGGACGGTTACTATATAAAATAATACGATAGTCGTCTGATAGTGACGTTTTATTTATATGTCAAATTCGACTTTAATTACCTTTCTTTAATGCTCAATGTTGCTTGACACTGAAATGCGGATACGCAATAACGTCCGCCTTGCGTATCGCTTTTGAAGTAACTCCCCTGGGCTTTGATTATAGTTTAACTAGCTGAGCCCGTGGCCTTCGCTCTCCGTAGGAATTTCGGGATAAAAACTATCCTTTATCCTTCCCTGGGTATCAAACGATATCCATATCAAACATCTAAATAGGTTCAGTGGTTGAAGCGTGAAGTGGTCACAAACAAATATACAAACTCACTTTCGCATTTAAAATATTAGTAGGATTCAAAGAAAATCAACAAAATTGCATCTGTTTTAATTGTATAGAAATACCCATATTAAATATCTTTTTTTGGAAAGTCATTGTCTAAAACGTCTCAAGTATCACACGTTTATTTTCGCAAGGTACTTTCTCCTTTGAATTTCATTATCATAAAATCATAACTCCTCTTTCTTATTACCAATGCGTTTTGTTGTATCCAACATGCTAGTATTGCATCTTGTAGACGTACAATACATTGAGGATATATAAATAATAATAGATATCAAATTACGTTAATTTAAACCCATTTTTGTAAACTGAATTGAAATTGTAATTGATAATGTATAGGAAATAATAAAATGGCCTTGCTATGCATATTGTTTAGGAAGTTACAAATACTTGCAGGTTTAGTTAGTCCACGTCCTATTTAGAAACTGTTTAGAACACAGATTTAGGAAAAAATCTAGGTCTATGGTTTAGAAAAGATAGGATGTTGACAATTGAAAATGTTGGTAAAGTTATTATTTATTTATACATACACACTTATACACATCTTCATCTTTTTAGGGTTCCGTACCCAAAGGGTAAAAACGGGACCCTATTACTAAGACTTTGCTGTCTTTCCGTCTGTCCGTCTGTCTGTCACCAGGCTGTATCTCAATTTTCACAAATTATGTATTTCTATTGTCGCTATAACAACAAATACTAAAAACAAAATAAAATAAATATTTAAAGGGGCTCCCATACAACAAACGCGATTTTTTATAGATAACGGTACGGAACCCTTAGTGCGCGAATCCGATTCGCACTTGGCCGGTTATTTAAGGTTAGTATAGCTCGGCTATGTCTACAAAAAAAGTCTAGCCTTAAAAAAAATTAGAAAGGGGAAACAATTTGATTTCCCAAATTTTCGTCTATTTTACCTTCTTGCTTTTACCATCATGCACAGGAGGAGAAACAGCTTGTACAAGCACTTTTTTTTGGACCGAAGTTTCTTTTTGGAAGGTACGATCTATGTACGGGGGGTAAGCAAAAAAATGTAAGAATTTTCCGTTACTTTTTTCTGTCACGAACTTTTTTAGGGTACTTTTTCCGTCCAGAACAGAGTGTTCCTTTTTTTATTTTCTACCGGACTGGCATAAACGTTTATGCATATTCCTTTAGAGAATAAGACCTAGCCAGTATTGTCGGTCGAAAATTGCTAAAATTATCCTCACAAAGGCGTCAAATGTTAAAGTTTAACAGATTGCGTGGCCCGAACACAGATTTAACGTTTGCAGACCGAATAAGTAAATAGTTAAGCAATTCGTGGACGAGATTTAGTAGCGGAGAGATATTTGTGGTGTCGTAATGCAGGTAACGATGCGAAGATACTCGTGAATACTCTTGGTTTTCAGTCGGTTAACGGTTTTGTGTTTGCATTCCTGATGCGGATTGAAATAGGAGTTGTTTTATTTTTTACCAGCATATAACATACTAGCTGTGCCTTTCCGGATAAAAACTATCCTTTGTCCTTCCCTAGGTATATTTAATTTTATCTAAATAGGTTCAGTGGTCGAAGCGTGAAGTGGTAACAAACAAATCGTAGCAAACAAACAAAATATACAAACTCAGTTATAACAGATTTATAAATATCAGTAAGGAAGTAGTAAAACAGCGAAAGAAAATCTAAGGATAAGTATCTTAGTTTACTAGTGTTTTTTAGTCGGAATTAGGAAGTTTTTTTTCGAAGTCTATTTTGGCGGGCTCTTTTGCTCCCCTAATTTAAGTATAGTTTTTAAATATTAAGAGAAAGATCCTCACTCAAACTAATATTATTTTCAGAATTTACAATTGGCTACCAGCCCGATATTTAAAATACGGAAATCGCATCTGAATTCAAGCGACCTGAATTTGAATATGGTCTAATGAGACGTCAACAAAATCATGTTATGTGGGCCAGACAACTGCCTTGGCGGCAAAAAGTAAAAAAAAACAGTTGTTCTCGTTTCACTTTCGACGCAAGTGTAGTGTAGCGTATAGCGGCTCAACCACGTGCTTCGCCACAGACTATCAAAATGGTTTTTTATAATCAGCCAGCATGTTTGTTTAAAAATATGTAAAAAAGTAGGTTTAAAAAGTGAAAGAAGCTCTTTTATGTTAAAGTTTCCTTAAATATTTTCACTGGGTTATGCTTCTCGAGATCATGGTCGATAGATATATCTTGCTTATGAAAGAATGTATACTTTTTTAAATTAAGATAAATGATCTATTAATAATAAATCCATTACGTATGTTAAAACATCGAATTAAATTAATTAAGTAGATTAACACGCAATAAAATCCGTAGGTCTATACGTTGTCAACTTTTTGCTACTAGGTTCCTAGTTATTTATCAAAAAATATAAAGGTACTGCCCGTTACACATAGTGCAACTTGAACTTCTAGCTGTATGAATATGTATTGAAGAAAAGAAATTATGATATCCTAGCTAATGAAAGTAACAGGACAGACAGACATACACCGAACGTGGGCAGCGTTTCAGTGAAAGTTAACTGATTCGAGTCCTCTCGTGTTTGTATTAATATTTATGTATTCCGGGATGCCATGTAAGCATAGGTATCAATCAATCAATCAATATATAGGGACAAATTACACTGATTGAGCTAGCCCCAAAGTAAGTTCGAGACTTGTGTTATGGGATGCTAACTCAACGATACTATATTTTATAACAAATACAATAGATAAACATCCAAGACCCAGGACCATTTAAAAAAGGCCATTTTCCAACTTGCCCTGACCGGGAATCGAACCCGTATGCTACAAACTACGTAGGTATATACTTAGCTGTAAATCTCGACATTTTAAAATCCCCATATTTCAGCATTCTTACTGATTTAACTCAAATGCCTTGTGGTATTCGGCAGAGTAGAATAGGGCCACTCCAAGTCCTCCCGTGGATGTCTATATCCCGATGATGTAGGTATAAAACATCAATGAGACCTCTCCAACCAGACTGGCCAGCGAGGAGAGTTTAGGCCAAGTCCTCTGTCTGCTCTGGCCAAGTATAGCTCTGGTAGTACAGAGAAGGTTGAGCTCCTGCAGTGGAGACAAAAAGACCTGATGATGATGATGAAGAAAACTAAAATTTGATTTTAAAATCTTGTGAATTAAATGTTGTTGTTTTATCTAAGTACTCAGCGAAATTTTATTGATAATATTTTATTTAGCAAAAACCTCAAATTTAACAGTAATATTTTAATTGTTTATTTCATTAGTATGACCGTGCCCTTTGCACTAAATGTGACCACAGAGTAAATTAGCTTGGCCCTGATAAGATCGCGGTTGTGCCATTTTGGTTTTGTGGAATGTTTAGCAAATGTGATTATTACAATAAACACTGTTAAATAGACTTCATTATACTTTGAATAACTTGATTTTATTTGATAATATGGTCACATTGCAATTAGACAAAAATACGTACTTTACATACTTTACCAGTTTGTATTTGTACATTTACAAATTTCATAATTTGAGAGTACATATATTCATTTTATTATTATAAGTATCTATCATTTCCTCTCGCGGGTCTACTGGAAGAAATTTCTTTAGAAATAAGTAGCACCTATGTACTATGATTATTTTTATAAGTTTTTATTTGTAAATTTTTCAAGTGTACATGATCCAATAAAATAAAATAAATATATTTAGAAAGGATTAAAACTCATAAGTAGTTGTATGTTTGCTATAATAAACCTAGAGCGGATACCTACCATTTCTTATATGTCTGACTGACATCTACTTATCTGAAATTTTTGACCCACGAACAATCTAAATTTCATATAATAAATGAACTACATGAATGGTAACTTTCCGTATGAACTGAATAAATTTACACTGTCACGTCACAGGATTAATAATAGTATTACATTTTTATCCCTAATGGGGCAGATAGAGCATTTTGGGTTTTGAGGCTCTCAGCAGACAGAGCACAGGGCCGCAAGACCGAAAGGCAACTTTTAACGTGAATGGTTCCGTACCATTAACTATTAAAAACGTTTTTTTGTATGGGAGTCCCACGTTACGAAAAGCAGCAGGTACATTTTAAGTATTTTTATTTCTTTTTATTCATCTCTTCCAGACCAGCATGGAATTGATGAATAAATCATCAATAAATACTTATTTTGCATTAGCTGTTGTGTCTACAGGGTTTAATATTCAGATTTGAATCATACTGTACCAGTGGCGGCGCAGCGTTGGTTTGCCCCCGGGCGGTTTTCTTTTAAGCACCCCCAAAATAAAACAACAAAATCAAATATTAAACTTCCGTACGTAACTTTATTTTACTAAAATATTAAATCACATTCTGAAAATTTACGTTCCTGTCATTTTCAATGGACAAAGTTGACAGAAAACGTAGTGTGGGACTTCTGGCGGCGGGCAAATGGGACGACGATGTTAGACAGGTTGCTGGAAGAAACTGGATCGTGATAGCAAGGGAACAAGATGGCGCAGACAGAAGGAGGCTTATGTCCAATGGTTCCTAAAATGTTTAAAAAAAAATATACGAACAAATTACAGTGTTTGATCGATCGATGATGATGTTGATGATCTGGAAAGATATGTACTATTCTGGCTACTAAGATACGCGAGTGAGTTGTTACCACGTCCTGTCGAGTGGAGTAGGATGTACCGCCTCCTTTATCTATCAGTGACTTTTTTCTAAATGTCAAAACAAACATTTTCTGATTTACTATGAAATACAAAAAGGTGACGTCATGCTTTTTTGAAGTCAAATAGCGCTCTTAATATCAGTTTATCTGCAAAGCGTGTTGAAAAGTGATATTATTAATGAAAAGTGACACTGTTTGATGAACCGTACCGAATAATTTATTTTTGTCCCAGTCATCTTCCCAATTAAAGTCTCTATGTCGACCCCTAGTGCTTGGTACCCGGGGCATACCGCCCTTTCCCACCCCTCTTTATGCCGCCACTGTACGGAATCTTACGGAATCCTACATAGTGCAGGTCCCGTAGGCCCTTTATAGACAGAGCACCTGCCGTATATTTGTCCTCTTGTCGATTTAACAACACACCATCGTCACTATTCTCACTAACAACTCTAACAAGTCCAAGTACAATAACAACCAACGTACGGTTTACAGATTAAATTTAAAATGTTTTAAAGGTCTTCAATACGCTGGTTACGTCATACCTTTTAATATAAGTTTATAACCAAAATGTTAGTGTATTATTAATTTATTAATAATGCACTAACATTTTGGTTTTTTAACATTAACATTAAATAATTATAATTACTTAATATAGTGCAATACAGGTAGTTTTTTTACTGGAAAGTAGGTACCTATAGTCTTAAGGAAAGGCGACAATGACGACTACTAGTTGTATAATGATATAATATATCATTATACAACTAGTAGTTCGCCACGAACTTAGACCTCGCGATTATATCTTCTACTATCAAGCAAAGCAAGCAAGAAATCCAATACACGACAATTGAACACAATTAACTGACTAAACAAATTAAACAAAACTTTAAACAAGCAAGACAACAAAAAGTCATACGATTCTAGAAAAAATCAAGTCAATCTTGTAAACTTATGAAAAAATAACCATAGCGAGTTGAGTTTTTGTTGGACATCTACCTACATAGTTATTGCTTTTTGTGAACTATATGGTATTGAATGTACTTACGCAACAAATATTTGTCAATTTTCTTCTTTTCTTAAAAATAGTGGTCAAGACATTGGCCTTGTAACTCGGAAGTCGCGTCGCGGGTTAAATTCCCACGGGAGACATGTATTTTTAAGAAAGTTGTTCAGTAACCTGGACTGAATTCAATATTTTGTAAGAAGATTTTGTATTGTATATCCGTCACGGCTCAGTCAGCTAGACTTCGCGAGTCACCCTAAACCCGTTTAAGTATAACGTATAAAAAAGTTGTCCAGACAAAAAAGTTGTTCAATTAAAAAAAATGCGTTTTTATAATGGCAACAAAAAAGTCTAATGAAATTTTTGAAAATATTTTGAAATGGCGTTGAGTGTTGAAAAATGAGTTTTAAAATTTTAAACCCCCATATTTCGGCCATTTTGAAAAATTTCGGAAAACTGGCTCTACAAAAAAATTCTATTTAGTTGCTGAGCTTGCTTACAAAATTTTATGAGAATCGGTTAAGAAATGCGACCTGTAGGCGAGAACAGCCAGACAGACAGACAGACAGACAGACGGACAAAAGAATTTTTGGCTAATCTCGAAACTGAGACGCTTCGCTCGCTTCGCTCGCTCGGTCAATAATTGTCAAAGTGGCCTGTGGATCTGACGGCCCTAGGCTCTGTATGCTCCGTTGACGAGAAAGACGTAACAGTGTATCTCTCATAGACAATGGTGCTCAATATTTTCTGACTGTAAATAATGCTGCATACGAATGACTCGTTATATGTGCATATGTCAAACATGGTTTAACTTTCCCTGTCATTTTAAAGTATACGCCTACCCTTTGTATTGTGTTGTGTGCTTATTATTTTCTATTAGATAATTATGTAATAAATAGGTACATACATAAGTAATAAGGATGTCTTATGTTTACCAATAACATCACACGCTCGGGTCAAAGAACGAAGAACTTGTTGATAAATTGCATGTTGCATAACACCAATATTATGCATCTAACATTAATAGGTAAAATTGCATATTTCACCTATAAATCAAGCAATTATGAATATATTGTGATTTAAAAGCTAAAAATTAAGTAATGTTATTGCGGTTTAAAATATACGTAGGAATAGGTTATTTAATAATACCAATCTACAAATAAGAGAGTTTCTCTTCAATTAAGTAAGAAGAATAACTGAAACATATATAATTTGAGAAGATATCATTTACAACTAATTGTAAACACAAGTAACACAACATGAAACACAATTATTAGATATAATATATTTATGTTTCTAAAAAAAAAACAAATGAAAGGAAATAAAATGTTTATAAAGAAAAAACTCTAAATACCTAATAAATTATTTTAATAGAAATTTCATAAATTCCTTTTGGAATATATTTTACAAGATTTCCTTAGCTCAATTTAAAAAAAAAACTCCATTGCAAATGTTGCAACACTTGCAACTGACATTTAATAACCTATCGTCAATTTTCTTTGCGGACGGTACCGCACACGTAACGGTTTTTAACATGTGCGAGTTTAATGTTTTAAATCTAGATTTTTGCTCCGAATTTCACGGCCGTGATCTGGAGATGGGCGAGAACAGTGGTGCTATTTTTCAAACGCGGAGTCACCTAAACGAATGGTTTTCCATACAAAAAATCGTTCGTTTAGTGACACCGCGTTTGAAAAATCGCACCTCGGGCCACTCTAGGCGACTGCAGAGAATCGCTAACTGAGAAATGATTGAGATAAACTAGAAACGATTGTTAAGTCATGATTGTTATCAGTGTTAGGTGGGTCCAATAGTTTTATGTCAATGATCACGGCTGCAGTCTTCAATCTAGTTGAGCCGTCAGATTGATAGACGGTTATCCTAATCCAGATCGAAATTCTACATTTCGCACGTCGTATCGTTTAACCCATAGAATTATGGGTCTGTGGTTTCACCTCTCGTATGTAGATGCGTAGATTTACGTGCAAATGCATTCATGTATTCCGATGCAGTCTGGTATTCCGATGTTTAATTGTTTATGTCCGTATTTTAGCGAATACTGAAAATTAAGTTTATTGCCCAAGTCATCATCATCATCATCATTTCAGCCGCATGACGTCCACTGCTGGACATAGGCCTCTCCCAAAGATTTCCAAAATGACCGATCAAGAGCGGCCTGCATCCAGCGCTTTCCAGCGACCCTGGTCAGGTCATCTGACCACCTTGTAGGTGGGTGCCCTACGCTTCGCTTGCCAGTACGCGGTCGCCATTCAAGAACCTTTTTGCCCCATCGACCATCAGTTCGTCGCCCATATTGCCCAAGTAATAAAAGACAATTAATTAATTATCTAAAATTCAAATAGCATTACTTCATTCAGCCATAAAGAAATCCTCTTCTTTTATATCTATAGAGACACGGTCTGATTTTTCATGTAGCCCGATGTTTCATGTTTTTCAAAAAACATGGACTGAAGTTGCTCCAATTTGCAGGTGGGTAAAAAGACACTCTGTTTTTGAAAAAACTTATAGCGTATGTCACTGAGAATAATATGAGATTTCTAAGCTATATGCCATCCAAATCACGTTAAAAAAACTGAGCATGTGATGTGTTACAAACTCAGGGAGACAAGTACCTTTTAGTGGGGATCGTCCTCGTGCCTCACTGAAGAGTACCCAACCAGTGCCAAAGGGTTAGGTGCCTACATCTGAAAGCTTCATCACCGGCCGTGCTGAAGCGTTCCGTCGCCTTTTCTCGCTCTAGCAAATGACGGTTTTGAGCGACAGAAAAAGATAGCAGCATGCGAAAGTCCTGTTCCGTGTTGACAGACGTAGCCCAACCCTAAACTGCCTTATATCATTTACGAAATCCTATCAATGGTTTGGCAAACTTGTTGGCAGCAATCGGGTATTAAATTACTTCAATATTTCAATGAAATATCAATATTTTTCGACATAGCGTTCGCAATTATCATAAATTTGTAAGAAACACGAATTATTGGGTTTCGATGACCGTTTGAACATTGATTTATGGGGAGTTGCGAATTTAACTTGAAGGACATTTTTATGAATTTAGTTAAATTTGTACTTTAGATAGTATTTACTACCTTATTTCATTTACTTAAATTTGAAAGCGACGATCTTGTCAGTGGAGTTCCTTTTATCTGTCTAATTGTTTGTTTGTTCAGCCTTTGTCGTCATCTTGGTACGACACCACTTCTATTTCTCCTGTATTTGCTTTTTAGCTATGTCTCGGTATATTTTCTCATTAATGTATGAGATATCTTTCATATCTACTTGTTGCATCAACGTTTATTATAATTTGTAGGGTTCGTCTTCGTTTTCTACGTTCTTGATCGTACCTGTCACGTATCTGAACCTGTTTTATGGTGCTTCATTAACGTATGTTTTAGTTCCTTTTATTTTCTTTTTATTTTGTCGTGTGGTTTCCGGCAGAGTAAAATAAAACCACTCCAAGTCCTCCCGTGGATGTCGTAAAGGCGATTTAAGAAATACAAGCTATACAAAGCTTTTAAACATCAATGAGACCTCACCAACCCTTCTGGCCAGCGTGGAGAGTTTTGGCCAAGTCCTCTGGCCCAAATATGGCTCTGGTAGTACAGAGAGGGTCGTGCTTCTGCAGTGGAGACTAAAAGACCTGAATGATGATGATGATTTTCTTTGTATGCTTATGGTGTATTTTTGTAGATGTCGACCATGAACCGATATTAGATTTTAGAACATTTTGCTCATTATTAGTCAACTAGAAGTAAATACAGGCGAAAATTTTCCATACCACAAAAACTCATTTTTGTATCACATGATTTGAAATTACTCTATCAATTTACGAGTGTTACGTGTTTTCCGCGACGAAATGAGACAATCAAACAAACGTTATATTCCAAGCAATGATATAACACTTTATCTGTCATCAACTTATGCAAACCGGCAAAATTCGTTGGTTTGGTAAGCCGTTGCGAATTATCACATGTTGAGAATTTTTTAAAACCGTGTCGTCAGAGTAGAGTTTGTATTTGTGTCGACGTTTTTGATGAAATTGCTACAGTACAGTTTGTTGCCGCTTCTTCTGTACATGCGCTTAGGAGGCAATAAACTTAGCTGTAAGTAAATGATCTGACGGCAACAATATTATGAAACTGAAATAAAAAATTATCAAGTGATAAATATCTAAAGATATATAAATGATTTTTGACTTTTAACTTTTTTTGTTTGTAACCAATCCATTCCTCTATCTAATACTGATTTATTCATGGTTATAACAGACAACTAAGAGGTACACAACAGAGATCGGGCATCAGCAGCGTTCTTCGTGTAAAGCCTATGTACCATCTACTTTGGTCACCAACCCGCCTGCTCAGTAAATCTTCCCTTTTTAGAAAAGCCAGCAGTGGGCTTATGAAGGCTGGTAAAAAGAAGACTAGGGACCTTTAAAATAATAATAGTATTATTAATCGGTTGTTTATTCGTTGAAATACTCTTATAATATAGAAGTACCTGGGCGACCGTACATCTCATACATCGAAAATACGCGTTTTCCCAAACATAAGATTAATCTAGATCGATTGTTTACCCCCGAAAACCCCCATATACCAATTTTCAGCGAAATCGTTAGAGCCGTTTTCGAGATCACTGAAATATATAAATAAATATACAAGAATTGCTCGTTTAAAGGTATAAGATAAATATTTTCTTTTACGTTTTATAGAAAACTACAGATGATTAAGTTTATGTACCTGCATTGAAGCAAAACCACAAATTAAAAAACTGGTTGGAGTATTTCCGACATGAAACGGGAAATCCAAATAAAGTTTGCTTGATTGCAAATTCGACGCTTACTTTTAATGGTGATGGCATCTAACAGATTTACATACCTAGGTATGCCAGTATTTATCTAAGTAATAGGTACTCCATCTATTTGGGGGGTTCTGCCACAATCATAACCCTTTCCTTAATATGGCATGGCACCAGCGACAAGGGGTTTATCGAGCGCTATCATCTATTACAACCTATTTCGTACTACGTTATAACAACGAGCGGGATGGAATTAACCCGTCGATAAATATAGATTATTAATCTTATTTTATTAAATCTTTATTGACCATAGTGGTACAAAAGGTGGACTAATGCTAATGTATTCTTGATCCGTTAGCCTGTAGGAAAAAAAAAACGCACCGAGGGTTCCGTACAAACGAGAATTTGGTATGAATTTCAATTTAATACCTCTACGCGTTTATGAGGAAATGGGTAGTAAGTTTAAAATTATTAAAAAAAAATATATTATGTGATGTAACTAAAAATTTATGGTTTTCGTAATTTTTCCTTTATCTATGCTATAAGACGTTGCTTCGTACCAAATTTCAAGATTCTGAGTTCACGGGAAGCACCCTGTAGGTTTTGATTCCCTTGCAAGTGTCGAAAATTTGCGGCATAAACGGCTGTATCTTTTGATTGCGTTGGCTTAGAAGTTTGATTTTTTCACAGCTTCAAGGGACAGTAGACCTGAGTAATTGATATAAATTTCAGCTTCATACCTCCACGCGTTCCTGAGAAAAAGGGTCTTGACAGACGGACGGACGGACGGACAGACGGACAACAAAGTGATCCTATAAGGGTTCCGTTTTTTCCTTTTGAGGTACGGAACCCTAAAAAGAAATAAATTTATTAGCGATAGGCGCTTATCTGGGTTTATCAACAATGCCATGCTACAGGGAGTGGGCTGCAGGTTCGAAAATACTTACTTACCCTTTTTAACTGACTTCAAAAAATAGGGAGGTTATCAATTCGATATACATTTTATGTATGTTTCGCGATTACTTGAAGACGCTTGGATATAACGAGGTGGTCTCATGTAAATTTTATCCAAATCCGTAGTGTAGTTTGGCGTTGAAGTAGATATTAGTTATTTTTTTAGGGTTCCGTAGCCAAATGGCGAAAACGGAACCCTTATAGATTCGTCATGTCTGTCTGTCTGTCCGTCCGTATGTCACAGCCACTTTTTTCCGAAACTATAAGACTTATACTGTTGAAACTTGGTAAGTAGATGTATTATGTGAACCGCATTAAGGTTTTGACACAAAAATAGAAAAAAAACAATAAATTTTTGGGGTTCCCCATACTTAGGACTGAAACTCAAAAAAATATTTTTCATCAAACCCATACGTGTGGGGTATCTATGGATAGGTCTTCAAAAATGATATTGAGGTTTCTAATATCATTTTATTCTAAACCGAATACTTTGCGCGAGAGACACTTCCAAAGTGGAAAAAAGTGTGTCCCCCCCCCCGTAACTTCTAAAATAAGAGAATGATAAAACTAAAAAAAATATATGATGTTCATTACCATGAAAACTACCAGCGAAAATTGGTTTGAACAAAATCTAGTAAGAAGTTTTTTTTTAATATGTCATAAACTGCAATTTACCTTTCATTCAATTAACTCAAATATAAAATTAAAAAATAATATATTACTACGGAACCCTTCATGGGCGAGTCCAACTCGTACTTGGCCGCTTATTTAAATCTGGTTTTATTGAGTGATCGCATCTATTTAAAGATTAATCTGTATGATTTATCTTTATCTATTTATTTACCTTATTGTAGCTTTTATTAAAATTAATATCTTCATATATGACAGGCACCGAAATATAGTATAGCCTATTTAAGATACTCGTGGAACGTGAAACATGCAAAATCAATTCAATTATATAAACTGACAATACTCGTCTAACATAATAATGCGAAGTGGTCTAAAAACTAGTTTTCTAGATCATTAATTCAACCACAATTCAATATTCGACCTTATTCTTTGCGAATAAATAGCAAAATGACTACCGTGTTTTTACTCTTAGCCAATTTGAAATAAATTAAATATTATACATCACAGACGTGATAGATAGTGTATAGCAGTGACGTGCAAAAATATTGTTGGCAGGGTAGGCACTAATTTTACCTAAATGACGAGAACGGCTGCATCATGGTATAATAAAATAAGGTATTCTCATCCCGTGACAGCTGATGACGTAGGTGGAACTTGACTACGTCATCAGTTTGATATGTTGCCACTGTGTGAAATTGAATTACCCGAGCGTAATGCATTTTTGAACTTTATATACCAATTTTGAATTAATAATCCATTATATCAATTTATAAAATATTGAATTGATGAATCACGCGAGAATCGCGAGATACTAAATAGTTAAGTTACTTAATATTTTATTTAATATTCATGAACTAATTGAGAAAGTCCTTAAATTTACTGAAAAGAACAATCAGTGGCAACACTTTGTGACGTAGTCAAGTTCCATCTCGGGAAGAGAATACCTATTTTATTATACCAAGGGCTGCATATCTATAGTATCCGATATTATATAAAGGTAGAACACGGTAGACAAATTCCATGTGTCTGTATTAAAAAATACACGCTACTGTAGAATATGATTGACGACCTCCGTGGCGTAGTGGTCACCATGCTATTCCGCCACCCAGAGGACCCGGGTTCGATCCCCGGACAGGCAAGTTGGAAAATGGCCTTTTTCAAATTGTCCTGGGTCTTGGATGTTTATTTATATATGTATTTATTATAAAATATATATCGTTAAGTTAGTATCTCGAACTTACTTTGGGGCTAGCTCAATCTGTGTCATTTGTCCCTATATATTTATTTATTTATTGCTATTGACAGGCATATTACAACTAATAAATTACAAATAATAAACATTGCATAAAATATTGGATTTTAAAAACAAAATAATGTGTTGTGACTACGTAAGTAACTTTGTAAACAAACATATATAATATAATATATGTACGTAAAGGGTGCGCCCAATGAATATGACATAATCTGTGGTCATCATCACAAATATATACACATATACTGCTAGAGTTGAATCTTAGCTACTAACAAATAAAGTTCAAAATAAAACTTTAATTCTAGCCGCAAACATCTAAGAAAAAATCTTTAATCGTTTTTAGCTAAAATATATCGAATACTTTGTGACATGAATTTGAATACTTATGCAATGATTTTGGCATAGATCTTGAACTGCAAACAAATTGGTTTACATAATGAACAGTAGAAGGTCAATTAAAGAGGACTTTTGCGAAATGTATCATAGGTTAGGATAGTATGGTCACGTTGTAAGGAGAGAAGAAAATAATATTGTGAGGAAAGTTCTAAACATGAAGGTTAACGAGAACAGGAATAGAGTGAGACTCAAGAAATGGTGAATGGCGTGTGTGAATGGATATGACTGGTAAAGATGTAACGATTAAGATGGCTAGGGATCGAGTACAAGTTCATTTGCCAGAGAGTAATAGTTTCATATGTAAAAGCCACCTACAGATGAGCGGAGGAACTAAACAGTAGGACTAATATTCGTAGCGCCATTAATTGCCAGACTTCAAAAACCCCGACGTTCAAGCGTTAACCGCCAATTACTTTTAAACGGTCGAACTGATTTTTCGCCAGCAGCGCACCGCAAGGGAACTTGCTTTTACGTAAAAAAACCGCTATCCATCTTTTTTTCGGTCGGGGGTTAAAAATGGAAGCGACTTACATGCTGTGCCGACCCCAATTAGAGCACAGAATGTGTTTGTTTATAAAGCTTTATTTATTATACATAAATAAGAAGGAACACAGATACAAATCAGAAAAGTAAACATACAACGGCGGACTTATCCCGTATAAGATTTCTTCTAGTCAACCAACAGTCAACATAAAAGTACTATAGTACTTTTATGATATAAGAGAAAGAAGCTTCTTCTTCCTTTCCTTACTATACTCTAGGTTATAACCTAGTAAGGAAAGGAAGAAGAAGCTTCTTTCTCTTTGTTACTTTATACATCTGAATGTACATGGCTAAAATACTAATTAATACAGGCATTCTTTGCTTTAAAAGAGGTTTCAAAATCTACCAAAATTCTAATAATTGAAATAAAAAGGCACGACATATGTAAAAACATAAGTTGTAAATTTTAAAACTTTTTGTCAAGTTTTACAACTTGAGCATTTAACTGTTAAGACCATTTGCTTCTTAAAGCTCATTTAAGAAATTAATACCTAAAGATATAAATTCGTTGTTTCGTAACAGCGTACGGAAATTTAAATTACCTACCAATCAGTAAAAGCCTCATAAAAATAACCCACTTGCACTGACTGCACTGTCATTACAGTCATGTTTATTCATTTGCTAATTAACTAACCATTCAACTATTCGCTATATGCGAATAACGTTTAAATGGCAAAATGTTTAATTTACAAAAAAATCTATTTTTTATTAACATACGAGTACATGCAAACGTTCGAATCGTACGAATCCAAAGAAAACAAAATGTTGCATGATGTTTTGATGTATAAACAAGTATATTGTATAGAACATTTATTGCCACTTGTTGACACGACCCGATAAAAATAGAGCACAAAAGCATTGAATAAAAAATATCGGATATTTTTTTATTACTTTTTTTTTTAATTTTTGACACATTTATTAGATTCACAAAGTAAAATAATCAGAAACATGTCTTAAAAAAATAACAATTACATATCAAAATAATATGCGCGTCATTTAGTCAAAAAGTCCGCCCCGAATTTAATAATTAGTTATTCTTATAATATAGAAAATCTACTACATAATACATTTTTTTGCGAAGTAAATATTTCTCTAATAGGATATTTTGCTTACCGGCTATATAAACCAAGTTACACATGACGTTTTGCGATTCTCGCATTTTGCGCCAATCGATTATTCGATGCAACCACTCGATTCGTCCCCAATGCGTCTACATGCAACCGATTGATAGATAAGACTTGCAATTTTAATGCCAATGCGTTGTGAAGAAATGGAAGACTATTGTCTAATAAGTTACACGTAAAAGGAAGTTTAAAAGACAGAATTACGAGCATATTTTGTTGTAACGTCATAAAATAATGTCACTTGCTATGACCATATACATTATCAGTGTGATTTTAGATTAAGTATTGCAGAAAAACTGATATGAAGAGCGTTATTTGTCTCCAAGAAACTATGATGTCATAAGTATTCATTCAAATCCCAAAGAAAATATTCGTTTCGACGTTTAAATAAAGTATCTGATTTGATCTGTTGGAAAGTAATGAATTAGACCTTTACAGGCACTTTTACACGTCATTAAGTAAGTATAATTTACATTACGTGTAGTGTAGTGCATATTAAAACTTTTATTTTTTAAAGAAAAGCTACCGATACCAGCGCTTCGTAACAACCTCTGCTATAAGAAGAAACGCCTCAACTCATTTTCACAGTATTGGTTGCCTATTCGCCAGAGGGGCTTTGTCATATTATTATTATGTCTTTTTTAAATTAATAAATACTTTTATTATAATAGAATTTGGACACATTATACATGTAATGCTTGCGAACGAGTTAATAAACATAAATTTCTTAATAAGAGATACTAAGTAGTCACAAAAGGCAAAGCCGAGCTGACCAGGAGACGTATTTTTTTTGAAATCACTTGTCACATTACGAAGGGTTTGCGGGAGCGTTTCCAAACGGGCGCATTTTTGAATGGGTAGTTTGCGAAGGTTTCGCACGAGTGGTCTTGACCACTCGTAATTTTGACATTTGTAGCGTAGATATGTCATCGAAGCCAATCATGGTAAATCCGTTTCATTTCACGTTGCTTTTTTATTCATGTTCGAATTTTTAGAAAAGCAAAGACAAATTATCGATATTTTCTGCGTAAAACAATATTGTTTTTCGCTGACACGACGGTTTCAAAAATACGATCAATTTGTATTTTACGCGAGGGGTGAGTTGGAAAACTACACGTTTTGTGTTTCGCTGAGTCCCTCAATGAAAAATAGCACTCCAGTCGAGTTAGTCGCGAATGGTTTTAAACGCAAGTAGCCTATGTAGCAACTCGTCTAAAACGCTGATCCCTCCCGGCAGCATCCGTTCACGAGTTGACGCACGGATCAGCCATTGCTACTTATACATAATGCATACTTACTACCTACATATAATTATTTAGATTACCCCTAACACAACAGAATAGTACTTGTTTCAAATAATAATTACTCACGGAAATTAAATAATTAATTTGCATTAATAAAATTGCTTAATTCAGGAAACATGTTGATTTCATCAGTTATTACTGCGAAGTAATAATATTTGAATATAGTTTCCACTGTACACTGTATTATACAATTCTCAATCATACTACTGTATTTAACCGCTGACAAAGAAGGGGTGTTACGTTTGAAGTCAATATCTGTTTGTATGTCTGTGTGTTGGTCTGTGTCATCGTAGCTCTCGAATGGGTAGCGATTTCAATGCGGTTTGTTTTTCGTGAAAGCAAGTTTAGTTGGGGTTGTTTTTAGCTATGTTTGATGGAAATCGGTTAAGCGGTTCAAAAGTTATGGGGGTGTTAACGTGTTTTCTATATGGTCGTGCGTGTCATCAGTGGAGAACTAATGTAGTTCGCATCATCATCTTCAGGTCGACCTGACCAACCGTCACGACCCTCTCTGTACTACCAGAGCCATACTTGACCAGAGCAGCCAGAGGACTTGGGCTACACTCTCCACGCGGGCCAGACGGGTTGGAGAGGTCTCATTGATGTTTATAAGCTTTGTTTAGCTTGTATTACCTAAGTCGCCTTCTACGACATCCACGGGAGGACTTGGAGTAGTCCTATTTTACTCTGCCGGATACCACACGGCAAATTTGTACATAAAAACGTTTTTTTGTGTAACTCGATACATTCGATTATCGATTCTGTAATCGTATTCAAGGGCGTGTCATTGGTTCCCATGAAAGATTTCATTTCCGGATGGCCGCACTTCCGGTCGTAAACTCTTTTTGAATTGTAGTGAGTAGATAGGAGTACAAACAATAGTATTGTAAAATACAATTGGACTGTTTGTATAGTGGTTTGTAAACGTGCTAAAGTGATCTTTTATTTGTGATTTTTATGAAACCCTTGTACTTTATATAATACATAGGATTAAATCATTCAGATTGTGGTAGTCCCAAAGTAAGTTCAAGACTTGTATTATGGGATACTAACGCAACGATACCATATTTTATAACAAATAAATATATAAATAAACATCAACTTATTAAAAAGAAAGATGAAAAATTCACCATCTACTTCCATTTAGGTCCAGAGTAGCCCAGACTCCAGACATCGTTTAGATTTTAATTTACATTAAAATAATTACAATATTAGATTATTTTTTTTAGTTTGTAGCTTTTTTTTTCTATTCATCGATCTCTTCTTGTTTTTAATTTTTATGTTCTTTATGTAATCATACTTTTAATCTATAATTGGTTCGCGTTTCCGTTTTTTTTTCATGAAAAATTATGCATTTTTTGATATTTATCCGTTTTAAATCATCCTAATATTGTAAATCAATCAAGACACATTATGTACCATAATGTGTCTGGTCTAGTATGTAAACGAGTCTCTATCTATATGCTGAAGGAAAGGACATATTATTTTTAACGATTCAAGGTTAGACTTTGTGTTGTGAGGAGCCAAAGTAACAAAAATTTTGATAAAAATCTTCCTTATAGATTTTCAGACAAGTATCATTTCCTTTTTAATTCCTTATTGCGTTAATAACTACGTGTTAGTTCCTTTAATTAATTTCCGAGTAAAAAGGGGGGTGTTATAAGTTTGACGTTAATATCTGTCGGTCTGTCTGTCTGTTTGTCTGCCTGTCTGTCTGCGGCATCGTAACGGATGGACCTATTTCAATGTGGCTTTTTTTACGTCAAAACAAGTTCCTTTGCGGTGGTTCTTAACAAATAAAATGAAACAAAGCAGCAAAATCCTTTGCGAATTTAACCTCAAGTCACTGGCATGTACAGTACACCCACATTTTTTTTAATTCCTTAAGCTTTACATATTGGAATTTATTCCATTTTTTTAAACCCAGTTATTTATGGAGTGTCGATTTGAAAATTCTTTTTTTTTTTTACTTTTATTAAAGGCCAGTATCTGATCTTAGCTATTTAATATTCATTGTAAAGCAAAGAGGATCTATGTTTGCCATTATTGGGTGAAATATGGCAAATTAATTCACGAGGAACTTGTTAACTAGAATTTAATTGTGCTCGCTTTGTTTCGTGTTTAAAACACAGTCGTCATGTACATTTTTAAAGTAAGTAGGTTGGCTTTGCTGCACTGGTTACTTTTTTAGTCTACGCAATAAATAATGCTTTTAAAAAATTTGTAATATATTACCATGTTGCCTGTACTCGTACATGACGTTTATATTGCAAAGAAATCATTCTACTTTCATAACTCATTTCTACTTTACAATATCATTTGTCAAGTGATCATGGATGACATTTGCATAGTAGATATGAGGAAACTAATAAACATTTATACAATCATCCTTTCGGTTTCGCTGTAGTTGGGTAGAAATAGACTCTTCATTATCTCCGTTGCCAGATCGCCACACACGACGGATTAAGAAAATGGCTGTGACGCAAGAGGGGGAAACTGGCAAAAACTGAAACTCGTACGAGTATTAGCAAGATTGTAGTGCAGTCTCTACATGGGTTGTTTTCGTTTTAGACTAAGGCAAAAAACAGAAAAAAATAATTACAAAAAAAAAGAAATAATTAAAACAAAAAAAAAAAAAACTTTAAACGAAGAAAAAAAAATAAAGAATAGTTTTCTTAGTTTAAGTAAAAAATTAAAGAAAAACAGAAAAAAAATTAAATAAAGAAAAAAAGTTTTTTCATTTAATCATTTAGTCGAAAATTCAAATTCCTCTTGTCATGTGGTTTTCAATGTGCTCTAACATACGCGTTGGAAGTGCTAACCAAATTGTCACATTTGTATTCTATAGGTGTGAAGTCCATTCTACCTAATTAATATGAAATATTGTACAAAAAAATATGAAAAACAAGTTTTCGTCATATTTAAAATGGTGATCAGCACGAAGATTTTAACCACTTGAATATTATAATATTTTGTATTATGTACTTACATACGAATACTCGTAACAAAATATACCTACTGAAACTATAATAAATGTGTCCAGACCACTTAATGTGCTTGTTTTTAACAGGTTTGAAAAAAGGGGGAGAAGTTTTTCAATTACACCTCTATGTTTTATTTTTGTTTGTATGTTACGCGACGTTTTCGCCACTTACAAACCGATTCTGATGATTCTTTTTAGGGTTCCGTAGCCAAATGGCAAAAACGGAACCCTTATAGATTCGTCATGTCTGTCTGTCTGTCTGTCCGTCCGTATGTCACAGCCACTTTTTTCCGAAACTATAAGACCTATACTGTTGAAACTTGGTAAGTAGATGTATTGTGTGAACCGCATTAAGGTTTTGACACAAAAATAGAAAAAAAACAGTAAATTTTGGGGGTTCCCCATACTTAGAACTAAAACTCAAAAATTTATTTTTCATCAAACCCATACGTGTGGGGTATCTATGGATAGGTCTTCAAAAATGATATTGAGGTTTCTAATAGCATTTTTTTCTAAACCGAACACTTTGCGCGAGAGACACTTCCAAAGTGGAAAAAAGTGTGTCCCCCCCCCCGTAACTTCTAAAATAAGAGAATGATAAAACTAAAAAAAATATATGATGTTCATTACCATAAAAACTACCAGCGAAAATTGGTTTGAACGAGATCTAGTAAGTAGTTTTTTTTTAATACGTCATCATCATAAACGGCAATTTACCTTTCATTCAATCAACTCAAATATAAAAATTTTAAAAAACATACTACAAGACTTTTATATTATGTTATTTGCTACTACGGAACCCTTCATGGGCGAGTCCGACTCGCACTTGGCCGCTTATTTATTTTAAAGCCTTTATTACCAAGTTGGTTACATATTATTTTGGTAAAGATATAAGAAAGTGACGTCGGTTGTTATATTTGTTAAAAAAATATTTATTTTTTGATTTTTAGGATGTCATACCCACAGTGTAAAAACGGGACCATCCGTCTGTCTGTCAATCTGTCTGACTATTACCAGGCTGTATCTCATGAACCGTGATAGCTGCAGTTGAAATTTTCACACATGATGTATTTCTGTTGCTGCTATATCAACAAATACTAAAAAAAGAGTAAAAAATATATTTAAATGGGGCTCACATACAACAAACGTGTTTTTTTATAGATAATGGTTCGAAACCTTCCATGTCCGAGTCCGACTCGCACTTGGTTAGTTTTTGACTAGTGTTCTAGCCACTTTTTATTTATAAAAAAATACTACTTTTCTTTTTCCACAATGTGGCAGGTGCTTTACGGTACAAATGCTCTGATATATCGTATTAGAGCGTGAAATAAAAGCCAGATTATTAGTTATACAACTGCTGAGCCCGTTAAACTGGACCTTCTAGTGTTTTTTGTGGGTTAGGTATATTCGTACGTTTGTTACTGAATTAGTCCAAACTATAATTTAAGGATTTATTAAGAAAATTCGCTTTCACGTAAAAAAACCGCATCGAAATCGGTCCATCCGTTCGTGATCTACAATACAATACAAATACTTTTTATTGCAACATAAAAAAAAGGAAATAAAAAAAAGATGAATAAGACAGAATTATGATACAAAGGCGGACTTATCGCATAGCAATCTTTTCCAGTCAATTTTAGGTAGAGGGAGAAGTGAATATTAATGAGATATGCTTCTATGACAGACAGATAAACAAATTTACAACACCCCTCTTTGTATCGGGGGTTAGAAAGGAATCACTTCAAAACTTATAATTTCCTAACAATAGGTACATCAAAAATATAAAATTTCATAACATAAACAGTCTAATAACAAGTAAGTGCATAATATGTATCATTATGCAACGCTATCACAGCGCGACGTGTCTATAATGTAGCATGCATTTGTGCATCGGTTGCATAACTGAAACACGTGTGTGTTTCAAAATAGTTATAATAATAATTAGGAAACATTTGGCTTTGTATTTTCTCTTTTATTTAGTTAATACGCCTTAGTATCTATAAATACAAACGTATTTCGATGTTGCGTAATATGCCTAGTTTAAAAACTTAATTATGTGTTTTTACTGAATAAATGATTTATTATTATTATTTCAAAAAAACATTACGCCAAAGCAATAATAAATACTACAATTATATATTAAAAATCTAAACTATAAACTTAATTAAACTAAATTAAATAATTATAAAAACTATATTTTTTTTTGTAGATATTTAAGAGACATGCACTGGTACATGATGCTTCTTTTTAAGTTTTTTGTTAATTAATTAAATTTATAGAAATTAATTCAGTAGGTCTCATGGAGTAAACTTGCTCTTAAAAAATTGCTGGTGGTTATAGAGTCACTCAGTATTTTTTTGGCAAATTGTGAAAAATCTCTGATGTTCTTTGCTGTCTGGAATTAAATACTTTTTACATGTAACCCATACCTATAACTTTTTTTCAAAAGTATCCACAAGGTTAGGAACCTCTGTCTCCTCTATTTACTCACAATAGCAATTGACGTATGTAATGTACTAAACGTATGTACAAAAGGCGGAACAAAAGCAGGGGTTTCGTACGACAGTGACGCAATTCTTGCGAAGATAATGTCTGATTGTCTTTGAAGAGAGTATTGGCCCATAGACAATCCTACTTGTTTTTTAATAACAAAACAATGTTAACAACGTAACGTTAATAAAAGTTGTCAAACGTGTTAATATGATATCGAATTATTGATGATCCATTGTTCAGAGAAAAACACGTTTGTTTATTTCGTCTAAATTTTAACCGACTTCCGAAAAGAAGGAGGGCTTTTTTTACGTATGTTCAGCCTTTTATTCGAAGACGCCTAGACCAATTTGAAAAATTCTTTCTTTGTTTAAAAGGCTATACATTTAAGGTGGTTATTTTTTTTTAATTGGTTGTGTAGTATGAGTATGAAGACGGTTTTCTGTTTTGAAAAATTATGAAATTAGTCATTCGCAGGCGCTTTTAATTCTACATAATGATCATATCGGGGTAGGCTGAACCTAAGATAATAGAGAATCTACATTTGCATCCCACACAGGCATTAGACCATCCATACTTCCTTACAGTAACCAAATGGTGCAAAAAAAGGCGTCCAAAAATGATCTAAAACAAATGTAAATGGAGAAAAGATACTGGAGATTCCAAATTAATATAAAAAAATATATAAAAAAATAGTCAATACTTATAGTCTTTAGTATTTGGAATTTTATCAATAGTACTACTGGTTGAACAAACTACTAGCTCATAATTTATTATTTAAATTATAATTTCTCTAAGCGCATTTATTATTTTTTTAGAGCCCGTTATATCCCATTGTTGGGCAAAGGCCTCCCTCTCGGCTCTCCATTTCTCTCTGTCTTGCGCTTTTGCTTGCCAGTCCTTTGAGTAGGCTTCTAAGTCGTCACGCCATCTACGCATAGGTTTTCCAGGACGCGGGGTCCACAAAGTTACAGTTTTGGCCCATAGTTCGGTCGGCATGCGGCTGACGTGACCGGCCCAATCCCATTTTAATTTAGCGGCGGTGTCGTTCACGTCTGCAACTTTGGTGATGGATCGCAGGGTGGTGTTGCGGACTCTATCTATTCTCTTGATACTAAGCATACTGCGCTCCATGGCACGTTGGCAAACCCCGAGCCCGGACCTCTGAGCTTTTGTCAAAGACCAAGTCTGAGCCCCATATGTAAGAGTTGGAAGGATGCACATGTCCATGAGTTTGCGTTTATGTGTTAAAGGAAGTTTCCCCTTCATAAGTTCCTTCATGGACCAATAGTTCCTCCAGGCGCTTTCGGTGCGTCTCGCAACTTCTTTTTCTTGTCGCGCCTGGAAGGATACTAATTGGCCGAGGTACACATACTCATCGACATATTCCATCTTCTCACCCTGAACTTGTACGTTGTACTTAGTGCTATTAGACATGAGCTTAGTCTTTGACATTATCATCTTTAGTCCGACCTCGTGGCTGGCTGCATGCAGATCCTCTAGCATTCCTTGTAGTTCTGATGCTGAGGAAGAGAATAATACGATATCGTCCGCAAAGCGTAGGTTGCTGAGTTTACGGTCACCAACGTCAATGCCTCGTTCTTGCCACTTATCCGCTAAATTTCGGAAGACTTCTTCTAAGGTGCTAATGAAAATCTTCGGGGACAAAGGGTCACCTTGTTTGACGCCTTTTTCGATATTGAATTTAGGACCGGATGATTCGAGTTTGATGGAGGCTGTGCTGCTATTGTAAATAATGTACAGGAGATCTATGTAAGTTTGGTCTATTTCTTGAATTTTGAGGGCAGTAAATAATGATGAATGAGATATGCTGTCAAAAGCTTTGGCGTAATCAACAAACCCTACGTAAAGGGGGAGATTAAATTCGTTGTATTTTTCTATTATTTGATTTAAAGTTTCAAGATGGTCTATTGTTGAGAGGCCGGGACGGAAACCTGCCTGTTCTGGGGGCTGATGCAAATCTAGTTTGGCTGCTATGCGAGACTCTATTACTTTTATGAAAAGTTTATACAGGTGAGAAACAAGGCTAATCGGTCTATAGTTGTTGATGTCAGATTTTTTACCTTTCTTAAATAATAATATTATGTTGGCATGACAGAACTCATCTGGAAGTTTTTTCTAAAATCTTGGCTGGTAGTTTTATTTCTTACTGATTCTCGTCTTTCAATTAGGTCAATTGTATTTTGTGTTAGTTTCTTATGTTTATTTCTTATGTTTTTGTTTTTTTTACTAGCTATCATTATACTATTTTTAAGCGCATAAGCGCATTTGAAGATTAGAAATCTTTCATTTTGGTTTTATTATAATAAAACTCAATAATTATTTATTATTATTTTATAATAAATAATTATTGAGTTTTATTATTCATTCATTCATGAAAATGAATGAATGAATAATAATAAAATTGAAATGCGCTTAGAGAAATTAGTTTAATTGATAAATTATGAGCTAGTTGTTTGTTCCACCAGTAGGACTACTGGGAATGTCAGTACCAGGAGGGCTATTGGGCAACTAGAAACTAGAATTATGGATTTAACAATATCTCTGCTACGTATCTACTAAATCCAGTACGTGCATAGACTAATTCGTGTTTTAATTAACTTTCTCTTTTACTCGTGTAGAAAATGCACCTATTAGACCACCTCCATGTCTGCAGGTGTGTGGGACCACCTACTGGGTCCAAGTATTTTCAAGTCGTGGAAAGTTAGGAAATTAAATCGAGTCGTTGAGGTAGGTAAAGCATATGTAGGCGTTGAAGCAAAAAGGGTCCAGCAGTAGGGTATTGAGATAGGACTAAGTTCGATATCTAGAATAGCTAATTGATAGATAATAATAAATCTTATACCTTTAAACGAGCAATTCTTGTATATTTATTTATTTATATGTATATTTCTGTGATCTCGGAAACAACTAACGATTTCGCTGAAATTTGGTATATGGGGCTTTTCGGGGGTAAACAATCGATCTAGATTAGTTTTATGTTTGGGAAAACGCGTGTTTTCGAGTTTTCATGCGTTTATATTTCCACGGAGAATATGGTCGCTAATTTCGTCCCGCTGGGCGCTATCCTTCTGGCTCAGCGGTCAACTCGGACCGCTAGAAAGAGTGTTACGGGTACGAATCCCACTCGATGACTTACTTTTGTTTTTTTTATGTTCATGTATTTAATTTTTATTGTTTTTGACAGGTTTAAAAAAATGTAGTTAATTTTTGAGATGTAACCGAGCAAAGCTCGGTCGCCCAGGTACTAAAATATTATATACACGCATTTTCAGGAGGTTTATCTATCTGCTGCCCTAACCGCCGGTAGCTTAGCCTTGCCTCGCTGCCAGCGGGCAGCTAGATTAGGTTTTGTAATGTATTTATAAATTAATTTTATTGACTTATAACTAAATCTATGTTTATAAATAAATAAAGAGAAATAAAATATCTAATAACATTTTTTATCTGACGTTTGAATTTGAAGCTCCAAAAAAAGCTTGGTTTGAAAAAAAGCATTTTTAAAGCTTGTTATTGGTTTAAAAAATATATACTTAGAAACAATAAATAATTGAGCAATAATTAATAATCAATTAAAATCGTGAATGCAGTTTTTCACCTAATTTTCTTTGACTTTTTTTTCGAGATAGTTTCCATTGGATCCTTTTTGCTTGGACATATTGGTATAAGCATATTACAGCAAACTTAGTCCATGTTACATTTACTTACATTTATTGGGAAGAATATGGCAAACAAAAATCAGTATTAGTATAGCGCCACTGATTGATGTTATTTTCGTATTTTATCTTATAAACCTATTTGTTGTGTATTATCTATAATGAAAAAAATTTGATATATTTTGCGTATAATAGACGAAAACTACCTAAATCCATAGACCATACAGGATTAGGTATAAACAAAAAAAAATTGTAAGTAAAATTAATTTAAAAGTTCAAGTCAAAATCTTTACCTTGATATATTGTTTTACCTCTACTACAAAGTTAATGTATTATTTGTAAATATATACGCATTATAATGTTAAAAATAGCAAGGTAATTATAAATATAAAAAGAAATAGTAAAATGTTGCACGGTATGCGGTAAATAATTATGCGGAACACCGTTTCCCCGGAAATTTTAACTGAATTTTCTATTATAATTTAATTAATCAATCAATAGGGTGAATTCAGTCCATAATACTAAACAACTTTCCCCAAGATACATATCGAAATATGAAAAGTAATATTTGGCCTCCCATACAAGTTGACCGATCAACCGATCCGAGTAGGTATAGAAAGCCAAAAAAATATTTTTCATAATCCGACATATGTTCCTAGGGGAAAGTTGTTCAGTATCACAGAATGAATTCACCCTTTAAATAGTTTCAGTATATTTTGTTAGACCTTATATAACTTACTAATTGTACGAATAATCTTATGTTGTGAAAGTATTTTAGTATTAATAACAGGCTTTGTTTTTTTTTCAGGTACTTACAATTATAATTGCAAGAATAACATTGTTTCTTGTCTTGTCACAGAATAAGTAAGTGTTAAGACTTCTTCAGCTTTAGTACGCAATGGTTTTTTTAAGTTGCCCTATGCCATATTCCATGCTGGTCTGGTAAAAAGAAAAAACGTTAAATGTACCAGCTGCTTCTCTTTCCGCGCAGATCGTAAAACCGGTCGAGGGAATAGGCAAGATATGTAACATGTTAAAATGCGATGAGGCCAGCAACAATCACTTTTGATTCCTCCATCCTAAGGCCCAGCATATCACACTAAGCGTGGCCTTTGGGTCTTACGGCTCTGGGCTCTGTCTGCCCCGTCAGGGATAAAGACGTGAAAATGTATCTGTATCTCATGCCATATTTTTTTACTATCATTCATCATATCACATCAGCCATAGAAAGTTCACTTTTTACTTTAAATATCTTTTTACTATACTTAGATATATTTTTCTTCATATAAAGCCATGTGGTTTCCGGCCGAGTAGAATAGTCACTCCAAGTTATTCCGTGGATGTTGTAGAAGGCGACTTAGGAAATACAAGCTAAACCAAGCTTATTAACATCATGAGACTCTCTCCAACCCGTCCGGCCAGCGAGGAGAGTGTAGGTCAAGTCCTCTGTCTGCTCTGGACAAGAAAGGCTCTGGTAGTAAAGAGAGGGTCGTGCGTGCAGGAGCACGCCCGACCCTCTCTTTACTACCCCAGAGTGCAGACAAAAATACCTGATGATGATGATATTTTTACTAAAGCAATAGAAACAAAGCACAATGTGTTAGTAAGTGACTAAGACACATGTATTACGGTCACCTTAGCACTAAATTATCAGCAATTTACTTTATAACAAAAGCTGTAAATCATCTTACTGAAACAATGTGTTCAGAGCCGGAAAACAAGTTATTCATGATATAAAGTTCAAACATTTGTACAAATGTTCTGAGACGTGCGTTCAAACCGTTACAGTTAAGAACAAATTGTTGCGAAATGTGCGTCAATAAAGATTTGGATCGTTTGCTCAAGTGTTTTAGAAGAATTACGTTTTGATTCGGTCATAACATCTACTTAACTAAAAGAGAAAAAAAAGGCAAAAGAGGTTTGTTAGTATCATTGCAAGTGGAAGTCCATAGTCTCTGCCTACCCCTGTGGGAAACAGGCGTGATATTATGTATGTATGTATGTATCTAACTGGCACAAAACTGACTGAAAAAAAAAACGGTAATCTAGTTTTCAGAACTATCTGGTTCTACCTAGAAATAAAAATATTTGAGAAAAGGCATGAATGGAGACTTTCTACTAATATCCACAGATAAGAGAATGCACTTCAAAGCTTAAAGAAGTAGCTATAGTATAATACTCATACAAAACTTGGACGTTACTGCGTTACCAAAACTGATAATGAAATCTGTTTGATGAATTTAATAATGTATGTAATGTAGTTAGACAAAAAAAATATACAAAAAACAAAATATCACAATATCAATTGACAGTCACAGAAAAATTAAATACCATAGCGATCTAATATAGCCCGTGGTTCGTTTTATTACGGGTTTGTACCTTCCACGTTATATACTTTAAACCAAGAAAAAAAAAAAACTGAAATCGGTTCACAAATGACGGAGTAGTAACTGCCTCCGTGGTGTAATGGTTAGAGCGTTTGGCTCATACCCGGAGGTCGCGGTTTCGATTTCCATCGGGACAACGACTTTGTGTTATTGTCCTAGTTTGGTTAGGACATTGCAGGCTGATCACCTGATTGTCTGATAAGTAAGATGATCCGTGCTTCGGAGGGCACGTTAAGCCGACGGTCCCGGTCACTGTCTTTGACATTGGTCGTTACCTAAAACCATGTCATAGGCCTTTAAGGCGGTTAAAAAACTCTGACACTAGTGTTAGTCACTAACACACGAAAAGAAGAAGAAGAAGAATGACGGAGTTCTGATCTGAGGTACCAAGCATTCAAAATACTTATATCTGGAGTCATATCGTAACCTCCACTTATTTTTGACGTCAGTGGAAAATATATAAGACCCATACGGGTATTGCTACCAATGTTTATCTGTTTATAAACAATTTATGCAAAACGCCTCGTGGTAATGGTGGTTCGGACGCAAAGGTTAAAAGCGAAAAGTAATTCCGCAAGCCTACTTTGTATAAAATTATTGCTTAGAAGAAATGTATTGCAAAACGAGATATAAATTTTAAAAAAATAAAAACTATACACTAATTATACATTCTTACGTCTTTCTCCCTAATTGTGCAGACAGAGCCCTATATGTCTTGTTTATTATTATACTTTAAAGTGGGATAAGGTAAGGAGAAAGAAAGATTATTATATTTTAAATCTTTATCACAGAATTAATACATGTATTACATACAGAACGGAAAACCCTAGTCTTTATACCAATAAATAACGAAGCCTGCGACTTCATTCGCGTATACTTTATGACTCCAGAAAAGGTTCATCAGGCTGAACAACGTTTGCTGAGACGTCATTATATTTCTTATAGTTTAGCTGGACCATTAGGGTTCTCATACCCTATATGTTGCCCAGCTGTAAAAAAAAGTTTCATTTGAATCCGTCCAGTATTTTCGGAGATAGATATACGTAACGTTAACTAAAGTGCAAATAAACGACTCTAAACCTTTGTTCGCAGTGCCCTTTTGACATTTTGGACATCGATTACACATTGGATCAATTTGTTCAAATACCACTCGATTGAGTCATAAAGTAATAGAGAATTACTCGAAGGAAATTACGGGTTTATTTTAATGCAAAAGAGGTCAGAAGTACCCGTACATACGTATAAAGAGTGATGAGTGTGTAAAAAAATTGAAGAAATGGAGCGAAAGAGCAAGATCCGTCTCAAGACTCTCAAGTTTGCTTTCTTGGACAATTTCCAAATATCTCCATATGTAATATGAACTTAAATGCCTAAAAATATGATATACATGCATTTTCAACTTTTTTACGTTTGCATGAGTTAAACAAATTTAGTTAGTCGCGAATTAGCCTATGCATCAACTCGTCTAAAATGCTGATTGTCTAAACCGTATGTCGTCATAATAGGAATCTCGTCCAAAAATGAGGTGGTCTAAATGAAATAGGACGTCTAAAAACTCCATTTTTTTTGAGAGGATTCTTAATTCGATTTCTACCCTTAGGCACAGAATAAGTACCAGCACTCACGTACCTTAGGATAAGTCTATTTAAATTTCAGAAAAAAGTAATACTAATGTAACAGATTACAAATATTATTTTTATTTCAAAACTCTAACCGTCTTATTATAAAACGCAGACTAACTTTGTTACTAGGTTTAAACCATTATCCGACCAAATCAAGTTGACATCTAGTTATAAACCACAATCTCATCTGAAAATGTCAACTTGATTTGGTCGGATAATGGTTTAAACCTAATAACAAAGTTAGTCCTGGTTTTTTAATAAGACGGTAATTGTGTATATTGTATTCTTAAAATCCAGATTGTTGCGTTCTTAAAATTAATGTTATCACCTGCGTTAGTTCCTGGTAAGGCGTAATAAACTATTGTTGTGTGTGAAAGTGTTTCGGAATTTTCGTGTATTGTGTATTTTTATGTTTTTTGAGTCGTCGGCAATTGTAGTTTTGAAAGTAAAATTGTGAATTCACTTTCTCATGAAAAGTCATGAGTTTTTGTAAAGTTCGTTTGAAGTGTAATAAATCTGACCATGGGCTATACTAGATCACTATAATATAATTAAAATTAAAATAACATTAAATAATATATTAATATTATATAATACACGTTGACAGACAGTATTTTTTATGTTAGTATGTACGTACTATATCTTCTTCTTCTTCTTCGACGTTTCCCTATCAGAGGTCAGTTTTGTAAGCCATATGCCTTCTTTATATACCTTTACAAACTGTGGATATGGTACATCCACAGTACAATATGGATAAAATACGGATGTATTCCCTATGAATTTCTTTAGAGCACGGAAAGTGACGTTTTATAATCTGTCCTATAAAAAGACATCAACTGACCAAGTATAAAAACATATTATGGTTTCTACAAATTATTGTAAAAGTGATGGACATGACAAACCTATACTTAGTTGCAAATTTAAAAATTAATGATATAGTCACATCACAGCCGTGAATTTCATCATCATCATCAGGTCTTTTTACCTCCACTGCAGGAGCAGGACTCTCTCTGTACTACCAGAGCCATACTCGGACAGAGCAGCCAGAGGACTTGGCCTACACTCTCCTCGACGGCTAATATATTTCCTAGAAATTACATAAAATAAATAAAATTACCTATAAATTTAACTTAATCATCGTACTTTGCATTGGAAGGCGGATATTTTCCAACATGTCGGATCGCCCAAATATTTATACCTGTTACGGTCTTACTCTAGGTCTAATTAGGGTCGCCAACCGCTAATTAGCGATGATATTGCAGGGTCATCGACATCAGGCTTAGATTTCATGCATATTTTTTTTTATTTGTAAAATTCATTAAACATCCTCTGCTATTTGGGGTTCCGTACCCAAAGGGTAAAAACGGGAGCCTTTTACTAAAACTCCGCTGTCCGTCCGTACGTCTGTCTCTCCGTTCGCCTGTCTGTCACAAGGCTGTATCTCATGAATCGTGATAGCTATTACGTGATAGATAGATTTATTTCTGTTGCCGCTCCTATGGCGTTGGGTGTCTGTTACGTTAGTTATATCTGTATCTTTTTTATTGCTTTTAATTTAAGTTATATTTAATTAATTAGAGTACTACTTTTTTTAAATAATAACAAGTACGCCGTGTGGTTTCCGGCAGAGTAGAATAGAGCCACTCCAAGGCTTCTCGTGGATGTCGTAGAAGGCGACATAGGAAATACAAGCTAAACAAAGCTTATAAACATCATAAGACCTCTCCAACCCGTCTCCCCAGCGAGGAGAGTGTAGACCAAGGCCTCTGGTTGCTCTGGCCAAGTATGGCTCTGTTAGTACAGTAAGGATCGTGCTCCTGCAGTAGAAACAAAAAAACCTCATGATGATGATAATTAATAAAATATTTTAATGTTTTAGTTATTACCTTTTATACCTTCTAGTGACAAGGAAGAGAAATAATTATGTTTATAATTATAAAGCGATGGGTAGTGGTATTGGACAGCCCTAGCGACTGACTATTTGCACTGGCCGACCGCATTCCGCGCAAGGGTCCGCCGGCAAAACTAAATACACTCCCACTGGGCATTCTCTGAGCAATCTATTTGGAAACATCTGTATTTTAGGAACATATTATGTTATAAAGCATCATAAAACCAATAAATTTGTAATTAGAAAAACTATATGTACATAACCAACCACCTTTAGACACCGAGCCGAGTAGGTACATTTTCCACAAAAAGTCTTCGGATCTACAGAAGTTTATTTCAAAAAAACAACCGCATAACATCTTTAAAATTTGCATACTAACTATAGGTATTGTGTTAAGATTTCAATGCCACCTATTGTCTATCATCGGTCGACGACCGACCACCAAACAGACAAATCTCTTGCTCTTCAATATTGCGTATAAACACCATACAGGGGCGTAGCTATCGCGAAAACATACAAGGGCCCCGGGCATAGTACGTAAGTCTGTCAAGTTTTTATCTTCTTATTTTATAATTTAAAAAAAGAATGGCATGCGAAGGATGGTACAGAGATTGGCAATTGTCGAGGCGGCCAGACGCCCGCAGCCGACCACTTAACACTTAATACGAGATTCCGTTCTATAGGAAATACTCATACAATTCTGTGAGTAGTTTGATATGTAAACTCTTGACTTACAAACTTAAAAAATTTCGGCTGAGATAGTATTCGTGGTTATTATAAGTATTCTATTACCGGGCTACAGAAGCCCAAACTGCCAAGGTATGTAAGCAAAAATTCGCAAAATGTTATCCATAATCTCTATCAAACTCTTATTTATTTGCAAGTTCAAGTCAACGCTGTTCGCGTAAGTAAAACCTCTAGCTAGGTGAAAATGAATGAAATGAAAAATAAAAATGAAAAATGTTTTATTTACGTAAACAGTAATGATCTTACATAACTAGGTGTTGGAGTCTCCTTTTAAGCTATCAAAGATGCCTGTGCCAGGAGGCTCCGCTCTTCTTTATTTACAATTGACTTTAAGATCGTGTAAACAAATTATATATTATATACTATAAATAGGCACGGCGTGTGCATGTGGGTAAGAGTGCAAAAAAATATTTGAAAATTTAACAGTTACTCGTAAGATTTCTTTTTTTTTATGAATTACTTATTCCGAACTTTCCTAGGTATCCCAAAGCAAATTTTTTAAAGGATCAGGGTTAAGTTCGAAAAGGGTTACAGACAAAAAAGGAATAACAAGTACCAAATTAAGTATTAGAAAAATACCTAACATTAAGCCCCTCAGAATGTTTAACACAGGGCCCGTGTAGGGCAAGCCACGCCCCTGACATCACAAACCAAAGGTCAAAGTATTTCGAAAACTACGCAGGTTACGATTGCACTAAGCACCATCCGCGCTTTTTTGCAATTGTTATTGTGTTTTACACTACATTTTACATGCATTTTAAAAGTAAGATATGTAACCCGAATGTCATCATATGTGACCGTGACAGAGATAAGATTTTGAAAAAATAATGGCTAGAAAAATAAAATACATATATTAACTACCTATTTTAAAATATGTAGTAAATAAGTAAACTTTAAAATATTTGAAAACTAATATTTTCAAATTAAAAAATGATACGTTACTGCACTTTTTTTTGGGATGCTAAAGTATTAAATCTTATTTTATCCTGAGCACTGTATGTAAAAAAACTCCTTGATATGACATATAAGTATTAAATATGACACAAATCAAAAATTATTGAGTTAGGTAATCGTAAAAAGATACAATCTTCTAAATAAGACAATTTTCTTATACATTTCTAATACATATTCAAAGCATAGGTATTTACTTAGTTCGAGTAAAATTTTACCTAGACACTGATAACTCTCAAGCTCACATTTATTATAAACCTATCTGTTTAAACAACATACCCCCCACAAACAAAATATCAAAAGCAATTTACAACGAACACTTACAAATTACATACAAGACAAATGCATTCTTCACGATAACCCTCTCATAACCTGTTCGTTCATTCCCGGTCCCCGTGACCCACATAACCTGCCGTAACATCCCATGGGGCCCAATTACACCATCATATCCTCAAGCGAACTGGTTCTAACCTACGACTATGTAAGGTACAGAATAGTCACTGCATTTGTTTCATTCGGTCAGACTTCTTGAATAATTTGAATTACTACTTTATAAGAGTAATTTCAAAGTAAAGCTCAAAATTTTTTTATTAAAGAAGTGTTTCTATAGTATCGAGGAGTTTCTAAAATGACATAATCTAATGATGACATTGTTTTTTTTTTTTCGGTAATTTGTTTTTAAGTATACTTAACCTAAGAATGGGTACTCTTGAAATATTATTTTATTTATAGCATCAATAATGTAATTATTAAGTGTGTTAGACTAAGCTGTTAATATTTCGACACAAAAAATGTTTTGTTATGAAATAAATAAATGAATGAATGAATGAATTTAAAAAAAATCATGGCTGTTAAGTAAGTAACAACTTTCTTATTATTCAAAGAAATTAAATTTCAAGATAGTTTGAAACATTATGGAAGGAAGGATCGAGGCAAGGAGTGGAAAATGAAGGCATGTAACAGTACTTGTATCTCATGTAAGAAATTGCTTTAACGATTGTAGTTATAATATGAAGTTATACATAATACAACGTGAAAGGGACTAGATATAGGTAATAAATCGAATCGGGCTATACTAGATCACTATAATATAGTATAATGAAATTTAAATAACAGTCAAATATTTAAAAAAAATCGACATTTCCATACGAAAGTGTGCAGCCAACCGGGCTATTTGTATGGGAATGTCCAATTTTTTCTTGTTTTTGACTGTTATTTTATTATTATTATACTCCTATATTATAGTGATCTAGTATAGCCCGTAGTACGATTTATTACGGGTATGTATCCCTTAAACGGGCAAAGGCATCCCTCCATTTTTTCCATTCAGTTCTGCTTAGAGCTATTTCTTTCCATATATATCTTATGTAAGATTTATCCATTTAGTTGCAATTTTTGTTAAAACTATTTATAGTAAAAAATTATATAATTTGTACACAACACAGTACTTGTATCACATATATGTAATTAATATGTATGTATATTGTAGTTGATATATAAAGTTATGTAACTTATTCATAATATAAAGTCATTAGGTACCAATAATATCAATGCTCAACATTATTATTCTACCTTATTTTTACTCTATGCTAGAACCAGAGAGAAAGCGCACATACCTTTTTACTTTTTATTTATTTTATTTGTTTGTAGAAAGACAACCGGTCTTAGATCGGTTTAGGAAACGGATGACCTGCTAATTAATTATTATATAATGATTTAATGATATTAATGATTCATAATAGTAATTAAGTCTTAGTTTCATGGGTGTTTGAAATGTTTTGATATTTTTTGTTGTTTTTGTTACTTTAAAAAAAAGTTTTATGTACTACATGGAACGTATATCAAAATGTAATTTTTTTTGCTTCTCATAGAAACTGGGATCAGCTGATCGGTCAATTTGTATAAACTAAAATTATTTTTTGTATTTCTTTCTCCACGTTCTTTGCAGAAAGTTATTCAGTATCATTCACTTAAAAATTGTTTCACTATATTTTGTTAGACCCTTTATGTTTTTTATACAGATAAAATGAGAAAAGGTTTTTGGCCACCTAATACGGCAAACATCATGGAAAGAAAGGTGGAAGTCATAATGAGGGGAAAGGAAGACCAAAAACATTGCCTATAGCAGCGGGAATTTTATCACACGTATTTAATTTTCAAATAATGAAATCTAATTACTTACCGATAGAAAATTATTTCTTATCAGGTTGAACAACTTTTGCTAAGGCGTCATTTTTATATTTCTTATAGTTTAGCTGGACCATTATGGTTCTGCATCAGGTGTTCTATTTTCTAAAATCATTTATACCCTATACGTTGCCAGACTTAACAGCTATATAACAAAAAAAGTTTCATGCGAATCCGTCCAGTATTTCAGGAGATTAGCGTGTACAAACAGACAAACAGTTTTTTTTTAAATTCTTTCTTTATTACTATGTCTCCATCACCCCCAATATTTTTTTTTTGGAAATATATTTATTGTACAGACACATTTTTTTACTGTTTTATTATATGTATAGATATAGACGATACAATTTTTTTTAATGATGCGATTATTAAGGTACAACGGGGCGGTTAAAAATAGATACAGCTTTATTATATTCCATCATTTGTATAACAGTAAGCAAATTTACCTTGTAGTATGAATGAAAAGTAAAATTACAGTTTTCTGCGAACAATACGTAAGTGCGTTCGCGTCCATTAAGGAGCGTGACTCTACGGGTTGTGTGGGTCGATGACCTATTGCCATTGCTATAGTTACGTCGATAGATCAACTATGCAGCTATGCAACCTAACTTGTAAAAGTAGGCCTAAGCGTGTGACTACTAGACTCGCCGATCATTAAAAAAAAGATTAAGCAACTTGCCAGTACATCGCACGTACCACAGATAATATAATTACTAACGTAAGTTTCCATTCTAGTCGCGATCCCTTACGGGATGGGCAGAGTCGTGCCTACTCATCGCCTTATAAACTTAATTATTTCTCTTCCTTGTCGCTAGATGGCACTATAAAGTAATAATTAAAATATTAAAATATTTCATTACTATTATTTAAGTATATATTAAGTATATGCTGTCATGCCTTTCCTTGCCACTTTTTGCTATACTAGTCGTGTGTGCTGCCATCTCTGTGAGGCTACACCGCAATTCCAGTTTTGCTTACCTAACTCCAATCCATACTTATATATAAAGCTGAAGAGTTTGTTTGTTTGTTTGAACGCGCTAATCTCAGGAACCACTGGTCCGATTTGAAAAATTCTTTCGGTATTAGATAGGTCGTATAACGAGAAAGGCTATAGGCTATATTGCATCACACCCGCGACTTCACTCGAGTGATTAACGCGGGCGAAGCCGCGCGCTGCCTCTAGTAGTTGATATGGCGTTAGGTGTCTGTTATGTTAGTAATTATGTTATCTTTGGCAGAGTCAAGCCTCTAAATGGGTTTAGCGAGACATAAAATATGTGCGTCTTTAAACTATGATGATTTCAAATAATTTAGATTTAACTAAAACAAAATATATATTGCCCTACAATGTAGCAATGCTGCCAGCCTTCTAGTCACTCTTTCGTAGGGGAAGGACTTTAGAGATTTTTTTTATTTAGAATTGTATATGTTTATAAGTAATTTATTTTTAGTATTTTAATGATTACTCTCTACTCAATCATATTTAACACTAATAGCGTCCGGAAAAGTGTTTAATTATAGATCATTAGGCACTGTGCGATCGACACGAAAAAGAGTGTGTCTAGAGGTTCTAAATAAAACGCGAAGGTTCAAGCACATCATAATTTATGTTCAGCAACTTTGCGAGAACTCAATCAAGAACTTTATTCAATTTCAAAACGACAAATTCGAAGCTTTATCGTCCAATCTAAATTATAGTGTATGCTTGCGTGTGAAGAAGCTTCAGTATTAATAGCTATTTGCCACGATCGGATCGCTTGGTGTTCGTCGATAACTTTGCACCTTCCGTCATTGATATACGAATTTATAGATGAAACAGACATTACAAGACTATTTTTTTTTATGAGCCTGTAGTGTCCCATTGTTGGGCAAAGGCCTCCTCTCTAGTCTTCCACAAACTTCTATCAGTGGCGATGGTTTGCCAGTTCTTTTCATGGGCCCTTAGTTCGTCTGACCACCGTGTTCGAGGGCGGCCTCTTTTTCGTCGCCAGCCTGCAGGGACCCAATCTGTTGTTATTTTAGCCCATCTATCCGGATGCATTCTGGTCTAATGACCAGCCCATTCCCACTTGAGCTCGGCTGCTTTCCGCCCCACATCTTTTATTTTGGTCTTGGAGCGAATGGTAGTATTGTGTATACGATACAAGACTATTAGCAAAATATTTTTTTAAACTAAAAATCGACTTCGTCCTTTAACAACACAACCGATGGGACCTCTTCGGAAGTTTACACTTTCAAGCAAAAAGCCTTTTAAACGTCCAGGCGTCTACGAATATTCGGTGAAAATTCATAGAAAATCACGACGAATTGATAACCTCCTCCTTTTCGGAAGTCGGCTAAAAAAATTGTTTTCTTTTTCGGTAGAAGTAGGCATTATGCACTTTTGCATGCGTGCGTGGTCCGTACATGAATTGGTGACCACAAGAGTCATAAAATATCACTTCCATCATCGTTAGGTGGCAGTCTTCAAACTATTTTAGATGCGTTAAGATATCTTGAAAAGCCTGAGACATCTTTTTTGAACCTTTATTCTTTTGCGACATCATACATTATACGGTAGGAATGCTTATTGCATGGGAGTCAACATTTATAATAGGCTAGATAGCAAAATGTAATTATTACCTCTAAAGGAGTTCAAAATCAAATTAAGAAAGTGGCTGGAGGAGCAGTGTTTCTACTCCGTTGATAAATATTTTTATTATTTTAAGTATCGGTCGCAGCTCACATATTTTTGATCACTTATAACATAAGTTTTTTAACAATATGAAATTGACATGCATGTGTAGATACGAATATGGAGTTAATTTTATTTTATTATTGTAATATTGACATAATTTAGTGACATTCTTCTACTTATTAGCCATAATTATTTAGCCAAATTTTTATTTGTACTTAAAACAGATTTTGCATGCCAGGTTCTGGTGAAAAGTGCTTGTGTCTATGTATAGTTTAATAACCCTTGTTACCACTTTTCTAGCAAATAAACTTTGATTTGATTTGGGCCACTGTTTATTTGCATCTTAGTTCTTTTCTTCATTATCTTCATCAGGTCTTTTTAGTCTCCACTGTAGGAGTACGACCCTCTCTATACTACTAGAGCCATATAAAATATGGTCAGAGCAGCCAGAGGATTTGGCCTACACTCTCCACGCTGGCCAGACGGGTAGGAGAGACGTCTCATGATGTTTATAGGCTTTGTTTAGCTATTCTACTCTGCTGAAAACCACACGGCCATAAGTTCTTTTGCACTAACTTATTTCGGACTTCAGGCTTGTGAATTCAGCTACACTTTTCACCGCTATAGAATTTTAAACAAATAATAGTACTCATTGATTAATAATTTTATTCTAGCTTCAAATCATACAATACACCGGATCTTGATACAAAATATATCATTGTCTTATAAAGATTAAATCTATTTTAGTCTATCGTATGTTATGGTAGAACTTTTAAGTAGGTAACTTTGGTGTCTGCAAAGTTTTATTGATAAAAGTTTTGGTTCAGTGTCTATCATTCGTAAGTCTGGTTTTGGTTTTAAATAGACACGAATCAAAGGAAAAGTTCGAGATATATCGACAGGTATTCCTGCAATCGTATAGTGTAACGTAGACTTCTTAAGTAATTTAAAATAATCAAAATATAAATTATTTACAATTTTAAAGATGTTTACTTTAAACTAAACTAAAACTAAATAAAAGAAAATATTAAAATAATATTAATGTATAATAATAAGTTGTTAGTTTTGATTCTGATTTTAAGTTTATTAATTAAGGTTCAATTTTAGGAATTTTAATCAATAATTGTTGTTTCTCCCATGCTGGTCTGGGAGAAATGAAAACACTTAGAATGTACCAGCTGCTTCTCTTCGCAGCGCAGATCGTAAAAGCCGTTTGAGGGAATGGGCAAAAATGCAAATCATGTTAACAGGCGATGTGGCTAGCAACCCATCACTGTATTGATTGCTGTTCCATCTTCTCGCCCACCATGACGCTAATAGTGGCTTTTGGGTCTTGCGGTCCTCTGCATAGAGCCGCAAGACCCAAAATGCTCTGTCTGCCCCATTAGGGATAAAGACGTGATAGTATGTATGTATGTATTGTTGTTTATATAAACGTAAAAAAATTATTTTCAACAAATTTCTCATTTATTTTCAGGTACGTAGTACACCTACACAACGAGACGTCATTTGGCAAAACACTTCAGGACATTTCAAAAGGTTTTACTCTTGGGTTGCAGTAAATATCCCTAATAGCAGGTTTGAATATTGAGTTAGTCAAAGTAGACCTACCAACCTAGTCCTACCAGTAGATCTGTGAGATCCCACCTATCCCAGCTTATTTTTTTATTTATTTTTTATTTTATTGATTCATGTACATACACTTGAAAAATTTACAAATAAAACCTTATAAAAGTAAACTTAGTACATAGGTGCTACTTATTTCTAAAGAAATTTCTTCCAGTAGACCCGCGAGAGGAAATGGGAAGAAAGAGGTAATTGCTTTAATTTTTTAGAGGTAATTTGCATGTAATGTAATTTGTGTGTAGTATGGTGGACTTTGATACACATTTATTGTTTTACTATTATGTCTGGAATCCCTGGCGGTCAAAGAATTAATTAAAAATTACCTTATAATCCAGAATAGCAACACAACTCTACCCTAATTTACAACGTGTAAAGGCTTTCGTGCTAGATAAGGGTGTGCGCCGCGCCGGCACTGCCTTGACACCACCTATTATGGCCAACAACCGACATGTTACGTGCTAGAGGTTGTTTTAGTGATTGCTTTTTAATTGCCTTAAGACAATGGAGGGTGACCCTTGGTACGTTTTTCAGCTAAAATTAGAAGAGGCCAATAGTTACACTAGTTCTATAGCAATGATAATAGTTGAATCATAATAGAAATCATCGCCAAAATACCTACCCTTTGTGGGCATCAAGGAAATGAAATAATCTCGATTAAAAAAATAAATAAAGTAAAAACAAAAACTAAATAAACCGTCCTTCCCATTACGTTAACACGTCGACGCCATCCCGCCACTCTAACTCTCAAACCGCCTATTTTCCCGTATAGACAGATCGTAAAAGACCAGGAATATGCGAATCCCGCGGCTTATGCTAGCAGCTAGCTAACCATCACAACTTTGATTCCCTTTTTCTTCCAAACGTGGTTTTTTGGGGCCCTTAAGCCTGGTTTACATATTGACAAGTGACAAGTGCGAGTGACAAGTGATATCTATGCTCTTGTCACTTGTCAGTGCCTGTTCACACACTCACTTGTCACTTGTCGCTAGCATAGGCCGAGAGTTTCACATATACCTCGCCTTTTTCCTTGTCACTTGTTAATATATTAACCAGGCTTTATTCTTTACTAGCTGTGACCGTGGGCTTCGCTCCCGTGGGAATTTCGGGATAAAAACTGTCCTATGTCCTTCCCTGGGTATCAAACTATATTCACATCAAATTTTATCTAAATAGGTTCAGTTGTTGAAGCGTGAAGTGGTAACAAACAAACAAATATACAAACTCTCTTTCTAACATTGGTGTCAGACCTTTCAAGGTGCCTAACCAGAGAATTCGACTCTATCTCAGTGCCTAACTAAAAGTATCTGACTTAGTTCAATAATTGTCATCTAGTTACAATGATTGAATTAATGTGCAGGTTTCCTCACGACGTGTTCGTACCAGAAGCAAGTATTAGTAGTTGAAAATGACCGTATCTCGGTACATGAGAACAAATCCAGAGGCTTGTCAACTTTTGGCTGTATAATATATTCCACGTATGTCGGATGCACCTAGATGGATTCCTGCAGATGGTCGCAGGAAAACGAGCATTCCTTGAAAACGTTGGAGTGATGACATCAGATGTTTTGATAAGAATTGGTCGCAGGTCGCACAAAATCAGAATAAGTAGAAGGACATGGGTGAGACCTATGTCCAACAGTGGGACATAAAGGATAATAAAAAATAAAACTTTTGTAATATTTTCGCAATATCATATCGCGCACGTTGCTCGACATTGATACTTTGAAGGTCAAGACCACATAGCGACTGCTACGACTAGTAACAGTAAAATTAACACGAATCTAGCGTGCCACCCGACTATTACAACGAGTGTTATCAAAAACTGTTATTCAGTTTGAGCGCCTTGGATGCGGCCAGTTATGTAAGGCCAAGTTTGATATCTTATTACTTTAAACAAGCGATTCTTTAGTGAACTAGCTGTGCCCGTGGACTTCGCTCCCGGTGTGAATATCGGGATAAAAACTATTCTATATGATTTCCTGGGTATCAAACTATATCCATATCAAATTTCATCTAAATAGGTTCAGTGGTTGAAGCGTGAAGTGGTAACAAACAAATATACAAACTCACTTTCAGATTTTTAATATTAGTAGAAGTATGATATAGTGAATAGGAAATAATTTTACTAACGAAAATGAAAACAGGCAAATAAAACTAAATACTTAATATTTAAATTACACTAAAAACTATACTAAAAATTAAAACTAAAACTAAGCGATTTTTGTATTTTTTAAATGTGCATGTGACGGAGGCATAACGTGACTCGGCTGTACGAACCTTTACTCTTTTACATACTTGATACCAATTTGGCGCCGTTTCTTTGACTTTGACACTTGAAACGGCGACAAGCTGTCATGAAGCACTTGCGCAAAAGAATAAAGGTTCATACAGCCGAGTTGCTATGAAAATAATGAGGATCTCGGAAATAGCTCTTGGCGATTTTTTTTTAGGTGCGTAGAGATGAAAATTAGATTTAGCTTCATTTAATTTTTAGAAAACCTCTTTTTATTGGTGGTTCGATAAAGCTCGGTCACCCAGCATCCCTACTTTTTTAAATGGATACTTACAATTTGTTACGAACACCTTCCATGTTGGTCTGGGAAAAAGAAAAAAACGTAGAATGTACCAACTGCTTCTAAATCTTGTTTTCATATATGCGATATGACTAGCAACTCACCACTATTTTTGTTTTGATACCCTTTTTTGTCTTCATCTTTCTGTGACTGTTACAGGCATGTTGGTTTGTTTTTTTTAACTATAATGTGTCGCATCAGAACTTTTAGCCTGTCAAAAAGATAAATGATTCCTTTTATACCCGTATGTTATCAAAATTGGTTACACTTATTATTTGAACCCTCACCTTGACTCCTGCCAATTATGTAAACTAAGCTTGAAACTGCCAGTAAGCATGCTTGGTTTCTATTTTTGGGTAACTGGGTGACGCGATGACGAAGCGGAGGCCACGGTCATACGCCCACTGGTCATCGTCACCGAGTAAAGCATGATACAATCTGAGCATTTATAAAGGATTCCTATATTCCCATAATATCTAGTATGCAACTGTACATAATTAGGTATTAAAACCCTCACGTGACACAATTGGGTATCTTCCTGGGTCAAAAATCAATTATTTGGTACTGTTAAGGTTCACTTGTCATGAGCATATTCCTTTCTAATATGATTTTAAATTTATTATTGCAGAAAACTGATATTAAGAGCGCTATTTAACTCCAAGAAACTATGACGTCATCTGCCTGTATTTCATACAAACCCCGTAGAGAATGATTGTTTTAATATTTAGAAAAAAATTATGTGATTTGACTTGTTGGAAAATAGCGGATTATTACACTCAGCTTCGCTTCGTGCTACGCCACCTAAGTTCGTGTTTTAATACCCCTATTATACAACAGTTGCATAAAAGTATTATATTAATCTGTGTCATCGTAAAGTATCTACACCGCAAGGGTTAAAGACGTCTCACATGAAATACAGCTATAAAGACCAACACATCACTTTTTGCGTGACGGTGGGCGCCTAGGTGAAAAGGCAAATTAGTGACGGGTTGCTCCGCATTTAAATCCTCACACAAAGACTGTGTTCTGCACCGAAATGCACGTGCTCGGGCTAGAGTTAGTCTGTAGAAAGTCCGACATCGTGAGCTCGTGACTTAGTGCTTGCTAAATCTGTATGCAAACAATTACATTTCATATTTGCTAACACTATTATATTGGTAGCTCTTTGCCCCCGGAGAAATTGTTTCAATCGATTTCAAAATGAAATATCTAATTGTGGTGGCAGCAGAAGAGAAATAGGATACGTCACCCTTTCCTACCAAGGGTGACGTTAAAGCAGGCGTGGATTTAGCCCTCAAAAAGGTGGTGGTCATAGTCATAAAATAGGCCAAGTGCGAGTGGGAGTCGAGTCTTCGCTCATCCATACTTATATATAAAGCTGAAGAGTTTGTTTGTTTTTTTGAACGCGCTAATCTCAGGAACCACTGGTCTGATTTGAAAAATTCTTTCCTTGCTGCTATGTCACGCTTTTTGAAGTCAAATAGCGCTCTTTTCTGCATTGATCAATCTAAAATCATGTTGAAAATATATCTAATAGGATATGATCAATGAAAAGTGACACTATTTTGTGACCTTTTATCTTGGAGATAAACGAAATCATTTATTTTTGACCCAGTCATCTACCTTTGTGGTCTGACATAGGCTGTAAAAAAGAAAGAAGAAACTTATAGAAAATTCTAGAAATTAAGTCTAGATTTTCAAGTTTTATTTAGACAAAAAAAATTAATTTACACAAAATTTTCTTAAAAACTAAATTAAAGAATAAAAAACTACTCACTACAATACAATTGTCTAGTCTAGATTGACCTGATCAAAGGCTTTATTGCAAAGGCACAGACATAAGTTAGCATTACATTAAGCTTGACCCTTCACCAGTGCTAAATACTTCAACAATACCATCCATATACATGAACGAGACCCGGATAGAAAATAGTGGCTGAGGGAATGTGGGTAATGTAATGAGAAACCAATGACTACATGTAATAAACTATATGAGGTTTTTCTTCTTTCTTTTTATCGGGTGGATAATAGTTAATACTGGTATTAGATATTTCGAGGTGCCTTAGGGCATCTGTTATATAAAATGACTGTAATCTAAAGACATTAGTCATAGAAATTACTCCCAAGAACATAAATTTACTCCCTAAGGTGCGAAACACTAAGTTAGAATTATATAAGGCTGTAGGAATATATATATATATATCCTATTCCACTAACGCCCACTATCACGCTAAGCGTGGCCTTTGGGTCTTACGCCCCTATGCTCTGTCTGCACCGTCAGGGTTATGAGTGAGAATGAGATGAACGAAAGAGTATATGATGTAAAAAGGGCGATATGGCGTGAACAGGGATATAGACGTGAAAATGTATCTGTATATCTGTAGGAACATGAATGACCTATTGAAGAAATTGATATAATTTATTAGTTTTTCATTATCTTTCCCCTCTCAGAGGTATCGTAATTGGCCACTTCGGTCGTAATAGAGAACAGGAGCAGCTTTATTTCTGCTACGATTTAAAGCCCAGTTTACTTTAAACATTACTCCTGAAGTCCAGTAATCCAGTAGTTCTGGACTGGAATAGACCAAAATGTAAACCGTATAGAAATATGAAGAAATATACATAATCAAGGTGAAATATTACGAAAAACTATTTATGGTAATCGTACCTACATGTAACTATAACTTAGACATCATATCGTCACAGCATACCATAATCGGTTTGTCGAACGAATCCCCAGACCGGAACAAACCTATGCGAGATTACCTCAGCTTACATAAACCCAGAGCAACGCCCGATGTCCACAACAAAGAGTTATGGCCACCCTGCGAATGTAATATAGTCCTAACTCGCGATGTTACCGATTGATACTACATTTAAATACTGATTTTGACTAAATGACCAAAGAAGAATTGAAAGAATTCGTTGAGAATTCTGCAAATACAATCTTATTTTAGTAGTATTTAATTTTTTGATATCCATCACCATCATCATCAGGTTCTTCCGTCTACACTGCAGGAGCACGACCCTCTCTGTCTGTACTACCAGAGCTAAACTTGGCCAAAGCAGTCAGAGGACTTTCAGAGGCCTACACTCTCTTCGCTGGTCAGACGGATTGGAAAGTTTGTTTAGCTTGTATATAAATAAAGAACAGCAGTAAAACTATTCGTTTGTTTATGTAATAAATTATGATACATGGGACATGGGACCCTGTTAATCGGATTTTTCGGAGAATTAGATTGATTATGTTATGTAACAAACTAATTGCCTTTTATACCTACATAGGTACATATAATTACAGGTTTACAAGCCTAATTTAAACTCCAGCCTTCATATTTTATTGACTTTCATGAATAACATGGACCAATCAATACATAGATATCCAAAGCTAGTTCACGTTGCGGTAATCTGACATAAACGTGAACGGTTAAAATAAAAGTAAAAAAATCTTTATTGCCATTTTAGGTACAACTAATTATATTAAATTCAAAATTAAAACCAAAGATTTTTATTATAAAAAAAATCAAACGAAAGGAGTGCTGTGCTTGTGTTACCTCGGCACTGAAACCGAGGTCTTTTTCAGACTTTTCGTCAAACAGTTTTTGAAGTGAAAACTTCTTTAGCGGCGTTGTGCACTTTTTTTGGAATGGGTAAAAAATGTTAAACTCGCGTCAGGACACGTGACCTGATCGAAAATTCGTAAGACGGATGGAGAGTAGACAGCTGGCGCGGCGTAGGAGAGGGAGTATCCCCCTCTCTTTCTACGGCGCGGCGAAAATGTATGCCTGCGCCTGCTGTTTCGCTTAGGCGGCGCAGCTGATGGCTCGACCGTTTGTGTAGTGGCCATACTGCTGTGTTTTCACTTCTGCCGGCACTCCCAGAGTGCAACCCGTCGTTTTTTTTTAAAGAATTAAGCCTATACTTGTTTTCATGTTGTGAGTAGCATTAAAAGTCAGGTTACTATAGTGAGTTAGGATCGTGGCGAGTAGGGTATCAGCAAGTACGCTCGCTATGCAGGCAAAAAGGGCATCTTCACATCGCACGCGCACTACCTCCATCAAACAGCCGGCAACCTGTGTGCCCTTTCACTTTCTGATGCCCGGGCGCATTGTTGTCCGACACGATATTATATATCCGAGTCACTTATTTACTGCTATTATGATGAGATGTTAAATTTCGACAAAATTTTGAAATTATAAACAAATTGTACATAGTATGAAGTTAAAAGAAGATATAGTGTGTAGTTCTCAATGTTGATGGTCAAAAATTATGACCCAATTTTATTTCAATATATGTAAATATACAAAAATACTAGGGCTATGGAAAAACTAGTCAAAATTCTAAACACTCGTACTTTAAGCAATTTCTTAAAAATTACTTACTAAATTGTGAAGAAATCAGATATGCTAAAATCGTCTGTATAAAAGAGTCTAAGACAAGGGCCTCCTTAAAGGATACATGAATTTTTCCGGGAAAAGTGCTGCCCCCTTATAAAATAAATTCTTTGAAAAGAAACGTAGATATCTATCCTATCGTTTAAAATTTAGTCTCATGCAGCTCTAAATAACCCTTCAAACTATTTTATGAACTGTTTTAAAGTGAGAAGGAAAAGCCTATTTTTTGCCAAAAGAGGCAGTTTTTATGTAAATTTATTTAAAATAGGGGGCAGCACAGGACCCCGTAAAATTCATGTATCCCGTGGAGTTTAAATCTTTAGTGGTGCGATTTTTCAAACGCGTAGTCACTACACGAACAGTTTTGGTATGGAAAAATCATTCGTTTAGGTGACTCCGCGTTTCAAAAATGGCACTTCAGGTCGACAATGGAAATAGACCGAGAAAGATCGTCCGACCTGCCACGACGTCTCGACGCGCGAGTTTTTGCCGGAGGCTGTTCGTGGAAAGGAAAGCTGATGCTGCAGCTTCCGACTGTTTCACATTTTGTTATATCGTACTAGTGGTGTTAGTGGCCAACAAACTTATCACTAACAATACATCTGGCCTGACATTCCTATTCCTTTTACTATTTACAGATAGTTAATAGATTCAGGTGCTACGGAAGTCAAAGTTACATACTATATGATTTGAATTACTTTGTGTGATTCCACCACCAGCTAGTTCATGCAAACTATTGCCGGCCGGCGCGGCGCCCACCCACTACTGTTAGTCCGCATACCTGCCACCAGCAGCCCGTGTGCACCCGCCACCAACAGTCGATGCATGATCCCTCCCATGCTGCTGCATCCGCTGTGGCTGCAGCAACATCGGACGTCGTATACGCGACAGGTGTTTCGCCTTTTCACAAGGCATCCTCAGGCACCAAACAATTTGTTGATCGTTCGGTGGTCAAACGTCGAGTGGTCGAATGATTACTTTCTTTTACTATTAACAGTTGTGATCTACCTAAATGTAACTGGTTCAGCGGGAGCGTTGTGGACTGTTGGGAATGTTATTATGAAGTGATTAAATGGAGGCCTGCTTACCTCAGACGAAAAACGCAAACACTATTCAGGCTACAGCCCTACTCTTTTAATTAATTATTATCTTACGCAGTAAAAAAAATCTATATCTATGATTATATTATAGCGTTTGTTTTTTGTTGTCGCTGATAGAGAGATCAGACTGAAGTTTTCTTCTTTTCTTGACACTAAGCAGGCCATAATCGAAAATAAGATGAACGAAGGAGGATATAATATAAAAAGAGCTATGTGGCGTGAATAGTAACAATGAAGATAAACGAAAAATAAATAATTAAATACATATATATGGACAAATTACACTGATTAAGCTAGCCCCAAAGTAAGTTCGAGACTTGTGTTATGGGATACTAACTCAACGATACTATATTTTATAACAAATATCTACATATTTAGATAAACATCCAAGACCCAGGACAATTTGAAAAAGGCCATTTTCCAACTTGCCCTGACCGGGAATCGAACCCGGGGCCTCTGGGTGGCGGACTAGCATGGTGACCATTACACCAAGGAGGTCGTCAAAAAAAAAAAGGAAAACGGCTTAATAAAATTGCTACGAATGGATATCCATCCTGATCTTACTTTCTTTCATACTTTTCGAAATGTCTGCTGAAGCTAAGCTTGCTCGCTGCACGTCAACTGAACACTCTAAGGCTCACTGCTTTGCTATCAAGCTTCAACAAGATCGCGACTCGCCGCGATGTCTCGAAGTGCGAGTTTTTGCCAGAGGCTTCGTGGAAAGGAAAGCTGCTGCAAAAGCTTCCGACTGCTTCACATTTTATGTCGAGCCAGTAGAAAAATATTGTGTCATATTATCTACATTTACTGTATGGATAAAATATAGAGGACTCGTGAAGAGAGTTATGAGTGTTGACGAAGCAAAAGAGGTTTGCAAGGATCGTAGTAAGTGGAAATCCATAGTCTCTGCCTACCCCCATGGGAAACAGGCGTGAAAATATGTATGTATGTATAGTGGACTCGTACAGGTTTGTTGGCAGAAAGGGCTACCTTTGATTGAACATGATAGGAATAAAAAAACAAAAAACTTAAGAAATTCATATACATACATACATACATACTATCACGTCTTTATCCCTAATGGGGCAGACAGAGCATTTTGGGTCTTGCGGTTCTATGCAGAGCCCAGGGCCGCAAGACCCAAAAGCCACTTTTAGCGTCATGGTGGGCGAGAAGATGGAAAAGCAATCAATACAGTGATGGGTTGCTAGCCACATCGCCTGTTAACATGATTTGCATTTTTGCCCATTCCCTCGATCGGCTTTTACGATCTGCGTGGGAAGAGAAGCAGCTGGTACATTCTAAGTTTTTTTTATTTCTCCCAGACCAGCAGAGAAACATTACAGGAATAAAATAACGAAAAACTTAAGGAATTCATATAATTCTCCATAAACGTAGTTACCATTATCATTTCAGCCACATAACGTCCACTGGCACATAGACCTCACCCAAAGATTTACAAAATGCTGATCAAGAGTGGTAAAAGATCAAAACTAAAAACCGACTTCACCCCCAGACTACACAACAGATTTTTCAAACTAAAAACAACTAAAAACAGAATTTTCAAAATCGGTCCAGGCGTCTTCGAATAATTGGTGAAAATAAAATACATAAATACATACATACATACATAATATCACGCCTGTTTTCCGCAGGGGATAAATACATAAATACATTTTTTTAATCTCCTTTTTTTGAAGTCGGTTAAAAATAAAATACAAGTTAAATAAAACCGAAACTTAGAAATTTTCCTTACTTCAATTACAATAACATATCTAAAAGCACAAAATTAATACTAGGGCTATGCTAAAAGGTAGTAAATCGAGAAAAAATCTATAAATCGAGAGATAGCCGACTGTAACTTACAAGTATGGTATGATTGAGCTTTTTGCTAAAGTTCCCGGAACGAAAGCTGAGGTCTGAGGAAACCTACGCACACAAACTTGCATCGCAGCTTTTACGGTAGTGTGTGTAATTGTGTAGGTATACGATTGGCGATTTTCAATTGATTTCTAATTAAGTTTATCTTTAATGTCGCTTTTGTTATCGGTACTTGCTTTTGGGAGGTTATTTGTATTTTTGTTCAAGTCAATTACTTATGGGCTAACCGCCGAAACCAAATCAGCTATTGCTCTCCTGAATTTCATTCTTTAGTCAAATTCACTTCTTAAATTAAATTAACATGGTTGCTTAAAAGAAAACGTTATTGTTAATTTTTGACAATAAACTTTTAATAAATAATTAAGTAGATTGACTTATAGTCATTAGGGTCGGCGCAAACGGGCCACCGACCACAGCCACCGGTTATATGAAAGACCGATTTTAATAACTGTGACAAATTATGTATTATATATATGAAAAGGATAGATTTGGTGCAAGATACTGAAACTTACTCCTTTAATTAAAAAAGATTGAAAAGATATATTTTTTGCTTCTATAAATACTGAAATTAGCTGATCGGACTTAAAATAGGCCGAAAATTGTTTTCGTGTTTGGATACGTACCATTTTTCTTTGGGAAAGATATTCAGTTTAATGGATTTAATATTAAAATTATTTATACTGGTTTTGTTCTCATAGAGGTATGTACATTAATAATTCCTATACTACTTCCTACTAATATTATAAATGCGAAAGTGAGTTTGCATATTTGTTTGTTTGTTACCACTTCACGCTTCATCCACTGAAATTATTTAGATAAAATTTGATTTTGATTATGAATGAATACTAATTTCAGTTAAAAACTAAATTAAACTCTAAATTAAACTAAACAAATAATAATAAAAAAAAGAAAAACCTTTGATTTGATTAGTTGGATAAAAACTATCCTATATCCTTCCCTGGGCATCAACCCAGGAAAGGATGTAGGATAGTTTCTATCCCGAAATTCCCACATGGAACGAAGCCCACGAGCACAGTTAGTATTATAAATGCGAAAGTAAGCTTGTATATTTCTTTCTTTGCTTGTTACCTCTTCACGCTTTTGATATAGATATGGGAGCGAAGCCCACGGGCACAACTAGTATATTATTAGATAACAAAAGGACATTAAACTAGTTTATACCGAGAACAAGTCTGAGTTTCATTAACAAATATGCGTCAGATGAGATTGCGTTAACTCTTGAACTTCTCTTTTCAAAGATCAAGGATGATGTTAATGTTCTAATCTAATCTATATTAGCACATTCGCTGTCAAAGAAGACTTGTGACCTTTAGTAAGTATGCACTAATAAATAAATTAGATCATCATTTCAGCCGCACAACGTCCACTGCTAGATTATTATTTTAGGGACGAAGTTCCTTATCGCGCGTTGCCAATGGAGGCTAGACCGAAAAAATTAAGACCAAAAGTTGTAACGACACTTTTTGCTATAGTTGCCGTGCGGCGTGCGCGTGTTTTTCTGTCTGTCTCTCTCTTTCCATCCGGGTGTCCCTTGTCACCTCTCAAGTTTTTTTATTATTTTATTTTTCCGGACCAAACACAGTATCGTCTTTATTCCTAGCGGGGAAGATAGAACTCCGGGCCATTTACTTGAACGTTTAGCGCATTAGTTGGCGTGAAGATGAAGAAAATAATCAAAATAGTGACGGGTTGCTAGCTGCATAAAGAAGCGATGGTGGTTAAATGGTTAGTGGTCACCGGATCTTGCGGTCCTAGGCACTGTTTATATTTATTTATTAATGTGAGGGAAAGACGTTATAGAGAATCGAAGAGTTCACGCCCACCATCACGCGTGGCCTACGGATCTTGCTGCCTTAGACTCTGTTTACCCTGTTAAGTACAAAGACGATAAAGTGTATCAAAACAGTATCAAGCTTCTTGATAAAATATGACCACAGGGACTCTATTTATTTGAGAAAGGCTCAGTAAATCTTGCGTAGAGGACATTTCATATTGTATAGAATATGGATGGTGGTCGAAAGTTGTATCACATGTGGTTAGATAGGTTATATATCTATACAATTTGCTGCTCAGCAGGTGGATGGGTGAAACTCAGAGGTGTATTTTATACTAGTTGATGCCAGCGACTTCGTCCACGTGAAATTTAGTTTTATTACGCACATTGATTGACTTTTATATATATATATATATATTAAATTATTGTTGATTTATTATTTAAAAAACACTGTCAAAACTATTTCGTAAGTACATACAAGTATCAGTCAAAAATTATTGTTTAGTCCCTAATTGTTTTTTCACAATTGACACTTAAAAAACTAGACAAAAGTTAATTTTCTATGAATGTAAGTATTTAGCTTATTAGGTCATTCTCTGTTTTTTACCTAATCCATACGTTGTTTTTTTTTTCACTCAAAAAAAGCGATACTTTAGGCGGAGAACAAAATAAGACATTGTATATTCGATATTTTTTTTGTGTTAATTTGTCAAAAAGCAAGTGGAAAAAATGCGACACGTAGGTTATAAAACATCTGGATAGTGGCCGATTTATAGATTAATTTAACTTAGAATAAGTACATACGATACAAATAGAAGAGATCTCTTTTGAGATAAGTAGTGCCAATGCACAACTTTTATTTTATGAATTCTCTGTATACATTTTTCATGCGCATAAATTGGTAAATAAATACAATACGAACAACTAAAAATCTTTTAAGCTTAAAATGAGCCAATTAATCATAGTATAGACAAGATATAAAATGTAGAAGATGTAAACCATAGATTTTTTTTGGGCACTTCGCACGCTTTGTTCTTATTTTGTAGAAGTATTGATAATTGCGTAGTTTAACTTCAATTACCACTAAAGCTACATGAAAGCGTTTTCTGGCGTACTAGTGCCACACGGCTTACTAACTTTCTTCATCATTAATTTCTGCTATAAAGTTAGACATGGAGGTAATTTTATAGAGACGACAAACGAATGCAAAGGTAATTTGAGATAAGTTAATTGATATTTTTATTAAATTAATGTTATGATTTGAAATGTGATTACTGTATCTTTTAATTGTAAATGCACCAAATATATAATTTTTCTTTCGTTCTTTGTGTTAAATAGAAAAAAATCATTGATAAGTTAAGAATTCCGACAAGCCTGCGTGTTATTACAATGTGTTTCATAGTGTCTCTATTGTGCGATCGGTCGTAAAACTGCATTTATATACGAGGAGGATTGTTTCGTTATAACAGTTTCCTCTTTTTTTTCTTTTTCGGACAGTTTCGGCATTTTGAGTGACCATTGGCAACCATTTTAGTTGGATTAGAAATTGTAAAATGCACCAGGCTCTGAAGTAAAAGTAGGTAAGACTGTAGAAAACGTACAAAAACATGTGTTTTAATGAATAGTTTTTCTTTAATATTTAAAATAAACATAAAAAGAAAACGTATATTATTATTATTTTTTATTCCTAACAAAAATAATAAATGATCGGCTTATTAAATGTTTGATGTCAATTCTAGTCATAAAACTCAAGATTTTATTGAAAGGCGATTAGCTCAAACCTGTTGTCGCCTATTTTTAAGTAATTATGTATCGCGACTTGGACAATAAATTGAAGCTTGTAAATATGATAAAGTTGTTTATATTGGTGTACTGAGTCGCCTTATTTCAAGTAGTACATTACATGTACCGGTACATGTAAATGTGCTAAACATACGTTAATGCGTAAATATAAAGATTATGTAGGTAGTGACATTGTGAAATGCGGGTGTCATTATCAAAAATATCTAAATCTGTGTTCATTCAACATCAATAAGGAAACACCGCTGCACTCCAGTCAGTCTGTCTGCGACCACGATGGATGCAACTCCTATTCGAAACGTTAGACGAAACAAAACAAAGGTTCGCGCTTAGCCCAGTTTATACAACGTGTTAATAAAATTACGCAAAACCTCTCAGGTTGTAACTCAGCCCATGAAACTGAACAACTTTTGTTCTACAATATTCCCAGATTGCCAGAAATAAAATTAAGATTGTCATACAAATTGACTCGATCAGCTGATCAGTTTGTATGAAAGTTCAAATATTATTTTTTTGGTTTTGTAAAAGTTGTAGAACAAAAGTTGTTTAGTTTTATGGGCTGAAGTACCATCTGAGAGGTTTTGCGTTATTTTATTAACACGTTGTATAATAAATTTAAAAATATAGGTACTTCGTTTTACAAAATATACTAAAACTATTTTCAGGCTGTATTCAGTCCATGATACTCTTAGACCATTTGGATATGTACTGTAAGATAACCAAGGAGCATATAATAAAGAAAAATTATTTTTGACTTCCCATCATAATCATCCGAGCGTATTTTCCCGGTTACATCCTCAGCAGTAATGCTTTAGAGCCTGGGGTCCGCTACCTAACCTAGGTGATTTGACGAGGTTAATGGTTTTTACACAGAGCGACTGCCGTCTGACCTCCGCAACCCAATAGACCAGAACCAATCCTTGGATAGTTTATTTTTGACTTTCCCTTATACAGGAGGAAATAGATATATAATATAGACTGAGAGCTCTTACAGACGAGGGACAGTGTGACCACGACACTAGTCGGCAACGCCCGGCGTCACGTTTTCCCTTTTTGCGGTTCTCCGTCCCGGTGTCCCCGAAATAAGCTTCGGGACGCTAAATTTTCCAGTTTTGACAGATGTGAAAAGTGTCGCACAGAATTTAGTGTTTCCCATAGCGGTGTCGGTGATACTGAAGAGCATATAAAGTCGGAAAACATAAAAATTCCCATCGTCCCGACGGCCGCACCAAGTTCAAATGATTTGAATAACTGAGCACTTGTTATTCCTTTTTAATTTAGAATAAAAACTATTTTGATAAATAAGAAATATGTTTTTTTTTTCTTCAATTGACGTAAATAAACCTTTGTCCCGTTTTGAGTAAAAAAATAAATGGTCACGTTAGTAATAGCCCTTGCACATCGTAAAAGCTCACGGCAAGCCTGATGAGAAAAAGTTTAGTTAAAGCTATTGTTGTTGTGTTATTGCCCATAAAAGCTTATAGCCATCGAAAACTAAGGTTATTGATTGATTCACATGGTAGTAATCTCTGACCGTTTTTCAATAACCAATTATTAAAGTAAACTTTCAATGTGAAAGCTGGGTTATATAAACTTATACAATTTGAGTGGGATCTTAGGACTGGTTCGGAGTTCGTGTTAACAAGTTTTTTTGCACGAGTTTTAAATTAATTAGTAAGTTGCCTTAAGGCCATATGTCAATTTTCCGGGGACATGTGCTGCCCACATTTGGAATATTAAAAAAAAATATCATTAAACATTGTGGTCTTACAAAGCTCTAGATTACCCATCAAAATATTTTTTTAACTACTGTTTAGTTTAAAGTGAGAACGCGCGTGACGCAATTTGCGGGTGACCCTAGGAGTTCCGTTCTGTATTATATACACTAGGGGTTCTGTAAGCTGTGTAGACCTCGCTAGACGTCACCCTTTGAAGTTTATCGGATGAAAAATTTGTTCAGACAAAAAAGTTGTTGCTTAATAAAGGCAATAAAAAAGATTCATGTCATTTTTTTAAATATTTTAAAATAGCTGAAATATAATTTTTTGATAGTTTCAACTGTCATATTCGCACATTCGAAAATTTTCGAAAAACTTAATCGACAAAGAAAATATTATTATGTATATATTTTAAACCTTTCACAAGAATTATTTAACACATTCACGGACACTAAGCCAGACACAATAGAAATAACAATTTAATTACGTCCACAGCCGTAAGTGTCCGTGAATGTGTTAAGAAATACTACCAGTAGGCGAGAACAGCCGGACAGACTGACAACCGGACAGCCGGACAAAAGCATTTTTGGCCAATCTCGAAACTGAGACGCTTCGCTCGCTCGGTTAATTACTTCTGTGCCATCATTTAATATCAGTATGAACATCCATAAATCTATATGCTAATGACCATTTTATCCCAGACCAGTTTAATATAGTATACCTAACGGTAAAAAGCCCGTTAAAGGCACGTAATGGACTCAAAATGTAAATATTGCATAACATTACTATTGTTTAAGTGATAGTATCTGTTACATTATGTAAATTAGTCAACTCTTTGAATATAAAACAAATAGATTATGGATAATTTTCTGTTACAATTTCATATTAAATTATTGCCCCATTAGGTTTACATTCATTATTTTAAAGCCATACTTGGCCAGAGCAGCCAGAGGACTTGGCCTACACTCTTGCTGGCCAGACGGGTTAGAGAGGTCTGATTGATGTTTATAAACTTTGTTTAGCATGTATTTCCATCGTTCGTTTGTTTGTTTGGTTCTTAAGACTGACTCGTTTGGCAGGCTCGTTTGCAAGTTCAGGCTGACTCGTTTGGCAGGATACGGAACACTGTTTGTCAATATCTAGCAACTAATCAAATTAGTTATTGATAGGAATTACATTTGTTCATGACATTTAGGTTAACTTCTTAAGTTTTTTTTACGCATGTCGTGTTTACCTGTAAGTGTTTGTTACATTATGTAAAAATCTTGTATGTAAATTTTAGAATTAAGTAACAATGTAAACAAATGTTGGTAAGCCATAATCAATAAATAAAAAATAAGACACCCGTAAGAGACGAAAGTCTAATCATATTACACTCTGCATTCCACACGCCCATTTTATACTTTATTCTTTCATCATTATCATCATCATCATCGACAGCCTTCTATATCCCACTGATGGGAATAGGCCTATGTCACAATGTATGCCTTTTTTTTTTTCGCGAGGTCTGCAGTTTACGGAGTCATTAGTTATATGTAGAAGCTCGTTGAAAGTAATAAGATAGCTCCCATAACTATAACAATATCACATACCCATAGACAATTAAATAACACCATCGTTACATAACCGACAACGGAAACAGGAGGTGCCAGCGCACATCCATCAACGAGTGAAAGTGCGCAAGAAATTGATGATGTTCATAACTGGTGTAGTGTAAATATTTTGGGTGTTACATTTCCATCCAGTTGTGAACCTGTTTTTGGACGGATTTAAAGCATAACGACAAATTTGGGCCATTTATTTTCTTGTAAATGTGAATAGAATGCGTACACTTTTACAATCTTTACTCGTATACAGGGTTACTGGTAAGTATAATATAACTCCTGTAAATTTGCACCAAGTAAAGTATTTTACTTTCTTTCTTTCTTTATTTTGGCTTCAAATAGGGATTAATAATTATATTGACTACCTATGTTAATTTAGGGATGCGGTGACTTGGTTCAAAATATTAACTAATCATTTACTAAGTGGAAAGGACAAATACCCGTAAAAAATCGAAACACGGCCTATACTAGAGTATAGTATAATGAATTTAAATTATCAGTCATAGAAAAAGAAAAAATCTAATATTCCCATGCAATGCTCGGGCGGCTGCACACTTTCATATGGAAATGTCAAATTTTTTTTTAGTAGTTGACTGATATTTTGATTCCATTATACTATAGTGATCTATTAAAGCCCGTGGTTTGGTTTATTACGGGTATGTCGCTACCACGTTATGTATTTTTTATGTATTAATGTAACATGCTATACTAATGCATGTAAAAGTGCGCAAGAAATTGATAATTTTTATAACTGGTGTAGTGTAAATATTTTGGGTGTTACATTGCCATCCAGTTGTGAACCTGTTTTTGGACGGTTTTAAAGTGTAGCGTCAATTTTGGGCCATTTATTTTCTTGTAAATCTTTAAGAATGCGTACACTTTTCAATTTTGCTTTCAAATAGGGATAAATTATAATTGGCTATGTTAATTTGAGGATGCGGTGACTTGGTTCAAAATATTAACTACTCATATACAATGTGAAAGTTGAATGTTTTTTTTATTTCTCCCATGCTGGTCTGGGAGAAATAAAAAAACTTAGAATGTACCAGCTGCTTCTCTTCCCACGCAGATCGTAAAAGCCGATCGAGGGAATGGGCAAAAATGCAAATCATGTTAACAGGCGATGCGGCTAGCAACCCATCACTGTATTGATTGCTTTTCCATCTTCTCGCCCACCATGACGCTAAAAGTGGCTTTTGGGTCTTGCGGCCCTGGGCTCTGCATAGAACCGCAAGACCCAAAATGCTCTGTCTGCCCCATTAGGGATAAAGACGTGATAGTATATATACAATGTGAAAGGGACATACCCGTAATAAATCAGATCATTAACCTTCAAAACAGATGTGAACCTGTTTTTGACGGTTTTAAAGTATGAAATCAATTTATGGTTTAGTTTCTTCCATGTTCATCAACACCATATTACGTCGATAAATAATAGCAAGCAATGGTGTGTAAATGAAACGCTAGGAAATGACTCGGACAAGCGTGGAAAATTGTCTAGTGTAACTACGATTTACTTCCGATGTAATTAGAAACAAACTCACGCTTTTTCGCAATTAAATGTTCCGCGACCTATTTGAAATAAATTATTTGAAAAGAAACGGAGATGAATAATTGAATAGTTAGGTACCCACGTATCGTAATACATCTTACTAAATTTTAAGATGCTGATTATGTAAAAAAGGTTATATGCAAGTCGTGTGGTTTCCGGCAGAGTAGAATAGGGCCATTCCAAGTCTTCTCGTAGATGTCGTACGATTAAAATTAGGATGCTTCTTAATTTCAAATTTCAAAACAGGGATAAATAGGGACTTTCGCGAAGCATCTGACTTAAGCTGGAGTCAATCATTGTATCGAGCTACACCAAACCAAAATACTTGTACTGAACGCCATTACAGACCATGATTAGTTAAAGAGGCAATTGAAATTAAGAAGCATCCTAATTTTAATCGAGAAGATGGCTTCAATTTTCTGTGACGTGGAATCCAGTGATTGAGCTTTGTAAACAGGGTGTGCGAACAACAAAATCAATTCCCGAACGGACACCGTCAGTGTTGTGTGTAAGGACTTATGCAACAAACGACGAAGAAAGAGGGTATACCAATAGGGTTACACTTGACGGCCGAACATCCATCGCAGCTTCTCAGTAGGACAGCAACCATGACGGTAGAAAGGTCATCGAAATATCTGTTAAAAAAACAGGATTAATCGCAGTAAGTCCCGTAATACTAATAACAGTTCGTACTTCACTGACAACAACGTAGCTCTTAATTAATATAGATGGTTATGGAAAGATCTTCCGGTCTATATCATAGTAAGCGAAAGTTACACGTATCTAGTTTATGTTTTGCTTATCTGCAGCTTGAGAATCATCTTAATGAGGTATTCTACGTCATTGTCTGTGCGAGATGTTTAATTATTTTCCTTATTTCGTATATGCGGGTCGTTTTGATGAAAACGAACGGTAACACGGTTTTTGATACTTAGGTAATCAAATTGTACGTACTGGGTGATGTATAATGTAATTTTGCGCATCCTAGTTATATTCAAGGCAAGTACTCTAGGAAACATTCATTTTTCGGAGTCCAGTGCTGTAACCATTTAAAACAAATCATTTGATAGGAAACGGGATATAAATTAAAATTTAAAATTATATCTCCGTTTCCTTTCAAATTATTTATTTTAAATTTTTCGAATGGGGCAGCACATGCCCCCGAAAAATTAAAGTTTCCTCTTGAGAAATTAATCATACTTTTGTAGGTTTGTTGACAGGTACTGCGATCATGAGATGTTTCTTACTATAAACCAAAGCAACCAGATAACTAATACATATCCGAAAACTCCTAATTTTAACTCACCGTCCGCTACCGGGCGACATGGAAGTTTAGCCATATATTAGAAATAAAAATGTAAATAAATACCTTTTGGTGTTTTTTTTACACATCAATAGTTTAGTATACACTAGCCGAAGCCCGCGACTTCGTTCGACTTTATGTCTCCGGATGCTCATCAGGCTGAACAACTGTTGCTTAGGCGCTATTTTTATATTTCTTATAATATAGTTTAGCTGGAACATTATGGTTCTGCATCAGGTGTTCCATTTTCCAAAGTTAATTATACCCTGTATGTTGTCCAATTCAACAGCTATATAACAATAAAGTTTCATTTGAATCCGTCTAATATTTCCGGAGTATAGCCACAGATTACTAATAAGTTACTACGTAAGTATAGCGCTACTCTATTACTTTGTCTACATCGCCCCCAACAGTTTTTTAGAAATACACTTTTTTACTGTTTTATTATATGTGTAGATATAGATTAATTATTTTAGAGAAAAGCTTTTCTATATTACTTCCGGGGTGCAGAAATAACATGTAAGTATGTATCTTTCATATTCCCAGCAACTTTGGACTGCGTTTAGTTCTATCTGTAAGTCAGTTACGGAAGCAATTTACTGACAGCATTTTTTTCACATTCATCAGATAAATATCAATAAAAAAGTAGGTATTGGTACTAATTGACATTTTATTTGCTTTTTATTAGCAGTAATTGACATTCTGTTGAAACCTTTCACTGTTACGCAACGTGAGTTATATTGCAATTATTTTTGCACTAGATATTTCATCATCAGGTCTTTTTGTCTCCACTGCAGGAGCACCACTCTCTCTGAACTACCAGGGCCATAGTTGGCTAGAGCAGCCAAAGAATTTTGCCTACACTGTCCACGCTGGCTAGACGGGTTGAAGAGGTCTCATTGATGTTTGTAAGCTTTTTTTAGTTGGTGTTTCCTAACTCGCCTTCTACGACATCCAAGGGAAGACTTGGAGTGGTCCTATTCTACTCTACCGGATACCATACGGCACTAGATATTTAATTTGGTTATTTTATCAAATCAATCCTTCCGTACTGGTCTGGGAGAAAAGAAAAAACTAAGAATGTACCAGCCGTCTGTTATCGCGCAGATCGTAGAAGCCTATCGAGGGAATAGGTGAAAATGCGAATCGTAGCAATCCATCACTATTTTGATTCCTTTTTCCACCTTCTCGCCCATCATCACGCTAAAAGTGGCATTCGGGTCTTGCGGCTCTAGGTTTTTTCTGCTTAGAGCCCCAAGGCCCAATTTGTTGCCCTAAAGACGCAACTTTTTGTCCCAACAACTTTTCCATCCGATAAACTTCAAGGGATCAGTATGGCAAAAACAGACTCGCGGTACTACACAGAGCTACTAGTTATAAACCGGCTAAAGTTTAATAGGTAAAGAGGTTTATGTGTTAAGATCGGGCTGTCCAAAAAGTTTAGTTGTATAATGTTATCCTAAAACGCACGATACTTGACCTACACTAGGCATTTCCGTTATCATTGTATGTAATGTAATATTACGTAAGGCACATTTGAATGTGTAACACGTGATCGGTGTAAACTACAATCCTCATGGAAAAATTATAAAAAAAATAAAAATATCTCTGGCCACGGAATGACACTGAAGCTGAAAAAGAAGAAGGAAACACTGGTCACTTGAAAGAAGACAAATATAGAGTATTATAGAGGAATAGAAAGACCGAGAAAGATATGGAAGGAATGCGTGAAACCGAATATGAGGGAACGGGGGTTCGTAAGGAGATGGTCGAAGGACAACTAGCTTTAATGATGGTTAAGGACTTAAGGACAAGAAATTATATTCCCTGACTTCAGTTGACCCCAAACAGTGGAAAGGCGAAAAAGAAGAATGAACATTTTTTTTAATTGTTTGCTCCTATAATAATAAGTACAATAAAGAGTTTACAAACAATTAAACAAGAAGATCATAGAATGAATGAGGCGTTTTCCAGTGAAAAAAAAAATGAGGTTAAAAACATTGTCAATAGATGGCGCTTATGAGTTTGAAATTGTTCCGTCAAAAATGAAAGAGGCCGTTTGGTTCAATACTTGTAGTAAATTTGTGATTAATTAACCAATCTTGTATTTTGCTATTATTTAAGTAAAAAAATACATATTTACAAACAATAATATATTTTTAACTGAATTTAATAAAAAAAAATATTAAATATTCCAAAACGTAGTGATTATATTCTCTTTGATGCCAAAGATAAACTCTCACTATGAACATTTTATATGAATTAGACATTGACAGATATATTTATGTGATTGCTGGCGGCATCTATGTCACGTGAAGGAACTATTTTTTTTTTAAAGAAAACGCCTCATTGAAGTGCTAAGCTAAGAATTTTATTAAAATATGTTCATTTATCTATGCCTGTTTGCAAAAAAAAACCTAAATAATGGATCCTAATTGACCGAGGGAGCGAAGCGTCTCAGTTTCGAGATTGGCCAAAAATGCTTTTGTCCGACTGTTTTCGCCTATTCGCACTTCTTAACCGATGCTTGTGAAATAATTTTTTTTTTGTTGCTTCTGTCTTTCGAAATCCTACTTCCTACTAATATTATAAATGCGAAAGAGAGTTTGTATATTTGTTTGTTTGTTACCTCTTCACGCTTAAACTACTGAACCGATTGGGATGGAATTTGGTATGGATATAGTTTAAGACTTGGGGAAGGACATAGGGTACTCTTTATCCCAAAATTCCCACGGGGAGCGAAGCCCGCGGGTACGGCTTGTTTTTCATAATTCCGTAAATATTGGGGTCGAAAACTTGAAAAAAAAAAACCATATTCCCAGCCATTTCAAAAAATTTCAAAATATCATAACACTTTTTGTTACCCTTATTAGGACGCAACTTTTTTGTTTGAACAACTTTTTCTTCCGATAAACTTCAACGGGTGGATCTACAGTCTCTACAGCTCACAGAACCACTAGTATAATAGGTACCTATAGTTATTTCAACCTCAAAATATAATTGTACGTAATGTTTATTTGTTTGTATTTCAGGTAAGATTGCGCGATGGTTTCATTACGTGTATGAGAGTCTACTGTTATGTAAGTAGATGCTTTGCTTTTGCCAAATACTAATGCAGATTTTGTTGAAAGTACCACAGTTGTGCGACAAACCGTCGCCCGGCAGACGTATGACCGACATAACATTTGATCGGTACTACTTTTGCTTGACATGTTTTATTTCCTCTGTTTTACTAACGTGAGATAAAGACATAAGTATAACCGGATAGTGACTTCGGAATAATAATGGTCGTCAAAACAGTGACATTGTCGCTTATCTTAAATGGAGTCTGGGCCTCATTTGTTTTTATTTCAATGACAAAAATACATCAATTTTTTTCAAAAATAAATTACTCCAATCTTTTGTTCCGCCATTTTTTATTATTTACTAGAGTGTGTTTGAGTAAGACACGTTCTAATTTCAAAATAGTGTACCTATATCGGGTGACATTCTGTGGAAAAATAGCACTGGCCGTTATTCAAACACATTAGTGATGTTGTAATAGTTCGAAGTATTACGTTCCAGTCACTGTTATTTGATACCTGGTTTGTAGTATTAGTTTACTTCGTAGTATTTATTTGTTAAGTGAAATATTGCTGAGGAAATACTTTTTACATGTGTTAGGTTTGTGAAATGTGAGATTAAATAGTGGCGGATTACACATTAATCGCCAGTAAGCTTCCCTTTTTAGGCTTCCGTAGTAAACAAGGTATTCTTATAGTTTCGCTATGTCTGTCTGTCAGTCTGTCTGTGGGCGCATAAGTACAAGAAAGCTGTAATTTGGCATGAGTTTTTATATACCTAAATTATGCTAATAAAGTGGCAAAATAAAATCTTTAATATTTTTTTATAGCTCCCATTCATATAATTCATATAAAGTGTAAGTCAACTTTTTGTTTTCATTGAATAAGTCTTTCAAAAAATATTATAAGCTCTGTTCCACCCCTCTATCCGCTTAACGGTAAAATATAGAGACGTAAAAAAATCACGGTAGTAGTATATATATGTACAGCGTATAGGTAGTAGTATAGGTAGTAGTATATTTATATAAATTTATGGAAACACTAGGTGTCACTGCTAAGTAGGGTTTATAAATCAAAAATTTATAAGCGATCAACTTATAAAATGTACTAGGAAAAGGATAATAACATATCAGTTCAAAAGAAATAAGTTTTTTTAGACGTTTGTAGTCGCGTACACTTAAAGTTAGCATTCTTAAATACGGAACCCAAAAATGTGCGTGGCCAGTTATTAAATTTTTTCCCATGAATTAACAATTTATGTACCTACCTAATTCATCTCTTTAAATTGTAAGGTAGAAAAGGGATATAGCCCTTTTCTACCAATGTTTCATTAGTTAGGTTTTTTGAGAATATGAGTACACAATTTCTTTGAAAAAAATTATAACTAAATATAAGGTTTGTTATTATTTCATTTGCAATAGGTATAATCTGCGTGTCGTGTGTCATGTGTCGTGACTTTTACGACAATTTTATGACTAAATTAGCATACTAACAGTCATTATAGATTATAAAACACATACTAAAGCTATGACATTGCAATACCGTGCACGGGTCAAACGCTATTAGAGTATATTACATACGATTACCATTCATACAATAGTATGACGAAATTATCGATTTTCGAGGTTTGATCATAATCGCCAAATCATGGTGCGTGATTCTTGCCACAGCGCTTATCATCACGTTTTTTCTTTGATTATTATTTAATCGACAATCGATACAATGATATCGATATTTCCTAATGCACTACTATTGTTTTCCTTTGTTTATTTTTTATAGAGCACTGGCTGGTTACAAAATCAAATTAAAAAAGGTCTAGTTTCATAAAAGAGGTACACTTAGTCCAATCCTAGAATAGTTGGCTGGTTGTATGAACAAATTATACAGAATAATATATGGTCTATGGTTGAGATAATGGCTGCATCGATGGAAATAAAAATACATAAAAAAACTGAAAAAATGTGAGTTGGTCTTGCCCATCGAGAGTTCCGTACTCTGTTTAAGCTTGTGACATTGTTAACTCACTTCAAAACCCCCCTTGCGTATGAAGACCCTGTTTTTTATTTATTTAATTACAAATGTATAGTTTTCAGACGTGACGTATTTATACAACGTAAAGTTCCTTATGAGTATGACTTTTGATTCCCTTTACAGTGTCGAAATAAAATTCGAAACCTTAGCCTCGAGGTAAAGTGTCTTGACAGACAGACAGACAGACAAAATGATCCTATAAGGATCTTGTTTTTGTCGTTTTGAAGTTAGGCACCCTAAAAAAGAAATAAAAGGTGAGGGTTACTAGTTACTAGGCTATAAAGATTCTCGCCATTTTCCTTAGGCTACATGCTGGTACAGGCTACAATTTATAAATTTACTTGTTTATATAAAAAACTCACATAGCAATGCATATTGATAGAAATGTTTTACATTTAAAGACATTACTTTCAATGTTTCCGCCTATAGTTTGTACAACACATATACTCGTGCGACACGCAATCTTTTCACAAATACTTCAATAATGGAAGTGCTGCCAACCAAACATTGCGTTTTCTTTATCTGTTACTAGCTGCGCCCCGCGGTGTGACCCGCGGAAAAATTAGTCTATTTGTTATTCCAGGGTGTCAGCTTCCTGCGTACCAAATTTTCCAGCCGTTTGCGCGTAAAGGAATAAAAAACACACACACACACTCACAAACTTTCGCCTTTATATATAATATTAGTGTGATTAGTGTGACTCGCTTTTAAACGTGACTTTATTCGCGGGTTATCTCTTCTCTTAGTCTTAGGGTGTTCTCAGTTCCATCCTCAGCTGTGCTGCTTCGGTGCGCTTTCTCGCTTCTCTTCTTCTTCTCCAAATAGGTATGCATGACAATGGTCACCCAATGATGCCGAAGACGATTATAAATAAGTAGCAGATTTATTTATAACTATCCGAAGCCCGCGACTTCGTTTGCGTGAACTTTAACCAGTTAGAAAAACTTTTGCTTTAGCGTAATTTTTATAGGTTTTTATAATTTTGCTGGACTATTATGGTTCTGTAACATCATTTTTCAAAATCAATTATACTCTATAGGTATGTTGCCCAGGCTTAAGAGGAAATCATTCGGCCGTATTTCCATACAAACGCTCTCCACTGATTTCTCGCCGAATATTGCAAGTAGAGCAATGATTTTTCCAGAAAAAAACTTTGGTTATATAAGCATGTCCCTATGTTTTCATTTTTTTAATAATTTTATTATTAAAGGAGATACGAACCTCCAAAAACCTAAAAAAATGATAAAATTTTCCACTGTGTTCCAACATCTACCAAACAAATATGACGAGTTTATATTAAAAAAGAAAAACATAGGAACACAGTCAAAGCTTTTCTTTAATTTTAAAAGAAAAAATAAATTAAATCGGTTAAGTTTGGGAGAAGAAATCAGGGGAGGACGAAACGTAGATTTTGTGTATTTTTCTTAGGTATTATCGGTCCGAGCTGCAGTTGTCCCTATCACACCCTACGGGGGAAGGTTTGAGGTTGGGGGGCGGTATAAGGTGTATTACACTTTGTGATGTGACACGCAGTAACTTATTTTATCGATATTCTAGTGTTGTTCATGGATATCGATACTCAAACGCAAACTCAAAAATGTTTATTCAATGTAGGATAAATTTATCTAATAAAGGTAAAAAAAGGTAAACCATCATAGTTTCGCCATGTCTGTCTGTCTGTCTGTGTTTTAAAGGTTAGCTCCCATACATGTAAAGTGGGATTAAATTTTCTTTTCACGAATAACCCATCGTGTGAGTTATCGTTGAATAGGTCTTTTAAAAAAAACTGTCAGAGCTAAGTAGGGTTTACACATTTAAAAGTTATAGATGACCAACTTATGAAATGTCCTCGGAAAAGGAAAATTTCATACAATTTTAATATAAAATTATTTTATAGACGTATTTAGTAGCGTGAGCTCAAAGTCGGCATTTGCGACTACGAAACTACACTGCGCGTGGCCCGACTCGCACTTGGCTAGTTTTATTTAAATATTATTTTAGTGCAAAAAAGCTAAAAACTACTAGCGATTCGGAATGACCACTGCTGGGAAGCCACTTTTAGACCGGGGCCGGATTCCGGATATAAATAAAATACGAAATACAAAGCTTAGGTAATTTAGGTATTTATTTATTTAAACAATGAAACATATACAGTCAGTGTTCACAAAAGTATTTATTTTACATCAGTACCTATAAAAAAATCTCTGCTAGGGGACTCGTCACAAAATATTTTTATACGTTTGTTTGCTTGTTGCGTGCACCAAACGGCTATATATATATATATATATATATATATATATATATATATATATAATCCGGCTCCGGGAGATCCTCTCATTTGTCATAAGTATATTAATCATAATATAGTTTTTGATAACTGGTTGGACTTAACTTTTTTTATCATAATAATTGTTTCACATAATGTTTATTGTTATAAAGTTTCTGTAGTCATATTTATAAAACTGTTTTCTTTTTTTCATAAAACGGTTTCTCATAATGACTTTGTCATATCATAACCCTTCTCGTAATAACCATAGTTTAACATAATGTATTTGCTCTTAATATTCTTAAAGACATATACATCATCTTCTTTCTTCCCTTATCCCATTATAAGTGGGGTAAGCCAAAAGATATTAAATAAAATGTTTACTCTCACAATGTTTTATCCGTTCGAGCATTGTTATAATGCTTATGAATATTAATAATTATTAAATATGTCAGATGCCTTTAAGCAGCCTGAAAAATCTAACACCAGTGTTGGCCACTTACATTTGGTCGGATATCCAGCAATCCGGCCAAATCACTATCGGTCTCATCTTTTATTTTAAGGAAGGCTAAAAAAAACGTTTCGAATGTGTCAGCTGCTTCTCTCCCGCGCAGATCATAAAAGCCGATCAAGGGAATGGGCGAGATTTGAATCATGGTAATAGGCGATGCGGCTAGCAACCCATCACTATTTTGATTCCTTTTCCATCTCAATACCCACTATCACGCTAAGCGTGGCCTTTGGGTCTTACGGCTCTGGGCCCTGTCTGCCCCGTTAGGGATATAGACGTGAAAATGTACCTGTATCTGTTTTCTTGTAATTTTTTTGTTATTTTGTATGAACCTATTACTATAATACCATTTACTGACTGATGACATAGGTGCATTCCGGGGCAACAGAGGTAATAATTGATATTTACCGTTGTGTAGTGGATGCTCTACTTATAATATTGCAGACACAGATACATTTTCACGTCTTTATCCCTGACAAGTTTGCAGAGCCCAGGGCCGTACCGAACCCGAAAGTCATGATTAGCATAAAGGTGGGCGTTAAGATGGAAAAAGAAATCAAAATAGTGATGAGTTGCTAGCCACATCGCCTAACATGATTCAAATCTCTCCCATTTCCTTTTCCAGCATGGAAGATAGTCTATTCATTGGCCAAATCCCAAATTTAACACATTTCCAATAACATAAATTTAGATATCTTAGAAAACCACCAACCTAGTGATTGAATGCGGTGCGAAACGGATCTGACGTTTAATAGAAAAGTGACATTTTTTTCTTTTAGCGGATAAATATAATCGCTTTTTAGTTCCTTATCTTTTCGAAGAAGAAGTTCCTTTTCTGTTACCTATTGTAGGTAAAAAGAGTAATCTGAAATAAAAAGATTGGGTACTTATTAGGTGAAGTAGAAAATAGTCTATGAAATTTGACAAAATAAGTAGGCATAGATACAGTAAAGAAATTATTAAAGTGTAGCTGTTGATATTACCACAAGTAACATTGTACTAAAATAAAGTTTTTTAACCATAAAAAATTTCTGGCCGGATCCGGCCGGATTGATGGAAATCCGGTCAGATCCGGCCGGATTGGAAATTAGACTGGATAATTTCATCCGGTCATTAAAATGTTAGATTATTATTGCAATATATAGTTTAGACAAGACAAAGATATAGTTTATACAAGTAGTTGCAAGGTTAAAAAAGGGGAGGGGATATATTCTTCTATTCTTTTACTTCTTCTACTTTGACGTAGATAATGCACCCTAAAATAGATTTTGTAATAAATGAAAAATTACTTACGATTTAGGTAGTTATCCTTATGACGATAAAATCTCAAAATCCAATACACAAGCCGAGTCAAAACAGTGAAGCAAAGTACCTAACAAGTCCAGTAAACAATAGCCAGGGTCTTATAAAGAAAGCAGACAAGTAATAGAATATGCAAAACAAAACAAACACTCCGCATACGCGGAAATAAATTTGCCGACTACTGCATCGGCGAGCGAGCCCGGCGGCCGGGAGGGTGCGGGGTGCGAGGACGGCGCGCCACACACACGCATCATTGACAATTTACTCACACATTGATAGCTCCGTAGTTCGGACACAGCGCGACAGCAATAGATTTTACAAATACCTATTTTTGAATTCTCTCTACCTTAATGTTTCCTCTCAACTATATAACAACCAGACTGGAAACAACTTTTCAAAAAGTATGCTTCCCAGTGGAATTATATTATTCGATCCCACGATCGGACGGATTTAAAGGCTTGACCACTAGACCACGATGGCAGTCAAGGAAGAAAGATATATATTATAATGTGGTCCTATTCTATAGGCCGGAAACCAAACGGCGTTTTCATATCAGTTAAATTCTCTGTTTATATAACATTCATCATACTAAAAACGGGTAAAACCAGTTCACACACATTCTTGAAAACAATTCGCACTTTCATTTTTCGTAACGTTTTTATACCTACTTACTTAAAATATATATTTTAGCTTGCTTTAAAACATGTCTAGGTGGGATACCTGACTTTACGTAGGGATTTTGTGATAAATGAAATAAAATAAATAAATATATAAGGACAAATCACACAGAAAGTAAGTACGATGATGCTAGTCAACTTGTAGTTGATATATGTGCCAACGGTCCTTCCAATAAAAGAAGAATTCGGCCATAATCACCAAGAGCATTGCCAATTTTTTTTGTCATAAAAATTTCGTTTTTTGTGTGGTTGTTATTATTACTCAGATAAATTATTTTCCACGAACATACAATTTATAAAATTGAATTGTTTTAAATCATCTGACTGAAGCGGTGGGTATTTAATATACATAATTAATTAAATGCAAAAATGAGTTTGCTTTGGTTTACGTTAGTAATTATAATATATTATCTTTGCTTTGGTTTTAAATGTGGATTAAGTAAGTACAATTAGGTAATTCAGTAGAATTGTCTCACACTTTCTTCTTTTACACAAACACAACCATTGTTTTTTTATACAAAACGAGGGAAACTTTCTAAAGATTTGTATTAAAACAATTGCAAGTTGCTTCTTTCAAATATATTAGTGACTACTGCAACCCTTATCTTCACAGTGATTATTAACATATTTTTCTTTTTATGGACTAACAAAGCGTCAATGCAATCTGTGATGGTAAACAAATCTTATCAGTCAATTTGTATGGGAAGCCAAAACTTACTTTTCATGTTTCGATACGTGTTCCTTGGGGAAACTTTTTCAGTATTATGAACTGAATACACCCTGAAAATACTTTCAGTATATTTTGTTAGACGTCACTATAAATATAGTATCGTTGAGTTAGTATCCCATAACACAAGTCTCGAACCTACCTTGGCACTTGCGGCTAGCTCAATATGTATAATAAGTCTGACATGTATTGAATATAAATTGAATATAAGTCATTTCATTGCTTTAATTTAAATTATTTGTTGAGCCTTATCAAAACCAAAAACCTAACGCCAAAACTCTATGCTTTAGCAATCAATAGGGTTCCGATGTCACTAGACCGATGAAGGTACTATTTCTCTTTCGATTTGTTAATGACGAAATATCATTAATTGTTAAAACACAGCATATTCTCGCCCAGCTTCAATGGGGTTTTGGCCTAAAATTATTCAAATGCGTTGTATACGTGATAAAATTATCCGCTATATTTTTATTCAAACGTCAAAATAAATATGTTCTATATCTTTTTCAATGGGTCAAAAATCGATCGTAATATAAATTTTTCTGCAATAAAAATCTAACTCACGTCAAAAATGGATGTTACTTATGACAAGTGACATTATTTTGCAACGTGTTATTTTTATAACAGCACCAATATTTATTATTGGATACAAAGATATAATTTTTTTTAATTTTTACTTGACACCTTAAAATTTTAATATTTGGCACACAGCCCATACTTCCTTTCGTATCGATTTAGTATTGATAGCCAATAAGTTAACGAATGCCATTCGGAATAATAAGATTCTTCGCTCACAATGGTGCATTTGGCCTTGCAATAAAGATGATTCATGGCGCATTGTCCACGCCTTGAGTGTCGGTGATGATCGGGAATGACATCGACTATATCGATAAATATCGATTTGTTTTGTAGAACACCTACTGACAAAGGTTGCAGGTAAACGCTGGAACCTATAAAAAAATATCTATTGAATATCTACATACTATGGCCTACATATCTACATATACCTTTACTTGGCCAGAGCAGTCAGAGGACTAGGCCTACACTCTCCACGCTGGCCAGACGGGTTGGAGAGGTCTTACTGATGTTTATAAGCTTTGTTTAGCTTGTATTTTCTAAGTCACCTTCTACGACATCCACGGGATGATTAATGTTATGATGACTGCCTCCGTGGTGTAGTGGTTAGAGCGTTCGGTTCATACCCGGAGGTCGCGGGTTCGATTCCCGGCGGGGGCAACGACTTTGTGTTATTGTCCTAGTTTGGTTAGGACATTGTGGGCTGATCACCTAATTGTCCGTTAAGTAAGATGATCCGTGCTTCGGAGGGCACGTTAAGCCGTCGGTCCCGGTCACTGTCTTTGACATTGGTCGTTACCTAAAACCATGTCAGAGGCCTTTAAGGCGGTTTAAAAAAACCTCTGACACTAGTGTTAGTCACTAACACACACGATAAGAAGAAGAAGACGGGATGATTTGGAGTGGCCCTATTCTACTCTGCCGGAAACCATATGGCCAAGTATGGCTCTGGTAGTACAGAGAGGGTCGTACTCCTGCAGTGGAGACAAAAAGACCTGGTGATGATCATGACCTTTACGGTGACAGAACTCGCCGTTACGCATCACGTCTAGCAAACGATTTAGTTCTACCCGCATCATACCTATTTAAATAAATAATTTGTAAGTAACACGGAGATATCATTTAAAATTGTGTCTTGACCAAGCCCTAAATAACCCTTCAAACTAGCTTATGAGCTATTTTATAAGTGAGAACGTGAAGCTTTTCTACGCACATTAGCCAAAAGTGGCCGTTTTTCGCAAATGTGCGTAAAAAAGCTTCATATTCTCACTTTAAACTATAAACAGTAGTTCAAAAAATACTTCGAAGGATTATGTAGGGATCGATCAAGACACAATTTTAAATGATATCACAGTTTTCATTCTTTTCAATTGATGTATTTCGAATGGGGGTAGCAATAGACCCCGGAAAATTCAGGTAGCCCCCTTAAGACTTCATTCAGTGAATTTTTCTTTAGATTCGACGTGTCAAAACCTTATTTTCATGAAGAAAATAGTCGGCTATGGACAGAAAATGTCCTTAAATACGAAAAGCATAAGTATTTTGTTATCTTAATTATATGTACATTTAAACTCTACTATATTTTCTAAAGCAATCACTATCGCTCGTCTATCAAAACCCCATTGATATGTCACAAGTCAATTGCTGGCCATTTAAGATAGCGATCACAGTGACAAGCGGAAGCGGATTGAAAGCGCACGCATCTCGCGGCCGTAAATGTGTGATTAAGGAGATTACATGGAAAGTGATGATCTTCCATGCAGGTTTGGCAGAAAGGAAAAACTAAGAATGTACCAGCTGCTTTTCCCGCGCAGATTGTAAATGCCGATTGAGGGAATGGACAAAAATGCAACACTATTTTTCAGCTCCTATAAAAAGAGGGGTGTTATAAGTTTGACGCTTAGTCTGTTAGTCTGTGGCATCGTGGCGCTCGAATAAATATACCAATTTAGATGAGGTTTTTTTTACGTAAAAGCAATTACCTTGCGGTGGTTCTTATATTAGTTATGTTTTAAGAAAATCGGTTCAGCAGTTTAAAAGTTATTAAGTTATCACTTAAAAGTCTGGTTAGTTTGTATGTCAAATAATAGATGGCGCTATGAATACGTTACATTAATTTTAATTTGCCTGGCAAAAAACTTTGTGATTAATTTTCCATCTGTTCGCCAACCGTTACGCTAAAAGTGGCAATGAGATATCCGGCCCTGGTCTCTGCCTGCTTGGAGTCGCTAGAATCGCCCAAATGCTCTGTCTACTCCGTAGGGTATGAAAACGTGATACATAAGTGATAGCAGACGGCGATAATTCATATTAACATGCCTACTGCCTGCCCATCGCCTTATAAACATAAAGTACCTAGGCGACCGAGCTTAATTGCTCGGTTACATCTCAAACATTACTTACATTTTTTTAAACTTGTCTAAAAAAATACCAAATAAAAAAACAAAAGTAAGTCACCGAGTGGGATTCGAACCCGTTCCACTCTTTCTAGCGGTCCGCATCCTAAACTGCTGAGCCAAAACGGATAGCGGCCGACACGACTAATTTAGCGACCATATTCTGCGTGGATAACGCATTAAAACTCGAAAACACGCGTTTTCCTAAACATAAGACTAATCTGGATCGATTGTTTACCCCCGAAAACCCCCATATACCAATTTTCAGCGAAATCGTTAGAGCCGTTTTCGAGATCATAGAAATTTATAAATATACAACGATTGCTCGTTTAAAGGTATTAGATATTTATATTCCCTCGTCACTAGATGGCGTTATAAATTTTCGGGAAAACTATCTTATGTCCTTCCCTGGGATCAAACTATGTCCATATCAAATTTCATCTAATTAGATTTAGTTTTTGAAGCGTGAAGTGGTAACAAACAAATATAAAAACTCACTTTCGCATTTATAATATTCGTAGGAAGTAGGATTTATCTGTCATGACGAGGCACATTATGTTTCCATCTCATCAACACAAAAGACACAGCTTTACACCAACACATTATCGGCATCGCACCCAAGAAAGTGAACTATAGCAAAAAGTAATCGAAACTTTCATTTTCACCCATTGTGCCGCCGCGGCCATAGAGAAAAACTAATCTTTATCTAACGCAGTGGGCAAAAGAAATCGGTTCATTGTGCCACGGGATTTTTTGCTCGATCAATGGGATCGATCGTGGTCGTTTAGTGTTGATTGGGCTGCGTTTTTGTTCTACAATGTTTCATTGGTTGGAAAGATTGTTTTATAAATAAGTTTTACTGAAAAAAAACATTTTTGTATAAATTTTATTATGAGGCAAAATACTTATTAAGACAAATGAAATAAGTCCAAACTCGATTTAGTTGCGTCATTTTATTACTGAGTTCTATCCATCGACCATTATCCGTCTCCGTGATCAGACCCTAGGCATCGTCTACCATAAAGCGCTTAAGACAAATCAAACAAGTCCTACTCAATGAGGTTATGTTGTTTTATAACTGAGTTCCGTCGAATATCTCCCGTCTCCATCATCAGAACAGCTCATTCACTTTACAATATTGTATTGTCATCCGATTTACACAAGTATGCAAAATTTCAGCTAAATAGGTTGACGATAACTGGTTGAAAATGAAGTTTCAAATTTGATCTAAACAAACATTTATACATACATACAAGATACATACACACAAGATACATACACGCAGTATAGGGTTCCGTAGTTGTAAATGCCAACTTGCAGTCTAAAACGGCTAAGTATTGAATTTGTATGCAATTTTCCTTTTCGAGTACATTTTATAAGTTGATCACCTATAACTTTTTAATTTGTTAACCCTACTTAGCTCTGATAGTTTTCCTTTAAACTACATTATTGATTTTACATAAGTGATTTTGTTCACGTGTCCATATATAACCGTTTAGCAGATAGATGGGGGGGACACGTAACTTTAACAAAATATTTACTTGAAACCTAAATATTTCAGACACGGATCCCTAAATCGAAAAAAGGTGGTGCCAAGCTCACAATTTTTTTGAAAAACCTATTCAACGATACCCCATACAATATGTTTGTTGAGAAAAAAAATATTGACTTCCTCTTGACTTTATGGCAGAAAAACTAAAAAAAAAAATTTCCGTATTTCATTTTACGACTTTTTCGCCATGATTAGTATACATATCCATGCCAAATTACAGCTTTCTATTACTTATAGTTTCTGAGTAAGACCGCGGACTGACAGACAGACAGACATGGCGAAACTATAAGTGTTCCTTGTTTACTACGGAACCCTAAAAATGAGCTATGTTTTATTTATTTAAATAATTAAGTAAAGAATTTTAGAACTAATAACAATATTTGAGTTTCTTACAATGTTTAGTCTTACATGTGTGTCTGGGAGAAAAGAAAAAACTTTATGTACCGGCTGCTTTTCTTCCTAAAAGCTATTATTCTATAACGATCAGTCTAAAAGTGGCCTTCGGGTCATGTGACTTTAGACCCTGACTGCTAAGAGCCGCAAGACCCAAAATGCTCTCTCTGCCTCAGTAGGGATAATGCTGCGTTTCCACTGAAGCGGAGCCCTTTGGGGGGCAGTTTGGAGAACGTGACAGTAGTTTTAGCTAGTTTTAGCTACTAACATTACTCCCGAAGAAAAAGAGAAGTGTTATAAGTTTTAAATGTCTGTGTGTCTGTACCTGTGCATCATCAGGTCTTTTTGTCTCCACTGCAGGAGCACGACTCTCTCTGTACTACCAGAGCCTGCTTGGTTAGAGCAGACTTTGGCCTACACTCTCCGCGCTGGCCAGACGGGTTGGAGAGGTCTCATGATGTTTATAAGCTTTGTTTAGCTTGTTTCTTAAGTCGCCTTCTACGACATCCACGGGAAGACTTGGAGTGGCCCTATTCTACTCTGCCGGGAACCACACGGCCAATGCCTATTAGTATGTTCTAACCATCAATCAGGGTTCCTTGACCAACTTGATAGATTATGAGTAATTTTCTTTTCCATTGATGATTTCCCATTAACACAATCAATTTTTTGCTGTCTATTGTTAGTCTTTTTACTAAAGTCGCTGACCGAGACATTAAAGAAATAATAAGGCAGTTTCTATGAATTATTGTTGGGAATTTGAAGAGCTATGTTTGGATAATTATATTTCCTATGATTATATGCTAATTGGTGACTACTTATTGATGAGTAAGACAATGTAATATGCATTTTTTTTAGAAATGATGACACATTTCCGTGTTTTTCCTTTAGATGTTTATGGTCAGAGTGGTTATTTATTAACTCTACGTTGGTCCGGGAGAAAAAAATGTAGATTTTTCATATTTCGACATATATTCCTCGGGGAAAATTGTTCATTATCACGGACTGATTTCACCATTAAAAGTCAGTATGTATATTTTGTAAGAATTTATATATGAGTGAATTAGGTCCGTGATAGTAAACAACTTTTCCCAAGAAACATATGTCGAAATATGAAAAATAATTTTCGGCTTTACATGCAACTCGGATCAGCTGATCGGTCAACTTGTACGGAAGGCTAAAAATTACTTTTCATGTTTCGATACGTGTTCCTTGGGGACAGTTGTTCGATATCAATTTACCCTTCAAGATAATTTGTTACACCATATACATTTTTTAAAAAAGACGGAAAATTAAAATATTCTCAGCGTCCCATGTTCACGGAAGCACTCACTTTGTATAATTTAGTAGTAAAGAAGAGACGCTGAAAGGCCTAATGCTGTACCAGAAGCAGTAAATTCATTTCCTTACCCATCAAATTCCCATTGCTTCCCAGATTCCCACGCACGCTTCGATGACGTGTCAAATCTGAAAATCATTCAAGCGCATTATGTAAAGCGCGGTGTGCGTCGCGCATTACATCGTATCTAATTTGCGTTCAGTGCACCTGTGGGAGCTATTTGTTTACATTAACTGATGTTTCCTGAAGGTTGGCATTATTCAAGATGCGATTTTGTTTTGTTTCTCGTGTGTGTGTCAACTTAACTTCATGTTGTCAACTCTGGTGTCAGATCAGGCTGCCTGATAGCAAAACATTGCTTGACTGCTATGGTGACAGCTGGGACCTAAATCTTAAGAGTCCCCTTACTCTAGACCAAACTACACTTATCATTTTTCCATACTATAACGTAGTCTACTTTTTATTTAGAAACGACATGCCTGATTTCGCAAAATTTTGTGATTTCAAAGATACTGCAATTATATATATAGGGCTATAATTGGGTTCCATCTGTAAAAATATGAACTTGAAATAAAAAAATTATTGTACCAAAACAAACAAATATCCTAAATAAAACTAAATATAATTATGAATAAAACTACAGCTAAACTAAATATAAAACTTAAAAATAAAATCAAATAATATAAAAAATGGACCCCAAATCACTGCGTTCCTGGGGTAGGGTGCCCAAGAGGCTGACCGCATTCCCCCGTTGAATGGCCAGGCTCAACCTTTGAACTTGAAATAAAATATAATGTGTTATATCATTTTTTATTTTTGACCATTCGTATGGGAAACTTCTACATCCTTATATTTTCCTTCCAGTTCATAATTTTGGCATCGGAAACCAATTATTACCCTACATAATTGCAATTTCTTTATAATTACAAATTTTTACCGAAATCTGACATGTGGTTTCAAAATAAATGGTAAACTACGTTTGTATGGAGAACTCTAGAGTTACTCTTATAGGTTTAGTTTAACTTAAAGCGCTCGGGGTATTTTTTTTAAATATGGATATTGAGATGCGAATTACTTTTGTCGTGAATAATAATAAAAGGAATACACACACATTATTTCATCTTTACAAAATCAATGATCTTTACACACATACGTTACGGATTTTTTGATTAAAACTAACGTGAGATGCAATCATTATTAAATTTAATAAACGGGTTGCTCACGTATAGAGTCAGCTACTGCCTAACGTGTCGGCAGTAGCTGACTCTATACGTGAGTAACCCGTTTATTAAATTTAATAACGTTACTGATTTCTTTATTCTCGTATGCACCCCAATGGGTTCCCCACACTATTCTGAAACACTATTTATGGAATTAACTGATACCTACTATTATGAGGCCTCCCATTGGAATTTTCTCTCCAGAACTTCCTTACAAGATAACACAAACGTGTGAAACTATAGTTTCCGCCATTCACAAAACATACTCCCTAAATCATGATGGTAATCTTGCAAAATTGCGAAGCCAAATTCCTGCTAACAAACCCTTACATGAGAGCCTCGTTAATAATAGTTCGGCATCGGTAGTAGTGGCGTATTTGTAATTTTGCGCTCCTGGGCATAATGATAGAAATTAATAGTTCGAAATATTAAAAGATAATAAAATAACAGCAAAGCTACTTAAACATCGGTGATACCTCGAGATCGGGTCAAGCAGTACAGAAAGGGTCGTGCTCCTGGCAGGGCTCATAAGTTTTCTTCAAAACTAGCTCTACAGTGGAGACTGCAGAAAATGCATTTGTAAGGAGCTCTGATGTCGGGCAGTGGCTGGTGTTAAACTTGTATTTTTTTAGCATTACCATATAGTGTTAACGTCAGATAGGTGACTTGTCGCAAAACTACAGGCAAATCGTTGAAACTTTTCCGGCAACGAGCTAAGATGAGAAAGAGTTTCCCGCCCCGGGCTCTGTCCTTTTTAACCGTTGTATAGATACGCCAACGGCAGTGGATATCAGCCGTGGGAGACCCGGGAGCAGGCGTAATCTCACGCAAGCATACCGTACCTTTTGGTGCAGTTCTTCCTTTGTTTCATCATAAAAAGTCTAGAAACTATTTTAAAGGTAGATTCTGTCAAAGAAACCTATACAATAATATGACTTTTTTAACCGACTTCCGAAAAAGGAGGTTATCAGTTCGTCGCGATTTTTTATTTTTTTATGTACGAGTATGTTCACCGATTATTTGAAGACGCTTGGACCGATTTGGAAATTTCTTGTTTTTTTTTCTGTTTGAAAAGGTTTACTTCAGCGTTGATCCCATTTTTTTTAAATCGGTTGTGTAGGGTGTAAATCCGAGTTTTAATTTTGAAAAACTGTAATATATTATTTCAAGAATTGGTTTGAATGTATGCCATAATAATGTACTTGTTAACTTTTTGGCACACAAAAATGTTTCTTTTAAAATTAAAATAATGTTGTGTCAGGCAGAGTAGAATAGGGTCACTTCAAGTCCTCCCGTGGATGTCGTAGAAGGCGACTTAGAAATACAAAACAAAGATTATAAAACATCAATGAGACCTCTCCAACCCGTCTGGCCAGCGTGGTGAGTGTAGGCTAAATCCTCTGGCTGCTCTGGCTAAGTATGGCTCTGGAAGTACAGAGAGGGTTGTGCTCCTGCAGTGGGGACAAAAAACCTGATGATAATGAATAATTAAAATCAATTTAATTCCGTATATACTTAGTTCGAAGTCCGAGTCTAGATTCGACACACATTTACAATAAATGCACACACAAATCACCAAACCTCCCAAAAGGTCGATGACTGCATTAATTACATGCATTAAACGTACAAAGTGAACAATATTATTATATCCATGTAAAGCCGCTAATAAACCCAAATTAATTGTTATTTCGTTCAAATTAAACTCTATTATTTAAGCGATAGAGTTGATAATGTGTGGGCGTTATGATCGTATGTGAGAATAAATACAACTTTCTCGATACAAGTAAAAGTGGAGGAACTTGCCGGTCCGTCTGCAGTGGCCGCGTGTCACACCGATATCAGAAATACACACATACTATCACGTCTTTAACCCTAACGGATTAGACAAAATCCAAATGCCATTTTTATATGTTACATCGGTCATCGGAATAGTGATGGGATTAAGCCGCTTTGCATATTGACATGATTCAGATTCACGCAAAAGCTAATCAAAATATTACTTCTTTTGCGACCGGCATAAGAAGAGTCAGAGCTGGTATATTCTATGTTTTTTTGTTTCTACCCGATTAACAATGGATAATTTTTACTGGAAAGACTTGTATTAAGCATTGGTCCCATAGGAACATTGTTGAAATCAACAGGTAGTCATCATCTAATAAGTAAAAGAGGACTAGGATGACCAAGACATAGAGATGAAATACATAAAAGAGAAGTTGAAGTTACAGCAAAGAAAAACAGATGGCAGACTAGAGAGATAATTAAAAAAGCTTCATACTGCACCGACAAGAAATGAATGAATTACATACACTCATCATTGATGGAAAGAAAAAATAAATAAAACGGAACCAGAAATACCGAGTAATGAAACTGCTTAAGAGAACTTTAAAGTCTTGTCGTATAACGTATCAAAACAGCTCGCGGACGAGAGAAGCAAATGAATGAAACTTCATACTGCACAAACAAGAGCATCTTAAACATAATGAACGAATTACACTACGGTGTGACGGACAGCCTTGTTCATTGAGCGCTAACACAGCTAATCACACAGAATGCAGTAGCACCCGTGCGTAGCATCAAACGAGATTGGCTAATTATCTTCAAATTGCAAGGAACGTACAACTTTCTAGCTTCCAATGGTTCATGCGTAGAGCGTAGATCGTCAAATTTCATCAAGGAAATGGACCAAAAACTTTAGAGATCCCAGAAAATATACTTCCGCACCTAAAGGAAGTTCTGCATTGCCTACTTTTTGATATTCAAAAGATATAAAGGTAGCGACTTGCATATACACCTTTTATGTAACGCCAACATGTTTATGACACTGGACTCTGTCAACCCTCGAAGGGAACAGACGTGATCGATATACATGTGAAATACTGTACTGTACAATGCTATACAAATCTTTAAGTGAATAAATAATTATATTGATTAAAACTAACGTGAGATGCAATCATTCTTAAATCAGTAAACGGGTTACTCACGTATAGAGTCAGCTACTGCTGACATGTTTCGACCTCATCCGAAGGTCTTCATCAGGGCGAATGTGACGAGAGACCCGTACACCGGTACCGATATTCAATTAAACTATAATTCTGAGTTTTTGACGGACCTCTACGTATGTTCTATTCCTAAGATTCTATCTTACGATTGCGCATTTTGCTTTGAAAACCTACATTTTTGTACAAAATTATCAAGGGAAAATTACAAATACATGATTTTGATGACTTATATTAAATTGTTTTTGAAGTGCTGCGTAGTCCGTATATCGTTTGGGTGACGTGTTTCTTTTGACGTTTTTTCTTTATCAAAATTGAGGCAACTGCTTTGAGCTAGTTTCTCCTACAACTGCAGTTTTCAGCATCGTTACAAGTGCATAATGCACATTATATACCAGCACCTAAAATTCAATTAATAAACAAAGGCATCAGTAACCCAGACACAGAAAAAACGTAAAAAATCATACATTATCTCGCGAGCCAATCGAAAGCGTGTCAACTATAATCACATATACCTAACCGCGACACAAACACACTTGTCTTACCAACCTATTTTCACCTAAACCTTCAACTATAACCATTATTCCACTCACAATAGAGCTCAATTTCATCTACGTAACTGCAAAATGAAGTTGGTTACGTATACAATAAGTATTGTGTAGGGTTCCCAGGAATATCTCCAAGTTTCCAGACAAAGTCGCGAAAGTCGCCTTTCTACAGATTTCTGAAGAGATTGCTCTGGGTTCATACCTTTTTAATTGTTAGATTAAATGAGATTTACCTTATTAACCGTTAGATTGTGTTCGGCACATCTCTGTACGAATCTCGGACTAAAATAAAAATTCATATACACTTAGTCAAACAAATACTCACTATTGTGGTATTAGTTAATCACAGATCATACGTATTTATTAAAAAAACTAATATGACAGACAGACGCGGCGACCAATACTGTGAAAATTAGTTTCTTTCGGCATTTCTTTTCAGCAGAGGTCGTTGCGAACCGCTGCTGGTAACGCTTTTCTTTAAAAACATAACTTAAATTTTCATTTACTTTACACGTAAATTATACTTATTGACATGTAAAAGCTCTAGTTACTGAATAAACGTTTGTATTTTGGATGTTAAAGCAATATACGTATAAGTACTGTTATTAGTATTACGGGACTTACCGCGATTAATATCGTTTTTTGCCAGATATTTCGACGGCCCTTCTGCCTTCTGTCGACCAACGACCATGATGGCAGAAGGGCCGTCGAAATATCTGGCAAAAAACAATATTAATCGCGGTAAGTCCCGTAATACTGATAACAGTAATTGTGACCGTGAAACTCTAAAAACAATATACGTATAAGGTTTAGTATCCCTGAAATTATAAAAAAAACCACCGACTTTCCGCATTTAACCCCAATAACTTTTAAACGGCTAAACCGATCATCTAACATAGCTAAGAACCATCGCAAAAAACCACATAGGTCCATCCGTTCGAGAGCTACGACGCCACTGACAGACAGACATTGACGTCAAACTTCTAAAACCCCTCTTTTTGCATCGGGGGTTAAAACGGCTCTAACGATTTCGCTGAAAATTTATATATAGCGGTTTTCGAAGGTAAACAATCGATCTAGATTAGTCTTATGTTTGGGAAAACGCGTGTTTTCGAGTTTTCATGCGTTTTCTTTCCACGCAGAATATAGTCGCTAATTTCGTCGCGCCAGCCGCTACCCGTTTTGGCTCCCCAGTTTAGGATGCGGACCGCTAGAAAAAGTGTTACGGGTTTGAATCCCACTCGGTGACTTAGTTTTGTTTTTTTTTATGTTCAAGTTTATATATAATTTTTTATTTTGTATTGTTTTTAGACAAGTTTAAAAAAATGTAGTTAATGTTTGAGATGTAATGTAACCGAGCAAAGCTCGGTCGCCCAGGTACTATCACAATTTAAGTACAGTAGGTTTCAGTCTCCCTGTATAGATTATGTTAAAAAAAATGTCTTAAGACATCGCATCAGTCTCGCTTACAAAACCTAATGGCAAGTATCACAATCAAATTACACCTTTCTTCCATTCTTTCAATTGTGACGTAATTTTGTGAGTTACATGAGCTATTGTAATTGTATACAGCGCATTACCTGGAGGCTATTCTTGAGTTTTGAAATTTCAATAAAAAGTGAGCGGTTTTCTTGGAAAGGTTACTAAATACACTTTCAGATACCTATCCCTAATGGAGCAGATAGAGGGTCTTACGGCTCTAAGACTTGAAGCACAGAATTATAGGTAATATATATTACACATACAGAACGGAAACTCTTACAGTCTTATTATAAAACGGAGACTAACTTTGTTACTAGGTTTTAACCATTATCCGACCAAATCAAGTTGACATTTCCACATGAGACAGTGGCATATTACTAGATGTCAACTTGATTTGGTCGGATAATGGTTTAAACCTAGTAACAAAGTTAGTCTGCGTTTTATAATAAGACAGTTGAGGTCCCGCGCAATATGCGTCTCCGTTCCCCGTAATAAATCAAACCACGGGCTATTAGATCACTTTCGCGTAATAAAATTAAAATAACAGTCAAAAAACCAAAAAAAAATCGACATTCCCGTACAAATTGGCCGGGCGGCTGCAAATTTAGTATGGAAATGCCTTTTTTTTGTTTTTATAATGTAAGGTGTGTAAGGTTATTTTAATTCCATTATACCAATTTGTTACAGATATGTCTCTTCTACGTTGTATTTTTATTTAGTAAACTAAGTAATGCATGTTAACAACAATAAAAATAAACTTAAAACTCTTATGATTATTGTTTTCTTTCCAGCTATAAAAAAAAATTTGTTCTCGTATAATTTTCTCCAAAATTCCATAACATTTTATCAACATTTTTCTAGACGATTATTTTTTGCCCTAAAGTGACCTACATACATACATACATAATATCACGTCTTTATCCCTAATGGGGCAGACAGAGCATTTTGGGTCTTGCGGTTCTATGCAGAGCCCAGGGCCGCAAGACCCAAAAGCCACTGTTAGCGTCATGGTGGGCGAGAAGATGGAAAAGCAATCAATACAGTGATGGGTTGCTAGCCGCATCGCCTGTTAACATGATTTGCATTTTTGCCCATTCCCTCGATCGGCTTTTACGATCTGCGTGGGAAGAGAAGCAGCTGGTACATTCTAAGTTTTTTTATTTCTCCCAGACCAGCATGGGAGTGAAGTTAAAGCTAAAGTGACCTAGACTGCTATAAATACTGTTCCGTTACCATATCGGTCACAAGGCCAAGGAAATCATTCTTTCCTGCCTTGGCACGGCCATCTCAGATATATGACTGTAATAAATCTGAGGAATACGTTATGTTAATTTATATCCTTGTTAACGTCATTTTTACCATATTTTTGCTGATTGAGAAGATAACTCATTTTGCTAGGTTTTTTTCCGGACAATTTATGAGATGCGCACGCAGTTGACTTGAAAATTTAGGAGTTAGGAAGTAAGTACAAGGTTTTCAATAACAAGATGCTTTAACGTTGCTATGGTCTTTATTAATGCGGCACGCGCAAAAATTATAAAGAACCAAAGAAAATAATACTCTCTGACAGAAAATGGCCGACAAGACACCGTTCTTGCGACAGACGTCGCGGGCAAAGAGAATATCCAGGGCCGCACTATATGCAGAGCAGAACTCTACGTTACAATGCAAAATAATTATTAAGTAGATTCTGTGTAAAAAAAATCTCAAGAGGTTTTAAAAGCAAACTTACCGCGGTTTACGTTAGTAATTATAACTATCTTTGCCGCAGTATTCATAAAAAAATTACAATACAGGTGCCGACAGGGTCAGAAAAGTGTTATTTGAATTAGTCCGTCTTTTAGATTATACAAAAATAGTGGAGCCATATTTTTTTTCAGTATATCAAAAAAGTAGAAATTCAAAAAAGATAGGGAGCATCTAAGTTTCTGTGTCCTTGCGAGGTCACCGCTATGTAAAAATCGTACTTAGCCGTGACGTCATGCGAAATTTAAATGCGCTGTAACTTCGTCAATTTTTGTTTTTTTTTATTATTTTTTTTCTGAGAAAAGATAAAATACGTGTACCTACAATATTTTTTTATAATCTAACCGATGGGCCAAAACTATTTTTCCGCCGTCTATTGCTTACAAATATATTGTGCGCAATATAATACTTCTTTCCAATGTCTTAATTTTTCAAAATTTGCTAAGTATTATCTATGATAACATTATATGTGGCAATATTTTAAAAAAAATCTATTTTAATGTTCGGAAGAGGTAAAGGACATCAGCATTATGCACATAGTCCACTTTCCGTAATGGGAGACACCTTCATCGGAACAAGGTCTATAGAGAACTCGAATATGGTCCGACTTGATTAATTGATAAGCTGAGGTCAATTAAGGCTGACGCACATGTTTACTCGTACTGGACAGAAGGTTGCTCTATATTTTAGTCTATACATATAATAAAACAGAAAAAAGTGTGTATGTACATTACATATATTTCCAAAAAATATATTGGGGGCGCTGGAGACATAGAAACACAGTAAGATTTTTTTTTAAATGTCTGTCTGTTTGTACACGCTCATCTCCGGAAATACTTGACGGATTCGAATGAAACTCTTTTTGTGATATAGCTGTTAAGCCTGGGCAACATATAGGGTATAAATAATTTTAAAAAATGAAACACCTGATGCAGAATTATAATGGTCCAGCTAAACTATAAGAAATATAACAATGACGCCTTAGTAAATGTTGTTCAGCCTGATGAGCATTTTCCAGAGACTTAAAGTGCATGCGAACGAAGTCGCAGGCTTCGGCTAGTTTTAAATAAAAATAATAATAATGCATTGTCAGGAAATTTATTTTTACAGCCCGAACCGCCGGTAGCTTGGGACACTAACAAGAAGAGATATACAGTCCTATTCTAGGCTAGGAATCACAAGTTATTACAAGTCTTATATGTACATACATATAAGACTTGTGTTTTTCGGCAGAGTAGAATACGGCCACTCGAAGTCTTCCCGTGGATGTCGTAGAAGACGACTTAGGGAATACAAACCGTCCGACAATAACCCGTCTGGCCAGCGTGGAGAGTGTAGGCCAAGTCCTTTAGCTGCTCTAGCCAAGTATGGCTCTGGTAGTACAGAGAGGGTTGTGCTCCTGCAGTGGAGACCAAAAGACCTGATGATGATGATCTGGGGGCACGGCAGTGCCCCCACCAAGTCGAGCAAAAAAGCTTCACGGCCGTACCATACCATCCTTTTCTCGAAGCAATTCAGACCATTTTCGACCCCCTGTAACTTCGTTGTGGATAAAACTAGAAGACTGAAATTTTCAGTAACCATGCAGGCATTGTAAAGACACGGTATATTTCAAATTTCATTCAATTTGAACCAGTATTTTAAGAATTATAACGGGTCAAATTTCTTAGTTTTGTCACTCACTGACTCACCGATCATCAAAATTCTAAGGCACTTTTAGCAGACCTAGAAGCTTCAAATTTGGAATATAAGTAGTGTTTGGTGTATGAATCAAGGAAAAACTAAAAAATCTAGAAAAGACCGCAAAGAAAATTAAGCCCATACAGCCAAGTCTTCAGTAAAATTTTTCAATATTGGCTTTATTCGTAACGATGTTTTACGGCAGTTATTATTATTGCGTGCGAAGCCGCGGGTTTAAGCTAGTCCCATATAAATATAGGCGCATGGTAGTGCCCCTGTCAAATCGAGCAAAAAATGGGTATTCCCGTCATGAAAACACGTGTAAATTAAATTAAAGCCTCCCAGAAAAACGCATAGAGACAGAGAGTGGGCTCTTAGAAAAACTGTAGCTGAAGCTCAAGAAGTAGTACCGGAAAAGAGAAAACGGAAGGCTACCTACAAAAATAAGAAAAGTTCATAAGTCAGAGAGAGGGCTTTAAGAAAATTCGTTGCTGGTAGATATACATATATACAATAAGTAGAAGGTACCGAAAAGGAAAAAAGTAGAACTGTCTACAAAATACAAAAAGAAATGAGATCCCATCAAAAACAATACTTGTCAAAAAAACCAAGTCTCGCAACTCAGTTGTTCTGCGGTAAAAAGTTGTGAGATCCATGTAATACCAAGTCGGTTATTAATTTATTCAGTCTCTACTTAAGCTACTTTCTGTCTTAATACGTTCAGTCTCTAAGACCACGATCGTGGTCCATAACAATTGAAAATCAATTGTGTCTGGAATCTCCGTACTCGAAGCATTAAGTTGTTACGTAATAATTAACAGCATCTTATAGTGACGCATATCAATATTAAAATTCTTTAATGTTTTATATAAATATATTGAGACTTGGCCATCGCCTGAAAACACGTGTAAATTCAATCGCCTGAAAACACATGTAAGTTCAATTATTTAGTGCGATGGCCAAGTCTCGATATATTTATATAAAACATTAAAGAATTTTAATATTGATATGCGTCACTATAAAATGCTGTAAATTATTACGTAACAACTTAATGCTTCGAGTACGGAGATTCCAGACACAATTGATTTTCAATTGTTATGGACCACGATCGTGGTCTTAGAGACTGGACGTATTAAGACAGAAAGTAGCTTAAATAGAGACTGAATAAATTAATAACCGACTTGGTATTACATGGATCTCACAACTTTTTACCGCAGAACAACTGAGTTGCGAGACTTGGTTTTTTTGACAAGTATTGTTTTTGATGGTTGTATATACAACTAGTATGTGAAGCTTGAGAAAAAATCCATTGAACTTTGAACTTAAAAAGCTAACCGTTAACCAAGGACAATTTCTAGATGTAAGTTAAACTTAATTGTAGGCAACGGTTCAGTCACGGAAACGCTGCTATTTATCTAAGCATCGCTTCTCGGTGACGGTTGTAGCACTGTCCGCGCCCCTGGGCGAGATTATAAAGACGCCCCAACGGCTGACTCAGATGATGTAAAACTATTAAGATATTATTTTTAATCCTAAAATAGTTACCAAAACGCATACTGTTTGGTTGACTGGTAGATAAGGCCTAAGGATTTAAGTCCGCCATTACACTTGTTTTTTGTGTACGAAGCTAAATAAATAAAAAAATACTGGCATTAGTGAATAATTATGTATTTTTCAAGTGAAATCAGCTATTTATGTAAAATGAGCTGTATGTACTCGTAAGTAATTCAACCATTTATTTGAGCCAGACTGACAAAGGTATTCTCTATAAGTATCTGTTAATTATTTTTGCCATTATATTTATTTATCACATACTTAAACAGGTTTACTGTCTCTTGTATCATATAAAATCAGATTAATTGGTTAATTACTGTCACATAATTAATATAAGTATTACATATAGAAAGGAAACTCCTAGGGTCCCGCGCAGTATGCGTCCCCGTTACCCCTCGTCGCACTTCTCACCCGTTCTCGCCTTGTCGAGTGTATAGTTTCATTTGTAATAGTAGGCATAAATGATACTCTTATTCTACGAAGTGCTATATGTACCTGTGCTATTGTTTTTAATTACCTCCTTCACCTTAATTTTAACTAATACTAATTGTTCCCTACCCTACGCCCCTTTTCACTAGTGCCCTGGCCCTTCGCCCTACTACGCCCTTTCTGTAGCTACTGTTTCTGTTTCTCACACTGTCCCGATGCGTTCTGTCACTGCCACGTTCACACAATTAGAACCTCCTATAAAGTGTTTATAATTACTGGCCCTTGTACTTGAGATTCATCTCAACTTTTGTTTATTTTACTTAGGTTACTAGTACCTGGGTGACCGAGCTTTGCTCGGTCGGTTACATCTCAAACATTAACTACATTTTTTTAAACTTGTCTAAAAACAGTACAAAAAAAAATATAAACTTGAACAAAAAACAAAAGTAAGTCACCGAGTGGGATTCGAACCCGTAACACTCTTTCTAGCGGTCAGCATCCTTAACCGCTGAGCTAAGCGGATGGCGGCCGGTGTGACGAAATTAGCGACCATATTCTGTGTGGAAAGAAAAACAAATAGAAACTCGAAAACACGCGTTTTCCCAAACATAAGACTAATCTAGATCAATTGTTTACCCCCAAAAACCCCCATATACCAATTATCAGCGAAATCGTTAGAGCCGTTTTCGAAATCACAGAAATTTTTAAATATATAAATAAATAAATATACAAGAATTGCTCGATTAAAGGTATAAGATTTATTCCAATAAAGGCCCTGTCGACTAGAATGAGACCACAGTTACGGCAGAGTAGAATATGATTTAGCAGCAGCACTTTGCTCGCCCACAGGTGCCGTAAGACTACCATTAAGAGCTCTTACAGACAGCGCGACACAGTCGGCGAGGGTCGCCAACGATTGGCGACCGTCGCTGACCTGAGTCACGCTACTCGACGACGACCTCAGTCCAGTGAAACAACTGGCGTACGAGAGAAACAAATGGAGAAAAATAATTCCCACAGACAAGAGCTTTGCTCATATATACAAATGTATGAATTACTTACACCATCACTGATGGAAAGATAGAAGGGAAAGAGAACCAGGAACACCGAGTACATAATGAAAAGCTCTTAAATATAAATGAGATGATGTAAATACAGTTAACGATTACGTTGGTTATTGTGAAATTTTATCATTTATCATTAGTAATAATCACGAGCAAGCTAAAACATCATCAACACAGCTTGGTTTGGCCTTAATTGAAATTTTAATTGATTCGCGTGAATTCTGCGCTCTGCTTGTTAATTATGTTTATCTAAATATCTACTGAAATCATTTTGTTGCGTCCTGTATTTAGTAACTCTTAGTAAGATTGATAATTTTTCAAAATTAAAATCCGACTTCACCTCTAAACTACACTATCGATTTTTATAAAATTTATATGGGACCTTCTAGCGAGTATACCTATTCAAACAAAAAAATCCTAATCGGTCCAGGCGTCTTTAAATAATCGGTGAACATACATAAAAAGCCGTGTCGTTTCCTGCAGAGTAGAATAGTCCTCCCGCGCGGATGTCGTAGAAGGCGACTTAGGAAGTACAAGCTTATAAACATCAGTGAGACCTCTCCAACCCGTTTAGCCAGCGAGGAGAGTGTAGGAAAAATCTTCAGGCTGCTCTGGCCAAGTTTGGCTCTAGTAATACAGATAAGGGCGTGCTCCTGCAGTGGAGACAAAAAGACCTTATGATGATGATGATACATAAAAATAGATAGTGACGAATTGATAACCTCCTCCTTTCTATCACTACCTGTTTTTTTACTAAGTCGATAAACACATTTCCATATATTTAAGACCCAGCACTACTGGAAGAAAGCCATTTTCCAACTTGCCCTATTTACAAAACACAATTCTTAGCGAAAAAGAAGCAGGCCTGTGCAAAATAGAATATTTAATTAGATTCTTTCTCATTGATTATGTCACTCTTATTTTACAAAACTGCCAAAATCATCACCTAGATCCCAGACCATGATTAATTCAATTCAATCAAGATAGCTGACGCGAGTTGACTAGTTCCAATTAGTTTCGTCACCGGTTTGCTCTAAAGTGCTATATTTGAAACGCGGAGTCACATAAACGAATGATTTTTCCATACAAAAAATCGTTCGTTTAGTGACTCTGCGTTTGAAAATAGCACCTCTGAACGCTCGGAAACGCACCAAATATTATGTAAAACGTCTCACGCGCAAGCCATTGTTTTAGAAGCTTCTGGTTGGTCTATGTTAGAAGTGAAGAGCGGGCGTAAGTAGATTTAATACTTCTTTTTGAATTATAGGTTTAATTTTTTTTTAACTTTTCGTACCAATAATAAATAGTACAAAATGCGGACTTTAATGCTAATAGCATTCTATATCAGTCAACAAATTTCATTAATTGGTTATTATAATGCTCAACAACCAATAGAGACAACTTTAAAAAGGTTGGTCATTGTAATCTGCACTTTTAAATGTATTTTTAGGGTTCCGTTCCCTATTGTATGTAGTCGTTTTTATGTGGGTTACATATATAAGCTTGTATATCAATAAAGCCTAGAGTACGTCAGTAAACTCCGATCGTTTCACTTGTCTCATACCTCCCACCACACACTGTAACCAGGTTATATATATGAACCATGATAGCTAGACAGTTGACATTTTCATACATTACAGTATTTGTATATCAATAAACACTGAAAACAGAATAAAATAAATATTAAAGTACAATACAACAATCGTAATTTTTTTAAAGAAAATGTTACGGAAACCTTCCTGCGCAAGTCCGACTCGCACTTAGCCGGTAATCTAAGTATTTGTTTTTAATGTTTGCAAGTGGCTGACATAATAAGCTAATAATTACATATTCCTCTGCTGGACTTCTCGTTCAAAAATTATTAAACGAAAATGTAATTGCATAGCCTTGAAGTTCAATTAATAAAATATACTCAATTTTAAAACAATATCGTAGCGATCGAATAAGTACAAAAGTATTAAGCTTGCTTCATTAAAAACCACTTTCTTATTTCTTGTCAGCCTTGTGTTTTAGCTTATACAATGTGGAAGGGACATAACCGAAATAAATCGAACCACTGGCTATACTAGATCACTATAGTAAGTATAATGAAATTTAAATAACAGTCAAATACTTAAAATAAATTTCGACATTTCTATACAAAAGTGGCTAGCCGCCCGGGCAAGAGTCAAATAGCGCTCTTACTATTAGTTCTTTTTCAATAAAAAATCTAAAATCTCATTAATAATGGATATGACCATGAAAGCGACATTATTTTGTAACATTTTATTTCTTCCTTAACAGTAGGTATCAAAGTTTTTAAAGTAATATTTTTTTAACATCATACGACTTATGTAATTATTATTAATAAAACAGGTTATTTAAAACCGCTAACCTTTTATAACTTACGACAGTAATTAGATAAAATAATTACCAGCCAAGTAGGAAGTTCAGTTTTTCTCAAGAATGTCACACGGCTGCAGCAAATCTTAGTTTTTACCACATTTAGGTATACTTTCTCTTGATGATTTATTTCCACTAAAGCGACATACCACGTTTCACTTATGAGTTATTAAGAGAGTTTAATATAAAATAAGTAAATAGTTTTCTTATTTTAAATTTATTATTAAATGTGGTGCCATTCTAGGTGTCACTAAACGAACGCATGTTTGTATGGAAAAACCATTCGTTTAGGTGACTCCGCGTTTCAAAAATGCGATTTCTGCATATTTAAGCTCTGTTTGCTTAAATTCGCAAAACCCTAAAGGCCTTGTCTGCCCCATTAGGTACAAAGACGTGAATTGACGTGATAGTGTATGTGTAATAATCTATTTTTGGACGGCTTATATTTGACCCAAAAGGGTCGGAATTTTTGTTAATTTATGATGGAAGCTATAACCAATGACATATATCAATTATGTGCCAATGCCTTAAAGACATACACACGCACACACAGAAAAAGAAAAGTCCAATCGAGGGAATATAGAAGATCATGTCAATAAGAGATGAACCAGTCACTATTTTAGAACAGACATCCAGAATTCCAGACCACATGCACATTATCCACATATCTAGCTCAATCAGTGTAATTTGTCCCTATATATTTATTATTTATTTATTATCTACGTTTTCACATTCATATATATCTACATGTCCTTAAACCCACATATCTACATTCATACATCCATACCATGGATGAAATATTACTAAGTACTTAGTAATACTTGATCCATGCTCCATATAAATTTTCACTTTATAATATTACATAATAGATACATACAGATACATATTCACGTCGTTACAATTACATAGATATTTTATTACAATGGCTTTATCAATAACAAAGTAGACAAAGCCCAGGACCGTAAGACCCAAATTCCACACTTAGTGTAAAAAGGAATCAGAATAGTTATATTTTAAAACAGGGTTGCTTGCCGCATCACTTAATCTCGCCTATTCCCTTGATCGGTTTTTCGGAAAGAAAAGTAGCTGGTACATTCTAAGTTTTTTCCTTCCTCCCATACCAGAATCGAAGATAATAGGTAGCATCGACAAAGAGATGCCAGTGTGCGAAAGAAGGGCAGGGATGATGATGACTAGATTTAGATAGAATTATTAGACATTAATAGGGTACGATATAATAGTACGTACGTCGTACGTGTACCTATGTTATTTTTAGCAGGCTTTGAAAAGATAAAATTTGCTTGATCATTGTTACCTATTACTTTAGTGGACGAAGTTGCCTAATCATTCTCTATTGTTTCAGTCGTGAGCTGCCAAAAAAGGCATTTCTTTCCTTTCAAACCAATAAACAAGAAAGTTGGTGAAAGTTATTCATTGGATTTAAAAGTCATAGAGTTTAGACAAATTGTAGAAATAAGTGCTTAACTGACGCTATAATGTAAGGTGTTATTATAAAAGGTAAAGATCCTATTTGAATTAACCCTCTAACTTCATGTTGAAGAATGAATTCCAGAAGGCTTACACCATAGAGAGACCTAGTTTTTTTTTACTTCTAAATCTATGGCCTAACAGAAGTTTCAACATCGCATTCGATCTTTGGGAAGGCATTGCGCCTAGCTCAATCTGTGTGATTTGTCCGTATATATTTATTTAATTACTTTCCTTCACCCCGGGTTAGCCCCAATGAAATCTCCTCGGTAACTGGCCTAAACTCTCATCCACGCTAGACAAGTTGAGGACTCATTGATGTTTATAGGCTTTGTTTAGCTTGTATATCCTAAGTCGCCTGATACGTCATTCACGAGAAGACTTTTTTTGAAGAATTGTCTTCTTGTGAATGACGTACAAGGTGACTTTATATTTTACTAGAGAATAAAAATTTACAAAGTTCTTTGTCAGCACAATGGAACCCTAAAAATAGTAAAAAGAGCATAGATTTCTTTTGACATAATTTGTCAAATTTAGATACCTACTTACAAATCATAATGATCGAAGCAGAAGGAAAGGTAGAAACCCAAATAAAAATAAAAATAAAGTAGATGATTTGCGACGTACATACATACATACATACTATCAAGTCTTTATCCCTAATGGGGCAGACAGAGCATTTTGGGTCTTGCGGTTCTATGCAGAGCCCAGGGCCGCAAGACCCAAAAGCCAACATTTGCGACGTACCAAGTATAATACTTATTTTACATGGATATGTTTCTTATATTAGGCGTCTGTTTTTAAAATCAAAAACAGTATGACGAAACAATTTGGAAAGTTTTTGGAAAGAAAGGAAAAACAATACAATACAATACAAATACAAAGAGTATTTGCACCATAAACAAAAGGAAATACAAAATACAGAAAAAATGAATAAGCCAGAATTATGATACAAAGGCGGACTTATCGCATAGCAATCTCTTCCAGTCAACCTTTGGGTAGAGTGAGAAGAGAATATTTAAGAAATAAGCGGTGCAGTTTGTCAGATTTACTGTAAATACAATAATAAATATGTAGTTACTAGCTGAGCTCTGCGGTTTTACCCACACCTAAAGTAGTATTAGTGTGATTGATGTTCTTTGTAGTGATGTAGTAACAATTTATGTTTGCATTGTTCCAGATCGATAATGACCGTGAAAAAGGCCGCCCGCTGCGGAGGCCTGGCCGCCCTCGTCGCCCGGCAGAAGCTACACAACTCCAACCAACAGCTCGACATCACCACCATCAACAAACCAGCATCCCTCCACAACTACAACATCGTCGTAGGATTCAACGAAAAAGACCAACTCCAACTACTTACTAAAGAAGATTCAAACGACGATGAAAAACAAAAACTAATCAAAGATTACACAGAACTCAAAACCAGCAAATGTGAAAACATATCCATTGACGACATCACAAACTGTGCAAATATCGAGAACTATCCAAATTGCGACAACACTCTAGTCTTTTACATAACCAAAAATCTCGTTAAAGAAGCCATAGCGCTCAAATTCGAGAACGAGCAAGACTTTAAAAGGATATACTTCACATACAAGTATTTCAAAATGCGGAACCGACTGACGAAAAACACGAATAACTACACGAGTAGCGATAGCTTGTTTTCTAAAAAGAAAACGTACGATTTGTTCAAAAGTAGAAAGAATAGTGTTGATGATTACAGTCTTTATGACAAAGGCAGAGAATTTGATTTAATGCAGACGACTGATAATGATGGCATCACGCACATATCAGTGCAACATAAAGGTTTAAACTCACGTTTTGATCAACCAATGAGTCTAATTGGAATCAGAAGCGATGCAGTGGATGTCGGTGAGATAGATAGCATAATCTACACAGATATAGATATACCTGCAAAACCTGAGAGGAAAAGACTGTTCCATAAGAAAGCTAAGGCTCCTCCGCCGCCTTTGGTTGCACCTAAAGATCAGCCTAAGGTGCTAAAAGGGGAATTTGTGAGAGTAAATGTTGATAGAAGCCCAGATCTGATTCCTAGAGAGAATAAAGTGAATAGAGTTCCAGATATCCTTATGTTTAGGGACAACAAGCCAAAAAAGAACGCAACAAGCAATCTGTGGTCGGTGAGCAACAAAGGTAAGTTAATCGAACGTGTTATTATTGATGTAGAGTTATGTAATTTATTGGAATCGAACGTAATACGGAAAGGCTAGCAGCAGCTGTGTCGTAAGGCTGGGATTATGGTATTTATTTTATGATGAATCTTCTTACTAATTACAGCCTTTGTTAACTATCGGCTGAGTTAATTGAAGCTTCGAGTTTACACAATTGCTGGTGTTGTAAAATGTAATGTTAGCAAACTTTGTAAAACTTAACTGCTGGTTACGAAATAATATAAAGTTAAGCTTAAATAATTAGATTTTGTAAAGTCAACTTTTGTTTAGTTGTATTGTAACGTAAATATTTCTGCTTTATTTATACCTCTTAAATTTTATTCTATCAAAGTAGTCCAGAATATCATATCACTATGAATAGCGCACTCTCTATCCTTGAAGGTTCTTCTAATGTTGCCAAAAAATCGTTAGCTTTACAACCGATATGTTCAATCCAAAAATGACAAACTATCGATAGGCCTATCGATAGTATCGATCGATGACGCCGAGAAAACTATCAGTACTATCCATAGTATCGATAATTTTGCATTCCTTAAACTATCGACAGTATTGATAGTTTATGTATTTTGAAAAGCAGTACTATTGATAGTATCGACAGTTTGTTCGTCGTTAGGATCGGTACTATCAACAGTCGACTATCTAGCCGCAACACTAGTTTAATTCTTCCAGTCAACCACTCGTTAAAGTCACTTAAAATTCGCAAATAGCTAAAAAACGAAAGACAACGGAGTCAAGGCCTCGAGCCATCCTTGCATAACACCGGTCATTCACTCCACAACGCCTGTCGAACTGTGTCAACCTGCCTTAAACATCTCACGTACACTTGAAACAACAGATGTAAAAGCTGCAACTAGATTTATAGCGGATTTGTAAGCGTAGGTGTGTAGTGTATGCTATTTTTAATAAGTGTAGGGAGCATATTAGTTATGTAGGTTTGTATTTGCTCCGTGGTTAAACACTATATATCCTCCTAAAACGCCTATATATTATTAATAATATAATAATAATAATATAATAATAGTTCATCATGGAACAACTTTCCCAAATTTTGTGATAAAATGAATGCAGGAATGATTACACACATGTACGGTCTTGTCTTACTACTTTAAGTATACCAGAGCTCAAGGGTTGCTTAGCGTAATGGCCGGAAAGGTAGAAAAAAAACAAATCATCCCATACAAATTGCACTTAATGAAAATGAACCTTGTGTAACCCACTTTCTTTAGTAGGCCGCTGCAATGCTCAGTGGGTCAGATGCCTGCACATTAACTAGCTGCCTCAGTACGTGAGATGCTTAAAGCACTTTGGCATACTTAGAATAACTATTAATTAACTTCGTGTTTCCTGCAATATCATCATTATCAGATCTTTTTGTCTCTACTGCATGAGCACGACCCTCTCTGTACTACAATAACCATACTTGGCCAGAGCAGCTAGTAGACTTGGCCTACATTCGCTGGCCAAACGATTTGGAAAGGTCTCATGTTAATAAGCTTTGTCCAGCTTGTATTCCTAAGTCGCCTTATACAACATCCACGGAAGAACTTGGAGTGGCCCTATTCTACTCTGCCGGAAGCCACACGGTAAAACCTAAAAACGACATGGGTTTTACTGCAAAATGGCTTTACTAAAATGTAGGAGCCAATTATTTTCCTGTGCAAATCTTAAAAGTGTATCAAGGGAATGCAGGACCTCGGGCGTTGTCCATTTAGCACGGGGTCAACATCGCATTACTAGATATTGCATCTCGGTTGCATCGTTGCAGTGATGTCCCAACCCCTGGATCTGAATAAGACGTTTCCATTAAGTGCTGATTGAGTTGCAAAGATGAGCAACTGCAACAAAAACCACTTGACAGACTGATCTTTGCAGTTGACTGAATTTTAATTAGGTAGAAAAATCAATTGGCGTCAGTTGCCATCCGCTGTTCGACGAACAAGAATATCTATTCAAAGAAAAAACGCAGCCTGCGTTTGGCATAACGCCGTATGGGACGTCTATAATATTAATCAAAAAGTTCTAAAATAAGTAGTTAGTTAAAAATTTTATTGCATCAAAACATAATGTTAAAGGCTAAAAGACTCATAAACAAATTATTTTAGGGTTCAGTTTGTTTATTTACCTTCAATTTACCTTCAATTTTATTTATTTTTATATAAACAACATTTTTTTTAAATAACAGAAAATTTTGAGCATAAGAAATATAAAACCAGATCACATAATCATAGAAATGGAAGGTCGAATTTTAACTACCTATTTCTTGTAAAGGTAATCGCAGTGCCAACCATCATTCATATCATATCAGCCACAGAAAGTCCACTGCTGGACATAGGCAAAAAACATGTACGAGTACATGACCAACTATAAACTGATCTTATATGCTATAAATAATTACCTACATATTTTTTAGCCTGGAAAAATTACTTTTATTATTTATTTAACGAACGGTATCGCAATTTCTATAGATTTTTGGAAGTAGAGTTAGAGATCTAACAAGCATAACTTTTAATACAATTGAGGAGCTCAGTGGCCTTGGGGGAGAGCGTATTATTAGCGCTTTCTCAAGTGCTCCCATGCTGGTCTGGGAGAAATAAAAAAACTTAGAATGTACCAGCTGCTTCTCTTCCCACGCAGATCATAAAAGCCGATCGAGGGAATGGGCAAAAATGCAAATCATGTTAACAGGCGATGCGGCTAGCAACCCATCACTGTATTGATTGCTTTTCCATCTTCTCGCCTACCATGACGCTAAAAGTGGCTTTTGGGTCTTGCGGCCCTGGGCTTTGCATAGAACCGCAAGACCCAAAATGCTCTGTCTGCCCCATTAGGGATAAAGACGTGATAGTATGTATGTATGTATGTATGTTCTCAAGTAAAGTGACACCGGGTCCGCACTTGGTGATAAGTGGTATAATTTTTTTTCTCAAGCTACTCCGTGCTTCGGAAGGTACGTTTAAGCGTTAGTCCTGGCTGTCACCATTGTATGGCAGTCGTCAAGCTATATCAGATGCCTTTAGGCAGCCTGAAAAATCTGACACCAGTGTTAGCAAGTTACACTCACGAAAAACAAAACAAACAAACAATACAACCACCATAAGGATCACAAAAATCATGACTTCGATCTCTTACATCATCTCCAAACATTACAAATCATCAAATCACGACATTGAAGTACCCAATTTATTGAAACGTCGGAATAATGCTTTTGAACAAAAGTATTTCATCTTGTAGCACAAAAAGCAGATCATATTGTTCATTTTGAATGCGGTTGCTTGGTTTTGGATCCGCAAGTAAGCGTGAAATTCAGATCAGTGTTGCACCTTCGATTAGGATATTTCTGAAATCCAATCACACAACTTAGAAACGTTTGAAATGTTCGAACTTAAATAATATTGAACATTTCAAACGTTAATATTTCAATATTCAAAGTTGGACGATAATATTTCATCTCGAAGCACAAAAACCCGATCCTATTGTACTTAAGTGCAGTCGGCTAAAGAGATACCTGGGCCGGCACTCATCTGTATCTTGAATTTTCTATACATAAAATAATATTTTCATGATAATGTATATTAAGAATAAAGTCTTTTATTAAAATCTTTCTGAATGTACATGTTAATATTATTTTTAGTTTAAGAAAAAAATCATTATATAGGTTGAGGGCCTGCCCAGACATTTCGTCAGCCGACTGTACCTACATTTTGAATATGATTGCTTGGTATTGGATCCGCTAGCTATAAGCATGAAATTTAGACCAGTGTAGCATTACACGATTTGGTTATTTCTGAAATCCAGTCATACAACTATGAAATAAGATTTCAAAACTTTAAAGTTGGTAACCTATACCTACTGAAATCCAATCACCCAACTTATAAACTTTTTGTTTGTTTGTTTGGAGTGTTCTAACTTCTAAGCATAGATCTCAGCATAGATTTAGAAAAGCTTCTAGATCTATGGTTCTCAGACTGACGCCATGGTAACGCCGCGCCGCTTGGCGTTGTAAATAAAAAACCCTAGTTTTGTAAAAGGTTTGGCAAAAATAAAACTAGTTGTTTATGTAACTTTTGTCACGGTGCGCTTTTGTTGACCGCACGCTCGTCCGTCACTTGAAGGTTCAGAGTTCGATTCTTATAAATATATTGCTCGTGCCGTACGCCATATTGCCAAGCATGATGGCTTCGTTTGAGATACCTAGCTTTCTATTTCAAATAATAGATCTAGGGGACGTATTTCCATACGTCGCACGTCAGTGTCACCATCACGTCACGTTTTTCTTAAAAAGTGTAAAATGAAGCAATGTTTGCTCACCAGCCACTTAGTAAAGCCGAAGGCCTTAGCTTGGTGCCAAAATAAAAAGGATACAGAACTTACATTTCATACAGAAAGTATTTTAATCAGTTAGTAAACTTTGACAAAATATCCTTACTCTAAACGCTGTATCTGTTCATAAAAATCTGCGCTCCATAAATCAGGTATATATGACGATTCTGATTTAGGGAGCACTAACTGTTCTTTCCATCAGTTGTAAAAAAAAACTGCACTTGTATCAATATGAGGGTCATTATGCATGATTTTTTAGTGCGCAAAATTTTGCAAGGTCTAGCCATTTTAAGTGAAATAAAGTTAAATTACTTTGACCTGCGTTAATAAAATTTGATTATCTAGCGCGCGTCTATTTGTCTAGTTGTATTCTTATTTTTTATTTGGGAAACAAACATTACTTTCGTATCTATATATAAAAGGAGAAGTTCCCACTGACTGACTTAAGACGCACGCACAGCTGTAACCGCTTGTTTTCTATATTTTCTTTGGGAAGTATATAGGAAACTTGCAGTACTAATATGTAGTTGAATATAATCTTCCTAACAAAATACACAAACCTAATCGTTCTGTTTCATCTATATTTTGTGTCAGAGGCAACTTGACCGCCATTGCGCGATCAAATTTGCCGTGAAACGTCGTTTGTTTTGCTAATTAAACGATTTGTTTTGATGTCGTCGGTAGTGTTACTTCATTAGGTATATTAAAAATATTGTTTTCACGTCAACATGATTTACAAGCTCTACATATTATCATCATCATTATCATCAGGTCTTTTTGTCTCCACTGCAGGAGCACGACCCTCTCTGTACTACCCGAGCCAAACTTAGCCAGAGCTTCCAGAGGTCTTGGCCTACACTCTCCACGCTCGCTGGCCAGACGGGTTGAAGAGGCCTCATTGATGTTTATGAGCTTTGTTTAGCTTGTATTTCCTAAGTTGCCTTCCACGACACATCGAGATATAATTAATTGTATGTATGAGTGTGATTGCCGTGTGGTTTCCTCCGGCAGAGTAGAATAGGACCACTCCAAGTCCTCCCGTGGATGTCGTAGTAGGCGACTTAGGAATACAAGCTAAACAAAGCTTATAAACATCAATGAGACCTCTCCAACCCGTCTGGCCAGCGTGGATAGTGTAGGCCGAATCCTCTGGCTGCTCTGGTGCTGTTCAGTATTTCCGGAGATTAGCGTGTACAAACAGACAAACAGGCAGATTTTTTAAATTTTTAATCTATTACTTTGTCTCCATTGCCCGAAATATTTTTTTGGAAATATATTCAATGTTTTCAATTCAAACATTTTTTACTGTTTTATTATATGTATAGATAGATATATTGGCAACTTTTTACCTTGTATTGTTTAATTTGATCAAACAACTTATAGTTATTCGCACTTTTACTTGCATCATGTCTGACTTTCTTTCGTTTTCCCGTTAGACCAAACGCCCACTAGTGCCACTCACTAGTAAAACAAAAAAGCAATAAAGTTCTGTACAAATATTTGTTATTGCTCATGGGTCTGCGACAGGATACGGATCTTCTTTTCAAATGTGTTAATAGCTTGTGAAATAGGTGCGCGAGAGAAAGACCGAAATTAGTATATACAAGGTCTAACAAAATATATTGAAACTAATTAAGGGTGAATTCAGTCCACGACACTGAACAACTATTCCCAAAGAACATATGTCGAAATAGGAAAAATATTTTTTTGGCTCTCCATACAAACTCGGATCAGCTGATCGGTCAACTTGTATGGGAGGCCAAAAATTACTTCCATATTTCGATATATGTTCCTTGGTGAAAGTTGTTCAGTACCCTTAAAATAGTTTAGACCTTAAGATCTAACAAAATATACTGAAACTATTTTAAGGGAATCCAAAGGACCCGAGTTCGATCCTCAGTCAGGGCAAGTCGGAAAATGGCCTTTTTAAAATTGTACTGAGTCTTAGATGTTTATCTATATATGTATTTGTTATAAAATATAGTATCGTTGAGTTTCCATAACACGTCTCGAATTTACTCAATAGTTCAATCAGGGCTAGTTCAATCAGTGTAATTTGTCCCTATATGTTTTTTTAACTTTTCTCAATGAACACGTATCTAAATATAAAAATTAATTTTTGGCTTTCCATACAAACTTGGATTAGCTGATCGGTTAACAATATGTTTTCATATTTCGACATACGTTTCTACATATGTTCATACTCTCGCTCGTTTGTTAGGGCCTTAGAGCCCTAAACCAAGATTCTAGACTATTCCAATACTTTGTAAACTCAATTTTGTACTGAAGTGTGTTTTCCAACTTTCGTAATCTATAACCGCAGCTCATGTGTGTCAGCTGAGCCGAGTTTACTGCACTTAGGTTTAGCTTTAGGGTTGGCACTTACTTATTAGATGTTGAATTGAATTTCTTATAGTTAAGCTGGACCATTATGGTTATGCAACAGGTGTTTCATTTTCCAAAATCAATCACACCCTAAATGTTGCTCAGACAACACTTTTATTCAAATCTATCCAGTATTTCCGGAAATTAGCGTGTAGAAACAGACAGACATCTTTTTTAAGATCTTACTCTATTACTATGTCTTCATCGACCCAAATATATATTTTTTTAAATATATTCAATGTACAGATACATTAATTTACCTTTTTATTACATGTATAGATTAGTGCCTAACCTATTAAAATTATTTTTGCATGTCACGGGCCGAAAGTGAGAATAAGTAACTAGTCATCCAAGTTATAAAAAGATGTAAATATAACTGCACTAAAATTTCTGAAAAGAAATATAACCTTTTCCATTTGGCATGTTTAAAGATTTTAACAAAGCCTCATACAACCTAATCAGATCTAGCATTTAAAAGTTATGGCGCAATCCTGCCTATCCTAGAAAAGTAGTGATTGCGCCGATCTTCTGCTTACGTGGTCGAAGGGACTTTGAAGTAAAACTCTTTGATTGCTACAAACGGTATAGTTTATTGATTTTGCAATTTTTTACAGTAAAATAGATGTGAACAATTCGGAAATTCACTTACGCAATGATTGATACGATATCACACGTCTTGCTCTTCAAATTTGTCAGGCATAGCATACGGCCTAAACTCTATCCCTATTATTATAAAACGTAGACTAACTTTGTTACTCGGTTTAAACCATTATCCGACCCAATAAAGTTGACGTCTAGTAATATGCCACTGTCTCATCTGAAAATGACAACTTAATTCAGTAGGCATGACGAATGGAAAAATATTTTAGGTCCGTCGGTCATATTATTAAAAAATATTGTACCTACACGTATTTTTCTTTTCTCTGAGAAACCAAAACTGACAAAGATACAGCGCATTGAAATTTCGCGTGACGTCATATTTAAGCACGATTTTTACTTATGTGTGACGTCGCAAAAATACGGTCCATTATTTTTGGATAATCTAAAAGACGGACTAATTACAATCATACTTTTTGGACCCGCTCGTCACCCCTATTGTCGGATTATAGACCTAGTTACAAAGTTAGTCTGCGTTTTATAATAAGACGGATATAGTTAAAACTCCTTGCTCTTTTTCAAGTCAGTCGTCACAAGTAGGACTATCAGGATTTTAAACCCAACGAAGTAGACGTAGAAGTAGAAATAAGCGGCCAAGTGCGAGTCGGACTCGCCCATGAAGGGTTCCGTAGTAGCAAATAACATAATATAAAAGTCCTGTAGTATGTTTTTTTTAATTTTTATATTTGAGTTGATTGAATGAAAGGTAAATTGCAGTTTATGATAATGACGTATTAAAAAAAACTACTTACTAGATCTCGTTCAAACCAATTTTCGCTGGTAGTTTTCATGGTTATGAACATCATATATTTTTTTTAGTTTTATCATTCTCTTATTTTAGAAGTTACGGGGGGGGGGACACACTTTTTTCCACTTTGGAATTGTCTCTCGCGCAAAGTATTTGGGTTAGAAAAAAATGCTATTAGAAACCTCAATATCATTTTTGAATACCTATCCATAGATACCCCACACGTATGGGTTTGATGAAAAATAAATTTTTGAGTTTTAGTTCTAAGTATGGGGAACCCCCAAAATTCACTGTTTTTTTTCTATTTTTGTGTCAAAACCTTAATGCGGTTCACACAATACATCTACTTACCATACCAAGTTTCAACAGTATAGGTCTTATAGTTTCGGAAAAAAGTGGCTGTGACATACAGACGGACAGACAGACAGACAGACAGACATGACGAATCTATAAGGGTTCCGTTTTTGCCATTTGGCTACGGAACCCTAAAAAGGACCGTAAAACTCAAAGGCCGGTGGCGTGAAGGTAGAAAAAGGGTATCAAAATAGTGATGGGTTGCTAGCCGCATAGTCTTTTGATATTGAAATGAGATTCAGATTTCAAATTCTCTTCCCTTTCCTCAATTGGTTTTCCGATCAGGGTAGGACGACAAGTATTTAGTATATTCTTTTTGCGTTTCTTCTAGACTAGTATCGAAAAAATCTACATATCATTTTGAAAAATAACTTAATTCTACCAGCCCTAAACGCATTACTATGTTCTTTGTGCCGACCACACGTTCACTCATAAAACAGATTGCCCGCAACCAGCATTGTTTGTAAATAAAATTCTACGGTTTTCCTACGAGTGGTTTACCTACTTAGATTTGTTATGAAAAGGTACATATGAACTTTTGTACTAATGAACTACTTAGAGGGGTTGGTGGCGAAGTGGTTTATGCATTGGCTGGTGGCTGCCCGTCTCAGGTTTGATCCTTAGGCGCGAGTGGTATCTTAGTAGAAAACAATACGTTATTTTCCAACAAGTCAAATCAGATACTTTTTTCTAAACGTCAAAACAAACAGTTTCTATGGGATTTTGTATGAAATACAGGCAGATGACGTCATAGTTTTTTGGAGTCAAATAGCGCTCTTATTATCAGTTTTTCTGCAATAATAAATTTAAAATAACGTTAAAATGGATATGTTTAAAGACAAGTGACATTATTTTGCGACGCTTTATTTTTTTATTAGTACAAAATAATTTATTTTTGACTTGGGAAAGTACCCAATTACTAAGATGAAATTGTAACTCGTTTAAAATATATAGTCATCATCATCATTTCTGCCGCATAACGTCCACTGTTGGACATAGGCCTCTCCCAAAGATTTTCAAAATGACTGATCAAGAACGGCCTGCATCCAGCGCTTTCCAGCGACCTTGGTCAGGCCATCTGACCATCTTGCAGGTGGGTGTCCTACGCTTCGCTTGCCAGTACGCAATCGCCATTCGAGAACCTTTTTGCCTCATCGGCCATCGTTTCGTCGCGCTGTGTCCCGCCCACTGCCATTTCAACGAGCTAATCCGCTGGGCTATATGAGTGATTTGTTCTCGTACGAATTTTCTTACTTCTACTTCTATCACGAGATGAATTTATTTTTTCTTAATGTGTAACTTCAGAACTCTAATCTGAACATGACCAAGAGACGCATTTATATTGCTATTTATTCATCTACTAGCTGCGCCCCGCGGTGTTACCCGCACCAAAAGTAGCCTATGTGTTACTCCAGGCTGTCAGCTTCCTGCATACCAAATTTTATCAAAATTGGTCCAGCCGTTTGCGCGTGAAGAAGTAACAAACATACACACACTCACAAAATTTCTCCTGACGTCACATATTTTATAATATTAATGTGATATAGTGATAAACCCAATGACATAGAATGTGACAGTGTCAAGTGTAACACGGAAGCGACTGGCGTGGACTGCAACCGAGTCGCGCGGGAATCGAACCCTGGCCTTCACGGTCGGATAGTGTCGCTGATATTGATAGGGTTAACTAATATGGTGACGGAGGCTGCACATGTCTGAGCGAAGAGAGAGAAGGGCTTTTGTAATACAGCATAACTGTTGTTTTTCGTGTGTGTAAGTGGCCAACATTGGTGTCAGATTTTTCAAGCTGCCGAAAGAAAGTAACTATACTAGGACAAATCACACTGATTGAGTTAGTCCTAAAATAAGTTCGAGACTTGAGTTATCTTATCTTATCTTATCTTATACCTTTAAACGAGCAATTCTTGTATATTTATATATTTATAAATTTCTGTGATCTCGGAAACGGCTTTAACGATTTCTTTGAAATTCGATATATGGGCGTTTTCGGGGGTAAACAATCGATTTAGGTTAGTTTTATGTTTGGGAAAACGCGTGTTTTCGAGTTTTGATGCGTTTTTCTTTCCACGCAGAATATGGTCGCTAATTTTGTCCTACCGGCCACTATCCGTCTGACCCAGCGGGTTAAAACGCGGACAGCAAGAAACAAGTGTTACGGGTACGAATCCCGCTCGATGACTTAATTTACATATAATTATTTTAATTTGTATTGTTTTGAGACAAGTTTAATAAAATGTAGTTAATGTTTGAGATATAACCGAGCAAAGCTCGGTCGCCCAGGTACTGGGATACTAAATCAACGATACTATATTTTATAACAAACTAGCTGAGCCCGTGGGCTTCGCTCCCCGTGGGAATTTTTCAATATCAAACTATATCCATATCAAATTTCATCTAAATAGGTTCAGTGGTTTAAGCGTGAAGTGGTAACAAACAAATATACAAACTCACTTTCGCATTTATAATATTAGTAAGGAAGTAAAGAAGTAAACATAAGGAAGTAAGGATAATAGATATATAGATAAAAGCATCCCATCAAAAACAATACTTGTCAAAAAAACCAAGTCTCGCAACTCAGTTGTTCTGCGGTAAAAAGTTGTGAGATCCATGTAATACCAAGTCGGTTATTAATTTATTCAGTCTCTACTTAAGCGACTTTCTGTCTTAATACGTCCAGTCTCTAAGACCACGATCGTGGTCCATAACAATTGAAAATCAATTGTGTCTGGAATCTCCGTACTCGAAGCATTAAGTTGTTACGTAATAATTAACAGCATCTTATAGTGACGCATATCAATATTAAAATTCTTTAATGTTTTATATAAATATATCGAGACTTGGCCATCGCACTAAATAATTGAATTTACATGTGCTTTCAGGCGATTGAATTTACACGTGTTTTCAGACGATGGCCAAGTCTCAATATATTTATATAAAACATTAAAGAATTTTAATATTGATATGCGTCACTATAAGATGCTGTTAATTATTACGTAACAACTTAATGCTTCGAGTACGGAGATTCCAGACACAATTGATTTTCAATTGTTATGGACCACGATCGTGGTCTTAGAGACTGGACGTATTAAGACAGAAAGTCGCTTAAGTAGAGACTGAATAAATTAATAACCGACTTGGTATTACATGGATCTCACAACTTTTTACCGCAGAACAACTGAGTTGCGAGACTTGGTTTTTTTGACAAGTATTGTTTTTGATGGGATCTCATTTCTTTTTGTATTTTGTAGACAGTTCTACTTTTTTCCTTTTCGGTACCTTCTACTTATTGTATATATGTATATCTACCAGCAGCGAATTTTCTTAAAGCCCTCTCTCTGACTTATGAACTTTTCTTATTTTTGTAGGTAGCCTTCCGTTTTCTCTTTTCCGGTACTACTTCTTGAGCTTCAGCTACAGTTTTTCTAAGAGCCCACTCCCTGTCTCTATGCGTTTTTCTGGGAGGCTTTGAGGCTTTAATTTTTAATTTACACGTGTTTTCATGACGGGAATACCCATTTTTTGCTCGATTTGGCAGGGGCACTACCATGCGCCTATATTTATATGGGACTAGCTTAAACCCGCGGCTTCGCACGCAATAATAATAACTGCCGTAAAACATCGTAACGAATAAAGCCAATATTGAAATATTTTACTGAAGACTTGGCTGTATGGGCTTAATTTTTTTTGCGGTCTTTTCTAGATTTTTTAGTTTTTCCTTGATTCATACACCAAACACTACTTATATTCCAAATTTCAAGCTTCTGGGTCTGCTAGAAGTGCCTTAGAATTTTGATGATCGGTGAGTCAGTGAGTGACAAAATTAAGAAATTTGACCCGTTATAATACTTAAAATACTGGTTCTAATTGAATGAAATTTGAAATATACCGTGTCTTTACAATGCCTGCATGGTTACTGAAAATTTCAGTCTTCTAGTTTTATCCACAACGAAGTTACAGGGGGTCGAAAATGGTCTGAATTGCTTCGAGAAAAGGATGGTACGGCCGTGACGCTTTTTTGCTCGACTTGGTGGGGGCACTGCCGTGCCCCCAGATTTAACATAGATGAACGGCCTTACGCTATATTCCAACAAGTCAAATCAGACACGTTTTTCTAAACGTCAAAACAAACAGTTTCTATGGGATTTTGTATGAAAGTACCTGGGCGACCGAGCTTTGCTCGGTAACATCTCAAATAATAACTACATTTTTTTAATCTTGTCTAAAAACAATACAAAATAAAAAATTATATATACATTTGAACATTAAAAAAAACAAAAGTAAGTCACCGAGTGGGATTAGAACCCGTAACACTTTTTCTAGCGGTCAGCATCACAAACCGCTGAGCCAAAAGGAATGGCGGCCGGCGCGACGAAATTAGCAATCATATTCTGCGTGGAAAGAAAAACGCATGAAAACTCGAAAATACGCATTTTCCCGAACATAAGACTAATCTAGATAGATTGTTTACCCCCGAAAACCCCCATATACCAATTTTCAGCGAAATCGTTATAGCCGTTTTCGAGATCACAGAAATTTATAAATATACAAGAATTGCTCGTTTACAGGTTAAGTAGGTACCTGGGCGACCGAGCTTTGCTCGGTTACATCTCAAACAATAACAATTTTTTTTTAAACTTGCCTAAAAACAATAAAAAATTATACAATGTCCTTTTTAATTAAGTACAAATATTTTAAGGGGTGATTCAGTCCATCATTTTGAACAACTATTCTCTACAAATGTATATCGAAACACGAAAAAAAAAATTCATTTTCCATAGTAATGATATCACGTGACTACGTCGATTTGTATGAAAACCTAACATATTTTTTTCGTATTTCAAAATACATTCAATGGGAAAAGTTGTTCAAAATGATGGACTGAATCACCCCTTAAAATATTTGTACTTAATTAAAAAGGACATTGTATATAAATTTGAACATAAAAAAAACAAAAGTAAGTCACCGAGTGGGATTCGAACCCGTAACACTCTTTCTAGCAGTCAGCATCATAAACCGCTGAGCCAAAATGGATGGCGGCCGGCGCGACGAAATTAGCGATCATATTCTGCGTGGAAAGAAAAACGCATGAAAACTCGAAAATGCGCGTTTTCCCAAACATAAGACTAATCTAGATCGATTGTTTACCCCTGAAAACCCCCATATACCGATTTCAGCGAAATCGTTAGAGCCGTTTTCGAGATCACAGAAATCTATAAATATATAAATAAATATACAAGAATTGCTCGTTTAAAAGTATGAGATGATATAGGCATAGGTTTTTTGGAGTCAAATAGCTCTTTTAATTTTTCTTCAATAATAAATTTAAAATCACGTTAAAATGAACGATAAAGTCACGAAAAAATATGTTTAAAGACAAGTGCCATTATTTTGGGACATTTTATTTTGTTATCAGTACAAAATAGTTTATTTTTGACTTAGGAAAATAACCAATTGAGATACCCGTTACAAAATACAGGAAGGGCTAACTCGAAACGGGAAGATGTGTCAACATGAGTCCAGGATGTTTGTATAATTTAAGAGCTAACTGTTCCCTTGTCCAAAGCAGGAAGGAATCTCTCAAGAGTGCACAACGGTGAAGGGTCTGATGCGTTTACTTTATGTAGTCAAAGTCTTTGAAATGAGAATTTTGCTTGCTTCTTAGCTCAAATAGTTTTGTATACCTATATCTACACCTATTTGTTTTTTTAAAGTCAGTGTCAATCGAGAAGGTGAGCGTTTCGTCCCATTAATTTTTCGTCCCACTGGGACGAAAAGCTACTTTCAAAAAGTTCAAAGTATGTGATGTGCAATTTGTCCCAATATTTTTATTATTATATTTTTTAATTTATTTTGTACAGACAACACAAGCTTAATCAAAATAAAAGACAAAATATTGATAACACCTAGTAAGCATAATATATCTATATCTATACATATAATAAAACAGTAAAAAAAGTGTGTCTGTACATTAAATATATTTCCAAAAAAAATATTGGGGGCGATGGAGACATAGTAATAGAGTAAGAATTTTAAAAAAAATGTCTGTCTGTTTGTCTGTATGTCTGTTTGTCTGTTTGTACACGCTAATCTCCGGAAATACTGGACGGATTCGAATGCAACTTTTTTTGTTATATAGCTATTAAGCCTGGGCAACATATAGGGTATAAATGATTTTGGAAAATAAAACGCCTGATGCAGAACTATAATGGTCCCGCTAAACTATAAGAGATATAAAAATGTCGCCTTAGTAAAAGTTGTTCAGCCTGATGAGCATTTTCCAGAGACATAAAGTGCACGCGGACGAAGTCGTGGGCTTCAGCTAGTTAATAATATATTATTCGATCGGCTTTTTTTTGACATTACTGCTACGGCTGACATTACTTGAAAAATCAATGGGACGAATCGCATACAGAATCCTAAACACTTTTTTGTGTGTGTTTCGTTCCATTGCGATTGGGACGAAAATTTAATGGGATGAAACGCTCACCTACTCGTGTCAATCTTTGAAATGAAAATTTTGTTTGCTTCTTAGCTCAAATACTCGTAGTTGTGTACTTACTGTTCCTATTTTTTTAAAGTCATTGTATAGTATTTTTATAGCTTTCACAGTGCAATTTATTGCTTGTTGCATTAAATTTAAGGCGATACCTGATTTTTCCGCGGTTCAGTGCTGCGCCCATTTTAAATAAATCATTTGAAAGGAAATGGAGATATCATAAAATGTTATCTTGACCAAGCCTTTATAATATCACCTATTCAAACTATTTTATGAACAAGATAGGTACTGTTTATAGTTTAAAGTAAGAACGTGAAGCTTTTCTACGCACATTAGCCAAAAGTGGCAGTTTTAGAATAAACGGTAAACATACATAAAAATTACTACGGAATCCGAAAAAAGATCGCAACGAATTGATAACCTCCTCCTTTTTTTATAAGTCGGTTAAAAAGAGTTCAAAATTGGCGAACTTAACGCCATACGGCGTTCTCTGCTAGTCACCATTGGTCCAAGTAGATAAATAATTAAGATGGTGCGACAGAATGCGTGAACAAAATTAAAAAATATATAATACAATGATCACCAAACACAGTTCACACTATCGCAATATTTATTTATTATCCGTATCTATCGGTAATTGACCTAATCACTCCGACGACCGGTGTTATTATAGGAGTTACTTATGTAATATTTATTATGTCACTATCACTAGCCATTTGTGTTGTTTTTCTTCGAGCAAAAATGTATGGAGTATGGTGTAAATGTGAAACCGTGTTGTAAAAGTCATCGGGTCAAGCCGTTTTGTCCCCCATTATAGCACGGTCTTGGTCAGCGCGCCCCTTTGGCCGATTCACCTGTATTTTTTTCTGGGATGTATCCGAAGCAGCCAAGTAATAGGGGTGACGACAGGGTCCGAAATGTATGATTGAATTAGTCCGCATTTTAGATTTTCCAAAAATAATGGACTCATATTTTTCAGTTAAACAAAAAAGTAAAAATTCACAAAGATACGGCGCCTCAAAGTTCCGGAATCGGGGCTTGCGACGTCACTACTAAGTAAAAATCGTACCTAGCCATGACGTCATGCGAAATTTATATGCGCTGTATCTTTGTCATTTTTGGTTTCTTAAAGAAAAGAAAAAATACGTGTACAATATTTTTTAATAATCTAACCGATGGACAAAAAATATTTTTACATTGTCATGCCTATTATCGAAAAAACAAACGAGAGCTGGCCGAATTTTAAATTTAATTGACGCTATACTTTACAGCCAAGTTCAGAAGGGTTGCTGTAGATAGATGGTATACCTAAAGTATTTGCACATGGAAGTCTCTGACTGTTTTCTGTTACCATACTATAGTTTGGTAACATACTATAGTATGGTAACAGTTTTAAATATAAAAATAAAAATAAAGAAGTATAGGCTAATGGCGAATTGGGACATAATCCTCATTGGGAGGTATACCCCGTATACCTATTGGGAGGTATTATGTCCCAATTCGCCATTAGCTTTTGCTGCCATCATTGCATCTAGTAGGTCACTAGCATCTTGTTAGCATGACACGCAAGCCTAGGAAGTATGCACGTTGCATATGCGATTACATGAGTACATGAGTACCTAGTCTGATGTAACTGATTGTTTAGCCAACTTATTCGGATGCTAATTTGTATTTCAAGTTCTTATTGACCACTTACTATAACTAGTCCATCTCTTCCTGGGGGTGTCGTAAAGCGACTCAAGATAACGCTCAAAAACATTTAATGGAAGGTTGGCTTCAAGTCTGGGAAAATATGCAATGAACTACGAAAAAACTTATAGTGCTTTCGTTTGACAAATATGTGTTTTGGCATGGCAATTCATTTGATATTGCGCGCAAGCGTTTTTTTTTTTTTTGGAACGGAAGCTAGAAGCTTCTCCCAACCTTCGATCCGCTGGCAAACTTTCTTTGCTAATAACTTATGTGAAAAGCCCATGACAGAGCCCTATATGTCTTATAGCCCTGGGCAAATAGGATCTAGAGCCGCTAAACCGCCAATGGTAACCTTTAGCGTGACGATAGGCGAGAAGGTGGAAAAATGAATCCAAATAGTAATGGATTGCCAGCCGCACGGCCCACGAAGTGATTCCTAGGTCTTTCCCAATTCCTTGATTTGCTTTTACGATCTGGAATGGAAAGTGAAGCTGCTAGCACATTGTAAGAGTTTAAAATTAGATACTTAAATAGAAAATTTAAGCTTGACTTTCATCCTCTAATTGCTGCTTTTTCTCTAATTTCCAGTGACCACCGGCTACGAATCCGACCGCGAGGAGTGGAAGACCAGCCGCTCCCAGTTCTCCACCACAGCCTTCGACAGCCTCGCGAGGCCCACCAAGATGGCCGTCGCCCTCACCCTAAGAAAACCTCCAAGATTAGAGCCCGTACAGTACTATCGACTCAGCGAGCCTAAGCCGCAACTAGCTCCTTTATCATTCAGACCGAACAACTTCCTCCAAAGACCACCGAGACTCCCTCGGCCAACACCAGATGTTAAAAGAAACTTATTAAATTCAGATCACAGAAAATTCACGTCTCTACAAAACTTAGATTTACCTAAAAAGCTTAGTGAACCTAAGAAGCAGAATGATGTGAAAAAGACCAACTATTCGAACATTTCGAACAGGATTACAGGATTGACGAATAAATTGAGGGATTTAGGAAACCCTAGTAATACCCTTGGGAGATTCAAAGCTCAGTCCCATGGGGATGTAGCTAACTTGAAGCCGGTTCTGAAGACTGGGCAAGACGGTAATAAAAGATCGGTCGTGAGGACTTGCAGTGCGGAACCACCAAAGAAAGTAACGTTTAGCGCCTTTGCAACTGTCCAAGTGGTGTAAATTAACAACCGCCATAATCTTAAAAATTCGTTCGTCGTAACCCTCACTTAATCATCTACGTAGTCAAATATAATCGCTATTAAATTCATTAAAAGTTTGCACTCCTTAAATTGCTAATTTAAGAAGTGCAAAGTTTTAATAATATGATATCAAAATCAGCGCTTCTGAAATTTTTACTGTTGACTATACAAACTTAAAGATTTGACGCAGATTTGTAAAAATATGGCAGTAATCGTTTGAGGTCCCATATATGCGGCCTTCGGCCTGCCAAGTAGTTCAGCTGACCTGACAATATGTATAAAAATGTCGATTTTTTTTCTTCCTGATAAACTAATAATAATTCCTTACACTTCCACCCCAATGTTTTACCCAAACATTAGAATCTCATGAGTAAGTATATTTCTTTCGGTGAAACGTAATTTCTGCAAACAGTTGTTTCAGCGAAAACTTAAGTATTCAAAGGTTAAAAAATAGTTGTGGACCTCGCTATATTGCGAAAAAATCGGAACGCAATTTAACATGACAACTCCCCGATTAAAAATATTCAGTAGCGCCGTCATTTCAAGTCCCATAACTGATGACTCATACGTTACTATTGTAATTTAATTCAGTGATGCATAGATTTTTCGCTATATTCATATCCATCGCATTGATGTGCTAATCTTATCTACTCAATACTCATCAACTTATTACAAAAATCTAATCATCCAAATACTACAACTTTTATGTTTTAAAGATTGCGAGAGTCATTCCTGTTCCATTCGTATGGAAGGAAAGACTGATTATTGTCTTTATAGAAAAAGGTGGATAAAGTTTAGATATACCTATTGCTGAAACTGATAAATTACTATTTTGTAAATGAGGACAAGTTTGGGTTAACAATAACCATTTATTTATACACTTATCAGCCAGACAACAGATCTATAATATAAAAATGCTTGCTTTTCTACAATAGTGTTCGGATATACAAAGTCGCTAATAATAAATAACAAATAAAAAAAAACATGGATTTCTGTTATTTTGTTTTAATACTGATTGATGTTATTTCCATGTCTTGATTAGATATAGAGTTACTAACATCATTCATCACGTATCTATAAATTAATTGATAACTGCATACACAGATAAATAATAACTTCATCTGATCTTGTGATAAAATTGTATAAGCCCCCAGTTTATGTCATTATAATTTGTAATTTTAACATAACGCTTTTATTTTTTAATTTATAGGAATTTATCGGATTGATAGGTCGGGATGTTCGTGTAAATACTTAGTTAAGATTGCGTCTATTCTGATAAGATACGTATTGCACTTCTATTCTTTTATTTTACTTTACCTTCTATTCATTTATTTTACTTTCTTTAGCGTAAGAAAAAGCAGTACGTTGTGAATATAGTGATGTATTGATTTACAGTAAATTTATTTCGTTTAAAGAATTTACGTTAATATATTGCAATTTCTATATTATTTGATTCTGATCTGACAGGCTTATTTTTATAAAATGTCAAGTCTGTACCTAGCCGATTTCTCACGGAATGTCAATGATTTTTTTATTTCTTTTGTTATTATTATTTTTGTAAAAAAAAAACAAGACGTGACCTGTAATAGGATTTGATCCGTGATCCATAAAATCCTTAAAAATAAAAACACCTTTCGTGAGACAAAAGGCATTTTAGAACTTTTCTAACGACTTGCGATTTTGAAATGCCACCAATCTTGTATTAGAAGATTGCTGTCGGTCAGTTTCACACAGAAATTATTTAATATATATTTAATTGTACAGAAAATATTTTAAAAAACTTTAATGTCGATTTTATTAACTCTAATTAAATTTCTAGTCGACGACTTTCGTTTTTGGCTTCCTGCTTTATAAATAAAATGTCTTTACTAGCCAAAGTGTGAACTATAATTAGATAAGTACTTAATAGTATTTAATTTTGCTTTTTTAATTTGACTGGCTTATTGTCTTGCACTGCGTACATATACTTGCCCAAAAGAAAAATAAATATGAAACTTACTTTAATTGAATTAATTGAAAAGTCGGTATACTTATTTGTAGTAGACCTAATATAATACTTTTATTCAGTTAAAAATAAATAAAAAATGTTTTTGGAGGGCCTGGAGCTCAATTAGTAGTTTTTAAATATTTTATTATATACTTACCGCCGTATATATGAAACATCTGCCTTTTTAAATCCGTCGTATTAGAGAATAACCGAACTAAAGAAAAAGTGCAAACTTTTATTAAATTTTACAGTAAATGCGACGTTCTTAAAATCGGTAGTATTGAACTATTTATAACTGATTTAAAAGGGCATATTTTTTATAAATACGACGGTTAATCTGTATAAAAATATTAAATCTATCTGTAAATGATGTATTAAAATGCGAAAAAGTCATAAGTTTGTCATTTTGTGTGTATATCCAATACGTAATAACAAAGTAGGGTAAACTGTAAGTTATGATTTGTTCGTTGTTATTCCTTGTTTCGTCTTAGTTTGTTTGAAAAATAAAAATGTTAATAATAGTTTTGTTTTATTTCTAACCATTGTAGTCTGTTTCTCTCTCTTATCGAGCGTGTTAATAGCTAACTCTGATGTCAGATTTTTCGAGCTACTTACAGGCATTTTACTTCTTCTTTCGTGTGTGTTAGTGACTAACACTATTGTCAGAGTTTCCTCTGATTTGGTTTTAGGTAACGACCAATGTCAAAGACAGTGACCGAGACCGACGGCTTAACGTGCCCTCCGAAGCACGGATCATCTTACTTATCAGACAATCAGGTGATCAGCCTGCAATGTCCTAACCAAAGTAGGACAACAACACAAAGACGTTGCCCCCGCTGGGAATCGAACCCGCGACCTCCGGGTATGAGCCAAACACTCTAGCCACTACACCACGGGGGCATTTTACGGAGCTTAATGACTAAATCTAGTGACAGCAGTCATTATTATATACTGGTAAACTAATGTGTAGATTTCCTCACGATGTTTTCCTTCATCAAAAGCAAATTGTGGTCATTGAAAATGATATGTTGCAAGACGCGCCTATGTTGATATGGTGAGGATCGAACTTGTAACTCACAGGCGCACAGTCATCGTCTTAATGGTTCCCTTACCGTAAACATTTTCATACACACGAAGTCTAGCTTTTATTTTAAGATTAGATGTCAGATTGCGATAATATCTCGTAATTTTAAAGAAATTGCATATAACTAGTTTTTAGGTTCAAAATATGAACTGAAAAGAAAATATAAGGGTGTAGAAGTTATCTATACTAATAGTAAAAAATAAAAAATAAACTATATTCTCCTTCAAGTCTATATTTTGACTGTAAAAACCAGTTAGATAATGCCTAGATTATGTGCAATTTCTTTTAAATTACAAAATTTTACCGAAATCTGACACGTTGTTTTAAAATAAAAGCTAGACTATACGTTGGTATGGAAAATTCTGATTCTGTTTAGGGTTAGGGAACTCCGAATCGCTTGGCCACCTCTTCTACAATCTTATGTAGTAGCCAGTATATATTATAGTATAGATGCTGCCGAAATGTCTCTCTGAACAAAACCGATATTCGTCAGCAGTTTTGTAGAGACAAAGTAAACGATTGTAGGTAAAGAGAATGTGAAGCAACAACAGTTTTCTAGAATAACCTGAATTAAAAATCATAGACACGATAGCAGTTACTATTTTCGTTGCCCCCGCCGGGAATCGAACCCGCGATCTCCGGGTATAAGCCGAACGCTCTAACCACTACACCACGGAGGCAGTTACCCTACGTGATCGAATCAGAAATCTGGAAATTTGTAGGAGAACAAAAGTCACTGATATAGCCTAGTAGATAAGCTCGTTGAAGTGGCCGGGGGCGCGACACATAGCGCGACGAACCGATGGCCGATAGGGCAAAAAGGTTCTCGAATAACGACCGTGTACTAGCAAGCGAAGCGTAGGGCAACCACCTACAAGTTGGTCAGACGAACTGACCAGGGTCACTGGAAAGCGCTGGATGCAGGCCGCTCTTGATCGGTCATTTTGGAAATCTTTGGGTGAGGCCTATGTCCAGCAGTGGACGATAAGCGGCTAAAATTATAAATCTAAAATCAAGATAAAACGTCCTTGGATCCTACGACTCTTGGCTCTGCGTTTTAGATCAAAATAGGATTCACAAACGATAATAAAATTGTGAAAAGATCTATATAGCAACGTTCTTCCACTGCGATAAAATAACACTAAAACTTACTTACCTAGTAGTTGCAGTGACCGCATAATACATTTGGGTTATCGTTTATCGCACAATGAATGTTTCATTGCAATTTTTTACCGACCATTCAGTGTTGTTTAGGAGACCGATCGGAAAAGACCACTAACAGGTATTTATTTAATTATTTTTCTGCTATAAGTAGAGATCTCTGTTCTATTTTACATTTTTAATACATACTCAACGCTAAGTAAAGTTTGCATATATTTTTAGACATTAGTTGTGTTGTAAAAAACTTTTCTTTTAATCTTAGAGATAGTATATTAGGAACTTATCTGTATACCTATATAAAGGAAGATACAATCTTAATTATGAAAAGAACAAGTGAATACATATATAAGACCACTTGTATGTATATGGGGTAGAAGACTTTAATAAAAAGTTTCAATCGCCAAAAAAGAAAATTATCATCAGGAATAACTAAAAATATAGGTATTGAACTTTTGTTGATAATTCTACATGATACTGACATAATTGAATTATCTTTATGATCATCATAGCTTACAGTTTAGTTCTCAGCTGCAGATCTAGCTTTAAGATAAAATATACAAAAAAAGTAACAAATTTTTTCCAAAAAAAATCTGTGACAATTGTATCAAAAATGTTAAAAAAAATACATTTTTTTAAATAAATATTTTTTTATACAGCCACCATGACTGACGTATCAACTGCCTTTAAGTCAAGCAAGATTGTGCCCGATGTCATCCCCAGCGCACCCTCCACGCTGATCAATGTAAGTTATTTTACATTGTTTCCCGGGACACCCATAGGAAAAAAATTAATTAGCCTTTAGCATTAATAGAAATATTTTTACTTTAAAATAATAAAGTGGTAAAGTAAATAAATGCATAAATTTATACAACACAACAGCGGTTAAGCGTTGAATGCAGGCCGTTCTTGATCGGTCGTTTTGGAAATCTTTTAATTAATAGTTAACTTAATAGACGTTATGCGGCTGAAATTATGATGATAACCACGGTTAAAAGAAGACCTGAAATAGCATATTTATCACACACTGAAAATGCTAGTGAAACATTTCGGTGAAACGTTATTTCCTTAAAAATGTGTTCAGCTGACCGGTAATTTTTTAAAGATCCCGACATTATTCATATAGAAAAAATTGTTCATATTGAAGGGCTAAGTCCCTTCAAGTATGCTGACTATAAAGACGGAATGGTAAAAATATTAATTTAAAAAAATAATAATTACGTGTGCGATAATCATATCATTACTCAATTATGTAAAAAAAACAACATCTTAATCAGTCCGCTTATGAGATAGAAATTTAAAAATATATGTAGAGATAAGGAATTCCGTACTAAAGTGTGATATTATAACATATAAAGAAGCATTATACTTCTTATCATCTAGTTGCATAATAAAACGAAAATAAAGTAACTAGGGTTGTGATGATAGAATTTATCCTAACTTTTTTTATCTTTGAAGTACATACAACCCTAATGTGTTATTTTTAGGTAAGTAAATATGTATTTATTATTATTTTTAACCGGCTTCCGAAAAAAAGGAGAAGATTATCTATTCGTCGCGAACTTTTTTTTAATGTATATTCACCGATTATTTAATTAAAGACGCCTTGAACGACAAACGCCTTGGAAAAATTTAAAAAAATTATCTATGTCGGTTTTGTAGTTTGGTGGTGAAGTCAGTTTTTAATTTTGAAAAATTGTTATTTATACATTATGTCTATGATATGATTTACTTAGCTTCTATGATATTGATTTACTTAAACCAAGGACGAAAAATCTATGTATAAACTAACCGTTCAAACCTTCTAAACAAAACTAAGTTATTAACACAGTAAGTACACCTTTTCCACTGTATTATAAATAAGTAATTCTTCAAAACTAAAAACCAACCTCACTACCAAACTACACAACCAATTTTATAAAATTTCAAAGGGACCGCCTGACAAGATAGATACTCTATCAAACAAAATCCGTCTTATTATAAAACGCAGACTAATTTTGTTACTAGGTTTAAACCATTATCCGAACAAATTCAGTTGATATCTAGTAATATGCCACCGTCTCATCTGAAAATGTCAACTTGATTTGGTCGAATAATAGTTTAAACCTAGTAACAAAGTTAGTCTGCGTTTTATAATAAGACAGAATAAGAATTTTCCAAACCAGTCCAGACCCCTTCGAATAATCGGTGAACATACATTTAAAAAAATTATCGCGACGAATTGACAACCTTTTTTTAAGATTAAAAATACCTGTTAATTTCCAGCTGAAATACCCCAGCGGTGCGGTGGCTGACCTTGGCAACGAACTGACTCCCACCCAGGTTAAGGACCAGCCCACCGTCCTCTACGAGGCTGACCCCAACTCCTACTACACTCTGGTGTTCACTGGTAGGTATACACTACAATCAGCCTCAAGTCTTTTTAGTGTCCACCAAAAAAAATTGACGTTCCCTTACAAAATGCCCGGGCGGCCGCACACTTGTGTATGGCAGTGTAATTTTTTTGTTGTTTCGACTCATTCCTCGTTTTAACTCGTTAGTTTGAGTCGAGCTCCTTGTATTCCCCTTCGTCCTTTGTTGTATACCCCAGAAGTGCTATTTTTCAAACGCTGAGTTACCTAAACGAATCGTTTTTCCATACAAAAAATCGTTCGATTAGTGAATCCGCTTTTGAAAATAGCACCCCGGTATAAAAAAACGTCAACCTATATTTGCCTATACCAAAAATAATATAATTACTAACGTACCTATGCATACTAGACATAGCCAATCAAAAAACGACTTCATTTCAGACCCCGACAACTACGACGGCCCCGAGAAAGTGTACCGCGAATGGCACCACTGGCTCGTGGTGAACATTCCCGGGAACAACGTGTCTGCTGGAGAAACCCTCTCGGGGTACATCGGCTCCGGCCCGCCAGAGGGCACCGGCATCCACCGATACGTTTACATCCTGTACAAACAACCGGGGAAGCTGTCCTTTGACGAAAAGAGACTGACTAACAAGTGGGTATTATTTTTAACCGGATTAAAAAAGAAAGAAATTGTCAATTGGAACGTAGGCATATAGGCTTTTTTAGGGTTCCGAAGTAAACAAGGAACCCTTATAGTTTCGCCATGTCGGTCTATCTGTCTGTCTGTCCGTCCGCAGTCCTACTCAGATACTATAAGTACTAGCTTTGGTACTAGAAAGCTGTAATTTGGCATGGGTATGTAATATTAATCATGGCAAAAAAGTCGTAAAATAAAATATGGAAATAATTTTTTTTTAGGCTAGCTGCCATACAAGTAAAGAGGAAGTCAATATTTAATATTTTATTTCTCTACAAATACATTGTGTGGGGTATCGTTGAATAGGTCTTTCAAAAATATTATGAGCTTGGAAACACCATTTTTCGATTTAGGGATCCGTGTCTAAAATATTTAGGTTTAAAGTGAATTTTTTGTTAAAGTCACGTGTCCCCCCCCCCCCCCTCCCCCTCCATCTATCTGCTAAACGGTTATATATGGACATTGGACACGTGAAAAAAATCACAGCTATAGTATAGTTTAAAAGAAAACTATCAGAGCTAAGTAGAGTTAACAAATTAAAAAGCTATAGGCGATCAACTTATAAAATGTACTCGAAAAGGAAAATTTCATACAAATTCAATAGATTCACGCTTTAGACGTTTTTAGTGGCATGAACTCAAAGTTGGCATTTACAACTACGGAACCCTACACTGCGCGTGGCCCGAAACGCACTTGGCCAATTTTCTTCAAAAATTCTCTTTTCGTTTGGAAGGGTAAACTTGCGAGGTGGTCCTATATGGATAAAATTTTTATCAAAATTGGTTGCGTAATTTGGTGGTGAAGTCGATTTTAAGTTTTGAATGGTTAACAAACTACTCCAAAGGATCTCTGGGTTCGATGCCCAACAAGAGCAAGTTTAAAAAAAAGTAATACTGTTTTTTCCTCACGATTTCATGAATGATCCTAAAAATAGGTATTAACTCATGCATTTCTTTGAGTTACCGTTGCCTTTTATTTTATTAAAGCAATGTGACAAGACAAAAACCTAATGTTATTGTCACGTCTAACAATTTAGAAAAACTACAGAAGAAGTCTTTGCTTCATTTAATGTAGCAGGCTACAGCCATCGTCAATATTTCAATATAGCCAAATTGGTTTAAGTAGGTAGGTACCTAGTTAGGTTTTTTGTAGTTCCTTATTATTACTATCAGGGCCTGATTAACCATTAGGCAGACATGGTTAACTGCCTAGGGGCCCCACATAAACTGCCCAGGAGAGTCCCAAACATCTTTTGTACCTACATGTACTTATGTAGACAAATACAAATTTTGGCAAAAAACAAAACCTCTTGCTCGCTTCTCCAGATCCATCGATGGAAGAGCCGCCTTCTCCACCAACGAATTCGCCAAGAAACACAACCTGGGCTCACCAGTGGGAGGAAACTTCTACCGAGCGCAGTTCGACTCATACGTCCCTCTGTTGTACAAGAGCTTAGGTGTTTGAACTTACGACAATGTACACTGTTATTTATTTTTTATTTAAATAAAGTTTGTATTTTTTACACCTTCTCGTATGTATTTTGACCCATACTGTCTGTAAATAAAAATCAACAATTTTATTTGACAGGCAAATTAAAAAGTCACTTTCAAGGGTTAGCCCAACGAGGGGGGGGCACTGCCAAGAGGCATTGCCCCCCCCCCCCCCCACTGCCTCTTCAACGAGATTATTTTGGGATTGAGATTAGTTGGGGGGACACATAGCGCGACGCACCGATGGCCGATGAGGCAAAAAGGTTTTCTAATGGCGACCCCGCACTGATTAGCGAAGCGTATGGCACCCACCTAAAAGGCGGTCAGATGACCTGACCAGGGTCGCTGGATGCAGACCGCTCTTGATCCGTCATTTTGGAAATCTTTGTGAAGGCCTATGTCCAGTAGTAGACGTTATGCAGCTGAAATGATGATGATGACAGTTTCAAGGGTTCACCCTCAATAAGTTTTAACGCTATGAAATTTGTCCATCCGTCTGAGAGCTACGATGCCACACAGACAGACAGGGACAGGACATGGTTAAACAACAGTAGACTAGCCGTGGTTGGCTTGGGATCCTAATACCCTAAGGTAGATGTTATTATAGTATAATTAAATTAAAATAACAGTCAAAGACAAAGAACAATAAAATTGCCATTTCCATACTAAAGTGTGCAGCCGCCCGGGCAATTTGTATGGGAATGTCTTTTTTTTTGTTTATTGACTGTTATTTTAATTTCAGTACACTAAAGTGATCTAGTATAGCCCGTGGTTTGATTATTACGGTATGTCCCTTCCACGTTGTATAAAGTTGGCTGTAGTTAGAGCTCATACAGACGAGCGGCACTTTGTCGACGGCAGCCGTCGCCATTTGTCGACGACAAAGTGCCGGTAGTCTGTATGAGCCCTAAACTTAAAAAAAAAAACGTAAATTCAATCGAACGAATACGCAAATCCTGCCCATCTTGTCCTGTAAAAGTTACCAGCGACCAATTCACCAAGATTGTACTTTGCGGCAAAATCTTTTGGAGAAAAATTGTATATCCGTCTGTTATCCTCACTGAAAAAGGAAAAGTAGAATAATTTGAACATGGAAGCAACTATCAACCATACAAATACTCTTTGATGACTTCCGTGGCGAAGTGGTCACTGTCTTTTACAAATTGTCATGGATCTTGGATGTTTATCTATTTATGTATTAGTTATAAAATATAGTATGATTGAGTTAGTATCTCATAACACAAGTCTCGAACTTACTTTGGGGCTAGCTCAATCAGTGTAATTTGTCCTTATATATTTTTATATGAACTTAGAATGTACCAGCTGCCTCTCTTCCCACGCAGATCGTAAAAGCCGATCGAGGGAATGGGCAAAAATGCAAATCATGTTAACAGGCGATGCGGCTAGCAACCCATCACTGTATTGATTGCTTTTCCATCTTCTCGCCCACCATGACGCTAAAAGTGGCTTTTGGGTCTTGCGGCCCTGGGCTCTGCATAGAACTGCAAGACCCAAAATGCTCTGTCTGCCCCATTAGGGATAAAGACGTGATAGTATGTATGTATGTATGTATATTTTTCATTTTCTTCGCCCGGTCTTGGTCCTTGGTGGACCAGCCGCGTCAATGTCCTTGGGTAAAAGGCTCCAAAGAAGCACAGGCAAGGATGCAACCGCCAAGATATGAAAAAGTATGTGCTCACATTTGCAATCGTCACTGGAGGCTCTGGAACAATGTCGGGTACAATTTTGTACTCTTTAAAAACATTAGAAACTCACTTTCAGCATATAATCCATATATTATCGTCAACAGTAAAGCGCCTTGTAATATATACATTTCTTTAAAAAGTGTATTTACTATTTAGTCTTATTAAGTCGCTGGAGCAGTATACGAATGATGTATCCTGTTTTATTTTTCTTAGCTTATGACGCACAAAATGTTATTAAAAAAAGTTATTCGGCCTTTATTTAATTTATTTACTTAGTAGGTCATAAATTATTTCTTAAAGTTTGTACAAGTGGCCCCAATTTACGCATAACATAAAGAAAATTGTTATGAATTGATTACTAGCTGGTCAAGGACAAAAGTACTTATATGGGTAAAATTAAACAATACAATATTATGAAGTCAATGAGCTGTTCTGATGATGGAGAGATATTCAACGGAACTCGGTTATAAAACTCTTGAAAAGCGTTAATTATACTATTTCGTTCTTCATTACTAGATACCTGCCTCCGTGGTGTAGTGATTAGAGCGTCCGGCTCATAACCGGTCGCGGGTTCGATTCCCGGCGGGGGCAACGACTTTGTGTTTTTGCCCTAGTTTGGTTAGGACACTGTAGGCTGATCGCCTGATTGTCTGATAAGAAAGATGATCCGTGCTTCGGAGGGCACGTTAAGCCGTCGGTCCCGCGGTCACTGTCTTTGACATTGGTCGTTACCTAAAACCATGTCAGAGGCCTTTAAGGTGGTTTAAAAACTCTGACACTTGTGTTAGTCACTAACACACACGATAAGAAGATTACTAGATGGAGTTTATATGTACAAGAAACTATTGAAAGTCGAGGTTTTTTTAATTCGCCGGGCAAATAAACTTGTCACTTTATTGATTTTACTTGATTCTGATAAATTCCAGCTATCGCTATCTTTTCTCTCGCATTTACATTTACACACTGTCTTGTTTAACCTTCATACTTCTTTTTTTTTACTGTTTTTTTGTACTGCACTGTAACAGTACAATAAAATAAAATAAAGTACAATACAATATATATTTGTTAGCGGGGATAACACTGAAAATTCCTATCTCTGAAGGTTTCAGGGTAGGACTGCATCAAGACTCCAACCTCCAAGAGGTTGAGAAAAAAAGAAACACTAAAACTTATTTACACGTTTTCAATCACTACTTGTATACTTATAATATTCTAAATCTTTGTTTTCAATGGTTTTTTTAAGGGTCATAGTACTCGTCAGGTAGTCGCATAGAATTTTTATTAAAAGTGGGCATGAAGGTTTTCGTGGAAGTCGAATTTTAGTTTTGAAAAATTATTGACCAGATAAAAATACAAAAAAATGCATCAAGTGAATGACATTTATTATTCAATATTTTGCGTTTGATAAAAGTTTCCGGCGATGGGTCCCCCGAGATCATACGTTGCAGCGAAGTCTTCTGGTGAGAACTGGATGCGGCCTTCGAAAGTGGCACTGAAAGTAGAAATATTGCTAAAAACAAGATGTCAGACTAGCCCGATATCATAACGATCACAATATTTTTATACAAGCCCTGTGATAGGACCACTCCAAGTGTCTTCCCGTAAATGTCGTAGAAGGCGACTTAGACTCGACATTGCAATACAAATTGCCGGGCAGCTGCACATTTTTGTACGGAAATGTCCAAATTTTTATTTAAGATTTTTATTATAGTGGTCTTGTATAGCACACAATCACTTAACGGGTGCCGTGTGGTATCCGGCAGAGTAGAATAGGACCACTCCAAGTCTTCCCGTGAATGTCGTAGATGGCGACTTAGGAAAAACAAGCTAAACAAAGCATATACAAACATCAATAGGACCTAGCCAACACATCTGGCCAGCGTGGAGAGTGTAGGCCAAATCCTCTGACTGCTATGGCCTAGTATGGCTCTAGTAGCCACAGAGAGGGTCGTGCTCCTGCAGTGAAGACTAAAAAGACCTGACGATGATAATGAAATATACAGGTAATAAATCTGTAACCTTGCCATATTCTCAGACGGAGTAATTCAGTAATTCGTCCCATGTACCTACGGCCCATTTGGGACGAAACGCCGAAAATCAAAATTAATTAAAATTTCATTCTGCGATTCGTCCCATGTTTAAAAATGTAACAATTCTAACGAAATATACATTTATCTTAATTCTTGTCTCACTGACTGTACCAAGCGTTAATAAGGTTTAAATTTCCATACAAAAAAAGAATGGGACTTGCAGAATTGCAAAAGAATTGCAGAATAAAATTTTGATTAATTTTGATTTTCTGAGTTTCGTCCCAAATGGGCCGTAGGTACATGGGACGAATTACTGAATTACTCCTCAGACGTACTTATACTGATCATGATAAACCATTTTTCCCAAAAAGCAGAGGTCGAAATATGAGAAAAAAGTACTTAAAGATTGAATTCAAAAAGTTGTAGTGGAAGGAAAGAAGGGAAGCTTAGCTTTTCTTTACATGATACCGATACTATCTCGGTCCTAACGATGAACAATCTATATGTTCTTGTTAATCTAAGTCTTGCGTTTCATGAACTATCGATAGTTTATGTACTATCGATAATTTACCTATGTGTTATGAAAAGCAATGCAAGATACGTAGTATCGCTGCCGATAGTTTGTTCATCGTCATCAATTGATACTATCTATACTATTAGTAGTACCGATAATTGATATGCCTATCGATATTTTGGCATTTTTTGATCGATTATAAAACTATAGATCTTTAGGCACCACTACTCGAAAGGCAAACATACTTAGGCTTAAGATCATCGAACGTCATCTTCCCTGGCTGACGGTACACCAAAAACACGTATCGATGCAGTCCCGTACTGGGCTCCGGATTGGAGTTCAGGATGGCTACTAGCGTGTCTCCGCTGGTGACGTCATCGTCCTGCACGTTGGTCACCAGCCAGTGGAGAAACGAGCGGTCTTTTGGGTCAGCTCGAGATGGAGGATCAGCATCTGTAAAAGAAACATACTTATAGGTACTTAATTAGTTAGAAAGTCTTTAAACGACGTGACATGACAAACAATTCAGTCAAGGTGTTAAGTGATTGTGTGCCTGACATTTGTCATACAAAAAGTGATAACGTTTAACACCGGTTTACTCGTTTTTTACGAGACGTAGAGATTTTTTTTAAAGGAGGGTTACTTTTCTCGAGTGTAAGTATACAACGTGAAAGGGATATCCCCGTAATAAATCAGACCACGGGCTGTACTAGATCCTACAAGTAAGTACAATGAAATTAACTTAACATCAAAAAACTAAAAAAAAAGACATTTCCATTTAAAAGTGGCTGCACACTTTTGTATGGAAATGTCGCCTATTATTTTAATATAGTGATCTAGTATAACCCGCAGTGGCGAAGCCTCCTTAGAAGCCGATTCCCATCGAGTTCCCACATATATTCATATATTACTAACAACAATTATAACCTACGTATATCGGCACACTTACAATTTTCATAAGCCGTAAACTAGCAGCAGAACTATAAAATAGGAATTTTTCTCTGGTTATTGAAATTTACTCACAATGATAAATGTATAAACACGCTCAGATACATATTACTTACACTAAGTTAATAAAAATAAGCCGGATATGGGACGGCTTATTAACTTTTATATTACCTAATTAGGTAACTAGGTATTTAATTCGTTTCGTAGTTTTATAGCTGTACTAGCCCAATTCTCACCCAACGCCACTGATAGCCCGTGATTATACAGATTACTTTATTTAACTCAAATCAAATATAACGTCGATTTATTACGGGAATGTCCCTATCATGTTGTCTATATATGCTGTACCGAAGACGCTTCGCTCGCACTTCGCTTGCTCGGTCTTAAATGGAGGAAAATTAATAAACACCAAACGTACCGCACATAATGACAGTATAGTAGACGCCACCTTCTGCGCCCCAGGTGAGCACGGGCAGGCCTGCCACCTCTTCAACGGTCAGCTCGTTGCCTTCTGATACTTCCACACCACTTGGAAAGTTTACCTAAATGTTAAAACAGAACAAGTAAATAATAATTTAAAAAAAAATATACTACGTAGCCCTCACGTTGGTCTTATTCTGAATCGCGTTTCTAGGGATGATGTTAGGATTCTAACAATACCCCATCTAAATATCTGTTCAGGTATTTCTAATACCCTAAAATATTAAGAAGAGATACGCTTCTCTTTAGCTGTGTTTTTTTATGATTCCAGATTTATTGATTCCAGATAATCGCACTTCGCTCGGCTTTCGTCAACCTTAGGGCTGTTAAAGACCGCGATAGGTGTTGTGTCACAGTCACCCACTGTTGCCAACGGTCGCCGACAGTCGCTGTCAGCCGCCTACTGTCGCCGACGGTCACGCGACAATCGGCGACCGTCGCGCGGTACTTATATCAGCGACGGTCGCCGACAGATGTCGCGGGCATACTATAGCTCGCCTGTTAGATCCCTTACCATACCAATGACGATCACGTCATGTTTGGAGAAGAAAGATATAATGATCAGACCAGATAAATCATCATTAAAGAAGATCCCAGGTAGCATTTATACGTCATTATGTCGTCCGTTTACGGTACTGCTCGACGTAAGAGACGTTATGTCTTGACGTCGGGGGGTCCCAACAGATGACGTCAATTTGTCACAGCCTCAAGACGTCAGTTTATAGACGTTAGAGAGACGTCAGTTTACAGACGTTAGAGAGACGTCATATAGGGACGTTACTGGGCCGTTCATATTGTGCAGCCACTGACGTTTGAGTGACGTCATATACTGAATTCATAGGGACGTTACTGGGCCGTACATATTAGGGCAGCCACTGACGTTATACACAAACGTTACTAAGACATTCAAGTCAGGAGTAGGACCTACGGGAGCTCATGATATGTACAGAGTGTCTTGGGTGTCGCTACCGTCGCACACCGATATGGAAATTAAACCACACACTACTGCTGAACTCGAATAATTGGAAATATGCACCAAGTAATAAGAATGTACATAAAAGAAACCATAACCAGTTTTAATTTTGAACAGCGCCATCTAGGGATTTTCTAAGAAACTAACACTTGCATACAATATTACTCAAAATAAAAGGTTTTATGGTTATGATTAGAACTATTACCTAATGCGTTTTACGTCTTAATTTTTTACGGAATGGACGAAGTCTAAAACTGCCTAATTTAGAGGAAATAAAATTAATTAACAAAGACTACACGAATTTGGACAGCGGGTATTATATAGATTGTAAAAACACACTTACAGCTGATATCGTTAGCATGGCAATATGCTCCCCTTAGGTAGTTTGGGTGGGTAGTTTGTTAAAAAAGAGAACCGCCCTGGCTATTGAGTGAAATAACGTGCTGGCAAAACTGGCACTAAAGCCTGAGCTGCGCATTTAAGCTCTACGACGGTTCTAAGTTATTGGTCAGGGGCCCTAGATCAAAAGACTACGGTACGTGTTATATTCTATCCCTTTTCACTCCATCTCGCAAATCCTTACGCGTGATAGTAGGATAGAATTTAGTGCTTAGCATGTAGCATTTACGTTTGCAGACATCTTACCTACGTATCTTGAAGAGACTCAAGAACTTTTATGGATGAAACTAAAAAAACACAGTGTAAGTAGTATAATCTATATTTAAGATGCAATTAAGGACAGTGGGAGACAATTGCCAGAACAATGATACAGGGATCATGTTTTTTAAGACCATAGACTTAAGGAAATGGAAAAATGATTTAAACCGTACTTTTACTTAAACTTTATAGGTGGCCAACTTCACAATGCCTTGGCGTCTACCACCGATTCGGTTCCGCTGTTTTTTTCACTTAATTGTATCACTGAGTACATGTTTCTTTTACCTTAAAAGTCTTGAACAATAAAACGTCCACGTTGGGACGAATATGGTAGGTACTTACGTCCATATACTGACCCTAAATTTACTTCAGTAAAACGTCCTCGTGGCGTCGTATATGGTACGTCCTGATATTGACCCTAAATATACGTCAGTAAGACGTACACTTTGTGGCGAATATGGTACGTCCAAAAACTGACCCTAAATAGACGTCAGCAAAACGTCCTCTTGGCGGCGTATATGGTACGTCCAGATACTTGCCTTTAATTTGACGTCCTGCTCAACGCTGACCCTTAACTGACGTCACTTTAACGTCTGCTCTCGACGAATAAATGACCGACCCTATTATGACCTATAAGTGACGTCGCTTATACGTCGCTGACGTCAGTTTGCTACCTGGGATAAACCCGTAACCCGGGCTTTTGTCTCAGAAGCCAAACAGCTGAGAGAGCAACCAGTAACACGCTATTCTATGGTGAGCATAGGATTAATAGGGATATAAAAAAGTATTACTTACAGTCAAAACCGACGCTGGTGGCTGCAACAAAATATCAGGCACCAGTTCATGCACGAGGAAAGATTCCAAACTCGTCGCTGGTCCACCTTGAGTTCCAGAAAAAACTGCCGCTAGAAAAAGTCCGTAAAATATAAACATTTTTGAATAGGACTGTATAGTTGTAGGTATATACAGCTTGCAACGCCGAACTAAATAAACATTATTACATAAGTAGGTACTTGTCTGTGAGATAAAATTTAATAGGAGATATCCAGATGTAGTGTAGATAGATATGGTACGGCAAAATACTTATCTGTAGTAGACTGATCAGAGCTCATGGACGATTCGGTGGTTGTTGGTAAGATAAGTGGAAGGTGCAAATCGGTTTCACGCGCTTGGATTCCGTACATAAACAGTTTTGTATAAGTTTTATTTTACCTTTGATACCGATAAAAATATAACCAAGAATGTCCATTGAGTCGGGTCATGTGATGAAAAGAGGTTACTGTAGCCTGCTCATTATAACAAAATGCAAAAGTTTGTATGTATGAATTGGTAGGAAAATGATGCCTTGACCTTTTGATTTGATTGGAATTATATTCGGCCGCTTTTTATGTTATAGGGAAGCAAACGAACAAGCGGATCGCCTGAAGGTAAGTGATCTAGTTTGCAGATTTGCACCAAAACAAAACTTAAAAAAAATTACCACTAATAAGATATAAATTACTTACATTACATAAAAATTTACTTTGTAAATTTAAATTTTGAAATAGCCTTTCTTTACGCGGGCAACGCCACAAGTAACAGTTGGTAGAACTGAAAACATGATATTTTACTGATTTACGTAAGTTCATTAAATAAATAGTTAACTTCTCAAGTCATACAAACTTTCCGGTCAGCTGAACACTTTTGTGTTATAATGTCTAAACAATTTCAAGATCCAGTTTTTGTTTTCAGAAAGATTCGCGTATTTTTACGTGAATCGGACGGGGCCAGGTGGGTCTATAAAATTATTTACTGATCATGAACAAACAATACGCTTATCATTATTACATTCAAAATAAATATATAATAATAAAAATATTTCTTCCGACGCACCGCATAGAGGCAACGTCCCCAAAAAACTAGCAGCATTTCCTCGCTGGATCGCTATACTTACACGCTGAGCGAAATAGCTGCTAGCTCTAAGCGTCAATGAGGCGCGTCGTGGTGTCCTTAAGAAATAATTTAGCTTCCATGCGCCCATTGTCTCTAGAGCAAAAGGCAAAAATATAAAAACGGGTCTTTTCAAGTATATCCTACTATGGTGTGTACCTATCAACTGTAAATTAAAATTAAAGTAGATATAGGTATAGGTAATAGGTAATTTTTATACGTAAGTACATAGTTTGCGTTGTGCCTGGTTTTTTTTAATAAATACTTACTGTCTTTTTGTCGGCATAATATTACGGAACCCTAAACTGTGATGTCTGTTTGTATTGTAATACTACAACAAAATGGTTTTTTGTTTAATTACCCAATTACCTGTGACAGAATAATACTTACCTACTCAGTTTATAATAACAAAACAGGCCGTAATAATCATCATTAAATAACATTTTATTTATTTCATCTTTATTGTACATCAAATAAAAATTGTACAGAACAAGTTATACGCGAAATTAACGAAAACAGCGTTTGTGTTGCAGACAACCTATGTTTTACATACAAAGTCTAATCGAAAAGAATAAAAGCATAGACTATGGTATATGATAGTATTTTATGCAACAGTTGTATAAGAAGGGTCAAAAAATGCGTGTGGTGCAGATTACGATGCGATCTTTAGCGAGCATAGTAAAAAGACGTCATCGAGCATTTTTTAAAGTACTTATACAACGTTATATACATTACTTTTTTTACGACTAGATTAACTACATAAACTTAAAATAAAACACAAAAATAAACAAAGAAAAATATGAAAAGGGATCTATGGAAAACTTTTTTTTTATATAGACGTCTTCCTAGTAACTATGTTAAAAAAACGTTTTTCTTATGTTTATATGGTAGATCTAAAGAATATAGTTGTAGGTCTACATATGGCTAGGAATATCTTTTTGGCAAAATAACGACACAAGTGCTGTTATGGGAAATAGACTATAGACTTCCTGAAATCATAAATTATCTATGTTCTTATAAGTATATACTTAATTTATGCATATACAGGGTGCAATTGAAATTATTAGCAATAATTTAACTTATCATCATACTCACATAAAGGATATTTTGTATGGTAACAACACTGCAATTAATGCAGTAATTTAAAAGTATCAAAAAGTAAGAAAAATTATTAAAGTATCAAAACACTTCGAGTCGTGCGCGCGTACTGATACCTACGTGCCGCAAGGTCAAAAACCTTGGACGGATACAGCCAAACGGCGCGACCGACCGGCATACAAATGTAGACTTTAATTTACGTGAATAAGGTTTAAAGTCGAGTGGGGACGGGTCATGTCACACGAACGCTTGAGGATAATAGGTACGTTTGAAGTAAGAAGGAAATTTATACTATTATAATTAATTTATTTTTCGTAAGTTTAATGACGATTAGTTTTTTTTATTTATAATTGCAGTAAGAGTATCTATCAAAGCGTCTGACGCATGTTTAGAGGTTTTCTTGAATATGAAAATGATGACTTTTGATTAAAGTTTTATTAGTCTTAAATTACTTTGTATCATGGGTATAGTAGATACCTAAAATATTGCCAACGAATTCAATTCCACCCTGTATAGTGTTCGAAACTATTTTAAAGACACGTTACCTCTTACTTCATGCACGTAACAGTACAGGATTAGAAAAATAGACAAATATGTTTTGACGTCTGTTTAAACTAAAAAGTGTAAACTGTCAATAGAAATGAAGGTATGTTTTTAAGTTTACGAGTAGAAAAAAGTGTCTAATTTGACTTGCTGTCATCTAGCGAATTAATTGATAAATTCATATCTGGGCTTTATATCTACTCTTAATTAATTTTAAATTAATTTTTTAGTTGTTTCTGTCTGGAAAAAATTGCCAGCAATCGGGTCACCGAGTTTGTGTTTGGCGGCTAAATCTTCTGGTTTCAATTCTAGGCGATCCTCAAATAATTCACTGAAAAAATAAGATTTTTTTAAAATACATCAATATGTCGACTTTGATATATTTACATAAAAGTTTTGAGTTCTAAAACAAAATAGTCAATTAACTTTCTAGCCACTTACAGCAGAAGCCTTTTTGCGCCAAATTTATTTGCCAGGCAAATTAAAACACCACCAACTTTTAATCGTTAGCCCCAAATAACTTTAACGGCTGGACGGATTTTTATCAAACATATTAAGAACCACCGCAAGGTAACTTGCTTTTACATAAAAAAACCCATCGAAATTGGCTTGTCAAGTAATTTTAAAAAGATCTGATTCGCAATACTTTTCGAGGAATAGCCTCTAGGACTAGGAGAAGCTTTCTCTAATCAGATTTTAAAATAAGGTCTTACTTATTTAGATATTTGCGAAAATCCCATTGACCTTTATTTTCAAGCAAGGTCAAGCTTATTTGAGGAAGTGATGTCACAATAAAGATTTTTTTGAGTAATGTTGGCAATTTCCACTTTCAGTACTGTACTGAAGCGCCATTTTTGAAACGCGGTGTCAACTAAACGACTGCTTTTTCCATTAAAAAAAAACCGTTCGTTTAGTGAGTCCACGTTTCAAAAATGGCACCACTGTATTATATGTCACTGTCATCTACCAACACAACAACCAACATAACGACAGCTCTACTTTCGTGGACAGTAATTTAAACAGTAGGCATTGACAGTTGACAGATGTTAATAAGTTAAGTCAACTCAATAAGTTTTCGCTCCAGTGTACCAAGCTGAAATATTTTCGCCACAACGTGCGTCGCTTCAGCACCATTCGACACAAAGTATGGGAAGGCGGCTCGACAAAGCTCGAGAAAAGAAAATTGTCCCCACTTTACATAAGTAAATAAAATACTGATAAAAAATATTAGGGTAGCTCCTTAATATTTTTTATCAGTATTTTATTCGTATGACTTTTTGTTGTCTTGCTTGTTTAAAATTTTGTTTAATTTGTTTAGTCGGTTTGTGTTTAATTGTCGTGTATTGGATTGCTTGCTTGCTTTGCTTGGTAGTATAGAAGACATGATCGCGAGGTCTAAGTTCGTGGCGAACTACTAGTCAGTATTTTATTTACCACTTTAAACGTGAACGTGTAAGGTTCTAAATTATTAAAATAGATGGGGCTAAGGAGCTTTTAACTACCTCCGTGGTGTAGTGGTTAGAGCGTTCGGCTCATACCCGGAGGTCGCGGGTTCGAATCCCGGCGGGCGCAACGACTTTGTGTTGCTGTCCTAGTTTGGTTAGGACATTGTAGGCTGATCACCTGATTGTCTGATAAGTAAGATGATCCGTGCTTCGGAGGGTACGTTAAGCCGTCGGTCCCGGTCTCTGTCTTTGACATTGGTCGTTACCTAAAACCATGTCAGAGGCCTTTAAGGCGGTTTAAAAACTCTGACACTAGTGTTAATCACTAAACACACGATAAGAAGAAGGAGCTTTTGGCATGCGTGCTTTATCTGCTACTAAAAGCACATATTTAAGTTCCAGATGGTTGCACTGAGAACTTTGACAAACTGTTACATGCGGGATGTGAGGTGCGATATTTCAAATCACATTCTGGGCCTTAATACAACGAATGAACGTCTAGTACAGGTGGTTCGATTAATTACGGGTATGTCCTTCCACGTTGTATACACATGCTAAATTAGAGCTTTCTAGCACTAATAGTCTTTGAGTAATACCGCGGACAGAAAGACAAACAGTTTTATAAAGACATTTAAAACGATCAGCAACGATTGCTTCAAGAAAATAAAAAGGACTATTAAGGCTCCTCCCTGCGCTAACGACCTTGAAAACACAAAAAAATTAATTTCTCTTCGTTTTTAGTATTTTTTGCAAAGGAAAATTCAGGGTATTTTATTTCAATGATTTTCGAGGTTCTAATGAAACTTCAGGATACTAGCTAAAAAGTTGTAGGAGGGTTTCTAATAATCTCACTTACAGAAAGAGAAATTAATTTTTTTGTGTTTTCAAGGTCGTTAGCGCGGGGAGGACCCTTAATCTGCAGAAAAAACAAAGCGCAATGTGGATAACGAAGGGCATCAAAGTGGCAAGCAAAACTAAACGCTTTTTAAATACAATAAATAAAGACACTTGCGATAAAAGTATTCTAAATTATCGAGATAAATTCATTCCACTATACAGAAAAGTAATTAGAAATGCTACAAAAAATGCAACTCAAAAAGCGATAGAAAAGACAAAGAATAGCAAAGGTGTTTGGGAGGTTGTAAACTGACATAGGAAAAAAAATAAAGAAGTTCAGGGAAACGAACCGATCAAATTAAAAATAGATGACAAAATTGCATGTAATCAATCAGAAGTAGCTTGCCTTTTTGCGCAATCTTTTGTGCACAGTGCTAAAAATGTATACCCTGACAAAAAGAAAGCCATAAAAGTGTTGAAAGAATGCATTAATAAAAACTTTGAAGAAACTAACCACTGGAAAGCCGTAACACCATTAGAAATAAAAAAGATAGTAAAATCAATGCCAAATAAGAAGTCGAGCAGATATGATGAGATACCGGTTAAAATCTTTAAGGACAATATTGACATCTTAGCTGACCCGTTGGCACACTTCTTTAACATGTGTCTGAGTCAAGGCATTTTTCCCGAACAATTAAAAATAGCCAAGGTAATTCCGATACATAAAAAAGGATCAAAAATGGATCCTAAAAATTTTAGACCCGTATCTTTGTAGACCATAATATCAAAAATTTTAGAAATAATTACCAAAGATCGATTACTAAAGCATCTTACAGAAAATAATGTATTGAATACTGAACAATACGGGTATCAAAAAAAAATTGGCACAGCGGATGCAAGTGATAGCTTGATAAATGACACTCTCAAAAAACTAAATAATAAACAAAAAGTAGCAGGGCTCTTTCTGGACCTGAGTTCTGCTTTCGACACCGTTGATCATGACCTGCACCAAAAAAAAACTATATGTTTATGGAATTAGAGGCACCGCCTTAAAATTCATTAAATCATACCTTAGTAATCGCAAACAATATGTTGAAATGAAAGTTAACGAAGAGGGGTACGAAAAGATGTACAGATCTAAAATGACGCTCATAAGAAGAGGTGTTCCACAAGGATCGATTCTAGGCCCTATATTTTTTCTAATATTTTTAAATGATCTCGTAAACCATATGCAAAAATAGAACCATCCATTAAAATTGTACTCTATGCAGACGACACAAACGCAGTTTTTTCAGCTCCAAACATATGTGAACTAAACGAAATGATGAATCGCTCAATAAAGGCCTTTGAAGAATGGTTCACTGCAAATAATCTTCAGCTTAATCCGAACAAGACTTCGGTAATCTTATTTAAAACAACGGCAACTTGCAATGATAAACTGGAAATATTTGTGGGTGATAAGAAAATAAGTCAGGTGGATTCCATTAGATGTCTGGGTATACACATAGACTCTATGTTAAATTGGAAACAGGAATTGGAGTCAATTGAAAATTCTTTAAGCTCTGCATGTTATGCACTCAGAAGCTTAAGGGATGAAACTACATTAAAGCAGCTGAAATTAGTCTACTATGCACTTGTGGAATCGAAGTTGAGATACAGCATAAAACTGTGGGGAAATAGCTATGACTATAATGTAAAGAGAGCTTTCACACTTCAGAAAAGGGCGATACGAACTATTGCACGAATTCCACAATGGGAATTGTGCGTAAAGTTCTTTAAGGAATATGAAATCCTAACCGTCCCTAGTTTGTATATTTTAGTTGTATTAACTGATTTCAAAAAAAAGATGCCACTTCTTGAAACCGATCTAGAAAGACAAACACGGGAGAGCACCAGGAGGAAAGACTGTTGATGATCTTAAATCTAGGTTAGAGGTTGTTAAGCATGGCGCGAGGTTTCAGGCAACTAAGCTTTTCAATAGTTTGCCCGTGGAGCTGAGAACCATACGCAGTCAAAAGTTATTTAGGCCAGGTTGCGTGATCTTCTCTTGAAAAAGTGTTGCTATTATACAATTGAAGAATTCTTGGATAATTAATATGTAATATGTATCTATGGCCATGGACTTGTAATAGACGAAATAGATTGCCTTTTCCCCTTAGACATTTGCCGATTGTATACACCTAACTAAATATTTTATGACATATTTTTTTTATTTTGTATTTTCATTTTTATTTTATTTTTAATTCACAGGTACATAATTTAAGACACAATTGTAATTGTTTTTTTGAATAAATGAATTGAATTGAATTGACAAACATGGCGGATCTATACCCACGTTTCCTTATTTACTATGGAACCATTAAAATCCAAATCCATGCGAAGCCGCGACATAAAGCTAATTTGTAAATGAATTTACTTACTAGGAGGCAAAGTCTTCGACCGGCAAATGTGATGGTTGACGGTACACCACAAACATGTACCGATGTTTGCCAGTTCCAGGAAGTGGGAAGGGGGGAACGTACGAAGCTGCAGTGTGGCCAGTGGTGACGTCATTGTTCTGCGCGTTGATCACCAGCCAGTGAAGGAAAGAGCGCACGATAGGGGTAGAGCGGGATGGAGCGTCAGGATCTGGAGTAAAATAACATAATATAATGATGTTAACCTCTCGCAAGAGTCTACAAAAGTAGCTATACCCCCTTGCAGGTAGTAGCAGAGTAGCTAGGTACAGGTCATCATCATCATCGTTTCAGCCGCACAACGTCCACTGCTGGACATAGGCCTCTCCCAAAGATTTTCAAAATGACCGATCTAGAGCGGCTTGCATCCAGCGCCTTCCAGCGACCTTGGTTAGGTCGTCAGACCACCTTGTGGGTGGGTGTCCTACGCTTCGCATGCCTGTACGTGGTCGCCATTCGAGAACCTTTTTGCCCCATCGTTAGGTACAGGTAGCGGCACGAAACTCGCCGACCGTTACAGTTACTGCGCAAAAGTCAAAAATTTGTACTCTATCCATGCGCAGTGTCCCCTCTACATTTCACTCAGCGCTAAACTTAAGAGTCCCCTTACCCTAGACTAAAGTACAACTTTCCATACAAACGTAGTCTACGTTTTATTTCAAAACGACATGTCCGATTTTTGCAAAATTTTGGAATTTCAAAGATATTGCAATTATGTAGGGTAATAACTGGTTTTCTTCAGTAAAAATATGAACTTGAAATAGTTATAGTGTTTTGTATCATTTTTGACCATCAGTATGGGAAACTTCTAAATCGTTATATTTTCTTTCCAGTTCATAATTTTACTGTAGGAAACCAATTATTACCATAGATAATTGCAATTTTGTACAATTACCAATTTTTATCGGAATCTGACATGTGGTTTCGAAATTAAACGTAGACTACGTTTATATGGAGAAGTCTAGGGTAAGGGTAAGGGGACTCTTAAGTGCCGCTACTTGTACGGGCAACATCGGGCCCCATATAATACGTCTTAACCATTTGCTACGATCAACAACCCCTTGACCCGTACTTTATATATGGAGAATTCACCGATCGTGCGCATGTGTTCCGCATATAATAACGTATCCACTAACTTTGATATATTTAGTGCATCGGTCAATTTCATCAAACATAGCTTGCTGTAAATTATCTATTCTTTTTTTATTATTAATTTATATTGTGTAGTGTAGTTATATGTACTTATATAGGTTTTTGTATATGCATGCCGTGTTCACATCGAGAAGACTTTCACTTTCACATGTTTCTGTATATTTAACATACCTACCACAAAGTGTTACTGTGAATTGTCAGTTTTGTGAACCAAATAAAAAAAAAAAAAAAAAAACAACCCGCCTGCGTAGCTCGTAAAATAGGTGCTCGAGACAAAGGGTTTATTGATATCTATGTTATGTATGTATCCTACTATCCTACTTCTACACTATCTACATCTACACTAATATTATAAAGAGGAAAGATTTGTTTGTTTGTTTGTTTGTTTGATTGTATTGAATAGGCTCCGAAACTACTGGATCGATTTTAAAAATTCTTTCATCTACACTTATAATATTATAAAGAGGAAAGATTTGTTTGTTTGTTTGTTTGATTGTATTGAATAGGCTCCGAAACTACTGGATCGATTTTAAAAATTCTTTCACTGTTGGATAGGTATGTTATCCCTGAGTGACATAGGCTATGTATGTACCACGGGCGAAGCCGGGATGGACTGCTAGTATATCATAAATGCGAAAGTAAGTTTCTATATTTGTTTGTTTGTTACCTCTTCACGCTTAAACTACAGAACCGATTTGGATGAAATTTGGTATGGATATAGTTTGAGACACTGGGAAGGACATAGGATACTCTTTATCCCGAAATTACAACGGGGAGCGAAGCCCGCGGGTACAACTAGTTTGTTATAAAATTTAGTGTCGTTCACACAAGTCTCGAACTTACTTTGGGGCTAGTTCAATCAGCGTGATTTGTCCCTATATATTTATTCATTTTATTAATTATACATACCAAACAATTGAAAAAAAATACATACCTAACATTAGAACTGTGTAGAAGACGTCATTTTCTGCGCCCCAGGAGACTGCGGGAGGAACTGGGACCTGAGCTGCTAATAGTACATTGCCTTTCGACACCACTGCACCACTTGGATATTTCGCCTAAATAAAAACAAATAGTGTTAACTCATTTTTTTTTCATCATCATCATCAGGTCTTTCTGTCTCCACTTCAGGAGCACGACCCTCTCTGTTCAACCAGAGACATACTTGGCCACAGCAGCAAGAGGACTTGGCCTACACTCTCCACGCTGGCCAGACGGGTTGAAGCTTTGTTTAGCTTATATTCCTGTATCGCCTTCTACGACATCCACGGGAAGACTTGGAGTGGTCCTATTCTACTCTGCCGCAAACCACACGGCATTTTATTTTTAATTTAATATATTGGGGAATTTAGCTAAATATACATTGTACTTTCTATAATATATATTTAGTATATTAAATATTTAATAACTAGCCGAAGCCCGCGACTTCGTTCGTGTGGACTTTGTGTCTCTGGAAAATGCTCATCAGGCTGAACCACTTTTACTAAGGCGGCATTTTTATATCTCTTATAGTTTAGCTGGACCATTATGGTTCTGCATCAGGCGTTCCATTTTCCAAAATCATTTATACCCTATATGTTGCCCAGGCTTAATAGCTATATAACAAAAAAAGTTTCATTCGAATCCGTCCAGTATTTCCGGAGATTAGCGTGTACAAACAGACAAACAGACAAACAGACAGACATTTTTTTTTAAATTCTTACTCTATTACTACGTCTCCATCGCCCCCAATATTTTTTTGGAAATATATTTAATGTACAGACACACTTTTTTTACTGTTTTATTATATGTATAGATTTAATATATTGGGGAATTTAGCTAAATATACATTGTACTTTCTATAATATATATTTAGTGTACTAAATATTTAATAATAATTAAGTATACTTTCAGTGGCGGATTTACACATTTGCCGCCAGTAGGCTGATTATATTTTGCCGTCCCTTTCGGATCCTTCATGTGCAGCTTTTTTGTGGCGAAGAAGTGAAAATAGGTACGTATTAGTCCGCCGCCTTGATTACTTAAAATAAAACCTGGGAGCGCTTGATTTTGCCGGCCCTATCCAGGGTAGCGGGGGTGCGTGGAAGGGGAGGGGTGGGAAATATTCGATATTGCCGCCCCCTTAATGTGCCGCCCTAGGCTCCAGCCTACTCAGCCTGCTGGTAAATCCGCCACTGTATACTTTGCTAAAATCCTCAATATACTAAATTTTAACCACTCAAAACCCGGACGATATTAATAAATGTCCACGCCCAATGTGTTACTATTGTGTCTGGTGTTGGCGGTAAAGGAACAGTTAAAAACGACGATCGTTGAAAAGATTATTAATAAAATGTTGACTTTTGATTGATGTTTTCACTACTTTGTTTCATGGGCATAGTAGCAGTATGTAATGCATCAATTGTATAAGGTAATAACGGTCAAAAAATGCGAGTGGCGCAGGTTACATGAGAATGTCGAATTTTTTTTGGTCTCTTGACTGTTATTCTGATTTAATTATGCTAGTGATCTAGTATAGCCCATGGTTTGATATATTACGGGTATATGTCCCTTCCACGTTGAATATAACGTCGAATATTATATGCTACTAAAACTATTTTAGGGTAAATACCATGATACTGACCAGTTACCTCAAGGAACATGTCGAATATGAAAGATAGTAGGTATTAATTTAATACCATAGATAAATAACCTAACCTAACCTACACAACCTATTCAACATTACCCTTACTGTTTGGACAGGGTTTTTTTTACATATTATATACTTAGTCGCCCATACTTACAGTCATAAGCAGCGGTGGTGGTTTCGCCAAGACATCAGGAACAAGTCCATAGGATAGGAATGCCTCAGAAACGTTTAGAGCATTGGCTTGGACACTCCAAACGACCACTAGGAATAATCCGTAAAGCGAAGACATAGGTAAATGTTTTCTTAAACCTTGGCTCTGCAGTGTAGACTGAAATAAATAAACAAGTTTATTTATTAGGCAAATTAAAAAAAAACTGACTATCAAGAACGCCATCTAGTATTCAAAGAGAAGTCCACCTGCTAGACATAGTTGTATTTTAGCTATTTCTGAATTAATTAGTGTGGGAGGCCCCACACCAATTAATCCAAAATTACCTAAAATACAACTTACCAATTTAAAATTCTTCACGAAACTGTGTTGCAAATGTTTCCAATTGGTAAACATACCACAAAGTTTAGATACCTGTGTGTTTAGGGTCTCGAGGCGAAATGAAAGAGCGAAACCTTGAACGATCTTCCATGCTGGTCTGGGAGAAGAGAAAAAACGTAGAATGTACCAGCTGCTTCTCTTTCCGCTCAGATCGTAAGAGCCGATCGAGGGAATGGGCGAGATTTGAATTATGTTAATATGCGATGCGGCTAGCTACCCATCACTATTTTGATTCCTTTAAGCGTAGCCTTTGGGCTTAACAGCCCGGGGCTCTGTCTACCCCGTCAGGGATATGGACGTGAAAATGTACCTGTATCTTAAGCGAACCCATCACACATGATCATTTTTCGGAGCTAGATAGCTTTTTTTAGCCCATAGCAAAATTTTAACTCTAACAGATACCCAAGGCCATGAAACTATTGGAGCCCGTAAGTAGGCAAATCTGATAGTTGCGGGGTAGGCTCACAGAGCCAGTACTTAGTTACTTTATATAAATAGTAGTAGGTAATACAAGATTAAATTCTTTTGATTGTCACCTATAGCGCCATCTATTCACAAGGAAGAGAAATATTTACGTCTATAAGGCGACGGGTAGGCATGCCCAAAGGATTACCTCTATCATCATCTTCCTTACCATTTCCCATTATCTGGGGTCGAAGCAGTTTGTAGTCTCTAACTATTCGGGAATAAACTAGCATCCACTCCCTTTCATCTAGTTTCCCACAAATTGCTATCGGCGACGATAATTAGTCAGTTATACACTACTACATAGATTGCTGGCAAACCAGGAGCTTACAGTTTTATGATAAGGTCAAATACTAAGACCTTACTCCAATCGCGACCACTAGATACCTACGTACGTAGGGTTACCATTTAGGAATTTGAAAAATCCTGGCAAAAAGCCGGACATATCGATAAAAGTCCGGACTTTTTTGGAAATTTTTACGTAAAAAAATCAAACTTAACGCAAGTTTGATTATTTTAAGTTAAACTATCTTTGTTTTGATTTAAAAAAAAAAAAATTAAACTATATGATTGTTTGCAAATTTCACAGTAGAAGATTTGTTGTTAAAGAAGATTTTATATTTCTAATAAATAAGAAGTTCGTTGTTGATTAAAGACTGATTTGATATATAAAAAAAGGTTTATTACTCATATTTCCGGACAAGAGTTTAAAAGTCCGGACATGTCCGGACTAATCCAGACGGATGGTAACCCTATACGTACGTAGCAAGTGTCCGTGTAGCAGTGTTGAGTATGATCATCATCATCATCAGGTCTTTTATTCTCCACTGCAGGAGCACGACCCTCTCTGTACTACCAGAGCAATACTTGGCCAGAGCAGCCAGAGGATGGTAATAGAGTCTAATTTGGTTTGCCATTGAAATAGGGAGTCGTGTTTCTGATCTATCTTGATTCATAATCATAAGTTATGACGGGCAAAATGCACGTATATTTGTACTTTTTAACAAAAAACTTAATAATTAAAAATATTCGAAACCCTCTACGCGGCTGCAATTGGCACCTGCCTATTTGTCTAATTATGCTATATTTGTTCAATTGTTACTTAATGTGTGTGCGTACTGCTGACGTACCCATGGAATTCAAGACCGAAAATACTTTATACTTATTATAAACATATTATAAATATAACTAATTACACCGTGAATTGTACCACAGGCTGTTTAGGTACTAACTGTGCATGAATTGGGTATTTTCCTAAGGCAAAAATAAATTATTTTGTACAAATAAAAGAAATAAAACGTCGCAAAATAATGTCACGTGTCTTTGAACATATCCATTTTAACGTGATTTTAAATTTATTACTGCAGAAAAACTGATAATAAGAGCGCTATTTGACTCCAAAAAACTATGACGTCATCTGCCTGTATTTCATACAAAATCCCATAGAAAGTGTTTGTTTTGACATTTAAAAAAAAGTATCTATTTTGACTTGTTGGAAAATAGCGTACTACAGGAGTTACAGGGGATCTAATAGATAGATTCGCTAGCGTAGTCACCGTATACCACCACAAACGGTTGGAAACACAGTTCAGATTATTTTACAATAAAGGTCAATTCGTGCCGTTTACGCACATCGTCAGGTCTTTTTAGTGTCCACTGCAAGAGCACGACCCTTTCTGTACTACCAGAGCCATACTTTGCCAGAGCAGCCAGAGGATTTGGCCTACACTCTCCTCGCTGGCCAAACGAGTTGGATAGGTCTCATTGATGTTCGTATTTTTTGTTTAGCTTTGTATTTCCTAAGCCGCCGTCTACGACTTGGAGTGGTATTATTCTACTCTGCCGGAAACCATACGGCGAATTACGGGTTTGGACCAAACTCAGAGAATTATTTAATTAAATAGTTATACTTCCCTTAGTTTCAAATTATATATTTCAAAACATAATGTAGGTATGTAAGGAAAAATATTTCCTCGTTTTAATAAAGTTAACGATTTTACCGATAGAAACTTACGCAATAAGAATGACTTACCCCGTGTTAATATAAGGAAAAATATATTTTTATAATAAATTGTCAAAAAAGGCTGCCTTCGTGTTGTAGTGGTTAGTGCGTACGGCTCATACCCGGAGGTCGCGGGTTCGATTCCCGGCGGGGACAACGACTTTGTGTTATTGTACTAGTTTGGTTAGGACATTGTAGGCTGATCACCTAATTGTTTGATAAGTAAGTTGACCCATGCTTCGGAGGGCACGTTAAGCCGGCGGTCCCGGTCACTGACTTTGACATTGGACGTTACTTATAACCATGTCAGAGGCCTGTTAGTCACTTTAAGAAGAACACACGATAAGAAGAAGCCAAAATCGGCCCCTGATATGCCAGACGAATTTAAACTTATGTAAGTAAAGAAAGTAAACTGTGAAAGAAAAGGCTTAGGACTGATGATTACTTTAAAAACAATAAGTCTAGCTTGAGCTTGGCGCACCCTCTTAAAAGGTCGTATACTTCGGTCGTACTCACAAATGTAATAATTTGGTACCTACCATGGAACTGTATAGAATATACTTTCGTGGTTCCTAACCTACATACTAAATCTACAACTTGACATAATTTTAAAATTTTGAAATCTAAAAATTAAATTTAAATTATGAAATAACAAACTTATATTATGTTACATATTTTCTGTCCACATTTTTAATTTAATTGTGAGTTGACGTCCTTGCAGAAAATGCTGCAGTTCAGCTTGTTACCCTTCTGCACTAGCGCTTAGGAAGCGGTAGTAAACTTAGCTGTAAGTAACCATTTGACGCCAACAATTTTGCAATAAAACAAAGTGACGATTAGTGATAATAAACATTATTAAATATTATTTGAATTTGTAAAACCACAAACAAACTGAGACTAAATTGGGTTTTTGGTGTTCCAAATAGGATAATGATACATGCAGGTATGAGTATTTAGGTAACAGTTTGTCGAAATAAGGATAAAATAAAAAATATTTCTTGTTGAAAAATTGTAATTTCATGTTGAAATTTTAACAACTAATTTTCAACCTGATAAAAGTTTCCGGCTACCGGCTCGCCGAGATTATATTTTGCTGCAAACTGTTCTGGAGAGAAGTCCACGCGGCCCAATTCGTTACTGCAATGAAAATATTTATAGAAATAAATATACGAATTATATATAGTTAATACTTTGTACGTAGTATATATAAGGTCTAACAAAATATACAGAAACTATTTTAAAGATGAATTCAGTCCATGACGTTGAACCACTTTCCCCAAGAAACATGTATCAAAATATGTAAAGTAATTTTTAGCCTCCCATACAAGTTGACTAATCAGCTGATCCGAGTTTGTATAGAAAGCCAAACAATATTTTTCATATTAAAATCATATTTTTTTGTGAAAGTTGTTTACTATCAATGGCTGAATTCACCCTTAAAATAGTTTCAGTATATTTTATTAGACCTTATATATTATTTATTACTCTGTGGTAATACGAATGTCGACACCCTCCGTGATCCGGTGATCAAGGCGTTTGCCGTGTGATCCGGAGGTCATGGGTTCGAAATCCACTGGGAAGCATACTTTGTGAAAAGTTGTTTCCAGTCTGGTTAGGATATTGCAGGCTTGAATTACCTTATTATCCAAAAACAAAGATGATGCCGTGTTTCGGCGGGCACGTATAAACTGTGGGTCCCATAGGCCATCTAGCGTTTGATCATCAACCTACCCAAGGACTGGATCTGGTTCACCCTTTGGGTTGCGGAGGTCAGACGGCAGTCGCTCTGTGTAAAAACCAGTAACCTCGTCAAATCTCCTTGGTTAAGTAGCGGACCCCGGGCTCTGAAGCGTTACTGCTGAGGATGCAACCGGGAAAATACGCTCGGATGATGATGATGACGAATGTTCATGTCTGTTCTCAAAAAATACTTACTAAAACCCGACTTCGTCTATGGTCATCCTCGCTGGTTGGCGGTACACCAGTATGACATATCGGTGGGGTCCAGACCCCGCTGGTGGGTTAGGTCCGAGGTAGCGGCCCACGCTGTTACCAGTTTTCACATTATTATTCTGAGCGTTGATCACAAGCCAATGAAGAAATGCGCGGTTCGAGGGATTGGCGCGGGACGGAACATCAGGGGCTGAAAAGTTCATTAATTAGGTTACTTTTTAGGGTTGGCTAGACCTGTCAGCATAGAAGACACTGACCTCCATATATACAAGTACGCTGGACCTATGATTAGCCGGGCCATAGTGAGGCGATTTGATTTTCGCCATTTTGGCGCTGATCGTAGGCATTCGTAGCAGTGGGTGGGAACGGAACTAATATGACAGATGGGACAATGACATCGATAAAAGTCATTTCCGAATTAGTTATGTCAGATTTAGTTCTCTTCCCACGCATTGGGGGCGCTTCAAATAGGCACAATAAAGAGCTGTCATTTCTAAGGGTATCATAGGTCCAGCGTACTTGTATATATGGAGGTCAGTGATAGAAGAGCACTTTCGCATACTGCTATCCTTTTCTCTCGCTCAGAACCGTCATTTGCCAAAGCGAGAGAGCAAACGGAACAAATGGCTGGTGCTATAGCATACCGTCGCTCTCCCTCGCCCCATCCACTACCCTAGCCAACCAGTAACATTTTTGGAGTAAGTTCAATCCATTACTAAACAATTTTCTAAAAAAAATATACTGAAAATCGATAAAAAAATTCGTCCTCCCATACGATTTCCATTTGACTGAACACTGATTTGTAAGGGTAGCCGAAGGTTTTTTTCGTTTATCGATAATTATTTTTATGGAAATTAGTTCAGTATCACGGAATGAAATTGATCCAAAAGTGTTGTCGGTGTTTAAAAAGTAAACCTGTATCTGTATATATGTAGTAATACAGTCACGTCTTTAATCGCAACTTCTTGACTATTTTAAGACTCTATCAAATAAATATTTCGCTTTCGAAAAGCGTACTCTCGCCTAAAAAGTTTGAGAAACACTGACCTACAAACTCGATTTGCCCAAAATGATCGAGATAATCGTCAAATCTTTGTACAATATGGCCGGTATGGCTGATAGTCAGGCAAATCAGAAACTGCTGCATATCGCGTAGCATATCGCATAAAGTTCTTAGTCTTCCAGCCTTATCCTTTAACGTTGTTTGTAATAACTTTATTGTACCAAAGTACAAACATACATACATAATATCACGCCTGTTTCCCGCAGGGGTAGGCAGAGACTATGGACCTCCACTTGCTACGATCCTGACAAACCTCTTTTGCTTCATCTAAACTCATCAATCTCTTCATACATGCCCTTCGGTTACGGGTACTTTTTACCTCTCCCTTTTTTAGAACGTCTGCAATTTCTTTTCACATACACTTACCGCAAGTTAAAGCAGTATAGTATACCCCTTCCTCGGCCCCCCAGTTGATGACTGGAGAAGTGGCTACATCTTGGACAGTCAACCTGTTGCCTCCTAGTGCCTCAGCTGTATAGTAGCCATCAGGAAATTGCACCTTATTAAAAAAGACATCAGTATTTATTGGAGTGCCCACAACAATTCAATGGGGAAGGGATGAAAAAAAATTACAATAAAATAAAAAGGAAAAAAAAAAGATTTTATGGGTTAGAAACCTATTATCTAGTTCAAGTATTTAAGGCGACTTGGTAGCAGTTGATATATTATACTTGTTTACGTCATTTTTTACAACCACTTATAACTAGTGTATCGTCTATTATTTCCTCAGTCGCAATACAAACCTCGCAAGAGAACCCGTGTTTCATTTCATAAAAATCGGAATAAGTGCAATCCATTCAAAAGTCGACCATAACACGTGAACATAATGGTCCTATTCGATCCGCATACCAGCAAGCAATAACCGGTCGACCCAACTGATAAGGATTGTCGCCGAGCCGTTTTTTCTATATGAAGATCATTAGAGAACAAAAGGACGAGTCGAGCGCGGCTATACTACCTGTGGATATTGATGCATTGAAGTGACTATTGCAAATTGAACGTTTTAACGCAAATAAAATAACAAGTGAATAACTATGGCGAACTTACAAGAAATAGTGGCAATTTTAGAAGATTTGTATGATTTGATAGTGAAATGTAAAACAAACTATAAGAAGTCTCCGAAAACAAGAATAACTAAAGGATTTTTAGAAACTCGAATGCAATCGTTGGAAGATTATTGGAAATCGTTTAAAGATGCACATCAGACTTTAATAAAAGTTACTAATAAAGAAGAGAGGAAGACTATCAAACATTTTAAGGAAGAAAAGTACAATGAATGTGAAGAAACTTATTTGGACTTGAAGTCTGAAATGGCCGATACGCTTGAGTTATTTACTACAAATAGAGAAGTAGCTTCAGCACAACATGGAGATGCATCATCACACTCGTCTAAAAAAGAGGGTTCTTACACCACCGAAGTCAAGCTTCCTCGGATAATTTTACCTAATTATTCGGGTTTATATCAGGATTGGCAGTCGTTTGAAGACATATTTAAGGCTTTAATACATACAAACAAATCATTAAGCAATGTACAAAAGTTTCACTACTTGAAGTCGTGTTTGGAGGGTGAAGCAAAAAATACTATCAAGTTCATACAAGTGACGGAGCGAAATTATGAAGAAGCCTGGAGTACATTAAGAAATAGATACAGCAACAAGCGGCTTATTGTAAATGCCACGCTAAAGAGGTTATTTTCGTTCAGAAAAATCAACTCGCAAACACCAGGACAGTTAAAATTTTTGATTGATGGGACAAAGGAATGTTTGAACAGTTTGAAATCAATGGACATTAGTACAGTGTCTTGGGATCCCTTAATTATATTCTTAACAGTGCAAAAATTGGATACGGACACGCACAAAGAATGGGAAACACATGTAAGTGAAGAATATCAAACTAATCTACCTACTTTGCAAAATTTAACAACTTTTTTGGAAAACAAAATACAAACACTCGAGGTAACTTTCCAAGCTTCATCTAACACACAGAGAACTAACAAAGAACGTACCTTTCACGCTTCAAGTACACAAATGATTTGTAAATTATGTAATGGAGAACATATTCTTTGCCACTGTAAGGAATTTGCAAAACTTGACCCGGAGAAGAGAAGCGAGGTAGTCAAAACCAATCGATTATGCTACAACTGCTTATCACCAGGCCATCCTATCTATTATTGCAAACAGAAGACTTCTTGTAAAATTTGTGGGAAGCGTCATCACTCACTACTTCATTATTGTAAGAAACAAGAGGGTTCACAGGACACCGAGAAGATAAGTTCATCACCTGGAATCTCCTCAACGCACACACACGATGACGATGCACAAGAAAATCTTCAGGATGAGTCGATAGTAACAAATTTTGCACGAAAGCAGAAGAATGCATTACTAGCAACAGCACTAGTACCGGTCAGAAGTGAGAGTGGCCGAGATACTTTGCTAAGAGCCCTAATTGATCCTGGGTCCCAGGCCTCTTTCGTCAGCGAAAATGCAACTCAACTTTTGAAACTCAAAAGAATCCCAATTCGAGGTTCAGTTATCGGTGTAGGGTCCACAACCACTGCGGTGAGTTATGCAGTCCAATTAAATCTGCTATCAAGACACGATGAAGATTTTAATCTAAAAGTAAAAGCATACGTACTGAAGTCGATCACATCTGCATTGCCTTGTACTACAATCCAGCCGAAGACAGATTGGTCTCACTTAGAAGGACTAACCCTAGCTGACCCACAATACTTCGTGTCAAGTAAAATCGACTTATTGCTTGGCATTGATGTATACACTGAGATCGTAAAGAACAACTTAGTCAAAGGTCCACAAGGTTCACCTGTAGCTCAAGAAACCAACCTTGGCTGGATACTCTTTGGAAATATACATAAGCCTTCATCAACAAACACTCACCTTGTCGCCATGCATCATCAGGTAAACGTTGATATGGATCATCTCCTAAAAAATCTTTGGGCTATAGACGACGACACAAAACACAGAAAGTTAACTTTTGAAGAACAAGCGTGTGAAGATATTTATAAGAAAGAGCATTCTAGGACAACATTAGGAAGATATATAGTCAAATTACCTTTCAAAAAATCACCTGAAGAAGTAGGACAGACAAGAGACATAGCATTGAAGAGATTAGAACAAATAGAACGAAAATTAGAAAAAAATCCAAAATTGAAAGAAGAATATACGAAAGTCATGGAAGAGTACATACAATTAAATCACATGGAGAAAGTACCCAAGGAAGAAAAAGAATTTTTTTCTATATATTTGCCGCATCACGCAGTAGTTCGAGATAGTGAGACAACAAAAGTTAGAATTGTATTCGACGCGTCTTGTAAGGGGTTAAACAATACTTCACTCAATGATTTGTTGTTCGTGGGACCTCAGTTACAAGAAGATTTAAGAAACCTAATCATGAGATGGCGTATGAAAGAAGTATGTTATATAGCTGATATTCAAAAGATGTATCGCATGATTCTAGTAAAGAAAGAAGATACTGACTGTCAACGAATATTGTGGAGGAAAAATTCTATCGACGAAGTTGAAGATTATAGAATGCTACGCGTCACTTTTGGTACTGCCTCTGCCCCGTACCTAGCCATCAAAACGCTAAAACAATTATCACAAGATGAACGTGACACTTTTCCTATTGGCGCTAAAATACTTGAGGAAGATTTCTATGTAGACGATTGTCTCAGTGGTCATTATACTCTAGAGGGCGCTATAGAGGGCAATAGACAGCTACGAGAATTATTAGAAAAGGGAGGATTTGTACTGCAAAAGTGGGCATCTAACAATAAAGATTTTCTTGATCAAATTCCACAACAATTGAGAAGCAACTGCGTTGAGAAAGGAATTACAGATGAGAGCATAATTAAAACTTTAGGATTAACTTGGAATATGACGACAGATTCATTCCACTATAATACAAAATTACCTCCAAAACCAACAGTTATAACAAAAAGAAGCATCCTAGCAGATGTTCAAAGTCTATTTGATCCACTAGGATGGATATCACCAGCAATCATCACGGCAAAAATGTTAATACAAAATATTTGGAAACAAAGACTGGATTGGGACGAAATAGTAGATCAAAAAGATGAAGAAGAATGGATAAGGTTACGACAAAGTTTTCAAAATATGAATAAAATTGCGATCAAAAGATGGATATATGCAAGCCAAGATACAAGTAAAATAAACATCCACGGATACTGTGATGCATCAAATAAAGGATACTGCGCTGTTGTTTATTATAGAGTTGAAACTCAGAATGGTGACATTAAAACAGGCATCATTGCATCTAGAACTAAATTGGCCCCTCTCAAACCTGTATCCTTGCCGCGCTTAGAACTGAGCGGCGCTGTTCTTTTAGCTAAGCTGCTAAAGCAAGTCACAGATGCTATGAGACTAAATGAAAGTCAAACCTTTGCATGGACAGACTCAACGATCGTTTTGTCGTGGTTGATGGGTGACCCGAACAGATGGAAAACATTTGTAAGCAACCGAGTCGTCGAGATTTTAGACAACATTTCCGTCACTCAATGGTTTCATGTCAAATCGAAAGAAAACCCAGCTGACATCGGGTCACGAGGAATAAACTTAGACAATCTCATAGATAACAAATTATGGTGGGAAGGGCCAGAATGGCTCAAGGATAAGAACATAAATTTTTCAAAACCAAACATTCCAAGTACAGATTTAGAAATGAAGAAATTAAAAGTAAATATGCAACTGGAAGAAGCTAAATCAAAATTAATAAACGAAGAATTTAATACATTACAAGAATTTTTAAGAACAATTGTATACAGTTTAAGATTTATAAATTCAAAGAAGAAACCAGAAAATTTGGATAAACCTATTACGACAGACGAATTAGAAAACGCTTTAATAAAATGTATAAGAATTGCACAAAGAGAAAAGTTTAATAAAGAGATAGAAGCATTAATGCAAAAGAGAAATGTATCAAGAGAAAGCAGTTTAAGAAATCTTAATCCATACTTAGACGAAAACCAACTGATCAGAGTGGGCGGTAGATTGAGAAATGCTGATATGAGCCACGATCAAAAGCATCCTATCATACTTGGTACACAATGCAATTTGGCACGTCTCATCGTTGCCGAAGCTCATCAAAAAACACTGCACGGTGGCATCCAACTTATGCTTTGTTACATCAAGTCTAAGTACTGGATCATACGAGTAAAAGACTTGATTAAAACGCACATACATAAATGCATCATATGTGCTCGATATAAATCCATGTCAAAGACTCAACTGATGGGAGACCTTCCTAAGTCACGCACAACGCCATCTAGAGCATTTATTTGCAGCGGAATTGATTTTGCTGGCCCTTTTCAAATTCTAATGTCAAAGGGCAGAGGAGCTAAAACCAATAAAGCATATATCGCTGTATTCATTTGTATGTCCACAAAGGCCATACATCTAGAGTTGGTCGGCGATCTCACTTCAGAGGCGTTTATCGGAGCGTTCAACAGATGTGTCACGTCGTGGAAGATGTCTACAAATTTGGAGTGACAATGGCCGAAACTTTGTTGGTGCAAATAAAGACTTGCAAGAGGCATGGAAAGAAGCAAAACTTGACTTACCTGGTCATTTGGCAGATATCCTTGCAGCAGATGGCACGCAGTGGAAGTTCATCCCCCCTTTTAGTCCAAATTTTGGGGGATTATGGGAGGCGGCCGTAAAGTCGACAAATTTCACCTGAAAAGAATATTAAATACTCACCTGACGTTCGAAGAGACGACCACCATACTTTGCCAAATTGAGGCTTGCCTTAATTCACGCCCGTTGGTCCCTATAGACACATCAGACACGGAACTGGAAATTTTGACACCCGGACATTTCCTGATTGGAGAAGCACCAATATCTATACCCAATCCAAATCTTCAAGATGTCAGCCTAAGCAAATTATCACGATGGCAGCATACACAACGTCTTGTAGCAAGTTTCTGGCACAGATGGCAAAACGAGTATTTGACACGACTTCAGACTCGTACTAAATGGATTAAGAAACAGAAGGAATATGAAATTGGTGATATTGTGCTTCTAAAAGATGACCAACTGCCTCCTGGCAAATGGGCTATTGGCCGTATCGTAGCTAAACATCCTGGAGAAGACAATCTCACAAGAGTTTACAGTATAAAGTGTCGTAGTGGTATCGTTAAAAGATCACTTTCTAAAATTTGTCCTTTGCCAATAGACACAGATTAAACAAATTCATATTGTAAAACCTTTTTTGCAAGTTACTTTTATAGTTAAACAATTTCAATGTATTACATTTTAAGAGTTGCTGATATTTAATAATTCTTTTTGAATCTTTTCAATAGGATATTTATTTTAAGGTTAGTTAAATTTGATTCAATGTCAGTTAGTTTATTATATTAGTTTTTACTTCACTTTATTGATTATTTTCTGTAATATGTTTAGACTCATGTTTCAGACACCTTAATTGGATAGCTTTTAAAGTTAAGCCACAGACTATTTTGATGTATAATGAAGGACTTCGCCCTTCGGTGGGCGGGATGTTTACGTCATTTTTTACAACCACTTATAACTAGTGTATCGTCTATTATTTCCTCAGTCGCAATACAAACCTCGCAAGAGAACCCGTGTTTCATTTCATAAAAATCGGAATAAGTGCAATCCATTCAAAAGTCGACCATAACACGTGAACAATACTGTTTAAAAGTAAATTTGGTAATAATTAAAAATTTGACTTCCAACAATCTGTAGAAAGACCTTTAAATCTCGGAAGGATTACCGCTGAGTATGCAACCGGGAGTACTCTCAGATCATCATCATCATCATCAGGTCTTTTGGTCTCCACTGCAGGAGCACGACCCTCTCTGTACTACCAGAGCCAAACTTAGCTAAAGCAGCCAGAGGACTTGGCCTACACTCTCCTCGCTGGCCAGACGGGTTGGAGAGGTCTCCATTGATATTTATAAGCTTTGTTTAGCTTGTATTCGCGCCTTCTACGACATCCACGTCAGGTCTTGGATTGGCCCGATTCTACTCTGCCGGAAACCACACGTCATAATACTCTCAGAAGATGATGATTTAATACTTACAGTTAAAAGCAGCGGTGGTGGCCTCGACAACAGATCAGGAACAACTCTATAGTTTAGGAACGCGTCTGTAACGTTTACAGCATTAGCTGCTTGAAAACTCCAAGCGATGGTCACAAGGAATAATCCGTGAAGCATAGACATCTTTACTTATACCGTGACTCTGAGAGGGGACTGAAATAAATAAAAAACAAGTATATACTTAAGAATCCGTACGTATAAAGGCTACGTTTACGTACGTTTTATTTCGAAACCACATGCCAGATTTCGGTTTAAATTTGTAATTTTAAAGAAATTGCAATTATCTAGGGTAATGGTTTCCTACAATAAAATTATGAACTGAAAAGAAAATATAAGGATGTAAAAGTTTCCCATACTGAATACTGATGCTCAAAAATGATATAACACTATATTCTATTTCAAGTTCATATTTTTATTGTCAAAAACTAATTAGGTATAACTAAAAATATGGTTGAATATTGACCGAAATAAATGATTTTTTATTATTATTATAACCCTAGATAATTGCATTATCTTTGAAATTACAAATTTTGGCAAAATCGGGCTTGTGGTTTCAAAATAAAACGGGACGCACGGAAATTACTTAGTAAGTAATTTAGTAGTAGTTCAATGACAAACATTTTGCTGTGAGTTTGGCAATGCGTGTAAAAAAACAAGGTTTCATTTAAATAAATCTAACCGTAATAAATCGAACTACAGGCTATTTAGGTTAGGTATAACATACATACATACTATCACATCTTTATCCCTAACTAGGCAGATAGAGCACTTTCCAAGTCTTACAGCTCTAAGCAAACGGAGCCCAAGGCCGCAAGATTCAAAGGCCACTTTTAGGTTAGGTGAAAATTATCAAAAACCATGTGGTAGATCACTGTATTATAATGATAATCAAATAACAGTCCAAAAACAACAAAAAAAATTGACATTCCCATACAAATTGCCCGGGCGCCTGCTCACTTTACTAGTACAACTGAAAATCAGCGGTTGTTCAACACGAGCAACATTTAGTATTAAGATGTTCAATGATGTAATTTTTTCTTTGTATAATGTGTGTTACAGACAAAACAAAATAAATCTTTTATCTATCTTATCACTTTTGTATAGAAATGCCGATTTTTTTTTAGTTTTTAAGTGTTTATTTTAATTCAATACTTTAGGGGTCTAGGTATAGCCCATGGTTCGATTTATTACGGGTATGTCTCTTACAAGTTGTATTGCATAATGGTATAAGCGACAGCTTTTATCCTAGCTTACCAAAAAAGCAATAAGGCTTAATATTATAAATATACAAGATTTGATTGTTCGTAGTGGATAAACTCAAAAACGACTGATCCGATTTTACAGTCCCATATCTCTGCGATTTTAAAAATTATTTCACATAAACAACTACACATCAACTAGTCACATAGGCTATACTTATATCCTAAGATTAAAGGACGTTCTTAAATCTGAGCTTATTTCATTAGCTTTCAAAATGCGGGACGCACGGAAAATAGGTTAGTATAGTCATGTATGATTAAATAGCTAAAATTCAACTTACCAGTTCCAGATTCTTCCAGAACCCCGTAGAAAATGTGTCCACCATCAGATTTTTTCGCTTTATATAGCTACTAACCACATAGTTTAGGTACTTACATAAGTATACCCACCAAATTGATTTTGGGGTTCCGTTCGAGCCAAAATAATAACGAAACCCTAAAACATCTTTCATGATATAATTTCTCGGGGCCCGACTTTTTTAACCCTCTACAAAAAGGGGTATTAAAAGTTTGATTCCAATGTCTGTCTGTCTGTGTGATCGCAGCTATCAACTGATGGACTGATTTCGATCAGCGGTTCAGAAGTTATGGGGGGTGAACACTTGAAAGTATTTTATAATTTGCATAGAAAATGAACTCGTTATTAAGTAGCCTTATCTTGTGCAACAGCAAAGTTAATATAATTACTAACAAGGCAGGCAAAAGGCTGAAATTTTGCATACCTACTTGTACGAGTCAGGTGACAATACAACATTATTAAGTCAATGAGCTGTTCTGATGATGAAGCCAGGAGATATTCGATGGAACTCAGTTATAAATATAAATATAAAAATAAAAATTTATAAATTACATTTTATTATTAATTTAATTTAAATATTTTCTTGCCTCTGTGCGACCCCGGGACATTCGCATGAGCATTTACCCAGTGCCGCACAATTGGGCAATCAAATTTACTACCTATTACCTTCAAGATACGAGTACTGTTGGCACTTCCGCGTACTCCGTGCATCAGCGATGCGATCCGCTTACGTAAAATGGCATGAAAGCCATCGACATGCGCCTGCACAAACATATTGGATGCATTGCAGTATCGCGGAAGCCCCAACATCACCCTGAAGGCATCATTATATTGTACTCGGAGAGCATTGTAATTAACCCACAGATTGCAGGTGTACATAGACTGGCAGAAGGATTTAAACAAAGTTATTTTAACTTCTGTACCAGATCGAGCGAATCTGCGGGCCAACATATTGCAGCGAACCGCCAACGCACTCCTTTCCCTTTCCATATCACTGTCGTCCTTCAGGTCCTCGGTTACCACATGACCCAAATACCTGAAAGACGACACTCTCGAAATAGGCTTCCCATATACTGTAACAGCCGGCACATTGACTACTTTGCCCCTACCCTTTAAACAAAACAACATAACCTCATGGAGTAGATCTCGTTTGATTTGTCTTGACGACTTGATACGTAAGTAATACGTGTAAGTACGCGTTGCAGTGTGACGAACATTGAGCGGTACACAATAATCGTCATCATCATCAAGTCTTTTTGTCTCCTCTGCAGGAGCATGACCCTCTCTGTACTACCAGAACCATACTCAGCCAGAGCAACTTGAGGACTTGGCCTACACTCTCCTCGCTGGACGGGTTGGAGAGGTCTCAGCTTTGTTTAGCTTGTATTTTCTTAGTCGCCTTCTACGACATCCACGGCCTTGGAGTGGCCCTATTCTACTCTGCCGGATACCACACGGCTACACAATTATGATAAAGTCTTAATAAGTTTGACATTGACATTTCCATTTTTCGTGTATGGGTCAAATTCTCTGTTCTAAGTGACTAACACGGGTGTCAGATTTTTCAAGCTGACTAAAGACATACAATGGTGACAGCTGGGATCAACAGCACAGAATTAAAAATAGTATTACATCAACAGTTCCAAAACACGGAGGAGCTCGAACCGTAGAGATGCGGAGATTTTTGGCTTATTATTTTAATATTAGTTCAAGTGGTACATTACTTACCTGTATTATATCTAGCTGTCTGAAGTCTTTAATTGTTGCATTTGTATGTACATTCTGCATACACTTAAACAATGAACACGATGGAATAAATATCTTGTACCTATACCTATCAAAGTCAAAGTCAAAGTCAAAGTCAAAGTCAAAAATTTTTATTCAATGTAGGATAAATTTATCTCTTATTGAAGGTCATTTTTTTTAAATATTATTTTAGTGCAAAAGCTAAAAACTACTAGCGTATGGAACGACCACTGCTGGGAAGATTACGCCGAAAGAAACCCAGTTCAGTATTGGTCCCTACCCAGCCTGATGGGTTATGTTACAATTACAATACAGATTTACACTTAAGCTATACATTTAAATTATACAATTACAATTTGCAGACAACTATTTCCAAGAATTTTTCTCAGATGATGATAAGTAGTCATTTACATGATAATACGCATTTTGTAATAAATGATTTTTAACGGCTGTCTTAAACTTAGATAATGGTAATGCTACTGGGTGAATTTCAACAAGAGATTTTTAATTGTCATTTCGGTGGGATTTTTTTATAACAATGCTATCTATATATATTGAGTAACAAATAAAACTTTAGGCTTATGTGTAACATGTGCGGGAGTGGACATCAAATATCATCAAAACTTACTGAAATATTTAAGGTTGAATTTTTGTGAATCCACTGAAATGAAAAGTGTCAACCGAAATGAAAAAAATGTCCACCGAAATGAAAAAAATGTCCACCGAAATGATAATTACGCCACTGAAATGATATGACTGTGCACCGGAATGAAATTAGTCCACCGAAATGATACAGCTAAGAACAATCGTCTGCGAAGTTAGGGTTCCTTTCTGTATATTTGTTAGGTTTGATTCACATTCTTAAGTCTCGAACTTAGGTACTTTAGGGCTAACTTATTCTGTATGATTTGTCCTATATGTAAAATACATTTAACTCGAATTTCACGCGGACGAAGTCGCGGGCAACAACTAGTGTTACTTCTACACTAGTAATATTAAGTGAATATAGCAACCCCTCTATAATACATCCACAATATAGGACCTACACTCTAGGCAAAAGTACATCACAAAACTGAAATGATTTAATATTTGACACAAGGATCTCTAAAACTTTATGGATTTATCATTTCAGTGGTACATTTCATTCCCGTGGACTGTTATCGGTATTATAGTCCACCGAATCCACTGAAATGATAACACCGAGATGATAAAAAAAGATTAGTTTTACATTTAACTCCGAATTAAAATCATTATTAAAATTTCAACACTACTCAAGCAAAACAGTACTTAGGGCGAATTTAAAACACAATTTTGAAATAAATGAAAATGAACCTAGCACGTGTAATAAGGGCCACCGAAATGAAACCATTTTTGTCCCCATACCACCGAAATGATAAACTTACTTTTAGGTGGGAACCCACAATGACGTTGCGACCAGTCCGTGTACTTCGCGAGCTTGAGACGGACGGATCCGAAGTGAGGAAAATCTGGGGGGGCGCAACAACGCAATGTTGACAGGATTATTCTACTAAAACTTACTGTCCTCTGAAATGATAACTTTTTTCCGGACAAAAGTTGAATGCTTGTCAAGTGTATCAGAAAGAAGATAAACAAACAATAATTGTTTTAATTGATAGGCTATATTATAATTTAACAATACTGAAATCAATTTTAATCCAAATAATGGATGTATTTGCAGGGGAAGATATTTTATGAGCGGATTTAGGTTCAGGACAGGCCACCGTAATGATAAAATGACACTTTGTAATTTTTTATTTAATGTAATAAAGGCCATTTCTCAATGATTTTTTTTGCCAAGGTCGAGAAGTACTTACTTTACTAAGAAAAAATTTACAAAATCATAAACTAGTACATTGCACTACCGTTCTCAGGATTGCCGTGTATTTTTTCTGCTTGGGCAATTCACCCTACTATATCATCTGGAATTTTATTATAGAGGCGCAAGCCGAGACCCACAAAAGATTTTTTTGTTTTCTCTCTAACCGCAAAGCTGTGATGGCTAATTTATTTTTATTTCTCGTGTTAATACTATGAATATCACAATTTCTCTTAAATGAGTGTATATTCTGACGCACGTACATAATGTTCGCATAGATGAATTGCGAAGGGAGGGTCAAAATATTTATGTCTTTAAATAGTTCCCATAAAGACTCTCTAGCACCTAATTTATATATAAATCTGATAGCGCGTTTTTGTAAAACAAATATGGTATTTATATCTGCAGCGTTACCCCATAGCAATATTCCATAGGACATAACACTGTGGAAGTACCCAAAATATACCAAACGCGCTGTATCAACGTCAGTCATTTGCCTAATTCTTCTAACCGCATAGGCCGCAGAGCTAAGTTTTCCAGCTAATTTTTGAATATGGGCACCCCATTGCAACCCTGAATCAAGCGTTATTCCCAAAAATGTTGTGTTATCAACCATATCTACTGCTTCCTTATCAATAAATAATCGTGTTGGAACTTTTGTAACATTCGGTAAGCAGAACTTTACACATTTCGTTTTTTTTGCATTTAATCCTAAATTATTTGCTGTAAACCAATCCAACACTTGCGACAATATATTATTCATCTCATCAGAGGTGTCAGTTTTCCTATCTACGCTGAAAACAAGGGAAGTGTCATCAGCAAAAAGTACAGACTTACAATCTTTTACATAATATGGTAAATCATTAATATAGATCAGGAACAACAACGGACCCAAGATAGAACCCTGGGGCACACCCATCACTACGGTTGATCCTTCAGATTTTACTTGATTTACACTAACTTTTTGAATTCGGCTACTCAAATAAGATTTAATCAATTCAAGAGCGTTCCCTTTTATTCCGTAGTGCTCAAGTTTGGATAGAAGGGTTTTATGGTCTACACAATCAAAGGCTTTGGAGAGGTCACAAAAGACACCAATTGCATTCTGACAACACTCCCAAGCATCATAGATGTTTTGTAAAAGTGCAACACCTGCATCCGTTGTTGATCGACCCTTAGTAAATCCATACTGATCACCATGGAACAGACTATTTTTGTTGAAAAAATCTAATAATTAGTTAAAAATTATCTTTTCGAATATTTTGCTCAGTGCTGGCAGAATAGAAATGGGACGGTAATTTGTTGGATCATTTCTGTCACCAGTCTTAAATAGAGGGATAACTTTACTTAACTTCATCATGTAAGGGAAAGATCCCGCGTCTACACATTTATTAAATATGGAAGCTAAGTAAGGCGCAATTACATCTATAATATTACTTATAACGGATACAGAAATGTCCCACAAAACACCAGTTTTTTTATTGTTCAAGCTTTTAAAAGTATCAATGATATTTTTAGGTGTGACGTATATGAATATTAGCCTATCTTTACCTTTAATAACCTAGCCTACCTAAATATGAGGACATTAGTGGGGCAGTTGTATTTAGGGGAATGTTTGTGAAAAAGTTCTCAAAGTATTGTGCGACATATTCACTAGTGTCTAGAACCTTATTGTTAATGTTTAACTCAATTTTATTTACTCGTTGCTTGTTTTTCCCGGTTTCAGTGTTAATAATATTCCAGGTTGTCTTTATTTTATCTTTAGAATCTAGAATAGCTTTCCTGGTGTATAATGATTTCGCGCATAAACATACTTTTTTAAAAAGCTTTGAGTAAGTTTTAACGTAATTAATGAAATTAGGTGTTTGGTTATAAGCTTTCATAGCTAATAATTCATATAGCCTATTCCTACTAATATGAATCCCTGTGGTAGCCCATTCGCTAAACTTTTTCCGATTACGTTTCTTTCCCTTTTTAAGTGGAAAATTATTATTAAATTCTGATTCAATCACACCGAACATTTTATTATACAAAATATCCGGATCATCCCGAGTTTCTTCAATTAACGGTAATTTTTTCGAAACAGTATCCCTAATTTTTTTAATTTTATCTTTAGTAATAGCTCTGTAGGTTATTGCAGGTAATTCTTCTTCTACTGCGTTGTTGGCAAATTTCACGAACTGACCAAAATGATCAGAAGTTATATTTTTAATTATAGCTTTATCAACAGCAGTGCAATCACAGAAAACATTATCTATACATGTTTTAGAGTCGCCTTGTATTCTAGTTGGTTCTAAAAATAAATTGAACAAATTGAATGACTTAAATAAATTCAAAAATATAATACATTCGGTGCTATCAGACGCTAATAAATCTACGTTAAAGTCGCCACACAATATTATGTTTTTGCGACATGAACTTAATTTTCTCAAAACATCTTCAATAACAGTTTCTAAAGTATTAAAGTCAGCTTTTGGGGGTCTGTACGCGCATACTATAATACAATTTTCTAGTTCAACACAGGATAATTCAACAATACTTTCAACCGACAGGCTCACAAAATCCTTGCGTTCTTTACATTTTACATCATTACGTGTTAAAATTAAACTGCCTCCTTTTTCATTAATCTTTCTAATAAATAAACTAGAGACTAAATAATTATCAATATTAAATTGTACTTGATGTGACTGCAAAAAGTGTTCAGTTAAACATACTACATGTAAATCCCTATCGTTTGCATATAATTCTAATTGCAATAATTTGCTAGTCAGGCCCTGAATATTTTGGTGAATAATATTTAAGTCTTTGGCCTTGACTGTTGTCTTTTTCATTAGTTTAAATCAGACTGAGTATCTCCAGCTATGGTACATTCAGCACTACAATGTACTGTGTTTAATTTAGAGTTACTAGTTGTACTATTTACAACACTACTTTGTATATTATAAGCTACTAATGTAGCTAAGAGTCGCTTATATCTAGGAGGCAGATACATAGTATCAAGAGTCAACTTAAAATTACAAATAAATTTATTTATATCTAAATAAAAAATAAAGTCACCGTGACAATAAGTCATATTGTACAGATGTACATTTAAATCATATATGTGCCTGTTACTTTTACTGTCTAAATTGTCTGAATATGGAAAGGCACTTATGATAAATCTACAATCCTTTTTTTGTTTTAAATCTTTGATTTTGTCTATACCTTTTTTTAAGTTCCTTCCTGTAATAGAGGAACTGTCACCACACATTATTAAAATTGTGGTATGTTGGTCTATGTCATTATAATTTATGTTAATATTAATTAATATAAATATATTAGGGCTTATTAATTAAAAAATGTGACCCCGGGTGTGCATACATTGAATACTGAACATTCACTGTTCAGGTTATTATAAATCATACTACTAAGATCTTGACCTAACTTATCAGAATATATTATTAATTTTTTACAAATCATTTTTCTATTTATGCTATTATCAATTGTTTCTATTTTGGATTGTACATCATTTTCTACATGAGGGTAATTATTTATACTTAGACTTATACCGCAGTTAACAGTAGGGGATGGGGTTGAGTCCGTGACAGGTGATTCCGTAACCACTGTCAGGGGAACACCGTCAGATACTAAACTAATTTCCCTATTTTCTTCTAAAATTAACTCATATTTTTTTGTGAGATTTTTTAAGGTAGCCTGCAATGTTGAGATTTGTGACCCTAGTTCAAACATCTCAGTGTCATATATGCGACAAGCCATATTAAGGTTTTTTTTACAACAGTTAAGTTCCTTGATTAAAGATAATTTTTCTTTTCTTAATTGATTTATACTTTTCTCATCATGCATGTTATGTACTAGCCGAAGCCCGCGACTTCGTTCACATGGACTCAATGACTCCAGAAAATGCTCATCACGCTGAACAACTTTTTCTAAGGCGTCATTTTTATGTTTCTTATAGTTTAGATGGACCATTATGGTTCTGGTTTAGGTGTTTCATTTTGCAAAATTAATTATACCCTATATAGTTGGAAGAAAAAGTATCATCGATTATCAAATCAAATATGAAGATTCACTGCGAGAAATTTGACATAGAGTGCGTAAGGCGTATCGGTAAAAGAATAGAAAAACCAAGGCCGGTCATAGTTACATTACCTACAATGAGGAAAAAAATTGAAATCTTAAAAAAGAAAAAGATACTGTCTGGCTCTCCATACTACATCAAGGAAGATTTTCCCGAAAAAATACGCGAATTAAGAAAAAACTTGCAGGTAAAGGTAGATGAAATGAGACAAGAGGGGAAAATAGCTATACTACGTTACGACAAGATAGTCATTTTAGAAGGCTCAACTCAATCTTCACAACCCAGACAATCTAAAAAGAGGATACTTCCGACGTCCCCAGCAGCCAAAAATGTAAAAATAAATATTAATAATAAAGAACAGCTGTCTAAAAAATGCAGAGCCGAAATTTCGGACTTTTTTGCTCCCAGCGGCAGCAACAAGGTCATCCAAGACAAAGAAAGCTGCACTTCTGCATCGCAACAAAGCACAAGTAACTCATAGCAACCAACATCATCGCCTCCAACTCTCCCAATCCGGCCGGTCACCGTGGGAGACGTAGACTGCAACCCTCCAGACGAAACAAACGATAATAACAATGTACTTTACGTAGCGACTTACAACGTAAAATCATTATTGAGTCAACATAGGCTGATAGAATTAATAGACTCTTTGGAGAACGTAAAATACGATATAATTGGGCTATCGGAAGTAAGACGTCTCGGAACCTCAATCCAAGAACATAAAGATTTTATTCTTTGTTTTATAGGAGAAACGCCTGGACTCTACGGGGTAGGCTTTTTAATAAAAAAATATCTCAAAAAAAGTATTTTGAACTTTACAGGGCTGTCAGAAAGAGTGGCTTTGTTAAAATTGAACATTAATGGTTTTCTAATCGATATATTACAAGTTTATGCTCCCACAGAACAAAGCAGCGAAGAACAACTAGAACAATTCTACGATACTGTAAATAAAGCTATGAACATCGCGGACAAAAACATAATTGTCACAGGCGACTTCAACGCCAAAGTTGGTCAAACATTAAAGAACGAATACCCTGTTACAGGAAAATACGGCTACGGAGAAAGAAACGAAAGAGGGGAAAGGCTAATTGAGTTTGCTAATGAAAACAGGCTTAGGATTATAAATACTTTCTTCAAAAAACCGAAAAACCGTAGGTGGACCTGGCTACACCCAGATGGGGTGACGAAAAACGAAATAGACTACATTTTGACAAACTTGCATAGAAATGTCTTAGATATAAAAGTCCTCAACATAATTTATCCCACGGATCACAGACTTGTAAGAATGAAACTGAAGTTGGAAAAACCAAAAAAATCTAGAATCAGATACGCCAATACAACAAGTAGTCTACTGAAAAGCGCAAACGACATAACTAGATTCCAAGAGTTGCTCAACACTGAAAAATACCATCTAATGCACCTGAAAGAAAAAGAAACTGTTCAGGAATACTATGATAAAATAGCTGACTCTATTACAACCTGTTTAAAAAGAACCCAAGAATTCAATCAGAGAAACAAAGGCAACCGTATTATATCAGATCACACAAGAAAACTTATAAACCGGAGACAAAACTTACATAAATTAAAACCAAAAACACGGGCAATGAAAAACGAATTAAAAGCTCTTTACAAACTAATAAGCAAGTACATCAAAAAAGATTATGCGGAACATAGAACAAAAATATTAGAGAAGCACATAAATACTTCGGGTAGTACTAAACGAGCTTACAAAGAATTACAGTCACATAAAACTTGGATCGAGGGACTTCAAGATGCAGGTAAAGTGTCCCACAATAGATCAGACATTATACAGATAGCAACCAATTACTATAGAGAACTTTACAGTTGTGAAAGTGTGCAAGATGTAGAATATTACATAGACTCTGACTCACAGCTAAACAAAGATACTGAAACAATTTTTTTCGACGAAGAAGAAATTTTATTCGGAATAAACAGGCTTAAATTAGAAAAAAGCGCGGGCCCTGACAGGATAACCAACGAAGCCATAAAATTTGCGAAAGAATTTTTGACCGCTCCTCTGACACGACTTTTTAATATGATCCTGGTTTCTGGCACAACTCCAAAACAATGGTCAGAGTCTGAAATGATACTACTATATAAATAAGCGGCCAAGTGCGAGTCGGACTCGCCCATGAAGGGTTCCGTAGTAGCAAATAACATAATATAAACGTCTTTTAGTATGTTTTTTTTAAATTTTTATATTTGAGTTGATTGAATGAAAGGTACATTGCCGTTTATGATTTATGACGTATTAAAAAAAACTACTTACTAGATATCGTTCAAACCAATTTTCGCTGGTAGTTTTCATGGTAATGAACAACATATATTTTATTTAGTTTTATCATTCTCTTATTTTAGAAGTTACGGGGGGGGGGACACACTTTTTTCCACTTTGGAAGTGTCTCTCGCGCAAAGTATTCGGTTTAGAAAAAAATGCTATTAGAAACCTCAATATCATTTTTGAAGACCTATCCATAGATACCCTACACGTATGGGTTCGATGAAAAATAAATTTTTGAGTTTCAGTTCTAAGTATGGGGAACCCCCAAAATTTACTGTTTTTTTTCTATTTTTGTGTCAAAACCTTAATGCGGTTCACATAATACATCTACTTACCAAGTTTCAACAGTATAGGTCTTATAGTTTCTGAAAAAAGTGGCTGTGACATACGGACGGACAGACAGACAGACAGACATGACGAATCTATAAGGGTTCCGTTTTTGCCATTTGGCTACGGAACCCTAAAAAGGGGACCCAAAGGATATAAATAACTTTCGTCCAATCAGCTTGCTCTCGGCTATATATAAACTGTTTTCATCGCTTTTAGAGAAAAGAATCAACAACTCACTGGAAAAACATCAACCAGTAGAACAAGCGGGCTTCAGAAAAGGCTACTCTACAGTGGACCATATTCACTGTATTGAACAAATCATCGAAAAATATCGTGAATTTAGGAGACCACTGTACATCACCTTTATAGACTACAAAAAAGCCTTCGATACTATATTTCACACTTCAATATGGGAAGCCCTACAGTCTTAAGATGTAGACGAAGCTTACATACGAGTCCTGAAGTATTTGTACAGTCACTGCAAAAGCCGCGTGAAACTTGAAACAACAGGCCCACTTATAGCCGTCAAAAGAGGAGTAAGACAGGGAGATCCAATTTCCCCTAGGATCTTTATAGCAGTTTTGGAGTTAATTTTCCGTAAATTAAACTGGACAAAGGTGGGACTGAACATTCAAGGAAAATACATTAGCCATTTAAGATTCGCTGATGATATCGTCTTGTTATCAGATAACCCAAAAGAGATGGAATTAATGGTAAATTCGTTGCAAAAATGTAGCAAGGATGCTGGACTTGAAATCAATTTAAATAAAACTAAGATCATGACAAACCATGTGAGAGTTCCTGTCATACTAGAAAACAATCCTCTGGAATACGTAGACTCATACATATATCTGGGAAAAGAAATTTCGTTTCAAAATAACTCCGATGAAATAGAGATAGACAGAAGAACATCTGCTGCATGGAAAAAATTCTGGAGCTTCAAAGAAATTCTAAAGGGCAATACGCCTATAAAAATAAAGAAAAAGTTATTAGATACCTGTATACTACCATCCATTACTTATGCATGTCAAACGTGGAAATTCACTAAAAAGGTTAAAACAAAAATAAGGTCTTGCCAACGCAGCATGGAGCGAAGTATAACTAACATAAGAAAAATTCAGAAAATACCTCATACCACAATAAGAAATATAACGAAAGTGACAGATGTTCTCAACTTCTCACTGAAGCTTAAATGGAGGTGGGCGGGTCACGTAGCCAGAATGGAAGAAAACCGCTGGACGAAAAAACTCACAAAGTGGTCTGGGCCAATAGGAGTTAGAAAGAGAGGGAAACCTGTAACTCGTTGGCATGAGGACATTTCAAAAATAATAGGAAGGAAATGGATGGTCATAGCTAAGGACAGGGAACGCTGGAGCAGTCTGGAGGAGGCCTTCACCCTTACAAGAGGGGTTCTTGCATGAAAAAAAAATTTAAAACAATTAATACCTAATTCAACATGTTACTATTGTTTTCAAAGTAATGGTTAATGGTTATTTTTAATTAAATTATTATTTTAAATGTAATTCAATGTAAATATATAATTTCCAATTTATAATTTAATTTAATTGACTAGCGAATTCATTGTATTTCTAATTAAATATTCTAATACCATTATTTTTACCTGCTGCGCGAAATATTTATGTAAGCATGTAAGAAATAAAAGGCTTTTTTATTTTATTTATTTATTATGTGGCCCAGGCTTAACAGATATATCACAAAAAAAAGTTTCATTTGAATTCGTTCAGTATTTCCGGAGATTAAGATGTACAAACAGACAGACATTTTTTTTTTACTAGATATACTTACGCTTATTTTAAGATAGTTTGAGATAGGATAAGAATTAATGTTGCAGTCAAAACTCTTTACCAGTAAAAAGTACTATTAACTAGCAAAATCAGTCAAAAGTACATTTGACCGTATGCTTTAGTCAATAATACTTTACTAAAATAACAGTTAAAAGTACTTTTGCCCAATGGAGCTGGTTAAAAGTACTTTTGACTAAGTGATTCAGGCAAAAGTGGTTTTGACTGGTTGTATCAGTCAAAACTCTTAAAAAGTTAAGGTGGTCGATAAAAATAACGACAAACGCATATATAAACTTTTATATTATTCATTATTAGTGGAAAACGTGCTGATGTTTGAACGAAAATGAGTGACTACGAAAAAGAAATCATATGAAAGAAAGTCAATTGTCAATTCTGAAGTATGTCTTCTTTGTATTGATTATAATATCGAATTTTTCGTCATAAATGATTACACATTTGATTAAAAAAAAATTACACATCTAACGAGTTAATAGTGCTTTTGACTGATGCTTTATTGCAGTTAAAACTACTTTTGACGAAGAGCGTCAGTCAAAAGAACTTTTATCCGCAAATTTGCAGCCAAAAGTACTAATAACCAATAATTTTCAGTCAAAACCACTTTTGAGCAACCTATTCAATCAAAAGTACTTTTGCTAGTCAATAGTACTTTGACTGGTGAAGAGTTTTGGCTGAAACATTTATAAGTTTTATATAATGGAGAAATTAAGAATATTTTGTTTATGTCTTTTACTGTTAGGTACTTTATATCGAGCCAGACTAGGATAGGTCAGGATGACTTTTTATCCACCTGCTAATTTTTTCCCACGCATTAAGCAGGGACGTGCATCACCGATTATTGCAGGGTAGACTAATTGTGGGGCCATTGCCCAGCAGTGGGACTAAAATAAAGCTCTCTGACTAAACTGACCCTATTAGTGTGTTTACATCCTGAGAGCCACTTATACGCGTCATAATGTTTAATATTAATAAATGTTCCTTTTAGCTTACCGCTTGTTTGAACTTAATCCAAAATAGGCTGGCATCGGCCATTTATGATTATTGCACTTTTTTCCTCAAAAGTTAAATGGTTAAACGCGTAACTTCTCAGTTTTAGCAAAAAAACACCTGGCGCACCACTTTCACATGGAAACCTTTCCATTGCAAACTGTTTTAAAGAGGTGATAATAGAAAAGAAAAATAAGAAACTTCTCCTAATTTCATCTGTTCTCGCAAACAAAACAAAGTTCAGAGTTCAGAGATTTGTAATGCGACAATGCAAATAATTATCATTGGACAAGAAAAAATATCAAATATATACGACTAACACAAAAATCTTCGTGTTCCGTTTTATCCTCGAACATCTTCCGTGTATTTAAATTGGTAGCATAACACAAGCGAGAACCAATAACATTCTAGATTTCATCTCGGTACGCATCTCTGAACAAATGAATAGGCCTAAAATCGATATCATTCCTTATTGGTCAAAAGTGAAAAGAGATAAAAAACGTTGATTATTGAGATAGAACTAGCTTAAAGATAAGGACCATTTTTGAAATCAGCGTTTCACTAACCTAATGCTTTTTTCCATACAAAAATTTGCTTTAATTGTTACTAATGCGTTTCAAAAATGGCATTCATCAGCCAAAGTCTAAAACATTAGTTGTGTGCGCGAATACTTCATGTTTGTGTGCGTAGGTGAAGTACGTTGACGATCATACTACAGACGCAAATCCTTATCCATGCGTTGTGAATGTGTGCAAATCGAGACACGATGAACAATTGTCTTTTAGGTAGGTAGCCCCTAGAGTACATGAGCGTATATATGTATAACCTAAGTAAGGTAGTACGTGGCGGTGGCCTGCATATGGCGCGATGGGAAACGGACGGGGAAGCGCGCGTTTATTTGAAAATATATTTCTATTTATAATTTATTATAATATAAAAAATGCGGATATATTAGGGAAGCTCCGGGTAGCCAATGTCTTTGCGTCTCTATGGACAGCACGTCCCTGGCATTAAGTATCACTTACTGATTACGTTTTTGAAAAAAAAATAGTATGTAAAATTCACACAGAATTTTTTTTTCTCGTACTAAATATCGCTCACGTGTGGTTACTCGCAAAACAATCGCGCAATAATAATACCTAGGTAGTTCCCAGCTCGCCGCCGCCGGCGGCCCGCCGGCTTGCGTGGAGGCGTGGCTACACCGCCGCCGGCCGCCCGCACGTGCGCTCATCCCCAGCCCCATCCCTCAGTCGCCCACAGCCACCCGCCGCGTACGCATGTTCTTACGACTCACGCGTCTTCCAGACTCTCGCGCCATGTATTCCCACAGAGTTTACGAAATGATAAGATGCTACATTGTGAGCGGGGAACGCTTAAACGGTGCGCAGAGACTATCAAAGTGAGAGTGTAGGTACCATGTTTACGAGTACAAGGTTTGACAAGAACACCTGTGCCAAACCTTCGTAAAAGGGCCAGGATTTGTCTGCTGGACCAAGATGAATTCCATTTTGAGCATTTCATTAAGTATGACTGTAAGTTTACGTACATTTTAGGTAAGTTGATTTTAGAGGACATTTAATTATTGTGACTATTAATCATTGACTCATGGTCCATAAGTTTATTTAATTTTTTTAAATACGCCTAGTTGCAAAAGGTACACAGGTAAACCTAGTTACGTTCTCGTATTTATTATTTTTTTACTGTTGAATGTTTAGTTGTTTGTGTTGTTACCTACTAACTAAGTTTTGAGACGTATTTACTCGTAGTAGTAACCTGAACCTTATGCACCTTGACGGTACAAGGCCTGAAAAAGTATAAAGGAAAAATTTTCTTGCATCTTAAAAGTACCTACCTAGGCATTTGCAATTTATCAACGAATCTACGAGAGGTCAACGGCCAGAGTAGCGTCCTAGACGCCGCTTATTATTACCGCGGTTAGGCACTACGGCGCGCGAGGTCAAGTTTCATGAGTTTTTTCGGGATAAACTTAAGACGTTATAAGTCGAGATTTTAGTACTGAGCGGTATTAAAAGAAAAAATACGTAATTCATAATTTTCGATGTACTTCATTATATGTCAATTTAGCAGGTGGTTAAAAAGTCACCTGTATATTGACCTATACCTCTATCATTATATATGATAGGATATATTAGATCTAATATCTCTATCATAGATATATATATATAGGTGCAATAATGAGCACAGTGTAGGTATTATTATTATCCCTGTTGCATCCTTAAGAAGCCTGGGTCCGCTTTCCGACTTTTTATTATCCATTTCGCATGGTCTTGAGCATTCATGGTAGTAAGACAATTATGACGATCTTCGTGGCGCAGTGGTAACCATGTTAGTCCGCAACCCAGAGGCCATTTTCTAACTTGCCCTGACCGGGGATCGAACCCGGGACCTCCGATGTGACAACTTGGCATGATATAACGTTTTTAATTTAGAACATTTTTTATTTAAAAGCATTTTTTATCAATTTTTATTTTTGGCCATTATTATGTTATTTGGACATTACTAGTGTTAATCCGATTTTGATAAAATTTATATGGGTCCACCTAACAAGAATATTCAACGTGGAAGGGAACATACCCGTAATAAATCAAACCAAAGGTTAAATTATATCATTATATTACAATGACAATAAAATAACAGTCAAATCGACTTTTAGACTAAGAGGGGGCCGTACCCTACCTCATCGAGTAGCAAAATGTGACATATTATGTAGGGTATTGCATATTAAAAAAATACGTCTAATGTACAGGGTTGTCTGAGCCTAACCTGGAGCATTTTGTACAGTCAGCAAAAAAGGGATTATTTTAAAAAGTTTTGGAATAACCCCACAGGTTTCTTGACATGCTTACAAATGATAACCATTAGTATCATTTACTATAAAAATCATAGCCGTCTGATACCTGGAACTTTGACTTTGGGCCTAATTTGTATTTTCTCCTCTTCAAGGTTGTTTATAATATAAACCAACATATGATCTGTCATTACATCATGTCAACCTCATTCACCAACCACTGGACTCAATTCCACGTTGTTCTTGCATCATTCAATTTTGTTTTTTGAACATAAAACTCGGCTACCTAAGAAAAACTGCAGGTATAGGGCCGACAACCTAAATTAATTATTGAGAGGATGAATAGAACTATCGAATGGCAAGAGTTTAATTTTGCAACTTGACTAGGTTTTTTAAAAAAAATTGCCACCTTAAAATCAGCCTGGCTCACCAGCAGTGAGGCAACCCTATACATTTTGGCACTTCTTGATAAGGACTATCGAATATACAACGTACCTAATTGCTACTCGATGAGATAAAAAATTATCACTTTTTTGCTGACTGTACAAAATGCTCAAGGTTAGGCCCAGGCAACCCTGTACATTAAGACATATCTTTTTAATATGCAACACCCTACATGTCACATTTTGCTATTCGATGAGGTAAGGTTGCATACGGCCCCCTCTTAGTCTATTTCCTATGGCTGCTCACGTTCGTATGGAAATGTATTTTTTTGGTTTTCGACTGTTATTTTATTTTACTGGTATACTATAGTAATCTTTTAGGTATAGCCCTTGGTTCGATGGTTCTCTTCCACCCTCTCAAACAAAAAAGAAGAATTTCTTAAACTGGTCCAGTTAACCCTGTTTTTTTAAAGTCTGTTAACCCTTTCACCGCGAACGTCGGATTTTTCCGTCAAACATGTCGTGCCCATTCCGCCAGAGTCGGATATTTCGACAAAAAATGCTTTCAGTGGTTATTCATTGCAAAGATTAATAAAAATAATACAATGCAGTCTACACCCGCAGTTATTATTGAAGTGAAAACTTCTTTAGCGGCGTTGTGCACTTTTTTTGGAATGGGTAAAAAATCTTAAACTCGCGTCAGGACCACGTGTCCTGATCGAAAATTCGTAAGACGGCGCAGGGCGCTTGCGCGAATGTTCGTGTGTGTTTATGTTACGTTACGTTCGTGTGTGTAATGTGTCATGCTTGTGACATTTGTGACAGACTGTGGTTCAGAAAAGATTTGAAATATTTTATACTGATAATTAAAGCAATTCGTACAAAATTATTCCCTAACCATTCCAAAATATCAAAAATGCACAACGTTAATATTCAAGTTTTCACTTCTGCCGGCACTCCCAGAGTGCAACCCGTCGTTTTTTTTTTATTCGATTTTGGTTGATGGATGTTTGATTACAATTCTCTGAGAAAAAGATAAACCTGTTTTTTTTTTCTATTAAAAAAATTTGATCACATCATACTTAGACAAGTTTCGGTTACCACCTCATATCAAGACTAGTTTTAGTTTAAAAAATCTCATAATTTTGACAAAATATTACTTTAAACCAATTTTTGGACGAGATTAATCTTTAGACCACTTCCTATTATGACGACATGCGATTTAGACATTGAACGTTTTAGGCGAGTTGCTACATTGACTATTTGCGTTCAAAACCATTTGAGACTAATCATCATCTAAGTTCTTTTTGTCTTCACTGCAGGAGCACGACCCTCTATATATACTACCAGAGCCATACTTGGCCAGAGCAGACAGAGGACTTGGCCTACACTCTCCACGCTGGCCAGGCGGGTTGGATGTTTATAAGCTTTGTTTAGCCTATATTTCCTAAGTCGCCTTCTACGACATCCACGGGAGGACTTGGAGTGGTATTATACTCTGCTGGAAACTACACGGCACGATTCGAGACTAACGCTATTTATTACATTTGTCAACCTGAAGTAATAAGAACACCAATCAGTCTATAAAAGTCTTTATTATACACTTCACTTAACCTACTGTTAACAATATCGCATCGGTTGATTACATTCTTTTTATACCAAAACAGGTAAGTATACATCTTTAAAAAAGTGCTTCCAGAACCCAGAATAGTAGATTGCACCGAGGGCGGTTTGCCGCCCGAGCAGAAGCTGAGGGCAATAAATATGCCAGTTTTGGCTGTCTTTATCACCGCCCGAGGTGTGTATTTGTGTATACAATTACGTTTCAGACACTTACTTACGACCCAGGGACCGTAAACCATTGTTTTGTTTTATAAAAATTAACTGACATGTACATAAAAGTCAACAACTAAGTTAGTGGGCCTGTTATTATGGCGCCACAAGTTGTTTTTAATCTGTGTTATGATCGGTCTTATGTTATATTTAGTTCCGATTTTTCCTGCAATATGGTGAAGCCCACTAAGTTGTTAATAAACCTTTACATTGTACAGACTGATAACTAAAAAAAAATTACAAAGATTTTGTTAGTATTGCGAGACCTTTACAAACATGGATACCTTCTTTGGAAGCTCACATTCTCAAATTCTCATTAATAAAATGCAATCAAAAATACATTCGTTTGAAATAGAGGTTCCTAATAATTGAATAAATTGTACAGTCATTGTAGAAAAACCGCGACATTTTGACAACAAAGTTTCTGGGGACCTATATTTGAACGCGGGAGTCATTAAACGAATAATCAGCGCGCGTGTTTCGTGTAAATCACTCGATGTCTCCCGCTTGCAAAAATAGACCTCCTGGTCGATGAAGAACCTATAAGGTCCTCATCACCGCATCAATAGACATGGGTGCCGCCAGGATAACTTTCAGGAAGGTGCATTTGCATCTCAATACTTCTTAATATGGCACCCCAATTATTTCTGGCTAACGGGGGCGCAAAATAGCTTATATGTTTGACTCCAGGGTGGAAGTAATAAGGACTAATATATCATGATTTTTTCCATGGGGTTCAAGTAAAAAAGTAATCCAGGGACTAAAATATCATGTATTTCTTCCAAGGGGTCAAGTAAAAGAAAATCCAGGGACAAAAATATCATGAAATTTTTCCAAGGAGTTGAAGTAAAAAAAAACAAGGGGAATCAAGTGCACCCTCTTGCACGTTGCTGTCGACGCCCATGTTAATAAAAAAATGTATAGAAATAGGAACCTCTAATAGTGTCCATCATAGTTGTTCAACCTTAGGCAGCGCCCAACTGCTTGTACAGACGGGGCACGTAGTCGTCCCACTGGGCTTGGTAGAGGTTGCCGGCGACGGGGTTGCCCAAGTTGTATTTGGCGGCGAATTTCGCGATCGAGAACTTGCCGCGGCCCTTATCGGAACTGTAAAAGACAAATCAGGATATGTCACATAATGGCCAAATATTATTCGAAAGTAAGGTTTTCAAAAATGGTGCACCAAATGGCAGCACTGTGACGTCAGGTCCAAATGACTGTTGTCATTGGACCATCGGTTGACAAGTTAATTTTCTCCGTCAAATGTATCCAATAACAGCAGCTTATTAGAGCTGACGTCACTGTGCTGCCACCTGGTAACCTGGGACCAAAACCGACGAATGCTGAGGTCTCGACGACTGCTAGTATGTTACCAGTAAGACCTTCTATCATAATCATCATCACGTCTTTTTTAGTCTCCACTGCAGGAGCACGGCCCTCTGTACTACCAGAGCCATACTTGGCCAGAGCAGCCGGAGGATTTGGTCTACACTCTCCACGCTGGCCAGACGTATTGGAGAGGCCTCAATGTTTAAAAGCTTGTTTAGCTTGTTATTCCTAAATCGCCTTCTACGACATCATCGACTTGGAGGACGATGATGCAATATACTCACGTATTAGTTAGGCGAGTTCATCGAAATTGAGTGGGCCTGGCTGCTTGTACACAAGGAACACTTAACGTTAAAAACCAGTGCCTTAGACACCTAGCAGTCCTAACACCGACGTAACAGGGGTCTCGACTGCCGTCATTTTATGACCTACAAGTTGTGATGAGTCTTTTATAATGGCTTTTACTCACGTATTAGTCAGGCGGGGTTCATCGAAGTTGAGTGGGCCGGGCTGCTTGTACACAAGGAACACGTAGCGGTGGAGACCAGTGCCTTGCGGAGGTCCGGAACCGACGTACGCTGAGAGGGTCTCGCCGGCCGCCACGTTGTTGCCGGGGATGTTGCCCACGAGCCAGTGGTGCCATTCGCGGTAGGTCGGCTCAGCACGAGAAGGCGCGTCGGGATCTGGAAGAAAAGATTGTCAAATACTTAAGGAGGCAAAAGACGACACAACAAGGGAGTTTTCTGGTTTAAAAACAAATTATTTGGTGCTGTTAAGAAAATAAAACGTCACAAAATAATCATATCCATTTTCAAAGTGATTTTAGATATACATATTATTGCAGATATCAAGAAAGCCATTTGACTCCAAGAAACTATGACGTACCACGTACCAAGTCTGTATTTCATACAAATCTCATTGAAAATGTTTGCTTTGACGTTTAGGAAGTGTCTGATTTGAGTTGTAGGAAACTTGCGAATTTTGCATACATGCAGTAATAATGACGACAACACATGACACGTCTACCACGCAACAATCTACAGTACAGCAACAGATTGTTACAACAAATACAAAGTGCCACACTCAGAATTAAGACGAATCCAACGTCACCTCTCAATTAGGGGGTTAAATATGTGTCATTAAAAATTTACTATTACACATCAAATTTATCATAATCTTGCCGTGTGGTTTCCGGCAGAGTAGAATAGGGCCACTCCAAGACCTTTCGTAGAGTTCGTAGAAGGCGACTAAGGGAATACAAGCTAAACAAAGCTTATAAACATCAACGAGACCTCTCCAACCCGTCTGGCCAGCGTGATAGTGTAGACCAAGACCTCTGGCAGCTCTGGCCAAGTTTGGCTCGGGTAGTACAGAGATGGTCGTGCTCCTGCAGTGGAGACAACAATACCTGATGATGATGATGATAATGAATCTGTGTGGCGGGACTTAATTTTTAGGCTAAACAATTTAAAATTCCTGAAAAAAAGCTAAAATCAATACGTCATCTCACCGGTCATAGCCAGGGTGTAGAGGGCTTTAGGGTCAGCTTCCCATGACACTGTCGGCACATGTTGCACCTGGGTTGGAGTCAGCTCGTTGCCCTCCTGGACCACAGCGCCTGATGGATACGTCACCTGAAACGGCACACCAGTTTAAGTTTAAAACCAAAAAGAATATAATACTTTTCCGCATGGTATGGCCTCATCATGCCTACCCATCGCCACATAAACATAATTATTTCTCTTCCTTGTCACTAGATGGCGCTTTATAGTAATAATTGAAACATTAAAATCTTTTATTGTAATTATTTAAATAAAGTAGTAATCTAATTAATTAAATATGACTTATATGAAATGCAATTAATATTCTTACAGCATATTCAACACTTCCTTTGTCACTTTTTTGCTAGTAGTGTGTGCTGCCATCTCTGTGTGTCTAGGCCAATCGTTTTGCCTATTTACAATACAAGCCTCCCCAATAGTTTCTATGGCGTTAGGTGTGTGTGGGGGTGTGTGTGTGTGTTTGTGTGTGAAAACAAGACTTTCTCGGTCTGACAAATAAAAAAGGTAACATTTGTGCAATTTCTTAAATGGTACTGGACCACAAAATTAATTAAGGTATGTACTAACACAGTAAGTAACTAATACAGAACGGATGCTCGCATCCTTCCGCGAGATTACGTTACTCAGTGTTCCCTGCAACTCAGTATAAAATAGAGTGGGATAAAATAAGATTTATCGCCATGAATCTGACCTGACATAGCTTCCATAAAATAATACCAGACGGCTTAATATAGTCGGATATAGTATCGGCAAGCGCAGCGTAGGTCACCCACCTTTTAGTTAGTCAGACGACCTGCGCAAGGCTGCAGGAAGGCGCTGGATGCAGGCCGCTTCCGATCGGTCGTGTTGGAAACCCTTGAGGGAGGCCTATGTCCAGCAGTGGACTTCCTGTGGCTGATATGATGATGATAGTATGTCGCGGTAGCCCTATGTTTTACTCACATACTTCGTATAAAGCACAGAGTAATAAGTATAAAGTATAGAACGTGGAAGGGACATACCCGTAATAAATCTTACCACGGGCCATACTAGATCACTATAGTATAATGACAAGAAAATAACGGCTAAAAAACTTAAAAAAAAAAAATCGACGTTCCCATAAAAATTATATAATATATAATAAAAATTATATTATAAAAAATAAAAAAATTCTTTTTTTATAAATTTTTGACTGTTATTTTAATTTCATTATAGTAAAGTGATGTAATATAGCCCGTGGTTTGATTTATTACGGGTATGTCCCTTCTACATACATACATACTATCACTTTTTTATCCCTTATAGGGCAGACAGAGCATTTTGCGGCTCTAAGCAGACAGAGCCCAGGGCGGCAAGATTCAAAAGCCACTTTTAGCATTTCATGGTGGGCGAGATGAAAAAGCAATCAATACAGTGATGGGTTGCTAGCCGCATCGCCTGTTAACATGTTTCGCATTTTTGCCCATTCCCTGCGCGGGAAGATAAGCAACCGGTACATTCTAAGTTTTTTCTTTTCTCCCAGACTAGCATGGAAGAATATCCCTTCCACGTTGTATAAAAAGTTTCCACGCACAAATAAAATGTAATAAATCATTATCTCTATTGACTCAGCGCAATAACAACATCCAATTTGAGTAACGACGTGAAATGGAACCTAATTGGATAGTTACGCTATAATTTGAAGCTATTGTCGGCCAAGCGCTTCTAGAATCTGTTTTCAAAGTGATAATTTAATTATCTGTGCCCGACACTTCGACGGTTGGCGGCCGTGCATTGTATTTTTACTTACTCGTTATTTGTTCGTCGCTATACCATGCATAAATTAGATTTAAATTTAAAACACGAGGCTTTATCTTTTTAAACCCACTTTAAAAAGGAGATAATCAATTTGAATGTATGTAAGTCGTTTTTAGGGTTCCGTAGTAAACAAGGAACCCTTATAGTTTCGCCATGTCTGTCTGTCTGTCTGTCTGTCCGCGGTCCTACTCAGAAACTACAAGTACTAGAAAGCTGTAATTTGGCATGGATATGTATATTAATCATGGCGAAAAAGTCGTAAAATAAAATCTGGAAAAATATTTTTTTTTAGGTTAGCTGCCATACAAGTAAAGAGGTAGTCAATATTTTTTTTCTCGACAAACACATTGTGTGGGGTGTCGTTGAATAGGTCTTTCAAAAACATTGTGAGCTTGTTAACACCATTTTTGGATTTAGGGATCCGTTTCTGAAATATTTGGGTTTAAAGTGAAAATTTTTGTTAGAGGCAAGTGTCCCCCCCTCTATCTGTTAAACGGTTATATATGGCCACGTGAAAAAAATCACGGCTATAGTATATATAATGTAGTTTAAAGGAAAACTATCAGAGCTAAGTAGAGTATACAAATTAAAAAGTTATAGGCGATCAACTTATAAAATGTACTCGGAAAAAGAAAATTCATACAAATTCAATATGTAGATAATTAGTTTTTAAAAGTTTTTAGTGGCATAAACTCAAAGTTGGCATTCGGAACTACGGAACCCTACACTGCGCGTGGCCCGACACGCACTTGGCCAATTATTTAATGTATGTTTTCCGATTAATCGAAGACGCCTCGGCCATTTTGGAAATTCTTATCAAAATTGGTTGTGTAGTTTGCTGTTGAAGTCGGTTTTTACTTTTGAAAAATTAGTATACAACTCGGTATATATTATACATCTTATATTATATAAGCTTGTGCTATAATAAGTGTTTGTGAAGAAAAGATGAAGTTGCACATGTGTAAACTGCAATTTTACATGTTTATTTGCGTGGTGCATGGTTTAAAATGCGAACGAAACTATACGAAGGGCGAGTTATTAGGGGTTTCGCTTTCCTCAAATTAGATAAATCAAATGATGCGATAGCATAATAAATAAAAAGTAATAACGAGGTAGTCATATCCTAGGGCCGCTAGACCGACAGGCATTAAGGTGTAAAAAAAACAACTGACAGCATTTTTTCCATATCTCCAAAGTTCTTCATCATATCTTCACCAAATTAATATGGGACCTACTTGTTAATAAAGGATTTTATATACAATTTCATAAACAATTGTTTAATACAAGTGACTAAGATATCGTAAAAGCGTAAAATTCATAAAAAAAAACATAATAGGGGTCGAATTGATTGCCTCATCTTTTTTTTAAGTCAGCTAAAAAGGAATATTTTTACCTATTTACCTGTCTTTTACCTATCTTCAATGCTGGTCTGGGAGAAAAGAAAAAACGTAGAATGTACGAGTAAGTGAGTCCGATTAAATTTTCGTCCCAATCGCAATGGGACGAAACATACACAAAAAAGTGTTTAGGATTCTGTGTACGATTCGTCTCATTAATTTTTTTAATGTCAGCAAAAAAACCAAACGAATAATATATTAAGCTTACTAGGTGTTATCAATATTTTGTCTTTTATTTTTATTTGTTTAAGCTTGTGTTGCTGTCTATACAAAATAAATTAAAAAATATAATAAAAATATTGGGACGAATCGCACAACACATACTTTGAACTGTTTGAAAGTAGCTTTTCGTCCCAGTGGGACAAAAAATTAATGGAACGAATCGCTCACCTACTCGAATGTACCAGCTGCTTCTCTTCCCGCGCAGATCGTAAGAGCCGATAGAGGGAATGGGCGAGATTTCAATCATGGTAATAGGCGATGCGGCTAGCAACCCATCACTATTTTGATTCCTTTTCCATCTTAACGCCCACCACCACGCTAAGCGTGACCTTTGGGCCTAACGGCCCTGGGCTCTGTCTACCCCGTCAGGGATATAGACGTGAAAATGTATCTGTATCTGTATTTACCTGCAGTTCATACTTGTGTGTATTGGAAATCTACGTTTTTGCTTTAAACTTTTTAGTGAATATATGTATGTCGTGTGTGCAAGTGGTACACAGTGGTATCAGATTTTTCGGATTTTCGTCAAATGTCAACTTTCATACAAAAACTATAATTTTTTTTTGGCATATTGATAGACATTACTTATTTCTAGTAATGTAAATAACTCCCATGCTGGTCTGGGAGAAACGAAAAAACTTAGAATGTACCAGCTGCTTCTCTTCCCGCGCAGATCGTAAAAGCCGATCGAGGGAATGGGCAAAAATGCAAATCATGTTAACAGGCGATGCGGCTAGCAACCCATCACTGTATTGATTGCTTTTCCATCTTCTCGCCCACCATGACGCTAAAAGTGGCTTTTGGGTCTTGCGGCCCTGAGCTCTGCATAGAGCCGCAAGACCCAAAATGCTCTGTCTGCCCCATTAGGGATAAAGACGTGATAGTATGTATGTATGTATGTATGTAAATAATTTTAGCTTGCAATTCATTTACCAGATAAATATGTAAATTTTCTAAATAAACATGGTTTTGCAAAACCTATTTGGAAGCTAAAATTTGTACTTCAGTGTGAATTTATTTGCACATCGATCGAACCCGTTTATTAAAGCAATGATTTCAAATTATCATGTACTTACCTAGTTATGTGAATGCCTCTAATATGTGCACTGAAACTATTAAGGCAGATTTTCATGATACTGAAGTTTCCCAAAAGAAAATAGTTTTAAGTAACTAAATAAAGATTTTTGCTGTCGATACTAGCTTGAAGCAAGAGATGGGAAAGAAAATGGTCGACTTAAAGGTAAACAGATAATAACAAATAATAGAGGACAAGGAAGACCAAGAAAGACGTGGGAAAAATGAATGGGAAAAGATCAGATTAGACGGAATGGGGGATTTCTACGGACGGAGACAGGGAAGAAAAGAAAACTATGTGTATGGAGTTGACATCCAGAGCTGGCCCCAAATAGGAAAAAGGCGAGGAAAGAAGTAACATAAATAAGCCAATCAGTCAACTTGTATAGAAGGCAAGATGTTTTTAGGGTTTCGTAGGTACCCAAAGGGTAAAAACGGGACCCTATTACTAAGACTTCGCTGTCTGTTCGTCTGTCTGTCACCAGGCTGTATCTCAATCGTACCTAAAGGGTAAAAACGGGACCCTATTACTAAGACTTCGCTGTCTGTTCGTCTGTCTGTCACCAGGCTGTATCTCAATCGTACCCAAAGGGTAAAAACAGGACCCTATTACTAAGACTTCGCTGTCTGTTCGTCTGTCTGTCACCAGGCTGTATCTCAAGAACCGCGATAGCTAGACAGTTGAAATTTTCACAAATGATGTATTTCTGTTGCCGCTATAACAACAAATACTAAAACCAAAATAAAATAAATATTTAAGGGGGCTCCCATACAACAAACGCGATTTTTTATAGATAATGGTACGGAACCCTTAAGCGCGAATCCGATTCGCACTTGGACGGTTATTCTTATTTTGCTATTTATGCTAGAAATTTAAAATCCCATTGAAGTTTTGGGTTATTTGGTGCCTTCCGTTCTTTATACAAGAAATAAAATAAATATATTTACATATTTACAAATAAAAAAGAAAATTAAATTTAAGTTATTTCGTTAAGACTCTAAATCATCATCATCATTATCATTTCAGCCGCATAACGCCTCACCCAAAGATTTCCAAAATGACACGAGCAGCCTGAATCCAGCGCTTTTCAATACTCTAAATAAAAGCTTTTAATTTTACGCAGATATATTCGTCTTCAGAGTTGCACAATATATTCATGTGTTATTTAAAGAGTCACGATTAGTATGTGTGTATGTTATTTAAATATCGAACAACCTTACCTGCGCAAGAGCAGCTGGTGCAACCGGCACGACATCGGGCACCACTCCATGCGTGGCGAAGGACTGCGCGACCTTAGACATGGCTCTGGCAAACACCCTAAAATGTACCATAGTGGTGACTGCTAACAAAACAATCGTCAACTTCAGTAAAGCGCCCATCTTGGCAATAATAAAAATTAAAAAAAAACTCGTTCTGCGACCCTGGAGGTTAGCGTGAGACTGGCTGGTTTTGCGGAGAGGCGAGATGTTATAAACCTCTGTGTTTATGCAACGAGTACAGTTAGGCGAACAAGTTTTTTTTTTATCAGCAGCAATATAATAGAAGCGTTTGATTGAATTGCTATCGGCCAGTGTTAAAGTTTACGTCGCCGGCTACAATACAAAGTGCGATAAAGTCACAACTAATAAGAATTAGAAAGTTAGAATCTTTAATAAAAGCGCAGGTATTTGCTTTTGAAGCCGACGACGCAAACAGATTAAGTAAATATTTTTTGAGTAAATAGAAAAGTATAAAATTCAAATTAGACGGATTGTTAGAAATGCAGAAAAAAATATTTAAGTAAAATGAAACTGGGCAACTGTCCCCAGGAAAGCATTTAATTAAGTTACAAGATTGCTATGTCATGTAATTAATTAATTAAAACATGCGTAAAATTGAAGAAATCTTGCCGTGTGACCCTATTTTTAACAGACTTCCAAAAAGGAGGAGGTTATCAATTCATCGCGATCTTATTATTTCACCACGCCTGGACCCATTTAGAAAATTTTTAGTTTTTCAAAATCATATACTACATGTATATGATTTTGAAAAACTAAAATTTTTTTAACGTAATTATTAAATAATAAAGTAATGAAGGCTTTTGTCCTGTGATAAAATCTTAAAATACAACAGTTGCATATTATTCTGTTCAATCCTTTTTGAAACTCCAACAAGTTTTTTTTTTACTACGACTACAGTAGATACCTAATGCCGAAATGTTGCTACCGCATTTTTTGCTTTAAGGATCTTTGTGTGTACCTCCTAATCTAATCCTATAGGCAAAGAAACCAAATGGTTTATTTATTTATTTGGTATTCCTTATTAAAACTAGCATCACAACATGCCTTAGGAAGCGGCATTAAACTTAGCTTTAAGTAAATGATCTTACGTCAAGAAGTACCTACCTATTATGAAATCGAAAGAAAAATTTACAATTATTTAGTGGTAAAAATATCTAAATTAAATGATTTTTGACTTTTAACTTTTTTTGTTTGTAACCAATCCGTTCCTCTATCTAACGCGGTGTCATAGTCATAGCAGATGACTAAGAGATTCTTATAAGAGATGTAAATATCCAAAGATAAATAAATAAATGATTTTTGACTTTGCTTAGACTGCTTAGAATCTAGGTAGCTGATGTTTAACTTCAGTCTTATCTTTGAATCATAGATATTAATATCCTGTATAATTATAATATAATTACCTATATCTAAACTTGAAAAGCAAATTTTTATAAATTTTATTTTTTTTCTTCGGACCTTTGTTTTTTTAATGTAGCACGATTGTTTATGACTGTACCCGAGCTACAGTGCACTGTGAAACTGTGATCATGTATCATATCATGGCGATTATGCATTGTCGGGCAAGCAGTAGTGGATAGTTGGTACGCTTTTTTAATAAACACTATTGTGTCTGGTGTCATATTTAACATAACTTCATCTAATCTCATATCGTAAATTTTCAATTATAAAAGATTTTTATAAAAGATTTTTATTACCATCATGAACACAATTAGTAGGTAGTAGGTACCATTAAAAATAAAATTACAATACTTCCTCTACAAAATATTGTTATAAGTAAATGTTTTAACCATTACGATACAAATCAAGGTTTTTACGGCCGTGTACGAGACTTTTTGTGGCCGATAACTACAGGAAAAAAAAAGAAAAAAATAAGGCATAAAAATGACGGGACCTTTTTATATACCTATGTAGTAGTTATTCAGTACAAAAAAAAGATTTTAGTTAGTAGTTACAATGCCATTCGCTAGTTTCCAGCAAGTCAGATCAGATACTTTTTTTAAAGCCAAATATTCTCTATAGGATTTGTATGAAATACTGAACAATGACGTCATATTGCCTTGGAGTAATAGCGCTCTTAATATCAGTTTTATGCGTTAATAAATATAAAACCATGTTGAAAATGGATATAATCAATGACAAGTGACATTATGTTATGTGCAAAATAAGTTATTTTTGACCCAGGGATGTGAGAGATTATGAGATTAGCTAAAGTTGTATGATACTGCACATAAATGGTTATTAAACCCTTCGCCCTTCTAACAATTTATATATTTAATCTAATTATAATAAATCTAATTAAAAATAATCCCATGCTGGTCTGGGAGAAATAAAAAACTTAGAATGTACCAGCTGCTTCTCTTCCCACGCAGATCGTAAAAGCCGATCGAGGGAATGGGCAAAAATGCAAATCATGTTAACAGGCGATGCGGCTAGCAACCCATCACTGTATTGATTGCTTTTCCATCTTCTCGCCCACCATGACGCTAAAAGTGGCTTTTGGGTCTTGCAGCCCTGGGCTCTGCATAGAACCGCAAGACCCAAAATGCTTTGTCTGCCCCATTAGGGATAAAGACGTGATAGTATGTAATTAAAAATAATTTATATTTAATCGTATACCAATACCTCTAATATGTGACAGTATGATCATAAGCTGAGTCATATTTGATTCATTGGACGTGTGCATACGATTTTTATGTGTGCAAGAAGTACTATCAACTCATTATGTTGTTTTGAATAATACCGTGAAGAGCGATTTTAAACCAAAATATTTTTAATTAATTTAAAACCAGAAGACGTGACGCGCAATTTGAAAGTGTGCAAAATTAGGAATTGCATCTACAAGCTAATACCTCACTTTATAGGGATCCGTGTGTAAAACGGGGAACAAAGGAACCTTACTTGGGGAACCTTACCAAGGAATTTTACTTGTTACAGACAGACAGACAGACAACAGGACAGGTGAAACTAATGAAAAGCTTGTACAAATACGAAGCGCGTGGCGCCAAAAGATCTGTCGTTTATCTGTCGATTGAACTTATCGATTCAATCGAAAAATGCCAGACTATCGGTAGCTGTTTCAAAACAACACTATTGATAACCAATGTAACAATACTATCGATAGCATCGATCGATGACGACGAACAAACTATCCATAGTATCGATCGATGACGACGAACAAACTATCCATAGCATCGATCGATGACGACGAACAAACTATCCATAGCATCGATCGATGACGACGAACAAACTATCCATAGTATCGATCGATGACGACGAACAAACTATCCATAGTATCGATCAATGACGACGAACAAACTATCCATAGTATCGATCGATGACGACGAACAAACTATCCATAGTATCGATCGATGACGACGAACAAACTATCCATAGCATCGATCGATGACGACGAACAAACTATCCATAGTATCGATCGATGACGACGAACAAACTATCCATAGTATCGATCAATGACGACGAACAAACTATCGGTTTGTTCGTCGTCATCGATCGATGCTATCGATAGTATTGTTACATTGGTTATCAATAGTGTAGTTCTGAAACAGCTATCGATAGTCTGGCATTATTTGATTGAAACTATCGATTGACAGAAGATCGACACGGCATATCGAAAACTATCGATCGATAGCGATAGTACATAAATTATCGATAGTTAGTTTGTTCTTCGTCAAGATCGGTACTATCGATAGTATAGATAAAATATCGATAGTGGACTATCGAGAGACAACACTAATATCGGAATCAGAATCAGAAATCATTTATTGCACAACTGTGTTTATAAAGATGTTACATAATGAGATATGTATGTTTCAACAGTTTGCCCTTTCAGGCATGCAATAGTGACAAATTGACAATGTAATGTCATTTATATATTAAAACAGATAATAGGTATATTGTTACCTTATATACTCCTTAAGACTAATTATACACAAATTAAAATAATATTTTTCTAAATAAAAATTTCAATCAATGTATGGAGAATCCGTCCCAACAAGATTGCAGTTTATATTGCAGATTTGATTTTTGAGAATGGGACCAAAGCTGTCGATAAGAATGGCACAGGATCGTAGGAAACAGTTCAAAAAAAGGGAGGCCTATGCCCAGCAGTGGGTTGATGTGCACTGAAATTAAAGATGACTATGAATGACTCAAAGCCTGCGCTTAAGGGCATTATTAATAGTTCAAAAAAAGTATATTAAAATTGGGTATGTTCATTTTCATGTTTCACCAGAATAGACAGGACCCAAGGCAGAAGGTAAAACTAACTCATGTGATTTTAGAAGTTGTATTTGTTGTTAAAGTAAGTAGGAACTTACTTTTGAAACACATTTAATTTTTGTGAAAAATATCCTAAGTAACTATACTCCATTTCGTTATGTATTGAAATAAATGTAAACAATCTTGACATGTCTTTTTTTAAGTTATTATGTTATAAATTATAAATTACATAATTACTTTGTGATTTGCAAAGGTATTAATTTATAAAGTGTATATTTCAATAAAATGACATGTCAAGATTGTTTACATTTATTTAAATACCTAACCAAATGGAGCATAGGTGTCTACTAAATTTATATAACCCTGACTGTGAATAAATAATCTCATCTTTTGCATCTTTACTTTAAGTTTAGTTTAATTTTGTACTTTCTTTATCTATTTTAATTTCAATAAATTGTAAGTAGTTATTTATTTATTTTCTTCTTAATTAACTTTTTTTTTACCATCCATTATAAGTCCACTGCTGGACTCCCAGGCCTCTCCCAACAAATAAGAGCATATTTATTTGCAATGAATAGTAATATACATATACTTATCTGTTATTTATAGTAGTATAAAAATATATTTACCTTGTATTTATTTCTAGAAGTACAGAAAGAGTAAAGGTCCTGCAGTGGAGACTAAAAAGACCTGATGATGATGAAGAATTTAGTCTAAACTTACTAGGTAAGTAAAACTACCCAACTAGATCTGTTTGCTTAGTTGATTTAATAAAAAAAAACATTACATGTTATTTTATTAGGGATCATAATGAATCAGCAATACAGTTAACAAATGAGGAGTTTCAAAAGTTAGTACCTGCCTACCTAGATAGGTGCTGTTAGTAATCCAAAATCCAAATTGGAATTTCCTAATTTAAATGAATAAATAAATAAATAGGTATATATATATAGGGACAAATTACACTGATTGAGCTACCCCCAAAGTAAGTTCGAGACTTGTGCTAAGGGATACTATGTAACTCAACGATACTATATTTAAATCTTGTTGGAGTTTCATTGGCCCACTGATGTGGGAAGATTAGGCGATTATGTGATTGAAGCGAGGTAAATAATGTGCTACTGGCTATTTTTCTGCAACCTATTTATAGAAGAAGATAAATGTTACGTAACAATGCCGAGAAACTTGTAGAAAACATGTAAACCACCGACCGGTGTATTGATAAGACAGCCATCGATGGTACAATCACTAAAATATAGGTTAGCGATAAGGAAACATACACTACAAACTAGTTAAGATTTAATAGACCTTTAACTGGTACTTACGTGTGTAATCCAAAGAAGGAAATATAAAATATATTTATTAGAAAATGAGAAATAAAAGTTGCAAAACAAGGTAAGTGACGTTCTTCACGTTATCACCGGCCGGTTCGGTCTGTCTAATCTGTGGGTTCGGTCGGTTAGTTAATCAGTGTTGCCAGCCAGTAGTGGTTGGCGATTTCGAGAAAATCTGAAAACGAACGAAATTGGGGGTTGGTAAGGGAACGCAAGTTGTTTGGGGGGGTTGGGGTGCAAATGGTGCAATTCATATTTTCATTAAATAAAACTTGAGTAAGCATCTGTCAAACTCAAAAGTTTTCGCGCTTGCAAAATGATTCAAAGCTATTCTATGCGGCCTAGTCTCATATATACACATACAAAATTTTTGTGTGAGCCCCCATTTGGTGGTGTGGCAACTTTTACCTCCCCCGCTCTAATTTGTCCGTCTGGCAACGCTGTAGTTACATGCGTTGGTATTCCCATAATTAATTTTTATGAAGAACTCTGTACCATCTCTGTACAATAACTTCTTAAAACAAATTAATGACCGATGGGGTAGGGTAGGGTAGGGTAGGGACCGAATGGATATTTCTCAAAACGACTAAAGTGCCACTTTAAAACCGCAGAGTCATTTAAACGAATGGTTTTTCCGTACAAAAAATCGTTTGTTCAGTGACTCCTCGTTTCAAAAATGACACCACTAAAACTTTTTCTAATGATTTGTGGGTTTTGAAAAATGGCCACTGTGAGTGGAATAAGTTTTTTTTAAAACCCTCGAGTTTTATCAAATGAAAGGGCTCTATGAGCTGATTTTATAAATATACTAGGTAGAGTCTGTACGGAAAGAGAACCGTCGTAGGATTTGAGGGCGCAGTTGTGTTTAATATCCGTATTTGTTATGTTGACAACACTGTTGTGTCATTATAGTGCGACTAGAGATGGGCATCTACCCGGGTATTTACCCGCGCTTGGGTATTTACCCGATATGCACCGGGTATATACCCGTATCTACCCGTTTGGGTGGGTAGATTGGATTATTTATTTAAAAAATTGTGTGAGTCCACTATTTATGTGTAGAAATGTACAAAACGGTTATATAATGTATAAAACAATGAATATCTCTAAAATAAAAAAATATTAAAGATTAAAATCACTGATGCTTTCCATATTAAATATACAGATGCCATCTTATTTGTTATCTGATTACTTATTTTAACATATAATTAGGTCTACTTACGTTTGCCAGCTAAAAATGTAAACATAGACCTGTCAATTTGTATGTTTCCATACAACGGGTAGATACGGGTAAATACCCGGCATACTATTTTGTGGAAAATGTTATAACAAGTTGATGGGGGATCGAAGAACTCATCTATACGAATATCTTTTGTTCCGAGACCAACCGCGAAATCAGTAGTTTTGGCTCTTGGATAAGCAGTCAAAGATACCTACTCTCTATACATGTATGAGGGTGCTCGTATATTGACATCGCATTTGATTTCTGATTGCTCATTTTAACTTCTTATTAGGTCTACTTACGTTTGCCAGCAAAAAGTGTAATCTTAGACCTGTTAATTTGTATGTTTCCATACAACGGGTAGATACGGGTAAATACCCGGCATACTATTTTGTGGGAAATGTTATGACAAGTTAATGGGGGATCGAAGAACTCATCTATACGAATAACTTTTAATCCGAGACCAACCCCAAAATCAGTAGTTTTGGCTCTTGGATAAGCAGTTAAAGATACCTACTCTCTATACATGTATGAGGGTGCTCGTATATTGACACCGCATTTGATCTCTGATTGCTCATTTTAACATCTTATTAGGTCTACTTACGTTTGCCAGCAAAAAGTGTAATCTTAGACCTGTTAATTTGTATGTTTCCATACAACGGGTAGATACGGGAAAATACCCGGCATACTATTTTGTGGGAAATAATATGACAAGTTGACGGAGGATCGAAGAACTCGTCTAAACGAATATCTTTTGTTTCGAGACCAACCCCGAAATCAGTAGTTTTGGCTCTTAAATTAGCAGTCAAAGATACCTAATCTCTATACATGTATGAGGGTGCTCGTATATTGACATCGCATTTGATGTCTGATTGCACATTTTAACATCTAGTTAGGTCTACAAATATTTGCCAGCAAAAAATATAAAGTTAGATCTGTCAATTTGTATGTTCCCATACAACGGGTAGATACGGGTAAATACCCGGCATACTATTTCGTGGGAAATGTTATGACAAGTTGATGGGGGATCGAAGAACTCATCTAAACGAATATCTTTTGTTCCGAGACCAACCCCGAAATCAGTAGTATTGGCTCTTAAATTAGCAGTCAAAGATACCTAATCTCTATACATGTATGAGGGTGCTCGTATATTGACATCGCATTTGATCTCTGATTGCTCATTTTAACATCTTATTAGGTCAACTTACGTTAACCAGCAAAAAATGTAATCTTAGACCTGTTAATTTGTATGTTTCCATACAACGGGTAGATACGGGCAAATACCCGGCATACTATTTTGTGGGAAATGTTATGACAAGTTGATGGGGGATAGAAGAACTCGTCTAAACGAATATCTTTTGTTCCGAGACCAACCCCGAAATCAGTAGTTTTGGCTCTTAAATTAGCAGTCAAAGATACCTAATCTCTATATATGTATGAGGGTGCTCGTATATTGACATCGCATTTGATCTCTGATTGCTCATTTTAACATCTTATTAGGTCTACTTACGTTTGCCAGCAAAAAGTGTAATCTTAGACCTGTTAATTTGTATGTTTCCATACAACGGGTAAATGCGGGTAAATACCCGGCATACTATTTTGTGGGAAATGTTATGACAAGTTGATGGGGGATCGAAGAACTCGTCTAAACGAATATCTTTTGTTCATAGACCAACCCCGAAATCAGTAGTTTTGGCTCTTAAATTAGCAGTCAAAGATACCTAATCTCTATACATGTATGAGGGTGCTCGTATATTGACATCGCATTTGATGTCTGATTGCACATTTTAACATCAAGTTAGGTCTACAAATATTTGCCAGCAAAAAAAATAAAATTAGACCTGTCAATTTGTATGTTCCCATACAACGGGTAGATACGGGTAAATACCCGGCATACTATTTCGTGGGAAATGTTATGACAAGTTGGTAGGGGATCGAAGAACTCGTCTAAACGAATATCTTTTGTTCCGAGACCAACCCCGAAATCAGTAGTTTTGGCTCTTAAATTAGCAGTCAAAGATACCTAATCTCTATACATGTATGAGGGTGCTCGTATATTGACATCGCATTTGATGTCTGATTGCACATTTTAACATCTAGTTAGGTCTACAAATATTTGCCAGCAAAAAATATAAAGTTAGACCTGTCAATTTGTATGTTCCCATACAACGGGTAGATACGGGTAAATACCCGGCATACTATTTCGTGGGAAATGTTACGACAAGTTGATGGGGGATCGAAGAACTCGTCTAAACAAATATCTTTTGTTCCGAGACCAACCCCGAAATCAGTAGTTTTGGCTCTTAAATTAGCAGTCAAAGATACCTAATCTCTATACATGTATGAGGGTGCTCGTATATTGACATCGCATTTGATGTCTGATTGCACATTTTAACATCTAGTTAGGTCTACAAATATTTGCCAGCAAAAAATATAAAGTTAGACCTGTCAATTTGTATGTTCCCATACAACGGGTAGATACGGGTAAATACCCGGCATACTATTTCGTGGGAAATGTTATGACAAGTTGATGGGGGATCGAAGAACTCGTCTAAACGAATATCTTTTGTTCCGAGACCAACCCCGAAATCAGTAGTTTTGGCTCTTAAATTAGCAGTCAAAGATACCTAATCTCTATACATGTATGAGGGTGCTCGTATATTGACATCGCATTTGATGTATAATTGCACATTTTAACATCTAGTTAGGTCTTCAAATATTTGCCAGCAAAAAATATTAAGTAAGAATTGTCAATTTGTATGTTCCCATACAACGGGTAGATACGGGTAAATACCTGGCATACTATTTTGTGGGAAATGTTATGACAAGATGATGGGGGATCGAAGAACTCGACTAAACGAATATCTTTTGTTCCGAGACCAACCCCGAAATCAGTAGTTTTGGCTCTTAAATTAGCAGTCAAAGATACCTAATCTCTATACATGTATGAGGGTGCTCGTATATTGACATCGCATTTGATGTCTGATTGCACATTTTAACATCTAGTTAGGTCTACAAATATTTGCCAGCAAAAAATATAAAGTTAGACCTGTCAATTTGTATGTTTCCATACAACGGGTAGATACGGGTAAATACCCGGCATACTATTTTGTGGGAAATGTTATGACAAGTTGATGTGGGATAGAAGAACTCGTCTAAACAAATATCTTTTGTTCCGAGACCAACCCCGAAATCAGTAGTTTGGCTCTTAAATTAGCAGTCAAAGATACCTAATCTCTATACATGTATGAGGGTGCTCGTATATTGACATCGCATTTGATGCCTGATTGCACATTTTAACATCTAGTTAGGTCTACAAATATTTGCCAGCAAAAAATATAAAGTTAGACCTGTCAATTTGTATGTTTCCATACAACGGGTAGATACCCGGCATACTATTTTGTGGGAAATGTTATGACAAGTTGATGGGGGATCGAAGAACTCGTCTAAACGAATATCTTTTGTTCCGAGACCAACCCCGAAATCAGTAGTTTGGCTCTTAAATTAGCAGTCAAAGATACCTAATCTCTATACATGTATGAGGGTGCTCGTATATTGACATCGCATTTGATCTCTGATTGCTCATTTTAACATCTTATTAGGTCTACTTACGTTTGCCAGCAAAAAGTGTAATCTTAGACCTGTTAATTTGTATGTTTCCATACAATGGGTAGATACGGGTAAATACCCGTCATACTATATTGCGAGAAATGTTGTAATACGTTGATGGGGAATAAAAGAACTCGTTGATACGAATATCTTTTGTTCCGCGACCAACCCCGAAATCCTTAGTTTTGGCTCTTGTATGAGCAATCAAAGATACGTACTCTCTATATATGTATGAGGGTGCTCGTATATTGGCATCGCATTTGATGTCTGATTGATCATTTTTCTATATAATTAGGTCTACAAACATTTGCCAGCAAAAAATATGAACTTAGACCTGTCAATTTATATTTTCCCATACAACGGGTAGATACGGGTAAATACCCGGCATACTATTTTGCGGGAAATGTAATAATAAGTTGATGGATGATCAAAGAACTCGTTAATACGAATATCTTTTGTTCGGCGACCAACCCCGAAATCAGTAGTTTTGGCTCTTGTATGAGCAATCAAAGATACATACTCTCTATATATGTATGAGGGTGCTCGTATATTGGCATCGCATTTGATGTCTGATTGATCATTTTACTATGTAATTAGGTCTACAAACATTTGCCAGCAAAAATATGAACTTAGACCTGTCAATTTGTATGTTCCCATACAACGGGTAGATACGGGTAAATACCCGGCATACTATTTTGCGTGAAATGTTATAAAAAGTTGATGGGGGATCGAAGAACTCATCGATACGAATATCTTTTGTTCCGCGACCAACCCCGACATCCTTAGTTTTGGCTCTTGTATGAGCAAGCAAAGATACGTACTCTCTATATATGTATGAGGTTGTTCATATATTGACATCGCATTTGATGTCAGATTGCTCATTGAAACACTTATAAGTATGTCTTTGCGCACCTCCCGGCAAAAAAATGATAATAAATCAAAGAGGCTACTTTCAAAGTATGATTAGTATGGTGGTTTCATATACTTTAATGTCAGATTTGACGTCTACCTTCATTTTAAGCATATTACAGCGCTTGTACACACTTTCGGATACGAATTGTGAATTAATTACTCATAAAATTCAATCTACCCACCAAATGGGTAGATACGGGTATTTACCGGGTATTTACCCAATCTACCGGGTATATTCCCAAATGGGTAGATTGGGTATATACCCACCGCCCATCTCTAAGTGCGACTATAAAGTTCTTGATATTTTGAAACTATGACGGCTATTGGATGCTAATGGATAAATTATATTTTTATATATTATTTACATTACATGTAATGGCTGTAAATGAAAATATATTTTTATATGTTTTCAGATGCTATCTTCATCGTTAGCCTTTAGGTTAGGTAGGCATAAAAAATAAATTTAAAACAATAATATATTTATTAATTTATTGATCAGAACCATAATCAAAGTCTTATCCTAAATATTCAATGCCGGACATGTTTGAACTATCATCGGATAGACTATAGAGATCCAAAGAATTTTCTTCTTCTGAACTTGATTTGCTCGAATCTGTTACAGTTATTTATAATAAATTCTTGCACCTTCTTTTTTATTTTAGATACTGTATCTTTACTCAAACCTGAAAAAAATAGGGCAAGTTTATCTAAACGCATAATAAATTAAAAGTATCAACACTCTTTATACCTGCTATCAAAAACTTTGATTGAAACAAAATAAACATGTATTCTTATATATTAATGCGAATTCTTTTTAATTTATACATAATATAAAATGTCGGTGTCTGGGGGTTACCTAGGAAATCTAAAACATTTAAAATAACTTTCTACATACCGCACATCGCCGCCACACGTTCCATGACTTTGTTTAAGTCGATAATTGTGTTTGGCCGCTTTTTCTTTTTGGCAAAACCTATAATAATATTAAATATTATTTCCCTTGTAGGACTGGGTAAAGGATTTCCCCTTTTTGAAATGATTTAAAATAGCACCGTTTTCCCCCCGAAGGGTAGAAAACGGATATTTAGGTTCCGGCCGAAGCTTGACCCACTTTGTGAGATTACCCCTTGGATTTTCCGTGTGGCAACACTGTTTTTATCATAAAGCGCCCTCTAGCGCCCCGCTGGGACACTACGTCCCCACCACCTCTCTCGTGCGGACGCGGCGACAGGCGCCCGCGCTTCGTCAGTACTCACAAGCCAGCAAGAACCTTAGTTCTTAGTGGGTCAAGCTTCGGCCGGAACCTAAATATCCGTTTTCTACCCTTCGGGGGGAAAACGGTGCTATTTAGGTGTCCGGTCCTTCACTTGACCCACTTTGTGAGAAGTGTTTATTCTCTGCTGGCGCTGCGGCCGCGAGGTACTGTGATAGAGGTTTAGGGCGCTATGGGCACTAAGTGCAGGAAGGTAACGAACATTCAAATGTCAAACGAATGGATACTATAATCAAGAGCGTTTATTGGAATGTTCTTTTAATTGTGAACGAATAAAGATAATAATTGTAATAAAGAAAAGGAGAGAACATCAAAAAAAAAAAAAAAAAAAGAAAAAACAAGTTATGATTTCAGTCGAGTCACAAAATCAAATAGGCGAGAAAGAATTTATAAGGTCATTAGCATCGACGGACCTTCTATTTGGACGCCTGTCAATTTGTTTAAAGTAATGTTTCAAGAAAGTGTTTTTGCTTTTCCAGTTGCCTCGTTTTAATATTTCCTCTAAATCCATATTATATTTTTTCCAGTTAGCGCTGTTTACAGCAGACCTGAAGCTTCTTGGGGAATCATAAATTTGGGCATCCTTAAGGATTGTTCGTATCCATCCTGCTATAACTGTGCGACTCGCGGAACGAACTTTTCCGCGTGTGGTTATAAATAAGCTGGTGAGGTTATTTTGGCCTGCTCTTCGGGCTGCTGAAACTGTAATTAGGGTCTGAATCCACTGAACGAGGTTTAATTGTTCCGTTTCATTTCGGGATAATTTCCATCCTGACTGGCGATGGACTGAATTGTCCGTCTTTGACCCCAATTTAGGCCATAGAATGAGGTGGTCCTCACCTACTTCTAGAGAGTCTGAGCTTATGTCAAGAAGAGTAAGGTCATGTATTCTACGCCCGGATACGAGGAGTAATAGAGCTGCTACGTGGCGTGATACCTGGAACAGACTGTTCACGTCGACCTCATAGCTTTGTAGATGTTTAATTAATATTTCGACGTCCCATATGTTGGGCTTCTGAGCGGGAGGCTTGCGCAGGGTGACGGCTTTCAAGGCATAGCGGACTAGAGGATGTTTACTGAGCTTACTTGTTTTCGTAGGATTTGCAAACATTGTTACAACTGACTTGTGTACTGCTATTGTACGAGGTGCGAGTCCAACGTCTTTATGTAAGTAACAGATAAATCTAGCGACGTCCCCTGCCTCTGGGTCGTTTGTATTGCAGTGTTTCTTGGACCACTGTTGCCATCTTTCCCAAGCGGGTTTGTATGTCTTTAATGTACTTTTGCGCCACGCTGATTCTAAAATGTTTATATTTTCATCCGACCAGGATGATGTTAGTTCAGACCAGCCCGAATTTTCCATACCTGCAAAGATAGCTTGTTTACCGCTACTGGGGGCCTGCCGGTTTTCAGGTCGATCAGATGCTTGTGAATGCGCCAGATTTTCATTGGAGTGCACAGAGCACGTTGTCTGAGCTCCGCTTTCCAGAACGTCTTCTCCCATTTGGGTACGACAAATAGGTAGACTCCTGTGCTCTTTTCGAGATGGCGGAGGATGCGAGGTATGAGGGCTGGAGGTGGAAAGATCCAACCCAGGTTGAAATGCCATGGTCGACTGAATGCATCTACGAACACGCAGTTCCGATCGGTTGAGTTCTCGCTGACGTATTTCGGTACCACCGCTGATCGGCTGCTTGCAAAAAGATCTATTGAGGGTGTTCCGAACTTCAGGAAGATCACTTTCAGAATATCTTCTGATAAGGTCCATTCTGGTAGCTGGTTGTTCCTGGATAGTCTGTCGGCGACCAGGTTGTATCGTCCTGGTAGATAACGCGCTATGAGATGTATTTGATATTTTTCCGCCAGTTGGAATATTCTGAATGTTGTCTGAAGAAGTCGTAGTGACTTGGTCCCTCCTTCCCTTGTTATATAAGCGACTACTGTTTTGTTGTCTGTTTGCACCATAATTGTCTGGTTCTTCAGCTCTTGGCCTTTTATTTTCAGAACCTCTAGGACCGTCCACAATTCTTTTTGGTTGCTGTGCCATTTGCGTTGCCTCGGATTCCATAGTCCGCTTAATTTCAGTCCATTTATCGTAGCTCCCCAGCCATTGTCGGCTGCGTCCGTGGTCACGAAAATAGTAGGGTCTTTGTGGTGAATTGGGGACCTTTTGGCTACATTCGATTTCCACCACTTGAGCTCTTTTATGACTTCCTCCTGTATAGGAAATGATTTGTGGCGGTTCTCTTTCGGGAGCTTGTTTGCCTGGATTTGGATCTGCCGACAGTGGAGGGGGCCGTGCGGTACCACAGAGGAAGCAAAATTTATGTTTCCTAGTAGCACTTTTCCGCTTTGCCATGTCCACTTCTTCTTCTTCAGGGTATTTTCTATTAAATCTAAGTTTTTGGAGATTTTGCACTTTGTTAAAGACTTGGTATTGTTGTGCGTGTCCCATATCAATCCAAGATATTCTATGTTTGTTGTTGGCGTCAGTACCGACTTTTCCTTGTTCACGCACCATCCTAATTTCTCTAATTGATATAGGACATACTGCGTTTGGGTGTTTAGAACGTCTGGGTCCGAGTTCATCAGCAAGAAGTCGTCCAGGCAGACAATTATCCGGATTGACTTCTTCCTGAAACAATTAGCCAACCAATTGGTGACATTAGCAAATGCACATGGGGCTGTTGCTAGACCGAAAGGCAGGCAGGTCATCTCATATGTGATTCCTTCGTATACTAGAGCTAAATATCTTCTATGGGCCTTGGTAATAGGAATGTGAAAGTAGGCTTGTGACAAGTCTATTTTAGTCATGTAATCAGTCAAATTAAGGCACCCTGGCACCTTATGTTGATTTATTAAACGGAATCTAGGGGGTTTTAGATGAAGATTTAACTGTCGAAGGTCAAATATGGGTCTGAATGACCCGTCTGTCTTTCGCCGCAGGAACATTTGTGAAATAAGGCCAGTTTTACTCTGACATTTGCGTATTGCACCTATTTGTTTCAGTTTACCGATTTGTGCTGACATTTCCGTGGAGGCTTTCGTGTGGTATCGGTTGCAAGTGTCTTTATCGAACCTGTATGATGGTGGCCGTTTTACAAATGGAATTCGATAACCAGATATAATAGACAGTATGCATGACGGAGCGCCGAAGGCTTCCCATTCGCTTATTTTGTTACTAACCTGGCCAGCTGTGAATTCAATGTTTCTTGTTGTCATATCTTTTCTTGTTATTTTTGGCGGACTGTTTCTGATGAGGACGCGCCGGTTTTTCTGAATGGCGATAAGTTTTACGAAAGGACTGCTGTCTTTCTTTAGAGTCGTATTTGGTTTTAGGTTTTGAACTATATGTATATTTTTTGCCTTTTCCAGGGAACACTCTCGACACACCTCCTTGTTCTTTGATAAAATCAGACAATTGTTGTTCGGCAAACAAGTGCGTAGATGAAGGTGGGATTGCGTGCATGAGCTCGTTTATCGTTTTGTTAGCCGGTTTGTAGAGCGCACGTCTAAGCTCTATGATTTCGGCCCTTCTTCCGCAGGTATACTGCAGGAGAGCGTCTGAGATAGTGCGGAATGGGTCTTTGTCCTTTCTTAAGAAATGATTACTAATATATGCTTTTATTTCTGGTGGTGCGTTTGCGTAAGTTTCATCAAAGGCCGCCCGTTGTTGCAGGAGTCCGTGAGAGATGGCCGCTAGAGTCAGATCTGTCTTTTCGAGCGTGGTGACTAGTTGCCACGAGGGTGTGGCTGACGCCAGATGGCTATTTACTTTGAGAGCTGTGAATACGGGTGTGGCTTGGAATGTTTTCTGTACATCGGCATATCGGATATTTTGCCAGCGTTCAGTGCCAAGTTTTTGACAGAAGATTCCTTGTTCCACTAGCTTGTCAGCGGCCGTGCTAATTTTTCCAGCCGTTTCTTTGGTCTCGGGAGCGAAATTCAGAAGGAGTTCAGGTTCGTCATTTGGTACAATTTCTCCTTCCTCGACCAGGGATGGAGCTCTCCAGGATTGTTCGCTAGCCTCGCTGTTTGAACGCAGTGATACTACTTCTGACCCTGAATGGTTGCGACTCATCGGTGGTGGCAATGTTGGTGTTTGCTGCGTAAGACCGTAAGTAATCTCACAAAGTCTTCCTAAGATTTCATTTTGTTGTCGCATATACTCAGTAAGTGAATTTGTTGAAGGAGTATCAGCCACTATTTTTGGTCTTTTAGAATGAGGGCCAGGACCTGCGGTGTGTGGTCGTTTTGATGGCATAGATGTGCACGATGTTTCTGACTCTTTCTCTTCAGAGGTTTCTGCCTCTAAGACCGCTGATGCCTCCTTTCGAGACAGTAAGTGTTGCTTAAGGGATGGCAGCATGGCATCAAATCCATTTTCTGGACCACTAATGTGGACTTTTATCATTAAGGAGAGAGGCTGGTATATGAGAGCGAGGCCAATGGGCCACTCTAGCAGTTTTCTTTTTAGCTTTCTATACCGTCGTTCGCTTAGTGATTTTTTGCAGCCGAAGATCCTAGCTAAACGAATTGTAGGTACAGCGAACCGTAATCGAGCCTCGGTATCTGGGCCAATGGCTTCACCGAAAAGATCCTTGTAGTTAACGTCCTTAACAATCCAGTTTTTCCATCCCTCTGGGTAAATACCTTCCAGCGTAAAGACGAGGTTGTTGTAGCAAATTTCATCGGCCGCTGGTGGCTGCCACTGAATTAATTGTCCCATAGTCGTTGTCATCTGTAAGCAGACAAGTGCGACCTTAGTGATAATGACAAGCATGGAGCGATGCCTATGTCGTCTGTTGACAAAGACGATACTATCTTGACGATTAATGTCGTCTGAACAGTCGACTTCGTCTAAAGAGCAGTCGACGTCGTTCGGAAAGCAGTCGACGTCGACTGGAGCTCAGTCGACGTTGCCGCGTCGTCTGTGGGACAGTAATACTGTCGTCTGCGCAGTCGACGTCGTCTGTTGGCATAGGCGACATGTCGTCTGCTTCGTGTCGGTTAAACATATGTGACCGAGACGAACTGAGCTAGCTAGGGCTTTCCTAGCGTTTCGAATTAAACAGCCAAGCTTGAGATAGTACAAGCTATTAAGGTGTTTAGCTACGGGGCTTTCCCGTATAGGTCAATTACTTGGAAGAAAAGCAGGGCTTTCCTGCGATTCTAATAATGTAAAATCTTACCTTGCAGTAACAATATAGTTATATTTTTCGTTCACTTTTAGGTTACTTTTTCACAGTGTTACACGTTGAAAAAACCAAGACGTACTGACGAAGCGCGGGCGCCTGTCGCCGCGTCCGCACGAGAGAGGTGGTGGGGACGTAGTGTCCCAGCGGGGCGCTAGAGGGCGCTTTATGATAAAAACAGTGTTGCCACACGGAAAATCCAAGGGGTAATCTCACAAAGTGGGTCAAGTGAAGGACCGGACACCTAAATAAAAATCACGTTAAAACAACACGGTAAACAAAGATGACGTAAAGTTTGTCATTTGACAGATGGGTGTTGGGTTGTCATATAAAAAAGATTTTGTTAGTTTGATTTTACGCCACGACGGTTCTCTTTCCGCACAGACTCTACATCATTACATTTATTTCAATCACCCTTTTTCTGAAAAAAACCAAAAACATCTTCAAAACATATCAAGTTGGGCTCCTGCAGGTAGAAAACGACTGAATGAATTTTTGAAAATTAATCATTGTGTGTTATCGTAACAGTGATGACTTATGGCTCTGAAACGAGGTCCCTTACTGTGGATCTCATAACTCTCATATGAAGGCTCAAGGTCGCTCAACGTGCTATGGAGAGGACTATGCTCGGTGTTTCTCTACCTACGCGATCGAAACACAAAATGAGGAGATTCGTAGAAAAATGAAAGTCACACTGACGTAGCCAAGCGCATAAGCTCATTGAAGTGGCACTGAGCGGGGCACATAATGCGAAGAACCTTTGGCCGATGGGGCAGAAAGATTCTCGAATGGCAGCCATTTACCAGCACGTGCAGTGCAGCGTAGGACACCGACTTGCTAGATGGTCAGACAACCTGTGCAAGGTTGGAGGAAGGCGCTGGATGCAGTTCAAAGTTTCCGATTCCGTTTTGGAAATCCTTGGGGAAGGCACGGCACAAGTAGGTATTTTATGTTTGCTGCCCGCGTTTAAAAAAACGTCTCCTGCCTACCCGCCCGCAATACCAGCGAAACTCGTTTTGCATTGCAGCATTTGCAGCTCTTTCGTTTATTTCTAAGTACCTAGCTTTTGACCGAGCTTTGCTCGGTCGGTTACATTCAAACATTAACTACCTACATTTTTTTAAACTTGTCTTAAAACAGTACAAAATAAAAAATGATACTGTATATAAACTTGAACATAAAAAAAACAAAAGTAAGTCACCGAGGGGGATTCGAACCCGTAACACTCTTTCTAGCGGTCAGCATCCTTAACCACTGAGCTAAGCGGATGGCGGCCGGCGCGAGGAAATTAGCGACCATATTCTGCGTGGAAAGAAAAACGAATGAAAACTCGAAAACACGCGTTTTTCCAAACATAAGACTAATCTAGATCGATTGTTTACCCCCAAAAACCCCCATATACCAATTTTCAGCAAAATCGTTAGAGCCGTTTTCGAGATCACAGAAATTTATAAATATATATTTATATATAAATAAATATACAAGAATTGCTCGTTTAAAGGTATAAGATTCTAACTACTATCCAACAATGGATATAAAATCGATTACGAAAATTATTTTCATTGAACGCAGCCTATACTTCTTTTTTAATCTGTGTTGGCAGTCAAAACCACGTCAAAATACTATCAAATGAAAATGACAAATAATCATTTCATTCATTCGATCACTAGTTCATTCATTGTGAGATTTGTGACACGGTTGGTTTGTTTGCGAGTTCATTCTAGCGTTGCATAACTATCGATAGTTAGACTATCGATAGTTGACCTTGAAAGTCACAATACTATCGAATCTATCGATACTATCGATAGTCTTATCGATATATTGTTACTGTTTCCAAGGTCACGATAGTATCGATAGACTATCGATATTATATACTATTGCTTGCAACACTAGTCATTCATTGTTTCATTCATTCATTCTTTCTTTCGACTTGTGTACAAAGCGTATTTTTGTCCATGTTTTATTATTTTAGAGTGATTTTCTCTTATATTTACATTTAATCAAAACAATTTTTTAAATCATGCAAAACAAACAATCTTTCGTCACGTTTTTAAAGCCCCAATAATGGATTAACGAGGATGCTAGGCGACATCCAGCTAACCAAGCGTTTGCTAGTAATTGCTTTAGTTTTAGGCATTATTTATATTTTGAAGGAATACGTGTTTGTGTATCCGCTATGACTCAACACAGGGTTGCATATTTCTACAATGCCGACGTTGGTAACTTCCACTACGGACCAGGACATCCTATGAAGCCACATAGGTTGTCAGTCACCCATAGCTTGGTCTTGAATTATGGACTTCATAAGAAAATGCAGATTTACAAACCCTATAGAGCGAGTGCTCATGACATGTGCCGATTTCACAGTGAGGATTACATTGAGTTCTTGCAGAATGTAACACCACAGAATATTCAAAGTAAGTTTTTTTTTGCACAGAATATTCTAAGTAAGTTTTTCTTTTAAACCACAGTTTTTGTAAAAACACAGTAGACAATTTAAACAATGCTTGTTTACACAGACTTGTGCCAGTTTCTCAATCTGGAATGATCTGTGACTTGAAATCGTGGCAACATTGTATGGCCTTTTTAATTCATATCTGTTTTATCCGTTCCTTTACTGCCAATACCAGACACAATTGTAAAACAATGAACATAGCATTTATTAACCGGTTAATTTGACAATTGAAAAAGTATAGGCAGTGGAACAAAACTCTAGCACTGACCGTTACTGCGCAGAAGTCAAAAATTAATATTGTACACGTGTGCAGTATCCCCTCTACACTTCACTCAGCACTAAACTTACGTGCCTCTACTTGTAGCAATAAATAGCATCACATTTTCCTTTTCTCTAGGTTACTCCAAAGACCTGCTTCACTACAATGTTGGTGATGACTGCCCAGTCTTCGAGGGTCTCTTTGACTTCTGTTCTATGTACACGGGTGCTTCGCTCGAGGGTGCGATGAAGTTGAACAACAATGCCTGCGACATAGCCATCAACTGGTCCGGTGGACTGCATCATGCTAAGAAGTTTGAACCTTCTGGTAAGCAGCAGAGAGATAGTTTGCGGCACTAGTCTGGCCTATTAACTGTTGAAAAATATAATTTTTCGTAAATTGGCCTAATTTGGGTCAAGAATAGGTTATCATTAGCAATATCATTGGGCTATGATGAGGATGACACTAATACAATACAAATTAACTTTATTGCATCATGATAAACATAAAAAAATTACAACAACAACAAGAAACAATTTAGGCACAAAGGCCAACTTATCGCTATAAATGCAATCTCTTCCAGCCAACCTTTGGGTGGAGGAAAAATAATAATTTGAAATTAGGTTGGTGCAGTAATTATACCTATAGTTAAATTACTTACATATTAATAATACATAAACATGTAATACATATGTAAATATATTTTTTATAAATATAAATAACACATACAAGCGATACATATATTAATTATATAAACATACCTATAAATAATACATAAAATACTTACATAAATACATTAATAGTAACACTGAACATAACTGATTATAACGACAGGTAATATTTAAAAAGGCGATTTTTAAAAATGGTTTTATTCTGAGCAGTACGAACTTCAAGAGGAAGAGAATTCCAAAGGTAGACAGCTTGTACTGTAAAAGATTTGGAGTAGAATCCGGTCGAATGAGAAGGAATTTTTAGACGCAAAGCATTGATGCTGCACGTGGGGCGCACTAACAAGTTGTATTGCCAGTTTTAAGTTTACTGTAAATGTCTGTGTCCGTTCTGTTCGTCGGTTCTTATGTTAATTCTGTCTCCTATCTCTTCCAGGTTTCTGCTATGTCAATGACATTGTGATAGCCATTCTAGAGCTGCTGAAATACCACCCGCGCGTTCTCTACATCGACATCGACGTCCACCACGGAGACGGAGTGCAAGAAGCGTTTTACCTCACAGACCGAGTCATGACCGTTAGCTTCCATAAGTATGGCAATTACTTTTTCCCTGGTACCGGAGACATGTATGAAATTGGAGCGGAGAGCGGGAGATATTATTCTGTTAACGTGCCTTTGAAGGAGGGTATTGATGACCAGAGTTATGTTCAGGTATTGTTACTACATAATATCTATATCTGTACATATAATAAAACAGTAAAAATAATGTGTCTGTACATTGAATATATTTCTAAAAAAAAGTTAGGGGTGAAGCAGAAATAGTAATAGAGTAAGAATTTAATAAAAAATGTTTGTGTGTTTGTCTCTTTGTACATGCTAATCTCCGGAAATACTGGACGGATTCGAATGAAACTTTTATTGTTATATAGCTGTTAAGCCGTGGCAACATATAGGGTATAATTGATTTTGGAAAATGGAACACCTGATGTAAAACCATATGGTCCAGCTAAACTAAAATATAAAAATGACGCCTCTAAAAAAGTTGTTCAGCCTGAGGAGAATTTTCCGGAGACACAAAATTCACGCAAACGAAGTCGCGGCCTTCGGCTAGTATGTGAATAGCATCATCATCAGTGTTCTACGTATATTCCACCGTTGGCAGGGCCGTATCTAAAGGGGGTAAAGCGGGGCACCCGCCCCGGGCGGCAATTTCATGGGGCTCCAATGTCGTCGAATATTTGCACACCTTTCTTCTGCTCCACACCCACGGCAGGCCTGTGTGGCCTGTGGCATGTAGATAGCCTATTAACTGGACTAACATGTAGGATACTTATTGGTTAAGTGTCCTGGAAAGGTAAAATATATTTTATTTTATTCTAAATTTCCAGGTGTTCAAACCAGTAATATCAAACGTCATGGAGTTCTACCGTCCCACGGCCATCGTTCTACAATGCGGGGCCGACTCCTTGGCCGGTGACCGGCTGGGCTGCTTCTCGTTGTCCACGCGTGGGCACGGCGAGTGCGTGAAATACGTTAAGAGTCTCAATGTGCCCACTTTAGTCGTTGGCGGTGGAGGGTAAGTACCTATACTTTGTATTTTTTAACAGACTTTCAAAACAAGAGGAGGATATATCAATTTGTCGCCATCTTTTTTTTTTTATGTATGGTCACTGATTATTCGAAAATGTCAGACCGATTTGGAAAATTTTTGTATGTAAGCGTATATTTGTCAGGTAAAGGCGCAAAGAAATTTTATCAAAATCAGTTGTGTAGTTTCGGGGTGAAGTCGGTTTTAAGTATATTAAAATATTAGGTCAAATCACACTGATTGAGCTAGTTCCAAATATATGTTTCTATGGGAAAGTTGTTCAGTTTAATAGAATAGAATCTACACCTAAATAGTTTAAGCATATTTGACCTTATAATTGGAAGCATTTGACAAACAGAGCAGACCCCAAATAGGGAAGTAGCGAGGAGAATGATGATGATATTTTAACGCCCCAATGCAACAAGTTTATTTGCCAGGCAAGTTAAATAAAGTCCCTGACTGAATACATACATACATACTATCACGTCTTTATCCCTAATGAGGCAGACAGAGCATTTTGGGTCTTGCGGTTCTATGCAGAGCCCAGGGCCGCAAGACCCAAAAGCCACTTTTAGCGTCATGGTGGGCGAGAAGATGGAAAAGCAATCTATACAGTGATGGGTTGCTAGCCGCATCGCCTGTTAACATGATTTGCATTTTTTTCCATTCCCTCGATCGGATTTTACGATCTGCGTGGGAAGAGAAGCAGCTGGTACATTCTAATTTTTTTTTATTTCTCTCAGACCAGCATGGGAGAAATAAAAAACTGACTGAATAGTTTTACATATAAACGCCACCTAGTGATAGCGGAGGAATTAAATAGTAGAACTTATATCCGTAGCGCCATCTGTTATATGACAGCAAACTACGAATACTCCGACTGTCAAGCGGTATCTTAATAACTTTTAAACGACAGAACCCATTTTCATCAGACATAGCTAACAATCAACACAAGGGAACTTGCTTTCAAGTTAAAAAAACCTCATCGAAATTGATCCATCCGTTCGAGGTTTTTTTGTTTGAAAGCTGACGTGATCGAGATTATTCTTAGCTACAGTTGTGTCTGTGGTTTACTTAAAAAAATATATTAAAATTAAAAACTAAAATTTTAATGTTTTTGTACATTTCCAGCTACACTCTGAGGAACGTAGCGAGATGCTGGACGTACGAAACGTCGCTGCTAGTAGACGAGAACATCTCCAACGAGCTGCCTTATACGGAGTACTTGGAGTTCTTCGCGCCTGACTTCCAACTGCACCCTGAGATTAGTAGGTATGTTCAGTCGAATAGGTATAATACCTTAAGAGTCCGGCGACCCTAGACTTTTCCATACAAACGTAGTCTACGTTAAATTTTGAAACCACATGTCAGATTCCGGTAAAAATTAGTAATTGTAAAGAAATTGCAATTATCTAGGGTTATAACTGGTATCCTATAATAAAATTATGAACTGGAAAGAAAATATAACGATTTAGAAGTTTCCCATACTAATGGTCAAAAATTTTTATTTTATTTATTTATTTTAGGAAGATTTACAGCATAACATAACAGAAGTAAATATAGAATACATTACTGAGTAGCCAATTACAAATCTTCACTAATATTAAGTAAGTATATAATTATAAGTAGTGTTCATTGCACCTTAGTAACTTAAAAGTTATTAAGAATTACATGTTAAATGTAGGTGAAAGTTTAGTTAAGTATCTATTTAAAAGTAAGTAAGGATCTATTACACATATTACCTTTAAGGTTAAACAATATTTTGATGACTGAAATAATTTTGGGTTAACCTATGTTTAATGGCATACACACTATTGCAAAACAAGTCAATATCGGTAGAAAACTCATTAAATTTACGAGAAGCTCTCGACAGGAAAGCATTTTGCCTGTAATTTGAAGATGCAGGATATGTTTGAAGAAGCTGAGTCTGTCTAGTACGAGTTTTTGGTGCATTAATAAGTATTTTTGCTAAAATCTCGGGGCAATCAATTTTTCCATTCAACACACAGGCCAGGTAAACTATGTCACCTATGTTTCGACGCTCCTCCAGTGGTAAGAAATGATATTTCATACATCTGTCCATATAGTTAAGAGATGTTTGATGGGTTTTATAATCTAAATATCGTAAAAATCTTCTTTGGATGCCCTCAATACGTTGCTTGTAGACATCGTATTGAGGGTTCCAGACCTGCGAAGCATACTCTAAATGCGAACGAACATAAGCACAATATAAAACCTTGACTGATTTTATGTTTTTGAAATCCGCTGCTGTTCTTATAATAAATCCAAGTGCTTTTGCAGCCTTAGCAACGATGAAGTCAAATATGTTTGTCAAACAGTAATTTGGAGTCAAGCACAACACCCAAATCATTCACCTGATGCACCCTTTTAATTTTTTCGCCTCTTAGAGTGTAATCAACAGCTAGGACATTAGTTTTTCTAGTAAATGATATACAAAAGCATTTCGAAACGTTAAGATCTAACTTATTTAACCGACAGTAGCTTTCAAACCTGCAAAGGTCAGCCTGCAGTAAACATGCATCATTATGATTCTTAATGTCTTTCAAAACCTTCATGTCATCAGCATACAGTAAAACTTTAGAGTGTTGAAAGCAGTCGTTAATATCTGAGATAAAGATGGCAAAAAGAAGAGGTCCTAGCAAGGAACCTTGAGGTACTCCTGAGGGAACAGCACACCAATTGGATGTAAAACCATGTACTGCTACAGCCTGAGTCCGATTACTAATATAAGATACAAACCATCTATGTAGGTCCCCGTGTATCCCGACGTTATATAGTCTAATCAACAATATTTGGTGATCAATACGATCAAAACATTTAGTGTAGTCGGTATAAACGACGTCTACCTGTGCTCCAGAATCCATTCCATTAGTTATCAGTTCATTTGCCAAAACAAGATTACTCACAGTTGACCTGTTCTTTATAAAACCATGTTGGCTATCATTAAATGAATGCATTAGTGCTGAATAGACCTGATCATAAACAATTTTTTCAAATATTTTCGCAAACAGACATAATTTCGAAATAGGACGATAATTTTCTACCTGTGATTTATCACCTTTTTTATGGACTGGAGTTATAAATGCTGTCTTCCAAATATTAGGTACTATTCCCTCAGATAGTGATCTTTTATATAAGATGCAAAGGGGTTTTAATAAACTGTATGCACAGTTAACAATAAAAATTGGGTGAATGCTGTCTGGACCAGCTGATTTATTGACATCAAGGGACTTGAGATGACGGAGAACCTCCTCAGGGTTTACGACAATAGTGCCTATACCTGATGGTGAAGAGCAATTTGGGTGCGCATTAACATGGGAACTGGTTGTGTCCACATTAAATGTTGATTGAAAATATTCTGCAAAAAGGTTACAAGCTTCATCACTCATTTCGGCAGACTTTTCTTTGTACTTTAAAATACTAGGGTAAGTTTTAGAAGACTTTAAGTTTTTGACATGTCTCCAGAAGGATTTAGGGTCATTTACCACAGAATTTTCTATTTTCTCAATATAAGAATCATAGCACTGTTTCTCAAGTATTTTACCTCTTTTACGCAAAATAGTAAAAGATTCATAATCTGATAAGTTACCGTAGGTTTTAAATTTTTTATGATACTTGAATTTCTCTTTTAGAAGTTTAATTAAGGCAGAGTTGTACCACACTGGATATTTATTCAATTTGACAGATTTGCATGGTATATGTCTATTAATACAGTCATTTATCTTATTATAAAAATTAGAAACGGCTTCATCAATATTTGTTGAGCTTAATAGATTATCCCAATCAGTGTCGTTTAATTCCTTTGATATTTCCATATAGTCACCTTTGTCGTATAAAAGTTTTCTTCTAGGTTTTTCAATTGAATGACAGGGTACATTTAACTTTACAGAAATTTCTAATGACTTATGATTTAAAACACTAAGTATATTCTATTTCAAGTTCATATTTTTACTGTCGGAAACTAGTTATAAACCTAGATAATTGCAATATCTTTAAAATTACAAAATTTTGCCCAAATCGGACATGTCGTTTTAAAATAAAACGTAGACTACGTTTGTATGGAAAGTTGTATTTTGGTCTAGGGTCGGGGGACCCTTAATAGGTGTTGCTTTGTGATTTCCGACAGAGTAGAATAGGACCTCTCCAAGTCCTCCCGTGGATGTCGTAGAAGGCGACTTAGGAAATACAAGCAGAACAAAGCTTATAAACATCAGTAAGACCTCTCCAACCCGTAGTCACCTAAACGAATGGTTTTTCGATACAAAAAACCGTTCGTTTAGTGACTCCGCAGTTTGACAGCATTACAGCTGAAGATGCAAGTAGGAATACGCTGAGATGCGAGAGAAAGAGTTCATAAAATTTGACTCTAGTGCAACATTATAAATAAACAAAAATCTTGTTTGTTTTTCGTGTGTATAAGTGGCCAACACTGGTGTCAGATTTTTCAGGTTGCCTAAAGGCTAAAGGCATCTGACATAGCTTGACGACTGCCATACAATGATGAGTCGGGATCAACGGCTTATACGTGTCTTCCGAAGCACGGAAGAGCTCGAGAATTTATTATATGCCACTTGTGACCACCCATCCAAGTGCGGACCACGCCTAGTGTCGCTTTACTTGCCACCGAGCTCCTCAAATCGCTTCAAATCAACAAAAACGCTTATTGAATTCCGTTTGATGTTCCCAGTACGAACAACGCGAACAGCAAGCAGTACCTGGAGGCGATCAGCAAGCACGTGTACGACAACCTCAAGATGTGCCAGCATTCTCCCGCCGTGCAAATGACGCATGTGCCAGGTAGTTTTTGTTTAAGAAGTATACACGGAGATTTTTCATTGGTTTTCGAGCAGAAGGCCACTTCATAAGAATCGTTGGTAAGACCTAATTAGCTAGTCAAAATAAAAATTGAGAATCAAAAAGCTTTGGCCAAAACTCGAAAGTAAAATCGTGAGATCAATTAGTAGTTCTGCCGCCAGGCGGCGCCGGCCGGCCGCCCGAAGTTCATGGGGTCACGCAAATTCACGCGAGTTTTTATCTAATGTCATACTTAAATTTGGATTACGTATACGGAGAGTAATTTATTTACTATAGGACATTTTCTTTTTCAAAACCAATGAAAAGTCAGCGTGTATAAGGTCTAACAAAATATACTGAAACTTTTTTAAGGGTGAATTCAGTCCATGATACTGAACAACTTCCTTTTAGAAACATGCCGAATATGAAAAATTCAATTATACACGGTGATTTTTTATTGGTTCTGAAGCCGACGGCCACTTCATAGGCATCGTTACTAAGACCTAATTAGCTGGTCAAAATAAAAATTCAGAAACAAAAAATGTTGACTAAAACTCGAAAGTAAAATTGTGAGGTCAATTAGTAGTACAACCGCCATACACCGCCCGCCGGCCGGCCGGGGTCATCGACATTACGCAGTAGGCCGGCGTATAACTACGTGGTCTCGATCGAAAATCATTTACGCAACTTTTTTATCTTATGACATACACAAATTTGGATTACGTATATGGATAGAGGAATTTATTTACTATACGACATTTTTTTTCCAAAACCAATGAAAAGTCAGCGTGTATATCTATGGTCGTCGCCCCGCTAATAATGTAACTGTTACAGGTGACTTCTTCCCCGACGAGTACAAGATCAAAGACGACCCGGATCCGGACGTGCGGATTAGCAAAGACGAAGCCGACATGATGGTGGATGCCAAGAACGAATTCTACGATGACGAGAAGGACAACGACAAGGTACTTATTGACGTGAAATTTTTTGAGATGGGAAAAAACCATTGAACTCGCGACACTGTTACCCTTACCGTTAAAGTCACCAAGTTTTTACTTCTGTCGGCACTCCCGGAGTGCCATTGCTTTTTAGGGTTCCTTAGTCAACAAGGAACCCTTATAGTTTCGTCATGTCTGTCTGCCTGTCCGTCCACGGTTTTACCCAGAGACTATAAGTACTAGAAAGCTGTAATTTGGCATGGGTATGTATATTAATCATGTTGAAACAGTGGTACTTAAGTTATGTGCAATATGAACAGTAGTTTTTTGTTGGATAAATTCGACGTTCGCGGTAAAAGGCATAAAATGAGACAGCTAGAATCTTTTTAATCATTTGCAGAGTCTTTCTGTTCTTTCTGTCCTTAATTTTTTCTATAAAGTCCAATGGGTAAAAACTTTTTTCTCTACATGCGGCGCCCCGCGGTGTTATCCGCGGAAAAAGTAGCCTATGTGTTAATCCAGGGTGTCAGCTTCCTGCATACCAAATTTTATTAAAATTGGTCCAGCCGTTTGCGCGTGAAGAAGTTACAAATGCACACACGCACACAAACTTTCACCTTTATAATATGTATGATTATTCTTTTTTCAGGATCTGAAGGAACCATAGCATACGACCGAGCTCGCCGACCCATTGGCCGTGTGAAGCTACATGACGTGTGAAGGAGTGTACATAGGTTTGTTTTAAGAAAATGGACTAAGTACTGATCAAGTGAAAATAGTGTATAGAACTAAGAACTCTGAGTGACTTGTGGAATCGTGTTGGCTAAGGAGGCTGGCAAACGCGCGTAATTTTAAAAGTTTTACGTCGCATAAAGTCAGCGACGTAATTTACGTTCAATAGTTTGAATAGACTTGAAACGGTTAAAATTGAATTAGGAATAAATTAAGCGACTCATAATTTAAAAAATTACGTTCGATTGTGAACTGGAAGTGCACTTCATGGAAGTGGGGTGTCATTTATGCCTACTACTACTAGTAGGCAAGGCATACATGATACTCCGCTTCTAAGAAGTGCCATACCTTTTATACGGATGTTTGATGGACTGCGGAGTAGCGTTAAGGTGAGGCGTATTTCCGTCCCTGCAATACGGCTAGGACTACCCCGCTACTAGGCTAGGTGACGATGTAAGCGACTAAATTGCCTTATCAATGTTGTACTTAAGTAATAGATTATTTTAATCCTTTCACCGCGAACGTCGGATTTATCCGATAAACATGTCGTGCCCATTTCGCGAGCGTCGGATATTTCCGACAAAAAAACCACTGCTCGTATTGCACATAACTTAAGAGTCCACATCTTTCTCACAAATTGTAGGTATTTATTTTAGGTTTAATATAAAGTCTCGCGGTTAAAGGGTTTAATTAAAACATATTCCGCCGTATTATAAAACGCAGACTAACTTTGTTACTAGGTTTAAACCATTGTCAACCAAATCAAGTTGACATTTTTATATGAGACAGCGACATATTACCAGATGTCAACTTGATTTGGTCGGACAATGGTTTATACCTAGTAACAAAGTTAGTCTGCGTTTTATAATAAGACGGGTTAAATCGTGACAAATGGAAATTACCAATAAATCGAATATATGAACTATATCCATATTCCTATGGGGAAACATCTAGGCTAACTATAATCTAGAAACTTGTGCAAGTGGTTGCAAAAGTTTCTAGACTGCTGCATACATTTTATTGAAGCTAACATAGTTTATTATGCTTCATTTTGATTTGGTTTTGTATGTTTTTATGTATTTCTATAATTTTTATTTTATGTTCAAGATCTACTAAAACAATTGTGATAATAACTATTGTTGTGTAGTAAATGAATAAATCATTCCTATATTTGTTTATTGTTGAAACGTATTGAATCAGGGAATAATATTTGGAATAATTTAGTTTTTCAATGTGTAATATATTTTGAAGCATCATTAAGAAAATAGATACTACTTGTAAATAATAGTTCATAATTTTAATTTAATAATAAGATAAGCAATGCAAATCATGTGTGACTATTTTTGTACATTGTAAATATTAAGAATAAATATTAATAAATAGGAGTAAAGTTAAATCAACGCTGTAGTTTTCTTTGCGTCTCACTTAGACTAAGTTGTATCTGTGTGTTATTAGCTTATTAGGGCGTGTGTTAGCGTAGACAGTTAGTCCTAACGCGACGTAGCGCTGACGCTGTAGTTTTGGGGTCAGTTCAGATCAGACAGAGGAAAAAGCACGAGCAAGTAAATATAAAAAAAAAATGTTTTTTCGCGTTAGTATGTTGCCTGTTGATCAAGAAAGCATATTTTAAATTTAATAGGGATTTATAATTAAAGGAAATATAGGAAAATAAGAGATCACGCCTAGCGCCGATTACCGCACTCTCGTATTTTCAATTACGCGCGTCGCGTGATCGCCCGCTCTGCGATGTAGAACGGTGGCACGCGCCAAGCGTGCGTTGCCGCTCAGCTGTAGGATTTTAAATTTGTCGCCAAGCTGGTACGGGCACACGCGCCCTGCGTGTTTGGGTGCCGTCACTGGGGGTGGGATTATTTTCGGCCCGTAGCAGTCAGTGTTAACTTGATTGGAAATGCTATCCAAAAAGGAAACGCAGCCAGCGTTCTTGCTACCGAATGCGTAACCCCAGCAAAATGTTGCGCCGTAGAGAAATAAGAGTATTACAGATAGTTGGTTCATAGTAAGCCTCATTTTGTTCAAATATAGCAAAATGTGTTCATGTTGTATTTTCGAAGTTATTCGAGAAAAACTGATTTTGCTGGAGTAACGTTACCCCAGCAAGATGTTTTTTAAAATAGGCGTTTAGCCTAGAATCAAGTATACGAAAAGAAAGCTCTTAATGAGTTGTAAATGTATACCGATAGCAAGATGTGTTCATCTTATACTTTTTGAGATATTCAAGATTTTGCTGGGGTAATGTTTTGCAATTTTCCATATCTCGAAAACTGTTAGTAGCAGAAATTTGAAAAAAATACTGTTTATAGGCCTTACTATGTTCAAATTTGTTTGAATATAAGTATTTCGATTTATCTACAAATATCGAAGTAATTTATTATTTTCAAAAATCGGAAAATTCAGGTTTACTCGTAAACTAGTACATTTACTAACAAATAAAAAGGAGTTACATATACGTGTATATCATACCTTCTAACGTGTACAAATCCGGATAAACAAACATTACGCGATATGAAGATATGAAGGAATTTCATCGAATTCCTAGTGGTGTGACTTTGGCAATCGAATACGCAGCTCTCTCTGAACACAAATAGATAAACTATAGTGAACATGTGTGTTCATTTTGTTACAAAACATGCCTGAAAGTTTCGGTTTCAAATCTCGCATGGAATAGAAGTTATCAAAAAAACAAGAAAATATCATCAATTCTCCTATAACGGACTAAAGATCGGAGGCTACGAAAAAGCGGCCGCTTCATACTTGAGCGCAACCATCTCAAATAAATGGTATAATAGTCTTTTTTTGGGAGTACAGTCGCATACAAAAAGGTTCTTGCGTTTTGTGGATAAAGAAAATACATGAGCATAGGTTTGTTTTATAGTTATGTTTTAATTATCTATAGGTATTCATGTTGTCAGAGATATGGGAGTCCCATATCTCTGCCTGTTGTAATTTCATTTCTTTTTTCTCAATAAAAAGTTAACACCTTAATAATGTAAATTATACTTACTGAAATAAAGATCGCATCGTAGCCTAAGTGTATAAACGTTTGAACATGAGTAAAGGCTCGCTCGCGTCTTGCACTATATTCCAATAATTTAAAGTTTAGTGTCGTAAAAAATTATCTTCGCTGCGCCACAGAATACATACTAGTACTTACGTACAGAAGTCTTACTCTAAAAAGAAATTCAAAGAAATATCTACTCAATATTGTTAGCGATATGGTCTAATTTAGCTTGCGTCAGAAGTCGACACCTACTCGTTTAGATACCTAGAATTTCAGATGCAGGCCAATTTCATTCTTATTACGCTAGACAAACGGTTCATCATACGTAGGTACCTACACAAAACCGATTGAGTGAGCAGTTCGCCTAGGGTTGTCAAAATACTAACATCGCCATCTATCGCAGCCAATTTCAAACAGGCGTTGGCTGCGCATATATTCACCTACCTTGTTAACTGTTCATACATAGGTAATATATGTATTATATCGTATATAATTCATTTTTCGTAATAATAACCATATATATGTTACCAATATATCTTAATATACCTATCATATGATAATTCATGATATACTAAATAGGTACCTTACCTTTTAGCGTCTTTAGGAAGCGTAAAAAAAGTTAAATCTGGATCTTTGTCTGTGCTTAAGCAATTATACACTGCACAGTATTTTTTTGCCTTTTTAGGGTTCCGTACCCAAAGGATAAAAACGGGACCCAATTACTAAGACTCCGCTGTCTGTCTGTCTGTCACCAGGCTGTATCTCAAGAACCGCGATAGCTAGTCAGTTGAAATTTTCACAAATTATGTATTTCTGTAGCCACTCTAACAACAAATACTAAAAACAAAATAAAATAAATATTTAATAGGGGCTCCTATACAACAAACGCGATTTTTTATAGATAATGGTACGGAACCCTTAGTGCGCGAATCCGATTCGCACTTAGCCGGTTATTTCTTTTTCTTTCCATGACGATTAAGTCGGTGAATCTGGTGAACAAACCGCACGTGCGTCACTGCTCACTGCTCGCTAGCGACTCCAGCGAGTCGTCCTTGCTGGATTAGCCTCCATATAGAGGCCGCAATGCGTAGGTATATTTTCGATACCTAAACGGGGAGTGACACAGGCCTGGCTGCGCTCCTGTCTTAGGCTGCGTTTCCACTGAAGCGGAGCAGAGCGGAGAGGAGAGAAATTGACCAATCACAATGCCCGAAATCTCCGTATAATCTTATTGAGCATTACATGCGACTGTACCAAATGCGCGGTGTCGCTCTATGCAAAATTAATAAATTTTCATAACTATAAACACCAAAGTACCGATTTTGATAAAAATTATGTGGTCCAGGGGAAGTTACTCCATAAAATAATACGTAAGTCGTGCGATAGTTACGCCCTATATCTATGTCAAACCAAATAAGACTTTATCATCATACGTTAGCGTTCAATGTTGCTTGACAATGAACGTAACGTCCTTCTTGCGTGCAGCGTTTGGAGTATCCCTCTAGACTTCTTCGAGTAATCGGTGGACATAGGTAGTAGGTACGTAAAAATCTGACAAATTGATAACGTCCTCCATTTTAGACTAAAAATGTGTTTTGCTTCGAGGGACTAAAGGAAAAATCTAAAAATGACTGAAATAAATACAACCATATAAATTGAATAAAATATTTATTTTGCATATACACTAATAATAAATACAAATTATTCCATAGCTATTAATAGCTACCTAACCTCAAGTCCAAATTATTTTCAATAATAAACTTGTGGATATCATTGAAATCTTCAGTAAAGTCTACTGTGAACGTTTGTAGTTTTTCGCAACATTTTATTATTTTCTTAATAACATCCTTAGATACTTCTAAAGTACAGTCTAACCACAAATAATTTACATTTTGCAAACTACCTTTTTCTAATAAATGCACTAAAGTTTCATCTATATTGGTATTTGATTGGTATTTTACCATTAACCTTTCTAGATTTTGTGAGCATTCAAGAAAGAATGTTAGTGTGTGATTGATATTAAAGTTTTCGTTGCCTATCGTTAGGTTCCTTAGCCTAGAAAATAAGCCTTTAGGTCGCCGGAAATGCTTCGGGATGACGAACTGCCTTGACTGCGTCATTAAACACAAGGAGTTGAGATTTGGGCAATAGCTTCCGATCGCCAAAACTGCATCAAGCGTCAAAAGATTCTCAATTTCCCATAGGGAGAAATGTGTCAAATAGCTACCCTTAACTGCTAAAAGTTGTTGCATAGTGTCCGTGTAGGAGAAGAACGATAGATCTAACTTATTCAGCCTTAATTCACTAGCAGCAATCTGCTCAATGATTGCCTCTTTATTATGCTCAGAGACATGTGTTACTGAAAACTCTTTTAAGTAGGGACAAATTTTTATCAACCTCCTGATGCCATCTGCCGAAGCAAAATGGCAGTTTATTTTGCGAAGACTTAGTGGACCAATGTCGTTAGGAGTCGCTATCAACGTAGACCCAATATCACATGATTCGATTCGTAACTCTTCTAAGTATGGAAGCTTGCTAACTAGCATTATGATACCTATTTGTGACACACACCGACCAACTCTATTCGCCCTTTCATTCCTAGGCGGATCCATGGCTAGGACTCTCAACTGTTTCAAATTAGCTATTGAGCAAAGACCAGCATCCGAGACATTCCTTATCAACATAGAAGCGTTGAAGAGTGACTTGCAAATGTCGACTCTAGAAACTATATTTACTTCTTCAAGTAACGGGCAATTCAGGCCGATGACTTTAAGGATTTCATCCGTGCAAATAAATTTGAGGTCTAAGACGACTAATCGCCTGAAGTTGGCTAGGGTTTCTATCCAGAAGTGCTGGGGGATGCCGTTATCGAGGTCGCATTTGCGGAAAACTGACATGTTGGGGTGAGTGAGGACATGTAGCTGGACGCGGGGGTCGCCACGGTACTGGCAGCATGTTCTTTCTGAACAGAGGACATCAAATAACCTGCAACATAAAACAAAATGTTATTACAGTCTGGTTAATTACTATACAACAGGTAACCCTTATGTCTCAAGCCTTGTGGCTTTTGGCCTAGAATAGGACTATTCCATCACTTCCTGTGGAAGTAGTACCTAATGCCGTAGTAAGAGAAACAGTTATAACATTGAAACAACATATTATTTAAAAAATAATCTGGAGTTTTAATTTTCACAATGAGTACCTACCTATTTACTCCAACACTTGAAATAATTAGTGGAGGGAAATTTTCACAGATGATGTATTTCTGTTGCCGTTATAACAATAAATTCTAAAAATGAACAAAATATTTAAGCGAAGCTCCCGTACAACAAACGTGATTTTTTATAAATAATGTCAGCTTCAGACTAAGAGTTTGCCTGAATTTCAAACAAATACTTATCTCCAGAATTTCACAAGTGTACTTACATGGTTGGAAAAGAACAATTTTATCCATTACCATACTAAGTTCATACTTTTTATGTAGATACGTATCTGTAAGTAATAGTTATAGCATCGCAAAACTAGAAAAACTGCAAGTGACACACTGTTACTTTGTGTGATATGCATTTGAACAAAATGCAAAAGTCCTTACCTGACGGGAAGCATGGACGATAAATACGACTTCAATTCAAATGCATGTCCTTCGCACTCCCGAAACGTGGGCTCAGGGCAACTCTTTTCGATAACATAACAAGCAGAATTAATTAAACTAATACAACTTTTCACACACAATTTGTACAAACTACACGGCTGTCTACGAGGCGACATCTTTGACCCAATCAACTGTTATTAATTTTATTATACTATGCAATAGATTTAGAACTAATCCTGCCCTTTTGTGAGGATAAATTCTTTGTTTTATTCCATGTTTTGTTATTCCCAAAATCAGCAATGCAACAATAAAATGAAGTACCTTTCAGTGTTACCAGCCCATACCAAAAATTTTCGCCCATGTTTTTTTCTGAGTACCCCTCCCCAGGGACCGGAAAACCCCTTTATTTGATTAAGTCTATCGATGGAGTAACTCCATCATAAGCTTACCCTTTGTTACAGTTAGCTTATCGATTGACTTACCCTAACGTTATGGTAACTCCTTTGAATCAGTTAACTAATGGTAACTGGACTTACCAGTAACCTTAAAGTTCCGATTATACCTGTTAGCATTAAGTTGGTTACCCTTTCCCCCTCTTTGTTCTACAGTCTTGTCTACTACTTCCAAACTCATAGAAACGACTGTAAACAATATAATATAAGTCTTATGTGAATGCAATTAGTATAATTATTAAATGGCTTTGTGGATGACAAAGCCTGCCTTCTTTTTCTAGCCCGATGCGTCGTCTCGCTAACCCTATAAACTGTTTGCACAAGCAGTTTTGTGTTGTATGCTATTCAAATAAAGATTAAATTGCTTGAGGCCGTATAAATAATATTGATAGGGTAAGCCCATCATAGGGTTTTGCGATATTAGTTAGTGCTTAGTTGAATTAACTGTATTGTATTAGTAAGCCTTTTGTCAGGGTAAGCAAATGATATGGTTAACAAATCATTAGGGTTTACGAAAACCAGTCGATCAAAAACCCGAACGAAAACCCTTCAAAAGGTAAGCGGTTCCGGTCCCTGCCTCCCCTAAATATAGTACTTATTATTGTGTTAAATAGTACCTAAATTGTTTCGTTACTCATAATATAAAACGTTACATATTAAGGCTGCACACTTTTGAATGGAGATGCCATTTTTTTTAAGATTTGACTTTTATTTTATTTTATAATACTATAGTGATCCAGTATAGCCAGTGGTTCGTGCGTGGTATGTCCCTTCGTCCCTTATACGTTGTATATAAGGTCTAATAAAATATACTGAAACTATGATCCCTTAAAAAAGTTTCAGTATATTTTCTCACACATAATATATTTTATAATGCAAAGTTGTTGATTATGTCCATATGATGGCGTGACGGGGAAAGAAATCAAAAATTGAAGACCTGTAAGTAGAAGAGAGAAGTACCCCAAATAATTTCAGCTCCTAAAAATCCCTTTTAACACTTCTAGCCCCTAAATTTGGGGGTAAATCCCCTATGTTGGCAACCGTGGTACCTATGCACAATGTCACAAAACCACAAACTAAACAGAGCAGTATTCTCTTTCCGTGACAGCTGTGGTGCGATTTTTCAAACGCGGAGTCACTAAACGAACGGTTTTTTGTATGGAAAAACCATTCGTTTAGTTTAGGTGACTCCGCGTTTCAAAAATCGCACTTCTGGTACGTCACCAGCAAATTGGAACAAATGTACGTCATCAGCTCTCAAACATGTCTCAAACTTTTTAGTGGGGAAAAAGATGATAGGTAGATAAAAACAATAAAGTAAGTATGTAGGTTCATTTTTTTTGTATCTCCTTTGAGAATCACGGGTCACCCCATATCCTTTGAGAGGCTTGCGTGGGCATAGACATAGAATTTTTTGTGCGTGGGGATACAGATCTAACACGTAGAGGCCCTTTGGAGAAGTTGTTGACATGTGGCGCTCCCGCCAATAGTCCGCCCGCTAGTCATTCGTTTCGACTCAACCGCGTCACGGGTCACGGGTGTCGAGATCGGAAATACTCGGGACTCGGAAGGAATCGGCCGGAGACTTCGGTTATTCATCGTGCGCCGCCAACCAACGGCAAATGATATTATGATAGAATAAGATGCGAATATTTTTTCTATAAATAAGAACAGACAGATATTTATTACCTACTTTGTTTGCTTCAATACAGCTACAAACAGAGCCCGGTATCGGTTTCAATATATATTGAAACCGATACCGGGCTCCGTACCAAAACGGTACCAAAACGGACGTGTGTATTCTTTCGATCCAAGATCCGATAGCGAAACTTAGCAGATCATGGAGCCGGAGTCGGTAAGGGAGTAGGAATCAATAAGATGAGTCGGTACCAAATGACGATTCAGATTAGGTGAGCCGAAACGCACCTCGGAGTCGAGATTACCCATGTCTACCGAGAAAGGAGTAACACCGGTGCGGGCGACTTAGGGGTGTCGAGAGGTGTGCTCATGTACTGCGCTTTCTCCGAAGTAACTCGCGTCATAATGCCCTTTAACACTTCCACCCCTGGAGCAACAGCTCTAACGACTCCTCTCTGCACAGCCAATTAAGGCAATGCAGAGCTGAGAGCCCATTCAGCTTCATTTTTTTATTATTACAAGCTTTTATACTTTTCATCGCCATCTATGAGAAAAACTAGCAAATAGATACAAAACAGAATATGAAGAAAAGTAGAACACCTACAATACCTAATCAAAGCTCCGACAAGTAGGTACCTACTATCCTTTATTTAGTGTTGTTTTCATTTAATAAATATTATGAAATAATGTTTCTGAACCAACTTCTAAAATAATGTTCAAAGCTTATAACTTTGTTTGCGTGGTCCCACATAATATATTTTTATTTTTATAATAACTATAAACTTGATGTTCGCTATCGGCATAAACTTACGAAAAAGTATTCTTTACACAAATAATTTAATTTCAACACAATATAACCTAAAACTTCTGTAATTATTTTGAATCAAAGACATAAATAGCGCTTTTTAGGGTGCCGTACCCTAAGGGTAAAAACAGGACCCTATTACTAAGACCTCGCTTTCTGTCCGTCTGTCACCAGGCTATATCTCAAGAACCGCGATAGCTAGACAGTTGAAATTTTCACAAATCATGTATTTCTGTTGCCGCTCTAACAACAATACTAAAAACAAAATAAAATAAATATTTAAGGGGAGCTCCCATACAACAAACACGATATTTTTGCCCTTTTTTGCCCGATATCAACAATGGCAACAGGTAGGCACTTGAAAAGTTTAAATATTCTCAAAATTCTCAGTTGTATTTTTATTTTATTAATAAATATTTTTTTTAAATAAAATAAATATTTAGGGGGGGCTCCCATACAAAAACTTGATTTTTATAGATAATGGTACGGAACCCTTCGTACGCGAGTCTGACTCGCACTTGGCCAGTTATTTAATTTTTTCTTTTTCTTTTTACGAAGCAAAGAACAAATATGTTTACCTACATTCATCCATTATGACGATGATATGTATTCCAAATTTAAATAACCGGTTGGTAATGGTGCGAGACGCATGGATTACGGTCACCTTAGCCACAGAATCAATAATAGTATTAGATTCCTTAGCACTAAATTATCAACAATTTACTTTATAACAAAAGCTGTAAATCATCTTACTGAAACAATACAAAATTATGTCCAGAGCCGGAAAACAAGTTATTCGTGACGTAGTGGAAACATTTGTACAAATGTTCTGAAACGTGTTAAAACTGTTACGGTTATAAATTGAAATGTACGTTAATAAAGATTTGGATTGTTTGCTCAAGTGTTTTAGTAGAATTGGGTAGTCAATTAAAATATATAAAAGTGTTAAAGGTGCATTTAATCGAAAATATAGACAAATGTTAGAAACTAATTTGAATAAAAAAAATCTGCGGGTTATCAAAATTTTTTTTTTTAATTTTAAACATTACACCGGAAGTGACGACACTGACGACACACATCAATCAAAACTTACATTTTTCCTATGCCTGCAGTAAAAAGAAAACAATGTCAACTGTCAATGTCTACTGTTTAAATTACCGTCGTTATGTTGGTTGTTGTCAAGTTATTGTGTTGGTAGATGACAGTGACAGTGACATATAATACAGTTGTGCCATTTTTGAAACGTGGAGTCACTAAACGAACGGTTTTTGTATGGAAAAACCAGTCGTTTAGATGGTAACTAAAGATGGGCGGTGGGTATATACCCAATCTACCCATTTAGGAATATACCCGGTAGATTGGGTAAATACCCGGTAAATACCCGTATCTACCCATTTGGTGGGTAGATTGAATTTTATGAGTAATAACTTCGTTATTCGTGTCCGAAAGTGTGTGCAAGCGCTCTAATATGCTTAAAATGCATGTAGACGTCAAATCTGACATTAAAGTATATGAAACCACCATATTAATAATACTTTGAAAGTAGGTTTCTTTGATTTATTATCATTTTTTTGCTGGGAGGTGCGCAAAGACATACTTATAAGTGTTTCAAAGAGCAATCAGACATCAAATGCGATGTCAATATATGAGCACCCTCATACATATACATATAGAGAGTAGGTATCTTTGACTGCTCATAAAAGAGCCAAAACTACTGATTTTGGGGTTGGTCTCTAAACAAAAGATATTCGTTTTGAATAGTTCTTTGATCCTCCATCAACTTGTTATAACATTTCCCACAAAATAGTATGCCGGGTATTTGTATGTGAACATACGAATTGTAAGGTCTAAGTTTCCTTTTTTTTTTGGCGAATGTTTGTAGAACTAATTATATGTTAAAATAAGCAATCAGATAACAAATAAGATGATATCTGTATATTTAATATGGATTGCATCAGTGATTTTAATCTTTGTTATTTCCTTTTTTAGAGATATTCATTGTTTTATAAGTACATTAAATAACCTTATTGTACATTTCTACACATAAATAGTGGACTCGCACTAAATATTTAATGAATATCCCAATCTACCCACCCAAATGGGTAGATACGGGTATATAACCGGTGCATATCGGGTAAATACCCAAGCGTGGGTAAATACCCGGGTAGATGCCCATCTCTGGTAACCAGTACCTAGTATGTATTCTGTGCCAGTACTGAAAGTGGAAATTGCTAACATTACTCAAAAAATCTTCATTTTGACATCACTTCCTCAAATAAGCTTGCCCTTGCTTCCTCAAATAATGGACCCGTAGTTTTCAGTTTAGCAAAAAACTAAAAATTTTCAAATATACGGAGTGGGGCCTGCGACGTAAAAATCGTGCTTTAGTGTGACGTCACGCGAAATTTCAATGCGCTGTATCTTTGTCATTTTTGTTTTGTCAGAAAAAAGAAAATATACAATATTTTTTAATAATCTAACCATCATCAATAAATTTAAGAACTAGGTTCTTGTCGGTGGAGTATTTTCCATGTCTCTCTATTTTCTGCTAAATGCTTGACCTCCTTATACGTCACAACTTTTGCCTTTTCTTTTACTTCATCCATGAACGACCTTCTTGGTCTTCCTTTTCCTCTCTTGGCTTCCACTTTCCCTTCCATTATGTTCTTTATGAAGTTGTCATGCCGCATAAGGTGGCCAAACATTCTTCCTCGTCTTATCTCTATTGTATGCATAATCGTTCTGTTCTCATTGACCATTTCCAGCACTTCTTTGTTGGTTTTTCTCTCTGTCCAGCTTATCCTTTCCAGGCGTCTCCAACACTACATCTCAAAGGCTTCTAGTCGTTCCCGATCCTTTTGGTTCATTGTCCAAGTTTCACAACCGTATAATGCAATGCTCCAAACGTACGTTTTAATGAGTCTTTTCTTTATTTTACGTGACACTTTTGAATGAAATATATACATTTTATCATTGTACGCTTTTTTTGCCATCGAAATCCTTGCAACTATGTCTGCTTTACTCCTAGAGTCGTTTCTAATTATACTGCCTAAATACCTGAATCTATCTACTTTTTCTATTGGACTATTGTTGAGTGTGATTGGTGATGTGGAGGGTGTATTCCTAGTTACATGTAGAAACTTTGTTTTTGTGACATTAATTTTTAATCCTATATCTTGAAAAGCTTTGTCCATTATTTCCATCATCTTTTCTAATTGATCTGTACTTTCAGCTACAGCTGCTATGTCATCAGCGTATCGGATAAATAATAATCTAACCGATGGACCAAAAATATTTTTCCATTCGTCATGCCTATTGGGCTGGTGGTTCAAAAGTCAACCTTTAAGTAAGTAAGTTTCAATAAAACCACATCTTGATTTCGATAGTTTAATTTCTTTTGTCGTTTTCAATTTACACCTAAAACTAAAATAGGTAAGATAAATTAAAATTTACATTTACTTATTTCTAATTGTAGAATAATTATTATCTCACTAAAAGTGCTCTTTACAAGTACATAAATTTAATATTTTATAAATGTACCTACTTATAATCATGGCTTACATTAGTTGGGCTGTATTATGATCTAAAATTTTGGAAATAAATAGGTATTTAAAGGTAAATTCTATAACGTCTTGTGCTAAGGTAGGCTACAGTAATACAAAATGTAAAATTGTACCCAAATACACCTATGTAAGATTATGTTCATTGTTAAAATTCGGTTTAGTCTTCAGGGCGAATTTTTGCTGACTTTCAAAATGCCAACGTGGTTTCCCGCAGAAAAGAATAAGCCCACTCCAAGTCTTCCCGCTAAACAAAGCTTATAAATTTCAACGAGACCTTTCTAACCCGTCTGGCCAGCGAAATGAGTGTAGGCCATATTCTCTGGCTGCTCTAGCCAAGTATGGCTCTAGTATAACAGAGAGGGTCGTGCTATATAGAAACTAAAAGGATCTTATGATGACGATAGTAATGTAGGTCAACTATATTTGCATAAATTATACATTAGCAAAAAATAAATTTAGGACAATTTAAAAGGGGCCATTTTCCAACATAGATAAGACTGTAAGTTTTATGCTTTAGGGTTGGACTACGTCAAGGAACAACACTTTTCTATGCTTTCAATTGAGAAAGAGCGAAAGTAAGAGACGGAACGCTTTGTACACCGGCCGTGCTGAAGCGTTCCGTCGCTTTCTCTCGCTCTAATATATGACCGTTCTAAGTGACAGAGAAGGATAGTAACATGCGAAAGTGCTGTTTTGTGCTGACATATGTAGCCCAATTCTTAGAGCTTATGAAGCAACCGCTGATTATTTTCATTTGTAAATGCTTTGCTTTGCTTGGGTTAGGAAAGATTGTAAAAAAAAATGAAAATGCCAATGTTCAGCAGATTCACAAGTAATGACTTGATAAGTAACTCTTAGTGGCAAAAAAATCCTGCAACTGTACATATTTTTATTTATTCTAAATATAATCTATCTACGTATCTCACTAATGAATATTTTATAATAGTTGTCAATCGTTACCATGAAGTCTATAAAATATTATTTACAAATTCACGTTAAATAGTAACATTTTATTTTAGTAACATCTATTAGAATTTGAATAGTCTACAAGATATAGAATTTATATTTTGGCACTATTTTTAAAACGGACATAGGTAAATACTTGTATATATCTATCTAATTTAAGTAGCAAAGATATAGCTGAGAACAAAATAATTGTTGGTTAAAAATTGTGCTGGTCAACTTGTAAGTGTATTTGATTTAAAGAATCAGAAATGCTGTTGAACCAATTAAAGAAGAATACTTAAGTATAGTGATAATTTTTATTTGTAAATAAAATAATATTCGAAAAGAAAAAGAGATAAAAAAATATTTACTTCAAGTGTAAATTTAATAAATGTAACAAACAATAATAACTCGTGATAACTCTTTTAATGTAGTCCAATCAATGGGTGATATTATAACTAGGGCATCATCATTGATTTTGATGTAGATAGATTTTTTTAACATCAATGTAGCGCCAATGTTTTACAACAGAAACTTTTTTATAGACATCTAACAACTTCTTAAATACTTCGTTTTCAACGTTCGTTTTCTATAGAAACTACGAGAGTGAGATAACAGTACAAAAGAAATATATTTTCGAACTCCATGCACTCTTATTCTAGGAACAGAAGTATCAAATAGTCATAGTCTTCGTGAAATAATATAATAACCACCAATAATTGACCGCTACGCGCGAGGTCACTACTCTCTCTGCCATTTCGACCTATACTAACCATATCATTTTCATCTCTATTTACTGTATCTCTCGCTTCAACACGTTGAGCTATATCTATCACATGATTTCTCTCATTTTCTTCTGGACATTTAGGTCTGTCTGACTCAGGGACATCATTGCGATTTTGACAAATCGGACCACATTTCGAATCATCGGATCTCCGAGGTCTTGTACTGATCTTTAAATTTTCTTTTGGACCAGATTTTGATCCTTTTAACCTCTGAGATCCGCTTACCGAAACGGATCAGAGTCTCTTATGGGAATCTGTACTGGAACTCTTGAGTGATCCAAATCTTCTGGTCTGAGAGGTGGTTGGCGTGGTTTCTCGGTCCAGACTTGCTGCTCGAAGAATCAGACCTCTTGATTGGCGGAGAGAAGATTCGGGCCTTATCTGCAAAGAGTAAAAGGAACAACATATATTTTAGTCTTTTATGTTGAGTCCTGTGTGACAGCTTCATAAAAAGAGATTGAAGTATCTGTTTATAACTATTGGAAGCAACTTTATGAACCAGATTTCTGAAGGGAAGACTCACCGATTCAACTAACGAGCCTCCTCTTTGCTGCCTCGATTCCCTTACAGATCTGCTGGCCTCCGTGAATGAGGTCTCCAGCGATCTTTGCGAGGGGTCACTCAAAGATTGGGACAAGAGTTGAGTGGTGGAAGAAGAGTTTGAATCCTCGATGTTGGAGTACTCGTCCGGACTGTCGTCACGTTGGGGCGTGTCTGATTCCTGAAATTGTTTGAATACAATAACAAATCTAACAGTGCATTTTTAAAAGTTGATAATGATGATGAAAATGTTATTGCAGCATTAAGGTGGTCGGTTTAAGAGAGCCATTCGCCTTATTAGAAAAGGAAAACTAAGCTAAAACATTTAGAGGTAGTGAATTAGAAAAGGAAGTAACAAAACATCCCAATGTGTCAGTAAGTTCTTATACCGAATGTGTGTAATCGTACGTAAGATTTTGATTATGAAAGAAGTAACAGGAAGAAGTAAATGATAAAACAAGTTAGACTTTGTTAAATATACAACGACTGTCAAGTTGCAGATTTTTACCTCTTCCAAATCCCTGAGCGTGGTTGGATAGTGATGTCTTCTCGCTTCTTCCCTCTCTTTTTCACGCTCCCTTTTTTCTAGTTCGTCAGCTAACATCATCACTTCCCAGTCGCCCCCACTTGCTGCAATAAAACATTAATGTGATTGTATGAGCCATGCTTCGTAACAATTTCGGTTTTAGTTTGACTTTTCTTGGGCATTCTCAGAGAAAATTTAGTTGTACATAGATAAACTAAAATAATAAATAATATTTCTTTATTTTTTGGCTTATATGCATTCAAGCATAACATGGTTAGTAAGTAAATAAGTACTGTTCCTTATTCCTGGCAGGGTGTGGCGAACTATAAGTATGTAGTTGAGTTTATATAACAATAGTGGTTTCAACTTTACTTAAATTTAAGTTGAAATTTAAATCTAAATTGAAATTTAATATCCAGTGACACATGTTACCACAAGGCAGCGTTATTAGACCGCCACTTTTCTTTGAAGTTATTTTATATTAGGTATTAAAGATTGTTCTAGGTAAACAGCAATCTTTATATTATAGTTTAGAGAAACTAATGTCTGCTATATTCTCACTAAGTTGAGGCTACACACCTATGAAAAGAGCGACCTACCTCTGATTGGCGACACACTTTCATGACTCGAGCTGCCTGCCCGACCTCTCCTCACGATGTTTTCCACAAACTCTTCAAACATCGGCGTGCGGGGAAGCGATTCTGAGTCGCTGCTTGATGATGTTGATGTTCTATAAATGAAATAAAAACATTATTTATGTACTTAGGTATTACATGCATACATTACATACAATCAGGTCTCTATCCCTAATGGGGCAGACAGAGCACTTTGTGTCTTGCGGCTCTAAGCAGACAGAGCCCAGGGCTGCAAGACTTAAAAGCCACACAGCGCCTAGCGTTATGGTGGGCGAGAAGATGGATCAGCAATCAATACAGTGATGGGTTGCTAGCCGCATGGCCTGTTAAAATGATTCGCATTTTCGCCCATTCCCTTGATCGGCTCTTACGACCTGCGCGGGAAAAGAAGCAGCTGGTACAAGTTTTTTCTTTTCTCCCAGACCAGTAGGGAAGAAATGAAATGGTACTTAGGTCACCTTAGGTATACCTATATTTAATATTACTTTTGGAACGAAGTTCCTTTTCGGACGGAGTTTTTCTATCCTGTTGATAGCTCAGTTGGGAGAGCGTATGCCTGAGACGGTCGATGTTCCCGGTTCAAACCCAGCACACGCCAATATATTATAGTATAGTACATATCGTTTTAAACTTATTTATGTTGTCTAATCTAGAAGTGATCAAACTGAACAGCCCGAAAACCTATGTCAGTATACTGACATAGGTTTTCGGGCTGTTCAGTTTGATCACTTGAACATCACTTCTTTGTTTGTTCACAGGGTATATATAGACGCGAAACGATTGTCGTGAAGTAGTTAATATCTTTCAATACGACCATGCAGTTAATAATGAAAGGTACTTACGTATCGCTCCAACTGTAGTCGCTGCCGATGTCCAAAACGACCTCATTGCAGTTGCTGCCAGTTTTATGAGGAGTGGTTCCGCTTTTGTACCCGAAGAACGAGCCCAAACTGAACTTCCGGTGCTGCCGAGCTTGCCGACTAGGTCTACCTGAATGACAAAAACAAAAGTTTTGGATATAGTCATCATGGTCTATGGTCTTTTTGTGAAGTTGTCTAGTTGAGTCAAATTCTCTATTCAACAATATTTCAATGGTTATTCGTAATACGAATAACAGTAATTGTGACCGTGAAACTCTAAAATCATAAGTATGATATTTCAATGGTTCTGGCAATGTACAGGTGAGTCCTAGTCCTTTCAGATGGATTCTATACGCATCCAGAGGCGAATTCCGCCAGCAAAGAGTATTCAGTACTGATTAGGCAAAAAGACATGCAGTGAAAAATATATCATAGGTACATACTTCTCTCATTCCTTCCTGTATGATGCATCCCGGTATCCACAGATAAGGTCTTCTTGATCTTAGACTTGGTAGTATCCAGATGCGATCCGAAGAAATGGAACGGATGGATCCCTCGTCGACTTGTGCGGAGAGAAGACTGTTCCGGGCTCAAGAGGGAACGGTCTTCTGCCGACATTTGAGGGGACAATGGCCTGGTGGAAATTCGTTTGTTTAAATGTCTATGTCATTAAGTATACTATTACATTACTTTAAGAGTTCGCCTATTAAGAATTACCACATTTAAATTATTATTTTAAATTTTATATGGGTACGACAAAGTTACCTAAAATCAATGTAGGTTTTTATTTTTTTGCTATACGTTTAAAAATAATATTCCTTCTTACCGCGTCAAATCATGCATCTCCATGCTTTCTTGATCACTCTGATCCTCCCATGATTTCCTCTGCCTCAACTTCGCTGCTCGCTTCCTTGAATATGTCCCGGCTTTTCCATCCAAATTCAGGTCCAACCTCTTCGACTTGCTCAAAGTCCACTCTTCTTTACTAGACGATGTTTTATCTACTCTACTTGACAAAGTCTCTGCTAAACTTTGCAGTTCTGAATAGGATAACTTTCCTAATTCAAGTTCAGTAATTTCTGTTAGTTTGTCTTCTGTTAGTTCTTCTCTGGAGGATGTTTTGGTTGGTTCTGGTTCTGCTGCCGCCTCTTCAGATTTTTCTTTCTCTTCCTCGTCAGCACTCACCGTTGGAGGGGATGTAGCGAATACTGTGTCTAATGAATCACCTCTCTGAAAACAATTTGCTTTACGTTTTTGAAATTATAACATTAAATCCCTATGTGTATGAGTATATCTTTTGTATCAGTATATTAATCTCTCAAAAACATGAAAATGAATCATGGAATGCATGCAGAATTTACGTCATTAGAGAATCTCACCTAAATCTCAACTAAAAATACTTTTCACAAGAAAGTGTAGATTTAAAGATGTAGCTACGTTCTACTAGTGTTATGAAGGTACTACCATAAACCCTTCTTCGCCAGAAAGATCTTCACTGCCGGAACTTCCGCTTTTCGAAGGTTGACTTGGGACATTGTCTTCTTCAGGTATAGGTAGTTCCTCTATTTCGGTTGTAGACATTGGTGCTCCTGGAAGGCCAAGCCTTTCAAGTTCTTGAATACGCTTTTGGAGTTGTGTTATTATTTCATCCCTCTTCCGAACCTCATTTTCTAAACTGTTAAATCTAAAAACAAATCACAAATTAATATCAGGGGGTTACTCCATAAAGTAATACGTTAGTCGTACGAAAGTGACGTCCTATTTCTGTATCGAACCAAATTAGACTTTATCATCATACGTTAGTGCTCAATGTTGCTTGATACTGAAATGCGGATACGCAGTAACGTCCGTCTTGCGTACCGCTTTTGGAGCAACCCGCAGTCTTACCGTGCAAAACTTTATGAAGAAAAAATTTAAATTATTACCTTTCCTGAAATTTTCCTTGAACGTCATGCAAATGTCCTTGTATGACCTGCTTAATACCTAACAAGACTTCACCAAAATATTCCTGTTCCTCAAGTGAACCTGTAAGACATTAAAAAAATATAATTATATTCAATTTAATTATGTATTAGTAACTGAAACAAAAATAATTTTAATGTGATTTACCTCTTAAAAGTTTTCTCTGATTTGCAACCGCTGATATTAGCGTTAACTTTGGTTTCTCTGAAGGCACTTTTATTTCCTCAGGTCTTAAAGTTTTGAAGTCGTACATTTGATCAGTATTTGGTTGTAATTCATACTCAGTTCTTATATTTAAACCATAGTCTTGAGTCGTCACTGCAGTTTCGTTGGTATTTCTGACTATTTGATTTGCAGGACTTACTGATTCTTCTGTTTCTAATGTGGTTTGTGGTGATATTGCTAGATCTGTGATTGGCTCAGGCATTTGGAATATTTCACTTCTACTATCAGCGGGAGCACTACCAGGAGGCGATGGTAGTGTGTGACGATGGAAGGTCACACTCTTAGCAAACTTCGAATGTCTTGCAGCATATCCTTCCAGAGTAGGTGCTCGAATTAATCTTCTTAATTCGTTACTTCTTTCTGGAGTTTCTGATGGAGTAACGTCTTCCGAAAGTTTTTTCAAAATAGATTTAAGAGTTCTCCTCTCAAGCGTTTCATTTGATTCATGACTACCAATAGAGTCTGTAGATTTTCTTTTATATTTCCTTTTGTCCATTGTGCTACCTTCAGAATGACTTCTTGTAAGGGTATCAGAGAGTAAATCTTCGGAAGAACTAGTACAGTCTAGACTTGAACTGCGAATTTTGACAACCTTTTCTAATTCAGCTAGTTTTTGCCGCTCGTTTAATATCTTTAATTTCTTAACGAACGGTAATCCACCATATTCTGGTGACAAATCATCAATTGATCTATACTTTTTAACTTTCGGTAACAGCGTTCCAGAACTTGTTACTTTTGTTTCTATCGTTTTAAAAGTTTTTTTCGGCGATAAAGTTAATAAATCTAAAGATTTCTCTTGGACGGGTTCCAAAGGGCCTGTTAAGCAAATCTTAGGTTTATCTTGCTTAACATTATCACTACCAATTTGAAGATTATTATTGTCTATTATAACAAGCTCCGCCGTTGTAACTAAAGGTACACTTATATTTACAGCCGCCTCTGTTTTACTTTCTTCTTTTGTAGCACTTAAAGTGTCTTTTTTCTCCTCTAAACTAGACTTACTTTGGCTTTTAGAATCACCTAATATTGAGGCCTTTTTTAATTTGGACCAGGGCTTTTTGGTTTTTAAATCTTCTTTGGTTTCTGTAGCTTGTACAGTTGGAGATATTTCAACAGACGCCTTATCTAATGAAGGAGGTTTACTTTTTTCTTGCGAACTATCAGAGTCTTTCTGTCCACCTTGTAATAGTTTTAACTTATCTCGAAAACTGGAACCAACAGATTTTGCTGGCGATTTTATTTTGCTTACTACAGATTGTGGTATAGAAATTAAATTACTTTCTGTTTTAGGTGTAGGTTCTACTACAGCTGCTGGTTTCTCACTAACATCTTTGTTCAAAGGTTGACACACTGCAGTGCCATCACTTTGAACTTGAAGTATTTTGTCTCTAAAGCTGACTTTAGGACGAGAAGTGCCATCGCTAGAACCTGAAGAATTTTTTCTAGAGGTTTTTGTTGTTGGACTTTGAAGTTTGCCCGGGGAGTTGGAATCGGAACCTTTTCTTATCGGACTTAAAGTTTTTATTGTAGGACTTAGAGGACTTTTAATTGAACTTGGACTTATAGTGTCAGAACTAGAAGGCTGATTGCTTGTTGCTGGAGTGAGCTGATTCTTTTCTCTTTCTTCTTTGGCTTTGAGGAGCAACAATCTTTGGATGAGAGGTAGACCAGCTCCTACGACCTCCGGTTCTCCGTCCGGAGCAGAGCTGGTTGATGGTGTTGGTTGAGTCAAAGAGACAGGGGATGTTGAATGTCTTTGTTTCGCTACTTTTTCTTCTCGGTCCTAAAAAGATAATTTTTAACATATTATTGTAGTATCCTTATTTAGAAATTAATGATTAATAGAAGTTGATAGATGATATAATGTATACCTACCTGTTTTTCTTTTAGCATTTTGAGTCGGGTTAGTAGCGGAAGCCCAGCACCAATGGGTGATATGCATTTCTCTCCATCTTTGCTGCCTTCTCCATTGATGTCCTAAAGATAATACAAACATTAAATATTAGGTACGTCTTTATCACGTAATGCGGCAGACATTTTCGATTTTGTGGCTCTAAACAGACTGAGAACAGAACCGCCAAAGTCCACTTTTAGCGTGAAGATGAGCGAGTAAGTTGAAAATGGAATCAAAAAAGTGATGGGCAGCAAGCCAAAACGCCTATTAAAATTAACTATTAACATTCGCATTTCAATCCATTCTCTAGAATGGTTTTTATAATATGCGAGGGAGTATATGGAGAAGTACGTGGAACATTCTAATATTCTCTTTTTTCCCAGACCAAGACCAAAAATAATAATAGCAAATGGAAATTTTCCCGTGTTGGCAGCACAACTTTTTTAAGAAGTTTCACACGTCCAAATAGTTGACCAAACATGCAGCATGAAATATCGCGAATTGCACTATTTATACACCATTTTGATAAAAAGCGCAGCTTGGGTTCAGAAGTACGAGCTGACGATGTTACTGTTAAAGTTTTAACATGAATAGAGGACTAACCTCGTGAGGGTGTGGCTGTGAGTCGTCGCTCTCGACCCTGGGCATTCTCCGAAGCACTTTTCCATCGGCTGCTGTCCGTTCAGCGCCGGCTAAAGCTTGGAGCTCCAAGGACTCTCCAGAACGACGACCAACCCTTGATCTGCTGCGGATAGCGTTGCGGATACCCTGAAAATTATATTTATTTTTTTACCAATTTATGCACACAGTTGTACAAAGGCACCACTTATTTCAAAAGAGATTAAGAGATCTCTTCCAGTAGGCCTGTAAGAGGAGATGTTTATGTAAGAGAGGCATACAGGCGTTATAGTTAGATAAACTCATTTATTTGCTGATGCTATAACAGATACGCTTACAAAAAAGTAAAAAAAGCACGAAGAGACTTCTTAATTTTTTTTTTCTTTTTTTCTGTTTATTGCCTATTATAGCACCTAAAGACAGGAATACAAGATAGTGAAGCTTAAGTAGGAGCGGGCCGAGGGGCATGACTGTCGGGATACAAATAACGAGTATGCATGTGTATAATTTGTGCACATGCCCTGAATGCATGTGCACAAACTATAGCCTTCTATGCATGTGTTTTTAACATAATCGACTAAAGAGGGATCAAATTCTAGTCTGCTTGGTTTTGATTTTTTGTTCGTGTAAAATTGTACATTGTTGATAGCAACAATGTAGCGAGCAACAAGCAAAACTTACCTTAACATCGCTTCTTAGTTTATGCACAATTCGTTTCGAAGTACTATCTTCACCTGTTTTATCTGGGCTTACTTCTCCTGAAACAAAAGATGTGGTTAGTATGTTTAAGTGTGTAGTAGGTATTCCATTTAATTTTAAGTGCAACGCTCTTGTCAGGGTGGAGTTCCTGTCTATCTGTCTTCAGCCAGTCTTTTCACGTCTTGGTACGACACCACTTCTACTTTTTCCTTTATTTTCTTCATAAAGCTGTGTCTAAGTTTTCCATTTTCTCGTCTTTATAAATTTGTCGTGTCGTACCAAGTGTCCCAATTTCCCAACATATTTCCTCGCCTATTGTTGCCTTTATTGTTGCCTCTTTTAGTCTGCTCTGTCTAGATTTCTGTATTTGTTATCCTGCTGCTTTAGAATCAAAGGCGCTTATGTAACTTAACAAAAAGCTATGGCAACTTAACAATCTTTAAGGAGTTGGACAGTAGTCAAGTAAAGAGTGGTGGGGGTCATATCTTGCTCCTGGACTTAGCGCACGGTAATCTAGGTAAGATTAAGCATTAATACATTTTTTATTTAAAAGATAAGAGCTGCAAACTACCAGCAATTTAAAACGACTAAGAAAAAACGCCGAAAGAAAGGTATAAAATACAAAACAACACCATACTTTAGGTGGGGTGTACATTACGTTTACTTTTGACTTTCTGTCGGGACATGCTCTTGGCTTCCTGCAGCCGCTTCCTGCCCAGGGTCTGCAATATCTCCTGGGCTTCTGGGTAGTCCTTCATCGCAGCTAGCACGTCTTCCCGGGACAGTGAGAACAACTCCGAATACCCAACTGAACGGACGTCCGCTGTTCGTCTACAAAAATAAATTAGTATAATTTTAATATTATCTGTATCAATTAAACCTTTTAGATCTAGAAAAAAAGTAAAAATATAAAAAATATACAAAGATGCTTCTCTTCTTGCGCGTTATATATAATTACTTTCCAGTAGATGCCATGCCGCAGTGCCGTGTGGTTTCTGGCAGAGTAGAACAGAACCACTACAAGTCCTGTGGATGTCGTAGAAGGCGACTTAGGAAATACAAGCTAAACAAAGTTCATAAAAATCATAAGATTTCTCCAACCCGTCTGGTCAGCGAGGAGAGTGTAGGCCAACTCCTCTGCTGCTTTGACCAAATAGGCTCAAAGAGGGTCGTGCTCCTGCAATGGAGACAAAAAAGACCTGATGATGATGATGAATGCCATGCTGAGACCACGGGCGGTGCAACCCGATTGAAACGTCAGCAAACAAATATTAATAGGTACCTTTCGCATTAATATTTAAAATTATGCATTTAAAAGTACATATACATAAATAAGATTACTACCAAATAAAATACAATATTACAGTACGTTTCTGCGAATCATCCAGAAAAGGGAAAATATGGGAATAAAAAATCCCACTGTAGTTAATGATATAAAGGGTCGGTAAATTGAAGCGAGTCGTGCATATCCTAATGGTGCGGCTTCCACTGGGACCCGATCCCTTTTTAAATATTAAATAATCTGTGGGACATTGAAAAAGAATGACTTTCTTATTACATTTTGGGATGGATAATGTTTTTAACATGATAAAAGTCAAATGATTTATTGTTTAAGTAAACAAATGACCGGTTAAGTGCAAGTTGGACTCGCGTACAAAGGGTTCCCTATTAACCATTGTCTACCTATCAAGACAGTCGGTTCAGTCTGTCTAGATTGAGAATTCCTACTCCCCGAAAAGCCTTCCTAGTGGTTAGCACCCGGCCGGTCTCTGATATCACCTCCAGGACATCATCAGCTATGATGAACATTCCCTGTGAATCTATATTTTTTCTGCAACTTACTTGTTCAGTCCGTCTAGATTGAGGATCCCTATTTCCCCGAAGAAGTCCCCCGCCTTCATAGTGGTCAGCACCCGGCCGGTCTCTGATATCACTTCTAGGATGCCATCAGCTATGATGAACATTTCTCGAGCTACTTCCCCTGAAAATCAAGTATGATTTTTTATTATCGGTATTTTTTTTACTTAAGGCCATACCCAAATTTTCCGGGGTCCAGTGGCGCCGCCATTTAAAATAAATCATTTAAAAGGAAACGGAGATATCATTCAAAATTGTGTCTTGGTCAAGCCCTAGATAACCCTTAAAACTATTTTATGAACTACTGTTTATAATTTAAAGTGCGAACGTGAAGCTTTTGTACGAACATTAGCTAAAAGTGGCCGTTTTTCGCAAATGTGCGTAGAAAAGCTTCACGTTCTCACTTTAAACTACAAAAAGTAGTTTAAAAAATACTTTGAATGGGTATCTAGAACTTGACCAAGACACAATTTTAAATGATAACTCCGTTTCCTTTTATATGATTTATTTTAAATGGTGGCGCCACTGGACCCCGGAAAGTTTGGGTATGGCCTTAATCGTTACCTCATAATTATATATCATCTGCTCAACTGCTTTATAAAAATGCATTGCGATAGTTCTTAGGCTCAACTCACACTGACGCAGAGTCGACAGCAAGTTCATTTCTATTTTTCCATTATTAAGGTACAAATTTGTATTATAGAAATATGGAAGCCCACGATGACGCGCGTTGGCGCGTAGCATGGCTTGTACCTTTTTTTAAGGGAAAAATAGAGATGAATTTGCTATAGGTGAAAAACATGACGCGTCGCGTCGCTTCGACTCTGCGCCAATGTGAATATATATATATATATATTAAAGTACTCTGTGATGTGAGTTGAGCCTAAGAGGCTTAGGTTTTATTAGGCTACAGAGAGAAAGCAGACTGACATCAATCACATTAGGGGTTACTCTACAAATCATAAAAAGCAAATCTAACCGTATCTATGATCGTTATGAAAATCGCGTCATCTTAGACTATTAGTTTTAGTTTTAATTTTAGCAGATTAGACTTAAAATTAATTATTTTTACTTTTCATTACTTTGTAATTGTTATTGAATACAAATTCAACATACCTTTCCTGCATATTGAGTCGCCAGGCGTAAAAATATATGCCTTCATTTTGAGGACGAGGTCGTGGAGGAATTCTGGTTGGCACTCTTGAAATATAGTTACCTGAAACATATACACTCAAATTTTAGTTATAACTACTGGTGTATCATAAAACAATTTATGATAAAATTTCTACTAAAGTTATATTCATCATCAGGTCTTTTTGTCTCCACTGCAGGAGCACGACCCTCTCTGTACTAGCAGAGCCATACTTGGCAGCAGCCAGAAGTCTTTGGCCTACACTCTTCTCGCTGGCCAGACGGGTTGGAGAGGTTTCTTTCAAGTTTATAAGCTTTGTTCAGCTTGTATTGCCTAAGTCGCTATACGACATCCACGGAAGGACTTGGTGTGGCCCTATTCTACTCTGCCGGAAACCACAATAGAATAGTAAAGTTATATTAATCGCCCAAAATATATACTTGGTCCAAAAGTTGACTGACAAGAGAACGCCATATGGCGTTAAGTCGCCATTAGGCCCATTAGTATACTTTTTTTGTGCAATAAAGTTTAAATAAATTATGTAAAGTTGCAAGTAAAAGAAATACTTAAATTAATATTTCTTTAAATAACGGCAGAGTAGACCAAAATTGACTACCCAAGGATTGGTTCTGGTTTACCCTTTGGGTTGCGGTGTTCAGACTGCAGTCGCTCTGTGTATATCAGTAACCTCGTCAAATCTCCTTGGCAAGGTAGAGACCCCGGGCTCTGAAGTATTACTGCTGAGGATACAACCGGGAAAATACGCTTGGATGATGATGAGAGGAGAATAAAATTTGTCCCCCGTTTCCTCCTCAACGGGTGTACTAAGACTAACGGGTGTAGACGCAACCAAAGATAATATAATTACTAACGTAACAGATACCCAACGCCATAGAAACGATTGGAGAGGCCGAAAGCACGCAAAACGGAAGTTGCGGAGCGGCCTCTCAGAGATGGCAGCACACACGACTAGCCAAAAAGGTGACGAAGAAAGTGTTGAATATACTTTTAAAAAATATATTGCATTATATATAAGTCTTATTTAAATAATAGTTATAAAAGATTTTTATGTTTTAATTTTTGCCTTAAAGCGCCATCTAGTTACAAGGAAAAGAAATAATAATGTTTATATGACGATGGGTAGGCATGACGCGACTAAGGAAGGTATAGATAACAGAAAAATTGCAGCAGAGCCATCTGTGCCATAATCTACTGCAAACACCAACCCGCCAACGCATCGTGATGATTATAGGCAAATTCTATTTTATTGGTAAAGAAAAGAACAGTTCCAGCGACTCCAATTTCTTCTTCATATTTTACCATAGTTTTTTTCGGAAATGGTCCACTTGTAATCCTGTATCTACGTCTGCATTATTTGCTGCACTGAAGCTCACAACAATAGACCGAAATAACCTTGGCCGAGTAACTATTTAACATAAAATATTTTTGGCAAAGGATCAAGCTTACTTTTTTCAGCACGCTTAAATTGACATGCAGTGCAAGTTCAGTCTTCAGCTTGTCCGGCAACAGACCCAAGGCAGTGTTGATGTCTCCCCCACCCTGTATCCTGCCCCGGGACCAGGAGTAGTCGTACCATCGCAGGACACGCCGCTTCATACCACCTGGGACCTGTAAAGATGTTCCACAAGTTCCATTTGTTGTGAGAGTTAAGACTGTAAGGCATCACGCAGAATAGGAAACTCTGGCGCACACTTTGAACCACTGAGCCAGAAAAGTAAGTAAGGATTCATATAATTAAGTCCGGTGTACGCTGCTTTCGGTGGGACCATGCGATATGTTCAGTCTATCTCTGTCGAAAACTCTACATGCGAAAGAGATAGCAGAATAGATCATGTGATGCCGTGTCTCTGTCCCAAGTAGGGTTTGTGATAGAGATAGACTGAACACGTCACGTTGTTATGCTTAACGCAGGCCCAAGTGAGAACTCTTTTGTACGTCCCTCGGGGCACAAGTGACGTTTTAGGCCCTCTATTTTTTGAGTGTCACAAGTCTTTCTTTTTTCATCACAATTTTTAATTGTCTCTTAGTTTTGAGGTAAAAGATTACGAAACACATGAAATATTACTTTGAAATTATAATTCGAAGACGACAAATTATTTGATTCTTTACCTTATGATGTCGCATGTACGTTTTGGCGCCATCGAGTAGTCTCTCGAACTCCAGACGGTTGGCATTCCTGTTGGTGATAACATTGCCAACCTGCCCGACTATAGTGGCGAAAATGAACACGCCAATCAAATAGCTCACTATTGTGAACACGTATCTGTTGAAAAAAAGTTTAACTTTGATTAAAATGCAGTAAAAAAGGTTTTCAAAAAGTGCGGTTGTATGTGAATGAATCTAAACGGATGAGACGATTACTGTTGCTTCACTGTCGGCTTAAAGAGGTATTCAATTTTAGGCTCGCACGCGGGCGAAAAATATCTCTTTCTTGCCCCAGGGAGAATGTGAAATAATAAGAATAATAACAGTACAATCAATCATACAAACCATGGGTGGCAATAAAGAAAGCGGCAGCTCGCATATTTCTCTGCAAATTCCTGCAAAACATTCTTTATTTCACCGCCCTAGGCGTGTAATGTGCTATAAATTGCCTTAAATCATAAACTGCTTTGTGGTAAAAAAACTATAATTTTGCAAAATAATATACGAGTAATAAGTAATCAAAGACTCAGCAAAGAAAATTAATCATAATTTAATCCCCAACTAAGTAGATATGGTAAAAACAATTTCCTTCAAGATTAATCATTTATCGATATTAAATTATCCATGCCGCCAGCCAGGGGTTAAAATATAATTTTAAATAGCAATGACTAAACTAAAAAAAGAAAATGGTTGTGCAAAGTTTTCGAACAGTTGCTAATAATAATCACCCCAAAGCATACAGAGCACAAACAAAGCGACATTACCAAATGGCGGTTTCAAACACTGAAGGCTGTTCGAAAACTTTCATAAACTTCCCGATATCGATGAGTAATAAATAAAAAGAACAAATAAAAAACAGTTTCATGATAAAGGACTATTCACATCTAAGCGTCGTATTCACTAGAGGGTAAATGTCTCAAGACACGTGTCGCCAAAAACGGATTCAAATGACCGACGTGGCCAGAATTCTAGCGTTGTCTGAAGCCCTATTTTTGAAACGGGATTAAATAAACGATTTTTTCCATTAAAAAAAAAATCGTTCGCTAGGAGTCACCTCGTTTTAAAAATAGGGTTATTGTTGTAATATCACGCTTTTTCATTAATTTCTTTCTACTATCCAACATTATGAGTATTGTTAGAAAATTTCCTGCTAGTTTTAGTTGAATAGAATTCTGTCTATTCAATGATTCTGGCCAATTTTCTGATTCTAGGACTTGTAATAATTAGCGATATGTACTAAAATATATTAGTGAGAACTGCCAAAATATAATCTTCATTGAATTTGTATCTTTTCCAATGACAGTCCTATTTTGTAGAAGCGTTACTTAAATGAAAAAGCGCAATATTGTCAGACATTCGGGAATACCGTCTTCATCAGTCTACTTAATCCGATATCTTAGCAACTCGAGTCCTGAGACATTTATCCTCTATTGAATACAAGGCTTTATCATTGCCAAAAAGTACGGAAACTTTCTTCCGAAGAGCGAACAGCCTCCAAATTTCTGCCGCCGCCATTTTCCGTCATATTTTTGTTTTATTACACTCCACACTGGCTGTTTTCCTCCGACAAAATATTTGATAGTTTATCTCGTAATATTGAAGAGAAATTACTTTATTGCCGCGTAAAAATCATGTCCGTAAGCGATTTGGTGTCGCATTTTATGTGTTATTGCAGAAAGAAAACAGTGAGTAATATTAAAATGTTATATAATTTAGTGAATTTGATCGTTTTAGTACAGCAGCGATTGGTCAGATCACATAATACTGAAGTTTATCAAAATGAGAATAAAGTAGGATAAAATGTTAGTATAACTTATGACGGTTATATAATTATGATAATTGTCAAATTCAGTTGTCCTAAATTACCTCTGATGATCTGAGATATAATGAAAATACATATTTTCCTTCAATTAAACATATAAAACAATAAAAAGTTTATCATGTAGAGAGTAGAAATAGTAGGCCTTAAGAGGGCCCTTCCCGGTCCGTCTATCGTCAACGCGAGCAAAGTCAAAGTCAAAGTCAAAGTCAAATTCATTTATTTATCTTTGGGTATTTGTATCACTTGATAATTGTCACTTTTTTTCCTTTCGATTTCTTATAAGGTAAATGTTGACGTCAGATCATTTACTTATAGCTAAGTTTACTGCCGCTTCCAAAGCGCAAGTACAGAAGAAACGGTAACAAACTGTACTGCAGCATTTTCTCCAATAACGTCAACTTACAATTATACTGGTATTAAAATTAGATATGTGGACTGAGAATACATTGTTATGTCATAATTATTAATTAAGCATGATGTCAAGTTTAAAGTTAATGTCAATTTGTAAATTTTGTACTAAAACATGTACAGAATGTTCTTAAATTATGACATTTGTGAATGTACAAATACTAAACTTTAAGAGGGATCCGCGCCAAGCTCAAGCCAGACATTTTTGTCTCTAAGGTAATCATCGGTTCCGTAATAAGCTTTATCACAGAGTACTTTCTTAACATAAACTTTAAATTTTCTATCTGGCATACTAAGAACCGATTCTGGCAATTTATTATAAAACTTTATACAGTTTCCCATAAACGACTTACTAACTGTTTTCAGCCTATAGGACAGAGTAAATAAATCATTTATATTACGTAAGTTTCTATCCGTAAAATCACCCACTTTATTAAACAAGGCAATATTTTTCCTTACATACATTATATTTTCAAATATGTACTGGGATGGTACAGTAAGTATATCAATTTTCTTAAAAAAATCTCTTAGGGAGTCTCTTGATCCTAAACCGTAAATAAAACGAATTGCCCTTTTTTGCAAAATAAAAATAGTCTGTATATCAGCTGCACTCCCCCATAGAAGAATCCCATAAGACATCAGACTATGAAAGTAACTAAAGTAAACTAGTCTAGCAGTTGCCACATCTGTCAATTGTCTGATTCTCCTAATAGCGTAAGCCGCAGATCATGGTTGGAAATGCTTTTTTGTTTCATCCAGCGCAATGACAAAAAAAAAGCAAAGTGAAAAGAGAGAGATAGCACCAGAGCGCTCAGTTTGGATTCTATTGTACAAAATAGTATTATTATTAACTATTCATTGAACGAATATTAACTATTCATAGGGTGCGGAAATTTCATAAAACTTGTTCCAGGTAATACGTGTTTTTCAGTAAGCCTTACGAGTGTGTGAAATAAATGTTTTTCATTTAGAATCTTCATTACATGTGCAAAGTTTATATGCAAATATTTTCTTTACTTTTGTAATTCATGAGTACTATATGATCGGCCCAAGTTCAGGTAAAATTTGTACAAAAAAGCAGATTTTTGGAGACTTATACTAAATTTGTTTTTCCAAATTTTATTTTTAATTTCGATGGAAACTTAGAAATAGCGCATAAGATTCATGTTAGTTCAAAAGTTTCTAAGAAAGTTCTGTTACAATGCCATAATCACGTACGAGCGTTTGTATGAAAAGTAAGGCGGGTTGGGCGCTCTTAATCATTAAGATTACAATTTAAAATTGGAACCTCGACTGTAGACAGCATTTGGCCGCTATGTTTTGTCATATTTTTTTAAAATCCTGCAATATACATGGAAACTTGTGTTTGAAAATTAACACTTCCGTAATTTCAAAGATGGCGCTGAAGAGGCAAACAATAAAGGAAATTTCAAATTCTAATTTATTCAGTAATTCGAATACAAAGTTAATTGAGCACGTTGGAATTGAATTCGAATCTTACTTATCTGAACGACATAATCAAATCCCTCGAAAGCGGAGTACAATGTTATTAATTAAGGATTTCTAAGCGAGAGCATCAAGAAAAATTACTTCTTTTATAAATTAATAATAATAAATAAATGTACCTATAGAGACAAATCACACTGTTTGAGCTAGCCCCAAAATAAAACTTAAAATTTTTGTCTCAGAATTAATATAAAATTGTGTTATGGGATGCTTACCTGACTATACTATATATATTTTATAATAAATACCTACGTAAAAATATACGTTACATTCCTATAAAATATGTATGTTAAGTGCTTATTTGTGTACAAGCAATCGGGCCCACTCAGAGCTTCGATGAACCCCGCCTGACTAATACGTGAGTATATTGCAAACTATTAGAAGGACTTTGCTGTGTGGTATCCGGCAGAGTAGAATATGACCACTTTAAGCCGTGGATACGTAGAAGGCGACTTGGGAATAACATGCTAAACAAAGCTTATAAAGATCAATGAGGCCTCTCCAATCTGTCTGACCAGCGTGGAGAGTGTAGGCCAAATCCTCTGACTGCTTTGGCCTTGTTTGGCTCTGGTAGTACAGAGAGGGTTGTGCTCCTGCAGTGGAGAATAAGGAGACCTGATGATAATGATTCATATAAAACCATGGTAACTACTATTGTCGCCTGCCGCTGCGGCCATTGCTGCGCGGCACGTAGAGCTGCCGCTGCCGCTTGCCGCGCACGTATTATAAGAACGCGCGACAGAGGAATTTAGTCCAAAATTAAATTATTCGGTACAGTTTATGACATAAAACGTCATAAAATAGTACCACTTTCCATTGATCATTTTAATTTTCAACATGATTTTCGATTTATTAATGTAGAAAAAAATTACAAAGATACAGCTCATCAAAGTTTTTTTATTTTTACGATTTACGTCACCGTCTAGTGAAAGTCACGGTATGTGAAATTTAATGCGTTGGATCTTTTTCATTATTTCATAAACGGAGAAAAGAAAAAATACTGATATACATTATTTTCTAAATAATATTAAGTAATGATCCAAAAATTTTTTTTACTCCTTATTCATAGTATTTTATTGCAAGTTCTTGGCTAAATAAATGCACGATTAAAGATACAGAAGAGCGGCTAAATCGCGTCTTTACTGCCGTGTTAGAATGACGAATGTTACTAACAACAATAAAATCCACGTTATATCTTAATGGTAACATTACTCACAGTTAACGGGTTCTGTGCTAAAGTAACGAGTATGCTTAAGGCCATACCCAAATTTTCCGGGGTCCAGTGGCGCTGCCATTTAAAATAAATCATTTAAAAGGAAACGGAGATATCATTCAAAAATGTGTCTTGGTCAAGCCCTAGATAACCCTTAAAACTATTTTATGAACTACTGTTTATAATTTAAAGTGCGAACGTGAAGCTTTTCTACGCACATTAGCTAAAAGTGGCCGTTTTTCGCAAATGTGCGTAGAAAAGCTTCACGTTCTCACTTTAAACTACAAAAAGTAGTTTAAAAAATACTTTGAATGGGTATCTAGAACTTGACCAAGACACAATTTTAAATGATATCTCCGTTTCCTTTTAAATGATTTATTTTAAATGGCGGCGCCACTGGACCCTGGAAAATTTGGGTATGGCCTTAAGAACCCTGATTTGTAGCTAAGTACTTTGATGCAATCGAAGACTCCAATAGAGCTACTCATAAACAGTTATAATGATTATGGGAGGTAATGTAGTTATATATGTCTAATCTTTTAAGGTATATAGTACGTATTTACTTCTACCTTTTAATTGAGTAAATATCCTCTCAATCTATCGCAGGTTGACTGGAAGAGATCCCTACATGGGATAAGTCCGCCTTTGTATATTTGCTCTTTCGAATTTTTGTATTTTATTTTGTTTTTTGGTACAATAAAGTTATTACAAACAAACAAACAAATACCGTCGTAACCTCCCTATACTTGATGGTAACCTGCATTCTTTGACGATCTCTGTGGCCTAGTGGTCATTATGCCACGCTGTCACATCAGAGGTCTCGGGTTCGATCTCCGCTCAGGTCACGATGGAAAGTAATATTTTTTAGATTGACCTGGGTCTAGGATGTTTTTCTATATATGTACCCATTTGTTATTAAATATAGTATCGTTGAGTTCCCAAAACACAAGTCTCGAACTTACTTTGGGACTAGTTGAATCTGTGTGATTTGTTCAAAAATATTTATTTATTTTATTTGCTATCGTTTTAAATATTATCTATTTTGCTTCATCAATCCTCTTTATACATACATGCCCTTCAGTTTTATCATTAGGAATATCTACAATCTGTTACCAAACACAAAGTAAGTATTTTGATGTGATATACACTATATATAATTTGCCGCGTGATTTCCGGCAGAGTAGAATAGGGTCACTCCAAGTCCTCCCGTGGATGTCGTAGAAGGTGACTTAGGAAATAAAAGCTAAACAAAGCTTATAAATATCAATAAGACTCCTCCAACCCGTCTGGCCAGCGAGGAGAGTGTAGGTCAAGACCTCTGGCTGCTCATGCCAAGTATGGCTCTAGTAGTACAGAGAGGGTCGTGCTTCTGCAGTGGAGTCAAAAATACCTAATGATGATGAGGATATATAAATATATATATATAATAAAGACATCAGTTTCCAACAGATAAAATGTAAACACCGTCTAGGAATTTATTAAACTTTTAATGCATTTAAGAGTGTGCGAGGGCTTCGATTTGCGAGAATATAGTTAGAAAATGGCGCCTTCGTCGCTTATGAAAGTTTAACGCGGCAGTTGCGGGAATAGGGAAATGAGATAGTGGGACGTATAGGTACTTACATAAGCGTAACATTTTATGTAGCCAAGTCTTTTATCTAGAAAAGTTTCATGTGGGATTTTTTATTCCCGACAAAAAGAGGGGTTATGTCTGTCTCTTCCTCATAGCGCTCGAACTGATGGAACGATTTTGATGCGGTTTTTTTATCAGCAAGTTCTTTTGCGGTGGTTCTTAGCTATATTTGATGAAAATCGGTTGATCCGTTAGGTTGTTGGAGGTTAACGAAAGAAGGGGGAAATGAAAGTCGGGCCTTTTCCTAGCAAATAATAGTAGTAGTTCCGCTACTCATCACTAAATGGCGTTCTTGAAAATCACAGTTTTTTTTATTTGTCCAGAAAATAAAATTGTAAGTGGCTTTTGAAACGGTGATGGCCAAGCGGTTTAGGCACTTTCTTTTTCTTTTTTCTATTGTTTGTGTAAATGATTTTTTTGACATATTTTTCAAGCTTTCTAAAGGCATATGACATTGCTTGAAGACTACCATATAATCGTATAGTCATGTGAGCTAAAATCCTCTCCGTAACTTATCTTCCACAGCACGGAGGAGCTCGATTTTTTTATGCCACTTGCGTGGTCACCTATCCAAGTGCGGACAACGCCCGGTCTCGCTTAACTTGAGAAAGCAGTAGTATTGCGTACTGCAGCTGAGCCGCCGAGCTCTACCGAAGATGCTTTGAAAATAGTCTTTGTTGACCAAACGAAAAGTTCGAGATTCACGAGATATTGCATTAAATTCACCGTGTTTTCTTGGTAATTGAGTTTTAGCAGAACTATTTTGTTCCTTTAAACTGCGACTGCGAACTGCACTGTTTGGTAACAGATGGCTGGCAGTTCCATTCATATTAACTTGCAGTGCTATTTTCCAGGTAAATACCTATCTATATATTAGAATTAAAGACGTTTTGATTATTTATTTTTAACCCAGTCATCTAAGACATCTAACGAATTTGGATTGATTGTTAAAAATATTTTTTTCGGTATAGTTCATAAAATATAAGCTTATTTTTTTTTTAACTTAATACCGATTTCAGCTCCAACCTACACAACCGATTTTGATAAAATTACTATGGGACCACCTCAGAAGTATATAAACAAATTGGACAAGGCGTCTTCGAATAGTCAGGGAACATACATAAAAAAGGATCCCGACGAATTGATAACCTCCTCCTTTTTTAAAAGACGGTTAAAATGTCACAAACTATTAACACTTTTTAATATCCATGGAATTGTATGTCGTGATCATATCCATTTTGAATATGATTTCAAATTTATTAATGCAAAAAAACTGCATGTTAAGATTCGCGCAATTTGCCTTCAAAAAACATGACGTTGCGCTTTTGTATTTTATAAAAATCCCATAGAAAATGTTTATTTTGACGTTTGGAAAAAGGTGTCTGATTTGACTTATTGTCATCTAGAGGATTATAGTTAGTAGTTCGCAGAGATATGGGACTAATCCCATATCTCTGGTAGTTCGCTTCGAACCGCGAACTTGTGACAGCTTTTATAACCTCTTTTTTTTTTCTTTTCTTGAATAAGGCATTCAAACTTCGTTGAAGCTTATTTTGCCAGTGTCTAGTTAACCAATGGCGCCAATTATCTATCCTAAATACAACTATACACTCGTTGGTACAACCTATATTTTACATTCATTTACCAACTCTTTTTTAAAATTTTATACTCATTATTCATTAATAAAAAAGTATCATCATCATATTCAGGTCTTTTAGCCTCCACTGGATGATCCTCTCTGTACTACCAGAGCCATACCTAGCCAGAGCAGCCAGAGCCTCAATATAGCACAAAGTTGTTAACTATCTTTGACTGAAACTGCCTTGAAAATAGTTTCAGTATAGTTAGTTAGTTTGATACTACATGAATCTACGCTATTATCAAATATCTACCAAATTTCATGAAGTTTGACCAAATTTAATCGAGTAAGTAATTATTTAACTAAATAAAAAAAATGCACTTCAGGAATTCCCAAACAAAGAAAAACTTGGTGTCGGTAACAGTGTCGCGAATTCAATGGTTTTTTCCTCATCTCAAAATATGCTTTCCGTGCATGCGCAACGCGCTTAAAGAACTTTAAAAATGTACAGTAGGTAAGTATGTTGTTTAGTTGGTTTATAAAGAAACAAACAAAAGATCGCGACCACTAAATATAACATTAAATTCACCGTGTTTTCTTGGTAATTGAGTCTTAAAACTATTTGTTCCGTTTAAACTGCGAATTGCACCGTCTGGTAACAGATGGCCGACAGTTCCATTCACGTTAATTTTGCGATGCCACTGCTGGTATTTTAAATGAAATAAACTCCGCGAGTTAGTTGTAAAGACATTTGGGTATTTGCCAAATTCATAGTAGTAGAGTTAGTGATTTCTTTCTTGGTCGTCAATACATTATTTGGTACTGTTAAAAAAATAAAACGTCACTAAATCTCATAATTTGTCTCTGTTTATAGTGCGGGAAGTAGTGTCATAAGGTGCAAATTTTGGTATCGGAAGAATTCACTTGGCACAGATGTAATATACGTAAAGTTAAGCTAATTTAGTCCGGTAGCCATCCCCCACCCCCTGGGGGGTAGGTAGGGGGGGCATTCGAAGTTACTCGCCGCCGCGCTTCAGAAAAAAAAACATATAAGCTTCTATTTACCTAACACCTCAAGTGTGGTATCATTTTCTGATAAATCGGGGGTGAGGAATTCAATTTTGAGTACAATTTTACATTTAATATATAGATTAATAGTAAAAAAAGGAAAATATTGACGAAAATATCAAAATCGGATCGCAGTTTTTTTTATTTGAATAGATTTATTTTGCCAGAAACCCGGAATTTCGTGTTTAAAAAAATATTAACTTAAAGCATATTTATCTAGCTTTAAAAAAATATATACTTTATTATATATAGCTGTCATACATCTATCTGAAAAAAATCGGACATGGCACGCGGCGGTGCCTAGAAACTTTTTCAATCGTCTCATCTCACATAATTTGTTGCAAGTATTAAGTTGTTTTTTATGAAAAATATATAGAATACATACTAAACTAATTATTGACTGTCGCTTATGGTCTTATATATCAATAATAGTATTTCATATTTATATTTGTAAATTTTTTCATTCAAATTTTCCACCACAGTGGTATAATTCGGTAAATTTTAATAGTTTTCTTAGACAGTTGCACCTAACACTGCACCCTGACTTGCACTTGCACCGAATCAGGTCACGACAAGCGGTAGCAGCCACTGGTGCAGTTGTCCACTTTGGTTTCCAATTATTTGATTCCATTTCCTATCCCCAATCCGCCGGACTGGGAGGATTTAGAATCGGCACCATCGCTTGGCCCCAAACGTGCACTGCACACCATGCTAAACAGCTCTTATGATGCCGAAAATTCTCTAGCTGTCAGTCTTTTTTTAGAGAATATCTCCCTCCTGCACTCGTTTAATGATATGCACTGACTGGATCTAAAACGAAAATCCGGTAAGAAGGTATTGCATTATTATTTTGGTTAAAATAAAATACAGACATGCTTACTTATCATACATCGTTACTCACTAGGTAACGATGCAGCGGACGAGCTGACACCGGAGGGACCCCTTCCGATGGCCCTGATTCCCTTCACGCAGGATCTCTCTTTGATCAAGAGTCGTATTGGCGAAGAACTGGCTCAGTCTTGGCAGGCTAAGGAGGCGCTGCCCCAATGAGACAGACGTTTATCCCGACGTCTGTTAGCACTGCCGAGGAGGAACCTACGCCCTATGATTAACATTATTACTGGTCATTGTGCACTAAACAAACACCTTTTCACCCTAGGTTTAAGTAACAGTCCTCGTTGCAGAGCATGCATGGAGGCTGAAGAAACTGCGAGCTATCTCCTCCCGGAGTGCGATGGTATCGCACACATAAGAAAAAAGTTCCTAGAACATCCGGAAACCATGACGCAAAACGGAACTGGCAAATTCGGGCCTAAGCGGAAAAATTGTTCTCGAGGGAAGTAAGAAGTAATATCATACATTGTTATGACAAATTTTGAATAATTTGGTTAGAGTTTTCTATGTCTTTGTCATTGAACATATTAAATACATTAGTTGCTGATGGAAAAGTATTCCATGCTTCGTCAGCAACATGCACAATTATTCTCGTATGGGCATTCAGCTTCGTGGTTACAGGGGTCGATGTTATTTTTACAACGATCGCTGCTGCTAGGAACAGTCGTATGACTGTTCTTAGCAGCTGCTTTTGAAGCATAAAATACTTTTCCATCAGCAACTAATGTATTTAATAAGCTCGCTGACAGACACGTAGAAAACTGTAACCAAATTATTCAAAAATTTATCATAACGATGTATAATAAGTGAGCATAAATTAAATTGTATTTATGTGGTTATAAATGACAGGTATATATAGCTGTATTTTATATTAATCAAAATAATGCAATACCTACTTACCTAATTTTCATTTTAGATCCAGTCAGTGCACATCGTTAAACGAGTGCAGGAGGGAGATTTTCTCTAAAAAAGGCTGACAGCTAGAGAATTTTCGGCAGCATAAGAGCTGTTTAGCATGGTGTGCAATGCACGTATGGGGCCAAGCGATGGTGCCGATTCCAAATCCTTCCAGTCCGGGGGGATTGGGGATAGGAAATGGAATCAAATGATTGGAAACCAAAGTGGACTACTGCACCAGTGGCTGCTACCGCTTGTCGTGAACCACTGATTCGGTGCAAGTGCAAGTCACGGTGCAGTGTTAGGTGCAACTGTCTAAGAAAACTATTTAAATGTACCGAATTATACCACTGTGGTGGAAAAGTTGAATGAAAAAATTTACGAATATAAATATAAAATACTATTATTGATATATAGGACCATAAGCGACAGTCAATAATTAAGTTAAGTATGTATTCTATATATTTTTCATAAAAAAACAACTTAATACTTGCAACAAATTATGTGAGATGAGACGATTGAAAAAGTTTCTAGGCACCGCCGCGTGCCATGTCCAATTTTTTTCAGATAGATGTATGACAGCTATATATAATAAAGTATATATTTTTTTAAAGCTAGATAAATATGCTTTAAGTTAATATTTTTTTAAACACGAAATTCCGGGTTTCTGGCAAAATAAATCTGTTAAAATAAAAAAAACTGCGATCTGATTTTGATATTTTCGACAATATTTTCCTTTTTTTACTATTAATCTATATATTAAATGTAAAATTGTACTCAAAATTGAATTCCTCATCCCCGATTTATCAGAAAATGACACCATACTCGAGGTGTTAGGTAAATAGAAGCTGATATGATTTTTTTTCTGAAGCGCGGCGGCGAGTGACTTTGAATGCCCCCCCTGCCTACCCCCCAGGGGGTGGGGGATGGCTACCGGGCTAAACTAGCTTAACTTTACGTATATTACATCTGTGCCAAGTGAATTCTTCCGATACCAAAATTTGCACCTTCCATACATTGGGTGACACTACTTCCTGCACTATTATCCCTATGGTTGACTGGGAGAAAATGCTTTTAGCATTGAGTCCGCCATTTGTTAAAAGTATACTTGTACTTTGGAACAATAAAGTTTGAAAAAATAAATTAAATTAAATAATGTTAATAATAATTGCCATGATTCTATCCATTTTTTAAATTGATTTTCAATGTGATTTTAGATGTTTTATTGCAGAAAAACCGCTATTTGACTTCATACACACATACAAAATGTTTGTTTTGACGTTTAGAAATAAATCTAAATTGAATTGTTAGAAAGTACAGTATTGTTTGTTTGTTTGTGTGTGCGTAAGTGGCCAACGCTGATATATTTTAAGCTGCTAAAGATGTGTACTTATTCAATTCTCACTAAGAACTCGTGACGTCTTATGACCCACATATCATCAACTTCTTGATTTTATTAACCATCGGCTGTTGTTTCAACTTACAAACCCACTCTCCTTGTTTTTAAGTCGAGCAAAGCTCAGTCACTCATCATTATCATCATCAGGTCTTTTTAGTCTACACTGCAGGAGCACGACCCTTTCTGTACTACTATAGCCATACCTGGCCAGAGCAGACAGAGGATTTGGCCTACATTCTCCACGCTGGCCTTTGGTACGGGTTGGAGAGGTCTCATTGATGTTTAAAAGCTTTGTTTAGCTTGTATTTTCTGAGTCGCCTTCTACGACATCCACGGGAAGACTTGAAGTGGTCCTATTTTACTCTGCCGGAAACCACACGGCAAAACCGGTCACCCAGGTACTTTTCATGGTCTGCTCAATTTTTTGAAAATCCCAAGGAACCTCACATTTTCCCGTAATAAAAAATATTCTATGTGTTAATCCGGGTGATAATCTATCTACATGCCAAATTCCATTGCAATCCGTTCAGCCGATTTGACGTGAAAGTGGAACAAGAATCGGAACATAAAAACTTTCGCACTTCAAAATTAGCAGAATATACATATCTACGTGTCAGAGACGTGCACAACTACCTTTTATAGGGTAGGCAATAATCTTACCTAAATTACGAGAACGGGTCTATATAGAATAAATACATTTGTCGCTATTATCCGACCTTATATTATATCCATGATAGAAGCAACATGCTTAATTTGTTATATATTATTAAATAAAATAAAGCATGTTGTTTCTATCATGGATTTATTTAATAAATTGACATGCGTCACATTAACACATTCGACAACCGACCCTAGAGGTAGGTAAACATACTCAACCCTATAGGCCTCTGGCTGCTCTGGCCAAGTATGGCTCTGGTAGTACAGAGTGGGTCGTGTTCCTGCAGTGGAGACGAACAGGCCTGGTGATGATGATGATGACCGGGTAGACAAATTCTATGTGTCTGTATATTAAGCAGTAGCGTGCGTAATAGTGTACTCGTACATGTATTTTTGCTTGAAAAAGTCGTTATAGACGACTAGCTGTACCCGCGGGCTTCGCTCCCCGTGGGAATTTCGGGATAAATTATACCCTATGTCCTTCCCCGAGTCTAAAACTATATCCATACCAAATTTCATCCTAATCGGTTCAGTAGTTTAAGCGTCAAGAGGTAACAAACAAACAAACAAATATACAAACTCACTTTCGCATTTATAATATTAATAATAAAATAATAATAATAATTAATAATATAATATTTAGGGTCCCCCGACCCTAGACCAAAATACAACTTTCCATACAAACGTAGTCTACGTTTTATTTCAAAACGACATGTCCGATTTGGGCAAAATTTTGTAATTTCAAAGATATTGCAATTATCTAGGTTTATAACTAGTTTCCGACAGTAAAAATATGAACTTGAAATAGAATGTAGCGTTTTATATAATTTTTGACCATTAGTATGGGAAACTTCTAAATCGTTATGTTTTCTTTCCAGTTCATAATTTTATATAGGAAACCAGTTATAACCCTAGATAATTGCAATATCTTTACAATTACCAATTTTTACTGGAATCTGACATGTGGTTTCAAAATTAAACGTAGACTACGTTTGTATGGAGAAGTCTAGGGTCGGGGGACTCTTAAGTAGGAAGTAGGATAGTAGGAAGTAGGATAGTAGGATTTCTACACAAATCACACCGTCCGTATAGTAATTACTTGAGGTAGTGTGAGCTGAGGGCGAAAGATCCACTAAAGAATTTTCATCACGTCTGACATCGATCCAACTCGTACGTTCTCCATTATTGCACCACTATTTGCACTACTCTATCTTCTCACTTGATTTTATTTTATTTATTTATTTAAAAACTTTATTGAGCTAAAAGCTACTATAGATAAATAGTAATAATTAATATATAGGGACTTATTACACTGATTGAGTTAGCCCCAAACTAAGTTAGAGACTTATGTTATGGGATACTTAATCTACCATTCTATATTTTATAACAAATACATTTATCCCCGGTATATATACCAGGGGTCGAACCCGGAACCTATGGGTGGCGGACTAGCATGGTGACCACTACGCTACGGCGGTCGACATATGATATTCCATTTAGATATTTATGGAATGCTAAAGCAATCTCTACCTGTCAACGTTTAGGAAAAAGAAAATAGATAAGAAAGTTGTCTAAATGATAGATAAAAGAAATAAAGCCAGGATCAAAATTACTTTAAAATTATCATAAATGCAATAAATACATGTTTAATACATAATATATTTATAAACAAAATATATCTACATACATACCTATATATATTGAAAATAGTAATAAACGATGAGTTCTGCTCATTGATTATGCTTTCAAAAAGTAAATCATGTATTTTTTTCTTAAACACATGTCTACTGGAGATTTGTCTGATGTCCTCGGGCAATGCATTTCAAAGTCTTAGGTAACTTAAGATCATTCCTCTTCATCTTTTTCTTCTTCTTATCGTGTGTGTTAGTGACTAACACTAGTGTCAGAGTTTATTTTTTTAAAGGCCTCTGACATCGTTTTAGGTAACGACTAGTGTCAAAGACAGTGACGGGGACCGACGACTTAACGTGCCCTCCTATGCACGGATCATCTTACTTATTAGACAATCAGGTGATCAGCCTACAATGTCCTAACCAAACTAGGACAACAACACAAAGTCGTTGCCCCCGCCGGGAATCGAACCCGCGACCTCCTGGTATGAGCCGAACGCTCTAACCACTACACCACAAAGGCAGTCAATTCCTCTCCATTACCTAAAGCGATGCAATATAGAGGAACGTGCGAGATCGATTGCACGTGATAGAATTTCCTTCGCACGTGGATCGTTCAGGATCAATTACTTGAGAGTTTGTCTTGTCTGTATAAAGAACTGGTTATAATGAGTTTTTATCACGTAAGGAACGGGATAAAAACGTGACATTACTGTCTAGGAGAAAAAAGAAAACTTAGAACGAAGAAGTAACAAACATACACGTACTCGCAAACTTTCGCTTTTATAATATTAGTGTAAGCTGAATAAACAAATGGCTGAGATGAGAAAGTGATTTTGGTTCTAAGAACAGATACAATAGATAATATCTTACATGAAAAGAGTGAAAAAAACAGTTTCCCAGTACAATGACTCATGAAATGGGATAATTCAAGTTGTGCCAAGCCGCATGATCTCCTAACTTCAATTTGGTACACCATTGGTACGGTACCAATGGTAGCGGTTCGGTGGTATCTACTGCTACTATATTAATCAATCGAACTACTACTTTTCAGTTAAAAGTTAAGTTAAAATTGCTTTAAAAATTGAACAGAAGAATGATCTTAATTTTATACTCAAGAGCCTGTTAGGTTTCAGTTATTTTCAACATAGGTAATTTTCAGAAAATAAGGATTCTACGTTCGACCATAATTTTTTATGAAAGAATATTTATTTTATTTATTAACACAATGATAAAATAGGCTGACATTAACTTAATTTGTTTAAAGAATAACACATAACTATGTATATAGGTACCTACATATAGTAAAAATATAATAGTTGTTTTTAAATGGTATAGGTAAATGAGGCAAAATCTAATTTGGGGGCATGATTGATAATTTTTGGTTATTTGTCTGAGCATTTGTGCGGTAATCTTAGTAAATGAGATTTTCACTAATGTATTGTGGTAAACTTCACTTAAAATGTTGTTCTGTTTCAATCAGTTCATAAATAAAATAGTTATTTATTCGATGCTGTGAAGTCTTGCGTTGTGGTGCAATCGTGACGAGTTTATGGTAAGTATTCTTTTTATTTTAAGCTTAGTAATTAATAAATGGTAAATCATTGATAGAACCCTATTTCTAGCAGTGGGAGGTTGAAGGCGGCGGTTGATGATGATGATGATTTATTTAAGGCCATACCCTAATTTTCCGGGGTCCAGTGGCGCCGCCATTTAAAATAAATCATTTAAAAGGAAACGGAGATATCATTTAAAATTGTGTCTTGGTCAAGTTTTAGATACCCACTACAAAAAGTAGTTTAAAGTGAGAACGTGAAGCTTTTCTACGCACATTTGCGAAAAACGGCCACTTTTGGCTAATGTGCGTAGAAAAGCTTCACGTTCTCACTTTAAACTATAAACAGTAGTTCATAAAATAGTTTTAAGGGTTATCTAGGGCTTGATCAAGACACAATTTTAAATGATATCTCCGTTTCCTTTCAAATGATTTATTTCAAATGGGGGCGCCACTGGACCCCGGAAAATTTGGGTATGGCCTTAAGAATTTGTTGTGACACACTTTTGAATTTGAAAAAAAGAATCATTCACACACTTATACGTATTATAATTTGCAAGATTCTTCTTTCCTATATTTTCTTAGTATATTTCATTTATACAATAGTTTTATGCACAAAGTATGGTATAAAGCGTGTATATCCAAGTCCGGGCACGGTATCTAGACATAAATGAGACATGAGATGTTCTCAACTGCACACGATTGTCCTAGATTTATGATCCATGCCTTACTTTACTACGTGGCAGTATCTCAACTTAGAAGAGCATAAGACATAATACACAACGTTGAAGGGAGACACCCGTAATAAATCGAACCACAGGCTGTACTAGATCGCTATAGTAATATAAAATAAAAATAAAAATCAATAAAAACAAAAAAAAAAACTACATTCCCGGAGGGAAAATCAGTGCTCTCGGTCAACCGTTACTCGTCGAAGTGTAATTTTTTGAAGAACTATTTTGTGAACAGTTAATCGGCCAAGGTTCGGTGTACTGTTAATAGCTCGATATTAATTGCCACTTTTATGAAAATGCCGATTTTTTTTGGTTATTGACTATTATTTTACTTTAATGATCTTTTAGCATGGTTCGCGGCTGCACACTTTTGTATTGGAAATGCCAATATTTTTTTAGTTTTTGATTGTTATTTTAATTTCATAATACTATAGACGTCTTCTACGACGACATTTATTAAGGGTATGGCACTAGGCATCCATTATCATATCAACCACAAGATGTACACTGCTGGACATAGGCCTCCACCAAGGATTTTTAAAACGACTGAATGTAGGAATGTATTTAGGTATGACCGATCAGGAGCGGTCTTCATCCAGCGCTTTCCAGCGACCCTGGTTAGGTCATCTGACCACCTTGTAGGTGGGTGCTCTTGATCATTCATTTTGGAAATCTTTGGGTGAGACCTAAGTCCAGCAGTGAACGTTATGCGGCTGAAATGATGATAAATAAATAAATTTATCATCATTTCAGCCCAAAGTAAGTTCAAGACTTGTGTTATGGGATACTTAACGATATTATATTTTATAACAAATACATATATAGATAAACATCTAAGACCCAGGACCATTTGAAAAAGGCTATTTTCCAACCGGGGATCGAACCCGAAACCACTGGGTGGCGGACTAGCATGATGACCATTACGCCACGGACGTCGTCACGGAGGATGATAATGATGTAGGTAGGAATGCATACCTCACCTCAAATAAGTATAAATACGGTAAGTGTCTATAAATTGAGGCTTCCACGCCTCTAAGAGGCATTAAGAGTTTAATAAAATTCCGAGGCGGCGCGTTTAGAGCTATTTGTCACGGCTGTTTCCGCCCGCCATTTTGAAAGAATACAGGATTTACTTAAGAATAAATATGACCAACTCGTAAGTCTAAAAATATTTTTTTAAATGTACCTAATATACCCGTAATAATTCGAACCACGGGATATACTAGATCACTATTATATAGTATAATAAAATTAAAATAATAGTAAAAAAGCAAAAAGATATTTCCATACTAAAGTTTGCAGTGCCCGGGCAAATGTATACGAATGGTGTTTTTTTGGTTTCATGACTGTTATTTTAATTTTATTAAGCTCTGATGATCTAGTATAGCCCGTGGTTTGATTTATTACGGGTATGTCCTTTCCACGTTGTAAATATATATAATGTATATGTAAGTATATTTTAGTTACTTTGGTACATTCAACAGCAGATTTAGCTACCTAAGTATGTTATGTTTATAGGGAATATGTTGCAGGTTGCTAAAAGGTATCTACCGCTGCATAAAGTGGATATAGAGTCTTTAAGTACTTAGCCTATTATGCTACATAAATTGTATGTGTTTAAATATAGTCTCATAAACTGCTACATACTATTTATTTTTTGTAAAAACATAACTTTTCCCAAAAAAATATTCCCTGCTAATTTTTAAAAAGATGGAAAAGTGAAAATTTCTTTTCAAAGAAACTTGATCCCGAAGTTTCATAAAGAACGAAAGTAAGTTCATTATTAAGCTTAAAATTCTACCATTACTGGCAGGAGGCTTTTATAAAAATACATTTTAAACAATTTAGGATAAATATTAAGCCATTTGAAAAGTATTCCTTCATAAAAAGACAATTTCACTTATTCTTTTTTGTTTTCTTCAACGAAAATTTGCTTTCATCCCAATTTGTTGATTCCGAATATGTGCGAATGAATTTATGTACGTATTGACCTTATGCTTGACCGGGTCTCAACTTTATGGCCCTGCCAGAATCTATAGGGCCCCTATATAGCCTTTACCCCCTGGATAGGGGGGGCAATAATTTACAGACCCGTCCCGTTAGGCAGTTTCGCTAACACCATGAATTTCGACGTTTTTATGACAATACTAATTCACACCAAAACGCAAAACTCGATAGTTCAACAGCAGGCAAACGACAGAAAGAGTAAATAAATAAATTAAACAATGTTTTTTTAACATGATTTTGGTCTTTACAGGCCTTTTTTGAGTCATGATAACTTGGTGAACATGGTAAGCCATCGAATTTAAAACATTTGTCGCAAGATTTTACATTACTTAATCTCATTATCATTTCAGCCGCATAACGTCTACTGCTGAACATAGGCCTCACCCAAAGATTGATTTAGATTACTTATAGGTTACTAAATCCAAATTTGGATTAAGTGAAAAATTAAAGGTTTCATGTATAATCTTAATCAAATCTCAATACTCTAACGTGAAGCATTCGTGCTAATCTCATTTCGTATTGGGTAATTTTAATTCGTATGTCTGTCCACTGTCCCGCTGCTCTCTACAGTTCGCATTTCTCAACAATTTTCGTGAACTTTTTCGCATAAACAGCTGCTGCTCATAGAGTCTCTAATTTAGACAAGTCATTGCCAATGGATGAAGTAAATAAGTAATGTTAGTAATAACGTAAAAAAAAGGTTACTAACAAATTTATCTTCACATTTCTTTTACCAAATAGTAAAAGAAATTCATCGTTACGTTTCTTTTAGTAAATAGTAAAAAAAAAGTAGAAATAAAAAGATAAAGTAAGTAATAACGTAAAAAGAGAGAGCTAAAAAATTAATTATTTACATATTACGAGCTATGCGCCCCGCAGTGTTACCCGCGAAAAAGGAAGTCTATGTGTTAATCCAGGTTGTCAACTTCCTGCATACCACATTTTATCAAAATTGGTCCAGCCGTTTGCGCGTGAAGAAGTAACAAACATACATACACACACACACAGACAGAAAGTTTCGCCTCAATATTAGTGTGATGTGATGTGATTCATAATGGCACCAAACTAAGAAATGTATCGTTACATTTCTTTTACGAAATAGTTAATGTACTCAGGTACATTTACTATGAATTTCTTATTTCGATGCCACTGAAATCACTGCCGGGAAATGTTCCGGCAGTAATTTGAGTGACACCGAACAATAAAAAAGGTATAAGAAAAGGACGCGCGAGAGTATTATTTATTTAATGCTCATAAAAGACGGAGGATTTGACGATAGATTGGAAGATGAGGCACATTCCGAACGCTTCTGAAAAGGGTCCGGTATATTTATAGAATATTTAGTCTAGTAGATCCTTATTACATGAATATATTTATAACAGAATTCTTGTAAATATATTTTTTACCACTGCCACTGCGGAGTTTCTCAGTTCGATCCCCGATCAGATTAATCTTTTTCAGATGGACCTGGGTCTTGGATGTTTACATATATTGTAATATAATAAAATGTAGTGTGTTGTAAAATACAGCATTTCTGATTTAGTATCCTATAGCATAAGTCTCGAACTTACTCGATTTGTCCATATTTATTGAAGTGAAAACTTCTTTAGCGGCGTTGTGCACTTTTTTTGGAATGGGTAAAAAATGTTAAACTCGCGTCAGGACACGCTTGCGTCAGGACACGTGACCTGATCGAAAATTCGTAAGACGGATGGAGAGTAGACAGCTGGCGCGGCGTCAGAGAGGGAGTATCCCCCTCTCTTTTCTACGGCGCGGCGAAAATGTATGCCTGCGCCTGCTGTTTCGTATATCAAAAATGCACAACGTTAATATTCAAGTTTTCACTTCTGCCGGCACTCCCAGAGTGCAACCCGTCGTTTTTTTTACAAGTACAAGCAGTTATTAAACATATAGTATTCAAACAACTAAAATCAGATACTTTTTTTAAACGTCAAAACAATATTTTCTATGGGATTCGTATGGAGTAAAGAGTAATGACGTCATAGTTTCTTGGAGTCAAACAACGCTCATCAGTTTTTTCGCAATAATAAAACTAAAATCACGTTGAAATAGATATTATCAATTACAAATAACAGTATTTTGTGACATCTTATTCTATAAACAGTACCAAATAGTTTATTTTTGACCCAGGAAACTATGTAATTAAGTGTTAACGTATCTCGTAAGTTTACAATTCGCGAGAGAGTTTACGATAGATTGACTTTTCACAATTATACGGTGACTTAAGCAAAATTTAATAGATACCTAAATCATCATGCTACGTGTCGCCTTTGTGTCTTTCGGTCCTGGGCTCTGTCTGTCCCGTCAGGGATAAAGACGTGAATTAAACCTGCACCTACACTCACCTCGTTGGCAGACGGGTTGGAGAGGTCTCACTGGGGTGTCTATTAGAATACAGATTTTTTTGACATCGAATTTCATTTCCCAGAAAACTATTCCACGATTTTTAATACATTTTTTTCTTAATAAAACAAATAGTTTATCATCGCAGTTTCATATTATAATAACAACATTTAAAAAAATATATATTTTAAAATGGTTTTCTTTTATAGAAAAACGGTATATCGAACTAACATTTCATATAAAATATTAAGTTATCGATAAAACTGTTCATAAAAACATGTTTCAATATGTAACGGTACACATAATAATTCGCTTCGCTCGCTCGGCTCGTGCGTGTGTTGGTCGCAGTTCTAACATAACCTAACTTATAGTATTGCCCTAACCTAGGAAAATGGATAGTGGTGCCTTAGCACTCGCCGGCCGCTGCCGCTGCACGCTCGCTTTGCTCGCTCGGCTCGTGCGTGTGTTGGTCGCAGTTCTAACATAACCTAACCTATAGGATTGCCCTAACCTAGGAAAATGAATAGAAGTGTCTTAGCACTCGCCGGCCGCTGCCGCGGCACGCTCGCTTCGCTCGCTCGGCTCGTGCGTGTGTTGGTCGCAGTTCTAACATAACCTAACCTATAGGATTGCCCTAACCTTGGAAAATGGATAGAAGTGTCTTAGCACTCGTTTTAAATGTTTCAACTATTTTGCAAACTGAAACTTACGTGGAAAAAAAATATGGGTAACAAATCTTTGATGTTACGTTATTTCGATAAAATACATAAAATATGAAAAGAAATAACGATAGACTGAGTTTGTCAATAACGAATAATCGAGTAAATGAAATTTCGATGTCAACAGATTTTAAGATTTGTTCAATATTGTATTAAAAGATTTGCGAATAGTTTTATGGGGAATAAAAATCGTTGAAGTTAATTGCGAGAAAGTGATGGGTTCCCGGTCTCACTGATGTTTATAAGCGTTGTTTAGCTTGTATTGCCCAAATCGCCTTCTACGACATCCACGGAAAGACTTGGAAAAGACCTATTCTACTCTGCCGGAAACCACACGGCGTCCATTTGGATACTTAGTATATTTAACGGGCTAAATGATTTTTTTTTTTTGAAAAGTCGCTTCCTTATTTCATTTGCCTTTAATACTTCGTAAGAGTATTTCTCAGTCTTCTATAAAATATCTTTGTAGTAATCTTGCAGAAGCCTTAGATACGTCACCGTAATCTGTAGAGACTGTCTGAATCCCTCTTGATGGCACACATAAATCTTGCAGGATAGAACACGATAAAATACGCGTAATAAGAAGAAAATAAAGGATGATGTGATTGTTTCTTTATCTCCTTCATCTTGCCACGTACACGGTTGCAACAGCTTTGCTGTTTTGAAGCCCGGGGTGCGTCTTACGGTTTTTTCTTCTCCGAATATGATATCCTACTAATCTTAATATTATAAACGAGAAAATGAATTTGTACTTATATTTGATTGTTTGCTTCACGACAAACAACCTCCGTGGTGTAGTGGACACCATACTAGTCCGCCACCCAGAGGTTCTGGGTTCGATCCCCGGTTAGGGCAAGTTGGAAAATGGCCTTTTTACGAATTGTCCTGGGTCTCGGATATTTATCTATATATGTATTTGTTATAAAATATGGTATGTTTGAGTTAGTATCCCATAACACAAGTCTCGAACTTGCTTTGGGGCTAGCTCAACAATGTAAGTTGTCCCTATATATTTATTTTAGATGAAATTTAGTATGGATATAGTTTGAGACCTAGGTAAGGACATAGAATGGCTATTATTAAGAACTTCTCATGAGGAGCGATTCCCGCACAGCTAGTACTTTATACAAGTCAATGGCTATCGTTAGGTACAGTACTACTACACCGTAGTACTCCTGTCTGCTATTACAGGCGTCCACGTGCTACGGGCATCACTTTCCATCTGCTGAGCCAAATGCCTGTTGGCTTACAAACGATAACTGAATAAAACGAAGCTAAATTATAATATTGCTAAACCATCACGCTGCATAGTGAGGGTTCCATGATAAAACTTTTTTATTTTGATGTGTTCAACAGACAACAGGTCCGGCAAACGATCAATATTTTTAATGGTGAGTTTTGAAATATAAGAGTCGTTTTTGTGTCTTTTTCCATCTTCACGCTAGACCAGTCCTTTAAGGTTTGACGGATCTGAGCTCTGTTTACGAATATAGCCATGATAATATATCTGTTTTCAAAACAGACTTACAAAATGAGACTCGTTGGGCAGCTTTTGTTATTGGTCGTATGGGTATTTATGTCTATTGAGTTGCATTCTTTCATTCGTCAGAATTAGTAAGTAGGTAGGTAAACATACATATATATTTATACAACATTTAGTTAAAACATAGAATTCATAAAGCTTTAGAACGGGCGTATTAGTACCGCGCGTCGCGTCGTTGAACGATAATTCTTATAATAGGCACTTCAGTAATAAATTGTTCCTTACACGAAATGAAGCTTACACGTGTCTAAATGTAAAAGCCAGATGTGAATACATTATTTACGTACCTAAGTGAAATTAAGTGCTAAATCAAAGTGAATTACTTAATCAGTGACTATAATTATTTAAAATTCATAGAATGATTCAAAGTTTTTTGTTGCAAAAATAGTAGGAATAATGACGTATGTCTACAAGTACTATCCTCGAAACAGTTAAATTGATATTTAAAAAAAACTAAAATTAATCTTTTATGATCTCACCAATCGCATTAAGAATAGACGTACCCTCGGTTGGACTTGAACTGGAGGAGGCGGGATTTGAGCCCGCGACGCGGCAGAAATTTGGGGCCTCCTTGAGTGCTAATAACACATTTCTGTTAGTTTGTTAGTCTATGTTAAAATGACTACAAGAAAAATAAAAACTATTGTATTACAATGTTAAACGTAAAAAAATGTTGGTACGGTAAGCAGATAATTGAGAATTGTAACTAGCTTTCTGTTAGTTTGTTATATCTATGTTAGATATTTTAACTACAGAAAAAAATGTAAAACGTTTTTTAATTAATATAAGTAAGGTTAGTTAGATTACTACCTACCTCATGATAAATTATTAAAAATGCTTAAACATAAGTGAATTTTGCTTTATTTTAATTAACGTAGGATTTTAGGTTTAACTTTGACAAATTTTAGAATACCTAAGTCTTTACTGAGTACGACTAGATATTTTCAAATTTTTCAATTCTGTTGTTACCCAACTGTATAAATCTAAATATGACATATTTGTATACTTTAATAAAAATTGATAATAATACTAGGTTTAGACAAGACTACATTAATTACCTCCTAAAACTTGTGTTGTTCTTAAATAGTTATTGTTATAGAAACAAAAACTTTGTGGCAATCGAAATTAAAAGCATACCTTTGAATTATTTATACTGTTGATTGGTTAACAAAAACATACCACGATATCTCTCTGTTAAAATAATTTAAAATGATTTCCAAATTCATTCATCGTTTCTAAATTGTTAAAATAATTTTTACGTTACTAATAATTAAAGTAACAGGGTGGAAACTCAAGCTTAGAAAAGCTTCATTTACACGACCAACGCTAGCTACGTGGTCGCGTTTCAGTGTCAAGCAACATAGAACGTTAAGGAACAATAATAAAGTCTAAGATAGATTGACAGAAATAGGACGATACTATCGGAAGAATATCGTGTTATTTCATGGAGTAAGGGCAATTCAGCCTGCTGACACTATTCTCATCATCCTCAGGCGTTTTTTATTAGAACGCAAGTTTGCGCGATTTTTTTCGTACGAACGCGCGATCATACTTAATAATCTTGACTTGAACAAGTACCTATCCTAAAAGGCAATCGCGCGATTGCAAATTTTTTGTCAGGATCACGCGATGGTCCCATAGCTTTTGTATTAGGACAACGACTAATCTAGAATCTAAAAAAATTACATTTCCATACAAATATTAACATTTTTGGATGAACTAGCATTTTTTCTCCCAAACCAAAAAGACTTCATGGGAAAAGCTGTTCACATTTAATGGTCTGAATAGCCTTATCCTCTTTGTAGCGAGGCGGAATGGTGTTTTTAAGATTGCCTCTTCAAGTACTTTAAACATCTCTATAAATTAAATGCAATTTTTAAGCTCTTGGTATAAATTAATCTAACCTATTTCAAACTATATTTAAAACTGGCATTTTCCACAAGGCCTGATTGAAATGTCAGTTAGTAATTATTGAAGTGGCTTACCCATGTTACTATAAACTAACATTAAAATAAAGCTTTCTGTTGAAGCTTAATTTAACGTTATTTTAGCAGGAACTATTCCTGCTAATATAAATTCATATAGTGAAATTGGTAATAAAAATAGACCTAAGGCCCAACGCAGGCGACAGACTATCCGTGACACACTTTTTAGTCTGTTATAGTCTGTGAAATTATAACCTATGGAATCATACGCAGTAACGCACTGACGCGCCGGACTTTTTGCGCGTCGTGTGCGTTGCTGCATGTGATTTCATGGGTTCTATTTTCGCAGACTAAAAAATGCGGCATGGTTTAGTCTGTCGTCTGCGTTGGGCCTAAGGTCTATTTTATTAACAATTTCACTATATGAATAAATTTTAGCAGGAACTATTTAAGCTTCAACAGAAAGATTGCATTTTCCATCTTGCTAACTTAATATCTTATTAAGAACAACAACACATAGGTATTAAATTGTTAAAATGAATAGGATTCAAGATGAATCTTCCTTATTTGTTTTTATTGGTCCAATATATTCTCACATTCGTCTTATTTTCTATTTGTTAACTTGACAGTTTTTGGTGGAGCATCAAACATGTTACACCAGAGCTAACTCTCCCTAGGGAAATCCGGCCAAGAGATTTAATCAAGAAAATAAGCCTTCACGCAGACACGACTCATTTAAAAACAACATTCACGCCCTTAAGACGTGACGCGAATTTTTGTAAGATGTCGAGATATTAATGAAAACGACCTTAATCTTTCTTAAAAACAAGTTCCTTCATTTTCTTTACAGAAATGAAATGATTAAGTAATAATTAATAAAATAACTCATTGCACATATGAGTATAAATATATTAACATGAAACATGTCTATCCATTTTTTAGTCTGTTTTTTATGTATGCAAAATGTTTATATAATGAAATCTCGGATGAGCGTTTAAAATTACTACCTGTAGTGTTACTTGTCTACCTGCATTAAATATTAGTAGTAAACCTACACAATAGACTTAAAATTTAAAACATTTTTTTAATATAAAAAGTTATACATATAAGTTTAATCAGTAGGCTAAGGTTGGATTACCAAAATGTATTTATATAAAAATAATACGATGAATCTCCTTATAAATTATTCTCTACAATGTCTAAACATGGCTGACACTTGCGAAATTACCCCTAAACGGTTAACCCTATAGTGTTCCGTATATTCAGAATTACCCTCACTTGACGTTAATTACTCAGTCTACGAGTTAGGGTGAAACCACACTCGACGGAATTGGCGGATGTCAGCGACGTCAGAGTTTCTACGACGTGGTTAAGTAAATGGCAGAGAATATCGAAATTTTAAAATGTTAGAGGTTAAAAATTGTCTCAGGTTGCAAAAATTTTATTAACTCTTAGCCAAAATCAACCTTACAGTAAGTACAATCGACTTATATTAAGTTATATAACGTGTAACAAAATATACAAAACTATTTTAAGGGTGAATTCGATCCGTGATACTGACCAACTTTTCCCGAGAAAATAATGTCCAAATATGAAAAATACTTTTGGCTTTTTTTACAAACTCATATCAGCTGATCGGTCAACTTGTATGGGAGGCCAAAAATTACATTTCATATTTCGATATATCTTCTTTGGGGAAAGTTATTCAGTATTATGGACTGAACTCACCCCTAAAATAGTTTCAGTACTTACATTTTGTCAAAGCGTGTCTGTTTAATATTTTTTTTATTTATATATTAAATTCAAGTTGCAATAAATCATAAAAACTTAATAAACAGTCGTAAAGTAAGTAAAACTAAAGTAAAATAATGAAATTATCGCTAAAACTGTAAAATTGTTCAATCGCTTGTCGCTTTCATGCAGTGAATTCTGTAAATCAAGGTGGCAATTCCGAAATTGCCAATTGCCGACAAAAGTGGAGTGTGGTTTAGCCCTAACGAACCTGGATCGCATTTGCCATTAGGGAATAATTATTGGAATTCCACGGAACTTTTAACGAGTATTCCACGTGACGAATAATTTCTGGAATTTTCCTAATGATCTAGCCATTGACTAAATTCTCCGTCATTCATTTGTATATAGGAATATAAAGCATATTGTTATAGGGCTCCCCGTCAGAATGCATTGTTTCACTTTTCTTATAATTTGTCGAATCACTTACCACTTAAATACACTATCTGTGCGAAATACGACTACATTTTAAAATATTTTTAAAACACAACTGCCTTTGTTATTAATATCTCACAACGGAAAAACCCATACTATACCTGATAAACCTAGGTATCTAAATTATATAATTGATTGAAATTGACCAAGTTTTCACATCTATAGCAAGCCTTTTATCATTCATTATTTAAAGTGGTTTTTACCCCTTTTCCGTTAAAAATGTCAAAGTAACTTTTGTTCGTTTGAAAATTCTATTTAAATTCAGAAGGTAACCTTATTTTCAGGGCGTTAAATATTAAAATGGTCGTTGCAGTGAACTTCTGAAAATTCACACGTTTTTTATTACAGAAAGAGTGAATACTTCTATACATTTTAAAGTTGAAGAGCAAGAACTTGAAAATTCATTTATTTTGTAGAAAAAGTTAAGTTTGTTTAAACAAAATGTTCAAAGTTATTCACCTTATATTTGTCTTTATTATGTACCTATTTCTATTCAAAAATAGTACCACTTATTGTTTTTTGTTGCTTGCCTATCCTAAAAATAGTAATATGCACTTGTACATAGTTCAGTAAATTATGTCTTAAAACCTAAGGTAAAATCAATTGTCAAAGCTTAAAAATCAGATTTTTCAAAAACAAACAAGTACCTACAAATGCTTTTTGTAAAATACATAATTGATTGTGTATGTCGCACAAATCAGTAGAACAATATTGTAACAACTAAATAAAAAATGGCGTTGGTACTTACTCAGAGTTGGTTTCAGGAGTAGGAAGGTCCCCGATGGTGGTCAGGGTCAAAGTTGACCAGTAGAGGGAACCCAAGTACTTCCTCGTAAGGGTCGCGTAGTCGCCTGGACGATGGGGGTAAGCCCAGTCACCCTGCGAAGTAAAATCATGTTATTATCATAAAGACAATGAATAAAAATAAGGATGAAACGCAATAATTTTTGCCAGAGTTAAAATTTTGAGTCTCTAGGCTGTTTTGGAAAGACGGACTCGGAGATGTTCTCATTGAATATTTTCTCTAATGTCTTTTACTGAAAGAAGGTCTATAAAAGTACCTGAGTGGTCGATCGGAATTGCCTTTAAAAATATATATCTCAATAAGTTGAAAAAGCGAGCGCGAATTCAGCTAACTTTACAAAAAAATCGTTCGTTTAGTAATAATCACAACCCTTATTTCTCAATTTTGTTATCACAATTGTACTGTCAGAGAAATTCTATTTAGGTAATTAGCTAATAATTTGTCAGATTTTTTTCCCAAATATAAGCTGCAGAATGCATTCTGACAATCTGACAAATTTAATTGACCGAGCGAGCGAAGCGAGTTAGGTCTCTAAATCGAGTTGGGGGCGAAAACACATTGCATGTATGTATGTATTTGACCGAGCGAGCGAAGCGAGTGAGGTCTCTAAATCGAGTTGGGGGCGAAAACACATTGTATGTATGTATGTATGTATGTTTGTACCGCGATAGCAGCCGAACCGATGGTTTGATTTTGATGAAACTTGGTAGGCATGTAGGAAACATCAATAGAATTTTCAAGTTCGTTGTGCATCAAAATCGGTTCAGTAGTTTTTGAAATATTAATAAAAATGTCCGCGATTATGTAGCAAACGAAACAATAGCTCGTTCTAACTTTGGATACCGACATCTAGGGGTTATTTAGGAAACTGAATTGCGAAAAATAATCGCGAGGTCTAAGTTCGCGGCGAACTACTAGTAACATTTAATTTAAGTATTTCTAAAAAAAGAACACAAAATAGTTTTCATTTTATGACAAAAGCCCTCGTTGGTAGATACATATCAACTTGTATATTCTAAATCTTTGTATTTATAGTGTATAAAATGTTAGATGAGAGTGGTTTTGTCACAAACAGAGAATAAAAACATAAACTTGTTTCCAGAGGTGAACAGAATCCTTCTTTAGGTCACAATGATGCCCAGAGCAAATATTATGTCCATATATTAGGCCCAAGGGTCAGTGGTCCCGTATCCGACGTTGACGAATATTGTACCTACACAACATTGTTAAGATTTATACTGTACAAGGAAGGGCTTTATTAAATCATGCTCCTACTTGTGGGTTACTTCGTAAAACCCGTGACTAAGCTGAGGTACTAGTATTTATTCTGCAGCTGAGTTTAGAAGCTCGGTGGCCTGGTGGGTACGCATTACTAGCGCTTTCGCAAGTTAAGAGACACCGAGCGTGGTCCGTACTTGGGTGGATGATCGCAAGTTGCATTAAAAATTCTCGAGCTGTTCCGTGCTTTGGAAGGCACGTTGAGCTGATGGCTAACTGTCATCATTGGAAGTCGTCAAGTTATGGCAGATGATTAAACACTTTAACAACACTTAAACACTTTACAAACTCCAGCTACTCTATGCTAGTCTGGGAGCAAAAAGTAGTCAATCAAGAGAGCGGGTGTCAAATAATGGACTTGACTTAGTATAGCCTATTAAAACTTTCAGTATTTTAAAAGTAGTTAGTTTGTGGAGAGGAAAACGCGAAATGTGACTGTATTTTATACTTTATAAGGTTCAATACGTAATGTCACATAGATATGTATCTCTCACGGAATAAATAGGACTGCTATGGTGGTTCAATAGTCAAGGCATTCGCCTTGTGATCAGGTGGTCGTAAGTTAGAATCCCACTGGAAAGCATACTTTGTAAAAAGTTAATTCCTGTCTGGTAAGGATAGTGGAGGCTTAAATCATCTTATTAACCGGAAAAGAAAGATGATTCCGTGTTTCGGAAAGCACAAAACCCAAACGTCATCTAGCGTTTGCTCAAAACTATCCAAGAATTGGTATTGGTCTACCGTTTGGGTTGCGGATGTCAGACGGCAGTCGCTTTGTGTAAAATTCAGTAACCTCGTCTACCTAGGTTAGGTAGCGGACTCCGGGCTCAGAAGCGCTGAGGATGCAACCGGGAATAAGAGAGAATGATGATGGTCCCTCGAGAAATTGAAGAAGTGTAGAAGCGTTACTTCATTAAATTGACAAAGCTTAGAAAACATAAATGAGACCTCTCCATTTCGTCTGGCCAGCGTGGAGAGTGTAGGCCAAACCCTCTGTACCTATGCTGTGGCCAAGTATATCTTTAGTAGTATAGAGTGGATTGTGCTCTTGCAGTGGAGACTTAAAAGACCTGATGATGATGATGATGAATAATTTTGTACTGTACTACAGGCATTTTGGTTGCCAGAGGGCCGCCGGGGCAGAGGTAGACCCAGAACCAGGAGGCGAAATGATCTGGATAGGTTTTTGTTTGAATAGGAAGAGCTTGCAGCAGAAATGAGTGGAGGAACAAGGGGGAGGCCTTTGCCCAGCTGTGGGACATAACAAAAAAGGCTAGAAAAAAAACAGGCACGTAGATGTGTCGTGTTGCTTTTTTTGGATTATGAAATTTACCAGGCAACGTTCTTGCTAAAATGTAAATTTTGTAATTTTTTTGCAATTATGACGTATAAAAGGATGACAAGATCAAAGGTGCCAAATTTTATGTTTAAATTACTTTTGCAACTTTGTAAAAATGGAGGAAATAGGTTTATTCCTTTTACCTATTTATTTTTTTATCTACGCAGGATTGTAAAGAATTTATAGCTATTCTATCACACACATCATGTAGGTAGATACTGTACGAGGCAGATCTAGAGCCAAGATCTAAAGGTCATTTTTAGCATGACGGTGGGAGTGTGGCGTGAAAAAGGGATTAAAATAGCGACCAATACTGTGAACATGAGTTTCTTTTGGCGTATCTTCTCAGCAGTGGTTGTTGCAAAAGGATGGTATCGGTTGCTTAAAAAAGATCACTTTAATATATACACTACACGTAAAATGTTAACAGGCGATGCGGCTAGCAACCCATCACTGTATTGATTGCTTTTCCATCTTCTCGCCCACCATGACGCTAAAAGTGGCTTTTGGGTCTTGCGGCCCTGGGCTCTGCATAAAACCGCAAGACCCAAAATGCTCTGTCTGCCCCATTAGGGCTAAAGACGTGATAGTATGTATGTATGTATGTACACGTAAATTATTCTTATTGACGTGTAAAAGTGCATGTAAAAGTCTAGTTACTGAATAAACATTTGTAATTTGAATTCCTGGAAAGTGCACGGAAAGAGAAGGAGTATTTTTTCTTAATTCACCTTTTTTTTGCATCATGCATTCGTAGCTGTGCTGCTTTGAAGCCCTGCACCTTCCGGCATTTAGAAATGATTGGGAGTGCGTTCTATATTATAACAATAATTTGTCAAACACACACAGGATACTGTGTGGTTCCCGGTAGAGTAGAATAGGACCACTCTAAGTCTTCCCGTTGATGTCGTAGAAGGTGACTTAGGAAATACGCTAAACCATCTGGCTAGCGTGGAGAGTATAGGCCAAATCCACTGGGTGAACTGACCAAATATGACTCTAGTAGTACAGAGAGGGTCGTGCTCCTGCAGTGGAGACTAAAAAAAGACCTGATGATGATGATGATGATGACACACATATTGTCAGATTGTCGAAAACAAAGAGGGTTTAAGACCAGCTAAGACTTAAGTCCTTAAAGCAGGTAAGGCGATTGGCACATGGCTCCACACCCCGCTGCGTTGTGCGGGGCCGCCATACAAATACGACGCGCGGAGACGAGGTGTCAGTGTGTTGTCCTATGCGTATTTTTTATACAAATTGAGCTACTTGCATGCAGTGCGGCCCCGCCCTTTGCAGCGGGGTGTAGAGCAGTGTGCGAATCGCATAAAGGTGCTCAAAGAAAACCTCACGCAAACGTAAGGTCGATCCAAATCTCCTTTGAGGATAATTTGCTTTCTTTCCGCCCTATATCAAGTAGCACCACGTGCGCAAACTTCCATATAATCATGAATACAAAAAAGGAGGGTACAGAACAGACGTCCTTGCATCTGCAGATACTAGACTTATATATTGTCACACGTACATACATCTACAACGCCGGATTTTCCAAACTTCCCTCACTCGCTTTAAGCAAACAAAGGTACAGGTTTTTGATTTGAATTGTAATCTCAAAACGTTTTATGGTAGAAAAACCTTTCTTGCTACTGTTGCAGGACTTATTTACATTTCTTAATGTTATTTTAGAATAAATTAAAGATTTTAAATGACACAAAAGTGTAAAATTATAGCGAAATAGAAAACAAATATTTAATAGTGGTGTTGTGAGAAAAACCAAGGCAAATGTCGGACTAGCTCCAAAGTTTATTTTCGAAAAAAACTTAAGAAGCGACTGTTTCTGTACATTATAGTTTTTTTTTTATGTGTATTCAGTAGCTGAGGAGTATTAAGTTTCAACCATTTTACAATAAGATGTGGTTTTCGGCAGAGTAGAATAGGTCCACTCCAAGTTTTCCCGTAGATGTTGTAGAAGGCGACTTAGGAAATACAATAAACAAAGTTTATAAACATAATGAAACCTCTCCAACCCGTCTGGTCAGCGTGGAGAGTGTAGGCCAAATCCTCTGGCTGGTCTGGTCAAATATGGCACTAGTAGTAAAGAGAGGGTCTGTTCCTGCAGTAGAGACTAATAAGACCTGATGATGATCTTTTTGTGAGTGTATAAAGAAATGTATTTATTTGACAATACGGCTGTACTTTTATTAATTTGTGTCTCGTTTCACGAATGTCGCGTTGACACGTGACGTGAATGGTGCACGACGACGTCCCAGACGGATGGGGGTCGTTTCCCATCGGGTCCGTATAATTATGGGGCCTTTGTTTCATTTAGTGATCTTTGTTTTAGTTAAGTATTATTACTATAGCTAATACGGAACATGTTGCGGATTCTTCTACGTGCAAATACCGTGTAGTGTACCTATTTTTGTGTTTCTTGCCGTGTGGTTTCCAGCAGAGTAGAATAGGGCCACTCCAAGTCCTCCCCTGGATGTCGTACAAGGCGACTTAGGAATACAAGCTAAACAAAGCTTATGAAACATCAATGAGACCCCTCCAACCCATCTGGCCAGCGTGGGAAGTGTAGGCCAAGCCCTTTGGCCAAGTATGGCTCTGGTAGTACAAAGAGGGTAGTGTTCTTGCAGTGGAGACAAAACGCCTGATGATGATGACGATTACTACTATTTAATACTATTTATTATTAATAAATATTTTTCTCATTTACAGTCTGCGCGGGAAGAGAAGCAGCTGGTACATTCTAAGTTTGTTATTTTCTTCTAAAGCAGTATGGCAGCTAACTATCTTGAACTTTGTTCCTTAACTAAACTAAAAATTAACGTGATTCCGAGATTCCTTCGGTTGGAAACTTGCAAAGGTATTTAACGTGTCCAAACAAGTTGTGATTAGAAACCCAAAGATCTAAAGACGGCATGGAATGAGGATATTACGTGAAAAGGGTCACTGTAACAAAAGTTAGATCCTTCGTCAAGATCCGAATCTCTTAGCAGGTCGGCTTTTGGGATTGAACCCATATGAGAACAAGTTAGCACGTAGGCACAAAATTAATAATAGTATTACATACAGAACGGAAACTCGCACCGTCCCCCGCAATCTGGTGTCCCCGCAACCCTTCCCCCGTTATTGTGGGTGTAAGCGCCAGTAAAACAGGGTAATTGGTAGTCGCACGTTGGCATTACGCGAGTCACTTAGGATTATTGAATTATAATGGTGAGAAACTGCGCACATTATCATTGTTTATCCATGGAAAACAATAAATAACGAAAATTTTATAGATTTCCGAGTGATGAAAACAGGTAAGTAAAGCAACAAATTTCTGTGGTGGCGACCCTGATTGTTTAACTCACACATTTGACGTGTGCACGGACGGATTGTTTCGTTTGTAGTAGTACTAGGTATACCTATATGCTGCTCAGTTTGTATGAAGTGCCATACCTGTGACGTAGGTAGAAAGTGTGCCTACTTTATGTAGTTAATGGTTTATTAAAGTTGGTCACTAGTAAAAAAAAAAATAGGAAAAAGCTCAATACGGCATTTGAAAATTTTATGTATAATTAGCTGCGCCCCGCGGCATCACCCGCGGAAAAATAGCCTGTGTTAATTCAGGGTGTCAGCTTCCTGCATACCAAATTTTATCAAAATTAGTGAGCCTTTGCGGGTGAAAAAGTAACAAACATACACACACTCACAAAGTTTCGCCTGTATAATATTAGTGTGATTTTTCTCTATCAGGTTCCTATTTTACCAAAATGACAGTGAGGTTTAGCAATTACTGTCATCATACATACATACATACTATCACGTCTTTATCCCTAATGGGGCAGACAGAGCATTTTGGGTCTTGCGGTTCTATGCAGAGCCCAGTATGGTTAGAGCGGCAGCGAGGCGACGCGGTAGAGTTAAATTTTAAGTCATAGTTATTTCTATCTACCTTGCGAGCATGGTCTGACAGCGCTGTATATTTTCTACGTCAGATAAATTTTACCACGCTCTTATCCACAGGAATTCACAGGATAAAATGGCATTGCCATTTAAAACAAAAACACAACTTTCTTTTAAATTTTTATATGACAACACTGAATCGGTAAATAGTGTTGCCGAAAATCATTCGATACATTCGTTCAATTTTTGACATTTTCATCAGTTACTCTATGGTTTTTGACGTTTGCGTTAGGACTTATCTGTGTAATTTGTGGACGTTTGTCTTCAAATTACTTCAAAAACTTTTCAAGTTTGTGAAATACCTAGGTAGTGAATTAAGCTATACTAGTAGTTCGCCGCGAACTTAGACCTCGCGATTTTTAGATTCCTCTATGAGAAATTAGACCTCGCGATTATTTTTCGCAATTTAGTAGATGTTGCTATCCAAAGTTAGAACGCGCTATGATTTCGTTTAATAACATAATCGCGGACATTTTTATTAATATTTCAACAACTACTGAACCGATTTTGTTTCCCAACGAACCTAAAAATTCTATTGATATTTCCTACATGCCTTCCCAATTTCATTAAAATTGGATCATCGGTTCGGCAGTTATCGCGGTACAAACATACATACATACATACAATGTGTTTCCGCCCCCAACTCGATTTAGAGACCTTGCTCGCTTCGCTCGCTCGGTCAAAAATAGCAATAATATATAAGTAATAATAACATATAAGTAAAAATGTTGTCGAAAAAGAAGTAAGTATTGTGTGTTAACGTTTGTTTGGACATCTACATATCGAACAATACAACACTCATAATTCATGAAGCAAATTAAATTCAGTAGGTAGGTAACTAGGCAATAAGTACTTACTTTGAGCAAAAGTAACTCAAAGGTAGCCTCAATGGGAGCAAATTACCTAATTCGGCAACAATGGTTGACTTACAAATTTTATATAATACTTAACTGGGTCTTCGAAATCGCCGATAGATTTACACCATCAAACTGTCAAAGTTGCTAATTTATCCACAAAACACGACCGCCATCTTGTAACCATGCTCGAACAGAAGACAAACTTATAGAGGCTGTAGATAACGTCGGCAGCCTACGATAAAGTGACAGGTCGATAGCAAAATTTAAATCACTCGAACGTGACCATGCTCGCAACGGTAACTATCGCGCGCGATGCGGGAAAAATGTAGGTTAAAATCATTATTTGCGATTGCCGCCCTAACCATACTAGGCCCGCAGGGCCGCAAGACCCAAAAGCCACTTTTAGCGTCATAGTGGGCGAGAAGATGGAAAAGCAATCAATACAGTGATGGGTTGCTAGCCGCATCGCCTGTTAACATGATTTGCATTTTTGCCCATTCCCTCGATCGGCTTTTACGATCTGCGTGGGAAGAGAAGCAGCTGGTACATTCTAAGTTTTTTTTTATTTCTCCCAGACCAGCATGATTGATCATGATTTTTTTTAATACGTCAGACGGTCGTAAAATTAATTTCAACAACATGACGTATGGTGTCCATTTTACGTGATTTTAGAATATTTTGTACATTAAATTGACTGAAAAGAAAAATCTGAAATTTTTGTATGTTAGGATTATTTATAGAGGAATGTTATTTTTAACAGCAGACAAATACTTAAACGTTTTCAAATTTTTCATCCCTTATTGAGAAGGTGCTTAGAGTACCATGACACTCATTAGGTAGATGAAAGGGTAAAAAATAAGGTACTGTTCATAAAATAAAACGACACAAATAGTGTCAATTTTCATTAATCACATTCATTTTAAATTTATTTATTACAGCAGAAAAACTTATATTAAGAGCGCTTTTTGACTCCAAAAGCATGACGTCACACTTTCGTATTTCATACAAATCCCAAAGAAAATGTTTGTTTTGACGTTTAGAAAAAAGTGTCTGATTTGACTTATTTTCATCTAGTGGATTTAAATCTTGTAAGTATATTTAACGCTTTCGCCGCGAGACTTTATATCATTTGTCGTGCCCCCAGCACGAGGCATGGTAAATCTTAAATAAATACCTACAACCAAAAACGGATATGGATACGTAAGTTGTGTCAAACTTTAATTTTTCTTGCGGAAATATCCGACGTTCTCGGAATGGGCCCGTCAATGTTAGTCGGATAAATCCGACGTACGGCCCAACGCAGACGACAGACTATCTATGAAAATAGATAATAGAATCCATGCAATCATATGCAGTAACGCACACGACGCGCAAGTCCGGCGCGCGTCGTGTGCGTTACTGCATATGATTCCATGGGTTCTATTTTCGAAGACTATCACAGACTAAAAAGGTGTCACGGGAGTTTTTGGCGGGAAGTCAAGGGGTTCAGTTGGAGTTTGCTTTAAATTGTTTTGCAAATTGATTCTAGTGGACTTTATAATATGAAATTGGTGTAGTTTGGTGTTATAAATGCTCTTTCTCATGGACAATATGTAAAATGTTTAAAGTGAACAGTCATAGTGCGGCTGTAGTGATATTAATTTGCGGACTGCGGTGGGCGTCTGTAGGCGCCGTCCGCCACTCAATCGGCTATGAAAACCAGTGAACTTGTATAGATTTGTCGCCAAAAGCTCCCCTAAAGCAATCAAAGGACCTATTACCAACCTTTGATTGTATATATATATATATATATATATATTTTTTACTTCACATCGATTGTTCCCACGTTTTATTAACTTGAGCCTGGCTAAATACGCAACAGCGTCGAGCCAAAATTAAAAAAAAAAAAAGTCCTCTGCGTTGGGCCTTACAGTTAAGCAAGGAGGCAAAGTTAACTGACCTGGAAGCCCTCGGCCTCTGACAGCAGGAAATAGAAGCAGCCGAACCAGTGCGCGAGGATGAGCAGGATGTGGATCAGGTTGATGACCCGCCAGAAGTTAGGGTACACCGTGCGGGACTCCACTATGTAGTAGCAGCTTACTGCTCTGTACACCTGTACAAGATATACATTTAAAAGTTAATTAGTTAAGATTTTTAATTTAGTTTTTATATTTAGTTTAATGACAATGAAATTGAAAATAAACCAAAACACATTAAACTTTTTCATATTGTATTATGTATGCACTTTTAAATAAATATATTAAAGTTTTAAATATAAAGTATACTATACGTCACGTATATAATAGTAAGATCTAAAAATATGTGACGAAAAATTTTTCCGATGAGTGGGATTCGTCGAACCCACAACTTTTATGTGTGTACCATGAGTGCACAACTAACTGTGAGAAATTTTTTTTAGATATTTTTAATATTGGAATTTTTTAAAGAATTCTAATACTGAAATGTTTGTACGGAATGATTAGTAAGTATGCCTAAACTGATTGGTCTCGTAAAATTTCATCATTTCGAAATGTTTTTTTCAGTTGATTAAAGTCAAATTAATAGGCATGATAAATATTTAATATTCAAGAAAAAATACGTGATGAAAAATGATTCGCCGATCCCATACCCCTCAAGGCTGTGCTATGAGTGCACAACCAAATTTACTATAAGTTTGACTTTCACTAAATGTTAGTTATTGAAAACTATACAGAACCATGCCTACCCATCGCCTTATAAACATAATTATTTCTCTTCCTTATTTCTAGATGGCGCTATAGGTAATAATTAAAACATTAAAAGTAGTACTCTAATTAATTAAATAAGACTTAGGTATATGAGATGCAATAAATGATTTTAGAGTTTCACGGTCACAATTACTGTTATAAGTATTACGGGACTTACCGCGATTAATATAGTTTTTTGCCAGATATTTTTTTATTTTATTTTGTGTCTGCCAGCGACCATGATGGCAGAAGGGCCTTTGAAATATCTGGCAAAAAACGATATTAATCGCGGTTAGTTCCCTAATACTAATAACAACATATTCAACACTTTCTTTGCCACTTTTTTGTTAATCGTGTGTATCCGCAAGTAGCAGGCCAGTTATGCCTACTTTCAAGCCCTCCTAATCGTTTCTATGGCGTCTGTTACTTTAGTAAATATCTTTGACAGAACAGTCTCAATGAGATGTAACAACTAATAAAAATGAAAACGAGACATCTTTTTTCTTAATAAATTAAATCTACCACATAGGTACAGCGGTTTCTTTGTACCGTAGAATATATCTCGGAAAGATAAATTAGATGTTAAATTAAGCTTAAGCCCCCGTGATTTCATTTGTATCTTGGTATCTTTGTTATATTCCCAGAGGGGCTGATATCGCTAACTTTGATTATTGGCTTTACTATTGGGCAAATATCTACAGATTTGTTCCCTAATAACAGTTTGGTTGTTCCGAGTAACAGTTTGGTTATTGTTTCTTAGTAAGATATTGTAATAGAACCGAGGCTACTTTATAGACATTTCTAAGCCCTAATTGGTCGGTATAGATTGGATAAAACTTCATAATTAATACTAAATAATAAATAAATTACAATCACCACAACAACTCGTCCCAAAAAAGTCAGTAATCTTAACCTCGAATGATACTGCTCACATAATTTCGATCGAACTTCACTTTGTAAGTTTATTTAAGCTTCAATTATTTTATCTTGGCAGGCAGGCTTTATGGCAGGTGCCGGAGTTCATATTGCAATAGCCCATTATCAACCCTACTTCTGAAAAAGCGCAGCACACCTCTCGACACCCCTGAGTCGCCTGCACCGATGTTGCTCCTTTGCCGGCAACTATTGCCGGCGCGTTTGAGGGGGGCCCAACTAGTGGGCGGCAAGCCACTATCGTCCCCATGGTTACGGCAGGTGACGTTGTTTCTATGGCGATATCCCAGCACCAGTCCATCCCAACTTCATTCCAGAACCTATAAACCTTTTGCTTTTTCTTGCAATAGATTTATCTTCTGCCGAAACCTATTCAAGGGTACACCTTTTATAGGTATATCCATGAATGGGCGCATAACATCAATGTATCCAAAGGGCTTTCCTTCAAACGACCGGGTTGAGAGACCCGTGATACCAAAAGCATTTCATCAAATTTATTAATAATATTATAAACTTCTTCAAAGGGTCTCTACGTGTTGGATCTGTATCCCCACGCAAGTCTCTCAAAGAACCGGGGTGAAAAGACCCGTGAATCTTAAGGAAATAAATAAAATAGTTGTGGTATTTATAAAGAACATATTAAGTCTAATGTGAAATTTATTAAAGCACCATGTTTTATTATAGGTATAACTGTTAAAAATTATAAATGAAGACACCAAGAAGAGCCTGGCTCCTTCATGAGAAAAAATAAAATTGAACCTCTAAATAATTTCGATATGATGCCACTGACATTGGAATTGAAAATTTACAACGCATTTACCTTAAGAAACCTAGGGAAGCGTATAATAGGATTGGTTCCAATCTTCAATTGGATGAGGTCCAGGGGAGTCAACGACGCGATGTCCAGCAGGAACGGCCGGGACGACAGATAGTGCTTCGCCAGCTTCTTGGAGTCGTACACCTGGGGAAAAATTATATTAAATACACATGTTAGGATACAACATTTTTCGGCATTGCGATTTCGGAATTAAACGTTTTCGGAATAAAACATTTTCGGAATTTAACGTTTTTGGAAATAACATTTTCAGAATTTAATATTTCTGGAATTCTTTGCGGTCCCATAACAGTTAACATTGCTCATTGAAAAAAAAACTTTAGTAACTTACTGACGGCTACGCGTGTGTGGAATACAAAGAAAATTTCTTTCCAAATGAGTATACCGAACAGCCGGTAAAGTTTTTATGTAAAGTATTATTGTCTTATTCTATATTTATTAGTGTTAAGTAATTTTTAGATAAAAAATCCTAGTCGTATCCTTCAACAGTATTATTATCTTTCAGGGAATTTATACAAACACTACAAAGAAAATTTAAAGGAGTCCTCTTTTATCTGTCGATGGCTTTTTAATACAAAAAAAAAAAATAACAAGCCCGCCAAAACTTCCACATTGCTAAAGAAAAAACTTAAGCATACCGAGTATAAAATAACATTATAAATCCTTATTTGAATACGTTACGTGTCATGGAATTTAATTATATTTGTCTCTGTTTCGCTTTTGGCAAGTTGATCAAGTATGCTTGAAAAGCGGCGATGAGGAAGTAAATTATACTGACTAACTTATGTTGCAAGTTCAGTCCAAGTGACTGAATTACTGTGCATGTAAACGTGAAGCTTTTCTACGCACATTAGCCAAAAGTGGTAGTTTTTCGTAAATGTGCATAGAAAAGCTTCACATTTATACTTTAAACTACAAAGAGTAGTTAAAGCATACTTTGGAGAGTTCACTAGGGCTTAGTCAAGACACAATTTTAAATGATATCTCAATTTCCTTTTAAATGATTTATTTGAAATGAGGTCAGCACAGGGCCTGGAAAAGTAGGTAGCCTACTTCATAATCATCATCATCTTTCTAGCCTTATCTCTAAGTATTTGAAATCGGCTCTGTATGTCAACTCCCTCCGTAGTTTTCTATCATTTACCATATTTTTACTAATTCCCCTCTCCTCCATGTCCCGCTTTTCACATTCCTCCGTCTTTCTAGGTCGTCCTCTATCTCTGGGCCAACGAAAGTACTACAGTTGTGCGACAAACTGCTGGCCCGGCACACCTATGATCGACATAAAATTTGATCGGTACTACTATCGGCTTCAGGTTTCTTCGACCAACGTTTGACTGACATAAAATCCACCTTTAACGTCTCATCTGTGAGCAGCCCGGAATCCTGTCGACACGCATTGTTTTACTATTGTGTCTGGTGTTTTGCACAGACAACAGGTTAAGCTCCCCTTATTTCATCAAAAAGTGAGACCTACCATGAGACCCTGCTCGAGGTACCCCGTCCGCAGCTGCACCACGAGGTCTAACGCGAACACTATGTCGCTGAGACCATCGCAGGTCAGCCAGAAGTAGTGGCACATTATCTGTGGATCAAACAAGTATGTATCTGTTAGCTTTGTATTGTATTTCTTATGTGTATGTATACTCCTAAGGTGATAATGAGAGTTTTCAAAATTAGGTATTTTCCTAAGCCAAAAATAAATTATTTTGCACTGATAACAAAATGAACATTGAACATATACCAGACTATAAACCAATTTTAACGTGATTTTAAATTTATTAATAGCGCTAAATGACTTCAAAAAACTATGACGTCATCTTCCTGTATTTCATAAAAAATCTCATAGAAACTGTTTGTTTGGACGTTTAGAAAAAAGTATCTGATTTGACTTGTTGGAAAATAGCGTCTAACTAAAAAGTTGAGTCATTGAGTTGATATTGGATACATTTGCCGAAACAAAAGTGACTCATTATCTGTGGATCAAATAAGTATGTATTTGTAAGCCTTGTATTTATAGTTGCTCCTGGGGGATAATGAGGATTTTCAAAAATGTGGAACACCAGATGGCAGGCCCGTGGAGTTAAGTCTAATAAGCTGCTGTTAATGGATACATTTGACGAAGCAAAAGAACCTGTCAACTGTTTGCAACGAGAGGTCTTGACCTGAGATAAGGTATATACAATTCCTTTGGTCTTGACCACTCGTAATTTCACAAGCTTTTATTTAAATTGCAATGTATCTTTTATGTATGTAAGTTTGAATATTTGTTTAGGTCAAATCTTGCAACTCCATTTTCAACCAGTTACCCTCAACCGATTCAGGGTGAAATTTTGTATACTCGTGTAAGTCAAATGACAATATAATATCATGAATTCAGTGAGCTGTTCTGATAATGGAGCCGGGAGATATTTGATGGAACTCAGTTAAAAAACACAACCTCATTGAGTAGAACTCGTTTTATTTGCCTTGACAAGCACTTTATGGTGCCTAGGGTCCTATGGTGTCTATCATGGAGACGGAAGGTCGTATTGTGGCCTCAAAATAAAAGCTTATACTTACAAGAAATTTGATTTGTAGCGTACCTAAATATGTCACAAAACCATAATATGGAAAACAAATTTTCAAAGTTTTCTGCGCAATTCAATATTATTTTTCGCTGACACGACAATTTCAAACATACGACCAAATGGTATTTTACGTGAGCGGTGACTTGGAAAACTACACGTTTTGTGTTTCGGTATGTCCCTTAATGAAAAATAGCACTCCTGTACAATAATATTTCTGTCAAAGATAAAACATCAAACAGCGAGAAGGGAGGAAAAGTGACGTGGTTCCGAGGTAATTGGAAACGAACGCCCTTTTTCGAGCCGACACATGATCTGTTGATCTTTTATAGGTTCCTTTATATCGTCCTAGTGAACTCGATATAGAACTCAATAAGATTGGATGCGAAAAAAAAACAGAACTCATGCTTTCTTAGTATCAGTTGGCAAAGACAAAGCCATTTCATTTTAATACTTAAAAGGTGTTTTGCTTCTTGGGAACATAATTATTGGGTACAATATCATTTCAACCGCATAACGTCCACTGCTGGACATAGGCCTCATAATTATATACATACATACTATCACGTCTTTATCCCTAATGTGGCAGACAGAGCTTTCGGGTCTTGCGGTTCTAAGCAGATAGATCCTATAACTGCAAGACTTTAATACGTTATGTTAAATATATTAATAATCTATATCTACTTATATATCTATACTTATAATAAAATAGTAAAAAAATACTGTCTGCACATTGAATATATTTCCAAAAAAATATTACTATTAGTACACTTGATAAGAATATCAAACAATAAAAACATTCTCTTCTTTTAATTTGAAAAAAAATGTCGGTACAATTCCCTTCTTGTGAGGATTTTTCAAGAAACACTCACGACACGTAAACTCACTCCACTTTGTCTACAAGCTCGCTCGTAAACAAATAAATCCCTCCTTAAAAACACAGCGATGTTTATACACTGTTCATTGCATCGGACTCTCTATTGTTTCTTAACTCTGTGGACCAAGTGTCTGAAAGTCTGAAACAGACTTGAGTGCAAATTGTTAGGAATAGGAAAAATAACCCAAATTTCTAAACATAATAATCCATACTTATATATAAAGCTGAAGAGTTTGTTTGTTTGTTTGTTTGTTTGTTTGTTTGAACGCGCTAATCTCGGGAACCACTGGTCCGATTTAAAAAATTCTTTCGGTATTAGATAGGTCGTTTATCGAGAAAGGCTATAGGCTATATTGCATCACGCCCGCGACTTCACACGTGTGGTTAACGCGGGCGAAGCCGCGCGCTGCCTCTAGTTGGATATAAGCTGTGTGGTTTCCGGCAGCGTAGAATAGGACCACTCCAAGTCTTTCCGTGGATGTAGTAAAAGGTGACTTGAGAAATACCTACAAGTTTAACAAAGCTTATAAACATTAATAAAACTTGTCCAACTCGTCTGGCGAGCGGGAAGAGTGTAAGCCAAGAGTGGTTCTAGTAGAACAAAGAACCCTCTTTGTTCTACTAGAACAGTTCTGCAGGAGCACGACCCCGTGCTCCTGCAGTGGAGACTAAAAGGACCTGATGATGATGATGATATTTGATGTAAAAATGTTAATCTTTGCTACACTGCTGGATTTAATTAAGAGATTTTAATTTCGTGAAAATGTTTCAACAATTTAATTTCCTACCTGAGCATAACTTAAACATTCACTTCGAAATATGCATCACGTACGAAGACTTGGGAAGACTAGCGTTAAGTAGGTATACATTTATTCAGAAAACTACATTATATAACAGCTACGAGTATACCTACCAATTAGGTAATGGATTTCCTGGTAAATAGTAAATTATTTGGTACCGTTAAGAAAATAAAATGTTACAAAATAATGTCACTTGTCATTAATCATATCCATTTTAAACGTGATTTGATATTAAGAGTGTTATTTGACTCCATGAAACTATGTCGTCATAAGTCTATATTTCATACAAATCGCATTGTTTTTTTTGTTTTGAAAAAGTTTTATTGATTTTATCTATCGGAAAGTAGCGAATTGTATTGTATCACATCAAAGGAAATCTTCTTCTTATCGTGTGTGTTAGTGACTAACACTAGTGTCAGAGTTTTTTAAACCGCCTTAAAGGCTTCTAACATGGTTTTAGGTAACGACCAATGTCAAAGACAGTGACCGGGACCGACGGCTTAACGTGCCCTCCGAAGCACGGATCATCTTACTTATCAGACAATCAGGTGATCAGCCTACAATGTCCCAAACTAGGACAACAACACAAAGTCGTTGTCCCCGCCGGGAATCGAACCCGCGACCTCCGGTTATGAGCCGAACGCTCTAACCACTACACCACGGAGGCAGATCAAAGGAAATAACTTTTGTTATTACTAAATCCGAGGGTTTTCGAGAAAATAAGTTAACGAAACCCTTTCGGATACTTTCGAAAAACACTCTTCTTCGTTCTGTCCATAATTTTCTTAGTAAACAAAACAATTCAGTTAGCGATATTTATACACAGTTCTTTGCGTTGAAAATTGAGATATATTGGACTTTCTATTGTTTCTTTACGCTGTCGACCAAGTACGTGCGACGCTCAATGGAAAATAAAAGGATTGTAAAAATAACATTCTACAGAATAAAAATACTCAGTGAAAATTATATTTGTTTTACAAGGTTTCAGACTTCGTAGTTTCCAATATGAAGTGCATAGCTGCTTGCGATTTCATTTTTTTAAGTCTACATCATCTTGAATTTTATAATAACCGGCCAAGTGCGTGTCGGGTCACGCGTAGTGTAGGGTTCCGTAGTTGTGAATGTCGACTACCTACTCTCCAAGCTGGCCAGACGTGTTGGAGAGGTCTCATTGATGTTTATAAGCTTTGTTTAGCTTGTATTTAAGTTGCCTTTCACGACATCCACGGGAAAACTTGGAGTGGCCCTATTCTACTCTGCCGGAAACCACACGGCAATAATCAACTATATAGGTCTTATTTACACTTTCATCAATACGTCTCTACAACATCCGAAGCGGAAATTCGAAAGGCCAGACAAACTACTTAAATATACCCAAGAGAGCAGTCTCAATCTTCTTGAAAGGTGGGTTGTCAATGGACCCTGTGCCGGCATCCTTTGGGAGGGTTTATATCGACAAGGGTTGTAAGGATATAGGTACAAACCTTAAGCGTTCAATTTCCAAGTGCGATGTTTATTTGAAATACTTATATGTCAATTACTTAAGCGACATAGGTATTCTATATATTCATTTCATATAAGTCATATTATATTAACTAAATAAATACAACCTAAAATTAAAACTAACTAAAACTAATTAAAAATAATTTTTATTAAATTATATAAAAAATTGAGGCCAAATCGCTGCCGTCACAGGGCAAAGTACCCAAGAGGCTGGCGGCATTTCCGCGTTGGATAGCAATACTTAAACGCTGTCCAAAATGCGCGCCCGCCCTTGGTTCCCCGGAGACATCGAACAGGCGTGCGGAAATTTCCTTAAAAATTTGACGAGCTTCCGCACCCCAGGGCCCTAAGGTCTCCACAGCAAAAGGCACAAATATATACGGCTCTCCCAGAGCCGCATATTTGCGCCTCTTGATGGCTTCTGCTGTCGTCGCTGCCGCGCCCGCCTTTCGGGCTGTCGCCCGTACATGGGATGCAGCTACAGTGTCTACGCATGTAGCATCCCACACAAGCGACCGCCCGTTCTTCCAAGGGATGAGCGTCATGCCGTCGGGCCTCTTGATTAAATGCTTTAATTATTTGATATTTAAATATGTGGATGTCGTAGAAGGCGACTCAGGAAATACAAGCTAACAGAGAGAGTCGTGCTCCTGCAGTGGAGATAAAAAGCCGTAGGTACGTAAGAGTCTGTAATCCAATCTTGCAAGTTAAATTTGACCCACATCCCGGTTTCCGATTAAGCTGAAATTTTGCACGCATATGTGACAATGCAATATTATGATGACATAGAGCTGATGATGAGCTCCCATGCTGGTCTGGGAGAAATAAAAAAAAAACTTAGAATGTACCAGCTGCTTCTCTTCCCACGCAGATCGTAAAAGCCGATCGAGGGAATAGGCAAAAATGCAAATCATGTTAACAGGCGATGCGGCTAGCAACCCATCACTGTATTGATTGCTTTTCCATCTTCTCGCCCATCATGACGCTAAAAGTGGCTTTTGGGTCTTGCGGCCCTGGGCTCTGCATAGAGCCGCAAGACCCAAAATGCTCTGTCTGCCCCATTAGGGATAAAGACGTGATAGTATGTATGTATGTATAGAGCTGATAGGTGATGGAGGTGGTCAATGGTCATGGTATCTCTGTAATAAAACAACATAACCCCACCAAGTTTGGGCTCGATTAATTCGCCTTGTGGAGCACTTTAACCTTCCAGGAAACTTGCTTGCTCTCTTGGAATAACATATGTTTTTTAACAAAGCATATCAATATTTAAAAAAAAAACTGTATTATTAGGCCCAAAATTTTAATATAAGCTCGCGGTGAATCGACCTTTTATCCTATTTGTGATATAATGGCCTTAATTCCATAATTTTAATCACTTAAGCGCCACCGGAGCGGATAAATTGCTTTTATATCTGGCATATTGACAGATCAGAGTATTAACTTTCACAGCCATAAAAACATTAATCATTTTATACACTTTAACTACTGAAGTTCGAAATTTTAATTCACTTGATTGAACATTTTTTTATGATACAAATTGGCATGGCTAACTTTGACTATTTTCTTTTAATATTAAAACAAAAAGTTAAAGTAGACATCACAAGACATCAGAACTACTAGAAGTCCCTTTATATACATTATGATATGAAAACCAGTTCGCGTACCTGTTTCAAACTCTACCTTTCTCTAGTGCAGTGTCCGCAAAATATTTCACAATACTTTAGAGAGGTCAGATAAACCAGCGAGTTTACTATTATTTCCCACTCCTCTAAATAGAAATGAACTAAAATAATAATAAGTAATTGATCAGAAACAGGACAAAGCTAAGAGGTAATCGATGATATGGTAATGAATACAACATGAAACAAAGATATGATATTTCCTTAATTTTTTTTTTCACTTTCTTCACATACCTACATACGATTAAATAAGTACGCTACTATTATCACAATCTAGCCTATAACTTAGACTAATTAGTAATTTCACATTGACCTAGGTTTATAAGCAATAGTATAAGAATGTGTCAATCGGCACTTTTCTTACTCTTGAAAAATGATAAAGAATGATAGTCTCATCTTAGTTCAAAGCCTAGCTGCTTCAGAGCTCGGTGTCAGTTGAATAATACAGTATTTTATAGTACAGGCATAAAAATAAGTATAAACAAACCTGCAACTCTGGAAAACTCTGCCTCACGATCAGCGTCCAGAAGTTGTACAGCACACACAGTGTGATGAGCCACAGCCAGTAGAAGTAGAAGTTTTCGTCAGGGTTCACAACAGTTCTGGGAGCTCGAACTTTCCGCCGCCTCTGTCGGTTTGTAGACCTGTGGCCGTCGCCGGTGGCGCCCTCTGAACCAGTGTCTTCTACCTGTTTAGTGGAAAGCGCGTGTTAAAATTTTTAGGTATAACAAGAAGTCTATGTTACCATTATTACCAAAAGATTACTTTCTCAGCATCACCTGTTGGTTGAGTGGTAGAAAAGGCCCCTGGCCTTAAGTCCGCCATTTACATGTATATTGTAATGAAGTTAAATTAATAAAAAAAAATAATAATAATATGTAGCGAATATTATTAATTCATTAAAATTCTATTCTTTGTGTATTTAGATTTAGAAGTTATAATGAAAATCTAGAATTTTGCATGCTTGCCTTACGTTGACATTATCTTTTGATACGATAGAACCAAAGGCATCCATTAGCTTTTTCATCATCGATAGCTTACGAAATCCCAACGTTAGGCATAAGCCTCCCTTAGAGAAGCTCGGTGGCTCGGCTGGAGTGCGCATTACTAGCGCTTTCGCAGGCAAAGCGGGCGTGGTCCGCACTTGGGTGGGAGACCACAAGTGGCATATAAAATACTTGAGCTCCTCCGTGCTACGAAAGACACGTATAAGCCGTTGGTGCCGGGTGTCATTATTTTGTGGCAGTCGTCAAGCTATGACAGAATTATTTAGGCAGCCTGAAAAATCTGACACCGTTGTTGGCAACACACGAAAAATAAACAAACAAAACCTTCCTTCTTTGCACCATCTTGTTCTGCCCCTGGTGACCAAGAACAAATTATTTTCAGTAACTTGCTTGAGTGAGTCGACAATCGACTCACTTAGCCACATGACAAATTATTCAAACAGTGATCCATCTAGCTCATTCTTAATCATCATCATCATCATATCAGCCACAGGAAGTCCACTGCTGGGCATAAGCCTTCCCCAAGGATTTACAAAACGACCGATCGGAAGCCTGCGTCCCGCGCCTTCCTGCAACCTTGCACAGGTCGTCTGACCATCTAGCATTTGGCCTCAATTCGAAGACCTTTCTGCCCCATCGGCCATCAGTTCTTCGCGCTATGTGCCCCACCTACTGCTACTTCCACTTGGCTATGTCAATGACCTTCTTCTTAATAGTAATATTAAATAAATATTACAAAATCTCACAGTTTCCTGAGTCGTCGGGGTCTGCCTCGTAGAGAATCTCTTCAGAAAGGAGTCTTCTCTTTTCAAGGTCGGCTTCTTCTGAATTGCTGAGCCGATTTGGACCGTTGTTCGAAGCTTCCTCCACCTTTGGTTGGACTTTGTTCTGAATTAATTCCATTCGAACATATTAATACAAATCTAGCTAGCAAACTACAAAAGGGAAGTTGGAAGCGAAAGGAGCCATGCTACCAGGAGTTTACGTACTATTTGTATACAAAAAGAATGTTTCCCAATCTTGATCATTCATATTAATAATAACATTAATAGGGTCATGAGTATAGGTACTCACATAAATATTTTGTTTTACAATAGTTCGTATATTTTGTCATTTTAATATATTTATGTCAGTTTAAGTTAAGACTAGATTGAAGACTTAGACTAAATTGAACAAATGAAATAAAGTTCTGGCACAAGCTAAATAGGCTCAGTACAAAGGATCCGAAAAGGATGGTTTTACTTTAAATTAACCTACTTTAACAATATTGTAGAGTTCAGAAGAAAAGTGTAAGACACGCCTCTATTTAAAAAAAAATGGAAGAGGAATCTTATAGCAGTTAGATTAGAAATGTTGAAGTAAAAATAATTTTGTATCTATTTTATATCAGTTCATTAATTTGCTCAAGATTGGTAACAAACAATTTGTATTGAAAACGTTCCATTTTAAGTATTCAAAGGTAGGAAGTTCAAGTTTTACTCAATTGAATATTTTATTCGAAAAGTTAAGGAAGGAAGTGTCAACGTTAATGTTCCTTGGTTGAAACGTTTATGAGATCAAAAGAAACGCTACAAAATCCAAGATAATTTAAAAATTTAAAAATACTTCTATTTTTGTTTAGTGCTCTGCACACGGTTTATTGTGAATAGCCATTATGGCAAAGCGGACTAACGTTAAAACGATAATGAAAACGTTAGTCTATTCATCAACGAAGATATTTGTTTAATTTTTATGTAATGTTGAATAATGCTTCTGATGATCATATTTTCCATTTACAAAATCCAAATAATTGGATTTTGTAAAAAAATAAGAAATTTGTGTCTTTTTTTTATTTTCGTTGATGAACAGATTAGTATTCTAATTAACGTGTTAATCAAAGTCCGCTTTGCTAATGGGCAAAAATGTAATTTTAGTAACGTGCAAACAAATTCTACCTTTATCTACATGCGGCATGGCAATTTATTCTATAGAAAAAAAAGTTAAATCGATAAAAGTATATTTGTAGAGTAAGATTAGTGAGTCGAATCTAACGCATCTAAAACACTAAATGTCTATGTCTAAAAGTATAGTTTTAATCTAAGTATTCTATCATTAATAAATGCATTAAACATTGAACACGAAGTCTCCCAAGTAAAAGTAGGAAAGTAGATTCTGAGTGAACTAGTAAGAACAATATCCACAAGAAAAACACACAAAATCCAGTGAAAATACCATTCGAAATCCTATACACAGACGAAGGTAGCACATGGGTAAACAAACATGAAAAAGACGTAGTTCTCCACCTATCGAACCTTTTTATTTTCCGCAGGGCCTGGTAGTATGCCATGACTGCTTGGACGTGTCTCCACCTATGGCCGCATTTGTCTGTATCAGATCCTGGCCTCTCATAGTCCTGGGACTTGTGAGAGGATGACGAGCTCGATGCAACGATAGCTCGCCTACAAAGGGATGCTTGTGTTATCGTACGTAGTGTTCAGTGGTGTGGTGTTTGTGGAAATAACCGTGAGTTTCCACGGGTCGAAAACAATAAAAAAAACGACGGGTTGCACTCTGGGAGTGCCGGCAGAAGTGAAAACTTGAATATTAACGTTGTGCATTTTTGATATTTTGGAATGGTTAGGGAATAATTTTGCACGAATTGCTTTAATTATCAGTATAAAATATTTCAAATCTTTTCTGAACCACAGTCTGTCACAAATATCACAAGCATGACCAAATTCATTTTCAACAAAATCATTTTCAAATACACAGCAGTATGGCCACTACATAGACGGTCGAGCCATCAGCTGTCACCATCCATGGATGCGCGTAGCACGCTGTAACATAAACACACACGAACATTCGCGCAAGCGCCCTGCGCCGTCTTACGAATTTTCGATCAGGTCACGTGTCCTGTCGCGAGTTTAAGATTTTTTACCCATTCCAAAAAAAGTGCACAACGCCGCTAAAGAAGTTTTCACTTCAATAAGTTTATAACAGTCCTTTTTATTAAGTCAAATACATAAAGGCACTTTTACGTTATTCGAAACCACTATTTCTAAACGAAGAACATACTAGACTCTATACACATTTTAGCAGTTCTATAATTTGGTTAATATGGAAAGGGATTTCTTATATTTTATGATTTGTTGGAGAAAATTGTTCAGTATGAAATAAGCCTTATAATATATGACTAAATTAAAAAGGACTAAAATACAGCTTTGACTTCTGGCCGTGCCAATCTTATAAACTTACCTACTCGTATGTGCCTTGGTTACTTGAGCAAAACATTGCTTTTAATCTTGAAGAGTTTTTAATTTTAGACGATATCTTTCGAGAATATGTTTTACATACGAAAACCTTGTTTGAAATGTAATTATACTTTCTGTGTACTCTGTTAGTTTAAAATTATGAATTATGTTGTCTTAGACAATGTATACTGATTATTATGGGTGTAATAGGTATTCAAATTATTTTGTTTAAGAGAATGTTGATTTTACTTTTAACCGACTTCAAAAAACTTATCTACTAGACCCGTATGTTTTTTTTGTATGTATGTTATGCGATGTCTTTGCCACTTGTAAACTGATTTTGATGATTTTTTTAGTACTAATTTGGTTCCATATTCATTTGGTGAAGATATCATTAAGAACTTTGAAGATATGGAAAAAACTCGAGAAAGAAAATGAAGTCGGTTGCTTCTTTTTTGTCTAAAGTTTTGTTATATAAATGTAGATTTTTTCTAATTGGCTAAAATACAGGCACGGGCAGTTAGTCTTTCGCAATCCAAAATAAAATAATAAATACTTAATATTAATTATAGAGAAGAAATTTTAATAAAAGCATAGACCATGAAGTGAACGGATAGACAGCTGAACAACTAAAGTCAAGAAAAAAGCAAAATGCAATATTAAGGGTGCTGGTATTCAGTTGACACACATTCAAGGGATGATCAACCCTTCATTTTAAAGTTTTCCTATAGAATCATAACCGACATAAAAAAAACATACACACGTGTTTAGTAAGACCAATGGTGCAGGAATATTTTTTGGTATCCCAGTATTGATCCAATAGGAAAAGTTGTTCATATGTGTCAACGATGCATTTGCACCCGGTAGATATATAAGGTCTAACAGAATATAATGAAACTATTTTAAGGATGAATTAAGTCCGTGATAGTGAACAACTTTGCCCAAGAAACATATGTCAAAATATGAAAAATATTTTTTGGCTTTCAATACAAACTCGGATCAGCTGACCGGTCAACTTGTATGGAAAGCCACAAATTACTTTTCATATTTCGACACGTGTTCCTTGAGGAAAGTTGTTCAGTACCATGTAGTGGATTCACTCTTAAAATAGTTTCAGTATATCTTGTTAGACTTTATACAGATGTAGAAACTCACGGTTCAAACAATGGCCGAGACTCCACAAAAGAACAACATGCATATAAATCAGCCTACTCCGTTCGCAGACACCACAGTGTATTTAGCAATGCAGTGACGCTATGGTCCAGCTGTGCACTAAGTTCGGGGTCGTGAACTATTTACCTAAACTATGCATTGCTTCTTGTGTAGGCGGGGACCGATTACGTATCGGTAGCAGATGCGGGTCGGTGCTCTTCAAGGTACGTCAGAAATGGCTATCTAGTGGAATTTTAAAAATAATGATATAGTCATACTTTAATATGGAAACATTTATTAACTGAAGGTAACTATCATTTCAATGTACTTTTATACTTTTACTAAAGTAGTACGTAGCTTTTCTAGGAATTTACATTCTCAAAGATATCTTTTTAGTTAGTTGTCATTGATGTGCGCTGTATAAAATCTGGACAATAGTAGCCTTTTATATATCTAAGTATATTTCGTACTGAACGTTTATATACTTAGATATGTATAAAACTTTTTTAGCACAGAATTTACTTAAGCATCTATAACGAAATTATAACAGCTGTAAATGAAAAATGTCTTAATTATCTCATCTGAAGAAAGTTTAATAAATTTTTTTAGCCTTTTCTTGATAGCCATTTTAAACGTCACTTGATAGCAACACCAGTCTATAGGCATACGTAATCGGATCAGATCGTGCTTCTAGGGTCTCAGCATATCAGCTAAGCGTTCCCAAAGCTATGGATGCCTTATTATACGCCTTAGCGACTTACATATCGTCTTGTCTGACATTCGTGCTGAATGGGGTCAACTTGCTCAAGAATCTACGACCGAAATGTTCATCTTTATTTCATGGTACAATAGTATGGTCAGTTAGCAGGAACAATGGCGGTCATTGAACCCTATATACTTATTTTTAGAATTACAAAGTTCCTAGATGGAATTATTATAGTTTCGGTATGTCAGTCTGTCTGTACTGTACGCAGCTTAGTGCTTAGAAAGCTGTATTTTGCATAGGTTTAAATTTTACGTACGCTGACAAAGTGTTAACTAATTTTGTAATTTTTTATAACGACTTTTAGAAAATCGTAGAACATGACATACTTAAAAGAGATTTTAAATATTTTTTTAAATTTATTTAAGATCTCTTTTAGACACAAAAGATGTTACTTATATCAATAGTTTTAGGAGTTATTAAGAGTACCGGAAATAAATCAATCATCGTTAAGATGTTCAAAAAAGTAAATTAACAGAACAATAGAGCTTCATGTTAATTAAGAGCAATCAAGCCGAAAACGCTATAAAGTGTTCGATTATACAAAAGCCTTTATTTTGCCTGTAATTAAGTGATTTCAAGCGAACAAATCAGACCTGGATTTTATAACCCTTATTTACATCGTAATAAATATTGATAGAGTACTTCGATGATTCGAGTAGCTTCCGTGGTGTAGTGGTTAGAGCGTTCGGCTCATACCCGGAGATCGCGGGTTCGATTCCCGGCGGGGCAACGACTTTGTGTTTTTGTCCGTGTTTGTTTAGGACATTGTCGGCTGATCACCTGATTGTCTGATAAGTAAGATGATCCGTGCTTTGGAGGGCACGGTAAGCCGTCGGTCCCGGTTACTGTCTTTGACATTGATCGTTACCTAAAACCATGTCAGAGGCCTTTAAGGCGGTTTAAAAACTCAGACAAAGAGTTAATCACTAACAAACACGATAAGAAGAAGGGTCTTAAATATACTGAAAGTATACTAGTTGTTCAGTTCATGATACTGAATAACTTTTCTAAGAAACCATATTTTGAAATATAAAAAATATTTTTATACCTTCCATACAAACTCAGATCAGCTGATCGATCAACTTGTATGGGAGGCCAAAAATTATTTTTCACATTCCGATATAAGTTCCTTGGGGAAAGTTTTTCAGTATCTTAGACTGAGTTGTCTCTAAAAATAATTTCAGTATATTTTGTTGGAGGTTATATAGTTAATTAGCTCTTAGTCTATTATTCTACCTTAAAGACGCTGTTAAGGGTAAAAACGGGTACCTTAATCTTTATCTACGTTACAAATTTACAAGATCTTTAATTGACATTTCCTTTAAACTATTTTAATTAGATAAGAAAGGCAGTAATATTTTGACGTTTGTAATAGCAAACTAAACAGGTGAAACTATTCAATTCAATTCAATTGTTTATTCCTTCCTTCTTTTTCTTCTTATCTTGTGCGTTAGTGTCAGAGTTTTTGAACCGCCTTAAAGGCCTCTGACATGGTTTTAGGTAACGATCAATGTCAAAGACAGTGACCGAGACCGACGGCTTAACGTGCCCTCCGAAGCACCGATCATCTTACTTATCAGACAATCAGGTGATCAGCCTACAATGTCCTAACCAAACTTGTGGACAACAACATAAAGTCGTTGTCCCCGCCGGGAATCGAACCCGCGACCTACAGGTATGAGCCGAACGCTTTAACCACTACACTACGGAGGCAGGCTAATAATAATATATACAACTAGGCTCGGCGTAAACGGGCTACCACAAAACCCGGCTACCGAACACTTTCCTGTAGGTTTCATACATTTTGTTTAGTACCCGCGCTCACATCAGACTTTTTTTAGGACCGATAGTCGGCCGATTTTTTTAGTATAAATTTCTGACCTACTTTCTTCTGACAATTTCTGACCTTAAATCAGTACATTCTATATTTCTCCTACAGCGCTTACATCAGACTTTTTTTAGGACCGATAGTCGGCCGATTTTTTTTGTATGAATTTCTGATCTACTTTCTTCTGACACTTATTGACCTTAAATACTGATTTAAGGTCAGAAATTGTCACAAGAAAGTAGGTCAGAAATATAGAATGTACTGAAATTTTATATTTCTCCTACAAACATTCGGTCACCGATTATTGGATGTGGGCAGGCAACCTAAGGCTCGTCGCTCACGGCGACACTTGTGTCGGCCACTTATTTAGTAAGAAAGTGGTAAGTGGCCGCATTTTGTGGTGGCCCGTTTCCGCCGAGTCTTCACGTGTTTCGAAGATGAGTTGATTTTCTTATACTTCATTTGGTTAGGTATTAAAATAAATGTAAACAATCTTAACATGTCTTTTTATTGAAATATACACTTTATAAATCAATACCTTTGCAAATTACAAAGTATACATGTAATTTATAATTTATAACATTATTAGTTTGTAATTAGCAAAATTATTGATTTATAAAGTGTATATTTCAATAAAAAGACATGTCAAGATTGTTTACATTTATTTTAGTACCAAACCAAATGGAGTATAGTAAAATTTTAAGAAATAGCTTGGAGAATTTTTATTGAGAGTCAGTCGTCGCTCAAGACTTCAAAAATAAAAGAACTTCCCTCATTTTCTACAAAACTGAATCATTTCCGAGAAAGGGTGCGTTTTTTTATTTGGAAATTTAATAAATCAAATCTTAATTTAAGATATGAATATTAACAAATCGTCGACGCATTAGCAGTCAGTATTTTTTTTATTGATAAGGTTTTAAGAAAGTCATCATTGTCTTTTGTATACTTACTCGTTTTTTAAAACCGACCAAGTGCCCTTAGGGTATGGAACCCTAACAAGTAAATTGCTTCTTTTCAAAACCCTAATATTTTTAGGTCACAACATAACATAAGGGTAAAACTAAATTGCTTCTTTTCAAAAACCTAATATTTTTAGGTCACCGACTTACGTACCTCATTGTTTATGTGAGAGGAATTTAGAGACATTATTTCAAAGTAGTAAAGAGATTTATTGGTCATAAAACACGAAAGCTATAGTGAATTTAACGGACCAACTCTCACTTTGAGCACCCATCATATTCCAATTGTTCATAAACATTGAAAGCAGTATAAAAATCTACCTATCTTTATTTTATTTTATTAAAATTAACGCAAGATGAATTCTTTTTTAAATAAATAAATGAAACGATAAAGTCCGTATTATAGTCGGAAAAGACAGGTTTCGATCGATTTAGAGAATCATCAACAGGCAAGTGATAGGAGGATTATCTGAACGCCATAATCTCAGAAACTAAACCGATGCTGATATGGTTTTCATTTTCACTAACAGGGTAAACCTGTTAGTGAAAACCATGAATTGTACCATTGATGTACAATAAAAGGAGCTATAAATGATTTATAGAATTACCCTTGTCCGATCTAATTGTACATAGAAATCACTGTTCACCGTTCATCGGTACGAAAAGAAAATTTTACGCCGCTACCTTTTCTCACCGACGACAGCTCGGTTCGCCGAATGAATTTTTAAAATAAAATTGTGTCAAGGGTAATTCTATAAATCATTCGGAGCTCCAATAAAAGTTAGTAAAAACTAAGTAACAACAAATATTTACCACTTGTAACTATCCTGGGAGTACATGAGACCGCACTTAAGAAACGAAAACCTGACACTTATTTTGTAATAAGATCACCAATAAACATACAAAATAAATATGTCTCAAAGATGAATAAATAAAAAATAAACATATAGGGACAAATTGCACTGATTGAGTTAGCCCCAAAGTAAGTTTCGACACTTGTGTTATGAGATATTAACTCAACGATACTATATTTTATAACAAATACATATATAGATAAACATACAAGACCCAGGACAATTTGAAAAAGGCCATTTCCCAACTTGCCCTGACCGGGAAACGAACCCGGAACCTCTGGGTGACGGACTAGCATGGACTACGCCACGGAGGTCGTCAAGATGATCCATTATTTAGAGTGGAGTGGATATGCCTTGACATTATCTATAATATTTCAATGTCGCTGGCGCCCCTATAACCCTAATCCAAGAATAAAACTAATCGATACACATTGACTCGGTAACTTAAACAAAGACAGGCGCGGATCCAGGGAGTCACGGGGTCGAGTCCCCCCTGACTCGCTGAGCTATATGAAACCCCTCATGCAATGATTGTTCCGTTGGAGACGAGCGAGGGAAGGGAGGAATGCTTGAATTTTATGCGGTTCTGTGTGACTCTAAAACCCCCATCTGAACTAAAGGCTAAATCCGCCCTTGAACAAAGCTGGTTCCTAGGTACTTTATCTTTTACTTGTCTTCAACTTTAAACATATAGTTTTAACACTTAACATACCAACTGCTCTGGCAAGGCGAGAGTATAAAAACTGAGAAGCAATTGATATCAGTTATAAATTTTATATTATTACAAGGTGGACACACGAAAATGGTTGGAGAAAGAGAGGTAGAAAAATGGTAAAATATAAAAAAAAAAAATATTTCTTGAATTCTAAATAAAAAACTTAATTCAAAGAAAGCCATTAAAATCAATTTCCCATTATCTTGTGTCATATATCTGTCGCAACCACCGGATTAAGTTAACTGGACACCTAGGCCGTTCCTTGAATCCCGGCATTAAGTTGGATGCATAGGCCGATCATTAATTAGTCTAGGGTCACTCAACGTTTAACAACTTGGCGTGTTCAAAGTCAGCCCTTTGAATGACCAACTGACCAAGACTCAGCCAAGTGATTTAAAATTAGTTCAATTTTGTTACACTGCAGCGTAGTAGCGCACTAAAACAAATATGGCTTCAAAAATGCAAACAGCTGTGTGTGACTGTCAATGTTATTTTTCACTTACATATCTCATCAAAACCTTATTTTCTAGTATTTATTTATTACTAGGTATTGGCAAAAAGTTGTCGTCAGTAATATTAATAATATATCACAAATTCATCAATATCCAATTACTAGCTATTGCCCGCGACTTCGTCTGCTCAGGATTATCACTCAATATCTTAACAAAATTGAAGCCTATGTGTTTTTCTGATATATAAGGTATATTATTATAAAGTTTCATTTATATCTATTCAGTAGTTTTTATGTGAAAGAGTAATAAAAATCCATCCATACTTACAAACTTTCGCGTTTATAATATTAGTAGATAGGATTTTAACTAAATGACTATACTTACTTCGTTTAGTGGCGTTTAATGAATGCTAGTCGTCATTCAGCCATTTGATTGGATGCCTGCTTTTACAGAAAGAGCTAGGCGTTCAGTTAACTGGCTGATTTAACCAGATGGCGGCGACATATCTACTATTAAAATGACAGGTGCAGTCATAAAAGCCAATATCACCTTGAATAATAAAGTTCACACGATATAATCAATGCAAAAAGACAATATTCCTCGGAAACCAGCCGCGCACCGTTATTTCATAGAAAAGTATCGTATTGATGTCGGCTATATCTACGTGACCTCATTCACGAAGTTAAAGTGCATTTATATTGATCTGACACAAACTTTGTGGATTTATTGTCAGAAGTATAAGTAGATACATCTATACACATATAACAAAACAGTCCAAAAAATGTCTATACGTTGAATATATTATTTCCAAAAAAATTGGTGCGATGGAGACATAGAAATAGAGTAAGAATAAAAAAAGGTCTGTCTTTTTGTATACGCTAATCTCCGGAAATACTGGTCGAATTCGAATGAAACTTTTTGTTATATAGCTGTTAAGCCTAGGCAACTATAGGGTATAATTGCTTTTGGAAATGGAACACCTGATCCAGAACTAGAATGGTCCATCTAAACTATAAGAAATGTAAAAATGACGCCTTAGCAAATGTTCTTGCGCCTGATGAACATGTCCATGCGAACGAAATCGCAGGCGTCAGCTAGTGCTAAATAAATAAAGTATAGGTATCCCTAAATGGTGAAACGGCTGAACTTATTGGTAAACTGAACGTAGTGTTCTTGTAGATAGCGCTAAGCTACCTGAATCTACGGACATAAGACATTTTTAATCCCGGGAAAATGTGGGGTTCCCATGTGATTATCAAAAGTTTTACCACGCGGGCATCAGCTAGATAACATGCTCTTTATCAGTACCTAAAAGAAAAAGCTGAAAATGTAGCTTCAATAAAATTATTCGGTAAAACGAACAATCGGGTAGCTAGAAATCAAGAAAACAAATATTCTCTAAATTAAACTATCGGTTAAACGTTATCTTCATCATTCATCATCATCATTTCAGCCGCATAACGTCCACTGCTGGACATAGGCCTCCCCCAAAGATTTCCAAAATGACCGATCAAGAGCGGCCTGCATCCAGCGCTTTCCAGCGACCCTGGTCAGGTCATCTGACCACCTTGTAGGTGGGTGCCCTACGCTTCGCTTGCCAGTACGCGGTCGCCATTCAAGAACCTTTTTGCCCCATCGGCCATCGGTTCGTCGCGCTATGTGTCCCGCCCACTGCCACTTCAACGAGCTAATCCGCTTGGCTATGTCAGTGACTTTTGTTCTCCTACGGATTTCCTCATTTCTGATTCGATCACGTAGGGAAACACCGAGCATAGCCCTCTCCATAGCGCGTTGAGCGACCTTGAGCTTTCTTATGAGACCCATAGTAAGGGACCACGTTTCGGAGCCATAAGTCATCACTGGTAACACACATTGGTTGTAAATCTTAGTCTTGAGGCACAGAGGTATTTTGAACGAGAAGACATTGCGTAGCCTCCCGAACGCTGCCCAGCCGAGTCGGATTCGTCGAAAGACCTCTTCCTCGAAGCTGGAATTTCCTGCCTGGATCAATTGACCCAGGTAGATCTACTGGTCTACAACTTCGAGGGTGGAGCTCCCAACACAAACAGGTAGGGGTGCAACATGGACATTCGACATTACTTTGGCTTTGTCCATGTTCATTTTAAGGCCCACTTGTTGGGAAACTCGATTTAGGTCTCCGAGCATAGTACTTAAGTCTTCCATCGATTCTGCCATGACAACAATATCGTCGGCAAATCGAAGGTGAGTGATATACTCGCCATTGATGTTGATGCCAAATCCTTCCCATTCCAGAAGCTTGAAGGCATCTTCCAGTGCAACGGTGAACAGTTTCGGAGATATAACATCTCCCTGTCTTACACCTCTATGCAGTGGAATTGCCCTCGTGCACTGCTCCTGTACTCGGACTGACATAGTGGCGTTACTGTATAAGCACTTCAACACTTCGATATACCGATAGTCAATACGGCATCGCTGGAGAGACTGAAGCACGGCCCATGTTTCGATCGAATCGAAACGTTATCTTGGGAACCCTAAATACTTACTCTAACTTCATTGAAACTATTGTTTGTTTTTAGTAATTCGCTATTTGCCTTTTTGGGCGTAATAGCCTCATCGAATTAACATGCTGTTTTTGCGCTAGAAAAAAGTGAATGGGGGTGTACATACATACATATAGGTTATTTGTTAGCAATATCCTAAGGCGATAACTATTCTTAGCGATACATATGTGATATCTTAAGTCTTATTAGAGCTTGATGCCATCTACGGGTAATATTATTAGCTTTAGCGTTCGGAAACGGTAAAGTCGGCCGTGAAAATGGTTATTTCATCGAAAAAACTTTTTATCGAAAATAAATTTCCGAGAGGCGATTGCCACATTGATGGTATTATAAGATTAAAATTTAATGTGGAGACTGGGCGACGAAAGTAAAAAGGCAGCACAGTAGGGAAGTATTTTTAAAACTGATGTGGATGACGTCGGTTTTAAAAAATACTTATTTTTCATAAATTAATCGTTCATTTGGCTAGATTTTCTTTTCAATAGAGTTGTGCAAAATAACAATAAAAAAACAACCTCTTGTCGGCAAAATAACAATTTTTGGTCGACTTTATATTGTTTAGTTAAAAGTCAGAAATTCAATGAAATTGTTTGTGATAGATATTGAAATTTACTTATTTTATTAATTTGTTTAATTCATAAAATAAGTCAATTTCCGTCATTTACTAAAATTTTAGCAGTTTAGAGTAAGACAAAAATAACTGACGTTATTTTCTATTTATCATGGCACCCGTATTTCTATGTTATCTGAAATTGTAACTTATTTTCATATTATGGGCAGAACTTTTTACTTACTTGCTCGAACGCAGATGGATTATAATTTAGAAAAAATAATTTAAATCAACTCAATAAAGTATAATCGCACTACGTTTGTATGGAGTGCGTTTTTTTTTATTATAATAACTTTTTTATGAGTTTCATGACTCATTATTATATTAAATTCTCGACAAACTAGCGAATATGTCAAGGGGTAACTACAGCTTGGAATTTATGTGACTGATTGAAAAAAGAACAGAAAAAATAAACCACTTTCTAAATTCGAAGAAACACATTTCGGGAAAAGAACTTGTGTTTATCACTGAAAGATTTCATAAAAAAAACATGACCCTAGGATAGTTCTAGCAGTTCTTGTCAAAAATAAACTCACAAAATTTCCAAGCTATTATCACTACGTCTCCAGATAATGATGTTACTTTGCGATGCTACAAACTTTTCTGTTTTCACGACGACTGCTTTTTTAGGGTTCCGTACCCAAAGGGTAAAAACGGGACCCTATTACTAAGACTTCGCTGTCTGTCCGTCTGTCCGTCTGTCTGTCACCAGGCTGTATCTCAAGAACCGCGATAGATAGACAGTTGAAATTTTCACAAATAATATATTTATGTTGCCGCTTTAATAACAAATACTAAAAACAAAATAAAATAAATATTTAAGGAGGGCTCCCATACAACAAACGCGATATTTTTGCCCTTTTTTGGTCGATATCAATAATGGCAACAGGCTGGCTCTATACTCAGTTGTATTTTAATAATAAATAAAAAAATTAAATTAAAATAGATATGTTAGGGGGGGCTCCCATACAAAAAACTTGATTTTTATAGATAATGGTACGGAACCCTACGTGCACGAGTCCGACTCGCACTTGGCCAGTTTTTTTACATTAGTGTTTCCGCAGTTACTGTTGCATTCTAGCGGTTCGTTATCTGGCTTTTGCCCTTTTTAAAGACATATCAATAGTCGTTCCAGATTGCCAAAAACGTTGGGATGTTGAGAAGTACCCGGTGACATTTGAAAATAGCGCTGCTAGTTTTTATTTTAGCAGTAGTACTTATACCGGTGACATTTTAACAAGTATTTTCGCAGCAAAAAAAGCGCCTTTCCATATTAATCAGCCAAAGGGATTTTGTATGGGAGAATATTTTTTTGTTTTCCATATTTTTTATAGAAACTATTTCAGTATCGTGGACTGAGCTTGCTTCAAATATTTGTTGGCGGGTAAAAAAACCATGTATAAATTCATGTTACTATTCTCACATAATAACTTTACAGATAAATTTGTAGCATCATCGAGATAGATAGCCTAAAGGCTAATTTACACGGTGCAAGTTTCTTGCCTGTTGTATACAGTTAAATTAAAGCAATAGATAAATTGTATGGTCTAAACGTAACGTCAGCCAAAGAAACGTCGCAAAGCAAAACACACAGAAAAGACGTGCGCCCCGTCCTTGCCCCGTCCTTTCAGTGTGTTCTGCCCGCGACGTTTATATACATTTTGTATGAAACCGTCGGTTTCCGTCGCGGAAAAGACATATGTCTGCGCCCCGTCCGCGACGCACGTCTTATCTATGTGTCCTGCGCAATACAAATAATTTATTGCTTCATGGTATGCAACAAGCAAGATACTTGCACCGTCTTTGGGCCTTAATTATGAGACTATGTATCTAATTTAAAAAGCAGTTTCAAATACTGACCTCTGACCAGGACTCTTGCTTTCGCTACTGGCATTGTTGCTGGAGTCATCGTCTTCTTCCCTGGAGGTGGCTGCCGAGAGGACCCGAGAGGACCCGATGTTGACTTCGCTGCCATCGTTGTCTTCGCCGTCCGACGTTCTACCTGTGCCTTCTTCTGCCTGTGAATTAAAAAACAAAACCTTTTTAGTTTCTAGAATTTTTTTAGTTTGTCTCTAAAGTAGTATTATTTTGGAAATAGTTCGCTGCATCAAAGACTCAATCCCGTCTTATTATATCACGCATACTAAGTTTAAGACTCATTTTAAACCATTATTAACTAAATATACATGTTAGTGGAGAGGAGTACTCTAAACATCTTAAAATATTGAGTTAAGATATCACGTATAAGATCAAAGACAAAAGTAGAAGATGATACCTTTACGAAGGGTAAAGTGGAAATGGATAAGTCATACTTGAGAAGTAAGAAATAAATGTTCAGAGGACGTCACACGTATATTCGTGATGGAAAAAGGAAAAGAGGTCGGCAGAGAAGGAGATGAGAAGATGAAATCAAGAAAGCAGCTGGAGGGTTATGGAGAAGAAAAACAAGGAAGAGAATATTATGGAGACAGCTGAGGGAGGCCTTTGTTGTTAAAGTTGATGACCAACAACATTCACAGCAGGAAAGCAGAGAACGGCAGCAGGAGAGGCTGCAGTAAGTAATTGCCAGTGACAAAAAATAAGATGACACAGGAAAACTTAGCTCAAACTCTTTATTCTTTTTAAAATACGTGTATCTTGAATTCCAATATTAATTTTAAAAAATAGGTAGGTAAGCACTTATTAATAGATATTTAGAAAATCTTTTTTTTTTTTTTTATTATATTCGAATTAGGTATCACATTATTTATCACTAGTAAAATATTATCCACTTGACGTATGTAGTGGGAATGGTACTAAGGCGAGAGCAACATATTGGGAATGCAGGTAACACGAGTGCTTAGGAGAGGCGTCGTGGCAAGCAACGAACGGGGAACAATTCGAAAATTTGAAGACGAAAATGTTGATAATCTTAATCTTTAGAATAACAATTTTCGAAATTCCAGAATTAGGTTTATAGAAAAAGTAGTAAATATATGATGCGATCAGACTACAGCAGTCGACCTTTCAAGTATGATTCGATCGCACTTAAGGGTTCAGATAGACGAGCGACATTGTGCCAGTGACGGACGGTTGCCAACAGTTACGAACTGCCGAGTGACGGTCGCTACTAGTAGTCGCTTGTCTGAAAGAGCCCTTACTGTCATTATTACGTTAGGTCCTTAAAATCTTCATTTTAAGATGCACAATGCACTTGCACATATATGCAAAATCTAGGTGGGTTGTGTACATACACATGCATTTTGTGCTTTGGTTTACATGCAACATTGGGGTAAGTTTCATAGACCAAGATCTCATGCCAATAGAAAATTAAAATCTTTGAAATTTAGTGATAAATTTGGATAAGGATTTGAATCGTTTTTAAATAATGACAATGAACAATTTTTTTTTGTATTTTGCTATTGGTATAATCCATAAAAAAATCCAGCATTTATAGTTTAATATAATGAAGAATCGTTCATTCTCACTAAGTTTCATGTAAACTTACAAAATAGTAAATTGTACTATAGGATCACTTGACTTCAAAATAAAATTTGTGATATATTTGGATACGGATTTGTGACGTTTCAAGTAATGAAAATGAACAACTTTTTGTGTATTTTTCTAAACTATAGAAAAATTTTGCAGTTATAGTTTAATATTTTTCTGTTTTGCTTAATAAAAAATCGTTCATTTTCACTAAGTTTCATGTGTAAACTTACAAAATAGTAAACGGCTCAGAATCACTTGACTTCAAAATAAAATTTTCCTCATAGTCAAAAAGCTAGCGTCAAAATTGTGCTTATAGTTCTCGTACTCAGAACTATTATTTCACATTACGACTATATGTTACACCTAGCTGAACTTACCTGTATTCGTATTAGAGGTATAGTTTCTTCGATATTTTTGTACATAATATTTACAGTTCATGTAGTAAGTGCACTTTCTTCGTATAAATGTGTTATGCTGATCTAAAAATATTGTGTAAGAATTTAGAATAGAAGTGATCGGAAAAAGATCGAGCATATCTGAATTGCTAGTGGACAAAACTTAACGAGATCATTCAAACAAATGTACCTATTTAGATATCTAATTCTATGCAAAAACTGTTCAAAGCAAGAGGGGTTTTAATCATCAGGTACAAAAAGTGTCAAAATAATTGTATTTAACTAAGGAGAATCCGAACAAAACCCCCTTTAAAACGTTTATTTTATTCCCTAAAAACAGTAAATAAAAAGCGCTATTTTTTTGTTGGAACTTTTACTCTTAATTTTAGTAATTATTCCAATTCTAATGTCCATTTTTTAAATTAATATAACCTTCCTTAAATCTATTTTAACTGAATTTTTTTTTTCTCGTACTCATGATATAAAGTACAGTACGCAGCTCTTGAATAAAATAGATATATATCGAGAGCCATGAATCACTCGCGTCACTAAAGATTCTAACACTTGAATCTACGGTCGTGATTTAGTCGTTAGAATTCTCACTTGCTATTAATTCATCTATATATAGCCCTCGCTTTAAATAGTTAAAAATGAAATAGTTTTATCCTAGCTTCAGACATGCTCATTATAAAAAAAAAACCTTTACAGGCATTTACATAGCAATTTCATTTAGGACTGTTGTTTATATGGAAGGATAAACTTTTTTTAAATGAAACAAATACAAGGAAATGAAATGCTAATACTAAACACAATAGCGCTATGAATATTTTAAACTTTGCCAATCTATCCCTCTATTAGTTAATGTTTTGATTTTCATACTACGATTTTTTGTAAGCAGTAAAATATTAATAAGGTCGTACCTGAGTAGAGTACTTTTAATTTCGATATTGTCACTTTAAAAAAATATTGTATTGATATATTTTCATCCTCTTAATATATTCATTAAAACTAGATCGTCAGGCGTTGCGCGGGGTTTTCCTTTGTAGGTTTATGTGTAATAATATAACTTAGATACGGTTTTTTTTCTGTAAATAAACAAATGTTCTTTACTAACAGAGGCAAAGATTGGCAAACTTGGGTATGTAAATTAACTAGGAAAGGCTAAAAGCTATGTAAGTAAATTACATAAAATATAAAGAAAATACGATGTTTAAACCTAAAGATGTTCAAACCTGCTAATGATTATTTCTGGAGAATGTTGATGATATGAATAATATGACTTTGATAACGTATCATAACATCGAAGAACCATGAACATTCTAGAATCTCCAATTTAGCATGGGCATATTTTAACTTAAATCTTTTTAGTAGGTATTTAAAATACTATTCAGAATCGTTTGCAGTACATATAATACAAACTTAATCATTTGATAAACCTCTGTCAATTCAGTTTTTACTGTTTTATAAGAATATATTATATGTGTTTCTGTTAATAAATCTTTATGTTAATGCATTCTTTCGTCAGCTTATACTATAAGTACAAACTATACAATATAACGTCTTTATCTCTCTTGGGGTAGACAGAGCCCTATGGTTGACAGAGCACGCTAAAAGTGACCCTTGGGGACCCAAGAGTCACTTTTAGGCTATGATGCGGCTAGCAACACTTCTCTATTTAATTCCTTTTTCAACTTTCACGCCCATTATCACGCTAAAAGTGACCCTTGGGTCCCCAAGGGTCAGATTTAAATTAAAAGGAAGATAAAACACTGGGTACTTTATTATATAATAAGGAAGGATAATAAATATACAAATTAACTCCATTGTATAGAAAAACGTTCAATGGAACACCTATTTTTTGTATTTTTAGTAACAATTTTTTATACTTTTAGGAAAAATTCGGTCCTAGCTATATTACCATATCAAACGACTCGCTAACTGGCGTCTAAGCAAGTCCATACTCAAAAACATCTAAAAAGCTCCTAAAAAGTCATGAAATCCAAGATCTTTGTTCTAGATATTATGAAAGACGCTGGGAGTACCTTCTGTAAAATATTGACCCAAACCTTATCCGCTCATATTCAAAGACCTTAAGAAACAATTTTTTTTTCGTTTTTACCATACACGGTACATTTACTTAAAAAAAAGAAAAGTGCGACATCTTACATTTATACTCATTGTACCTCGGGATAATGAAGTTCTTAAGCGGGTCAATAGATCGAGTAACCCTTATGAAATATTAGAGCCGTTTATAGACATTCAACTAAGTTGGAGTCGGAAATTGGTTTGGCGGGTTATGACGTTGTATCTATTATTATACTCGTATAACGAGCCAATTTTACCCCAATTCCTAATACTAGGCAAAAATATATGACTACGAGTGTGGGCGTAGTTTTTGAGTTTTAAAACCAACTGAATCATAGAAAATAGTGTTTTAAAATCTAGTCAAAGTCGCATTAGGTCGGTAGTCGCAATATAAAGGTAAGTATATAAAAAAGTCCCAAAGCAACCCCTGTTTATAATTTTTTTTAAGATATGACTAAACTACTGTTATTTTACATTTATTTATTGTGTTCAATAAAAGCCACTAACTATAAATATAGACAAATTCGCAGAGTTCCCTTTTATCCCTTTTCTAAAACAATTAAAAACCGATACAATCTACGTTGCGCGATCATTCGCTGTCTGCCGCTTCACAGTCAGTTGACATATGTATAAACTTGCGGGGTGCCTTGAGAGTCGACCTGCACCTCTTCCCTCGAGTGTTGAACGACAAAGGATGACAGAAAAACCAGAGAAAAACACTTAAAAAACTTGTACCTGTAGAGCCAATGAGTTCATGTGAAGACCTGAACTCATTGGCTCTACAGGTACAAGTACCAAATGACATACATATTTAAGGAGTGCTGCTTATTAAATACGCTTTTTATAACCTTAACCTGTATTTTTTGTATATTTGTAACGTACTAACGGGATTGCCGAACACGATTTTCACCCACTTCAAAAATCTGATTAATTTAAAATATTGAACTCCAATCCAGAGCCGATGACAATATGATAGTTTAATATTGAAGCGTATTTTTTAGGTTTTTTGGCTACAATTTTTTAGTATTATTATGAATACAGCGGTAAAATACACCGCTAAAATGATATTTTTAAAATACCAAGAAATTTAACACAACTTTAAAGGAGATTTATACCGGTCGTAAAATAACTTTCTTAATGCCTTGAACGTAAATGCCACATTACAGTAAGGTTGTATCTCAGACGGGCAGTGGCGCGGACTTGATGGAGACATCGTAAAGTACCGGATGATATTACTCAGATTATATATGTATACACGGAACGTGTATAACAGTACGTAAAGTATCAATTAAAAGTTGCCCCGATTTCAAATGTGGTGCAGAAGAAAATACGCCCCTTCCCCTAACTTTGGAAGATTCCGTTCGAATAACCACTCCGTTGGAAGAGCTGCTTCCGGGCTATAAACTCCCTTGGGCAACTTGCAGGTGCTTATATCTACTAGGTACTGAAGAGGGCTAATGTGGTCACGAGCTAGCGAAGCGGCGATATATTGAAAAATCGGAGGCCCGTTGCCAATGTTGTCACGCTGATCAGACCATGCAGAAGAAAACGCGCTAAGGTGAAGAGAGAGAGTAACTTAAGTGCGAAAGCAGGACGGGTCGCTACTTTAATAATATATAAAGACAAATGACTACGCATATTATTGTGTGATGTAGGGACTCGAGGTTTTTGTTTATTCAGCATGACACTTGCAACAACGTTCGACCAAATATTATCACAGAATGACCAGGCTGTTCTGACAGTTGTTCATATAAGGGCTTTTACAGACGAGCGACATCTGTCGGCGGCAGTCGTGACAGCAATGACGTGTGACAGTCGGCGACCGCCATCGACCGTCACCATCTGTTGGCTACCGTTTTCGCACGTCTGATAGAGCCCTAAAGACAGCATTAAATATCAAAATTTTATCCCAGATAATATTATTTAATATGCATAAAAAATTAATGTTTTATGAATATTACAATTTTCAGTGTCTCGTTAAGTAAGTTTAAGTACATCCCTGTACATAATTATGTACAGAAACAAATAAAAAAGATCCTTTCACTAGTTCAGTTGACTGAACTAGTGGGATTTTGTCTCACTAGTTCAATTCCGTCCATACAAAAAAGAGCTGATGAAGAAAACGTTTTTTCCCAGAAGTCAATGAAAGTGTATTGTTGACACAATAATTATAGGCTTTTTTATAGGTTTTTCTTTCTCAAAATTTGCCAAAATAGATTATTTTAATTTAAACAAATTTTGAAAAAAAAATGAAATCCTATTAAATCTCGTCTTATGTATTAATGACCTAAAATCATATCCATGGATCAGATGACGTTTAGGAGTTTGGATATTTATCTGCATATGTATTTGTTATAAAATATAGTATCGTTGAGTTAGTATCCCATAACACAAGTTTCGAACTTACTTTAGGGCTAGCTCAGTCAGTGTAATATGTCCATTTATATTTTTTTTTAGAAGTGGAAAAATGCTTTCTCTTTTTGTATTGGCGAGTGTTTGCTATAATTCTCTCTTATGTAACTTTTACCCTAAGCAAGTGTCACTAAAACTGAAATCATAAATCAAATTATCAGATTAGTGCAAGCCATTGAACTATAGTCTCTGGTCGAGCAATAAAAACTGGGTCATTGCTACTCGAACTCGAGCGTCGATGAATAAACCAACAAGCCGCGACTGACGGCTGAGATTGCGGGATATTTTCACTCGTTTGTTCTACTTTTTTTTATCATCATCGGGTCTTTTTGTCTCCACTGCAGGAGCACGATCCTCTCTGTACTACCATAGCCATACTTGGCCAGAGCAGCCAGAGGATTTGGCCTACACTCTCCTCGCTGGCCAGACGGGTTGCAGAGGTCTTATCGATGTTTATAAGCTTTGTTTAGCTTGTATTTCCGAAGTCGCCTTCTACGACATCCACGGGAGGAGTCGGAGTGGCCCTATTCTACTCTGCCGGTAACCAAACGGCAAACTCTGTTCTCTCTTCCACTTTTTTAACCGACTTCAAAGAAGGAGAAGTTTGTTATGTCTACATATGTCAATAAAACTGAAATCATAAATCAAATTATCGGATTAGTGTAAGCCATTGAACTACAGTCTCTGGTCGAGCAATAAAAACTAGGTCATTGCTACTCGAACTCGAGCGGCGATGTATAAACCAACAAGCCGCGGCTGTCGGCTGAGATTGCGGGGTATTTTCACTTGTTTGTTCTACTTTTTTCATCGTCATCAGGTCTTTTTGTCTCCACTGCAGGAGCACGACCCTCTCTGTACTACCATAGCCATACTTGGCCAGAGCAGCCAAAAGATTTGGCCTACACTCCTCGCTGGCCAGACGGGTTGGAGAGGTCTCATCGATATTTATAAGCTTTGTTTAGCTTGTATTTAATAAGTCGCCTTCTACGACATCCACGGGAGGACTCGGAGTGGCCCTATTCTACTTTGCCCGAAACCACACGGCGAACTCTTTTCTCTCTTCCACTTTTTTAACCGACTTCAAAAAGGAGAAAGTTATTATGTCTTTATATGTCAATAAAACTGAAATCTCAAATCAAATTATCGGATTAGTGTAAGCCATTGAACTATAGTCTGTGGTCGAGCAATAAAAACTAGGTCATTGCTACTCGAACTCGAGCGGCGATGGATAAACCAACAAGCCGCGGCTGTCGGCTGAGATTGCGGGGTATTTTCGCTTGTTTGTTCCACTTTTTTAACCGACTTCAAAAAGGAGGTTTTTAATTCGAATGTATGTATACATGTTTTTTGTGTATGTTCCCTAATTTCAAGAAGACGCCTGCCATTAAAACTAACGTGAGACACAGATGATATTAGAATGAATTGACGGGTCCCTCATTTATAGAGTCAGCTACTGGCCGACATGTTTCGACCTCACCCGGAGGTCTTCATCAGGGCAAATGTGACTAAAGTCCCGTGTACACCACACTGCTCGCGACACACATGTCGGTCAGTAGCTGACTCTATACGTGAGTATCCCGTTAACTCATTCTAATAAATACTTTTTGTTTGAAATATTTAAAAAATACTTGTCAGGTGGTCCCACAGAAACTATATCAAAATCGCTTAGGTTAGGTTAGGATGGTTAGGTTACACTCTGGAGTGCTGCCCAGCCTGGGCGGAAGAGCGCGCCGACATGTGTGCGATCGTGGGGGACGACCTCTTTTTGCCGACCTTGATCAAGGTCATGGTCGACAGCGAGACGTCGTGGAATGCGGTGCAGGCCTTTGCGGAGCAGGTTATGCTCCGCAAGGAGGCGGCGGAGAGAATGCGTGACGATACCACCGACCACGCCATCCGCCGCCGGCGCACTGGGCGCAGGAGGCGGGCCTACGGCCTGCAACTGCAGCCCCCACAGTAAGGATCGGTCGAGTGGCGGAAACGGGATTCCGTTGCTCGACTTAACGGCCCTCCGAGTGTAAGGCGTCGGGTGTCACCACGCCTTAACCCCTTCTGGGTGGAGTTGGAGGCCGAAAGGCCCCCCCACAGGCTCGCTCTGACAACCTCTCACAATGAGAGGCACCCTCAGAGCGAGCAGAGACCGCCAAAGCGGTCGCCGCGCCGGGGCTATGGAGCGCGAATAGCACACGGCCCCGGCCAATAGCGGCTGAGAGGTGACACCGCGGAGTTTTTAGTGGTAACACCACATAACCTTACCGGTCTCCCGTAACTGGTAAGGTATCCGAAGGGATTTTCTCCGCGACAAAAAAAAAAAAAAAAAGGATGGTTAGGTTGATTTTGTTTTTCTTTACAAATAGGGCAATCATATCAGGCGATGCAGCTAACCACCCGTCACTATTTTGTTTTTTTTTTCCACTTACACTCCCTAAATAGCTATAGGCTTTCGCATTTTAAGACTGGGCTCTATTTACCGATTAGGCTTCGCTTGCTTCGGTTGCTCGTTAAATTTTATTGCCTATTCATTCCATTGCACTCAGGAAAATAGCAATTATCAAAAATAATGCTTCACTTGTATATAAATTAAAAACAATATTCTTGATATATTACGAGTAGCTATTGTGAGTTATTCATTTGAAATAAAATAATTATACACTACTTATAATAATAATAACATAATAGGCCTCTACGTGTTGGATCTGTATCCCCACGCAAGCCTCTCAAAGGACCGGGGTGAATCTTAAGGAGATACATAATAAGTTAATAAGTATCTCCTTAAGAGTCACTGGTCTGGTTATCCTACTAATCCTACTATTATTATAAATGTGAGTGAAGTGAAGTGAGTTTGTATATTTGTTTGTTTGTTTGTTACCTCTTCACGCTTAAACTACTGAACCAATTTGTTCCGAAATTCCCACGGGGAGTGAAGCCCGCGGGTACAGCTAGTTATTAATAACAAAAGCTCTGATTCTAAACACTCGTAAGATTGTGACGAAATTTTCCAAACAGATAACCCCATTCATGGATCCGTGTTTACCATTATTACCGGCGCCCATAGCCAAGCAGAATTAATTCTGAGTAGATAAATAATAACATTATATAAAATTAACAATACAAAGGTTCTCATTTCGATTTGGAATCCGCTGAAATCTCCATACATATAATAATGAAAATTCCGCCACCCCCGCGCTAAATCAAGGCTTTCTGAAACTGCAACATCCACTTCAAACGACTGTCAATTGGGCGGAGGATTTAAGAAATCTTTATACGCTCTTTTCGAACAATCTCATGATTTACTCCCTTGGGAAAACTGTGGCTCATTCCACAACTTATGCATGGGTAGGAGAAATTTTCTCTGAAATTTGACTTTTTTCCATATTCTTTGTCTTTTCGCTAGTTGAAGTCGGAACTGTAAGTCAGGTCGCTCTTTAATTTTCGATCATGCACCATCGAAAGTAGTTTTATAAGTATATTTATTAATAAGGACTTGTAAGTCGCAACTTGAAGGCGACCCAAGATCCTCCCGGCTCCAAATGTGGCAGCAGACATCTACATCCATCCCGTCCTGATTTCATTCAACCTTCGAAGGAATTATACCGACAGGTCATGAGCTACCATAGGCAATATGGAAAAGTTTAAACCGACTCCGAACTGAGGAAGTCCAAGCATGATTTAGCTCGATATATATTAATAAGCGAGACCTATTTGAGGCCTCGGAAAACGGTGTGAAAGTGGCAATCTAGAGAAAAAAAAAGAGATTTTCTTTTGAGCTTTCGACACGAGAAGAAGAAGGTATATTATATAAAATACAGTACCGAACGGAAGTAGTAATTACTATATTTAGTAAACGGGTTAATCACGTATAGAGTCAGCTACTGCCGAAGTGCGTCGCGAGCCCGTGCGGTGTACGGGTCTGTAGTCACATTCGCCCTGAAGAAGACTCCCGGATGAGGTCGAAGTCAAAACATGTAGCTGACTCTATAGGTGAGTAACTCGTTTACTTAATATAATAATGATTGTATCTCACGGAAGTAGTAAAGTTACGTTCACTAGGCATCAACATAACAATTTAAAGTTTCTCATTTCAATTTGAAATCCGCTCAAATCTGCATATAATGAAAACAAACTCCGGGCTGCTCCGAACCGAGCTGTGGCCTCGGTTTGGAGCGACCTCGAGGTTTTCTGCAACATCCACTTCAAACGACTGTCAAATTGGATGGGGATTATGAAGGATTGGGATTCGGCAGCCTTATTTTTTGTTGTTTTTACTTTAATTAAACGACTGAGCGGAGCAAAGGAATCTCAATGAGAGTACTTCGGACTATCCGACAATACAAAATTTTAAAAATACATTTAGGTATTTGCAATGTTCGCGAATTTCGTTGGCGAACTTGTAAATAAATAAATTTTTCCTTTTTTCCTATAAGTTGACTGGCAGAGATTGCATTAGCGTTATGTCTACTTTTTGTACTATTGTGGTTATTAACTAATCAAAGTCTTACAAAAATAACTTTTTTGTTTTAATTTTATTAGTTTTAATTTAATTTTTAGTTGAATTTATTGTTTTAATTGTATATATTTATGCCAGTAAATTCCTTTTTAACTAAGTCTTGATACTATTTACACAAAGAGCCTTGATTAACTGCGCTTGATTGAGAATATATTTTGTTCCTCACGCACTTCGAACTCATGATGCCTATATAATACGTAGTTGCCCGAAGATAAGTGTTGGGAACGTAAAACATGACATAACATGAGATGGCAGGATTGAATATGATATTGCTGAGCGATAAGGCCGCCTTTTGCGTATTTTGTATTGTATTGTATACCTCTTAACCACGTGTGTGCCGGAAACCAGGATTTCCGGAAAGATCTACACATTGGCATACAAGAAGTAAAAACTCTATCATAAATTAATTTAAACATTTCACTCTTAGCTTCTAACTTGAACTACCTATCTAAACGTTTCCATAGCTTAAAGTGTAGAATACTGTAAGGAATTATAAAGATTACACACCGTATTTTTTTTAAATCTCAAAAATCTACATTTATATTCCCTCTCAATATAAACTTTGACGCCTTATATGAATACAAACTCCATCGTCGAGCCGCGATCAAACAGAGGGCTCTGAAACTGCAGCAACCACTTCAAACGACTCGTCAAATTGGATCGGCGGATGTGTCGGGAGATTACGGAAAAGTTCGGGAATCGACAGCTCGGGTTGATATTTTTTTAGTTTTCGATTTCTATTTTGCCGGTGTGCAACGGTGAGTAGGTGACAGGTGTAATGTGCCCGATTAGAGATTACCTCAGGGATTTTGAAATAAGTTTGGGAATCGACAGCTTTTATCTTTATGCTTATTTTACATTTTGATTTCTATTTTCGTCACTGTGCAGCAACATTTCGATTGATCGACGAAAGATTTACTAAGGGGTTTTGAAGTAGTTTTGGGAATCGACTGCTTTTATCTTTTAATAATTTCGTAATGAATATATTCGTTGTTTGTTTTTAGTGACGATGCGGTGGCATCTGCATGTGGAATTAATTAATTAAACAATGACCGATACTTTGATGAGAATTTATATTTTTATTACGCTCTATTTAAAAAGAGGTTTAGTTTCTTGTTTCATTGTAATTTTTATTGTACGTATTTTTATTTATTTTCTCATTTAAGTTTGTCAATTTATAAAAATTAAATACGTTTTTTCGTATTGCATTAGTTATTTTTACTGAAAGTATGTTAGTGCCTTGGGCTTAACTTGCCCCAAAAATTTGGCAAATTGGATAAAAAGTACTCCGTATATGTATGTATGTATTGCTCATTATGTGTAAGAACGACAAAGCAACTAAGTATACAACCAAACGTTCACTAGTTTCGACTGCTAAAATAAACACTTGTGAGAAAACAAGGCAATGCCAATTGCCAGCATCGCCAAACTTCCATTAGTTTATTATCATAAACAAACACGCAACTCTGCCAAAATGGAATGAAGGAAATTATCAAAATCGTCAAATCGATTCCACTCACGATATAATTCCATGATTCTACTGAACGTTGACAGTAGCATCGATTTGACAACCTCGACTCGGAAATTCTGGGTTTGATGCTAGTCAGGGCAAGTAGTAAAATGACCTTTTTAGGGCTCCGTACCCAAAGAGTAAAAACGGGATCCTATTACTAAGACTCCGCTGTCTGTCTGTCAGTCACCAAGCTAATATCTCATGAGCCGTGATAGCTAGTGAATTGAAATTTACACAGATGATGTATTTCTGTTGCCAAATTACAAAAATACTAAAAACATAATAAAATAAATATTTCAGTGGGGCTCCGATACAAAAAGCGTGATTTTTTAAAGATAATATTACGAAACCCTTCGTGTGAGAGTTTGACTTGCAATTGGCCGGTTTTAAAAAAATTATTCTGGGTTTTAGACGTTTATCCACATAATGGAGGTAATAAAGGTACAGTCAAACGACTAACATCGATTTAGAGTTTCCTTATTAACATATCAGCAACAGAAAGTCCACTGCTGGACATAGGCCTCCCCCAAGGATTTCCAAAACTCAGTGTTTATACTACCTACTAAAAGGCAATGTGTAGGTACCAACGTATATATAAAATGAATGGACAGCGCACAAAATAAGTTAATCATATAAGTTAATGAATCATAGTGTCCTCGAAGCTATTTGTTTGCAGTCAATAAATCAAGTCGGGGAATAAATCAGAAAACAGAGCTGCCAACTAAACAATATTTCCTTAGTTGCTTCGGTTGGTAACTTGGTAATTGTGGGTTATCAATATTTGTTGTCGCCGGGTCATTTTACGTTGTAAATATTAATTTAGTTAAGAAGACAGAATAGTTTTGGCATAGGAAATGTCTTTTAATTCGCTCCAGTGTAGGCTCTGCCTCTACGGTTCAAATATTTTGGTGGGCGAATTGCGATTAGAGCAAGTGGTGAAAATAATATTCAAAAAGGCTTTAAAGACACTTATTAACTAGAGCTGTAGAGTACAAAATGAATTGTTCGAGAAAGTCAAAAACGAAAAAAGATATGGCCGATACAGTGCAAAAATATATTGTTACTGTCACATCCCATTTCCTATCGGTGATCACTCTGTCGTGATACGAGTCACTGACGAGACACACTACGTCTAGTAGGTCTACTTATGTTTCTTTGTTGGGAAATAAAGATTATTCAGATACTTAGTATATCCAGGTGAAAAATTGATCAAAATAATCACAGATTTCTAGCCGCATTGCCTGATAACAATTATGTGATATAGTGTGAACAAAAATTTGTTTTTGCTTTAGATAAATTATTAAAAAGTATGGTATTTTGTGTGATTAGCAAATGATTACGAAGTTACAGCGCATTTAAATTTTGCGTAATGTCACGATTAGCTAAGATTTTTAACCAACAGTGACGTAAATCCCTCTTACTAATAAACTTCGAAGCTCCGAAACTTTGTGAATTTTTACTACGAATTTTTACTTGCGAACCGAAAAAATACGGGTCCGTTATTTTTGGATAGTTATAGTTTACATCTATATTCCGCTTCACACCTAACTCCATCATCTTTAGCGATCAAAACTACTATTCTTGAAACGCTGAGTCAATAAACTAATGATTTTCTAAATAAAAAACCGTTCGTAGTGACATCGCGTTCCAAAAATGGGTCTACAGCGCGGGAAGACTAAGAGCATCAGAAATATTACACGATTTTTCTTTCTTTAAAATTTTCTTCTAGTACTTTTCAATGTGAAATTGGCAACTTCATATTGAAAAGCTGGAAGCAATTGAGAACGACAAATCTAGTTACCTGCAGGACTTTTCTAGAACAGATTGCCTAGCCATCTGCAAGAAATAAAATTGTTCCGGTGCACAATAAATTGAATGAAAGGACTACTACCATATTTGAGAGCCAAGCTCTTGTCGACGTCATTGTATAGAATGAAATAAAAGATTACCTCTTCCTTTTTGGAAGTCGGCTAAAAATGACCTTATATGAACACAAATTTAGAGGTACAAGTAGCGCTTAGTAAGAATTTACTCGTGCCTTACAACTCGTATTACAGGTATAGCAATACATAGAAGCCGAGTATGATTAATGCTACTACAAACGAAACTGTACATCCGTGCACATGTCAATGTGTGTGTTTGCCCCTCAACAAAATCAACAAGGCGAGAACGGGGGAGAAGTGCAGGGACAGGGAATTGCATATTGTGTGAGACCCAAGGAGTTTCCGTTCTGAATGTAATACTTATTTTAATTTTATGCCCATATCTCTAAACTGGGAAACAATCAAGCTATGTAATGTAAATTGGTAGTAGCATTCGTAATATACCATCGTATTAGATAACGAGAAATTGTAGGGAATTAATTAAAGATAATTCGCATCAGAATATTCATATTATTAACATATTTTGATGTAACTATTTATGTTAGCTTCAATGTCAGAATTTAGCACTTTATTCTAATTAGAAATTGTTTTGCTCAGTTTCAGTCCTTCAGCTACATGAAAAAGCTTTGAAAGAAAATACTGATGTAAAAATAGAAATTAAAGTTATTGAAGTTCCTGATTTGTGGCAGTGGGCGAGCGTTGCGCGACTCAGGTCTGCGATGATCGCCAAAAGTCGCCGACCTGCGGGCATACTGTCATTTCAGGCCATTCGGTTGTTTTAGGACTTAAACTCTGCAAATGACAGAGGAGTAAGTATCGCCAAACACTGGTCCACATCTATATAAAATCGCCATTCCGACTCGCTAAGAAGAAAAAGCTTAAGGATAAATACGTGATATGCATGAAGTGGTTTATATTTGTAGAATTATTTATTGTTGTAGTTCAGAAAATATTTACAAGGTTACTTGAAATTCACAAGAACAAATTTTGTGTCTTATCTCCGATTTCGAAAAAAATAATTATTACAAATGAAATTCCCCTGCAAAATTGCAACGTCTATCTTTTGAAAGTTAATTTATTTGAACGACAAAGTTCAAGCTGTAAAAGCATCACCAGGGGGAACTGCCACAAACACCTCTTGTACACGACGATCTGGCAGCCCGCCAAAAACATGTCGATATCTCATCATAGTATAGGGTTGTTAACCCCTGAAAGCATTGTGGGCTTCTTAACTTATCTAACAATCACCATTTAACTTGATTTAAGAATTATAGCCACCGATTGATTTAAAAAAATTGAAACAAAAAACTCGTATATCCTATTGACAGACGACGACGACAGGTTTGCGGATAAAACAAATTGTACCGACTTTATATTATATTCATTGCATTACTTTATATTATAGGAAAAATTTCATACAAAATTAATCATTCTTAGAAAACGATTACTTAATATAAAGTTGTTAATTATTTAAAATGGGTATTAAACATGTAAAATTATGGAAAATTAACCGTAGCCTTAAAATGCTTATCAGGCGTAACACCTTTTGCTGGGGCGTCATTTTTGTATTTATTTTAGATTAGCTGGACAATCACGGTTATGCATCAGGTATCCCATTTTTCAAAATCAATTATAACCTATATGTTGCCCAGGCTTAACAGCTATATAACTAAAATAGTTTTATGTGAATCCGTCCAGTTTATCCGGAGATTAGCGAGTACAAACAGACAGTCATTTTTTTAAATTATTACTCTATTACTCCATCGCCCTAAATATATATTTTTGTAAATATATTCAATGTACAGACACAGCTTTTTACTGTTGAGATGAATTTTCCTTGTTGTAATTTCGGAACTTTGCTTTTAGCGTGTTCAGGACACGCACTTGGTCATTTATTTTGAATTAACTTTAGACTGAGGTTTGGATAAGCTTGTCAAAAATATTACTCATTTTGTCAGGCAGGATACTCGAATGAAAAAAAATAAAGTTATACACAATAACCGTCCACAAAAACCTCTTTTTTATACTGCAACTACTATTTTTTATACTACAACGGTCTGGCACTCCGCCAAAACTACGTCAACATCTCATCGTACAGAGTTGCAACCCCTTGTTACCTTACAAACTTTTTGAAATCAATAAAAATTTTCTCATTAAGAAAAAAAAATTTACGACAATTAAATAATTAAAAAAAAATTACGGTGAATGTAGCAAAAACTTCTTTGTCCAGAAGGACCACAGCGAGACCTTCCCCTAGAAAGGGACGACGTTAAAAACTCAGGAGTGGATAGCAACAAGCTGCTTTGGATCGTAAATAGTGGAAGCAAGAAGACCACCGACATGAAGATTGCATAAGCCTAAAAAAATTAAAATCTTTTTTTGTTTTCCTATTTCTTTTTTCGGTTGCAACTTACACATTATAATTTTGTTTTACTTTTTATTAAAAGTGGAATAAACTTCATTGTACTGTTTTAACGCATTTTTGCAGTAATTAAAGAATACTTACTTAACTTAAATATTCATAAAAAAACATGAATAAGTATATAAAACTGCCTTAACACCTCTTTAGGCGATTTGGAACGTTGCCAAGAACATGCCGATATCTCATAATACAAGGCTGCTACCCCTTTGTTGCTGAATAATGGAAGAATAATTTTAAAAGATCTGTGGCGACCTCTGCTCCAAGGAACTGAATCACAAATAATGACAACCGACAATATAGTTCACAAGAAGCATACAAGATGGCGCGAGCAGTATCCTACATCTCGATCTTAGAGTTCTGGTTGCAACTGACTATATACCTGTATACAACCTCCGACAATACACCGTCGGAGCCGGGGTTGCCTAGGCGCAACACCATGGCTGGCGGGAAGATCTTCCCTTTGTGGCGGTCGAGCATATCACCTCGCTCCCGCTACAGATCCCTAGGTTGTCCTCTCGAGACCCGAATGTCATGATATCAAGATAGTTCCATTGTTTTACTTTTTTGACAATCTACTATTATTATGGAGGTAAGTAAAAGAGAAAATCAAAGGGGGCTCAATTTTTTTTTGTATTTTATCAAAATATAATTTAAGCAATAAATGACGAGTTCAAATCGGCAAAAATAGAAGCAAAGGCAGTCATAGAAAACTTATTACATCTAATTGCTTTGTTATTTGCGGCCATCAAGTCTTCCTAAGTGCAGGTGTTTGGACATCTGGGACACGCAAGAACGGTTATTTACACCTATTAGGTATTTCAAAGGAATTATTATTACATTGTAAGTAGATAGGTACATCTTAAATATCTAAATCTGTTATAACAGTTTTTCATTAATTTCGCGCTTTTATGATGAAAAGAAGAGTGTTTATCTTGAGTGTAAGTAATCAGTTACACCCACGAACTATAAGTGCTCTCGCTCGCTTCGCTCCAACCCTTGTTTGACAATCTGCTATTATTTTGCTGTACAAATTTGTACGAGTTGTTTTCTTTTTCTCGGGGAAAGTTGTTCGGTATTGAATACATCTTTTAAAAAGTTTAGTGTACTTTATAACACTTTTAAATAAATAATATATATTTAGATATATATATATTTTAAGTACCCGTAACCGAAGGGCATGTATGAAAAGATTGATGAGTTTAGATGAAGCAAAAGAGGTTTGTCAGGATCGTAGCAAATGGAGGTCCATAGTCTCTGCCTACCCCTGCGGGAAACAGGCGTGATATTATGTATGTATTCTCTTTCTCGGCCTTCCCCTGCGACGACGACCATCCGCGGGTATCCAGGGAGTTACTCTATTCGCCTATAATAATATATTATAAAATGAAAATTCATAGTAATACACCTAAATGCAACATCGTGCCCGCTGACATGTAATAATTGATAAGGTGCAGCCTTTCCAATCGGGTGGGCCGAGGGCCGAGATAGCTAACGATAACCTTGACCTTTAACAGATATTCCAACTAGAAAAGAGTTTATTAGTATGTTTTTAAATTCATTGGGTGCGCGTGGACATGCCTAGCCTACCTATCACCTTATAAACATATTTGTTTTTCTTTCTTGTCACTAGATGGCGCTATAGGCTGTAATGGAATTATTAGACTTTTATTACTATTATTAAAATAAAGTACTATTATCGAAAAAACCGATATATGGAATTTTGCCGACTACGATTACGGAAAAATTGTCGTGAGATAACTTCTTCCGATGAACTCAAAAGTATTGTACATTTTCTACCGTACATTTTCTTTCATCCGCACGACTGAACAACATGTGAAGTCGAAGGGTTGAGCTGTGTCAGTGAGTACTCAACCAAGAGAGATATTTTGATGTGGCTCTTGAGCATTGAGTAAGTTATATGATCGAAGCTATCGAGACTTTAAACGACTACGAGTATTCAAATGCTGTATTTACTTTTAAGACTTTAAATTGTAAGTATAACTAAAAGAAACCCTTTTACTGTTATCCGTACGACTGTACAATATGTGAAGTCGAAAGGTTGAGCCGTGTTAGTAAGTACTCAACCATGACCGATATTTTTATGTAGCTCTTGAGTATTGAGTAAGTTATATGGTTAAAACGACTACGAGGATTCAAATGCTCTGTTTATTTCGAAGACTTAACGCGTTAAGAACTTAACAATGGAAGTATAACTAAAAGGAATCGTTTTTGTAGCCATCCGCACGACAGAACAACATGTGAAGTCGAAGAATTGAGCTGTGCTATTTTGTTGTGACTCTTGAGACGTTGAAACGACTCAGAGAAATCTATTTTGTATTTTTGTGTAGACTATTTGAATCACTAAAAAATACAATTGTATTTTATTTATTGGGTCAGAAGTTTAAGCGGTACGTATATACCTAAAATCGGTTTTCTGCCATCTGCATGAATGAACAACATGTGAAAACGAAGGGTTGAGCTGTGAGTGAGTGCTCAACCAAGCGCGATATTTTGTTGTGGGTCTTGAGATGACTACGAGAAATCTAATGCTGTATTTATTGTATAAACTTTGATTAAATTTCAAATAAATCCAAATGTAGATATGTGACTAATTTGTTAAGTCAGACGTTTGAGTGGTATACCTAACTAAAATAGATAGATTGAAGAATATGTGAAGTCGAAGGTTTGAGCTGTGTTAATGAGCGCTCAACCAAGCGCTATTTTGTTGTGGCTCCTGAGACGTTGAAATCTCAGATTGAAATATAAAGGATTCCAAATAATTAAAGAAATTAACATCACAATTCTTCTATGTTCCATTCTGGACTAAAGGCTTACCAATCAAAGGTAGATTTTCTCATAACCACCAGAGTGAGATAAAAGTTTATCGTTTCTAACGTCACCACACTGACAAAAGCAGTTCACAGACTTATTTAAAAATCCAAAACTTTTCCTCACTTCATGAAAAAGTATCCTGTTTGTAGAAAAATAAAACCATTGAGTCAAGTATTCAAAGATTTACCCGGATTAAAATTTAAAAAAGAATATCAGAAACTTGTTATGTTGTAATAAAGGGAAGCCCAGTACAAAAGATCAACCGCCATATCGTTCCATGTTTATTCATAAGTTGGGATAATTTCCGTGGCGTGCTCGGCGAGAACAAATGGCGACGCGGCAGCCATTACGAGAATCCTTATTAATTTCTGTTGTATTGGCACAAACGGCCTGCTTGCAGGAAAATTATAAGCGATGATTAATTGTACAAGTCTTTTCTAGTGAGCTTTTTTCTAAACTGAGTAGAAGAAATAGTTAAACCAGTTTTGCTACTTGCGATTTGGTTAGTAGATACCAAACTTTTGTTCTAAGTAATTAGGAGAACTATGTAGTTGCATGTCCCATATTGCAACTATTGATTAAAACACAATTTAACTACTAGTAGCCCTGATTTCAGCAGTCACTCGATTTTGGTAACATGTAGCAAAAATTTTTGCTTCTAACAACCATTATTTTTATCAGTGTAACTTTCCTGGACAAACGTGACAAACGTGCTTTAAATGTTTGCTTTACATACAAACTCGGACCAGTTGGTTGGTCTCTGTTTACACTGTGGTCGACTTTTAAGAGAGTTCTAAGCATTTCGCTATATTTTTAATGAGGACATTATTTTATTCAGTAAATAACACGGATTGAATAAGGATGGTAATTTTTTTTACACTTTATACAGAGTAAATGTACGATCAAAAGTGAAAAGAGTGTTTCACCCAATCCTCCAAACCCTCATGACAACTTGAACAAAGTATCTTACGTTTTTCGAGATCACAGTCATCTTGGTACCATAGACGTAGAGTATAGACATGAATTGAGTTGCCGCTTTACAGAACACCTTCAAACTACAAACTTACTTAAAAAAAAAAAACATTTTTACTCTTTTATTTTTGTTTTCTCAATCAATTTCAATCACGTACACGAGGTAGAACCAATCTTATAATCCTGATAGATTACAATCCTGAAGGGTAGGCCCTTCGGTCATTCGTCAGAGAGTTTACATGTGATGTTCCTACGCTAAGATCTGGAAGTTAAACTTTACGAGTTACATATGCGAGTAGAGACTACAAGTAGCAAATTATAAAAAAATAGTATTTTATGTATTTTTACTTACAAAAATCATCTATCAGTCATTTCTCCTTAGTGGAAACCTACAGGAATGTAGTGTAATGTCTAATGTGGTTTCAAGTTAACAAAGAAACAGAAAAAGAAGAATAATGCTGGTCAAAATATTATCTGCAGGTATGTTCAATCCAAAAACTGGAAAACTGATATGACTATATTAATGATTAATTTAAAAAAAAAAAACTTTATTCGTGACTATATTATATTTTATTTAAACGTAGATAAATAGCCTTTTTGAAATAATTTATAGTAAAAGTCCCATAGCTAGGCAAAACGAGAAAACATTTCAAAAAAATCTTTCGTGAAAGTTTCAATATCAAAGACTGAATCTTCTCTTCAGTAAGTACTTAGTCAACTTCAGCTAACTTGCTCAATCTGAACTACATTTATGTATTCAGTAGGTGGATAAAACTTCTAAGGAGTATTTTGATAAGGTCGATCGTGCCTGTAATTGAATTTAAAAAGTTTCCCCACGAGAAACAAAGTTTGCGATGTATTTTAAAGTGGTTTATAGGGGATTTAGATATTCTTACTTCAGAGTATATAGGTACTTAATTAATTAATGATACAAAATGGAGCTTCAAACAGATTATCTTCTTTTGAAATTCGTGCGCCACAGAATAGGTAAGTACTACTACAGAAGTACAGAACTACAGAACTACAGAATAATCTTATCTTATACCTTTAAACGAGCAATTCTTGTTTATTTATTTATTTAAATGTATATAAATTTATTTCTGTGATCTCGGAAACAGCTCTAACAATTTCGCTGAAATTTGGTATATGGGGGTTTTCGGGGTAAACAAACGACCTAGATTAGTCTTATGTTTGGGAAAACGCGTGTTTTCGAGTTCTCATGTGTTTTTCTTTCACGCAGAATATGGTCGCTAATTTCGTCCTGCCAGCCACTGGCCGATGGTCCAGCGGTTAAGACGCGGACGGCAAGAAACGAGCGTTACTTTTGTTTTTTTTATATGTTAAAGTTTATATATACTTTTTTAAATCTTTATTGTTTTTAGACAAGTTTAAAAAAGTTTATGTAATATTTATGTGAGTAAAGTGATAATCTATTACCTAAACACCACCATATTACAATAAATAGTAATAACCGAGCAAAGCTAGTTCGCCCAGGTACTTACTCTTAAATATGAAATTAGCCGCAATACCTCTTTATATTTCTTGTTGGTTTTTTCGTATCATTAAGTTAGCTTAGTATCTAAAACAAGTTAGCTAAATACACTAATTACCAAGAACTCAGCAAAGAGAAGAATCTAAAAAAATGATATCTCTGATATTTTCAGAGACCTGAAATCTCTAGGCATTCGTCTATTCACAGGGTTTTAATGAATAAGCACACTCATACCCACAACAGTATGTAAAGTATATCCCCCTTAGGAGCACACAAAACAAAGAAGGAAGAAATGAGTAAAAAATTTATTGTATTCAAGGATGTAGGTACTCATAAATTTCCGCATCTACAAAAACAATAGATACAATACAAGGGACGTATTTTCGTTTCGCTAAGAACGCCCTCGACCGACTTGCCCATTCATATTTCACACAAAACACTGCCTACTAAGCATTCAAAAACCTACAACAAATATCACATTTCGAAATACATTGCTCTGTCATCTTACAATTCTAGTTTGACCGTCCGTTATCAACAGTCAATGGATTGGTAGTAAACGTAATAATATGAAAAATTCGCATTTGAATACTAGTGTTAGAATACAGTAGTGGTAAGCCAATTAGTTACACCGTTCTTATGGTTTCAAGACTACGTTACATGTACTAGATTATCTGAAAACATGACTCTGGTGTATTTTTAAACATGGCTTACTGGCGTGTTTATAATAATTTATTTTATTTGATTCTGTATACTATAATAATTATACTATTTGTAATTTTGGCAACATACACTTATTATATGGTCCGGAAGTTGTAATTCTAAATCTTTGTCCGAGAGCTTTGGGTAGGTATTGGAGGCAAGCTGAAAACTTGTCTTATTTTTCTCCAATGGGAGTAGCGGGGTTAAATCAATCCTTAATTTTTTAGTGATATATATATTTTAATATCCTTTTAGCGGATATTTAAGGATATAAAAATAAATAAGCCAGATTACTGACCGAGCGAGCGAAGCGAGCGAGGTCTCTAAATCGAGTTTGGGGCGAAAACACGTTGTATGTATGTATGTACCGCGATAACTGCCGAAACGATGGTCTGATTTTGATAAAATTTGGTAAGCATGTAGGAAATATCAATATAATTGTCAAGTTCGTTGGGCATCAAAATCGGTTCAGTAGTTTTCTAAATATTAATTAAAATGTCCGCGATTATGTAGCGAACGAAAGCATAGCGCGTTCTAACTTTGGATAGCGGCACCTAGGTGTTATTTAGGAAATTAAATTGAGAACAATAATCGCGAGGTCTAAGTTCGCGGCGAACTACTACTTTATCGACCGAGCGAGCGAAGCGAGTGAGGTCTCTAAATCGAGTTGGGGGCGAAAACACATTGTATGTATGTATGTATGTATGTATGTATGTATGTTTGTACCGCGATAGCAGCCGAACCGATGGTTTGATTTTGATGAAACTTGGTAGGGATGTAGGAAACATCAATAGAATTTTCAAGTTCGTTGGGCATCAAAATCGGTTCAGTAGTTTTTGAAATATTAATAAAAATGTCCGCGATTATGTAGCAAACGATACCATAGCGCGTTCTAACTTTGGATACCGCCATCTAGGGGTTATTTAGAAAACTGAATTGCGAAAAATAATCGCGAGGTCTAAGTTCGCGGCGAACTACTAGTTTATTTAACTTGGAGGAATGGAAAAGGTGGACTCATAGAGATGGCAAACAGAAATCACAAATACTTTTATTTTTGGTTTTATCAAGATCTCTTATCTTCCCATAAATTGATAATTTTATCAGCTTTTGACGCGTACCGATATTTGCCAATAACACTTAAAAAAAAAATTGTAGGTATTTGCGTTCGTGCGGCTCTAACCAGACAAAACCTAGTGCTGTAAGACCCAAAGGCAACTTTAACAAACACAAAACCTTAAAATAACTGGGCAAGTGCGAGTCGGCCCCGTTCAAGATGGGTTCCGTAGTTTTAGTGTGGAACAAAGGTGGCGAATAGCGGATTTTGAGATGTTAGACTCAGACACATATACGTTTATAAGTGATGCTCACGGTACCCGTTCCTGGTTGGATCACTCCGTATTAACAGAAGCAGCTTTGTGTTCAGTAATAAGTGCTTATGTAGACTATAGTGTATCATGGTCTGATCATTTTCCGTTAGTAATCAAGTGTAAACTAGATAACATACACCCTAAAACATTACAGAATAATTTTAAACAGAATAAAATTATTTGGGGTGACAGAACTAAACAGCAAATAGAAATGTATAAAAATATCTGTAATCAAAAATTTAGAGAAATAGATTTTTCGGAAGATTGTCAATTATGTAGTGATAATGCTTTGTGTGATATTAAGGAACATACAATTTTAATTGAAAATATGTATAAGCAAATTGTATCTATATTAACTGAAGCATCTATAAATAGCTACAGAGAGGCAAAGATTTGTAAAAAAAAAAGAGACATGTTATAGGATGGAATAAATATGTGAGTAGTGCGCACAGGGAGGCCAGGCTTGTTTTTCAAGATTGGGTTCTAAGTGGTAAACCTAAACATGGGCCTTTGTTTGATTTAATGAATGAAAAAAGGAAATATTTTAAATCACAACTTAAGTGGTGTCAGGACAACCAAGAAAAAATTAAAATGGAAATAATTGCTACTCATCATTCTTCAAAACAATTTAAATCTTTTTGGAAAGAAACTAGCAAGTTAAATCACAGGCCTGGTTTTCCTGCGAGTGTAGAAGGGGTGAGCGAGCCTGCTCAAATCGCAGAATTGTTTAAAAAACATTTCCAAGTGAAAACTCCTCTTGAGACGGGACGTGCCTCACATACCAATGTACAAGTACCGCAGACAAAGATTGAGCAAAGTATTGTTATTACCGCAAAAGAGGTGGTATCTGTAATTAAAGATATGAAACGGGGCAAATCGCCTGGCCATGATTCGTTAAACATAGAACACCTGGTGCAGGCTGGTATGCATCTGCCCCGGGTCTTAGCCATGTTTTATTCTTTATGTATTAAACATTCCTATTTGCCCGAGAGCCTTATGAAAACTATAGTGGTTCCCATTGTAAAGAATAAAACTGGCGATGTATCTACCTTAAAAAACTATAGGCCTATATCGTTGGCTACCATAATAGCCAAGGTGCTGGACGGTATTCTTGACAGGCAATTGAAAAAACATATAAAATTACACGACGCCCAGTTCGGTTTCAGGCCTGGGCTCTCAACAGAAACTGCTATCCTATGCTTGAAGAATACGGTACAGTATACTATACTACTAGGAAAACTCCAGTATGTGGGTGTTTCTTAGACTACTCACAGGCCTTCGATATGGTATCTTATGATGTGCTGTGGCAGGGTTTGGCTGAAGATACGGACATGCCAAGGGAGTTAATAAGCTTGTTTAAATTTTGGTACAATAATCAAGATAATTATGTAAGATGGGCAGGCTCGCTATCGGAGGTGTACAGGTTGGAGTGTGGGGTAAGACAGGGTGGTATAACATCTCCCGGGCTCTTCAATCTGTACATGAATGGACTGGTAGAGGAACTCAACAGTGCAGGAGTCGGTTGCTCAGTACATGGTACTTTCGTAAATAACATCTGGTACGCTGATGACGTAGTGCTGTTGGCGCCCTCTGCCAGTGCCCTTCGCAAACTGCTCGCCATCTGTGAGGGGTACGCTGAGAAACACGGCCTCAGGTTCAATACAGGTAAGAGTAAGATAATGGTGTTCAAAGCGGGAAATAAAACATATAAAACTTTTTCGCCGATATTACTCAATGGGAATGAGTTAGAACAGGTCACTCAGTTTAAATACCTAGGGCACTGGCTTGACGAATCACTCAAAGATGACTTAGATATAGAAAGGGAGCGTAGGGCGCTGTCGGTTCGAAGTAATATGTTGGCTCGAAGATTCGCAAAGTGTGCAGAATCTGTTAAGATCACATTATATAAGACATATTGCACGTCATTTTACACATGCGCACTTTGGGCTAATTATACGAAAAAGGCATACAGCGCCCTACGAGTCCAATATAATAATGGACTTAGATTTTTGATGCACTTGCCGAGACACTGCAGTGCATCTGAAATGTTTGTATCGAGACGCATGGATGGCTTTCAAGCTATCATGCGAAAGCGAGCGGCCTCAATGGTGCGCCGAATAAGACATGGCTGTAACAACAGTTTACTGGCCACTGTTTCATCATGTCAGGATAGCCATATGATGAAGCAGTGGACCAAGCTTATGATATAATTTTTTGTGTATTTGTTACTAACAGTAGTTATAAGATATATGTATATACTAACAAAATATGGAATTTAATTCTGAAATAAATGCTAATTATTATTATTATTATTAGTAATAGGATCTGGTTTTTACCCTTTGGGGTACGGAACCCTAAAAATAACGTCTGTAAAACTACCATATCTATAAGGGTATCAAGAACCTTTACTGTAATAAATAAACCTAAACCTTACAAATTAATTTGAAAGGTGCTTATTAAATTGACTCTGTTGATGACAGGATTAATTTATCCAATTACGAAATTTGTAATATTTATGGAAACGGTCGGTCGGTTTACTCTTTGACCAAATTAAGGTATTACCTTTAGATGATCACCCTATGAATTGTAAAAATATATTTCATAATATTATTTATGAGCGTTTTTAAAAAGGGTGAACCAAAAAACGGTGAGAAACTTGCTATGTATTTCATACCAGTCCTATAGACAATGTTTGAAATGACGTTAAGAAAAAAATATCTGATTTGACTTGATATTCTAGCAGATTAGATTTTAAATCTGCGTGATCTTAAATCATTATCAGGTCTTTTAAGTCTCCACTGCAGGACCACGACCCTCTCTGTACTACCAGAGCCATACTTGGCCAGAGCAGCCAGAAGATTTGGCCTACACTTTCCTCGCTGTCCAGACGGGTTGGAGAGGTCTAGATCTTCCATACCTACTACCCAAACTTACAAGACTATATATAACTTACAGGCTTTACAAGTTTAAACTTATCCATTTTTAAAACATCAGATTTTATCTCTTATTTATCCTTATCCTTTCAAAGTCCCTTGTTTGAATTTAAAACAAACAAGGTATGCAAATAAAACACGGCACAGTTGTGCCAACATAAAAAATTAAATCGAACATTCAAATTTATTCGGATAATCCCTTTTGTGAATTGCCAAATAACAAATCACCGCATTCGTCATCGTAGAAATTATGATTGATACGTTGAAAATTTAAATTAGTCATACAAGGATTATTTATACTTTCATAAATAGAGGACTTCGGTGGCCAGGCATTTATGTACGGCATTATAATAGTTTTCGAAAGTTAAGCGACACCAGACGTGGTCCGCACTTGGATTCTACAACAAGTTAAGACTAGTTGTACCGAAACAATATTAAATTGATATAAGTATAACTTCCAACATTCTCTAGATGCCGTAATTGGTGAAAGCAAATGTGTTTAGTTGTAAAATTGAATAAATAGATAAACAGATAAACATTTTTTTCTAGAGCTTTTCCTTGTTTCGGTAAGAACGTAAAACCGTAAGTGTTGATATGGATCAACTATATATCTGGAAATATTCTATTTAACAGCTATATGTACAGTAAAGTTGTATTTCACAATATACAATTATTTACAATTGGCGGACTTAAGAGCGGCCAACCCGCCTTACTTTTCATACAAACGCTCGTACGTGATTATGGCGTTGTAACAGATCTTTCTTGGAAAGTTTTGAACTAACAGGAATCTTGTGCGCTATATCTAGGTTTCTATCGAAATTAAAAATTTCAGTATAAGTCTCCAAAAATCTGCTTTTTTGTAAAAAAATTTGCATACAAACCTTGCAAATATAATGAAGATTCTAAATAAAAAACATTTATTGCACACACTCGTAAGGCTTACTGAAAAACACGTATTACCTGGAACAAGTTTTATGAAATTTTCGCACCCTATGAAAAGTTAATATTCGTTCAATTAATAGTAAATAATAATACTAATTTCGTACAATATAATGCAAACTCAGCGCTCAGGTGCTATCTCTCTTTTTTCACTTTGCTTTTTTTTCTATCATTGCGCTGGATGAAACAATAAGCATTTTCAACGCATTGACGATAGACGGACCGGGAAGGGCCGTCTTAACGCTAAAAGCGTTCTCTCCCAGTCAACCATAGGGATAAACAGAGATATGGTAGCGGCGCAAAATTACTTAATATGCTGTTTTATGTAAGAGAAACGTTACACTATCAAAGAATACGAGTATATTATATACAAGCAAAGCCACGAGCAGAAAGCTGGTCTCACGGGAGTTACGCAGCAGCTTTAATGAGCTGCCACATAGTACTAATATACGCGCTGCCCACACTTTATCTTACTTGTCTTTAATTGAGCTTATTATTATTTATTATCATCAAGTTGAATAAATACAAAATTTAACATGCAATTACTATCTCGTCTTTACCCCTAATTGGGCAGACAGGGTATTTTACGTTTTTCTGCTCTAACAAGACATAGCCCAGGGCCATAAGACTCGAAGGCCACTTTGAGCCTGATGGTGGGAGTTGGTGGAAAAAGGGATTAAAATATTGATATTGCGAGCCATATCGCCGCTAATAACATGAATAAATTTTCGTCCATTCCTTTGACAGGCTTTTATGATCCGCGTGGGAAGAATCAGCTTGTACATTCTAGTTTTTTCTTTTTTCACAGATCAGTACGAAAGAATTGTTGTGAAAATCGACTTAGCTGTTCAAAAAATATTGGGAAAGAACGCTTGAGTCTATTTTTAAGGTCCGTTCTTTCAAGGTCTTCATGAATTTATTATTTGCGTTATTGATTGGAAGCAATATTATTTATTTTTAGAATTAAAAAGGTTGTTTGACCCCAATTTGATAAAATTACGCATCCCTGGCCACAAACGACTGCCATTTTTATTTTCAACCATAACAGTGTCTTTACCTTAATTTGTTTATATATAACATTATGAAAATGAAAAAAATGAGAAACAGGAGAAAGAGAGAGACAGTGAAAGACACAGTAAACGAGCAATTTTTTATAAAAGAATAGGTGCATGTAATAAAGGGACGAATTACACTGATTGAGTTAGCCTCATAATAAGTTCGAGACTTGTGTTATGTTATGGGATACTAACTCAACGATGCTACTCGTATATTATATATAACAAATATATATAGATAAACATCCAAGACCGGATAATTTAAAAAAAGGCCAACTTGCTCTGACCTAGGATCGAACCCGGAACCTCTGGGTGGCTGGTGGGTGATATTATATTATATAAGTACCACATAGACGAATATTATCCCTGGAGGATAAGAAGCCGGAAAGATATTCCCAGGCTCCGGAACAGCGCTGATAAGGATAAAACCAGAAGCGCGTTACGATAAAGAGAATTATGCTCACTGTTACCTTCGTGATTAAAGAGACAGTTATTAAACAACTCCACGAAAACATTGCATATTTCGGGAACAAAGTATATTTACCATAAATCATGTTTTCAATATTGTTAAGCCTTTTTTGCGTGATCGAGTATCCATACATTTATTCGATCTAAAATAATTGGCTAGGTGCATCTTGTGCCACGCGCAGTGTAGGTGCCAACGGCAACTTTGAGTCCATGCCTCTAAAAAAAGACAAAAAATAAATTTTCTATTAAATTTGTTTGAAATTTTCATTTTCCGAGTACATTTTATAAGTTGACCGCTTATAACTTTTTAATTTGTAAACCCTACTTAGTTGCTCTACGATAGTTTTCCTTAAAACTTCTATATATACTATTGCCGTCTTTTTTTTCACGTTTCTATATATACCCGTTTAGCAGATAGAAGAGGGACACTTGAGGGGGGATGATGTAAAAAGGTAAGTAATTATACTTATAAAAAAACGGAAGAAATGAACAAAAGGCAAAATATAAATAAGTAAAAATGTGAGTTAATTAAAAAATACTGGAAGACTACATAACCTTGAAAGATTTAACAAATTTCTACACAATAATATTTAAAATTAATTGGCATGCTTCAGAAAAACGATTATATGATTCGTTAAAAGTTTCAGCTAGCAGATCGTTCTGGTTCGTTGGTTACAATTTGGTCCGTTCTAAGTAATTACAATATTTCTTAGAAGGAGCAAAATTAATTTAACGTTCAATTCATTTGTTATATCCATCTCTTATTATTTTTAAGCCCTATCCACACATTACCGGGTTCTCGTCCCTTTTCCCGTCAGGGCCGTGCCGTTTGGGTTCTGTGTTCACAAATATCAGGGAAATCGGTGCCAGGGTAATGTCGGTGACTGATATGCACACAACGATGGCCTTATTCAACACTGAGGAATTGACAATGATTGCAATATCGCTCGATGAAGAAGAAGAAGTTCATAACATGCATTCATATATGTGTTTTTGTTGCACACATAAACAAAATGTCGTCCCGACAGGTAAAAATCAGAGGGCACCGTCAGGGGCGCACGCCGTCTGGGCGGACCAAATCCTCTGGCTGCTCTGGCTAAGTATGACTCTAGTTGTATAGAGAGGGTCGAACTTCTGCACTGGAGATTAAATAGATTTTTTGCCGGGCTCCATCCGGGACGCGTCCCCGGTAAAGTGTGGACAGCGCTTTAGTGCCCATTGTGTTTAAGATTTAACAGAATATTCTAAAATTAGACGATTAAAATTATTTAATTAAGTCAGCCTATGAGTATCACTTAACCATAATTCAGTGGACTAAGAAAAGAATTACTTACCTAGTCTTTGATACAAATTTTATTTATACTTACATTTATTTATAAAATATCTATGCAAAAGAGGATTTTTATGTTTTTTTGTTTTCGTACTATGTTGTCACGTATTAAAAGATACATAAAACACTATTTTTTTAATAAATATTTGACCATATTATGTCATAACACACTAGATAAGCATATGCCTGTGAACAACCTACGTGTTTCGCCGTGCCGTAAGCAGGCCTATATCACTCCCCGTTTAGGTACCAAAAATATATCCGCTCCTGGATAGAAAAATAGATATCTACATTTTACTATGCGCGCGGCGACCACTCCGGAGTGGGAAATTCAATGACATGAATCGTGTCTAGAGTAATAAGAATGAAATTAGCTTGCAATGCAATTCTAGGTATCTGAACGAATAGGTGCCGAGTTCTGACGCGAGCTAAATTAAACCATATCGCCAACGACATTGAGTAGATATTTCTTTGAATTCCTTTGCTGAGTAAGACTTCTGTGTACGTGAGTATTAGAACTTATTCTAATACCGTAATATACCGTATTATAGTACCGTAAGTAATGATAAATATACAATTTCTGTACATGATTCTTTTTTCAGATGTACACAAATACCCAGAAAAGTATATCAATTAATCACTCACACTAATATTATAAAGGCGAAAGTTTGTAAGTGTGGGTGTGTATGTTTGTTACTTCTTCACGCACAAACGGCAAGACCAATTTTGATAAAATTTGGTATGCAGGAAGCTGACACACTGGATTAACATAGACCGTCTTAATATAAAACGAGAACTAACTTTGTTACTTGGTTAAAACCAATATTCGACCAAATCAAGTTGAAATTTTCAGATGAGATAATGGAATATTACTAGATTATATCTTTATTTGGTCGGATAATGGTTTAAACCGAGTAACAAAGTTAGTCTGCATTATTATAATAAGACGGTTCACGGGTAACACTGCGGGACGCGGCTAGTATAATATAAATATTAAATACCGTTTGTATTGTATTTCAATCCAAGCGACAGCTGTTGGATGTAGCGTGGATCATGTTAAAGTACATATCTACCACGAAAGTAGAGACGATATCTACCTTTCCAAACAATAACAACACTGAACATTCCAAATGAAATATACACGCAGGCTCAGAGGTCAAACCTTTTTATCATAATTTCCTTTTTTTATCCCCGGTTGAGAGCTAAACAGTGCATATGAGATGACCCTTGTGGCACGGTTTATCTTACCCAAGGAATATTCGATTTTACATACACTTCCTTACTCGGGATAAATAAGCATTTGAGGTTTACTTTTGCTAATCTTCATAGATGTAAAGGTACTAGATATTGTTTGCAAGAATTCTGTTATTGGTAGGACTACTGAGTCTAGCTCAATTTTTTCATGGAAATTTTCTACACCGTTATATTTTCCTTCAGGTTTATTTTGTTGTTATTTTGACCGTAGAAAACCAGTAATACCTGTATGCCGACATATCAAATTTCTGCAAGATTTTGTAATTTTAAAGAAATGCATGGGTTCATACAACGCAACCCATGCAGGGTTGCGTTGTATGAACCCATGCATTTCTTTAAGATGACAAAATTTGCCTATATTGACCTGTAGTCTTAAAATAAAAGCTAGATTACGTTTATATAGAAAAGTCTGGTTTTACGAGCATAAAATCTTATCTAAATAAATAACATATCAATAAAATGCAAGTAACTATTGACTCAAAAAGAAATTTATCCTATCCACTTTTCGCGCTTAAACCACTCAACCGATTTAGATAAAACTTGGTACGGTTATAGTTTGAGACCCAGGGAAGGATAATAACAAAGGATAGTTTTTATGACGAAATTCCCACGAGGAGCGGAACTCGAGAGCCAGTTTTTATCCTAAAAATAAAGTGAATGAAAAAGGGAGTGGAAGATTGTATGGGCAACCCTATATTGCCATACAAAAGTAAACTTATAACAAAGAACTCAACTAACGTAGACATAGTCGTGGGTAAAAGCTAGTAAAAAATAAGATTTGCATTAGACTTCAGGCCCCAAACTACCCGTTTCACTGGATTCAATGCAGAACCACCAATGTGCATAATAAGTCCATTTCAACATGCGAACCGATATATACAATGCAAAGAAGACGTATAGGTTAATAGTAATAAAAGTGTCGTAAATATACGCGTAGTGGATAAACATGCCGAAAATACGTCGTATGTGATTGTGATACTCTGCATTTAGTGTATTATTGATTTCTTTAGCTTCTTCTATGCTGGTCTGGGAGAAAAGAAAAAACGTAGAATGTACCAGCTGCTTCTCTTCCCGCGCAGATCGTAAGAGCCGATCAAGGGAATGTGCGAGATTTGAATCATGGTAATAGGCGATGCGGCTAGCAACCCACACTATTTTAATTCCTTTTCCATCTTAACACCCACCACCACGCTAAGCGTGTCCTTTGGGCTTAACGGCCCTGGGCTCTGTCTACCCCGTCAGGGATATAGACGTGAAAATGTATCTGTGTCTGTATCTTTAGCTTAATATTTTAGTCATCACAAAATGAGTTAACGGGCTACTCACGTATAGAGTAAGCTTCTGCCGATATGTTTCGACCTCATCCGGAGGTCTTCATCAGGCGAATGTGAATCAAGGCCCGTACACCGCACTGGCTTGTGACATACTGAGAGTGTCTTACGTTAGTTTTAATCAAAAAATAATATTGTAGTATTTACACTATCTGTATAACTCAAAGGTTGATGGGTAGACAACGCGTTAAGTTCGCCTATTTTCTGTACAAGTTGTATTTGATGAGCAATAAAGACTAAATAAAATAAAAAAACATAATGACTACTGTAGCTTATCATTCGGAGGTTCTGGGTTCGATCGTGAGACAGGGGTTATGTTTGGAAAATTGGAAAATTGACTTTTCAAATATCCTGAGTTTTGAAGTGTTTGTCTTTATTACATGTTTTGTTGTTGTATGTATGTTTTGTATATAAACAGTTTATTATCATATAACATTAACAAGCCATATATATAATTAGTAGATACAAAGGCGGACTTATCCCATGATGGGACTCTTCCAGTCAACCAAGTGTTAGCGAAAAGTGTGTATTTATTCTAAAATATAGTATCGTTGAGTTAGTATTTGTAAGAAAGTTTCTTTTAAAACATTACAGGATGTCCGGCAGACAACCTTACTTTATATATACTAATTTTTTTTCTTCTTTTTTCCGCGCAGTTCGTAGATCGATCGATCGAGGAAATAGAAAATGCAAATTATGTTAATAGGCGATGCGATTAGCAACCCACCACTATTTTATTCTTTTTTCCACATTCTCGCCCACCATTACGCTAAAAAGTGGCCTTTAAGTCTTGCGTTGAAGCCCAAGGCTTTGTCTGCAAGCCGCAAGGCCCGTAATGCTCTGTCTGCCCCATAATAGATGAAGATGTGATAGTATGTTATGTATGTATGCATGTATTTATGGAAACGTCAAGTCAGTCAACAGCCAGTATATTATGGAGGTACAAATCAGTCTATAGGTACATTTGACAAATTCACCATGACGCCTAATCTAAACTACCATCAAAACTTCGCCTTAAGTGCATGTATTGAGAAAACTTATCTAATTAATTCCTACATAAATAGGTGAGTCAATGTCTCAGATAATGTGTAAACAAGTTTCTGTCGATGGAGAAAAATATAACTCGCAAGGTCACCCCTTAAAGGGAGGGGCGGATTGACGAAAACAATCGTTAGGCCGGGGCCTTACACAAGCGGAATACACGTCATATTTCGCACTCTGCGTTTGCAATTCTATCATTCAGATTTTCCTTATAACGAACTAACTTGTGCTAACGTTATTATACTATAATAAATAAATATAGGACACAATTTAACTAAAAACTAAATAACCTATCTAAATTAAAATAATAAAACTAGAAACTAAAATAATCTTATTAAAAATAAAACATTATATTAAATAAAAAATAGATCCCAGATCAGGCAGGGTACCTAAGAGACTGGCAGCATTGCCTCGTTGTATGGCCAGACTTAATCTTTGGCCAAGTACACACCAGCTCGAAACCTAACTTAACTAAATATAACTATGAATATCAAATTAAACTAAACAAAAATATTTAAATAACATCAAATACCTAAAATAAAAAATGGACCGTAAATCACTGCGCTCACAGGATAACTAAGAGGCAGGCGGCAGTCTCGCGTTGAATAGCTCAGTCTGTGGTCAAAATGCGCACCAACTCTTATATCTCTCTGACTCATTGATTAGGTACTTTATGATCTACAAAAATCCGTAAAAAATTGTAATGGTTTAGCTCGGCTCTTTCTTTAATTAACATAAACATGGTTCATCAATAAACTAAGGGGAAAACGTGCCTGCAAAGGCCTTATTTCTAAATCACTCTTCGGATGTATACTACGCACGAGATTATCTATCTCTAGTTCATAGTAAAATCCGCCAAAAGCTGGTCAAGGTAAAGGAGTTGCAAAAATTAACACATAGCCACACGTTGAAATTCGATATGATAGTTCTTGTTTGTTTGTTTTTAATAAATTTATTGTACCAAAAAACAAAATATAGTACCAAGATTTCGAAAGAGCAAATATATAAAGGCGGACTTATCCCATCTAGGGATCTCTTCCCGTCAATCTGTGATAGATTTAGAGGACATTTACTCAATTAAAAGGTAGAAGTAAGTACGAACTAGATACCTTAAAAGTTTATATATAATAACTACATTACATACACATACGCAAGCACATATACTTCTTTTACATACATACATACATATAGTTCTTTTTATACTCTCCACATTACATCTCACTTTTTTTTTTCAACCACCAAGAACTATTTTTGTAACCAACTCAGAATCATAAACCTTAAATAAAGATTCGAAATTCTTTCTCTTCGACTAAAATATTCAGAGTTAAGAAAGTCTATTAGTCGGTAAATACAAAGTCGGTTTTACCCACCAACTTCAAAAGGCTATATAAATGATTCGAATATTTTTCTTTTTGTCGCGAAGCAGTTGACTTAATTAAAAGAAGCCTTCCAAGTCCGTCATAATTTTTGTTAATGCTAACAGAGTTTTGGGGAAACCAGATACGTCTAAAGTAGGTTGATTTTTCTATTCCATTATATATTTATTTTACGGTAAATATATTTTAAAGTTACGTCTTAAAATTAAGGGTTTAAGTTTGCATTCAGAGAACAAAAAAATAAGCAAACATCGTGATGAAAGGTGTAGATGAAACAGAAAAGTGTGATTATAAAAATATTAAAAGTGATTCAATAGATATTAAAAAAATACATACGAGCAGTACTGTGAAGACGAGCTGTGAAAAAAGGAAACATTCGTAAAAGCCAGACATGGAGCTGCAATATGTAAAAACCTGTAAACATGCCACTATAAGATCATCATTTTAATAAATCGGTGCATTTCAAATTTCGAAACACTATCTTACCACTGAAGGCAAACGGACTACATTATTTTTTTTGGTTGCCATTAAAACTGGCAACTTTTAAATTAACGCATTATAAAACACTGGCACATTTTTTCTTTTTCCTAATTTTTTTTACCAAACTTTTTTGTGAACTATTAGCACTAAAGACTTTTTCCTCGCTTTTGTTTTTAATTTATGGTTTTGTTTTTCTCGGGTTAAGGGCGCGGATGACGGCGCGTCTCTACGGCAGGCTGTGACTCGGCCCGTTGCCGACGTGGTACTGAATAGACGCTCTTAAAACTGTACATTCGAGGGCTGAAGTTGTTTTGTTTTTGGTATATTTGATTAGCGTTCTTAGTCTTAATTGGCCCGTTGTTTGGATGAAATACTCAAGGTAATGTTAAATTGTTTTGTATACAAACAAAAGATAATGCATTCATAACTTTTCAACTTTAGCAACATTTTCGTCTTTTTCTCTGATATTATTTTATTACATTTTTAATGAAGTATGTACCTGGTTGAGATCAATACCATAATATTGTGTTTATTTGCTACAAATCCCAGGGTGATAAAACTCAAAGAAGAATTAAAATAATGTCAAATTTCTCGATCAACCCCATTGCCCTGATTAGCTTTTACGATCTACATGGGAATACATCCATAGTACATTCTAAAGTATAGAAGAATTTTATTCGTGTCGCTTGTAATGCCATTGAAATGTTTTAATTTTATTTTATCATTATGTTATTACGTTTTTAGGCACGGGTCCATGGGGACACGGTTCCTTGAGGCGTTTATGGGGCCAAAGCCAACATGAAGAGGCCTTTTAGTACCTTTTTATCTTAAAAGTAAAATGGCTGCATCTATGGAGGTCTATGCCTTAATGTTATTATTATTTTTTAATTTTATAGGTATATTCTTAATTTATTTCATTTGACATATTATTCTTTTTCCTTTTTCTCTCAATAATTGAATGACGTGTAAATATTTCTGATAAATAAAGATGATTACGATTATTATGATTAATAGAAGCATCTAATATACTCGTATTCTTTTCTCTCAGATAAGCATGAAGGATCTGTTATCTGTAATAGTCGCTATAGAAAACTTTACGAGTCTGTATAACCGAGACCCTTCACTTCCCTCTCTATCCATATCTGATACGAAACTTTTTCCCATAAATTGTATACTTTTCTGTGTAGGTGTACTTCCTCACACATGGCGCGAGAGATATATAACTCACTAATTGAAGATTGATTTTTACATCAATATCGCTTTTGACGTGACAACGTCTTATAAATTGGTTTGCCGGGTGACACTTCAAGAAACTGCGTTACGCTCCGCTCACGTTATGCGCTCACAATGAGAGCGAGTGAGAGGCACGCGTCCCTTCCACTCGGGCATGGTAAGCCCGCCTAAGAGCGAGTGAGACAGACATAAACAGTCGTTGTCACGTAAAACTTTCGCCCGTATACCGACTTTACAGGCAACCAATTTTTTTGAGGTAAGAAAATAACAAAAAGAATATTTTGATAAATACTTCTTTCTTACCTTACCCTATTGGTAAGGTGAAGTAAGAAATAAGTATGCCTTACCATTAGGTATATCTTACCAATACCTTACCCTATTTGGTAAGGTAAGAAAGAAGTCTGTCTGCGACTACGAAGATGTAACTCCTATTCGAAACGTTAGACGTAAGAAAAAAGGTTCGTGCTTTAAAAAGTCTCATAAATAAGGTCTAACAAAATATACTGAAACTATTTTCAGTGTGAGTTCAGTCCGTGATACTGAACAACTTTCCCAAGAACACGTATCTAAATATGAAAAGTAATTTTTGGCCTCCCATACAAGTTGACCGATCAGCTGATCCGAGTTTGTATGGACGGTGAAAAATTATTTTCCATTTTCTTGGAGAAAATTGTTTACTATAACGGAATGAATTTACCCCCAAAATAGTTTCAGTAGGTATATTTTGTTAGACCTTATACATTAATAAATTTAATAATATCAAACAGATTATATACACGCTGACTTTTCATTGGTTTTGGAAATGAAAATGTCGTATAGTAAATAAATTACTTTATTCATATACGTAATCCAAATTTGTGTATGACATAAGATAAAAAGTTACAAAAATGATTTTCGATCGAGACCACGTAGTACACTCGTCCAAAACTGTCGCGTGAACTCGCGTGGCCCCGGCGGCCGGTCGGCGGTGGCATTACTTATCGATCTCACGATTATACTTTCAAAGTTTCGAGTTTTAGTTAAAAAATTTGGTTCAGAATTTTTATTTTGACTAGCTAATTAGATCTTACTAACGATTCGGCTCCAAAACCAATAAAAAATCACCGTGTATATTTTTTTTAGATCGTCTATGTTTTTAAGCTTTATTTACACGGTATAAAAGATGTACCAAAGCTAATGTAGTCTCTACTGTTTAACTTTAAGGAAAAATACAGAATTTAATGGATTTTACTATTATTTTATACGTATTTATATAAAACAAATAATTTATTTTAGTTGACTCGTTCGCAAGCATTGCATGTTGTAATGTATACATTGTAAAAGTATTTTTAAAAAGGCACAACTATAATATGACAAATCTCTTGGCGATTAAGCGAAAAATACTATGTAAATTAGTTTCGTTTCGCGTTGGCTCCGGTAGCTTTTCTTTAAACAATAAAATAAATATTTTTTTTGAAAAAATTACATTTTTTGTACAAGTCAATTAATACAAGTGGGTCGTTTTATAACTGAGTTCTATCGACCACTATCCGTCTGTGTGATCAGACCCTAAGCATCGTCTCCGATAAAGTATTCGTCACGACGAATCAAACGAGAACTACTCGATGAGGTTATGTTGTTTTATAGCTGAGTTCCGTCAAATATCTCCCGGCTCCATCATCAGAACAGCTCATTGACTTCATAATATTGTATTGTCATCCGACTTACACAAGTACACACAATTTCAGCTAAATCGGTTGAGGTTAACGGGTTGAAAATTGAGTTCAAAGATTCCACCCGAACAAACATACATTGCAAGTTAAATAATAGCTTGTAATAAAAATATACACTACATGTAATGTAAATTGTACTTATTGATGTGAAAGTGCCTGTAAAGGTCTTGTTACTGAATAAATATTTGAAGTTTGAATTTCGTGTAACAATATATGTAGACTTTTCAAGAAGCCTCAAGCCATTTGCCGCTTAGTCATTATTAGGTCAAGTGTTAGGGAAGGTATAGACAAAGAATTATATGTATACATACACTCAAAAAAACAATACCCTCCTCCTGGCGGGGTCAGGTAATGTTACATTAAATTTAATTATATTAGTTTACATTTTTTAAATACAATATAGGATGCTAACGAGACGCTTAAGGCCATACCTAAATTGTCCGGGATCCAGTAGCGCCCCCATTTGAAATAAATCAAATTTTTATTTTAAATGGAGGCGCCACTGGACCCAGGAAAATTCAGGTAGCCCCTTAATAATACCCTTTATTAACCGACTTCCAAAAAAAACCCTACATCAAAGGAGTTTATTACAATTCGCCGGAATCTTTTATGTTTTTTTTTATTAGTCCATTCATCTTAGCAAAAACTTATAGGACAGCCTCGAAATATGGAAACTATATGTATGTTCACCGATTATTCAAAGATGCCTCGACCGATTTGTGTAATGGTAGTGAAGTTGGTTGTTAAAAAGTTTGAATAATTTTTCTAAACTAAAAACTGATTTCTCCCTCAAACTACAGAACTGATTTTGATATTTTTTTTATGTAACCACTTGACATGTATTGTACGCCATTTCAAACAAAAAAAAGAATATCCCAAATCGGTTCAGGCGTTTTCCAATGATCGGTAAACATACATACATATATAATATTACGTCTTTATGCCTAATAGGGCAGAGAAAGCATTTTTGTCTTGCGGCTCTCCCAGCGCTCCCAGGGCTGCAAGACAGGGGCTACCTGAATTTTCCGGGGTCCAGTGGCGCCCTTATTTAAAATAAATCATTTTAAAGGAAACGGTGTTATTATTTAAAATTTCATCTTGACCAAACCCTAGATAATCCTTTTAACTATTTTATAAACTACTGTTTATAATTTAAAGTGCGAACGTGAAGCTTTTCTACGCACATCAGCTAAAAGTGGCCGTTTTTCGCGTAGAAAAGCTCTAATATCACCTTTTCCTTTCAAATGATTTATTTCAAATGGGGGCGCCACTGGACCCCGGAAAATTTAGGTATGGCCTTAAAGGCCATCGATAAATATACATAAAATAATAAAAGATCGCGACATGTTGATAATCTCCTCCTATTTATAACTCGTTTAAAAATCATATTTCTTTGTCAAATACGGAACTTTTGGCATGTCAAAAATTACAAGAACTTTTGCACTCAGCTGTACTTCCTCACACGCGGCGCGACAGAAATATGTCACCGTCAAGTGAGTTGGTCACTAATTGAAAATTGATTTCTTTGTAGCGATACCGATATCGCATTAAATAAATAATAAATAAAAATATATTTCTATGTATTTTTTTTTTATACTTTCTTACTTACTTTCTCCTCACCTTATCCCACTTTACGTGGGGTCGGGACAGCATGTGAGTCTTTTCCATTTTCCTCTATCCTTTGTCAAGGCACTTGTTACATTCTTTTTTTTTCTTTTTCTTTTTTTTTTTTTTTTTTTTATATTAAGAAATATCTAATAGAGTGGCCTGCGCATGGAAAAGATACTGGTCTTTAAAAGAAGTTATGAAAGGTAAGGAGTTTCCCATTGTAGCCAAAAGGAAAGTGTTCAATATATGTATTCTCCCATGCTTGACATATGGTTGTCAAACTTGGTCCCTTACACAGAGTCAACTTAGGAAGCTGAGGACATGTCGAAGAAGCATGGAGAGGAGCATGCTGGGATACAAGCTAAGGGATCGCAAAAGAGCAGAGGAAGTGAGACAGCAAACAAAGGTAGAGGATGTAATTAAGAAAATAAAACAGCTGAAGTGGCGATGGACTGGTCACATGACACGTGAAAGTAGAGAAAAATGGACAAAAATCGTAACTGAATGGCTCCCCCGAGATGGCAAAAGAAAGAGAGGAGGGCAGTTCAAAAGATGGGACGATGATATTAAGAAGATTGGAGGAAAACTCTGGAGAAGACGAGCCAGTTGAACAGTTGGAAAACGTTGGAAGAGGCCTATGTGTCTCAAGACATGCTGGAATCACAGTCCAGCAAGAGGGCTTAATAATAATAAAATAAAAATATACGGACAAATTACACTGATTGAGCTAGCCCCAAAGGAAGTTCAAGACTTGTGTTATTTGATACTAACTCAACGATACTATATTTTATAACAAATACATATATAAATAAATATCCAAGTCCCAGGACAGTTTGAAAAAAAGCCATTTTCCAACTTGCCCTGACCGGGGATTGAACCCGGAACCTCTGGGTGGCGGACTATCACGGAGACCACTACGCCTACGGAGGTCGTCAAACATTTGAAAATAATTTTCTAAAATTGAACATAATAATTGTGTATCTATCTCCGTACACATCGTTTTTAAAACAAGTTTATTTGCGATATGCAAATTAAAAAGCCCTGTCGACACCATCTGGTGATAAGTGACAGAACTACATAATATATTGATATCGTAGAGCCTTTTATTACTTGTCAGGTAAATTACTAGTGATAAGTGGCGGAAGTATGTAATATATTGATATCGTAGTGTCATCTATTATTTTTCAGATAAATTACAAAACCCCAAATTTGAAATGTTATCACCCAATATCTATTAAACGACTAAATTGGCTAAAACCCACGGTAAAGAAGTTGCTTTCACGCGAAAAAACCCGCATCGAAAATGGTTCATCCGTTCGAGCGTAACGATGGCACTGACAGTCAGACACTAGCGTTAAACTTATAACATCCCTCTTTTTTTTTGGGTTTAGAAATAATTTCCCCACGACCCATAATGCTCTATGCCTCTATCTATTACAAACCAATTTTCTTTCCGTTTTAAAAAAAGTATCTATTTTTTGTTTTGCATAAAATATTAACCGAAAAAATACCCAGTAAAATAGCCTTTTAAATAAACTATCAGTCCACGACCTGATCAATTTCTATAAAAAACTTATTTAATCATATGTTTTTAGAGAAATTGCCATTTTAAATATGCTCTAGGTAAAGTTGTACTCACTTGAACATACATACATACATACAAACGCTGGAACCTCTGGGTGGCGGACTATCACGGAGACCACTACGCCTACGGAGGTCGTCAAACATTTGAAAATAATTTTCTAAAATTGAACATAATAATTGTGTATCTATCTCCGTACACATCGTTTTTAAAACAAGTTTATTTGCGATATGCAAATTAAAAAGCCCTGTCGACACCATCTGGTGATAAGTGACAGAACTACATAATATATTGATATCGTAGAGCCTTTTATTACTTGTCAGGTAAATTACTAGTGATAAGTGGCGGAAGTATGTAATATATTGATATCGTAGTGTCATCTATTATTTTTCAGATAAATTACAAAACCCCAAATTTGAAATGTTATCACCCAATATCTATTAAACGACTAAATTGGCTAAAACCCACGGTAAAGAAGTTGCTTTCACGCGAAAAAACCCGCATCGAAAATGGTTCATCCGTTCGAGCGCAACGATGGCACTGACAGACAGACACAAGCGTTAAACTTATAACATCCCTCTTTTTTTTTGGGGTTTAGAAATAAATGTAAATAATAAAGAATCTTGCCGTTTTAAAAAAGTGTCTATTTTTTGTTTTGCATAAAATATTAACCGAAAAAATACCCAGTAAAATAGCCTTTTAAATAAAGTATCAGTCTACGACCTGATCAATTTCTCTAAAAAATTATTTAATAATATGTTTTTTAGAGAAATTGCCATTTTAAATATACTCTAGGTAAAGTTGTACTCACTTGAACATACATACATACATACAAACGCTGGATTGTTCTCTATTAGACACTATTCTATCTAAGGAAAGGTATATTTCCTTTTTTAATAACACCAAATTCGAGTAAAATATGTTACCCATTTTATACTAAAGATAATTTATTGTTCGTAAGCACAATAACTTACAGCCTTAGAACCGCTTCATAAACTTCTTTTATACAAAAGAATCTATTATAATACAAACTGGGTGAAAACGCTTTACTTTCGGAGCATATAGTACCTACATGTGTATATTTACTTTCTATTTTGTTTGCAAGAAAGTCTGAAAACAACGGGGCGCCGGAAATTCAGATTAACATAGTTATAGTTCGCGTCTTTGCGTTTTGTTAGTGTTTGGTTTGTATACATAAACTTAGGAAAGTTTCGACTTTTGTCAATAAAACTTACAATAATAATAACATATACAATCAACTAGGAAATACTAAGGGAATACAAGCTAAACAAAGCTTATAAACATAAATGAGACCTCTCCAACCCGTCTGGCCAGCGTGTAGAGTGCAGGCCAAGTCCTCTAGCTGCTCTGTCCAAGTATGGCTCTAAGAGTACAAAGAGGGTCGTGCTCCTGCAGAGGAGACAAAAAGACCTGATGATGATGATGATACGTTATGCATATAAAGTAGCTGTACCTTCATATTTTTTGTATATTATAACGCAGGTGTTAGTTTATATTCGTATATAAATTTGTATTTTACAAAGTCAAAGTCAATTTTTTTTATTCAATGTAGGATAAATGAATCTAAAACCACTATTATTATATAAACTCAACTCAACATACTTTTAGTTCGCAACACCCTGTCAGGGTTCATGTACTTATTAACCTACTAACCATGTAATGTATGAGTGCATGTAAGCGAAAATAAAGAAATAAAGAAATAAAGAAATAAATTTATCTCTTATTTTTTTTTTTTTTTTAAATATTATTTTAGTAAAAAGGTAAACACTACTAGCGTTTCGGAACGACCACTGCTTTGAACGCCGAAAGACAATTTACAAATTTAAGTGTATAATTCAGTTAAATAATAAATAAGTTAATAAATATATAAGGTCTAATAAAATATACTTAAAACTATTTTAAGGATGAATTCAGTCCGTGATAGTGAACAACTTTCCCCAAGAAACATATAATATGTCGAAACATAAAAAAATATTTTTGGCTTTCTATACAAACTCGTATCGGCTGATCGGTCCACTTGTATAAAAAATACTTTTCATAATTCGAAACGTGTTCCTTGGGGAAAATTGTTAAGTATCATTGTGTTAATTCACTCTTAAAATTGTTATAGTATATTTTTTTAGACATAATACATAAGTACGGTCAAACCGCACAGATTAAGCTAGTTCCAAAGTATGTTCGAGATTTGTGCTATGGGATTCCAATTTAACAATACTATATTCTAAAACGTATGTATAAAAATATGTTCTATATTTCTTAAAATAAAAATAAAAATTTGAGAGGTATCAGTGGACACCCGGATGGAACGAAGTTCAAGAGAGAGACAGACAGAGAAACACGCGCACGCCGCACGGCTTACAACTATAGCAAAAAGTGTCGTTACAACTTTTGGTCTTAATTTTTTCCGTCTAGCCCCCTTTCGCAACGCGCGATAAGGAACTCCGTTCCAATAAATAAGATATATTATGTTGCAACTTTACACTCAGTAAGTCAAGAGTGCTACGACCAAATGTAGCGTCTACGCTATACCTACGACGTAGCAAATGTCGTAGACCTTCTACGATATACTATTTTCTTTCCTTGTTAGTAAATAAATACGCATTTAGTTTAACTACTTCAGAACTTTACGAATAAAAATCAACTAAAACCTTCATGTTTATTATTAAAATTGTTTTAACCAAATTTTTAGGTATCGTAAATACTTCTGAATTTCAACTTTCTAAATAATTATAAATTTTACATAGCGCAAATGATCCGTAACTTGTTGAACTAATAGTTTCTCAATAAAACTTTAAACCAACTAAGTTGAAACAGAAATTGTTTAAGTTCATAATAGACTTTCACTTTACGCGACTTTGTAAAGTAATTTAATTCTGATGGCAAAAATTCTGCTGAACAACAGAGAAAGAGCTAGTGAATAATATATTGTGTTTTTTTTTAAATCACACTGATTAAGCTTGTACTAAAGTAAGTTTTAAACTCAACGATACTATATTTTGTGATAAATACATAAATAGATAAACACCACCCAGGACTATTTGAAAAAGGCAATTTTCCTAGCTGCCTTGGCCGATTGAATTCGGAACCTCTGAATTATTGACGACATTTGTGGCGTAATGGTCAACATGCTAGACCGCCAATCCGGAGGTCCTGGTTTCGATCCCCATCCAGGACAAGTTGAGAATGCCTTTTTCAAATTGTCCTGGGTCTTGGATGTTTATTAATATATGTATTTGTTATAAAATATAGTATCGTTGAGTTAGTATCCTATAACACAAGTCTCAAACTTACTTTGGGGCTAGCTCAATCAGTGTAATTTGTCCCTATATATTTATTTATTTATTATGCGGCTGAAATGATGACGATGAAATTAAATGTGGCATGTGATAGATAAAGAAGAGTCATAGAGGCGTACATTACCCCACATCATCAAAAGCTAAGTATACACTAAGTACGTTCATGACGGTTCTAACATCAATAAAATACGTTTTACGATAACATTAGGTACATTCAAATAAGATTGTTTATTCGATCTGTCGGAATGTAATTCGGCGGAATGTAATTCGGTGATACGTTAAACGAAATCTGACGTCGAATTCCAATTTGTGTTACTTTTTATGGGATGTAATTTGTCACAGTGTGTCACTTTATCTTCAAGAGATGTTTCATAAAACGGGCAAGCGAAGAACGGAATTTTCCTAATTCCACTTGAACAATCCGGTGTTTGTTTGTATGTTTGATTATAACTTGACTAACGAAACTTATTACAAACAAGCAATCTTTGCCTCAACCTTTGCCGTGTGGTTTGCGGTAGAAAAGAATAGGGCAACTGCTAGTCCTCCCTAGGATGTCGTAGAAGGCGACTTAGGAAATACATGCTAAACAAAGCTTATAAACATCAATCAGACCTTTCCAATAAGTCTTTCTGGCTAGCTCTGGCCAAGTATGGCTCTGGTAGTACAGAGTGTGTCGTGCTCAGTGGAGACAAAGAGACCTGATGATGACGATGATGATGAATCTTTGCCTCAAAGGCCCTATTTAGTAAAATGAAAAACTTAATTATCTAATTGTATTATTGCAAAACTTCACTTGGTGTTTGACAAAAAATCTTTGAATTTTTCTAAAGGAATCTTTGGTTTTGTTGTATTTGATTACAGAAGAAATAAACGAATGAATGATTACAGATAACGATAAATAAAGCTTGAAATAATGACCGGTTTCAAGCTTATCAAAAAGGGTTTATTACAGGTCAGTCAGTTCAATAATTGTCTCAATTAAATCTGACAGCCGTATAATCAGCCCAGCATATATAATGCTGCCGGTGCAGAATAAAAACGTTACAGAAATGACAATTTACCATTTATGCACTTAGCCTAATACCTGTATATCTATACATGTAATAAACCAATAAAAAAATGTCTCAGGAATGTAATCTTATTTTGGGTGCATCCTCAACAGTAAGGCTTCAGAGCCTGGGGTTCACTACTTAACTTAGGTGATATGACAAGGTTACTGGCTTCTACACAGAGCAACTGCCGTCTGACCTCTATAACCGAAAGGGTAGACCAGAACTAACCTTTGGACAAGTTTGAAGGTCTATACATTGAAAAAGAATCCTAAAAATATTTGGGGCGATAGAGACAAAGTAATAAAGTAAGAATTAAAAAATGTCTGTCTGTTTGTCAGTTTGTACACGCTTATTTCTAAAAACACAGGTCAGATTTAAATAAAACTTTTTTGGTTAAACGGCTGTTAAGCCTGTTGATTTTGGAAAATGGAACAAATGACGGTCAAGCTAAACTATAAGAAATATAAAATGGCGACTCAGCAAAAGTTGTTTAGCCTGATGAGCATTTTCCGGAGTCATAAAGTCCACGCGAACGAAGTCGCGGGCTTCGGCTAGTTTTAATTATTATTATATTAATAAGATATGCTTAAAACTTTAGACTGATTACATTTCTTAACAAACATATTTCTATTTTTAGCCTCTGTCACGAAAAGCAAAATATCAATTTCGAAAAATGAGGAGTCAACTTCTGATGATATACGCGATCATTTATTCAAATATTTATACTAAAGTATTTTTTGTAGGAAGTAATCAGCACCATCGATCAAATATGCTGTTAAAAATGCACATTAGCATTTACAATTAACTTAAAAAGCTTATTTATCTTGTTTGATGGTATCAACAGTAATTCTGTATCCTCCACATTTTGTACCGCCGGTATGTTCGGTCAAAATTAATTTTATGCATTACATTGACTGAGAGAGGGTGCTTAATATATTCGCACAAAACATTTTTAATTTTGTTGGAAAGTGCGTTGGTTTATTTTTAAATGTGAAACCAGGAACATTCAAATGAAATGAACTTGTTTTATTCACATGGAAAAATTGCCAATCCACACTATTGGAGTGGAAGTGTGGGGGTCGAACCCATCAAAACTGAATGGTACCTCGACTTATTATTTCTTTGCGAAATTCAGGAGGTAGCTAAGAAAATCCAACATTGTTCCGAGCCCCGAACGGGCTGGCAGTCTAATAGTGCACGAGCTTTGTTTATTGCTTATTGATCGTGTGTATATACTATTATGAATTAACCGGTATGCATGAAAAGAGTTATGAGTGTTGACGAAGCAAAAGAGGTTTAAAGGATCGTAGTAAGAGGAAATCCATAGTCTCTGCCTACCCCCAATGGGAAACAGGCTGAAAATATGTATGTATTACGAGTTTAACCCAATGTAATAGCGAACAGTTTATGTTTACGTCATATAACAACATCTCTCTCGTCTAATTATAACAAAAAAGTTTAATAAATAATAATATAATAATAAATAAATATATAGGGACAAATTACACTGATTAAGCTTGCCCCAAAGTAAGTTCGAGACTTGTGTTATGGGATACTAACTTAACGATACTATATTTTATAACAAATACGTATATAGATAAACATCCAAGACCCAGGACAATTTGAAAAAGGCCATTTTCCAACTTGCCCTGACCGGGAATCGAACCCGGGACCTCTGGGTGGTGGACTAGCATGGTGACCACTACGCCACGGAGGTCGTCGAATCGAATCGAGTTTGGCCCTTGTAAACTCAGTCAAGATGCAACAGTTAATATTGATGCTTTAAGGATGCGTACTGGGTAAAAAATATATCAATTCATTTAGTTTGTCAACTAGATTATTCAAAAATAAAGGACCCGTATTTTTTCGTTTAGTAAAGTAGTAAGAATTCGCAAAATACAGCCCTTCGAAGTTTTGGAATGGGGGTGATTTACGGACCTTTGGTTGAAAATCGTAGCTGCTCGTGAGTCGTGACGTCACGTGAAATTTAAATCCCTATTCGCGAACAAAAGCTAGTAGATCAATCAATAGTAATATTGCTAGTAAAATACTAAATACTATACTCCATTTGGTTAGGTATTTAAATAAATGTAAACAATCTTGACATGTCTTTTTATTGAAATATACACTTTATAAATCAATAATTTTGCTAATCACAAAGTAATTATGTTATAAATTATAAATTACATAATTACTTTGTAATGTGGAAAGGTATTGATTTAGTTATGTGTATATGTCAATAAAAAGACATGTCAAGATTGTTTACATTTATTTAAATACCTAACCAAATGGAGTATAGATATTCATATCACAAATAATGTTGGGTACATTAATGGATAAAACGGATATACACCGAACATTTTGAGGCACAATAGTCTTGTAAATTTATTTTGTATCCGCTCTACCATTAACTTGTAGTTAGTTTCGTTGTTATATATAAGTATATGTGCAGTACATAGACACCAGTAAACATGTTGGGTTGTTATATAATGTTACGTGGTGATTATCGAGCACATCAGATTGTTTTTACCCCGGCTCTTACGCTTGGGAGGCAGTACACAGGATATTAGCTGACCTTTCTGCTTCGGATATATTACAGAAGTTATAGATAAACGCTTTGAATATTTTTTATAGGAGGCAGTGCATAGAAAACTTTTGCGTGTATCTGCCCTTTGTGCTTCACATATTACAGAAGTCCTAGATAATAGTCTCAGAGGTTCCGGGTTCGATCTCCGGTCAGAGCAAGTTGGAAAATAGCCATTTTCAAATTGTCCTGGGTCTTGGATATTTATCGTATTTGCTATAAAATATAATATCGTTGAGTTAGTATCTCATAACACAAGTCTTTAAATTACTTTGGGGCTAGCTTAATCTATGTGACCGCTGGAATGGAAGGAAAAAGACCAAGGGGTCGTAGCCCGATACGATGGTCTGACCAAATAAAAGAACATCTAAACACCGAGATCTCCAATGCACTAGCGCAGGCAAAAGATCATAACAAGTGGAGGGAGATCATAAAAAAGTTAGGTCGGCCACATCACGACGCTCAGCAGTGAGCAGTGGAGCAGACGACTGAAGGAGGAGGAATAATAATAATAATAAACTACTTCGGAGAAAGCGCAGCACACCTCTCGACACCCCTGAGTCGCCCGCACCGGTGTTGCTCCTTTGCCGGAAACTATTGTCGGCGCGTTTGAGGGGTCCATCTAGAGGGCGGCAAGCCACCACCTGCCTACAATAGTCAGTAATCATGATTATGGCAGGTGACGTTTCTGTTGCAATAACCCAGTATCAGTCCATCCCAAATTCATTCCATAACCCTTAAACCTTTTCCTTTTACATGCAATAGATTTTTCTTCTGCCAAAACCTATTCAAGGGTACACCTTTCATAGGTATATCCAGGAATAGGTTTTGGCGGGAGCGCCACATGACAACAACTTCTCCAAAGGGCCTCTACGTGTTGGATCTGTATCCCCACGCAAGCCTCTCAAAGGACCGGGGTGAAGAGACCCGTGATTCTCAAAGGAGATACAAAATAATAATAATAAAAATTACAGAAGTTTTTAGTAGTGCAATCAAGATGGAGTTTGGTGTAGATAAGTGTACGGTTATGCATGTACAGCGGGGGGAATGTTGTAAATTCAACAAATTTGCAACTTTCTGAGACAATAACTATCAAGACTCTCTCGGAGTCGGAAACATACAAATACCTTGGTATGTCACAGTCATTGGGTATTATGGATGGAGACATCAAACAGGCGGTGAGGGAGCGATTCTTTAGCCGGCTGACAAAAGTACTTAAAAGTCTTTTGTCAGGAGGAAATAAGTTGCGTGCCTTCAACGCCTGGGTGATCTACTCCTTTGGCATACTAAGGTGGACTCAGACTGAACTGGACGCCTTGGACAGGAGGGTCCGCCTACTGCTCACAACATATCGTATGCTACATCCACGCTCATCTGTTATGAGACTGTACATTCCGCGGAAGCGTGGAGGTCGAGGCTTTTTAAATGCCAAAAATCTCCACAACCGCGAGGTGTGCAGACTTAGGGAATATTTCCTTAACAATGAGTGTGGATTGCATCGTGATGTTGTGACAGTAGACAAGGGCCTCACGCCGCTCTCCTTGGCAAATGAGAACTGGCGCAAACCAGCAGTGCTAAGTACCGAGGATCGCATAAACGTATGGAAGAGCAAGCAGCTCCTCGGGCGGTTCTATCGAGCATTGACAGGGTCTGATGTGGATCAGCTCGCATCGGTGAACTGGCTACGATTCGGTGACCTCTTTGGGGAAACCGAAGGTTTTGCCTGTGCAATTGCCGACGAAGTCATGATGACAAACAACTACCGGAGATATATCCTGAGAGACGGCACGGTTGATGTCTGTCGAGTATGCTGACATCCCGGCGAGTCTATCAGACATATAATCTCCGGTTGTTCTCATCTGGCTAACGGCGAGTATTTGCACAGACATAACCTCGTAGCCAGAATTATTCACCAGCAGCTTGCTCTTCGATACGGGCTTGTAGAATCTGAGGTACCATACTATAAGTACTCACCAGTGCCAGTTCTCGAAAATGGTCGTGCCACGCTCTATTGGGATCGATCTGTCATCACGGATAGGGCTATTATCGCCAATAAGCCTGATATCGTGCTGACAGATCGATTGATGCGCCAGGCAGTGCTCGTTGACATCACCGTTCCGCATGACGAGAACCTCGTGAAAGCTGAGAAGGACAAGCTTAGCAAGTACCTTGATTTGGCCCACGAGGTGACCGCCATGTGGGATGTGGATTCGACGATCATTGTCCCGATAGTCGTATCGGCGAACGGTCTAATAGCGAAGAGTCTTGACCAACATCTTAAGACTCTCTCGCTAGATAGCTGGGTCAAGGGTCAGATTCAGAAGGCAGTACTCCTGGACACGACACGCATTGTCAGGAGGTTTCTCTCTCTGGGGCCCTAACCACCGGTAGCTTGGGCCTTATCCCCACTGCCAGTGGGCAGCTATATTAGGTTTTTTATAATGTGTTTATATTTTGTAGTGTATTTTTTATATTTTACTTTTTATAGATATGTTATAAAAAAACCTAATATATGTTTAAAAATAAATAAAGAGATAATAATAACCGCAGGGCAGCTTGTGGCGAGCTGTTGGTGAGTAACGACACCACGGACCCGAGTGCTCCAGAGAGCCGGTCAGACCCTCGTCCCCGACGCTTCTTCATCGGTTGGGGTTGAGACCCAAGAGGGCTCGCAGGGTTCTCAGCTCTGCATTGCCTTAATTGGCTGTGCAGAGAGGAGTCGTTAGAGCTGTTGCTGCAGGGGTGGAAGTGTTAAAGGGCATAACGACGCGAGTAACTTCGGAGAAAGCGCAGCACACCTCTCGACACCCCTGAGTCGCCCGCACCGGTGTTGCTCCTTTGTCGGCAACTATTGTCGGCGCGTTTGAGGGGCCCATCTAGTGGGCGGCAAGCCACCACCTGCCTACAATAGTCAGTAATCATGATTATGGCAGGTGACGTTTCTATTGCAATATCCCAGCATCAATCCATCCCAAATTCATTCCATAATCCTTAAACCTTTCCCTTTTTCATGCAATAGTTTTTTCTTCTGCCAAAACCTATTCAAGGGTACACCTTTCATAGGTATATCCAGGAATAGGTTTTGGCGGGAGCGCCACATGACAACAACTTCTCCAAAGGGCCTCTACGTGTTGGATCTGTATCCCCACGCAAGCCTCTCAAAGGACCGGGGTCAAAAGACCCGTGATTCTCAAAGGAGATACATAATAATATAATAATCTTTATTAGGAACAGTATACAAGTAATATTTTAAAACATTATGTACGATGATACCTGCAGTAGTTTAAGGAAAACTGTGTCGCAGGCATCAACGCCCACCTCCGAAGTAAATACAATCATTATGTTCCTGTACATAAAACATTTATCAAAAAATTTCATGAAATTACTAATTAGAGATTAAGATTTAATCTAAAATGTGTTAAGTATTTGAATTTTTTTTTAATAACATCATTTTGTAATATTAGATACTATAAGTTAAATTATTATGACTAGGTATAATATAATTACAATAGATTACAGAATATTAAACTAAAAATAGAATTATTATACATCTAAAAATAAGATTATATGCGTGAGTGTGTGTGTGTAGGTGTGTGTGTCTGAGAGTGTGTGTGTGTCTGTGAGTGTGTGTGTTATACATCACTCTTTGGTTTTTATAAGGGCTTCAGTAGCATCATAGGATAAGGAGTTTAGCCATTCTATGCATACCTTTCTATGTAATTTGTCCCTATTTATTTGTTTATAAATCATTGAGCCAAATCACAAAGGTAGTCAGACAACTCTCTGAAAAAAATCTATTGCTATCAAAAATATATGAATTTGGATTTGTATCTTAGCTCAACACGGCATGTAAACTTTGATGTATGTAAAGCCGTAATTGAACTGCACTATAATAAATTAAACATATAGGTACCACGGATGTCTTTCTTTTGTAAAGTTATTTTCGTGTCCTAATAGAGAATACGAGGATATCCCGACATTTTTATGTTTGTTTGTAAGTTCAATGATAAGATAACTTGAGTAGGTATTTTAATCATATTTTGGTTCTCAAGACTCAAATAGATGAGATGTGTATGAAGAATGCATACCTAGTGACATATAACAGATCACAAAAACGCTAAGGAAATCGAATTTCGTGTATTTTGATATAACTAAGTTTGAAAAAATTATGCAGAAAAATCTAATAATTAAATTAAATTAAATTAATAATTATTAAATGTTCTAATACCAGCGTAAACGACTCAGTGAAAGGAATCATTTGTTACGATCCAATATCAACCGAACTTGAATCCAATTTGTTCCGAACGATATTTAATATTCATATGTTCGTCAGTCTATTGGAAAATTTCATTCAAGATATTTTTATTTAATTTCACATACCAACGAGTGCCTAGAAACCATGCAATTATTTTTTATTCTTGGTGTAAAATTTGTTTGTTTAAAAGATATCTGATGTTGCTTTTTGACTTGCATTTAAAAGTAACCGTTCTGCCTAGTTAAAATTTTTGGTATCAAAAGAAGTTCTACGGCGTATAGGTAGGCAAAGGTTTTTATTAATTTGGAATATATTCCGAAATTCCAAAAAAATTTTTTTACGGAACAAGGCATATTTTATTTTTTGTTATAACACTTTTTACAAGGACACAATTTATCAAGTACTCATTATTTAGTAACAGTAAACCAACAAATGTTCTTGTTGACGTTTTTTCTAGTTTTTGCCCGAAATGCCTTGTTTATTTTTGTTTTCACGGACAAAAATATTAATCACTTTCACCATTGAGGAAAATACGAGAGAAATCTGCTCTTTTGTGAAGAGACAAGACGAAAAATAAGGCATAAAAAGCAAAATTCAATGGATGGTAATAAAATTATCGCCTTACAATTTCACCCTGAACTTTTGTTTTTTTAATGCAACTTGTGAAGACGTTCCTAATGGAATTTACACATAGATATTTTCAGAGCTGACTCTTTTAAAAATTGATAGTACCTGGGCGACCTTTGCTCGGTTACATCTCAAACATTAACTAATTTTTTTTAAACTTGTCTAAAAACAATGCAAAATAAAAAACTATATATAAACTTAAACATAAAAAAAACAAAAGTAAGTCACCGAGTGGGATTCGAACCCGTAACACTCTTTCTAGCGGTCGGTATCCTTAACTGCTGCGCTAAAAATAAGGCGGTCGGCGCGACGAAATTAGCGATCATATTCTGCGTGGAAAGAAAAACGCATGAAAACTCGAAAACACGCGTTTTCCCAAACATAAAACTAATCTAGATCGATTGTTTACCCCCGAAAACCCCCATATACAAATTTTCAGCGAAATCGTTAGAGCCGTTTTCGAGATCACAGAAATTTATAAATAAATATATATATATACAAGAATTGCTCGTTTAAAGGTATAAGATTTTTTGCACAAATACATATTCAAATAATACTGAGTTTTATCATGGTCCATATTTTTTTTGTTTAGCGAGGAAGTTAAAATTCACGAAGATACAGCGCTTCAAAATTTTGGAGTGGGGGACTGGGGGTGATTTTTGTTAAAAATCTTAGCTTATCGCGACGTCACGTAAAATTTAAACGCGCTGTATCTTTGCCATTATTTGCTAATTAATGCAATTTTTATTAAACTATATAAAGGGCAAAAAATATTGTCAACATCCCTATTCACGAATAGTAGCTATAAGATAAATAGTACCTATATTGCTTGTAGATATTAGTAGGTTCCCACACTCCTTTCTTATTTTAGATTGTATGTTGTGAGCTCCAGTAAATTAACTCTATTTTCGTTTTATGTAGGTCGCGTGGAATAGAAGCAGTATTTTTCATGTAATGTTCTACTAAATTTGCCTTTTTATTCCATATCATTCCCGTTTATTAACAAAGAGACAGCTTACGGGTAAATCTGTTTTCGTCATTTACCGTATCGTTGAATACAGCTTTGTACTTAAACCTTTTTATTTATTTTTTACTTAAATGGAGTTTAAAATGTTTTTGTGGACAGTTTTAGATTAATAAACGATATATTTGACTTATTATCATCATAATCATCAGGTCTTTTGTCTCCACTGCAAGAGCAAGATCCTCTCTGTACTATCACAGCCATACTTGGCCAGAGCAGTCAGAGGAATTTGACCTACACTCTCCTCGCTGACCAGACGGGTTTGAGAGGTCTCATTGATGTTTATAAGCTTTGTTTAGCGTGTATTCCTAAGTCGCCTTCTACGATATCCACGGGAGGACTTGGAGTGGCCCTATTCTACTTTGCCGGAAATCACATGGCTTACTTGACTTATGTTTCTATCTAAACGTAGTTCTTTTATTAATCTGTGAGGTATGTCTCTTACTAACTCAAAAGTTTTTTGATACAATATACGTCATGTTTAAAAGTACGTAAACATTTTACACAAATTCTGATCTGAACAAAACAAGCATTTTGTACTTCCTCAAAGTGATCATGACATGCTCACAATTTCTCTGCTACAAACCATGGCACAGCCGGCTTTAAATTCTGAAATAGACTTTATGTGGTCACATTAAGGCTGAATTTTTATTGGTCAAAAGTCCTGTGTAAAACATATTGATGAGTTTGCCTCACGAATTTAATTAGTTTGGGCGCCGTAGAAGCTTTTTGTATACAGCGCCAAATCGTGGATTTGAAAGTTATTAAATACTAGCCAAAGCCCGCGACTTCGGTCCTGTGGACTTTATGACTCCGGAAATACTCACCAGGCTGAAAAACTTTTGTTTAGGCGTCATTTTCATATTTCTTATAGTTTAGCTGGACCGTTATGGTTCTGCATCAGGGGTTCCATTTTCAAAAATCAATTATACCTACCCTATATGTTTCCCAGGCGTATATATATATGACAAAAAAGATTTAATTTGAATCTGTCCAGTATTTCCAGAGATTAGCGTGTACTGCAAACAGACACATGGAGTATTTTCCTCGTAAAGAAAGGTCTAGCTGCTTCTCTTCCCGCGTAGACTGTAAAAGTCAATCGATCGCAAAAATACAAATCAAGACTTAGAATTAAAGCTACAGTGAAACCATTTCGACTCGCTAAAAAGAATACAATTCACGTCAATAGGCGATGAGCAATCCATTGATAATTATTGACACATTTTGGGACACTCAGCCAGACACAATGCAATTAATTTGTATCCGGTATCCGGACAGTGTTAACCTGACTGTAATTGACAATATTTCAGAATATAATGTTTCTCTATTAAAAATCGTTTCCTATATCAAAAAAGAAGAACGTTAGCGGAAGAAAGAGAGACATGGAAGGCACTCGACCTACAAGAGCTTAAATCTTAAATACAGGAAAATAAAAAAATGCAAGTCTTTTTTTAAATAAAAATATAAACATGGTATTTTGTTAAACTTTATGACATAAATTATACCTTTTCTGCAGAGTATGTGGTAAGGTCACATATTTGAATTTATTTTATTACACATGCAATTCATTATTTTTACGTAAAGCTCAAAATTAAATCATATTTATTCCTCCAGAAGGTTGCCATTTAAAACATTTCAGGAAACATTTTATTACTATATTTTGCATTGAATACGCATAATAGTTTGAAAATCTTTAGCCCCTCTTAAAAGGTTCGCAGGACACATAATAAATTCATTGTATAAACGCGTGGCAAATACACAATGAACTTGTGAAATTTATTCCAATTCAACTTAGGGAATAAAAAGTTTCTGCCTGTTACGAATAAGAGATTTCGCTACAAGCAAAAACCTTGTTGCAGAAATAATGAGGTTCAAGTTTACATGTTTTGTTTAATATTTTATATTGTTAGCCAGTTTAAAAATAATGTTTTATATTCCATTATAAAGAATTCAAGGTAAGATTAAAGCTTCTTATTTAAGCGCGTTTCTTGTTGTATCCTTAGGGCTTAAAGGCGATGGTCGGCAATCAGTGTCACGAATTGTCACGCGACGGTCTGAATGACATTTCGTTATTATATTAACGCATCCTAAGAACAATATAATTCTTCAAAATTAAAAACCGTCTTCCAAAATTAAATTTCTATGAGACTACCTCGGAAGTATATCCTTTCAAACAAAAAAAGAATTTCCCAAATCGGGCGTTTTCGAATAATCGATGAACATACATTAAAAAGAGATCACGATGAATTGATAATCTCCTTCTTTTTTGAAACTCGGTTAAAACACATAAAAGTAGGTAGTATAACTTTGGTTTATCTGTCTAGTGACATCATAATCCTATTGATTGTGAAATAGTACATCCACGGTCAGCTTCTATGAAGTCTTATCTCTTTAGCACTTACTTACATCTTTGTACACCTATACAACTTGGAAGGGGACGAACCCGTAATAAATCAAACCACGGTCTATACTATATCACTATAGCATAATAAAATTAAGATAACAGTCATGAAGCCAAAAAAAAAAAACAATATTCCCATACAACTTGCCCTGGCGGCTGGACACTTTAGTAAGAAAATGGCAAAAATTTGTTTTGTTCTTTCACTGTTATTTTAATTCCATTATACTATAGTGATCTAGTATAGCCCGTGGTTCGATTTATTACGGCTATGTCCCTTCCACGTTGTATACTAACAACATCGGTAACGATGCCTCTGACACTTACAAGAGTGTTCTCGAGCCATCATTAGCATCTGTCACTACAATATCGTTTGAGTTATTTGTCGGTTGGTTTCATGAAGATCTGGGATGACTATAGAAAGTATTTGCCTTGTGGTTCCCGGCAGAGTAGAGTAGCACCACTCTAAGTCTTCCCGTGGATGTCGTAGAAGGCGATTTAAAAAATACAAGCTGAACAAAGCTTATGAATATCAATGAGACCTCTCCAACCCGTCTGGTCAGCGAGGAGAGTGTAGGCCCAGTCCTCTGGCTGCTCTGGCCAAGTATGGCTCTGGTAGTAAAGAGAGGGTCATGCTCCTGCAATGGAGACTAAAAAGATCTGATAATGATGAATGAATGATGATGATAGAAAGTATTTAGAAGTATAGAGATACTCCCACGCTGGTCTGGGAGAAATGAAAAAACTTAGAATGTACCAGCTGCTTCTCTTCCTGCGCAGATCGTAAAAGCCGATCGAGGGAATGGGCAAAAATGCGAATCATGTTAACAGGCGATGCGGCTAGCAACCCATCACTGTATTGATTGCTTTTCCATCTTCTCGCCCACCATGACGCTAAAAGTGGCTTTTGGATCTTGCGGCCCTAGGCTCTGCATAGAGCCGCAAGACCCAAAATGCTCTGTCTGCCCCATTAGGGATAAAGACGTGATAGTATGTATGTATGTATGTATAGAGATACGTTCAAGAGTATCGAGTGTATTAATAGCTACATAAGAGTTGTTAGGGTTAGGTAGAGGACTAACTACAAGTTGCCCACAGAGTCATACACGTCCTGGCGCATTTCATACAAAAAAAACGGCACTAAGTTTCTAAACAGGTTAAACGCGGAATATACCTCGTATCATCATTATCTGAGCGTATTTTCCCGGTTGCATCTTCAGCAGTAATACTTCAAAACCCGGGGTCCGCTACTTAACCAAGGAGATTTGACGAGATTACTGGTTTTTACGCAGAGCGACTGCCGTCTGACCTCCGCAATCCAAGAGTAAACCGGAAACAGAATACCTCCTAAATCTATGTGTCTAAAGGCATCTGACGTAGCTTGACTAAAACTGACGGACTAAATAGAATAATCTTTTTATAAGAGTAACTACAACATTGTCATTGTAGTATTTTACAAAATAATAAATAGACATAATATCTTCCCCGTCTGTCTAGAACTATATTTACTGATTTAACATGATATGTCTTAAAAGCTTTGACAAACGAACAACATTTTCTCAAGGCGTGTTTTATCACTAACCACAAATGTAACACTTATGTCTTTCACATAGAGTACAAAATGGCATAAAATATATTTCATAATGGAAACCCCTATGTCGTGTACATAAGGTATAAAATGGCTCAAATATTTCCAGTAATGGACTCCATACTGTGAATTTCTGCTGCATCTTCGCTTCAATGGAACTCCTGCGGTGTGGCAATTTGTAAATACATACAAATATGTGTGTTACACGATGTTATATTTCTAACGTCTAGATTGCATTATATTTTTTCACTTGTGTACATTATTTAAGGTAAGATTGGTATACAACGTGAAAGGGACATCCTCGTAATGAATCGAACAACGGGCTTTATACTATACAACTAGATAACTGATTACAGTTATCTAGTTGTATAGTATAAAGCCCGTAAATAATAAAATTAAAATAACAGTCTAGTCATCAAAAAACTCGGCATTTTCATACAAAAAAGCCGCCCGGCCATTTGTACGGGAATGTCGGATTTTTTTAAACGAAGTTCTTTTTTGTAGGCTACAGACTTGGCGAAAAAACGTGTAAGATTTAGCTGTCATGAACTTTTTTAGGGGCTAAAATTTTTTGGGTTTTTTTAGGGGCTTTTCAAAACTAAAAACTGACTATATCAAAGTACACAACACAACCGATGTTGAAAAAAAAGTGGAACAAAACTAAGTAATTACTATTGATGACATCTGCACGGACTATCTCCTTCATAGCCTATAAATACCTGAGAACGTAGTTTATTACGGTCCATTTAATGCCAGCCGTAAAAGATTTGTTCTCTTAACACTAAGACTCATTGTATCGTACATAAAATGTTTTTGGCAGGGTCGCCACGTTAATTATAATTTTTCAAAACTAAAAACCGACTTAAACACCAAACGACACAACCTATGTTAATAAAATTCCTATGGGACCAACTGACTAGTATACCCTTTCAAACAAAAAAAGAATTTTCCAAATCGGTCTAGGCGTCTTTGAATAAACGGTGAACAATACTCGTATATTAAAAAATTATCGCGACGATTTGACAACCGCCTCCTTTTAGGAAGTCGGCTAAAAAGTGGAAGTGTTATCTCTCGCGATAAAATGAAGATATGTATTCCTTTTTCAGAAAGAGAAACTAAATAAATTCGCCAGTATTTGGTTAAGATGAATATCCGTAAATGTTCTACCATTGTGGTCTGAATATTTTGTGAAAGCTCGCAAAAAGTATATCCCTTTGTCACCCTAATGTTCTAATATATGTCGGTCGAGAGGTTTTATCTATGTAAATCTGTATGTTATATGTTCATTGGCAAAAACGTGTTTTTTTATGTATACGTAATGCAAAATTATTATTACTAGAGACTGATCTGATGATGGAGCCGGAATATAGTCAATTAAACTCTGTAAAAACAGCGTAACTTTTTCTTTTTTTTGTCTTTTGGTGCAGTAAAGATTTTTGTATTGTATTGTATTGTAACCTCATCTAGTTTGGACTGATATAATTTGTACGTTTGGGCTAAATAAGTCCTTTAGCCCCATAATAAAAGCTTGTACAAAAATGATTTTTTTTAAAAAAGCTATACTTTTGGGCAAAAATATACATTGTTGATTCAAACGCTTTGTCAAAACTCTGACACATTATGTACGCTGAAATAATTCTCCTAGACCAAATTTTTTAAACCCAAATCAAAAAATATAATAGTAAAATAAGAGTTGGCAAGCATAAAAAGAAGCCTATTCCATGCAATGGCTCAGCATCGGCTAAATATAGAAATAGAAAATAGGATATTTTGCAATCCTTATATTGTTTGAAACATGAGTGGATTTTATTAGAATTAACGGGTTATCACGTATAGAGTCAGCTACTGTCGACATGTTTCGACCTCATTCGGAGGTCTTCATCAGGGCGAATGTGCTAAAAGAATTTATTTAAATCAAAATGCGTAAAATTCGTAGGAGTTGTTGAGTTTGTTTTTAGAATTCCGTATACAAAGGTTAAAATCAGAACCCTATTACACTAAACTCCACTATCCGTCCGTCTGTCTGTCTATCTGTCACCAGGTTGTATCTCTTGAACCATTATAGCAAGACAGTTGAAATTTTCACAGATGATGTATTTGTATTGCCGCTATAACAACAAATAACTTTGCTAATAAATCATGGTTATTATTTGTCCAAAAAAGATCTTTAGTCTACATCTGTATTTTCATTCTCCTATAACTTCGCCAAAATTAGCTTGTTATTATTCATAATGCCCGGGCATTATGAACAGTGCCCCAATTTATCAAATAACATATAAAGATACATATCTAACCATCCCTATACAAACTAGCCTGACGTAATGAACGCATCAACCGCATACTAATTGGAAATTAATGACAAGGATTAAGATAGAGATTTGAGATAAGTTACTGGTAGTCATAAGCCGAGCCTCTGTTTCTATTAAGACAAATTTATCTAAAATTAGTCATAAAGGTGTGTTTTCCGTGTGGTTTCCGGCAGAGTAGAACAGGGTCACTCCAAGTTCTCCCGTGGACTTAGGAAATACAAGCTAAACAAAGCTTACAAACATCAGTGAGACCTCTCCAAGCCGTCTGGCCAGCGTGGAGAGTGTACACCAAAGTCCTGACTTCTGCAGCCAAGTATGGCTCTGATAGTACAGAGAGGATCGTGCTCCTGCAGTGGTGACATAAAGATCTAATGATGAAGATAGTCATAAAGGAGAAACGTGATGGGAAAAAATAAGTATAAGTCTTTCTAGACATTTGATGAAATAAACACATCCACCGCTGCAAATTGGATATGAAAACAACTACAATTGGGGTTGTTATAGGTACTTAGTTATAAACTAAACCTCCATTTCTATGAACATTTATTAGTGATACTGGCAATTTTGCCAGTATAAATATTTACTAGGCGGTAGCTAACTTTGAATTGAAACTTACTAATGAAGTTGGTTTAGATTAATATAGATCTCAAATACTGATTGTGCTAGACTTAAATCAAACGTAGGTTGAACAATCTATATTATGTATCTACTAGCTGAAGCCCGCGACTTCGTTCGCGTGGACTTTATTGACTCTGGAAAATGCTTATCAGGGTGAACAAATTTTGCTAAGAATTTTTAAATTTCTTAAAGTTTAGCTGGATGATTACCGCATTATGGTCCAGCATCAGGTGTTCCATTTTCCAAAATTATACCGTATATGTTGCCCAGACTTAGCAGCTATATAACAAAAAAGTTTTATTCGAATCCGTCCAGTATTTCCAGAGATTAGCGTGTAAAAACAAACAAACAGACACATTTTAATAATTCTTACTCGATTACAATGTCGCCCCATATTTTTTTTGAACTATAATCAATATATAGACAAATTTTTTATTGTCTTATTATATGTATAGATAGTTAACATAAAAGCCGACTACAAAAGGCTCATTAAGTTCTTAATCTAAGATTGAAGTAGTACAGTCAACAGCGACGTGATGAAAATGGGGCAATCTTCAAAGAGACGAGCGTGAAAGGCAAAAGCTGTAAGGCGTGAAGTTACAACTTTTTTATGTCTAAGTAAAAAACTTATTTTTTTATAATTTAGGTGATATTTATAATACAGATTGATATTTAAAGTGTAAAAAATATATTTCGTAAACTACTGCTTTGACGTTGTTTTGATTAAAAATATAAAGATAAGTATATAATGTCCTTTTTATTAAGTGCAAATATTTTAAGGGGTGATTCAGTCCATCATTTCAAACAACTTTTCACAACAAAAGGCATTTCAAAATTCGAAAAAAATTTTTTTTCCTTAGTAATGATATCACGTGACTACTTCAAAACATATAAAAATCGTATTTCGATATTTTACATTTATTGAAATTGAATATAAAAACTTATTCAAATTGATAGTCTGAATCATCCCTTAAAATAGTTGTACTTAATAAGTAAGGACATTGTATTACGAAATCTTTGCAAAAAAAAGGAATAAGTTAGATTAATTAAAAATAGTTGGTATAACAAAATATTCTGAAATTATTTAAAGCGATGACTCAGTTTAAGAAATATACTAAACAACTTTTCTTAAACTGAGAACTTTAATTTTTCTTTCTCCCATGCTGGTCTGGGAGAAATAAAAAAAAATTAGAATGTACCAGCTGCTTCTCTTCCCACGCAGATCGTAAAAGCCGATCGAGGGAATGGGCAAAAATGCAAATCATGTTAACAGGCGATGCGGCTAGCAACCCATCACTGTATTGATTGCTTTTCCATCTTATCACCCACCATGACGCTAAAAGTGGCTTTTGGGTCTTGCGGCCCTGGGCTCTGCATAGGACCGCAAGACCCAAAATGCTCTGTCTGCCCCATTAGGGATAAAGACGTGATAGTATGTATGTATGTATGTATGTATGTAACTTTTCTTAAAGGGGGAGAGTTTTCCAACAAAAGTTGAAGAGTTTTTGAACTAAGTTCAATCCATGAATTTTAATTAGGTGCTTTCCATAAAAACAATGAAACATTTAAAAATAATGTTTTTCAATTGGTGTGACGGACAGCTGTAAATTGAGAATTAAAAAAAAATGACTCAGTAATGCAAATTGTGCAACGGAAATTTAGATATAAAAAATTAGGTCGATAGGTAGTTGTGAGTATTACATATACGAGTGAGTTATAAATAAAGAGTTAGAATCTAATCGTGTTATAACCGATTTAAAAAAGTATTTTAATTTAAAAAAAGTAACACTTTGTCAAAATCTTTTTTAGGGTTCCGTAGTAAACAAGGAACCCTTATAGTTTCGCCATGTCTGTCTGTCTGTCCATCCGCGGTCCTACTCAGATACTATAAGTACTAGAAAGCTGTAATTTGGCAAAATAAAATAAGAATCATTTTTTTTTTACGGTTGCTGCCATACAAGTAAAGAGGAAGTCAATATTTTTTTCTTTACAAACACATTGTGTGGAATATCTTTGAATAGGTCTTTCAAAAATATTGTGAGCTTGTGAACACAATTTTTCGATTTAGAGATCCGTGTCTGAAATATTTAGTTTTAAAGTGAAAATTTTTGTTAAAATCACGTGTCCCCCCCCCTCTATCTGCTAAACGGTTATATATGGACACGTGAAAAAATCACAGCTATAGTATATATGATGTAGTTTAAAGGAAAACTATCAGAGCTAAGTAGGGTTAACAAATTAAAAAGTTATAGGCGATCAACTTATAAAGTGTACTCGAAAAAGAAAATTTCATACAAATTCAATAGATACTTAGACGTTTTAGACGTTTTTAGTGGCATTTACTCAAAGTTGGCATTTACAACTACGGAACTCTACACTGCGCGTGCCCCTACACGCACTTGGCGAATTTAATTTATGTATGTTCCTCGATTGTTCGAAGATGCCTGGACTAATATGAAACATGTTTTTTGTTTGTTTGTAATATATAATAGGGCATATTTGTCATATTATTCCATAGAAATTTTATTAAAATTGGTTGCTTAATTCGGTGTCAAAGTCGGTTTTTAGTTTTGAAAACTTATAATTCAGTCACGACATGGCGACCCTGCCAAAAACATTTTATGTTTTATACATACAATGAGTCTTAGTGTTATGAGAACAAATCTTTTACGGCTGGCATTAAATGGACCGTAATAAACTACGCTCTCAGGTATTTATAGGCTATGACGAAGACAGTCCGTGCAGGTGTCATCAATAGTAATTAGTTTTGTTCTCATGAAAGTTAATAAATATTGAACGAGCTTCTCGAGTATACAGGGTCAAACAAAATATAGTAAAACTATTGTAAGAGTGAATTCAGTCAATGAAACTGAACAACTTTTCCTATAGGAACTTAAAGCTAAACGTCACAAAAAAGTAAATAAAAATATTCACCGCGATAAATTTATGAGTTTTTATCTATTTTTTCGATTTAATTTTTGATTCACATTATTTTTTAAAAATTAATTTAATAAACGTTATATTTTACCTTTATTCAAGCAGCAATAGACGAGTAGTTAGCTCTTTACCTGAAAATAAAGAGAAGTAATTATTAAATTAATACATACAGTAGAAGAAACATGCAGTACTAAGGACTACATGAAGTATAATAATAGCAATATTTCAGTTTATATTTTTTTAAATAAAAACCGACTTCACCCCCAAACTTCACAACCGATTTTGATAAAATTTCTATGGGACCACCTTACAAGTATACTCTTTCAAACAAAGAAGTTTTTACCAATCGGTTTAGGCGTTTTTGAATAATCGGTGAACATACATAAAACAAAGATCACGACGAATTGACAACCTCCTCCATTTTGAAAGTCGGTAAAATATTGTAAATTTACCTAGAAATTGCATCGTCTACTAATATTAAAAATGCGAAAGTAAGTTTGTATATTTGTTTGTTACCTATTTTCGCTTAAACTATTGAACCGATTTAGATGAAATTTGGTACGGACATAATTTGAGGCTCGGAGAGCGAAGCCCACGGGCACAGCTAGTTCTCTATGCATCAAACTTGATTTAATCCCAATTTCTATCCTTCACTTTATGATCCAGGGCGAATGCATACTATAGGAGCGTTGTTTATATCAGCAAACGTAGAATACGATATCGCTCCTCGGAACACCGGATATTTTGTGGCGCAGTAAATTTTGACACACTGATGTGAACTTTGGAAAACTTTTAAAACAGATTTTGCTAAATTAGATGGTCTGATCATTTCTTTATTCGATAAGAATTGAGTCACTTACATAAAAAGTAATAGTCACTTGTTTATGAATATTTTTAGTAACAACATTTTCTTGTCATTAATTGTGTTGAATGGTTGTTCTTATTAAATGTTCAATTTGTCTATTAATTATAATTTTAATATTTTTTATTATCATCATTTCAGCCGCATAACGTCCACTGCTGGACATAGACCTCTTCCAAAGATTTCCAAAATGACCGATCTAGAGTGGCTTGCATCCAGCGCTTTCCAGCGACCTTGGTAATTTTTTCTTATAAAAAATAGTGCGTCGTGGTAGGTATACTAAAATGTTTGCTAAATGCTCACTGGGTCTTTTAATTCGACCGAATACTCTCTAGGCACAGTTGTAAGTTTTCTTTAGAGTAATCCGCATTTTTTCGAACCAAGCTTTCTATTGTATATCCTAGGCATGATGAATAATTCATTTATTCCCAAGATATAAATCTACTTTATTCTGCCAAACTACAAGTAAAAAACATGAAGTCAAAATACAGAGCTCTGTGGTGGCTTTCAATTATTTGAATATTCTACACATACAATTTAACAAAAAGTTAATGTCAAGTCATATTGGTTGAACAGTCTATACAGTTTCAACGAAATTGTAATGGAAAATGTCTTTCATTTTCGAAGTGTCTTAAAACTCTTACATGAGAAGGTGCTACAACCCGTTACAAAAACGGAGACTTTGGTAACTAAGAAAACAAAGAATAGGAAACATTACCTCTAAAATGAAAACCTAACTTCCCGTATGTCACATTGAAGCTCGCCTCAGGGTAGGAAATTTGTCTCCCGGCACACCTCAGCCAGGCAATTGAGTGTCGAATCCCTAAGGAATTCCTTAAATTACAGTTCCTCAAAAGAAAAATCCTTTTAAGGCGTGACGCTTACGGAGCTTGAGAAGGCTCTTGCAGTACGAACAGGCTTTCTCGCGTTACTTTACTCAGGCCCGGGAATATATAAATCTAGAGGTATATGTATTTAGGTCTATTTTTGCCGTGTGGTTTCAGGCAGATTAGAATAGTCACTCCAAGTATTCGCGTGAATGTCGTAGAAGGCGACTTAGGAAATACAAGCTAAACAAAGCTTATAAACATCAATGAGACTTCTCCAACCCATCTGGCCAGCGAGAAGAGTGTGCAAAGTCCCCTGGCTGCTCTGGCCAAGTATGGCTCTGTTAGTACAGAGAGGGTCGTGCTCCTGCAGTGGAGATAAAAAGACCTGATGATGATGATGTACTTATGAAAGTGCATTTAATGTATTATCCATAAGATATATATTAGCGATAAGATAGCCAGACACTCGGATAGCCGGACACTCGTACGGACTAACATTCGGACAGCCGGACACTCGGACAGCCGGGCACTCGGACAACCGGACACTCGGCCAGCCGGACACTCGTACAGACTGACACTCGGACAGCCGGACACTCGGACAGACGGACACTCAGACAGCCGCACTCTCGGATAGCTGCACTCTCGGACAGCCGGACTCTCGGACAACTAGACATCCACATAGTCTCGCACCCGGACAAACGTACATTAGAAAGCATTTTTGCCCAAGCTGGAAAAGAGATAGTTTGCTCGTCTGCGCGCTTGGTCAGTCAATAATAGAGGTAGAAAGTTTACAAAGATTCAATCGAGTAGAAAGGTCGCGCCGGCAAACTTTGGGTTAGAATTCCTCTATTTAACTTGCGCGCTTTCAGACTAGTTTGAACTTTCCTATTGCCAATTAATTAGGAAGGTATGCTTTTATACTAGCTTTTATAGAAAATACTATTTGATTATGTTGTGGTATGTTATTTTAATATTCTGAGTGTTGTTGAAATTTCTATTTGGAGTGTTACAGTAAGGCAAAATTGCTAAAACGCTTGAAGAGCATCGACAATGCGTGATACTTAACAACTTGCCCAGAAAAGTAATTTTTAATTATTTATTTTTAAATAAAACTAGATAATTAAAAATTTTAAAATTCTTTTTATAAGTAGGAATTGAGCAACTGATCGAGTTTATACAAAGGTAATACAAAATAGTTAGTAATATTATAACATCGGTCCACTATACCTACAAGGCTACAGATATAGACTTTTGAACGTGTTAGCACCCCAAAGTAAAGCAAGTAGTTAGTAGAAAAGCTTCACGTTCTCACGTTAAACTGAAAACAGTTAGTTCGTAAAATATCTAGGGCTTGATCAAGACAAATTTATAAATGATAACTCCGTCTCCTTTCAAATAATTTGATGCAAATGGGAACAGCACTAGACCCCGGAAAATTAAGGTCCCTTAAGAGTCCCCTTACCCTAGACTTCTCCATACAAACGTAGTCTACTAGTAGTAATTTTGTAACAAGTAACTTTGTAATTTGAAAAAGGCCATTTTCCAACTTGCCCTGACCGGAAATCGAACCCGGGACCTCTGGGTGGCGGACTAGCATGGTGACCCTTACGCCACGGAGGTCGTCAATACGTCATACTAATAGTCAAAACGATATAAAACACTATATTCTGCTTCAAGTTCATATTTTTACGGAACCAGTTATTACCCTAGATAATTGAAATATCTTTGAAATTACAACATTTTGCCGAAATCGGTCATGTCGTTTCGAAATAAAACGTAGACTACGTTTGTATGGAAAGTTGTATTTTGGTCTAGGGTAAGGCGACTCTTAAGATTTTATTTTTCATACTACATGCTTTGAATATTTATTACTGTCATATTTGTGCTAATGTTACAAACATTTTCCGTCTTATTATAAAACGCAGACTATCTTTGTTACTACTTTGTTATTATCCAACCAAATCAAGTTGACATCTAGTAATATGCCACTGTCTCATCTGAAAATGTCAACTTGATTTAGTCGGATAATGGTTTAAACTTAGTAACAAAGTTAGTTTGCGTTTTATAATAAGACGGTTTGTATTTAGTTGGCGTACATTAAAAAAGATAAACTAAGTTACACTCTTTTTCAGTGGAGGGCTAAAACACGTGACGCAGTCCCGTCAGTCCGATAGAATTGGGTTATCTTCTATTTCGGTGCAAAGGTCACGCGACAAGGCCGGGCGGCGGCCTTTTGGCCTTTTGGCCTTTCCAGGTTGAGATGCTTTGCAAATTGTAATTGCTAATGGCTTGCTATTCCTGAAATGTTACTAAAATAATGTTTAAGTTTATGTTTTTTTCGTTATGCGCAATTCTTGAATATGTATCTACTAGCTGTGCCCGTAGGCTTTGCTCCCCGTGAGAATTCGGGATAAAAACTATCCTATGTCCTTCCCTGGGTATTAAACTATATTCATATCAAACATCTAAATAGGTTCAGTGGTTGAAGCGTGAGGTGGTTAAAACAAACAAACAAACAAATATACAAACTCACTTTCGCATTTATAATATTAGTAAGGATAATGTAGTATAAGGTCTAACAAAATATACTAAAACTATTTTGAGGGTGAATTCAGTCCGTTCAATTTAGGTAATTTAAATTAGTGCACTAATCTTACCTTAATTACGAGAACGACTGCATATCAAGCAAAATACATATATACATACATACATACTATCACGTCTTTATCCCTAATGGGGCAGATAGAGCATTTTGGGTCTTGCGGTTCTATGCAGAGCCCAGGGCCGCAAGACCCAAAAGCCACTTTTAGCGTCATGGTGGGCGAGAATATGGAAAAGCAATCAATACAGTGATGGGTTGCTAGCCGCATCGCGTGTTAACATGATTTGCATTTTTGCCCATTCCCTCGATCGGCTTTTACTATCTGCGCGGGAAGAGAAGCAGCTGGTACATTCTAAGTTTTTTTTATTTCTCCTAGACCAGCATGGGAAAGCAAAATACATATTTTGCTAGTATCCGATAATATATTAGGGTGCCACAAGGTAGACAAATTATATGTGTTTGTATGAAATGCACGCTACTGCGTGATAGTGATCAACTTTTCCCAAGTAACACTAGTAGTTCGCCACGAACTTAGACCTCGCTATTATATCTTCTACTACCAAGCAAAGTAAGCAAGCAAGTTTCGGAAAGTGGCTGTGACATACGGACGGACAGACAGACAGACAGACATGATAAATCTATAAGGGTCCCGTTTTTGCCATTTGGCTACGGAACCCTAAAAAACCATAGCGAGTTCTAAGAGTTTTGAAATTTTTGTTGGACATCTACTTATTGTTTTTTTGTGAACTATATGGTATTGAATGTACGCAACAAATATTTGTCAATTTCCTTCTTTTCTTAAAAATAGTGGTCAAGACATTGGCCTTCTAACTCGGAAGTCGCGGGTTTGATTCCCACGGGAGACATGCATTTTTAAGAAAGTTGTTCAGTAACCCGGACTAAGTTCGCCCTTAAATAGTTTCAGTATATTTTGTAATAAGATTTGTATTGTATATCCGTCACGGCTTAGTCAGCTAGACTTCGCGAGTCACCCTAAGCCCATTCAAGTATAACGTATAAAAAAGTTGACCAGACAAAAAAGTTGTTCAAATAAAAAAATTGCGTTTTTATAATGGCAACAAAAAAGTCTAATGACATTTTTGAAAATATTTTGAATTGGCGGATATATGACAGTTTTAAAATTTTAAACCCCCATATTTCCGCCATTTTGAAAAATTATATTTAGTTGTTGAACCTGCTTACAAAATTTCATGAGAATCGGATAAGAAATGCGACCTGTAGGCGAGAACAGACAGACAGACAGACAGACAGACAGACGGACGAAAGAATTTTTGGCTAATCTCGAAACTGAGACGCTTCGCTCGCTTCGCTCGCTCGGTCAACAAACGAAATATAAAAAGTAATTTTTGGTTTTCCATACGAACTCGGAACACTTGTGTTGGAGGCCTAAAATTACTTTTTCGATGTGTGTTCCTTGGGGAAAGTTGTTCACTATCACGGACTGAATTCATATATAAAATCGTTTCAGTATATTTTGTTAGACCTTACATAGTAAACTGTGCTTTATTGTTAAAAATACTATGCCGAAGTTGCACGACCGGATTCCAGCATAATTACGACCACAATGCCTATGCCTAGCTGTGGATGAATAAAAAATAGTGGCTGATATAAAAGAAAGAAATAATAAATATATGTTTACTTATGTAGTAAAAATAAAAATAACAAAACACAACAAATAAAACTATTTGACATCCGCCGTAGTAACCTTTAAAATGTCATTAAAACTTCAAGCTTCACTGATTTTATACTTTAAAATATATACAAGTCCCAATTTCGTGTTTTAAATATAACTCACAGCCAATAATTAACTTTACTAAACTCGTAAAGCTGTCTGCAGGGAATTAAACTTTAATTTAATCCCCCTTAACCTCCCTAATAACTTTAATTTTCACGTCTCAACGCTTTCAAATTCAATAAAAGAAGGTATAGGTAATGTATACTTAGCAAAGTGAACATTTCTGCTAGCTTTTATTGAGTTGGCCCGGTTTGTTGATTTTTGGGTCAAATCTTGCAAGTTGAATTTTAGCTACTTCCCGGTTTCCGATTGAGATGAAATTTTATATACGTTAAACAGATGAAAATAAATATTGTGACAAAGGTTGATCTGATAATTATTTATTTTTATTTATTATTTTATTTTCTTAGGAAGATTTGCAGCATTATTACTATATAACATATAATAGAGTCTGAGGTGGCCATAGTAACCCGTTTTGGGTCAAATCTTGCAAGTTGAATTTGAGCTACTTCCCGGTTTCCGATTGGAATGAAATTTTATAGGTAGCAACAGTATGTAAATCAGGTGATATACAATATTAATCTAATAGAGGTTGATCTGATTGTGATGAAAGAGTCGGGAGGTGGCCTTAAGAACCCTGTAACAAAACGACGCAACCTCATCGAGTTTAAGCTTATAACTTTTGTCTTGATAAGTATTTAGACCTCACAATAAAAACTTGTACCTACGAACATTTTTACAAAATTCTTATTGACTTCGTATGTAGAGCTTATGTAGACGTGTGTATAATATAATATCATTGATTTAAAAGGTTATTGGCATTACGAAAATTAATAAATTAGTTGCAATTGATTATAAAATATCACCTAATTATATTTGTACATTTAAAGGTACAATTATCATTATTTTTACTTTAAATGTATATTTTTTAACTATACTTGGTTAAGTTGGATTTTAGGATTTGTCAATCTAGATTACTGAGAAAATTATATGGTCAAATACGATAACAATTACTTTCACATTTAACATTCTCATGTTTCCCATGAAGAATTATACTAATTCCCATGAGATCGCTATCTGGGATAGGTCCGCCTTTGTACTGTTCTCTACTTCTAATTTGTATTTTGTCTCGTGTTTATGTACATTATCATAATAAATGATTAGCTTTTAGCCGCATCGACTATTAACATGATTCGCATTTTCGCCCATACCCTCGCTCGGCTTTTACTATCTGTTTGTGACGAGAAGCAGCTGGTACATTCTAAGATATTTCTTTTTTCCAAACTTACATGGAATTAACCCTTAAATGTTTGCACATAATTATAAATGACCGTATAAGCAATGTTTCCATTGCAATACGCGAGCTAACTAAACAAACCAGCGTATACAGTTCCAAACAGTTAACTTCTCTGACGCGCAATCGCCGGCGATGTTATACAGTGCAGCGTTAACTTTGTCCAGTGGCCAGTAAGGGCTTCTCTACACTGGTTTCCATGACGTCTATAATAGTCATAACTGTTATGTATTGAAAACACAGATTAATATTAACTGTAGTTTTATTTATAAATAACTCGAATTTATAAACGTTCGGCACATTACAAAATTAGGTGACAAGCCACCATTGCTCCCAAAGACCAAGAGAGAGAGAGATAGAAAAAGAGAGAGAGAGGTGGCGTTTTCCCAATAGCCATTTACATCGCAATAAAACTAAACTATCTAAACAAACTAGACGTATACAGTTTTAAACAGTTAACTTCTCTGACGCGCAATCGCCGGCGATGTTATGCAGTGCAGGGTTAACGTTGTCCAGTGGCCCAGTAAGGGCATCACTACATTGGTTTCCATTACGTCTAAAATTTGGTGCCAAGCCACCATTGCTACCAAAGACCAAGTGAAAAAGAGAGAGAGAGAGGGGTGGCGTTCTCACAATAGCAATTTACTTACATTGCAACAAAACCTAACAAGAAATCTGAACAAACTAGACGTATATAGTTCCAAACAGTTAATTTCTGTGGCACGCAGTCACCGGCAATATTATACAGTGCAGCGTTAACTTTGTCCAGTGGCCCAGTAAGGGCTTCTCTACACTGGTTTCCATGAAGTCTATAATAGTCATAGTTGTTATGTATTGAAAACACAGATTAACATTAACTGTAGTTTTATTTATAAATAACTCAAATATATTCGGCATATTACAAAAATTTGGTGACGAGCCACCATTGCTACCAAAGACCAAGTGAGAGAGAGAGAGAGGGAGAGAGAGAGAGAGATGGCGTTCTCACAACAGCAATGTATATCGCAATAAAAGCTAACTAGCTATCTGACCAAATAGACCTATGCAGTTTCAAACAGTTAACTTCTCTGACGCGCAATCGCCGACCGGGTTAACTTTGTCCAGTAGCCTAGTAAGGTCTTCTCTATGCTGGATTCCATGACGTATATCATAGTCATAGCTTTTATGTATTAAAACACAGATTAACATTAACTGTGGTTTTATTTATAAATAACTTAAATTCATATATGAACATTCGGCACATTACAAAATTAGGTGGCAAGCCACCATTGCTTCCAATAACCAAGATAGAGAGAGAGGTGGCGTTCTTACAATAGTAATATGCAATATACATTGCAATAAAAAGGGCTTCTCTACACTGGTTTCCATTACGTCTAAAATTTGGTGACAAGCCACCATTGCTACCAAAGACCATGTAAGAGAGAGAGAGAGAGGAAGAGTCACAGAGGTGGCAGAGGTTTATTGCAATAATACCTAACTAGCTAACTGAACAAACCAGACGTATAAAGTTCCAAACAGTTAACTCCTCTGGCACGCAGTCGCCGGCGATATTATACAGTGCAGCGTTAACTGTGTCCAGTAGCTTAGTAAGGGCTTGTCTACACCGGCTTCCTTGACGTTTAAAATAGTCATAGCAGTGTGCATTGCAATGAAAGCTAAGTAGCTAACTGAACAAATCAGACGTACAAAGTTCCAAACAGTTAATTTCTCTGGTACGCAGTCGCCGGCAATATTATACAGTGCAGCGTTAACTGTGTCCAGAAGCTTAGTAAGGGCTTGTCCACACCGGCTTCCTTGACGTCTAATGAACACTAAATAGTCATAGCAATGTACATAGCAATTAAAACTGACTACATACTGTTTACTGAACAAACCAGACGTACAAAGTTCCAAACAGTACATTTATTTGGCACGCAGTCGCCGGCAATATTATACAGTGCAGCGTTAACTGTGTCCAGTAGCTTATTAAGGGCTTGCCTACACCGGCTTCCATGACGTCTAGCGAACACTAAGTAGACATAGCAGTGGGCATTGCAATGAAAACTAACCAGCTAACTGAACAAACCAGACGTACAAACTTCCAAACGCAGTCGCCGGCACATTCTACAGTGCAGGGTCAACTTTGTCCAGTGGCTTAGTAAAAGCTTGTCTATACCGACCTCTATGACATCTAGCGAACACTAAATAGTCAAAGCAATGTACATTTAAATTAAAGCTAACTAGCTAACTGAACAAACCAGACATACATTGTAATTAAAACTGATTAGATAACTGAACAAACCAGACGTACATAGTCAGGAACAGTTTACTTCTCTAAGACAAAAACAGTACAGGGTTAACTTTTTCCAGTGGCTTAGAAGGGCTTGTTTGCAGTATACAATTGAATATCATATAATTCCTTTTTAAAGCCTTTTATGCTGGTCTGGCAGTTTTTAAATAAACTTAGAATGTTCCAGCTGCATTTCTCCCGTGCATCTGCAGCGTGTGCAGCGCATACCCTAGATCGGCTCTAACCAGATTGATCTAGGGTAGGGAATGCGCTGCGGCATTTTAATTCCTTTTTCCATTTTTATACCCACCGTCAAGGCTAAAAGTGGCCTTTGAACTATGCCACTTTGAGCTCTGTCTGCTTAGACTACTATCTGCTACGACTGCAGTCAGACTACAAGTCTGGTTTACAGTTTCATTGCACTTGTATCAAGTGGAATCAAACTGCCTTCTGTGTACGCAGCCTGAGTCTACTTCTGATATTGCAAAGTACACTTCTGATATTAATAAAATGGGCTAATGTAACCACTTACCATCTGGTGGGCATAGTTCCACCTTTTGAGATCCGCCAATACCAAACAAAATCTACATCATCATCAGGTCTTTTTGTCTCCACTGCAGGAGCACTACCAGAACCATACTTGGCCAGAACAGCCAGAGGACTTTGACCTACACTCTCCTCGCTGGCCAGACGGGTATGAGGGGTCTCATTGATGTTTATAAGCTTTGTTTAGCTTGTTTGTCCTAAGTCACCTTCTACGTCATCCACGGGAGGACTTGGAGTCGCCTTTTTCTACTATGCCGGAAACCAAAAGGCATTATAGTATAAAACAATGGAAGCCGCATCATAATATGATACCATACTTACGGGTCTTGACCGGTTCAAAATAAATTGTACCCTCAATTTGACAGTCGAAACGTCCGTCTGTCTACAGCCTTAGTTGTAGTCACAATGCCTTGTCTGAAGTACTAATATCGCAGCGTGTCATCGGTCTCTGGTTTTAATCCGCATTGTCTGTATTTTATGAGCGTGGTTTATTGCTGTCAGAGGTACCTGTGCTCTTGTACCAATAGGCATAACATTTTCTCGAGCTATCGAGCTTCGAATTATAGCTTTTTCATGCTAGTCTGCCACCCAAAGGTCCCGGGTTGGATCCCCGGTCAGGGCAAGTTGGAAAATGGCCTTTTTCAAATTGTTCTGGATCTTGGACGTTTATCGATATATGTATTTGTTATAAAATAAAGTATCGTTGACTTAGGCGATTAACACACTGCACCGCGCCCCGCTGCGTAGTGCGGGGCTGCCATACAAAAACGACGCGTGTGGACATTGTGTCAGTGTGTTGGACTGTGCGTGTTTTCTATACAAACGGAAATACTTACAAGCAACGCATTCACGCGCTACGCTGCGTAGTGCGGGGCAATGTGAGAATCGCCTTAGTATACCATAACACAAGTCTCGAACTTACTTTGGGGCTTGGAGCTAGCTCAAATGTAATCTGACCCTATATATTTATTTATTTTATTCTATTAGAACTTCTTCTGTAAAGCAAATCCCAAAAGCCACTTTCATAACATTGAAATAAATAAAAGATATTGAACCAACTGCATTCGTTTAAATTCAACACAATCGATTCATTCGATTCAAAAGATTATCCTAATCTAAGTGTATTCGAATTCAGCAGTTTGAATAGAAATGCAGAATCTTACAGAATAGGGACGCCGCTATCACAAATAACTAAAGTATAGAAACCAAAACAAAAAACCTCACAAAGATTAAGGTTATAGGTACACTCTCTTTATTCTAAGCACTTTCATCATATCAGCCACAGGAAGTCCACTGCTGGACATAGGCCTCCCCCAAAGATTTCCAAAACGACCGATCGGAAGCGGCCTGCATCCAGCGCCTTCCTGCAACATTGCGCAGGTCGTCTGACCATCTAGCAGGTGGGTGTCCTACGCTGCGCTTGCCGGTACGTGGCCGCCATTCGAGAACCTTTCTGTCCCATATGTGCCCCTAAGCACTTTCTACACTCCTACTACTACTACTACTCTCTACTTTAAACATACAAGGAGATAAGGAATTTGGCGGAAGGAAAAGAGACATGGAAAGCACTCCATCGACAAGAGCCCAGCTCTTAAAAATAAAAAGAAGAAAAAGAAGAAAAAGAAGAAGATATATAAAATTAGAAGGCAAACAAGACATACGTTTAATAAACTAATACCCGACTACGGGAGCCATATACAGCAAAGAATGTATGTATACAATGTCCTTTTTAATTAAGTACAAATATTTTAAGGGGTGGTTCAGTCCATCATTTTGAACAACTTTTCCCAATGAATGTATATGGAAAAATATATTGTAGGTTTTCATACAAATCGAAGTAGTCACGTGATATCATTACTATCGAAAATGAAATTTTTTTTTTCGTATTTCGATATACATTCATTGGGAAAAGTTGTTCAAAATGATGGACTGAACCACCCCTTAAAATATTTGTACTTAATTAAAAAGGACATTGTATTTTAAATGAGCTAATTAAGACCTTTCATTTGATGTCCAACTTAATATCGAAACAAAATAAAAAGACTTATTTTTTTGTAAGCCATGCATGGCATGTCCAACTACTTTGTTTTTTCCAGTATACTCTAGTCTTTGGTTTTTTAAATACCTTTAGTTCGTCAGCCCATCTCGTTATGTAACCCATCTTTCCGGATAGTGGCATACAAACTTAACCCACCTAATCCCACTTTTCCTACCTTATTAAGTTTGTAGTTATGTAACCCATCTTTTCGGATAGTGGCATACAAACATGACCCACCTAATCCCACTTTTCTTTCCTTATTAACTACCTGAATTATCCGGGGTCCAGTGCAGCCCCTATTTGAAATAAATCGTTTGAAAAGAAACTGAGATATTATTTAAAATTGTGCCTTGATCAAGGTAGATAACCGTTCAAACTATTTTATAAACTACTGTTTACAGTTTAAAGTGAAAACGTGAAGCTTTTCTACGCACATTAACCAAAAATTGCCGTTTTTTCGCAAATGTGCGTAGAAAAGCTTCACGTTCTTGTGCTGCTTTCTTACCTTCACTTCTGTAGAATAGATATTCTGCAGCGCATTCCCGAAGGAACTCATTTTGGGGCCGATGACCCTTGGACAGTTTATTGGCAGTTGGCTTGACAATAAAGTAAATTGCGCGAGCTAAGTGAAACTGAGCTAGTTATCTAGATTGAATCAAATTGGTACTAAGAAATATCGGCGCAGGTAGAAAATAAGCAATATTTAGCAGTTTCATGAAACTATACTTAACAAAAAAATTGGTTTATTTAAGGAATTTGTTTTAAACTATTGGTTACACTATCCCCATAAGAATTTACAGGACAGGACAGGAAGCAAATGCAACACAATACCAGACAAAATATTTTTGACTTCTTATTGTTAACAAAATAATTCTTCTTATCGTGTGTGTTAGTAACTAACACTAGTGTCAGAGTTTTTTAAACCGCCTTAAAGGCCTCTGACATGGTTTTAAGTAACGACCAATGTCAAAGACAGTGACCGGGACCGACGGCTTAACGTGCCCTCCGAAGCACGGATCATCTTACTTATCAGACAATCAGGTGATCAGCCTGCAACGTCCTAACCAAACTAGGACAACAACATTGCCCCCGCTGGGAATCGAACCCGCGACCTCCGGGTATGAGCCAAACGCTCCAACCATTACACCACGGAGGCAGTTAACAAAATAATTGTATCTATATAACAATATATGTATAAAAATGTATTGTATCGTAGGTCACATTTCAACTGTACACGGAATGTACACAGGTATTTAAATTAAACTAAAAACTCTAAAGGGTTAGGTTAGAGAGAACGAGATAATAAATAAATATTCATTTCATAAATACCCTTTTTAAACGGGGTTGAAAAGCTGGTCAAAGATAACGTAGTGTTATTTGATTTCGGTATGTGAGCATAAGCTGTCATGAATATGTAGATAAATAAATAAATAAGTATATAGGGACAAATAATATTATATACAGATACATCAGCAGTAAGTCGCATATAACATGCGGATATTAAAAAGTTATGAAATTCTCGTTAGCTCTTCACTGGCGGTTTCCTGAGTTATATTACGTTGAGGTTGGTTCTAAAAATACATTGAACGAGCCAGCCAAACAAGCAAAGTTCTGCGAATTTACATTCTTGGACTATCTGGCACTAGTAGTAGGTTTCTACTAGTGTCGAAAACTAAATCTATACATAGAATAAAACAGTAAAAAACGTGTCAGTACATTGAATATATTTCCAAAAACAAATATTAGGGGCGATGATGACATAGTAATAGAGTAAAAATTAAAAAATAATTGGCAAAGTGCGTGTCGGGCCACGCGCAGTTTAGGGTTCCGTAGTTGCAAATGCGTACTTTTAGTTCATGCCACTAAAAACGTCTAAAAACTAATGATCTATTGAATTTGTATGAAATTTTCCTTTTCGAGTACATTTTATAAGTTGATCGCCTATAACTTTTTAATTTGTTAACCCTACTTAGCTCTGATAGTTTTCCTATAAACTACATTATATATACTATAGCTGTGGTTTTTTTCACGTGTCTATATATAACCGTTTAGCAGACAGATGGGGGGGACACGTGACTTAAACAAAAAATTTCACTTTAATCCTAAATATTTCAGACACGGATCCCTAAATCGAAAAATGATGTTCCCAAGCTCACAATATTTTTGAAAGACCTTAAAACGATACCCCACACAATGTGTTTGTAAAGAAATAAAATATTGACTTCCTCTTTACTTGTATGGCAGCTACGCTAAAAAAAATTTGTTTCCATATTTTATTTTATAACTTTTTCGCCATGACTGATTTACATATCCATGCCAAATTACAGCTTTCTAGTACTTATAGTGTCTGAGTAGGACCGCGGACGGACAGACAGACAGACAGACAGACATGGCGAAACTATACGGGTTCCTTGTTTACTACGGAACCCTAAAAACCGGTCTGTTTATAAACGCTAATCTCCGGAAATACTGAACGGATTCAAATGAAACTTTTTTGTTATATAGCTATATAACTAGGCAACATATAACTAGGGTATAATTATTTTTGCAAAATGGAACACCTGACGTAGAACCATAATGTACCAGCTAAACTATAAGATATATAAAAATGACGCCTTAGCGAAAGTTGTTCAGCCTGACGAGCATTTTCCGGAGTCATAAAGTCCACGCGAACGAAGTTGCGGGCTTCGGCTAGTCAACTATAAGGGCCGTGTTCGGACGGCACGTGCATGCCAAGCCCATGTCCAGTGCATGTCTAGCGCTCGCCTAATGCACTTTAAAAGTTTTGGTTGCATATTTGAGTCCTGTGACTCATTAATAAAACTCAAATTGCATTAACCGAAGTCATATACTTTTTGAAAAATAATCTTTTCATCATCATCATCAATGCATTCAAGAACTTTATGTTATGTAATCTTCTATTTTCTAAGAACAAATAAAGCAACAAAAGGCATACATTAAGGTGATAAAGTGATTACACTTGCCTTCGCACATGGATAAGAGCTATTATCATAATAGAGCCATTCCCATGCATTACGCATGTTTTACGTACAGCTAACGTTGCAAATTAGAATCTACGAGTATTTTTTTTATCTTAATAAAAATAAATCGAATTCAATTCAAATGTTAATAGGTTACTTTTTGGTTTTGTAAAAAAAACTTTTTGAAGTTATACTTCTTTTGGCGCGATTGGGAAAAATGATGAGAGTGAATTTTTACGATGCGCGCGCTCACCGAAAGGAAAAAGCACCAGCATGAAGTTAGCCCACGATCTGGCTGTACTGTATCTATGTTCACGCCAAAGAAGTATAATTTCTAACGCGTGTACATAAGTACACACACTCTTTTTTTTAATGCGTGTTTTTAAAAATCACACCAGATGGAAGCGCAGTGATGTCAGGTCCAATAGGTGCTGTTATTGGATACACTCTTGACGAAGCAAAAGAACCCATGGTCTAATGACAACAATCGATTGGACCTAATGTCACTGTGTCACCACCTGGTGTCCCATAATTTTTAAAACTTTAAAACCATTGAAACTTTCATTGAAAATAGAGATAAGCCCTCATGGAAGACGAAGAAGGGACGGGACTGGATTTTGTAGTGTTTATTTGATTATCAATTATTGTTTTAAAAGATACCTAACCTGTTTACTTGGTAGCTGAAAATCAGCGCTGTGATTCCTACACTGAAGCTGAGCTGGCTTCCTTTTCGGCATTCTACCTCTATAGATATAAGTCTAGTAGGTACACAAGTTATTGTTCATATTTCTGCGAATTCTTGCCTCATAAAGATTTTCTTTAATTGTTTAAAGATAAGACTTCTAGATTATTTTTCCTAGAAGATTCGATGGCAATTCTATTAGATGAAAAAACTAAACGAAAAATAAATGAAAAGAAAGTCACTCGAAGTAATGTGATAACATTTTTACACTCAAGTATTCTCAAAGAAAATGTAAGTTAACGAGATCTATTACTTCAGGGCTCTTCTTTGTTTTTTCTCGGTTTTTCGTCCACTTTCATTAAATTTCGCCGGAATAATAAAATATTTTTTCTTGTCAAACTGAACACATAGCTAGATTATTATTTTCTTTCGTTTTTTTATGTTGATCTTTAGGCACCTACTGGCCAGTAATAGTTACGTAAAACAAGGACCCCTTACCCCCTGGCCACAGCCCACGGAGGCGCGAATTGCGGCGCGGATTGCGGCGCGGCAGGCGGTGAGCGGCGAAAACAAATGGTAGGAAATGTATGGAGTATGCCACAGCTGCCGGCGACGCGTATTGCGGCGCGGCGCGCGGCGCGGAAGGAGTAGCGCGGCACGCGGCCGCGCGGCGGGCGGAAGAAACAAATGTATGCGCGAGTATCGAGGTGGCCACAGCTCGGCGCGGCGTCAGCGGCGGCAGCGGTGGACGTAATCAGCGTCGCGCGACCGAAACAAATCATTTTGTTTTTACTGCGCGTTGAGCTCATATAAATACCGAATACGGAACATTTTATAAGTGAAATACTAAGTAGACCAGCATCATGGATGTCAAAAAATTCACATCATAAATATAGGCAAGCTTTAAAAAATTTATGGATCGAAAAAAAAAACAATTCCCTTCTATTTTAATAGTTAGCTGTTCTCTAAATACGTCCACCGCTGCCACCGCCGCGGTCGCAACGTGTGAGCTGTGGCATACCATCGCGAACCGCGCCGCACACCGCGCCTCCTGCCTCACCGCGATCCGCACCGCCAGTGGCTGTGGCCAGGCCGTTATAGTTTCGCAATGTCTGCATGTTTGTCCGCGGTTCTTCTAAGATTGACTTGAACAGGTTGACTGGTAAAGAATGCATTAGCAGTAAGTTCACCTTTTGTACCGTTGTGGTCAATAAAGATTTTAATAAATAATAAATAAGATATTTTAAGTACAAGTAAGCTATTATTTGGCATGGGTATGTATATTTATCATGCCAACAATATAGAAGACTTAAAAATGGTAGCTCCCATACATGTAAAGAGGTAGCAAGTTTTTTTTTCTCAACTAATCCATCATATGGGCTACCGTTGAATACGCGGTCTTTCAAAAATATTGTGAGCTTGTGAACACCATTTTTCAATTTAGTGATACTTTTATTTAATACTAGCCGAAGCCCGCGACTTCGTTCGCGTGGACTTTATGTCTCTGGAAAATGCTCATCAGGCTGAACAACTTACTAAGGCGACATTTTTATATCTCTTATAGTTTAGCTGGACCATTATGGTTCTGCATCAGGCGTTCTTTTTTCCAAAATCATTTATACCCTATATGTTGGCTTAATAGGCTTAATAGCTTTATAACAAAAAAAGTTTCATTCGAATCCGTCCAGTATTTCCGGAGATTAGCGTGTACAAACAGACAAACAGACAAACAGACATACAGACAAACAGACAGACATTTTTTTTAAAATTCTTACTCTATTACTATGTCTCCATCGCCCCCAATATTTTTTTTGGAAATATATTTAATGTACAGACACACTTTTTTTTACTGTTTTATTATATGTATAGATTTGGTTTTATAATGCAATTTTTTTAGGCTGCATAAAATGAGTTTTACGCTCTTGTGCATAAAGTATTTTTTCATTTAAACTATTTAAATTAGGCCTTTAAATTAGGCCTTTAAATTAGGCATTTAATTAGGCCTTACAGCCACATACACAATACACTTTCAATTAATTGATATATTTTTATGAGAATTAGGTTATATCCCAATTTAATTACGACATATGTATTACTATCTAAATTTACAATTAATATGTGCGTGAATTTTTGGAACGAAGTTAATAATCGCGCGTTGCGAAAGGAGGCTAGACGGAAAAAATTAAGACCAAAAGTTGTAACGACACTTTTTGCTATAGTTGAAAGCCGTGCGGCGTGCGCGTGTTTCTCTGTCTATCTCTCTCTCTCCTAATTAATCGAAAGGAACTTCGTGCCATCCGGGTGTCACTTGACACCTCTCAAGTTTTTTTGTAAAAATATATAACGCAAATATTCATAATAACTTGGCATTACGGAGACCATTCGAATGTCACATAGTAAAAATAATAATTAAGAATACCTTATCTGTGGCGGAAACTAATTATTCGTCAAACAAAACTAGAAACTAGCTAAATTAATTAGGTTTTCTTGTATATGCTTAATCCTTGTTTTATTTCCCTGCAATTGAAGCGAAAAGCAGAGTGTAAAACTCGAGTATAAAACCTATTTTACCCGAGAAATGCATGGATAGTCACGTTGAGGGTAAAATGGGTTTTATTAAAGAGGTAAAACGAGCCATTCGTTTTATGCTCTTGTTGTACAATCTACTATTTTTAGACATTTTTAGTCCCGTCAACTTAAAGTCGAAATTCGCAACTACGTAAACCTACATTGCGCTGCGTAGCCCGACACGTACTTGGCCGATTATTTGGAAAAATGCCTAACAGATGATTGCTATTTACTTTTGACTTAATTTTTATTGTTTTAATTACATTAGCAGACTTTATTTTTATATAAATATCCACGCTGGTCGGGTAGAAAACAAAGAAATATAGAATGTACCAGCTGTTTTTCTTTCCCCATATATCGAAAAAGGCTAAAAATTAATAGGCGATTCCTACTAGTCTTAGCTTGAATGTGGACGTGAAGGTAGAAAAAGTGAATCAAAATAGTAATCCACTACTTTGTGTGGCCTTTGGGTATTGGGGCTTTTAGCTCTAATACCCTTTTAGATGATAATTGCGCTTAGATTGTTTGTTATTAGTGAACGTGGCCAACACTAATACGGGAGTATTAGACTGCCGAAGCACGGGAAGGGTGATGGGGGACTAGCTTGTTGGTCGTATGTGTAAGTGGCCAACACTAATGCCAGATTTTTTAAGCTGCCTAAAAGCATCTTACGTAGCTTGACGACTGCCATACAATGATGACAGCTGGGACCAACGGCATATACTTGCCTTCCGAAGTGCGGAGAAGCTCGAGGAATTTATATGCCACTTGTGGTCCACCCATCCATGTGCAGACTACGCCCGGTGGCACTTAACTTGCGAAAGCGCTAGCAATGCGCACTCCCGCTGGGCCACCGAGCTACTGATGCAAAAGCTGAACTTCGTGAGTCTATTCTGTTTACGCTTGTTGTTGTTTTTCGTGTGTATAAGTGGCCAACACTGGTGTCAGATTTTTCAAGCTGCCTAGAAGCATCTGACATAGCTTAACGACCGCCATACAATGATGACAGCCAGGACCAACGGCTCGGAGAAGCTCGAGAAATATATATGCCACTTGTGGTCACCCATCCAAATGCGGACCACGCCCGGTGGCACTTAACTTGCGAAAGCGCTAGTAATGCGCACTCCCGCCAGGCTACCGAGCTGCTGATGCAAAAGCTGAACTTTGTAAGTCTATTCTATTTACGCTACATATTGAAAACATGCGGTAACACTTTGATTAATTGTTTTAGTTGACAGCATTGTGAGGTTAGTGGTTGCAACTTTTAATTGTAACGCAAATTAATGACGCGAACTTTGGTGCGGAATTCAAGTTAATGGAAATTTATTGACTTTCACTAAGCTAGAAATAAAATCAGTATGAAATAAGCAGGTACTTACGTACAATTAAAAAAACTGAGCTTTAGCTTACTCCTATTAATTTTAATTTCGTTTTAGTTGAGTTTTTGTTATAATTGTTTATATTTAAATAAAGAAAATTAACTTTGTTTAACTCAAATTTAATATATAACAATACATAAAATGTATGGCTATTCACTCTGCCCAAAATAACAAAATAACGTTATATTTATTTGCACAATATCTGCATGTGTCATTTTTTTCAATGGCGTAGCTCAATGCCACAGTATATGAAATAAAAATAACCGGCCGGGTTCCGTACAATTATCTATTAAAAAATCGCGTTTGTTGTGTGGGGAGCCCCCCTTAAATATATTTTTTTTGTATTTGTTGTTATAGCGGCAACATAAATACATAATTTGTGAAAATTTCAACTGTCTAGTTATCGCGGTTCTTGAGAAACAGCTCGGTGACAGACAGACGGACAGACAGCGAAGTCTTAGTAATAGGGTCCCGTTTTTACCCTTTGGGTACAAAACCCTAAAAAACAACGCTGTCTTTAATCAATTTCCAATTACTGAGAATCTAGAATATTCGATGAGTTTTCGAGACCGTTACACAAAAACCGAAGCCTATCCCGACCCATCACTCATTCCATTCTATCAATCAACTGTCAACAAGCTTTAGGTTTTTATTAATCGATTATGTATGACAAACATTTGCGTTAGGACTTATAAAACACATTTTTGCTATATATTAAAAATCAAGTAACTATTCATTATCTAAAAACATCATGTTTGTTCTATGCGAGCCCTACTTAAATATTTATTTTATTTTTAGTTTTTTGTTGTTATAGTAGCAACAGAAATATTATACGTTCGCTGTTCATGATATACATCCTGGTGACATACAGACAGACGGACGGACGGGCAGCGGAGTCTTAGAAATAGGGTCCCGTTTTTACCTTTTGGGTATAAAACCCTAAAAGTGAATTTCAGACCTCTTATATCTATATTTGTGAGTAAAAACAAAACTTGAAAACAATGTGTGTCGAGCAGTTCCGTGTACTCGCGTCCTCTAGTCACATTCGTCCTGATGAAGACCTCTGGATGAGGTCGAAACATGTCGGCCAGTAGCTGACTCTACGTGAGTAACCCGTTCGATTTTATAGGTACCAATAATCCTGTATATGTCAAAATAGTTAATACCTTTGTACTATGCATATCATCATCACCAGTTCTTTTGTCTCCAATGTACTACTAGAGCCACAATTGGCCAGAGCAGCCAGAAAACTTTGGCCCACATTCCCCTCGTTGGCCAGACAGGTTGCAAAGGTTTCATTAATGTTTGTAAGCTTTGTTTAGCTTGTATTTCCTAAGTCACCTTCTACGACATCCACGAGAAGACTTGGAGTGGTCATATTCTACTCTGCCGAAAATCACACGGCACTATCCGTCTTATTACAAAACACAGACTTAGTTACTTGGTTTAAACCATTATCCGACCAAATAATGTTGATATCTAGTAATATGTCATTGTCTCATCTGAAAGGTCAACTGGATTTGGACGGATAATGGTTTAAACCTAGTAACAAAGTTAGTCTGCGTTTTATAATAAGACGGCTTGTATATACTATACTCCATTTGGTTAGATATTTAAATAAATGTAAACAATCTTGACATGTCTTTTTATTGAAATATACACTTTATAAATCAACAATTTTGCTAATTACGAAGTAATTATGTTATAAATTATAAATTACATAATTACTTTGTAATTTGCAAAGGTATTGAATTATAAAGTGTATATTTCAATAAAAAGATATGTCAAGATTGTTTACATTTATTTAAGTACCTAACCAAATTGAGTATAAATATGTATGAAACCGGACGCCCAATATACAAGGTCTGTGTTAGCAATCCTATTCACACACATTTGTAACAAAGCTTCCCAAGCTTTAAGACAGTAAAGCTTTATGCTTGAACGATGTAATCCTATGTACAGGGACGCTGACTGAATACAGATAGGGAACCCTACTCTATCTACGCCGAGATTGGTACTATTTGGTACATACATAACAAAGTACTCGTAATAGGTATGATTTCTACGTAAGTGCAAAAAAAAATACTGTTATGTCCTGCTGGTTCATTTTTAGGGTGTCATACCCAAAGGGTAAAACGGGAACCCTATTATTAAGACTCCGCTGTCCGTCCGTCTGTCTGTCTTTCACCAGGTTGTATCTCATGAACCGTGAAAGCTATACAGTAAAATTTTGACAGATGATGTATGCCCGAAAAGGAATTTCGTTCCAAAATAATAAAAATACCCTTAACTAGATGACCACAAGTGGCATTAATATTTCTTGAGCTCCTCCGTGCTTCGAAAGGCACATATAAGCCGTTAGGCCCGGTTGTCACCATTGTATGTCACTCGTCAAGCTACATGTAAATAATAAAACGGATTTTAAAATAAATAATGCAAATTTTTTTTTGCTTACTGAATGTAGTACAGGTTTCAAAGAGACACCTTCACTCATTACCAGATTTCGAAGAGAGGTTTACCTTCACCCATCTGCTAACCAGATAAAAATATTTGATATAATAATTATCATCCGGCAAATACCAGGTCGACTTCTCTTCGGATCTTAGACTATCGCAGCTCAGCGCCATCTACACGGATTTTTCCAGAACCACTTAGGAAAACGCTACGGAAAAGGAGGTTCGTGGCGAGAATGAGAACTATTTCAAGGTAGATGTTTTTACTTAGCTTCGCTGAAGTAGGCTACAACAGCGCCACTATTATTTGATGTACATGTGCTTAAAATAGGTAACAAAAATAAATTAATTTAAACGATAAAATGGTTGTAGCATTTAGCTGCAGAAAAAACTACAAATTTCATTTCATTAAACACATCCATCTGCTAGACTAGGTTTAGCCCATTTGCTACAATTTATTCAAATTTAAATATATTTTTCTCCCATGCTGGTTTGGGAGAAATAAAAAAAAAACTTTGAATGTACCAGCTGCTTCTCTTCCCACGCAGATCGTAAAAGCCGGTCGAGGGAATGGGCAAAAATGCAAATCATGTTAACAGGCGATGCGGCTAGCAACCCATCACTGTATTGATTGCTTTTCCATCTTCTCGCCCACTATGACGCTAAAAGTGGCTTTTGGGTCTTGCGGCCCTGGGCTCTGCATAGAACCGCAAGACCCAAAATGCTCTGTCTGCCCCATTAGGGATAAAGACGTGATAGTATGTATGTATGTATGTAAAATATATTTTTAACTGACTGCCAAAAAGAATAAAGTTATCGATTCGTCGCGTCGATTAATTTTTTTATGCATGTTCACCAATTATTCGAACACGTGTTAACCGATTTGGAAAATTCATTTTTGTTTAAACGGGCATACTTTATCAGGTGGTCCCATAGAAATTTTATCAAAGTCAGTTGCGTACTTTGGGGGTGAAGTCGGTTCAGGAAGCAGGTTCAGGTGGAATCTTTGAACTCAATTTTCAAGTTTCAACCAGTTATCTTCAACCGATTTAGCTGAATTTTGTATACTTGTGTAAGTCGGATGACAATACAATATTATGAATGTCAATGAGCTGTTCTGATGATGGAGCCGGGAGATATTCGATGGAACTCAGTTAGAAAACAACATAACCTCAACGAGTAGGTCTCGTTTGATTTGTCGTGACGAGTACTTTATGGGAGACGATGCTAAGGGTCTGATCACGCAGACGGATGGTGGTCGATAGAACTCAGTTATAAAACGATCACACACAATCGAGTTTGGGCTTATTTCATTTGTCTTGATAAGTACTTTGGCCACACAATAAAAGCTTGTACAAAAAATAAATTTTTTTCAAAAAACTTATTAGTTTTAAAATTATTTGTATCGTTATATTATATCGTTATACTTATTAAGGCTAAATGGTAACAGAAGTGGACACCATATTTGAAATTAATTTTTCGAAAGTAAATATGGTGACAATTATAAATTTGACTGCCAACAGTCTGTAGAAAGACTTTTAAATTATTTTATGAATAACCTTTGAAAGTAATTGCGTTAATCCATCTAGTTTTGAAACAAGTTTTTGACAAAGTATGGCTCTGGTAGTACAGTGAGGGTCGTTCTCCTATAGTGGAGGCAAAAAGACCTGTTACTCTTAACAGCGGTCAATCGCATCTTTTGATTAGAAATGGTCGTCAGTATAACTTCTCATTGTTGCCATTAGACAACTAGGTCTATTAGGCGAATTTATTTCACAGTGTGAATCTCCCTATAACTCTAATCTGCGCTTAGCCGTGACATAGCAATTATGTTTTACATAATTTCTCCATAAACCCTTGTTTGCTTTTCACGTGTATCTTAATAAACAGTAGTTGAAGTATAAACATGACTCTTCATAACCAAAAATTTGAATAAATAAATATATACAAATCACACAGATTGAGTTAGCCCCAAAATAAGTTACAGGTTTGTGTTATGGGATACTAATATGATACTGTATTTTATAGACCCAAGACCCATATCAATCTGGAAAAGATCAGTTTAAAACTTTATTTATTTATTTATTATATAAACGGGGCTTAGCACACGAACCTTTATTTTGTTTCGTCTAACGTTTCGAATACGAGTTACATACTTTGTGGTCGAAGACAGAACTAATAAAATAATAATGTGTTCAAAGCGCGATAGTTTAAAAACTAATATTTTAAAACTTGACTAGACCAAGGATCGAACCCGGGACCTCCGCAGTGGATGTCAGCATGGCACGATAACCACTAGCCCATAGAGGTCGACATCGTCATTTGTACTCACGTCACGTCACGATTTTACCACCGCACCTCGCATCACAGAGAGAGAGCTCACCCCCATATCTTAGACGCCTGGTATCCAAAAACCACTAGGGCATCACGTTCATTTTCCCCAGGACGTGTCAGATGTGGAATAAGCTTCCAGCTGAGGTGTTTCCTTTGCGCTACAACATGGGGTTCTTCAAAAGGTGTGTTAATAGGACTCTAAAAGGCCGGCAACGCATAGACGGCACCTCCGGTGTTGTATGTGTCCATGGGCAGCGATGACCTTTTACCATCAGGAGGCTCGCTTGCTCGTTTGCCGACTTATAACATTAAAAAAAAAATTGTACTATGAAAATACTCTGACTGAGTAAATACCTATTTATAAACATACGTCCCCTAGTACAAGCTTGTATGATGAAAGCAAGCGTTCTAACTTAATAAAGGGTGTCTCAATAAGAGTGCACTATAAATTTAAGTGTTGTATAATTTTTTTTCGTATATTTGGATTTTTTTAATAGTATATTATGCAATTAGTGAATAAAAGACGGATTTAAATCGAGAGCCATAGATGATCTACTTACCAAGTTTCAACAGTAAAGTTCTTATAGTTTCGGAAAAATGGCTGTGACATACGGACGGACAGACAGACATGACCAATCCATAAGGGTTCCATTTTTGCCATTTGCCTACGGAACCCTAAAAGGAAAGTTAAATTTATTACAATCCACTATTTATTCACTATTTCCAGTGAATAAAATATTCTTTTTGGAGGGTATAAAATGAATGGTATAAAATTATTTTTCGGCTCTAGATACATAGTCTTTTAGACCCAATATTTATTTTTCACTTCTTTATACCTAACCCTAACCCTAACTATACAATCAAAGGCTGGTGTGACCTTTGATTGCTTCAAGGGAGTTTTTGGCGACAAATCTATACGAGTCCACTGATTATCATAGCCGATTGAGTGGCGGACGGCACCTAAACACGCCTAGCACAGTCCGCAAATAAATATCACTACAGCCGCACTATGACTGTCCAGTTTAAACATTTAACATATTATTCATGAGCATGAGCATTTAAAACACTGAACTACAGCAATTTCAAATTCTAAAGTCCACTAGAATCAATTTGCAAAACAATTTAAAGCAAACTCCAAACCCCTTGATTTCCCGCCAAAAACTCTTGTGGTATCTCTTTTTTTTAGTTAATTTACGGCTCTGGATACTAGTCCTTTAGAGTCCATCTGTATTTATATATTCTTTGTTTGTTTGAACTTTTTTTTTTGCTCATTAAATATAAACAAATAAGGTACCTACAAAACATTAAAAAGAAATTGTTTATTCCTAATCCTAAACCTACTACTAACTATACAATTAAAGGTTGGTATAGGTCCTTTACCCAGGTAGCATTTATACGTCATTATGTCGTCCGTTTACGGTACTGCTCGACGTAAGAGACGTCATGTCTTGACGTCGGGGGGTCCCAACAGATGACGTCAATTTGTCACAGCCTCAAGACGTCAGTTTATAGACGTTAGAGAGACGTCAGTTTACAGACGTTAGAGAGACGTCATACAGGGACGTTACTGGGCCGTACATATTAGGGCAGCCAGTGACGTTTGAGTGACGTCATATACTGAATTCATAGGGACGTTACTGGGCCGTACATATTAGGGCAGCCACTGACGTTATACACAGACGTTACTAAGACATACAAGTCAGGAGTAGGACCTACGGGAGCTCATGATATGTACAGTGTGTCTTGGGTGTCGCTACCGTCGCACACCGATATGGAAATTAAACCACACACTACTGCTGAACTCGATTAATTGGAAATATGCACCAAGTAATAAGAATGTACATAAAAGAAACCATAACCAGTTTTAATTTTGAACAGCGCCATCTAGGGATTTTTTAAGAAACTAACACTTGCATACAATATTACTCAAAATAAAAGGTTTTATGGTTATGATTAGCACTATTACCTAATGCTTTTTACGTCTTAATTTTTTACGGAATGGACGAAGTCTAAAACTGCCTAATTTAGAGGAAATAAAATTAATTAACAAAGACTACACGAATTTTTACAGTGGGTATTATATAGATTGTAAGAACACACTTACAGCTGATATCGTTAGCATGGCAATATGCTCCCCTTAGGTAGTTTGGGTGGGTAGTTTGGGTGGGTAGTTTGTTATAAAAGAGCCTGCCCTGGCTATTGAGTGAAATAAAGTGCTGGCAAAACTGGCACTAAAGCCTGAGCTGCGCATTTAAGCTCTACGACGGTTCTAAGTTATTGGTCAGGGGCCCTAGATCAAAAGACTACGGTACGTGTTATATTCTATCCCTTTTCACTCCATCTCGCAAATCCTTACGCGTGATAGTAGGAAGAATTTAGTGCTTAGCATGTAGCATTTACGTTTGCAGGCATCTTACCTACGTATCTTGAAGAGACTCAAGAACTTTTATGGATAAAACTAAAAAAACACAATGTAAGTAGTATAATCTATATTTAAGATGCAATTAAGGACAGTGGGAGACAATTGCTAGAACAATGATACAGGGACCATGTTTTTTAAGACCATAGACTTAAGGACATGGAAAAATGATTTAAACCGTACTTTTACTTAAACTTAACAGGTGGCCAACTTCACAATGCCTTGGCGTCTACCACCGATTCGGTTCCGCTGTTTTTTTCACTTAATTGTATCACTGAGTACATGTTACTTTTACCTTAAAAGTCTTGAACAATAAAACGTCCACGTTGGGACGAATATGGTAGGTACTTACGTCCATATACTGACCCTAAATTTACTTCAGTAAAACTTCCTCGTGGCGTCGTATATGGTACGTCCTGATATTGACCCTAAATATACGTCAGTAAGACGTACACTTTGTGGCGAATATGGTACGTCCAAAAACTGACCCTAAATAGACGTCAGCAAAACGTCCTCTTGGCGGCGTATATAGTACGTCCAGATACTTGCCTTTAATCTGACGTAAATACGACGTCCTGCTCAACGCTGACCCTAAACTGACGTCACTTTAACGTCTGCTCTCGACGAATAAATGACCGACCCTATTATGACCTATAAATGACATCGCTTATACGTCGCTGACGTCAGTTTGCTACCTGGGTAATTGCTTCAAGGGGGCGCCGTCCGCTACTCAATTGGCTATGAAAAACAGTGGACTCGATTTGTCGCCTGTGGTATATCTGAAATTTGACAGCTGTCACACATGATTGTCCTTGGATTATTCCGTTAAATAAAAATGGAGCGTTAACAAAAGAAGAACGTGTTGTCATTGTATAAACATTGGAGAAAGTTACGCGGAGACCGCTCAAAAACTTTGCAGAATTTGGTCGAATATAATAACTGTGTTTTTGCATCCTCAACTGGATGGTATAGATCTGTGATGCCATTTTTGAAACGCAGAGTTACTAAATGAAAGGTTTTTTGTATGGAATAAGCATTCATTTAGGTGACTCCGCGTTTCAAAAATGGCACTTCTGGACGACATATGTGGTTTCAGCAAGACGGCGCCACTTGCCACACCACCCATAAAACAATCGATTTGATGAAGCAGCGATTTCCAGACCAAATCATCTCACTAAACTCAGATGTCAATTGACCACTGACATCGTTTAAATAAACGCCATGCGATTTTTTAACGGTTTCGTAAAATCTCGGGTTTCACTCGGGACCCCACTTGAATATTTATTTTATTCTGTTTTTAGTATTTGTTGTTGTAGCGGCAACAGAAATACATCATTTGTGAAAATTTCAACTGTCTATCTATCACGGTATTTGAGATACAGCCTGGAAACAGACAGACAGACGGACGGCCAGCAAAGTCTGGTAGAGTCCCATTTTTACCATTTGGGTACGGAACCCTAAAAATACATGTTTTGATTCTAAAAAGAAAAAGTGCACTGTTATTGAATCACCCTTTAGTTGCTGCAAAAGCAATTACAAGTTACATCCGGGTAGTCTCTGCTGTATATGGGTTTATTTTGCTCGCTTCAAAGCTTCAAAGCCACAGTTTGTTAAGTTATTTATAATAATACCTATACTCCATTTGGTTAGGTATTAAAATAAATGTAAACAATCTTGACATGTCTTTTTACTGAAATCAATACCTTTGTAAATCAATACTTTATAAATCAATACCTTTGCAAATTACAAAGTAATTATGTAATTTATAATTTATAATATAATTACTTTGTAATTAGCAACATTAATGATTTATAAAGTGTATATCTCAATAAAAAGACATGTCAAGATTATTTACATTTATTTTAATACCTAACCAACTGGGGTATAGTTTATAAGTAAATAATTATAAAACCGTGTTGAAAGTTATTCGTATTTTTACAAATTCTATTATAGTTGTAGTGTGTCAGAATACGTATTTTGATTGCTGCATCGCGGTCTGTGTAAGTAAGGCTCAGTAAAATACCAGTGATAATACAATTACGAACATAACAGAATCCCAACGCCATTGAAACCATTAGAGGGCCCGTAAGTAGACATTAGGGCTCACTAGGCAATACTGGAGTTCAGGGGTACGCTCACAGAGATGGCAGCATACACGACTAGCAAAAAAAAAATACAAAAATGTGTTAAATATTCTTTAATATTTATTGCATTTCATATTAGTCATATTTAATGAATTAGAGTACTACTATTTTTAAATAATAGTAATAAAAGATTTAGGTGTTTTAATTGTTACTTTGTAGTGCCATCTAGTGACAAGGAAGAGAAATAATAAGGCGATGGGACAACAATCAAGTGCGCGGCGCGGGCGCCACAGCGTCAAAAACCGGCATAATGTGATAAGAGCCAATTCTCACTGAAATACTTTACTGCCAAACCATAGACACCTTTCTATCTATGAAATGCATAGAATAAGTAGAAAGACCTAAACGAATGGTTTTTCCATACAAAAAATCGTTCGTTTAGTGACTCCGCGTTTGAAAAATAACACCTCTGGCCGCTTGTGGACGCGCGGCGCCGCTGGCAGCCACGAGGCTTTTGTTGCTAGTGTTGCAAGCAATAGTATAAAATATCGATAGTCTATCGAAACTATCGTTAAGTTAGAAAACAGTAATAATATCGATAGTATCGACAGTAAATGTACTATTTGTATAAAGAACTATCCATAGTATTTCCTAATATCGATATCATTATAATTTCTATCGTAATTTTAGCTATTGATAGTATTTCATACAGCTAGTAGTTACAGTATCGATACTATCGATACTATCGATAGTTTTACCTTTTATCAGTACTATTGCAAATTACTGACATTTGATAATACCGATACTATCGATGTTATCTATACTATCGATAGTCCTATATGTAGGGACACATTGTTAAGTCAGCTATTTGTATCGCAGCGGGCTGGCAAGCATTCTGACGCTAGTCGTCACCCGCCCGTCTCCTCAATAACTCGTGTAACACTTAGTACATAGTGTATATCGTATTCCTGTGTAAATTGTTTATTGACTGTCCGTGTTTGTGATCATTGAAATATACTCGTCGTCCTGGAACTTATCTTTGATTTATAAAGACCTTCTGAGACTCTGAATGTTAGGTCACAGTTAGTGGAGTGAACAGACTCATAGTTGGCGTTATAGTAATTAGGAACAGTGACCTACAGTGGTGACCCCGACGTGATCACCTATAGTGGTGACCCCGTACAGTGGTGACCCCGACGTGATCACCTACAGTGGTGACCCCGACGTGATCACCTACAGTGCTATCGATATTGTCACTATTTTTCAAGGGTTATCGATAGTCATGCAACGCTAGTTTTCGCAACCTATACTGTGACTGTGCATTTCATTATAGAAATAAAGGTTACAGTTAACAATGAAAGAGCACTGCCTTTCTAGTGCCAATTGGACTTAACAGTTGGCTTGTTGCAGACCTGTAATTCGATACGTCATCACTCATCAATGTAATAAGAGCAGTTACCCGAGCTCAGTGTCATTAATCTCTCAGTGCCATTAAAATAGCTGGATAAACCTTCATTGATTCACAATTCTATGGAGGTTCTCACAATAGAGGTGGACCAAAGCTTCCAATTCTGTTTTGCTCAGACTTACCCTGTGGCTCTATTGATACTGGGCATGGGTTTTATTAAACAACAGGATTCCGATGTCACTAGATACCATATCTATCTTTTGATGTGTCAATAAAGAAATGTTATTGGTTATAAAAACACCACACACTCACTTTTATCAGTAAAGTCTTCACGTAAATGCTGGTTGTTTTGGGGTACATACCGGTCGCATGCGACCGGTTCACAATATTCCAACCATTGCATAATTAACCTTGTTCTCACAATTTAGAGTCTAATAACTGCAGACCTCGCTTGGTGAGTGAGGGATCACAGACTTAATATAAATATTACATACAGAGCGGAATCTCTAAGGATCCGCGCAATATGCTTGCCTTGTCGAGGCGGCCAAGCGCCCGCAGCTGTCTACTTAACACCCACCAAAAGGCGAGAACGGAGGAGAGGTGCAAGGAGTTATGAGATTTCGTTCTGTATGTAGTACTCATATTAATTCTGTGCGTGTAACTGTTAGCAGCCCTGTAGTGCCATTTTTGAAACGCGGAGTCACCTAATCAAATGGTTTTTCCATACAAAAAACCGATCGTTTAGTAACTCCGCGTTTGAAAAATAGCACCTCTGTGTTTCGACACGTCATCACTCATCAATGTAATGAGAGCTGCTAACCGAGCCCTGAGCGATTAATCTTCGGTGCCATGTTTGTGCCATGGAAATAACTGGATAAGCCTGCATTGATTCACAATTCATGGCTGGATGAATTTCAGCCATGGGGTCATAATCCTATTATCCCTAAATGGTTCCAACCTTTTGGTAACCATTTGGATGACAGGCGGACAGACAGCGGAATCTCAGTTAAACGGTTCCGTTGGTACCCTTTGGGTACGGAACTCTAAAAATGAGACCAAGAAGGTCGTTTGGATGAAGTAAAATAATAATTTTTCTAAACTAAAAACCGACTTCACTTCCAAACTACACAATCGATTTTGATAAAATTTCTAGGGACCACCTCGTTAGTATATACCCTTTCAAACGATAAAAGAATTTCCTAAATCGGGCCAGGCGTCTTCGAATAATCGGTAAACATTCACAAAAAAAAGATCGCGTCGAACGGATAACCTCCTCCTTTTACGAAGTCAGTTAAAAAGCAGAATTTGTGTGCAAGTGGAGTTCAAATATTTAGCTTAAAATAAAGATAGGTACATGGAATTAAATACTTCAATAAATAAAAATTCTGGACGATGATAAAATACCTTTATTATATAGATGAATGCTGACATCCCTGTTGAAATCTGAGGCGAAGCGATAGCGCAAAAAACCTTACACAGTTTTAGACAAAAAATGGCGATCATAAATAACAGCAGAACATCCACAACCATCAATATCTTTGTTTTTCCGGGACGCGATGACAGGATCGAATGCTTAATAAATGTGAGAGTGGCTCATGTTTAAATTTAAATTTGAAATTCGATTGATCTTTTTCCCTTGCATACTAAATTTTATTTCGTTACTCGTTATCACAAAAGATTCTCGAGTTATCATCGCCCGTAAAAACATATAAGTAGGTACAGTCAGGTACCGAGACACCTGACAAGGCTCTCTCTACCTATATCTTGATTTTTATGCAGTGACTCATTTGACCTTATCTGCACGGGGACCTTATCTGATTTTTGTGAATTAGCTAGTAACAAACAATTTAAAGACATTTTTGAATTTTTTTTAAAACGGCTGATTTTTTTAAAGTTTTCAACCCCCGTAATTTTTCACCATTTTGAAAAATTTCTCTAATCAATAAAAAATCCTATATTATTTTCAAATCTTCTCAAAAAAATTACCAAAAATCGGTTAAGAAATGAGACCTGTAAGCTAGAACAGCTAGGCAGCCGGACAAAACCATTTTTGGCCAATCTCAAAACTGAGATGGTTCGCTTGCTTCTTCTTCTTATCGAGTCGAAATGGCTTAAATTAAATGTTATTAGACCAAAACCTAGCCACGGCGACCGCATTGTCATTGGCCAAATTAAGCTCTGCCTTAGTGCAAGGAGTCGGACAGCTGTTGGGACATGACAAAAGATGGTCCATGGATTGAGTGACCCCACAGTCACACAAACTGTCGCCAGAGTAACCCTGGCTCTGCTCTCTCGGCATCTCCCTGTGCCAGATCGGAGTCTGTTTAAAGATTTCCAAACAGCCCAAGGGAGATCCTTACCCGGTGGCAGCTTCTCGTCAGGTGGAATGTCTGATGGTGAAGGCGGGAACTTATTTTGCCACAGTGTGAGTTTAGTCTTCGGGACTTCTTTAGGTGGTAAGCTACGCTGTCTTAAAAAGCTGGCGCGTTGGAGGAGGTTCTTGCCCATAAAGCAGATGTTTGCTGTCATGTATTTGTTTATGTTTTTCTCCACCGCAGGCAACCGCACGCCCAACGCTAGGTGGAGCTATCCCTCGCTCACTCAGTCAATGAATATAGTTGCTAACTACATTGCCTATTAAAATGCTATACTCGATCGCTTTTACAATGTGAGTGGAAAAAACAGCAGGTACAATCATAGTTTATTCTTTTCTCCTCCCTTGATTTACCAATAGTGATTTCTTTCTTCCCGACTAAGGACCCAAATCTAATTTAGCGGTAAATAAATGCCTCGCGGTAATAAAGATGGAAGATCAATTTGTGAGGGGCGTATGTGAGAGCAGGTGAACAATGTTGCCAGAAATATACAGAGTGTTCTATAATAAGAGCGATATACAGAGTGCTCTATAATAAGAGCGGAATAATCCTTGCGTATTCATGCCATAATGTTCCACAGATTGCTCTTGGATCATTAACATAGAAACTCGATCAGCTAACTATTCAATTTTTAGGACTTTTTTCTATGTATCAATTTGTTTCAATGTCGAGTTGAATTATAATGCCTTTCTAAAATATCCTGTTTACTACACAGTATAACAAAAAGTTACTATATTTATATGAAATCTAGCTTTTGCATGGGGTGTTAAAGGGAACCTATCCGGGACAAAAAGTGTCCTGTATGTTAATTCAGGTGACGAACTCCGAGGCGTAGTGGTCACCATGTTAGTCCGCCACCCAGGTTCCGAGTTCTATACTGGTCGGGGAAAGTTAGTAAATGGCCTTTTCAAATTGTCCTGGGTCTTGGATATTTATCTATATGTATGTATTTATTATAAAATATAGTATCGTTGAGTTAGAATATCATAACACAGGCCTCGAACTTACTTTCCAGCTAGCTCAAACAGTATGATTTGTCCTTTTATATTTATTTATATTTAAAAATATTACTTGACCCATCGGTAAGATTATTAAAAAATATTGTACACATATTTTTTTCTTTTCTCTGAGAAAGAAAAAATGACAAAGATACGGCGCATTAAAATTTCGCATGACGTCATGGCTAGGTACGATTTTTACTTAATGGTGACGTCGCAAGCCCCCACTCCGGAACTTTGATGCTATCTTTGTAAATTTTTACTTTTTTGGTTAATCTAAAAGATGGACTAATTACAATCATACTTTTCTGACTCTGTCGTCACTCTTAGTATTGAAAACATGCGCATACGTGTTCACATATACCTATTTATTTCTATATACGCGATTATAAAAAAAAAACTCGTTTTACGGTAAATGTTTTAACCCTTTTCATAAAGAAGTCCTTTTAACTTTACTTATCCTCTCATTTAGTGTAACAAATGTCATTACGTATGAAATAAGTGTGTTTTTGTAGCACAAATTGGGTCGCCCTTATGCCCTTTGAACGGGTACAGCGATGCTAATGAGGACCCTACCTGGTCAGGTGGAACGATCCTTCGTTGATATGGAAACCAGATGAGGATGGCTGTTCTACAATCTACATGTATAATGTATAACAAAATGTATTTTATTACATTTATTCACTTAAATAATATAGATTAATTTAAGGTTAACAGTAACTGATCTACTTTCTATGAAAAACTTTAAAAATTGATAACAATTATCGTCATCTTATACAAAATCTGTTTGGCGGAGCGCTGATGTGTAAGAAAGCGATTTTTTTTTTTGGTTTTTCATCAATCGTTTTTATGGAAAGCAGTTCTGAAGTATCATGAACAGACCTTGCGCAAAAACATTGGCTGATGGTTAAAATGTCAAGCTATACAACGTGTAACGGAAAGGGTATATCAATAAGAAGTGGAAAAATACTGTACCTTGCATAGATCCTTTATACCAAATTTAAAGTTAAAATATAAACTTTAACTTATACGTGAAATTATAAAATATTTAACCACAAAAAAAATTGCACGTAAACAAACATGGCACAACACTATTCAGGTCAATGTCTCCTCACTTGCACTATTCACTATGGAGCCTAGTACTCTTGGTATACGAAGAAAGAGGAAAGAGAGCATTGCACTACTCTCCTCTCACGCCATGAACTCCTAGTACTCGGTGTCAACACGCGCTTTTGATGCAAACACCGCCACTTGCGGTGTTGTTTGGCGGCATATCAACAAAGGATATGCCGCGGCCAAGCGGCGGCGGTAGCACCTACGGCGGCGATCGTTTGACGAAGTCTGTAACAAACAAATTTCGATTTAATGTCACTATTCCTAAGAATTATTTTACTTTAACAAAGTCAAGTCTTTTTTAATGCGAAAATTAGATAGGTAAAAATAGTAGGTACTTACTTTTCAAAGGAAAGGTTCAAAATGTCGCCCTTGTTGCTGGATGCACAGGCCAGCTCGCCGGTACATGGATGCACGGACGTTACGCAGCATCTCTGGCGTCACAGTACTGAAGGCGGCCTTTATGCGTTCTATCATTTCGTCCCGTGACGAGCACTCCACAGCATACACGGTATTTTTTATGTATCCCCATAAGAAAAAGTCCAGGGGAGTGAGGTCTGGTGACCGCGCTGGCCATGCGACACTGCCTCCTCGCCCTATCCACTGGGAGAAGCGAGCATTTAAGTGACTTCGCACATCACGAGCGAAGTGTGCTGGAGCACCGTCGTGTTGAAATATTAGATTGTTGTTCATCACGAGTTCGATGTAACTGGACACTGGCATAACTGTTAACTCTTCATTTAATGTATTACTTAAAAACTCTAAGTAATTTTCACCATTTAAAGTTTGTGACAAAAAGTATGGTCCAGCGACAACATCTCCCACTATTCCTGCCCACACATTTATCCGCCACTGGTGCTGAAATGATGACTCCGAAGAAACGTGTGGATTGGAGTGCGACCAGTAGTGTTCGTTGTGGATGTTGCTTATGCCACCTCGTGTGAAAGAAGCTTCATCCGTCCACAGCACTTTTGAGGCAAACTCCGGTGAGGCTTCAACCTGGTTCCGGTACCACTCGCAGAAAGTGACGCGAGGTAAAAAATCAGCAGGTATTAATTCCTGTGTGCGACGAAAGTGGTATGGATGTTGGCCGTCGGCGTGCATCACTCGCCACACTTGCATGTGATTTGTGGCCTCCAGCTCTAAGGTGGCACGACGCGTGCTGCTCCTCGGGTTATCCTCGAAATGTTGCAGTACGGCTTCTTCAAATTCCGGGTCTTGAGTGGACGGGCGGCCCGTAGGTACTGGGGCGTGGAAAGAGCCAGTTGAGTACAAGCGATGCACCATCCGCCTGAAGCAAGCCAGTGAAGGCAGACGCCTGGCTTCAACAAGTGGTCGACCATCAATGAATCGCTGATGGTACAGCTCTCGAGCGGCACTGAGACTGCCGTCTGCTGCTCCGACACAGAGCATCATTTCGTAATATTCTCGATTACTCAAAGACATCACGAAGACACAAGTAGGTAGGTAGGTAGTCGAAGTCAAGAACAAAAGTCGAAACACAAAACACGGTCTGATCACTACAACGCAAAGAGAACGACTAAAGCAAATTACATAATGAACAATTTGTAACTTTTCGTTGTAGCATCCTAGTTTCCTAGTACAGGGTAGATGTACCAAAAACCAGCCAGCTTTAAAAATCAACATTGTTTATTTGTATTTCTTTATTTTAGTTCTGACGACGACTGCAAAAATGTATGGAATATTCTATCTAATAAATAAATAATAAAATAATATTCTATCCCGTCATTCCGGGACGGTCGGTTGGCAGCTTTCAGCTCTTAATATCAATACGGTCAAAGATGGTAGTCCAGGAAGTTACAAAATCCCAAGTAGTCACTGGCATCAGGATTCTGGGCCAAGAATTGGACCACTCTGTCTTTCGAAGTCGTAGTAATGTCGTACGTAAATGATACAAGAAAGGTTTGTGCAACCGGTCGTAAAATTTTTAGTCACAAGAAGTTTATCATTCGTAGCGAACGCGCATGTGAAAAACTATGAGTGTGGTGCCTTTGTGCATGGGATGCCACTAACATCATCCTCCATCATCCAGAAAATAGTTTGGAAATCTGACACAAATTCACGATCTGTCCTCTCCTCACGCACGAAAAGTAAACAAACAAGCACTGAGGTGGGCGTGTATTGGCACTTCTACCCTATTTTCGTTAAAAAGTGCGAAAAGAATAGATATCATACTTGCCTGCTTTAATAATTAGGGATCTGTTTCGATTTTACATACGTAATTCAATAAACCTCCTCATGACTTATGGACTCCTAGTAATATTTGGACAATTTATTTAGAAAAAAAATGGTTGCCTGTAAAGTCGGTTTTACGGGCGAAGATTTTACGTGACAACGTAGATAACATAGTTGAGTGGGAGAGAGACGCAAGGCATTCGGCGGGCCTCTCTCTCGTTCGGTGACTCATCGTAACGTTACCGAGCGTTACACTTTTTCATAAGTGACTCCCAGCCGCAACCTAATTTAAGACGTTGTCACGTCAATAAGATTTTAAGGTAGGTAGGTAGGTGTATTAAAATTTTATCAAAATTCCTAAAAATTAAACACATCCGGAACCATTACTTAAAATTAAAATAAAAAGTACCAGGCGCATAGTTGAGAGTGATGATCGGGAGCCACGCCTATTTCGGGGTTCATTTGAAAAGTTAAAAAACTTCTCTCTGTTTAATAAAATATTTTTTTGTTCAGTTTAATTTTTTTTTTTTGGGCATTTGGCCTGAAAGTTTAAATAAAAAATTTAACATTTGTGATGATTAATAAAGTCTTAAACATACTTACTATCTACTTGGTTAATACGAGTTACAATATGTCCTTCCGCATTTACACATTCGTGTTCGTTATTCGCCTCGCGATTCGCACAAATGTGAAACCGCGGTACGAAGACGGGAATCGCGAATGACGAGACGAATAGCGAACTCACTGTTTACATATGCGTGTTCGTTATTCGCCTCGTCATTCGCCTCGCGATTCGCGCGAATGTGTAAATGCGGCATCAGAGGTTTTCGTATGCGAATCAACGTCTTTTTAGCACCCGACACAAACGAGGGGTGTTTTAAATTTGACCTTAAATAGGTGAACCAATTTGGTTGCTTTTTTATTTTATTTGAAAGCAGATTTTTAACGGTGGTTCTTAGAAATGTTTTATTAAAGACGGGTGTTGGTGGATTTTTTAAAATTTTATTTCAATTAAATATTAAAAAATTGTATTTTATTGTGTGTCAGTGCTTCAAAATGCACGTTAAGTCTTTAATCCCACCTAGCCCAGCATACGAGTATTATGGTCAGGTCGATGTGCACCCAAGGTCATTTAGCTTCCGAAACCTTCTGATCCGTAAAGTTTGTGCTAAGTCAGTACGTACATTTATCAGAGACAGGATGAGATAACATCTTAAGAAACAATGAAGATGTTACCTCTCTCATATCAGAACATTTTCCCGATTGCATACGTTACTGTGATGCTTCAAGGCCCGTGTCCACTTCCCGGCTTTACAAGATTTGGGCAAGGCCGGTATGCGCCTGCCCTGCGCTTGAATACTTTTTTTGATTTAGGTCAAATTTATGACCGGCCGTGTGGCTAACCTCACCTCTCCATCAAAATGTTTACTCCTTTATTCGCCTCTTACGTCATTCAAGGAGTGAAAAGACTGGTCTCAATCTTAGCCGAAATTCAGACCGCAAAAAAAATATTAAGATGTTAACTTTTACGAAAAATATATCTGGAACCCATCTTTGTAAATAATATTCATTTTAATACCAGGAGCACAGGGTAAGTGATGTAAAAGAGGTGGAAACTTATTCTGATAGGCATGGTTGTAGGTGATTGACCCATGATTGACCCCACAGCTGTTTATTGTCATAGTGATGTGCGGATGTAAATTAATAAAATGTTTACACATATTTCAAAAAAATATTTAAAATCGACACATAAACTTACAAGGCAAAACAATGCACCATGCTGTTTCTTACAGTTGCCCGTATTGATGCACTCGATATTGATATACCCTTTCCGTTACACGTTGTATAGACTGTCAAAATTTAAAATTGCTAATAACCAATTTTTGATATTTATTTTCAGGTTCATAATTTGATTTTGGTAACCAGTTAAATAAAAAAGTATGTCCCTAAGTTTGTATGAAAAAGTCTAGGGTAAGGGCGTTCTCAAATAAATAGGTACTATTCATTTTGTCATACCATACCATACACGCCTGCAGTTATGGAAGCCGCAGAAGAGTTGTAATATCCTTAAAATTTAAGGTGGAAAAGTGGCGCCCTCATTTGAAATAAATTGTTTGATCGTAAATTAATGATAATTAACATTTTTCTAACCTTTAAATTATTATATTAACCGGATTTTTAATAAAAAGGTCTATAACCATTGAATGCTTTTAAATGATCATTTTTCAAAACATACAACATATGCAAAGTGTTTGCTTGGATCTCAAAAGAAAAACTAATCACTCATAAAAACTGTTCAGTTGTCAAAATAATTTGTAGGGGAAGGTCCACGCCATGGTATAATAAAACAAGGTATTCTCTTCCCGAGATGGAACTTGACTACGTCACGAAAGTGTTGCCACTGATGGTTCTTTTCAGTAGATTTATGGACTTTCTTAATTAGTTCATGAATATTAAATAAAATATTTAGTAACTTAGCCATTTAGTATCTCGCGATTCTCGCGTGATTCATCAATTCAATATTTTATAAATTGATATAGTGGATTATTAATTCGAAATTGGTATATAAAGTTCAAAAATGCATTACGCTCGGGTAATTTAATTTCACACAATGGCAACACATCAGACTGATGACGAAGTCAAGTTCCACCTACGTCATCAGCTGTCACGGGAAGAGAATACCTTGTTTTATTATACCATGGTCCACGCCTAGGGTTGGTCATCATGTGAAAACGTTACAATGCATATGTCCGACGACCCTTAGAGTTCTTCTTGGTATTCAAAGAAAATTGTTTAATCTTTGCAAATATAATTATTAAATAACTGCGAATTCAACCGTCCAACTTTTTCCATAAAAGTATTTTTTCTGCATTCTGGCAGCGATCCAAAAGGAATTGCGCCTCTTTCAGTTAAATATTTAAACAAAAAATCGTAAAGAGAATACAATCATGTTATTATTTCATCCAATTCCGGCATATTAAAGTATTTTTTATTACTTTTGTGTTCTTTATGTTTATGTTGTATATTTGTTGTGTTTGGCTCTTTACAAATATTTAAAAACGACAAAAAATACCTTCTTCTACATCATAAAGATGCCGCTTCATATCTGAAGATAAGCAGGCAGCTCTTTACTTTATTTGTCCATAGCAAGCCTGAATACTCGTCCTACTGTTTTAATACTAGCTTCAGCCGTGACTATTTTCGACGTCTCACCTTGCGGTTATTACTAAAAATACCTAATAAAAAATCAAATTATTTCATGAGCCATATAGGTACTTTTAATAACTTGTTAAAAAACAAGACTCAGGGCAATCCACTAGATGACAGCAAGTCAAATCAGACACTTTTTTATAAACGTCAAAACAAACATTTTAAAGGATTTGTATAAGCGTGACGTCATACTTTTTTAAGTCAACGCTCTTAATGTCAGTTTTTCTGCATTAATAAATCTGAAATCATATTGAAAATGGATATGATCAATGAAAAGTGACATTTTGTGACGTTTTTTTTTTGTTGACGAATTTTATGAACTGTATCGAATAATTTATTTTTGAGCCAGTCATCTACCCCATTAGTTATAGGCAATTTTTCAACTTTTCATAGCTGGAGCCAGCCCCAGTGTGATCCTTATCCCATGTCTGTCACTCCGAAGGTTGTAGGATCTATGTCCCAGAACTTAATTCCCTTATGATTATCCCTATATAATAGTAGTTTGCTCAGAATACCAGACACCACATTATAACAATGCAATTTGACCAGAAGCCGGTATAGCCACACTCTCCTAACTCTTTAGAGTATAGTCTACAGCCAATCCTGGAGAATACAGGTGTAAACTAAAAAAAAATTTTTTTTGGCTCATTAGTTAGATTATTTAAAAGTATAGTTATGCGAATTAACTATATCAAACTATATATTTTATGTTCTCACTTAACTACTAACAGTAGTTCATAACATAGTTTGAAGGATTATCTAGCTGGCTTGCTGAAGACAAAATTTTAAATAATATCTCCGTTTCCTTTCCAATAATTTATTTCAAACGAGCAGCACTGGACCTCGAAAAACTCAAATATCTCCTGAATAATATCCTTCAAACATCACAGCTATAAAGTGGTACAGGGCATAAAAGGTGTTAAAGCAAAACCCGTAAACTGGCGTCAAATGCTGCATACTTTATTAGTTTTACACCCTCCACTGAAAAATAAAGGAGACGATTACACAGAGCTTTGGTTTGATGAGAGCAGTCAAATTTAATTGTCCAAGACGACCTCCGTGGCGTAATAGTCACCATGCTAGTCCACCACCCAGAGGTCCCGGGTTCGATTCCCGGTCAGGGCTAGTTGGAAAATGACCTTTTTCATATTGTCCTGGGTATTTGTAATAAAATATAGTATCGTTCAGTTAGTATCCCAAAAAACAAGTCTCGAACTTACTTTGGGGCTAACTCAATCAGTGTAATTGGTCGCTAGATATTTATTATCTTATACCATTAAACGAACAATTCTTGTATATTTATTTATATATTTATAAATTTCTGTGATCTCGGAAACGGCTCTAACGATTTCGCTGAAAATTGGTATATGGGGATTTTCGGGGGTAAATAATCGATCTAGATTATTCTTATGTTTGGGAAAACGCGTATTTTTGAGTTTTCATGCGTTTTTCTTTCCACGCACAATATGGTCGCTAATTTCTTCGCGCCGGCCGCCATCCGTTTAGCTCAGCGGTTAAGGATGCGGACCGCTAGAAAGAGTGTTACGGGTTTGAATTCCACTCGGTGACTTACTTTTCTTTTTTTTTATGTTCAAGTTTATATGTAATTTTTTCTTTGTATTGTTTTTAGACAAGTTTAAAAAAAATGTAGTAAATGTTTGAGATGTAACCGAGCAAAGCTCGGTCACCCAGGTGCTTATTATTCATTTATTAAGTTTTCTAATTATTAAACTGACATAGACTGGTTCTTTTTTTTTTGTTTAGTAGGCGTGTTAAGTCCTCCCGTGGAAGTTGAAGAAGGAGCCTAGGAAATACAAGCTAAACAATGCTTATAAACATCAGTCAGACTTTTTCAAATCATCTGGCTAGCGAGGAGAGTGTAGGCCAAGTCCTCTGGCTGCTCTGGCTCTAGTAGCACAGAGAGGGTCGTGCTTCTGCAGTGGAGACCACTGCAGAAGCACGCCAGTAACTGCCTCCGTGGTGTAGTGGTTAGAGCGTTCGGCTCATACCCGGAGGTCGCGGGTTCGATTCCCGGCGGGGGCAACGACTTTGTGTTGTTGTCCTAGTTTGGTTATGACATTGTAGGCTGATCACCTGATTGTCCGATAAGTAAAATGATCCGTGCTTCGGAGGGCACGTTAAGCCGTCGGTCCCGGTCACTGTCTTTGACATTGGTAGTTACCTAAAACCATGTCAGAGGCCTTTATGGCGGTTTAAAAACTCTGACACTAGTGTTAGTCACTAACACACACGAGAAGAAGAAGTGGAGACCAAAAGACCTGATGATGTATAGGGTTTATTCAGCAAAGGCTTCCGTTCTAGTGTTATTGCTAGGTTTATCTTCGCTCCCACATCCGAAAACTAGCATATTAAAGTTACATGGTTTTATCACTATTTAAAGAAAATTAATAGGTTTCCCGTGAAAATAACGACCATAATTAACCATAACGACGTTTAAGATACGTGTAAAAGATTAATACTTATCTATGTTTATCATCCTTAATAACATATTTAGAAATATTATCTTATGTATTTACTACATACATACATACTATCATGTCTTTATCCCTAATGGGGCAGACAGAGCATTTTGGGTCTTGCGGTTCTATGCAGAGCCCAGGGGCGCAAGACCCAAAAGCCACTTTTAGCGTCATGGTGGGCGAGAAGATGGAAAAGCAATCAATACAGTGATGGGTTGCTAGCCTGATTTGCATTTTTGCCCATTCCCTCGATCGGCTTTTACGATCTGCGTGGAAAGAGAACCAGCTGGTACATTCTAAGTTTTTCTTATTTCTCCCAGACCAGCATGGGAGTATATATGTATTTACTAAATGTATATATAGGAATAAAAATGTATTTATGTAAGTTTTTTTTCCTATGTTTATGTAGGTAAGTTCTTTTTTTAAACGTATGTATCTTGTATAGGTATTGTTTTTTTGTATTGTACACGCCAATTACCTCTTTCTTCCCATTTCCTCTAACGGGTCTACTAAAATATATTTATTTAGAAGTAGCACCTATGTACTATGTTAAGGTTTTATTTGTAAAATTTTCAAGTGTACATGAAAGAATTATATAAATAAATAAATAAAATAAAAATGGCAAAAAATGGCTTTCCATGTTGCCATTGGTAAACAATGTAATGTAATCTTTACTTATAAGAACCAATTTATCGTCTGCAATTTAAACAATCTTAATTAAATAATCTGTAAACTACACAGGCCAACGAAGAAAAACAAGTTTTGAAATTCTCATTTCTTTTCACATAGGAAAATATAAACTAAACATTTTATAAAATTATCTCTGAATTGCTGTTCTCTTCGTATATAATCATGTCTAATAATAAAAACCGGTCAAGTGCGAGTCTGACTCTCCGCATAATGTTAAAATGTTTATTTAAGTATTTCTTCACAGATTTTTGAAAGTGAAAATTTAAGTTGGTATGTAGATAATGCCATTATAAAGATCGAGTTAAAAATGCTGAAAAAAACATATTTCTTGTATGACGACCCCTTAAATGCTTATATTTATCTTATTTTAACCCCCGACAAAAAAGAGGGGTGTTATAAGTTTGACGCTAATGTCTGTCTGTCTGTGGCACCATAGCGATCCAACGAAAAGAATGATTTCAATGCGGGTTTTTTTACTTGAAAGCACCTTGGGCTAGTTCTTAGCCCTGTTTAATGAAAATCAATTTAGTCAAATAAAGGTGTTAACGATTCAAAATCGAGATTTTCTAATTTACCTGGCAAATAAATAGATGGCGCGACGGATTTCAATTTCACATTGTGTAGTTCTGCCATTTATCGCTAGATGGTGTCGTGGGGTTTTTTTTAATTGCCTAGCAAATGAACTTGTTATTATTTGTTGTTACAGCGAACACTATATATCTTCTCTCTTCTTCTTCTCTGGAAAATGCGGATATTTTTTTAAGTGAAAGCACATTTCCTTGCTATAGCTCTTAGCTCGTAATTCTTGTTTAATGAAAATCGGTTCAGTCATTTAAAAGTTATTGGTTGTTAACGTTTAAAGTCGAGAATTTGTTAAAGCGTCTGTTAAATTTCAAGCAATAGCTAGATACTTGAAATTTCTCTTGAAACTCTGTCAGTCAGATGGACAGACGGATGGACAGATAGATGGACAGACAACGGACACACAGAAATAGGGTCCCGTAAGCACCTTTTCGATCTTCTTCTTCTTATATTTAAGAGCTGGGCTCTTGTCGGTGGAGTGCTTTCCATTCCATGTCTCTCTTTCTTCCGCTAAGTTCTTAACCTCCTTATATGTTTCATGTTTAATTTTTCTTTTTTTTTGACCTTTTCTATACGGAACCCTAATAAAAATAAATTCTTGAAAATTCAGTCTTGCAATTTTTACATAAAAGTAATATTGTTAGCTGCGCTCGCGAAGAAATTAGCAAAAGAGAAATAGAAATACAAGCAACGCTAACAAACTAAACAAAAAGGTTGAATTTAATCAGTACTAGACGTAGGGAGTGGTTAAAAATATATTCAAATAGTTTCATTTGTACAGCTAGTAAATGAATGTTGTTCATGCAATAAACAACGTGAAAATATACCTATTTTTAACCACTGTAAAAAGAGGAGTGTTTAAAGTTTGATGCTAATGTCTGTCTGTCTGTCTGTGTCATCGTAGCGCTTGAACGGATGGACCAATTTCGATGCGGTTTCTTTACATGAAAGCACGTTCCCTTGCGGTGGTGCATATACCTAAGTTTGATGAAAATGGCTATTTAGAAGTTATTAATTATTGACGTTTGGGACCCACAGTTTATATTTGCCTCCAGAAACACGAAATCATCTTTATTTTTGTGTAATCAGGTGATTCGAGCCTGCAATATTCTAACCACACTAGAAACAACAAAGTATGTTTTCTAGTGCGAATCTCACTAGGAAGCATATTTTTTTTTAAAAACATATGACCTTCGGTTAGTGCGAGTTATATTCGTGGGCAGAAAGAAGATTTTGTAACAAAAATTGGGAAAAGAATGTTGAGATGGTTTATGCATATAGAAAGGATGGATAAAAGGAGATTTACTTTTAATTATTTACAAATTTAATTAATTTACAAAGCAAATGTGAGTGAAAGAGTGGGTCAGGGTCGTCCTCGACAAACGTACCGCGACCAGACTGCAGACGTTCTTAAAAAGGAGAGGTCAGAAGAACTCGTATCCGGCGGGCATGCGCATGAAGTGAGTGATGAGTGAAGATGAAGCGAAATAGGTCTGTCAGGATCAAAGTACGTGGAGGTCCATAGTGTCTGCATTGAATCTATGGGAAACATGCGTGTTATTATGTTTGTACATTGTATTTATTTTTACTAATGGGTGCACCAAGAGGTGAGATGAAAAAGACTTATATCACGCAACAAGTGTTACTTACATGCAACCCAATTACAGGTGAACACAACATTCATAGAGTTTTAAAATTTTAAGCAGCAAGTAGGTTTTAAGTAAATAAGTTTCTTAAAAAAAATGACATATTTTGTACAAGCTTTTATTGTGAGGCCAAGTACATAATAAGACAAATGAAAAAAGCCCAAAATTTAAGGAGTTGCGTCGTTTTATTACTGAGTTTCATCGACCACCTTCCGCCTCCGTGATTAGATTCAAGGCATCGTCTACCATGAAGTGCGTGGCAAGACAAATCAAACGAGTCCTACTCAATGTGGTTATGTTGTTTTTAAACTGAGTCCGTCAAATATCTCCTGGCTCCATCATCAAAACAGCTCATTGACTTCATAATATTGTATTGTAATCCGACTTACACAAGTATGAAAAATTTTTGCTAAATCGGTTTAGGGTAATTAGTTGAAAATTTAGTTGCAAGATTAGACCTTATTACATACAAGATACATTGCAAGTTAAATAACAGCTTGTAAAATATAAATATAGATAAGTATACTTACATATGTATGTTTATTTCTTTTCAAGGTTCGCAACAAATTTTCATAAAATTTTCCTTTGTTGCTAAATTTATTACAATAAGTAAAACATGTGTGTGTTTAAAATGAGCATGAGTGACAGTTATTAAAACTTTATCACATTGCAACTCATACAAACATCAAAGCTTTCAGGCAAAGTTAAATTCAGTGAGGAGCAGGTTTCCTATTTACGACTTTGAAAATGCAAACGATAATGTTGAAACTGTTGGTATAGTCAGCGATATTAGAGCGAACAAAGTGTCTCCGTGGTGTAGTGGTTAGAGCGTTCGGGTCATACCCGGAAGTCGCGGGTTCGATTTCTGGCGGGGGCAACGACTTTGTGTTGTTGTCCTAGTTTGGTTAGGACATTGTAGGCTGATCACCTTATTTTCTGATAAGTAAGATGATCCGTGCTTCGGATGGTACGTTAAGCCGTCGCGCGTCGGTCCCGGTTACTGTCTTTGACATTGGTCGTTACCTAAAACAATGTCAGAGGCCTTTGAGGCGTTTTAAAAACTCTGATACTAGTGTTAGTCACTAACACACACGATAAGAAGAAGAGCGAATTGCTTCATTTTTGGGCTACCGTACCACGGATCGGAGAAAAAGGTGGAAATGCTCTGCGCACAAAATTGTAAGTGCCTTACAATTTTCACGGAAAGAGACACTTCACACTTCCTGCTAGTCTTACTGCGCAGATCATTAGAGCCAATAGAGCGAACATTTTACAAGCAATGTATCTTGTATGTATGTATTTATTCAGTCAAATCTTGCAACGGTCGGTGTTTTTCTACGCGATCGAATCAGAAATGAGGAGATTCGTAGAAGAACGAAGGTCACTGACACAGCCAAGCGGATTAGCTCATTGAAGTGAAAGTATTTTTTTCATATATAAATGTTTTAATATTTTATTTATAAATATATAATGTAATATGTATTTTTTTAATGTACAAGCAGCATCTTTTCCTTTATACTTTAATAATTATTGATCATATCCATTTGCAATATAGGAACAAATAAATTAATAAAATGAACAATTATGTATAATGTATTGTTTATGACACAGGTAATTTTAAAGTAATTATGATTCTGGCTTTATATCTATTATCAGTCGTCAACTTTCTCTGTTTTTTTTTTTCTAAACGTAGACAGGGACAGAATAGGCTTTATTAAGTCCACCTATTGTAGCTTTTGGCTCAATAAAGATTTTAAATAAAAATAAATATACAAACAGGCATACATATAAATACACAGCTGTACAAAAAGCCACTCATTAGGAAAACAGTGATCGAAAACAAGAAACGACTTTGTGAAACCTCCCTGTGACAATTTACCTTATTTTAGATTCTGTTAAGTCGTTGAATATTTTAAAATCTCGGATCTCTCAGTCGATTCCAATGAAAGGGTTGTACGCACATTAAGAATTCGTGGATTTCGGTAGAAGTCTCATCTGGAATGTTTTATTTATCTTCACTTGTTCGAGTAAGTTCTGTTAGCTAATTAACATTGATTGGAGATAGCTAGGTACTTATACTAGAACCAACACATTTAGTTCACTAAGATTTAAAGATAACGTGATTGGGGAACGCACCTATTTTGTTTACCTTTCTTTTGCTAATTGACCGGCCGAGCGGAGCGGGCAAAGCCTCTGAGTTTTGAGATTGGCCAAAAACTGCTTTTGTTTGTCAGTCTGTCTGTTGGTTTTTAAAACCATCACGCTTTCAACACATTAAATAAAACAAATAAATAAATATATAGGGAATTAGGGACGGATTAAACTGATTGAGCTAGCCCCAAAGTAAGTTCGAGACTGGTGTTATGGGATACTAACTCAACGATACTATATTTTATATCAAACACATATATAAATAAACATCCAAGACCAAGGACAATTTGAAAAAGGCCATTTTCCAACTTGCCCTGACCGGGGATCGAACCCGGGACCTCTGGGTGGCGGACTAGCATGGTGACCACTACGCCACGGAGGTCGTCTAATTATACTTACTTATATCTTCTTATCGTGTGTGTTAGTGACTAACACTAGTGTCAGAGTTTTTAAACCCCCTCAAAGGACTCTGTCATGGTTTTAGGTAACGACCAATGTCAAGGACAGTGACCGGGACCGACGGCTTAACGTGCCCTCCGAAGCACGGATCATCTTGCTTATCAGAAAATTAGGTCATCAGCCTACAATGCCTAACCAAACTAGGACAACAACACAAAGTCGTTGCCCCCGCCGGGAATCGAACCCGCGACCTCCGGGTATGAGCCAAACGCTCCAACCATTACACCACGGAGGCAGTTAACTAACTTACTTAGTTACTTACATATATAAATAAGCTATTTGAAATGTTATAGACGTAACAAAAAAGGTCCCTGCTAAGCCCAGGGGGTTACTCCAAAAGCGGTACGCAACGCAAGACGGATACATACACATACATACTATCACGTCTTTATCCCTAATGGGGCAGACAGAGCATTTTGGTTCTTGCGGTTCTATGCAGAGCCCAGGGCCGCAAGACCCAAAAGCCACTTTTAGCGTCATGGTGGGCAAGAAGATGGAAAAGCAATCAATACAGTGATGGGTTGCTAGCCGCATCGCCTGTTAACATGATTTGCATTTTTGCCCATTCCCTCGATCGGCTTTTACGATCTGCGTGGGAAGAGAAGCAGCTGGTACATTCTAAGTTTTTTTTATTTCGCCCAGACCAGCATGGGAGACGCAAGACGGATGTTACTGCGTATCTGCGTTTCAGTATCAAGCAACATGAGCAGAGCACTATCGTATGATGATAAAGTTTAATTTAGAAAGTATTAACCAAAACATACACAGTAATATAGCCTATTCTGCAATTAGATCTACAAAATTGCTCCACTATGGAGTTACTGTCTAGAAACAAAAGTTATAATAGTCAAAGCGAGTCAAAATTTTGTGCGAGTCCATTTACTTGTATTAGCCAGTGAAAATGTTGCAAATATCAAATAACACGCAGAAAACGCTAGACAGTAACTATAGTATTTTATTTCCTTGTACGCGATATACTCGTACAGTAAATAAAATACTATCTCTCTTAAACTTCGCAACCATACGTCCAGAATTATAATTTATTGGGTCACAAATCAAAATGACAGGACGTACCGTATCTTCTGTTATCTTGACAAAGTTTGGCACTCTGTATGTTGCCTTAGAGCGGGAACAATAAACTTTACAATTTTAAATATACTTCTGTATGTATAAATCATGTTTAGGGCCAAATGGTCGTAAAGTATATCATGTAGTTAGAATCTTAAATTTATTTTTTATGTCTCTACTGCAGAAGCACCTCCCTTTATGTATCTATACTCTTACCAAGTATGGCTCTAGTACATAGGTACTAGAGCCAAACTTGGTAAGAGTATAGATACAGAGGGTTTGGCCTACACTCTCCATGCTGGCCAGACGGGTTGGAGAGATCTGATTGATATTCTAAGCTTTTTTCATCTTGTTTTTTCATTTATTACTTCCATTTAACAAATTTCCATTGTGTTGGAATTACTTAAAACTAACATCCTATAGTACTATTAAAACAAACTATTTGTATACATATACCAACTTAAATATAATTACAATTTTAGAGCTTCACTATAAAATATTCATCTTGTGTTTCCCAAGTCGCCTTCTACGACATCTACGCAAAAACTTGCGAGTGGTCCTATTCTATTCTGCCGGAAACCACACGGCCATATATTTTTTATTTATTTTTTATTTGCCTCGCGCTAAATAAAAGTATATCGAAATACGAAAAATATTTTTTAGGTTTTCATACAAATCGAAGTAGTCACGTGATACACGTATCATTACTATGGAAAATGAACATTTTCTTTTCGTATTTCGATATACATTTATTGGGAAAAGTTGTTCGAAATGATGGACTGAATCACCCTTAAAATATTTGTACTTAATAAAAAAGGACATTGTATATAGATGGAGCTCGAAACAAGTAGCCGGGCCAATAGGTGTGCAGTATCATGGTCAGGACTTGCTCCAAAAATTTGGCTGGTGGTACGTAAGTACTACTATTTAATCTGTGCTGGTGGTTAAAAAGTCACCCTATATAACTGAAATCGGACCGGCATCGGATAAAAACCGGGCTCGTTGACACAGGCTCTTATGTCTCGCTCCCATCTCAGCGCAGTCCCAGTTGCATTCTAAGCTGTAATGCTGAGAAGCTTGGGGTCCACTTTCTAACTTTTTCTTCGACACAGTCCCTTATTATTATGTGTAAATTATATTATTATATAAAATGGACGTCGGAAAACGGTTTCATAATCGTGTTATCCCCGCTCTAACGTTTAGAATAATTTCTAAGGTCCCCAAATTTATCCCATTTATGCATACACATAGCGGCAAACCACGTAACCTTTCATTTGTCTTCGTCGTATTCGGGTAATAATTTCAAAAAAGGTTGTCAAATTTTTTATAATGCTGGCATCAAAGACGTGATAATAGTTATTTAAAATGCAGTTTGTTAAAATTCATTTTTTCAACACATTAGCTCGGAAAGTGCTACTTACTCGTACCACACTCATTTTACAAATGTAATGCCATTCATTACGCACACATTCGAAATCGTGCGGTAAATGTTACTTACCGCACAAGTGCGGTAAAGTGTTTTTTTTAAATGTTTTAGGAATAAAATTCTATAAATCCAAAATATCGAATATTATTTTTGAAACATAAAATCTCTGTATGCAACCAGCCTAGACTCATACCGAAACCTTGTTTTACTCAAATTATTCTATTTTATATCCTAGTAGGTGAGTAAAATTCTTTTTACAACAGTAACAAGAATTTTACTCACACAATGTTTTTTTTTAAATAATCGTAAGGCTGTTGGTGGATTGATTTCTGTGTCTCTCGTATCACTAAAGATTCGCGCATGCGCGAAATGCGCCTAGAAAAAGAAAAACTAAGCGCGCCATATTTCAAATTTGCTTTATCGAGATTTCAAATAGTTTTATTATTGAAGTTCTTTTTTCCTCACTAATGTGTTGAAAAACGTAGTATGGCACACGTGTGGTATTGTCCATTACAAGTCTCGGCTCAATAAAAATATGCGCGGGCTTCGCCTACTAGTTTGTCAACCTGCCTCGACTGTAATGAACAGTTTACCACACTTGTATCATAAACTAGTATTTTAGTTAAGTTAACCCACGGAACGTAATAGTTACCTAAAGTTTACAAAAATAAACACCTGTTTCATAAAACAGCTGCAAAAAAATCCAAAAAATTTACACCATTTTTACCGAATCCAGAACGAGCGTTAAAAATCGCTAACATTTATGAAAAGCAGGTGAGCTCGGGCGAAGTGGTCCTAAGAATAATTTATTGAAATTGGACCTTGAATAGTAGTAAATTGGACCTCTCGGCTCAGCCCGCCTTATAAATGCAAATTCGCAATCTAAGGCCTTAGAACGAAATTACTGGCATAAAATAAGGACGATTTACGTCGGATTCCAGTCCAATAGATTATAACTTTGAATAGTTGGCTTTTAAACTAATTTAGCTGTTGAGCTCAGTCGGTACTTGTTAAGAATTACCCTGTATAAATACTTAGATCCACAAAACGGAGCTTAAAGTTCGACCAACTTTAAGCTCGGTTTTGTAAATCTACACACGAAATTTAAGGCTGGTTTTACAGTCACGCGTTCGCACGCGCGGTTGTCCCGCGTCGCGGGCAACGGGCTTTGAGCGTCTTGGATCGTTACATACTCGACCGCGTACACTTTGTATGGCGAATCGGGCCGCGCTTGCCAACCGCGCGTGCGAACGCGTGACTATAAAACCAGCCTAACACGGCTTTTCATGTAGTGTGGATGAAAACCGTCGGGTCACCGCTCCTCCTAACACTCGCCAAGATGATGATCGTCTAAACGGATCGAAACGAGTCGGCCAGTTTCAACTCCACTGCGTAAGTAAAACTGTTTAGTTGTAGTCGTAAAAAAAATAGGGATTGACTGATTTTTTTCTTTAAAAAATTGTTACGCCAGGAAAAAAGTAATTGGAAGTCGGTACCCAATAAATGTCTCATCGCTCTATGAAAAATGGGAACTTAATTATTGGGTTTGTCTCTTCAATCTATTATTCTTTTGTTAAAGTATTCTTTATTTCCAATATGATATGTAACCCGAGTTTCCTCACAAAAGGGTCCGGAAACAGTGCAAAGAGGAAATTTGCTACAGTGACTCTCAAGGGAGGACATATTGTAAGCTTTTAGGAATTGGCGTATCTGGAGATTTGATATAGGGGGGGGCAATTGTCCGCAGAACTGACCATTAAAATATTATTATCGATATTACTTATAAGTATTTGGTCACGTTTATTTTTATTTGATAAATTAAAATAGAACTATAATATAGTTCAGTAGATACTATATGTACTTTCTCTTATTTCAGTCTCAATATGCAAGAAAATGTCACAAATTCAGTAAGTATACAAGGTGTACAAACCAACGGACATACCCGTAATAAATCAAACCAAGAACAATATACACGGTGATTTTTTATTGGTTTTGGGGCCGAAGGCCACTTAATATGAATCGTTAGCAAGACCAAATTAGCTAGTCAAAATAAAAATTCAGAACCAAAACTTTTTTAATAAAACTCGAAAGTAAAATCGTGAGATCAATAAGTAGTGCCACCGCCGGCCGGCAGCCGGGGTCACGCGAGTTCACGCGACAGTTTTGGACGAGTGTACTACGTGGTCTCGATCGAAAATCATTGTTGTAACTTTTTTATCTTATGTCATACACAAATTTGGATTATGTAAATGGATAGAGTAATTTATTTACCATACGACATTTTCTTTTCCAAAACCAATGAAAAGTCAGCGTGTATACTACATCACTTTAGCATAATAAAATTAAAATAACAGAAAACAAAATATCAAAAAAACTTTCGACATTCCCATACAAATAGCCAATTTTTTAAAATGGTATTTTAATTCCAATGATCTAGTATAGCCCCTGGTTTAATTTATTACGGGTATGTCCCTTCCACGTAGTTTAGAACATGTATTAGTCTTCAAGCAAAAAACAAAGATTTTCGTATTTCTCTGTCAGACGATGTTCCTCTATGGCTCAGTGGTCATCATGCCAGGCTGTTACACTGGGGCTTCCGCGTTCGAACACCGGTCAGGTCAAGTGGAAAAATCATTTTCAGATTGACCTGGGTCACACAATACATAATAGTACAAGTACAGAAGATTCACTCCGAAAAATCAATTAAACGAATAGCGACTCTCGCTACGATACAATTGAGTTCAATTCAGATCGCACGTCGCTAATAACCTACAGTTATATTCACCTAGACGTTCCATCTCTCGTCTCTTTCTATCGCGTAACGCTTTCCTTTTCTGCCGCACTGATTAGCCACGCTGCTGGCTTGGCCGCCGTCCGTACTTTTATTGTACTTGCGATTTTAATACCTACCGCGGACTCCGCGGAGTGAGACAGGCCTGCCTGGGTCTAATATATATTCTTTACAAAATTTTACAAAATTTTGTAAAGAATATATATTTTATAAGATTTTACAAAATTAGAATCGATGAGTTTAGTATTCATGCAACAGTCTGAGATGAATTTTAATATTTATCATCTCTCGGCAAACAGACTTTAGCTACGCCCTTGCTTTTAGGGATTGATAAGTGAATACGGCTTGATATATGTAGACACATGTTGGTTTGCTCAGAACAAGTATATGTAGGTAGCAATAAGAATTGTTTTCTTGAGCCCATTCCATAATTTCCCTTTTAACATTAAATTGAAGTAGGCAAGGAATGACAATATTTTGCTTTCCTGTTGTTCTTGTTTTTTATTAATGTAAAGCAACTACTCTACTTCTAAGTAGGTAAAAGTAGAAAAGGTTGTATTTTTATGCTCACTGTGTGGGAGATGAGCTCTAAAACCATATGAATACGAATTAGAAATCTATAAAATTGTAAAAAAAAAATACCAAAACAATTACAATACAATCCTACTGATATCATAAATGCGAAAGTGAATTTTTATAATTTTTTGTTTGTTTGTTTGTTACCACTTTACGTTTCAACTACTGAATTATTCATATCAACTATTTAGATGAAATTTGATATGGTGTTTTTATCCCGAAATTTCCACTGGGAGCAAAGCCAACGGGCACAGGCAGTTTTAAATTTATGAGAACGATATGGGTTGGTAATAGGTTATATATTTGATAACCCATTGCAAAAATACATTTATTTTTAACTAAGTATAATAAACAATCAGATACAGGCACCATGGTATAATAAAATAAGGTATTCTCTTCCCGAGATGGAACTTGACTACGTCACAAAGTGTTGCCGCTGATTGTTCTTTTCGGTAAATTTAAGGACTTTCTCAATTAGTTCATGAATATTTAAAAAATATTAAGTAACTTAGCTATTTAGTATCTCGCGATTCTCGCGTGATTTATCAATTCAATCTTTTATAAATTGATATAATGGATTATTAATTCGAAATTGGTATAAAGTTCAATAATGCATAAGGCTCAGGTAATTCAATTTCACACAGTGGCAACATATCAAACTGATGACGTAGTCAAGTTCAACCTACGTCATCAGCTGTCACGGGAAGAGAATACCTTATTTCATTGTACCATGACAGGCACCATCAACGCTACATACTGTCCTTGACATTGGTCGTTACCTAAAAACCATGTCAGAGTCCTTTAAGGCGGTTTAAAAACTCTAACACTAGTGTTAGTCACACTAGTGTAACACACACGATAAGAAGAAGAAGAACGCTACATAATCTCTTTAATAAATATTTTCAAACCTCGGAATTGCCAAAAAAAATGGCATCGCCCTTTTGTCATTGTCATAATTTCAGCTCCTATAAGATGACTGTAGTAGATAAAATCATATAAATTTTTATCGCTCGACAGAGAATGTTACCGTAGATAAACTCATATAAAATTTATATCACGCACGATTAATACCATCTCGCTCGTTAGTGTCCCTTACTTTCTAGAGCGAGATGATTATACATGATAGCCCTCAAAGAACGCTGTCGCCGGTGTTATGCTACGGGATACCACCGTGTGGTTTCCGGCAGAGTAGAATAGGACCACTTTAAGTATTTCCGTGGATGTCGTAGAAGGCGACTTAGGATACACAAGCTGAACAAAGCTTATCAACATCAGAGTACAGGAGAGTGTAGGCTTAATCCTCTAGCTGCTCTGATTAAATGTAGCTCAGTTATGCAGATAGGGTCGTGCTCCTGCAGTGAAGACTAAAAGGACCTAATGATAATGATGACTTTTATTAATTCTGTGCTTCGGATGCAAGTATAGTTGTTAATCTTTAAAATAACACAACGTTCTTACGAAATAACCTTTAGCATGAGCGTCGACGAAATGTATAATAATATTTCTTTCAATCGTCCAGAAGTTCAACCCCGCAGTCTCCTAAGGATGTTCACCGCTACACCATTCTAGCCATGGCTCAGGATGGCGATGGTGAAGACACGCGTGCCTGGGCCATGGCTCGAACGGGGTATGGCGTTAAAAAGAATATTAAGTATCACAACGTTCTTACAAAATAACTTTCAGCATTAATGTCGGCGATATATATAATATTTCTTCCAATTGTTCAGAAGTTCAATGCCGCATAGTCTCCTGAGGATTACTCACCACTACACCATTCTAGCCATGGCTCAGGATGGCGATGATGAAGACACGTGTGCCTGGGCCATGGCTCGAACGGGGTATGGCGTTAAAAGTCGGTGGCTCCAGCTCCTATTTATACATTTATTTATTCATTTTTGTTTAGATGACAGTCATAATAATATATTAAATCTTTATTAAAATTATTAATTAACCCAACATTCTTACAAAAAAACCTTGAGCATTATTGTCGACGAAATGTATAATATTCAATCGTCCAGAAGTTCAATCCCGCACAATCTCCTGTGGTTTGTTCCTCGCTTCACCATTCTAGCCATGGCTCAGGATGGCGATGGTGATGACACGCGTGCCTGGGCCATGGCTCGAACGGGGTACGGCGTTAAAAGTCGGTGGCTCCAGCTCCTATTTATACATTTATTTATTCATTTTTGTTTAGATGTCATTCATAATAATATGTTAAATCTTAGGGCGTATTCGGGCGAAACGCGCAAGCCAAGCCTACGACCAGCGCATGCCTAGTGCACGTCTAGCGCACTTTAATTATTTTTTAATTTGTTGCGTGTAATTTGAGTCCTATTACACATCAATACAACTCAAATTGCATTACCGTTATGCTACGGGATACTTTTATTCATTCTGAGCTTCGGGTGCAGTTTAGTTGTTGATGTTTAAAATAATACAACATTCTTCAAAATAACCTTCACATTAACGTCGAAGAAATGTATAATATTTCTTCAAATCGTCCAGAAGTTCAATCCCGCATAGGTTCCTGTGGATTGTTCACCGTTACACCATTCTAGCCATGGCTCAGGATAGCGATGGTGAAGACACGCGTGCCTGGGCCATGGCTCGAACGGGGTATGGCGTTAAAAGTCCGTGGCTCCAGCTCCTATTTATTCATTTATTTATTCATTTTTGTTTAAGTGAGAGTTATATAAAAAATGATAAATTAATAAGATAACTAGGAAACTGTGATCTAGATTGAGGCTCAAAATGTGTGAAGTACGTACAGAATTACATTTAACTAGAGTAAAAATTACTGTACATAATACGAGTATCAAAATAGGTAAGACAAGAACCTTGAATTTACTAAAGAAGAATAAAAATGGGAGACCTTAAAACAAAACAGTAGGTACCAAACTAAGTGTTTCATTTACTGTTAGGACAAAATGGTTCCGTACCATTATGGCTAGTTACTGATCTTTAAAATAACACAAAGTTCTTACGAAATTGTCGACAAAATGTATAATATTTCTTCCAATCGTCCAGAAGTTCAATCCCGCGTAGTCTCCTGAGGATTGTTTACCGCTACACCATTCTAGCCATGGCTCAGGATGGCGATGGTGATGACACGCGTGCCTGGGCCATGGCTCGAACGGGGTATGGCGTTTAAAGTACGTGACTCCAACTCCTATTTATACATTTATTTTTTCATTTTTGTTTAGGTGACAGTCATAATTATATGTTAAATCTTAGGGCGTATTCGGGCGCAACGCGCAAGCCCATGCCTATTGCACGTCTAGCGCACTTTAATTATTTTTTTAATTTGTTGCGTGTAATTTGACACATCAATACAACTCAAATTGCATTACCGTTATGCTACGGGATACTTTTATTAATTCTGAGCTTCGGGTGCAGTTTAGTTGTTGATCTTTAAAATAACACAACATTCTTACGAAATAACCTTCAGCATTAACGTCGAAGAAATGTATAATATTTCTTCCAATCATCCAGAAGTTCAATCTCGCATAGGTTCCTGTGGGTTGTTCACCGTTACACCATTCTAGCCATGGCTCAGGATAGCGATGGTGATGACACGCGTGCCTGGGCCATGGCTCGAACGGGGTATGGTGCTAAAATTCGGTGGCTCCAGCTTCTATTTATATATATAATTATTCATTTATTTTTGTTTAGGTGACGGTTATATGAAATATATTAAATGAGATTACAAAAAAACTGACCCAAAATGTGTGAATATACACAGCTTTACATTTAAGTAGCGTAAACATTACTATACATAATACGAGCAATAAAGTAAAGAGTTAGTCTCGAATGGTCTTAAACGCAAGTAGTCTATGTAGCAACTCGTCTATAACGCTCATTGTCAAAAAGTACCTTTAGTTTACTAAAGAATAATAAAAATGTGAGACCTAAAAACAAAACAGTAGGCACCGAACGAAGTGTTTCATTTACTGTTAGGACATAATAGTTTCGTACCATTATAGCTAGTTGTTAATCTTCGAAAAGACATAAAGTTCTTACGAAATAACCTTCAGCATTAATGTCGACGAAATGAATAATATTTCTTCCAATCGTCCAGAAGTTCAATTCCGCATAGTCTCCTGTGGATTGTTTACCGCTACACCATTCTAGCCATGGCTCAGGGTGGCGATGGTGAAGACACGCGTGCCTGGGCCATGGCTCGAACGGGATATGGCGTTAAAAGTCCGTGGCTCCACCTCCTATTTATTACGTGCTTTCCGGCAGAGTAGAATAGGGCCACTCCAAATCCTTCCAAACTGTGGATTATTTACCTCTACACCATTTTAGCCACGGCTCAGGATTGCGATGGTGATGACACGCGAGCCTGAGCCGTGGCTCGAACGGGGTATGGCGTTAAAAAGATTCGAAGAGCGTAAGTTCCAAGTCCATTAGAACCATGCCTAGTTGAAGCAATTCTTGGCCTTAGATTTAAAAACTGCTGCATTCATTTATGTATAAGTATCTTGTTACGTGCTTTCCGGCAAAGTAGAATAGGGCCACTCCAAATCCTTCCAAACTGTGGATTATTTACCTCTACACCATTTTAGCCACGGCTCAGGATTGCGATGGTGATGACACGCGAGCCTGAGCCGTGGCTCGAACGGGGTATGACGTTAAAAAGATTCGAAGAGCGTAAGTTCCGAATCCATTCGAACCATGCCTAGTCGAAGAACTTCTTGGCCTTAGATTTAAATAATTGCTGCATTCATTTCGTATAAGTAATATATATTTATATATAGGTAAAAATAAAAATGTCATGTGGTTTTCGTCAGAATAGAAGAGGGCCAATCCAATTCCTTCCATGCTGTGGATTGTTTACCGCTACACCATTTTAGCCACGGCTCAGGATAGCGATGGTGATGACACGCGAGCCTGAGCCAAGGCTCGAACGGGGTATGGCGTTAAAGAGATTCGAAATGCGTAAGTAAGTTCAGAATCCATCTTATCGTGTGGTTTCCGGCAGAGTAGAATAGGGCCACTCCAAGTCCTTCCGTGCTGTGGATTGTTCACCGCTACACCACTCTAGCCATGGCTCAGGATTGCGATGGTGATGACACGCGTGCCTGGGCCATGGCTCGAACGGGGTATGGCGTTAAAAGTCCGTGGCTCCAACTTCTCTTCAAACTGCCTCCGTGGTGTAGTGGTTAGAGCGTTTGGCTCATACCCGGAGGTCGCGGGTTCCATTCCCAGCGGGGGCAACGACTTTGTGTTGTTGTCCTAGTTTTGTTAGGGCGATTGTAGGCTGATTACCTGATTGATAAGTAAGATGATCCGTGCTTCGGAGAGCACGTTAAGCCGTCGATCCCGGTGTCACTGTCTTTGCCATTGGTCGTTACCTAAAACCATGTCAGGGGCCTTTAAGGCGGTTTAAAAACTCTGACACTAGTATTAGTCACTAACACACACGATAAGAAGAAGAAGAAGACTCCTATTCATACATTTTTCATTCACTAGCCGAAGCCCGCGACTTCGTTCGCGTGGACTTCATGACTCCGAAAAATGCTCGTCAGGCTAAAAAAACTTTTGCTAAGGCATCACTTTCAAGTGGATCAGGTGTTCCATTTTCTAAAATTAATTATACCTTTTATGTTGTCCAGACTTAGCTATATTACAGCTATGTTTTTTTAGGAACTATATTAAATGAACAGACAACGGGGTATGGCATGACTTTTTTATTTGTTTTATTATATGTATATAACAAATACACTAGATTGAGTCCACATGATAACAACGAGGAGCGTGTTGGCTCGGCGAGAGTGCGCATTACCTTTCGCAAGTAAAGCGTGATCAGGCGTGGACTGCCGTGGGATGGGTGACTACAAGGGGCATAACTCGACCTCCTCCATGCTCATTCATCATTCACCCCTATATACTTCTTATTTATATATTGTGAGGCAGTCGTAAAGCTGTGTCAGGTGTCTTTAAGCAGCCCAAAAAATCTGACACCAGTATTGGTCACTTACACACATGAAAAACAAACAACAAACATCATAACGGTACTAGATAGACACAAGTCAAAGAATACTTATGAAAATTATCTTTATTCATTTACACACTTACAAACCTAAACTAAGTTTTGTCACCACTTACGAGTAATATTCACTGTAAGTCTGTAAGAATAAGAAAAGTATTTTTTTAAAACTAAAAACCGACTTCTCCTCCAAATTAATAAATAAATAAACAGGGACAAATCATGTACTACTCAACCGATTTAGACAAAATTTCTATGCACCTGACAAGAATGCCAAAATATAATTTTCCAAATTGTTCTAAGCGTCTTCTAATAATCGGTGAAAATACAAAAAAAAGAAAAAGACCGCGACGGATTGATAACCTCCTCCGTTATGAAGTCAGTCAAAAAATGTTAAAACATTTGGAATACTTTAAATTACACCATTCGTACACAATGTGACTATAGATTGAAACAAATAATTGTACTTTAATGAAACATTACACAAACAATTAGTATTAATAATAATAAATATAAACGGATTCGACAAATCACACAGATTGAGCAAGCCCCAAAGTAAGTTCTAGACTTGTGTTATAGGATACTAACTCAACGATACTATATTTTATAACAAATACATATATAGATAAACATCCAAGAGCCAGGACAGTTTGAAAAAGACCATTTTCCAACTTGCCCTGACCGGGGATCGAACCCGAAACCTCTGGGTGGCGGACTAGCATGGTGACCACTGCGCTATGGAGGTCGTCAATAGATTCATAATTGGGAGTGCCTCCGCTACCGGCGCTGCTGGTTTGACACGATCTGTGTCTGTGTTACTTTCGCCCTTAGTTTAAATCGCTCGCTCGCTCTTGTTTTGGTTAGGAAACCTAACGAACCTAACCTACACTTCACGGCAAATGTTGAGTGCTGGCGCCGGCAGCTGGTGTTTTAAATCTCGGCTGCCGGCTGTATAACTGCCGATTCCCAATAGCGATATTTTTTGAAGCTAGCGCCGGCTGCGGAGAAACTCTCTTCACAATTGGTTTCAATAATAGTACTTTAATGAAACTTTACACAATCAATTAGTATTATCGAAAATGTCTTGCTTGTTATCTTCCACTGGTGGATCAGCCCTGTTCCTCAGGTCATGGAGGCGAGAGAGTACACGGTGGGATGCACATATTCCTTCGCTTGCATGGCCTGAGGAGCAGAGCACCGCTGTTCACTCCAGGAGCTCTCTTCTTTTTTGAGTTTTCTTCTTTATCTTTCCCTTCTTCCACTAGGTGGGGTCGCTTCTCTTAACTCTTTCTTGATTTTTGATATTTTACATTTAATATAACAAGTAATTATTTTAAAAAACTAAAACTCCGTCTGCCTTCATTCTTTGCTGAGCTTCCCATAAAAATATACATACATATACTCGAAAATCATAACTCTTCTGCTGACACAGTTGGGTAAAGGTCACAAATGCACACAAAATCGCAAAAACGTATTTTTATACTTTATTCTTTTATCTTTTACAAAACTTAATTCAAAAGATAATTCATTCAACACAGGACTATTATGTATCAACGTTAATATTCCTTAAGGAATAAAGGAACATCTCAATCCTCACACGAGTCGCTTTCCTTGATTAGGAAATTATACGAGAGATTTGAGTGGAGCTATTGGGCTATCTCCCGGCGTCTTGTTGGGACGTTGACAGATGTCGGGATTAAGACGTTCACACAAAGCTCCCTGGTTTTTGTGCATTGGTAGAGAAGTATCTGGAAACATTAATATGAAAGCGAAGAGATGATTTGTATTAGGTAAATTAAAAAATATGTAAATGCGCACAATACATTCAGAAAAGAACAAGAAAAATATTTTTATTGCGATAACATGTTCATCATGTTCATTTGGAAAAAGAACAATAGACAAAAATTTTGTTATTCCTGGCAACATTAAAATTTATTCTTGTTTGTTTATGGTCAACTGTAACGCCATCTTTCCTTTTTCATATAACCATAACCCGTTAGCATAAGTTGTGCGCTTGGTTTTAAATTCTACTTTCAGTTCATAACAGTTGACATTTTAGTGTTTTATTTCAACAGGAGCCCAGTTATACAAGTCACAAAGGGCACGAGAAGTTGGTTTAAAACCGAATTAGAAGTCTGTTAAAAACAGAATTTATGGATATGCTTACAATGCTAACGTGGTTAATTTGGCCGTTAATAGGATTTGTGTAACTTACAACGTTAACACATAAACTTCATTAACATTGTTCAATTATTTTTAAGTATTATTTTCAGTTTATCTGAGAATTGTCTTCTTTATTCCATGATGGGATATTTTTTTTTAATTTAAAAACGCAGTAATGAACAACAATTTCATGAACAAAATTTAAAACTAAATCAAAATCCTTTGATTCTTATCTAAAGAACGCGGATGAAGTTTACGACGACAAAGTAACCAGACAGAGACCATTAAAGTTTACTCTAACAATTAAGTTTGCTGCAAGTACTAAGTTTAGGTTACAGTTCGCTGCACCTCACTAAACTTCGAACAGCAATTTGTACCAAACTGACGCTTGAATGCAACTGCATTGAATGGATGAATTGCAATTATATTAAAGAATATTTATTAATATTATAGAATAAAAAAGATTGCTTTGGCGATCAGGCCGCCTCTTGTACCTTACGTTATATGTAGTTCTTGTATACGTTACATGTTTTAACTGTCATTTGGTGCAATTTAGTTTTCGTGTATTAATAGTAGAAACGTTGAGAAAAGGGATTTTTCATCTATCAATATAAAATGGAGAAATTATGTTATTTCAATAGATTTTGCTATAAGAAACACTAATATAATATTTATTTGTTATAAAAACGTATGATTTATTTTAAATTTTAAAATGAAAATCCTAGTTTATTATCTATATGTCACGTGATCTCAAATTCCGATCACCATTTTGTGTTTCTAAATGACGTCATTTTAATAGTAACACAACACGCTCCAGGTAGCTACCTACGATTCCTGTTTATGTAACTTTAAACTTGAAACATTATTTATTTGGATTAGAATTTGTTGTTTTCACGATTTACAACAATGGATGTCGGTTTCGTAAAAGCAGAAACTATAAATTTACCCAGGATAGACGCTGTGATAATAGCGAAGTTCTTCGCATACAATACAACAAGGGATCAAAGATGGACGACAACAAAACAAACTAGTGCATTGCATTGCATAGTATTGCACGAGAAGTTATTATTATAGTAATTATTAACGAATAACGGTTAACGTTATCATATTGTAAGCTTAAAATTCATAATAATAGGTAGAAAAGATTTACGGTACTAATACCAAAGAGTTGGTACAAATAGTACAATAAGAATAAGTACAAGCTAATGGGTTATAATTAGTGATTCGCATTTTTAAGACTGGAATTTCTTTGCATATGAAGGGACCCTAAAATGCGTTCTGCAGAAACGTAAAATATTATTTATCATTAGCTATTCGTAAAACTTTAAAGTACGAAAAGTAGCGTAATTACATAAATACTGATATTACATATTCGATAACCTAATATTATTAACTACCCCAATCGTTCGTTATAAGAAACCGCTAAGCGTTGACAGTCACAAACAAGATTTTACGGCTGCATCTCTAGGGGTCACGCACGTTTGACATTTCTTTGTATTTGCTAGTATGACGTCATCATAATGGCGGCTGTCGTTTTGGCGCTTATTCTGAATGAATAATTTAGAAAAATATTATTTTTTCCCATTTAGCATGACTTTTCGAAGAAAATTAAAATACCAGTTGAATTATCGATACGATAAGACTTAGAAAAAATATATATGAAAAAATAGCCTAATATAATTAATGCTATGCCATTTTCAATGATGTGTAAGATTGTGGCCAATATCTACAAGAAAGCTTTGGTTACATTTGTCAACATTAGTGAAACAGACTATAAATTGTACTAACGATACAATTACAGTCTGTACTAATTATAACTAGCGAAGTGGTGGTTGATCGGAGTAAGGTATTCAGTAGGAGATCTGTCGTCGCGTCGACATACATTGAAAATTTCGACACGAGTGGTATGGTTTATGTACCACTTGTGTCGAAATTTTCAAACGGCTCAAAGGCAACTAGCATGTATTGTATGATAGCCAAGACTATTTATTTTTTCATAAACTTACCTTCTGATACACAATATATACCTCTCTCTCTCTCTCTCTCTCTCTCTCTCTCTCTTTTGTCACCGTATATGAACACGGAAATTATTGTAGACTAGCTGAAGCCCGCAACTTCGTTCGCGTGCACTGTCTCTGGAAAATGCTCATCAGGCTGAACAACTCTTATAGTTTAGCTGGAGCATTAGGTATGGTTCTGCATCAGGTGTTTCATTTTTCAAAATCATTTATACCCTATATGTTGCCCAGGCTTAATAGCTATATAACAAAAAAAGTTGCATTCGAATCCGTCCAGTATTTCCGGAGATTAGCGTGTACAAACAGACAAACAGACAAACAGACAAACAGACATACAGACAAACAGACAAACAGACAGACATTTTTTTTTTAAATTCTTACTCTATTACTACATCTCCATCGCCCCCAATTTTTTTTTTTGGTAATATAATTAATGTACAGACACACTTTTTTTACTGTTTTATTATATGTATAGATAATTCGACAAGTGATTTGGGAAAGAAATGCTGGCTTGTCTTCATGAAGGATGTAGTGTGCCAATGGTCTTACTACCAAAGAAGCTCGAGACCATGCAAAGTGATCTTTAGATTTCACAACATTACAGATATGGGTTCAACTGAGAATACGATGGTAAAACAAAAGATAATTCACTCTTCTTCTCGTGTCGAAAACTCAAAAGAAAAACAATCTATATGTACTTATATACGTATATATGTTCTCAGTATTGTTCAGTACAGATGCTTTTATATCAACCCTTTGAAACTCCAAAAACATCAAAGTGATAGTTGAAAACAGTTTAGATTCATCCAATTATAACGTAATGACATCCCTAGACTCAGAAGAGATAAATTGAACGACGACCATTGTAGAGAAAGACATAAGATTTCGAGACCTACCTTTAATTAATGTTCAAGCTATTATTATTATACATCGGTAAAGGCTTTAACTTCATTTCCAGCACTCCATCCTTGATCTAAATGATGGAAAAATTTAAACTTGAAAAAAAAAGGCAGAATTGAATTTAGATTTATCCAATTACACCGCGACGACGTCTCTCGACAGGAAGTGACAAATTGCACAACGACCATCGTAGAGAAATACAGTAGGTACATCGCGAGACTCGTCTTCAATTAAAAGTAAGGCCGAGACTCCATCGAAGCTGAGCGAGGATGTGCTGTGTTTTAATAATCAATGATTAATGAGATAGTATGGTTACACGAAGGGATCGGATTAGAAATATAAATGTAAGGGGAAGTTTAAATGTACCACTAATAACCGAGAAAGTACGAAGCAATTGTCATAGTTTATACATGTAATGAGAGAAAAGATCAACACGCAACATAAAGAACTTTAAATATGAAAGTAAATGGAAATAGAGGAAGGGAAATACCAAAAAAGAAGTGTAAAGGCTTTTACTTAATTTCCAGCACTCCAGCCTTGATTTAAATGATAAAAAAATGTAACTGGAAAAAAAAAAGTCAAAGTTGAATTTAGATTTATCCAATTACACCGCGACGACGTCTCTCGGCAGGAAGTGACAAATTGCACAACGACCATCGTAGAGAAATACAGTACATCGCGAGTCTCGTCTTTAATTAAAAGTAAGGCCGAGACTCCATCGAAGCTGAGCGAGAATGTGCTGTGTTTTAATAATCAATGATTAATGAGATAGTATGGTTACACGAAGGGATCGGATTAGAAATATAAATGTAAGGGAAAGTTTAAATGTACCACTAATAACCGAGAAAGTACGAAGCAATTGTCATAGTTTATACATGTAATGAGAGAAAAGATCAACACGCAACATAAAGAACTTTAAATATGAAAGTAAATGGAAATAGAGGAAGGGAAATACCAAAAAAGAAGTGTAAAGGCTTTTACTTAATTTCCAGCACTCCAGCCTTGATTTAAATGATAAAAAAATGTAACTAGAAAAAAAAGTCAAAATTGAATTTAGATTCATCCAATTACACCGCGACGACGTCTCTCGGCAGGAAGTGACAAATTGCACAACGACCATCGTAGAGAAATACAGAACATCGCGAGACTCGTCTTTAATTAAAAGTAAGGCCGAGACTCCATTAAAGCTGAGCGAGGATGTACTGTGTTTTAACATCAATGACTGATGAGATAGTATGGTTACACAAAGGGATCGGATTAGAAATATATGTGTAAGGGGAAGTTTAAATGTTTAAACGAGAAAGTACGAAGCAATCGGTGTTCATGTTTTGGATATGTAATAAGAAGAGAGGATCAACACGCAACAGAAAGATCTTTAAATATGAAAGTAAATGAAAATAGGGGAAGGGAAAGAGGTAAATGGAATGCGTAAGGCGAGATATGATAATAGGAGTAGATGTTAGTATGACGGGAAACAGATTACTGTGGAAGAAGAAGACATACTGCATCGACCCCAGATAATGGGATAAGGTGAGGCAGACGATGATGACTAATAAGATAGTATATTCGTCTAGTGACATCAGAATTATACACATCACAGCTTGTAGTCTCAGCCTAAAAATATACAATATCCGTCTAATGTACTCTGTAGATCCCACCTTAGAATCTTACTCAGAATCCCTGACTATACTTCTGCATGCTATTCCCACTCCTTCTCTGTTCAAGCGGTGAAATTATGGAATTCACTACCACACACTATACGAGACTCCAAATCATTAACTGTTTTTAGGAAGCGAGTAAAAGAGTATTATCTTTCCTTAACATAATGAATAGTACCAATATGTATACATATTTTTACATTATATATTTATAATATATATTTTTAGTTGCGTATATATTAGTCTATGTATACACATTATGTATTGTATAATAATGTATGTGTGTATATGTTTAAATTTTTAGATAAGTAGCTACATGTATTTGTATTTAAATTTAGTTTATTATGTACACGCCTACTACTACCTGTTTTCTTCACTTTTCCTCTCCTGGGTCTGCTGGAAGAGATTTCTTATGAAATAAGCAGTACCTATGTACTCAATTTTCTTACTTTGTTTGTTTCTGTGTTTGTATTTTGTGTACATGAATTTTGTAAATAAATAAATAAATAAATATAAAAATCGTCAAGAATATGATTCAAAACCTCTTATCATGACACTAAATGGCGCCACTCATCGAAACCCTACACATGTTTTTTATTTGGTCTAAATACACACTTTAAATAAAGTAGCAAAAAACATTGACCTATGCAGCTGCTCATTGGCAGAATTCACAAAGACAGTTTTATTTGTATTGTAGGTATTTGGGAGACCCTTAAGAATAGTATAAGATTACTTTTACAAATCAACAAATAAACGACCGTGAGTTTTCAAGTTAGTAACTGAGCAGTCGTGACTTAGAATCACCTTTAACAACATTGAACTTTGTAAAGTGTACTCAGATAGATGAATTCTATTAATTTCACTAATTGCATCATTCAACTAAAGTTATAATGGTTCACTTACTTTATAGTTGCATTCAGGCGTCAGTTTGGAACAAATTGCTGTTCCGAGTTCATTGAGGTGTAAGTCGTTGCAAACTAATTGTTAGAATTATGTATAATGGACAGTCTCTCTCATCTTAGTGCACAAAGAGTATATTAAAAGCTTAAACCGACTCCAAACTGAGGAAGGCCGGTGCAAGCATAATTTAGCCCGGTATTAGTTATTAATAACTAGCTGTGCCCGTGGGCTTCGCTCCCCGTGAGAATTCCGAGATAAAGAGTATCCTATGTCCTTCCCCGAGTCTTAAACTATATCCATACCAAATTTCATCCAAATCGGTTCGGTACTTTAAGCGTGAAGAGGTAACAAACAAACAAACAAATATACAAACTCACTTTCGCATTTATAACATTAGTAGGAAGTAGGAAGTAGGATTAGTAGGATAGGATAGAAAAGGATAGTAGGAAGTAGGATAGTAAGATTTAAAATATTAATATCTTTTATGACTGTTATTAAAATAAAGTATAGTACTCTAGTTAATTAAACATGACTTTTATGAAATGCAAAAAATATTTAAAAGCAAATTGATTCAACACTAGCTGTACCTGCGGGCTTCGCTCCCCTTGGGAATTTCAGGATAAAGAATACCCTATGTCTTTTCCCGAGTCTCAAACTATATCCATACCAAATTTCATCCAAATCAGTTCAATAGTTTAAGCGTGAAGAGATAACAAACAAATAAATAAACAAACAAACAAATATTCAAACTCACTTTCGCATTTATAATATTAGTAGGATAGTAGCAAGTAGGATAGGCTTATTTGTGACTGTTTTGCCAGTCGTGTGTGCTGCCATCTCTTTGAGAGCACCTGGTACTAAGTTTTCCTATTAGTTTTGCCTACTTATGGGCTCTCCAGTAGTTTTTATGACATTGAATATCTGTTACGTCAGTAATTATATTATCTTTGGCCCGGTATATTAATCCAAATGCAACACAGAATCAATGTGGCTATAACGACCAAACTATGACACACCTCATCTCCTACCCATTGTGCCCAGCTGCACTAAGTTTGACCTATATGAGGCCTCAGATAACGCTGTGAACGTAGCAATCTACTAGAGGAAAAAATAATTTAATTTTGAGCTTTCGACACAAGAATAAAAAATAAATATATACGGGCAAATAACACTCATAGAGGAATCTAAAAACGATGGTTTAGCTAGCTCCATCGTAGGTTCGAGATTTGTGTTATGGGATACTATCTCAATGATATTATATTTTATAACAATATAAATAAACATCCAAGTCCCAGAACAATTTGAAAAAGGCCAGTATCTAACTTGCTTTGTACTGGGATCGAACCTGGAACCTCTGGGTGGCGGACTAGCATGGTGACCACTACGCCACAGAGGTTGTCAAAGAAAGAGAGAAGAAAAATAGTATATTATCATTTTATTTTATCAGCTCATTCTCACGAAAAAATCATTAATCTCGGCTAAATGCTAGTTGCGTTTAAATAAAAAAAATAAATAAATACCTTTATTTCGGAACTTCTTTGTCTATAAAATAATTATTACCAACATTCACCAATTACGTAACTAACACTCATAACATAAAATTATATCACAATTATATGTACTTTTACTATTTTAAATAATATGCGAAATTACCAGTCTTTCAATTTGTACGTGTGATATACAGTACAAATGACACAAATTTGTCAAATTAAAATTCAAATACATATCTTTATTATAATAGGATATTTAAAATATCACTTAACAATCGTCATTGTATTGTTGCAAAATTGTTGACGTCAAATGGTTACTTACAGCTAAGTTTACTACTGCTTCCAAAGCGCTAGTGCAAAAGAAGCGATAACAAACTGCACTGCAGCACTTTCTTCAAGGACGTCAACTCACAATTAAATTAATATTTAAAGTTAATGTGGAAAGAGAATACATAGTTTGTTATGTCATATCATAATTTAAATTTAATTTTTAGTAATATGCCATCTGGAGGGAGACATGTTGAAGACAAACCTCCCACTGCTCTCTTTAATTCCAATCAATCCATTCGCTAATAAAATATAGTCACAATAATTTGAGTCTGTTCCACTAGTGATAACCAAAGCTTTTTTTTATATTTTAGCTACAATATTACACATCATAGAAAATGGCATAGTATTCAATAACATTTGACGACCTCCGTGGCGTAGTGGTCACCATGCTAGTCCGCCACCCAGAGGTCCCGGGTTCGATCCCCGGTCAGGGCAAGTTGGAAAATGGCCTTTTTCAAATTGTCCTGGGTCTTGGATGTTAATCTATATAATTGTATTTGTTATAAAATATAGTATCGTTTAGTTAGTATCCCATAACACAAGTCTCGAACTTACTTTGGGGCTAGCTCAATTTGTGTAATTTGTCCCTATGTATTTATTATTATTTTATTTCACAACGTTGCTTCTATAAATACATGAAATTTACAATAAGTACAAAAAAAAAAAACAAACAACATTTCCAAAATTTTACGTACACAATCACAACATATAATGTAAGGTTCAAGAGGCGGCCTTATCGCCGAAGCAATCTATTTTATAATATAAAAAAATACTCTTTAAAATCACTAATTTGAATGAACTAAAGTTTCAATGCAATTCCTTCATTCAATACAGTTGCATTCAAGCGTCAGTTTGGTACAAATTGCTGTCCGAAGTTTAGTGAGGTGCAGCGAACTGTAACCTAAACTTAGTACTCGGAGCAAACTTAATTGTTAGAGTAAACTTTAATGGTCTCCGTCTGGTTATTGTGACCTCGTAAACTTCGTCCACTTGTTCTAATAAGAAGAATAATCTAATAAGATCATTTTTTAAATAAAATAAAATAATTTTATTTAAAACACAATTATGTACTAGAACAATAAACTAGAATAATAAAGTCATTTTAATGAGAAAAAGAAATAAGAATAAGAATAAGAGAAATAAAACTAAACAACTATCCATAACCAATATTAAATAAACTCAAATGAACAACATTTAGATTTTTTATGTCGTTTTTAGTGGCATTGTAATTAATTGTTGTTTTTTTTACTAAGAAATAAAAAAAATATATGCTTTAAAGAATAAATAAACTTAATTAAAAATACGAAGTCTATTTTTAGTTTTGAAAAATTATGAATCAAAATATAGTGCTAAATGAACCGTTTTACTTTCATACAAGCTTGCCCGGAGGTTATAATAACGTTTCGTTACACGCCGCCTAACTCAACGTAGTTTGAGATAATTGCCGGATGGGAGCACCCTGTTTGTACAGGATTCTACGAAGCCGGTATCATGCTGTAGCTAAACCAATTAGCTTCAATTTTGTTACACGGAAATTTCCAGTTAGGTAGCACCAATATGAAACATATAGTGTAAAGTTGTGAACATATGTCTTTATTATTTTGGTTTAGGGAAAATATAACAGATATAGAATGAACAAGATCTTTCGGGTTTATTTCACGCACATCGTAAAAGTAAGCCAAGGAAATAGAGGCTAACTATTCTTATAACTGAGAATTTAGCCTATTCCCTTGATCAGCTTTTACATACACATTATAGGTACGGATTTTTTCTTAACTTCCAAAATCAGCATGAAGAAAAATACAATAAGCGTCAAAATTTTACGGACCTTAAAGATCGTGACTATCAAAAGTAAAAGCCAAATTCTTTACTCAATTTTAGTAATCATTTTTATCATCGTCACCATCATCAGGTCTTTTTACGTTCACTGCAGAAGCACGACCCTCTTTGTACTACTAGCGCCATACTTAGGCAGACCAGCCAAAGAATTTGGCCTACACTCTCCACGCTGGCCAAACGGATTGGAGAGATCTCACTGCTTTGTTAAGACTTGAAGTGGTCTTATATGAATCCACACGGGACGGCGGACTTTAGTATTAAAATGGTTCAATAGATTCCTCACAAAAGCGGGGTCACACAATACTCGAGTAAGATATATCGAACACCCAATCTTTAGCTACAGCAATCCAATTCTAACTAAATTGCTTTTATTGGCTCTTTACCCTCAATAGGGTTAGACTTTTAGTCATTTATCGTGTAACTGCTACATTTCCAAGGTGTGATAACGTGGGATAGGCACCAGCCGGTTGTATTTTTTTTTACACAAGCTATACACGTTGACATTTCATTTATTTTGGAAAAAAATGGCATATAGTAAATAAATTCCTCTATCCATATATGTAATCTAATTGTACATGACTTATGATAAAAAAGTTGTAAAAATGATTCTCGATCGAGATCACGTAGTTACGCCCGCCCAAAACTGCCGTCTGGCGTGTGACCTAGATGAACTGCGGCCGGCCGGTCGGCGTGGCGGCGCATAGCGGCGGTACTACTAAATTGATCTCACGATTTTTCTTTTGGGTTTTAGTCAACAGCTTTGCTTTCTGAATTTTTATTTTGAGTAGCTAATTAGGTCTTACTAACTACTCTTATAAAAAATCACCGTGTATATAGTGGCTCGATGGATACAGTTAAATAGGCCGTCCTGCTAGCATTGTTGAGTACTATGTATGTATATGAGTGTGCGTGCATGTCTACTGCTACGAGTATATTGTTCTTGAATTTATTGTTTCTAACATCTTAGCTTTTTAAGATCAATTGTTGTTAACCCTTTGTATGGATTTTGTTGTCTGAAATAAACGATTTATTGTTTAGGACTGGTGAATACTACTCTAAAAATGAGAGGAGAGGTGCAAACACGTGGAAACTACAGTATGTTGATGTACTAATTACGATAAATTCGTATGCTCCCTGTGACGACGGCCTGCACTAGTGCTCCCCTCCTTACTCAAGCTGAGTACTTTTGAAAATCCCTTCCGGAACCACGAATCTCGTAGCTGTGAACCTACGACCCCTACCTGTGACTACATTCAGTGTGTAAATTGTTAAAAATTGAATTAAAGAGTTTGGTCATTCTTAATATTGTTTCTTTCAAATAAATCATAGCGTCACATCCTACGGCCGCGCGCTGCGTAGTATTTTTTTTTAAATAATTAGTAATCACGTTTTACGGCTCTCTTAAACTTAAATAAATAATAAATAAATATATAGGGACAAATTACACTGATTGAGCTAGCCCCAAAGTAAGTTCGAGACTTGTGTCATGAGATACTAACTCAACGATACTATATTTTATAACAAATACCTAAATAGATAAACATCCAAGACCCAGGACAATTTGAAAAAGGCCATTTTCCAACTTGCCCTGGCTGGGGATCGAACCCGGGACCTCCGAATTAGCGGTCTAGCGTGTTGACTATTAAGCCACGGAGGTCGTCAAACTTGGATATGAAGTCGCGACAGTCTTGGTGAATCCCAGTTAATCATTACTAAAGTTGAGTGAACTTCTTTGTTTACTTTTGATAGTCTGTATTTTTCAGGTCCGTAAAATTTTAACACTTTTCGTATTTTTCTTCATGCTAATCTTGGGAGAAAAGAAAAACGAAATAATATACTAGCAGTAGAGCTTTGCCCGCGCCAATCGTGAAAGCTGATCGAGGGAATGGGCTTAATTCTTAATCATAATAATTGTTCGCGCCTATTTAATTGGCCGACCGTTACGATGTGCATGAGAGCTTGTGAGTTCTTTATTTATTATATTTTTCCTAAACCACAATGATAAAGACATGTTTGTAACTTTGCACTAAGTATATCTATAACTAAGTGGAAATTTCCGTGTAATAAAATTGAAACTAATTGGTTTAGCTACAGCATGATTCCGGCGTCGTAGAATCCTGTACAAACAGGGTGCTCCCATCCGGCAATTATCTCGAACTGCGTTGAGTTAGGCGGCATGTAACGAAACGTTATTATAACCTCCGGCAGTCAGTCACCACTTGACAATTTCGCTACCTATATTTTTTTTACAGATAGACAGAAAGACGGGCAGGGTAGTCTTAGTAAAAGGCACTTTTAGAACAGATTTATTTAAGATCGAGAAAGCGCGTAGACAAATTACACAGATTGAGCTAGCCCCAAAATAAGTTCGAGACTTATGTTATTGGATACTAACTGAACGATACTATCCTACTATGGTATGGATATAGTTTGAGACTCTAGGAAGGACATAGGGAACTTTTTATCTCGAAATTCCAATGGGGAGCGAAGCCCGCAGGTACGGCTAGTATTTTATAATTCATACATACATACATAATATCACGCTTGTTTCCCGCAGGGGTAGGCAGAGACCAGAGACTATGGACCTTCACTTGCTACGATCCTGACAAACCTCTTTTGCTTCATCTAAACTCATCAATCTCTTCATACATGCCCTTCGGTTACGGGTATTTTATAATAACAAATACATAAGGCCATTTTCCAACTTGCACAGACCGGGGATCGAACCTGGTACCTCTGGGTGGCGGACTATCATGGTGACCACTACGCCACGGAGCTCGTCTAATACTTACCTATTATTTGTCTAATATTTTTAGCGAATACTTTCCAGCTCAGTTTGCAAGCAACTAACAATGACCTCTATTTTCCCGCACACCTACAAATTATATCGTGTACTTCACGGCACTTCATACACTGGCAGAGGAATGGCGGCTTTAATTATCCAATTTCGCGTTTCATTGCTCTGGGCAGTTTGCGGCGCTCAATGGGGCTGCTGTGGCGAAAGAGACGTATTGAGGCCCTAATTGTTAGGTTTCAGGCATTTAATGACGTATTTAGTATTATGTAGGGTGTAAATCTCTAACCTTGCCATATTCTCTATACCTTGCTTTATTTATACGTCTGGGAATACGGCACGGTTAGGTTCAAGGTGAGAGAATATGGCAACTGATAATTTCCCAAAGAGCAGGAGTCTTTTTAATAAATGGGTTCCCAATTCAAATCTGCTAAACAGCTGATCGATTCAGTATGAGAAGTCTAATTTCTTGGAGCTAAGTTCCTTTTCGGGTAAGGGCTAGGCGAAAAAAGAATAAGATTTTTCCGTCCCTTTTTTCCGTCACGAACTTCTCAGTGCCTGGTTTTTTTTAAGCTGTTTTTTTATTAGAGGACATGGTCTCATACTGTTTGTACAGGGAGAGCTTGTCTAATACTTTCCTATTATTTGTCTAATAATTTTAGCGAATACTTTCCAGCTCAGAACGCAAGCAACTAACAATGACCTCTATTTTCCCGCACACCTACAAATTATTTCGCCTACTTCACGGCACTTCATACACTGGCAGAGGAATGGCGGCTTTAATTATCCAATTTCGCGTTTCATTTCTCTGGGCAGTTTGCGGCGCTCAATGGGACTGCTGTGGCGAAAGAGACGTATTGAGGCCCTAATTGTTAGGTTTCAGGCATTTCTGACTGTATTTAGTATAATGTAGGACGTAAATCTCTAACCTTAGACGTATTTCTGTTGATCATGATGAACAATTTTTATCAAAGAGCAGAGGTCTTAATTTAAATATTGGGTTCCTGACACAAAACTGCTAATCCGTTGATCGATTCCGTATAAACTCCGATTTTTTTGAAAAGTTTCTTTACGAAGCGGATGGAGGCTAGGCGAAAAGAAGTGTAAGATTTTTCTATCCCTTTTTTCCGGACTTTTTAGGGGCGTTACTTTGTGTGAATTACTAATTTGATAAACGGGAAAATATAGGTTCTATTATGATTGGATAATGTAACTGTTTTTTTTTTTGTAGAATGAACTCTGCCATAGATTTTCAAAGAAAAAATCATGGGCTCAGATTAGGTACAAATAACATGGAGAATTTCGAAAAGGATTTGAAAATGTTTGTTCAGGGTTTGTCTAGTGTTTAATTCGGTCTACAACGCGTGTGATGCTTTTGTTACCATCATCATCATCATTTCAGCCGCATAACATCCACTGTCTTACATCCAGCGCCTTCCAGGAATCTTGATCGGGTCGTCATTAGGTTCGTCTTATGTAACCGATACGAACGAAATTGAAAAGTAAGGATACTTTCGGACCGTCGGCGTCGCGTTATAGACGGCAATATCGAGTGACGTAACGCGCAACAAACTAGGCAGTTATTGAATTTCGTCTTTCCCCGCACCGAGTTGCCAACTACGTGACCGCTGTAATTGTTGCGAGTTTGCTTCGTGTTTTTTGTGTTTATATACAAAGTGGAAGGGACATTCCCGTGATAAATCGAATCAGGGCTATACTAGATCATTATAGTTTATTGATATAAAAACAGTCATAACACAATAAAAAAATCGACATTGCTCGGGGGGCCGTACATTTTGTAGGAAAAATGCCGATATTTTTTCAAGTTTTTTTTTTTTTTTTTAATTTTTAATGTGATCTAGGGCCGTGGTGCGATTTATTACGTCTATGTCTCTTCCACCTTGTATTACGAAATATAGTAACAAACTGGAAGCCCAACGGCAGCGAACAAGGTAGTGTGACGAACATTAATGATATGACAGTGAGTGAAGGTCAAGAGCAACGGACCGAAAGAAACGAAAGCGAGAAAAAAGCCTTCGCTCAGAATTGTGACAGAAATGGCGCGTTAAAATACAATAACATTACATTTCATTAAATATATTTTTTATAAGAATGAAATGGAAAACTTAAGAGCCCCCTTACCCTAGACTGCTCCATACAAATGTAGTCTACGTTTAATTTTGAAACCACATGTCAGATTCCGGTAAAAATTGGTAATTGTAAATAAATGCAATTATCTAGGGTAAAAACTGCTTTCCTGCAATAATATTATGAACTGGAAAAAAAAATAACGATAAAAGTTTCCCATACTAATGGTAAAAAATGATATAAAACACTATATTCTATTTCAAGTTCATATTTTTACCGTCGGAAACCAGTTATTATCTTTGAAATCACAAAATTTTGCCGAAATCGGACAAGTCGTTTTGAAATAAAACGTAGACTACGTTTGTATGGAAAGTTGTATTTTGGTCTAGGGTAAGGGGACTCTTAAGGGTAACTGTACCGATGTTTAACCATCGCGCCAGATGGTAACATCCCACGAGTGACGTAACGCGGCGACAAACTAATCAGTTATTAAATACTAACTGTGAACGGGGGCTTCGCTCCCCGTAGGAATTTCGGAATAAAAACTATCCTATGTTCTTCCCTGGGTATCAAACTATAACCATATCAAATCATCTAAATAGGTTCGGTGGTTGAAGCGTGAAGGGATAACAAACAAACAACAAAACAAACAAATAAATACACAAACGCACTTTCGCATTTTAATATTAGTAGGATATAATAGGAAGAAGGATAGTAGGACTGTTTGTCCATATACCAAATTGTTGCTAATGTTACTAGTTAAAATTGCTGAAAGAGAAGAAACTACAATGTAATATCAAACTTAATATATTTCAATAAAACAGTAAAAGAGGAAGGGTAAGCTTCGATGTTCGACCGTTGCGTCAGATGGCGATATCTCAGAATTACGTAATGCTTACGACCAGGGTAGTTATTGAATTTCGTTCGTCACCGACGGCGAGTTACGAACTACGTGACCGATGTAATTGTTGTGGTGTTTTCTGTATTTATTGCAAACAATCTTACATGTAAGGATAGGCATCACGAATGGAAAAATATTTTTGGTCCATCGGTTAGTTTATTAAAAAATATTGTACACGAATTTTTTCTTTTCTATGAGAAACCAAAAATGACAAAGATACAGCGCATTGAAATTTCGCGTGACGTCACACTTAGGCACGATTTTTACTTAAGTGTGACGTCGCAAGCCCCCTCTCCGGAATTTTGACGCTACGTATCTTTGTGAATTTTCACTTTTTTGGTAAACTGAAAAATTCGGGTTTATTATTTTTGGATATTCTAAAAGATGGACTAATTACAATCATACTTTTCGGACCCTGTCGTCAGCCCTGTTGTACTGTAAGGAGCAATACAGGGGTCACCAAAATCCTTACTTATCCTTATCCTATTTTTACCATCATTATCATCAATAGGTCTTTTCGTCTCCACTGCAGGAGCACGACTCTCTCTGTACTACCACAGCTGTACTTGGTCAGAGCAGCCAGAGGACTTGGCCTACACTCTCCTCGCTGGCCAGACGGGTTTGAGAGGTGTTTTCTGTATTTATTGCAAAAATCCTTACATGCTGGTCTGGAAAATATGGAAAGTATGTAATATTGTACGGCTACCAAGGTAGTTATTGAATTTCGTTCGTCACCGGCTCTGAGTTACGAACTACGTGACCGCTGCAATTGTTGTGGTGTTTTCTTTATTTATTGCAAAAATACTTACATTCTGGTCTTGGAAAAATAAAAACATATTTGCCAGCTATCTCTTTTCCCACCTAGATTGTAAAAACGGAAATAGGATGTGGCCAAGTATCTGTTACGTCATCAGGCGATGCGGTTATTGCAATAATCCTTACCTGCTGGTCTATGAAAAATAAAAAAAATTCAACAGCTGTTTCTATTTCTCCCAGATTGTAAAAACTTAAATAGGATGTGGCCAAGAATCTCTCACATCATCAGGCGATGCAGTTAATAACCCACCACTATTGTCATTCTTTTTTTTCCATTACTTTACTTCATATTACCTATAGTTATGTATACATTTATTTTTAAGGAAACAGTTCATGTACATGTTGAATTGTTGTTTTTTACTTCGTGTGTGTAAGTAGCCAAAACTGGTGTCAGATTTTTCGTGCTGCTTAAAGTCATCTGACATTGCTTGATGACTGCTATACAATTTTGAATGAATACAAATTCTATTTGACATCTACCCTTCAGACAGTTCTCATCAAAAAAGGGAATGAGAAGCTTAGTAGCCTCGTTGCAGGCTCAGATACCGCATAACGTCTGGAGTGCTATTTTTTATTGAGAGACTCACCGAAACGCAAAACATGTAGGTTCCAACTCACCGCTCGCATAAATACTCGTAGACACCTTTTGGTCGTATTTTTGAAACCTTCGTTTCAACGAAAAACAATATTGTTTTACGCAGAAAACATTGAAAAGAAGTTTAAGGTTTTCTAAAAAATTCACCATGAAAAAAAGCAGCGTCTATCGGAACAAAATTTCCATGAAAGGTTTTTCTCACATATCTACGCTACAAATGTCATTATTAAGAGTGGTCAAGACGACTCGTTGCAAATCCTTCGCATAAGAGTTATTCAAAAATGCGCCCGTTTGGAAACGCTCGCGCAAACCTTTCGTAATGTGATAAATGATTTCAAAAATGCATCCCCTGTTTTATTAGTCGCCTCTAACGACATCCCCAGGTAGACTATAGTGATCCTATCTAGGCCGGTAACCACACGGTCAGACTGTAAACCTATAATATTAGCCGTTCAAGCGCCCCGCCGCTTTCGTAAATCACGCGCAAACCGCCCGGCCACTCGCTGCGCGTTGCTACTCAGTGCCCCGGCTGGCGATGATGTAATCACCCCCCTCTCCTGCCCCGCCATTTTTTTGCCCGCGCGAGCTCCCGTCGCGACGGGTCGCCGCGCGGCTCATATTTCACACAATCGATTCTTTCAACTAAAGTACACTAGCAAGACTATCAAGTGTTTTGTTTTTTGTGATGACTACGAATGAAGCTATCCAATGTTATATTTTATTTGTCAGATGATGACTCTGGTGTAGAGTTATGTTGCGCTGAACTTGAGATAGCGCTATTTAAAAGCTCGTCTTGTATTTAAAGGATCATACCTCAAAAATTTATGCAATGACATAAAGTTTTTATTTACAATTATGTTACTTATATAATATTTAATAATATGGGAAATAAAAACATACACTTGTCCATATAAAAATATTTATTTACAGCCCTTTGATTTTAAACAATAATCTGGCGTCGCGCGGCGTAATTTATTTGAAAATCGTAATACTTGCTTGTTTACATATATTTTTCTACTTTTTCTTATTGTTTCAGCAGATGAATACCTAATCTAACTTATAAATAGCATTTACTAGGAAAATACAGCCAAAAGTGCCAAAATTAAAGGCAATCATTTCGTTGTTTCGCACCAAATTGTACCTACAGTATATTGTAGGTTACGAAAAAACCCAAATTATTATTGTGTTTCATGCTGTAATTTTTGTTTACGTAGTAGTTGTTTACATGTCTCGAAAATCATAAATAATCAGGAATAAATAGTTACAATTAATATAAAATCACTATTTATTCCACACACTCCGACGACACAAAAACACTTCACCACTACAAGCGCGCGAACAGTAAACTGTCAAACGTCTTTTTTTATTTTTCTTCTTGAGTTGGACGTTTGTCTATGCACCGTTTGGTAGGAAATTTTACGGCTAACCGAGATAGCTAATACATATTGAGCTTAGAGCGACAGAGATGGTTATATTTTAGTTTATTCGAAGGCATCGGAGAGCGAATGCCTTGTCAACGAGTAGTTGACTCGGGCAGTTCGCGTACAAAAACGTGTGTCAACTGGGACTTGACAGGGGCAAAATAGCGTCCGAAGCCTTGTCAACCAGTACTTGACACGGACAATTTGCGTTGAAAACTCGCGTCAAGCAGTAGTTGACAAGGGCGTTTCAGCGGCTATATACCTACTCGTTTCAAAGAAAAAAGACGCAACACCCTCGTAGTATCTGTTACTACAATTTTCAACGAGCGCTATCTGAACTACATATCACTTTTATGGACATTTCAGTGGCTGTGCACAATGGTACTTGCACAATTCATGAAGCGGTAACAAGTCTCTAGCGACGAACACTGGGTATGGTTCCTTTGCCAGCGATAATGAGAAGCTCGGTGGCCCGGCGGGAGTACGCATTACTGGCGATTTCGCAAGTAAAGTGACACCGGGCATGGTCCGCACTTGGATGGGTGATCACAAGTGGCATAAAAAATCTCGAGGAGCTCGAGAATTATTTGTGCGTGCTTCGCAAGACACGTAAAAGCCGTTGGTCCCAGCTGAAATCATTGTTTGGCAGTCGTCAAGCTATGTGAGATGCCTTTAGGCTGCCTGAAAAATCTGACAATAGTGTTGGGAAAAAAAAACAGCTATAATTTTTGAGAAAATTTGCCGGCCCTCTAGAATAAAAAAAATGGAATTATCGATCAAAAAATTAGCAAGTCCTACTTATATAGATAAGTGCTTATATATATATAAGTCTGAACATTTGTCTGTCCGTATGAGTACGCTTATCATCAAAACTACTATACGGATTGTAGTCTATACAATTAAATTAAACTTCGCTTGGAGCAACAGTACAACAATATAGTTTTGAAATCTAGTACGAACTAAGTAGGTATACGTTTACTTCCGTTTTATTATAAAACGCAGACCAACTTTGTTACTAGGTTTAAACCATTATCCGACCAAATTAAGTTAACATTTTAAGATGATACACGATACATGCATGTTACTAGATGTCAACTTGATTCGATCAGATAATGGTTTAAACCTAGTAACAAAGTTAGTGTTTTATAATAAGGCGGATTGTGTATTGTAAAAACAGCACAGATTACGTTCGTGTACAATAATTTTATTAAACACTCTTAAGTGGCACCCCACTACATAGTAGCATGGTCCTTGTATCATCACTATGTCTTGTCGTTAGTTTAGCAAAAGAAGTATACAGGCAAGCTCAATAACTTACTTTGTAGACAGTTCGTTTAGAATGTAAGTAAAATATTTTGAGGAAAATCATGTTGATAGTATGCTAAACGAATAAGATAGTTTCATTTGTAGTATATCTCCTTTGAATTACTTGAATGTGGTTAGGATTTTTCTAAATCACTCAAAGATTAATTATACTAAGCTGTAAAGTATTATTAGGAACTGGAAAGCGCTACATAGTATTTGCGTTACTGTAAATTACGAACGATGAAAACTCTTTGGTAAAAAAAAACAATTCAGTTGATAAACTTGAATTTTATTTAAATTATCTCCTTTGGCTATCCAAAAAAAATCTGCGATGGTGTGCAAATACGACAACCTCACTACATCTCAAGAAAACTTATTAAATAAGCGATGTTGTAGGAAAAATTGAACTAAATATGACATGGCACCGACCATTACACAGATTAAAAACCTTCGGAGGCGCCTTATTTTAGGTCCATTTACTTAGTTGTTGAACTTCATCATCCGCGAGCGTATTCCCGGTTGCATCTTCAGCGGTAACGCTTCAGAGACCGGGGTCCGCTACCTAACCTAGGTGATTTGACGAGGTTACTGGTTTATACACAGAGCGACTGCCATCTGACCTCCGCAGCCCAAAGGGTAGACCGGAACCAATTTTTGGATAGGTTTGTTAAACTGGCGTTGTTAAACTTATATCATCTTATTAGAAAATGCAGACTAATTTTGTTACCAGGTTTAAACCATTATCCGTCTAAATTTATATAATATTATATATTTATATAATATTCAGTACGGACCGAACAGCGGTCAAGTCAACACGCGTACACCTCCTTACTTCTCTATTCGTAAACAACCAGGTATCGCAAACATTTTTTCTTTCTACAAGATGGATTGCGCGAATTGCAGTGAACCCGTCGGAGAAGGTGCACAGTGTTCACTGTGTAAGGCCCACTACGATTTTAAATGTGCAGGCATCACCAAAACCGCGTACAAAGCTTTGGGTGCTGGTCGAGCGGCATGGAAGTGCTCACCATGTTGTATTAAGAAAGACAACATGGTTGAAAGTCTACTTTTTAGACTTGACATGATGGGTAACCAGCTTAATGATATCCAGTCGGATGTGAGGGGCATAAAATCCACTTGCGAAGTTACCAACCAGAAGCTAGAAGCAATGAGTTCCAGGGTGGACAGAGTTGATCAGCGTGTCGTTGACTTGGAAGGTACAGCATCAACCTTAACGTCTCAAGTTGCTAGCATTCAAGATCAATCCTTATCAAGGGATCAATGGACCAGGCTAAACAATGTCGAAATAAGAGGAGTCCCTTATAAGACAAACGAAAATCTTTTCGACATAATTTCGAAAATTGGTGAGTTCGTTGGCTTCGCCGTACCTAAGACCTCGCTTAGCTACGTTTCACGAATACCGTCACGACAAGGCAAAGAAAAATCAATTATTGCTAGTTTCGTGAACAGATACATGAAGGAGGATTTCGTTGCTGCGGCACGCCTGAAGAAGACTGTAACGGCCATAGATGTTGGGTTCCCAGGGAAGGATAGCAGGATCTACGTCAACGATCACCTGTGCCCTGAGTATAAAAAACTTCTTAATGACACCAAGGCACTAGCCAAGGAGCGCGGCTATCAATACGTCTGGGTGAAATTTGCGAAGATCCATGTCCGTCGTAACGATAAATCTAATACAGTTATTATTAATTCTAGCTTAGATTTAAACAAACTTCGCTAATCTGTTTCTATGTATTGTTTATCATAGTTTATTGCTTACTCTTAATTACATTTAATAATTTTAAGTTTAAACTTTTTAACATTGAGTGTTCAGCTGAGAAAATGTTGCGTACCCCTGACTTCATAGCGTACACAAGTATAACTTTATACATGCTACTTGCACTAACTGGTTCTTTAAATTGCTCTGTTATGTTCGAGGACTACACATTGCTAATTATTTTCGTCCCTGTTGCACCTATGCTTACCGGCGTCATGCCGGCTCGCGCGCACCGATCTCATTCAATGAGCCATGACTTGCTTATTTCTATTCATACTCGAGCGCCGGTCACTAATGAGCTGATAAGGCCTTTTGTTATTTTTTGCTCATATTGTAAAATGTTCGCACCACGTTTTTTCTTCGGTATTTTTACTTACAATAGTGATTATGGATAAGTTATTAATTTATTATCAAAACGTACGTGGTTTGCGAACAAAAACATCTACCTTTCGCCGTAATATCGAGCTCAATTCTTACGATATTATAGGTATAACAGAGTCCTGGCTATTGGATGGAATTAATGACTCAGAGTTATTTAACAGTAACTATGTGCTGTGGAGACGGGACCGTAATTATTCTATGACCGGGCAGAAGAAAGGTGGTGGGGTGTTTCTGGCTACTCGTAAAGAGCTTAAAGTTGTTCCGAGATATAATTGGTCATCGACAGCAGAGGATTTGTGGATTACTTTACTTCCCGATAACACGCATTCGCGCCCAGTCCACATTTGTATTTTGTATTTATGCAAGCAAAATCTTGGAAATATTTTTTCTCAACAATTAAATAACTTCTTAGATAAATTGCAAGAAATTGTTTTAGCAAATAATCAGGACCAATTCCTAGTTATGGGAGATTTTAACATGAGCTCTATTCAATGGAACTTATCTCCAGGTGAGCTTCATTTCGAGCCTTCAAATGTTTGCAGTGACGGAGAGCATACTTTGGTAGATACATTAAGTCTTATTGGCCTGCGTCAGTACAGCGGTATTTGTAACTTATACGGCCGACTTTTGGACTTGGTTCTATCGAGCCATGGTGTTACCGTGACTCGAATTGATAATCCCCTCGTTCCACTCGACCCCAACCATGAAGCAATCCTAATAGTGCCAGACTTAGAAAACTACAAGTGTATGACCCCAGCACCGCGTGTTAAATATTGCTACAGTAAAGCTAACTTTAATGGTATTAAACAGGAGTTAAATCAGTTAGATTGGTTTGCAGAACTTGGCGGTCGATCGTTCGACGATGCCATTAATTATTTTTATGATACACTGTATAAATTGAGAGATAAATATGTTCCAAAAATTGAGTTACGTTATAATCGAAATTCATATCCCACTTGGTATTCGTCGTCCCTTAAGAAAGTTCTTAAGGAGAGGTATAAAGTTTTTAAAAGGTACCAGATTTACTCTAGACTAACGGATAAATTAACATTAAAGGTTCTGTCGGATAGGGCTAAGTTTCTGGAATGCGAATGTTATAACACATATTTAACAAAAGTTGAAGAATCAATTAAAGATAATCCCAGGGCTTTTTGGTCATATCATAAAGAACGACAAAATTCAACTGCTTTGCCGTCTGTTATGAAGCACGATGGTCAAACATATAATACTGGTGAGAGTATCTGTGAGTCTTTTTCCCGTTATTTTCAATCAACTTTTTTACAAACATCCAATTCCGAAAGTGCTTCATCCTTTGGATCTGGTAGTGATTTTTGTCCTTCTAATGGCTCTTGTTCTTTTGTGGATGCAGACTTGCATAGCATCGATATCTCTGAGAAATTAGTCTACGATAAGCTGTGTAGTCTGGATCTCACTAAATCAGCGGGACCCGATTCTATACCGGCTGTTTTGCTGGTCAGATGTGCCAAAGAATTGTCTAAACCTTTATCAATTCTTTTTCGTAGATCAGTCGCTGAAGGTAAGGTTCCAGATATATGGAAAAGCGCGTTTATCACTCCTATTCACAAGAAAGGAGCAAAAGATGGGGTGGATAATTATCGTCCAATATCTAAACTATGTATTATAATGAAGGTATTTGAAGGAATATTGTACGACCAATTATACTCTTCACTAAAAAATTCATTTTCACCGAACCAGCACGGATTTTTAACAGGTCGGTCAACGGTATCCAACTTGACTTTGTTTGTTGACGATCTAACCCGCAACATGGAGAATGGTATTCAAACAGACGTTGTGTATACCGACTATAGCAAGGCTTTTGATCGCATAGATCATAGGATCCTTCTGCAAAGGCTTTCTCTTTCAGGAATACGTGGGAATTTATTTCGATGGTTCACGTCATATTTGCAAAATAGATCGCAAGTTGTAGTCTTGGGTAACTACAGTTCCTCCTGGACCCGTGTTCCAAGTGGTGTTCCTCAAGGATCACTATTAGGGCCTCTGCTGTTTACGATTTTCATATCTGATATCGACACATGCTTTATTAACTCTTCTTTGTTATGTTTCGCTGACGATATGAAAATTTACAAAGCTATTTCTTCATTAAAAGATGCTGAGGACTTACAGGATGATCTCAACCGTCTTGAAATCTATTGCAAGCTTAATAAATTAGACCTAAATGCTGCAAAGTGCTCAACAATTACTTTCACGCGGAAATTTTTCCCTATAAACTTTAGTTATACTCTTAACAACCAACATCTTCAAAAATGCAGTAACGTTCGTGATTTGGGAGTAATACTTGACAGCAAACTTATTTTTAATGATCACGTAGATTATATTGTTAAGAAAGCCCTTAAAGGTCTTGGTTTCATTTTAAGGAATACTAAAGATTTCAAACAAATCAAAACACTTAAAATACTTTACTGCACTTATGTGAGAACCCACTTGGAGTACGCATCTCAGGTATGGAACCCACAATATAAAGGCTATATTAATCGTATCGAAAACATTCAGAAGAAATTCATAAAGCATGTTAATTTTCGCACAAAAACGAGTTTTTCAGACTACGAGTACACCTTATCGTGCAAAAAGCACCATCTTTTACCCTTAGTTAACCGTCGTGAACTATTGGATTCTGTGTTTCTACACCGCATCGTAAATTCCCACATTGATTGCCCCAAACTTCTTGAGCTTCTCGGAATATATGCTCCGCAGAGAAGGCTCAGAGCCTCCCCCACTTTCTTAACGCCGGTTGCCGGTACTAATTACAGGCAGAATTCTTTCCTCCTTAGAGCATGTGAATATTATAATAAGCTCACGACCGAAATCGATGTCGATATCCTCGGATTAAAATTAGCGCTATTGAAGAAAGCAATTAATAGCAGATTTTTTCTTGCTTGAACAAGTTTAGTGCACCTTATTATTATATTATTATTCTATTAATTTCTGATAAAATGTGTATTTTCTCAGCTTCACTCTCTTTTCTTACTAACAAAATTAATGTAAAATAATCAACATTTAGTTGTAGTAGTTATCGATGTATCTAGCGTGTTTACCATTTATCTTAGTAGTCATATTGTTGCTAACTTATCGGTTCTATTATTGCTTATTATAATACTATAAGTGAAGATTTGTAAATGACTTCTTGTTTTATAGATTGTATCTACATAAATTGTTAAATGTCGATAATCTTCCAAAAAAAAAAAATAAAATAAAAAAAAAAATAAAAAATCAAGTTGACGTCTAATAATATCCCAGTGTCTCGTGTGAAAATATTAAACAAAGTAAGACTGCGTTTTATAATAAGACAGATAGAATATTATTTATAATAATACGAGCCATCACATGTCCCACTGCTAAGCAAAGGCCTCCCTCCATCTTTTCATGGGACTGGGCTAGCCACATACACCGCAGGCAATACTATTATTAATTCTGTGCCGCAGGCCAAATGATTTCTGGGCAAAGGTCACCACTTGTTGGACTCCAACTAATACCAGAAGACCCGGCAGTCCAAAAACGCGATGGCGCGACGAACTGGATAAATTTAAAGAAGAATGGAAAGAAACAGCTCAGAGAAAAACAGAATGGAAAAGAGTATTATTATTAGTAAATATCTGACCTGTGTAGGAGTGAAGTTTGTATGGTGTAGACCTGCAGGCGCGGTGCTCCCATAGTGTTGCTGGTACGATGACGTCAGAATCTTCTTGTGCGCCGTCGCTTGCGCACGAAATGCACTCACACTCAGCTTCATTTTGTTTCTTTTTCTTTACGGTTTAAATTAAAAAATAATGTATTTGGTTTTATTTTGAAATCGATAATTCATTTGTTTACTTGTGCATTATTTTAGTGCTTATTTTTTTACGAGCATTTTTGTAGATTTTAAAAACTATTCGTAATTATCAAAAATGTTTTTTATATTGATATTATTTTTTTAACTAAAATAACTGTTGTATGATTGGCACCAATGTTATCTGAAACAAAGAAATAAATGTATATAAATATGTATGTTGACAAGTTTTTAATAAAATAATATAAAATAAAATTATGTAACCTCAATCCGATTGGTCGTTTTGGAAATCCTTTGGGGAGGCCTATGTTCAGCACTGGATTTCCTGTAGCTGATATAATGATGATGATAATCCAACTTCGGTCACACATGCGACAAAAAGTCCCAAAAATTAAAGTAAAATCGCAGAATTGAACTGAAAATACTAGTGACTGCTGAAACTATTACTTTCACGCGTCACTCAAAGCTGTTCTGATACTCGGAGCACGATATTTTGGCGCCCAGTGCGGACGAAAAAATCAAATATTTTTGTTTGCATTTTGCAGCGAAATATTTGAGCTGTAAAACGAATACGCGAGTTTGGAATACAGTTATCAGTTAATTTGCCCGAATTGTAACTCGCAATTGTTATTTGAACTGCTTTAAGCATTTCGGTCTAAACGGAGAAAAAAAAGGTGTGAACATGACGTAACTACGTCATATTCACACCTTTTTTTTTTCTCCAACACTCGCCAATCAATGAACACCATATTTTTGTCTCATGTTATACATTCTCCTAAAAAATATCAATCGCTTTGGTGACTCACTTAAAAGGATTGTGTAATTGTAAATTTCCATACAAAAAGCGATAATGTTTCGCCCTATGTTTAAGGGTAAGGTATACCTATGTTTAAGGGGGGGCTTTAAACATAGCTTTATATGTAGATAGGGCCGTACGTTTTATTTTAAAGAAATATTGCTTACGAAAAAGATATAAGCATATCAATATTCATATTTTTTAATAAAAAAACTCAAGCGTTTTAATTTATATAAGTTAAACTCGAATCGAATTACTATAAAAAACTGTACTCGCACTAGTGACTGCACAAACTATTGCTTTCACTCAAAGCTGTTTCGATACTCGGAACGTGATATTTCTCTACCCAGTACGGCCTTTCTGTTTGTTTGTATCTTCACTGCACTCTGTAAAAAAGTAGAATATTTTTCTTTGCATTTTACACCAAAATGTTTCAGTTGTAAAACCAATCCGTACGAGGTTGTGAATCTCTTTCTACATTACCCTTTACCCGATAGCGAAGCCAAAAAAAGGGTTGTATGTGTGTTACCGCTATGTAAGAATTTAATTATGTTTATTTGATCCCTTATAACATCTTGTATCCACTGAATTCCATTGATCAAAAGGTAGGTATTTACTTTTACAAAAATACTTACTTTAAAAATCTAGGTTTATGCTTTAAAGTCCCTTTAAAAAGCCTTGACCTATGTAGCTAACGGTCAAATTATTCTTTATGTTTCGCAAACTCATCTTTCTGAAAAAGTTATTATGTTTTATTTTTCTTACTTTAACACGCTGTATCCAACCATTTTAACTTCTTATACTTACTTACTGCATCTATATCTAAGTATTTTAGTTTTTCATTAATAGTTATATTTAGTTTTTAGTTTATACAAATAAATAATTAATTCATTAAAAGTAAAATAAACAAGAAACAAACTAAAACTAAACTATATCTAAAACTTTAAATAATTTTTAAAATTAAAGCAAGCTATATTAAAAAAAAAAACAAAGAAAATAATAATCAAAAGCGCCGAAACGAGGCAACGTGCCCGAAATGCTGGCAGCATTCCCCGCTGGATAGTTAAGCTAATCTGTTATTTAGGTATCATTTAACACAGGTACATAAATTGGCTAATCAAACTCTAATTATGCAACTTAACTTCCTTCAACGTATCATAAAATTAAGCAGTGTTAGGATAAGAACCATAACAACTTAAATATGACAAAGTTAAGACGATAAATGCAAGATAACAACTCGTTACTTTGCCGGTATGGGTGTTTAAATTTTATTACGAAAATAATTAAAGCTGCCGCTATACTGCCTGATTAAGACACTTTCACACAGGTTCCTTTTAAAACAGGATCAAGTTTTTTAGGCTCAGGCACAGAATAAATACAAGTACTCGTAATTTGTGGTTCACGTGGTTTAAGTATTTCGTAAATAGATTCAGGTATTACTTTGCAGAAGTTAAAGTAACATACTCTTTGATTCCCGTGGATGTCGTAGAAGGCGACTTAGGGAATACAAGCTAAAGAAAGCTCGTACATGTCAATGATACCTCTCCAACCCGTTTGGTCATCGTGGAGAGTGTAGGCCAAGTCTTCTGGCTGCTCTGCCCAAGTTTGGCTATGGTAGTACAGAGAGGGTCCTGCTCCTGCAGTGGAGACAAAAAGACCTGATGATTATGATGACCCTTTGATTTGGATTATTTTGTGTGCTTCCAGCGGTTGGTGGCGGGTGCACTCGAGCTGTTAGTAGTAGATATGATAGGACTAACGGTAGTAGTGGGCGCCAGTCGGCAATAGTTTGCATGAACTTACTAATGACGGGTGCACAGAAATTACATAGAACGGAAATTGCCAAGGTCCCGTGCAATATGAGACCCCGTTACCCGTTCCCGCACCTCTTTCCCATTCTCACGGGCGGCTGCAGGCGATTGCTGTCGCCCGCTTCCCTCCTTCCCGCCTTTCTTTTTCTGTCTTCTCGTTCATCATCTCCTAAGAGTCGCCAATGGGTCTTGCGACCCTGAGCTCTTAATCCCGCAAGACCCAAATTGTCTGTCTGCTCCATTAAAAATAAAGACGTGATCATCATCTGACATTTAGTCTTTTTAGCCACCACTGCAGGAGCACGACCCTCTTTGTACTACTAGAGCCATACTTGGCCAGAGCAGCCAAAGGATTTAGCCTACACTCTCCACGCTGGCCAGACGTGATAGTATTAATATATTTTAAATTTTGCCTTTGCTTTGTCGTTGGTATGTGTAAATAGACCCTAAGTAGCATGATTAACTGAGATAAGTTTAAATTCTTCCTTTAATCATAAATTACGAAGTCTTCAGATGAAATCTAAAGGGGTGTGATGTAATTATTTTATAGTTACTTAGATTATATTTTGAAGTTTAGACTGGTACGTTTTGAAACTCCTTTCGTTTTGAAATCAATTTGAAACTTCAGTACATACCAATCTTATTTTTTATTCAATTCTAATTGACAAAATTTGCTTATAATAGGCAAGGTAAATCCTATATATTTACTTTTTAATCATTGTGAAAGGGCGTTTGTCTATTTATCCTTTCTTCTTGTATCAAAGAACAAAGCAACAGATTGGCGTGATTTTTCACACGCAGTTACTTACGAGTAGCTATTGGAAAGTAACAAAGGGTACATATTATTTAAGGATATAGAGAGATGCGCGCAAATGAAGTCGCGGGTACCTAAATGCTATAAAGGTTTTAGAATAGAAAGAATAGTATATTATGCAATTAGTGAATAAAAGACGGATTTAAATCGATAGCCATGGATGAATCACTAACAAGTGAAAGATTCTAACGATTTAATCACGACAGCAGGGAGCTATCAATGATCATTGAATCACGAGCGAAGCGAGTGATTCAAGTGTTAGAATCCTGAGCGACGCGAGTGATTCACTTCCCTCGATATAAATCCGTTTTATTCAAGAGTTGCATACTTTATACCATGACTACGAGAAAAAGAAAGATTTAAGCGAAAATATAAAATTATTAAGAAAAAGGAAGGTTTAATGACTTAATATGCACGTTAAAATTGAAACAATAACTAAAATTAAAAGTGATTGTTCTGAATTCAAACACCAAAATAGTGATCAAAAGTGCATAAAATAAACTTTTTAGAGGGGAAATGGTATAAACGAAATTTAATTACCACTGTAACGACAAACATTTTCGTATCGGATATTTCCGGCTAAGTATTCTAATTATACTACATTCCTTTTTTGCTGTAGGTATTTATTTTGGCTTCACCTGGCGCTGGGGGCACGACAACTGATATAAAGTGCCGCGGTGAAAGGGTTGAGAAAAAATTGACATAGCCTGTGTGACCTGGGATGACTTAGGGTTGGCTGATGGTCGTTTCTAAAAAGACATATATCCAAATCAGTGCAGGCATTTCAAAGTTATGACTAAATAAAATAACTCGCATACATCCATGAATCCTGACAACATCAGACTGCTTTTATCGTAGTATTATAAAAATAAAGAATATTCACTGTCTCATAAAAGCTGTTTAGGATCTAAAAACCGTCTTCTTATCCAAAGATAAGAAAAGATCCAGGAAAGATCGCTTCTGAGACAGCCGAAAATAAACAACGAATGACGATTATTAAAAACGGGCGATTTTAACTCCACTTTTCCTTGTCATTTCATAGTGATGGGCAGTGAAAATATATTCTGTTGTCGATAAAATGTCCTGAAAAATTGATATCTGGAGCAGGCATACAACATTTTAATAGATTAAAGGTCTCATCTCTTCTTTGTATTGAATGCGTGACCAACTACGTTTCTTCGTTTATCGCCGTATGGTTCCCAGTAAAGTAGAATAGGATCACTCCAAGTCTTCCCGTGGATGTCGTAGAAGACGACTTAAGGAATACGAGCTAAACTAATCTTATAAACATCAATAGGACCTCTTCAACACGTCTGGCCAGCGTGGAGAGTGTAGGCCAAATCCTCAGGCTGCTTTGGCCAAGGATAAGGATTAGTTACTGCAATGGTTAAAGAAATTTATTCTCATAAAAAGGAGTGCAAAGGAGTGATTACTAGATAAACTTTTGAATTTTGAATGGTGCCATATTTGTTCACAAGCTGCCCAAGAACTATGTGATAAAGCATAAAAATTAGAACGCTTTTTCAACAAAATGTTCTACTATAGTTTTTTATACTGTGGTACAAAAAATTCCACCAGTAATTACCGGCCATACCAATAGCTGCACACGCTTTTGAATACATAGAAGTATTAAACACATTGAAGGACTAACTAAGTCTATACTATACAGGATTACTTTTAATATACCAGCATCATTTTTGGAACATGTTCAGTCTATGATACTGAATTAGTTTCTGTAAAAAAATATATTAAATATCGATAAAAAAATCTCCCACACTAATCCATTTAGCTGAGCGCTGGTTTGTATGGGAGGCCGAATTTTTGTTTCGTTTCTCGATAATTGTATTTATGGAAACTAGTTTAGTATCATGGACTAAACTTTTTTTGGACGTGTTTCTGGTATATTTAAAGTAATCCTATGTAGATGTACATCAATTGTTATTTCTATATTGTGTCTGGATGAGTGACCAGCAAATTGTGTTAAAATGCCACTATTAGACTATTACACTTTACTAAGCATCAGAAATGCCATTTTTGAATCACGGAATCACCTAAATTCAACCTAAAAAACCTGTTCGTTTAGAGACTCCGACTTTTAAAAAAGGCACCACAGTTTCAGCCTTCACTATACTCGTATCTACCTACGAAGAGTAGTTATTATTTTATACGCCTGTGTTTTATGAGATTCAACTTTTATTAAGTTATAGAAGAGTTGGAAGGAAATATGCTTCCTATGCTACGTAACTTATAAGGACTGGCGTTAGATATATTGTTCAATGAAAACTAATTTCATTGCACTGACGAAAATAAATTGTGCTTTGTTTTTGACATGTGTATATGTTAAAAATAATAATAATTATCATAAAATTATGTAATAATAATAACATTTGCATTGTAATATGATCTTAGACTTATTTTTCTTTTAGCCCGCGACTAAGCGTAGACCTTTGTATTTTTTTTTTGAGATTACGCAAACATCCAAACTTTCTTATTTACTATATTAATTAATAACAGGATCAACCGCGCACCGAATCGACCGCAAACATATCGATAAATCGTCATCAGTCTCCACTCTAGTAGGCGCCGCGATGTCGAGTGAGACGGGCGAGCAGTGGGGGAGTCAACAGCGATTATTGATCTTACTAATGTCGCTTCGGGAATCGAGTGATTCGCATAACGAGTGGTTTGGAAATCGGCGCGTTCAGACGAACTTTGTATGTGAGAACAAACTTGCAGTTGAAGAGTTAAATCGATTGTAGGACTTTCTGGATTGCTTCTTGAGGTTGTCGATACCAAATGACTATTAATTTGTGCCGAATAGTCTCAATAATTGGGTACTTTCCTAAGTCCAAAATAAATTATTTTGTACTAATACAAAAATAAAGCGTCGCAAAATAATGTCACTTGTCTTTGAACATATCCATTTTAACGAAAAACTAATAATAAGAGCGCTATTTGACTCCAAAAATCTATGATGTCACCTGCCTGTATTTCATACAAAATCCCATAGAAACTGTTTGTTTTGACGTTTAGAAAAAAGTTGCTGATTTGACTTGTTGGAAAATAGCGTATTATGAATTATGACTCGTTTCCAACTCATCTTGGCCGTTATTTATCGCTCATTCCATAGATTTAACAGTAAAAAAATACAGGTCTATGGCTCATTCACTCACTTACCTTTATTTTTGAAGAAGGTAGTGAAGTGTAGTAACACGTGTGACGAGTTTAAAGTAGCATTCTTTTTCAAAAATAAACATCTCCCAAATACCATTGGATACTGATACCTACTTTAAAAATCTGAAAAGAATGTGGGACTAAATAGCAGAAAAACAACACAAGGTGTTTTGTTAAAACTCTTGAGAGAATTCCGCGCGCGTTTTGACCCCTGCCCTGAAATCGGAAGTAAGAAGTGCCACTCCAACCATCGGAATTTTTCACCTATTTTCTTTTTGTTATTCTTCCTTATTTTCGGTTGTTTTCAGTTTTTTGACTGAAAGGAATTTAATGTTTATGTCTTTTGTTTCGAAAGCTCCGAGGAAAATTATGTGTTTATTTGTAATCAAATAACCTAAGCACGATAAATTAATTTGATTTGAATTTTAAATTGATATTCGCTCTAAATACATAGATAGATTTTAGTACTTTCGTTTTGAATGTACTTTGTTTTAAGGGTTCCATAGTAAACATGTCTGTCTGTATTTGTCTGTCTGCGGTTCTAGACTATAAATACTAAAAAGCCGTTATTTGGCATGAGAGTATGTATAATAATCAAGCTAACAAAAAGGAAAACTGTCAGGAGTTACACGCGACCAACTCATAAAATGTAATCGGAAAATATATTTTTTTTATAAATATTCAACAAAAAAGTTAGTGTTTTAGAAATTTTTACCCGTGACCTCAAAGTTGTAACTTGTCTGATAGTCCAATTTACACGATAAATGAACAAGTGACGATATTTTGTTTATTTTTTTAAATATAAGAGTACAATTTATTTGTTAGACGCGCGCGGACATAGTTGCTGGCAAATCTAATAGTAAATAATAATCCCATTAGGGATAAAGTATGTATGTATGTATGTAAATAATAATCGTACGTCACTTCAGTCCACGGCCGGAACGAACGATTGCGCCCTTTTCCTGGATAATGAGGCACTTAACCTTCGCAAAGAGATGGGGTTGCACTGATATTATCGTGTGGAAGCGGATTCTGTATTAATTTTACTCGTTACTTTGATATCGTTTGAAAATAGAGTCGTTTTCTTTTGTAAACGCAATTATATAGTTTTTTTTATATATTATAACTCTGGATTCCAAGTAATGGACATTGGCGTCTTGGAAAACTTACGTCCAGCAAAACAGGGAAGAATGGAGAGCCGAGAGGGAGGCCTTTGCCCAACAATGGGATCTAGTGAGCTCTTAATAATAATAATAAATACATTTTATGTAATTTTTCTCGGCTTGTGATTTCCGGCAGTGTAGAATAGGACTACTCCAAGTCTTTCCATGGATGTCGTAGAAGGCAACTTAGAAAATACGAGCTAAATAAAGCTTATAAACATTAATGAGACCTCGAACCCGTCTGGCCAGCGAGGAGAGTGTATGCCAAATCCTTTGGTTGCTCTGGCCAAGTACGGCTCTGGCAGTACAGAGAAGGTCGTGCTCCTGCAGCAGAGACTTAAAAGACCTAAAGATGATGATGATAAGATGAAGAAATTGTTACCATTTTTTTTAATTTTAGCTGTACAATCTCTTTGCTTGGTATAGGTGTGATGAATTATTAGTCGTGTCCCCTTTAGTCTCCACTCCTCGTGTGTCCACCTCCCTGAAACTGGATTCATTCTTTTATTTATTTTTATTTATTAAAACTTTATTGATCCACAATTAAAAATTGTTTACAATTGGCGGACTTAACGCTAAGAGCGTTCTCTCCCAGTCAACCATAGGGATAAACAGATAAATTGTTGCGGCGCAAAAAAAATATATATATAAAAATATTATTATAGATTACATAACATATCTTATAATATATACCTGCATAAAATATATACCTTAGTTTATAATATGACATAAACATACACATATATAATACATACAATATACACTCATATACACTTACATTATAATTACACTATTGCGATGATGACGATGGTGATGTAACATATTAGAAAATAACTAATTTATAAGATGAGAATGTACTCTTCTTTTAAAAGAAAATTTTGTTGAAATTTCTTTAATGTCAATGGGCAAAGCATTCCAGAGCCGTGAAGCTTGTAGGGATTCATTCTTGACTCCTATCACCGCGTCCGCCATTACCGTATACTTTTTTAGATACAGCGATTGTAACCATTAATCAGAAAACATTTTTTGGCAAATCTTATACCTTTAAACGAGCAATTCTTGTATTTATATTTATTTATATATTTATAAATTTCTGTGATCTCGAAAACGGCTCTAACGATTTCGCTGAAAATTGGTATATGGGGGTTTTTGGGGGTAAATAATCGATCTAGATTAGTCTTATGTTTGGGAAAACGCGTGTTTTCAAGTTTTCATGCGTTTTTCTTTCCACGCAGAATATGATTGCTAATTTCTTCGCGCCGGCCGCCATCCGTTTATCTCAGCGGTTAAAGAAGCGGACAGCTAGAAAGAGTGTTACGGGTTCGAATCCCACTCGGTGACTTACTTTTGTTTTTTTTAATGTTCAAGTTTATATATAATTTTTTATTTTGTATTGTTTTTAGACAAGTTAAAAAATGTAGTTAATGTTTGAGATGTAACCGAGCAAAGCTCGGTCACCCAGGTACTAACTTATTAAGACAAATGACATAAGCCCAAACTCGATGGAGTTGCGTCGTTTTATTACTAAGCTCCATAGACCACTTTCCGTCTCCTCGATCAGACCCTAGGCATCGTCTACCATAAAGTGATTGTCTCAATGAGGTTATGCGGTTTTATAACTGAGTTCTATCAAACTCCCGGCTCCATCATCAGAATAGCTCATATACTTCATCATCTTGTATTGTCATCCGACTTACACAAGTATACAAAATTTCACATATACAGATACAGAGATACATTCCTATTTTATCATTTATGTATATCATGAAGTATTAAATGTACAGACACGCAATATTTACTGTTTTATTATATGTATAATTAAATTTATACACGGACTCAAATAAGAATTTCTAATGGTTTTAAGGAATTTGTCACACTCTTGGGTAAAAAGGGTACAGTTCGAAAGTATACTTTTTCGTGTTTTTTCTTATTCTCAGAAAACAAAAAGTTTTAACTGACCAATCAGCAAATATAGCTAAGTCTGTACAATTTATAAAAGGCTACAAAAAACAACAAAGGCCACATGTAAGTAAATATAATTACTACCTAAGAGAAAAGCACAAGCTCACATACCAAAAACCGTTTTGATAACATCAATCATGTTCTTACAACCATGACTCGACATGCAAGTTTTTCTTAACAAAATCAGCCAAGTTATCTCATTAGCTTTTGTGTCTAAAAATTTTGATTTATGACCCTTATTGTTATGACCATAAGGATGTGCGTATTTTTAGATGAGTATACTATTTTTGTATCATTGTGTAACTTGAGCCATAAGCGTCATGGCGCATCATTAACATAAAGTCTTCTTTATTCAAAGGTTTGATTGATATCTTGTTTTTATAGAAGTTAATGGCTGTTCCTTTGAGATTGATAAGTAAAGTAGGTCAAGCTTTGATGGGATTTTCAACCGACTTTCAAAAAAAGAGAGAAAGTTATCGATTCGTCGCGATCTCCTTTTATGTATGTTCACCGATTATTTGCCGCTCGACCGACTTGCATGGTTTATTTTATTTTTGTTGAAATGGCATAAATAGTTGGTAAATTTTATTAAAATCGGTTGTATAGTTTGGAAGTGGAGTCGGTTTTTAGTTTTGAAAAATGATTGTGTTAACAGCATAATAAAGACGACTTTATTAAGATTAATGTCTTATTTATCATAGTTTATTTTAGCTAGGAGCAGAATGAAATTCAGTAAATTGGGATGCCAGAATAAGATATAGCTAATTTACGATAAAAGTCAACAGAATTATATTACAAATGATAAATTTTTTAAATAAAAAGTTCTACTATCAAAACCCAACTAGATTTATATTTCGAAAATAAAAGACAAAGCGATGTAAGTTCTAAAATTATATTTATATTTTTTACTTATTTGTCATACGCGATTTTTTAAAGTGCACTTATCAAAAATGTAGTATTTAGTATTAGTCTTTAGTTTAATTTTCCTAAAAACTAATGGACCGTAATGCTATGACTTATTTCGCATCGGGTACAAACATCGCTAGATACAAACCAAATTAAATCCCACTATTAAATACAGCTATACCCTGGACAATGCCCTGGATATAGCCGGTGGCAATCCCCTAATGACCCCATTATAGCCTCGTAATTAAAAGACGGAAAAGAATTCGACAATAACGAGCCAGACGGATATTTCTCCGACTCCAAACCGTTTAATTCAATCGCATTCAGAGATAATTGTTTTTCAATTTATTCATTCGAGGTTACTGGTTTTAACAGAGCGACTGCCGTCTGACCTCCGCAACCTAAAGAGTAGACCAGAACCAATCGTTGGATACATAAGCTAGATGATCGGACCCACAGTTTATACACGTGCCTTTCGAAACTCGTGATCAAAGTTCTTTTCAGATGATCAGGTGATTTAAGCCACATACAATGGCTTAACCAGACTAGAAACAACTTTTCACAAAGTATGCTTCCCAGTAGGATTCGAACTCACGACTAATCACAAGGCGACCGCCTCACTGGACCACGGAGAAAACCATTCATCATTCAGTCCTGTATTTAAGTAAAATCCATTAAAGTTTATCCATGTAAAAATTCCCTGAAAAGGTTTAATCTTGTATGATACTCTCGCCTTAAGATGTCTCGGATGGAGATATCACACGCCCTGATTTTATCTCTTTGAGGCGATACCACATTCACTGTAATTAATTAGATTTTATTATCAGAAAGTGTTGTAAGAATGAAATCCAAGCAAATACTTTTAAAGAAACAAGGGTTCTACTATCCCGACAGTGTGTCAATGTCATCAAAAGTTTTTACAAAACATGAGAGTTAGAAATAAATAACGAAATGCCACACAAATCATTAGCAGAATGCGAGCCTCCTTATGATTTCACAATTAGTTTTATTGGGTCTGCCCGTTAAGGGGTACCTGAATTTTCCGAGGTCCAGTGGCGCCCCCATTTAAAATAAATCATTTGAAAGGAAACGGTGATATCATTTAAAATTTTGTCTTGACCAAACCCTAGATAACCCTTTTAACTATTTTATAAACTACTGTTTATAGTTTAAAGTGAGAACATGGAGCTTTTCTACGCACATTTGCGAATAACGGCCACTTTTAGCTAATGTGCGTAGAAAAGCTTCACGTTCTAACTTCAAACTGTAAACAGTAGTTCATAAAATAGTTTGAAGGTTTATTTAGGGTTTGATCAAGCAAATTTTTAAATAATATCACCGTTTCCTTTCAAATGATTTATTTTAAATGGGGGCACCACTGGACCCCGGAAAATTCAGGTATGGCCTTAAGCCCACAGTCCGCGAAGCATCCGGCCAGGAAGCACCCAAATTTTAAAATTTGTTTGTCCACGTAGCCACCGATTGTAAAAAATATATTTTATTTACGAAAATTTGAGCAAGTACTGTTGACAACAAACGTGTTATTAATTCAAATAATTATTTATAAACGTGTCGAAGCAAAATCTATTGCACTAAATTCACAACGACTTTTTAGTTAGGTTTCTTTATTTGCATGTACTCCAGTTGTCTCAACCAATGTGGATTCTATAAAAAATCCTAGGTGTGATATAATGAATACTACAGAATTTCAGAGCAATTTATACCTTACTGTTCTCTTATAGAAAATTTATTACCAACTCAAGACCATACTAAAATTGTAGCACTTTGTAGTTTACGTAGCATTTGCTACGAAGTACGTAGCACATGCTACGACGCTTTGTAACTAGTGCTACGGATAGTTATTTGTTCCTTTTTGGGAAAACCAATTTTGTTCTCTTGACCATTTACTATTTAGGAATTGTTGCATTTTATGCATTTTGCTTGACACAAGTTTTTTTCTCTAGGCAATTTACAGCTTTGGCAATTTGCCTAGTAGACTTTCCCTTTAGGTATTTTGCTTCGAAGACGAATAAAAAGTTAGAAACTCCTGATCATAAAGCAGCTACATGTGTAAGTTATATACATTGACATATGCATATTCGTAAGGAAAAATAAACACATATTTACGCAAAGGAAAGACACGACATAAATATAGACTGGCACTACCGTCGAAAAAAAACCTGGACATATTCAATAACGGACCATATGTGAGTGCAATCAAAATATATAATAAACTACCAAAATCACTACAATTAGAACATAATGACAAAACTTTTGATAAAAAACTAAAAATATTGTTATTGACAAAAGGTTTCTGTCAAAGAGTACTTAGAAGACAAATTACACAACTAGTTTAAAGAATTCTCAAGCAACATCCATTAATATACTGACATATATATTTATCTTTTTTTTCCCCCTTCTAAATATTTTTGTTTATTTTTGACATGTAAATTTTTGACATATCCTGAATCTAAAACCACTATTATTATATAAACTCAACTCAACATACTTTTATTTCGCAACACCCTGTCAGGGTTCATGTACTTATTAACCTACTAATCATGTAATGTATGAGTGCATGTAAGCAAAAATCCATACTTATACTTATTGTCGCGAACGAGATAGATGTAGAATATTCGCGAGTAAGAACTCTGCTGGCGAGATAGACTCGGAATGTTCGCGAGTGGAATCGTATAGAAAGACGTCAGGATAATGCAAGTGAAACTAGGCCTTATATTCTTACAGCATAAAGGCTAGAGTTCTTTGAATGGTCGCCGGCTTAGTCGCACTCACACATACATACCGGCGTCTCGATGTTTCCCGTCAATCGAAATACATTCGTCAAGTGAGACGAATATTCGAGAAAAGTGTAGACTTCTGTATCGGCGCATATAAAAAGGCGATCGAGTGCGCGTCCCGCCAGTTCAGTACGAGCTACGAAAGCGATAACTTCGAAGCGAATCGAAGCGAAGGAAACCTACCTAAGTGCGACAAGTGGAAGTACCTGTGACTACTTTGGCGAGATACCTGGACCTCAGCTGCTACGCGACTTGGACTTGGACATTAGGAAGACCATCTTCACGTGTCAACTTTTGGGTTCCGTAGTGAATAAAAACCCTCATACGAACTTTGGCGTTTTACTCCAAATCTCGAACCCAGTTTCGTAACATTATATATAAAGCTGAAGAGTTTGTTTGTTTGTTTGTTTGAACGCGCTAATCTCAAGAGCCACTAGTCCGATATGAAAAATTCTTTCGGTATTAGATAGGTCGTTTATCGAGGAAGGCTATACGCTATATTGCATCACGCCCGCGACTTCACTCCAGTGGTTAACGCGGGCGAAGCCGCGCGCTGCCTCTAGTAAAGAAATAAAGAAAGTTTCGGATATACTTTAATGTGACATAAAATAAATACTTATATACTCGTACTCCTAGCCATTTTTTCTAATTTATAATACACTAGCTGCGGCCCGCGGTGTTACACGCGCCTAAGGCTGCGTTTCCAAAAAATAAATTGACCAATCACAATGCTCGAGCGGAAATTTCCAGCATTGTTATTGGTCAATTTCTCTCCTCTCCGCTCTGCTCCGCTTCTGTGGAAACGCAGCCTAAAGTAGTCAAGTGTCAGCTTCCTGCTAATTTTATCAAAATTGGTCCAGTTGTTTGCGCGTGAAGAAGTAACAAACATACACACTCAAACTTACGCCTTTATTGACCGAGCGAGCGAAGCGAGTGAGGTCTCTAAATTGAGTTGGGGGCGAAAACACATTGTATGTTTGTATGTATGTATGTATGTATGTATGTATGTATGTATGTATGTATGTATGTATGTATGTATGTATGTATGTATGTATGTTTGTACCGCGATAGCAGCCGAACCGATGGTTTGATTTTGATGAAACTTGGTAGGCATGTAGGAAACATCAATAGAATTTTTAAGTTCGTTGGGCATCAAAATCGGTTCAGTAGTTTTTGAAATATTAATAAAAATGTCCGCGATTATGTAGCAAACGAAACCATAGCGCGTTCTAACTTTGGATACCGCCATCTAGGGGTTATTTAGGAAACTGAATTGCGAAAAATAATCGCGAGGTCTAAGTTCGCGGCGAACTACTAGTAATATTAATGCGATGTGATACACTATCGTCTTTATCCCAAAAGGTATCAATCTAATTTATAAACTTTCAAAAAGTTCAATACGGTTTTGATTTCGGTGAACTACCCACTTTATCACAATTGAACTGTTTGTTTGTTTGTTTTTCGTATGTGTAAGTACACTGGTGTCAGATTTTTCAGGCTGCCTAAAGGCATTTGACATAGCCATACAATGACGACACCCGGGAGCAATGGCTTATACGTGCCTTTCGAAGTACGGAGGAGCTCGAGAAAATTTTATGCCACTTGTGATCACCCATCCAAATGCGGACCACGTCCAGTGTCGCCTAACATGTAAAAGCTGTAGTGATGCGCACTCCCGCCAGGCTATCGTACTCCACAATTGAACTACTGCAAATAAAAGTTTTTCAAAACGAACGCTTATCCAAATGTAATAACAGCCGTCAAAAAACAATCGCGAGGCAGTTGGCAGATCACCAATGGCCGTTAAAACTGGGATGAAACTTTTATGCACTGTTATTAACCGGTATTTAACACACTAGTGTGATGTTATACACTATCGTATCTATCCCATCAATCCAATCTATAAACTTTTCATAAGTTCAATTTGGTTTGTAAAAGTAAAGTGTAGTAAAAGTGAAGTGGTCAGTGCCGTAAAGTACGCGCGAGTGACAGTGAAATGACGTTTCCGCGTGTGACAGAGAAGTGACGTTTCCACGTGCAAGACAGTGCAGTGACGTTTCTGCGCGCGTGACAGTGAAGTGACATTTTCACGTACGTTCCCAGTGCAGTGAGGCGTGGGAAGAGGACTGACACTGTCAATTGTGAGTACCCACTAGAGTTATAAATAAAGGCAATATTTCATAGGATTGTCGTTTTCTTTCCTATCCCCAACCCAATCTCGTGACAATTGGTACCTACTACCTATTTGGTTTCAATTTCAGTGAACCACCCACTTTATCACAATTGAACTACTGCAAATAAAAGTTTTTCAAAACGAACGCTTATCCAAATGTAATAACAGCCGTCAAAAAACAATCGCGAGGCAGTTGGCAGATCACCAATGGCCGTTTAAACTGGGATGAAACTTTTATGCCCCGTTATTAACCGGTGTTCCGCTGGCCTACTTTCTGCGACTCAGTTAAGTAGGCTTATTTTTACTCCAAACTTTAGACAGGTACCTACTTATTAACTTATTCAAAAAAATATGTTAGGAGTAAAATTTGGTTTTAAAATTCAAGCAAAACATTTGATTACATTTTAAATATTCGCTGAGTGGAAATATAAGTATATGGGTCTTAGATTACAAGTTGATTAGAGGACTTATGTAGCCTGTGTGTTAATCCATGTTGTCAGCTTCCTGCATACCAAATTTTATCAAAATTGGTACAGCTGTTTGCTTGTGAAAATGTAACAAACACACACACACACACACTCACAAACTTTCTCCTTTATAATATTAGTGAAATATGATGTGATACACTATCGTCTTTAACCCAAACGTAATCTATCAAATATATAAACTTTTCGAAAGTTCAATTTGGTTTTGATCTCCGTGAACTACCATTACAATTGAACTACTGCCAATAAAAAATTTTCAAAACGAAAGGTTATCCAAAGTAATAACAGCCGTCAAAAAACAATTGCGAGGTAGTTGGCAGATCACCAATGGGCCATTAAAACTGGGATGAAACTTTTATGCCCCATTATTAACCGGTGTTCCGCTGGCCTACTTTCTGCGACTCAGTTAAGTAGGCTTATTTTTTACTCCAAACTTTAGATAGACACTTATTAACTTATTTAAAAAAATATATTTAAAGAGTTAAATATGGTTTTGAAATTCAAGCAAAACATTTGATTACATTTTAAATATTCGCTGAGTGGAAATATATGGGTCAAAGATTTTAAGTTGATTAGAGACTTGATTATTTATAAAAAGAGCACTTCTTAGAAAGAAAGAAAGAAAGAAAGAAAAATCGTTTATTTGGCTACATACTTATAAATTATATCGTAACCCACTGTTTGTTCAGAAGCCCTCATTTAAAATAAATTGCGATAAAATATTTTGCTAACCGTTAGGCATTACTTAGATTAATTATTTCATTATAATTAGTAGTCCGGTTATTCCTTATAATAGCTTTAAAACGCCTTTCTGCTAAATTGGCCACTTTCGGCGAAAACAAGTTTAAATACTGAAAGGATAAATTTTTAAGGACGAACTAATTTAAGAGGTCACATTTTTTATACATATAATGTGAAGTTTCTTCACACACATTAGAAGTCAACCTATAACTTAGATATAAAATACCTAAAATGGGTTACGAGAATATATAAATATAAAAGTAGGTACGGTAACTTTGTATAACTATGAATAAAAGATATGAAAAAAAAAATAGTTTATTTTAGGTGAACTGGTAGACAACGCTTTTAATTTATAACTTTTGTACTATAATTTGTACTTTAAGAGTCCCCTAGACCAAACTACTTTTTTCCATACAAACGTAGTCTACATTTTATTTCAAAACGACATACCCGATTTCTTTTTTTTTTGGATTTTAAATATATTGCAATTATCTAGGGTTATATTTGGTTTCCGACGGTATAAATATGAACTTGAAATATAATATAGTGTATTAAATCATTTTTTACCATTAGTATTGGAAACTTCTACATCCTTTTATTTTCTTTCCAAAGTCAAAGTCAGTCAATTTTTTTTGTTCAATGTAGTATAAATTTAACTCTTATTGAAGGTCATTTCTTAAAATATTATTTACGCCGAAAGAAACCCAGTTCATATTTTAACCATCGGAAACCAATTTTATTACCATAGATAATTGCAATTTCTTTAACATTTAAATTTTTTACCGAAATCTGACAAGTGGCTTCAAAATAAAACGTAGACTACGTTTTTAAGGAAAAGTCTAGGGTAAGGGTATTCTTAAGTGCAATAAAATAAATAAATAAATTCATAAAAAATCCACAAGCTGCATTAGTATTCATAACACTACACACATAAGAAGATGTTTCAAAAGACAATACACTTTTCTAGCTTTAAGGCAGGGAGTTCCTTACATTACAGTAAAATTCCTCGTGCATGCAAAACGATTTTCTAAGAGATTGTACAAAGGCGTAGAGTCAAGTGCTCGTATATATATTGCAGTGCTAGAAGCTGAATGTAAGACCTAATGTACATAAGTAAAGAGTATCAATAAAGAATTTGTTTCTATCATTTCTATGCTGGTATGTCAAAGTTAAAAATCAAAAATCATTGGATATTTGTTATCACTTGATAATCTTTGTCTGAAATTGACAATTATTGTCAATATTTTTCGATTTCATACAAAGATTTAGAATATATAAGTAGTATATAAGTAACCCGCTTCACAGGAGTCTTGACGTTATGACACAAGCACACAATAGCGACACGTTCGTTCGGCTTGAGGTTGTAGTGAGGCTGGCCAAGATTGCCGGCGCCGCAGGCCGGCTCGGGCGCATCGTTACGTCATAACAGATAACGCGCCCAGCTTGTTAATTTATTGCGGAACGTTCTTAAACTTACGTCTTTTCACTCGCGGAAGGGCAGAGCTCAGGGTCAACTGACATGATAAGTGCAATTTTAGAATTGTCACAAAGTAGTGATTTTTAATCGGTTTTATTTAGGTAGTTATTGACGTCAGATCATTTACTTACAGCTAAGCAGCCAGCAACGTTTTTGAAGTCAAAACTTCTTAAGCGGCGTGGTGCACTTTTTTTGGAATGGGTAAAAAATTTTAAACTCGCGTCAGGACACGTGATCTGACGGCGCAGGCAAATGTTCGTGTGCGTTTATGTTACAGCGTGCTACGCGCATCCATGGATGGTGACAGCTGATGGCTCGACCGTCTGTGTAGTGGCCATACTGCTGTGTTTTCACTTCTGCCGGCACTCCCAGAGTGCAACCCGTCGTTTTTTTTTTTTTGTTGGATGTAACGTTTCGAATCGAAGTTACATCCTTCGTGGTAGACATTAAGCTGCTTTCGATATTAAATAAACATATGTATATTTCATTAAATACACACACAAACAAATATCTTAAAAAAAACTAATTAGCTTATAAATATTAATGAGACCTCTCCAACCCGTCTGACCAGAGCGTGCAGAGTGTTGGCCAAATCCGCCGGCTGCTGTAGCAAAGTATGGTTCTACAGAGAGAGTCGTTCTCCTGCAGTGGAAACTAAAAAGACCTGATGATGTATGTTCGAAGCCTAATTTTGAACAACAGTCTGCCTTGCCCACAGACTTGATAGCCCAATTAATCGACCAAACACCAAAGTTCATCTCGTTACACCACGTTCACGCAATTACCAAGAATTTACCTTTCAATTTTCATTTCCCACCTCAGTGGATATGCGAATGAAAATGACAACATATTTAGCCACATAAACACCTACATTTACTATCACAAAATCATATTGGCACTCTTAACACATACGCAATAAAGTTTACTTTCGCATGCTAAGTGGTTTACAATCAGCAAATAGGGAAAACAAACTTGTGTGTTGTAGATTTGAGTGTAAACAGCCTTAGGGGTTACGTAATAAAGATTAATTTTACATGATTTCTTGATTTTTAGAGGAAAATGTTTGAAGGCATATTTGGCTGCGTTGGTTGGCTTGTCAGTAAATATTTTTCACACATGCTGTGATTGCAAAAAAATAGGATTTTTGACGATGTTAAATGTGAGGTGGCTCCAAATAATTGTCGTATAATGATATAACTTTATGCTGATTTTTATTCCATAATGGTTCGGGAGAAAGGAAAAACTTATTGTCTCCTCCCACGCAGATTGCTGGTTTTCTTCCCACGCATAGAATGTACTAGCTGCTTATCTTCCCACACAGTTCAACAAAACCTAGAGCTTCGTAAGACTCAAAGGCTACATTTAGCAAGATGGTGATCATGAAGATGGAAAAAACGGAATCAAAACAGTAGTGGGTTGCTAGCCGCATCGAGAAAATATGGATTGCAAATATTTGCCTCCAGGAGCCTAAAACTAATGATTGGATTAGTTTGTCATGTTGAAGCTTCACAATTTATCTAGTACTAGGTATAGTATAGTAGCGGTGAGCTCTGGCAGACGGCCAAATTTCGGACGGTGATGAATCCGGCTTGGAGAAACCACGTTTTGAAACGGAAATAATCTTTATAGAAAGTAAGATCATGATAAGACAGCGCAACCATGAGTTATTGGCCTTGAATCTACAGAGCTGTGTGGTTTTTTAGTCTAGTATAGAACCACTTTATCTCGTCGTGTGAATGCCATAAGAAGTGGCAATAGGACAAAGTATTTAGCAATAAAACCTGCAACAATTGCCTTCTTGGCTGCCTGCTGGTCCCGTGGTCAAGGCGTTTGCCTTGTGATCCGGAAGTCATGGGTTTGAATCCCATTGGGAAGCATACTTTGTGAAAAAGTTGTTTCCAGTCTGGTTAGGGTATGGTAGGCTTGAATCACCTGACTATCTGAAAAGAAAGATGAGTCTATGTTTCGGAAGGCACTTATAAACTGTGGGTCTCGGGCGACATCTAGAATTTGATCATCAAACTACCCAAAGATTGGTTCAGGTTTACCCTTTGGGTTGTCGAGGTCATACGGCAGTCGTTGTGTGTAAAAATCAGTAACCTCGTCAAATCTCCTTGGTTAGATAGCGGACCCCGGATCCTAAAGCATTACTGCTGAGGATGCTACCAGGAAAATACGCCCGGATGATAACGATTTCTTGCGGGGCGCGCGAACGGCGATCGGGGATCGGGCGATCGCCCGCAGCGACAGTTCGGTAGATGGTGGTAGCTGCTGCTTAATTGCTTCAAGGACTCCCGTGGATGTACTGGGAGGCGTAATTTCTTCTTCATCATCTTCTGCGGCTAGTGATAGCGCCAATGCGTGAAAAAAGCTTACTGTATCAGAAACTGTCGGCTGTATACATGGCATCTATTGTGCGTCTCTTGAAGCACCGGTTCCAGGCGGCGGGTAATCGTGATGTTGGTTGGAGCTTACCCGGCTAATGATTGCATCTCACGTTAGTTTTAATCAAAAAGTCCTAACACTAAAACTGGTAAGAAAACTGAGAAAGCAAATCGTGGGCTCCAAAGCCACATATCTACTGATACAACAAGGAACGAACTTATCCTGTTGTCAGTGCAAAACACCAGACACAATAGTAAATGCATGTCAACCGGATTTCGTTCTGTGAACAGACGAGAGGTTAGTTGAGAAAGATAGATTCCAAATAAAGGCTCCCAGCAGCCGAAAGATAAGTAATAATCGGATTAAGTTTGTCATTTTGAAGCTCCACAATTTATCTATTATAGTTTTATCAGTAGCGGTGGAAATCCAGCGCTGGCAGCCGGCCGAACTTCGAACGGTGATAAATCCGGCTTGGGGAAACCGCGGACTTTCAAAGGGAAATTTGTTTTCAATATTTTATTACAAGTGCCCAATTGGGGTGAATCAGTATTATTGCATACTTACTAACAAATACATAGGGACAAATCAAACAGATTGAGCTAGCCCCAAAGTAAAAGTTCAAAATATATACATAGATAAATATCTAAGACCCAGGACATTTTTTTTTTTTTCATATTTCAGGTAACAGGTTTATTTATTATTTTTGGAACCTAATTAAATTTTTATTATTATCGATTTTGCCTATGGCTGACTGTACCGAACTAAAAACCCACACGTCGCCACTGATACACATACAGATAAAATAAACCCCCAAAGCCCAAGCCATTTTCCGACCGGCCCTAGCTGGGAGTCGAACCAAAAAAAGAAATAAATTAGTCTTATTTGATTTCAAAAGCCTTCCAGTAGAAATTTTCCCTGTAATAAAGCAAAAAATGTGCCATTAACCCCGTTCTGCGTGAAATCCGGTTAGTTGAAAGCGGAAGCTCGGTTTCTACGTCAGCGGGAAATACTCTGCATTGTGATCTGTTCATATCGAACCAATTTATTTGCAGGCGTACTTATATTATCTGTGACTCTGGGTCGGACACTTTAAAATAAGCATTTCCCAAGCCATACCATATTCTGTGGCCATACTTTGTTATTTTATAATATCTCTACTAATACAGTTTCCATTTCTATATTGCCCCAACTCCAGACCCTGTTTTACAAGTAAGGGGTTTATACCTAATTAATACTTATTGTGTTAATTCTCCGTATTCTATCTAAAGTACGATTTTATAGGATGGACAATACAATACCCTTTATTGCACAAAATAAATATATACAGCACATAATTGACCGAGCGAGCGAAGCGAGCGAAGCGTCTCAGTTTCGAGACTAGCCAAAAATTCTTTTGTCCGTCTGTCTGTCTGTCTGTCTGTCTGTCTGTCTGTTCTCGCCTACAGGTCGCATTTCTTAACCGATTCTCATGAAATTTTGTAAGCAGGTTAGGCAACTAAATAGAATTTTTTTGTCGAGCCAGTTTTCTGAAATTTATCAAAATGGCGGAAATATGGGGGTTTAAAATTTTAAAACTGTCATATATCCGGCATTTCAAAATATTTTCAAAAATGTCATTAGACTTTTTTGTAGCCATAATGAAAACGATATTTTTTTATCTGAACAACTTTTTTGTCTGAACACCTTTTTTATACGTTATACTTAAACGGGTTTAGGGTGACTCGAGAAGTCTAGCTGACTAAGCCGTGACGGATATACAATACAAATCCTCTTACAAAATATACTCAAACTATTTAACGGTGAATTCAGTCCGGGCTACTGAACAACTTTCTTAAAAATACATATCTCCCCTGGGGTCCACGAAGTAATTTCTCTGAGGTAGCTATAACGATTATTATTTTGAATTTCATAAGTGGTTCTATAAATTTTATCATATTTAACCGACTTAAAATAAAAGGGTTTTGCTTATATTACGATTAGTTTTTTTTCTTCAGTTTTTGCTTATTTTGATTGATTGTTGGCTTGTTTATTAAATTTAGCAATTTGGTTGAGCGAACTTTCGTTTAATCGCTATCGTTGCTTGTCTGTGCTTCTGTAGTAGTTTAAGTAATTATGCTACGAACTAACAAGAGATCAACAGCAATCAAAGCCCGCGAAGTAGCTTAACGAAGATAATAAGAAACCAATGAGCAGCGGCAATACAAATAAACATTTAAACCTGGTTTTTCCAAAAACGAGCTGACTTTGTCATTTGAAAAATGATGGGTCATTTTTCGGTGAAAGACTACTGGTACAGAACTGAATTTCTGCATCACGGTAGACCTCATATCCATAGGATTGTACGGTTGGAAGGTGCTCCTGACATTTCAGAGCTAGATCGAAAGTCATTTGAAGAAAGGGCTGTGATTGGCAACTATTTTGGAAATTTGGTCACAACCATGAATTCGCATATCGGTAAACCTTTACCGATAATAAAATTCATCCAAATCATGTACATTATTCTGAAATTATAATCGCGAGGTCTAAGTTCGTGGCGAACTACTAGTATACCTAGTATTTATTTTCAAAAAAGTTTTCAATTGTTTTTGGGAATAAGATGTAGTTCGAGTTGTGCCTTTAGTTGCCTTTTACGACGTTCAAAAGAAAAGATGGAGTGTTCTTATTTTAGGACGAAAGCCACACGACATAGTTACAGTCACCTATTGTGCCTATTTCCGAGATAAAGCCTGGCAAAAATACTCGAATAGGACTCGTATATTTGATTTTCAATGCTTTTGTTCGTCGAAATAGTTGCTAAAACTAATCGTATTCTGAACAATTCGTATTTTTGGGAAGCGAGTGGGTTTATTTGTTTTTACGTGTATACAAGGGAATATCGATTTTTACCTTCCGTTGCCACATGTATTACTAAGACCAAATTGAATTTGGTCTGAGCTGTATGTACCATTGGGTAGTCAGTACCGTTGGTACAAATGACACTCATTTACCCCGCGAGATACATCCATTGTATAAATTTAAAAAAAATCGGGATAATGAGTACCCTATGTCCTTCCCCGAGTCTTAAACTTACCAAATTTCATCCAAATCAGTTCAGTAGTTTAAGCGTGAAGAGGTAACAAACAAACAAATATACAAACTTATTTATATTATTAGTAGGATAGGATAGGATAGTAGGATGGATAGGTAACCTTGACAGGCATCGAATTTTGTTTTTTCAAAAGAGACACACATCGGTATTTGCTCAATATGAATATTCCATTCCATGTAAATTAAAAAAAATTACATGTCAATAATAATAGATAAAATAAAATCTATACATATAATAAAACAGTATAAAAAATGTGTCTGTACGTAAAATATATTTCTTAAAAAAATATTTGGGGTGATGGAGACATAGTAATAGAGTAAGAATTTTTTTAAAAATGTCTGTCTGTTTGGCTGTTTATACACGCTAATCTCCGGAAATACTGAACGGATTCAAATTAAACTTTTTTGTTATAAAGCTGTCAAGTCTGGTCAACATATAGGGTATAATTAATTTTGGTAAATAAAACACGTGATGCTAACCATAATGGTGCAGCTAAACTATGAAATATAAAAATTACGCCTTAGCAAAAGTTGTTCAGCCTGATGAGATTTTCTGGAGTCATAAAGGTCCACGCGAATGAAGTCGCGGGCTTCGGCTAGTAAATAATACAATCTTATATTTGCACGTTTTTTGGTCTGTGGTGAATAAAGATTTCATCACCATCATCGGCAACTACTACTGGTAATAAGCTTCCTAAGTCATGTCAACAAAATAAAATTTTTAAAATACAGATTTAACTACAGATTTGATTTTTAATACAGATTCTCCGAAAACTGTCAGTAAGTAGTTATATAAAAAGTAATAATGTAGTTCATGTATGTGGTTTATTAGGGAATAATGTATATAAGTATATTTTTGTGTAGGTTTATTATATTCGATATATATGAATGTATATATTTTGATGTAACTATATATTTTCTTTAAGCTGTACTTACCCCCAAAAGATTGCTTGCTCAGCATCACCCGTTGGTTGACTGGTAGAAAAGGCCTCAGGCCTTAAGTCCGTCATTTACATATATTGTAATAAAGTAAAATAAATAAAATTTAATGAAAAAAAAAGAGAACTTTTACATAAATAGCGATCCCTATTAAATAAACCCGTGATATTTGTGAAACCCCAACACTTCCCAAGGAATCTCACCCAAAGCCCCGCCGGTCGTTTCCAGATCATTTTATTTAAATCCCCCATTCGCACTTACTACGTTATGCGTGACGCGTGTTCCCGTTTTTCCCCTACTAATGGCCCCGGCCCAGACATATACGTATTTATTTATTTCTTTAACTGCCTAACTTGTTATGTTTTTTAATTTTTAATTTTATTTGATGTGCGTTAAATATAGAGGTCCGGTTTTGTCCATCAGTTATATGTCCATAAATAATATTTATTTTTATTTAATTGACAAAAACGAATTTTGCTACACGTAAATAAAATCGAGTGACTACTGAACTCAGTAAACTAGTAGTTAAAATGTGTTTAGTCACAAGTTGTAGTTTGGGACTTGCAACTACATGGTTCTGATAATTAGAACAAAATATTGGTATCTATTAACCAAATCGCAAGTAGCAACACTGCTTCAGCTATTTCTTTTTCTCAGTTTGTTTATCGTGTGTGTTGTAAGCCCAACATCTGCGTAAAGGCATAGCTTGACTGGCAGGACCTTATCGGCTTAACGTGGCTTCCGAAGCACGGAGGAGCTTAAGAATTTTTGTGCCACTTATCATTCATCAAGTTGGACCACGCTCTTAACTTGCAGTTAAAAAACGTATTTCCATCGAGCCTCCGACCTCCTCCTCGGGTATATAAACTAAGCAGATTTACTTTCTTGCGTTACAACGTTATTACAAGACGATTTTCACCGATTTCTTTTGTTTTCTTCTTATATTTAAGAGCTGGGCTCTAGTCAGTGGAGTGCTTTCCATTTATCTCTTTCTTTCGCTAAGTTCTTAAGGCCATACCCAAATTCTTCGAGGTCCAGTGGCGCCCTCATTTAAAATAAGTAATTTAAAAGGAAACGGTGATATCATAAAAAATTTCGTCTTGACCAAACTCTAGATAACCCTTTTAACTATTTTGTGAACTACTATTTCTAATTTAAAGTGCGAACGTGAAGCTTTTCACCACAAAATTCAGGTAGCCCCTTAACCTCCTTATATGTTTTTCACGTTTAATTTTCTTTTATTTGGTCTTTAAATTTTCTTCTGGGTTTTCTTACTCCTCTTTTTCCTTTCATTATTATTTTAAGGTACGCATCGTGGCGTAGTAATGACCGAACATTTTCCTTCTTCTATTTTCTATAATTTGTAGTATTTGTCTTTTCTCTCTCACATTTCCTAACTTGTTTTGTAGGAAAAGCATATAAAAAATTGTCTTCGAGAGTTCAATGGTAGGGTCTAACCACGGAGCAATACGAGCAATGCGCATTAATCATCGGGGAGCAAATGAGTCATTGCCAACGATATCGATGGTGGGTCGTTTCGTAAACATTTCCCAATACACATTTGTCAATTCAGCGAACGAAAAATAACGTTCTCACTTCATTTGTAAAGTAAATCATGCGATTTGTTATTTTGTCAAGATTGGTTTATGTGAAAAGTAGTCAATAACTTTTGCATGAAATTGTAAAAGCTAGGCTAAATTTCGGGATTGAATTAAAAGCTTAATTGTGTTCCTATGTAATCCTAATCATATTTATTAATAAAAAAATATCATTTATTTGTATTTATTCATTTTACCTTTAAAATCCATTTTTCTCTTGACAAATTTATATTTATACATACCTGTGCTATCCAAAGCAGGATATCCATATCCGCTAGTAAATAAATATAATTCAACTTTTAAACTAGCGCGTTGCGTCATTACTACATTAATTTAACTATTTTCATATTAATTAAGATAAAATCTACAATCTTACGTTTCATTTGACGTAGTTTTACATAAACTCGAATCTTTGATCCGCGACATTGATGAATGCAAATAGCTCATGTCATTCTGCGTATTAAGGTTCAGTTATTTAACTAAAACGCTAAACAGCAAGTGTGTTTGACAAAAACGAGTTGTGATACCAAACAGCTAGGGGTTATGACAAAAAGCGGATTATAAATAAATAAATTAATAAATATAAATATATAGGGACAAATTACACTGATTGAGCTAGCCCCAAAGTAAATTCGAGACTTGTGTTATGGGATACTAACTCAACAATACTATATTTTATAACAAATACATATATAGAAAAACATCCAAGACACAGGACAATTTTAAATAGGCTATTTTCCAACACGCCCCGACCGGGGATCGAACCCGGAACCTCGGAGTGGTGGACTAGCATGGTGACTACGGACTCATACAATATACAATACAACTGCAACATGGACATACATACATTGATTTAATACTTTGATTCCATATAAGTAGAGTTGATTTTTCGATATAGTTCTTGCAGTAAATTTTGGCAAGCTGTCGGGCTCGATGTTGATTTGTTTGTATATGTACTCTGAGGTGCTTAACTAGATTTATTTCGGTTTCGTCATTGATAGAAAGCCTCACTATTTCACTAGGGCACCTAACATACGTTGTAACAGAATTTATGTGGAAAATCTAACAAAAAAATCAAATTAAATCGGGTGAAAATATCTCAATATTCTCTTCTCTCTCTCTCTACCCAACGGTTGACTGGAAGTGGTTGCTATGCGATAAGTCCGCCTTTGTATAATATTTTTTGTATTTTTCAGACTTCCCAAAAAAAAAAGGTTATCAATTCGTCGCGATCTTTTTTAGGGTTCCGTACCCAAAGGGTAAAAACGGAACCCTATTACTAAGACTTCGCTGTCTGTCCGTCTGTCTGTCACCAGGCTGTATCTCAAGAACCGCGATAGCTAGACAGTTGAAATTTTCACAAATTATGTATTTCCGTTGCCGCTATAACAACAAATACGAAAAACAAAACAAAATAAATATTTAAGGGGGGCTCCTATACAACAAACGCGTTTTTCATAGATAATGGTACGGAACCCTTATTGCACGAATCCGATTCGCTCTTGGCCGGTTATTTATGTATGTTCACCGATAATTCAAAGACGCCTGGACCGATATGGAAAAATTCTTTTTTGTTTCAAAGGGCATACTTGTCAGGTGGACCAATGGAAAATTTATCAAATCAATTTAGTAATCGATGGTAGTTTGGGGGCTTAGAATTTGGGGGTAAAGTCTGTTTTTAGTTTTGAAAAATATTTCATTGTTTCTTTCTTCTGACATTCATTTTGTTAAACAAAACATTTAAACTTTTTCACAGCCCATCATTATATTGTATAAGTTTTATAGCTACCTAAAACAAAAAAACAACATTATGGCCAGGGGCTACACATACAGCGCAGAAATCCTGCCAGCCTCGATAGCCAGGTTTGAGCCAGATAGCGGTTTAAACCTGGACTCAATTTTCATATAAACAGGTGTTTTCGTTTTTAGTTTTAGTTAGTAACTAGCTGTACCCGCGGGCTTCGCTCCCCGTGGTAATTTCGAGATAAAGAGTACCCTATGTCCTTCCCCGAGTCTCACACTATATCCATACCAAACTTTATCCAAATCAGTTTAGTAGTTTAAACACGAAGAGGTAACAAACAAAAAAACAAATATACAAACTCACTTTCGTATTTATAATATTAGTAGGAAGTAGGATAGTAGGATAATAGTACATTATGGTACTAGTGTGTAACATTGGTGATTACCGCAGTGGCGCCATTGAGAATAACAATAAAAACCCATTTTATTTAGTAGATAAAAAGTTTATTTAGGGAACCAATTAGTAAATGTGCAGTTAGTAAAATTATAATTAACTGTTTTTGGTGACATAGCGGTCTTATCGATAGATTATTTATTGAAATACTTTCATGTTCTATTGTAATTTGAGGTGGCTCATTATTCGTGTATATAGGTGAAATCCAATCATTGGATGTACTTGGTGTTTCGTCAGTAGGAATCTTTTATAAATTTTTCAACATCGTCAGATGATAAAACCTTTGAATTCTTGCTTCTAAATCCATCGGTTAATTCGGATAGTCTCTTTAGATAAGCTGACAAATGAAAGTATGTTTTTAAGTCCACTCCATTCTTTGTTCGGACTGTACTTTTTAACATTGAGTATAACACCACAAAGAGCTAGGTTTGTACTTAGAAGATAATTATTTAAAGTATATCTTTCCTTGGAGTTTTCAGGTAGCAAACTTTCTATAACGTTAAGGGCTTCACATCTTATATCGGGCGGTGTACAACATAAATAATTTTCTTCGTAACTAGTACTTGTAGACATTTTAATAAATAAATAACTATAATTTCAACAGTGAAAACGAATTTTGAAAAATGTTTCGCTATGTATGGCGGTAAAAATTAATTAGTTTTCGTATGCGCGCGCATTGCTATCGGCCACAGACTAAACAGATGAGGTTTTTTTTTATTTTCCGCGCATAGGATTTGCGTCTATTCTGCCAAGTACAAAATGGGGAATTTAAAGTTTTCTTTTATTACAGAGAAAACAAAAGTTATATTTAAGTGAAAGTTTTACTTATTAAACAAGTACGACTTAAAATATCTATTTAAATAAGAAGTTGCATGAAATGAGCAAGCAAAAGGAACATTAATTTGTTTATTCTATTGAACACGATCTTTTTTTGAATAAAAACTTTTTCAATAAGAACAAAGCAACTAACCAATAAAATTTAAAAATCTATAACTCATTAGTGAGTTATAGCAATGAAAAAGTGACAGTTTGATTATGGGTGTCATTATGTGCCTAATTGCGGTGACCATAGAGCCACTTTATGAGCAAGTGTGTTGAAAAATTATTTTATTAAGTCTAGTTCATTGACCTACTGTCAAATAAAAACAACTATGTTCAATAATCAATTACCTATGTTTTCATGTTATCTTGACACCATTACAAATATAAATAACCTTCCAAACCCGCATGCAAATAGGTCGTTGGTAATAGAGATATTTGATAAACCAAGGATAATTCATTGATACCTGACCCGAAGCTACCCTCAACGTGATTAGACTGAAATGAGTAGGGTCTTAGATACCGGTCTATTATGTCGATGATGGATTACTACCGTTGATGTAGTGGTCTATACCGGGTGTAAAATCATGATCGACCAACTTATCTTATGGGAACGTGCTCTTAGAGACAAGCGACAGTATCGGCGACGGTCGCGCAGCAGTTTTTGAAAGTTACGCAACCGTTTGCGATAGTCGCGCGACTGACTTGTGTCCCGAGCATAATTGCCCTTTTTATTTTATAACCTACTGTCCCGTTGCTGGTTAACACATTCACGGACACTAAGCCAGACACAATAGAAATAACAATTGAATTACGTCCACAGCCGTAAGTGTCCGTGAATGTGTTAAAGGTCTCTCTCATTTTTCTGTCCAGAGCTGCTTCTGACCAATCACTTTGGAAAGCGGCCAAGTTATCGCGCCAGCTCTTTCTAGACCTACCCCTGCGTATGTACGGAGTTTTTATGTGAATAAATTTTTCAGGGGACATTCTATAACCTGTTCCTCATCATTATCATTATGATCCCTGCCCTTCTTCCGCCCACTGCTGAGCATAGGCCTGTCTCCGTCCACGCCAACTATCTCGGTCCTGCTACATACAAAAAATGCAAATTAAGTGAACTTTTAAAATAAAAAATGTCATACCAAAGAAATCTAACACACAAAACAACGCTCGAAAAGCTGTACCGCTTTGTCAGGCGGGCAATAAGTAATAACGGATAAAACTAACACGATAAATCGTACATTTACTTGTTTACCAACGGCCAACGGATTTATTCGGATAGTATCATATCCCAGGCCGAATCAATGTTTGTTTAGGTACTGAAGTTTTGTTTTAACTTATTCGCCTTTGAACAAATGTTATACTACATTTCCACTCCCGCGGCTCCCGCCTCGTGCTTCGCCTCGTGTTTCAATCCGCGCCTCGCGTGATTGATGAAAAATGAGCTTTATGTTTGCAAGCAAAGCGAGCGAAGCGTCTCAGTTTCGAGATTGGCCAAAAATGCTTCTTTTCATCCTCTTCACAGAATTAATTGACCGAGCGAGCGAAGCAAGCGGAGCGTCTCAGTTTCAAAATTGGCCAAAAATGCTTGTTTACACTCTCGTTACAGAATAGATTTACCGAGCGAGCGAAGTGAGAGAAGCGTCGCCACTACGGAGACGAGTGTTGCGAGTCACGCACATTACGAGACGAGGCGAGACGCGAGCCATGAGCGTCTATTTACACTTCTGTCTCGCGGCTCGGCTCGCGCCTCGCCTCGCGACTCGTACGCTGGTAAAAATGGACTATTTTACGGTGTGTTTCGGATTACGCAAATACATCTTCTTTAGCCATTCGATATGGTTTTTCCGTCAAAGATATTTTATTACAAATAAGATGATAAAGTAATACGATATAAGTATGTGAAGGTGTTCATTATAAACTTAGTCGTACAACGAGATATTTGTAGTTCGTGATCTAGAATAGAATATCATATTTAGGTAAACATACAAAGAAGTTAACAATGACAGCTAAACACTGTTTTGATTATTTTTGTTATTATAAAAATGACGTAACTACTCTACAGAAAAGTAAAATCTAATACATCCTAGGTAATATATTATCAAAAGACGTTATTTTCATTACAACCGAATTAGAAATATTTTTCAAGTAATAGAAATTCACTATTTTTTTACCAACTGAAAATAACAAGTGTTATGTCGTATCAAGCGTTAAAGAGATAGGTGGCAGTTTGGCACTTACTACACCGACAAGAGCCACTTAAATCTTAAATAAATTCACTTTTCCTTTCCTTATAGACGAGCGACACCTGTCAGCCGACTCTATCGCCGACCTTAAAACTTAGTGGGGGCACTGCACCCTAGTTCACTAGTATAATTTATTTATATATTTAGGGCATAGGTTCTCTCGCTCGTCTGTAAGAGCGCTAAGTTAAGTCGGCACGGTACCTACGACATCTTCCATTTTACTGTGTCTTTTATCATCTTCACAAGCTTATCTTTATTTCATCTATTTACATACTGAAGTCCATGATTAATGGCACTCTATGTCTAGTCATAAAACAACTAAGATAAGCGATTAAGAAGGGTATAATGTATGAAGCAAAACCCACCATGCATAGAAATAGGTTTATGGAATCAATTAGAGGTCCTATAATATTAATGAGAAATTCTTGCATACATTAACTTGTGAGGGTTCCTGCGCGTAGTCATGCATCCGAATCACAGGGACTGTTTGAGTCACGATTAATTTATAAATTGGGAATAAAACTACGACTTTATCCCGTCCCCGCCGTCACGGCAGTGGTTTTTTACTATCGATAGTACTATCAATAGTATTTCATTGTTCTTGATAAATAGTTAAATATCGATAGACCTATCGATGGGTAATAGTTTGCAATTGCAAATTTTCTATTGATGACAACCAAAACTATTGATACTATTAATGTTTTATAATCGATACTTTCGATAATATTTGTCAGGGTAAACTACCGATAAGCCTATCGATATTGTGACTATTTTTTTCATCATTTCAGCCGCATAACTTCCACTGCCGGACATAGGCCTCTTTCAAAGATTTCCAAAATGACCGATCAAGAGCAGCCTGCATCCAGCGCTATCCAGCGACCCTGGTCAGGTCATCTAACCACCTTGTAGGTGGGTGCCCTACGCTTCGCTTGCCATTACGCGGTCGCCATTCAAGAACCTTTTTGCCCCATCGGCCATCGGTTCGTCGCGCTATGTGTCCCCCCCACTGCCACTTCAACGAGCTAATCCGCTGGGCTATGTCAGTGACTTTTGTTCTTCCACGGATTTCCTCATTTCTGATTCGATCACGTAGGGAAACACCGAGCATAGCCCTCTCCATAGCGCGTTGAGCGACCTTGAGCTTTCTTATGAGACCCATAGTAAGGGACCACGTTTCAAAGCCATAAGTCATCACTGGTAACACACATTGGTTGTAGACCTTAATCTTGAGGCGCAGAGGTATTTTGGACGAGAAGACATTGCGTAGCTTGCCGAACGCTGCCCAGCCAAGTCAGATTCTACTATTTTTTTTACCGTCTTATTATAAAAACAGGACTAACTTTGTTTCTAGGTTTAAACCATTATCCGTCCCAATCAAGATGACATTCAGTAAAGTGAAACCAACTCATCTGTCAATGTCAACTTGATTTTGGTAGATAATGGTTTAAACCTAGTAACAAAGTTAGTCCTGTTTTTATTAAAAGGTGGTTAAATTCTACGGTCAAACTATCGATAGTCCTGCAACGCTAGCTTCTAAGCCCGGTTTACTCGGCTTTTCTAGTTCCACTGTACAAACTTATAGAAAATATGCAGGTTGAGATGTAAAAATAATTATTTTTTCCAACTGCTTAAAGTAATGTTTTATAAAAATATAAGTACTCATTATGAATTTAAGAATATACAAAACGTGCTGCCAGGTACATACTCATCCTTCTTTATTAACCTGTTATTGTGTCCCACTGCTAGGCAAAGTCCTCTCCCTGTTCTTTCCACACGCACTTGTTTTTAAGCACACTGTTATATCTATAGCCTAACGGCCCTGGGCTCTGTCTACCCCGTCAATGATATAGACGTAAAAAAGTATCTATCTGTATCTGTTATGTTATTATCTTCCAGATAATCTATAAACAAATATTTTTCGTTCAGGTATTTTTCCTGCAGGTACGCTATCATATCATACTAATTTAATTGTAAAAGTACATTTATTTTTTGTAAACTATACATTTTATATAAACTTAACTAGCACATTTTATAATTAATCATTATAATCATCATCAGGTCAGGTCTTTTTGTCTCCACTGCGGGAACACGACCCTCTTTGTACTACCAGAGATATACTTGGCCAGAGCAGCCGGAGAACTTTGGGCTACACTCTCCACGCTGACCAGACGGGTAGGAGAGGTCTCACTGATGTTTATGAGCTTTGTTCAGCTTGTATTTTCTAAGTCGCCTTCTACGGGAGGAATTGGAGTGGCCCTATTCTACTCTGCCGGAAACCACACGGCTTAGTACAATATTTGAGTATATAGGTTTATAATAAATGTTTAAGACAATTTATCGAGTAAAAATTAAGAGTTAGTCTCGAATGGTCACGTTTATTGTCAATCGCATATCCCCACAGCAGGAACTAGTCTTAATAGTGCAAATGAATTGTCTTGTATGTGAATTATAAGAGTTAGCCTCAAATGGTCTTCAATCCAAATAGTCTATGTAGCAACTCGTCAAACACGCTCGTAGGAAGTGGTCTTAAGATTAATCTCGTCCAAGTACGATGTGGTCTGAAGTAAGATGTCAAATATATTCAAATGGTATTGTAAATCTGAATACATTTGTGTAAGAAAAGACGTGGAAGCGAGTTCATGCATGACAAGAGCTTTTACTCGTATTTTTCGCAGTCGCTTTGAAAGAAATCAAAAGCCAATATTGATCTTGTTGGAACTTTCGGTCCTTTTGTATTTCTCACCGCAGACACGAAAGTAGGGTGTTATATCTGAGTTTAATGCATTTATTCAGCTAGTAAAGTTGTTTCAGATGACTGAACTTTTGCTGATCACCTGATTGTCTGATATGTAAGATGATCCGTGCTTTGGAGGGCACGCTAAGTCGGTCATGGTCACTGTCTATGACATTGGTCGTTACCTAAAACCATGTCAGAGGCCTTTAAGGCGGTTTAAAAACTCTGACACTAGTGTTAGTCACTAACACTCACGATAAGAAGAAGAAGAAGAGTTGACTGAACTAGTCGATGTTTGGTTGATCTTATTTTTTATTAGCTAGGTAATACCCACGTGATCAAATTTTGTCGATCCCGCCCGAACTTCATATTTCTTCCGGGATTAAAGTATAGATAATAGGCATGACGACTAGAAAAATATTTTTGGTCTATCAGTTAGATTATTAAAAAATATTGTACACGTTTTTTTTCTTTTCTCTGAGAAACCAAAAATGACAAAGACACAACGCATTGAAATTTCGCGTGACGTCACGGCTGGGTACGATTTTTACTTAATTGTGACTTCGCAAGCGGACTCAAGAACTTTGACGCTCCGTATCTTTGTGATTTTTTCTTTATTGGTAAACTGAAAAATGCGGGTCCATTATTTTTGGATAATTTAAAAGACGGACAAATTACAATCATACTTTTCGGACCCTGTCGTCACCCCTATTAAGGTAACATCTATCTAAATACCATATTTCATTCTAGTTTGAACAAACATCCATACAAAGTTTTGTTACTAAATCAAAATATAAAAATAATTCTTCAGAATGGTAATCTTACATAAAAAACAACATAAATAAATACATGCATTTATATCACCTAAAAGACCCTACAGAATTATTATTCATTTAATAAGCCTATATAGTTTTGTTACTGTTTGTTGTTCCGTAATAATTTTTAAATAAATAGTACTGCGTTTTTCGACTATCACAAAACACCTTACCTTTTTACTTTATCTAATTTTATATCAGTTGTATACAGATATGTTTCCTAATAATCACCATTTCCAAAACCACTCGTACCTGAAACAAAAAGAAATGTATTTTAAATTACAAGTTTATTTACCAGGCAAACTTAAAATAACCAGACTTTCAATAGTTTTATATGTAAACGCCATCTAGTGATAAGCGAAGGAATTATATAGTAGAATTAACATCCGTAGCGCCATCTTTTAACTACATAGCGATAAAAAAGGCCTAACCGATGCTTACCAAACATAGCTAAGAACCACCGCAAGGGAACTTGCTTTTATTTAGAAAAAGCCGCATTAAAATCGGTCCATTCGTTCGAGAGCTACGATGCGACAAACACGTCAAACTTATAATAACCCTCTTTTTAATCGGGAGTTAAAAAATACAAAAATAATTACTAATGCAATCCAAATGAACATTTAACAATATTAGTTCCGGAATTTAGGTAAATTTCCGACCAAACCGAATTCGTATTTGATACAATATTGGTTGTTAGATAATTAATGTTGATTAATTATTAGAGGAAGAGCTCATACTCGTATGTAATAGAAGTTATATTATGTCTAGGTAGGTACTCATCGATATGAAAACTAGTGGACTCGTATATACTCGTATTTGAAGTCAGAAGCTCCCTCGATGCAATCAAAGGATCTTCCCTAATCTTGGATCGAAACTTGTTAGGGATTAAGTAAGTAAACAACACTTTATCGCACCAAAAACACATTTAAATAGTTATTAAATGTCTCAGTTTCGAGATTGGCCAAAAATGATTTCCTTCGGCTGTCTGTCAGTTTGTCTGTCCATCTGTTTTCGCCTACAAGTCTCATTTCTCCACCGACTCTCGTTAAATTTTGTGAGACGGTTCGAAAATTATTTTTATTGTCGATTCAGTTTTTGAATCTTTTCAAAATGGCGGAAATATGGGGGTTGCACAACTTTTAAAATATCTAATTTCAGCCACTTCTTAAGACACAACATTTTGTCTGAACAACTTTGGTATCCGACAAACTTCAACGGATCCGGGTGACTCGCGAAGTCTACATACAGCTCACAAAGCCAATAGTAATATACAGTTTAGTGTAGGTATACAATAAGGGCCTTATCGCCAAGGCAATCTCTTACAGGCAACCTTTGGATGACGGGAATTGTGCTAAATAATAAAAGGTGCCATGAAGAGAGTAATGTGATTTTATTTTTGTGATACTTGTGACACTAAAATAAAGAGGTAATGTGAAAATCGATTGAATATATTAGTATTGAAATAATATACATATAGAAAAATTGTATAATAAGTGGGATTGGGCGGGGCTTGTTTGCCGCATGCATCCTGATAGTTGGGCCACTTTGGTAACAAAGTGGACTCCCGAAGATAAGATAAAATTTCTTTATTGCACCAAGTATTACAATAATCAAAAGTACATTTTAAATATAGTAGGTACAAAGGCGGACTTATCACTGAAGTGATTTCTTCCAGCCAACCTTTGGGTAAAAAAGACTATAAAAGATGTGGGGGAGTTGGCGCAGTTAGAGTATTACAGTGTAGAAGAATACAAGTATACAAATAAATAATAGGAGTACATCCTATAACATATAAACGAACAATAAAGTAATATAAAATGCATAAACTATAAAATAGGAACATACAGTTTGAGAGGGAATGGTTGGAAGTGGCACACGATCGAGATATTTGGAAGGAGATGGAGGAGACCTTTGCCCAGCAATGGGACAGTAGAGGTTTGATGGACTGATACGTTGGATGGACTGTGTAAGGGAGGATATGGGTAGGAAGGGGGTGACGGACGGATTGACTGGAGATAGATCAAAGTGGAAGGAACTCACATGCTGTGCCGACCCCACATAAAAAGTGGGACAAGGATAAGGCAGAGGAAGAGGGACAGTAGAGGTTTATTAAAAAAAATAGATATACTTACATATATATGGTCTAACAAAAAATACTAAAACTATTTCAAGACTGAATTCAGTCCATGAAACTAAACAATTTTCCCTAAGGAACACGTATCGAAAAATTAAAGGAAATTTTTGGCCCCCCAAATAAGATGACCGATTAGCTAGTCCGAGTCAAAAATAGATGTTCATATTTTGCTACACGTTTCTAGGGGAAAGTCTTGCACCATCATGGACTAAAATCACTTTTTTTGTTTTGTTAGACTTAAGATTAAGAAAAGAAAAAATAAAGATAGGTTCTAAATTTTATTGAGAAAAAAGTAATAACAACAAAAAAAACTAAACTAAACTATATTAAACTAAGCTATAAAATAAACTTATACTAAATTATGCTAAAATAAAAAAATCTCATCTTGTCCATGCGGCATGGTTGCAAGAACGCTGGCTGCGTTTCCTCGCTGGATAGCAATGCTGATCCGTTGAGCGAAAAAACAGCCAGCCCTCTTGTCACCTGCAGCGGCTATCAGTCGCGGGGAGATTTCCTTAAAAAGTCTCCTCGCGCCAGGGCCCCATGGTCCAAATGTTTCAACACCAAACGGCACAAATATATAATCTCCACTGAGAGATGAATATTTGCGCCGCTTGGCAGCCTCAGCACCTTCAGCAGCCGCCCCGGCCCTCAGGGCTGACTCCCTGAGATGGGAAGGCGCCAGTGTGTCCACACATGTTGCGTCCCACACTAGAGCTCTTCCGCGTTCCCAGGGAATCAGCGACATCCCATCTGCCCTCTTGCCATCATTTCGTGATACACCCCGGGGTTCCAGGGTGCAGGGAACGTTTATGGTAGCAAGAGCCCTTTTGATGATGTCATTTAAAGAGCCGTGGCGAGAAAGTCTACCTGCGCTAAGGTGACAATATAGGCCGTGGAGCCCAGACCGATCGACGTCACTGCCGCATGGACAACGATGGGGCGAACATACCGGCGTTCCTAGGCGGAGACCAACTGCCGTACGGAAACTATTATTGTCCAGCAGTGTACCAATGTTGAGGGATGGAATAGCATGCAGCCAGTGGCTAGACTCATTGGAAGAGACTGCTAGAAGCCGAGCGCGATCGATGTCACTGTGGAAATTTTGAGCCAAATCTTTGAAAGTTTTCTCCACTAAAGGGGTATCCCAGCGTTTTTGTTGGTTTAATTCCACTGGAATACCTTCTTCAGGGCAGAGAACTGACCAGGTTTCCTTTGCCTCAGCTACAAGGTCAATTGCGACATCGTCTTTTTTTAAAATTCCTTTGCATAGTTCTAAGACACTGTGAGCAGAGGAAAGGAAAGCTGGAAGGGCAACACTAGAAATTTTCCTGATGCCTATGCCACCGTTTTTTATTGGTAGAGTTAATTGGTTCCAAGAGTTATCGCTAAAATGCAAATTTAGAATTTTTTCAACGGCGGCATAAAGGCAAGCATCTAATTTGTTTATTATTTCCGAATGTTTCCAGATTGGACTAGAACGGAGGAGATAGGTAAATTTGGGGACAAAAAGGCAGTATTTGAGAATGGTATATGCTATGTGGGAATTTAGAATATCCAATCTGGAGGTTGTAAAAGTAAAGTTATCTAATTTCTTTTCCAAAAGGGGTTCAATACTATCGTCAAATAGTGGTGCGCCAAGGAGAAGTAAAGAATCTTTGGATGTCAAAGTTATGTCAGGGGATATATCCATAAACTTGTCCAGAATATTTTTTTTTGTTGTTTCCGAAAGGTTCTCGTCAATATATAACTCACATTTTTTTAAATTCAGTTCTAAGCCAATACTTTTAAATTTTTCAATGATAGTCATAAAATCAGTGTAAACTGAGTCTTTACTTCCCCCAAACGTCCCATCATCAAGAAACCACACGTTTAATTTTGAATTTAAAGAAGAGATGATAGGATGAATACCTAGGCTAAAAAGCGCCGGCCCTAGAGGATCACCTTGTTGCACTCCAGTTGAAGAAAGAATTGTGTTTTTTTCGTACAGTAATTTGGAAGGGGTAGCATAGCACTGATTGACGAAAGAGAAAAGGTCTGGGATGTAAGTAGAAACTTCTTGCAACAAAGCTTTCCTATCAATAGAATTAAAAGCATTCTTCACATCGACCTTAAGCAGCACCTCTCCATCGTTGTTTTTCAAAAAAGTGCGTACGGAGTGAACTGCTGCTTCGCAAACGCCCCTGCTGCCAAAACCTAATTGAATTGGTTGAAATTTGTTTCTTAAGGTTGAGGCTATGTGCGTGCAGGCTAATTTTGCCGCTAAACGACGAAGGGTGGACCCGATAGCTATCGGCCGCACACCACCGTCTTTTTTCTTAAAAGCACATAGCCTCTAAAGGACTTGTATTCGCCTTCAGTACTTGATAAAAGTCTAGATGCAATACATTTATCAAAGTAGCTATAAAATATGACGCCTATAAATCAGAACTGCCATAGGAAACCGGCAAGCTATAAAATTTGCCAGCGCAGCGGTCGGCGAAATGTAGAATTTTATGTGCCAGTTATATTGTTGAGGGATTCTCTTTAAAACTTTAAAAATATGAATTTTATGATTGGAATTGGAAGAAAGTTTTATGAACTGTTTTTAAACAGTCGTGTTTATGTCTTTTTTATGTATAATTTGATATAAGTCTTCTTCTTCTTCTTATCGTGTGTGTTAGTGACTAACACTAGTGTCAGAGTTTTTAAACCGCCTTAAAGGCCTCTGACATGGTTTTCGGTAACGACCAATGCCAAAGACAGTGACTGGGACCGACGGCTTAATGTGCACTACGAAGCACGGATCATCTTACTTATCAGACAATCAGGTGATCAGCCTGCAATGTCCTAACCAAACTAGGATAACAACACAAAGTCGTTGCCCCCGCTGGGAAACGAACCCGCGACCTCCGGGTATGAGCCAAATGCTCTAACCACTATACTACACCACGGAGGCAGTTTTATATATTTGATATAAGTAATCTTTAATTTTTTTTTGCATATTATTTTGCTTCCAAAAAACTTCTATTCTTCTTATTTAAGAGCTAAGTGGCTCTTGCCTGTGAAGTATGCGCGAAACTTTTCGGCCTTCAGCGTTATTATTGACCGAGCGCGCGAAGCAAAATGCTATTTTCCGATTGTCTTGTCAGTTTGTCAACCGATTCTCGTGAAATTTTCTAAGGAGGTCCGAAAATAATATCGATTTTTTCGTCGATTCAGTTTTTAAAATGACGGTAATATGGGGGCGGAAATATATTGCCAACAGAAAAGAAACATATTTCAGCCAAGTAAAGTTTTTTCCGTAAACCTAGATTTATTTTTGGAAAATTTATTTATTCACTCTTTTCGTTCATCTGGCAGTTGCTCCGACTTTTGCTTTAAATTAGGTCATGATAAACCTAGTGCAAATTGAGAAGTGGTTGCAACTTAATATTTATACAAATATCTCTTTATGTCAAAATAAACGACATTACCCCATATTTTGAAATTTCAGTAAATAAACGTTTTCTCTCGTCAACTTGTCACTTATAATTATGTAAACCAAGCAAATAAGTATGCACTCTTCATTAAAACTCAATATCAAACTAGAGGTATCAAAGAATGTTCAGTTTTCCACACACCCGCGCAGTTATGAAATGCTAATGCAAGCAAACCTTGCCTCCCCGCTCCAATGCAGATTTTCAAATTAACTTACATTTTAGATGAATATTTTGAGAGTGAAATTTAAGTATTGTTAGAAAATACAAATAAAAAGTCTCTATATAAACTCTGTGGTGTAATTGTTCTATAATAATGTTTTACTGCTTTGTCTGATGGCCGTTTGTGCAAACCATAATAAAAAAAGTCTATGTCTATGGTGCAAACCACAAATTCAAGTTTCCTTTCTACTGGGCTACTTCACACTAACAATATAATCTTCTTTATGTATAAAAATTATGTGTCACGTTGTTTGTCCGCGATGCACTCCTAAACTACTGAACTAATTTTAAATTTGATTCGCACACCGTGTGCAATTTGATCCAACTTGAAAGATAGGATAGCTTACATAGTCGCAATATTATTTTATTGCACTGGACTGATGCAGATACGTCGGAGTCATAAAGTCGCGGGCATCAGCTAGTATAGGTATATAATATAATGACACTAATATAATCAATCATACCATAACACTAGTATTAAAAAGGCGAAAGTTTGTGTGTGTGTGTATGTTCGTTTCTATTTTACGCGCAAACGGCTGGACATATTTTTATAAAATTTGGTATGCAGACAGTGGCTACTTTAGGCGTGGGTAACACCGCGGGGTGCAGCTAGTATCTTATATTTTCTATGTGAATTAGTTGGAATTCGATTATATATATCAACAATAAGTTTTTACCGTACTTATAGCTATTCTTCTACATTTCAAATTAAAAACCAGGTTCTCGTCGGTGTCATTGTACCTATTATTTTGGGTGTTTGTCTACTTTCCTGCCAAATTTCCGTTTGCCGTGTGGTTTCTGTCAAAGTAGAATAGGGCCACTCTAAGACCTCCCGTGGATGTCGTAGAAGGTAACATTTAAAAACAAGTTAAACAAAGCTTATAAACATCAATGATACCTCTTCATCCCGTCTGGCCAGCGAGGAGAGTGTAGGCCAAGTCTTCTGACTGCTCTGGCCATGTATGGCTCTGGTAGTCAGAGAGGGTCGTGCTCCTGCAGTGGAGACAAAAAGACCTGATGATGATGATGACGATACCAAACTGTATGACGAGTAATTTGTCGAACAAACACCAGATTATTCATGTCGATTCGCTTGCTCTTTACAAATCTTCGTAACTTTTGAACACGGGCTATTGAACCAAAATTAATTTTAACAATTGAAGATCGCGGCGGACCCAACTTAAATTAAATTTAAACATTGGGCATCAAGTCGAGCACTCCAGTTAATGTTCAGCCCGAACGTCATTTACATTTAAAATGGATCCAGCATTGAACACATGTTGAATAATATTATTATCTGTCAATTTGAAAGTAAAGTTTATGCACGAGCCAAATGCGTTTTATGTTGTCAAAGTTTTTATATGGTAATATATATTTTCACACATCAATTTTTTTAGATGAATTAAAAGAGGTTTGTCTGGATCGTCATAGTCTCTGCCTACTCTATGGGAAACAGGCGTGTATAATGTAGGTATGTATTTACCAAATGTTTTATAAATCCTGTACTTTTACCAAATTTTTTATCTCTTGCAATCCATCTTTATTTAGTAAGTAGATGCACCCGGTGTTACCCATGGTTCATCGTCATCATCATCATCGTCAGGTCTTTTTAGTCTCCACTGCAGGAGCACGACCCTCTCTGTACTACCAGAGCCAGTGTATACTTGGCTAGAGCAGCAAGAGGACTTGGCCTACACTCTTCTCGCTGGCTAGACGGATAGGAGAGGTCTCATTGATGTTTATAAGCTTTGTTTAACTTGTATTTCCTACCTTACCCACGGTTAATAGTAGCCTATGTGTTATTCAAAGGAGTTAGCTTTATGCATGCAATAAGCACGGGGTGGCACTTTTATCGAATTAAATTTTCTACTTCATTAAATTTATTTAACATAATCCGTCTTTTTATAAAACGCAGACTATCTTTGTTACTAGGTTTAAACCATTATCCGACCAAATCAAGTTGACATTTTTAGATGAGAAAATGACGTATACCAGATGTCAACTTGATTTGGTCGGATAATGGTTTAAATCTAGTTACAAAGATGCGTCTGCGTTTTATAATAAGACGGAATGTATTTTAGCAAAAATGAAGCTTATTAAGAAAATTCAATTCTGTCGACAGACTTGCAACCCTGTTTCAGACGTTCTTCAGAATATGCATAATAATAACGAAAACTAAGCGCTAATTGCCCGACTTGTCAGAAGCACACCCTTAGGTGCTCTTAATGGCCACTTATAAAGTAATTTACTTGATGGTTAATAAAGAAAAGCCGGGGGATGAAATTGCTTGAATTTTATATCAGCTTTGCGTTTGTGGAAGCTGCTATCATGCTGATCTAGGAGGAAAAAAAACTGTTTTCATACAAGAAAGGGTAGAAGAGTACTCTCTTCTACCCTTCTACTTTCTTCCTCATCCTACCCTTTCTTTGTCTACCCTGTGCCACTCTAATAAAATATTGTATACTAGCGATAAATGTATTTTGCTTGATATGCAGCCATAATAATGGTTTAAACCGAGTCGTAAAGTTAGTTCTATTTTTTATTTGACGTCCTCCGTGGCATAGTGGTCACCATGCTAGTCCGCCACCCAGAGGCCCGGGTTTGATCCCCGGTCAGGGCAAAATGGAAAATAGCCTTTTTCAAATTGTCCTGGGTCTTTAATGTTTATCTATATATGTATTTGTTATAAAATATAGTATCGTTGAGTTAGTATCCCATAACACAAGTCTTGAACTTACTTTGAGGCTAGCTCAATCTGTATAATTTGTCCCTACATCTTTATTTATTTATATTTATACTCCCATGCTGGTCTGGGAGAAATAAAAAAAAAACTTAGAATGTACCAGCTGCTTCTCTTCCCACGCAGATCGTAAAAGCCGATCGAGGGAATGGGCAAAAATGCAAATCATGTTAAAAGGCGATGCGGCTAGCAACCCATCACTGTATTGATTGCTTTTCCATCTTCTCGCTCACCATGACGCTAAAAGTGGCTTTTGGGTCTTGCGGCCCTGGGCTCTGCATAGAACCACAAGACCCAAAATGCTCTGCCTGCCCCATTAGGGATAAAGGCGTGACAGTATGTATGTATGTATTATATTTATAATAGGACGGAATCTCTTTTAGTAAAAATGTTGCTCATTAAGATATTCAATTCTGTCGCGTACACCGACTTGCAACCCTGTTTCAGACGTTCTTCAGAATATGCATAATAATAACGAAAACTAAGCGCTAATTGCCCGACTTGTCAGAAGCACACACTTAGGTACTCTTAATAGCCACTTATAAAGTAATTTACTTGATGGTTAATAAATAAAGCCGGGGGATGAAATCGCTTGAATTTTATATCAGCTTTGCGTTTGTAGAAGCTGCTATCATGCTGATCTAGGAGGAAGAAAAGCTGTTTTTATTACAAGAATATAGGTACGTTAAAAAAATTATACCCGAAAACGGAAGCTATAAACGGCTATCAATGTATATTGAAATGTGCTAGTCAAGACCTTTCATTTAAAACCCTCGGATCAAATAATGAACACCACACGATATTAAAAAAATACATTTTTTGTATGTAAATTTTTTGTCATTCAATGACGAATCGATTGTCACATTATTTGTCAAAATTGGATAAGCGGTTCAAATCAAATTCTATGTCAATGGTTCGAATACTAACGGTGGAACACTGATAGATATCCACATATACACATACTTACATACATACTTACATACATAGACAGCTAAAATCATTACCCTTTATTTGTTGTAGTCGGGTAATAAAAAAACCAAAGTTTACTTAACCCAATTGAAAAAAATATCTAGGTATGTATTGTCTTTTGTGAACATACATTTTAAAAATAATAAATAATAGTTATAGTATGTTTGATTTAAATTTTCCGCCCGTATGTTTAGAGTATTTCATGCAATCTGTACACAATAGCTACTGCAATGCTTTGTTTGCGTGATTCGTGGAACATGGCGTTTTGTATTGTTAGAGCAATCACTGATATTCAATTTCGCTATTTTATAAAATAGTGATATAGAATTTTCTGTATAACATATTGGTTATAGCGCAAAAAATTAAAAAATACTGATTATAAAAGTCAAATTGAATAAATAAATCCAGTGAGTCAGTCAATCATAAAAATACTAGGTTTAAATTATTTATATCAATATCTGTTTGAGCTTTTGATGTAACTGGATTGGATTAGATTCTAGATAAGCTAAATATGGCAAATTTCATGCATGTAGTTTAGAAAGTTCGTATATTTAATAAGTATGGCAAAATTCTAAAGTTCGTGAATATATACATACGGCTATTGCGTCAGTTTCATGTTTGAACTTTGCTGGCTACGCTGCCACTGCCGCATGTCTATATAACATATCCTGTTTATCTCGGAACACATTTCTCAGAGCAGGAAGCTGCGATCAAGGGCTTCGGTAATTTGATATTTTGCGCTTCAGCCGTGCGGAATGCCGCGGAAAGTAATCTCGAACAAACCTCATGGAAAGCATAACACCGCACGGAAAGTAAGTTTGGAACAAAACATATAGAAATTGTAACGCTGCACGGTAAGTAATCTTAGGCTAAACCCAATGGAAAGAGTAACCTCCTTCTAAAGACTTCTTATTTTCGGCATCACCAGTGGGTTGACTGGTAGATAAAGCCTATTGCTTTAAGTCCGCCTATTACATTTGTAATGAAGTTAAATAAATAAATAAAATAACGCCGCACGGGAAGTAATCTTGAGATAAACCCAATGGAAAGCGTAACGCCTCACGGGAAGTAATCTTGAGATAAACCCAATGGAAAGGGTAACGCCGCACGGTAAGTAATCTTGAGATAAACCCAATGGAAAGCGTAACGCCTCACGGGAAGTAATCTTGAGATAAACCCAATGGAAAGGGTAACGCCGCACGGTAAGTAATCTTGAGATAAACCCAATGGAAAGCGTAACGCCTCACGGGAAGTAATCTTGAGATAAACCCAATGGAAAGGGTAACGCCGCACGGTAAGTAATCTTGAGATAAACCCAATGGAAAGGGTAACGCCTCACGGGAAGTAATCTTGAGATAAACCCAATGGAAAGGGTAACGCCGTACGGGAAGTAATCTTGAGATAAACCCAATGGAAAGCGTAACGCCTCACGGGAAGTAATCTTGAGATAAACCCAATGGAAAGGGTAACGCCGCACGGTAAGTAATCTTGAGATAAACCCAATGGAAAGGGTAACGCCTCACGGGAAGTAATCTTGAGATAAACCCAATGGAAAGGGTAACGCCGCACGGGAAGTAATCTTGGGATAAACCCAATGGAAAGCGTAACGTCGCACGGAAACTAGTCTTGGAACAAAGCTCATCGAAAGCGTAACACTGTTCGGTAAGTAATCTTGGAACGGAAAGTAATCTTGGAACGGAAAGTAATCTTAGAACGGAAAGTAATTTTTGAACAAAACACATCGAAAGCGTAACGCCGCACGGAAAATAATCTCGAAACAAACTTCATTGAAAGACGCGTTGACGTAAGGTACATTTATTTATATAATTCTACTGTTTATTCGGTTATTAGACCTTTACAGGCACTTTAACACTTCAATAGGTATAATTTACTACATTACGTAAAGTATATATTGATTTTTTATATGTAAATTACCGATACCGTTGCTTCGCAATGACTACCGCTGTGAAAAATCGCCGAAAAAAACTCATTTCCACAGTATTACTAGCCTATTCACCAGAAGGGCTTTGTTGATTATCACTACATTTTTTTTTCTTTCCTTTTAACCGTACCTCCTGACTATTCGAAATGTAAGTAAGATAATGTCGATTTTTTTGTATTCAGTAAATAATGTTTAAAAAATGACGTTTTTAATTTTGGCCCTTACAGTGTTTGCAGATAATTAAAAAGGACCTTTTTAAATTATTATTCAAGGTTTGGATTCCATGGGGCATTCCTGAGGTTTCATTAAAAATTTAAAACACCATTGACTTTTTTAATTAGGTGAAACTTTAAATGAAATTTCAAAAATATTGTAATGAAGTAATTTACTTTATGCTTTATTTATTTAAAAAGCTATACTACCAAAGCATTTTAGAAAATTAAACAAAATCAAAATATTTCCGGAGTTTTGGAAATTGGTCTAGCTGTTCGCTTTTTTTTATTAATTACTTTCCCTGAAAAATGGGAGGTACCCGTGGCATCAACATTGTGAAGGATGCAACCGGGATCGCCCTTAACTGAGAGATCTAATAAGCTTACAAATAAATACCAAGCAGTTTAGATATTGGCTTTGCATCTGTGAGGGATAAGTTCGATTCTCAAAAGGGTCACATGTATTTTAAATCGTTTAGAGATTGAATCTTAAATATATATATTTCCATACTAATAAGTAACTCTGTAGTCTCTGTAGTAGTACTCTGTCTGTCTGACTGTTACCTCTTCACGCTTTTACTACTAAACCGTTTTAGATAAAGTTTGTTATGCGCATGATATAGTTTGAGACCCGAGAAAAAACATAGGATTTATCCCAAAAATCATTCATTAAGGGAATGAAAAGGAAACTTTCTATGGGGAATCATATTTTTCCATACAAAAATTGACTTATTACACATATTTTATTTTATTTTATTAAGAAGACCAACAACTATTCTAAGTTACATAGATAACTATATAGACACAGAGAGCCCATTACAGGTCCTCACTGATAGAAAACATTGTATTTTATAAAAGATTACGATCTCTAAATATGAAGTTATCATTTCCATGCTCTTAAGAAACCGCATATTCAGTCAGTTATTAATTCATGTAAATATAATAGTATAGTAGTCATATATATTGTAACTTATACAGTATTAAAATTACGCAGACACGAAAGCGGGTCGCGGGTAAAAGCGGGTATAGTGTAGATATAAATACTACTAATATTAGCGTTGCTTCCGACCATCTAGTCTCATATAGACAGAGCTAATTGATCGTTGTTTGTGAAAGTGCTTACAGTGGCCAGAGCTTGGAATATGCTCTCCTATGTCCCATTTTTCATTACTATTTTGCTCGATAGCTTGTATTTTAACGCTATTGAGAGTTTAGTTTTTTTAGTTATTAAAAGATGATTGGAAAGAAACAGCTCAGAGCAGACTTGAATGGAAAAGATGGAGGGAGGCCTTTGCCCAGCAGTGGGACACGTGATGGCTCATATTATTATTTTTATTAAAACTTGCTGAAAAAACTTTTTCATCCTGATCATCATAATAACCACAGGAAGTCCACTGGTGGACATAGGCTTCGTCCAACAGTTTCCTAAATGTCCGATCAGAAGTGGCCTGCATCCAGCGACTTCCTGCAATCTTGCTCAGGTCATCTGACCACCTAGCAGGTAAGCGTGGTCCCAATTCATCCAGATACACCAATTTCTTGACAATAATAGTTTCAGTAGGTGCTTATATATATTGTACATCCCTTTTCCAACTTCTTGCCCACCATCACGCTAATAGTGACTTTTGAGTATGGCGGCCCTAGGCTCTAGTTGCTTAGAGCCGCAAAACCCAAAATATTCTGTTTGCCCCATTATGGATAAAGACGTGATCGTATAACCTATATCGTTAGACTTTATATATTTCACAACCACACTTAGTGTGAAGTTTGAATCTCTTTCATAAGGCTTTTTCTACCGTGTTAGTGATAAAGATATAGATAGATATGGATATACTTAGTACATATACTACATATAGGTAAACATTACGTCTTTATCCCTATTGAATTAGACAGCCTAGGGACGTAAGATCCAAAGGCTTAGGGAGGCGTAAAAGGGAATCAAACTGTCGACAAAAAAGACGACTTGCTACTTTTTTTTTACATATATATGGACAAATTACACTGATTGAGCTAGCCCCAAAGTAAGTTCGAGACTTGCGATAAGAGATACTAACTCAACGATACTATATTTTATAACAAATACATATATAGATAAACATCCAAGACCCAGGACAATCAAAAAGTTTATTATCATGATTCAAATTCTAGGGAAGAGAAGCAGCTGGTATACTCCAATGTTTTTATTTTCTCCCAGACAAGCATGGAGGAACTGATATAATTAATATAAGTACAAGAACATTCAATCAAACCTAATTCGCAAGTTCAGAAGTTCGAGCGCGCTAAGAAGCTCTTAGTCAATCAAATGTCACCAAATTAGCTTGACCCCGCCAGTTTAGCTTAAAAGGGTATCGCAAAGGCCAAATTATATTTGCAAGTTTTGAACGTAATTTAGGAAGGCGTCGGGGAAGTGGTAAACATCTACTTTAAGATGGTAAATACATCGAAATTAGGAACTTTGCCAGTATGTTCTGTTGCAAACCTTATAATATTATTATTCGGACGCCTTTGATAAATCGTATAGTTACTAAGATATAATTGGAAAAAGGTTTATGTTATATTCCAATTTTTAACTACTTACTACTACAATTTTACTACTTCGAATAATTAATCTTTTGATTAAAACTAGCGTAAGACACAGACATTCTTTAGAGTAGAATAAATAGGACTACTCCAAGTCCTCCCGGGGTGTCGTAGAAGATTACTTAGTGATGCAAGCTAAACAAAGCTTATAAACATCAGTGAGACCTATTCCCGTCTGGCCAGAGAGGAAAGTGCAGGCCAAGTCCTCTGTCTGCTCTGGCCAAGTATGGCTCTGGTAGTATAGAGAGGGTCGTGCTCCTGCAGTGGAGACAAAAAGACCTGATAATGATGATGATGATGATCTGGCCGAGAGTGTGTAGTCGTGAGCCAGTGTGGTGTACGGACCATTAGTCGCATTCGCCCTGATGAAGACCTCCGGATGAAGTCGGAACATGTCGACCAGTTGCTGACTATATGTGATAGCCCGTTAACTCTTCAAGCTGCGCCAATACCAGACTCAATAGTTAAACAATTGAAGTCGGGAGGAATTCCTCCCAGTGCCGGCTTAGAGGTTAATGAAAATAACCATTGACGAAAAATATTTAATAGCGCGCCTGCCCCAAAAAAGGAGTGCAATGTTTTGAGAATTTATTTCTAAAAAAAAAATTATTCTATCTTAAAGCTGACTGGAAAGGAATACATTACCATTAAGTCCATCTGATGTACCATTATGGTCACTAAGTATTAAATAAATAAATACATTTATATATTGTTGGATTTAAATTTATTTATTTCACCCTAACTTCAAAATACTTAAAAATAGAGTAACCTATATATTGAAAGAGCTAAGTTTAAGGAAAGGAACTTCAAAAGCTTCGCGGATCTACAGTTACATCTACCTACGTCTCCTATGAAATATACTAAAAATCAAAACCTTTTTTATAAATTGCCTACCATCAGGCTCTAGACACAATAACGTTAAAAGCTATCGGCAAAATTGATTAATGTACCGACTTCCCGCAATATGACGTGAAAGCCCATTTTTCCCGAACATCTTGTATAGGTACCCAAAAAGATCCTTCATGTCTCAAACAGGTCATCTTTTCATTGAAGTTTTATGACGGAAAATCATCAGATACAGACAGTTTCCGTCTTATGATGAAACGCAGATTAACTTTGTTACTAAGTTTAAACCATTATCCGAACAAATCAAGTTGACGTTATCAGATGAGACAGTGGCTAAATACTAGATGTCAACTTTATTTGGTTGGACAATGGTTTAAACCTAGTAACAAAATTAGTCTGCGTTTTATAATAAAACGGTTTAAGTCCAGAAAAATGCTTGAACCTGACATGTCGAGAGTAATGCACTACCTTAAACGCTACGCTTATGAAGCGTGCAAATATAATAATAAACGAATAAATAAATATATAGGGACTAATTACACTGATTGAGCTACCTCCAAAGTAAGTTCGAGACTTGTGTTGGATACTAACTCAACGATACTATATTTTATAACAAATACATGTACAGATATAAACATCCAAGACCCAGGACAATTTGAAAAAGCCATTTCTTTACTATTTTATTATATGTATAAATATATAGATAACGTTTGTTAGCACATAATAATTGGAACGAAGTTCCTCATCGCGCGTTGCGAAAGGAGGCTAGACGGAAAAAATTAAGACCAAAAGTTGTAACGACACTTTTTGCTATAGTTGTAAGTCGTGCGGCGTGTGCGTGTTTCTCTGTCTGTCTCTCTCTGTCCTAATTAATCGAAAGGAACTTCGTTCCATCCGGGTGTCCCTTGACACCTCTCAAGTTTTTTCATATTATTTTAAAATACACAAAAGCACCAAACCATAAGCTAGAACATTACTAAATCTAAAGAAATAACCATTAACAATTTGTCGCGTGAATATTTATTTCACTTGCACAATGTCCCACTGATACAAACTTTGTTTTTGCGGAGTTAAACAATGGATTTTTATCACTTGAGTAATCGTTGTCCTCGTATTCTCTTACAAACCGAACACTTTGTCGCCAACCCTTTGTACAAAGGGACTTTTAGTCCTTTGTTTTAACTTTTCACACGTTTAATGGCGACTGTACAAACTACACGAATTATTTTCACTCGTATTTTAAGGCGAAATGGTAGCAGTACGCGCCATTTACCAGACTGATTTTACTTATGTAATGTCATTCATTACTTCATTACGCAGACATTCAAAATCGTGCGGTAAATATTACATAACGCACAAGTACGGTAAAGTGTTTTTTAATATTTTTAGGAATAAGATTCTATAAATCCAAAATATCAAATATTATTTTTGAAACGTAAAATCTCTGCATGCAGCCAGCCTAAACTCATACCGAAATCATGTTTTAATCAAATTGTTTTATTTAATAGTCTTGTAACAACACTAAAAATAATTTAATAATCCAACATGTATAAAAAAAAATCGATAGTCGTTTGGCTGTTTGTGGATTGATCTGTGTCTCTTGTATCCCTACAAATTCGAGCATGCGCGTAATGCACCTGAAAAAAAAAAGCGCACCATATTTCTAATTTTCTTTAGCGAGACTTATTTTAGCTTTAAGTAAATTGTACCTAAAAATGTCTTCGAGAAATGAAGTATTTTTTTCATCACTAATGTGTTTAAAAACGTAGTATGGCACACGTGTGTATTGTTCATCGTAAGCCTCGGCTCCATAGACAAACGCGCGGGCATCACCCGCTTGTTTTTCAACCGGCCTTGACTGTAATGAACAATTTACCACACTTGTATCATACACTACTATTATGAATAACTTTTGAAAGTAATTGCATTAGTCCATCTAGTTTTAAAATAAGTTTTCGCCAAAAGCGGTCACTTTTGGCGAAAACTCGTTTTAAAACTACTGCAACCATTTTGATTCGATTAAAGCAAAAACTAAAAATACACGTAGCTTCTCTTAGAAAAATAAAAAAGTGATATTCGTACCATATAAAGTATTAAGTTCATTTTTAACCCCCATGAAAATAGAAGCGTTATATAAATTTGGAGTCAATGTCTGTCTGTTTGAAAAAGCTCAGCCATTTAAAAGTTAGTGGGTGTTAGCGACTAAATTAAGTCTCTTAAGTCGGGGTTTTTTAATTTTTCTGGCAAATAATCTAGCAGTGTGGTTTCCGACAGAGTAGAATAGGGCCACTTCAAGTCCTCCAGTGGATGTCGTAGAAGGCGACTTAGGAAATACAAGCTAAACAAAACTTATAAACATCAATGAGACCTCACCAACCCGTCTGGCCAGCGAGGAGAGTGTAGGCCAAATCCTCTGGCTGTTCTGGTCAAGTATGGCTCTGATAGTACAGAGAGGGTCATGCTCCTGCAGTGGAGACAATAAGACCTGATGATGATGATGATGGCAAATAAACTTGTAATGTCCTTTTCTGCGCGTACATTTTTTTGGACGAAAAAAATATTACTGACATTAAACATAATGGAAAAGATAAAATATTTGATGACTAAGTACTTAGCATGAAGTTAGAGCTTCTCTAACTTCACGGTACTTAGTAAGTTTCTTTTTATTTTTCCCTAATGTCCGATAAAGAAATCTCCAAGTATGAGTTTTGAAAAGGATTCGCAACTGTGATGAAACTTTCCCAAGCTTTCCATAATAAGAACCGACATCCACAAAACTAGGACAGTTTTATTGTAACGATTTCAATGCTGTATGTTGAAGGACTTGACAGGTACAAAGATTCAAAAATTTATTTCTTATTACTTTTGTTTCAAAATAAATAAATAATAAATAAATGAATAAGCACATAAATATTAAATAAATTAATAATAAGTAAATAAATAAAAAATAAAAAAATATATAAGTTAATAATAAATGAATACATGCATACAAATCAATAAATAAATTTTAAAAAATGCATTTATATATAAATAAATAAAATTATAAATGATGATGAATAAATAAGTAATTAAATGAATTAATAAATTAATCAATCAATCAATATTTTTTTATTTTTCAGTGCAGCTCCATAGAACGAACTCAAAGATTCGAATGTCTAGCTCGTTTATTCAGTTATTTGACTTTTACAGGCACTTTTACACGTGAATAATTATAATTTACATTACGTGTAGTGCTTATCAAAATATAATTTATTTTTAAGGCCATACCCAAATTTTCTGGGGTCCAGTGGCCCCTCATTTGAAATAAATCATTTGAAAGCAAATGGTGATATCGTCGTTTCCTTTCAAATGATTTATTTTAAATGAGGGCGCCACTAGACCTCGGAAAATTCAGGTAGCCCCTTAAAGAAAAGTTACCGTTACCAGCTCTTCGCAACGACTACTGCTGAGAAGAAATGGTGAAAGAAACTTATTTTCACCGTATTGGTTGCGTACTCGCCAGAAGGGCTTACCTACTATTATGTCTTTTTACATTATACTTATAATAAACGCTGACTTTTCATTGGTTTTGGAAAAGAAAATGTCCTATGGTAAATAAATTACTCTATCCATATACGTAATCCAAATTTGTGTATGACATAAGATAAAAAAGTTACAAAAATGATTTTCGAACGAGACCACGTAGTTATACGCCGGCCGCCAGCTGCGTAATGTCGATGACCCCGGCCGGCCGGCGGGCGATGTATGGCGGCGGTTCTACTAATTGATCTCACAATTTTGCTTTCGGGTTTAAGACATTTTTTGTTTCTGAATTTTTATTTTGACTAGCTAATTAGGTCTTACTAACGATGCCTATGAAGTGGCCTTCGGCTTCAAAACCAATGAAAAATCAACGTGTATAACAAATATACTCAACTATAGCCAATCCAAATTTCCGTACAGGGTCAGTAAGGGCAAGGTCCCCCTAGTAGATTTATCTCCCCACTTTGGTGGATTCCGGCCCTAGGCAAAGAAAAAAGCGTTTAGATTCAGCTTTCCTTTATTGCCCGGGTGTCGATATAAATCAGAATAATCACTCTTTTACCCTCATATCTTATTGTGAGACTAAAGTAATAGTCATTTACGACAAAACGATAAACTGAAGTTATATACTATATTACATATAAGTAATATAGTATATAACTTCAGTTTATAGATAAACACTTCCTCAAAATATATAGTATTAAAATACTATATAAATAAATATATAGGGACAAATCACACTGATTGAGCTAGTCACAAAGTAAGTTCGAGACTTGTGTTATGGAATACTAACTCAACGATACTATATTTTATAACAAATACATATATAGATAAACATCCAAGATCCAGGACAATTTGAAAAAGGCCATTTTCCAGCATCGAACCCGGGACCTCTGGGTGGCGGACTAGCATGGTGATCACTACGCCACGGAGGTCGTCGACGATATTTATCGTTATTTATAGTTTCATCTTGCTGTGTGGCTTCCGGCAGAGCAGAATAGGGCCATACCAAATCCCCCCGGGGATGTCGTAGAAGGCTATTTAGGAAATACAAGCTAAACAAAGTTTATAAACATCAATGAGACGTCTGCAACCAGACTGGCCAGCAAGGTGAATGTAGGCCAAAGTCCTCTGCTGCTCTGGCCAAGTATGGCTCTGGCAGTACAGAAAGTGGCAGTACAGAGGGTCGTGCTACTGCAGTAGAGAAAGTGGAGAAAAAGACCTGATGATAATGCTGATATTATCATATTCTGTGTACGTATATAATGTACTAGCTGTTGCCCGCGACTCCGTCAGCGTGGACTATAGTTTATGAACATCTTTATTTTGGCATTTTTATTATAACCGGTAAAGTGTATGTCGGGCCACGTGCTTTGAAGAGTTCCGTAATTAACCCATTGACCGCAATGGATTCCAGACACAATAGTAGAACAATCAAGGTGTATCAAAAATTATACACATGGCGCTAAGCGTGTTAAACCTACACTAAAGTAGATTCAGACCACGACACAAATCAACTTTCCCAAAGGAACATAATATTACAGCGAATGATTAAAAATAATCAACTGATGAAAGTTACAACGGGAAGCATATTTTAAAATTTTCCCTTAATGTTCCTTTGGCGGAATATTGTTCAGTGTGAATTCACACATAAAATAACTTCAGTATATTTTGTAAGAACCTAATAAATAAATGTTTTTAAAACTGAATATTTTTTTCGAAACTTAAAATCGACTTCGACCCCAAACTAAATATATAACCGATTATAATAAAATTTCTATCAAATGGGAATACTTCAAACAAAAAAAAACCAAATCGATCGAGGCATCTTCGAATAATCGATGAACATACATAAAAAAAAAAGATAGCGACGAATTGTTTGTTTGTTTGTAATAACTTTATTGTAGGTACCAAAAAACAAAATAAAGTACAAAAAATTTGAAAGAGCAAATATACAAAGGCGCACTTATCCCATGTAGGGATCTCTTCCAGTCCACCTGCGATAGATTGAGAGGACATTTACTCAATTAAAAGGTAGAAGTAAGTACGAACTAGATACTTTAAAAGATTATATATAATTACATACACATACGCAATTGATAACCTTATTTTTTGGAATTAGGTAAAAAATAACACAATCTAATAATAATAATAAAAAAGAAAAACCTTACAAATAGAAAACGTCTTCCAGATCATTGCCCTGCGGTAGAGTGCCCAAAAGGCTGGCAGCATTGCCACGTTGGATTATTATTTGATTAGTTTAATTTAGAGTATAATTTAGATTTTAATTAAGTTTTTAATTTAGTTATTAATTGAAATTGTAATAAATAATTAGATTGTTTTACACAATCTAAATAATATCATTATCAACCTATACGACACCATATCACCTAATCAAAACATTATTATGTACACCACGAATGCCGTGAGATATGATTATATCTAGTTTAAACACCTTTGTCCCTGATGAACCGTATTGTTACCTGTTTTGGGTTGTTTACAGTATTTTGTTGTTAAAAAAAAGTTAAAATCATTTTATCTTAGTAAAAGGAAACAAATCATTATGCATCTGCCATAAAATTATTTATAATTAATTTATTATTCTTAATTATAAGTTAAGAATTCTTTTTTGATTATTTTTTTTTATCCTGTCTTTTTGTACATTAATGTAGTTTGGAGTAGTTCAAATTTATCGAGATCGAATGAGAAAGATAATCTTATTAGATTCTTTTAGCTATTTAATTTATTATTTTCTATTTAGTTTCGCACCATCCAAATTATATCTCTACTTGGTCCAATGGTTGACTGGCAGAGAACGCCATATGGCGTAAAGTCCGTCATTTGCACACTTTTTTTGTGCAATAAAGTTTGAATAAACAAATGGATAGGTTTACCAAAAGACAAAGAAGTTTTGCAGTGGTAATATGGGTGTACAACCTTTAAGATTTTAAGGAATGAATTATAAAGGAAAAACTAAACGAACTAGTGAAAAACTAAAATTTCCACTAGGGTTTATGTGTGGAATTATTTTTGAGACCAAATTTACTCTCACGAGATTTATGGAATACTTTATGTACGTAGGCACGACATAAAAGTTAATTTAGGTGGAAAGTTGTAAGTGGGGGTATGTTGTACGTATCTTATTTCTTTGGTTATTTATTGGGACACTTGAAATAGCGAGGAACTTTACGAGGCCTCGTTTGGGACACCTGCAGGTAGATACTTTTGTTCTTAGTAGATATGAGGGCTTTAGGACCTTCATTTGTTTGTTCTTGAAAACATGAAAGTTCATTATGTAGGTATAGTTTATTTTAAACCCCCTAAAAAAGAGTGGTGTTATAAACTCGACGTCAATACCTGTCTGTCTGTGTTATCGTAGCTCTTGAACGGATGAACCGATTACGATACGGTTTTTTACGTGAAAGCCAATTTATTGTCAATTTTTATAAAGTTTACATTTTAAGATTCCTTTATAAAGTGAGTCAATCAGGTAAAACAATTCAGTAACCAAGTATATCGGTTTTGCGTCCCTATCGAGATGCCTCTTCTGAATAAAACATACACTCAGAGCAATGAGGGCGGGCAAACAAAATAACAAAAATGGCACTGGATGCGACTGAATTTGAAGTAGCGTTGTTGTTTATGGTAAAACGAGACACACGGCAGTGTCTCAGCCAAATTGAAAAGAACGGCGACGCACTGAAATTCAAATTCAAATATATCTTTATTATCATAGAATATTTATAATATCTCTTAATAATCGTCATTATTTTGTTGCACAATTGTTGACGTCAAATAGTTACTTACAACTAAGTTTACTATAGGCAGGACTGACTAAATTTACTAGAAACAGGATATACTTACTGACAGGTAACTATAGGCAATTTGTGCTGACAGTGTGTATATTTATAGGAACCATTGGATGTCAGTTTGACTTTCCAGTTGCTAATGTCTATGCTATGTTAATAATGATGGATATTTGTCCCGCTTTCATGCCAGAGCAGCCGAATGGATTGATATGAAATTTAGCATGTAGATAGCTTGTTACCTAGATTAACATATAGGATACTTTTTATTTGAGAAAAATGTAAGAGATTGTTATTTTTTTACAAAATGTTGGTATTAAGTGAAGTGTGTAGGCCAAATCTTTTGGCGGCTTTGTCTAAGTAGGTTAGCTCTAGTAGTCTAAAGAGGTCGCGCTCCTGCAGTGGAGACTAAAAACTTGATGATGATGACGATGAATCCATAGACAAAGAATATGCGTGACAATCGTCTTACAAACAAGGATACTTAAAATCGTGCGAAGTTGAGAAGAAAAAGCCGGAAAGCAGACCCCGAGCTTTACAGCATTGCAACTGAGGATGCAACTGGGAATACGCTAAGATGAGGCAGAGAAATAATGAAGATGAAACCAGAATTAAATAAAAAACATTTTAATCTCATACATTACTGTGCACATACCCTAAATGCCTCTTCCAGAAAATACTACCTCAATAAAGGCACAAATGTAGGCGCGACAAATTTTTCGCCTCGCTCGCGTTAAATAAAAAATATTTCTTTTCTCGCAACAAAAGGGTCTAATCTTTTCTTTGTTGGACGTCTTCGCGAAATTAAAACGTAGGTGTTTTAATTTGAAACAATGACAGAAAGTTGTATTGCTGTTGTGTAAAATGTGTTTTGATTTCTACTATGAAGACATGTCTGATATAATATAATAATAATAACCAAATTATGTTCTCCTCCCGCGCAGATCGTAAGAGCCGATCGAGGGAATGGGCGAGATTTGAATCATGGTAATAGGCGATGCAACTACATCCATACTAGCAACCCATCACTATTTTGATTCCTTTTCCATCTTAACGCCCACCACCACGCTAAGCGTGACCTTTGGGCCTAACGGCCCTGGGCTCTGTCTACCCCATCAGGGATATAGACGTGAAAATGTATCTGTATCTGTATCTGTAGGTACCAATGAATGGGTCGTAAATATTTTGTACTAGCTGTGTTCATGGGCTTCGCTCCCATCCTATGTCCTTCCCTGGGTATCAAACTATATCCATATTAAACTTCATCTAAATAGGTGCAGTGTAACAAATTAACAAACAAATATACAAACTTGTTTTTTATTGATGATGATTGATAATTGACTGGTTGATAAGAACAAGAATAATATTAGTAAGGATTTCGTGTAAGTCAGTTTTGTTTGCATGGAATAACTTTTTGAGGCTATTCACAATCCACATACACTGTGGGCAGACGATCTTTCTGCGTATGAGAAGAAATGGTGAACTGTTGTCTCTCACAGAGTTTGCCGTGTGGTTTCCGGCAGATTAGAATAGGGCCACTCCAAGTCGTCCCGTGGATGTCATAAAAGGCGACTTAGGAAATACAAGCTACACAAAGCTTATAGACATCAATGAGACCTCTCTAACCCGTCTTCCCACGAGGAGAGTACAGGCCAAGTCCTCTGTCTGCTCTGGTTAAGTATGGCTCTGGTAGTACAGAGAGGGTCGTGCTCCTGCAGTGGAGACTAAAAAGACCTGATGATGATGTCACTCACAGAGACATTATGAAGAATAGAGGGGATACCTTTGCCCGAATATGGGACGCCATACGCTAGTTAAAAATGGAATGACCTGATAGTAAACATACATACGTAAATGCATACATACATACATACATACATACATACTGCCAATTAGGAGAGAATGCATTTTGGATCTAGCGGCTCTACGTAGACAGAACCTGGTTCTAATGGGCAAAAAGATTAAAAGCAATCAAAATAGTGACGGATCGCTTTGTCTATTTACTTGATTAGCATTTTCGCGTATTTCCTTGCTCGGATTTTACGATCTGCACGAAAACAAGAAATTATAACTTCTAGAATACTTAATCAATAATTAAATTTCCTTAAAGTTCTAATTTACCCAAAGTAACCATGCTGAGATTTTGTGGCAACATCAAAGGGACTAAAGGTGTCCTAAATTGGTATAGTTAAGAATTCGGGTGAACCGGGCCGTGGGCGGCGGGCCTAGGCCTGTAGTGCCTTTGACGAAGGCCCATTGATGTGGGGACTTCCAGCCAATGAAGTAAAAGTGTGTCCTTAGGAAACTAAGAACGCAAAGGAATTACCTTTAAATTGTCTTGTGAATCTTGTGATAGACTGCACATATACGGGTTACTCCATAAAATAAACGTTAGTCGTACGATAGTGACGTCTATTTCTATGTCAAACCAAATTAGACTTTATCATCATATACGTTAGTGCTCAATGTTGCTTGACTCTGAAACGCGGATACGCAGTAACGTCCGTCTTGCGTACCGCTTACGGAGTAACCGAGTAACCCCCTTATTCACACGCATGCTGTCCCGTTATTATCCTTTACGGGTGGGTAGTATCCAGGGTTAAAAAGAAATTGTTTTGTACTGATAAGGGAATAAAATGTCACAAAATAATATCACTGGTCACTGATCACATCCATTTCCAACGTAATTTTATAATGTATTATTGCAGAAAAACTGATACAATCCGCTAAATGACAACAAGTCAAATCAGACACTTTTTTCTAAACGTCAAAACAAACATTTTCTACGGAATTTGTGTGAAATAAGAAAGTGTGACGTCATGCTTTTTTTGAAGTCAAATAGCGCTCTTAATATAATTTTTCTGAATAATTAAATCTAAAATCATATTATAACCTGATCGACGTTTCTGGGGACCAAAGAGCTGGTGCGCATTTTGTCCAAAGATTAAGTCTGGCCTTACAACAAGGCAATGCCGCCAGTCTTTTAGGTACCTTGCCCTGCGACCGTAGCGATTTGGGGTCTATTTTTTATTTAATATAACTTTTTATTTTTAATTAGATTATTTTAGTTTATAGTTTTATAATTTAGGTTGGTTATTTAGTTTTTAGTTATATAATTATTGTATACCTATGTAAATATTTAATTAATGCAATAAAGTTTAAATCATTTTGAATATGGATATGATCAATGAAAAGTGACACCATTTTGTGACGTTTTATTTTATGTACTGTACCGAATAATTTATTTTTGACCCAGTCATCTACCCAATTACGACGTGCTATTTCACAGAAATCTCATTCACAATGTTCGTTTTGACGTTTAGAAAAAAGTAACTGATTTGACTTTTTGGAAACTGACGGACCCAAACAAAAGCCACACTTAGCGGATTTGTTCGCAATTTGGCATATAGTTGTTATGCAATATATTTCACCCACAGCCTTTTTGTATAGCTTACAGTAAATAAAAACCAAGACAATGAAGCAATCAAAATGCAAATGTAGATAGAGGTAATAAAACTGTTTATTGACTGAACATTTATTTACACAAAGTCCATTTCTCTCTACAATGCAAGAAAGTGCTTTCCGCTAGCGACTTCATTGCTTTTGTGACGTGTTAAATTTTTGATAACATTTCACAACCAACTCAATGTACAGTCAAGACTCGTACATGAAAGGTTCCGTACCTTTCAATGTTCGAATTTTTTATTTTTAGTGTTGTTTGTTAAAGTGACCACGTAATACATAATCGGTAAAAATTTCAAGGCTATTACGGTTCAAAACCATTAATATACGGATATAAAAAAGACAAGTAGTATTTTACAAGATGCCAGCTAAGTTTTTATTAAATGGTCTCAAACACTGACTTATGAACATTGATAATATTCATTTCGAAAACAAGTCTATCTCTATTCCTTAATAAAATAAATAAAATAAAATAAACTCTATTCCTTAGAATCTATTTAAAAAAGTACCAATTAAGTATTTAAGACGACGTACTGGCAAGCGAAGCGTGGCACATCCACCCACGAGGTGGTCTGACGACCTGACCAAGGTCGCTGGAAACCACTTAAAGCAGGCTGCTCTAGATCAGTCATTTTGAAAATCCTAAGGAAAGGCTTATGTCCAGCAGTGGACGTTTTGCGGCTGAAATGATGATGATAATACGTTCAAACAGATATTCAGACAACAACGATCAATTTTTTAAAATCACTAGCCGTGCCCGTGGGCTTCGCTTTCCGTGGGAATTTTGGGATAAAAAATATCCTATGTTGTTCCCTGGGTATGAAACTGAATCCATATCATATTTCATTTAAATAGGTTTAGTGGGTAAAGCGTGAAGTGGTAACAAACAAATATACAAACTCACTTTCGCATTTATAATATTAGGATAGGAGTTTTTCATACATATGTTATAATTGACAAATATTTTCTACAAGTATTTATTGTGTTTATAAAAAGGTTGTTCTTCATATATCTGTTTATTGCATTAGACCGATTAAGTACTACCTCAACGCTACGCTTATAAGGCGTGCAATAAGTACACATATTTTATTGACTGGTATGTCATCCATCACATTTTTAAAAGATATGTCGCTGGTAGTTATCCGTCGTTTTCTACTGATCACTTGACTAGACTAGAAAATAAATATTTGAACAAAAATCAGTACTGAAAAAGCTACGAAATTATAAGAATTTGCATACCTTCCTACTTCTAAAAATTAAAACATACCAAAATCTTCGGCTTCGATGAGAAAAATAAACTCTTCGCTAAAATATTTTTACTTAACTGGCTTTTACCTGCGACTTCGTCCGCGTCAATGTAGTGCTTTGGAAGTAAGTATACTTTTGTATGGTAAAATAGTAATTACCCATACAAAAATTGTCTCACCTCCCTTAATGTGTAGTAGATATAGTAAGTACCAAAATAACTAGTAAACAAAAAGGGTATCAAATCAAATATCGTATTTCCTATTAGGAATATGTTACATGAAACTATTTAAAAGTATCGAATTTAAAATATTAGGCGGTATCCCTTTGTAATTGGGGATTATACAATGTGAAAGGGAACCACCCGTGATAAACCGAACTACGGGCTATACTAGATCACATTCCCATACAAATTGCTCTGGCAGCTGCACACTTGAGTATGAAAATGCCGAAATTTTAGTTTCTTCTTTGACCGTTTATTATATACTATAGTATAGAGTCTTCTTCTTATATTTAAGGGCTCTTGTGGGTGGAGTGCTTTCCATGTCTCTCTTCCTTCCGCTAAGTTCTTAACCTCTTTATATGTGTTCACGTTTAATTTTTATTTTATTTGGTATATAAATTTTCTTCTGGGTTTTCCTACTCCTCTCTTTCCTTCTATTTTTCCTTCCATTATTGTTTTAAAGAACGCATCGTGGCGTAGTAGATGACCGAACATTTTCCCTCTTCTATTTTCTATAATTTGTATTTTTTGTCTTTTCTCTCTCACATCCTCTAGTACCTTCTCATTTGTAATTTTTTCTGTCCAACTTATTTTTTTCATTCTCCCCCAGCACCACATTTCAAATGCTTCTAATCTATCTCTATCTTTTTTGGTCATCGTCCACGTTTCACATCCATACAAAGCAGTGCTCCATATATAGTATAGAGTACCGTGTAGTTTCCGGCAGAGTAGAATAGGACCTCTCCAAGTCGTCCCGTGCATGTCATAGAAGGTGACTTAGGAAATACAAACTAAACAAAGCTTATAAACATCAGTGAGACCTCTCCAACCCGTCTGGCAAGCAAGGAGACTGTAGGCCAAATCCACTGGCTGCTCTGACCAAGTATAGCTCTGGTCGTAAAGAGGTTCGTGCTCCTGCAGTGGTGACGAAAAGACCTGATGATGATGATGATACTATAGAGTGATCTAGTATAGCCTTCCTCCTTGTATACCGGCGGCGTTTCTTTGTAATAGGAGCTTATTTACTATATATATATATATATATATATACTTAGCAATTAAGAAGTGTAACCATTGAAATAAAGTAAAATTATTTCATCACTCGTTAATTTCACTTATATTAATTACTTCGAACATTACAAATGGATGATTTTTGGGATAAAAACTATCTTATGTTCTTATTCTTAGTCCTCAAACTATATATCAAACTACATACCTACATACCAAATTTTATTTACCGGTTCAAGTTGAAGCGTGAAGAGGTAACAGACAGGCAGAAAGACGTTATTTTCACATTTATAATATTATTAGTATGTATTTAATCATTGAAAAAGGTAAACCGAATCGCTAAAAAATACGGCTTCTCTCATGATTTGTTTTAAAACAGGCTTTGAAAACCGAAGTTATTTTGAATAAAACCCGAAACGGCGAAATACGTATATTTCGCCAAAAATATGGAAATTGGTTTCAATTTGCAACAATACGATTTGGACCCTTCTCTCGCAAATTGTGGGACAGGTGAACAATAGACGAATTTCATAAGTTATGGGTGTAAGTAACTGCCAATTAACAGGTAAATAGGCTTTGATTGAATGCGATAGCGGGACTAGCCTAAATTCGGTATTTGACTCAATTTTTTTCATTATTTATATAACGTATGTAAAAGCTACATATGAGCAAACTGCCTCCGTGGTTAGAGTGTTCGGCTCATACCCAGAGGTCGCGGGTTCGATTCCCGGCGAGGGCAACGACTTTGTGTTGTTGTCCTAGTTTGGTTAGGACATTTGTAGGCTGATCAACTGATTGTCTGATAAGTAAGAGGGACCCTTTTTTTGCATAATTTTTTTGTCCTAATATGCTTTGGCATACTGGGTTTGGCATAAAATATTTTGTCATAATAGTTTTGAGGCATAAGTTGTTTTTTGTCATACTGGTAAGTTGGGCATAATTATATTTTAGGCTAATTTGTTACGGCATAATGTTAATTCGCATAATCTCTTTAGGCGTAATAACTATAAGACTAATAGTATTTAGGCATAATATTTTTAAAAATAACAGAAACAAAATTAAGTTATTTAAGTGTTTATTTTTAATTATCATGCAAAAAAAATATGACCACCCAGAACAAATGTGAGGGCAGAAGGGAAGTTAGGTTTAAGTTTTTTTTTATGATCACCTGGAACAACTGTGAGACTAGAAAGGAAGTTAGATTCAACTTATTAGCAATTAATAAACAATTTATATACAATGAATAAAAATGTTATGCTTAATCATTTTTTTGCTTAAAGTAATGTTATGTCTTGATAAATTATGGTTTGATGACATTATGCTTACATCCTTTTATGCTTTAAAATGTTAGGGCTAAATAATGATTATGCTTAGGTACATTATGCTTAAAATTATTATGCATACTCCATTATGCGAAAGGACGTTATGCTTAAAAACGATTGTGCATTAAACCAGCATGCTATGTGATATTATAGCTTAAATTTGTATGCATATAGATAGTGATCCTAAGTAAGATGATCCGTGCTTCGGAGGGCACGTTAAGCCGTCGGTCCCGGTCACTGTCTTTGACATTGGTCGTTACCTAAAACCATGTCAGAGGCCTTTAAGGCAGTTTAAAAACTCTGACACTAGTGTAAGTCACTAAAACACACGATAAGAAGAAGATTATTTATATCTATTACTTACATAGTACGAGACCGAAAACAAAAATTATTATTTTAATCCGCTCAAAAATAAACAAGTTGTAAGCCTTTCCAAATCAAATCAAATCAATCTTTATTTGCTAGAAAAGTGGTAACAAGGGTTATTAAACTATATATAGACACAAGCACTTTTTACCAGAACCTGGCATGCAAAATCTGTTTCAGTACAAATAAAAATTTGGCTAAATCCAATCTGGTGGAAGGGGAAATTGTCAAATAACAGAAAAAGCATACATCATCTTTTCAGATAATCAGGATTCAAGCCTGCAATATCCTAACTAGATTGGAAACAACTTTTCACAAAGTATGCTTCCCAGTGGGATTCGAACCCACGAACTCCGGATCACAAGGCAAACGCCTTGATCACTAGACCACGGAGGCAGTCACATTTAGTGTCATGTTTTTCTGCACAAACGAACGTTTCCGAACAAACCTCATGGAAATCTTTCCGCAAACGTCTGGCGTAAGCTACGACAGTCATGAATCTTCCGAGATAAGACTGTTTGGGACAATGTAGCGTTTACATACGAATAAAACTTAGTTGGATGGTAAATCGCAGTCATCAGGAAATTTCAGGATAATGTAGAATTGACTGGAAAAATCTGATATTTATTAACGACAAGCTGTGCCCGTGGGCTTCGCTCCCCGTGGTAATTTCGGAATAAAAACTATCCCATGTCCTTTCCTATTTATCAAACTATATCCATTTAAATTTCATCTAAATAGGTTCAGTGGTTGAAGCGTGAAATGGTAACAAACAAACAAATATACAAACTCACTTTCGTATTTATAATATTAGTAGGATAGTACGAAGTAGGATAAATAAATATACAAGAATTGCTCGTTTAAAGGTATAATAAGTTACATAGTACTAGACCGCTCAAAAAAAGCAAGTTGTAAACTTTTTAAATCCGGTGGAAGGTATACTTCCCAATGGGATTCGAACCCACAACCTATGAATCACAAGGCAAACGCCTTGATCACTAGACCGCGGAGGCAATCACGTTTAGTGTCATGTTTTCCTGCACAAACGAACGTTTCCGAACAAACCTGCATGGAAATCTTTCCGCAAACGTCTGGCGTAAGCTACGACAGTCATGAATCTTCCGAGATAAGACTGTTTGGGACAATGTAGCGTTTACATACGAATAAAACTCAGTTGGATGGTAAATCGCAGTCATCAGAAAATTTCAGGATAATGCAGGAAAATTTACTTATATGGAGAATACCAGGAAATATTTGTCTAGCTACACAGGTAAGTATATATGACTATTAAAATTTAAACACGGTTTTTTAATAAACATAAAAATATACCAAAACCTAAAACAAAATGACTTTTTTAATCTGCCCAAAAATAAGTAAATTATAAGCTTTTAAAATCTGAAGGAAAGGGAAGACAAAGGATGCACGTACAGCACTCTTGACGTCACCGCTATGCTAAGTTTCGCGCGTGCGAAAGAGATAGTGAGATGTCGCCACCACGCTCTCACTCTTATATTGGAAATGCTAATTGCTGCTTTATATATTGACCAATTTTCTTGCTTCTTTCGATAAATATTCCTTTTCAATGGTCATTTTTGATATAGATAAAATATTAACCAAAAAGATACGTAGAAAAATAGCTTATTGATAGATTTAGATGTTGCCTTGCGGATGTCAAAGTTACAAAAGTTGATGGCGATCTACATCAAATAGCATGTTAATACAATTGATTTAAGTACAAACAGCGCAGCGACTTGCTTCGACAAATGACATAACTATACACTGTTACGTGTTACCTATACGTCTTTATCGCCAATAAGGCAGACTAAACTCAGAGCCGCCAGTCAGAAAAGACAACTTTAGCATGACGATGGGCGAGAAGGTCGAAAAAGGAATTAAAATAGTGATGACTATCTAGACTTCGTAAAAATTTTCGAATTATGTAAATATCTATATTATTATGACATTAAATACACGTATCTACTCCATCATATTAAATACCTTGACGAGGGCAGGTGACCCAATACCTTTTTGGTTTTTGGGTAACCTTCCCTCGCCACACGAATTGTAATTGAAACATCAAAAGCATAATTCATAAACAACAGGACAGCCTTAATGAACTCGAATATAAATTGGGTTTAGATGCATAACGTGTCATTCGCAAAAGGTCTCACTGTGCATAGAGAAGAGAACAATATTTAAAAAAAAACTCAATCTATAAACTGAGATTATGTTATCACTCTCGCTTAGGTATTTCCAACTATGCAGTCAGCCATTTAGGCAGAGTGCCACAGAATTATACATATTAATGCTGGAAAAAAATACTATTTTTAACAATGCGCACAGTAATTTTAAAACTCAGAAAATGTTCGACAGTAGATTCAAGTATAAAAAGATTAGTTTATCCAAATCTAAATTCACAACATAATAGCAGTAACGACATCCTACTATACTTAGTACATAGTAGTTGATACTGTGCTCCAAGTTTGACAGTACACTGTGCTATCATTCTGCTAAGCAAAGTTGTATGTAGATTGCTATCATAGTTTTAAGAAAAATGGTAACTAACATAAAGTGGACCATGTAGTCCAAAATAATACGGCCTTTTTCCTGAAACCAATCCAAATTAATACGAACAGGCGCAGAAAACAGCGCAAATGGCAAATCTCCTAACCTTTTCCGCGTTATACATTTTTCACCCAACTTTTTGCGATTTCTCCATTCTACGTCCGAACTGAAAAATTTCATATAAATTAAAGCTGAAGGGATTTGTGAGTTGTTCGCTCCGGCAGATTAAATCGGAGCGAAATCTGGCGATCCGATTCCTGATTGGATATGTTTCAGACACTTGATGTTTCATTAATAAAGTTTTGTGTTGAAATCGTTTTGTTTGTGTTGAATGTGATTGATTAGCTGAGGGTGAAATTATAACGTTTTTAGGGCTAGATTCACCGTCTTAGACGCTTTTGTAGTATTTTTCTAGGCCTTAGAGCACTATACAATAATGGGTTCCCTATTTCGTTTCGAAATATGGTGATGCGATTTTCACTGCACGTAACACGGTGCGTTACACGATTTTGGTACCCACGTAAGTGTTAGCTGGAATGAATAGCTAATGAGTCACAGATTAAATGTTCCAAACATATATGGTATCTATCACGTCTAGTTTTCGAGGTACATGCCAAATTATTTTTTCTATTACCCTCACTTTAGGCGTAAACGAAATAGTTACCATTTTTGATGTGTTGTACTTTTTTATTATTTTGTTTTGTTTAGTATCGACTTATCTGCAGATAGTGGAATCGGTGAAGCATTTTTTCTTTTAAAAATTCATTCGGCGAACCGAGCTGTCGGTAATAAAAGGTAGCGGCGTAAAATTTTTTCTTTGTACAGATGAACGGTGAACAGTGATTTCTATGTACGATTAAATCGTTCAAGGGTAATTCTATAAATCATACGGAGCTCATTACTGCTGGCGTTTAAAACGAGAAGATCATTCAAAGCACAAAAGAAAAAGTTAAAGTTTTGCGATCTTTTGTGTTAAAACTTTTTATAATGTTTTTTTTTTTGTTTTTTTTAACCTTAATGATAAAATTAAACTTGGTTAATGTGAAAAAATCTGGTTGATTTAACTAATTTTCTTTAAAATATGTTTTAGCATTTAAATTTTTAGTAAAATTTGGCACATTCTTATGGAAGAAAAATGAGACGTGATGAATGGAAATTTTGTATGTATTTTTAATAAACTATAAGTATTCATAAGAAAACATGACATTTCAAAGCGGGTACTCAATTTTTTTTTTCATTTGTAACGCAGTATTAGTACGATGTTTTACTCCGTCGATACTTTACTGGTACTATGTAACGTTTGTGCGATACTCCCTATTTCGAAAATTCCTACACCTATGACTCGTTAGCTCGGTTATTTACTAGTTCTACACCATGTTAGTTCGAAATATGTATGCCTATCACAAATATAATAAATTATGCTCTAGGCAGGCGAGACCTTTCTTGCTCGCCTTTTATAACACCCTTAGGAGAAGAAAAGAGGTAGAAATACATTTTTTCAACTCTGACGTCATCATGTTAATACAAAAATTATCTGCATACATAAAAATAACATTTTTATAGAACGTAGTCCAGGGCTGAACTTGCTCTTCAAATTTTAGGGTTTAAGAAGTTATCAATTTAAACGGTAGCGAATAACTAATTTAAGTAACATAAAAATTTAGACAAGGGTTTGTGAAAGTATTTACGATTCCAGGCGAAGGCTAGATCGACGAGTCACATGAACGAAATCAATATGGCTCGGAGGCAATTCTGTGAAAGCTGAACGATTCTTGATATTTTAGCACTATTTGTCGATTTTTCGTTTTAAAGTTAGAATATGTACAAAGTGAGATATTTTTACGTTTGAATCAATTTATCACTAGAATTTTTTAGAGTAAGATAAATTCAATTCAATTCAAATTATTTATTGCATTCATAATGTACCTACCTATACCAGTTCTAACTACTAAATATCTAAGGTACACTATGAAATGGATGTTTAATATTAAATATAAAAGTAGTATCGTTGAGTTAGTATCCCATAACACAAGTCTCGAACTTACTTTGGGGCTAGCTCAATCAGTGTAATATTTCCATATATATTTATTTATTTATTTAACTCTATCGTAACCAAAAAGTTGAACAACAACGGCCAGTTTTATGACAAGCACCTAATTTATAATTATAAATGTTAAACAAAATAAAAATAAATAGTACTTTTTTTAGTAGTTATCAGCAAGATGGTTAGATATGTATTATTAGTAGGTATTTAAAATATTGTCGAGTCAAGAAAGGATGTAAATAGAGTTATGTTAATTTATTAACGTTTCAAAGACATCAAGTCGTAGCAAAGATTTATTGACATGGCTCATTAAAACGAATTGAACTGATACGAATATACAATATCCATTTTAATTAACTACAAATATTTTAAGAGGTGATTCAGTCCATCATTTCGAACAACTTTTCCCAATAAATGTATATCGAAACACGAAAAAAAATTTTTAGGTTCTCATACATATCACCGTAGTCACGTGATATCATTACTAAGGAAACTGAATTTTTTATTTTATTTTATTTGATATACATTTATCAGGAAAAGTTGTTCGAAATGATGGACTAAATCACCCCTTAAAATATTTGTACTTAATTAAAAAGGACATTGTATAATACCTATCGCTCGAGTCATTCGTGAGCGATACCGTGATTAATGCGGGACAGTAGCGGGATTAACTTAATCCCGCATCTGATTACAGAAAGCGTGATCTAAATTTTCCGATAGAGTAATGTTTATATATTTACGTTTTAAAGGCATATAATTGTAGCAACACAGCAAATTAAAATATATTAAAACCGACCTAATATATAAGGTCTAACAAAATATACGGAAACCATTTTTTGTTGAGATATATCTGGAACACCTGATGCAAAAATTTTATGGTTCAGCTTAACTATAAATATAAAAACCTAACAAGAAATATAAAAATGCCGCCTTAGCAAAAGTTGTTTAGCATGCTCAGCATTTTTTATTGAATTATAAAAATCGAAGACCTGGATCACCTGATGCAGAACCATAATGGTCCAGCTAAACTATAATAAGAAATATAAAAATGACGTCTTAGCAAAAGTTATTCAACCTGATGAACTTTTATTGTTAAGGTATAAAAGTCGAAGATCTGGAACACCTGATGCAAAAAAAAATGGTCCAGCTAAACTGTTAGAAATATACATTAATGACGCATTAGCAAAAGTTTTTCAGCCTGATGACCATATTTATATGCCGGAGTCCTAAAGTCCACGCGAACAAAGTCGCGGGCATCAGCTAGTATGAAAATAATTCTCTTTGGCTTTCCATATAAACTCGATCAGCTGATCGGTCAACTTTGACAGGCTAAAAAGTACTTTTCATATTTCGATAAGTGTTCCTTGGAGAAAGTTGTTCAGTATCATGGACTGAATTCACTCTTAAAATAGTTTCAGTATATTATGTTAGTCCATACATAGTATTGCTTGGGTCACGCGTGAGTGAGATACCGTGATTAATGTGGGACAACAGAGGATTAACGTAATCCCGCCTTTGATTACTGATAGCGTGATCCCAATTTACCGATAGAGACATGTTTATTTATAATTACTTCACATCGTTTTTAAAACAACAAACTGTAGTAAATGTAAAACCATACTGTAAAATAAATCATCTAAATGTATTGAAGACTTAAAGCCGATCTAATATAGTAGATATATCGAGTCACGCGTACCACGTGATGTTATCAATACATGACAATAGTGTTATCTTCTAAGAAATTTCCTTTTATTACAGACGGCGTGATCCTATATGATTTTAGAGTTTCGCGGTCACTATTAGTATGATGGAACTTACCGCGAATAATATAGTTTTTTGCCAGATATTTCGACCCTTCTGCCTTTTCGTTTTCTTCTTCTTCTAAAACAGGGATTTGACAAATCGGCTATCGCGGTGCATATTTCACAAGGTGGGAGTCAATCATTGGATTGAGCTTCACCAACCCAAAATAAGAACGCTATACCACGGTTAGTTAGAGAGGCGAAATTAAAAAACATCCCAATTTTAGTCGAGAAGATGGCTTCAAGTAATCGCTTACGTGGAATCCAGTGATTGAGCTTTGTAAAAAGAGTGTGCGACCAACAAAAAACAATTCCCGAACGGACACCGTGAGTGTTGTGTGTAAGGACTTATGCAACAAACGACGAATAAAAAGAGGGTAGGCCGATATGGCCTTGACAGCCGAACATCCATTGCAATTCCTCAGTCTAACAGCGACCATAATGGCAGAAGGGTTGTCGAAATATCTGGCAAAAAGCGCGGTAAGTACGATAAAATATATTTAACTATAAGATTCATATTATGATCTTTAAGTATAAAATTGTGGATATGCGCATTGATATATGTATTAAATATATATAAAGCTAATCAAAATATAAAGTGCCTGACACTGGAGCGGATCAAAGTAATCCCGCCTCTGATTACTGACAGTGTGATCCTACTGAATCAATAGACATAAGAATTCCCTTACCCTAGACTTTTCCATGCAAACATAGTGTTCGTTTTATTTTGAAACCACATTTCAGATTACGGTAAAAAATTGTAATTTTAAATAAATTGCAATTATCTAGCGTTATAATTGGATTCCAGCGTAAAATTATGAACTGGAAAGAAAATACAAGGATATTGAAGTTTCCCATACTGATCGTCAAAAATGATATAACACACTATATTCTATTTCAAGTTCATATTTTGACTATGAAAACCAATTATATGGCTAGATATGTGCAATATCTTTGATATAACAAAATTTTGCCGAAATCGCGCATGTCGTTTAGAAATAGAACGTAGACTACGTTTGTATGGAAAAGTGTAGTTACGTCTAGGGTAAGGGGACTCTTACAGTCTTATTACTAATAAAAAAGGCCTTAATCGTAGTTTAGTCCCGTATTATCTTAGTCGGGCTTTAGTACGGTAACAAACGTTAAATCTACTTTAGACATTGCTTTATTACAAAACGTGCAAAAAAGACTGACTATGATAGATCCAACTTAGTCTGACCGGAAGTAGAAAAATCATTCCGTTTTTCATAATAATATTATTTTTTCGAAAATATTTTGATTTAAAGGAAAATAAGTTAGAATATAATTAATTTAAAATTATGCAATGTATTTAATTTTATCAAAAATCTCTTATTTATTGATCTGATTGCTAAATAACATTTCTTTTACAATAAATAAAGTATAACAGTATAAGAAACGGAACGCAGATATGTTGACAACTTTGACAACGTAATTCTATATTTAGTCTGTGGTAAGACGTCATAATCGCCTGTCATGGAATCTACCTATAATTTTGTTTACGTTTGTAAATTGTAGAAAATCTCAATAAATATTGTTTTTATATGAGTGTTGTATAGTGTAAGAAATATAAAATCGTGTTTTTAATGTTGTGAATGTAAATAAACGAACAATAGTGATAAAATAATTTTGTCATGGAAAGTTGTAAAACAATAAAAATACTTTTATATCACATTCATGGCAGTTTCAACACATTTCCTGGATATATTAAGCATTTATTAATAGCTATCAGGTAAAATTATATATTTTACTACAATATTTATGTTTTTTTTTATATATGTCATGATTTTGAGGTTAGTCGAAGCTTAGTACCGAGCTAAGACTAGGGTGCTAGCAGGTTTAACTTTAGATCGAGGATCTTTATCGGACTAAGATATAAACCTCGTTTTGTAATAGGATTTTCCTTGTTACTTGGTTTAGATCGAGTTTTAACCTCTGACTTTCGTTAGTCTTTGTTTTATAATAAGACTGTTAATATCTAAACTAGGTAAAATTTAGATAGTTTTTAAATCGTCTAATTGCATCGTGCTTAATGCATATTTTAGTTTGAAGATGTTATAAGTGTTTTTTTTTTCGTTTTAATTAAATGAGTTCTCATTGCATCGAAGATTTATAAAAATGAGTCATTAAAATGTATTGAAGCCGATCTATTGTAAAATATAGCTGGAATCTCGCGTATGAGATACTTTGATTAATGCGGGACAGAGGGATCAACGTAATCCCGCCTCTGATTACACAACGTGATCCTAATTTGCTGATGGAAGGTTTTCATCAGGAAATTAGGATCACGTTGAACTTATTTTCAGAGCTGTGTTTATTTTTATAAACTTCTTAATTGCAAAGTATTGCAAAGTATGTATGTTTGTTCGGATCAAATGTCACATGCATTTTCAAGCAGATAAGCTGATTGAGTTGAAATTTGGCATACTCGTATGTAAATACCTATAGATTGATGATGAAATATGATAATGTCATAGAGTTAGTCTGATGATAGGTGCTGGTAGCTATATAGGAACTCAGTAAGAACGAACGTCGAAAACCTATTGTGTTCAGGCTTGATTTGCCTCGTACTTAGGTTTTAGTCTTACGAATATACGTTTGTTTATGTACTTTCAAAAACCCTGTTCATTATTTTGAGGCCTATTAATGTAAGACTCATTGTTGTAGAAAATTATAAAAAAAACTGATAGGTGTCACAGAGATAATAAGAAGAGCGTGATAAGCTATGTTTGTCTGTTTGTACACGCTAATCTCCGGAAATACTGGATGGATACAAATGAAACTTTTTTTGTTATTTATATATTTGTGTTTTGTATATTCGCAACATATAGGGTACAATTAATTTTAGAAAATTAAACACCTGATGCAGTACTATAAATGTTCAGCAAAAGTATGAGAAATTTAAAAATGACGCCTTACTAAAAGTTGTTCAGCTTGATGTGCATTTTACGGAGTCGTAAAGTCCAGGCAAACGAAGTCGCAGACTTCGCGGCTAGTTTTAAATAATTATTAAACCTGTTAAGATCCGCCAATACCAGACACAATAGTAAATCAATGGAAGCCGCATCATATGATGCCACGTGGGTCTGGACCGGTGGTCGTAAGTGTGGTGATAACATACATATCCATATTCATATACTCACATAGTCATATACATAGTCTGACTAGCTTAAACGCAAAGACAGACTCACAAGTCATGGACCCCGTTAGTCTCTTCTTAGTGGTACTTACAGCACTCATATCCACTTGTGTTATTTTCTCTATACCTAGATATCCACATGAGATATAAAAAGATCACCTAATTCAATATCATCCAATATAAACTTATTTCTCTGTCCTCTCCGTAAAAGCGTATGAGCTTTTACAAAAGCTGCCGTATATTGGAATATACTCGAGCTGAGTACGCTGGCTCAGATTTCAATTCTGCTCAATAGAAATATCATTACTTCGTTATATCAAATGAAATGAGTGCAGAAGGAAAAAGAAATAAAAACACCAGAAGAGATCTTCAGACTTTATTACTATTTATACTCTATACTCTTTCGTGTTGTTTTGGGAGAAAGAATAAACGGCCAAGTGCGAGCCGGACTCGTGCACAAAGGTTTCTATCTATAAGTAACTGGCCAAGTGCGAATCGGACTCGCGCACGAAGGGTTCCGTACCCCTTAAATATTTTTTTTATTTATTAATAAAATAAAAGTACAATTGAATGTTTTGTGAATATTTCAAGTGCCTACCAGTTGCCATTAAGAGTCTGAAGTCGAGTAAAAAAGGGCAAAAAATCGAATTTGGTGTATGGGAGTCCCCTTTAAATATGTTTTGTTTTAAGTATTTGTTGTTAGAGCGGCAACAGAAATACATAATTTGTGAAAATTTCAACTGTCTAGCTATCGTGGTTCTTGAGATACAGCCTGGTGACAGACAGACGGACAGACGGACGGTCAGCAAAGTCTTAGTAATAGAGTCCCGTTTTTACGGAACCCTAAAAATCACGTTTGTTGTATGTAAGCCTCATTGAAATATTTATTCTGTTTTTAGTACTTGTTGTTGTAGCGGCAACAGAAATACCTACATCATCCTTTAAAATTTCAACTGCTAGCTATCACGGTTCATAAGATTCAGCAGACAGACAGACGGACAGACGGACGGACAGCGGAATTCAGTAATAAAAAATAAGCTAAACAAAGCTTATAAACATCAATAAGACCTCTACAACCCGTCTGGACAGCGAGGAGAGTGTAGGCCTAAGTCCTTTAGCTGCTCTGGCTAAGTATGGCTCTGGTAGTATACTTACAGGAGGGTCGTGCTCTTGCAGTGCAGACAAAAAGACCTGATGATGATGATGAAATTAAATCCTTTTCCTTACTAATAATATAAATACGAAAGTGAGTTCGTATATTTGTTTGTTTGTTACTTCACGCTTCAACCACGAAACCTATTTAGATGAAATTTGTTATGGATTATTTGATACCCAGGTAAGGACATAGGGTAGTTTTTATCCCGAAATTCTCACGGAGAGCGAAGCCCACAAGCACAGCTAGTAATCAAATAAAAACAGCAGTGCCTACAATCCGCTTGGTCAAAACCGCTTCAAAACAATTGTTGCTCAAAGTCATAACCTCATCACAACACACAAACCGTTTAACAAGACGTAAACATTCACAAATTATACTCTGTCACAAAAGTGATATTACGTAGGGTCAAGAGTTCCAAACCGACGGACCCGAAACTTTCGCGAATATAATTATCAAGTTAAAACGTTGTTAGATCCCCTTGTAGCCACTGATATTTACCCTCTATTATTTTACAAGTTAAAACTTCGTCATGCCTCTTGTAGCCACTGATATTCACCCTAGTATTAATTCTTACTATCCTTACTATCCAAGCTGGATAAGAAAGATAATATCCTTACTAATATTATAAATGCGAAAGTGTGTTTGTATATTTGTTACACTTCACGCTTCAACCGCTGAACCTATTTAGATGAAATTTGATATGGATATATTTTGCTACCCAGGGAAGGACAAAGGATAGTTTTTATCCCGAAATTTCCACGGGGTGTCTTTTAAGAGATCGCTCTAAGGTGCATTAGCCGGTCTTAATACAGGCTAATGCACCTATTTTTTTTGTGTATTTTTTTAAAATATTTTTTTCTTCATATTAATGCAGTCAAAAATTTTGCAATCATTCATTCATAACTATTTGATGGCAGAAGCACACAAAGTAAATCAAAGAGCATGCAACTTTGACATCCGCAAAATAACATCTTACATCAATAAACTATCTGAAAACACTATCATGCCCCATTGGCCGCAGGCCAGTTTATCATTATAATACCAAAGCCACAATTTCGTTTTAATATTTCCACAAATCCTTGGCACTATTCCATTGTAACGAATGAGAACAAATCAAAACGTTCAACTTTATTTTGCGACTCGTCTGCTCACTCGGTTATTTTGAATCAATTTCACCCTCATTGCAGAGTATTCATTTGTATTTATTTTTATCCCAGAGATTATGTTATAAAATGCGTTACATAATACATCATCTGTTCAATTTCACTGTCTAGCTATCACGGTTTATGAGGTACAGCCTTGAGACAGACAGACAGACGGATGGACAGCTGAGTTTTAGTTATAGGGTCTCGTTTTTACCTTTAACAAAAATAAAGTATAATACATTCATACACACCACGCCAGTTTATTTAGTAACTAGAATTTCACAGGCACTTTTACACGTTAATAAGTTTAATTTAAACTACGTTTGTAAATCAAATTTTAATTTATTTTCAAAAGAAAAGCTACCGATACCAAATCTTAAATGCAGAAAGCAACTCATTTTCACAGTGTTTGTCGCCTACTCGCCAGAAGGAAGTAGTATATTTAAGTCTTTTTTATTTATTTATTTACCAATTTATGCACACGGAAAATGTATACAGAGAATTCATAAAAAAAAAGTTGTACAAAGGCACTACTTATCTCAAAAGAGATCTGTTCCAGTAGGCCTGTGAGAGGAGATGTTTATGTAAGAGAGGCAGGCATACAGGCGTGTTCATACATAGGATTGAGAAAGAAGAAAATTAAAATTACTAAAACTACACAAACTACAATAAACATACTTATACATATTATTACACATACTTAAATAAATACATATGTCTATCTAGAAATAAATTAAATATATACTTTAATATTAAAAATATAGGTTACTACAATTGAGATCATTCTAATAAATAATGATCTTTTTTAAAGTAATGTTTACGATCGAGTTAATAAACGAAAATTACGTTTTAAGACAAAATCAAATGCTGCAAAAAATAAGTCATAAATTTATTTTATTTTTATTTTATTTTATTAGGAAGACCAGCAACTATTCTAACTTATTTATAGATAACTATATAGACACACAGAGTCCATTACAGGTCCTGATGGAAAACATTGTATTTTATAAAAGATCTCTAAATATTAAGTTAAAACGCAACACTTTGAAAATCATACTTGGTAGCTTTTCACACACAACTAAACCAGAAATATCAGCGAAAAGGGAAGAAAGCTTGATTTATGAATTCATAACATTTTTTGTTACATACTGCTGTCGCAATATAATTCGGGTGGGAAGATAAAGGTGTACCTCGTAAAATGTTTTCATACTGTAAAAATTCTAGAAAATATTTAATACCTAAGAATTAACTTGACCTTTTTCACTTTTTTTTTTTTGTTTGGCCAAAAAATCAATGCGTATTGCTATAATCACATCTTCTTCAATTTTTTTTTTTACCTTTTTGTATATACGTGTTATTTTTGTTCAGAATGTATTTTACAGTACCTAGCAGCTGGCAGTATTATCACTTTCCCAGAGATTATTCCTCGTTGGGTGAAAGCCTTTTAAGCTCCCAGTGTCGGCATTTTGCCTGAGGACAACTCTGTTCAAACCTAATTTGACATGGCAGTTGTTGGTTTTTACCACCAGTTAGCTAGAGGTGTTTCATAAAGGTGAAATAATATAATAGCCACGAACAGTCCGTGTTATAAATAACATATGAAAGGAATTTTAAAAATACATTTTTTTTTAACTTTTTGTAAAAACTAGCTCGATCGATTACCAATTAGAATGGTTTTTTTCTCGTATTTTAAAATATCTATGTCACTGAGCATGAACAAACATATTAGATTTTTACTCTACAGCAGTCTTTCCCAAAGTGGGCGATAACGCCCCCTTGTGGGCACTGCAGGTCTCAAGGGGGGCGGTAAGAGACCTAGAAAGAAAATGTTTTTTTTTTGCTAGGAGTTTTATTTAGCTAGGAGACCTCTTAAACAACGACTGCAAGAGCTCTCGACTCTCAACAACAACTTGTGAACATCAACTAATATGAATTAAAAGATTGCTCAAACTCGGTTCTATATTTCTCTCCGCGTAGTTCATATATCTGTCCTATTTTATTGAATATAGAAAAAATGAAAATCATGTCAATCGGTCGCTCCGTTTCGTAATGAAAGTAGACACAAACAAACAAATAAAAAGGCAACAGACACACTTCCGCATTTTAATAGTTATTAGTACTCGTAGATATCTATCATGTTTTAAGAAGTTTTTGTTAAATAACCCGAATTGTGCATTCCTGTATCAGTTGGCTGGTTCATTGAATACTTGTTCGGACTTGTTGAGTACGATTGAGCGTCGAATGAGATAAACGAGTTTATGCATGTTTGTTTTATTCCTGTCGGTGCGTGCTGCTTAAGCATTCCTATATAAACAATGTAATATTTATTTTATTTGCATTTGTGGTTTCGCGCGCAATAGATGAGCAGTACTTACGCCTCCTCTACACTACTCGCGAAGTTGAACGTATTTCTCAAAGCAAAACAATGTCGGAAGTAAAAAAGAAGAGACGGCAATACTGTGCGGAATATATTAAATTCGGATTTATTAAAAATCCCACAAACCCATCGTCGCCTTTGTGTCTTCTATGTCTAAAAACATTTTCGAATGAAGCAATGAAGCCTTCAAGGCTGCAAGATCATTTGAATAAAATGCATCCAGATAAGAAAGACAAGAATGTAGCATATTTTCAAGACCTATAGAAGAAGCATAATACTCAGCCAAGTGTAGCAAAACTATTTTCGGCGGATGCTAAGCAAGATGACGACGGACTTCGAGCTTCGTACAATATCTCTTTGTTAATTGCTCAAAAAGGCAAACCACATTACATCGGAGAAGAGTTAATATCAATATCAAATAGGTTTCAAGTTGCGGGTTATAGTAAAAGATTCGTTTAGAATTCTCCGTTAATATACATATATAGGTCACAATAATTAATTAATTTAATTTGAAGTTATAGTGGTTTTTAAATAGGTGAAAAAATGGGGGCGCTAAAAAAATATTTATTCTCAAAGTGGGCAGTAGACAAAATAAGTTTGGGAACCACTGCTCTACAGCTTGATCTTCTTCGTGGAATACGTGGTTTCATCATTGCTAAATAACATTAGTTAGGCTAGACACTATTCAAACAGAATTAACATACTTGAGTCTTACTGCGATGGATTTCATTCCAAAAATAACCGGCCAAGGGCGAGTCGAACTCGCGCACGAAGTGTTCCGTACCATTATCTATAAAAATCAAGTTTTTTGTATGGGAACCCCCCTTAAATATATATTTTATTTTGTTTTTAGTATTTGTTGTTATAGCGGCAACAGAAATACATAATTTGTGAAAATTTCAACTGTCTAGCTATCGCGGTTCTTGAGATATAGCCTGGTGAGAGACAGACGGACAGACGGACAGACAGCGAAGTCTTAGTAATAGGGTCCCGTTTTTACCCTTTAGGTACGGAACACTAAAAAAACACAAATTCTTTACGATACGAAGAAACATCTAGTGGAAAGCTACTCGTTCGGGGTAACGGGCCAAACTTCCTTTTTATCCCGGATTTGCCCCGGTTTCCTCCGGATAATCTCTGTGTGCGAGTGAAATAGCATGATAGCCATCGAAAAGGGTCAGTCGGTAAAGCATAGGGATTTACACAAATCGAGCCCGTTTTGATTTTTGTTGATACGATGAGTATTAGGGCTCTAACAAACGAGCGACGTGCTTGTGACACCTCTCGGCGAAGGTCGCCGACGGTTTTCGACGGACGCCGACGAACGCCGACGGTCGCTGACGCTGACATCTGTCGCGGACATGCTGTCGCTGTACGAGTCTCGATATGAATGACCATCAAATCACGTACTCCTTAGGTCATCAATCATCATCGTCATCGTCCGAGCGTATTCCCGGGTACTCGTTAGCAGTCCATGTTCTAATTCAGCAGCATGGATTGAACAGCTAATTGTACACAGCTGTATTAGTGCTGTAAATTTATGATTGTACTAGAAAGTAGATTTCCTAATCTCGGACGCTGGAGTAAAAAAATAATTGAATAAATTTACTCACATACGTTAAGTCACATACTTTCATTAAGCTCGTGATAGCAAAGATACTTGAGATATCATTAAACAAACATACATACAAACCAGAAAAAATATCGCCCGCCTTTTTTTATTAAATTTATGCAAAATAAGCGTAGTTGTATCCCAGAGAACAAAATCATACTCTCAAAATTACTTTTTAAGGTGTAGGTAAATGTTATCTAGTACGTCTTTAGACGTTGTTGGTTGGCAGTAAAACGGTAGATTTACGAGCTTCTCCGGATCTCAGACACGCACTGCACGTTAGTGTTTGTCTACAAGCTACAGCTACACTGATGTACAGGCTACAAAATGAAATAGCAACAGAAGTGTAAAGAGTCTTACAGACAAAAGATAGTACGCTCGCGTCACCTGCCAGCGAGCGTTGGCGACAGGTCATGGCAAGAGTGACAGTTGGCGACGGTCGCCGATCTGCTAAAGCCTTAAATCCTGTTTTTATTATTTAATATTTTAAACTCTTTTAAAAAACGGCCACTATTGGCTAAGGTGCGTAGAAAAGCTTCACGTCCTCACTTTAAACTACAAATAGTATTTCATAAAATACTTTGAAGGGTTATCTAGGGCTTGGTTAAGATATAATTTTAAATGATATCTCTGTTTCCTTTCAAATGATTTATTTCAAATGAGTGCAGCACTGGGCCCTGGAAAATTCATGTATAGCCTTAAGTTGGTTTATTATGGGATAGTTTCCAAACCGTCTGTCCAACGTGGTGATTCTAGGCAAATCCTACTTTTTTTGGGTCAAGCCTTTAGTCTAGCAGTAGACTAATATAGGTCATAGAGGAAGAGGAGGATAGCTAGCTATACCATCACGGCCACCGATACTATACTCGTATTACTTACTTTGGGGCCTGCTCAATCAGTGTGATTTGATCCTATCAGGCTTATTATAAAACGCGGTTTATCTTTAATACTTAGTTTAAACCATTATCCGTCTAAAACAAAAAGCCAACCCCTAATATATTATGTCACCTTCTCTTTCGTACCTGTCAACTTCATGTAGGTGAGTAATGGTTTAAACCAGGTCCTAAATTTAGTCTGCGCTTTATAATAAAACGGTATAGGTTTAATAATTAATGTCAAGAGGGTCATATCTAGAAGATATTAACAATCTTCAAAGAAATGAAGATAGGTGCCATCCATACGATGATATCATAGTCAAGCAAGGATTCACTATTATATGTCATAATCTCTGACGTCGTCTCTGAAGTTGCCTTTAAATAGATACCTACCTACATTTGCGTAACTAAGTAACACTTCTGTTGCATTATTATTTTGTTGCAGATGTTACGACATTGTATATTTACAATAGTCTCCACTCAGCTTATCTCCGTACCTCGTGTCTGGTTCTATGTTTTGTAAATGTAGTTTTATGCTTTACTATTGCAAGTATATGTTTGTTTTACTTAAATGTATAGCTTAAGTGTAAATCTGTATTGTAATTGTAACATAGCCCATCAGGCTGGGTAGGGACCAATACTGAACTGGGTTTCTTTCGGCGTAATCTTCCCAGCAGTGGTCGTTCCGAAACGCTAGTAGATTTTAGCTTCTGCACTAAAAAAAAAATATTTAAAAAAAATGACCTTCAATAAGAGATAAATTTATCCTACATTGAATAAAATTTTTTGACTTTGACTTTGACTTTACATAATAAGGGTGGAAAAACTGATTTTTTTCCCTTTTGTTCTGCAGGACGTAAGAAACACAAAAATGAACGGTGTAATTTTGTAATATTTAATTTTCAAAAGTTTATTTGCTATATGCAAATTACAAAACCACTGACACCATCTAGTAATAAGTGACGGAACTACATTATATAGTGATATCGTAGTGCCATCTATTATTTGTCAAGTAAATTACAAAACTTCGAATTTGAAGCGTTATTACGTTATCACCCAATAACATTTAAACGACTTCATCATCAGGTCTTTTTGTCTCCACTGACGGCGCACGACCCTCTCTGTACTATCAGAGCTATAGTTGGCCAAAGCAGTCAGTCTTGGCCTACACTCTCCTCGCTGGCCAGACGGGTTGGAGAGGTCTCACATTAAAAAAAAGAAATAGCTGAACCAGTTTTGCTATTTGCTATTTGGTTATAGTTGCCAAACTTTTGTTCTAATTAGCAGAACCATGTAGTTGCATGTCTCAAACTACAATTAATTTCAACACCTTTCAACTACTAGTAGCCCTGGACTTGCACTTGATTTTATAGCAGTCACTTGATTTTGGTAACGTGTTATCTATGCTACTAACAACTATCCTTTTTTGTCAGTGCATTAATGTTTATAAGCTTTGTTTAGCTTGTTCCTGTCACCTTTTACGACATCCAAGGGAGGACTTGAAGTGGTCCTATTCTTCTCTGCCGGAAACCACACGGCAAACGACTTAACCGATTTTAATCAAACATGGCTAAAATCCTCCGCAAGGGAAGTTGCATTCAAGTAAAAAATAACGCATCGAAATTGGTCCATCCGTTCGAGCTCTACAATGCCACATACTGGCACACAGACAGGGGTTGATTTTTGAAGTGAAAACTTCTTTAGCGGCGTTGTGCACTTTTTTTTGGAATGGGTAAAAAATGTTAAACTCGCGTCAGGACACGCTCGCGTCAGGACACGTGACCTGATCGAAAATTGTAAGACGGATGGAGAGTAGACAGCTGGCGCGGCGTAGGAGAGGGAGTATCCCCCTCTCTTTCTACGGCGCGGCGAAAATGTATGCCTGCGCCTGCTGTTTCGTATATCAAAAATGCACAACGTTAATATTCAAGTTTTCACTTCTGCCGGCACTCCCAGAGTGCAACCCGTCGTTTTTTTATCTAAATTCTTTATTGGCATACTATATAGGTACTTAGCTCGTCATATACTAAGCTCGAGGTAATCTAAAAGTCATTGTAAGGAGAAACTATTTCATAAGTATAACATATCTAAAAACGAACTAATAAAGTGATACAAGAATTCCCAACATCCACTAACTAACTCAGCGATAATTCTCGCTTCCAAGAAGTAAATATTACGACAGAATTAATTTCTTGTCACTTGTTTGCTTTTTCCTCATAGTCTCCGCAGACTATAAGAGCAATAAGGCCCTACTCACATTAAAATCACGAGTGGTAACGACATAAGTGACCTACCTTTCAAATGCTCTAATACATAATAATATATTACACATATGTAATATATATAATTATACATATAGGTCAGTGCCATAGCACTGATAATATATATAATACAATACCGAAACAATATAAACAATTAATTGTGATGTATATTTAGATTATTAATTAAGTTTTTAGTTTTATTTATATTCAATTATTTTAGTTTTGTTTAAATTCAAATAAGAAATGTGGACTGAAAATACATTGTTTATTTTATTTTATTGTTTTAATAATATATTATATCATAATTATCATTTGGACTATATGAATATCATTTAATCAATTATAATTATTATTCATATCAACAAATAACATTATCCGAAACCGAAAATAAAACTTTTTTTTATCTGCCCAAAAATAAGTAAGTTATATGGATACAAGCATTATAAAATCTGATGGAAGGGAAAACTGTTAAGTTAAGGAAAAAGGATGCACATGCAGCACTCTTGACGTCACTGCCATTAGGTCGAGCATACGAAAGAGCTAGTAGGACGTCCCCACCACGCTTCCACTCTTATATTTGAAATGCTAAATGCTACATTAGGTAACCAACTATCCCTGTCGCTTTTTCAAAAAAATATTTCTTTTTAGCGGTTTTTTTCTGTTTTACTTAAAAAACTACATGAAAATGACACAGAATTGTTCAAATATTGTAAAGTTATGAATGTCTATGATAAAATCAAATACCAGATATTAACCGAATCGAATAATTTGGATTGCCTAACAGAACTAACTTAAAAAGTTTAATGTACCTAGATAAATAATAAATAAATATATAGGGACAAATTACACTGATTGAGCTAGCCCCAAAGTAAGTTCGAGACTTGTGTTATGGGATAGTAACTCAACGATACTATATTTTATAACAAATACATATATAGATAAACATCCAAGACCCAGGACAATTTGAAAAAGACCATTTTCCAACTTGCCCTGACCGGGGATCGAACCCGGAACCTCTGGGTGGCAGACTAGCATGGTGACCACTACGCCACGGAGGTCGTCGGTAGATGCAATACCTTGTACGGGAAAAGAGTCACAAGGTACCTTATACCGAATTTATTTAACGAACTTCCCACAGATTTCCAAAACATGTATAAAGAAAATCCCAAAAAGTGTGTATAATTGTTAAAACTGTATTATTTACCACCAGATCATAGCGACTCACCGAAACCCAGATAAACCCTGCGAGGTTTTCGTGGTTCGGTTTATTTCGATGTACCTATATTATCTTTTGAACTTTAAATAAATGATTTAAAAAAAATATACATAAAGTAGATAGAATACACAGTAAAATAGCATATTTCAGAATGATTTTTAAAAACTTTCCTAAGCAAAAATGTTCAACCATATCATTCAATGCCGCCGGTCACGGCGGCATTCACATTCCCATCCTTGCCCGTTCTTTCAATGTGCAATACGCCTTAAACTTTCCTCAGAGTATGAGAAAAGTAAGTGGGTTAACTAATAAATGAACGATCTCCGTAGTTTGTCCAAGCTCTGAAACATAATTAAATCATTTATCTTCTTGCTCGTCTCATATATTTCTGCTTGTTTCACGAGGAATTTCATTAGTATTATGTTACTAAAGCTGACATAGTGAAGATTTTTATTAGGTACTTAATTTGCTCTGAAATGTCTGATTTAGTAATTTACAACCATTAATAATAAAATAAAAAAATATTAAAAGAAAGTATCAAGTTAGGTACGGATAAACACATAAACAATATAGCCTAAAATTAAACTAACTTAACTAAACATAATTAAATAAATATACCAATAAAGTCATAAATTCAACAAAACTAAATAAAATTTAAAGAAATTAAATAAAAAATAATAAACAAATTTCAACAAATCGAAGAGCCCGCCCCGGAGCGTACCGGGCTCGAAAGTGCTCATAATAATAATTAAATTAATTTTTTTTTTCCATGCTGGTCTGGGAGAAAAGAAACAACTTAGAATGTACCAGCTACATAGCAATATGGTTTATGGTAATATTTTTACCCTTATATTCATAAATAACCGGCCAAGTGCGAGTCGGACTCGCGCACGAAGGGTTCCGTACCTATCTATATCGTTCCGTACGTATCTATAAAAATCGAGTTTTTTGTATGGGAGCCCCCCTTAAATATTTTATTTTGTTTTTAGTATTTGTTGTTATAGCGGCAACAGAAATACATAATTTGTGAAATTTTTAACTGTCTAGCTATCGCGGTTCTTAAGATATAGCCTGGTGACAGACAGACAGACGGACAGACGGACAGACTGAAAAGATTGCTGCTTTAATAAACACGTAAATCAATATTTATTATTCATAATAAGCTATCCTGTTCAACACCTATCTACATCGCACTAACCCCTATTTCTATACATATAAAGGTGATTATTGAACATCATATCTGACCTAGCAACCGGTAACTTCGATGGGTCGGTCTCGAAGTGATTAATCTCTTCGAAGGCATTGTGGTTTGACAGTTCAGAAACGCCTCAGAGAATGGATAACCTGATGACGTCATTTGTATAGGACAAGTTAACCTGATAGGCGGTGGAATCAATGAGGTTGAAGAAAGGACGGTTTTTGCTAGCAATCTCAGGAGACTATATAACAGTGATATTCGAGGGGTTGAGGGTCGAAACCATACAGATAAGTAGACATACTCGTATATACTAATTACACGTTTATAGCGTTCTAGTACTTACATTACTGCTTAATGACACAGTATTAACACTTTCTGAGACACTTTTTGAGAATACATTGTTATGTCATAATTAATTAAGAATTATGTTGAATTTAAAATAAATGTCAATTTGAAAATTGCTCAGATTCTCGCCTGTTCCCTCGATCCGCTATAACAATATGTGCGGGAAGGAAACAGCCGGTATATTCTAGCTTTTTTCTTCCTCCCAACATGAAAAAATAAGAATCGGGATCTGTAAATGCTTTCTGTGTAAATTGATAGAGCGGAAAAAAGAGGAAACAGAAAAGAATGCCGTGTTTTGTCCTTATCACTGACTGGGCATTTGTTCACGGTCGGGTTATAGGCACACTGCAAATCGCATATACTTGAAGTGTGACCATCAAAAAATGTACGTAGGCATTAATATGTCTTTCTCATCTGCCAGGTTGCTCGGTGGCAAATCTATACATACATACTATCACGTCTTTATCCCTAATGGGGCAGACAGAGCATTTTGGGTCTTGCGGCGCATGCAGAGCCTAGGGCCGCAAGACTCAAAAGCCACTTTTAGCGTCATGGTGGGCGAGAAGATGGAAAAGCAATCAATACAGTGACGGGTTGCTAGCCGCATCGCCTGTTAAAATGATTCGCATTTTTGCCCATTCCCTCGATCGGCTTTTACGATCTGCGCGGGAAGAGAAGCAGCTGGTACATTCTAAATTTTTTCTTTTCTCCTAGACCAGCATGGGAGAAACTAAATCTATTACTAATCTATAACTACTTGTATATGCTACTTTGGTGTAAAATCCAACCAACAACAATATATCCCTGTCAGCTCAGTTTGAAGTATGTAGGATAATAAATCTCTGACGATCGTCTGCCCCAATACTTTGAAAACAACTTATCAAGTCGACTTTTGTAGCAGAAACGCTATAAGCTAAGCTTTTGCACCAAAAAAATTAAAAAAAATATTATATGAAAAAATACTTTGACTTTGCGTATACGGAGCTTCCAACACTTTATAGTATTACATCGTATATTTTATTTTTCAATGCTGGTCTTGGAGAAAAAGAAAATAACCCTCATATTCATAAAAAATAACAACCGCTTGCTAAACCTATTTTAGTTAAAACATGTTTTGTTCTTTTCCTTCATTTCAATATTATTTTCCTAAAATTTGTCAAAGACAATCATGGGGATTGGAGATGGGGATGGGCAATCAAAATTTCAGTTCAATTTATATATTTCAAATTTACTAACTATTTTATCAACCGTTAGACCTAGAAGGAAATCATTTGGGTGGTGAGACAAAATGTGTAAACTACATAATAACTAAAATAAATTATATGTATAAGTATATGTTAAAATCAATCGGTTGAGGAAAACTAGTTGAAAATTGAGTTGCGAGATTTGACCTAAACTAACATACAAGATACAATGAAAGCTTGTAAAAAATATTTCTAATGTCAGAGTGGCCACTTGCTCTACACTTGTAGCTGCCCTACACTTGTAGCTGGCCATAAAGAAATGACTTCACGACTTTTTTGACAATGTAAGAAAAAAAAAACAAGTATTTTACAACACATACAAACTTTTTCACTATGTCCTCTTACAGAATTAGGACACAGGCCCTCGCGGCGTGGAGTATTCTCGTCGACAGTGTTCATTAGCACTAACCCTCAGCCGCCACTGTAGGGCCTCTCAACTCACCCTGTGTACACAAACCTTTATAGCGTCCCTTCGTCTTGTGGGACTGTCACTCAGATTTGAGACGCAGGATACTGTTTTTTTCCAAGCGGAGTACAATAAGTTTATACCCTTTTCTCTCCCGTGGGTACCATAAGAGGCGACTAAGGGTGACAGAAAGTGGACAGTATTTTTCTATGTACAATAGTAGATTGTTAAACAAGGGTTGTAAGTGATCAATTACAACCGAGATGTTTAGGCGCACGAGCGGGCAAAGCGAGCCAGGGCGCTTATATTCGAGGGTGTAATTGATACTTACACTCAAGTTGAACACTCTCCTTTTCATCATAATAGCGAGGAAATAATATTACAAGCTTTTATTTAACTTGCAATGCATCTTGTATGTAAGTGTGTTTACGTCAAATCTTGCAACTCAATTTTCGACAATTATCATCAACCGATTTAGCTGAAATTTTGCCTACTTATGTAAGTCAGATAATAATACAGCATAATGGAGCATCAATGAGCTGTTCTAATGATGGAGCCAGAGATATTTAACGGAACCAGTTAAAAACAACATAACCTCATGGAGTAGGACTTTTTTGATTTGTCTTGACGAGCACTTTGTGGTATACGATGCCTAGGATCTGATCACAAAGATGGAAGTTGGTCGATGGGTCTCAATAATAAAACGACGCAACTCCGTCGAGTTTATGTTTATTTTATTTGTCTTAATGATTATTTTGGCCTCACAATAAAAAATTGTACAAAAAAAAAATAAAAAAAATATTATTAAATATTTGTCGATATAAAGGCTGCAGTAATATTTATTAGGAGACTTAACTTTCAATAGGCATCCAGATAATCCCATTATCAAGTTAAAAACGCTGTCAATGAGCATAGTTTGGTTTCCTTTAACCCTTTAGCTTTTCCTCATATTCTAAAATTTACAGCATACATTCTAGAACGCGTTACGAGAATAGTACTGAAGACATCAATTAACACGTGCCAAGCAACGTAATTCAAAACATTGTATCCCTGATACCTTCAAAACGTTGTAAGAAGAATAGATGAAGCGAACGATAAAAGAACATTTAAATTTTTCGCATTTCCTACTTTCAAGCAGAAGAAAATTGGTTGTTTTGAAATGAATTCTTTATATCATTGCTCGGACCCACCGTCGTGTCCTAAACAGCTTTGTTCATTTCCTTCGCCGGCCATTAGACAATCGAATCTGAGGGAAACCAATTCTAATAACAATGTATCTTCATAACGTCTCAAGAATTCCCCTTCCGAGCTTCTTATTCTTTTAACCGACTCCAAAAAGGAGGAGGTTATCAATTCTTTGGCCTTTTTTAAATAGTCCTGGGTCTTGGATGTTTATCTATATATGTTTTTATTGTGTTTGTATCCCATAACACAAGTCTCGAACTTACTTTGGGGCTAGCTCAATCAGTATAATTTGTCCCTATATATTTTGTTATTTAATTCGTCGTGTATGTCGTATGTTAACTCATTACTCCAAAACGCGTGGGCCGATTTAAAAAGTTATTTTGTTTGAAAGGGTATAATTTAACGGTGGTCCAATTGTCATCAAGTCAGGAACTGATATTAGTATCTTGAAGAAATCGAGGTAACTCTTTGAATTTTATAGGCACGCATATAGCGATTCAGGTATATTTTATTGTGACTAGAACATTTGCTCTTAGAAGGCAATTTCATGAATCATCAAAATCGGTTGTATAATCAGGGGCTGTCAGTTTTTTTGTTTTTGACCGAGCGAGCGAAGCGTCTCAGTTTCGAGATTAGCCAAAAATTCTTTTGTCCGTCTGTCTGTCTGTCTGTCTGTCTGTTCTCGCCTACAGGTCGCATTTCTTAACCGATTCTCATGAAATTTTGTAAGCAGGTTCAACAACTAAATAGAATTTTTTTGTCGAGCCAGTTTTTCGAAATTTTTCAAAATGGCGGAAATATGGGGGTTTAAAATTTTAAAACTGTCATATATCCGCCATTTCAAAATATTTTCAAAAATGTCATGAGACTTTTTTGTTGCCATAGACTATTCATACCATAGCTTAAAAAAAAATTGTTGGCACTTGTTTTTAAAAACAAATTTATATTAATAAGTTGTTTGTAACGTAGATATAATCTTTAGCCCCATATTACAACATAGCCTTCCGCACAAGATCTCAGGGAGATGAGGGGTGCCTGTAAAACAGCGTTACCTCGAGCCTCGGTTCGAGGTAACACAAGCTGAGGTACTCCTTTGCCCTAAATTAGGATAAGTGAGTAGTACAGAAAAGTAGAATAAGGTTTTTAATTAAGTTTGCTCTGTATGTCCTTTTTTTTGGCAATAAATGATTTTTTATTATTATTATTTATATTTTTGTTTTTATTTTTCTCCCAGAGATGGTTTTGGGGTATTTTCTGTTTACGCGGGCTTGTGGCCAAACGTAACCAGTTAGAAAGGATGTTTAAGAGTCAGAAGAGAGAAATTTTCGAACAGTGCGGCAAGTATTTAATATAACTGCTTTTTGCATAAGAATAAATGTAAGTGGGTGTATGCCTATCATTTTTAAACTATTGTGTAAGGATTTTGGTACAACGCCGGTGGATGAAATAATGACTGGAACAGTTTTAACAGTATCCACACGCCATTGTGATTTGAGCTCTACTGCCAAGTCTGTATATTTAGTTATTTTTTCGGTGTAGGTGGAGGTAAGATTGTGAGTATTAGGAATAGCAACGTCTATCAAGTAAACTGTCTTATTTTGCTTATCGTATAACGTTATATCTGGTCTGTTGTGGTGTACGGTTTTATCTGTCAAAATAGTCCTGTCCCAATACAGTTTATATTCGGTTGAATCCAGAACTACTTGAGGTATGTATTTATAATAAGCAGTTTTTTCCGTAATAAGTTTGTATTTAATGGCTAGATATTGATGTAAAATAGAAGCAACCTGATCATGTCGGTGTTTATAGTCCGTCTGCGTAATAGATCTACAGGCGCCAGTGATGTGCTGTATCGTTTCAGGACTACTATGACAGTGACGGCAGGAATCATTTTGGGTGTCACGGATTATATGTTTTCTATAATTTTTTGTGTCAATAACTTGGTCCTGGATGGCCATTATGAACCCTTCAGTTTCAGGAAACAACTCTCCTCGTTTAAGCCAGGCGTTTGACGCAACTTTGTCAACGTTCGGATTGGTTAAATCGAGGCGATGTCTCCCATGGAGGGATTTACGGACCCAAGTATCAATTTTTTGTGCTGGAGTAGTTATAACTTCTTTATTCTGTTTGTTTCTATCCTTTAGATTAAGAGGTGTATGTTTATTATCTGATTGAATTATTGATGCATGAAGATGTGATTGCTGTGAATGATTATAGAAAAATGACCGTAGTAATGTGATTTGCTTGTTATGCAGATTTTGAATGTCGATCAATGCTCTGCCTCCTTCATGTTTAGGTAACGTTAGTCTTTGTATGCACGATCGCGGGTGGTGTTTCCGGTACTTAGTCATAAGTGTATTGATGATGCGCTGGAGATTTATAAGGTCGGTTTGGGACCAATTAATTATCCCAAAGGAGTAAGTGAGGATGGATATTGCATAAGTATTTATGGCTTTAATCAAGTTGCGGGAGTTAAGATATGTGTTGAGAATACGGTGTAGTCTAGTTTTGAATTCCTGTGTCAATTTTTGTTTAACTTCTTTATGGTGTATCTGTTGGCTTTGTTGGTATCCTAAATATTTATATCCCACTATTTGGTCTAATGGTTCTACTTCTTCTTCATTTTGTAGTATATATGTGTTATTTTCTATTTTTCCTCTGTGTACTGATTGAATCTTACACTTATCTATTCCAAAATTCATATTTATATCAGATGAAAAGTTTTCTGTTAATTCTACTAAAGTGTTTAAATCTTCTAAAGATTGACCGAAAAGTTTAATGTCATCCATGTACATTAAATGGGATAAAATATGGTTTGTATTTTCATATTTGATTTTGTAACCTTTTCCGCTGTTTTTGAGTAAGTTAGAGAGAGGATTGAGTGCCAGACAAAACCATAACGGGCTCAACGCATCTCCCTGAAATATGCCCCTGCGTATATTGATGGTCTCTGTTTCTACGTTGGAATTTTGGTTGTTTAATATGAGTTTAGTGTTCCAGCTAAGCATTAAAGTTTTCAAAAAGTTTATGAGAGTAGGATGTACCTTATAATGTTCTAAGATGTAAATTAGCCAGGTATGTGGAATGGAATCATATGCCTTTTTATAGTCGATGTACATTGTGTGTATGTTTCTTTTCCTAATAAAAGCCTGTTTGGATACTACGGAGTCTATAATGAGCTGCTCTTTGCAACCTCTGCTATTTCTTCGACAGCCTTTCTGTTCTTCGGCAAGGATATTATGGTTTACAATGTGTGCATATATAGATTCATTAAGACAAGAAGTGATTATTTTGTATAGCGTTTGAAGACAGGTTATAGGGCGATATTTCGCTGGATTTGTCAAGTCAGTACTGTCTTTGGGGAGCATATATGTAAGTCCTTGTGTTAGATATTGTGGTACTGTTTCAGGTGACTGAATAAACTTATTAATGTGTGTAAGTAAATTATTATGTATGCTAGTGAATTTTTTGTACCAGAAATTATGTATATTATCAGACCCTGTTGCTTTCCAATTGTGCGTTTTGCCTATTACAGATTTTAACATGTCTATAGAGATATTTTGGAACTGCATATTGGGTAAGTCTTGAATAAGTGCTTTGTCTTGTTTAATCCAGGTATTGTCTTTATGTGTAACTGGTTTAGACCATATATCATACCAGAATTTATGGATTGCTTCAGGTTCAGGTGTGTTATTACTAATTTGTTGCTGACCAAGGTTTCTGTAGAAGCTTTTTTCATTGCTATTAAAAAGTTTATTTTGATTTTTTCTTTCTGTTGTTTCTTTGTATCTACGGAGCCGGTTGGCTATTGTACTAATTTTTTGTTTAATTGTATCTAAAAAGTGTGATAAGTCTGTATTTTCGGGTTCATATTGTGAATGTGTTCGGTATTGTTGTTTTATTATTTCTATTTGTTTAAGTAATTCCTGACCACGGTTGCCATTTCTATACTCAGTTAGTCGCCCTGCTTTAGCTCTTAAGTCTTTAAGTTTTTCCTCTAGTCGTTTCTGCCATTCTGGCTTGAATGGTGTTCTTTTTCTTTTACTTTGTGTTTCGAATATTTTTGACCCATTTACTTTTACTGCAGTTAATGCTGCGCAATAAACAATTGTCTGTAAAGTTAAGAAATCGGTTTCAGTAGATAAGAATCTTGGTAATATTCGATTATTTAACAAACTAACTATAGCCGTAAATTTCTTGGAGGGTCGTTGTTTTGGTATACAAGGTCTTTTTGTAGGGTCAGTGCCCGAATAACTATGTAGAAAGTTTTCAAACTCTTGTTCTATTTGAAGTTCTGTATCTGGTGATAACTCATATGCTGTACTTCGGTTATGTTGTGTGTTTTGTGTCTCCTGTATGTTATTTGTTTCTTCTTCTTCTTCTTGGTTTAACGATGATGTACCTTCCAATTGGTTAACTTCTTCATCTCCTCTGTTATTGTTTATAGTGTGAGTTTGTTCAGAGAGTGTGTCTGAAAAAGGACGAGATGGCGATGATGGGGCATGTGTGGCCATTTCTATACCCACTTTATCACGTATTTCCTGTAATTTTTCTGTACTTAATAGTCTATTATTAACAATTACTCTGCGTTGATCTGCAATTCTTTGCTCCGACACATGAGATATCTCTGGGTGTTTCCTTATAACAGTTTGATGTAAGGTTTGTCTATATGCAGTTACATTAGTTTCGAGCGCTGTTATTGTGTAGTATGCGGTCATAATGGTCTCATTTACCTCATCAGGCCATCTCATCCGTCCTGTCTGGTTTGGTGGTTGTATTATTTGTGATGGCTGAGTGACTTGTGTGTTTTGTATAGAGGTTTGGAGTTGACTTTTAACCTCCGAACGAATTTGAGTAATTTCCTCATCTGATAACATTCGGCTTCGCACGATTGCCCTACGTTGGTCTCCTACTCGTTGCTTGCTAACGTCTACGTCTGGGTACTGTTCGATAAATTTCTCATATAGTGTTGATAGATAATTTCGAGTATTGATAGTTTCTAACGAAGTGATTAGTAAGTAAGTACGCAGTATGAAAATGTTCATATCTTTTGTCCACTTTTTGCGTACTCGAGAACCAGTCGTGGCGGGTACAGGTAAAGTGGCGACAGTTGCCTCCTGCACAACATCCAGACTGGATTGAACGGATGATAAAGATTTAATTGATGAAGTAGGTGAAGATTCACTATTTAGGAAAGAAGGTGGTGTAGAAGGAAGAGATGAAAATAATGATGAGGTAGATGAGGATGGGCTTGGATGATTTGTCGCTATTATATCATCTGGAGATGGAGGTGAGTGATTGTCGGTTTTAGGTGATTGTTGAGAAGTCTGAATGCTCACTCCCCTTTCACTATTAACCGGTAGATCCCGAGGCCTATTTGGGCGAGATCGTAAAAAATATTTTTTATTTAAACCTTCCATATAGTTCCCACGATCAGCTAGGGAAGTAGAGTCCACACTCTGCAGAGCCCCGCATGCAGAGGCAAGGCATACATTACATCCCGAGGTTGCCCGGTATCGGGAGTCCACCGTTCGCGACCAAGCTCCCCCTTGATCACGCATCCCTCGGCACGGTTGGTCACACCTTAGATTGGGTTTGGGACCGTTTATTATTTTATATAAAATTATTATAAAAACGCATTTTTTTTATTTAAACAACTTTTTTGTCTGGACAACTTTTTTATACGTTATACTTGAACGGGTTTAGGGTGACTCGCGAAGTCTAGCTGACTGAGCCGTGACGGATATACAATACAAATCTTCTTACAAAATATACTGAAACTATTTATGCGTGAATTCAGTCCGGGTTACTGAACAACTTTCTTAAAAATGCATGTCTTCCGTGGAAATTAAACCCGCGACTTCCGAGTTACAAGGCCAATGTCTTGCTTGACCACTATTTTTAAGAAAAGAAGAGAATTGACAAATATTTGTTTTGTACATTCAATACCATATAGTTCACAAAACAAACAATAAGTAGATCTATGTCCAACAAACATTTTAAAACTCTTAGAACTCGCTATGGTTTTATTTCATAAGTTTACAAGATTGACTTGATTTTTTCTAGAATCGTATGACTTTGTGTTGTCTTGCTTGTTTAATTTGTTTAGTCGGTTAATTGTGTTCAATTGTAGTGTAGTGAATTGCTTGCTTGCTTTGCTTGGTAGTAGAAGATATAATCGCGAGGTCCAAGTTCGTGGCGAACTACTAGTTAATAAATATTATTATACTCGTACACTTGCTACCCCCCCGGGCTCCGCTCCCCGTAGAAATTTTGGAATAGGAACTATCTTATGTCCTCACCAGAGTCTCAAGCTACATCTAAATTTCATCTAAATTGGTTCAGTAATTAAAGCGTAAAAAAGAGATAATAGACAGACTTATAGAGTTACTTTCTCATTTTAAAAGTGCGTACTGTGCCCATGGGATTAGCTCCCCATGGGAATTTTGGGTTAAAAACTATCCTATGTCCTTCCCTAGGTCTCAAACTGGATCCATACCTAAATAAGATCAATAAATAAATGTAATAAAAAAGTTTTTGTAGATAAACTTGTTTTTAAGATAAAAAAAACAATGTAGGTTCTTACAGAAAATTTCGATACAACAAAAACTACGGGCCTATTTTTGTATAATATCTACAACATTTCTGAAACTCGTCAAAATCGGAGAATGCTCTCAAAACATTTTCAGCCAACCAAAAGGACCAACCGTTAGATAACGATTAAACTAATAACGTTAGAAGTACACGCAAATTAGAAATACTAACACTACACTATAAGTACAAGGTGCTATACGACATTTTAATACCTCCATCACTTCAGATTTGTATGCGAGAGGTGTAAGATCATTACGTCGCGCAGTCTCGAAGTCGCTACACGTTCACCGTCAACCAAGTCGATGACTTGTGTTATCTACTTACATAGATAAAGAGGTATCATCACACTAGAAATATATACCTTTATGGTGTGTATACTCCTTTTTATATATCCGGAGTAAAGAAGGAACCCTTTTAGTTTCGCCATGTCTGTCTGTCCGCGGTTCTACTCAGAGACTATAAGTACTAGAAAGCTGTTATTTGGCATGGGTCAAATTCTTTTTTTTTTTCGACTACCACATCGTGTGTGGTATCGTTGAAAATAGGTCTTTCAAAATTATTGTGAGCTTGTGAACTTTTCGATTTAAGGAACCGTTTCTGAAACATTTGGTTTTATAGTGCAATTTTTTGTTAGAGACCGGTTCGAGAAAAAATTTCACAGCTGTAATATATATAACGAAGTTTTAAACATTTGCCCAGCAGTGAGACATAGAGAGCTATTAAAAAAGCACCTTGTACCTATAGTAACACCTATTTTCATTCGCATAGTGCCCAGTTCGAACGATTCTTATTCGATGTAAGCTTTCATACATAAGAGCAAACACAAATCTCTTTAGGAGATAAGTGTTGACGTGCTCTGCAAATCGACGCGCGGCTGTAAGCCGATTTTCTCGCTATTTCTGCGAGATTTTAATGTTGGATGTTAGACGAAAACGGAATATATAAAAAAAAACTAAAGTGAGTAGATAGGAATGAGAATAGGTAGATACGTCCCTACGCAAAACGGGACTGGCAAATTCGGGCCTAATTGCGGAAAATCTGTCCTCGAGGGAAGTAAGAAGTAAGTAAGTAGGTAGATACGTTCAAATTTTTTCTCTGGTAATTTTAGGTAGGTAGGTAGACATTTGTGGCGCCACAATCGCCACGGTAATTTTGCGCACTCCAGTAGTTCCAGCGCCTGTGCAACAACCCGTTCCTGTTAAAACTAGGTCTGGAAGGATAGTTAAATTTTAAAATTTTGATTATTAATCTATTTGTCTCCGTAGGGGATGCTGTGTTATTTTGCGCACGGCAACCCTGACCGGCGGGCACGCCATGTTTTTTGACACGGACGCTTTGCGCATGACACATTTTTGCACTAATATCAAATTCTGTAATTCATAGAATTTCCAACGCTCACTCATTACTTATTTCTAAGTTCTAAGTTGTTTTGTGGTGATAAACACAGTGGCAATAAACGCTTCGAACTAAAGTGTGTTTGACTGGGTCTCACAATTCCCCAAAAATTTTTTCATTCGCTCAATCTACAAACTTAGATTTTTACGCAATAATAAGTTCAGATGAGACCTTGACGTCGGCGAGGCCGGACGACGTCACAATCTTAGGCATTTAAGTAAATCGGTACATAGGACGGGCGAGTGCATTCATTTCTGGAGCAGTTCAATGTCATAAATTGAAATAGTGACGTCAATTAAACATCAAGTACCTTTGTAAAATGTATGCCACGGTTAAAGTTACACCGAAGCCCCACTGGAAACTTTGTAACCATAACTACCCGGTAGTTTCGTGAAACTTGAATCTAATCTTACACGCTACTATCCCAAAGTTAGTAAGTAGTTTATGTATCAACGTGTTTATTATATTTCTAGTGTTTTCAACTCAAAAGCTATTTAGATAATGGTTGTCATATAAGTTGTGGACCTCGCTATGTTACAGGAGAAATTGGAACTTAATTTAGGTAGTACATAGGTATTGTCGCCACTGACCGAAGCTGGCCTGGTAAAAATGGTCATCATGACGAAAGTCTTGTACTCATAATACACCTTCATCTCGTATGGTATACTCAGCTTTATCTCTGATACAATTATAGTGTTACGCAAACACTTTGTGGTTGTTCCACAGGATTTGGGATGGCTGTTCCATCCGCTTACACCTGGGATGGCTTTTCCATCCGCTTACACTTGGGATGGCTGTTCCATCCGCTTACACCTGGGATGGCTGTTCCATCCGCTTACACCTGTGATGGCTGTTCCATCCGCTCATGTACTAGCTAATCCAGTGGATTCTCTCTCTCTATGGGGACGCATCCCCGTGTGGCCTCCAACCTCCCCTATAGCCACCCCGAGCCTCGCTCGTAACTCTTACTCTCTTAGCTCTTTTCTATCTATTGTAACACACGCAGTTTACAACAGATCAACTTAACTCAAACTCTTATTCTCTTATCTCTTTTCCATCTATTGTAACACAAGCAGTTTACAATAGACCAACAAATTTCAAACTCTTATTCTCTTAGCTCTTCTCTATCTATTGTAACACACGCAGTTTACAACAGATCACCTAAACCCAAACTCTTATTCTCTTATCTCTTTTCCATCTATTGTAACACACGCAGTTTACAATAGACCAACTAAACTCAAACTCTTATTCTCTTAGCTCTTCTCTATCTATTGTAACACACGCAGTTTACAACAGATCACCTAAACCCAAACTCTTATTCTCTTATCTCTTTTCCATCTATTGTAACACACGCAGTTTACAATAGACCAACTAATCTCAAACTCTTATTCTCTAAGCTCTTCTCTATCTATTGTAACACACGCAGTTTACAACAGATCACCTAAACCCAAACTCTTATTCTCTTATCTCTTTTCCATCTATTGTAACACACGCAGTTTATAATAGACCAACTAATAGACCGACGCATCGGTAATTCTCTCTCTCTGATTTATTTATTGCAAGTCGCAACTTGCAATAAATCAATAACAAAAACGGACACATCGGTTAACTCAAAACACTGAAACATAAACACATAGTAATTAATTATTATCGGTAGAATTCTCTAGATAGTAAATAAATTTATAAAACGCTCACCGAAACTCGATCTCTCGTAAAATCTCAATAATCGTCAGAAGTTACAATTTTACCATCTTATTTTGTGCTTCTACTTTGTGCCGCTCTTTTTCCCTCTGCCACAGATAATATATCCCTCCTCACGCCGCGTTCACTTCTTCTGCGCAACCGTCCGCGCACGCACGAAAGAATAAAATTGCTAACAGCCAAACATTAACTTTTAGGTACCTATATTTAAATAAATAATAAAAATATTTAATAATACACACTGGCTTCGCATTCGCGACAGGTATAGTACTCTGCGATTTAGGGTCGAGGCCCAGAGGTCCCGGGTTCGAACCCCAGCAAGTTTGAAAATGGCCTTTTTCAAATTGTTCTGGGTCTTGGATGTTTATGTTATAAATATAGTATCGTTGAGTTAGTATCACATAGCACAAGTCTCGAACTTACTATAGACCTACACAAAAATGCATTGTTTAACTATCTGTCTAATATAAAATGCAAAAAAAGAGTTAATCGAAATAAAGGTTAAATAAAAAATAAAGAAACGTGAAAACCTAGAAATTAATCACAGTTTTTAGACCGAGCAATAAATTACGTCTGGGAACCCGTGTGTTAATCGTAAGAACTCTGGATGGACGGATAAAGATTTCAATCTTAAAGCTTATAAATTACTTTGAATTTTATTGAACTGTTGGTTTGGAGCTTTGATTGTTAGTGGCACTTTATCTTGAGCTAATGATTGATGATAAGAAAATGATGCGTCCTGTGGTTTCCGAGAAAGTAGGCTAGGGCCACTCCATGTCCTCCCGTGGATGGCGACTTAGGAAATACAAGCTAAACAAAGCTTATAAACGTCAATGAGACTTCTCCAACCCGTCTTGCCAGCGAGGAGAGTGTAGGCCAAGTCTTCTGGCTGCTCTGGCCAAGTACGGCTCTGGTAGTACAGAGGCTCTTGCTCCTGCAGTGGAGACAGAAAACCCTGATGATGATGATGATGGCATGATTTGAATCATAGCCAATTCGTCATCAATAATTTTAAGAAGTAAGTTATGGTGTAGTATTTTCCATGTCTCAATATTTTTTCGGCTAAATGATTAGAAAGCATACAATCGAACATGTAAGAGCTCTTACAGAGAAGCGACAGTGTGTCGGTGACGGTCAGCAACCCTCGAGAGCTGTCGCCGACACAATATCTTTTGTCAGTCTGAGGCCTAAATTTAAAAAAAAATGTCTGTAATACCTAATTTGCAGTAATTAACCGACTTTCAAAAAGGAGGAGGTTTTCAATACGTCGCTATGATTTTTTCATGTATGCATACATGAAAAAAACATGAACATGTTCACCGAATATTCAAAGACGCCCGGATCAATTTGAAAATGTTTGAAAAGGTATACTTGTCGGGTGGTCCCATAGAAATGCAGAAAATCGGTTGTGTAGTTTGGGGGTCTTTATTTTTGAAAGATTATTTGAAACCTCGGAAACTCAGCGCTAAAAACAGGTACTCGTATCTTATGTGAGCCTCCCCTTTTTCATTCCATACGTCCATCCCTTGATATCACCCTCCTGTAGTGTAGTAAGATATGTATGTCTAGTTTATCTATATATTATAAGAAACTTATTAATACTTCTTTTCAAACTGGGTCAAATCATCCCATCATAGTGATCAATATCATCCCCCCGCCGATAGGCGGGGGGATGATATTTCTTGTTCGTCTCGGTTTTCTTATATTTGTTATATTTTGGTTTCATACTAATGTACCACTAGCATTTTCAACAATTCGATATGCAGTCGCTTCGAGCTGATTTTCATTTTTTATGAAACTGATTTTCAGTTGATTTAAGGTTTTACTTCAATACAAGGCGTGATTGAAAAAAATAAAGAACTATTATTGGCCCATGTCTATTTTTAGGGTACCGTACCCAAAGGGTAAAAACAGGACCCTATTAAGACTTCGCTGTCTGTCCGTCTGTCTGTCACCAGGCTGTATCTCAAGAACCGCGATAGCTAGACAGTTGAAATTTTCACAAATTATGTATTTCGGTTGCCGCTATAACAACAAATACTGAAAACAAAATAAAATAAATATTTAAGGCGGGATCCTACACAAAAAGCTTGATTTTTATAGATAATGGTACGGAACCCTTCGTGCGCGAGTCGGACTCGCACTTGGCCGTTTATTTATATATAAAACTAGCTGTGCCCTGCAGTGTTTTCCGTTTGGTCCAACCTTTGCGCGTGACGAAGTAACAAGCATACAAACTTACTCACAAACTTTCGCGTAATGTGTGATAATGTGTTATAATTATTTAACTTTATATATTTTTTGTTTAAAAAATTATATTTCGTTGGATTCTAGGCAGTTTTACTAAATCATGGTAACCTTACACGTGGTACAAACGTGCGGTTAGCTGTTTTGTTAAACGTAACACATTGTCAATTCAGCTGAATGATTTCCTGCCGTTTTACAAAACCGAGCTCTGTCAAACAGCTAGAGGTTTCGTCTAACAATGGATTATACAATCCAACTGCGACGAATACAACCTTTATATTCAGTACTAGCCGAAGCCCGCGACTTCGTTCGCGTGGACTTTATGACTCCAGAAAATGCTCATCAGGTTGTTAAGGCTTGTTTTTATATTTCTTAAAGTTTAGCTGGACCATTATGGTTTTGCATCAGTTCCATATATCAAAATCAATTATACCCTAGGTATATGTTGCTCAGGCTTAACAACTATACAAAAAAAAAAGGTTAATTGAATCCGCCCAGTATTTCCTAAGATTAACGTGTACAAGCAAACTTTTTTTTAATTCTTACTCTATTACTAAGTGTCCATCGCAGAAATAATTTTTTTTTGGAAATATATTCAATATACAGACATACTTTTTACTGTTTTTTTATGTGTATAGTTAAATACATCCTAAGGTCGTCCCTAATACGATAAGGTCTCTCACAAATAACAGAGGACTGTATAGAGAAGTGACACCAAGCTTGACAAGGGTCCTCAAATGTAAAGCGACATATATAAAACGTTTTTGTTACTACTCGTACGGCGATTGATTAATACTACTTCAATGACAGTATTTTTCATTTCATAAAAACAAAAATAACTAGCCAAGTGCAAGTCACACTCGCGCACGATGGGTACTTACCAATATTTATAAAAAATCACGTTTGGTGTAGCTATCATGATTCAAGAGATACAGCCTGGTGACAAGCAATACGTTATCTGTAAAATTTTTTAACTGTGTAGCTATCACGGTTCAAGAGATACAGCCTGGTGACAGACAGCCGGACAGCGGAGTCTTAGTAACAGGGTCCAGTTTTTACTCTTTGGGAACGGAACCCTATAAATATCTTCTGATGGATTCTGATTTTATTTAAAATGAAAAAAAAAAAGATTAGGTATAGTGGTGCTAGTCTTATTATTTATCTTTCATACTAGTCAGGGAGCCTAGAGAAGGAAACACGTAAAAGTTAGTAGTTTCCTGCACAAAATATCATATCATCAGAATCTAAGATAGTGTGAGCCCAGGCATTTGTATGTATAGATACTTACCTATTTAATGTATCCTTTGTCCATTTTTAGGGTTCCTTACCCAAAGGGTAGAAACGGGTCTGACACCAGGCTGTATCTCAAGAACCGCGATAACTAGACAGTTGAAATTTTCACAAATTGTGTATTTCTGTTGCCGCTGTATAACAACAAATAGGTACTAAAATAAAATTTAAGGGGGGCTCCAATACAACAAACGAGATTTTTTATAGATAATGGTACGGAACCCTTAGTGCGCGAATCCGATTCGCACTTGGCCGGTTATTTCTTCTGTGTAGCGTGGCCCTTTGACATCTTCTTACGGCTTTATACTCCGGTACTTAAACACACAAATGTTTGAGGTACGATGAACATTCTCAATTAATCAGTAAGGGATCGTACAGTCCCCAGACAATCTTGTTTACGGATGGTGTGTCGGAGGCCTGGATCAGGGATAAGAGAAGATATGAGAGAGAGCGAAACTAGCGTTCCCTGCCTTTTGGACTGACAATACCACAAATAGAGCATACCAACCCCCGAATTTCTGTTGATGCTACGACAAACTTAAAATTGATTAGTAGTAGAAAAACTTGAGGGTCAAGTTTAATAGCATAATCCAAATCTAGTTGAATACTTATGAAAATCCTAAACCAGTAGCTCTGTGAGCTGTAGACCTTCCAGAGTCTGCATTTGCATAACATAAAACTAAATAATTGCTCATTGCGCTGCATAAAACCTAGCTCCGACATTTTTAAAAATTATTAAAAACGAAATGGGTACACTTTTCGAATCAGCTCACAAATTTTTACGGTAATCGGTATGGCATAGTGAATTCTTGATGAGAACATCTACGCTGCCGCACAAACTACTCGTACGAACGAATTTCAGCATAAGCTGAAACAGAGACGCTTTGCTCGCGGGTCTACAAAGCAAAAACATAAACCTAAAAAATCATATTTTTCGACATTATTATCATAAAAATTATTTTTAACTTAAGGGACTACTAAATAGAACGGATGATGAAATCTGAAAAGATAAGCACTATCAAAAAAGCCCATACTTGGGATTACGTCGTTTCCTTGTAAAGATCAGAAGCCAAATCTGGCTCCTAAGACTAAAATCTAAACCAGCTGAATATCACCTAATTTACACGTATACAAACTCCTGTCCAATCCAACTAGCAAGTGGGAGAAAATTCTTTCAGAATGTAAAAATACTTTTTTCTATGAAACCTTGATAAGCATAACTATTGTTAACTTGTCTCCTCCGTTACATAGTCTATAATTTTACCCCTTGTCGCGACCATACTCTTTGATTATATCTGGAGGACGATAATTGGAGGTTTACGTCCGATTTACAGGCCTTTTGAGTCAGTACATCAAGTTCAAGGTATACGCCCTGCGGGAATTAAACTAGAACCGTCTTATTACAAAACGCAGACTAACTTTGTTACTAGGTTTAAACCATCATCCTACCAAATCAAGTTAACCTTTTCAGATGAGACAATGACATATTACTAGATGACAACTTGATTTAGTCGGATAATGGTTTAAACCTAGTAATAAAGTTAGTCTGCGTTTTATAATAAAGACGGGATGGGTTAGATTAAATGTGTTCAACTGTCTAGACTTAATTTGTGTTCGATAAGTGAACACGTAAATTGATACATATATGTATAAGGACAAATTACACTGAAATTGTGTGTTTTTTGTTTGCGTACATATTCGATATATTTTATTTGATGTATAACATCTGTTAAAACTTAACGCTAATGTATTCTCTTCCAGTCTGCCTTTAGGATATGTCGAAAAGTGATATTAACTGAAAAAGAAATTCCTAAATATTATTATAAAACGAATAGAAATCCACTTAAAATTGATATTAATTGTATTAATATGTTATGGAATACTAATTCAACGAACGAACTATACCTCAAAAACAGGAACACATGAGAGCTTAGGATTGAAAATGGTATAAAAGTGAACATTCAACTTCCAAGCAATAAAAATCAGGCAAAAAAAAAATATTGTGACCCAAAAAGATCTATCAATAGAATGACATGCCCGCCTGATCTGTCGACCTCTCCGACAACAACAGTTCAAGAGAAATATGTTTGGAGGCAACCAGCGGTGATTAATGAGGGAAATGACACCGACAACTACGAATAGCTAAGGAATAAGTGCCAAGATTTTAGAAAATATTCATGGAAGCACCATACTTGGCTGCCAAAATTATCCACAAATCATAATCATAGATACGACGTTCGTAAAAACGTGTCCATGTGTAAGGAAAACGTGCTACTAATGTAGTTCAACACAATTCCGACTGTCAATCTGTCATAGCAGTTATCAGATAAGTGTATCAGGTTTATAAATATAAACCTTATTTCATATCCTCTCCATTCCCACTGACACTAAGGACCGAAATCTCACGAAAGGCTTTCTTACTGTACTTCTATGGAAGTTTTATTCTCACGCCCGACATGGTCTTCGATTTCTTACGATAACTTACATATTTCTATATGATACCTATTTCACTCATAATAGTCTAATGGTCTTACAATCGAATATGTTTAAAATTATTTCAAAACCATGCGAAGTGGAGAAGAAAAAGCAGGTTCCCTATCCATAATCATAAAAATTTAAGCCATATTGTAAAATGGCATATAATTTTTTTGCCGTAATGATTTTAAGCATAACGTTTATCCGCATAAAACTTGCGAAAAAAAGGGTCCTAATAAAGCCAGAGAAGCGGTATCACAGCAGTTATAATTATTATTGGGAATACGATGAAATCAGAGAGATTGTACATACATACATACATACTATCACGTCTTTATCCCTAATAGGGCAGACAGAGCATTTTGGGTCTTGCGGCTGTATGCAGAACCCAGGGCCGCAAGACCCAAAAGGCACTTTTAGCGTCATGGTGGGTGAGAAGATGGAAAAGCAATCAATACAGTGATGGGTTGCTAGCCGCATCGCCGGTTAACATGATTCGCATTTTTGCCCATTCCCTCGATCGGCTTTTACGATCTGCGCGGGAAGAGATGCAGCTGGTACATTCTAAGTTTTTTCATTTCTCCCAGACCAGCATGGGAGATTGTTCCACTCATAAATATGTTTTATGTAGTAATATAAACCACTTTCTGGGCAGAAATTAAAACAGAAGTAGACAATGTATATAGTCATTCTAGCGACGTAGTCTACTGAAAAAACTGTAAGTTATTTCGCTTTCATGTAATAAAGAGCCCAGAAAAACTACTAGTATTTATTTCTTTGTAGCGTTGAGTGATATTTAAAATCATGGTATAATAAAACAACGTATTGTCTTCCCGATATGCAACAAGATTTGTTGCCACTGATTGTTCTTTTTAATTAATTAACCCGTAAAGACCCGATGGCATTAATAAATGCCCACTGTTCATAAAATAAGTAAATTTTTTTTTAAGTTAAACGGTTTTATTTCAAAGTAATACAATAATGATGTACTAAAAGCTAGAAAATAATTCGGTAGGTCCTAGCTACCACTCATCACACCACTTTCGTCATCAATTTAGGGCCTAGGGCATTAATCAGACAAAAAAAAAGATCGTTGCAAACACAAAAAAATATTAGATATGAACAAGATTTAATTTATGCTATTACAATATTATACATCAAATAAAATAGCAAGAAAACTTTATGCGAAGCACGTTGGGCTGTGACTGTGGGCGCCGTAGCGTCTTAAAGGCATATTATACATCATGGAAGGGCGGCCCTTTCTGCCTTACTTGGCAAATGGAACTGGCATAAAAATAGAATGTGTCCCATAATACTATAATAGTAAAAACAGCCGGCTTTATTTGTCTGAGAACGTGGCTGGCGTTTTAGTTGGGTCTAGTCATGGTATAATAAAACAAAGTATTCTCTTCCCGAGATGGAACTTGACTACGTCACGATGTGTTGCCACTGATTATTCTTTTCAGTAAATTTAAGGACTTTCTCAATTAGTTTCATGAATATTAAATAAAATATTAAGTAACTTAACTATTTAGTGTCTCGCGTGATTCATCAATTCAATATTTTATAAATTGATATAATGGATTATAAATTCGAAATTGGTATATAAAGTTCAAAAATGCATTACGCTCGGGTAATTCAATTTCACACAGTAGCAACACATCAAACTGATGACGTAGTCAAGTTCCACCTACGTCATCAGATGTAACGGGAAGAGAATACCTTGTTTTATTATACCATGTTTAAAATGTCCTTGACACCATACCAACTTGTATTAAGTCCGTGAAACCTTAAACCGTTTGCACTTTCAAAATTATCTCTTTTACTCGTACAGATTTATGGCAGATCAAGGGAATGAGTCCTTTTAGCGTGATAGTGGGCGAGATAGGAATCATAATAGTGATAGGTTGGTAGTCTCGCCTCAAGGTTTGAACTATTCAAGGATTCAAATGTTTATTTAGTAATTAAAAAAATAAAAGTATGCTTAGCAGTGGGATTCGAACCCACGACTTCCAGATCACATGGCAGACACCGTGACTACTGGACCACAGGGGCAGTTGGTACCCTCGCCTATATTACCATGATTTGAGAAAATTTTATTTGTACAGTACGTTTGTTTGGATCAAAGCCAATTTGTTGTGGTAGCAGATGCAATTTACGAGATGTTATGGTCAGAATATGATTTCTGGCTGAAAACGTTGTTTTAATTATTTCATAATTCGCGTATTCTATCCTACTTCCTACTATTCTATCCTACTATCCTATGCCTACTAATTTTATAAATGCGAAAATGAGTTTGTATATTTGTTTGTTTGTTACCACTTCACGCTTCAACCACTGAACCTATTTAGATGAAATTTGATATGGGTATGGTTTGATACCCAGGGAAGGACATAGGATATTTTTTATCCCAAAATTCCCACGGGGAGCCAAGTCTATGGGCATAGCTAGTACCTATATAATCGTGTAGATATACCAAAAAGCAGACGAAGCAAAAAACGATGCCTGAAAATCAAATGCGTCATGTACGAAGCGGTTTTAGAGAAATTTTCTGCCACGTACGATTTAGGACTTAACGGCAAACCACTCCATCTTCACCAGAAATCGTCTTTATAAGCGACCATTTCCACAACATATACACCGACGATGTAGAAGAAAGAGATGATACTTATGGACGCCCTAACCCTAGACTTCTCCGTACAAACGTTTTAAACGAATAAAAGCTTCGGCAAAATTTTGTAATTTTAAAGAAGTTGCATATATATCTGATGTTTTTCTGATTCTTTACGGTTAGTTTAACTTTGTTTAACAAGCTTTTATTGAACTTTAATAAAATAACAAAAGTACATATAGTTCAAGAAGTATCCAATAACAATGTCTATTTTTATAATCTAACGCGAAAACAGAAATTTACGTAGGTATATTTTAAATTCTTTGGGGAAAGATCAACACAAAATAAGTTCAGATATCAAAGTCAACAGTATAAAATTATTTTTAACTTATATATAAGTTAGGTATTTATTTGTCGAGGACTTATAAAAGTTCAGTGTTGACAGATAAGTCATCAAATCAATTATTGTCATGCGGAATCGAAAGTTTTAATTTATTCAACAACTCGCTACATACCTAATTAAGTACATACATTTTTTTTTTTGTTATTCTCAGTGTCATCGTCAGACGTCACTGGACACAAATTAAGTAAATCATCTGTCAAGCCGTTTAGACTATAGAGCGTGCCAAAGAAATATACATACAATCATACTCTCGAAAACATAACCCTTCTGATGCAGACGGGTAATTATTAAAAAAATCTGATGTTATTGAATGTTAGCTCTTATTCATTTAACTACGGGATCTCTTTTCAGGTATCGACCTCCACCGGAGCATTCCATGCATCTAGTGACCTTTAACTCTTACAGAATGTTAAAAAAATACTGTCCGATCCACTAAGGTAATGTTGGGTAGCTTGTGTAGGTTCTATCTATTGGATTCTCCCATCCCTGAAATCGCTAAAAAAATCTGCGGCTCCATTCAAATTTAAATACCTACTTTTTAAAATGTATGAAGCTGCAGACTTTTTTTGGATTTCAGAGTTAGGAAAAACCATAGACATAGAATTTTTTTTACGAAAATATCGATACATTACCTTAACGGATCGACGGGGATTTTTTAAAATACTGTATAGGTACTTTTAAATTTTTATAAAAACTAGCTGTGCCCGTGGGCTTCGCTTCCCGTGGGAATTTCGGGATAAAAACTATCCTATGTCCTTCCCCGGGTATCAAAAAAAAACATATTAAATCTCATCTAAATAGATTCAATAGTTGAAGCGTGAAGTGGTAACAAGCAAACAAACATACAAACAAACAAATATACATACTCACTTTCGCATTTATAAAATTAGGAGGAAGTAGGATAGAAAGTAAGAAGTACGATTTTATGAGTAGTAAACTATTCAACATTGTAGAAAACACTTAAAACTCGCCTCAATTGTTCCCAGCACGTAGCACACTCCAATTCTTCAACAGTTCTAGACCAGAGCAATAAACTTCACAAAACGTCTGAGATCGTCGCGGACGAGTGCCAAGTTATATGCCGACGGGTTGTAGGTTGTAGGTCGTTGTAGGTACCGCTTGCAGACTATTAATTTTAGAAAGATAGTGTTTTATTTGAGTATTTGTGGGTAAAAAAATTGAAATAAAAATAGGGATAGCTAATTTATTGTCCAAATTAGCCTTTTGTGTGTTTTAGCTCTGTAATAAAGCTTTTTGTAAGTTCTGAAATTAGTGGTTAAAATAAAGACATCTTTTGCCGCATATACACATTCGCGCGAATCGCGAGGCGAATGAATAGGCGAATGAAGAGGCGAATGTTTCGTCGAATGACGAGGCGAATAGCGAACACGAATGTGTAAATGCAATAAAAACATTAGTTCGCGTCGGCATTCGTACACGAATGTTTCTTGGAATGTTTCGTCGAATGACGAGGCGAATAAAGAACACGCAAGTGTAAATGCGGTATTTGATTAAAGATGTCTTTCGTAAAAAATCTGTACGAATAAAAATTTAGCATAAAATGTATCTATACAATTTGGCATAGTTATTAATCAAGTAAGTACATTTAAAATGCGTAGCGCAGGCTGCAAGCAGCCTGCAGTTTTTTTCTTTAATTTTCCTAGCAAAAAAACTTGTAGATATGAACGTTAGAAGATTTTTCAAGAACAAGCACTTCAGTACAGTGGAGATGCCGTGTGTATAAGATAAATGAAAACGTGACTGAGTTTGCTAAAGAAATTGAAAACATTTCAATACAGTTGGAAAACAAACACGGAGTTTTGTGTGGATAAAATGAAGATACGCTGAAGTTACTGAAAAAACATTGGACATAAAAAAATCAAGTATCTTTGTTGTAAATTAAAATCTTTGATTTTACTTTATGATACGGAACAATAGTTCACAGAAAACAAATGTCAGTGATCTTTTACCATGGTATTACATGTATTACATGGAATCTTTTAATTTATGTTTTTCCTGCGCAATATGCGTCCCTGTTCCCCGTCAATGATGAGGTGCTATTTCCTTATTTCAAAGTCATGCATACTAAAAATATCACATACACGCAGACTTTTCATTCGTTTTCAACAAATAAATTCCTCTATCATAAGAAAAATGTTCCGAAAATGATTTTTGATCGAGACCACATAGCTACGCCTGTCCAAAACTGCCGCGTGCACTCGATGAACTCCGGCCGGCCGGCCGGCGGCGCCTGGCGACGTTGCTGCTTGATATTACTTTCGAGTTTTTGTCAACATTTTTTGTTTCTGAATTTTATTTTGAATTGCTAAATAGGTCTTACTAACGATACTTTTGAGCTTCCTTCAGCGCCAAAACCATTGAAAAATCACCGTGTATATTCTTCGTATTATAATCTTGGTCCATACCTACATACGAGTAATATGATAAGGTGCTATTTCCTTATGTCAAAGTCGCATACTGCGATTAGGTATTTCTAAGTGTATTATAGTAATAGGAAATACGTGTCATGTCAATGGACCTTATCCAGCACAGTTGCATAAACAGGGAGACATGTTTATATTCACTCATACAAATTCAAAGCTACTGAAGGTAAACAAAATAAAAGATATGATATCTATTATGCCTAATCGACGCCTCAGGGGTTCTAAAGGCTGGTGCGTATTTTGGCCAAAGGCTGAGCTTGGCCATTCAACTCGGAAATGCCGCCAGTCTCTTGGACATCCTATCTTGCGAGCGCAGCGATTTAGGCTAATTTTTTTATATACATACATACTATCACGTCTTTATCCCATGGGGCAGACAGAGCATTTCGGGTCTTGCAATTCTATGCAGAGCCCAGGGCCGCAAGACCCAAAAGCCACTTTTAGCGTCATGGTAGGCGAGAAGATGGAAAAGCAATCAATACAGTGATGGGTTGCTAGCCGCATCGCCTGTTAACATGATTTGCATTTTTGCCTATTCCCTCGATCGCCTTTTACGATCTGCGTGGGAAGAGAAGCAGCTGGTACATTCTAATTTTTTTTTATTTCTCCCAGACCAGCACGATTTTTTTATATAATTTGATGTTTTCTAACGTATTTGTGTCTAGTTCCGTTTTTCATTAATTTTTAGTTAGTTTAATCATAGTGTAATATATTTGGATTATTTAAGTTATCTTTATGTTTATAATATTTGTCATGTCTATTATGTCTTTTTTTAATAAAATACAAAACACTTTACATCTAGATCAAGACATCGTCCATTTCCAATTTCCAACAAAGTGCCGGGAATCGAGTACATTCCTAACGTACCTATCTTCCTCTATTTGCTCCTTGGTCCCGTCGATCCTTTTATCTGGAGTGAAAACTAAAACAATTCCAGAACTTTCCACTGGAATCCTCGGTTGCTCACATACTGGTGTGAAATGATTTGTTCAGTTAGTTTTGTGAACATTCGGAAGATAACCCTGTAACAGCGATAGACAGTGGACAGTGATTTTTATATGTTTTTGTACACTATACAGTATACAGTATCACGACTTTATCCCTAACGGGTGTAAACTGCCTCCGTGGTGTAGTGGTTAGAGCGTTCGGCCCATACCCGGAGGTCACGGGTTCGATTCCCGGCGGGGTCAACGACTTTATGTTGTTGTCCTAGTTTGGTCAGGATATTGTAGGCTGATCACCTGATTGTCTGATAAGTAAGATGATCCGCGCTTCGGAGGGCACGTTAAGCCGTCGGTCCCGGTCACTATCTTTGACATTGGTCGTTACCTAAAACCATGTAAGAGGCCTTTAAGGCAGTTTAAAAACTTTGACACCAGTGTTAGTCACTAACACACACGATAAGAAGATCCTTAACGGGGCAGACACAGCACTTGAGGTCTTAAGCAGACAGAACCAAGGGCCAAAAGGTTGAAAAGCCACTTTTAGAATGATGGTGGACGATAAGATGAAGAAAAAAATAATCAAAATAAGTAGCAGCTAGTAGTCGCGTGCTCTTTTTAGAAGCAGAGTCCCGTCGAGTTCCCTTTGGTGTCTATATTATTATATACGCATTTATTACTGCAACAACTATAACCTACGTTTATCGGTGCTCCGCGCATTAGAATATCCATTTACTATTGACTGAACTGCACACACACACACACACACACACACACACACACACACACACACACACACACACACACACACACACACACACACACACACATACACACACACACATTCAAAATCCAAAAACATTCCCTGCTTATTGAGACAAAGTTACCATAATAAATTTTGTATAAACACGGTCTAAGACATATTACTGTGCATATTACTTACATATACACTTAGCTAATAAAATTAAAAAATAAGCAGTAATAATCCGTATATTTTTAATTTTATTAACTACTAATAAGCGGGACATTGAATGGCTTATTAATCTTTATATTATAACCTAATAAATATTTAATTTGTTTCATTGTTTTATAGCTATACTAGCCTAAAATACCACCCTACGCCACTGGTAGTTAGCCGGCAGGCTAGTCGCATTCCCTCGCTCGATCGGATTATTAAAAAGACAAATATGAAATGCGATAGTGTTAACTCTCATGCTGGTCTGGAAGAAATAAAAAAAAACTTAGAATGTACCAGCTGCTTCTCTTCCCACGCAGATCGTAAAAGCCGATCGAGGGAATGGGCAAAAATGCAAATCATGTTAACAGGCGATGCGGCTAGCAACCCATCACTGTATTGATTGCTTTTCCATCTTTTCGCCCACCATGACGCTAAAAGTGGCTTTTGGGTCTTGCGGCTCTGGGCTCTGCATAGAACCGCAAGACCCAAAATGCTCTGTCTGCCCCATTAAGGATAAAGACGTGATAGTATGCATGTATAGTGTTAAAACAAAGAGGGAATATGATTTTCATTCATCCCGCGACTGATTTGCTCCTCCGCATCTGCTGATCGCAATAAATCAAAACTTCGCGTACTGTATTACAATTCACAAGTTCCCAGATATTACTATCGGAACAGCTGCTGCCTTGAACAGAGGCCGGAGGAGACTGAGATTAGACGAATCTTTGCTATTTCGTGTCATGTCGGTAGATATAATAATAATACCCTTATCTATACTATCCATAGACATAGAATTTTTGCACGCCTCATAAGCGAAGCGTTGAGGTGGGTACTACTGTCACTTCGCGCAAAACATCTGATTTTTCAAACTTAAAATGTCTTTATGTATCATACATTGCACTTGTAAGATAATATATACACACACATGTTAAGAAAAAAATCACTATTTTTAACACTCATGATATTTTTGATGTCATTTTTGTTATTTAAACTAGTTAAAAAACAGTTTAAAAAAGTTCTGTCTTGGACGTCCGTGTGTCTGTATGTGCGGAGGCTTTTCTTGTTAACACGATAACGACCGAAATACATACTTTACTAATCGAGTCTTTTTTTTCTCTTACGCTTGAGTATGCTCAGGAATAGAACCCTTTCATTTTTCAGGGTCTGATACGATGTGGCTTAATTGTTATTAAATAAACAAAAAAAAAATATCGACTGTTCTTCATAGTTTTAGTATATATATATATCTTTATTCTTCTATATGCGTAAGAATTAAAAAAAAATTATGGACCCTTTGAGGCGTGCTCTTTTGGATTTTCCAAACTTATTTTTTTCTATGATACTATCAATGCTGAGTAGCGTGCATTTCATACAGAAACATAGAATTTATCTACCCTGTGCCACTCTAATATAATGCCGGATACTAGCGAGAAATGTATTTTATTCGATATAAAGCCTATTTGTAACCGATGTATGTATATGTTACATTAATGCCTACCCTTGCCGTGTGGTTACCGGCACATGTAGAATAAAGGCACTCCATGTCCTCTCGTGGATGTCGTAGAAGGCGACTTAGGAAATACAAGCTAAACAAAGCTTATGAACATCAATGAGACCTCTCCAATCCGTCTGACGAGCGTGGAGAGTCCTCTGGCTGCTTTGGACAAGTATAGCTCTGGGAGTACAGAGGGTCGTGCTCCTGCAGTGGAGACCAAAAGACCTGATGATGATGTCCCTTCCACGTTATATAATTTGAGACCCAAGGAAAGACAGTTTTTGATGACGGCTGGATTGGATGTTTGTGACTTTTTGCGGAAAAATTGCTAAACTAATTGAAATGTTAAAACAAGATGAAAACAGAAGAAGGAAAATATTACAGTAAAAATATCCAGTTTTATGTTACCTATCTATTACTAAATATATTTAGTTCTAGGACACTATTCTTACAAAGCACATACTCCATCAAAGGCTGCTCTTATGTTTAATGGGGGCAAATGAAGGCCTAAATAGAGTATTTCGAAACACGTAATCCTATTCATTCATATTCAAATGGACATGTTTGTGAGATTTGCTTAATGGAATATCGAATAGGCGTGTAACTTATTTGAAATATTGTATCAAAGGTTTACTAATAAATACATTTATTTTAGTAAATCTTGTACCAACTTTAGTTAAACTCAAGCCGATTGGTGAATAGGGCTTATTTAGGAGCTTACTTATCTACCATCAGACATATTTTCTTACATTATGTAAGAATTATTGAAATGTTATGTTATAATCTTATTCAAAGTATTATGCTCTTAGAACTAGCCTTAAAAAATATTATGAAAAATAACTGACCAAGTGCGAGTTGGACTCGCGCACGAAAGGTTCCGTACCGTTATCATTAAAATATCACGATTTTTGTATGTGAGCCCCACTTTCATATTTATTGACCGAGCGAGCGAAGCGTCTCAGTTTCAAGATTAGTCTGTCTGTCTGTTCTCGCCTACAGGTCGCATTTCTTAACTGATTCTCATGAAATTTTGTAAGCAGGTTCAGCAACTAAATAGTGTTTTTTTGTCGAGCCAGTTTTTCGAAATTTTTCAAAATGGCGGCAATATGGGGTTAAAAATTTTAAGTGTCATATATCCGCCATTTCCAAATATTTTCAAAAATGTAATTAGACTTTTTTGTTGCCATTATAAAAACGCAATTTTTTATTTAAACAACTTTTTTGTCAGAACAACTTTTTTATACGTTATACTATACTTGAACGGGTTTAGGATGACTCGCGGAGTCTAGCTGACTGAGCCGTGACGGATATACAATACAAATCTTCTTATTTATTTAAACAACTTTTTTGTCAGAACAACTTTTTTATACGTTATACTATACTTGAACGGGTTTAGGATGACTCGCGGAGTCTAGCTGACTGAGCCGTGACGGATATACAATACAAATCTTCTTACAAAATATACTGAAACTATTTAAGGGTGAATTCAGTCCGGGTTACTGAACAACTTTCTTAAAAATGCATATCTTACTACAGACACAGATCGTGTTATGTTATACCGGCGCCGGCAGCCAATTCGGCAACCAGCGCCGGCAGCGGAGGCACTCCCTTTGGAATAATATTCGCGAGGTCTAAGTTCGTGGCGAACTACTAGTTTTATTCTGTTTTTACAGCAACAGAAATACATCATCTGTCAAAAGGTTAACTGTCTGGCTATCACGGTTCATATGAAACAAAACAAAGCAATCTCAAAACCAAGTATGAATAGATAATCTTATTGAATATAATATATAATCACAGTTGGCAGTATAAGATACAGTATGAAAAAATTAAAATATTTAAGGTAAGGCTTTTGGGCACATTACCGCAGGGTAAACAATCACCGGGCGTTTTTTATTTGTAAATATTAGTGTGTAGTGTACTGTAGTAAGTAGCATTTTTATCTTTGTTTTAGATTATTTATATAAATAAGTATGTACATATACATTTTTTTCTTCTGAATATAAGCAATATCTACACAAAAAAAAACTTTTGTTTCATAAAGTATGCCATCAAAATGTACGTACTTTTTACATATTCAAGTACCTATGTATCTTCTTCTTTTCTCTCCTTGCCATATCCCTATATACATATCTCCCCTCTAATACTTTTGCGTGATTCTTGGCGGTTTTGCGTCATTTCTAGGCTTATTCCAAACGTCTTCAAATCGTTGGAGAAGGTTCGACTCCAGGCCGTACGTAGTTTCAAGTACCTATGAATCATCATCATCATTTCAGCCGCATAACGTCCACTGCTGCACATAGGCCTCTCCCAAGGATTTTCAAAATTACCGATCTAGAGCGACCAGCATCCAGCGCCTTTCAGTGACCTTGTAAATACCTATGTATATGTTTAATAAATTATATGTACATAAATAAATTAGGTGCTTTCTTGTAGTAAAATATTGTTATTTTATCTGAATGTTTCCCGTGTAAAGTCTCAACCACGAAGTGTAAATAATGTGCCCATTCCTTACGTAGGAAACTTTTCACCATTCACCGGTAGTTGGAAGTGTTTGCACTTTAATGTTCCTTGGACTTCAGGCGGTATTTACAATTGTTCCAACTTTTTTAATCGAGCACATTCTAAAGAGAACTCACATGTTTGAAAACATACATAAGGTCTTACAAGATATACTGAAACTATTTGTAGATTAAATACAGCCCATGATACTGAACAACTCTCCCCAAGGAATATGTTCCTTGGGGAAAGTCGTTCAGATCGAAATATGAAAAGTAATTTTTGGTTTTCCATACAAGTTGGCCGATAAGCTGATGCGAATTTGTACGAAAAGCCAAAAATTATTTTTCATATTTCGGCATATGTTCCCTGGGAAAGTTCTTCAGTATCACGGACTGAATTAAGCCGTAAAATAGTTTCAGTATATTTTGTTAGACCTTATGTAAAGCATACGTTTATACATCGTGGAGGGGACATAAAGGCCACTTTTAGCGTGATAATTTGCGAGAAGATGACATTAAGAATCTGAATGTGGTTGCCAGCCACATCACATTTTTACTCATTCCTTTGATCGGCTTTATGATTTACGCGAAAAGAGAAGCAGCTGGTATATCCTTTTTTCCAGCACTACATGGAATTCTTCTGGCCATTTAAGAGCTTGTTAATGTCGGTAGAGTTAAGTGAAGATGCCTCCATTAGCGTTGAGTTAGTATCCCATAACTCAAGTCTCGAACTTACTTTGGAGCTAGCTCAATCTGTGTGATTTGTCCTTACCTATATTTTTCGATTTACAGAGAAATAGGGGAAGACAACATATAAGATGGGAGGACGAGCTAAAAATTACTGCAGGTCCTAACTGGAGAAGGATCGCTAGAGATAGAAAGCAATGGAAGTGGTTGGAGGAGGCCTTAAGAGGCACACTGAACCCAGAGACATCATATAAGAAGCACCAATATCACCCAAGAGTTAAAAGGGCTTATACAATACAATACATCTGTTGGATGATCTGGTAGGACCTTATAATACAATACAATACAAATACTCTTTATTGCACCATAAACAAAAGGAAATACAAAAAAACAGAAAAAAAATAATAGGATAGATTTATGATACAAAGTCGGACTTATCGCATAGCAATCTCTTCCAGTCAACCTTACCTTACGATAGAAGTGAGACGAAGAAGGCGAAAACCAAACCAAGAGTGATGTTTTTTTCAAACAAACTAAACAAAAGTTAGAAGTCTTTTGCGATTTAAAATCGATATTTCTTTTCGCAGTGAACGTCATTTGTACATTTCAAAGTTGTAAATTGTTGGTCCGCTCTTGGCTGACATTTTGGGGGACACGGGTGTGTGACACCGGTCACGCCGCCTCTCATCGCTCTTCGTCGTCTGGAACTCGATCCTAACTAGCATTTCGGAGCTTGCGATCGGAAAATGTGTGATTGATATGTTTTATTATTCATTTGAGACATTTTTTAAGGAAAATGTATACTTTATCCTACTTCTTCTTTGTACTAATATTATAAATGAGTAAAAACATGGGTATATTATGGATAAAGGTATATTTGTTTCGCAATTACGCTAAAATGGCTGCGTGGGTAGGAATGAAAGGCATACATTAATAATGATGTAAATTGAGCACAAGTATAGATTTTCAATTTTCATTGTCATTTTTGGTTTGTTTTGCTTTCGCGTTGTAAATTATTCCACTCGTGGTCACCAAAACAATATGGGCCACGCTTGGGATTTGCTTAACATGAAAGAAAGCGCTATTTATTCTTTACCCACTTCCATCGCGTTATCGAGCTCATAAACATACATTTTTTATTTATTTTATCAAACTTTATTGTTCCAAAGTACAAATATACTTTTAAATAATGGCGGACTTAATGCTAAGAGCCTTTTCTCCCAATCAACCATAGAGATAAACAGAGAAAATTGTGCAGCACAAAAAAGCAATACAATATTCATACCTACATTATAAAATATTAATATATAATATAAAATTACGTTATTTAAGAACCTATCATATACATATCAGAATGAATATTTACTTACATATACATTCTAAACTATTTGAACAAATGATGTAAACAAAATCAACCCTTGTATTTTCATTGTTATGATTAGTTTGTTTTGCTATCAAATCAATTCTTAATTTGATAGCAAAACATAAACAATCAAACAATTCAAAGTCCCCCAAATTGTTTGTTTTCCATATAAAATGGCTGGCTATTACTCGACTTGTTTGTCCACTCGTAACTCGTGACTCGCTTTGTACTGGGTTCGATCGCTGAAGGTAAGAGCACAGTCAACAGACAACTTTTTCCATCGCTGATATTAATATTAAAGGTTAACAAATACGATAGTGGGCTAGACCATACACTGAGTAAAAATAATGGTTGCTGCTAGTAGCAATTGTTGCTTCACGTTACCAAAATCGAGTGACTGCTGAACTCGGGGCTACTAGTACTGTAGTAGTACTGTAGTAACTGCCTCCGTGGTGTAGTGGTCAGAGCGTTCTCATCGGAGGTCGCGGGTTTGATTCCCGGCGGGGGCAACAACTTTGTGTTGTTGTCCTAGTTTGGTTAGGACATTGCAGGCTGATCACCTGATTGCCTGATAAGTAAGATGATCCGTGCTTCGGAGGGCACGTTAAGCCGTCGGTCCCGGTCACTGTCTTTGACATTGGTCGTTACCTAAAACCATGTTAGAGGCCTTCAAGGCGGTTTAAAAACTCCGACACTAGTGTTAGTCACTAACATACACGATAAGAAGAAGAAGGGCTAATAGTAGTTAAATTTTAATTGATGACATGCATCTACATGATTCTGCTAATTAAAACAAAAGTTTGGTATCTACTTACCAAATCGCAAGTAGCAAAACTAGTTCAGCTATTTCTTTTTCTCAGTGTATTACGGAAAAAAACTTATTTAACCACGGGACTCTCTATGAGCATAGAGAAGAAAAAGCGAAATTCCGGGTTCCAAAGCAGCACGGCCGAGAATGTTACCAGAAGATGGATATTTAAACTACCTAGTTAGGCAATCTTGTATTAAAATGTCTGCTGTAACTGACAAGTATTTTCTTACTCCGTCGAGTCAGAGTTACCTAAAGTGAAACTTGGCTCACTACATGAAAAGCTTCAGAGTTTTCTCTATTCTGTGCGAAATCTTTGTAGTTGTCATAATATTTGAGTCTTTCTCAAAATTATGCTGATGGCATCACAGTTCAATTTAAAAACTGTAATTATTATAAATAGTTGCTTTGACGTATTACATATATATTCAATTTGAACAGTGCGTAGGTACCTACGTTCATGGATTTTTTCATTCATTATGATTTTAGGTTAGGATCATACACTAATAACTTAATAATTAGTAAATGACAGCAGAAGGGTCGTCAAAATATATGGCAAAAAATGATATTAATCGCCGTAAGTCCCGTAACACTTAATAACAACTGTAAAATTACAACACGTCAAGCGTTACATAATATAATTTGTCAAATATTTGACATTGTAGATGACTAGACCCATGGTATAATAAAACAAGGTATTCTCTTCCCGTGACAGCTGATGACGTAGGTGGAACTTGACTACATCATCAGTTTGATGTGTTGCCACTGTGTGAAATTGAATTACCCGAGCGTAATGCACTTTTGAACTTTTTATACCAATTTCGAATTAATAATCCATTATATCAATTTATAAAATATTAAATAAATAAATAGATATATAGGGACAAATTACACTGATTGAGCTAGCCCCAAAGTAAGTTCGAAACTTGTGTTATGGGATACTAACTCAACGATACTATATTTTATAATAAATACATATAATAATAAATATATATAGATAAACATCCAAGACCCAGGACAATTTGAAAAAGGCCATTTTCTAACTTACCCTGACCGGGGATCGAACCCAGGACCTCTGGGTGGCGGACTAGCATGGTGACCACTACACCACGGAGGTCGTCGATATTGAATTGATGAATCACGCGAGATACTAAATAGCTAAGTTACTTAATATTTTATTAAATATTCATGAACTAATTAAGAAAGTCCTTAAATTTACTGAAAATAACAATCAGTGGCAACACATCGTGACGTAGTCAAGTTCCATCTCGGGAAGAGAATACCTTGTTTTATTATACCATGACTAGACCCAACTAAAACGCCAGCCACGTTCTCAGACAAATAAAGCCGGCTGTTTTTACTATTATAGTATTGTGGGACACATTCTATTTTTATGCCAGTTCCATTTGCCAAGTAAGGAAGAAAGGGCCGCCCTTCCATGATATATAATATGCCTTTAAGACGCTATGGCGCCCACAGTCACAGCCCAACGTGCTTCGCATACAGTTTTCTTGCTCTATTATTTGATGTATAATATTGTGATAGCATAAACAAAATCTTGTTCATATCTAATATTTTTTTGTTTTCCATACAAACTCGGATCAGCTGATCGATCAACATGGCAGACAAGTATGGCAGGTCTAAAATTACTTCTCATATTTTGATATATGTTTCTTGAGGAAAGTTGTTCAGTATCACAGACTATTTTCCCCCTCAAAATATAGTATATTTTGTTAGGCCTTATATAACTTCAAAAAAATTGCATAACAAGTTTATTTATCACGTCAATTAATACTTTACTACGTTTACTTCCCTTTACTTTCCATCAATCATAGCTTGAAACTATCTAAATCACGCCAACTTTCAAATAAAAAGAACCGCATCAAAATCGGGCCATTCGTTTCATTTTCGTCAAACTTATAACACTCCCTTTTTTGTTCGGGGTTAAAAATAGAAACGCTTTTCAAACGTTATTTTTTACCATTAGGATACAGAGCATATATTTTACGGCCCAATACGAGTCTTATTGAGCCCGACGCTGAAATATACTCACTCCAATATCAGAATTGTTTTATTTAAATAGATATAAGTCAAGATTGTGGAGATAATAATAAAAATTTGAAATTTACAAAAATCAGCCCTAAGACTAAGAAAATCGTGTAGTGAAACGGTTTGTAAGATATCTAGAGACCAATTCAATTTAATTCATGGCATAACATCGTATCTACTCTTACTAATATTTCCTGAGTTGGGCATTGCAAAACAAGAGGAACGGCAGACGAGTGTTCTAATCCAAAAATTATACTAATTTTTCAAATCTAAAAACCGACTTAACCCGCAAACTGCACAACCAATAAAATTTCTATGGAACCATCTGACTAGACCATACCATCTGATAGGGCACTATCAAACAAAAAAGATATTTTCTAGACGGTCCAGGCGTCGTCGAATAATCTATGACAATCGCGACGAATGACAACCTCCTCCTTTTTTGCAAGTCGGTTAAAAATACCTCGCGGACAGTCCTTCATCTGCACAAGCCTTTAGGGTCAATAGCCCCATAAACCGTCCGACTGTCATATGATACGAGTGACACGACTACGATCCCGCGAAGGGCGTGTCACAACAACGCATGAATCAGAAGTTTTGCCGTTTCTGTTATTGGAGTTGTCTGCTGACGTTTTCGTACTCTCAGCTATACATATGTTTGAGGAAAGTCTATTTGGAAAATGGCTGGATACTTGCAGTGGCGGATTTGCTGGGGTATTCCTCCAAGCGCACCCACGTTTAAAAAGATTCGCTCCGAGGAATACTTAGGGTGCGCCTCAAAATATTTACGCTTTCAGGAATATCTATATTAATTTTTTTCTTTATCTATAATAATAAGTTTTAATATTTTTGAGGTATTCCTCGAAGCGCACTTAAAAATAATTTTTTTTTTGGTTGAGCAATTAAAAATATTAAAATTTTACTCCTCGAAGAGCACCCACGTTAAACGATTGGCCAAGTGCGTGTCGGGCCACACGCAGCGTAGGGTTCCTTAGTTCTGAATGAAGACTTTAAGTTCATGACACAAAAATCGTCTAAAAACTAATTTTGTATTGAATTTATATGAAATTTCCTTTTTCGAGTATATTTTCTAAGTAATTTGGCTATAACTTTTTAATTTGTTAACCCTATTTAGCTCTGACAGTTTTTCATTAAACGCCGCTGTATATACTACAGCTGTGAAATTTACACTTGTTCATCTGTTTTCATTACAATATGTCGGTTTAGCAAATAGAGGACTCTTAACTTTAACAAAAAATTGCAAATATTTCAGAAACGGATCCCTAACTCGAAAAATGGTGTTCACAAGCTAACAATATTTTTAAAAGACCTATTCAACGATATTCCACACGATGGGTTAACTATCAGTTATTTTACAGGCAAACGAGGAAAACCTCGACTTTCAAGCGATAACTTAATAAATTTTAAACGACCGACCGATTTTCATCAAACAGCTAATAACCACCGCAAGGGAACTTGCTTTCACGTAAAGAAACCTCATCGAATTGGTCCCTCCGTTCGAGCGCTATGATGCCACAGACAGATATGCTAATGAACAAAAATAACAACAAAAGTCCGCACTAATTTAAATCGAACTTTTTTTTAAACACTGTTGTAGAAAACCAATGTAATATCGTTTTAGCTGTTACCTATTTTCCGTTAAAACTTTTACCCGTTTTCTGGTAAAAGTTTCGTACACGACTACTGGGAATGGAGGTTATACGATCGAGCGATTCCAGACTATCTAGTTATTTTTAGATCTTTCTAGCAATTGTATATGGCTCTCTCGGTTCGTGTGCGATTGGCTTGTTACATTTTATCCAACGTCGAAGAGGACATAATCTTTTGAGGAATAGAATCTTTATTTCTCACACAAGTATTGCTTGTTCATTTTTCGTTTGTATGTGACTAAAACTGATGGTGCCTGTTTTTCAAGTTTCCTTAAGGCATCTGACATAGCTTGACAACTGTCTACAATATCAGGGACCAACGACTTAACATGCCTTCCAAGTACTGAGGAACTCTAGAAAATTTTGTGGTCACACATCCAAGTACAGACATTGCTCGGTGTCGCTTAACATGCGAAAGCGCTAGTAATGCGCACTCTCGCTGAGCCACCGAGCTCCTCACTCTAATGACATAATATCAGGAATACATACTTCTTATACACGTGTATGTAGATACCACTTAGGCCTATACTAATAGTGAAGCTTCTTTATTAATTTAGGTCATTGTGACCACCAGCCCTCCTCAGTCCACAGCCCACTTTTGGGAATAGCTTAGTTTAATCTAATAAATACTACAATAAAGAAGTTACCTTTCCCAAACAATGAATTTACCAACAAAAGGACAATACCTACTCGGAATCCGAATACAATCTATACCGGAAAGTGTATTTCCACGAAAAATATTCTCGAAACACTTTTTATAAAACATTTCAAATAAGAAAAGACGTGAAAGACGAAAATTTGTTAGGAACTTATTTAGGAAAGTGAGTTCTCGTTTGCAAACTCGATTGTATAATTAAAGAGAAATAGATACAAATTAGGGCAGCCTGTCATTTGAAAGTTTAAGAGATTTTCTCTTAAACTTTCATTGGAATCAGGGTCGTGGTTTCCACGACCCTGATTCCTCATTTTATAGTTTCTAAATTGTAATTTAATACTTTGACCAGAATTGGTCGAATCCCTAAGGTGCTGTTTTCGTCCTGTTTTTTAGGTAGGTATAGGATGTTGCAGTGTGGTTTTCGGCGGAGTAGAATAGGGCCACTCTAAGTCCTCCCGTGGGTGTCGTAGAAGGCGACTTAGGAAATACAAGCTAAACAAAACTTATAAAATGAGACCTCTTCAACCCGTCTGGCCTGTGTGGAGGGTGTAGGCCAAAGTCCTCTATCTGCAGTTATGGTCAAGTAGGGCTCTGGTAGTACAGAGAGGGCCTTGCTCCTGCAGTGGAGACAAGAAAACCTGATGATGATGAATAGGATGTTAGAATTTTCGCATAGATGAGATAAAAAATGTGTTACGAGGTCGTGCCATACTTTTTCCTGTCAAGTAAGTAGATTTTCATCGGCTTGCGGATGGGGTTAGCGCATGCGTAATGTAAAAAATTGTAGGAAATCACAGCTTGCTTTGCAATTCCAGATGCGTACTACGCATGGGCAATAACTCGCCGTAACACGATGACGGTTTACCCCCGAGACTACAACATGAGGTTCTTCCTGGGTTCTTCAAAAAGGACATGAAACGATTTTTCAGAAAAAAACTATACATAATTCAAGAATCTCAATTTAGTAAAGAGATCGCAACTTTCACTACTCCTTTCACTAATTTAAAAGACACTGGCCACATTCATTGTAAAAAAAACTTATTAAAAAAGCGATAGTTAAAATATTCAAACTACGAGCTTAAATATTTTTGTCTCTCTCGTATTGGCAATTTCGTCTAATAATTCAGTTTGTTGCAGCACTTGCAGCCTCTACACATTGTTTGTAAACCCCGACAGAAAGGAGGGGTGTTATAAGTTTGACGCCAATGTCTGTCTGTCGGTTTGTCTGTTTGTGTCGTCGTAGCTCTCGCACAGATGGTTCAGTTTCGATGCGGATTCTTTACGTGAAAGCATGTTTCAAAAGTTATTGGAGGTAAACGCTTGAAAGTCAAGGTTTTTTTAATTTGCCTGGCAAATAAACTTGTATATTACAAATAAGTACGACTACCAGTAAAATGGTAAGTAAGTGGTGTAGCAGGACTCGTATAGGTACTGTAGTAATATACTATATTATTTTATTGTTGGATGTACTTTTTCTATTTGGTGTGTGGTATTTTGTGCAATAAAGTAAAATCTATTCTATTCTATTCTAATCAATTACCTTCACTTATCGTCTATATACTGCTATATATGCCGTGTGGTTTCCGGCAGAGAAGAAAAGTGCCACCCCAAGTCCTCCCGTGGATGTCGTAAAAGGCGACTTAGGAAATACAAGCTAACCCGTCTGGCCACCGAGGGGAGTGTAGGCCAAGTCCTCTGACTGCACTGGCCAAGTATGGCTCTGGTAGTACAGAGAGGGTCGTGCTCCTGCAGTGGAGACAAAAAGACCTGCTGATGATGATCGTCTTTATGACATTTTGACTAGTTAATGTTATAATAAAAGTAACAATGGCTTTATAAATTCAGTCGACTAACTTTCAAGCCACTAAACTGAATTTAAATTCCCCGAGAGTCTTTAAAAAATGAGGCAAGTTTAGGAGTTCAATGGCGGAGGAAATTTGGGCTCAATTTGGCGAACGATTATTCAGGGGCGAAGGCCGGCTCGCAATTAGAGTGATTCTGCGGCCTATCTTAATTAAACAGCCGTCGATGCAATAAACCCACTGTTTGGGAAGAGTTTGTAAGCAACACATAATAAACGGATGTTGTCTATGTCTGAAATATATATTAAGTATTCTATTTAGTCCGTCATTTATTTTCTCTATTATTACTACGGTTTACGTCAGTAACTATGTTATCTTTGGCAATACAAACCGTTTATTGCTTCAATAAAATGGTATGCAATAAGCAAGAATCTTGCACCGTCTAAAGAAGGAGAAGACTCAAAACAAAATCAGATTTTTCCCTCCAGAAGGTTGCCACTTTTTCGGCGTTGTCTGAGGTCTCATATAGGTCACGCTTAGTGCAGCTGGTAGGGCACGATGGGCAGGAGAGGAGTTGTGTCATAGTCTGGTCGTTATGACCACATTGACACTGTGTTGCAGTATACCGCCACCGGGCTAAATTATGCTTGGGTAACGGGTCTTAATAAAATCCAATGTTTCACACGGGTAGGTAGTTCGTATATGTTCGGTATTCCCATCAACATTTTCATTCAAAGTAGGTATATAAAACATTAAAAACTCCATAGTTTTAAACTATTCAATCCCAATATTGGTAGCACAAACAGTCGGAAGTGGAGTAAATTGAAAGCTCATATATATTTTCATTTCACCCTTTATTTGTACCGGATAGGTTCCGCATGGGTTCCGCCATCGTTCCGTGTGTTTACCTTTGAATAACTTTTAGTGGTAACTGTGTGTTTTAGAAACATTATTACTACAAACTGACTGGTTAATCACGTGTTAATGTTCAGGCTAATTCAGCCCATCAAAATAAAATGTTACCTTTACTTTTTGTATAATTATATAGTTCCTAATATTGGCAAGATTTTATATGATTTTAGAGATTCACGGTCACAATTACTGTTATTAGTACTACGGGACTTACTGCGATTAATATCGTTTTTTGCCAGATATTTCGACGGCCCTTCTGCCATCATGGTCGCATCATGGATTGGCATGATTTTTATTTTATTTACTTAACTTTATTACAAAAAATGTAAAAGGCGGGATTGTAAATATTTATATTTTTCAAGTTATTTTTTAGCAATTGATAAGATAAGTCACAGTATTTAGTGTTACGTCGCATAGATATAGGTACCGTGCACCGAATTCGCACTCAAATATATACCTCTAATATAATAATTTAAAGTTTTCGATATATATATCTAAATAAATGGAGGAAGGGTAAAAAAGAAGAAAATATGCAAATGGATATTTTAACAAATAGTTTCAAAACCATGCGGGTACAATCTATCACTATTTTTATTCCCATTTTTCACGCCCTCTAATACGCCTACGCTATGTCTACTAAGTTTTGGATAAAATCGTTACAGTGTATCTGTTTTTATACCAAGAGTTTTTTTTCATTAACCTATATTGTCCCACTGCTGGGCAAAGGTCTCCCCATCTCCTTCCAAATATCTCGATCGTGTGCCACTTCCAACCATTCCCTCTTAAACTGTCAATAAGATATTCATAATTAAAAGTTGCCCATTATCCAATATCCAAATCCTTTGTACTTTTGTAAAATACATACATACTATCACGTCTTTATCCCTAATGGGGCAGACAGAGCATTTTGGGTCTTGCGGTTCTATGCAGAGCCCAGGGCCGCAAGACCCAAAAGCCACTTTTAGCGTCATGGTGGGCGAGAAGATGGAAAAGCAATCAATACAGTGATGGGTTGCTAGCCGCATCGCCTGTTAACATGATTCGCATTTTTGCCCATTCCCTCTATCGGCTTTTACGATCTGCGTGGAAAGAGAAGCAGCTGGTACATTCTAAGTTTTTTTTTTATTTCTCCCAGAGCAGCATTTTTTAAAATATGAAGTATTAAAATAAACCCAATACTGTTGTAGGTACAAACATTTTCATTACAGTTTCTCCATTTTCATCATACTAGTGAGAACTAAGGAAATGTAATGATTTTATTTCAAGCTTCCATTTTAATTAATATTGAGCAGAGATGTAGGTTGGAATAATGTTTCCATTGGAACTAATGGTCCGAGTAGCTCGAGCTTCTGTTTATCAAATAGAAGTTACTACAATAAAGTGTAAACCCGGCTGCATGTTTTAAAATTCTTTCTGTCTGTACATACATACATACATACTATCACGTCTTTATCCCTAATGGGGCAGACAGAGCATTTTGGGTCTTGCGGTTCTATGCAGAGCCAAGGGCCGCAAGACCCAAAAGCCACTTTTAGCGTCTGTCTGTACATTTGCGCGCAATGGAGAGGGCTATACTCGGGATTCGGGGTTTATTTCTGTACGTGATCGAATCAGAAATGGGGAAATTTGTAGGAGAACTAAAGTCACTGACATGGCCCAGCGGATTAACTCGTTGAAATGACAGTGGGCGAGACACATAGCGCGACGAACTGATGGCCAATCGGGCAAAAAGGTTCTCGAATGGCGACCACGTACTGGCAAGCGAAGCGTAGGACACCCACCCACAAGGTGGTCTGGAAACTTGACCAAGGTCACTGGCAGGCGCTGGATGTAAGTCGCTAGGTATAGGTCATTTTGGGAAGTCAAAAGACCCCGTATACTATCAACACTCAGACGTGATAATGTGCGGTGTCTAAAACGAAATATAGATACGGACTCGCCCATGAAGGGTTCCGTAGTAGCAAATAACATAATATAAAAGTTTTGTGGTATGTTTTTTTAATTTTTATATTTGAGTTGATTGAATGAAAGTTAAATTGCCGTTTATGATTTATGACGTATTAAAAAGAAACTACTGACTAGATCTCGTTCAAACCAATTTTCGCTGGTAGTTTTCATGGTAATGAACATCATAATTTTTTTTTAGTTTTATCATTCTCTTATTTTAGAAGTTACGGGGGGGGACACACTTTTTTCGACTTTGGAAGTGTCTCTCGCGCAAAGTATTCGGTTTAGAAAAAAATTATATTAGAAACCTCAATATCATTTTTGAAGATCTATTTATAGATACCCCACACGTATGGGGTTGATGAAAAATAAATTATTGAGTTTCAGTTCTAAGTATGGGAAACCCCCAAAATTTATTAATTTTTTTCTATTTTTGTATGAAAACCTTAATGCGGTTCACTTATTACATTTACTTACCAAGTTTCAACAGTATAGGTTTTATAGTTTCGGAAATAAGTGGCTGTGACATACGGACGGACAGACAGACAGACAGACATGACGAATCTATAAGGGTTCCGTTTTTGCCATTTGGCTACGGAACCCTAAAAACCGCTTAGTAAGTTTTAATGACGGTTTTGTTTACCGTTCTAGTTAGACGATTGTAGTACTTGCAAACCTCCGCTGGCGCTTGTTTTCTTTTTACAACAGTATACTGGCTATAATTACCTGTAAAGAAAAAAAAAACAATTAGGTAGGTACTTTAAATCAATACAAAACATTTATATTTTGAACTAAAGAGGTCGGCTTAGCATTTGCTGAATATTTTTAAAAAAACTAGTAAAGGAAGTAGACACCAATCGACTCTGTCGGAATACGCTATTTTCCAACAAGTCAAATCAGATACTTTTTTCTAAACGTCAAAACAAACAGTTTCTATGGGATTTTGTATGAAATACAGGCAGATGACGTCACAGTTTTTTGGAGTCAAATAGCGCTCTTGTTATCAGTTTTTTGTAATAATAAATTAAAAATCACGTTAAAATCGATATTCTCAAAGACAAGTGACATTATTTTGCGACGTTTTATTTTGTTTTCAGTACAAAATAATTTATTTTAGGCTTAGGAAAATACCCAATAAAGAAGTTTTCATCTAATCAAATCAGACACTTTTTTCTAAACGTCAAAACAAACATTTTCTATGGAATTTGTATGAAATACAAACGAATGACGTCATAGTTTCTTAGAGTCAAATAGCGCTCTTAATATCAGTTTTTCCGCATTATTAAATCTTATATCACGTTGATAATGGATATGATCAATGACAAGTGACATTATTTTGTGACATTTTATTCTTTTAACAGTGCCTAATAATTTATTTTTGACCCAGGAACCTTGCTTATTGTCTATCGTGTAGGTGTAGGTACCGATATTTATAATTAGGTATTCCCAACATTCCATTATTAAATAATATGACTATCTATTTCTATATAAAGAAATACTGTATAATTATTTTACAACGCACCTATAAATAAATTGTATGTACATAATGAAAAAAACAATGAAATTAGATACTTATTAGCAAAAACAAATTACTTTGCTGTTTGCTGCAAACAAGAACAGAATTTTATAAATATAACAAAGTAACATTCCGAGTCAAAATTTCGACTCTTTTTTACTTAATTAAGGAATCGCGAAGACGAAAAAAATGGACTTAATTGAACATTTTCGAGTTTGAAAGTCGGGAGACGCTTCAGGGCGTTAGTAATTTTTTTTAGATTACGAAGGACGGTAATTAATGAAGTTGTTATAATCGCTGAAGTTGGGCCGAGATAAGGAAGTTTTTGTGAAAAAAATTTCGAAACAAACCCGTGACGATCTGTGCTAATTAGAATACGCTTTTCAGATAAGATGACGTCAGGAACCCTTTTGGGGTTTATTTTTGAAACTGCCTATTTCTTTTTTGTTTCCGGTCTTTAAAACTTAATTTGTTAGGATGTTTAAGTAATTTATACAAGTGATTATTATGAGACAGAGAGAGAGAGATAGAGTAAATTGAGTTTGAGTGTGTCTATCTACATTTAACTTTTGTCGGTGTCGTTTTTGAAACAATTATACCACCAAAAAGTTTGATTTTTAAACAGAAAGAAAATTGGTTAATTCATGAAGCAGCAGTAAGCATGTCAAATAAAAAAGTGGAAGCGTAGTGGGGTTTTCTGACTAGGTAAGTACTTATCTCTTTTTTACGTACGAGACCTAATAGCAGTAACGCTGCACGTGCAAAAGCGCTGTACGTGCACCTTTTCTTATTACTTGACAGTTTCCTACATCAGATTTTAAAAGCTAACTAAGGCAGATTTAGAAAAACATTCTGTTTTTGTTTTCGGATTATGTTACTTATTAATATGAATAATAAAAACAACTTATTAAAATATCGTATTTCCTCCTCACATGTAATCCAATACTCGATCAAAGCATGTGTACTTCTATACCCATAGCATTGTTTCTTTACTTCAAATAAATGTTGACCTAAACGTAATACTTTTATTAACTCTGTGCCTAAACAATATACGTATAGAGGACAGAGACATATAAAATAAGCGGCCAAGTGCGAGTCGGACTCGCCCGTGAAGGGTATATAATATAAAAGTCTTGTAGTATGTTTTTTTTTTAATTTTTATATTTGAGTTGATTGAATTAAAGGTAAATTGCCGTTTATGATTTATGACGTATTAAAAAAAAACTACTTACTAGATTCGGTTTAGAAAAAAAATATATTAGAAACCTCAATATCATTTTTGAAAACCTATCCATAGATACCCCACACGTATGGGTTTGATGAAAATTAAATTTTTGAGTTTTATTCTAAGTATGAGGAACATTTTTTTTTCTATTTTTGTTTCAAAACCTTAATGCGGTTCACATAATACATCTACTTTCCAAGTTTCAACAGTATAGGTTTTATAGTTTCGGAGAAAAGTGGCTGTGACATACAGACGGATAGATAGACAGACAGACAGACATGACGAATCCATAAGGGTTCCGTTTTTGCCATTTGGCTACGGAACCCTAAAAAGGTAAGTATAAGAAAAATATGTTCCTAATGGCATAACGTGGCGATCGTTAAAAAAGGTTTGAGGATGTCCAGGCTGCTTCTGGACTTTAATGTTCGTCTGTAACTGCCTGCCCTTAGTAAAGGCTCCTAATGTCTTTAGGTACAAGTTACGACAAGTAGAAATTGAAGTGTTTTTATACAATGACGTAGTATCAAAGTCGATAAGAAGCTTTAGGGCACAAGAAAAATATGAAATAAAACCTCTCCAATATGTCATAAAAAAAATTACATGACCTCCAATTTTGTACTCTGACAGCTCAACCAACTGAGAAGCCAAAGTAAAGAGTTATCTAAATAACTCTATATAATACTAATATTATTTCCTAAAAAATACATAGACTCGTCAACCCGGGCCTATGTATTTTCCAGGCACTCCAAGAACTGTTTTTTTCCTCGTTCTCTTCCAAGAACTCTTCAGTTACCCTTTAGCCTGCAACACTCTCGTTTGAGAGACTAAAACGCCTAAGCCCTTGTTTTCCTGCAATGTAAGCTGAAAATAGTATCAAAAATAGAAGTTACTGAATTTCGTTCGTATTTCCATAATGCATTTTCTAATAGTTGAGACTATAATAGCGTACATTAAGTACGCACACATCTCCACTCGGCTCCACATTTCTGTTTCTATACGACTAATACGCTGAATGGGGCGGCTCACGCCCTGTATGCTCCGAGAGGTTGTTCATTTAAGACCTCTCATTGCTCGAAACTCTTTAAAGGAGATTTAAATACTAAATGTCTCTTATAATAGCTAACACATTTAAATATTTTGCATACATTTCCACTCAGCTTCACATGTCTGTTTCTGTACGACGTACCGATAAATAGGGCGGCTCACGCCCTTTGACTTCCGAGAGGTTGTTCATTTAAGACCTCTCACAGCTCGAAACTCTTTAAAAGAGATTTAAATTCTAAATGTCTCTTATCATAGCTAATACGTGTAAACATATTACATACATTTCCACTAGGCTCCACATATTGTTTCTAGAAGACCACGTTGAATAGGGCGGCTCACGCCCTTTGTCTTCCAAGAGGTCGTTCATTTAACACCCCTCACAGCTAGAAACTCTTCAAAGGAGATTTAAATTCAAAATGTACTTTATGATAGCTGACACGTGTAAACATTTTGCATAAATCTCCACTCAGCGCGACATGTTTGTTTCCTTGCGTTGAATAAAGCGGCTCACGCCTTTCGTGTTCTGAGAGGTCGTTCATTTTAGACCTCTCACAGCTCGAAACTCTTTAAAAGAGATTTAAATTCTAAATGTCTCTTATCATAGCTAATACGTGTAAACATATTACATACATTTCCACTAGGCTCCACATATTGTTTCTAGAAGACCACGTTGAATAGGGCGGATCACGCCCTTTGTCTTCCGAGAGGTTGTTCATTTAACACCCCTCACAGCTAGAAACTCTTCAAAGGAGATTTAAATTTAAAATGTACTTTATGATAGCTAACACGTGTAAACATTTTGCATAAATCTCTACTCAGCGCGACATGTTTGTTTCCTTGCGTTGAATAAAGCGGCTCACGCCTTTCGTGTTCTGAGGGGTCGTTCATTTTAGACCTCTCACAGCTCGAAACTCTTTAAAAGAGATTTAAATTCTAAATGTTTCTTATCATAGCTAATACATGTAAACATATTACATACATTTCCACTAGGCTCCACATATTGTTTCTAGAAGACCACGTTGAATAGGGCGGCTCACGCCCTTTGTTTTCCGAGAGGTCGTTCATTTAACACCCCTCACAGCTAGAAACTCTTCAAAGGAGATTTTAATAAATGTATTTTATAATAGCTAACACGTAAGTGTAAGCATTTCGCACACATTTACACTAGGCTCCACATGACTGTTTCTATATGACTACGTTGAATAGGGCGGCTCACGGCCTTTGTGTTCCGGGAGGTCGTTCATTTAAGACTTTTCACAGCTTGAAACTCTTTTAAGGATATTCAAATTCTAAATGTACCTTATTAAGGAAATGTACCTTATTATATGTGTAAACATTTCGCATTAATCTCCACTAAGCTCGATATGTTTGTTTCCGTACAACGTAGCGTTGAAAAGAGCGGCTCACGCCCTTCGTGTTCCGAGAGGTTGTTCATTTGAGATCTCTCACAGCTAGAAACTCTTCAAAGGAGATTTAAATTCTAAATTTACTTTATAAAAGCTAACACGTGTAAACATTTCGCATAAATCTCCATTCAGCTCGACATGTTTGTTTCCGTACAACATAGCGTTGAATAGAGCGGCTCACGCCCTTCGTGTTCTGAGAGGTCGTTCATTTAAGACCTCACAGATCTAAAACATCTTCAAAAGAGATTTTTACATATAAATGTATTTTATAATAGCTAACACGAGTGTAAGCATTTCGCACACATCTCCACAATTTCACATGACTGTTTCTATAAGACTACGTTGAATGGGGCGGCTCACGCCCTTTGTGATTCGAGAGGTCGTTCATTTAAGACCTCTCACAGCTCGAAACTCTTTAAAGGATTTAAATTCTATACGTTCTAACAGCTAAAAGCTCGACGTTAGTATATTTACTATCGTCATTATTAAGCTACTAATTAAATTAAATTAAATTGTCAGACCGTGTATGTACCATCACATTTTTTAATATAAAATATTAAAAGAAAGGAAGCTTTATTTGGAAATCAAAAATATACATATATAGCTTCTGAAAGGCAAACTGTTTCCTCCAACTAGGGAAATACAAGCTCTGCTTAGTTCAAATACTAGTCTCTCACAATCTTCTACTAACCACGTACCTATGTCGATGAGATCATTATGCTATGTAATGTTATAGAGAGAAAAACGTTCACCTCCAACACAAAAGAAAATAAAATAAAAAGGTACAAGTGATATTAATATTCTTTTTATATATGGCAGTAACAACCAAACTTTTTACTTTACCATAAACAATACAAAAACGTAAATCTGTTCAAGTGTGTATTTATTTATAGCTTTTAATTCAAAGGTTCAAAGGTTTAAGGAAAAACGATATGTGTAGCCAAGGGGTGACTTAATAAAGGAAGGGTCAAAGTCCGCTACGTGACTGAACTAGCTTCTAGCATAAAATAAAGAAAACATAAAAATAACTTTATTTACACAAACAGAAAGAAAAGGCCTTGGGCCGTTACATTTTTGTAATAAAGTTAAATAAATAATTTGATAAATATTATTACAAATATACAAATTATTCTGTACTCTGGAAACATAAGTTTGTACCTTTTGACGTTTTACTTTTCGTAACGGAGACGATGTAAAATGTATTTTTACTAACGTTACTTTCTATGTCCAGCTATGTAATATAATGAGGCTACCTAAATTTTTCGGGGTCCAGTTCCCCCCATTTGAAATAAATTATTTTAAAGGAAGCGGAGATATCTTAAAAATTTTTTTATCACAATTATTTGTTTCATGCGGCTCTTCATAACCCCTGAAACTTTTTGACGCACATTTGCGAAAAAGGCCACTTTTGGCTAATAAGCGAAGAAAAGCTTCACGTTCTCACTTTAACCATTAAGAGTAGTTCATAAAATAGTTTAAAGGGTTATCTAGAGCTTGATCAAGACAACATTTTAAAAGATATTTCCATTTCCTTTCAAATAATTTTATCCCCTTAAGTTACTAATACTACTTCTTCGTTCACCATTTTGACCATATTTATAAGACACAAAACAGGCGGAATATACGTAAAGAAACAAGTATTTTCCAAGCAAATTAAAAAATCCCCGACAACACTATCTAGTGATGAGGGGCGGAACTACATATTGCAACCGATGTTAGGTGGAATAGATATCCGTAGCGCCATCTATGATCAGACCCAGATTCGTATTCTACCCGTTCACACATTCTATATTTTATACTACCACCACGTAGTTATATTGAAACTTGTTTTATCTCAAGATTTTTGCTCTCTGCTAAGGATTTGGCTAATCTATTGTGGAAGGCCAGCGACGTTTAGTGTTTACCATCGTCTGAAGTTCTTATTATACATACATACATACTATCACGTCTTTATCCCTAATGGGGCAGACAGAGCATTTTGGGTCTTGCGGTTCTATGCAAAGCCCAGGGCCGCAAGACCCAAAAGCCACTTTTAGCGTCATGGTGGGCGAGAAGATGGAAAAGCAATCAATACAGTGATGGGTTGCTAGCCGCATCGCCTGTTAACATGATTTGCATTTTTGCCCATTCCCTCGATCGGCTTTTACGATCTGCGTGGGAAGAGAAGCAGCTGGTACATTCTAAGTTTTTTTATTTCTCCCAGACCAGCATGGTTCTTATTATCTTTAGATTAAATCAAATTTCAATTACAGTGTAGTCTCGAGATAAACAATATTCTAGTTTTCCCTCCCTCTATGTTCATTTTATCAACAAAAAATTCTACGGACAGAAAGCAGAGCTTCTCTTTATAGGAAAACTAGCTGTGCCCGTGGGCTTCGCTCCCCGTGGGAATTTCGGGATAAAAACTATTCTATGTCCTACCCTGGGTATCAAATTATATCCATATTGAATTTCATCTAAATAGGTTTAGTGGTTGAAGCGTGAAGTGGTAACAAACAAATATACAAACTCACTTTCGCATTTATAATATTATTATAATAGGATTCCATTTGTTACAGCTTCTTCTGCACTTGCGTTTAGGGAGCGGCACTAAGCTTTGCTACAATTAAGTAAATGATCTGTTCACAAATTTATTTTATTATGGGATCGATAACAAAATAGCTCAGATGTGCTGTTTTAGAGCCTGGGGAACGTTTTCCTGATCTTTATTCTCCAAATATATAAATGCATGTCAATGTTCATCGTCGAAAACCTTTTATAATTGACAAAAAAGGCAAAACAGTTTAAAACTAGCTGCGCCCCGCGGTGTTACCCGCACCTAAAGAAGCCTAGGTGTTAATCCAGAGTGTCAGTTTCCTGCATTTCAAATTTTATTAAAATGTTATCGAAGTAACAAACACACACACACAAACTTTCGCCTTTATAATATTAGTGTAACGAATTTAAATAAGTTCAATATAATTTTGACGACCTCCATGGCGTAATGGTCAACACGCTAGACCGCCAACCCGGAGGTCCTGGGTTCGATCCCCAGCCAGGGCAAGTTGGAAAATGGCCTTTTTAAATTTTTCCTGGGTCTTGGATGTTTATCTATATATGTATTTGTTATAAAATATAGTATCGTTGAGTTAGTATCCTATAACACAAGTCTCGAACTTACCTTAGGGCTAGCTCAATCAGTGTAATTTGTCCCTATATATATATTTATATATATATATATATATTTATAATTAATATCATTATATAACATAGGATCTTATTAGTGAAAAGACTACTGGCTATTACCCGATTTTCCTACGGAAAATTTAGAATATTATCCAGCAATTTGCGAATGTTCCCTCTTCCGCAATTTACCGAGATTACGAACTTTGTTAGTTCAAATATGTTAAATGGTCCACTAAGTATAATAATGCCTGTATCTCACGTTAGTTTTAATCAAAAAAATTTGCTTACATTTCCAGTCAGCTTAACATGTCTATTTCTGTACGACGTACCGCTAAATATGGCGGCTCATGTCCTTTGTGTTCCAAGAGGTCGTTAATTAAAACCTCTCAGATCTAAAAACTCTTCAAAAGAGATTTTAACTTATAAATGTATTTTATAATAGCTAACACAAGTGTTTTTAAGCACCTCGCCCACATCTCCACTAGGCTCCACAATTCCACATGACTGTTTCTATAAGACTACGTTGAATGGGGCGGCTCACGCCCTTTGTGATTCGAGAGGTCGTTCATTTAAGACCTCTCACAGCTCGAAACTCTTTAAAGGATTTAAATTCTAAACGTTCTAACAGCTTGATGCTCGACGTTAATATATTTGCTATCGTAATTATTAAGCTACTAATTAAATTAATTGTCATACTAAAAAAAGAGAAGCTTTATTTGGCAATCAAAAATCTTACTAATATTATAAATGCGAAAGTGAGTTTGTATTTTTGTTTGTTTGTTACCACTTCACGCTTCACCCACTGAACCTATTTAGATGAAATTTGAAATGAATATATTAGATACCGAGGGAAGGACATAGGATAGTTTTTATCGGGATATTCCTACGGGGAGCGATGCCCACGGGCACAGTTAGTATACTTATAAATCTACTGTTAGGCCAACTGTTTCCTCCAACTGTGGAGGGTCAGGTGTTCTGAAATACAAGTTCTGCTTAGTTCAGATACTAGTCTCTCACAATCTTATGCTAACCATGTACCTATGTCAATGACAGCATTACCTCTATGTTATGTAATATTACAGAGAGAAAAACGTTCACCTCCAACACAAAGGTACGAGTGGTATATAATATTTTTTTATGTATGGCAGTCACAACCAAACTTTTTACTTTACCATAAACAATACAAAAACGTAAATCTGTACAAGTGTGTATTTATTTATAGCTTTTAATTCAAAGGTTCAAAGGTTTAAGGAAAAACGATATGTGTAGCCAAGGGGTAACTTAATAAAGGAAGGGTCAAAGTCCGCTACGTGACTGAACTAGCTTCTAGCATAAAATAAAGAAAACATAAAAATAACTTTATTTAAACAAACAGAAAGAAAAGGCCTTGGGCCGTTACATTTTTGTAATAAAGTTAAATAAATAATTAGATAAATATTAATACAAATATAAAAATTATTCCCACAAGGTGTACTCTGGAAACATAAGTTTGTACCTTATGACGTTTTCCTTTTAATAACAGAGACGATGTGAAATAATTATAATATTTAAAAATTATATTATATTTTTTTTTTTATGTACGCACATATCATTAGTGCTCTAAAATGCGTTGAGAAACTATAGGTAATGACCAACATTACCAACCAGAGGAAGTAACTGAGACGTAATGATAACATTACCTCCTGAAATCAGTAGGTAATGAGTTTAAATTTGGAACAGCTCTCAAATTCAAAGGGGTGTCTATTCTAGTATCTATAGATATTAAAACAGTTATGAAGACGAATGCCAAATTCAGTATATATTTTAATATAAATCGCGCGACATTTGATCTCGAGTGACACAAGAATAGGGGCGTTCATTCGTTTGTTTATGATTAAAAAAATCCTTTTTTTCATCATATTCGAATTTTGAAACGCCGCAATTCCGAGTTGTCATTTGTTTGTTGATGTTTTACTGTTTACAATTGTTTGTGAAAAGTTGAAACGAATTATGTTCACTATGAAGATAAAGTAGTGTATGCAACTATACATAATTAGGCATTATGCACAGTCGCATAAACTACTATAACTTGTCTACAAAGTCCAACTTTGCAATAACATGAATTTTACCTGCTCCTATTTGAAATAAATTATTTGAAACAGAGATATCTTTTAAAAATGTTGTCTCATGCGGCTCTGTATAACTCGTGAAGCTTTTTGACGCACATTTGCGAAAAAAGGCCACTTTTGGCTAATGTGCGAAGAAAAGCTTCACTTTCTCACTTTAACCATTTAAGAGTAGTTCATAAAATAGTTTAAAGGGTTATCTAGAGCTTGATCAAGACAACATTTTACAAGATATCTCCATTTCCTTTCAAATAATTTTATCCCCTTAGGTTACTAATACTACTTCTTCGTTCACCTTTTTGACCATATTTATAAGACACAAAACAAGCGGAATATACGTAAAGAAACAAGTTTATTTTCCAAGCAAATTAAAAAATCCCCGACAACACTATCTAGTGATTAGTGGCGGAACTAAATATTGCAAACTATGTTCAGTGAAATTGATATCCGTAGCGCCATCTATTATTTACCAGACCCAAATTCGTATTCTACCCGTTCACACATTCTATATTTTATACTACCACCACGTAGTCATATTGAAACTTGTTTTATCTCAAGATTTTTGCTCTCTGCTAAGGATTTGGCTAATCTATCGTGGAAAGCCAGCGACGTTTAGTGTTTACCATCGTCTGAAGTTCTTATTATCTTTAGATTAAATCAAATTTCAATTACAGTGTAGTCTCGAGATAAACAATATTCTAGTTTTCCCTCCCTCTATGTTCATTTTATCAACAAAAAAAAATCTACTGACAGTATATAAGCCGAGCTTCTCTGTATGGGAAAACTAGCCGTGCCCGTGGGCTTCGCTTCCCGTGGGAATTTCGGGATAAAAACTATTCTATGTCCTACCCTGTGTATCAAATTATATCCTTATCGAATTTCATCTACATAAATAGGTTACGTGGTGGAAGTGTGAAGTGGTAACAAACAAACAAATTTACTAATTCACTTTCGCATTTATAATATTAGTAGGATTACATTTGTTACAGCTTCTTCTGCACTTGCGCACTAAACTTAGCTGTTAGCACAGGTATGGCACTTCATACAAACGGAGCAGCATATATACCTAGTACTACTACAAACGAAACAATCCGTCCGTGCACACGTCAAATGTGTGAGTTAAACAATCAGGGTCGCCACCACAGAATTTGTTGCTTAGCTTACCTGTTTTTATCACTCGGAAACCAATAAAATTTTCGTTATTTATTGTTTTCCGTGGATAAACAATAATAATGTGCGCAGTTTCTCACCATTATAATTCAATAATCCTAAGTGATTCGCGTAATGTTAACGTGCAACTACCAATAACCCTGTTTTACTGCCACCTACACCTCACAATAACGGGGGAAGGGTTGCGGGGACGCCAGATTGCGGGGGACGGTGCGAGTTTCCGTTCTGTATGTAATACTATTATTAATTCTGTGCTGTTAGTCAGTAAATGATCTGTCCACAATTTTATAATGGATTGACACAATTGAATGAATCGATAACAAAATAGCTCAGATGTGCTGTTTCGAAACCCGGGGATAGTTTTCCTGATCTTTACACTCCAAAAAAATAATAATGCATAACAATTTTCATCGTCAAAAACCTTTTAAAATTGAGAAAAATAGGCGAAACGGTTTAAAACTAGCTGCGCCCCGCGGTATTACCCACGCCTAAAGTAGCCTAGGTGTTAATCCAGAGTGTCAGTTTCCTGCATTCCAAATTTTATTAAAATGTTATCGAAGTAACAAACATACACACACACACATACACAAACTTTCGCCTTTATAATATTAGTGTGATGAATTTAAATGAGTTCAATACAATTAATATTGTGGCGTGTCCACATAATCATAAAAATATTTATATATAATTACTATATTACTATACCTACATATATATTTAGTATATCACACATCCCACTACACATATAAAATAAACACAACAGTCAGACATAAACACTTACCTTCTTGCGCGCCTAGCCGCTCGCTATGAAATCACTGGCCACCTACAAGAAGTTTCGCCCGGTGACAAGAAGAAACAAAGTGACGTTCTACGACAGACTTCTTGATCCTCTCTGCGGCTGCCTACGAAGCTTGCGAATCACAACTACATAAATAATTATTATAAATAACATCTCGCGCATTGTGCTGGAAAATATAACTTCTGTTTTATGTATATAACATTGTTACTAAATATACAATATTAATAGTGGCTCGTTGTTTGTATGAAGAGTCCTTCGTCACTACGACCCCGCTATACTGGTGACCCCGACGTGATTGGAAGCAACCTTCTCCATCATCAGCAGTCAAGCAGCCTTCTTCATCATCGAACTCTGTCATCATCGTTCCTCTCTCTCACTCAATGTTGGTCAGCAGCAGCATCAGCAGTCTCACAGCAAGCCAGCAACAACGGGTCAATCATCAGGTCCATCGCAGCCGACTCACCGAGCTTCCTGGTCCTGATCCCAAGCACCCACAACTCACATGACGACTTCAGCGACCGGCGCATCCCCCGCAGCATCGTACCCTGGATCCGAGCCATCTACTCTCCAGCGTAGCACTCCGGCAGGACATCATTCCGGCGCCAACAAGTCGACAACGCTCAAGACAGTCTCGACTCACTGCAGACTACGAGCACGCTCAAGACAGTCTCGACTCACCGCAGACTACGAGCAAGCAATTCACTTCCGACTCACTGGAAGGCTCCCGACTCACTGAGACAAGTATCATCTGGCACTTGCAAGCTACGATATGAAGCACAGACTGCACTTAAAAAATCTATCAGACCTCTCCGGTCTTGGGAGGGAGTCCTGTGGCGACCTCTGCGCCACTACGAGGAACACCACAACCAACAATGAACGCAGCAATACCTAGTTCACAAGCATCATACGAGATGGCGCCAGCAGATTCTACATCTCGATCTCAGAGTTCTGGTTGCAACTGACTATATATATAACCTCCGACAATACACCGTCGGAGCCGCGGTTCCCCAGGCGCAACACCATGCCTGGCGGGAAGATCTTCCCTTTGTGGCGGTCGAGCATAACACCTCGCTCCCGCTACAAATTATTATGTCCTTGACTTCGGCTGCATATCGCTGATCTAGTTGGGCGATGACGTAATAGTACTTGGTCTCGTCGTTCTTTATCCCTGAGAGTATGAAGTTACCTTCTATTTGAGCGAACCAAACGCTGGGCTCTTCCGCCCAAAACGGTGGTAATCGCACGCCTACTCTAAAGATATCGGATGGTGTAAACGATCCTTTTCCTACGTCGATCTCATCGCCGGACGCATCGCTGCCATTTGCGGTTTCCATAGTTTTTCAATAAAATAAATCTGCCTTACTTGCTTATAAACTGGAATCCAGTATATGCCGGGGGTGTGTTCACTCTTGAGGGGTCACCAGTATAGCGGGAGCGAGGTGTTATGCTCGACCGCCACAAAGGGAAGATCTTCCCGCCAGGCATGGTGTTGCGCCTGGGGAACCGCGGCTCCGACGGTGTATTGTCGGAGGTTATATATATAGTCAGTTGCAACCAGAACTCTGAGATCGAGATGTAGAATCTGCTGGCGCCATCTCGTATGATGCTTGTGAACTAGGTATTGCTGCGTTCATTGTTGGTTGTGGTGTTCCTCGTAGTGGCGCAGAGGTCGCCACAATATCATTATATAAAATAGGATCTTGTTAGTAAAAAGACTACTGGCTATTACCCGATTTTCCTATGGAAAATTTAGAATATTATCCAGCAATTTGCGAACGTTCCCTCTTCCGCAATTTACCGAGATCACGAACTTTGTTAGTTCAAATATGTTATCACTAACAATAGCCCGGCTTTGTAGTAAAGTAAACTTATTAACATTCAAGGTCTGGGTGTGGGTATGGGAAAGTTGTAATTGTTATACTCGTGATATTTAGACTGAAAGTTTAGATAATGAGGAGTTTACATAGGTACAAGCTACGAAAGGCTAGCTAGGCTGAGGTATTCCTCAAAGCGCTCCCATTTTTAGGCGCACCTGATGAGGCGCTCCTTTTTTATTCCTCATTTTTATTGAGGAATGAAAAAGGAGCGCCTCATCAGGTGCGCCTAAAAATTGGAGCGCTTTGAGGAATACCTCGCTAGGCTGACTTGAGGGTTGAGACTCATTTGACAGTACGGATAGCACTTTTCCATGCCTGTCATTTGCGAGAGGAAGAGATACTCCAGCACGGGCCGTAAAGCATTCTGTCTATTCCGTCTATTCCATTAATTGAGAAAGAGCAAGAGTATGCGACGGAACGCTTTATACATCGACCGTGCTGAAGCGTTCCATTGCTCTCTGTTGCTCTAGCAAATGACGGTTCTGAGGGACAGAAAAGGATAGTAGCATGCAAAAGTTCCGTTCCATGCTGACAGTTGAGATCCAATCCTAAATGTATCACGTAATCCCTAAAGCTAGGGTCGTTAGACCCAAAAGCCGTTTGTAACCTAATGGTGGGCAAGAAGGTGTTAAAAAGGTTTTATCTACAAAACATGGCACCCAATTAGAACTCTTTTCTTTCGTCGACGAAACACAACAAACCATCATATAATAATATTACTTGGCCCCCACAGTCACATTTGTATTTTTTGGTGGGGTAAATCCTCTCTAGCAAATTGATACAAAACGGTGCACTTAAACATCGTTTTTGGTATAAAATATTTAAGGGGTTTTTCCCAAGAACAGATATATTTATGTAAATTATTCAACTATTCGTATTTACAATTCAACGCCTCTCATTCTTCCCTCGACGTTAAATCAAAAGAACTTTATGCATGAAATAGTATTTCAGATAAAAGTTATGTTTCTGGGTAGTTTTTTTTATGTATGGCTTTTTTTGACATAATGTAAGTTGATTGTGAAATAATACCAAATAAATATATATACGGAAAAATCACACAGATTGAGCTAGCCCCATGGTAAGTTCAAGACTTTTTAAATTTTTCCTGGGTCTTGGATGTTTATCTATATATGTATTTGTTATAAAAGTATAGTATCGTTGAGTTAGTAGTAGTAGTTTTGGGGCTAGCTCAATCAGTGTAATTTGTCCCTATATATTTATATTTATTTATTTATAAAAGACTGTGATATAGGATTCTAACTCAACAACACTATATTTTATAACAAATACATTTATATAGATAAACTAGGTACGTTATTTTTATCTAAGATATATATTTTACATTTCAAGTCTTTATCACTGGGGCAAAAAGAGCATTTTGGGTTTCCAGCCGCTTCGCTTTTATCAATATCAGGCGCATTTTTGCCCATTCCCCCAATCGGCGTCTAGGATCTGCGACGGAAAGAGAGCCACTGGTGTAAACAAATTTGTTATTTACTTCAAGTTCTTTCAATCACACAGTTTGAGCAAGCTCCAAAGTAAGTTCGAGACTTGTGTTATGGAATACTAACTTAACGATACTAAATATAAAGATAAACATCCAAGACCAGGTCAAAAAGATCATTGTCCACCTGAACCTGGCCGGAGATTGATCAAGATTTAACTAGAGATAATTCTAGTAAAATCTAGATTTATCGCATCTGACCGAAAATTCCCTTGACCCCAAAGTAGCAAAAACTAATATCTAGAAGGTCGTATTTTCTTAAAATATTCTAACAATTGTGATTTATGAGGGCATTTGGCGGGAACTTCGCGTTCATAAGAAATATGTGTGGGGCCAAGTGACAGTATTTAGTTGCTGCTACTTTTGTTACTCGATTTATGATGTACTTTTATATCAAGTCACTCTAAATTATTTATAACTTTATACGCTAGTACAAGTTTAATGGCGGACTAAAGAGCCTATGGCCTTATCCAGTCCATTAATAATATCCATTGTATAATATAGTTTTTGTTTAATTTTTCTTTACTGATAACTCATTTGTTTAATATTTTAATTTTAATATATAATTTAAACCTTGTTTTTACATTACTTTAATTTTAATTTAAAATATTTTTGTAAATACTGAGAATTTTCTATTAGATAATATATACTTACGAACTGTCAACTTGTTATGAGAGCGGGGAATTCTAACACAAGTATTATTTACTTAAAAGAATTCCTCGATCGAAATACAGCTTGTAAAAATACTGTTAATGAATAAACAATTTTTGATTTTTTTGAATGTGATGTGAAGAATGACAGGGGGGTACTATAGGGGTAGTCCAAAACTTGAAGCACGAATTTGTTTTTAAACTATCGCGCTTTGAACACATTATTAATTTATTGTATAAACGGGGCTTAGCACGAATCTTTATTTTGTTTCGTCTGTCAGTGACCACGAAGGATGCAATTGGTAAGTCGTTCCATAGTTTTATAGCTTGGACGATATAAGAATGTGTAAAGAACCCACTCCGGTTATTATGTAACCGAGATAGAATAAAAAAATATCGACCAGTATAATTATTTGATTGTTAGTTAGAGTGACTTGAGTTAAGGTCCTAAGGCTCCCATGAGGGGTAGAGGGCTTCAACAGTGCTTCGCTATTGCGATTGAACTTGGGTTACGCGCTTTACTTTAAGCCAGATTAGCTCATCATCATCATCAGGTCTTTTAGGTTTCCACTGCAGGAGTACGACCCTTTCTGTTCTACCTGAGCCATACTTGGCCAAAGCAACCAAAGGACTTGGCCTGCACCTTCACGCTGGCCAGACGGGTTGGAAAGGTCTCATTGATGTTTATAGACTTTGTTTAGCTGTCGCTTTTTAAGACATCCACGGGAGGACTTGGAGTGGCCCTATTCTATATATCTATATTCCATAATCACACGGCAGGTTAGCCCGATCGTCTTCATCTCCGCCGCAACTGTGCGTGTGGTCTGCTTGGGACGGCCAACTTTTTTCTTGCCCTGGGGGTCCACTCCAGGGCTTGCCTCTGGATATGTGCGGGCTCCCCTTGAGAGTTTTTGTTTTTCGTGTGTGTAAGTGGCCAACACTGGTGTCGATTATTCAGCTTGCCTAAAGGCATCTGACGTAGCTTGACGACTGCCATACAATGATGACAGCCGGGACCAACGGCTTACGCGTGCCTTCTAAATCACGAAGCGACTAAATCAATGCGTACTCCCGCGGCGCCAGTACTTGAGAGTATGGTCTATCTACATCCATTTGAGGCGCAAAATCTACCTTTCAAAAGTTAGGTAGTTTTACGTTCATGAAAATCCTAAAAAAAAATAATCGAATAATTCTTAAACTATTTAAAAAAAAATAGAATTAAATTCAATGTCAAAGTAAAATTTTTTATTCAATGTAGGATACATTTACCTCTTATTGAAGGTCATTTTATAAAATATAATTTTAGTGCAAATAATACACGATATGAAAAAGTCACCCTAGATAATTGTATTCGCAGGATAGGCCTAAGAGATTTCTTTATGCGGTGATTCAAGAACATACCACAACAGATTATCACTTTAAAAACACAAAAATATAAATTTAACATAATACAATAACATTTAATCACTAAAAGTGTTCACACAGCGTACGTTGCTGTGATAATAACATAGAGTTAGCTTCGAATTTCCATGGTATGGCCAATCAGAGTCGGCTGTCGAGTGGCTGACGAATGAGGTGATTTGTCCAGAGTATCAAAATAACCAGCGACATAGGGTGTGGTAGATCGCGCCATTTTTCACGTCCCAATGCCGCTTCTAAGTTATTTGCAATTCTATTTTACATGGGAGAGATGACACTGTTATTTTTTCATTAACATACGTCTGTATTGTATTGGAATTTTAGGATTCAAACAAGCACGAGGCCTTGACTCTTATCATAATCCAATCCAACTATTCAACGAGTTTGTATATTTGTTTGTAACCTCTGCATCTTCAACCACCGAACCTATTCAGATGTATTTTGATCCAGGGAAGGATATAGGATAGTTTTTATCCAGGAGCGAAGCTCGCGGGCACATCTGGTAAGTATCTAATATATGTGCGAAAGTTTAATTCTATTAACGTATATATTACATCTAACAGAAATACTGTGTAAAACCAAAATAAAAAAAATTGTTGTCTAAAGAAACTTAGTACAGTTGATCGGTCAACTTATATGGGAAGGCAAATATTATTTTAGCATTAAAATTGTTTCATTGCATTTTGTTAGACCCTCCATATTATATAATTATCTGGATATTAGATCCGTTTTAAACAAGCCTGTTTTAATATATCATCCAAAATGAATACGAAATTTCATTTTCCAGACAAAACGTCTTGATTAGTGTAATCAAGTGACGAACAAGCCCATTGTTAGGCAAAATTAATATCGCCTCTAATGCCCTCGGAAAAGGTCATCAATCTGCATAACTTCGCCGCTAATTCACACCCGTTCACCTCTTAGATGTCGGTTACATCCATAGCTGTGAGTTAGAAAAGTTTTTTCTTTCCCACAAGATAATATGAAAATCAATTGTTAAGATGCCCGAAGAACAAGCCCCAAAAACTAATGCAGCAAATTTGGGAAATCATACATAAAATTATTTCATTTTCACTCTTAATGACTTTGTGTTATGGCTCAAAGTGGATTTGTGGTAAATAAAAGCTCGACTCTTAAACAAAATAAAAAGGATTTATATACCAAGTATAGATCTCTACACTACATGTCTCTCTGATTTGACTATGTACCTTAGTAATATATTAGGCACTAAAAATCTACTATATAAGATAGTTTTCATCATTTACATCACTGTATGTTGTTGTCACATTTTATTAGAGGTATAAAAATGTATAATCAGAAATCAGAATTAGCCTTTATCGAAAATAAATTTGTACCTAGTTCAACCAAAACTTTTATCTCAGACACTCCTTTTACAGCTTTTACAGCTCTACAGTGGCATTCCTTCACCATCTTAGCTCATGTTTGAAATTAGGTACAAATCTTTTAGTCCAATCATCTCGCCTACAAATTTTGTAAAGGTCCGATCAATGACACGTAAATCGATCGGTGAATAAACATAAAAATACCGCCAGACTGTCGAATCACATTAAGTCTAATTAAACTCTAAGAACCCCGTTCGCTCCATTTGCTCGTTCAAACAAGATTTTACATTTTCCGAAAGAAAGCAAACACAAGAGACGTACGGACGTGAGACAACTCTTCCGAACTTGCTGGATTTCGGCGAAATTCGACAAAATGTAAATAAGACGGATCGTTACAGGAAGCCGCGTATTTATCAACAGGTCTGTTTATTTGTGGAAAATATTAAATCATTTTATGAATCAAAAGATTTCATATATAAATAAATAGGCACAAATGCGACCTGTAGATCAGACAGACTGACAACCGGACAGCCGGACAAAAGCATTTTTGGCCAATCTTCAAACTGAAAAGCTTCGCTCGCTCGGTCAACTAGTATTCTAACTATGTATTCCATAATAGATACATACTATCACGTCTCTATCCCTAATGGGGCAGACAGAGCATTTTGGGTATTCCATAATGCAGTAAGTAGCATTTCTCATTAAAGTGGCATTTCGCACGAAAAACGAATGGCCGATGGTGAAGAAGTTCTCAAATGGCGGCAACGGACCGAAAAGCGTTTTCGCAGGCCGATTTCAATAGGATGTTTTTAAAACCTTGGGATGTCTACGTCCAGCAGTGGACTTCCTGTAGCTGATATGATGAAAATATGTATCTAATCCAAAGAACAAAATTCAAGCACGTGCCTGGTGTCCTCATCAATAAATTAGTTAAGCCTAAGAATATTTATTCTCTAAAAGTCGAGCAAAGAAAAAATAAACAGACAAAGTCGACAAGATTAGCTCTGTGAAGAATTCTCTGTTATGGCGCCTCCAGGGACGGGCTGCCCGAATTTGACTACCATAATGTGATGATACATCCCCACGCTACTCCCGAGGGATAGCCGGGTTTTCTCTCGAATTCCTGACGAGTGATTGATACATTATGTTCCGGAAAGCGGCGAAAGAATTTGATGGACCGCCTTCCTACAACCAAACAAAATAAGTTTAAATAAAAATAATGAAATCGAAAAAACGAAAAAGAAATTTCAAAATCTATGAAAAACCCATACACCTAGAAAAAGTGCCGTGGAACACTCGGTTGGAATGAAGTGACTTTCGTAGTAGTAATATATGCTGTTTCTGTATCCACGGGAATCTTCGAGGGTGCTGGGGAGGAGTAAAGAAAAACGCAGCCGAATGTCGCCTGTCCGAATTTCGATTTGTATTTTCACACTTTACATCAATGAAGTGTCACTTTACAGTTTGCGCCATCTACCGATTCAAACAGGAAGCAAATACTATACAACGTGTTGGGTTTGAACCGGGAACATCAATCATCCCAGGTATACGCTGTCCCAACTGAGCTATTGACGAGATAGTAAATATTTAAAAAAAAAGACGGGTTGCACTCTGGGAGTGCCGGCAGAAGTGAAACCTTGAATATTAACGTTGTGCATTTTTTATATACAGCAGGCATACATTTTCGCCGCGCCGTAGAAAGAGAGGGGGATACTCCCTCTCCTACGCTGCGCCAGCTGTCTACTCTCCATCCGTCTTACGAATTTTCGATCAGGTCACGTGTCCTGACGCGGGCGTGTCCTGACGCGAGTTTAACATTTTTTACCCATTCCAAAAAAAGTGCACAACGCCGCTAAAGAAGTTTTCACTTAAAAAATAACTTTCACTTAATTATTTTATTATTTCGTGATGTAAACTTGTATCTATGGTATTGTCATCGACACTTGATGGGTTTGCAAAATTTCATATGAATCTGACGTTTTAAAGTGAGTGAAAATGAAGTTCGATGATTCCTAAACAACAAACAACATAACAAACAAAGATGGAAACATTAAGAGAAACGAAATCTTGTATCAACTTGTAACCGTGCGTCTGTATCATCGTAGTTCTCAAGTTATAAGGACGAAGGTTAACGACTACTTATAATGTTGACAGTCGGGACAAACGTGTCTTTCGAAGCACGGATAAGCTCGAGAAATTATGACGCCAATTGTGGACACCCAGTCAAGCGCGGAAAGCGTTGTAATTCGTGCTTCCACTAAGCTACCAAGTTCTTTAATTTCATTTAGAAATAGGTTCTTTTTAAGTTTATTTGGCATGGGAAATGACTTAAAGACACATTAGTTTAGGCACAATACTTGTTTATTTACCTCGTTCATAAGGAAAACCTGAAAACGTATGTTTTTGTTATGTAATACGGTCCCTACCTATGTTTAGATTTGTGCAATACCCTAGGTATTTCCAATTTAATTTTCCCGCTGTCTAAACACAAAATAGTTATTTTAATTATATAGCAGGAGCTTCCCTTCATCCTTTATATATTTCCTTAATCAACCACTAGTTGATTTTCTATTATATAATTTACTTGAATCAATATAAAGTCCAATTTTGATTGATCTCTTACCAATAACAATATGATGTAATATTTCAGGTAGTATTTCCCTTGGTTTGGCATTTTCTATAAATTGCGTAATACGTAGTCCAAGCGAGGGAATCTTTTTACATTAGTATTTTAATTAGTAGATTAGTCGATCTTTCTAAAGATTTTCTGCTAACAAATGTATAACACAATACGAAAATGTTTTGCACCCCTTACAAATACGGATGTGGGAAAAACATTTTTTTTTTGGTTCATCATTAAATAGATTATTAAAAAATATGGTACTTAAATACGTATTTAATTCAGTTGATGGACTTGATGAAATAATATATTTTTACCCAGTCCACATCGACCACATCCCTATTTTGTTGAGTGAGCTTTGCATCACATGTAATGTTAAGTAATTTATCAACATAGTATTATATTATAAGTATTTATAATTAAAAAAGACATAATAATAATATGACAAAGCCTTTCTGGCTAGTAGGCCACCATTACTGTGAAAATGAGTTTCTTCTCAGCATTCTTATCAGCAGCTGGTTGTTGCGAAGCGCTGGATCGGTAAATTAAATTTTAATATACTTATTGACGTGTGCCTGTAAAGGTCTAAATACTGAATAAACATTAAAAGTGCCTGTTAAGGTATAAATCTATACATATACTAATCTATATCTAAATCTATACATCTGTACATATAGTAAAACAGTAAAAAAAAAGGGTGTCTGTACATTAAATGTATTTCCAAAAAAAATTAGGGGCGATGGAGACATAATAGTAGAGTAAGAATTTTAAAAAAAATGTGTATCTGTTTGTCTTATTTAGGTCGTCAGACCACCGTGGGTGTCCTACACTTCACTTGCCTGTACGTGGTCGCCATTCGAGAACCTTTCTGCCCCATCGGCCATCGGTTCGTCGCGCTATGGCGCTGGATGCAAACCATTCTAGATCGGTCAGTTTGGAAATCTTTGGGAGAGGCCTATGTCCAGCAGTGCGGCTGAAATGATGATGATGATCTGTTTGTCTGTTTGTACACGCTAATCTCCGGAAATACTAGACAGATTTAAAGAAAACTTTTTTTGTTATATAACTGTTAAGCCTGGGCAACATATAAGTTATAAATAATTTTGGAAAATTGATCATCTAATGCAGAACTAGGTACAATGGTCAAGCTAAACTATAAGGAATATCAAAATTACGCCTTAGCAAAAGTTGTTCAGCCTGATGAGCATTTTCCAGAGACATAAAGTCTACGCGAACGAAGTCGCGGGCTTCGGCTAGTACTGAATAAACATTTCAATGTTTGAATCTTTGAAGCCGATATTATGACTAGATCTTAAACCTCTCAAAACAAGACTATCAAGCCATAGCCTGTTAACGAAAATGTCTATTTATATGAGATACATTATCTCCATCACCAACATTTATATAAGAACCTAAAACTGGTCTGTCTGTTTTATGGAAAAAACACATTAAATGTGTGTCGTCTCTAACACTACATTCCTGACAGTAAGTCACGTCATGGATAACGTCACTGATTTATTGTTGCAAATCACATATAAGCTTGGTGATTTTTAAACTGTAAGCAGTCACATCGCGTCCCCACTACGTTGGTTTTTAGACAATCTACAAAACCATCACGATGGTGTACTTAGCTACAATAGTATTGTTTGTAGGAGTTATAGTAAACAAACAAGTGTTATCAAGATGTCTCTTCTCAGGAGAAGTGAGCGATATATATGGTGCCCCAAATGAAGATACTACATCAGCATATAAAGATAAAGCTATTTTTGAAAATGTTTTAAATAACATACCAGATACAACAAGCTTTGATACTAATGTTGATAAACATAAAACAACCAGAAAGGGAAGAAAACAATGGGAGCAAATGAATATTCATAAAATATTTGCTATGGAATCAAAAAGGCAAATGAGTAAACCAAATCTCCACTATCGGAATGAAATGGCAGCCAATAGAAGAAAATTTAACAATTTTGATAAAGAAAATTATTCTAAAATTAACATTAAGGTTGATAGTACTATCAACATGAAAGCTAATGGTTATAATGAAAACAATTTTGGACAAATGAATATAAAACCTAATTTTAAAATAACCAAATCTAAGCATGACAAACATAATGGTTTAAATCAAAACAATGAAAAAGATCAACATGAGATTATGTTACCTGTTTTAGAGGGTATTGAAAACGACAAAAACAAATTACATACTCGTGCAGGCAAAGAAATCCATAAAATCAATATCAATGATTTGACTTCTAAAAGGAAAAGTCTTAACAAATACAAGCAAAGTGTGTTTGATCTAGGATCAATATGCCAAACAGGATACCGTAGATCTCCACACGGCTCCTGTGAGAAGGTTATCTCGCCGGCACCTACTAGCACCAGTCACAGTGGTCTAAATCAAGACTTTGTTGAATAATTATTTATCTGTAATATGTCTTTAAAATTATCATGTGTTTAAATATAAATGCGCAAAATTCTGTGCCTCTTTCGTTATACATGGTAACTTTTTATTGGTTTTGGAGCCGAAGTCCACTTCATAAGAATCGTTAGTAAGGCCTAATTAGCTAGTCAAAATAAAAATTCAGAACAAAAAATTTTGACTAATACTCGAAAGTAAAATCGTGAGATCAATTAGTAGTTCCACCGCCAGGCGTCGTCGCCGGCCGGCCGACCGAAGTTCAGGGGTCACGCGAGTTCATGCGACAGTTTTGGTTTCGATCGAAAATATTTTTTGTAACTTTTTTATCTTATATCAAACGCAAATTTGGATTACGTATATGGATAGAGTTATTTATTTAGTATACGGCAATTTCTTTTCCAAAACCAATGAAAAGTCAGCGTGTATTTAAACTTTTACATATTGTTAAAACGTAAAAAAACGCTTTCAACAGCATCAGCTACATTATGATATTTAGAATTAATTTTCACGAACGTGTGTCTACAACTCGGATCTTTTGGTTTTTTGTATCCAAGGAATACCTACTGCATAAATTTTATTCCTTGCCGTTGATCTTTAAATGTTGTGAAAAGCCATTTAAAAACCAGAAAACTTTATTTTTAAATCTAGTTTTAGTGACTCATTGATTTTTGTTAGTTTTCATTATTTCTGAGTGAGCCTAATGTCTTAAACTTACCAATAAAAATATCCTAAAAAATTTATATTTTTCACTCATTACCCGGTCTATGAAAAAAATCTACTCTAGCAGCAAATACACAGTCCAAAGAATTAGACGTCAAGATCAACGTACAATGGACCCAAAGTAAGTTTAAACTTGTATTATGGGATACTAACTCAACGATACTATACTTTATAAATTATAAATTCATCTATAACTAAACATCCAAGAAATAAGCCATTTTTCAACTTGCCCTGGCTGGAGGTCGAACCCAGAACCTCCGGATTGGCGGACTAGCGTGTTGACCATTACACCTCGGAGGTCGTTAATTCTCAAGTCAAGAATTCTCATATCTTATTAACCTTCTTTGTATTTAAATTATATATAGGTGATTAGCTAGCGTCACATTTTTCTGGTTTAAAAACTGTCTTTATCCAGGTTATCTTCCAACTTATGTGTTAAAATATTTTCTAAAATAACTTTACAAAACTTCTTTCCATATCCGTGTGAATTTTTCACACATCATTTTCCGCGTTAGCCACGCGTTGGCCCCACAAGGTAATGTAATATCCCAAACGATAAATTTGTTTGCCTCAACAAGCTATAAATTAATAATTCTGCGATGCTCTCCTAACTGTGTATGAACAAATTATCTTAAGTGTGTTCTTGCTGTCTCTAAAGAATTAGCTGATACACGATATCAAAACTGATTATAAACAAAAGCTAGAGGGTGAAGACTTGCATAGCGCAAGTGTGAGAACACATAAATACAACATCACTCTAAGAGACAGATAGTTCCTAGGGCCAAGACCCAAAGGCCACTATTCGCAGATTCAGATTATTTATTTCCAAACAAAATACATTGTGTTAGTGTTGTTACTTATATACTAAATTAACACTAGACGCATGATGGTGACTGCGAAGAAAAAGAAATTAAAGTAGTGATGGATTGCTATAATCACGCCCATTCCTTCGAACAGATTGATTTCTTCTCGCTCTGATTTCAGAATCTGTGCGAGTCATATTTTACACTGAAAATTATATTCAACGTTTTTTTTTCCTTTAGCATTGAAGCAACTATATATCAGACGTTAAATGTGTCCAACAAATATACAGTGACGCCGAAATTTTCGTAACATCGTGTTCGACACCACATTCGAAAATGTGGCGATGAATATAAAGTGATGCCGAAATTTTCGACACCACATTCGAAAATGTGGCGATATGTTAGTAACCTCAAGAAAGAAGTATAGCACAAACGTGCGCTGAAATTGAAAAAACGACACACTTTATGTTTCATATCTGGAATTGTAGGCTCAATTCTGCGGCAAGAGGCATTATGGCCGATTAGATTTTTAATGGAAAGCTCTTAATCTTGATGGGTTTGTGAGTTGCGTAACAGGATAATGTGCTTTGTCGTTGTTGAGGCTATAATTTTGGAGAGTTAAAACCCTCTTACGCACGTCTAAAGAAAGGGTGTAAGGTACTCAGCTGTAACTTTTCATACAAAAAACAATAAAGGTTTTCTTCACTTAAATTTTGTTTTTATGTATAATTTATGTATTTAATTTGTTAATATAAAATGATTTTTGGAAATAAGTAGCACCTATACACTATTTTTTACTTGTATAAATTAAAATAGTTTTATACGATTCCAAGTGTACATGAATAAATAAAATTATTTGCGAGAATTAGGTTTTCCTGGGTTTCGATGTCCCCTTCGTGGTCGCCATTTGTTTCTATGGCTCCATCAACGGCCCAGCATCTCATCAAGTGTCCAGCCTATTGCCATTTAAGCTTCGTGGCCCTCACTTCAACGTCCACACCCCAGATCTTATTTTTATTTCTGCGTTACGTACCTATATCTCAAAGTCCTCCCGTGGATGTCGTGGAAGGCGATTTAAGAAATGCAAAGCTTATAAACATCAGTGCGATCTCTCCAACCCGTCTGGCCAGTGTGGAGAGTGTAGGCCAAGTCCTCCGGCAGCTCTGGCCAAGTATGGCTTTGGTAGTACAGAGAGAGTCGTGCTCCTGCAGTGGAGACCAAAAGACCTGATGATTATAAAGTATTATTATAATGTTGATACGCTTTTCAGCCACGGGTCCATAGGGACCCGGTCCTTTGAGGCGTTCATGGGGCCAAAGCCAACATGAAGAGGCCTTTTAGTATCTTTTTATCTAAAATGTGAGATGGCTGCTTATAATTATTATTAAATATTATTATGATTACCTGATGCGGATTTTTTGTATAATAAAATGTTCGGTGTGATTGAATCAGAATTTAATGATAATTTTCCACTTAAAAAGGGAAAGAAACGTAATCGGAAAAAGTTTAGCGAATGGGCTACTACAGGGATTCATATTAGTAGGAATAGGCTATATGAAGTATTAGCTATGAAAGCTTATAACCAAACACCTAATTTCATTAATTATGTTAGAACTTACTCAAAGCTTTTTAAAAAAGTATGTTTATGCGCGAAATCGTTATACACCAGGAAAGCTATTCTAGATTCTAAAGATAAAATAAAGACAACCTGGAATATTATTAACACTGAAACCGGGAAAAACAAGCAACGAGTAAATAAAATTGAGTTAAACATTAACAATAAGGTTCTAGACACTAGTGAATATGTCGCACAATACTTTGAGAACTTTTTCACAAACATTCCCCTTAATACAACTGCCCCACTAATGTCCTCATCTAGGAAATCAAAAAAGCTATTAACCAATTGCGTACCTAAATGTAAAGATAGGCTAATATTCAAATACGTCACACCTAAAAATATCATTGATACTTTTAAAAGCTTGAATAATAAAAAAACTGGTGATTTGTGGGACATTTCTGTATCCGTTATAAGTAATATTATAGATGTAATTGCGCCTTACTTAGCTTCCATATTTAATAAATGTGTAGACGCGGGATCTTTCCCTGACATGATGAAGTTAAGTAAAGTTATCCCTCTATTTAAGACTGGTGACAGAAATATTCCAACAAATTACCGTCCCATTTCTATTCTGCCAGCACTGAGCAAAATATTCGAAAAGATAATTTTTAACCAATTATTAGATTTTTTCAACAAAAATAGTCTGTTCCATGGTGATCAGTATGGATTTACTAAGGGTCGATCAACAACGGATGCAGGTGTTGCACTATTACAAAACATCTATGATGCTTGGGAGTGTTGTCAGAATGCAATCGGTGTCTTTTGTGACCTCTCCAAAGCCTTTGATTGTGTAGACCACAAAACCCTTCTATCCAAACTTGAGCACTACGGAATAAAAGGGAAGGCTCTTGAATTGATTGAATCTTATTTGAGTAGCCGAATTCAAAAAGTTAGTGTAAATCAAGTAAAATCTGAAGGATCAACCGTAGTGATGGGTGTGACCCAGGGTTCTATCTTGGGTCCTTTGTTGTTCCTGATCTATATTAATGATTTACCATATTATGTAAAAGATTGTAAGGCTGTACTTTTTGCTGATGACACTTCCCTTGTTTTCAGCGTAGATAGGAAAACTGACACCTCTGATGAGATGAATAATATATTGTCGCAAGTGTTGGATTGGTTTACAGCAAATAATTTAGTATTAAATGCAAAAAAAACGAAATGTGTAAAGTTCTGCTTACCAAATGTTACAAAAGTTCCAACACGATTATTTATTGATAAGGAAGCAGTAGATATGGTTGATAACACAACATTTTTGGGAATAACGCTTGATTCAGGGTTGCAATGGGGTGCCCATATTCAAAAATTAGCTGGAAAACTTAGCTCTGCGGCCTATGCGGTTAGAAGAATTAGGCAAATGACTGACGTTGATACAGCGCGTTTGGTATATTTTGGGTACTTCCACAGTGTTATGTCCTATGGAATATTGCTATGGGGTAACGCTGCAGATATAAATACCATATTTGTTCTACAAAAACGCGCTATCAGATTTATATATAAATTAGGTGCTAGAGAGTCTTTGAGGGAACTATTTAAAGACATAAATATTTTGACCCTCCCTTCGCAATTCATCTATGCGAACATTATGTACGTGCGTCAGAATAGACATTTATTTAAGAGAAATTGTGATATTCATAGTATTAACACGAGAAATAAAAATAAATTAGCCATCACAGCTTTGCGGTTAGAGAAAACAAAAAAATCTTTTGTGGGTCTCGGCTTGCGCCTCTATAATAAAATTCCAGATGATATAGTAGCATTACCATTATCTAAGTTTAAGACAGCCGTTAAAAATCATTTATTACAAAATGCGTATTATCATGTAAATGACTACTTATCATCATCTGAGAAAAATTCTTGGAAATAGTTGTCTGCAAATTGTAATTGTATAATTTAAATGTATAGCTTAAGTGTAAATTTGTATTGTAATTGTAACATAGCCCATCAGGCTGGGTAGGGACCAATACTGAACTGGGTTTCTTTCGGCGTAATCTTTCCAGCAGTGGTCGTTCCGAAACGCTAGTAGTTTTTAGCTTCTGCACTAAAAAAAAATATTAAAAAAAAAATGACCTTCAATAAGAGATAAATTTATCCTACATTGAATAAAATTTTTTGACTTTGACTTTGACTTTGACTATGTGGTCTAAAACCGAGACGAACGAAACTATCTAATATCAGAATAAAACAGGTGACTTATAAAATTTCCACTAAAGGACCCTTTGCCTGTACCTGAAGATAAATCGACGGAAGTTTTTTCATTTCTTGGTCGGCGATGGCAGTGGAACTTTTCCGATTGCGTTGTACACGACAAAATGAATTCTTGTTCTGCAGAAAAGTTTAATTTTATTCCCCTTGTTGCGTGATTGAGTCAATATTTGCACTCAATTTTATGACTTTTAGTTGGTTTGGGCAAAAGAGCTCATAAATAATAGTTTCGTACATCATACATTACATAAGTATAAGTTGTTGGGCTACGGATACCTACCATTAAGTATCAGTGCGCTATTTACAAATATATCATTATGCTACTGATTAAATGTGCTAAACTTACTTTAAACTACTTTGACCCACTGCCAGGACAAAGGTATCCCATATTCCATTTCACTTAGTATCTCTATTAAGTGCATGCAACCCACAACCAATTTATAATGTCTTAAGGCATCATCTAACGCTTCCTTGGCCTGCCCGGTTTTCACTTAACGGATCAGGTGAACGTATATAACCGGGTAGGCCAAAGCCAAGCCTGTAACCAGATTATCCTGTCAATCTGGGTACGTCCGGGAAACCTGCCCAGTCCCTCTTTAACTTACATACAAGAGATACTTAATGAAAAATTGTCGATCTAGCTGCCATTACAAGATGAGTTTGCATCTAAAATATACTTTCCAAGATTAAATTATTAGGTCCCCAAGGGACCTAATTTGAGAATTGTAGTTAGCTGTTCTGATGTGAAGAGAAAGATATTTTTATTATATTTTTTTAAATATTAATATACACACGCGAATTAAAATTAAATTTCAATATTATTATTTTTTATGCCTTGAGATTTTCGACCGAGTAGAATAGGGCCACTTCAAGTCCTCCCGTGGATGTCGTAGAAGAAGACTTAGGAAATACAAGCTAAACAAAGCTTATAAAAATCAATAAGACCTCTCCAACCCGTCTGGCCAGCGAGGAGAGTGTAGGCCGAGTTCCTATTGCTGTTCTGGCCAACTGGCTCTGATAGTACAGAGAGAATCATGCTCCTGCAGTGGAGACTAAAAGACCTGATGATGATTATGATGAAGATGAATTATACACGATTGTATGTTGGTATGCATCTATTGTCCCCTCTTTCTACTTGGAGCAGAAAGAGCATTTCAGTTTTTCGCCACTTTAAGGAGACAGAGCCCAGGGCTATTTATTAAAGGCTTATAAAATAATCCATCTAGTATACTTGATGACTGACGCCATACTGTTATCTGTATGTTATATCTACCAATAAAGAATAAACTAACGAGAAATCCAAATAATTAAATCTGACAGTCTGACAAACAAGATCCCTATAGATTGCGCAATTTGTTGGAATCACATAGCTATAACATCTTTATTCCACTCGTTTACGGTTCGGATGTCGGTGAAACGATGACGTCACACCTCCATTGTCACGTAACACGCATAAAATGGAGGGACGTGGTCGTTCTACAGTTTTAAATTCAGATGTTCGAAGTCGATGAAGGTCGTATAAGTTTTCCAGTTCAAAAAAAGTAAGATGCTAAACTTAAGCTGGGTAATATTGAAAATAAAATAAAAAGTATACCTAGTAGTAGATTTCCGAACTTTTTCTCTTTTAAAGTAGAAACCCATTAGCTATGATTGTCTATGATCACAATGTAGGTAATGTTGGGCTTTTTGAATATCGTGCAAAAAGAGCAGAACGGATTGGAATTAAATGTGGCATGTAGGTAGATTTCAAATAAAATGCACATTATAAAAAAAATTAAAAGAAAATGATATAATCATAAAATATACCTCGACTTTGGATATCGCTGCCAAACTATAAGTACTTTCAGGATTTGGCAGTCAAACTGTAAAACCTCTAACACAGACGAGTGTAGGTTCCTATTCTATTTACTATCATTACTGACAAACCCGCGGTTTTTCCGGCGCCTAAAGAAGCCTATGCGTCAATCCAGGGTGTCAGCTTCCTGCATACCAAATTTTATCAAAATTGGTCCAGCCGTGAAAAAAGTCACAAACATACATAGTCACAAACTTTCGCCTTTATAATATATGTGTGATAATAAAACAAGCAGAGATTAAAAATCAAAAGACAACTATTCTTTAGAAATAATACATAATACATCGTTCGGTACATGAGCGGAAACTTAAGTACATAAGTCTAGATCGGTACATACAGCCTTACTGAAGTACCGATAGCGACGGCCATCTTCCGTAAGTGATCTGTCAAGATATCCGTATCCGACGGGACCCTATGCTATAAATAACTTACCCTGGCTTGCCTGTATTCAATAGTTGCCCTCTTTCTGAAGAAAAGACAATTTGTAAATGTTGGATGAAAATGGCACAACGTTATTACTACGATGTTTTGATTCGATAAAATGTTAGCGTCTATTCTTTACACATTATCTACAGTCGATTAAGAAACAATTGTATATTTTAAGCTTAGATAGTTTTTTTAACCAACTTCAAAAAAGGAGGAGGTTATCAATTCGACTGTGTGTTTCTTTTTGTATGTTTTTACGCGATATCTTCGTCAACCGTGGACCGATTTTGATGATTCTTTTTTATTTGAAAGCCTTTACTACCAGATTGGCCCCATATTCATTTGGTGAAGATATGATGAAGAACTTTGGAGATATAAAAGAAACTACTAAAAAAATTAAGACTGTTGTTTTTTTTTTTTTTTTTTATTATATAAGTACCTAATTAATTAGTGTGTAAAATGTATATTTTTAAACCCCGATAAAAAAGGGATATTGTAAGTTTGACGTTAATGACAGACAGACTGACAGTTAGACAGACCGATAGGTCTGTCTAACTGTCAGTCTGTCTGTGACATCGCAGCGCTAGAAAGGATGGACCGAGTCTTTTTTTGCATTAAAACAATTACCCTTGCGGTTTTTCTTAGCTATGTTGAATGATAATCGATTCAGCCATTCAAAGTTATTGAGGGTTAACGCTTCTCTTCTTAATAATAGATGGCGCTACGGATAACAAGTCGTATTGGAAGTTCCGCTACTCATCACTAGATAGAGTTCTTGACAGCTATTTTTAAATTTGATCAGCAAACAAAGTTATCATTAGATAGTGACGCATCTAGCGTTGCCAGGCGTCCGGATAAAGCCGGACACAGTCATGCTTTTTAGGTGCGTGTCCGGCCAAATTAGAGCGTGTCCGGCCTGTCCGGCTTTTGTTAGGCTTTTTACATTTCATGAACGACCAAGCGCAGGCGACGAGAGTCGAATGTCGCGTCGGTCGCTCACGCAGGTAGAGGGGCGCCCCGCCGCCGCCTGTCGCCCGCGCCCCTGCGCTCTGTCGTTATTGTTCATTCCTCGATTGATAGCGATTGATAATAATCATAAAAGCTTGGTTTTACATACATGCTGAGACAAAATCCTCAATAATGTAGGGTGTCCGGTTTTTCTACCCAAATGTCCGGCCAAACTGGCTGGTCTGTCCGGCTTTTAGGTTTGGCGACCTGGCAATCCTAGGCGCATCATCTATCCTATAACATCTAGACAATGTGCCCATTGATCTACGTCAGATGCCTTGCCTCCAGAAACACTAACGTCAGTGTTATTATAATATAACAAACTCAATAAGAAGAAGAAGCTTGGATAAAAAAATTGTGTCATGAATTTCAAGGGTTTATTTTATTACTATTTACAGTCGACAGTGGCGAATTATTAAGTCATGTAAGGCATGACGAATGGAAAAATATTTTTGGCCCATCGGTTAGATTATTAAAAAACATAGTACACGTATTTTTTCATTTCTCTGCAAAACAAAAAATTACAAAGATACAGCGCATTTAAATTTCGCGTGATGTTACGGCTAGGTACTAGTTTTACTTAGCGGTGACGTCGCAAACCCCCACTCCGGTACTTTGACACTCCGTTCTTTGTGAATTTTTACTTTTTTCGTAAACTGAAAAATATTAAACATTATTTTTGGGTAATCTAAAAGACAGACTATTTAAAATCACATTCTTCTGACTCTGACTTTCTGATTGCCTGTGTACAATACTATGAAAAATGAATAAAGCTAAACTGCATTAAAATTTAGTCTCAAGCTGCGACATAATTTATAGTCGTCCTTCTTGACTTGATAAATTATCGGCTCATTCTAGTTTTTCAATTTTCCCTCAGATTAGCTGCAGAGCAGAGCGAGCAAAGTCAAGTGAACTGAAAGTTGAGGGCATTTTATATAGTTATCACGTTAATAGGTTCTTAGTAAAAGATTGTTTTAATTTACTGTCAATGAAAATTAAAAAAACCTGCCAAGTGCAAATCGGATCCGCGCACTAAGGGCTATAAGAAATCTCATTTGTTGTAAGGGAGCCCCTCTTAAATATTTATTTTATTACGTTTTTAGTATTTGTTGTTATAAAGGCAACAGAAATACATAATTTGTGAAAATTTCAGCTGTCTATCTATCGCGGATCTTGAGATACAGCCTACAGACAGACGTTAAACAAAATACTAAGCGAAACTGAAGCAAAAAGCTAATATTTGATCAATCTAATTCCTTTTTAATATATTTTTTTTATTATTATATGTTGGTTTTCCTTAAAAATGAATAAATAAAATAAAACTAAGTAAATAGAAATTCCGCTGAAAGCAAATTATCTTCCTTACTTTTGTAACAAATTCAGTGCTGGGGTAGAGTGCATTCGTCTTCCGCCGCAGACGGGACGTGCAAGAAACTGTCGCGTCGCAAGCGTGACTCTGTTTATCTTAGAATGTTCCGTATATATTTAGTTATAAAGAAACTTTGCTTATTTAAAGAATGGTACAAATAAAAGTAAATTATCTTCCTTACTTTTGTAACAAATTTAGTGCTGGATGGAGTAGAGTGCATTCGTCTTGTGCCGCAGACGGGACGTGCAAGAAACGGTCGCTTTGCAAGCGTGACTCTGTTTATCTTAAAATGTTCCGTATATATTTAGTTATAAAGAAACTTTGCTTATTTAAAGAATGGTAAAAACAAAAGTAAATTATCTGTCTTTACTTTAGTAACAAATTCCGTGCTGGGGTAGAGTGCATTCGTCTTCCGCCGCAGACGGAACGTGCCAGAAACTGTACCGTCGCAAGCGTGACTCTGTTTATCTTAGAATGTTCCGTATATATCTAGTTGTAAAGAAACTTTGCTTATTTAAAGAATGGTACAAACAAAAGTAAATTATCTTCCTTACTTTTGTAACAAATTTAGTGCTGGATGGATAGAGTGCATTCGTCTTGTGCCGCAGACGGGACGTGCAAGAAACGGTCGCATTGCAAGCGTGACTCTGTTTATCTTAAATTGTTCCGTATATATTTAGTAATAAAGAAACTTTGCTTATTAAAAGAATGGTTCACAAGTGAATAATCTCCCTTACTTTTGTCACTGAATTAATATAAGTATTACATACAGAACGGAAACTCGTAAAGTCCCGCGCAATATGCGTCTTCGCACCTCTCCCCCGTTCTGGTCTCGTAGATGCGGCTGTGGGCACCTACAGCTGCCCGCTATACACACAGGGCGAACACGGGGAAGAGGTGGAGGGACGGGGAGCTGGGGGGCATATTTCACGGGACCTTAGTAGATTTTACTCTATATGTAATACTTATATCAATTATAATTCTGTGCTTTTGTAACAAATTCAGGCTAGGAGTGTATTCATCACCCACTACACGTCCCGTTGGACGTGCAAGAAACTGTATTAAGCAGGACTCTAGGTTCCGTATCCTCCCCTTCTTAGAAATTCTCGGTTACAACCCTATAGTCGTGTTTCTTCGGAGCCCTACGTCCCTCTCTGACTTTTCCCTTTTCCTCCTCCAAAGATGATGCTTGTCAATGTGCTCTTTCTACATTTTCTTCTCAAAATATATTAATGTCAATATAGTCACCCAATGATACAACTATGTAAAGTGGACAAGAAAAAGCCAAAATATTTGAAGATATCGATGATGTTTAGAATTGCACTCCTGGACATTCCTTGATAGGTATATATGCATTTGTGTAAAAAAAAAACATCCAATCCATAAGTATAAGTAAACAAGTAGTTTTGTTGATCTAAAACTATGGAGCAACCATTCTTTTTAGGTTTTCATAACTAACAAATCCTTATAGTTTCGCCATGGCGAAATTATAAGGATTGTTAGTTACGGTCCACGGTTTTACTCAAAGACGATTAGTAGTACTAGAAAGCTGCAATTCAGCGTGGGTATGTTTATTAATCACAGCGATAAAGTGGTAAAATAAAATCGTGACAAATACAATTTTTGCACCGCTCGTGGCCCGACACGCACTTGGCCGGTTATTTACAAGTAGAGGGCAAAACTCACACCTTGATGCAATTCGTCACAATGGGACACGAATTCTTATTTATTTATTGATTAAAATCTCTATTAACCACAATGGTACAAAAGGTGAACTTAATGCTAATGCATTCTCTACCAGTCCACCTGTAGGAAAAAAAATTAAATCTAATTGCGATAGGTGCTTAAAGATATATTTTAAATACATTATTAAAATACTTCTAAATTAAAAATGTTTACGGGCCCCTAAAATGTGTGCTTGGCTCCACACGTCCGCATCTGAAGCCTGCTCGTAGATCGTGACCCGACGAGTGAAATAAAACGAGCTGCAAATACTGGAGATACTTAAGAGTTAGCTTTCTTTCTAGCGAATTGATAAAAAGACATGATAATTGAACAAGCGAAGTTCTCTGAATCTTCTTGAACAATCCGGCGTTTTTATGTATGTATGTTTGCTCGACGATAACTTGAATATCTTCGATCAGAGCTTTATTTGTTTATTTACAAAATCCATGTACAAAAAATACAAACAGAAACAAACAACATAAGACATAGGATCTGCTTTATGTAATTAGGTAGACGTATACACTACACGTCTAATAAAGTCACTAAATAATGTCCCTTATCATAAATTACATCCATTTTTAATTACAAGTAATAATTATTGAACTAAATATAAAAACTAAATTAATATCTAAATTAAAAATCTAAATATTGTTCATGTGGCATGATATTTTAAATATGATTTTAGATTTATTAAAGCAGAAAAAGTGATATTAATAGCGCTTCTCCTGAAATATGACGTTACAATACGATATTTCACATCAATATACAGATTTAAGAATACAATACAAATATTGATTTTTATCAGCATTACCATGCTCGGATTATTATCAAAATTAAATCATGTGCGGCGAAATTTTCTATTACATGATTTAATTTAAATACTTAACAAATTATAACAAAAAAATGGTTTTCCTAATTAAGACGTGAACGTTCTCCTGAAATTGGAAAACCCCGGGAACTAGAATGATAAACGGGAATTTGGGAACGGCACATCACTACGTGTAGTACTCGTGAGTTAACAGTTCGGGCGAACTGCTGTGTATTATCTTATACCTTTAAACGAGCAATTCTTGTATATACATAAATTTATTTCTGTGGTCTCGGCATCGGCTCTAACGATTTCGCTGAAAATTGGTATATGGGGGTTTTTGGGGGTAAACAATCGATCTAGATTAGTCTTATGTTTGGGAAAACGTGTGTTTTTGAGTTTTCATGCGTTGGCTTTGCTCGTTTAAATCATATTCTGCGTGGAAAGAATTTTTACGCAGATAATATAACCGAGCAAAGCTCGCTCGGTCGCCCAGATACTGTATATATCATCTTCTGAAGAAAAACTTGCATGAACCGTTCTTCGAGCCCGAAGAGCACGCGAGCTTCGTAGCAAGCCATTAAAGATGCAACCAGAATGCGCTAAGATAATTCGAGTCGGTATGCATTATTACTAGTTCGTGACGTTCGGTGATATTTTTATTTTAATATCAAAACGTGAACGACCTCTGGCGTGGTATACTTGTACTGGTGATTGAAGTAGATAGATGTATCATCTACGAGTATCTATGTTCCGTAGATATCTTATATCTTAGTATCTTTACTAGCTGTGCCCGTGGGCTTCGCTCCCCGTGGGAATTTAGGGATAAAATCTATCCTATGTCCTTCCCTGGGTATAAAACTATATCCATATCAAATTCCATATTAAATTTCATCTCAAACCTATTTCGGTTCAGTGGTTGAAGCATGAAGTGTAACAAACAAACAAATATACATACTCACTTTAGCATTTATAACATTAGTAAGGAAGTAAGGATAAGGATAGATACCTAAGTAATCATTTGTTTAATGTCCAATTATTTACTTTCCTTAACATTTTTTGTTCGGCGCTCTTCGATTACCCATTTAAAGGAATATCCATTAATGCAAGTTATTTATAGTAAAGATTTGATCCTACCGGATACGGATATCTTGACAGATCACTTATGGAAGTGGGCCGTCCCTATCTATTTCACACACTAGTAAACTAAATAGTATAGTGTATAGGTTTCCTCACTATGTTTTCCTTCACATGAAACAAGTGGTGCAAGGTGAAAATGACCGTGCATTACCCCAAACTCAGAGGTATAAGTTGTGCTTAGCAAGGATCGAACCCGTGGCCAGAGCAGCCAGAGGATTAAGCCCACATTCTTCTCGCTCGCCAGACGGGTTTGAGAGGCCTTATTGATGTTTGTAAGCTTTGTTTAACTTATATTCTTTACGTCTCCTCCTACGATATCCACGGGAAGACTTGGAGTAGTCACACGACTGACTTTGCCGGATACCACAAGGCATGTTAAATAATAAAAGCTTGTAAAAGAAAATACAAACGAGGTTCCCGGCTTCATTAATAACTTTTAATTCAATCTCAATGTTTTTAATTTTCTTAATTTCAAGTGAACTCGCGTAAAATAATAACTTTTGCAAATCAAGCCACAACTTCATCAAACGGTTGAAGATCTTCCCACTAACTAAATGTTTATGTAATTAAATTTTCTCCCGGGTTTGCAAAAGTTTGCGCATGCAAACATAAAACTTTTCACCTGGGAATAAAGTTTAGAATGGAATAATATTAGAATTTAGCTCTTAGGAAAACTCTGGAAACGATGCTAACTGAGGTGATATCCACTTAAGACAAGCAGAGATTTGCGAAAATCCTGCTTATGCAGCTATTTGTAATCCAACTAAAGATTAGCCTTTGACTTAATTAGAAGTTAAGTAGATCACTTAGCATTAACTAAATGAGATTTTAAGGCTCTCGTTTTTCCATCTCATTTAATTTTTAAAATTCAACTGTCTTATTAAAACAGGCCCAATGCAAGCTGGACTCCTGAGGATGATCGAAAGGACTGTCCTACTGAACGTCGAAAGTTAAAAAATCGATGTACTGTATCCAGAAAGTATATAAAAACGATTTACGTGAACTAGAAAGTATGCTATATCGAATTAAGCAAATTTCGTATAAAGAGACATACAAGAGGTATAATCGAGATGTCTCTGAGATTGTAAAGGATCTTAGCCAAGCAGTGGGACGGTAAAGGTAAAAAAAATGTCAAATTAATAAATTGCTTTACTTTAACGAAACAATGTCACTTAATGATGGTTATTTCGTCAGCTTGCACATTTACTGCAACAACTTGCGGATCGCTATTAGTATTCTGACCACACAGTGTTGGTCACAGACCAGTTATCGAAATAGACAACACAAAAATATGACGAAACACTAAATTTGAAATTTTGTTAATGACCTGGCTACTCATTGTTTACCTAAACTTAAAAGTAAAATAAATGCTTTTGTTTGTTTGTTTGTTTGTAATAAAAAAAAAACAAAATAAAGAACAAAAAAATAAAAAGAGCAAATGTACAACGGCGGACTTTTCCCATGTAGGGATCTTTTCCAGTCAACCTTCGATAGATTGAGAGGACATTTACTCAATAAAAAGTTAGAAGTAAGTACGAACTAGATACCTTAAAAGTTTAGCTATCGTACCTACGTTTAACTTACGAAGTAGAAGAAGTAAGGTCACATTCAACAAGATCGCGTAATAAGATAGAGAAAAGGGAAGTAGAAATTAGTAGTATTATGTTGCTATCAATGGGATAGCAATTTAGTCATTCCTTGTGTAGTAAAATAAAAACTTTTTATATTTAATAATAATTTTCGAAACTAAATCCTGACTTTACCCTCAGACTACACAACTGATTTTGATAAAATTTATATGCGTCAACCTCGCAAGTACACCTTTTTAAATAAAAACAAAATCCAAATCGGTCCAGGCTTCTTTGAATAATCGATCAAAATACATAAAAATAAGATCGCGAGGAATTGATTTGAACTTCTTTTTTTTTAAGTCGGGTAAAAATAGAAATAAAAGGCAAAATGCGTATCCTGGCCATGCTCAGAGTAGAGTTTCGAAGAAATGGTGATAGCTGTTAAATTTAATAGCTGAGGCTTTGAAACTACAACATTGAGTCTATTTTTATGTTTTGTCAATATATGTGGTACAGCATCACGTTTCTGCCCTAATGACTTTATTTATTCAAATACCCATTTCAACAGCTCTTACTGTGAAATAATAAAACCAAGTCGTATTTTATGTTGTCAATATTTAAATTTTTGCTTGTCATCGCACACCATTTTTTTATTTACGTAGATTTTTTGATTAAAATTTTCATGTTCAAAAGACCAATGATTAAAAAGATTTTTAAATTCATTGCAAATTTGAGTAATGTTTTTTTTTTAATTTTTTGGTTTTGTACCATTATCAGAATTAGTATTTTTTTAATTTTTTGGTTTTGTACCATTATCAGACCTAGGATGAGATGGAGGGACGATTTGTCCGCTTTTGTCAAAGAATGGAATGAAACAGCTGAAGATAAAAGTTTTGGACCTAAATAACTAAAAAAAAATTGTTTCATTTCAGTTATTTATGATTCCTAACTACATTTATTTATTTACTAGCTGTTGCCTGCGACTTCGTCAGCGTGGACTATAGTTTATGACCATCGTCATTTTGGCATTTTTAATAAAACCGGTAAAGTGTATGTCGGGCCACGTGCTTTGAAGGGTAATTAACCCATTGACCGCCATGGATTCCAGACACAATAGTCAAACAATCAAGGTGTAACAACAAAATTATACACATGGCGCTGAGCGTATTAAACCTACACTATATGCGAATGCCGACTTAGAGTTACAGAGAACAGGCAAACAGGTCTATTCTTTCAGCAATCTGGTTGAGGTTCCGCAGCGCGCGGGTCATCGGGGTTTTTCTAAGGAGCTCGGTGCGAGCACTGGTAAAGAGTACAGACATTAACGGTGGCCGGTGGCCAACATACTAAATAGGGGTAAATCTATCAAAATACCAAAAATAAAATAACGTCTCCCACAACAGCCACATGATACTCGTATGATTATTAAAAGTGAAACATTGTTCCTCGTACTTCGATATGAGTTTGGTGATAAATGTTCAGTATCATCGAATACAATTTGACCTTATACGTAAGTTCTTTCTTTTTCTTTCCTCATATTTATGCAAATTATTTCTTGATAAAAAAGGGCTGGCTGCTTTTTCGCTCAGGGGATTAGCATTGCTATCCAGCGAGGGAACACAGCCAGCGTTATTGTTACCATTCCGTACGAGATAATTGTTTTATTTAGCATATTTAAGTATAGATTTATTTAATAGTTTAGTTTTATCAATCTGTTCCTGTTTTTATTTCTATTATTTCTTATCCCGTTATTAATAACGTGGAGATCTTAAAAAAAATTAAAGATGAGAATATAAATCATATCGATAATATTTCCTTTTTCAACCTTCACATCTAATACCACGCTAAACGCCGTCTTTGGGTTCTACAGCATAAGGCTCTGTCTACCCCTTTAAGGATAAAGACATGGTAGTATATCTGTATCTTCGTACCAAAATGACCCTCACCTTTCTTGTTATTCTCACATCAATTGACAAGAAAGGTCGACAAGATGGCTTTCAAATTGGAAATCTAATAAAGACCCTAAATATTTATCGGCTGTCGGTGATAATACTTTCGACTACTAGGCTTTTGATGTTGGCAAATCGTTTGACCTTTAGCTCATAATTTACATAATATAATAGGTATAAGTTCATAAGTTCAAGGTAGATGGAGTGCGTTAAGGACGGTATCATCATCATCAAATCTTTTTGTCTCAACTGCAGGAGCACGACCCTCTCTGTACTACCAGAGCCATACTTAGCCAGAGCAGCCAGATGATTTGGCCTACACTCTCCTCACATACGGGTTGGAGAGGTGTCATTGATGTTTAGCTTGTATTCCCTAAGTCGCCTTCTACGACATCCACGGGAGGACTTGGAGTGGCCTATTCTACTCTGCCGGAAACCACACGGCATAAGGACGGTATGGATTAAAAGAATGTGTCCAGTGCCTTGACAAAGTAGAGAGAGACAGAGAAATGGCAAAGACTCAAATTTCTATGGAACAACCTGACAAGTATACTCTTTTAAAGAAAAAAAAAAGAATTTTTGGAGTCGGTCCAGGCGTCTTCGAATAATCGGTGAATATACATAAAAACAATAGTTAGCCAAGTGCGTGTCGGGCCACGCGCAGAGTAGGCTTCCGTAATTGCGAATGCCGACTTTGAGTTCATACCATTAAAAATGTCTAAAAGCTAATTTTCTATTGAATTTGTATGAAATTGTCTAATTAACAACCTAATCCTTTTTGGAAGTCGCTTTATAAAAAAAAAATTAAAACCAGCTAAAACTAAAATATAATAAAAACTAACTAACCCAAAAAACATGGTAATAAAAACTAACTAAACCAAACGGCTGCGGTCATAGGGTAAAGTACCACAGAGATCAACAGCATAATCTAACACTCTCCGATATATCATCCCAATTTGAATGCGAGTACAAAATGTCTTTCACCCCGATTCACCCTTAACATAATCTTGGCTCGAATCGGGCTTTGTGTCTGATAGTTAGTTATTAATGATTGCTCGATGGAGATCTGCGCTAATGGTCCAGAGAAGTATCGCTAGCTTTAGAAACTTTTTAAGAAATCATAAAGCAGCTGTGATAAGTATTATCTATAGGTCAGGCAGGCATCATATTGACGACCTCCTTGGCGTAGTGGTCACTATGCTAGTCCGCCACCCAGAGGTTCCGGGTTCGATCCCCGGTCATGGTAAATTGGAAAATGGCCTTTTTTAAACTATCTTGGTTCTTGGATGTTTATCTACATATGTATTTGTTATAAAATATAGTATCGTTCAGTTAGTATACCACGACACAAGTCTCAAACTTACTTTGGGGCTAACTCAATATGTCTGATTTGTCCGTAACTATATATTTATTTATTTATAATTTATTAATATAGCCCAGAGCCATGACCCAAAGGCCATTTTAGCGCAATGGTAGAAAAAGAAATCAAAATTGTGACACTTAAAAAATATGATTCGGATTTTCACACATTCTCTCGAAAAATAATTCACCAGACTCACCAACATAGCCAAGGTAGTAGCGCAAAGGAAGTGGCAATGGGCGTGCCATATACGCCGAACCAGAGACGAACGTTGGGGAAAATAAGTGCTGGAGTGAAGATCTAGTACTGGCCGCAGAGGAGTTCGTAGATGTTCGTAGATTAGTTCAGATTATATTATTATACTCTGTGGTTCAGATCGACCGGAATGGCGTTAACAAATTGCTGAGAGTCCATAAAGTCTTCTCACAGTTCATTAGCCCTTTCACCGCGAGACTTTATATCAGTTTTCGTGCAACCAGCGCGAAGCACAGTGAATCGAAAATAAATATTTACAACCAAAAAAGGAAGTCGAGCTGTGGTTTTTTGTAGGAAATATCCGACGCTCGCGGTGAAAGGGTTAACAATAACAACAGTTTATTTATCCTTATCCACTTGTCGAATCTATTTTTAAGAATCTATGTATAAACCATGTGAAATACATTCATTATCTATATATATTGAATGTGCAACCGAAGGGAAGTTCTCCTATATAAGTTCACTTAGACAATTCGGTGATGATAACTCGAGTACCTTATATTTTTATTTTATTTATCAAACTTTATTGTTCTAAAGTACAAATATACTTTTAACAAATGGCGGACTTAATGCTTAGAGCATTTTCTCCCAGTCAACCATAGGGATAAACAGAGAAAATTAAGCGGCACAAAAAAGCAATACAATATACCTACATCTATCTATACAATATACATATAATAAAACAGTAAAAAAAGTGCGTCTGTACATTAAATATATTTCCAAAAAAAATATTGGGGGCGATGGAGACATAGTAATAGAGTAAGAATTTAAAATAAAATGTCTGTCTGTTTGTCTGTTTGTCTGTTTGTACACGCTAATCTCCGGAAATGCTGGACGGATTCGAATGAAACTTTTTTTGTTATATAGCTATTAAGCCTGGGCAACATATAGGGTATAAATGATTTTGGAAAATGGAACGCCTGATGCAGAACCATAATGGTCCAGCTGAACTATAAGAGATATAAAAATGCCGCCTTAGTAAAAGTTGTTCAGTCTGATGAGCATTTTCCAGAGACAAAGTTCACGCAAACGAAGTCGCGGGCTTCAGCTAGTAATAAAATATTAATATAAAATTACATTATATAAATACCTATTATAAATACATTTCAGAATGTATATTTACTTATACAATACATACACATTTACTTATACTACCTAACATATAAATACATAGCTATGAAGAGAAGAGTTGATGACGATGACTTTATGAAGAAAGGGAGTTTAAAAGGTGGGCGTGAACTTTTCTTTTAAATGAAAATTTAGTTGAAATTTCTTTAATGTCAACGGGTAAAGCATTTCAGAGCCGTGAGCCTTGAAGAGAAAAAGAGTTGAAATAAAATTTGTCCGGAAAAGAGATTATATCTGATCTTCATAAAAATTTGTAAGCAAGCAGATGAGACCAGCCAAGTTTATATGTTTGAAAATGAGCCATATCTGTTCATGGGTTGCCAAGATATAGGGTTATATGTAAGGATCCTGTTTCACAGGTCGGGCCTTTTTTTACGTATTTTCGAGAGTAGTACTTATTTGGATTCCCACTTTTTGCCGCATAAAAAATCCAATTGAATATCACCTCGACTCAACCTCGAGCTACAAACTACTCCAGAGGTTCTAGATTCGATTCCCAGTCAGGGCAAGTTGGAAATGACTTTTTCAAAATGTCCTAGGTTTAACTTACTTTGGGGCTTGCTTAATCTGTGCCATTTGTCCCAAACTCTATATATTTACGCTACAATCTTGGCTCGAGTGGAGCTTTGTTTCTGATAGATCGTTATTAATGATTCCTCGATGGAAATCTGCGCTAATGGTTATTCCGACGAGGCGCTTGTTTTTCAAAGACCCAAAGAAATCCTTATAATTCTGAAGTCGAAATAAAGTAGCCATGGTGATAATCTTGCATTTACTATAGATAATACTATATTCTATTACGATACTTTTTATTTGGAGAAATTGTGAGGTTCCTGTGTATTTGTAAAAATTTTCATAATGTCAGCTTATCTTATACCTGTATATTTATATGTAAATTTATTTCTGTGATCTCGGAAACGGCTCTAAGGATTTTGTTGAAATTTGGTATATGAGGGTTTTTGGGATAAACAATCGATCTAGGTTTTGAGATATAACCGAGCAAAGCTTGGTCGCCCAAGTACTTATTTATAATGTTGAAAGGGTGTTACAGGCCCTCGAGCCGTCTGGTTTCTGGCAGAAGAATAGGGCCACTCTCAGTCCTCCCGTGGAAGTCGTCGAAGGCCACTTTAGGATACAAGCTAAACAAAGCTTATAAACATCAGTGAGACCTCTCTAACCCGTCTGGCGAGGAGAATGTAGGCCAAATTCCTCTGGCTGCTCTTGCTAAGTATGGCTGTGGTAGTTTTCACTACATTATTAGCTAAGTAGCTGTGGCCGTGGGCTTCGCTCCCCGTGAGAATTTCGGAATAAAAACTATCCTATATCCTTTCCTAGGTATCAAACTATATCCATATCAAATTTCATTTATATAAGTCCAATGGTTGAAGTGTGAAGTGGTAACAAACAAACAAATATACAAACTCACTTTCGCATTTATAATACTAGCTGTACCAGCGGGCTTCGCTCCCCGTGGGAATTTTGGGATAAAGATCACCTTATGTTCTTCCTCGAGTCTCAAACTATATCCATACCAAATTTCATCCAAATCGGTTCAGTAGTTTAAGCGTGAAGAGGTAACAAACAAACAAACAAATATACAAACTCACCTTCGCATTTATAATATTAGTAGGATAGGATAGGACAGGATAGAATAGTAGAAAATGATAGGATTTTTCAATCACAAACTTAGAAAAACAGCAGTGGAGAGGTGTACCAAATCGATTAGGAAGCGCGGCAAGCGGCCAATTACTGCGGCCCCCATTAGAGCAGACAATCATTAACTACACTCTTGCTAGTCTTTGTTTGCTCTATACACCTACATTGAGATTCAGCGCGATTAATATCGTTATCTGAATAGTTTTTAGCTAGATATTTCGACAAACCTTCTGCCGTTATGATCGCTGACAGACTAATAACAGTCATTGTGACCGCGAAACTCTAAAATCATATTCATTGAGATTTATTACAGATAAAAACTTTAGATTGCTAACCAATATTAATTACTTTATAGCTAACAACGCGACCATTTAAATCCTTTTGGAGAAATTTTTTATCCGACTACGGCGAAGCCAAAATAAATATGTGTTTCGCAGCTATGAACGTTCGTCGTATGTTTGTTCATTTGTTCCCTGGTATCGTCTATGATATCCAAAGTACCTTAAGAAATGAGGTATCTTTGGAGGCGTTTTAGCTGTACGCTAGGCTATATTATGACGTCACCATAAAATCAATATGGCGCCCGTTACAGGCCGAAAACTAAGGTACTAAAAAATAAAATAAAAGTAATTTATTTAGAAAGACGTCATGCGGATTTTTGGGAGAGACGAAGTTATTTATCATTCTTACTTTACCATGTTCATTTATAAGCCCTTGACAAGGACAACACTTCTAGAGTTATTTAACAAAAAACATTGTTTTTTAGACAGGGTGATACTTGATTGTTTGACTGAAAAGATTAAAGGAAGATGACAGGAGTTTATACGTATAATAAACATCAAAAAGGGGTTTTAGTATAGATAGCAGCGGCTGATCTCATAAACCAATTTTTTTAAAACATTGATACACTTACATCTTTGTCATTATTTTGGTTAGATACCTACCTACAAGCTTTAATTAATTTGATTTGTCAATAAACATTATAAATTTTAAAGTAATTTAACTTAATTATTAGCTCAAGTATACCATTAGATAAGAAGGTTCAAGACACAGGAAATGAATGCCCTCGTACATGCGGAAATTATCCTAACTTCTCCAGCGATTATCTACTTAAGATGACGTCGAGAGGATTTAAACAGCGGGGTTTTTTGGAGCGCCGTATGTGTGCCTTATTCTTTCCTTTCTTCCTTTAGTTACTATCTTAATTAATAAGCTTATGTCAAGTGACAAGGGTGAGTACATTCAGAGATAAGTATTTAAAAGTCCCCTTACCCTAGGCCAAAATGCATTTTCCATACAAACGTAGTCTACATTTTATGCCGAAACGACATGCCTGATTTCGGCAAAATTTTGTAATTTTAAAGATATTGCAATTATCTAGGGTAATAAGAATTGTTCCACTCAAATCACCTGTCGAATTTGCCCAGGTGATTTAACTCCACAAAATAGAGAGTCGACTTAAATCTACTGGCCTGAGGTAACTTAAGTAAAGTTACCTCAGGCCAGGAGATTTAAGTCGACTACGAAATTGGTCAACTTAAAGCACTCCAAAAACCCAGGTGATTTAAATCCACTAAATAGACAACTTAAATCCCTTATGGGTATTGGTCTGAAATCAAAAAGATTTTTATTTATTTCTTGGTCTAGTCTACTTACCTAAAATTATTCATCACTTCAATCAACTGCCTCCGTGGTGTAGTGGTTGGAGAGCGTTCGGCTCATACCCGGAGGTCGCGGGTTCGATTCCCGGCGGGGGCAACGACTTTGTGTTGTTGTCCTAGTTTGGTTAGGACATTGTAGGCTGATCACCTGATTGTCCGATAAGTAAAATGATCCGTGCTTCGGAGGGCACGTTAAGCCGTCGGTCCCGGTCACTGACATTGGTCGTTAGCTAAAACCATGTCAGAGGCCTTTAAGGCGGTTTAAAAACTCTGACACTAGTGTTAGTCACTAACACACACGAGAATAAGAAGATTCATCACTTACCGTTGCAATAAAATCAAACGTGAACTTAAATTTCTTTGTAAATCGACATAGGTATGCGATTATTAGGTACTTGTTCTAACCAAAAAATCGATTAAAAATAATCGGCCATGTGCGAGTTGAACCAATCACATTTGAGATCTTCACAGTAAGACGCGAGTTAACTGGTAGCGCTATTTAGTAGTGTTTTAGTAAACTATTTTGCGTAAGTGAACGATGAATTTGCCACTTTATTTTCAACTGTTAGAATTCTTATGGAGTTTCCCGTAAGCTACAAGCAATGATCTACATTTCGTATATTTTTTCTTTAAAATTTTAGTCTCAGGAGTTTTGCAGATCACGGGATGAATGTTTAATTTTCGTTTTCTTTCTAGAATAAAATCAAAACTATTTATTTTACAATGATAACAAAAATATATTTGAGATCCTCGTAATGAGCCCGTTTCATATGATACATGACACAGCAAGGTCTGCAAACCTTTATTTTAATTTAACTGGTTTCCTACATTAAAAATATGAACTTGAAATAGAATATAGTGTGTTATATCATTTTTGACCATCAGTATGGGAAACTTCTAAATCGTTATATTTTCTTTCCAGTTCATAATTTTACAGAAGGAAACCAGTCATTACCCTAGATAATGGCAATTTCTTTAAAAGTACAATTTTTTACCGAAATCTGACATGTGGTTTCAAAATTAAACGTAGAATACGTTTGTATGGAGAAGTCTAGTGTTAAGGGATTCTTAACAAAAGTTTCTTATTTTTTCTTGAAGTTTTAGATATGGTTTTGTTGTTTAATAACAACTTTTATAAAATACACGGCAGTGGTCAGTTATTCAACTATAAGTATACCATTAGATAAGAAGGTTCAAAACACGAAAAATTAATGCCGTCGTACATGCGGAATCGTCCTAACTCCTCCAGCAATTATCTATTTAACTACAATTTTTTTATAAAATTCATGGCAGAGGTCAATTATTGGAACGAAGTTCCTTATCGCGCGTTGCGAAAGGGGGCTAGACGGAAAAAATTAAGACCTAAAGTTGTAACGACACTTTTTGCTATAGTTTCTCTGTCTGTCTCTCTCTCTCTCCTAATTAATCGAAAGGCACTTCGTTCCATCCGAGTGTTCCTTAACACCTCTAAAGTTTTCTAACTTAATCATCACCTTAAGTATGCCATTAGATAAGAAGGTTCAAGACACGGGAAACGAATGCCCTCGTACATGCGGAAATTATCCTAACTCCTCCAGCGATTATCTACTTAGGATGACGTCAAGTGGATTAAGGGAGCGAATGTGTGAGCGTACATGTTCCTAAGACGGAGCCAATAATCATTCTCACTTTAGTTACCTCCCTTAATAAGCTTTGAACATACATACATACATACTATCACGTTTTTATCTCTAATGGGGCAGACAGAGCATTTTGGGTCTTGCGGTTCTATGCAGAGCCCAGGGCCACAAGACCCAAAAGCCACTTTTAGCGTCATGGTGGGCGAGAAGATGGAAAAGCAATCAATACAGTGATGGGTTGCTAGCCGCATCGCCTGTTAACATGATTTGCATTTTTGCCCATTCCCTCGATCGGCTTTTACGATCTGCGTGGGAAGAGAAGCAGCTGGTACATTCTAAGTTTTTTTTTTATTTCTCCCAGACCAGCATGAACTTGAACAACGGTAAGTAACAAAGCCTAGCCCTATGTTAATAAAGAAGCTGCCCTACTAAATCAGTTATATAGTAAGTATGCGACCAAATGTATATTCTTTGTAAATTAATTGTGAGAAAAAAAAACGGCCAAGTGCTAGTCGGACTCGCGCACCAAGGGTTCCTTAACATTCATCATCATCTGATGATGAATGTTAAGACCTGATGATGATTCATCAGGTCGTTTTGTCTCCACTGCAGGAGCACGACCCTCTCTGTACTATCAGAGCCATACTTGGCCAGAGCAGCCAAAGGACTTGGCCTACACTATCCACGCTGGCCAGACGGGTTGGAGAGGTCTCATTAATGTTAATAAGCTTTGTTTAACTTGTAATTCCTAAGTCGCCTTCTACGACATCCACGGGAAGACTTGGAGTGGCCCTATTCTACTCTGCCGAAAACCATACGGCGTTCCTTATAACATTGTCTATATAATATTACGTTTGTTGTATGGGAGCCAGTTCAGTATTTGATTTACACTGTTTTTAGTATTTTTAGTAACAGCGGCAACAAAAATACATCGTCTGTGAAAATTTTAACTGTCTTATTTATCACGATTCAAGCGATACAGCCTAGTGAAAGACAGACAGACGGACAGTGGAGTCTTAGTAATAGGGTCCCGTTTTTACCTTTCGGGTACGGAACCTTAATAATAGTACTTTATTGTTCATAACAGAGGCGTGCAGTTTTTTTTTTATAAAACCCAAAGACTACTTTCAGCATGATAGTAAGTTAGTTGATGGCAAATTTTAGAACTATTAGTACCCAAAAAAAAAGTATAAATAGTATTTAGATTAATTTGCCGCATTTCATAATAGTCACAGTTTCAGTCAGGAGCGCTACTTTGTATCCAGAGTATTCCAGGCTAGACCTCAAATCTAGATAATTCAGCTCTGCGGTTAGTCATTTCCGCTCTAGAGTCTATGTACTATTAGATATTCTGCGCTGGCTAGATCTGACGTAGGTAGTACACAATACATTCATTGAATGGGATTGCGAAATACAATTTCGAGTTCAATCAAGTAAGATTACTCATATTACATAAATACTTCCGTGTCTACGCTTTACCATACTTATTATAAATTGAAATAAGTTTGGAAAATCCAAAAGAGCACGCCTCAAAGGGTCCGTCCATAATTTTTTTTTTAATTCTTACGCATATAGAAAAATAAAGATATATATAGATATACTAAAACTATGAAGGACAGTCGAAATTTTTTTTTTTTTGTTTATTTAATAACAATTAAACCACATCGAATCAGACCCTGAAAAATGAAAGGGTTCTATTCCTGAGCATACTCAAGCGTAAGAGAAAAAAAAAGACTCGATTAGTAAAGTATTTCGGTCGTTATCGTGTTAACAAGAAAAGCCTCCGCACATACAGACACACGGACGTCCAAGACAGAACTTTTTTAAACTGTTTTTTAACTAGTTTAAATAACAAAAATGACATCAAAATATCATGAGTGTTAAAAATAGTGTTTTTTTCTTAATATGTGTGTGTATATATTATCTTACAAGTGCAATGTATGATACAAAAAGACGTTTTAAGTTTGAAAAATCAGATGTTTTGCGCGAAGTGACAGTAGTACCCACCTCAACGCTTCGCTTATGAGGCGTGCAATTTTGTTTCTTTGTATAAATGTAGGGACAACATAATTAAAATTTAACAAAAAAACAACCGACTTCAATTTATTTCAGGAGTTTCCTCCATATCTCCAAAGGTTCTTCATCATGTCTTCACCAAATTAATATGGGACCAATTTGGAAGTAAGGGCTTTCAAATAAAAAAGAATCATCAAAATCGGTCCACGGTTGACGAAGATGTCGCGTAACATACATACAAAAAATAATCGGCCAAGAACGAATCGGATTCGCGCACTAAGGGTTCCGTACCATTATCTATAAAAATCGCGTTTGTTGTATGGGAGCCCCCTTAAATATTTATTTTATTTTATTTTTAGTATTTGTTGGTCAAAAATGGGCTTAACCTATTAAGGAGGACGCTATACAATATAGTGGATCCTACAGTCATTATAATATAATGTCATTTTAAGGGACAATTTCTGCTAATAATTATATGTGGCTATGTAATAGAAATTGTTACTCAAAATATACTTCTTCTTCTTATCGTGTGTGTTAGTGACTAACACTAGTGTCAGAGTTTTTAAACCGCCTTAAAGGCCTCTGACATGGCTTTAGGTAACGACCAATGTCAAAGACAGTGACCGGGACCGACGGCTTAACGTGCCCTCCGAAGCACGGATCTTTTTACTTATCGGACAATCAGGTGATCAGCCTACAATGTCCTAACCAAACTAGGACAACAACACAAAGTCGTTGCTCCCGCCAGGAATCGAACCCGCGACCTCTGGGTATGAGCCGAATGCTCTAACCACTACACCACGGAGGCAGTTGTAAAATGTACTTCATCATTTACTTACCAGTTAATTAGTTCCCAAAAAAGAGTTTGGGGCCTCAGTAATCTCAATACGTAGCTTAGTTGAAAAACTGTGCTTTATGTTACAAAATAAACACTTTTTATTTATTTATTTAAAGCATTATAGTACATGCAAAAAAAAAACAGATACAACTTAGGAAAGTAAACATACAACGGCGGACTTATCCCGTGTAGAGGTGTCTCCCAATCAGCCGGCAAGTAATTAAAAGGAATGTTTAATTCTTGAAGAAGTCTGTAAGTACTCAATAAGCTATGAAACTCTGACTCGATTTAGATTTTTAGACCCGTTAGGGATAGGTGTTGTTCGAAGATCGATTTGTATAACATAGCTATATTACTCAGTCAGCATTTTACATTATGACGCTAGTTAGGCGATAAGTATTTTAGGACGCAATAACCAGTCGCTTTCTTTGGGTGTATGACCAGCAGTGGACGTTATGCAGCTGAAATAATGATGATAATGAACCAGCCGCTCGGCGTGTACCTACCATTTCTTACCATTTTAAATAAACCATTAAATAACCATTTTATTCTTACTCCATCTTTCACCATATAACCATTTCATATTTGTAGTAGCGAGTCTGTTACGTTAGGGTGAACTGCTACAGGTGTAGGCAAAAAGAAAAGTACTGGGTCAGTTTTTAAAAAAAAAGCCTGTTAACGTTAATTATTTATGTACTACACTAGCTGTGCCCGTGGGCTTCGCTCCCCGTAGGAATTTTGGGATAAAAACTATCCTATGCCTTTCTCTCGGTATCAAACTATATCCATATGCATCTGAATAGGTTCAGTGGTTTTTTATTTATTTATTATAGAACACATTAGCAGCTTATTAAGCTGATGCGTGTGCGTCTGGATATTTGGATGTCTTGATGTTGGTTGAAGCGTGAAGTGCTAACAAACAAACAAATATACAAACTCACATTCGCATTTATAATATTACTCGTAGTAAGTTTTACTTTGTCTCGCAGTACACAAGAAAGCGCTGATGCTCAAAGGCGATCCAATGGAATTAATTGCCGCAAGGGCACTACGCCTTGTTCAATTAAAGATGCTGCTGTTAACGATTTGTCTTGAGGTTTTACATCGTAGCTTTTAATATATTTAAATTTGACTACTAGGACAAAAAGGAAAACTCTATGCTACCATGTGTGACGTTTGGGTGTCAGACGTGGGCTCTTCGGAAACAAGACGAAGATAGATTGGGTATTCACTAGATGAAAATGGAAAGATGTTGAGAACTAGATTATCTGATAGGAATACAAATAAATCAATAAGAAAAAGAACTAAAATAACAGATATAACTAAAACAATTCATAGGTTCACTTAAATGGAAATGGCCTGTCAGTAGGTTAAAGAACGGGAGCTGGACGAAGAAAGCTACTGAATGGATCCCAAGGGATGGAAAGAAAAGACAAGGAAGACCTAGAATGCGAAAATCAGACGTCTTCAAAAGATCGGTTCATACTGGATAAGACAGGCAAGAAAAAGGAAAAGTGGAAAAAACTGGCGCCTACGATTCAGAGGCGATTTCCAAAAATGTATAGTGAACTGGAAAATAAATATTTAAGAGATGTTATTTTTTGGTAGAATAAAGGATGTTTTTGTTTATTTTGAGACCAAAAGTTATTTTTGCATTCCCGACGTTACTGTTAATTTTTGTCCAAATAAAAAAAAACATTTTTTTTACTTGTATGGTGTTTATGAACAAGTTTTGCGTGTACATTCTACGTACTTTCTTCTCACTCAGCTTAGCACGGGAAAAACGTGATATTGTTTTTGTGAATGTATATTTTACTTAGTTATTAATCAAAACTTATCCGACTAATGAAATATTTCGACTAAAATCATCCATCACTAAGTGTATCGCTGTAAAACGAGAAATGTGGTACCCCTAAAAGCCTTATACATAATGTATTATATTAAGAAACGTAGATGTTTTCAAAGTCGACGATTGCTTTACATTTGGAGCCTCTGATACTAATGCCTTCTCCAGTTAATGACCTGTGATAAAAATATATTCGGAGAAGAAAATTGACATTTGATAAGTGTGATTTTCGCAAGGAGGTTTGTTAGAATTGCCGGTTTTAATTTACTTTTTTACATAGTAAATTAACTAACCTCCGAAAAACGCCTATGTACTTAAGTATGTAAGTATACGTATATAAGTTTATTTGCCAAACAAATTAAAAAATTTCCGACTGTCACGAACGCCATCTACTGATAAGTAGCGGAACTACATAAAATATAATAATTGATATCTGTACATAGGGTCATCTATTTAATTATTTGCTAGAGAAATTCCTGATTTTCAAGCGTTAATGCCAAATAACTTTTGAACGGTTGAACCAATTCCATTAAACATAGCTAAGAACCACTGCTTCACGTTAAAAACTGCCTTAGGCTGCGTTTCCACTAAAGCGGGGCAGAGACCAATCACAATGCTCGAAATCTCCGCTCCGCTTCAATTCAAGCATTGTGATTGGTCAATTTCTCTCCTCTCGACTCTGCTCCGCTGCAGTGGAAACGCAGCCTTAAAATTGATTTATCCGTTCGAGCGCTACGATGACTCAGACAGACCGACAGACAGACAGACAGACATTAGTATCAAACTTATAACACCCCTCTTTTTGTCGGAGGTGAAAACTCGAACTTTGCCCCCCGCACTCCTTCTCATTGTTTCTTTTCGATAAGGCCGCCTCTTGTACTTCATATTGTCTAATTTGTATGTCTAAATTGTTAATAATGTCATTTAGTGCAATAAAGTTTTTGTATTGTATTGTATGCTAATAATATCTACCCTACTCAGACTAATAAACTATTCTACATTGACCTGGTTTTGTACTTTTGGTACAAGTATTTCGCTCTATTATCTTGAGAATATTAATTTGGATAATAAATTATTCTTAGACTTAGAATTTTTCAGAAAGCTCCTAAAAATTAACAAAGTAAAACGTGAACGTTAGTTAACCGTCGTCCTAAAAAGGAGGAGGTTATCAATTCGTCGCGATTTATTTTTAACAAACACGCCTCAACAGATTTAAAAAAAAAAACTATTTTTTTGAAAGGTTATAATTTCGTAGTGGCGGCGGTGTAATTTTTAAGGTGAAGTCGGTTTTATGTTTTGAAACATTATTTGATACTTCTAGCTTTATTGAAATCGATAGATACTATAATATTATTAAATCTAATATGAGATCACATGATAACTATTCAAAAAATAGTTTTAATCACGTTGTCATTACCATCATCATAATCCCAGCGTATTCCCGGTTGCATCCTCAGCAGTAACGCTTCAGATGTGCGATTTTTCAAACGCCGAGTTTCTAAACGAACGATTGTATGGAAAAACCATTCGTTTAGGTGACTCCGCGTTTCAAAAATGGCACTTCTGAGCCCGGGGTCCGCTACCTAACCTAAGTGATTTGACGAGGTTACTGGTTTTTACACAGTGCGACTGCCGTCTGACCTCTGCAACCCAAAGCGTAGACCAGAACCAATCCGAGGATAGGTTTGAGCAAACGCTAGATAGCGTTCGGGACCCACAGTTTATAGGTGTCTTCTGGAATACGGAATTATCTTTGTTTTCGAATAATCAGGTGATTCAAGCCTGCAATATCATAACCAGACTAGAAACAACTTCTCACAAAGTATGTTTCCCAGTGGGATTTGAACCCACGACCTCTAGATCATAAGGCGAACGCCTTGATAACTGGACCACGGAGTCAGTTAAGTTTTACCCACGTAGTGTTGTCGGTAAAGGCCGTCTAGTTTCGATCGAATTTAAAACCGTGTTTCAAAATTAGGACAATCGCCGTGATCTTTTTTTTTTAAATTATGTTGTTTGTATGTATAAATGTTTGTTCAGGTCAAATCTTGCAACTCAATTTTCAATCAGTTATCCTTAACCGATTTAGCTGAAATTTTGTTAACTTGTGTAAGTCGGATGACAATACAATATTATGAAGTCAATGAGGTGTTCTTATGATGGAGCCGGGAGATATTCGACGAAGCTCAGTTATAAATCAACATAACCTCACTCACTGCGCGGCACTCGTTTGGACGATGCTTAGGGTCTGATCACGGAGATGGAAATAAGCCGATGGAACTCCATAATAAAACGACGCAATTCCGTCTAGTTTGGGCTTATTTCATTTGTCTTAGTTAATGCCTTGGCCTCACAACAAAAGCTTGTACAAAAAATGTAATTTTTCCAAAAATATTATTATAATCGACAATACCCTACGAGTATAAGCTACCTACAGTCTACATAACCTTATAAGTAATGACCTAATACAATAAACGCAAACAAAGCTCTGTAAACAATACAAATGTATGAATACTGGATGCGACCTTGTCCCTCGAATGCTCGGATTGCTCATGTTTATGTGAATTAATTCAGCGTATCGAGTATCGGATGTATCACAGAATAAGTACTAGCACTCACGTACAGAAGTCTTGCTCAGCAAAGGAATTCAAAGAAATATCTACTCAATGTCCTTAGCGATATGGTTTAATTTAGCTCGCGTCAGAACTCAGCACCTTTTCGTTGCCTAGAAGTGCAAGCCAATTTTATTCTTATTACTCTAAAAATACGTTTCATGTCACTAAATTTACCACTCAGCACAAACTCGATAGAGTTACGTCGTTTTATTACTGAGTCGAGTTAAGTTAAATAAAACGGTATTAAGCACGGTTTGACTCACATATAGTGTAGTCGGAAAAGGCAGACTAGTTTTGATTGGTTTAGACGATCATGCTTAGGGCTATTCTTTTCCGCCTACACTACGTTAAAAAGCCCCGTTTTTAAAAAACGACATCAAGTGATGAGTAGCGAAACTACTGGCACAACTTGATATCCGTAGCGCCATCTATTACTCAATAACTCAATAACTTTTAATTAGCTAAACTGATTTTCATCAAATATAGCTAAGAACTCCCATGCTGGTCTGGGAGAAATGAAAAAACTTAGAATGTACCAGCTGCTTCTCTCTGCACCCACGCAGATCGTAAAAGCCGATCGAGGGAATGGGCAAAAATGCAAATCATGTTAACAGGCGATGCGGCTAGCAACCCATCACTGTATTGATTGCTTTTCCATCTTCTCGCCCACCATGACGCTAAAAGTGGCTTTTGGGTCTTGCGGCCCTGGGCTCTGCATAGAACCGCAAGACCCAAAATGCTCTGTCTGCCCCATTAGGGATAAAGACGTGATAGTATGTATGTATGTATAGCTAAGAACCACCGCAACTTGCTTGCACGTATAAACAACAGACACTACCTTTTTAATAGGTATCGTTCTTTTTTGTCGAGGATTAAAAATAGTTTGAAGGGTTATATTTGGTGACGTCCAAGGCGTAGTGCTCACCATGCCAGAACGCCACCCAGAGGTTCCGGGTTCGATCCTTGATCAGGGCAAGTTGGAAAATGGTATTTTCATTTTTCCTGGGTCTTGGATGTTTATCTATATATGTGGATTTGTTACAAAATATAGTACCGTTGAGTTGTATCCCACAACACAAATCTCGAAGTTACTTTGGAATAGCTCAATCAGTGTAATTTGTCCCTATGTATTTATTTATATATAGAGCCGCATGAGACAAAAATGTATATGATATTTCCGTTCCGTAAACGTAAAAAGCACCACAGAACCACCGAGTTCCATAGATAAAAAGGCCGCTGAAAAGAGGTTAATCCATTAAACAAACACTTCCGATGAAACGCTCAAATCCCTAAGGTATGCAAACCCAATTTACGTCACTAGAAAGAATGGGAAGAGATGTACAGACAGATTTAGTTGCGGATTACGATGGGATTAGTTCAGCGATCGGCCTACGATATGTATGTTTATTTTCGTTTGATAGCGCCGCATTACCAATGAACATGATTCCTTCCATGCCGTCCGGTTTACAACAGAATAGAATAGAACCACTCCAAGTTTTCCCGTGGATGTCGTCGAAAGCGACTTAGGAAATACGCTAAACAAAGCTTATAAACATCATGAGACCTCCCGTCTGGCCAACGTGGAGAGTGAAGACCAAACCCTCTGGCTGCTCTGACCAAATGTGGCTCTAGTAGAACAGAGAGGGTCGTGCTCCTGCAGTGGAGACTAAAAAGATGTGATGTTGATGATTCCGTTCAGGGCTCGCCCATTCCTTTCATCGGCTTTTACTATTTGTATTGTTAGAAAAGCAGCTGGTACATTATAGGATTTTTTCTCAGGCCAGCATCAAAGAAACTTCTATTCTATATATGTATTCTTTTTATTTATTTCATATATTAGGTTTTTATTATAAAGGTTTATATTATTTTTATTATTAAAGAGCTAAGCTCTTGTCTATATAATTATAGCGACTTCGTTCGCGTAGAATTAATGTCTCCGAAAAATGTTCATCAGGCTGAACATCTTTTGCTAAGGCAACATTTTTACATTTCTTATAGTTTAACTAGACTTATTCAGTCTTATTATTTAACACGGACTAACTTTGTTACTAGGTTTAAACCATTATCCGACCAAATCAAGTTGCCAGTTTCAGATGAGACAGTGGCATATTACTAGATGTCATCTTGATTTGGTCGGATTATGGTTAAAACCTAGTAACAAAGATAGTCTGCGTTTTATAATAAGGCGGAAGCCCTATCGCCTCAAATAGTTTTTTTGGAAATATATTTAATGTAATACAGACACATTTTTTTACTGGTTTATCAAATGTAAAGTGGTAGATATATATAGGTTTAAAATCTCGAGCGGTAATTTATAAACTATCGGTGTTCACAATTATATCGTGACATATATTTGAACTGAATCTTGTTGGAAAACTCTCGGCAGTTACGTAAGGTTACATCACAACCCCACATCCGCATAAACAAACATCCATCATCCGGTCTGTAATATGGAAAGCGATGCTGTTTGTAGGCGCCAGTGTTGCAAAAATACTTCAGTATTTTTTCTACACTCTATGGTTTTTTGAGTTTCCGTACCCACAGAGTCGACAAAAAGTTCAGTTTATGATACTACCTAACCTCCCTGAAAAATATATTGCCGAATGTGAAAAACATCACCTCATTTTTTATCGTACGTCTCCATATTTTCTTGTGATAACTTAGAATGTACCAGCTGCTTTTTCCTTCGCAGATCGTAGAAAATGCTTATGTTTAGCGATGCGGGTGGCAACACATCACTATTTGATTCCTTTTTCAATTTTCTATCAACTATCACACTAAAATTGGGTTTTGGGTCTTGCGGCCATGTGCTTCTTATCTTAAAGCCGCAAGATACAAATTGCTCTGACTGCTTCACGAGAGATAAGGAATAAGCCAATATACAACGTGGAAGGGACATACCCGTAATAAATCAAACCACGGGCCTAGTATAGCAATTACTATAGCATAATAAAATTAAATAGCAGGTAAAACCTCAAAAAAATATTCGACATTTCCATACAAATTGCCCGGGCGACTGAACACTTTAGTATGGAAATACCAAAATGTTTTTTGTTTTTATACTGTTATTTTAACTCCATTCTGCTATTGTATCTAGTATAGGCCGTGGTTCGATTTATTACGGGTATGTCCCTTCCACATTGTATATAATATTAACTGTAAAAAAATGCCGTGTACACAATTTCCCTTCATATTGAGAACAATCAAAAGTTCTAGACATATTATTTAAGTAAGAGCAGTTGGCATATTCCGCTTTTTTATATCCCGTCATGGAAAAAAGTGGGTCACCGGACCCGTATCAAAGAAATGTCCTACATTTTCATAATCATAAAACTATGTTATAGTAGTAACAGTACTTATACGCCCGCGCATCTGTACCGCTTCTCAAGTTTCAGAGTTTTATAACAGCTGAGCACTGTTCCTTATTTCATTTTTTACACAGAAATAGACTAAGTTGCCTGAAGAAATTATTGTGAAGTAGGCTAATGGGATACGGTCCAGTTGATGATAAATTGTTATTGCGCATTATACATTATAACAATTTATCATATATACTTACAACGTGGAAGGGACCCGTAAAAAACCACGGGCTGTACTAGACTACTATAGTATAATAAAATTAAAATAATAGTTAAAAACAAAAAGAAATCGACATTTCTATACAAATTGCCCAGGCGGCTGCACACTTTAAATGCCATATTTTTTTAGTCTGGCTGTTGTTTTAATTTCATTATATTTGAGTGTGATAGGTTCAGCTAAATAAAAGATGGTATTTCTTTATCGCACTTTATTTCACCTCACTGAAGTTTTACATGAATAACTAAATAACAAACTCGGTACAATAATCAAACACAACAATGTAATCGAAAATTAGCAACCCGTGACAATTATCACAAAATCCCTCTCCCAGTCTTTTGACAGCTCTGTCTCTATGACGTACATTTTGGCGGGCTTCAATTGTGTACTCTATAGATCAATGTTGCCAGCCCGTCAGGGTGGCCAGACTAATATAATAAAACTAATGTTAGAAGCCTTATATGTAAGGGAGATAAATAGTTTAAATTATTAAAATCTAACAAGTGCTATATTCTAGCCTGTGGTTCGATTTATTACAGGTATGTCCCTTTCAAGTTGTCGTTGTATATAAGTAAAAGGCATTGCATAGTAATCTCACGTAGCGAAGACGTAGCGAATTTAAATTCGCATTACGTCACGGCTTCGTACTATTTTCTGATCACTCATTATCCTTAATCTCTGAATGTATTTGCAAATAAAATCTGCATAAACTATTAAAACATTCCAATTTTGAACAGAAAAATTGAAACATAAAAAACAAGGTGAATGTCATGTCATGTCGTACACGTACAGTGAAGTAAAACAATTATCGAACGAGTTATAAAAATGAAAGAACATACTTATCATACCCAACCAACAGCGCGTATTTCTTAAATAGAGATGACGATAACGTAACAAAGTCGCTCTTTCTTCATTAAATACATTAGTGCCCAACACAGACTTTGTAAGCTGCCTAAAGCTTACACCACTAAGTACTAACAATGATTATGCTGGAAATTAACTAAAGTTACATTTTCTTGTAACAAGCTTATTGGTAAAAGAGTACCAAGATTGCCTAGGAAGATATTACCCCATTTAGCGCCTATTGGCGCCTGTCGCCGTAATGGAGCTTAGTGATGAGATGGTAATAGGCTTCTTAAGGCTTTGCAGGAACAATGATTACGGAAAATTTTATGAAATATGATATTTCACTAGGTGTAAGGTGTGATTATTAAAGATATAATATCACGTCCTTTCGCTAAGGGCAAGCTAAGGGGCAGGCGGAGCCCAATGTCAAATAAAATTGCAAAAGACGCGCGCAATCACACACATCAAAATTGTGTTTTTTTTTATATATTTGTTTTACGGCTCTGGATACTAATCCTTTAGAGCCAATCTTTTTTTTTATTCCTAATCGAACGCTCACCGATGCCCGCTAATAAATATCATTACAGCCGCACTATGACTGTCCACTTTAAACATTTTACATACTGTCCATGAGAATGAGCATTTTATAACACCAAACTACACCAATTTCATATTATAAAATCCTAAGAATCAATTTGCAAAAACTCCAAAACAACCCCTTGACCTCCCGCAAAAAAAGACTCAAAATTGTGTTCCATTTTTCCAAAGAGCATTTTTCTCTGACAGTTCAACTTTTTAGTCATAGCGGCCAGTACTTTCACCTGCAAAAAGTATGCAAACTCCTTACTGACATTATTTTATACAAAATTCTCATCGAAAAGTTACGCCAGTTATCCGGAGATTGTTTGGAATGCGGACACTCAATTGACGTCTTCAATCCCCTGCAAGACGAAGGTTGCTGTCGACGCTGGTAAAGGCTTTTCCTTGCTGAATAACGGGGTGATAATCCCCCGCTTTTCCGATAGGCATATAAATTTTAATTGCTATCCTTTAATTAAAGTAATTTTGAAGGCATTTATTGTTTTCGTTCACCATAAACCTTCGTTACTTATTACATAGGATTTATAAGTGTTTATAGAATTTAAAATTGACTTTAATGTATGAAAATAACAGCCTCCGTGATCCAGTGGTCAAGTCGTTAGCCTTGTAATCCGGATAATAAGATAAGAAAATAAAATGTCACAAAATAATTTCACTTGCCAACGATTATACGTGTTTTAGATTTATTTTTGCAGAAAAACTGATATTAACAGCGCTATTAGTTGCTTGGAGTCATCTAAGAAACTGATATTTCGACGTGCTATTTCACACAAATCACATATGTACTTACACAATGATTTGACGTTTATAAAAAGGTATCTGATTTGACTTGTAAGAAACTAGCGGATTTGTTATAAGTTTTTTGAAGTCTAGATAGGGTCCTACAATATCCTAAATTGTAGGCTTGAATCATTGGATTATCCGAAAAGATTTCGTGCCACGGAAGGCACGTAAAGCTGTGGATCCCAAACAACATCTAGTGAATTCTAGTGTTTGCTCAAACCTATAAAAGGATTCGTTCTGGTCTATCCTACGATTTGCGGAGGTCAGACGGCAGTCGCTCTGTGTAAAAACCAGTAACCTCCTCAAACCACATAGGCACTAAACCTCGAGCACTGAAGTGTTACCGCTGAGGATGCAACCGGGAATGCGTGAGGATTACGATGATGTAATGTATGAAAATACAAGCTATTTTCGATACCCACAGGAACATAAACACATTACCCTATAGTGCACCGGAACCAATGAGATGCAACAGGAAGCTCGTGCACTCTGTATGAACAGTTAATTTCCCTGCAGTATAGTTTGTCGAGTAATAGTAGTGCCGATAAAATGTTATGTCAGTCAAACTTTGGTCGAACAAAACTGATGCCGAGCAATAGTAGTACCGATCAAATGTTATGTCGGGCATAGGTCTGCCGAGCAACGGTTTGTCGCACAATTGGTACTTTCGTCCATTTGGTTTATCATTCTCTAAAGATGGTAAATATGAAAACTAGTACATATCTATATAACGATAAAAACGAATACTAAACCAGAACATATTTTGATGCCCACATAATTTGATTTCGCACAAAAAATCTTTTCTTTTTCACGGCCAATAGTTAATACAATTCGCTATTTGACTACAAGTCAAATCAGACACTTTTTTCTAAACGTCACATTTTTTATAGGATTTTTATAAAATAAAGTAAGCGTCGTGCTTTTTTGAAGTTAAATAGCCTTCTTAATATCAGTTTTTTGATATTAATAAATCTAAAATCATGTTGAAAATGGATATGATCAATTAAAAGTGACACTATTTTGTGACATTTTATTTTATGAACTGTACCGAATAGTTTATTTTGGCCCATTCTTATTTTTAATGCTATTCATATCTCGGAGGTATTTTAATAATAATATTGTCATCTCACATTATTAAAGCAAATAAGGGCAATTCTAGGAAAAAAGGAAAAACTTCCCTTGCATTAGCCTCCATCCATTGCTTTAGCCTATGATGGAATGGGCAAAACCGTTTTTGTTTACTCAATAAATTCGAACCAAACAAATACGTATAAAAATAGAAAAACAAATAAGCGTTTTTGCTTATCCAATTTTAATGTACCAAAAAATGTTTTTTGTAAATAAGAAAATAAATAACTGTGCTGATTTTATTTAACGCGGTTTTCACTTAAGTACATGCAAATGATTTTACAATACAATACAATAAAAATTTTCTTTTTTGCATCATGATAAACATACGAAAATATAATCACAGATAAATAAATATATACAGACAAATCACACAGATTGTACGTATATCTTGTATGTACATATATCTTGTATTTGGATTTATGTAGTATATGTAGAATGTAATAACAATATACTTAAGTATATGTTCGTGTATTATCATAGGTATGTATTGTACGTAGGTTTGTATTGTGTTATAATTTGTAAGTAAGTGTTTTGAGTTTCAATATTAAAGGTTTTGCACATATTTCCGAAAAGTTCGCATGTCAACACCACCTGTAGGGTCCGCCGATGACATTTCATGTAATAAAGTTAAATAAATAAATAAATAAAAATAAAACATTGAGCTAGCCCCAAAGTAAGTTCGAGACTTGTGTCTTGAATTACTGAATAGAATATGAATGTGAACATTAAGAAAACCTTTATATATAAAAATTACGTTCCACGTTGTTTGTCCGCGATGGACTCCTAAACTACTGAACCGATTTTAAAGATTTGCACACCGTGTGCAATTTGATCTAACTTGAAAGATAGGATAGCTAACATCTCCATTTATAGTCGCAATATTATTTTATTGCACTGGACTGATGCAGATACGCCAGAGTCATAAAGTCCACGCGAACGAAATCCGCTAGTAGAATATAAAAATACAATATGGTATGATTTTCCCGGGAAGGTGCGACATAATAAATTCTTAGCTATCTTTTGGGGATTATGTAAATCACCCGTCCATTACGAACTACGGTAAACTCAGTAGACCAGATATGTCAGTCAGAGCGCGTATTAAGGCGACGACGGCTCGTTGCTCCTCTGTACTTTAGCTTCAGCTGTCGAACTCCAACGAAGCTGTTGAAGCTTCCAAGCTGTACTGCAATCAAAGCTGCGATCGACTGGTTAACTTAATTGGTTTCACACGACACAATTTAGCATACAATTAGCAGTAACAATCTGGTGCTGCACTGCAGATTGCATTGGTCTGTAGACGTGTTGTGGCTAAAAACACGTAGACACCAGAGAATAAAATACGTCTGATCGTTTTCTTCCATGCTGTTCTTAGAGAAAAAACTTAGAATGTACAAGCTGCTTTTTTCCCGACGCTCGTAGAATTTGATCGAGGGACTGGGCGAAAGTGCTAATCATTTTAATAGGCGATGCGGCTAGCAATCCATCACTATTTTGATTTCTTTATCCAGCTTTTCGTCCACCATCACGCTGATAGTGGCCTTTGAGTCCTGCGGCTCCGTTAGGGATAGGACGTGATAGTATGAATGCGTGTAATATGATATAAACTTGACTTCTGCCAAAAATGGCCACTTTTACCAAAATTTAATCGTTTAAAGCTAGACAGACTACCAATGATAATTATAATTCCAGCGGTTATCCAAATAATACACAAAAAAGGCTGTATAATGCCTGTTTATCACCATATTTAAGAATAAACAATTTATTTCAAATGATGTAATGCCAACAAACAAGTAAGCATGAAACAGTGGGCGGGTCTCATAGCGCGACGAACCGATAGCTGATGGTCAAAAAGGTTCTCGAATGGTGACCACGTACTGGCAAGCGAAGCGTGGGATACCCACAGGTGGTCTGACGACCTGACCAAAGTCGCTGGAAGGCGCTGGATGTAAGCCGCTCTAGATCGGTCATTTTGAAAAACCTTGGGAGTGGCCTATATCCAGCAGTGGACGTTATGCGGCTGAAATGATGATGATGATGATGACGATGAAACAGTACTTAAAAATGATTCTTAAACTTTACTTGAGAGATTATGTATGTACACTTATTTAGTTCATGTTATCGTCACTAAATATTATACAAGCATATATAAAACCGATCTAAGCACAATGCGAAGTTATTGTTCATACGTTTCATACAAGATATATAAGATAATTTAAGCTAATATTATATTGTGTACGTTGTTATGAAAACACCCAGATCCGAGGTTCTTAACCAATTCCGGGTATGTGGTTATTCTAAGGAGTTATTTCCGAAGAAAGTTGTTTTCTTTATTATTTGCCCTATTTATTATTTAATTCTAAGGCTTGGTTTTAGAATATTTTTTAACCATGTAGTGTCTCAAAGTTTGGGAAAAGCCTTCCCTCTACTCTAGTTTTCCAGAAACTTCTATCAGTGTAGTTTGCCAGCTCTTTTTATATGCCCTTAGATTGTAGGCCCACCGTATTCTAGGGCGGCCCCTTTTTTCGTCGCCAGCCTACACGGCTGTTTCTGTTCTCTTTTTCCGTTTATATGATATACGCTCAGTGTCGTGAAAACGATGGAACCGTCGGGTCGCTTCTCCTCCTAACACTCTAAACCAATCGGAACTAGTCGGCCTTCTCCAACTACACTACGTGAGTAATACGTGTTTAAATACCGAGTTGATACGAGTTCAAACTCAGAGTCAAGTCACGTCTACTTAGAATTGAGCTCGTGTCTCACAGACACACACACAGCCAGTGCCTAAATCGCTTGGCCACCATCGCTTCAAACCAGACCTAATGGTTTTCCACATAATTACCTTTCCCTTATACGTAAAACCCTGAAAATATTACGAGTGTTTGTATAATCTCTTTAATAAATAAAAGAACTTATTTGACTTTAAATTGTGTCTTTTTATATGAACATATTTATTTTCTCTCTTTATTGTGACACAAACAGACATTACAGAACAAAGATTTAGAATATAAAAGTAATGTAACAGATATATCTTACTAACTTAAATTATAACTTATGCAGACACCGATAGTCGTAACACTTATATTACGTAGTTTAAAATAGTTTAACCACAATATTTGTATCATTAAGTAGATCACTTGTATAATAAATAACTGTTTTAGAAATAAAAACTGTTCAAGGAAATCAGTACACGAGAGAGAGCTTTCCCTGTGATGGGATTGACGAATCGCATTACAGAATCACCGGACTGAATCGAGTCGCTCCTAGATTGATGTGACATCGAATCTACCTCGTTCCACCCTCAAATTGCAGAGCCATTTGGTGGAACTACGTCAATCCTTCTGATCGTCAGTCTTTAGAGAAAGTACTCGTCGTTGAGTTTTGTTCATTTCTTTCATTGTTTCTTTTTAGCAGTGGTTAGGTTACGTTAGTAGTTTGCAGTTTACATTTATGGATGTTTATCAACATATATATTTGTTATGAAATCCTACTGCCTACTAATATTATAAATGCGAAAGTGAGTTTGTATATTTGTTTGTTACCTCTTCACGCTTTATCTACTAAACCGATTTGGATGAAATTTGGTATGGATGTAGTTTGAGACTCGGGAAAGGACATAAGGTACACTTTATCCCGAAATTCCCTCGGGGAGCAAAGCCCGCGGGTACAGCTAGTATAGTATCATTCATAACACAAGTCTGGAACTTACCTTGGCGCTAGCTCAATCTGTGTGTTTGTTTGTTTATGTTTAAGTAAATATATATTTTTTTTATTTTTATTGTTTATAGACAAGTTTTAAAAAATGTAGTTAATGTTTAAGATATAATCGAGCAAAGCTCGGTCGTCCAGGTACTTTATTTATTAAAACACATGGGTGGAAAATGCGAATCATGGTGATAAGCGATGCGGCTAGCGACCAATCACTATTTCGAGTACTTTTTTTACTCTCTCGCTCACCTTTGCACTAAATCTGGTCTTTGGAGTCTTGCAGATTTAGGCTCTAACGCTTAGAGCCGCAAGACCTTAATTGCTCTATCTGCCCTATTAGAGATAAAGCCGTAATAGTGTATAAGCAACACTGTATAAAATATATTTATTAATACAATATCATCATCATCAGGTCTTTTTGTCTCCACTGTAGGAGCACGACCCTCTCTGTACTTACGAGCCATACTTGGCCATAGGACTTGGCCTACACTCTGCACGCTGGCTAGACGGGTTGGAAAGGTCTCATTTATATTTATTTAACTTTATCACAAAACTTGTAAAATTGGACTTAAAGCAAAGGGCCCTTGCTATCAGTCAATCTACAACTGATGCCGAAAGAAGCTAATTTCGGATAACAAGACACATTCTGATTTAATCTTTAAAATTGTCCCGAAAACAAACTTAACTATAATTTTATTCTATTTTATTATAGTATATGTATTTATAAACATACATGTACTTAAATAATACACAAATATGGCATAAAACATAAAGCCTACATAGACTACATAAATCTAAATAATACTCTATGACAGTTAGTAAAGATAATGTGCGCGCACAGCACTCTTTAAAACGCTTGACGACTAGGCGCTTTCAGGATATCAACGGGGAGGGCGTTCCATAGGATCACGGCTTGTTTGGTGAATTAATGAAAACCCACTCGAAGAAACACCCACAAACGAAGAACTCTGAGATGAGTATCACCTCATTGATGTTTATAAGCTTTGTTCAGCTTGTATTTCCTAAGTCGCCTTCTACGACATCCACGGGAGGACTTGGATTAAGAGTGCCCCGAACCTAGACCAAAATACAACTTTCCATACAAACGTAGTCTACGTTTTATTTCAAAACGACATGTCCGATTTCGACAAAATTTTGTAATTTCAAAGATATTGCAATTATCTAGGTTTATAACTGGTTTCCAACGGTAAAAATATGAACTTGAAATAGAATATAGTGTTATTTATCATTTTTGACCATCAGTATGGGTGTTGGATATTGCCATTAGTAGTTATTTAATTTATCAATAGACAACACTAGTTGTCATTTTGTCATGTTTGTAGTATGGCAACTCAGTGTTTCATTCCTTTCGTTTCAAGTTCGAATTGAACACTTTTCGTTAAGCTGGCATCGCGACGTGGTCAAACCATGCTGTTATCGTAATAGAGATAAAATAGTCGTAAAATCTCCAATTGTCGTGTTAAATTACTTTTCGTGCACAAGGCAGTGTAGCAAGATACTATAAATTTATAAATTCAGTTGTAACGAACGATTGCGAGGTGACAAAAGAATCTGTGTATGTTTCCAAGAACAGCAGTAGAAAATTGGTAAAGTATATCTGGGCCCAGCAATGTACAGCGCTGATTGATCTGCTCAAGAGGGAACAGAACTTCGTCCTTAGAAGATCCAGAGGTAAGTCATATCGCAATTATTTGTCAGAGTAATAACCTTTTCGAAATATTCAGCAAAGTCTCGTTCGGTTTATGAAGAGACTCAAAATTTCATACAGTCCATTAATTGTCGTTTATCGCACATTTTTGGTCCTTCGAGCCGGATTTTATTGTATTAGTACCTTTGTCGTGAGTCTTTGCATGATCGAGCGTGATTTTGCATGAATTTAACTTTATTTTTTAAGGTACTTGCTGAATTGCCTTGTGTTTTTGTCGTTAGCCGTGTGGTTTCCGGCAGAGTAGAATAGGACCACTCCAAGTCCTCCCGTGGATGTCGTAGAAGGCGACTTAGGAAATACAAGCTAAACAAAGCTTAAAAACATTAACAGGTATTTTGTCCTTCGTTACGTTACGTTTGTTGTACGCCATCTTTTCTCGTTGTCGTTTTCGCTAGGTTGGCAGTACAACTTACACCAACTTCATTATCGTTCGTTTTCGTATGTTGCCAGCAAAAATTTCATTTGTTCTTTTTCGTTTTTGCTTGTTGTCTATCAACTGTCAAAGTCATTGAAACGTCAATTTGACTGTCAAAGTCATTGAAACGTCAATTCGGCTATCAAGTGACGTTTAGTAAACATAACCTTGTTATCGTGTTTATTTTATTAACATAGTTTTCGGTTTTTTAAATAAACATGAGTGATAACGATAGCGATTTGGAAGTGTCAGTTGCAATAGATGCGTTCCGCGTTGCCCGGGATTATTGCGTAATGCGGTTAGAACACATAGAATCTTCGGACCTGCAAGGTTATAATGAGTCTGATTTTATGGACATCGAAAAAGACTTCCACAGCGCCCAACTGCGTATTTTGCGGCCGCTTTCACAATTGCAACGTAAAGCGGAATATACAGTTACAATGGAATTTGAGGATAGACTAAGGTCGGTAAAATCTAGATTAAGACAGAATCGTCAAAGTGTCAGTGATACTAAGCCTGTTGTGATGCAAGATAATATAGCTAGACTGCCAAAGATCTCCCTTAAGCCTTTTGATTCGAAACTGGAGAACTGGGTATCTTTCAAACAACTTTTCGATTCGTTAATTCATCAGCGAACCAATATTTCTGATGTTGAAAAATTACATTATTTATTGTCGAGTGTCCAGGGTTCCGCTTATGAATTAATTAAAGGCTTTCCCTTGTCGAATGATAATTATGTCATTGCTTATGAGACTCTGTCTAATTATTATGATCGGAAGAGACAAATTGCGGTTTTATATTATGAAAAGATGTTGAACTGCGAAGCAGCTAAAAACAAACATGATTTAGAAAGAGTTTTTAGAACATTTAACGAAAACTTAAATATTTTGTCAAAATTTAATCTTCCTGATCAGAATTTCATGCTGTATTATTTATTATGGTCAAAATTGGATATCGCTACTCGTGAAGCATATGAATTACAACTTACTTCTAATGTTGACGTTCCGATGTTTGATGATTTGAAAAATTTTATTGAAAAAAGAAGTAAAGCTTTAGAAAATTCAAATATTAAGCTGTCAAATGTTAAACCAGTGACTAAAAATAAAGCAGCATTTATCGTTTCGAAGCCGACCTGTGTCTTTTGTACTGGCCAACACAGTCTTAGCAGTTGTAGTGATTTTCTAAAAATGGACAATAACAAACGTTTTAATTTTGTAAAGGAAAAGGGTCTTTGTATTTTATGTTTTTCGAATAATCATCGAGTGAAAGTTTGTCGTGCCTCTCGTTGTGGTGTGTGTAGTCGCTCACATCATACTTTACTACATTTCACTAAAAATACAGAAACACCCGCTCCTACAGAAACTGGTAATGCGTTGGCTGGCAGTAGCTGCAGTAGTAATACGGTTCTAACTTCACTAACTGGGGAAAATACCATTTTATTTTCGACTATAAAAATTTTAATTAAGGATAGTTTTGGTAACTTCCGTCCAGTGCGTGCACTTCTCGATTGCGCTAGCGCGTGCAATTTTATTTCGGAATCCTGTGCTAATGCATTAGGATTGGATTTTCGTCGTGGCCAACATGCTGTGTCCGGCATTGGCAACTCTGTCGCTAAGCCACTCGGCTCACTCGTGTGTGAGATTAGGCCTCTTGGCAAACAAACCTTTTCGTCGAATGTCAGATTCGAGGCTCTTGTCTTACCATCAATATGTGCTGACCAGCCGATTCAACTTGTCGATCCGTCGAGGTGGTCACACATCAACAACTTATCACTTGCTGATCCAGATTTTTCCCGTCCAGGGCCAGTGGACATACTGCTTAGTGCAGACATTTTCGCTTCGTCATTGTTACCTGGCCTTCGGCGAGGAAAGCCTGGACAACCCACCGCATTAAATACCGTGTTATCATAATCCACCCGGGATTATCATGGGCGAGTGTGACAGGAGTCAGCTCAAGTCGAATCATCGTAATAATAATAAACATTGTCTTTTCGTATCGAATCTCGACAATTCCTTGAAGAAGTTCTGGGAATTAGAAAATGTAAGCTCTCCGAGCAAACCTATTTTGTCGAAGGAGGACCAACTCTGCGAGGATTGGTTCGCCAAAAAATATTGTCGTAATAAGGAAGGCAGGTTTGTTGTCCCCCTACCTTTTGTCGATCCAACAAACAGACCTAATTTCTTCAACTCACGCGAAATCGCTTTGAAACGTTTTTTATCATTGGAACGCAAGTTCAATATTAATCCAGAGTTTAAAAGATCGTATTTCGAATTTATGGAAGATTATGAGACTCGTGGTCATCTAGAAGAGGTCGATCCTCCTGCTACTAGTGAGGGCCAGTTCTATTACATTCCACATCATGGTATACTGCGCGACTCCGTCACAACACCTCTGCGCGTTGTCTTCGACGCTAGCGCCAAAGACACCAGAGGATTTTCGTTAAATTCCACCCTCTTATCTGGTCCTAAGCTCCAAACTAATATTTTTGACCTTCTCGTTCGTTTTCGCTGGCATGCTGTCGTCTTCACAGGCGATGTAATGCAAATGTATAGGCAGATATTGGTGTTTGGAGAGGATGCTGATTATCAGCGCATTCTTTGGCGACCCTCCGCTTCCGGTCCCGTACGTGATTATCGTCTTAAAACAGTGACATATGGTGTCTCTGCTGCACCGTTCCAGGCTCTTCGCACCATGGCTCAACTTGCCGTTGATGCCACACACACTTACCCAGATGGTGCAGCTGTTCTCGCTCGCGATATCTATGTCGATGACGTCGTCACGGGGGCGGACTCTATCGAACAGGCTCGCTCACTTCAGACGGAACTCACTACCATTTTGTCGTCGGGTGGTTTTCATCTGAGGAAGTGGACCTCCAACAGCCGTGAATTCTTAGCAAGCCTTCCATCCTCTGATCTCTACTCACAGGATTTTATAAATTTCGAAGAAATGTCTGACATTTCGCTTAAAATACTAGGATTGCGGTGGCAACCTCAATTAGATTCGTTTCGTTTTCGTGTCGTAGACACTCATCAAGGTCGTTGGACGAAACGCACCATTCTTTCGGAGATAGCCCGGATTTACGACCCGTTAGGCTTTCTTTCGCCAGTAACCTTTCTTGCCAAGTACCTAATGCAGTTGCTTTGGATTTCCGGTGTCTCTTGGGATGACGATGTTCCGGAAAATATTAGGCTTGAATGGCAAAAGTTTAAGGCTCAGATGTCGTCATTGAGTTCAGTGAATGTTCCACGTCGTATTGTCGGAGAGTTCAAGCAACTCCAGCTTCACGGATTTTGTGACGCATCTGAACGTGGCTATTGTGCAGTTATCTACTGTCGCACATTGAGTAAAAATAATGATATTGCTATACACTTGGTTTGCGCTAAATCTAGAGCTGCGCCGTTACGCAGGTTGTCAATTCCACGTCTAGAATTAGTCGCATCATCTCTATTGTCGGACTTGATGGCATCAGTGGTAGAGGCTTTAAAACCTTTTTATGCAATAGGCGAGATTTTCGCTTGGTCGGATTCCAGTGTCGCGTTGACTTGGATCAAATCGTGTCCATCCAAATGGAAGACATTCGTTGCCAATCGCGTAAGCCATATTCAGGATATAATTCCTCCCGACTGCTGGCATCATGTCCGAACTACTGACAATCCAGCAGACTGTGGTTCTCGTGGGCTTCTACCTAACGATTTGGTGAACCTTAGTTGTTGGTGGAACGGACCAACTTGGCTCAAGCACCCTATTGAACAGTGGCCTAGGTCAGCGCTATCTTTAGATAGAGATATTGTTAATGATGAACAAAAGATAACTGTTCTCGTAACGTCCAATAATGATAATTTAGTAGGAAACCTTTTAGAGAGGTTTTCATCTCTGAAGACACTTCAAAGTGTCTTAGCTTATTGTTTTCGGTTTACAGAAAATTGCAAACAAAATCTTATCGAAAATCGTGTCGTTAGTTCATTACAACCATTTGAGATTGACAAAGCGCTCAAGTTTCTAGTCAAGTTTGTACAAGAGAAGGAATTTTCGTCAGAGTTGGAGTATTTAAAAAAGGATTCTCCCAATTCACTTCCTAAGAGTTTTCGCAAATTATGTCCTTTCGTTGATGAGGCGGGTCTTCTCAGGGTGGGCGGTCGCCTGGCTAATGCTAAAATTTGTTTTGAAGCCAAGCACCCGCTTCTATTACCCCGCAGCCATCGTCTTACTACCTTGATCATTCAAGAGTATCATACTCGCTTTATGCATCCTGGTGCGCAAACTCTTCAGAATCTCCTTGCACAAAATTTCTGGATATTGTCGTGTAAACGCGCCATTCGATCGGTAATCTCAGGCTGTATTAAATGCTTTCGTGTTCGTCCTCAACTTGCCCCTGCTCCTCTAATGGGAAATTATCCATCGTATCGTGTTAATCAAATTAAATGTTTTTCGAGCTCTGTTGTCGATTACGGTGGTCCTTATAACATAGCTCTCGGACGTGGTCGTGGTGCTAAGACCTTTAAAGGTTATATTTGTGTTTTCGTGTGCACCGCTACGAAAGCTATCCATATCGAACTTGCATCCGAATTGACAACTGAGGCCTTTCTTGCCGCTTTGCGACGTTTTATCGCTCGCCGTGGTCGATGCAACCGTCTTGTTTCCGATCAAGGCCGAAACTTCATCGGTGCAAGCAACTATCTGGGGGCCCTTATGCAAAATGCTGCTGAGTCTCAGCAGCTTAAATTCTCGTTCAGTGCTCCTGGAAGTCCGCACCTTAATGGATTGGCCGAAGCCGGAATCAAATCGGTCAAGACACATATTGCTCGCGCTATCGGCACACAGCGTTTGACTTTCGAGGAATTTTATACAGTGTTGACACAGGTAGAGTCGATGTTAAATTCGCGACCATTGACGCCTCTTAGTTCGGACGCTAATGATCTCGTAGCATTAACTCCGGGACATTTCCTAACTTTGGAACCTCTTTCGATTTTGCCCGAAGAAAATCTCGTAGACTTAAACATTAGCGTTCAGCAACGGTGGAAACTTATCCAACAAATCCATCAGTCCTTCTGGTACCGATGGCAAAGTGAGTACATACATACACTACAGCAGAGAGCAAAGTGGGACAAAACCAATTGTAATATCAAGGTAGGAGCAATGGTGCTCATAGTTAATGAAAACTTAGATCCATTTAAATGGCCACTAGGTCGTATCATTGCCCTGCACCCAGGTACAGATGGCATCTGTCGTGTCGTCACGGTTAGGACTGCCACTGGGCAGTACAAGAGACCGGTTGTAAAAATTTGTCCTTTGCCATTGGCAAATGACGATTAGTTTTTATTTTTGTATCGATCACATAGCCCTGACTAACACCAAGCTATGTGCAAATTTTCGTTCTAGTAGTAGTTATCGTTTATTTTAGCTGTTTCTCAACAGTATCTTTTCGTATTTTCGAATTTCTTTATCGTTAATGAGTAAATATCACGGCATTCTTGCGCTTGTCGTCGTATTTAGGTGGGCGGAATGTTGGATATTGCCATTAGTAGTTATTTAATTTATCAATAGACAACACTAGTTGTCATTTTGTCATGTTTGTAGTATGGCAACTCAGTGTTTCATTCCTTCCGTTTCAAGTTCGAATTGAACACTTTTCGTTAAGCTGGCATCGCGACGTGGTCAAACCATGCTGTTATCGTAATAGAGATAAAATAGTCGTAAAATCTCCAATTGTCGTGTTAAATTACTTTTCGTGCACAAGGCAGTGTAGCAAGATACTATAAATTTATAAATTCAGTTGTAACGAACGATTGCGAGGTGACAAAAGAATCTGTGTATGTTTCCAAGAACAGCAGTAGAAAATTGGTAAAGTATATCTGGGCCCAGCAATGTACAGCGCTGATTGATCTGCTCAAGAGGGAACAGAACTTCGTCCTTAGAAGATCCAGAGGTAAGTCATATCGCAATTATTTGTCAGAGTAATAACCTTTTCGAAATATTCAGCAAAGTCTCGTTCGGTTTATGAAGAGACTCAAAATTTCATACAGTCCATTAATTGTCGTTTATCGCACAATGGGAAACTTCTAAATCGTTATATTTTCTTTCCAGTTCATAATTTTACCGTGGGAAACCAGTTATAAACCTAGATAATTGCAATTTCTTTACAATTACCAATTTTTAGCGGAATCTGACATGTGGTTTCAAAATTAAACGTAGACTACGTTTGTATGGAGAAGTCTAGGTTCAGGGGACTCTTAATACAATAGATAGTTAATTATTAAAACTTTTGTCTGTTCCTTAGAACTCGAGTCCCAAGCGACGAAAGGTATACCTAAGCCAATTACACAACTTATAATTGTCTTAGCATCCGTTTCAGTTGTCAGTTCAAATCCGTTTTCCAATATCTTGATAAACAGGATAAAGGGTGAGCATTAAGTATTGCCATTGACGTTTTACAATCGTGGACTGCAGATTGAGTCCACCTTAACTCACTTCATGAGGAAGACCTTGTACAAGGAGCTTTAAACTTGAAACCTACAATTATTATGAGGTGGTTCAGTCCATTATCTTAAACAAATTTTCCAAATCAATGTACGACGTCACCGGTACAATCTTGTTTATGATTTTTAGCCTTGTTTCTCACTTCGAAGATACCTTTCTTTGAGTGAAACGTAGTATTATCTATCCAACCTTGTAACACCAAGTGTGCTTCGCTCCGTTGCACGATGAGCGTTTTCACAATTAATTGCCAGTTTCAAACATTTTCTATAGCGAACGCTTTCACACTGTGTCGTTTGTCAGCACCGATATAGGGACGACGCGTTGACGCAATATTGGCCCGATAGGCCGGCGGACGACAATTAGCGACGTATTTTTTCCACGTAGGTACGCGCCCAATTCATTACGCAGTCTCCTTCCAGGTCTGCCGATTTATAAAAATCCCCAATCAGTAAGGGTAAACGCCGGATAGTTGTTACTGTTATGGTTGCATCGACCAATGTCGTTCCAATATCGTTCGACGATATCCGAGCTCACAATATCTGTGTCATATAGTTATCGTTATCGTTCCAGTGTAAAAACGGTCAATAACCATGTCTGGATGGTCATGGTCTTATCATATAGTCATAGATTGAACGATCTAAGATACTCTCCTAACTTCAGGGATACTGTAGCTTTTTTTTATAATTGTTTTACGGCTCTGGAGACGTATTTTTGAAATCACTTATCACATTACGAAGGGTTTGCGCGAGCGTTTGCAAACGGGCGCATTTTTGAATCGGTAGTTTGCGAAGGATTTGCAACGAGTGGTCTTGACCACTCGTAATTTTGACATTTGTAGCGTAGATATGTCATCGAAACTAATCATGGGAAATCCGTTCCATTTCACGTTGCTTTTTATTCATGTTAAAATTTTTAGAAAAGCATACTCAAATTATCGATGTTTTTTGCGTAAAACAGTATTGCTTTTCGCTGACACGACGGTTTCAAAAATACGATCAATTTGTATTTTACGCGAGCGGTGAGTTTGAAAACTACACGTTTTGTGTTTCGCTAAGTCCCTCAATGAAAAATAGCACTCCTGGATACTAGTCCTTTATAGTCAATCTTTGCTAGATGTCATTTATTTCTTAGAATATGGTAATACAATAGTGTTATCAGGTACAAGTGCGACATACTCTGCCTAATAGGGGTAGGAATGTTAAGTTAAATTAAACTTTAGCAATATTACAACTAAATTTATACATTATAGCTTTGTCTAAGAAATATCCTAAGAAATATTCCTAACCTTAGCCCTAACTATACAATCAAAGGTTGGTATAGGTCATTTCATTGCTTCAAAGGATCTTATGACGACAAAACTATACAAGTCCACTGGATTTTCATAGCCGATTGAGTGGCAGACCGCGCTTAAAGACGCCCACCATTGTCCGCAAATAAATATACACTACACTAAGACTGTCCACTTTTAACATTTCACATATTGTTCATGAGAATGAGCATTTATAACACCAAACTACACCAATTTCATTTTATAAAGTCACACAGAAACAAATTAAAGCAAACTCCAACTGAACCCCTTGAATTCCCGTCAAAAACTCCCATACTCTATTTGTCCAAACAAATTCAAAAAACTTCGTTGTCTTGTGCTGCGAGGATCACTTGACATTGTTTCTAGAAGATTCCCTCTCTAGTGAGTTATCATACCATTGTATCAGACCATTCGCTACTTACAAAGGAAAAGTTCAAGATAAAGGGAATGTAAATAGAGCTGTTTTGTATTACAATTTTATTGAGATCTTTTCCTTGTTTGGAATTTTGACTATAACATTAGACTTGGAGACTACGTGGACCATATATAAATATATATGTCGCAGTTGAATTGTATAATCCGTTGTTATTCAAAAACTCTAGCTGTTTGGCAATACAGCTCGGTTTTGTAAAACAGCTGAAAATATTTCAGCTCGATTGTCAATGAGTTACGTAATAACGTTTAACAAAACAGCTAGCGTTGAGATAGCATACAGGGTTACCATTACTAAATAAAACTGTGTTACCATACGAAATAATATATGAGGAGACAATAGTTGTTCTTTATTATTTTTATATTACTCGTGGGATTGAAATAAAACCTCAATTCAACTCCTTACTATATAATTCAGTCACCAACATCATAAAACACCAATAAAGAATGATAATCAGCACGATGCAATTGGATTAGAAATATAGAAATTTTGTAAACCCGACAACTCAATGGCGCAGCGATTTCTTACGGCCAATTGATCCACGTGAATTATCCATCTTGCCGGAAGGCGGGCGTCGAAATAACAATATGGGATCCAAGCTAAAGGTCTGCTTTATTCTTTTCAATCTTTTGCACTCCGAAATCACAAACGATGCCCCCGATGTCTCTCGATAAAAAACAGCTTAGTCCCGGAACGCGGCGAAGAATTTACTTTATGGGAGGCCATATTTGTTGTTATGACACTGACACTTTACAAGCCTCAAGACCCACAAGTGGCAGAATTCCGAAATAATCGTTCTACAATCTTACGTTAGCCATTTTGTTAAACGTAACATATTGGACGATCTAGCTGAATGATTTTCAGCTATATTACAAAACCGAGCCGTAATGCCAAACAGCTAGAGTTTTTGAATAACAGCGGATTATACAATCCAACTGCGACATATATACAACGTAACTTCGTCTCGAGATTAGAAATAAGTAAGTTTATGTAGGAAAGGTTTACCATTAAGTTTGTCATTTGTTGATTTACCAAATAATTTTAATAAAACCTGCGAAGTGCGAGTCGGACTTGAGTACGAGGGATTCCGTACCATTTTGTATAAAAATCTCGTTTGTTGTATGAGAGCACTTTAATATTTATTTTATTCTGTTTTTAGTATTTGTTGTTATAGTGGCATGCCGTTTTTGCATCCATATATAGGCATGTTGCTGCGGCTTGTATTTCTGAAATTATCTTTGAAAATTTCAACAGTCTAGCTGTTCATGACATACATACAGGCTGGTGACAGACGGACAGACGGACAGTGAAGTCTTTGTAATAGGCTCTCGTTTTTACCCTTTGGGTACTAAACTCTTCAAACCAAATCTATTACTTAAGTTACATACACGCACACATACTCTAACACTAACAAACTTTCGCGTTTATATATTAATGTGATAATGTGATGTGATTGTTTTTGTAATCTTCTCAACGTTTTCGATTAAGTATTTTTCATCCGAAGAACATTAAATCCGCCAAATTTTTATAATTATTTTTACCTATGGAACAATAAGGCTCGGTGAAAACGGTCCACCGACCACAGCCACCGGTGGCGGCCACCGACCACTTTTCTGTTGTTTTCATACACTTTGTATGGACTCGCCGCACACGGTGACACTGGTGGCGGCCACTAAATTAGTATTAAAGTGGTCGGTGGCCTGTTTGCGCCGAGCTTAAATGTGCGTAATAAATTAACGTAAAGTAAAAATAGTAAAAAATAAAGACATTTTGTGCTAATTACTGCTAAAATTGCTTAAATAGCAGGATGCAGCTGCAATTAGAATCATTGGCTCCGTGCCAGACCTTAATGGTGATTAGGTGTATTTACTTGAATCGTTATACAACGTTTTAACACAATTCTTTTTACTTTTTATTGTACAGGTATATATATCGCGTTTAAATATTATTTCGTATAACGTTTTATCACAATTCTTTTTACTTTTCCTTGTATGTGTCGCGGGAGCTCAGGATCGGACATGATAATCAAAGATATGATTTATCTTAATCAAATTTATTGCCAAAATTGCAATGAACATAAATAATTGGTAATTAATAATCTACCAAAGATCTGCACAATGAGGCAGCGCAAGGTGCTCTTACAACATGTGCGACGGACGGCGGTCAAGCCGAGAATGCCCCCCCAACTCGCTCGGTCCCTCTTTTTTATATTCGTGCACAAACAAGTCGAGTAGTGGGGAGGTGGGGACGACCGGTCTGTTGCACGTGCTGTTTACAATAGTACGATGACGCTGCGTTGCTACGCAAGGCCGATCCGTTGCACGTGCTGTTTGCAACAGTAAAACGACGTTGCGCCGTCACGGCCATGCTGACACGCGTACGTCCTCGTACGCACACCTCACAGGTTATCTGAAAAGAAAATAACAAAACTTAATGTTCGATCATCCTGACATTAATTTCTTATTTTCAATAGTCTGGCCCGGTCTACTGACCCTTCAGAAACAAAATTGCCTGGTCCGGTAAATACCCTTCAGGATTACAACTACCTGGTCCGGTCGTAGGTGACCCTTCAGGATTACAACTGCCTGGTCCGGTCTAGTGACCCTTCAGGATTATAAGTGCCTGGTCCGGTCTAGTGACCCTTCAGGATTATAACTGCCTGGTCCGGTCTAGGTGACCCTTCAGGATTACAACTGCCTGGTCCGGTCTAGGTGACCCTTCAGGATTACAACTGCCTGGGCCGGTCTAGGTGACCCTTCAGGGTTGCAAGTATCTGATCCGGTCATAGATGACCCTTCAGATTTATAGATCCCTTCAGATAAAATACTGGTCCGGATACAACAATTATCTTAATTAATTTTCTCTGTGAATTATAGCACTAGTAACAACATTGATTGATTCAGGTCCAGGGCTATCCAATGATGAAGTTCGTGATCTACTCAATTGAGAACTTCCGTAAGCTGTTAAAATACGAGAATCAACACTCACTGTGTCATTACCACCTGAGTCTGTGTCGCTATTTATTAAAAGAGGAGCTATTTCGTTTTGGAAAGAGTAATCAAAAAATTAATTATAATTGTTATTCGCCGTCACGTCCTCATTACTGACATTTTCAGAGATTTCCACCAAACCAGACTGACCGCGAGGAACAGCCCTAAAATTTTCGTGAGAATACTTATAAATCCTGTTAGATCCATTAAAACCGAAATTATTTTAAAAGGGCTTTTATATTTACGATCTAATTTGGTTTGGTGTCTCTCTTTGCTCTTTATGAAAACAAAATCACCTGCAATAATCCCCTGGCCCACACAGGGATTGAATCTGTGTCCAACAGGGCTTATCGTCCAGCTGAAATAGACTACCATTGTAATAAACCGGTTTACCAATCCAAATCTATTACAATAATCACAATTAAATTAATCATGGCCAAGCCACAGCAAACTACATGTTAACGCGGCACACCACATAACACTAGCGACGGCGACTAGTCGACCTACGCACATCACTACGCTGGACCGCGCGGGACGCGCGGAGGGCGAGGCATCGAGCGGCATCGGCGATCGCAAACCACTTCCCGGCCAAAAGCACTAGGAGCAAGTCGCGTGTCGTGTCAACTACCAATTGTCTGTGTTTGATCGCGCGTACTCAATAATCTGTCTTGCACTGTGTTGAAACTTGAAGTCAATAGCGAACCATCGAAAGTACTATCTATCTTTAATTTTGAATCACAATACAACTACATCCTGGACATCTCAGCCTGCGAGCCTGCACACTACATAAACGAGTTGTGCACGGTACGGCCGCTCGAACAAGACTACCCTCTCTGTCGCTAGGGCAACCGGTTTTGTAACAAGTCACTAACGTCTTGCTATTTGAAAATTCAACCGACGACGCACCTTTTAGTAAACAACTTTCTCTTTGCACGTGTATAATAATAAAAAAGGGAATTTTACATTGACCTTTCCGACACGGCCATTCCGACAATACACCCGTTTTCGGGTGTCGTATCTAAGATTGAAACAAAGCACAAAAGTACACAGTTAGGCCAAATCTGACTAAAACAGGGTTAAAGCCTCTAAACTTCTATTTTCTCTTAGATTCTTTAATTCCTTATACTTTGGCTTAAAATAATCTAAAATGTAACTAACTCAAAACAAAAGAAAAACCATCGACACCATCGAGCACTCTTCGAAACCACTTCGGATACTAATAACTTCATAACTACGTTTATAACCATGTTCTGTGATCGCATGTTCTCTTTACCTCTATCCGGCAGATACTCATAGCCATCGCCTCCATCCAGCGGATATACCAGAATAGTGAACAAAGAACATAATCGCCTTAATCCGGCGGATAAACCAGAACATTTAACAAAATCGTCACACACAAATGAAATAATTATTTCGAGACAGTTCCAATAATATCATCAGTAATCTTTATCATAGGGAAATCATTTGGCATAACGTAATAGTATGTCAATTTCGTCTGTCGAGTCTACTTCAAATTACACAACAGCTCTGGCCAGTCCATCGGATACCACGAAAGCTCATTCTATTGGCCATTCCTAACCATAGGTGACTCAGTCCATCGGTCACCTTGTCGTCAGCAGTATTATAACAGGCGTCATTTAATTAAATTAACAGTCATCATTAAACTTATCGCTTAATTCTTCAGGAAATTTACGACCAGCTTTATGTAAGTACTTCTGAACTTTACATTTGATTAATTAAACTAACTAGATGAAAATAATAAAATTACGTCATTTTCACTATGTCTAAAAAAGAAACAGTAATTATTGAGTGAAGAAGGGATCACTAAAGCGTATCAACAACAAAACTTTAATCGAACCAGCTCAAAATCACCAACAATCCGTATTGCCATCGTTAGTCCTTACGCGCATCACCACCTGCGATCGCCAGGTCTCCAGATCTCCGCTAGATCCAACCACTTACCGCCACGTGGACTACGCAAGGTAGATACCGATTTCTCTCGAGCTACGGCTACGACTCAACTTTAGTACGATCTTAACTTTTCGGTCAAAGCAACAAAAATAATGCAATTCATCTCTGCCTCTGGCAAGGAGTTTAAAACTACAGTATCGGTTTCTTCAACGATCTCTTTTGACTCCCGCGTCCTTCTAAGTCTATCACACTGTTTATTCGCTTTGAGTTTAACACCTAGAAAGTATACTGATATCTTAAGTAATAGAACATGTGAAAATCGACATAAATGGAAATTAATCATCATAACGCTCACCACACCAGTAGGCAAATGACTGAAGGAGAAATACGAGAAACTACATTTCCAATGGGTAGCTAATATTGACGACAAAAATAAACTTGTACAATGGCACTAAAGTGGTTTTGTACTACAGCTACATTGGCAAGAATATTGTTAACCTGTTTGGTAAAGACTTCCTTATAATAAAAAAAGGTATTGCTTATCACATAAGCACAACGATTTTGTAAGATTTTCTATTTAATTTCGGCTACAATATCAGATTGTTTATTCAACTTTTAACTATCCAGATTAAAATTGACTAAAGTAACGGGATTTTACTTCAAACAAAATTTAACACAGTAAACAAGTTTGGTATCAAACAATATAACATGGTTAAAAGTTTTTTTACCTAGACACTCTTTATCCTTTTAAAATATGTCACCCACCATGATTACCATTGGAGTGAACTTGCCATTGTAGTCGTCATCACTGCCATAATTACCTCATCATCAATAATGATATCGTCGTCATCATCAATGCCTTTTCATCATCAACATTATCACCATTTTTATCGTCATCATCATCATCATCACCTCGTTATTAATGATAATAAAGCCATTATCATCCACTTTTCATCATCGACATCATCAGCCCTTTTCATCATCATCATTATCAGCCATCTTAAGTCCAATACTGAGCAAGGGCAGGGAGAAGTTATCTCGATGACTTTACAAATCATGGAATACCAAAAAACTATCATCTTTGACCAGTAATTATTAGTTACAGTACTATATTGCAAATTCATAATTCTCAATACTAAAAATAGACTCCATTTGCTAGGAATAGTAACCGATTAGCTTCACTATCGATAGCGACTTACTCGTACCACGTTAGTGACGATAACTTCGTGCGCCACTGCCAGCCCCAACCGACAGTGACTCATGCCACCTCCAGTGACGATAACCTCATGTTGCCTCTAAATGTCACAACCAATATACCAGCTCCAATCGATATATATCTCACTAAACTTAGCAAACGTTACACACTCTTCGTAAAACCAGCGTGTTCAAAACTGATTTACTGCTTGAATAGTGGTCAAGACTAGTTCTCTTTTATATCACAAAGCTCTAAGTTTAAAAGCCTGAAGGATTTTTAATTAATTAACATTTGGCTTCAAAATCGTTAACAAAATGAAAACTCACCATGTTATCGTAGCAATCCAGCAGACAAGGTTTCGGCACAGAAACACACACACGAGATTCACTCGCTTCTTCACTTCACTTCACCGGGAATTTCCAGCACCTGCTGCACACTGCCGCTAGCTCCCATCTGGCCGCAACACGTGTTGTCCAGCTACTTGATACACTGAAATTCACTTGTTAACACTTTACTTTAGTACATAACCTCGAGAAATAACGACGGTATTGGCTACTGAACAAAGAGCAAACCACGCCACAAATAATAGCATTCAACAGGATCTTCTTCCGATGTGAACTCCAGATCCAAATCTTACCTCTGATGTGAGCTGCAGATACGAATCTCACTTCTGATGTCGCGGGAGCTCAGGATCGGACATGATAATCAAAGATATGATTTATCTTAATCAAATTTATTGCCAAAATTGCAATGAACATAAATAATTGGTAATTAATAATCTACCAAAGATCTGCACAATGAGGCAGCGCAAGGTGCTCTTACAACATGTGCGACGGACGGCGGTCAAGCCGAGAATGCCCCCCCAACTCGCTCGGTCCCTCTTTTTTATATTCGTGCACAAACAAGTCGAGTAGTGGGGAGGTGGGGACGACCGGTCTGTTGCACGTGCTGTTTACAATAGTACGATGACGCTGCGTTGCTACGCAAGGCCGATCCGTTGCACGTGCTGTTTGCAACAGTAAAACGACGTTGCGCCGTCATATGTATATTTTAATGATGTTTGAACATTTTATTTCGTATTTAAATAATTAAGTTAAAATAATTGGCCAAGTGCGTGTCGGGCCACGCTCAGTGTAGGATTCCGTAGTTGTAAATGCCAACTTTGAGTTCATGCCGCTAAAAACGTCTAAAACGTCTGAGTATCTATTGAATTTGTATGAAATTTTCCTTACAGTACTTTTTATAAGTTGATCACCTATAACTTTTTAATTTGTTAACCCTACTTAGCTCTGATAGTTTTTCTTTAAACTACATTATATATACTATAGCTGTAATTTTTTTCACGTGTCCATATATAACCGTTTAGCAGATAGATGGGGGGGGACACGTGACTTTAACAAAAAAATTCACTTAAAACCTAAATATTTAAGACACGGATCCCCAAATCGAAAAATGGTGTTCCCAAGCTCAAAATATTTTTGTAAGACCTATACAACGATATCCCACACAATGTGTTTGTAGAGAAAAAAAATATTGACTTCCTCTTTACTTGTATGGCAGCTACCCTAAAAAAAAAATATTTCCATATTTTTTTTTACGACTTTTTTGCCATGATTGATATACATATCCATGCCAAATTATAGCTTTCTAGTACTTATAGTTTCTGAGTAGGACGGACAAACAGACAGACAGACAGACATGGCGAAACTATAAGGGTTCCTTGTTTACTACGGAACCCTAAAAAAGGAAAGGTGCGGGGACGGGGAACAGGGACGCATATTATATATGTAATACTTGTATTAATTATTGTGACATTATATTAAATTATGAATAACAAAGTTTATTCAAAAATTATTTAACGTTTAAGGATAAACTTCCGGTGTTTAAATTAGTTTTACTTGTGTAATTCCAATTCAATAAAGTTTTTTTTAATTAATTTAATTAAATTAAGATTATAATTTAGATTTTTAGTTTTGAATTTTATTTTTATTATTTATTACCTTTATTAACTTTAGATCTTAAGTTATATTAGGTTATTTTATAATATATATATATATATATATATATATATATATATATAAATAAATAAAATTTAAAATATAAAAAAATATACAAAACATTATATATAAACTAATAGTCACTTCCTCAAATGGTTACTAACAGTTTAGTTGTGTTGTAGTAACTAGGGATGAGTTGCTAGCCGCATCACCTGATCCGGATTTTTGTCTATATCTATCAAACGGTTTTTACGATCTGCACAGGAAGGGAAGCAGGTGATACATTCTTAGTTTTATCTTGCTATCTCGGTCCCAAACCAGCTTTCAAATATTTATTCAAAACTAAAAACCGACTTCATCTCCAAACTACACAACTGATTTTGAAGAAAATTCTATGAGACCACCTCGAAATTAAAGAATTTAAAAAAAAAATCCATATCCGTCCAGGCATCTTCGAATATTCGGTGAACATACATAAAAAATAAGGTCGCAACGCATTGATTACCACCTCCTTTTTTAGAAGTCGATTAAAAAAAACCTTGATGTAGGTCACAGTAAATCCGAAAATCTCTCAGAAAGGAGACCGACATAGTTTTTAGTATCCCTTTGCCGACATGTGAGTGATAGGCGGTCAAAGAGGTTGGTTGGAAACCCAGGAAACAAATTATGGAAAGTGCAGAAATACAGCAGTTACGTAATGTATAGAGTAAACATTAAGTTCACCCTTTGTCATATTATGGTCATTAAGATTTTAATACATAAATAAATAAGGTCAAGGATATTAAAATCGTCCTATTTTTTGCATCTTCACTGTTAAGTTTATTATTTGTTTATTCGAACCTTATTGCACAAAAAACAGTGCACAAATGGCGGACTAAACGCCATATGGCGTTCTCCAGTCAAGCAAGTACAGATATAGAAAAGTATAAATTAAATACTTAAATTTTAGTACATGTTAATACAATACAATAAATTCTAGTAGGTACATGTTAATTTTCATTTTTTTACAGATAAATAAATAAATAACTCACACTGACTGAACTGGTTTAAAGTAAGTTTTAAAAATTGTATTATGTATGAGATACTAACTCAATAATACTAGGTAAGTTATTAAGTTAAGTATATTTGTATGTTCGAAATTTTATTTACATTGTAAATCTTCATATGGGCCACAGGTAGTCCCCTGTTGGACATAGGCCACATTCAACTATTATTTATTTTGTGCCACATTAGAATAAATGCACTAAAATAATTTAAATAATAAAATTTATTGGTACGCGTGAATTACCACGAAACGTACGTACTCTAAGATGCGACAAAACCCAGACACAATAGTAAGAAAATGGAAGCCGGGTGGAATTCCACACAGTGACAGCGGAAAGGTTAATTAACTTGCTGACCGTTCAATCGAATTGCATCAATCGTGGTATCTGCATGAGTGATGAACATAATTATGCAACGCGATGCATCATAAAAATAGTTTTATTGTAATGAAAGTTTTTTTTTCGAAACTATAAATCCGACTGGTCCCCCGAACTACACAACCGAGGTAAAATTTCTGAGAAAGTATACCCTTTCAAATCGATCGAGGCGTCTTAAAATAATCGGTCAACATACATAAAAAAAATCACAACGAATTGATAACCATCCTCTTTTTTAGAAGTAGATTAATTAAAACTCCCACTCAAATGTAATCTAATGAACGTGTCCAGAGAGAATGGGATGGAAGATTAAAAGATTTATTATGTCATCGAGAATGAAAGAGACAAATACAGTTAGAGGCGACCTAAATTAGGGACGGGGAACCAAACCCAAATATGGTGGAAGAGAAATTGACGGATATATATCCTGTTAAAGGTAGAATAAATCTATGAAGTGAATCTCGGTTTGTAGATTAGGTGCCGTTGGATTTTGTGGTTACTACTCGTAATTGAAGATAGATGTGACAAGAACTTATTCTAAAAATGTCCTGACTGCGTAAAAGAATCTAACTAAATAAATGAACTAAATGAACGGATTATTTAAAGAAAACTTACTGCGTATACAACAACCATGAACAACCTTGAAAGAGCGATGTTACACTCTTGCTGTTTGTTAGCGTTTCTCATAAACGTTGTACATCCTACTTCCTACTATCCTACTAATATTATAAATGCGAAAGTGAGTTTGTTTATTTGTTTGTTTGTTATCTCTTCACGCTTAAACTACTGAACCGATTTGAATAAAATTTGGTAGGGATATAGTTTGAGACTCGGGAAAGAATATAGGGTACTCTTTATCCCGTAATTCCCGCGGGGAGCGAAGCCCGCGGGAACAGCTAGTATATTTATAATCCTTTTGTAAAATCGTTTGTTTCGATACCCCTCTCGAAAGGTATTGATAAAACCTATATTTTCTGATAAGGAGCGCCCATAACGTAGAATATAGGTTCACATATATGCTCGAATTTAATTAATTTGTAAGCTGAAAACGCAGCTAATTAAACAGACGAGTGCGGACATCCGTACAAACCCAACGTACTTTGTCTGCCCTATTAGGTATAAAGAAGAAACTGTGTATGTATGTAGTAAACTAATATGGAGCGAGTGATTACATTCCAAATAAACCTTTGAAGTGCGTCACAGGATGCGAGTCTATTTGAATTCTGACAAAAGGGAATTAAAAGCGACTAAATATAGCCTGCAAGGCGAGCGGTACTATTATCTCTGTGACTGGCATTGACACTAAATTAAAAGTGTGCAGATAAACTTTAACAACTTCACTGTCTGTTAATAAAGGAACAGTGGTAAAACAATTGATTTGTTCTTATATGACTCACGGGACAATGAAGTTGTTAAAACTCCCCCGAGCTTTGTTATCTATACTTGCTTTTATCGCCAGTTACGAGAAGTAGACTCTGCCGGGGTAGGGACTAATAACACGTGGAACAGACATACCCGTAATAAATCGAAACACAGATTATACTAGATCACTATAATATAATGATAAAGTCGACATTCCCATACAAATTGCCCGGGCGGCCGTACACTTTATTTTTTTAATTTGTGTGCTATTTTAATTCCGTAATACTATAGTGGTCGAGTATAGCCCGTAGTTCGATTTATTACAGGTGTGTTACTTCCACTGGGTACATTCTACTTTGACATGATTACGCGGCTTAGATAGGAATTAATGAACAGAAATTGATTTAATCGTAATGGCTATAGTCATAAGATCATATGGACAAGATGTCCAACAAAACCAAGCTGACTGCATGCGCGAGCGCCTTCATTGACACTGAAACTTCTTTTTTAATTTATTTTTAACCTATTTTCGAAAAGAGAATTAGGAAAATCTTTTTTTGTTTGAAAGGGTATGCTTACTGTCGAGGTGGTCCCATAGAAATTTTATCAAATCGGTCGTGTAGTTTGGGAGTGAAGAGTGAAGGTTTTTAGTTTTGAAAAACTATTGTTCCATAAGGCAATCAGTTAATCGAAGAAAATCTTAAGTTATCTTAAAGTGATTTTCTTCAATAGTCAAACAATAATGCAACAAAAATCAAATGCACAAAATTGAATGGCCGACCTGTGCACATGCTAAGGTCGCTAACTACACACCTAAAAGCCTTTGCAGCGTGTCACAGCGTGTGAATTCTACTGAATTCTGACAAAAGGGAATTGGTTAGCCGGCTAAATATAGCCTGCGGTGAAGGCGAATTGCGCGGAGCAATATAGCTTTAGAATTTGATGGCATTATACTAGAGTTAGTATCGAATGGTCGCAAAAGTAAATAATGCCTAACACTTTAGCAAAAATGTTATTTGTCGCCACATTTACGATTGAACAATTTATTTCAAATGAGAAAGATAGAAAGAAATAAAAATTTTTTATTTGGTGTAAATTTACAGGAATTACATTAACTAATAACTGAAGGGCGCCGCAATTCTGCCGTCTTCACCTTAACTCAATATTATTTTTAACTTCTCATTTATGTACTTTATGTAATTTTATAAATCGTGTCCGTGAAAAACCAGCCTATCGTCAATCAGACATATGCTAAGCGAAGACCATTTTGGTGGAATATGATATCTTGTCGCAATTTATCTGTTATATTTATGACGACCTCCGTGGCGTAGTGGTCACCATGCTAGTCCGCCACCCAGACGTCCCGGGTTCGATTCCCGGTCAGGGCAAGTTGGAGAATGGCCTTTTTCAAATTGTCCTGGGTCTTGCTTGGATGTTTATCTATATATGTATTATATTTGTTATAAAATATAGTATCGTTGAGTTAGTATCTCATAACACAAGTCTCGATCTTACTTTGGGGCTAGCTCAATCTGTGTAATTTGTCCCCATATATTTATTTATTTATTTATTTATTCTATAAAATATACACATTTTCATTCTTTCTTATTTTCAAATAGTCTACAGTAGCTACTAGGAACTTGGTGTAAAAGGTATAACACAAAGAAGATATTGATACGTACTAGAATATTCCGCTTCTGTTATTGTGTCCTCTTGATGTAATATTGTCGTTGTGATTTTAGATCTAGCTGGTGTCTGAGTATATTGTGTAAATTTACCTGTAACAGAATAGAAAGCGGGTTTTAAATTTAAACATGGAAAATGGAATAGGAATAGGTTACCATAACTATATAAGAAGGTTTTATATTTTAATCGAATTAGCTCATTGAGGTAGTGACCGGGGCACATAGCACAGAGAACATATAATGGCTGATGGGGCACAAAAATTGTTTAATGGCGGTCACGTACCGGTAAGCGCAGTGTAGGGCACCCACCCAGTAAGTAGGTGTTAACCTAACAGCCATAAGTGTCTGATCATTATCATCATCATTTCAGCCGCATTACGTCCACTCCAGCAGTGGACAATAAGCTGCTCCCGAATATTTTCAAAATGACCGGTCTAGAGCGGCTTGCATCCAGCGCCTTCCATCGACCTTGGTCAGGTCGTCAGACCAACTTGTGGGTGGGTGTGCTACGCTTCGTTTGCCAGTACGTGGTCGCCATTCGAGAACCTTTTTGCCCCATCGGCCATCGGTTCTTTGCGCTATGTGTCCCGCCCATTACCATTTCAACGAGCTAATCCGCTTTACTATGTCAGTGGCTTAGTTCTCCTACAAATTTCCTCATTTCTGTTTCGATCACGTAGAGAAACACCGAGCATAGCCCTTTCCATAGCACATTGCACGACCTTGAGGTATCTGATAATAATATGATGATTTTAATCAAAAGAAAATAGTTAAAGTAGTATAAGTATGAATTCAAAAATAGAATCCCAAACGATCTAATATTAGTGATTTTTCTTAGACGATTTCAATTCAATTAAGGTCAAATATTGTTCCAAGAATAACAGCAAAATAAAAGCAATGAGTGTAGGTATTACATGATATATATTTGATCTCCTATCGTATCCTAACTTAGACTTGATATATTTATAAACCACGCAACTTTATTTCATAAGTGCGAAGAAGATGGAAGAAGCATTTGGACACATGAATAAATAAATCCAGTTATGACAACGTGTTCTAACACATTTCTCATAGTAGGTACAGTTTATAGTTAATTTAAATATGACTGCAAAAATTTTCTAATTGCTCTTTTTGTTCTTATAATTCAAGAGCTTGCTTATTTCAACGGAAAACTTTCATTCTTATCTTTCTTTTTATTCTTTCTTTAGTTCATACTATACTCGTAACTTTTCTGAAACTTCTTGGTAATATTCTTGTCATCTATATATATTCTTGGCATCTTAGGTTTTCCTCTTCCTCAAATCCCCTTTATTTTCCTTAAATCTAATATTTTAAAGAATAGGAAATGCATTTTTATTTCAAATTAAATGTCAAATCGTTTTTCAATGGTTTTTAAAACAGTTCTTTACTTTGTAACTTCCTGTTTTGGTTTTTTCCTAAAGAAGCCAAAATAGACCTACTGCAAACTAAGCAAGAGGTTTGTCCTTTATACCACCATGAGAAGCTACCATAAGTCTGCGTCATAAAATGTCACGAAAACCGTTTGATAAAGTCGACCTATATCAATGTCAAACTAAATTAGTTTATTGTTTGTTCTTCAATACATGTGTAAACACTATTATAACAGGTTTGACCTAATGATATAGCGTACAGTTTATGTTTAGATCATAAACCTACTCGTCTTATTATAAATTATAACACAAAACATAAAGTGTGGCCCTTGTGAACACGGACAAGGTACAACAGTACATATTCCATACTACTAGCAACCTCGTTCAGAGATAATGTCAATGGAACCTTTTTCATTACGTTGTAACGCTCTTTGTTGCTAACCACTGCTTGAACGTAGCTACTTACGTATGTCGTGCCACTTTTGGAGTAATGTTCCTGATCCTGCTTGTATCTACACTGTATTTACTCATGCGTCCATTGAACGCTATGATTGCAAAAGTTTGTTCAGGCGATATCGCGCATCTCAACGAATGTAACTTCGTGAGAAAACAGATTAGGCCATACGTACATTATTGTGTTTAACATGTTATACAAAATTTACTTACTTACTTTACTTAGTTACCTCATAAGATATGCTAAGGTGTAAAAGAGAAACAATACTAAATGAAAGAGAGAAAAAGTGCCTTCAATATACTTACATATTGAATTCCATATTATTATTATTGTATTCATTAGTAAATCATTCACGTCCAATCACTCAATCTTTGAAAAATATTCATTGTCCTGTAATTATTACCGTGAAGTATTTCGCTGAGCGGATTTTTAAATGGATGACGAATTTTATTTCCCATTTTGTAAATTATATTTAAGTTAATGGTGATATACACTAGTTATCACACATCTGTATCCCTAGGGGTATAATTTAAGGCCCTGGGCCTTAAGTCCGCCTGTCACAATTTTTGTATAATTTATATGAATAAATAAATAAAACTAGAACGAAACTAGTGCCCAGTTTTAGCGTTTAGAAAAGAGAAACGAAGTAGTGACAGGTTGCTAGTCGCTATGTATTTTATATATTTTATATATTTTACTATTTGAACTAATTGAACTGCACTGACAGGACCAAACCACCTGCTGCGTCCCGCCATCCCAACGACGCAGCTGTACGTGTCCCGGCTCTTCCACTCCACAAAGGCAGAGGAAGTGATGGAGTACGTCCGCGTGAAGACCAACATCACGCTGAGGGTCGTGAAGCTGGAGTCGCGCCACAGTGTGAACTTCACGTCCTTCGTGGTGCGAGTCCCGACGGAGAAGCTAGCGACCTTCATGGAAGCTAACTTCTGGCCGAAGGGTGTTGTGTATCGTCGCTTTCGCGGAACGCTACCCGACACTCCGATGATGCGCAACACATCGCAGCCTCAACGAGTGCCATAGTTTAAGTTATATAATATATATATATATTAGGTTAAGGTATATATTGATATGGGTCTAGATGTTTATTTTTGTAAAATCTTTTGTTGCCTGAAATAAAACAATAAATAAAAAAACTATCTGCTCAGGAAAAAAGCAGCTGGCACATTCTGTTTTTTCCAGACCAGCATTAAAGTATCATAAACGGAAGTAGCTATACTTTTTATTGCGAACACAAAATCACATAAATAGAATAATATAATTTCGAACCAAGAAGCCTTTGACCATTTTACCTGAAAAGTTTAACCCTTCCAAACGAGACAAATGGACACTAATGCCCCGGCACTGAACAAACAGGAAAATGGGACAGACCTCTCGTGGACTTGGCAAACATTCGGTGGCCGTGAAGGTAAATTTGGCTATTTTCGTTCATTCACTAGAGTATGCTCACAGGGGTTAACATTTTGTTACTAGTGGTAGGTTTTTGAGATTTGGAATTCATTTTACGACAATTTTAAGTTTAATTATTTTTATTTTCGACCTCCGTGGCGTAGTGGTCACCATGCTAGTCCCCCACCCAGAGGTTCCGGGTGCGATCCCCGGTCAGGGAAAGTTAGAAAATAGCCTTTTTTAAATTGTCCTGGGCCTTGGATGTTTATATATATACACGCTGACTTTTCATTGGTTTTGGAAAATAAAATGTCGTATGGTAAATAAATTACTCTATCCATATACGTAATCCAAATTTGTGTATGACATAAGATAAAAAAGTTACAAAAATGATTTTCGATCGAGACCACGTAGTACACTCGTCCAAAACTGTCGCGTGAACTCGCGTGACCTCGGCGGCCGGCCGGCGGCGGCATTACTTATTGATCTAACGATTTTACTTTCGAGTTTGAGTCAAAAAAATTTGGTTCTGAATTTTTTTTTTTTTTGACTAGCTAATTAGGTCTTAATAACGATTCTTATTAAGTGGCCTTCGGCTCCAAAACCAATAAAAAATCACACCGTGTATAATATGTTAAGTTATAAAAATAGTATCGTTGAGTTAGTATCCCACAAGTCCCACAACACAAGTCTCGAACTTACATTGGGGCTAGTTTAATCAGTCTAATTTGTCCCTATATATTTATATTTTCATCCCATGATAGTTTTGCTATTACCTACTCTCATGTTTTGCCTGCTAACCTCCAAACTATGTTTATTGTGTATAAAGATGCTCTCATTACTAGACATATGATTCTCTTACCCATTCTAGTCCATTCGTTTAGTCACGTGCCTATCTCCCTCTCATCACTAGTTCGAGCCAATGACCTATCCAGCTGTCACTAAACAAGTAATTTTTTTCAATACAAATATTTTTTTTAAAACACACCTTGATCTACTAACAATGGCGTGTCTCGTTCATTTTCATTTATTTTTAGAAGAAATAAAATGAGTTTCTAATATTTATGAAACAGTACAAGGTAATTTTTGACTTCCCTTTGTAAATAAATGAAATGAATGAATATTTAAAACCCTTTACCTGACGAATTTAACCCTTGAAATGAGACAAATGGTCACTAATACCGGTACTGAACAAACAAGGAAAATTGGGACAACTTTTGGACCTCTCCTTGACTTAGCAAATAACCGATGGCTGTAGGGTTATTTTTTTAGGTAGATATACGTACTTATGTGCATGTGATTTTTGTTATTTTCGACTGGAGCTCCAGTAACAGAAGGCGTTATTAAAAACCAGAATACACTGTGGATTTAAAGGAATCGGTATGACTTTTATGTTCTTGTCATGTCATTCTTGGATTCCCTGACTTAATTGTACGCTATTACACCTACCTACGCATTTAGTTACTATATCTTCTGGTCCAAAAACGTAGTAGAGTTGCCATCACATCGTGGGTTAGAATAGGGGATCGATTCAACAACCCCTATATGATAGGATCTATTGTAAAAAATCAAAAACAAATTATTTTGAGTTATTCCGGTCTGATCCACCAAACGAATCCACTCTTTATTATTATTACTACTTTTGTCCGGTCTGATCCACTCTAAAATTAACAAGTCCGGTCTAATTCCCTACCTGTTTAGTACAGTCAAGAAAAAAACTGTTGTTGATGAAAAATGATCAGTTTTTATTAATTATAATCAATTACAGACTACAATAAATTTGCACCTTTGATTTAGATAACATAAAATAAAATTGTAAATAATTAACAAATGAAAAATCAAACGATTTTCTATTGTATATCGCTCCCCGCTGTTTTCCAGGTATAAAAAATTCTAATGAGGATTATAACCTTAAGGTAGCCGACAAATTATCAAACAGATCAAAAAATATTTTTCAGTACACATATTTTGTTACTGACTGTACCAAAAATATGCTTGGGGATCCGACCGGAATATAATATTTAATTACTTATTCTGATCCCCTGGACGGGGTATCAGAACGTAATAGAAAATAATTAAAATAAAACAGATCCACCAGGGTATCAGATTTTGGTTATCAGACCGGAATAACTCATTATTTTGTACTGATAAGAGAATAAAAGATCACAAAATAAAATGTCACTTTTTATTGATCATATCCATTTTTACCAACGTGATTTTAGATTGATTAATACAAAAAACTGATGAAAGCATGCGTTATTTGGGACTTCAAAAAACTATGACGTCACGACGTCCTATTTCATCCCAATCTTTAATCTATATCCTATTTTACGTTTAGAAAAAAGTCTGATTGACCTGATCTGATCTCATTTGACTTTATAGACACTAGCGAATCATGTCAAAAATGAAATCACCTACGAGATACGAATATATCTATTAAGCATATAGATTTATATACATATAGCTAATAAATTTATTTCTGTTTTTCCTAAAGGCTGACTGGTAGAGAATGCATTAGCATTAAGTCCACCTTTTGTACCTTTATGGTCAATAAAGATTTAATAAATAAATATAGATTTGTTTATAGATTTTGGGGTAAATTAGGACGACTTGCTATAAACATTTAGGTATTTCAGATACACGACTGCATAATCTGTATGTATATTTGGAGTTCAGCGTTGGAACGCCATATTGCAGATAGCGAGAATACTTCGCGTAGACGTGTGGGGTATTTCAGAGAGCTGAGAACCTCTCCAAATTAACAAATAAGACGTGTCTATGAATAACTAGCTGTGTCTCTGGCTTCACTCCCCGTGGGAGTTTTGGGGTAAAAACTATCCCATATCCTTCCCTGGGCATCAAACTAAATCCATATCAAATTTCATCTAAATAGGTTCAGTTGTTTAAGCGTGAAGTAGTAACAAACAAATAAACAAATATACAAACTCACTTTCGCATCTATAATATGAGTAGGATTTATACTGTTTACTCACGTTCTAAATCACTTTTTTTCTAGTTTAGATGGGAAGAAATTGCTTAACGATAAGGCTGCCTTAACAATATGTGCTGTATTTATTTATTCTTTGCAATAAGGCCCAACGCAGACGTCAGACTAATCCATGCCGGACTTTTTAGTCTGTGAAAATAGAACCCATGGAATAACTTGCAGTAACGCACACGACGCGCAAAAAGTCCGGCGCGCGTCGTGTGCGTTACTGCGTATGATTGCATAGGTTCTATTTTCACAGACTATCACAGACTTAAAAGTACGTCACGGATAGTCTGTCGTCTGCGTTGGGCCTAAATGTTATTATATTGTATTGTATTTTAGTGTAGTCGAAAAAGGCCCACTAGTTTAACGTCACCAACAACTGCGGATACACCATCATTAGTCATCGTTTTCTACAAAGCATCGCGGGCGGCGACTGACGTCAGCAATCCGATGGGTCGCCGCTCCTAACACTCGCCCTGATAATGATCGTTTAAACCGATCGAAACAGCCACCCTTTCAAACTACAATACGATAGAAATAATTATTTAAAAAAGCTTGTCAAAGTAATGATCTAAAAAAATAACCTGTTTGAAATTTTTCCGAAACTCCGCTATTTTGCTTTTTTTTTTCATTTTTATACCGGCATTTTACCCACCAGCCAAATTTTTGGAGCAACTTCAGTGCATGATACTGGACTACTTTCTATAAAAAAAGATATCAAAAATTGATAAAAAAAATTCGTCCTTCCATATATAATCCGTTTGGCCGAGCGCTGATTTGTATAGGAAAGCCTAATATTTTTTTCATTTTTCATTAATTCTTTTTATGGAAAGTAGTTCAGTATCATGAACATGACATGCTTCAAAATTTGGCTGATGGTTAAAAAGTCACCCTGTATAATAATGCCTTGGCTTCGGCCCGTATAAATAGGAAAAAACCCCTTTTGCAAAAGGGAGAAAAAACATATAAAGAATATAATAATAATATATATATTAGGTTTTTTTATAGATATGTTATAAAAAAACCTAATATATGTTTAAAAATAAATAAAGAGATAATAATAAGCAGTGTTACTCTCAGAATTAAGACGAAACTAACGACGCCTCTTAAGCTTAACAAGCCATTTAAGGGTAAATTCAGTCCATGATAGTGAACAACTTTCCTCAAAAAACATATCGAAATAAAAATATAGTTATATTTTTTGGCTTTCCAAACAAACTCGGATCAGCTGATCAGTCAACTTGTATGGAAGGCCAAAAATTACTTTTTATATTTCAATACGTGTTTCTTGGGGAATGTTATTCAGTATCATGTAATGTATTCACTCTTAAAATAGTTTCAGTTTATTTGGTTAGACCTTATATACATATACTTGAAAAACATAGCCCTGACTGACGCTGTTGGGTAAAAAGAATTACTACCAATACATTTTAATGGTAAAATACCCATGTAATGAATAAGATAAAAGGCGAAAGGAAAGCACATCATTCTAACAAACGATTGAAACCCTCATCACGTGGACTGCGATCGGGAGGAGCGAGAAATCTAATATCACGGGAATCGCTACTGAATATAAATAAAATTCATTAAAACACACACGCAGCATATAAATATCTTTATTGAGTTATTATGGTATAGCTGAACTCAGTTGCCATCACGACCGGAGAGGATTTTCTATGAAAACAGGCGGTAAAAAAGTTATTCAAAATTTACCGATATGAACTGATTTGATTTAATAGTAGATTATTAACCAAGGGGATAAAGCAGTGTCTTCTGTCGCGGGTGACGACTTAAATCGCGAGCGCAACGAAGGACTCGAGGTTTACTCCCGAGCGAAGCGAGGGAGTTAAATACTTAAATCACGAGCGAAGCGAGGGATGTAAGATTAATAATGACTATTGTTATGTTCGCTTTTTGTGCCATTGAATGTGACTTTTTTGAGCAAGTGGTACGAAAACGCTATTTTGCGCTAGATCATAAAAATCTAGCCTTTGAAAATACAAAACTAGGTATACTTATTGTACAATTAATATGTGATAATACCTAACCTTTTTAGGATTTTGTGCCCAAAGGGCAAAAACTGAACCCTATTACTAAAACTCCGCTGTCCGTCTGCCCGTCTGCCTGTCACCAGGTTGTATCTCACAAACCGTGATAGTTAGGCAGTTGAAATTTTCACAGATGATGTATTTCTTTTGTTGCTATAACAACAAATGCTAAAAACAGAAAAAAACTAAATATTAAAGTGGGTCTCACATAAAACGAACGTGATTTTTATAGATGGTACGGAACCCTTCGTGCGCGAGTCCGACTCGCACTATTTATTGGTATCACTCGCGGTAAAAGCCTCCCCCATTCTTCTCGCATTTGGGCCACTCAGGGCCATAAGTTTCCTGCAACTCTTCTGATAACGTTACTCCATCTCTTGCCATAAAGAAGAACTGTATTCAAGAAGATCTATATGTAATGACTCTAGCACGGCAATAGAAAACTATATTCGATCAAATCGCCGCAGTGCCCTGTCCACTCACCCATTGTCAATGACAATAGAGTCCTCACAATGGCTCGAGTCGGCTATCAGCCCACATTCTTCACATTCACTATCTTTGATTAAGGACGTATAACTAGGTGAAAGAGTGAGACATTATATACTGCTTCTTAGTACACTTCTTAACGCCTAGACTGCTAACACAATCGATTTTTAATTTCAAAAAGATTTTAGATTTATTAATGCAGAAAAACTGATTAGATACGTTATTTGACTACAAAAAATATGACGTCATGGTTGGTTATTTTATACAATTCCCATAGTTTATTTTTTTTGTTTTAACGTTTAGAAAAAAGTGTCTAATTTGACTGGTTGTCATCTAGCGGATTGTATTCAAGAAGAATGACCCTATGACCATGGAATTGTATGTACTTCTTTTCGTGCGTATGACACTCTAACACACGGAAAAAAAATCCACTTTACTACAAGAATGTATAGTTGATCAAGTTTTGTTGATATTACAATAACTATGTTATTACCACAGATTTATTTGTTTCCTCAAAGATTTGATTAATTTCTAATACTATGTATTTGTAGTCCGTACGACGATATTCTAGTTGACGTAATATGTGGTGCTAACATATTATATAGTAGTAGAAAGAAACTATGTAAATTTGTTAGCAAACTAAATGAACCGTTACCTATACAACGGTAGCAGCACCGAGCGACCGCAGCGCCCTCAATCGCGTTTTATTACATATAGACAATATTTCAAAAAATCCCGACGGGCAATCTGTTGTTATTATTAAAGTACGTCTTTTTAAAATATTAAATTATTGTAATTTTAGTTTTTTTTAGTTATTATCCACTTAACCGCCAAAAGTGGTACTTTTGGCGTGGCATCATAGCGCGAATGGATGGACGTTGTTTTGTTGCGTAAAAGCAAGTTCCCGCTTGCGGTGGTTGTTAGCTATGTTTGATGAAAATCGGTTTGGCCGTTTAAAAGTTATTAGGGTTTAACGCTTGAAATTAGGGGTTTTTGTAGTTTGTCTTGCAAATAATAGATGGCGCTACGAATATTCCTTCTATTATTTAGTTATTCCGTTCATCACTAGATGGCGTTTACATATGGAACTATTAAAAGTCGGGGTTTTTTTTATTTGCCTGACAAATAAACTTGTGATCGATACGATGATGATTGCTACTTTGAAATATATGTACAGGTATAGCAATCGTCAACGTATCGTCAAAAAAAATAAAGGTCATGATCATCATCAGCTTTCAAAAACCCACTGCTGGGAATAAGCCTCCCTTCGTCCACCCCATCTTGTTCGGCGATTATAATGTGTGCTTAAAATTGTAGTACCTGGGCGACCGAGCTTTGCTCGGTTACATCTCAAACTTGACTTTAAACTTGTCTAAAAACAATGCAAAATAAAAAAATAAAAAAAATATTTAAACATAAAAAAAAAACAAAAGTAAGTCACCGAGTGGGATTCGAACCCGTAACACTCTTTCTAGCGGTCGCTATCCTTAACCACTGAGCTAAATCAAGGCGGTCGCGGCGCGACGAAATTAGCGACCATATTCTGCGTGGAAAGAAAAACGCATGAAAACTCGAAAACACGCGTTTTCCCAAACATAAAACTAATCTAGATCGATTATTTACCCCCGAAAACCCCCATATACAAATTTTCAGCGAAATCGTTAGAGCCGTTTTCGAGATCACAGAAATTTATAAATAAATATATATATATACAAACATACATACAAGAATTGCTCGTTTAAAGGTATAAGATTACTTTAGTACATAGATACAAAGATAAGTAAATTAATATGCAAAATATGTGGTATCAAAGATCAGCCAATAAGCATCTCTAAAACAATTTATTTTCTCCGATGCAAATCAATGAAAATATTAAAACCACAAGTTTTCTTTCAATTAAATAATTAATAGTAACCTAACTCGTTCCAATTAGTCTGGAATTTTAACTAACAATTCATGTTTATCTAGTTTAGTTTATTAATAAACAGGCATATAGGTTGAAAATAGGTAGGTATTTGACGATCCAATCATCCATAATAAAATCATAAATAAAATACATTTTTTCATGTAACTTTGCTCCGTATACAATTTAAAATAATAATAATTATGTCAGTCGCTCGATAATCAATTACTAAAAATACAATTTGAAAGAAAATAAATACAAAGTAATAAAATAGGTATGTTCTATGAAATATACTAAACGACTTTTTCAAGTAAAGATAAATCTTTTAATCAAAAATTAAAATTAAAAATAACTACGTATTTGGTATGTTGAATTTCGATATTGATTCATTAGGAAAAAATGTTCATAATAATGCCCTACATTAAATTAATTCAAATTTCGTCATATTTTTGCCTTGAAGGAAAATTCTTCGTGGTGTAAATAAAAACTCAATTTACTAGAGTATATAAAATATATACTTGTGTATATGGGCTGATGCTTTCAAATCAACATTCAAAGGACAATAAAATGCCCTTATCCTGAGATCTATTGGAACTTGCCACATGCACTTAACCCTGGCTGGAAACCATTCTAGTGAAACGAATAGATCTCTTAGGTCCAAACGGTAACAATAATGTATGTAATACATGCCATATATGTACGTACATGGTTGGGTGACCGAGCTTCGCTTAAGAGTCCGGCGACCCTAGACTTCTCCATACAAACGTAGTCTACGTTTAATTTTGAAACCACATGTCAGATTCCGGTAAAAATTGGTAATTGTAAAGAAATTGCAATTATCTAGGGTTACAACTGGTTTCCTAAAGTAAAATTATGAACTGGAAAGAAAATATAACGATTTAGAAGTTTCCCATACTAATGGTCAAAAATGATATATAACACTACATTCTATTTCAAGTTCATATTTTTACCGTCGGAAACTAGTTATAAACCTAGATAATTGCAATATCTTTAAAATTACAAAATTTTGCCCAAATCGGACATGTCGTTTTGAAATAAAACGTAGACTACGTTTGTATGGAAAGTTGTATTTTGGTCTATGTATAGTTGTAATTTACTTTCCAGGCAAATTAAAAAAAACCCTCTGGCCGCTTTGGCAAACATGTTTCGCAACCAGTTGTTAAAAAAGAAGTAATTATCTTCCCTAACTTTAAATTAGTTTAGAACACTGGATCAAATCAGCTTTCAAACAATAACGTTAAGGCTACGATGGCATAGAGATGCCTTCGAAGACACAGACACACAGATAAACAAATACGTCAAACGTAAATAACGTACTTAAGGCCTGAGGCCTTTCTTCTTATAATACCCCTCTTTTTCGTCAGGGTAGCCGGTAGAAGCCTTTGGGACTCGCGGCCATGGGCTTTGTCGCTTAGAGCCGCAAGACCCAAAATGATCTACCCCATTAGGGATTAAAAGGCACTTTATAACTCTCGTAATTCCAAGAGTAACGCTGTATATATATAAGCTACAGCCGATTTAGTAATTTTGCAACTCCATCCTCGGCTCCGAAGCCAGGACCGTTAATGCAGTTATTTTCAGTACACTTGATGTTGGTATGTATATCCATACTAGTCACGGCTAGGGTTGCTATCCGTCTTATTATAAAACGCAGAATATCTTTATTACTAGTTTTAAACCACTATCCGACCAAATCAAGTTAACATTTTCAGGTGAGACAATGACGTATTACTAGATGTCAACTTGATTTTGTCGGATAATGGTTTAAACCTAGTAACAAAGATAGTCTGCGTTTTATTAAGACGGTATCGGTTTAGCCATATGTTTAGACATTTTTGGCCCCCTCAGGTCCTATCTGCCCAAATATAAATGTATCAAGCCCATCCAGATTTTGTTAGGATCTTTTGCAAAGCGGATGTCTTTTTTAGGCCTTTTTTCAGCCCTAAAGCTAATGTCCAGCCTTATTCAGCGCAGATTCATGCTTTTTCCATATTAGAAGATAGCAACCCTAGCCACGGCACAAGTTTCGTAGCGTTGCGAACACGATGAACATAGAAAGTAAGAGCGAAAATGTGTGCGAAATTCATTTATTTTTCGTCGAATTCATATTCCTATTTTTAGAATTTTCATGAATCCCGCGTTTTTGAAAGCAAAATTTTTGTTATTTTCCATCTTTAAATAAAGTATATCTGAACAAAATCTTAGAATTTGTTTCTTTATCTCTTTAATCAAACGTCTATATTTAGATTCAGAAAGAAAGTAATACATTAAAAAATTTGTTTTTTTTACTCTTCAATAAATTTTACATTATAGATTTGTTTTTTTGCTCGTCTATTAAGATCATGACTTTTTTCTCTTTGCATCGCTAGTTGTTTTTAGTACACTTCATAGCTTCACAGCAGCGAAATTTGTTTTATCATCTGGGTTCTTATGACCTAGCTAGCTGAAGAACTAAAATATCTATTCGTAACAGAGAAACATTCATTGTGTTCACAAATACCTACTACACTCCATATAGTGTAACGCTACTAATTTAGGGAGCACTGTTTTTTTCTTACGCATAAAAAATTCTATGTCTATGGTTTTTTGGTCAAAGTCTGCACTGCTCTTTTTAAATTGGTATCATAATTGCAATAAGCCTGATTAACGAGGGCATTATTTATGAATTTATATCAAAAATTGAAAGGAAAGAAAGAGGGAAAGCTTTTGCCCAGCAATGTGACCTAACTTGCTTTTAAACAAAGATAGATAGAGTCTACTTTAAAGCTTAATAATTAATATAGGCATACTTATAAGCCCTAAAGTTTATATAAATCAACTCACTTTATCACCTATTTAATCGGTTACCGAGATATTAACATTAAATACGAACATAATCACACCTTTACGAGTACGACTACAGCCCACGTCTGAACGGAATGTGGAAATTTTATGTTAATCAAATTATTGCCAGCGAGGTATTGACTGAAAATTACACCGGCTGTAAAGGGTATATTATACACGAATAAAAAGTTATTTTCTCAAACATGCTCGGAAATGTAGGCATTATTGTAGTTAAAAGAAGACACGAAGTTTGTAATGTGTGAGCCTAGAGCTCATGCATTTTCCGGCCTAGGCCAGGAAAGTAGTATTAAAATGCATTCCTTGCCGCTGCTCAAGACAAGAAGGAAGTGTATGTATTCAGAATGACAAGACAGTGACATTGACGTTTCAGATGACAGTTCTGTTTCACAACTTTATTAAAATTTTGGTTTAAATTTACACGAAAAAAATTATTGTTGCGGGAGAAAAAAATAGAGATAGTGCACACGACAAAAAGTGACAAAGGAAGTGTTTATTGTGCTTTAAAATTATTTATTGCATTTCATATAAATCATATTTAATTTATTAGTGTATTACTTTACTTTAATAATAGACATAAAAGATTTTAATGTCTTAATAATTACCATAAAGCGCCATCGCCATCTAGTGACAAGGAATAAATAATTATGTTTATATGGCGACAGGTAGGCATGCTAGTGTGTAATAACCGGCCAAGTGCGAATCGGATTCGCGCACTAAGGGTTCCGTACCATTATCTATAAAAATCGCGTTTGGGAGCCTGCCTTAAATATTTATTTTATTTTGTTTTTAGTATTTGTTGTTATAGAGAGAGTCGGAAACAGAAATACATACAGATACATTTTCCCGTCTATATCCCTTACGAGGTAGACGGAGCCCAAGGCCATAAGGCCCAAAGGCCACGCTTAGCGCGATAGTGGAATTAGGATCGAAAAGGAATCAAAATAGTAATGGGTTGCTAGCCGCATCGCCTATGACCATGATTCAAATCTCGCCCATTCCCTCGATCGGCTTTTACGATCTGCGCGGGAAGAGAAGCAGCTGGTACATTCTTAGTTTTTCTTTTCTCCCAAACCAGCATGGAAGATTAATAACAGGACAGAAATACTTAATTTGTGAAAATTTCAAGTTTAGCTATCGCGGTGCTTGAATTACAGCCTGGTGACAGAAAGACGGACAGACGGACAGACAGCAAAGTCTTAGTAATAGGCTCCCGTTTTTACCCTTTGGGTACGGAACCCTGAAAATGACCGTTGCTAGATATCAGTCATTGAATTACGTCAAATGCAGGCAGCTCGTAAAATCTGACGCCAGTGTGACATACATACGCGTAATAAATCAAACCACGGGCAGGCCTGTGTCACACACACGTTTAGGTATCGAAAATATACCTACATTATTACTATGCGCACGGCGACCACTCGGGAGTGGGAAATACAGTTATGTGAATCGTTTGTCTAGAGTAATAAGAATGAAATTAGGTGCTAAGTTCTGGCGCGAGCTAAATTAAACCATATCGCTAACAACATTGAGTAGACATTTCTTTGAATTTCTTTGCTGAATAAGATACTGTACGTGAGATCTGGTACTTGTTCTGTAACCACGGGCTATACTAGATCAAAAATAATATAGTATGCTATAGTATAATAATAACATTAAATCAGTCAAAAAACCAAAAACAAATCGACATTGACATAAAAGTTGCGTAAGTATGGCGCTGGATACAGACCTCTCTAGATCGGTCATTCTGAAATCCTTGGGAGAGGCTTAAGTCCAGCAATGGACGTTATGCGGCTGAAATGATGATAGCCCGTGGTTCGATTTATTTCGCATTTTGTCACTTATACAAATTGTATACAAGTTTATTTGCTAGGCAAATTAAAAAAATCCCCCACTATCAAGAATGCGTCTAGTAATAAATAGCGGAACTGCCAATACGACTTTATATCCGTAGCGCCTATTATTTGGTCTTTCAGGTCATTCTGTCTCCACTGCAGGAGCACGACCCTCTCTGTACTACCAGAGCCATAATACTGGGCCAGAGCAGCCAAAGGACTTGGACTACGCTCTCCACTCTGGCCAGACGGGATGGAGAAGTCTCACTGATGTTTATAAGCTTTGTTTAGTTTGTATTCCCTAAGTCGCATTCTACGACATCCACGGGAGGACTTGAAGTGGCCCTATTCTACTCTGCCGGAAACCATACGGCTTGTTACAAAACGTAGAAAGATTGTTTTTTTTTTAAATAAATATTAATTAAAAGCCGAATACATGTTATTCGGCTCTTAATGTTGACAATAAGTTACAATCGATACAGGAACCACTTATAACATACAGTTTGTACTTAATATAAGGGCATAACTTTTGTAAACGTTTTAAGAGCCTGGTGCCCGTTGAAGCCTTCAGAAAGGCTGTAGTAACGGGTAGAAAGAATAAAAGCTTGTAAAAGGTTGATCCATGGCAACTCATCGTATCGTGATATTCGCGATACAGTCCGCACTTTTACGGATTCGGGTCAGGTACAGTCGGCGACGGCTGATTTTTATTCCGAGTACGAATTACTTATTGGGAGTGAAAGTCATTTCGCGGAATAATGAACGAAGTCACTTAATTGAGTTTAGGAACGCCGGATATGAAAAATATTGGGCGTTTGACGGGAATAAAGGTATAGGGTTCTACTGAATGGTATAGTCATTTGGTATTTTTAGAGTAATAAATTTTAAATGCAGACTTAGTGGACGTCCAGCAGTGGGCGTTATGCGGCTGAAATGATTATGGTGATGTCCTTTTAAGAGTGAGTCAGAGTAGATTACTGAGAATTGGTAATGATATGATTTGTCAAACTTAAAAATTTAATTAAATTTAAAATACTTACATATTTAGTATTACGTGTAGATGTAGTGCAGTTATACATAATGTCCTTTCAAAAGTGAGCCGGAGAAAACTACTGAGATTAATAATATGATGTTGCAAATTTAAAATGTTGCGGGTTTCGAATGTTGACTCTGTTGTAAAACAATTTTGAATTTAATGATTATGTTTATGTAACATTGTTCTTTATGTATACGATTTGACCTTAATAAATTATCTCCATTAAAAAAATACAATTTTAGAAGAATCATCATCATTTCAGCCGCATAACGTCCACTGCTGGACATAGGCCTCTCCCAAAGATTTCCAAAATTACCGATCTAGAGCGGCTTGCATCCAGCGCCTTCCAGCGACGAAAAAAGTAACGTGATAAACCGGCAAGTTAATGTATTATACTGTATTATATTAGATTATACTATACTACAGCAATTTACCGTAGTAATTAGCAAACTAATTCACAAAGAAGGGGCTCAGTTACGCGCAGGTGCGAAACTTATTTAATTTATGTCCTCCCGTAACCTATATCTATACTTTGCCTGCATTCTTCACTAAGTTGGGTTCCCTACGCCATTCAGAAAATGTTAGAGGTACTTTTATCAGTCGAGTCGATTTTAGAGTCAATTAAAATGGGGCAGGGTCCCAAGCCTAATGACGCAAAATCTAGATCAATACGTCACAAACTGAGATAGCCTTTGTTATAGTAGTTTATGATACAAGTGTGGTAAACTGTACATTACAGTCGAGGCGGGTTGACAAACTAGCGGGCTAAGCCCGCGCTTTTGTCTATGAAACCGAGACTTGTAATGGACAATACCACACGTATGCCATACTACGTTTTTCAACACATTAGTGAGGAAAAAAGAACTTCAATAATAAAATAATTTTAAATCTCGCTAAAGAAAATTTGAAATATGGCGCGCTTAGCTTTTCTTTTTCTAGGCGCATTTTGCGCATGCGCGAATCTGTAGTGATACGAGAGACACAGAAATAAACCCACGAATAGCCAAACGATTATTTAAAAAAAAAATTTTTTAAAGAATTCAGAATTATAAATTTATTTTACTGTTGTTACAAGAATTTTACTCACCTACTAGGATATAAAATGGAATGATTTGAGTAAAACCAGGTCTCGGTATGAGTCTAGGCTGGCTGCATGCAAAGATTTTATGTTTCAAAAATAATATTCGATATTTTGGATTTATAAAATCTTATTCCTAAAACAATAAAAAAAAACTTTACCGCACTTGTGCGGTAAGTAACATTTACCGCACGATTTTGAATGTGTGCGTAATGAATGACATTACATTTGTAAAATCAGTGTGGTAAGTAGCACTTTCCATTTTTTATTTTTTTTAGTTAATTGCTATAGTCTTAAATGGTACAAGACTATTATATATTAAAACGATTATCCAGTAAAGTTAGTGTAAGTTATTAAAAGTTTACATTTGCAACACTTTACCGTCGCAATTAGCAAAGTAAATCACAAAGAAGGTGCTCAGTTACGCGCAGGTGTGAAACTTCTTTAATTTATGTCCGCCCGTAACCTATACCTATACTTGGCCTACATTCTTAACTTCAAGTTAGAGGTACTTTTATCAGTCGAGTCGATTTAACAATCGGCCAAAATGGGGCAGACCCTATTGTCGCAAGCCCATAGACGCAAAATCTAGCTCAAACCGTCACATTATGATAAAACTGAGCTAGCATTTTTTCAGTTTTTTATTTATTTTCTTTTTTGTTTTTTTTTTTTACTTCTTTGCTACAGTCCTACGTACTACAAGTATATATATTAAAACGATTAACGGGTAAAGATAGTGTAAGCTATCAGCAGTTTACATTTACAGCACTTTACCGTCGCAATTAGCAAACTAAATCACAAATAAGGTGCTCAGTTACGCGCAGGTGTGAAACTTATTTAATTTACGTCCGCCCGTAACCTATACGTACTTTGCCTACATTCTTCACTTCAAGTTAGAGATACTTTTATCAGTCGAGTAGATTTAACAATCGACCAAAATGTGACAGGACGTATTTTCGCGAGCCCCGTGACGCACAATCTACCTTAATACGTCACGTGATGATAAAACTGAGCTAGCATTTTTCACTGTTTCTTATTTTGTTTTTTTTTTACTTGATTGCTACTGTCTCAAGTACTACAATATTTATATATATTGAAACGATTAACCGGTAGCTCGTGTAAGCTATCAACAGTTTACATTTGCAGCACTTTACCGTCGCAATTAGCAAACTAAATCACAAAGAAGGCTTGATTACGCGCACATGTGAAACTTATTCAATTTACGTCCGCCCGTAACGTATACATACTTGGCCTACATTCTTCACTTCAAATTAGAGATAGTTTTAACAGTCAAGACTTAAGAAACGAGCGAACTGGGGCAGTCATTATTATACCGATCCTAATGACGCAAAATCTAACTTAATACGTCACATATTATGATGATAAAACTGAGCTAGCATTTGCTAACGGTTGTTTATTTGTTTTTTTTTTTTTACTTAACGTATGTATACGTACTTTGCCTACATTCTCACTTCAAATTAGAGATAGTTTTATCAGTCAAGATTTCAGAAACGAGCAAACTACTAGCTGCTACTTGTAGCGAGCATAATGATGCAAAAAGCTAAATACGTTTCACAGGGTAGAGCTAGTTTTTTTTTTACTAGGTTGCTGCAGTCTTTAGTGCTGAATATAAATATTGAAACGATAAACTGGTAAAGTTAGAGCAGTGAGTATACAAAGTCGTACATGAATATTTTTTTTATATAAAATTTTTTGTACAAGCTTTTATTGTGTGGCCAAAGTACTTATTAAGGCAAATGAAATGAGCCTCGATGGAGTTGTGTCGTTTTGTTACTGAGTTCCATCGACTACCTTCCGTCTCCGCGATCAGATCCTAGGTATCGTCTACCATAAAGACTCGCCAAAAAAAATAAAAGAAGATCTACTCAATGAGGTTATGTTGTTTTATAACTGAGTTCCGTCGAATATCTCCCGTCTCCATCATCAGAACAGCTCATTGATATTATTTTGTCATCCGATTTACACAAGAATACATTTCAGCTCAATCGGTTGAGGATAACTGGTTGAAAATTGAGTTGCAGGATTTGACCTAAATAAACATTCATACATACGTACAAGATACATTGCAAGTTAAATAAAAGCTTGTAAAAAAATAATGTTGACGTGATAACCTCCTGTGACATTTTTGTGGTCGTTGGTTGAAAATGCCCGAAATAATTGTAACAAGAATCCTACTGTGATAAAACGAAAAAAGCTAGACTCAACATAAATCAGATAAATAGGGTCCCCTATTACTTTACAGCTCTGGGAATGGTTACAGAGAAGAGTCGCTTAGCGTTACGACTAGAAAAATTTCAAATGACGTACAGTCAGCCACCACATTGATACACAGTGTATTTTTTTTGTCACAAACAGTCATTATATTACAAAAACAATGTATATTTAGGTAATAAAATAAAAAACAAAATGACGAAACGAAGTCTATGTAAATACAATTTGAAACATGCTGACACACAATTATTTTAATTTTTTTACTGCAATGAATTTTTTTATATATAATTCTGTAATCCGTGCTTCGCAGGTATTGGACAAACAAAGGTACATAAGTATATAAAATGGCTATCTGGTCTGTCGATTCTAAAGAAAAAGAAAAACTAAAGTGTGAGAATCGTCCTCAGCGTTGTTCTTTTGACAACATGCTTATAGTGGTAGCAAAATTCTGCCATTGACGATGCCAATGTTTTGCAGTATTTTTAACCGACTTTCAAAAAGATGGAGGTTATCATTTCCTCGTGATCTTTTTTTTAATGTATTGTTACTGATTATAAGAAGACGCCTGGACCTGTTTGAAAAATCCTTTTTTTTTTAAGGTTTACTTGTCAGGTTTGACTTTGAAAGGACTTTGAAAGGTTTACCATAGAAATTTATTTAAATCGGTTAGGTTATTTTTGGGTGAAGTCGGTTTTTAGTTTAGAAAAAATATTAATAAAATCGTGTTTATTTTGCTGACTGTCCCTATCAGATTAATTCGCTTCAGAAGTTAAGACCAAACGAAATGTCTAAGCTCAGAAGTATAAAGATTGAAGCTTGATTACAAACTTGAAACTGGTTCCAAAGTAATCTAAGGCTGAAATATTTCGACGCTTTGTAACTATTTTATTGGCAAGGGCGATAGGACAACATATATAAATTCAAATTGACAACCTCATTTTGAAATTTAAAAATAAAAAAAAACATATCTTTACCTTATACCCGGTGATTTCTTATTGGTTTTGGAACCGAAGGCCACTTCATAAGGATCGTTAGTAAGACCTAATTTGCTAGTCAAAATAAAAATTCAGAAACAAAAAATGTTAACTAAAACTTGAAAGTCAAATCGTGAAATCAAATAGTAATGCCGACGCTGGGCGCCGCCGGCCGGACGATCGGGGTCATCGCCCGCAAGCGGCAGTTTGGACGGGCATAACTACGTGGTCTCGATCAGTTACGAAAATCATTTTCGCAACTTTTTATTATAAGTCAAACACAAATTTGGATTACGTATATTGATAGAGGAATTTATTTACTATACATCAATTCTTTTTCCAAAACCAATGAAAAGTCAGCGTGTATATACTATAGTGATCTAAGCCCATGGTTTGACTTATTACGGAGATGTCCCTTCTACGTTGTATATTTTTTATTTATTACTTTAATTTAAAAAACCCTGAATAGACAGTCAATTAGCAAGATGACAAGGCTTAAAATTTAAAGGTAATCATGTACATATACAGGTTGCTCGCCCATCGCATGTTCAAACTTCGTTTGAGTTAGGCTTTTCTATTGTTAGCCTAGAATATCACGTAAAAACTTCAACAAAGTCTTAAATATTGTGATAAGTACTAAAAAATTAATCGATTTATATTTCAGTGGAACGAGTTAAAAAATCGGATTCACCGAGTAAGTATTTACCGTCAGAATATTATTATCAATGAGCAACGACCTTTATTAATTACGTGATGTTTCTTAGAAAAGATTTTAACCCCCTCCCCTCCCTCTGGTGAGGTTTACGACTTTGCCTTTCCACCTTTTAACCTTACATTTCCTGCATCAGCGATATCCGGTACTCCGCGCGCACCATCCCCCGGGCCCCGTGGGACGGCCTCAGCGCCTGCGACGGGCGCGGGCGCGGGTGCCGGCGCGGGCGGGGAGGGAAGCGCGCGGGTACAGCTTGTGTTTCATATACTTATAATAGTTAACAGTTGTCAAACATTTTTTAAAGGAAAACTTGTATCATGTTCATAAGTTTCTGGACTGAATCTACGAATCACCTGCAGCGCTCGCGGAAGTTTCTGAAAGGAAACATCTACAACTTTTCTGACAGCGAAATATATTTCAATGCGAATTTCCTTACAAGTATATGGAAAATCTAACTTATTGACCGAGCGAGCGAAGCGAGCGAAGCGTCTCAGTTTCGAGACTAGCCAAAAATTCTTTTGTCCGTCTGTCTGTCTGTCTGTCTGTCTGTCTGTCTGTTCTCGCCTACAGGTCGCATTTCTTAACCGATTCTCATGAAATTTTGTAAGCAGGTTCAGCAACTACATAGAATTTTTTTGTCGAGCCAGTATTTCGAAATTTTTCAAAATGGCGGAAATATGGGGGTTTAAATTTTAAAACTGTCATATATTCGCCATTTCAAAATATTTTCAAAAATGTCATAAGACTTTTTTGTTGCCATTATAAAAACGATTTTTTTTTTATTTGAACAACTTTTTTGTATGAACAACTTTTTTATACGTTATAGGAACTTAAACGGGTTTAGGGTGCCTCGCGAAGTCTAGCTGACTAAGCCGTGACGGATATACAATACAAATCTTCTTACAACATATACTAAAACTATTTAAGGGTGAATTCAGTCCGGGTTACTGAACAACTTTCTTACAAATACATACACCCTGGGTCCACGAAGTAATATCTCTGAATAACTATTATGGTTATTATTTTGAGTTTCATAAGTAGTTCTATAAATTTTGATCATATTTAACCGACTTAAAAAAAGGGATTTGCTTATTTTACAATTAGTTTTTTTTCAGTTTTTGCCTATTTTGATTGATTGTTGGCTTGGTAATTCAATTTAGCAATTTTGTTGAGCGAACTTTCGTTCAATTGCTATCGCTGCCTGTCTATGCTTTTGTAGTAGTATTAGTAATTACGCTACGAACTAACAAGAGATTAACAGCAACCAAAGCTCGCGAAGTAGCTTTACGAAGAGAGTAAGAAACCAATGAGCAGCGGCATAGAGCCATGGCAATACAAATAAACATTTAAACGAAAACCCATTAATAGTTATCTGGTTTTTCCAACAACGAGCTGACTTTGTCATTTGAAAAATGATGGGTAATTTTTCGGTGAAAGACTACTGGTACAGAACTGAATTTTAGCATCACGGTAGACCTCATATCCATGGGATTGTATGGTTGGAAGGTGCTCCTGACATTTCAGAGCTAGATCGAAAGTCATTTAAAGAAAGGGCTGTGATTGGCAACTATTTTGGAAATTTGGTCACAACCATGAATCTGCATATAGGTAAACCTGCACCGATAATTCATCCAAATCAGGTACATTATTCTGAAATAATAATCGCGAGGTCTAAGTTCGTGGCGAACTACTAGTTTGTAAAATATGAATCACTATGTGGTTATTACAAGCACAATAGAGGACTTAAACTCTGCTAATTAGTCTTGGATGTTTATCTATATATGTACTTGTTATAAAATATAGTATCGTTGAGTTAGTATCCCATAACACAAGTCTCGAACTTACTTTGGGGCTAGCTTAATCTGTGTAATTTGTCCCTATATATTTATTTATATAATTATTTATTTATTAATGACAAAGGAGTAAATGTGGCCACACACTGGTCCAAAACTATATAAAATCGGCATTCCGACTCGCTAAGAATTTTTTTAATATCTAAGCTATGATATCTTTAAACTTTACCATGAAATACTCTCCATAATGGTTGTTTCAAATTATTTTTCCTCCACCCAAAGTTTGGCTGGAAGAGATTGCATTTATAGCGATAAGTCCACCTTTGTGCCTATATTGTTTCTTGTTGGTTTTATAATGTTTTTGTTGATTATGGTGCTATAACGTTAATTTGTATTGTATTGTAATGGAAACTCCCATTACAACCCGCTAAAATACAGTATAGAAACAGCTATATGTACCTAGATTGTAAACATAAGAACTATTGTTAACACAGATGTGTAATAGTCAGGTCGAGATGGGTGTGTTTATATTGTATAGGGATGTCAAACTGAAAGGGGGTTATAACAAAGGCACTCATTTTACTTGTTTTGATGTAGAATACGCTAGAAGACAACAAGTCAAATCAGACACTTTTACTAAACGTCAAAACAAAAATTATCTTTGGGATTTGTTTGAAATATGAAAGCGTAACGTCATGCTTTTTTTTCGGTCATTTTGGAAATCTTTGGTAGAGGCCTTTGTCCAGCAGTGGACGTTGTGCGGCTGAAATGAATGAATAAATGCTTTTTTGAGTCAAATAGCGCTCTTAATACCAGTTTTTCTGCATTAACAATGCTATAAATGGATATGATCAATAAAAAGAGCCACTATTATGTGACGTTTTATTTTATGAACTGTACTGAATAATTTATTTTTGACCCAGTTATCTACCCAGGCAACGTTTACTATGAGACTTTAAATCGAAAAATGACATAGTGAGAGTTGTTCGTTTCATTCCTTTTGTTTTTTACATACAGTATTATTTAGATTTGGATATACAGGGTCTAACATGATATATTAAAACTATTTTAAGGGTTAATTTGGTACATGATACTGAACAACTTTCCCAAAGGACCATATATCAAAATACGAGAAAAAATTTTTTGCCTCTCATATAAGTTCAACAATCAGCTGATTCGGGTATGTATGTAAATTTAGAAATATTTTTCATACTTTGATATATGTTCCTTAGGAAAAGTTGTTCAGTAGTATATTTTGTTAGACGTTATGTAAAATTGTGTCCCTAAACTCAAACGCAAACGCAACGCATTTAGCGCGAATAATCTCAATCTAGAAGCAGAAGGGTGTAAACGGAATTCAGAAAAGAAATATTCCAAAGAACGTTCGTATGTGTGTCATGTTGTTTCCAATCTGCTCAGCGAACCGAGAAAGAATAATATAGGCCTGGCAGATTCTTTCATATTTAGGAACATGTTCGCTCTGTTTACTAAATAAATCAGGTGGGAAAAAAATGTCCTGATACTGTCCGTTCATAAGATTGAATGGTATACCATTGAGGAGAGTAGGTAGATAAATTTTTAATATCTGGGGCACTGTTACCCAGTGCCCCAGATATTTAATTTTACTACGTCTGACCTGAAGGACAATGTAGACATCGAAAGAGAACGCAGGGCTCTGTCAGTGCGAGCTAATATGATAGCTAGAGGTTTGCTCACTGCACAAGAGAAGTTAAAATAACCTTATTTCGTGCCTACTTCATCCTTCTATGCAAGCCAAAGATTTAGAATAAACAATACAAGCAGCCTATATATACATTACACGTAAAAACAGTTTAGTCATGCCTACCGATCGCCATATAAACATCATTATTTATCTTCTTTGTCACTAGATGGTGCTTTATGATAATATTCAAAACATTAAAATCTTATTGCTGACACCCTGGATTAACACATAGACTACTTTACCCGCGAGTTACGTTAGTAATTATATTATCTTTGCCGCGAGTAACACCGCGGGACGCAGCTAGTATTTATATAAGACCTTTTAGGGGTGGAGGGTTGATTACTTAAGATACAGAAACATTCCTAGTTCAAGTATCAATCTGCTATAATCTACTTCTCTTTTCTTAAACATTTGAATCTGTTCAAAGATAGAATTCCGGTGTAAATCTAGATTTATGTATGCATGTTCTTGATTAGCAATAAGTAAACGTTATTATTATGTTGTTACGCTTTTCAGCCACGGATCCATAGGGACCCGGTCCTTTGACGCGTTCATGGGGCCAAAGCCTACATGAGAGAGCCTTTTAGTGCCTTTTTATGTAAAAAATTAGATGGCTGCATCTATGGAGGTCTATACCTTAATGTACCGCTGTAATGCACCGGCGGACAGTCCTCCTCATCATTATTATTCGATGGCATGGTGTCCCGAAGCTAAAGGCTTTGTTTCTAGGATTGGGCGCCGCTTGCGAGACCGAAGGTATGTATGACCAATGCTCTGGATGGTGTCTTATTCAAAGGATATATCCATTCAACGAGACGCAACAAGCGAATCGGTATCCGTGTACCTTTGATTAGGGATAGCATTTTTTTAAATAATCGACATTTTCATACTAAAGCGTGCAGCTGCCCAGGCAAGTTGTATGGAAATGTCGAAATTAGTTTTTGTTTTTTGACTGTTGTTTTATTATCATTATACTATAATGATCTAGTTTAGCCCGTGGTTCGATTTATTACGGGTATGTCCCTTCTACGTTGTAAATGCACATGGTGAGTCACGTAATATATTACGAAGAGAAAACACAATCCCCTCAAAACATAAAAAGCGAAAAACGCAGCCGAAGTTAGTTTATGAGTCGGCTTCTCCATAAAAGAGGTATAAGTAAATGATACGAACATAAAATGCTTTTTACTATATTTGTCGTTTTTTTAACCCCCGAGGATAAAGAAGGATGTTATATGTTTGACGTCAATTTAAATCTACCGGCCTGTGTGTCTGTATCATCGTAACTCTCGATTTCTATGTGATGTGTTTCTATGTTCTTTGATAAAAATCAGTTTAGCAGTACACAAGTTTTGGGGCTTGAAAGTCGGGACCCCCGAGTAAAAAGAAGGGTGTTATAAATTTGACGCCAATATCTGTATATCGATGTGAGTATCGGTGTCATCGTAGCTCTTGAACGGATGAACCGATTTTGATGTGTTTTTAATAACAATCGGTTTAGCAGTACACAAGTTTTGGAGCTTGAAAGTCGGGGTTTTTTTATCTACCTGGCAAATAATTAGCCGGCTACTCGGGGATTCTTGCACAGAAAAAATATAAGTTTTAGATACGTAAGTAGTTTTTAGTTTGATCCCCAGGCAAGTTGGCAAATGGCCTTTTCCAAGTTGTCCTGGGCCTTTGATTTTTATCTTTATATGTATTTATCATGCAATATAGTTTCTGTCATTGATTGAGTATCCGATAACAACAAGTTTAAAAACATATAAATATATCTGGTATGCCCTATATATTTATTTTTTGTAGAATGTTATCAGCATTATGGATTGACCATGCTGTAAAAATTTCCACATTAAGAAAATTCTGCTGTATATTTGGAAAAATAAAAACTTCATATTCTAACTTTGCAAGCTTTTAATCTTTTGTGGTAGGTATCTCTAAATCAAATAACTTTTTTGAACTATTCTCGGAAAGTTTTAGATACATATAATTCATCTGGTTCAAAAATATTGAAGAAGATTCTTTTGTGTCAAAGAGAAAATGCGAATAATTTAAATTGATATATACTTAATTGCATTTTACTCATTCAACAAACATTAACTAAACATAAACATAGACTTTAACGTTTTTATGCCTAACAGGGTTGAAGGGTTGGCCCTCTGTTAGCTCGGTGGGAGTGAATATGGGAAAAGAGAATCAAAAATAGTAATGGATTGCTAGCCACATCGCTTATTATCATGATTCGTATTTTTGGCCATTCCCTCAATCGACTTTAACTATTTGTGCGGGAAGAGAAGCAGCAGGTACATTCAGTTTACAAGTCCATACTTCCATAGTATGGATATACTTCCAAACTATCCATTCCCATTATCCATACTAATACTAATTATAAATGTGTAAGTAACTCTATATGTCTGTCTGTTACCTACTCTCTTCAACCACTGTGATTTAGATGAAATTTGGTAGTATGAATATAGTTTGAAACTCGGGAAAGGACAGGATAATAGTTTTGACCCAAAAATCAACCATTAAAGGAATAAAAAGGGAATTGGAACTGCAAGGGGAATCCTATTTGCCATTCAAAAGTAGACTTTATTACAAAGTACAAAATTTGCGGAGACTAAGTCGCGGGTAAAAGCTGTTTATTATAAAAATTATCTCTTTTCTTCTTAGTCTCTTTTTCTTCAATAATGAAAAACATTTTCGTAAGTAACAAAGACTAGTACTGTATTGCTGTCGTTCAAAAGGAAAATATAACTCAAAGCTCGGCCGCAAATCTCAGCGGTAAACGGTGAGTTTAGAAAATTGCCGGTTGTTTACGAAGAGAGAACTGACAATTCAATCAATAGCAAATAATCTATTTCCAGCGCAGCCGGCAATCTCGCGGGACGCTGCAAATGAGAAAATCCTGCGAGCGAGCTAGGGTTGTCAGGTTTTTAATTTCTCTTTCTTCCTTTTGGTGTATGTAAACTAAGCATCATCATCATCAGGTCTTTTTGTCTCCACTGCAGAAACACGGCCCTCTCTGTACTACCAGAGCCATACTTGGCCAGAGCAGCCAGAGGACTTGTCCTACACTCTCCTCGCTTTCTAGACGGGTTGGAGAGGTCTCATTGATGTTGAGAAACTTTGTTTAGCTTGTATTTCTAAGTCGCCTTCTACGACATCCACGGGAGGACTTAGAGTGGCCCTATTCTACACTGCCGGAAACCACACGGCAAATGTAATAGGTAAGTAAACTAATGCATCAGTCAAAATCAATCATCAAAATCAACTGTTTGCTTAAAGCCCATCTTCATCATACATTCATAATATCACGCCTGTTTCCCACAGGGGTAGGCAGACATAGACCTCTACTTGCTACGATCCTGACAAACCTCTTGCTTCATCTACATCATCAATCTCTTCATACATGCTCTTCGAGACGTTTAACGCCCTAAAGGCATCTGACGTATAAAGCTTAATGTGATACTTCTAGTGACAATCGCCATTTTTACATAGGTATTTGTACTTGTGGTTTCCTTTCGATGTTTTCCTTCATTGGAAGCAAATAATAATTGACGAAAATTACCGTACATGAATCAGGTCGGGCCGGGATCGAACCAGGGACCTTTATATCGTTTTGACAGCGACTCCGGAAAACGTACAATAGTTAATTTTAAGTAAGTTATTGATTTTAAATAATTGAGTCAAAAAAATACTGATATGTTTTACGGTAAATAGGAATGGTAGGAATACCATTCCTATTTACACAATAAAAAGTTTCAAGCGTTTTAAAAATGTTCATACCTTCCACATTCTTCTTCTTATATTTAAGAGCTGGGTTTTGTCGGTGGAGGGCTTTCCATGTCTTTCTTTCTTCCGCTAAGTTCGTGTCTTTTTACGTTTAATCTTTCCTTCCCCTTATCTTTTTAACATAAAAAAAATGTTTTATGTAAAGATGTGATATTTTTTTCGTTCATCAGTTTTTTTTTGTAGTTGTAGAGAAGTGGCATCCCTATCTGCCGGCAGACGACGGCAGGCGATGCATTTGGTAAGGCTGATTGGGAATTAAGGACTATATTTCTATGCCTTTGTGTCGCCGGTCCCTTTCAACATAGCAAGATAAATATAAGCTTGATAAATTTAACAAGGAATTGAAAGGAAAACTTCACTATGTACGTACTTATCATTAGTAAACAAAACATCTGTTAGAATTATACATTAAGGAAGAAGTGAACAGAAAAACTTTTTTTAGCAAAATAATCATGATATAGCAAAGTAAATAGTTAAATTATTTTTAAAAAATCCGACTGCCTTTTTAAGTGACACCCCTCTATCAGAAATCCCGTTTAGGCTGCATAGTGTCTCATAGACATAAACATACATCTAAAAACACAACCCCGTTCTGATGCAGTCGGGTAAAAATATATAAAGAGTGACTTTAAAATTTCAACCTTAAAAAGGAATTCGTTTCTCCGTCTTCTCTTAACCAATGTGTGGGAGGTGGATCCCGACAGAATTAATTTAACGCCTTCGTTCCATATTCGCCTGAGGATTAGTCTTTTTATAAGTTATATCGGGACTTCTAAATTTAAATTCCATTATAATACGCCTCTGCAGCATAGCCTCGGTATACAAAGAATTCTAAATTCAAATGTTTATTCAGGCACTTTTACAAAATCATTTTTATTTAACGAGAAAATTAATAAATTCCCGCACTAGATACAAGCCTGTATCGCGGGCAATCAGAAGGATTAACAAAGATAAACACTTCAGTTAAAGGAAGAGTGGCGAGGAATATTTAAATTTATAAACGAAGTCAAACAATGTAGTAACATTCTAGCGCATTTGAAAAAATAAAAAAAGGTACAAAATATGTTTGCTTTTACAAGTATAGTTTGCTTTACGTGTAATGTACCTACACTACAATTTAAAAAAAAGCTACCGATACCAGCTCTTCGCAACTACCAGTGCTGAGAAAAAACGCAAGCAATTTTCGCAGTACTGATCGCCTACTCGCCAGGACAACTTTGTCATATTATTATTGCCTATGTCTGTTCTTGTTCTTGTTCTTGCCTATGTCTATTAATAAATAAAGCCAATATGCCCAGTCGATCCCGGCAGCACCTGGTAAATCCGAATCCGAAAAAGGCATCTCATCGACAAAATAATGGTAAATATTAAGAGATTTATTTTTCCATGCTGGTCTGGCAGAAAAGAAAAAACCTTAAAATGTAATGGATGACATTAGTTGTTTGTAGTCTTTGGGTCTTGCGACCCAGGGCTCTGTCTCCTTAGAGCAGCAAGACCCTAAATGCTCTGTCTACCCCATTAGGGTTCAACTCGTATTATGATCTATTTATAGCTCTCGTAAATCCAAGAGAGACGCTGTCCGTCTTATTATGAAACGCAGTCTAACTTTGTTACTAAGTTTAAACCATTATCCAACAAAAACAAGTTGACTTGGTCGGATAATGATTTTAACCTAGTAACAAAGATAGTCTACGTTTTGTAATAAGACGGTGTATGGATAAGCTACAGCCGATTTAGTAATTTTGCAACTCCATGCTCGGCTCTGAAGCCAGAATTTAAATCTATTCAATTACCTACTGCAATCGTCTGAGCACTAACATGTGTTAATAGCTAATGAGACCGACAGGCCAGTATCCAATTGCTATTAAATTAATTGCCATATCTAACCACATACTATACATAATTGTATTTGTGTCCAAGCATTAGGTATTTAATGCTGTGTGTGTCCATTAAAGACAGCTAATTAGATTACCTACTTGATAATGGGTTACTCCCCTTTATTGGAAAAAAATTAAATTTAACTTAAATTAAAACTATACAAACTTATTAAAATTTAAATTAAAACTAAAATTAAAATGGGTTACTAATATGATAGTGTATTAATTTAGATTTATTTTATCTCTTTTAGATTCACGGGTCTTTTTACCCCGGTCCTTTGAGAAGCTTGCGTGGGGATACAGACCCAACACTTTGGAGAAGTTTGATTGTTGATTTTAAAAGTGTATTTTTAATAAAAAGACATGTCGAGTTTTTGTCTGATCAACTTTTTATCCGACAAACTTCAACGGATTGGAGTAAGGGGTGGCTTGCAAGCTCTACAGCTCATAGAACCACACAAATGGAGTATAGTAGGAAAATGCATCGTTTTGCACAAGGACAAACGCACCGAGGCTGAACATTTTAACAAGCGTCAAGAAGGTAATTAATTAACCGCATATTACCACCGCTATTATCCTAATCAGTCTGTTAACATACAATGAACTGACCCAAGGCACCCAAGAAGCGGGGGATTAACCCAATTCCACGACGACACGTATAATCCGCCAAGCGAGTATCAAACAAAGTTCCCGACGGATACTACGGAATCAATGGCGTGAACGTTACAACTTTTGTAACGGAGTTCTGATAGCAAAACAAAGACAGGAAAAAACTACGACTTTTCATTGGTTTAAAAAATCGTGTAGTAAATAAATTCCTCTATCTATATATGTAGTCCACGTTTGTGTATTACATAAGATAAAAAAGTTGCGAAAATGAGTTTCGATCTAAAGCACGTAGTTACGCCCGTTCTAAACTGCCGCGTGACCGGACTGACCTTGATGAACTCCTCCTAAACTCCAACTAAATGATCTCGCGATTTCACTTTCAACTTTTAGTCAACATTACTTGTTTTTGAATTTTTATTGCGACTAGGTAAATCGATCTTACTATGACCTTCGGCCCCAAAACCAGTGAAAAATCACCATGTATGTAGAATAGAAATACAAATAGAAAATCTCTATTTAATGATAATGTACACTTATAAACATTTATAAGTAAACCTTTAACATTGCAAAAAATACGAACTTAAACATTAACTAAAACTACAAAAACATTTTATCACTGAAAGTGATATCCACTCAGCATAAGGTGCTGGTCGCCAACAGCAGCACTGAGGTGCTATTTTTCAAACGCGGAGTCACTAAACGAAAGATTTTTTGTATGGAAAAACATTTCGTTTAGGTGACTCCGCGTTTTAAAAACGGCACTTCTGGTCTTGCGTTTCATTTATTCGATCTTAGGGTCATGCATTTACGACTGAACTAATATGCGTAGTGTTAATGTCCAGAAATATATATTTGAAATATTATAAAATAAAAATATGGTTTAAATTAGAAAAATATGCAACGTGAAAGAAACATTTATTACAGGTGTAAATTATCAAACCACGGGCTATACCAACATAATAAAATTACAATAACAGTCAAAAAACCAAAAAATCCTGAAAATAATTTTGACATTTACATACAAATTGCCCGGGCAGCTGCACAATTTAGTATGGCAATGCCAAAATTTCTTTTTTTTTTTTTGTGACTGTTATTTTAATTCGATTATACTGTAGTGATCTCGTATAGCCCGTGGTTCGATTTATTACGGGTATGTCCCTTCCACGTTGTATAAAAGATAAAATACAGTAGATATATAGTGTCACTCAAGTGTGCAGATTATATGTGAGTATCCTATTCGTAGGTATAGTCTTATGTTAAGCATTATAATATAAAATTATATATTTTCTAATACAATTATGCCTCACAAGTCTATCTATATCTATATTATTTATGAGCTATGCTCTTGTCGGTGGAGTATGAATTTTCTTCCATTTGTCTCTCTCGTCCACTATTTTACTTCGCTGTACGACATGACGTTCACCTTCACCTTTACTTGCTCAATGTAGCTATGCCTGGGTTTTCCTTGTCCTCTTTTTCCTTCTACATTTATCACAAGTGCACCAATCGACAGTGACCAACGACACCAAGGTAAGGTCAGATCCAGGGTTATGGGGGTCTTGACCCCCCTGGGTCCAGGACCTAGGTGGACCACAAAAAATTGATAAACATAATATTTTTATATACATATTTTATTGCATTATAAATTTTATGTTTTTACTTTCAATATTTAATGAATTTAATATAATATTTTGTATGATGGCACACTCATTATTTTGATGTCACATTTTGTGTGACACTGACACTTCTGCGCATTTTGTTTCTTTGACCGTTTAACTAAACCCAAGACCCAAACTAGACCTAACTTCAAACGGAACGACAAAACTTACACACATTAATAAAATACCTACTTTACTTTTTACTTGTATCTATGATTATAAAAATTAAATTATAACTTCTTGTGACTTGACCACGGGTATTTGACCCTCCCCCCTCCTGGTACCAAGCTGGATCCGCCCTTGCACCCAGGACGGAAGAGATTAACCTAATTCCTCGACGACACGTTTGATCCGGCAACCGTGTGTCAAACAAAGTCCCGATAGATTCTGTGGAATCAATGGCTAGGACGTTACAACTTTTGTAGCTTTGTTCTGATGGCAAGACAAAGACGGGAGGATACTATATACCTACGTAGATTAGATGCAGTCATCATTATATTCTGAGGTTGGCAGCATTTTTCCTTCTTTATGAATAGTTTTTTAATAGGCATAAATCACAACTAGGCACACTAACCCAAGACACAAATATAGAGAGATTAATACAATTCAGCGACGACACGATGTAAGTCTATCGAGATTAATAAAATATCCCCATTAGAACTAGGTACTGTTACGTCACAGTCAACGTTTAGATCTATAGGGACGAAATATCCCAGTAGGACTATTGGGACTAGCTCGATCCGCGCCAACATACATACATATTTTCACGCCTGTTTCCCATGCGGGTAGGCTAAGACTATAGATTTCCACTTACTACGATCGTTGCAAACCTCTTTTGCTTCGTCAACACTTATAACTCTTTTCATGCATGCTCTTTGCTCATCTGACACGGGTACAATGGATATCCGTGCCAAGCACGTGTCAAACAAATTTCCGACGGATTCTGAGGAATCAATGGCGTGGACGTCATAACTTTGTAGCTTTGTTCTGAAGGCAAAACAAAGAAGTGGAGAAACTAGATCTATAATTATATTCCGTTGTTTTTTTGCATTATTTATAAATTACTATTATACGTGCATAAATCACAACTAACATAAAAGGCACATTGACCCAAGACACAAGTATAGAGAGATTAACCCAATTCCGCAACAGTTTAGTCTGCCAAGCATGTATCAAAGTTCGGACGGATACGAACACAGATATAGATCTATGTCTGTGGATACGAAGGAATCAATGACATGGACAATACAACTTCTGCAGCGCTGTATGATGGCAAAACAAAGACACAGGTAACTACATATCTACATAGATTACATGACGTCATCATTATATTGTCAGGTAGGCGGTATTTTTCCCCTTTTTATCAATTATTTCTATATATCATCATCATCTGCCGTGTGGTTTCTGGCAGAGTAGAATAAGGCCACTCCAAGTCTTCCCATGGCTGTCGTAGAAGGCGGCTTAGCTAAAGAAAGAGTGTAGGCCAAGTCTGGCTGCTCTGGCTAAGTATGGCTCTGGTGATAGAGAGGTCGTGCTCCTGCATTGGAGACAAAAAGTAATGATGATTTCATCATCATTATTTCAGCCGCATAACGTCTACTGCTAGGTATAATATGTATACTCTCAACTAATATAAAAGGTACACTGACCCAAGACACAAGTAAGTAGAGATTAAACCAAATCCGCGACGTCACGTTTAATCCTCCAAGCGTGTGTCAGAAAGTTCTGACGGATACTGAGGAATCAATGACGTAGACGATACACATTTGGAAAGGTGTTCTGATGGAAAAAACAAGACAGAGGAAACTATATACATAGGATTAGCTGACGTCATCATTATATTGTTAGGTTGGCGGTTTTTTTGCCCTCTTCATCAATTATTTTTATATGTATCATCATCATTATTTCAGCCGCATAACGTCTATTGCTAGATATATGTATACTCTCAACTAATATAACAGGTACACTGACCCAAGACACAAGTAAATAGAGATTCAACCAATTCCGCGACGTCACGTTTAATCCTCCAAGCGTGTGTCAGACAAAGTTTCGACGAATACTGTAAATACAATTGCGTGTTCGACACATTTTTGAAATGGTGTTCTGATGGCAAAACAAAGACAGAGGAAACAACATAGCTACAGAGATAAGATGACGTCATCATTATATTGTTAGGATTAGTGTTAGGACAATTATTTTTATATGTATAGGTACTCTCAACTTAAAAAGTACACTGACCCAAGTAGAAATTAAACCAATTCCGACGATACGTTAAATCCGCCAAGCGTGTGTCCGTCAAACAAAGTTTTGACGGATACTGAAGAATCAATGGCACAGACGAAACTTTTGTAACGGTTTTCTGATTGCATAAAGAAGACGTAGGAAACTTCACACATATATAATATGTAGATTAGATATAGAACGTTTTACAAAATATACTGAAACTATTTCAAGGGTGAATTCAGTCTATAATACTGAACAACTTTCTCCATGAAACATATATTGAAGTATAAATTATATTAATATAAATTTAATTATAATTAAATTATATTTACAAATAAAAAAGGCCCGGTAATTGTTTACCCTGCGGCAACGTGCCCAGAAGGCTGGCTGCATTGCCACGTTGTATGGCAATGCTTATTTTCTGACCTAGATATAGGCCAGCCTTCTGGTCACGGGAAACTTCAATAAGTTTCCTTGAGATAGCGCCGTATAATTTGTGAGCTGATGGCCCCCACGGTCCTAAAGTTTCAACCCCAAACGGCTCAAATATGTAGTAATTTCCGATACTCTCATATTTGCGTCGTTTGAGGTTTTCAGCTGATGCCGCTGCAGAGCCCGCTTTAGCTTCAGTGGCTGAAAGATGAGACGGCGCCAATGTGTCAACGCAAGTAGCGTCCCACACAAGCGGCCGACCCATCTTCCAGGGCACAAGGGTCATAAACAATTACCGGGCCTTTTTTATTTGTAAATATTAGTTTGTAGTGTATTGTAGTGAGTAGTTTTATAATCTTTATTTTAGTATTTAAGAAAATTTAATGTGTATATATAATTATATTTCAATTATTAAATTATATTAAAATAAAATATTTTTAGCTCTTTTTTTGAATATGATTCTTAGTATGCAATACGTTTTCGAAAACCATGCCTTCATATAAACCTAATGAACAGGTCTAAATCTCTAAGGAGTTCGAATTGCATGTCCCCAACCATCGGACACACTTTACCATTATTTTTTCCAAAATGGCTTCTATTGCATTATTCATGATTTAAATCTTCTAAACGATTTCACGGAGGTTATTTAGCTCACAAGATTATGGCATTATGAAAAGTGGCACGTCAGCGGGAAGTATATCTGAATTTTATAGTCGTTATTATAACTTTATAAAATCGTTCAACTTTTCATTTTCCTTTTGTAATTATTTTGGAGCTCGCAGTCGATGAGGTAATTCGGTTTGCTTTCGCTTTAATTCTGGAGAGTGGTCTTATCTATAAAAAAGGTTACTTTTCTATACTTTTAAAAATATCGCGTTGCATCATTCGTTACTCTTAAGCTTCCCAGCTTCAGTCAGCCTGCGACCACGTTCGGTACTTCCCAGAACGAAACGTCAGCCAAAATAAATAACAAGTTCATTTGCCAGGGAAACAAAAAACACCCCGACTTTCAATGAAATTCAAATCAAACTAGACATTTAGACCAGTTCATCGTGAATTATGATGATGATGATGATGAAAACATGAACAATGCTGAAGAAGCCATTTTGAAAAAAATAATGGTAAGGTGTGTCCGATGGTTTGGGACATGCAATTCGAACGCTTTAGAGATTTAGACCTATTCATCAGGTTTATATCAAGGTAAGGTTATCTACAACGAATTGCATACTCATAACTAGCTCATAACCATAAAAAATCTGCCCTAATAAATCATTATTATAGCGAATACCATAAATATATAAATAGAATATAAATTTAAAGGAGTATCGACCTTTTATTGAATTGACAGATAAACAGTATATTTTAAAACGTGGAAGCGACATACCCATCATAAAACGAACCACGGGCTATACTTGATCACTAAAGTATAATGATAATAAAATAACAGTAAAAAAACATCGACATTCCCATACAAATTGCCCGGGCAGTTGCACACTTTCGCATGGAAACGACGATTTTTTTTGGTTATTTATTGTTATTTAAATATCATTTATAGTGATCTAGTATAGCCCATGGTTTGATTTATTACGGGTATGTCCTTCCACGTTGTATAACAGATTAAAGGAATCCGGATTTTTTATTAAATTACTCGAACAAAAGTTATTATTTTTACACTTATATTAAACATTGACCCTTCAAAAGCCATGCACTTCAGGACTTACTTCGCCATACATATTTATAGTTACTCGTAAGTAAATAAGATTTTATCTATTTTTAAAACTTTACATTTCTAGTGCCAAAATTCAGATTTCTAGAATCCAAAAGCGAACAGAACGTGATAGTTGAAGTCAACATAAAAGCTCACGTGACAGGCTGCTGCGTCCACAGTTTTCACAGGGAATTTAACACATCCTGTAGCTCTAGGCTGTGGTCACAGATCAAGCGATACGATCGGTAAATGCGCAAGAGTTCGCTCAAAGATATTTTTGGTGCTATTAGCAGTAAGTTTAGGTAGCCATTTCATCATCAGGTAATTTTGTCTCCACTGCAGGAGCACGACCCTCTCTGTACTACCAGAGCCATACTTGGCCAAAGCAGCCAGAGGACATGTATTTCCTTCTACAACATCCACGGGAGGACTTGGAGTGGCCCTACTCTACTCTGTCGGTAGCCAATCATCGCTATAAAAAAAAATTGTGTATTTATACCTGTGTCATTTAGTAGGAATGTCTTATACAACAAAGCTCTATTAATACGATCGTTACATATTTTCAGATTTTGGGGGAAAAATAGAAGGAAAAAGAGGCAAAGGAAGCCTTACAGACAATTTTATAATACAACTGAAAGATCAAATCCATGTTCCTATAAAGATGGAGTTGGCTTTGACAGGGCAACTTTTGGCTAATAAAGAATAAATAAATAAAACAAAAGAAAGATGGACGGGATTAGTTGTTCCACAGACAAATCTTAATAAGAAAAATAAAAGAGACGAGCTCATTCTCTCTCTCTCTCTCATCTGAGCGTTTTCCCAGTTGAATCCTCAGTTGCAATGCTGAGAAGCCCGGGGTCCGCATTCCGACTTTTTCTTTTCCACTTCGCACGGTTTTGAGCATCCTTGGTTGTAAGACGATTAGCACGCATATCATCCTTGACGACGTCAAGCCAGCACTTCTTGGGTCTACCACACTTGCCGGGCCCCGGCGGAGGCGGCATGGCTATACATTTGTTTCCCACGTAACTTGCCTAAAAGAGACGAGCTCATTGTTTGAGGCAAACTCCTTACTTGTTTTATTGAAGTACTAGCTGATGCCTGCGGCAATGACCGCGTGGTAATTTTTTGTCAGTCCCATGTCACCTCACATTAAAAGTATCCTTTGTGTTAATCCAGGTAATAAGCTATGTACATAATTAATTCCCATCCTTTCAACTTTTATCACGTGAATGAAGGACAAACATCCGTACATCCACAAATCCATACAAACTTTCGCATTTGTAATATTAGTCTTTAAACGCTATGATGGTCACCTGATGTCCGTCCGACAAACAATAAAAATCTAGTGTTTGCAATGCTAGAACTCCAAAATAGTCATAGGATATAAGGAAGTTCCTTTCACAGTATAATATCGCATGTAGTGTCAACAAGCTCTACAGTACTAACTCGCAAAACAAAGTTTCTAATGTTCGATAAATAATTAAAAAGCTACGAGTATCTGCAATACTGGCACTCCACTCCAAAGTGTTAATAGGATGTAAAAAGTTCCTTTCACCGTATAGTATCGCGTCTAGTATCAACAAGCTCTACAGTACTAACTCGCAAAACAAAGTTAGCGAAAATAAAATTGTGAAAGTGGCAATGCGGACGCGAGATAACGTTGCGGCGGACACGAGTGACCTTCCGAATTTGGGAGGATTACCAGAGTTCAGCATTAGAGCGACGACCAACTTTTATTGCTTTTTCAGTTCGAGTTTACGACTTTGAGGTTGCATTCTGATGTTTTTTAAGTGCTATTGAGACTTTATTTTACATCCTGTTGGTAATATTTTTCTCTTTCAAAAAAGTTATATTTTCGAGTACTTACTTACATAAACCTATTATGAAATCGAATCAAAAATTTACTTTTTCGAGATATCACGATTTTGTAGATATGAAAATGTATTGGAACAAAGATTATTTACGCGGCTTTTGGACTGTGTAGTACGTACCTAATAAGGAGAAATGTAACATAACGCAATAATACCATAATAACGTCAGAACGAAGTTTTCCTTAAAAAATAAAAAACTAAGTGTCGTGGAACACTCGGTTGGAACGAAGTTACGAAAACTGAATCAGAATCCCCTAAAAACCCCCCAAAAAAATCCAGCCTCTTAAAAAGTTCTTGATGGAAAAATCTTATAAGTACTTTTTCGCCTAATGTCGATCCGCCATGTCCGTATCATCCAAAAAGGAACTTTGGTCCAAAGTTATAAATTATACCGAAATGTAAAAATAACATTGGAATCCCGTACCCTGATGGATAAAAATCATCCTGTATATTCATGACAGTCTAAAATAAGTCAATACAACGTGGAAGGGACATACCCGTAATAAATCGAACTACGGACTAAACTAGATCACTATAGTATAAATAAAAAAATAATACAATTACAATTGAAAAAAAAATTGGTTGTTTGTAAAGTAGGTTTACGATCGAGATGTTTACGTGATAACGTCGTTTCACGGAATGACTGGCAGCGCTCGAGATGAGACGGGAGATCGGTCCGTCTCTCTCTCGTTATACCTGCGATCGCGCTCGTGAGGTTTTGGTGTGACACAAGTTTCTGAACATGTCACCCGACTAAAACGATTTTAAAGACGTTATCACGTCAAAACAAAAGAATTTGACATTTTCATACAATATGCCCGGGCGGCTGCACACTTTTTTATGGAAATCACGTTTTATTTTAATTTTTTACTGTTGTTTTTATTTTCTTGTACTGATCTAAGCCCGTGTTTCGTTTTTTTTTTACTGGTATGTCCTTCCCACATTGTATATATATTTACTCAAATGGCGGAAAAACAAAAGCGACTACAATTTCACAAAGCACAGGCAGGAAATCGCTTTGGAATGTACCTTGCTATAAATAATGAGGTATCTTTACGTAGAACCATAACCCTATTTTTCGGGACCGTTTCAACCGGTCTTTTAGATCACCCTCTGATAAAAAAACCATTTGAGCTTCGAAGCTGGACATACCTCTTTTTATCGCATAGGTATGTTATTGTAAGGCTTTCTTTTAAGTTTGTGCCTAGTCCTAGTAACTATTTATATACTACAAGTTAAGTTCTCGGACTCCGCTCCTCGTGGGAATTTCATGATCAAAACTATCCTTTGTCCTTTCCCGGGTCTTAAATTATATCAGTACTAAATTTCATCTAAATAGGTTCAGTGGTTGAAGCGTGAAGAGGTAACAATAAACAGACAGACAGAATTACTTTCGCATTTATATACAACGTGGAAGGAACATACCCGTAATAAAATCGAAACACAGGCTACACTAGATCACTATAGTATAATCATAAAAAAATTATAATCAAAAAACAAAAAAAAATCAACATTCCGGCTGCACACTTTTGTATGGAAATGCCGAATTTTTTTTAGTTCTTGACTGTTATTTGAATTTATAGTTTATAAATAATAAAATATTTATCGATTTTTAAAGGAAATCAAAACGACGATAAATAAATGAAGGTTCAAGAAAGTATTCTAAACGTAGGACTTCCAAAAAAATAAACATAAGTACCTACTAAACAAAGACGGAATTAAGTCGTATGAAATATATGACAAGCGTTTCATTTTATCTGTGCGTTTGCAATCAAAACTGAATTGAAATCGTAAAGTGGCACGCGTCTGTGTGTGTGTGGTGTTTACGACGCTTTTACGGCTTCAGCCACAATGTTGTCGATCGCTTCTACAATAACTTCTCATACTATTTATTTGAAGCTATAGTATTACATCATGACTTAGTTTCTTTTAAAAGATAATAAATAAATGTACAGGGACAAATTACACTGATTGAGCTAGCCCCAAAGTAAGTTCGAGACTTGTGTTATGGGATACTAACTCAACGATACTATATTTTATACACATATAGATAAACATCCAAGACCCAGGACGATTTGAAAAAGGCCACTTTCCAACTTGCCCTGGCTGGGGATCGAACCCAGGACCTCCGGATTGGCGGTCTAGCGTGGTGACCATTACGCCACGGAGGTCGTCAAAGTAATCTGAGTAAGTCGTTTTTATTACGATTCCGTTGTATATTGGGTGTATGTTTTATTGTATACATAGATATACCAGGTGGTAGAAACACAAGCTATACTAGAATGTAGGTTCAGTATAGTATAATGACTTTAAAATAACAGTTAAAATTAAAACTATTTAAAAGTGAATTCAGTCCATGATACTGAATAACTTTCACCAAGGAAGATATATCGAAATATGCCAAATAACTTTGGCTTTGTATAGAAATGGATCAGATCGGTCAACTTGCATGCCCAGTCAATAATTATTATACCTACTATTTGTCATATTTCGAAACATGATCCTTGGAAAAAACTGTTTGGTATCATGAACTGAATTTCAGTATAATATTTGGTTCTGTATACATGTTGGTAGGTATATAGTATTATTTGTCATTTATGTAATCATTTCTCGTAGTATGTAGATTTCATCAAATACTAAATTTAAAAACGAAATTAAAAATCTAAATGTTGTTCATGTGGCATGGTGCAAAGAACACTGGCTGCATTCCCGCGCTAAAAAGCTACTACTATCCTCTGCGCGAGATATGAGCCCCATGCCCCCCAGCCCTCTTGTCACCAGCGGCGTCGACAAGCCGAGGGGTTATTTTTTAATATTTTTTTAGTACTTGGACCCGGCGGACCAAGAGTTTCGACGCCGAATGGCGCAAAATATACTCATTAGAGAAAGACGAATATTTTCGCCACTTGACGTCTTCTCCTCCAGCCCTTATAACACCGTCGCTCAGGCTCCAGACATTGACACCTTCGTCCAAAGGCGAGAAGGAGTAACCGTGTCGACGCATGACGCGTCCCACACGATTGCCCTCCTCCGCTCCCAAGATACTAGGTTTAATCTATCTGGTCGCTGTCCATCATCGCGAGTTATCCCTACTTGTTCCAACAAATTCGGGATGTCGATGGTGGCAAGCACCCTTTTTACGATGTTGTTAATGGAGCCATGGCGTGAAAATCTTCCGGCACTGCCTTGGCAATGGAGCCAGTGGAGTCCATTCTTGTCGTCGACGCTACCACATAAACATAGATGGCGTTCGACAATGGGAATGCCACTAAGTCCAACAATAATTCCAGCAGGACCCAGTATAAATCCAAAGAAAAACCAAAGCTGCAAAAGTGAAAAGTGAAAAGTGTGTGTGAAAAGTGTTCCGAGGTCAGCGGAGGGGAGTGCGTGTAACCATTGTCCTGATTCGTGTTCTGAAACAGCAAGAAGCCTTGCGCGGTCTAAATCACTGATAGGATTTTGAACCAGACAGTTATAATCTCTCTGTATCAGAGGGACATCCTAAAGGTTTTGTCGGTTTGGTGTCTCTGGGATGTTTTCATTGGGACAGAGAGTCTGCATCGATTGCGTTGGTTGCACAATGTACGACAGCTAAAGACATTTCAACAATTTTTACACGCAGTGTCATCATCATTATCATCATATCAGCCGCATAACGTCCACTGGACATAGGCCTCTCCCAAAGATTTCCAAAATGACCGATCAAGAGCGGCCTGCATCCAGCGCTTTCCAGCGACCCTGGTCAGGTCATTTGACACGCAGTGTGACAAAAGGAAAACCTAAAGAGAAGACTTTTAATCTTTCGATATACTATCTATGTAGATTGATTTAAAGTCTTCTCCTGTTGTATCTACACTCTCTTTACCTGACTGGTCTTTTCAAATACTGGGTTGGGCTGAAGAGATTTATTGATATAAGTCTGCCTTTGCAGATACACAGGTTCTTATAATTACAAGCTTTTATATAACTTGCAATGTATCTTGTATGTATGAATGTTTGTTTAGCTGAAATTTTGCACACTTGTGTAAGTTTTAAGTTTATTAAGTCAATGAGCTGTTCTGATGATGTAGCCGGGAGATATTCGATCGACGGAACTCAGTTATAAAATAAAATTCATTGAGTAGGTCTCGTTTAATTTGTCTTGACGAGCACTTTATGGTATGCCTAGGGTCTGATCCCGGAAACGAATGGTGGTCGATGGAACTCAGAAATAAAATGACACAACTCTTTCGAGTTTCAGCTTATTTTGTCTTTACGTAGTTTGGCCTCACAATAAAATCTTGTACAAAAGATGAATTTAAAAAAAAAAAACTTATTTCTAATAATAATCTATGTTATTTGTAGATACAATAAAGAGATTGAAATATGACATTTACGCTATAGTAATGCTTGAATATTACATGACATTCTTCCCCATACTTATTATTAAATTGGTATCTCCACGATATTAAGGACAAAAAACATAACTTTCACAGGCAATATCGCAACAAGAAATGGCGTAGAAAATGCACCTTCATCGTATTAGTTCAGAATATGAATTGTCTCACTATTTTTTCTAAGAGCATTCTAGGTTGCACTTTTGAGTTCTACATTTAGACCTTTCCTTTTTTGTTTGTTTAGTATCTTTATTTTATTTAATATCACATACAAATAAATACAGATCAAATAAAGGGTATGAGTATCGTGGTACCCGGTGGAAACGAAGTTCCTTACTGCAAAATCTAAGACTTTGTGAACCTTAGACTTAAAATTTAATACAAAAACGTAAGTATGTAAAAAAATTTTTTAAATTTATTTATAATTTAAAAAAATGGAAAGCAAAAATGTTTTTTACTTTTTCTCTGTCTCTCTGTACACTTGTCTCCAGAAATACTGGACAGATTCGAATGAAACTTTTTTTGTTATAGCTGTTAAGCCTGAGGCTGTTAAGCAACATATAGGGTATAATTGATTCTGGAAAGTAGAACACCTGATGCAGAACCATAATGGTCTATCTAAACTAAAAGAAATATAAAAATGACTTCTTAGCAAAAGTTGTTCAGCCTTATGAGCATTTTCAGTAGTCATAAAGTCCACGCGAACGAAGTCGCGGGCTTCGGCTAGTATCTAAATAAGCATTCTCAAGACAGTCCCGAGGCGCCAATGATCACCACCTTTGTAAGACTTCATCGGCGGCGACTAACGCGATTAGCCACTATACTCACTCTTTTGCATGTTATTTTTTAAATAACCTGATATCCATAGACAAACTCCATGATTTCGATGCTCAAGCTAGCTAATTTCATCATTTCAGCCGCATAACGTCCACTGCTGGACATAGGCCACTCCCAAGGATATCCAAAATGACCGATCTATAGCGGCGGATCAGCGTTTCTTACGCTTTCTTTACGCTTCTTTGTGGATTTTTGCCCCATGGGCCATTAGTTATTCGCGCTTATTTATCTAATATAAAACAGAATGTATCAACTGCATATACTCACCACATACGTACTTTGTAATTTTTTCTTAGCCTTATTTCGGCAATTGATAAACATACCTACTATTCGCGTAGGATGACGCAGGCATAAGTATAAACCAATATTTAATATCAATCTTCCTCGAAAAATATTTTATATAATTAATATAATACACAAGAAAACTAAAACTAAACTAATAACTTAAATTGCTTATAAATAAAAAGCCATGGCAACCCGGTGCCCCGTGGTAATCTGCCCAGAAGGCTGGCAGCATTGCCACGTTGTATGAAAATGCTTACATTATGAGCCTGTTTATTCATTCATTCCCTAATAATTACTACTTATTAGTTTATGAAACTGTCAAGTTTAGTAATAATGGGTTTTATAATACAAGTGTGTGTTCAAATATTTAGAGCCTTTCATTGTCAATACGACTCTCCCACAAAATAAAGTTGATAATTTTAATTTTCAGTAATCAATTTCTCTTTCTCATGAACTTTCATTCATCTTTAATTCCAACAGAATCCCGTGGACAGAAATCTGAAAATAGCCCGCCAGTGCTCGCTAATCGTCTTAAACGAGCCCCATGTAAACTACGAGTACATTGGAAAGGGTTTAATCAACTTGGATCTTCTTAAGGGATTTAAGGATTAACTGGATTTGATACGAAAGGGGACAGCGGATTATTATTAGCTTCAAATTTAAAAAAGCTTCATTTATACGCTAGTTGATTCCATGGGAATAATTTTTCAAAACTATAAAAACAGACTTCTCTCCCAAACTACACAACCGATTTTGATAAAATTTATATGGGACCACCTCGCAAGTATTCAAAAGAATTTTCCAAATTGGTTCAGGCGTCTTCGAATAATCAGTGAACATTCAAAAAAAAGATTGAGGCGAATTAATTACTCCCTTCTTTTTTGGAAGTCAATTAAAAAGAGAATAACTTAGAATGAACCAGCTCTGTCTGACCCTTTAGGAATAAGGTGAATTCTTAGATAGTCTGGGAGAAATAAAACACGACGAATATGGGTATACTGCTTCTCTCATTCTTAGCTAGTCTGGGCTCTGGGAGAAATGAAACACTACGAAATATGGGTATTCTGCTTCTCTGATTCTTAGCTAGTCTGGGATCTGGGAGAAATAAAACACGACGAAATATGGGTATACTGCTTCTCTGATTCTTAGCTAGTCTAGAATCTGGGAGAAATTAAACACGACAAAATATGGGTATACTGCTTCTCTGCAAAGGTTGATCAAGGGAATTCGCATTACCATTCAGAGAAGAAACGGAACCAGTATTATTGACACTATTTGTCGCATGTAGGTTTAGTTTTCATTTTACAAAAAAGTTAAGAAATATTTAATAATTATAATTTATTTGTTCCAAACTTTATTTTGCTTAACTTTACACTCAATTAACTTTTGCCAGGAGATCTGGACCAAAGTACAACATTAGACCTTTCTTTTCTCTCCACTCAAAATACTGGTCCTTATGAAAAAATATACTGAATCTCTATCCGTCTTACTATAATGTAACAAAGTTAATTATTTAGCTTGTCCGACCAAATCAAGTTGACATTAAGTAATATGCCACTGTCTCATCTGAAAAACTCCACTTGATTCGGTCAGGTAATGGTTTAACCTAGTAAAAAATTTGGTGTGCGTTTTATAATAAGACGGTATAAGTTATTCTTTCAACCAAAAACACATCACCGAATAGTTATACTAAAATTGATAGAATTTACATCCAGCTCTTAAACTATAAAGAGTTATAGTGTCTCCCAAGAAGTCAAAGTCGAAGAAATATATTTTTATCTTGATAAGACGCCTTTATAAAAATAGTACCTGGGTGACCGAGCTTTGCTCGGTCAGTTACATCTCAAACATTAACTACATTTTTTTTACCTTGTCTAAAAACAGTACAAAATAAAAAATTATATATAAACTTGAACATTAAATAATTAAATTTTTAACAAAAAAAAACAACCGACTTCAATTTATTTCAGGAGTTTTCTCCATATCTCCGAAGTTCTTCATCACATCTTCACCAAATTAATATGGGACCAACTTGGGAGTAAGGGCTTTCAAACAAAAAAGGAATCATCTAAATCGGTCCACGGTTGACGAAAATATCGCGTAACATACATACAAAAAAAAAAACATACAATCGAATTGATAACCTCCTCCTTTTTTGAAGTCGGTTAAAAAAACAAAAGTAAGTCACCAAGTGGGATTCGAACCCGTAACACTCTTTCTAGCGGTCAGCATCCTTAACCACTGAGCTAAGCGGATGGCGGCCGGCGCGAGGTAATTAGCGACCATATTCTGCGTGAAAAGAAAAACGAATGAAAACTCGAAAACACGCGTTTTCCCAAACATAAGACTGATCTAGATCGATTGTTTACCCCCAAAAACCCCCATATACCAATTTTCAGCAAAATCGTTAGAGCCGTTTTCGAGATCACAGAAATTTATAAATAAATATATATATAAATAAATATACAAGAATTGCTCGTTTAAAGGTATAAGAATCACAGAAATTTATAAATAAATATATATATAAATAAATATACAAGAATTGCTCGTTTAAAGGTATAAGATATACCAATATCCAGCAATATAAATTTTCCTGTCTATAGCTCTTTGGGGAAATGCTGCATGAAGTAAATATTAGCAGCAATTGTTGGCTCTCATTTTGCATTATCAAATTACAGCTTTTAAGTAAAGGCTTCTTGAAATAAACCCTGAAACCCATACCGGCGTAAATAAGAAATTTGATACCGAGGGCACAATTGAAATTCCTTTGTTTTCTTCTTAGATGTAAACTATGATGAGATTTGCTCCTTGTCAGATTTTTTAAAGCCTCCTAGCCCGTTGATTCCCAATTTCCCATTATTGGGCAAAGCCCTCCCCTCCGGCTTACCATTTATTATCCGTCTTGCCCCTTTGTATGCCAGCCATATATTCCTATTTAGATGATAGGACTGTATCATTTCTTTTTCTTTGCAAATATATAACTTTATTTATGTATTAGAAACAAGTTATAATCATTAAACAAGGACTAAATTTGTTACTTGGTTTAAACTATTATTCTGCCAAATCAAGTTGACATTGACAGATAAGATAGTGCCACTTTATTAGATGCCAACTTGATTAGTGCGTTGGTGATTTAAACCTAGTAACGAAGTTAGTCCTCGTTTTATACTGACACGTGGGCTGGCCTTCATCATCATCATCATCATTTCAGCCGCACAACGTCCACTGCTGGACACAGGCCTCTCCCAAAGATTTCCAAAATGACCGATCTAGAGCGGCTTGCATCCAGCGCCTTCCAGCGACCTTGGTCAGGTCGTCAGACCACCTTGTGGGCTGGCCTTATACAAACGAAAAACAACAGTGTGCATGTCTACTGCAGTTTTCATCTCAGGTCGCCTTTTACTGCGGAAGGAGGCAATTTGTATTGATTTGGATTCCATCGAGATAACTCTATTACCTATCCTGTTGAAGTCCGTAATTTGAATTTAGAAAGCGTTGAATAATTCAGGTGCTACGATTAAACATTTTATGTTATGTGCCGTCATCATAAATAATATAAATAAAATTTTATTAAACGAGCGAGCAAAGTTCTCTAAATTTACTTGATTTCCATTTCAATTCATTTATTGCATTCATATCACACATCAGTTCTTAGTCTTACTAATATTACCACTGTTCTTAAGTACAACATGAACCCTGTTGGGTATTGCAAAAATAAAATGGAACGGCAAGCGGGTGTTCTAGTCCAAGAAAAAATATATTACATGAAATAAAAAAATACTATTCAATAGTAATTTTTATTTGCATCATAAACAGAGGCTTTTTATATCATACTAGCCGAAGCCCGCGACTTCGTTCGCGTGGACTTTATGTCTCTGGAAAATGCTCATCAGGCGGAACAACTTTTACTAAGGCGGCATTTTTATATCTCTTATAGTTTAGCTGGACCATTATGGTTCTGCATCAGGCGTTCCATTTTCCAAAATCATTTATACACTATATGTTGCCTAGGCTTAATAGCTATATAACATAAAAGTTTCATTCGAATCCGTCCAGTATTTCCGGAGATTAGCGTGTACAAACAGACAAACAGACATACAGACAAACAGACAAACAGACAAACAGACAAACAGACAAACAGACAAACAGACAAACAGATAAACAGACAGACATTTTTTTTTTTTGAATTCTTACTCTATTTCTACGTCTCCATCGCCCCTAATATTTTTTTTTGAAATATTTTTAATGTACAGACACACTTTTTTTTCTGTTTTATTATACCTATGTATAGATTGTTATTTTATTTTCATTATTATTTTATTCCATGCAATTTTATTTACCATGCACTTTTTGTTATTAAATTGATTTTATTACGTCAATTTTATCAAATTAATTTTATTTTAGAAAGTTATTGTCAAGATTCTGTCTACAGATAATTTATTTTTATAATTATTTTTGTATTTAATTATGTTTAAGAGGTTTTGTATTGTCAGTTGGGTATTTCTTTATCGTTTAAAAACTCGTCTACCGTATAATAGGTCTTTTCTGTAAGTATCAGTTTTAATCTTTTTACAAATAAAGAATCCTTTTTTTTTATTAATCCATTGTTTGTACACACCTACATACATACATACATAGTATTTATGTATATTTGTTCGACGATAACTCGAGTATAGTTTTGATCGGACCGTCATCAATTCAACTTATAAGTTATAACGGCGACAAATTTTTGTGCGAGTAGCAGAAATTTGCAGAAAATAGGGACGTATAGAATTAGTAGCGTGCAGTGTATACAGTCACATAGTATTTGTCTACCCTGTGCCACCTTAATATAGAGGTAATATCGGATACTAGCGAAACATGTACTTTGCTTGATATGCGGCCCTCGTGATTTAAGTAAGATTACTGCCTACCCTGTCTAACATATTTGTGCATGTCACTGGTGTGGAAAGACAATGGGAGGCCTTTGCCCAGCAGTGGTAAACAATACCTACATACTTACTAGTAAAAAAATTAATTAAATGGCTTGCCAGATTTTCTTGGAACGTAGCTAAGGACTAGTATATTTAAATGCATAATATAAATAGGTATATTTAAATTTGCCCTGTGGTTTCCGGCAGAGTAGAATAGGACCACTCCAAGTAAAAGAGTACAAGCTAAACAAAGCTTATAAACATCAATGAGACCTCTCCAACCCGTCTGGCCAGCGGGGAAAGTGTAGGCCAAGTCCCCTGACTGCTCTGGCCAAGTATGGCTCTGGTAGTACAGAGGGTCGTGCTCCCGCAGTGGAGACAAAAAGACCTTATGATGATAAAAATAATAAATAAATATGGCCAAATTACACTGATTGAGCTAGCCCCAAAGTAAGTTCGAGACTTGTGTTATGGGATACTAACTCAACGATACTATATTTTATAACAAATACATTTATAGATAAACATCCAAGACCCAAGACAATTTGAAAAAGGCCATTTTCCAACTTGTCCTGACCGAGGAACGAACCCGATGATATTTAAACAACATCGAATTTATATCTAAAGTCCTCCAATACGCATTTATTAATCGGTTAAAAATGTAGTGCTTACAGTAACAGGCAATCAAAATGAAATTCTCTGTTGATATGATGAAAATCCAGCGGATTTTCAGCAAAACATTTTCATTTCCAGCCACAGCCACCTTAAAAAATCGAGTCGCGACGTAGATTTATCGAGTTAAGAGAAAGTTGAAATAAAATGAAACTTTTATGGGCAAAAAATATTCGCGTTTTAATTTAGTTGAATGTACGAAGTTGTTTCATCGCTCAGGCTCGGCTTTTCAGCACTATATATCAACTCCCGAAAATCGCTTAGATACCTACTTAAGTCGACAGTTTTTATTCATGACAACAAATAACTTTTTGCGAAATACTCAGCCGAGATTTTCAACCCCCGACAAAAGAGAGGGGTGATATAAGTTGTCGCTGATGTCGGTCTGTCTGTGCCTGTCTGCTACAATGGCACTGTATTGTAGCTCTCGAACGGATGGACCAATTTCGATGTTTTATATAAGTATAGCATCTATTTTAGTAGATATTTTTTTGAGATTTTAAGTAGATAATGTATTTATTATATATTTGTGGACAAAACAATATAAATTTTACGAGGTATGTACGTATTAATTAAAAAGAAATATTTTATAAATCTCGCTTCCATTTTCCCTTGGCAGTAAATTCATTCATCGGTACTAATTAATTGAATGAAACATAATTGTGAGGAATTACTCATTTGTTGAAAACATTAAGACAGCTTTCATGTATAGGTGCGTTCGTAGGTTAAATTTGCTATTAGTGTTTTTTTGAAAATAAATTTACTGTTTTATACCTGTTTTTGAGAATTAAGGCCCATTTAGACGATGAAAGTTTCTTGCTTGTTGCATACGATTTTATTGTAATGTACCAATGTGTATTCCCATGCTGGTCTAGGAGAAATAAAAAAACTTAGAATGTACCAGCTGCTTCTCTTCCCACGCAGATCGTAAAAGCAGATCGAGGGAATGGGCAAAAATGCAAATCATGTTAACCCTTTGTAGCGCAAATTTTTCGATTTTCATAAAACTTACATCATTGGTCAATAATTATCCAAATAACACGGGAAAAAATAAAAATTTTTGCTTTGTTTAACGGCCAAAATTTTAAAAAGTTTAGAATTTTCGAAAAAATGCCCCCCTTTTTAAAATAAAATAATTTTTCATTGTCGTAATTTTTATATATGAATTATAAAAATATGTTTAATTTCCTATTTTATGCAGTTTATTTTTTGTCAATTTGACAATATTAAGAATATAAAATATTTTTTTTTAATAAAAATGGATTTTGGCTCTATCGTTCGTTGTCGCAAGAAAGTTGACTTGGTATAGACAAAAAAAGAAAAAAATTTAAAGATTTATTGAACAGTTAATTTCTTTTTTTAAATACCAAAAGGATATTACAACTGAATTTAAAACATTTAAAAAATATTAAAAGTAATAAAAATAATTAATAAAATAAAAAAAATCCAGTACGTTGCATATATGCAACACGACGCTACAAAGCTATTTGTTTCCTTAATCCACATTCTCGCCCGCCGTCACGCTAAAAGTGTTCTTTGAGTCTTGTGGCCCTGAGCTCTATCTGCTTAAAGCCGCAAGACCTAAATTATGACGTCTGCCCCAACAGGGATTATGACGTTATAGCTTTAAGCAGATAGACGACGAGGCAGTTTAGACTTACTTTGAACAACTTTTTCTAAAGTAGTTAAAATATATATTCGTATTTTTCTATATTTAAATATAAAATAGTAATTAAAATATACATAAAATTAAAAAAATATATGTTATACAAAATGCTGTGAAATGATCTGATTATTATTTAATGGCTTCAATAATGTGTCTGGTAATCATAATTTTTTTAAACGTAAATTTAATTGTTTGCACAGAATTAACCGGTCAAAAACCGCACGACATTAATACGAGTAAATGTCCACGTTCATTGTCTTACTATTGTGTCTGGTGTTGGCGGTAATGGAACGGTAAATAAAAGTATTACATACAGAACGGATCTCAGCCGCCCTTTGAACACCCTCCACAAGGCGAGAACAGGAGAGGGGTGCGGTGTTCTTAGGTAGGAAGTCTGGACAAAGCCTTCCAAAGTTAAAGCACACAAAGGCCATTTAAAAGTTCAGTTAGTACAAGAAGCGTCGTAAGGGCTAACAATGCAAATGCAACTTAACAAACTTGGAAGGCTTTCAATATTTCTCAAACAGTATTATTGAGAAGTTTTCTCTGTTCCTCAAAGAATAAATGAGTTGTAGTGTAGTTATCAGGGTTCCGTATCTAAAGGTTAAAAACGAGACCCTTTTTAGTCTGTGGCTTAGTGATAATCATGCGACGCTGACACACCGGAGGTCCCGGGTTCAATCCTCGGTTAAAGTCAGAATGGAAAATTATCTTTAGTATCAGCTTCCTGCATACCAAATTTATCGAAATTGTCCAGCCGTTTGCGCGTGAAGAAGTAACAAACATACACACACACACACACTCACAAACTTACGCCTTTATCATATTAGTGTGATTTTTCAAAACCGATTTTGATAAAATTTCTATGGGACCACCTGACAAGTATATAGCCTTTCAAACAACAAAAAAAATTTTCTAAATCGGTCCAGACATCTTCTTGTAATCGGTGAACATACTTAAAGACCAATTAATAACCTTCATCTTTTACTTAAGTCGATTAAAAATGTTACTAAAACCATATCCCTACTAAAATCCTTTTCTAGATACCAAGGAACAAGAATATCAAAATCATATCCATAGAATATATCGACGAATAGAATGTAAGAAACAAATCCATTTCGATTAAGAGAATAGCTCTATTAATGAGGATCTGAGTTAATCGTTACACAGACTAAGGGCTTCAACACACCGACTGCTGTAGGTGTCATGAAGTCTGATGTATGTTCTAGCAACGTAACGTAACTATGGTCAAAATCAATCAATCAATCATCGTCAGATCTTTTTAGTCTCCACTGCAGGAGCACGACCCTCTCTGTACTACCAGATCCATTCTTGGTCACAGCAGCTATAGGATTTGGCCTACACTCTCCACGCTGGCCAGACGGGTTGGAGAGGTCTCACTGATGTCAATAAGCTTTGTTTAGCTTGTATTTCTTAAGTCGCCTTCTTCGACATCCACGGGAAGACTTGGAGTGATCTTATTCTACTCTGCCGGAAACCACACCCACACGGCAATAATAATAACAAAAAACATATTACAGAAAAATTGTATGTAGGCATTCTGTGTCTACAAAAGACAGCAAATACCCGAAAATTACTATAACGTATTGCATTGAAATTAACACAGGCATAATTATAATAGTAAGGAATATAATAGTGGCTCTATGAGCTGTAGATCTACCGACTTCTACATTAAACTACACAACCGACTTTGATAAAATTTCTATGTAACCACTGGGAAGCATACTTTGTGAAAAGCTATTTCCAGTCTGATTAAGATATTGCAGGCTAGAATCACCTGATTATTAGAAAAAGAAAGAAGATGCCGTGTTTCGGAACGTATAAACTGTGTGTCACAAACGCCATCTAGCATTTGCTCAAACCTTACCAAGGATTGGTCCTGGTGTACCCTTTGGGTTGTGGAGGTCAGACGGCAGTCGCTGTGTAAAAAAATAAGTTACCTCGTCAAGGACCTCGGAAGCATTACAGCTGAGAATGTAAACGGGAATACGCTTGGATGTTGATGTCATAATAAATAAAATTAAAATGCTACTTCGCCTAATGTGTGGATCAGAAGATTAATTTTCGTGCTTTCAGCGTTTGTTACATGTTACAAGGTTCGTAACACTTTGTAGAGCCAACTGTTAATTGATCCGAACTTTCGGCACAGACTTAATGTAATTCAAACCTGAAATTCTGCATGTATAACGAGACGCATGTATGACAAAACCCTTAGGGTTGAAACCGGGTAGGGAATCTTGTAGGTTTCTCGTAAACACTGAGTTGTTACGTTTTTATTGCCGCCCCATAAAGACCCGTGGATAATTGCATCCCAACCAATTACGCGTCGAACGCGCTCTTATTAGGGAGTTTCCGAGTGTATTCTGCATTTATGATGTCTAACGCCTCTACTAGAATAATTTGCAATCCAAACACACCTTTACTGTTTATAAATTTGCCGTGTGGTTTCCGGCAGAGTAGAATAGACCACTCCAAGTCCTCCCGTGGATGTCGTAGAAGACGACTTAGGAAATGCAATCTAAACAAAGCTTATAATCATCAATGAGATCCCCTCCATCCCTTCTAGCCAGCGAAGAGAGTGTAGGCTAAACCCTTACTCTGGCCAAGTAAGACTCTGATTGTACGGAGAGGGTTGTGCTCCTGCAGTGAAGACAAAAAGACCTGATGATGATGATGATGAAAACTACACCAAACAAGTTGTTTGGTGTAGTTTTTGTCGTCGTTCGGCGTTCAAACGACGATTATTTTTAAGGAGGTAGCCTCGAATGGTCTTAAAAGCAATTAGTCTACGTAGAAACTCGTCCAAAACGCAACTCATCTAAGTTGCAACTAGTCTCAAATGTTATTTTGACTTGATTGCAGCTAGCCCCCTATGTTCTGTTGTCAATAGATAACTTGAGCAAAGTCAGATGCCCTTAGACAGCTTGAAAAAGCAGCTAATCGTATACCTTTAAACGAGCAATTCTTGTATATTTATTTATATGTATATAAATTTATTTCTGTGATCTCGGAAACGGCTCTAACGATTTTGCTGAAATTTGGTATATGGGGGTTTTAGGGGGTAAACAATCGATCTAGATTAGTATTATGTTTGGAAAAACGCGTGTTTTCAAGTTTTCTTGCTTTTTTCTTTCCACGCAGAATATGGTCGCTAATTTCGTCCTGCTGGCCATTGTACGTCTGGTCCAGCGGGTTAAGACGCGGGTGGCCAGAAAGGAGCGTTACGGGTTCGAATCCTGCTCGGTGATTTACTTTTGTTTTTTTTTATATGGTCAAGTTTATATATAATTTATTAATATTTATTGTTTTTAGACAAGATTAAAAAAGTTTATGTAGATTATAATCTACATAAACTTTTTTAAACCTAAACACCACCATATTACAATAAAAAGTAATAACCGTAAATAGTAATAATAAAGCAAAGCTCAATTGCCCAGGCACTTACACTAATGAAGGCACTCGATTAGAGAAAAATAGATTAATTTGTAAAATATTTAGTAAAAGTAAAACATTTTCTTTATACTTGTACTATAACTTTACAAAACATCTCTAAATCGATAAACACCTTGCCAAATAGCGTATTTTTCCCGAACTAATCTGTTTACTGTATTGATTCCGCGAAAAAATATCATAACAACATAATTGGGCGTAAGCCCTGAATAATTGGCAATTTACGAGAAAGTTGTAGCAGAGACGCAAATGAAGGGAAATAATCGGAATTGTTACCCACCAACGCTTCCCAACAGTCGCTAATTGGAGAGGTTTTTACCTGGTAATTGAACATGAGATACAGATTTTTTATAATACTTTAAGCTTTATACCCACGCCTTGTTGTACAAATCGGAGCGAGCAAATTCTAACGCTGTTTCCATGGAGCTCAACATATAAATAGTTAAAAATATTAATTTGTATCTTGATCAGTTGCTGAAGAAGGCAAAAGCGGCCAAGTGCGAGTCGGACCCATGAAGGGTTCCGTAGTAGCAAATAACATAATATAAAAGTCTTGTAGTATGTTTTTTTAATTTTTATATTTGAGTTGATTGAATGAAAGGTAAATCGCCGTTTACGATTTATGACGTATTAAAAAAAAACTACTTATTAGATCTCGTTCAAACCAATTTTCGCTGGTAGTTTTCATGGTAATGAACAACATATATTTTATTTAGTTTTATCATTCTCTTATTTTAGAAGTTACGGGGGGAGGGACACACTTTTTTCCACTTTGGAAGTGTCTCTCGCGCAAAGTATTCGGTTTAGAAAAAAATGCTATTAAAAACCTCAATATCATTTTTGAAGACCTATCCATAGATACCCCACACGTATGGGTTTGATGAAAAATAAATTTTTGAGTTTTAGTTCTAAGTATGGGGAACCCCCAAAATTTACTGTTTTTTTCTATTTTTGTGTCAAAACCTTAATGCGGTTCAAATAATACATCTACTTACCAAGTTTCAACAGTATAGGTCTTATAGTTTCGGAAAAAAGTGGCTGTGACATACGGACGGACAGACAGACAGACAGACATGACGAATCTATAAGGGTTCCGTTTTTGCCATTTGGCTACGGAACCCTAAAAGCATCTCAGACTAGCTGCGATGTAGGCTAAGTAACATTTTAGACTACTTGCATTTCGTACGAATTGATATTTAGACACTTTCAGCAGTAGACATAATAACATAGGGGACTAGCTGCAATTTAGTCAAAATAACATTTGAGACAACTTGCAACTTAGACGAGTTGCTATCTAAACGAGTTACGAGTTGCGTTTTAGCCGAGTTTTCACATAGGCTATTTGCATTTAAGACCATTCGAGACTAACTCAACCAAGGACATCGCAGGTTTGAGGTTCGTAATAACCTGTATTAAAAACAAATCTTTATATATAAAAATTACGTGTCTCGTTGTTTGTCCGCGATGGACTCATAAACTACTGAACCGATTCTAATTTTATTTTGCACATCGTCTGCAATTTGATCCAACTTGCAAGATAGGATAGCTTACATCTCAATTTATAGTCGCAATATTATTTTACTGCACTGGACTGATGCAGATACGCCGGCGTCATAAAGTTCACGCGAACGGAGTCGCGGGCACCAGCTAGTAAAAAAAATAAAATTAAAAAAATCTTTACAAAACAAGCTTTTATTATTTATCTATCTACTTGTTAATAAAAAGAACAAAAAAGTTAAAAAAAAATTATTTTCTGATATGAAATGTACCATTTTACAGAGGTACACTAGCTTCAACTTGCGACTTTGTACGCGTGTCTGTCGGCTAGTAGCTGACTTTATACATGAGTAACCCGTTAACTCATTTAATAAAGTATAATACCTACTTCGCGAAAGTCGGGAGCCCTCTCAAAGCTACGCTTTTTGCTACTAGTCTATATTAGTTAAATGAGAACCTATTGTTTGACTAGCCTTACCAAGAGTGACGTCACATAATTGCACTACTTTGCTAGATGACCACTTGACCTCGCAACAGTTATTAGTAAATGAAATGAAGACAGAAACAACAGAAAACAAACTTCATTCATTTGTAATATCATTAAATCTGTTATCTCATCAGAAGGCCATGAAACGCGCGTCTAGCAACAGCGAATAGCGTTTATGCATTTTATAATCGTATGTGCCGCTATTTGTAAGTGAAATCTATTGTAATAGTTTGAATCGTATAAGAAAATCCAATAACAAAATTCAAGTGAAATTGGTCTAATAACATTTAATTTAAGCCATTTCGACTCGATAAGAAGAAGTGAAATTGTAGCGAGCCAGACAATTCAGGCGTCGTTTCAACGCAAAAATCAACAACGAAAGTATAATATCTATTATATTTGTGGACAAAACAATATAAATTAAGCGACGTGTATGTATATTTGTTTTTTATTAAATCTTTTTATAAATCTCGCTTCCGTCTCCCCTTGGCAGTAAATTCATTCATTACTAATTAATTGAATGAAACATAATTGTGAGGAATTACTCATTTGTTGGAAACATTACGGCAGATTTTATAGGTACATTTTAGGTGCGTTCGTAGGTAAAATTTATTGTCAGTTATTTCTTTTTTCTCAATAAATTTTCGTCGCAACGAGTTACAATCATAGATCTAATGTAAAACATTCAAGTCTTTGGTGACAACAATCCCGATGTGCCATTTTTGAACCAAAGAGTCACCTAAACGAATGGTTTTTCCACACTAAAAACCCTTCGTTTAGTGACTCCGCGTTTAAAAAATGGAATCCCCGCTTCTTTTTAAAGACTGCAGTCAGTCGTGTATCCGTTGCGTAGACGCAACGCATTGTGGTATACTGCCTGCACTATGGTTCTTTTAAACACATAATTGAGATAAGTATGTCTTTTTTAGAGAAATACCAGTAACATTTGTTCATACATTCTCTACTTCCATAAAATATATAAAAGCAAATATGAATATTGTTCGTGAATTAAAATTGAAGGGAAAAGGATTTACACAGCGACACACGACAGCGCTATGTTGTCGAAACGCGCCGTGTGGAATCGCTTCACTAATTAAAAACATTTATTTATAATTTCATTAGGCATACCCCGTATACCATTGTACCAATATTTAATTGAAACTACTTATGTAGATTTAATAACATACATTTAGCTTGAGTTGAGAGAAATTGATAGATTCCGATACTACTCCGACCCTACATACTTAGACAAGATTCCACATTAATTAAATCATTAGTTTCCGTGAAAAGATTTGTGTTTATAGCCATCCAGATACAATGATTTGTAAAAATAGAGAGGAAACTGATACTTTCCTATCCTCGAGAAACTTAAGAATAATAAATTCAATGTAGTCCCTAATCCGTTAGATGATAACAAGTCAAATTTTACACTTTTTTCTAAATATCAGATCAAAAATTTCGATGGGAATCGTATTAAATAACTAACCGTGACGTCATACTTTTTTTGAGTCATATAACGCACTTAATATCAGTTTTTCCGCATTAATAAAGTGACACTATTTTGTGGCTTTTTTTATCATCTGTACCATTTGGTCTGAGTCTGTACCGAATAATTTATTATTGACCCAGTCCATATCTTATACCTTTAAACGAGCAATTCTTGTATGTATGTATATATATATATATATTTATAAATTTCTGTGATCTCGAAAACGGCTCTAACGATTTCGCTGAAAATTTGTATATGGGGGTTTTCGGGGGTAAACAATCGATCTAGATTAGTTTTATGTTTGGGAAAACGCGTGTTTTCGAGTTTTCATGCGTTTTTCTTTCCACGCAGAATATGGTCGCTAATTTCGTCGCGCCGCGACCGCCTTGATTTAGCTCAGCGGTTAAGGATAGCGACCGCTAGAAAGAGTGTTACGGGTTCGAATCCCACTCGGTGACTTACTTTTGTTTTTTTTATGTTTAAGTATATATTTTTTTATTATTTTGCATTGTGTTTAGACAAGTTTAAAAAAAATTTATTAATGTTTGAGATGTAACCGAGCAAAGCTCGGTCGTCCAGGTACTACCTATTTAAGTCTCTTATACATTTAATCGAGCAATTCTTGTATACCTATGAATATAAATTTATTTCTGTGATCTCGCAAACGGCTTTAATGATTTCGCTGAAAATTAGTATATGGGGGTTTTCGGGAGTAAACAATCGATCTAGATTAGTCTTATGTTTGGGAAAACGCGTGTTTTGCAAAATATTTCGTCTTCCCGGCCACTGTCCATCTGGTCCAGCGGGTTAAGGCGCGGACGACAAGAAACGAGTGTTACGGTTTCGGAACCCGCTCGGTGACTTACTTTTGTTTTTTTATGTTAAAGTTTGTATATATTTTTTGTTTTTAGACAAGTTTAAAAAACTTTATGTAGTTTAACACCTAAACACTACCATATTACAATAAATAGTAATAACCAGTCGCCCAGGTACTCCCTATTAAACTATCATGTCTATTTATTATTCCAAATCATTGCCAGTACATTACAGTCCACAGACCCTTTTGTCGACTGTATCCCAGGGCTCTCGTAAAGAGAGTCCCTTCCCACCTTTCGAGTGCTCCGCAATAATCAACTGAATACTGATCGAATTCATTCAATTTCATTCCTTTTTGTTTACATAACGTGATATGCTATATTTTTTAATTAACGAGATCTTGCGGCTCACTGCTGGACAAGGATTTTTCCTTTCTTGTTCACTTATCTACCTAAATTCCGAGCAATTTGCTGTCATATTTTATGAGCACATTATGCATATCATCATTATGCAATTAATATTATGTTTCAAAGTCAGGTTCTTGTCAATAAATCCCCGTGGCCACCACCAGATTTAATCATACTAATATTATAAAGGCGAAATTTGTGTGTGTGATTGTTACTTCTTCACGCGCAAACGGCTGGACCGATTTTAATGAAATTTGGTATGAAGCTGACACCCTGGATTAACACATAGGCGCGGGTAACACGCAGCTAGTTTTAAATAAAATAAATATATAAGGACATATCACACATTACACTGTTGAGCTAGGCCAAGATAAGTCAATAATTGTGTTAAATACTATCACGTCTTTATCCCTAATAGGGCGGACAGCATTTTGGGCCTTGCGGCCTTAAGCAGACAGAGCCGCAAGACTCAAAGCCCCCTTTCAGCATGATGGTGGCGAGAAGGTGAAAAAGGGAATTAGAATATTTCCTCGATCTGCGAGACTACATTTTATTTTTATTTTTTCTCTCAGACCAGCAATACTATAAATTAAAATATAAAAACTTACCAGGTATACATACGTACATAAGATTATACATTACATTATTTTATTCATAGGTACAAACCCTACATGCCTTGATAGACAAAGACCCTTCGCATCTAAATCCCAGGGTCCTCGTAAAGACCTGTTCTACACCTACCACTGTTACGCAACGGTCGACAGAATACTAATAGAGTCAATTGAAAACCTTTGCATTCTATATGACTCGTCCCGTTCCCAACACATGTAAATAATAACAATAAATAAATAAATATATACGGACAAATTACACAGATTGAGCTAGCCCCAAAGTAAGATCGCGACTTTCGTTATGGGATACTAGAGGTATTTATAACAAATACATGAGATAAATATATCATTGTAAAGGGTCGTAATTTTTTTTTTAAACTTACAGAATTATTTGTGCAACTGTTGTACGCAAGCTACTGCTACATTGCAAATCTAATTTTAGAATCTGTTTTAGCAGAGTTTATTATTCTACCTACCTATCAGGTAGAATAATAAACTCTGCTAAAACAGATTCTAAAATTAAACCTTCAAAAGTAACACGTTTTTGAGTTTCGAAAAAAAGGTTATTTCGAATTTGACGACTTCCGTGGCGTAGAGGTCACCATGCTAGTCCGCCACCCAGAGGTCCCAGGTTCGATTCCCGGTCAGGGCAAGTTGGAAAATGGCCTTTTTCAAATTGTCCTGGGTCTTGGATGTTAATCTATATATGTATTTGTTATAAAATATAGTATCGTTGGGTTAGTATCCCAAAACGCAAGTCTCGAGCTTACTTTCGGGCTAGCTCAATCAGTGTAATTTGTCCCTATAAATTTTTATACATTTTTTTCGAATTATTTAAAATAAAACTTTCTCAATCTTATACAAATACGTTATTACGTCTTTATCGTTAACGGGGTAGACAGAACCTAGGGCCGTAAGACCCAAAGGCCACGCTTACTCTGATGATGGGAAAACAATCATAATAATGATGGGTTGCTAGCCGCATCGCCTATTAACATGATAAAATCTCGCCTCTTGCCTCATCGATCAGGAAGAGAAGCAGATGGTACATTCAAAGTTTTTCTTTTCTCCCAGAAAAGCGTGGAAGATTGATACCATCATTATTACGCATTCAATCCCCATGATCATGTTTATCGATTTGAAAGTAAGTACAGAAGCAGCTCCCCGGAGACATAACTTCTTCATATCCGTGAAATATTACCGAAGATTCGAACAGTAATAATTTGCGAACGAATGAAATATTTGGATCGAGTTTTCTTTGAGCGCGTATATGTACACATACCTAGAAGTATTCAATGTTAAGATAACATTATGGCGTTGTGTTATATTATATTACAACCTGGCAACTCCATTCGCAGGCAATTAGAAAATGACGACAGCTTTTTTTTCTAAAATCAGATTTTAATGAAACAAAGCCTTTATGTTGCTCTGAGCTTTATCTATTATCGAAAATCACGTAATTATCTGTAGTTTCGAAGATTAGCGTAAACATACATACATACAGACAGACAATTTTGGTACTAATTTTTTATCGCGCTCACTATTTCATAAATTTGTTAAAAGTACAGACATACAATTTTAACTGTTTAATAAAACAGTAAATAACATATATGTAGGTAATATGTTTGATAATGGTGTGGACATAAAGGAATGACCATAGTTATCTGGAAAATTCAAAATGGGCGTTGTGCCACCTGTCACTTTTTCTGATTGCTGTTTTCCATCTTGCTATGGATGACTTTTGCAAAATGTTAACTTTGACTTCGTACACCCCTAAAAGGCAAAAGACGTGACGTGTTAATAAAAATTTTTGCTTGATCCATGGTACAATAAAATAAGGTATTCTCTTCCCGTGACAGCGGATGACGTAGGTGGAACTTGACTACGTCATCAGTTTGATATGTTGCCACTGTGTGAAATTGAATTACCTGAGCGTAATGCATTTTTGAACTTTATATACCAATTTCGAATTAATAATCCATTATATCAATTTATAAAGTATTGAATTGACGAATCACGCATGAATCGCGAGATACTAAATAGCTAAGTTACTTAATATTTTTTTAAATATTCATGAACTAATTGAGAAAGTCCTTAAATTTACCGAAAAGAACAATCAGTGGCAACACTTTGTGACGTAGTCAAGTTCCATCTCGGGAAGAGAATACCTGTTTTATTATACCATGGCTTGATCCATCTCTGGGTCATCCTGTATAGTCCTCTCTGGTTTATTTCTAATGCAACGTACCTATATTTCAATAAATAAAGTATATAACTTATACTCTGGTTTTATAATTTAAAGATAATAGTTTTGTGGTTTTGAAATTGTCTGTAATCTGCATTACACATAACTATTTTTATAAAAAGCTACTCAAACACATTCTGAACTTACCTTAATCTTTATTTCCATGAATCCGAAGACTGCACTTAGGTCTTTATCAATCGTACTGTCACACTTTACACAGTTTCCGATCGTTTAGAAAACTTACACAGCCCTTACACAGAAAAATACTATTTTACACTCTACATGAAGTTACTTTAGCACATATAGACAAATTTCGAGGCTCAAATACCGTACCTACTAATTACCGAATGTTGACACTTATTTTTTAAATTTTTAATCTACCGTTTATGATTCCAAATTTGAATTTTCCGATGGCGGGAGAGGAGCGCGGGCCCGCGCGCTTGCCTCCGCTTGAGCCAAACATTTTATCACACTGAATGTCGGAAAATCTGCCGTTAGGGACGTCCGCACGTCGACTTTTATTGTTCGTAATAATTTTATTATCAGCAGACATAAAACGCTGTCTTCTTAAACATGTTGTAAATAAATACTCTCTCAGTCGTAAAGAGTACGTTTTAAGACCTTATTCAGGACTCATATTTATACGTACTTTTAGTGTGCAATATCTTTGCCTTTTTTCTTTGATAATTTATTTAGTATCATAAAACGATAAGTTTATTATTTAACATTGAAATCTTCTTTTCCTATCTCCCCCTGTATGGGCAAAAGGGAGACACAACACGTCATCAATTCAATCTGTCAACCGTTGCACTCTTGATTTCGCTTCAGGATAATCCAAGCTATTTAGCTTCCGAGATGACGGTACGGCGCCAAGTGTGTATGGGGTGCCACCTTACGCCCCCCCGTGGGTTCCAATCAAGAGCTCTACAGGGAATATGGTCGTGAAGCCAACGCAAGGTATGACCGATTCAGCTCTACTTGCGTCTACAGATTTGTATGTAAATTGGATCTTCTCATCCTCTCTCCTCATTCGAGATAACCGTGTCTGGCAAAAAAATACTCATTATCATAGGCAACGGTTTACGAAGACCTGAAGACTAGGTCTAGGTCTTTCAACATCTTCCAAGTCTTACACCCATATAGCAGCACCAACGTTGGTATCAAAGATTTTTAGTTTCACTCTTTTGGAGAGGTGTTTGGCAGGCGCGTGCTTTCCATAGAGACACAAAGACATTGTCTACCCGGAGGTTCCCTAATATATGCGCATTTTTTTATTTAAAAATAAATTATAATAGGCCCTATTTTCAAATAAACGCGCGCTTTCCTGTCCATCGCGCAATATGCTGGCTACGTACTCGCTAACTTAGGGTAGGTATACGTATATATATACGCAGTACTCTAGGCAGCTACCTAGAAGACAATTCTCCGTAGTGTCTCGATTTACACACATTCACAGTGCACTGATAGGAATTTGCGTCTGTAGTCTGATCGTCTACGTATTTCATCGACGCACACACACGCGAAATTTCCGCACACACAACCAATATCTAAGACAAGAGCTAATGCATGCGATTTTTAAAACGCGTCAGTCATAAACAAAGCTAATTTTTGTATGGAAAAAACCATTAGGTTAGTGAAACGCTTATTTTCAAAAATGACCCTTATCTTTAAGCTAGTTCTATCTCAATAATCAACGTTTTTTATCTCTTTTCACTTTTGACCAATAAGGAATGATATCGATTTCGAGCCTTTTCATTTGTTCCCTAATGCATAGACATGATGAAAAATAGAAAGTTATTGGTTCTCGCTTGTGTTACGCTACCAATTTAAATACGCGGAAAGATGTTCGAGGATAAAATGAAATTACGTAAACTTTTGTGTTAGTCGTATATATTTGATATTTTTTCTTGTCCAATGATAATTATTTGCATTGTTGCATTACAAATGATTACGATCTGCTCTGAATCTGAACTTTGTTTGCGATATTAAATGAAATTAGGAGAAAAACTTTATTACCGCTTTATATGCATTGAACATATTATGCAATGGAAAGTTTTTCATGTAAAAGTTGTGCGCCTGGTGTTTGATTGCTAAATTTTGAGGACAAAAGAGCAATAATCATAAATGGCCGATGCCAGCCTATTTTGGATTTCATTCAAACAAGCGGTAAGCTAAAAAGAACATTTAATAGTATTATTCAATATGACGCGTTTATGTGGCTCTCGGGATGTAAACACACTAATAGGGTCAGTTCAGTCAGAGAGCTTTTTTTTGTCCCACTGCTGGGCAAAGGCCCCACAATTAGTCTATCCTGCAATAATCGGTAATGCACGTCCCTGGTGTTTGGAACGCCACACGGGGCGTAGGCCTGCAAAAGCACCTTTTGCCTTGTTCATCCGAGATGTTCATGCGACGTCTATATTGGTGCCTCCGGTAAATTGACACAACACTTCGCAGGTAAGTGGGACTATTTGCACTTCCTCCCCGTTGACAAATAAAGGGGAATTGTCACGTGAGGAATGGCACACTTAACATTGTAATAAAACTTTACTAATATGCGAAAAAAATAACTTTACTCTTGACTGTACAGACTGTACTATGAAGCTATTTCATTTAATTTTTATGTCCATATTAGTTTCAGTAAAATGTAATAATATTAAATAAGAGTGTAAATCTTATCCCCATTTCATAAACTCCCGCACACCAACACAGGGAGTGGAGGGATGCCTGAAAAACAGCGTTACCTCCGACTCCGGTCAGGGGTAACACAAGCTGAGGTATTCCTTTGCCTACTTGCAACGTTTTATTAACTGTTTTTTTTTACTTACTTAGTGTACTGTAGACTTATAGTATGGCAATAAATGATATTTTTATTTTATTTTATTTTATTTATTATCCAAAACAACCTCAAAATATTAAACATAACTTATGAACAAGTTATACGAGATGTAACAAAAAGGTGAAATAATCCTTGAATGATCGTTGGGCATGTTCAGTCCGTGTTATGGGACGCCTTACTTATCTGTATAAGAAAAATCAAAAATACGATTTTTTTTATTATAAGTATTTTTTTTAAATCGAATTTTAGATTTTTCTATGACAACGTTAAAAGTTTTGGTACTCTGATTTTATTCTTGGGCAAACCGTTCAATATCACGGAGTGAGCTTGATAAATTCCCCTTTCTCTAACAGTCTATAGACATACTTAGACTAGAATAGACAGCCTGTATAGGTATTAAGCCAATATTTGATTTACTTCCTAACTTTTGCATTACAAATACACTTTTACATAACTTCAAATCGTCGTCATTTATTTTAAAGCAAAAGCAACCGCTTTTAACTTTAACAAAGACGCATAAAAAATAAGGCTAAAGATAAAAACTAACCTAAACCGTAATCCATTAATCAACTCATCGATATAAAATGATCGACATTTCCCACCCCTACACATCTCGACAGCTGTCACGCGCGTCCCGCACGGCAACCGTATAGCATTGGTCGCCTCCGCGCATGCGCCCTTTATGTTTTTCGTTCCAAATTTGAATTCTTTGTACATCTGTGGGCTCTATAAATCTTTGGGGGCCAATTCGTAGTTCATCACTAATTTTGTAAACGAAAACATGCTTGGCGGAAAATGCGGAAGGAAAAATGTTTTATGTCCTATTACGGAGAATATATGAGTAGATTGTATTACGGTTGACTTTTGCTATGTATTTTAATATACTTAAATTATAATATAATCAGTGTAAGTAATTTGTCCCTATATTATATTTATTTATGTATTGTATAAAATATTCTGATTTAATATGATAATTTGTTTACCAAATTCTTTGAATATTTATTTTATGTGTAACTATGAAATTTAGCTTAAGTCTAAATATACCAAAAAATTAAGATCTCACCTACATTCGTTGGTTAAAGTAAGCTACAAGATAAATAAATACTTTAAAGAATTATATGTACCGTACATTAATATATATACGACAACATCAGTGAAATTTACTTTCAATTCAATTCAATTCATTTATTGCATTCATATTATACATCAGTTCTTAGTCTTACTAATATTACCACTGTTCTTAAGTACAACATGAACCCTGTTGGGTATTGCAAAAATAAAATGGAACGGCAAGCGGGTGTTCTAGTCCAAGAAAAAATATATTATATGAAATTAAAAAATACTATTCAATATTAATTATTATTTGCATCATAAACAGAGGCTTTTTATATCATATTGTTATTATTTTATTCCATGCACTTTTTGTTATTAATTTGATTTTATTAGGTCAATTTTATCAAATTAATTTTATTTTAGAAAAATAATGTCAAGATTCTGTCTACAAGTAATTTATTTTTATAATTATGTTTGTATTTAATTATGTTGAGAGGTTTTGTATTGTCAGTTGGGTATTTCTTTATCGTTTAAAAACTCGTCTACCGTATAATAGGACTTTTCTGTAAGTATCTGTTTTAATCTTTTTACAAATAAAGAATCCTTTTTCTCAGCCCTTAGGCTGTCAGGTAAGGCGTTATATATTTTAGTAGTCATTGCTAATGGTCCAGATTTAAAGATTTCCATTTTTGAAGAAGGTAATATTAATTGATTTTTTTTCCTTAATGGATAACGTCGCGGTAATTCTTCTTTCTTTGTATAAAACTGGGGATATTTGCGTACAAACTTGCAGGCCTCCAAAATATAAATCGAAGGTACAGTTAATATTTCGAGGTTCCTAAAATATGGCTTGCAGCTCTCTCTACTTTTAATATTAGTTATTATTCTTATACATTTCTTTTGTAGGAAGAGTAGTCTATTTGAGTCAGTGCTGTTTCCCCCACTTTAATTAAATACTTGATAACCATATATGTGTACTATGATAAGGTAATTCATGTTCTACACATCTCGTAACCTCGTAGCGCTTCAAGGTAAACTGTTGCTACACAGCGCTACGATTCCAGATCTATGGACAATTTTGAAATTTCATTAAAAAAAATTAAACAATAAATAAGGTTCAATCCGAATATTATAATAAAATAGTATAAATTTAATATTATAATTTATAATTTGGCTGGGAAAAAAGTCACCTTGCATGTTGTACTTATTTTATAAGCCCTGCAAGCCGTCTCGTCGACGTCACATTCGTAGCACGTCTAAGCTACGCCGTAGCCACAACGATACCGCTACGATTGATAGCTCTACGAGTACACACAGAGATGGGCGCGTTTACTCGTGTCAAGCAAAGATTTAGAATATACAGGTGGTATTAAGGGTCCTCCCCGCGCTAGCGACCTTGAAAACACAAAAAAATTAATTTCTCTTTCTGTATGTGAGATTATCAGAAACCCTCGTACAACTTTTTAGCTAGTATCCTTAAGTTTCATTAGAACCTCGAAAATCATTGAAATAAAATACCCTGAATTTTCCTTTGCAAAAAATACTAAAAACGGCCATTTTTGACTCTTTTTGTAAAGGTTTCTAAACCGGATAAGTATTTCAATGACTTTCGAGGTTCTAATGAAACTTTAGGATACTAGCTAAAAAGTTGTACGAGGGTTTGTAATAATCTCACTTACAGAAAGAGAAATTAATTTTTTTGTGTTTTCAAGGTCGCTAGCGCAGGGAAGAGCCTTAAGGGTTAAGAACTTAGCGGAAGAAAGAGAGACATGGAAAGCACTCCACCGACAAGAGCCCAGCTCTGAAGAAGATTAAGGGTTACCTAGAGCCGCATTACTAGATAAATTAACTATAGGTATCATCATCATATCAGCCACAGGAAGTCCACTGCTGGACATAAGCCTCTATAACTATAGGTATAATTGGGTCTTTTCCTAAGTCAAAAATAAATTATTTTGTACTGATAACAAAATAAAACGTCGCAAAATAATGTCACTTGTCTTTCAACATATCCATTTTAACGTGATTTTAAATTTATTATTGCAAAAATACTGATAATAAGAGCGCTATTTGACTCCAAAAAACTATGACGTCATCTGCCTGTATTTCATACAAAATCCCATAACCAAACTGTTTGTTTTGACGTTTAGACAAAAGGATCTGATTAGACTTGTAGGAAAATAGCGTATTACTGCGCCCACCTAATTCCAAGTTATTTTTTTCCTCCACCCAAAGGTTGGCTGGAAGAGATTGCATTTATAGCGATAAGTCCGCCTTTGTGCCTAAATTGTTTCTTGTTGTTGTTGTAATTTTTTATGTATATCATGGTGCAATAAAGTTAATTTTTATTGTATTAGGAAAAATATTAAACGATATCTGTTTCCTTACAAATAATTTATTTCAAATGGCACTGGACCTGCTACTAACATTTGAAGTGTTGTTCATGTATCCCCTTGTATCCCTTATAAAGTTTACACCTACAAGTATCTTGAACACTTTGTGCTTTGGACTTTGGAAGGCACGTTAAGTGATGTTCGTAGGAGAAAATGCCGAAATATTTTATATCTGGATAGAAAACAGCAATAATTAATTATGTAGTCAGTGAGTGGAAAGAGAAGGTTTAAACCGGCTTCAGCTGGAAGAACTTGGCCGATCGTGCTTAGGTGGTGGATTGTTTAACTGATATTAAGAGCGCTATTTGATTTCAAAAAAGCATGCTACAAGCAAATGAAATTTAGTCAGTGACTGGAAAGAGAAAGTTTAAACCACTAGTTTCAGCTGGAAAAACTTGGCTGACCGTGCCAAGTTGGTGGATTGTTTTTTCTGCCACGCACACACTAAAGACCTAACTATTGATCAATTAGCATCGGTCAGATAAGTTAGTAAGTCGGATAAGTAAGTATACTATTGAGTTCGTTAGTTACATTAGGAATAAAAAAACATTCATCATCAAGAAACATTGGAATAAAAAATCAGATTAAAAGATTTTTAAAATTCTGAACTGGGCATACCTATACAACGTTGCATGACGCGTAATAAATCACAGCACGGGCTATTCCTTAAAGTACTAGTAGTTTGTCCCGAATTATGAACTCATCTCGGCCACCCCTTGACCGATTCCGGCTTCTTCTACATGCCTACCAAATTTCATGAAGCTCCGATTAAAAGTACTTTTACTAGTTATATTCAAACAAATATACATACAAACGCCGGATTGTTCAAGTAGCCTCTGAGATCTTTGTTTAATAATTATATTATAATAGCATTCAAAAAGCAAAAACAAACATTCCACATTCCCATACAAATTGCCAGGGCGGCTGCACACTTATTGTATGGAAATGTCGTTTTTTTTTGTTTTTTGTGTTATGTTAATTTCATTATACAGTAGACATGGGTGCGGTGTGGGAGCGAGGTGCGTTTCGGCTCACCTAATCTGAATCCTCATTCGGTACCGACTCATCTTATTGATTCCTAATCCCTTACCGACTCCGGCTCTATGATCTGCTAAGTTTCGCTATCCGTTTTGGTACCGGTTTCAATATATATTGAAACCGGTACCAAACCGGGCTCTGTCTGTAGCTGTATTGAAGCAAACAATGTAACAAATATCTGTCTTGTTCTTATTTATAGAAAAAATATTCGCATCTTATTCTATCATAATATCATTTTCCCTTGGTTGGCGGCGCACGATGAATAACCGAAGCCTCCGTCCGATTCCTTCCGAGTCCCGAGTATTTCCGATCTCGACACCCGTGACGCGGTTAAGCCGAAACGAATGACTAGCGGATCGCGAGCGCCGCGAGCCGAAGAGCGCCGATGAGCTGGCGGGAGGCGGGACTAAGTATCTACGACGGGGATCGAATAACTCGCGTCGGTAACATTTGCTCGGAGCTGATTAGGTTATCGGCTCCTGTTGAGTATTCGGCTCATTTGAATCTTCTAGTCCGGAGTTACCCATGTCTATTATACAGTATTCAAGTATACTCCATTGTTCAATTTATTACGAATGTCCCTAATCCCTTACACGTTGTGTAGCATAAAAAGTGTACTGACATAGATAGATAATCTTTATTGTACACCAAAAGGAAATATAACACAAAGAAATACTTAATTTTATTAAAAGAGTACAATGGGTGGCGATGTATCACCCAAATTCATCCGGCTCGAAGGACTATGAACAAGAGTGAGGCTTGTGATCTTTCTATTAACTGTATGATTCATTTACTTTTACTTCATTATTAAAATATGGATTTTTACTAATGTCCGACCGAAACTGGTTTTCCGGCCGAAACCGAAACCGAAACCGAATGTTCGGCCGTGGCTTCAGTTTCGGCCGAAACCGAAACCGAAACTTACGTGTTCAAGTATAAAATTGCTAAAAATACTGAAATTTGGACCATTTTACCCATTATTCCGCATTAATTAGGAGATTAAATGGAAACACATTATATTAAGTTTCTTGTGATCATTTATTTATTTCTTATTACATGAAAAAATATTTTTTTAATAATCAGTAATCAGTTCCATCAAAACATAACCTCTGTTTGCGTCGGATGATAGATAACGCACTGTCTAAGTTTTGTTGCTGCGGAGATATCCGAACGGCGCACGACCATTCCCGAACAGGGCTGACCGCGTTGCCGTAAACGAAGTTAGGCGAGCGTCCACGATAACTTCCGAAACGAGTTTCGGTTTCGGCCAAAGTTTCGGCCCATTTTCCGCCGAAACCGAAACTGCTGCCGAAACCGAAACCGAAACCGAAATTTCGTTCGGACATTAATTTTTACTTACCTAGATCTTGTTTATTTCTTCTTCTTATATCTTGTTGGTGAAGGGATTTCCGTGTCCCTTTTTCTTTTGCTAAGTTCCTAACCTCCTTATACGTTTTCACGTTTAATTTTTGTTTTTTATTTACTTGACATATTTTCAATAATGGACAACATAAATTCTCCTCTCAAACTAAAGTCAACAAAAAGGTTTACAAACTTTTACAATGGGACATTTACACGTAATAAATCAATTCAAGGATTATTTCGTCTTTCTGTAACTACAATATCCCGTTGGCAAGAACGTAGCTGATAAAGGCTATACTTTTAATTACAAGAGTTTCCAATGAAAGGAACAACCTTAAGCGCCTTAGATATACCTATCTTAATAACGAATAAATTAAGAATTTTTTTTACAACAAATTTGACTTTTCTATCATTCGTTCTAAGCAGGGATGTTGCGAATATTCGCATCCTCATCCGCAAATGGGGAATTTGATTTAATTTTCTTTACAAATTATTATATCTTATACAAAAGTATTATAATACTTTGTAATACATTAATAAAAATGATCATAATACTTTTTCATTGATTTAATTCTTCATTTGTATACTATATTTATATGGGATCCAAAACATCCGCATCCGCATCTGCATCCGCGGATGTGTGCCTCTTAAAATCAGCATCCGCATTCGCATCCGCAGATGTGAAAAAATCGGGATCCGCAACATCCCTGGTTCTGAGTATATTAGTGATTCTGATTCAAAGAATTTCATTATAGCTAAATGCTAAGGGTTACAAAATCAACCTGTTCATCACAACATTCGCGGCATGACTATGAAATTTTAATTTTAACCTAAGTTGGTTTCTAGACTTAGAGGGGGCCGTATGCAACCCTACCTCATCGAGTAGCGAAATGTGACATACGAGTATGTGAGGAGAAAAACAAATTGGGCCCCAAAGTCAAAGTTCCAGCTATCAGGCGGCTATGATTTTTATAGTCAGTACTACTAATGGTTATCATTTGTTAGTATGGCAAGAAACCTCATTTCACAACTTTTTAAAATAATCACATTTTTGTACAAATTTTACTGAAAAACACGTATTACCTGGAACAATCTGCATTCCGTGGTAGTTTTAAATATGCCGCCACGAAATGTTGAAATAATTTGCCTCCACCTCTTAAAAATGCCAAGTTTGTTTTAGGTTTTAAACGACTTTCCAAAAAGCATTTTCTGGATATTCAAATTTAAATATCTGTGGGACAGATGTCACTTTTCAAAGTTAGACTTATTAATAAGTACTTACCTATCTTTACTATTAATTTTCACATTTCAATGATACTATATATCTACTGTATTTTTTCATTTATATATTATCCTAATTTTAAACCATATTTTAATTGTGTATTTTAAATATATACTTACTTTTTTCTCGCATTAACACTACGCATAGCATAGCTCAAAAGGTCGACCTTGTTTGTAAAATTGTGGTTCCACGGAAGACCAGTGCTGTTGTTTGCCTTAATTGGCGACCAGCAGCTTATGCTGAGTGGACATCACTTTCAGTGATAAAATTGTTTTAATAGTTCTAGTTAATGTTTAAGCTCGTATATCTGTCAGTGTTTATTTATAAAAAAATTGTAAGTGTATAATTTATCGCTGAATAAAGATTTTTCTATTTCTATTTCTAACAAGTTTTATGAAATTTCCGCACCCTATGAAAAGTTAATATTCGTTCAATTACATAATAGTTAGGGATATCTTTTTAATATGCAACACCATACATATGGTCACATTTTGCTACTCGATGAGGTAGGGTTGCATACGACCCCCTCTTAGTCTAGTACGTCGTATTTTGTTTCGAAGTATGCAGCAGAAAGCGGGACGAAATACCTATAAGTAGTAAACATTTTATTTAATCCATACTCAGCAGGCGTAGGAGATGGCCGAATTCGTTTCCGCCACGCCGAGGATTCGGGCTTGGCTCGGTGCCAGCAGCGCTTATCTTGCAGATTTACATACCCATTCATATAGATATACGTACAGCAATCAATTTTCTACGACCTATATCGCGCTCAGCCCCGCATCTAGGGGGGCTGGCCGAGGCCCATGCCCGGGCGGTGAAGCCAGAGGGGCGGCAAAATCTAATATATCCACCCCTTTCGTGCTAGCGATACGGAATAGGGGTGGCGTCTGGTTATTAAGATAGAAATGAATGCTTAGAGTCAGTTCAGATAGAGAAATAACGTGGCGCGCACTTTTGAAGAAATATAAAACTTCGCCTTAATAAATATTAAAGTTAACGGTGAGGGTCGTAGGATAGATAGAATCCCACTCGTCCCACTTTTCATCACATGTTTTAATGTGGATAATAATCTAAATCTAATAAATCTCGGTCTCCCCCTCGTCTGTTCAGAATGCAAAGTACTTTTATCAAGGAGGCGGTGAAACCAAGCAGGGGCAGTATATTCACATTTTGCCTCGCGTCCAAAAAATCTAGATCCGGTACTGTCGCACATATAGAATACTATTACCCTGCCCGATAAACTTTTCAAGTGTTTGTCAACAGTTGGCCGAAAGATCTTTCCTTTACGATTTATATTATTTTATGATTTAATTTTAGATGTGGCGAAAACAGATGATAAGCTGTTCCTCTACCTACACATAATATACTGAAATACTGTGAAAATGAGTTTCTTTCGGCGTTTCTTCTGAGCAGTGTTCGTTGCGAAGAACTGGTGGCGGTAGCTTTTTTAAGTTTTAACATACAGTACACTCAAGTAAAATTTACATTACACGACGTGTGCGTACTGTGAAAGGTCTAATAGCTGAATAAACATATTGTTCTTTTTTAATTTTGTAAATATCGAAACGATAATGGCGTTTCGTATTTGATGGACTGGCGGAAGACAGACTTTAACAGAAATAAAACTCGAAAAAATGCACTCAGTTATGTTTTATTACGTATATCTTAATATAGAACGACTTTTAACCACCAACCAAATTATAAGACAAGTTCAGTTCATAATACTGAATTCCATTAAACCAATTCTAAGAATTGAAAAACATAAATCACTTCCCATACCTATCAACGCTCAGTCATACGGATTTTGTATGGGAGGTCGAAGTCTTTATCAATTATAAATAACTTTTTTTTAAAGTGGTTTAGTATCATGAACTGAACTTGCTCCAAAAATTTGGCTGATCCTTAAAAAGCCACCCTTTATACATTCACGAGAAGAGAGCAGTACAAGTAACAAAAACTTACAAGGAACAACCAATTGGCACATAAGCTCTCTTAATTCTACATTTTTTTAAATGGTTGTTTGCCCTCTAAAAAAAGTAAGTCATGAAATCACATTACGTACCAACGTACTTTTATCGAAATATGAGACTTAATCTTACAGCTAGTCAATTTAAACTGGTATAAGCTTAGGTCTTATTACATAAATCTTGGAATTACAAGTAAAGGATATTCCAATCTGATTTTTTAAAGATTTAAATTGAGAACCAATTGCAGATACATACATTAGTTACTGTTTTTAAAACGCGTCGGGATGTTGTAAACAATATTTCAGATCTCATCAAATCCGTAGGTATGTACAATAATGATAAAAAAAACATATCTTGCCTACGAGATTAGGGAAGTTAAATTGTTCTCCATTCCGAAGGCTAATTTCCGGAACCCTCGTCTACAGTAAAAACAGTGATGAAAATAAGAGAAGCGCCTTACAAAAATTACGTATTGAAGAATGTTTTTTATAGGAGTAATTTTTTAATACTGAAGTTAACTCGCGACTACTAGTAGTAATTATCATTTAAGTATAATTTTGTCATTCCGGACAGTTTTCAAAAATATGTGATACGGTGGCAACCCCAGTGACGTCAGTTCCAGGTTCTTTTGCTCCGTCAAATGTATCCACAGCAGCTTATTGGACCTGACTTCACTGTACTGCCATCTGGTTTTTGGTGTCCCATATTTTTCAAAACCCTCATTACCTTTAATTATGACGTATGACAACAAGTAAAATTGATGAAACGAAACGTTATTAGTAAAATTTATGAAATGGTTTTTAGTAAAATTGATGAAACGTTATGAGCTTACGCAGTAAAAAAAATCTAGGTGTATGGTTATTAGGCTCTCACAATTATCATTTTACACTACGAATAGTGAGTGAGTGTAAAAAACATCATTGAATTTCGGAATGTCATTTAAGTATATTACTTTATGTCAATAGTCTATTTTGTTGTTCAGAGTCAGTAAAATTAAAATACATGAGGCTAAAGTAAGAGGTATGTCTTGTATAAGATGTTACAATTGCGATCATACATATTACAAGAAAGGAGGAATACTCCGTCAATTGTGGACCGATTTTCAAAATTCTTGAAAGAGTACACTTCCGAGATGGTCCCATAGAAATTTTATCAAAATCGGTTGTGTAGTCTGGGGTTTAAGTAGGTTTTTAGAGTAAAAAAACTATTTAGTGTAGGTATGTTTCCTACTAATATTATAAATGTAAAGATATATTAAATTGTACTGACTCGAACCAAAAAGCTTGCAACTGCATTTAGGCGTCTCGCTGTGCTGTGGGTGACTAAATTATTTCTGTTTTCCTGAGAATAAATCTTTTCGCTGCGTTTTTCCGGCGAGTATATCTTTTCGCTGCGTGTTTCCGGCGATTATATCTTTTTCCTGCGTTTTTCCGGAGTCGACGGGAACATGGCCTCGTCTGCGCGGATGAGTCGGTTGACCGCGCGACTCATCGATACTTCTGTTAAGGAAACAGATGGTTAATGTTTGGGCACCATGCTGTGTAGACCGTGCATTGATTCGTAGCATTACTAGGTTTTTAAATCTCATAATTAACTAAGTTTACGTCAATTGAACATTGCGTAGTCTCAACAGGTCTCGAGATATAAGCTCAACTTTGCATTTGTGTGAGTGCACACAGATAGTGTAGGTGAGACATCGGCTTGAGGCACGGGGCGGCTCGCACCGGTTTATACTGATTTTAAAACTCGGCCTGAGTCGGCCCTCGCGCTTCATTTCTCTACCGCGCACTTTCCGCCTTTACCTTGTACCGCTCTAGCAGCTTGAAGTTCCAGTGTGGTTGTTTGAATTATTAGTGAAATAAACTAACATTAATAATAAATTAATATAATATCGTGTTTGTTTTAATAATCAAAAATGGTTCATTCCTTTCTAATAAAAAATATTTTAATGTAATCTTTAGATTTACTCTACTTTTAGCGCTCACACTAATACAAAGCTAATCTTATCTCTCGGAGACTGTACAAACGAAAAAATAACTTGATATTTTATGAAATCATCTGCAGTTTGACTGTTAGATTATATGTAGATAGCTGTTTCCAGCTACATTGCCCGCCTTTTGAAACATAAGATATGCCTATCTCACTATGTTACTCGCTGATAATGCAGCTTTCTTAAGTATTTTTAATATCAGAAGTATTTTAGTTTATCCATTGCAAACAAACAATCAAATCTTTTCTCTTTATTGTAAAATTTGAGTAAACAGATTAAGAATTAATTGAGTTAATAATACTGAAGTATACGAAAATATCCTAACTTCGAAAAAATAATTTCGAACAACACTAGCATATCGCAAGCGTTAGGGAAAGTTGTATATAGTAGCGTCATAAAATAAACTTGGTCAATACCTATGACAAGTATTTTAAAAACAGCCTGTAGATGAAATCATAAAATTAATGATGACTTACCTACAGATTGTCTATATTAAGAGTTTAATTAATCTAAAACGTAATAAAATTATAAACATTGTCATGTGAACGTTAGTATTGCTACGAATCAGAACAATGATGCGATGGTAAGCAGATTGTGTCAATTTAATCACCTATTGCCAGCAAATGGTTGTTAGTTCCGACGAATGGTTAAAAAATGAAACAGTCAATTTTGAAAAAATCTTTAATGTGATATAATTTTAACAGTCCACTTACATCATTAATTAATACATAGTTTCGTAAAGTCTGCACGAAAATTAGGCGTTTCACAGAACAGCGTTCATTGTTTGAGCGATTCGTTCTGGAACCTTCTTTTTCAATATTTCTAAATTACTGTATTTTTAGAACAGAAATTTAGAAATCTATTGAAAAAGTAGGTAGAACGATAAAAATATGAACGTCTGTCTGCAAAACATCTTCGTAAGATGATTTTTTAAGGATGTTCATGTAAAAATTCATTTTGAACCTTAAGATAAGAGCGCAGGGTTCATTTTGGTTGTTATGTGCCAATTTCACGAGGTGACATATTGTCCTCGTGAAATTTCAGGGAAGTTCATTTTTCATCTATTAATATTAAAACTCTGCAGATGAAAAAGCGAAAAATGAAAGAGCTTACATTCAATTAAATTTCATGCAGATTTTACGCAGTCTTATAGTTTTAAGGGAATTGTACTTATGAAAGGCATCATTAAGTTTTCACTTATATTTGACTAAGTATAATTTAAATATCAAATTAATTAAAGAGATAAAATTGTAATAAAATGTTAAGCGTATAAAATATGAAAGTGAAAAATGTTTCAAAAATTCAGAAACTACTACTACCTTTCGTAAATAAATAAAAATCAATTAGATTAACTAAAACATTTTAAAACTTAATTCATTGATACATCATACAAACTTTTATTTCCGATTCTGAAATCATCGGAAAAGACATACAGATAAAACAAAAAGTATTATAAACATTTAAGGTATCAAACTCTGTTGTGCAATTCTATTAAATTATGCTAAATTTATTTATAAAATTAGTCTAGTAAATATTTTCGTGACTATAATTTTGTACTTTTAGTGATTTAAGCTCAGTTTTCAGACTTCATAACCGACATATGTACATCCTAAACCCCAACCACGAAGTATAGGCACATAATTAATACATAAAAGTATTACATACAGAACGGAATTTCCTAAGGTCCCGTGTAATATGCTTCCCCGTTCCCCGTTCCCACACCTCTCCCCCGTTCTTACCTGCGAGGGACCTTCGCGGAACCTTAGAAGATTCCATTCTGTGTTTATACTTATATTAATATATATTAATTCTGTGCCCCACCAACGAACTATGCCATAATAAATATGTAGGTGATGCCATTATAAAACTAATACAGTCTATCAACTGCATATCGATCTACATTCATTAAATTTAGTGATTATTACCGACGCATGAAGGTAGGTCAAGGTACCTTACCTTACTGTCGACTGTACTAGGGTTTTACAGCAAAATAACGCTGTTATAAACATAGTGGCAGGGTTTTAAATCAATCATAAAATTGCACAACAGAGTGAGACATACGACATAACAAAGGTGGTTTTAATGTTAAGCACAGTACAATAAATATAAATGCTAAAGCATTGTTGCTAAATAGAGGAATTCTGGTCAATGACCTTTTGTCTTTTACCAACCTATTATTAAAATCTTTAAATACCTTTAAACGAGCAATTCTTGTATATTTATATATTTCTGTGATCTCGAAAACAGCTCTAACGATTTCGCTGAAAATTGGTATATGGGGGTTTTCGGGGGTAAACAATCGATCTAGATTAGTCTTATGTTTGGGAAAACGCATGTTTTCGAGTTTTCATGCGTTTTTCTTTCCACGCAGAATATGGTCGCTAATTTCGTCGCGCCGGCCGCGAGCGATTCAGCTCAACGGTTTAAGATGCGGACCGCTAGAAGAGTGTTACGGGTTCGAATCCCACTCGGTGACTTACTTTTGTTTTTTTTTTATGTTCAAGTTTTTATATAATTTTTTATTTTGTATTGTTTTTAGACAATTTAAAAAAAAAGTAGTTAATGTTTGAGATGTAACCGAGCAAAGCTCGTACTAATACTAATTTAGAGAAAACAATAAATGTGTTTTAATATAAATCATAACATAAGTAATTAACATGGACAAGCGGTGTACTCACATCAGCAAAAGACGTCACTCTTTTACAAATGCCCAATCTGATAATAAGTGGCTACTGGGGTTTTTAAGATCATTATTTGCGCTTGATTATACTTTCATAGTATTATATTTGAACTGGTTGAGTCTAAGGCTTAACTCACACCGGAACAGCAGCGGCTGGCAGCCTACTTTACTGTCAAAACACAGTCACCTTTATTTAGTTAGTATCCCATAACACAAGTCTCGAACTTACTTTGGGGCTAGCTCAATCTGTGTGATTTGTCTCTATATATTTATTTGTTTATTTATTAAACTATGAAATGCAAAGAATAGCTTGAAAATAACTCAGCCGCTTGTGGACGCGCGAGAGACGCGAGACTTTTGTTTGTTCAAGCTATACTGTGCATTTCTCAAATACAAATAAAGGCGAATATGTTTTGACAATAAAAGTGCGCTGCCAGCCGCCGATGTTCCGGTGTGAGTTGAGCCTAATAGGTCATTGACCGCAAATCTTCCTACTTAGCGACTAGACTATAATAAAACTGCCGTATGAGACGGCGCTTTATCATTAAAACCACCTGTTCATAATATTGTCTAATATACTATTAGTTAGTTGCATTGATTAAGTACCACCGTGTAAATAACCTAAATAAGAAAAGCAATAACTTATCAGGTATAAATAGCCCCATTTACTAACCATGCATAACCTACTCCCAATGAAAAACGAATATACGATTTAATTTAAATATAATAGAAAATTTAACCAGGGCCAATGTCATGCAAGATAAAATTTGATTTTTAACAACATCTTTAACAGTTGTAAAATGTTATAGTCATAGTTTAACCATATATTTAATCTTATGGAGAATGTTATCATCAACCGAGCGTATTCCCATTTGCATCCTCAGTGGTAACCTTACAGAACCCGGGGTCTGCTACCTAACCTTGATTTGACGAGGTTACTTGTTTTTACACAGAGCGACTGTAGTCTGACCTCCGCAACCCAAAGGGTAGACCAGAACCAACCCTTGAATAGGTTTGAGCAAATGCTAGATGGCGTTCGGGACCCACTATTTATACGTGCCTTCCGAAACATGGAATTATAACGCTCTATCTCTACGCAAAAGGATGTGCCATTTATTAATTGACTTGTCTATCAGTAGCCATCTAACCATCCCAAAACGCTTTCTATTTGATCCTCTACTAAACCCCTAAAATTGACTACGTGTGCCTAGAAACCGGTCCTAGTTTTGGCAATGTTTACATTTCGTATTACCTACCTCCTAGCTGGTCCCACTAAACCGAACTACCGATCTGAACCTCTGTCTTACGAGCCCTTACCTCACCTCCTGGCCCCGGCTCTGGAACCTAGTGTACCAACCGGGCGTGGTGTTGGCGAGCGCCTCGTGTTAAACCCAAATTACCGATTAACGGCCCTCCCCCTGACTACCCCACAAATTCAACATGCTATCTATTGGACCCTCTTAGCCCTGGTACTAGAATCTAGTCTAACCAACCCAGCTGTGCTGTGCTGACCTATCAACTGAACCCTAATTTACTTACTACCCCACAAACTGCAAATTCAACATGCTATCTATTGATCCCTGGCCCTGGCATTAGTCAACATACTATCAAGGGGCCCCCCTAGTCCTGGCACTAGAACCTAGTCTAACCAACCGAGCTGTGCTGACCTGTCAACTGAACCGTAATTTACCTATTAACGAACCCCCCCAAACTACTCCCCAAAAACTGCAAATTCAACATGCTAGCTATTGACCCCTGGCCCTAGCACTAGAACCCAGTTACCAACCGGGCATGGTTTTGGCGAACGCCTCGTGTTAATGACCTATCATTTGAACCCTAATTTACCGATTAACGTCCCCCCCCCCTTTACTACCCCATAAACTGCAAATTCAACATGCTATCTATTGACCCCTGGCATTAGAACCTAGTTACCAACCGGGCGTGGTGTTAGTGAATACCTCGTGTTAATGACCTATCAACTGAGCCCTAATTTACCGATTAACGACCCCCCCCCCCCCCCACCTACCCCTACAAACTGCAAATTCAATATGCTATCTATCGACCCCTGGCACTAGAACCTAGTTACCAACCGGGCGTGGTGTTGGCGAAGCGCCGCATGTGATTGGTTTTCCTGTCCCAACCTATCAACTGAACCCTAATTTACCAATTAAACCCCCCCTTCTAATACCCCCCACAAACTGCAAATTCAACATGCTATCTATTAACCCCTGGCACTAGAATCTAGTTACCAACCGGGCGTGGTGTTGGCAAGCCGCCGCATGCGCCTGGTGTTCCGGTCTTGGTCGCGGATCTTCTTCTCCATCTCTGCGTTGGTGAGCGTCTCAAGGTGCGGCGCCCATTGCTCCGCTTCCGACGGTTGGCGGTATGGAGTCTGTAATACAAGTTTATGTTTATTATACTGCATACCTGCATATAAATGTGTACAATAGACGTCGTAGAGCAGATCGAGAGAAGAGAGAAACGATAAGAATTAAGGAAATGTTGAAAGATGATGAAATTTAAAATTTGACTACAAGGTAATGAAGAAATGAGGTGAGTAAGAACATGCAGGATAGTTTACTGCAACATCGTTAGAAAGTATATATGTAATTCCTCAGACCAAACATTTTTATTTGGTCTGAGTGTAATTCGAATTTTACTTTATGAGATTAGATAAAAGTGGTTATCGATCTGAACTGTTCGAAAAGTACATTTACCTCCACAACAGGTAGCGGCGCCTCGCTAAACGCATACGTCCGCTGGTGCCAGCCCAGCTGCCCCCTCACGCTGTATGCTATGCCGGTGACGAACTCTCCTCCTAACCCCAACTCGGCACACAGCTTGGTGGCAAATTGTTCGGGGTTGTTCTCCTTTTCTGACATGTCCCATTCGACCTGAAATAAATTTTTATTTAGTGAACTGTTGGTTCCATGTTGGTCAGGGAGGAAAGAAAAAACTTAGAATCTACGAGTTGCTTCTCTTGCCGCGTAGATCGTAAAAGCCGATCTGGGCGAAAAGCGAATCATGTTAATAGGCGATGCGGCTAGCAACTCATCACTATATTGATTGCTTTTTCATCTTCTCGCCCACCACGACGCTAAAAGTGGCCTGGCCTCTGTATGCTTAGAGCCGCAGGATACAAAATGTTTGTGATAGTATGTATGTAGTGAAGCTGTAGATATGTACTCTGGACAGGTCTAACTCTTAGTATAGTATGTCACATGATTTATGGCCTAGATTTCCCAAAGGCAGGCGGCCGTTTTCAAACTATAGCAAAATCATAAAAAACTATTTCAAATTCATATGAATGTTATCGGGATGCTCATCTATAGAGTCAACTACTGCCGACGTGTTTCGACCTCATCTTGAGGTCTTCATCAGGGCGAATGTGACTAAAGGCCCGTTCATCACACCGGCTCCCTACACACCAGGGACCGGAACCGCTTACCTTTTGAAGGGTTTTCGTTCGGGTTTTTGATCGACTGGTTTTCGTAAACCCTAATGATTTGTTAACCATATCATTTGCTTACCCTGACAAAAGGCTAACTAATACAATACAGTTAATTCAACTAAGCACTAACTAATATCGCAAAACCCTATGATAGGCTTACCCTATCAATATTATTTATACGGCCTCAAGCAATTTAATCTTTATTTGAATAGCATACAACACAAAACTGCTTGTGCAAAAAGTTTATAGGGTTAGCGAGACGACGCAACGGGCTAGAAAAAGAAGGCAGGCTTTGTGGATGTTTAAACAGCCATTTAATAATTATACTAATTGCATTCACATAAGACTTATATTACATTGGTTACAGTCGTTTCTATGAGTTTGACAACAAAGAGGGGGAAAGGGTAACCAACTTAATGCTAACAGGTATAATCGGAACTTTAAGGTTACTGGTAAGTCCAGTTACCATTAGTTAACTGATTCGAAGGAGTTACCATAACGTTAGGGTAAGTCAATCGATATGCTAACTGTAACAAAGGGTAAGCTTATGATGGAGTAACTCTATCGATAGACTTAATCAAATAAAGGGGTTTTCCGGTCCCTGCTACACACCCGTTAACTCATTCGAATAATATCCGTGTCTCACGTTAGTTTTTATCATCATCATTTCAGCCGCATGACGTCCACCGTCTCACCCAAAGATTTCCAAAATGACTGATCAAGAGCGGCCTGCATCCAATGCTTTCCAGCGACCCTGGTCAGGTCATCTGACCACCTTGTGCGTGGGTCGCCATTCGAGGACCTTTCTGCCCCATCGACCATCGCATCAGTTCGTCGCACTATGTGTCCCACCAACTGCCACTGTAACGAACGGCTATATCCTACGAATTTCTTCATTTCTGATTCGATCACGTAGGGAAAGCCTAGCCCTCTCCATAGCGCGTTGAGCGACTCATAGTAAAGCCACATACCACCACATTTTAGAGCTAATAACACACATTGGATGTAGACTTTAGTCCAGATGTATTATGGAATTTAATAATATAAGAATAAATACCTGATCCACCAGCGACGTGTTGCCAACATGTATGTTCAGCTTGATGACGACTCTCTGGTCAGACTGCTCCTCTAGTATTGCAGGGGGTTCGCTTGGGAACGCGTCTATTTGTTGCCGGATCGACGTGGCAATGGCCGGGATAAACGTGCTTGTATTGAGCTCCAAGTCGTCACATAACACCTCAGCAAACTGCTCCGGGGTTATTATTGACTCTGAAAATAAAGTTACCCATTTTAAAAAGTGATCTATTTGCAGATTTTAAATTTTATTTGGTCTAAACCAAACTTTTTCTCCTCTTAATTGCGGGAAGTTGACTGGAAGAGATCTCCATACAAGATTGCTTTTTAAATATTATTTAACAGAAGTGTGACTATACCAGCCCCATGGGGGACTTCAATTGATTAAGTATTATGTAACTTCTGTGCATCATCACAGCTCACAAAAAAGTAGATGGCTTTTGCCAAGTGCGATTATGAATTGCTTATGTTGTAAATTAAAAATTACATAATTACTTTGTTATTTGCAAAGGTATTGATTTATAAAATATATATTTCAATAAAAAGACATGTCAAGATTGTTTACATTTATTTAAATACCTAACCAAATGGAGTATAGATCTGTAATTTTGGAAATCCTTGGGAGAGGCCTATGTCAGCAGTAGATGTTATACGGCTGAAATGATGATGATGATGATGATAGAAGAGAAGTATTTATACCATTTTTATTCCAAGTGAAGGTGTCTCTTAGTTTCTGTCCCTCTATCTCCATGTCCAGTCTGATAGGCACTAGGATTTGCTTCTGGGAGGCGTTCTCCAGCATCGCAGTCATGTCTGTGTCGTCAAAGCAGAGCGGGAAGGTCCTGACCTGTTAACAAATATGTATTTTCTTTGTGATAGATAGACAAATTATCACATCTATATCCCTGATGGAGTGAACAGAGCCCAGGGCTGTAAGATGCAAAGGCTACACTTATTGTGAATAAGTATCAGATCCATTTACTTTAGGCAACTTAAAATTCTGACAGCCTGACTTAGACACATAAAAAAATAACAAATTAATGTGAATACAGATTCTGATATACTGATTTTTTTCTTAGATTGACCTATTGAAAGTGGGAGGTGAAGAAGCCAAATACATATATATTTTTTTTTGCTTCTTAGCAACATTTTTGAACATTTTTAAATTTGTTTTTCAGTCACACATCTGAAACACTAGAGGTTCATCATCATCATGTCAGCCCTTCTTCCGCCCACTGCTGAGCATAGGCCTCTCTTTGTCTACATCGTACATATATCGTAAACACTAGATGTTATTTTGTTAAATAATCGTGCTCATGTTATTTTTGAGATAACACAAAATATGTACTATACTATCACGTTTTATCCCTAATTGGGCAGACGGAGCATTTCAAGTTGCAGCTCTAAGCAGGCAGAGCCCAGGGTCCAACAGCCACTTTAAGCATGATGTTGGGTGAACAGACCTTCTTATTATGCACTCTGGTCCTGCTAATGGGGGTAGCTTGTGGCACGGCGTCCAGATGTGAAGAGTTTGGCATCACCGGCAGCCATGATGGATTATGTGGCTTCTTGCTCTTGCTCTCCCGAGGAGTCGCTAGCTCCTGACTGACCGACACAGCTTTGTACCTAAGAAAAATAACTTTACATAATCTACAGCACATTTCAACACCAAGCAAGTGGAGATCCATAGTGTCTGTCTATCTTCATAAAAAGGCTATGTAAATAATTGTTTATTTGTATATAAACTATGCCTATTACGTATATTATTCATGTAGGTTCATAGGTACCTGCATGTTTATTACTGATTTCATAGGGTTTATATATGTCTCCGCCATAAGTTAATATTTAAATGAACTAGTTGATGGCATTGCTTAGGCAAAACATACCCTGTGTTATTGCAGGTAATAAACTACCTTCATGCCAAACATCATTTTAGTCGGAACAAACATCCCTACAAATAATTTCATCATTTTAGCCACAGGAAATTCCCTGCTAGACATAGGCCAAAATTATACAATAGATTCAGTAAAATCTAATAGAATAATACAAATTACTTACTTATCGTCATTTCCTTCAATAATATCCTCGACTTCCGAAGCCTTTAACAAAGAAACGGAGCTAGACAGGACATGCGGGCCCAGACCATTGTCTATGAGACGTTTCCTTTCCTCATTGGTCAGGGTCCTCCTGGCCATGCCAGGGTACTTCTTGTACAGGGACCCGCGGAACAGGCGCAGGTAATTGCCCACCTAAAACATAACCATTACACCTCAGATACTAACGGATTACTGGACAATCTATCTGTACCTATATTTTTTACTTTTGAATATGCATGCTTCAGTCGCTGGACATTATACGGTAAGGAATATGTATAGAATAATGCAAAGTTACAAACAATTTTGTAATTTACAGTTAATTCTTACCTCTGATCCAACACAGTAGAACTCTCCGCCTTCCTCTATTTGGAAACTTATCGGCTTATCGCCGTAAGTTCTAAGCGCCATTTTTGGGCTGCTTGTTGTAGCCTATTCCAATGAAATAAAATACTCTTCAAATAGTTACAAATCACAAATAAATCAATTAGAATTCATCATAAACACAGACCCGGTGAACACAACACATTAACTGTCAAAATGGCGGCCGTTGGATAGGGATTCATCATGTATTTTTATAATCGATCGATTACGTTGTGAACATTTGACACTCTCGATTCGCGCATATTGTTTTCGCGAAAATTAAGCATTGTTTAAAAAAAGTGACAGTTACAATACAAGTATTTTGACATTTGATTGAATGAATGAAAATCCATGGTACAAGTGCGATTTTAAGAGCATGTGTTTAGTTTACTTTAACTTCATTCATTTCATTCAGTGTGTATTTTGTTGCGGGGCAGGATTGACGTCGCAGTCGCTGTTGCCCACGGCAAGTGTGATTGGAAATAAAATCATGTCTTCAGGGACAGGCAACTTCAAAAATCCATTTTCGAGGCCATGGATGAAGGACACTGGTGCAGCGGCTGCGGCTGGGGGAGGGGCAGTTGGTGCCAAAGGAGTTGTTGCCGGTGGTATAACAGGAGGCATTGAAATATGTATCACATTCCCAACCGAATATGTAAAAACACAGCTTCAATTAGATGAAAAAGGTAAGTGAGGACAATCACAACTTTACTACCTATCATTCTACAGTATTCTAGTTGTTAGGGAAATCTAAAATATTTTACGTTTTGAGTTTTATTTACATCATTGGCAATTTCCTCAATTATTACAAAAGTGTGGACACATTGTCCTATTTAGCACTAATTAAGTTTCAAAGTGATTCCGGTTGATATTATTTACCAATTAGAATCTTATTACAATAATATGTGTTGCATTTGCGCGGCGACTGGAACGCAATATTTTGATTATTCAACCAATGTTTTGGACTTTGCTCCCCTTAGTAACATTTCCTAAGCTACCACATTCAAGGTCTTTTATCATGGCCAGGAAATACAATATAATTCCGTATGTATGTAATAATAAATGAGACCAAAATGATATTACCAAATAAGCACTGATCTGAAGACAAATTGGCTACATAGCACGGATGGCAAAGACATGTGGATGTTTATCTATCTATTGTATACATATATGTTAAAATAAACTATAGTATCGTTGAGTTAGTATCCCATAACACAAGTCTCAAACTTATTTTGAGGCTAGCTCAATCTGTGTAATTTGTCCGTATATACATATTTATTTAATTATCATCTCTTCATATACATGCAGCTAAAAATTCAATACATAATAAGTATGCAATCCTCAAGAAAAAAAGTACCAGGAATTTTAAATTTACTGAAATGTGTTTAGGTACCTACTTGTACTTGGTTGCGGAGCATCAAAAGAAAACCTTAAGTGGGGAATTTACGTATAGTTACAGGTGTTCTTTATATTTCACATGAAATAAATTATGTTTATTCCATGTGAAAAATAGATTGTATGTATTTCTTAACATCAACCTTGGACAACAAACTCTAATCATAATCAGATACTTATAGTTCATGATAAAAGAGATAATCCACAATCAATAGGTAGTTGTTCATAAGTCAACAGTATGACAGACAAAAGTGGTTATTGTTTTCTGTGATATCAAGAGTACCTTAGACATTCATTTTGAAAAATTCTTTTTAGATGACATAGTCTTAGTATTTAATATTGAATTATATATTGTATAGCACATGTGTATTTCCATGTGACAAAAAATCTAATAAGAGGTTTAAAAAACTTTCATTCTATTTAAAAATTCTTTGTTGTAAGTTGTTTGTAACCATCTGAACTTCTTAAGATAAGTAATTAATAGTTATTTAATAAAATAAATATCTGCATAGAACTCAAAAATTCTATTTTAGTACCTTTTTATACTAAGAAACTGAATCCTAATTTAATTTAGACTCAAAAGAAACCCAAGTAAAAGTTTAAGTTTCAAGGCTTACAAAAATGTACAAAGAAAATAGAAATAAGAAATTAAATTAATCTTGTAAGATTCTAAATAGATATGTATTTGTTTTTATGATTTATTGCTTTTCGTGTATCTAACCTGTCGTCTGCGCAAAACTGCGAAACAATAGTAAAACAATGCATGTCAGACACATTCTGCTCTGTTGCCAGATGAGAGGCTAATTGACCCACACTGGTATCAGATTTTTCGAAATGCCTAAAGGTATATGACACAGCTTGACGACTACCATACCACACAATGATGGTGCCTTCCAAATCACAGAGAAGTTCTTTAAATGTTTACGCCACTTAGGCGGCACCCATCAAAGTGCAGACTTCGATACCTCTAGTAATAATACGTACCAGTATGTAATATGTAATATTTACACCAGAGCACAGATCCAATTTTTTTAATACAAGCTGATGCCTGAGACTTCTTCCGCGTGGACAAAAATGCTCATCAGTCTGAACGACTTTTGCTAAGGCGTAATTTTATTTTTGTCATATCATCGACAACTTGTCATAAATTATCACTGGATCGTGATATTGATGCGGCAAACGATAATTTTCCTTATTTGCACAACACCTACATAGGTATTTGGGTGGCAGTAAGTTTACACGAAAAATAAACAGAAGTTACTTGTTATCCATTGTTTCCTTACGTAGTTTATAATATATAAGTTATGAAATCTTTTCCTAAAGATATTTTATGTATATTTCCAATATTTAGGGCAGGGACTTCTTCCCTTGAGTAAAATTTTGAATTTTAAATATGGTAACATATTTAAAATAGTTAGACAGTGCTATAGGACCTAATAGGTATGTGAAGATAGACTAGGTACGCGAATCGGAGACAATGAAAGGTGGCTAATAGTTTTTAATTAACCGGCCAAGTGCGTGTCGGGCCACGTGCAATGTAGGGTTTCGTTCCGAATGCCAACATTGCGTTCACGGGATTAAAACGTCTAAAAAATTTATAATTAAAATAACTTATTTTCTATTGAATATGTATCAATTTTTACTGTTCCGAGTACATTTTGTAAGTTGGTCACCTAAACCCTACTTAGCTTCAGAAGTGGAGCAGGTAATCATTTATTTACTCCACTTGCATGAGACCGCATCCCATCCCATTATCGTTTCGAAATAAAAATATACCGATCGCTGGCGGCCTTGACGTATTTATATTTAGTTCGAGTGAAAGCGCCGCCGCCCAAATAACATATTTTTAGGGTTTCATGGGGGAAAATACTTACGATTTGTTACGTTACTTTCTTGCTACATTCGGAAACAAGCTACTTGTTCTTTAGTACCCTTCATCATCATCAGGTCCTTTTGTCTCCACTGCAGGAGCCAGTGGCGTAACTATAACATCTGGGGCCCGTGGCAAATTCTTTTGATGGGGCCCTATCAGTAAAAATCGTCACTTTGCACAAAGTTTAATTTATTTTCTTTCTAAAAATAAAACAACATCTTTTTGTTAAGGTTGGTTAAAATGCTTAACGATTAACTTGAAATTGTATTATGGTCTTTGGTTGTCTCACTTTGGTTTTAAGCAGAACTTATAAAAATATACTCAGGTTCAATGTAAAAGGCCCTTTTGGGTCTGGGCCCGTGGTATTTTGCCAGCCCTGCCACCCTATTGTTACGCCACTGGCAGGAGCACGACCCTCTCTGTACTACCAAAGCCATACTTGGCCAGAGCAGCCAGAGGATTTGGCCTACACTCTCCACGCTGACCAGACGGATTGAAGAGGTCTCATTGATTTTTACAAGCTTTGTTCAGCTTGTATATCCTAAGTCGCCTTCTACGATATTCACGGGAAGACTCGGAATGGTCCTATTCTACTCTGCCGGAAACCAAACGGTTCAAGAGACGCCTCAGAGAACAATACAATATAATACAAATACTCTTTATTGCACCATAAACAAAAGGAAATACAAAACAGAAAAATTAAATAAGACAGAATTATGATACAAAGGAGGACTTATCGCATAGCAATCTCTTCCAGTCAACCTTTGGATAGTGGGAGAAGTGAATATTTAAGAGAACTTCGCTCTTCGCAGTCCAGAAGTGTGACGGACACATAACTGTTATACAATGTAATATTGCGAAAGATTTTAATAGCTTTAATGTTTCCATAACAATCTAATCATGTAATAAGTAATTGAATTCTCGTACAACCACCGACCTCGACCAACTGTATCTCGAAGACCTTCGTTCAAATGCACAAGCTAGGCCGCCGTTAACCCAATACAAACAATCAACAAGTTATCGTGATAGTAATGAAATAACAGAAATAAATTCTAAGAATAGCAACAGGATCGTAGTCGTCAATGAAAAAGTGTATGATAGAACCAAATTATCAAATATTGTTTTGTCGTGTCTGCATGATTCTAATTACAATCAGCTACATAGTACAATGCTACTAATTTTAAGAGCGCTAATTTTTTGTCAAATTCGTTGAGTCTGCATTCCATAAATAAGTAGTATAGTAGCTCACTTGCTCACTATATTAACAATTTAGGAGGGCAAATTTTTGATGAATAGTGTCGATATGTAGCAATGGTCTCTGTAAGTGTGGTATTTCTTATTTATCTAAGTACTAACTTTTACCCGCGACTTCATTTGCCCAGCTGCCACTCACGCCAGTGCGCTTCTAATAACTATCTACATCTGAAAAGGTGAAATAACGCCATATGGCGTTCTCTACCATTTGTGTGTTTTATCGTTGTATATAAGATAATCTTAAATTATATTTACATTATCTGCGCCGAAGAAGACTATTATTATTATTATTTTATTTATTTTAAAGTTTTACAATTGTTTAGTTAAATTTATTTTTAACTATTTCTTAAACAAACATGCAGTTAGTATTTTATTTTAATTTTCTTAACAGGGCAAAAAATTAAGTCGATTCGGACCAATGACCTAACGTATGCGTTCCTACAATGTACAGAAAAGATTACTTACTTGGTAAACAACAGGATTAATTTATCTTTCACTCATACTTAATATTTTATTGAGTATTTATTTATCCATGTGAAGTATTTTTATTTACCTGTCATATCAGAATTCATTGTAGGTATTTAGCTTGCTATTTTTGCGAAGCATAATTATTTTTTTGTTGACAGGGAGAAATTAGAAAATGCATTTGTCCAATGTAAATTTTACTTTAGGAAACAAAGTGATAAAATTATTAAAATAATGAAATTGTTTCTGTTCATATTAGGAATATTTAGATAGATAGATGGATAGACTCATTTATATTTGTATTAGCCTTATTAGTAGGTAATATTAGCATTTTTCTTTCTTTCTTTCTTTATTAGAATCAGTATGTACTAGCTTTCACTAGTTCTACTTATATGAATATGTACTCTACGAGCTAAGAAAAGACAATCGTATGGTAGCAACAATAGCTTATTAAAATCGTACAATTGTATTGGTCAACGCAAAATGAATAGTATGTTTTATATTCCAAGTCCTTCAATAAGATTTTCTTACTTTTTCAGGTGGCACAAGGAAGTACACCGGTATTTGGGACTGCGTCAACAAGACTGTCAAAGGCCATGGATTTCTTGGCCTATATAGAGGTCTCAGCGTGCTGCTATATGGATCTATTCCGAAATCTGCTGTCAGGTGAGGTTTATTAAAGTAAAACTATTTTATTCAATAGGTCACACCATCTTTTTGAACTTATTTTTTGTGCAAAAGCTAAGAACTACTCGCGTTTTGTTATCTAGAAACTAGATTTTAAATTTTATTAAGACTACACCTCAAATACCTTCGCCCATTTACAAGATGGAATAGACTCCATCTTGTCAGGGCAATATGTTGAAAGAAATAAGGCAAAATTATCTTCGTTCATAACTCTGACTCTATTATCTGACTCTATCAATGACTCTACTTAGGTAAAACCACCACACTAAACAGGAAAACCGCTAGACCAACCCGCTTGTTCAGGTTATTTTGTCACCTTGTCAAATGCATGAGTCCTAGTGTACTGCCATGTAAGCCGCCGTATTTAATAGTAGGTAACTTAGATTTTTAACATGTTTATTTTTATAAACAGATATATCCAAACCAAAACACTTAACTCAGAAAAAGATGTGAAAAAATAGATTCTACTCAAAACTTAAACAAACATGTCTAAACGTCAGTCAACATTCACTATCTAATCTTTATCTTTACTATGTCCAAATATTTGATCTTGACTCTTATCTTGGCATATTATGATAGACAAATAGAAATTGCATAGTGTACATTCAGTCTCAAATGAAATGTCTCGTCGTGATAAGCTAATAATGATGCAGTTTTCCTTATAACTAAATCGTCTTAATTCGCGTGCTTTTAAGGCTAGGTAGGCCGAGTTTTTAAGTTTTTAAAACAATCGGAGACTGAAAATATAAGTCTTAATTAAGGATCTAGTCTAGGAAAAATCGGATTGGGTTACAATCTGTAAGAGTGACGATAAAAAAAATATCCCAAAGCAACTCCTTTTAGTAATATTTTTTCAAGATTATGACTACTGTCATTTTGCATTTAATTATTGTATTTAATAAAAGCCACTAAATATTTATGGAGAAATTCGCAGCGTTCCCTTTTATCCCTTTCATTTTAACAATTAAAAACCGATAACATCGACTTTCTGCGATATTCCATGTTCCCCATCTCCCGCTCCCAGTCAGTCGGAATATGTAGAAGCTTGAGGGGTGCCTTACGGATCGCTCCGCACCTCATCCCTCCAGGGCCATAATTAATTACTATTCAGAAAAAAACCTACTTTTCGTATATTTTATGTATTCGGTAACGTTTCAGTTCCCGGGAACCGCTACTAAAACTAGGTGATATGACCAGGTTGCTGGTTTTACGCAGAGCGTCTGCCGTCTGATCTCCGCAACCCATAGGGTAAACCAGAACCAATCTTTGAATAGGTTTAAGCAAACGCTAGATGGCGTTCTGGACTCACAGTTAATACGTGCCTTACCGAAATACGGAATCATCTTTCTTTTCGGATAATCAAGTAATTCAAGCCTGCAAATATCCTAACCAGACTAGAAACAACTTTCCACAAAGTATGCTTCCCAAGAGATTCGTGATTCGAATCCACGACCTCCGGATCACAAGGCGATTACATGACAAATACAAGAAATTATTTAGTGATAGAATATTACTCGTTGCTCGACATGACCTTGGCAACAGCTATCTCAAACAGGATCGTATTACGTGTCTATTATCAAATCGAGTGCAAATCAAATGGTATTGAAATACGATATCTCCATTACAGCTCGACGAAACCGCTCGAAAACCGCGCTTTAGGAAAGTATTTTAAATTTTAAATTTTTTGATTGTATATTTGCCATCTTAGACGACCTCCGTGGCGTAGTGGTCAACATGCTAGTCCGCCACCCAGAGGTCCTGAAAATAGCCTTTTTCAAATTGTCCTGGGTCTTGTATGGATGTTTATCTATATATGTATTTGTTATAAAATATAGTATCGTTGAGTTAGTATCCTATAACACAAGTCTCGAACTTACTTTGGGGCTAGCTCAATCAGTGTAATTTGTCCCTATATATTTATATTTTATTTCATTTATTATCTTCCCTGCAAAAAATAACTGCCATGCGTCAAGACTGGCAGATGATCACTAGTCACAAACAATAGTGGAGTTCATATATCAGGCAGGCAGGCATTAGAAAATCTCATCTCCTTTTTAAGAACCTAATTAAACTACCGCTAGAATATTATTTAGGGTTGCAGGTTGCACGTTTGATTAGTATCTATTATTATTATTACGATAAATAAATAAAAATTGTTAGAATTATTTTAATTTTATGCTTCATTCATACAAAATTATCACTGAATTACAGTATCTCGTTTTAAATACGACTTGCTCAGTTTAGTAGGTGATACGAGATCACCTACATAAATTCTGATATAAAGTAATTTTCGTATTCTATCGCATCGCATTGCTGTCATATCGCTTCTCATCTTCCTGACCCCTACATCACACGCTATAGAGGACTAGTGAGTAGTCACTCAAAGAATGCTACTTTATGCTTGAGAGCGCGGGTGTCACGTTTCTCTAAGTTTATCGTTCGTAATGAAATGACTGATAGCGCGAGTTCATTATGTCACCGTGAAGGCCGCGCGTGATAAACAGATGTAACGCGACCGCGGCACTCAATGACAATTAGGACGAGTCGGCTCTGAGAACGATCCGTGGGACGTGCAGAATGTGCAACTATATACACTATTACTCCTTTATCTCTAACGGAGCAGACAGAGTATTTTGGGTTTTGTGGCTCTAAGCAGCCCAGGGCCTAAGACCCACAGGTCTAGCGTAATGGTGGGCAAGGAGATGAGAAAGGAATTACATAAATTATGTGTTGCTAACCCATCGTTTGGGATATCGTTGAATAGATGTTTCAAAAATATTGTGAGCTTATGAGCACCATTTTTCTGAAATATTTGGTTTTAAGCCTACACTGCACGTGGCCCGACACGCACTTGGCCAATTATTAACACATTGCAGGACACTTACGGCTGTGGACGTAATTCAATTGTTATTTCTATTGTGTCTGGCCGAGTGTCCTGCAATGTGTTAAAACTAAATTTATTTTGCTTTCTCTTTTTGAAGTAATATCCAAAATGTTGAATCCTGAGAATACGCTACATAACTAATTATGTACTGTAATATTTTAGCTAAGTACTTATTTATATTCTGTAGCTGCATTGCATTGACACTGTCTAAATGTGTAAGTACTCCATTTCGAAACTACACGAAACAAACGTTTATTTAGTGTTGGAATTGGAAGTATGTAAATTACCCACATGTAAATGTGTAGTACGCATTGCACAAACGTACTCGCATGTACGATTGCTTCACTGTGTGGTACAATGACGCTGACCAATACTGCACTATGGTTGTGAAGTTAAGCTGTATACACACTACTGTCGCCTGTTCTAAAGCCGTCGGGTTTGTGCCGGCGACTTTAGAAACAGTCGCGGTATGTAGCATTTATAAATTAGTGATAGCCAAGTGTTCGGAGTGAGAGAGAGAGAGCTAAAACTAAAGTTATTAGGTACACTGCACACTAGCTGCGCCCCGCAGTGTTCGCGTATGTGTTAATCCAGGGTGTTAGCTTTCTCCCCCCCGATGTGGTTCCCATCTTGTCGCGATGGGGGGGCTCAGTACCTGCGGTTGCCTCGGCCGCAGGGAAGCTAAGAGGAACCCATTGCCCGGGTTGAGGCTTAGGCCACCCCGGGCCCGGCGGAGGCCATTCCTGGAGGGAATGGCCTGGCTGTGGGGGAAGGGGGGTGACGATGACCCCCCTACCATCACAGCCGTGGTAGGGGTCGCGGGGGAAGAGGAGTGTCGGTGTGTCGTTGCCGCTCGCCCTATCCTCCGCGACCAAGCGCGGCCGTGGCGCTTGGCACGGCATCGGTGGGGCCGCAGGGGAAGAGGAGTGTCGGTGTTACGTTGCCGCTCTCCCTATCCCCTGCGGCCGGCTGTGTGGGCCCCGATCGCCGTCAGGTAGACTGGGGCAGGGCCTGCTTTCGCAGGCCCCAAATTATGAGGGCTGGTTGGACGGTGGAAACGGGATTCCATCGACCAACGAACAGCCCTCCGGAGTGGAAGGCAGGCGCGTGTGCGTGTCAGCGCGCCTGTCCTTGGGCCAAGAGGCCAAGGCGGCGGTTACTCCGGCCCCTCTGATTCAGCAGAGGGTGCCGTGAGGCCGTTGGCGAGCCGGGGCCGCTTAAGGAGCGGCCGGCCGCGCCGGGGCTGTGGAGCATGAAGAAGCACACGGTCCCGGCCGATAGCGGCTGAGAGGTGACACCGCGGAGTTTTTAGTGGTAACACCACATAACCTTACCGGTGTCCCGTAACCGGTAAGGTATCCGAAGGGATTTTCTCCGCGTCAAAAAAAAAAAAAAAAAAAAGGGTGTTAGCTTTCTGCATACCAAAAAAGTAACAAACATACACAGTCAGCTTTATGACATCTGTGTGATTTGTAATAAACGCAATAGCAACTTGCTATTGCATTTATTACAAATATACAAGTCACACAATATACTATTGTACTGTCCAGAATAGACTAAACAACAAGGTTTTTCTATGGTTAGGGTGGGTATATGTCAAGGCTAACAAAAGAAAATTGAAAATTTTCTCGTCAGCAATATGTAAAATGATTCCGACTTTTGTCTCTCGCACTACGTAACATACCAATCAAATTATTCATGAATGACGCACGAATACGTCAAAAATTCACATCATTAAACTGGAGTCGGAGGGTATTGATTGTTAACGGAATTGTACCGCGTGCGTAAACTAATTGGTGATTAAGAAATGTTCACATTACGAGTATATTTTATAATTACATATATATTTTATAATCACATAAAAATAAACTTTAAAATGATTTAGTAATGCATTCTTTATAAAAAAAAAGTAATAAAAATCAAATTTGGATATGAAATTTAAATTTAAAAAATTGCGTTTGTTGTATGGAAGCCCCCTTAAATATTTATTTTAGTTTGTAGTTATAGCGGCAACAGAAAAACATAATTTGTGAAAATTTCAACTGTATAGCTATCGCGGCTTTTAAGATACAGTCTGGTGACAGACAGACGGACAGACAGCGAAGTCTTAGTAATAGGGTCCCGTACATAAAAGATAATGAGATGTCCCCACCACGCTTCCACTCTTATATTTGAAAAGTTAATTATAAATTGATTTTTTGCTGTCTTCAAAAAAAATATTTTTTTTTGTTTTATATGTATATCGTTAAAGAAACATACCCGTAAAAAATCGAATCACAAGTTATATTAGATCACTTTAGAATAATGATATTAAAATTAAAGTAAAGTAAAAAATAAAATTGGCATTCCCATACAAACTGCACATTTTCGTATAGAAATGACAATATTTGTTTTTGTTTTTTTACTGTTATTTTGATTCTATTATATTATACTGTAGTGCAGTGGTTCCCAAACTTATTTTGTCTACTGCCCACTTTGAGAATAAATATTTTTTTAGCGTCCCCATTTTTTCACCTATTTAAAAACCACTATAACTTCAAATTAAATTAATTAATTATTGTGACCTATATATGTATATTAATGGAGAATTCTAAACGAAACTTTTACTATAACCCGCAACTTGAAACCTGAGCGCAGTAGGTAACATACAACGGCGCTTAGGTCTCAAGTTAACTCTTACGGGCTCCACCTGCCAATAAGAATTCAATGAACCAGCCAACTGATATAGGAATGCACAATTCGGGTTATTTAACAAAAACTTGTTAAAATGATAGATATCTACGAGTACTAATAACTATTAAAATGCGAAAGTGTGTCTGTTGCCTTTTTATTTGTTTGTTTGTGTCTACTTTTATTACGAAACGGAGCGACCGATTGACATGATTTTCATTTTTTCTATCTATACATACATATAATAAAACAGTAAAAAAAGTGTATAAAAAGTTATGGCTGTATGCGATGTGACATCTGTGCGTGTACCCTTTTCTACAATTAAAAAGAAAGAAACGGGAAAATAGTGTGTCGCGGTAATTTTGTTTTGTTATTGTTACGAGCTCAAATATCAGATTGATATAATTTTAAGTTCAGTACATTTAATACAGTGTTGAAGTTTTTTATAATCTCAAGTGCAGTTTCAGTTATCTTCCATTTTTCCCGAGTTCAAGAAGTTCATTAAACATTGGTCCTAATCGAGCCACATATTTTCCAGTTTACGTAATATCTTTGTAAACTATTACAGAGTACTTTATATATTGGGAAACTAACTATACCTATCTTTCAACACAAGTTGATGTGTTTGTGATTCTTGGTTCTTACATTATTTCTCGTTCAGTCCATATTTCTTGTACAAAATCTTATGAAGAAATGTTTGGTTAATTTACAAAGGCATTTTGTAATCGGCTTACTTTCGTGAAGCGACCTGTTTGTATCAGCTCTACATTAGAAGCCAACTAGAAAGGAGCAGAAGAAAGGAACTATGAACGTGTTACTGTGAGAGTAAAGTGAAACCCTACATTGAGAGTGCGTACTTACCTATTGTTTGTCTTATTGGTGAAGGAGGAAGTACTTGCCAGGAACATTTATTTTAAGTTTTGGACAGTTTCTATATTTGTTTATACTCAAAGATTGGACTAATACGAAATCTATGTTTGTATTTTATCATTCACGTATTTCGAACTTTACTACTTTAGTTTGCCAACTTGTTTTTTAATAGTTAATTAATATGGAATCTCTGATTAATGTTCAGAAACATATTAAACGTTCTATTCAAAGAGCGCTAAACAATTTTAAAAATATCCCCGAAGAACAGCTGTCTCCCGAACAAATAGAGGTAAGATTAGAAAATTTAGAGCGAGATTGGTTATCATTTAGAGAAAATGATACTAAATTGTATTGTATAGTAGATCCAGTTGAATTAGATAGCTCTGACTATGTAAGTCTTTATGATGAAATCGGAGAGCATTACACAGAATGCAAAACTTTAATGAAGCAAAGTTTAAAAAGGTTCAGTACAACATTGCTATCTGAATCATATAATCATTGTGAAAACAAATCCGCTTCCAATGTAAAATTACCGAAACTTTCCATTCCCTTTTTTTCAGGCAAATATTCAGAATGGACTACGTTTCGTAATTTATTTATCTCACTAGTTCATAAAAATAACTCACTAGATAATATAACTAAACTACACTATCTTAAAAGTCATCTTAAAGGCGAAGCTGAACAGCTACTTAGACACATCCCTATAACCGATGTAAACTATGACCACTGCTGGAATAAATTAGACCAACGTTACAATAATAAAAAATACCTTGTAACATGTATATTAGACAGATTGCTTTTACAAAAACGTATGGATCATGAGTCAGGTACTTTGTTGAAACAGTTGTTAGATAATACCTGTGATTGTTTGAGTGCACTTAGAAACTTAGAAATCAATGTAAGTACATGGGATATCCTCATTATTTATATCGTTTCTGAAAAGCTAGACCCCGAGACGCGAAAGCAATGGGAGTTGTATGTCTGTAATTCAGAATCAAATGAACTGCCATCGTATGAGAAATTTAAATGCTTTATTGAAAGAAGATTTCGTGCTTTAGAGAATTTAGAGCCTAAAACAGAATTTCGTGAGTTAAATTGCACATTGTCATTTAATTCAAAAACCATGCTTGCTAAAGTTCAATCAAAGATGTTGTGTGAGTATTGCTCAATCAGGCATAAATTATGTTTTTGTGAACAGTTCAAAAAACTCTCTGTAGAAAATAGAATAGATTTTGTAGGTAAACATAACATATGTTATAACTGTTTAGGGGGCAATCACACCATTATTAATTGTAATAAAACCGGTACATGCCAAATTTGTCAAGAACGCCATCATTCACTTCTGCATATTAATCAATCACAATCAGAAAAGACCGGAAATATCGTAAAACCAAAGACATTTTGTGCGAAACCCCATTTTGAAGCAGCAGAACCTAATCCATTATATAGTAAACAAAACAGTTTTGTAAGAAAAGCAAGATCAACACAAGTCCTATTACCAACTGCATTAGTCCAAGTAAAACCCATCATTGGTGAACCAACAACTTTACGAGCACTGATAGATCAGGGCTCACAGTCATGTTTTATATCAGAAGCGGCAGCGCAACGTTTGCGCCTGACTAGGATACCAGTCCAAGGATTTATTTCAGGCCTAGGAAATAATAAATTGACAAACATCAGTCACATGGTTACATTTTCTATCAGGTCTAGACTCAATAGAAACTTTGAATTCCAAGTTAATGCATATGTTGTGCAAGATATAACATCATTTTTACCTGAGAAAAATGTTAACACATGTCATTTAGATTGGTTAGATAAAACAATAGAACTTGCTGATCCACAGTTCAATAAGGCTCGTAAATTGGATATTCTGTTAGGCGCCGATATTTACAGTTACATAATGAAAGAAGGCATGCTTAAAAGTTCGACAGGTGATTTAATTGCTCAAAGTACAGTCTTTGGGTGGACTATTTCTGGTATAATAAACTCTGTAAATAACTTTAGGTCAGGACTAAAACAAGATATTACAAAATTGCTTACTATACCCTAATATTTTTAGTTTATTAAGTTACTGTAAAACTTCACTTTTTTTATTTTTATGCAAGTTTAATTTATTATGAGTTGAAGTGCATTATTATATAGCTTTAAGTAACGCACGGTGTGGATTTATGATATGTGTTATATTAGTATGTTATTAGATTTAAGTTTTAATTATTTTGTCAGAAAATAACTTGTGCGTTTGTGAAGGACATCTTGTCAATAGATGTCCTTGGGGGGTGGCATGTATAAAAAGTTATGGCTGTATGCGATGTGACATCTGTGCGTGTACCCTTTTCTACAATTAAAAAGAAAGAAACGGGAAAATAGTGTGTCGCGGTAATTTTGTTTTGTTATTGTTACGAGCTCAAATATCAGATTGATATAATTTTAAGTTCAGTACATTTAATACAGTGTTGAAGTTTTTTATAATCTCAAGTGCAGTTTCAGTTATCTTCCATTTTTCCCGAGTTCAAGAAGTTCATTAAACAAAAAGTGTGTCTGTACATTAAATATATTTCCAAAAAAAATATTGGGGGCGATGGAGACGTAGTAATAGAGTAAGAATTTTAAAAAAAATGTCTGTCTGTTTGTCTGTATGTCTGTTTGTCTGTTTGTACACGCTAATCTCCGGAAATACTGGACGGATTCGAATGAAACTTTTTTTGTTATATAGCTATCAAGCCTGGGCAACATATAGGGTATAAATGATTTTGGAAAATGGAACGCCTGATGCAGAACCATAATGTGCCAGCTAAACTATAAGAGATATAAAAATGCCGCCTTAGTAAAAGTTGTTCAGCCTGATGAGCATTTTCCAGAGACATAAAGTCCACGCGAACGAAGTCGCGGGCTTCGGCTAGTATTCAATAAAATAGGACAGATATATGAACTACGCGGAGAGAAATAAAGAACCGAGTTTGAGCAATCTTTTAATTCATATTAGTTGATGTTCACAAGTTGTTGTTAAGAGTCGAGAGCTCTTGCAGTCGTTGTTTAAGAGGCCTCCTAGCTAAATAAAGCTCCTAGCAAAAAAAAAACATTTTCTTTCTGGGTCTCTTACCGCCCCCCTTGAGACCTGCAGCGCCCACAAGGGGGCGTTATCGCCCACTTTGGGAAAGACTGCTGTAGTGGTTTAGTATAGACCATGGTTCGATTAATAACGTGTCATGCTCCCTGGCTACGCCACCGTTCTGTTTTTTGGCAAGACACACTGTATTGTGATGTACATTGAACGTACATGATGTACGTGTAATTGTTATGGTTGTACTTCTTGTAGTTTCGATAAAAAAAGCAAGTATTTATGGCATAGCTACTAAGCATGCTCCGCAGCTGCGCCACTTAGAATTCATTCATGTAGATACAATTTAAAGTGTTTTTTTGCTTCCAATCAATGTACGAACGCTGTTTAGTATGTACATATCGATAAATATGTAAAATTCTAAGTAAATATGGTTTAATATCATTATGGTTTTAGATGACATAAACAGTTTAAAAAAGGAGTGGCATCAGGCTCCTAAGGACAGGGATCTCTGAAAGAAAGAAGGGTTGGCCTCTGCTCAGCAGTGACATCCAGCAGGCTAGAATAAAAAAAAATCGTTTTAAATCAGTTGTAAAATAAGTATGCAACGTGGAAGTGACATACCCGCAATAAATCAAACTACGAGCTATATACTAGATCACTAAAGTATGATAAAACTAAATTGACAGTAAAAGAACACCAAAAAAAAAATGGCATTTCCATACTAAAGTGTGCCCGGGAAATTTGTATGGGAATGACGTTATTTTTATTTCATAACTTAACGCTATTTTAATTCCTTTATAGTGATCTAGTATAGCCCGCGGTTTGATTTATTGCTGGTACGACCCTTCCACTTTATATAAGAAAATGAAAATGCAACTTATTCATTGAAAATGATAAATGAAAATGCAACATTTTCATTAATGTTATTTGGGTAAGACATTACTAACAGGCGTAATCGCTCGTAACGTATAATATGATCGCTATATTATTGTCAGGAAAATCAATTATAGTCTTTGTCTTAAATCTTCACTATTATATTATATAAAAATTAACCGCAGTCGTTACATTACTAATTATTTTAATTTACATAAAATTAAATGTTCACGTTACTAAAAGGTTGTCAAGTTTTTTGGAAAGATTGTAGGTACTTACAAAAAATACACGTTCCTGCCATTCGTTTGAGCTGTTGATACAAGTTAGTGTATTTTTATTGATTAAAATATTATAACACCATAAAACGTACAAAAGTTATTTCAGTGTGCCACTCGATGGAAAGTTTTTAGCACTGTGAAACAACTGTTTATACTCTAAAAACGCGGCTTTCTGTTCCTCAAGGCACACTGAAATAACTTTTGTACGTTTCATGGTGTTATAATATAATGTAACGACTGCGGTTAATTAATTTATAGAAGTGAAGATTTAAGACAAAGACTATAATTGATTTTCCTGACAATAATATAGCGATCATATTATACGTTACGAGCGATTACGCCTGTTAGTAATGTCTTACCCAAATAACATTAATGAAAATGTTGCATTTTCATTTATCATTTTCAATGAATAAGTTGCATTTTCATTTTCTTATATAAAGTGGAAGGGTCGTACCAGCAATAAATCAAACCGCGGGCTATACTAGATCACTATAAAGGAATTAAAATAGCGTTAAGTTATGAAATAAAAATAACGTCATTCCCATACAAATTTCCCGGGCACACTTTAGTATGGAAATGACATTTTTTTTGGTGTTCTTTTACTGTCAATTTAGTTTTATCATACTTTAGTGATCTAGTATATAGCTCGTAGTTTGATTTATTGCGGGTATGTCACTTCCACGTTGCATACTTATTTCACAACTGATTTAAAACGATTTTTTTAATTCTAGCCTGCTGGATGTCACTGCTGAGCAGAGGCCAACCCTTCTTTCTTTCAGAGATCCCTGTCCTCAGGAGCCTGATGCCACTCCTTTTTTAAACTGTTTATGTCATCTAAAACCATAATGATATTAAACCATATTTACTTAGAATTTTACATATTTATCGATATGTACATACTAAACAGCGTTCGTACATTGATTGGAAGCAAAAAAACACTTTAAATTGTATCTACATGAATGAATTCTAAGTGGCGCAGCTGCGGAGCATGCTTAGTAGCTACGCCATAAATACTTGCTTTTTTTATCGAAACTACAAGAAGTACAACCATAACAATTACACGTACATCATGTACGTTCAATGTACATCACAATACAGTGTGTCTTGCCAAAAAACAGAACGGTGGCGTAGCCAGGGAGCATGACATGATTAATAACGGGTATGTACCTTCGACGTTGTATAAAATATTAACTAAAAAAAACATACACAGTAAAATCAATTCTAATTTTTCCATTGAAATGGTACATAAGTACTTACAGTTATATGACTTTCAATATTTAAGTAAATAAGGTACTTTATTTAGCTGTTTCTACTCTTTTCTACTTACTAATACTTTTCCACCCGAGGTGGTACAAAAGATCATATACTGTTATGAGACACGTAAACACGTCATTGGACGCGTAATTTTCGATTGTCTTTCTATAGGCCTTGTGTTACGGTCTTACGATGTCATCTCAGCTTACATTGTTCACTATGGCGTAATGGGTAAATCCTACCTACCACACCACACACTGGAATGATATTATACAATGAATGAATCTTGACTCTTATTCATTAAATCACTTCTCTAAAGACTAAATCACCCAGAGGTTCCGGGTTCGATCCCCGGTCTTGGATGTTTATCTATATATGTATTTGTTATTTATAATATCGTTGAGTTTTGTATTATTGAAATATGTACCTACTTACAAAATACATTTCTTTGTTTCCTAAAAAATGCTTACTAAAATAGAGTTAGGTCAAATAAGACTGACACAGAACGCCATATGGCGTTAAGTCTACCTTTTCATTGCAAGAGATTCATAGACTTGCGAATTCGCTTACTTGCTCGTTAATTACTTGCGCAGAAGGAACAACTGGTACATTGTTTTTTTTTTTTTGTTTGTTTTGGTAACAACCAGTATCTAAAATAAGAATTTTTGTCAATAAATTTTTTTAATGTAATTTTATTATAAACTGTGTATATGCTATGCATTAATAAATAAATAAATAATGTTTAACTTCCAGATTCGGTGTGTTCGAACAAGCAAAACTATTTATGGTAAAAGAGGATGGCACACTGTCCACCGCCGGGAAACTCGGCTGCGGTCTTGCCGCCGGTGTGGCCGAGGCAGTCTTCGCTGTTACGCCCATGGAGACCGTCAAGGTCAAGTTCATCAACGATATGAGGATGGAGAAACCAAGGTTCAAGGGATTCTTCCATGGAGTCAGAATGATTATTAGGGAAGAAGGTCGGTATTTTCAAAATTAAATAAGCTGCAAGTGTGGCTGATTTTAACAATTTCTTTATTTACATACATACATATTTCCACGCCTGTTTCCCATGGGGGTAGGTAGAGAGATTTCCAGTTACTACGATCTTTGCAAACCTCTTTTCTCTATTTGTTCCAATAAGTGACCAAGAACGCCATATGGCGTTATTTCCGTAATAAGTTTGCATATATTTTACATATGCAATAAAGTTAAGAAATAAATATTAGAAGCACAATTCAGGTCCATAAAGCTTGGAAAAAACTATATTCAATCTCCAAACAAATCATATAAAAGTCTGTTTATCTTACGTTATATTTACATAGTCTGTGGCTAAAATAATATGTATGAACTTCGATATATATTTAACTTAGTTTCTGTTTCCAGGCGTGGGTGGAGTGTACAAGGGTGTGACAGCGACAGTGATGAAGCAGGGCAGCAACCAGGCCATCCGGTTCTTCGTGATGGAGTCCCTAAGAGACTGGTACAAGGGCGGTGACAGGAACAAGCCAGTGCCCAAGTACATCGTCGGGCTGTTTGGTGGTATTGCTGGTATGTCAATAGTGTCATTTATTGCTCTAAAAGCCTTAGAACTTGTAAATTTTCGTCAATTTATATTCTTCAACTTTATATATCTCTGGTTACATAATAATTAGGCAACGGCCAAAATGTTACTAGTCTTTGAGCGTTCAAATTTAAGCCGCCTTAGCTACATTGCCATGCCACTCGTACAATGTGCTAGTAAAATGTTTACCTGGTAATTTTAGACGTTGTTTCAAATTTTTATCTACATATGTAGGAACTTTCTTATTTTGACGGTAGTACAGGAATAATTTTTACAGCAGTTCAGTACAAAATATTGTTAAAATTGCAACACTTGTAAACAAACCGCTAGAGATTTGATATATTTCAACAGACATTTTTTTTTCCACTAGGTGCCGCCTCAGTATTCGGTAACACTCCTATCGACGTCGTCAAAACACGCATGCAGGGTCTCGAAGCGGCCAAGTACAAGAGCACTCTAGACTGCTTCTTCAAGATCTGGAAACACGAAGGCCCGCTGGCCTTCTACAAAGGTACCGTGCCTCGCCTCAGCAGAGTGGTGTTCGACGTGGCGATCACCTTCACTATATACGACAGTATCATGGACGTCTTCAACCTCGTGTGGAAGTAGACAGTTTTGCTGTGCTGTGCTTTGATGTTGAATGGTCCTATTTATATGAATTACAGAAAGCACGATGTTCTTGCCGTTACGACTCAATGTAGTGAGCTATACATGCCTACTGTTGTGATAACAAGTCAACACCTATACTTATTTTAATTGACACTGCGCTTTTTAAGCCATTTAGCACTTATTGTTGACTTGTTTCATAAGAAATTTTCCTATATCTTTATAACAGGTACTGTCAACGAATATTTTATTAAAAGTACGTACCTACCTAATTATAGTGTGTAACAATCAGAGACCTAAATTTTTTTTTATCTATGGTAACAATGGTATTAAGCGTGCTTTGGAAAAGATCGAAATGAAGTTCTTCCTTACATTTTTAACTTTTTACAAGTTGTATAAATGGTTGCTAAAAATATTTTATTAATTTATTGTGTCAGATTATAGCAGCCATTTATGCTATTACCACTAAGTAGCGGGCTACCCAAGACAGATGTTTGCTCAGTTATCTTCCAAGTTAGATATTATATTTTATTCAATGGTCAATCTGATGTGTGTCCTGAAGTATGTGTTAATTATATGAAAATAGGATCATTCAATGCAGAGTGAATTAAATGCTATTATAGATGTACAAATTCACCTCGAGCGGCGCTCGAGTTAGTCTAAGTAGGAAGATTGAATTCTTGAGTGTGGCACGTACGTTAAATTGTATAGTTTAGTAATTTTTCATAAGTATAATTGAAATATCAATTTATTTATTACGATTTATGAGCTATTTGGAAAAAAATATGAGCAGTGATGTTTAAAATTGATATATTTCTATTCTAACAAAGTAGTTTAGTTAGCACATAGCAATGATGTGATATAAGTATAATGTATGCAGTTTTTTTAAGTCATAAAACTCTTCCTTGTAAATAGTGCGTAACGGCCGTGCTACACCCAATTGTTAAACATCGAAGATATATTTTTGTAGGATGCTTACGTAATCGTAGTTGTTGTTGACATATTGACTTGATACTGACCTGCCAGGGTTCTTTTTAATGTATTTTTATTAATTTTACTCTTCTCCGGTTTACATAGGGAAACTTATTGTGATCTTTTGACACTTTATTTATACTTTTATATATTGCATTTCTAGACCCACAACATTCGTGTGATAGTTTGCATATTCATAAGTTAATGACTGTTCGAAGTGTTTTATTTTATTTAGGTTTTGTAGATTCTTCGAAAGAATTTATGGAAGCAATATATTAATCATATTTTTTTGTTTGTGAAATAGTTTTATCAGCTAAAATCGTTTATGTTTGTTAATAGCTTTGTAATGTTATCGTGGGTTTTGTTTTTAATTTATTTATTTGTAAAACTTTCTCTCTATTGGAATTCGGAATTTAAAACAACATTACGTTACATATAGTTTTACGAAAGCATGGCTTCGGTTATTTATTTTTTAGATGTTGATTTTCTTTTGTTACAAAGTTTTCTAGTCTTTGACACATCCAATGTATTGTTGTTTATGGTAACATCAAATGCATTTTCTTTTGTACTCCTCGTTTATGGTGTCCTTGTGTACATTTTTGTATAGAGTCAAGAGATTCCGTTGCAGCCTTATGAAATTTTAAGGTCATTCCAGAATTTTGATGGTTTTATTTATTTACGAACTGTATTTTTTATTGTTTTACATCGAATGCTGACATGGTTTAAATTTATTTATGTTTTCAATCGAATAAATGGTATATTGAAATATTTATTTTAATTTTATTGAATCTCCTAAAATCGTTTGGCGGAGAAATTCCAAGTGAAAAATTAAACTAATCTTTTTGTTACCCTTTTATTTTCAACAACAAACATAGATACAATCTGGCTAATAAGTCAAAAATAGTTGGTCTTGTCTATATAAAAACATTGTATGGAGATGACAAGTTCTTGCCATTATTAAAAAACTTAAAAACAATTCCGTTTCTAGACTTGTTTGCCAGACTATAAAGATCATATAAAATTGTATGTATACGAAATCACAAACTCGTAATTATCACATAATAATAATGATATCACATGTTGCAGATTTTTAAAACTCCTTTTAATCCCTTAACCTAATTATACATAAACATAAATTTGTCTTTTAAATCATGATCTTTTTGTACCATTACACAGTATTTATTACACATAAGTTGATTCCAAATTATTTAAGGTAATAATTATTCCTATATTATTAATCCCTATTATTAGCTACATGAAGAATAAAGTAGGCTCAAAATTAAAACGCGAAGTATTTTAGCTTGGACAACGCTGAGCCCGGTACACACCTGTGGTCGATATTATAACTATCGACGACTGCCATCTCTTTGTCCGTCAACTCGAAGTCGAAGATGTTGAGGTTGTCCACAATGCGCGATTTGGTGAAGGACTTTGGCAATACCGTGATACCACGTTGTATCTGAGAAAGAACATCCAATTTATTTGTAAGCAAAGCTTCATTTACAAGGTGGTCAGACGACCTGAGGTGCTATTTTTCACACGCGGAGTCACTAAACGAACGATTTTTTGTATGGAAAACCATTCGTTTAGGTGACTCCGCGTTTCAAAAATAGCACTTCTGACCAAGTTCGCTGGAAAACGCTGGATGCAGGTCGGTCTAGATCGGTAATTTAAGAGAGGCATATATCCAGCAGTGAGAAAGCTTCCGTGAATTTTGAGCGGGATTGCAGAATTTTTCGCATTAGTATAAAGTTTTGACGCCTTGGTCAGGTTGTCAGGTAGAAAAATCATAAAAGTTGACCGAAGGATTGGGAGGAAATTTCGAGAAATCTAATCATGTCAATGGGCGGCTAGCAACTCATGATTATTTGGATTTACTTACCCGTCTATCATGCTCAAAGTGTGGGTCTAATGTGTTTGATTTTTATTGTAACCCTGAATTCTGTCTACCCCGTTGTATTTTAAATTTAAAGTATTGTAATTAAAAGTCGAAGAAAATAAAAATAAAAACTTACCAAATATTTCAACGCAATCTGCGCTCGAGATTTCCCATACTTCTCTGCGAGCTCTCCCAGTTTGGGGTCTGTTTTTATGACGTCTTTCCCATTAAACTCAGGCCTGGCTTCCGAAATGAGGCCTAGCGGTGTGTACGCCACGGGCACCACGGACCGGGCCTTGCAGAAGTCCACTAACGCATGTTGGGTAAGTGTAGGATTTATCTGAAACAATGGGCGTAAAACCGAATCTGAAATGACGTAAGTTTGAAATCAATTAGGCATTATGTCCTTCAACTAAACGCATTCCTGTACGCATCTAAAGTCCGCGGACCTTATACTCCGTGGACGAGAATTTACATTTCCACATAATCATATAAGAAATCATTTAATTTTTTTGTTAGTCAATTAAGTCCCATTATTGCACAAAAGCCTCATCTCTTCACCATTTCAAATGATTTTGTCTCTCCTTTGAGAATCACGGTTTGTTTTACCCGGTCGGTGCTATTCATTATTTTTTTTTTATTAGGGTGTGGTTTTACAACCGGGTGCCTGTCTGAGGTCAACCCCCCTTGTATGAGCTTGCTCCCTTAGACCTGTAAAAGATTTCTCTATATATATATATATTTATCATCTCAGATTTTATTTGTATGAAGTGGAGTGCTATAAGGCATAATAATAAATGGCTGAGTTAACGCCACATGGCGTTAAGTTCGCCATTTGTAAATTTTTTAAGTGTGGAATAAACTTTACATATAATAAGAATACAAATAAAGATTTAAACGCATGATACTTAAAAAGTCCCAAAGAACACCTTACAAAATACGAAAAAACATATATTTATAAAAATTTAATCTCACCTCGATTTGGTTGACAACTGGTTTAATGTTGGCGTTTTTCAGAACCCTGTCCACTTGTTCTTCACTGAAGTTCGAAACGCCTATAGACTTTGTAAGGCCTTGTTTCACAGCCTCCTCCATGCCCCTCCATGTCTCTAAGTAGTCTATGCCTGCATCTTCCCCTTTCTCCTGTAAGGCAAGTTAAAAATAAAAAAATAATTTAAAAATAATTTATTGCGTTATAATATACACGTGTTGGAGCCTACTTTTAAGTCATAAAATACTTGTGCCAGTAAGCTCCGTTCTTCCGTATCTATTCAAAATTTTAATCTACCTAGCTGAACAAGAATAAAAATAAAACAAAAAATAGAAAATAAAAATAAAATGAAGAGTTAAAGTAAAACAAAAATTTCGAAACAAAGATATAAAGACAGTAATTACAAACCAAGAAAGTGTGTTTGTGTGTGTGTGTGTGTGTGTGTGTGTGTGTGTGTGTGTGTGTGTGTGTGTGTGTGTGTGTGTGTGTGTGTGTGTGTGTGTGTGTGTGTGTGTGTGTGAATGTTGTGTGTGCGTGCGTGTAGGCATGTGCATGTAGGGGCGTGTGCGCGGATGCGTGTGTGTTTTAGTGGGTGTATTTGAGTATTTGTGTATAGTGTCAAAAAGGAATTTAACACAATGGAGAAAAAGTTGAGACAAGTTTTATAATTTTGGAGGTTAATAATAAATAATTTCTTCGATTTCGCTCATTCCCTTAAGGATTCATGAATTTTCTGGGATCCGGCGCTGCCCCCTACTTGACCAAAAATCATTTGAAAGGAAATGGAAATGTCATATAAAATTGTCGTAATCAAACCCTAGATAACCTTTCAAACTATTATATTCATTACAGTTTAAATTAACAATGTTAAGCTTTTCTACATACATTTGCGATAAACAGCCACTTATAGTACTTGATCAAGACACAATTTTTAATGATTTCTCCATTTCTCGTCAAATAATTTATTTAAAAAAAAAATACTCACATTGACAGAGACAGGCCAATGTACTAAGTACAGGTCGACATAGTCCAGCTTGAGTTTAGCCAAAGATTCTTTTAAAGAGGGTATCACATCTGCTTCCGCATGGCAATCATTCCACAGCTGTAAATAAAATTAAAAACATTATTACAGCTTTATTTTCCACTTAACACTTTACATTAAAGGACCATGGGCATTTTGGGCTAAATTTAATTTTGATCCTACAGTTATAAATATGGTGCCAATTGATAGATAATAATGTGTATATCATTTTATAGTACTAAAGCTCAGTTCAAATCGAGCGCGAAATTGGTGTTTTGGCGTGAATAGTAATTTAGTTATTTTTTTACGTATACAATTATAATACGTAACCATAATCTTATAATAGGTAATAAGTATAATGATGTATTTATGTTACTACTCGCACTAGCAGTAATTGTATCGCATGCATACAGGTATAAGGAAACCCTACATAGCTGTCTTACTCGATCCACTAGTTGGGAACTCAGCTGATATCGGTTTTTGTCTTACTGATAATATTCCTCGCAATAAACATAACGCGTACACGCAGGTAACAAAACAGGTATATGCCTAACGGGTAGACGCACAATTGGAAGTTGTGCCCATGTCATATTAATTATCTGATACATAGGAGTATCAGATAATTAATATGACATCCCGCCTCCATGTGGTAGACATGGAGGCGGGATGTCATATTTATTATTCCATCGACCAGCAATTCTTTTAGACGACATACTGCTTGATGAAATGTATCCATTAATAATGTAAGTTAAGTCAAACATACTGTTTATTTGTATGAATAAGGATTTGTTCAAACTAACAACCCTAACTGTTAGTTTCTTTTTCTATTTCCCACATATTGTAAATTAGAGGCAGCGCACGGCTTCGCCCGCGTTAACCACACGAGTGAAGTCGCGGGCGTGATGCAATATAGCCTATAGCCTTCCTCAATAAACGACCTATCTAATACCGAAATAATTTTTCAAATCGGACCAGTGGTTCCTGTGTTTAGCGTGTTCAAACAAACAAACTCAGCTTTATATATTAGACTAGAAGCAGCGCGCGGCTTCGCCCGCGTTAACCACGCGAGTGAAGTGGCGGCCGTGATGCAATATAGCCTATAGCCTCCCTCGATAAATGACCTATCTAATACCGAAAGAATTTTTCAAATCGGACCAGTGGTTTCTGAGATTAGCGCGTTCAAACAAACAAACAAACAAACAAACTCTTCAGCTTTATATATAAGTATCAGATATAAGAATGGATAAAATCTTCATTATAAACAATCCTGTACTTTTGTTTACTTGCAAAAATACCATTAACGTTTGCGAACAAAAAAGTAAGAAATACCCCTTCTTAGTTTTTGAGTTCAGTTCATTGGAAATAGTTTGTCCTACCCTACCTGACAGCTCCACACTCAGATTGCGGGCACTGCAAACCTTTACTTGCAGGCATATTACTATTAAACTCTCGATCTGGATCTCATAACCGCTATCCAACACATAAAAATACAAAAAAAATATGTTCATGAACAGTAAATATTTTTTTTAAAAGCACCAAACATCCAATTTTGCACTCGAATTCAACTTTGATTCAATAATATAAAATGAAGCACACATAAAAAGCTTTAATATGACAAAGTATCATAACTGTTGGAGGTTAGCCCAAGCCCCATAGTAAAATGCCCATGGTCCTTTCAGTATCATTGTTATGTAGCCCCAGTATGGGTAAAAGCCTCCTCCATTCTATTCCACGGTCCACCTTTCCCTGTCTGTAAAAACCTTATTATACAACAGGCTAAAAATTCTCCAGTAAATACATATAAAATTATTGTAACACTTTGTATTGTTCATTTTATTACGGAGTCTATTGAAAATGATCTGATTTCTGAATTTTATCATATTTTAGATAAGCTGTCTGTAAAGTTTATATTAAGCGATTGACTACCATGATAGCGACAAATGATGAAACTGAAATAAATAAAATTTGTCACCAGCCCCCTTAGCATGAGACTGTTGATAAATCAAGATAAAGTTTATATTACACAACGGGCTAGTATGGTCCTGTTCGTATTTATAAGATAGAGCAAGATAGTGATGGATGATAGTGCTCGATAAACTCGCCAGCACCACACTAGTTACCCAGAGCCATGCTGCTAGGACTGGAGTTCCTGTAACTTCCTCCGAAGAAATAAACTATTTTATCTCTTTAAATAAATTAATTTGCCTTTACCTTCGTTGTAACAAATAGTTCTTCTCTAGTAACAAGACCCTCCTTTATTTTATTACCGATACCTTCCCCAACTTCCTCTTCATTGCGATAAAAGGATGCAGTATCTATGTGGCGATATCCGACCTCTATACCCCATTCTACTGCTTGCCTGAACTGTCCTGGTTCTGCTTTTCGCTGAAAAATTAAGGAAGTACATATACTATTGAAATATGTGTAAGGTTTAAAATCATAAAACTTTGATAAATGATAAGATAACTTACTGCATATGTACCCAGACCTACAATAGGCATTTCATAGCCACTCGACAGCTTAACAGTAGGGGCTTTTAAAACCATTATGTATACGTAAAATATTAAAGTTTTTCTTTGATTCCTAGACCTTTTTACGTAATTTAGGTAAGTGATTTTTACACTTTCGAGGTTGTTATCACATTGACCATCTTGACATTGAATGACATTTGTTTGTTGACAAATATGTTGAGGTGCTATTTTTAAACGCGGAGTCACTAAACAAACCATTCATTTAGGTGACTTTGCGTTTCAAAAATAGCACTTCTGAAGTGACTCCGCTTTTGAAAAATAGCACCTCTAGACGATATAGTGACGCGAATGTGACTTATGTGAATGTGACTATCGAATAGAATCGAGCAAATCAAGTTGCTAAAATACTGGAATTATCCACCGTGAATTAAAAAGAAAATAATTTGACAGTGACAGTTTATATATTTCAAAAAGTTTTCGTTTGAAAGTCGTTACGCTATGCAAAAAAACGGACGTTATTAATTATTTACCATTGTTTTTACCGTAATAAATAGTAATTTTCACTTGATTCTACATTTCTATTTTATGAGAAAAGGTACAGTGCTCGTCCTATCCATGAATTGCTAAAAATTCATAGATTTGATTCATCGGCACGCGGTTACTTGGTGGACGCATCCGACTCTGACTCCGCCGCTTTTAGTCTAAAAATCTTCCAAAATTCCGCATTGCAAAATGGATGATTTTTTGAAAATTGAGAAGATTGGTGAAGGCACTTATGGTGTGGTGTACAAAGGGAAAAACAAAATAACCGGCCAGTTTGTGGCTATGAAAAAAATTCGCTTGGAGTCTGAAGATGAAGGGATACCGTCTACGGCTATCAGGTATTATTTACATGTGTAGTTGTCATTTAATCACGCTAGCAACTGTAATCTACATGAAACACTCCAAATGAAATTGTTTATTTATCAGATAACAGGGATCCAAATTTGTTAGTATACAATTTAACTGAAACTTATAAGTTATGTTAGTATAATCTTTTATATGAGATAGATTAGATAAGATTAAATTAAATCAATGGGGACTCGAAAATATTTTATATTTCCCCATGCAGAGCTACAGGCATAGTTGCTCTAATCAAGTGCCGCATTAATTGAGAATGCGGCCTGTCCGCCACCGTTTTAAGAATGCTGTTGTGACTCGCCCTGATTCTCCTCAGCATTGATACCGCTTTTTTACGGAGCACGGCATGAAAACCATCCGTCCTTGCTTGCACAAACATTCCAGAGGCACTGCAAAATCGAGGGAGTCCCAACAGCATTCTAAATATATTATTATATTGAATACGGATGACATCCAGCGATCTCTTAGTACAACAGACCCACAGACTACCCGTGTAGAAACCCTGGCAAAAAGCTTTAAAAAGCGTAATTTTGACCTGTTCGCTACAACGGGCGAATCTACGGGTCAACATGTTGCCCCTGACCGCAAGTGCCCTCCGTTCCCTTTCTACGTCTGCATTGTCTTTAAGGTCGTCGGTAATAATGTGTCCCAAATATTTAAAAGTTGACACTCTCTCCAAATTTGTGCCATTTAGGATTATGGGAGGTGCGCTTTCGGGATATTTACCTGCGGCCTTAAAGACAATGTACTCACATTTCCTCGCATTGTATACGAGTCCATGTGTGGTCGCATACTTTTGGCAAACCTTGAGCATCTCATTGATTGACCATGCAGTCGGCCCCAAAAGAACCATATCGTCAGCATAGCTGATATTATTAATGACTGTACCGTCTATACTACACCCTACTCTCAGACCGCTGAGCTCAACTATAAGGCCGTTAATATACAGGTTGAAAAGCTTGGGAGACGAAATCCCCCCCTGTCTCACCCCGCATTCCAACCTGTATGTACCAGAGACACCGTCGGACCATCGTACAAAATTTGTCTGGTGCTTGTACCAGAATTTAAATATGTTGACTAAGTCCCTCGGTACACGCCTGTCCTCAAGCATTCTCCACAGCACTTTATATGACACTAGGTCAAAGGCCGTGGAGAAGTCCAAAAAACACCCGTATACCGGTGTCCTTCTATTTGTGTAGTACTGGACAGTATGCTTGAGTGCAACAATCGCACTCTCTGTCGACAGCTGAGGTCTATATCCAAACTGGGCATCATGGAGATTTAAGTATTGTTGCAACCGCGCATCAAGCATACTATCCAGTATCCTGGCAATTATCGTTGCAAGGGAAATAGGTCGGTAGTTTCTCCTATCCGAGATATCCCCTGTCCTGTTCTTCACGATGGGCACGATGACGTTTGAAATAAACAATGGCACTTTAAGCTCAGCCGCTCGGAATTTCACATCTGGGTCCGTTGCTGCACTACCTCTTTGTCCTATTAATTTATACCGCTTAGCTCTTGACCTATGCACCACCTTCCATTCCTTATCCTCCGTGCTAATAGAAGCATCCTCCGCATTTACCTCACGATAACGCATACTATCTTCACAAGGAAGCATTATACTCGTAGACTGAGAGGTCTCTGCCGCTGTCGGGCGCCGACTGGGGACCGGTTTCGCCGCGCTGTCGCTCGGTACTTGCGCACGGACCGGTTTCTGCATGGCCTCGACGTGTCTTGCTTGAAATAGGGCCGTCTCACTTCCACTCACACAATCAATGCTTGACTCGACATCTCGATTGTTCTTAGTGTCCTCGTTGGCAGTCGCTGTATGTGCCTGCATGCTCCGTACATTTTCTGTCTCTTCTTTTTGTTCGCAACTGAAGAGGACCGATTCTGTTGCTATGTCATCTACCGAAGGACGTCTGTAGTCTGGCGGCCGGTCACTGACCCGTGTTATATTGTTTACCTCCAAATCAGCTGAGTCTTGTGATACTTTTAAAGGTACATATTGCAAACCTATTGGGCCACTATCGAAAGAAAAACTATCTCTCAAACATGCACCTCTCTTATTATTCACCTTATCGATGGAATAAGCTGTATTTTCTATTATGGATGCATGTTTCATGTGATCGACATCTTGCTTGAGCACCTCGAATTGATCTTTTGTGACAGCATGTTCCTTTAAATGACTCAACTCATTTTGCATTTTCAAAATATCTTTAAGTATCCTAGTAGCGTCCACATGATCAAAAGACACAGGAGGAACTCGATGCAAATCCACTGCTGCAAATATCGGGAACTTTTCTCTATTCCCGGACTTCATCAAACAGATGATATCGTCGAGATCCCTGGACATTCTCTTTTTTCCTTCTCTCCGACGGAGTGGCATCTTCTTCGCATTTGGTACAGCTTCGTATAATAACGATTTGGCTTGAATTATTTCTTCCGATGTGTATGTTGAGGTACACAGCTGGTGGATACTTTCTTCATCGGTGAAATCCACCACGTTACGTAGAAACGTTAAAAGCTCATTAATCACAACGTTGCAGTTCGCGCACTTTAAAGTGGTCGAGGTCATTGTCCTCAGCGATGAGTTGTCTGTCACATTTGCAACACGTTCGCGCGTGGCCGCGTACGTAACGACACTGTTGAAACAAATAAGCATAACAGATTTTATAACCTAATTAATTAATAATAACCTAATTATCACTGTGATCGAATCTGAAGTAAGGAAATTCGTAGAACTAAAGTCACTGACATAGCCCAGTAGACTAGTTCGTTGAAATAGCAGCGAGCGGGACACATAGCGCGACGAACCTATGGCCGATGGGGTAAAAAGGTTCTCAAATGGCGGCCGCACACTGGCAAGCTAAGCGTAGGACACTCACCCATAAGGTGGTCTGAGGACCTGACCAAGGTCGCTGGAATGCGCTGGATGCATGTCGCTCTAGATCAGTCATTTCGGAAATCCTTGGCAGAGGCCTATGTCCAGCAGTGGATGTTATGCGGCTGAAATAATTATGATTAAATTATCAAAATACTAATGCAATTTCAGAGAGATTTCCCTCCTGAAGGAGTTAAACCACCCTAATATAGTGAAATTGGAAGATGTTCTCATGGAAGAGTCTCGACTTTACCTTATTTTCGAGTTCCTCTCTATGGACCTGAAGAAATACATGGACTCCTTGGGATCCGGGAAAGTAAGTATACCACTACCACTTATGTCTGTTTGGTACTTTGCTTGTATGTTTCTTTGTTACATTGTAGACCAGCATCTTCTAGCAGATGTGTTTTAGGCAGTGTTGAGTGTCTTTCAGTTAATTTGAAAGTTTGTAAGGCTTAATTTGCTCTGTGGCTGAATCAAATCGAAGCGGTGAAATCGTACTTAACACTGAACTTTATGTCAATGGCGACAGAGACTTGAGATGAGTCGCACCAATATGCTAGAAAAAGTTAACATATAAAGTTAAATAAATAAATATATAAGGACAAATAACACTGATTGAGCTAGCCCCAAAGTAAGTTCGAAACTTGTGTTATGGGATACTAACTGAACGATACTATATTTTATAATAAATACATATATAGATAAACACCCATAATTCATTATGCTATGTACAATTTTTATGCTTTGCTTCAATTCTGCGGCAATGTAAATTGAGCTTAAATATATTCATCAGCAATCAATTTAATTATTGCTGATAAATATTATTTGCTAGTAGATTTATTTGAGTAGTGAAATGATCCAATCAATTCTACAGTCAGGCAGTTAACCAGTCAAACTAGTTATAGCCAAATTATTGATACAGTTCCAGCTATTTCGTCCTTATTTTGCATTTTATCTTTCACATCCATGGGTGACTATGCATGCATATTATATTTGATCAGGAAAGCCTAGGCTCTGAAGCAGCAGCACAATTGAGTATGCAACCAGGATGTGGAATGTGTTAAGATGAGAAAAATCTTGTTGTTGCTGAGATTCTCTGTTTTTTTTTCAACACAAATCCATTAAAAAACTTAACATAGAAGAATTTATAATTCCAAACATGAGCCAAGTCAGTCATGGTGTTGCCAAGACATGAAATTGTAAAAGAGATATTTATAGTTTTAATTAATACCACTAGTTTCAAGCTGCAACCTTGAATAAATGTCACTAAATTCTAATTTCATATATTTTTTTCCAGTTTATGGATCCAGCAATTGTAAAGAGCTACTTGTACCAGATCAACAGTGCGATCCTGTACTGCCACCAGCGACGCATCCTGCATCGTGACCTAAAGCCACAGAACTTGCTCATTGATAAGACTGGTATCATTAAGGTACTTATGTATTCTATTATTAGTCAAGGAAAGAATAGTTTACTAGTTGGTGCCCGCAACTTCGCCTGCGCAGTATATTTATAAATTGTATCCTATGTGTTATTCTGATGCATAAGCTATATTATTGTAAAGTTTCATTAAAATCCATTTAGTAGTTTTTACGTGAAAGAGTAACAAATATCCATCCATCCATAACTTCAAACTTTCACGATAATATTAGTAAGATTTGTTCAGTTGGTTGGTAAGCAGTCAGCGCGCTTCAAAAATGCGACCTTTGTGTCGCGCTGACGGCATGCACATCAATTCAGGAAATTAACTATATTACTATCACATTCATTAGTCACTGGTATCCATGATTGGAGGAGGCCTTTGCTAAGAGGCACAACTGAACTCAAAGACATCCTGAATGAAGCACCAATGTAATATATCAAGAGTTCAGTTTAACAGGCTTATCTCAGTTGGCATTTTTCCAATTGCTTAGTAAGCCAAGGGCTGTATGCCGCTATACTTAACAAAAGTAACATAATTTTTGCAGGTAGCGGACTTTGGTCTCGGGCGTGCGTTCGGCGTGCCAGTGCGAGTGTACACGCACGAAGTGGTGACTCTCTGGTACAGGGCTCCGGAGGTTCTGCTAGGAAGTCAGAGGTATGCAATCTTTAATCAATTTGTTAATTTAGTATCCCTTGAACTGTTAATAATTTAATTTATCTACATATATCACCACATATTGTTGTATTAAACCATGTTCTGTTTTTTAGAAATAAAATACATTATTACTTTTACTTTACTTTAATCACATATTATCACTTTTTAAAGCATTGGGGTACCCCAATGCTATCTAAAGTCTATCAGCGCAGAACAGCATTTTTCTATGCTGCTATCCTTTTCTGTTGCTCAAAACTAGCTAGAGAGAGCGTTTGGTCGCTCTCTCTCGCTCTAGCCCAATGCTGTACATTTCTTGCCTTTTGATTTTGCAGCAGGAAACACAAACCTAAATTTTATTTCAAAAGACTTTTTATTAAACTGTCGAAATGAGACAAACATTTTGTCCTGATAGTCTTCTAAAATAGTAAGTAGTTTATATTGTCTTAAAATTTCTTTATTTTCGCTTACATGCACTCATACATTACATGGTTAGTAGGTTAATAAGTACATGAACCCTGACAGGGTGTTGCGAACTAAAAGTATGTTGAGTTGAGTTTATATAATAATAGTGGTTTTAGATTCAGGATATGTCAAAAATTGATAGTGATTACATTGAATGTCAGCAGAGATACATAGAACTTTTATGTTATAAATATATATAAATAATTGCCGTTCATTTCAGTTAAGTTTGATTACATTTTAATTTAATTTTAATGAGATGTAGTTTTTGTAAATCCGAACATTTAAAATATCTTAACAATAATATTGCAATAAAAAAAAATATTTAAAAGAGGAAAAAAAAAAGATAAATATAAATGTCAGTATATTAATGGCTGTGGCTTGAGAATTCTTTAAACTAGTTGTGTAATTTGTCTTCTAAGTACTCTTTGACAGAATAATAACCTTTTGTCAATAACAATGTTTTTAGTTTTTTATTAAAAGTTTTGTCATTATGTTCTAATTGTAGTGATTTTGGTAGTTTATTATACAATGTCCTTTTTTATTAAGTACAAATATTTTAAGGGGTGATTCAGTCCATCATTTCGAACAACTTTTCCCAATAAATGTATATCGAAATACGAAAAAATAATTTTCATTTTCCATAGTAATGATATCACGTGACTACTTCGATTTCTATGAAAACCTAAAAAATTTTTTTCGTATTTCGTTGTACATTTATTGGGAAAAGTTGATCAAAATGATGGTCTGAATAACCCCTTAAAATATTTGTACTTAATAAAAAAGGTCATTGTATATTTTGATTGCACTCACATATGGTCCGTTATTGAATATGTCCAGGTTTTTTTTCGACGGTAGTGCCAGTCTATATTTATGTCGTGTGTTTATGTTGTGTGTGTCTTTCATTTGCGTAAATATGTGTTTATTTTTTCTCACGAATGTGCATATGTCAAGGATATAAATTGAGGGTAGTGTCAAGATATTTTGTTTTATGAAATACGTCTTGCAGCTATGTCTGTACGGTAAGTTGCACAGTATGCGTAAGCACTTTTTTTGCATTAGGAGTAGGTCGTCCGCGTGGACACTATTGCCCCAAAGCATAACACCGTATTTTAGCCAGGAGTACGCGTAGGCGTAATACGCTGTCAGAGCAGTTTCATAATTTGTGCTTACTTTTAGAATGCTTAGTGCGTATACAAATTTTGATAGTTTATTTTTGATGCTTGTCACATGTTTTTTCCAGTCAATGTAAGAATGTATTGTTACGCCTAAAATAAAACAGACTAACTTTTGTTGAGTTGACATCCACCTTAATTAACCCTTATATTCGCGAATTTTCTGATTTTCATAAAACTTGCATCATTGGTCAATAATAGTCCAAATAACATGAAAAAAATATTTGACTTGTTTTATGGCTGAAATTCGAAAAAATCCAGAAATTTCGAAAAATAGCCCCCTTTTATAACATATTCTTTCAATTTTTTTTTTATTAATGAATTACAAAAATATGTTTAATTTCCAAGTTTATGCAATTTATTTGGAGTCAATCTGACCATTTTAAGTATATAAAATATTTTTTTCAAATAAATTTGGATTTCGGTTCTATGGTTCGTTGTCGCGAGGAAGTTGACTTGGCATAGACAAAAAAAGAAAAAAATAGAAAAGATTAATTAAACACTTATTTTTTCTATTGAATACCAGAAGGAGATTACAATTGAACAAAAAACATTAAAAATATATTAAAAGTAATAAAAATAATTATTTAAAAAATAAAAATTAAGTATTTTTTTTATAAACTACACTGCGCCTTTAAGGGTTAAGATGACATCTACCAATATGCCACTTTCTCGTCCATCAATTTCATCTTTAATTTGATGGATGATGGTTTAAACGAAGCACAAACTTTAGTCTGTTATTTATGACAACTGATAGTTTGACTTTAAATTGCAGGTATTCATGCCCAATAGACATCTGGTCTGTGGGTTGCATATTCTCCGAGATGTCGTCCAAGAAACCTCTGTTCCAGGGAGACTCGGAGATTGACCAGCTCTTCCGCATCTTCAGGTTGGTTATTATTACTTACCACTCCATCATTAAATCAGCTCTATGATACCATGGAGATGATCTGTAAATGAGGCGAAATAGCGTTGCATAACATCAATAGTAGTATTGTTGCTATCGATAGTATTATTTGAAAACAATTAATACTATCGATAGTCATATCAATATTGTAACTTGTTTTCCGAGGTCACAATAGTATCAATATTTTATACTATTGCTTGCAACACTAGTAGAAATTAATCTCTTTAAAGCTAGTTGTAAGGCCACCTGCCTTAAAGCTTGCTTTAAAACAATCAGCATGATAAAGAGTTTTGCTGACGAAATTAGTTTGCCCACATAATTTATAATGGTTAGCCTCAGCCACGACAAATATAAAAAAAAAACCAGACGACTTTATATTTGTACCGCCATTTATTATTTGCTAGAGAAAGCCCTGATTTTCATAAACATAGCTAAGAACTTTCCTTGTGAAAGTAAAATAAAAACCGCATCGAAATCGGTCTAGCAGTTCGAGCGCTACGATGCCACATACAGACCGACAGACATTAGCGTCAAACTTGTAACAACCCCATGCGAAACGGGCCGCCTGTTTGGCATGGGGGTAGGCAGAGACTATGGATTACAACATACATACATACATACTATCACGTTCTTTATCCCTAATGGGGCAGACAGAGCATTTTGGGTCTTGCGGTTCTATGCAGAGCCCAGGGCCGCAAGACCCAAAAGCCACTTTTAGCGTTTATGGATTACAAGCGTGATAATATTTATGTATGTTGTTTTACAGAATGCTGCGCACGCCTACGGAGGAGATCTGGCCCGGCGTGTCGTCACTTCCGGACTACAAGCCCACCTTCCCCAACTGGAACACTTTCAACCTTCACAATCACGTTAGTATTCTTTGCACTATCATTTTTTTAGTATGACCCGTCTCGGTGACCCGGCGGGAATGCGCTTTCGCAAGTAGCGACACCGGGCGCCGTTCGCATTTGGATGGGTGACCCACAAGTGACATAAAAATAGCAGTTGATCCCGGCTGTCATCATTCTTACGTAAAACACGTCTTTTTCCTTATAGCATAATAGATTCAAAATGCTCATTTATCATGATGGTCTTATTTGTTTTTAGTGTGTAGGCCAACACTGGTGTCCGATTTTTCAAGCTGACTAAAGGGCATCTGACATACGTTTAAAAATCGTAACAACGATTTGTTATGCCTTAAACGCATTTGTATCAGTAAGGTTTTTGGTCCAATCGCATTTTGCCACGATCGTGTTTTTTGTTATATATGCTTTATGTAGGACCGCATTTTATCCTATGGGTTATTTGCCTTCAAGTTGATTTAATCGCTTTTTGGTGTAAAAAGATTTTGTCTAACAGCATATTGTCTTAAATGGTTTATGTCTCATACTGTAATTTTTTTCTCTGTTTATTATGTGCAAAAATAAGAGTAAACTCTTCACTGCCACGAAACTTGACATTATATGTACAATGTTACGTTATCTCCAGGTACAAAACCTCGACGAAGTAGGCATGGACCTCCTGCAAAAGATGCTTATCTACGATCCAGTGAAGCGTATATCGGCTAAGGACGCCCGCAGACATCGCTACTTCCGCGACGTAAAGCTGCCCACAGGGTTGACTTCCAACTCGGCCTACATCCGGTTTGTGCCTGAAGACTCCCCCGACACATACAGCACTGCGCAGTCTGTCTAGTCTCGGTGATAACTTAATTCTAGCGTAGGGCGTCCGCTGCGTTAAGCCTATCTCTCACTGTACGTGCGAAAAAGATAGCAGAATCTGTCGCGTGTTGCCGTGTCTCTGTCGCACGTAGGGATTATAACAGAGATAGACAACCCGTCACGCGTTACCGTGTCTCTGTCGCACGTAGAGATTATAACAGAGATAGACAACCCGTCACGTGTCGCCGTGTCTCTGTCGCACGTAGAGATTGTGACAGAGATAGACTGAACTCGTTGCATGATCCCGCTTAACGCAGCGCACGCCCTTAGATAATGTCCACTCAATTAAAATGGTATTGAAATTAGTTATGATTCAATATAAAGCTAAGACAGGTATTCTAAAGCCCAAAAGTCCTGTGTCCGAAGATTCCACCGATACATCAGCACTGCTCAGTGTCTAGTCTTGCTTTGAGAAATATTAGAATCTTCTGTCTTTTTTTAAATGATATTGAAATTGGCTACAATCCGATGAAGAATATATCTACAAAGATACTGTTTTATATTCTTCATTTTAAGATAAAACACACTTATATTCACAGGTGCTGATTTTATAGGAAATTTTTATATTAGTGAAGGACTGACAAAAAAATTACTGAGTATGAGGTTATAGGTGAAAAGTGATTTTTCAGATTTGAGAAATGTTTTACGCTGCGAATTCGAACATTTGACTAGTGATGATACCACTTTTTATCATCTTAACATGGCCTTTGGGCCTTCAATTCAACCCTGAAAGAGATATACATGTTATAATGTGTACCATAATTTGACTGAGTTAAACTCCCACCATATGTAATTTTAGGGAGGCCTATATCCAGCAGTAGGTGTGTTGCGACTGAAACTATGATGATTTGTAAGTAAACTTGTGGCCTTCTTGTTGTAAATGTCGTGAAGTGTTTGCGATGATTTTGATTATCCCGTCTTATCAATTTGTCTCCAGTCGCGTAGCATGGCACAGGCGACAGCGTTTTTTTATCACTGTCTTCTTAATAAAAATTAACGGGATGGCAAGTATTCGTTGCACGATATTAACTTTATCTAGATTTATCAACGGTGCCATGCTACGAGGGCAGATGTCTACTTTAACCGTATTTTTATTACCTGGAAGTTGGCTAAATAAAACAAAGCTAGGTCTGAAGGAATCAAAAACGTAATAAATGGTTTATGATTTAATGCTTGCTGCGATATTTTAAGTTACGTCATAATTTTAATATATATCTCATGAATGTCCATTATTGTTGGTGTAAATCAATCGATTTTCTTCTTCTAGCCATTGATGGCTTCGTGTAACATTTGTTTGATTTGATGAGTATGATGCGTAGGTTTTAATTTACTTATTAATTTAAGGTTATTTTAAGTGCTGATTATTTGTATGTCAACTCTTGCGCGTCTGGTACGCCAACAGATTTAAATATTTGATTTTCTGTGACGAAATTATCTAAACATCAGAGCGGCTTTCATCTTGATTTCAAGGACTCGGAAGGGGGTTTCAGGGCGGTTACTCCAAAAGCGCTACGCAAGACTGACATAACTGCGTATCCACGCTTCAGTGTCAATCAACATTGAGCATTAATGTATGATAATAAAGTCTGATTTGGTTTGACATGGTAATAGGACGACTTTAGTTTCTGGAGTAACTCCCAGGTTCGCTCACGCGCAAGCCTGAAGCCCGCTTTATAGAATTTGAGGCATATGGAGGCGGGCGGGACCTATTAGCAAAGTGATACAGATGCTATAATCCAGGTAAATTGTAGAGACATGTTTGGACGAATTTTCGCATAGGTCCCACCAAAACATGCACTCCATGAAATATTTTCAGTTGTCTAGATTTACGTTGACAACAATTTGTGTTCGATTTAAAAATTAGACATAAATTGTTAGTCAATGCAAGTAAACCGTATTTTTGTTGTTTAGACAATTAGTCGCAGAATTGACACAAATTCATTGTAAATAGATACATGTGCCAAAAATAAGGTGCCTCATACATTTCAAGAACTGCTCATTGAATTTACTCTGATTTATTTTAATGAATTGCATTTATTGGTAATGATATTGACGACCAATAATAATTTAATTTAGTATTACGTAATGTAGAAGTCGCGTACTTTGTAAAATATAATTGACTATTTTATTTATTTTGGTGTTTTATTTATTTAAATGAAAGACAAGTTTATATGTAAGGTATTGCTTTCTTTTATAAAAATACATAACAAAAAAATAAAAACGGAATTAAATTATCAATAACACAATATTGTCTATTTCTTACACTTGATTAAAAAAATCTATATTATTATTCTATTTTATTATTTAGCTATTATGTAAAGTTGCGTAAATTACGAACACGACTCAATATTCGATCTGTATCTATCAAAATCATATAGATAGATCTAATAGGTGAATTTCAAACAAACTACTTATCCTTTTTAAAATATTTAAAACCGATTAACCAGCGATAAGTGAGACTGGCAGTTTCATACATTTTTTTATAGAACGCTTTCACACTGTCGTTTCACTACACGACATCGCCCCGGAACAACAATGGGTAGAATTCTACTGAATATCGTGTGAGCTGACGATATTCAAAGTCGTGCGTTCCAATGTAAAGGCTCTCAAATGACAAATTTCTTCCTTTTTCTAAATTATTACAAATTTATCATTGACCAGCATTTATCATCAAACAATACAATTTCGTTGTGTAACACCCATCAAAATTTGGTATATCCCATTCGTCCTCAATGGGGACGTCCCCAGAATGAATATCGTTCCATTTGTCACTACTGGGGATAAATGGGAAATGTAATGGAAGTCTGTCCCATTCTTCCCTCGACAATCAAAACATTAAAAATTGACCCATTCATCCCAGTGGGGAAATATAACCCAAAATTCAGATAATCTAGCAAGAACCTCACTTTTATCCGCGCATGTTTCAAAAATTAAATTCATAAATAAGGCCTTTAAAGGCACTTTTACGTTAGTAATCTTTAGACAGTGTTTAGTTCCAGTAAATTACTTCTCGCAATAACACATCATCACCGAGCGTATGCCCGGTTGCATCCTCAGGGGTAATGCTTCAGAACCCGGGGTCCGCTACCTAACCTAGGTGATTTTTACACAGAACAAGTGTTGTCTGGCCTTCGCAACCCCAAAGGGTAGACCAGAATCAATTCTTGGACAGGTTTGAGCAAACGCTAGATGGCGTTCGGTACATACAGAACGGAATCACCTAAGGTCCCGCGCATTATGCGTCTCCGTCCCCCGTCGCTGCACCTCTCCTCTGTTCTCGCGTTGTGGACGGTTAAGCGGGCGGCTGATTTCACACAATTCCACAATTATGTGCGTACAGTTTATACGTGCCTTCCGAAACAAAGAATCATCTTTTTCCGATAATCAGGTGATTCAAGCCTGCGACATCAAAGAGCTCAGTAAGGCTGTGGCGGGCGTCAGTGGTGTATGGTGTAGACGGCGGGGTGGCTGGGCTGCTGCGGCTGCAGGATGATGCGGTGCGCCACGCCGCCGCCCAGCTCCGCGCCGCCCAGCCCCGACACCGCCACCGTGCCTGGCTGCAGCTGGAACGTCACATCATCACATGTATTGAAATTAGTGGCGGTTGCAATCTGCTAGATGACAAGAAGTCAAAGCAGACACTTGCAAACGTTCAAACAAACATTTTTATATTCCGTTAGGCAGGTATTTAAATAAATGTTAAATATACACTATATAAATAAATCAAAGTAATTATATAATTTATAAAAATAATTAATATGTAATTTAAAAAGGTATTATAAATCAATAAAAAGTGTACACATTTCAATAAACAGTTAGTCAAGATTGTTTACATTTATTAAATTAAATATCTAACCGAAAGGACTATAGGTACTGTGAAATACAAAAACGTGACTACATGCTTTTTTGAAGTCAAATAGCGCTCACACACAATATTAATTTTTCTGCACTAATAAGTCTGTCGTCACTTGCGGTGTAATGTATTTTTTTTATAAGAATTACTTAAAATTGTCTATATTTTCGATACCTACAACACTTTTATATTCTTTAGTTGACAAGCCAATACTTCAAGTGAAGCATACGATTTGAATAAGTTGTCGACTTGAGCTAGGTTAGCAGTCTCACCTGTAAGATGTTGGGCAGCATGGTCTGGCACGACGACGTGGCCACGTGCAGCTGCTGCTGCTGCACCTGCTGCACGCCCACCGCCTGCGACATTACATCATCATCATTGGTGCGATTTTTCAAACGCGGAGTCACTAAACTAACGGTTTTTTGTATGGAAAAACTATTCGTTTAGGTGACTCCGCGTTTCATAAATGGCACTTTGTCTTTTTGTCTCCACTGCAGGAGCACGACCCTCTCTGTACTACCAGAGCCTTACATGGCCTAAGCAGCCAGAGGACTTGGCCTGCACTCTCCTTGCTGGCCAGAAGGGTTAGAGAGGTCTCATCAATGTTTATAAGCTTTGTTTAGCTTGTATTTCCTAAGTTGCCTTCTACGACATCCACGGGGACAACGACGGGGGAGTCTCAAAGTGGTATTCTACTCCGCAGGAAGCCACACGGCACGAAACATTTTAATCGTTAGTATTAATTATTTTTTGAATTTTATTAATGAAATAGCTAGCTCGGCGAACTACATTCCCGTGGAATGGAGCCCGAGGCTGGATCACAGGAGCGTAGGAAGACCAGGCCGATGACATAACCCAAGTAATGAGAAAGGCTCAAGACTGAAGAGAATGGCATGCATATGAAAAGACCTACTCTTAATGGTGGGTGGAGAAAGGTTGAAGTAGAATTTTTTTTTCATAAGATTGGTTCCGGACTTTCGATATTGTCATATTTTTTTTGTTTACTTACATGAATTTGTATAGGCTGATGTTGCGGATGAATTTGTATGGTTTGAACTTGAAGTTGCTGCGGCTGCTGTTGCTGGAACAAATTTTATATTTTTATTTTTTTCAATGAATTGGCATTGCAGAGAGGCAACGCAGCCAGCGCTCTTTGCACCATGCGTCACGGATAAAAATTCTTTAGAAACAAGATTGAATGGACATGATGTAAAGTATTCGATAAGTTAATCTGAGTAATTCAACCAGTTTTTTTGTAGAAAGATTTTTTATCATACGGATAACTTGCCAATAGTTATTTAGATATAAGTTAAAGTAGGAATTACCGTGTTGACTTGTTGTTGTGTTTGTTGTAACTGTAGTGACTGGACCGACGATATCACAGGGTACGAGTGCGGAGGGCCCTGTGAAAAAAAAAAAAAAAGTATTAAATTAAATACGTCTGTAAATGATTTTGTCCAAATATCTAGTATTTATTGTTTTTTGCTCGCTATTATTGTAACCGGTACACATCATTCATATAAAAAGTACTGAGTACAGATTACAGAACGGAAACTCGCAGCATCCCCTGCAATATGGTGTGCCCGCACCTCTCCAAGTTCTTTTGTGAATAAGGTAGCTTTGAATACTGAAACTCACACATTGATTGCACCTGTATGGTGCACGGATGTATAGTTTTGATTGTGCCTAAGTGTAGAAAGCAAAATATATAAGAGTCAGTTTAGACAGTTTTTTTATGACATTCGAAAATAAACTCTAATCTATTAGCATAAGCTGCAAAACAGTCTCGAGAGCGCTCGAGCATTTTGTCATGATTAAACGTTTCTACACTATCTTATTTTTGAGTGAGTTAGTAAATTGCTTGAGCACTTTCCCTCTTGTCTGAACTGATCCTTAAACCGTTTGTATAAAGCGCCATAATATGCCACCGGAGTTAAGAAAAGAACACTCACTTACAAAATCAGGCTGGGACCATAATAATATAAAAGGTTTGTTTTGACGTTCAGGAACAAGTATCTGATTTATTTATGTGCCACTTTTGAAAATTTTGAGAAATGTTAAAAATTTCTGCTTTTCGGGAGTTAAAAATGCTGGACTTTTCAAGGAAAAAAATTTCGAATTTATCCGCGGCGTATCAGCGTACCAGGGCCGGATTTAGAGGTCGAGAGGCTTCGGGGCAACAAAGGAGTGGAGGCCCCCTGGCCCCAAATTATTTTCCAAATAAAGTGGACAATTTTTTTCAGTTGAGTTTTTCAATAAATAATTTATTGTGGAACCAAGTATAGATTATTTTATTATTTAACAAACATATAAATATAATCGGAAACGAGAAATATCTGAAATTAAATTTTAGCGTTTTTTTTTTTATTTTTTTGTGGGGGCCCCTCTTTCGTGGAGGCCCCGGGGCTGTAGCCCCGGTTGCCCCCCCCTAAATCCGGCCCTGCGTATCACTAATCTGATATGACTTGTTAAGGCTCATTCCCATATTGATTAATTTAGCAACAACACTCACCACTCCAGAAACTGTGATCCCTTGCTGCAACTGCTGCGCGTGTATGGGCACAGCCAGTTGCTGCACGCTGCCCACTTGCAGCACGGCCTGTTGCTGCAACTGTTGCTGTTGCTGCACCTGCACTTGCTGCATCTGCTGCTGGTGCTGCTGCTGGACTTGCACTTGCTGCACCTGTTGTTGTTGCTGTTGTTGATGTTGCTGTTGCTGCTGCTGCTGTTGTTGTTGCTGCTGTTGTTGTTGTTGTTGTTGCTGTGAATTTGAATTTGAAGAATTTAGTATTAACTTTAAAAACACGTTCTTTGTCCGTCTAATGGGGCTGACGACATCTTATAAAATAATTAATGAACCCTTCCAAATCAGATTATGCCAGCCAGAACCAATTTAAAGGTACGTATTTTCTAGTTAATATATTGGGTGCATGTCGTGAGCACCTCTTCTTCATGCTCGTATATGTACAAGTTGTATGTAAGGGTCGACCTGTACCATTATCTTTAAAAAATCACGTTTGTTGATCCCACTTAAATATTTATTTTGTTATTATTTTAGTATTTGTTATTATACCGGTTGTTGATTCTAGTTGACTTTAAAAAATGAAAAAGGCGTAGTTTGGTCTTATAAATGCTCATTTTCATGCACAATGTGTGAAATGTTTCAAGTGGACAGTCACCAAATAAATATCACTCAATGCGTCAATAGGCGATTGCATAGTTAAGGTTAAAGGTCGCAGCACACTTATCAACTCGGAAAGGGATCAACCAGGCGTCAACCTGACGTAGGCACGTAACCAAACAGGCTCAGCTTCGGTACGTCGACTCGCGGTCAACTCGACTACGGCTGGGCGACGCCGCGCTTACCGCTCGCCGGCCGCTCTGGTCTGGCTGGCACTAGACCAAAACGGATCATTTTAAACGTAAAGTGTAGCGCACAGTTATGTCTCGGTTCACAATACGTGAGTTGGCAAGCATAGCCATAAAGTTTTGTTTATCTACAAATAAATAAAACGCGGGTGTGAGGAAACGGAGAGACGTCAGCTCGCATACGGAGAGGCGTAAGCACGCGGACGACGAGCCGCAAGCGCGGGGACCGCTAGTTGACCGACCAGCAAAGCGGTTCATGAGCTGGTCCCGAGGCGAGGCGTTTACGTTACGAATCCGAATAGTGTGCGTTGCAGTAGGAAGTTTCATACAAAGAATACTGAGCTGCTCGAATTGATACGTTTACGTTTACGAGTTGATAAGTGTGCTGTGACCTTAAGTTTAGAAATAAAAAAGTAAAAAAAAATATTGTCTCTAAAGGACTAGTATCCAGAGCCGTAAAATAATTAAAAAAAAGGAACTTAGTCTATGGCGATTAACACACTGCACCGCGCCCCGCTGCGTAGTGCGGGGCTGCCATAAAAAAACGACGCGCGTAGACGCGGTGTTAGTGTGTTGTACTATGCGTGTTTTCTATACAAATGGTACTTGCATACAGTGCGGCTCCGCACCACGCAGCAGGGCGCGTTACAATGTGTTTATCGCCTTAGTAATAGAATCCCGTTTTTATCCTTTGGGTACGGAACCCTAAAGGAACCCCAAAAATAAGTCAAAATTACCTGTATATGTGTGAGCATGTGTTTCTTCAAGCTATGCAGATACATATACGTCTTCACACACACCCCGCACTTGTATCTCTTCTGCACAGCTTCCGGCGCACTCTGGGTCGGCGCCGGCGCCTCTTCTCTCTCCTTCTCTTCCGGTTCCTGTATATCCGCCTGAATCTGCAGTTTGATGGCTGGTGCTGCTGGTTTGTTTTCGGAACTATTCTCCGAGTTGGATGAGTCTTCTGCTTTCACCTCGTGTGTTTTCATGTGTTTGTTGTATGAACTTGATTCTATGTAACCTGTAAACGTATTTTTTTTCATTAAAAAATGATAGTCTAAGAAGTAAACGATAGGTATTTTGCGGGTGTTTTTGGCGGGAGGTCAAACGGATTCAGTTAGAGTTTGCTTCAAATTGTATTGCAAATTGATTCTATTGGGTTATAATGTGAAATTGGTGTAGTTGGGTGTTATAAACCTTTCCCGCAGACGTCGCAGTGGTACTTGTGCTCGCCGGTGTGGTGCCGCCTGTGCACCGCAAGGTACGAGGCCGAGCTGAACCTTTGTAAAACATAATCCTCTTGGCGCACACGGGTATAAAAGAGATAAAGCCGCTAGTTACCTTTCCCGCAGACGTCGCAGTGGTACTTGTGCTCGCCGGTGTGGTGCCGCCGGTGCACGGCGAGGTAGGAGGCGGAGCTGAACCGCTGCTCGCACACCTCGCACGCGAACAGCTTCTCGCCCGTGTGCTTGCTGGAGTGCACGCGCAGCTCCGTGCGCGACGTGCAGCCTTTCAGGCACACGGGGCACGAGAACCTGAAATGGAGGGTATTCTTCAAGTATACTAGCTGGTGCCCGCGACTTTCTTTGCGCAGTATCTTTATAATTTGTAGCCTATGTGTTATTCTAATGTATAAGCTATATTATTGTAAAATTTCATTAGAATCCATTTAGTAGTTTTTACGTGAAAGAGTAACAAGCATCCATCTATACTTACAAATTTTCGCGTTTATAATATTAGTAGGATTCAACACTTTCTTTGTCACTTTTTTGCTAGCCGTGTATTGCCTTCTCTGTGAGGCTACCCCGCAAATTTGCCTAGGCAAAGAGAATCTCTTTTGAGATAAGTATGTAGTGCCTTTGTACAACTTTTATTTTATGAATTCTCTGTATACATTTTCCGTGTGCATAAATTGGTAAATAAATAAATAATATAATTATACTATATAACTTAAAAGATACCCAGCGCCATAGAAACTATTGAAGGGAAACTATTAGGTAGGCAAAACTGGAGTTGCGGGGTAGCCTCGCAGAGATGGCAACACGCACACACGACTAGCAAAAAAGTAACAAAGAAAGTGTTGATACTTTTAATCGGTAAAGACCCGGACGACATTAATAAATGTCCACGTTCATGGCCTTACTATTGTGTCTGGTATTGGCGGTAAAGGAACGGTTAAAATATTTTACTGCATTTCATATGAGTCATATTTAATTAATTAGAGTACTCCTTTATATTTTAGTGGGACTACATAATATTTTTTTTTTGTTTTAGTTATTTATCATCATCATTTCAGCTGCATAACGTCCATTGCTGGACCTAGGCCTCTTCCAAAGTTTCTAAAATGACCGATCTAGAGCGGCTTGCTTCCAGCGCCTTTCAGCGACCTTTACAGTTTTAGTTCTTACTTAGTTTTGATTTTAATAACTTAGTAACTATAGTAATAAAATATTTTAATGTTTTAATACACCTTATAGCGCCATCTAGTGACAAGAAAGAGAAATAATTATGTTTATAAAGCGATGGGTACACTGACCTCTTGTTCCCAGTGTGCGTGATCATGTGGTTGTTCCTGGCGGAGGAGGTGGTGAACCGTGCGTTGCAGAGCTTGCAGCTGTAGGGCTTCTCGCCCGTGTGCGTGCGCCGGTGGTAGATCAGCGCCGACTGCTGCGCGAACTTGCGCTCGCAGAACTGGCACTCGAACGGACGCTCGCCTGGGGAACGACAAATAAACTATTAGTTCGTCGGTGACTTAGACCTCGCGATTATTATTCTATAACTATAACATAAAATCATTCCCTATGTAAAGATGGCGTTATCCAACGTTAGAACGCGCTACGGTTTCGTTTGCTACATAATCTAAACTACTGAACCGATTTTGATGCCCAACGAACTTGAAAATTCTATTGATATTTTCTACATGCCTACCAAATTTTATCAAAATCAGACCATCGGTTCAGCAGTTATCGCGGTACAAACATACATACATTCATACATACAATGTGTTTTCGCTTCCAACACGATTTAGAAACACTCACAATCACACTATTATTATAAAGATGCTAAATTTGAAATTAATGGATACAGAAACAGAGGACAGTCAAAGAAAAGGTGGATGGAGAGCGTTAAGGACGATATGGATAAAAAGAATGTGACAAGTGAAAAAGACTCACATGCTGTTAAGCGGGATAAGGTGAGGAGTTAGAAAGACTAATATTACAATTTATGAATGTGTGTTTGTTACTTCTAACGCGCAAACGGCTGGACCAATTTTGATAAAATTAGTCCAGCCGTTCAATCCAATTTTGATAAAAACACATAGGGTAGTTTAGGCGCGGGTAACACCGGGGCGCAGCTAGTTATAAAAAAATACAACGTGGAACGGACATACTCTAATAAATCGTACCACGAGCGATATTAGATCACTATAATATAATAAAATTAGAATAACAAAAAAAAAACAACATTCCTTTATAAATTGCGCGGTGGCTGCACACTTTCGTATGCAAATGTCTAATTTTTTTTACTAATATTCGACTGTTATTTTGATTTCATTTTTATGTAGAGATATAGTATAGCCCGTGGTTGGATTTATTACTTTACCCTTCCACCAAAGTAAGTTCGAGACTTTATGTATTATGGGATACTAACTCAACGATACTATAACTAATCCCCCTTTCTCGCCTTGGGGATGGGTTGAGCGGGCGGCTGGCCGCCTCGTCAAAGCCAGAAAGAACGGGGGAAAGGTGCGAGGACGGAGGACGGGAACGCATATTGCGCGGGACCTTAGAAGACTGTTCTGTATGTTAATTCCGTGCCATGTAATAATGCTAAATATGAAATACCTGTGTGCACTCTCATGTGAGCGTTGAGCTTAGACACCTCGTAGAAGCCCTTGTTGCAGACGGTGCACACGTGGTTGCGGATGCCGCGGTGCTTCTTCATGTGCTGGCACAGCGTCGAGTGCCGCCGGAACGTCTTGTGGCACTCCGAGCACTTGAGCGGCTTCTCGCCCGTGTGCAGACGGAAGTGGACCTGGACACAGACGTGACACTTATTTTAAAGTGAAATTTACCCAGTTAAAAACTCAAAAAATGAATAAATAATAACCGGGTTCCGTATTCCGTATATAAAAAAAACAGGTTTGTGGTATGGGAACCCCACTTGAATATTTATTGATTCTGGTTATAGTATTTGTTGTTATACATTAGTGAAAATTTCAACACTGATAGGGTCCCGTTTTTATCCTTTGTGTACGGAACCCTAAAAACAGAAAAACGAACTATACTTTTTGCATCCCTCCGACAATTTAGTAAGGAAAGAATAAAGAGCAAACGATTTTTTAACCATTGATTATTACAGCGCTAGCTTCAACGCGCGTACGCGTTTATTGAATTCTTTGGAATTTGGAATCAACATGCCAAAAAAAATTGACGAAGAAACACTAAAATCATATAGGAATCTTTTTTGTGTATTATTTACAAAAAAAAAAACTACCTAACATCAAAATAATTGACAATGCCATTAAGAAGCCTGTCAATACAACAAACGTTTATACAAACTTTACCAATACAATTCACAAAATAAACATACAAAATGGGCTTCGATTATTACGGTATACTGGGCATCAAGCGCAACTGCAGCCAACTGGAGGTGAAGAAGGCGTACCGCCGGCTCGCGCTCAAGTACAACCCCGAGCGGTACGACAACGACGAGAACATGAAGAGGATCTTCGCCCTCATCGGAGAGGCTTACGAGGTACTCGTCGACCACAAACGGCGGGCTGTGTACGACCAATACGGAGAAGAAGGACTCAAAAGAGGAGTCCCAGGCCCTAAGGAATACATACAACCCTATTCGTACCACGGAGAACCATTACGAACCTTCCACGAATTCTTCGGCACCGCTAACCCTTACGCCGACTTATTAGACTACTATGAAAACCCACCGCCCATGTTCGACTCGCCTTTAGGCAAAGGGTACAAAGAAAAGGACGCCACGATAGTCCGACCTCTCGCTTTGTCTCTTGAAGAGGTCTACAAAGGCGGCTTAAAAAAGATGAAGATCCAACGTCTAGTCTTCACTGACGAGACTTGTTCTGAACTGAAGCTCAGGGAGAAAGTCCTATCTATTCCTATCAAACCTGGAATATATCCTAACACTGAAATAAAGTTCAAGGAAGAAGGCGATCAGGGACCTACTAGGATACCGGCGGATGTAATGTTCGTAACGGAAGATCGTCCGCATGACACCTACGTCAGGTCAGGGCTGAGTGATCTTTTGTACATCCATCCGGTGACTTTGCAGGAGGCTTTATGTGGCTTAACGATAACATTGAAGACATTGGACGATAGAGTTTTGCGGGTTATGATAGATGAGGTAATTCATCCAACTTATGAAAAGATAGTCGAGGACGAAGGACTGCCAGTGCCCGCTTGCCCTTTGAGAGCAAAGGGCAACTTGATCATACGCTTCACCATTGGATTCCCTGAATATTTGTCGACGAAAACTAAGACTGTGTTTAAAGACGCGTTTAAAACGAAGGAGGAGGAGGACGAAAAATTGGAGAAATTGCCTTGCGGAATCTTATCAGTTTCTTCAATTCCTTCGGTTATGCACTAAATTTATCAATTCCTCATACTTCGCTAATAAAATATTTTGACGCTATCTTGAAATTTCTTAGATTTTTGTATTGTCAAACCACACGCAGTGCGACGCGTGTCTGGGGAGAAGTTAGACTTTATCGTCTTAAGAGCTGAATGTTGCTCGAAACTAAACGGCGAATACGCATTAACGTCCGGCTTGCGTACCGCTTTTCGAGTAACGCCCCAGTATTTCGTTTCGTTTCATAGGACACACTAGTAAGGCGGTTAGAAATTGTATGAACGACGCAAAAGTGTCGCGTATGTGTATCGCATTGTAAATTTGACGCCTTAGCAAAAGTTGTTCACCCTGATGAGCATTTTCCGGAGTTATAAAGTCCACGTGAACGAAGTCGCGGGCTTGTACATAAAAAACCACACAAATAAAACAATAGTACAAAGGCGGACTTATCCCTGTTACTGATCTCTTCCAGTCAACCCTACAACCAGCGGAGATAATTACAAAAGTGGGGTGGAACAATGTGTTTCAACTCTACAATACTCTTACCTTCAAATCCGTAGGGTTGTAGAAGCTCTTGTTGCACATGGAACAGACATACGGCCTCTCGCCCCTGTGCCTCGCCATGTGCGACCTCAAGGCATAACCACTGAAGAACCTCTTTTCGCACACGGTGCATTGGTGGGTCTTCTGTTCGAAGTGCGTTTGTCTGTGGCGGTAGAGCAGCGTTTTGGTGGGGAAGGTGCGCTGGCATACGGAGCATGTGGGCTGCTTGGGCGGCCGCTCCTCGTGCGTGCGCATGTGCATTTTTAGCATGCCAGGACCCTGAAATTAGGTTTTGATTTGTGACGATATTATCAATATCGAACATTATAGAGCACGAAGCGTTAATCAAAGTCGGAACCGATCATAGAAGCTTTTTTTTGAAGCACTATTGCTTTGTTAATTTATTTTGAAACAGTAGGATATTTCCGTCATACGTCGCCGCATTTTGCGTGATTTTTAACCCCCGACAGAAAAGAGGAGTGTTATAAGTTTGACGCTAATGTCTGTCGGTCTGTGCCATCGCGACGTTCGAACAGATGGATCGATTTCGATGCGGCTTTTTTACGTGTAAGCTAATTCTGTTGCGGTGGTTTTTGGCTTTGATTGATGAAAATCGGTTGAGCCATTGAAATTTTATTGGGGATTAACGCTTGAAAGTAAGGGCTGCTTTCTCTAGCAAGTAATAGATGGCGCTACGGATTTCGATCTAGTGATGAGTAGCGGAACTACCGATACGACATCGGTAGTTCCGCTAATCACCTCATCTCTAGATGGTGTTGTTGAAAATCTGGGGTTTTTTAATTTGCTAGCAAACAATTTGTGTGTCAAGTATTCCTGTGAGTTACAGACTGTTACAGGTTACTTGATCCACCTATCAATACATTTCATATCCTGGTATGACGATTTTAATGTCTTCTTTTAGTCTTGGGGGAAATTTTTTATTTCGATATCGTACCAGTTGCGAACGCAACATCTGAGCTACGCAGCTCAGACCAGATAAGAAAACCTACACAGACAACATAGCAGCAATAGCCACTCACCTTGAAAGTCCTTTCGCAAATCGGGCACATCGGTGGCTTCTTGCAGTTGGCTTTGATCCAGTTTGAATGCGACCTCATGTGCTGCTTGAGGAACCTTGCGTTCTTAAACTCCTTGTGGCAGAGGTTGCAAACGTGGCGACCGGGGGACACCGACGACGTCGCTTGGAACACCACTAGTTGGAGGTAGTTCTCTTCGTCAGAGTTCAGAGCTTCGTCGTCTTTGGTGCTGGAGACTTGGTCGGTTTGTGGCTGGGGATCGCTCTGTATGGAGATGAGTAATTTTATACGAGAAAGTCGAAATCCTAAACCTTAAAAGATGTTCAGTTCAGTTCAGTTCTGTGCTCACCCAGCCAGCTTTCGCAGCAAGAGCGTTGGAGCTAGGTCCACTTTGGAATGAACATGACAGCACTTACAGCTACGGGCCGATATGGGTACTTATCGCCTCCGTTTTAATAGCGCAGCCACGTCAGACCTCTTTGAACTTTAAGAAAATACGGTCAAGGCCATAAAGGCGTCAAAGTTTCGATGAGCTATCCTATTCATCCTTGAAATTCTTTGTACGGTAAACACAGTCTAGGGATCACACATTAAACTTGAAGGCTACCCTTAGCAAGATTGTGGACCTACCATAGCCGAATAAGATTTTTACGATGAAGAAAACCATACCTTGTCTCCTTCAAAGCTGTCTTTAGTGGAGACATCTGATGGCTTGGGGCTGTTAATGCTGTTATTCTGTTCGGGCGACGTGTCGAAGAAGTTTTCCAGCATCTGACCAGCGTTGGTGGCCATCGGGACCTCCATGTAGTGGATGTACGCGGGCTCTGGGCAGTTTAGGTTCATCATTTTCTCTTTCTGTAACAAATTGACGCGTATTGGTAATTAGATAATACCTAGTGAACAAAGACATGAAACAATCATTGAGTTTGGGAATCTTACTTGGGTATTTGTTGCTTGTTAAAGTTTTTAATTGTCACTATTATGATCCATTTAGTAGTAATTAAATACATTAAAAAAATATTACAATACTAATTAGTAGTAATCAAATGTTAGTGTCCTCTATAATCACCTAACGAGATCTCCTGTTCCACAAGGGTGCAACTTAGGGCCAGATGCTTTTAAAACTTCTTATTGTTATCCATGAGCTCAAGTTTATAACAAAAGTTAAGTGTACCTATCACTATATAAAAAACCAATTTAAGGATAGAGGTGAAAGTTTGTATGAAGCTCTGCTAAAAACGGCTAAACAGCGGGAAAATGTGAGGATTGTAAAAAAAATTACTACACGGGTAAGGCTGTGGTACTTATTCATGTACCTAATGACAGACATGCAGTACTAACGTAGGTACTCAAACAACAAAACTAAACAGTGAGTACTCAAAAAAAGTACTGAACTCAATTTGATGTTACCTCTTCCCTCTCTGCCTTGAGCGCCATCTCAGTCCTGATCTTGGCCTGTTCCCGCAGGATGGCGTCGTTCCTCTCCACCATGTCTTTGAAGGCGTTGCAGCGAGAGATCTGATGCACGCATTGCAGACACAGCTGGGCAGGCAGTCCATCGCCCATGGACACCTAGGAAGACAAACATAAAAACATTTGAAACTAGTAGTTTACCCATAAATTCCGTTATAGGCCAATTCTTCCTCCTTAGATTTTCTTTTTATTTTTTTGTTACGCCTTCTTGTCGTTTGTGTTAGTGACTAACGCTAGTGTCAGAGTTTTTAAACCGCCCAAAGGCCTCTGACATGGTTTTAGGTAACGACCAATGTCAAAGACAGTGACCGGAACCGACGGCTTAACGTGTCCTCCGAAGCACAGATCATCTTACCTATCAGACAATCAGGTGATCAGTCTATTATGACCTAACCAAACTAGGACAACAACAATAAGTCGTTGCCCCTGCCGGGAATCGAACCCGCGACCTCCCGGTATGAGCCCAACGCTCTAACCACTACACCACGGAGGCAATTGTTACGTCAACCTATAAAGGTCGCAAAATCGCCGAAAAGGCGTATACCTAGTGGGGGCGACCCTGTATACAGATGTGGCAAGGAGAGAAGACGCCAATCTTTAGCCTACCTACCATATCAGTATGGCATATGGTTTGACCAATTATTGACCAATGGATTCTTGGGTACAAGTACCTACATAAATATGTAAATTTATAGCTAACCCCAAAGAAAGTTCAAGACCTGTGTTACGGAATACCTCAACATAACATACATAAACCTAGGTAGGTACTTACAAACCTATAAAGCTATACTCCATTTGTTTAGGTATTTAAATAAATGTAAACAATCTTGACATGTCTTTTTATTGAAATATACACTTTATAAATCAATACCTTGCAAATTATAAATTAACTGTGTTATAAATTATAAATTACATAATTGCTTTGTAATTTGCAATGTTATTGATTTATAAAGTGAATATTTAAAAAAAAAATTCAAGATTTTTTACATTTGTTTGAATACCTAACCAAATGGAGAATACGTAGGCTATTATAAGAATAAGTTTTGATAATGGAATTTTATTGACGCAAACTTTGTGGCAGTGGGCAGCAAACTTAATTTCCCGCCTTTTACAGGAAATAAGCAGGATGGGGAAACAAGCATGATTGAGACCCGAAGTTTGAACCAATCTTCATAATTACTACCCATCTCCGTCATTCCCATGGTCAAGTTTTATTTTATATCAATCAGTGCCTCCGCTGCAACAGCGGTCAAAAAGAGACGGATACATTTCTCAATCGAATTCGGAGAATACGCACTATATTGAAGGAATCTCGAAATCCCGGTGAATTCTAAACAAAGATGGCGTGAGATGACCTCGACAGTCATCGTCACACCACCCTCTTTATCCTTAAGAGAAAAAGAGACAACGATACCATGAAATACAATCCCAAAATACCTCGAGGAACTTACCTGCACTTTGGAAATGCCCATTAACATTGTAGCAGTCAATTGTTCAAATAAGGGCCGCATGTCCTTTTTAATTTCCAAACAAGCGCGACATATTTTATCATACTTCAAGTTTTGCAATTTATTGGTAGCAGCAGCCATTTTGAGATGCAGTTATCGAGCTCGTTTCGTCCTTGTTGTACGATATTGGATAACACTCACGAATTCGGTCCTCACTTTTTATCACAAGAAAGAAGATTTCGGAGAAACTAAAAAAATATATCTACAAACTTTAATAGTAAAATTATGTAGTTAACAATATCATAATTTTACTTTACACTTTCCACCAATACTTGCGAAACCAAAGAAGGAAAGAAACACTCTGACGAAATGGGTGTGGAAAGTGGTGGAACGATTGTCTACGAGCGAGAGCACGCGATATTTATAAGCTAAAGGCAACATAAGTGCGAAAGAGATAGGTAAATGTCGAATGTGTTCAATAATAACTGCTGGCGAGTAAACGAGACAACAAGAATAATTTTGTTTAAGAGTAAACGAGACAACATGTGTGCTTTTTTTAGTTGTGTCGTTTCGTTTTCATTTCGTAGGCAGCATTGACCATTGCCATTCTCATTACAATATACTAAAATAGTCGGATCCTCAAGATTTATTTTAGATATTGGGACTTATACTATAAAATACAAAGAAATATTTTAATTAGTTACACACGTCGCCATTTGACATGTTTTATTTTTCTAGTAATATTTTGTCCTTGTCTAACGTTCTTCAGCAATTCAATGTGTAAAAGAGACATATTGAATATTTTGTGTATACTTAAATATACTTAGTAGGTACCTAGCGTTAAGTCCCTACTTGTTCTTGTTGGTGATGGATGCCCTAACAGCTAGCATTCAGAAGGACGCGCCTTGGTGTATGCTTTTCGCGAATGACGTCGTTCTAATAGAAGAAGAAGGGGAAAAGCTTTAGAAGAAACTTGACGAATGGCAGAAAGCGCTGGAAGATGCCGGTTTGAAAATCAGCCGAACGAAGACTGAATACATGTTCTGCGATTTTGGGGGAACTTAAAATTCCAGCGTTGCGACCCTGAGCATCTCGGATTCACCGCTGCCAGTTTGTACTGATTTCAAGTACCTGGGATCACTCTTGCAGAGCGACGGAGACGTAGATCGGGACGTTACCAAGAGAATTAATACCGGATGGCGACAGGTTACAGGCGTGACGTGTGACAAGAGATTCCCTTTCAAAGTGAAAGGGAAAATATATAAGACCATTGTTAGACCTGCTTTGTTATACGGAGCAAAGTGTTGGGCAACGAAAAAGAAAGATGAACATAAAATGCATGTGGCTGAGATGCGTATGTTGAGATGGATGTCTGGGGTTACTAAAATGGACAAGATCCGGAATGAGTATATTAGAGGGGGAAGTCTAAAAGTGGCGCCTATAGTCGACAAATTAAAAAGCCATCGCCTGACCTGGTATGGCCACGTAATGACAAGGGATGCCGAACACCTGGCAAAAAAAATGATCGACTTGAAAGTAGACGGGTATAGAGAAAGAGGAAGGCCGAGAAAGACGTGAGAAGAATGCGTAAGATCGGATATGGGGGAACGGGGGGTCAGTACAGAGATGGCAAAGGATAGAAGGTTATGGAGGGAGTTGACATACAGAGCCGACCCCAAATAGGGAAAAGGCGAGGAAGAAGAAGAAGAGGTACCTAGCATGTATGCGCTTCGAAATCGAAATGTAGTTTTGATCACGCTCTCAAGCTATAATTTCTCAAATTTCCGGCCGCCCGGTCCTTTAAACTTTAATGTGATGAGACTACCGTGGTTGAGAATCTTGGTAGCCCGGTGGGAGTACCTACGAATTACAAGCGCCTATGTCAGACTATTGCCCTGTAGGTAGCTTGAAAATTATGACACTAGTGTTGGCCACTTACACACACGAAAACCAAACATCTACCGCCGGCGGATTGTAAAAGCAGTACCTACTTAAAGTTTCTTGTTCAAAACTAGGTTCTTCAGGTTCTTATAGGTACCCGTGATAGGTACTAATAGCCGACCTGGCTAGTAGAGCTATGTTTTTTTAAATTTTGGTGTTCTGTTCGCTCGATAGGTGTTTCTACCCCTTGAGGGTATGATGCGCATGCATGATGCATTAATGAATGACACGTGAAAAAAATCACCGAAATATCATTAACCACATGAACCACATCTAGGTTCTGCATTTTACAATCAATAGGTAAAACCTGTGAGTAAAACTGCCCGGAAAGTCGAATTTTGTTTTTTAAATTATAAGGGTACTCATAGACAATTAGACATAGATTTATTAATGAGGGTACTTGACTAAAAGTTTTATGACATGTTTGAATTATTTTCGAAATGGCTATACCAATAGCTGGGCATTAACTCGTTAATCCGCTAATCGTTAATTAACGAAGTTAACATTTTGATTAACGGAATAACTTTTAAGTTAACTAGTTAACTTTTTAGGCTCTGCATAGAGCCGCAAGACCCAAAATGCTCTGTCTGCCCCATTAGGGATAAAGACGTGATAGTATGTATGTATGTTTTAAGTTAACTTTTAAAAATGTTAACGAACACGTTAACTTCCGTTAATATGAACAGGAGTCCGTTAATCGTAAATCCAATGCCTATTTACCGGCGCAAAAAACAGGTTCAGACAAACGACAGGTGCCGGGCGGCGCGTGGCAGCGAGTGAAACCAAAACAAAACTAGATATATTTTGACGGCGCGTGCGAGTGAGAAATTTTGATCATCTCATTACTTAGCGCCGGTGCTTAGAGTGACGAGTATTTTGTTTGTTGTTGTTGTTGTTATAAATTACTGTTAGTGATAATTTAGTTACATAGAAAAAGTGTACTGTGCAGTATAGTAATTAAAACCATATCATGGAAGACATGGAATCGGGTTCCAGCAGTCCTGATGAGAATCCATGGCCACATTTGACTGAGTATGTGTGAATTTGTATCTAGATCGGGCCAGCAAAAACTTTTTGCGTGTAAGTGATGCTTGCCGAAAGACACCAAAATAAAAGTTCATGATGTTTTGTTCCTAACCTGTTAACTTCCAGAAACTAAACCAACAGGTTTTATAAGTTCGCTCACCAACGCAACGATGTAAAAAATGCAATTTTACACAAATTTACGGATTAACGATATACGTTAACTTGCGTTAATTCTTCCGAAATGTAACACTTTAACTTTAACGAAGCTAACTTTTTTTGTAGCGGATTAACATTAACGAAGTTAACTATTTTATTAACGGTGACCAGCTATGGCTATACCTATATAAATATGTTAAGTAATTTTTAAGATTTTAAACCCCCATTTTTTAACCCTTTCACAAAATTTCATGAGAACTGGTTTAAGAAATAAATGCGACCTGTAGTGTAGGTAGGCGGTCGGACAGACAAACTGATTAACTGACAGCAGAAGGCACAATTAATAAATAGTTAGCAGTACGCACCGGCTAAAGGACAATTTCTAGCCCTCGAACAAAACTGAGATGCTTCGCTTTCTCGGTCAAAAAATGTACTTACTCGGGAAATGAAAGAGTCAAAAAAATTAGTTTTAGTCGGTAAACCGTGCTTATCCTTGGGGCAGGCAGGCAGGCCTTTGTCCTTAAGTTCCTAAGTGGACTTCCCGTGGCTGATATGATGATGATTCGCAACTACGGAACCCTACACGAGGCCCGACAAGCACTTGGCCGATTATTCATTTCTGATAAAGGTTTACATTACAGAATGTTTGTAAAGTGTTCATTAACACTAAATAAAGAATATCTTTTTCGACATTTAGCCGAATTTTTGCTTATAATGGACTGTATTTCTTAAATCAATCAGATGTCACTGTCAATCAGAGTTGTCTGTCAGTGTCATCAACGTCATTGTTATTATTGTACTAGCTCATGAAAAAATCACAGATTTTGATTTGATTCCATATCAATCGTAAAAGAAAAGAATAGATAAATATTGAGAAATCAGAATCATAAACGTTGTTTTGTTCATTTGAAGATTCCATTCTGTAAAGGGTGAAAATGACTGCCCTTGCAGGCACATCTTGGGAAGGTACGTTTAATTTTTACGTCGAAAGGCACAATCATTGTACCGGTTGGGTTTCCTCTCCCAATGACGTAGCACCCACTGAATAAAATAACAATGTAATGTCTCATATTTTTCCTATGTTCTCCTTTACTTGTTTGATATACCTATGCTAAAGAATCTTAGAGATTGTTTCTAGAGTTGATAGAACTACATATGGGACAGCTAACGTGAAAACCTACTTATCCAACTAACCGTATCATGATACCTATATGGACTTGATATTTTTTGCATCAAGTAGTCTAACTGTTGCTAACAATACCTTTTTATAAATATACTTACTTTATAAATTATAGTTACAAGTTTATGACACAGAACATTATCTATTTGAAAGTCATAGGACTATGAAATTGTTATGTTTGTCTGTCCATCACTAATCCAGATTCCCATTGTATATTTATGGAGACATTTTGCAAGTCATGAAATGAATTATTCATGTTTCGAGGTACAAAGGCTGCCTTTATGACTGATAATCTGGGGTAAAGTATGCTCTAATGTAAATTATTCTTACAGAGTTGCGAAAGCAAGCTCGTATGCTAGAAAATGACATAGACATGAAGTTAGTTGCGTTCAGCAAGCTCGGCATGAGTTCGGCCACAACTGGGCTCAGCTCAGAAACTGTCCCGCTCATCAACAGTGAGGATATGTTCGACACTATGTCTATGGAACTGCAGCAGCTGCTAAATAAGGTGAGATCTAGTAGGTTGTAAATATCTAGTTGACCCAGGCCAGATCCACATGATGGCTACTTATCAGAAGTCAGAGATCACCAATGTTGGAGAAAAATGGAGTAGGCCAATCCAAAAATCATTATAAAAATCATTCATCATCATCACCTCTTTTTTGTCTCCACTGCAGGGGCACGACCCTCTCTGTAGGTTTACTATAATACTACATTTGGTTAGGTATTTAAATAAATGTAAACAATCTTGTCATGTCTTTATTGAAATATACACTTTATAAATCAATAATTTTGCTAATTACAAAGTAATTATGTTATAAATTATAAATTACATACATTATAAAGTGTATATTTCAATAAAGAGACATGTCAAGATTGTTTACATTTATTTAAATACCTAACCAAATGGAGTATAGAGTCATACGTGGCCAGAGCAGCCAGAGGACTTGCCTACACTCTCCTAGCTGGCCAGACGAGTTGGAGAGGATTATACAGGGTGGCCAAATAACAGGTATACACTTTAGTTTTGTTATTTTATTCTATGAAATATAAAATATATCAAGTATTCCTTGTAAAATGTAATATTTAGGGCCGGCAGTTAAACATGGAAAATAATTTCAGACAAATGTCCACCTCTAGCAGCATCACAGATGTGAACCCTTTTCATCGCGTTTTCATCACATTTTCACACATTTCGTGCGTTATCTCAGAGACTGTGTCTCGAAAATTTTGTTTTAATTGCTGAAGGTTCATTGGCCTGTTAGCATAGACACGTCCCTTTAAAAAGCCCTACAGAAAAAAGTCAGGAGCTGTTAAATCAGGCGATCTTGGGGGCCAATCAATGGCACCGTTTCTCGAAATTAATCGACTGGGAAACATTCTTTTTAATGTTTCGTAAAACGTTTTAATAATTAAAACACGTTGTTCCGCCGTCAAACGCTCCATAATAAATTTGTCGTATCTACACAAAGTAATATTCATGCAACAACTGTCATATTTACCACCAAAACCAAAACAAAATGGCGGCAAAAAAAAGTTGTATACCTCCAAGTTGGCCACCCTATACATATAAAGGCTGCTAATGTGCTAATGATGATGATCAAATATCTAGTAACTCTATGGTTATGGATTATGTGTATATTATTCCTGTAACTACTACAAATTGAATAGTGGCAGCAGCTTTGGATTCACTCCATGTGGCAAAATTCTGGAAGGAGAAAATCCTACTAATATAGTAAATGCGAAAGTTGGTTCTTCACATCAAAATGGTAGAATGAAATTTATAAAACATGTAGATATTATTACCTCATTAACTGGATTAACATGTGGTTCCTGTGGGATCGTCAAATACCTTTTGACCATGCAGAAAAAGCCGTGGGCAACAGCTAGAGTTAAATACATTGCTGTTATTCTGTCTGACTGGTTTATTATCTTTTTCAGCTATCCTCTATAAACGACAAAATGGCAGATTCAGCGCCCAGTGGAGCTGCTACAATGCACACGATAAAGAGGCATAGAGAAATACTAATGGTAAGCATGTGTACATGTTATTTGTGTTGGTGTTCCAATAATGGTTAAAACATCACAACCATATATTAAAACTATCATTTGGTGAATTGTAAGAATTTAAATAGAACTTTGTCTGAGAGGCGTATGTCCAGCAGTGGACGTTATGCGGTTGAAATGATGATGAATAATGACGTAGACCTTTGGATACATGGAAAAATATTTTCTTTTTTAGGACTACCAACAAGAATTCACAAAGACATCAGCCCGGGTAAACGCTCGGCGCGAACGTGAGGAGTTGCTGCGAGGCGGTAGTCCTCCGCCGGCCGCCGGGCTCAGCAGGCGCGATCAGTACTCAAAAGAAGCCAATCACTTACACAGGTATGTCGACTTTCGAGTGACATTAACTGCACATATCTTGGACAAAAGAACATTGTCTCGAGGCTCCCAAGCCACACAACACAGGATTTTTGATAAGATAAAAGATAAGAGAGAAAACAGTTTTAAGATAAGCAAAAAATGTGAGAAGCTTGAAAGCTCTGCAGTCAGCAATAGCATGTGGCAAGCATTGATTTGGGCTAAAAGGAGATAAATGTCTACTGTGCTACACTAAGCTGTTGTTTGAAAATTTCCATTTGGTTATCCATCAATTTTCAAGTTAATTTCGATAGATCTAGCACCGTCGATAAACGCAGTCTATGTATGTCTATATCTATACGCAACGGACTAGTGCCATCCCTTACAGTTATGCTAGTGCCGTCGCCCGCAATAATATTGCGTAGAGCAAGACAGTGATAGCGCTCGATAAACGCTGTCGCTGGTGCCATGTTACAGGGGAACACAGTTTTTGTATTTATGATGCTTCATACTGTACTCAATACTGTTTTTATTCTAGCTCACACATCCTCGTGGACGAACAGATAAACATAGCGATGGAAGCGCGCGAACATCTCACCTCGCAACGACAGACCTTCAAACGCATGCAGACCAGGTTCAATGACATCACTAATAGGTAAATTATCCTGTCCTACAATTCTGAAAATTGTGCACAATTTTTTCTAAATTATTTCGTCAGTTTAATCAACGAGAGTTGATAAATAAGAATATGTTTAGATAAGGATTCAGGACTGCTATTTGGGCCTCAGAACACCGCAATCTAAACAATAATAGAGGTTTTTCTTTCAAAATCGATTTTGTAGTTTCTTTGTTAACCGAAAGAACTGCAAAAACTAAGCCAAGTACATATACATTACATAAGTTGTTGCAGAAACTGAAAACATTTTTTTTTCTGATGTTTGCATTCACATTCTGTGCATTTCTATAGTTTAAAACATTGTGATGAGCAATTGCAAAGGTTTCTAAAAGAAACTAAAGGTATTTTTGGATTTTTTGGGAGACTTATGTTTGACGACCTGTGTGTTGTAGTGGTCACCATGCTAGTCCGGCACCCAGAGGATTTGGGTTCGATCCCGGCACAGAATTAATAATAGTATTACATATCCCGGTAAGGGCAAGTTGGAAAATGGCATTTTTCAAATTGTCCTGAGCCTTGGATGTTTATCTATGTATTTATTTGTAATAAAATATAGTATCTGATCGGTCGTTTTAGAAATCCTTGGAGGAGGCCTATGACCAGCAGTGGACTTCTTGTGATTGATATGATGAAAATATAGTATTGTTGAGTTAGTATCCCATAATCAGTCTCGAAATTACCTTGGGGCTACCTCAATCAGTGTAATTTGACCCTATATATATATATTTTTTTTATGTGGTCTAGACTTAGTTATTGACGGAGAGCTTGCATTACCTTTGCACAGATCTTTGTGACGAGTGACACAAAAATAAAATGTTTGTTTTCAGATTCCCCATGCTAAACAGCCTAATATACCGGATAAACGCGCGGAAGCGACGCGACTCCCTCATACTCGGCATCGTGGTCGCAGTGTGCACATTCCTAATGCTCCTCTATGCCTTCCATTGAAAAATCTAAGAAACTGTTGTGTATACGCCCCAAGTCACATTTGCGCGGCGAACGAGAAAGTGGATAAATGAGAGTGAGTGAAAGGTAGAAGGTCAACAACTATAGTTGATTTGAAATGATGGCGCCACCTAATGTTTTTAGGGTTGGGATACATCTGTCAGCACGGAACAGTACTTTCGCATGCTGCTATCCTTTTCTGTCGCTCAGAACTGTCATTTGGCAGAGCGAGAGAGAGCGACGGAACGCTATAGCACGGCCATCTATATATATCACTCTCTCTCGCTTTAGTTAATGACGTTTCTGAGCGTCAGAAAAGGATAGCAGCATAGAAAAGTGCTGTTCGGTGCTGCTAGAAGTAGCCTAAGCCTGAATCTGTGATTTGGGCGAAGCCGTGTCGATTTATTTCTGATTTTTTATGCAACATAGTCAATTCCACCTATTTCCAACTTGTTTGTTAACCTAAAGATACCTACTGGCAGCAGCTGAGGCCTGTAAATGCGTGTGGCTATAACGTAATGAATACTCACACGAATTTACAGGCCTGCTACTTTCGCCGCGCAGGTGTGCGGATTGGTGGCTTGTATTTGTTTTAGTTATACATATAACAATTCCGTTTTATAATAAGCCTTAACACTGATTCACATTGGAACGGAAGTTCCAGGAAAATTCCAGTCGGAATTGGCGGTTATTAACACCTTTTTGAACTTAAGTTAAAAGTATGGTTATCACGAAAAGGCAATAAGAGAACGACCATTTTTTGGTGGACATTGGAAAAGTACGCTAAGCGTATTTCAGTTTAGTATAAACTAAAAGCTGAAATATATACGAAATTGTATGAAATTGTGGCCACTACACGTGAATTTCAGACTATGATTTATTATATAAATTATATGGCGCAATGAAAAACGTATTATTTTCTATTAACATATCAATATCACAGAGGTAATTCGTGTTATCTACCTACATTGGTTTCAATTTTGATATTTCGTTATATATTGGCTCGATTCTATCAATAAAATGAACATTATGACGATCGAGGGACTGGAATTATATTAATAGGCGATGCGGCTAGCAACCCATCACTGTTTGATTCCTTTTTCCACCTTTGCGCCCATCATTACTCTAAAACTGGCCTTTTGAGTCTTGCGGACCTGGGCACTGTCTGCTTAGAGCCGCAAGATTCCAAATGCTCTGTCTGCCCCGTTAGGGATAAAGACGTGGTAGTATTTATGTATGTGAAATGAAAATGTGGTGGTTTTAACTTAGGAAACTGCCCACAGGGCGGTAATGATATGCATTTATATAGTGTGATAAAAAAAAGTCAAATTACAACTTATATCTTTGAGAGAAAGATTTCTTTCAAAGAGACAATTTTACATTATAGTTATATATTATTCATGTACAGTCTAGTTATGTATGTAAGTATATTGACTAGAGGCCTAAAGGATTTTGGGATCATATGGATGTATGTTGTATTATTGTATATAAATATTACTTGTAATTTCAATAAAAATGTCTTATTTATTTTATATTTGTTTTATTATGACCATAATATACCCTTTAGTTGTATATTACATGCAGGTAAAGTGACTACTACGTCATTGACTAATCACTGACAAGATAAGTTAAAATTGGATAACTCCAATAAAGTCTAAGTATAAAGAAAATAAAATATGTAAACTCTGGCTCATCCAGCATTATCTTACACAATATGTGTATGTCTTATAAAATAAAGTTATCCATTATTATACAATATATTGCAATCATGGTTTATGTAAGGTAATATGGTCGTCGGTGCAATATAACATGACTGGGCCGTTATTTTCCTCACTAAGAGGCTTCTAAAAACTAAAGAATTTATTTTTTTATGGATTTATCAGTATTGTATCAAACACTGGAGTAAACCTTTAACTGTAAACGTTGGATTTACCGACTAACCTTGTCGGGCCCATTCCGCGAACATCGGATATTTCCGACAAAAAAAATGCTCATTTGGTACATAACTTATGTATCCATATCCGTTTTTGGTTGAAGGTACTACTACAACATCTCATTATTCTCAAGTGTCCATTTCTTTTCCTAACAGTAGTAGCACGAAATTAATCCTCATCACAGTCGACCAATTCTCTATGCACAGCTTTTATATGAGACTTCAGTGTGCTATTCTGTGTAAAACTATGAGTACAGACATTGCACTGATAGGGTTTGACGCCGGTGTGTATCCTGAGGTGCCGCTCCAGGTCTCCTTTGGTTGCGAACATCTTTCCACAGCCGTCTAGAGGGCAGGAGATCTTCTTGTTGTGGAACCGGCGATGGAGATACAGCTTTTTCCATTTGTCAAATGTTTTGTCACAAACCTGGAACAGAGATTATATTAAATTTAAGCTTATTATGTTTGCTCTGCCTTTTCGTATGCTCTAAAATAAATCCGTATCTATTCATTCATTTACACTATGTATCAAATAATGTAAATAATTGCTAGCTTTATTTTGATATGTTTTACTACAATTTCTTTTAAAATTTTGTATAATTCCACCGGAGCATAATTTGATGATAATTTTCCTAGGATAAAAAGTATGCTATGTGTTAATCCCATAGAGTTCGGATAGTTGTACCTAGTTAATCCAGGTAAAAAAGTTTTTTACATGAAATTTCAAAGCGGAACAAACATTAACTTTCGCATTAAAATTTAATATTAATAGGATAGCATACAATTATGAATTTAAGATTTATACTATTGACCTCTCGTATGCCGTTGCTTGGATCTATACGAGAATGCATTGTTTAACTATTGTGTAACTGTAATCTACTTTGTAATTGTTTTATATTTTTAATAAAATAAAATAGCATTTCGACTCAAGGAAAAGAAGAAAGAATCGAGTTTGTTATAAAAGTCTTGACACAATGTCACTTACTTCACATCTCAATTCCTCGCCATTCTTGTGTTCTCTTTTCGTTCTTTTTACATTGGGACTGCTCTGTGAAGGTTTGGAGACACTAGAAACAGAGTCTGCCGGTGCCTTGATTGATGAAGTCTGAAAAAATATTATTACCATTGAATATGTACATGATAATAATGACATTTATATTATAGAGCCTTATTTTTCAGACTACTGTTCTCACTATTCTATTATATCAGTTTTCCGTGTTTCTGCAGGTCTGATTGCCCTTCGGCAAAGGCCTCCTCCAGCCCCTTTCACTCCATCTATCTTGTGCCACTCTGTGCCAAGTCTTTCCTGCCAGCTTGCTTATGTCGTCGTCCCATCTCATCTGTGGTCTCCCTCTCTTTCTACGTCTTTCTCTTGGATACCACTTGGAAACAATTTTACACTACTTAGCCCCTCTTACTACTACTGATAATAATAAAAACGAAAATTAAATTAAATTCAAATAGAATAAAAGTTTGTTGGTACGTACAGATGCAGCAGTCTGGGAATCAAACAAGTCTTTTCGTACTTTGATGATTTTGCTTTTCTTGGGTGATACTTGTGTCTAAAATAGATATAAATAAAGAAATTAATATGACTTCTAAGTATAAATACGACTGGGCCAAAAATAAAGCACCAAAAACAAAAATTGTACCAAGGCATGACGTTGAGGGTTTATACACTGTATCTTTGTGTATTTGTTAGAGAAAAATATATTCTTACAATGTTTTTTTTTACAGTTAATCCACCGGCTGACCAAAAAAAATTTCAGTGTCATGCATATTACAGAAGAGTTAAAAATACCTTTTTATTTGGAGTATTGTTTGGTGTAGTTTCTGTTGATGATTCTGCTATAACTAGTCTGTCAGAGTCTTCATCATAATCTAAATGTAAATCCTAGAAATAAAAGTATATTTAAAAAATTATTTATCATATTAAATGAGGAGCTCCGGAACAAAAGCCGATAAATCAATTTTAGGCCTGATATTTTTTTATTTTTTTTTCTAATAGTCCTAGTACTTATACATAACATACATCAAACAGGTCGCAGCAGATCTCGTTAAAAACGTACTAAATAAATTTCTAAAGATGGGCAGCCGGACCTAAACCCGACAAATACATGTATTTCTAGATTTCTTAAAATTTTCGGATCTATTACCGACAAATCCTTTACAAATTCTTTAAAAAAAATCCTGTTCAGACCAATAACCGACAAATGTATTTTTCTTTTACTTTTCTATTTTTTAGAACGAAAACACTAGTTTTGTGGTAGCAATAGTTTATCGAGGGGTGGCAACACTTGATTTGACACAAAAGTCCTAAAACAATGGACATAAATAAGTACATTAGAAGAATACTACAAGAAAGTTGAAGGATTGAGAGACATAAAAAGGATAGTGTTAAAAACATTTAGTTGCAAAAAAAGGCAGAAGAATGGAAACAACAACACAGTATTTGATCAAAATAAATAAATATATAAGGACAAATTACACTGATTGATCTTGCCCCAAAGTAAGTTCGAGACTTGTGTTATGGGATACTAACTAAACGATACTATATTTTTTTTAAAATACATATATAGATAAACATCCAAGCCCCAGGACAATTTGAAAAAGGCCATTTTCCAACTTGCCCTGACCAGGAATCGAACCCGGGACCTCTGGGTGGCGGACTAGCATGGTGACCACTACGCCACGGAGGTCGTCAAAAATTACAATTTATAGAATCAAAGCCTACAAAAATTTCAGGAACAAATCAGACGAAGAGCGTAAACCATTTTGTCTGCTTAAAAGAGGCAAACAGCACCCAACATATTTTATACACCCAACATATCATATTATTCAAATAAAAATAACTTTAAATTTCTGAATGCAGCTAAAAAACAAGACGTTAATCACTTAATGAAAAAACAATTTGGTGATAATTGGAGTATAAATGAGGAATTTAAGTGGTACAAAGATTTAATACAAAATGAAAACCAACATGAGCAGAAACCTGAAGATGAAGAAATTTTATGTGACTGTAATGAAGAAGAATCAAGCAATATTTTAGTGTAGGAATTTGTAATTTTTCAATACTTAATAAAACGACATTATAATGATTAGAGAAAACAAACATGTATTTTATACTAACTTACCTATCCATAAAAAACTTGTAACTGCAAAAAGACGGTTATTAGGTTATTACGGAAGTACCGGGACAAAACCCGATAATTACAATATAGCCGTTCAAATACCGATAATTACACTATGGCCGGACTAAAACCCGATAATTCCATTTCTGAAACCGAAATTGTGGGGAAACTAAAAACACTAGATTTTTTAAATCTTACCTATTTAAAAGCCCTTGCTACAAGCCAAATTTATGCTTAATTAGTTTAAAAAACAACAATCATTCTTACGTAAATCAATCTTTTGTATTTCCTGAAAAAAAACGTAAAGTGAATTTATCGGCTTTTGTTCCGGAGCTCCTCAAATACCTTATTATTAATGGTTGGTAAGTAACTTAGTTAAAGTAAATATAAATAATATGACCTACCTCATTACTGTCTGTAGATCCACCTTCAAACAGCGACCTAAGGTGTGTATCATTCTTTATAGCAACATTTCTTAACTCTTTGGCATTGTTTACAATATTCAAACATTTTGAACATATTTTCTGAGGTAAATTGTCTGATTGCTTGACCTGCAAATGTAATAATGATTTTATACAACTAATACACACACACTGGTGGTGGCAGGTTAGATCCCAGGTCAGGTCAAGATGGATAACAATCTTTTTCAAATTTGTTATTAGTATTATGGGACTTATTGCGATTAATATCGTTTTTTGCCAGATCATTGCGACCGCAAAACTTAAATATCAATCTTTTTCAGATTGACCGGGATCTTGGATGTTTATCTCTATATGTATTTGTTATAAAATATCATTGGGTAAGTATCCCGTAACACAAGTCTCGAACTTTGGGGCTAGCTCAATCTATGAGATTTGTCCGTATATATTAAAAGATATTCTGTGTTAACTGTAGCAAGACATGATATGATTGGATAACCTAACAAATTGTTTGGGCGACACAATATGTCTACAGATGTAGTTTAAAGAAAATTTATATAATTTATGTAGAATCATAAACGTAGTAATCTACTGAAACAATTAATCATTCAAGAGAATTAATTTTACTCACTTTAACTCCAATACACAGCAAAATATCTTGTGGCAATTCCTTAGTCTGGAAGATGTCTTGTACACCAGGTCTGTCGAGACACAGCCTACATTTTTCGTAAAATAAAATAAATGATTCCATGTTAAATATTTATGTAACTTTAAAGAATTTTCTTTTAGAATTTTGATAATAACTTAGGTATTTTTAGAATTCAATCACATCACCCACCACAACATCGTCGAAACAAAAATATTGATGCAATTTTTATGTAATGTCAATGTCAATATGTCAACTGTCTATGTCACCATTATTATCCCGTTCCGATAGGCCACCCATTGAAAAAGAAGCAACAGAAATGTATTTATACATACATGGGCCATAGCATTTTTCCGACTTTATCAGAGAGACGGGGTGCATAGTATAGTGCTTTGGTTGGATTTGAAAGTAGAAATATAGAAATAGAAATAGAAAATCTTTATTTGGAGCATGTAAAATGTAAAGTAAGATGTTTGTACATTTCACTGTAGCCAAATGCCTTGACGGCGTCTATGAGGGAATCCTTTAGCTTCATGGCGTCTATAACATCCGAACGATTATGTAGTATTTTTTTTACCGCTTAAGGTTAGGTTAGGTACTAGGTACCATGCCGGCTGTGATCATTGTATGGCAGTCTCATAAGTCGTCAAGCTATGTCAGACGCCTTTACACATAAAAAACAAACAACACAATGCAAACAAACCATCCCATCGCGGTCGGCAGTGGTGGGGTGGTTAGGCATGTTTTTGTAAGACGAACTGAAAAGAAGAATGGGAAGAATGGAACAAATGAAAGATTGTGATGAGATCTTGACAGAGAGGCTGAAAAATGTCCGGATTTTAGTTTGAAGGAAGTTCTCCAATTCTGCTTAGACATGCCCCCTTTTCTATCTACCTACTACTATATGTGCCCAGTTATAGGGTGACTCTTTTAGAAGAGTGACTTAAGTATGTTCGACGATACAAAGCTCGACTCGAGTAGAGTATTTTTGATCAGAACTTCATGATTGTTACAAAATAAATTATCTTTAGAAAAACTTGTTAAATTAGACTTTTTTACAATGACTGCCATGATGACAAAAGTGCTTGTCATATTGTATCGGACAGATCTAAGATAGCAATCAGGTTATCAAAAAGTTAAAAATCAGGGACTAAATTATGTGCGTACGTTATTTAAAATCTAAAACGAAATACATAAAAGTACAATCATAATTTCGTAGTTTACGATTAAAAGCTTTTCTAGACATCGTACTTAATACGAGTACACTTGGTGAGTATGAAATATTGTTATCATTATAATGACGAAACAGAGAAATAAGATCGTGTAAGTGCGTGTGACTCATTCATTGGGGAAGAGGGGAACAAAAATAGTAAATACGCCGTCTCGTAGCTGGTGCACATATTTGGTGCTACCTGAGAGTGCTACGAAGTGCTACGAGGTTTGCAAGGATCGTAGCAGTGGAAATCGAAATTCTTGCCTACCCTCATGGGGAAACAGGCGTGAAATGTAAGTAAGTGGTATCATCGCCATCTGAAAGTTAGACACCGGAAAGCTCGCTTGGCAACAGAATTGCGTAGTTTCTGATTATTTACATATTCTATCGTATTTTTATTGGTAAACTTATAAGATATATAATATTTTTCTACAATTTTACATGCTTTGCAAAAATAAATTAAATTTGGTAGGGTTTCTAGTGATAGTCATCCGAGCAAGATGAATCGGCCATATTGGATAGAAAAACACAGGTCGAAGCCTTAAGGCCTGAAAAGGGTGATGATGATGGTGATAAGTTTTTTCATTAAGATTGATACAATTTATGTAACGTACAAGGCATTCACGTACTCTTCTTTATCGGTTGTCACCGATACTTGAACATCGAATCGACACTGCGTGTAAACATAAGTTTTTGACTTTACGATTATTACACATATCGTGAACTTCCGTAGGTAGTAATAAACTTAGATGCTTATTAGTTTTCAAATGTGGCTTGGTTCGCCTGTTTAAATTAAAGTTTTTGAATTTGACTGGTCTCTGGATACAATTGTCTCTTCTCGGTACTTTTAATGAGTATGTTGGCTATCTGTTGTTGCATTTTCGTCTTCATAGTTATGAAAAAAACTTAGTAGCTCTCGTTTTTATACACATGATGTGGTCAGGGTAGGCGGTATCTTGATTTTAGTTGGTAGTGTATCGCGTTTCTTAATCTTAGTACCTGGGCGCCGAGATTTGCTCGGTTACATCTCAATCAATAACTATATTTTTTTAAACTTGTCTAAAAACAATACAAAATAAAAAACGACGGGTTGCACTCTGGGAGTGCCGGCAGAAGTGAAAACTTAAATATTAACGTTGTGCATTTTTGATATTTTGGAATGGTTAGGGAATAATTTTGCACGAATTGCTTTAATTATCAGTATAAAATATTTCAAATCTTTTCTGAACCACAGTCTGTCACAAATGTCACAAGCATGACCAAATTTATTTTCAACAAAATCATTTTCAAATACACAGCAGTATGGCCACTACACAGACGGTCGAGCCATCAGCTGTCACCATCCATGGATGCGCGTAGCACGCTGTAACATAAACACACACGAACATTCGCGCAAGCGCCCTGCGCCGTCTTACGAATTTTCGATCAGGCCACGTGTCCTGACGCGAGTTTAAATTTTTTTACCCATTCCAAAAAAAGTGCACAACGCCGCTAAAGAAGTTTTCATTTCAAAAAATTATATTTATATTTGAACATAAAAAAAACAAAAGTAAGTCACCGAGTGGGATTCGAACCCGTAACAGTCTTTCTAGCGGTCATAAACCGCTGACGCGACGAAATTAGCGATTATATTCTGCGTGGATTGAAAAACGCATGAAAACTCGAAAACACGCGTTTTCCCAAACATAAGACTAATCTAAATCGATTGTTTACCCCCAAAACTATGTGTGTTAATGTTACAGTGTGCTACGCGCATCCATGGATGGTGACAGCTGATGGCTCGACCGTCTGTGTAGTGGCCATACTGCTGTGTATTTGAAAATGAATTTGGTCATGCTTGTGACATTTGTGACAGACTGTGGTTCAGAAAAGATTTGAAATATTTTATACTGATAATTATAGCAATTCGTGCAAAATTATTCCCTAACCATTCCAAAATATCAAAAATGCACAACGTTAATATTCAAGTTTTCACTTCTGCCGGCACTTCCAGAGTGCAACCCGTCGTTTTTTTTTAGTCCTAGAACTAGATTATCCAAAAATAAGTGACCTATATTTTTTCGTTTAGCAAAGTAGTCAAAATTTACGAAGATACAGCACTTTGAAGTATTGGAGTCTTCTTCTTCTTATCGTGTGTGTTAGTGACTAACACTAGTGTCAGAGTTTTTAAACCGCCTTAAAGGCCTCTGACATGGTTTTAGGTAACGACCAATGTCAAAGACAGTGACCGGGACCGACGGTTTAACGTGCCGTAGCACCGATCATCTTACTTATCAGACAATCAGGGATCAGTCTACAATGTCCTAGATGTACCAAACTAGGACAAAACAACACAAAGTCGTTGCCCCCGCCGAGAATTGAACCCGTGACCTCCGGGTATGAGCCGAACGCTCTAACCGCTACATCACGGAGGAGTTTTGGAGTGGGGGTGATTTACGTCACCGTTGGTTAAAAATCGTAGCCATCGTGACGTTACGCGAAATTTAAATGCGCTATATCTTTGTAATTATTTGCTAATGAGAGCAAAGAAAAATACGTATACCATACTTTTTAATTATCTAATGAGTCAAAAAATTGGTTAGTCCACCCCTATTCCGTTCTGGAATGCGCTTCAAATGAATCGTTTGGGTGTTTACGTGTTGTTTTCTGTTTTATGCATTTAAGGCGGCCCTTCCCGGTCCGTCTATCGTCAACGCGAGCATGGTTGAAAATGCTTGTTGTTTCATCCAGCGCAATGATAGAAAAAAAAAGCAAAGTGAAAAGAGAGAGATAGCAGCTGAGCGCTCAGTTTGCATTCTATTGTACGAAATTAGTATTATAATTAACTATTCATTTAACGAATGTTTACTTTTCATAGGGTGCGGAAATTTCATAAAACTTGTTCCAGGTTATACGTGTTTTTCAGAAAGCCTTACGAGTGTGTGAAATAAATGTTTTTTTATTTAGAATCTTCATTATATTTGCAAGGTTTGTATGCAAATATTTTCTTTACTTTTACTTTTACAGATTTTTGGAGACTTATACTGAATTTGTTTTTCCAAATTTTAATTTTTAATTTCGATAGAAACCTAGATATAGCGCACAAAATTCCTGTTAGTTCAAAACTTTCCAAGAAAGATCTGTTACAACGCGATAATTACGTACGAGCGTTTGTATGAAAAGTAAGGCGGGTTGGCCGCTCTTAAATTGTAATAAGCGGGCCGCAATTTGTAATGAGTTTATTAGCCCTGAATTTATCAACTCTCTGCGAACATACTTTATACTAGCATAGAACATACATACACTATTGAGTCTTTCTTTATCCATGATGGATCAGACTGAGCATTTTGGGTCTTGCGTCTGGAAGAAAACAAAAAAAACATTGAATGATTGTGCTTCTTTTCAAATGCAGATCGTAAAAGCCGAGGAATTGCCGAAAATGCGAATCATGTTAATATAGGATGATTTAGATCCCTTAGTCTGTCTTCTTCCCTCTATTATTATTAAGTCCACTGAAAAATTTCTGTTCCACGGTTTATCTAAATCCGGCTTAATAAAAGGCATCTGTTTGCGCTTGGTAGCCCGGGCGACGCAGCCTGACGCCCTCCAATCGATTTGTTGTCTAGATTGCAATTAGAACAAGGAAACGATTAATAAGTAAGGCTCGAGGATCTACGTGATTGAGTGGCAAAGAACATACCTACAGTTAATCATTAATAGACGTGAGAATTGGTCGAATCGGGGTTCAATGTATCTAAATGTACCTACATAGTTCGTATGTGGGTCGAGTAATTATTAGAACGAGGTATTTGGCTTAATGCCTGCCTGAAATTAAGAAACATCTACATGACTAAACATATACACTGGATTCAGTCCGTGGATTAAATCTTCTGTAAAAATTAAAACGCATTGGATAAAAGTTTTTTGTACGTTATACCTATATATGGTTTATATTTTTGACATTTGTTATTACGTGCCCCGCCTATTATTCTGTATCATAATGTTTTGCCTGGTTTCCGGCAGAGTAGAATATAAGACTACTCCAAATCCTTCCGTGGATGTCGTAGAAGGCGACTTAGGAAATACGCTAAACAAAGCTTATAAATATCAATAAGACCTCTATAACCCCTCTGGCCAGCGAGGAGAGTGTAGGCCAAATCCTCTGGCTGCTGTGGCCAATTATGGCTCAAGTAGAATCGAGAGGCCTACTCCTTCTGAGTAGGAGAGTGGTCCTGCAGTGGAGGTTAAAAAGACCTCAATATGAAGAAGATTAGAATGTTTTTGAGCAATAAAGATTTTAACTAACTAAAATTTCAAATACCACGATTTCCTGGCTCGCTTACTCGACGGTAAAAATAATAAATAATTTTCATCTATTACACGGCTATAGATGAAATATTTATTGAACGTGTCTTTTAAAGGGTAGCAAGTTATTTGGTTCATACTTTCATTCATAACTCATTTGCGTTTCGTCCACAAATTTGCGAATCCTCCAAAGCGTCGCCGAGCGCAACTGATAAAGCGATAAGCGGCCGATGAAAGCCCTTGATAAGCCCTTGTTTAATTTATTTTTACGATACTGCATTTTTATGACGGAATTTCGCCAGTTTTTGACGTCCCTTAATCGGTTCTAAATTATCACACAGGGTGTTCAATCTTTAGTTTTATTATTTATTAAGAACAAATTTTTAATATCCCTGCATAAGTTCTTTCTTAACAGCACTTTCTTCTGCACTTGCGCCAAGGAAGCGGCAATAAACTTATCTGTAAGTAAATAATCTTACGTCAGTCAACAACTATACTTATATGTAATCGAAAGTAAAGTTGACAATTATCAAGTAATACAAATATCCAAAGATAAATATTTGCTTTTTTATTTTGATTTGATTTAAAAAAAAAAACAAAATCAAAAATAGTTTATTCAGTATGTACTTAAGTTTACAATTTGTCTTAATGTCAATGGGAATCAATTTTAAGCATGGATATGCTTGTGCACGGATGCTTGTGTTAGTGATTTGAATTTGATCATTCCGATACTTTTCAAAGTTAACGTTTTAACATGGATTTGTCTAAAAGACAATAATAAATAAAACAATGCTCTTGAGTGCTACGATATGCAAGACAGACAGGCATACAATCTTGTTTACAACCATGATCATGAGATGGACAGGTCATATAAACAATCACAATCAACCCCAATTTGGGTCCTTCTTCTAATATTAACTAACACCAACACCACTATATCTAAGACCAAATCACTACATATGCTAGGATTAACGGATGTAATTCTTATAATTATCATCATCATTATCATTTCAGCCGCATAACATCTACTGTTGGACTTAGGCCTCTCCCAAGAATTTCTAAAATGACTGATCTAGAGCTATTATTATTATCATAGTAAAACTTAAATCTTAGTTAGTTCTAATTGTAATAACAAAAAATAGATAAGTATTTCTTAAATTTTCTTTTATGTTTTTGTAAAACCATGTTCTTGTTTAATTAAATGAAAATGGTCCTAAGACTAAATAAAATATTTATCTATTCCATATTATTTTCTATGTCACACACATTTATCTTACATCCTCATTTCTCATATAAAATATTCACGAAAATATTTAGAACGTGCTGTATGTACTTATAAATTTTCGTAGCGCTACGGAGCTACGCGCGGCCTACGGTTGCAGTACCGCGTAGCGAGTCCTACGACCCGCCCGTGTCCGGGCTACGTGCTACGACACCCTCTACGAAACTCAACATTCTGTTCATTCAACATTGAATTTAGTGACACCCATTGTTTAAGTTAGTGATATTTTTTTACGTTTACGAAAAGAAGGTGCATTATTTAGTTTTTAATGAATTGGTCGGAAAGTTATTTCAAGGTTTGTTATTTAAATATATTGTATTACGTGTTTCAGTAAAATATCAAAATGCATAAATCGTGCTTGTCATGTCTGTGACGACTAAATTGCAACAAAGACACATTTTTTTGCTTTTATAAAGTTTATTAAAGTTACGTGTAAATAATTAGAAGGAATATGAACTTTATTCAACACAACAAATTAAATAATTTCTCGTATCGAAAAAAGAAATAAGAACATAGATAAAGATAAATAAAACTAAACTAAGCTATTAAATAGACTTATACTAAATTACGCTAAATTAAACAAAAAAAAATGGATAATTGTAATAACTAATGTTCATTTAGATTGAAACCATAATAATTAGTCATAAATGGTTAAAAATAAATACATATTTCTTATATTTATAAATGTCCAAATGATAAATTGGCGATAAAATACGCATATTAAAAAAAACCATTTGACGCGATCCTAAAAACTTATAAAATGTTTTTTCTAAAACGCTTCAACGGGTTTCAGTACGAATTATGTGAGTTAACTTACAAAGCTTAAAACTTTGTTTGTTTCCAAGAAATGTAAGCAGATGGAATCACGGCCTAATACGTAGATATAAACAGCTGCTACAGTCAGCTGAAGATAATCGTGTGCCCACTGCCCTAGTTCGGGCTCAATTCAATTACAGACAATGAAAGCCGGCGCCACAATTTTACCTAATTGTTTTTGTCTGTTTTGCGGTGGATATTATTATGGTTTGTGGTTATTGAGCTTTGATTTTAACTTGCTTGTAAATTGATTTTGCCGTTAACTGTTCTTCAATTTAATCTACGAGTTTTATCATAAGGCCAATTTTTACTGTGTAAAAAGACGACACTAGCCTTGTGCGACAGATTACTGTCATCTCACAAAAGCAAAACAGATAGCGATCCATTTGACAATGAGACAAAACATATAAGCCATTAACACCCTGATTCGAAAAGTCACACGAAAATTGGATTTTTCAAATTGTACACACACTTATATAATTTATAAAGTTAGTTAACTTACCTTGGGAGAATGGTATCGTACTGCTTTACCCATACAGTTCGTGTAGTAGGTACAAATACAACCCTTTCAAAGTCACACAAAAATATTTCGTTTCTAGACATTTTTACAATACGCTATATTCATTTTTTTTGATAGTTTGTTATGAAGCTGTTACCACACAGCCCAACAACCAGATCACTAACCCTGGAGTCCCTGGAAGGGTGTACAATCAATGCAAAAGGACGATATTACAACACTATCAAGTCTTTATCCCTAATGAGGTAGATAAATCATTTTAGATCATGTAGTTCTAAGCAGACAGAACCCAGGGCTGCAAGTTGCGCCGCGAGACTCAAAGGCTACTTTTAGCGTGATAGTGGAAACAGGAAACAAACTAGTAAAAGGCTGCTTTTCGCATCGTCTAGTCTTTGAGATCCGCCAATACCAGACACTATAGTAAAACAATGGACGCCGACCATACGGTGCCTTGACCGGGTAACATCATTTATAACTCGCATTTTAGTTCAATCCCTCGATTCAAGAATGATAATAAATCTAATTTCAAGCACTTGTTCCAGAATAGAGGATATGAGTGAGCGCGGCGCGAGGCGAGGCGCGGGCGCACCTTTCTACGCGCCCCCGCGCAGGAAAACATCGGCAGAAATAATCAGTGAAGCGAGAGCGGCCATATATGGAGGCATGTATTGAGTTTATATTAGCATTTGGTACAAATGATATATATATATATATATATCATCAGGTCTTTTTATCTCCACTGCAGGAGCACGACCCTCTCTGTACTACTAGAGCCATACTTAGCCAGAGCAATCAGAGGAGTGGCCTACACTCTCCTCGCTGGTCAGACGGGTTGGAGAGGTCTCATTGATGTTAATAAGCTTTGTTTAGCTTGTATTTCCTAAGTCACATTTTACGACATCCACGGGAGAATTGGAGTGGTCCTATTTTACACTGCCGGAACACATAAAAGTAGAATATTGTGACACAGTTAGGTATAGGAGGGTACAGGTAAGTATATGGATAAGATTAGTTGACAAACTCAGAGGCTCAATTCATGTCATATCAGACAAATAAGAAAGCTCTATTTTACAGAAGAAAGCTCTATTTTTCGAAGACAATATTAATGATAATAATTGGACTTATAAACAAGAAACAACACTGGCGGATTTAAGTATGCCTAGGTGCTTATCTAGCGAATACATTTCGACAATTCAATCAAGTTACGACTGACAAAAGTGGAATGATGTTGCAATATCAATGAATGTACTATTGTCGTGACAGGTAGCTATTTCCGAGTTGATGTTAATGCTTGCTATTTCGAAACAGCGCGAAACACCTTCAAACTACTGGCCTATAAAAAGAGAAATGACAATTCAACAACACACCGCCAGAACACAATATATACAACATACATAAGAAAATAGGTACTTGCAAATAGTAAAAAAGTATGTTATTGAATGTGACAAGACACTTAAGACAGGTTAACAATAAAATATATACTTTATTTTTTTTATAAAATATTTTTTTGTACAAGCTTTTTACATTTCAGATCGTCTTCAAGTTGAACATATCTTTTTAACTGAGTAGATACTTAACAAATAAGTCAAGGCAAAACCAAAACTCGATTATTGCTTTGTTATTCCATTACAAAATTTGCAAATTCTCTGCCCATTCGGCTATAACAAGTACACGAAAAATGGTTTGGCAATTTTAAATTAGACAAGCTAAGCTAACGTACAATGTATATAATGGTGTTGATATAAGATTAAAATCAAACACATAAAGGTATATATCGTTATCGATCGTTATAATCCAACGGGTCGTAACACCGATTCATATCACAAGGCAGTCAGTTTCAGCAGCCTAAGTACTATGTACAGGTACACATATAGCTAGATGTGTCAGCTCTTGACAAATTAACATATAATAATATACTTAGATTGTATAAGTATAATTAGATTTATTAATGTAAATCACTTATTTGTGCAAAGGAAATGCGTTTTACCCCACCTAGCGGTGGGGATCACGCCCTAACTTTTTATATAAAATGCCACGCGCAAACAAACGTCGGGCATTACGTTGCCAACCGTCGAGGTGTTCACTTCAAGGAACTGTGAGTACTGCATTATTAATATTCTTGTTATTTTAATGATTGATGAACTACTTATTTCTAAGATAATGTTTTTATGCGAGTAATGGAATAATTGTGGATTATATTAAAAGAGCTACCACAGAGTTTCTGACCGCATCTTCTCTGTGATGATCCAGCCCTTCCGACGCGGTGGTAGAATCTTTCACAATATATTCAGATTAGAGCCATAGCAATAGCCTAAATGAATAAATGTTTTAAAACTCTTGGATGTTTATTTGTTATCCCTTTCCCAAGCCATGAAGAATTGCAGGATGTCTAGACTCCAATAGCTTGTAGTCTGACAGATTCAGAAGTGGGATACATTCTTACTGTAGCTTTGGCCTCCGACGCTTAGTTTAGAATAAGCCTTATCCCTTCATGGAACGGGCATTCTGCGTAATTTTTTAAAATGGGTTTTCAGCGTCACTGCTGTAATGAGCTCTACAGCAAGAGCCTTGGCAACGAACGCTGCGGCAGCAAGCACCGAGTAGATCTCATCGATGAGAACTGCGGCGACATCCACAAGCGCTGCAGCCTGCTCTTCACGTCGGTAAGCACTGCAGCCTGCTCTTCACATCGGTGGGCACTGCAGCCTGCTCTTCACCTTGACGAGCGGCATAGTCTGCTCCACGCGTCAACAGGCGCTGCAGCCTGCTCTTCACATCGGTGGGCGCTGCTGCCTGCTCCTCACCTCGACGAGCAGCGCAGCCTGCTGCTCATGTCGGTAGGCACTGAAGCCTGCTCTTCACTTCGAAGAACGGCACAGTCTGCTCCTCTTATCAGCAGGCGCTGCAGCCTGCTCTTCACTTCGACGAGCGGCACAGTCTGCTCCACGCGTCAACAGGCGCTGCAGCCTGCTCTTCACATCGGTGGGCGCTGCTGCCTGCTCCTCACCTCGACGAGCAGCGCAGCCTGCTGCTCTTTTCGGCAGGCACTGCAGCCTGCTCTTCATTTCGGCGAGCGGCACAGTCTGCTCCTCTTGTCGGCAGGCGCTGCAACCTGCTCTTTACTTCGACGAGCCGGGTAACCTGCTCATAACTACACGGGTACCGCAGTCCACTGGTCACAGTGAGCAGCTTAATTGGTAAAAAAAAAAAAAAAAAAAAACTTAAGGTAAGTCAAGTTACTATTATACCCGAAAACTAAAGTCTACATTTAAAGAGAACTGTCTTTTGCAGTTCTAAGAAAAAAAAAACAGCAACAACCTCGATACGATTTTACAGTGGCAGCTATTCTAACGTCAACATGCTTTGAATTAAGGTCAATTTTGATTTATTCTATTGCTATCCATGGGTACCTGTAATTAGCTTTCGATATCCATTCAAATATTTTTGAACGCAAATAAAAATAAAAAATAAATATATATAGAAGGTTAAATTATGTTAGATCAGGATAATTAACGTAATTGAAGTCGGAAAGAGGTTGAAAACTAAAATATTAAACAAGACATCAAATCTATATTGAGGGTTCAGTACTAAAACAACTCTTAAATTTCCCATCTAGATCATTCTGAATGAATTTAACCTATGGTATTCTCGCTCTAAGTCCTAAATTTTTTCGTTTGTCCACTATTTATATTCTTAAATTTTTACTACCTTTTGTCTAGAAAAGTTCATAGTTTTATATTTTAGTAAGTTTAAATAGTCATACATTTTTACGTTCAATCCTTAGTTCAATCACACAACTTGTTTTACAGTTATCAATTTACTTTTCAATCTAACGTCTCGCTTTTCTTCATTTCTTATCATTTCTTAGAAAAGCGAAACAAAATATGTAAATAAGTAAAAAAATCTTTATTTAAAAAAAATATATTTTATATAAGCCAAGCCGAAAATGAAAATATTGTACGAGTATCAAAGTAATCATCTAAATCATTTTAACACTATAACTAGAAACATAACACTACTAAGTACTTAATGAGTGGGTAAATTACAATATTACTTGACAAGACATTGGAAGTACTACAAACGACTTAATGAGTCTACCGTGTAGTTAGCTTATAAATATATAGAGTATTTAGTCATTTGGTACCTACCACTTACATTTTCGTTAGGTTCCTATCGTCTCATTGGTTTGTTGCAGGTTATTATTTAAAACAGGGCCTGTAAATTGAAACCAAGAACTTATATAACCTCAATCATAACTTATCATCAAAATAGGTCTAAAATCTGCTTAAAAATTTTAAAAATTCAACAAAATTATTTATTTATATTTACATTAATTAAGTGCTTAAAAACAAAACAAATTAACATACTAAAAAAAAGCGACTAACACTACGTCTAAGTTTTACACAATGTGGCATACAGTTTTAATACTGTAAATACTTTTTGACAAATAAATGATATTGAATTAGTACTCTAATGATATTTAATATAAAGGTTTTATAATGAACAAGTCTAAAATAGGTTTGACGTTCCTAAATCCAGACTAAGGCTAATACGTTACCTATATCTGAACGATAACTTCACTGTAGCCTGGTTAAGTTTTGTTGTTTTTCATAAAAACCGATTTTCGCAACCAAAACTAAAGCTCCTAAAACCAACAGCAAGTCATTTCGAAACACTGCATGACAAAAAAAAAAAAATTTAAATATTTAGGAACATAAACAAAAAGAACCTAAAGAGTCCTAAATAAATAAATGAATAACAATCGTTTGATGTTTGTATAAAAGAAAAATAGTTTCTCTAAACTTAATGACATCTTACTCTTATGTATAGAGATCAAATTTGGTCTTACCCAACACTAGTTGTAGCCCACGGCGTTGCCAGTGTAATTTAATGACTTAAAACCTTTGTCTCAACTTATGAGCGTAATTATCAATTCTTACATTTCTTACATACTTTAAAACTGAAAAGTTTATAAACATTTACCCTATTAAAGAATAATTTTATTGTTAAATAGTGACAAGTTTTGTTTTAAATCATGAGCTCAAACATAAAGTTTTACATTTATTTCTTCAGAACAGGGGTGACGACAGGATCCAAAAAAGTATGATAGTAATTGGTCCGTCTTTTGATTGTCCAGGGGTGGTGGACCCGTACTTTTCAGTTTACAAAAGAAAAGTAAAAGTCACAGAGATGCGAAGCGTCAAAGTCGTATATTGATGATCGAACCGATGAATCAAAAATATTTTTCCAAATTAAATTTTCTCAAATTGAAGGATATTATGGATATAAGAAACGATAGTTGGTGCCGTTTTTTGGCTAATCTCGTAGTCGTATTATAAATATAGTAGTTGTAATATATTATATTGTAATGGTTCTTTTTCTGCCCAATAGTTCTTCAAAACTAATACGGAAGTTTGGAAAAAATATTTGATGCCTGCATAAACCTTTAGTTTTAATTTAAAAATTAAATTAATTCAATTAAATGGTAGCTGGCAAAAGTAAGAAAAAAAACTAAGCTGCATCTTGCTCCAATTAATTTATTTCTAGAAATGTAGACAAATCGAGACAGGACAAACTTTATTTTCGTATATAAAATAAGTAAATAAAACTTTTCTTTATCAGGAACAATTAACACATATACTCTTAATAATTGATATGGAATTCTTTTATTACTCTTGTTAGCTAATATTGTCCCAATGTTACATTATATGGATCTAAAAGATCTAAGTATTAAGGTCACATAAATCAGCAGCGTTTATCAACTGCATTTGACTCCCAACACGTGTTCTGATGGTAAAAATATTACTTACAAGCTTGAATTAATCCCGTTCAGCTCTATTTACATCGTGATGGAATCTATTCGAAGAAAGGTCACATTAAAACCGGTATCATCATCATCAGGTCTTTTTGTCTCCACTGCAAGAGCATGACCCTCTCTGTAGTACCCAAGCCAAACTTGGCTAGCGCTGCCAGAGGTCTTGGCCTACACTCTCCACGCTGGCCAGACGGGTATATGCCAATATATACTGCATGTCGGTTGTCATTCGTTGTTTAATAGTTCTTGCTTTCGGATTAATGGTGATTAGTCTTAGTTCTTTCACCAGCTTGAAAGACTTTTCATTTTTATATTTATTTATTACAAATGTAATAGGCGTAATTAAAACCACAGACCTCATCTACTGGTCAACCCACTGGTGATGACTAGTAATTGATATGGAGATTTTATCCTGCTACAAGTCCATTTGAAAAACCACTGATTGGTTTAACACTCATCAGCAACTGTTATGAAAACTATACTTTTCTTAATTTTCTCGAGCTATAAGGGACCCATTTATCAAATGTTATTAAGTAGAGTTTCATAATTACAGATTTTCTTACAGGAATTTTAATCTTAAAGCAGGACAAAGGCCTGCATTTTTATTGGACAGGACAATGAGGCCTGCAATTTTATTGAACAGGACAATGAGGCCTGCAGTTTTATTAAACAGGACAATGAGGCCTGTAACTTCGTTAAACAGGACAATGAGGCCTGCAACTTTGTTAAACAGGACAATGAGGCCTGTAGTTTTGCTAAACAGGACAATGAGGCCTGTAACTCTTATTATTGTATCTAATCTGTATTTTAACATTTTAAATGTTTCAGAATAATAACTGGACGAAATTATCTAGAAAATCGATGGGAAGCAGCAACAATTCCCTGTCTAATACTTACATATTTATTTAAGATTTTCGTAGACGCTTGGCTAAGATAAGAAGTGACTTTAAAGTTATAAATAGCTGTCCAGTTATTACTGAAAATGACTTTAGGGTTAGTTTATGCACATAAAATGTCCTCTATGAGAAAATATGTATTTTCTTTTTATCTAAATATTTTTATTTAATAATTGATATAATAGATATATATAATGAAACATACTATATATATTATATATATAATTCACGAAGAAGGGTAACAAACCTTACTCCGGTGTAATAGCTGTCGATAAGATTAAACCTTGGCTAAATTTTAAAAGACCTCATGACAGCGAACATGATGTAACTAGCGAACCAGATTGAAATAATGATTAAAATTGTTACTTTCTTTATATCAAATGTTCAACAGGAATTTTAAGATAGAGGTATATGGAATGAATGATTCCATAAATCAAAAGGGACGGAAAAGTCCTGAATTGCATGAGGAATGAAGGATTCCTGAATCACAAAAGACATATTAGACAAAGGGTCTAATATTTGAAGAACAAATGGTTCTGTGAAAATGTTATTTACAGTCAACGGTGTATTAGGTAAATCACCATAATTGCGAAATTCTAATTTAAGAACCTGACATACCTTTGACTGTAAAGGACGGAAGGGTCCAATATTTGAAGAACAAATGGTTCTGTGAAAATGTTATTTACAGTCAACAAAAGGGACGGAAGGGTCCTGAATTGCATAAGGAATGAAGGATTCCTGAATCACAAAAGACATATTAGACAAAGGGTCTAATATTTGAAGAACAAATGGTTCTGTGAAAATGTTATTTACAGTCAACGGTGTATTATGGAAATCACCATAATTGCGAAATTCTAATTTAAGAACCAGACATACCTTTGACTGTAAAGGACGGAAGGGTCCAAAAGATTTGTTTACTGTTGTTTGCAAAAGCATGAGGTCATGCTTAGTATAGGATGGCCGACTGTCAGCTCTTGACAAATTAACATATAATAATATACTTAGATTGTATAAGTATAATTAGATTTATTAATGTAAATCACTTATTTGTGCAAAGGAAATGCGTTTTACCCCACCTAGCGGTGGGGATCACGCCCTAACTTTTTATATAAAATGCCACGCGCAAACAAACGTCGGGCATTACGTTGCCAACCGTCGAGGTGTTCACTTCAAGGAACTGTGAGTACTGCATTATTAATATTCTTGTTATTTTAATGATTGATGAACTACTTATTTCTAAGATAATGTTTTTATGCGAGTAATGGAATAATTGTGGATTATATTAAAAGAGCTACCACAGAGTTTCTGACCGCATCTTCTCTGTGATGATCCAGCCCTTCCGACGCGGTGGTAGAATCTTTCACAATATATTCAGATTAGAGCCATAGCAATAGCCTAAATGAATAAATGTTTTAAAACTCTTGGATGTTTATTTGTTATCCCTTTCCCAAGCCATGAAGAATTGCAGGATGTCTAGACTCCAATAGCTTGTAGTCTGACAGATGTAAACAGCATAGACTTTACTTTCTACTTTTTCAACACTGGATATAAGTTACACTACTTTTTAATTTCTAATAGGCTTTCCATCGGGGAAATGCTTTGGTAATAACATCATTTTTAATAATATTAAAACAAAAAATAAATTTTACACTTTTAAATGGATTTTGATGACTCCATCTTATTCTAAAAGGTAAAAGAAAAATGTGAAAATGATATTTTATTTTTAATTGTTATTGAAATGATATTGGCGATTGTCCTATGTCCAGCAGTGGACTTCCTGTGGCTGATACGATAAAAATGATGATGGTGAAACTCCGCATATCCTGTGCAGCACTTCGGGCCACTCAGTAACTTGACTGAAGCTGCATTTAATAAATAATTAAAAAAATTGCGAATTGTTCTGGCCATGCGCAGAGTACTTAGAGTTTCGAAGTTACATGTTACGAAATAATAATTAATTTTTCATTATTTGACGTGTTTTTACTATCTATCGTTTTCTAAGGATTATTAAGTATTTTTGTTAGAAATTCAAGTATGTATATTTGATAAGTTAGGCAACTATTAGTTTCAAACAAACAGAGATATACCATATCCGTGCGTGATCACGTTTCGCGGAATTTCCCTGTGATATTTTGTATGCAAAAAAATGTCTTCTAGTCCATCATCCTTACAAGTCAATGGCGTTATGGAAAAAAGTTAATAATTCGCGCTACAGCCCCGTGTTCACAACGGGGTAGTAACGACCCGCAGTCACGCGAAATCCGATTTTTCTTTTACCACGACTGACGTCAGAATTATGGCTTTGGCCGCTAAGAAAGGATTTCTTTGAAGTTTTAATGGCACGTATATACGAGTAAAGGTTTATCTATAAATAAGGTACTTTCTACGTAGAAATTTTATTATATGTACAATTTAGATAGGTATGTTTTAAACATTTATTGGTCTTCTTCTTATCGTGTGTGTTAGTGACTAACACTAGTGTCAGAGTTTTTAAACCGCCTTAAAGGCCTCTGACATGGTTTTAGGTAACGACCAAAGTCAAAGACAGTGACCGGGACCGACGGCTTAACGTGCCCTCCGAAGCACGGATCATCTTACTTATCAGACAATCAGGTGATCAGCCTGCAATGTCCTAACCAAACTAGGACAACAACACAAAGTCGTTGTCCCCGCCGGGAATCGAACCCGCGACCTCCGGGTATGAGCCGAACGCTCTAACCACTACACCACAGAGGCAGTATTTATTGGTAGTAATCCTGTACACAACTTTACTTGAAAAAAATTTGTTATGTGTCAAGTGAAAAAAGGCTATTTTAATAATTAAGAAAGGCATAGGCAGGTTTTAAATATTCTTTCTAAATCTAAGAGATTTATACAGAAACAAAGAATTAAATTACGAACATGTTTTATTTCAGAAACTATTTCTTATTTATGTAAACAATAACAACAAAAAACAAAGTTACTTATAAAACTTTTTTAACGCCATTCATAAGGTTCCACTTATAGAAAAAATATAGCAGTCAAACCAATTTGATAACACTAGGTATATCTTATACCTTTAAACGAGCTATTCTTGTATATTTATTTATTTATATATTTATAAATTTCTGTGATCTCGAAAACGGCTCTAACGATTTCGCTGAAAATTGATATATGGGGGTTTTTGGGGGTAAACAAGCGATCTAGATTAGTCTTATGTTTGGGAAACCGCTAGAAAGAGTGTTACGGGTTCGAATCCCACTCGGTGACTTACTTTTGTTTGTTTTTTATGTTCAAGTTTATATTTTTATTTTAATTTTGTTCTGTTTTTAGACAAGTTTAAAAAATGTAGTTAATGTTTGAGATGTAACCGTATATGTATGATAGGTGTTGTATCATGCCATAGGATAGCTCATTATTATTTATAATTGAAAAAAATAACCTACATACGGTTTTAGTTTTGAATTTAACCTATTTAACTTTTATAAAAACTTTCTAAAATTACCCCAGAACCTGATCTTTTGTTAAACGATTTAAGTAATACGAGTTCATACACTTTTTTTGACGCCATTGATAGATATTAAATATTAAAATGACATGAAATGACCTCTCGTTATTTGAGAATTCCACAACATATTCCTAGCAATAGTAAGTAGCTATAACGATTTGATTACACTGTTCTCTTTAAGTTTAGGGGAGTTCCTACAAGGTGGTTGAACCGGGGCCGCTCGGTCAAACGACTTGGTAACCTAGGTGAAACTTACAATCACACGCCATATAGCCCTACTCTAATTTAAGTCTTGACTAGTTCGAATTTAAGCTTAAATTCAAATTAAGAGGATACGATCAGTCCTGTGCTGTTTAAGGCTTTAATTTCCTGACTACACGTCGGTTGATAACGATAAGGTTTACTTATGATTTTTTTACTATTACAATCATTTTATTACTATACTTAGAAGGGTTGATTTGTGAGTTCTGATTGTATCTTTATCTATACATAATGGAGTCTGCCTTAATTTTATTTGCGTTGTCTGACCTCTGTGGTCAGAACAAACTAAGTAACTTCTTCTTCTTCTACGTCACTTTATCCCACTTTACGTGGAGTTGGCACAGCATGTAAGTCTTTTCCAAACCAACAAACTATGACCATTAATTAAATGAAGACGTCTGGAAGAACTTCGGAAATTATTTTTTTTATTGGAAGGGCATACTTGTTAGGTTTTCGTATAGAAATGTTATCAAAATCGGTTGCGTAGTTCGGTGTTATTTGAAGTCGGTTTTTAGTTTTGAAAGACGACGTTTGCTACGATACGCTACGACCTTTCAATATGTTACGAGCTAGCTACGAGCGACGTCCTTCCCGATTCCGACGCGACGCGGCTCCGAAGTCGTAGACCTATCGTAGCTTTAGTGTAACGTATAGTACTACAACTCTACGGGCTACGTTTCGGGAATACAATAAGCATTTTAAAAAAGCGATTAAAGATTCGTATAAAACAGGAGCGATAGTAATAAAATATCGTAATACTTGTTCACGTGGAGTTTAAAAAGGATCGCACCTTAAAAACTGACGCAGACACTCTTGTATTCGTTTAAGTTACGACGAAGACTCGAAAGCGTGTTCTATCGATACCTTCATATATAATTAAAATTAACAATATATTGCTATCTCAAACAGGTGCTTAATAATGAGTAGTGAGTATTACACCAATTCTTGTTTTCAGAAATGAGCAGCGCAACATCATCCAGCATCGGCGGCGGGGCGCTCCGCCCCCTGCGCACGCGGCGCCCCTTCACTCCGCGGGAGCCACAACGCACGCTCTTCGCGGACAGGGCGCGCAAGAAGGATCCACGACCGCCCAGTGCGTTTGAGTAAGTTCATAAACTTCTAGCTAGTAAAAAATACAAAGGCATAAAGTACAGTTAAGCGATAAATACTTACAGATTCAATAAATATAGCTTTTTTCATCCTTGCACCTGAATTATCATTGTGTAATATTGTGACAGGACAAGCATTATAAATAATAATTAAATATATACGAACAAATCACACAGATTGGGCTAGCCCCAAATTAAGTTCGAGACTTGTGTTATGGGATACTAACCCAACGACACGATATTTTAAAACAAATCTATATCTATCTATACATATAATAAGACAGTAAAAAATTGTGTCTGTACATTAAATATATTTCCAAAAAAAATATTGGGTTTGATGGAGACATAGTAATAGAGTAAGAATTTAAAAAAAATATGTCTGTCTGTTTGTCTGTATGTCTGTATGTCTGTTTGTCTGTTTGTCTGTTTGTCTGTTTGTCTGTTTGTACACGCTAATCTCCGGAAATACTGGACGGATTCGAATGCAACTTTTTTTGTTATATAGCTATTAAGCCTGGGTAACATATAGGGTATAAATGAAACGCCTGGTGCAGAACCATAATGGTCAAGCTAAACTATAAGAGATATAAAAATGTCGCCTTAGTAAAAGTTGTTCAGCCTGATGAGCATTTTCCAGAGACAAAGTGCACGCGAACGAAGTCGCGGGCTTCAGCTAGTTCATATATAAATAAACATTCTAGACTTAGGTCAATCTGAAAAAGATCATTTTCCACCTTGACCCGACTGGGGATCGAACCCAGGACCTCCGGTGTGACACAGTGGCATGATGCCCACTAGGCCACCGAGGTCGCCAGCATCGACCATTGCTTGTTAGGTATACAAGGTCCCTATTCTTGCAGACTTCCTGCGACAATTGGTTATTTTTTACAATTTATAAGAAATTATTTGTTTTGAACAGCTTGAAGTACCTGAGTCTTTCAGAGACCAGTGTAGATGTGACGTCACAGATCCTCGGGGCGCAGATATCCTCGCTTGAGGAAGACGCCCTTCATGGAGTTCTGCTTACGGAGCCACAGAACAATGTTAAGAAAAAACCAGTGGTAAGGTCCTTTAAGTTTCACATTTACTTAAGTACGTTGATATTTATACTTATTATGTTTGCATTATTATTATCATCGTCATCAGGTCTTTTTGTCTCCACTGCAGGAGCACGACCCTCTCTGTACTACTAGAGCCATACTTGGCCAAAGCAGCTAGACGACTTTGCCTACACTTTCCTTGCTGACCAGACGGGTTGGAGAGGTCTCACTGATGTTCATAAATAAGCTTTGTTTAGCTTGTATTTCCTAAGTCGCCTTCTACGACATCCACGGAAGGACTTGGAGTGGCCCTTTTCTACTCCGCCGGAAACCACACGGCATCTTTAGTAATTATATATATAGTATTATCTTTGATTAAGTACAATCCTTGTCGCTCGCGATGTCAATAAATTAGAGGTTTTAAGTGTTTATAAATAAGTACATTTGAAAGAGAAATCAATTGGCTCAATGCATATTCGGATTAAATAAACACTTACTGTACGGCGTATTAAACTAATTGATAAATGAGTTAAAAACAAATATTTTTAACTTAGCTACGACCCTCGCGGCCACAAGACCGTACGGTGGAGGGCTGGGGTGGCTTTCCTAAACTGCCACACCTCAGCGGCAGAAGCAAGCCTCTGCATCGGCGGAATACTATGGGACAATCACCCGAAGGTATCACATTACTAGTATTTACTGTAGTTCAAGATATTAAGATTTTAGCACTAATGCACCTCGCACACTAGTTGACTACAAGTAAGCTTTGCAGTGAAATGTAAATTCTTCTTCTTCTTCTGCGCAATAATGGTCCAGCGCTAGAGTTTCGTGCCGCTACCTGTACGACCGTATAACTCAGTGGTTCCCAAACTTATTTTGTCTACTGCCCACTTTGAGAATAAATATTTTTATAGCGCCCCCATTTTTTCACCTATTTAAAAACCACTATAACTTCAAATTAAATTAATTAATTATTGTGACCTATATATGTATATTATGTAAATATTTATTCTCAAAGTGGAGGATGATATTTATGTGGTTGTTGTTGAGAGTCGAGAGCTCTTGCAGTCGTTGTTTAAGAGGCCTCCTAGCTAAATAAAGCTCCTAGCAAGAAAAAAACCATTTTCTTTCTGGGTCTCTTACCGCCCCCCTTGAGACCTGCAGCGCCCACAAGGGGGCGTTATCGCCCACTTTGGGAAAGACTGGTATAACTAGTGGCTGTAAGAAGCAGATTAACTAAAGAAAACAAACAAACAGACAAACGGACATCCGGACAAAATCATTTTTGGCCAATATCGAAACTGAGACGCTTCGCTTGCTCGGTCAGTTATCTTAGATGATAGCTCAATATAAACTATTTTTTAGTAACCTAATTTTGTTGCTTAAATTTCTGTTGTTTATCATCGATTATTTATTCATCTTTCACTCTTGATCACAAGGAATACTTAAAAGAATATTGAGAAACTTTCAGACAGCAAGATCAAAGGTCTTTCCCAGGCGATATCAGTGACTCGACCGCTAAGTTGCGCGGGCGGCGACAACATAGCGGCTGAGTATGGCCCGAGCAGTAAATGTAAGAATATACATGAGTTACGCCTATATATAATACGAGTAGATGACAAATTAGTACAAAGGACTAGTCTATAGTAGATAAGTAGCTTTGTTCTCTTGAAGTAAAGAATTAAGTAAGTGTATGGATGTTTTTCATCGTAATACCTATATCTTTAAATAATAGGTATATCAAACAAATTATTAGCATTGAATATAGTGCACACAAATTCATGAGTAGATCCTTAAACTTTATTATTTAACTAAATTACTAATATTAAGTATTTAATAGTAGTGCTGCCAATTTAATGAAACTCCGACTAAGGGAACCCAGGTAATCGTCGAACAAATAAACATACAAACGCTAGAACTTCGCTCGCTCGTACAATTCTCTGCATCTATTTTTGCCTTTCATTTGTGCTTAGAAAAAGAAGTTCCCTTTTTCCTGAAAACTAACCATTCCAGCAATTTTTCGAACCCATGTCTTCACTTCCATAACATAAATTTATTTTTCTTCATATTTACCTTTGAACACTGTCAGTTTGATTAATTTATTTACTATCATCATTCCTGCAAACCAAAATAAGCTAAGGTAGGTTTTATAGTTTACTTAATTTATTTTTTTATTTATGCTTTTTTGTTTAATAAATACAATTTCACAGAAACAATAAGAGAACTTAACGCTAAAGGCGTTGTCTACCAGTCAACCTTTAAGTTACATATAAATTTAATTGCGATTCGCAAGATCATTATCTTTTATCGGTGTTCCGAATAAATAAGTTTACGTGTGGGTCGCAGGATAAACTTTATCTTTTATCTGCGTTCCGAACTTCGTGAAAGTATTAGATACTTGCTATCTTTTTTCAGCACACACTCCAGACCCGACGAACAAAAGGCGGCAGTTCGCCGTCTCCAAATCGGTCACTTACGACGTCGGAGACGAGCTCGGCGAGATCCCGGTCAAGCACCTGGCAGTACAACTGCCCAACACCTCCGGCGACTATGACAAGTATGCCCTAACATACTCATACAACGTGGAAGGGACAAGGGACATGGGTACGGGTGTAATAAATCTAACCACGGATATCTGGATCACTATAGTAAAATGAAATGAAATTATATTGCAATAGTTGTCAATACCCCGACCCTATTTTGTGCTTCATACAGAACTTTGTTTGGAAGATTTATTTGTGACAGCTTTTCTTAAAAAATATGACTTAAATTAAACTTTTAAGAACTTGTTTGTTTCTCTCCAACAGCATGAGTCTTCTAGAGCTCTCAGAGGCATTGTCCCAGCGCAGCAGGGACACGGAGTACACGCTGCTCCTATTAGAAACCTTACAAAAAAGAGTGGAGCACTCCGCGCCGACCGGCAGTTTGCGAGAGTTGGTCTTGCGGGCGCTGTACACTCACGTCGACAGTGAACACGAAGCTGTGCTCGTCGCCATCGCCAGGGCTATGCTCATGGTAAGATGTTTCATGTACATATCTGAGACTAGTATTAGAATGGACCCGCCTTTTTAGCGGACGAGACTGCTGAAGTTAGTAGGTCCTGTCTTTAAGATTTATTGATCTTTTATAAAGTTAAGCCTAGAGCGACAAAGTAAGCAAATTCTTCTAGTACGACGAATGACGCAAAGTAACGTGATATGCGTGGGGTCTGAATCATCATTACGTACGAATTAATGCTACCCAAATTTTACTTGGTAGGTACATGGTTATACGGTTACACAATTATTTCAGATGCGCGTGACAGGAAATCACCTCGCTGCCGCTTGCAAACTTGTTTTTAAAATTGCAAGGAACGACCAGAATGATCATTTTTTTAGGAACACGAATTTACTAGGTAAGTTTTTTTTCATATTCTTGTCACATACTTTAATCCTAAAGAAATCCGTCTCTGATTTTCTTACTGTTCTTTTCGCATATCTTGATCCTAAATAAAACCGTGTCTAAAACTGTATTTACAGAGCTGGTGGTGGAAGGCTGCGGCCGAGCAGATCCAGTGACTGAAGGAGAATGCTGCGTGTATGGAGCGGGTGCTTTGCGATTCCTGGCTTTGGAACCTCGATTGTGCGCGCTTGCCCACCGCGCGGGAGCTCTTCACCTCGCTGCGTTGCATCTCAAGATACTGAACAATGCGGTAAATATTTTATCTAATTTATGTACCTAGTTACTGTGACGTTATAGGTATTTTTATAAAAGAAACAATATTTAAGATAACAAACTTATAATTCAATTTTAACAATTTAGGAAATTAACACTAAAATGGGATCGTGGGTTAGCAGCCACGAGATTCGTTGGTCCAGAGTAGTAGCAAGTACTCAGATTTGATGTCACCGCAGCCCGGCTTCCAAGATTGGTCAAAAGAGAGCGAGGATCAGCTCGCTGCCGCTTATATATGGGCCGCGGGGTAGGCGCTGCGGTAGGGAGGGGTGACCGTACGTCCGTCGTCACATTACTTAGTGTTCACATGTGTAGAGCAGCGATTGATCAATATTACCTTGCCAAATTCATGTCTATTATATTAACTTAGAGTGCGCCAGAGGATTGGGAAAGAATGATAAGGAATGTTCCCTTTACTTACAGAAAGCAGAAAACCCTCGCCTAGTGTCAGAACAATCAACACACGCGCTGTACCAGCTGACCGGCGCATTGCGTAACTTAGCGAGCGCGGGCGAACAAGAACGGTTAGCGTTCGTGTCGAGCGGCGCGCTCGGCGAGTTGCTCGCCGCGCTGCAACACCACACCGACCGAGACGTGCTCACGAACGTGGCGCGCTGTCTCAGGCAAGTACCAATACGTCACAAATTGCGTCCTCCCAAGACAAGTGAGCAACCATTATGCGTAGGAAAGTGCACTGGCCAGATGACGTTAAATTGTGTTCCTTTCCTACCTACACACGTCACAAGGAACGTAAATGGAACGATCACTTTATAAATCTTGCTACTCTTAAATATAATTTTAAAACTTTATTTCAGTGTACTATCAGCAGATGAGTCGTGTTGCGCTTGGCTGTGTGCATCAGCAGACAGTGCGCGCGCACTGCTCCGTGCGCTCGCGGCGTGTGCTGCGCGCGCGCCGCTAGCCGTGCGGCTCGCCTACACGCTCGGCAACATGGCCGCCGCCGACGAGCAAGCGAGGCTCAACGTTAGTTTACAGAATTAATTATTTTAAAATTTGTGTTGCTGTCACCTATTTCTACTCCATTTAAATGCCAACATAGGTTACTAACTACTAACACTAACTTCTTAGTGAAATATCGAAACAAACCTAAGAATGAGTCCAATGAGATACTTGAATATTTTTAGTTTGAATATTAACCCCTTGTATGCCGGAATATCAGACACAATAGTTAAACGATGCATTCTCGCGTAGATCTACGCAACGGCATACGAGAGGTAAAGCTTCATAAACATTTTCCTTACCTACGCCTTTGTTCGTGTATTTAGATTTATAACGAAGATGGCGGCGTCGATGTACTACTAACGATTTTAGAATCGTACACGAAGCGAAACGACACCCGAGACCCTGACCCCGAATCCGATCCAGACCTGCATTTAGTTGGTAAGAAACGAGCCACTGACTGTTATGATACAAATATAATAAATATGAGAAAAAATAACAGTTAACTAAGTAACTATTTCTTGTTTTTAGGAACAGATCTGGGTGGCTCTGACGGATCTAATGAAGATGTTTTAATAAAGGTAAATATTAAAAATATATATCGTTAAGGTGCGATAAATTATTTTAAACAATTTTCACTATAATCATTTAAATATTGTACTTTTCTGCACAGACAGTACGCGTTGTGGCCAACTTATGCTTAGCAGAACGTGCGGGTCGAGGTTTGGCAGCGACACATGCTGAGAGGACGGTGCGGGCCTTGCTCGCCTGTCTGGAGTTAGCTGAAAAACCGCCCGACGAAACGGTAGTAGGTTCTGCAAGTAGTTTGTTATATTTATATACAATACGTACATACATATTAAATTTTATGGTGAAAGTATTATGGTGCCGTGACCAGGATTTTTTAATTATGTGTACCTAGCACCTGTGCGGTAGTATTAATACAGCGAAAATGCAGTTTTAACTTTAGTTCCTTACAAGAATCTGTCACTGTCAGTTTCATTTACTAATAGTAATTTATTTTGCCAAACTACCAAACAGTTTATCGGCAAAGTGATTTAATCAAAATACAGTATTGTTTTGTCTATTCATTACGTATATCTAACTTATTAATACCTACTTCCATTATAATCCCGATTGCGAAAATTATTATCTCAAAAGGCATAATACTAAAGCGAACGAAGCTATACCCTCTCATTCATAACAAACACCTTGCCCGCCCAACTCATCCCACTCTAACTTAGCTTTGTCCGTTTAACTGTTTTTAAAATTTGAAATAGAACGTAACTTAGTACATGTCATTGTTTCTAAAACAACAGGTGATTGACTTGGAAGATGAAAAAGAAGAACGCAGCATTAGCTCGGAGCGGCGCGAAGAGTTAGCCACGGCCGCGTTAGCGACCCTCAACAACATCACGTTCTATCGAGAACCTCCAGAACCACCGGACCCACTCGATGAGCTGTTGGACAACATGTGTAGGGGTAATTATATTATGTTTTGATATTTTTATAGCTCTTTACTTGGAAAACACACAGTACCTATTTATGATACATTTGATGTAGTCTGTACAGTTTCTAGTAGTTAGAAGGGAAAAGATCAGGAATGATTATATAAAATGAACTATAGAAGTGGCACCTATAACAGAAAATTTAAGGAGTTATAGGTTGGGTTGGTATGGACATGTTAAACAGAAAGTCATATAACCATGCAGGTTTTGAAAATACACGCTAAAGGACATCAAAACAGATAAAGAACAAAGAAACGTTGGATCGAATGTGTAAGGGAGGATATGGGTAGGAAGGGGGTGACAGACGGGTTGACGGGAGATAGAACAAAGTGGATCAACTCACATGCTGTGCCGTTCCCACATAAAAATTGGGAAAAGGTTAAGGCAGAAGAATACAGTTTCTAGTAGTTACAATATTTTAAAACAGTTTATTGTTATTTGCTTAGTATTTCTTCTTTCATATCCAGCAACATGTCGTTGGCTGAATGGCACGGGAATGGCGGCGTGCGAGGCAGTGCGTGCGCTCGGCAATTTATCTCGAGCGCCGCGCACCGCTCAGCTGATCGTGATCGAGGGAGTTTTACCTGCACTTGTGCCTTTCCTTCAACACGGTGGGTGGCTTGGTATTGATAAATTTGTTTACTGTAATCCTACTTCCTACTTCCTACTAATATTATAAATGCGAAAGTAAGTTTGTATATTTGTTTGTTTTTTACCTCTTCAAGCTTAAACTACTGAACCTAATTGGCTGAAATTTGGTATGGATACAGTTTGAGACTCGGGGAAGGACATAGGGTACTCTTTATCCTGAAATTCCCACGGGGAGCGAAGCCCACGGGTACAGCTAGTTACGAAATAAACTGTTTATAGTGCCTTGAGGGAAATGTAATTCGGATTTATTTTCAACCTAATGACATTTAGTCAATCTCAAGCTTACTGTTTGGCAGGAGAAGCCACCGTCCGTTGTGCCGCTGCCGGTGTTCTCGTAAACGTGTGCGGCGCGGGCGCGGACTGCGCGGCCGCGACAGCGCTGGCGGCGCGCGCGCTGGACATGGCAGCAGAGGCGCACGACGCGTGCACGGGTGCGCTGCTGGCGCGCGCGCTGTGGAATGCGCACGCGCACGTGCCGCTGTCCGCCACGCTTGCGCACCAGGCGTCTGTCGCTCTTACCATGTTTATTGGTATGTTCATTGTGAAACCTGTAGTTTTTGTCATTACCGTCGCGAGCATTTAAATGTTACGAAGACGCACGACGCTTAGGGTCACTGTGACTTAGGGTACGTGACACTGAAATTTGTATCTTTTTAAGTTTAAACAATTTCAATTTTTCTTCAAAGTGCGCGCCACCTCGCGTCGCGTCTTAGTCTGAGCTCACCCTTAGACATAGTGCGTGTCGCTGCGGAGACGCATTAAACAATATGTGTACTTATTTACATGTGAAGTACCTGTTCCTACCCTCTTTCGTAGAAACCTATTCCTATAAATTCAAGGCGGACTGAAAAAGATGAGAGATCCCTATCTGGGAAAGGTCCACCCATAATACTGTGCTTTTTCTTTTAAATTGTATTTATGTAAGTATTTGTACGATAAAGTATTACAAACAAACCAAAAACAATCAACTACCTGTGAAACAATTAAACAAACTTGTTAGTAACTGTGGTGTGAGGACATACGTCCTTCGAGACTATTTACACGTAGGTGAATTTGTTATTTACATATAACTATTATCATTTTGTTTTCAAAATTTAATTGATACATAATATAACCAAAAGGTACAAAATTAACTTGCGGCACTTGAATTTCTATATTTTAATGCTGGATCTGTAGCTAAACTAGGCATTACAATTATTAACACAAAACTTTTTTTGAATAATTTCACATTATTTTCCCGCTAAGAAGAAACTCTAGCCTCTAGCCCATTGACTTTAGTCTTTAAAGATTTTTGACTGCTGCTTTGGCTTTCCACTTTTTATCTACTTTATACTATGCCGTGAGTAATGTACTCAGTAATAGTATGATTTCTACCGGCGACTAGGTCTTTGGGTTCTTTTTAAACGACCATGCTCTAAGCAGGTAGAACTTAGAGCATGGTAAAATCATCATCATTATTTTGCCGTTTGCCGACCAACGTCCTCTGCTGGATATAGGCCTCTCCTATGTATATCCAAAATGACCGATCTAGAGCGTTTGCATTCAGCGCTTCCCAGCGACCTTGGTCAGGTCATGGTACAATAAAACAAGGTATTCTCTTCCCGTGACAGCTGATGACGTAGGTGGAACTTGACTACGTCATCAGTTTGATATGTTGCCACTGTGTGAAATTGAATTGCCCAAGCGTAATGCATTTTTGAACTTTATATACCAATTTCAAATTAATAATAAATTATATCAATTTATAAAATATTGAATTGATGAATCCCGCCAGAATCGCGAGATACTAAATAGCTAAGTTACTTAATATTTTATTTGATATTCATGAACTAATTGAGAAAGTCCTTAAATTTACTGAAAAAACAATCAGTGGCAACACTTTCATGAAGTAGTCAAGTTCCATCTCGGGAAGAGAATACCTTGTTTTATTATACCATGGGTCAGGTCGTCTAGGAAGAACTAAATATTGATTTTCACAACTACCTACTATTTATTTTATAATTTCTAAATAAAATGACATCGCACTTATCTTTTAGCACAGTATCAAAATTCATCCGCATATTATCGTTCTATTTATAGATATAATATCGTCTACACCGGTAATACGCATATTTCGACTTGTTCAATACCGACTCCGTGGCGCAACGGTAGCGCGTCTGACTCCAGATCAGAAGGTTGCGTGTTCAAATCACGTCGGGGTCAAAATATGGTTTCTTTTTGAAAAACATTTTTTATTTTTATTTCTTTGCGTCAATAATAATAAATGTTTTTGATTATTTTTAGATGACGAATCAATTTTCGCAGCGTGCGAGGCGTCGCGGATAGGGAATAGACGTGCCAGTGACCCAGCGGTCGCCAAGAATCGAGTAAGCAACTTATTTTTTGGCTTTTAAGATTGGTCTTTTTGACGCTTTTACAAATAATAAACTTTTTCTGACAACTTTTTTGATAAAATACCACTTTTCATTTATGTTAATGAATTATTGTTATTTGCATTACGAGTAGATTCTATACTTACTCTTTAAACACCTAAGTAAACAAATACAGTATGGTAAAAATACCCTGTCCGATCAATTAAGGTAGTGTTTCGTAGCTTGTGTAGATTCTATTTACCGGTTTCTCCCAACCCTGAAATCGCAAAAAAATCTGCAACTTCATACAATTTAAAACCGATAAATAGAACCTACACAAGCTACGAAACCTTAACGGATCGGATAAGGTTTTTTTTTAAATTATTGTACATATACAAAGGAGGTAGGTATACTTATTCTGCCTATTCCAGGTGACATTCGATATCGGCAACAACAACTATTCAGAAAACGAGAAAGACTACTACGACCTGAAGACTCGACCTCTGTACACCAAGGCCTTCAGCGTCGACCCTGAACTTGACCATTCAGAAGAAGAGGTCTGCTCGGGTGAAGACCTTGGTTTTGAAGAAGGAGATATGGGAGGGGAGGAGGAATGCGACTGTTTTCCCTGTAGGAGGTTGGCTGAGTGGGAGGAACTCGTCGGGGTTGCCATCCCACTGCTGGAGAAACTGCGGCCGCCTCGCGCGGATGCGTCAGTCGGCACGGATTGAAGGTTAATTGTACGAATCGGAACGGATGTAATCTTTCTAGAAAGATTTACGGATAAAGAATCTAAGTAGATACCTGACTTGGCCTGCCTGGCTCCTAAGTATAGGTATATCTTGAATGTTCCCAGCAGCACTTACCTACTTAGTTAATAATATCAGCATGAAAATTAAAATTAAAAAATATTTGAAAATTTCCATACATTTATATTCATGCCGTAATAAGTGGACTGTAACGTTTCAATGTGAAATACGTACATACTTACTATCCTAATGGGATAGACAGAGCAAAGTGAAATAACGAGTATTTCGTTATCATAATTACTGAAGGACATTTTTTAAAAGATTTGAGTCAGATCTTTGTAGAATGAATGTAGTACTTAGTTATCTACAAAGTACTTATCAAAATACGCTTATTAATAGAAAAATTATTTGTCGTATTTTCTGTACCTAACAATTTTTCTTTTTATTTATTGTTTTTGACTTTTAATGTTAATTAATCATGATAGAACTAGATATAGATAAATAGATTTATTTTTTGCTTATTGCTTGAATAAATATAAAATGCACTACTAACCTGTTTTATAAATCAATTTGACTTAGTTTCTTTGTACAAAACCCTATAAACCGTATATATAGCAAATATGTATATTTTACTAAAGATAGAAAATAATAAACGCATTTAACATACGTTTTTCGTTTTAATTTCACTATAGAAATATCGTAATATGTATGCACAATATCGCTACTGGTCGAAAATTGTATGAAAATAGCTATAGTTATGGCTAGAATGTGACCTTCGTGGAGAGTGACATGTGAGGTTTGTATAATATACCTACTTCGGCGCAGACTTAGCTGCGGGGTGACCTTATTTTAACCCGAATATGAATCTTATTAGGTGAGCAATTATGAATAGGCTTATATAAATATGTATAACGTTGATCCTGGAAACCGCTCAAACGAATTCGATGAAATGAAGTATTCAGGAGGTAGGTGTATCGAAAATTAAAAATCGATTTAACTATACATAGGTTTCTTTGTTGGAGAATCTAAACTTCAAACGTAATGGCTATTTTAATTCCCTGTTTACTACACGTTCTGACATAAGTGTAGGCGAAAAATAAAAACGAAACAACTTATTTTAAAGACTAGCTTGTATACATGAATTCAGGATTAGCCGTCCAAAAAATATATAATATCGTCCAAAATCCCAATCTTGCTCTTTTGTTTTTACTAACGGTCCTCATATAGTACCTACCTACCTACCTACATCATATGCTATGTATGTATGTAAATCATAATACTTAGGTATTGAAAGACCTGGACTACCTATAGACACTATAGTGCACTACTACTTATTATAGCAAGTATATAGTGACACTGAAGGTTTGGATCCAAAATTGGTCTAAAATCATTCAAAATCATGTGCAAATTGTCCTTTGTATCAACTAAGGCACAATAGACAATTTGCACATGACTGAACGGAACCGTCCTAAGGAAGCGAGGTATCAATACATCGTAGAGCTGTGTATAGAGTATAATTTGCGCCGGAACGCCACGCGCGTTTGGCAACTCGAGTGGCGCAACAGACCTTCTGGGTGACACGCCACGCCTTCGTATATGGGATGTAGTCGAATGAGGAAAATGTGAAGAAAATTATAGGAAAATTTACTTTTAGATATAAAAGTAACGTGGGACACAGACATTATGACAATGAGTTGACGGGTTACTCACGTATGGAGTAAGCTACTGGCCGATATGTTTTGACCTCATCCGGAGGTCTTCATCAGGCGAATGTGACGGCCCAGTAGTTAACTCAACCCTATATGTAACTCATATATACTATACGTATTTTATTTGACGAAACGACAACGAAGAGCGCTACGACAAACTCCACAAATACGAGTAGACAAAGTAAAAAAAAGCTATATTATGTACGTCACAAAAACAATAAATAGTTAATTTATTATATTTATGCTAGTCTATAAGGTTATTTATTCTATAGGCCTTGCATATTGAAAATAATATTATCTAAGATAGTTGCCTGAAATAAAATGATTTGATTATATTATAAACATCTATTTATATATATGACTCACCTAATACTTAGATAATTAATTATCTAGTTACGATATTGAGTTACTAACAGCTTTTGCCAGAGATTTAATTTGTGCGAAAATCTTAATTATCCTGGTAATTATATTATCTTTTCCTGTGATAAGATTTGGCTATGTCACTCTCCCGAGTCTCAAATATGTGTAATTAAATTCAAGTCCCGCCATTGTTTCGTTTTGCTAAGAAGGATGGACAGATAAACTTGCGTACTTTCACATTTCTAAGTTTGGATGATGGTTTTATATAGTACCTATAAAATTTAAAAAAGCTCGCAACTAATGATACTTAGCTATCGGTGATAACAATATAGTCATTTAAGAAATTTCCGATGGTTAGGTTTTACTTATTTTTGAGAAGAGAGCATACAATAACGTGGAAGAACCATACTCGTAATAAATCAAGCCACGGGCTATACTAGATCACTATATGTAGTGTAATAGAATAAAAATAACAGTCAAAGAAAAACAAAAATAATTGGCGAAGTGCGTGTCGGGCCACGCGCAGTGTAGGGTTCCGTAGTTGCGAATGCCAACTTTGAATTCATGCCACTAAAAATGAATATCTATTGCATTTATATGAAATTTTCTTTTTCCGAGTAAGGTACATTTTAAGTTGATCGTCTATAACTTTTTAATTTGTATACCCTACTTAGCTCTGATAGTTTTCCTTTAAACTACGTTATATATACTATAGGTGTGTATTTTTTCACGTGGCCTTATATAACAGTTTAGCAGATAGAGGGGGGGGGGATACTTGCCTCCAACAAAAATTTGCACCCAAATATTTCAGAAACAGAACCCTAAATCGCAAAATGGTGTTCACAAGCTCACAATATTTTTTGAAGACCTATTCAACGATAACCCAAACAATGTGTTTATCTAGAAAAAAAAAATTGAGTACCTCTTTACTTGTATGGTAGCTAACCTAAAAAAAATATTTTTCCAGATTTTATTTTACGACTTTTTGCCTTGATTAACATACATATCCATGCTAAATTACAGCTTTCTAGTACATCGTTTCTGAGTAGGACCGCGGACGGACAGACAGACAGACAGACTGACAGACATGGCAAAACTATAAGGGTTCCTTGTTTACTACGGAACCCAGAAAACGACACTATTCTTATTTTAATTTCATTATACCGCTGAATGATCTAGTAGAGTAGAGCCCGTGGTTCTATTTATTACGGGTATGTTCCTGCCACGTTAAATGTTCTGTTCCCAAAAAAACAAAAAACGTTTACAATCTCCTACTATACTCAACTGTCGATAATTTACTTGAGAGTAATTTTGAAAGATCCGAGAAGTATCCACTTCTACAAACAATAAAACGAAGAACTCAGTATGGCTACGACTTACAAATTTAAAACGTGTTTTTGTCTGACTCAACAATATATAAAAATGTTTGATTACGTTATAAGTACCTAATTTTAGTCCAGTTACGAACCAATTACGTATAAATGACTGCAACAAGTTTCGAAGCACCCTGTAGCTGCGGCAGGAACCGCGTACGTTATAAGTATACTCTCAGCCCGGCGGGCCATCCTCAGTGCAATACCAGCTTTGACAACAACACATCTAGTCATTAAGGTATTCTTTTTTTATAATAAATCTAAAGATTTAGAATATACAAGCAGTGCTTATTTCTAACTTAACGGTAATGTATATGCCTATAAATCAATACGAAGTAGATACTATATTAACCATACACTCAAACAATGACCAAACAAAATCCCACCGTAAAGAGGAATTTATTTGGCGTACTTGCTGGTATGATTTAACGTCTAACAAAATATACTGAAACTATTTTAAGGGTGAATAAAGTCCACGATACTGAACAACTTTCCCCAAGGAACATTTTTGGCTTTAAGCTGATCGGTCAACGTGTATGGAAAGTCAAAAATCAAATATTTTTCAAATTTCGATATATGGCCCTTGAGGAAAATTGTTCAGTATCATAGGCTGACTCTATCCTTAAAATAGTTTCAGTATATTTTGTTAGACCTTATATACAAGCACGTTGTAGTATGTAGCATCATCATCATTTCAGCCGCATAACGTCCACTGCTGGACATAGGCCTCCCCCAAAGATTTCCAAAATGTATGTAGCATACTGCCCTTGAACTTGATAGTACATTTTTAAAAATAGAAGTGTCTTATTGTTTTCTTCCAAATATGGAGTTGCTAACTTTCTGGTTTCTATTTGAATAGGGACATTTGACTACCATTAATATATACTTACACTAAAGTACGTCAATCAAACTTAAGAACTTTACTTTATACTTAATCTTTTAATTTCTTATTTAACATTATAACTAAAATTGTAACAGGCCCAGGAACTTTTCTATCAATCAACCTAAAAAATAAATTATGCTTATTGTTTCCAGTGAAACATTGTCCCTTATTTAAAAGTGAAGAAAACTTTTTGTAAAATCCGTGTCTTATTACTAAAATAATATACTTACATACTTACTTTAATTAATTAACAAATTTTAACCATTACGAGAACTAATCTAGATCACCAATTCACAATAATTCTCATTACTGCTAATTAGAAATCATTATAACACCTGACTTTCCCTAACGACTAATTCCACACTCACATTAGTGTGTAGTTTATAAAGTAAAGGTTTTGGGTAATCAGGCGTCAAAGTTAAAGGTTCCCCCGTCCAGTAGTGTTGAAGGTACGATGGCGAAAGGTCGTGGACTGTCTTTGGTGCTGGTGGTGTCGCTGCTGGCCAATGCCCTGAGTTCTCCCGCGGGAGTCCGGTGGAGGAGGGACGGCAATGAAATAGACTCCAAAGAGGATAGCAGTTCGGTAAGTGTTTGGTATTTTTTAATACTTAAATAAATAAATGTATAGGAACAAATTACACTGATTGAGCTAGCCCCAATGTAAGTTAGAGACTTGTGTTATGGGATACTAACTCAAAATAAGCAAATAAAATTAAATTTTTAAACCAACGTCTATATTATGGGGTTTTGTAAAGAACACATGGTATTTTTTTTCACTTTTTTATTATGTATTTCCTAATATAAATGCATTTTTTACATGAGTCCACAATGTCGGTCCCTGTGCCTCTGAATTCGGCAAGAGTGAGCTCACATTGTGAGTTCAAGACAGAGAATGTGTTTATATTTATATAAAATAGATAGTTCATTAGTTACCTATTTATTACTTGTTAACCTACTTCCAAAAAGGAGGAGGTTATCAATTCATCGCGATTTTTAATTTTTTTTCGTTATGTATGTTCACCGATTATTCGAAGACGCCCAAACTGATCTGGGAAATTCTTCTTTTGTTTGAATGGGCATAATATACTTATCAAGTAGTTTTTTATCAAAATCGGTGGTGTAATTGGGGGTGAAGTCAGTTTTAGTTTAAAAAAATGTGAAACAAGTGGCGGTATGCTACTTATTTCTTATAAAATAATCTTGGTACTATTCCTATGAGAAATTGTCTATTTTCCTGTACGGAATCATCCATTTTCCAATAGGGAATTATGTTATTGATGAGTAACAGTAGTATATTAATCCTTAGTAGTGCTGTGATTATTTCTATGACCATTAAGTTGCCCAAACACGGGAAAGTTTCAAAATAAAATACCACGTAAAAGAGTTATAGTAAGTAGATAAGGCTACTGTCAGTCTCTACACGATAATCTCAAAAACTGTAGAAGCTGTTTTGATTCATATTTGATCATTTCTCTGAGAATATATAATATAATAATTAATCTATGTCTTTATGTTTGTTACTTCTTCACGTGTAAACGGCTGTAACAATTTAGATAAAATTTGGTATGCAGGAAGCCGGCAACCTGGATTAAAACATAGACTTTTTTAAGCGCGGGTAATTCCGCGGGGCACACTTTTAATAAAATAAATAATGAATCTAGCTCTGCGGCTGATTTGAGACTTTTAGCCAAGGTACTTATCGTGTTAAAGTTGGTTTTAATAGTTATGAGCTAGTTTTAAAACCAGTTCCTTTGCCTCGCTAATCGTAATTAAATCCATTGCGAAGTTATTTTACATATTTACTTGCTTTTAGACGAGAAGCAGATACTTTTAAAAATATCAATTCGACTGCTTGTAAGGTTACCCGGAAAACTTTGTTTCTCTGGTTGGATCAATTTTCACTTCCTGATTGATAATTAGCATTCTTGGACAATTTCTTAACTGCGGTACTGATTTCATAAAAAAAGAGGGCTTGACACTTTTTTTAATGTCTTAATTAGTTATGTCTAAAATTTAGTATATATTTATTAAAAAGTGAAAAACTTTCCTGATTTGTCTTGAAAATTTACAAGTAAAAAAGGCAGTCAAAATACTTTTATTTTAAACTAGCCGAAGCCCGCGTTCGCGTGGACTTTATGTCTCCGAAAAATGCTCATCAAGCTGAACAACTTCTAATATCATTTTTATAGTTCTTATAGTTTAGCTGGACCATTATGGTTCTGCATCTGGTGTACCAATTTCCATAATAATTTTCGTAAATTAATCATCAATTTCGTTCGAATTTGTCCAGTATTTCCGGGGATTAGCAAACAAACAGACAGTTTTTTTTAAATTCTTACTCGATTACCAATTTAAAAAAAAAATATGTTTAATGTACAGGCACATTTTTTTTACTGTTTTATTATATGTATAGAGTACCCCGTCAGGTATCAGGTCATATCAGCCCCATTTTTTTTTGGCATTGTCAATGTACAGACAGATTTTGTTGGAGCGTTGATGTCTTTTATATGCTTAGGTACACATTTCTCAAATTATCCTAACTTTTCCAGAAGTCAACAACTACCTACACTCCCAGCGCGGCCGTGGATAAGTTCAACGACGACGACGACGACGACTTCGACGACGCCAGCACGACCGCGCCCTCTGGCGGCAGCAACATCTTCAGCTTGCTGCGACTCGCCGGCGCGGTGCTCCCCAGTTTGAGTCAATCTAATGTGAGTGCTCTCAGTGTGTGAACTCTTTTGTCGAACAATTTTGCACAGTATCCACTATTACGTTTTTTTAATGTACTTAACTTATATTTGTTTAAGTAATAGGGTGTTCACAATAGCAAAGATTAATTACTAACGGAACAGATACCCTACGCCATAGAAACGTTTGGCCCGTAAGTAGGCAAAACTGATAGTTGCGGGTAGGCATACAAAGATGGCAGCACACACGACTAGCAAAAAAGTGACAAAGAGAGTGTTGAATATGCTTTAAAAATATTTTTTTGCAGTGTAATTAAAGTACTACTTTATTTAAATTAAAGATTTTAATGTTTCAATTATTACCTATAGCGCCATCTAGTAACAAGGAAGATAAATAATTATGTTTATAAGGCGATGGGTATGCATGACAATAGTATTCGCGTTTTGAGCAACTGTGTTTTTTTAATGATATACCTATAAGGTCTAACAAAATATACTAAAACTATTTGAAGGGTGAATTCAGTTCGCGATAGTGATACACTTTCTCCAAGAAATATATGTCGAAATATGAAAAATATTTTTTGGCTTTCCGTACATACTTGGATCAGCTGATCGGTCAACTAGTATGGGGGGCAAAAAATTACTTTCATATTTTGATACGTGTTCCTTGGGGAAAGTTGTTTAGTATCATGGACTGAATTCACCCTTAAAATAGTTTCAGTATATTTTGTTAGACCTTATACTTATGTTTTTGTTAACAAATAAGTTAAAGCACCTCGTCATACTATGAAAACAATCGACATTCGGTGGTGCGGTCCACTAACTAGTTGATTTGTTATTCTTTACATCGGAAACTATGAAACGGTTCTTCGGTGATGTTTAATTTACTAAAAACACGAATTATCAATGTTTGCCGCACTTTGAGTGTTGAGTTTTGAATCACTGATGCACAAACTATGGTGAAAAAAAAAACGAAGAGATTCAAAGGTAAGTGGACACTATACTACGTATATATCTATGTAATTACACATATCTAACCACATTATATGTTTACTTTGGAGCACATATTTATTTCAGTTTTTAATTGATTTGCCTTTTACTTGGTAGTTACCATATAATGCAATTAGTGCCTGCTTTATATCACTGTTTTGAGTAAATAAAATAAACTTTTTAGAGGGGGATAGTATAAATAAATTTAAAGTACTGATTTTAGTAAAAAATCTTCTTCATTGCAGCAACAAAAACTCTTATCAAACCCAATGCTCCGAAACATTATACAAGAATTCATGAAACTAGATCAGAAAGCACTCACTCGTAAACCTCGCCAAAATACACTAGATAACGAGATCGAAATCGATGACACCATTGATCTAAAACCTCCACCTCTGCAAAAGCAAGAAATTGAAGAAAGCGACGAAGACAGTTCAGACAGTGATGAAAGTGATGATGATGATGATGATGAATCAGAAGAAAATAACGGTGCTGAAGTAGGAAGTGCTGAGAATGATAAGGATAATGGAAACAGCGACGGTGATGGCAATTCTAAACAAGACTCTAACGACACTGGAGAATCTGATTATGATTCTGATGAACCGCCTGAAGGTGACGGCATGGGGGGAGGCATTTTAGGGCTTCTAGCAGGATTGAGTGGAGGCGTAAGTAAGATTGAGCTCTCACAGACGAGTGACAGTATGTCGTGGGCATAATGTTGCTTGTCTGTAAGAGCGTAAAAATTTGTCATAAGGTATTAAATTTGAGTTATGAATTCTACTCACAGATATTTTACTTTTTAGGAAGACGGACAATCTGATTTGGGTTCATTATTAGCCGCAGTCAGTGGTATTGTAGCCAATCTTAGCGTAAGTATATTTTTTAACTTGTTTAAATAATCAAGAAATAAGACATTACTGTTTTTTATTTGTATTTAATTGGCTTGGTAATTTTTAGGGTGATGGCTTCGATTTAAACGCTCTGATAGCATCCGGCTTCGGACTATTCGTCGGTTTACTGGTAATTATGAAACTTTTAAAGTGGGTGAAGATATTCGTAAAAAATACAGTATGATAAAAAAACCCTGTCCTATACGATTGTCCTATATGGTAACGCAAAAAAAACTGCAGCTTCGTACATTTTAAAACGGTAGGTATTTAATTTTGTATGGAGCCGCAGCGTTTTTTGCGATTTTAGTAATTGGAGAAACCGATAAATGCATCCTACACAAGCTATCCAACATTACCTTAACGGATCAGACAGGGTTTTTTTAACATACTTTATAGGAATTGATTTAATAGTCAATATGTTTTATAGTCGGAAGGTGAGGAGAACCCAGGAGCTGTGATCGCCAGCTACCTTTTAACGTCACTGGAGACTATAACAGGCGGCGGCGCGGTAAGCAACCTATTGAGGTGTCATTTTGCAGTTACCATAAACTATGCTGTTCTTTTAATTTTGGTTTTCTTTCAGAATAACAATGGAGCTTTCTTTGGAACCTTCTTATCCAAATTGATCAAAGGAACAAGCGCGGTATGTTTTACTTAAATTATTTAATTAATTTTATAGTTTAGCTCACTAGTGTGTAATCAACTATTCTAGTAATAATATGATAGTAATTATAGTACTTTAAATGCCTTTAGCCAGCTTAAGAAATTTGATACCAGTGTTAGCTATTACCACACTCGATAAGAAAAAGAAAAGCTTGCCCTATGCCAATGGTTCCTTCTCGCGTGCATCTCAGTCCATCTTGTTTTCTAAAACGGCGTTCACTTGATTGTTTATTTCCTTTTTACTGGCCAGAGATTAAAAACCTAGAGATTAATTGTAACTTGCAGGGTGGAGACCCAGACGCGTCATCTGAGGAAAATGGCGACGGCAATAAGATGCCGATGGCAGACTCTGCCGGGTTCTTCGTCAGCCTGCTGATGTCGCTGCTCGGGGAGATGTCCAAGACCAGCTCTGGGGGCAGCTCACACCGACGGGCAGATTTACATTCTTGGACTAGTAGCAGCAGATAGCTTGTTATATTTAAGTTTATTGCTTAGTATTTTTTTGTAATTTTGTATAGTTTTGAATACTCACATTAATAGATACTTCTTTCTGTTCTTGTTTGATTTATCATATTAAATTTACCTTTTTAATTTTCTTAAAAACTTGTTGTTATGGAGGTGAAAATAGTTAGGAACCGAAAAAATAATGCGAACACTTTATTTATTTTCGTTTTTATTTATCAATACGTTATTTTATATGTATACTTACGCAGAAAGAAAAATTTCACCTACTAAAACTTAGTTAAGCCTTTTTTAATTTTTTAGTATGTGACTGTACTGTAACAGGTCTCATAATAAGTAAGTAATATTAATAAGAATATTGATAAGTATAGTATTACTCGTATTAGTATACGATATAGGTCCAGTGGGTCAAGATAAGGTACGAGAACCTTGCCAATATTCTTTTTATTTTTCTCATTCCCTTCACCTTTCTCTACACCAAATCATTAAACTAAAAATACTAATATCAACGTATATCAAATCGCAGAGCGAGTCATCGCCGAGCCAGCCGCCGTCTCCGCTGTGGACCCTCAAGATGGACATCCTCCGAGCGGTTCTGCAGTTCGGCACCAGCGTGCTAGGCATGGCGTCTTCTTCATCATCAGCTCCAACGAGCTTGCCTTGATGAAGGCTCACTGTTTAGTCTATTTGTGCCATAATATACCTTTATTTATACTAACATATATGGTTGTTTTTTCTTTCAATCCATTTTACATAATTGATGGTGGGAATTCTCCAACTTTATAGAAGCATAGTATTAAGAGGTACTAAATCATTATCATCATCATCTCAGCCCTTCTTCTGCCCGCTGCTGAATGTATATCCTCGTAGTCATACTGGTATGTCAAACTAGTATGACCACGAGAAAACGGCGGCTGAGCATGGGTCTATAAATAGCGGAATTAGTAGGTATTTATATAATTAGGAAGTATTTATATCTTCATCAACTACCAGCACATTTCAGTTTAAGAAGAAGACATTTGGTTCTCGTTTCTCTCTCTCTCGGTACGCACACTAACTTGAGTACTCTAAGTTTGTGATTCAAGCGTCAAGTCTTCTTCTTATCGTGTGTTTTATGACTAACACTAGTGTCAGAGTTTTTAAACTGCCTTAAAGGCCTCTGAAATGGTTTTAGGTAACGACCAATGTTAAAGACAGTGACCGGGACCGACAGCTTAGCGTGCCCTCCGAAGCACGGATCACGGATTACTTAACAGACAGTCATGTGATCAGCCTACAATGTCCTAACCAAACTAGGACAACAACACAAAGTCGTTGCCCCCGCCGGGAATCGAACGCACGACCTCCGGGTATGAGCCGAACGCTCTAACCACTACATTTGGAGGCAGTTAAGTTAGCGTAATAAGTAACAGAAGTATATAGAAACTGAAGTGCGTTTATATCATCATAAACTATCAATATAGTTAGCCTTGACGGAATCTCATAAGAATTAATGAGTAAAAGATTTATTTTTGAAATAATTTCAACACGTTTATTAAATTACAAATGAAAGGTAACTTGAATAACATATAACCTTGTAGATTCAGTTTATTTCTTTATTTATTTTAAAGCATTCGTTAGATTTTTATATCTATAAATAGTAAAATATGGAAAAACTGTTAATTAATTGTTATTATACTTAATCTACAGGGTGACTTTTTACCCACCAGCAAATTATTTCTTTATTAAACTTACTTATTACAAAAATGTAACTTGACCCTGATAAGGTTCCCCAAAAGCCACTTTTTGCAATCACGCGATTGTATACGTCAGTCACGAGTACAGTGCCAGTCAGCCCATAACCGGCCCGTTTGTAATGAACATATGGCGCATTTATCCCTTCAAAGTCTCTTTTCTGATACTGGCGAAATACTCAATTCGTTAATCTGAAAAGTAAGAGAAAAAATATTAAGTACTTTTAAACACGTTAGTTAATAACACTTTTATCAAAATCGTCTAGTGATGTAGATGACTATATTTACTGGGTACAATAAATATAGTTGGTTAAGCTTCTGGCCAACGCTGGATCACAGAGTTGGCTAGAAGCTCGCCGCTTCAGTCAACCGGCCCGTTTCTACCAACCTAGGAGCAATTCTTTTCAAAGTAATCTATTGTAAAGTAGACTCACATTGACGCTGGGCTTCGTGGAGAGAACGTAGAGAGCAGCGTCGGTCACGTCACTGGGTCGCAGAGTGGGCAAGATGCTCGCTGCTTCAGTTATCATGGGCGAGTTTATGAGACTAGACCAATGCTCTGAAAGTAATCTATTGTAAAGAAGACTCACATTGATGCTGGGTGGCGTGGAGAGTACGTAGAGAAAAGCGTCAGCCATGTCGCTGGGTCGCAGAGTGGGCAAGGTGCTCGCTGCTTCAGCTGCCTTGGGCGAGTTTACTAGACTAGACCAATGCTCTGAAAGTAATATATTGTAAAGAAGACTCACATTGACGCTGGGTGGCGTGGAGAGTACGTAGAGAACAGCGTCAGCCACGTCGCTGGGTCGCAGAGTGGGCAAGGTGCTCGCTGCTTCAGCTGCCTTGGGCGAGTTTACTAGACTAGACCAATGCTCTGAAAGTAATATATTGTAAAGAAGACTCACATTGACGCTGGGTGGCGTGGAGAGTACGTAGAGAACAGCGTCAGCCACGTCGCTGGGTCGCAGAGTGGGCAAGAAGCTCGCTGCTTCAGCCGCCATGGCCGTGTCTACCAACCCGGGAGAAATGCTCTGTAAGTTATAAAAAACGAGCGCCACATAACATCAACTTCTCCAAAGGGTCCCTACGTGTTGGATCAGTATCCCGCACGCAAGCCTTTCAGAGGACCTGGGTGAAAACACCCGTGAATCTAAAGGAGATACATACGTAATAATAATAAAATCGTTTATTTCCTCCACCAAAAAAGCAATTATATAAAAAAAAACAACAAAAAACGTATCTGAGAACAAATACAGTTTTGGGCAATAATTTTCTTAGTTAATAAAGCCAGATTTGTTGATTTTTTTGTAATGATAGATAGAATTGTTATAAAGTACTTTAATAAGTCGCGGTTGTTTCGGAAAAATAAATACTTTTGATTGTTGTTGACATGTGTTGATGTTGTTGAACTATAAAAATCTAATGAAATAATTGCCGTAATTGCTAATTAAGGAATTAGTGCCATGTGGTTTCCGGCAGAGTCGAATTGGGCCACTCCAAGTCCTCTCGTGGATGTCGTAGAAGGCGACAGAGAAGGAAATACAAGCTAAACAAAGCTTATAAACATCATTAAGACCTCCAACCCGTCTGGCCAGCGTGGAGAGTGTAGGCCTAGTCCTCTAGCTGCTCTGGCCAAGTATGACTCTGATAGTACAGAGAGGGTCGTGATCCTGGCAGTGGAGATAAAAAGACCTGATGATGAAGGAATAAGTAGCTACTTAGATAACTTACAGTAACTTTGATCTTGTTCTTGAAATCCGCCAGTTCGTTGAGGAGCGATGTTGTGAACACGCAGGACGCGTGTTTCGTGCTCGGGTAGATGTTGAACAGGGGAGAGAAAGGGTTGTAATGACCCGCGATACTGAAACGAAGCGAAAAATCTAACCATTATACATTACTAGCTTAAATCGCGACTTCGTCTGTGGAAGTTGGGTACTTTGTAGTAAAGTACCTATTTTGTATGGCAAAATAGAATTTCCCATACAAAGTTCCACTCCCCTTTTATTCCCTTAGTGGATGATTTTTGGAATACAAACTCCTATGTCCTTCCCCGGGTCCCAAAGAATATCCATACCATACCCATCTAGATCGGTTAGGTGGTTGAACAGTGAGACAGACAGAGTTATTTTAGCATTTATGTATTAGCAAAGATAATATACTTAGTAAGGAAGTAAGGACGTTACTATGGTGCACCACTTCTTTGTCGGGTCAATTCTCGTCGAAACAGCGGCGGCTTTTTTAATATATCTGTGAAATGCATAGAATAGCTTGAAAAGAAGAAAAAAATATGTTTATTTGGTAGAAAGTAAATAACAAAACATATTAATATTAGATAAACATATTATTATTTATTGCTATGCGGCTGAAATGATGATGATGATGATGATGATTAATATTAGACACAATGAGACCATCATAATCTACCAATATGGTCTAAATGTATAAAAAAACTTGAGAGGGACACCTCTCTTCTTCGTTCCATCCGGGCGGATGGAGGGGAACGAAGTTCCTTTCGATTAATTAGGAGAGAGATAGACAGACAGAGAAACATGAGCACGCCGCACGGCTTACAACTATAGCAAAAAGTGTCGTTACAACTTTACTTAATTACTTACTTATTTTTTTCCGTCTAGCCCCCTTTCACAACGCGCGATAAGGAACTTCGTTCCAAAATCTTAAGCATAGATGAATTGTAATATATTGTCTTTGATCTTCTTAAGCCATGTTGTGTATTTCGTGAATAGAAAAAAAGGTCAATATGGTTTGACATTAAAAGTGTGTTGCCAGCCGCTGCCGTTTCAGTCTGAAGTACCTGGGCGACCGAGCTTTGCTCGGTTACATCTCAAACATTAACTAAATTTTTTTAAACTTGTCTAAAAACAATGCAAAATAATAAATTATATATAAACTTAAACATAAAAAAACAAAAGTAAGTCACCGAGTGGGATTCGAACCCATAACACTCTTTCTAGCGGTCGGTATCCTTAACCACTGAGCTAAAAACAAGGCGATCGGCGCGACGAAATTAGCGACCATATTCTGAAGAAAACTCGAAAACACGCGTTTTCCCAAACATAAAACTAATCTAGATCGATTGTTTACCCCCGAAAACCCCCATATACAAATTTTCAGCGAAATCGTTAGAGCCGTTTTCAAGATCACAGAAATTTATAAATATATATATATATATACAAGAATTGCTCGTTTAAAGGTATAAGATAATCCATAATGTCGTTCTTCAATGACTGAGGCTAATGCGTGACCTCCTTAATTAGGTACTAGATCACTATAGTATATTTTATTTTTTATTATATATATTATATAATAAAATAACAGTCAAAAAAAATAAAAAAAGCGTCATATCCCGTACAAATTGCTTGGGTGACTGCACACTTGCGTCTTTCCGTTCTATTCTATTATAATTAATTATTCCGTTCTATACAAGGCCAGAACACAGTGATCGAGTATATTTTGTAACGTAATTTTCAAATCCTTCATACTTTGTAAGTATACACGAATTTTGCGTACTTAACTGCTAGTGTATAATCCGTAACGTTTCATGAATGAAATGGTCTATGAACTTTATTAGTAGAACTTTAGTAATATGATTTAATAAATAAAGATGGCTATATGATATATATTTTATTTAATAAAATGTTATTACACAGAGAGAACAAAACATTGCATAATCTATCTATATCTATACATATAATAAAACAGTAGAAAAAGTGTGTCTGTACATTAAATATATTACCAAAAAAAATATTGGGGGCGATGGAGACGTAGTAATAGAGTAAGAATTTTAAAAAAATGTCTGTCTGTTTGTCTGTATGTCTGTTTGTCTGTTTTTCTGTTTGTACACGCTAATCTCCGGAAATACTGGACGGAGTCGAATGAAACTTTTTTTGTTATATAGCTATTAAGCCTGGGCAAAATTTAGGGTATAAATGGTTTAGGAAAATGGAACGCCTGATGCAGAACCATAATAGTCCAGCTAATCTATAAGAGATATAAAAATGCCGCCTTAGTAAAAGTGGTTCAGCCTGATGAGCATTTTCCAGAGACATTAAGTCCACGCGAACGAAGTCGCGGGCTTCGGCTAGTAAGTAATAATGTAAGTTAGCGAGCATTATTGATATTTTAAAAAATATTTAATGCTTGTGACATGTTTTCTTTTTCTGTTCTATTTTGCAGTTGTAGCTGCCGTAGCTGAGGGTCAGCCTGTCTGTATTCTGATTTTAATACCGTTCTTAATGCTTCTTCTTGGTACAATGTTAGCTGTACGTGTAACTTACAAGTTAGTGCTTTTTAAAGTTGTTTAATATTACATTTTCATTTCATAATTAATTTTGCAGAAACAATAATAAACAACTGATCAAAACAATAGCCCGTGCCGAAAGATGATGTAATGTTTAGAAAAAAGGTGCTAATATAAATTACCGTGCAATAGAAAGAGAGGACAATAAATTAAAATGGTGAGTATGCAACTGCTTGCGTATACTCCGATCTATACACGATTAGTCCGTATGCGTGCTGGCACTGTTTATGTATTATGGAGCAATCTAATAAGTTAGGTCACTACGAAGTTTACGCGAGTATTTTCGTATTAGCCTTGTATTGATTGGAATGCATTAGTAAAAAAAGTGGTTTCCGATCTATACTCGATTAGTTTCAACCGCCTGCTTTTGAAGTGCTATTTTTCAAACGCGGAGTCACTAAACGAACGATTTTTTGTATGGAAATACCACACCTTTAGGTGACTCCGCTTTTCAAAAATAGCACTTCAGGCCTTGTATAGATCGGAAAGACGCTGCACAATTTCGTTTGGAAATTTCAATTTTATAATGCCATCGTGATCAAGTATTGCCCGCGTGGTTCGATTTACTACGGGTATGCCCTTCCACGTTGTAAGTATATCTAAGTATATCTACATGTCTGCTTTTATTGTTCATTTTTACTTAGTTATACAGGATAGACACTATCTTAACTAAATTATCAGAACAGCTACATATCGTGCAAAATACTTACATTTTTCGCTAGTATCCGACCTCAGTCCGACATTATTATTATGACGATATTAGGGTGGCACAGGGTAGACAAATTCTATCTGTCTGTATGAAATGCACGGTACTGGTAATTACCTACTACAGTTTACCTGTTAATGTTCACTATGTGCCCATCAAAATTCCTCTTCCTCATCGACGCAATCGCCCGTCGTGTGCAGAACACGACGCCTTTGACGTTAATGTCTATGGTTGACGCGATCTCTTCGTCACTCAACATCTTGTCCCCCAAATCTGGAATGATTAATTTAAAAATGAATTGCATAGCATTTGAATACTTTGCTTTTAACCGTATTTCGAAATTGGGCGTAAACAACTGCAACATAGTTTTATACTATCTTAGAAATAAGCAAATACATAGAATGAGTCTAATTATGACGAGTTACCAGTTAAGTGTCCTTGATGGAACACGCCAGCATTGTTGACCAGCACATCGACGCCGCCGAAGGTGTCCTCCACCCACTGGAAGGCTGCAGATATATCTTCTGCTTTGGACACGTCGCATTGTTTTGAGTGGAGGCTGCCCTTGCCTTTCAGTTCGCTTTTCAGATTCTGTTCAAAAGAGAAATAAACAAAATTCGTTTTTTGATGAAATTTAGATAGTATTAGTGCGTTATGGGGGTTATAACACACGTACGAGGCGGAATTTACCAGCCCGAGCTGAAGGCAAGGGCGTAATATAGCCGAGCATGTAGGTATATAGTACGACGTTTTTCAACACACTTGCGAGGAGAAACCTTATAAACGGATTTTACCTTTATTAAATAGCAGTAAACAAAGTAGAGAATGAAATGTTATCTTATTTGCATTTAGACATTGTAAGTAGCATATAACTAATCCTGAAGGCTGACTGGTAGAGAATGTATTAGCATTAACCTCCTTTTGTATGATTGTGGGCAATAAAGATTTAAGTAAATAAGTATTTAATCGAACTTATATAATTAGCAATCAGATTTTTGCTCGCGAACCTACTTACTAATGCATAGAACTGACCTGTCACGGTAAACAGGCTTCGGGAGCTTTTGTAATTTTGTATTCTAAAGTACATGAATGAATATATATAAACGACATTTTTTTTAGATAAAGATAAGAGCATTTTGATTAAAAAAATTAAGATGGCGATATGGGTTACAATTTAACACTTACATCGTGCAAATATTTATTAGTATGTACACGCAAGTACGCGTTTGTAATGCATGTACAAGCCGTAGATATAGGACATTAGAATTGTAAGCTTGTTAAAACCGAATAATTGGTCTAATTGGAAGACGAGCGGGTGATTGATTAATAGAGCGGATCTAGTTATACCTAGACAGAACACGAGGATGCAACTATTGATGTATTCAGACCTGTGCCGCTGCACCATATATGGATCGTTTTTCATGTGTGCAAGTGGCCAAAAATGGTGTAAAATTTAAAGCTGCTTAAACGCATGTAACATACTATTAGTGTGATAAGTTTCCAAAAGTATAACTTTACATTTTACATCTGCAATTGCGAAATATAACATTAGCGCTCAGGAATCGAAAATCGAATCCTCAAGATTTAAATTTATTAGAAGGTACCTACCTCTAAAGCCTACGCTACCTAAATTGACTTTACTAGCCGAAGCCCGCGACTTCGTTCGCGTAGACTTTATGACTCCGAAAAATGCTCAACAAGCTGAACAACTTTAGCTAAGGCGTATTTTTATATTTCTTGTAGTTTAGCAGGACAATTACGGTTCTGTATCAGGTGTCCATTTTTCAAAATAAATTATACACTTAATGTTGCCCAAGCTTAACAACTATATAACAAAAAAAAATGTTTTCAGTATTTCTGGAGATTAGCGTGTACAAACACACAGGCCTTTTTTTTATTCTTATTCTTACCATTACTAGGTCTCCAACTCCCCATGTTTTTTTTTAATATAAGTATTTAATCTTTTTTTTACTGTTTTATTATATGGATAGATTACTCGGTCAGGTCTTCTCTAAATAATCTGTGGTTAGGGCAGATCTCTTTGTTTTTATGATAATTTCCTGATTGGTAATTATACTTACACTAGTAGTTCGCCACGAACGTAGACGTAGATAATGTACCTGATTTGGATGAATTATTTGGTTACCGATATGCGGATTCATGGTTATGACCAAATTTCCAAAATAGTTTCCAATCACAGCCCTTTCTTCAAATGACTTTCGATCTAGCTCTGAAATGTCAGGAGCACCTTCCAACCATACAATCCCATGGATATGAGGTCTACTGTGATGTTGAAATTCAGTTCTGTACCAGTAGTCTTTCACCGAAAAATGATTTTTGTGACCCATCATTTTTTAAATGACAAAGTCAGCTCGTTGTTGGAAAAACCAGAAACCTATTAATGGGTTTTCGTTTAAATGTTTATTTGTATTGCCATGGCTCTATGCCGCTGCTCATTAGTTTCTGACCCTCTTCGTAAAGCTACTTCGCGTGCTTTGGTTGCTGTTGATCTCTTGTTAGTTCGTAGCATAATTACTAATACTACTACAGAGGCACAGACAAGCAGCGATAGCAATTGAACGAAAGTTCGCTCAACAAAATTGCTAAATTTAATAAACAAGCCAACAATCAATCAAAAAAAGCAAAAACTGAAAAAAAAACTAATAGTAAATTACTTTTTTTTAAGTCGGTTAAATATGATAAAATATATAGGACTACTTCTGAAACTTAAAATAATAACCACCCCAGTAACCTCGTGGAGCCCAGGGTGTATGTTTTTTTAAGAAAGTTGCTCAGTAACCCGGACTGAATTCACCCTTAAATAGTTTTTGTATCATTTGTAAGAAGATTTGTATTGTATATCCGTCACGGCTCAGTCAGCTAGACTTCGCGAGTCACCCTAAACCCGTTTAAGTATATCGTATAAAAAAGTTGTTCAAACAAAAAAGTTGTCCAAATAAAAAATATCGTTTTTATAATGGCAACAAAAAAGTCTAATGACATTTTTGAAAATATTTTGAAATGGCGGATATATGATAGTTTTAAAATTTTAAACCACCATATTGCCGCCATTTTGAAAAAAATCGAAAAACTGGCTCGACAAAAAAATTCTATGTAGTTGCTGAACCTGCTTACAAAATTTCATGAGAATCGGTTAAGAAATGCGACCTGTAGGCGAGAACAGACAGACAGACAGACAGACAGACAGACAGACAGACAGACGGACAAAAGAATTTTTGGCTAATCTCGAAACTGAGACGCTTCGCTCGCTTCGCTCGCTCGGTCAATTATTGCTATACAGTTACAATAAATGTGCAGGTGCACATGTATAACAATGAGATTATTATAATTTAACAAGAATAGGTGCTAATGACTAAAAGAAAAAACAAATTAAGTATCTAATTATCTACTTCATTAAACCAAAGAGCGAAGCGAGCGATGTTCTCAGAGTACATATACAATCCGGCGTTTATATGTAGGCAAAGATAATATGTAGGTATGTAAGATGTTTACTCAACCTCGAGTACGAGTAGTTTTAATCGGAGCATTATGAAATTCTAATATAATTTTTAAGTTCGAACATGAGCCAAATCGGTCGTTATATGGTCGCGAGTTTACATAACTCTATAGATAATTCATTGCATGTCCAGTCCAAAAGAACCAAAATGCTATGAAAAGACGTGATAGTATGTATACCTATTGATACTGAAACATAATTATAGGTATATTTTAAAAATTAATACCCGATTACGGGAGCCATTAACGGCTACCAATGTATATATATTTCTAAAATATGCTAATTTAAATCTTTCATTTCATACCCCATTACTCGATATTAAAACAAAAAAAATATTTGACTCTTACTTTTTGTATGTAACATTCAACGTATACCTACACATTTATTGCATACAAATTGTAGCCTGCGTCACGATCACGAATCGATTGACATCTCATTTGTGAAAAATGGATAAGCGGTTCGGATGCCACGGTGAAACATACATAAATACGCAAATACATACATAGACTCCAAAAAGCAAACTTTCCGTTTGGCTTTGCCTTAGTCTTGTAAAAGCAATGCCACCGTCGGTCGGTACAGATGCGGCCGCCGTGCCAGTCCCACCACGGTCAGCCCGGCGGCGTCGGCGAGCGCCACGCAGATTTTTATAAGCATAACCCTTCTTTGCTTTGCCTTAGTCTTGTAAAAACAATGCCAGCTTAGGTACTCACGTCCACCAGATGCGGCCGCCGAGCCAGTCCCACCACAGTCAGCCCGGCGTCAGCGAGCGCCACGCAGATCGCCGCGCCGATGCCTGCGCTGGCGCCGGTCACTACCGCTGTCTTGCCAGACCACCTCTCCATTGCCTGCTTTTATCTATATAATAAAACAGTAAAAATAATTTGTCTGTACATTTATTGTTTTTGACTGAAATGTATGAGCGACACTTAAAAAGAATAATAGAAAGCAAAAAAAAATTTTTTAATTCTTTCTGTCTGTCTGTCTGTCTTGAATTTGAATGAAACTTTTTCGCTATATAGCTGTTAAGCCTGGGCAACATATAGGGTATAATTGATTGTGGAAAATGGAACACCTGATGCAGAACCATAATAGTCCAGCTAAACTATAAGAAATATAAAAATTACTCCTTAGCAAAAGTTGTTTAGCCTGGTGAGCATTTTCAGGAGTCATAAAGTCCACAACAACGAAGTCGCGGGCTTTGGCTGGTACTATTAAATAAAAATAAAATAAAAATAAATATAATAATAAAACAATGAAATTGGTGCTGGACCGTGTGAAAAAACACGGAAAATATTCCCCGTGCTCTGAAGCTGCGCCTTTCCAAGATAGGGTCAACGCTGCTTCGAACCACCTTACCATCCGATGGTTGCAATTAGAATTACGCTAGGATATGAAGGCTACAATAATATAAGCTACTGAAAAATTTGCCCACTCTATCTGACCGACCCTAGACTTCTAGAACCTGGGCTCTACACTTCTAGACCTACAACCTGTGCTCTACAGTTTAACCTACAACCTGTGCTCTACACTCCTATACCTACAACCTATGCTCTATACTTTTACTTCTAGACCTGTAACTTGTGCTCTACAGTTCTAGACCTACAACCAGTGCTCTACACTTGTAAACCTTCAACCTGTTCTCTACATTTTTAAACCTACAACCTGTGCTCTACACTTCTAGACCTACAAGATGTGATCTACACTTCTAGATCTACAACCTGTGCTCTACACTTCTAGATCTACAACCTGTGCACTACGCTTCTAGATCTACAACCTGTGCTCTACGCTTCTAGATCTACATCGCAACTCTGGCAGAGCAGGCGACCAAGGAAGGTGTAAAATCGGAGGAACAAATTACACCAGTAAATTCCGGTTTTTACCAGCCTACTTTATGGACCCACTCTCAAAATGTTCGATATTTTGTAATATTTTACAAGTAAGTTAAAACCAATTGTAAACTTTTTAGTTTTATATAATAAATATCATATTATTCAATAATTACATAGTTCCCAATGGCATGTAGTTGCATTTAAATAAGTACTTTTTACAGCCTACATATTAATCTTATCCACAAACAAGAAACTCTCACTTAATCATGCAAAACACTTTCGAATATTCTGTGCCGATTGCGCGCGTAAACATTAACAACTTCAAAATTATACTCTCGTGATTATTGATGATTTGCACTGACTTTTGCTTAGTATAGGATTCTTTTTAACTGTAGTCTTACTTAAAGTTAAAGTACTGACCTAGAACAAGTAACAAGATACGGAGGAGACCGGTTAGCGTGCGCGTCCGCACCAGACTGTGGCGACTGGTGACCAAACGAAGTGGTGGTGTGAGTGAACGTACGTACTCCACATTTAGTGGAACCTTTCAATTCTGTGAATGGAACTGAAGTAAACAGTTTGCCATTGTGGCGTAGTGTTCATGGAACTTAACCCAACAATAGTTTTTCATTTCTATCTTTAAGTAGGTACAAATAAGTTGGTATACTTCTTTTCGTGTCGGTGGTACTGATTTATCTCCAGTATCGGGCATTGATAGCTATATGTCATTTGCGGCCATCAAGTTTTCCGAAGTACAGTGTCTATCATCTTCCACCTGATTAAATTATCTTTACAACGTTATTTAGAAGAACCTACTTTGGTCCGGCAGAGTAGAATAGGGACACTCCAAGTCCTTCTGTGAATGTCGTAGAAGGCGACTTAGAAAATAAAAGCTCAACAAAGCTTATAAACATCAATGAGACCTCTCCAACCCGTCGGGCCAGCGTGGAGAGTGTAAGCCAAAGTCCTCTGGCTGCTCAGGCCAAGTATGGCTTTAGTAGTACAGAGAGAGTCGTGCCCCTGCAGTGGAGACAAAAAGACCTGATAATGATGATGATAATGATGTACTTACTTTACATTAGAGTATATACTTACCTGTATTTTATTGTGCAATATCTACCTGCTAAGTATTAGCATACTAGTATTTATTCTGTGGTATTAGTCATTGTATTGTAACAAACATTTATCTATTCCAACAATGCATAAGGTGGACTAAAAATTGCATAAGTCCCAAAGGTATGGCTCTGGTAGTACAGAGTATCGTGCTCCTGCAGTGGAGACAAAAAGACTTCATGATGATGACAATTACACATTGTTACCTACTTTATGGTGGCCATGCCCAATTGCCCAGGTCAAACGGCAAAGCTTTCGGCTTTGCGGTTTGCTAGACACTAAGCAAATTTATGATCTATGGATATATGGATAGCAAAAAACTAATTACATGTTGTAATGTATCAATAAGTATTTATCAATTTTAAAGGACATAATAAAGCCCTTCTGGCGAGTAGGCGACCAAACTGTGAAAATGAGTTTATTCCGGTGTTTCTTCTCAGCAGTGGTCGTTGAGAACCGCGGGTAACGGTAGCTTTTCTCTAAAAAATAAATTATATCCTATCCTATCTTTATATTTGTTTGTTACCTCTTCACGCTTAAACTACTGAACCGGTTTTGATGAAATTTTGTATGGATATAGTTTAAGACTCGGGGAAGGACATAGGGCACTCCTTATCCCGAAATTCCTACAGGGAGCAAGCCCGCGGGTACAGCTAGTTTCAATATTAACTACACGTACCTAATGTAAATTATACACATTTGCGTGTAAAAGAATAAACATTTGAATTTTTGATAGTTTAATTTTTTTTAACCAGATTCTAAAATAGTCGAACTAGAATTCGCCGCATTGTTACAACATATTACATGCTCGTTAACAGCTCGTATAATACATCTAAGTTAGAAATTATATTATCTTTGTCTTAGATATTTAGCATTCACGCTCGTTCATTTCAGTAAAGATGTTAGCAAGTATAATTACCGCAATAACTTTTTCATGTTCTTGACGAATTTCAAGATTTCTAAGTTTATTTCTAATAAGGTTTTATTAGCACTATAGTATTCATACTACGAAAACATTTGCCATTTATTTCATTTTTTCAGAAAATAATTTTATTGCCTTAATTATAAACCTTTAGTGGGTATTTGACAAAGGAAATAAGTTAATACTAGCTGATAACCGCGTGATTACATTTTTGACAATCCCACGGGAACAGCACATTTTCCCGGGATAAAAGTATCGGTGCTAGTAAAAAAAACTTTGGAAAGGTAAGCAGTAGGCAAAACAGAGGAGTAAAAAAAAATAGACGGACATAATTTTAAAATGGTATATTTCATTAAGATAGTGTATGTTAATAGAAAAATCTCCGACATACTGACACTTAACAAGGCTAGAAATATTGAAATGGTCGACTATACAACACGCGGCATATATCCATATATTTACGAATACTCTGACACACTCATAGGAACATTTGCACCTTAGTCTATCATAAACTACGGGTTGATAGAAAACAGCAAGCTATGCGGCGCCCACGCACACGAAAAAGATCTACAAAATCTAAAGGCTTGACATATTTGTCCGCGAAGGACATCAAATACGCAAACAGATTTTACCAATACGGTCTGACATTGAGTCCATACTTAATGTAGATGCAAGATAACCATTTGTATCCTTCTTGGACAAGAGAACATCTTATTGCTTATTAGCAGTTAGTACAGATAAATGATATGTAAATACATTACCAAAACAATAAAACTGCAATTTCGTAAAACATACATCGCGGAGTCCGCTGCTAGCTTACAACAAAATCCATATTAAACAAAGGATTTTTTTTGCTATTTTCTCACAGCTTATATTTGTTACAACGATTTTTTTTACAGAAAATAACCTTAAAAGTTGGCAGCTACAAACAAATTAAGATTTTCATGATCGTTTTCGTGACGTTTATAGAAAAAAGTTAACAAAGAACAATTAATAAAAAGCATAAACACATACAATGAAAAGGCTTAGCAGGCAACTTTCGACTTAAAAATCTTACAACATACGGTCCAATTTTATTTACAAACAATTGTTATCTTAATTTTACTTATCTAAAGTACAAAATTCAACGAAAGAAACGCACATAAATACCTATAAAATCACAAATTTCAAATCGATCTACTAATTACTTAAAAATGTTTTTTACAAATTGTTCAATTATTTTTTTAAATTTTCATATCTCGTGTAATACTATTACGATTAAACACATAAAACTGCTCCAAATACTTACTTTGAACGTATCATAAAAATAAACTGCATCTCAAATTAATATAAAAAGGTAAATAAAATAAGTACGACACGATTTCCACGTACTTAAAATAAAAAGCATTTTTTTTTTCATCTTATATTGTACCTCAATGTTCACAGAACATGAAATATTTGTCTTCCACCTTTAAACAATCCATATCTACCTACCTATAATTACAATAATCATACGAAAGTGAGTAAGAAACAATAACATTAATACTTTCCACTAAATCGTGTCGTACCGCGTAATCTCATTAAGCGCAATAACTATTTTATGTATATAGTTATATAAAATCTATGCTATTTCTTCATGTCCGCTCTCTCACAAACTCTCTACAACGCCGAACAAAGTGATTGCGAAGACTAACAAAGTTAAGCGCATGACAAATATGTTTTTATATCCTTTGATATAACACTAGGTGCCGATTAAGGTTTTCACAGACGATGAACTTGCCAGCAAAAGACTTAATAGTTAGCGTGATTTTTTTAGTTTTTTTTAGTTGGTCGTGTATTTATACGAAACTGTAAGGCGATGTCTTAAAAGAACGTGAATACGCGATGATCTTAAGTTAGTGCCAACTCGTACGAATCGTGTGAAAGCGCGATCTCACATATTGATCATGAAGGTGTCTTAATTGGCAATTTATTTATTAAAACTTTATTGGTCCTCAATTAAAATTGTTTACAATTGGCGGACTTAAACGCTAAAAGCGTTCTCTCCTAGTCAACCATAGGGATAAACAGATAAATTGTTGGGGCGCAAAAAATTTAAACAATAAAATTACAGCACCATATACTTACAATTGAATATAAAAATAAACATATTATTACATATTACGGCAATCGCGCGAATGCAAAATTTTTCACGAGATGGTATACAATATTTTTGCAAATTGCATCGCTTATTCGCGCGATGATCGCGTTGTATTAGGACAACACCTAAGACATCTTGTCTCTTGCAGATCAAATCCATCGTCTGCGAAGGTTTTTAGCTAGTCCATAGCAGTATTGGCCTATAAATTAGCTAAGTCACATATTTTCTTCAGGTATTTACGGTGTCACAAAAAAATAAGAACTCCTATAAAAATTATCTATCAATATATGATTTTATTCGAAATGATTTTGCCATTATGTATTATGTATAGTATCATGGTGACAATTTTCTACGGTGCACGGGCGACAGTCAGATAACTATAGGTCAATAACCCTATTGACTCACTGAATGGCTTCTAGTTTACTCTTACTCTACCTACACTTTAATAAACTGTTAAACCAATTGCACTTATTTTATCACTTATTAATGCTATATTACTGTTTATTCTAATGCACACGCGTGCTTTGTATCGCGGAAGTACCATGATAATAAAAATTTTCAAAATAAATGCAAAACAAACGAGCATCTATATTCGAGTTTGAGTAGTATTTAAAACATTTTGGAGATCACTTTATACAAAATTTAAATTGACTGCCCTTGGAAGTCGGCTATCCACTGGATTTAAATTTAATTTAAACGTGTTACGCAGCAGTCTGTTATCAAAACTAAGCTATACAATAGATGATGCTATACATATTATTATTGCAGTGGAGAGCCGATCTATACAGATTTTTTTCAGTGTACAAATTTTCATTACAAGTTAAGCCCATTTTTTAAAAACAAAAATACATAATGTATACAAACCTTCCATACAAAGAAAAATACTAATAATAATCGGTAAAACATCATAAAAAAATAAGTAACGCCTTGTTTTATTGCTTCTTTTAAACGTTTTTGCATCCATAAACAATCGCTGAGATTAACAAGATTATTGTGTTTATTTATAATAACACTTTGAACCATATCTAAATCACTTGCATGTATGCATATGAGAATGGAATCTTATATCGCATTTAACAATATATATTGATAAAAATAGTTATTCATCATGGAGCAAGACTTGTTAAAAAAAATTGCACTCTGGAAAAACTTTATGTGGAATTAATTTACAGTTAAGTACATACAATGCACTCGACCTTTATCTAGTTAGATCCAAACTCAACAAGTGTCACTCATCCACTCACTGGAAAAGGCTTTCAACTTTCAGCTTGGGCAAGAACTGTAGCCGGTCTTTCAGCTTCACCTGAAAGCAATAGTAACTATAAAATGACTGGTCAATTCGCGGTGTTCTTACAACAAAAAATGCGGTCAACCTACTTACGTTCTTTCTATCTACTAGAATTCAAAAATTCACGATACGAATGTGGACTGTATCCAAAATGTATTATTATTTTAGTCATTAACACACGCGATAAGAAGAAGATTATTATTTTATTCAATCCATCTAAAAATATGGATCCATTATTTTTGAACAATCTTATTAAATCTAGTCTCTGCCTACCCCTGCGAAACAGGCGTGATATTATATATGTATTATTAAATCAATTTTCGTTTATTCGTTTTTTAATAAGATTGCCAAAAAATAATAGATTCATATTTTTCCGTTTAGCTAAGTAGTAAAAATTCAATAAGATACAGCGTATCAAAGTATCAAGTGAAAATCGTACTTGAACATGCGAAATTTAACTGCGCTGTCTCTGTCATTATTTGCTAATAATAGAAAAGAAAAATAAGTATACTCACAAAAAAATTTAACAACCTACCTAATGAGCCAAAATAATCAATCCACATTCTTATTCACATATGAAATTAAATTAGACTAAAGCTAAAGCAATAGATAAGTTGATGGGGTTTAATGCCCGCCATTGACTCGCTAACTGGCAACTTATATAATTTAATAGAGTATATATACGCCTGAAGATGCAATTAAATTTTCCCATTGAATAAAAATCTTATATTATTACATTGCCATATTGTACATTTTGACGACTGAGCAAATTACCCAAGTACAATTAGACTTCTACTCATTGATGTTCCTGGGCGCTAATTCTGTTCTGACTTCTTATAGTAGATAACATTAGTAAGTTCTTTTTTGCATATTTAGTACTAACAAATGATGGATCTGATTTAAGGCCATACCCAAATTTTCCGGGGTCCAGTGGCGCTGCCATTTAAAATAAATCATTTAAAAGGAAACGGAGATATCATTTAAAATTGTGTCTTGGTCAAGTTCTAGATACCCATTCAAAGTATTTTTTAAACTACTTTTTGTAGTTTAAAGTGAGAACGTGAAGCTTTTCGACGCACATTTGCGAAAAACGGCCACTTTTGGCTAATGTGCGTAGAAAAGCTTCACGTTCTCACTTTAAACTATAAACAGTAGTTCATAAAATAGTTTTAAGGTTTATCTAGGGCTTGATCAAGACACAATTTTAAATGATATCTCCGTTTCCTTTCAAATGATTTATTTCAAATGGCGGCGCCACTGGACCCCGGAAAATTTGGTATTGGCCTTAATAAAAAAAAAAAAAAAAGAAAATAAATGAATGAAATTTAAAAAGTACGTACGTCCTCGTAATCTGATTCATCAATTTCAAGAGGGTCTCTTTCTGCCAAAGATTTCTGAGAGATCTGAAACAAACACAACAAATAATCTTTGATGATTCTAGTACACATTGGATAACCAACGTTTTTATTTATGATCAAAGGCACCACCCATAACAGATTAAAAAATATTGGATGACATTAATACTAGTTAGTGTTTCAAGCAATAGTATAAAATATCGATAGTCTATCGATACTATCGTGACCTCGGAAGACAGTAACAATATCGATATTGCTATCGATATTATCGATAGTTTTTAAATAATAGCTTCGATGTCAACGATAGTAAAACAACTATTTGTATAAACAACTATCGAAAAACGACTCCATTCAGGTGGCCGTGGCGCTCCGCCTGAGAGCAGTGTGTGAACCACATAAATGCGTCGCCGGGTCCATTGTGGAAGGTGACGGCCATCACGCGATGAGTTGCCGGCGCTGCTCGGGCAGGTTTCCACGGCATCATGCTCTCAATGACATATCCGCAGGGTCTTTGTCACAGCTAACGTTCCCTGTGTGCTGGAGCCGCCAGGCCTTAGTAGGTCGGAAGGCAAGAGACCTGACGTCCTGACGCTTGTACCGTGGAAGCACAGCAGATGCCTGATACGGGACGCAACCTGCGTCAGTACAGTAGCCGTCAGCCACATTGGGCGTACTGTTTTAATACACGGTGATTTTTTACTGGTTTTAAAGCCGAAGGCCACTTCATAAAGATCTTTAGTAAAACCTAATTTGCTAGTCAAAATAAAAATTCGAAACCAAAAATGTTAACTAAAACTCGAAAGTAAAATCGTGGGCGCCGCCGGCCGGCCGGCCGGAGGTCATCGACCGCACGCGGCAGTTTGGACGGGCATAACTACATGGTCTCAATCGAAAATCATTTTCGCAATATTTTTATTATAAGGATTACGTATATGGATAGAGGAATTTATTTACTATACATCATTTCTTTTTCCAAAACCAATGAAAAGTCAGCGTGTATTTATAGATTAGATTACTACTTTATTTACATAATAGCAATAAAATATTTTAATGTTTTAAGTATTACCTTATAGAGCCATCTAATGACAAGGAAGAAATAATTATGTTTATAAGGCAATGGGTAGGTATGGTATGGGTTAACTAATAAATAGCATTTTAATTAACCTCTCGTTGCGCAGATCTACGCGACATTGCATTGTTTAACTATTGTGTCTGATATTCCGGCAAAATTCCGGGGTTAAAATAGGTTTCGCAAATATATGTAATTTTTATGAATAAGGCGGTTAGGGAGAAAAATATGATATTGGTGAATTATAAATTTTTTTTTTTTTTATTTAGCCATTATACCTAGGTACAATGGCATCATAATTAAACACATACTTTTTATTAGTAATTACATAGTTCTTAAGATATTAATAAAGTATGTATGTTAAATGTACCATAGGCTAAGTTGAAGTTGAAATAAATAAAATAAAATAAAGTATAAAGGCGTGATAATGATGGTTCAACACAGATTAATTAACACATTGCAGGACACTTACAGCTGACGTAATTTAAATGTGTCTGGCTGAGTGTCCTGCAATATTTTAATGAGAGAGCAAAAACGTGAAAGTTGTCAAGCGATCGTATGTACAGTGTACAGTGTAGGTTTAGCATGGTAATTACCCGGGGTGGTGACTGCCACGGGCCACGTTACCTTGGGCGGGCGGCCCCGGCGCGGCTGCGGGCCGGGCGCGGCCAGCACGCGCAGCTGGTGCGCGCGCAGCAGGTGCTCCGTGTGTACAGTGTACAGTGTAGGTTTAGCATGGTAATTACCCGGGGTGGTGACTGCCACGGGCCACGTTACCTTGGGCGGGCGGCCCCGGCGCGGCTGCGGGCCGGGCGCGGCCAGCACGCGCAGCTGGTGCGCGCGCAGCAGGTGCTCCGTGTGTACAGTGTACAGTGTAGGTTTAGCATGGTAATTACCCGGGGTGGTGACTGCCACGGGCCACGTTACCTTGGGCGGGCGGCCCCGGCGCGGCTGCGGGCCGGGCGCGGCCAGCACGCGCAGCTGGTGCGCGCGCAGCAGGTGCTCCGTGTGTACAGTGTACAGTGTAGGTTTAGCATGGTAATTACCCGGGGTGGTGACTGCCACGGGCCACGTTACCTTGGGCGGGCGGCCCCGGCGCGGCTGCGGGCCGGGCGCGGCCAGCACGCGCAGCTGGTGCGCGCGCAGCAGGTGCTCCGTGTGTACAGTGTACAGTGTAGGTTTAGCATGGTAATTACCCGGGGTGGTGACTGCCACGGGCCACGTTACCTTGGGCGGGCGGCCCCGGCGCGGCTGCGGGCCGGGCGCGGCCAGCACGCGCAGCTGGTGCGCGCGCAGCAGGTGCTCCGTGTGTACAGTGTACAGTGTAGGTTTAGCATGGTAATTACCCGGGGTGGTGACTGCCACGGGCCACGTTACCTTGGGCGGGCGGCCCCGGCGCGGCTGCGGGCCGGGCGCGGCCAGCACGCGCAGCTGGTGCGCGCGCAGCAGGTGCTCCGTGTGTACAGTGTACAGTGTAGGTTTAGCATGGTAATTACCCGGGGTGGTGACTGCCACGGGCCACGTTACCTTAGGCGGGCGGCCCCGGCGCGGCTGCGGGCCGGGCGCGGCCAGCACGCGCAGCTGGTGCGCGCGCAGCAGGTGCTCCGTGTGCGCGCGCGCCGACGGCAGCCGCGCGCCGCACGACGAGAATACGCACGACAGCGCGCCGCCGCCGCCGCCGCCCTCCGAGCCCGAGCTGGAGCCCGACCCGTCCGCGTCCGGCTCTGGGGAACGAAAACACACTTCAAAATCGAGTGTTTACGTGTTCCGCGACCCTGGTCCTTGGACATACACGGTGATTTTTAAATGGTTCTGAAGCCGAAGGCCACTTCATAGGCATCGTCAGTAAGACCTAATGCGCTAGTCAAAATAAAAATTCTGAAACCAAAAATGTTGACTAAAACTCGAAAGCAAAATCGTGAGATTAATTAGTAGTACCGCCGCCATACACCGTCTGCCGGCCGGCGGAGGTCATAGACATCCACGCAGCTGTTTTGGCTGGCATAACTACGTGGTCTCGATCGAAAATCATTTACGAAACTTTTTTATCTTATGGCATACTTTATAAATTTGGATTACGTATATGGGTAGAGGAATTTATTTACTATACATTTTTTTTTTCCAAAACCAATGAAAAGTCAGCGTGTATATTCTAAATATGCAAAAGCACTCCGTCACTATTTCAGGTTTCTTTTTAGGGTTCCATACAAAAAATGGAAAAACGGAACCCTGACAGGATCACTCGCGTCTCTCTTTTTGTCTGTCACAGCCAATTCGTTTCGAATCTACTGTATCAAATCAGGTGAAATTTGAAAGGATGGTGAAATCCTATGACCCGAACACAGATGTGCAAAGTATCTTTTTTTTAATAATGGTAATTTTTTTGGCATTTTAGAACGAGAGAGCAACAGAACGCTATAGCACTGGCCGTGCTATATTCCGTTGCTCTCTCGCTCTAGTAAATAACGTTTCTAAGCAGCATGCGAAAATGTAGAAGTGCCATTTTTGAAACGCGGACTGACCTAAATGAATGGTTTTTCCATACAAAAATCCGTTCGTTTAGTGACTCCGCGTTTGAAAAATAGCACCTCTGACAGATGTAGCCGGGGCAAGCGGGCCGGTTCGCCGTACTCACTGTCGTCCCCGCTGTGGGCGGCCTGCTCGACGTGCTGGTTGACGTGCCGCAGCAGCAGCTTCTCGCTGGGCAGCACGGCGTCGCACAGGCTGCACACGTGCCGCGCGCGCGCGCCCGCCGCCGCCAGCTTCGGGTGCGCCTCCCGCCTGTACAACACCGCGACACGTTACACTCACTTCATGCGTGTTCAGCAACAATGTTTGTTTAACAATATATAAGTATTTTGCAACGTGCTAATCAAGGTCCTTCGAGCCGGATTGTAGCCCAGAAATGTCACCCGGACAATAATCACGAATCGATTGACATCACGTTTGTCAAAAATTGGATAAGATGCTACAGTGGAACACACATAGATATCCACATAATTACGTACATACATACTTCCATAAACAGACTTTGCCGTAGTCGAGTAAAAACTGGTGACTTGCCTTAAAGGGTTTTAATTTACAGTTGCGAATAACGGCCACTTTTGGCGAATATGCGAAAAAAGGTTCACGTTCTCACTTTAAACTATAAACAATAGTTCATAAAATAGTTTTGAGGGCTATCCAGGGCTTGTTCAAGACAAAATTTTAAATAAAAAACTCCGTTTCCTTTTTAAAAAAATATTTCAAATGGACTGGACCCCGAAAAATTCAAATATCCCCTTAACATAATAACATTTTTTAACAATGTGATCAAATTTTAGCCAACAAGATGTTTAATAGTGTTTATTTACATTTTATCACGGCACTGACCACCGCTGTACGACCGGGATCGATTGCAACAGAGATTGGAAATGGCTTGTCAATATCGTTTCGGCGTTTTCATCGTTTGCCGTCTAGTTTACGGCAGAGTAGAATATTGCCACTCCAAGTCCTCCCGTGGATGTCGTAGAAGGCGACTTAGAAAACACTAGGTAAACAAAGCTTAAAAACATCAATAAGACCTCTCCTACCCATCTAGCCCGCGAGTAGAGTGAAGGCCAAAGTCCTCTTGTTGCTCTGGCCAAGTATGGCTCTGGTAGTACAGAGGGTTGTTCTTCTGCAGTGGAGACTGAAGGGACCTGATGATGATGATGATGATGATGATTATGATGATGATTATGATGTCAATGTACTATTCATGTTTACCTGTGCAAGTACATATGGTTCCGCTGTTGGAACTGCTCGCCGCAGACGTTGCAGTCGTAGGTGTTCTCCACCGGCCGCCCGTTGAGGTGCCGCTTGCGATGCTGGTTCAGATTCGTCACCTGCAACCACGTAAATGATTGTACACAAAACTGCGACGGGACGTCGCATCTTAAACATCTACGTACTTTCCCGAACCATGGAAGGGAGGCGCCTTGACGCACGAAATTGCAATCGCAGCAGTTTGTGTTGCAGATTCCTGCGTTGTGTGTATACGCCCTAAATTATCACTTGCTGATTTATTACAATAGCTTTTCTTTCATCTCATGACGCGACGCATCTTCGTGAGCTATGTTGCGTAGTGAGCCTGAAGTCTAATCAAAACAATAGCACAACTAGTATAATAGTACATTATGGTACTAGTGTGTAACATTGGTGATTACCGCCGCGGCGCCATTGAGACCCGAGCCGTAGGCGAGGGTCTTAAGAGAGCCAAGGACGGTAATCATCAATACACACGTGTATCATACGACGTTTTTCAACACACTTGTGAATAAAATAACAATAAAAACTCATTTTATTTAGTAGATAAAAAGTTTATTTAGAGAAACAATTAGTAAATATGCAGTTAGTAAAATTATAATTATCTGTTTTTGATGACATAGCGGTCTCAACAGATAGATTATTTATTGAAATACTTCATGTTCTATTGTAATTTGAGATGGCTCATTATTCGTGTAGGTAGGTGAAATACAATCATTGGATGTACTTGGTGTTTCGTCAGTAGGAATCTTTTATAAATTTTTCAATATCGTCAGACGATTAAACCTTTGATTTCTTGCTTCTAAATCCATCGGATAGTCTCTTTAGATAAGCTTACAAATTAGAGTATGTTTTTAAGTCCACTCCATTCTTTGTTCAGACTGTACTTTTTAACATTGAGTATAAACACCAAAAAGAGCTAGGTTTGTACTTAGAAGATTAATTCTTTAAAGTACGCCATGAACACATTTTCTGAAAAAGAATGCGTATTCTTGCTGTTTTGCCATTTTATGAAATTTTGGTACACTAATAGATATTTTTCCTTGGAGTTTTCAGGTAATAAACTTTCTACAACGTTAAGGGCTTCACATCTTATATCGGGCGGTGTACAACATAAATCATTTTCTTCGTAACTAGTACTTGTAGACATTTTAATTAATAAATAACTATAATTTCAACAGTGAAAACGAGTTGTAAAAAATGTTTCGCTATGGCGGGAAAAATTTATCAGGTTTCCTATGCGCGCGCATTACGATCGGCCACAGACTAAAGAGATAAGTTTTTTTTTTCGTGCATAAGATTTGCGCCTATTCTGCCACGTACAAATTGGGGAATTTAAAGTTTTCTTTTATTACAGAGAAAACAAAAGTTATACTTGAGTGAAAGTTTTATTTATTAACCCTTCAGCTGTCGGCCGTTCCGCGTAATGTAATGCCTTACGTGTCGGCGCATTGCGCGCCGCGGCACGAGTCTTGAGTGCTGACGGGAATCGTCGTCCCATGCCTTGTTGTTTATTCAAACCCATACAATGCTTACGTTGTTAGATTCGTGATAACATCAGCTAGCGTTTGTTTACAATTTTAGCCCCGATAGTTGATTGGCCTTGGAACCACGATGCGATGAATGTTGAGAATCAAGATTTTTTTCCCTTTGTACTTACTTTATAAACGATTTTTAAATAAAGTTTAAGAATTTAGACCCCTAATTTTATATTTTACTTAAAGCTTACGGTATACCTAATATATATGTATAAAAAAACAACATCATTTCGTAGCAAAATATTTAGAAAATCAACACTGAACGTATAAAAAAAATACAGAAATTCGACAGAAGAAGGGTCATTTTCGTTAAGTATTTTCATCAATTATTTAGATAAAACCTATGTAGTATTATATATTTCTAGAAAGCTGCTTCTTCTTACAAGAGAGTTGAAGCATCCTCGAACTGCATTTTTATGTTTCTGTAAAACTACACAAAGCCTAAATGACGGCTCCTAAAACCACTTGTGTAAACATAAAATGAAGTAGTTTTACGAAGCAATAAATCATTGGTTTGGTCCCCATTGAAACAAGTTTATAAATATAAAAACAACTCGAGCTGGTATTCATTCTAAACCAAAGAAACAATGCTTTTTTGTTTCATGATTTTTTGCGCTAAAGTCCCAAGAAGCCATTTTGAATTATGACGAATCTAACAAGTATGGATACTTTACGTCGGCTTCTGTATATTTTAGGTTTCAGGAGGAGTGTGGAGGAGGAGGAGGAATAAAAAAAATAGTACTTTTAAACTATTTTTTTTATTTTTCACACAGCAAACTGTCATCATGTCGAAAGGTGAAATTTCGCCATTTCGATTCGATGTTTTTTGGAATGCAATTATCTTTGATTCTATAGAATTTTGAGAGTTTTTCCCATACAACATTTGTTTTAGTATTAAATAATCTTTTCACACACATATAATATTATTCAATAGCTCTCTGCTAACACATTGAATTAATCGCGTGTTAGTCAGGTTACACCATGTCACATCGAGTTCGGTCAGAAAATGTATTCTTATTCAAAATTTCACGTTGAATTACGTCCAATGTTAGTAATAATATAAAAAATAAACTTAAAGGGGCATTATTCACACAAAAACAGTAAAACTAGTTTGCTCTGTATTGTTCCGCAACACTCGAAAGTGACAACCACAATGAAGTGGGTTAAACGTCGCGTACTGACAAGTTTAACAATATTTTTTTTGGTTTTGCGGCATTGGATGCTCAAATTTTTAGGCATTTTGTTCATTCACTTGAACTTAGCTGTTATCCTGTGTCAACCAAAAATGTAAAGAAAGCATAGACAATTAATAAATCGAGTGTAAAGAGAGCATAGTCGAACTGGTGAATATTCACCAAGTGACATTGAGTGGCAATGTTTTGACAGGTGAATATTCACCAACCGACACCTGAAAGGTTAAACACGTACGAGTTAAAATCTATTTAAATAAGAAGTTGCATGAAATGAGCAAGCAATAGGAACATTAATTTGTTTGTTCTATTGAACACGATCTTTTTTTGAATAAAAACTTTTTCAATAAGAACGAAGCAACTCAACCAATAAAATTAAAAAAAAAATCTATAACTCACTAGTGAGTTATAGCAATGAAAAAGTCACAGTTTGATTATGGGTGTCATTATGTGCCTAATTGCGGTGACCATAGAGCCACTTTATGAGCAAGTGTGTTGAAAAGGTAATTTGACTCGCAGAAAAACTGTCACTGTGTACGATAGCGCACTTATTTTCGCGTCCTATGTGCACTTTGAAGGACCCAGTCACAGCCAACATAAGAGCTTTTGTGACTGTTCTTTACTGGAGCAACTAAATATAACATAAAAGTACCATGAACATGCCAAAAAGAAGACGTGTATAATTTTACACAGCACAAAAGAATCGTTCAGAACATTTTATTTTCATTATAGGTATTTTACATTTTTATAAAACAAAACTTTTAGTAATAAAAAATCGCAATCAGCACAAATTGTTCTGATCACGATTTTTTTAAAATTCTAATTGTAGTTACCTGCGCGTACGCTTTATTGCACCCGGGCTCAGGACACACGAAAGGCCGCTCGCCGGTGTGAAGCCGCACGTGGTTGTTTAGGTTTGTTACCTGAGGACACAACTTCATTGTAACTATCTATTTTATAATGAGGCCATAGGAAAAGACTTCAAAAGGCTTTCACGTAAAACTCGACATGCTTATAAAATACTCGGAAACTTTTACATACAAACACACATGTTAATTATGAACAGCTAAAACAAGATTGTAAAAATAACTTTATATCCAAATTGGTTCACCCGTTCACGAGCTAGATGCTACAAATACCACAAGTTAAATTTAAATCACTTCTTTTTGCGATCATAGAAAAAAAATAATGTGATCACGACAATATGCGGTCGCGCGCATTAAGCGCGATATCGCATGAGATGAAAATCTGTAAATTGTAAAGTACTAGATTAGTATCGCGGCGTACCTGAGTGAAAGCTTTCCCACATTCGGAGCACTTGAAAGGCCGTTCGTTGGTGTGTATGCGGAGGTGCGCGCGCAGGTTGTTCGACTGCGAGAAAGCTGCAACAACATTGCACTCTTATGTAGATATAGTGCATAGATGTCATAATATAGAGGCGGCCCCGGGTTGTATCCCCGGTCAGGTCAAAATGGAAAATGATTGACCTGAGTTCAATCGGAAAACGATTTTGGATGTTTATCTATATGTATATGTGTTTGTTATAAAACATAACATCGTTGAGTTCAGATTGACCTGGATTTTTTTTTTACTGAGTTTATATCCCATAACACAAGTCTCGAACTTACTTTGGGGCTCTAGCTCAATCTGTGTAATTTGTTCGTATATATTTATTTATAGACGACATCTTCAATGAGATAGAATGTCTCACAAAAAATACAAAATGTATAAAAGTGACAACTTCGTCTATTTATCACTTGGTTGACTAGTAAAATAAAATAATTTTGTCCGCTTTTACACCTTTATTTTAATATTAAGTACATTAAAAATAATAATAAAAAAGTCTTATGCGTCGGCGTCACCTTCGGAGGAGATAATAACAAATAATACAAAGTTCATGGCATTTATTGCAGTTCCTTTACATATCTATCATATATTTTTTTACATATTTATACACGCTGACTTTCTATTGGTTTTGGAAAAAAATGTCGTATAGTAAATAAATTCCTCAATCCATATACGTAATACAAATTAGTGTATGACTTATGATAAAACAGTTGCGAAAATTATTTTCAATCAAGATCACGTAGTTACGCCCGGACAAAACTGCCGCGTGAACTAAATGACCTTTGGCCGGCCGGCAGGCGCGGGCGGCAGACGCCAAGCAGCGGTACTACTAATTGATCTCACGCTCACGATTTTACTTTCGAGTTTTACTGAACATTTTTTGCGACCGAATTTTTATTTTGACTAACTAATTAGGTCTTACTAACAATCCTTATAAAGTGGCTTTCGGCTACAAAACCAGTAAAAAGTCACCATGTATAACTATAAGAGAATAAAATATGTGAGTAGGATGCACCAACCTTTACTGCAGAAAGTGCAGACAAATCTCCTCTCGGCACGGTGATTGCGGAGGTGGTTCTGCAGCTGCAAGGCCTTCTGGAAGGTTTTGTCACAAATACCACAGTAGAGGGCCTCATTGCTCCCCTGCAATGAAACACCCCCACTCATATCACATTAAATCATGATGGCAACATCACCAAACAAAAAAGCATACTAAGTTTTTTTTTGTTGGTGGTCCTAATTTGAACTCATACATTTCTCTGGTGAAAAAAATACTTTCATAGAAGCGAAAGCAAAATTGTTTCAAGCAAATTCCTCATTTTTAGCCATTTAACAAGACTACAAATTTCATTCCATGGTTCGATGGCCTTAGCTCCTGTCCTGAATTAAAAAATATTATAAACTATTAGTTTGTATTGATCCCTCTATAATTACTGCTGATATTACCAGTATAATATATACTTTACCAAAAAAATGAGAATAAAAGACTGATAGATAACAAACCTTAGTGTTATCAAGTGGTACTTCTATTTCTATAGTATCTGCCTCTGATGCCGCTTCCGCATTGTCCTCTATGGTGACTTCGGGTACCAGGGGCTGGCATTTAAAACATGCATACACACCTTCCCGTCCTGTTTCAAACAGTTGCTGCAACAAATTAATTTTATTACAATATCATGTTATAAATTCTTTGTAGCATATAGTCTACACCATAGAGTTAAATGTGTTGTACATAGCCAAGGATCACAAGACCACAAGGGAAGAAAATGAGAATAACAAATAGTGTAAGATTGCTAGCCCAAAGCCTATTTTAAATGAAATAGTAAACTATTCAAACTAAATTATGATGTAAAATCATTTGAATTTTAATTTTATTATTTAGTTGAAGTACACATACTGCATATTAAATGCCTAAAAACCATAAAAAAATAAAAGTACACTAAAGTATGTAATAAAAAGAATGTTCAATATTATAGTAAAAATATAAGATTATAATGAATCAGTCTTGCTGCTGTATCTCATTTTTAACTTATATTTTTTACATTTTATTGTATGTATAAGAAATGTATTTAGATGTACTTTAATTTTATGATGTGTGACACTTTTGACTCGACTGGCTACAAGTGATAAGGAAAGTATGTTATGCAGCACTTGAGCAATTTTACATTAGATAGGTATAATTATATCTGATATTACATTTATTATAAAAGTTTTAAATTCAAATGTATGTCAGCAACATTTGTACATGAGTAAGTGGAGTAGATCTGTACACATTTTAACTTGGGTACCTACACAACTATATCTACTCTAGTACATACAGATTTTTCTGAAAGTCAAGGATCACTATTCGTGTGCACCGTGACCACTGCAGAAAAAAAACCAAGTCACTTGTTTTTTATAGGGCGCTCAGTTGAGACAGACAAAAAAAAAACAGTCTGAACAAGAGGTAGCTACAAAAAAGCGGGCAGGTTTTCGATGCATATTTTTTTCTCGTCTTCTTGCAGCATCACTCAGTAATTCTAATACACGAAGTACCAGAAATGCCCCGACCTACAAAGTACGGTACTCTAATAACGATAAAAAGAGTCATTTTATACCAGTAGCGTTATTTTTATATCCACCTCGTAAAGAAAACAAAAAAAAAACAAGAGTAATAACATGAAAAGGCGCACATAAAACTTATAAAATTACTTACAGTAGCTGGTTTTTGGCAGATACCACATTTATCCATTATTATAAGTTCACAAATTTACCAAATTGTACCGAAAAAGTCTTAAAAACCCCGAAAAATTAATAAATTTCACTTCATACGACAGCATCTGTGGAGAAGAGAAAAAGACAATTGATTGAGGGGGGTGCAGGGCGGGGCAAGCGGCATCTATCAACCATAGACTGAAATTGTTGCCAATATAGAAAAATAACAAGGCAACAAGCCTCTTGACGACTTCAGTGTTGGTGGCTGGTGCCAGTTTTCAAATGCAGAGTCAGAGTCACTAAACGAACGGTTATTTGTAAGGAAAAAAAAAGGTTTAGGTGACTCCGTGTTTGAATGGCACTTCTAGTTAGTAGTAGTGGGCTAGTGGACGACTGGTGGGCGTAGTGGCTAGGTCAAAGAACAATAAAATATAATATTACTCTATATACTGCGGGCACTGCGGCTCGCCTCATGTAGCTCGGCTTTTAGCCAACCAAAGACAAAACAGACAACAGAAGGTTGTCAACTTGTCAACGTCAATATTGACATGATTTTTGACAATTTGCAAATTCGTCTTCGTCTCGTGTTTTTCTTCGGAATTACGTTTTAATTATTTTACAAACTATTATTATTTGAGTGGGAAATGTGATTTATTGACATAATTATTGACTCCGACTATACTCCATGCTATTTATTATTTCAGTATTGATATTCCCATGTAAAGTTTGTGGTTTGTGTAGTTTACTGTGACCCGCGTTCATATCGTCGAAGATGTCTCAATCGGAGAAGCCAGTAGTAGCCAGTGGTGCTCAGCCGATTGTGAAGATCGGCCACTACACCCTGGGCGCGACCCTTGGTGTAGGCACGTTTGGGAAGGTCAAAATAGGAGAACACCAGTTGACAAAACACAAGGTCGCCGTCAAGATTCTAAACAGACAAAAAATCAAGTCACTGGATGTAGTAGGCAAGATTAAAAGAGAGATTCAAAATCTGAAACTGTTTAGACACCCACATATCATCAAGCTTTATCAGGTAACTATAAACATGTTCACAAAAGGGTGAGATTGGGAATCATGCATCTATGCTTTGTTTCTGTTATTTCTGTAAAAAATGGCTGATTATGTTGAACTTCTTCTATAATAGACAGGTAGTTTTGGTTTTGTTTATTGCATTTACTCAGCGATAGTCTCTTTTCTAAGTAAGACCTAACTCTAAAACATTATTTCCTATCAATATCTTATTACAGGTGATCTCCACCCCAACAGACATTTTTATGATAATGGAATATGTCTCTGGTGGAGAGCTCTTTGACTACATTGTGAAAAGAGGCAAGCTGCAAGAACATGAGGCAAGGCGGTTCTTTCAGCAGATCATCTCTGGAGTGGACTACTGCCACCGGCACATGATCGTGCACAGAGACTTGAAGCCCGAGAACCTCTTGTTGGACCACAATATGCATGTGAAGATAGCTGACTTTGGGCTCTCCAATATGATGATGGACGGCGAGTTCTTAAGAACTTCCTGTGGATCACCGAATTATGCTGCACCTGAGGTTAGTGTTGACTAGCTGTTTGTTACCACTTAAAATGTGCATTGTGGAAAAACACAGTGTGTTTTTCAAAAGCAAAAACACATATCCATCATAGACAACTTCAAATAGATTTAAAAGTCATTCATATACAGGTTGAAACATTGGAATTCTGATTTCTTGCATAGTGGATTTTTAGACTCACTACACTACTAATCCACTATTTTCCATTTTTTTTTTTTGTATAAACATTTTTATTATGGGTTTTGTATGAAATACCAAACCATGAAGACTTGGTTTCTAGGAGTAAACACTTCATAAACAATACACTCCTCAGAGGAAGGTGTAAAAGTGAGGATACCCAATAATAAATTTAACACAAAATATATAATTTCCAACAGGTTATATCTGGCAAACTCTACGCTGGTCCAGAAGTAGATGTGTGGTCATGCGGTGTAATTCTTTATGCATTACTCTGTGGCACACTACCATTTGATGATGAACATGTACCAACATTATTCAGGAAGATTAAGTCGGGCATATTCCCTATTCCCGAGTATTTGAACAAGAGTGTGGTCAGTCTTCTATGTATGATGCTGCAAGTGGACCCGATGAAGAGAGCGACAATTGAAGATGTAAAAAAGCATGAGTGGTTCCTGAAGGAATTGCCTGGATATTTGTTCCCATCTCCTGTTGAACAGGTAAGCAGAATTTAACAACTAACTCGGAAAGTATTTGGAATAAAAAAAAAATATTTAGAATATAACATTCTAAATACTTTCCCATTATAGTTAGTAGAACTTCTTTTACATCATAATATCAAGAGACACAATCAAAACTGTTATGTATCTGGGTTCCTTAACGGGTTACCTGTTCCTTACCTGTCCCGAGGATCAAATATGATTCATGACCATTGTCTATTGTTTTTTGTTTATAAACAGCAAATGGTTAAAGATACACTTAACTATTAATTATCTTTTATTATTACTACATAGCCTTACATACTGAGTTTACACATGGCACCACTGTGGTTGGTGCCGTGTGTGTAGATCTTACTGTCATATTATTTTTACATTAAAATAAATCTTTTGCATTTTTAGGATAGCAGCGTAATTGACACAGAGGCGATAGGAGAAGTGTGCGACAAGTTCGGCGTGAAGGAGCACGAAGTACACAATGCCCTGTTGAGTGGGGACCCACACGACCAACTCGCCATAGCCTACCACCTCATTATTGACAACAAACGTATCGCTGATGAAGCCGCTAAGGCAGAGATCAAGGACTTCTATGTTGCCAGTAAGTTTGAGTTTGGATTGCAAAATGGGGCATCACATTCAATTAATTTCTTAAGTCAATAGCAACAGCATTCACACTAACATCAACTCATTACACTTAATCCAATGAAAATTTATTAGCATTTAATTGTTGTATGGAGTTCTTATACAATTTCAGTGTCGACCCTAGTATTTACAGGTTTTGTATTCATAAATTTAAGGTTTTATCAGTCAGCTCGACGGTTGACAACAGTCCCAATAATAAACTCTAGTCTCTGGTATCTGGGATGTCTCATAAAAAGTTCAATTTGAAGATAGTCATTCTTTAGAAAGGGATTTAGACCAATAACTCTACCGTTCTTGTCCAGTGCGGGTTGGTGTTTCTTTTTTGTTTTTGTATTGCTGTTGTTTGTATTGCAGGTAGCTCACCTCCGACGGTGTCGACAGAGTCATCTCGCCCGCATCCAGAGCGCATCGCCCCGTTAAGGGATAGCTCGGCGCCGTCGCGGGACAGCGCGCCGCCCGCGCAGCCCGCCAACGCACGCGGCACGCCCGTCAAACGGTACCTATGCCTATCCTACTAATATTATAAACGCGAAAGTTTGTAAGTGTGGATGCATGGATGTTTGTTACTCTTTCAAGTAAAAACTACTGAATGGATTTTAATGAAACTTTACAATAATATAGCTTATACGCCAGAATAATACATAGGCTACAATTTATAAAGATATTGTGTGAAAATCCTGCGCAAACAAAGTCGCGGGCACCAGCTAGTGTTTAATAGTTAAATTGCCGTTCAATACTTTTTATCCCAAAAACTTGGAGTTCTCGTCGAATTTCCGAATAACAAACCACTATTGATTTTACCGCTTACGTAAAAGCAGATTCTCATTTTAAATCGAATTCCAAAAAAGGAGGTTATCAATACGTTGCAATCTTTTTTTATGTATATTCATCGATTATCACGAAGACGCCTGAATCGATTTAGGAAATTCTTTTTTAGTTTGAAAGTGTTTAAGGCTCGGCGCAAACGAGCCACTACAAAACGCGGCCACTGACCACTTAACTACTAATTTAGTGGCCGCCACCGGCGTCATCGTGTGCGGCGAGTCCATACGAAATGTTTGAAAACTACAGGAAAGTGGTCGGTGGCCGCGTTTTGTGGTGATCCGTTTGCGCCGAGCCAACTTCCGAGGTGGTCCCATACAAAATTTTTCAAATCGTTTGTGTAGTTTAGGGGTGTAATCGGTTTTTAGTTTTGACATTTTTTTTACATCTTTTTGCCAGGGCTAAATGGCACTTGGGCATCCGATCTCAGAGCAAGCCGAACGACATCATGCTGGAGGTGTTCCGCGCCATGAAGGCGCTCGACTACGAGTGGAAGGTCATCAACCCATACCATGTTAGGTGAGCGATCGTTTTTTCTCAAATTTGCCGGGTACCAGGAATGTGTTTACGTTTCACGTGCCAAGTTTTTCGCAACAAGGGATTTCGCAAGACCATATTGAATATTCACTACACAACACAATTTCTAAATACTCCCTACTAACCTTTTATTGATATCAATGATATATAAGGCGCAGTTCATGGTTTAAATGAATTGGTAGGTATAGTTTTATTGGACCTACAAAATAAGGTAAAGAAATTAAACTGTTACTTATTAGCAAAGCTGAAGCTCCCATTTCAAAGAATTAAGATGTTAAGAAAGAATAACTACTTTTCAGGGTACGAACACTAAACAAAATGACGGACAAGTACGTGAAAATGTCTCTCCAACTTTACCAAGTGGACTACAAATCGTACTTGCTGGACTTCAAGTCTCTCTCTGGGGAGAAAGAGGAGTCGGACGAGGAGGTTGCGTCCCCCCTCCTACCCATCCTGCCCCCGCCCGCGCCCACAGGCAGGCCGAGCGGACACCACACTATGGAGTTCTTCGAAATGTGCGCAGCGCTTATTATTCAGCTCGCGAGATAATCTGGTAAGATGTGACTATGTTTGGGGTCTATCGAACATGTATACTGAAACTACACATTTTGGTGAAGTACTTTTTACGCCTTTTAACATAATTATTTCTCTTCCTTGTTACTAGATGGCGCTGGTAATAGTTAAAACATTAAAATCTTGTATTACTATTATTTAAATAAATTAGTGTTCTAATTAATTAAATATGATTTATATGAAATGCAATAAATATTTTAAAAGTTTAATCAACATGTTTGTCACGTTTTTGAAGTCGTGCGTGCTGCCATCTCTGTGAGGCTACCCAGCAACTCCAGTTTTGCCTACTTACGGGCCCTCCAATAGTTTCTATGGCGTAGGGTATCTGTTACGTTAGTAATTATCTTCGCTATTATGTTCATTGGGAAAGCCATTCAGTACCGTGAACTGCCTAAAATAGTTTTAGTATATGATGTCAGACCTTATATACTCATATATCAGTATCGATACCGTTATCGGTATTTGCCTTTTCTTTAATCGAATGTAGAAATCTGTCTGTATAAAGTTGTCAGTTTGTTAACAAGAACATTAAAATTACAGATTTTTGTAACGGTTACATAATCGGATCTAAGCAGTCTTTTTGTATACTAGTATACATGATGTGATGGAGCAAGAATCACCACAAACATTCTTATTAAAAGAAAAGTTTCTTACCTTCTTGTGAAAATTGAAATAGTCTATATATTTTAATTTATTCTTACTGAAATAGTAAATGCTGTATTTTATCTTTGTATTGTTTTCTTTATAAGCTAAAAAAAAATGTCGTGAATAAATTTGCTTGACAATATTGTATAAAATTCTATTTAAAGATGAAATGTTTTAATCTGATTGAAATCATTGAAGATAGATTTTAGATATTATGCTTAAAACTGTACCAATTTTCCGCTGCTCCGATTAATATAATCTACGATAGTGACACCATTTGGTACTTTCGACGGGAAATGCTTGCTACGCCAAGGAATATAAAAGAACGTGTTACAGAATAAATAAATAAATATATAGGGACAAATTACACTGATTGAGAAAGAATGTAGACCTTGAAAGGTGTTCATTTTTTTATTCCTCGGTAGCAAGCGTATTCCGCGGAACACGCCCAATTTAATTGTGATATTCGTGCGTTCGGTTTACGCTATATAGTTAACCAAAGAAACACAGCAAGCAACATTAAGTGCCTTTTTATTAATAAGAGATTGTTATTCCAGAAAATACTCGACCGCCATAACACGACAATGTCAAGCTTCCAACTTCCATTTTCTATTGCTAACTAGTGTTGCATAACTGTCGATAGTTGAACTCGACATATTAATGTTTTTCAAGGCCACGATACTATCGATAGACTGTCGATATTTTATTAATAGCTTGCAAAGCTATTGCTAACATTTTCACAGCAATCTTTGTTTTATCTTTGGCTGGCGAGTATGTTATATGCAGTGTAGGTAATTAACGAATATATTTTCTTAAATTGATACCAAATCTGTGCAAATGCCAAAACACTTTTCGATTTAATTAATGCTCAAAATTTAATAAGGCACAAATGTATATTCATGAATCAATTTTGGAATTGCGGAGTCTAAAAGAGTGTTCTAATGTTCCTCAATAAAGTAGTTAGATAATTTTAAAATATATTTTGTCACATTCACTGCCTGAACACAGGATGTTAGTGTAGTCTTATCATTTCAGTGAATAGTCTTGAATAAAATAAAGTAGGAAGAAGTTGCCAAATTACTTATGAACTATGCAAAAAGAAAATAACGAATAGAGATATAAGTTGTATTTTAACCGACTTCCAAAAAAAGAGATTATCAATTCGTCGCGATCCTTTTTTAGGGTTCCGTACCCAAAGGGTAAAAACGGGACCCTATTACTAAGACTTCTTTATGCATTTTCATCGATTATTCGAAGAAGCCTGGACCGATTTGGAAAATCCTTTTTTTGAAAATGTATAATTGCGAGGTGTTCTCATAAAAGTTATATCAAAATGGAGCTGAAGTCTGTTTCTAGTTTTGACAAATTATTAATTAAGGATAGTTGTTCAGTATCCTGCCAGTATTTGCCACATGTTCGATAGAAATGATAAGTATGTACACTAATATCCTGAGTAGGTTACCTACATATTTTACATAGTGTCACAGAGTTAATATGAGTATTACATACAGGACGGAATCCCCTAAGATCCGCACTACATGAGTCCCCTTCCCCCGTCTTCGCACCTTGTCGGGTTGAGCGGTTGGCTACGGGCGCCTGGCCGCCTCGTCAAGGCGAGAACGGGAGGACGCATATTGCGCGGGACTTCAGGAGATTCTGTTCTGTATACACGGTGATTTTTTATTGGTTTTGGAGCCGAAGGCCACTTAATAAGAATCGTTAGTAAGACCTAATTAACTAGTCAAAATAAAAATTCAGAACCAATTTTTTTTTACTAAAACTCGAAAGTAAAATCGTGAGATCAATAAGTAGTGCCGCTGCCGGCCGGCAGCGTCCTACTACGAGGAACTACGAGGTCTCGATCGAAAATAATTTTTGTAACTTTTTTATCTTATGTCATACACAAATTTGGGTTACGTATATGGATAGAGTAATTTATTTACTATACGACATTTTCTTTTCCAAAACCAATGAAAGTCAGCGTGTATAATACTTATGTTCATTTCGTGATAGTGTAGTAGTATACACTAGATATAATCTGCGGACTGCGGATGTTTTGTGCATAATGTAATTGGCACGTTATAACTATTTATAGTATTGAGGCAGAGGTATTTAAATAATTTGGACTAAGGGAGATTTAGGGCTAGGCTAGTATAGTTAACCTGTAGTTAATTAAGTTTATTTAATATTTAAACAATGTACAAATTATATGTATTGTACAGCTTTATTTCAGTGTGTTTAGTGCAATTCCTAAATTATACTTCCATTGTACAAGTCAATATTAAATCTCATAGAGATAAAATAATGGTTTTATTTATTTTGAACCCAGTTATCGAATCGAATCGTGTAAAAAGCAATAACGGTCTCTAGTAGTAGCAAGCCTTCTGTTTGTCGTAAATTTAGTTTCATACCATTCAGTGTATATACATATATATTTTTGAAGACCTCCGTGGCGTAGTGGTCACCATGCTAGTCCGCCACCCAGAGGTCCCGGGTTCGATTCCCGGTCAGGGCAAGTTGGAGAATGGCCTTTTTCAAATTGTCCTGGGTCTTGGATGTTTATCTATATATGTATTTGTTATAAAATATAGTATCGTTGAGTTAGTATCCCATAACACAAGTCTGAACTTACTTTGGGGCTAGCTTAATCAGTGTTATTTGTCGATATATATTTATATGTATATGTCCCTCCTACGTTGTATATAGGTAATCTACTAGTTGACTGAACCTTTGGACGTCATGTTTTGTTTTTTAGCAGACGTCTTTAAGAACTTTTACAGCTCTCTTGACGTAAGCTAAGCATTGCATTTGTGTGAGTACACACAAATAGGGTAAGTGAGACAGACCTGAGGCACAGCAAGGCCCGCATCGGTTTATATTGATTTTTGAAACTCTACCTGAGACGCGGCACGACCCTCGCGTGTTGTCTCCCTGCTGCGCACTTTTCGCCTGTACCTTTACATTTGACACCGCTAGCAGGTTGACGTTTCAGTGTTGTGTTTGGATTATAAGTAAAGTAACATTTATAATAAATAATAAAATAAATTAACATAATGTCGTATTGCTTTTAATAATTAAAATAGTTCATTTCTTTCTAATAAAACATTTATTTTCTCAGCTCTAGAGGACTGCACAGTATTAGAAAACTTTGAAAAGATGAATGCAATCGGTTAAGTCATCGACAAGTTATAGCGTGACTTATGTGCATATTTTTCTACGTCGAAGTATAGATTACAGCGTTAAAAAGCTACGCAAAACTGTACCTTATTCTAGAGGCGAAGAATAAATAAAAAGCCAGTGAACACATTAACAGAATACTGTAATTTATTACAGATCTAGAAATATATTTAAAAATGACTAAGGATTTGGAACAATCAAATGGGATAGATTACTATTTGATACTATTCCATAAATTAAATTACACTTGTCTTGGGATCGGATAGGCTAATAACATTACAAAACATATTATTACATCCTACGAACACGCTTGCTATACCACAATTAATTAAAAGCATGTCGAATGTTTATTTTCTGTCACCATTATTGTCATTCGAAGGAGGTTGGGCTGTGGTCACCTAGCTCTAGACTTCATCTCGTTCTGACTCATGCGCTTTTGAAATGTGTGTGAATGGAATACAGACATTTATGTAATATAATATAATGTTGGCTCACATATTGCACGTGTCAAGAATTAGATACATACCTACAACAGGTATTTTATGCTCTATTCCCAAATAATTAGGTTCAATTTTAAATAACAAGTGGCGAAAATCCATACTATCCATACTAATATTACAAATGTAAAAGTAACTTTCTCTGTTTGCCTCCCTATTAACTAAACCACACTGAACCGATTTAGATTTAATTTGGTATGGATATGGTTTAAGACCAGGGCAAAGACATAGGATACTTTTTATCCCAAAAATCATCCATTGAGAGAATGAAGAGTGGAACTTTTTATGGGGAATCCTATTTTGCCATACAAAAGTAGACTTTAATAAAGTACCTAAGAAATTACTATAATTCAAATAGTCTATTGTTACTTTATGTTAATCTCCTTGTCGTCAATCAATAAAGTCGAAGCGTCAGCCAGGCCATAACCTGCTCTGCCATACATACATAAACGCTGGCCCTTCAGGCCCAGTCCTACCCTGGTTACACATAATGATAACAAAGATGGTGAAAGAAAATTGCGTTTGACACGCGTCTATTTCGTGGTACCTAGTTGACTGAACCTTTGGACGTCATGTTTTGTTTTTTTAGATTCGCCAAGATACACTGGAAATACACGGACGACATCTTACGCACATCAAAATTTGTACTAAATTCTCCTAATTTCAGAAACAATTCAAATAATGTGTACTATCAAATTCAGTCTTCACTTAACAGCCTATGTTTTAGGCATTTTTACATGACATAAATAACACAATGTCAAAAACAAATTTCTGAATTGTAGACAAACAATTTCAATCATTTCCGAAATTCATATTTTTTTTATACTTAACAAAATAATCAGTGTGCCTGTCTGTGTATTTCCAGGTCTATAGTCTGTCAAGAAAGAGTTGACAAATGAATTCGCACTTTCTCTCGTGTCTTTTTGGAAGAACAATATCAAATTGGCTGATTTCTGAAGTCCGCATCCAAATTACCTATTTATCGACATCTTTATACTGTTTCCATATCGTTTTTATCTTTGACAGTTTTTACAACCTGAAATCGACTTTAATCATAGAGTTATTTTACTTTCAGCTATAGAGACTAGAGTACAGTGTAACAACTCTATAGTAATAATGTAAAATCGCTTTTATATTGATTTGTCAGAGGTAAAAACTATATGGAATGTATGTCTACGATCATAGTTGTAATATGAGTTCAATTGTTTAACCTAGACCCTGCCTAACGAATAATAGAGGAAGCGAAGAGACTAATAAGTGCAGGGCGTACATACCCACCTGCTTTTCATGTAGTCCGCCTAGCTCGAATTTCCTACGCTTTTGCGCGGCACCAGAGAGGTTTTTTGCGCTTTTTCTACTTGCTTGACACTATCAAAAAAGTTTTTTCGTTTGACAAATAATGTCAAGAAAACGCATCCTTATGGAACGTACCACGCAAAGTTGTAACTATAATGTTAGGCAGGTTTACAATTTTCCAGTTTATTACACGCAAAAACTTTGTTAATTTACTTCAGTACGGTATTACACGCAGAAACTTTGAGAATTTACTTCAGCACGGTACCAACCAAAACAAATTAAGAAAATCAATTTACACAATACAAGTTTTTTTCCTGTTGTATACAATTTCATTGAAGCAATATTAATTAATTATTTATATCGTTAACATTTTGTTTAGACCGTGCAGGTCATGTATTGCTTAAATTTATTGTACGAGTACGCAACAGGCAAGAAACTAGCACTGTGGAAATGGGTCTTAACTCGTGGCTAAGCAGGGTATGAGTCCAGTTTATCTATCTTCTTTTTTATTAAGCCGTTCATGTCCCACTGGCAATTAGCATTGGCTTCTGAGAATTTAGTTGTGAAAGATACCGTGTTCGCCAACTCTTTCCTGGCGCGGCGCGGGCGGTGCGGGATCAGGGCGCGGGCGCGGGCGCGGCGGGCGCGCCGTCGTCGGGCTTGCTCTCGAGCGAGAAGGGCGGGATGCGGCAGTCGAACGTGTAGCCGTCCTCGCGCTCCATGCGGAACGTGCCCCTGCCACACAACATCAGCATCAATACAGAGCGGTTGTTGTAGATTTGATCGCGCGCTTTCGTGTAGAGTGGACGTCCATTTTCAAATTGAGCCAAATGTATATTAGCCTTACTAACGCGCGTAGAACGCCGTGCTAAGAGCGGTGTGTGTACGCGACCAACGCGCGCTCAACGCAACGCCTAGCGCCCAGTATGTACTAGCTCTTAGAACTAGGTTCTTGTCGGTGATGTATTTTCCAAGTCTCCCTATTATCCGCTTAATGCTTGACCTTCCTATACGACACAACTTTTGCCTTTTCTTTTACTTCAACACATCACATTAATATTATAAACGCGGAAGTTTGTGAGTGTGTATGTTTGTTACTTCTTCACGCGCAAACAGCTGGACCAATTTTGTCAAAATTTGGTATGCAGGAAACTGACACCCTGGATTAACACACGGGGCGCAGCCAGTAAATTAATAAATATATTTTCATACAGACACATAGAGTTTGTCTATCCTGTGCCACCCAAATATAATATTGGATCTAGCGAAACATTCATTTTGCTAGATATGCAGCTGTTGTCATAATTTAGGTAAGATTAGTGTCTACCCTGTCAAATATAATGTCGCACGTCCAGTGGCGGATTTACAGTAGGTTAATTATATTTGCCTCCCCCTACTCATCCTTTTTCGGAACTTTCGGTGCACAGAAGAAGCAATCTCACCACATGTGGCCGCTGGGCGCCTGCAGGCTGACGTGGCTGCTGTACTGGAAGGCGGGCGAGTGCCGCGCCAGCACCGGCTCCTGCCCCACCACGCCGCGCCCGCGCACCGTCTCCAGCGTGCCGCTCAGCGAGAAGATGCGCCAGTGCCGCTCGCGCAGCTGCACCGCCTGCGGGCCGAGGTTCTCCAGACGGATGCAGTACCGCCACTGTTCAACAATAGATTAAAACTCGCGTGGTAAACTCTTTGCAGACCTTTTTTAACTGACTTCCAAAAAAGGAGGTTATCAATTTATCGCGACCTTGTTTTTGAAGACGCCTGGACCCATAGAAATTTTATCAAAATTGGTTGTGTAGTTTGGGGTTGAAATCGGTTTTTATTATGAAACAAAGAAAGACTAAAAAGTCTTTCTTCCTTAGGTACCGCGTCATTCCTGAAGATTGCCAGTCAGCTCTTTAAATTTTGATTTGTCCATGGCAAGCCTGAACAATTGTTCTACCGTTTTGTTACCAGTCCATTGTCGGATGTTCCTCAGCCATGACATTTTGCATCCCACCTTGCGCTTTCCAGCAATTTTACCCATCATTTTGGTCCTAAGTAGATGATATTGTGGGTTTCTCAACACATGCACTTATAGCTAGGAGGTTAAAAATCACCTTGTATGTTAGTTTTAGAATTCTATAAAAAGTCAAATATACTTCAAAATATAAACATACAATATTTTTGGGTGATTTGACCCATTTTAAGAGAAGATGTCAAGAGGCCGGGTCATATGGAAAGAAAGAGGGGAGGCTTTTGCAAAACAATAGGACCTAAATGGCAAATAAAAAATATATATGTATTTAAAAATATACTACTGCTCACCCAATAAACAGCGGAGTTCTGTGACTCGCGGCTGCCCATGTAGAAGGGTATGACGGTGACGCGCACGCCCTCCGTGGTCTCGCGGTGCACGTCGCTCAGCTCCAGCCACGGGTGGTTCTTCTTCTGCCACGCGCGCAACGTCTCTTGGGCTATGAACGGGGGATCTGAAATCATTATCAAGCTTGAAAATGTTCCTTACAGCTAACATTGCTAAATGATAAACAGCTTAGACACTTTGTGACGTTTTTGTGCCTACTAACTAATTAGGCTAATTTTACATCTTGACAGGGTATATATATTCTATGAAATATATAATATGAAACGAATTTTGATAAGTTACGATATATAGACTATGTCACTATTTCTGATACCCACTTTCAAATGGCCTCCTGAGTTTTGAGACACTGGGCCTTATCTAACTCGTAAGGCCAAAGACGTGATAGGTTATCTAAGTCATGCCAAGAAAGCGCATGTCTAAGGCCATAATAGGTATCACAGATATAATTTATTAATTTGTTATTATTTTTATATCGAAGACATAAGGTCCATTTTAGTTTCAGCACACCTGCTACACACACAGACCGTTGATAACAGGTATGCTGGGGCTTACAGTTGTGGGTGGGCGCCGGCCGGCAATAATTTGCATGAACTGACGGAATCACAAAAAGAATTCAAATCACATAGCATGTAAATTTCACTTCCGAAGTAACACCTGAATCTATTAACTAAAATAAAATATAACATACCTTTATCTGGATTATGCATAAGGAACTTGTCGAAGAGCTCATGCTGCAGCGGCACGCGCTCCACCGAGGTGTACGGTATGATGTCATCGTGGGCTACGTAGTCTAACCCGGGGATGGCGTACAGGCTCCGACTCGACTCCTGGTTGCCGAGGAACGTCACCGCCTCTGTTTGGGCTCTCTGAAATATACATTTTAAGTAAAGACGCTAATATGATAAAAAAAATATTTTAGTTTTCTGATTTCAGAGAGAATATTATCAATGAATGAATGAAAAAATGAATTTTCTGTTTTTATGTGAGTAAATTTTTAGGCAGATCCTGGACTGTAACAGCAGAACTAAGGAAGCAACCGGGAATTACGTGTTTCCTGTTTTCAAAATACACTAACATGTACAATCGATCAATCTGTGATTTATGACAACATTTTCCCACTATGTATAGTATACCTTTAAATTATAAAATTATAAGAAAAATTAAATTATAAAATAAACAGGAATTCCTTCTCTGGTTTTGGAGTTTATAAATATGATGGAGAATTTCATAATATGATGGAGGAGATGATAAAAAAGTTAAAATGGCCATAAATATGTTAATCTCTGAAGGTGTGAGTGTATGTGATTGTTGTGATTTATTGTTTCATTATGTATGATTAATTATTTATTACATATAAAAATATAATTCATTGAGGATCGGGGTCCCCTAATCCTCAATAGATTATATTTTTATAATTAACTAGATATTCATAATTATAGTGTAAGTTATCCATAAACAGATGTATATGTGAAGTGTTAGCTCATGTCAGTTGTGTAATTTTAGGAATCCACAGTACTATGATTTGTGATTAGTCCTGATTGGCCCCGATCTTTGGGATTTGGGTATTTGCCAAAAAAATTCATGTCTGATATTTTGCAATAATGCTTTAAAATAAGAAGCACATATTGTTGAAATATGATGACAATTTATCTTATACCTTTAAACGAGCAATTCTTGTATATTTATTTATTTACTAGCCGAAGCCTGCGACTTCGTTCGCGTGGACTTTATGTCTCTGGAAAATGCTCATCAGGCTGAACAACTTTTACTAAGGCGGCATTTTTATATCTCTTATAGTTTAGCTGGACCATTATGGTTCTGCATCAGGCGTTCCATTTTCCAAAATCATTTATACCCTATATGTTGCCCAGGCTTAATAGCTATATAACAAAAAAATTTTCATTCGAATCCGTCCAGTATTTCCGGAGATTAGCGTGTACAAACAGACAAACAGACAAACAGACAAACAGACATACAGACATACAGACAAACAGACAAACAGACAGACATTTTTTTTTAAATTCTTACTCTATTACTACGTCTCCATCGCCCCCAATATTTTTTTTGGAAATATATTTAATGTACAGACACACTTTTTTTACTGTTTTATTATATGTATAGATATGTATATAAATTTCTGTGACCTCAAAAATGGCTCTAACGATTTCGCTGAGAATTGGTATATGGGGTTTTCGGGGGTAAACAATCGATCTAGATTAGTCTTATGTTTGGGAAAACGCGTGTTTTCGAGTTTTCATGCGTTTTTCTTTCCACGCAGAATACGGTCGCAAATTTCGTCGCGCCGGCCGCTATCCGTTTGGCTCAGCGGTTTAAGATGCGGACCGCTGAAAGAGTGTTACGGGTTCGAATCCCACTCGGTCATACTTTTGATTTTTTTTATGTTTAAGTTTATATATAATTTTTTATTTTGTATTGTTTTTAGACAAGTTTAAAAAAATTTAGTTAATGTTTGAGATGTAACCGAGCAAAGCTCGGTCACCCAGGTACTATTCAGTAAATAAAGAAACCAAGCATAATTTTCCAGTTAGATAGACTCTCCTACAAAAATAGAAAATGACAAATACCTACATAATTCATATTTTGAACTGTAAATTTATTAACCAATACTAATCAATTACTGAATTAAACAACCATTTTATGAACTCAGACACTACTCAATTAAAAAGCATGACTTAATGCAAGCAATGCGATGTTATGACTTTATTAATTCACAAACACAACATAGAGTTATGTTAATATTGCCATTATACCTTCTTCTTCCATTCTGGCCTCATGTCGATGGTCGTTTGCACGGTCAAAAATAATCAGTTCTTTTTAATAACTTGTCCAAATATATGTATATACTTAAATATAAAACTCAATATACTTCTAAGCGTGAAGCTATCCTTGATTGGGTCAGAGAATAATGTAACAGCAAAACAATTATACACACACAGAATAAGGTAAGATGAAGGTTATCGTTAGAGCCCATACATTAATATAGGCATTCAAGAGATAGTTAAAATATAGTAATGCTAAAAATACACACAATATTAAAGGTTATTCAATGTATACTTTATATACAAAATATTATCAAAAAAAGAAAATATTGTAATATCATAGGGATGAAAATTCATTGAATAATGCCTGTAAGGTTAAGGACTAAATTATTGAAAACAAAAATAATAAGCTAGAAGCATTTATATAGCAAAATTAAACCAATATAAGTATACTCACTATGTACGGAGCATCTCTTGTGTCTATCAAGACCTGATAAAAAGTATGGGTTCTGCCCTTCACCTCCTTGCCAACATTAGACAGAGAGTCACTAGAAGCCTCTCCAGTGCTCGAAGAATCGGTATTTTCCTTCTTGTTAGTGGCGTCTCTATCGTAGACTCGAGCCAGCCAGGGGAAAAGTATCACCCCACGATACCCAAACACTTTATGTAAAATAAGCTGTCCAGTATCATATTTGCCTGATGTTTTGGGCGATTCAAGTTTCCCAACTTCAGCCAATCTACGAAAACAAAATATTTTTATAGGTTATGTACGTAATAGTAACATTGAAACTTGAACTTGAATTTCTCACTCACCTTGTGTAATGAGCTACATGGGTTAATAATATCCTAGATGCAGTTAATCGTAAAGGATTTGTTGGTACAAATCTCAACAATATCTCCATTTTATCATTGTTATTTGCTATTTTTTTCGTACATTTATTAGTTTTGTTTGATTTGGCAAAAATGACAGCACTGATTTGATTACAGTGACAGATGTCAGATGACAAGCAAAATCTGATGTGTGTGTCCAGTGTTGCCAGAGGTACGATAATTATCGTACAACATGTACGATAATTTCAACTCCAGGCACTCCAGCGAATCGAAGTAGAACCTACCTAAAGTGCTATTTTTCAAACGCAGAGTTACTAAACGAACGATTTTTTGTAAGGAAAATCTATTCGTTTAGGTAACTCCGCGTTTCAAAAATAGCACTTCTACACAGAAAATAAACGTCATTTTATTTTATAATTTCTGAACGAAAAGTTCAAAGTGCTAAGCAAAATTTTAGTTTGTTTTGAGCTTTTTTACTGCTTGTTTTTATCAATATTTTAAGACAAAAATGTTGAGTTCTTTAGCTAAATCAGTACAGATATTTGGTAAGAGTAATAATAACCGTATTCCTGCCGAATTTATTTCGAAACTTGATCTCTTCATTATAGTTCACAATTATTTCACATTGTAACTTTTCAGCACCGACTGTTCGTCAATCAAGATGTATCGCCTCACTCTCAGCATTGCCAGACACTTACCAGATGTTATACAAGACATGCAGAGATTTCGCTGAAGCGGAATTAAAGCCCAACGCAGCGAAGTTTGACCGGGATCACTTATATCCAGAAGATGCTATAAAAAAAATGGGTGAGCTGGGGTTGATGGCAATAGCAACCCCGGAGGAACTCGGCGGAGCTGGGTTGGATTATCTGGCGTATGCCATAGCACTGGAAGAGATTTCCAGGGGCTGTGCATCAGCTGGAGTCATTATGTCAGTTAATAATTCATTGTATCTTGGACCACTCTTGGGTTGGGGTACAGACAAACAGAAAAAAGAGTTTGTGACTCCCTTCTGCGATGGTAAGTTTACATATTCTTAAGTTTTTTGTTAGATCCAGGAATTATATTTTAAAAAAGTGTTTTTTTAGGAAAAACAATAGGCTGCTTTGCTCTATCAGAACCTGGGAACGGCTCTGATGCTGGAGCTGCGTCTACCACAGCAAAAGACGGTGGTGACAAGTGGGTCTTAAATGGGACAAAGTGCTGGATAACTAATGGTTACGAAAGTAAGGCTTCAGTGGTGTTCGCCACTACAGACAAGAGCTTAAAACATAAGGGCATATCAGCATTTGTTGTGCCAAAGCCTACCAAGGGCTTGGAATTGGGGAAGAAGGAAGATAAACTGGGTATTAGAGGTTCGTCCACTTGTTCTTTAATATTTGAAGACTGTGAGGTTCCTAAGGACAGCATTTTAGGTGAACCTGGATTTGGATTTAAAATTGCCATGATGACATTAGATGCTGGCAGAATTGGCATTGCATCACAGGCTTTAGGTATAGCACAGGTAATTATTTAAAGTTCTACCATGACTTTAAGAGAGTTTACAACTTATATCTAAAACACCAAATAAAGAACCTAGCATTTTTCCATGAGGAAAAGAGATGTGTATGTTTTTGTAACCCTGCTTGCCAGCTACTAAACAAAGTCAAAGTATACCTAATCTTAATTTGTGTATGACATCTATACTTTTTAAAAACTAAAAACCAACCCCCTAACCACATAATAAATTTTGATAAAACCTCCATGGAACCACATGTAGGTATGCCAGTTCAATTAAAAAAAAAAACCTGATGGGTCCAGGATCCAGGCATCTTCGAATAATCAGTAAACATATATAAAAAATGTTTAATGCATTTTATCTATAGTAAAGTATGAACATGACTTTTTATAATTAAATTTTTTTAGGCATCACTTGATGTTGCCATTGAGTACTCATCAAAGAGGATAGCATTCAACAAGCCCATCATGAAGCTGCAATCTATCCAGAACAAGCTCGCTGACATGGCAATGAGACTAGAATCCGCGCGGCTGCTGACGTGGCGCGCAGCCTGGCTGAAAGACAATAAGAAGCCGTACACCAAGGAAGCAGCTATGGCCAAGTTAGCTGCCTCTGAAGCTGCTACTTTCTGTTCACATCAATCTATACAGGTATACTTTTTCATGGAAAATTATTATATGTATAAATATTTGAAGACCTGGCATAGTAGTCGCAATGCTAGTCTGCCACCCAGAGGTTCTGGTTTCGTTGGAAAATGGCCTTTTTGCAAATCATCCTGGGTCTTGGATGTTTATCTATACATATATTGTAGAATTGTTTCCAGCTAACTTTGGGGATAGATCAATCAGTGTGTTTTGTCCCTATATATTATTACCACTCGTGTAATAAAACAGTGAATAACCGGCCAAGTGTGAGTCAGACTCACGCACAATTATAGCTGCAATATATATTTTTTCGTAGATTCTTGGCGGTATGGGCTACGTGTCGGACATGCCAGCTGAGAGACACTACCGCGACGCTCGCATCACTGAGATCTACGAAGGTACTTCAGAGATCCAGAGGCTGGTCATTGCAGGGCAGCTCATCAAAGAATACGACTTGAACTGATTTAAGTAGAACGATCAGAGACAAACACCAAGGTTGCATCCGTATCCATCCGTAGGTTATGATAGCTACTAAGACTTATCACCACCGTCATCATGTATGCCCAGTAATTGTATTAAATTGAACTAGATCTTAGAACAAGATTTGGCTGCAAATAATTCCCTTTTTTCACACAGTTGAATGAATGTAGTATTCTGGCTTAAAAATAATGTCATTTGCCATTAATTTTATCCATTTTGAATGTGATGTTAGATCTTAGACCATATTTTAATTAAAAAATACTACATCTAACTATAATATAAAAAGCGCTATTGAACTTGCACTGAGGGGCCCCTAGGGGTTAAACTATATATATAAAAGACTGCTTTGTGTTCTCTAAAATGATTAATATATAGATGTAAGTGATAACTGATCATAATCTAAGTACTGGGCGGAGAAATAAGCCAACATAATATTATACTATGCAATATGCATGCTTGCATATATTGTGCAACATATGTAACAATTTTGCTTGGATTTCCATATGTGTTTTAAAAGGATCTGTAAATCAGTGTAAAAAACAATATTTTTGAATTTTTTTATTAGATTTAAATATACAAATGAAGTCTTGAAAGAAAGAAACTCATTGACAATATTTCAAACACTTTTTACCTGTTAATATATTATTATAAATTAAATTATACATAATTTTAATGTGCATTTCCTCAATGCTGCTAAGGTAAACTGTTTTGAAATACAACAATGTCTATACACAATAAATGCACATAAGAAATACTTTGATCAAGTGGAAATAAAGTTTATACACAACTTTGGCTACTTTTATTGACCAGGCCCTGAAAGAGACTTGTCCATGAATTTCCTCTTTGCAAAGCAGAGCCACCACTTGCTTGGTTTGCCATCTTCAGTGTTGAATACCTGAAAAGCACAATATTTAGCAGAGGAGTTATACTTAATGGGCTCCTTGCATTTGCAAGCCCAAAATACCAATCTGCCATTAAATTTAAAAATGCATTCAATGACTGATATTAATCAGCCTTGTGGTATCCGGCAGAGTAGAATAGAACTACTTCTAAATATAAAAATAAATACTACTACTTACTACTACTTAAGGTGGCTACACACGACACAATTTAGCATACAATCTACAGTAACAATCTGGTGCTGTACTGCAGATTGTCATGTGTGTAGATGTGTTGTGGCCCACAACACGTACACGGCTGCAGTAGAGCAACAGATTGTTGCTGCAGATTGTATTCCAAATTGTGTCGTGTGTAACCACTTTTAGGAATTAAAAGCTAAACAAAGTTTATAAAAATCAATGAGGCCTCTCCAACCCCGTCTGGCCAGCAAGGAGAGTGTAGGCCAAATCCACTGGGTGCATTGGTCAAGTAAGGTTCGTGTAGTACAGAGAGGGTCTTGCTCCTGCAGTGAAGACTTAAAAAGACCTGATAATGGTAATAAATTAAAAATCAAATGCAAACCTTCTCACAAACTCGGTTGCCTGTCTCATGTCTCAGCTGCTGGAGATATTGCCTCATCATATCTGAAAGTTAAAGAGAGAAATACTTTTACAATACAATTTATTGGTTTTATGAATTAATTTAGATTCAATTGATTTTTCCTTACTTTATCACCCTACATATTTGATGACTAAAATTAAATTTGTAAAGCTCCCACAGCTTGCTATGTTTTCTGCCTATGTCAATCAATGTGTAAGTTAACACAAGTCAAGAGTAGGAAGTACCCCAATCACAGATCTATAGATCCCAATGTTTGATGTAAGAGCAAATAAGACAGACTAGTAAAATCATCATTATCAAATCAGCCATGGGAAATTGATAGACATAGGCCAATGTTAAAAAGTCTTTAGAATTTAATAAATTAAGGCTTATGAAATAGTACTTATGAAGGTCTCAATGACATACCAGCTTCCTGAGGAGAGGCGGGCTTAGCATAGACAGAGTTCAAGGGAAACCCTGGCTCCCCAGGAATGTCAAACTTGGAAATGGCCAGCATGTACATCTCCTGCTGGCCCTGGTTCTTGTTGGAGCACTTCTGCAGCTTCTTCAGGCACTCGGAGATGTATAGAGTTAGGTAAATGAGCACTCGGTCCGCATCAGACTGGAATATAAATATACTTTTTCGTTTTCAAATGGTTGGAAATAATACAAAATACAATTGATACATCTCAGGGTTTATATCCAATTCTAGAATAGTTAATAAAAGATTATGCATGTCCCTATAATATGAACAAATAGATTATTTTTTGATAAAATATTTGGCCTCTACTTGTCAAATTATGGTAGGAGGTCAGTGGCTCGGTGGGAGAGTGCACTTCTCAAGCTCCTCCATACTTTAGAAGGCATGTATAAGCCATTGGCCCTGGCTGTCATCATTGTGGCAGTGGCAAGCTATGTCAGATCCCTTTAGGCAGCCCGAAAAATCTGTCACTAGTTTTGGTCACTTACACACACAAAAAACAAACTTTGTGATGATGTTTCAACAATGTAGTGGCATACTGTTAGAGACACTAATCCATCATTTGTAGGTTCTGGGTTTGATCCCCAGCCAGATGTTTATCTTTATATCCATTAATTATAAAATATCATTATCATCTTTATTATATATTTATTTATTTATTTGTCACACTCACAATAAATAAACTTGATAAATTAATATTTAAGGTATCTAGTCTGTCACAAATTCACAATACCCAGCAATAACATTGTCTTTATAAAAAAAGTTACAATTTTATGTGCAATCAGGTGGTAAGTATGTAATGAATAACAGCTTACCTTGATCTCGTAAAATCTAAAGAATACATTGGCTTTGAAATAGTTTAGTGCTTCGTCAATCACATCCAGTTCCAACTTAGGATTTGTGGGTGCTGGGCCCCTGAATGTAGTTCTGAGTGGTAGCATTGCTAAGTTGCCCACTGACATGGTGTATTCCGTCAAGGTTGAATGATAAGCCTGAAAGAAATAGCCACCAGAGGTTCTGTTATGATACTTCGGCATTCCTTATAAAATGTTTTAACGCATTAATAGCCCTGAAGATGGAAAAAGGCAATCAAAACAATGGGTTGCTAAACGCATTGCCTATTGATGTGATTCCGATTTTCGCCTCTTCCCTCAGCTTACGATCTGCACGGTAAGAGAAGCAGCTTATAAATTAATAATTGAGAAGTAATTACAGGCATTTTGATGACTAAATGATTTCCTGTTCACGGCAAATAAACATTCAATTTTCTTGCAGCACTTCCTGTATATTGTCTTTCTGTTAACACGGGTTACAATTTATTATGTTTTAAAACACTGCAATTAATAAAACTGCAATTCTGAAGCCCCAAGCCCCTAAATGATTTTATTTTATCTAGAAATCCACAAATTCCACAATCGGTGAATAAACCGGAGCGATGAATCATGCATGCATGACACTTGTGACATATGAAAGAATGACAATATTGAACGACTGTCAGTGACAATGACGTTTTCGTTCAAAAACTTATAGATGGATGGAAGTACTGCCTACGATTTTATTATATGATTTTTATTTTTTTTTAAACAAGTAATTAATACCTAATTATTGAACTTAAACCTAATATAAAAACTAAATTAAAATCTATGTGGGAAACTAAAATTAAACGAAGATTTAATAAAATAAAATACAGCCTGCAATAATTTTTTTTATGCTTTGTTATAAATAAAAAGTATAATGTAAATGTCAAATTTACAAAATGTCATTGTCATGTCGATCACGTCATCTCTGAAGAAATAAGCACATGTGGAGGTGCTTGTTTACTTTTTATTTTTATTCCAATAATTTATTTATACATGCAAGTCATTAAAAATGTCTGTAGAAACGAACAATAAAGTTCTATCTATCTTATCAAATATTCAGAAAAACAATGACGGCGCCAAGGACACCGAATCAAATTCATCAGAAGAAGAACTTTCTACCTCAACTAAAAGTGTGAAGAAAGATAAAACTATCAGAGGAAAACCTAAATCTGGTAGATTTTGGAAATCGCAAAAAGAAAAGTAAGTACTCAATATTACTATTTACTTAAATTTTTTAACCAAACAATAGTGTTTCTGTTTTGTAGTGTTTGTTCTAACCTATTACAGGTTTTCTACTATAAACAAGACAAAAGGATTGAAACAAGATTTTCAGAAAAAGACAGCTTTACGTTTAGAATTAAAGCGGACCAAAGAGCTATCTAAACAGGCGATGGAGCAACTGAAACAGAAAGAAGCAGAGAAGAAGGAGCGGAGAAGGCAGAACATACTGAGATCAGAGGAGAACAAGCGCAAAGCAGAGGTTGTGCAAGTGATCACTAACACCGCAAAGCTGAAGAGAATGAAGAAAAAGCAGCTGAGGTTTATCCAGAAGAGAGACACTAATAAGGAGGTGGAAGCTAGTAAATAAAATAATTATAGCATTTAAAACATTGTTTTTCACTTTTATAACCTCTCTTAACCATCTGGCTAGCACTGAGTGTGAGCCATATCTGGTTGATCTCACCAAATATGGCTCTGGTACTACAGTGGAGAGACATGATAATTTTCCTTTTATACGCTATATTCATAAAGTGATGCATTCATTGAGCAATCTCTGGTACGATAAACTTATAGTGCTATCCATAGACTTCTTTAGGTACTACTATCCTAACTCTATGGTGCTATCACATCATCGTGAGTGCCCTAAAAGAGGTCTAGGGTTACAAAACAGTGCGAGTTTGACCCTGAATTGGGCTTTAAATTATTTGAATAAAAAATGATTTGTGATAAGATTATTCTCGAATATATCATTTGTCCACTTAGTCTTCTTTTGAATTATTCTTTATTTCATTTGAATAAATACCACGAATAATAATATTTTATACCTATGCATTGATGGGCAAAGCTAATTAGCACCTAAAGTCTGTGTAAAAAAGCTGTTATTTAAAAAAAAGATAATCTCTACATGGACCTTGATGATTTTCGTAAAATTTATTCAATAATGGAATGTTTTTTTTTTAATTTGTTACTTGCCATTCAAATACATTTTGCCCAACTTTGCTTTGACCACATGCTACAATTTTTTAATCATAGTTTGGTCTGGACATTGACTTTTGTCCTCTAACTGCTTGGATATGAATGTAATGTTGATGTGATTTTCAATATTTTGTATTCTTCTGGAATCTAGGCCAGGTACAGGTCGGCTGTTAAGATAAATAAAATCAAACTCACAAATAATTCCATCTAATATTTTTATTTAGTATTGCTAGCAATTTACACTCACAGATACATATAAAAATTTTAAATGCATTTTTACCAGTTTTGTGGATAGGTAATGAACTGTGTAATATTTACATACCTTGAAGTGGGTGATTCAGATCATGTAACACCAATGAGATACAGACATACTAGTGCATGCTATGCTGCATTCAAAGTGCTATAGAGGCAATATACTCATATAATTTTTAGAGACTTTATTTTTTATCTACATAGGTATTCTTGCGAATAAAATTGCTCAAAACAATCATTGCAATTAATTTATAAAATCAACGAATATAATATTCATCTGTTTAACAGACTCCACATTCCCTCCAGATCACTTTTTCATGTATAAGAATGAAGCATAACACGAGTCCAGCATGTCTCACACTTTAGAACTATATAATATTTTCAATGTATTACATTATGTACATCAATGAAAATACTTGCTTAGAAGTGTTTATTTATACATACATAAATACATATCTAAAAAATACACCAAAATAATTATTTTACTTCCAAAAACCAGAGATGTGAAGTAAATTACCACCAATCACTAAAGCAATCTAAACAGGTCTACAAACTGTTCGGTGCCTTTTCTTCCAATATCCGAGCCTCAATAAAATTATATCACTTTTCAATACAATTACAAATACTGTTCATAGGTTAATTGTATCCATAACTTCACACAAGAAAACTTACCAATACAACTACGTATTAAAAATTATTGATTCATAAAGTAAATCAAAAATGTTATAAAAAGATATAAAAATCAAATCACACATTACCAAGTATACTTATCTATCTCTTACCACATAGTGTCTTAACATGTCTCATTAAATTCAATCAAATAATTTACAACAACAATACAGTTGTTATAATAATAACAACAATAGTTAGTAGCTTACTCTAAACATTTTGTCTATAATACTTCATTTTAACGTATAGAAAAAATCTTCATTGAAAACATCGATCTAAGGCAGTGACAACAAAGTATGACGACATTGAACAAAAAATTGTCATGGCGGGACAAACGAGAGACCACTTGCTTAAGGCCTTAAGGCAAGACCAAGGATCTTCTTTATCTATAATGCCCTTTCACATAGTTCATACCAGCTATCCATGATATATACCAATAGTTCTTATATACCCCGTAGAATTGTATCCATTGCGTCGCTCTGTAGGCAATTATTTTTCTTGTGGCTAAGTTTTAAGTGGACATCATAGAGTATATTTAGATGTGTTAAACATAAATTAATCATATAACGCAAAATGAGACTCATAGAAAGTTCTTAACCTATGTTTTACTGCTGATTTGTTCATAACATCCTGAACGAACCCTGAAGACAACACCGACACACTAATGTTAACGCAATAGCACCTCTCACATACCAAGCATGAGTGCCCTTGCCTATATTTACTGCCTGTTGATGTTGGAACCTTTTATATTCGTGTACTTATTTGGCACCATACACTTTGTTGTTCCAATCCTCTTTTTGTCGTGATTTAACAAAATTAACTGAAAACATTTTAAGGAAATTAAATAGTAGATGTTCGACTTGCGAAAAGAGACTGCTTAGGGCGTACGCTGCGTTAAGCGTGACTACGCGACGTGTTCGGTATATCTCTGGCACAAACTCTACGTGGGACAGAGACACGGATCACGCGACTTATTCCGTTATTTATTTTTTGTGACAGAGATAGACTGAACACTTAACGCAGCTTACGCTCTTAGGACGGCTGACTGGCCGTTGGTAGTTAGTCACCCTTTGTATATAACTTTTGTTTTTTTTTACACTTTGCATCATTATATTTGATAAATATATATACAGTCGATTTTACAAATAAATATATACTAACTTTTGTTTATTTATATTCTGAGAGATTAACAACTGGTGCAGCTGGCACAAATCCGCTAATGTTTCACTTCACTTGTCTGAATGCAGAGCAAAAAGTAGAATAAACCAGCTGCATGTCATGCAACATTTCGCCAAATGTTCCTTAAAAAGAGTTCAATATCAGAATAAAATACCTTTAAAATCATTTCAATTAATTTTGTTGACTGAAATCTGCCGCGCATTGAAATCTTACGTTACACACAAATAGAGCTTAGAATGCCACATCTGAGTAATGAATCAAAATATTACTGTAAAGTTGCATGATCACCTGTGAGAGTCCTTCACTGGTCCTTACTTAGCATACAATGCTACATAGCGGTTCCAAAGTTACCCTGTGTAACTTCCAATTGATATCGTATTAAAACGAAATGATAGCGTATCTATTTACCTAACACCTTACGTCCATAGGCTTAACTCAACACCGGAAGAGAAGCAAAGAGAAAGAGTTTCAGTGTCATATGATTTTAAACGTTATCTACATTACTATAATCCATAGTATCGCTTGACAAACTTGAAAAGGTCGCGAGACTTCCCCAGCACTCCTACTAGTCGCAGCGGCGGTGCACGAATCCTACGACTCTTTGTTAATTCTCTGCTAGGGGCCGGCACACATATGGCGAAGAGCAGCGCAGAGCATCTTTGACTGCCAAAGCATTATCGCCTTTGTGTACGTTAACAATAAAATCGAAAATGAATTAACACAATAAATTACTCGAAGGCCATCGAAGCGACTGCAGGAGAATGGAAGCGCGCAGGAACGCGATCGCACGAGTTTTGAGGTTCAACGCACACAAAGACGATAATGCTCTGGCAGTTAAAAATACTCTACGCTGCGCTTTGCCATATGTGCACTTCGCTTCGCTTCGCTTCTCTTCCGGTGAGAGTTAGTTACATTACTGTATGAGCGTGCACACATTATGCGCTTCCGGGGCATTTAAAACAAAACCTCTATATGACCTTGGATTTTATGTCCGATCTACGGGAACGCTTGCTGCGAATGATTTGTGAACAAAGGATTGTCTATGGACATCGTCGAATCGCGGCATATTTAGAACCGAGCAAAATAAAATAAAATTTGTAGAACGAACATGGAACCGCGCGTTACCCGAAGCGCCTAATACGTACAAGTATATCGTAAACATCAATTCACAAAGGCCTGCACTTGCACAGTTACTATAGAGGTACATTCATCGACTGAGTAAAGTATAAATCGCACATGTACTTAAACTAGATTAATTCCTCAGCAAGTTTTACCAAGAACTGGTTACAACGACTATATTTACACAGATTCTTGTTACCTTACAAAATAAACATGAAAATATCGTTACTTAAAATGAGTCAGAAAGTTACAAAACGTGAGTAGATGAGTTTGCTTGTCACCTGTCACACAACATCAAACGTTCATAACACGGTTTACATACAGACAAAGTTACCCTTTTTTCTTCACACTTCAACATTGACAGACTAGGTAAGTTGATCATTCATTGTGACTATCGTTTTGTTAAGAACATTCGGGCGCATTCAATAGCTTTTTATCAAAATATCAATTCAATCAAAAAATAGTCTTTAAAGTTCAAGTACCCTATTCTGTCAGTAGCTTGTCGCTCAAACATTGGCGACTTTCGATCAGATCTTTATTTGACACAGTGCCAGCTGGAGTCTTGTCTAACTGTACGGGTGCGGGCGAAGTCCCTTATCGGGAGCCCACGGAAACTCACTCCACGCGACACGAACAGCGTTTTTGCATTAATTTTTTGCTTTTTAATCATTTGAGAAATGCTTGAGACTAGCAATGCAATAAATTTTAATCCAGTGTGCTACTTTTTGCTGATTCATAAATTACTAATCAAAATTCGACCTTGCACACAAAGGACCGATTAGCTGATCCGATTTAGTATGAAAAACAATATTTTGATCAGTACAGATCGCAATTGCAACAAACAAACCGCACTGAAAAAATCTTAATGCGTTTCAACGGACAGTCACATTTAATATCTCCATCCTTATCGCTTTCTATGAAAATGACAGAGAGGGCGATGTAGAATGGCGCATATAAACTGATTATTTGAAACGCAGTGATTGGCTAGAACGCTGGGCATGTCGCTGGCGAGTGCCGCGGGCCGCCCTAGGCGGAGATCGGAGCGTGCGGCGCGCGCGAGCGCAGTCACACGTCGAAGTCGGCGCCGCCCTTGCCGGCCGGCGGCGTGATGAACGGCTCGCTCCACATTCTTCTGAGGTCACCCTGAAATAATACATCCCACTAGAGTCTTTGAAATATACACGTAAGACCTACATGACATTATTTGTGCATACATTTTACGATGACAAGACAGATTATGTCAAGTACAAAACCAAACACAAGGTAAATCAGCGCGGTCAAAACCAAACACAAGGTAGAGCAGTGCGGGCTGCGCCCCGCATTGACTGTGCCTCATAAGGTTATGGGCCCAGTGTACAGTAAAACTCGATCTCTTTTGAGAATTTCGTGTTAATACGTACTTTGTCAGTTCACTAACTGTGTCCGTGTCTGTTTCATAAGGTGTTCCAGTGTAAAGTTAAACTCGATCTCTTCCGAATAATACGTTCGAACCTAACGTAGGCCATGAGATGAGGTACAGCAGCACGGGCTGCGTCGCCTTGACTGTACCTCATAAGGTTATGGGCCCAGTGCACAGTAAAATTCGATCTGTTCCGAATATTTAGCACGAAGCTCGTACCTTGACGTAGGCCATGGTGAGCAGCGGCAGCAGCGTGAAGGGAACGAGGTACAGCAGCGCGGGCTGCGCCGCCTTGAACACCTCAGCCGACACCGTGGCCGTCAGCAGCCCCAGGAAGTAGCCCAGCAGTGAGCAGTGGAAGTACGTCAGCCGGGAGCCCTGCAAACAGATACATACATACATTTACAACTTCTCATCTTCTTGCGTTCACAGTTGCATCCATGGATGTGCTGCTTCCGTACTCAGAGCATAAAATAAAGGGTCTACCTGAATTTTCATCATTTGAAATAAGTCATTTAAAAAAAACTTTTAAGTATATAACCCTTCAAACTATTTTATAAACTACTGTTTACAGTTTAAAGTGAGAACGTTAAGCTTTTCTACGCACATTTGCAAAAAACGGCTACTTTTGGCTAGATTATTACTTTCATATTCATTCAGTGGTCAAAAAAATGTGACAGCAATGGACTCTCGAGATTCGTACCATGGACCTCGGGCCGGGCACCTGCCCCATCTGGCACACGAGCGTGGCCTTCTTGTACGCGTCGTAGCGCAGCACGAAGCACAGCAGCAGCCCCGGCATCACGATGTCGCCCAGACCTGCAACCAATGCGCTGGGTGATAACAACTAAACGTTAAAACAAACATTTTCTATGTGATTTGTATGAAATACGAAAGCGTAAGTCATGCGTTTTTAAAGTCAAATAGCAAGTTAGAAAATGGCCTTTTTCCATTAGTTCTGGGTCTTGGTCTATATATGTATTTATCATAAAATATAGTATCGTTCGTTGAGTATACCCCTATCCTAGATTTTTCCATACAGACGTAGTCTACGTTTGAAACCACATCAGTCTTCGGTAAAAAAGATTAATTTTAAAAATCTAGGATTATGATTGGTTTCAGACTATAAAATTACGAACTGGAAAGAAAATATAAGGATGTAGAAGTTTCCCATACTGATGGTCAAAATGATAAACACACTATAATCACTATATTCTGATCACGGAGACGGAAGGTAATCGCTGGAACTCAGTAATAAAATGACACAACTCCATCGAGTTTGGGCTTATTTCATTTGTCATACGTATTTTGGTCTCTCAATAAAACCTTGTACAGAAAACGTAATTTTGTATGAACTGACCGAGCATAGAGAAGTGTCCCTGGTGGTGCATGGAGGGGAACACGAGCTTGGCGGGCAGCGACAGCTTGGGCGCGTCCCGCATGGCGCCGCCCAGCTGCAGCCGCCGCGCCACCACGTTCATCGGGTTCTCCGCCGGCCTGACGACACACACAGGTCATCACACAATCAGATCGGGTTAACTTATATCTAGCAAAAGAATTTATAGTTACGTCTTAAAAAATCTAAGGATGTGAATTAATGGTTAAAAGGTTGATGCCAAAGGCCATGAAAAAGATATTAAAACTAGCTGATGCCCGCGACTTCTTTCGCGTGGGCTTTATGACTCCAGCGTATCTGCATTAGTCCAGTGCAATAAAATAATATTGCGACTATAAATTGAGATGAAAGCTATCCTATCTTTCAAGTTGGATCAAATTGCACACGATGTGCAAATCAAATTTAAAATCAGTTCAGTAGTATAGTATTAGGAGTCCATCGCGGACAAACAACGTGACACGTAATTTTTATATACAAAGATAACCTCCAATGGGGAACATTATGGAACTTTGTAGAACACCGTAAGCAGTGCTTGGTTTGCGGGCTGTTTGAGTCGTTAGTGTTCTTCATTTACAGACCGCAAGATTATTAAAAATACCACCTTCACCATGACGTTGATGGTAAAGATGTAGGAGGAGAAGAACACCCAGAACACGTCGTACAGCAGCTACCAGAGCCATACTTGGCCAGAGCAGCTGGAGGGCTATAACACACAAAACACTTCAGACTCACCGCGTAGCCACATTCACCATGACGTTGGTGGTGAAGATGTAGGAGGAGAAGAACACCCAGAACACGTCGTAAGCAGCTACCAGAGCCATACTTGGCCAGAGCAGCTAGAGGACTATAACACACAAAACATGTTCAGTCTCACCGCGTGGCCACCTTCACCATGACGTTGGTGGTGAAGATGTAGGAGGAGAAGAACACCCAGAACACGTCGTATAGCAGCTACCAGAGCCATACTTGGCCAGAGCAGCTAGAGAGGACTATAACACACAAAACATGTTCAGTCTCACCGCGTGGCCACCTTCACCATGACGTTGGTGGTAAAGATGTACGAGGAGAAGAACACCCAGAACACGTCGTACAGCAGCAGCCCCGTGAGCAGCAGCGTGGACACCTTTAGCGACGGTAGCCGGATCAGAGCGATAAACGTCACGCACAGGCCCATGCCCATGGCTGGAAACGACAAAGTATATGTTCAAAAAATGTATATCCTACTACGGTAGTAATTTACGGCTAACAATGCATATATTTTTGCCCGACTACGGGAAAGCTAGGAGGAAGGGTAATTATTTTAGCTGTCTATGTATGTAAGTATGTGGATATTTTATGTGTGTTCCACCGTAGTATCCGAACTGCTCATATAAATTTGGTAAATGAGATGTCAATCGATTTCTCATTATTGTTCGGATGAAATAGGCTGCAATTTATTTGCAATAAATGTACTTTTTTGGATGTACAAGTGCATGTCAAAAAAAAAATTGTTACTTACAAAACATTTTCAGTCTTACCGCTGTATAGCATTCAAACATACTTACATACATAGACTGCAAAAATTATTACCCTTGCTCTTGGCTTTGCTGTAGCCGGGTAACAACTGAATAAGGAACTGTAATTTTTTGTAACTATTATTTCACGACCCTAAAACGTATCCTTTAGAGCCTAAATTTAGTTTATTGGGTACTACTTGGTGCCCGCGACTTCGTCTGCGCAGGATCACACATCTTTATAAATTGTAGCCGAAGTGTTTTTCTAATGTATAAACTGTATTATTGTAAAGTTTCTTTAAAATCCATTCGGTAGTTTTTACGTGAAATAGTAACAAACATCCATCCATCCATCCATACTTACAAACCTAAAAGTACGATCTCATCCGCACGGAGTGCCTCGGAAGTATGTGATATATTATTATTAAAAAAAAATGTTGTGTAATTTTAATTTTATAACTGTAACGAATGGATCTTGTTATCCGATAATAAGGGATTTTAATTATATTAAAACGAATCCTTTAGAGCCCAACTTTACTTTATCATTTGATCTTACAGCCCAGGGCTCTGTGTGTCTGTGTCAGGTATGACGGGGAAGTATATCAGTACGTGTCGGTGAAGTCTCACCGTCCATGAGCAGCCAGTGGCCGGTGAGCACCCAGACGGCGACGATGCCGGCGGCCAGCAGCGCGGCGGCGAGCTCGGGCGCGCTGTAGCGGCCGCACACGGCGCCGCGCGCCAGCCCCGCGCTGCCCGCCAGGTACTGGCACAGCGGCGTCAGCAGGAACGCCAGCGCCGCGCACGCGATTACTGCAACCGCACCACGCATGCGTCACAATCACTTTTTACGAGTATTCCTTTTTAGGGTTCCGAATTTTTTGCCCTTTTTTGCTCGATATCAATAATGGCAACAGGACAATTGAAAGCAACACTTGAAATATTCACAAAGTACTCAGATGTATTTTTATTTTAATAATAAATAAAAAAATAAAATAAAAAAAATATTTGAGGGGGCTCCCATACAATAAACTTAATTTTTATAGATATTGGTACGGAACCCTTCTTGCGCGAGTCCGACTCGCACTAGGCCGGTTTTTAGGGTTCCGTACCCAAGTTAATAATTGGCCAAGGTGCGTGTCAGGCCACGTGCAGTGTAGGATTCCGTAGTTGCGAAAGCCAACTTTGAAAACCTTTTCCGAGTACATTTTATAAGTTGATTGCCTAAAACTTGTTAACTTATAAACGCTTCTTAGCTTTGATAGTTTTTCTTTAAACTTCGTTATATATACGCCAGCTCTGATTATTTTTACGTATCCATATAAAACCGTTTAGCAGATAGAGAGGGGGAAACTGGAATCTAAGGAAAATTTGCATTTTAAAACTAAATATTTCAGAAACGAATCCCTAAATCGAATAATGGTGTTCATAAGATGACAATATTTTTGAAAGACCTATTTAATGATATCCCACACGATGGGTTAGTCAAAAAAAAAAAACGACGGGTTGCACTCTGGGAGTGCCGGCAGAAGTGAAAACTTGAATATTAACGTTGTGCATTTTTGATATTTTGGAATGGTTAGGGAATAATTTTGCACGAATTGCTTTAATTATCAGTATAAAATATTTCAAATCCTTTCTGAACCACAGTCTGTCACAAATGTCACAAGCATGACCAAATTCATTTTCAACAAAATCATTTTTAAATACACAGCAGTATGGCCACTACACAGACGATCGAGCCATCAGCTGTCACCATCCATGGATGCGCGTAGCACGCTGTAACATAAACACACACGAACATTCGCGCAAGCGCCCTGCGCCGTCTTACGAATTTTCGATCAGGTCACGTGTCCTGACGCGAGTTTAACATTTTTACCCATTCCAAAAAAAGTGCACAAAGCCGCTAAAGAAGTTTTCACTTCAAAAAAATAATCGACTCCCATTTTACTTATATGGGATCTACAAAAAAAAAGGTTTTTATTCAGATTTTATTTTACCACTTTTTCGGCATAATTAATATACATACCCGTACTAAATTACAGCTTTTTAGTACTTATAGTCTCTGAGTAAAACCGCGGACAGATAAAGAGACTTACAGACATAGCGAAACTATAAACCGTAGTAAACAAGGAACACTTACCTTAAGTGTTCCTTGTTTACTACGGAACCCTTAAAATGGTCTTCACAAGCTCACAATATTTTTGAAAGACCAAATTAAAGAAACACGGGTTGGTCGAGAAAACAAAATTGATTTCCATTTTTCATGGAAGATATAATTTTTTTTAAATCAAGATTTTATTCTAGCACTTTTATGCCACGTTATTTTTTATTTTTCGGCATGACTGACATAGCAGATATAAACTATGCCAAATTTCAGGGGTCCATATTGGCTCTCATAAAATTCTAAATCATATTCTTTACCTTACTACCGATTTGGGTTCATAATCATCACTCTTCATAATTTTATTCTTCATACTTTTTTTATTCATACATTTTTATTACTATCATCTGAGCTCATAACATTTAGTGATCATAATTTTTTTATTAATACTGTTGCTACCAAGAACAAGTTTAAATTCCTAACTTTATTTAGAACTTTATTCTTTATTTTTATTAATTATCATATTGTTTTTGTTAATAATGTTGTTACTAATAACATACTGCAACTCATAACGTCGTTGTTCAGAATAGTTTACTTTATAAAGGACAAGTATCATAGTTTTTGTATTAATAAAAGCAATACCAAAAAAAAAAAAATTTTTACGTAGATTTGTCTTTGTAACGCATAGAAATGGATGACTTCGACCAATAATAAGATGGGTTTTATAAGTTTGACGTATTTGTCAGTGTGTCTGTCTATTTTTCAAACAAAAATTAGTTTCTGGCGCTTCGCCGGCCGCTGCCGCGGCACGCTCGCTTCGCTCGCTCGGCTCGCGCGCTGTTGGGGTCACAGTTTTAACCTAACCTAACCTACTTTTCTGGCAGCAATTGGTTTAATTAAACGACTTAACTCTAGTTTTATAAGTTTGTCTTATCTGTCTGTGTGTCTGTTTACTTTTCTATCAAAAAATTGTTTCTAGCGCTTTGCCGGCCGCTGCCGCGGCACGCTCGCTTCGCTCGCTCGGCTCGCGCGCTGTTGGGGTCACAGTTCTAACCTAACCTAACATACTTTTCTGGCAGCAATTCGTTTTATCAAACAAAAAAGTAAATCCATTACAACCCTCGACCAAAAATGATTGGGGTTTTATAAGTTTGACTTATCTGTCAGTGTGTCTATCTACTTTTCTCAAAGTTTTATAACTTTGACTTACCTGTCAGTGCGTCTGTCTACTTTCATTTAATGAATGATTGTTACCTATTCATTTACACTTATGATTATTTTAATTTAGATAACTGTATGAAAGTGAATATATTAGTAATTAGTATAAAACAAATGTTTGATTATATGATATTATCATTTTCAATAATAATAGATTTAAAATGGTATGAGAAACATTTTCGGACTTCCGATGATATGAGTTAAAAAGTTATGTAAGACAATGCGCACCCAAATTTCAGATTTCCGGTACTAATAGTATCTAAGTAAAACCGCGGATGGACAGGCAGACATGGCGAAACTATAAGGGTCCGCGGACAGACAGGCATACATGGCGAAACTATAAGGGTTCCTTGTTAACTACGGAACCCTAAAAAAGCAGGCACAAAGGGCGGTCTTATCGTTACCACTTAAAGCGACGTCTTCAAGGCTATCTCTATCAGCCTGAGATGAAGGCTGATACTCAAAAGGCTATTGAATATCAGATGCGAATCCGTTAATAATAAAAATATCAACAATGGATAGGTACCAAGACTTGCTTGAGCTTAAGCCTAAGTGGATTGTCATTCTGCACATTAGTGCCTAAATTAATTGTTCAAAATTACAATTTCCATTTAATTTATTAGTTTTCTCGTATTTATGTCCACTTACTGGCAGTACATATAGCGACGAGCGTCTGCATGGAGTCGAAGAAGAAGAACATGACGAGCAGCGCCACTGAAGAACCCAGCGGGAAACACAGCGCCTGCATCGTGTTCAGCGTTTGTACATCTGGAAATGAGAACATAACATTTAATCACACTAATATTATAAAGGTAAAAGTTTGTGAGTGTGTGTATGTTTGTTACTTCTTTACCCGCAAACGTATGGACCAATTTTGACAAAATTTGGTATGCAGGTAGCTGACACCCTGGATTAACACATACTACTTTACAAAATACTACTACTAGTACAAAATAAAGGAAAGTAGTACTCTAGTACTTAACCATATTTTTTATCTGTGTAAATTAATGATGATGTCAGTTCAATAGAGAAATTGATATTATTTTTATACCCTTCGCAATTAAAGTGAGCGAAGTGTGGAGTGCGGAGGCCAAGGGGTTTGTGCGGGAGCTAGGAAATGACCACCGCGTAGCAGAGTCGTATCTGATGCAATGAATGTCGATGGCAATACAGCGAGGAAATGCTGCGAGCATCATCATGGGCACATTTGCATCAGGTACGTTTCAGGGCGGAATGTTTGACTATCATACTTAATATCACATTGATTGACATGTACTTATGTGAAATTTATAAGTTTACTAGCTGTACCCGCGGGCTTCGCTCCCCGTGGGAATTTCGGGCTAAAGAGTGCCTATGTCCTTTCCCGGGTCTCAAACTACATCCATACCAAATTTCATCCAAATTCAGGTTCAGCAGTTTAAGCGTGAAGAGGTAACAAACAAACGAATATACAAACTCACTTTCGCATTTATAATATTACTAGCTGACCCGGCGAACTTCGTACCGCCTAACAGTCAATGAATGTCGTGTTACTTTTTAGCTGAACTAATTTAGGCTTTGATGAACGTAAAACAATGATACAAAATAATATATTTATATAGATAGAAACAAAAAAGTATTTTATTATGATGAATGATGATGAAAACATACATACAGAATGAGAATTAAAAAAAAATTATAATAATTAAGTACTTCAAACTCATGTCAGAAAAAAATGATTGAAAACTATGTTGTGCAGATTGGGAAAAAAAAACTCGGATTAATTCATTAATAGGATTTTCATTCAAGCACTTTGTGGTAAACGACATTCTTTGTTTTTTGGTCAGACTCCCTGGGAAAGATAATACCCTCTATCTGTCCAACGCAACGCGACCTTCGGATTTTGGTCTAAAACAAACAAATATAACAGTACCTGAACTTCGTAGACATTTTACAAAAAATAAATTACTGAACGCACACATGATGTCTTCAGAAAAAAATAAAGTTGTGGCTTAAAGGTCTCAGCAACCAGGCCATAAGCTCCAAAAAAAAAAGTTGTTACACTATTTGACAGGATTGGACAACAAATGTTTGACATGTAATAAACAAATCAGCATCTATTAAAATGATTAAGTATTCATTACACATATCGAGTTTTCATTGTTTTTAAGATATATTCTGCTATTCGGGACGGAAACAAATCCAACAAATCAAAAACCATAGCAATCGGTCCAGCCATTCTCGAGTTATAAGTGTTGTAACAAACACGACTTTCTTTTATATATATAGATTAGTAGGAAGTAGGATTTAATAAAATTATAAATAATATAGAAATAAATATAAATAAAATAAAAACATAGACATAGAATTGTAGGTCATTCAGAGACTACCGAAATAAAGGTTCAAAAACTTTATATTTACTAAAATATAGTTTTTGAACATTTCCTGTCATACTATTCATACAATTAGATGTGTATGAAAATGTATGACACAATACCCTCACTAAGAAAGTTTTTGCTTCAAGCGTCAAACAATAGTCCATTGAGCCAAGATATTACGTTTGTATTAGTTTTGTTCTAATCCAATCAATGTATATTTGAATAACACCTAAATCCGTGAATTGTCCGGCTTGTCCCCTTTGAAGAAATCATTTCATTTAGTAAACTAACATAAAGACAGCATACTTATATCTGCGCAAACCAAACATCTATATTGCAGTGACATGCATAAATACTTTTGACAGGTTAGGCACTAATCTTACATTTGTTTTGTTTTTCGTGTGTGTAAGTAAAGTAGCCAACACTGGTGTCAGAAGTTTTAAGTCGCCCACAAGCATCTAGCTTCTAGTTGACATAACGACAGCTGTCATACAATGATGATGGCCGGGACCAATGGCTTATACGTGCCTTCCAAAGCACGGAGAAACTCCAGATTTTTTTATGCCAGTTGTGGTTACCCATCTATGATTTGATATTATATTAGGTAGGTAGAAGGTAGACAAATTCATTGTCTGTATATACTATACTAGAGGCAGCGCGCGGCTTCGCCCGGGTTATCCACTCGAGTGAAGTCGCGGGCGTGATGCAATATAGCCTTCCTCGATAAACGACCTATCTAATACCGAAAGAATTTTTCAAATCAGACCAGTGGTTCCTGAGATTAGCGCGTTAAAAGAAACAAACAAACTCTTCAGCTTTATATTTAAGTAAAGTATATGGATTTTACTCGTGACTAAACTGCTATATTGTAATTGAAGCACACTAAGTACCAATTTTCTAATATCGCGTGTAAAGGTGAGTGGGGCACTTTCTCAAAGACAATGTTTTTTGAACAAATAGTTTTTGTCATTCGGTTCAGCCAATTAGTAACGATCCACACAATAGTCGCCTCGAGAGAAAACTGCAGCCGTATGATGATAGCGAACACAAAAACCTGGCAAAAATATATGTACCTAAGTACTTTACGGCTATCTAATAAGTTATAGTTTTCCCTCAATGAAAAAAATTTTTGCCAAATTTTTGCATATAGACATTATTTGCAAAGATATAATATCCATAAAACAAACAGTGCGTAATATGCACTTGCTATTTAGCTTCTTCGTAGTTACGTTTTTTATTCTTTTTCTGGGTCATTTTTAGAACCTGCCTCCAGTACGCTTTTAGGCTTCAGTACAAAAAAAGAGCCAAGGGAAGAATTGATTATACCGGTGACCGTCCATCATCGGGATGTATTTAAAAAACCGCTATAGTAGACATTCGAAATATTAAAATATTTTCTCCATACACAATGTAGTTATTTTCTTCGGCGCTGTTATGTGTGGCGTAATAGCACACGCATTTGCCTGGTTTCTGTTTATTATTAATGTTGTAACTATGTAAGTGATAAAAACAATTTATCAGGCTTCCAAAACCATTCATAAAACACGTCAAAAAGTTGATTGATATCAGAAATCAAATTAATTTCAGTTCCTATATGATTGATCACGATTTTAACCACAAATAAAAAACGAAGGTCATTGCTAGACTAGACCATTTACAACAATGTGTACATTGCATATTATTACATTCAGAACTATTCTATAAATTGTTAAGTCAATAAAGTAAAATTTCAAGAATATAATAGGTTAACAAACAGTTAACAGTACTCCCATGCTGGTCTGGGAGAAATGAAAAAACTTAGAATGTACCAGCTGCTTCTCTTCCCGCGCAGATCGTAAAAGCCGATCGAGGGAATGGGCAAAAATGCGAATCATGTTAACAGGCGATGCGGCTAGCAACCCATCACTGTATTGATTGCTTTTCCATCTTCTCGCCCACCATGACGCTAAAAGTGGCTTTTGGGTCTTGCGGCCCTGGGTTCTGCATAGAGCCGCAAGACCCAAAATGCTCTGTCTGCCCCATTAGGGATAAAGACGTGATAGTATGTATGTATGGATGTAACAAACTGTTAGATGTCAGAAGTCGGAAATCTACATAATACATACAATACAATGATATAGGTACTTATTTAATATTTTAAAAAGTAGAATGTTAATTTAAACATTGTAGTGGTTGTTGCGTAAAGATGGCCTTGTGTCTCCTATAACTCAACTAATGCCGATGAATTGCCGTTTACTTCTCAGCAATTTTCATACATACGCGATGATCCACGCTTTTTACTGGAAGTGAATAGAACAATAGATGACATATTCTCTTCGAAGATTTTTTATTTAATTAGCTAGCAACTGAGATGACGTCTATCAACTTGCGTGTAAATTTGTTTGAATTGTAAGTGAACACAACAAATAAAATTATAAAAACAAAACACTGTCTTTTTATACAGGAACTTTTATATTAAACACTAGCAATATTTTTAGAGCAAGTTCAGTCCATGATACTAAACTATTTCTTGTAAAAAAATATATTACATATCGATAAAAACGTTTCGTCCGTCCATAATTTTTCTCCCTTTTGGTTGAACGCTGATTTATATGGGAAGCCGAATATTTGTTTTTTTTTTTAATTCTAGTAGTGGCTGGCAGTTAATTGGCTTTACATTTCTTCCGAAACACATTAAACATAAAATGCTACATCCAGGTTCAGCTCACATCCATTGTTGCTTCACGAAATAACGCAAAAAAACGCGAACTTCAGATCGTGCACCATGAAGCCATCGAGTTCACAATAGACATAAATATGGCCGGTATTTATAAAATGTAAGGAAGCTATAATCTTTGGCTATTGTGGTCAAAAATACTTACAACACCTTCTTACGAAAGTATTTAGTCATCGCTGCCGATTATCTCCAGTTCGCTGTAATTTCATGTAAACCACTTTTTACGCAAAGCATTACGGGTGACGGTAAAAAAATTGAGCGGCAGAAGCAAGGGCCGAAGCACCGCACATTTTTCTGATGTAATGTTGTTATAGTAATACTGACGAAATTTCAAGTGCCTAAAATGAATACATTCGCTATACGTTATATAAGCTGTTCGTCTATAACTTAATAAATAAATAATATTAAATTATTTTTGCTGCTTTTTAACAGACTTCCAAAAATGAGGATATCGATTCGTCGGAATGCTTTTTTTAATGTATGTTCGATGATCATTTGAAAAGGCCTGGACCGATTTGGAAAATTCTTTTTTTGTTTAAAAGGGCATACTAATCAGGTGGTCGAACCGACTTCAGTTTTTAGTTTTGAATAATTATATTGTGGGTAAGTAAAATAACTAGCCGAGTGCAAATCGGATTCGCGCACTAAGGGTTCCGTACCATTATCTATAAAAAATCGCGTTTGTTTTATGGAAGCCCCCCTTAAATAGTACTATGTTGTACTACGTTTTTAGTATTTGTTTTTATAGCGGCAACAGAAATATATAATTTGTAAAAAATTCAACTGTCTAGCTTTCGCGGTTCTTGACATACAGCCTGGTGACAGACAGACGGACAGACGGACGAACCGACAGCGAAGTCTTAGTAATAGGATCCCGTTTTTACTATTTGGGTACGGAACCCTAAAAGTCAAAAGCAAAATCGCCAAATGCGTAAATATACTTAAAACTTGTATACCAAATGGTATACAAGTTTGAAACAGACAACTTGTTCGCACATAAAGCTTGTCAAAACTATAATTTGTAAATTTTAAAGAGACTGGGAAGAAAAACTTAATAGTGTAATAATTACATAACGTGATAAGGCACTGATGGCCGTCGGCACGTTAGCTGTCGTGTCGGAATTGTAAAAGATTTTCGTGTGGGAATTCTAAAAGATTGTCGAGATTTACATTAATTGATTAGCTATTTGTCAAAAAGTTAGGCGCTTTATAAATATCCTCGCGGCAACAGAATAGCAACAAAATAATGTTTTAATCTCATTCACATCCTTTGGTAAGTATAAAATTTTAAATAAAACATATTTTGCTATTTGACAAATGAACTTTTTATCTACATGATTTACCTTACATCATCATTATTAGGTTTTTTTTGTCTTAACTGCAGGAACCCTACCCTCTCTGTACTAGACTTGAACAAAGCAGCCAGAGGATTTGGTTCCACGCTGGCCACACGAGTTGGAGAGGAGATATTTATAAGCTTTATTTAGCTTGTAATTCCTAAGTCGCCTCCTACGACACCCACGGGAAAAGTTGGAGTGGTCCCATTCTACTCTGCCGGATACCTCACCTCACGGCACCTTATATGAACGACCGTTCCATTACAGTACTGTCACATGGTAACATAATCAGCTTTTGATCGTACTAGGCTCGGGAACTACATTGTTTGCAAGGGTAGATAAGCCGCACCGTCCGACGTATTGCCTATCGCCTGAAAGGCTTCTTTCCGACTCGCCGCACCGCACACACAATGCGAATCACCGTAAGTTTAAAAAAATAGAAAAAAGAAGCTTCTTGTCAACTCTGACTTGTATTACGTATGAAATTCGATAGTATTCGGGTTAAGATTTATTGTTCAAATTGGATCATTACACCATAGTTTAATTTGGTCTGAGCCCGCATTCTTTTTTGCAAATTCAGGGATGGGAGAAACAGATAAATGGAACCTATACAAGCTTGGAACAACATTACCTTAACGGATCGGACAGGGTTTTCTTTACATAGTGTATAAAAAAACATACGGGTAGAATTGATAACCTCCTCCTTTTCTGAACTCGGTTAATAAAATAAAACTGTTCTTTTTGAATTGAAATTCCTCATTTTATAAAAATCTCTTTAATTGTCCAATATCTTTACCCGCGGGCTTTGCTCCCCGTGGGAATTTCGGGATAAAAAGTACCCTATGTCCTTCCCCGAGTCTCAAACTATATCCATTCCAAATTTCATATATAAAAGGGTTCAGTAGTTTAGGCACGAAGAGGTAACAAACAAATATACAAACTCACTTCGCATTTATAATATTAGTCACGCTGGTCATGACAATAGATAGGCCGTGTACGTAAACTGCGTCGAGCGGGACCATGCAACAAGTTTAGCCTGTCACAAACTCTATGTACGAAAGAGATAGCAGTATACGGCGCGTGAAGCCGTGTCTCTGTCGCACGTAAAGTTTGTGACAGAGATAGACTGACTGAACACGTCGCGTGTTCCCGCTTGACGCAGATTACGCCCTAAGGAGAAGCATCACATTCGCAGATGTATCACTTACTATTGTTACTACAGGACGTGGTGGTTGGTTTGTTCCCGCCGAGCAGGGACGCTTCCCGCTCTCGCTCGGCGCGCTCCCGAGCCTCGCGCTCCATGTTCAGAGACCGAAAACTGCCGTACACGATCAGCAGCATGGAGATCAGGCACGCCGACACCCTGGGTAGACAACGTGGATCGTGTTATAAATATATTCTCAGACTCAGTAGCAATAGATCTACATTTTTTTACTGTGTCGTGTCAGTAGGCTCTTCCATGCTGGGCTGCATAAAACCAGCTGCTTTCCTTTCCGCGCAAATCGTAGAAGTCGATCGAGGGAATGAGCGAAAATGTAAAACTGTTAATAGGCGATGCGGCTAAGAACCCATCGTTTCTTTCTTCCCCATCATTACGCTAGGGTCTTACACATGGCAGCTATAATGTAAAGATATACAATATAGCAAGATACATCTCATAACATCTTTTCATAAAAATCGTCAGGAGACACACGTCAGCTATAATGTATATTTTTTAACCGACTTCAAAAAAGGAGGAGGTTATCAATTCGATTGTATGTGTTTTTTTTTTGTATGTATGTGACGCGATATTTTCGTCAACCGTGGACCGATTTAGATGATTCTTTTTTTATTTGAAAGCCCTTACTCCCAAGTTGGTCCCATATTAATTTGGTGAAGATGTGATGAAGAACTTCGGAGATATGGAGAAAACTCCTGAAATAAATTGAAGTCGGTTGTTTTTTTTTTGTTAACAATTTAATTATATTATACATCCTGATGATTTCTATTGAAATATGTAATGAGATGTATCGTGCTATATTGTACATTTTTAAATTATAGCTGCCGTGTGTAAAGCCCTTAAGTGGGCGGGTCTGGGTTCTATGTGCCCCATCATCATCATCTGAGCATATACCTGGTTGCATCCTCAGCGGTAACTTCAGAGCGCGGAGACCGCTACCTACCTCAAATTCCTTGGTGATTTGACAACTTCACTCAGTCACCAATTATAACAATAATTAATGTATTGACCAATTAATAGCCATATTTAGGTCGCTTCTTGTTCAAGTAATGTTTGTGCTGTAATGTAATGTTATTTAGGTACACAGCAACTCTCCAATGGACCAGCTTGCACGGAGAAGATCCATGAGTATTGCTGCAGGACTCCTGATAGACCCAATCCCCGTCACTAATGATCGTTCGGACACGAAGTTCAACCAACAAGCTTAATCTTCGCAAAATTTATACTTAGGTCTCTTTTGATTTTAAAGCAATTTAAAATAACAGGCCAAGTGCGAGTCGGAGTCGCACGAAGGGTTTCGTACCATTATCCAAAAAAAATCACGTTTGTTGTATGTTAGCTCCACCTTAATATTTATTTTAATCAGTTTTTGTTGTTAAAGCAGCAACGAAATTCATCTATGAAAGTTTCAACTGTCTAGCTATCACGGTTCATGAGATACAGTCTGGTGACAGACAGACGGACAGACGAACAGCGGAGTCTTAGTAATAGGATCCCGTTTTTACACATAAGGAACCCTAAAAAGGATGAGCGTTTGTCCAAATATAAAATGGAATACTCAGGATATTAATATAATAAAAAAATAGCATAGTGTTAGTTTTTTCGAATGTATGGAAATATGGTATGGAAGGTTTATTTGATTTCATTACGAAGTGCCTAGTCAATAACCTTAGTTGTTTAACAAGTATCCTGTTGATTTGCCAGAAACATCATTATTTAATTTGATTTTGTTACACATATTTCCTGTATAATTAATAAAATAATAACATAAATAAACCTATGCAGTTTCAAAAACAAATTATAACAGAGTCATAACATAACTAGCATTGAGAAAGAAGATTAAATTCGAGTAGTATTTTTATTAATATGCAGTTAACTAGACTAATGCAAGTTTACTTAATGGCTGTTTTAGTTATAATATTTAATATTGTAGATTACCTCGTCGATAGGCAGTTCTATTAACTATTAGATACCTACTACCTACTTATCCGGAGTAAAGTTATATAAGAGGTTGGGTGAGGAGTCAACACCCGTATCCTTAATGAAACGAAGTTAACGAACTTAATGCTCATTATGATTCATACAGTCAATTTAAGTTACTTGGAGCACTACCGTTGGATGCATATCCCCGGAGACGCAATCAATTTCATACGAGATTAACATTTATGGCATTAGTTAAAGAGGCCACCTCTGTAGGTTAGTCGTAATACTAGGTAAGAATTAAATAAAAACCGGCCAAGTGCGAGTCGGACTTGCGCACGAAGAGTTCCGTACCATTATCTACAAAAATCTAGTTTTTTGTATGGGAGCCCCCCTTAAATATTTATTTTATATTAATTATTTTATTTATTATAAAAAAAACAACTGAGTATTTAGTGAATGTTTCAAGTTCCTACCTGTTGCCATTATTGATATTGAGCAAAAAAGGGCAAAAAAATCGCGTTTGTTGTATGGGAGCCCCCCTTAAATATTTTTTTGTTTTTTACTTTTAGTATTTGTTGTTATAGCGGCAACAGAAATACATAATTTGTGAAAATTTCAACTGTCTAGCTATCGCGGTTCTTGAGATACAGCCTGGTGACAGACAGACGGACAGACGGACAGACAGCGAAGTCTTAGTAATAGGGTCCCGTAATAGGGTACCCTTTGGGTACGGAACCCTAAAAAGAACAGGCCCTTTAGGAGTCTACCACTCAATGCCGACAGACGAAATCTCGGTGAGCGCTATACCGACAGTTCATTTACTTTTCGTGCATTAGACCGACAGACGACGAAATCTAAATAGGTATTCTCCGTAGCATAGCTGTGCTGCTCTGGAGCCAGAGGTCTGATAAAACGCTTGGCATGGATCAAAATGGTAATCACAAAATACTTGGTTCCTGCCATACGAAAGTTATAAGGATGTGTGTCAAAAGTCTCGCAAAGCAACGCGAAAAATATGGTACAATCTGCGCCCTTTTTTGTTCGACTTGGCCGTGGCGTCAGATTATTTATTTTAAGCCCTTGTAGATAATACATAATATTTAGTTAGTTCCTACTTTGTGGTAGCTATATGTTGACTCCAGTCACCACTTAATATTTATCAGGGCATTGTTCTCGGCACTAATTGGGCACTCGTCTCGCGGCGTCGTTGGCGTTGCCAGCGCTTGATCATTAGCAGGTCACTTCACTTCGACTCCATATCGATGGCTTTCTGTCATTGATAACTTAAACTCTCGTATGCCGTTGCGTAGATCTACGCGGGAATGCATTGTTTAACTAGTGTGTCTGATATTCCGGCAAGGGGTTAATCTTCCAAAACCATTCACTTGACCATACCGACAAGTGAAGAGATAAATATCAGCCGCTAGTCTGATCGTCATCATCATTTCAGCCGAATGACGTCTAATACTGGACATAGAGCTGGACCTCTCGGGAATTTCAAAATTACCGCTAAAAAGCGGCCTGCATCCAGCAGCCAGTTTCAGAAACCTCTTAGTAAGTACCTAATAAGTCTACTAAACTATCAAGTTTTGACTGAAAACGATGTCCTATAAAAATCTTTTTTTTTATTAAATATTTAATAGGGGATTATTTAGCAAAGTCAGCATGACATATCGATAATATTTATATCAGTATCAAGCTAAACTTGCCAAAGTGAAATGCGCTCTGTTATCTTGAGTAGTTGGTCGAATTTAAACCACTAATTGGAGCATTTGGAGCGGTTGGTCTCTCATTAGCGGGATAGGTCACTTCAGGCCGATATTGATTGACTTTTGTCATGACCCGCGCCACTTGATAACTTTTGTTTAGTAACCGAGCACGTTGAGGGTGCTGTAAGCTAGGTGCCAGCCATATTAGATTTCCGAACGCGGCGTCAATTTTATAATGAGTTTATTTATAGTGAAGCTCGCTTTTTGAATTGTTTTAAACTTTTATCTAGTTACAACCATGCTATGAATACTTTTAATAAGTTTCTGAAAAAGTTAGCTTATTGCCAACAAACAACCAGTGTCTTAATGACCATAATAACATCCAAACGAATGTTATACTAAATTTCGCTAAACAAATCGAACTCGATACCTCAAGAATTTCTAACAAAAAAACAACATTAACATTATGCGCGTTTCACTGACTGTACCACAGCACCGTAATTAAAAAAATTGGTTATTTTAATTTACATCGTATCCCGCCATTTTTAATCGACATTAATATAATTTTCACTTCAATAATTGAACGATCTGAAATGTAAATAATTATTACAATAAATAATTCTATTATTACCTATACATTGTTTGTATTACATACACAGCAATTAAACTTACCATGAATTTACATAGAGTTCTTAGAATACTGTACAACACCCTATGGTTACAGAACCTCTTATAGAGGATTCATACAGGGTTGTTGCGAATATTCGCATCCGCATCCGCAAATGCGGAACTTCCGCAAAGATTTGGACATCTGCGTCTGCATTCGCATCCGCAATAAATCAATGCAGATTTTCATGCGGATGCGAATGTCAAGAAATACCAAAAAAACGGCAGCACTGAAACTGTACTCAAAAAGGAATTACTTTCTTACCGCACTAAAAAAAGGATCAACGTGGATGAAAATCCTCTTAAATGGTGGAATGTTCATCGAGCGGAATTTAAAGTACTATCACCGATAGCACGAAGATGTTTATCCAGTCCTCCAGTGTTCCCAGTGAACAATTATTTAGTAGCGCGGGTTTATGAACCTCTGCGTAACCGCCTTGAATCAGAAAAAGCGGCATTATTGCTATTTATTAAGTATAATGCTCCTATTTTTAACTACCAGTACTAATAAAAAAAAACGAGTGAAGTTTAAAAATAGGGGAATTAATTTGATTTAATTTTCATTCACAAATTATTATTTCAATAATACAAAAGTATTATAATACAAATTTGTAATACATTAATAAAAATGATTATAATAATTTTTCATTGTTTTAATTCTTTATTTATAAGTATACTATATTTATATAGGATCCGAAACATCCGCATCCGCATCTGCATCCGCGGATGTGAAAAAATCGGGATCTGCAACATCCCTGAATTCATTTTTAGATATGTAGTTTTGTATTTAAAAACACTCTCCATCTTTGTCCTTTCAGCTCTGTATGTCAACTTCCTCCATTATTTTCTATCCTTTGCCATTTCTGTACTGACCCCCAGATTCCCCATATTCGATCCCACACATTCATCCCACATCTTTCTCGGCCTTTTTCTTCCTCTATACCCGTCTACTTTCAAGTCAATATTTTTTTGCCAGGTGTTCGGCATTCCTGCTCATTAAGGCACTATTCTAGGTCAGGCGATGGCTTATTAATTTGTCGACTATTTGAAAACACTCATGTAATATTATTATTACACTCGTCTTCGCCTCGTGTGGATAAACCTACGTTTGTGTTTAATACTACATTATTATGCAAAAGTTGCAAAGATAAGGTAAGGGTAATTAGTCGTAGTAGTGTCATAAGGTACATATCTTTACCTTTGATACAATGAGAAATTTCAGATTAATATGCTTAAGAGCCGTCAATTTGTAAAAGTTAAGAAGGAAGAGATAGCAAAGCAAAATTTTTTCCTTTACAAAGGAAATGCGTGTCTGACGCATTTCCTTTGTTACATTCGTGAAATAGTAGTTCTAAAAACGGCTAAATGCGCAAGCGCCGCAGCTCCGTGCTTCTCACAAATTTAATAACAGAGCCTAATTACACCGGTTTCCTGCATTAATTTGGCATCAAACTTCAATTTGATAATTCGACACGTTATTGAAACCGCTTACGATTTTCGATTTCAATAACAATTATATTGTTGTAACCGTTATATAAACCTGATTACGAACAAAGATGGAGAGCCATTGCAAGGGGTTCTGTGGGTTAGTGATGAAACATATCATGTCGGCGGACCGACAAAGTGCCGGCTCCGAAAAAGACGCCGCCTGTAGTGCATGCTCATAGTAGTTAGTAGTATTTATATTTAAAAAGATTCCAACTTTTACATATTTGTATGAAGTATATCCTTCAAATAACTTTGAGTGTTAATTATATTAAATTATACATATTAACACTCAAAGTTTTTTGTTTCGTTTATCTGTTAAATTTAATAAAGTTAATACAAAACTGGACACAAGGAGCGGACAGGCAAAGAGTTGATGTATTATTATGTTGATGTAATGATGTATTATGGAGCTTGGAGCGGAGAGGATTGGAGGTGGAGTTTCTCTCTTCTCCTGCGCTTAAATCCTCATACTCATTCCAAAATTAAAAAAGAACTTACTTGGAAGAGTCCATGATTGAGTAGGCCCACTTGTACTCCTGGTACTCCATGTTCGCCCCGACTTGCGCCATCGTGCCCGACCACTTGATCAACCGCGCAAGTTGGTGGCCGCGTCCGCAGTGGACCCAAGTACCGGGAGTATTGAGCACTCTACAAAAAAGTAAATCTTTATCACACACAGTTGGATGCTGATTATTTAACAGTATGAAAGAAATGTGAAAAAATCTCGTATTCCTTAATGATTTAGTGAGACAAAATCAAGATGATACAGGAGATTTTTTTAGATTGTCATAGGTCTTTGACCTTTACTTATGTATTTGATAATATATTCCTCAACTTACTTAGGATGTTAAAATAACCCTCCTATGTCATTCTAAAATATCTCGCTAGTATACATATAGTACTCTGTGATATCTAAAAGGTTTGCCCTTCTTACAAATACATTGGTTATGATTTTTATTCATTAACCTTGTAAATGAAAACTGCATCAAAAATGCAACAAAATACGTCTTTGCGCTTAGGAAGGGGCAATAAACTTAGCAAGTAAATGATCTGACATCAACAACTATCAAGAAATCGCAAGATAAATTTACAATTAAAAAGTGATACAAATATCCAAAAATAAATAAATTATTTTGCCTTTGTAGTTTAGGAATTTGTCGAGCACAGACTAACAGACATACCAGGAGGCTTCAAATCTTCAATTTACAATAAATACCAATAAATAAATAGAATAAGTAATGGATTCACATAATTAAGAAAGCACACAAAACCCAGCACAAATTCAAAAATATCTCACAAGGAAATATATATTTAGAACACAAAATTCCTACACCATACACTTTATCAAACATTTTATATTGAACTTTGGCCTAATTCAAATACATAATTAAATCCAAAAGGAATAGGAAGTCTACTTCTACACTGCTATTAGAATAAAAGATGATACTAAGACACATTGGCAGCTGGCACTAAATCTGCAGTACTAGTGCAACAAGTGCAGTTTATCTCATAACAAACTGGGCAAGCCGCTGCAAATGTAATAACATTTGGTGTCATCATATTGAAGCTGTGAAAATTTTACTCAAAACAATCACATAGTTCGTGAGATTTTTACAACTATCCAAAATGAGAGCACAGTGGATGAATTAGTTCCTGTATTGTGATCTGAAAAATGATCTGACGATAGGATATCAAAAAACGAGATATCAAGATGAATTGGATCATTTTCAGTAGGGTTTGAAAGATTAAGACTGAAGTAGATAATTTTTACAGAGTTAAGGCATTCAACATGTACATTTATTTCATTATTTAGCTTGATTACTGAAGTATCTTGAGAAGTAATGATTGAAGAGAAATTTGTGCAAGCAAAGGACAGCAAAGATAGATAGTACTGGGTTACATTAAAAATTTTAAGGACAATTTCAACAAAAGTAACAATTTTAGAAATGTAAGAATGAACACAGAAACAAATCAGGAATTAAACATACAGTGGTGGACTTATCCCATATAGGCATCTTGTCCAGTCAACTGGCCAGTAATTGAGAAAAATGATATAATGAACTAATGAGTCATTTCCCAGACAAAAACTTTTGGTATGTTTACAAGTCAGCAACTATTCTTTTAGAATTTTAACCAGTGCCATAGGGCTCCATATAAATGTAAGGAGAAAAAACCAACTAGGTATAATTAGCTATACATATAAAGCCAACATGAGAATGACAGGGGTAGTGCAAAACTTGAATAGGTATATGGTGAAAAAGACTATAAACATACAGTAGGAAGCTCATATTAGTTACATCGAATATTAAATATTGTAAGTATTCTTTTTCAGGCAACCTATTTTAAATTTAAGATTTTAACATACCAATGAACTGATTAATCAAACTTATGTTTGTGTTTGCTTACCGGGCAAAGCAACCACTGCTAGTTAAGTCACTAGCTTGATAATGGATGAAGAGGTCAATACTCTGATAACTTCACTGCAATCAATTATGATTAAGCACCATTGCTTTCATTGTTTATACACAACTGAACTGATTAGACCAGATACTTGTAATGATTATTGTTAAATAGAAGAATATTATATAAAGTAAAAAAAATAAAATCCTAGTACCAACAACACTTAATTTGTACAAAAGAAATATTATTTTAATAAAATAAAATTATTGTGCCTAATATATATCAGTTACAGCATGCAGCCAGCGACGAAATATTTACAATATAGACATCAACATAAAAAAGAAAACGACAAAATCAAGTTCAAAATAAGTAGAGCATGTAAGTGAAAGGGTACCGAAATGGACACATTGTCTCACTGAAAATAATAGCGGAAGGGACCAATATCAACAACCCGTTATAAGCATCGTTGTCGAATTTTGGCTAAAGTGCATTTTAATCAAGGTAATTATTCAGAGAAAGCTCCTAAATACAAATATCAAAGAAGCATAATTATTTTTATACCAACAAACTATACTCACCAATTACGAGGACTGTTCCAAACAACGCAATATTATTAATCCTAGGACTCCATATTTATAAATATAATCTAACTAAACATAATAATGAGAGAATACATTAGATTAATTGATTTTTCACAATTTATTTACGAGAAAACACCTCTACCCTACGCTCGATCGACAGCCATACTGTCATTTTTAGCTCATTTTTACACGAGCTTAGTACTTAAGCCTAGCTTACACTAAGCCAGTTGAGTTATTTTTATTTAGTTTTAATTTGAGGTTGTATTTATTTAGTTAATATATGTTATCTTTATTTATTTTATAACATATATTAGGTTTTTATAACACATTTATAAAAAGTGAAATCTTTAAAAAAAAAAACGTTTTTCGTTGAGTTAATTGAATTGGAATGATCAATCAAGATGAAAGGGCGTTAATTTGCAAAACTACTAGGTACGGTACGAATGAGTAGCGAGAGCGAGCGAGCGAGAATTGCGAGACATACCACGAATGCGAAAAAAAAACTTCCAAAAAATAAATAACAAGCTAAAAGAAAATCATGTATCTTAATTTCTAATCGCCTTCGTTTACGTTTATGCAAAAATGAATATCCTCTATCGTACATGCGTAAAAGGAACTTTGATTTTTAATGCCTGAGCCCCTCCCGATCCCAACCTTTTCTGTCGATTTTGTACCGGGTGTACTGGGTGTAGTGTAACCACTGACCTCCATATATACAAGTACGCTGGACCTATGATTAGCCGGGCTAATCATAGGTCCATCGTATCAATATCATCGTATCGTATAGGTCAATGAGGTGAGGCGATTTGATTTTCGCCATTTTGGCGCTGATCGTAGGCATTCGTAGCAGTGGGTGGGAACGGAACTAATATGACAGATGGGACAATGACATCGATAAAAGTAATTTCCGAATAAGTTATGTCAGATTTAGTTCTTTCCTACGCATTGGGGGCGCTCAAATAGGCACAATAAAGAGCTGTCATTTCTTAGGGTATCATAGGTCCAGCCAGCGCACTTTATACACGGTGATTCTTCATTGGGTTTGAAGCCGAAGGCCACTTCATAGGCATCGTTAGTAAGACCTAATAAGCTAGTCAAAATAAAAATTCAGAAACAAAAATTTTTGTCTAAAACTCGAAAGTAAAATTGTGAGATCAATTAGTAGTACCGCCGCCATACACCACCCGCCGGCCGGCCAAGGTCATCAAGTTATGGAGCGAATAACTACGTGGTCTCGATCGAAAATCATTTACGCAACTTTTTTATCTTATGACATACAGAAATTTGGATAACGTATATGGATAGCGGAATTTATTTACTATACGACATTTTCTTTTCCAAAACCAATTAAAAGTCAGCGTGTATAAACTCAAAACGGTTCATTTCATGAGTTTCGCGACTAGAGATGGGCGGCGGGTAAATACCCAATCTACCCATTTGGGAATATACCCGGTAGATTGGGTAAATACCCGGTATATACCCGTATCTACCCATTTGGTGGGTAGATTGAATTTTATGAGTAATTTCTTCGCAATTCGTGTCGGAAAGTGTGTGCAAGCGCTGTAATATGCTTAAAATGCAGGTTGACGTCAAATCTGACATTAAAGTATATGAAACCACCATACTAATCTTACTTTGATAATAGGCTTTTTTGATCTAATATAATTTTTTTGTTGGGAGGTGCGCAAAGACATACTTAAAAGTGGTTAAATGAGTAAGAAGATATAAAATGCGATGTCAATATATGGGCACCCTCATACATGTATAGAGAGTAGGTATCTTTGACTGCTCATCCAAGAGCCTAAACTACTGATTTCGGGGTTGGTCTCGAAACAAAAGATATTCGTTTAGACGAGTTCTTCAATCCCCCATCAACTTGTCATAACATTTCTCACAAAATAGTATGCGGGTATTTACTCGTATCTACCCGTTGTATGGGAACATACAAATTTACAGGTCTAAGTTTACATTTTTTGCTGGCAAACGTAAGTAGACCTAATAAGATGCTAAACTTAGCAATCAGAGATCAAATGCGATGTCAATATACGAGCACCCTCATACATGTATAGAGATTAGGTATCTTTGACTGCTAATTTAAGAGCCAAAACTACTGATTTCGGGGTTGGTCTCGGAAAAAAAGATATTCGTATAGATGAGTTTTTCGATCCCCCATCAACTTGTCATAACATTTCCCACAAAATAGTATGCCGGGTATTTACCCGTATCTACCCGTTGTATGGGAACATACAAATTGACAGGTCTAACTTTATATTTTTTGCTGGCAAATATTTTTAGACCTAACTAGATGTTAAAATGTGCAATCAGACATCAAATGCGATGTCAATATACGAGCACCCTCATACATGTATAGAGAGTAGGTATCTTTGACTGCTCATCCAAGAGCCAAAACTACTGATTTCGGGGTTGGTCTCGGAACAAAAGATATTCGTATAGACGAGGTCTTCGATCCCCCATCAACTTCTCATAACATTTCTCACAAAATAGTATGCGGGTATTTACTCGTATCTACCCGTTGTATGGAAACATACAAATTAACAGGTCTAAGATTACACTTTTTGCTGGCAAATATTTTTAGACCTAACTAGATGTTAAAATGTGCAATCAGACATCAAATGCGATGTCAATATACGAGCACCCTCATACATGTATAGAGATTAGATATCTTTGACTGCTAATTTAAGAGCCAAAACTACTGATTTCGGGGTTGGTCTCGGAACAAAAGATATTCGTATAGATGAGTTCTTCGATCCCCCATCAACTTGTCATAACATTTCCCACAAAATAGTATGCCGGGTATTTACCCGTATCTACCCGTTGTATGGAAACATACAAATTAACAGGTCTAAGATTACACTTTTTGCTGGCAAATATTTTTAGACCTAACTAGATGTTAAAATGTGCAATCAGACATCAAATGCGATGTCAATATACGAGCACCCTCATACATGTATAGAGATTAGGTATCTTTGACTGCTAATTTAAGAGCCAAAACTACTGATTTCGGGGTTGGTCTCGGAAAAAAAGATATTCGTATAGATGAGTTCTTCGATCCCCCATCAACTTGTCATAACATTTCCCACAAAATAGTATGCCGGGTATTTACCCGTATCTACCCGTTGTATGGAAACATACAAATTAACAGGTCTAAGATTACACTTTTTGCTGGCAAATATTTTTAGACCTAACTAGATGTTAAAATGTGCAATCAGACATCAAATGCGATGTCAATATACGAGCACCCTCATACATGTATAGAGATTAGGTATCTTTGACTGCTAATTTAAGAGCCAAAACTACTGATTTCGGGGTTGGTCTCGGAACAAAAGATATTCGTATAGATGAGTTCTTCGATCCCCCATCAACTTGTCATAACATTTCCCACAAAATAGTATGCCGGGTATTTACCCGTATCTACCCGTTGTATGGAAACATACAAATTAACAGGTCTAAGATTACACTTTTTGCTGGCAAATATTTTTAGACCTAACTAGATGTTAAAATGTGCAATCAGACATCAAATGCGATGTCAATATACGAGCACCCTCATACATGTATAGAGATTAGGTATCTTTGACTGCTAATTTAAGAGCCAAAAGTACTGATTTCGGGGTTGGTCTCGGAACAAAAGATATTCGTATAGATGAGTTCTTCGATCCCCCATCAACTTGTCATAACATTTCCCACAAAATAGTATGCGGGTATTTACCCGTATCTACCCGTTGTATGGAAACATACAAATTAACAGGTCTAAGATTACACTTTTTGGTGGCAAACGTAAGTAGACCTAATAAGATGTTAAAAATGAGCAATCAGAGATCAAATGCGATGTCAATATACGAGCACCCTCTTACATGTATAGAGATTAGGTATCTTTGACTGCTAATTTAAGAGCCAAAACTACTGATTTCGGGGTTGGTCTCGGAACAAAAGATATTCGTTTAGACGAGTTCTTCGATCCCTCATCAACTTGTCATAACATTTCCCACAAAATAGTATGCCGGGTATTTACCCGTATCTACCCGTTGTATGGGAACATACAAATTGACAGGTCTAACTTTATATTTTTTGCTGGCAAATATTTGTAGACCTAACTAGATGTTAAAATGTTTAATCAGACATCAAATGCGATGTCAATATACGAGCACCCTCATACATGTATAGAGATTAGGTATCTTTGACTGCTAATTTAAGAGTCAAAACTAAGGATTTCGGGGTTGGTCTCGGAATAAAAGATATTTGTATAGACGAGGTCTTCGATCCCCCATCAATTTGTCATAACATTTCCCACAAAATAGTATGCCGGGTATTTACCCGTATCTACCCGTTGTATGGGATCATACAAATTTACAGGTCTAACTTTATATTTTTTGCTGGCAAATATTTGTAGACCTAACTAGATGTTTAAATGTGCAATCAGACATCAAATGCGATGTCAATATACGAGCACCCTCATACATGTATAGAGAGTAGGTATCTTTGACTGCTTATCCAAGAGCCAAAACTACTGATTTCGGGGTTGGTCTCGGAACAAAAGATATTCGTATAGATGAGTTCTTCAATCCCCCATCAACTTGTTATAACATTTCCCACAAAATAGTATGCCGGGTATTTACCCGTATCTATCCTTTGTATGGGAACATACGAATTGACAGGTCTATGTTTACATTTTTTGCTGGCAAACGTAAGTAGACCTAATGATATGTTAAAATAAGTTATCAGATAACAAATAAGATGGCATTTGTATATTTAATATGGAAAGCATCAGTGATTTTAATCTTTGATATTTTTTCTTTTAGAGATATTCATTGTTTTATACATTATATAACCTTTTTGTACATTTCTACACATAAATAGTGGACTCACACAAATTATTAAATAAATATTCCAATCTACCCACCCAAACGGGTAGATACGGGTATATACCCGGTGCATATCGGGTAAATACCCAAGCGTGGGTAAATACCCGGGTAGATGCCCATCTCTATTCGCGACAGTATGTATTTCTCGGTTGGATTGTATAACAGCTGAATGATGTTTAGTGTTTTTGTTAAATAGCTTTAGTCTAGTAGTTTTTTTATGTTAATGTAAAACAACTGAGCTAATGTTTTATTCAACTGGATAGCCCCTTGCTTGATCACTTGATTAAAATGACTAGCCAAGTGCACTAGTTATTAGTCGTTCGTTATTATACTAGCTTAGTAGCTTACTAAGCTACTTATACTACTAAGCTCACGTAAAATGAGCTTTAATTTTTCTTGATGTCAACACTTGTTAATTGTCAAATGTCACTACGGCCAAATAAACTATATTGACAATGATGGATTTTATGATTGTCAATTCTTCATAACCTAGCAGTCCTAGCCCAAACACAAAGAGTCCTAAAACCTAACAGCACTATATTTTTGATTTGAATCAATTCACATTTTTCATAAAATCTCAAAATGAAACTTACAACAATATTATTTAGACGCAATCGATTACCAAACGGTCATTTATTTCGTGGTAAAGATCGGTTGGTTAAAAAAGTAGAATCAAAACATTTAAACAAGATAAAGCAAGATTTTGCGATAGAAGAACAAAATATGTTTTATTTAAGATTCCCGTACCTTACTGAGGTAAGTGTCTGTAATAATCTTTAGTTTCAATGTAATACGAGCCTTAACGAGTACGCGAGGATCTTTCTGTAAGTACTTGACCCACAGCCACACTCGATTAGCACATTATTTCTGATGGCAGATATTATTCCTTTCATAGAGGATAATAGCATATTTATGTCCAACGGGCACTATAAATATCCATCTAATTAAATCATTACTATCAGAGAAATAGTTTCTTGTCAGTAGGGCATTTTCCATGTCTCCCTGTTTTTGGCTAGTTGTTGACTTAATAAAATATAAATAAATATATATAGGGACAAATTACACAGATTGAGCTAGCCCCAAAGTAAGTTCGAGACTTGTGTTATGGGATACTAACTCAACGATACTATATTTTATAACAAATAGATAAACATCCAAGACCCAGGACAATTTGAAAAAGGCCATTTTCCAACTTGCCCTGACCGGGGATCAAACCCGGGACCTCTGGGTGGCGGACAAGCATGGTGACCACTACGCCACGGAGGTCGTCAATTGTACGACTTATTTGTACGACACAACCTTTTTTTAATTCTTTAATTATTCACACAATTTACAATATAATTATTTTATCTTATAAACAATCCTCTCCATCTCAAATTGTATTTATAAAAATTGATCCATTTCAGGCTGAAAGTGCGGGTCACTCCAAAGCTTTGGGAAAACCTGAGCAAAGAAAACAAAAGTTTGAAAACATCACAAGAAGAGTGTTCAAAGAAGATGTCACATTATATGAAAGATTGCAACACTTGAGGGTATCTGAGGGATGGGATAAATAAATTGTATCATGGCCATTGCAGATCTTCGTTGTAAACTAGTTCTGTCCTCATCTTGTTGTTTTTGGATACATAAGCCTAGAGAGAAGTAAAAAAAATCTTAGATTATAGAATTTGGATTTAATTGATGAGGTTTTTTTTTATAACTCAACTAATGAGCACAATATGTTTATGTGTGAGCAGGGGGAGTAAAACATCACCTTCTGCCCAGGGAGACATAAAATATGTCATAAATTTAATATTGGATGAGGTTGTAATTAAGTTTGCAATTATAAAGATCAATAAATTAATTAAATGGGAGTTTTCGACTTTATTCTTTGTGTAGGTATAGATTGTAATATAAAACTAATAAATAATTATTAAAGTACAAATAGTGTCTGTTTATTTTAAAATTAGAAATCAGTTTGTTTTCCATGTGTAGTAGCTAATTTCATATTGTATGATGTAACCAACAAAGTCGTCAATCAGCTGAAAATAAGGTAATAACATAAAAAGTTACAATCATTTAAATCTTTTATTCGGCAAAAAAATCTGGTTACAAATATACACTGCACATTTCACATTCATTATCACATAAAAATACTTTAAGGCAACAACATTAAGTAACATTATTTATAATGAGTATAATAATAATAACAAAACAGAAGAGATTACTCTTTTTTTGCAAAAGCGAATATAATGTGTACACTGCAATGTAAATACAGCTTGACTATGTCCTATATACATTGACCGAAGTGATGTTTTATATTGCCACTTTAGGCATACTTAGAGATGCGAATCTTAAACCTTAAAAATTGGTAGGATTTTCCACTATGTTCCAACAGTAGAAAATAAATTTGACGAGATTATATTACAAAAAGAATATTCTTTCCAACATATAGTGCAAATGCTAATATAAATGTATATGAACAACAATAATGCTGGCTAATTTTGCTGAGAGAATATCTTGTACTTATAAAATTATTAAAAATATATTTTGCAAAGCTACCTAAAAAAATAATACTGTGATTTTTTTTTATGTAACAGATCTGCATGACAGTGTAGGCTAAAAATATAATAAATAGAATACTAACAGATCTGAAATATTTCCTAAATCACTTCAAATGAACATTGTAAGATGAATGTTCACAGTAAGTTTTGTTATTTTACAAAAATATCATTGTGAAAATAAATTTACTAAATATAAATAACTGAATGCAAATATACTTATTACTTAGATGATTCGTACATTTTTCAATAGAATTTAATTCAAGCAAGAAAAAAATGTTTCTTTCAAAATAAACGAGTTATGTAAACTCTAACATTATAAAATATATATTATTGTACTTACGTCATTCTCTATAAGAAATTCTTTGCGCATAAACTTTACCTTCCTATTCATAAAAATAACAGATGTTCGCTAAACATACTTAAGTTATAAATTTATTTGCTAGGCAAATCAGAAAATCCCCCATCTGACTTATAAGTAGCGGGGTTATACAATATTCTAATCCGTAGTGAGTTCAATTATTAGCCAGGTAAATGATAAAACTCTGACTTAGTTTTAAAGCCAGTAACTTTTACCTTTAACTTTTTTTAACGACTGAACTGATTTTTATCAAAAATGGCTAAGAATCGCAAGTTTTACGTAAGAGAAACCACATTAAAATCGGTTCGAGTGCTACTATGCCACAGACAGACAGTCAGACCCGCAGACATTAGCGTTAAACTTATAATACCCCTCTTTTTTGCCGAGGGTTAAAAACGAGACAATGTTTAAAGTAGGTTTAGCAAACAAATTATAACTTTTATAAATACGAATGAAATACTAACAAAACATACTAAAACTATTTTAACTATAAATTCAGTTCATGATTCTGAACACATTGAAATATGAAAAAAAAATGTTTGGCCTCCCATACAAGTTAATAGGTAAGCTCGTTTGAGTTTGTAATATGTGTTCCTTGGGTATCTAATTAAATTTTCACTGCATTTACTATCTTTTCTGCTACGTAAAGATAAACTGGTACACAATGCTTTGCATTAAGTTGTACCTTTTGTACTGTATATTAAATTTATAGTTCAATAAATTAAATAAATAAATAAAGGTGATCAGTATCATTTACAGAATGTACTCTTCGAATAGTTTCAGTATATTTTGTTACACATTACTTATATGTTTGTACTTATATGAAATCAGTGAATGGTTTTGGTCCAGCCAAACATATCGTTTTTGAGATCCTTCTTGTATAGAGATTTGCCTTGGTACATCAGCTCTGCGAATTGGGACACGACCGGGTCCCTCATGCACGAAGCTACTGCAATCACTTTGTCAGACTCGTCGAAAAAGAAAACCACGAATTTCAAAGCATCGATATCGCCGTCCACCAGAATGTTGGCGGACTTGCCGCAGCCCGCGTAGCGAATAGATTTGCCGAAGAGCATCGTCCAGAAATACGGGACGGTGCGCAAGGGCGTCTCTTTCTTCATTATGTTCAGAGCAGCTACCCTGCCGTGGTACTGCGCCAGACCTACGTGTCCTATACTCATGTGTTTGTTTTCGTGAGCAAACACGGGGGCGTACGCTATATCACCGCCCGCGTACACATTTTTGACGTTAGTTTCTAGCTTATCGTTCACGCTAACCGCACCATTCGGCTGCAGCGCGATACCGCTATCTCTAAGGAAATCAGTATAGAACGTCGTTCCCACGCCCAAAATGAGAATGTCAGCAGGCAGTGTTTTTCCATTGGCCAACTCTACTGACTTTATCACTTCGTTCTCACCGATGCATTTTACGATTGTGGTGTCGAATTCGAAGCTGACACCCTTCTCCTCAAACAGATTTTGCAAACTTTTACCGATGTCATTTCCGAATATCTGCCCCAGCGGAGCGGAGTCTTTGCCGACCACCGTCATACTCTTGGCTTTACTGCAGCAGGAGGCTGCTGTTTCTAATCCAATGAAACTTAAGCCGAGAACCACTACATTCTTATCTTTTTCCTCGCCAAGTTTAGATAAGATGTTCATGGCATCTTCAAAGTTCCTGACAGTGAACACATTGGTCAATTTTATTCCCGGTATGTTTGGCATGCGCGGTTTGCAGCCCGTTGCCAAGTAGAGAGCGCTGTATCTGAGTTTAGTGCCGTCCTTTAGATGGACTAACCTGTCATTGGGTTGCACTTTGGTTGCTTCGACGCCCTTTATTATATCTATATTCGCATTTTGATAGTACTCCGTGGTCCTGGCTTGCAGCGTCTCTATGTCTGTGACAGTGCCTATTTTGGAGACTTTGATTCTGTCGTAAGGTAGATAGTTCTCCTTGGCGATGAGTGTGATGCGCCCCTTGTATCCTTCGCTACGCAGAGTCTCGGCGCAGGTGGCGCCCGAGGGCCCGCCGCCTACGATGACGACGGAATTGGCGTCGCATGGAGATATGGGGCCGATTTCCTTGATACGTTTGTTTGACTTCAAGTCGCTGACCTTTGCCCGAACCTGAAAACAAAAATCAACAGTTGACTAAGTATCTTGGAGCCTAAAGGTGATGGCACAGGGTGCTACTTCACCGCGAATATTCTCCTGTCATTTAATGATTCAGATTCGATCTTGAGCATTATACGTTACAGTCTCCTTCTACGGCTTACGAATATTTTTTTTTTGCTCTGCTCAAAATGCTCCAATCTACGTTACAAGTCGCCGTACAAGTCTTACTAGTAGTCGTTGGTAATGAATGATAATACGGACGACGGATATTTTACGAGTACAATAGGTTTGAGCGGAAGGAAATAAGTATTTAAGTATAATAAGGGGAGATAAATACTTATTTTATACCGCTATAGCGCTAGGCAACATGGCTAAGACTACTAAGATTGACGATTTGTTGTCGTGTACTACTCAAGGTTCAACTCACGGTCATGGCATACTTTCGCGAGAATAATGTAGAGCATGTTGAGGATAGGCAGTTATAGGAAATATTATAATCTGCGCGTATCTTAAGTTTTTTTGTATATGATACCCGCGATTATGCGAGTCCATATTTATCCGTACCAAATTGTGACAAAAGAACTCTCGCCGCGCGTCGTACAGACAACAATTAATCGCGCCGATAAATCTGAAACTTTTGGGCTGATTTTGATGCAGCTTTAACTAACATGTAGACGATTTCTCGGGTTTTTTCACGTATTAAACATACACGTACAAATCCGAGGCAGACACTAATAATGCATAGCTAAATGAAAGTAAGTACCTACCTAGGTACTTACATTTCTCATTCCTATCACAGAATTAATTAAGATAAATATATGAGATACTTAATTGCATATTCATATTAAATATCATATCGGATATAGGTAGGTAAGTAAGGTACAATAAAGTCATCAGTGACTACTTTTTCAATGACTCATAGGTGACCGTAGATGAAAAATACGTGGGTATATTTTACGTCGTTCGTTTGCAATCGGTCAAGTCAAGGCGATTCAAGGTCGCCTGGTCGCTGTGCTGCTTGGTTTAATCCGCACTCTGCAATTTAATTTAGACAACAATCTGATGTTCAAGATAATAAGCCGACACAAATAATTATTCAAATCGGCTTATAAATAACGAAATTCTGAGATAACTATCAATTTATAAAAATACAACCGAATTGAAATGATCCTATTTTTTTAAATGTGCTACCACGGGCTATTCTAAATCACTATAGAATAATGACAGTAAAATAACATTCAAAAAAGAAAAAAAAAACGACAGTTCTATACAAATTTCCCGGGCGGCTGCACACTTTTGTATGGAAATGTCAAATATATTTTTTGTATTTGACTGTTGTTTTAATTTATCTTATACCTTTAAACGAGCAATTCTTGTATATTTATTTATATATGTATTTATAAATTTCTGTGATCTCAAAAACGGCTCTAACGAATTCGCTCAAAATTTGTATATGGGGGTTTTTGGGGGTAAACAATCGATCTAGATTAGTTTTATGTTTGGGAAAACGCGTGTTTTCGAGTTTTCATGCGTTTTTCTTTCCACGCAAAATATGGTCGCTAATTTCGTCGCGCTGACCGCCTTGTTTTTAGCTCAGCGATTAAGGATACCGACCGCTAGAAAGAGTGTTACGGGTTCGAATCCCACTCGGAGACTTACTTTTGTTTTATTTTTTATGTTTAAGTTTATATATAATTTTTTATTTTGCATTGTTTTTAGACAATTAAAAAAAAATAGTTAATGTTTGAGATGTAACCGAGCAAAGCTCGGTCGCCCAGGTACTTATACTTAAGTTATCTAGTAATTCTAGCCGTGGTTTGATTTATTTCGGATGTGTCTCTTCCGCGTTGTATATTGATATATATCTTATACCTTTAAACGAGCAATTCTTGTATGTATATATATTTATTTATAAATTTCTGTGATCTCGAAAACGGCTCTAACGATTTCGCTGAAAATTTGTATATGGGGGTTTTCGGGGGTAAACTATCGTTCTAGATTAGTTTTATGTTTGGGAAAACGCGTGTTTTCGAGTTTTCATGCGTTTTTCTTTCCACGCAGAATATGGTCGCTAATTTCGGCGCGCCGGCCGCCATTTGCTTAGCTCAGTGGTTAAGGATGCTGACCGCTAGAAAGAGTGTTACGGGTTCGAATCCCACTCGGTGAATTACTTTTGTTTTTTTTTATGTTCAAGTTTATATAGGTATAATTTTTTATTTTGTACTGTTTTTAGACAAGTTTAAAAAAAATAGTTAATGTTTGAGATGTAACCGACCGAGCAAAGCTCGGTCACCCAGGTACTATTTAATTATATGATGTAGGTTAAAAAGTAGTATTCCAAATTTATTTTACGTGTATAATTTGAATAAGAAACCTTACAAATACAGACTTAGTATAGACTCTAGATCTACAGACTGATTATATATTATGTCTAAATCATATTCTTAACCGCCTTTTCTTAGTAGTAGTATCTTTATTAGTTTTGGTCAATTTCCTCGCAAGGCACTCATTGGAAAAACTACAAAAATATTATACACTACACACTACGATAAGAAGCTAGGAGTGTCGTCAATTCATCATGCTTTACTGAGTTTACAAGGTAAACCGACTGAACACCTGCCATAAGAAAATAATATCTGCACTGCAGGCATTTCGCAAACAATGACGTTTTTATCAAGCCATATTATCATGATCATATTCTTATGATCATGATAATATGCCGTTTGGTAGTTGCATAACATAAGCTTGCATTGTAGAATACGATTTGTCATCCCACTTTTGATTACCCACGAGTGAGTATAAAACTACTTATGGGAGATATAGTACAGGTAACAGGGGTTACTCCATTAAATAATACGTTAGTCTTACGATAGCGACGTCCTATTTATATGTCAAACCAAATTGGACTTTATCATAATAGGTTAGTGCTCAATGTTGCTTGACACTGAAACGCGGATATGCAGTGACGTCCGTCTTGCGTACCGCTGTTGGAGTAACTTTTGGAGAACGGTTAGCAGCGTTATCTGTGTAACGATTTTTAACCGCCTTCCAAAAAGGAGGGAATTGTCGCGATATTTTTTTATTGTATGTTCACTGATTATTTAAAGACGCGGAAAAACCTTGTCTGAAAAAGCAAACTTGTCTCATAGAAATTTTATCGAAATCAGTTGTGTAGTTTGGGGGTGAAGTCTGTTTTTAGTTTTGAAAAGTTATACCTATACTATACATATCATTTATGTATACAGCAATCACCAACCTGCCTACCCAGCAGTGCCCAGCATGGTGATTATGGGCAAATCAAATCCTCTATATATTTATTTAGGCCGTACGATAATACAGCAAGGAATTGAATTAGGCTGGTAAAGTATAAAAAAAGTCCATGATACGAATCAACTTTCCCCTAGGAACTTACTTAACAAAACTATCTCCTAGGATACTTACTGCGCAAAAACGCATCGGACTTTTTTTCTTTTTTTTACGGAACTAATTCTAAACATAAACGAAGCGATGGACAAACAACCTCTGCTGGTGGTTCGTTAGTTTTAAGCATCGATCCACACTGGCAATGAAGTCGCAAAAAACTTTTGCAAATTGCTCCGGATAATAATATACCATATTTTTTGGCAGGCAAAAAATTACCATGCTTTGGCATACTCGTACATAGATACTTACAAAATGAAGTCCCACGTATATCTGTCTGTTATGCACAGAATACACATGAAAGTTGCTATATTCGGAGATATGCACAGGTAAAGAAATTTAGTTCTTATCACTTAGAAAACGTGGTTTATTGCCATTTCTGAACAAGATCTTTACATTAAAATTCCAGACAGTGGTCGAAGCCACATTAGCATTCAGCTCAGGAGATCGATTTCGTTATTTGCATCTGGACGAAGTATCGTCATCATGCGCGGAGAAAGGCGCGGTAGTCGTGGTACGCAGGACACGTGCCGCCCATAAACTAAAGAACAGCAGTTCAATGGCTCCGGCGCCGCGGATCTCTGATTGATGCCTAGACATCATATGGGGCATGGCATGGGGGATCCACAAGTACTAGAGTGAATATTAGGTTTTTTAATGGATTTGCTGTCCGCAAGTTTGCAACTACGTTGTTACCACTATTGTAATTTGTAACTGAACGATTTGTTCAGTTTGCATTTTTAACTATTTTGCAATTATAAATAAAATTAATAAATTTGAAAGGTTAGTATTATTACTTACACAAAATTTTAAAATGGACATAGATTCAAAACAAACAAGCCTGTCATTGTATTGCGTAAGGACGTAAGGACTTAGCTAACACCATGCTAACACACTCGATAAAAGAAGATAGTTTATGGACTCAAAGCAAAGATAATTAAAATTAAGGGTTGATTCTATTTTGGCAGAGACAGAACAGTCACGAGTAGAGTTTGTAAACTAGCAGACAGAAAGTCAAAGCCCCTAGGCGGACCTCGGGCTGCCAAGCTACTCACTTAGCTAAAAATGCGACCGGAAATAAGTACGCTTAGATGAGGAGGAAACCAAAGAATGAGAAAACTCTGTAGGTCTGTTACGTGTACGTGTAAGTGTCAAAAACAGGTTTCAGATATTCCAAAAGCCTAAATGCGCCTGACACGCAGCTTGCAGACTGTCATATATTGATAAAAGTTGAGAAGATCAGCTTAAAGTCAGTGTTGCCACTTTAGAGAATTTGTCACTAGATTTAGGGAATTCTACAGTAGCTCAACGATTTTTGCATTTGCTTAGTCACTAGACATAGATTTGGTGACTTCTAGCGACTTTTTTGCCAATCGATGACCACTAAAAAAAAAATATTTATTTATTTTCCCCTGAGTAAATAAAGGGAACTTTATAAGGTATTTTTATCATAATGCTGACAACACCGACACTCAATATGACCGATCGTCGCATGAGAATCGTGATTGGTGCTCTCACTCTGACGTACTGAATTAGTAATTTGATATCCTTGTCTAGTCACGGGATTTCCCCTGTTACGATATGGGGAATAACCTTACATCTTTTTTTTTTGAGATTTTCATTCAGTGTTCACTGTTCATTCCTATTCGTTCTGCAGTGTGACCATTTGTGGCAGATTTCTGCCATTTTGGCAGATTTGGATCCAAAATTTAAGCTGTGGCATATTATGCTGACGATTTACAAATGTGGCAGATTTTAGCAGATTTCAAAGGTTTTAATGAAAATCATGCTAATTTTAAATGACATTACATTATAAATAAGTAATAAAAAATTTAAATAAGGTAAATGTAAAAATATTTAGTAGAACATTATTTCACAATCTGGCAACGTATGCCTTTGTTTGATATCCAGCCCAGAAGTGCGATTTTTGGAACGCGGAGTCACTTAAACGAATGGTTTTTCCATACAAAAACCGTTCGTTTAGTGACTCTGCGTTTGAAAAATCGCTCCACAGATTACACGGGGATTCCCCGCTTGATCTGTTCATACATAGGTATTGTCATTTGATTGTGGGCTGTAAGTGATAAGTCATAGGGTTCATATTTTTATAACCTTCCTTGATTGAGTTTTCAATCATCTTTGTTTTTTACTAAAAAATATTTTTTTTTAAACAAAATTATGACTGAATAGGATTTAGGGAATTCTAGGGAATTTTTAATATTCTAAATTCTCATTATCTAGCGAGATTTGATTGTACATCTAGTGACTTGTCCAAATTAAAGGTGGCAACACTGCTTAAAGTGCCTTCCAAAGCACTTAAGAATTTGAAGTGCTTAAACAAGTTAATGCTAGATTGCATTTTCTCGCCGCGGGTTATCGAGTTCCTCGCTAGTAAAAATACACATACCTACATACATGTAAGTAACTACTTATAACTAACGTATTTGTATTTTTTGTACTCGTAATTTCAACTCAGGAATCTAAATATGCGTGAAGATTACAGCGTTACTCACAAAGTGACTCGAGTCATAAAGCTGCGCATGACTAAAACATTACCTCAATGTCAACAGAGCTATGCCACGCCTGGGTGCGTCCTCTGATTAGACTGTTTTGTACCAAATTGGTAACAATAAAAAAAACAGCAGCATTATTTATCAGACCATTTCAGACCACAATATGCACGGTAATGTTCATTACCATGCATAGTTTGGATCGAAGCCCGTGCGAAGAGATGCTTGCTTTACAATTTACATATAGGCATGTTATGTTAACAAATGGCATTAAACGCTGAATTTAATTATTTTTCCTTAAGAAATCAGTTGGATTTGACTCATATTTCGTTCAAGTGCGAAATATGGACTGCACGGACTGGGTTGAAGGAGAAGGAACCTACCTTCGATTCGGGGGGCACATGTCACTAGGGGCATCAAATAAGTACAAGTATGAATATACTTCCCGCATGTCGTATATCGACATTATCGACTGAGTTATCGACTAATAAAAATGAGCCAAAGCCCTCGAGATATTTTATGTCACCTTATATTACAAATTCCAGGGCGGACCGCTCGCGCTAACCATGCTTTAGCGTAGCGCCTATAATGCGTTATTGGGCAATTAAGTTCCTAGGAAGTATACTAAATATATCTAATTTTAGCAGTGGGTCGTTAAGAGCTGACGATGATGATGATTTAATTTAAAGAAAAATGTCAGGTGCGTCTTTTTTTCCGTATGACGCCAGTAAACATGTAAGTCGTAACTTCAACAATGTAGGAGTAAAATAAATACAAAAATACACTATCACATCATTCACACATTTTTATCCTTAACTGAATATACTCGTATATATGTATGTGTAAAAATAACCAAGTTACAAAGTGACTCAAGCCATGAAACTGGGTAGGTATGACTAAAACATTAGCTGACTCAATCTCAACATGAGCTATGTCTCGCTTAGACGCAATAGATTAGACTGTTTTGTAGAAAATCAAATGAGAAATGGTTGAGATCCACTCAGCAAGCAGTGGTCTTTTTACAATTTATATTATACATTATTTTATAGTATAAGTTTATTTTCCAGTCAATTAAAAAAAAGAACGCGGCTTTTAAGCGTGCGTCACCCCTAATAACTTTTGAACAGCTGAACCGATTTTCATCAAACATAGCTAAGAGCCACCGTAAGGAAACTTACTTGCACGTAAAAAAACACGCATCGAAATCGATTCATTCATTTGAGAGCTACGAAGCGAAAGACGTTGGCGTCAAACTTATATTTTTGCATCAGCGGTAACAAATAGATGCACTAATACTAATATTGATAAAAAGTTGAAGTGTGTGTGAACTGATTTTAAGGCTGCGTTTCCACTGAAGCGGAGCAGAGCATAGAGGAGCTTAGCAGTGCATGAATTGACTAATCACAACGCTCGAAATCTCCGCTCCGCGCAACCTAAGGTGTTCTTGTGACTCTTGGTTTTGTTCTGACTAAAGCTAAGATGTAACAAACAAATGTAGGAACATAGGTGTTAAACACTTACCTTGACTTGTCCCTGAGAAGTCACAGTAACTTGGTAGCAAGGCAGTGAGTCAAAACCAGGGAAATCTTCAATGTCTCCTGTCTTGATGTTGAAGCAGGCTCCGTGCCACGGACAGCGAATCCTCCCATCTCCCAGTGCTCCATTGACTAATGGTGCTCCATAGTGGGTGCATTTAGTTCCAACGGCACTGTATTCACCTTTCTGCTTGACCACTAAGACTTTTCCATCCTCGCCGATGTCAAACACCTTCATCTCATTGTCTTTTATGTCTCCCTCTTCGCAGACAATAGATTCTACATACTGACTAGAAGAATCCATTCTAGATATTGTTCCTCCTGTTTTAGAAACAAATTAAAGTTTATGTGAAAACAATTTTTTAATTAAATTCAAACTATACTCATTAAAAGTTGAATTAAAACTAAATAAGAACTAAAACTAAAAAAAATACAAATTATATATGTCCACTTAAATATTACACCTCAGCAACGTGGCCAAAAGGCTGGCAGCATTGCCACATAGTATAGCAATGAGTGCTGATTCTTTAATTAAAATTGTTTTTTTTTAAGTTTCATTTATACAAATAAATACTCATTATTGCACCAAAAACAAAAGCAAACAAAGGAAGACTAATCACATAGCAATCTCTTCCAATGAACCTTAGATACTTTATAATTTTTTTTTTCTGACGGGGTAAACAGAGTCCATGGTCATAAGAACCAAAGGCCACTTAGTGTAAGGGCAGGCATTTGGAAAGTTAGAAGTGAAAATTTAAAAGCCGCATTTTATTAGTTAAGTTTCTGTGTAATTTTAATTTAGGGCATTATGAATATATTCCTAGCCACACCAAGTGAATTGAAGCTTTGGGAAAATATTAGATGTAAATATTTATTTCCCTAAAAGTCATTGGAAATAAATTACACTTTGTCTGTGGGATATTTATAATAGGTTTAGATAAGTAAGTTTTTATGAAATCACTCACATACACCTATGAATTGATGACTTTCTAATTAAATAAAAAAAATGTAAAACATCTTACGATTTTCATTCAAAGCATCTTTGCTTTGACCACTGTTTGGAGAATATGATCTTGAAAATGAACTACCCATTTTTCTTAATACTGGTCCTAAAAAATAAAATAAAAACATGTTAGAAAAAAACAGTATTTTGAAAAAAAAAAACCAGGATTGTCTAATGAATGATGCACATAATTCGAAACAAATGGAACAGTGATTTTATGAGTTAATTTTTTTTATTATTAGTCTAATTTGGTGTCCCACTGTTGGGCACAGGCCTTCCCTTTTTTCCTTCTACTCATCCCTACCTACTCAGTCATGTATGGTGAGTTTAATTAACATACCTACCCTAGAATATAATAAATGTAGGTTTAATACCTACATTTACTACATTTACATTTACAAGCAGAAAACTACAAATACATCGTAACAATAATTTAAATAAAATACCTTTGTAAAACACACCACCAAAACTACATTGATTTATTAGTAAATATATTTATCTTAGAAAACAAATGGAAACAAATTACATACACGTACCGAGCTATAGTTTGTAAGATGTGGGTCAGAAATTTTATTTGTTTGTTCAATATTGTGCTGTGGAAACTAATGAAAGGGAAAGGATTCACCTTGAGCAATTACTCGCTTTACAAACCCGTAACTCAAAATGCCTGTTTTACGAATGAAAACAACCATGTTTCATTTCATTCAAATTCTTGCCTTGCTTGCCTGCCTTGACATGACAGTTGACTTTTGACATTAACTTGACGTAACTGAAAAATGTTGTAATTAATAAAGACTTAATTTCCAATATTTTTTGCCATGAATCCTGTCCTGTTGTCACATAGGGTCCTGTTTCCTGCGCAATATGCGTCCCCGTTCCCCGTCCCTTCACCTCTCCCCCGTTTTCGCCTTGTGGAGGGTGCAGGCCCCTACAGCCGCTTCTTTATGGAGATTCCGTTCTACTTATATCCATTCTGTGTCCCTGTCCCTTTTGCCTCAGCTTTTTCAAACGCGGAATCTATTACTCAATGAACGATTTTTTGGAAGAAAGCCATTTGTTTACCTTTGAGCAGGCCTGTGTCACTGTACCCGTTTAGGTATCGAAAATATACCTATATTAGTAATATTCGTAACTAGCCGAAGCCCGCGACTTCGTTCGCGTGGACTTTATGTCTTTGGAAAATGCTCATCAGGCTGAACAACATTTACTAAGGTGACATTTTTATATCTCTTATAGTTTAGCTGGATCATTATGGTTCTGCATCAGGCATTCTATTTTCCAAAATCATTTATACCCTAATATGTTGCCTTTTATATGTTGCCTAGGCTTAATAGCTATATAACAAAAAAAGTTTCATTTGTATCCGTCCAGTATTTCCGGAGATTAGCGTGTACAAATAGACAAACAGACATACAGACAAACAGACATAATTTTTTTTAAAATTTTTACTCTCTTACATCTCCATCGCCCCCAATATATTTTTTGGAAATATATTTAATGTACAGACACACTTTTTTACTGTTTTATTATATATATAAATATAGATATAGATGTATAGATAGATTATTATATGTATAGATATGCGCGCGGCGACCATTCCAAAGTAGTAAATTTAGGGACATGAATCGTATGTCTAAAGTAATAAGAATGAAATTGGCTTGCAATGCACTTTTAGGTATTTAAACGAAAAGGTGCCAAGTTCTGAGTATATCGCTAACAACATTGAGTAGATATTTAATTGAACTCCTTTGCTGAGTAAGACTTCTGTACGAGAATAGTAAAACTTATCTGTACTTCCACCTGAACTTTTCAAGGTACAGTACTGCCTCAATTTGAAATAAATTATTTGAAATTAAATATCATTTATAATTCATTGCTTCTTGATCAAGGCCTAGATAACCCTTCAAACTACCTATCTTATAAACTACTATTTACAGTTTGAAGTGAGAACGTGAAGCTTTTCTACGCACATTTGCGAAAAAGGGCCATCTTTGGCTAATAAATGTGAGAAGCAAAGCTTCACGTTCTTCCTTTAAACTTTAAAAGTTGGTCATAAAGTTGTTTAAAGCGTTATCTAGGGTTTGATCAACAAGACACAATTTTAAATTATATCTCCGTTTCCTTTGAAATAATTTATTTAAAATGGGGGCAGTACTGCACCACGATAAATTCAAGTATCCCCCTAATGACTTTGCGTTTCAAAAATGGTGCGAGCATTTCCATTTAGCATTTGTATAATAAATGGTACAACACACCTACTTACTAAATGGAAGAAGTGTCATAATTAAAATGCGGAGTCATTAACCGAATGTTTTTTCTATACAAAAATCCGTTTGTTTAGTGAATGTGCATTTCAGAAATAGCACCAGTAGAGTGCCATTTTTTTAAATCGCCAGTCACATTACGAATCGTTCGCACGAGCGCTTCCAAACGGAACTTTTAACTTTTTCCATGCTGACTGCTGACCAAAACGCAAGAAAGCTCTGCGCTGGATGCAAGCCGCTCAAGTTCGGTTATGAAATCCTTGGGAGATGTTAGAGGCCTAGGTACTCGTATGTACAGCAGTGTATTGTGCGTTCGATTGAAATGATGATTGACCGAGCGAGCGAAGCGAGGTCTCTAAATCGAGTTGGGGGCGAAAACACATTGTATGTATGTTTGTACCGCGATAACAGCCGGCCGAACCAATGGTTTGATTTTGATGAAATTTGGTAGGCATGTAGGAAATATCCATAGAATTTTCAAGTTTGTTGGGCATCAAAATCGGTTTAGTAGTTTTTAAAATATTAATAAAAATGTCCACTATTATGTAGGAAACGAAACGATAGCGTGTTCTAACTTTGGATAGCGCCATCTAGGGGTTATTTTGGAAACTGAATTGCGTAAAATAATCGCGATGTCTAAGTTCGCAGCGAACTACTAGGTAGTTTACTAAATTTAGCAATTTTGTTGAGCGAACTTTGGTTCAATCGATAACGCTGCTTGTCTGTGCTTCTGTTGTAGTATTAGTAATAATGCCACAAACTAACAAGAAATCAGCGGCAACCGGCAACCAAAGCCCACGAAGTAGTTTTACGTAGAGAGTTGTAACTACGGGAATATGCCAGTAGGTATTTCTCATGCCAATAAGAGCTTTGTCAGCAAGGAACTTCGCAACAGGAACGCTGCAAACGCTTGTGTTCACAGAGCGTGAGTACGCAAGGGAAGTACGAGATCAGGATCTATACCCTTAACGCTTAAAGCGCTAGCGTTCATTGCGTGAGCACTCTTTAGAGATTTTAGCTCTTTAATTCCATTCTGCTCGAGGCGTAACGCTAGAAGCATGAAACAGGGGCATTGGGATCCTGTTCTTCAAAAAGGGAGATAACACTCTCTTGAAGAACTATAGGTCATGTATATAAGTTGTTTTCAAGGGTCATCACAAATCGTCCCGCAAACAGGTTTTATGCCTTCCAGCCTCCCGAACAAGCCGGTTTCCGTAAGGGGTTTAGCACCATGGACCACATTCATACGCTGCGGCAGGTTATAGAGAACGCGAGGGAGTATAACCGGCCGTTATGCTTGGGGATAGTGGACTATGAAAAAGCCTTCGATTCAAACGAAGCATGGGCCGTGCTTCAGTCTCCAGCGATGCCGTATTGACTATCGGTATATCGAGGTGTTGAAGTGCTTATACAGTAACGCCAATATGTCAGTTCGAGTACAGGCGCAGTGGACCACGGCAATTCCACTGCAAAGAGGAGTAAACCAGACGTTATATTTTCAAAACTGTTCACCGTTGCACTGGAAGATCAAACGTCTGGAATGGGAAGGATTAGGCATCAACATTAATGGCGAGTATATCACTCACTTTCGATTTGCCGATGATGTCGTATCGAAATCGATGGAAGACTAAAGTATGTAGGTACTATGCTCGCAGACCTAAACCGAGTTTTCCTTGTGCGGAGCGCGGTGAGCCTTAAAATGACCAATCAAGAGCGGCTTGCATCTAGCGCCTTCCAGCTATTCTAGATTGGTCATTTCGGAAATCTTTGGTAGAAGCCTATGTCCAGCAGTGGACTTCATGCGGCTGAAATGACGATAATGATGATGAGTCTTAAAATGAACATGGACAAAACAAAAGTAATGTCGAATGTCCACGTTGCGCCCCTACTTGTTTGTGTTGGGAGCTCCACCCTCGAAGTTGTAGACCTGGGTCAATTGATCCAGGCAGGAAGCTTCAGTTTCGAGGAAGAGGTCTTTTGACAAATCTGACTCGGCTGGGCAGCGTTCGGGAATCTCGGGAAGCTACGCAATATCTTCTCTTCTATCAAATATACCTCAGTTTTTTAAGACTAAAGTTACAAACAATTTGTGTTAAGAGTACCAGTGATGACTTATGGATCTGAAACGAGGTCCCTTACTATGGGTCTCTTAAGAGGGCTAAAGGTGCAACGCGCTATGGAAAGGGCTAAGCTCGTTGTTTCTCTACGTGATCGAATGAGAAATAAGGAAATTCGTAGGAGAACTAAAGTCACTGACATAGCCCAGCGGATTTGCTCGTTAAATGGCAGTGGGCGGACACATAGCGCGACGAACCGATGGCCGATGGGGCAAAAAGGTACTCAAATAGCGACCACGTACTGGCAAGCGAAGCGTAGGACACCCACCTGCAAGGTGGTTTGTCAACCTGACGAAGGTCGCTGGAAGCCGCTCTAGATCGGTCATTTTGGAAATCCTTGGGAGAGGCCTATGCCCAGCAGTGGACGTTATGCGGCTGAAACGATGATGATGATGATACGTATAGGCGTAAAATAGTTGGCGTCTGGATGAACTATTGTACATACGTTGCTCTTTCAAGATCCAAATGTCTTAGGGATATTGAATTTAATCCAGGTTTTGATTCAAATTGTTTGAATTTTATAAGTGAAAACTTCTTTAGCGGCGTTGTGCACTTTTTTTGGAATGGGTAAAAAATGTTAAACTCGCGTCAGGACACGTGACCTGATTGAAAATTCGTAAGACGGATGGAGAGTAGACAGCTGGCGCGGCGTAGGAGAGGGAGTATCCCCCTCTCTTTCTACGGCGCGGCGAAAATGTATGCCTGCGCCTGCTGTTTCGTATATCAAAAATGCACAACGTTAATATTCAAGTTTTCACTTCTGCCGGCACTCCCAGAGTGCAACCCGTCGTTTTTTTTTATATAAAATGAAACTTTTGCAGCTCAGTATAGAAGAAAAAAGAAGGTTGGAAAATCTGTTTCCTGCAACGGTATCGAATCGGCTGTGAATGATGTATCACAGTTTTATTAAACTAGTAGTTCGCCACGAACTTAGCCCTCGCGATTATTATTTCAGAATAATGTACCTGATTTGGATGAATTTTACTATCGGTGCAAGTTTACCGATAGATATGCGAATTCATGGTGGTGACCAAATTTCCAAAATAGTTGCCAATCACAGCCCTTTCTTCAAATGACTTTCGATCTAGCTCTGAAATGTCAGGAGCACCTTCCAACCATACAATCCCATGGATATGAGGTCTACCATGATGCTGAAATTCAGTTCTGTACCAGTAGTCTTTCACCGAAAAATTACCCATCATTTTTTAAATGTCAAAGTCAGCTCGTTGTTGGAAAAACCAGGTTTAAATGTTTATTTGTATTGCCATGGCTCTATGCCGCTGCTCATTTTGGTTTCTTACTTTCTTCGTAAAGCTACTTTGCGGGCTTTGATTGCTGTTGATCACTTGTTAGTTCGTAGTATAATTACTAATACTACTACAGAAGCACAGACAAGCAGAGATAGCGATTGAACGAAAGTTCGCTCAACAAAATTGCTAAATTTAATAAACAAGCCAACAATCATTCAAAATAAGCACAAACTGAAGAAAAAAAACTAATCGTAAAATAAGCAAAACCCTTTTATTTTAAGTCGGTTAAATATGATAAAATTTATAGAACCACTTATGAAACTCAAAATAATAACCATAATAGCTATTCAGAGATATTACTTCGTGGACGCAAGGGGAGATATGTATTTTTAAGAAAGTTGTTCAGTAGCCCGGACTGAATTCACCGTTAAATAGTTTGAGTATATTTTGTAAGAGGATTTGTATTGTATATTTGTCACGGCTTAGTCAGCTAGACTTCGCGAGTCATCCTAAACCCGTTTAAGTATAACGTATAAAAAAGTTGTTCAGACAAAAAAGTTGTTCAAATAAAAAAATATCGTTTTCATAATGGCAACAAAAAAGTCTAATGACATTTTTGAAAATATTTTGAAATGGCGGATATATGAAAGTTTTAAAATTTTAAACCCCCATATTTCCGCCATTTTGACAAATTTCGAAAAACTGGCTTGACAAAAGAAATTATATTTAGTTGCTGAACCTGCTTACAAAATTTCATGAGAATCGGTTAAGAAATGCGACCTGTAGGCGAGAACAGACAGACAGACAGACAGACAGACAGACGGACAAAAGAATTTTTGGCTAGTCTCGAAACTGAGACGCTTCGCTCGCTTCGCTCGCTCGGTCAATTACAGTTTTACTGGACATTAAATTGGTTGAGTTTTGGAATAATATCGCGAGGTCTTAAGTTCGTGGCGAATCACTAGTATATTGATTTGGTACATTCTTGTAGAAAATATTACTTTTTGAGAATTACTGCTGCGCGCATATTACATTATCGTGTGGAAGAAATATTATTTTTATGTTGTAATAAAAACACGGAAACATATTATCAAGGTGATTCAAGGGTACTTCACACTTTGATTAGTGCGAGTGCAGGTGTTTAGCTATTGCGAGTGATTAGTGTGAGTGGTGTCCAGTACTGTTTAGCTGCTGCACTAAAAATACAGGGTGTAATTGAATTCATTGGCAATATTTTAGGTATCTACTATACCCATGATACAAAGTAATTTAAGACTAATAAAACTTCAATCAAAAGTCGTCATTTTCATATTACAGAAAATCTCTAAACATGCGTTAGACTCTTTGATAGATACCATTACTGAAATTATAAATAAATAAACTAATCGTCATTAAATTCTTGAAAAAGAAATTAATTGTAATAGTATCAATTTCGTCGCGTCGTAGTACGCTAACATTCGTTCCTACTTCAACTTACCTACTATCCTCAAGCGTTCGTGTGACACGACCCGTCCCCACTCAACTTTCAACCTTATTCACGTAGTTTAATGTCTACTTTTGTATGCCGGCCGCGCTCGCCGCTTAGCTGTATTGCAGCGGGTCGCTGACCGGGTTACATTTTTTGTTTCTTTTTTATACTTTTTAATAACTGCATTGATATGGATATGGGGGAGACCTTTGCCGAGCAGTGGGACAATAAAGGTTAATAAAAAAAAAAAAAAATTAATGCATTGATTGTAGTGTTGTTACCGTTCAAAATATACTTTATGTGAGTATGTTAATAAGTTAAATTAATGCTAATTATTTCAATTGCACCCTGTATAAGCGAGGGTCCGCGCAAATACTAATCACCGCACTCTGTGCTAAACACTAAACAAACATTTCAACATGTCCAATCGTGTTTAGAATCAGGCAGTTGCGAGTCAGGGAGAAGGAGGGGCACGGGACGGGGCTGTTCGCAAAAAATAGAACATGCTTCTATTTGGTTTACTACGCTGATAACTAATCACTCGCACTAATCAGTTGCCGTCCACACGTGTTTTGTACTAATCACTAGGCACCTGCATTAATCACCTGCACTCGCACTAATTAAAGTAAGAAGTACCCTTATTTTAGGAAGATTTTTGTTGTATGGCTACACTGTGGTTTAATTTTTTCTATAGTTTTCAAGTTGGTTTGCCGTAGGTAGCGTAGGGCTGTGGCCTCTAGCCGTAGCGCCCACTAAAGTCTATAATAACGGATGTCAAATGTCAAAACGTCACTTAACAGTCACTATCAAAACGTGAAAATAGGATGCTTATTACCTACCTATTTTTTATCTACGATTTGATAATGGTGGTGAACGACGGACGTGGCTGATGGGATCTTGTATTATGGTTTTCTCATTACTTTTTGGTAAATAATTAAGTAAAATGTCCGATGCAATTGTGCCTAAGGGTCAGCCAATAGCTGGCGACCCAGAGAAGAAAGGGTGGCTGTTTAAATGGACCAATTATCTAAAGGGTTATCAACGAAGATGGTTCGTTCTATCAAATGGATTGTTATCTTACTACAGGTAAATATAGTTTGTTACTTGATTGCCCTTATATATTTTATGATTACATTTCTTCATATCCCGTCGTTGAAACTCCAGAACTAGTTTACCTTGATTGTGTACCATCGATTTTCTGTAACGATATGTGTCGCTATGACGCAGCGATGTTTTTCTCCTATTTATAGGTGTTTAGATTCTAATTAGAACGATTCTACCTTGGAACCATGTAATTATCGTTCTTCGTTCGTTATCTGGAGACATTACTTTTACTCTAAATAATAATTTTTAAAACCTATATTTCCAGCAGATTTTCTGACATGAATACTTGCATAATGTGTACCAAAATAACCATAAGCGACCAACATTTTCTGCGTTATTGCTTGAAGCTTTATTACTTGTAGTAACTTTAATAATTATCCTCAAAGGAAAGCTTCAAGCTGTGTCTGCGCTACAAGTTTTTGATCACAACATTGTTAGAAAACATGAATTAGGTAGTTTGAGGGAAACATTCCCAGTGATTGTCGGCACGTGGGGGAAATCTTTCATTTCAATTTTAGTTAATTCTATGTTTAACAACAATGTGTGTTTGTTTAAATTAGTACCTATTTACAAGCAAATTATTGTGAAATATTTTTATGGGAAAGTTGCAGGAAAATGCTGGATTCAGGCAGCTTCTGAACCCTTATTTTGTAAATGTTGATTTCCTTACATAAGAATTTTCATTGAAGGAAAGGACAATTTATTCCTTTAGTAAGAATTTGAATATGAGATTGTAGGCATATTACTTACAAATTGTAGTGTGAAAACACTTGTGCTTCTGTATGATTCATATATGTTATCATCAATTTATATATGCTCACTTACTTGACTTATGATCCTATGTGTATCTGAGGCAGACTGAATCCATCTGGATATGTCTTGAACTACGTTCTTAATTTCACTCCAGGTGTTGCCTATTTTCTTAATTTCATTGAGCATGGTCTGCACGGTGCTTCCCAAGGTCTGTTTAGGGCGGCCGACTTTACATTTTTCTTGGGGATTCCACTCTATGGCCTTTTAAGATATGTGTTCGGAGCCTCTTTGGAGACTGGTCAATCCAATTCCATTTGTGGCTTTTTATCTTTGGTCTATCAGGGTTTCCTGACATAGCTGTCACAAACGATAATTTAATATTTATGGTAGTGATGCTCACTGGAACTGTTCACTTTGGTTTACTCAAAAGTATTTTCTTACGAGCCAATAAGGAAAATGTGAGGAGGTGTGAAGGAAATTAGCATGTATTGAGGGTTCATTATAGCCTATAATAGACAAGGCTGTCAAGGTCAAACCATTGTTCTATGGGAAATAGATGTAATGTAATTGACATTGTTAATGAAGGTAAAATAAAGAAATATCAAGAAGTTAATACATTCCGGGACACTCAGCCAGAAACAGATCAAGTTTTCCTACTTTGGGCATGAACCAAATGGCCAAAATATCTATTATCATTATCATCAGGTCTTTTTTAGTCTCTACTGCTGGAGCACGACCCTATCTGTACGACCAGAACCACACTTAGCTCGAGTAGCAGACTGATTAGAGAGGTCTCATTAATATTCATAAGGGGCGTCCATAAATTACGTGAGTCTTTAAGGGGGGAGAGGGTTGAGCCGAATCTCATCTAAATTTACTTTGGGGAGAAGGGGGGGGGGGGAGTTCGTCAAATATCACGTAATTGTTTCATGTTTCATGAGGAAGGGGGTATCCTTCATCTCGCGATATCTCACTAGGGGGGGAGGGGTCAGAAAATTTTCAAAACCGCCTCACGCTTGTATTACTTGAAAATAAATACAAGCATAACAAAGTTTAGGGGAAACTTTGTTAAGCTTGTACTTATTTTCTAAGTCGCCTAGACATCCACGGGAAGACATGGCGTGGTCCTATTCTTCTTAGCCTCGGAACCACTCGGTATTACGTAAATAAATGCTACTTCGTACACGTAGGTGTATGTACACTGTATTAACTTTGAAACTTTGTTTGTAGAAACCAAGCGGAGATGGCGCACACGTGCCGCGGCACGATCTCGCTGCTGGGCGCGCTGATCCACACGGCGGACTCGTGCACGTTCGTCATCAGCAACGGCGGCACGCAGACCTTTCACATCCGCGCCCACGACGAGGTGGAGCGCCAGAGCTGGGTCACCGCGCTCGAGCTCGCTAAGGCGAAAGCTATGTTAGTGTTAGTCAAACATGTTGTTTTACAGGTGCTGGTTGAGGGCTTGCACTTGCTCTACTAACTCTTTTCAGTATTTTTTACTTGTAAAGTCGGTTCTAAGTTTCTTCACCTTTTTGCAGCTTTGATCTAATTGTAGTTTAGTAGATTGGTTTTCTGCTCGTAAACCTAATGAATAAATGGCGCACAGGGCGTTAATCTAAACATAAATGGGATGTTGACACATATGCATAAATACATGTTAATGTTCCAAACTAAATTCGTGCCAAATTCAAATAATAAATGAATTGTTGTGTTTAATGTTGTCAACCACCAGTATAAATGAAATACTACAGATCTGCAGATAGTGTGTACTGTACAGTAAAGTGCACAGTACCTACATCCACTTAAGGAAGACCAAAATAATGCTGTCACAGTGCACATAGCATTTTAAATTAAACACAAACATAGTCCTTCCTGTTTGAATCCAAAACTCTCTGTAATTTCAAAACTTGTATTTATAAAGTATACAATGACATGTTCTGTTCTCAACAACAATGGAATAGATTTCAACATTAATTATATAGTTCATGCTGAGTAGTTAACTATAAGCTGTCTCACCTTTGCCGCCGCTGCTGTAACTTGTTACACTCTAACATTCATGTCGCTTACATGTTAATAGGCACGACTTTGCATAATACATAAATGAAAATATTGTTTGCTAAATAGATTGCCAAGATTTATTACAATGTTAAAAGCTGATTTCTGCCTTTCTATGCTGAGCGGGAAGCAACAATGTATGTACTAGATACTTTTTATCACGCGCAGGTTTAAGGCAGGCTGTAAGACCCAAGGCCATTTTCAGCTTGATAGTGCATTACCTAACTAGGTAAAGCCCTTGCCCACTTGGTCAAGTAGCGCTGGAAACATAGAAAAGACGTATAAGACGCGGAAGGGGCGCAGACGCATGCCCGTTCTTGCCCCGTCCTTTCTGTGTGTTCTGCAACGCGATGTTTCTATACATTTTGTATGAAACCGTCACTTGCCGTTGCGGAAGAGAAATATGTCTTCAGTGTCAGTTCATGTCTGCGCCCCTACTACTGCGTCTTAAGTCTTGAGTGTACTGCGTCTAAGAAAACCGTACATTTCCCCTCTGTTCAGCTGTTTTAAATTTTTTGATAAAACTTTACATTCCCCATATTACCCTGTAGCTACTCGATGTATGCTGTAGTGTGGTAGTGTGGCTACAACCCCTTTAGTATATGATTTTTTTAAATAATTATACAGTAAACTTTTGTTTCCAAACACAAGCTCATATGTAATTTTATACATGTCTAACTTCAAAATTGATCAAGTTTCATACAAACTTTCGACCCTCATTTCAATCCTTTAGGGGACAACTTTCTAAAAAATCCCTTCTTTCACCCTCACATTAACGTCATTGAAGGAATGTTTGTGCAAAATTTTGTATACTTCTAGCTAGACCCAGCAGTTTCAGCTGTTATGTCAACCATATTTTTCCTCTATTCACTATCTATAAACAACGAATCTACTCAGTAAAAAATTATAATTAACAAAAAATTTGGTATTGAACTTTTACACCTAACTCACAAAGTTTATTGACATTTGTATCAAAGAAAACCATATAATAACAGAGTTCCAAAGGACAACACTATAAACATCTGATTTTGAATGAGGGGGTTCTTATTCATAAAAAAATACAACTGTGTGATAAACCTATTTTAGTGTTTCGTCTCGTTCTTTCTATGGCAAATATTGAAAAGAGGAAGAGACAAAACATGTTTTAACTAAAACAGGTAAACAACGGCAGTTAATTTTTATGGTTAGCTTATTTCTTTCTCTTAATGTACCTTACTCAACAGAAGAGCACAAGAATCCGACGATGACGAAGACCAGATGTCCTCCGGGGCTGCAGTGGCGGGCGGCACGGACGGGGAGGGGGAAGACGCGGGGGGAATCGCGCGGGAGCTGGCGGCCAGGTTCCACGACCTGCGCACTTGCTCCGAACTTGTGGCCCGCCACGGGGCGGCGCTGCAGCGGTCGCTGGTGGACCTGGAGATACCGCCCACAGACACCACCAAGCAGGTGTCCGAGCGCGCCACGCTGTTCAGGATATCGTGCAACGCTATGATGAACGTAAGAAACTGATTTCGTCATTTGACGTTTTTGGGCTTTGGTCCAAGTTTTATCATCTTAGCTAACAATGACAATACAATACTCTTTATTGCACAAATTAAATAAATACAGGATATTATTATCTTAAAAACTAGTAAATGAGCAAAAGGCCGCCCTATCGCTAAGCAATTTCTTCCAGGCAACCTTGTTATGTAGAAAAAAAGTGATGCGAAATTAGCTGACCTTAGATGATGAAGAGAAATTCATCACAGTTACATCCGTAGCTGTACTGCTTTGGAACTTAGGATGCATGTTTTTACGAGAAGCAAAAAAAAGATTTTATATTATCATATAGGTAAAAATAAAAAATGTGTGTTGAAATATGAAACACCACAAGTCAAGAAGGTCTTATACTCTGTTTTTTTTCTAGTAGACCCAAGACACGACGACGTGATGACCTAGACAGATTTTTAAGCAAGTGGTAGATGGTCACAAAAGATAGCAATGTGTTGAAGAATAAGGGGTGGCCTTTGTCCAGCCGTGGGACACAATACCTAGTGTAGGCCAAAGTTCTCTGACTTTAGTCTGTTACCTCAGATAACATACGTGGTTTGCACAGATGGATAACCACAAGTGGCATAATAATTGTTCGACCCAACAGCTTTACGTGCGTTCCGAACAGCTGGGATTGTCGACTGTCAGCATTGTATGGCAGTCGTCAAGCAATTCAGCCTTTAGGCAACTTTAAAAATCTAACCAGTGACCCTTTGCACAAAGAAAAAACGAGAAACCTAAAAGTTCTCGACTAAGATCATCTCTGTCAACAGGCATGTTCAGAATTCATGAGCGCCGCGGCAGCGTCCAGCGCCCGCATGAGTCGCGCCTTGCAACACGAGCGGGAACAGAAGATGCGGCTCCAGGAGGTGGTGGAGCAGCTGGCCCGGCAGCACGACAACCTCGAGAAGACTGTCACCGGACGCAGCACATCAAATTCAGGTCAGTCTCACCTTTCTATTGCGAAAGATGGGGAGTCAAATGTACATTTGACTTGAAGGATTATTGATACCGGTGATGTTGGTAAAGATTTTTTATTAAAAATAACGTGAGATACAATCATTATTATATTAGTAAACGGGTTACTCACGTATTGAGTTAGCTACTGCCGACATGTTTCAACCTCATCCGGAGGTCTTCATCAGAGCGAATGTGACTACAGGCCCGTACACCGCACCGGCTCGCGACACACTCAACCGTGACGTAACCAGAGTAACCCGTTTACTAAAGATAATAATGTTGTTAAAGTATTTATACTTGCCTTTGAGTACGTTGCATATTGATAGGTATTATTAAAAAAATACCGGAACTCACACGCTGTGCCGACCCCACATAAATAGTGGGACAAGGATAAGGCACAAGAAGAAGACCGGTATGTAAGATATGTAACGATGGTGGGCCGGGGGATCATGCCTATTGTGACAGTACGTGTTAAAGAGACAGGTGAAAAGTGTCACTAGGGTAAGGGTTCGGGAAGTCAAAAAAATGTGTGACATAATACCTATTTATGTGGGCCTCCATATACTTGTGGAGACCCTACCGACTTTTTGATGCCAATGTGTTAGGTCCTTAATGGTATTAATCGAACACCAAACCATAATTATTATTTCAAGAATTATTTGTTTTTGAAAATGATTTATTAAAAAAAAACGCTCCACTATCATGAAGCACTTTAAAGTTGCATAATATTTCAAAAATTAATCACATAATCAAAAAGTCTTTGTAATTATAATCCTTTTGATTGATTTTAGAAGACCTATGCAACGATAACCCACACTATGAGATATACGAGAAGAAATATACTATTTATACCCATACAAAATTACAGCACGCTAATACACGTCATCTCAAAGCAGCGGACAGACGAACAGACACACAGTCGTACATGGCGTGGCAGTTCGTCATGATATGGTTTTGTAGTCTAGACCAGAATTGTTTATAGAGGGTTCCTTGTCCGGACTACGGCATCCTAAAAGGTGAGGATTTAAATGCCATAAAAAGGCAGGTTGACGGAAGCGTTGGTGTGACGACTTGCGACAGTTTGAGAGGGAAACGTTGAAAGTGGCACATGATCGAGATATTTGAAAGGGGATAGGGGAGACCTTTACCTAGCAGTGGGACAGTTACGAAAAAATAGGCAGATAACACTCCAGGCAGTACAGTTTAGGTCCCCATAAGTCCCCACACTATGTGCCACATTTGTCCACTTTACCCCCTCCTATGGTCAACGAAGGGGGCTTCGATAACCATATGTAGTATATGCTAATACCTTCTCTCTCTAATTTTCACGTAAAAGTTCATAAATATGGTCATAAAAACCATTACTGAAAACAAAAAGTAAAACAAAAAATAGATTTAGTTCAATTAGTATAATCTGTTTGCCGCGTGAGCGTGACGCCAAAAGTGCGTAAATATCTATTATGAAAAAAATGTTTGATCAAATAAAAATCTCCATCAAATACATATGTGCCTGTAAGTAGGTAAGTTTTTACGAAGACCTAACACGAGGAGAGGAACAAGAAGGGATTCCTATAAATAAAAGGCCGCTAGTTTCAAGTATGCCTATCAACCCAACGCGGATATGAATGAGACGTTTTCATTAAAAAAAAAATAGTTCCTTCACGTGACATAGATGCCGCAGCAATCACATACAATTTTCATGGTGTGAGTTTGTCTTTTGAATATTTAATATTTTTATTTTATGAAATTTAGTTTAAATTATAATTATTATTTGTAAATATGTATTTTTTAATTAAATTATAGTTAAATACAATACAATAGGATAATAAAATACAAATTTATTAAAAGTATTGGTACCAAACGGCCTCTTTCTTTTTTGACAGAACGATTTCAAAACTATTATCGCCATCTATTGACAATGTTTTTAACCTCATTTTGGTTTTCACTGGAAAGCGCCTCATTAACATGTTATACCGGATTTACACATGCGTGTTCGCTATTCGCCTCGTCATTCGACGAAACATTCCACGAACTATTCGTGTACGAATGCCGACGCGAACTGCTGTTTACACATTCGTGTGTTGATTCGCACACGAATATGGAGGACGTGGACATAATGGCGGCATGCACGCTACATTTACAATTATGTCTTCTACTCGGGTATTTACCTGCGCTTAGGTATATACCTGTATGTGGTGGGTAGATTGGGATGTTTATTTAAAACTAGCCGAAGCCCGCGACTTCGTTCGCGTAGACTTTATGACTTCGGAAAATGCTCATCAGTCTGAATAACTTTTGCTAAGATGTCATTTTTAGGGTTCCGTACCCAAAAGGTAAAAAAGGGTATTTAAGCTTTTAGCTTATTTGGGGCTCCCATACAACGCGATTTTTTATAGATAATGGTACGGAACCCTTAGTGCGCAAATTCGATTCGCACTTGGCCGGTTTTATATGTATACGGTATAGACTGGTGGACTTTATCCGTGTTATTATAAAACGCAGACTAGCTGTACCCGCGGGGTTCGCTCCCCGTGGGAATTTCGTGATAAAGAGTACACTATGTCCTTTCCCGAGTCTCAAATTATATCTATACCAAATTTGTTATATATCGGTTCAGTAGTTTAAGCGTGAAGAGTTAACAAACAAATATACAAACTCACTTTCGCATTTATAATATTAGTAGGATTAGTAGGATATAAATTTAGTGAGAGTCCTCTATTTATATGTAGAAATGTATCAAAAGGTCATTTAATGTATAAAACAATGAATTATCTAAAAGATAAAATAACAAAGATTAAAATCACTGATGCTATAAGTACTTATTAAATATAGAGATATCATCTTATTTGATGTCTGATTGCCTATTTTAACATATAATTAGGTCTACATACATTTGCCCACAAAAAATGTTAACTTAGACCTTTCAATTCGTATGTTTCCATACAAGTCATACAACGGGTACATATACGTCCTGTTGGGTCGGGCGCTAGCTGCCAACTGCCGGCAGGCGAAAGTGTAAACAGCCAGTTCGTGTTCGCTATTCGTGTCCTTTGATTCGCGTCCGAAAAACCGCCCTCAACGCGAACTCGCGAATCGCGAGGCGAATCACGAGGCGAATAACGAACTGACTGTTTACACATGCTAGTTCGTTATTCGCCTCGTCATTCGCCTCGCGATTCGCGCGAATGTGTAAACGCGGCATTAACTCATGGAACATGTAAACCAGGCTTTATTTATCAATGGAAAGCAAGTGTGAATCAGCCTTTAGGTATTAATGACATTTTGACAGTTCGTGATCGTGAGTAGGTGAACGTTCCGTTATAAATGCGTTTCATATGTTTTGGCTGGTTTTTTTATATCATATTATTTTAATTCTAATATAACTCACATTTTTTTATTTTACTAAATCACAAATAAACAAGAACCTTTCAGTTTATAGGTTTTGATTCTCAAATTACCTAGTAAAGTAAAATTATTCTAAAAACTTTTCCTTATGATTTTGTAAGAAACGGAACGCAGACTTGTAATGGTTGGTTTGGTTGATGACGGATATAAAAATCGAACGAAAATAAATTGGTGATTGTTGTAAGACATACTTTTTCAAATTCAATGTAATAATAATGCTACGCATCCAAAAAAAAGTGTTAAATCAATTAGAGAAATGATCATTCAGTAAAAACTTTGTTTCGGTACGTAAACCGTCGTGAGACGATCCTTTTATCGCTCTCTTTTCGTAGATTTTTTGAGTTTGTAAACGCTCTCAAGGTTGCTCTGCTATTCAAAGCATAGCAATAGTAATTGGTACTTCGCATTCGTTTATTTAATTATCGTCTGCCGCGTCCGTGGTGGTGTCTTTTGGCAATTCGTCAGCGAAGTCCCCGTGCAGTCTCGGCCGCCTGCGATCTTGCCCTTGTGTAGTGATTCGCCTCGATTATAAATATTGTGTGCTTTAGGTTATATGCAATGACAAATTGAATGATACATCAAAACGATTCGACATGGGCGGTAAGTGGGGACAATTTGTGCCTTTAGTTGGTTTTGGCAAGCTTGTGTCCATATAAATCACTAGATCAAAGGTTGTGTTGCAAATACTGTTAGAGCACAGCACCACTCATGCATCGCCTTATCGTTTGCTGGGTGATTTGTTTGCCAAATGTACATAACAATTTAAAATTTAAAGATAATGGTTTATATTATTGATTTCTAGTAATAAATATTACTGCACTGTCAGAATGAAACACATGTTCGTTGAAACTGTTTTGTTGCCATCATCAAACCTATCATGAGCGCATGTCAATGTATGTTTAGCACTTTGTGGGACACTTGACGAATAATATTAATAATGATTTTACATGAACAGACATAGTGTCCCAGAAAGAATTATGATCATAACAAGCTGGTGTATGGTTTAAGCTTGATGCCGTTGCCACAAAATAGGCATTCCATCATGTCTTTGATCGTCTTATGATAATCACAGCTCTTATTTCCTCTTGTAGGTAATCATCTATCTGGTTAATTCACCGAGAAATGAATTATATTACTAATTGGTATAATTATTTTTTTGAAATAATTTATCCAACAGGTATTTTCACTTTACTGTTTTAATAACTTGAGATACTTATTATTTGGCTTCATCATAGTTCATCATGTCATTTTGATGTACATACATACATAGTTATGAATAATAATGTTAGAATAATTATTTAAATGCTCTATTATGATATTGCACTTATCAAATTTTTGAATCAGAACCCATTAATAACCATGAATATGAACATGATATTACAATGAATATTCACCTACTTTTATGTATCAGTTCTCATCTCGGAATATAAAATCAGAATAGGTTAGTTATTGGTACATACCCATATAAACAATGTATAGATTACATTATCCACATATATGTTTGTATACAAGTCATCTCTCATCTGTTGTATGAATCACCTGATCACCTTGGTTTATCATATGTTCTTACAATCTTGACTTTGTCTAATATCCAGGGTTTAATTTATATTATACAACTAAAATGACAATATATTTTTTTTACAATAATTTGTATACTTACTTAGATATTAAATTATAAAATAACAACTGTAAATATTTTACTAAGTAGGTATGTACTGATTGTTTTTTAAATAATAGCAGGTAGAGACATTTTAACTAAAAACTGTTTTTGGGGTATAACAGTGTTATAATATAAAGATCAAAGAATTTTTTTGGCTAGAATAGTATATTTAGTTTAAAAAAACCCTGTTTAAAAATCACAACAAAAAAATTGTAAGACTGCCAAAAATTAAAAAGAAAATGCATTGAATGTACCTCATATATGAATACTTGTACAGCTGTAAATAATATTAGATTTTGCAATGTAACACAGGTCACACAAATCAAAACACCTCACAAATTATTTCTCCTCTTATTTCAGTCATCGGAAAGTTCTTTCTATTGAGACAAAACTTGTCTAATCTTCTTGTTCTCCTTTTTCTTTTATTATCTACTGCTATCCGTCTGATCCGTTTTTATGTCACTTTGTTGTAATTAATTATTTTGTCACACAGGCGGGAACGGGTCGGGACAAGGCAATGAAACAGAGGATGAAGATCATGAATTCTTTGACGCCATGGAAGAGAGCGTCTCTACAGCCAGAGACGATAAGACTTCATTTGTAATGAAAGTGCCTGTAAGTATGAGGTATACATTTTCTGTTTTATTTTGATTATGTTGAGCTTTTCGTGACAAACTGTTTTATCCCTGACCTATCCTTCATGGCATTAAGTTTCATGTTTGTATGGGATTCACTCTAGCATAGGACTGGAGTCAAAGTGATTCTAAAGTTTTGTCCTTTCTCCTGCATTTGAAATGTTGTCCTAAAGCGCAGGCCATACTGAGCTACTTACTGTTGTTGTTAAGTTTCTCACTCATCCATACAAAGAGAAAAAACTTTTCAACTAATCTGATCTCAATGATTTTTTAGTATGTTTTTATTTACACAATAAAAGGGTAGGTTCATATGTTTCCTTTCTTCAAAATTTGTTATAATAAAATATATATTGTATATACTTTTTGCAAATTTTGGAAAAAGTAAAACATATAAACCTAGTTTTTAAACAACCTACTAAAAATCAATCAATCAACGTTTAGCAGTGGAAAAACTTTTTGTCCATCTGCTCTTTTTGTATAAAAAGAGCGCGTGCTATACTTCCGTCTTAAGAACCGTGAACTAGTCTGAATTAGCATTTCATTGTCTATCAGCTACCTAAACTAAGCTGATGCTGGCACGTGGCCTGTGCTTGCCTGTGATTATGTCCAACCGTGTTTAACAAAACCAGCGTCAAGGTCGTTGCATCAATATCGTAATTTTAAAGCCGACTGGCTCAATGTAATTTCAGGGTTTCAGTAAAAGTGTTATTTTGTGTCATTTGCATACCATACATTTTTCATGTCACTTTCCAGGTGAATAGGAAAAGTAAAGTTAAAAGCGGAGAGAGCTCAGATGAGTCAGAGGGAGAGACTGTGACGGAAACACAACAGGTCAGTCCACAGATTACAACTTGATATTGTTCTCATTGTTTTGTACACTAATTACTAGATAGGTGGGTACTTGACTTTGAAAAATTTAATCTTTATTATTTTAAAGGCCATTTTAAAATGTTTTTCAAAGTATGCAATATATATTTATTAAAAAAAAAAAAAACTACACCCTCATTCAGAAGGAATGCCCAGTTATTTGACTTGTAAAGGTTAAAACTAAAATCTTAAATATCAATGCTCAAATCAGCAAGGTTGCTTCAAATTAATCCCAGTAATCTAATTTATTCGAGACTGCCAATGGGCGCTATAAATACAGAACAATGGCTTGATTGTTCTTTTTGTTTACTTCAATCCATTGTACATGTGAATAGAAGCAAATCATAAGGTTACAGAAATATTTCAAATGTAACATTTATGTTACGCAGGGGCAAACTGCGATATTAGTTAATACTACATTTAACCTACTGCTGTGCAGTAATGAATGTCTCAGATGACTGAAATAAGCTGCTCAAGTTGTAGGCGATGAGGGTGATAGATGCCAACTTTCTTATGTTTTCTTTTTCTAAAGGATGACTGGGAGATAATGCTTTTAGCATTAAGTCCGCCTATTGTAGATTTTGTCTCAATAAAGATTTGAAATAAATAAAAAGTAAAATAAATATACTTATTAATTATTAATTATGGGTAAGAGTTTTTCGCGTTACATGGAGCTCACTTTAAATCTAAAGGTAAGACAAATTTTAAAATGTAGGACCTTAGGTAGAATAATAAAGAAGTTTCCAACAAATCAAATCAGATACTTTTTTCTAAACGTCAAAACAAGCATTTTCTATGGGATTGGTATGAAATAAAAACGAATGACGTCATAGTTTCTTAGAGTCAAATAGCGCTCTTAATATCAGTTTTTCCGTATTATTAAATCTTATATCACGTTGAAAATGGATATGATCAATGACAAGTGACATTATTTTGTGACATTTTATTCTTTTAACAGTGCCAAATAATTTATTTTTGACCCAGGAAACTTGCTTATTAGGAAGTTTCTTACGTTCAACATAAATTATTTTCTACTGTTAGTGAAATAAAACAATGACATCATTAATCTTTATTTCATACAAATCCCATAGAAAATGATGTTTTGATGCTTAGAAAAAAGTAACTGATTTGAGCTGTAGAAAACTACCTCATTATGCATTTTTGTTAAATATACAAACAACTTATATCTGTCACAATAATTGAAACAATAAAATAATTCATTAATGAAGCATTTTGTTAATGATCCTTGCACTTTGTTCATACGTACTTAGTTCAATGTCCTTTGCTTTAGTAACATTGTGACAATAATAATTTAGAATTGTAGACCTCGTATCCTACAATCGGCCGATATTTTACGTAGACCGCCCATTAAAAGTCAGCCGACCCGAAATCGTGGCTAGATATCGATTTAGAAAAATTGTAACTGCCAGTGCTATTGATGTAAAGTCAGCATCAGAGCTATATACCTGATCCCTCCTCTATCTATATCTTGATTTTTCTCTTAAACTGAAAATAAAAATGAAAATGTATCTTATTCAAAAAAACTTCATTTTTAATAAAGTCTTTCTGAATACAAATTTTCATGTTAATATCATTTTCAGTTTTTGAGAAATTTCAAGATGTAGGTGGAGTAGGGGTCAGGTATCTCTGATGCCGACTGTACGTTCATAATGCAATGGAGCCTGAGTTTATTGTGGTATTGTTTTAGGTGTTATTCTTGGAAGACAAAGAGCGTGCGGAGAGCGCCATGGGCGGAGCGGAGGCGAGCGTGGTGGCCACTAAGGCGCCGGACAGCGTCGAACAGAAAGTATGGGTGAGTAGGCTAATGTGTTCTGATATAACATTAGATAAAATACGTGTTTCCAAAATATTTAGACTTTTGCATATATATGCATAATTTTTGGGATAAAAACTATCCTTTGTTCTCCGACCGGGTCTCAGGCTATTTCCAAACAAAATTGTATCTAAATTGGTTCAGTGGTTATGACGTGAAGAGTTAACAGACAGACTTTCGCACTTATACATATATTATAAAGGATAAGACAGTAAAAATAAAAAAATGTCGGGTTACTTACATTATCTATATAACTCAAGAACGGCTAGATGGTTTTAGACTTGGTATGAAATTTGATATTCATACATAAAGCTTGCAACCCGGGGAAGGACATTATAATAGTTTTTATCCCAAAATTATAATAGCAGCCTACCTAATTCATCATCATCATCATTTCAGCCGCCTACCTAATTAGAGCTCTATAAATAAATTACAGCGATTTATACATAATAAATACTATAAATAAGCTTATACCTGCATGGGTATAAGGCATTTATTTCGTCACACTGCCAAGAAAACGATTCTAGCAATTATTCGTCCGCCCATTGTGTATAATTTTCTATTTATAGTATTGCTTTGGTGTACAATAACGTGTTACTTGCATTGAATCTGCTTGAAATTAAAACACCGAAATATGGTCAGGGTTAAAGAAGATACAGTGAATCTATTTATATTCGTTGGCAATATGAGTAATATTTGTAGTCTGATTATCCAGCGCGTGTCGCTCCGGATATCTTCCGACACTGATAGCGATATATGATGTATGTACTAGTGATGTTACGAATATTCGCATTCGCATTCGCGGATATTCGCATATTTTTGCATATTCGGATTCGCAAAATTACCACGAATGTTTTGCGAATATAAAAAAAAAATTTGAAGGTAAATAGTTGGTTAAAAAAACAAAATCCATTCATTTCTTAAGTTTTTTAATTTAAGAATAAGTAAGTTAACCTCGTAATCACATTATCAGTCTTCTCTTTATAATTTGATATCATTTATTTATTTGAACTATATAACTTTGGGCAATGAAGCTTAACAATTAAATTTTCATAAGAATTTAACAACAAATATATATACTAAATGCAATGTAAAGAAACAATAATCATTCTTCTATGAATTTTTACCAAAGTTTTAATCTTATAATTATCTTGTTGAGCAAAACTAAAAACTAAAAATAATAATCAACAAATACTACAATAAATAAACACTTTTTTTAAATGATTATATTTATAATATAATCATTTAAAAAAAGAGTTAACACTTTAAGCAAGCAGAAATAAAAGTAAATGTTTTAGTTTAATAAAGCTAAAAAATAAATTGTCATTAGAACTTGTAACACAAAAATTTTATGCAAATGAAACTAACAAAAATGAATTTTTCCATAAAACTTTTCTCAGTCTTTAGTTTAGATATATGCAGTGCCGTAGACTCTGGGGGGCGCAAGAACGGCCAGATCAGGCAGGACTATTATTTTTCGGTTTGCTCCTGATAAGTTCAAGATCAGGGTGGGCAACGCATTTGCACTAGTGAACTTGCGATTGAGTTTTAGTGAGTGAGACACAGTGGGTGGTATAATAGGCGAAGGGTCCACTTAACATCAGATGGCCCATCTGCTTGTTTGCCTACATCAATTCTTAAAAAAAAATAAGATTTTTCTTCCAAAATATTAGATAATTGGTCCACCAACACCAAGTTCCTTGTGCTTTATTTTATCATCCTGAATGAAATAAAGTAGACCTATACATAGCATTGCTCTAGGGTACCTATAATATTTAAAAAAACAAGGGCGCAGTTATAGAAGCTCGCACAGGGCGCAAAAAAGGCTATTTACGGCACTGGATATATGTATTTTCAAAGTATTTAGATAATATTTATTAATTAATATTCTCAGAATAAAAAACAAACGGAACGCACTTCGTTCGAACGGGAATGCCACCAAGGTCACCAAGAAATAGACAAATGGCGCCAAATTTTTTCGTTTTTTTCATTTCGCGAATGTTGGCAGCAGATATTCGCATTCGCATCCGCGAATGTCCAAAATTTAACATTCAATACATCACTAGTATGTACATAATTATGATTTGTCGGATTAACATAATGACTATAACTATGCGGCGAAAAGCGCTGCCGCGGCGTCATAGTTAAGTTAGACTCTATAGTGATGGGTATACGATTCTTTCATGCTGGTCTAGGAAAAAAGAAAAAACTTAGAATGTACCAGCTGCTTCTCTTCCCGAGCAGATCGTAAGAGCCGATCAAGGGAATGGACAAAAATTCGAATTTTGTTAATAGGCGATGCGGCTAGCAACCCATCACTATTTTGTATTCCTTAATACACCTTCTTGCCCACATAAAGCTAAAAGTGGCCTTTGAGTCTTGCAGCCCTGGGCTCTATCTGTTTAGATCTGCAATACTCATAATGCTCTGTCGGCCCCTTTAGGGATAAAGACGTGATAGTAGGTATGTATACGATTGAATATTGCTTGTTTGTGTTGTAGCCGCATGTGTCCCAGTTGACGACCATGACGGTGGACGGGCACCCGCGGAGGAGCCGCGTGCCCGACAAGCCCAACTACCCGCTCAGTCTGTGGTCCATCATGAAGAACTGTATAGGTGAGACGCAACACATAATATATCTCCAAGCGTGCGTGATTGTATGCAAAATACTGTAGCCAAATAAGCTTGTGGTTACGTGCCTTCATCATCATCATCATTTCAGCCGCATAACGTCCACTGCTGGACATAGGCCTCTCCCACGGATTTCCAAAATTACGGATCTAGAGCCTTGGAAGGAGGTAAAAATCTGGAAACACTTTATTCGAATCTTCAGCTAACTTTTATCATAATTCCTACTTTATCAAAATGTGTACTTATATTTATTGATTCTTAATTGCTTTAACAATATGTCATTTGATAAAACAGCCATTTAAGTGATACCAAAGAAGGTAAGGTCACCAAAATGAATATCAGAACATTTATTTCCGCTAACAATAATGTAAGTAGCATTTACAATTATTTTACAACAGCTTAGAGATAAGAAATTAGATCAATACATATTCAAATCAATTACAAGCTAAATTTATAAATAGGGCGTGAATAGATCATTCAGAGACTTAATAATAATCTTGATCTGTTTATAGTGATTAATTAGGTACTTATGCTGCTGCTAGTGTAAATATTGTCAAAAAGATGACAACTATTTACAATATGTAACGACTGATATCAGGTGAGTCGCCAAAAAACGAGTCTAGAACTACGGATAAACGCTATTAAGAAGCCTGATAAGATAAAAATGCCCACACATGTTCATAAAGAACGTCTATCTTATCTACTCACATTATCGATGTGATCATCATGCGCTTTTGTTGAGTTGAAAGATTTTATTTTTACAATTTTAAACAATTATTAAATGTATGAAACAGAAAAAAACAGACAAACACCCGAACGACTGATTAGGAGCGCATTCCAGAACGGAATGGCAATATATGGCTGCCGCGTCCGATCGCCCGTTCGGTCCGCGGTTGACATCAACTGCCTGCTTCGCTTGTCTCTTGCTTCGTCGTTTGCGTGTTACGGCAAACCGCCATAATAGTCGCTAGTCTGAGACGAATTATAATATTTATCAATTCGCGGCGAACAGACTTGTAATGTTACATCAATTTCAACTATTTTCATCGCAGTCTGAAGTAGTCTGAACAAAATCAGTATTTAAGATTGATACAAATATTGCATTAAATAAGCAATGCAATTGCAATATTACTTTCGAAAACTTTAATGCTCAACATGAATGGATTGGTTTCTCGGAGATTATTTTTAGGTAAAGTTTGAAACACGACAAAATATTTCGATTTTGTACAGTCTTTCTAAACAAAGTGTGCCGAAGGTGTGTGACTGAAATTCCGCGGTTACTTCATTTCTCCGTGAAAAAGGCTGCGTAAGTTTGGCGATTTAGGCCACTTTCGTCAGATAACGCATTCGTATGGTGTGTTGCTAGTAATTTTCGCCAAAAGATTTGTTTTCGCAAATTCGCCACCGGCATTCTGCCGTATAGGGTATGCTTTACAAATTAAGCTGGAAATCAAACTGAATAAAGGATCAGTGCTGGTTCTTTGTGTTAATTTAGTTTTTATGTTTAATGAAATTATAAATGCAATTCGTCAATATATCATGGTATAGTACGAACAAAATACGACTATATCATAAAATGTCCTTTTGACACGATAAAGTATAAATTATTTGTAATTGAAGTTGGCAGTGCAGTGAGTCACGTCCAAACGACGACATTGATTTACTGGTCTGCCCGGGTATCGCCGGGCAATAAACTAGTGTAATGCGACTTTAAATACATGCACTTTTGATTGATTAACGTTTTATTTTCGAGTTGAGGACTTGTGGTAATCGTATATCATCATAAATCTGTTATAAATGCGAAAACGTAGAATCAATGACGACTTGTTCAGTTTGGTAGGTTACAATTTTTTTACTTGATTACTTTTCGCATTTAATTTGCAATATATTAAAAAATCTTGGGGGAGGCCTATGTCCAGCAGTGGACTTCCTGTGGCTGATATGATGATGATGATATTAAAAAATATATAAGTATTCTTATAGAGCTAAAATTACGCACGGAAAAAAGACGAGAGTCGCGTTGATTTACTTCAATAAGTTGACACATGAAAATATTTCAACAAGTAAATTTATTCTGTTCTCCGTCTGTCCGTCCGTCTGTCTATCACCAGGCATCTCTTAAACCGATAATAGCTAAACACTTAAAAATTTTCTTAGATGATTTATTTTTGTTGCCACTGTAACCACAAATGATAAAACAAAATAAATATTTAAGTAGGGCTCCCATAAAACAAACGTGATTTTATATTGATAGTGGTACGGAACCCTACGTGCGCGGGTCCGACTTGCCCTTGGCCGGTTATTTTTATTTAATAAATCCACAGTCCAAATACAATAACATTGTACAGTACATTATGAAAACATACGGCCGATAATGGATTTTCATCATATAGCCACTTATAAAGATTGCCACTTTAAGAGCTGACTGCCAATCTTCAAGAATGAAGCGGCACCTAAAGAAGAAGTAGCCACTTGTAAACGAGAATCTTATTAACATGTTTCAGGCAAAGAGTTGTCCAAGATCCCGATCCCGGTGAACTTTAGCGAGCCGCTGTCGATGCTGCAGCGGCTGACGGAGGACTACGAGTACTCCGGCATCCTGGACCAGGCGGCGCAGTTCTCGGACCCGGCGCAGCAGCTCGCCTACGTGGCCGCCTTCACCGTCTCCTCGTACGCCACTACGGCCTGCAGGTACGGGGGGATCTTGGGGTTCAAATATGGGGGATATTTGCGGCTCTAGTTAGTCTAGTTGCAAAAAAAATAAAAATTATTTAAAGGTAAAAAATTTTCTTAGCCTTTCGTGTTCACGTATGTACTTGGAAAAAGGCGGAGGCCAAGGAACTTGAAGGTGTTTAGACCATACACACATACATAATATCACGCCTGTTTCCCACAGGGGTAGGCAGAGTCTATGGACCTCCACTTGCTATGATCCTGACAAACCTCTTTTGCTTCATCTAAACACATCAATCTCTTCAAACATTGCCCGTCGTTTAGACCAAAACCTATAATTACTAAAACAATAAGTATTTTGTACAAGGACTGATGCAACAGGGCAGTTGCTTAGTTTATCTTTCTAATCATCAAATATTTTTATAAAGGTTCCTTAGATAACAGTCGCGTAACTTTTGTTCAGGACAAACAAACCTTTCAACCCGTTGCTGGGCGAGACGTTCGAGTGCGACCGCATGGCGGACCTCGGCTGGCGCGCGATATCTGAACAGGCAAGTTTATTTTATATCGCAGCGTTGCCCAAGGGTTGTCATTTTTAAATAAAAAATCCTATGTGCTTAACCTAGTAATGAGCTATGTACATGCCAAATTACAATAGGGGTGACGACAGGGTCCGAAAAGTATGATTATAATTGCTCCGTCTTTTAGATTATCCAAAAACAATGGACCCGTATTTTTCAGTTTACCAAAAAAGTAAACATTCACTAAGATACGGAGCGTAAGTAAAAATTTTACCCAGCTGTGACGTCATGCGAAATTATAAATGCGCTGTATCTTTGTCATCTTTGGTTTCTCAGAGAAAAGAAAAATACGTGTACAATATTTTTTAATAATCTAACCGATGGACCAAAACTATTCTTCCATTCGTCATGCCTATTCATTCAGTCGTTTTGTCGTGAGTTGACAAACACCCATACAAACTGTCGCATTAATAGGATTTATATACTTGCCCCATGCTATTTATTTACTAATATCGAAAATTTTGAATCGGACTAACAAGTTACGATATTATTTTGTAGAAAAACTGATTTTTATAATCGTTTATAAGCCGTAACAGCAAGTTGATAAACATAACTGTACGGTGCATCCACCTGATAGAATACGGATACGAGAGTCGCGATGAATTGCTTCTATAAGTTGCTACTTGAAAAATAATTGATTTTTTTATACTTACTTTTTTGTTTAACATCACTAACTTTGATATTTTTATTTTTAGTTGCTTTATGTCTGCGTTCGTTCCATGTGCTTTATGTATCTGGTCCTACCCTTGCCCTATTCCTACCTGCTATCCTGCCTACCGCTTTTCTTCTCCTTCCAGCACTTGCCTCTCCCTGCACCTTAGTATAGTAATCTGCTTTGGCGACTGTATTTTATTTCAAATGTAAGTTCAGTTTCATATAAATTCTAAATGCATACATGCTAGGTATTCGCAGAATAAGTTATCTACAGAGAAACTGTCAAATTACACTTGTTAAAAAAAGTTAACAGAAACTATTTAAACGTCACGGCCCCATAGCATGTTTGCTAAAGAATTTAAAAAAAACTAGTAGGTAATCAACTTGCTATTTTTATTCATTTGACATTGGTTGTATGAAATTAAATTTTTTGTCAATCATTTCAAAATTAATGGAAGTTTAAGCATTACATAAAAATTGGATTAGGTATCGCACCACCCGCCCATGGTGGCGCAGTTCTGCGAGGGGCAGGCGGGCTGGCAGTGCTGGCAGGAGTTCACCATGACCACCAAGTTCCGCGGCAAGTACCTGCAGATCGTACCGCTGGGCGCTGCCTCCGCCATGTTTCCCCGCTCCGGCAACAAGTACATGTGGAGGAAGGTACGCAGGAAGGAGGAATACATTATTGTCATTCGCCACTATGTGACCCTCACTTTAGTCCGCATTGGGAGGCGCGCAATACTCTTATGGTTCACGGCAACTTGATTGAAAGATAGAACAGGCAAGCGGGTAGGAAGGCGGGTGCCGCGTAGGCTTTGTTTGAAAGTTTGGCCCACTAGGTGGTCCACCATCCGCCGACGAGCTCGCACTACTGCGAGGGCGCGGCGGGCTGGCTGCTGCAGCAGGAGTTCTCCTTCAAGAGCTACTTCCGCGGGCAGTTCATCGGCATCCATCCGAAAGTGTATCTCACTTGCGATTTTAATAAAGCTGGCAACCGCTACACCTGGGGCAGGGTACGCTTGTCCAACATTACATTTTGTTCTTAGCAATAGTACACTTCGATAAAATTGCTCACAAGGTTTCTCCTTGTTTCTGGACACTTGCAATAAAATTTAATTCATTACCAGGTCTTTTTGTCTCCACTGCAGGAGCCTGACTCTCTCTGTTCTACCAGAGCCATACTTGGCCAGAGTAACCAGAGGAAAAAATATTCGGCACAAAATTAGTCACTCCTGTGGGCTTTTGCGGATAGAACCGACCGTGTATCCGTGTTATTAAGAAAAATGGAAATCGCTGTATAGAGTATTATTGTTTTACATGTATTTTATCCAAAATTATGTAGTCCTGTTGATTCGTTGGGATCCTCTCGGTCAGGTTACAGCCACATTTTTCTCTTCAAGAAAGTTTACCTCACAGGAGGTTTTTTAATATGTAGATACAAAGTAAAACAAACTATTATTTTCTCCTTTTTACGAATTTCCTCATATTATTTTCTGTGTACATATGACTGCACCGCACATTTTAATTCCAGGTGACGACGACGGTGCACAACATAATCGTGGGCAAGCTGTGGGTGGACAACCACGGGGACATGGACATCGTGGGCGAGGCGGGCCCGGCCAAGGGCTACGTGGCGCACCTCAAGTACCAGGCCTACAGCTACTTCAGCAAGGACACGCAGCGGAAAGTCACCGGCATCATCAAGGACCCTGACGGAGTGGTTAGTTATGTTTTTAACGGATGTTTATCTATATTTATATGCAGTCAGAACATGAGATTGAATCACTTTGTCTGAGGAATTTATTTGTATTGGAATATTTTTTTATATAATGCGCTATCAGTATATTTCATTTTTATATTACTCTTATATTCAACGTTTGCTAAACCCATTTAAGGTAAGATAAGTTTTGTCTGGTTCTTTAAATGTTAAATATTAAAAGGGGAAAAGGGACAAAATATGTTTTAACTAAAATAGGTTTAGCATATGGTTGCTAACTCTTTAACCGCGAATGACAAAAAAATCGTGCCCATTTCGGGATTGTCTTAAAGAATCCAAGGCCTTTTTGTAATTTCAGCGAGAAAATGCACTGTCGGATAAATCCGACATTCGCGGTGAAGGGTTAACTTTTATGAATATGAGGGTTAGACCTTATGTTTTTTTCTTTTTTGTTCCAAATAACAGTATTTTTATTTATTTATTTATTTAACTTCATACACAAATACAAGTGTAATGGCGGACTTAAAGCCTAAGGCCTTATCTACCAGTCAACCAAAACGGGTGATGTGGAGATTTGAAAAGTATATGGTGAAAAAAAAGACTATATGTAAAAGTATTATAATAGTTTGTGTGCTATGTTTCCAGCCGCGGTACGTGCTGCAGGGCTACTGGGACAGCAAGGTGGAGGTGGCGCCCGTGACGTCGGCGTCGCCGGACAACACGGTGTGCAAGACCGGCAAGTTCGTGCTCGCCTGGGAGCGCGTGCCCGCGCCCGCAGACTCGCACAAGTTAGTGCATTCTATCAGGGGTTCATAACATCATCATTTCAGCCGCACAACGTCCACTGCTGGACACAGGCCTCTCCCAAAGATTTCAAAATGACCGATCTAGAGCGGCTTGCAACCAGCGCCTTCCAGCGACCTTGGTCAGGTCGTCAGAACTTATAATTTCATTCTATTAGGGGTTCAAAACTTGTGTAAATAGGGAAGTTTCCTGGGTCGAAAATAAATTATTTGGTACTGTCAACAGAATAAAACTTCACAAAATAATGTCACTTGTCATTAATCATATCCATTTTTGATGTGATTGAAATTTATTATTACGGAAAAACTTATGAAACGCACTAAGTCTTTATAGTCGCTACATAAGTCTTTATTTCATATACAAATCCCACAGAAAATGTTTGTTTTGATGTTTACATCAAAGTATGTGATAGTTATTGGAAACTACTTTATTATATATTTTTGAGTCGTCTTTTACTCTTTATGCTTATATTCGTTATTCTAAGCGGCATAACAAAATCTGTGTTCACTCGAAGCGTTGTCAGTTGTCACATCAGTAAGCGGTACCCATGTTTCGTCAGATGGTACTACTTCACGCTGCTGGCGGCGCAGCTGAACGAGATGGAGGCGGGCGTGGCGCCGACGGACTCGCGGCGGCGGCCCGACCAGCGGCTCATGGAGGAGGGGCTGTGGAACGAGGCCAACACGGAGAAGCTGCGGCTGGAGGAGCAGCAGCGGGCGCGGCGGCGCGAGCTGGAGGCGGCGGCCGAGGCGGCGGCGGCGCGCTCGGCGCCCGCCCCCCCCGGGCCCGAGCCCGCCTGGTTCTCCCGCCAGGCCGAGCCCGGCGTGCCGCACCTGCGCCACCTCTACAACCACCGCTACTGGGAGTGCAAGGAGCGCCAGGACTGGTCCAAGTGCCCCAGCATTTTCTAGCCGGCACCCGCGCCGTGTACATACCGACTCGTTGTGTGAATACGTTCTCAAAATCTCCGTACTCATTCCATTATTGCGTTGTTATTTATTTTGTACGTCCAAATTATTTTTTTATGCTCCGATGAACTATGATTTGTAAATATTATTTAATTTGAAAATATATCTGCCACCCGTGGTGATCTCCGTCGTGGCCTAATTGCAAACATGTTAGTACTCGCAATAATCGCTATAACAGAAACGACCGATAGACCGAATGTTGCATACAACGAAATTATTCTCACTAACCTGAATTCCTATTGTGAACGTAAAAATAGTGTTTGGATTTTAATCGATTCATCTTTGAAGAAAATCGTAAGTGCTTTTGTAGACTAATAAAATAATGTTTGTAAGAGACACTGTTTGCTTGATGAAGACTGGGATAGACATAATTGTAAGTTGCGACTTGTGATGTCGGTGTCGTGTGTCGTTCCGATTCGGTCCCAAATCCCGGTGCGGGCGCCGCAGCCGCCGCAGCCCGACCTACACTTGAAATTGAAATGTCAGGTGCTTTTAATAACAGGTTTCAATTTTGTTAAGCTTCGTCACGCTACTAATCTAGAAAATGATTAAATATCGAATGTCTGTAGCGGGCATTAAAAGTAGCTCTTTACGTCCAAAAACCTAATGACAAAATCGTAAAACTATCTTTAATGCCTTATGGTAGGAGCAATGTAAGTGTTAAAAATATGCAAGTTGATATCAAAGTGCGTGTGCGTGTGGCGGGAGTGTTGTCACTGAGCGCCGCACTCGCGCGCTTGATAACAACTTGTAGCGCTCTAGAATATTTTGTAAGATCTATTACAAAGTGTACATTTTCAAGTGGATGTAAGATAATTTGTTAATATTTTTATTATAATAATAGAATAATATTTGAATACAAAGCCATAACATCTGTATCATGTTGATGATTATTATGAAAATAAAATATAATTGCGCAAGATGCTGTTTATTTTTGGTCAAAGTTATCAATTCATCGTTTTTTTTTTGTTTTTTTAGGGTTCCGTTGTACACAGGGAACCCTTATTGCTTCGCCATGTCTGTCTATCTGTCCGCGGCTTACTCGAAGACTATAAGTACTAAAAAGCTGAAATTTAGTATGAGTATGAACAGCCTAAAGTGGGAGTTAATTTTTTTTCTTGACTATCCCTCCTTGTGATGCATCGTTAAATAGGCCTTTAAAAAATATTATTATTATCTTATTATTTGTGAGCTTGGGAACTCTATTTTTCGATTTAGCAATCCGTTCCTGAAATATTTGCAAATTTTTGTTGGAGCCAAGTGTCTCCCCCCTGTATCTACTAAACGGTTACATATGGACACGGAAAATTTTTACATCTGTACCTAGTATACACGGTGATTTTTCATTGGTATTGAAGCCGAAGGGCACTTCATAGGCATCGTTAGTAAGACCTAATAAGCTAGTCAAAATAAAAATTCAGAAACAAAAACTGTTGTCTAAAACTCGAAAGTAAAATTGTGAGATCAATTAGTAGTACCGCCGCCATACACCGCCCGCCGGCCGGCCGGGGTCATCGACATTACGCAGCGTATAACTACGTGGTCTCGATCGAAAATCATTTACGCAACTTTTTTATCTTATGACATACAGAAATTTGGATTACGTATATGGATAGAGGAATTTATTTACTATACGAAATTTTTTTTTCCCAAAACCAATGAAAAGTCAGCGTGTATATAACGAAATTTAAAGGAAAACTATCAGAGCTAAGTAGAGTTTACAAATTATAAAGTTATAGGCGATCAATGTACTCGGAAAAGGAAGATTTCATACAAATTCAATAGACTACAATAGTTTTTAGACGTTTTTAGTGGCATGAACTCAACGTTGGCATTACCAACTACGGAACCCTAAACTGCGCCCGACACGCACTTGGCCAACTATTTTTGTGTTTTCAGCAAAACGGTCTTATCATAAAATTAGCTCAGTGATAAATTTGTAGACCATGTAATTTAGGGAATCCTAATAAACAAGGGCGTCGCCAGCAGATGGCGCAGGGGGGGGCAAGTTGACTTTACCTACTACAATTCATACCTTTCTCATTTTCTATGAATGAGAAAAGTAGGTATGAATTGTAGGTAAAGTCGACAGCACATGAAGCTTTTCACTTGAACTACGAGCCTTACATCTACAGCAATTGTAATGACAACAGTATCTTAGAGTCTGTACGGAAAGAGAACCGTCGTAGGATTTGAGGGCGCAGTTGTGTTTAATATCCGTATTTGTTATGTTGACAACACTGTTGTGTCATTATAGTGCGACTATAACGTTCTTGATATTTTGAAACTATGACGGCTATTGGATGCTAATGGATAAATTATATTTTTATATATTATTTACATTACATGTAATGGCTGTAAATGAAAATATATTTTTATATGTTTTCAGATGCTATCTTCATCGTTAGCCTTTAGGTTAGGTAGGCATAAAAAATAAATTTAAAACAATAATATATTTATTAATTTATTGATCAGAACCATAATCAAAGTCTTATCCTAAATATTCAATGCCGGACATGTTTGAACTATCATCGGATAGACTATAGAGATCCAAAGAATTTTCTTCTTCTGAACTTGATTTGCTCGAATCTGTTACAGTTATTTTTAATAAATTCTTGCACCACACGCCGTTATTTGAGGAACCTTCTTTTTTATTTTAGATACTGTATCTTTACTCAAACCTGAAAAAAATAGGGCAAGTTTATCTAAACGCATAATAAATTAAAAGTATCAACACTCTTTATACCTGCTATCAAAAACTTTGATTGAAACAAAATAAACATGTATTCTTATATATTAATGCGAATTCTTTTTAATTTATACATAATATAAAATGTCGGTGTCTGGGGGTTACGTAGGAAATCTAAAACATTTAAAATAACTTTCTACATACCGCACATCGCCGCCACACGTTCCATGACTTTGTTTAGGTCGATAATTGTGTTTGGCCGCTTTTTCTTTTTGGCAAAACATATAATAATATTAAATATTATTTCCCTTGTAGGACTGGGTAAAGGATTTCCCCTTTTTGAAATGATTTAAAATAAAAATCACGTTAAAACAACACGGTAAACAAAGATGACGTAAAGTTTGTCATTTGACAGATGGGTGTTGGGTTGTCATATAAAAAAGATTTTGTTAGTTTGGTTTTACGCCACGACGGTTCTCTTTCCGCACAGACTCTAGTACTATATACATATATATTCTGTGACAGTACAGAGTCCTATGTGTAAAGCTACACGAGCACGAGCTCTTGACACAAGTTTCTGAACATGTCACCCGACTAAAACGATTTTAAAGACGTTATCACGTCAAAAATAGAATAAAAAGGAGTTTGAATAAGTGTACGGAATATTAGGAGTGGAATTGTTGAATTCATTCGAGTTTCGACGTACGGGAATGATTGTTCAAGGCTTGAACTTCAAGCAAATCAACTCAAAGACTTAGGACTTTGGTTGCATTATATTTTGGCAACTTTTTTAGAATCTCTAGGGGGGAGCAGCTGCCCCTCCCTGCCCCCCCTTGGCGACGCCCTTGCTAATAAAGGACTTTTGGGAAACAACTGATTGACCAGCTATTTGCATCAGATCCAGGTCCTACGAAGAAGACGACATTACGGATGCGATTGGTTGAAAAAAAAAAGGTTTTTAAATATTTTCAACATTTTTATTTAGAAAACGGAAACAGTGAAAAAGTACATAACTGTAAATTGCTGGTTATAATATTGTTTAATAAACAAATAATTTACAGTTAAAAATCTTACTTATTTTTACTCTGTTCCTAATAACATTTTAAACTGTCTGCTAAAATATCAAAGGATGGCAGCTTGGACAATGTATAGCAACCAACCGGAAGTATAAGTATGCGGTGCCCAGCGCCCAGGGCATATACATACGTTAGCAAGTTACGAACTTTTACTTAAAAATAAATAAAAATAATATTAGTAGGCCTAAATCCGCCAATAAAAAATATTTCTAAACAATGTAATAAATTAATCAGTTAGTTGTCTATCAGCTACTTTACCTTTTTAATACAAATTAGAACCATATGCAAATATCAAAGAACAGAGTAAAAACACAGTAACAATAAACAGTTAGATGTAAAGCAGATAAATAATTCTCATATATTATCCCCATACATATTATGATACAAGTAAATTGTCTCATTGCCTGAATAAAATAAAAAGAGACGATTGGAATAATTAAGAAATTTAAAAATCGAAGTACCTGAAATTCTTTGGTTTAGTCAGGTAATGAGACAATCTCAGAAACTTATATTTCAGTATTAATTTTATTTATACATTTACACTTTGCCAAATAGCTTTTCTAAACAGCTTCACTCCAGTTTCTAATAGGTAGTTATTTTTTTTTTATAATTTGCATAGAAAAAATGCGCATTCATACTTTAAAACATTCGCCAATAAGATAGTTAATAGAATTGCTAGCATTACTGCATAAATATAGCCTTTCGAGAGATAGTGAAATAAAGTGATCCCGCGCTTCGCTCGTAAGAACTTATTTGGCGACTACAGCTATAACAGCAAAACATGCTCTATGCCTATGCAAACGGTCCACGGCAAAGTATAATATTTTCATCAGCTTGGGGCGAGTATTCAATTCAATCACTTCATACTAAATTTTTTAGGCTAAATTATATTTTTGTAGTATTTTTTCCCACAGAATGACTGCACAGCACAGTTTGAGTAGTAGCGAGTGGACCAATCGCAGTGGCGCCTTGACTTCCCGCCTTCCTTATAAATGGTCTAGTCAAACCCAGAGATCTTTCATCCGCAACTCCTAGTAATTACTAAACTTTAAAAAAATCCAATAATTTTCTGCACATTTATTTACATATTTTACAAGGGAAAGAAATAATAAATAATATTTCTATACCTTTGATATGAGCGCGTTCTTTCAATACAATGACTCAACCAACAATGCTATATTGAAAACATCTCTTTCAAATAAAATGAAAAATGTACATAATATTTACAATACGTGTCGCCATTTTTATTGTTATTCATATAACTAAAGTAATCAAACACTGAAAATAAACCAAAGACTTGCATTTCTTTCGAGCCTAAGTTTTCATAATGTAATAATTTACAAAATGGAGATTAGCAAGCAGAGTGTGCATTATTTAATTGCTTAGCAAAGCTATCGCCTTTTTCATTATTTTTGTGACATTTTCTAAATTTTATTGTACACACACTGTAGTTCTCAAGCTCGCCTTATGTACACAGAAAGCAAATTAAGGCTCAGATGTTTGTAACCAAAGTATTATCATACAAACTTTCGTAACACAAAATTCAAACTGTTTCAAATCCATCAAATCACTCAATCAGTTTTGTAGCAGTATAGATTCGGCTAAATGTTTAAGTATACCGTTACATTCGTTCGACTAGCTTTCCGTCCATCAACATTGTAGTAGATGCAACATTGAGACGAAACTTCTTTGATAGAATGTAGGGCGATGTAGTGGTAAGTTAGTAGCGAAAACATCTACACGGAGAACTTTTAACTTTCGCAAATGTACAATTTTTACAAACATAAGATTTATTTATAATTTGGTAAAATATAGTAATGATGAACGAAGGAAAATTATTATTCTCTATGTAAATGTTTCCTCTGGCAGTACATGACATAAAAACTACACAAACATTTTACGTAAATGCTCACTCACGCGAAAGTTGCGTATGTACGTACCATAGCATATTTGTGAGTGAATTATGTACATTTTGCTCAACCATTCCTTCAAGTTAAGGCGAACCTTACTTTTGATTCGAAGTAGTTGTTTTTTTATTCTCGATTCTCATTTTAAGAATTACCTAAAAGGCGGTTCCCAGACAAAGACACCGCTTACCTGAACGCGTCGCAACGGCTTTGCAACTTCGTGGCTGCGGTCTGCTTCGCCGGCAGCCGAGGGTATCGTGAATAAGAAAACGTACTCTGAGAATGCGACGCCGTCATGGTTGTTAAAATGATCGTATTTCGCACGCACACACACAGTTGAATCATTAGGATTATTATTTATCATTCACGTTAGCTTCAAATTTTACATCCGATTTGGTCAGTTTCTCATTTGCAACCAAAATAGCCTTTAATCTAAGTTATATGTTTTATTTGCTAGCAACAAAATCTAACTGTACTCAACAATCGAGAAATAAATTAAATTTTGAATCAATAACAGATATAACTATTTTAAAAAAAAAACAACTTTTTGACAAACTCATTGTACAGCTAAGGTATTTTTACATGATATCGCTTTAAATTAAATCTTATTTTAGTAGGAAAAATCACATACACTAGGGTTACAATGAGAACATGGACAATGAGAATGTGACCTACTCGGATGACAACACTCCATATATTAAAAATATGGCTATTTTACACTTCGAAGATCTTTATCATATTTACAATTCAAAATGGTAAAACTTAGAAATACATAACAAAATAAGATATGAGTAGCTAATTAGAAAGTCGATTCGGGTGGCGCAAAGACGGTCCTGGATTTCTTCGACTTAGCTGGGTTAGGAATTCCTAACCCAAAATACAGATCAGCGTGGTCACATTACTAACATTTAAATGTTAGTAATGTGACCACGCTGATCTGTATTTTTTTAAACCAAGCTAAGATCATCGTTGCGCCACCCCAACCGAACCGTATCGAATATTTTATATTTGTGATTACATAACAAACTGAAGCACGACAAACATCAACAGAAACAGTAGTTACACTCCATCAACTCAAACTAAAACAATTCTGACGCGAGCCCGGCGCGACCACGCTTATGCCGCTCTAGCCTTTATTGCCCTCGTGGCATTAAAAATAAAATTCTTCCATCATCCTCATAATTCAAAATCAAAACCAATTATTGGGTTCCCTAAGTATGTCAGTTATAGTAAACTATTTGAGGGGTTTAATCCATGAGACTGAACAACTTTCCCGAATGACATTGTTTCAATATATTTTGATAGATGTTATAATATAATATGTAACTAACAAACATGGTTTGGACTTTTGGAGTCCAAATAATTTGTTTTAGTTTTAAGATATGGACTACACAGTTGATTGAAATAATTTTATTTCGTCAAGTTGCAATAATATACAAAAAAAAAACTGGACAAAACATTTTATAACACCATTTTAAGAAATTTTAGAATATGTATGTTTGTCTATCTCACAATATTATTTAATCTATTTTAATTACACTTTTTATTTATAAATACTAAAATAATATTTCATTCTAAGAGGATTGAATCATAACATAAATATAGGCAGCTAGAGGCTCTCTTTTTTTTTGTAAAATTGTACTTCAATCTAACTGTTATTGTTTTGTATGAATATCATTTTTGGCGTTCTAGGTCAAAAATAATGTTACAAAACAAGCTTGATATCAGTGCAGCAGGTCCCTCAGTATGTTAAGTGTGCTCTTGCACTCGACTTTATGTCCTTGGATTATCTTATTGACTATGATATTTACACAGAGACGAACTATAAGTCGTCGTCGCCCGGGCCGAAAATACCTAATAATTTACGAGGTGACTAATCAATAACAATTTCAATATTTTTTTAGTTTTTTATATGTGCAAGTTCAATGATTAAATGCTTAAGGTAGCTCTCGTTTCTATTTATAAGCGAAAACAATTATTACCTTTAATCACAGCGAAAACACTAAGTTAAAAGGTGTAATCGTTTGGCGATAGTTTCTATGACCACGTTTTTCACTTTACATTTTCATCGAAAATCCGTCCGCCCGCGGGCTCGCCTGCGGCGGCACTTTGGAAGATTTCATATGACTTATTTTCCCTAAGATATAACACAAGCGACAATACATACGAACACACGCACACGCGCCGTCCGCGGCACTCCGTATTTACACTGCACTGCCGCGCACTCGGCCGAGGCCGGCCCGACCGCAGCACTCTATACGAGCGTCCGTGGCGCCCGCGCGCGCGCCGCCCGCTACTCGCTGAAGTAGCGCACCTTGCCGGCGCCGCAGCGGATTACGTCCTCCCATGCTGAAATACACAAAAATTGTCTTATCATTATGCCTTTTGGACACGCCTTACTTTTTATTTTTTACTATTGACTCTTTTCTTATAACAGAGATATCAAACGATGGTGGTATAACGCATGAAAAAAAAAGAACTATAAAATCAGACCAGAACTGCAATGCGTCAAGTAGTGGATGACTAACCTGCTCCGACATAGTCAATAATCTGATGCAGGTGGTGCGTGTCCGGCGGCGGCGCGGGCGGCACGTAGCGCAGCGCGGCGCAGCCCGCCACCACGGCCACCACGGCTGCCGCGGCCGGCAGCGGTGCCGCCGCGGCCGCCTCTGCCGGCGCCGGCTCGCCGTCCGGCACGACCGTCTCGGCGTCCGGCGCGTCCCGCACGAGGTCGAAGCGCGGGCGCCGCGCCGGCCCGCTCAGCAGCTGCTCGTTAATGTCGAAGCCGAACGTGACGCCGTCCATGTCACGCGGCCGCGCCGTCGAGTCCAGCAGGATGACCGGCGGCCGCCGGTCTGCCACCACGTCCGGCGCCGGGCAGTCGGCCGGCGCGGGCGCCGCGCGCTCCTTGCGGTCGCGCCTCGGCGCCGCGGTCGGCGGCGGCGGCTTGGCGACGCCGCGGCGCACGGCGGCCGCGCGCGGCTCCAGCGCCGGGTAGCCGTCGGCGTCGCCGGGCACGGGCGCCGGCTCGGCGCGGCGCGCGTCCCCGCCGCCCTCGCCCTCGGCGTAGAAGTTGCACGACTCGATGAGGTCGGGGATGTTGTGTCGCGTGCGCGCGATGTCGGCGTAGGAGGCGTGCGCGGGCGCGGGCGGCACGAGCGGCGCGCGCGCGGGCGCGGGCAGCGAGTGCACGGAGTCCATGTCGTCGTTGGAGTCGTTGCTGCGGTCGGAGGGCGGCGCGGACTCGCGGCGCGCGCGCGGCTCGGGCAGGCGCGCGCGGCGCGCGTCGCGCTCGGCGCGCTCGTCGCGCTCGGTGTCGCGGCGGCGCGGCTTGCGGCGCTTGGTGACGGTCTGGAAGTCGGCGTCGGGCGCGGGCGCGGGCTCGGGCTCGCTCGCGCGGAAGTAGAAGGAGTCGCGCGCGTCGTCGCCCCACGAGCGGCGCTCGGGCTTGGCGGGCGGTGGCTCGGGCGCGTCGGTGAGGTCCTCGAGCTTGGTGCGCGACAGCTCCTCGAGCGAGGAGGCCCGCTTCACCTTCTCCTTGTCCTTGCGGCGCTCGGTGGAGCGCTTCTTGCCCTTGTCGTCGTCTTCTTTGTGCTTGCCGCGCAGCTTGCCCTGCCGCCCGGCGTCCGCGTTCGACTCGATGAAGCGCAGCACCTCGTTGAGATCCTTATTGCCCTGGTAGCCGTCGATCTGGTGAGATTTGATCACGGTCTCGTTCTTGGAGGACTTTTTCCTTCGCGGCTTCTTGTGTTGACTAGATCCCGAGACGGGTGAACCGATTCCTTGTACAGCGTTGCCGTTTTCGTCTAGAGATTTCTGTAAACGGTAGTGCACAGTGAATATAGGCACCTGAATAGGAGAAAAACAACACGCATTAGAATATGTCAGTAAATGGTAAAAGTGTTTATTGTGCGGCGCGAGCCGACAGTGCTATGGCATGGATGGATGGTGCGGTATGGCGGAGAGTGGCGGTAGCGAGCGGTGAGTGGCGCGTGGCGAGCTGTGCGTGACGTCACCCACCTTGTAGTCGTCGGCCGCGCCCGCCGCGCCGTAGCCGCGCGCCAGCGGCAGCCCGTTGAACGTGCTCGACATCACGCTGCGGGGCTGCTTCAAACAATAACCACTCTTTAACTTCGCAAACAAATACACGTAATTATATATCTGTGCTCGTATGATTAAACAATAGCAACACCTACACCACGACGTTAAGAGTCCGGCGACCCTAGACTTCTCCATACAAACGTAGTACACGTTTAATTTTGAAACCACATGTCAGATTCCGGTAAAAATTGGTAATTGTAAAGAAATTGCAATTATCTAGGGTTATATTGGGTTTCCTATAGTAAAATTATGAACTGGAAAGAAAATATAACGATTTAGAAGTTTTCCATACTAATGGTCAAAAATGATATAAAACACTATATTCTATTTCAAGTTCATATTTTTACTGTCGGAAACTAAATATAAACCTAGATAATTGCAATATCTTTGAAATTACAAAATTTTGCCCAAATCGGACATGTCGTTTTGAAATAAAACGTAGACTACGTTTGTATGGAAAGTTGTATTTTGGTCTAGGGTCGGGGGACCCTTAATCGAACGTCGTAGATTTTTAACGCCTTTAACAGAAGAAGCGTAAACGCTCAAACCAGATTTAACATGTATAAGATCTATCAATTTAAAAAATAACGACCACACGTAAATTTCATTTAATAACTAAAAATAATAAAAACTCGCCTAAGCCTACTTGCTGATTTATTTACTTTTCACACCATTAACAAACTTACTATAAAGGTTAAAGTTGACATTACATAGGTTTCCTTAAATATAAATGCGGTGTGATTTGCGTGGTCATGTTATGTTTGAACTAAGTGATAAGTTGGGTGATTTTTCATTATGAATAATGATAAGCTACTTTGGGCTAAGTAATCTTTAAACGAGCAATTCTTGTACATATATTTATTTATTTATAAATTTCTGTGATCTCGAAAACGGCTCTAACGATTTCGATGAAAATTGGTATATGGGGTTTTTGGGGATAAACAATCGATCTAGATTAGTCTTATGTTTGGAAAAACGCGTGTTTTCGAGTTTTCATTCGTTTTTCTTTCCACGCAGAATATGGTCGCTAATTTCGGCGCGCCGGCCGCTAGAAAGAGTGTTACGGGTTCGAATCCCACTATATCGGTGACTTACTTTTGTTTTTTTTTTATGTTCAAGTTTATATATAATTTTTTATTTTGTACTGTTTTTAGAAAAGTTAAAAAATAATAGTTAATGTTTGAGATGTAACCGACCGAGCAAAACTCGGTCACCCAGGTACTTTATTATAATTTGAACTCCCTTATTTATCACTTTGCCTAGACAGACATTATGATTATTGTGATGTAGTTTTCGGGCAATCTGATAATAAACACAAGTACACTGCACGCGGGGATTCACCTATAGTTGATTTATCTAAGATCTATCCATGACCAGACCATGTGGCGAAAGCAACCAATTTGGCAACCCCCATTTGTGTTCAAGTCATGTACCTAGAGATAGGTTATAGTGTGGCAACATTACCCATACTACATGACCTAGGTAGTGTGCAGGACTCTAAAAGAACACTCTCGGCGGCTAGGGGGTGCCCCTAGGGCCACTCCGTCGCACCAAAAACTATACTAAATGACTGGACTGGTGACAACATCACTCTGCAAGAACGAGGTTGATCAGTCTGATGTTGGCGACTATTTTGCCCTATTAAGCATTATAATGCCCGGACGATCTAGTTTTTATCACACTGCCCGCTCATTTTGGGCAATTTTGTTAATCAAATAAAAAAAATGAATGAGAAAATTCATTAATACTTAAAACTGTTTAAGTTGTACAATGTTAAAAAGCCTCTCTGATGGATGAATTAAATTAGATAATAGTACTTATTTACATATGCCACGGACTTTCTACACGGATTTTTTTTTGTAAAACTTGTATTTATATTTAAAAAAAAACCTGATCAAAAAAATTGTACTTGGTAAGAATGACTGTTCATTCCTTTTTCTTTTAATTATTTTATTTATAATATGTACACGGATTATGTTAAGTAATCTTACGGTTAACTTAAAGCTAGGGATGCGACCAGGAATGCGCTAAGCTGAGATACCATCGAAATAATTTTGGCAATCGTGAAAATAAAAAGGAATAAGGAGACAATGAGATGGAGATCTATAAATCAAAACAGCATTTCAATGCGATTATTGATTTGTGGAACGACATAACAGCAAATCTCAAATATAAAGCGATTACTATTTTATTTATTTTTTAGGAGTATGATTGTTCGAAAAGATTCTCTCTTCAAAAGGTAGACTTTGCTAACGTGCTTTTTGACGTTACCTATAGGAAACTTTCTAAAACAAACGAGTACTTAGTTATATATAAAAAAAAAACTCACTAAAATCCGTTCGGATAATTTTGGTAAGGCTTACGACGAGCCACCGTTTTCAAATATAAACGATTGTTACAAGCAGTTCCTCACCGCGAATTTGTCCACAATGAAGTCTCAATTTTGAGCATTGTCACGTACAAATATTCGCTTTTATAACAAGCCAACATCGAAACACTGCAAAGCGCCTTCATCTTAAAAACGTATTTATCTCATGTCTTCTAAAGGGAAATACATTCGACTAAGCTTTAGCCAACCTTACAAAAAGAGCATGTGGATTCGATTTTGGTCACGTTTTTCGGGATGCTAGTGTAATGTAATGTGACAAAAGCCATACAACTTAATTGGCTTGAACTATGAAAAATACCATTGTATTACCGCAGATGAGATGAATGTGATTCTACTATTGTAATATTAAACACGCGAACACCCGGGCGAGAGACTGCTTTAGGATTTAAGTACTTTTATGTACTACTACTTCTTCTTATGTACCAGCTGTAGTGTGAACATTTTTATAAGGCTGCGTTTCCACTGAAGCTGAGCAGAGCGGAGAGGAGAGAAATTGACCAATCACAATGCTCGAAATCTCCGCTCCCCTGTTTGAATTGAAGCGGAGCGGAGATTTCGAGCAATGTGATTGTTCAATTTCTCTCCTCTCCGCTCTGCTCCGCTTCAGTGGAAACGCAGCCTAAACGTCTTGTCTCAAGTTAGTGTATCCCTGACACGTTTCCAAAGTAAACCAAACCTACGTTAATTAAATTGTTAACTTAAAAACTATGTATAAAGTTACAGTGTTTCCTATCATCGGTGTCGGAGACCAAATGGTCCGCCAACGGCGGGACACACTGTATGTTGCGAATAGGAATTACTAAAAAGTATACAAATGGTGCAAATAGTAAGTAAATATTGAAGATTAGACTAAAACTTCATTCCGCAAGTCAAACTAACATATAAAATAAATAATATTAAGTACGCAGCGTACTCTCAATGCGAAGTATTTTGCATCTGATATATAAGCTTAAATTATTAGTATTTAATTACGGAATTGAATTTAGATTAAATTGAGTTTGGCGTAAAACAAAAGTAAGTTTTCTTAACTTGATAGCAAAGTAGATTTTACATTGTAGAATTTGAACTGTTACAATTAAAGCGATACACAACCAATCGGTACGCTTCGCACTCCCGCAGAAATGAAATTGATATCGGGATGCTACGGCGGCGTACTGCGTGCATCAGCTGCTAATGGCATTACAGAAATCTTTAATCTCCCCTAATCCAACCGGCCTTTCCTTACCCAATCAAATTGAGCTTTACCAAAGACAAACGTTATATCTCGTAGAGATTTTGTAGAGTCATTTCGCGAAAAAGTTAAGGTTCCAAAAAAGTTACCTTGGGATCGACTGCAACCGCGGGCTGCACCGTGGAAGACGTGGTGTTGCAACTGGCCACAACCTCCGGTGTTGTGATGCAACTGAACGGTATGGTGGAGTCGACCTGAAACCGGCACACCGTCACCTTCACTCCCAACGGGTACACCACCGACCTCTATGTAACTAGTTTTCAGGACATGCTCTTGTCACATCGACGTAAAATGAGTCAAAAAATTCAGCTAAGATTGCTAGTCTACGATTGGTTTTAAAAATAAAAGTTCATGTTAAATCGTGGTGTTGATCATTTGGTACTTATTAGATGTACAATAATTTTCTACTCCATTTATTATATTAGTTACATAAATTATACCCAAAACCTAATACATATATTATACTACGAGTATACATACGTATATAAGGCAATATTTCAAGATACATAGAGGTCACAATCTCAAGTAACTGTATATCTAAAGGAGAGTCCTACCTCAGTCCCGGCGGCAGCAGTGCCTCCCCCTCGGCCCCGCTCCGCGCCGTCCCGCTTGAATAGACTTTTCAATAGAAGCTCTCTAAGACGGTTTTTATTTATGTCCATCTTCATACTCTCACTACTTCCTACTGCTAGCTTTTCATTCTTTTTCGTTTTGATAAGATCACTACTCTCATCGGGGAACTGTGAGGAACTATTGTCTTGTAATTCTTGTAACTGCACTGAAGACTGCCCTTGTGGCGTGGACAAGCGTTTAGGGAATGTTAAGAAAATGTAAGCATTGTTAGGGAGCTCTGCTAGGACATATTGTTCACCATACTTCGCGTTCTCGACTGTACGTACTTGGGTAACAGCTTTGTTAGTTTCCGGTTCAAGCTTCAAGTGTTCAGGCACTGGATTTTTAGAGGGATCTGGATAAGTTATTAAAATCGATTTTAGGTTATTTACGCCTTCACTGTTCGTGTTTTCTACGACCCTGTCTTCTTCAACTTTCTGAATATTTCCCTTCGTCTTCTCAGCATTATTATTGTTTGCAACAGGGATATCAACTTCAGACTTAATATTTACAGATTCTAAAGATTTAAATAAATGTTGCTGATTTGAAAGAAATGTACAAAATGAATCCACATCTCGTCCCTTTTCTTTCGTACTGGAAATAACTTTCATTTCTATGTCACCAGATTCCATTTTTTGAGGGTTAGATATATCTATCATTTCAATTTGATCCTTATCGCTGTGGTCTTTAGCCATATCTTTTGTTTCGATTTTTTTTTGCTCGCCGTAAGAATCCTTGACACTCCTCATTTCCACTTCTTTATTCTCATTTATTGCCACTTCCTTTTTTATTTCTGATCTTATTTCACGAGATACTATCATTTTATCTTTGAGTTCAAATTTTATTTGCTTGTTTTCACTTTGCGATTCTGTAACTTGGCTGTCATTAATGGGTGAAATTTTAGATGATTCCAATTTATGACATGTTTTTATCATGCTTTTATGTTCTATTTTGTCTTTGGACTCTTTTGTATCAGGACTATTTAACGTCTCTTTTGTTCTTTTAGATTTTATGATTTTTTGATCGAATAACATTGGTTCTGGTTTTCCGATCGTCATACTTCTTACATTTCTTGGGTTAATGGAAGCTCGCACAATTTTACCTACCCTTATCCTATACTCTCTAATATCACAATTTTCATCTTGTTTATATCTAATGTTAGAACTATCATTTACACTACAAATGGTTTCTTCTTTCGATAAATTCGTTTTAAACTTAGGACCAAATGGATAATAGACATCAGTATCCTCAGCAATATCGAGAACTTTAATATTGGGGTTGATATCTGCGTAATCCTGTGGATTTTTACGTGGAGATTCTTTTATTTCTTCAATTTTAGCAGTTGTTTTTATTAAAGTGTTAGTGGCATTTGTGGGCGCAGTATAATTCGTTAAGCCTTTGTACCAATTATTGATGGTGTTAGCACATATACCAATTTTTTTAACAGTTTTTTTAGTGACTTCACTATGAGGGACCGTGACTATATTATCTTCATGATTGGGAACACGCAATGTTGTGACTCCAAAGGCAGCAACGCTATCAGTTTTACTTTCCACACATTTGGTTTCAAACTTAGGAACTCTAGTAGTATTTTTACTATCGGAATCTCGCGTATTAGTGCTTCTTACATTTATATTAGAATTGTTACTACATTTATTTCCTTTTTTACCATTCTTTTTGCTTTTGGGGTGTAACAGCGATTTTTCAGCAGCGTTTGGATCAGGGGCGCCGCGCAGTCTTTTAATACCTACATCTACTTTTTGCAAGTCTTTATCACAATTTTCAATGCTCACAAATAAACTTGAACTCTCCGTATCTCCAACTGGTTTACGATGTAACAGAGAGAATCTGCTAGTATTTGAATCCTTGGAAGTACACGGCATGATGTCAGCCCCATCCACATTATTTTTTACGACACTTTTAATATCTTGACCTTCGTCTGCACATGTGGGATGTAAAGCTTTATACCAATTTTCAACGGCGTAAGTAAATATATTTGAATTCTTCTTGGTTTCTTCAATGACTTGGAGAGTATTCTTCTTAATTGGGTCACGCGGTCTCGTGACATTTTTATTCATATCATCTTTAATTCCACCTGGATACTTAGGGCGTAAGGCACTTAATAATTTTTCTTGTTTGTCTGTCGGCTTGTTCGGTCGATAAAGGCTTTTAGGTGTGTAAATCCTCTCTGGTGGTCCTTGGGTGGTCGACCAGTGGACGGGCCTCGGTTCAACCTGATGGTGATTTAGAGTCCTGTTGTGGTGAAAGCGTTTGTGGCGGGAGGCGGGGTGTGAGGGGGTTGTCTTACGCACCTGGTTGGACGGGGTAGTGGTGGTGACCGCGCGACCCGAGCACACACTGCCGCTGCCGATCTCCAGCGACGCGCGCGCCGTGTACATCGGGAACATGGGTTTACTCCTGTGGACAAGTCGACGCAAATTATTACGAATTAATATGCTAGGGGGGGACAAAACACGTGATTTTGGTAAGCTCACAGGGCCGATCCCCTGCTTGCTCCGCTCTTTTAATTTTCACTAAAACCATAACTGAACAAAAAGGGCGTGCGCGCGTTGAGTTTGATGCACCCACCTCTCATCTTAGCGCTTCCTTCTGATTATTCGCTGTACTGTTCCGGATTTCTACATTTGTTTTAAACTTTTCTGCACTAAAAATGATTTGTGTATGAACTGTCCCACAATCAAAGAAAAAGCTTGCACTATTAAAACGATTTGGCTGTGGCTTAACGATCGGCCGCTGGTGTATATCTAAGGCGAAATTCACGTGGCACAGAGTTTGATGTACCCTCATAGCACAAACATAAGATTGTATCGTAAGCCGCATGGTAACGGCAGAGCAGAATACAACTTATCACCATCACTTTTCCTTTCCCAGTGGTGTCTTTAAAGGCTACTAAAAAAGGTATAAGTATAATATGTAAAAACTGGGAACTAGCAGTGTCTAATACTCTGTGTGTCTGCAAAAACTTTAGACCACCTTCATTGATCACCAGTGCCCAACGTTATGATTATATGCAAATCCTTCCTTCACTAAGGACTTCGGTGTGAAATGCCTAACCTACCAGGCCACCCTAACAAAGCCGGTATAAGCTGGTATAGAATATTTTTTATCCATAGTCTTTGGCTACCCCTGTGGGAAACAGGCGTGGTATTATATGTGTATGAACGTGCGCACTTGTTGAGCAGCTCCAGCTCGGGCGGCGCGTTGGCGTCGCTGGCGGAGACGCGGCGCTCGGCCAGCGGCGGCGGGTTGACGCAGCGCACCGTCGCCAGGTAGCCGCCGCGCGTCGGCTCCTCCGCCAGCAGGAACGCTGCAATGCGACGTCTTACTGTTACAACTTGACACTTTCACTGAACTATCACAAAATTGAGTTCCATGTAGGAACCAATTTGCAATACGCTATTTTCCAACAAGTCAAATCACATACTTTTTTCTAAACGACAAAACAAATAGTTTCTATGGCATTTTGTATGAAATACAGGTAGTTATTTGGAGTCAAATAGCGCTCTTATTATCAGTTTTTCTGCAATAATAAATTTAAAATCAGGATTGCGACGTTTTATTTTCTTATCAGTACAAAATAATTAATTTTTTAGGCTTAGAAAAATACCCAATTGCACGCCTCATAAGCGGAGCGTTGAGGTAGTGATCTACTCTCAACACGTGAAGCATTTTCTGGACTTAAACAGTCTCTTTTATATTCATTATTATTAATATTGCACTAAGACAATAATATATAAGTACATAGATATGAGGAACAATTTTATAAATACAAAAAAATATTTGTAAAGTATAACATATAAAAAAACGATTAAAAAAAATTGTTTGTGGATGTCCGGATGTCTGTATGTGGTATGTGGAAATGTATTTGCACTTTTTTTTAATAGCTTAATCACGTGTCACGGGACTGTTTCCTATTGACAATTACGATCAATTCAGTGTCCTTTAATTATCTACACTAATATTATAAAGAGGAAAGATTTGTTTGTTTGTTTGTTTGTTTGATTGTATTGAATAGGCTCCGAAACTACTGGATCGATTTTAAAAATTCTTTCACTGTTGGATAGGTATGTTATCCCTGAGTGACATAGGCTATGTATGTACCACGGGCGAAGCCGGGATGGACTGCTAGTAATTTATAAAATAATCAAAAAAATATATTTTGCAAACAACAAAATCATGCGAGACCATTGAAGCGCGTCTTCTTTTAAATCTTTTTACGGCTCTGGATACAAATCCTTTTGACTCTATTTTTAGGATGTCGCGCATTTGTTGTGTATTATCAGATTGCCCGTAAGTTCTATGACTTTTGTTTTAAGGTGATTGCGAACCTTGGCCGTCCATACATTTTGTTTTACAGCAATTCTCTTAATGTGAATAGTGTTTCTCATATTACAATCGATTTTCCAATTTTCATGAAGTTGTAGTGCTCGCCTTTAAAATCTGTCATAATAATTTACACTACTTTACAAGAAAAACGATATTTAAAACAAGACAAAAATTAACATTTCTAACAATGTGTGCGTAATAAATAGAATTCATTTTGCGGTGACATCTAGCAGATTTATTACAAACTAGGTACTGCATTTGTCTAATTTGACAGCTCAATGCTTGCAACGACATACTTGGACATCATCTAGATGGCGCTGTAATAAAAAATATCTAAATGTACCTAGTTGACCGAGCGAGCGAAGCGAGCGAAGCGTCTCAGTTTCGAGACTAGCCAAAAATTCTTTTGTCCGTCTGTCTGTCTGTCTGTCTGTCTGTCTGTCTGTCTGTCTGTTCTCGCCTACAGGTCGCATTTCTTAACCGATTCTCATGAAATTTTGTAAGCAGGTTCAGCAACTAAATAGATTTTTTTTGTCGAGCCAGTTTTTCGAATTTTTTCAAAATGGCGGAAATATGGGGGTTTAAAATTTTAAAACTGTCATATATCCGCCATTTAAAAATATTTTCAAAAATGTCATGAGACTTTTTTGTTGCCATTATGAAAACGATATTTTTTTATTTGAACAACTTTTTTGTCTGAACAACTTTTTTATACGTTATACTTAAACGGGTTTAGGGTGACTCGCGAAGTCTAGCTGACTAAGCCGTGACGAATATACAATACAAATCCTCTTACAAAATATACTCAAACTATTTAACGGTGAATTCAGTCCGGGCTACTGAACAACTTTCTTCAAAATACATATCTTCCCTGGGGTCCACGAAGTAATTTCTCTGAATAACTATTATAGTTATTATTTTGAGTTTCATAAGGGTGTTTCTTCAGAGTGCCTTTTTTTACTGTCACACGGTCTTTATTCCTAACTTAACCAATGTATGGTTTTAAAACTGATTGCAGGAGTTACTTTGGTTATACCCCTATACAAAATCATAATTAAATAAGATACATCATGTACAGTAATTTTTTAAATAATATTTGAATGCCCAAATCGGGAGCAAATTTGCTGTTCTCCGCGTGTCACACTTACGCGCGCGCTTTTGCCTTCTCGTATAACTTTTTTGTTTATCACCCAATCAGTAAATTTTGTATTTCTAACTGTTTATGATTAAACAATGCATAGTTGTACAAAAAATGGTAATTGTATCTCTTAAATAAAAAAAGTTATGAAGCATTTAATCTCTGTCACACGATTTTGCTAGTTTTCAAAAAACGATACAAAACAGCTCATAACTTCAGAACGAGTTGAATCATAGGTACAAATTTTAGTTGCGCGGATAAACAGTAGCGACCCGTCATTGGTGGGGAACTCATGCGCTGCTCACCGGTTGTCTGCAAATAAATACAGATGTGTATTTTTTTAAGTTTTTTCAAATTCTCTAACCCAAGTGACCTTTGTGGTCACTTTTCGAAGAATAATAGTAATTATTCCGCATTTAACGATTCACTCCTTAAATGTAATATGCCTTCGAGTTTATTTTAGAGTATTTTGTTTTTAAATTCATACGTAATTGTCTCCGTAATTTTAAAAAATGTTAAATTTTCGTAACTTTCGTGGTGCGGACTTCGTGGCGATTTCGCCACGAAAGTTATAAAGCATGCCACGAAAGTTACGTATCTTTATTAATTCTCACTAAATTACCAATGACATTAATTTCTTTACATATATTATATCATACCTTACTATGTTCGTAACAAAAAAATACTAAAAACATGTTTATTTCGTTTTTTTTTATACGACAAACTTTTTTGTGATATTCCTTATAGCGGTTTCTAATATACGAGTAATCTAATACAATGAAACATCTATTAAAATGTTCTCAAACAATGTTTGCTTGTTTCGGTATGTTATGGTATATGTGAGTGTTGCTATGGGTTGGTATTAGTTCGGTCAATGAGTGCTCAAAAGGGGCATGTGGATGGAAAAGTCGAAATCAGAAATTTTGACTCGGCAACTTTGTTAGGACTAGCTTGGACACCTTCCTCCTGAACTATGGGGATAGAAACGCAATGAAAGGCATGCATTGGACGTGGGCTTGGCGTGCGCTTTTCGTCCGAATACGCCAAATTTCGTACAACGCACCATTTTCGAGATGTAAGCAAAAAACCAAAAAACGGGACCTTTTTTTGGGGCCTTCTCTCTTGGGGCCACCTCGGAGGGGTAAGGACTTTTAGTATGTTTATGTCCTAACTAGTCCTAACAAAGATGTCGAGTCAAAATTTGCGCTTTCGACTTTTCCATCCACAATTATTCGTTGACTGTTATATATGTATTTCAGTGTTGGAAAGTATTGGTATTTCTTGGTAAGTGTTAGTATGTGTAAGTAACGATGAGCCGGCCGAAGAATATTCTCGCGAGTAGAAGTATAATTAGTTTCTTGTGTTTGGTTTTATATATTTGGTTGGTTAGTTTGTCTGTGAATTTGATTATGAGTTTCTGAATGAGTATGATAGAATGTGAGTTTATGTGTGAGTTTCCATTGGAGTTTGTTTTTGGATTTGTTTAGCTTTAATAAAGTATTCGTTTGTATGTTACTTTACATGAGAGTTTGAATTTGGTTCTGTATTTTAGTTTATGACAAGTTTGTATACAGGTTTATATCCACGTTTATGACTTTGTATGCATATTTGTAAGTGTGTATTTTTTTTTAAATAATTATCATAACTTAACGTATTTAATGGTTTAACGTATTTAAATTAAAAATGCCGCCGTAAAATTTACATCTGGAGAAAAAGCGATTAGCCGAAATAAGAAGAGAAAAAAATAAAAAAAGATACCGAATTACACAATATTGTAAAAGCAAAGCCGAGAGAAATTTACTACAAAAGCAAAAAAAGAAATAATACCTGTCTGTGAATTATATTAATATCAATTGACCAACATAATAAAAATTACATCTAAAAATTAGTCATAGAAAGCCTAAAACGTCCTATAAGTTAATAATTTTTATGTCAATCCATTTTTTAATTATTTTGTTACGCACATATTCTTTAGCCATTAATAGAAAAAATAAATAATGTTCGAATTTGTGATAAAAAAATGTTGTTTTAAAAATTGCTTTGTTCAATTTTACACTAACTATAAATTTATGCAGTTTTAATTCATAAAAAAAATAGAAAAGTGATGCTAATGCAACATTTAAACATTGAACGCTGGTGCAATGTATATGCTTGTCTTGATTGATTGTTATTTAATGCAAAAATATATTTAGTTGTAGCGAAAACTAAAGTTTTCGCTACAACTGAGTTGTATTTTTTACTGGCGTAACTTTCGTGGTATCAATAGTACCTTTCGTGGGCAGATTTTTTTCGGAATTTTATATCTTTATCATTTATTAGTCAATTTGAAAGTTTCAAACAGTATATTATTTGCTTTTAAACCATCTATAGCGTAGTATTTTTTTTCAAAAGATTATTGGTAATTTCAATTTCGCCACGAAGGTTACGCGGAGAACGAAATTTGAAGAAATGCCCATAAGTAGTTCTATGAATTTTATCATATTTAACCGACTTAAAATAAAAGGGTTTTGCTTATTTTACGATTAGCTTTTTTTTCAGTTTTTGCTTATTTTGATTGATTGTTGGCTTGTTTATTAAATTTAGCAATTTTGTTGAGCGAACTTTCGTTCAATCGCTATCACTGCTTGTCTGTGCTTTATGCTACGAACTAACAAGAGATCAACAGCAATCAAAGCCCGCGAAGTAGCTTTACGAAGAAAGTAAGAAACCAAAATCACGAAGAAACTAACTTTACGAAGAAAGTAAGAGCCATGGCAATACAAATAAACATTTAAACCTGGTTTTTCTAACAACGAGCTGACTTTGACATTTGAAAAATGATGGGTCATTTTTCGGTGAAAGACTACTGGTACAGAACTGAATTTCAGCATCGCGGTAGACCTCATATCCATGAAATTGTATGGTTGGAAGGTGCTCCTGACATTTCAGAGCTAGATCGAATGTCATTTGAAGAAAGGGCTGTGATTGGCAACTATTTTGGGAATTTGGTCACAACCATGAATTCGCATATCGGTAAACCTGTACCGATAATAAAATTCATCCAAATCAGATACATTATTCTGAAATAATAATCGCGAGGTCTAAGTTCGTGGCGAACTACTAGTAATAAGTCAGAAGACTTAGCTCAAACAGAATGAACGTTGCCGTCCCGCTAGCAGCGGGCATCGCGCAAAATGTAGTAGGTACATAGCGGCACGAGACGGCAACGTTGTTTGCTTTTGAAACCGAATGCATTTCTCTCCAAGTCTCCACAATATTTCTAATTTCTACGATATGAGTTCGACGAATATTTTTTACAAAACATATATTAATTAAAAGAAATAATTATAGATATATGCTTAGTAGGTAAACATGTACCTATTAATAAACAAAAAATAAGTATTTATAATTTATGTTTTGAAAATAATAATAAAATACCGAAAAATTATTCTTTACTTTTTATTTAGAATTTCACAATAAACCTACGAACTTCTGAACGTGACTTATCTAATCTACTTGCTTTAGTCCCATATCTCTGAATCTACTACATGAACAATCAAATTAGCAAAACCTGGACCTGGACATCGTTGTTTAAATTATTGACCGAGCGAGCGAAGCGAGCGAAGCGTCTCAGTTTCGAGACTAGCCAAAAATTCTTTTGTCCGTCTGTCTGTCTGTCTGTCTGTCTGTTCTCGCCTACAGGTCGTATTTCTTGACCGATTCTCATGAAATTTTGTAAGCAGATTCAGCAACTAAATAGAATTTTTTTGTCGAGCCAGTTTTTCGAATTTTTTCAAAATGGCGGAAATATGGGGGTTTAAAATTTTAAAACTGTCATATATCCGCCATTTCAAAATATTTTCAAAAATGTCACTAGACTTTTTTGTTGCCATTATGAAAACAATATTTTTTTATTTGAACAACTTTTTTGTCTGAACAACTTTTTTATACGTTATACTTAAACGGGTTTAGGGTGACTCGCGAAGTCTAGCTGACTAAGCCGTGACGAATATACAATACAAATCCTCTTACAAAATATACTCAAACTATTTAACGGTGAATTCAGTCCGGGCTACTGAACAACTTTCTTAAAAATACATATCTTCCCTGGGGTCCACGAAGTAATTTCTCTGAATAACTATTATAGTTATTATTTTGAGTTTCATAAGTAGTTCTATAAATTTTATCATATTTAACCAACTTAAAATAAAAAGGTTTTGCTTGTTTTACGATTAGCTTTTTTTTCAGTTTTTGCTTATTTTGATTGATTGTTGGCTTGTTTATTAAATTTAGCAATTTTGTTGAGCGAACTTTCGTTCAATCGCTATCGCTGCTTGTCTGTGCTTTATGCTACGAACTAACAAGAGATCAACAGCAATCAAAGCCCGCGAAGTAGCTTTACGAAGAAAGTAAGAAACCAAAATGAGCAGCGGCATAGAGCCATGGCAATACAAATAAACATTTAAACCTGGTTTTTCCAACAACGAGCTGACTTTGACATTTGAAAAATGATGGGTCATTTTTCGGTAAAAGACTACTGGTACAGAACTGAATTTCAGCATCACGGTAGACCTCATATCCATGGAATTGTATGGTTGGAAGGTGCTCCTGACATTTCAGAGCTAGATCAAATGTCATTTGAAGAAAGGGCTGTGATTGGCAACTATTTTGGAAATTTGGTCACAACCATGATTTCGCAAATCGGTAAACCAATAATAAAATTCATCCAAATCAGGTACATTATTCTGAAATAATAATCGCGAGGTCTAAGTTCGTGGCGAACTACTAGTTTTATGGGATATTTATATATATATTTTTTTTTTACTTAACCTGTACTGTCCCACTGCTGGGCAAAGGTCTCCCATATTTATACTAGTAGTTCGCCACGAACTTAGACCTCGCGATTATTATTTCAGAATAATGTATCTGATTTGGATGAATTTTATTATCGGTACAGGTTTACCGATATGCGAATTCATGGTTGTGACCAAATTCCCAAAATAGTTGCCAATCACAGCCCTTTCTTCAAATGACATTCGATCTAGCTCTGAAATGTCAGGAGCACCTTCCAACCATACAATTTCATGGATATGAGGTCTACCGCGATGCTGAAATTCAGTTCTGTACCAGTAGTCTTTCACCGAAAAATGACCCATCATTTTTCAAATGTCAAAGTCAGCTCGTTGTTAGAAAAACCAGGTTTAAATGTTTATTTGTATTGCCATGGCTCTTACTTTCTTCGTAAAGTTAGTTTCTTCGTGATTTTGGTTTCTTACTTTCTTCGTAAAGCTACTTCGCGGGCTTTGATTGCTGTTGATCTCTTGTTAGTTCGTAGCATAAAGCACAGACAAGCAGTGATAGCGATTGAACGAAAGTTCGCTCAACAAAATTGCTAAATTTAATAAACAAGCCAACAATCAATCAAAATAAGCAAAAACTGAAAAAAAAGCTAATCGTAAAATAAGCAAAACCCTTTTATTTTAAGTCGGTTAAATATGATAAAATTCATATAACTACTTATGAAACTCAAAATAATAACTATAATAGTTATTCAGAGAAATTACTTCGTGGACCCCAGGGAAGATATGTATTTTGAAGAAAGTTGTTCAGTAGCCCGGACTGAATTCACCGTTAAATAGTTTGAGTATATTTTGTAAGAGGATTTGTATTGTATATTCGTCACGGCTTAGTCAGCTAGACTTCGCGAGTCACCCTAAACCCGTTTAAGTATAACGTATAAAAAAGTTGTTCAGACAAAAAAGTTGTTCAAATAAAAAAATATCGTTTTCATAATGGCAACAAAAAAGTCTCATGACATTTTTGAAAATATTTTTAAATGGCGGATATATGACAGTTTTAAAATTTTAAACCCCCATATTTCCGCCATTTTGAAAAAATTCGAAAAACTGGCTCGACAAAAAAAATCTATTTAGTTGCTGAACCTGCTTACAAAATTTCATGAGAATCGGTTAAGAAATGCGACCTGTAGGCGAGAACAGACAGACAGACAGACAGACAGACAGACAGACAGACAGACGGACAAAAGAATTTTTGGCTAGTCTCGAAACTGAGACGCTTCGCTCGCTTCGCTCGCTCGGTCAATTAAATATCAAATATTCATTGGATATCTATACATATCTATACATATAATAAAACAGTAAAAAAAGTGTGTCTGTACATTAAATATATTTCCAAAAAAAATATTGGGGGCGATGGAGACGTTGTAATGTCTGTCTGTTTGTCTGTATGTCTGTTTGTCTGTTTGTCTGTTTGTACACGCTAATCTCCGGAAATACTGGACGGATTCGAACGAAACTTTTTTTGTTATATAGGTATTAAGCCTGGGCAACATATAGGGTATAAATGATTTTGGGAAATGTAACGCCTGATGCAGAACCATAATGGTCCAGCTAAACTATAGAGATATAAAAATGCCGCCTTAGTAAAAGTTGTTCAGCCTGATGAGCATTTTCCAGAGACATAAAGTCCACGCGAACGAAGTCGCGGGCTTCGGCTAGTATTATATAAAAATCTGCGATCGTACCTATCTTCTCTGTATTTATGTTCACGCCAAAGAAGTATTACTTCTATCTAACGCGTGTAGATTGTACATAAGTACACGCCATCGAGTACACACACTCTTTTTTTAGGGTTCCGTACCCAAAGGATAAAAACGGGTCCCTATTACTAAGACTTCGCCGTCTGTCCGTCTGTCTGTCACCAGGCTGTATCGCAAGAACCGCGATAGCTAGATAGTTGAAATTTTATAATAACAACAAATACTAAAAACAAAACAAAATAAAATAAATATGGGACGCTCCCATACAACAAATGCGATTTTTTATTGATAATGGTACGGAACCCTCATTAGTGTTAGTATAGTGCGCGAATCCGATTCGCACTTGACCGGTTTTTTTGATTGCAGGTTTGAAACGATATACCGATTTGACATAAGTTGAAATCATTTGAATATTTAATATAATTTATTATAAGCAAGTTGTATCTAGTTGAGATTCGTTTACGTCGCCTGGGTGTCTGATAGTAGTGACACGCTACATGTAAGTATACACATTTCAGTGGTCGCCGCAGTATAAAACCGGCTGTTTAGTTAAAATTACATAAAGCGGCGAGCAAAAATGCCTTCATCCACGGCGGTGCAAGAAAAGTACGGATGTCACGGATGACGTTTTTGCCAGGACTTCTTGTCTGCGTGGTCGAACGACTCGTGATATTTTGTAATATTGTTATTTGTACGATAATATACGTGATTCAACATTTCATATTAGAATCTGTTTCAAAATGTTTTCCTAAGTTGCAACTTGCCGCCACGTTTGAAACACAAGTCTCGAACTTGTTTTGGGTTTGGTTGATTTAAAAGTCTGTGTGATTTGTCCGTATATATTTTTGTATAGATTTATATTTAAAATTTATTTCAGGTCCATGGGAATATACGTGTCAGGAAAATGCAGAAGTGTTTAATATTAATAATGACTACAACATTTAACAATTTATGTCGGCAGAAATCACTATCATTTTGTATCATTCTATCTGTATGAATTGTTTTATTTTTTCAGTAATAAATATTAAACTTCAATAAAAAGAAAATTCAACAATGTGTACGATTTGGTTTTATTAAAAAATACAATGCATGTACAATGACGACGTTTGTTGCGCGGTGGTTTTTCCTTCCACCAAATGGTCTAAACTCTAAACGAGTGCCCCGACACAAGGCTTGATTAGCTATCAGAGTCAAAGCTGTGGTTGACAAATATGCAATCTGAGATCATTTTTTTGTGTTTAAAATGATTTTCGGCTGTTTGAAATAATAACTGAAAATATGCGCTATCCAGTTTTTTTTAATAGTGCCATCTAGTGGCGGTACTCAAATCTATAACCATAATCTATAACAATGCTTTACGCCATCTTCATGCTTTTTTAAGCTCCTGTCGTAGTGTGAGTGAGTGTAGAGATACGAGACAAAATGACAGATTTTATTTTGGAGCATTTTTCTGAATACATTGACTGAAGAACAATAGTATGCCATTAAATAAATAAAAGAGTATGTTACAGGCTCGCCGATCAAAAATGTTTGCCTACCAGTAATCCATTACACAAGAATTTTAAAAAAACCTGAAAATATTGAAATCAACGCCATCTAGCGAAAAAAGTTTAATGAAGAGCCCTTTGCATTCACCTTAAATAAGCGTTGTCTTTCGTGCATTTTTAGATTTTCTAAACGTATTTCTTCCATGCATTTATTTATTTAAACTTTATTGCACAGTCAAAAAACGTACAAGTGGCGGACCTAATGCCATATGCATGCAAGATGCAGCATTTGCTTCCCTAATGCGTTTATTTTTACGCAGTTCCTGTTTTAGGTTTTCAATTCAGTTATCTACGTAGCTTCAGTGTCGATATTCAACTAAATACCAATAATTATAATCTTGTATGTCCTCTTTTATAATAAAATGATACAGTTAGTTAAGGTACAATGATATACATACATACAATACATATAAACGTCATACAACTAGAAATGACGACTAAATATTGCCACAACATTGATAACACTCGCCCAAATCTCGAAAATGTTTTGTTATGCAATGGTCACTTACCGTCAGAGAGAACGGAAGCTATTTCTCTAAAGAACTTTACACATGTTGCCTCATCGCTGCAAGACTAGTGAAACGATTGTATCGGTCGACAATAGCAATCGAAAACCAATCAATTGATAAGATTGTCGTAGAACAAAGATAGGCACACTTATTCTCGGCCACACAGACAGGGTGGGCTGATAATGATAAGTACGACGTTTGTTGACAATGCATTTACAGTAAACATAAAAAAAATACTTCTTACTACTTTGTTATAGGGATGATTCACTGTTTGATAACATTCTTGTCTTTGTTTTAGGGACAAAGCTCTCAGTATTATTACGGCTATCGCTATTTAGCAGGACAGTTTATCTAAGATTTTTATTTAGCTGTTTTACTAACAAGTGATACCAATCAATTTGTATTGGGAATGCTTTGTACATATTAGAGCACGTCTATGAGGCAGTGGTGGATTTACCAGCAGCCGAGTAGGCTGGAGCCTAGGGCGGCACACTTTAGGGGGCGGCGATATAGAATATTTCCCACCCTTCCCCTTCCGCGCACCCCCGCTACACTGAATAGGGCCGGCATAATCAAGCGCTCCCAGGTTTTATTTTAAGCAATCAAGGCGGCGGCCTTTTTCCACTTCTTCGCCTTAGAAAAAGCTGCACATGAAGTATCCCAAAAAGGATGCGTAGGAGCGGCAAAATATAATTAGCCTACTGGCGGCAAATGTGATCTGCCACTGGATGAGGTGTTGCAGGGAGTTAACTTACATGTATCTACTCCTGAAGGCAAGCTGCCGCCGTGGATGGCGCGCGCCGAGACTGAGGTCTGCGAGTGCGGCGGCGGCTGGTGGCGCACCGGCCGGCTCGTGGACTCCGCCTTGAGCGCGGCCATCAGGTCTTGCAGGGAGTTGGCGTGCGGCCCGCCGCGGGCGATGAAACCTCTCGACGCCGCCTCGCTGACTTCGTCTTGGTGTTCCACTTCCTCCAGGAGCTCCTGAAGAGTGGAAATATTGATTGAAGTAACATTTGTTATAGTTATCTGGTATTTTTATTCCATCATAAGAAACGACAGACTACGCTACTTCTACTTCTTTATGTAAAAGCCGTTATCTAATTGGTGGACATACTGTCTTTATAATTTGAATTATGCTCTGGTCATTGCTCAGCCAATATGTCATATAATTTAATGTCCCTGGACAAATCAGTTGCAATCAAATAGTATAAATATACCTAAGTAGAAACACGTAAATGTTATAATTCGCATTCTAAATAGTAAAATAAACATTAGCATTATGGTTGAGTTGCGTAAGTCACGTTGTCCCCGATACGACGTATTCGCGAACCCTTAGCAATAAATGGGATACTAAATCCGCCCATTCTTCTCAGTTAGGAGGCCAGATAGTGGCATCTGTACGACATATTATACGGCGTTTTGTGAATCAAAGATTTCCTAAGACAGGATTGGTCCTTATATTAGAGCCAAAGGATTGATTTAAGAAGTAAAGCCACCAAGATTTTTGATGTAAGTCTTTTGAGGTTCTTGTCTTCCAGCTCAATCATGTTTTGATAGATGCATTGTTTAGGCTAATATGTCAAGTTTAGTATCATTTTGGAATGACTTAAGGGTGCTAAATTCATTATTTAGATTTACATTTGCACTATTCAGATGGTAAACCATGAAAAATAAAATAGTGAATTTGCTTGGTTAATGAAAAAATATTCTATAAAATACACAAATTAGACTATTTTAAAAAGATAAATAACTCAAAAAATCTCTATTATTCTTTTGTATATTAAAATAATAATATATTTTTTTCTGGCTGATTAAAAAAATATTATTCATTTAAAAAATTTAAAAAATAAGGTGTATTCTTGACACAAAAATTATTGCCGTTAGAAATAAATTTTAAAGATATTTTTTCTTTCAGTAAGTTAGGCATAATTAATTACCAAAATTTTCTTGAATTTTGTTCATGTTTATAATTGTCGTAAAAATATTCAGAAGGTTCAGAAAAAGCCGTATTCTTCTTTTTTGTCGTGTACACGTGTATCATCTGTTCAACCATAAGAGTATAATAAATAATCATAAAATCATAAGATCAATGTTTATTTGAAAAACCGCAACTATATCACAGGACATTCTATTACATAGCAACATAGCTGAATTTTATTTATTGATTTAACTTTATTACAAAAATTGTAAAAGGCGGACTTAAGACCCAGGGCCCTTTCTACCAGTCAACCTACAGGTGATGCAGACAAAAGCAAATTTTGGACGACAAGGCTCATACTAATTTAATGTTAAAAATTATACCGAAACAGATTTAACTAGAATTTAATATATTCATAAACATATTCTTATTTATTATTCATTAATTATTACTTAGATGTTATTTTTTCTTCAAGATATAAAGTAGCTATTTATCAGCTAGCGACGTATTTTTGTTTCTCGTCACTTGGTATTGCGATTTCTCTTATGGAATTTAGCCATATATTTATATTTCGTGGTCCAAGTCCAATTCAATTCAAATATATCTTTATTATCAACATTATAAACTTTAATACAAAATTTATTCATGTACATAAATTAGTAAAAATTCACCTTGCAATTACTTGCCCATGACTGGTTTAATAAGAACAGAGAAAATGCCTCAGAAAAAATGAGTATAACAAATCTAGGCATTGCAAATGGAGGCATTGCCCTAGGACCTTCCCTCGTAAAGCAGTTTGAATAATTAATAAACGCAAAATGCTCTCGAAGATATGAAGTTTAGTTAGAAATTGGGCGCCGCATAATTTGTATTCTGGCGATGTTATAATATACCGTTAGGGGTAATTACATTTCGTACCTTGAAGAGGCTGCTTTTACCCTCCCGGTCCTTGGGGCATTTGTATTGAATAGCTTCATCTAGGAGGGCACGTAGTTGTCCGTCGTCCAGGCTTTCCACGTGTTTGTTGTTCTGTAACAATTAATAAACTATGAAATTATGTTTAAATACATCTCCTAAAATGTACAAGTACAACAGAACTTTTTATTGAAAAACTGATTTTTTATTTGCTTTTTATAGAAACTCTGCTTGCTAACTTGTATGGGTGGCCAAAATATATGACATATTATGTTACTTGGGGAACTACTTTTTAGGTGAGAAAATAAGAATGACTGACGTGTATTGCTTTACAATTTAGGACCTTTACTGAAAAATTTTATTAAGTTTATTAGTAGCAGTAAACATAAAATGCATTTTTTAGAAAACGTCAATTTTACAATAACAAATCTTTAACATAGATAAATAGATAGGAAATAAAGAAGTGCATATGTATGAAAGTATTTTGTTTGACGAATTTTATCAGTTTTTAGGATTTTGTTTTCCATTTCTAAATAACACACGTTTGTGTTTTTACCAAGGTTTTACTAATTATAGTTCCGAATAACAGAGGAATATTATTTTTCGAGGCCGATAAGTTTAGGTGCGCACTAATAAGGTCAACGCTAGTTATCAGGAATACAGCACGCTCGCAAAAGTGACGCCTGTAGTGGGGAAAAAGGGAATTGAATAAACATATCAAAACATGAAACATTAATGTCAAGGCTAGAAAGTAATTGCGTAGCGTTATCTTTGACCTCTACGACTCGACAGATCCGGCGACCAACCTCAACATGTAAAATACTTTACGTGACAAACAACTTTTTCCATCGAGCCTGGCCTGCAACTTACATTTAAATTATCAAACATTTTCTATTGATCTTTAAATACGAATTCCTACCCCAACACATGCTGGGAGGTGTGAAGAGCACGTGACTGGGGATTATAAAACTGGCTGGTGGAGGCAGACTACGCCATGACGGGGGTCTAGATTAACGCCTAACATTAATTGCAAAATGTCAGGTTGATAAATGGCACGATAGCAATGAGGATGCGACTTGTGAGAAAAAATTGCTTCAGTATATTATATCATTCTCAATTAATAAGATTCTTTATGTAAAACGGACAATAATAAGTGGTTCCGCCGGGGAGCATGACATAATAATTCGTCTTTGAAAGTCAGTAGTTGATTTTAAATCATTATAAGCTAAAGCGACGGAATATACGAGAAACATTTGTCTCATCAGTCGAAATAAGTTATTTTAACAGTAATAATTTTAAAATTGACCAAAAGCACGGAAGAAAGAAAAAAATAGCAAGGTACAGAAAGAGCACTCTTGGATAGGAAAACTTGCTAAATCAAACTTAATTACGGCGTACTAAAGTCCCATTTAGTTTGCACGCCGCGCAAACTACCTCCAACTTAGGGTTGAGCTATATCTGTAAGCACAGAACAGCACTTTATTAGCCTGGCGAGCGTCAGACGGCAAAATGTACATAACGAAACGAAGCGAAGCGACGGTATATCCTAAAATCCTTATCTATAGCGGGGTTGTCGATTTTTTTTAAACAATTTCCACATTACGTTTCTAAACAAACCGTATTTGAGCGCCGCTCCAAGTATTTGTTAGCTTCATACCAAAACTTCGGAGTGCACCCGGCCTGCCAAGATAACCAAGACTAGAGACTGTTTTACGATTTATTTAAATATTCACGCAATCTACGTTATGAAATTTAGATGATAAGCTTATCATCGAGAAACTGCAGATAAATGCAAGTTTTGTGTATTGGTGCACGAAAATAGAATTTCACAAAACTTACAAAAAATAATGTATTGGAGCATCTCGAGTAGAGATGCACCGAATATTCGGTTCCTATCCGGTATCCGGCTTATCCGGCCCTTTTTTACTATTCGGCCGGATACCGGATGGTAATGTACTATCAGGCCGGATACCGGATAGTAAACTTGGTAGATTTTATAAATAGAATCTAAATAAAGACACAGTTGTAATTGAAGCTTTTTAGGGTTCCGTAGCCAAATGGCAAAAACGGAACCCTTATAGATTCGTCATGTCTGTCTGTCTGTCTGTCCGTCCGTATGTCACAGCCACTTTTTTCCGAAACTATAAGACCTATACTGTTGAAACTTAGTAAGTAGATGTATTATGTGAACCGCATTAAGGTTTTGACACAAAAATAGAAAAAAAACAGTAAATTTTGGGGGTTCCCCATACTTAGAACTGAAACTCAAAAATTTATTTTTTATCAAACCCATACGTGTGGGATATCTATGGATAGGTCTTCAAAAATGATATTGAGGTTTCTAATAGCATTTTTTTCTAAACCGAATACTTTGCGCGAGAGACACTTCCAAAGTGGAAAAAAGTGTGTCCCCCCCCCCCCGTAACTTCTAAAATAAGAGAATAATAAAACTAAATAAAATATATGTTGTTCATTACCATGAAAACTACCAGCGAAAATTGGTTTGAACGAGATCTAGTAAGTAGTTTTTTTTTAATACGTCATAAATCGTAAACGGCAATTTACCTTTCATTCAATCAACTCAAATATAAAAATTAAAAAAACATACTACAAGACTTTTATATTGTTATTTGCTTCTACGGAACCCTTCATGGGCGAGTCCGACTCGCACTTGGCCGCTTATTATTATTTTAAACAACTTTAACTTTTTATAATAAACCAATTATTTAAAGTAACTTGGTGATAATACTGATAGTTAAATAAGCGGCCAAGTGCGAGTCGGACTCGCCCATGAAGGGTTCCGTAGTAGCAAATAACATAATATAAACGTCTTTTAGTATGTTTTTTTTAAATTTTTATATTTGAGTTGATTGAATGAAAGGTACATTGCCGTTTATGATTTATGACGTATTAAAAAAAAACTACTTACTAGATATCGTTCAAACTAATTTTCGCTGGTAGTTTTCATGGTAATGAACAACATATATTTTATTTAGTTTTATCATTCTCTTATTTTAGAAGTTACGGGGGGGGGGGACACACTTTTTTCCACTTTGGAAGTGTCTCTCGCGCAAAGTATTCGGTTTAGAAAAAAATGCTATTAGAAACCTCAATATCATTTTTGATGACCTATCCATAGATACCCTACACGTATGGGTTCGATGAAAAATAAATTTTTGAGTTTCAGTTCTAAGTATGGGGAACCCCCAAAATTTACTGTTTTTTTTCTATTTTTGTGTCAAAACCTTAATGCGGTTTACATAATACATCTACTTACCAAGTTTCAACAGTATAGGTCTTATAGTTTCTGAAAAAAGTGGCTGTGACATACGGACGGACAGACAGACAGACAGACATGACGAATCTATAAGGGTTCCGTTTTTGCCATTTGGCTACGGAACCCTAAAAATGTACTTATTTGTAACTAGTAAGTAATAGTAATATTAATTAATTTAATATTGGAAATCCACCAAAGGTAAATTATGATGTATAAAAACAAGATTTTCAGCATTTTTAGGAAGCAAACGATTCCTCTTGTTTTCATATACAAGCCCAGCCTCTGAAAATAGTCTCTCGCTGTACACACTGCTACATGGGGAAGAGAGATATATTTGGGCAAATTTAACCAAAATCGGGAATTGTTTGGCGTTTGCTGCCCACCATGCGTAAGGGTCACTTTTTCGATCAAGAGGAACCATTTTTAAGTAAAAGTCAAGCTCATTGGCTATAGCAGTATTATCAGAGTCTTCAGTTTGATTGTTATCTTTGGCAACTTCATTAAAACAGTCCCAAAATGAATCATGAACACTCATGGAACTGCCTGCTCTTTTCTTCAATGGAGGTGAATTGCCTCCACTGCTGGATGCATCCTCTTCACCGCAACTCAGTTTTAGACCCTCCAATAAGAGGCTTTGGCGAGCCTTTTCTGCTTGTATTACCCCAAAAAAATTGGTCTTGAACCTGGGATCCAATAACGTAGCCAGGAAATACTTTAAATTTTCATCAAGATGTTCGAAGCGTTGTTGCAATTGAGCAATTGAAATTGCCGGTGCGCGACACGCACCTACGAAACTCAAAATGCCGCCGGCCGAATATTCGGCGGCCGGATCCCGAACATTCGGCTGGTGGTCAGGCCGAACATCCGGTATCCGGTATCTGGCCAAACAACTATTCGTTGCATCTCTAATCTAGAGCATCTAGGAATTCTCAATATTTGTTTTAGTTCAGAGCTGTCCAAATGAACAATGTATGTGCCGATTTGCAGTATTGGAGCAGTTACCAGTTGCTACATAGCGCAGGCTGTTCTGCATGATTGAGGTTATTGGCCGACATAGGCATCGGTTTTACGACACTATGGAAACACCGGTGGAAATAGAGCTGCCAAAGCCTTGGTAAATTGCTGTTATACTCATATTTCGGTACAATGTTTTTATGTAGTATTATTCTTATTTTCCAGATTAACAATAACTACTAAGGCAAATCATGCAATACCACTTCCGCTCTCCAGTGTCAGATATTTAAGCACAGGCTACATAGGCTGCAGCATAGGGGTCCGCACCGCACCACAAGGGGGGCCGCGCCATTTTTAGGTTCCGTACCCAAAGGGTAAAAACGGGACCCTATTATTTACTAAGACTTCGCAGTCCGTCTGTCTGTCACCAGGCTGTATCTCAAGAACCGCGATAGCTAGACAGTAGACATTTTCACAAATTATGTATTTCTGTTGCGACTATAACAACAAATACTAAAAACAAAATAAAATAAATATTTAAGTGGGGCTCCCACACAACAAACGCGATTTTTTATAGATAACAGTACGGAACCGTTAGTGCGCGAATCCGATTCGCACTTCGCCAGTTATTTTTATACTACTATGTTCGCACAGGCATGTGGCATGCACATAAAAAAATAAGAATTTAAAAAAGAAAAATGTATAGATATAAATTATACCGAAACCATTTTAGAAATTAGGTATTTATACGATTATGTTTATACGATATATGATTACAAAAAAGTCATTATATTTTGTGATAAGTAAATAAATCTCATAACAAACAGCCTTTTTGACCGACTTCGATAAAAAGAACAGTACTCGATTAGACTGTACATTTGGCCTAGGGTTCAATAGTTCTTAAATCCGGCCCTGCCGTTATCAGTACTATAAATATTAGTACGGTACCACTGACATGATTTATGAATAAAATGGAATAGAACTAGGTACCTCTATCTGAAAAGTTTTGAAAATTCTCAACTTCCTATCAGTCACATTATTAGAATTAACCACACACCAATTTTAATAGGGGCTTTATCTACATAGTGGTTACAGTATATGATTTTAGAGTTTCGCGGTCACAATGACTGTTATTATATTTCGTCGACCCTTCTGCCATGGATGTTTGGTGTCCCAAACAGACACCGTCAGTGTTGTGTGTAAGGACTTATGCAACAAACGACGAAGAAAGAGGGTAGACCGATATGGTTACCCTTGACAGCCGAACATCCATCGCAATTCCTCAGTCTGCCAGCGAGAATGACGGGAGAAGAGTCGTCAAAATATCTGGCAAAAAACTAATATGAATCGCGGTAAGTCCCGTTATACTAATAAAAGTGGTAACAGCAAAAGCATCAAATATTGTTTTTTCGAGAAACATCCCCGCAATTGTACCGAGCGGAGGCGCGGCCTGAATAATTCATTACTTCATCCTACGAGTTTCGGCCGAATTAGGTAATAAGTATTGGACACCAGGAGGCGGGTAAATAGTAGATACATACATACATACATACATACTATCACGTCTTTATCCCTAATGGGGCAGACAGAGCATTTTGGGTCTTGCGGCTCTATGCAGAACCCAGAGCCGCAAGACCCCAAAGCCACTTTTAGCGTCATGGTGGGCGAGAAGATGGAAAAGCAATCAATACAGTGATGGGTTGCTAGCCGCATCGCCTGTTAACATGATTCGCATTTTTGCCCATTACCCTATACGGTGTCTCCGGTCTCGTATCTTATACCTTTAAATGAGCAAATCTTGTATATTTATTTATTTATATGTATATAAATTTCTGTGATCTCGGAAATGGCTCTAACGATTTCGCTGAAATTTGGTATACGGGGGTTTTCGGGGGTAAAAAATCGATCTAGATTAGTCTTATGTTTCAGAAAACGCGTGTTTTTGAGTTTTCATGCGTTTTTCTTTATACGCAGCCACTGGCCGTCTGGTCCAGCGGTTTTAAGACGCGGACGGCAAGAAACGAGTGTTACGGGTTCGAATCCCGATCGGTGACCTACTTTTGTTTTTTATTATATGTTAAAGTTTATACATATTTTTTTAATTTTTATTGTTTGTAGACAAGTTTATGTAGATTATCACCTAAACACCACCATATCACAATAAATAGTAATAATAATAACCGAGCAAAGCTCGGTCGCCCAGGTACTTTCAAATGAAGTAACAAAACAAACAGATTAAAATTGTCAGTTTATTAAAGCTGTTCAGTTGTTTATAAAAATCTTCCTTTTAGTATTTATTAAAAACAAGCGAATGGAAATATCGAGGAAAATAAAACGAAAATAGGGAAACCGACGAAAGTAATCTTCGGCGGTCGCCGAGATTGGCGTGATATTAATTAATCTCTTTTCAAATCATGTCCAAAAAGAATTTTGCCCTTTTAATTTTTAAACAGACATTTTAGTTTTACCAACATAATAAAAACGTAAAAATGAAAATATATATAACTATTTTATCATAATTTAAAACGTACGTAACTGTTGCACGTAATTACATTCTCTTGTATACCTAGGGGTAGAATAATTTTGTGGACCAATATCGAGTGAAGTAAAATAGGTCGTGCATCTTCGGTTAATATTTTTACTTTGGATTTACAACGTCGTTATCTTTTTAATGACGTATTAAATAATATTCATATTACACTGAGACCTTAGTCGATAAAATAAATTACTACTGCGAGCTGCCACAAAAATATTTTTTTCATTATTTTATTCCCCTTTGTCGGCATGATTAATTACATACTGAGTAGAACTGCGGACAGACAGACAGAAAGACATAGCGAAACCATAAGGGTTTCTAATTTACTATTTAACTCCAAAACAGGGATATCAGTGTATGAGAGACAAATGATTTATCATCACCATGGTTAAAAACGTCAAAAGGCGTGATGGCACGTTCCAGTCGATTGGATGCTGAATAGTAAAGTCAAGGCGACCCAAGGTGGCGGTGGGACCACGCCAGTCACCTTGGGCGGAACAACAGAGACACGCGAGTCACGCCACTTGTCATTCGTGACTCATGTTGTATCAACTTATTGACAGGAGTATTTCTTTGCCGTTTGCAGTGTGTTAGTCTTTTAATGTTTTCCATACGTGTCATCCAGCGCACGCGCAGTCATCTAATAAACACCAGTTATGAAATAAAAGGGACACTCAATTATAAATTAATCGGTATCTGTGCAAGGCAGCTGTCTAAAGTGGAAATGAGCCGACATACAGGAGAAATACATCAATATTTCAGATAATGAAAGCCGAATTTATAATTTTTTTACTCAGGACTAGCGATCCAAATGTATTTTGTTTGTGCTAAAATAAATGTGCCATAGCAGCTTTTAGTTGCCTTCAGTTACTAACCGATCTTGAGACCTTGTATTATTGCAATAGATTGTTTTATAAAAATGTTATTGATTTATTGAGCAAAAATAAGTTATCTATGTCGCTTTCGGTCAAGGGCGTGCTTGAGTGTTGCCGTTTCTCGGCTGCTGTTATCAATTCAGCCCAGTAGATGATAAACATTATGTCATTACACCGGCTGCAGATAAAACTAAAGCTGCTACAAGCCAAAACAAGAACTACAAATTGCGTTGTGGCGATTGGATTGATAAATGTATTTTCTAAATAATAATTAGAAAAATATCAAACAGTAACAGTAAGTTACGTTAGTTTAAGCATTTCGGTGGAAAATGGTAAGTCCAAAATATTTACAGTATCATATTTAGTTTAAAGTAAAAGTCCAGCGACACAGGGCGTGGTCCGCACTTGTATGGGTGACCAGAAGGGGCATAAAAAAATTCTCGGGCTCCTCCGTGCTTCGGAAGGCACGTATAAGCCGTTGGTGCCGGCTGTCATCATTGTATGGTAGTCGTCATCAAATATTGTAAGAAATATTATAACAAGTTGATTAGGATCCAGGAACTCATCAATACAAACATCTTTTGTTTTAGTATCAAAACATTTTATTTATAATACTTTATTATTGTCTTGTAAAAATTTGTACCATGCTTTATAAATTGGTTGTATGGTAAGAAATAAATTATCTCTATTATTGTCCATCGTAATGAAAACACGAATGATTTGTTACTTCACAACCTGAATTACAACTTTATAATTCCACACTAATAGGGCATGAATATACAAACATGATGTTTTGATAGAGATACAAGGCATCATCTAAATCAAAATCCTCGGTATACGGATGCGAGGCGATTTTTAAAACTATTTTTGTAGCAGTTTCAGTGCATAGCACATCGCCACAAAGCGTGGAACGTCGGCCGACCTCATTGGGAGTGTGGCACCCCATTTATTGTTACGTTACATAGTAAACGGCGTGTAATTAGCCCGAGATAAGAACTCGTATCGCCAGCAGACCCGCTCCGTGGCCACATGCCAACACGCTGACGAAAACGCGACACACTGTCTCCGCGATTTACTCGATACCTACCTTGGTAATTGGAAACGTGTGTAAATATGAACATTCCTGCTGGAAGTTTACGTTATTTCCAGACGTCTATGACGTCACGCGACAATCTTCATGGAGTCGTAAATGCCGTAATGATACGCCTAGGAGGTACATTAGATATTATACATCTGCTGGTGACAACCATATGATATGATCACAATAATTACACTTAATATCTATGAACTGAAACGCAGATGATGATAGTGATAGGTAAACACATTACGGCTATACACGAAGGGTGGCTCTAAAGTCTTAACTGTCCAAGTTATTGTATGCATTATGTATAAATATTGAATATCAAATCATAATTATTTTGTTAGCCACAGGAAGTCCACGGCTGGACATAGGCAATCAAGTAAGTACCTTGTACAAACATATTATACCACGGTTATAAAGTTTCTCGCAGTCATCAAAATACGTGCTCGTTTCTCAGTATAATTTACTCAGTATAATACTCGTACCATTATACTGAGTAATGGTGGCTTAGAAGCCGAGAAATTATATTACTGAGAATTTCGCAGAATTACTTCACAGCGTTACAATAAAATATTACTACGGTATTTTAAGGCGGGCAAAAAATACCGGTCAAGTACTGTGCAAAGCCTTGTAAAAAACAAAGGCTTTATTTACGGGGAAATTAATTTTATAAAGTAGCTCTTGTTACTTCGTGTTCGGCACCTGCAATATTTCCAGGATTAAATCATGTCATTTAAATTCTTTAAGTTGATTTTGGGTGATTTAATATTTAACAAACAAAAGTTTAAGTTTTTAATAAATTACTAGCTGACCCGGCGAACTTCGTACCGCCTAATAGTCAATGAATGTCGTGTTACTTTTTAGCTGAACTAATTTAGGCTTTGATGAACGTAAAACAATGATACAAAAAGACATAGACAATAGCTCAAAGAGTATATAACCACTACGTATGAATAGCTTATCAAGAAAAATCATAGACAACCTATAAAAAGACATTTACACTTTTGTTAACCTGTAGATTTTTTTTCCCTAATCTTATAACCTTTACCAACTGATTTTTTATTCCCTAAATTCCGTTCCTTTCCGATGATTTTATGTTTTTACTGTAGAATAAATCTTAGGTATGTATGTACCTGAACTTTGTAGACATTTTACAAAAAATAAATTTCTGAACGCACACATGATGTCTTCAGAAAAAAATAAAGTTGGAGCTTATGGTCTGGTTGATACCGACAAAACCTGACTTTTAAATGTTAAAGAATTTATTGGAAGAACATAGCGAAAACTTCTTTTCTTGCCACCTATTATCGCAAACTTCGAAATACATATCATGTTTTGGTCGATTACTATACCCAGCGACCAGGTCATTTAAAATAGTCAGGCTCATTTTCCCAGCCAGCTATTTTTGACATGGCAACCAATAATCGATATTAGATTAAATTTCTGAACGCACACATGATGTCTTCAGAAAAAAATAAAGTTGTGGCTTAAAGGTCTCAGCAACCAGACCATAAGCTCCAAAAAAAAAATTGTTGTTACACTATTTGACAGGATTGGACAACAAATGTTTGACATGTAATAAACAAATCAGCATCTATTGAAATGATTAAGTATTCATTACACATATCGAGTTTTCATTGTTTTTAAGATGTATTCTGCTATTCGGGACGGAAACAAATCCAACAAATCAAAAACCATGGCAATCGGTCCAGCCGTTCTCGAGTTATAAGTGTTGTAACAAACACGACTTTCTTTTATATATATAGATAGGGACAAATGAAGGTAGTCCAATATAGACGAAGTCCCACAGCGGAATGTTAGCTTGTGTCGTTGATAGATTTTAGTTGCATTTGCATGCATATTGCCCGTAATCTCCTATGGATGCCTAAACGGCGTTTGTCTATTTAGTCAAGTGAACGAGCGAGCCATGTTAATAATTAAAATAAAATCCAGCAAAAAGGTAGAAAGTTCAAAGGGCACAGAAAAATAGTGTGACCTATGACATATTACTCGTAGCTAGGAAAACTCTGCCCACGCCGCGCCGCTCCATAGAGCTGAGAACCAGCCAAATTAATGGGCGCGTGATAATCATGTATCTGCGTAAACCGCCTAATTGAATTTCTATTTAATTAGATACGGGCACGAACAACCTTGGAGTCGTTATTAATGTTGCCAGTTTTAATTAGATAATACCTTCCATACCCCATGTCTACCATTGGGCAGTTCGTACGAAAAACAAGGAAGCCATATAATTAAACAATGCTACATTGAATAACGTCAGTTACACTTCTTCATTAATTAGTAATTCATATAGGTATACGGTTGTTGACTACATGGCCAAGCTTAAAGAAAGAAATAACAGACTAAGTTTCTATTCTAAAATTCTTACTTAGCCATGCATGGAAATTACAAAGAAACACGCGGACAAGTCGACCGGACTATTTCCAGATGAAAAATCCGGAGGCAGCGTTAGGTGAGAAAGGGATTACCCCTAAAAGAATTAGGTCGTAAAGGTTCTCAAAGGCCCTCTGTATCGACGAACGCGTCAGCAATATTGAAGCTTAGCTCGTTATATTTTTGGTGTTTAAGAATTTTTAAGACCGAAATGAAAGGCACGTCCCGGATAAGAGCATTCGATAAAAAAAGGAGGAAGCAAAAATATAATATTTTGAGTTACACCGTAGAGCTGCAGATGTTATTTATATGGATTTGATAATCTCTATATGACTTCTTTATTCATATATGAAATGATAGATCCTATTTCGATTACAATCCGCTTAAATTTCAATTTTTTATTTATATTAACCACAAATTAACGAGCATAATGGAACCCTGCGTGGCTACATCTACGGCGTGATTATCATAAACTGCACCGCAGCTTTTGTATGGTGAAACGTGATTAAACCGACGACATTATAATGGAGACTCTTTATTAACTTGTCGCACACATATCAACTATTTGCATATTTTAGGAGATAATTAATGCAATGATATTCAACGGCTTATTGTTGGTGTGTTCTCAAAGTTTACAAAACAATTGTTATTATATAGTACTGTTGCGCGCTGTTGGCTGGAGTCTCGACACAGGTGTAAGTTACTTATTTATGATGTACTTAACGTGAAATTAACACATGCAGTTAACTATAATTAGAAAGAAATTATATACTTTATTTCAAATGCTATTGCGTCGTATAAATAGCAAAATAATGACGATAGTATAAAATCCACTTGATAAATTCAAATTCGAAGTATGATGACTATAATATTTTTTCAAAACTAAAAACCGACTTTCCCCTAAACTACACAACGGAATTTGATAAAATTTAAATGGGACCACCATACAAGTATGCCATTATTTTACAAATATGTCATCACTACACGTCGTTGATACGAAAGTGATTTCTCTGAATCACGGGGTCGATTCCACCACAATATATGCCTTGTGTACAGTTTTTGTTACACAGGTACTCAAATAAATGGTACGGCTCCCATTCCACCCGTGACCCGGTCGTTGAAGACTGGCCAAGTGTCATGCTCACGAACGCAATTTCCACTGTCGCTTGTGTACAAATCGCAAGGACTTTGGATAAAGTAGTCGTAGACATCGGCGTAAAAGAGCGTTACATACGTTACTCTTTCAAAATCAAAACGTCTTACGAATATTATATTTGATCCAGGTTTTGATTTTATACGCATGGAAAAAATAAAAATAAAATAAACTGTTGCAGCTCATTCTGTAGAAGTTTACTGCAACGGTATCGAACCGCGCAATGAGTAAATAATATATCACTGTCCATTCGATGGAAATTAAAACTGGTTTAATAATGGGTCATTTACACTTAAGACAATCCTCAGAGGCAATTAATTATCTTAGTGGATTGTCCTCGGGACAATGATCAGAACAATCTAATGAAATAGAACCACTTCAAATTTTCGGAAGAAAATGCCTTTCCCCACAGGGGGTGATCACTTGAAAATACACCGAATTAATGCCTTTCCCCACAGCTGCGGGTGAACACTTGAAAAAATACCGACTTATAAATGTTCGCCCCTTTAACTTTTGAACTGCTACCCCATATTTATTTGTCTAGCAAATAAACTTAAGAAATAATAATCGCGAGTCTAAGTTCGCGGCGAACCACTGCCACTCCACAGCTGAGGAAGGGTCACACTCAAATAATACATAACATAAAATAAAAGTTAAAGTAGCGTACCTTATTTCCGGCATAAGCGCCTCGCATCGTGACGCATCACGTCCCATGGGTTTGAGTATTGACGTCACAAATCTGAACAAACGTGCCGGATGGCTGTCGGTTCTCCCGTGGGTCAGGGTCGGGCCGCAGGAGCGAGCGGGATCGATGCGGCGCCCTTGTCCCCAGTACCTATTACTTTGCTTCAGACTTACAGCCTCCCATTACCGCCGACTATCCATTTGTACGCGCTCAACCTGTTGCGCTCACTTTTCCTAGGGTAGGTATGGCTTTTTTATTCAAGTTGGAAGTTTCAATAAATCTTTCTGCATAGATGAAACGTTGGCTAGCCGTTATCTCTATACTCTTAACATGAAATAATGATGTGATAGCATTTCTTGCCTGAAACAACGGAAACTTGTGCCCAATTTGAAGACAGACAGAAGACATTATAAAACTCGAAGGCACAATACTGCAGCAAAATTGCGCTACTTTGGAAACTCAACTCACCACAACCTGGATATTGGAGTCGGTCCAGCGCTCTGTACGAACTTGCGAATCTTGCGATATTAATCTAAAACACGACGTATGTCCTTCGTGTATCTGATTTTTGCTAAAGCCATCTGCAATCTCCGTATAAGGAGTGAGCAATGAGCACATTCATCACATCATCTATCCATATCCGCACCGTAGATTCCCAACACAACACAATAACTATACTAATTCATGTCCTTATTATATTACATTTGGTATTCTATGAAACATGTTTCCTTCCTTTTATGGAATTAATAATACAAGATGGTCTACACAATGTAATGAGTACCTACAGTACAATATAACATGGTAGGTTTGTACCTACCATGTTTGAATTGACACAATGTACAACATGTTGCTTTTCATGTTTACTACAACATTTGAGATCATAAAAATTCTCTTAGCTATATTATCCCTACCAAATAAGCAGACCTAGTTTGGAAAGCACATTAAAAACAGACTAACAGCACAAACAGAAATAATGACCAGATATAATGATTCATAGCGAGTCAGATGTTGAAGATTTGAAGCCCTCTGCCCCACAGGCCACATGGGGCCTTTGGACCTCCAACATCATATCAGCCGCAGGAAGTCCACATCTGGACATAGGCCTAAAAAGTATTGTTCTAATATATGCCAACAGAATGAAAACAACGTAACTTATCTACATAAGATTTTAAACACAAAAAATACGCGTTTGCGGCCGTCGCAATTCAGAGTATTCCTCCTTCTATTGATCCCGTGACAAACGACCTCTCAGTAATAAATGTTGCGAACAATCCAATAAAGAGACATGCTTTCGTTTTTAGACATGCATGCATAAGTATTTGAAAATAACCAGCCATGTGCTGCGAGTCGGACTCGCGGGTGAAGAGTTCCGTACGATTATCTATAAAAAATCACGTTTGTTGTATGGGAGTTGTTTTGTCCTTAATTATTTATTTTATTCTGTTTTTGGTATTTGTTGTTATAGTGGCAACAGAAATACTTACATCATCTGTAAAAAATCAATCGGATGTCTTTAGAACAAGATCAAGATTATGAACGGCTAAATGAAACTGTGCTTTGGTTAGAATCAATTGAGGTGCGCTTGGTATTAAACCTACTTCATTAGTAATGAAAGCCGAGCTATCATATAATAGTATAAATGCATGAATGATGGATGTCGGATGATGCAGCTCGTGCAGCTCGCGAATGTATGTGTATTGTAAATATTTCGGGAATTACTTGTAATGCGACTAATGAGCCGCGCTCCCGACTCCCGAAATAAATCAGTCAAGCTCACCGCATCCCGCGTACTATCTGATTCATAAAATAACCGACCAAGTGCGTGTCGGGCCACGCGTCATTTGGGGTTCCGTAGTTGTGAATGCCGACGCGTTCACGCCACTAAAAACGTCTGAAAACGATTTTTCTATTTAAATTAGTATGAAATGTTCAGTTTGTTTTTATGAAATTGTTTGCCTATAACTTTTTAATTTGTAAACTATACTTGTCTCTGATAAGTTTCCTTTAAAATTGGTTATACATTGTCCTTTTTTATTAAGTACAAATATTTTAAGGGGTGATTCAGTCCATCATATGGAACAACTTTTCCCAATAAATGTATATCGAAATACGAAAAGAAAATTTTCATTTTTCATAGTAATGATATCACGTGACTACTTCGATTTGTATGAAAACCGAAAAAATATTTTTCGTATTTCGATATACATTTATTGGGAAAAGTTGTTCAAAATGATGGACTGAATCACCCCTTAAAATATTTGTACTTAATAAAAAAGAATATTGTATATGTATACTGCTGTAAATTTTATCAGGTGTTTAACTTTAACTGTATAGCTGAGGAGGGAAACATATTTCTGAAACCGATCCCTTAATCGAAAAATAACATACCCAAACGATGAGTAAGTCGAGAAAAAAATTGACAATTTTTTCAAGATTTTTGTTTTTACTTTTTCGGTATCTTATACCTTCTTGTATATTTATAAATTTCTGTGATCTCGAAAACAGCTCTAACGATTTCGCTGAAAATTGGTATATTGGGGTTTTCGGGGGTAAACAATCGATCTAGATTAGTCTGTTTGGGAAAACGCGTGTTTTCGAGTTTTCGTGCGTTTTTCTTTCCACGCAGAATATGGTCGCTAATTTCGTCGCGCCGGCTGCTATCCGTTTTGGCTCAGCAGTTTAGGATGCGGACCGCTAGAAAGAGTGTTACGGATTCGAATCCCACTCGGTGACTTACTTCTGTTTTTTTTATGTTCAAGTTTATATATAATTTTTTATATTGTATTGTTTTTAGACAAGTTTAAAAAAATGTAGTTATTGTTTGAGATGTAACCGAGCAAAGCTCGGTCGCCCAGGTACTGATTAATATACGTACATAGTCATACCAAATTACAGCTTTCTTACAGTCTTGAGTAAAACCGCGGGCGAACAAATAAACAGACAGACATGGCGAAACTATAAGGATTCCTCGATAATTACGGAACCCTAAGAATGGTACAGGTACGAAAACAAACGCACAAGTTACATAGGAACTTCTGCTACTAGCACAGTTCCGGCCATAAATGGGTCACGCGAATTGCAGCCAAACCTGATATTTGGTTGGTCGTCTGCGGTGAGAGCCGACCGGCGGCACGGCGGCGGCCGGACTCGCTGCGTGACGGCATCACGGCACTGCACCACAGGCTTCCGTTACGTACCGCGTAAACCTACACTGCACGACCGCAGGCGGCGGTCAGCGGCGCCTGCCAACCTATTGTCGCCAAGTCAACAGTCGGAACAGATAGTGCTTTACTATATTGCGCAAGGGAGCTTCAATTCCCACGAAGACTTATTAGTTCTGGCATAGACTAAAACCACTCTGGGTAAGTATTTATTGTAATAAAAGCAGAGCTCCTAGCTCGATACGAGGGCCACACCGAAAAGATCGGGAATAGAATACTTAGGAATAAATTAGAGTAAAACCTTTTTGGTGTTTGAAATGTAGTATTATTTCGAACACAACTCCATTTTTAAATTTTAAATAAAGTAAAAAAGAAAAGAGTATTGACCATTTGAATTTGACAAGTCGGTAAGAAAAATGGAGCTTGCGCGGGAACATTTTCGTGCAATAATTTTTCATAACTTTCTTCGAGGTTTATCTTAAGAACAATGGTCTCGCCGAGCTTGTTTCTATTTATGAACTTGAAGCACCTGGTAAAACGACTATATAACGTTGGTATTCTAAGTTTCGTCGTGGACGTTCCTCTCTTACCACAGTCCCTTCTACTGGTCGGCCAAAAACAGCGGTAACACAAGATAACATCGATGCTGTACGCCAATTAATAAAAGAAGATAGACATGTGACATACGAGCAGATTCGGGTTTCTCTCAGCATTGGTATGACAGCCATTCAGACCATTTTACATGATGAACTGGGTGTCAAGAAGTTAGTTTCACGCTGGGTGCCCCACCGTTTGACCGAGGAACAAAAGTTGGCTCTTGTTAAATGGTGTCGCTCTGCTCTGCAACGGTTCAATGGAGGGAGCTCAAATGCAGTTTACAATATCGTCTCTGGGGATGAATCGTGGATTTATTCATATGAGCCCGAAAGAAAACATCAATCGGCAGTTTGGGTCTTCGAGGGTGAGGTCAAGCCAACAAAAGTTATTCGCTCACGCAGCGTGTCGAAAAAAATGGTCGCTTCGTTTGTATCGAAAACTGGTCATGTGGCTACGATTCCTTTACAAGAACGAAGGACGGTTACAGCGGATTGGTACACAACAGTTTGTTTGCCGAAAGTCATAAGAGAACTTCGTAAAATTAATCCGAATCGTCGTATAATACTTCACCACGATAATGCGAGCTCACATACCGCACGCAAAACGAGCGCGTTTTTAAATCTGGAAAACGTGGAGTTGATGGACCATCCTCCGTATAGCCCTGACCTGAGCCCCAATGATTATTTTACATTCCCAAGAATTAAAGATATGCTACGTGGTCAACGGTTTCACGGCCCAGAAGAGGCGGTCGAAGCTTTCAAATTAGCTGTTTTGACTGTATCCACTTTAGACTGGAATTACTGTTTCAATAATTGGTTTGATCGAATGCAAAAGTGCATTGACTGTCACGGAGAATACTTTGAAAAACAATAAAAGTAAACATTATTATATTATCTTTGTACTTTTTTCTATTCCCGATCTTTTCGGTGTGGCCCTCGTACCTGTAGTTTAGTTATGAAGATAGAACTAGTCTCGGGTCTTAATTCTGGCCGAAAGGTTGACGGTTAAGCTTAGTTCGGAGCAGTTCACGACAAAACAAGGATTTCTAAACAAACATTAGGTATTTTAAATGTATAAAGAAAATTAGTTGGAAAAAAATCGTTAATGTTATACATTTACCAAAACGACAATTAAACTGTTTATTTCCAAGCAATATTTATTGGCCACGTTTGTTCCTTTTCCGACAGCGGAAAGGTCGTTACTCCGCCTTCCTGGAACCTGTGATTACTTTCACAAAAACTTGACTTAATCTCACTCTATTGTCGCGCGGCAATAGATCGAGTGGTCCAGCCTTGGCCAAACATGGCTGGTGATTTTGTGATTGACATTGACATCAATGTTTGCAAAAGGTTGCAAACATTGATTTAAAATCATTTGCAGTTAAAATGAGAAGAATTTCTTTTGGAGATCTTTATACCATAATTTAATCTAATGGAAAGTTGCTTCGCCATATCACGATGTTGCAACACAGCATTAGTAATAAAATTTGGTGATAGAAGCATTGTAAAAACATGCCCTCTAATTATAATACCTACAGCAATTCGCTATTTTTCAACAATTCAAATCGGTTACTTTTTTCTAAACGTCAAAACAAACATCTTCTATGGGATTTGTATGAAATACAGTCTAGTGACGTCACAGTTTCTTTCAGTCAAATAGCCCTCTAGAAATCAGTATTTCTGCAATAATCAATCTAAAATCACGTTGAAAATGGATATGAACATAACAAGTGACATTATTTTGTAACGTTTTATTTTCTTAACAGTACCAGATAGTTTACTTTTGACCCAGGAAAGTACCGAATTGACAACTTTTCCGCCACTGATATTAAACAAACAAAATGCACATGTGAAATAATGAGAATAATTATATTCATCATCCATCCACAGATGGATGGATAAATAAAGAGAAAAAGGTGTAAAACGTAATGAAAAAATAAAACAATACTAAGCAAAACAAACATTATGGGAAAAACTAGATACTTAAGACTTTCAAATTTAAAAAAAAAAATTAATATAAAAAAATATTTTTGAAAAAAATTTAAAATCATGTATATTTGTCAAGAAAACTGCAACATTGCCTCTGACAATACAATCTTGCTCGGAATTCTCATTAATTTTTACACAAGCAACTGTAAACTTAACGTAGGTAAGTATATCATTTTAATTGGTACATTCACTTTGAGTTTTATTATGTGAATATTACCAAGCATTTGTTTTGTTACTTTCTATGACTATGAATACTGTGTATTCTCTGAATAAATACACAAAATTAAGTGAACAAAGGTAAAGTATATTAGTACACTAAAAATAAAAATATTCAAGTTGAATGCACACTATATCAAAGAAATTATATGAATAGGTACAATCAAGAATGCTTACAAAGTGGCAAGGCCGTTCCCCAAAATGATACAAGTTATCCCTGCCCCTTTCTGTATTTAGAATGGTACTTTGCGGGAAAGGGATGCAAATAACTTGAAATTTTTTTGGCTGACTTCAAAAAAGAAGGTTATCAATTTGTGTATATATATTTTTCTTTTTTTTGTATGTTCCCTGATTATTCAAAGACGCCTTGACTAATTTGAAAAAATATATTTTATTTGAAAGGCCATGCTTGCATGGTGGCCCCTAAGGTTTTTTATCAAAATTGGTTATGTATATTGGCGTTGAAGTCAGTTTTGAAAAAAGTCTTGTTGGGAACATTTAGGTACTTATTTAAACATAAGCATTATGTAAATATAAAAGTGCTTACCTAAGTGGCATTAAATTAATTTTCAATGTTCTTTTTTTGAGATTATTACTTGTACTGATTCTAGATTGTATTATAATTTCTTTGCTGAGATTACACCACACCACACATTGAGTAGTTCTTGTGTACCAAAACCTTTTTAAAAGTAATATGATAATAAGAAAGAAAAACAAGACTAGATAATCAATTTGAAATTGGTTTTAAACAGGATAAATTATGTTTCTTACATAATATTAAGCATTTCATAATCCCATGTTACTCTCATCAACAGCATCATTTCATATTTTAAAGTATACATGTATGTAGTGGAGGTACTTAAAGTACAAAGTAATTTCGCTTGTTGTCGTTACTATCTAGAAATAATGAGGATGTGGTATTGGTGTGGTCTATGTGAAACTTATAAATGATATCATTATCAATTTTAAATAACTGTTTTCTAAGGACATGAATATGGTGTGTAATAAAATAAATTATTTCGGCATTTATACTTATGCATAAATATTATTAGCAATAATTGATAAGATTGATAATGCTACTTTATCTGGTCTAACTGTGTTTATACAAATGATTATTCTCTTTATTAATTTTAAAACTTCATTATCATCACTTAACATTTTAAAACTTAAGTTAGGTTTTTATAAAATCTGAATAAAAGTAAAAAGTAGTACAAAAAATAAAACATCCTATATTATAAATGCGAAATGGGTGGATGGATGTTTGTTACTCTTTCACGCGCAAACGGCTGGACCAACATCGATAAAATTTGGTACGCATGAAGCTGACACCCTGGATCAACACATAGGCTGCTTTAGACGCGGGTAACACCGCGAAGCGCAGCTAGCAACAGAGCAAGGCAAGTGTTAATAAATTATTATCATGCATATTGTTAAAAGTCCTAAATATGTGTATTAATAAGTCCTTAATAAATGGCTAATAAGTAATCTTGGCAGGGTAACACCCTAAAAATTATAAATATGTCAAAGTATTATGCCTAACAATGAATGCTAAAAATTACGTGTTCAGACCTGCTCCCATTTTCCCAAATATGTAAACATAATAAAAATTCATAAACTAAGCGTTTAACATCACACACAAACAAAGCATAGCCTTTGGGTCCTACGGCCCTGAGCTTTGTCTACCCCATCAGGAATGAAGACGTGAAAATGTGTCTGTATCTATAAAAAACTCATAATATTGTAATTACTATTTGTACACTTCAGGAAAGTGGAGAGTTACTTTGGTTATGAGAAAGGTTATATTATAATGTGTTATTGTCAAAGTGATAAATTGGGGCAAATTTCACAATGCCCGGGCATTATGAATAGACAAGCTAATTCGGGTAAAGTAATAAATTTATAGTTAGAATTTCTTTTTTTATCACATTGCCTAGATAGACATTATGATTATTGCCATGGTGCTTACAGGCAATCTGATCTGATAATACACAGAACAAACGCGTGATATACTCGTACGCGCGCTAACCAAAAAAATAGACTTATGTGATTTGTATCAGACACTGTATACATACAGGCTTATATCCAGAGCCGTGAAAAAATACTAAAAATAAGACAAATGTCAATGTTGTTTTTGTTGTTTTCAATAGTGTTGCAGAACAATGTATAGTATTAATTCTGTCAATAGTTTTTAAGAATCGATTATTGATTTTATTTCAATAGTACGGTCAAGACTAAGTTTACAACCAATGTGTGATGACATAAGGCTCTGAAACATGGTCCCTTACTATGGGTCTCATAAGAAGGCTCAAGGTCGTGCAACGCACTATGAAAAGGGCTACGCTCGGTGTTTCTCTACATGATCGAATCAGAAATGAGGAAATTCGTAGGAGAACTAAAGTCACTGACATAGCCTAGCAGATTCGCTCGTTGAAATAGTAGTGGGCGGCGAACTGATGGCCGATGGGGCAAATAGGTTCTTGAATGGCGACCACGTGCAGGCAAGCAAGGCTTAGGACACCCACCCACAAGGTGGTCTAACGACCTAACCAAGGTCGCTGGAAGGCGCTGATTGCAAGCCGCTCTAGATCATCATTCATTCATCATCAGTCATTTTGGAAATATTCGGGAGAGGCCTTTGTCCAGCAGTGGATGTTATGCGGCTGAAAATGATGATGATGAGTATCGTCATAGACGTCGTGGATTGTCGCTGATTCTCGCTGTGACAAACGGCAACAGGCCGCGACATTCTGTCGCAGACGCCATCTGTCGTAGCGACAGTCCGCCAAATTGATAGTAAACTATCAAGCCCCAACACAAGACTTTCCAATTTTCATTGAAATTGAAAGCAAATTCAAATGGATGCAGAAGGTTATCCTACTTTCGTAATTCTGTGTTAAATTATTCTACCCCATAGCTGATAAGCACTAAGTATGTACTATGTTTACTTTTATGAGTTATGAGGTTTTATTTGTAAATTTTTGAAGTGTATATGAACCAATAAAATAAATATCTATGATAATGCCTGGACAGTTATAAAAAATTTAAGTTTTTATCACACTGTCCTTCCCAGTTTTTTTGGGCATTTTTCTCACTGTGTGGTCATGTAACAGATATATATTTTATTATATTAGAAAAAGTTATAGTGTTGCATTCAAAATTTGAGCCCTGAAAATAAGATGAAAATGGGTAACAGAAATATGATTATTTCAAATTAATTATATGTCAAATAAGCAAAATTAAAATGGAAACAGCAAGACACATATGCTTCAATAATTGATTATACAACCTAACCTTATCTACCTAAGCAATAAGCATTCCCAGTCAATTTTCATCTTTTTCCATTAATAAAATCAAAACAATTTATTTTACAATATATGCGTATTTTTTTTATAACCTAATTTGTCCCCCGAAAATGAGACTGATTTAAAAAATAAAATTACTTTTCGCATCTGTGTTTGGGTCATAGGATTACACTATCCTACCAAATTTTGCCTGATTTGATTTAGTGGATTTGGAGCTATTTGGCTGTGACAGACGGACAAACAGATGCACGAGTGATCCTAAAAGGGTCCTTTTTTTTGTATGGTACCCTAAAAATTATATTAAATTTATAAAAATTAGTACCTAAATTACATTAGATTATTATAATAACAAACGTTATTGTTGTAAAGTACCAAAAGTATCAAAAGGACCCAGTCTTCAGTGAACTACCAGGTTGTTTAAAAAATCTTGGGATTTACCAGTGTTTTCGAGACCGGGATTTCCCGGTATTTTCGAGACCGGGATTTCCCGGGAGCAAACCCTAGTGACAAACTTGTGCAAGACCTTTGCCCAACAATGGGACAAGACAGGTTCATTCAAATAAATTCACACAATGCAAAAACAACTCCAACTCCAATAAGTTGATAATGCAATTTGAAACAACATGAACATTAATGGGAAACATGATTGAATCAGGTGCTGTTTATGAACATACAATAATTTAACAAATTATACAATTCTGAAAGTTTTATTAAAAGGATATGATGTTTGAATGCAAAACTTGACCAATTGTTGATTTTTGCAGATATTTTAAATCATTTTTTGTATCCATGTGAATGTTAATTTATGCTAAAAGACTTGTTGGGGCCCAATGTCCATTGACAGGTCCAAAATGTCGGCCTATATTTCCTTTACGAAATCCTTTATGATCTGGCCAGCTACATAAGTAAAATAAGTACAGGTAAATAAATTGCACAATCATACTTCTGCTTCGTTCGCACACCGTTTCGTTGCAATTATTATTTTTGACATTTCCTAACTTCGCCATAATCAACTGCCTGCTTACAGGGAACAAGTCCATATTTTCATAATATCATGATCAATCGTCTACAATAGAATGAAATTATATTTCGTACACACCTGGTTTTCAATAAAATGCCCTTGCAAACTGTTCACGGCCACCGAAATGGTCAAAATAAAAAATAAGCAGTAAAGATCAACTTACCTCAACTTCATTGTTGGAAGCTGAATTCGCAGTTCTGTGATCCGAAAACGTAGGCAGGTCGTTAACTAGAGTGTGAACTTTAATTTCTTCATTTGTAACAGTTGTTGCACTTTTATCCGGGGCCTTCGGTTCCTTATCATACTCCGGCGGAGGAGCCATCTTGAAGGAAGAGCAGTCAGATGACACAAGTCTTATGACTTTTTTACACCGAAAACACTCTCTACCCCGTTTAAGTTATTAATATACACAAACTAGCCATTAAAAGGACATAATTCATTAAATTATATCCAATTTAACTAAAGTTCTATTAATTTGCAAAACCAAATTCATCATTTTCGACAGCTTCCAACCAACATTTTCAACGACAACTGCACCACAACCGCCCCCTAGTGGTGATAAATGGAGTAAAAGGAAAAAAAATACTGCCAGCGGCGATATACGAGCGACAGAATTTTATTATTACTATTTAATTACATTTATGTATGTATCTAAAACGCATATGTATAAGATGAGTATGTATGTACTATATTTTGGTAATTTTATTACTTTGATATGTAGTTGCGTTGTATTGTAATATATTTCCTTTACATCAAATACATGAATATTGTCTATGGCTACTATTTATGTCAAAATAATCTGTCACTGTCATTAGTGTCAGTGTCATCTAGTGCAGTGTTGCCAGGTAACGATTTTTTTATTTAGGTGAAGTATTGTAAAATCGAAAAAAAAATCGTGAGTGTCGTTTAATTTATATAATTTTTTAATTAACAGATATTTAAATAAATACTTACTGAACATAGTGTCGTAAGAGGGTAATTATTGTTCTGTGGTCGTAAGTAGAACACGCCTCGCTATTGGAACGAAGTTACCTTGCTATATACGCTGTTCCTGTATACACGGGATTTCACGGGCGGGAATACTTTGAGGGTGCTGGGTTGTGTGTGGAAGCCAGCTATAACTGATAGATGACGCTGTATCTTATCTGCCTTACCATATATACACAGTTATTTTAGTTATTAGTATAGTATAGTCAGCCTTTTACCTAATGAACTATTATTATTTATTAACTTGAAAAATCGGCGAACATTGCTCGTCTACCTTGCAACACTGATTTAATAATTTATTGATTGATTGAACTGACTGACGGACGGAACTTGTGATGTCAGTCAGTCAGTCAGTCATATCATACATATTCGCGTGCATGTGTTTGGGCGAAAAATTTGCAAAATTTAATTGATACTTTCAGATATCTCCAAAACAATGACGGAAACAAAAGAGAATGTATTTCTTTTCGTTCCTAATATAATTGGTAAGTACAGAGTTATAGTCGGTATTACAATAAGCTAATACTGCGTAGGTATTGTCTTGTTTACAATAGGTTCAAGACTGCTTCAACATTATGTTTATTTTCAGGATTCGGACGGGTCATCCTGGCTATTATTTCGTTCTATTACATGCCTACGCATTGTATCTTGGCCTGCACTTGTTATATTACTTCGGCGCTGTTGGATGCCATCGACGGTCATGCTGCAAGATATTTTAATCAAAGTAAGTGATATTATATGGCATCAAATAATTGAATTAGCCATGAGAAAAGCACAAGCTTTACTTTACTAAGTATATCTCTTATATTATTAGGTACTAAAAGCTTGAGACTGATCAATCAATAATGTATTAATGCAAGGTCACGATGAGTAACTTACATTTTGATTACCATACATTGTATAGATTAACATAATGGGCAGTTAAAAGCTAATGTTTTATAATCATAGTGTACATGTATAGTGTTTAATTTTATTATTGGTTTTATTTTTATCGGAATATTTCTGAAACATTTTTAGGGTTCCATAGTAAACAAGGAACCCTTATAGTTTCGCCATGTCTGTCTGTCTGTCTGAGAGCTGTAATTTGGGACAGGTATATTGTATATTCATCATGGCAAAAAAGTGGTAAGGCAAAATCTTTTTTTTGTGTAGCTCTCATATAATTAAAGTGGGAGTAATTATTTTTCTCCAAGTAAGGGTATTGAAAAAATTTGTGAGCTTGTGAACATTTTTTGATTTTATAGAGAAAATTATTGTCCCCCCCCCTATTACTCCCTATACTAGAAATGGACATGTGAAAAAATTCACAGCTATTCTATACTTAATGAAGTTTTTAGGAAAATTATCAGAGTAAAGTAGGGTTTACAAATTAAAAAGTGATAGGTGACCAACTTATAAAATGTCGAAACTCGGATAAGGAAATTTCATACAAAATCCATAGAAAATTACCTAGTTTTTAGACATTTTGAACTCAAAGTCATTCGCAAATACGGAACCCTACAATGCCCATATCCCGACACGCACTTAGCCAATTATTCAGAGTAAATAAGTTACAAAACCTGCCACATAAATAAATTTTGTACCACATAGGTAAATATTTTTTTTAAATAGGTTTATCCTTTCAGGCACTAAATTCGGAGCCATATTAGACCAGCTCACTGACCGTGCAGGCACTGCTTGCCTCATGATGACATTGGCCACCTTCTACCCCAAGTACACTTTCTGGCTGCAACTTTCCATGGCAATAGACATCACCTGCCATTGGCTATATCTCCACACGACCACCCTCCAGGGGAAGACCTCACACAAGTTCATTGATATGTCAGAGAACCCCATCATGCATGTGTATTACACCAACAAGACTGTGCTGTTCTTCATGTGTGCGGGCAATGAAGCTTTCTATGCAGCGCTCTATGTCATGTACTTCTATACTGGCCCACTTGGTAAGTCTAACTCATCATTTACAAACATTTTAGTCATTCTGTGTAATTATATATATTTATTATTATTTTTCTGAAAATTTTCCTTACAATCATAGTAATATTTTTATTTTTACATACATTTTATAATGAAAAATCTCCAATGGCTTAAAAGAAATAGATTTTTAGGGTTCCATATCTAAAGTGAAAAATGGGACCCTATTACTAAGACTCTGCTGGTCGGTCTGTCTGTCTGTCTGACACCAGGCCACAGGAATGGCACTTCATAGAAACGCAGTAACAAATATACCTAGTACCTACTACAAACGAAACAATATATCTGTGTACACGTCAAATGTGCGAGTTAAATAATCAGGGTCGCCACCACAGAATTTGTTTTCATTTACGTTCTTTATTGTTTTCCGTGGATAAACAATATTAATATACGCAGTTTCTCACCATTATGATTCAATAATCCCAAGTGACTAGCATAACGTTAACGTGTGACTAGCAACAACCCTGTTTTACAGGCGCTTACAAGGTCCAAAAGCGGGGGAGGGTTTGTGGGGACGCCAGATTGCGGGGGACGGTGCTAGTTTCCGTTCTGTATGTAATACTATTATTGATTCTGTGACCAGGCTGTATCTCATGAAATGTAACAGCTAAATAATTACAATTTTAACACATGATGTTTTCTTTTGTTGCATAACAGCAAATACTAAAAACTATTAAATTAAATATTTAAGTGATGCTCCCATAAAACAAGCGTTTTTTATAAATACTGGTACGGAACCTTCGTGCGCGAGTCCGACTCGCACTTGCCCTCTTATTTAAAAAAGAATGACCTATTTTTGGGTATTAATGGCATAAAATAAACATGTAACAAATACACTTTAAACTAATCTCTTAACTGGTGTGGTGGTATCTTTATTGCAGTAATAATCTTTCCTTTTTTACAGTTCTTGGAATGGGTTTATGGAAGCTGATAGCGATCGTGTGCACGCCGGTGGCTGTTGTCAAGGCTGGCATATCGGTGATCCACGGAATTGTGGCTTCTATAAATTTGGCAACCATTGATGTTAACGATCGAGCCGCTTTAGCTGGCAAACAGAAGAATTAAATTTCCCAATTCAGGAGGCCAAAGTAGATATAAGTGGATCTTTCTTTTTCGTTGGGAAGGTGTCTGACATTCATAGAACTACGTTTCACATAGAATTATCTACAAAAATTTGAGGCTTTTGGTTGATCACATTCATTTGCAGTACAGTAGGTTGTATAAAAAATTAAAGCTCGTTATGTCAATTCACAAATTGAGTTGGGACAGCCAAAATAGTAATGATTTTAATAGTTATCTATGTTGTGTATGTATTGGTATATTATATTATTGATATGTCAAATTATTGTAGAGTAAGACTTGTTTCTAGATATGCGGTGATCCGTACCGCAAAGTTCGGCCGTAATGCGGGCGACACGCACGGGAAGTGCTGTGAAACGAGAATTAGGTAGACTGGGCTGTAACTCATGCTGTCTATAGAATGATACGCATCGTGTCTGGGCTCTACCATGTTTCAATTAGAACGATTCGCATCGCTGTGAAACGAAGATCTAGCCCGTCACATAGGTGTCTCCACTTCAGGACCCTGTACGGGGGACACGTACGGATCTCCTGCATAGCTGTGACACCAGTCTAAGGGTATAAGAATGTATAAAGATGTGTGAGTAGGAATTTATCCCAGATGTGTTAGAGATTGTAGAGATGCTGGATTTTACCTTTAAAAGTACAATTAAAAAAATATATAATGAGAGTATATTTTATGCTATCTAATGAAATGAATGATCAAAGTAAATATTTACTCTTATGCTATAGATTAGCTATATACTTCTCCTACAAGATATTTGCAAGTCAATATACAATTTGACAAGTTGTAAGTTTAAAATTCAGTTACTGAAGAGGACCACAGTAGACATTTCAAGAAATTATCTTTATATAGGTACTGCTGGTTAACCAAACCCATATATATAGACTAAATTATTTTTTAGGAAGATATGAAAGTTGACTGCATATCTAACAAATAAATAATTATACTCGAATTCTACTGCTAGGCATGGTGTCCCTTTCAAAAGTTCAGTTCCAAACAATGGAAAAGTATCATTTTCTTCTTCTGTCACTGAATCATGATCTAAGTGTCAGACAATTGTATGGTTTTCTGACACTTAGATCATGATTCGGTTCCATTTCTTCCAATGCATTTTACAAGATACGCACTCATCATCATCCCAGCAACCCTTTCGCCCACTGCTGAGCATAGGCTCTGCTCTCTTCCAGATGCGACCTGCGACTTTGATTCGTCGTCAACCCATAACAGGCGGATGGTGGAGATATGCACTCTAGTCACATTTATCTCAAATTTCGGTGGTCCTTTTCTCATGAATTTACAAGCTGAAGTAACCACATTCACATAATTTGAATGTAATGTAAAATTTTCATGTCTTCCTATCACTTGTGTTTTTCGCAATATGTAAGGGTTTGGTGTAATGGGAAATACCTACTTGTATCATGGTTAATGTTTTTACTTTCTTGATATTATCACAATACCTACCAAAGAGTATATAATTGCTTCGTTTTAATACAAATACTTGAGTACTCAAAGTACTGTATCTTTTTTTGTGGTAGGTAATGTATTGAGTATATTTACACGAGATTGTATTATTATGATGTGTACTAATTAATGTTTGTTTGTCTGTAACAGAAATTTACAATAAGTACTAGTCTTAGATTATAAGGAGTTTGACACCTACCGTGAACCGTGATAATAATTTATTTACAATCCTCTCATAATAATATGCATTTGTTATCGAATAACATTCCTATTTAATGAAATGGAATCAAAACATGTGATATAATATCAATCTCTCGCGTTTTGTACTTTATTTTTTTAATAATGAAAAAGGAAATCATGGGGCCCTAAGGATATTACTGTTATGTTTGTTGTCCTAAAAATAAATGTCCGTTGTGAATTCAAATGGTTTTTTTATTTTATCTCCACTTGCTATTGTAATATTAATAGATTCATTAATAGTTGTGTGATTCTCAAATATTGTAACATTTTGCAAAATAATATTAAATCTTTGTTCCGTTTTTAACAATATGGATGTAGAAAAAAAACAGGCCATTTAGTAAATTAATTATTTATTCTATAGAATTTTAGAAATAAAGCAGAACTTTCAAGCCCAGTACATACTGGCTTTCAATGTTTATAATTATGCATGCAGAAAATGCAATAAGAATTAAAATGAATGCATTATTACTAAATAAAGCACTTTTTGTGAGTTGTTAGTAAAATTAAGTGGTAAGTAAATACTGAATTATCCTTTCAGGCTGCTCATTCCCGCTCTCATGATCTCGTCGACGAGAAGGAGGTTGCTAGCGATCACGGAGCAGGAGTTGAGGATCTGTTTCTTGACCACGTAATTGTCAAGTATACCGAGGTCGGCCGGCTTGATCGCCTCGCCGGTGCTCAGGTCCAGCCCGACCGGGTCGGGGCTCAGCCGCGCCTCCTCTTGCAGCTTCACGATAGTATCTTGGGCGTCGTAACCGGAGTTTACGGAAAGTGTCTTTGGAATGACCAGCAAGGCCTCCGCGTACGCTTGGATGCCCAGGCGAGCTTTGCCCTTGACTGTGTCCTTGTATTTCTGCAGCTCCATGTTAGCCTTGATCTCGAAGGCGCCGGCGCCGGGGATCACAGCCTTGTCCTCAATGGCGTTGTTGATGGCGCGCAGCCCGTCGCGGACGGCGTCCTTGATCTGCGTCAGCGTGTGCTTGTTTGGCCCCTTGATCAGGATGGTCACGGACTGCGGGTTTTTGCACTGTTCGACGAACGTGTACTTGTCTTCTCCTAGAATGTGTTCGTACACCAAGCCGGCGTATCCGAGGTTTTCTTCACTGAGCTCGTCTACCGAGTTCATGGCGGCGCCGCCGCAGGCCAGCGCCAGCCGCTCCATGTTGCGGCGCTTAGCTCTGCGCAGCGCGATGATACCTTCCTTGGCGAAAGCGTCCAGCGACAGAGGGTCGATGCCTTTCTGGTTGATTACGACGAATGACTTGTCTGTGCCGTCACAGAGTTTCTTTTTCAGTTCGATGACCTGAAATAACAAGATATAATTACTCAGTCTGCTAAGGCTGCGTTTATTTCACACGATTTGTGCCACGTTTTTTAAACCTATGCTTGGCAAAGGTCATCTTATCCCAGGGAATAAATCATCATTTTAGCTGCTTATCGTCCACTGCTAAACATAGGCCTCTCCCAAGGATTTTCAAAATTACTGATCTAGAGCGGCCAACAACCTTGGTAAGATCGTCTGACCACATTGTGGGTGGGTATGCTTTGCTTCGCTTGCCAGTGCATGGTCGCTTTGATGGTCGCCATTCGAAAATTATATTTGCCATGCCCACTGCCACTACAACGAGCTAATTCTTTTTGCTATGATAGGTAGTGACTTCCGTTCTACGAGATTGCTCATTTCTGATTCGATCACATAGAGAAACACCGAGCATAGCCCTCTCAATAGCGCGTTGAGCGACATTAACCAAATTTCAGAGGATAAATATAACGTCCTAAAACTGGTTAATAATAGTTAGACACCTTCTTAACTCGCTGGTCAATGAACTCCCTTTCAGCAGCAACAAGCTTGTCCCTGTCTTCAGCAGACTTGTAGAAGAAGCCAGAGTTAACTTCGGTTTTTTCGTACTCAAATGAGACATTGCATGTTAGGATGTAAGCGTTCTCCACGCGTTTCGGCATGTCAGGGTGGCGCGCTCCGTGGTCCAACACCAATCCTGAAAATTAAATCATACAAACTATACTTTGAAGGTGAAAGTCATATTGACTCCTTGATTAGAATAATTTTTCAAAACTAAAAACATGACCTTTTCCCCCTAACTACAGATCCGATTTTATAGTTTTTATGGGTACATCTGACAAGTATGCCCTTTCAAAAAAGAATTTTCTAAATTGGTCCAGGGGTCTGAATAATCGGTAAACATACATAAAAAAAATCGCGACGAATTGATACCCTCCTCCTTTATGTAAGTCGGTTGAAAATAGATCTCCAGAGTTATTAGAGTAAGATCTGTTATTTTTCGCAGAAGCCCGAAAATCAAGAATGCACAGTCGGCCAATGAGATACCTGGGCCAGACCTTTATACATTTTCTTTCTAAATATATATTTTCATTTTAATGTTATAGGAGAAAATTCAAAATATAGGCCCACTGTACTAGAAACCTATATAAGCCCTATTCAAAAAATAACTTAATGAAAGCAGGACGAATGTTAAAGGCATAAAAATCTGAGTACTGTGAGTCCAATGTCCATTGGACACACCATCTTTTTGCAACGTCATTATTGCCCGTTCATGCAACGTTTCCACATTACCTTTGACGAGAGTGGTCTCAGTGGCAGTTTTGTGCTGCATCTCCATGAGCTCCACCATGTGCAGGTCCACGGGCTTGTCGGGCGTGCGGATCGCCAGCACGGCGTCCACGCACGCGTCCGTCAGCACTTCCGCCAGCGAAGGGTGCACCTGTGTATGTGGTATAGTTACAGTAACTTTAGATTCCAATTGGCTCCTAAACAAGTAAATAAACTGCAATCTGCTAAATGACAAGTCAATACTTTTTCCTAAACGTCATGTATGAAATAACCAACCCTGACGTCATACTTTTTTGGAGTCAAACAACACTATCCGTTTTTCTGCATTAATAAATCTAAAAATTTCGAAAATAGATATGATCAATGTAAAGTGAAATATTTTGTGAGGTTTTATTTTGTCAACTGTACAGAATAATTTATTTTTGACCCAGTCCACATTTCTATTGTATACCACTTCTAAAGTTGTATGTTTAACAACCCACAATATTATAGCATTGTATTAGACCCACAGTATTAGGCAGCTTTGTGGGATAGTAAGAAATATGTAAATCTTTGGTGTAATCTTATTACTGTTTAAACATTTTCTCTTCTACAGAAACTTCCTACTTTTTTACTCTAATGCCTGTGTTCAGGCTGAATATGACCAATTAACACTGGTTTTTACAAAAATATTACTAAATGAGTCATTAATTTTGTTTTATGTCACCTTTGTCTTGAGCGAAGTGCGAGCAACATCTAGCAAACTCTCTCGCTTCACTTCAATAGGGATCTTGATGGACTCCAGGATTTCTAATGCCTTTGCTCGGGCCACATCATAGCCCTCTGTGATGATCCTTGGATGCAGACCTGGAAATCATTAGAAAAAGAAACATTCATATTTTGCACATTTACATAAATTAATAGATAGGTTGCAAGATTAAAGTATTTTGCATACTAAATATTATGTACATTATTTTATTAGCCTATAGTGCCCAATTGTTGGACATAGGCCTTCTTCCAGACTTCCATTTAACTTTATATATCTTTATTTATTTATATTTTGCATAATAACATTAGACGGGATGCAAGATTAAAGTATATTAAATACTATATTGTTAATTTTGTTGTTGGAATATCATATAGTGTCCAACCGTTATATATATAGTGTCCAACTGTGGAGGGAGTTGACATACAGAGCTGACCGATAGGTTATGACTATGAGATAGCATTTATTTATAACTGCACGGTTTTTCATGTGGATTTTGATTCAAACACTTTTTACAGTGTGACTTGGAAACTTCTTCTTCTTCTTAGTGAGTCGGAATGGCGATTTTATAAAGTTGTGGACCAGTGTTTGGCGACACTTACTCCTCTGTCCTTTGCAGAGTTTAAGTCCTCTATTGTACAGGATATTGAGCAATTTGGGCACGAGAGTAGGTGGGCCATGGTTTGAACAGCTCCACAGTCACAATGGTCGTTATTTGAGAAACCCCACCTGAGTCGGTTTTCATGGCACCTTCCAACACCAGCCCGGAGCCTATTTAAGGACTTCCAGACTGTCCGGGGGAGGTCACCACCCGGTGGAAGTTTCTCAGCAACTGGGAGATTTGATGTTAGCGGGGGATATTTACTATTCCACAATTCCAACCTAGTATCTGGGGCTTCACAAATTGGGATATTTGGTTGCCTGAGAAAACTTTTCCAGCTTTTCAGACGTGGGGGTGGTGGAACCTGACCATATAGTTGGTGTTTCTTATGGTACAACTGTTTGGATTTCTCCACCACACAAGCCATGTTACGTCATACGCTTGGAAACTGGAATTCTTTTACAACACTTCTTTTGAGAAGAATAAAATAAATGATCACCTTCACTGATATAAATGTCTGCTTGCTTCAAGAGCTCTCCAATAAGTAGAACGGTGGATGTGGTCCCGTCTCCTGTGGCATCGTCCTGTGCAGTGGAGGCGCGGGCGATCAGGGATGCAGTAGGGTGCTGAATCTGCATCTCATGTAGCAGAACATTGCCATCTTTTGTGATCTTGATGTCACCTGCACCAGACACCAACCTGGAAAACAGATTTCAATTACATGGTTGTAATTCCATATATCAAAGAGGGATGTATGAAATATGTTAATTTTATAAAGATTATGACCGTGTTGCAATCAATTTATCACAATAAAAAAAAACCTATTATCACACAGAAAGTGGCATTTTGGTCTAAGAGCCCAAGGCTCTGGCTGTCTAAGACGTGATTTAGATTTATGAATGCTCACATGGTTTCGATTGGACATAGACAATGAGTTACTCCATGAAAGTAACAAAAGGAAATGTGCAATTGTGCAATTTAAAAGTAGCTTTTTGTGTTGTACATTATTGTACACATCATACACAAAAATTATAACTTCAGAACAAACTGCTTACACAGGTACCTCTATCATGACAGGTCTAACTGGCAGACTATCATATGTTTTTGAAAATGTAAATAGTGGCAATAATACAATTTATTAGGTAAAAGAAAGTAGTTTTTCAGATAGTAAATACTGAAAATTAAAAATATTGTTAACGGAATATTAATATTTTAAAACAATTACTTACATTTTCATAGTTCCTTTGGGGCCGAGGTTAGTTTTCATGACATCTTGAATACCTTTAGCTGCTGATATATTTACCGCTAAAGCCTGAGCAGCCCTAGCGAATTCGGCTTTGGGATTAAGTAAGCTAATTGCAGCCATTATAATATAATTATTTAGCTCTTGCAAAGGTAAAATCTGAAAATCCGGCAAGCACGAGGACTACAAATCGCAAATACTGACCAAAGAGCAGTGTTGCCAGTAGTGGTTGGCGATTTAGAACGCCGGGAAATCTGAAAACGAACGAAATTGGAGGTAAAGCGGCGATTACACTTCACGATCCGTCGGGCCGATGAGCAGGGGCCACAGACAGGGCGTTGTGATTACACTGCACTAGATCGCCTCCCTAACTCAGTTGTCAGCCGAACTTGATGTCGAAAGGATGGCAGGATGGCACCTGTGCTTTCCAAATATCAAATAATGGGGATGGCAGCTGTCAAAGTGGCGCTGTATACGTTTGTTCTGAATTAAATGTCAAAACAATGGAGATTTTATGAAAAAGTGTTCTTTTTGCTATATAAGACTAATTTCAGCGCTATTTGGTGGAAAAATATTGGCATTCATAAATTGCCTTAAGATAAGGCCATAAGGAAAAAGTGGATAGCAGCTCTGAGAAAAGATAATTAAGAACTAACAAATATTTCTAGGTTATGCTGGACCATTCAATGAAAAGTATTACAATTCCATAAGTAATACAACTAGTAAGTAGTAAAATAGTTAAAAAATCACATAATTAAACTTCCAGTATAAAGTATAACACAATAGGTACTTAATTTTGCATCCATCCATGTACTATAATGATGAATGGTAATCTTGTTGTTTTCAGGTCTACCACCTGGGCTCCTGTCCATAATATACTTGAAAAAATATTAATCAAAATTAATTGGCACCTATCAAAAGCTCAAAAAAATGTGCCAGATGAAACAGAATTCGATAAAACATTTTGAATGAAGCATTGCAAGATCAGTGTATGTTTGAACAACAATCCCTTAAAATAAGTGCAAAGAAAGAATGTTCTCTAAGTAATGTAATTTACACTTTGAATGTACCAGATGTTTCTATTTATGATAATGTATCAGTATTTTTATGGTATCTGTGTATATGAGTAGTGTCTGTATCAAACCCACTATCAGTTTCTTCAGATTTAAAATAAAAAAATGTTTTTATTTGACTTAATTTCTTTATTGTTTCTTTGTAATCCTACATATATATTTGTTTATTTTAAATGCACACTGCACGCAGAGTTTCACCCAGCCTCAGCCTCTATAAAGGAAATCGTTGACTTTTCAGTGGATAGGACAGTTTTGTGAATTAATATTGGTGTCACTGGCATGGTAATATAGAACATTGACCAGAACATACTTTTCTTTGACCCCATGGTTTAGTTACCTTGCTAGTTTGCTGTTCAGAGTTTCCGGTGTTGATTCCCAGCCAGGGCAAGTTAGGAAATGGCCTTTTTAAATTGTCTTGGGTATTTATCTAAATATGTATATTATGTATATATATACATACTTATATCATAAAATAAGTAAAGTATCATTGGATTTAGGGATACTACCCATAACCATAACACAAGCTCAACCAGGCTTAATCTTATTTGGGGCTAGCTCAATGTCTGATTTGCCACTATATATTTATTTATAATTGTGTCTGTTTATTGATTCTACAATATTTGGGGTTGGGGCGTTACAAATTAAAATTAGTGTCGTAAAGCTCCAATCTGAAAAGTATAAGTGTAAGGTTAAAAACTCATCGATTGACGTGCAAATGAAAAGGATACTTATTTCTAGATGTCAGAATATTGGAAAACATCAGCACGTCATTGAGAATTTGGCACAAAAACATCGAAATCGCCAAATATTGCTTAAATATTAAATTTATAACCTATCACTAAATCAATTTTTTTCCCCTTGTTGGGACACCTTCCCTTCTTAATTCCGCTTTCAGGGCAGGGACTAACCATATTGAGCACTCTTTCGTGTTTATTTTACTAAAAAATTGGTAAAAACTACAAGAATTTTAATATTTTTCATTTGTTTACGTTGAGAACTACTGTCATAATTTTTCGGAAAAGAACAAACGTACACAACGCCATCTACGATTAGCTTTGAGCTGCCTTCCCCATTGGCCAAGTGCGTGTCAATGCAATGTGTGCATGTAAATATAAAAATGTCTAAAAACTAATTTTCTATTGAATTTGTATGAAATTTCCTATTCCGAGTACATTTTAAAAGTATGTCACCTGAAGTGCTATTTTTGAAACGCGGAGTCACCTAAACGAATTGTTTTTCCATACAAAAAATCGTTCGTTTAGTGACTCCGCGTTTGAAAAATAACACCACTGTAACTTTTTAATTTGTAAACCTTAATAGTTTTCCTTTAGACTTCTGTAAATGTAAAAAAAAGGAAAAAAGAAAATGCTGGAGTAGAGTATCTCGTTTTAAGAAATATATCTTAAGGCGGGTCTCCTGCGCCAGAATTCTCGAAACATTACACAAAAAACATGAAACAAAAACAAAACAAAAATATTATTTTTCATACACAAACCGTCTCCTGCAAATAATTTCTGTTTTGAATGAAACATTTCTTTATGGTTGACTTCATCATGAGGTGCTACTTTTCAAACGCGGAGTCACTAAACGAACGGTTTTTTGTATGGAAAAACCATTCGTTTAGGTGACTCCGTGTTTCAAAAATGACACTTAAGATACCTAATAATATTTATTTCTGATTACTGTTATCATCATTTTTGCCAGACGAAGAACTAGAAGATGTGTTCTGCGTTTTACCAATTGCAGATAATAGAGATAGGCTCCAAAGGACTCGTACCCAAAACCATAAAATAATTAAAAAAGAAACCCTTCCCCTCTCGCCCCGCGCAGCGCATGTTTTCCATCTGCTTTGGAAAGCAGAGAAACATGTGTATGCCATAGACAATTGTGTATAGCCACGCCCCTTTGTTTGCATGTTTTTGTGTAATGTTTCGAAAATTTAGGTGCAGGAGACCCGGCTTTATATGTTCATATCAAAAGTGCCATTTTTGAAACGCGGAGTCACTACACGAACTGTTTTTTGTATGGAAAGATCATTCGTTTAGGACACTCCGCGTTTCAAAAATGGCACTTCTGAACGCCCTGTCTCGGGACAGCGATTACATCACCCGATTTACGCCCTAAATAGGGAAACAGGGCGGTCGGGAAGCCCCGATCACCCGATATCGGGACACTGTCTCCCTGTCAGCGATTACACTTCCCGATTTAGGAAGCCTGCGTGAAATCGTCCCCGACGAATCGTGTAGTGTAATCGCGGCTTAAGGGAACGCAATACCATAGATAATATAATTACTAACGTATGCCGCGTTTACACATTCGCGCGAATCGCGAGGCGAATGACGAGGCGAATAACGAACTAGCATGTGTAAACAGTCAGTTCGTTATTCGCCTCGTGATTCGCCTCGCGATTCGCGAGTTCGCGTTGAGGGCGGTTTTTCGGACGCGAATCAAAGGACACGAATAGCGAACACGAACTGGCTGTTTACACTTTCGCCTGCCAGCAGTTGGCAGCACAGATTAGACAGATTATATGGCAGCTAGCGCCCGACCCAACAGGACGTATATGTGACCCGTTGTATGACTTGTATGGAAACATACGAATTGAAAGGTCTAAGTTAACATTTTTGTGGACAAATATGTGTAGACCTAATTATATGTTAAAATAGGCAATCAGACATCAAATAAGATGATATCTCTATATTTAATAAGTACTTATAGCATCAGTGATTTTAATCTTTGTTATTTTCTCTTTTAGATAATTCATTGTTTTATACATTAAATGACCTTTTGATACATTTCTACATATAAATAGAGGACTCTCACTAAATTTATATCCTACTAATATTATAAATGCGAAAGTGAGTTTGTATATTTGTTTGTTAACTCTTCACGCTTAAACTACTGAACCGATATAGAACAAATTTGGTATAGATATAATTAAGGACTCGGGGAAGGACATAGTGTACTCTTTATCACGAAATTCCCACGGGGAGCGAACCCCACGGGTACAGCTAGTCTGCGTTTTATAATAACACGGATAAAGTCCACTAGTCTATACCGTATACATATAAAACCGACCAAGTGCGAATCGAATTTGCGCACTAAGGGTTCCGTACCATTATCTATAAAAAATCGCGTTGTATGGGAGCCCCAAATAAGCTAAAAGCTTAAATATTTTTTTTATTTTGTTTTTAGTATTTGTTGTTATAGCGGCAACAGAAATACATAATTTGTGAAAATTTCAACTGTCTAGCTATCGCGGTTCTTGAGATACAGCCTGATGACAGACAGCGAAGTCTTCGTAAAAGAGTCCCTTTTTTACCCTTTGGGTACGGAACCCTAAAAATGACATCTTAGCAAAAGTTATTCAGACTGATGAGCATTTTCCGAAGTCATAAAGTCTACGCGAACGAAGTCGCGGGCTTCGGCTGGTTTTAAATAAACATCCCAATCTACCCACCACATACAGGTATATACCTAAGCGTAGGTAAATACCCGGGTAGAAGACATAATTGTAAATGTAGCGTGCATGCCGCCATTATGTCCACGTCCTCCATATTCGTGTGCGAATCTCATAATGAATCAACACACGAATGTGTGTAAACAGCAGTTCGCGTCGGCATTCGTACACGAATAGTTCGTGGAATGTTTCGTCGAATGACGAGGCGAATAGCGAACACGCATGTGTAAATCCGGTATAAATCCGGTATAACAGATACCCAACGCAATAGAAACGATTAGAGAGGCTGTAAGCACGCAAAACGGGAGTTGCGGAGCGGCGTCTTAGAGATGGCAGCACACACGACTAGCCAAAAAGGTGACGAAGAAAGTGTTGAATATACTTTAAAAAAATATATTGCATTACATATAAGTCTTATTTAAATAATTAGAGTACTACTTTATTTAAATAATAGTTATAAAAGATTTTTATGTTTTAATTTTTGCCTTAAAGCGCCATCTAGTTACAAGGAAAAGAAATAATAATGTTTATATGACGATGGGAAGGCATGGCAATACAAAAGAACCCCTTTTGTATTGTTTGGAAGGAGGGGGGGGGGTGTAATTCGTTTATAATTCCGTGGTATTTATTATATTCATTTCCGATCCGATCGAGGTGATATTGAGTACTAAGCATCTGTCAAAAGTTGTGTCACTGTCTCCTGCAAAGAGACAAACACGTTTTTTTTCATCCGCCCATTCTGTTCAGAAAAAAGGATTCAAAGCTATGCAGCCTAGACACAAAACTTTTATGTGCCACCATTGCAGACGAGATGGTGTGGCACCTTTACCCTTTCACTTCATGGTGTGCACCCCACGCCGCCCTCTTCCCCGCCCCCGCCCCCTCTTCCCCAAAAAGGAACGGAAAGAACGATCAAAAGAAGAGAACGATAAGAGAACGCATGACCGCAAAATAGAACGCAAAATGTTCCAAAAGGAACGATCTGGCAACGCTGCCAAAGAGCATATCATACTAACTGACTGACATTGAATGAAAGAATGAAATGAATGAAATTCATTCATTGAATCCAAAGAGTAGGATTGACAATTATTTTTTTAAATTAATTTACGGCTCTGGCTGGATAGTCTAGATACTAGTCCTTGCCATGCCAACTAACGGCAGGCGAAAGTGTAATGCCGCGTTTACACATTCGCGCGAATCGCGAGGCGAATGACGAGGCGAATAACGAACTAGCATGTGTAAACAGTCAGTTCGTTATTCGCCTCGTGATTCGCCTCGCGATTCGCGAGTTCGCGTTAAGGGCGGTTTTTCGGACACGAATCAAAGGACACGAATAGCGAACACGAACTGGCTGTTTACACTTTCGCCTGCCGGCAGCCGGCAGTTGGCAGCTAGCGCCCGACCCAACAGGACGTATATGTACCCGTTGTATGACTTGTATGGAAACATACGAATTGAAAGGTCTAAGTTAACATTTTTTGTGGGCAAATGTGTGTAGACCTAATTATATGTTAAAAAAGGCAATCAGACATCAAATAAGATGATATCTCTATATTTAATAAGTACTTATAGCATCAGTGATTTTAATCTTTGTTATTTTCTCTTTTAGATATATTCATTGTTTTATACATTAAATGACCTTTTGATACATTTCTACATATAATTAGAGGACTCTCACTAAATTTGTATCCTACTAATATTATAAATGCGAAAGTGTGTTTGTATATTTGTTTGTTAACTCTTCACGCTTAAACTACTGAACCGATATAGAACAAATTTGGTATAGATATAATTTGAGACTCGGGGAAGGACATATAGTGTACTCTTTATCACGAAATTCCCACGGAGAGCGAAGCCCGCGGGTACAGCTAGTCTGCGTTTTATAACACGGATAAAGTCCACTAGTTTATACAGTATACACTACGAATAATAATTCTCATTATAAAATAAGAGAATTATTATTCGTAGAGTATACATATAAAACCGGCCAAGTGCGAATCGAATTTGCGCACTAAGGGTTCCGTACCATTATCTATATAAAATCGCGTTGTATGGGAGCCCCAAATAAGCTAAAAGCTTAAATATTTATTTTATTTTGTTTTTAGTATTTGTTGTTATAGCGGCAACAGAAATACCTACATAATTTGTGAAAATTTCAACTGTCGGGCTATCGCGGTTCTTGAGATACAGCCTGATGACAGACAGACGGACAGACAGCGAAGTCTTCGTAAAAGAGTCCCTTTTTTACCCTTTGGGTACGGAACCCTAAAAATGACATCTTAGCAAAAGTTATTCAGACTGATGAGCATTTTCCGAAGTCATAAAGTCTACGCGAACGAAGTCGCGGGCTTCGGCTGGTTTTAAATAAACATCCCAATCTACCCACCACATACAGGTATATACCTAAGCGTAGGTAAATACCCGGGTAGAAGACATAATTGTAAATGTAGCGTGCATGCCGCCATTATGTCCACGTCCTCCATATTCGTGTGCGAATCTCATAATGAATCAACACACGAATGTGTAAACAGCAGTTCGCGTCGGCATTCGTACACGAATAGTTCGTGGAATGTTTCGTCGATTGGCGAGGCGAATAGCGAACACGCATGTGTAAATCCGGTATAAACAGCAAGTTTGTGTTCGCTATTCGTGTCCTTTGATTCGCGTCCGAAAAACCGCCCTCAACGCGAACTCGCGAATCGCGAGGCGAATCTCGAGGCGAATAACGAACTGACTGTTTACATATGCTAGTTCGTTATTCGCCTCGTCATTCGCCTCGCGATTCGCGCGATGTAAATGCGGCAGGCATAAACAGCAGTTCGCGTCGACATTGGTACACGAATGTTTCGTGGACTGTTTCGTCGAATGACGAGGCGAATAGCGAACACATAAGTGTAAATCCGGTATAAAATATAAGTGAAGAAATATGTACATACTATGTAGTTTTATTTTAATATAGTTTTTAAACGAGTTCTGTCATCTGTCACCGCAACTGTCAGCTGTCTATCTACAACTACATATCAGCTACATATGTATCCATATCCACATAAGGAGAACAAAAATAAATTTCTATTTTGGTTCGAAAATATGAGAACAACCTACCAGAACTTACCAGAAGATTCTTCAAGGGAACTATAAAAGCGCAGCCGGTGAACTGTCTCCAAGTTTATACTTGTTGCAGCGAAACGAAATAAACATGGGAGTTCATAACGAAGAAGCAGAAACGTACAAAAATAAGGGTAACGAAGCGTTTAAAGCAGAAAAATTCGATGAAGCAATATCATTGTACACGAAGGCTGTTAATCTTGCCGAGAGGGACAGCCGGGATTTAGCTACATACTTGAAAAACCGCGCTGCTGCTTACCTCAAGATCAACGAATATGAAAAGGTTATAAAAGACTGCGATGAAGCTCTAAATATAATTCCCGAGGACCCAAAGGCTCTATTCCGTCGTGCACAAGCATTGGAAAACCTGCAGCGGTTTGAAGAAGCTTACAGAGATGCTAAAACAATATTTACAGTGGAGCCAACAAACAAAGCGGTGCAGCCTGTGCTGTCGCGATTGCATGCGGTTGTTCAAGAACGTGCGCGGCAGAGCGCGCAGACCAGCAGCAAGGTGGAGCAGATGTTCAAGCTGGCTTTCGAACTCGGCGAAGACAAGGAGAAACGAGAGAAAGCAATGGCTAACCTGTTAGTACTGGCTAAGGAGAATAGCGGCGCCGATATTATGATCAAAAACGGGGTCGTCCATAAAATACAACAATTACTAAAAGTGGAAAAAAATCTGGACATATATTGCAATGCAGTGAGAGTCATCAGCCAGCTGTGCAAGAGAAACATTGACAGGACTAGGAGCATCATTAAAATTGTTGGTATTCCATGGTTCCTGGAGATTATTGATAGCAGCCACGAGGAAAGAGTGAATGCTGCTCAGTACTGCCTACAGATTATACTCAACACATTTTCCGGAATGGATACTAAGAAAGATACCAAACCAGATCCCAAATTGTGTGAGGAAAACAAAAGTGAAATTGATGTGCTCCTGACTTGCTTGACATACTCTATCACCAATGCAGTGATAACTGGAGAAGCTAGAGATGCTATCATGGAGCTGATCATGAGGAACTGCCACTACAATGCTATTAATTGGGCAGAAAGGTTTGTGGAAATAAAAGGCTTGCAGAGACTTCTTGAAGTGTGTAGTGAACTGGAAGAGTACAAGTATGAATCAGCAATGAATATCACAGCATCCTCAAGAACCATTGCCGCAGCTTGCCTGTCCAGGATCTATGACAACATGTACTATGATCAAGCTAGAGAGCTCTTTAATAGCCAGGTGGATGAGTTTGTAAAGGATAAATTAATGACTCCTGATCTTGAGTCGAAAGTGAGAGTGACTGTGGCTATCACATCTTTACTCCGTGGGCCCCTTGATGTGGGCAACTATGTCATATCTAAAGAAGGTATTTTGGAGATGATACTGGTGATGGCACAGACTGATGATCCCTTGCAGCAAAAAGTGTCCTGTGAATGTATCATAGCAGCTGCGTCTAAGAAAGATAAAGCTAGATCAATTGTAAACAAAGGTGTAGACATTTTGAAAAAGTTATATTCATGCAAGAATGATGCTGTGAGAGTCAGAGCACTGGTGGGTCTTTGCAAGATTGGCAGTTTTGGTGGAGATGATGCCTCTGTCCGGCCATTTGCTGATGGATCTACTAAGAAATTAGCTGAAGCATGTAGGAAGTTCTTGGTGAATCCAGCCAAAGACAATGATACAAGAAAATGGGCTGCAGAAGGTCTTTCTTACCTAACACTTGATGCAGATGTGAAGGAAGCATTGGTTGATGACAGAGCTGCCATACAAGCACTTATTGAACTTGCCAAGACAGGAGACCAATCCTCTCTTTATGGTGTTGTAACTACACTAGTAAATCTGTGTAATGCATATGAAAAGCAAGAAGTCTTGCCTGAAATGTTGGAGCTAGCCAAATTCGCTAAGCACCACATTCCAGAGCAACATGAATTAGATGACCCTGATTTTGTTGATAAAAGAATTACTATTCTCGCCAAAGCAGGAGTAACATCAGGTTTGGTAGCACTCTCAAAAACTGAAAGTCACAATTCCAGGGAACTTATTGCCAGGGTATTTAATGCAATCTGCGGTTTGCAAGAATTGAGAGGTATTGTGGTGCAACAGGGAGGTGCTAAGGTGCTCATACCTATGGCTTTGGAGGGTACTGACAAAGGCAAGAAACAGGCTGCACAAGCTTTGGCTAGAATCGGCATCACTATCAACCCAGAAGTAGCTTTCCCTGGACAAAGAAATTTAGAAGTTGTGAGGCCATTAATTGCACTTTTACATCCAGATTGCAGTGCCCTAGAGAACTTTGAAGCATTGATGGCTCTGTGTAACTTGGCTGGCATGAATGATACCACTAGGAACAGAATACTAAAGGAAGGCGGACTCTCCAAAATAGAACACTACTTGTATGAAGATCACTTGATGCTAACAAGAGCAGCTACCCAATGTATTTGTAATTTAGTTCAATCTGAAGATGTTATTAAGACATATGAGGGTAACAATGATAAAACTAAGTACTTATATCTGCTGTGTCAAGAGGAAGATGTAGACACTGCTAAAGCAGCTGCTGGAGCTTTGTGTGTATTAACATCAGTCAGCAAAGCCTGTTGCAGGAAGTTGTTGGATGTTCAGCCATGGCTTGAGACCCTGAGATGCCTCCTTGCCAATCCAGATAAGGAAGTTCAGTACAGAGGTGCTTACATGTTGTACAATATAATTAATGGTGACAAAGATATTGCTTTTAAAATATTTGAGACTGATGTTATGGAGATACTTATGGCTCTGACCAAACTTGAAGAACCTGAACAGGCTAAGACAAAAGAATTAGCCCAGAAGTGCTTGAATACTGCAGAAAAAATGGGTGTTATAAGGAAGCCAGATGGAACCCATACAGTAGATCCCTTTGCTGAAGTCCAAAATGAGGAAGAAGATGATTAGAGTCCAAAAATGAAGTTTGTTTTATTTTTAAAGTTATTTAAAGTGTTCAATTTATTATGTTATTAGTATGTGTACGTATTTATATACATAATTAATAATTAAATGCCTAATAAGATTGTAAACAGTATTTAAAAATATTATACTTAATACATTTTCTATTTATTAAAAATAGTCTTATTTCTTTATTAAATACTTACCTACATGATACGAATAATAATTATTCGTAGCCTACATGCATACTTACAATAAGCGGCCAAGTGCGAGTCGGACTCGCCCATGAAGGGTTCCGTAGTAGTATTTTTTTTAATTTTTATATTTGAGTTGATTGAATGAAAGGTAAATTGCAGTTTATGACATATTAAAAAAAAAACTTCTTACTAGATCTTGTTCAAACCAATTTTCGCTGGTAGTTTTCATGGTAATGAACATAATATATTTTTTTTAGTTTTATCATTCTCTTATTTTAGAAGTTACGGGGGGGGGGGGGGGGGGGACACACTTTTTTCCACTTTGGAAGTGTCTCTCGCGCAAAGTATTCGGTTTAGAATAAAATGATATTAGAAACCTCAATATCATTTCTGAAGACCTATCCATAGATACCCCACACGTATGGGTTTGATGAAAAATATTTTTTTGAGTTTCAGTTCTAAGTATGAGGAACCCCCAAAATTTATTGTTTTTTTTTTTTATTTTTGTGTCAAAACCTTAATGCGGTTCACATAATACATCTACTTACCAAGTTTCAACAGTATAGGTCTTATAGTTTCGGAAAAAAGTGGCTGTGACATACGGACGGACAGACAGACAGACAGACAGACATGACGAATCTATAAGGGTTCCGTTTTTGCCATTTGGCTACGGAACCCTAAAAAGTTGCAAAAGTTGATTTAAATATTACTACAAAATAAATGTGACCTCTTAGATCATGAATAATAATACCTCAAAATACCTAAGAGAAAATAAAAATATAAATATGTAAAAAAATTATAATAGGAATATGTTGATTGGAGTAGGTAGTCTGATAGCGCCATATTCTGACATCATAAACGTGTTTTAAGACAAGACTACAAGACTACATGATGTAAGCTAATACACAAACTGGGAAGGTAAATAGAAAGTAAAAACTACATAGATTTTGATTATTATTTTATTTTTCAACATATTTAAGTTACTTCTACAAAAAAAAAACGCTTTTTTTGCATAGGGTTAAAAAAATATGAAAAATATGGAATTTTTTAAATTGTCTGGAAATTAATTTTGAATTTCCCGCTTTTTTATTCCAATCTTTCCATAATGGAATACCGCGTCCTTCCCCCTCCGTGTTCCCTCTCATTCCTACCATTTTTAAGTAAAGGTTTTTTATAGTGCGCAGTTAACGATAGATTAAATGAATTGGTTTTTATATTGATTTTCGAATAATGACTTACATTGCTGCATAGACATGTAATGTTATTTAACTTATTTTTATTAGTTAAAGTTATTATCTAAAGTTCTATTACCAATTTTAAGTGAAATCGAAAAAAAAAACGGCCGCTTACTACATTTTCGGGACTCTACATACAAAGAACCTTTTAAATGACAGCTTGATTTGGTTTGGTTTCCGCTACTGTGCTATTGTACTATTTTTCGGTTTTTAATACGAAACTCGCAAGAAAATGTCCATTTCAACAGCTACAGGTACGCTCTCACTCTTTATACATGTTATTTTTAATTATTTTGGACTCGCAATACAGTGTATACCACCAAACCTGTTCGTGTAAGGTTTTCGGAGAAATGCCATGGAATCCCATATGGCGGTCCATACACCACATGATAAAATGACGCTATTTGACAAATCTGGTCATAACTTTTACCTCATCAATTCATATATAAGCTGTTTGGTGCTTTAAATCAGAGGTTAACCGATCGTTTAGGTTACTTCGATAATCCAGTTTTTTCTGGAGTTCCAGGCGTCCATGTCTCATGGAGACGAAGCCCACTGACAGCTCTTTTTACTGCTTATTCAATTATCCCTAAATATTTTTAGAGTTCTATACTTCAAGTGTTACAAACTGTGTTAGTTTAGTTCAAGAGCACTTACACATTTCTCAGGTTCATTATTTGGGTTCTAATAACACCTATATTTTTGTTATTGTAGATGAACGCACAGAAGGTGATGATGACACGTCACAGGGAAGCCAACCCAAAGATGACAGTAGTGAGTCAGAGAATGAAAATGAAAACGAAAATGAAAATGGGAATGAACCACAAAGCCAAAATGGTGGCATGCCCAGCCCAGAGGTCCACGAGATCACCAGTGACGAGGAGGAGGAGGAGGGTGGAGATGGGTCCGATGATGACTCCTCAAACTCCAGTACCGATAGCAATGACAGTTCTGAGGAATCACACCAGAGCAATAAGCAAATGGATCAGAAAAAAGAAGAAGAACCCATGGAAAATGGTGACGAAGAATCAGACATTGAAGAGGTGTCTATGGAGGATCCATTGAATCAAACCTCTAAAAATAAAACAATTGTTGTCAATGATACAAAGAGCTTAGCAGATTTGGCTACAAAACAGTCCAAGTCCAATGGGGATCAAAAGGAGCCTACAGTGGTAATTATTGATACTAACTCTATACTGTCTGGAAAAAGTCAAGCTTCTCCCATGCCAACTAAAACGGCTTCGAATTCATTAGATGCTCTCAACTTGTGCCAGAGCATTGCCGCCCGCGGAACCACAATAACTCCAGTAAGTTGTAAATCCAGTGTCTCAACTCAAAGTGTGAACAGTGCAGCCCCACAACCTATACCCAACATATTGCCTTCTCTCACAGATGATATGTTTGTGGTTGAAGCTCCATCTTTTATTGTACCTTATGTCTACGAAAAGCCATCTGTTAAACCTTTCAGAGAGTTTGTAGACAAATTAGGAAAAGAGCTTGAAGAAATAAAACTTAAAGAGGATCAAGAAAAACTAGAAAAGGAAAAAGCTGAGAAAGAGCGGAAGGAGAAAGAGAGGCAAGAGAGGATTGCGAGAGGTGAGGAAGTAGAAGAAGAGGAAAAACCAGTCAAAGAGAAGTCCGCCGAAGAAGTGGCTAAAGAAAAGAAAGCAGAGAAAAGGAAAAGAAAGCAACGAACTGAGGAGGATGATGATTCATGGGATGGTGAGTCAAGTGATGAATCTGATGAAGTAATGAGTGATGATGATACAGTTATCATCAAAGATAAGGATGACTCAATTGAAGAAATCCAAGATCCCATGGGTTTATTTCCTAAAAGCATCCCTGGAAAATCTGATAGTTACTTTGATTGTTCTTTGGGGCAATTCTTTATCAACATTGGTTTGAATTTAGTGCAAGAATTTGTGCAAACTGACCTTTTAAAGCAACAGAATCGTAAGTTATATAAGGAGAAGAAATCTGGTCGCAGCACAAAGGCCACTGAAGCGGCCATTGTGTCTCTCACTCAAAACTTAGAATTCAGCAAGAGAACCAATGCTCCGTATGCCCTCAAAATGAAGAGATGTGAAATTTGTAGTTTTAAGACAGAGTCCATGTTAGTGATGGCTCACCATTTAGAAGCACCTCATATGCGTAATAATATTTATAAATGTAACACATGTGCATTTGAAATTAGAAGTCCTCATGACATCCTATTTCATATGGAGGCAGAACACAACATCAGGGGCAGGCTAGAGAGAGCCCCTGCATACCAACAGTGTGCTAACTGTCACTTTGAAGACAATAGCAAAACTAAACTAGCGCGGCATCTTATTGCCTGTGCTAAGAAGTTCAAGCCAGAATTCAATCTGGGCCCACCTCTGGAGTGGGAGCCGCCTGCAAAAATACCAAAGTTAACTCGTGCTCGCAACAACATGATGGCTCCGTACCAGTCTAACTTCAGTCGATCCCAAGTGGGCATGAACAACATTGGCAGGCCTCCGCTGAACATGAGCACCGTGATCCCCGGGCTGCCGGTGCTGGGCCGGCCGCGCGGCCGCCCGCCCATGTCGGCGCCGCGGCCCGTGTCGCACGCTGTCTCCGGCGTACCCATCATCCGCAGTGGCCTCATGATTATGCATAATAATCCTCCCCCTGGTACCACGATTTCCAACTATCCCATGATACAGAACAGCCAAGGCAGTAATAATGCATCGGCCACGCCTAAAATATCTATAACCCCTCTCCCACGCGCGCCACAGCCCTCTTCCTCGCAGTTAACTCAGAATTCGAAGGCCGCATTTGTCATTTGTGAAATATGTGATGGTTACATCAAGGATTTGGAGCAGCTAAGGAATCATATGCAATGGATACATAAAGTTAAAATCCACCCAAAAATGATTTACAATAGACCTCCTCTGAACTGCCAGAAGTGTCAGTTCAGATTCTTCACCGACCAGGGTCTCGAGCGCCACCTGCTGGGCTCGCACGGCCTGGTGACGAGTTCGATGCAGGAGGCGGCCAACAAGGGCAAGGACGCCGGGCGCTGCCCCGTGTGCGGCCGCGTGTACCAGTGGAAGCTGCTGAACCACGTGTCGCGGGACCACAACATGACGCTGAAGCCGGCGCACCTCTCGTACAAGTGCACCGTGTGCACGGCCACCTTCGGCATGTACAAACAGTTCGAGAACCACGTGTACTCCGCGCACAGCGTGGTCGCCAAGCGCGTCATGGACAAAACCAAGACGAGCGCGCCGCCCAAGCCCGTGGACGGCGACCCGCTGCTGAAGCCGCTCAAGATCAGCGACGAGATCACGATCATCCCGCAGCCCGCCAAGTCCACAGTCACCATCACCGCCACCGCCAAGGGGAAATAGCAACGAGGGGCGCGCGAGGACGGCGGCCCGGCCGACGAACACCAGCTTCTCAGACGTTCCCCCGCCACCTCCAGTATTGTGTACATACAAAGCTAAATCATAACACTATTTAAATAATCATGTTGGAGCCGAGATATAGTGACAAATGTAGCTAATGGAGTAAGTGTGAATGTTATTTTTAATAAATACAAATCAGCTTAAGTTGTAAATTCAATGTGTAAATTACATAGATATCCAACAAATTGTGAGTTTTGCGTCGTATCGTAGGTTCTTCTCACTTTTGTACGGCAACTTGCGTACTGTTTGTTTGAGTGTCACAAATCTAAAGATCTGTATTGTGTATCTGCTATCCTCAATGTATATGAGTGGGTGTGGTGTGTGTGCGAGAGCCGCGCAAGTTGCATATTTTCCTATACCTGGGTAGTTATTTATTGCGGAATTGCTAAATCGTATTTATAGTCTGAATTCTTTTAATAATGTATCACGCCTATTTTAATTTAAAATAGATCAACAGCTGTGTTTTCGAATTATTGTAAAAATAATTTAATTTTAGGTAGATACTTTCCATTATGAATGTATAATAAAATAAATCGATTATGATTATCATAGAATTTAAGTAATTAAGTTAAAACTCTTTAGAATATATTCTTAATTAAGTGAATAATAATTTGAACTGGATACCCTCACAGCCACAGCAGAGCCGCCGGCGCCCGCGCCGCGCCGCATTCATCAGGTCTTATTTATTTCTGATCTCAGGTCAACAGACTGGAATGTTGATTTGGTAAAGGTTTACTAAATTGTTAATGTACTTATAGAACTGAAAATGATGTATTTTTTTTATTTAATAAAAAAGACCATTGTAACTAATTACCGATTTTTATTTAGGTATAACCATGGTTTCGTGAAAACGTAGTTCGCGTTGTGAGAGGAAATTTTGATATGTATAAACCTATCTATTACTTTGCGAGTTACTATCATTTTTTTTTATCAAAAGCTGCTTTAAAAGATAAATTAGCTGCCTGCAGTGCATGGTGTATTACCTCTTTAGCAAAAAAGGCACACCATATAAAATTAATCACATTAGTTGAAATAGGTACGTCTTATTTCATTTTGCATTTATAACTGCATCAAAATTAAATAATATATCTTTGCAAATGGTAAATAATGCTTAGCAGCTAGCTAGATGCACTTCGAGGTAACACTATATTTATTAGATCGTAGCCATCGTCGTAGAGGAAGCGCAAATAAGCGTCCGTACGTAACCTACCCATACGTAGTATACAGTATCTATATCTATAACTAGCAGTCCATCCCGGCTTCGCCCGTGGTACATACATAGCCTATGTCACTCAGGGATAACATACCTATCCAACAGTGAAAGAATTTTTAAAATCGATCCAGTAGTTTCGGAGCCTATTCAATACAATCAAACAAACAAACAAATCTTTCCTCTTTATAATATTAGTGTAGATAGTGTAGATGTACAGTAAAGTAACCTACTGTATGTACTTCATAATAACTAAGTATGATATAAGTAGATGAGCTATATCATATGAGAAACCTACATAAAGTTAGTCATAGTCACTAAAAATCGATAAGAGTAGAAAGTTCCCCAACTTTTTTTACGGATCGGACTGGCGTTGTTTTTTTTCATTCAGAACATGGTCAGGTGCTCGCGTCGGTCCCCTAGCTCCGCGCAACGTACTTGGCTAGAAGGGGCCCCGTTGGGTGGTGCCTCATACACAGATGCACACATACAAAGTAGCATAGTACATACCCCGCCGTCCCTACCCCCGCGAGACTGCCTGCCCCTGCCGCAACCCAGCCTGCAAAGTCTAAATATAGCATAGCTTAGATTTTGTATTTCGAAATAAATTGGCAGAAGGTGAAACGAAGGTCGACAGTCTAAAAGATTTTTGTTGTTATGTAGGTACCTACCTACTTGGGTGAAATCTCACACTTCAAGATACCTTTTGCGTACTCGTACAAGATTACCTAGTACGAGTAGATACCTACCAAAGATACCTACATTACTTTTGCATAGAGTTTTTGTAGCTGCGTAGCCTGCGTAACAGTGCGCCGCACTCCTTGTTATGTATGTAGTTGGGTACTTATATACTTATCTATCAAAATCAATAGCTAAGTACATAGGGCATGTACTGACTTTCTTAGTTACCGTTATAGTTACGTAGCTAATAGGCAACGTTTGTAAGAGACTAACTTTCTTAGCTGTTAGACTGCAATATTTATTTTATTTATCAGATGCAATGCAATCGATCTAGGCTACAACCTTCAATTAGTTAGGTATTGCAACTGCAATGTTTGCAACTTATTTCGTCACGAGTATTTATTTGAAGAAAATGATAATCAATCTACCTGTAAGTACCCCAAACTCAGCCTGTCTCTAGCTTAGCTAGACGAAAGTTTGGGCAAGTCTTGACAGCATCTATGTTCATCCTTTTGCGAGCTGCGAATAGTAAATACGTTAACCACATACTATACATTAATTGATTAATTACATTGATTGAGTTAGCCACAAAGTAAGTTTTATGGGATGCGTGACTTTTATCTTAGCGTGTATAATTACCTAAACCACTCCAGCCAAAGAAAAGAGATTTAAAAAAACAATTAACATGATAATCTCTGGTCTGGTCAAGTAGGAACCTATTTTCTTCCAGATACTTAGTTCTGTTTTGAGCTTCGTCTCCATCTTTTTACGCCGACATCTCTAAGATCCTATTCGACGCCATCGAGCCGTCTGAGCTTGGGTCTGGGTCGGCTTCTACGACCGAGGATCGAGTCTTTAGCTACCGTTTTGGTACTTTGGCCTCATCCACTCTCGCTACATGCCTGTCTGTTGTAGGCGTCCAATCTTGATGGTTTTGATGACTCTCGTCGTACAACTGGTACAGCTCGTGGTTGTAGCGCGAACCCCATCGCTCATGTTCAAACAGCTCCGTAGATACTTACGCCGAATGTATCTTTTGCTCAAATATCAACAGGCGGTCCTCATCCTTCCTACCTACTCAGAACCCAGCATTCAGAACCTTATTATGGGCCTCATTTGGGTTTTGTACAAGAAAATCTTAGTTTTTCTTCCAAGTATTTTTGATCGGAAATATCTCGAGACACCAGAAAATCATTAATAACATTTTGCTGTGGTTTTAGGACGAGTCTGAACTCTGACTTCAATCCTGCTTGGAAATGTATTTGTGTGAAATTTTTTACAACCGGCCGCCACCAAACGACGACCCTAGGAATTCAAGGCAGTGGTTGCTTATGATCCTTTGATCTCCATACGATATCTGCTGGAAGAGATGGATGATTGATTCGTGATTGTAGTGAAACCACACGCGGCCCTCCTGTCAATAGGCATGACTGGCATGACGAATGGAAAAATATTTTTGGTCCATCGGTTAGATTATTAAAAAATATTGTACACGTATTTTTTCTTTTCTCAGAGAAACCAAAAGTGACAAAGATACAGCGTATATAAATTTCGCGTGACGTCACGGCTGGGTACAATTTTTACATACACTCCGGAACTTTGATGCTCCGTATCTTTGTAAATTTTTACTTTTTTGGTAAACTGAAAAATACGGGTCCATTATTTTTGGATAATCTAAAAGACGGACTATACAGTCATACTTTTCGGACACTGTCGTCACCCCTATTATAGTAGGTATTAGGATATCTGGCTTCTGGCGAATAAGAACTATTTTGATCACCAAGAAGAATAACTATTTCGCTTATAAATATACAATATGTAATTTGGTCGGTACATTTCAGTGTTAAAAGTCATTTCCTCCTTCCGGATAAAAATTTTAGCTTATCATATAGTCCAGTGAAGGTACATGGGCTGTTCTGTTTCTTTACACAGAACTTTACATGTAAAGAAACAGAAAGACATCAGTGTTGGCCACTAACTAAAAGAGATAAAACCAAAGGAAACTTTAATATCGCCTAGCTTAGGTATCTGTGGTCTGTGGCACTTTTGGTGTAGTAGGTAGGTAAAAATATGAGTAGGTGCATGTAAAACTGTCCGTCTGTCTGTTCGTCCGTCTATCTGTCTAGGCTGGCCTGTATCTCATGAACCGCGTGACAGCTAGATAGTTGAAATTTTCACAAATTATGTATTTTTGTAACGACTACTAAAACAGAATAAAACAAATATTTAAGTGGGGCTCCCATACAACAAACGTTTTATTTTATAGATACGGAACCATGCGAAACCGACTCGCACTTAACGTCGACGTCACTTTCGACGTACCAGTCGTACTGCGGACTACAGAGAACGCAAGGAGTTATCTCGCTCAACTCTATCATTGTAACCAGCCCACATCTCACATCACAGCCAGCCCAGAGCTCACATCTAGAGCCAGTAAGACCATGGACACAGGTCACTTGCCCTTTCCAGTATGACGTGTGTAACTATACAGTCAAGTGTAAACTGCATATGCAGTGACGCCACTATTTATGCTCTTCTGTCGGATGAAGCGATGTGTTTTATTTAAACCCTTTTCAGAAAAAAGAGGGTTCCAACTTATAGTTTGCCGCTAACGGTAGTCTGTCTGTCTGTCTGTGTGTCTGTCTGTGGCATAGTATACCGTTCGAAACGAGAGCTAGAGAGCTATGTTTGAAGAACGCTTTCCCTAGCAAAAAATAGATGGCTCGATGTCAATTCGTATTAGTAGGACCGCTACTCGTCACTTGATGGTGTTCTTGACAGTCGCGGAGTTTGTTTTCTATTTTCCTAGAAGTAAGCATAGTATGTATACAAGTAAGTATAGACTCCAGGTGTGTGTTACTGGGCACGTACACGCGTACTTATAACAGCAAATGACTGAAAAGTTGAGCCTGGCTGATTTATTTTTTTAATAAGCAGGTACACTACCACAGCATTGACCAGTTGTGGTTGTGATTTTGTGATTAGATGTGATTAGGTTAAATATCTTATAGAACGTGAAAAGAACATAATTACCACATAAATTAAAAACCACAGGCTATACTAGATCACCAGGCGGCTGCATACTTTCGTATGGATTTGCCAAACTTTATTTTTTTTTATTGTTATTTTAGTGATGTGTATATATAGCCCGTGGTTCGATTTATAACGGGTATGTCCCTTCCACGTTGTATGCGATACAGTCAGTATCAAAGAAAGCTTGACGGATGAGTTCACAAACTATATATAGGGATCAAAAGGGAGACAAGTTTATGAATAAAAAGAAATTTGAATTTTCCCTCTTCAATACTTCATTCACACGACTTTAGCCTATAATCATCTGCTAATCATGGACTTCAGCTTCAGTCAGTTTAATCATCATTCATTCTTATTCGTTCTTATTTAGTATTGCCCTATGTTGCCGGTTGCATGCACTGCAAACTATAAGAAGTCTACCACTATCATTGCTATTAACCGAGCAGTACTTTCAATAGTATTTGTAATATCGATAGTATTGTTGCTTTTTATAAACTAACGATACTATCGATAATGTTGTTTTTCAATAGTTTCGATAGTATTGATACAGTCGAAGAGAATTTATTCTTTTTTTGAATGTATGTATATAAGTGTTGCATACATAACTATCAACAGTTCGACTATCGATAGTTGACAAAAACCGTTACAATATCGACGGGACTATCGAGAGTATCTAAACTACCGATAGTATTAATATTACCGATAGCCGATACTACCGAAAGTATCGATTGTCAATAGTTTGCATTACTATTGGTAAAAGTATCGTTAGTATTGATACTATTGAATTTAAATACTATCGACAGTATCGATACTGTAACTACTATTTGTATGAAAAATTATCTATAGCTAAATTTACTATAGATATTACAATGATATCGATATTAGGTAATAGAATAGAATAAAATAGAAAATCTTTTAATTCTATCGAAAGTTTTCTGCACAAATAGTACCTTTACTATTAAAACTATCGATAGTCCTCGATAGTGTTACTGAATTCCCGAGGACACGATAGTAACGATAGACTATCGATATTTTTACCACCGACCCGTTGCTATACCATCAGTACCAGCTAAAGTGTGTGAGCGTGTGCTTCACAATAAAATTTACAACCAATTACGCTCTTTTCTATCCGATGAACAACACGGCTTCAGAGAAGGGAGATCAGTAGATACCAATCTTTTAATAATAGTAAACTACTTAACAGAGGCTATGGATAACGGTAACGAAGTAGACGTAGTATATTTTGATTATCAAAAGGCTTTCGATAGGGTGGACAACGATATATTACTATCACATTTACAATCAATGGGTTTTACACCAAAGCTAGTGACATTATTTTCAGACTATCTACGAGATCGGCAACAATTTGTGAAATATGGCTCTTACACCTCCGAACCTTATCATACACGTTCAGGAGTTAGTCAAGGATCTATATTAGGTCCACTATTATTTCTTATAATGATAAATAACTTAGCGAAAGTGGTAAAACATGCAAAATGTTTGTTATATGCTGACGACCTCAAGTTAGCCTTAGAAATTAGGAATGATACAGATCGTCAATTATTACAGCAAGATATAGATGCTGTTCAAAAATGGAGTAAACAAAATAAAATGTCATTTAATGTAAACAAATGTTGTGTTATGACATTTGGACGAAAACAATTCAAGACACACCACGAATATGTTTTAAATGATAATATTATCAGCCGTGTTAAATCATATAAAGATCTTGGTGTAAAATTTGACACCAAATTAACTTTTCATGATCATATTTCATCTTTAGTTAAAGAGAGTTTCAGACGTCTTGGTTTCGTTTTACGAAACTCAAGTGACTTTACTAATCCGTATGCAATTAAACTTTTATACTATGCATTAGTTCGCAGCAAACTTGAATCCAGTAGCTCCATTTGGAACCCTCATGAAACAATGCATTTCTAAGATACCTCTATAAACGTATCTACGGATATTATCCCTACCTATATCCTACGTTGTTTCTTTTAGGGTCTCTCGGGTTAAACTCACTTAGAACCCGTAGAGATCTTGGGCAATTGATTATTTGTCTAAAAATATTACGTAACTTTATCGACGTCCCTGAGCTTCATAAACACCTTTGTCGCCTGAATGTGCCAAATAGATGTTTGGTGCAACGCTCGTGTCAGCCGCGAAAACTGTTCGCCCCGCCGATAACACGCACGGTATCGCATGAGCAAGCTCCTCTATGTCGCATGCTTACAGACCTTAACGCATTCCTGAATCAGCAACCTGAATGTGATGTGTTTACTGATGGAGCGAATGTGATTAAGGAAACTGCTTATATATTGCGAGTATGATGAAAGTGAGTCGACTTGTATATAATATATGTTTTAACTGTAAGTACATACATTTAGTTATATTTAGCTATAAATTCTCTAGATACTGTAATTGGTAAAAAAACCGTTGTATTTAGTCTTACAATAAATAAATAAATAATTTTTTAATATTTTATACTATTGCTTGCAAGTCTTGCAACACTAATGTATATTTTATTTTTCATTCACATTCATTTCATTTCATTCAATAAACAATCATTCAATTCATTTCATTCATTTATCTCTGGTGGTGTCTGCGGTAAGTGCGCTCTTTTATTTCGAATTTTCGATTTAAATAACTATGTACCTATGTTGTAAGTTAATTTTCTTTTATTTAATTAGGTTATCGTCGTAGAGTAGTGTCTGAGATTTTTCATACATTTATTTGCAATAATTTTACATAACCTCAATTTCTAGCTAAAGTTACCCTTTCCACGTGGTAAGGGTCTTATTTTTTACCCTAAAATAAATCAGCAACTCGTATACACAATAAATAACGACAATTATTGATTTTGATAAGTAAGATAAGCTTTTTCTTGTCTGACACCTGATAGGTTAGATAAGCCTGTTTGGTTAGGTAGGTAGGAGTCGATGTCCAATCTTGTAGATAAATAGTTTATGGGTACAGCTTTTTCTGGCCAATAGGCAAACATTTTTTATTGGTAGGTTTTTCAATGATGAGAATAAACACGAGCCGAAAAGTGTTGTTATGATTTAACACGTGATTTCAAATGATAGGCCTGATGACGTCTTCAGGTCACACAGGGTCATGACTTGTGATTCGGGAGCTAATAGTCTTTTAATTTGTTTTCAGATGCTGACCTTTGATTTCAAATCTGCTATGAGACTGGTAAGTAAATATAACTGTCTTAGTTCTAAATTAATTAATATAAATATACCTATAAAGTCTAACAAAATATACTGTAATTATTTTAAGGATGTATTCAGTCCGTAATAGTAAACAACTTTCCCCAAGAAACATTGGAAATATGAAAAACAATTTTTGGCTATCCATACAAACTTGGATCAGCTGCGGTCAATTTTTAAGGAAGGCCAAAAGTTACTTTTTATATTTCTTTATATGTGTTCCTTGGGAAAGTTAATTAAAATCATGGACTGAATTTACCCTTAAAATAGTTTCAGTATGTTGTTAGACCTTACATTGTTAATGTAAGGCAGAGCTATGTCTTCTTGGTTTCTCTGAAAACCCTAGACACAAAAGCTGAGAGTAACCACTATGGTGGTTAATATATAGGTTCAGTACTGTGGTTCAGTACCATAATGATGATACAAAACACGAGCCAAATATGTGTTATTTTGATAACTACGTGATACCAAAAATGATAGGCCTGATTTCAGCCTGAGTAGCACAAACATGCTGACGTATTTATCATTGCTTGATAGTATTCTATTGGTTTCAGATGTCTCGCAGAGGTGCCGCCTTGCTGGCCAACGAATATGTGAACAATAAGGACAATGGGTGAAGAGAACATGTTAAGGATTTGTTCAACGAGTCAATTATTTAGTCAATTATTTTGAAAAATTTCCTTATTGTCTAAAGTTGTTATGATAGTATGAAATACTACATATACTATGACTATGTAAGGGTCGGCCTAAAGGTGGAGGCAAATGTCCAGCAGTAAGAAATATATTGTTTTCAAAAAATTAAGTTCGTACAAGTATTCCCACCCTATTTGGGATCCAAGGCCAAAAAAAATGAAAATAAATGATTTATGATGAATTCTTACTTTTATTTAAATCATTTTCTTATCTAAAATTTACAAATGGGTCATAATTTTAAGTAGCTACCTCTTAAATAATTGATATTTACAATACTTATTCATTAGACTAGTCTAATCAGCCTTTCAATTTTTTAAATGCTTAAATTAAAATTCAAAAATATTGTTTGTACTTAGTATATACATTTTAAATGGACTAAATATACAAAAATTCTATGTCTATGAAATATACAATACAAAATATACATCATAAATAATCATAATGTAACAAATTAAATGCAAACAAATTAAATGCAAACAAATTAAATGCAAAAAACAAATTAAATGCAAAATAAAAATGTAGTAATGAAAGAAGGTGCAAGTTCCACTTATTGTGTTGGAGGGTTCCGCGGATTGAGCTCAGTGACGTTGCTCAGGCGTACAGTAATGTCGGTGAGCGCCATGTTAGGAAGGATGAAGTCCTCGATGTTGGTGGCCGTGCGCGACGGCCGGTCGAAGGGGAAGCCCATGGCGCGCGCGTCGGGGTACTTCTTGTCGCGCAGGCCGCAGAAACTGGACGCCGCTTTGCAGGACAGCTCGGAGCCGTCAGCTTGCTCAATCTAAAGAATAGTCAACATTATGTACATGTCATTCTCAATCAAGCGTTGCAGGATTATCAATAGTTGGGCCTTGAAAAATTGTCACAATATCGATAGCCAGTAATTGCTTTGCTATAACAGTATAACTATTGATGACAAGAAAAACTATCGATAGTTTCTGTTGCCTATAATATCGCAAACTACTTGTTATTGCCTATCAATAGGTCGATATTGTGACTATCTTTCAAGGACACAATGCTATTGATAATACTATTTATTTATTTGTTTTCAAGGGGATCCAACAGCTAATACAATAATTAACACAATTTCAATGAATATCGGAAAGCCAATAAAAGGTTCCCACGGATAGCACTAGATTACATAAAAATTATTACACCGAGCTTATATGTATCAAAAATAGCAGAGCATCCGCATTTCCAGTATATACTATCGATAGTCAATACTATTGCTGCAACCTGTGGCTGCAACACTCTCAAATATTTAATTTATGCTAAAGGCGCTATTCTGCCAGCCTAGCGTATCTTGTAAAGATATCACTGATATCAAAAAATTAAGTAGGTAGTATATAACACGCACCTTGTCCAATTCATAGTTGGAAAGCATCACAAACAGCACGTAGGGAGCGCCGGCCTCTGTTCCTTTAGGCACCAGCATGTGCTGCGGCCACCCGCAGCCGCAGAAGTTGAAGGCCGCCAGGTCCTGCCGGCGGGGGTCGTCGGCCTGCACCGACAGGTCGCGGAAGGTCTGCTCGAAGGGGATGGTGAACGACGACTCCGTGGACTGGCGGGTGATGGTGTTCTGCCCGGATTTTACTGGAAAGCAAATGCGAGATTACGAGGTGCCCTAGGGTGCGCAGTATTATAAAAAGTACCTTATATATGCATTGGAATGTCTGTTCAAGTCGTCATCAGGACATAAGGTTAATACGTTTATTTACATTCTATAATAAAACTGTACAGTTAAACACAAAAGTGCTCGCGTATATAGATCCTTGTAAACATATAATGTGTTTTAAAATTGGGTTTTAGACTATCGCGCTTTGAACTTAGCATTAACCTTTTTTGTTGTTAGCCCCCAACAAAAAAGAGGGATGTTATAAGTTTGACGCTAACGTCTATCGGTCTGTTTGTCTGTCTAAAAGTCAAGGCTTTCCAGCTAGCAAAAAAAAATGGAGCTACGCATATCAAGGTCATATCAAAGTTCCGCTACTCATCACTAGAAGCATTTATGATGGTCGAGGCTTTTTTAATTTGCTTGGCACATAAACTTGTGTCAACGTTTTGAATGAGTTACATTTTTTGTGTTAGCAGAAGGATGCACCAGTCTGTCTGTGACGATAAAAGATGTAACTCCTATTTGAAACGTTAGCGCAACAAAAAAGGTTTGTGCTATAATGCTAAGTCCTGTTTATAATCTTAATCATAAGTAATTCCATTATTTTGCCTACCTCAATGTCTCTAACAACCCAAAGGTTGGCTGTAAGATAATGCTTTTAGTATGTTGTGCCATACAAATTGTATTTTGTACAATAAGGTTAAATAAATAAAAATAAGTTTAATATATTGAAGTTCCTTACGCGGCGTGACGAATCTGTCCATCTCGATGAACATCTTGCGCTGGTCGGAGAGCGCCCAGGCGAGGTTGCGTTCGTCGAACTTCGGGCAGATGAAGATGCGGACGGTGGTACGGCGAGCGCTGCCCGTGTTGTTCACGTTGATCCTGAAGTGAGGGAACAAATACAAACAACATTATTTTAACAACTTCTTCAGACAGCGATTTGGCTATAGTTTTACTACCTCTTTAAGAATACTGCATTCTTAAAGAGGTAGTAAAACTATACCTGGGCGACCGAGCTTTGCTCGGTTACATCTCAAACATTAACTATTTTTTTTTAAACTTGTCTAAAAACAATGCAAATAAAAAAAATTATATAAACTTAAACATAAAAAAAAACAAAAGTAAGTCACCGAGTGGGATTTGAACCCGTAACACTCTTTCTAGCAGTCGCTATCCTTAACCACTGAGCTAAATCAAGGCGGTCGCGGCGCGACGAAATTAGCGACCATATTCTGCGTGGAAAGAAAAACGCACGAAAACTCGAAAACACGCGTTTTCCCAAACATAAAACTAATCTAGATCGATTGTTTACCCCCAAAAACCCCCATATACAAATTTTCTGCGATATCGTTAGAGCCGTTTTCGAGATCACAGAAATTTATAAATAAATATATATACATACATACAAGAATTGCTCGTTTAAAGGTATAAGATTATGCGAAGTTTTATAATCGGCCGCCGCCCGACGTCTACCCTACTTGGGAATGCAGCTGTAGTACGAGATGAATGCGCTTAGTCCTTTGTGGTCCTATTATATTCCAGCAGCCATGTACGGACTAGAATTAGCTTCAGACAGTTAAAATGTATAGCACTTATTTTTTTAAGTCAAGTAGGCACTTATCTGATAGAAAATAAATCGACATTATTTCGATGTGGTTGGTTCGTTTTGGTAGATAAGGGATAAGAATACATTGGTGAGAACGATAAAAGTAAGATAAGTAGTCACCAACACCAACAGAAGCTATCGGCTCCGCCCATTACTTAGGTATCTCGTCGGTACTTGCCGATAAGATCGATATAATAAATTAAAGTAAATATTTACCGCAACTGTTTTGTTTTTAAACTATCGCGCTTTGAACACATTAATTGTTTATAAACGTCCACGTAGGATGTAACTCCTATTAAACGTTAGAGGAAGCATAATAAAGGTTCGTGCTTAGCCTCCGTTTATTTAATAAATTCATAATATTTCGTTTGGCAAGCGCCTAGGCAGAAAGTTAATACCCAAAAAAAATATATATAGGATATTAACTTTACTCAACATACATATATTTTTTGTTGAAATTTCCCAACTTACACACAGAAAAAAATATTCAAATATGCAATGGGCGGTATTATTGCAAAAAGCGATTTCTTCCAGACCACCTTAGTGAAAGAAACTGTTTAAGTAAGTTTAGCAACTTACACGTATCTGAAAGGTCTGTGGTTGAGATGCGTGAACCTGGCGTACACAGGCCCTCGGTTGGAGAAGTCCAGGCCTCGCGACAGGTCCACGTCGCTGGACATCCAGAAGGTGCCGAGAGTGTTACTGTCGCCGGTCGATGACTCTATGTTTGCTGATGTTACTTGCACTCCTGGATTCTCGAGCTGTTTAGAAATAATAACATGTAGATCTTTGTTGAAAACGTTCAAATAAAACTTTCAATGTAGCCGAAGTATAATCATCATCACCAGGTCTTTTTGTTTCCACTGCAGGAGCACGACCCTCTATGTACTACCAGAGCCATACTTGGCCAAAGCAGCCAGAGGACTTGGCCTAAACTTTCCATGCTGGCCAGACGGATTGGAGAGGTCTCTCTAATGTTTACAAGCTTTGTTTAGCTTGTATTTCCTAAGTCGCCTTCTACGACATCCACGGGAAGACTTGGAGTAATCCTATTGTAAGTACTTTGCCGGGAACCACACGGCATAGATGTATTATACCTAACTATATATAAATTACTACGAAATGTTTGCTATGACCTATAGGGTTGATAAAAAGGATTGTATTTTAATTATAAGACCATATAAAAGCTCTTGTTAGCAAATGCAATGCAAATGTAAAGATCATTGTGACGAGTTGGGCTTGCTTACCTCTGATCGTGTGTAGGGACGAACGAAGGTAGATTCCTTGTAAGTTTGGAAGAAGTCGTCGATCCACGCGTGCCAGCGGTAGAAGAACGGATCACGCATCGTGGTGGCCTCGTCCGCAATCACGCCGAAAGATTCCTGAATAACATGTTATAGCCTTTTAAGAGGAAATTCAGTATCTAAAAGTTTAAGTCTAGTTATGTAATATAGGTATGTACTATTTTCGTTGCTACATCTTTACCCTTGACAAATCGTAACTAGATATAAACTTGCAACTGAGTGGATAGTACGGTCATCTGTCATGATTACGTTTAAAAAAGTCCCCAGTGGGGACGACGTTACTGGGGACGAATGGGATAAGTATAGTATACCTTATAGCACCTTATAGTAAGTAACGTTACCTACCTACCCAAAATATGTTGACGTATACTTAACTCAGTACCACAATTATTTCTAACTAGCCGAAGCCCGCGCCTTCGTTCGCGTGAACTTTATGGCTCCGGAAAATGCTTATCAGGCTGAACAACATTTGCTAAAGCTTTTTTTATATATCTTTTAGTTAAGCTGGAACATTATGGTTCTGCATCAGGTGTTCCATTCAAATCCGTCCAGTATTTCCGGAGATTAGCGTGTACCAACAGACAAACAGATTTTATTTTAAATTCTTACTCTATTAGTATATTTCCATCGCCCAAATATTTTTTTTGGAAATATATTCAATGTACAGACACATTTTTTACTGTTTTATTATATGTATACCTAGATGAAGAAGAAAATCACCAAAATGTTTAAAATCTTACCAGATAGCGGTGGTTAGGGTCGTGCACGTACGCCGAGAAGCTGTGTCCGTTGTTGTGCACGCTGCCGTACAGCTCCCTGTTCGGAGACAGGATGCTGGACTCCAGCATGTTGCCCAGCATGTCGATGTCTAGCGGCTGCTTCGTGCCGTTTGGCTAGCGGGGCAACAGATGCGATGTTAGTTGAATGATTCGACATTTTTCTATTTGCCCTTGGGACTTAGGTACGGATTATGATCAATTAGTATTTTTTATTATTCAGTTGATAGGTACTTTATGTCTTAACGTGGAGATTTTATGTTCTTTTTTATGAGGGCGAAAGCTTGAAAGTTTAAAAAATAAAAAAGTTAAATACTGTTTTAACCGTCTTCAAAAAAGAAGGAGGTTATCAATTCGACTAGTATGTTTTTTTGTAGGTATCTTTTCCACCTGTGAACTGATTTTTATTTTATTTTATTTGAAAGCACTTACTACCAAGTTTGTCCCATATTAATTTGGTTAAGTTAAGATATAATGAAGAGCTTTGGAGATATGGAAGAAACTCCCGAAAGAAAATGTTAAAAATGTAATTATTAAGTAGATACTTCACTGGTCAGTTCAATAAGCGTAGGTGCAATAGACTATGAATGGTATATGGTAAATCGATATAAGTAGTTATGATTGTGTCATCAACTCATCACTGTTCGCTTATGGACATCGCATGTGAAGAAGAAGGCTATTTCTCAATCCTTAAGTACCTATGCCCTTGAAATCGGCACCCGTTCATTATCATCATCATCATCCACAGCCTTGATCCTCCCACTGCCGGGAAAAGGCCGCTCTTAATGAATGCCATTTATTTGAAATGAAAAAATTAAGTATATATTTAGTCTTGTTCTAGTCTGAGAGGCATACTCCACAGACTACTTTCTTCTGTTCTAGTCTAGAGAGGCATACGTTACTCCAAAGACTAGGTACTTAGAAAATACTCACCAAGGTCGCCATGCCCGTAGCGACGGCCTCCTCAAGGTTCCTCCTCCAGCGCTCCATATCCGCGAGGGAGACGTTGAGCCCGTCCACCGGGCGATTCAGGTCCTGCCAAGTCATGTTGGCCTGTCGTGGCGGCCAACCGCGCGATGACGTCAGACTGTCCAACTTCGGGAAGTAAGCCTCCGGGATCGGCTCCCGCCAGTTGCTGAACTTCTTCACGCGTTTTAGGGCGTTGTTAAGGCGTTCACAGTTGTAGCTGTAGGGTTGACAAAATATGTTAGTAAATATACAAGTTGTATAAAATAAAGCCAAGGCTATGGTGTTTTTAGCTAGCTCTTTTACTGACTCTTATGTTACAAATGCCGTACAAACGCACATATTTCAGCTTGAATAATTTTTTCACCAGTATTGGCTACTAACACAATATGTAATGAATATAGATAGGTAGGCACTTATACAAAGAGCTCATATTTTGTTAACTAGTTTCACTTTAATTCTTTGTTTATTTATAGAGCCCCGCTCTGTCTGTGTGATAATCAGTCGTGTGCGCGTCGTCGTAGTGCCACGATCGTAAATCCGATCAAGGGAACGACAACGAGCGCATGTTTGCATCTCTTTACGTTTGTTTATGATTTGGTAATTTTCTATCAAATTCTTACCGTGCTATGATTTGTTGATGCATGTAGAAGAAGAGTTCACCACGACGGTCTTTAGCGACGATGGATCTGTCGGAGGCTGTGAATGGGTACACCAAATGCCAATGCCAATGATGCAGGTTTATACCGATATCTTCACGCCAGTAAGCTAAACGATGTTCCTCTTCTAAGTCTGTTGCTGTGTAATCCCTTGGAATGATGATAGGAGTTCTCTGTGTGAAAAAGAGTTAGGCTTTATATTATTAATCGTCGATATTCTTTTGCCTTAAAGTATTAAGAAAATAAAATGTCAAATACATTCCGTTTTACACATCAATTATTCAAGACTAATTCAATGAACTGTTTTTAAAGAATTGTTAATAATGATTTTACTTACTAATAAATATCGTAAGCATATCATTTTGGTTTATTTAATGCATGGGCAATTTATTGTAGTGATGAAAGAACACAGCCCGAACAAAAATGTTCTCTATAGATAACAAATACCAAACTTACAGATAACAAATACACAAGTGTAGTGGCAACGGAAAACGGAACGTAATTATTGCGAAAAGTCACGTAGGCCACTGATTCAGCGCGCGTGTTTATTATTTTTACAAAATTATAACCTGAGAGTTAAGAATAACTACTTTATTTATACTCGCAATGTGTTCCTTTTGAAGCTGTAAAATGGAAGACTTTGTTAACGATCCAGGAGTGGTTGTAGTTCGTGCAAAACCCGAAGGACAGAGGAAAACTTTTAAGCCCAACATTCGGTCGGTGACTAAAATTCCTGATGAGTTATTAAACGACCCCTTGCTGAATAGAGCGTGTGAATCATTACCTCAGAATTACAACTTTGAGGTCCACAAGACGATATGGAGGATAAGGTCATTGGGGGCGAAGAGAGTGGCTTTGCAGTTGCCTGAAGGTAACCTTTGTTTACACTTCATTCAGTTACATTGTATTTTATTTTCTGTACTATTATTTCAGTTTAATTAATTTTTCAGGCCTTACTATGTTCGCAACTACGTTGTGTGATATTATTGAGACATTTACGGAAGCAGACACTGTTATTATGGGCGACGTGACGTACGGAGCCTGCTGTATCGACGACTTCACTGCGCTCGCTCTCGGCGTGGATCTCCTAGTGCACTACGGACACTCCTGTCTAATTCCCATCGACCAGACTAGTGATGTTAAGGTTCTATACATATTTGTAGATATAAAAATTGATCCATCACATTTTGTAGAAACTATCAAAGAAAACTTCCCTAAAAGAACGCATTTGGCGTTAGTTAGTACAATACAATTTGTGACAACATTACATTCAGTAGCTAAGAATCTAAGGACTGAAGAGTACATAGTCACCGTGCCTCAGTGCAAGCCTCTTTCCCCTGGCGAGATTTTAGGCTGCACGGCACCAAAACTAAGTGCAGATGTTATCATATACTTGGGAGATGGAAGGTTTCATTTAGAGTCAATCATGATTGCTAATCCTAAAATTCCTGCATATAAATATGATCCATATGACAAAAAGTTCACATCTGAAATATATGAACATGAACTGATGCAGGAAAACAGACAGAATCAAATCAAAACTGCTGAGAGTTCGGGAAGCTTTGGTTTAATTCTTGGAACACTGGGCAGACAGGGAAGTACCAAAGTGCTGAGTAATTTGGAGAAACAAATTCGGAATTCAGACAAGAAATATGTGAAGATTCTTTTATCAGAAGTTTTTCCTAGTAAACTGGCCTTGTTCAAATTGAATGCATTTGTCCAAGTTGCATGTCCAAGATTATCAATAGACTGGGGCACTGCCTTCCCAAAGCCTTTGCTGACACCATATGAGTTTTCAGTAGCTTTAGGAAATAGCAAATGGTTAAAAGAAGATGGCACATATCCCATGGATTTCTATTCCAATGACAGCCTTGGACCATGGACCCCTAACTACAAGCCTGTGTATTGTTCGGGTACAGATAAAAAATGTGATAATTGTTGTGAAGGCAAAGGAAAATAGTATACTTACAGGGACACCTCTAGGCACGACTGCAGCTGTCTCTCTGGCCTGAGAGAACACTTGGGAGTCCAAGAACTTAGATGGAAAAGTCTCAGCAAAGTTCTGAATCGGTATGTTCTTGGTGTCTGGTCTGAAATGTAAACTAATTAGTTCACTAATTGTGAAGAAAGAACATGACTTAAATGAATCTACTTAATGTTAGCTGTAAATATGTAAGTAGTAGATTATATTCATAATTATGGTGTTGTTGAAAAAAGCAATAAAATGTATTTAAAATTATATGTAAACTTCTTAGTAGTTTTTTGTGGCAGGAAAGTGAGAATTAAGTTGCCTAGAGAAAAGTCACAAATTCACTCAATTTTATATACTTTTCTACCAATGTTACTGCAGCATGTGCTAAGTTCTACTAAGCTAAGTACTAAAGTTTAACATATTTTTGATTGGTACCTGTGCATCAGAGCTACTGAATAGCAGTAGTTGAAGAGCTGGGGGTTCAGGTTGCCTCTCGCGTACACACATGTTGAGAGGAGGTTATCTAGCTGGTCAACCGGAACATCTAGGAGGAGAAATGTGTAGCTAAATTATTTGAAATAAATTTTTATTTTGTATTTTAATACTTTTATTTCATTGACAACAGAACATCACATCAAAATAGTTCAAAATAATAAATCAGATTAAAACAAGTCCTTTATAGATTTTTTATATTAATTTATGAAACTATGCTTACCTACTCAGGGTCAGTTCAGAAAGAGAGGAAATATTCCTGAGCAAGTTATTAAAACTCAATTGTAAATAAGACCATATTACCATAGCCCAAAGTGTGTAAATGTTTAAACATGACAAAATGAACTGTATGGCAAAAGTTTAAAGTTTATTTTCGAATGTCATACAAAGTCCTCTTCTCGGCGCTCCTCTCGGTCTGAACTATTCACCATCCTCAGCTTTTTGGGGTCCACCGTTGGGCATAAGCCTTTTTTTCAGAGCCCAGAGAATACGAATAAGATTAAGAGCAGCTACACAATACTCACTCAAGAGCGTGTCAATGACCTCCGTGGCCATCTCCTGGTGCTTGGGCAGGAAGAGCGAGAAGTCAGCATCGACGGGAAGCTGCGAGGCCAGCGGAAACTGCGGCGGGCTGCGCAGGGGCGCCAGCTTTATTCTGTCCTCCGCTTCGTCTCCGAAACGGTTGTTCAGCTCTAGACCATTGGCTTCGTAGTCTTTAGGCTGCGGACGGTTTGAAGACTTGTTTATATATAAACAGTGAGTATGACTATGGGATTATCTGTCTGTCTGTCCTGACGGGACCCTATTACTAAGATTCCGCTGTCCGTCTGTCTGTCACCAGGCTGTATCTCATGAACCGTGATAGCTAGACAGCATTTGTTCCCAAAGTTAAAATTTTCACAGATTATGTATTTCTGCTGCTGTTATAACAACAAATTCTAAAAACAGAATAAAATAAATATTTAAGGGGGCTCCCATACAACAACCTGATTTTATGTAGGTGCGGAACCCTTCGTACGCGAGTCCGACTCGCACATGGCCGGTTATTTAATAACCAGGAATTACAAAAAGGGTATTAATCAATGCGGTATTCACTAATATGTAGTTTGTGCATTTCTTCAGAAAGCTTAACATATTCGTAAAAAAAAACTACTGCAATATTATGTACTTTTGTGAAAATATTCATTATAGCATTTATAGGCATCAGATGCAATAAATAAATTACGTTTATTTCAGACATTACGCATCTATATTTACAGAGATTTAAAGTGAAACAAAATACTAAAATTAAAATAAAATTATATATGCTATAAGAGCAATAGTGATTGCCACTTCACTTGCGTCCAATTAAGTATCCATATTGTATGAATGAACTCACCAGTAAATCCTCAGTAAGCTCGAAGAGCGTGCCTTTGTCGCCCTTTGGGGTGATAAGCGGCTCGTTGGGACGGTCGAACAAAAGCTGGAAACCCTTCGTCGTGTCGGCCATTTTGCCAATTTATTAGAAAAAGAAATAGACAAATTAAAATAAATTAAAACAAAATAAAATTGAGTACAAACGTCCACACTTCACAGAAACTGTGAAGTGGAAGTGCTCGTAATGGTGCTAGATGAAGTTTTTATACTAACAATAGTTCGGAGTGCAAAACGTCTGTTTGGAACTTTGGACAACTGAGTGCAAAACCGCAGCGTAGTTACCGCAGACCTGATAAGGTTTGGATCGTGAATCCGTGAGAACAGGATGAAAGATAAGTTGACAATATTGCAGCCAAATGAATAAAAAATAACAAAAAAATATATATATATAGAAAGCTAGGGACGTAAGGAAATAAACTGAGTTATGGATAAGGTGTTCCTCAAGGAATAATGTTAGGGCCATCAAATTTTATTACATTCACACCCTTGACCAGAGAATGGCATAAACTCGTTAAGCACTGTTAGATCTGCTTTTAAGTAGGTAATAATGATGATACCAGGTTAGCCCGTAACATATTTCAGATAAAAAAGGCGGAAGAATAAGAATAACTTGTATTTGGTTTCTATATACAAAACCGTTGCCTTCGAAGGCAGTTTCCGTTACCAGGCAACTAAGTGCTGGAATAATATCCCGCCGCCTCAAAGATCATTAACTTCCAAATCAACGTTCAAAAAACATTTAAAATTATTATTATTAGAAATCCAAAAAGAATCTTAGTTGCCTGGTTAACGAAACTATCTATACATTATATTATAATATTTAATAAGTATGTATTTTATTTTATAAAATCTTCAACTTCTTTCCCATATACCTAATCCTTCATTTTGCGTTTCCCATGGTATCGTCCTCTAGCATATTTTGTTTATTTATTATTATGTTTGTGCTATCTGTACTATATAATATACCTACTTACTTAAGTGTGACGCGACCGTTTTGCTGCACGTACCCGCGAGAACCCACAGGCGGCAGCTGAAAATCAGTGCCTCGCTCTTGCAGTGAGATACGCGCTGAGCTTCTGCCTATTTGTATCACTGCGACACATAATCACAGCCTGACTGGTGTGTTTGTGTTAATTTCGTTGGTTTAATTATTGTATTGTTTTGTGATGTGTGTCTTTGTTGGTACAAATAAAGTCTTTATCTATCTATCTATATATACCAAATAACCAATTTTTCTTTTTCTCGTATTGCGTTAGTCAGGGCACTGCGTCGAATTGCATATCACGTTTTTACGTCTTTACTTATCTCTTGGTAGTAGTATATTATAAAGCATGTATTTTTTTCTAAATACATTATATTCCATAACGTTATGTGACGGGTTGCTAGACTAAGGAGCATCGCCTATTGACACGATTTTCGCGCCCATTTCTGAGATTGGCTTTTACGATCTTCGCGGGAAGCAAAGCAGCTGTTACTTTATACGTTTGTTATTATAGTTACTTACAATTTTTAATTTTGTTGCATATAAAATTGACCACAACACCCAGTCTTGATAAAGATACCGCAATCCATATCAAATTAAACATTGTTACCAACGGAATAATGTGGGAGAGAGAATGGGACGTACAAATAATGAAAAACAATACGTTTTCGTTCAAATAATTTTTATTTAACATCACTAAAAACTAAAAAACAATCACTAAAGTGACAAATTGTAAAATTGAAATAAATTTGTACCTACATGAGAATCACAATAATTGGACTAATTTAGTTTAGCTTCAAGCTTTACTTTTCTGTCAGGAATTTGCAGACGACATCGAGGAATTTCTCTGGTTTCTGGCTGTGGACCCAGTGGCCTGCGCCTTCGATGAACACCAGTTCGGCTAGGGGGAAATACTCTTGAATTTCAGGTAAGTCATTTTTTCTGAAAAATATATAAACAATTTATTTGTGCATGTGGAAGTGAGTTGAAGAAGTGACGGCCTTTGCCCAACACATAATGATATGACACTGATGGTAGTGTACTACCATGTAACATATCACATCTTTATCCTGTACAGGGTGGGCAGAAACAAGGATCACAAAATCCAAAGGTTAGCAAGGCTTAATATGATAAATATAGAATATGAAAATGGGAGTATGACAAATTTATTTGCCAAGCAAATTAAAAAAACCCTTCAACTTTCAAGAATGCTATCTAGTGAGTACCAATACGACTTGATATCTGTAGCGCCATCTTTTTTTTTGCTCACAAAGCCCTGATTTAACCCCCAATAACTTTAAACGGCTGAACTGATTTTCATGAAACATAGCTACCACCACAAGGGAACTTGCTTTCACGTGAAAAAATCGAATTGAAATCGGTACATCTGTTCGAGTGCTAAGATTCTACCGACAGACGTTAGTGTCAAACTTATAACACCTCTCTTTTATGTTGGGGGTTAAAAGGTAATCATCACAAACAACAGTCACTCCAGCAGTTGACTTTATCTTGTACAAACACAGTTATATGAGACATGTCTAAAATTCATAATAAATAACTGCAAGAAAAGCTATGTACTTTTCACAGTAGAATGCTCCATTTACTACTACTTTATGAAAGAAAGAAAGAAAAATTGTTTGTTAGTTTTTCTGATACATTACTCAGTTTTATTTGTAAATGTTATATTATTGTTGTAATACATATTTCAATCAAAATAAAATGTTATTACCCAATGTAATCTGACAAGGATCCTCCTATGAACATGGTAGGTCCACAGTATTGCAGTCCCTTCAAGCTAGATGGAAAGCAGCAGATGTGATTCTGAAAATTTTCTTTCAAGGCAGGCAGGTTCACTCGCCACGTGTAGGCTCCAGAGTTTGTTTGGACTAGGTTTGTAATCAGGAAGTTCCGTAAATTTAAATCTGGCGTTATATTTTTTAATTGTTCATCGGCTAGCTTCCGTGCTTTCGACATGGCGATTCCAGACCTGACTGATACAGAGCTCATGGCGTCAAAGAGATTGGCCATTGATGATATTTGAGGACTGGTTCTTATAGGAGATATATCAACCACTATGAGGCTCGAAATTAGGTCAGACTGAAATCAGAAACAGATAATTATATCAGTGCTGTAGAACCTCTCTATCTCTTCCTGTGGCTTTTTTAAAAGGTGACTAATGCAGAAAAGAGGAAAAATCTCATGTCCACATCGGAAGGTCTTTGGCATTCTTAGGTGACCATTGTCATGCATATTATACTTATTTGGAGAGGAAAAAGCAGGAAAATGCACCCTGGGTGCAGAATAAGTACTAGTAGTCGCTTACAGAAGTTTACATGGCAAAGAAATTTAAACTTCTACTTTATGTTGTAAGCAACATGGCCCCGGGCTCTGAGGCAGCACAACTGAGGATGCAACTGGGAACATGCTAAGATGAAGAATACAGTTTGGATTTTCCTGGCTCTAACTTCTACTATATAGATTTATAAATGATAAGTATAGTTTGATTATGAAAATTACGTACAACTTACACATAGAAGTGAGAGCACCATGGCGGTGCGGCCGCCCATACTGTGCCCGAGAATAGACACCTTCGACAGTTCTAGCTTCTTGAGCAGCTTCATGATATCGTGGGCCATGTGTACATACGTGTGTTGAGACGAGTGTCTACTATCCCCATGATTCCGCGCGTCAACGCTTATCACTTTCCTCCCTGTAGTTCGATGTATAGCTTTACTCATACTGTTCCAGTTATTTTTTGAGCCCAGCAAACCATGTAGTATGATGAGAGGAGGTTGGCATCCTTCCGTATCTGAGGTGCTCTCGTATGATGCGTAAGCGAGATCCACAGTCTCCGAATTGCTCAAGTTCGTAGCCAAAGCTCTTAGTAATACATTCTGAAATTGTTTTGAGTGAATACTGCAACATCTAAATACATTTTTGACGCCTAAACTGTTGAATAACATTTTTATTTTAATAAAATACCTACTAAAACAAAATTTTGCTTGGATAAGTTACCGTTTTGACTTTTGACGTTAACGAAATTTTGTGCTCGTCAACTTGTGACATTGACAGCTTTGTTTTTATTTGTTTTTTTTATTCTTCTGCCTATTTAGCATCTAAGACAAGGTCACGGTCACTCTATTTTTGAAAAGCGGTGTCACTAGACGAATGATTGGAATAAAATAAAATATGGACTAAGAGCTGGCTACGGAAATAGGTTTGCAATTTATAGAGCAACGAAACCCCTTTAGTTAATATGCCATACTATCATTACACAACCCTACAGAAAAAAAAATTACTAGTGTTTCCGGAGATTTTATTATTGTTTCTATCTAAGTTTGACACGTACTTTTTAAATATGGCTACAATTTTTCTCTAAAGGCGGGTCTCCTGCACCAAAATATCCAAAACATTACACAAAAACACGCAAACAAAGGGGCGTGGCCATACACAATTGTCTATGGCATACACATGTATCTGCTTTCGAAAGCAGATGGAAAACATGCCCTGCGCGGGGACGAGAGGGGAAGGATTTCTTTTTTAATTATTTTACGGTTTTGGTTAAGAGTCCTTTGGAGCCTACCTCTATTATCTGCAATTGGTAAAACGCAGAACACATCTTCTAGTTCTTCGTCAGGCAGAAATGATGTTAACAGCAATCAGAAATAAATATTATTAGGTACCTTAAGTGTCATTTTTGAAACGCGGAGTCACCTAAACGAATGGTTTTTCCGTACAAAAAACCGTTCGTTTAGTTACTCCGCGTTTGAAAAGTAGCACCTCATGATGAAGTCCACCATAAAGAAATGTTTCATTCAAAACAGAAATTATTTGCAGGAGACGGTTTGTGTATGAAAAATAATATTTTTGTTTTGTTTTTGTTTCATGTTTTTTGTGTAATGTTTCGAGATTTCTGGCGCAGGAGACCCGGCTTAACAGCTTTTGTTTTTGAGTTATAGCTAACTACCCTCAATTACTATTTTTAATAAGATATTATTTTTTTGTTGGACACAAAATAATATATTGTTGTTGTTTTCGACATGGCTTCTTCAAGAAGATGTTGTGTTATTAATCCAGATTATTTTTGCTATGTGTGTGGTGAATATATATTCGAAAAACATCGGAAACCTATATCAGACTTTGGTTAAACTGCGTATTATCAATATTTTAAGATTAAATTGTGTAATCAGGACAAGTCATGGGTTCCTCATACTGTATGTCAGAAATGTGTTTATGTCTACGATTATGGTCCAGTGGAAAAAGGGATGCAATAAAGTTCGTAACACCAATGATCTGGCGGGAACCTTGAAACCACCATGCAGCTGCTACTTCTGCGTTGTAAAAATAATCGGAATTAACCCTGTAAATCAAATTAAGTGGTCATATCCGAACTTATTTTCTGCTCAAAGACCTCAGCCGCATCATACTTCCACCACTTCATATTAAACTCGGCATAATGAAACAGTTTGTGAAGGCGCTTGACAAAAGTGGCGAATGTTTTAATTTTCTTTCACGCAAATTTCCAGGATAAGGTAAAGAAAAATTAAAAGCCGGTATTTTCGATGGACCACAGATTAGGCAACTCGTGAAAGATCCTAATTTTGTCAAATCAATGACTGAAGTTGAATCCAAAGCTTGGAACTCATTTGTTTAAGTTATGAGTAATTTCCTTGGTAACAAGAAATCTGACGAGCTTGTTGAGTGCATGCTGTCGAATTTGAAAGAGCTAGGGTGTAACATGAGCATAACAGTTCACTTCCTGAACTCGCATTTAGACCGATTTCCACAAAATCTAGGCGATTTTAGTGAGGAGCAGGGTGAAAGATTTCATCAGGATATTCGGACCATGGAAGAGCGTTATCAAGGAAGATGGGACGCACATATGATGGCAGACTATTGCTGGAGTTTGCAACGAGATCTACCTAATGTTGTTCATTCGAGAAAATCATATTAAAGATCGTTTGATAGTGTTTAATATAAATTTTGTAAAAATGTGGATTAATTTTCGTATATTTTTAGTCAAAATAGTAAAAGTCTATATTTCAAAAAAAAAAGCTGTTAGCAATATCCTACTATTTTTTTCATAGTCAGGGCCATAGAAATACCCAATAACAGTAATAAATAAACAGGAAACAAAATTAGTGTAGACCAGTGTTATTTATTAATTCGAGCGCCTGGCAGCTTTTCAGTGGTGGGTGTGAGAGTGGATGGGCAACCAAGGGGCTTAAAAATCAATTCGTTTAGGTTCAAAATGTCCAAATCCCAAAATGTCCAGAGAGTGCAAAACGTCCAAATCCCAAAAGGTCCAAATTCCAGAATGTTCAAATCCCAAAATGTCCAGATCCCAGAATGTCCACATACTGTATGTATTTTACTGTGTGTATGTATTTTACTTATTTTCAAGTATTAGTAATGGTACTAGGACCAGGATTAAAATATTGCTAATTGCAAAATAATATTTTAACGGAATTTTCGTATGTAAATATGTGATTAGACCGTATTTTACAAGGTTTTATGTATGGATGTTATGACTACGTTTGTTTGAGTGAAATCTTGCCATTTAATTGTCTTCAACCGATTCAGTTGAAATTTTATATGCTAATGTAGGTATATCATCGCGTGACAATGTTATATTATGAAGTCAGTCAGGTGATCTGATGATGAGGAACTACTAAATACTGATAAGCCCGATTACGATTTTTACAGTGTGAGTTTGTTCATAATATAAGCTTGTCACAAAAATTTATTTTTGTAAAATAACTTAATATGAGCGACAATTTTTTGTTTCATTTTATTGCTAGTAATATTGGTAAATATCAGGGTCTATGTTATTCCGTCAAGTAGAAGTAACAACCATACAAACACACAACACAACACAAACTGTTAAATTTATTACATTAGTGGGATTTATTAATAGTAAAATTGGTTAGATAAACCTATAACTTTTTTAGTAAATATTAATATTGCTTCTTATTTTTCTCTAGAGTGTATTTGGACATTCTGTTAATAAACTGTTAAGTTGCAAAAATCTGGAATTACCTAACACTGATTATTTAACATAAATAAATATAGATATCAGTATATTTTTCTTATTTTGATTTAAATAAATAATTAATTTGATAAAAAAAACTTTTTTCGTTTAAATATATTATACATAAAAAATATACACTAGTACCATTACTAATACTTGATAATAAATAAAATACATACACTAGTATATTATTGGATATTCTGGGATCTGGAAATTTTGGGATTTGGACATTCTGGGATTTAGACCTTTTGGGATTTGGACATTTTGAACCTAAACGAATCAATTATAGGTATACAATTTATAGAGCTCTGAGTTTGGTGTGATATAATAGCTAATTATATATTCAATTCGAATATAACAATGCCAGGCGTTTTAATTGGGGGAAAAGTAGTGCCAGGCGACATTGAAGGTGTGGGAAAAGTACCAAAGTCGTCTCATTTTTAAAGGACTGGGCCTATATGTTTTTATTAGAGCGGACCAGGCTAAAATAAAGTATATAGAAATGGGAGGGGGAGACCCCCATTCCATCTCCCCCCCCCCCCCCCCACGGAGACGCTTTTTTAGATAAGGGACCTCCCATTTTTGGATGATTATCATTAGGCAGAGAGGGGGGTGGTATTCACCATGTCTGTCTGTCCGTCCGTATGCGGTCCTACTCAGATACTATAAGTATCTGAGTATCTATTGAATTTGTATGAAATTTTCTTATTCCGAATACATTTTATAAGTTAATCGCCTATAACTTTTTAATTGATTTTGGGGCCCCTTGGTTGCCCATCCACTCTCACAACCACCACTGAAAAGCTGCCAGGCGCTCGAATTCATAAATAATGATATTATGCCATACTAACTACAGGGATTTCGTTGCTCTATAAATTGTATACCTATTTCCGTAGCCAGCTCTCCATCTATACCCGTCAGGCAGGAAAACAGGAAACAACTATTTATTAAGTAGTTATATATACTATACGAGTACGTACACGGACATCACACTGAGTGAGCTAGTTCCAATGTAAGCTTACTTACTCAACGATACGCTCGTTCTATAAGTATAATATCATTATTTATTAATTTAATTAGGTATAATTTATTTTGGTTGCCTTTAAATCTTTAATTTGTAAACCCTACTTAGCTCCGATAGTTTTGCTTTAAACTTTAAACTTGCTTGAAGGGATATCAAAGATTCATATCACTTATCTACTCTTTTGTTTGGCATTATAAATAATAAGACTCCTATTTATTTGTACCAGAAATTAAAATTTTCCTGTAGAAATAGTAGACTTCCCTCATTACTAATCTGCCCACAGTATAAATCCTCCGCATTCCGTGGTAGTTTTAAATATGCCGCCACGAAATGTTGGAATCACAGACATACATATAGATAGACGACTTAAGCGCCGTATTCACAATCCAGCGCCGCTGTACAGCGGCTCAAGGTCGCTTTGCTGGATGCGCGTATTCACACATCCAGCAAAGCATCCAGCAAGGCAGTGTTGCCGTTAGTCACACATTTTGCGAGCCAGTGTTGCCCTTTTTTGTTGTTCTTGTCCGTTGACAGTTATAACCTGATGCAGTAGTCGGCTATGAAAACCAGTGGAATCGCTTAGATAGATTTTCCGCCAGAAGCTCCTAGCAATCAAAGGATGTCTACACCAACTTTGGTTAAAACTAGAGGCCTAGGAATAGAGAAACGAAGGAATAAAAAGAGGCTTAAAAAGACTAGTATCCAGAGCCGCAAAATTTGATTTGATTTAAAAAAAAGTCTGCTGTACAGCAAGCGTATTCATGGTCCATCTGCCCGACGGTCGCGGTGGTGGGGGTGCTCGCTGGACGCAAAATCGATCCAGCAGGTCCAGCAAGCAATTAATAATAATAACCGACGTGAAGTTGCTTGCTGGACGTGCTGGATCCAGCGAGCACCCCCACCACCGCGACCGTCGGGCAGATGGACCATGAATACGCTTGCTGTACAGCAGACTTTTTTTTAAATCAAATCAAATTTTGCGGCTCTGGATACTAGTCTTTTTAAGCCTCTTTTTATTCCTTCATTTCTCTATTCCTAGGCCTCTAGTTTTAACCAAAGTTGGTGTAGACATCCTTTGATTGCTAGGAGCTTCTGGCGGAAAATCTATCTAAGCGATTCCACTGGGTTTCACTGAGTTTCATAGCATCAGGTTAGAACTGTCAACAGACAACAACAACAAAAGAGGGCAACACTGGCTCGCAAAATGTGTGACTAATGGCAACACTGCCTTGCTGGATGCTTTGCTGGATGTGTGAATAGGCACATCCAGCAAAGCGACCTTGAGCCGCTGTACAGCGGCGCTGGATCATGAATACGGCGCTTTAAATGCACCTACTTCGCGTGTAAGTTCTCAGACAAAGCGTCGAGGGTGGCCGCCGCTACTGACAGTCCGCCCGTGTCTGTGATTGCAGCCGGACGGTAGCGAAAAATAAAAAAATGCCTCGTTGCGTGATAATAAACTGCAACAGCCCAAAAATTGCAAGCGCCCAAAGTCAAGGACATATTTCCTATCACAGCTAAGTTATTTTAAAAAAAAAATATGCGTAAATTCATTTTAAAACAATTTTTAAGCATTCTAAGCGGTGATTCCAAGATTATACCTAAATAAGTATAGATTAAGGTTTAAAAACTACATTCACATTACATTGCCGCGTTTGCTTTGAGCGTTTGATCCGACGTTGTGTGTTAACAAGCAATGAATATCGAAATAAGCGATACTGTCACGCATCGCTACGACGTCGTGGTACCGGCAATTTCTCATTCGTCAGTAAAATTTAGCGACTAGTGTTGTTCGTTTTACAACATATGCCAATAATCGATTTTAATCGATATCGGACTGACGAATGATATTAACTATTATTAAAGAGCCAATTTAATAGATATTGATATAAACAAGCTCATTTCCTAATTTACACTTTAGAAAACGAGGGTAATATTTTCAGAGTTCATGTATGTAATATGGTCGCTCTTTGAACATATACTACTGGTCGCACGTTGGTGAACAAAACCGCGCGTGCGTCACTGCTCACTGCTCGTTAGTGAGTCGTCTCTACTGAATTTCCCCCATTGAAGCGGTATATTTTCGATACCTCTACGCGGAGTGAGACAAGCCTGACATGGCTAAGAACGACCGCAAGGGAAGTTGCTTTAACGTTAAAAAAAACGCATTGAAATCGGTCCATCCGTTCGAGTGCTACGATGCCACTCTTTCTTCGGGGTAAAAACAGAATAAAATAAATACATCCCATACAACGAACGTGTTTTTTTTATAGATAATAGTACGGACGGAACCCATCGTTCGCGAATTCGACTCGCACTTGGCCGATTATTTAAGAATAATAATAGTTTTATTTTTAAAGTTCAATTAAAATATTTACATTATTTGTAATTTTTAGTTTTAATTTTAGTTTTAATTTGAATTTTAATAAGTTGGTATAGTTTGAATTTCAGTTAAATTGAAATAAATGATTTAAGTACAAATATTTATTCTTTATTATCAAACAATTTTCCGTTTAGAATCAATTTTTTATCCAATTTCATATCATTCGTCAATCAGAAAATCGATTGTGATTTTATCATAAATCGATTAACTTGAATGTTAATCGTTGTATGGTTAGCGAGCGCGGAGTGAGCGAGCAAGACCACAGATATAAAATCTATGAGTATGAGCGAGACGACCAGGGCGGCGGCGTGCGTCTTCAATAAAACGTTTAAATCGTAGCGAGCGGTTTCTTTGAATCGGTTTGAATTTCCCGTCACTAAAATTGCCTGTGACGTCACAGTAGGCATTAAAAAAGTTGGCACGCTTGGTTTCGATACAAATCTTGATACAGGCGTTATCTATTACATCTATATCTGTGGTTGGAATAATTTGCCTCCACCTCTTAAAAATGCCAAGTCTGTTTTAGGTTTTAAACGACTTTCCAAAAAGCATTTTCTGGACATTCAACTTTAAATATCTGTGGGACAGATGTCACTTTTCATAGTTAGACTTATTAATTAGTACCTACCTATCTTTACTATTAATTTTCACATTTTAATGATACTATATGTCTACTGTATTTTTTCATTTATATATTATCCTAATTTTAAACCATATTTTAACACATTGCAGGACACTTACAGCTGTGGACGTAATTCAATTGTTATTTCTATTGTGTCTGGCCGAGTGTCCTGCAATGTGTTAATTGTGTATTTTAAATATATATTTCTCGCATTAACACTACGCATAGCATAGCTCAAAAGGTCGACCTTGTTTGTAAAATAGTGATTCCACGGAAGACCAGTGCTGTTGTTTGCCTTAATTGGCGACCAGCAGCTTATGCTGAGTGGACATCACTTTCAGTGATAAAATTGTTTTAATAGTTTTAGTTAATGTTTAAGCTCGTATATCTTTCAGTGTTTAATTATAAAAAATTTGTAAGTGTATAATTTATCGCTGAATAAAGATTTTTCTATTTCTATTTTCTATTTTCTAACCCCTAGGCCGTTATTTGACCACGAAATATTAAGTAGTCATATAATTACGTTATATACACTACCGTGTGATTTTTTCACGTTTTAATCGAAAAATCGGTGTTCACAAGCTCACAATATTTTTTAAAAACATATTCAACGATATTTCACACGATGGGTTGGTCGTGAAAATAACATTGACTCCCACTTTACTTGATGGGAGCTACTCTAAAATATTTCCAACATCCACCTTTTCGGCATGATTAATATACACACATACCCAACCCATGCAATTATAGGTATAGTTATAGAGTAAAACTGCGGACAGACAGACGTGGCGAAACAATTAGGGTTCTTTGTTTACTACGGAAACCTAAAAAGGCTATTTTCCAACTTGCCCTAGACAGGGATCGAACCTGGGAATAAAGTAAGAAAATCTATGAGGGACGATTCAATATAAAATCAATACCTTCGAATTTGGGGGGCGCTTTATTATCAAGTTGCAGTGGACAGTTACAGGAGATGATTGGAGGGGTGTTTAGGATAAAAAATACAATTATAAGAAGTAAACAAAAGGTATGTACAGTCGATATGTACATTTACTGATTCCCACATTGTTTAACAATACGATACCTAATCATTTCATTGTTTAGATAGAAATTCTTGGACAAGATTGAAAAAGGCAACGGGGTCTTCGGCGTGGACGTTATGGCCTGTTCCTGGCACATATTTGAGATCAGCCTTCGGGAAGAAGTTTTTGATTCCAGTCAGGTCTCCAGGTCTGGAAACAACAGACTGAATTAAGAAAAGACGGTGTACCAAAGAGCAAGAAAATGTATAAACCTATAAGTAGTCATTGTAAGTATTTATTTGATTTCGCACTGTAGCTACGAGTATACAGGTGAATTTTTGCCCACTAGCCAATTTTGATCAAGTTATACCGAAGTTATACTGAACTACTTTAAGTAGTTAAATGGACTGAACTTGATCAAAATTTAAATAAAGTAGTTCTACCTACTTTATTCATAGAACCAAGTTTTAAAAACTCGATAAATAATTAATTTTTTAACAAAAAAAAAACCGACTTCGATTTATTACAAGAGTTTCTTCCATATCTCCGAAGTTCTTCATTATGTCTTCACTTTTTTTTTTCTGGGGAAAGCTGTTCAGTATTTGATGGAATGAATTTACCCTTATAATAGTCTCAGTTTATTTTGTTAGACGATAATAGGAGGTTCAATATCACTGTATATTGTGATGTTATGGTAAAATTATGATTGGTATGGGACGTCGACCGGTCTGGGATCAACAGGTCAGTTTTGCATGAACATGCTAGCATTTTAATTATAGGCAGCAAACGTAATACAGTTAGGTATCTGTAATAAATAGGGTACTAACGGAATAAATTTTGATTCTTGCCCGCCAATAAACAGAGTGGGGCCATCGAATGACTTCCCGGCCATTTCGCTCGGGAACGTCGCAATATCCGTAAAATGCTTTTTCAGCACATCCAGATTGCAATTCCAACCAACTTTCTTGTTCGGCCGCATGGCTATATTCATTATAATGTAATTGATGGGAGCGTTCTGAGGTACTATTCCGGATGCATAGATCGTCTCTTTTGCCTTCGCTCTAGCGGTTGGTACGTCATGTTGGCTCTCCACGTCGCAGGATATCATGATGTCTATCAATTTTGGGAAGAACTCGGTTAGGATTTCAGCTGTGGACACTGGGGATATATCTACCACTACGAGGTGTGATACTTTTGTGGGCTGAAAAGTCATAAAAGCTTAGGTTAGGTTTAGAGATCAGCAAAAGCATTCATAGTTATGGGCACAAACGTTATAAAGCATTCTTGCATCCTGCCTTCACACTTCCCATTGCCTTAAAATGGTAATTGCTAGCATCGATCAATGATACTACGTATAGATGGTCATCCTCCATATGTCAAAGTGTACCAAAAAGGATCCTTTTCCTTGACTAACTAGATGTCGCTACCGGTATCAATCTCAATTATTTTGTCAATATTTATCGTAAAAATTAGAACTATCAAAGCAAACCTCGCGTGACCACGAAGTAGTACCACACATATCACTACATGGCGCAATTCCTGTTATTGTTATTCTATGGTTCATTTTCATGCATATAACTATCATAATATGTATGCAAATGCTAAGAAATTTCAAAATATTTAAATAATCCACGGTAAATAACTATTGTCGTGTAGGACGATAAATGACAATGTCAACGTCACAAATTCAAACTAAAAATAATACATATAAAGGGAAATTTCATCGCTTGCGTCAGAACAAGGTTGGCCTAGTGGTCTTGACGTTGGGCTGTTAATCGAGGGACCCCATCACCCCAGGTTCAAATCACAATCCTGTTTAGTGTTTTTGAAGTTTTAAAATAAGTTTCTAGATGAATCTAGACTAAATGGAAGAAAATACGCGATAGAAAATGAGTGAGAGGGAAGGCGATAGATAATTAGTGATTTGAGTTTGGAACATTTTCAACGATTTTGTTCGCATTTGTGGCACGGTACATAACCGTATTTGAGGGTATATAAAAGCAGTACAAGGCGCGGCCTAAACGTTGACCCGTGCAAGTTATTTGAATTTTTTATGGAAACCTGCAAAAAACAATTCTCAGTAGCGCCATCTAGAAATAAGCTAAATTTGGTGAGGTACAGATTCAATATATGTGAGTAGCTATCTATACGTAGTAATCATTGATCGATGTTGCTTGCCAACTTTCGTTTACGGCTACATCTGTCAACACGGAACAGCATTTTGCAACATGCTGCTATCCTTTTCTGTCGCTCAGAACCGTCATATGCTAGAGCTGGAGAGAGCGACGGAACGCTTCAGCACCGCCGGCACTGAAGCGTTCCGTCGTCGCCCACGTTTACCTACGCCGCTCGTCCTCTTGATCGATTTTTGCACTCTGCGCTTACAATGTGGACAACATCACAAAGGTAATTTTAAATTAGTAGACAATGATATATTATGTACAAAATACAAATTCGTGAAAAGTAATTACGAGAGCTTACATACAACCAATCATAAGTAAGTTAGTTAAAAATGTAAACCTCTGTTAACGCGAACACCATACCCGTTCTGCCACCCATGCTGTGGCCTATTACATCAGCTTTATTGATCGACAGCTTGCGCATCAGCTGACCCACGTCACTAGCCAGCTCCACGTATGTGTGCGAATCATCGTGAGGACTTTCTCCGTGGTTTCTCATGTCCACAGCCACTACGGATTTGTCTAAAGTGGAGACTATTTTCTTCGATATTTTCTCCCAGTTCTTTTTAGCGCCCAGCAGTCCATGAAGGGCGATTACGGGAATTCCATCTGTCGGCTGCTTTCCGTGCACTTTGTAGGCTAAATCAACTGCTGATCTTTTCGGTACATGATGGTTTGGTACATGATGGTTTGGTACTTGGAAAAGGCTAAATATTAGTAGCTTTTGAATTTTGGCACAAGACAACGTATTCATTCCATTCAGGTATTGAAATAAATAAATAAATAAATCAATATCATAAATAATTTAGTTATTGTGTATTATAATTATACAATTATAGAAGTAAGTAATTCATGATCATCGAATAATATGATAAAATAACAAATAATTTAAACCCTTTGGTATTTGTGTCGTATGAAAATTGATGAAGTCATACGAGACATCAATCAGTAATTTTGACATTGAAAAATGTCTTTTCGTTCGCTCCAGTGCAGGAATGTAGGCTCCGATTTCACAAGCAGTAACAAAAATTCGAAAATAATATTCGTTGTAATATTCAAAAGCTCAAAGATGCGTATTTACGAGAAGTGTAAGGTACAAAAAGATTTTTTCGATAAAGTTAAAAACTACAAAGTTATGGCCGAATAGTGACACAAAAAACTATAGGATTTAAAAAATTTGAGAAAGTCAACCAAAGACGACCGGGTTAAGAGCTGTTTGCCTCTGTAGCCTATTTGTTTACGCAGGCGTTATGTCGAGAATGCTTATGTTAATCTAAGAAAATAATAATTTAATACCAAATTTTTTAGTTTTACTTTGCAACCATTTCCTTAGGGAGTGCCTCAGCTGCCGGCGCCGGCTCCTAAAAATATCACTATTGGGAACCGGCGGCAGGGATACTGCCGGCAGCCGAGATTTGAAACACCGGCTGCAGGCGCTAGCACTCAAAATGTGCTGTGGAGTCATGGAGTGTAGGTTAGGTTCGTTAGGTTTCCTGCGACCAAAACACGAGCGAGCGAGCGACTTAAGTTTAGGGCGAAAGTAACACAGACACAGATGCAAGGATGAAAAATGTCGCAAATATACTATATAATATGCAAATATACTTTTAAATAGTCGCTATGTTGTAAGTCTTCGTTGTTGTTGAGTGAGCCGGTCGTATAAAATCTCTAGGAGTATAGTGACTAGTGCCGGCACCGTTACAATATTGGAAGCCGGTGCCGGCGCCAGTACCTGTATTAGGGACCAGCGCCGGCAGCGGAGGCACAGCCATTTCCTTATCCTGACTTTCGCGCGCTAAGTGACAATACTTTTTCCAATTCCGTAGATTTATTTCAAATTAGTCGTGTGAGGCACGAAATCTGCGATTTTTTTATTGTGTCGTCACAAGTCGTCATCATCATCTTTCCCTGGCCGTTTTCGGCTATGGTGACTGTATTTGTTTGATATTCAAATTCATTCAAGGCGTCGCTCATGTGCCCTGATGTGGCTGACATATCCTATTTTCGATATGAGTGTACGTGCACAGTGCGGACACGTCAGGGTACGGCCGACATAGTTATTATAATGTATTGAGGAGGGTGGATTGTTTTCAAAAGCCTCTCGCTTCTATTCTTGTTCATGCCTCCTGCGGTCTTCAAAAGCATCTACATGATGCACTAGGTGTCTCCACTCTATCCTTTGCGCAGCCAAACTTTCCCAACGAGTATGGTCTATTTAGCATCTTTTCATGTGCCTTTTCTGAACATCTTTGTATTTGAGGCCTACTTGGTGGTCGGGCATCCTCACCACATGTCCACTCCAACGTAGCTAGCACCGCATCAAGTAGGCCTCAATGCCGTGGACTCCGGCCCATCGCAATACTTCAGAGTTCCTTATGCGATCGGACCACTTGATGTTTAATATATCGCGACGGCATTTGAGATGAAATCTATCTAAGACCCGTATATGTTTGCGACAAAGAGTCCACGTTTCTGAGGAGTATAGGAAGTTTGGCAGGATATACACACTTATTTGCATATACACTTTGAATTTCGTGCGTAATTGCAAGTAATGTGATTGGAATACCTTTCCTCGCAGTCTACCAAATGCTGCCAAAGCAACACCGATCCAGCTATTGACTTCTGAGTCCAGATCACTTTTGGATGTGATGGTGCTACCAAGATATTTAAACTTATCAACCTGCTTGAAAGAGGCTCCGTCAAGTCGTAGATTCAGAGGGACCTGATCTGTGGAGTCCATAGCCATAACTTCGGTCTTAGTTATGTTTATTATTACGGAATAAATTACGGATAAATTACGGACTACGAAAAAGCATTCGACCGTGTAGTTCACAGCATCCTGCTTCTTAAACTAAACAACTCGGAATTCACGGAGATTTACTGAGATGGGTTGAGTCGTGTCTGAACAATAGATCACAAGCTGTTGTAATTGGTGGTCTTAGTCTTTGTGTCAGTGCCCTCTGGCGTCCCACAAGGCTCGCATTTAGGGCCTCTTTTTTACTGTGCGTACTTATACGATATTTATACATGTTTTGATAATTCTAATTATTTACTTTACGCCAACGACAAAAAGATGTTTTTGGACATTAGTAACGTTAGAGACTGCATTAAACTCCAGAATGACCTAAACCGCTTGAAACAGTACTGTGATTTAAATAAGATCACTGTGAATTCTTCAAAATGCCAATGTATAACATTTTCTAGAAGCCCTAATCCTATAAAATTCTCTTATAAAATCGATGACAATGTAATTAATCGAGTCGATACTGTAAGTGCCGATTTCATCGTTGCAGTAAAACGCGATCAATTGAAGCTAAACTCGTTTACGCACGTAAACTGGTTCTTTTCGATTTCATCGACAAAAACTGATCGCGTTTAAGGCTAAACGCGTTCAACAATCTGAACGTCCGATATTGGCCGTTTAACGCTTCTAAGGGCCGATTTCATCGTTTTCGAGTTTAGCAAAACTGAGTTTAACATAACTGAGTTCAAATGTTTGATTTGATCTCGATCAACTTCAAATGAATTTCACCGTCAATTCGGAGCAAATTTTTGATCGCGTTTACGAAAACTAAGTTCACCTAAACTCATAGACAAAAAAGCACAGATTACAGTAAAAATCATGTGATAGTTTTCATTTCACGCAGAAAATATGAATAACAGATAAGCAAAACTCATTGATTTAAAACCGGTAAAGAATTGCGAAGGAACGGAACGTAAATTAAAAAGTATTTACCTACCTATGTCAATATTGTCAATCAAAGTTGTCAAATCTCGGCATTGACTTGACATTTGTTTGATTGAACGCGTTTAGAAGCGTTAAACGGCCAATATCGGACGTTCAGATTGTTGAACGCGTTTAGCCTTAAACGCGATCAGTTTTTGTCGATGAAATCCAAAAGAACCAGTTTACGTGCGTAAACGAGTTTAGCTTCAATTGATCGCGTTTTACTGCAACGATGAAATCGGCACTAAACGCGTTCAATCAAACAAATGTCAAGTCAATGCCGAGATTTGACAACTTTGATTGACAATATTGACATAGATAGGTCTATACTTTTTAATTTACGTTCCGTTCCTTCGCGATTCTTTACCGGTTTTAAATCAATGAGTTTTGCTTATCCGTTATTCATATTTTCTGCGTGAAATGAAAACTATCAAATGATTTTTACTGTAATCTGTGTTTTTTTGTCTATGAGTTTAGGTGAACTTCGTTTTCGTAAACGCGATCAAAAATTTGCTCCAAATTGACGGTGAAATTCATTTGAAGTTGATCGAGATCAAATCAAACATTTGAACTCAGTTATGTTAAACTCAGTTTTGCTAAACTCGAAAACGATGAAATCGGCCCTAAATGATCTTGGCATATTGTTAGATCATAAACTGACCTTTAAAGGTCACAGCACACTTATCAACTCGGAAAGGGATCGACACCGTATCGCCTTTCGCCGCACGGTCAACCAGGCGTCAACCTGACGTAAGCACGTAACCAAACAGGCTCAGCTTCGGTACGTCGACTCGCGGTCAACTCGACTACGGCTGGGCGACGCCGCGCTTACCGCTCGCCGGCCGCTCGTTTCATACAAAAAATACTGAGCTGCTCGAGTTGATACGTTTACGTTCCGTTTACGAGTTGATAAGTGTGCTGTGACCTTAACCCTCAGTATGACAATGTATTTAACAAGGCTTACAGGAATCTCAGATTTGTTACTAGAGTATGTAAACCACTTACAGACGTAAACTGTATCAAATTAGTCTATTATGCCTACGTACGCAATGTTTTAGAGTATGCTAGTTGTGCTTGGTCGCCTCAATATAAAACACATATCGACCATCTAAAATTGATACAGAAAAGGTTTCTAAAGCACTTACAGTTTCGTAATCGTACGCATTCGGAGACATATTAGGAAAGGTGCCGTCTTTTTAATATAGTTTCACTAGAAAATCGTAGAACCATAACTGATATGACACTGTTTCATGCATTAGCCAATGGTTACTTTGGTAACGAACATCTTGTCTCCGAAGTATGTCTGAATGTACCCAATAAGCGTACCAGGCACACTAGCTCTAAACTATTTCATGTGCCATTCAGCCGAACAAATTACGCTAAAAACTCCCCTATTAATAGAATGAGTACAACTTATAATGATCTTTTCTCAGATGTTGATATTTTTTTCAATTCTAAAACCTCATTTAAAACCAAAATCTTACAATATTATATGGGATAGCAGATTTAGGTAAACAGTTAATCACACAATTATAAACCACTCACACTTTTCACAGTTTTTCTTTTTATAACTAGGTACTCAGACACTCACACTTGCGCTAGGGTCATATTAGTTTTATTTAAAAAAAACCTGTTATTGGCTAAAAAAATGATATTTATATAACCTAACATACTGTTTGTAAAAAGCTGTTGGTTTTTTGAATAAATAAAATAAAAATAAAAATATTTTGAGACCGAACCTACGACATGACCGATCAAGATCAGTCATCATCTCTTGCAGGCCTTCGGGAGATTCCGACACAAAACATAAATCGTCAGCGTACATGATTTCGGTGATAATATCAAACGACACTCTCTGACTGGCAAGATTGAAAAGCGCTCCATCAGTACGGTACCGAATGCGTATGCGTATGCAATGTTCATTATTTTTTAGTGCGTCTGCTACTACTACCGAGAAACATTGAGCAAAGAGCGTCGGAGCTAAGACGCAGCCTTGTTTTACTCCACAGGTTACGGAGAAAAAGTCCAATTGCTCACCCTTGGATGAAACACAACAGGTCATGTTGTCATGAAATAGTCTTAGCATACTTGCGAACTTTTCAGTACAGCCAAGACTTTGTAGCACAAGCCAAAGTGCTTCACGGGGAACGCTGTCAAAGGCCTTCTAAGTCTACAAAGCAGAAACAAAGTGGTCGTGATTGCTCTCCGGACTTTTCTTTTTGTTGCCGAATACAGAAGATGGCCTCACAGGTACCCCTGCTGGGACGAAAACCAAATTGAGCTTCAGGGAGATTTTTTTCGGATATGCTCTGCAGACGGTTGAGAAGAATTCTGCCAAAGATTTTACCAGGTACCGACAGAAGTGAGATTCCTCTATATGAGTTGAGATAGAGCGGCTGCCTTTATTTTTGTAGAGTGCGCAGATTTTTGACTCCGTGAATTCGGTGGGTACAGTTTCCTTTTCCCACATCCGCGAGAATAGTTGAAAGATAATTTGGTGGAGTTATTATTCTCCACCATATTTAAATAGTTCTCCTGGAATCTGATCTAAACCAACATTTTTTTATCTTTTTGGTGTTTAATAGCTGTGATAATCTCTGAAAGCGAAAGATCTTAATCTAAAGTAGTGTTAGAGGGGTGCTGCGGAAGCTTTTCTATGTATTCTAAGTCAGCTGAGCGATCAACATTGAGGAAAGCATTAAAGTGGTCGGCCCAACATTTTAATACTCCTTCTCTATTAGGGACAAGTGTGCCATCCGAAGATTTCAATGGGACGTTTACTAGAGACTGGGGACCAACTAATGCTCGTACCTCACAAAAAAACTCGCCAAGCCGATTTGAATCCAACAACATCTGCATATAGTTAGCTCCATCCTGCCACCATTTATCTTTAGTCCTTCGAGTAAGTTTCCTTAGCTCAACGGTACTCTTTCCTATTTTGTCTTTATCGTTCTGCCGAAGCACATGCCGATGTTTTTCCATTGCTTTACATAGTCCTGAATCGTTTCCATCAAACCAGTTCTGCTTGGTCACCGTGGAGGGTCCGTTTCTACATAGTAAAACAGTGGTTTCTGGTGTGGTGAGAGCTGTCCTGATTCCAACCGCATATTCGTGGACGCAGTACGCTCGGTGAAGTAGCTGCTGTCGTTATATGCGCAGGTGCAAGTCCTGTCGAGTTTAATCAGGTCTGGTCAGCCTGGATAGTTGCAACCCCGGTCGAAGGGGATCAATGGAACGGCCCCGTGTGGTCTCATGAAGCGGCCCAGAAGTTAATTATTCGAATGTTGGTATCACCAATTTGGCAACAAGCAAGGCTAGACGAACTTTCCAGTCGGCGATTTATTTATGTTTTGTTTAGCGCGTTCTTTCGTTTTATTCGAAGCATTGCGGAAAATAATAATTGATTTGTAGCGAATGAGTCAGAGAATGAGAAATGCAGATATATTTTTGTGGTATACTCAGGTGAGTGGAATATACTATTAGAATTACATCTCAATAGTTTTATTTGATGTTTTCTTTATTTGGATGTTTGGTAGGGACGTGTAACTAAAGTTTTGGTTACTTAAAAAGTTATCTTTTACAATGACGGAGCTAATCTGAAGACTTGCCTTAGAGTAAAAGCAAACCGAAAGTAGCTTTTATTGATGGTAGGATAATAATATCATACCTACAACGATTACCTGCGAAAACAAATGAACATCACGGAAAACAGTTTCATGTAGGTTCTTATGATTTGTTTCTGGGCTAAGCCATTTAAATGTAGACAAATTGTATATTAGGAGTTAACGCTTTAAAGTCAGGTTTTTTAATTTACCTGGCAAATGATAGATGGCGCTTCGGGTATTAATTCCTTTAAAATCTGCATATATAGTTCCGTCACTCAACAGTTATTACTTATGATATGTTGTATCAACAAAACAATATAAACGTCACTTTAACATTTTGGTATTTTATTGTACTCGTATCACCGTTATAACATTAAATATAGACAACATACTCTTACACCTAAGCACAGGTATGGCACTGCATAGAAACGGAATAACATATATAGCTAGTACTACTACTAACGAAACAATATATCTGTGGACACGTCAAATGTGTGAGTTTAACAATCAGGGTCGTCACCACAAAATAAATGTAATGCCTACTAACGATGCACATTTACGATTGTATCTTGTTCAATAATCGCAAGTGTCCCGAGTTCATCGAGGTTTTCGAGGTGATTGAGGTCATTGAGGTCGTCAAGGTCAATGTCGTCGAGGTGTTCCAGGTCATTGAGGTTGTTGAGATCGATTTCGAGGTCGTCGAGGTGGTCCAGGTCGTCGAGTTCGTCAAAGTTGCCCAGGTCTTCGAGGTTGTCGAGCTCATTGAGGTCGTAAAGGTCGATGTCGAGGTTTTCGAGGTTGTCGTTGTCTTCAAGGTGGTTCAGGTCATCGAGTTCATCGGAGGTTGGCGAGATTGTCCAGGGCGTCGAGGTCATCAAGGTCATTGAGGTCGTCAAGGTCGTTGCCACTCCGTAACTTATAATATTGTTTATGTTGTACAGCCAAATACACTATGAAATAAGAAAAAGCATACCTACTTATAGCTTATAATGGAAAAATAAATAAATAAGTATGCATATTATGTTTTTTTGATCTATCTAAATTCTAAAAATATTGTTAAATGTCATTTAAAATAGCAAAATTAAAAATATCTTTTATTTTTACTTTCAAAATAATAAGTTAATAAACTAGTAATGACGTTATCACGGTTTTAAACCATTTTAAATTTATTTAAAACGGGTTTTAAACCACGGATTTCAGTTTTAAACGGTTTATTTGCAACTTAACGTGAGTCACTTGGGATTATTGAACAAGATACAATCGTAAATGTGTATCGTTAGTAGGTAAAATACTAGGACTAGACTGGCATTTAGAAGTAGATACACTTCAGATAAGACCATGTGTATTAAATAACGCTGATACCAAAAGAGGTATTTTACTATTTATCCATCTAAATTTGTACATTTTGGCATTAACACAATCAAACTATTTAGACGTTCCGTCATTTAATCAGCTATGTCCTGGAAGGATTTTGAAGAGCGTTGCATCTATATATGATCCATGTGGTTTCGCTGTACCCACATTATTACCCGCAAAACTACTACTACAAGATTTATGGGAAATGATAATTTACCCACTGATATTGTCAATAAATGGATCGAAATGGAACGAAATTTAAGTAAAGTCAAAAAGATAAGTCTAGCACCTAGTTACATGAAAAATTCCCAGACTAACGATTGTGCGATTCATTGCTTCACGGATTCATCAACAAGAGCTTATGCAGCGGTAGTTTATATAGTCAGCAAAGGAGAAGTAAGTTTTGTCATTGGAAAATCTCATCTTGTACCAATAAAAGATCAAGAGCATCTAAAGATACCTCGACTTGAGCTACTAAGAGTTCTGATTGGAAGTCGACTGATACAATATGCACTTAGATTCATTAACTTAAATGTCACTAAACAAGTGCTTTGGACAGATAGCCAACAAATTACTGACTCAATTTGTAACAAAAAGAGTTGAAGAGATTATGAGAAATGTAAATTTGACTGTCAGATACGTTCGTCAGAGCTAATCCAGCCGATGCAACTACAAGATCCACGAGTTCTACAGAAGAAAGAGAAAGGTGGCTAGCTGGACCTGATTTTCTTCGTTCAGGACGTGCTTATTGGCCTACACGGAAGAACAATATGATTATGGATAACACTCTTTTAGTTGGGGAGATCCTGTCTAGTACTAGGTACTAGCGACTTAAAAAGCGAATATCCAAAGACGATGGAATTAGAACTAGACAGGAAAGAAGACTCTCACGATGAACATACACAAGATCCGTCTCATTCACATGATACTACACTAGAAGTTCGAACAGAGGAGTTCCAACGCTCATTACTTCTGGCAACGCATTACATTTCAAGTTGATAGCGGAAATAGTATCCAAACCATACTGCATCGAAAGAAAGATTAAATGGCGTTTTATACCAGAACTAGCACCTTGATTTGAAGGTTTTTATGAACGCCTTGTAGGTTTAGTTAAACAATGTATGAGGAAAACTCTTCAAAAACACCTGTTAAAGTACAGTCAACTGTCAACGATAATAAAAGAAATAGAAGGAATATTAAATACAAGAACTTTAACATCCGTTGGTGCAGAACAGGAGCATATACTGAAACTATCAGATTTTCTTCAATTAGGAAGATGTCTCACATCACAAACTGCAGACAAAGAAATACAAATACATGGTACATCGACGAAAACTAATCTAATCCAAGGTTGAAGGAAAGCTCATGTACTGCTTGACGAGTTCGAAGAAATGTTTCGCAATCGCTATTTGCCAAGTTTACGTGAGAGGTTCAGATGGTTTAGTTAGAGTAGCTAGAGTTAAATTAGGTGATACTTTATTTACGCGATCTATTGCACATTTATATCCTCTGGAAGTAGAAGATGATAATCAATATGATCCAGTATCTCTAAATACAAAAGAGAGCTTTAAGGGGTACCCAGCTAACAATTGATACTTCTAAGCAATTAATTTCCACACCCTAGGTTTTTGACAATAGATGCAGACAAGACGCAAGAAGATGCACTAGCTGAAAGCGATGATAGAATTGTTAAGAACATGGATATGACAGATGAAACCGTAGATGTTACAGATAATGAAACAGACATAGCGAGCGAGAACGGAGATAACGTTCAAAATGACATGAGTAAAAGTATTATAACAGACAAAGATTTGGGGACGAAGGACGATGAACCAGTAACAGATCCACCTGAAGAAAATAGACCTAGAAGAATTGCAGCGGTAAGGGCCCTTCAGAAGATAAGGGAATGGACGCGCAGTTTAATGACTATCTTACTTTAATTGTTCCCGGCGGGAGTGTCGCGAATCTTCGCGAGATGTAAATATTAAACATAGCAACATTTTTTTGTTTATGCTAAGTTTGCTATCAATATCTGTTGTCTATGCCTTTATGTGAAAAGATTATTTTAAACGTAACCCGGCAACGCGTCTTACGCGCTTAGTAAAATTATTTTTCTGTGTTGGATCGGATTTTGGTCTGGCGGTCTTCTGTAATAAAGCTAAGTGTCTAGGATTAGTCCTTACTTTAAAGTAGTTACCAATAATATATGAAGACCAAGAGCCATGTAAGAGAATTATAGGCGTCCATACCCCAGAGGTGGTATGGTTTGTCCCCGGGGAATGTAGCTGGTCATGCGGCGATATCTGATGCGCTGACCCGGCGGACACTTGGGTCTGTCGTGGCCATAGCCAAGCTAGGGCACGTATCAACTAGTGTAGGATTATGCTGGTTAGATCTGGGATGCGTCCTACGCCCCGTCTAAATGGCGAAAAGGACCCATAAAAGACGAAGACGCTATTCTCCATGGTCAAAGTTAATTTTATGATAATATTGATTAATTGAAGTTTAACATGATCCCATACACTTTGGTGATTCCATGCAGTTGGAATCATAATTATATTTATTTCTACAGGTAGCGATAGCAGATGTCATACTAGCGAAGCAGACCAATATTTGTATGCGTTGATGAGCTGGATACACGGATGGATGGCAAAGCATAATCTAAAGTTATGAGTCACAATGTAACATGTTTGCAGTTGGCAATTGTTTCTCAATGCATAGTATCAATATAATATCTTTCGCCGCCCTTGGGTTTCTTTATGAGTTTTAGTTACTCTCCATGGATGTTATGACTAAGTTTGTTTGAGTGAAATCTTGCCATTTAATTGTCTTCAACCGATTCAGTTGAAATTTTATATAGTCTAGAAGAAAAATCTGAAAAGCCTTCTCCTTTTCATGTTGAACGGCATTTAATGTAACAGTTTGACACCGGGGTTTTTTAGACTAATTCGACCCTGCTGAGTTCGATTTTGCCCGGTGTCAGACCAATTCCCCCCCCCCCCCCTTCCCCCCCTTTTCATTGAAAATATGTCCCTCGCCACGGTTTTCTCCGTATTGAACAAAAACTGTTAGATTTAGAAAAAAACTGTCAACGACAAAATTAATCTACGTTAAATTACCTACCACACGGTATAAATTTTATTTTTATGGGTCTTATAGTTTTTGAGTTACGTCTACCCAAATTTCAAAGTTTTTAAATTTTTCCAATTTTAACTATATTTTCGCTATTTTATAGGAAAACCTCTGAATTTGGAACAAAGTGATGTATGCACTAATCAATCTTGATGTATTAACCTATAATACAAGACCCCATTAACAGTCGTACGAGCTTTTGTGTACTTTTGACAACTTACAGCGCCGAACTTGCGAACATTGAACAACAATTAACCCTCATAAAAACTACCTACTTTATATTTCGTAGCAAATCTTTTACATGGTGCTAATCAACGATGTATATGTACTAAGTAACGCACGTGCTAGTTTACTAAATTAGTTTGAAAAAGTTGTACAGTAAATATGGTCTCAAGGAAATATAAATTTAAGTATTGGTGCAGGTATAGGGATCTGTTAAGAAAAGAGGCCTCAATTTAGACAATAGTATATTTTAATCGTCATAGATTGTGTTTATCGTTTGATGATAATAAAATTTCTGACTCAATATTATTAGTACACATTTTTTGTAACATTATTATGGCATACTCCCCGAAAAAAACAGGTAGATGTGTAAGGTTGCTTCACGTCTCTGCGGCAAATGCAAGCTGCCGTTTTACACCCTGCCTTACAGCCGCATGTATGGAGGTCATTACTGGACTTGGGAACAGCCTCAAAGGTTACCAGAATGGGCTTGAGCTTAAACCCTTCTTGGTGTCAGCCGTTATCCGTTGGAGACAGCAATTTAACTCTCTTAAAGGTTTGGTAAAGCTATATAAGATGGAGTCCATAAATACAACCGACCAAGCCAGGCACGTTCTATTTAGGTTACGAGAATGGGCTTGAGCTTATCCCCTTCTTGCTGTCAGCTGTAATTCGTTGAAGAAAGCAGTTTAACTTCTCCAACATGTGCGTTTCTACAAATAAACTTAGGTAATGCTTTCGACGGATATACAAGTCAGCTGCTTCAGGAGATGTGGTTTTAGAAAATAGAACGTGTCTGGCTTGGTCGGTTGTATTTATGGACTCCATCTTATATAGCTTATATAGGCAGGGTGTAAAACGGCAGCTTGCATTTGCCGCAGAGACGTGAAGCAACCTTACACATCTACCTGTTTTTGTCGGGGAGTATGCCATAATAATGTTACAACAAATGTGTACTAATAATATTGAGTCAGAAATTGTATTATCATCAAACGATAAACACAATCTATGACGATTAAAATATACTATTGTCTAAATTGAGGCCTCTTTTCTTAACAGATCCCTATACCTGCACCAATACTTAAATTTATATATCCTTGAGACCATATTTACTGTACAACTTTCTCAAACTAATTTAGTAAACTAGCACGTGCGTTACTTAGTACATATATATCGTTGATTAGCACCATGTAAAAGATTTGCTACGAAATATAAAGTAGGTAGTTTTTATGAGGGTTAATTGTTGTTCAATGTTCGGAAGTTCGGCGCTGTAAGTGGTCAAAAGTACATAAAAGCTCGTACGACTGTTAATGGGGTCTTATATTATAAGTTAATACATCAAGATTGATTAGTGCATACATCACTTTGTTCCAAATTCAGCGTTCAGTTAAAATTGGAAAAACTTAAAAACTTTGAAATTTGGGTAGACGTAATTCAAAAACTATAAGACCCATAAAAATAAAATTTATACCGTGTAATTTAATAATAATAAATAATAATAAATAAATTCCTTTATTTCAGGCAATAGCATTGTACTTACAAATTTTGTACAATGCCAGAGACCCATATTATAAATACCTTATAACTAAAATACATAATATATATAATTTATATTCTAATTTACATCGGCGACGTGTGACGCACGGTGTCGTCGGGCAGCCGACCTCGGAACCTCCGAAATACCACACCCTGCGGCCAGAAGTCCTCCTTCATGAAGGTTGGCAGATGATGCGTGGGCACTCTCACCACATATGAATTAAAATTCGCTTTGTGGTGAGACTGCAGCCGTTCAACCCTCAAGGTGAAGTTAGACTTCTTTCGGGCGTAGTCCACGACCTCCTCTACCCTCGTAGACCTTTAATGTAGATTAATTTTGTCGTTGACAGTTTTTTTCTAAATCTAACAGTTTTTGTTCAAAACGGAGAAAACCGTGGCGAGGGACATATTTTCAATGAAAAGGGGGGAAGGGGGTGGGGAGGGGAAATTGGTCTGACACCGGGCAAAATCGAACTCAGCAGGGTCGAATTAGTCTAAAAAACTCCGGTGTCAAATTGTTACATTCCATACCGTTCAAAGTCGTAAAATTCAAAAATCATCGCGTGACAATGTTATATTATGAAGTCAGTCAGGTGATCTGATGATGAGGAAATACTAAATGCTGATAAGCCCGATTACCATTTTTACAGTGTGAGTTTGTTCATAATATAAGCTTGTCACAAAAAATTATTTTTGTAAAATAACTTAATATGAGCGACAATTTTTTGTTTCATTTTATTGCTAGTAATATTGGTAAATATCAGGGTCTATGTTATTCCGTCAAATGGTCTCGGCGTGAAGAAGTAACAACCATACATACGCACAACACACAAACTGTTAAATTTATTACATTAGTGGGATTTATTAATAGTTAAATTGGTTAGATAAACCTATAATTTTTTTAGTAAACATTAATATTGCTTGTTATTTTTCTCTAGAGTGTATTTGGACATTCTGTTAATAAACAGTTAAGTAGCAAAAATCTGGAATTACCTAACACTGATTATTTAACATAAATAAATATAGATATCAGTATATTTTACTTATTTTGATTTAAATAAATAATTAATTTGATAAAAAAAACTTTTTCGTTTAAATCTAAAAAACATAATAAAATATACACTAGTACCATTACTAATACTTGATAATAAATAAAATACACACACTAGTGTAATATTGGACATTCTGGGATCTGGACATTTTGGGATTTGGACATTCTGGGATTTAGACCTTTGGGATTTCAACATTTTGAACCTAAACGAATCAATTGAAGGTATAAATAAAAAATGCTGTTTCTTAATTTTTTTTTATAATCTTCAGTTTACTGAAAGATCTTTCTTTCTGCTGCCGCGGAAGTAACAGGAATTGTGTGAAACAGCAGCATCGCTGTATACACTTCCGTAAGGTCACATTCGAGCACGCCAAATTTCATTATAATTTCTTTGCAAAGCTGGCGAATAGACCACGTCTCCATCAATTAAGGGAGGATCAGATGATATACATTAAGAAATTGGAGCGAAAAAGTGGGTCCAATTATATCGCAATATTTCTTCTAAATTTGGTGCTTATCATTGGGTGGTCTTCGCCATGTCTGTCTGTCTGCCTGTGTGTCTGTCTGTTCGTCCGCGGTCCTACTCAAAGTCGTAAAATAAAATCTGGAGAATTTTTTTTTGGGTTGCTGCCATGCACTTCACTACCCCAAACGCTTAATAAGTAAACATTCCTCTCAATTACTGGCCGGTTGACTGGAAGAGATCCCTATACGGGATAAGTCCGCCGTTGTATGTTTACTTTTCTGATTTGTATGTGTTCTTTCTTTTGTACAATAAAGCTTTATAAACAAACAAACAAACAAACACTTATATAAAGGTAGACAATATTTTTTTCTCTACAGTCACATTGTGTGGGGTATAGTTAAATAGGTCTTTCAAAAATATTGTGAGTTTGTTAGCACCATTTTTCTATTTAGGGATCCCTTTCTGAAATATTTGGGTTGCAAATTTTTATTAGAGTCTAGTGTCTCCCTCCTCTATCTGCTAAACGCTTATATGTAGACACGTGAAAAAATTCACAGCTGTAGTATATATAACATAGTTTAAAGGAAAACTATCAGAGCTATGTAGAGTTTACAAATTAAAAAGTTATAGGCGATTAACTTCTAAAATGTACTCGGAATAAGAAAATTTAATAAAATAGTATCTGAGTATCTATTGAATTTGTATTAAATTTACAATCTACACCTTCAATGTCGCCTGGCACTACTTTTCCTCCAATTAAAACGCCTGGCATTGTTATATTCGAATTGAATATATAATTGGCTATCATATCACACCAAACTCAGAGCTCTATAAATTGTATCCCTTCAATTGATTTTGGTTGCCCATCCACTCTCACACCCACCACTGAAAAGCTGCCAGGCGCTCGAATTCATAAATAATGATAGTATGCCATACTAACTAGAGGGATTTTGTTCTCTATAAATTGTATCTGGGGGCACGGCAGTGCCCCCACCAAGTCGAGCAAAAAAGCGTCACGGCCGTACCATCCTTTTCTCGAAGCAATTCAGACCATTTTCGACCCCCTGTAACTTCGTTGTGGATAAAACTAGAAGACTGAAATTTTCAGTAACCATGCAGGCATTGTAAAACACGGTATATTTCAAATTTCATTCAATTTGAACCAGTATTTTAAGAATTATAACGGGTCAAATTTCTTAATTTTGTCACTCACTGACTCACCGATCATCAAAATTCTAAGGCACTTCTAGCAGACCTAGAAGCTTCAAATTTGGAATATAAGTAGTATTTGGTGTATGAATCAAGGAAAAACTAAAAAATCTAGAAAAGACCGCAAAGAAAATTAAGCCCATACAGCCAAGTCTTCAGTTAAATTTTTCAATACTGGCTTTATTCGTAACGATGTTTTACGGCAGTTATTATTATTGCGTGCGAAGCCGCGGGTTTAAGCTAGTCCCATATAAATATAGGCGCATGGTAGTGCCCCTGCCAAATCGAGCAAAAAATGGGTATTCCCGTCATGAAAACACGTGTAAATTAAATTATTTAATGCAAAAACGTACCTACGTGCGTATTCGTACCGAAAAGGAAAAAAGTAGAACTGTCTACAAAATACAAAAAGAAATGAGATCCCATCAAAAACAATACTTGTCAAAAAAACCAAGTCTCGCAACTCAGTTGTTCTGCGGTAAAAAGTTGTGAGATCCATGTAATACCAAGTCGGTTATTAATTTATTCAGTCTCTACTTAAGCGACTTTCTGTCTTAATACGTCCAGTCTCTAAGACCACGATCGTGGTCCATAACAATTGAAAATCAATTGTGTCTGGAATCTCCGTACTCGAAGCATTAAGTTGTTACGTAATAATTAACAGCATCTTATAGTGACGCATATCAATATTAAAATTCTTTAATGTTTTATATAAATATATTGAGACTTGGCCATCGCCTGAAAACACGTGTAAATTCAATCGCCTGAAAACACAAGTAAATTCAATTATTTAGTGCGATGGCCAAGTCTCGATATATTTATATAAAACATTAAAGAATTTTAATGTTGATATGCGTCACTATAAGATGCTGTTAATTATTACGTAACAACTTAATGCTTCGAGTACGGAGATTCCAGACACAATTGATTTTCAATTGTTATGGACCACGATCGTGGTCTTAGAGACTGGACGTATTAAGACAGAAAGTCGCTTAAGTAGAGACTGAATAAATTAATAACCGACTTGGTATTACATGGATCTCACAACTTTTTACCGCAGAACAACTGAGTTGCGAGACTTGGTTTTTTTGACAAGTATTGTTTTTGATGGGATACCTATTTCCGTAGCCAGCTCTCCATCTATACCCGTCAAGCAGGAAAACAGGAAACAACTATTTATTAGTTATATATACTATACGAGACATCACACTGAGTAAGCTAGTTCCAATGTAAGCTTACTTACTCAACGATACGCTCGTTCTATAAATATAATATCATTATTTATTAATTTAATTAGGTATAATTTATTTTGGTTGCCTTTAAATCTTTAATTTGTAAACCCTACTTAGCTCTGATAGTTTTTCTTTAAACTTTAAACTTGCTTGAAGGGATATCAAAGATAGCTAACCCCTAGGCTGTTATTTGACCACGAAATATTACGTAGACGGCGTAATATAATTACGTTATATACACTACCGTGTGACTTTTTCACGTTTTAATCGAAAAATCGGTGTTCACAAGCTGACAATATTTTTTAAAAACATATTCAACGATATTTCACATGATGGGTTGGTCGTTAAAATAACATTGACTCCCACTTTACTTGATGGGAGCTACTCTTAAATATTTTCAACATCCACCTTTTCGGCATGATTAATATACACACCTACCCAACCCATGCAATTAGGTATAGTTTTATAATACTTATAGTAATCTTTGAGTAAAACTGCGGACAGACAGACGTGAAGGGTTCTTTGTTTACTACGGAACCCTAAAAAGGCTATTTTCCAACTTGCCCTGGACAGGGATCGAACCTGGGAATAAAGTAAAAAAATCTATGAGGGACGATTCTATATAAAATAAATACGTTCGAATTTGGGGGGCGCTTTATTATCAAGTTGCAGTGGACAGTTACAGGAGATGATTGAAGGGGTGTTTAGAATAAAAAATACAATTATAAGAAGTAAACAAAAGGTATGTACAGTCGATATGTACATTTACTGATTCCCACATTGTTTAACAATACGATACCTAATCATTTCATCGTTTAGATAGAAATTCTTGGACAAGATTGAAAAAGGCAACGGGGTCTTCGGCGTGGACGTTATGGCCTGCTCCTGGCACATATTTGAGATCAGCCTTCGGGAAGAAGCTTTTGATTCCAGTCAAGTCTCCAGGTCTGGAAACAACAGATTGAATTAAGAAAAGACGGTGTACTAAAGAGCAAGAAAATGTGTAAACCTATAACTATAAGTTTGTCATTGAATTTATTTGATTTTGCACTGTAGCTACGAGTATACAGGTGAATTTTTGCCCACTAGCCAATTTTGATCAAGTTATACCGAAGTTATACTGAACTACTTTAAGTAGTTAAATAGACTGAACTTGATCAAAAGTTTAATAAAGTAGTCTACCCACTTTATTCATAGAACCAAGTTTTAAAAACTCGACAAATAATTATTTTTTTTAACAAAAAAACAACCGACTTCGATATATTTCAGGAGTTTCTTCCATATCTCCAAAGTTCTTCATTATGCCTTCACCAAATTAATATGGGACCAACTTGGGAGTAAAGGCTTTCAAATAAAAAAAGAATCATTAAAATCAAAAAAGATATCGCGTCACATATATAAAAAAAAAACACAATCAAATTCATAACCTCCTCCTTTTTTGAAGTCGGGTAATAAACAAAATCAGTTTGGCCGAACTCTGATTTTAATGGAAAGCTGAATTTATTTGTTTTTCGTTATTTCTGCTATGGAAAGTAGTTAAATATCATGGACAGAACTGGCTCCAAAACTATGGCTGGTGGTTAAAAAATTAAAAATTCACCCTGTATTGAAATCTTGGAATCACTAACAGAACACACAATCGTATGGAAAGGTCATACTTTTGTAAAAAACAAACACTCCAAATTCCAAAAAAATTGCTATCCTACCGCGGCAATTACCCTCCTCGCTGGCCGGTCGCCGTCTAGTGCGGGAAGTAGTGTCACCCAATGTATGAAAGGTGCAAATTTTGGTGTCGGAAGAATTCACTTGGCACAAATGTAATATACGTTAAGTTAAGCTAATTTAGCCCGGTAGCCTAAAATGTGAAATATACGATATATGAAAATAAATAATATACGATATATGAAAATAACGATAAATGAGCATAAAATAAAATTTTATCTACGTGGGTTATATTATAAATGACATGTATATATAGCTGTATTTTATTTTGACCAAAATAATACTGCAATACCTATTTACCTGATTTTCATTTCAGGTCCAGTCAGTGCACATCGCTAAACGAGTGCAGGAGGGAGCTGTTCTCTAAAAAAAGACCGACAGCCAGTGAATTTTCGGCAGCATCTTCTAAAAGCTGTTTACCATGGGGTGCACGTATGGGGCAGATTCAAAATCGTTCCAGTCCGGCGGATTAGGGATAGGAAATTGAACTAAATAATTGGAAACCGAAGTGGACTACTGCACCAGTGGCTGCAAGGCTGCAACCGGTTGTCGTGAACAACTGATCCCGTGCAAGTGCAAGTCACGGTGCAGTGTTAGGTGCAACTGTATAAGAAAACTATTAAAATGTACCGAATTATGACAATGTGGTGGAAAATGTTATGAAAAAATGAACTAATATAAATATAAAAATACTACTATTGATACATTAGACCGCGACAGTCAATAATTAAGTAAATTATGTATTCTATATATTTTGAATTAAAAAACAACTTAATACTTGCAACAAATTATATGAGACGAGACGGTTAGATTTTTTTTCAGATAGATGTATGACAGCTATATATATCAAAGTATATATTTTTTAAAAGCTGGATAAATATTTTTTAATAAAGTGTATTTTGTTGCACAAAATACAGGTATTCCGGTAAAATAAAACAGTTAAAATAAAAAAAAATGCAATCCGATTTTAATATTTTTGTCAATATTTTCCCTTTTTTACTATTAATCTTTACATTAAATGTAAAATTGTACTCGAAATTGAATTCTTCATGCCTGATTTATCAGAAAATGATACCACACTTGAGGTGTTAGGTAAATAGAAGCTGACATGATTTTTTTTCTGAAGCGCGGCGGCGAGTAACTTCGAATGCCCCCCCTACCTACCCCCAGGGGGACCCTGTTTTTTTGCATAATTTTTTTATCCTAATATGCTTTGGCATACTGGGTTTGGCATAAAATATTTTTAGGCATAAGTTGTTTTTTGGCATACTGGTAAGTTGGGCATAATTATATTTTAGGCTAATTTGTTACGGCATAATGTTAATTTGCATAATCTCTTTAGGCGTAATAACCATAAGTCTAATAGTATTTAGGCATAATATTTTTAAAAATAACAGAAACAAAATTAAGTTATTTAAGTGTTTATTTTTAATTATCATGCAAAAAAAAATGACCACCCAGAACAAATGTGAGGGCAAAAGAGAAGTTAGGTTTAAGTTTTTTTTTATGATCACCTGGAACAACTGGAGACCAGAAAGGAAGTTAGATTCAACTTATTAGCAATTAATAAACAATTTATATACAATGAATAAAAATGTTATGCTAGTAATGTTATGTCTTGATAAATTATGGTTTGATGACATTATGCTTACATCCTTTTATGCTTTGAAATGTTAGGGCTAAATAATGATTATGCTTAGGTACATTATGCTTAAAATTATTATGCATACTCCATTATGCGAAAGGACGTTATGCTTAAAAACGATTGTGCATTAAACCAGTATGCTATGTGATATTATAGCTTAAATTTGTATGCATATAGATAGTGATCCCCCCCCCCCCCAGGGGGTGGGGGATGGCTACCGGGCTAAATTAGCTTAACTTTACGTATATTACATCTGTGCCAAGTGAATTCTTCCGATACCAAAATTTGCACCTTATGACACTACTTCCCGCACTAGTCAACCAGTCGCCTGGTAGCAGGCGGTGACATTAATATGGGAGATTTATAGTATATATTTCATCATTTCAGCCTGATAACGTCCACTGCTGGACATAGGCCTCTACCAAAGATTTCCAAAATGACTTATCTAGAGCGGCCTGCTTCCCAGTGACCTTGGTCAGGTTGTCAGACCACCTTGTGGGTGGGTGTCCTACGCTTTGCTTGTCAGTACGTGGTTGCCTTTCGAGAACCTTTTTGCCCCATCGAGCATCGGTTCGTTGCGCTATGTGCTCTATTACGAATTTTCTTATTTCTGATTTGATCTCGTAGAGAAACACCGATGCATTTATCGGCAGACAAATTTGGTTTTTTACTATGAAACACGACTTTTTACTTTATTGAAACTATTTTAAGGATAAATACAGTCCACGATACTGAATAGCTTTCCCAAAGGAACATAATATAGTTAATGAAATATTAAAATATTTTTTGTACTCCCGTACAAGTTGATCAAGCAGCTGGTTCGAGTTTGAACGGAAAGAAAAAAAAACTATGTGTTTCTTGGGGAAAGCTGTTCAGTATTATGATGCAATGGATTTTCCCTTAAAATAGTCTCAGTTTATTTTGTTAGACGATAATAGGAGGTTCAATATCACTGTATATTCTGATGTTATGGTAAAATTATTATTGGTATGGGACGTCGACAGGTCTGGGATCGACAGGTCAGTTTTGCATGAACATGCTAGCATTTTATTGATAGGCAGCAAACGTAATACAGTTAGGTATCTGTAATGAATAGGGTACTAACGGAATATAATTTGATTCTTGCCCGCCAATAAACAGAGTGGGGCCATCAAATGACTTCCCGGCCATTTCGCTCGGGAACGTCGCAATATCCGTAAAATGCTTTTTCAGCACATCCAGATTGCAATTCCAACCAACTTTCTTGTTCGGCCGAATGGCTATATTCATTATAATGAAATGGATGGGAGCGTCCTGAGGTACTATTCCGGATGCATAGATCGTCTCTTTTGCCTTCGCTCTAGCGGTTGGTAGGTCATGTTGGCTCTCCACGTCGCAGGATACCATGACGTCTATCAATTTTGGGAAGAACTCGTTTAGGATTCCAGCTGTTGACACTGGGGATATATCTACCACTACGAGGTGTGATACTTTTGTGGGCTGAAAAGTCATAAAAGCTTAGGTTAGGTTTAGAGATCAGCAAAAGCATTCATAGTTATGGGCACAAACGTTACAAAGCATTCTTGCATCTTGCCTTCACACTTCCCATTGCCTTAAAATGGCAATTGCTAGCATCGATCAATGATACTACGTATAGATGGTCATCCTCCATATGTCAAAGGGTACCAAAAAGGATCCTTTTACTTGACTAACTAGATGTCGCTACCGGTATCAATCTCAATTATATTGTCAATATTTTTCGAAAAAATTAGAACCATCAAAACCTCGCTTGACCACGAAGTAGTACCACACATATCACTAGATGGCGCAATTCCTGTTATTGTTATTCTATGGTTCATTTTCATGCATATAACTATCATAATATGTATGCAAATGCTAAGAAATTTCAAAATATTTTAATAATCCACGGTAAATAACTATTATCGTGTAGGACGATAAATGACAATGTCAACGTCACAAATTCAAACTAAAAATAATTCATATAAAGGGAAATTTTATCGCTTGCGTCAGAACAAGGTTGGCCTAGTGGTCTTGACGTTGGGCTGTTAATCGAGGGACCCCATCACCCCAGGTTCAAATCACAATCCTGTTTAGTGTTTTTGAAGTTTTAAAAGAAGTTTCTAGATAAATCTAGACTCAATGGAAAAGAAAATACGCGATAGAAAATGAGTGATTTGAGTTTGCATCGATTTTGTTCGCATTTGTGGCACGGTACATAACCGTATTTGAGAGTATATAAAAGCAGTACAAGGCGCGGGTTAAACATTGACCCGTGCAAGTTATTTGAATTGGATTTGCGATTTTGGATTTTGGATTGTTGAATACACAAAAATACACACAAAAAAGGCTTACGTTTTCTTGTATATAGACAGTCCTTTTGATGAATTCTATTTATTGCAACCTACAGCATTAATAATAAAATTACAATGTTTGCTCTCTGCTTAAGCTTCATTTATAATCAATCACGTAAAAAAATATTAGAGCCATTTTTTCAAAAAAAATCATAATAGCGGAAAAATGGGGGTTGAAAACTTAAAAAAATATTAAAAAATATCATAAGATTTTTTAGTGACGCAGCTTTTTTATCTGAAAACTTTTATCCGATAAACTTCAAAGGATCAGGAGTTGGAAAATGCAAAGTCAGACTCGAGAGATCTACCAGCTCGCAGAGCAGAGCCATTAGATAAAGATGTTTTGTTAGTGGTCTATTAGATATGTTTTCTATTTTGTCTTAAACACCATGGCCATAGAGTACTATAATATAACTGAAATAGAGAGCCATCTTGCGTAATTTTTCTGCCGAAAATTTAAGTTACAAAAAAAATAAATGTAGTGTCATATAATGTTATTCCAAAATAAAAATAAAAAAAGAAATTAAATTTTATAATTTTTTCGCAATGAAGTGGGATTTGAACCTGCGATTCCTTATAGAACGGGAGGTCACGACAAATTTGGTAACGATAACGTGGACGGCCTCGATAACCAACTTTTCAGGCGCCATATCTAAGGAACGCAACCACTTCACGCAGGCAGACCGACATATTTAGCATCAAAGAGGTGGTCTTTATTGTTTGAAACCAGAGGCAGCCGTCCACGTTATTATTTTTTTTTGGTCACGATAACCAACTTTTCAGGCGCCATATCTAAGGAACGCAACCACTTCACGCAGGCAGACCGACATATTTATCATCAAAGAGGTAGTCTTTGTTGTCTGAAACCAGAGTCAGCCGTCCACGTTATCTTTTTTTTTTTTGTCACGATTACCAACTTTTCAGGCGCCATATCTAAGGAACGCAACCACTTCACGCAGGCAGACCGACATATTTAGCATCAGAGAGGTGCTCTTTATTCTATTAAACCAGAGTCAGCCGTCCACGTTATCGTTACCAAATTTGTCGTGACCTCCTAATCTTAAATTGAATTAAATTGACTGCGTTAACCGCTTCGCTAATCTGGCTTCGTACTAAGTGCGTGAAATTTTTGCTGATACTTTAACACAACAATTTATAGAACAAAAGTATAAAAGATTTTCAATTTTTAGGGGATTTGAACTTGCGGACTTTTGATCAGTTTCGAACACGAAATGGCTATGTATCGATATTATAGATGATTTCCGAGGTCAACTATATTTCGGCAACACTGGCCCGGGTACAGTACATATACAAAAGTACTCTGTGTACAGTACTCATTTTTGTCTACTGCGCAAGCAAAGTCAGCGCTAGAATTTCGTGCCGCTACATTTACCAAAAAGATTATAATAGTCGGTGCGTGTGTGTAGACGTCTACGAAATATTATTCGTATGTAGTTGTGGAGGTGGTGGTGCCATCTATTGCTTCTAAATGAAAACTAACTCGTATGGTCGACTGCAGCGACACTTTTTAGTTACGGATTTTTTATGGAAACCTGTAAAAAACAATTCTCAGTAGCGCCATCTAGAAATAAGCTAAATTTGGTGAGGTACAGATTCAATATATGTGAGTAGCTATCTATACGTAGTATTCATTGATCGATGTTGCTAGCCAACTTTCGTTTACGGCTACATCTGTCAGCACGGAACAGCACTTTCACATGGTGCTATCCTTTTCTGTCGCTCAGAACCGTCAAATGCCAGAGCGAGAGAGAGCGACGGAACGCTTCAGCACCGCCGGCACTGAAGCGTTCCGTCGTCGCCCACGTTTACCTACGCCGCCCGTCCTCTTGATCGATTTTTGCACTCTGCGCTTACAATGTGGACAACGTCCCAAAGGTAATTTTGAATTAGTAGACAATGATACATTATGTACAAATTACAAATTCGTGAAAAGTAATTACGAGAGCCTACATACAACCAATCATAAGTAAGTTAGTTAAAAATGTAAACCTCTGTTAACGCGAACACCATACCCGTTCTGCCACCCATGCTGTGGCCTATTACATCAGCTTTATCGATCGACAGCTTGCGCATCAGCTGACCCACGTCACTAGCCAGCTCCACGTATGTGTGCGATTCATCGTGAGGACTTTCTCCGTGGTTTCTCATGTCCACAGCCACTACGGATTTATCTAAGGTGGAGGCTATTTTCTTCGACATACTCTCCCAGTTCCTTTTAGCGCCCAGCAGTCCATGAAGGACGATTACGGGAATTCCATCTGTCGGCTGCTTTCCGTGCACTTTGTAGGCTAAATCAACTGCTGATCTTTTCGGTACATGATGGTTTGGTACATGATGGTTTGGAACTTGGAAAAGGCTAAATATTAGTAGCTTTTGAATTTTGGCACAAGACAACGTATTCATTCCATTTAGATATTGAAATAAATAAATATCATAAATAATTTTATATGTTATTGTGTGTTATAATTATACAATTATATAGAAGTAATTCATGATCATCGAATAATATGATAAAATAACAAATAATTTAAACCCTTTGGTAATTGTTTCGTATGAAAATTGATGGAGTCATTCGAGACATCAATCAGTTATTTTGACATTGGAAAATGTCTTTTTTAGTTCGCTCCAGTGTAGGCATGTAGGCTCCGATTTCACAAGCAGTAACAAAAATTCGAAAATAATATTCGTTGTAATATTCAAAAGCTCAAAAGATGCGTATTTACGAGATGTGTAAGGTACAAAAAGATTTTTTCGAGAAAGTTAAAAACTAAAAAGTTATGGCCGAATAGTGACACAAAAAACTAAAGGATTTAAAAAATTTGAGAAAGTCAACTAAAGACGACCGGGTGTCCGATATCTCTGGACCAGGTTAAGAGCTGTTTGCCCATGGAATTGTATTCGTCTCTACTTTCGTGTGTTTGCCTCTGCACCCTATTTGTTCACGCAGGCGTTATGTCGACAGTGCTTATGTTAATCTAAGAAAAAAATTATTTAATACCTAACTTTTTAGTTTTACTTTGCAACCATTTCCTTATCCTGACTTTTGCGTCGCTAAGTGACAATATTTTTTCCAATCTGCGAATTTTTATTGTGTCGTCACAAGTCGTCATCATCATTTTCCTGGCCGTTTTCGTTTGATATTCAAATTCATTTAATCCGTCAACTAAATTATGCAAAAATAAAGGACCCATATATTTCATTTAGAAAAGTAGTCAAAATTCACAAAGTTTCATAGTGGGGTGATTTACGTCACCGTTGGTTAAAAAAAATCGTAGTCAATTGTGACGTTACATGAAATGCGCTGTATCTTCGTCATTATTTGCTAAAAGAGAAAAGAAAAATACGTACAACATAATTTTTATTAATCTATATAATAAGCTAAAAACAATTTCTGTCCACCCTTATAAAAGAAAACACATGAGTCCGATCGTCTGCGGACCGAGACGTTGGCGCAATGGCGCGTACTCCACTAACAACTGGCGCTCTTAAAGCAGAAGTAGAATTCAAAAATAATAAAATGCGCAGTAAAATAATACAGATTTATTGTCAAACTTTCTGCGTTTCTCTTACGAATCCCATGATTAGCTCCATGAACCGCTTGGGGTCGTCCACGTGCACGAAGTGGCCCGCATTGGGCACGTAGTGCACTATCGCGTACGGGAACAAACTGCGGATCTTGGTGAGGTCGTCAGGACTGAAAATAATAAACATTTTAATCGAAAGCAACCTGTAAGAAATGTCGACAAGCATTTTGATACACTGGACATTTTGATACTCAGGACAATTCACTATCGGTCATTTTGTAGAACTGGACATTTTGATACATCGGTCGTAATGGACCGAAGCGGCCGCGGGTATTTTTCGATGCGTAAAAAAGTAGCAAAAAAAGTCGCAGTGGATAAAGTAGGATATTATTAAATCAGTTTTGTATAGTATCCATGGATTAAGTAGGACCTATCCAGGTATCCCTTGTTAACTTTTTATATTTAGGTATCCTTTTGTTTGTTTATCTATTTGTCTGTTTGTACACGCTAATCTCCGGAAATACTGCACGGATTCGAATGTAACTTTTTTTGTTATATAGCTGTTAAGTCTGGGCAACATATAGGGTATAAATGATTTTGGAAAATGGAAGACCTGATGCACAACCATAATGGTATTCAACCAAGACATTTCAACCTATCCAGATGTTTTCCCTACCTCGACTATGAGCATATGAGACGTAGTTTCAACTATGACAATCAACAATCTAGACTATATGAACCGAACTTATTACAAAAAAGGGTACCATTATCCGACCAAATCGAATTGACATCTAGTAATATGCCATTGTCTTATCTGAAAATGTCAACTATGATTTGGTCGGATAACGGTTTAAACCTAGCAACAAAGTTAGTCTGCGTTTTGTAATAAGTCGAATAAAATCCCCGCGAACGAAGTTTCGGGCTTCGGCAAGTATTAAATAACAAAAAACACTAGATTACTAGTTAAAAAGTTTAAGGAAGTTCTAATATAATAAAATACACTTAAAATATTTAGTAGTAATGAAAAATACACAAGCAGATTTAATGCTAGAACTTAAAAGAGGAAACCGCAAACCGATGCACATCCACTACGCGACGGAAGCCGCTATCGATAGTCGCCCAATGGGTACTATAAGTACTAAACTAGCCATAAATATCACAAAACAATAAAATAATAGCAGCCATATTTGCGTCCTCCGGGGGCTAATAGTGGAGTTTTACGCCAGCGATAAGGTTTGCAAGAGATATGATTCTGAAGGTAGCTTTTCTTTTATTAATTACTAACTGTGCCCGCGTGGGCTTCACTCCCCGTGGGAATTTCGGGATAAAAACTATCTTATAACCTTTCCTGGGTATCAAACTATATCCATATCAAAGTTCATATAAATAGTTTCAGTGGATTGATCGTGAAGCGCTAATAAACAAACAAATATACAAAAAATTTCGCATTTATAATATTAGTAAGGATAAGGATAGTAAGGATTTAACTAACAATCTGTTTAAGAGGGTAACACCAATGGTGTCCCACTACTTGGATGTGTGTGGCGCTAAAGAAGCGCCGGAAAAATAACTTACGGAATCCAGTCAGAATTTTGCCCTCCGATAAATAATGTGGGTCCCGCAAACCGTTTCCCTTTCAAGCTTTTCGGGAAAGTGGCCATGGCTTTGAAATGTTTCGCGAGGACGTCGACATTACATGTCCACCCAATAGTGTCGTCTTTCTTAAGATTCACATTCGACAGTATAACAGTCATGGCGTGGTCGTCTTGGATTACTTTTTTCAGCTGCTCCTTGGCGCGTTTTCTCGCTTTTCGGACTGTTTTTGTGTTCGTGAAATCCACTGCTTTCATTGCTTTCAATACTTCAGGATAATACGCATTGAAGTCAGGCGCCGTAGACGCAGGAGAAACTTCCACCACCATTAACGCAGATACTAGTTTCGGCTATATAGAAAGAACAGTATTTTTAACACTGGATACCTAAATTACTTACATCCAAACATATATATATATACTTATAAACCTAATAGCTTATTAGTCTTGGCTTGGTAATTTTTTTTTACTAGTCTGACTGTGGAGCGCATGCACGGCCCCGGCGACCCAAAACTTGGCTGAGAGGTGACACTGCGGTTTTTTTTAGAAGTAACAACAAATAATACCTTCGGATACCTTACCGGTCACGGGAAACCGGTAATTCCCGTGACCGGTAAGGTATCCGAAGGGATTTTTTACCGCGACAAAAAAAAAAAAAGGTTGTGTCTATTTGACCCTGGATATTCACAAAAGAAACCAAACTCTACATATAGCTTAGGTGTGAGCCGTTGAGTTCGTTAAAACATTATCGAATAAACGTACCGCTAAAAGAGATAAACACATGGCAGTAGTACCGCCTATGCAGTAGCCCACCAGGCAAGCTTGGTTAATCGATAGCTTTTTGTAAAGCTTGTGGATGTCTTCCACCATCTTCTCATAGGTGTGGGTCCTAGTGTGCGGACTGAGCCCGTGGTTCCGCAGGTCCACGGTCACAATCAAGCGCTTCATGGTATTCTTCATCACCTTCCCCATAGAATGCCACATCGTTTTGTTGCTCAGAAAACCATGCAACAACATGATAGGCGCCTTCTCGGGGTCGGCGCTGTTCTCTCCCAGCACATGATACGATAAATTCACGGCAGGCCTTGCTATTGTTAATTGATAAGATTGAAAAATTCTAGGCGACAATACTGTGATGATTTTGTTTTGCATCTCTTAAGCTAACAATATACCGTTTTATACTTAGGTATTTGTACTAGAGTAGGCATATTTTATTATACCTAAAAACATCCTAAAATGTTATTATTATGGCATAATTTGACATACAGATGACATGTCGATGTAAAACAAATAATTATTTTTTGACACTGACGCAATGAAGGTCGCGGATAAAATACAAAATCTCAGAGTAAAAAAGTAATATCTTTCTACATCTATTTATGATGAAAGATCTCATGTCTGTCGGGTCTGATGACTAGGGTCAAGGTTAAAGCTTTTTTCATGTCCGTAAAAATCCGGATTTATTCCACAATTATTAGGTATCAAATATCAAGTTCACAGAGACTTAAAAGTGTTTTCAGCACACCCAAAGAACAAGATGCTCGCACAGCGCGCGCTTATACGCGCGTCGTCGGCGGGCGGCGCGGTGTTAAGGGGGTACCTGATTTTTTTGGGGTAAATGCTCTTAGCATTAAGTCCGCCATTTGTGAAAGTATATATGTACTTTGGAACAATAAAGTTTAATTAAAATAAAATAAATAAAGTGCTGTCCCTATTTGAAATAAATTATTTACAAGGAAACGGACATATTCTTTAAAATGTAAATAGCTTAAAGTGACTGTTTTCGCAAATGTGTATAGAAAAGCTTCACGTTCAGTAGTTCATAAAATAGTTTGAAGGGTTATCTAGGGCTTCGTCAAAACACAATTTCAAACGATATCTCCACCAGTGGACCCCGGAAAATTTAGGTAGCGTACGTAACACCGCGTCTCTGTCGTCTGCGTTTGGCCTTAAGGGGTTAAGGCCCAACTATCCGTGACGTGACGCACTTTTTAGTCTGTGATAGTCTGTAAAACTTGCGCGTCGTGTGCGTTGCTGCATATGATTACATGGGTTCTATATATTTTCACAGACTAGAAAGTGCGTCACGGATTAGTATGTCTTCTGCACAGGGCCTAATCAATGGGCACACCTTTTTAAACAAAAAATCTCTTTGAAAGCCTCATAGATGTTAAGTAAAAGCCGTGAAGTCCTAACTTAAGGTTATATATAATATTTACACCTGTACTTATTTTATTTCTGCTGTGCATCAAGATGATTTCAAAATTGCATCTACCACTGACATATATGCCATTACTGATTTATTTCATAGGTGTTAGAAATTAGCACTTAGCAGTAAAGTGCATCGGCATTCACCATTGCACAAGTAAGTTTGTTTGAAATAATGTTTGATAGACTCACGATGATTCTGCAGAACGTCGGTCGAAAATGAAAGGTCACTTGCGTCACCTATTTATTCAAGTATTCATTGAATCTAAATTTCGGTTTTGGCAATTAGGTAATTTCATTGTACATACATATATCTTTATCAATTCAGCTCATCATTCTTATTGACACAACTTAACCTTTGGTGCATTAAAAGAATACAATAGGAATTGAAAAACTGTTTTGCACGCCTCATAAGCGGAGTGTTGAGGTAGTGCCTCTACTCTCAACATGTCAGGGTCAAGAATTTTTCTCTATTATATTTATATTTTTAAAATGGATTTGGAAATGGATCAACTACTGCATTCCCAAGGAGTGTTGACGCCAGGCAGGCGGCCGGAAGGCATCATTAAAAGATTTCTTGTCCACTTCTTCTTTCTTTCGTCTTCAGCATCCTTGGATTACCATTGTAATTATAGGGAAGATAAGCAACCAATTGAGAATGCGCCAAGATGAGGTATCCAGCCAAGTGCGAGTCAGAATCACGCACGAAGGGTTCCGTACTATAAAAAATCACGTTTGTTGTATGGGAGCCCCCCTTAAAAAGTTACTTTATTTTATTATTTATTTTTAAAGTGAATATACAACAAAATATTTTGTGAATATTTCAAGCGTTTTTCCCCTTTCCAAAAACAGCAAAAAAATCACGTTTGTTGCATGGAAGTCCCCCTAAAATATTTATCTTATTCTGTTTTTAGTATTTGTTGTCGGCAACAGATATACATCATCTGTGAAAAGTTCAGCTGTCTAGCCATCACGGTTCATGAGATACAACCTTGTGACAGACAGATGGACAGACAGACAGACGGATGGACAGACGGAGAGCGAAGTCTTAGTAATATGGTCCCGTTTTGACCCTTGGGGTACCGTACCCTAAAAAGGGGACTTTTATTAGCCATACAACAGGATCTGTGAACATAGATTTTTTTATTATTTATTTAAAAAAAAAATAGGTTATGTAAATGTCATGTTTAGCCAATAACAATTTTTTTTAATAAGTCTGATATGTCCCAGTAAAATAAGAAAAAGTGTTAGTTGTTTATATTTGTGTGATTACATTAATCTGCTAACCCATGTAATATTAACAACTAAGAAAAAAACATTGTAAGTGGTACTCATTCTAGGTTTTAGCGTAATTTGCTCGGCTGAATCATACATAATGTTTAGAGCTAGTGTGCCTGGTACGCTTATTGGGTATATTCATATACACATTTCTGAGACAAGAGGTTCGTAACCAAAGCAGGCCTGTGTCACTCCCCGTTTAGGTATCGAAAATATACCTACCCATTGCGGCCTCTATATGGAGGCTAATCCATCAAGGACGACTCACTAGGGTCGCTAGCGAGCAGTGAGCAGTGATGCACGCGTGGTTTGTTCAACAAATTCACCGACTTCATTGTCATGGAAAGAAAAAGAAATAACCGGCCAAGTGCGAGTCGGACTCGCAAACGAAGGGTTCCTTACGATTATCTATAAAAATCAAGTTCTTTGTATGTCCCTTATTTTGTGAATATTTCAAGTGCCTACCTGTTGCCATTATTGATATTGAGCAAAAAAGAGCAAAAAAAACGCGTTTCTTGTATGGAAGCCCCCCTTAAATATTTATTTTATTTTGATTTTAGTATTTATTGTTATAACAGCAACAAAAATACATAATTTGTGAAATTTTCAACTGTGTAGCTATCGCAGTTCTTGAGATACAGCCTGGTGACAGACAGACGGACAGACAGCGAAGTCTTAGTGATAGGGTCCCGTTTTTACCCTTTGGGTACGGAACCCTAAAAAGGCAAAAAATACTGTGCAGTGTTTAATTGTTTAAACACATACAGTGATCCAGTATTAACTTTTTTTACGCTTCCTAAAGACGCTGAAAGGAATTTAGTATATCATGAATTATCATATGATAGGTATATTAAGATATATTGGTATCATGAATGAACAAGATGGTTATTATTACGAAAAACGATTTATATACGATATAATATATTACCTATGTATTACAGTTAACAAGGTAGGTGAATATATGCGCAGCCAACGCCTGTTTGAAATTGCCTACGCTAGATGTCGATGTTAGTATCTTGACAACCCTAGGCGAACTGCTCACTCAATCGGTTTTGTGTAGGTACCTACCTATGATGAACCGTTTGTCTAGCGTAATAAGAATGAAATTGGCTTGCAACTGAAATTCTAGGCATCTAAACGAGTAGGTGTCGAATTTTGACGCGAGCTAAATTAGACCATATCGCTGACAATATTGAGTAGATATTTCTTTGAATTTCTTTTTAGAGTAAGACTTCTGTACGTAAGTACTAGTATGTATTCTGTGACCAAAGTACCTAACCATTAGCTAATGCATGAAACAGTGTCATAGTCATATCAGCTAATTTTCTACGATTTTCTAGCAAAACTACATTAAAAAGACCTTTTCTCATATGTCTCCGAATGTAGATGATGACCTCCGTGGCGTAGTGGTCACCATGCTGGTCCGCCACCCAGAGGTCCCGGGTTCGATCCCCGGTCAGGGCATGTTGGAAAATGGCCTTTTCCAAATTGTCCTGGGTCTTGGATGTTTATCTATACATGTATTTGTTTTAAAATATAGTATCGTTGAGTTAGTATCCCATAACAGAAGTCTCGAACTTACTTTGGGGCTAGCTCAATCAGTGTAATTTGTCCCTATGTATTTAATTAATTAATTAATTTATGTGTACGATTACAAAACTGAAGTGCTTTAAAAACCTTTGTCAATATGTGTTTTTATATTGAGGCGACCAAGCACAACTAGCATACTCTAATACATTGCGTACGTAGGCATAATAGACTAATTTGATACAGTTTACGTCTGTAAATGGTTTACATACTCTAGTAACAAATCCAAAGTTCTTGTAAGCTTTGTTTACATTGTCGTTCCTACTGAGGGTAGGTTACTTTATGATCTAACAAGATGCCAAGATCATTTACAGTATTTAAGCGATTTATTACATTGTCATCGACTTTATAACAGAATTTTATAGGATTAGGTCTTCTAGAAAGTGTTATACATTGGCATTTTGAAGAATTCACAGTGATCATAATTAAATGGTCGCTGGAAGGCGCTGGATGCAGGCCGTTCTAGATCGGTCATTTTAGAAATCTTTGGGAGAGGCCTATCTATGTCCAGCAGTGGACGTTATGCGGCTGATATGATGATAATGAAAATAATTAAATCACAGTACTGTTCCAAGCGGTTCAGGTCATTCTGGAGTTAAATGCAGTATCTAACGTTACCAATGTCCAAAAAACATTTTTCGCCATCGGCGCAAAGTAATTAATTAGAATTATTAAAACATGTTTAAATATCGTACAAGTACGCGCAGTAAAAAACAGGTCCGAAATGAGAGCCTTGTAGGACGCTAGAGGGCACTGACACAATGTTAGACCTAAGACCACCACTTACAACTATTTTTGATCTTTTTTTTTTACTCATATACGACTCAAATCATCTCGGTAAATCTTCGTGGATTCCGATTGGTTTAGTTTTACAAGCAGGATGCTGTGAACCACACGGTCGAATACTTTTTCGTAGTCCGTGTAGATCACATAAACCTGCTTAACTTTTGCCATATTTTTTGAAAATCTTTATTTATACATATAACAAGCTGTGATAAAAACTATTCTATCTCCTTCCCTGGGTATCAAACTATATCCATATCAATTTCATCTAAATAGGTTCAGTGGTTATAGCGTGAAGTGGTAACAAACAAACAAACATACAAACAAATACAACGTCCCTTTTAATTAACTACAAATACTTTAACTGCTGCTTCATTTAGGGTGGAAAAACAGTTTAGTCGCATAAAATAAAAAATCCGCAGGTTAGTTTTTTTTTTCACTTCTTCTAACAAAAATATTAAATTATTTTCGCCATCCTCCCGTATGTGGTCTACTAAAATTCATTCATACTTCTCAACACTTATAGGCACCGCCCATCGCCATCTATCTCCCTCTTACTGTAGCAGATTGTGTGTGATAGACAGAGTCATTAATGTCAGTCATTATCATTAATCCTACGTACAGTACACATACATAAGCAAAGGCGAATCACGAGGCGAATAACGAACTGACTGTTTACACATGCTAGTTCGTTATTCGCCTCGTCATTCGCCTCGCGATTCGCGCGAATGTGTAAATGCGGCATTACGATTGCCGCAAACGGCTATTAGAAAAGTACAAAGAAGTGCCGCAGTAGCAAAGAGTTCTTACAGTACAGATGTGACAATTGTTTTTTAACATCCTCAATGAGAATATTGTAATTAATACTTACATATTTTTATCTTTTATTTTAACTTGTAAAACATGTTTCCGATTTAAGATCTACTTAGGCATACTTACCTTTGAAGTACGTTTTTTAGTTTATACGATGGTATTAGTCTTTAAGTATGTGATGAACTACACAGTACATTAAAGCCACAACCTCCTATTTTGGGACCTATTATTGGGAAGAGGATTTTGACCTGGGATTTGGTAGTTTTAAATTTCCATAATGAAGAATAGTAAATATCTCATGACTTAATTTTTTTATAAAACGGATTGGTAATTGGTATGGTAATGGATACACCGATTTTAATTTATTTATTGTTTGAAAGGTGACTCAATCAAGAGTTTATTTTTTGCTAAGATTTAAAATTTTACTTAGCCGGTTTCGCTAGCTTATGTGCTTAATCGCTAAGAGTGTGATATATCTTACAATAGGTCTAATTGCACTGACCTAAACTAACTAAGGTGTCTAGTCGGAATGATATTGTGAGTGTGTACTACAATAGCAAAGCTATGGAACGAACCATCTGTATTTCAACTTTTCTATGGCAGTAGCTTCGGACAGCTGAAAGTTCGATGACCGTAGGTATTGAATGGGTTTTGGAAGGTGATATTTTAAATTAATGAATGAATATTTGCGTAAAAGGGGCGTGTACAACGTAATAGTATAGTAAACAAATAGTACGCAATACGCAATGTCGTCTACAGGATGTTGTATGCGTCTCTTTAAGGAAAATTTGTAAGGGAAGTTATCTCGAAAACTAACCTGCGGATTTTTTATTTTATGCGCCAAATCTGTTGCCCCGCCTTGAATAAAGCAGCAGTTAAAGTATTTGTAGTTAATTAAAAGGGACGTTATATACAAACTCACTTTCGCATTTATAATATCAGTAAGATAGTAAGGTTAGTAAGATAAAACGGTGATAAAAGTGTGTCTGTACATTGAATATATTTTCAAAAAAATATTGGGGGCGATTGATACATAGTAATAGTCAGAATTTAAAAAAAATGACAGTCTGTTTGTACACGCTCCATCTCGAAATCTCCGGAAATACTGGACGGATTCGAATTAAATTTTTTTTGTTACATATAGCTGTTAAGCCTGGGCAACATCTAGGGTATAAATGATTTTGGAAAATAGAACACCTGATGCAGATAAAGGTCCAGCTAAACTATAGGAAATATAAAAATTACGCTCAGCCTGATGAACATTTTCCGGAGAACATTTTTCGTTTAGTGATCTATTAAATTAATAGCGGAGTAACAAAAGTACAACTACGAATGAAGTAAGGAGGCAGACTATCACTACAGGGCCCGTTGGATATGTCCGGTGATTCCAGGGCTTTAATTATTTTTTCTTTTGTAATATGAAAGTTGCTAATATGTCTAGTTACGCCATTCTTTAGAGGAGGCCAATTTCGGTGTAAGTATTATCAAAATCGTTTGGTTTAGAAGACATACTAGAAAAATTATTATTGAACACTTCGGAAACTACAATATTGGTACTATATGTTTTACTTTGAATGTCACTGATTGGGAATAATTACAACTAGTTTGTACTTAACAAATGACCAAAACTTTTTAGGGTCTTTTTTAATGCTACTCTCAGAATATTTAATATATTGTTGATAACACTCTTTTTGAATTCTTTTTTGGTGATTCCGCAATAACTTAAATTCTTCATAATCCAAACGGATTCTTGTTTCTTTCCCGTCCGTGTGCTTTTGACTTTTCTATTTACACGCTTTTGTTTAACTTGCAATGTAACATGTATGTATGTATGCGTGAATGTTGGTTTAGGTCAAATCTTGCAACTGAATTTTCAACCAGTTAGGCACTTGTGTAAGTTGGATGACAATACAATACTATGGAGTCAATGAGCTGTTCTGATGATAGAATAGATTAGTTGGGGAGTTATACGCCAACACCAATAGAGTGAGCCTTGGCACACTTGTTCCTTAGGTAGACTCAGAGATATGGGACTTAGGTAGACTGGAGTGGAAAACGCCAGGGAGGCAGCGGGTAACACCCCGCTGGGTGGTAGGGGGAGGGGGTGAAGTTTTCTTACTCCGCGCGCACTGTGACTCGTCATAACTGCTAACTTAAAGCTACTAGGGCAAGTTTGGTATTGTTTCTAGCTAAACTAGTAGTTCGCCACGAACTTAGACCTCGCGATTATTATTTCAGAATAATGTACCTGATTTGGATGAATTTTAGTATCGGTGAAGGTTTACCGATATGCGAATTAATGGTTGTGACCAAATTTCCAAAATAGTTGCCAATCACAGCCCTTTCTTCAAATGACTTTCGATCTAGCTCTGAAATGTCAGGAGCACCTTCCAACCATACAATCCCATGGATATGAGGTCTACCATGATGCTGACATTCAGTTCTGTACCAGTAGTCTTTCACCGAAAAATGACCCATCATTTTTCAAATGTTGTCAAAATCATCAAATTTCAAATGTGTAAATTCAGCTCGTTGTTGGAAAAACCAGGTTTAAATGTTTATTTGTATTGCCATGGCTCTATGCCGCTGCTCATTTTGATTTCTTACTTTCTTCGTAAAGCTACTTCGCGGGCTTTGATTGCTGTTGATCTCTTGTTAGTTCGTAGCATAATTACTAATACTACTACAGAAGCACAGACAAGCAGCGATAGCGATTGAACGAAAGTTCGCTCAACAAAATTGCTAAATTTAATAAACAAGCCAACAATCAAACAAAATAAGCAAAAACTAAAAAAAACCGAATCGTAAAATAAGCAAAACCCTTTTATTTTAAGTCGGTTAAATATGATAAAATTTATAGAACTACTTATGAAACTCAAAATAATAACTATAATAGTTTTCCAGAGAAATTACTTCGTGGACCCCGGGGAAGATATGTATTTTTAAGAAAGTTGTTCAGTAGCCCGGACTGAATTCACCGTTTATTTTGAGTATATAGTAGTTATAGTATATTATATATATAGTATATTACATAGTTTGAGTATATTTTGTAATAGGATTTGTATTGTATATTCGTCACGGCTTAGTCAGCTAGACTTCGCGAGTCACCCTAAACCCGTTTAAGTATAACGTATAAAAAAGTTGTTCAGACAAAAAAGTTGTTCAAATAAAAAAATATCGTTTTCATAATGGCAACAAAAAAGTCTTATGACATTTTTGAAAATATTTTGAAATGGCGGATATATGACAGTTTTAAAATTTTAAACCCCCATATTTCCGCCATTTTGACAAATTTCGAAAAACTGGCTCGACAAAAAAATTATATTTAGTTGCTGAACCTGCTTACAAAATTTCACCAGAATCGGTTAAGAAATGCGACCTGTAGGCGAGAACAAACAGACAGACAGACAGACAGACAGACAGACGGACAAAAGAATTTTTGGCTAGTCTCGAAACTGAGACGCTTCGCTCGCTTCGCTCGCTCGGTCAATAAAGGATGGTCGATTGATTTCTGAAACAAAAAAAGAGCATTTCCATACAAAAAAATTGAATGGCATTCAAAAATAAAAAAATAAAAAGTCTAAATTTTTTTTCTTAGTGACCATAAATTTTAAATGCGAACCAGTATCTTCTTTAAAAAAAACGACGGGTTGCACTCTGGGAGTGCCGGCAGAAGTGAAAACTTGAATATTAACGTTGTGCATTTTTGATATTTTGGAATGGTTAGGGAATAATTTTGCACGAATTGCTTTAATTATCAGTATAAAAGTACTCTCATTTATGTGGTAGAATACAATATTTATTTATTGGGCTATCGTACACAAACATAACATTTTATTAGCACGCTGTAACATAAACACACACGAACATTCGCGCAAGCGCCCTGCGCCGTCTTACGAATTTTCGATCAGGGTCACGTGTCCTGACGCGAGTTTTAGATTTTTTACCCATTCCAAAAAAAGTGCACAACGTCGCTAAAGAAGTTTTCACTTCAATATATTTCAAGAGGCGCATTCATATAGATTCTAAAAATAAAGTTTTGTTAAGGGAATTATAGAAGGATAGTAGGATAGGATTTATGCTTAAGTACAGGGTCTTCCTTTATAACCGGATCATCGAGCGAATCTGCTACAGACAAGATCATATATTTATAATTTTAAATCCAAGAATACAGTAATGTAAATCAATATGACATTGGAACAAAGATTTGGTGAATAAAAAAATATTATTGAGAAAATGGCTGGTGACTATAATTAGAGACGTAAACATAAGTATTAGTGATCTTACGATATATGGGTAGCAGTGTGTGGATGTGTCAAAGAATATAATTGTATGACAAGTCATATTGAAAGATGCAGTATTGATGTCTAGAAAAGACATTAACGACACATACGACCAACCGTTGATGTATTTTCTTAGGTTATCTACATATATCTACTTTATTTGCAAAATAGAGATTGGGCAAAGCTAATTTTAGATACAATAGAGTAAAATTAATATATATGTATACACTCGAGCATTTTAAATCTCGCTATACCTACTTATAATGTGAGATTGTCACATATGTAATTACATATTGTCGTGTCGAAATGGCTTAAATTAAATACTAGATATCAAACCAGAACCCAGCCACGGCGATCGCCCTGTCCTTGGCCACATGTTACAAAGTGACCCCACAGTCACACAAACTGTTGTCAAAGTAACTCCATTTAACTGCTTTCTCGGCATTTCCCTGTACCAGATCGGACTCTATTCAAAGATTTCCAAACAGCTCAGGGGAGCTTTCTCCTCCTTACCCGAAGGTAGCTGTTGTATAGCGGCTATAGGAATGAAAGTGATGGGTTGCCATCTAAGTGGCATTTCTGTCAATGTCAACTTGATTTGGGTTTGGGTGGATAATGGTTTAAACCAAGTAACAAATTTAGTCCTCATTTTCTGATAAGACTAAGTTACGGCCTCAACTCAGTCTTATTAGAAAATAAGGATAGAAAAAGCAGTTTTCTCAAAAGGAAAAGGCCGGCCTTTTTTTAAGCAGATAAAGTTAATCCTCGTTTATAAAACGAGGACTAGATAAGACGGCGGTTCAGTAGATCTGACGGACCTGATCTAGCCGTTACGTCTGATACCAATGATGAATCGATTGGTAAAATATAGAACATATTTGTAAATTGGCAACGCAAAGACGGACGTACTGTAATGTGAATACGTATCCCTGCAGATGGCAGCATCCATTTTTGCCACTAAAATGCGAGGCGCGCACGTACTGGCAAGCGAATCGTAGGATGGATTCCACAGGGTGGCCAGACGAACTAAAGTGCCATTTTTGAAACGTGAAGTCATCTACACAAATGGTTTTTCCATACTAGAAATCGTTGGTTTAAAAAATAGTGACTTCGTGTTTAAAAATCACACCCCAGACCAAGGTTGCTTAACAAAGCTGGATGCAGGGCACTTTAGGTTGATGTTTAAGAAATCCTTGAAAGAGGTCTAGAATGTCTATCAGCAGACGGTAAGACATGCAATATACAGATTGAAGGAGCAAAAAACATCAAAATAAACTGACCGTATTTAGCAAAGGACATTCCGGTGTTTTGATCTTTTGAGGACATATCAGTTATAGGACTTATAGGTAGGTAGTTAAATGAGACCGAAATATATTTCGAAGCCTGCATTAGTTGTACAGTACCTGGGCGACCGATTTTGCTCGGTTACATCTCAAACAACGAAAATACGCGTTTTCCCAAACATAAGACTAATCTAGATCGATTGTTTACCCCCGAAAACCCCCATATAGCAATTTTCAGCGAAATCGTTAGAGCCGTTTGCGAGATCACAGAAATATATAAATAAATATACAAGAATTGCTCGTTTAAAGGTATAAGATTCATCTAAACATAATAAAATAGTAAAAAAAAATGTCTGAATATATTTTCCAAAAAAAAATTAGAGGCGATTCGATAATAGTAATAGAGTAAAGAATATTTTTGTTTGTCTGTTTATACACGCTAATCTCCGGAAATACTGGACGGATTCGACTGAATTTTACAAAACTTTTTTTGTTATGTAGCTGTTAAGCCTGGACAACATATAGGGTATAATTGATTTTTATCAAAATGAAACACCCGATGCAGAACCATAATGGTTCAACTAAGTTATAATAGTATTTTATGCAACAGTTGTATAAGAGGGTTCAAAATATGCGAGTGGCGCAGGTTACGATGCGAGCTTTAGCGAGCATCGTAAGGAGGCGCCATCGAGCATTTTTTGACGTACTTATACAACGTTGCATACAATACTTTTTCTACGACTGTATTTACTAAATAAAATACAAAACCAAACAAAGAAAATATGAAAATGTTTGACTTACATGTTTGGTAAATCAGATTTAGAATATACAAGTACTGATCTATATGATATCTATGGTAAACTTTTTTTTAATTTACGTCTTTTTAGTGACTATGTTAAAAAAACATTTTTTTCTTATGTTGGCAGTATGGTAAATCTATAGAAAAAAATGTTCTTGGTCTATGGCTAGCAGAATCGTTTTAGTGAAATAACGACACATGTGCTATTATGAGGCATAGAGTATAGACTTTTTTCTGCAATCATATTATCAATGTTCTTATATTAGTGTTCAGAACCATTTAAAAGACAGATAACAGTACAGGAGTAGAAAAAAAATATAAAAATGACGCCTTAGAAAAAGTTATTCAGCCTGTTGAGCATTTCCGGAGACAAAAGTCTACTCGAACGAAATCGCGGTTTACGGCTAGTATGTAATATCTATCACGTCTTTATCCTCAATTACGGCTGTAAGTTGGATGGATGAGTAACAATGTTATGGTACTAGAAAGCGTAGGATAGAGTCGAAATATTTTATAAAGTATTAAAAATAATAAGAGGGAAGACATTGGACACATCTAATAAGACATGGAAATCGCTTCAGAATAATAGGAAAGATAGAAGAGGAGAAGTTAAAAAGGTGGCAGAGGGAAGAGAAGAATGGAGAAATCTCCACAGAAACTCCACTGACAAGAAAAGAACACTCTAAGCAGATGAGCCCAGGGTCGCAAGACTCAAAGGCCATTCTTATCGTGATGGTGGGAATCAAAATAGTAATGGGTTGCTAGCCGCATCGCTTATAAAGATGAACTTAATTTTGAATTTTCGCCTATTCCCTAGATCGGCTTCGACGATATACGCGGAAAGAGAAGCAACTGGAACATTTTAAGTAATTCCTTTTGTCCCAGACCAGCATGGGAGATTATGTCAAATTTAGTATAATGACATATATGATGCTTTACCTGGAGCAAATTATTTTTGTGGGTCGAATATAATTTCGTCATTTTCTTATAAAAACATAATGGCAAAGTAGTGTCGGGTGGCGTTGTGGACATAACCAATTAGAGTAATTCAAATGAGCAATTTTTACTGCAAATTTATTCCTTCAAGTCATTTGTGCGTACTTTCCTTCTCTTACTTATATAGTAAAAATTAACTAAGATTTTTCACTGACGAAAGAGGGTCGAGTGCTTCAGTTGCAGTTACGTGCCTTTGAAATTATTCGTTGTTTCACCTACTTATTGTTTCAGAATCGCTGAGTCCATGAGTGATCAATGTTGTATAAAATAATTAGATTTCCTTCACCTTTGCTTAAACAATAACCCAATTGTTCAGCAAGTATTTCATGTGTTGTGCTCGTGGACAACACCTGAGTTTCGAAGTTCATCGTAGTTGATTGTACTTTTAAAGTGTAGCAGCGAATTGTGAATAATAATCAGGTTTATTCATTCAGCCGTTGACGGCGCGCCGCGGTGCCGGTCGGCTCAATCTAGTGGTGCAACCTTAAAGAGGAACACGTATATCAGGTATTTATTTATACCGATTTTATTAATTCACTCCTCAATTTCCGGAGGGATGTGTCGAAATGAAATTTCGGATTTCCGTTTTAATGCAATTAATCAAAAAGTAAAATAAAAGTAAATTAGGCTCGAATTAAAAAATCTTTTGTGAAATCATTAATTTACTTAAGTTATATTAAGTGATAACTTAGTAGCATGAATTTTTTTAATATATTATATATTTATTATATATAGAACAGGGGGAGGCCTTTGCCCAGCAGTGGGACACTAGCACAGGCTAATAAAAAAAATATTTATTATTTATGAATGTGTTGGTAAAAAAATATATCACTGCTTGTTGTAGAGAATGCGTTCGCATTAAGTCCATCTTTTGTACCATTTTGGTCAATATTTATAAATAAATAAAAAAACTTACAAATTAAAAATTAATATAATAGTGCATACCACGAAAGAATTGTGCATTTTATTTTTAATTGCATACTTTATAGCGTTATTTCTTGTGATGAGGTAGATATACATGTAAACACTGTTACAATACCATATATCTTGACGCAAATTGTTTTTTTTTTATTAATATTATTTTAGTTTTTAGGATTCCAAATCTCATAAATTTCTAAGAAGCCCTTACTTATTATTTTTTCATGTGCCTACTAGTAATTTGGGTGCGTTCATAATACTGACGTGATATAGAGTAGTAAAAGTCATGAAGTAAGAATAATTTACAATGCATCGCAGTTGCTAAAGAATTTTAAGTCGAGGGAAATCATTTAGTGTACCTAGTACTGTGTAGCCCATAGAAACGTCAGCACCTTGGTGCTCCTTATGAAGGGCATAGGACTTTATATAATCCGTGTATCAAACTTATTAGAGTAGAGATTTTCAAATCCGGTTCATCCTTCACTGCAGTGGAGATTTAAATTACGTACACATTAAGTACACCTATCTAATTATTTTTATATTAGGTATTAGACAACTGTCGAACTTAACCTAAATTAGTTACAGGTTTCATTTGAAAACCCTTTGAAACTTTTTATGGTTCCATTCCCGCTGGAGCATTTACAACGTGGAAGGGACATACCCGTAATAAATCAAACCACAGGCATTAGATCACTTTATTCTAAAGATAATAAAATAACAGTCAAAAAACAAAAACAAAAAATCGACCTTCCAATACAAATTGCTCGGGCGGCTTCACAATTTTGAATGGAAATGCCGTTTTTTTTTAGGTTATGAATATTATTATAATTTTTTTATACTATAGTAGTCTAGTATAGCCCGTGGTTTGATTTATTACGGGTATATCCCTTCCACATTGTATGCCAAAATATCTGTTGACCGATCCTTGTAGAAGTAGGTTTTTATAAAAGGTTCAATAACTACCACTAGCTGCTGGTAAAGGAAAGATTTTAACGAATTCCGTGCGTACGATAAAAAAATCCAATTAACTTTTCAAATAGTTTTGTGTTACAGCTTTCCGAAGTTTTTTCTAATTTAGATTGACTGGAAACAGCTATGCTTTCCTTTTTTCAGTTTTGAACTGACTTGAAAGACTTTGTTAAAGTAAACAATTTGATTATTATTATGTTATTGTCAAAATAAAAATTAATTATGTTTGTATGAAACGTACCCCAGACACATCATCTTACTTAAATGCACGGTCTCACTTAAATCGTTGACCCTAATTTGAAATAATCAAACACATTTAGTCGTTACACCACGTAAACGTAACGTATATCAACACGCGTGATTATATGTAAATAGCAATAGGCAATATTTAGTTTGACAGAATCTTTGTACATTGCTGGTAATGTAACTAGGTAATGCACGAGTAACAAGCGAATATTTCATGTGACGAAGCAACGTCCACAGAATCGTCATTGACAGATTCTTCCTACATTTTTGGTATCAGGATTTGCCCTTTTATCGCCTTGCCCTTTATCTCAGACCGTCATCGTACATCGGGAAATGGTTTTAATACAATGTTTAATTTACTATACTTAGCGGTGGCTACGTGTGGCTCAGTTACGTGTACATTTTCCGACATTATCTTACACTCTAAATAGGAGAAATCTAGAGCTTGATCGAGATACCTCTATAAGTAACCCATTTATGTGAAACAAAGTATGGGGTTTAAACAATCTTTCTTATTTTTACTCGCTGCTTTTAAACTACAGTGTAACTCTTTTTCAAGATTTGTAGTAATTCAAGTACATACTGTTCATAATGATTTATTTGTTAGTTAAATTTGAGTTGTTAAGTTCCCGCATTAGTACCGTAGCTAAGTAAAAACAAATTGCTTTCCTCAAATGCTAATAGTAATAACTTAGTGTCCACGCTTTGCAAATATTAAGTTAAAATAAAATGAGACTGAATTCAATATAGTCGTCGTACGTAGGTAAATAAAATTGTTGAGCGCGAGGCGATTGAATACGTTTGATTTGAATGTATAATGGCGGGCTATGGCTGACCTCTGGGGTTTCGGCGCATTTACAGGGTGCACTAAATACATTTATGCTTATCTAATTCGTAAAATAATGCTTACTTATTATTTCCCAAAAGTTCAACTTTATAGTGCTTGGGCAGAGAACTGAAACCTCGAATCTGACAAAATATCGTGCCACCTAATAATCATTACGTAGCTTACAACCCAAGGCAGATATTTGCCAGGGCTTTTTAGGGTTCCATTCCCTAAGAGTAAATACGGGACCCTATTACTAAGACTCCATTGCCCGTTTGTCGTCGTTCACTAGGCTGTTGAAATTTTCACAGATGATATATTTCTGTTGCCGCTGTATAAAAAAAAGCAGAATAAATATTTAAGTGAGGCTCCCATACAACAAACGTGATTTTTTATTGATACTGGTATGGTACTCTTCGTGCGTGAGTCCGAATCGCATTAAAATTAATTTGTTTATAAATAAATCAAACATTTATTTAATTTTCTGAAGTCATAGGAGAAGACCACAACCAAACAAGTTTGTAAAGTAATTCGCGAGATGTGCTGGTTTTTATTAGGCCTCTTTTGCGCTTTTAGTATAAGGACTGGACAAAAAATAATTGCGCTTCTTCCTTATCACCTTCTTTTCCATTATCTATCTATATCAGTCTTTCCCAAAGTGGGCGATAACGCCCCCTTGTGGGCGCTGCAGGTCTCAAGGGTGGGCGGTAAGAGACCCAGAAAGAAAATGTTTTTTTTTTGCTAGGAGCTTTATTTAGCTAGGAGGCCTCTTAAACAACGACTGCAAGAGCTCTCGACTCTCAACAACAACTTGTGAACATCAACTAATATGAATTAAAAGATTGCTCAAACTCGGTTCTATATTTCTCTCCGCGTAGTTCATATATCTGTCCTATTTTATTGAATATAGAAAAAATGAAAATCATGTCAATCGGTCGCTCCGTTTCGTAATGAAAGTAGACACAAACAAACAAATAAAAAGGCAACAGGTTTCAAGTTGCGGGTTATAGTTAAAGTTTCGTTTAGAATTCTCCGTTAATATACATATATAGGTCACAATAATTAATTAATTTAATTTGAAGTTATAGTGGTTTTTAAATAAAGTGGGCAGTAGACAAAATAAGTTTGGGAACCACTGATCTATATCTATATCAGCCCATACCCTAGTTTTAAAAAGGGACGATTTGCCCATTATCACCTCACCACGCTGGGTAGGCAGGTTGGTGATCACATTTGATGGTACAAAGTCGTGGCATGGAGGTACATCATAAGGCCACCTAATAAGAATGCGGGACGTTCGGGAATGTACATTCAACAACCTTACTTTTTTTTAGCGCTAACTTCTAGATAAATTCGCAATTTACTTTTATTATAATACATTTTTAAATAAAATAATATTAACACGAAAATTACTGAATAATACTGATGATCCAAAGGTACATCTCGAAGAATTTAACTTTAGATAATAAGTGTTAGAACTGTTTCGCTTACAGTCGATGGTGGGTTAGGTTTGCCATAATGATAACTTGTGCAATTAGTCTGGCGTTTGTGGTAGACCGCAGACAGAAGCGCTGCGAAACCAGCCTTGGCCTGCTCGTCTGACTTGAAACTTAGAATTTAGTGCTCAAACTGCCATACATGTAGGTGATATAGGAGAACTAATTTAGTCCCCCATCTAGATTACCAAAAGAGAAATTGGGTGCTTTAAAATAAAACGTTACAAAATAATGTCACTTTTCATGATCATATTCATTTTCAACGTGATTTTAGATTTATTATTGTAGAAACGGCGAAAATGCGAATCATATTAACAGGCGATACGGCTAGCAACCCATCACTGTATTGATTGCTTTTCCATCTTCTCGCCCACCATGACGCTAAAAGTGGCTTTTGGATCTTGCGGCCCTGGGCTCTGCATAAAGCCGCAAGACCCAAAATGCTCTGTCTGCCCCATTAGGGATAAAGACGTGATAGTATGTATGTATGTATGTATGTATTGCAGAAAAACTGATATGTAGAGCGCTATTGGACTCCAAGAAACTATGACGCCATCTGCCTGTATTTCATACAATTTCCACACAAAATGTTTGTTTTAACGATTAGGAAAAAGGATCTGATTTGATTTGTTGGAAAATAGCTAATTCTAGTGTCAATACTTTATATGTAAATACCATATCCGTATATAAATCGTATAAATGTTGACGAAGCGTCTTGCGGATTACATTAAAGTTGTGTTTTTGAAGAAGCATGTTGCGGTTACCTTTTTGTGACCATTTATTGCGGATATTTGAATGTATTTTATTAAAGAGTAATAAATTCGAAAATACTTAGGAAATACAGAATATGTTTTAGAATACTTCAGTGCCTATAAAATTAGAGCTTAGACTTTATAAATTTAAATTTACTTTTTAAATTAAATTAATTTTTAATAGTTTTAAAATCTATTATTAATTAATATTAATCTACTATATCTATTAATTGTATCGTAGTTATCTTTTTCTGTATATTTGTAAATATGTTAATTATTTTATTTCAATAAAATACTATTTAATTTGCAAATCTACTTAAGTGTCTTTGAGTTTACCGAAACCGGAAGGTAAGAAAGATATTTGAGCACATGTCCAAGAAAAGTTTGTTAGTGATGCCCACCACATGGTCTCTGGTCAGTCATTGACTTACATTTAATTAGTTAATCCATGAATATTGAACAACTGAATATCTTAGTTATTGTTTTACCGGTGTGCCGCATTAAGTTACTCGATTTATTCTGTATATCTGCTTTGTCATACTTCATATAGTAAATCTATACATATAACAAAACAGTAAAAAAAAGTGTCTGTGACGTTGAATATATTTCCAAAATATATTCATTTTCAAAATATATTTTATAAATATTTGGGGCAACGGAGACGTAGTAATAGAGTTATAATTTAAAAAATGCCTGTCTATATGTTTGTCTGTTTGTACACGCTAATCTCCAGAAATACTGGACGAATTCGAATGAAACTTTTTTTGTTATATAGCTGTTAAGCCTGGGCTAAACATATAGGGTATAATTCATTTAGGAAAATAGAACACCTGATGCAGAACCAAAATGGTCCAGCTATACTATAAGAAATATAAAAATGACGCCTTATAAAAAGTTGTACAGCCTGATGAGCATTCTCCGGAGACATGAAGCGCACGCGAACGAAGTCGCGGGCTTCGGCTAGTATATAATAAAAGGGTTTTTTATAGATTTTGGTAGATTGTTTTATTAATTTTGATTTAAGTTTTAGGTATCTCTTAAGGGATAAGGCATATTACAGAGGTTTTGATATAGATTTGGATAGATTGATATTGTGACCAATCATTCACCGAGTATAAAATCAAATTAATAACTAAATTTTTACCTATTCGAATATTTTGTTTCAGAAACAGAGAGATAATGGGGACGCTAGTGAATAATATAACACAATATTACCACTATATCAACGATGAGCTTGCAGGTAAGAATTAGTGGCGACGACCTCCGTGGCGTAGTGGTTACCATGCTAGTCCGCCACCCAGAGTTTCCGGGTTCGATCCCCGGTCGGGGCAAGTTGGAAAATGGCCATTTTTAAATTTTCCTGTGTTTGGGGTGTTTATCATTATATGAATTTGTTATTTACACATTTGCCGCCAGTAGGCTATTCATATTTTGTCGCCCCGAAGCTGCGTTCACTAGGCTTATTAACTTATTATCATAATAAGAGCACCCTTGACACCCTCTGCCTTCTCGAGTGTCGCAATACACGAAAGATGGGCGTGTGGTAGCCCATGTAACCAGGAATGGCTGATCTTGTTAGTAAATCCGCTACTGCTGGAAATAATATACCTACATGGTTACTTTTATACTCCAGCAACATTCCTGGAGTAAGTTCAGTCCAAGATACTAAACTACTTTCCATAAAAACAATTATAAAGAATCAAAAAAAAATGGCTTCACATACAAATCAGCGCTTAGCCAAATGGAAGTTGTATGGAAAGTTGAAATTTTTGATTTTCCATATATTTTTTTACAGAAAATAGTTAGTATCATGGACTAAACTAGCTCCAAAAATGTTGCTGGTGTATGAAAAAAAAAACCCTGTGTAAAGTCTAACAAAATATACCGTACTATTTTTAGGGTGAATTTAGTCTATGATACTGAACCACTTTTCCCAAGAAATATGTATTAAAATATGGAAGGTAATTTTGGGCTTATTCGTTAAGCCAATATAAAAATATTTTTTGCATAAAAAGCATTATTTTATTATTTCAAAACAGGGCTACAGGTGACCTTTATTACACATTACTTGATTCTAAAACCATTCAAAGTACTCCTTATATATACAAAGAAATATTTTATTTCTGGCTGCTCTGGCCAAGTATGGCTCTGATAGTACAGAGAGGGTCGTGCTCCTGCAGTGGAGACTAAAAAGACCTGATGATGATGATGACATAAATAATTATCAACTACGAACGATAGTTCTGATATTCGAGTTATGACCTTCAATCAAACAGTTTCACCCGAGCGATCTGAGGGCCCGTTGAACTCTTTTCTATGAGATATTTGGTTCCTTTACTTTTTTGACAGAAAAACGACTGTTTCCTAATTTCTTTACACGATATCCTAAGAAATAACGTGCACAATAACTCTAGTGTTCATATAATGCTGGTTTGTGGTAATTTTGAGCTTATTGAGATCTGCCAATAAAAGGTACAATAGTAAAACAATGGAAGCCGCATTATATATGCCACGCGGGTCTTGGCCGGTTCATACAAATAAAAGTTTGAACCAATTTGTATCTGGGTCATCTGAATTCGATGTCGAGCTTCCTCCATGTTTCGGAATCCGGCTGTCATTATTAGATGGTATGATGGCAGCCGTCAAGCTACGTATCTGCCTTAAGGCAGTTTGGCAAGTGTTGACCATTTACGAAAAAACAAAAGAAATAAACTCATAAAATTCATAATAATAAACCAAACATTTATAGACACGGTTGCGCAGAATAGGTCTTAATTCAATCAGGCATAGAGTCTCTTTGGGTCTACAGACACGTCCCGCCTGTCAGCTTTGCATGGCAGTCGTCAAGCTATGTCAAATGCCTTTAGGCAGCCTGAAAAATCTGACACCAGTGTTTGCCACTTACACACACGAAACACAGTAAAATAGTTTTAAGTACACAACGCGGAAGGGACATACTCGTAATTAATCGAACCACGGGCAATATTTAATCACTATACTATAATTAAATTAAAATAACGGTAAAAAAACGACATTCTCATAAATCGCCCGGGCACACTTTTGTTTGGAAGTGACGATTTTTTTTTTGTTTATTTTTTTACTGTTATTCTTATTTTATTATACCTTTGTGGTCTACGTATAGCCCGTGGTTTGATTTGTTACGGGTCCCTTTCACGTATATTGTAACATCGACCTGTATATGTGTACATGTCTCCAGACCCCCGCACCAGCGAGTTCCCGCTGGTGTCGAGCCCCTTGCCGGTCGTGGCCATCATGTACCTGTACCACCGCTTCGTGCGCTCGTGGGGGCCCGCCTTCATGGCCAACCGGCCGCCCTTCAAGCTCAAGAAACTCATCATTTGCTACAACGTCGTACAGATTTGCTTGTCGGGATATTTAACTTTGCAGGTAAGTTAATGTGACATACTGCATCGGCTATTTTTTAAATATTCACTTCGTTGACTGAAAGATTGTATATGTGATAAGTCCACCTTTGTATCATTATTCTATCTTCTTTTCTTTTTTAGGGTTCTGTACCCAAATACTATTTGGGTACCACTTTTACTATTTGGCAAATAGTAAAAGTGGGACCCTATTACTACGACTCCGCTGTCCGTCGGTCCGTCCTTAATTGCCCAGAGGATTTTATCTCAAATTTTTGATATCATTCTTCTTTTTCAAAATATCGATATTTTGAAAAACAAAAAAGGACAAAAAAAATTTTTTTTTCCCTATTTAGCCTATATTTCTTTTGTGTTCTTGATTTTCTCTTCTAAAATATTTCTTTTTGTAGGTAAAAATGAGACCCTATTACTATTAAGACTCCACTGTCCATCTGTCTGTCACCAGGCTGTATCTCATGAACCGTGATAGCCAGACAGTTGAAATTTTCACAAATGATGAATTTTTGTGCCGCTATAACAACAAATATAAGTTAACAGATATCGCACCCTGAGAACGATACTGACCGAAGTCAACATTTGCGTTTTTTGGGAATTCGTAAAATTGTGTTCGCATTTTAGAGAGGTTCGTTTAATATGTCATATTTCTTTGAAATGAAAAGATATTTATATATTTTTAATTTAAGTATATTAGTATAACGTATTTATATCTATCGATCTCAGCTATCGATATAGTTTAAAATAGCCCCATAATGAATTTAATTACTTTAAAAAAATACCAAACGAAAAAGTGTCACTGTCACACATTTTAGTATTATTAATATTTAAAAATTCTTGACCTATTTAGATATATAGGCCACTTTCATTTTAAAAACAACACTAGTTCTGATATGTTTACGTAAACCAGATCAGTAAGACTGATTAATTAGAGAAGCCTGTTTCACCTGTATCCTACTCAACAAGATTTTTCCACATAATTCTAAAAACACATTATGTTTCTCAAAACATACATACAAAAAGACGAAAAAGAGATAGTCTTATTTTTATTTTGTTTAAAAGTTCTGTCTTGTTCTTGTTGCTGTACTTATATGTTTGTTTCACCCGCATGTTTCACTCAACTGAAGTAATGACTGTGCTGAAATTTTTGTATGTGTCGCAGTAAAATAGATAATGCCGTAATATAGTTTATGTCCCTAGCGATGTAACTATATACCGTAACATAGTTTTACGAAAGCGGTTCGTTACTATCATAATTACTATTTTTTTTATCCCTTGGAAACCACCCGGAACTACTGTGATGGCAGACGGAAGTTAGATTCAGGTTATTTTTTATGACCACCCGGAACGACTGATGGGCAGAAGGGAAGTTAGGTTCAAGTTATTTTTTTAACACCACCTATGTATAAGTTTCCAGCGACCCTGGTCAGGTCATCTGACCACCTTGTAGGTGGGTGCCCCACGCTTCGCTTGCCAGTACGCGGATGCAGGCCGCTCTAGATCGGTCATTTTGGAAATCTTTGGGAGAGGCCGATGTCCAGCAGTGGACGTTATGCGGCTGAAATGATGATGATGATGATGATGTATAAGTTTATGATTTCCTTTGGCAGTGTCTGACCCGGTTGTACCTGTCCGGCTACTACAGCCTGTGGTGTCAGAAGATCATCTACGACGACACGCCTCTAGAGAGGGTGGTCGTGCACAGAGTGTGGCTCTACTACATGATTAAACTCGTCGATTTGCTGGACACAGTAAGTTTCCAAATACCTTTACACACTGTTACTTTATATTTGTACAAGCAGTCAAGCAGTTCCGAGGAAGTTGGCATCTGGCAAGGGTTCTGTCTTAACAAAATTACGGCCAGATCGATACACTTAAGTGTCTTAATCATCCAACTTATTCTCCTCCACTGTGAACGATTTTCTGAATCCCTGGATGTGAGACCAATAACTTACCCTTGGAGAAAAAAAAGTTGGTAAGTGGATCTCAGGTTCTAAAGCTGCAGCTGTGCTGTGCGCCTTCAAAGTCTGAGATTCGCTTACCGTTCCGGATATGACCGAAAAGACGATTAGAGACGCTTAGTAAACTTGTGTCTAGTTGGAATGGTCTTGGTGCCCATGATAACACTTGTTTGACATAATGAGTAACAGATGAAGAGGTATTTTTGATAAGTATGACTTTTGCGCGCTGTTAGTCATCATAGGATTTAGGACACAAATATTATGTGCCGAAAGGATTTTTGAAGTGAAAACTTCTTTAGCGGCGTTGTGCACTTTTTTTGGAATGGGTAAAAAATTTTAAACTCGCGTCAGGACACGTGGCCTGATCGAAAATTCGTAAGACGGCGCAGGGCGCTTGCGCGAATGTTCGTGTGTGTTTATGTTACAGCGTGCTACGCGCATCCATGGATGGTGACAGCTGATGGCTCGACCGTCTGTGTAGTGGCCATACTGCTGTGTATTTGAAAATGATTTTGTTGAAAATGAATTTGGTCATACTTGTGACATTTGTGACAGACTGTGGTTCAGAAAAGATTTAAAATATTTTATACTGATAATTAAAGCAATTCGTGCAAAATTATTCCCTAACCATTCCAAAATATCAAAAATGCACAACGTTAATATTCAAGTTTTCACTTCTGCCGGCACTCCCAGAGTGCAACCCGTCGTTTTTTTATTTTTTAAGTTACACATTTACTGCGTTCCAAAGCATCATTCAAAAACTGATAAAGGGAAAAAACAATGATAATAATTGTTAGGATTTGAATCCATGTTTAATTATTAAAATCCATGCTGCAGAAGTTCAAATGGCTGAAACCTAAACCTACAGCATACGTAACATATATATTGCACAATTTAACTAGCAGAAAAAGGAAAGGCCAAGAGATCGTACATCTAAAATGTCAACGCACTGTCGGAAGCGACGTTGTCATCATTTACGACTTACGACTGCCCTTTGCCATTTTAATATCATCTAGGGTCAGTACAAGAAAGGTCGATTGGCATATGTATACTTACTGCTACATTCATATATGTTTAATTGTTTAATTGTTTATAATAATATATAATATATAATCTGCCCTCTTAAAAAAATAATCTGTCTGTTTGTACCGCTAATCTCCGAAAATACTGGACGGATTCGAATGAAACTTTTTTTGTTACATAGCTGTTAAGCCTGAGCAACATATAGGGTATAAATGATTTTGCAAAATGGAACACCTGATGCAGAACTATAATAGTTTTTCGACGTCATATAAATAGGCAAAGGTTTTACGAAAAATATTTCGAAAAAATTGCTCTCCATGATAATGAAAACCGTTCAATTTTGTTGTAATCGTTTTTTGCAGCACAGGCAGAGGCTAAAGAGAAACAAACTGACACAAAAATTGAGTCTAGTTAAAAACATGTAAAAGTATAAGATACAGATAAAAAGCGTAGAATGTTGAACCTGTAACTTATGTAGACATTATAATTTATAATCATAATCATTTATTTTGTTAATCATAGGTACAATGATATTATAACTAGGTATTAAAAAAGTAGGCGCTGCCTGGATGCAAGCCCCTCTAGATAGGTCATTTTGGAAATCTTTGGGAGAGGCCTATGTCCAGCAGTGGATGTTATGCGTTCGAAATGATGATGATTAGAAAAGTATTAGTGTTCCAACTAAAATTAAATTGAAAGATTTATCAATGACATTGAAATTAATGCAAATGAAAAGTGGCGTCCTAACGATTTGTAGCGTGACTCGTAGCTATTCTACATTTCCTCCGTTTCACGTCAGACCGGCGCGGGCGCCGCCGCAGCCGAGGCCGCAGGATGCCGGACGGACCCCGTTCCTCTGACATTGCCCCGTTCTCGCAAGCGTTGCTATTGTTTCCAAATTCTGGTGTAGAAAGTTTGCCATCGCGATTCGCGAATATGCATCCTTAGTTAATTACAGCATTTATAGCCTAGCATACTTACAATAAATAACCGGATAAGTGCGAGTCGGACTCGCGCACGAAGGGTTCTGTTCTGTACCACTCTCTATATAAAATCACGTTTTTTGTATGTAAGCCCCACTTAAATATTTATTTTATTAAGTTTTAGTTTTTCTTAGTGAATTACTACGAAACCTTACTTTAGATGTAAAAAGAATTCAATCTAAAACTGGTCATTAGTCGCTCATAGAGGATAACAATTAATTATTAGATGATGATTTATTTTTTCATTTTTTTACACGAATTGTAAACGGTGAACTTAAAGCCGATGATGCAGAATAATGCAGATGATGGTTATAATTATTAGATACTGTCTGATATTAGGCTCAACTAACATAGGGATTCGTTTACTTTTTGTAGATCTTTTTACTATATTCTCCGGAAATACCGTTGTTGCAGGGAGTTCATTACTACCACCCTGCAATTTTCGTGGAAGATTTATTCCTATTACTATTAGGTACACGTACACCGGTACGATCCCGAGATGAACCGCAAGTCAAATTTGAACAAGTTTGTTTTTTTCACCAGGTGTTCTTCGTGCTCCGGAAAAAGTTCTCCCAGGTGTCGTTCCTTCACGTGTACCACCACCTGGGCATGTGCCTGCTAGGGTACATAGGCACTAAATATGTTCCAGGTAAGATCTTTCATACTTCGATACCAATGGTCCGGCAGGAGTATGCATTTCATAAAAGTCTAAGCGCAGCGTAGTATCCACCTGCTAGATGGTCAGGCGACCTGAGCAAGGTCGCAGGAAGGCGCTGGATGCAGGCCGCTCCCGATCGGTCGTTTTGGAAATCCTTGGGGGAGACCTATGTCCCGCAATGGACTTCCTGTGGCTGACATGATGATGATGATGCATTTAAGCTAAACCCTAGGCGTAGTCCTCAATTGGATTTGTGCTAAAAAATATCTCGAGCTTCTCCATGCTCTGGAAGTGTTTCGGAAGCCGTTCCTGATGGTCATCATTAGATGGCAGTCGTCAAACTGTGTCAGATATGCCTGGGCCATCCACATATTCCGTTACATCGATAGTGGGAATTGACGGATATATAAGACGGATGTCACATTAGATGTGAGATAGGTAGGACAGCCCCTTAGCACCTTGTAAAATCTGACACTAATGAAGGCAACACTCCTCTGTCTGTGCTTCTATTGCTACAGGAGTAAGTACCTACATAAACTACGGTACCTCTATCATCAAGTGTGCCGTAAGCTTAATTTGCCTACTGGTTGTGTAAAAATATCAAGAGTCAGTTTCTTATCAGTATTATATTATGTAGAAACAAACACACACAATTACTGCTTTTTTCGACAGGAAAAAAGTACATTTTCCATTTATTAAACACGCTAGTGAACAAGTCTCTCACTTGTATCTTGTTTCTGTGAGTTATTTTTTTATTTACGATAATAAATCTATCACTATGCAGATTTTTTTACGATAAACAAATTTCAGAAAATTATTGATATTTAAATGAGTAGAATTATACTGTCGTCGAGCTAAAGACATGATAATGTATATGAAGAGTTACATTTGTATCTAAAGACAGTAGATATTAGAATATAATACGTAGACTTTTTAACCCTCATAACGTGTCTACTGTCTACCCATAGAATTGTCTGATTTCCACATATTAATAAGAGAACGAAACCACCTCTGTTACAGTAGTTAAAGTCAGTTTGTAATACCTTAAACCTAAAGAAGTTTTCACTTAAAAAATAAATTATTATTAGGAGGGTACATAAGGAAGGTATTTCAGACGTTTTTCTAGTATCTTTCGGTGTTTCTGCCCATGCGGTGATAACAGGGCAAACGCGGGCATCTGCCCCTGGCGCCGGGTGAAGTCGTCGTAATATCTCGTAACATAATATCTCATCTCCTCCATAACTGCAATGGACATAAAGCGGCATATTTAGCTTTTGTTCATCGTAAACGTCTTTTTATCCTCGCGGACGACGTTACACAGTTTTAAAAAGAATGGCAGATCACGTCTAGAGGCCGCGATAGATGGAAACAAAGAGGGAGGCTTTTGCCCAACGATGGGACCCATTATAGCTAAAGAAAAAAAAAGTATCATTTAACATTGAATATAACAGTTTGATAGTGGTCGGTTTTGTTTCGCACTGTATGTAACGGTCTATAAATTATTACGTTAGAAAGAAAACTACTCGGCGCAGTAATATTCAGTGAGTTTACTATATTCGATTGCATTGGAAAAACTTGCATAAGTAACTCATGGAAATCTGAACATCTCAAGCACACGGCGCCATATCAGATCTAGGTACCTACAAAACAGACCTCAAGGAACTTTATCCTCTGTTACTTTCTAACTCGTAAGTATTCACATGGATCAATGAAAAAATATCAGAGAAACTGAAAAACTAACCTTTCGAAGATACACGAATTATGCAATTTTTGTTATACTTAAACTTGTGGTTGTTAGTCGAAATCTGCAATGTTTTGTATGCAAACATAGCAATATTGGTGTCAGATGTTTCGAGCGCCCGAAAGTAATTTTGTTCTGTTCTTTGAGCCGAAAGGCATTCGATATAGCTTGACGACTGCCTTAAAATGATGACAGACGGAACAAATATGGCTTTACGTGGCTTCCGAAGCACGGAGGAGCCTAATAAAATGTTCTATAGGTCCATGTGCGGATCACACCCGGGTTGCTTACTTTGCGGAATCGCAAGAAATCCTTACTCCTGCCGAGCCAACGAGCTCTTGGATACAAATATATGTATCTGCTTTATACGTACTTATTTAGTAGAAATTCACGAGTTGATGCGTCGTCAGTGGTCGTCACACTTGAACACCGATTTCAGCAATCGGCGCTTCGCGTGCGTAAATAGGTCGCGGTAGAGGTTAGGATATCAACATTCAAGGTTCAATCCAAGTTTAAAATAGTGAATTTACTTTCATGTACTCAGTTCATCAGATTTTTAGGCTGCCTTAAGGCATCTGACATAGCTTAAGGGCCTTCCGAGCACGGAGGAGCTCGAGAAATTTTTACGCCATTTGTGGTGACCCATCCAAGTGCGGACCACGCCCGGTGTCGCTTTACTTGCAAAAGCGCTAACATTGCGCATTCCAACCGAGCAACCTAGCTCCTAATCTCTACTGTGTTACCAATACCATATCATTTCTAATCGTAATCGATGTACAATAATATAATCAGTTCTGTAATATCCTTCAATCATTAAATATTTATTACATGATGGTCTGGGAGAAAACCTAAAATGTATGTAGGCTGCTTCTCTTTCCGCGCAGATCATAAAAGCTGATCGGTGGAACAAGCGAAAATCCGAATCATGTTATTAGGCTAGGCGATGCGACTATCAATACGGATGTGGACAAAAAATTTATTTTAGCCCATTATGTATATAGATTATTATAAAGTATGGTAGGTACTATATACGTATTTTTTTCTCTCTGATTAGCAAAAATGACGAAGATACAGGGCATTTAAATTTCGCGTGACGTCATAATCAGTGACGATTTTTAACCAAAGGTGACGAAAATAACCCGAATCTTTACCTTTGTAAATTTTTACTACTAGTTGCTAAATAAAATAATGTCTTTTACCCAGTCAACATCCCTATTACCCCATTAACCTTTTTCCACCTTTACACACTAAAAGTTGCCTGGGCCTTACCGCCAGGATCCTTCTACCCCGTTTGAATCTATCTCTGGTGACTACTGTCGCGTTCCACCTTCCTACGTTACTACCTAACCTACGTTAAAATTTTATAATATCTTGATTGCAGGCGGGCACGGCATCATGCTGGGTTTCATCAACTCGATGGTGCACGCCGTCATGTACACCTACTACCTGATCTCAATCGTGAGGCCACAGTGGGTGCGCCAGTGGTGGAAGAAGTACATCACGCAGTTGCAAATTGTAAGTGTATCCTATTTACAACTGTCTATAACCAGTGAAGTAAACTGTTCGATTTGTTACATAACTTGAGAGTGCCCTGATGTTCATGTGACATGTTCTGGCATGAAGTTGCTTTCCGTTCGTTCTCTATCCTTTTTACATTCGTCTCTCTACCCTCTGAGCTAACTACTTAGATCTAACCCGTCGATCGGATTTGCTACGATTTTCAATATACTTGGTACTACAGTTTTTGTTTTAGATTTTCAACCAATAAATGAAGGGTGGGTAAGATGGTGATCGTAGTAACAATGGGATGTAAAAAAAACTTTTTATTGTTTGAAAAAAAAAATTTTATACAACTTTTCCCAATTAATGATTATCTAAATCATTAATTGGGAAAAGTTGTATAAAATTTAAGACTGAATCACCCCAGCATTTGAACTTATTTTAAAAGCTCCTTGTATTGTCGATTGTAGAGCATTTCTTCCAGAAAATTACTTAAAATGTTGCATAGCTGTTAATAATAATAAACTCTTTTTATTTCCACTCGAAACTCGACATTACGCTGGTAGGTTACAAGACCATGTGAGTATGTAGAGAACCATATCCTACGGTATACCGTAATATCGTGTACTTACCTTATAACCTGACTTCTTTTCCTAAAGATGCCTATTTGTTTTCAGTTGCAGTTTTTGCTCCTGATCCTGCACTTTGGCCACGTGCTGTTCGAGCCGTCCTGCGAGTATCCTAAGTGGATATCGTTCATGTTTCTGCCACACAATATATTCATCTTATTTTTATTCTCGGACTTCTATATCAAAGAATATATTCTTAAGAAAAATAAAAGTAAATAGGTATGTAGTTAGATAATTAAATTAAATTAAGTAATATTATAAGATAAGCCATGAAATATGTGTTATTTATTTCCTCATCATCATCATCAAGTCTTTTTGATGCCGCACATTTTTACATGCTGTCCGCTTGTCGATATGAAATGAATTCTTTCAAGTAGATCGGGGTAAAAAGGCTGGCTGCTTCTCATCCCCCACTTACAATATCAACACAAGGGATACAAATAGCATAGATATTCGTTAAACCACCCATAATTACCCATATGTAAACTAGCTGTGCCCGTGAGCTTCGCTCCCCGTGGAAAATTCGGTGTAAAAAAACTATCCTATATCCTTCCCTGGGTATCAGACTATATCCATATCAAAGTTCATTAAAATAGGTTCAGTAATTGTAGCGTGAAGTGGTAACAAACAAACAAATATACTAACTCACTTTCGCATTTATTAAGAAATGAAATTTAAATGAAATGTTTTTTTTTATTTTGCATTTACATTTATCTTAGTAGGATTGTATTAAAAATAATTCATGAATCTTTTCTTCAGGTGGCAATAGACAAAAAGCGCATGCGATATACACACCTATAAAATCTTGCAATTGTAGAAAACATGATACCCTTTTTCTTGGCATGGTATGGCAGTCGGGTAAAAGAACATGGATTTATGCAGCATACATTTGTTATCTCTGGCAGTTATTGTTGACACTGACATTTTGAATTTCACGTTTCGACAGTTCGACAGTGACGTTGACAACTACACTACATAACCTCAAAGGAAGACAACACACACGATGGAAGAAAATTAAAGAAATCAGATCAATCTTATTTTGTTTGTTGTGGTGTTTATTTTCTTAAAATGACCTTATTCAAGTTAAAATCGGCACCGATTATACTAATAGAAGATGACAACAACAAAAACATATTACCGCTACTTCTGGACATCGTACAGCCGGAGAAAAGTACACTGAACGTGTTTTGTTTTGAACAACCTGTTTGTTTGTGGAGGAATATCTTCAAAAATCATTCCAATGTTATATTTTATGAACAATTCAGCGCGGACCAGTACAACAAATATGCCAATACAAAATGTACAGTGGTCATAGATTCAATAAATCAAATGTGTCTCAGTTTAGGTTGGAATGAATGTCTAAAATGTTTGAGAAGGCTTGCCACCGACAATAAAGTCAATAAACTTGTTATGGTGCTGCACATGGACTGTCTGCCGTTTCCCAAATTACAACTACAGTTAAACCACATCGCCAGTGCTGTAGTCTCATATGATTCATCAGATAATAATAAAATAAGACTGAAATTAAAAAAAGGAGGAAAGATTGTACGAAGCAAAGAAATTTTATCCTACGATAGTAAAGCTGGTCTTCTGAGATGCACTCCAGTTGTTAAAGAAATTAAAAAAGATGAAGAACCTGAGAGGCCATTGCCGGCAAATCTGTCAACATTTAAGATTGAGGTAGAGCAGACAGAGAAGTTGGAAAAATACAAGCTAAAGTTGCCATACATGAGTAAGATCAATGAAGGAGAGAGCAAGGTCTTCTATGAACCTGATGCCGTGGACGACTGGGATGAAGAGGACCCAGACGAAGATCTTGATATATAAGTTACAGCATTTTTCCTGAGAAAAATTACAACAGTAATTGAGAATCCAATATGGACTTTTTTTCACCTCATCATCATTTCAGCCGCACAACGTCCACAGTTGGACATAGGCCTCACCCGGATTTCTTAATTGACTGATCAAGTGCAGCCTGCATTTTTTCACCTATTTTTGTCAAATCCACAAAATACTGCTTGTAGCAGATACTTTTGATAAACAATATAGGTATAAGTATGATGATCCGTGCTTCGGAGGGCACGTTAAGCCGTCGGGCCTGGTCATTGTCTGTGACATTGGTCGTTACCAAAAACCATGTCAGGAGCCTTTAAGACGGTTTAAAAACTCTCGACACTAGTGTTAGTCACTAACACACACGATAAGAAGAAGATAAGACATATTGCCTCTGGCAGTTAAGTTCTTTCCAAGTTCACTGAAGTTTGGTAAGATATTATGTTAACCTATGGATTATTTAATTTTAAAGATTACAGGATGGATATTAGGATTTGGATTTTAGATATTTGCAGACAAACCCTCGGTTACAAAGAATTCATGTTTTATTTATTCTGTTACAATTTTGCGATTTTTTTTATGACTTTGCCACGTAACTTATTACATACACAATATCTAATAAAGTAGAAATCCAAGTACGTGGAAGTTAATTTTATTAATGACACCGTAATTACATCACCACATTATCAACTCTTAAATTATGTTCATAATTACTCCTTCAATGATTAATTTTCGTGACCTATCAAACTAAACAATCAATAAATGATAAAACAATTACAACAGAGAATCATTTACGAAGCTCTATAATCGCCACATACAGAATTGTAAAATAATAATTATCCGTTTGCATTACGTCTCGTAACAGCAGACAATAAGATAGAAATGATCCATTTTCAATTTAGACACGAAATTATTATGCAAGCCGTCGTACACAAGCCCTGACAGTTGTTGGAAAACGAATGCTAGCAATTTAAATACTGCGAAACAAACCGAGCGGCGCGCCGCGAACAACAAGCTCAATACACGTAATAAAGCTAACAAAATATACGATAAAAATGATTTACAACCTCATAACCTAACAAACCCATCGAGTTCATATACAATTTGAGTGTGCACTAAATATCGGGGAACACGTAGTAGGGGCTCTAGTCGGCGCGGGTGAGCTCTTTGAGCCGCTCTTCCCGCGGCCGCGCGCCGCCGAATATGGACGACGTCTGCGAGGTGGACGCCAGCGAGTTCACCGGCTCCTTCACCGTGCGCGGCTGCAGCACCAGCTTTGGTCGGCCCGTCGTGTCTGCACACACATTTACACGAATATTCATAACCCTCATCCATAAAAAGTTACAAACGTTTGCTAAATCTATTTTAGTTCAAATATGTTTTGTTTCAATCTTTCAACGTCAAAAATTGGGTTCATTCCCACTAGTTCGACTCGTCAGTTAGATCATCGAATTAGTGAGACGTTCGAACAAATGGGAAAAAAAATCGCACTTTTTCGATGATCGAACTGACGAGTTAAACTAGTGGGAATGAACGAAAAAATTTAAAAGAGGGTAAGGGACAAAATAAGTTTAGCAAACGATGGTTAATTTTTATCCCTCATATTCATAAAAATGTTTTGTCCCTTTACCTTTTTTCAATTTTTGACATAGCAAGAACGAGACAAAACACGTTTTAACTAAAAGAGCTTTAGCAAAAGTTTTTTTAACTTTTATGAATACCCCAAAATTCATAAAAGTTAAAAAGACTTTTGTCTTTTAAGGCATTACTTCAATCTCAAAACGTCCAACCATTTCCTAAATACTGTCCTATTCCTTGGGGAATGTTTGATACTAGTCGCATTATTTCCTTCAAATGATGAATGAATCTTGCAATGGAAGTAGTGAAACTGAACTCAATAGGTGAAACGGTCATATTATGCACTCTCCTTAGTATAGTATTGAAGACCTAATAGTTGGACAAATGAACAAAAATGCGTCAGATGTTAAACTCCGACAAGATGTAGATGTGTAACACATAAGGCGGTCCACAACACTGAAAACTATTATCTACCACAACTATATACAGAGAACACACTATATACTTCCATGCTGGTCTGGGAGAAAAGAAAAAACGTAGAATGTACCAGCTGCTTCTCTTCCCGCGCAGATCGTAAGAGCCGATCGAGGGAATGGGCGAGATTTGAATCATGGTAATAGGCGATGCGGCTAGCAACCCATCACTATTTTGATTCCTTTTCCATCTTAACGCCTACCACCCCGCTAAGCGTGGCCTTTGGGTCTAACGGCCCTAGGCTCTGTTTACCCCGTCAGGGATATAGACGTGAAAATGTATCTGTATCTGTATCACTATATACAATGCTGTGATTCTGCACTGCACCAATTCCCCTTTTAATAGTCTATATTTACTCTCATCATCAATAAATTTAAGAACTAGGTTCTTGTCGGTGGAGTATTTGTCATGTCTCCCTATTTTCTGCTAAATGCTTGACCTCCTTATACAACACAACTTTTGCCTTTTCTTTTACTTCATCCATGAACGACCTTCTTGGTCTTCCTTTTCCTCTCTTGGCTTCCACTTTCCCTTCCATTATGTTTTTTATGAAATTGTCATGCCGCATAAGGTGGCCAAGCATTCTCTTTATTCTTTATTTTCATATTTACTCTAAGCTAGCTGAAATAATCGCTTTAGCCATAAGACCGCCTTTATACCTACTCTATTTAAAAGTTACTTTCAATTTATTTTTATACTTAGTTGGTTCAAGAAAGAAGTTTTATCTTATCACTAATATGTGACGCGATAACAAAACTGTTATCATCCATAATTTATTACTAAGTGATTTCCTTGTCATAAACAATAAAAGAAATCACAAGTTGTTGTCTATGCTAGGAAAATTTTGTTGAAAAAAAAACTACGCTGATTTACTCCACAGAAAACTTTCTACATCCAACATATGGTAATCGAAATTTAAATGGACCAGTAAAAACTATCCTTCGAAGTTGCTGATTAGATCAGCCTTAGCTTCAAGCTCTGTCACTGATTCATTACGTAAGACATAATCATACGACACTAAGCGACGGACTTACACTAAATATACTGTAAATAGGGTATTTTACTGTGTATGTTTTTGGTTAATATTTTATATAAAACAATAAATAACACTGAAAATATATTTTTTTTAAACGGCAAGAAAATTGGTTAAGTAATCAAGTAGTAATAAGCATTTCAAATATAAGAGTGAGAGCGTGGTGGGAACATCTCACTATCTCTTTCGTACGCGCAATACCTCATAGCGTGCTATACTCAAGTGTGCTATACGTGCATCCTTTTTCTGTTCCTTGACTTTAAAGGCTTATAACTTACTTATTTTTGGACAGATAAAAAACTTTTTTGTTGAAATAATTGAGTAAAATACCGTATTTATAAAAAAAATACCAGTAATAACTAATAAGTTACTGACCGGGTCGCGAAGGGGGCATATCATCGAAATTGCGTCTGGGCGGGCCGCCGCCGCCGCCCTGTCCGGGCGGGCCGCCGGCACGGGGAGCGGGCGCGCCGCCGGCGCCGGGCCCGGGCCGCATGCGGCCGCCGCCGCCCCACTCGCCCCCCCGTGGCTCCTCCGACGGCCCCCGCGAGCCGCGGCCCGAGTCCCGGTCGCGCTCCCCGCGGCCCCCTTCGCGGTCCCACCGCTCGCCGCCTGGGCCTCCGCCGCCGCCGCCTCGCTCGCGCTCTGAAACACCAACCCGCATGTCTTCACCTTATTTCGAGACATTATAAAAAAGAGAAGATTTATTTCAGGTGATCCATAAACAATACATGTCTTTTTATACCTTATAAAATTGTACCTTTCCCTTGATTCCTTTGTAATCGATAAACGTATCAGACATGAACTACTAGCTATTAATCGTAGTTGTATTACAAAATTATATGTATATACTATACATATTATAGAAATAGAAAAATCTTATCACGTCTGTTTCAAATGGAAGTATACAGAGACTATAGTATAGTAGTAGTGTATATATATATATACACTTGCAAACCTCTTTTGCTTCATCATCATTCTCTTTTCATGCATTCTCTCGTTTTGGGTACAACTTACATCACCTTGTTAATTGATAATTTCCACAAACTTATAAATAAAATAAAAATGTCTTAGGCTTACCCCTACCGAATATTCATCGAAACCGTTTCGTTCAATGAAAATAAACAAACATTTGTGTTGCGACGTTGCGAGACTCCATGGACATGGTCTGTTGGAAGTTTCATGAGGTGACGAATCTCTTTTTCCTAAAGCGTGCTCCATACTCAAATAGCAAAGAATATTTTCTACATTCATCTGGACGTAGATGGATATAGATGGATATAGAGGGAAAGGAAGGCCAAGAAAAAACAAGGCTAGCTAGTACAAATACGGTTCGTGATAGAAAGAAATGGAGAGAATCAACATACAGAGCCCCATATAGGGAAGACGAGGAGGATGATGAAGAAATAACGAATTTATTCAAGCTACATTTGATAGCTGTATGTATGTAGTATGCCTGAGAAGTGTCTAAGCAACCAGGGACTTTCATAACAGTTAGCTGACAACTGGATAGAATGACGCACGCCCTTACTGTTGTAAGGCTTACCTCACAACAAAACGGCAGTGGCAGGCAGGGACCGGAACCGCTTACCTTTTGAAGGGTTTTAGTTCGGGTTTTTGATCGACTGGTTTACGTAAACCCTAATGATTTGTTAACCATATCATTTGCTTACCCTGACAAAAGGCTTACTAATACGATACAGTTAATTCAATTATGCACTAACTAATATCGCAAAACCCTATGATAGGCTTACCCTATCAATATTATTTATACGGCATCAAGCAATTTATTTGAATGGCATACAACACAAAACTGCCTGTGCAAACAGTTTATAGGGTTAGCGAGACGATGCATCGGGCTAGAAAAAGAAGGCAGGCTTTGTGGATGTCCAAACAGCCATTTAATAATTATACTAATTGCATTCACATAAGACTTATATTACATTGTTTACAGTAGTTTCTATGAGTTTGGAAGTAGTAGACAAGACTGTAGAACAAAGAGGGGGAAAGGGTAACCAACTTAATGCTAACAGGTATAATCGGAACTTTAAGGTTACTGGTAAGTCCAGTTACCAGTAGTTAACTGATTAAAAGGAGTTACCATAACGTTAGGGTAAGTTAATCGATTTGCTAACTGTAACAAAGGGTAAGCTTATGATGGAGTTACTCCATCGATAGACTTAATCAAATAAAGGGGTTTTCCGGTCCCTGGTGGCAGGCAGCCTACTTTACTGGTAAACCATAGTCATCTTTATTTCTATCTATGAAATGCATACAATTATCTGAAAAAGACTTTTGTTTTGTTCAAGCTATACTGTGCATTGCGCAAATAGAAATAAAGGTGAATATGGTTTGACAATGAAAGTGCACTGCTTGCCACTGCCGTTCCAGTGTGAGGCAAGCGTAAAGAGTGAGTTTTCGTTACTGCGTTTTCCCCACTAACCTTGATTGATGTTTAACTTTATTAGTGAATATGAGCAAATGATTCAAACAAACCCAAACATTTATGTAGTTTAGTGACAGAAAGTTTGTTTATGGAGTGATAAAAAAGGTCGCAGGGCGATTATAATTCCCAATCTGCCATTTTGGAAATCTTTGGCCAGCAGTGGACTTCCTGAGGCTGATAACAATACATAACTAACTGTTGAAATTAAAACACTTTAGCATGAGCCATAAAAAACGAAAGAAGCCAACACATTTTTAATAAATATGAGTAAGCTTGAGATGAATATGAGCACCATGATATGAAATGGGTGGATATTAACTTAAACCCGAAAGAATCCAGCACAACCCGTAATTAGAATTATCGGAAGACGAAAGTAACAGATTGTCACTCTAAGATATTACTATAAATTTTGATATCAGAAAATAAAATAAACTATTACTAGATATCCCAAGCAAGCACTACTCAGGTAGGGATAATACTTTTTGCTGTGTTCATTTCATCTTCAGATAGACTTATACACAGCATTTGGAACATCTTACTAAAATACCCATTTTCCATTAACAATAATGATTATTATTTGTATAGGTACACATCAAGTGTATTATTTTAATCACTTACAAAATAAAATTATTCATCATTGTTGAGTAAAAATACATTTATATAACAGGCAAGTAAGATGGTTACAATTACTGAATTAAGTGGAAATCAAATGTACAATGAACTTATGACATGAACCTTACTAATAATCGTTATGAATTGTTACTTTTGGGACAACTGCACCCATGATATGAATCATCAGGTTAACATTACAAAACAATTATTTTAAAATGAAACATTTGGAGGGGCGCCAGTTTCGTGTGATAAATACAAAAAAAAAAGAAGGAATTTGTAATCTAAATATGAAAAATAATTTCTGTGCTGCTGAACAGTGCAACGAGGAAAGCAAAAAGAAAACCTATTCTGATATGTGTTCCTTGGGGAAAGTTGTTTAGTATCATGCACTGAATGTTCCCTTATAATAGTTTCTGTATATTTTGTTACACTTTATATAATAAGTATTTTCACTTAGGCTATTTAAAAAGTCAACTGTTCTGTAAAAGATTTAAATCCATGTCTAGAATATAATTTGGTAAAAGAACCCAATACTTAATCAAAGTCCCCCATGAGGCTGGCATAGTCATACCAAGAGTACTGAAGCCTCAATAAAATAATAAATTTAAAAAAAAACCTCACTATTTAATAGCTAGTTTAAAAAAAAGCCAAATACAGAAACATTAATATTGTCCTAAAATAACTGCTGGAATGGCCCCACTTCTCATCAGTTTTGAACAGTTTTTAATGAGCACGGATTTAAGAAAACTTGGATCCTTAAAACGTAGCGAAGTTGTAAATGAAACTGGCAACCTTCCGAACGTAATGTTAGTGGTGCGGTGTTACCATGTGTGAACCCTCCACCCTGATGCCGGGGCGCGCGCCGGTCGAGGCCGTCGAAGTGGTCGTACATACCGCGGCCGCCGCCGTCGCGTCGGAAGCCGCCCCCGCCGCCGCCGCCGCCCCCGCGGCCCTCGCGACCGCCGTCGCGGCCGTCTCGTCGACCGCGGTCGAAGCCGCCGCCGCTGTGGAGTAATAAGTAGATCATGATTAGTTTCATTATAAAGTGTGACGCACAAATCATTTGGGGATTTCCCACAACATCTAAAGAAATCTGCTTTCTTCACATCAGTTTTATAGTAATTTTAATGCTACTGATTTAAGGAGCACATAGGATTTTTTATGTCAATTGCGTTAAAAAGTCTGCACTTCTTTGATTAGTAGCATTCTTAATATATGACTGATTTAGGAGGGCAGGTTATTTAAGAATACAAAGGCAAATATTTTCGCCTATGAAAAATAAATTGAATAAGTCAATTAATCCAATTCTACATATGTATATTTTTATACAGATTTTTGAGTTTATAGTAAAGCAATAGTTGGTACGTTTTAGATTTGTTTTATAACTAATAGCAAGTACTCATACAACAATGAAGGGATAGTAAAGCTGTGAATATCCAAAATTTTGAATGACAATGATCTAATGACAATATCAATCCAAGGCGTATACATTTGATCATTGTCTAAATATTATTTAATGATCCTTTATTTTATTTATTGAGCAATAAGCACGGAATATCAGTTGGTTGACCGCTCACAGTACTAATTTTGAGGATTCAACAATGTTTGAGGGTCTGTGAATTGGACCCACAAACATTATTGCATACCTATAGAAAAGTTTTATTGATAGACAATTTTGGGTACTCATGAGGACATTCTACTCTCTCTTAATTTCTATTATTTGTTAAAAATTGTAATAAATACATAATAAAATAATGAAACACTCACCCGCCACTTCTTTTTTCTTCAGCGACATCAATTTTGATAATATTACCTTCTACATTTATAGCGCCATTCATTTCAATTGCTTTTATCAGATCCTCCAAGTATTCAAATTCTACGTAGCAGAATCCTTTGAACTTATCTGTCTCTTTGTCCATAACCAGTCGCACATTTTTTATTGATAAATCCTGGTAAGTTAAAGATATGACACAGTCATTACATTGATAGCAAAAGTTTATAGCCTTAAAAGGGCTTTATATAGTAGTACGCTGTATCTAAAAAAACAACAGTTTTTCCTTTTTGGAGTTTTTTTATCTTCATATCATATTTTATATCCAATAATAAAATAAAAGTTATAGTACAACACAAAGAAATTTTACCATCATAAATAAATGATAATGTTTATAAGTTATCCATAGTTTCTAGACGACTATATACAGAACTTGAACTTGATAACGTAGTAATTATGTTTGTTTATAAAACAAGATGCAATAGTGATCACTTCAACAAGTACTTCCTATAACAAATACCGAAAATACAAACTTACGGGAAAAATTCTGTTTATGTCGCCTTGAATGATTCCACCGGGTAAATTTCCGACGTAAGCTTTGTATGGGGGCTCGGTCGGCAGCGGGCGGCCGCCGACCGCCCTTCTGCCGCCACCGAAGTCCCTGTAGGCATAACCAAAACCATGAAATTTTATAACCTAAAATTACAAACTACACACTGTATGTTATAATCAAATATATTTTGAAGCCATTAGGCACTAGAAAATAGACTACAAACCGATTAAAATTCATTAGCCTTTCTAAAAACCACACTTTTATTCAATGTTATCGCTGAGTAAAAACAACGGTATATAGTGAATAGCAGCACGAAAAATTATTTTTTTTAGAAAAATTATTACTCAATGACTTTTATTGCGTCTTAAAATTCTGAAAATATCTCGTTCTTATTAATATAACACAATTAATACCTGGGATTACCATCGTCAAAACCACTACGGCCTGCCATGTTTGGAGACTAGTGATGTGACAGACGCGGGCAATTGGCTTTGGTTTCGATAAAGATTAAACAATCAATAAAAAAAATTACTCGATTATGTCAAAACCAGCTCCTATCAGATTAAAAAAAATGTAAAAACATCCTTTAGTGTTCTAAAAACATTAATTTTAGTCTATGGTAAACACCTGTCACAGTCAATGTCAGATCACTTGTCATTGTCAAGTCAAACGTCGTCGTCAAAGTCAAATAAACGTGGACGAGGAGCACGCAGTAGGCAGCGAATTTTTAAATGCGGTTTTAAAATGTGGAAACAATGCAAATGAAAATGATTGAAGAAAGTGAACAAAATATAACAGAACCTGAAGCCAAAGTAACTCCTTCAGTTTTGGACGCATTTGATTTACTTAGGGCAGCCAAAGACGATGAGAAACTTAATGGTGGAGTCAAGATTATCTTCCAGCTACAAAATAGTGAGGTTAGATTTTAGCAATTGAGTGTTATACCTAATTTACATGTTATTCCTTCCTTAATAAACCTTTAGTTTGCATGAAGTCTTACGTTAGTTACATATTAACGTAATATAAAAAGCATAGCCTCAAAGAATACAAACTTTATTTATTTTTGTTATTTATTACAGAATGAGAAAGATGTCCGATATGTGTTGAAGAGACTGGTTAGAAGTTTAGGCGCCAATGTGCCTGACATGAGAACGGGGTATTTCGCGACACTTGTGACTGTGTTGACAAAACTCAATAACATAACAGTGTCTACACTCCTTGACCTTATCAAGAAAGAGTTACATGCTAATAAGTCGTCAAAAAGCGTAAGTAATATTTTTTGTTAGCCCTACATAAAGTAAGTGTTTAAAAGCTGTTTGTCCGAGTTGTTATCACAAGATATCAGTTTTAAAGTTTGGTCACATGTATTCAGGAACTTGAAAAATGCTATATATATTAGAATGAAACTTTGCACACACAATTCAACTTACAGGATAATTGTCCTGGAATTATTACAGGCTTTGGAGAGTTAAAATCGTCATTAAAAAATTTGAATTAACTTTTGTTCTAATTAATCATAATCCTGCTGTTTGTAAGCTTTCACAGAGTTTTTTCTTTCAGGAAGTTGGAGATGTAGCCCTAGGTCAGATCCTCGTGTGCGGTGCCATTTTCCGGTCTGGACGAATGCTGCTGTGTACAGAAGAGGAACAGAAGGAGGTCATTCAGCTGCTCATGAATGCAAGCAAAAAGAAATCATACCTGAGCACTGTTACTTACCTTATACTATTGGATTTCATTAAAGGGGTATGTTATTAATTTATTGGCACACTAAAATTATTAAAAGCTATCTATTATAATAAATTTATTATGTAGCTAAGTAAAGAAATCCAAGCTTGTCAGCCATATTAATAAAAAATCTACTCTTTCTAAATTAATTATACAATGTGAAAGGGACATATCCGTTATGCACACCAGGGGCTAATTTTTTTATACCATAGTGAAATAGTATAGCCTGTTGTTAGATTTATTACAGATATGTCTCTTACACATTGTATACCTAGTACAATGCTACCAATTTTAGGAGCGCCAATTTTCCTGTCAAATTTATCGTAAGTCTGCACTCCTTAATTTGGAAGATTTCTTACTACATGATGAGGCAGCTTTTTATGAATATGTTGTCAGTATAATTATATGCTTCATGTGTATAATGTATCAATAAATTATTATTATTTTTTTAGCTGGATGATGAACAGTTCTCTTCCATAGTCTGGTCAAACATCAAAGTTGAATTCAAGAAGGACTTAAAGGACCACTCTCTGGACTCTCTCTACTTCCTGATGGTAGCCAACTCGAAATTCCCAAGTAAAATCAAACTGAGGAAACTTATTGGTGTCCCAGATATATTGTGTGAAGATAATGTTCATGTTATTGGTGAGAAACTGATGGTAAGTGCTTAAATAAATGGTTGTTATTTCCACACAAAAAAATCTTTAATGAAGAAGCAATGCCAAAGCACTTCATCTAAACTGGTAATATACACCTTGTGTGTATCCACATAAAGAATACCTAAGGAGATTATAACAAAGAAGAAATTTATCTTAAATCATACTAAATTAATATTTGACAGAGCAAGCGAAGCAAGCAATTCAGGTTGGGGCAAAAAAACATTGCTTGTATGTATGTATGTTCTGCGATAACTCTCGAACCGTTTAACTAATTTTGATGATATTAAATCAAATCAAATCAAATATATCTTTATTATCATAGGATATTTATATTATCTCTTAATAATCTTCATTATTTTGTTGCACTATTGTTGACGTCAAATAGCTACTTACAGCTAAGTTTACTACCGCTTCCAAAGCGCTAGTGCAGAAGAAGCAGTAACAAACTACACTGCACATTTTCTCCAAGGACGTCAACTCACAATTAAATTAATACTTAAAGTTAATGTGGATTAAGAATGACTGTAGCTATTTATAAAATGGTTTTAAGTTCATTAGGCATCAAAATCAGTTCAGCCGTTTTTGAGAAATATTGCTTTTAAACTTTCGAACTAATAATTAAATTTAAATGAAACATTATTACATTTCACGAGATAGTAATACAATATATTTCATGTGTATTGGATATCAAATGTTGAGTTAAAATCTGAAGGTGAAAAATTACCTACATAAGAAAAAAATTATCACGGGGTTGTTTGTATATAGTTCGACAAATAAGTATACTGGTTCTCAAATAAATGAACAGATTTAGATGTGTTTTTTTACGTGAAATTAAGTTTGCTTCAGGTGGTACTTGGCTATGTTTGATGGAAATTGGTTCAGTGGTTCAAAAGTATGCTTAAAAATTGGGTTTTTTTTTAATTTGCATGGCAAGCAAACTTGTGAATTAATAATCGCATGGTCTAAATACGGGGTTACCTAATAGTTGTATAGTCAAACTTCAATAGATACATTTTTAACTTCTTTTTCAGATGGGCATTGATTTTAATTCAGTAAGTCATCCTATTTACAAAGAAATTGGCACACAGATCGCCAACTCGCCACATTTGAAATTATTTTGGACTTCAGGCATTGACAGCCAACTTGTGAAGCACAACAGAAACAGGGAGCTAGCTGCCATTAGCATACTTAGTACCATCCTTGACAACATTAGTGAAAACTATGAAGTGATACCAGAGTTAATAAGCACAAACATATTCCGGCTGATCATGGACTGGTTCAAAGGTCTACAAACAGCCAGCAAAATCAGAAATAAGAGGGAAGACGAGGATGATCACAAAATTATGATCAAGAAAGGGAAAGAACTTTTAAATGTACTGGCGAAAGTAATGAAATCAGAGAAGGTGACAAATGCTGTAAGAGTGGACACTTTGAAAAAACTGCTGTTTAATCCTGGCGAAATAAACTTTGCTGAAGTCACAGGAACTAATATAATTAAGTCGATAATAGCTGATCTTGAGAAAGATGGCGTGAAGAAAATGGCTAAGTTGTTCAAAGGAGTGCTTCTAAATACTACCAAGAAATTTGTGAAGGAAAATGTGGAAAGGAATTGGTACAACAATGAGAGAGTGAAGGCTGCAGACCTGCTTTCTCACCTCGTCGGCCATGAGGCTGTGAAAGATGACACTGAATTCAAATTGACTTACATGAAACTGCTCATGTTCTTTGGCTTTTTTAAAATTGGTGGTGACAATAAAGTTGCCATCAGTATTGAATTGTCAGGTTTGTACATTTATACAATTCCTCTAATCTTACCTCTTACCTTAAACAATTAACAAAATGTTTAAAGTGTACAGGGAGCAATTGAAATCATTAGCATTAATTTAACTTATTAACCTACTGAAATAAAGGATATTGTACGGTATTTAATTTACGATAACGACATTACATCTAATGCAGTAATCAAAAAGTATCAAAAATAAGAAAAAAAAGACGTGTGGCACTCGGGGACTGTCGCGGTAAAGCTATTGCAAACAAGGAAGGACGGCAACGTCGCAAACGGACGACGGAGACGAAGCGGCAACCTACATGGTAGGCGGAGTGGGGAGAGCGTGAGGTTTTTCCTTTACGGAATTTCTGGATTCGATCCCCGCGCTCAAGGCCCGCGATAGAAGCTATGCAATAGCTTAAAAATAGAAAAATCAAAACACTTCGAGTCGCACGCTTAATGTTATACTTACGATCGGCGAGGTCAGAGACCTCGCCGTACACAGCGACAGACACAGCTGAGCCACTGAGCGGCGCGCGCGGCCAGCATACAAAAGTAGACAAGTTACGTGTATGTAACGTTTAAAGTACAATGGGGACGGGCGGTGTCACACGAATGACACGAACGCTTGGGGGATAGTAGGTTATTCAAGGTTTAACCAGATGTATGTAAGGGTTATGTTCGAAGTTAGGTTTTACGACGCGAGGAAATATATTATTTTTCGTGAATTTAATGACGATTTGTTTTTCATTTATGATTACAGTAACAGTAATGGTATCTATCAAAGAGTCTAACGCATGTTTAGAGGTTTATTTAAAATGAACATGACGCTGTGACATGACGACTTATGATTGACGTTTCAATAGTCTTAAATTACTTTGTATCATACATGAGTATCACGAGTATAGTAGATTCTTAGAAGAATGCCATGATGATTCAATTTCACCCTGTATATAAAAAGAAAATGTATCTCACGTGTTTTTTTCTTATTATTACAGCATCTATCAAATCATGCTTTTACCGGTGCTTCACATCGCGGTTCTCCAACGTGGACAGCTTGGTCTCTGTCTTGTCGTCACTCTGCGAGTTCGTGTGCAGCATTATGGAAAAGGAAGAGGTCAGGAAAATACTGGAGAAACAATTCCCCACAGAAAGCATGGAGTGCTGGCAAATGCTGACTGAAATTTGCCAAAATATTGAAAAGAATGACTCCAAGTCAAAAGTAGATAAAGTATTTTTAATCTTGCTTTACCAGTTAGGTCTGTTTCTGTTCTCTGAACCTACTCACGTAAAAGTTTCAAGAAGTTCAATAAAAGAGCTCAAAAGTTGTTATGAACACTACAGAAAAGGCAGGAAAAAGAAACCTGGAAAGGTAAAAGAGGACAGTGATGAGCCAGAGTGGATCGAGGTTTTGGTTGAGGTGCTTCTGTCTATACTCTCAGTGGAGTCCAGTGTCCTGAGATCTGTAGTACAGTGCGTGTTTAGGTTACTTTGGGAATTCTTGACTCCAACTGCAGTTAGTCAAATAATATCTGTGTTGGATCCAGAGAGCGAGTCAAATCCACTAAGTCGAGAGGGCGAGTCTGAGGATGACTCTGATAATGAAGAAGACGAAAATAACGAGGAGAGTGAGAAAAATGATGAAGAGAGCGACGACAGCGAAGCTGAGGAAGACGACGACGAGGAAATGAAGACCCCAGACCAGCTCAGGATGGCGGTGCAGAAGGCGTTGGGCTCGGCCGTGCCCGAGTCGGACGCCGAGAGCGTCGATGCCGACATGATCGACGAAGAGGAAGGCAAGAAACTTGACGAAGCACTAGCAGAAGCTTTCAAACAGTTCCAGTCAGGAAAAGCAAAGGGGAAGAAAGACAAAAAAGAGAGGAAAGACAAGAAGGCTTTGTCAGACTTTAGGATAAGAGTCCTTGATTTAATAGATATTTATTTAGAGAAGGATCCGGCTATGGACATTTGCTTAGGCATGATTGCGCCGCTCATGAGATGTTTAGAATTCTGTATTCGAGACAATCAATTCAGTGAACTTGAAAACAGGGTCAGAAAAACTATAAAAACACTTACTAAAGTACGAAAGTTTGCTTCGAACGACAGGGTCACTCTCGATGTTTTGTGTGACTACCTGAAGTCAACGATTGACAAGGGAGAAAGATCACATTTCCTATTTCAAGCTGTGGGTGATGTTATTACTTATTTTGCGATATTCATTATACATTGCTCGCAAAAACTTGAAAGTAAATCACCCATTTCACCTAAAAAGAAAAAATGTACATCATCTTTGGTAGAAATACTCAAAGAAGCTCTTCAAAGTTATTTCCAGAACCGTAACTGTCTTTTACCTATAATCTTCTTTCATAACATCCTTCAAGCTGAATGGGAGGGAAGTTTCGACCTTGTGCCAATAATAATAGAGAATGTTTTCAATGGTGAAGTCAGACAATTCCGCCGAAATGAAGGTCTTGAGTTATTAGCAGGATTTTACCGCGCATTGAAAAGAAATAAACCTGACGAAAAAGCCGTTGCGAATTTAAACAATTTGGAAAGTAAATTTGAAAACACATTAGTTAAAACACTTAAAGAGGGATCAGAATTTGAAGCTAAGAACAATTATTTTGTATTACTAAAAAAGTTAATAAATACAATACGAATGATTCATGAAAATTGCCAAATACAGACCAGTTTAAATTTCAAAACTTTATTGGATATTGTAGGCTCATGTAAAGGTATAAATAAAGTTAAAGGCAAACCTCAAACTCCAATTATTTCACAAACAAAGAATGGAAAATCTCAAAAGACAAAGAAGAATAAGAAAAAACGTAAGCAAGAAATGAATGGCCATGCAGAACCAAACCCAAAAAAACTGCGGAAGGATTCAAATCAAAGTGAATAATTAAACCTGAGATAATGTTATCACTTTTGAGAATAAGCGAAAATAATAAATCATATTATAAAAGATTATTTTCTTCTCTTTCGAATTATTTTTGAAGATGCTGAAAAGCATTTAATAATATTACCCTGACTGAAAAGCTTGCTGAACCGATTTTCATCAAAAATAGCAAAGAACCACCGCAAAAGAACTTGCTTTCATGTGAAAAAACCGCATCGTAATCCGTTCATCTGTTTATGAGCTACGATGCCACAGACAGACAACCCACTTTTGTCGGGGTTTAAAAATAGCTGACGCGGTCGATCAACAAGCGTATATTCGTGTGTATGTCCCCAGCGGAAAAGTGTCGAATATTAAATGTTGACTATATTAGATCTTTAGTTTAAAGCTGCCTTCAAATGTTTATCGATAAATGAAATTTGTGTGTTCAGTAATTTTTGAGAAATTCGCCAAAAACATATTCCGCCAGGGAAACGTTTCTTTGGCGGAATTTTGTCAGGGATCCAGAATTTAATTAGCAGAGCAATTAATGTATCATAAGAGACAAATGTTTATGTACAAATGAAATTTGTATGTCATAGGCCTCCGAAGTTATTCAAAATTCCGCTGGGGAAATGTTCGGCCTTTTGCTGGATCTCACAAATGGTTTGGAATACAGTATTGTTTTTTTTACACACATTGCTATTCATTTGTTTATAACGTCTGTAAATACATTATCCAAAAAACACAACCCCTTACGCATAATAAATATAAACATAAAAGTAGGTATTTTGGTTCTAGTGGCTTAAGTAAGGGATATAGAGAAAAGGTTTGAATGTCGATTTACGTATTAAAACTGCCTCCAACATCTGGGAAAGTACGATTGTAATAGAGTGAGTATTAAAAAAGATACAACAAATAATAATGTCCCACTGACATCATGATTTTGTCGCTTTTTCATAGCCATCCGAAATTGGTCGGCTTATAACAAAGTTTTAAGTATCGCTGGTTTTTTTACTATTTTTCCTTTGTTACTAATTAGATTAAGCTCCTTTTTGGAATGTAGATAGATAGGAAGGCCAAACTTTTCCCCAGCGGAATTTTGAATAACTTCGGAGGTCTATGACATACAAAGTCCATTTGTACATAAACATTTGTCTCTTATGATACATTAATTGCTCTGCTAATTGAATTCTGGATCCCTGACAAAATTCCGCCAGAGAAACGTTTCCCTGGCGGAATATGTTTTTGGCGAATTTCTCAAAAATTACTGCATACACAAATTTCATTTATCGTTAAACATTTGAAGGCAGCTTTAAACTAAAGATCTAAAATAGTCAACATTTAATATTCGACACTTTTCCGCTGGGGATATACACACCATATATTCACTACGTTTTCAGTCGGTGTGTAAAGGTGCGAACATACAACAGATATGCACCAAGGAAAGGTAGTAGGTACCTGCCTACTCTCTCGAGGTTATGCACTGAAATAAAACCAAAAACAAAATAGAGCGGCACAAAATAATGCCTTGGCTCCATGAATGAGATTTGTTTGCAAATGCAAATCAATAATCTGTGAGGTCCAGCCAAAGCAAAGGTATTTTCTGTGATTGATGCAATCGATAATTATTGACAGTTAACGTATGGCAACATTACACCGGAAACAAGTGGCAACTCAGATGTACCCACCAGTATTGCTAGCACTTGTATTCTGCCCAAATTCCAGCAACATTGAGTATATTTGATGATGAGATTTCTGGATTGATTTAAAAACTTTCAGAGTTCGGTTTATTTCATACCTAAGTAAGTTAGGTAACTTTATAGTTTATTTTAGTTATCTTTATTTATTGTTACCGGCTCGTACTCATACGAATGTTCTTGATATACCTGCTTACGTTAACCTTTTCAGTCAAATCCATTACATTTTAGTTAAAACCACATCAAATCAGCTGAGTAGGTACTTAGTATTCGACTATCGCTAAAATAAGAAAGGTATACGTACCGCCAGGGGCGGAGGACTTTGCTTTATAATGTTTGTAAGGATAGAACATTTAGACGGTAAACGAACGATTATTAAAAAATAAATATATTATGACAAATTATCATATTTCTTCCTTATAATTAAATATTTAATTTTATTACACAAATATCATACAGACTTATTGATAATAAATAATAAATATAATCTTCGGTTATTCTCATTTGGCTAAGGCCTTGTGTCCACGTTGCTCACCGTTAGGATAAGAGCCCTAACAGAGAGTACAACCTCATAGCAAGAATTATTCACCAGCAGCTTGCTCTTCTATACAGGCTTGTAGAATCTGAGTTATCGTACTATAAGTACTCACTCGTGCGGGTTCTCGAAAATGGTCGTGCAACGCTCTATTGTGATAGGGATCGATCTGTCATCCATCACGGATAGGACTATTGTCGCCAATAAGCCTGACATCCCGCATGACGAGAAGGACTAGCTTAGCAAGTACCTTGACTTGGCCCACGAGGTGACTGCTATGTGTATGTAGGATGTGGATTCGATGATCATTGTCCCGATAGTACTATCGGCGAACGGTCTAATAGCGAAGAGTCTTTCTTGACCAACACCTCTCGCTTGATGGCTGGGTCAAAGGTCAGATACAGAACTCAGTATTCCTGGACATGGCGCGCATTGTCAGGGGGTTTCTCTCTCTGCGGCCCTAACCGCCGGCGCCGGTAGCTGGGACCTTGCCCCGCTGCCAGCGGGCAGCTAGACAGTGTTTTTTTTTTTTTAACCTTATTTATGTTTTGAAATAAATAAAGAGAAATAAAAATAATAACTTGGAGATTTTATTTCCTTTGTGGATATCAATCGGGGTAATTTTTCATTTCACCTTGGACATTTTCTTGTTTGACAGCTGGCAACATCTCAACCTGCTCAAAACTCAGCCAGCCATCTTTTGTGGAAAAATCATTTGTTTCGTGTCGTCAGGGTAAATTTCACAATTGTAATTAATGTCAGAGCCACAGTCTTCGCTTTTACTAAAAAAGCAATTAGCAGGTATGTGAAATTTTAGTATAAAATGATTTGTGAATTGTGCGAGTCACTCATCATCAAGCGTCAAATGTCTTGTCGTGGTATCATTGACCTTAGCGGGTCGAATTTTGAGAATCTTTGTGGTTTTATCGGGTAATATGTTACAGACTTTCGTCGTAAATATGTAACATTTATTCTGTGTAAAACCGGTGTATTTTAGTCAGTCGGGAACAAAATCGATATTGTCGCAATGACAGATATTCTGTGCCAAAGTCATGAGTAAAATGACTATTTCGATGTGTATTTACGGTGGATACTTGGCAATGATTCACAGTTCTTTTTTATAACACGTGCGAAATTGTCGAAACGCTTTTAGTGGTCTTCGCTTCTACTGGTTGACAAATGTTGTATTGTTTACAGAACTGAACAAAAATCCAGTGGAAGGCTTTTCTGCTGGATTGATAGACGACAATGACATTTACAGATGGGAAGTTCTCATCATTGGACCTCCGGACACACTGTAGTGAGTAACCTGTTTTGTTGTTGATAAATATAGAATGTGTGTGAATCAAATTGAGGTGAATTTCAAAGATTCTAAGAGAACAGAGTCACATCACATCACAATAGGATTTATTGTATAATTTCTTCATTACATATGTAAATAAAAATTGGTAGGTACTGACTTGAGGTAACTTGATGACTAAAAATGTCTCCTAACCACACACTTTTTGCAAATGAGGGATGACAAAAGACGGGCCTAGGTCAGATGAATCTGCGGATGTGAAATTGCAGCTTTTGGTTCATATGACCTTGGGAAAACTGCAATCAAGATGGTAGGCAGGTTGATATGTGAAAATCTGAATTACAAATAGCGATAAGTTTCTGACACATTGACTATTTAGGAAACCAATATTTATATTAAAATAATCATAGAGCTTTTAAAACTTTTTTCTAAATGCTGTGAGCAGGTCACTACCTATTTATTTCTGTATATCCATATAAAAAATCTAGCAAAGTATATGCCTGTTTCATTTCTGCAATCTATTTGAGAAGATCTGTAGCATGTTATAATGTTCTTCTGTGCTGCCAGACCATCATGCAAGGAATTTAAGAGTACTGAGAGTAAGAGTTCCTTAAGAGACTATTTAGTATTTATCGAAAAAATGTATTCATTTGTGTTCCAGTGAGGGTGGATTCTTCAAAGCACATTTACATTTTCCAAAGGAATACCCTCTGAGGCCACCACGAATGAAATTTGTAACTGAAATATGGCACCCAAACAGTAAGTGTTAAGACTTTAGTTTTCTAAATTCCATTTTGCTGTCTGTTAAACATCACTAGTGGTTTGTGTGCATCACACAAACATGGCATGAGTGAAGTATGTCTCTGCAGATTAAATGTGTCCTTCATCACTTCCTCTTCTTATTTTTGTACCTCAGAGGTAAAAAACATTTTGTGCCAAAACGCAAAGTTTACAGGATGGGCAAAAATGTGTGTAGCAAAACTTTGAACACCTTTTTTATAAGACAAACTTAAATGACAAATTAAGTTTTATTGTTTAAATGGGGATATATTAAGATAAAATAACTGCAAGGGATTATTTTCAGAGTTGTATACCTCCAGCACGAAGTCAACTTACTGATAAAGTAATTAATATAATCATACAATTATATACCTCTTAAAATATATACATATATAAAAGATTAAAATTGTCATGTGTAAGTATGTCCGATTGTACAATTGCTTAATTTTTTTTGAAAAGTTTATTGAAATGAGAAACTAAACAAATCAAAATTAAAAGATGAAAGCAAAAAGAAAACATTATCATTCACAAACCCCCAAGGCTTCAGGTACATCATCAGCATATGGTGGATTTTTATAAGTCGTGAAACATAGACATGGATGTTTATCAAGTATAAGTTTTTGTTATAAAATATAGTATCGTTGAGTTAATATCCTATAACACAAGTCTCAAACTTACTTTGGGGCAAGCTCAATCAGTGTAATTTGTCCCTATATATTTATTTATTTATAGACGGGATCCACTTTAACGTTTTTTGGTTAAGTAAATTTTATTAGTGGTTGTGGGAATAACTTGCTGTATCATTTGATCTAGGTAGAACTGGAAAGTATTGTTATGAAAATTTGCCAACTTCTCACATATTTTGGTCTGCTGTTTTGCTCTTGATGGCCTTGATAGCCCTTAAGTAAAAAATAAAAAACATAACCTATTTAACCATGAAAATTCTCGTGGGGATGTAAGGATTATAATATAAATGGTCCCACACGTCAAAATCGGTTCAGCTATTCAAAAGTTATGTTGTAATAGGGAACGCACGTATGTATGTACATACCAATACATTCATGAACTCGAACCAGAACATTACATTTCTTTTTTGGGCAGTTGTGTACAAATATGTCCATTATCTCACTAAGTGTGGCCAATGAGTACTGCATTTCATGGCTCTATCTACCTCATAAGTTGATGAAGATGTGAATTTTGATCTGTCTGTGATAGAGTGCTTGCCTATTACTGATTTAGAGGAAAACTGTTCCCTTGATCGCCTTACAAGATCAATGCGAAAAGATCAGTGGTTGGAAAATTATTTCGTTTTGATTCTAATCAAATGCTGATTACATTACAGTACCTACATTTTTTGTTACTCAACTTTACAAATGAGTAATAAGTGTCATATTTGCTAGCAAGTACGTTGGACATGCTACTGTTTACCGCCATTGCCAATAAAGTAAACCTTTTTACTTACCTTCTTGATTTATTAATGGGCGCACATTATTTTTCTATGTAAATACAAGATATAATTAAATAGATGTTATAGGAATAACATACACAATATTTTAGATGTTTTGCGGGGGCGCACATAACGAGAGCTAGCGTCTAGCATCGGGGTAAACAGCATTAACTCCAACCTTTTAACATTATGTACGCGAAAATAGCTTAGAGGAATACAAACTTATGATCTGTTGAGATTTTATACCGCGATAATGATGAGGGACATAATATCGTATACAAGAGTTTAATTTTCATAATAATCGTCAAACAATCATAAGCTTTCTACCATCTACTTAAAGTTCGTTTTGCCATCCCAATACAATAAAAATATGATTTTGGCAAAATGTGGAGTTACTATTGTGTATACACCTCTGAGGTAAGGAATTTAAGTAGGGCTTGCTGGTGGAGTATGCGCCAATAGCAAGCATCTGAAGAAAGATTTTAATTTTAATTATTTTTTATTGACTCATGAATCTCTTGATGTGTTGATTTGACTCCCTACAAGAGTACTGTAGAAAGCTAACACCAGATTAGCTGGAATAGGATTGTTGTTTTAAGAAGTTGACACCCTTTCTTATTTTGTTTTTATAGGTACCTACATTATGTCTAATGGAAATTTCAAAGTTTACATTAAATTTATTTTTACAATAATTCCAGTTGAGAAAAATGGTGATGTATGCATATCAATATTGCACGAGCCAGGTGACGACAAGTGGGGCTATGAGAAGGCGTCAGAGAGGTGGCTGCCCGTCCACACAGTGGAGACGATCCTCATCAGCGTCATCTCCATGCTGGCCGATCCAAATGACGAGAGTCCCGCTAATGTTGATGCAGCGGTGAGTTTGTATACATGGTAACTGATTGTTGATTTTAACTTACTTTATTGGTAAGCACCATTCTAATCAATATAGGTATCTAAAGTAACCATACTAATTGTTATAGCATACAAATAGTATGCAAACAATACATGTTCCGTAGGTAACACAAAAGTTAAAAAAAAGACTCTTTATCTATAACTTGCATGTCTTTCTGTGTGAGCCAATTTGCTCCGAAAAAACCGGACTGATTGAGTTCAAATTTGGCCATATAAACTGACCTAATAAATGAATTTTAATTAAATGAAATTTAAAGTAAAGTTAGTTGTTGTAAGAATCTTCTTTTTATAGTTTCGAAATTATTTAAAACAAAACTAGAGAACTTATTTTTTTTTTAAATACAGAAAATATGACAGGGAAACCTAAAAGTGTATAGTGTTTAACGTTCATAGGTTATTTTGTTGTTTATCAAATTGGTACCAATTAATACCCCCATGGGAAACAGGCGTGAAAATATGTAGTACCAATTTATATGAATACTAGCCGAAGCCCGCGACTTCATTCGCGTGGGCTTTATGACGTGGAAAATGCTCATCAGGCTGAAAAACTCTTGCTAATAATTTTTACATTTCTTATACTATACTAGCTGGACCATTATTTCTGCATCAGGGTGTCCCATTTTCTAAAATCTATTATACCCTATATGTTGCCCAGCTATATAACAATAAAAGTTTTATTCGATTCCATCCAGTATTTCCGGAGATTAGCGTGAACAAACAGAAAGACATTTTTTTTAAATTTTACTCTATTAGAATGTGAAACCCATTTAAATATTTTTTTGGAAAAAATTTCAACTTGTTTCATCCTGCCTAAAACTTTTCAAGTTCCAGGACTCATCCCAGGTGTAACAATGCTCTCATTTAGCATAATTATTAACATGTATGTATGTATAGCATTTTTGCATGGAGGCATAAAGAGTAACAAATAGAGATAACCTCTCTTTCACTCAATTGTCAAACACCTATAATAATTAGTGAATAATATACAAAAACTTATATTATTATATTTAATTTTTATTATAAAATTATTTTTAAGAAAATAGAAAATAAAAAATTAATTGAGGCAATAGATTGAATAAGAAAATATTTTAAAAGTGGAAAAGAGATGCAATTTTAATTTGCATTTTACTGTGCTAGTGAGAGGCACCACCTGATTCCTCAAATGGTACTAAAGATAAAGCCTGGCAATTAATATTATTTTTAAATACTAAATTTAAGATGCAATAGTATAGAAAATTCTAGTCATAGTAATAATCATAATGGAACACTAAAACTTTTTTAATGCTTTCTGCATGTGTAGACAATTTCTGTCCGTTAGTACACTTGCCTGTGGAGTATGTATTTATAATTTACCGCCATTATGTGATCCTAAGGCCTTTACCCAACAGTGGAACACTAAGCTAATAAAAAAAGTGATTCTTGTAATATAATGATGTGTCTGTGTTTTATGTATGTCTTCTCACTTTTTTTTTGTTATTTACACTTTACAGAAAGAATGGAGAGAGCGATATTCGGATTTCAAAAAGAAAGTTGCCAGATGTGTTAGGAAAAGTCAAGAAGATTGCTTTTAGGAGTGTGAGGGGTACAGAATCACAGAAAAGGGCCATGTGACACCACAGTTACAAAACACACATTGAGACAGGCTCGACGCGCGGCGCACGCGGCTGCCACCGCCACTTACCGACACTTGTACTCGTGTGCTCATTCTGTTTCTTTTTACAGAAAGAATGGAGAGAATCATATTCGGAGTTTAAAAGGAAAGTAGCACAGTGTGTGAGAAAGAGCCAAGAGGATTGTTCCTAAGTAACAGTGCCCTTTTTGATTGATTTAGTTAAATAGTGAGTGTTTGGTGATTCAGTTAGAACGTTGTTGAGAGCAGGCCCAACGTGATCCTAGTGCGGCCCTCCAACCGGCCCAGAGACAATATTGAAATTGATTTAAATACTTATTGTAATTAATGGTATCGCTGCCGTATTTTATAAATAATAAATTAAAAATAGAATTCAAGGTCTTTTTCATCTTTTTTAAGACGTGTTAGCTAGCTATTGTTATAATAATGAAATGTGTATGGTAATTTTTATAGAAAAACAAATCTGCATTTTCCTTATATGATTAAAGTTTGATCTCTGTATAGTAGAAACCAAATCTGAAATAATTTAACAGCAATTATTTACTAACATGTCTAAATATATAAGATTGTAATAAAACATACAACTCAACACAATGACGATATACAAATGTAAAAAAAATTGCAAAAATAAATGAAACCTTGTATTTGCATGTAAATTGTTAGTTACCTTTGATGGATACACATTGGTTGCTTCTCCAAGTCACGATTTTAATTCTAGTGCTAATTTTAGTAGTAAACGACGCGACGATGTAAAAAAACTTATGATTATAATTTTTTCTAAATTGGAACAATATTTTTAAACTTGATATTTATTCTACCTTGCCTATGTTGTTTGTTGATAAAAATGGGCAGTTTGAGAAATTTCTATTCATTTTGCTTTTATAGCTTTTCTCATGGTTCACCGTAAGTTAGAGATTGAAATTAGAATTATAATATGCATTTTTAATAAGCACGATCTATAGGTTATTTTATATTCCTATCTTTCCCCATATCAGTTTAATGACAAGGATGGCCATATAGAAACAGTCTATCCATAAAGAGTTCGAAGTTTTATTGAAATATCCATACTGCATGTCTTAGTGATCTTTATTGTAACATTTTTTGAAATAGTGTTGGTATTAGAAGGAAGACATGGAATTTGTCGACTGGCATTTTAATTAAAAAACAAAGTTTTCGCCTGTTTGCTTTCTAATAGTTTATCAAACTTATTATTCAGGAATTAAATTATTTGTTTCTCTTTGAATTCTTTCATTCTGTTTATTCTAATTAATCTAGAAAATGTTACCAATTTACCTTTGCATGTAAGAAGATCGTAATGAACCCCATAAAGCCTACATCATCGAATACTGATTTGTGACATGTATCATAGTTTTACCTATGTATGTATATTTTTTGCTATAAAATTATAATGCAGTGATAATGATGCTATTTCATTTGCATTCCTTAAATTCCTCTTATGATGAGGCCTTATATCTGATATAAATGTGAACTTAATGTTAATAAAGTGTATTAATCAATAATTAAACTTGCAATACAAATAATTAGTTTTTCTGTTTCATGTGCATTTGACATTACCAATACTCTGTGTAAAAAAATCTGAGATTTATTCCATTTATTTATATTACAGTTTGCTAAACTTGAATAAGTTAATATAAAGTCATTCACTATCAGAGTTCTCAGCTAACACTACACCTCGTATTGCTCTTGGATCAAAAGTACTTTCAAAACACCTCTTGAACACTGATTTAATCATAGTCTTGGAGGTCGGAGAGCCGGGTATATTATCACAGTCATGCAAGTTGTTATTTACATTATGAACAATATCTTTGTTACTTAGATTTGCATTTTTCCCATTGCAGCCATTTACCTCTTTTTCTTCAGGTATGTCAATAAAGTTAAATAGATGGGAATCTTCATCCAAACATTTAGATACTTCTGCATCTACATGCATTTTCTTTGCTGACCCCTGGAAATTTGTACTGGTTTCTTTTCTCTTCCTGCCCACAGAAGTGTTTTGTGTGGAAGTAGCTTGAGTGGCACTGTCGGGTTTCGAAGTAGCCAACACAAAATGAGCTTCAAATGTTGATCCATTGTGAACAATAAACACTGCTGGACGCCCCGTAGTCTCGAAATGTAGCTGTATGGGCAGGCTCAGTGCCTCGGCAAAGGCCAAAAGTGCTCTAAATTCTTTCAGAGTGAATGTAATGGTTGTCTCTGCTCCTATTACATAACTGTCAAATTCAGCAGGCTTCAGACTTATTTGTGTCCTTATTATTTTGAGGATGTCTGCACTGGTATTAAGATAGTTTCGTAAAATAAGAGATTGTGTTGATGCTTCTACTGTGATTTGATCATCTGAACTTTGAAAATTTCCCAGAGCTTCTGACAGTATTCTTTGTGAGCTTGTTATCCTGAAATACAGTTACATGGTACAAAAATAAGGTAAGTATGTAAAAGAATAGGAAATAATTTGAAAAAACCTTCAGATGTTGCTATTCTCTTGCATTTCTGTTTTTCACTTTAACCTGTCTGAACCTAAGCTGAACTGAAATCAGCTCAACATCTTTCAATAAAAGGTAGTCCAAATATTTAGAATTTTTTTAGGCATTGAAGATGCTGATTTTGTTCCAAGTCTTGAATGTCTAAGAAATTATTGAATTTTTAAGGAATCATGAAAAAGAGAACTTTTATTTGGTAAGAATATACATCATATTTAGAGTCAGGGTGCATGGAGCCCTAAAAAAGGTTGTGGTTACAGTCACTCGAAAATCAGCTAAGTTCAAGTCCAAGTATGAACTCACTTGTATGATCAATATATTGCATTTCTGCAAAGGAAATCATGCTACTATTACTACAAATATATACCAACCTGTTTGGAACAGAATCCTTTGTGTAAACTGCCTGCATAGCCTTGCAATCCAATATAGATACATAATGAGTTTTCACAATGCCTTGCTTGCATTTCAGTTGGAATATTAACTTGCAGGCTTCTGCATCAAGTTTAATCTCTAAATTTTCTACTTGCTTGTCCATGTGCGTCGGCGATTTAAACGTGTTTAAAGCAGATTTCATGGAAATCTTACACTTAAGGCCTTCATTGTCTTCCGTAGAATAATAATTGTAATTAAAATAGGCAAAGAAATTTTTGTTAAACTTCACCATAGCGTAAGCTGATTCTGCGGCATTTAGTGTTCTCAATAGAATACTGTCTGGGAGGGATTCTAGGTATAGCTCATCACCGAATCTAGCCAATGCGTGGACGGTTCTTCCTAAAACTGAAAATTGAAATTAATTAGGTACATAATTATGTAAAACAAAACATTTTTCTACATTTCAGTAAGTACAATGCGATGTAAAATAAAAAAAAATACCCTTCACATTAGGTCCAGGCACATGGCATTTCATATTGAACAGCTTTTATTTTAACATGTCACTATTATTATGAGTTATTAATTATTTTAGTTATGATAAATTAATGTAAACACTTCGGCGCCTTTTCGTTTTCTTCGTAATGAAATAATGCGCTCTCAGTCAGTCAGTTGTGCAGTTGTCATTGTCACTGTGACTAATGTCAAATTGACACCTGATTTGTCCAAATTTTTTAAACAAGGTAAAAGAAGTAAGGTAAAAGAAACAAAGATCTAAAAATCCTCCCCTCGGACCTCCGCAAGGAGCAGACGTGTGTAGTGGTGTCAGTGCCCGTATTTATTTCATTTTAAATTTCATTGTAAATTAAATCCAAGCAAATAATAGGAGTGCATAACGGCCAAGAAGATACAGTATAATTCCTGCGCTGTGTATCCGGCGCTGCGACCCTGGTACATTCCACAATCCTCAAGGTACTGTGAAACCCACCACCATTATATTCTCAACTACAAATCAACGCTACAAATGTCAAAATTATTTGTAGCGTAGCTATGTCATTGAGACCAATCATGGGAAATCCGTTCCATTTCACGTTGCTTTTTTATTCATGTTCGAATTTTTAGAAAAGCTTAGACAAATTATCGATGTTTTCTGCGTAAAACAATATTGTTTATCGCTGACACTACGATTTCAAAAATACATACGATCAATTTGTATCTTACGCGAGTGGTGAATTGGAAAACTACACGTTTTGTATTTCGCTGAGTCCCTCAATGAAAAATAGTACTCCAGCAGATGCCTTACGAAAGCTTGAAAATCTGATACCAGTGTTGGCCACTAACACACACGAAAAGTAAGTAAGCATGGAAGGAAAGAAGCGGTTCATTCTTATATTAGCTAAGTGTGAGTCACGTTCTTGCTTGAAGGGTTCTGTAACTACTTACAGACATATCCGGAGGGTCCATAATGTTCATTTTTTTTTCAATCAGCTCAGGACAGGACTTTTAATTTAAGGTAACATTAGTAAGAATAAAAAATATGCTAGATTTGCCTGCCTGATACTACCAGGCAAAAGAGCTTTTTAGAGTTCTATGAAGTACCACTAAATCTGACCTAAGTGAAGTTAGCACATAACAAAGAAGAGATATTTGATATCACATACCTACCTAGTACCTACTATACACTTCGACGGTCGACTTTCCGGCAGTTAGCTGCAAGGCAGCTAGAGAGTAACACGTGTTACGTTTGTATTAAACCTCGAAATACGAGGGAAAGTTCGCGTAAATGACCCCAATATAAGTGGTATTTACAATTTCTAGGAACAGTGAAATGATTATAATAATCTAGCACGCACTAAAAAGTGAACCCTTCGTGCATTGGACATTGTATAATCGAAGTTTGGACATAATTGGCAGAAACATGGATTTAAGTGGTGAGATTTTATTTTGATAATCATTAATTTATGTAAGTGGGTGAATATACTTACAAATCTCAGGCTAGAGGCTACATAATAGGCCTGTGATTTGTAGGTAGGTACTTATATATTTTTTTGTACCTTTGTATCTATGACATATCACAGACCTACATTTTTTTGCACCTGCTTATGGTACAAATGACAAACACTGGACATAGACAGATAAAAAAGCTTATACGTAAACTTAGAAGTAGGTAGGTACCATGAAGTTAGATGGTAGGTACCTAAGTACCTTTGAGAAATTTAAATTGATTAAAATATAATTATAAATACGTATTAGTGTTTATTTATAGAAAGAATTACCTGGCAGAAAATATTGAAGATTTTTGAAGCAATAACGTGTGGGGCAATCCGCAAAAGGGTGGATCCTACAAAATTGGTTCTCACCAATCTACCGTCGATTTTCATATGAAATTTTCGTTTTTCTAAATTAATTTTTATTGCATATTATGTGAATTGGTTTATATTATCAAGGTAAGAAAGTCTTACTTGTGTTTTATTTGCATTTAAAAAAATAAATTAAAAAAACTACGCAAAACGTCATTCAGACGTTTGAAGCCAAGCGGTCTCCTTGGCAACATATAATAACAAAAAAAAAACTATAAGAAAGAGAAAATAATAAAAAAAAAAATACTTTTAATAGATGAATGTCTCATTCATTTTTTTGACATGATAATACAATATCCTTTTTTATTAAGTACAAATATTTTAAGGGGTGATTCAGTCCATCATTTTGAACAACTTTTCCCAATAAATGTATATCGAAATACGAAAAATATTTTTTCGGTTTTCATACAAATCGAAGTAGTCACGTAATATCATTACTATGGAAAATGAAAATTTTCTTTTCGTATTTCGATATACATTTATTGGGAAAAGTTGTTCCATATGATGGACTGAATCACCCCTTAAAATATTTGTACTTAATAAAAAAGGACAATGTATATAAAAATTAATATTTAAGAAAATAAATGAGTTCAAAGTTTTGTCACTGTAAACCCGTCATTCAGTTCACGATGACAATTCGACATTTGAACGTCTCCAGTTCATGTTTGCTCGTGTCGAGACGCGTCGAAACCCCATGGAACACCCGCCCACCGGCCGGCGTTCATTTACCGCCCGTAGTCAGTGGGAGAAAGACGTGTCTTATTGCTATTTCGTCGACCAAGTTTCGTTCGCAGTGTTTTGTCACACCTTTGCGTCATTCAGCAAAGTGCGTGTAATTTCAAAAGGATCAACCGTAAATAAATTCGGATTTATGCATATGATAGACCCTGGTGGTCAACGATAATTGTGTGTAGTTTTACTCTTTACACACACAATATATTCTTATTACGTTAAAATTAGATATTTTGTAATGACATTATCGTGAACGTAATGACAAAATATTGTGTGATAATATAAGTTCTTGTTATTCGTAGACTATTTACTATTAAACAAACAAGATTTTTTCATACTCATGTGTACTGTATATACTAGCTGCGTCCGCGACATCGTTCTTGTGACGTATTTCGTATATTTCCTTAGGAATCAGATATTTCTCTTTAATAAATTGCATATTAAATGTTGACCTCATCATTTAGCTACCAACATCCCAAATATCATAAAAATCTGCCATAAATATAGTTTTTGCGTGATGGGTGAAAAAACATACATATAGACAGACAAAATGTAAAAAAGATATTAAATATATTTAATGGTACAAACAAAGGTTATTTAGTAAGTATATTTGTACTGTATATTGTAAGTTTGAATTATTCTTGATTGGGTAAAAAAATAAGTCAAGGTTGAAATTTAGAACTTTATTTGTTTATTTTTCATTTAACTTGGTGATCTCCTGATGAGACTAATACAAAAAAAAATGTTATTCTGATTACTCAATATTAATTGTAATATTAAGTAATAAACCAAGTACTGATGTTACTTTGTCTTTTATTTAGTATAACTAATTCTTATGAAGAAAATAAGACCAACACGTATAAATGTCATTACGCTCCTTTAGACGTCATTACGTTCACGATAATTTACATAAAAATTTTTTTTACTCAATATCTATAACGGATAACAAGGTCCAACTACTTGTAAAAAGTTGTTAGTAATGTATACTATAGAATGTATGCCAAAAGCTTGATATTAGAGAGAAATTCCTGTGGAAGATAAAAAATGCATCAAATTAAATCAATTTGTAGGATCCACCCAAAAACCACAAGCCCGGGTATAATTATTTAAGGGGCCTGCTAGGTACTTCAAATTTTGCAAGTTGCGTATGCATGCGTAAATATTAACATCTGCGTTGATTTTAAACTTTTTAGTTAAGTACTTACTCGTATGTACTTTTACGTAGGTAATCCAAATACTAGTTAGAACTAGTGACAGATAATTTTTGAATTTTGGAACAAGTATCTACATAACAAAAATTGAAATACATATATTTTTGGATTTTTCGCCACATAACCAACCCATTACGAAAAATAACATCTTGTATTTTATGGTGCCATGTCCACCCTGAAGATAATAATCTCATGAAATATAATATTTTAAAATTATTTCGCATGGCAATTAAGCTATTTAAAATAATTAAATTATCAAATCTTATAATATCCTTAGGTACTTACTAGTATCTTGCGAACCAAGACAGACTCAACCATAAGATTTTAAGATGCCTAACAGCTTGAATAAAATAATAGTATAAAAATTGGCCAAGTGCGAGTCGGGCTACGCGTAGTGTAGTTCCGTAGTTGCGAATGCTAACCTTAAGTCCGCGCCACTAAAAACGTCTTATAACTAATTTTATATTGAATTAGTATAAAATAAAATATTGCTTAAACCATAGACATAGAATTTTTTTTAATGGCTTAAACGCATTCCAAATCGAAAAATGCTCACAATATTTTTTAAAGACCTATTCATTGATACCCTACACGATAGATTCGTCGAGAAAACATATAATTGACTCCCACTTTACTTTTATGGGAGCTAGGTACACTAGAAAAAAATCTTTTTTCAGATTTTATTTTAACACTTTTTCGGCATGATTAATTAATATATTTACCTATACTAAAAATACAACTTTCCAGTACGGACAGACAGACGGAACTGTAAACATTTACAGACGCACAAACAGACATGCGACGCGTACGCGAGTGATTCTATAAGAAATTCAGTTTTTCCTTTTTACTAAAATTGGGATCTTTAAATTTTTGTAGAAACCCTAAAAAATCTTATACCTTTAAACGAGCAATTCTTGTATGTATATATATATATTTATTTATAAATTTCTGTGATCTCGAAAACGGCTCTAACGATTTCGCTGAAAATTTGTATATGGGGTTTTTCGGGTGTAAATACTCGATCTAGATTAGTTTTATGTTTGGGAAAACGCGTGTTTTCGAGTTTTCATGCGTTTTTCTTTCCACGCAGAATATGGTCGCTAATTTCGTCGCGCCGCGACCGCCTTAATTTAGCTCAGTGGTTAAGGATAGCGACCGCTAGAAAGAGTGTTACGGGTTCGAATCCCACTCGGTGACTTACTTTTGTTTTTTTTATATGTTTAAGTTTATATATATTTTTTTTACTTTGCATTGTTTTTAGACGTTTAAAAAAAATTAGTTAATGTTTGAGATGTAACCGAGCAAAGCTCGGTCGCCCAGGTACTATTACTTATATTACATTGGGTAGGTACATGTACGTTGTATAAGAAAAAAGATAAGACTCGCAGAATTTGCGTTGACCTATCTGGAATAAAAGATAAAAACTTGCACAAAACTACAATTTATTCAAAAATTAAAAATAATGAAAAGCATTGATGTCAGTCCGATCAAATAACCTGATCCACGTAATTGGATTTTATGAAATACTTCTTAAAACCCGGTTGGCTCGTAAGGAACTCGAAGTTCTCTATGGTTGCGTTAGAGACGTGCCACGCTACGACCAGTTGGCATGTTCCCTCCTTGTCGTCGCAGTACTCCAAGGGCAGGAGGGACGGGCGAGATCTTTGAGGGAAGTACGTGTATTCAGCCATGGTTCGAATGCCGCACTCTATCGAGTTGTCTGCGAGGCTTCTTATTATTCCTGTTAAATAAAAAAACATGCTTAGACTACAAGGGACATTGCCAATAACAGTTCCTCACCTATGCCCTAACGCTCAAATAAGCATGACCAGTGGCGGATTTACACATTTGCCGCCAGAAGGCTATTTATATTTTGCCGCCACTAAGCTGTGTTCTTGAAATATCATTACAAAAGCACCCTTCTACATTCTTAATTGCAATGCACGAAAAAAGATGGGTGGGATGGTTGCACTTGGTTTAAAATTTGCCGCCCCCCAAAATGTGCCTCAGCCTATTGGTAAATCCGAATAGACATCAAGTATTGTAACCTATCTATTTGAAGTTCTAGGGGATAATGGCGCTTTCACCTAAAACTAACACAAAACTTTGAATTGCGTAACCGCATAGTACCCTGTAGGTGCGTCTTGTGAAAAGATAGAGTACTTAAGTACCTAGGTACTTAGTTCGTCTTTGTGAAAGAATGATTGTATAATTCTAGGTATGCTTGTCATTATCACAAACATGTGATTATGGAATCCGACTTATAGCAGTAATATTATGTTATTGTGTGCGTACAAAAGTATCATTTATCAAAATTACAGTCACAATTACACACAAAAACACACTTCACCCATAGTCCCACCGGCCACAATAGGAAAATCATGCTATTTTGCTATAAGCGCCGTCAAATAGCAGCGGCCGGCAGTTTACGTAATTGTCAAACCATGTTTAGTTTACCTTTATTTCATTCTATGTACAAAATGCGAATAGCCTGAGAAAGACATGCATTTCCAGTGTGAATCGGCGCCACAGAATTAATAATAGTGTTACATACAGAACGGAAACTCGCGCCGTCCCCCGCAATCTGGTGTCCCCGCAACCCTTCCCCCGTTATTGTGAGGTGTAAGTGGCAGTAAAACAGGGTTATTGGTAGTCGCACGTTGGCATTACGCGAGTCACTTAGGATTATTGAATTATAATGGTGAGAAACTGCGCACATTATCATTGTTTATCCACGGAAAACAATAAATAACCAAAATTTTATAGACTTCCGAGTGATGAAAACAGGTAAGCAAAGCAACAAATTCTGTGGTGACGACCCTGATTGTTCAACTCACACATTTGACGTGTACACGGACGGATTGTTTCGTTTGTAGTAGTACTAGGTATATATGCTGCTCCGTTTGTATGGAGTGCCATACCTGTGTCGGCGCTTATAGTCACAAAATAAGCTGATATTTTGATAAGTGATAACTACTTCCCTGTCGCATTCCGAAATCACATGTTTGTGATAATGACAACCAAACTAATTACTTATACAATCGTGAAATAGATAAACTAAGTAGTCTATGATCTATGAGATTATAGATATTATATCCTAGTTACCTCGTAAATATTAAGCCTTAGGGCAATCGTACAATAGTAACCACATTAAATTGAACCTTATGCCTTTGAAATGAAGCTCAAAACCAATAAAAATATACCTTCGATGCCCTAATGGGTTCAGTGGTGCCATTTTTTAAACGAGGAGACCCAAAACAAACGGTTTTTTGTGTGGAAAAACCATTTGTTTAGATAAGCCCGGGTTTCAAAAATGGCACTTCAGCAGTCAGCTAATGTAAGTACGAGTACATTACCTATTACATGACCCCATGCTCTTGTCCATAACGAATATGTATCTTACCTTTTACCTAGATGATAAGCGATCTACATGAATTAACAGAATTAAGTAAGCAACCCCAGATCTATGGAGGCAATAAATAAGTGCCCCGGGCCTTGGCCTGCGAAAAAACTTCTTACAACTCTTAAAACGGGGCGGCAACATCAAGTTTTAGCAAGCAAAATAAAATCTATCAATAAAACTAATACGACAATACAAGAGAGGTCTCATCAGTTCCATTAAAGTTTGAATCTATATTTCTTTAACGAACGGCCAAATATATTAAGGGAATGGTACTGTGCGAGGTTGTCATGGGCATAGCATGCGTAGTATACGTCTATCAACTAGTACAAAATAAACTTGTGGCTCTGTGAGCTGTAGACCTCGCGATAAGAAAGTCGCGCGAGGAAAAATATGATTTTCTAAAGTTTCTAACCCCCATATTTCCGCCATTTTGAAACGCTGTATCGACAAAGAAATCTAGGTATATAATTATCGAATCTGCTAAGAAAATTTTACGAAAATCAGAGAAATGCGAGAATCTGAACATCCGAACATCCGGAATTCGGTCACGAAAGAATTTTTGCTAAAGCTGAAGGAGACGCTTCGCTCGGTTCGGTACAGATAGCGGCACGAAACTCTAGCGCTGACCGTTAGGCCCAACGCAGACGACAGACTAGACCGCGCCGCACTTTTAGTCTGTGAAAATAGAACCTATGGAATTACATGCAGTAACACACACGACGCACAAAAAGCGCGGCGCACAAAAAATCCGTGTAATTTTGGCAGACCGCGCCGCGCCGCGCCGCGCCGCGCCGCGCCACACCGCACTAAAAGTGTGCGAAAAAAATACAACGTATGCTTCAACCCGCGCTAACACAGACGTCGCGCACTTTAGTCTGTGTGGACGTGACGTGCGCGGTATTACAGCATGGCGCTAGAGATAGATGTACCGATGTTAATTCATGAAATACAAAACAGACCTGCAATTTATGATACTTCAAAATCCGAGTATCATGCGTAGTATAACCTTTCTTCTGGACCAATGCACTTTCTCATTATTGTTTCCGAATGTGTCAAAGTTGGTCTTAAAATGAATAGCAACTCATTAAAAGTATTAATAGAAATTTTATAAAATTTGAAAAAATTGTCCGGATATTGTTTTAGAATTGCATGTTTCATATGGAATTGTCCTTTTAGTAATCTCTCCGAAAGTATAGGATGTACCCAAAATTTTCTATTTCTTCTTCTTTTTCTGTACTTCAAGTATAAAATAATACATCGCAATCTTTGCACTTCCATGGCGTGTAAAACTGTACGTGTCCCGTCCCTACAGTTCTGCCGACAGTGAACAATCAGCGAAAGACTTTTTGCGCGCCACGCAGACTATTTGTGCGCCGCAGACTCGATCGGACAAAAAGTCTGTCGTCTGTGTTGGGCCTTATTGCGGAGAAGTCAAAAATTAATACTGTACCTGTGCGCAGTATCCCCTTTACATATCACTCATAGCGCTAAACTTACGTGCTTGAAGAGCTAAAACTGACCGTTTTTGCAAGTTTCATTGACAATTTGCTTGGGCACGCTGAGGTACTGCTCCATGCTGCTGTTGAAGGCCGGCTTGAGACAGAGGTAGTCCTCCTCGTAGTACTCAGCCCTCCGGTAAGTCGGGATCGTCTCGTATTTGATGATAGAGTTAAACACGCATGGGTCTGGACCCGATGATACCTGAGGCAAAAATATAAGTAGTAGATAAATAAGAAGATAGCTGACACAAGCTGTTTTTAAACCAAATTCAATGTTAATTAAATAATATGACTTATACTGATCTGGGGGAAAGAAAAAAAAAATTGTGTGTGTAGGTATGTATCATCATCAATTCAGCCGCATAACGTACCATAAAATTTACCATTTGTCAAGGAGCGCACTATAACCAACGTTGCCGTCTAGAGTATAATTAATAAAATATTACCAGCTGCTTCTCTTCCCGCGTAAAGCGTAAAAGCCGACCGATAGCAATCCATCACTATTTGATTCATTTTTCTATCAACTACACTAATCGTGGCCTTTGGGTCGTACTACGGACCTGGGCTCTGTCTACTCGACAGATATAATGACGTGATAATGTATCTGTCTGTACCTTTATAATTAGATTTCTTGTCTTGTCTTGTTACTCTATTACAGGGATTTACATATACTCTTAACCCCTCCTTTTCAAGTTTTCTTATAAAAAACTAAACAAATAACTAAATTATTTATTCTTATGTATGAGATAGGATAGGTTGACGACCTCCGCGGCGTACTTAGTGATCACCATGCTAGTCCGCCACCCAGAGGTTCCGGTTTCGATCCCCGGTCAGGGCAAGTTGCAAAATGGCATTTTTCAAATTGTCCTGGGTCTTGGATGTTTATCTATATCTATATATGTATTTGTTATAAATTATAGTCTCGTTAAGTTAGGATCCCATAACACAAGTCTCGAACTTAATTTGGGGCTAACTCAATCAGTGTAATTTGTCTCCTGTATATATTCATTATATTAATTAATTATAGGTACTTATGTTTTCTATGTTTCGGTCCACCATCACGCTAAAAGTGGCCTTTGCAGCCCTGGGCTCTGTCTGCTTAAAGCCGCATGACGCAAAATATTCTGTCTGCCCCATAACGGATAATGAAGTGACTTGATGACAGTGTTTATTTAAAAAATTACATACCTACTAAATCCACTAATTCATATACTTAATTTGTACCTATATCATATTATAGTATCACGCCATAATTATCAAACGATAACAAATGGGGTCCAAGTTCCAAGCCGGTAAACTCAGATAGTGTTATTATTTGCACTGTCCTTTCGCAACATGATTGGAGTTATTATCTTCATATTTCATGTTATATTACGCGTGGAGTGGAACCTTTAACTTGTACCTAGCCAGGTGCCATTCATTTATTACGAAAGCTAATGTGGGGAGTCTTAGTTCTAACTTAGGCTCGGCGCAAACGGACCACCAAAAAACGTGGCCACTTTCATACTGATGTAGTGGCCGCCACCGACGTCACAGTGTGCGGCGAGTCCATACAAAATGTATAAAAAATTACAAGAAAGTGGTCGGTGGCCGCGTTTTTTGGTGGCCCTTAGACCTTTCAATGTTTTAAAGAAACCGACTTCACCCCCAAACTACACAACCGAATTTGATAAAATGCATTTTGGCGAATATGGTGACGCGTGCTCGGCGGGTCCGTAAAGATACTATACCTAAACTTTTTCGATTGAACATCGATTTAATTAAATAAGGAACTTTAAGAACGAATACGATAGTTACGTACATATACAAGTATTACGAGTAATACAAGTTAATGTTTTTTGAACATAAACGTGATATTCGTGCGCTGCGTTTTTTGTTCTAGGTAATAGAAATACATTATGTGATAAAAATTATAGGTAGTAGGTACCCGTATATCTAACTAACCTACTTAAAAAAACGAGACAAATCATATTTTAACTAAAATGATATTCCTCTACTTTGATTGAGATTTAAGACAAGAACTTATACATATAAGTATAAACTGAGGCAGGCGTCTGCCATAACGCTCTATGATCGAATGCCATCTCACCTCTTGTCCAATGCATCTCGGAGTAGAGAACATCTCAGTGTAGAAGCTCTTCGACGGGTCGATAGTGGGTGGCTGAACCATGCCGTTGCAGCGCGTCCAGTACCCGTCTCTGATGAAGTAGGAGCGCGGCAGGCGGCCCAGGGACGATACTGTCACCGTTGTTACTCCTGATCTGTTAATTGGTTTACTAGGTATGTATCATCATCATTTCAGCCGCATAACGTCCACTGATGGACATAGCCCTCTCCCAGAGATTTCCAAAGTGACCGATCTTGAGCGGCTTGCATTCAGTGCCTTCCAGCGACTAGGTATGTGTGTAATCACATAATGGATTGACATGACATGACACACATAGATATATACTAAACGTTGACGGAGGCGCTATGAACATGCGCGGGCAGCAGTGAATATAAACACGAGTATAAAATCTTTTAAATATTTAAACATCATATTTGTACAGTATTACATCTTCATTAGACGGACTGCATTCTTTGTTGCCTTGAGAATATACAAAGCTAATTTTTCATTGCCTAGCAATGGTTCAGATAGTTTTAAGCAGAGCAATTTCAGACATTCTAAGAAAAAAAGCTTGACAGTTTAATGCCTAATGAAACAACTTTAGCATCAAGGTATTCATTCGTGTGTGACTCTGACGAAGTACCTATTGATAAATAAAAATATTCTTCTGATTTCATTTTAGAAAATGGAACAGCAGGTAATTAAATTAGCTTAGTGTGAACATGTTATACAAAGATAAAGACAACATGTAACGCAAAAAACACGAAATTTGACGATAAACGGACATCAAGGTAGGGACAGACCAAACAAGAGAGGATGGAGTTGCGTAAAGCATGACAGGGGTGTGTTTAGTTAGAGCGGACGAATGATGGCTTACAGAGGTCATGGAGGGATACTATATATAAGACATACTGCGCCGACTACAAATAAAATGTGAAAAGGTAAGGCAGATGATAATTTCATTTTAGAAAACCTGTCACTTATTTTTACCTTCCGTTAGCAATAGCTTCCTTCAACTCAATTTCTTTGGCAGTCAATGCGTTTATTTGCATCTTCAAGGTTTCCGCCAGCACCTTGGCCGTCTGTAGCGTGTTCTCCAGCTTCATCTTCAAGGTGGACGCAGACACCTCGTACTTCGACCGCGCCGGTTCTGCTCTGGTGTCTGCAAGCCGGTAGCTTTCCTCGTCAGCAGGAGTCACATGGTCGTTGATCTCATCAAATATTCTTTCATCGAAGTTATCTCTTCGACTCGGCTGGTTGTTGGCGTTGCTGTCTGTGTTCATTCTATGGAATTATATAACTATATGGTTACTTATATTCATACATATTATAATTATTAAAGAATGATACTGAATAATATACTTACAACTGGTCTTGTACAGGCGCCATCCATTCAGATGCCTAGGAATAGAATTAAATTAAATTTGTAGAAAATAAAATTAATACCTTTGATGATTTTAGTATCTCTTATTAAAAGAATTTTTATTACTGATTCCGACGTTCTTGTAATCTTAAAGCTTTCTTTATTTTTTCTATCTTTAAAACTCAAAACTAGTTACCGCTACGGGTGTATCTGTAGTTTGTGGGTTTTGTATTAAAAATAAGTTGAAAAAAAAAAAACAATAACTATGACCTTAAACAAAGAACATGAAACGAGTTTACCTATATTTAGAAATATGGTCGAAGTTAAGTTTACTTACCCAGTCACATAAACAAACATTTAAAAAGAAAAAAATTAAGTATAGATTGGCGAGAAACATCTCTCTCGAGTCTACAGGCGTCTCGGGTGGTGCTCCGTATCGTAATGCGAGAAAAAGGTTCCGGGAATGTTTACCAAACATACTGATAAGAGCTTGCCAGCCGTGTTTCATGCTCATTGTGTGCTATTGTTCAGGTTTGAAAGCCATTATGATGTCAAGTAAAAAAAGTTGATGCGGCTAATTTGAAATCCAATGAAGATTGCGTCTTACTCTTATCTGACAAGCAATACTGCGCAGTGGCACAGATGGTTTCGTTCCTTTGAGTATAGCTGCGCTTCATGATAGATGTAATGATCTAAAACATAATTGTCACAAATCTACTGCGTAAAATTTTAAGGAATATATCTAATCCAAGAACTGGTGAAAAAGGTAGTGTCTGTAAATGTCTTGGTATGTGAAAAACAACCCTAGTTTTTACATAAGTATTCAATTTTTTTTTACAGATGCGCTATCACGCCTTTATCCCCGGGATAAACAGATCTTAAGGCCTCAAGAACCCTGAACTTTTCTCTACAATTTAACAAATGCATACTTAATTAAATTTTATTATATAATATAAATACGTCAGACTCATCAACAATATTCTCTGTAAAGAAATCAATTGTGAATAATTATTATCATATTAAATATATGCTATTGTTTTTATAAATGAAAAAATATGTCAATATACCAGTGAACCGCGTGCCCTGCAAGAGCAAGGCAATAGGGATGTGGACTGCGTCAAAAATACACTATTTTATTTAGTCCGTCAATTAGATTATTCAAAAATAAAGCGCCCTTTTATCCCTCAGAAAAGTAGTCAAAATTCACAAAGATCAGCGCTTCTAAGTTTCGGAGTAATGGTAATTTACGTCACCGTTGGCTAAAATTCGTAGCCAAGCGTGACGTCACGCGAAATTTAAATGCGCTGTGTCTCCTTCATTATTTGCTAATGTGAGAAAAGAAAAACGTATACGTATACCATACTTTTTGATAATCTATATAAGCAAAAAAAAAATTAGTCTACATCCTTATTATGTGGTAACGTGAATATAATACTCAATAACAAGTTTATTTGCCAAGCAAATTAAAAAATCCTTGACTTTTAAGCGTTCACCCGTAAAAATGCCACATCGAAATCGGTCTCTCGTATACGGAAGCTTCGATGCGACAGACAAGACAGACAGACAGACTTTTAGCGTCGGAGGTTAAAAATGCAAATAATATTGATTGTACCCACATCTAAGTTCACGACTCTGCCCCTGAACTAGACATTTTTCTAGGGGGCCCAAACCAGGGACGCTTAAATTTGCCGCTCCCTATTCACAGCTGTTCGTGGCGCCACCATTGTACATCGAAATTCACTCGCCACTTACACAACCCTCGCACCACAAGGGTTGTGGAAGTAGGGAGTGAAAATAGAAATGGCTTAATTTAGCTGCCCTCTGACTTGCCGTTCGGGGCATGGGCTCCGTCTCATCACCGTAGTTACTCCAAAAGCGATACAACACGGCTTGACATAAAATAGGACGACACTATCGGACGACTGTCCTGTTATTTCATGGAGTAAAGGTTATTAGATTCATAGTTGTAACGTATATGTGTTGTATTTATGTCTAGATAAACATTTTTTTTTCGATCTGGGGGTTCAAAAGGTTTTTAATAAACCCGGTAGAGTCGATATTGAGTTCGCTTAAAATAATTTTTCAACTAAAAACCGACTTCAACTCCAAACTACAAAACCAATTTTGATAAGGGAAATATGCCAAATTACCGCTTTCCAGTACTTATAGTCTCTGAGTCAAACCGCGGACGGACAGACAGACAGGGTGAAACTATAAGGGTTCCTTGTTTACTTCGGAACCCTAATAAAAAAACAAAAGATCGCGACGAATTGATAACCTTCTCCTTTTTTGGACGCATCGGTTAAAAATAAGAAAATTGTCGGTACTCCATTTCTTATCCTAAAATTTTATGTCCGAATGTCAAAATCCATAACAAGTTTGCTATAATCTTCAGAAACCATAATGTTCAAATATCCGTAATTTTGATTTACCTAATTATCGTCAATCATAACACTTTTATGCCATAATATGAATTGCTATAATAATTGAATTTTCTGATTGTGGATGCTATAAAGTCACATGTCCAAGGTGTTGTATTCTATAATGTATGTTAGTCCGAATGTTATTTTGTGATAAGGTCATTAGCTTAAAACACTAGGTTAAAATTAGGTGTTTAGGTTAGGTTCATTAGGTTTCCTGTGACTAAGACACGAGCGAGCGAGCGACTCAAGCTTAGGGCGAAAGTAACACAGACACAAAAACCACTTTGCCGTGGAGTGTAGGTTAGATTCGTTAGGTTTCCTGTGACCAAGACACGAGCGAGCGAGCGAAGCGAGCGAGCAACTCAAGCTTAGGGCGAAAGTAACACAGACACAAAAACCACTTTGCCGTGGAGTGTAGGTTAGGTTCGTTAGGTTTCCTGTGACCAAGACACGAGCGAGCGACTCATGTTTAGGGCGAAAGTAACACAGACAAAAACTAATTATTAATAAAAAAATAATTATCATTATGTTTGAAATTAGGACACGTGATAATTATGGAAAAGAAATATAGACATACATACATACTATCACGTCTCTATCCCTAATGGGGAAGACAGAGCATTTTGGGTCTTGCGGTTCTATGCAGAGCCCAGGGCCGCAAGACCCAAAAGCCACTTTTAGCGTCATGGTGGGCGAGAAGATGGAAAAGCAATCAATACAATGATGGGTTGCTAGCCGCATCGCCTGATAACATGATTTGCATTTTTGCCCATTCCCTCGATCTGCGTGGGAAGAGAAGCAGCTGGAACATTCTAAGTTTTTTTTTTATTTCTCCCAGACCAGCATGGAAATTGGTAGAAATAAAGACATTTTGAATATTATGGATCATAATATTTATAGCAAAAAAGTTATAGCACGTTATATTTCGGGATTACAAGTTTCGGGCACGTGATATTATGTTCATTCGGATATATGATTATAATGGAAAATAAATATTATGAGATCTTAAATTATCATATATATATAATTAACAAAATAAAGAACCAAAATTGTCATATAGTTATGCAGTAGTAAATAAATATTATTACGGCCATGATGTCCACCGACAGCCGACCTCCTTAAAAACCGGTCTGGATACGCCTATGCAGTTTTGTATAAAAAAAATATCGCCTGTTATTTTAATTTAATTGTACTAAGTATAGTGATCATCACATCGTCTTTTACACGTTATACAATAAAATATATTCTCATCCCGCGCTCAGGCAAATAAATAAACAGAGACTTCTTAAAGGTCAATTTAGCCTTGACAGCGGGTGACCGAGACAAAAATAAAATGACGACTAAGTACGAGTAGGTAATATGTTCGAAACTGGTTGATGGCCTTATAGTAATAGGCTAGTGGCTCTACGAGTGTGATATAAGGAAAAGTTAAGAACAAGTTTATTTGCCAGGAAAATTAAAGAGCCCCCACATTCAATAGCTTTATATGTAAACGCCATTAGTGATGAGCGGAAAATAAATTGTAGAACTACTATCCGTAGCGCCATTTATGATTTTCCAGACAAACTAAAAAATCCTCGACTTTCGAGCTTACCCCCAATAACTTTTTAACGGCCGAACTGATTTTCATCAAACATAGCATTTTTTAAACTTTTACGTTAAAAAAACCCCATCGAAATTGGTCTATCCGTTTAAGCGCTACGATGCTACAGACAGAAAGACAGACAGACTTTAGCGTCAAACTTGTTGACGTCTCCGACCTAGCGACTCTTTAGGAGAGAGGCCATTGACTACTGCGACCTTACCAAAAAATTATAAATGTACATAAAAAATTTTACTACACATCTATGTATATGATGAGACAATATAAATGGATGTACCAAGTCTATCCGACATGTAAAGGCGATTTTCCTTGCTGATTTTTTTACGCACTGGAATCAAAATTATCACGTGGTGTAGGCTTTGTGTAGTTACAAATACTTTAAGTAAGACTACTCTCTATACAATGTCCTTTTTAATTAAGTACAAATATTTTAAGGGGTGGTTCAGTCCATCATTTCAAACAACTTTTCCCATTAATGTATATCGAAATACGTAAAAAAAAATTAGGTTTTCATACAAATCGAAGTAGTCACGTGATATCATTACTATCGAAAATGAAAATTTCTTTTTCGTATTTCAATTTAAATTTATTGGGAATAGTTGTTCGAAATGATGGACTGAATCACCCCTTAAAATATTTGTACTTAATTAAAAAGGACATTGTATAAAAAGTAACTTACCTTTCAAAAGAAAAAAACCTTCATCAATATTGGTCCATCCATGGGAGCTCCGATGTCAGTCCTCCATATCACTAATTATCATTTTTATGAGATAAGCCAGTGATGCATAAAGGACCATTAGACATTTTTTGTCTTACTATGGCCCGCAATGGACTCCCATGCTGGTCTGGGACTCCCATGCTGGTCTGGGAGAAATGAAAAAACTTAGAATGTACCAACTGCTTCTCTTCCCGCGCAGATCGTAAAAGCCGATCGAAGGAATGGGCAAAAATGCGAATCATTTTAACAGGCGATGCGGCTAGCAACCCGTCACTGTATTGATTGCTTTTCCATCTTCTCGCCCACCATGACGCTAAAAGTGGCTTTTGCGTCTTGCGGCCCTAGGCTCTGCATAGAGCCGCAAGACCCAAAATGCTCTGTCTGCCCCATTAGGGATAAAGACGTGATAGTATGTATGTATGGACCGCAAATTTTTTGGAGTTATTATTCAAAACTAAAAACTTTCTACAACTGAACTACATAACCGGTTTTGATAAAATTTCTATGGGACCACTTAAAAAGTATATTATGTCATTTAAAATAAAAATAAATGTTCCGCTTGGCAATGGATAGATATAGTAAGGAAAGAAACAAAAAAAAATTTTTTTTTCAAATTTGTCCAGGCTTTTTTTAGTAATCGGGGAAAATTACTGTAAAGTAATAAATAAAATACTCACTTGCACAGTTTGATAGATTATAGATTCTCACTATTCGATAGATTCGCGGACCACATCGGTTGTTTCCAAGGACCACCAATTACTATGCTTATGGACCTATTAAATCGATCTTTTCCTTTGAGCTAAATTAAAAAATAGTTTCATATCTTTTGCAGTGGAGCAGTTCATCGACGGGTTGCTGACAGAGAAAGCGCACGACACGCCGTCTGATGAAGGGAAGCCAGAAGAATTGGTTTTGGAGCTGCCGAAGTGGTTCGACGAGGCGAAATTCAAGCAGTAAGAATTTTCATACCATACAAATGAGCCGATTCCCCTAATCCCCTGATAGGCATGTGGAAAAAAAATATTCAGTCCATTCAGGACCGAATAAATATTTATTCAGTCCATTCAGGGCTGAATAAATATTTTTGATTCATCAGGTAGATTATACAGATAAACCTGACTTACCTAACTTAGGTTGTATGGTAGAGGGGCTGTACTGTACCCCAAATGTACACGTATTCTTTTTCTTTTATCTTACTAAGAAATTAATATTGAAGAAGATACGGCGCATTTACATTTCGCATGATGTCACGACATAGTCTCGTACGATTTGTACAGGGCGGTATAAATTTAACGTCACAATCAATCCGAAATGCATGAAACATTACGTGGGTTTGAATGCATGCATGAAAATTAGAATTATTTACGCTTTACTAATGGCTTAGAATATTTAGAAACTAACTGCGGACGAGATATTGTCATCATACTCGTACACGTAGATACTTACGTTGAAAATGAATAATATAATTAAATTTTAAACAAAAAAAACCAACCGACTTCAATTTCTTTCAGGAGTTTCTTCCATATCTCCATAGTTCTACATCATGTCCTCACCAAATTAATATGGGACCAACTTGGGAGTAAGGGCTTTCAAATTAAAAAAGAATCATTAAAATCAGTTCACGGTTGACGAAGATATCGCGTAACATACATACAAAAAAAAAATCAGATAATCTCCTCCTTTTTTAAAGTCGGTTAAAAATAATTGTTCACAGAGGCCGTCGCTTCTTCTGGGACCACTGCTTCATGTTTTCCACGTCGATGCTGCTGGGGCTGCTGGCGGTGCTGGCCATACCGTCCATCCTCAAGATCCTGGTCAGCACGCGCCGCTCCAACTCCATGTACACCGCGTACAGGAGATACTTGTCTACGCTGCTGCACACCGTCTCTTGGTTCGAGTATGACCTCAAACCAGGCAGCACGTAAGTAACTTCATGGTCGAGTGAAAAGTAAAGCTTAGCAACCAAAATTTTTCGAATTTTCACAGCTCCCGGTATCAAACGAAAATGCGATATTTTAAACAATTGTTTTTATTAATGGTATACCTATCTTAAGTAACATAATCCGAAACCTAAAACAAAATATTTTCTTGTCGTAAACATTGCGTGCTATTAGGGCTCGCGCGTACGAAAGAGATAGTGAGATGCCCCCACCACGCTCCCAATCGTAATTGCTGTCTTTTTTTAAATCTTTTCAGTGTTATTTTTATATTTTTTGTTTTATATAAAATATTAACCAAAACCATATACAATAAAATAGCCTATTTTGAGTGTGTGAGCTTTTGTTTACCCTGTCATGAGATATATCATGCCTTAATTTCAGATCGTGGAAATCGCTAACGACCGTGCGTACTCGGCACCTAAAGGCAGGCCAGGCTGCTAAGTTGAAAAACTTGGGAGTGGTCTCCCAGCGCGATATAGCGCTGACGCTGTTCGGCTTTATCGGCTTTTCAGTCCTCAAGCCAGACAGGTTCAGCATCCGCCAGCTCCAGCCGGGGGATTGGGAGGCGTATAACCACTTCTGGAGGACTGTCGGTTACATGATTGGATGTGAAGACAGGTTGGTGTTCATTCAATTTTAATAGTTTACATTAACGACGGACTGAACGTAATGAACGTCAGTAAAGTTGATTAGATAATTTTATTTGTCCGTTTGATACGCATGTGCCTCTTCCTGTGGCTGATATGATGCGCGTATTTTGTATTTTACATAAGACGGTTTACAGGTAACTAGTTTTAACATCATTCTAAAAATCTTAATTTCAGATACAATATTTGCCGGAAAACGTTCGCGGAAACGCGTGAAGTATGCCAGATATTACAAGACCGCGTATTTACGCCATGCTTAGAAAACGTGCCTGAATACTTTGAACATGCGGCCAGGGTCTTGTTGGACGGGATGTGGCACGTCAACCCGTCGGTGGACCCCGAAGCCACGATCTATTGGTGCCGATACTTAGCTGATGTACCCGGCTACATATATACTGAGAATGATAGACTCGACTTACAAAAGAAACTTATGGAACAGTTGAAAGGGAAGGATCCTACCTCAGGTAAGAGAGAAAACTTATTTCACTTATGATTTATGTAAACCTTGCAATAATCATCAACAAGTTGAAACGTTTCAGATTCAGAAATCCTGTCAAATTTCAATATTGTTACAGGCGTGGACTCCACAGTATTCATGTCAAAGCCGGCGCTCGATGGGCTGCCGAAGCGCCCCCCTCGCCTACTCTACCTCAAAGACTACGAAAGCATAGAATCTGTACCCGAATACAGCCGGCTCAAGACCAAAGGCAAAAACAAGCTGGCATTTGGCACCTTCGCCGCTGCGCTGTACAGCACTTACTTAGGCCGACTGTACTTCAACCTTAACTATCGCTTTAGTCTCCTCCTCATGAGGTACTTCCCGTACCTGGCCTTCTTCAGTTTCGGCATTAAATCCTCCATTGTTAACATATTTGTAGAAGACCCTATGGATGACGAGGCACCAAAACCAAATTCAGAATATTACAAGACACAATCGCCTGATCCTTGGTATAAAACGCTGTGGGCCCTAATATGGTGATGAAGGAATATACTTACTGTTGTATCAGTCTTTTTTGGACGGTCAGTACAATTGTACACTGTTGTAATATTTATATGACAAGAATGCGTTGGCATTGGCATAGGCATTTTAGTAGTTATGTATAAGATTGACATTCAAGTAAAGCAATACAAATCATATAGGAAGCACCTTAGCTTTGTAAATATATCGATAATACCTTCTGTTTAAGATGGTTAGTATCTAAAGATTTCGTATTTTCCATTCAAGGGTCAACCGACTATCAAATGGGCACGTATTGTTTTATGCACTTTATATATACCTATTTAAAGAAGGAAAATTATTTTCTATTTCAATATAAATATTAAGTATTATTTTAATAATAAGTGAATTATTTGTAAACTAAATACCAATATGCTTTGAAATTGTGTAAAATATGGGATGGGCATTGGAACAGTTGCTTTGCTATTAGCATTTGTTTGACTGTTTGTGGAGCAAACACGCGTGACGTAGCGGCGCTTTATAAAAGTAGTAATTACTTACCCATAATAAATCAGAAAATATTTGTAGGCGTAACTTCGCTAGCGTTGCGTCTACTTTCTAAAATACATTTCATTTCAAATAAGTAATACGTCTCAATACGACCTATCCTTTATTCTTGGATGTCAATATACACCTACTTTGTAAAATGCAAAAGGTTTATTAGGTATGTTTAAAATGTTTAAATGCATGACAGAATTATCAATAAGTAGGTACATAATTCTATATTTATTGACATGTCCTTAACTTTCATCGATCAATCAAATAAATTGCCGAGTAATGGCCTAATGACAGATAGATGGACAGATAAGGACATTTATTTGTGTAATTAATGTGAACAAGTCTTTGTGATATTTTACTTTTAATAGGTATTAGTATTTAGGCATTCATTATTTATTTATTGCCAATGCACATGTAGGTAAATATGTATATGAATTTATGTAAATAAATGACAATTTCAAATACATGGGAAGGGTAATATTCTTTTTAGCATAAGATGCATGGATAACGGGTTGATTCTGAACATGTACTAGTATAAATGGCATTTCAAATTAGGAAATTATAAAAGTAGTTACCTACTGTGTTATTTTTTTTAATTAAAACCCAGCATGCAAGGTTTATGTATTTATTAATGACATGATCTATCAAGTGGATTCAACAGTTAAAGCTATTATAGTCTGACTTATAAGTCTATAAAAAACATAAACCTCCTTTTGAATCAGTCGGAAAAAAAGAAGGTGATACTATTGTAAATCAATGGTCTAAGGACAAAACGAGCAACCACATTGACGTTTATAGTACTAGTAGGAAGTTTGTAGGAAACGGCCTTATAGCCAACTATAAGCTTATTGTTAACAACCAGCTTGTACAAGTGTACATACCAAAAATACCTACCTCTGTTGCGTGTTGTTCATGTTTTGTCCCATAGGGGTGACGACAGGGTCAGATAAGTATTATTCTAATTATCCGCCTTTTAGATTAAGTACCTACCTATCCAAAAATAATGGACCCAAAATTTTCAGTTTTTAATAAAAGTTGAAATTCAAAAAGATATGGAGTATGGAGCATCTAAGCTTCAGATTGGGGTTGCGACGTCACCCCTATTTCAAAATCGTACTTCGCCGGGACGTCATGCGAAATTTAAATGCGCTGTGTCTTCATCAATTTTTGTTTCTCAGGCAAAAGACAAAATACGGGTACAATATTTTTGATAATCTAACTATGGGCAAAAAATATTTTCCCAGTCGTCATGCCTAATCGACCATTTTTTTTGTTTAGGTACTCAAAAGATATTAAGCTTTTTCAAAAGATTTTTTTATATAACTTAAATGGCTTTTACGGTATAATTAGAATTGGCAAAAATTGTTAAAGACAATAATTTTTTATATTAAAATGAGGGGATTGCTGATACATTTGTTTCATTTTATTACCTCTTACTATCTTTCCAGCAAAAAATGCGCGTGCGCACTTCGTAGCGAACGTAAAAGTACGTTCGCTACGCAAAAGAAAAAAATATATTACAGATAACAAATTTTTCAATCGACTTTAAAGAGGCGGTGGTTTTTGACACGGCAGTTTTTATGGATTGATCCGTTAGGAATATTTAAAATCGATTTATTCATTTTTGTAAAAGATAATAACTGGTGATATTTGGGATAGTGATGTATTTGCAGCAAAGCAAGAATATAAGAGGATGAATGTGATTGTGAAAGAGATAGTAAAAGAAAAAAGAACAAAAGGATGATTTTGATATAAGGTTGTCTCAAGACTTTAAAAGTAATATTAAATATTTTTGGAAGAGCGTTAAAACAGCTAGAGGTAAAAATACGACCTCTGAGTTAAACAAGATCAGAGACAAGAATGGAAGATTATTAGTTGGGTTACAGAGTGTAGTAGATAGATGGAAGGAATATTTTGAAGGACTGTTTGAAAAAGATGAAATGAGAGTACCGGAGCCTGAAAATGACTCACAAGAGATATGCAAAATTATGATGAGGAAATAAGTATGGATGAAGTAGTGAAAGCATTAAATAGTATGAAAATGGGAAAAGCTGGAGGGTATGATAGGATTACTGTCGAAATGCTGAAGGCTGGACAGGGCATAGTAGCAAGTCAGTTGTGTCACCTTTTCAATCTTTGTTTTAAAAACTGTGTGGTGCCAAAAGATTGGTGCAATGCGGTAATTGTACCGCTGTATAAAGGAAAAGGTTCACAGCAAGACTGTAAAAACTACCGAGGCATTAGTCTTCTCAGCGTTGTCGGCAAATTGTATGCAAAGGTCTTGATAGAAAGGGTGGTGAAAAATACCGAAGAGAAGTTATGGGATGTACAAGCGGGATTTAGAAAGGGTATGGGATGCACGGATCAGGTCTTTTCTTTAAGATGCATTTTAGAGAAGCTTTTGGCCAAAGGTCGAAAAGTCTATTGCATCTTCGTAGATTTAGAAAAGGCCTATGACAGAGTGGTGAGAAATGAACTGTGGTCAACATTGTCTGCGTATGGGCTGAGCAGCCATCTGATCCGAGCACTGAAATCTCTTTATAGGAATTCCAGTGCTTGTGTCAGAATTGACGGCGAATACACAGACTGGTTTAACATCGAAAAAGGTGTTAGACAGGGATGTGTAGCGTCGCCTTGGCTGTTCAACTTATTCATGGACAGTTGTTTGACAGATTTGAAAGATGATGAATGTGGTGTCAGAATGGATGAGTTATTAATCAAATGCCTTCTCTATGCCGATGACCAAGTAATACTTGCGGACTCAGAGGAGGAATTACAGAAGATGATAGCTGTTACGAATGATGCATTAGAGAAAAAGGGTATGAAAGTTAATGTCAGTAAAACCAAAGTTATGGTTTTTGAAAAGGACGATAGTGCAACAGAATGCAATATTTTAATAAATGGGGTGAAAGTTGAGCAAGTGAAAGAGTTTGTATACTTGGGATGTATGTTTACAAAAGATGGTAAGCACGAGGGTGATGTTGAAAAAAGAGTGAATGCGGGTAACCAAGTGAATGGAGCGTTGCATTCCTTTATGAGCAGTAGGAAGGTATCAGACAAGGCACGTCTCGCTGTTCATAAAGGAGTACTGATACCTACTTTAATGTACGGTAGTGAGAGTTGGGTATGGCAGAGAAAGCATGAAAGTAGAATAAATGCAGTTGAAATGCGAGCGTTGAGGAGTATGTGTGGTGTTACTTTGAAAGATCGAATACGGAATGATGCCATAAGGGAGCGGTGTGGAATAAAAGAGGATGTTGTGACAAAAATAGAGAAAGGGATGTTAAGGGTCCCCCGACCCTATACCAAAATACAACTTTCCATACAAACGTAGTCTACGTTTTATTTCAAAACGACATGTCCGATTTGGGCAAAATTTTGTAATTTCAAAGATATTGCAATTATCTAGGTTTATATTTAGTTTCCGACAGTAAAAATATGAACTTGAAATAGAATATAGTGTTTTATATCATTTTTGACCATTAGTATGGGAAACTTCTAAATCGTTATATTTTCTTTCCAGTTCATAATTTTACTATAGGAAACCCAATATAACCCTAGATAATTGCAATTTCTTTACAATTACCAATTTTTACCGGAATCTGACATGTGGTTTCAAAATCAAACGTGTACTACGTTTGTATGGAGAAGTCTAGGGTCGCCGGACTCTTAAGATGGTTTGGGCATATAGAAAGGATGGATGAAAAGAGATTGACGAAAAATATTTATACGACAAATGTGAAGGGAACAGTAGGAAAAGGTCGGCCTCGGCGAACTTTCTGCGACCAAATTGCAGACGTTCTAAAAAAAGGAAAGGTAAAAAGTACCCGTAACCGAAGGGCATGTATGAAGAGATTGATGAGTTTAGATGAAGCAAAAGAGGTTTGTCAGGATCGTAGCAAGTGGAGGTCCATAGTCTCTGCCTACCCCTGCGGGAAACAGGCGTGATATTATGTATGTATGTATGTATGTAATAACTGGTCGTCCAAGAAAAAATAATATTGCTTCAAATTTTAAGTCCTTTTAACAAACACTAGAATTCAACACAAACTACTTAGAAACTACTACGTCGAACTACTTACTACTTACATACATACATACATACATACTATCACGTCTTTATCCCTAATGGGGCAGACAGAGCATTTTGGGTCTTGCGGTTCTATGCAAAGCCCAGGGCCGCAACACTCAACAGCCACTTTTAGCGTCATGGTGGGCGAGAAGATGGAAAAGCAATCAATACAGTGATGGGTTGCTAGCCGCATCGCCTGTTAACATGATTTGCATTTTTGCCCATTCCCTCGATCGGCTTTTACGATCTGCGTGGGAAGAGAAGCAGCTGGTACATTCTAAGTTTTTTTATTTCTCCCAGACCAGCATGGGAGTACTTACTACTTATAGTACCTATTACGAATGGAAGTCAGTTTTTTTGGTAAAAACTTTAGAGTACTGGCACAGAATTAATAATAGTATTACATAGTACTGGTGAAAAAAAGACTAAATACAAAAAACAAAGTTTATTCCAACTAACCTACTCGAAGAAGTCCTGTGCTTTTAACCTGGTCCTCTTGGCGACATTGATTTGCAGCAGGTTATCTGTCAAGTTGTTTTCTGTCGAGCTGTTAGCACTGCCGGTAGTGGACGGGCCTTGCGGGGTCTTCAAGTTAGGGGTGGCGACAAGTGGCCTGCGCCTGGGGGTCCGTTTGGGGGTCGCGTGGGAGATGCCCATGTCGTGTGGGGTCAACTTGAGCCGCGGCGAAAGCAAGTGCTTGGCGGCTAGTTTCCTGGCCGCTGGCGACATACTGGCGAGGCGTTCCGTGTTGGTTCTAAAACTAAACGAATTAAACAAATATTAAAATCAATATTGTATAATAATCTAGTAAAAATATTTGAAAAGATGAAACTAACGTGAGATTAATTTATTATAAATAATTCATACGGTTTACTCACGCAGTGAAATCAGAAATACTGACTAGTTTCAGTCGATTTAGATGATCATTAATTAAATCATTGATTACCTACATTAGGGGTTAAACATTAATCATTTAATCTAGCTTGTTATTTAGTGATTTACGGAGAACCTATGGAATCTTATGTTGTAACGCACACCCCGCGCGCCGGACTTTTTGCGCGTCGTGTGATTCGATGGGTTCTATTTTCACAGACTAAAAAGTGCGGCGTGAATTAGTCTGTCGTCTGTGTTGGGCCATATTGTCACATTTACCTTTTACATTTATTTATATTTTATACCGTAACATATACCTAGGTAAATTAAATTATGTGATGAAAAATTACGCCGCGAGTGGGATTCGAACTCACGACCCTCACATTAACGCTGTGAATGCTCTAAAAATTGTAATGTATTGTATTGTATTTCCATCACACGTTGCAAATTTACAGAAGTTACATAACACTACTTTATGTAAATTCTGTAAATGTGCACCAAATAAAGTATTTTACTGTTAAAAAATACCACTGTACCTGGGCGTGGCGGGCGCGGCCCTGGGCGTGGTGGGGCGGCGGCTGCGCGCGGCCTGCTCCGCCAGCTGCAGCGCGATGCGCTCGCGCGCGCCGCCCTCCAGCATGCGGTACGCCGCTCCCGCCCCCACACTGCGAAATAAGCATATTACAAATAATATATATCTTATACCAAAGATAATATAATTACTAACACTGTACGAGTAGAAACTATAGAAGAGCCAGCAAGTAGGCTGGTAGGGGTAGGCTCATAGAGATGGCAGCACAAACAACTAGCAAAAAAGTGATACAGAAAATGTAGAAAATACTTTAAAAAAATAATTATTGCATTTCATATAAATCATATTTAATTAAAGAAGTACTATTTTAATTAAATACTTACTAGTAATCAAATATTTTATTGTTTTAATTATTACCTTATAGCACCATCTAGTAACAAGGAAGAGAAATAATTGTGTTTATACGGCGACATGAGTAGGCGTACATAAACTAAACGAGAAAAACGTATTAACTCGAGCTGTTCAGTATTCTTTGTATGAAACTTCGTACTGCAACGCAAACTATTCGGATACGTAACGTAACCGCCCCGCCTCAGGACTAGTTCACGATCCCCTTTTATTTTATTTGCGGGTCGGTCAACTTGCGGTCGCAGCTTACGGATCGTCGCCCACGCGCGTCTTTCCGCACCCGAAATAAAAAGTAACGATGTAAAGGGAGAAACTGATTGATCAGAGCAGTCGGCGAGCGGTAAGCGGGGCGTCACCTTGCCGACTAGCAGAGTCGACGTTCCGAAGTGATTCGATTTAGTTACGTGCTTACGTCAGATTGACATCTGGTGGACGGTGTGGCTAAACGCGATGTGCTATCGAACCGTTTACGAGTTATTTCTGCTATGACCTTTAGAATCTATCTTATAAAACTCCTATTTGTTGTCGGGGTTTAAAAATATACTCACGCAGGCAGCGGCGTGTCTCCCCCGTCCAGCCTGAAGGGCGTGCCCTCGATCTCGCCCCACGTCATGAGCGGCGACGCGTCCCCATCGCTGCCCGGCCGCGGGCTGGGCGTCGCCACGAAGGGGTACTCCGAGCCCTTCTCTGTGGTGATGCTGACGCCGTCCACGCCGATCTTGCCGGTCACAGTTGCCCCCTGAGAAGTGAGAATTCATGTTTTAATAAAATGAGAGTATATCCTATGGGATGAATTAAAATGGGACCTGGCCACGCTATTAGAGCAATATTATAATGGCGAAAGTTTGTAAGTGTGTGTATGTGTACGTTTGTGACTTCTTCTAGCACAAATAACTGGACCTATTTTGATATAATTTGGTAGCAGGAAGCTGACACTCTGGATTACGGGTAACACCGCGGGACGCAGCTAATATAATCTAACGTCCCACAAAAAAATTGTAATGTATAGTTTGATAAAATATTTGATTCGGCCCGTCAATTGGATTATTAAAACATATTTTACACATTTTTCTAGTTCCGATATGAAATAAGTTTGGAAAATCCAAAAGAGCACGCCTCAAAGGGTCCATAAAATATTTTTTTAATTCTTACACATATAGAAATATAAAAATAAATATAGATATACTAAAACTATGAACAACAGTCGATTTTTTTTTGTTTATTTAATAACAATTAAACCACATCGAATCAGACCCTGAAAAATGAAAGGGTTCTATTCCTGAGCATACTCAAGCGTAAGAGAAAAAAAAGACTCGGACACAGCTCTTGCAAACGTTTGTAGCCTCGATCATTTCTTTAATTTAAGTATTAAAGAAACAGCTATCGTGTCGCAAGGATTTTTACATACGTTTGTTGAGCTGTCAATATGATTCAGCATATTCGGAAAGTATTTCGGTCGTTATCGTGTTAACAAGAAAAGCCTCCGCACATACAGACACACGGACGTCCAAGACAGAACTTTTTTAAACTGTTTTTTAACTAGTTTTAATAACAAAAATGACATCAAAAATATCATGAGTGTTAAAAATAGTGTTTTTTTCTTAATATGTGTGTGTATATATTATCTTACAAGTGCAATGTATGATACATAAAGACATTTAAAGTTTGAAAAATCAGATGTTTTGCGCGAAGTGACAGTAGTACCCACCTCAACGCTTCGCTTATGAGGCGTGCAAAAGATACAACGATGTACCCACAGATATATATGTAATAGATAACGCACGTATCAAGATTTGTATGGAAACCAAGCGTGCCAACTTTTTTAATGCCTACTGTGACGTCAGACGCAATTTTAGTGATGGGAAATTCAAACCGATTCGAAGAAACCGCTCACTACGATTTAAACGATTTATTGAAGACGCACGCCGCCGCCATGATCGTCTCGCTCATACTCATCGATTTTATATCTGTGGTCTCGCTCGCTCACTCCGCGCTCGCTAACCATACGATCGATTAACATTTAAGTTAATCGATTTGTGATAAAAATCACAATCGATTTTCTGATTGACGAATGATATGAAATTGGATAAACAAATGATTCTAAACGGAAAATTGTTTGATAATATATACATATAATAAAACAGTAAAAAAAGTGTGTCTGTACATTAAATATATTTCAAAAAAAATATTGGGGGCGATTTAGACGTAGTAATAGAGTAAGAATTAAAAAAAATGTCTGTCTGTTTGTCTGTTTGTCTGTTTTTCTGTATGTCTGTTTGTCTGTTTGTACACGCTAATCTCCGGAAATACTGGACGGATTCGAATGAAACTTTTTTTGTTATATAGCTATTAAGCCTGGGCAACATATAGGGTGTAAATGATTTTGGAAAATGGAACGCCTGATGCAGAACCCTAATGGTCCAGCTAAACTATAAGAGATATAAAAATGCCGCCTCAGTAAAAGTTGTTCAGCCTGATGAGCATTTTCCAGAGACATAAAGTCCACGCGAACGAAGTCGCGGGCTTCGGCTAGTAAAGAATAAATATTTGTACTCAAATTATTTCAATTTAACTAAAATTTAAACTATACCAACTTATTAAAATTTAAATTAAAACTAAAAATTAAAAATAATGTAAATATTTTAATTGAACTTTAAAAATAAAACTATTATTATTCTTAAATAACCGGCCAAGTGCGAGTCGAATTCGCGAACGAAGGGTTCCGTACATTATCTATAAAAAACACGTTCTTACCGATTTCAATGCGTTTTTTAAATGTTGAAGCAACTTCCCTTGCCGTCGTTCTTAGCCATGTCAGGCTTGTCTCACTTCGCGTAGAGGTATCGAAAATATACCGCTTCAATGGGGGAAATGCAGTATGGACGACTCACTAACGAGCAATGAGCAGTGACGCACGCGCGGTTTTGTTCACCAACGTGTGACCAGTAGTTCAAAGAGCGACCATATTATATACATGAACTCTGAAAATATTACCCTCGTTTTCTAAAGTGTAAATTAGGAAATGAGCTTGTTTATAATCTATTAAATTGGCTCTTTAATAATAGTTTATATCATTCGTCAGTCCGATATCGATTAAAATCGATTATTGGTATATGTTGTAGAACGAACTACACTAGTCGCTAAATTTTACTGACGAATGAGAAATTGCCGGTACCACGACGTCGTAGCGATGCGCGACAGTATCGCTTGTTTCGATATACATTGCTTCTTAACACACAACGTCGGATCAAACGCTCAAAGCAAACGCGGCAATGTAATGTGAATGTAGTTTTTAAACCTTAATCTTTACTTATTTAGGTATAATCTTGGAATCACCGCTCGGAATGCTTAAAAAATTGTTTTAAAATGAATTTACGCATATTTTTCTTTTTAAATAACTTAGCTGTGATAGGAAATATGTCCTTGACTTTGGGCGCTTCCAATTTTTGGGCTGTTGCAGTTTATTATCACGCTACGAGGCATTTTTTTATTTTTCGCTGCCGTCCGGCTGCAATCACAGACGCGCGCGGACTGTCAGTAGCGGCGGCCAACCTCGACGCTTTGTCTGAGAACTTACACGCGAAGTAGGTGCATTTAAGTCGTCTATCTATGTCTGTGGATGTATCATTTAAGAGTACTGAAAAGTATCGTCGATGGCCTCACTACTTCTTTTATATTATTTCATTTCGTTGAAATGCCTCAAATTAAATATTTTTAGACCAGAACCTAGCCACGGCGATCGCCCTGTCATTGGCCACATTCAGATTTGCCTTAGTACAAGCATTCGGGGCAGTTGGGACATGACAAAAGATGGCCCGTGGATTTAGTGACCCCATAGTCACAAACTGTCAGAGTAACCCTACCCCATTTGGCTCAGCTCTCTCTTCAAAAGGGATAATTTCTGAGGTCATTCACCTGGCTCTTGGCAATCTCAGTGATGGCTTGCTTGTTCTTGGCGTGGTCGAAGGGCTCGGCGCGCAGGCGCGTGTTGTGGTGCTGCAGCTCGGGCTTTGCGGGCGGCGCCTGCGCCGCGCCGTCCGGGACGTACATTATGAAGTTCTTCGCCTTGTAGCGCCAAGTGTCCAGCTAAAACCGCGAAAATTTAAAATATAAATACATGCTATCACGTCTTTATCCCTAATGGGGCTGACAGAGGTTTTTGTATCTTGTGGTTCTAAGCTAACAGAGCCCAGGGCTGCAAGACACAAAAGCCATTTTAGCCTAAATCTGTCAGCACGGAAAAGCACTTTCGCCTGCTGCTATCCTTTTCTGTCACTCAGAACTGTCATTTGCCAGAGCGAGAGAGAGCGACTCACTCTCGCTCTGGCAAATGATAGTTCTGAACGATTGAGAGCGACGGAAACGCTATAGTACAGCCGGTGCTATAACGTTTCCGTCGATCTCTCTCGCTCTAGATAGGGATAGATACGCTTTTTTTTTTCTAGATCAGCATAAATAAATAAATATATATATATATAGACCAATCACACAGATTGAGCTAGCCTCAAATTAAGATTGAGACTTGCATCAAGGAATACTAACTCAACGATACTATATTTTAAAACAAATTTAAATATAGGTAACCATTCCAAGACCCAGGACAGTTTCAAAAAGGCCATTTTTCAACATGCCCTGACCGGGGATCAAACCTGGAACATCTGTGTGCGGACTAGCATTGGCGCACCTTTGACCACTACGCCTCTTTAGGTCGTCATTTATACCTCTGTTTGTCTCTCCGTCTGGTCCGCTTGCTGTTCTATGGATGGCAACGCCAGTGCAGCGTCAGCCATTGCTATAGACTTCACCTCCGACTCAAACTGAGATGCGAGCTTGTTCGCTCGTTTCTTGTCTTCTAGTGCTATTACACGGTCATAACTGGCATTGTCTTCACTTGTGTGACTTGCAAGAAACGAATCTGTAAAATATGTAAATAAAGCATCAAATATTAATTGAAAATCTTGTTCATCGCCCAAAATAGATTTTGACATGTTTTATTTGCTAGCAAAACTATTTGCTATGAAAAACTATAAATTCACCATATGTCTCATATACTGAAAGTTTATTTGCACTGGAGAGAAGCCAAAACATAGTGCGTACAAACTTTCTTAATAGAGAAAGAACTGAAATTCTATCTGAAATTGAGATTAAATTATGCAAGGTGGCTTTGGAGAATTAGAGAAGCAGAAGTACTTTTTGTTAAAAAATAATAGTTTAGGTATATCTGATTCATAGAATCTGAAACATTTTGAAAAATGTTTGCTGCAAAAGCAATTTATAGTAAGAACCACGGACTTAATTTTCTATCATTAAAATTCTTAAATCTCATGTGCTTTGTCAATGTCTAGCTAAAATATTTATGGATTTCATCAAGTACTTCAAATTGTTTTAAGCATTTTGCCTCTTCATAAACCCAAATCTTACCTAAACTATGATTATCAGTGATATCTTTTGGTTTGTCTCTATTGCTGTCCCTTTCAGACTCAGGCCTTAGTTCTCTTACTGTCGGAGCCAATGGGGAGTATGGTCTGTCTGCTCCTGGTGTATCAAATGTGGCTGGTGAGTTGTCTGTAAACAATATTTATTGTTGGATTAAACTTTTCATCATTGTGCCCTTGGGCCTGATGCAGACATGCTTTCAATATCAAAAATCATACCAAATGAGAGAACTATAATATGTTTGTTAAATCAACTAATAAAGTTTGTTTGTTTGTTGTTGTGGTTGTTGAAACAAATAAAACTATTAAAGTTATGGAAAGCTGTAGATGAGTGGAGTAAACTGAGGCACTTACAAGGCTCTGTTGGAGGTCTGTTGCCGCTGTATTTCCTTGTGATCTCCCGTAACCTTGCATAGTCTTTGTTTTCTGTAGCTTCAAGAAACTCATTCTGTGCATTTAACTTTTCTAGGTCGGGGAAGAAATCTCTCTGAATAATCTTAGCAATACCCTGAAAACATGAAATTTTAATGTTCAGTATATGATAATAAAATACATACTTTTATTGTTCGCATTTTACATGTGTGATTAGTTATAATTGTTAGATACCTCAACGTAAACATCTTCATCTAAAACTTGAGCTTTCTTTGTGTTTTTCTTTTTAGGAACTTTTGGAACTTTGAACACAGTGCTCTCACTTTTTAATAACTTCATGTTTTGTAATGCAGCTTCTCCAGGTCTTGTAGGTGTGTTGGGTTCACTCATTTTTCTCCAAGATCTGTAATGTAATACCAAATTAACTTAAATGAGGATTTAATTAGTTTAAAATCAGAAAAAATCCCTAAATATTACAAAATACCACAACATTTATTTTTAATACGTCATGCGAGACAGTGACAATCAGTGTTGCCAGTAGTGGTTGGCGATATAGAACGCCCGAAAATCTGAAAACGAACGAAATTGGAGGTTAGGGAACGCAATACAACAAAAGTCCCTTTTGTAGTGTTTGGAGGGGGTGTTTTGGGGGGTGCAATTCGTACATTTTATAAAATAACGCCGTCGAAGTGATAATGAGAGTACTTAAGCATCAGTCAAAAACTCAAAGTTACCGAGCCTACAAAGAGACAAATACTTTTTTTTCATCCTCCCATTCTGTAAAGAAAAAAGATTCAAAGCTATGTAGCCAAAACTTTTCTGTGCCAGCACTGCCAGCCCGAGACCCGAGTTGGTGTGGCACTTTTTATCTTAACTTCCCCCTAACCCCTAACTTCATGGTATGCAATCCGCCCCGCCTGCGCCCCCTCTTTCCCAAAAAGGAACGAAAAGAACGATCAAAAGAAGAGAACGATAAGGGAACGCATGACCGCAAAAAAGAACGCAAAATGTTCCAAAAGGAACGATCTGGCAACGCTGGTGACAATGACAGTGACGTAACATCAAGTTCAAGTGATTAAAAGTCTGTGGATTAAAAATAACCAAAGCTCCTCATTATTTTTTTCACTCAATAAAAAACATTCGATTTAAGCGCCGTATTCACAATCCAGCGCCGCTGTACAGCGGCTCAAGGTCGCTTTGCTGGATGCGCGTATTCACACATCCAGCAAAGCATCCAGCAAGGCAGTGTTGCCGTTAGTCACACATTTTGCGAGCCAGTGTTGCCCTTTTTTGTTGTTCTTGTCCGTTGACAGTTATAACCTGATGCAGTAGTCGGCTATGAAAACCAGTGGAATCGCTTAGATAGATTTTCCGCCAGAAGCTCCTAGCAATCAAAGGATGTCTACACCAACTTTGGTTAAAACTAGAGGCCTAGGAATAGAGAAACGAAGGGATAAAAAGAGGCTTAAAAAGACTAGTATCCAGAGCCGCAAAATTTGATTTGATTTAAAAAAAAGTCTGCTGTACAGCAAGCGTATTCATGGTCCATCTGCCCGACGGTCGCGGTGGTGGGGGTGCTCGCTGGACGCAAAATCGATCCAGCAGGTCCAGCAAGCAATTAATAATAATAACCGACGTGAAGTTGCTTGCTGGACGTGCTGGATCCAGCGAGCACCCCCACCACCGCGACCGTCGGGCAGATGGACCATGAATAAGCGCCGTATTCACAATCCAGCGCCGCTGTACAGCGGCTCAAGGTCGCTTTGCTGGATGCGCGTATTCACACATCCAGCAAAGCATCCAGCAAGGCAGTGTTGCCGTTAGTCACACATTTTGCGAGCCAGTGTTGCCCTTTTTTGTTGTTCTTGTCCGTTGACAGTTATAACCTGATGCAGTAGTCGGCTATGAAAACCAGTGGAATCGCTTAGATAGATTTTCCGCCAGAATCTCCTAGCAATCAAAGGATGTCTACACCAACTTTGGTTAAAACTAGAGGCCTAGGAATAGAGAAACGAAGGAATAAAAAGAGGCTTAAAAAGACTAGTATCCAGAGATTAAAAAAAAGAATTGATTTAAAAAAAAGTCTGCTGTACAGCAAGCGTATTCATGGTCCATCTGCCCGACGGTCGCGGTGGTGGGGGTGCTCGCTGGATCCAGCACGTCCAGCAAGCAACTTCACGTCGGTTATTATTATTAATTGCTTGCTGGACCTGCTGGATCGATTTTGCGTCCAGCGAGCACCCCCACCACCGCGACCGTCGGGCAGATGGACCATGAATACGCTTGCTGTACAGCAGACTTTTTTTTAAATCAATTCTTTTTTTTAATCTCTGGATACTAGTCTTTTTAAGCCTCTTTTTATTCCTTCGTTTCTCTATTCCTAGGCCTCTAGTTTTAACCAAAGTTGGTGTAGACATCCTTTGATTGCTAGGAGCTTCTGGCGGAAAATCTATTTAAGCGATTCCACTGGTTTTCATAGCCGACTACTGCATCAGGTTATAACTGTCAACGGACAAGAACAACAAAAAAGGGCAACACTGGCTCGCAAAATGTGTGACTAACGGCAACACTGCCTTGCTGGATGCTTTGCTGGATGTGTGAATACGCGCATCCAGCAAAGCGACCTTGAGCCGCTGTACAGCGGCGCTGGATTGTGAATACGGCGCTACGCTTGCTGTACAGCAGACTTTTTTTTAATTTTGCGGCTCTGGATACTAGTCTTTTTAAGCCAATTTTTATTCCTTCCTTTCTCTATTCCTAGGCCTCTAGTTTTAACCAAAGTTGGTGTAGACATCCTTTGATTGCTAGGAGCTTCTGGCGGAAAATCTATCAAAGCGAGTCCACTGGGTTTCACTGAGTTTCATAGCATCAGGTTAGAACTGTCAACAGACAACAACAACAAAAGAGGGCAACACTGGCTCGCAAAATGTGTGACTAATGGCAACACTGGCTTGCTGGATGCTTTGCTGGATGTGTGAATAGGCACATCCAGCAAAGCGACCTTGAGCCGCTGTACAGCGGCGCTGGATTGTGAATACGGCGCTTTAAAAGCATTTTGTTGTGTTGTGCACTTGTGTTGCATGTTGCATTTGCAATTTTGCATTGCATCACTATTATACCAAAGACTATAGAATCAAACGTTTACAAGTCAAATGTCAAAATTGTCAAAAAGCAGTTGGTTGTCAAACTTCGATTCGATTCGTGTTTGTGATCCCCTTTAGCGTTACTTTTACCCGTTGTTTGAACGCCTTTCACTTTAAAATACTTGTTTTTCATCGTGTATATTTCCATTCCAAATGTTGAACGAGGAAAAAAATAGTTAAATGGAAGATAAAATATATGTCGAGCTATAACGAGCGTTACCTACTAAGCTGTCAACATGGGTCTGGATTTTGATGTTTTGGAATTTTGCAAAAAACTTAGACAAAATCGGCCTCCTCCATACAAGTGTCCTCTGGAAAAATGCGATAAAGTGTACAAGAGTTTGTGTGGCTTGCAATATCATTTGGTAAATTATGATCACGACAATCCTACGCCGGCGACTCCAACCGTGGCTAACAACCGGAAAAAAGGCGGTCGGACTCGCGCGCCTGTGTCTACGGGTGATATAGCGCTTCAGAGCCCGCCAAAAGAGGCTCTAACGTTTGCCGAGGCTCAGAAAGTGGTGCAGTTTGAGATAGATGGCAAGATTAGTCGCATACCTATAGATCAGCCTCTGCCAGTGATATCTTTAGATGAATGGGAGAAAAAGAATGCTGAGCTGGAGAAACCGATTCCTTTCGTGGAACCTGTTCCAGAGCCTCACGTCAAATTGCCTGAAGCTAGCTTCAAGGTAACTAAATTGTGTATTTTTTATTGGTATGTAATGTAAACTAACATATTCTGCAACACTTACCTACACTATAGATGTAAAACTGTTTCCTTGCTAGGTAACTTTTGTCGACAATTTGCTTTCAAAGTTGTGTAAATAAGCATAATTTCCAAAGGCTGTACGTAGTTTGTAAACTTTTTGTATGGTATAAATATATAAAATATTTTTAACTTTAATATAGCTCATACCTGACTACAACGAGCGGGTATGTGACGCGCCGCCTCGCCCCAACGCCTACATCAGATTTATTGAGAAATCTGCTGAGGAACTTGACGGAGAAGTAGAGTATGATGTGGACGAGGAGGATACTGCATGGTTGGCGATCATAAACAAGCAGAGGGTGAAGCAAGGCATGCCACCCATTTCTGTTGACAGTTTGGAGCTTCTCATGGACAGGTTGGAGAAAGAATCTTATTTCCAGGTTAGTTTCTATTTAAGTTACATGTTGTATTTGATTTGTACAAAAAATATGTTTTTTATACTATGATGACTTTCTTATTTCATCAACATATGATATGATGATCATTTGAAAACTTTTAACCCCTTAACAGTGAATGTCGAATTTATACCACAAACATTGTCAGGCCCATTTAGCAAACGTCGGATATTTACAACAAAAAAAACATGCTCGTTTGGCACATAATTTATGTATCCACATCCATTTTTGGTTGTAGGTATTTATTTTAGATTTACCATTCCCCAACTGATATAAAGTCGCAGTAAAAGGGTTAAAAAGTATAGGCTCTATCAGTATATAATTTAAGAACTGTTCTTGTTGTTGGAGTAGTTATCATGTCTCCCTCCCCTGAGCTTTCATTTTGACTTGTGACTATAACACAGTGTCAACTTTCGCCTTTTATATTATGCTCTTGCTTTTCCCATTCCTCTCCTTGCTTCGAGTTTTTCTATTATGTTTTTAATAAATTGATTGTGTCATATGATGACCCAATATCTAGGCTATTGCTTCAAAATTTGGAAACTATTCAGCCCAATTTAAATGCAACTCAAAATATTTTACACTTGCATTTTTCTTCTCAGTCTTTGAACCGACTTCCTAAAAAGGAGGAGGTTATCAATTCGCGATTTTTTGAAGTGAAAACTTCTTTAGCGGCGTTGTGCACTTTTTTTGGAATGGGTAAAAAATGTTAAACTCGCGTCAGGACACGTGACCTGATCGAAAATTCGTAAGACGGATGGAGAGTAGACAGCTGGCGCGGCGTAGGAGAGGGAGTATCCCCCTCTCTTTCTACGGCGCGGCGAAAATGTATGCCTGCGCCTGCTGTTTCGTATATCAAAAATGCACAATGTTAATATTCAAGTATTCACTTCTGCCGGCACTCCCAGAGTGCAACCCATCGTTTTTTTTATGTATGTTGACCGATTATTTGAAGACACCTGGACAATTTTTTTTTTGTTTAAAAGGGTACACTTTCGAGTTGGTCCCATAGAAATTTTATCATAATCAGTTGTGTAGTTAGCGGTGAACTCAGTTTTTAGTTTTGAAAAATTATTGTTACTTTATCTTAAATTTCATGTAATTGTCCATTAGGCCTCCCAAACTGGTCAGCAGACAGCAGCAACAGTGGATGAAGATGCAGTGTGCTGCATCTGCATGGATGGAGAGTGTCAGAACACCAATGTCATTCTGTTCTGTGACATGTGCAATCTGGCTGTGCACCAGGACTGCTATGGGGTAATGTTGACTGATAAGTTTACAGTCATTACATTTATATTGTGGAAAATTCATAAATGATTCTTATTTGAATTTGTATGTAAATCTGCATAATTTTCTATTAGAAAAATATCACTACGATACACTATCTTTTGGGGGCTAAAGAGACAAGGGTTGCTAAACAGGAATCAGGAATGAAGGATCGGGAAGCTAAATTGAAAAGCCAGGAATAAACTTCTTTCTCTCTTTATGTTAAAATTTTTACTGTTTAGCACAAAAACACGCCTTTTAGTAAATAATGTTGAAATCACCATCTTGGAGAAATACTTATATTCATTTTCGTATGTGTTCACTTTTTTTTTTTATATGACAATCGATTTTGAGCAATAATTTTATGTTGGATTAACATTTTAGGTTCCCTACATCCCAGAAGGGCAGTGGCTGTGCCGAAGATGTCTACAGTCACCGTCGCGACTTGTCAACTGTGTACTTTGCCCCAACACAGGAGGTAAAATTTGTAAACTATCAAATATGTTTATTTTTTAGGGATTTTAGATACAGTACTAAAGTACTCAAACTTCTTTATTTAGTTGATGAAAAATGTAACATCATCATCAGGTCTTAAGTCTCCACTGCAGAGCAGGACCCTCTCTGTACTACCAGAGCCATACTTGGCAAGAGCAGCCAGAGGATTTGGCCTAAAATATGTAACTTATATAAAATAAATTTCTTATTTACATTGTTGAAGAACATTTTACAAGTTTTTAGTGTACTGTTTAATAAAAGATTCAAATGAGCGAGCAGTACACGAGTAATATTTTTAAACTACTAAGATACTGTCTAAGTTACAAGTAGCAGCACGTAAGTATAGCGCTGAGTGAATTGTACAGGGGGATACTGTGCACGGGTACAGTATGAATTTTCTGCGCAATAACAGTCAGCGCGAGTTTCATACTGCTACCTGTAATGTCTAAAAACTGTCTAATAGCTTCATGCACTTTGAAAGCAGGAAAATTCTTTTGACGATTAAGATTCCTGATAAATAAAAACATTTCAGGAGCATTCAAGCAAACGGATCAAGGCACTTGGGCGCACGTCGTTTGCGCGTTGTGGATACCTGAAGTGCGATTTGCTAACACTGTGTTCTTGGAGCCAATTGGTAAGTCAACATGTCAAGGCTCAAGGCAGTTTGAGAACAAAATAAATCGTTTGACATTTGTACATAAAGGTCTGGTGATTTTGATTCAATGTTTCAAATCGTCCAAAAGAAACCTTGAAAGAATAAAAATCTTGGTTCTTGTATGATTTAAAATATGGGAATGATTCTCCAAAACATTGGATGGATACCAATTTTTATTATTGAGTACTTTGAAGTGGGTCATTATACAAAGCGGAAGGGACTCACCCGTAATAAATCAAACCAAGGGCTATTCTATAAAAATAACAGTCAAAAACCAACAAAAAAAAAATCTATTATAGGTGTGTCCCTTCCACGTTGTAAATTTCTATTATTAACCGACTTCCAAAAATGGAGGAGGTTTTCAATTCATTGCAATCTTTTTTTTATGTATGTTCACTGATAATTCAAAGACGCCTGGACCGATTTGGAAAATTCTTTTATTTTGTCAGGTGGTCCAAATTTCAGTGAAGTCGGTTTTTAGCTGTGAAAAATGTTATATAAGCCATTATCTACCCTATCTTTAATCAGTTAATTTTAGTATAAAAGTAACTAAAAAAAATATTTTTTGCCCAGATTCCATCGAGATGATCCCGGCGGCGCGGTGGAAGCTGCAGTGCATGGTGTGCAAGCAGCGCGGCGCCGGCGCCTGCATCCAGTGCCACAAGAGCAGCTGCTACTCCGCCTTCCATGTGACGTGCGCGCAGCAGGCCGGGTCAGTCTTCTGTCATGTCGTAACTTACTTGGAGCGAAGTGGAACAAATGACGGTGTTTCTGGCGGGAAGTCGAGGGGTTCAGTTGGAGTGTGCTTTAAATTGTTTTGCAAATTGATTCTAGTGGGCAGAATATAAAAATGGTGTAGTTTGGTAGTACCGGCTTTTTCTTTCCTAAATATAATATACACATATTAATGCTATAGAACACTGAAGTGGAGAAGAAAGAGCTGCATACATAGCTTCTCGTATGCCGTTGCGTAGATTTACGTCAGAATGCATTGTTTAAATATTGTGTCTGACATTTCGGCATACAAGGAGTTAAAACGATGTGTTGTTATGTTGGTCGTTAATGTTTACTTTTTATTATACCAGCATTTAGATTTTGTAATTGTTCAGATTGTACATGAAGATGGAGGCGGCGGGGTCTGGCCGCGACCCGAGCCAGCCCGTTCAAGTCGCTAAAATGGCCTACTGCGATGCGCACACCCCACCACACATACTGCAGGTGAGGCTAAAACTAAATCCATCTTATTACAAAAACACTTACTGCAATAAGATGCAGTTAGTTACTATTTAGTCCCTACTACTTAGTTAAAACAACCACTCGAAGAAAAACAATAATAATTACAATAACAATAATAATTCTCTGTATACATTTTCCGTGTGCATAAATTGGTAAATAAATAAATAATTTGTTCATGAAATGTTTAAGTCAACTTTTTGGATGGATAATATTTTGAATTACTACTATTATTATGTATCTCCTTTGAGAATCACGGGTCTTTTCACCCCGGTCCTTTGAGAGGCTTGCGTGGGGATACAGATCCAACACGTAGAGGCCCTTTGGAGAAGTTGTTGTCATGTGGCGCTCCCGCCAAAACCTATTCCTGGATATACCTATGAAAGGTGTACCCTTGAATAGGTTTTGGCAGAAGAAAAAACTATTGCATGAAAAAGGGAAAGGTTTAAGGATTATGGAATGAATTTGGGATGGATTGATGCTGGGATAATGCAATAGAAACGTCTATTATTATTATTATTATTTTCTTTTGATTTTTTTTCTCCTCTAATTGAGGGTATACGCCAAATACGCGGGCCGAAGCCAAGCGTAAGAGGGAGCTACCGTATGTTGTAAGTAAAAGTTACCGTTGATGAACTGAGAAATTTACGAGTGATGCGGCACGTATTGAGAATTACGGCCTTTTGAATCAGGGTCAGAATATGAGCTGGTATATCTAGAGTGTGTAGGCTGTGCAAGATTGATTTAGGTACGACTCCGGTTGATGACATAACTATAGGGACTATATGAACAGTTTGTACTTTCCATTGTGTTTTAATTTCTATTGCTAAATCCTGATATTTACTTAATTTTTCAGAAATGGTGTTTTGTAGGTTATGGGTGTTGGGTATGGCAATGTCTATAAGGTATACTATTTTATTGATTTTATCATGAAGTGTTATATCCGGCCTGTTGTAGTAAATAGTTTTGTCGGTTATGATAGTCCTATCCCAGTATAGTTTTAAGTTATGGTCTTCTAATACAGCATGAGGGGTGTATTTGTAATATGGAATCATCTTGGCTATGAACTTATATTTATGAGCAAGGTGTTGGTATTATTATTAATTAGTTACTACCATTGTTCTGCCTTGTATCACAGACTGTATTAACAAATGTAACAATTTTTTCCTTGTTTTAGGAACGAAGAGCACAAGATTCCGAAGGAGACTCAAAATCTGTAGATCTGACTGCTATCAGACAGAAGGGCAGGGAAAAAATAATTCAGGTAAATGCATTTGTAACTAAAAAAATTTGTTACGATGGCCATGTCTCGTGTATGTAATCTAAGAACGAGATTGTTTCCTAAGCACTTGTCACTGTCACTCCAAATATCATTTTGTAAACTAAGAGCTTAAAACCCATATCATGGAAGATGTCTACTCCAGACCATAATGATGCGTAAAATTGCCGGATCGCGCAAGGTGGGACGTCGCAAAATGTGGCTGAGGAACATCCGACAATGGACTGGTATCAAAACCGTAAAAGAATTGTTCAGGCTTGCCATGAACAAATCAATATTTAAAGAGCTGACTGCCAATCTTCAGGAATTAAGCGGCACCTAAAGAAGAAGAAGATACTGAGAGAGGTGAAATAAAAAAGGTCCCAGAAGCAGCAATTTGTCACCAGTGCTTAAAGTGAAATTTATGATCTGTAGTTTTTATTACTACTGTCCGAGGTGTTTATAGTATAGTATAGTTAGTAGTATTTGAAATTTTTGACTTTCTTTGATCAGAAAATAGCTTTTATAAGTTATGGTAACACGTCTTTAGTCAGGTTATAGTACTGTTACGAAACTGGGTTCGATATTTGGAGAAAAACGCCAAAGTTCGTATGAGGGTTTTTATTCACTACGGAACCCAAAGGTTGACACGTGAAGATGGTCTTCCTAATGTTCAAGTCCAAGTCGCGTAGCAGTTGAGGTCCAGGTATCTCGCCAAAGTAGTCGCAGGAACTTCCACTTGTCGCACTTAGGTAGGTTTCCTTCGCTTCGGTTCGGTTCGAAGTTATCGCTTTCGTAGCTCGTACTGAACTGGCGGGACGCGCACTTGATCGCCTTTTTATATGCGCCGATACAGAGGTCTACACTTTTCTCGAATATTCTCATCACTTGACGAATGTATTTCGATTGACGGGAAACATCGAGACGCCGGTATGTATGTGTGAGTGCGACTAAGCCGACGACCATTCAAAGAACTCTAGCCTTTATGTTACAGCATAAAGGCTAGAGTTCTTTGAATGGTCGTGTAAAAATATAAGGCCTAGTTTCGCTTGCATTATCCTGACGTCTTTCTATACGATTCCACTCGCGAACATTCCGAGTCTATCTCGCCAGCAGATTTCTTACTCGCGAATATTCTACATCTATCTCGTTCGCGACACTACATTACTGCAGAAGGCGGGAAGTAGGGTATTGCCAGAGGAGCAATTATTTAAGCTTTTTTTTTTGACAATAATTACGACTTTCCGTCTTCTTTTTTTTTAATAATAATAATAATAAGCCCCGTGATGGTAAAACCGGAGCCGCACCTCTCGACACCCTCAGCTACTCACATTGTGTTGCGCCCTGGCCGCAGATTCGTGGCTAGTAAGGGTGCCCACAGGCAGCGTAGCCAACGAGCAGCAAGTCACCATCTACCAGAGTATAATTGTTGTGAGGAAATTTAGGTAGATGTCCGTATCTCACTCCATAACCCAGTTATCTGGCCCACTAACATCCCATCCACATAGCCCAAACCAAGTCAATACCTCCCTGGCAATAGTTCGGTAGCTATGGATGACTGTCCGTTAGTGCATCTCAATGATACATTAAGGGATAGACCTCCGTAGATGCAGTCATCTCACATTTTAGATAAAAAGGTACTCAAGACTTGAGAAAAAAATATTTTTGGTTGTTCCAGGCGCGTCGTGTTCTTGCTCTAAAACGGACGTGGTCTCCTGTAGTGCTGGTGCCGACGTTGCCCGCGGAGCGCGTCTCGGAGATGGCGCGCCTGGCGCCCGGCCCGCCGGCCGCGCGCGCGCAGTTCATGAAGCGGCTGCTGCCGTACTGGACGCTGAAGCGGCACAGCCGCAACGGGGTGCCGCTGCTGAGGCGGCTGCAGAGCTTGACCAGCCACCACGGTGAGTGCTGAATAAACGCTGTCACAGAATTAATATGAGTATTACATACAAAAAAAGATCTCCTAGGTTCCTGCGCAATATGCGTCCCCGTCCTCTGTCCCCGCACGTCACCCCCGTTCTCGCCTTGTCGAGGGTGTTGAGCAGGGCTCGATAATACTCGATAATACTTTTATTATTTCTGTTACGCTGTCTCAAGAGCCAAAAATATCTTTATTTACTTTTATCACACCTAGGTATATTTGACAACTATGGATATCATGGAAGATACAAGGGAATAGATGAACATATATCCATAAATTTTTGTTTGACTAAATATATTTTACAGGTACTAGAGGTATTCAAGATGGCACTGTGAACGTGCGCGAGCTCTGCAACCAGCTGAAGTATTGGCAGAGGATTCGGCAGGACTTGGAGAGAGCAAGGTACTTAATTAGTTTAAAATGTCGCCGCCACCCGCCAGTCGTCCGGTAGCAGACTGTGACATTCATTCATCGGAAATTTTATTACGAAACAAGTTATTTTTGTATGGCAGAATATTTTCCTTGAATATAGCTTGCAATTCAAGAGTTTTTTCTTGTCGGTGGAGGTAACTGGATATGGACCCTATGAACATAGCTCAGAGGTTTCAAAAAATTAGAATGAGGATTTTCAAAAATACGAAACACTAGATGGCAGCACAACGGCCGAACGGATTTTTACTCCAATTCTCCAATAGTTTCTATGGCGTTGGGTATCTGTTACGTTAGTAATAATATTATCTTTAAAAACAAGATGGCCGCCCACACTTTTTTTCATCTTTCTTTAACAAACTGCAATTCTTACCCATTTTCCGAACTGGACATGTTATTTAGCCTACCCCAATAGCCGCAAGAAAAAACGCGGGCTGCTTGCAGTCCGCGCAACGCCCGGAAAGCTAATTTTCTTTAATAAATGGAAGGATGGTTTGTAAGGTTGCTCTGCGAGCTGGTCCGCAAGCGCGAGCGGCTGAAGGCGGAGTACACGCGCGTGTGGGAGCGCTGCGTGCTGCACACGCTGCGGCCCGAGCGCGCCGCGCTGCACAAGCTGCTGCGGCTGCTGCGCCAGCGCGACGCCAGCGACATCTTCACCGAGCCCGTCGACCTGCAGGAGGTACGCGAGCTTCTAAATTCAAATGTCTGTTTGGTTATTATACCTTTAATACCGCATTTACACATGCGAGTTCGTTATTCGCCTCGTCATTCGCCTCGCGATTCGCGCGAATGTGTAAATGCGGCACAAGGTGAACGCACACTAACTTACACTATCCAAACCGAACGCGTCGTACCAATCGAAGTCAAAAGAAACGATCGCAACGAGAGAATCGATCGCGCCGAAAGAATCGTTTCCATTTCCTTTACGCCTGACTCACCGAACTCGTCTATCCTGTTTCTTCCAGATTAGGTCGATTCGACGCGGTCGTGTTTATTGACGAGGTTTCACAGAATACGCTATTTCCGAACAAGTCAAATCAGATACTTCTTTCTAAATGTCAAAACAAACAGTTTCTATGGGATTTTGTATGAAATACAGGCAGATGACGTCAAATTTTTTTTGGAGTCAAATAGCACTCTTATTATTCGTTTTTAATGACATTATTTTGCGACATTTTATTTTGTTATCAGTACATAATAACTTATTTTTGGCTTAGGAAAATACAAATGTCTGTTCAGTTATTACACCTTTATATAAGGTCTCACAAAATACAGGGTTATTATTACTTTATAAACACCGGCAACATTTTTAGAGCAAGTTCAGTACACTTTCTGTTTCCAGGTACCAGACTACAGCACCATAGTGAAACACCCAATGGACCTGAGCACAATGGGCAAGAAGCTGGACCGCGGCGCGTACAAGACCATAGATGACGTAGAGGCGGACTTCAGACTGATGATTGAGAATTGTCTCACGTATAACAACAAGGATACAGTGTTTTACAAGTGAGTATATATAAGTTATTGAAGATAATATAGGTTCAGATTGACTAGAAACCGGCCTAGTCTATTAGCACAGTAACATCATAGAACAGAATGAATATAAGTGTTATATACGAGACAGAACGGAAAGTCCTAAGGTCCCACGCAATATGCGTCCTCGTTCCCCGTCCCCACCCCTCTCCCGTTCTCGCCTGGTAGAGGCGGCTGCAGGTGCAGGCTAAGATAACAGGGATTAGATAAATAACAGAATAAGTATTAGTACTTACGTACAGAAATTCAAATAAATATCTACTCAATGTCCTTGGCAATATTATTTAATTTAGTTCGCGTCAGCACTCGGCACCTTTTCGATTAGATAGGTACCTAGAAGTGCATTGCAAGCCAATTTCATTCTTATTTTCCTAGACATACGATTCATGTCACTGAATTTTCTACTCCGTAGAGGTCGCCGTACGCATAGTAATAATTTAGGTGCATTTTCGATACCTAAACGGGGAGTGACATATGCCTGGATGAATATGTGATCTCAGGTATGATTTATCAGCACCATAGGTAAATATAGTAATATAGTATCGTTGAGTTAGTATCCTATAACACTCTTGAATCATGTTAATAGGCGATGCGGCTAGTAATTCCTCTACTTTAATTATTTTCTAATACCGTATTAAATCAGCTAGTGGCTTTATTTCACGCCCTAGAAAAACTTCAAGTTGGTCAGCTAATCCAAATCGTTGTCTCTCTACAGGGCGGGCGTAAAAATGCGCGAGCAATGCCTGCCGATATTCCGTCAAGCACGACGCGACGTCCGCGAAGCTGGCATGTCGGAGGTGGCGGGCGAGGGCTCCGTCAGCTCGAGCCCGGAGCCGGGAGCGAGGGCGCCGCGGGCCGAGCGCGACAGGAGGAGCTTCGACGGCAGGAGCCGCGCCGGCCGCAGGAGCAGCACTGACAGCGACCGGACGGCGTGCACAGGTCGGCCGACACCCCGTCTTAATCTTTTTACCGACTTCAGAAAAGGAGGGAACAATATCCCTATTGCATTCTCCTTTTGGTTGGTTGTTAAATTTGGGTTTAAGTCGGTCTTAGCACTAGGAGAAAGTAAGAAGAGTAAACTCTCTGTAGACGACAGGACAAGTGAAAATTCACTATTACTATAAACGAGCAATTCTTGTATATAATGAGAATCCGCCGCTTAGATTTTGACGTTTAACATATCTATGTGGTGAAAAACAAAGCAAGACTTTTGCTGTTTAGTGCTGAGGCAGAAATAGTAGATGTTACATTGATAGTGGCGTTCCTGGCTGCTACCATGACTTGCTGTGACTTCGTGCTGTTTTAGAACTTTGAGGCCTGGTTTTCCTTGTTTTTTTCCAAGAAAAAAAATCGGAATTGACAAACGATTTGGTTGCTTTTCTCATAATATACTTATCGATAATCGATATAATAACTTGTATTTGTGGCATACAGATCCGCGAAGCGAGCGGGGCGTGTCCGTGGCGCGAAGTGAAAGAAGACGCCCCAGTGTGAGGGATTCCGATGAAGACAACAAATCGGTACGAGTTTTACATCATTTTGAACTATTTATACTTATTTTCCAGTATTTCTATATACATTTATTCGAAAAAGTTGATCAAAATAATGAACTGAACCTCTTAGGCGATTAACACATGCACCACGCCCCGCTGCGTAATGCGGGGCCGCCATACAAAAGTGGTGTTAGTGTGTTGTACTATGCGTGTTTTCTATACAAATGGAGTTACTTGCGTACAGTGCGGCCGCGCATTACGCAGCGGGGCGCGTTGCAGTGTGTTAATCGCCTTGAAATATTTATAAGCACATTGTGTAATAGGCTATTTTACTGTGTATGTTTTTGGGTATATTTTATATGAAACAAAAAAATTTGTAAACAGCAAGGGGAAATTGGTTAATGAATGATTACAATTTCAAGTATAAGAGAGGATGTGTGGCGGGGACATCTCACCATTTCTTTCGTACGCGCGAGACCTAATAACTGTGACGTCAAGAGCGCTGTACGTGTATCCTTTTTCTGTTAAGCTTCGGCAGTTTTAGATTGATTGCTCTGTGCGTATGTTTTGGGTTACAGTCCAGTCTTTCAATATTGTATGTATTTATATTTGTTTAAACGATTGTAACCTGTTTTACGTACCTAAATGAATAAAATGAAATGGCTGGACCGCGTTTGTGTTCAAAGATAGTGTTTATTTTTGTTTAGCGCGACGACTCCCCACTGAGCACGGCGGCCAGTAAAGTGAACCGGAGTTGGTGGCGCGGCCGCGGGCGCGGGCGCGGGCGGCGCGGGCGCCGCGGCCGCGGCCGCATCGCCGCCAGCTCGCACACGCACAGGCTGAGGGAGGGTAAGCAGTTGACAGACTCTAAAGCTAGCTAATCTGTTAACGAGTGGGTTTTGTGACTTGATAATAATATAGATGCAGCTATCTCACTTTTTAGATAAAAAGGTACTTATAGGCCTCTTCATGTAGGCTTTGGCCCCATGAACGCCTCAAAGAACCGGGTCCCCATGGACCCGTGGCTGAAAAGTGTACCAACATAATGATAATAATAAATATTATAATAACTTATCACTATCAACGGTATATATGTCTGTCTATGAAGGTTAATCTTAAAAACTACTCACGTAATTTTGATGGGGTTTACTTGTGTTTATACAGTGTAGTTATTTCCCTCATCTGTGGAAGATTTAACAAGTCCCTATTTTAATAGTAATGTCAGGTGAATTTTTACCAGTAATTTTTTAAAGTCATTTAGTCTATGATATTATACCACCATCATTGGTTAAAAATCGTAGCTGATCGTGAGGTCACGCGAAATTTAAATGCGCTGTATCTTCGTCATTTTTGCTAACCAGAGAAAAAAAAACCCTATACTTACCATACTTTTTGATAATTCATGTAAAGAGTCAAAAAAATTTTTTTTCTACTTTCCTATTGCTATCGGAGTCATATCAAAGGTCATACGATCCGAAGGGTTTTGCACGCAGATGCAGGTAAAAGCTAGTAATTAGTATTATTTGTAGCCAAAAGCCTGAGGTTCGCTGATTGTTGCAGAAACCCCCACGTCAGGGTCGGAGACACCGGCGCCGGCACCACCGCGCAAGGCGGAGCGCACGCACAAGCTGTGCACGCCGGAGAAGTCGCCCGCCAAGAGCGAGTCCACCACCAGTTAGTACCATTGGCAGGATAACATATAATTCGCTATTTCATAACAACGAAAATCAAATACGTTTTTCTCAATGTCAATTAAAACAAACTTTTTTAAGGGATTTGTTTGAAAGACTGGCTAAAGACGTCATAGTGTCTTGGAGTCAAGTAGCGATCGTAATATCAGTTTTTCTGCAATAATAAATCTAAAAGCACCTTGAAAATGAATATGATCATGACAAGTGACATTATTTTGTGACGTTTATTCATTAATTTATTTTACCAAATAATATATAAATATATAAGAATTATTTTTGACCCAGGAATTATTTGATACAGTTAATAAAATAAAACGTCATAAAATAGTGTCACTTCAAATTGATGATGTCTATTGACTCCAAGATTTTAGATTTATTAATGCAGAAAACCTGATATTAAGAGGGCCCCTCCCAACCTAGTAACTTATAATTCTTATAAATCACGAATTGCATAGAACTTGTTAGACTACTTCGCGACACTGGGCGACCGTCGCCGACTAATGTCGTGAACTGTCGCTGGCCTGTTGTCACTTGTCTTTATGAGTCCATAATGACATACCTATGTAAATGTATTCGTTTTTTACTACTCAGGTCTTGGTCTGATGAGCGGCGGTCTGAGGAAACCGACCCTGCTGGTATCGCCTTCGACCCTGGCAGCACCACCAAAGAGCTTCGGAGCTGACGGTAGGTTTCTCAAATTATCTTCTTTTTTCTCATCTTATCCCACTTTATGTGGAGTCGGGACGGCATGTGAATTTTTGGCATTTTCTTTATGTCGTAGTACTTGTCTCAAATTTCTCGAGCTTCTCCGTGCTTCGGAAGGCACTTTTTTATCCATATCAATCTTAGGGTTGGGACTCATTTGGCAGCACGGAACACCACTTTTCTAAAGCGTGAGACAGCGATAACAGCGTGCTGAAACGTTCCGTCGCTCTCTCTCGCTCTAGCAAATGACGGCTCAGAGCGTCGGGAAGAATACCAGCGTAGAAAAGTGCTTTTTCGTGCCATCAAATGAGATACAACCCTATGATTGATATGGATAAAAATAAAGAGACAAGTACTATTTCGTTTGCAATCCTTACCTTTGGCTTTTATTAAGGTTTTTTAATTAGAAATAAATAAGACCATTATACAGCTCAGGTTACAAATACACAATCATGTTTAAAGTTATACACTTTGTATAATGTTAGTAGAACATTCCCTATCGCAGAAGATTCTGGTACTAAAGAGACTTCCTTTCCATAACACCTATGTAAATAATTAAAGTTTTTTTTACATGGTTGACTACTTTTTAAAGTGTGAGTTTTGTTTTCAGCCTCATTGCCCACGCTGTCTGCAAGCCTCGGGCTGCCGCCTGCAGAAGCGTCACCAAAGAAAAAGGGCAGAGGCCGGCCGAGAAAGCATGATAAAGACAAGTCGGCTTCGTCTCCAGATCTGTTCAGGTACCTTCTTATTTTAGTGCGTTTCCGATAGCTTTCAGAGCCAGGAGTGCGCTTTTTCCGCGATCTACTATTTTTGAAGATTTTTATACCAGTATAAAGGATGTTGCGATGTAGAGAAAAAAATGACGGAAAAATTATTTGTAAGAAAATATAATTAATTGAAAAGGATGGAATCCCGGGTCAAAAGTAAATTATTGGGTACATACTGTTTATAAAAGGTCTCAAAATATGGAAACTAATTATTTGCTTTGCATACAAGTTGACCGATCAGTTGATCAGAGTTTGTATGGAAAGCCAAAAAAATATTTTTCATATTTCAATACATATTCCTGAGTGAAAGTTGTTCAGTGTCATAGACAGAATTTACCCTTGAAATAATATCAGTATATTTTGTTAGACCTTATAGATAAAACTTCACAAAATAATATCAATCGTCATTGATCATATTCATTTTCAACGTGATATATTAGATTAATTCATGCAGAAAACGACTTGACTCCGCAATGAATGACGTCTCGGTTTGGTACTGATGCGTGTTTGTTCGCAGGGCGGCGGCGAGCAAGTCGCTGTCGACGCCGGTGCCCGCGTCGTTCCTGCAGTACCGCGGGCCGCCCGGCGAGGTGGGCTCCGACAGCGACCTCGCGCTCTCCAGGTTACTGATTATCTTATAATACATACATACTATCACGTCTTTATCCCTAATGGGGCAGACAGAGCATTTTGGGTCTTGCGGTTCTATGCAGAGCCCAGGGCCGCAAGACCCAAAAGCCACTTTTAGCGTTATGGTGGGCGAGAAGATGGAAAAGCAATCAATACAGTGATGGGTTGCTAGCCGCATCACCTGTTAACATGATTCGCATTTTTGCCCATTCCCTCGATCGGCTTTTACGATCTGCGCGGGAAGAGAAGCAGCTGGTACATTCTAAGTTTTTTTATTTCTCCCAGACCAGCATGGGATCTTATAAACACTTATTGCAAATACTTATACTTACTTCCTTATTTATACAGGCTGACTGGTAAATCATGTGTCACATGATTTACCAGTTTTAAGATTATGATTTATCATAATCACACGTAACGTCAAATAATATAAAACTAAAAAAATACTTATTAAGTACAAAGAATAATTCATTCAAATACGTAACGTCAATAAATCTAAGACCAATAAAATACCTACTTATTAAATACAAATAATAATTTAATCAAATTAGTGCGCAGTCTCGGAAGTTTGGTAATCGTGCGCTCGGTACTCCCAAACTTGGCTCTTTGTTAAACCGCTTACACAATCACATGCAGCGCGTCCTCACTTCTTGTTTTTGTTGGACAATTTGGTCAACTTTCAATCATCTATTTTATTTTATTTGGAACATCTATATTTCGAACGAGAATCGAGTAATAAGTGCCCCTTTCAATATGTGAGGTCATAACATTTGTTATTGCAACATGATTTACCAGTCAGTCTGTATATAAATTAACTATTAGAGCAGCAGAAAATTTAATGTAAACCATTTTGAACTATTCAAAGTGTCCTTTTGCTCCACTCTGTTTGACTAGATTTTTTATTAGAATTTTTTTTTTTTCACTTGTGCTACCTTTTGAATTACCTTGGAAGTTTTAAGATAAAGTTGTTGATCAGTTGTTGTTCAATCAATGTTGCAGGTCCTCGAGCAGCAGCTCGGCGTGGTCGCAGTCCTGTTCGTCGTGCACCCACTACGACGAAGACAACGCCTCCGACCATTCGTGTTCGCTCTCCACCACCGACGGGTAATTTATTTAAAACTTTTAACATACAAACATACTATCACACCAGTTTCCCACAGGGGTAGGCAGAGATTATGGACCTCCACTTGCTACGATCCCGACAGACCTCTTTCGTTTCATCTATCTACACTCATCAATATTCAACTTCATAAGGTTAAGGGTATTCTAACAACTAGTTTGTTCAAATTAAATTGTACTAAAAAATCACCGATCCAATAAGGTGGCTAGATGTCTTGACCAAAAAAGGGGGGCAAGCCGCTTTAGATAAGTCATTTTGAAAATCTTTGGGAGAGGCTAGGCCTATGGCCGTCAAGCGGCTGAAATAATGATGTGTCAAAAAGTAACAATAGGCAAACTTATACTCTTTACCGGGCAATGGTAGAATAGTTCCCATATTGAATTTGAACCTTATGCCTTTGACATAAAGTTCCAAACCAATGAAAAATTTATACCTACGATGCCTTATGGGTTGGGGTTATGCGATGGTTAAGGGTTAAAATGAAAGACTTTTCTGTTTGTAGGTCAAGTTACAACGAGACGCTGGACTCGACGGTAGAGGGCGGCAGCGGGCCCGAGCGCCGCCGCACGCGCCGCCACGACTTGTCGGACGCCGAGCGCGCCGCGCCGCACAAGGTATAGTGTATTCGTTCAAATGGCTGGCATGCCGTCGGCGTGCCGACAAAGCAGTACAAAGACGCGGCTTTTGTGAAGAGCCGACGCCATGTACACGAATTTAGCAAATTAACAAAAAGATTAATTTTCTTCAAACGTAAATGATTCGACAGTGCATTTTTTTTAAAGTCGATAGTTTTACCAGTTGTCCTATATACAAACTATTTACAACAAAGTGACTTTTTATAGATAATGGTACGGGACCCTTTGACGCGAGTCCGACTCGCACTTGGCCGGTTATTTATCATTAATATATCTGCACGGTTCTGTTTTTAAATTATCTGCCGGATGCGTTCGCAAAGATGTCCAAATTGTCTACATTCTGGTTTCTGGAGAGGTGCAGGGATAAGCGTATACCCAAGAAAGACAAGATGTAGGCGGCATATTTTTGTAGGAATAACATCGTAAAATGGAGATCGTAGAAGATAGGGACGTGTGTTAAGTCCTACGCCCAATTGCCCAGCAGTAGGATATACAGTCAAAAAATGCTCGCAAATGGCTCCAATAATTTCGATAAAATTTAGTATACAAGAGGTTTTGGGGAATAAACATTGATCTTGCTAGGTTTCATTCTTAGTTCTCTTGGTGTTTTCATTGTGAGAAGCTATGTCGTCCAGCCTAGCCTTTATAAGTTGAATTGACTATAAAGGCTTTAATCCCGCTCATGGCTCATTTTTATTGGTCGATAACTCAGTGGATATACAGCATGCGGGGACTCCCCGTACGCGGGCTAACGACCAATGAAAGCCATAAGTCGATACAGGGGTCATTACGCTGACTGCGGTTGTACTATACCCCACATGGTGTATATCGACTTTACATTACTCTATCGACTAGTCAGAAACGGCCTCCCTGCATGCGTTACGGAAATCTCTCGCAACCCGAATTCGAGCTACATCAACTATTGAAAACGGTTACACGCATGCATGCTCTATAGTATGCGTTTCAGAAATCTCCCGCACCCTGAATGCCTGAACGAGTAATGAGAATGACCCTTTAACGTATCTTTTAGCTTAAGTGAGCCTAAAGCTGTAGTTTTAAGGCGAGTTGACTATGCCGTGTGGTTTCCGGAAGAATAGAATAGGGTCACTCAGAAGTACAAGCTAAACAAAGCTTATAAACATCAATGATATCTAACCCTTCTGGCCAGCGTGGAGAGTGTAGGCCAAATCCTATGGCTGCTCTGGCCAAGTATGGCTCTGTTAGTACAGAGAGGGTCGTCCTCCTGAGACAAAAAGACCTGATGATGATGATGACTAACCGCTGGCATCCGCAGGGCCGCGGCACGCGCTCCTCGTCGTCGAGGGCGGTAAAGAGCTCGCAGCCCGACCTCCAGCTCGAGCCGCTGCAGCTCGTGTGGGCCAAGTGCAGGTCGGTATACTGCGGCGGAGACTAAAAAATACACAAAGATAATAACCTACTACCCGATCAAGCTATACATACTCCGAAAATGCGTTTTGTTTACTCAGACTAGCCTACTACTCGATCAAGCTCTACATTATTTTAAAAAAGCGTTTTGTTTTTCGGGACTAGCTTGCTACATAATGATTTCTGATCCAGACTAATAACTGAACTACTGACACTTGAGGAAGATATACTATTGTATTTATGTCAGTCACCCCGTATCTATTTCAGCGACAGAAATTGCTCATTATTTGATTTGTTACTTGATTCAAATACTGATACTGTAAAATATGAATGTGTAAGAAATACCTAAAGTCTGATTTTTAATTCCGTAGAATTCTGACAGCTGTCATTTTTTGACATATCAGAGATCATAAACCTTTTTGGCCGGGCACATCTTTTTATTAAATTCCAGATTTCAATAAGAGTGTGAACATCTGAGTCTACACATTTTATTTGTTAGAGAATGTAACCATTTCATTAAGTGCGGTGCACGAAATCAAAAGGGGATTTACAGCGAGTAATATTTTCATCACGAACAGTTGAATAACCGACATAAAATACGAACAACTGTGAAAACTATTTGATTTAACAAACATACACACAAATAAATCCTATTAGTTTTCCACCGCGGTCAGTTTGTGGGTGAATGGCATAAACGTCCTTTCCAGGTTCTTAAACTATCTCCATATCAAATTTAATCTAAATCAGTTAATAAAAACCTTTTTTTCAACAAGAAAAAAATTTACAGAAACTTAACAAATATAACAATCAATGTGACAATCGTGACGTGAAAGCTGATGACCGCATACTTTATTTTTTAATTTTTGTGCTTGATGGATTACGAAAAAAAATATTTAATAAGCTTTTGGCTAAAAAGGTTGATGATACATGAGTTAGTAGGGAGTGATGCCAGGGAAAGAAAAATAACCTGCTGACTTAAAATTACTTAAAAATATAACTTTGATAATTCGGTATAAAAAAATGTTATAACATTTTTAATATACCAGAAAGTTTAAAGTGTATCATTATCTTGGTAAAACATTAAAATTAATCAAGAATTAAATTTTTTATCGGCCTTATACGCGTTCCCTTTTTAGCTGGAGAACTTTTTTAGTAGCAACACTTACGAAATGTCAGAATTCTACGGAATAAAAAATTAGACTTTATTTTTACCGATAACTTATCATTGCCGATAAAACTACTTACACCCGTTATTTCTTACAATCTTTATAATAAGAAAGCGACGTGTGCAACTTATACATTGTGGTGCAAAATTCACCGAGAGTGAGATAAATTAAGGATGATTTTGCCCTATTTAAAAGTGTTGTTTAACAACACTTTTAAAAAAAAGTCATGCGGAATTTAGTATTCCACTATAAGTCTAAATTTGCTTCATATTAATTATTTTTTGTGTTTCAGAGGTTACCCGTGGTACCCAGCGCTGATAATCGATCCAAAGATACCAAAAGGCTTCGTGTACAACGGCGTCCCCCTGCCCGTCCCGCCGCAAGACGTGCTAAACCTCAAAAAAAACCACTCGCACGAGCCGGTTCTCTACTTAGTTCTGTTCTTCGACGTCAAAAGAACGTGGCAGTGGCTGCCTCCAAACAAGCTAGAGCCTCTAGGCTTAGACAGAAGCGTCGACCAAGCGAAACTCGTCGAGTCTCGGAAACCCACGGATAGGAAAGCTGTGAAGAAAGCGTACGGGGACGCCATGCAGTTCAGGAAGCAGGTCGATGGAGACGACAAATGACAAAGGTTTCGCTACAGGTCCCGGAGACCTCCTAGGAATAGAACATTCACGTTTGGCAATTTCTCCCTCATGAATATCAGGACGCCAGAAGACACAACCGATTCCAGCGACTAATTTGTGAGGAGCGTGGTGCACAGTTTTGTTTATTATTTATTTATATATGAATTGTCTGCGAAAAATGGAACAGGAGTGTTGGTAAGGGAACATAAAAGTAATGAAGTAAATGAGAATGGAGTAGGAAAAGAAAGAGACGTGTATAAAGTTTTGTCTTTAGTAGTGGGAAATACTACTCAAAGAAATTGACAACATCACAGGCGTTAAGAATAATTTAGAAAGTAGTAACAAAGTTAAATTAGCTATTGTAATGAAACTGGAAATAAGGCCATATTTCTGAGCATTATAATATTATCAATAGAAATTAACTAATGAAATTTAGTCAGAAACGCGAACTATGAGTAGTTGTATTCATAAGCATTGTAAGTGGAAAAGCGATGGCCCTGTCAGGCCGATGTGACTAAAATGTTTACCAACTATTAAATGTATAGGTTGTGTTTAGTGTATAGGTTGAAACTATTTGTCATGTCTGACTAAAAATACATTAGTGAAACTTCTATATTTATATGACATTATGATAATCAAAATTATTGCATATACGCGATGTTTATAATTAAATGTAAGAGCAAAACAAAGCGAAATCAGTATCTGTAGATCTGTTTGTAATATCATGTTATCAGTAGAAATAAGCGGAATTGCATTGAATGTGGAATTTATAGTTAGTGAAAGTTTCATATATATAACTTTTTTAACTTGTATTATGTCTACTTACGGAAGTTGTAGTGTTGTGTGTGTACATCTTTAGGATTGAATAGGCAGTCGTAAGTTGTGATGGGTGATTGAAAAAAATCTTTCAGAAAACAAAGTATTTTTCCGATAGTTTTCAGATATCGTATAGCATTTTTTTTATATTTCAATTTTTAAAAGTTTCGGAATATTACCCATCAGTAGTTGTAAGTAATGGATACTGAAATAAAATTGTTACCATCCTAGCGAAGTATCTTCGAAGGTTCCCGTGTGGTTTCTGGTTGTTTTTATTATGTAATGTTTGGTATATATGCTGTTTTCAATAAATAAATTACCGATGATTTTTGTTGGTTTACTTTTACGACTAAGGGTCAGTTCAGACAAGAGGATTTTTTTATAATATTCGAAAATTAACTTTAAACTATAGGCATAAACTGTAAAACGCGAGTAATACACTAGGCTATCGTAATACGGTCTTATTTTCAATTGGGGTAGTAACAAAAAATAAGGAGGTATATTTTAGTTTTACAAAAAGCAATAAAATATCAATTGATTGCTGCTCACTTCTATTTCATAAATTGAGACAATGAGTAACTACAAAACATACATAATTTATTGTTTACCTATTTATTTAACTTAGAACTTTAACATAACAAATTCATCTATGACCTTTCAATAATGTTTGTCCCATGCATACACCTTGCCAGGGGTGGGCCTCACGTTAGCAGCTGTTTTAGGAGCCCTGAAAGCAATGACAATAAACATAAAAATAAGCTTTATAAAAAAAGGATGTGTTGGACTCGCACACCTTATATACACGGTGATTTTTACTGGTTTTGGAGCTGAAGGCCCCTTCATAAGGATCGTTACCAAGACCTAATTAGCTAGTCAAAAATTAAGAAACAAAAAATGTTGTCTACTACTCGAAAGTAAAATCGTGACGCCAATACATAGTAGTAGCGCCGCCAGCCGGCCGGCCGCAGTTCATCTACGTCACGCAGTAGTTTTGGAACTTTTGGACGGAGGGTAACTACGTGATCTCAATCGAAAATCATTTTCATAAGTCATACACAAATTCGGATTAAGTATATGGATAAAGGATTTTTTTTTACTAGGTATATGTCATTTTTTCCAAAACCAATGAAAAGTCAGCGTGTGTGGTTTGGTTTTTAATACCATTTCATCAGATGAATAATAATAATAATAAATAATAATAAATATATAGGGACAAATTACACTGATTGAGTTAGCCTCAAAGTAAGTTCGAGACTTGTGTTATGGGATACTAACTCAACGATACTATATTTTATAACAAATACATATATAGATAAACATCCAAGACCCAGGACAATTTGAAAAAGGCCATTTTCCAACTTGCCCTGACCGGGAATCGAACCCGGGACCTCTGGGTGGCGGACTAGCATGGTGACCACTACGCCACGGAGGTCGTGATGAAGATATAATTAACTCCTTTTAAACTATGACATATAGTAGTCTAGAAGAATTTTCGAATTTTACGACTTTGAACGGCATGGAATGTAACATTTTGACACCGGAGTTTTTTAGACTAATTCGACCCTGCCTGCTGAGTTCGATTTTGCCCGGTGTCAGACCAATTTCCCCCCCCTTCCCCCCTTTTCATTGAAAATATGTCCCTCGCGACGGTTTTCTCCGTTTTGTACAAAAACTGTTAGATTTAGAAAAAAACTGTCAATGACAAAATTAATCTACATTAAATTACCTACTACACGGTATAAATTTTATTTTTATACGTATTATAGTTTTTGAGTTACGTCTACCCAAATTACAAAGTTTTTAAGTTTTTTAAATTTTAACTATTTTTGCTATTTTATAGGGAAACCGCTGAATTTGGAACAAAGTGATGTATGCACTAATCAATCTTGATGTATTAACCTACAAAACAAGACCCCATTAACAGTCGTACGAGCTTTTGTGTACTTTGGACAACTTACAGCGCCGAACTTGCGAACATTGAACAACAATTAACCCTCATAAAAACTACCTACTTTATTTATATTTCGTAGCAAATCTTTTACATGTTGCTAATCAATGATATATATTTACTAAGTAACGCACGTGCTAGTTCCCTAAAGTAGTTTCAGAAAGTTGTTCAGTAAATATGGTCTCAAGGAAATATAAATATTAAGTATTGGTGCAGGTATATGGATCTGTAAAGAAAAGAGGCCTCAATTGAGACAATAGGATATTTTAATAGACTTAGATTGTGGTTATCGTTTGATGATAATAAAAAAATAACAAAATTTCTGACTTAATATTATTATTACACATTTGCAGTAATATTATTACGGCATATTTCCCGACAAAATCAGCTAGATGTGTAAGGTGCTTTTACGTCTCTGCGACAAATGCAAGCTGCCGTTTTACACCCTGCCTTACAGCCGCATGTAAGGAGGTTATTACTGGCCTTGGGAACAGCCTCAAAGGTTACCAGAAAGGGCTTGACCTTAACCCCTTCTTGGCGTCAGCCGTAATCTGTTGGATACAGCAATTTAACTCTCTTATAAGTTTGGTACAGCTATACAAGATAGAGTCCATAAAAACAACCGACCAAGCCAGGCGCTTTTATTTTCTAAAACCACATCTAAGGCAGCTCACTTGTATATCCGTCGAGCGCATTACTAAACTTTTATTCGGAGAAACGCATATGTTGGAGAAGTTAAACTGCTTTCTCCAACGAATTACAGCTGACAGCAAGAAGGGGATAAGCTCAAGCCCATTTTTGTAACCTTAGAGGCTATTCCCAAGGCCTGCAATGACCTCCTTACATGTGGCTGAAAGGCAGGGTGTAAAACGGCAGCTTGCATTTGCCGCAGAGACGTGAAGCAACCTTACACATCTAGCTGTTTTTCTCGGGGAGTATGCCATAATAATGTAACAACAAATGTGTAATAATAATATTAAGTCAGAAATTTAATCATAATCAAACAATAAAAACAATCTATGACGTTTAAAAAATACACTTTTGTCTAAATTGAGGCCTCTTTTCTTAAGAGATCCCTATACCTGCACCAATCAATACATATAATAAAATACTTAATATTTTTACTTCCTTGAGACCATATTTACTGAACAACTTTCACAAACTACTTTAGTAAACTAGCACGTTCGTTACTTAGTACATATACATCGTTGATTAGCACCATGTAAAAGATTTGCTGCGAAATATAAATTAAGTAGGTAGTTTTTATGAGGGTTAATTGTTGTTCAATGTTCGCAAGTTCGGCGCTGTAAGTTGTCAAAAGTACACAAAAACTCGTACGACTGTTAATGGGGTCTTGTTTTGTAGGTTAATACATCAAGATTGATTAGTGCATACATGACATTGTTCCAAATTCAGCGGTTTCCCTATAAAATAGCGAAAATACGGGTAAAATTTGAAAAACTCAAAAACTATAAGACCTATAAAAATAAAATTTATACCTTGTAGTAGGTAATTTAATGTAGATTAATTTTGTGATTGACAGTTTTTTTCTAAATCTAACAGTTATTGTACAAAACGGAGAAAACCGTGGCGAGGGACATATTTTCAATGAAAAGGGGGGGAAGGGGGGGAGAAATTGGTCTGACACCGGGCAAAATCGAACTCAGCGGGGTCGAATTAGTCTAAAAAACCCCGGTGTCAAACTGTTACATTAAATGCCGTTCAACATGAAAAGGAGAAGGCTTTTCAGATTTTTCTTCTAGACTATAGCATATATTGCAATTTACACACAGGAAGGAATTAATGTAAATCATGTGTTTTTATTTTTGCTGACATTCATGTTGAGAACACATCAGCAATTAAATAAAAATGGTATGATATATATATATATATATAGTCCGCCTTTGTGCCTATATTGTTTCTTGTTGTTGTTGTAATTTTTTATGTTTATCATGGTGCAATAAAGTTAATTTGTATTGTATTGTATTGTATGATAATCAGATGGAGGGATAAACTGAGTGGAACTTTTAGAGAATTTCTGTATAACTAGATTGGTACTGAATCCTAAAGGAGAGAAAAATGTTGAAACTTTACCCTTTGTCAGAGCTGGCCTCCAACAGCTGCTTGGTTACGTCCAGAGGAGGTGCCACAGTCCTTCTAGCATCCCTTGTGTAGTAGTAATTGTGAGCATGCCTGTAAAACAAATAACCTTTAGTAGATTTATATATAACATGTCTAAATATATAGATAGGTAAGTATATTAAAATTGAAAAAAAAATCACTACTTCACTTTTTAAAACAAAGCTCAGTTTAAATCATTTAGTAACATGAGAGACTGATTCAAAACTTCATGTGTTCAGAACTTCATGGCCAATCAAATGGTTCTAATCAGTTTTTCTGTGAAAAAAAATCATCTACCAAGATAGATTTTATTTTTAGGGAACCCACTCATTTTCTCAGTGTCTATCATCGAGCAAAGCTCAGTCGTAGTAGTTAAATAATATAGAAGATAATAATTGTACAAGTAGAGGCACATAAGTTTAGCACTGAGCGAAATGTAGAGGGGATACTGGGCATGTGTACAGTACAAGTGTTTTTTCTTCTTTTGCGCAATTACGGACAGTGTTAGAGTTTCGTGCTGCTACCTGCATAAGCATCAAACCTGGTACAAACCAGTAAAAAATATTTGCTTACTTGTGTGCAACACCATCAGGAAGCTGAGGAGGGGGCTGAGTCCTGTCGGCCACTAAAGGCTCGAATCTTAAAGCGATTGTGTGTTTTCTCTATAAAGTAAAAGTAAAACAATGATTATAATTCATAAAAAATATTATCTGACGCTGATGAAATTTAAAATCGTTTTTTCCTGTTCAATATAACGTCGTTTATAGTTCATAAAAATCTTAGACCCTGATGTAATTTAAAATCGTTCTTTTCACGTTCAATATAGCACTGCAGCCTGGGAGCATAGGAACCAAAGAGTCAAATTCAAATACCATACAAGAGGCTCTGTTACTAAATTAGTAAAAAGCTTAATAAACAATTTTTCTTTCTTTCTTTTAAAAAAGTCTTCATCATTATCATAATCAGCCACAGGAAGTCCACTGCTGGACATAGGCCTCCCCCAAGGATTTCCAAAACGTATTATAGTATTAGCCCAGGACTAGCAGAAGCAGAACCCCCTATCATCAACACAACATGTTACATAATAAAAATCAAAACAACCTACTCCAAGCAGGAAATTTCTAACAGCTTGAAGGATTGGTGAAATATCACGTAGCGGTGGAACTTTTTTACTCATTTTATTGTGTAATTCTGCAGGAAAATTACAAGAAATAGTTATTTTTTGTGGTTAATTACACTGAAAGTGAAAATTAGCACCCTGTTTGACACTTGACAGTGACAGACGAGTCGACAGCAGACTTGTCAAAAATTTAGTAAAAGTATGCCGTCGAGCCAAAATAAAAAAAAAAGTAGTGACATTTTCAATGAGTGTAAAATGGAACGTTTTATCCTGTTTACACAAAGAAGATGGTTTTGATATGCAACTTATGTTACGTCTAGTAGTTTGTGGTGTTAGTTGCAGGATACAGTTAATTACAACAGGTTCTTTTACCGAATCTGAATTCCAGTTATTTTATCTCTACACTACCAAGTAGGTAACGTACAGGAGTAATATTATTCTATGACGTACGCACTGTACTCTGCATGAAGTTAGAACTCTAACTTCATGGTATCCCTCTGTCTGCATTGAATGTCGTTATGGAAGCATACAACTTCAAAATTCTGTTTCAAAATCATTGCATATAATATAACTAAATCAATATTTAGCTGAAAAATCAATAGGGATTACCGTTATTAATAACAATAGGCATTTTCTACTAAAAAGAATTGTTTTAAAGCAAGCATGTTAACAAAACTGAAAAATAGTATTAAATATCGTAATAGTGTATATATCGCCGTAAGTATACGCCAAAATACTCAAATATTATACAATCATCATCATAACCCATGGTCATAACTAGACGTTCCAAGTTACCTACTCCTAAATGACTTCTGTACTACTACATACTGTACCTATACTTACAAATATTTTAGGTTCTCATACAAATACACGAAGTAGTCACGTGATATAGTTACTAGTTTACTATAAATAAGCGGCCAAGTGCGAGTCGGACTCGCCCATGAAGGGTTCCGTAGTAGCAAATAACATAATATAAAAGTCTTGTAGTATGTTTTTTAAAATTTTTATATTTGAGTTGATTGAATGAAAGGTAAATTGCCGTTTATGATGATGACGTATTAAAAAAAAACTACTTACTAGATCTCGTTCAAACCAATTTTCGCTGGTAGTTTTTATGGTAATGAACATCATATATTTTTTTTAGTTTTATCATTCTCTTATTTTAGAAGTTGCGGGGGGGGGGACACACTTTTTTCCACTTTGGAAGTGTCTCTCGCGCAAAGTGTTTGGTTTAGAAAAAAATGCTATTAGGAACCTCAATATCATTTTTGAAGACCTATCCATAGATACCCCACACGTATGGGTTTGATGAAAAATAAATTTTTGAGTTTTAGTTCTAAGTATGGGGAACCCCCAAAATTTACTGTTTTTTTTCTATTTTTGTATCAAAACCTTAATGCGGTTCACACAATACATCTACTTACCAAGTTTCAACAGTATAGGTCTTATAGTTTCGGAAAAAAGTGGCTGTGACATACGGACGGACAGACAGACAGACATGACGAATCTATAAGGGTTCCGTTTTTGCCATTTGGCTACGGAACCCTAAAAATGATAAAGAAAATTGTATTCCGATGTTGTTCAAAATGATCAATGTTGTTTGAATTTACCCCTTAACATATTTGTACATAATAAAAACTACATTGTATATTGTTTCCAGTACAAATGGAGGAGCACGGTCCCATTGCCCGATGTTCATTTTTTAAATGAAAAGTAAGTTGTGTAGGTATATAATTATGTAATTAATTGACTTTGTACTCTTACATACTTACGTACCCATTACGTAATATACTGTCTGTTAGCGCACATTTATAGCGTGGGTAAGAATTTTATATACTACTCATATCCCTCTAGGCGCTACTTTTTTGCTATTGTAACGCACACGTTTTTTTTTGCACCTGGAACTGATGCTGAGGCCCAACGCAGACGACAGACTATCCGTGACGCACTTTTTAGTCTGTGAAAATAGAACCTATGCAATCATACGCAGTAACGCACACGACGTGCGTTACTGCATGTGATTCCGTGGGTTCTTTCGTTCTGCGTTGGGCCTGATAGGTAATGTACTTTTTTAAAGTCCAACCAGAGTACTTATATAAGCGCTCAGTGTTGCCACGTAGCTACGTACGCATGTCGTTTCGCTTTTGGAGTAAAGCTTCTGCTTCTGGGCCCAATGTCCGCCTTTTTTCCCAATTTTGTGTAGGTGCGAAGTGAAGCAAGATTTCATGACCCCGATCCGCAAGTGGTCGCCGACTGAAGACACCAGCGCCCACGAGTGCTCGCTTGCAGGACAACCGAAAGTACTGCCGTCGGCTGCCTTACAAATGAGGTGAATATTTGTAACAGTATAAGTCTTTGGGAGAGGCCTATGTCCAGCAGTGAACGTTATGATGATGAAGTAAGAAGTACATAATACAGTAAGTGATCTTATTCCATGGAGATTTTTTATAGAATGTAATAAAGAACGTGCTTTTTCGGTGCTGTATTGCTTATAAAATCGATGGATGAAGACCGCTTTCAATAGGTTGTTTTGATTATCTTTAGAGAGGCCTGTCCAGCTTGAAATTCTTGATATGAAGATTAAGTCTACCATAACCATTAAGGACAAATATTGCTTTAAGTTTATTAAGCTGTTTACAGTGATTTTCTTACTATAACGGTAGTTTTTATGGAAAAAATGATTAGTTTAGTGATTCCGCGTTTCAAAAATGACACCTAATCGTCATCATTTCAGCCGCATAAAGTCCACTGCTGGACATAGGCCTCTCCCTAGCATTTATAAAATGACCGACCTAAAGCGGCCTGCATCCAGTGCCTAAATTACACGTCATCATCATCATTAGATCTTTTTAGTCTTCTCTGCAGGAGCACGGCCCTCTCTGTACTCTTAGTGCCATACTTTGCCAGAGCAGCCAGAGGATTTGGCCTACACTCTCCTCGCTGGCCAGACGGGTTGGGAAGGTTTCATTGATGTTTATAAGCTTTGTTTAGCTTGTATTTCCTAAGTTGCCTTCTACATCATCCACGGAAAGACGGACTATTCTTCTCTGCCGAAAACTATACATCATAGTCAACTCGCCTCAAAACTACAGCTTTAGGCTCACTAAAGCTTTAGATGCGTTAAAGGCTCATTTTCATTGGTCGTTCTGGCACGCGTTAGGGGTGCCGGATATTTCTGAAACGCATGCCAAAGGGCACACATTCGGGTGACCGTTTTCATTAGTCGATGTAGCTCGAAGTCGGGATGCAAGAGATTTTCGTAACGCATGCAGGGGCCGTTTTCGCTAGTCGACAGAGTAATGTACAGTCAATATACGGCATGTGGGGTATAACCGCAGTCGGCGTAGCGACCACTGTATCGACTTATGACTTTCATTGATCGTTAGCCCGTGAACGGGGAGTCCCATTGAAAGGCTATTCGGGCTATTCCCAGTTTTCCAGGGGTTGGTCTCACTATTTCCCGTTGAGCTTTCCCATTGACGGTAATAGTGACACTCACAAGGGTGTCTCACTACTCCTACTGGTAACTGGTAAATCTATGGACGATCGTGTAGTGTAGAGGTAAAAAAGAAAATATTATTAGATACTAGCTGCGCCTCTCGGTGTTACCCGCGTCTTGTGTAGCCTGTATTAATCCAGGGCGTCAGCTTCCTGCATACCAAATTTTATCAAAACTGGTCCAGCCGGTAACAAACATACACACACACAAACTTTCGCCTTTATAATATTAGTAAGATTATATTGTAGTTAATGATATGGCTTTTCTTTTTCAGGGAAGATATCTTAGAGAAATGGAACCAAAAACCCAAAAGAGACCTCTACAAAGAGATGGTGAAGCGCATTTATACTTATTAGTTCGTTTTTAGTAAAAACTATATGTGTTTGAAATAAATAATAAAATGTAATGTCTTTAAAAAAATAAAAAAAAACAGTATAAGAACGGAACATTGTATATTTTTCATAAAATAAAAAAAAATATTATAATAACTACCTATATACAAATTGTCAGAAAAAATAAGATCACTTATATTTGGTATTTAGTATCAACTCTTATATTTAAAAGGCACTTAATGTAATTACAACCAAAAATTTGAATTACCTAACGGTAATTTTGATAATAGACTGTGGGCAATCATTGTTCGCCCAAAGACAACCTATTTACCACTATTGATCGTTACGATCCTTAGATCAAGCTCAATATTTTGTTAAAACCTTTTACATTTGTCTATTAAATTCATATAAATAATTAGTATTATCGTAATAAGGTAGTTTGATCAAAAAACAGGCTTAATTCTGTATCAATTCCTTAGATACAGGGAGATTCTTCATGATTTTATGTCACTTTTATATTATAAACTATAAAACGAGATATTATATCTACATATAAGGCACTAATATCAGGTAAGTAGTTAATAGTTTGTTCAGTATTCTATCGTTATGCATTTTGTCTTGAGGTATTCGTTCAATGCTTCTTGTCCTGCAACAAAAAGAAAATTAATTAAAAAAAAAACTATAAACATTCTAAGCATCTCATGACTTTGAATATTTATTGCTCTTCAGTTGGAGTCTTCATAAGTGACATTTCACGTAGATGCTTGTCAAATTTAATCAGTTAAACGAATTTCAACCTAATGACTTAAACGTTAAAGTACACTTTAATTAGATCCTTCCCAAAGCCTTGCTTGAAGCCGCAGCGACTCATAATGAACGTGTCATTAGAGCACACTCGAATTGCAACCTTAAGAGTTAGCCATTAAAGCACACTTTACCTAGATCTTTCCCGAAGCCCGACTGTTGAAGCTGCCGAAAGGCGCCGCGATTCGTTCAACCTTAGTCAACAAAGCACACTCGAATTTCAACCTTTCAACAAAGCACACTCGAATTTCAACCTTATAAGTACCTAGATCCTTCCCTAAGCCGCCGAAGGGCCCGCGACGTCGGTCTTGTACGTGTCGACGAATACTGCGTCCGCGTCGACTCATTCAACTTTGAGTGGGGCATTAAAGCACACTCGAATTTCAACCTTATGTGTTAGGCACTAAAGCACACTTTACCTAGATCCTTCCCGAAGCCCAACTGCTTGAAGCCGCCGAAAGGCGCCGCGACTCATGTCGTACGTGTTAACGAATACTGCGCCTGCGTCGACTCGTTTGACCTAGTCATTTGAGCACACTCGAATTTCAACCTTATGCTTTATGCATTAAAGCCCACTTTACCTAGATTCTTCCCGAAGCCGGACTGCTTGAAGCCGCCGAAGGGCGCCGCGACGTCGGTCTTGTTGTACGTGTTGACGAACACTGCGCCCGTGTCATCTCATTCAACTTTATGAGTTGGGCATAAACACACACGAATTTCAACCTTATATCCTAGGCATTACAGCACACTTTACCTAGATCCTTCCCGAAGCCGCCGAAGGGCGCCGCGACGTCGGTCTTGTTGTACGTGTTGACGAACACTGCGCCTGTGTCATCTCATTCAACTTTATGAGTTGGGCATGAACACACTCGAATTTCAACCTTATAAGCTAGGCATTACAGCACACTTTACCTAGATCCTTCCCGAAGCCCGACTGCTTGAAGCCGCCGAAGGGCGCGGCGACGTCGGTCATGTTGTACGTGTTGACGAACACGGTGCCCGCGTCGACTCATTCAACTTTATGAGTTGGGCATTACAGTACACTCGAATTTCAACCTTATAAGCTAGGCATTACAGCACACTTTACCTAGATCCTTCCCGAAGCCCGACTGCTTGAAGCCGCCGAAGGGCGCGGCGACGTCGGTCTTGTTGTACGTGTTGACGAACACGGTGCCCGCGTCGACTCATTCAACTTTATGAGTTGGGCATTGCAGTACACTCGAATTTCAACCTTATAAGCTAGGTATTACAGCACACTTTACCTAGATCCTTCCCGAAGCCCGACTGCTTGAAGCCGCCGAAGGGCGTGGCGACGTCGGTCTTGTTGTACGTGTTGACGAACACGGTGCCCGCGTCGACTCATTCAACTTTATGAGTTGGGCATTACAGTACACTCGAATTTCAACCTTATAAGCTAGGCATTACAGCACACTTTACCTAGATCCTTCCCGAAGCCCGACTGCTTGAAGCCGCCGAAGGGCGCGGCGACGTCGGTCTTGTTGTACGTGTTGACGAACACGGTGCCCGCGTCGACTCATTCAACTTTATGAGTTGGGCATTACAGTACACTCGAATTTCAACCTTATAAGCTAGGCATTACAGCACACTTTACCTAGATCCTTCCCGAAGCCCGACTGCTTGAAGCCGCCGAAGGGCGCGGCGATGTCGGTCTTGTTGTACGTGTTGACGAACACGGTGCCCGCGTCGACTCATTCAACTTTATGAGTTGGGCATTACAGTACACTCGAATTTCAACCTTATAAGCTAGGCATTACAGCACACTTTACCTAGATCCTTCCCGAAGCCCGACTGCTTGAAGCCGCCGAAGGGCGCGGCGACGTCGGTCTTGTTGTACGTGTTGACGAACACGGTGCCCGCGTCGACTCATTCAACTTTATGAGTTGGGCATTACAGTACACTCGAATTTCAACCTTATAAGCTAGGCATTACAGCACACTTTACCTAGATCCTTCCCGAAGCCCGACTGCTTGAAGCCGCCGAAGGGCGTGGCGACGTCGGTCTTGTTGTACGTGTTGACGAACACGGTGCCCGCGTCGACTCATTCAACTTTATGAGTTGGGCATTACAGTACACTCGAATTTCAACCTTATAAGCTAGGCATTACAGCACACTTTACCTAGATCCTTCCCGAAGCCCGACTGCTTGAAGCCGCCGAAGGGCGCGGCGACGTCGGTCTTGTTGTACGTGTTGACGAACACGGTGCCCGCGTCGATGCGCTCCGCGAACGTGAGCGCACGCGACACGTCCTTCGTGAACACGCCGCTGGCCAGCCCGTACTCCGTGCCGTTGGCGCGGCGGATCACGTCGTCGATGTTTCTGGAAAAACAAGAAAAAATCTATTGACTATCCCCCAATTTTAGTTAATATATATTTCGTCCGTACTGCTCATTTCAATATTTCAAGTAGTATGAATGAGACAAATCATATTTAAACTAAAATCGGTTTAGCAAACGTCTGATAATTTTTATGAAGAGGGTATGAGTTCAACCTTCCATCAACGGTCGTTTTGAAATGCTAGTATCCTCCACAGAAGAGAGAGAAAATAATAATTTAAATACAAAAACTACATAAATACTTAAAGTTTTATTCCGCTTTCCAACTCAGAATATTTTTTCTAAACGTCAAAACATTGTCAGGTCATGTGACATGTGTGTGATAGTGAGGTCATGGTTTCTTGAAGTCAAAAAGAGCTCTTATCAGATTTTTTGCAATAATAAATTAAAAATCACGTTAAAAAAAGATATGATCAATGACAAATGACATTATTATAATAATTAATTTATTTATTTTTACCCTGGATATCTATATGTCTGCCCTGGATACTATCCTACTCATTGAAGCAATCCTAATTCTAGATCAATACATTATTTGTATGGCTGACGTTTTGTTTGAGCTCTCAAAATACATACATATGTTCACGCCTGTTTCCCATGGGGGTAGGCAGAGACTATGGATCTCCACTTACTAAAATTCTTGCAAATATTAAAATATTTATCAGTTATCAATATACGTCTTTTCTATCAGAACTTTCTATCATTTATTCTTAATATGTCTTGGTAACAAACCATACATCGACCAACAAGTGATGGAAATCGGGCACTTAAAATATACAGTCGAAAGTAAACCTCAGTAAGTAAAAAGTCGTCTTACTTGCTGCTAAACTTGCTGATGATCATGATGGGCCCGAAGGACTCCTCCTTGGCGATGAACATATCGTCGGTGACGTCGGTGAAGATGGTCGGCGAGAAGAAGTAGCCGGGGCGCGGCACGCGGGCGCCGCCGTACACCAGGGTCGCGCCTTCCTTCACTCCGCGTTCGCAGTACTACACACAATAAAATTTCTTAGTTTTACACTTGGTCTACTTTATTTTGAGGTTTATTTTGTTTTGGTATTCCAGATACTGTGTGTTAAATTACTAGAGCAGACAAAGTCTTCTAATAAACTGCGCAACAGCGCCGGTTAGTCAATTTTTATCGTGGAACAAAATGTTTTGCACAGTTTATTATGGATTTCATAGCTCTACACATCTGCATTCTTAACAAAATTAGTTACGGATCTGTAGTTATCACCATGTTGCCGCTCGATAGTCCACTATCGATAGCCTAGACTATCGACATTTAATATAAAACCAATACTATCGATAGTCTATTGACAGTATCGGTCCTGACGAAGAACAAACAAAAGTACATATAGATACTATCGATAGTGCTTAATCGATTGTTGATTATCAATTCTCTTGCTCTAAAACAGCTATCGACATAACGTTACTATCGACTATTATTTATCGATTATCGATAATTTTTTGGCAAACTAGTATTACCAAAAATCGAGTTTAGCAATCGATAGTTTTTAATCTACAAATGCCAAATTATCGATGTCACCCACTTGGATAGCACTTACCTCAATGAGCTTGTCCATATGCGCCTTGTGGTTCTGCGGGCCGTGCGCCGTGCTCCTGCTGAGCGGGTCCCCGATGGAGATCTTCTTGGTCTCCTCCACCACCCGCCGCAAGAACTCGTCGTGGATGCGCTCCTCTATGAACAGCCGGCCGGCCGCGATGCAGTTCTCGCCCTTGTTGAAGAATACTGATGCCATACCCTGCAAATTGATTTGCTTGTCAAGTAATTAAAAAAAAAAATTAAATCGCAAATTATACAGTATTTATTTAGACTCAGTGGCAGGATTATTTAGTTACATACAAAAATTGCAAATTAAATAGAAGCTTGTAAAGAGTGCTCACATTTCTGACCGCCTTGTCGAGATCGCAGTCCTCAAATACGACCAGTGGTGATTTTCCTCCCAACTCCAAAGACACCTTCTTCATATTCGACTCCGCGCAAGATTTCATTATAGTTTGACCTGAAAATTGACAACGTTATAATTCAAGATTATTGGAAATCTTTAATTATATGGGTGGTGATAAGGTTTTTGAAAAACTATTTAATTGTGAGGAAAAAGTATAACTTATTAAGACCAATGAAATAATCTCAAACTCGGTGGAGTTGAGTCGTTCTAATAAAGAGTGTGTAATTGACGCGAGCAGAGCAGCCATTCAAAATTACACTCTAAGGTGCGGGAATAAGGTTTATTATGCAATGGTGTGTACCGGACTTATGAGACCGCTTATAGGCTGACCACCTGATAAAAAAGATGATCCGTGCTTCGGAGGGCACGTTAAGCCCTTTCGGTCCCGGTCACTGTCTTTGACATTGGTCGTTACTTAAAACCATGTCAGAGGCCTTTAAGGCGGTTTAAAAACTCTGACACTAGTATTAGTCACTAACACACACGATAAGAAGATTTACCGATGGGAGTGCTGCCGGTGAAGCCGAGCTTGCGCACGGCGGGGTGGTCGGCCAGCGCTTGCCCGCACACGGCGCCGCTGCCCGGCAGGATGTTGACCACGCCGGGGGGGATGCCGGCCAGCGCGCACAGCTCCGCGAACTTCAGCGCCGTCAGTGGACACACCTTAAAAAAAAATGATACGGTCAATTATTTTTGAGCATGCCTACCCATCGCCTTATAAACATAATTAGTTCTCTTCCTTGTCACTAGATGACGCTATAGGTAATTATATTTTTCGAGACTAAAAATCGATTTCACCCCCGATATACTACAACCGATTTTGATGAAATTTCTACCACCTCGGAAGTGCACTATTTCGAATAAGAAGGAATTTTTAAAAACGGGCCAGAAAATGGTGAACATAGATAAAAAAAAATATACAATCGAACATAGAACCTCTTTTCATGGAGTACGTACGTACGATTTTGATGTTTCTAACCTATTAAAAACATCAAAATCTTTACGTAGTACACAAAATAATGACATATGACTTATTTGAATTCAATAAATATTTTTGAAGTATATATTCAACACTGTCACTTTTTTGCTAGTTTTGTGTGCTGTTATCTTTGTAAGCCACTCATCAAGAATAATACGTCTCCTTCAAAGACGCACCATTTCAGCGAACGAACTAACGCGTAAAGTGAGCTATCGCACTACTTTTACAATGCGAAAATGGAATGTTCACTGAAAATGAATGCGAGGTATACTTACAGCAGCGGGTTTCATTACGACGGTGTTGCCAGCCGCGAGACACGCCGCCATTTTCCATGAGAGCATCATGAGCGGGTAGTTCCAAGGAGTGACCAACGCACACACGCCGATAGGCTCTTTCTTAGTCAAAGTTAAGTTTCTGCAATAATCATTTCAGAATATTAGATAAGCCTGATAACAAGTTTATTTGACAAGCAAATTAAAATACACCTAATTTTAAGTTCAAAATGACCTTTGAACGGCTGAATCGATTTTCATCAACCATTCACCGCAAAGAAAAAACCGCATCGAAATTGGTCGATCCGTTCAAGAGTTACGATGACACAGACAGAAATTGGCAAATACTTATACACCCCTCTTTTTGCATCAAGGATGAAAAAGAAAGATCAAATAACGAAGAAGCTATTTCCAAAGTGCCGTATTTTTTCATCGCTTTTCTCAAAGGATTCGCAACGAGCGAATGCTTTGTTTCACGAACTCCCTATTCCATAAATAGGGCACCAGATTTAAGTACGTAACCTTACCTGTTTGGTCTCGCATGGTTGATGGGTATAGTAGCGCCTTGAATCTTGTCGCACCAGCCCGCGAAGTATCTCCACGTCTCTATGGACATGCCAATGTGTGTTTTTAGGGCTAGCGTGTACACTGCGCCGGAGTCTATGGACTCTATGGTCGCGAGCTCCTCTTTGTGCTTCTCCATCAAGTCCGCCAATCTAAAAAGGAAAGAGTAAATTTGTATGACGAGGTCGTATTCCAATACTTTGACTCTCGCGATTTTTTTTTCATCGGTTCATACTTTTTGGATTAAATTAAGGTTGTTTAAAATAAACTAAAAATAGGTATTGATTAGAATTTGAAATTGAGACAAGTGTGATATGATAATGATTGGCTGTCAGATATTGCTTTAGTATTATTAAGTTCGCCTATTGTGCTATACAAATTGTCTTTTGTACAATAACTCATAATCATCATCATCATCATCAGGTCTTCTCGCCTCCACTGTAAGAGCACGACCCACTCTGTACTGCTACAGCCATACTTGGCCAGAGCAGCTAGAGGGTTTGGGCTCTCCACGCTGGCCAGACGGGTTGGAGAGGTCTCATTGATGTTTATAAACTTTGTTTAGATTGTATTTTCTAAGTCTCCTTTGAGTCGAATTTGGAGTGCCCCTATTCTAATCTGCCAGAAACCACACGACAAACAATAAATAAATAAATATAAAAATACGTATATATCCCAATAATTTGGATAAAATAGATAGATTACCTAAACAGCAGCGCCCCCCTCTCCCTGGCGCTGATCTTCGACCACTCCCCCTCCTCGAACGCCCGCTTGGCCGCCATGACAGCTTTATCCACGTCACTCACCGACGCACTCTGCACTCTACATATCTCGCTCTCATCGCTAGGGTTAACTATTGACAACGTCTTCCCACTGTCAGAGTTCACAAACTCCCCGTTAATGAACAACTGCGTAGGGAACCTAATCTTCATCTTATTCACTTCCAACTCAACTCCTTCGTACGCAATTTCAGTATTGCCAGATCCTCCTCTAGATTTCAATATGGCCGCCGTACAGAACTCTTCGAAAGTCGTGTTCATGTAAATATCTTCGTTCTGTAATTCTAGATTTGCTATATCTTTGACTTCCTCGACTAGCCGCACCACGTCCATACTGCCGGCTCCGGAGTTGAAGAAATCTGTGTCTTCTTCGATGTCGATGCGGAGGATGGCTTTCCAGATTTCGCGGGCGTTTTCAACGAATTGCTTCTCTTCGGCCGACAGTTCGAGGGAGACTTTGCTTTCGCCCGCTTTGAAGAAGTTTTGGGCGTTTATCATTTTGCCGTTCACTTTCAGTCTTTGGATGTTTAGCTGTAGGAGAAATATTTTTTGGAAATAAACATTATATCGTAGAAATGTATATCACAATGTAAAATAGTCATTACACCTACTCGACGTATACGCCATGGAAATATAAGCTTTATATCATAGTCTTTACAATAGAAAATGAAAAGGTTAATTTAAATTTATGACGCGAGAAATGATGTCTTATTGATTGACAAAGCGAATTGCCTTAAGCGTTTTCATAAATTGAATCAGTCGAGTATTACCTTAACTCCATCGTTAGCAGTGATCATCAACCCAGCTTCGTGCACTATCGCCGGAGCCTTCAGCCCCGGTATGACCAGCCTATCTCCCTGCGCTTCATACTCGCCCTCCCATAGACTAGAGCCGAAGAACTTCAACTCTATGGTTTCCTCGCTGCCTTCGACGAAGCCGTCCTTAGTCTGTGGTTTGATGGAGGTGGTAGCCCCGGGTGAGGAGTCCAGGCCTCGGATGAAGTTATGTAATGCTACGCCTCCTTTTGACCAGTCGATCTGAAAAGGATTACTTTGTTACTTTAGTCAAAAGAGGGTGTCAAAGGAAAAGGCAAAAGGACTTTTGCGTTTTCTTTCACTTCGTCCGTTAACGACCTTCTTGGCTTCGGCCGTTAACGACTCTTCTTCTACCCTTTTCTCTCTTGGCTTTCACTTTTTCTTCCATGATCTTTTAAGAAGTCACCCGAATGATTTTTTTTTTGTATACGAAAGTGGAGAACGTAGTTAGTCGTAGTTTCATATGTTACTAAACTGCCTAAAGGCACTTTTCTTCCCGACTGTCACCTGATTATAATAGGCGACATCAACGACTTAGCCCTACCTTTTTCGATGTACGGATGGAGAATGTAAAATCTTAATAATTGGGGACTTACTTGGTGTGTTTCTGGCTTGAAAAGTGCAGGGTCATAGGTGGCTCCTTCCTCAGTTTGTTTGATTTTGGGTGCTGTGCCATTCGCAACCATGTTTACAGATTTTGCTAAAGCTTTAATACCTACAAAACAAGGTTTTATTAATATTTCGTATCGTGTTAAAGCGTTGTTAATGGTATATAGGTAATATTTTTTTCTTAAGGTTTCAAAATATACTTAAACTATTTCAGGTAGTCCGTAATAGCAAATAACTTCCCCAAGAAACATAGTAATCATTCAAAAAATTAAAAATATTTATAAAATAAATTTTAAGGGTAAATTCAGTCCATGATACTGAACATCTTTCCCCAAGGAACACGTATCGAAATATGAAAAGTAATTTTTGCCTACTAACTATCAAAGTTGACCGATCAGCTGAGAAAGCCAAAAATCCTACAAATATTATAAATGCCAAAGTGAAATTTGGTATGTATATAGTTTTGAGACTCGGGGTAGGAAATTCTCACGGGGAGCGAAGCCCGCGGGTACAACTAGTTCTTTTTATATTTTGACATATGTTTCTTGGGGAAGTTGTTTTCGATAGACAGCGAACGGGTCTAGTTTCATTAGGAAGATATATAACTTTCGTTCTCACCTTCGGGGTACAAGTATTTGTTGTAAATTGAGTCAACGGTATCGTCCAGGGTGACGGGGAAGGTTTCTTGCAGCAGTATGGGGCCGGTGTCGAGCCCATCGTCGGCCCAGAAGATGGACAGCCCGCAAACTGTGTCGCCCTCGATTAGTGTCCTTTACAAAATTATACAGAATTTTTACGGACTTTAAAAAGTACAGTAGCTATGCTACAAAAATAAATGGCACGGATGTGCGTGCATGCTGTAGGCGTGCCTCTAAGGCCGCATCTTTGCGAAAGCGCCAGTGCCGCCTTTGTAGCGTGCCGAAGACAACCCAAGCAATTAAAGGAATAGATTACGCGAAGACCAAGGATGTATGCAAGTAAACTAGAGGGTTAAGCATGTCACACTAATATTATAAAGGCGAAAGTTTGTGGGTGAGTGTATGTTTGTAACTTCTTCACGCGATAACGACTGACTGCAATTTTGATAAATTAACACATAGGCTACTTTAGGCGCGGGTAACACCGCGGGGCGCAGTTAGTCAAATATAAAATTAGCTAACTATTCACGTCACAGAACACTGCATAAATAATTGCTTACGGTCTTATTATAAAACGAGAACTAACTACTAGAACTACGACTTGGTTTAAACCATCAAATTTGATTGGGTCATAAGAGAAGGTGACATATTGCGGGTCATCGTGTTTTCGGCGGAAAATGGTTAAAACCAAATACTTAAGTTAGACCACGTTTTACAATAAGATGGTAAAGGTTTACGACACATAAAGTTAGAAAACGTGATATTAAGTAATTATGGAGTTTTTGATAGATAAGTAAAATATGATAACTTGTGACACACATCGTTGATAAGCTGCATATAAACACGTCTGCGTTTAAAAACATTAGGTACATTTTTCTACGTTGGCCTGGGAGATAAGAAAAAACTTAGAATGTAGCTAGTGGTAAAAGCCGCTGGAGGAATAGGTGAAAACCCGTTATTATTTTGGTTTCTTTTTCCGCATTCTCGCCCACCATCACGCTAACAGTGGCCTTCGAGTATTGTGGCCCTGGGCTCTGTCTGCTTATAAAAAGCCGCAAAACCCAAAAGGCTCTGTCTGCCCCATTATTACGGACAATGATGTGTTATTTTATGTACGTAGTTCTAGGTACAGTCGGCCAATGAGATGCCTGGGCCGGCCCTCTACCTATGTCTTGAATTTTCTCAAAATAATATTAACTTGAAAATGTATATTAGAAAGATTTTAATCTCGTTGGCCAACTGTGCTCCTCCATTTTTGGAAGTCGGTTAAAATTATAGTATCCTTGGGTTAGTATCCCATGACACAAGCTTAAGTTTCACTCACAAACCGTGACGTCATAGTTTTTTGCAGTCAAATAGCGCTTTTTAACCGACCTAAAAAAAGGAGATGTACCTATATTACGCGATATCCTCGTCAACCGTGTGCTGATTTTGATGATTCTTTTTTTTATTTTTGAATGCCTTTACTCCCAAGTTGATCCCGTATTAATTTAGTGAAGGCATGATGAAGAACTTTGGAGACATGGAAAAAACTCCTTAATGAAATTGAAGTCGATTGTTTTTTGTTAACATTTTAATTTTTGTTATTGTAGTCAAGTTTTTTTACCCAGGACCCAATTAGGCACATTACAGCACTGATAAGCACCATCAACGTTTATATAACCCATAACTGACGATTGTCACGCAGAAATGATTGCGCCTTATTTTTAGACCATATCGACCCATTGATAACCCGACGATACCATAGATACGCTTCTCAAGTGTTTATATAATAATTGGTTTATGTAACTTATGGTATTTTTCCATGGGAATTCACACAACGCAATTAAAATTGATGCGCTACTTTGCTCCCCACAAAAGCATCTTTGGGCTGGACAAAGCGTAGTCTAACTCATCGTGGCTTCAGCGATCTCAAATTGCGCGATTGGAAGAATGTTGTATGACAATACGGATGTGGACTAAAACCATTTTTTGGCTATCAAGTAGATTGGTATACATTTTTCTTTACTATGATTAGCGAATAAGGCATTAAAATTTTACGTGACGTCACGTTCAGGTACGATTTTCACCAGGTGACTTAAGTCGCTCCCAGTCCGAAACTTTGAAGCACTGTATCTTTGCGGATTTTTTACTAATTTGCTAAATTTAAATATGGGCAATTAAATTTTGACAATAATTAATTTTTTATCCAGACGTCATTCTTATTGACCAGCTCTCGTAGCATGGCACTGTAAAGTTTATATCGCATGACATGATGGTTACGTCCCGCTGCTATGTAGAGCGAGATAGTGATAGACGGTAGCGCTCGATAAACCCTGTCGCTGGTGCTACGCTATAGGGGCAGGGGTGCCTTAACCGTGTTATGGACCCCGAAGAATCTTTTTTCGCCCTCCTAAATATAATGATATACCCCATATATAGAACACACATAAAATGATATGTCTTTTTGTGGCCACTCCACCTTACACCGTTGCTGTAGAGCTTGTTAAACAAAAACTCACCAGTTAATAGAAGACGCCCCTCTATGCCTGGGCAGTATACTGGGGTGGTAGCAAATACTTTCATATTTGGGGTATGTGATCACTTCCATGGGGATGAACTGTGTGCAGAACGGAAGAACATTGATGTCTGCATTTACCTAAAAGAGAGAAAAATATTAATTTTTTGACCATTAACATAAATATAGCCCTTTTCCAAGTCTCGTTTGTAGTTACTAGAATAATGGGCCAATCAAATCATGATGTGCCACATGTTTATGCCTGCCTGCTTGTTTTTCGTATGTGTAAGTGGCCAACACTGTTCTCAGATTTTTCAAGCTGCTGAAAGGAATTGACATAGCGTATAGACTGCTATATAACGATAACAGCTGAAACCAACGGCTTTCTGTGCTTTCCGAAGCACGGAAGAGCTAGATAATTATTTATGCCACTTGTGGTCACCCATCCAAGTGCGGACCACGCGCGGACTTTACTTGCGAATTGCTAGCATGCGTACTCCCACTGGGCCTAAGAGTGATTGTCTACCCGTCATGAATGATGATACCGTCCTACATATCCTAATACTCCCTATTACCGCTGTTTTCTGCTGCTCGATTTTCATCCATCATACTGATACAGCAATTTGACTTTCCTGGGGGTCACGCCATTTCAATGGAATATTCCTTTCCGATATCGTTTTCCTACCGGTACAAAAATGAGGACTACCCTTGTCTCAATACGAATGGAAGGGTAACTTGTGATATGTTCATGCACTTATTTTTGACAAAAATTAAGCTGTGTAAGACACGTGTCCGATATCTCAAGTTTACATTTTAGTCACTGAACTCGAACAAACGCGATAAACTCCAGCCAAAACACATATTTTTTGTATTGTACACGCCAGTTACCCCTTTCCGCGAGAGGTAATGGGCCTCTCGCGGGTCTGCTGGAAGAAAGCGGGTCTGCTGGAAGAAATTTATTTAGAAATAAGTAGCACCTGTTTACTTTGTTTACATTTATGTGTTCTTTGTAAATTGATTACATGAACCAATTAAATTAATATATTCGAAGATACGATGCAAACTCCGTAGGAAACTGATATCGCCAAATTATCCAACAATAACATAACACTAGCGTTCGCGTGTAAACTGCGCGTTTCGCAGACCTTCGTTTATCGGGCGAAATCCAAGGTGACACACAAAGATGCTCAGATCAGGGTTATCTCAATACATGGCTGCCACTGTCAAGCATAGACATTAAAAAGATATATAACTATGTTGATGCCTTTCCTTTAATTCCTATAAGTTAGTGGCCAACTCGAGGCAAGTACTCGTCTAGAGCGTTTGCGTCAACCGAGCAAATGGTATAACCGTCATATAGACAAAAAGTCTTGTTAGAAGAAAGGGTTAACATCCTTTGACCTTTCATCATCATCATCATCATCAGGTCTTTTTGTCTCCACTGCAGGAGCACGACGCTCTCTGTACTACCCGAGCCAAACTTAGCCAGAGCTGCCTTGCTGAGAGGTCTTGGCCTACACTCTCCACGCTGGCCAGACTGGTTGTAGAGGTCTCATTGATGTTTATAAGCTTTGTTTAGCTTGTATTCCCTAAGTCGCCTTCTACGACATCCACGGGAAGACTAGGAGTGGTCCTATTCTACTCTGCCGGAAAACACAAGGCAAATTTTGCCCTTTGACCTTTGCTTCTTCTAAACAAATAAGCTCAGATTTTAAAGGTGTCATAAAGTGGCGTAGCTAGGGGGACAAAGGCCCTGGTGCATTATTCATTCGACATTTTACTTTGGAGCATCGAACACGCCTTATCATTTATCTCCGTAGGTACCTATAAGCACCATATGTTAGCCACATAAGCTACAGTGGTGACCCATAAACTACAATTTGAATAAAAAAAAATAGAAATTAAAAAAAAAAATCTTGTGAGCAGGCTCCGAGACTCGAGGCTCGAGCCGGCTAACAAGATTTTTTTTTTTTAATTTTTTGAATTTTTAAAATTTTTCATTTTTTTTCAAAGCTGAGGCTAAAAGGCCCCCTGAGCTCCGGGGCCCTGGTGCACTGCACCACCTGGCCCTATGATAGCTACGCCACTGGTGTCATACAATAGTGCATATTTTTGTTAGAATCAATTTTCCCTCTCTATCTACTAAAAGGTTGTATATGGAGACGTGAATTTTTTTGCGGCAGGAACACTACACACTGCGAATTTTTTTTAAATTTCAGACTCTTTCAGAAAATTATGAGAGCTAAGTAGAGTTTTGGAAATCTTTGGGAGAGGCCTAGATAGATAGATGTCATTTATTCCTTAGAATATGGTAATACAATGGTGTTATCAGGTACAAGTGCGACATACTCTGCCTAATAGGCGTAGGAATGTTAAGTTAAATTAAATTAAACTTTAGCAATATTACAATTAAATTTATACATTATTAATAGCTTTGTCTAAGAAATATCCAAATTAATTCTGTTCATTTAGTCATGATAGTTAGTGTTATATATTTGTCAATATTTCACTCTATTAATTTTAACATTTTATCTTACAAATTTCATTTAAACATTTCATCGATTTCGTAAAAACATTTGTCTAATAGCCAGTTAAATAACGTTGATTTAAAAATTTTAAAGCTAGTTATTTCTCTAATTTTCCTCGGTAAGTTATTGTACAATTTGATTGTCATACAATAAACATTCTCACTGTAGAGTTTTATTCTATGTGTTGGTATATATAATTTAGTTGGGTTCCTACTGTTGACTTTTTTTGTTACCGCGTCATGTAAGGGGAAAATATGTGGTTGTCTTCTCACAAACAGGCATATTTCGAATATATAGAGACAAGGAAGCGGCAAAATTCTTGCTTTTTTGAACAATGGTTTACAGTGATCGCGATAGTCTGCTCCGTGCAGTACTCTTATACATTTTTTTTGAAGAGTAAATGCTCTATTGATCTCTACCGAGTTGCCCCATATAATCAGACCATAGCGTAGTACTGATGCCACATATCCATGGTATGCTAAGAGCGCAGTTTCTTTAGATGATGTCGTCTTTAATCTACGAAGGACATATACAAACCTCTCCAGTTTTTCACAAATATTATTAATATGTTCTTTCCAGTTAAGATTTTTGTCTATACTTATACCTAAAAATAAAATATGGTCAACTTGTTTTAGCTTGTCATTATTATAGATTGCATTAAATTGTATTGTTTTATTGTTATAAGGATGAAAATTAATTATTTTAGTTTTTTCCACATTAATATTTAGTTTATTTTGTATTAGCCAGGTGTCAATATTTTTAAGTTCTAGGTTTACAACCGCATCTAAATCTTCGTCCTTTTTACATTTTATTAATAAGGTGGTGTCATCTGCGTATAGAACAGACTCGTGTTTGAGGCATTTGGGTAGGTCATTTATGTAGAGTAGGAACAACAACGGAGAGAGCAGTCCCCCTTGTGGCACACCCCGTCTATTGTTAAATTGCATAGGAGATCTAAAAAGAGTCTTTGTGTTGCCAATCATTTTTGCTATTTCTGTATATTGTTGTCGGTCAGATAGGTAGCTTTTAATCCAGTCATTAGCATTGCCTCTAATTCCGTATTTATCTAATTTATTTAATAGTATATCGTGGCAGATGGAATCGAAGGCTTTGGACAAGTCTAGAAAGACACCCGCAACAGACATTTTTTTGTCTAGGGCTTCCGATATCTGATATACTAAAGAGAAACAGGCCACCGCTGTTGACATGTTTTTCCGGAAACCATATTGATTAGCTACTAGTATCTTGTTTTTTTCTATAAAATTATAAATTTTGTTCCGCATTGCCATTTCAAATATTTTTGATAGAATCGGAACAAGTGTTATTGGTCTATAATTATTAATTTCACTTCTATCCCCCTTTTTATATAATGGTATGACACGTGATTTCTTTAAAATTGTCGGAAATACGCCTTGCTCAAATGAAGAGTTTAAAATATGACACAGTGGTTGAGCAATATAGAGCGCACATTTTTTTATTAATTTTGTGTTAATCTCATCGTAACCAGCAGAGTGGGTGTCTTTTAATGATTTTATTATTTTAATGATGTCGTAAGGGTCTAGTGGATTTAGGAATAAACTATTTGCTAAATTATTTATATAAGAATAATTTGGTTTATTACCATTGTTTTTATTTGTTTGTGATGTGTTAATAAAATATTCATTAAACTGTTTACAGATCTCGGTTGGTTCTGTTACTTTTTTGTTATTTGTCTTTATTTCTTTTATATCAAATTTTTGGTCAGTTGTCTTATTTTTGATAATATTCCATGCCGCCTTGCATTAATTTTTGGATTTTATTAGCATGTTTTTGTTATTTATTCGGTTTTCTATGTCCAGCAGTGGACGTTATGCGGGGGAAATGATGATGAAGAAGTAGAGTTTACAAATTAAATAGTTATAAGGCGATTGATTTATAACATGTATTCGGAAAATTAAAATTTCATACTAATTCAAATTAAATTTAGTTTTTTCGACATTTTTTGTCCCGTGAACTCAAAGTCGGCATTCGCAACTACGGAACCCTAAACCCTGCACGTGGCCCGACACGCACTTGACCGGTTATTTTACAGATGGCTAAACCTACAAATCCTGAATTGTAAGCAGCACGTACCTAAATACAAAATGCAGTTAGTAGCTAACCAATCTTGCGGAATGTCTTACTACACTGTACATAATTACAGTAGGTATATGGACGTCAAAGTTTCTACATTCTATAAAGCCGATTACCTTGCTATCGCTATCGATAGTACCGATTACGAAAGCTTAACTTCCCTTTACTTAGCTCATACAAATTTATTAGTTAAATAGCTCGTAAAATACCTATGAATAAAAGTTTTATTTTCTTTTGCATGAAATACGATGAAATGACGACCTCTGTGGCCTTGTGGTCATCGTGCCTCACTGTCACACCAGAGGTCATGGGTGAAGATGGAAAATGTTCTTTTTCAGATTAACCTGGGTCTTTGATGTCTTTCTAAATATGTATTTGTTATAAAATATAGTATCGTTGAGTTCGTATCACATAACCATAATCAGGCCTGTGTCACTTCACTCCCCGTTTAGGTATCGAAAATATACCTACATTATTACTATGCGCGCGGCGACCACTTCGAAGTGGCAAATTCAGTGAAGTGAATCGTATGTCTAGAGTTATAAGAATAAAATTGGCTTGCAATGCACTTCTAGGTACCTAAACGAAGAGGTGTCGAGTTCTGACGTGAGCTAAAATAAACCATATCGTTAACGACATTGAGTAGATATATCTTTATTCCTTTGTTGAGTAAGACTTCTGTACGTGACCATACCATAATAAAATAACCCAAGTCTCGAACTAACTTTGGGGCTAGCTCTTTATTTATTATTATTATTTATTTAAATGGCAAGGCGATGGAATGGAATGAAGAGAAGAGTCAGCCAATCCTAGCTTCTCAGTCAACATTCCCAAGTGAGTTTGGGGTGTTTGAAGAAATGATTTTGTTTTTTATTAGGACTTCCTATTTGCGTTACTTATTGGGAATACGGAGTGCCGCCCAGACACAGATACAAATTGGGAAGAATATTAGTTACAATAAGAAACACTGAAACAAATCGGGAATTTTAATCTCATTGAGTAAGTGTTACTTCAGAGGGTGTTACTATATAAGCGATTTTTGGGGCTACAAAATAGCGTTCCAAGTAAAACTCATTGGCAACAGCCGGTAATAAATAAAGCGTAAAACGGAGCAGTCACTATCGGAAGTGAGATGAGGCTAGTGCTGAGTAGTGTGATAGGAGAGGTCACGGGTGCAGCGGGGCTGCTCAAAATTATACGCAGCATGTGGTGGAGGCATGGCGGACTTAGATCGACACTCATAAAATTACATTAATTATATCTGTTCAGAGTTAATTTTTAAATCAAAGATAAATTTTAAAATCTACTGTATTATATTATTATATAAACATATTAAATCAACTGTAAAAATGGGCTTAGAGGTGAAAGACGAAGGTGCAGGTAGGCCTTCTTTATACTGCCACCAAAATCAAATTATCATAAATAAGTAAAATAAAATAAACGTGTAACATATGTATTGGCATTAAATTAAATAAATATACATATAGGGACAAATTACACAAATTGAGCTAACCCCAAAGTAGTAAGTTCGACTTGCCTTAACTGGGGATCGAACCCGGACCCTCTGGGTGGTGGACTAGCTTTGTGACCACTACGCTAAGGAGGCCGTCATAACTATATTGATAGATTGATTTGACAGTAATTTTTCATATTCATCCGGAATTTGGTAGGATTCCCAGTAAAGGTTATACTTGGACTTCATTTTAAAAGTGTTTGTTTTATGTTTATTAATTAATCCTAGTTTATGAGGATAAATCCACCAAAATTACACAAAAGAAGTAGGTTGTGAAATGTAGTGCTTTAAAATGTGATGATTATTGCAATTATAATATTTTAAAATAAGTGAGCAACTATTTTAACTTGTGATTTTTACGACACTACCACATACATGAAATTTGAAAAAAATTACTGGCCAAGTGCGTGTCGGGCCACGCGCAGTGTAGGATTTCGTAGTTACGAATGCCGACTTTGAATTCACATGACTAAAAACTTATTTTGTATTAAGTTTGTATGAACAAGTACATTTTATAAGTCCCTTATATTTTTTTAATTTGTACAGTACTTAACTCTGATAGTTTTCCTTTAAGTTTTCATAATTATCAGTTTTCTATACTACAGCTGTGAATTTTTTCACATGTCCAGAAATGGTGTGGGCTCAAGCTTCCAATATTTTTATTTGGGCACCTTTTCAGCATGATTAACCGGTCAAGACCCGCATGGCACGATATTTTACTATTGTGTCTGGTATTGGCGGATCTCAAACACTTAATAGATTAATATACATAACCATGCCAAATTACAGCTTTCTAGTACTTATAGTTTCTGAGCAGAACCTCGGAGAGACAGACATATAGATAGACAGGCAAACATAGCAAAACTATAAGGGTTCCTTGTTTACTACAGAATCTTTAAAAGAGGGAACTATTATGTTTAAAGATATCAGCTACATATTTAAAGTGCACTCACAGATTTGTACTGTTCCAACACCTCTGGTATGACTTTTCCCTTTATTCTCCATGTTTTGTATTTGTAAACTGGCTTTCCATTCTGTGCGGCAATTGTGGCTGTAAGAAATATCATTCATGTATTTTTACACTTTAGTCAAAATAAATATTGATATGATGATTTAACCTTTTCACTGCTAAAGTCAATTTATCCGACATTCTAATATATCTTCTTGGTGGAATTACAGGAAGGCCTTGGATTCTCTGACCTAATTCCAAAATGGGCCCCGAACATGTTTGTTAGATAAACCCCATGTTCACGGTTAAAGTACCTTTGCCTCACAATGGGACACTTAACAGACTTTAAATAAATAAATAAATAGAAATCTTTGGAAGAAGAAAATACTACGAAACTTTAGTACTTATATAAGTAAATTATTTCCTCTGGGTCTGGGTTAAATTGAACTTTAAATAAGCATTAAAATTAAAATGAATGATCACAATGACGAATTACCTAAGTATGTATTTGAAGCAGATATTTTCATGAAGACTTACCAAGTGGGTCCTCCCGGTTGCCTTTGTCCTGTACTGTGAACACACCAACCACCTCATGCCCATCGCGCTGAAGTAACTTGAACACTTCAGCTGCAAACGTGCTCTGACCAATGATAGCTACACGCAGAGACTTCTTTGGCGCCTGAAATACAGGGAAAAATAAAGAATTAAATTTCCAAGATAGAACCACGATTTAGACAGTGTTAAATAATAGTTAATAAAAAATAAAGTAATTACCTCTTCGGTTATGGACACTGGAGGCATGATTGATTAAGAAATATACTTGAAGACAAAATAAACAGAACAGTAGAGTCGGACGAACCCTACCGATAACTGAACCGCGATTCGACTAACTCGAGCACTGATTGACGCTCCTTTTTAATGGAGCCTGAGGATTACCGATAACAGCTTTGACATCACTTATCATAAGTTACGTATGAAGTATAAATTATAAAACTTTTTCACAAAATACAATCTAATCTAAATAAAATAAAATCTCATTTCCCGCTCCCGCTCTTTCTAAAATCAGCTGGCGGGTGACATTGACATTTGTTTGATTGACGTATGCTATGCAGACCATAGAGTTAGGATAGTTGTACCCATTGTACCCATGTTGTACCTATGCAGAATGTCCTCTACGAGTTTTTGGCGGGAAGTCAAGGGGTTCAGTTGGAGTTTGCTTTAAATTGTTATGCAAATTGTTTCTAGTGGACTTTATAATATGAAATTGGTGTAGTTTGGTGTTATAAATGATCAGTGGACTTGTACTATAGATTTATCGCCAAAAGCTCCCTCTTAAGGGAGCTTCTGGCGACAAATCTATACGAGTCCACTGGTTTTCATAGCCGACTGAGTGGCGGACGGCGCCTACAGACGCCCACCGCAGTCGGCAAATTAATATCACTACAGCCGCACTATGACTGTTCACTTTAAACATTTTACATATTGTCCATTAGAATGATCATTTATAACACCAAACTACACCAATTTCATGGGTCCATATTGGCTCTCATAAAATTCTAAATCATATTCTTTATCTTACTACCGATTTGAGTTCATAATCATCACTCTTCATAATTTTATTCTTCATACTTTTTTTATTCATACATTTTTATTACTATCATCGGAGCTCATAACATTTAGAGATCATGATTTTTTTATTCATACTGTTGCTACCAAGAACAAGTTTAAATTCATAATTTTTTTTTTCATACTTATAACATCTACAACTCATAACGTCGTTGTTCAGAATAGTTTACTTTATAAAGGACAAGTATCATAGTTTTTGTATTAATAAAAGCAATACCAAAAAAAAAAATATTTTTACGTAGATTTGTCTTTGTAACGCATAGAAATGGATGACTTCGACCAATAATAAGATGGGTTTTATAAGTTTGACGTATTTGTCAGTGTGTCTGTCTATTTTTCAAACGAAAATTAGTTTCTGGCGCTTCGCCGGCCGCTACCGGGGCACGCTCGCTTCGCTCGCTCAGCTCGCGCGCTGATGGGGTCACAGTTCTAACCTAACCTAACCTACTGTTCTGGCAGCAATTGGTTTAATTAAACGACTTAACTCTAGTTTTATAAGTTTGTCTTATCTGTGTGCGTGTCTGTTTCCTTTTCTATCAAAAAATAGTTTCTAGCGCTTCGCCGGCCGCTGCCGCGGCACGCTCGCTTCGCTCGCTCGGCTCGCGCGCTGTTGGGGTCACAGTTCTAACCTACTTTTCTGGCAGCAATTCATTTTATTAAACAAAACAGTAAATCCATTACAACCCTCGACCAAAAATGATTTGGGTTTTATAAGTTTGACATAACTGTCAGTGTGTCTATCTACTTTTCTATCAACAAAGTTTTATAACTTTGACTTACCTGTCAGTGCGTCTGTCTACTTTCATTTAATGAATGATTGTTACCTAATCCATTTCATTTACACTTATGATTATTTTAATTTAGATAACTGTATAAAAGTGAATATATTAGTATAAAACAAATGTTTGATTATAGATATTATCATTTTCAATAATAAGGATAAAACATTAATGATTAAGAAATTAAAAAAAAAAAATATTAGAAAAAACAAATGTATGAGTATAATAGTTATTAATTCGAATGGTAAGGAGTTTAGATCATTAGTATAAACAAATATATGAAAACAAATATTATTAAAAACGAAGTGTATGATTAGTGATATTATGAATTCCAATGATTATGGTTTAAAATCATTAGTATTTCAATTTTTTATGAAGAATGATCGTTATGATTTAAAATGGTATGAGAAACATTTTCGGACTTCCGATGATATGAGTTAAAAAGTTATGTAAGACAATGCGCACCCCAATTTCATATTATAAAGTCCACTAGAATCAATTTGCAAAACAATTTAAAGCAAACTCCAACTGAACCCCTTGACTTCCTGCCAAAAACTCCTCTACATAGATTACTAATTAATAAGTTACGTAGAGTTAAGTATCGATTTTGATTTGCAAAGTTACAAAGTAGTACGTACTTGACCTAGGGTCTGGGGTATTGATTGAGTGGGTCTGAAATTATGGCGCCACCGGTTGTTTTTAGGGTTCCATAGTAAGTAAACAAGGATCTCTAGTTTCGCAATGTCTGTCCGCGGTTTTAGTCAGAGACTATAAAAGTAATGGTTCAAAACTACATTTATCTTGGTTCCACTGTGTCCAATGAGGGAAGTTGTGAGGACGAAATAAAAAGACGCTGCACTGTGACGAGATCAGCCGTCGAAAAGCTCACGAAAATTTGGAAGGATCGCAGAATTACCAAAAACACCAAGGTTCGGCTTATGTACTGTTTAGTCTTTCCAATTTTCCTATATGGAGCTGAAACATGGACATTAAGACTGAATGAGCGGAGGAAAATCGATGCCTTAGAAATGTGGTGCTGGCGTCGACTTCTCAGAATAACTTGGACAGCCCACCGCACTAACATCTCCATATTGAAGGAATTACGAATTAAGAAGAGGCTCTCGTCGATTGTGCAGTTACGAATCCTTAAATTCTTCGGCCATGTCACTCGCAAAGAACACTCTATGGAGCGTTTGGTGATTCAGGGTCGAATTGAAGGCAAGCGCTCACGTTGTCGGTCTCTAACGAGGTGGTTGGATCTTATCAAGGCTGTAACACAGTGCCCGGCAACGGAATGCTCCAAAAAAGCCGCAGACAGAGACATGTGGAGAAAAATCGCTAGAGCAGCGGCAATGGACGTAAGAGTGTACGACTAAGAAGAAGATAAAAGTAATAGTAAGCTGTAATTTGGCATAGGTATGTATATTAATCATGACGTTATTCATGAGGAAAACAAAGAGGAAAAAGTGGTCAATTAAAATTTTTGATTTTTTTTTTCTTTATCTCCCGTACGTGTAAAGCGGGAGTTAATTTTTTTATTCGTGTAGGGTATGTACCGTTAAATAGGTTGATGTAATTAAATAATTAAATAATATTGTGAGTACCCGTACAACGATACCCCACACGAGGGGTTAGTCAAGAAGAAAATAATTGACTTCCACTTTAGTTGTATGGGAGTTACCAAAAAAAAATTTTTTTTAGTAAGTTCTCTCAAGAAAACATGAAAATACATGTAGGTAGGTACTTCGTACAAACAACATGTTTGAAACAGTACTTACTTAGGTACATAATACCCAACCCATGTAGAAGAAAAAGACGTATAAAATATCTTTGTATTTATTTTACAAAATACATTTCATCCGATGGTTTTCTTAAGAGGAAGCGAGAGCTAGCGAAAAAACATTCATTATTAAGTATTAAATTATATACAATATTAAATATCTACTGTATTTGTCGTTGTTATTTATTGTAATTCAAATAAATACCTATGCAAAAATACTTAATTACAGTTTATTAAATAAATAACAATTAGGTTCCACTCCTTCCTTCGGAAAGGCGAGGTATTTTGAATTGAAAGTTTGAAAAATTCTGTGTGGTAAAATCGGTTAAATATTTTTAAGGCTTTATGAAGGTTCTTGAATGCTTACTTACATTGTATTTACGTAGGTACCTACAAACATTTTACATGCACTGTCTTTATTTAACAAACAAATAGAGATAATTTTTCGAACCGGTTACAAGCGGATTAGGAGTTGTTTAATCACGAGGTTATTAAAACAGTGTGGCATTTGTAATAAATAAGGAATCATATTGGCTAGTGGTCATACGTCATACATACCTACTAGGTAAAATGGTTTTTCTAGAATTGAACGGTATTCGAGTATTCTATCTGATTCGGATACTCGGATATAGTACAGTCGACCAACGAGACACCTGGGCCTGAAAATGTATATTCAGAATTCTAAATATACATTTTCACGTTATTATTATTTTGAGTTTAAGAGAAAATTCAAGATATAAGTAGAGAGCCGGCCCAGGTATCTTCAGAGGCGTTACTCCATAAAATAATATGATAGTCGTCCTACTTCTATGTCAAACCCAGATTAAAGTTTATCTTCATACATTTATGCTCAATGTTTCTTGACACTGAAACGTGGATACGCAGTAACGTTCGTCTTGCGTACCTAACGCTTTTGTAGTAACCCCCAGGTCTTGACTAAGGAAAAAAAAACGAAAATTATGAGAATACTCAGACAATTTATATTTTCTCCTCTTCAAGGTTGTATATAAACCAACATATGATATGTCATAAATAACAATCTCATTCACCATCCACTGGACTCAATTCCACGTTGTTCTTGCATCAGTAATTTTTTTTTAACATCAAATTATGGAATTACATTAAGAGACATACACTGCGAACTAACTTACAACAGTTACAACAACTGGTCATCAAAGACAATGCTTAGAGAGATAGAGCTAGTCGAGTAGATGAAGTCAGCTCTTTCCTTTTTCAACCCCCGACGAAAAAAAGGGGTGTTATAAGTTTGACGTTAAGGTCTTGCTGTCTGTCTGTGGCATCCTAGAGCTCGAAGGGATAGACGGTTTTCGATGCGGTTTTTTACGTGCTTATGTAGCTTTGCAACGCTTAAATGTAACGGCTTTCACTAACAAAAAAGAGAGCGCTACGGATAAAAATTTGTATCTATCGATAGTTCCACTATCAATTTAAAAAAAAGAGTGTTAAAAACGCCATCTGAGTAACACTCTTTTTTTTTAAATTGATAGTGGAACTATCGATAGATACAAATTTTAACCGTAGCGCCCTCTTTCAATTTAAAAAAAAGAGTGTTAAAAACGCCATCTGAGTAACACTCTTTTTTTTAAATTTGCTTACCAAATAAACTTTTATTCTAACCAACTTTATTCTAATATCATTGAATTTGCTCTATAGGATTATTGTTTGTTTGTTTGTTTGTTTGTTTGTTTGTTTGAACTCTTTATTGCACATTAAACATAAACACTTGAGATACAAATCATATACTTGTATTGTATTGTATTCGAAAACATTCCAACTCCGTGAAAGATTCCGAAAATTGTATGCAGAATAAATGCAATCTTTTTATTCCTGAAAATATTTTATATGTATGGACGGCTAATTTCAATACAAAACAAGTACTTCTTTTTTTAAATATTTTTTAAGGTTATTGGTCACTCTTCTATTGTTTGCAACAATGGACGTCTCGTGGTAATGTTTTTGTGCTATGATTTTCAATGATTAAAACGAGGGTTAACCTTTAAGGAATCTCATGAAAATTTACAAGCTGCATTTTGGGAGTCTGCTTCTGCGTTAGCAACAGTTTTTTATTGAATTTGTGAATTTAAAAGTGGTCGAGAGGACCTAAACGATGACCCCAGACCCGGCCCACCACCAACTGCAGTAATTCATGAAAACGTCATCAGAATAGACACATTACACATCTAGAGATTTAGGCTGAACTGAACATTGGATCACGGGCAGTTTCCACAATCCTGCATAAACATTTAACCTAAGGTCGAAGCTTGCTTCGCGATGGATACCTCATTCTCTCACCGAAGAGCAAAAATTCTATCGTGTTGATTGGTGCAAATTCATGCTAGTAAAGTTCGAAGGAGGAACTTAGCAAAACGTACATCTTAGATTTAGCGCCATGCGATTTTTTTATTTCACACGGTAAAAAAATGCTTCGTGTGCGGTAATTCAACACTTCAGACAAGGCCGTCGGAAGAATTTCGGCAGTTATTTTTCGACCTCCCGAAAGATACGTTTTTTAAATGTTTTGAAAGCTGATTTACCCAAATGCATAGTGCTTGTGGGTTAAAGGGGAATACTTTGAAAAGCTGTAAATAAACTTTTTTTATTTTTTAAATATTTTTATTTCACTAACTATTTTCGATACAGCCCACGTATATGCTGCTGACCATTTAAGCAGATAACAGGGAGTACCCACAACAGAACCAGTAAAATCCAGTTGGTATTTGTGCCTGTTCATAATGCTCGTATCGTGGTGACACGCTTGACCTACGATATGATATAATGTTACTGTTCAATTTTATGGCGTGCCTACTTGATTTATTTTAAGCAATTGTCTTGCTTATAGTATGTTTTTGTTTATTGTAGTGGCGTGATGAGAAGAAGAATTGTTTCCTCATCGTCGTCGTCACGTCGCTTCCCACGAGACGCCCCACTCCTGGGATTACTGTATCTATCTATATAAATATAATCAAACAGTAAAATAAGAGTGTCTGTACAATAAATATATTTCCAAAAAAAGTATTGGGGCGATGGAGACATAGTAATAGAGTAAGAATTTAAAAAAATGCCTGCCTGTTTGTCTGTTTTTTTGTACCGCTAATCTCCGGAAATACTGACGGATTCGAATAAAACTTATTCTGTTATATAGCTGTTAAGCCTGGGCAATGGTTCGGCTAGACTATAAGAAATATAAAAACGACGCCTTAACAAAAGTTGTTCAGCGTGAAAAGCATTTTCCAGACATAAAGTCCACGCGAACGAAGTCGCGGGCTTTGGCTAGTAAAATAATAAGATAGTTGTCCGTAGTGACGTCCTATTTTTACATCAAATTAAGTAAGACTTTATCATCTTACATTAACACTCAATGTTGCTTGACACTGAAACGTGGATACGCAGTGTCGTCCGTCTACCATACCGCTTTTGGAGTAACCCCCCAGCACTCACCTTACCATTCCCACCATTTCTCTTTCGTTCCGCCAGTCGCCAGTCTGCGGTGTGATCTAGAGTCTCGAGGCAAACCTAACTATGAGTTGAATAAGTTGAATTGTTGTTTAGATAGAAAGAAATTATGTAGTAATGAATTGTAGCTATTTCTAGAAGTGAGGTGCCATGTTGATTTTTTAGTTAACTTGACTTGTCGATATTTCAAATAAGTAAAACATGTTTTGTATAACCACATACGATTGTTATAATCGACGTGGATGTTAATTGATTTTTGTGTTACTTCGATTAATGTTTTGCTATTAAAAATAAAACATTTTTAATAGCAAAACAGGTGTATCGCGTTTCTGCGTAAGATTATTGTAATAGGTGTGGACATCATGCAATAGAATTATCGTTATTTAGGCAATCTACTTTACCGACACGGTAAGCCCTGTGAACACATGATGCCTGTGTGGGCTAGAGAGAAAAATGAGTGATGTGGAATCACAAGGTTGCTTCTCATAGGTCAGTGCGGAGGAGGGGGCACTGGCCTTACCGTTATTTTTAATAATGCTCTTCAATTCGGTTATAATGTTTAGCTTGTGATAATTCATAATTAAATAAGTTCATTTATTGAAATTAAAACGTGCTTAACCGATGATTTAGACTTTAATAATTATTTATTCATTCTGACAGACTTTCCTCTTAGTAAAGTCTGTAATAATAATCCAACATATACATTTTTGGGATTTCGTACCCAAAGGGTAAACTCTGTCCATCTGTCAGCATGCAGGCTGTAGGTATCTCATGAACCGTGATAGCTAGACAGTTGAAATTTTCACAGATGACGTATTTCTTTTGCCGCTACAACACCAATTAACAAACTAAAAACAGAATAAAATAAATATTTAATGGGGGTTCCTATACAACAAACGTGATTTTTTTATAGATAATGGTATAGATTTTTTGTCTTTCTTAAGTATATATCTACATATATTTCTTATGATATTTTTATAAAATTAGCTTTTACCAGCACCACCTGGGTTGACTGGTAGAAAAGACCTTGGGACTTAGGGTTAGATGGCGACTCGTCCCATATGAAACTCGGCCCAGGGACAGGAAAAAAACTTTCTTCGTTGTTTATGTATCTTGAATTATTAACTGAAGTTTTTTTTTCGAAATAAATAAAGTTAAACCCCCTTATTCATAAAAAAATTACAAACGATTTCTAAACCTATTTTAGTTCAAGTAGTTTTTTCTCGTTTCTGCACAAATATTGAAAAGAGACAGAATGACGAAACATGTTTTAACTAAAATAGGTTTAGCAAACAGTTGTTAATTTTTATGAATATGAGGGTTAAACTGTAAGCTGACCCTGGTCCCAGTAAACCCCTTAGTTATTATTTAGTGGTAAACTCGTCCCATGTCTAAGAAAATGTGGTCCGAGTTAACCCCTACTCAAATTGAAAATGGATAACTGGTCCCTGGGCCGAGTTTCATATGGGACGAGTCGCCACCTAACCCGGGACTTAAGGCCGCCTGCATTACATCTTTGTTATAATCTATTAGGATATTAATTTAGTGCGATTTATGTTTTTATTTTATAGTAATATAATATTTTGGAAGAATGTTCCGTGTTTTTTAAATACTTACATAATTTACTCATAGTTAATCGACAAAAATTGTACAAATTTTAATAAAATTTAAGGATAGACGTGTCGGGAACTATAGTAAGACGAAGAGCGACTTGAGACACAGAGCGACAGCATGGGAAAGCGACAAAGTGAGAACAATTATATGGTAAACACTTACGGCTGGGAACGTGGCCGAATGTAACGCAATGTCTTAAACAAACAAATTGATTATCATGTTACAAAGTTTTTAAACAATATCTAAGGTTAAGAATCTGAAACTACTTGTCTTGCCGTTTTAGGGTTTCGTTTGTAATGTCCAAATGACATACCTATCCCGCAAATTTTTGCCACTATTCATACCTCTTTCCTATCCCACTGGTGTCGCAAGACGTTACTGCGGTAGGTAACGCTGATATATAGGGCGGCAGCGTCCTATACTTAGAATATAGGCAAATGTAGAGACCGTAAAATAGCATAGGTACCTAGAAAGTTTGGAAGTCTAGCTAGATCATAAAAAAAAGAAAATATCTAATTTTGTGGTCTACGTAAAGTCATGTAGTAAAACGAAACAAATTTTGTAGGGGTAGTCCCGGATAGGGACACTCCTATAAAATGGTATAAATAGTATGCCTATGCATGGCATAGGTACTTAATACTATTCTTCAGTATCGTAGACCGATGTCTGCAAAAATATTACAGCTGAACTGAATGAAAGATTTACTATTGAAACCACAAAAAAATATAATTTACGAAAGCCAATAAATCGGAAGTTATCACGTTAACAGGCGGGATGTACCAAAAAACTAAAAGTAAATATATGTAAGTATATTTTTGTAGTTATATGTAATAAAATAAAATAAATGAAGCAATTCGACGATGTAATAAATCTCTTGGGCAAAGATGGCAGGTGGCTAGATGGCAAAGCGCCTATTACCCGTTTTACACCTATATATGCAGATATACCTGTTCTGCCGCCTCTGCCTGAAAGCTCCTTTTCACGCTTTGTTTAATAACCTAAAAATCTTAATTAGAATTTTGATAAACAATGAGAATTCTGAACCATTTTAATGCAGAATTAACATACCTCTAATGATGAGTGTAAATGAAGCGAAAGAGGTTTTTCAGGATCGTAGCAAATGGAGGTCCATAGTCTCTGCTTACCTCTGTGGGAAACAGGCGTGATGTTATTTATGTGTGTATCTTGATATATTTTAGTTAAAACCAGCAATTAAAAACATTTAACTCACAACTCAACCACGCGATTCCGATGTCTCCGTCAAACTCGTCAAACTGATTTGTTCGGGTGTTTCTTGCACAATCGGCTTGTTACTGAATACGGAACCTTAAAAACCCGCGAGGCGGTATACTCGCTTTGGGCTCCTTTCTAGTTGTTTAAGGCATGTTTAATACCTATCTCATTTGTCCAAAATAAATGATTTTATTTTTAATAAAAGGAAAAAATCACATATCTATTCGTGGTCTGGAGTTTTTACAGATTAAAAACCTTTTAAAAAGTAAGAATTCACACTTGACCGCTTTATTACTTTTCATGAAAACTCATGTCTCGAATGCCTTTTGAGCATTTAGTCTGCTACACAAATCGCAATCGCACGTCAGCTATCTTACTCACAGGACCGGAAACACAATAGTACCTACAGAACTAAAGTGCCCATAGATCCGTCTAGTTATTAAATTGAAATAAAAAGCATATGACTATCGTTGACGTATGATACTATACCAGGTGTGCCACAATGATGTAGTTGACTCAGCGCCCCGGAGTTTCGTGTGCACTGCAAGTAACAATATTTAAACATCATTGTTTGACCCGATATTGTCTTCCAATACTCATTCTTGTCATCTACGGTCAGTATCCTCAGGTTTCACGGTGACGACAGATTGTCCACATTTTCAGATTAAAAATTAAAGTAATGTGATGGCTAGCACTTTTGCTGTTTTCGTAGTATTATTGACGTTTATTGAGGTATCTACGCCGTTTAACATGAATTTTACTCTGCCAATATGGTGTAAATTAGGCTTTAATGCCTGTTCTCTCCATTTAAACTTCAACTTCAATCTCTTCAGATAGCTTTAAAGTGGTATGTGTTATGTGTTTAAATAGTGAAATATAAAAGAATTGGTTAATTTTTGCTTACGAAGTTATACCTACGTAAACATTATGTATTATGTTTTTATGAAAAAACGGCAAGATTTTAGAATTTGCTATCCGGAGAAGTTAATTATCATTGTGTTTATTTTACGATCGTTTTTTTTTTATATTAAGTCACTATTGGCAAGACTTGGTCACAGAACGTTGCCAGTCTTCTTTGGAAATATTAACTACCTTTGACCAAGTGAACGGGAAAAAAATCCTAAGTTTGTACTCGAATTTCAGCAAAAAGTATTTGCAGTCAATACAAAATTAGACTTAGACGAAATACCACTCACGAAATCACTGGATCTTTCTATGAATTTCACGAAAACCAAAGAGAAGGACGTCCAACTTGACGGAAATTTTATCGAACTTTATCGGGAGATGATGAAGATCAATAAGCCAGTCGACGATACTTTAGGTTCTGAAGAAGAGAAGCGACTGAAACGAATCGTTGGAGAGGAAAACTTGATGCTGATTAAAGAAGGTAATTTAGAGGTATTTTATTTATAACTTACTGATGCCCGCGACTTCGTTCGTGTGGACTTTATGACTTCGGCACAGAATTAATGTAAGTATTACATACAGAACGGATGATTTTTATTTTAAATTGTAAATAGATTTCCACATCAGATGTACATTGATTTTTGTAAACACATTGTTCCAGATCTTTGTAGTAGAAGTGAATTACCTAGTTCCAACCAAGTAGGCAAATCCGTAGGGAAAGTGGTAAAATAAAATATTTAAATATAGCGGGAGCAAGGTGATATGCTCGACCGCCACAAAGTGAAGATCTTCCAGCCGGGCATAGTGTTGCGCCTGGGGTCGGAAGTTGTATAAATAGTCAGTTGCAACCAGAACTCTGAGACCGAGATGTAGATTCTGCTGGCGCCATCTCGTATGATTTTTGTGAACTATAGTATATCGCTTTGTCCATTGTTTGTGGTTTTATTTTACTCATAGTGGCGTAGAGGTCGCCACAGATTTTTTTTTGGGATAGCTCCCATTCATTTAAAATAGAAGGCAATTTCTTCTCGACTAAATAGGTAGGCCTTTCAAAAATATTGAGCCTGTGAACATCATTTTTATACAGATACAGTAGAAAATGAGTTAAGCAATCCATGACTGTTTCGATTTCTTTTTCCTCGCCATCATCACGCTAAAAGTGGCTTTTGCATTTTGCGGCCTGGGCTCTTAGAGCCGCTAGACCCAAAATGCTTTGTCTGCCCCCTTTAATTCAAAATTCAAATGTTTATTCAGTAAAAATACTTTTACACGTCTATAAGTATAATTTAAATGACGTGTACTGTATATTGAAATTTAATATATTTTAAAGAAAAACAACCGATACCAGCGCTTCAAAACGATCACACCTGAGAAGAAACGCCGAAAGAAATTAATTTTGCACAGTACTGGTGTGATGACCCTACTCGCCAGAACGGCTTTGTCTTTTTTAATTATTTAATACTTATAATAATTCAATGTTAATGCATTATATTATAACATTAATGCTTACAAAAATTACGTAGAAGTCTTTCTTTCTTATCGTGTGTGTTAGTGACTAACACTAGAGTCAGAGTTTTTAAGCCACCTTAAAGGCCTCTGACATGGTTTTAGGTAACGACCAATGTCAAAGACAGTGACCGGAACCGACGGCTTAACGTGCCCTCCGAAGCACGGATCATCTTACTTATCAGACAATCAGGTGATCTGCCTGCAATGTCCTAACCAAACTAGGACAACAACACAAAGTCGTTGCCCCCGCCGGGAATCAAACCCGCGACCTCCGGATATGAGCCGAACCCTCTAACCACTACACCACGGAGACAGTTTTTAACGTTGTTGTTGACGTAGAAATACTTAGTATATACTTCAAACTACGTCAAAAAGCGAAGCCGAGCTGAATACTGTCCCTCCCGCCAACAAATGTTCCCGAGTATAGGAATAAAGACGTTATAATTTAGTTTTTTTAAATTCCTTCAGGGGCTCTGACGAGACGTAGAGGCTTGCTGCTGCGCTTGACGTCAGAGCAAAGGCGGCAACAGAGCCGAACGCTGCGGCGGGAGAAGCTGAACGGACAGGGCCTCCAAAACCACTTGCAGCACATGAAAAAAATGCCTGACTAGAAAGACGGATTCTTTTATTTATCATAGTCTTTAAGTAATATGGATGTGGACTAAATTTGGCGCATCAGGTAGATTCTTAAATTATGTTATATTTACTACGTGGAAGGGACATAGGTACCCGTATTAAATCTAACCACGATCACTATTGAATAATAGAATTAAAATAACAGTAAATAAATGGCATTTCCTCCAGGGAAATTTATATGAAAATGTCGAATTTTTTTTGGTTGTTATTTTAATTTTATTATGAAAAAATATTTATCTAGTAAAGCCCGTGGTATGATTTATTACGTATCTCCCTTCCACATTGTATACCTACGTATGTTCGGGCACAGATTACTAATAAGTTACTTGTTCGGGTTTGAACAGAAAGAGTTCTGATCATATGAAAGTCTGATTAAAAAAAAGTTAGATACGAGTATAATATATGCTTGATTGACTATAACATAACTTTATGAAAAATGAACCATAAGTCGCGAACTATTTTAAGGCGAAATTGTGCAAATTATGTTCAGTGCTATGTGGTGCTATAGTCATAGTACAGCGTATTTTTTCTTTTTTCTGTTTTTTCTGATTAGCAAATATTTATGACGAAGATACAGCCATCTAGTATGATTCACTAGACGTTTAATCACCTCCAATTCAAAATTTTGATGCGCTGTATCTTTGTAATTTTTACTAATTTGATAAAGCAAACAATATGGATCCTATTGAATAATCTGAATACCAGACAAATAAAATAATATTTTTCGGACCGAGTAAACATCTCTATTAAGTACATTTATTTACCAGTAATTAACCCATTGAGAGGCCTATGTTCAGCGGTGGACTTAAAGCAAGTTTAGGTAGGTAGATAGTAGTAGTAGAGTTGCTTTTTTAGGGTTCCGTAGTAAACAAGGAACCCTTATAGTTTCGCCATGTCTGTCTGTCTGTCCGTCCGCGGTCCTAGTCAGAAGCTATAAGTACTAGAAAGCTGTAATTTGGCTTGGATATGTATATTAATCATGGCAAAAAAGTCGTAAAATAAAATATGGAAACAAATTTTTTTTTAGGGGAGCTGCCATACAGTAAAGAGGAAGTCAATATTTTTTTTCTCTACAAGCACATTGCCCGGGGTATCGTTGAATAGGTTTTTCAAAAATATTGTGAGCTTAAAAACAACATTTTTCGATTTAGGGATCCGTGTCTGAAATATTTAGGTTTAAAGTGATTTTTTTTGTTAAAGTCACGTGTCCCCCCATCTATCTGCTTAACGGTTACATATGGACACGTGAAAAAAATCACATACATATAATGTAGTTTATAGGAAAACTATCAGAGCTAAGTAGGGTTAACAAATTAAAAAGTTATAGGCGATCAACTTATAAAATGTACTCGAAAAGGAAAATTTCATACAAATTCAATAGATACTTAGACGTTTTAGTGGCATGAACTCAAAGTTGGCATTTACAACTACGGAACCCTACACTGCGCGTGGCCCGACACGCACTTGGCCAATTATTTGAAACCCTGCGTAACTGAGTTTTGGGTCATATAAAATGTTTAAAAAAGGTATGAAACTTATAAAGAAGTTATATCTAAGTAGTTATCTAGTTATTTATTATTATTTCATAACTGAAAATAAGGCGTTCCTACATCAGAGAACTAAGATGGGCTGTCCACCTTTTTGGCAATGTATACAATATTTAAGTCTAGTAGTTATATAAATACTTACTTTTTAATATTTTAAGGAATGTAAATGTTTGAACAATAAAGTTTTCTTTTCTTTCGAAGTTTTTTTTATTCAGGCATAAATAAGAAACAAATTAAAATTATATCGTTGTCATGTTTATAAATGTTGCAAATGTACAAGTTTTGACTTGTGCAAAATATAGAAGACGATTAAGTAGCGCCACTGACTTGCCGATTTGTCGGAACAGGCGTTATACAAATGTAAGTATATATTCAGGTCTCGAAGTTTGTCTCGAAGATAAGCCGGCATTACATAATACTGCCAAGAGAACTAAATGCATTTAAGCCCCTATCCAACGCGATCCCTCCTGAAATATTTTTCTCTGACTTTTTTGCATTTTGTCGCAATTAATTTAGGTTACAAAGATTTGCTAACTTTTCGTGAGTTTCCTTTTAATTTTTAAGTTTTTGACCACTTTTCATATGTTCATTATATTATTACATCACTTTATCACCCATAACCTTCTTCATAGCCAGCATATCGGTTTTACTGAAGAGAAATCGACCACCGATGCGGGTGTAGCACTCGTTACTCACATTTACAACGCATGGGAAAACTAAAACGATGCAATTGGTTAATTTTGCTATCTCTCAAAAGCATTTAATTGTGTAGATCATCCGACACTTTTTACTCAAATTCGATAGTAACGTAGACGATAAATCAATAAACCGCATTCAATCATATTTAACGAAGAGGCTTCAGAATGTTGATACGGGTATAAATGTCATAAAGTCAAACGGATCTCTTGTTAAAATGGGTGTAGGACATCAAGGTTCTATCCTAGGACCGTTTCTCTTTTTAGTGTACGTTAATGATTTGTCTTACGCGGTTGAGAGACAGGCTGGCATTGTATGTTCGACGATGACACGTCTCTTATTTTTGAAATAGACCGTCGTCATAGGGAAGATGCTACCGCGGTGAACGACAGCTTGACGGTCATTTCTGGTTTTCAGTCAATAACTTTATGTTGAATGCAAACAAGACCATTAGATTTAGTCTTCCTAACGTGAGGCAGGCCTATGTTGATGTGCTACTGGACGGTCAAAATTAGATCTCGTTGTGAATACTACTTTCTTGGAAATCACAATAGATTCAAAACTTCAAAGGGGTGCCCATATTTCAAACTCGCTCAGCGGCTTGTATAGTAGCTTGGCAGCGACAATTGACAGATGTAACTGCTGGACTAGTTTACTTTAGTTACTTTCATAGTCTGATGTCTTACGGGGTTTCTTTTTTTTATAAAAAAGGGCAATTCGTTTTATATACGGTTTAGGATCGAGGAATCTTTTTAGGAAAATTGATATACTTGCTGCATCATCCCAGTACATACTTGAAAATGTAAGCCTGTAAGAAAAAAATTGTCTTTTTTAATGTAATTTACGAAGAAACTTACGTAAGTAAATTAAATGATTAGTTACTCCGTATTAGAGGCTGAAAACAGACAGTAAGTCGTTTAAGAGAAACTATACAACGTTTTATAATAAATTGCCAGAATCTCTTCTTGATATGCCAGATAGAAAATTTTAAGCTAATGTACAGAAAGCACTTTATGATAAGGCTTATTAAGGAACCGATGAATACCTGAGAGACAAAAACGTGTGGCTTGAGCTTGGCACCTCTTAAAAGTTTGTATTTGTATATGCACAAATTTTATAATTTTAAAAATTTACATTTTACAAATTGATATTAATTTCAAATTTGTCATTATGACATAACAATGTATTCTCAGTCCACATATTTAATTTTAATATCAGTATAATTGTAAGTTGATGTTTTTTGGAAAAAATGTTGCAGTCAGTTTGTTATAGCTTCTTCTGCACTTGTGCTTAGGAAGCGGCAGTAAACTTAGCTGTGAGTAAATGATCTATAAGCGCTGGATGCAGAACGCTCTTGATAGGTAAATTTAGAAATCTTTGTGTGAGGCCTATTGCCAGCAGTGGACGTTATGCGGCTGAAATAATAATGATGATGAAATGGTCTGACGTCAACATTTACCTCTAATATTATTAAATCGAAAGAAAAAGAAAATTGACAATTATCAAGTGTTAGGTACATAAATATCCTCTCAGAATAGGCAGGAAAACATTTTGAAGAAGGGAGGTCAGTAATACAGCAAAATGGAAGGATACCGTGTAGGATGCCAAAACCACAAATAGCAAAAAGAATAATATCCTCTCAATACTCGCCTGGAAGAGTTACACAAGATAAGTCCGTCCGCCTAATTATATTTTATTCTTTTATATTTGAATTAAATTTTATTATTTATGTCTTATTTATATATTTTTTTGTAAAACGTTGGTAGTACGAGCCTTGTGGTTTCCAAACTAGAATAGAACTACTCCAACTCTTCCTGTAGATGGAACAAAGACCTCGTTCATATTACGTCTTTATCCCTAACGGGGCAGGCAGAGCACTTTGGGTTTTGCGGCTCTATGCAGACATTGCGGGCGAGTAGGTGAAAAAAGGAATCAAGTTAGTGTTGGTTTGCTAGCCGCTCCGCCCAGGGTATAATAAAATAAGGTATTCTTTTCCCGTGACAGCTGATGACGTAGGTGGAACTTGATCAGTTTGATATGTCGCCACTGTGTGAAATTGAATTACCCGAGCGTAATGCACTTTTGAACTTTATATACCAATTTCGAATTATAATCCATTATATCAATTTATACAATATTGAATTGATGAATCATGCGAGAATCGCGAGATACTAAATAGCTAAGTTACATAATATTTTATTTAATATTCATGAACGAATTGAGAAAGTCCTTAAATTTACTGAAAAAAACAATCAGTGGCAACACTTTGTGACGTAGTCAAGTTCCATCTCGGGAAGAGAATACCTGTTTTATTATACCATGGCTCCGCCTATCCAAATTATTAGCATTTTCGCCGAGTCGATCGGGTGGTAGGTACGAGCTGCGCGGAAAGAGAAGCAGCTGGTGCATTCTAAGTATTTTCTTTTCTCCTAGACCAGCATGGAAGAAAACACCTCGTGCAATGACTGCATTTCTCAAGAGGATTGATATCAGGCATGGCTATATCACGGCTGGTTGTAAAACAAATCACAACACACACTCAAAAACACAGCTAAATCATTATAGATACCGGACCTGCATACTTTAATGGTGTGGTGTGTCATTGGAGTCTGTACAGACCGTGATACAGATAAGTTATCGCCGACAACAATCTTCGCAAGTGTAAAGTACATACTATACGCTGTTATCAACTTGAGAAATTACATTGACATCTATATCTATTATCAAATAATCCTCACTTCCGTCCCGGTACTTTTTCTTAATTATCTCTTATATTTTTCACTATAAAAAATTGCAACTTTCACTGATAAGTTTTTCAGAAAATTTCCCATCGGACCTCATTAAAAATTGTACAGATTTTTGATTTTTCTTTTTAGTGCCAGATTTATTTTTATTTTTAGATAGTGATAAGGTATAAAACAATAAAGATAAAGCAATATTAGTATGACATTTAAAATTTTAATCGCGCGATCGGTGTTTAAGTATTGCTTTTGCATTAATCCGCTGTGTCCCACAGATTTTCTTACATTACTCTTATTTTATTGATCTCTGCGCGTCGATTGATTAATCGATAAGCATCTTAAGATTTTGTACATTCGACCCTATCGTTAAAACTTTAACTTTGCAGTAAGTTAAATTTAAGTGACGTATGTTAATTGTCACGTAGGTAAATACCTATAGATAAAATGAATACAAAATAACTTTATCTGCCGAAGTTACAATGTGGGTTAATGTACGTAATTTACTATATGATAGCGAAGTATTCATAGGGTATCTATAAACTAGAGTATATCCCCTTATCATAGACATTTTTTTACAAACGTAGTCTAGCTTTTATTTAAAAATGACATGTCAGATTTCGGTAAGAAATTTTAATTTCAAAGAAATTGCATGGGGTAAAACCCGGATAGTTGCCCCGGGGGTATAGTTGCCTTGATTGCAATTACTCTAGTTTCGCGAATGAAAAACACATCATTTTATTTATCTATCGAGAGATTCTGCAACTTTGACCGTGTTGCATGTCTCTGTACGATTGCATGGGACGGCTAGGTGCGATCAAAATTTTTGCCAGATAAATGTCCTCTTTCTCAACAGGGCATCTATCCTAAACGTAATTTACATGGATTAGGTAATCCCCACATCAATCCCCTACATAGGATAGTTGTTCTAAAATTTAAAGGTCCGCAAAAATCGACATTACTCTCGAATATCAAAGATATTGTTTATTCCTTTTATAATTTTGAAGATAATAAGCCAAAGCACCTACCCGTTTTACAAATAAAGAATCGTGCTTTTTGGACAAAGAGATATAAAGTAATTTCAAAAAGTGGGGCAACTATCTTGGTTTTACCCTACGTCTTGGCATATAACTAGTTTTCAAATTCAAAATATGAACTTGAAAAAAATATGAGGGTGTAAAAGTTTCCCATATAAATTTTATCGAACTATATATTCTCCTTTAAGTCCATATTTTGACTGTTAAAACCAGTTACATGTCTACATATGAGCAATTTCATACTAAGACTACGTTCATATATGGAAAAGTCGGATTCTGACTATAGACCGATCAAAATAGCACAACCTGGACATAAATAATAAACTCGTTGTTTTCAATATTTTATCGGATATCAATATTGAGTATCAAATATTAATTAGATATATTATGTAATTTATCCGCGGTCGCAACCGTATTATATAAAAATCGTGAGATTTTGTACACTACTCAACTTTTCCCTAAAAGCATAATAGGTAACCAAAGACCTTGTTAGTTTAACTTTTAGGTGCATTCAAATGCGATCACTTAATAGCAAAATTAAACTGACCCCATTTTTGTTTATACATTTTTTTTCACAGTTTTCTCCTGATCTCGATATCTAGTTAAGCCAAAATGATAACCATAATGTTTTTATCTTTATAAGCTATATTGTGTCTTTTTAGACATTAAAGACCAAAATTAAACATCATTGTTTAATGTTTTAAAATTAATGTTTTTCTCAGTAGCCAGAAATAGTAACTGTGTTATTTTTGTTTAATTATAGCTTTTTGTGTACTATAATTACATTTTCATCAAAATTAAACACATTAACGTCTTACTTAAAACAAAAAATATTTGATTGAAAATACGCGAGAACATGTCGTGAAGCGGGATGCTTGCGGTCATTGCGGTGCGGGGCGGGGAGAGAGAGCGAGGCACCAGCCGGGTGAGCGCGCGGCTGCGAACGAGTTTATACGTGTTTTCAATCGATCGCGCCGTGTGCTTACAAAACATATAACTCGTAAATATGGAATTTTGCTAATTGTAGGATTGTTTTGATTGTGCCTTGAACTTTAACCCATTCGCAACCGCCAATACCAGACACAATAGAAAGACGATGAACGTGGGCATTTTAATGCCGTCCGGGTCTTTACGGGTTAACGTGGTGACACAATGAACAATTTAAAACTCTAAAAACAATATAAGTCTTGTAATACTCTTGTTGTCACGGCAAACCCGTACAACATGACAGCCCCTGGACTAATACCGTTCCAAAAATGGGCCCCTGCTGAAATATTCCGTTTCCCATGACATTGCATATTAATGGGATGTAACATGAGAAAAAATTAAATACATAAATATATAACGAAGTTTTTATGCTGTCGTACTAAAATGTAGTGGGTATTTACAGAGTGCAAGTTGCGCCGTGCAACTTAAGTTTCATTATGTTATGCGCTTACATAGTGTCGCGAACGAGATAAATGTAGAATATTCACGAGCAAGAACTCTGCTGGCGAGATAGACTCGGAATGTTCGCGAGCGGAATGGTATATAAAAGACGTCAGGATAATGCAAGCGAAACTAGGCCTTATATCCAAATGGCATAAAGGCTAGAGTTCTTTGAATGGTCGTCGGCTTAGTCGCACTCACACACACATACCGGCGTCTCGATGTTTCCCGTCAATCGAAATACATTCGTCAAGATATGAGAATATTCGAGAATAATGTAGACCGCTGTATCGGCGCTTATAAAAAGGCGATCGAGTGCACGTCCCGCCAGTTCAGTATGAGCTACGAAATCTATAACTTCGAAGCGAATCGAAGCGAAGGAAACCTACCTCAGTGCGACAAGTGGAAGTACCTGCGACTAATTTGGCGAGATACCTGGACCTCAGATGCTACGCGACTTGGACTTGGACATCAGGAAGACCATCTTCACGTGTCAACCTTTGGGTTCCGTATTGAATAAAAACCCTCATACGAACTTTGGCGTTTTTCTCCAAATCTCGAACCCAGTTTCGTAACAATAGCATTTTACACAATTTCTACCCACCGTTCACACGATGCGATGCCCAAGTTACGTCTCAACGCAATTCGCACTGCACACGTGCTCGCAAGTGCCCGCACAGAGGCCGTGTAGTGTTAGAGAACAGGACTAAAATGTTTGACATAGATAGACTTATTTTTAACATAGACCTTGTCTATCAGACTTCTATGGGAAATGGCAGCATTTCACTTGTCTACATCAGCTGTCTGAAAGAAATTAACGCTATTAGCTATAAGACCACCCACGCCCATTGGACATTTTAATGTCTTTTTCTGTGTGCTATGTACATTTTAAATAATATAAGTTTTTTGTATTTAATAAAGTATTATTACTATTTATTATGTCGTATTATAATAAGCGCTATGGAAGTTAAACTCAGTTGCTTTTTAATGCATAAATATAATCAGTAAAAGCCAAAACGAAAACCACACTTTAATTTTTATGTGTATAAAATACTATTTTCAAACCACTACACGACACTAGTCACTAAGTATCGACTGGCCAGCTTGTTCAGTATGACTTCATCACATGGCCAATTAATTTCTAGCGTGGTTCATCTAGGTATCATGTAATGAGGTTCAATGAGTTTTTTAGTTAAAAAAAGTAGAATTACAGTCACATAAAAATTAATTATTTCAGTAAAATAATTATTGGGTTTGGACCAAAAATGACGAGAGCGATTGGACACATTTAAGGCTAGGTATTCCCGCAGAAGCCGTGCTTTAGAGTTTTTGAAAACCATTTGAGGCATAGACAAAAGTGTTTTTTTCATCCCATCTACTCAAAAAACGATGGTTTCATCCCAAAACATTTGGAGCTAAACTGCTAGTTCTCTCGGGATTAAAAAGTGAACAAGAAAATCTTACGGGATTAAAACACAATTTGAAAATTGAACACGATGTTATCTATGTAAAATCAGCTAAAAACAAAAGAATTAAGTTTTAATACAATAAATAACTGGAACAGACTTCGTATTTTTTTCAATTTGGAATACATCGTAAATGTAGGTAAAAATGTTTATGGTCTTTGCTTCGAAAAAGGAAAAAAGAATAATTAGCGCAATTTTTGTCTTCAATTCAAAGTAATTACAGATGTTTTAGGTTATATTGTGTTAAAATTAATTATTTTGTGTAAATTTAAATCCTTTTTCGTAAGTTTAAGCAGATAGTGCACATTAAATTTATTGTTATTATAAAAATCTTAAAATATGTTGGTCCACGCAAACAAAGTTACGAGTTTATGCGTGAACAAACATTTTTTTTAGAAGTTGGTTCTTAAAAATTATTTCTTAGTATTTATTGAATGAAAACAACACTAAATAAAGGTTAGTTCTTGTCGGAGCTTTGATTAGGTATTGTAGTTTTTCTACTTTCTCCATATTCTGTTTTGTATCTTTTTGCTAGTTTTTCTCATGGATGGCGATGTAATGTGTGCTACTTGCGTACGGTAATATTTTTGTCTCGGGCGTTATACACGAATCCCTCGCTTCACTCAAGATTCCATCGTAGAATCACTCGCTACGCTCGTGATTCAACTGAGGAATCCTTCGTTTTGCTCTGGATTCAAAGAAGCGCACTCGACTTAAAAGTATTACCTTTACGCCTTGTAGCACAATCTACTATTAAACTCTTAAAAAAAGGTATGTATAAGTTAAGTATCCAGGCTCGTCAAATTCGCATTCAGTTACAAGATCCTATAAACTTCATTCGGTTGGAGTTTGACATGATATAATTATTTTCTTAATAATTATATGAAATTCGCGAGCGCGACGACTTGAACTCGGCAGGTCCGATTAGACGCGTGCTAGCGCTTAGCCGCTTACTAACATTGGACCAATAAAACAACTAAAGATCGCTACATGTTTTTACAAGCTTTTATTTAACTTGCAATGTATGTATAAATGTAAGTATGTTTGTTCGGGTGGAATCTTCGAACTCAATTTTCAACCAGTTATCCTCAACCTCAACCAATTTAGCTGAAATTTTGTATACTTTTGTAAGTCGGATGATAATACAATATTATGATGTCAATGGGCTGTTCTGATGATGGAACCGGGAGATATTCGACGGAACTCAGTTATAACCTCATCGAGTAGGTCTCGTTTGATTTGTCTTGACGAGTACTTTTTGGAAGACGATGCTTATCTAGGATCTGATTACGCAGACGGATGGTGGTCAATAGAACTCAGTTATAAAACAACTTAACACAATCGAGTTTGGGCTAATTTCTAACCTTTAGGTACGAAACAATAAAAAGACTTTTTGGCTCATGTCACTTTGAAATGTAAGGATTCTAACGAAACGCCATTCCACAGGTATGGCACTTCATAGAAACGAAGTAACAAATATACCTAGTACTACTACAAACGAAATAATATATCTGTGCATACGTCAAATGTGTGAGTTAAACAATCAGGGTCGCCAACACAGAATTTGTTGCTTTGCTTACCTGTTTTCATCACTCGGAAATCTATAAAATTTTCGTTCTTTGTTGTTTTTTGTGGATGAGCAATAATAATATGTGCAGTTTCTTACCAATATTAACAATTACCCTAAATGACTCGGGGAACGTCAACGTGCGACTAGCAACAACCCTATTTTACAGGCGCTTACAAGGTCCAAAAACGTGCGAGTTTCCGTTCTGTATGTAATACTATTATCTGCTCTGTGGCCATACATTCAAATCCGTGGCGACATTAAGGAATAAAGAAAATCAAATACATTCAACATACATACATGCATATACAGGGTGGAATTGAATTCGTTGGCAATATTTTAAGTATCTACTATACCCATGATACAAAGTAATTTAAGACTAATAAAACTTCAATCAAAAGTCGTCATTTTCATATTCAAGAAAACCTCTAATCATGCGTCAGACTCTTTGATACATACCTGTACTGCAATTATAAAAAAAAAAAATACGTAAAATAAATTAATTATAATAGTATCAATTTCGTTGCGTCTTCGTACCCTAACATTCGTTCCTACTTCAAACGTACCTATTGTCCTCAAGCTTTCGTGTGACACGACCCGTCCCCATTCGACTTCAAACCTTATTCACGTAAATTAAGGTCTACTTTTGTATTCCGGTCGGTCGCGCCGTTTGGCTGTATCCGTCCAAGGTCTTTGACCTTGCGGCACGTAGGTATCAGTACGCGCGCACGACTCGAAGTGTTTTGATACTTTATTCATTTTTCTTACTTTTTGATACTTTTTAATTACTGCATTAATTGCAGTATTGTTACCATACAAAATATCCTTTAGGTGAGTATGATGATAAGTTAAATCAATGCTAATGATTTCAATTGCACCCTATAGACTATATATTCGTAATCTCCTTCTTTGCAAGTCGTGTGAAAAATACTAGGATTTAGGTAAGACCCATGTTTTTTAAGTTCAGTGTTGTATCATAGATAGTAAATAACAAAACAACATAATACCCATAAGTTTATATTCAAGAAAAATAATAAAAACCGACTTTAAGGTGTTTATTCCTAATAAATTTTAAACGGCTGAACCAATTTCTAATAAATATAGCTAAGAACTATGACGAAAAGTCAGTTTTCAAACAAAAAAATTAAATCTTCGTTCAGGCCTTACGATGCCATTAACAGACACCAAGATACACAGACATACCGACACGTCAACCTTATAACACTCCTCTTTTTGTCGGGGGTTGAAAATAAACAAAGACACTAAATAACGACTTTGCAGGGTTATTTGTTTCTATTAATTGTTTATTAATAAATCGCTACTGTCAAATTATGTTAATAGGCGATGCGGCTAGCAACCCATCACTATTGATTTATTTTTTGGTCACGCTAAGCCTTTGGGTCTTACGGCCCTGGACTCTGTCTACCCCGTCAGCATTAATATAAGATAATGTAGCTGTATCGAACACTACTTTAAACAAAGTTTAATCAAAATAAAACTATTCTTCTGCTTATTTCTATACTGTGTCGCTGGTGGGGTCACATGTGAGCTCACTGACGCAGCGTCCACGCGATGCAAATTGCGGCCGGGGCAGCATTAAATACCTACATTTGTAGGAATACCCGGCTTTAACGATCGTTTCGTGAACTTTCATGAGAAAACCCATCAATTAATTGAATGGGTCAGAATCAGAAGACCCGGATCGACTACTCACAACAGTTCAGTATTGGTTTAGACCTTAAAGATTAAAGGAACAACACATCTCTAATAACCAACAATACTATCGATAGTTTGTGTACTATTGATAGTAATTCCTGTTTTAGGGCAACAATATGAATAACCAACAATACTATCGATGACGAATAAACTAACTATAGTATTGCGTTTCATAAACTATCCATAGTATCGATTATTTATTTATTAGAAAAGCAATACTATCGATAGTTTGTTCGTCGTCAGAATCAATACTATCGATAATATTGGTTTTATTCAAAATACAGATAGTCTATCGATAGACTAGCGATAGTGTATTATCGAGAGGCAACACTGGTCATCGCAGTGTTGTGCGTCGCGATCGCGACTCGGTAGGTACGGGAATGTGGCTCGTCGCAGTCGAGTTTCATGCGGAACGGTAACATAACAACGCGTAGGTACGTACCGGTAAAATTACCTTTAAATTTTAACAATACCTATAACGTTACTATTACTACATAAACGATACCCGTACTATACGAGTATTACCCTTAAAATTTTAACATAATGAAAATTCTGTTACTGGTACTTAAAATGTGAATTTGGTACCAGTAACAAACCCTGGGGATAATTCCGCAGTTGTACGTTTACTTTTCTGATTTGTGTCTGTGTTCTTTATTATGTACCATAAAAAGCTTTATAAACAAACCAATAAAAGCTCAACAATGTAGTTATTATCGATCTTATAAACACAATATTTCAATAAATCTCCACCCTAGCCGATCCATGGTTAGTAAAAGTTCCCACGTGCTTATAAAAGTTTGACAATGATTGACTACAAATAGAAAGAAAGAAAGAAAGAAAAATTGTTTATTATTTTAAAATAAATGCATAAGACGACGCGACGAAACTACTGTACACGAGAATCACTCGCGACTCGCTACAGCACGGTCGGGAGTTGAGGCTCAAACCAATGACGACCTTATTGTGCAAGAAATAACGTTCATATTAAAACGTAAGTAAGAAAAAAATTATAATCATAGATATTTTTTGTTTGATTTGTTCCTTATAGTATCAAAAATATGTTGACGGCATAAGTTAAACACTTTCAAAATAGTTATGTATTTTGGCTTTACAAAAAATACAAAAATTTGTAAATGTATAAATGCATAAAATGAATTTGTTTAATTTTTAATAATTTATCAACACACATAATATAATATTTAGAATAAATTGTTGAAAGACAGTAATCTATAATTTCTGGTGAGATAAGCCTGTAAATTTGTAACATACCGAACCTTCTTTATTAACGATAGTGCTAATTGATTAATTTGTTTAATTTAGATTTATTCAACTGGAATGCACACGTTATAATATGGTAGAGGTAGTTTTCCAAAGTTATTAATTATGCTGTACTTATGAAATCAAAATTTTTTCAATTTTCAGTTTTTTGGTTTTTTTACACTGACGCAGAGCCCTAAATTGTTTAATTCGGTTTATTTTAACTATAACTAACATTACTTTATATCATACAAAAAGAAACTTACGGTTATAGCATTATGTCCAGGTTCTGCTATTTTTACTGGTCTACTAGGGTAAGGGAACTCTTAATATTAAGTAGTTCAATGAAGAGCTAGCTGGTTGTCCACCCTATATTTACACCAGGTATAGTTCAGCAAGAAGTTAACCTGCTCCTTAACTTTCGTATTAATTACCTCACCCCAACGAAAGGATGTTAATCATCATCATCATTTCAGCCGTCCACTGCTGGACATAGGCCTCTCCCAAAGATTTCCAAAATGTCCATGGTCTGACGACCTAACCAAGGTCGCTGGAAGGCGCTGGATGCAAGCCGCTTTAGATCGGTCATTTTGGAAATTTTGAAAGGATGTTCAATTTTCCGGCACTGAAGCCTCAAACTAAAATAGCGCTACGAACTTAGCAACGTCGCGTCCGTCGTCTGAATACCACGCGATGGCGGGTACGGTGTTTATCTACCAATCTACGAAGGCTCGTAAATATAAGGTAGTGCTCCCGCAGTCACACTCAGAGCAGTCGCGGAGATGGCACGAATTGTGGCTTTGGTCGCGGTGGTCGCGTGCCTGCTCAAGATAACGACACAGGTAAGTCATTAAAACTTGATTATACTTAATAAAATAATCAAAGAATTATATCTGTACAACTACAACTAATTAAAATAAAACTATTAGCTTGCTATTTAATATCTACATTGGTACCTTCTTATTATAATAAAAAAATTATGTAATGATTTTTGTGAAAAATAAAGTTTCTAAATATTCATATGATTTATGCAAATTTAACACCAACGTGATTTACAAAATTACGCCAAGGAAGCATTTATATATGCATTACTGTTTTGAAACCCTCTCTAAAAATACACTTGTAGGTTTAAACAAGTTTATTTTCCAAGCAAATTAAAAAGACCCGACTTTCAATACTTTCTTATGTAAACGCCATCTAGTGATGTGGGTAGGAATTATATAGTAGAATTAATATCGCAATAACTTAATAACTTTTGAACGGCTGAATCGATTTTCATTAAACATAGCTAATAAGCACCGCTAGGAAACTAGCTTTCACGTAAAAAAGCCGCATTGAAGTCGGTCCATCCGCTCAAGTGGTACGATGCTACAGACAGACAGTCAGACAGAAAAACGACAGATATTTTTTGTTCGGGGGTTAAAATAACCAATCAAACCAACCTTTAGTATTTTTCTTACCAGACATTAGGTAAGTGTTAGTGTTTTTCTTGGGCGAACATCGAAACCGTTTTTCACTTGGAAATAATAAGATTCCATAATAAGTTATGGGCCCAGTACGCGTCATTTGTCGATCCTCACCGCACTTTTGCGGATTTTTGCAATTAGTTGGGAAGTTATACGCCAACACCAATATTTTTCGGATTAAAGAGTGAGCTTTGGCACACTTGTTCCTTAGGTAGACTGATGTGGAAAACGCCCGGGAGGCATCGGGTAACACCCCTCTGGGGGGCAGGGGGAGGGGGTGAAGGTTTCTTACTCCACGCTTACTGTGACTCGTCATAACTTCTAACTTAAAGCTACTAGGGCAAGTTAGGTATCGTTTCTAGCTAAATAAAGGATGGTCGATTGATTTCTGAAACAAAAAAGAGCATTTCCATACAAAAAAAATGAATGGCATTCAAAAATAAAAAAATAAAGGGTCTGATTTTTTTTTCTTAATGACCATAAATTTTAAATGCGAACCAGTATCTGCTTTAAAAAAATATATTTCAAAAGGCGCATTCATATAGATGCCAAAAATATAAGTTTTGTTGAAAAATATAATAAAAAATTTGTTTAAAAAAATATTTAACTCGGCGCGGCAGAGACGAAAATTCTTAGAAAAATACAGAACAGCAAAAACACTTTTAGATGTTGGTTAGGAACTAGTACGAATAGAATATTGTTTTTATAGAATAGAGCGAAATTGAAATGTTTTTTTAATAAAAATATTTTGTATAAACCCTATATATACCTATATCGTCATATTTAAAAAACTTAAATTTAAACTAGACTTGGTAATAATTTCGAGTGAATAAGAGGTCTGTAAATCGAACATATATTATATATAAAATACTTATAACTACATGCATATTTTGTCTCTTAAATACATTTGCCTTCACAATCGCACAACTCCGGGATGCAAACACCTGCTTTCTTTCTGCAACTGCACCGGATCATTTCAATACATGCTGCGACCGCCGCTGGCATGTCCATGTAGGTTACCAGTTATCGCCGACTTTGGTCCATGCCCAGTTAGATGGATCAGGAAGATTTTGAGTCGGTGACATCTGACCCCACCCCATACATAGACAGCTTGAAACACCACACTCAGGAAATGTTTGCATAGAGCGGCTTTTGCCGGAGCTTATTTTCTATGGCGGTCTTTTTTTTGTAAATGAATGCTTTCAGGCTTCTTTCCCCGTAAAGAATGAACTGGGTCTATAAGAAAAAGTATTAACGATAATATTGAGTAGTTGTTTAATTAGGTACCTAGTTTCATCATGTTTATAATACTATAGGCTGCCAAAAAAACCTAAAAACCTTCTGTGGCATAAGGGAAAGCGTTCTATGTTTCTAACGCACTGCATTTACCTTTAGCATTGAAGCTGAAAACAGTACCACGCCCCGTGAAGGCATGGAACAAAGAAAGGACTGCTGTTATTTGTGGTCATATAAAAAGAAAAACAAAGTCTATATTTCCTCTAAGGACGTGTTAATTAAGAGGTAATGGTGAAATCGGTTAATCCTTACTAATTTTTACCAAGAGTACTTGTTATCTCATGACAAGATACACAAATTAAATATTTTTTTAAACAATTTTTTTATTATAGGTTTCAACAAAACTTATATTTTTGGAATCTATATGAATGCGCCTTTTGAAATATATTTTTTTTAACGCAGATACTGGTTCGCATTTAAAATTTATGGTCATTAAGAAAAAAATTCAGACCCTTTATTTCTTATTTTTGAATGTCATTCAATTTTTTTGTATGGAATTGCTCTTTTTTTGTTTCAGAAATTAATCGACCATCCTTTATTTAGCTAGAAACGATACCAAACTTGCCCTAGTAGCTTTAAGTTAGAAGTTATAAAGAGTCACAGTGCGCGCGGAGTAAGAAAATTTCACCCCCTCCCCCTACCCCCCAGAGGGGTGTTACCCGATGCCTCCCGGGCGTTTTCCACATCAGTCTACCTAAAGAACAAGTGTGCCAAAGCTCACTTTTTAATCCGAAAAATATTGGTTCCCATACATTTAATGCACATACTGACTCCACTAAATTGAAAGAAAGAAAGAAAAAAGCTGTAGTGTTAGAGGTTCAATGGTAATGTTAAGACAAATACCCATGAGAGATAGTTAAAGTGTACATATCCATAACTTTCAGCGACAGTTCGTGGAGAAATAGTCGCAAAAAGAAATCAGAACTGAAAAATATCTACTTAGTGTTGTAGCTCTCAACCCTACTTGAGTTGAGGAGAACTAAAACGCACCTTTGTTTTTACGCAAACAGTAGGTACGGGATCTAGAGTTTTTCAGAGGCGGGGTTTCTTCTTCTTCTTATCGTGTGTGTTAGTGACTAACACTAGTGTCAGAGTTTTTAAACCGCCTTAAAGGCCTCTGACATGGTTTTAGGTAACGACCAATGTCAAAGACAGTGACCAGGACCGACGGCTTAACGTGCCCTCCGAAGCACGGATCATCTTACTTATCGGACAATCAGGTGATCAGCCTACAATATCCTAACCAAACTAGGACCGGCGGGGACAACAACACAAAGTACTTGACCCCGCCGGGAATTGAACCCGCGACCTCCGGGTATGAGTCGAACGCTCTAACCACTACACCACGGAGGCGGGGCAAAATGTGAATATTCCGCCCCCTATTAGGATCTGCCGCCTAATTGATTTTTATTTTATTTTGAAGTTTTTATTTTATTTTGAACACTAGAGTACGTAGACATTTACAAAAAGATGATCAATAATATAAAACTTGTTTACTACTCAAATACAAATTTCAGGGTATAAGTTACGCGTTCAACTCTGAAATTAGTGGTAAAAAGCGGTGAAAAATGAGTGGCATTTTCTCGGACAGCAAATGCCGAGTAGCCCAAGATTACACAGAAGTATGCAATTATATTTTTTTTGTTTTCTTCAGGTCTCCAGAAATCCTTCTCTCCGCCAGATTGTTAAATTATGGGAATAGATGTCTACATAAAATCATTGATGAAATATAAACATGAGCCGGATTGTTTTTATTATCAAATGATTATTTTGTTGAGGTACAAAAAAATAAAATATGGAACGCTCATGTCATCAAGTATCTATCTCGTGAAGTTTAACAAAATTTTTTTACTTTGCCTTCTGGAAAACGTAATAAAATGTCAAATGGTTTACTTTGTTTTATTTCGCCACAGAGGTCGACTCCGGAAGATGACAGCTACGTAGCAGCGGTGATCGAGTACGAGGTAACAAGGAACTCTTCGGCAGCTCTCGAAGACTACCTGCTATTCATCAGGGAGGCTGCAGTACAGGTTAATACATTGTTTTCATCAAAAAAGATTAATAAAGTCATTGAATGGACAAAGAAATGGCGAATCAAGCTAAATGAATCAAAGTCAGTTCATGTTAACTTTACGAATAAGCAAGAACAATTTTGTCCCGTATATATAAATGGACAGCAAGTTCCTTATGAAAATACAGCCAAATACTAGGTATGACTCTGGACGCGAAGCTGCGCTGGAAAGCGCACGTCAAGAAGAAAAGAGAAGAGCTTGAAATACGGTTTCAAAAGATGCATTGGCTGCTTGGGAGAAAGTCTGCCTTGTCAGTACATAACAAAATACTTTTGTATAAACAAGTCCTTATGCCAGTATGGACTATGGTATACAGCTGTGGGGCTGTACCAAACAGAGTAATATTGATATGATCCAAACGTTTCAGAACAAAGTACTTAGGAGTATTGTCAATGCACCCTGGTACATAAGAAATGCTGATCTGCACCGGGACCTTAACATGCAGTTCGTCGATAATGTTATAAAAAAATATGCAGAAGCACACGAGTACCGATTGCTTCATCATGTGAACGTTGAGGCAATCCAGCTCCTCGACAACACGGACATAGTGAGAAGACTTAAACGAACTAAACCGTTCGAACTAGTGTAGGTAGTGTAGTGAAAATTAATTAAATAATCGTGCAGTTATAGTGCAATAACTAAAGACACAGGACAACAGAGTGCCTTCCCCTTAATAGAGACAGTAAGAAAAGTGCCGATGGACACATTCTTATACTATTGCTTATAAAACTAGGTCAATGTAAAATTACTAATTAGTCTAAGTTAATAGGCTAGATTGTAATAATAGTAGCGTACTTATTTAATTATTTTTAGTATGTAGGTACGTTAAGAAAGTGAAAAAAAAAAAACAAAAAAGATTTAGGATTGGGTAATGATCAGAATCGAGATTTTTTCAGTTTCTCTCACATCTCCAAAAATCTTCATCATATCTTTACCAAATGAATATAGAACCAAGTTAGTAAGTTATAAAATTAAACATTCCACACATTCACAAACATGCAATCGAATATGACAACAATTTTATTAATAAAAAAAAAAACAAAAGCATGTTGATAAATTCCACCTTTTTTGAAGTCGGTTAAAAATACAGTTTAGGACCTTTTAGGACTCCATTACAGTACCTCATGTGAAGTAGCTGAACGTCTATTTATGATTCACTAAGCACTGGACTTAGGTACAAAATTATACTCGTACGCACAACAGAAATAGAACCGTTTTCCCCCCGAAGGGCAGAAAACGGATATTTAGGTTTCAGTCGTAGCTTGAACCATTTGAGATGACGCTTCCGTCAAAACATAGCACACGCCCTTCTTTCTAACGTTTATAAGGTGTAGTGTGACAGGGACAGCGCATATCGCTATCCCTCTCACTCAGTGTTGGCAGCGCGCGGCAGGAGGAGGGGACCGACGCGTCCTCAGTACTTTTGAATAAGCCGGCAAGGTACCTGAAGGCATGGTTCAAGCTACGACTGAAACGTAAATATCCGTTTTCTTCCCTTCGGGGGGAAAACGGTTCTATTTAGGTGTTCGAGTCTACGCTTGAACCATTTGAGAAGTGTTTATATTCTGCCGGCGCTGCTCTAAGCGTACTGTGATGTAAATTGTTCTATTGTAATTGATGCAGTTGGTTAAATGCGTAACGTGTAGGAGGATACTTGATTAAGGAAGATAATAAAAGTTTTGTTAATTTGACTAATCAACACTGTTTATTTAAGGATTTTCTTCATCCTATGATTTAACAAAATTAACGAAAGAATACTAATATGACTCAAATAGTTGAGAACTTATTACAAAGATTGTTGGTATTCGCTGTAGATCGTAAGGGTATTTCTCGAAAATAGTGTTTGAACACCGTATTTTTCGATCGCCAGTTGCCAATTTTCATAATTTCGTCGATGTCGAGGTGATTATTTGTCCAATTTTCGGATGCTACTGTCGCTCTGAAGCTACCTGCAGAACCAGATATACCTGCTTGTCTAAAAAGCGTACGGATCCATCCAGCAATTACCGTTCGTGACGCGTTCTTTATTACACCCCTGGTAGTAATAAAAAGGTTCTCAGCATTGGCTCCTCGTCTACGATCTTGAGAAGAGTTAATAGACTTTCTTATCCAAAGTGGCACATTGAGACGAGGGTGGTCGTGATCGTTATTTTTTAAGATCCAATTGGACTGTCTGTACGTCGCGGAGTCAGTTTTAGACCCGAAAAGCGGGGTAAAAATGATTTCGTTTCCGTTGTCTACGAATGAGTTTTGATTGATACTTAACAAAGTAAGGTCGTGTACTCTTCGTCCTGAAGCTAATAGGAGAAGGACACAAGTGTGCCGAAATACTTGAAAGATACTACTTTCATCCAATTCGTAAGACTTCAGAAAATCCAGAAAATCGGCGAGGTTCCAAGATAATGGTTTCTTGGTTGGCGGATTCTTGGCAAATATTGCTTTAAGGGTGTGTTTGACTAAGTGATGTGAGCTAAGTTCGTCAGAGCGTTCCGGGTTGGCAAACGTTGCCACTACCGACTTGTGAAGAGCTATGGTGCGTGGAGCAAGTTTAGCATTATAATATAAATTGCAGAGGTATTTTGCCAAATCGGATGGACTCGGATTATCGCATGGGACATTTTTGGATCCAGACCATTTCTTCCATCGTTCCCATACAGGTTTGTATGTCTTTATTGTAGATTGTCTCCATGCTGCTTCTAAGAGGTTTACTTCTTCTCGGGACCAGTGATTTATTTGCTTAGACCAGCCTGTACCTTCCAGACCATTAAATTTAAGTTGCATGATGATCCGGCAATGCAGGCGTCCCAGTGGAACTACGAACGAGGCAAAGTTCAGTTTTCCCAGGATTGTTTTCACGTCGTGCCAACTCCAATAACCTTTCTTTATCAAGGTATTTATGTGCCGAACGATACTTTTCCTTTTCTCTTCTGACAGAGATTTGCAGTTCTCTTGCGTGTTCCAGGTGATACCTAGATATTCTACATTTTTCGAAGCTATTGTTGACGACTTGTTTCGATTGACATTCCATCCAAGTTCCGTTAGATAGTTGGCGACGTAAGCAAACTGTTCCTGAAGAATTTCCTGATCTCTGTGAATGAGTAGAAAGTCGTCTAAGTAAACGACTACCCGTATGCCTTTTGCCCTCAACATGTGCGCAATCCAATTGGTCACTTTGGCGAATGCGGCTGGAGCACTTGCTAGTCCAAAAGGAAGGCATGTCATGTGGTAGATCATACCTTGGTAACTGAGGGATAGGAACCGACGGTGACTGGGTGAAATTGGTAAATGGAAGTAAGCTTGTGAAATATCCAGCTTCATCATAAAGTCGTTTTCGTTTAGAAGTGACGGGAGTTTTAAATGATTTAAGAGCCGGAATTTGGGAGCTATCACGTGCCGATTCAAACCCTTCAGGTTGAATATTGGTCGGAATGAACCGTCTTGTTTCTTTCTTAGAAACATTTCCGAGAGGAACCCCCTTTTGTGTGGACTTTCTTCGATAGCCCCTGATTTTAAAAGGTTTTGTATTTGTTTCGACATTTCAGTTGTGACTTTCGTTCTGAATCTTCTGATGTTTTGGAAAGAGAAATTTCTTAGTGGTGGTTTGGTTGCAAATGAAATTTTGTAGCCAAGAATAAAATTTATTATCAATTTTGGTGCCAGTTTCCATTTCTCGGCGTGATCTTGGAGGCATCCTGCCTTGAACGAGTCATTTTCTCTTGGTGTCCTCCCCCCACTTTTTCTTATATCGCTGCGACTGTTGCTGTTGTTTGGGGTGAAACTGTTGTTTTGACGATGAGCCCCGCGTGGTATCGTTTCCTCTTTTGTATCGCTTATAGGTTTTTGACACATTTTGTGATGGTAACGAATGCTCCTTGGGTCTGTTATGGTTTTCTCGTGGTTTTGACGACTTTTTCTTGTTGGAGAATGGAAAAAACTTTCGAATGTCACCCGTGGAGCAGTCTTTCACAGCTTGCGTCAGTATATTGTCGCAGAATAAATGTGTTTCTGATGGCGGAATGTTATGCAATACCTCGTTAAGGGTCTTATTGGGAACTTTGTATATAGCTCTCCTCTGTTCAATGACTTCCGCTCTGCGGCCACAAATATATTGCAGTAATGAATCAGCATTAGATTTAAATTTTGAGGTCCCAAAGTCTCGAGCTACGGTGTTTCGAACATTAGATGGCAAGCCATTTAGTAAGTCTTGGAAGTTTTTTCTTTGTTGTAGAAGGCCGTGCGTCACTGCCCCCAGGACCAAATCAAATCTTTCAAGAACTGCAGTGGATTTCCAGGCTGGTGTGACGCTAGCCAATATATTATTTACTTTCAGAGCATGAAATGCAGGAGTGGATTGGTATTGTTTCTGTTTTTCGCTATACCGTATATTTTTCCACCCTTCTTGTCCGAATCGTTGACAATGAATGCCCTGTGCAAGAAAGTACGGGTCGGTTTGTGTTACTTTAGGATCTCCCTCAACCGTAGATGGTTCAAAGTCTAATACCTCAGACGGGTCTTCATTTCGTAACGAGGCCAATTCTCTCTGAGCTGCTGCAATTTTTTGTCGAAGTTCAGCTTCGCGGTCATCTATATATTTTGAACCAGAGACTTCAGAGTTAAGACCTGAGTTCAGCCTAGCTGTATTGATTTCATCATCTTCTGAGTGAGTGCTATCTGGCAAAGAATCAAAGGAGGAATTGTGCTGGTTTTCCTGCTCTTTGGGGATGGCCACTTTACTTGGTGTCGAATGACGTTGATCTCTCATGTGTGCCAGGGAATAAACATCCTCAAGTTTTTTGTTTTGGTCTTGTTGAGATTTAACAAGCTGACTGAACATTTCCATTTGTTGGTTGAGAACCGAGACAAGTAGGTGTTCACTGGGACTTAAATTTTGCGCAGTGGCCCGCTGTTTTGAAGGTGGGACATCGGTGTCCTGTACTGCCTCGTAGGACTTCCTCTTACGCGCTGGGCGTTCTGTTTCTTATTGAACTTCGTTTATTGTAGAGGACGGTGTTCTGCAAGGGCTATACGAACGGCGTCCTTCTTTCAATTCTGCCGATGCGCTTCGCCTTGTAGTTAGTTTGGTTCTGATTGCATTAACTGCATCTTTGAATCTCTGGAGACTCTGTTCTGAACCATAGATAGTTTCAGCATAATGTTGTGGTGTGTAGATAAGGGCCCGTCCTAGCGGCCAATTTAGAAGTTTAGAGCGAATGTTTCTATATTTTCGTTCCGATAAGGATTTGCAGTCGGGGCTAAATGCCCTAGCTAAATTTGTAGTAGGTATTGCGAATCTTATTTTACAATCAAGATTCCCGGGCGAGTCACCCGCAAAGAGGTCCTTGAAAGCAAGGTCGATTACTTCCCATGAACGCCAGTCCTCAGGAAAGTTTTCATCGAGGATTTTCAGCACGTTGGTGAAGCTTTCTTCGTCGCCTTTTGGGAACGGTCTACTAGCCAACTCACCCAAGGTGGTTTTGGCCATGTTCTGCAACCAATACAAAACCAAAGATGTAAACTCACATCAACCAGCGACATAGTGCCAGTAACAAATGACGTTGTACTTAGTCTCAACTTGGTGAGACGTCAGGCGTCGTCTGGGTCAGGACGTCGTTCAAAGTGAGCCGACGCGACTTCTGTTCGGTGAGATGACCGTTTGAGTGAGTCGAGAATCAAGTCGACGTAGTCTCAGTTACTTGAGACGTCAGACGTCATCTAAGCCAGGCGACGTCGTGACCGAGGTGACGCCGCGCTGTGAGCGAGGCGACGCGGCCTCTCGAGGCGACCGTTGTCGTCTGAGCGAGGCGACTTGTGAGTCGACGTGTCGTCTCATTGTTGAGACGACGGTATTTTAGCACCAAGCCCTTAGATCGGGCAATAAGCGTCGCTGGGCCAAGGGCGCCGAGCGGAAAAAATGTGCATTTAATAATAATGTAAGTTACTTACGATATAATCGTAGAATTATTTTCTTGGAAATATAACTCTGTATACGTGTGCACTGCTCGACGTTTCAAAGCGTACTGAGGACGCGTCGGTCCCCTCCTCCTGCCGCGCGCTGCCAACACTGAGTGAGAGGGATAGCGATATGCGCTGTCCCTGTCGCACTACACCTTATAAACGTTAGAAAGAAGGGCGTGTGCTATGTTTTGACGGAAGCGTCATCTCAAATGGTTCAAGCGTAGACTCGAACACCTAAATAGCAACCTTTTAAATTTATATGTCTCCTCTCGTATATAGATAGAGACAGAATGATCTCTATTATAAATAGGCGATAAGGTAACGTGCTGTAATGATTTCTGGATACAATATAGTCCGTATCCGCACTAACGTGCGAAGCGTGCTCTGTGTCCTGTGTCTAGCGAACTTTGGTTTTGTCTATCATGTAGAGTGATGAAAGTATATTTTTACCACAAAACCATCAAAGCAATGTCAACACCCATGTTTCAGAATGCTGACATAATGGTGTTCCCAGAGATGACCCTGACGCGTGGAGAGGACACATTCACAGTTCCCATCAATTCTCTGCTGAAGGAACACCCGATACCAGCGCTGAGCCCGGAGTTGTATGACGACGTAAGTGCTCGTACCCATATATTTTTGGTTTAATCAATAACTGGTTTATCATTCATTCATTCACATTATCTCGTCCTTATCTCTGACGGGGTAGACAAAGTCCAGGGAATAAAATATAAATAAATAATCTCTCTAAGGACCTCTCCAACCCGTCTGAAGAGTGTAGGCCAAATCCTCTGGCTGCTCTGACCAAATGTGGCTCTAGCAGTGCAGAGACAGTCATGCTCCTGCAGGAGACTAAAAAGATGTGATAATGATGACGGATATGTTATGTAAGTATGCAATTTTTTACAGGGATTGGTAGCAATATCAAATGCTGCCCGCGAGTACCAGATCTACGTGGTGATAAACGTGCAGGAAAAGGTGGATTGCACCGGCGACGCTCCGGGCGAGGAGTGCCCTGAGCAAAAGGTGTACTTGTTTAACACCAATGTGGTCTTCGACAGGACGGGGGCTGTTATTGATAGGTTAGTATATGGCAAGCAGCCCTCACGTCGTCGCCGTGAGTATGAGTCACGGTCACGTTAACGTGAGGGTCGTGGGTTTGAATCCCACTCGTGGTGAAATTATTTGTCACTTCTGTCTTCACTGAGAATATCATCTAAATAAGGTCCATATTCTCTATCTGTTTTAGCCTATATTTATACTTAAGTATCTGTTACAGATATCGGAAGATCAACTTATTCGGCGAGTTCACCCGTACTCCGTCCATGGACAACTACCTAGGTGTCTTCGAGACGGACTTCGGCGTGACATTCGGCCATTACATCTGCTTCGACCTGCAGTTCCAGATCCCCGCCATTCAGATCGTGCAGAAGAATAACATTACTGACATCATATTCACCACTATGTGGTTCTCTGAATTGCCCTATTTGACAGGTAAGTTCATTATATTTTATACCCAGAGATATGGGAAGAAATAAAAAGTAATAATGTGCTATTTTCGAAATCCTAAGTTAAAATGTAAAATATTTTGGTCATTTCAGCTGTCCAGATCCAAGAATCATACGCATATAGGATGAATGTCAACTTTTTGGGCGCTGGCGCCAACAATGTAGCAGTTGGTAGTGCAGGTTAGTAATAAATAAAAAAAAGAAATTTTAATTTCTCCTTCTCAATCTTTAACAAAAATCTCTAAAATGACTTTCAGTTTTCACTAGCTGCACGGCTATTGGCATCCTTATGCAATTCCCTATTTTCCAACAACTCAAATCAGACTTAATAACTATAAGAATACTTTTCCTAATCGTGAAAACCATGTTATAACGGGTCAAACAAACATTTTCCATGGGATTTGTATGAAATACAGGCTATGATGTCACAGTTTCTTGGAGTCTAATAGTTCTGCAATAATAAATCTAAAATCGCGTTGAAAAGTGATATGATCATGACAAGTGACATTATTTTGTGACCATTTATTTTCTTAACAGTACTAAATAAGACTAAATAATTTATTTTTGACCCAGGAAAATACCCAGATGCATTCGTGGTTCGTGGCACAAGTCACAATCACACCAAAAAATTACAAATACTTAAAGCTACAAATCTTGTGTGGAGATGAAAGAGCCGATTGTGGTGGATATTGCACCTGGCCTGTTTTCAGTGATATACAAGTAACAGTGCCTCAGTTGCAAGAAGGCTATAGGCCGCCTATTAACCTATTATCCGTTTATTTTCTAAAATTTTCTGCGATCCATTATTCTTTATCAATAGTGCAATAAAGAATACTATTTAGATGAAATTTGATATGGATATAGTTTGATACCCAGAGAAGGACATAGAATAGTAATTATAAGTGATGTTCGGTACTTTTTGTTGTTGTATATATGCTCCAAATAAAGATTAACTATTTCTATTTCTATATAATAGTTTTTATCTCAAAATTCCCACGAGGAGCGAAGCCCACGGGTACAGCTAGTCCTACTAATATTATAAATGTGAAATTGAGTTTGTACATATTTGTTTGTTAAAGAGTAAAACAAATAAAACAAAACAGATTTTGCTCAGACATTGAATTATTAATTATGTATTATAATTATTATATTTAATGTTCTAGGATCATGTAATAGAGCTTATTCAGGCGAAGAATTATGCTATACTTAGATAACACAGTCCTTCTTATTTTATTGCAGGTTCAGGCATCTACTCCGGAAAGGCTGGCGCGTTAGTCAGCACGATGCCTGGCGTTCCCACCACTAGACTTCTGGTTGCGAGGGTTCCAAAAGTGCCTGGACAGGTACTTCATTGTTACATCTCTACAATGTCCTTTTTTATTAACTACAAATATTTCAAGAGGTGATGCAGTCAATAATTTCAAACAGCTTTTTCCAATAAATGTTTATCGCAATACGAAAACTTTTTCATTTTCCATAGTAATCGTGTGATTTGTATGAGAACCTAATTATTATTTTTTATTTCGATATACATTTATTGAAAAAGTTGTTCAAAGTAATGGATAGAATCACCGAATAAAATATTTGTTCTTAATAAAAATGGACGTAATATATTTTCTTTACCCCTCACGTTGATGGGATTTCCTGGGCTCATACATTTCTTACACACATGTAAAAATATAGACATATGTAAAAAAAGATAATGTAATTTGAGCTCAGAATTCACATTATCTATGACATAATTCTTTAAATATTGAGGAATTCTATCACTAAAAGCGACAGGGAATAATATTTAATTCTTAGTAATTAATTATCATCATATCAGCCACAAAAAGTCCACTGCTGGACATGGCTGCCCCCAAGTATTTCATAAGTAATATCCTTATGTAATTGAACATTCAAACTGTGACGGTGATCATCCCCAGACAGCTCACTTATTTAAAATAAACTTTTTGTACTTTGCAGGTAACAGGCACATACCCAGGCCCGATCTACGACAGCCCAGAAGACCACGACTCCCTCTTCCTCATCACCGATCCCTCATTCCCCTCTCACGTCACCCGGGAGCTCGTCAATGGTTTCCAAGAGTTCACCATCACCGACAAGGAAGTCACTTGCCATTTCTCCGTGAGACTCAACCAGACGGGCGAAGTAGTGAGTTCTTTCTTTATTCCCTATAACGCTCCACTGCTGGACCGAAGCCCTCCCAAATAAAGGGATGAGTTACCCTTACCACGCTTTGCAGACGGGTTGGTGATTGCAGTAGATGACATTTGCACAGATGATGCCGTTCTCTGTGCAAATGCCACCTGTGCCTATGGGAGAGGAAAGAAATGAGTTCTTAAGTCTAGAACATCATATTACACTTTATTTTTTATATTGTGTTTATTCTAACAGCATATTTGTTTAGGTGTTAAGATGCAGAGCAAATCACCTAAGTTAAATAGCGGACCCCGGGCTCTGCAACCGGGAATGGGCTCTCATGATGATGGTTTAGAAAAGATTATTCATTGTTACTATTTATCTGTGTAATCTTGTCATAAGTAATGTATTATTTTAGTCAAAGACAACGAGTAACTTTGATTCACTTCGTTTCTGCCTGGGGTTTTCTTAAACATGAGTTTAAAGACCCCTTACGTCCAACAAATAACCATTTAATTATTCTAGCAATATAAATACCGAGCGGCGGCATTCTCCGGCGTGCGATCTTTCAGCGGGCTTGCTACGGGTGGAACCAGGGTCTGCTCGCTCGTGGCCTGCACTGGAGATACCATAGACACGTGTGGACGAAGGTAACTAACATCACTGTGACAAAGAACAATAGATCTTAGAAAACAGATGTGTCAATCGCTTCCAGGTAACCAAAGTTAATAAATCACAAACTACTGTAAAGTAAATACGCAAATTTTGTGCAGCAGACTCCTTACCCTAGACCAAAATACAACTTTCCATACAAACGTAGTTTACGTTTTATTTCAAAACGACATGCCCGATTTCGACAAAATTTTGTAATTTTAAAGATATTGCAATTATCTAGGTTAATAACTGGTTTCCAACGGTAAAAATATGAACTTGAAATAGAATATGACCATCAGTATGGGAAACTTAATCGTTATATTTTCTTTCCAGTTCATAATTTTACTGTAGGAAACCAGTTATAAACCTAGATAATTGCAATTTCTTTACAATTACCAATTTTTAGCGGAATCTGACATGTGGTTTCAAAATTAAACTTAGACTACGTTTGTATGGAGAAGTCTGGGGTAAGGTTACAGCTTGATTATATTAGATTGCAGCATGAGGTGTTCCAAAAAAACGCAAATAGCTTATTTCAGCACGTTTCAGCTGTTAATGCTCGTTGGTAACCCTTGTATTGCAGGCGTCCAGTTCGATAACGAACATATAAGTAGGTACATTTGTAACGGGTTACCTTAACTATTTTACTACCATTAAGCCTATTGGTATATTTAGTTGTATACATACATAAATTCACGCCTGATTCCCACAAGGGAGGACCCCTTTTGCTTTATCTACTCTTAGTTGTATTTTAACTACATCACTACAGCTTACCGTTTTTTCCCATCACAGGTTCCCAACATACATCGCAGGCGCGGCAGCCACTTTTGAACAGCTGACCATCATCGCAACGATGCCAACTCCCATCTTTAACTCTGCAGTATCTGCCCAAGATTCAGAGTTCTTCCCCCTTTCCCTGAATGTTTCCATCATGCCTTTGGAACCCCAAGACTTCACATTCACTGAAGATATTCAAGGTGAAAATACAGTTTTTACTATTACTCTGAATAATTTCGATGTAGAGTTGTATACGTTTGCTGTTTGGGGGAGAGTATTTGGGTGGGATGGAGAAGATGCTAGTCCACCGATCGGAGAAACAGACTCGGACGATAGTGCTCCGGATTCTTCATCAGTTCATCTTCTGTCTAAGCTGTTGCTAGTTCCCGCGTTCGCGCTGTTAATTTCTCTTAAGTAGATAGTTATAGTGGTACACTTTAAAGAAGACATTACTAGACACTCTTTCAAACAATAAAATTAACAATAGTTTTTCGTTTGGAAATCTGGGTGTCCCGGAAAGAGTCAAATAGTATTTAATCTGTGTTCCTGACGAGGAGACATCTCCCAACCGAAATGTAACTTTTGTAGTAACATTTGTTGCGTCGTTTGGTTTATAAATATTAACTAGTATCAATTTTCGTATTAGTATTTTACTACGGTATGGTAAGTTAATATCTTATCACATTCAGATTTAGTTAAGATTTGGCTAAACAATCTTTCGATAGTTATATTATCAGGAGTCTGGTTTGTTTCATATATACCCATAAATGTTATATAATAAAATAAAATATTATAACTTATTAAAATGAAATGAAATAAAATTTAGTTTAGACATAATTTAGTTTTAATTTTTATATAATTATTATAGTCTTAGTATATTTATGATTTAGTTTTAATTTCTAACATCTACTGTATATTATAAAATTTTTATCATGAATAACGATTACTCATGTTTATTAATGAAATATTGGGTTGTCAATCAAACGTTAATAACAGAAACCACCTGCATAACTACTATAATAACTGGTTAGATAACACATTTTTTATTTTATTTTTTTTCATGCATATTCTCTATTGTTAGCTGTACTTGTGTTGTTTCTGCTTAGATAGTAATATGTGAAGATTTGTTATCGGCTAGTAGATATATAAATTTATTGTAATATTTTTGTTAAAGCTGTTGATCTTCCGAATAAATGAAAATAAAATAAAAATAAAATAAAATAATATTTATGTACAAATTATTGAGTTCATTAGTTTTTGATAAATGTTTGTATTTATAGGCAAAACTTAAAGTCAAGTCAAACTAGGTTGCTGCTACAGGCTGTGAAATTAGTAGGATAGAAATTAAGTAGGTAGTGATCAAGTTTGCTCCTTACTGAGGCAGTTGGGAGATAGGTATTTGCGCTATATATATGAGCTGTTACCAATAACTATTAAAGGTTTTTTAGTTATTTATTAATGTAAATAACCTTAATGTACTCTTTGGTATTTCGAAATGTAGTATTTTAAGAATTAATTATTTATGAGTTTTCAGTACTACCTAGATTTTTATTAGAGTTATATGTATAATATTGTGTTGGTCATATAAGAATAATCTATTAGGAAAATATTTATACTTTATTTTTAAATTTGGTGTTTTATTTTTGTTATACTTACTTACTATTTACTTACAGCAAAGTATAGTTTTTGGTGCTGGTGAAATATTGCTTTTATCGGTCAGTGAAACATGTTTGATGAATTTCAGACGTTGAATAAATAATTGCAGCCAGTCCTTGTTTGTTTATTTCGTACCTTTACATTTTAAGATGCCATGTGGTTTTCGGCAGAGTAGAATAGGGCTACTCCAAGTCCTCCCGTGGATGCCGTAGAAGGCAACTTAGGAAATACAAGCGAAACAAAGCTTATAAACATCAATGAGACCTCTCCAACTCGTCTGGACAGCGCTGAGAGTGTAAGCCAAAGCCTGATAGTTGATCTGGCTAAGTATGGCTCTGATAGTACAAAGAGGGTCGTGCTCCTGCAGTGGATACAAAAAGACCTGATGATGAAGGTGATGATGACATTTTAAGAATTTACATATATCATGACTTTATCATTAGAGTGAATTACTAAGAACTACTACTACCTGCTTAAGGGTCCTCCCCGCGCTAACGACCTTGAAAACACAAAAAAATTAATTTCTCTTTCTGTAAGTGAGATTATCAGAAACCCTCGTACAACTTTTTAGCTAGTATCCTTAAGTTTCATTAGAACCTCGAAAATCATTGAAATAAAATACCCTGAATTTTCCTTTGCAAAAAATACTAAAAACGGCCATTTTTGACTCTTTTTGTAAAGGTTTCTAAACCGGATAGTATTTCAATAACTTTCGAGGTTCTAATGAAACTTCAGGATACTAGCTAAAAAGTTGTACGAGGGTTTCTAATAATTTCACTTACAGAAAGAGAAATTAATTTTTTTGTGTTTTCAAGGTCGCTAGCGCAGGGAGGAGCCTTAACTACCATCATATACTCGTATTCGACTGCTGCAAAACAGTTGTCAGAAGTGGGATTCGAACCCACGCCCACAGAAGTGGACTGCGACCTGAACGCAGCGCCTTAGACCGCTCGGCCATCCTGACTGCCAGAGGATTGCTGATTTTATCATTCACCTCCAATCTGGCATACTTCCAAAACTAATTTTGTCACACAAATGTAATTGTTGAAACGAAAGTGATCGAGTGATAGAAATCGAGTTGTATGGATGTAATGTTTGCTTGAATTACATACCTAAGTACTTACTTTCTGTACTGGTTTATAAAGCGATGGCGTTGTTGAAGCAAAGTCATAGATCAGTTGCATAGGTACCTAAGTATTTTTCTTACACCACGGCATACATGTCTCCTAAAAATAGAATCACCAGAAGACCTGTACAAATGATAGCGTTTATACGATAGTTGAATTGGTTTGACATACATTGCCGCATTTCCTCGTCACTTTATAATTACAATTTGAAGTGGGCTATCAATAGATAAAGTCTATGACGTAGAATACAAAACATGACACGCCTTTCACTGCGAATCAATACTCATGTTACGTGTAGTAAGCAAACCTAACAAATTTTGCAAATGTATAAAAATGAGCAGAAATGAATGAAATTCTTTTTGTATTAAATCAATCGTGAAACAATTTTTTTTAAACGACTTAAAAAAAGAGGAGGTTATTCGTGTGTGGCTAAGCACATTATAAACAACGTGGAAGGGACATACACGTAATATAAAAGGTGGAAGGGACATATCCGTAACAAATTGAACCACGGGCTATAATGGAATTAATATAACAAAAAAAATAAACAACTAAAAAATTGCCATTCTCCCACTAAAGTGCAGCAGCCCGGGTAATTTGTATGGGAATGTCCTAATGTTTTTTTTGACGTGATAACGTCTTTAAAATCGTTTTAGTCGGGTGACATGTTCAGAAACTTGTGTCACACCAAAACCTCACGAGCGCGATCGCAGGTATACCGAGAGAGAGACGGACCGATCTCCCGTCTCATCTCGAGCGCTGCCAGTCATTCCGTGAAACGACGTTATCACGTAAACATCTCGATCGTAAACCTACTTTACAAACAACCATTTTTTTTTGTTTTTTTAACTGTTATGTTAATTATATTAGGCTATAGTTATCCAGTATAACTCATGGTTTCATTTATTACGGGTATGTACCTTCCACGTTGTGTATAAGATTACTATATTATAATGATAATAAAATAAAATTTATATTTCCATACAAATTGCCTGGGCGGCTGCATACTTTTATATGGAAATGACGATTTTTTATTTTATTTTGACTGTTATTTAAATTTTATTTTACTACAGTGATGTAGTATTGCCCACGGTTAGATTTTTTACGGGTATGTCCATTCCACGTTGTTTATAATGTACTTAAGCAGGGACAGAACTTTAGTCCAGCATTGGACAACAACGTTGGCCACTTACAAACACTAAACTAAAACAAACGAATGATTCTACTTAATTCGATACTAGCAGTTGCAGTATTTACAGACGTTTAGCAAACTGACCAACTTTAGCATACATCCGCGACTGTGACGTCGACGACTCCAGAGATGTTATATTTTCTAAAGATGTGGCATTGCTTACAATGTAAATTAAATTTACAATTTTAAATCCCACAACATAATGAATCTATTGAACTCTCAGGTCAGGAGTCGGGGGCAAAAGTGCGACGACGTCAACGCTCTAAATATTTTGATAAGTACTTACAAATTTTCAAAAGTTACAAATGCACTTTATTTCTTTTCAATATACAATTTTAGTATCTTTTTATATAAATTGGTTCAGTATCAAAGACTGAACTAGAAAAGAAATTCTAGTAAGTTAACTTGTTCGTACTTTCAAAACACGCCATGCCACGTACATATATGCACTTTTTTAATTTGTTTCGACCTTAATGTTTTTATTTTACGCTTTTGCTACATCTTCAGTAGTGTTGTCATAGGCCGTCACACACAAACAAACAAACAAGGCCAGTCCAGAGCCCAGCGTGTTGTCTGCGGCGACGCACGTTTTTACCAATAAAGCTTGCTAGATAACTTTTACACGGTATATTTATATTTTGATAGATACCTGTGTTAAAAATGAAAGTGGTATTGACATTCGTGTGTTTATTTTGTGTCGCTGTTCATTTTTCTGATCAAGTAAGTAGCATTTAAGTTGAGTTATTTGTAAGTATTACCTATACAGTTGTATATTCTTAATGTTTATATTGTTGTTAAGGTATCAATCAAAATTTGGATATATTAGTGGTGTATTTCCTCAACATTAATTGTAAAATAACAATAGATACCTACTTCGTTAGATTGACGACATCCGTGGCCATCATGCGACGCTGTCACACCCGAGGTCCCGGGTTCGATTTCCGGTCAGGTCAAGATGGAAAATGATCTTTTTTCAGATTGACTCGGATTTTGGATGTTTATCTTTATAAGTATTTGATATAAAATATAGTCTCGCTAAGTTAGAATCCCATCCCACAAGTCTTGAACTTACTTTGAGGCTAGCTCGATCTGTGTGATTTTTCCGTATATATTTATTTATTCATTGTATAAAACATCCTAGGTATCATATTTACTAAGTACCTACATTACAAAAAAGTATTTTAGCAGAGCCTGCTTTTATATGCTTCAAACATGTAAACGACGTTCTATTGCATTTGAATAGTATACTATTAAATAATATATCAAGAAGTACGCACCTACTTTCTTATTTACTAATATACTAAGTACCTTACTTTTATCAAATAAATTAAAACAACAAGCTCACTTTGTTTCGCTTAATTTATCCGGCTGTTGACTCCACTATCAGTGGCAATGGATCAGTGACGCATTTTGTACTTTATATGCATATTGTTTGTATTTTGTTACTCTATTCATTTACCTATTTTTCGATAAAAACCGTATTATCAAAGTTGTGATTTGTTGTTTTTGCTTCGCGTTCTTGCACATCCTTGAGTTTATGATATTTGTATATTTAATGATTCATTAAAATATAGTTTACAATCCTTACTCATTACTGTATATTACTATAGTTTGTATATTTGTTTTGACTTTACGCTTCAACCACTGAACTTATTTAGATTAAATTTGATATCGATATAGTTTGATACCCAGGGAATGACTTAGGATAATTTTCATCCCGAAATTTTCACGGGGAGCGAAGCCCACGGGCACAGCTAGTAATCTATTTAACTGAATTGGTCTACCTACCATGTCGGATAAACAAACATAACATAGCAATACGTCTGTTATTAGTATTACGGGCCATGCCGCGATTGATATCGTTTTGAGCCAGGTATTTCGACGACCGTTCTGCCGTCATTGTGACCGAACCTCCAAAATCATATACTACGTGAAAGGAACATACACGTAATAAATCCAACCACGGGCTTACGGGCTATACTAGATTACTATAGTATAATGGAATTAAAAGACTGGTGACTCCCGCTCAGGTTCGTTTCTCGTGCAAAGGATAGCCATTGCGATCCAGCGCGGCAATGCTGCCAGCATTTTGGGCACCTTTGCACGGGAAACGATGAAGGGCGGTTTATATGACTGATACTTGTATGTACTTAGTAATAGTTTTGACAGTGTTTATAGGAATTAAAATATATTATATATAGCATAGATATTTACCCTTCTTTTTCACAAGGACGATAATTAATAAAATAATAATTTTAAATCAGAACTATAAAAACATAAAATATAAACTTATTGCTCGTATTATACCTATAGGTAACAACTTCATAAATTCTCACTTTTACTTACTTTTTTGCCGTACACACGTACTATCGCAATACAACGCATCTCTAGGGACTTCCCTTTATCCAACCAAAGTAAATACACTCTGACAGAATATTCCATTGCATTTTCCTTATTCCTATCCTATACAAGTACAAACAACTCTCTTTGCATATTAAACGTGAAAAGGACATACCCGTAATAAATCAATCTCACATACTAGCTCACTATAGTATAATGGTATTAAAATAAAAGTAAAATAACAAAAAAAAGTTGTCAATCCCATACTAAAGTGTGCTGCCGCCCTGGCAATTTCTATGGGAATGTCGAACTTTTTATTTGTTTTTTTGACTGTTATTTTAATTTTATTACGCTATAGTGATCTAGTGTATAAAGCCCGTGGTAACATACCCGTAATAAATCAATATACGGGTATATCCCTTTCACATTGTATATGCAAAGAGATTTGAATGTACCTGTCTATAGGAATAAGGAAAATGCAATGGAATATTCTGTCAGAGTGTAATGACTTTGGTTGGATAAAGGGAAGTCCCTAGAGTGACACACTTATTGCGATAAGTACGTGTGTACGAAGAAAGAGTACCTGTGACTGTCAATTTATGAAGTAGTTATATCATAGAAGTAGAATTTTTTTACTGCGTAAAAAGACCACACTAGCCAAATGCGACAGATAATATGATAAGTGTCATCTTCATAAGAGTAAAAGAGATAGCATCAATTTGACAATGAGACAAGTTTTCATACAAAACATGTCACCCATTGTCACCCTGGCTCGAACATCGTTACACGAAAATTTGATTTTCCAAATTGTAAACTGTGTTAATTTATAAGTTATCTTATACTGGAAAGATGGTATCGTACTGCTTTACCCATAGTTTGTGTAGTAGGTACAAATAAAATCCATAAAAAGTTACACAGAAATATTTCGTTTCTGGTCACATTTTACAATACTCTATATCCATCTTATACCTTCTAAATCTATGAGTTATATAATACGGGCAATAAGTTTATATTTTATGTCTTTTATAGTGCTAATTTCAAAATTATTGGTTTATTAAGTATCTTCATTGTGAAAAAGAAAGATAAAAAGAAAGATATCTATACTATATATAAAATGTAGTACTTGATGACCTCTATGGCCTAGTGGTCATTATGCCACACCGGAGTTTCAGGGATCGATCTCCAGTAAGTTTAAGATGTTTGAACTAAGTTTAAGATGCAAAAATATGTTTTACAGATTGACCTGGGTCTTGGTTGTTTATTTCTATATGTATTTGTTATTAAATATAGTATCGTGTATTTAGTATCCCATAATACAAGATTCGAACTTACTTTTGTATTATCTGTAGGTATATTCTAGTTTAGATAATGTATTATAGTTATATATAGTATGGTTTCTTCTATTTAGTACTCTCGTCTAAAATGTTCTTTTATCAGCACCACTACCTGACTGGTATAAAAATCCTTGGGCCATAAACACGCCATAAATAAATGAAATTTACTACAAAAATCGTACCAACTAATCGCAACCGAAAACAAAGAAGCTTCGATATGGTAGCGCAGGGATGTTGCGAATATTCGCATCCTCATCCTCAAATGCGGAGCTTCCGCATAGATTTGGACATCGGGCGGATGGCGCATGCCGTTCGCACGTACGTAACAATGCCCAATCGGAGCGAAAAAATTGGTGACAAGATCCAACGTGTCGTAATTACTGTTATGTTCATAATTACTGTATTATTGTTTTAATTCTTCATACATATACTATATTTATGCCGATGATGATGATGAGTATACTATATTTTTATAAGATCTTAAACTTCCGCATCCGCGGGTGTGGAAAAATAGGCATCCGCAACATCCCTGTAGTAAAGATATACAGATAGGCATGTTATCGTCATGATATTCAAAAAACTTTTGTACTACATACATACTATCACGTCTTTATCCCTAATGGGGCAGACAGAGCATTTTGGGTCTTGTGGTTCTATGCAGAGCCCAGGGCCGCAAGACCCAAAAGCCACTTTTAGCGTCATGGTGGGCGAGAAGATGGAAAAGCAATCAATACAGTGATGGGTTGCTAGCCGCATCGCCTGTTAACATGATTTGCATTTTGCCCATTCCCTCGATCGGCTTTTACGATCTGCGTGGGAAGAGAAGCAGCTGGTACATTCTAAGCTTTTTTTATAAATAAATAATTAATTTAATTTAAATAGTACGAAAGTTTTTTTCTTGCAAAACATTGGATTATCAAGTACAAAATTTTAACTTTCTTGCAGGTAATTCAACTGACTGAGGAGGTATTTTTTAATTGACTCCTGAAACTATCACAACGTGTTTTTAATCTTTCCAGAAATCGACCCCCGAAAGCGACAGTTATGTAGCTGCGGTGGTGGAATTCAAACTGACGAGGGACTCTGCAGCAGCTCTTCAGGAATATATTTATTACATAAAATCTGCAGCAGAAAAGGTACGCACCTACCACCAGCTCTTTTTTAACGTGAAGGCAAACAGTGTATTGTATTGTTAAATCTTTATTTTACATAATAAGAGGACATAAATACAAATTATAAGTAGGGAACAGTAGAAATGCGGACTTATCCCAGGTAGAGATTTCTTCCAGTCAACTTTGAAATATGAGGAAAATTTACAATATACCTAGAGAATAGGTACAATATAAAGAAGACACGAAACAGAAAACAGAATAATTACACCTTACTACATGTGATTGTTTCTCACGTGGTTTTTCTGCTAAACTTAGCACATCCACCACGGCAATTTAATTTTGATTCTTCATCTCTTCTCCAAATATGTAAATGGTCACAAGGATGCCAAAGACCTTGGAAAGTGAAAAAAGAAATAAGTGTGTGTTTATTGACGTCTAAAAGTGCCTGTACTTAAAGTTTTCATTACTAAATAAATATTTGAATAACATAATTTGGCTATAAGTAACTCGTAACTCTTTTGGAATGCATTTGCCCGAAAAGATTTAGACCTTTTAGCATTTTAATATTAATTACTTGACATAAAAGTTAATAAGCAGCCCTGAGAATTACTAGGTACCTATGACATGAAAATAATGTATTCTCAGTTTACATGTATTAATTTAATATTTAGCTGTTTTTGGGGAAATGCTGCAATACAGTTCATTGCCGCTTCTTTTGAACGCGCGCTTAGGAAGCGGCAATAAACTTAGCTTTAAGTAAATGATCTGACGCTAACAACTATTATTAAATCGAAAGGAAAATTGACAATAATTTATCAAGTGATACAAATATCCAAACATAAATAAATAACTTTAGACTTTAACTTGATTTTAACTATTGATTTATATAACTTGATATATATTAAAACAAGACTCATTCGTATAACATAGAAGGATGAATAGGTTGCTCCACTGTAACTAGTTGTTCTTTCCTGTTTTCAGGATGCAGACGTGGTGGTGTTTCCCGAAATGACGCTGGTGAGGAAGTCTGAGTTCGTCAGGGTTCCCATTCATAGTCTTCTACTCGAATATCCGATACCTGCACTCAGACCAGACTTGTATGACGAGGTAGGCAAGTGAATTATACCATCGACATGGCAATGAAGTTTCATTTTATTGAGGAAAATGGGAAAGACCTTCGATCAGCAGTAGAGCTGAAGGTTTATTTAAAAGTCATGTTGGTTATTTGTATTTCAAGTGTGATATATGAACCTGACCTGATGAATATAATATACTGCGTGAAAGGTTAAACGAAATGAGGTGATGATAAAGTATCTAATACACTATCTCACTCATTACCTAAATCGGTACTACTTATTGTCATTGCCTAAATTGCATTTTATTGATTTGGTGATTTTTTACTGGTTTTAAAGCCTAAGAGTTTAGCGTTAGTTAGACCTAATTAGCTAGTCAAAATAAAAATTCAGAAACAAAAAATGGTGTCTAAAACTCGAAAGTAAAATTGTGAGATCAATTAGTAGTACCGCCGCCATACACCGCCCGCCGGCCGGCCGGGGTCATCGACATTACGTAGCTGTTTTGGCCGGCGTAACTACGTGGTCTCGATCGAAAATCTTTACGCAACTTTTTTGTCTTAAGTCATACAGAAATTTGAATTACGTGTATGGATAGAGAAATTATTTACTATACGAATTTTTTTTTCCAAAACCAATAAAAAGTCAGCGTGTATACGCTTGAAGGAAGATAAAAGGTAAATAGGGCCGAGTGTGGAATAAACGGACATTATGCACCATACGAAGATAGAATAAAGAGTGATTTATCAAACCCATTCTTGGGCAGTAAACGAGTCATAGACCTATTGTTAGTTCTTGATCAAAGTACGCGAATGTGTTAATTTTAGTGTTGAAATCAAATGTTTATATATCATTTAATTATTTTCTAGCCAATCGTCGCTATTTCAAAAGCAGCCAAAGAGAACCAGATCTACGTGGTGATCAACGTGCAAGAACGGATGGATTGCAATAATGCTCCAGGCGAGTACTGCCCGGAAAAAAAGGTCTACCATTTCAACACCAATGTGGTATTTGATAGGACTGGGGCGGTTATTGACAGGTGATCAAACAGTTAATTACCATTTATTTTAGACGTAGACTGTATGTCAATAATGTCAACTTTCTCATCGCAGCGTTGCATCCTCGGCTGTAATGTTGTGAAGCCTGATCCTTAACATTCATATTGCAGAAGCGCAGTTACTTATTTGTTAGCCGATCCTGCCGCTGTAAAGCGTGTGAGCCGCCTGTAAAGGTCGTATACGTAGCCAATCCTACTATCCTACTATAATTATAAATGCGAAAGTGAGTTTGTATATTTGTTAACTTTTCACGATAGACTACTCTCAACTTACTGAATCTATTCGGATTAAATTTGGTATGGATATAGTTTGAGACTCGAGGAAGGACATAGGGTACGTACTATTTATCCCGAAACTCCCACGGGGATCGAAGCCCGCTGGCACACCTCGTAATTTATAAGTATGTACAAACGCTCAGTTCCAAAACCCATGTGAAAAACAATTTCTTGTACAGTTAGGTACTAAAATGAAACTATTACTTCCAGATACCGTAAAATCAATCTATTCGGCGAAGCGACCCGCTACCCCGCTCTGAAGCCAGACCTGGGCGTGTTCGAGACAGACTTCGGCGTGACGTTCGGCCACTTCATCTGCTTCGACGTGATGTTCCAGGTGCCCGGTGTCCAGGTGGTGCAGAAGCACAACCTCACGGACATCATATTCTCCACTATGTGGTTCTCTGAGATGCCGTATTTGACGGGTAAATTACACAAAAATCTGTTAAAAATTTTGAATTTCCAGGGATTTCCTATACTTACGTATTAACTTAACCTACCTAGTTATACCTGCAAGTAACTACTTATACACAACATTTTAAGTATAGTTACTTGCAGGTAGCAAGTAACTACTTAAAATTTTATCACTTACTTTGTATTAGTTGTTTGTAAAAATATTGAATAACGCAATTCATTAGTGAATCATTAATAACTATAAGTATATATCATGCTTGCTTGTCTATAAGGATACTGAACAATGGCTTTAAAATCATCTCATGGGGATGTCATTTTTTTTTCAGCTGTACAATCCCAGCAGGCGTACGCCTACATCATGAACGTAAACTTCATCGCAACCAACGCGAACAACATCCATGTTGGGACTGCTGGTAATACTCATCAGTATCCTCCTCGTCCTTTTTCTATTAATCTGCATGACCAGATCCTCGTACTGTTTCTTGTAACGTCGAGTTTGCAATTTAATATTTATTACAAAAAACAATCTAACTTCAATTCTAGTGAACTTAAACACCACTGAAAACCATCGGTAATTAAATTATTCATTTACTTGGATGACATACTTTTTGCTGATTTACTGAAACAATTGGATCAAATCCCAAATTGGTTTATAAATGACCCAAATCATGATCAAGATAAAATACAAAGAAATACAATAAATAGAGAAGCTCGTTTTCTTTTTTAGTAAGTTTAAAATCAAGTGGTTTCTCACCTGTTTTAGGTTCAGGCATTTTCTCCGGTAAAGCTGGAGCCTTAGTCAGCATAATGCCCGGCGTGCCCTCCACGAGGCTGTTGGTTCAAAGAGTGCCCAAAGTGCCAGGAAAGGTAATCTATCTGTACTGTACCATTAAAAAACAGGCCAAATGCGAGTCGGACTCGAGCACAAAGGGTACCATTATTCATTAAAAAATTAAGTTTGTTATATGGGAACCCTTGATGTTACCGCGGCAACTGAAATACATCGTCTGTGAAAATTTCAGACAGAAGATGGACAGTGGCGTCTTAGTATAGGGTCCGAACCCTAAAAAGCTGTTTATTAAATGCTGTAAAATAATAGCTACAGTTGCACATGGTAAGCTACCCACCACTTGGCTGTTGACGGTCTAAAAAGGCCTAAAAGATGCATTCGTTTGACGTTTTCCATTTAGCACGATAGTGCCCCACTATCGTGCTAAATGGAAAATGCGGACAAAGAATGCTAACCCCAAGATAGTTTAATTTAAAAATTTTCAATTTCAATTTCAATTCTCCACAATTTTACTTGACACAACTTTGTGATAACAACAATATAGGTGCATGATTAGCAGAAGATTGTAAGAAAACAGAGCTTGGTATCTTAAAATCAAGTGGAGGAAATAGTTACCTATCAGAATTAACATTCTATACATTATTGATAAATAATAATACCCGTAAATCGTAACTGAAAGGTCTAAAGGGTAGAAAAAGTTAAGATGAAATAATAGTTTACCAATTTATGATAAGATGTTATTTTCAGGTCACTGGAGCTTACCCCGGGCCACTCTTCGACAAACCATCCGACCCTGATAAGTTGCTACTGAACAAAGACATGTCCTTAGCCAGTCGTATCTCGAAAGAGTTGGTGCCAGGTTTTCAGGAGTTCACGATAGTTGACAAGGATGTCAGCTGCAAATTCACTGTCAGGGTCAAGCAGACTGGACAGGTCAGATATAATTCTTTTAGATACTTCTAGGCGAAAGAAAATAGAAAACCGAAAAAGTTGTATCCCCGTCATCTATTTAAAATACATTATCACGACATAAAACTAAAGTAAGTTGGTTTGCAAGGATTGTAGTAACTGGAAATCAATAGTCTCTGCCTACCCCCATGGGAAACAGGCGTAAAAATATGTATGTATGTAAAACTAAAGCCCTAAGGCGACCAACAGCGTTCGGCCGTTAGGGCTCATTTATGCGAAGCGATCGATCGAGACGCTCTCAAATTTTTAAATTTGTTTGTTCGCTACGCCCTTGGCTGTAACTGTGAACAGTGACATTATTCTAAACCGCGCCCTGCTGCTTAGTACGGCCCCCCATACAAAAACGACGCGCGGGGTAACGGCATCAGTGTGTTAATCGAATGAAATGAAGATGGAAAGCTTGCAAAATATATATTATACACACTGCTGCTATATTATATGGAAATATCATTTTCCAATGACAATTTTCTTTTCCTGTTGATCGCCTTGGGGCTCCAACGGAAGATCAGCGCTGGTGCTTCATTTATAGAATACCAGCACATGCTAAGTTGGGGGCCAATTTGGAGGGTCAAAGACACATACATTTTTTGTTTTGTACTGTTTTTTTTAAATTTTTTAGTTCATAATTTGTGTGTAAATGTGTGTGTTTTGATTCTTCGAATAAATTTTTGTCTTATCTTACAGGCCCATAAATATCGTGCGTTTGTGCAAGACGCGACCAATACCTACTCGAAGAGGAAGCTGGGCGTGGCAGCCTGCTCCATCGTGGCCTGCAGAGACGATAATGCTATCAGCTGTCCGTACAGGTATGCTGTTTTCTTACATTCCAATATTTTAGAGGAAAATATATACAATACCACCCCATCTTTGGACCCATTTTTGAAGTCGGTAAACGAACGGTTTTTTTATGGAAAAACCTATTTGTTTTAGAAATTTCATTACTTAACTCGATTCCTATTGCATCCTTAATTGCGTTGCTTCGAAGCCCGTGGTGATTTACTGGCTTTTTCTTCTACAAACTATGATATGCATGTCAATGGTCACCCCAATATTCCGAAGGCCTCCTAGAGTGCCGCGTTCTTCAATGGTTCCCTCTTAGCGACGCTGAATTATTTTTTATTTAAATAAGTATATTGTAAATTGTAAGTATTGATTTTACACAACTTTTTAAAGTCAATCGTTCTCTCTCATTTCTCTCTCAAGACTTTAAATCTTTTACTTTTAATTTTGTTTGTCGTTTGCTATTCTCCATAATCAGCAGGGGGAGATGTCGATAGATGTATAGATACCCAAATACATATCTTAGAATGCTGATGTTATCGTATTAAAAATAGATATTTTTTTCAGGTTCAGCCCCGAGAACACGAACGTAGAGTTCGAAGAGTTGCAAATAGAGATGACAACCTACGCTCATCGTTACAATTCCTCTTTGGAATGTGATAACATCGTATATTTTCCAGTTTCTCTAAGAATAAACAAATTCCCACTCGATTCCCATAACTTCACATATACAGAATCATCACAAGGTCATGAAAATAAGATAAGTGAAACTCGAGAAAAAATTGTTTACAAGTTAAACAGCCCTCAGAACGATTTGATTTCATTTGGAATTTGGGGGAGGATTTATGACAAGGATCTGTCAGCACCGTCTGATGTCACGGATGAAGATTTGAATAATTATATTCAGGTTGAAAATACAATTTATAAGGTTTCTGAATCGAAAGATGATTAGTTCAGTGTCGGCGGTAAGTCGCGCCTAATATTTCATGCGCTTTACTTGCGTATTTAAAGAAACCTGGAAAAAATATACTTAACAAAACATCAAAAATAAAGACTGAGAATTGTAAATCTTCATGTAAGTTACTAGTCGGTTTGAACAATCCAATGCAATCAAAGAGGTTAGAATTAAGGAAGTACGTACAATTTTTTTAAAGGAAATAAACTCTATTTAAAATATTTCTTATATTTTTACTTCACATATTTTATGCAACATGTTCCTACGTAAATGAAATTGTATGGTTTAACATAAGCGACGTAAGTATGAATGGAACAAAACGTGCGTTTTGAAAGAGAGGGAGAGATGCAGCAAGGAAGAGGACGCGAAAGATATCGGGATTGACGCACGGTTACATATATTTCCTCGCATGTGTGTTAATGAAAAACGTCGTACGGTATAAGTACGGGCGTTTATTGGTTAAACATACTCGGTTCTTTTACGAAATGTAAGTAAAGTACTAAAATTAAACGACGTAGTTATATTATACTGCGATCCGGCCGGACCCATTATATGCAGACATTTTATGAATAGGTACCTACAAGGAGAAAGTCATCTATCAGATTGTCTTGCAGCTTATCGATTGAGGATGTTTGTTGTCCATGTAGATAAGTATATACCTACTTATAACTTTATCGTTATGCCTCAATGAGAAGACAAAAGATTACTTACTTAAGTTATGATTATGACATACTTTATAATCTGTTACCAAGGAAGTCTATTACAGAAGTATTTCTCATCGAACGTGTTAGGTAATATCTGACTCTGGTGTCTTATTTTCGAGCTGCCTAAAGGCATCTGACGTAACTCAAATACTGTCTTCCAGGGCAACAGTAATTCATACACACTAGTGAACTAGCGTGCAGGTTTCCTCACGTTTTCCTTCACCCGAAGTAAGTGGGGACAGTTGAATAAGGCCATTAATTAGTACGAACTCAAAAGTACGGGTTCGATTCGATCCTCAATAAACGAGAGAGAGAGTTGCGAGGGTGGAGGACGGAGGAGGTGACTTAGGAAATACAAGCTAAACAAAGCTTATAAACATCTTGACACCTCTCCAACCCGTCTGGCCAGCGTGGAGAGTGTAGGCCAGTGGAGACTAAAAAGACCTGATGATGAAGATGAACTTTATTTTCCTTTAAATTCCTTGTGGTTACATTCTACTAGTGCCTGATTAAGGGCTAAGCCGCTCAGCCACAACCGCTTTAGGAAATGAGCTTGAACTTAAAGATGTTTTTATCGACTTCAAAAAAATTATGGTATGTTTTATTTATATTTATATTTTTGTACCTTGCGACCCGATATTGATATTTTTTCTTAATTTGGAAGCTTCTAGTACTATGTTAGTCCCATATATTAATTTGTTGAAGATGGTAAAGATATAATGAAGAACTTTGGAGATATGATAGAAACTCTCTATGTATTTCGTTGTTAAAAAATTAATTATTCTTAAAAAAGCCAACGGCTGGTAGCCTGTTACTATTTCATATGATCATGTGTTGATAGTATAAGTAGGTTACTCAACGACTAGTAGTTTGCAATTATAATAACAATATAATTAAGATAAAATCTTATCTACAAATAAAGACGGGGAAAATAAACACATCTGCTTGGTTCGTTACCAAGATACAACGATTGTTATCAATTTTTTATATCATCACACTCTAGTTCGTCTCATTTTATTTTAGTCCCTGGAGAAAATGCTGCAGTGCAGTTTGTTGCCACTTCTTCTGTACTAGCGCTTATGAAGCGGGACATAAGTACTGGTATTTATTCTGTGGCGGGACTGAACTTAGCTGTAAGTAACCATGTGACGTCAACACAAAGTGACGATTATATAAATATCCTATGATAATAATGGTAGATTTGAATTGAGTTTAACTACGACTATTGTGTTATCTTAAATTTTATTTTTGTTCATTGTCTAACGAGTAAGTATAAGCTACATGGTTTGCATTAAAACATTGAGTAGGTATTGATTAGCTTTTCTCTGTTAGAAAAAGTGTCCCGGTATAAAAGTCCCTTAGGAAGATTGAAGAACAGTATCTGAAAGTCACGTGAAAATGGTGGTAACGAAAAGGATTCTAGTTATTTACACAGGCGGAACCTTTGGTATGCTGAAAAATGAAAAAGGAGGTAAGTGGACCTAGTGGTGTTATTTTTTTATTTATGTTTTATTTTTTATTTCTTTTTAAATTTTTCCTGGTGGTGCAGAGGGTCGTGTTCTATGATGATAATGAAGTTTTTATTTACAAAAGAGATTTGAAAATTAAACTAGAACCGAATAAAAATTAAAGTGATGTTTAAACTTTGATTTTTATGCAGGCGGTATTTGAATGGAATGAATGAATATTTATTGAGCTCTTCCATGCCTCGGATGGCAAGTTAGGCCGTTGGTCCCAGCTGACATCATTTTATGGCAGTCGTTAAGCTATGTTAGATGCCTTTAGGCAGCTTGAAACATCTGACACCAGAGTTAGCCACTTTTTAACCTCCGACAAAAAATGTCTGTCGGTCTGTCGGCCTGTGTGTCTGTGTGTCATCATAGCGCTCGAACGGATGATGGATCGATTTCAATGCGGTTTTTTTAACGTAAAAGCAAGTTCAGCAGTGTAAAGTTGTTGAGGATGAAGGCTTGAAAGTCAGATTTTTTGTTAATTTGCCCGGTAAATAAACTTGTAAATTTTTCATAGTACTGGTACCACAAAAGAACATCGAGCAAGTGATTCGGCGGTTGCCGCAACTTCACGACGTCGAGCAATGGACGCAGCTCCTTAAGGATACTTATTTGGAGGACTATCTCATTTTACCTGGTAAGTTCTATTTAACAATTAGCATTTTTTTCTTAAATTTATCAATACAAATATATTATAATTAGTAATTACAACAATTTTTAAAGTTTCCTTGATATGTTCCTGCAGCGGTGGGTTTACGCGGATGACCTAATACAACGTGGAAGGACATATCCGTAATCAATCGAATCACGGGCTATTTACTAGATCACTATAATGTTATGAAATTAAAATAACAGTCAAAACCAAAAAAAAAACGATATTCCCATACAAATTTCCCGGGTGGCTGCACACTTTCGTATGGAAATGTCGATTTTTTGTTTTTTTTTTACAATAGAATAGAATCATTTATTTGCATGATTTATGTTACCTTCTTTTTAAATTACAATAAAATTTTACACTTTCAATTTAAAACAAAAAATCATTGTATATATTTTTCCATTGATAATTAAATGTTTGTTAAGATATTATTCTTTGTAATTAATTAATTCAATGTTAACTGTCCATTGTGTCCATGTACTCTTTAATGCTATAAAATCTTTTTTCATTCAACCATTCCGTTAATGTTTTTTTGAATTATTCTTATTTAGCAATATTATCTTATTTGGTAATTGATTGTATATTTGTATTTTTTTTATAAATGTACTTAGCCTTTTTTTTCTTGAAGTAAGTATATAAGAATAATAAAGCATGTAAGAATAGGTTCAAGGCTCAATTTATAGGGTTCCGTGCCCAAAGGGTAAAAATGGGACCCTATTGCTAAGACTCCACTGTCCACTGTGTGTCAGTCTGTCTGTCACCAAGCTGTATCTCATGAACCGTGATAGCGTGACAGTAAAATTTTTCCAGACGATTTTCTTTTGTTGCCTCTTAACAAAAAATACTAAAAACACAATAAAATAAATGTTTAGGTGTGGTTCCTATAAAAAAAAGTCAATTATGGTACGGAACCCTTCCTGCACGAGACAGACAAGCACAAGGCCGGTTATTTTTTTTAAATTATTGTATACTTACTCGTATTGACACTCTTCTGTAATTCTGAAAATCTTAAACCCTCCCTGTATGGTTTTTTAACACTCCAGCCAAATGTTTTGAATAAGTTCAGTCTATGAAAACGTAAAATCATTAAAACAAAACTATAAAAAATCCGTATCATAGACTGAAATTGCACCAAAAATTTGGCTGGGGTTAAAAGTCATCTGTATAATATAACATTATCCAAGGTAAACAAATATTTCTCCAATACAGATGGCAAAGACACGGATTTCAGAGTAATGTATAAAATATATGAATATGAAGAACTGAAGGATTCTTCAGATTTCACACTCGATGATTGGATCAAAATGGCCCGGGACATCAAGGTAAAGTTTATTGTATTTAGCTTTTTATATACTGAAAGGAATTAAAAGGGTATAGATGAGGAACCCCGACGAAAACAAAAAACATCATCAAAACCATTTTTTTGCCCAGGAACAAAATAATTACCTATATAAAAAAAATGACCGATTATTTTGGGAATCCATAAGAGAAGGCTATGTCTAGCAGTGGACGTTATGCAGTTGAAATAATGATGATGATAAAAAAAATTTTTACTCTCCGTACTAATTCGGATCACCACTTCCAGGACGTTCAAAGGTCAAGAAACACGCAAAGTGCTAATAAAATCTCTGTGATGTAGGGTATCAGTTTGGATACTTTGTACCTGGTTGTAGGTAGGTATATTGGGTGAATTTGTCAGAGAGGTCAAAATATTGGATGAAGGACTGAATTCAGTCTTTCAGTGTGTTTTGTCAGGCCTTTCTTGAAGAACCTTATTATTTTTCAGAAATTCTACCATGACTACGACGGGTTCGTGGTACTCCACGGCACTGATACGACCGCGTACGGGGCTTCTATTCTGTCCTTTATGCTGGAGGTCGTTGGCAAGACCGTCGTGTTGACTGGGGCTCAGGTAATTTACCCATTGAAATATGGTTTATATTTTTCGGTATATAACTAGCTTAATATATGTATAAATAAATACGGAGGCTTCAAAAAAATGTATGCCACGTGTGATCATGAAGCTAAGTGCAGACCACGCTTGAAGTTAGTAAGCTTTAGTAATGTCACAGCGTAATAATATACATGCGGACCCGCCGGGCCGTCAATCTTCTCAGTATATAGCATGTCTATGCTTCGGAGGGCACGTTAAGCCGTCGGTCCCGGTCACTGTGTTTGACATTGGTCGTTACCTAAAAACATGTCAGAGGCCTTTAAGGGGTTTAAAAAAACTCTGACACTAGTGTTAGTCACTAACACACACGATAAGAAGACTAAGAAGAATAAAGTATCGTTGAGTACGTATCGTTGAATAAGAACTTACTTTGGGGCTATCTCATGTGTGTGATTTGTCCGCATATATTTATTTATTTAAAAAAAGCCTTATCCCTCAGGTGCCGATCTTCCAGCCGCGCAGCGACGGCAACAACAACTTCCTGTGCGCCGTGCTGATCGCGGCCACGCAGCACATCCCTGAGGTCACCGTCTTCTTCGGCTGCAAGCTCTTCAGAGGGACCAGGTCAGTGGTGATGCGACATTATAATAAATAGCTAATATACAGAAATGAATTTAATTTTGGAAATCTTTGCGTGAGGCCTATGGCCAGCAGTGGACGTTATGTGACTGAAATGATGATGATGATGATGATACAGAAATGGACAACATTCTACTACATTTCCACAATACTGTTACAGTTACCCCGTACAGTACATATTGCAGACATGCCTAAGTTACATACAATTTAAAAAATGCGATGAACGAGTAGAGTTAGTATTGCATAGTTATAGTACGTAGATTAAAAATAAATTAAAAATTAATAAAAGATGAGGGCATAAATGACGGGACGGGAAGTATCTAGGTACGTTTTTGACTCGTATATATCTGATGAAATGCCGTCGTTGGCTTGTTATTTTTAACCGATTTTCAAAAAGGAGGAGGTTATCAATTCGTCGAAATGTTTTTTTTATGTATGTTCATCGATTATTTGAAGACGCCTGGACCGATTTGGAAAATTCTTTGTTTGAAAGGGTGTACTTGTCAGGAATAGAAATTTTATTAAAATCGATTGTGCAGTCGGTTTTTAGTTTTGAAAAAGAATTAAACAATATTACATAATAACGTTGAATTTGTCAATAATTTTACAGTAGGAGATAAGGCGTATTACCAATTTATGTGAATAGATATTGCTGACTATAGTTGAAATACATACAAATCACTTCATAACATTTTTCAAAATATATTGTCATCTTTCTACTCTTTTTCAGAGTAAAGAAAGTATCAAATACGCGAATCTACGCATTCGATTCGCCAAATTTCCCCCCTCTGCTGGAAGCCAAGACCACCCTTGATGTAGACCAAAAGATGCTGATCCATCCTCCCAGATCCGTGACGGACGAATGTCGGATACATGACAAGCTGTCACGGAAGGTTTATGTGCTAAAGGTAGCCCCTACTATCACGCCTGAGGTGATGAGAGCTGTCTTTGACAATATGGAGGGTAAGTGCGATCGAGAAGACGATTAAAGTTCGCTTCGTTTTCTTGTGCCCCTTCGCTTCGATTTCTTCCAATGCTTGAAGGTTGGCTTTCAACTTCTAAAACTTATGAAAAATCACTTAATTTTTAATCTGATCTTTTTGTAATCTGGTTGGGTGTTTCTCCGCGAGACTTCAGACTTTATATCAGTTATCGTGTCCCCAGTGCCAGGCATAGTATATCTAAAATAAATACCCACAACCAAAAAGGGATGTGGATACGAGCAGTGGTTTTTTCGGAATATCCGACGCTCGCCAAATTGGCTCCACAATGTTTGTGGGATAAAGCCGACGTTCGCGGGTACACACCGTATTTTGACGTCATACGCTAATATTTCCTGTACATATGTGATATGATACAAATACTCAATACAAAATAAATCATAGTTCCTTCAAAGTCATAGCCAGTATGTGTTTGTCTTTCCTTTCGTATGAAGCTGAGATAACGCGTAGGGTTGTTGCTAGTAGCATTTCCTATTGACATTTTTCTTTGAAAGTTTCGGCTATACATTCAACCAGCTAAATATGATCTGCTCAACATGATAAGCAGCTGGTACATACGTTACATTTTCTCCCAGATCAGCATGGAAACAATTTCATACGTTAGACTTATTGGATTCCAGGCGTTGTCCTAGAAACGTATGGCAACGGCAACATGCCAATCAAGCGGAAAGACATCTACAAAGAAATTGAGAGAGCCGTGAAGAACAACGTTTTGGTGGTCAACGTGACCCAGTGCATTAATGGAACTGTGCTGGGGAAGGCTATCTACGAAACTGGACTGGTATGGACTATCTTTACACTTTTGACTTGATTTGTTAGTGACAGGCCTCTTTGTGGGGCCTATTAATTGTCCCCACTTAAAGTAGCGCCGATTTCAGTCTTCAAATTACTGCTGAAGGAATCTGCATCCTGAAACTGATGCTGTGCGCCTTTTCCCTACTAGCATGGCACCATTGATAAACCAAGATACATTTTATATCGCGTACTAGAGAGATAGTGATAAATGATAGCGCTCCACAAACGCTGTCGCAATGTCAGCCGTGCTGAGCCTGGTTTCCACATAGTTCCGTTCCACCCGTTCTTCCCAGGACTATTTTTAACTTTTTCTTTATTGAAATTGAATAAAAAATATTTTACTCTTCGTGTAGCTCCGAAGCAGTGCTCGCCAAGCTGTCGTACATTCTGAGCAATACCAAACTGAGCTACAAACATAATGTTTTTGTTTGTTTTTCGCATGTGTAAGTGGCCGAAACTAGTATCAGATTTGCAGTGCCAAATGCAGACCACACCTGGTGTCGCTTTACTTGCGAAAGCTAGTACTCCCGCCGGGCAACCGAGCTCCTCAACCAACATAATAATGTTGTATTTGTAGTTACTAGTGGAGTGCGGGGTTGTCCCCGCCTTTGACATGACCTCTGAGGCAGTCCTTGCGAAGTTGTCTTACGTGCTGACCAAGACTGAGCTGAGCTACCAACAGAAAGTCGAGGTAAAAGACGGTAGCTTTCTAGTGCACATTTAGACGCCTGTTCTATCTAAATATAATATTTAACACATTGCTGGACACTCAGCCAGACACAATCCGTCTTACACACTACGTCTATAGACATACATCGATTGTTATTTTTACATACATACATACATACATACTATCACGTCTTTATCCCTAATGGGGCAGACAGAGCATTTTGGGTCTTGCGGTTCTATGCAGAGCCCAGGGTCGCAAGACCCAAAAGCCATTGTTATTTTTAATCCGTCTTATTATAAAAACAGGACCAACTTTGTTACTAGGCTTAAACCATTATCCGCCCTAATCACATTGACATATAATAAAGTGAAACTAACTCATCTGTCAATGTCAACTTGATTTCTGTGGATAATGGTTTACCTAGTTACAAAGTTAGGCCTGTTTTTATAATCAGACGGAATAAAAATAACAATTGATGTACGTCTATAGACGTAGTGCGTTCAACAATGTGTTAACAATGATTCACTCAATGTAATAAATTTAGCCGTGTGGTTTTAGGTAGAGAAGAATAGGGCCACTCCAAGTCCTCCCGTGGATGTTGTAGAAGGCGACTTAGGAAATACAAGCTAAACAAAGCTTAAAAACATCAATGAGACCTCCCCAACCCGTCTGGCCAGCGTGGAGAGTGTAGGCCAAAGTCCCCTCCAAAGTTCTCTTGCTGCTCTGGCCAAGTACTCGTATGGCTCTGGTAGTAGAGAGGGTCGTGCTCCTGCAGTGGAGACAGGAACTAAAAACACCTGATGATGATGATGTAACAATTCACTACTTTCCAACAGCTCAAATCACATAACAAAAAAAATCTATGGGATTGTTTTAAATAGAGGATGATGGATGACGTAATAGTTTCTTGGAGTCAAATAGCCTTCGTAATATCAGTTCTTCTACAATAATAAATCTAAAATCGCGTTGAAAATGGATATGACCATTTGTGTTTTGTAAAGTGATATTATTTGTTGACGTTTTAATTTCCTTACAGTAATAAATAATTTATTTTTGACCCAGAAAAATGAAAATGCGCAAATATAAATTTATGTGGAGTGTTTTAATTACAAAAAATTACAGGTACTCTCTTAAATGGGGTAAATTTCTTTACTTTGAAAGAGACAAATTTAAATTGTTTAGTAGTAAAGATTCAGACCACATATAAAATTTCTTTTAATATGTTTACTAAACATTCTTCTTTTTTTTTCACAGTTAATGAAGACAAATATTCGGGGCGAATTACACAATCCATCACAGCACTGAAGTCTAAGAATATAAATAATAAAACCATTTAAAAATAAACATTTATTTCAATATGCCACACAAATTCATTACATTTAATGCAATAAAAACAATTATAATTAAACAGAATAAGAATATAATTCAAAATCGTACTCACTTCGTTCCTATTTCACCAAGAACATCATTTGAAATAATAAAAATAATATTTTTTTCACAAAACAATAAAAATATTTTTTGGCATAAGACACGCTTTAGAAAATAATGCGTACAGTCGCATTGAAAAATGTAAAATAATGTCCAATTTTTTTCCAATGTTCATCTAAAACCCACACAACTATCCAAATTGTAAACATTCTAATAAAAAAGGCAGTGCCTTGAAGAAGAACACATTGTCTAAACAGACAGTACTAAAGTTGTACAAAATCTATCTTACGAATACCTACATTGTTCGTTTACGTTCATATTGAAAAATATATCTTTCTCTATGTAGATGGATTGAAATACATTGACATCTAGCTAATAAGCATGAGCAGTGTACAGTCAGCAGGAAAAATCACATTAAAAAGTGTTTTATTTAGTGTCATATTTTTGGTACTGACTGCACATTTACAGATTTACTAGCAAACGACAAAAATAAAAGTCGTATGCTTTATGATAGCAGAACACCACTTTTTTTATTACGTAAAATATTTTAAAAGAATTTATCTTTGCATTGCATGTCACTAGTCCAATTATATGACAAGAAATTGATTCTTTTCATATATATGTCAAGAAACAATTTCTTGTGATATAATTGGAAATAGTAAATGATTGTTGTAAAAAAAAGAGATTGCTAATGATGAAGTTAGTTGAGACTGAGGCTGGGAATACACATGTTGAAATTTAGATGCGTTTATATACCTAAATGTATTTTTAGTTTTAGTTAAAGTGTCTTTTTTTGCAGTTTACTTATAAAATGTTTATAAGTGTACTTTATTATAAGTGTACTGTATTACTGAATAAAGAATTTCCTATTATTTTTTATATTCTATTATATAAGTGCTGTTTAGAAATGATACATATTTATTTGAAAAATTCTGATCAATCATTATTACAAAACGGGTAATGTATATAAAAAGCATCTAACATTCAGCATAGTGTACCTACACCTGACTTAACAGCAGTCTCGTTCAGATTGGTCTAGTGACACACATCTATATTTTTTATTACATACAACTCATGTTCTTATATACTAGACTCTACAGAATGACATTTATTTAAGATACAATTAAAGAGTACCTACATAAGTATGTTATCTTACATCAGAGTTCAAGATAAATGCTTATCAGACACAAAATTCTAATAATTATGTTTACTTCTTGTGATGATGGTAACATTATTAAATATTACACCTACGGAATTTTATAAAATTAATAAACTTATTGAGTAAACGGAATAATACGGCAACGTAATCTATTTGTACTTAAAGAGGTATATGGCATACAATTAATGTAAAATGTCCATTACTTTTGTACATAAAAAGTAAGGGAAACAGATATTATAATCGAGTATTTATCGGTTGTATATAGGCATTGAATTAAATACTTAGACCTTAGAAAGCAGATCCTCGCAGTTGACGATGTGTTGAATTCACAATTTAACACGCTGCTACCTTTTTGCTTGCAGTCGCTGGCACGTTGGGTTCTGGAACAAGAGTATAATATATAAGCAAAAAGAAAAAACCGGCTAAGTGCGAGTGGGACTCGCACACGAAGGGCATACCATTATATATAAAAATCAAGTTTTTTGTATGAAGCCCCCCTTAAATATTTATTTATTATTGAAATAAAAATACAACTAAGTATTTTGTGAATATTTCAAGTGCCTATCTGTTCCCATTATTAATATAGAACAAAAAAGGGCAAAAAATTGCGTTTGTTTTATGGGAGCCCCCCTTAAATATTTATTTTATTTTGTTTTTAGTATTTGTTGTTATAGCGGCAACAGAAATACATAATTTGTGAAAAATTCAACTGTCTAGCTATCGCGGTTCTTGAGATACAGCCTGGTGACAGACAGACGAACAGATGGACAGACAGCGAAGTCTTAGTAATAGGGTCCGTTTTTACCATTTGGGTACGGAACCCTAAAAAAATATCTACTATTTTTTTATGTATCTAAATGTAAGCTGGTCCTTATTCATTATTAGCAAGCAAGTCAATTATCCGTGTGATTATAAATACAAAACATTACGACTTTATAAAAAAATATGATAGAAGAGAAAAGAGTACCAGCAAGACCGAGGCATACCATGGAACAGATAAAGGAGAAGGTAAACGTCGTAACGTAAAGAGAAGTAAAACGGTAGCGCACGAGAGAGATAGATGGAAGAAAATTCTTACTATACTGACAAGTGCACAGCTCTTAAACATAGATGATAAATGTACCTGTTTACTAACCTACTATTTAATAACTAATGTTGGCAACATAACGCACCGAATAGAATAAGCAGAACAACTTGACTTCTATCTTTTTGTAGAGTTTCTTGTTAGCTACTCGTATTTGGTAAATTAAAAACGAATCATTAATTTGTATGTCAAATCTTCAGCCTTTTTGGCTGCCATTTACAGATGTGGCGACATCTATGCCACTATACAAGAACGATTTTGACAATAATGATAACACAGAAATAATATACGATAGGCCTACCAGATGGCGCTGACGTATCCTACATGTCGATATCTATATATTGTGTCCTTTTTGGTGAATAAAGATTTTATCTATCTTTCTATATAAGAGTTTGTGCGTTTGGTGGCTTATGCCAAATTTACACTTGCGCGTTCGCTATTCGCCTCGTTATTCGACGAAACATTCGTATACGACTGCCGACGCGAACTACTGTTTTTACCGCATTTACACAATCGTGATCGCTATTTGCCTCGTTATTCGACGAAACATTCGTGTACTGAACTGTCTACATATGCGTGTTCGTCATTCGCCTCGCGATTCACGCGAATGTGTAAATGCGGCATTAAATACAAATTTCGACTATACACCTTCTGAGCCGCGACTGGCGCAACACCATGTCTCGCGGGAAGATCCTTTCTTTGCGGTGGTCGAACATACTCTCTCTCGCTACTGATACATATATCAAAGACTATATAATTACTGCAGTAGGAATGCGGGACTGAATTTAAACGTGAAGAAAACCAAGTTCATGGTAATCTCGAAAGAAATCAAAGATGTGTCTATTTTTGTAGACAGTCAACGTCTGGAGAGAGTCGACAAATATAAATATCTTGGGTCTTGGCTAACTCAGTCAGGGGAAAGTGAATTGGAGATTCGGTCGGACCCGTATAGAAATAGCACGAGCAGCCTTTGAAAAGATGAGAAAAGTGTTGTGTAGTCGAGATCTCTCCATCAAACTGCGAACAAGGTTGCTTCAGTGCTATGTTTGGCCTTTTGTGTTATATGGTTGCAAAGCGTGGACCCTGAAGGAAGACCTCCGAAACAAACTGGAAGCGTTTGAGATGTGGTCGTACCGTAATGTACATAAGCTGGACGGATCACATTACTAATGTTGAAGTTCTAGAGCGCATGGGCAAAAAAGTAGAACTCGTTCGAACCATCAAAATAAGAAAAATCACATATCTTGGTCACGTGTTAAGAAACCCACAATATCATCTACTCCAGACCATAATGATGGGTAAAGTTGCCGGAAAGCGCAAGGTGGGACGTCGTAAAATGTCATGCCTGAGGAACATCCGACAATGGACTGGTATCAAAACTGTCCTTCTAGGACATAGCTGTTTAAATGACAGATAGAGCAACTGTTCAGGCTTGCCATGGACAAATCAAGATTTAAAGAGCTGACTGCCAATCTTCAGGAATGAAGCGGCACCTAAAGAAGAAGAAGAAGAAGAAATAATTACTAACGTAGGTAACAATGACAATATACCCAAACGCCATAGAAACTATTGGAGGAACAAAGATATGGCAGCACACACGACTAGCAAAAAAGTGACAAAGAAAGTGTTCAATACACTTTGAAAATATTTATTGCATTTCATATTAAGTAGAGTACTACTTTATTTGAAAAATAACAATAAAAGATTTTTAGGGTTCCGTAGTAAACAAGGAAGTTTCGCCATGTCTGTCTGTGCGTCCGCGGTCCTACTTGTAAAAAGTCGTAAAATAAAATAAGGAAAAAATTTTTTTTAGGTTAGCTGCCATACTAGTAAAGAGGAAGTCAATTTTTTTTCTCTACGAACAAATTGTGTGGGTATTATTAAATAGGTCTTTCAAAAATATTGTGAGCTTGCGAACACAATTTTTCGATTTAGGGATCCGTGTCTGAAATATTTAGGTTTAAAGTGGAAATTTTTGTTGAAGTCACGTGGTCCCCCCCCCCCCTCTATCTGCTAAACGGTTATATATGGACACGTGAAAAAAATTACAGCTATAGTATATATAATGCAGTTTAAAGGAAAACTATCAGACCTAAGTAGGGTTAACAAATTAAAAAGTTATAGGCGATCAACTTAAAAAATGTACTCGAAAAGGAAAATTTCATACAAATTCAATAGATACTTACGACGTTATAAGAAAATAAGTCAGGTGGATTCCATTAGATTTCTGGGTATACACATAGACTCTATGTTAAATTGGAAACAGGAATTGGAGTCAATTGAAAATTCTTTAAGCTCTGCATGTTATGCACTCAGAAGCTTAAGGGATGATACATTAAAGCTGAAATTAGTCTACTATGCACTTGTGGAATCGAAGTCAACTTCGATTCCACAAGTGCATAGTAGACTAATTTCCATATAGTCATATATATATATATAGTCATAGCTATTTCCCCACAGTTTTATGCTGTATCTCAAGATACAGCATAAAACTGTGGGGAAATAGCTAGCTATGACTATAATGTAAAGAGAGCTTTCACACTTCAGAAAAGGGCGATACGAACTATTGCACGAATTCCACAATGGGAATCGTGCGTAAAGTTCTAAAGGAATATGAAATCCTAACCGTCCCTAGTTTGTGTTTTTTAGTTGTATTAACTGATTTCAAAAAAAATATGCCACTTCTTGAAACCGATCTTGAAAGACAAACACGGGAGAGCACCAGGAGGAAAGACTTTGTTGATGATCTTAAACCTAGGTTAGAGGTAGTTAAGCATGGCGCGAGGTTTCAGGCAACTAAGCTTTTCAATAGTTTGCCCGTGGAGCTGAGAACCATATGCAGTCAAAAGTTATTTAGGGCCAGGTTGCGTGATCTTCTCTTGAAAAAGTGTTGCTATACAATTGAAGAATTCTTAGAAAATTAATATGTAATATGTACCTATGGCCATGGACTTGTAATAGACGAAACAGATTGCCTTTTCCCCTTGGACATTTGTCGATTGTATGTATGTATACACCTAACTAAATATTTTATGACATAATTTTTTTATTTTGTATTTTCATTTTATTTTATTTTTAATTTACAGGTACATAATTTCAGACACAATTGTAATTGTTTTTTTGGAATAAATGAATTGAATACATACGACGTTTTAGACGTTTTTAGTGGCATGAACTCAAAGTTGGCATTTACAACTACGGAACCCTACACTGCGCGTGGCCCGACACGCACTTGGCCAATTTTTTATGTTCCAATTATTACCGTAGAGCGCCATCTAGCGACAAGGAAGATAAATAATTATGTTTCTAAGGTGATGGGTAGGCATGCTTATATATTTATTTTGTACACTTTTTCTTGTGCAATAAAGTTTAAAGAAATAAATCTATACATATAATAAAACAGTAAAAATATGTTGTCTGTACATTTAGTATTTTTGACTGAAATGGATAGAGGGACACTTAAAAAGAATACTAGAAAGCAAAAAACATTTTAAATTTTTTTTGTCTGTCTTTCTGTATGTAAGATCACGCAAATCTCCAGAAATACTGGACGGATACGAATGAAACTTTTTTGTTATATAGCTGTTAAGCCTGAGCAACATATAGGGTATAATTGATTGTGGTGTGTGGTAAACTAAAAATAAGAAATATAAAAATGACTCCTTAGCAAAAGTTGTTCAGACTGATGAGCATTTTCAGGAGTCATAAAGTCCACGCGAACGAAGTCGCGGGCTGCGGCTAGTAAATAAATAAACTTACCGGCACCGTTGGTGGGGTGCAGCCTCTTCAGGACCGCGTTGATGTCCAGCCCCGTGAGCGTCTTGACGGCGGGCGGCAGGCCCCCGACCAGCCGCGCCACCTCGCCGGTGGCGCCGTTGTCGCCCACCAGCACGATCTCGTCCGTGCGCGCCAGCGGGGCCGACACCTCGGCCGCGATCTGTCGAGGAAACGTTGCATTTGTGAGAGTTGTGCCCCACGTTGGGCGCCAATATGGGAACTTCACCTGTCCCTAGCTGTAGTAGTACCTAGTAAAGCCGACAAGGCGTGTTCCCACATGAAATTTCTAGAGGTCGTAGAGCAAAAGACTAAGGGTCAGTTCACACTGAGACGCGACGCGACGTGGTGCGCGTTTTGAAGAAAAATAGAACTTGTTTACAGCACAAAAAGGTACCAATTTAACTGCGCCTCGCTGTAGTGTGAACTGACCCTAATAGAACCAGAGAATACATATATTTATTATACAGTAGAACTGTAACAAGAAATTATAAGTGATGAGATGTAATTCGTATCAGAAGTGGAAGTGCTTATTGCTACATCGTTACACATTTAAGTCCTTCTTATATTAAGCCAGGTCCAAACGAGTGTAACGTGTAATGTAAGATTACGTTAAATTTAGCGTTAACAGTTACGGCATGCGAACTGAACGCGAGTCTTGTTTTTTGAGTTGTTTCAATCAGTTTCTACCACCATGCCGAATAGGAAAGTCGTGTGTTGGCGTTACGAACGCCATCAAAACGAGCACTGCAAGCACCTTTGTGTTAATGCAAAATATCGACAGCCGACTGACCAGCGCGAGCGCCGGCGCGAGCGTTACATGTAATGCTCGTAGTGCCGTCCACACAAAATTCGCGTTACCTTACTCGATTCGCGTTACTTACTTGGTCGAGACGGGTGTAACGTGTAATGTTATGAGTAAGGTTGCAGTGGTTTCCAGCAGAGTAGAATAGGGCCACCCCAAGTCCACCCGTGGATGTCGTAGAAGGCGACTTAGGAAATACAAGCTAAACAAAGCTTATAAACATCAATGAGATCTCTCCAACGTTTGGCCAGCGAGGAGAGTGTAGGGCAAAGTCCTGTGGCTGCTCTGGCCAAGTTTGGCTCAGATAGTACAGAGAGGGTCGTGCTCCTGCAGTGGAGACAAAAAGACCTGATGATGATGATAGACAGCGTACCTTCGGCAGGGCCTCAAGCACCAGCGCCATGAGCGCGGCGTCTCCGTACTGCTTGTACACCTTGGCCTTGGCCAGCATGCGCTCGGCGTCCGCCTTGCCGACGTCGCCGATGGCCGTGGCCTCAGCCAGACCCACCACCTTGATGCGCTCTGCGTCTGCCTTAGCACCCTCCACAGTTTGTGTGCTGAAAAAAAAATATCGTCGTAAAAAATACACATAGGCAAATAAATTTTTAAAAGTATTTTTTTAAATGATTTAGCTCAGTATTGCTTTTCTTTGGAAGTCGGTCAGACTTCTAAAAAGGAAAAGGTTACCGTCGGCATCTTATTTTTTAAAATGTATGGTAACAGATTATTTGAAGACACCGGGACCGACTTCGAAAATTCTTTTTTTGTTTAATAGGACGTTTTTCTGAGGTACATTTTATCTATGGGGGTGAAGTCTGTTTTAAGTTTTGAAAACCTTTTTTCCGACGGTGACATACGTCCTACAAAATATATTAAGTCTATTTTAAGGATAGATTCAGTCCATGATATTGAATAACTTCCCCAAAATAAATAGTACTCATATCAAACAATGTTTTTTTGCTTTCCATAGAAACTCGGAACAGCTAGTCGGTCTTGCATATGAGGTCAAAAATTATTTTTCATGTTTCGATGTATGTTCCTGACTGATGATGACTGAACTAACCCTTAAAATGGTTTCAGTATATATTTAGTATATTATTAAACCACGTTTTCGTAATAATCAAGGTAATCAAGATTGGCGCTGAGTAAAAGGTTCCTTGGCAATGGCTGAAGACCCAAGAGCCAAGTTAACCCGACACTATACTGAAGATATCCGGGACATCAGCCTGTACGAGATTGGAATGGCCCTCAAACACCTTAAAAACAAGGCGCCGGGCGAGGATGGAATCACAGCAGAGCTTCTGAAAGCGGGCGTACGCCGGTACTGAAAGTCCTTCAGAGGCTCTTAAATTCCGTTCTGCTCGAGGGCGTAACGCCAGAAGCGTGGAGCATGGGCGTGGTGGTCCTGTTCTTCAAAAAGGGAGATAGCACCCTATTGAAGAACTTTAGGCCTATCACGCTTCTGAGTCATGTATATAACTTGTTTTCGAGGCCTCCCGAACAAGCCGGTTTCCGTAAAGGTTTTAGTACCGTGGACCACATTCATACGCTGCGGCAGGTTATAGATAAGACGACAATGTCGAATGTCCATGTTGCGCCCCTACCTGTTTGTGTTGGGAGCTCCACCCTCGAAGTTGTAGACCAGTATATCTACCTGGGTCAATTGATCGAGGCAGGAAGTTCCAGCTTCAAGGAAGAGGTCTCTAGACGAATCCGACTCGGCTGGGCAGCGTTCGGGAAGCTACGCAGTGTCTTCTCGTCAAATATACCTCAGTGTCTTAAGACTAAAGTTTACAACAATGTGTGTTACCAGTGATAACTTATGGCTCTGAAACATGATCCCTTACTATGGGTCTCATAAGAAGGCTCAAGGTCGTGCAACGCGCTATGGAAAGGGCTATGCTCGGTGTTTATCTACGTGATTGAATCAGAAATGAGGAAATTCGTAGGAGAACTAAAGTCACTGACATAGCCCAGCGGATTAGCTCTTTGAAATGACAGTGGGCGCGACACATAGCGCGAAGAACCGATGGCCGATGGGGCAAAAAGGTTCTCGAATGGCGACCACGTATAGGCAAGCGAAGTGTAGGACAACCACCTATAAGGTGGTCTGACGACCTAACCAAGGTGCTTAAAAGGCGCTGGATGCAAGCCGCTCTAGATCGGTCATTTTGGAAATCTTTGGGAGAGGCCTATGTCCAGCAGTTACGGACGTCATGCGGCTGAAATGATGATGATGAAAAGGTTCCTTACCGTTTTCCTTCAGCAATCGCCTGCAGACGGTAAGCTTCAGCCTCGGCTGGCAGACGCACGGTAGCTATCAGCTCCTCCTCACGACGCATTATTTCTTGGTTCTCCACCTGAAGGTGAGAATATTATGTTATAGTTCAGATTATAGATTAATTATCATCTTTAATTAAAAAGTCTTCTTTCTTCTTCTATCTGTGGAGAGTTTTTCGTGCGTCTTTCTTCTGCTAAGTTCTTGACTTTTCTTTTTGATTTTACATTTAATGTAATCACAAATGTTATTTTCAGTTATCCTGATATCTTCACCTTTTTATATCAATTATTGTATTTACTTTCTAAATCATTTATTTTAGGTATACAATGTAATATAAATGTTTATATTCAGAAATTCTATTATCTTAAATGAGATTGGGTAGATGACTGGGTCAAAAATAAATTATTCGGTCAGTTCATAAAATAAAACAAAAACAAAATACTGTTACTTTTAATTGATCATGATTTTCATCATGAATTCAGATTAATTAAAAAAAGCATGCCATCACACTTTTGTATTTTATATTTAGATATATTTAGAAAAAAGTGACTGATTTGACTTGTTGTCATCTAGCGGATTCTGTTCGTAGGTAATTAGGTAGGTATTCGTAGGTACAAAGTTTAAAGTGACCTACCTCGATTTGTTTCCGGCGTTCCACAATTTCGATCTGGATTTCTTCGTTTCGTATCTTTTGCTTTATCTTGGCGGCTTGCAACTCGTATGCCAATGCAGCTTCGGCTTTCTGAAATATTGCAAAATTCAGTTAGGTACTTTATAAGTAATGAACGCAGAACCTTTCAAAATATAGGCGCTTGCGCCTAGTCAAAATGCTGTACAAATCTTTAAGTGAATAAAAAACTATTATTATTTGTTGGTACGCTTTTCAGTCATAATCATCATCCGAGCGTATTTTCCTGGTTGCATCCTGTGAGCCCGGGGTCCGGTACCTAACCAAGGAGGATTGACGAGGTTACTGATTTTTACACAGAGCGACTAAAGTCTGACCTTCGCAACCCAAACGGTAAACCAGAACCAATCCTTGGGTTGGTATGCTTTTCAGCCACGGATCGAAATGTAGACGGTTTTTTTGGAAAAATTGATATAGGAAACAAACTTTTTTGCTGGGTGGTTTTCGGCCTAGAATAGCATCTCTTCATTTCTTATTGTGGGTGTCGTAAAAGGTGGCAAAATTAACTAAGCATTAAATATCTTCTTCTATAAAAGCATCCCCAAGAACGGTTAATGTCAGGTAGCGGTCGGTTGTAAAACTTCCCGCACAAATGCGTTCCCATGAAGTGTGTACTTACAGCAGTGTTGATTTCCTGGTCGAACTGCGCCTTCTGCAGCTTGAACAGCCTCGTGTTGTCTTCTATCTTGGTGTCCATCGAGTACTTCGTGTCCATCGCACTCTTCTCGCACTCGGCTTCCTGAAAATAAATAATAAATATATACTGAAAATAAGGAAAAAAACGAGATTTTAACAAACATTGTTTGTTAAAATTGTTAAAAACATTTACCGTCCGCGACTTTCAGCGATAAAACAAACACAAACAAACAAAGTTTTCTAACAAATCTTCACATTTGAAAAAAAAAACTTTTTATTATTTTTGTTAAAAGATGCGTCCCTTATCTCAAATCAACAGTGATGTCTCTGAATTCCATTCCACGAGGCTCACTATAAACACATCAAAACCACTTTCGATTATGCCGAGCAAAATGTTTTGTTGCTTCAAAATCTATACATCTATCTATACATATAATAAAACAGTAAAAATATTGTGTCTGTACATTAAATATATTTCCAAAAAAAATATTAGGGGCGATGGAGACGTAGTAATAGAGTAAGAATTTTAAAAAAAATGTCTGTCTGTTTGTCTGTATGTCTGTTTGTCTGTTTGTACACGCTAATCTCCGGAAATACTGGACGGATTCGAATGAAACTTTTTTTGTTATATAGCTATTAAGCCTGGGCAACATATAGGGTATAAATGATTTTGGAAAATGGAACGCCTGATGCAGAACCATAATGGTCCAGCTAAACAATAAGAGATATAAAAATGCCGCCTTAATAAAAGTTGTTCAGCCTAATGAGCATTTTCCAGAGACATAAAGTCCACGCGAACGAAGTCGCGGGCTTCAGCTAGTCTAACATAAAATAAAAGATTCCCCCCGCGCAGACGAACGCGGGGTATATTATTATACACAAATTCCACCAAACACGTTCAAGAGTATTTGAACATTTTGAAAGAACATTTTTTTGGTATATTTATTAGGTACTAGCTGTTGCCCGCGACTTCGTCAGCGTGGACTTTAGTTTATAAGAATCGTTATTTTGATATTTTCAGTAAAACCCGTCAAGTGCATATCAGGTCACGCGCAGTGAAGGGTTCCGTAGTTTTGAATGCCGACTTAGAATTAAAACTAAAGAGTTCATCATCATCTCAGCCCTTCTTCCGCCCACTGCTGAGCATGGAACGGTCTTCGTCGACACATCTCGGTCCTGTGCTGCTCACATCCAGGTGTAACCCGCGACTTTGATTATTTCGTCAACTCATCGCATGGGCTCTGTCAGGCCAATAGCCCTGCCCAGTTTTGCTTTAACCCGTCAACGACCGGAATCGCAGACACAATAGATTTCTATTGTTAACAGGTTCACATGTGAACCGTCGGGGTTTGAAAGATTAAGTTCATGACTGTGTGAATGAAGGAATGCCAAATTACAGCTTTTTGATACTAATTGTCTCTAAGTTAAACCACGGACAAAGAGACAGACAGAAATGGCGAAACTATAAGGGTTCTTTGTTTCGTAGTAAACACGTTATCTCTAGTCACAGTCAAGTCGATCGGAATTTTGACATTGTAAACTATATGTAAACTTACACTGTAACCGAATGTTACTGCTACACCGTGGGTCTCTCAAAAACTGAATACTTATGCAATAGGTAGTGACTTTGCTAATACTTCATTCATCTTCCGTCTTTTGGCGAGAGTTCCCACAACACTGATCTGTTGTAGCTCTCTACAGAAGACTGCTGCCACCGTCTATACGTATCTCCCCCTCTCCCCCGCCCTCCCGATGTGGCGGTGCAATGGTAAGCCTTATCAAACATGTCTTTCGCTAGGCGGGAGATGAAAGTCGAGAAATAAGCATTTCTACTTTAAGTCCCGACGGATGACTTCTTAAGATTGCCTTAATAATGAGCCGCGTCCGTAGCTGGAGTCGAGAAGAAAGTACTGGTTAGAGTTTCCCCCGGGCCATCTTCACTATCGTCACCATTCTCAATCTGAGGCATCTGCCAAACTTTAGATACCTCAGGTATTTGACGTGCGAGTGCCTCGGCACATTTTCCCGGTAGAGCTTCAAGGATGGCAGGAAGTTAGTGTCTAAGATCAATGTCTGCTTAGTGTTCACTAAGAACCTACGTTTAAAGAGCGTCCTATACGGCTGTTTGGAGGTTATTTGCGGCGTACTTTGAGTTCAAACGAATTGGAAAATGACCATGATCTTTCGTTCCTCAGGGAAGGAGAGGTCACAATCCTGAGTAGTCTTGGCATGGGTGTTCCACACATTTTTATTGCAGTCCCTAACCTAAACTTTACCTAACCTTTTTTCTTACGTGAGAAGGTGCCTTTCGGCCACAGGAAATCGGACAGTTATGCTTCTCACCCACTAAAAAACTCACGGTGACAACGGCCTTACCGCTTTTGCCAAGTCCGTATGCTAAATCTCGCTCCAAAGACCTGGCACGGCGGCCACTTATCAGCGGCTCTCAGTTAGGAGTCGAGAGGAGTCTGAGTGGCCTGCGCATACATCGGCCTTCTATTTTATCCGCTAGGGTAAAGACGCGTGGACCGTATTTGTGGAGCGACGGAATCCCGTTTCCATCGCCCGACTGGCCCACGTTATGGAGGCAGCAGTTGCATGCCACAGGCACGCCTCCTGCGCCTTTTTTTACGCGGGAAAAATCCCTTCGGACACCTTACCAGTAATGGGATACCGGTAATGTGGCGTTTAAAACTAAAATCTCCGCGGTGTCACTTCTCAGCCACTGTGGGCCAGCCCCGGCGCGGCGACCACTATGGCGGTCCGTGGCTTTAGTCAAAAGATACCCACTGCGCCTAACCTAGCCTATTAAGTACTTCCTATTTTGATTCCTTTTTCCATCTTCTCGCCCACAATCATGCTAAGAATGGCCGTTTGTCAGCGTTGGGTCTTTCGGCCCTAGGCTCTGTGTATTTTGAACAGCGCCATCTATCTGTGACCAAAAAAAACCTATAAATAAGAACACTCCAAAAACATCAAAATTGTCAATTTTTAAGGTTCCGTATTCCGTACCCAAAGGCTAAAAACGGGACCCTGTTACTAAGAGTCCGCTGTCCGCCCTTCCGTCCGTCTGTCTGTCACCAGGCTGTATCTCATGAACCGTGATAGCTAGACAGTTGAAATTTTTACAGATGATGTGTTTCTCTTGCCGCTATAACAACTAAAAACAGAGTAAAATAAATATTTAATCGAGGCTCCCGTACAACAAACGTGATTTTTTATAGATAATGGGACGGAACCCTTTGTGCGCGAGTCTGACTCTCATTTGGCCGGTTATTAACTTTATTATTTTAGATAAACCATAACAAAAAATTGACAAAAGTTTTTTTTTTGCCAATGCAACCAACCAGTTATTTAATAGAAAAATGTTTGATGTGATTCTTTAAATTGATATTCCTATTTTATTTACAAACGTATTTCAATGAAATAAACACTTAATTTTAAGGGAAACTTATCAAAATACATTAATGAAAATCGCAACCGAAGCTGTTCAGCCGTTTCTGAGATTAGCGTGCACAAACGCAGTTTTTCGAACAAAAATGTTAGACGTGATTTTTTAAATTAATATAACTTTTATATTTATGAACGGATTTAAATGAAACAATCACTAAATTTTAAGTGAAGCTTATCACAATATTATATAGAAAACCGCAACCGAATCGGTTCAGCCATTTCTCAGATTAGCGTGCACAAACGCACAGACAAACAGACAAACCGACAAACAGACAAACAGACAAAAATTCTAAAAATCATTGTTTTGTGTTCTATTGCGTTGTTTAAACCCCCCAAAAAATATTTTTTCTCCTTTATCTTCCATGTACAGACAGCGATCGGTTACAATTTTATTATATGTATTGATTGATTGATGTGTTGTTTTATTTAAGTATTTTTGCGTCGCTACCAAATCTCTGTTTATTCTTATGGTTGACTGGGAGAAAACGCTTTAAGCGTTAAGTCCACCAAATGTAAACAATTTTATATTGTGGATCAATAAAGTTTTTATAAATAAATAAAGAACTAAAATTATACTTAGTTAAATAGATTTAATTAGAGTGTGTCTTGTCGTCCAAAATTAGCTTTTTTCGGCATCACCTGTAGGTTGACTGGTAGAAAAGGCCCTGGGCCTTAAGTCCGCCTGTTACAATTTTTGTAATAAAGTTAAATAAATAAATAAACTAAATTTAGACCCTAATAATTGAAATTTCATGTTTTCTAACATTGTTATGTTAGAAAACGGTGGCAGCGGACCCAGCTTTATGAGTTTCGCCGCTAACCGCTGCGTCGCCGTGCGCATTTAAAACTTAAATGTTACGTCAAGAAAATCACTATGTATTAAGAAGTACAAAGATTACAAAGTGAAGCTCACGCTTGATAGTCAAGTGCCAAGATCCAACTTACTCGTAAGTACATGCGATCATAAAAGTGACATAAAATAGAGCACATCTATAAACTCCTGCAAACAATCGTACATCAAAGTAAAAAGTTATTGTTGTAGGGGCAGATACAATGACATCTGCAAGCAAAATTGACTTTCAGTTAATCAATAAGAAGAATTTAAGTGAGTGGGTATGTGGTATCGAATTAGGAAATTTCCTGGGTCAAAATTATATTATAATAGAATAAAACGTCTCAAAATAATGTTACTTTTTATTGATCATATCCATTTTTAACGTGATTTTAGATTTATTATTGCGGAAAACCGGATATTGAGAGCGCTATTTGACTCTAAGAAACTATGACTTCATTAGTGTGTATTTCATACAGAACCCATAGAAAATGTTTGTTTTGACGTGTAGAAAAAAAATATCTGATTTGAATAGTTGAAAACTTGCTTCATGGCGACATGTGTCTGCCCTTTCATCATTTCAGCCGCATAACGTCCACTGCTTGACATAGGCCTCTCCCAAAGATTTCCAAAATGACCGATCAAGAGCGGCCTGCATCCAGCGCTTTCCAGCGACCCTGGTCAGGTCATCTGACCACCTTGTAGGTGGGTGCCCTACGCTTCGCTTGCCAGTACGCGGTCGCCATTCAAAAACATTTTTGCCCCATCGGCTATCGGTTCGTCGCGCTATGAGTCCCGCCCACTGCCACTTCATCGAGCTAATCCGCGGGGCTATGTCAGTGATTTTTGTTCTCCTACGGATTTCCTCATTTCTGATCCGAGCACGTAGGAAAACACCGAGCATAGCCCTCTCCATAGCGCGTTGAGCGACCTTGAGCCTTCTTATGAGACCCAGATATAATGGCTAGAACTTTTTCAATGTACCTGTGTCTTCAATAAAGGTAAGTCGTTATATTATAATAAAGGATGGAACTTTTTCAATGTACTTACTTGTGTCTTTAATAAAGGTAAGAAATACCTAACTATCAAAAACCCGTGAAAATCTTAGATATATAAAATTTCTTGAAACAACGTTTTCTTTTATATTTAAAAATCTGACAGTTTAACTGTCTTTTTTTCAAAGAGATAAGCTGGATTACGTTTAAATGGAAAAGTCAATAAGGGTAAGAGCGTTCAAGGAGTACAAAATTCAGTGCCTTCTGCCTTACAGCCTATATCAGTTGAGGCCTCTCCCAATGCGGGGTAAGACTAACATTTTTAAAAGTTTAAGTATAAACATATATATTAAGTACATTTAGCACGAGTTAAGTACGTTTGTTTATAATGTGACTTTTTCAATGTATTGATTTGTAGTACTATTATCATGTCATGCAACGTACCCCGCTAATAAACTATGTAATAAGGATAACTATGTATATTATTTTTGTTTCAAATACATTAAGACAAATACTAAAATAAAATATAAGAACTACCTAAGTAATAATATTATCATCACAAAGGAAATCAAACTGCGTTCAAACATTATTATCTTATTGCTTCCCGTTCTCCACCCCGGTCCATCAAATTAGTTGTAGGTGGTGTTCTATTTGATTATCCTTGCGATATAACTAAGTATATCACACGTTACATACATCAAATGGATTATATTGTTTTTGGTGGATTGTATTAGGTCTATGTTTTTTCGGCATATCTTAAAATTAATCTACATTTAAATATGGTTTTGTATGCAAGAGTTTATCTAACGCAAAAAATCTGGAAGTAATCAGGTGATATACTTTTGAAGGTGACACTAATCAGTTATTCTATATGTTTATTTTCATTAGAATAAGGTCTCATTATCAATTGGTAATCAATCTATATAGTTCGTCCCGAATTGTGCGGCAACCCATATCAAAAAGATCTACAAGTTGAAGAGCGCTAAAACTTAAAGGTTACGCGTCAATCAGTTATTCTTACCACTGTCCAAGAATCCTTTCCCAGTACTACGCGAGTACGCTTGGAAGGTACTTACTCGTATTACAGGAATAAGTAGTATTCCAGCAGCGCAGCTGCATAATTTGCATAGTCCGCTGTCTCCAGTTATTGTAATTTGAAAGCGCTCTTTCATTCATTATTCAAACAGGTATTATGTAGACTAGGTATATTCTAATAATGTGAAGCTGGTATATTAGTCCAATAAACACAGCTCATGTCACATTCAAATAACCGGCCATAGTTACGAACGGAGTGGCCGACGTTTCATAGTTACGAATGCCGATGTTGAGTTTACGCGACTAAAGTCGTTTCACGAACGAATTTTCTATTGAATTGTATGAAATTCTTATTTTAAAGATTTTATTTTAGATTTTTTTCGGCTTGAATAATATACATTGCCATGACAAATTGCAGCTTTCTAGTACTTATAGTCTCTGAGTAGAAACACGGACAGACAGTCAGACAGACAGACAAATAAAAAGGAAGAATTGCTGATAAGTACTAAAGATGATACACGCAACAATTTTTAGTAACTTGATGTAGTTACATACATACAATATGTACACTATAAAGTCTATACACATATACTATGAAGTCTTTTCCCCTAAAAGAGCAGAAAAAACATTTAAGGTAAAGTAAAAGTGACCTAAGGTTGCAAACTCATAGGTCATTTTCTTTTCACATCTACCCATAAACTATCCTGAGTCCTGGAAACGACAAATGACGCAACAGAAGACATGATCCTAAGTAGCTATTTTTGTATTCTCTTGGGAGTAATCCCAAAGATATTTTTGAGCTACATACCCGGATGCCAGCGTCCCTGTTGGCCTGCGCGACTCCAATATCGGCGTCCCTCTTCACCACCGCCGTCTGCGCCTTCCCCAAGCTGGCCAGGTACTGCACATCATCGTACACGTCCTTGATCGTGAACGACAGGATCTCGATGCCCATCCGGCCGACGTCTGGCGCCGCCACCTCGCGGACCAAGCCCGCGAACTGGTCTCTGTCCTTGTACACCTCTTCGACTGTAAGAGTTCCTGTGGGCAAAGAGAGGGAGATATTAAGTTTCACCCTTATGCATATTTTAACTGGGATCCTTTGGACCCAAAGGGCGCTATTCCAATTTTTTTGAATACAGACACATGAATTTGAATGTCAGTGATCATTGTGATCACACTCAAGGATGCCGAAGACCAAATAAAATCGAGAAGCAACCGCCGCGAAAGTTTTGTGATTTAAAAACCAGTACTTTTCAGTATTCTGTCATACTTTTACATATAAAAGAATAGACAAAAGTGAAGATTGATTTCTTAAAAAGATTACAGGTTTGTTTTTCGCATATATAGGTATAGGTAAAGTACAGACTAGCACACTATATTTATATTAATGTATTATGTGCTCTGTAATTTATATAAACTATTGCAGCAGACCGAAGTCATTAAGTGAAGACACAAAGGAAGCCCGGAAAAATTAGGATGGAGTGCGTGAGAGGACATGGATTGAAAAATAATGGGTGGAAAAATAATGACACAAATGAAACGGCAAAGGTTTGACATAATGGAAATTAAATGTCCCTCATGCTGACCCCATTAGAGTGGGATAAGGTAAGGAAGAAGACTAAAACATACCTTTTCACATTGAGGTACGTGAGTCCGACGGTAAGCACGATCGGGAACAGGGAGAATCGGATCATCTCCATGTTTGCACTAATTGCTACTGGTCGACACTTATACTACACTCACTATGATTTTATATTTCTATAGGTACTTATTGGTTTTTGGAAGACTAGACTCTGTTGTATTGCTCTAGAAAGATGTTTGAGATTACTCGGTATTACGATTATTTACGCGAACCTACGAGATTTTCGAAGATCTAAAAAAATAAAATATGACAAAAAGTTTGAAGTAAGATGATATATTTTTTTTATTGATGTCTAGAGGTTAGATAAGGATTGTATCACTTTGACGTGCGGAACTCTAAAAATAGAATTAAGTACCTTGATAAGTATATATAAATCTTTCCGAGAAGCGCTTAAAATTGTCTCAGCTATACAGTGTTTATCCTGTATCAAAAAACATATGCGCGCTGTGGAACCTCAATTTATACTAAAGGATATAGGAATATTTGTGCTAATGCTGACTGAAAATACAAAGAGTTGTTTTTCTTTCTGTTACTATTTGTTTTTATAAGAAAGTAGCGAGCGTTGGCTAAATGGATATAGCAAAACTAAAAACAAATTAACAAAAGAAATAAAATATCTTCAGGTAGGTATTTTATCTATCTTCATCTGACCTAGATAAGTGCTAGAACCTAGAACAGACTTGTTCTATGCCGCATGAATGCTTCCTAGTTCCTATTAATCAATATACTGCCTCAATGGGTATGATTACTGTAATGGAAAATGAAACACAATGATCATGTCTTGCATGTCATATGAATATGACTACTATAATATCGTAACTTTTAATAATAGTTACTTGGTACTAGTATCCTATGTCCTATTTTATATTTTATAGAGAAACCGGTGTCGATAGTAAAAACTTGTTTTGCATATAATGAACGGCCTAGACGTCCAATTTAATGGCATAGGTACATATCACTTCGCAGGTTCTAAAGAGTTAAAAGTTGCTTGTTCGTACAAAAGAAGACAATATATGCACAGTTTATGCATTACACTATATTAAATCAAAATCCGTTATATTATATCACAGTAAATCACACGGATTAATGTCACAAGAACACTTGCAAATCTTGTTCACGTCAGACAAGGAACTACCGCAGCGTATCAAAATGTATGAGCATAATGCGGCAGGCTATCAGAGAATATCACGCAATTATAGCGTCTTATCTTTATGTAATAAGGTTGATAACTGCTTGGATTTATTTATCGTTATTTACATTAACAATGATTATTAATATGGAAATGATAAGCGATTCCTATCGCGATGTGATATGCGCAAGCGCCGTTTATCGGGTCGGAACCGAGAAAAAACATAATCTGTAACGGTTTTGCTTGCACTTTTTAGATAAACAGTATTTTAGTTGTTTGCTTTGTATGTGTAAGTAGCCAACATTACGTCGACGAGTACGTGTACCTTGGGCGGATTGTCTCCTTCGATAATTGAAATAAAAAAATCGACAAAAAACAGAAAATTCTTTCCGAAGCCTCTGGTCGATGAACTAGTTACTAAAGAGTAATCTAGCCACTTGTCTGGAAAATAGACTCGTCGAAATATGTATTTTGCTCGCTCTTACCTACTATTGTGCCCAAATAGTTCTGTTACGGATTCGTAAATATCCAAATTTGTGTTAAAGGTTTGTCAGCGAGCGATGAAACGTAGCAGAATAGGTGTCAGGCGTATATATCGAGTAAGATACACCAAACTGTGTTCTAAGATGAGTTGTAAAGGAGTAACAGAAGCTAAATTGAAGTGGGAGTGGGCAGGACACGTCTGTCGCAAGCACCCCAAACCCTTTGTAGTACTCTAGGTCAGAAGCACCAAGGCTAACTTACAATAAAACCTGTCTTAGAATAATAAATCATCTTTCTCATTTAAAGTCTGCTAGGTATATTAACTCCCCCATTTCGTACTATCAATCATTTATGACTAATAAAAAAACAACAATAAAAGATGGCAAGAATTGGAACACCTTAATTGTTGATCTTGACATTCGTTTAATTCCTTCGTGACCTATTTGTCCTGATTTCGAGTGCCTTGACATCATTTACTAATTGACAGACCCTTTAGAAGTTATATTATATTATATATACTTATTACGCTCATTATGGAAAAACGAGAGAAATACATAAATTATATTGATGAGAAAACCTACGTTGTTCCATTACATTTTGATAGGTCAGAAAAATTAGAAACAAATTTTCTTCAATTCGTTTACATAATAAACCAAAAATAAAGTAAACAGCCAGACAGTGGATATTTTAAATTAGTATATAAGTATATACTTATAACGTCTTCATCCATCTCAGGGATAAGCAATAGTAAAACCCAAAGGTCTCGGCGAGTTTAGCGTGAGATGGTGGGCGTATCGTAAAATGCAGCTAAGTACACAATTACAAAAACCTTGACAAGATTTACCATAACCGTATATTTTCATGTAAACACAAGTAACATGAAGTAACATTAATTTAAACTGTTACATCAGTTAGTAACGAACACTATATTCATTTATCACTTTGACTCGACTATGAGACATTTAAGGAACGAGTAAACTGGGGCAGGCCGCGACGGGCCGGGTCGCAATCGCAACTTTCAAAAAGAATAGACATCAGGCAGGCGGCTAGTCGTAGAAATCGGTAAAATTGTTTTTTTTTACTTATCATTGGAGAGCACCATGTCATATGTCGGATTCCGTCCATTATGCATAGCAACCGGAAAAGACAGCCGACTTGCTGGGAAAGACAGAATTCCGCTATATTTCCACAGTATTTTAAAGGTTCATAAAGTGATATTGTCAACAGAAATCCGACAATGCGTTTCAATGTACACATTTCCGATTAGATTGAAATTTGGCACGACCCGGCCCCCCTGGGCTCGCCTCAGTTTGCCCGTTCTTTACTTTACGTTGCATAGTACCGTCCTTGACACCATTCCTAAGTTCCTCAACTAAGCTCTGAAAGGTCTTTCAGAAATTATGCTGGTGCTAAACGCGGGATGGCCTTATATCATTCAACTACATAGAGCAAGAAAGAAAGAAGGTCGCTTAGAAATAGACACGTTTCTTGCATTTGCTGTAACTCTTTTTAAATAGGTATAGTACTCGTGCTATATGGTAGGCAATAAACCTAAAAATGGTATTATAAATAGGAAATAATAAACAAGTTATTTCGAAGAATACTTATGGTTTATTGTCAAACATTTACAGATTTCACAGATTTAGATTGGTTTTTATTCATTAGAAGATAAGGTCATCTGGGTTGCTAAAGACTGTGAAGAATGAGAATGCATTTTCGAAACGAAGTGTCAAAATGCAGACATTAAAACTTTTTATTCGGGCTCTGACGTCGTGCAGCTAAGGATGTAACAAATGATCTAAGGATGTTTTTACCGAGAAAGTGCTATGATAAATAAACCAGTCCAAAGGGTATGTTGAAAACACTGAAGAAAACTCGTATCTTATATGACTACCCCTTTCATTAACTTTACCTTAGTATTTGCTGTTATAGCGGCCACAGTAATACCAGCATATTTTTAGTCTGTGGTAATACATATTCGGTAAAAAAATCTAGACATTAGACTGATTTTAGACACTATTACGGTTCAAGAGCTATAGAGCCCTGTGAAAGACTGTCGGACAGACACACAGCGGAGTATCAGTAATAGGGTCCCGTTGGCACCCTATGGGTACGGAACCCTAAAAAGAGATTAATTCTGAAATCTAAAACTCAAGAACGAGTTTAAGAGTCCCCTTACCCTAGACTTCTCCATACAAACGTAGTCTACGTTTAATTTTGAAACCACATGTCAGATTCCAGTACAAATTGGTAATTGTAAAGAAATTGTAATTATCTAGATTTGCGATTAGAGATGCGAAGAAATAGCAACTATCTAGGTTATAACTGGTGTCCTATAGTAAAATTATGAACTGGAAAGGAAATATAACGATTTAGAAGTTTCCCATACTAATGGTCAAAAATGATATAAAACACTATATTCTATTTCAAGTTCTTATTTTTACAGTCGGAAACCAGTTCTAAACCTAGATAATTGCAATATCTTTAAAATTTTGCCCATATCGGACATGTCGTTTTGAAATAAAACGTAGACTACGTTTGAATGGAAAGTTGTATTTTGGTCTAGGGTACGGGGGACTCGTAAGTTTTATTTGTCAGCAGGGACACATACAATTACCCAGCAATCATGTAATACACCGTCTGGCAGCATCGCATAAGAGCAATTTACCTCCGCCCACGACTTGTCTCGTGTCAAGTAAATGGCTTCTTTGCCGGGACCTAGGATAAAACTAGTTTCACATTTGTCACCAGGGTAACATCAGTAACAGTAAGATATTGTATACGGTCTTCATATTTTTGCGAAATTGCAATGATGGCTAATGGAAAATAATAAAATACTTAACCACTTACTTTAAAAAAAGCTCTTAAAAGGTCAAAAAATCTTCCTCCGTATCGGTACAGGGAACATGTAACATTTTCTATGACAACATCTTTAATGGTTTGTAAAATGGAAACAGAAGATAGCCCTCTATTTTACCCACCTTCATAACAATTGTATAATACTAATAAATTATAAAACAAATTGGTAAAATAATTGAAATAGATTACTTATAACAAGACTCAAAGATTAACTTTGTGTAACAAAATGACAGATAAAATTATAAGTAAGTAAAGAACTTTCCGGAAGGAAGAGAGACATGAAAAGCACTTCACCGACAAGAGCGTAGCTCTTAAATATAAGAAGATTTTTTATATAAGTAACGTAGATAGATATATTATACATATGGAGATAGATTATACAGGGAGATTTTATGTTGTTCGAATAATCTGTTTTGAATATTAAAAGGTTGATGTAGGTATAAGACATTTTCATTACGTGAGATAGTCTCGCGATAAATCAATTACACCACATTGGTTCCATGCATAGAATGTATGGAATGCACGAATGCATATCTAACCAAAAGAAATGCTATCATGATAGCATTTGTTTCGGTATAGGTTTGAACAATTGTTGAAACCTCGATCTAAAAAGGCGAGTTATAAGTTTAATCTGTATTTATTTATTTATTTTATTTTATCAAACTTTATTGTTCCAAAGTACAAATATACTTTTAACAAATCGCGGACTTAATGCTAAAAGCATTTTCTCCCAGTCAACCATAGGGATAAACAGAGAAAATTATGCGGCACAAAAAAGCAATACAATATACTTATGTACACTCTTAAATATTACTAAATAATATAAAATTATATTATATACCTACTGTAAATACTATATATAAATATCAGAATGAATACTCTATTTATACAATACACATAAATACATACACATCTACTTATATTACGTAACATACAAATACATAGCTATGAAGAGAAGAATTGATGATGATAACTGTATCATGTGTTTCTATATATTATTGTTATCTGTGGAGCATCGTGGTTTTAAAAAAAATGGGCCAATACGCTATTTTCCAACAAGTCAAATCAGATACTTTTTTCTAAACGTCAAAACAAACAGTTTCTATGGGATTTTGTATGAAATACAGGCAGATGACGTCATAGTTTTTTGGAGTCAAATAGCGTTCTAATTACCAGTTTTTTTGCAAAAATAAATTTAAAATCACGTTATAATGGATGGGTTCAAAGACAAGTGACATTATTTTGTGACGTTTTATTTTGTAAACAGTACAAAACAATTTATTTTTGACTTAGGAAAATACTAGGGATGCAACGATACCGATACGATAATCGTATATCGGCGATTATCGTAAACCTTTACGATCATTCGTTATCGTAAATATTACGATACGATATTTTTACGATACATTAACTTCAAAATTTTTAAATTTTTACTGTTTCGGGTGAAATGAAACGCTTATCGCGTCAATTTCTGAACGCTTCGCATCCGTCACTTTTGGCATTGACAGTTTTAAGCAGGCAGGCAGGACTGAGTCCCATATCTCTGACTGATACACAGTGATGAGAGAAACAGACTTAAGAGCGCCCTTCCCGCTCCGTCTATCGTCAACGCGAGCATGGTTGAAAATGCTTGTTGTTTCATCCAGCGCAATGATAGAAAAAGAAGCAAAGTGAAAAAAGAGAGATAGCACCTGAGCGCTCAGTTTGCTCCATACTTATTGTACGAAATTAGTATTATTATTTACTATTCATTGAACAAATATTAACTTTTCATAGGGTGCGGAAATTTCATAAAACTTGTTCCAGGTAATACGTGTTTTCAGTAAGCCTTACGAGTGTGTGAAATAAATGTTTTTTATTTAAAATCTACATTAAATTTGCAAGGTTTATATGCAAATATTTTCTTTACTTTTACAATTCATGAGTACTATATGATCGGCCAAAGTTCAGGTAAAATTTGTACAAAAAAGCAGATTTTTGGAAACATATACTGAATTTGTTTTTCCAAATTTTAATTTTTAATTTCGATAGAAACCTAGATATAGCGCACACGATTCCTGTTAGTTCAAAACTTTCCAAGAAAGATCTGTTACAACGCCATAATCACGTACGAGCGTTTGTATGAAAAGTAAGGCGGGTTGGCCGCCCTTGTGTTTTCTGAATAAGAATTTGCCAGTTATAAATTACGACTACAATTAAACTTAATTAATAGTCAGTAAATGTAACAAATAGTAACAATTTAAAATATAAGTTAATGATGAAAATTGATAAAATTAATAAATATATTGATTAAAAATGCATAACTTTTTTTTATACTTTTACTTAGTCTTACAATAATAATAACATACAACAAAGCTTCCAATAAATTCATCAAAATGGTATTAAACAAATATCGTAATGCATTCGTATCGTAATTCGTTATCGTATTAGGCCATTACGATGTATTCGTCATTTGTATTGGTATCGTAATAGCCGTATCGTTGCATCCCTAGAAAATACCCAATTTTAATGTAGTTTTTTGTGACAAATAAATTTGAGATTGGGTTTCGAAAATATATAATTTCTGTAGACCTTTCAGACTAAAATAGTCATGTTTAGAGCAACATCGCGACGGTTGATCTAATTTCCACATTATATTAATTTCCTACTCTTTGTATTGTACAAATATAATAATAGTACTTCAATCGCGGCACACATTTACACACAAGACAATTTGGCACAGGTGTGTAGGATTGTCGAGAAGAATTGCCATCATTAATAACCTCACTCAATGCTTGTTGTTTGTTGCAAAATATTCATAAATTCATGAAAAAATAACATTTCCTTTTAACCGACTTAAAAAAAGGAGGAGGTTATCAATTCGTCGCTACCTTTTTTTATGTATGTTTACCGATTATTTGACGCTGGGATCGATTAGGAAAATTCATTTTGTGTTTGAAGGGTATACTTGTCAGGTGGTCACATAAAAATTTAATCACTGTTCTGTACTTTGGGGTGAAGGTTTTTAATTTTGAAAAATTAATATGTTCAACTTATTTCACAAGCTTTGTTTACTAGATTTGGTATATTATAAAAACATATACTTAAATTAGTTTGAAAAGGATTACTCTCCATCTTGACCTAGCCAAACATTGAACCGGAGATATTGGGGTTACGTAACACGATTTTTTTTGGAACTAGCCAAATATTATCATAACAATATTTGGTTTTACATTTCATTTAACATATTGAAAAATAAAAAATGAATTAAATGTTTCAGTCACCAATTCAGGTGAAGTTAAAGTAGTCCACGTAGTACATAAAGCCCCCAGTTTAGAAACTTAGATGCTTTTGAACCTAATTTTGTAAATACTTACTTGATTATACCGAGAAATACATGTTCATTAATTTTGGATAATATCTGAACTAAATCAAATCTGACCCAGTGGTCTATATGCAAAAGTAATTAATTCAATATAAAATGCCTCTAACCTCTGTGGCCCAGTGGTCATCATGCTACGCTGTCACACTCGAGGTCTGGAGTCGATCAGGTCAAAATATAAAATGATCTTTTCAGATTGACCTGCGTCTTGGATGTTTATCATTAGGTGTATGTTTTCGTTTTAAGGCCATACCCAAACTTTCCGGGGTCCAGTGGCGCCGCCATTTAAAATAAATCAATTAAAAGGAAACGGAGATATCATTTAAAATTGTGTCTTGATCAAGCCCTAGATAAGCCTTAAACTATTTTATGAACTACTGTTTATAGTTTAAAGTGAGAACGTGAAGCTTTTCTACGCACATTAGCCAAAAGTGGCCGTTTTTCGCAAATGTGCGTCGAAAAGCTTCACGTTCTCACTTTAAACTACAAAAAGTAGTTTAAAAAATACTTTGAATAGGTATCTAGAACTTGACCAAGACACAATTTTAAATGATATCTCCGTTTCCTTTTAAATGATTTATTTTAAATGGCGGCGCCACTGGACCCCGGAAAATTTGGGTATGGCCTTAAAATATAGTATTGTTAAGTTAGTATCCCATAACACAAGTCTCGAACTTACCTTGGAGCTTGCTCAATCTGTGTGATTTGTCTGTATATAGCATATAATTACTTATTTTACCTCTGGAATCCGAGGTGGGAATTTATTTCACGTATAACTTCCTCCGGCCCAATGCAATTAATCTTACAGGCAAAGATATATGGGATCGTAAAGGCTGCATGGAGTTTTCAGTCCAAAGAAGTGGTTGAACTTGAAAAATATGAGGGACGTTACGTCATTTCTTCTGTTCCAAGCATTTTATTCATAATGAACAACATCGTCCAACTTGAACATTTTCCTTTGTTAGCTAGAAAATAAGTATTAAACAACTTTCGAGCTTACAAAAGAAAATACTTATGGTTGACAAAGAGAGATCGCTTTCAGCATTGTGGACTAACATTTTTTTTATAAACTAACTAGCTGCGCCCTGCGGTGTTACCCGCGGTAACAGTAGAATATGTGTTAATCCAGGGTGTCAAATTGTCAATGTCCTGAATACCAAATTTTTTAAAAATTGTTCTAACCGTTTGCGCGCGACCAAGTCACAAACACTCACAAACTTTTGCCTTTATAATATTAGTGTGATTAAAATCTATAAAAAGTTTTCCATAGCGTAGATTTCGTCGAGTCGTAGTTATTTAAAAACATAATTAGGCTGTCTAACTATTTCAGTGTAATTACCATGTTACTTATAATTTGAGTCATCAAATAAAATTCAAAATGTGTGATAATTTTCCATCAATTTAAAAAAATCCTGTAATAGCTCTTTACGGATAACGTCATACAGAAAATATTGCTATAATATATTTTTTTTTATTAAAAGTTATAAATATTAATTGTTATTAAATAAATAAATCAACGTTAGTCTACATTAATATCCACTATTGTTATTTAATATAACGTGTACGTAGAGGTACATATAATTATCATCACATCTAAGGTATTTTCAAATATATCTAAACAAAATCCCCTCAAGAAAATAAGAAAAATATTCTTTTTCTGTACTTTTTAACAGAAAACTTAGTTAAGTATGTTATTTACGTAAATACCAAATCGTTTTCTTAGTGTAGTAAATATATACCTAATATGATATAGTGATTAATAGAAGTAAGTAATACAACAACATATCACTTTTGTCAGTATCAATTTGTCAATCAAACACGCAACCTTCATCAAACAAAAGAGGTACGAAACGACGTTATTACAAAAATATATCGATACTTTCAAAATAGCCGTTCCTGAATGATATTGGTATCGATATTAGAATATCACGTTTCGATTCCGAGCCTCAAGTGGAGGCCCGCGCAGCCCTCGGCGGCCGCGACGGGACTGAAAAGTAATCAGTAGTATCCAATGATGTTACATTACTCAAGATGTAACATTTAATAGACGATCTCCGTAGCGCCCACCATGTTACCATTACCATAGGTCACCATGCGAGTCCGCCACCTAGAGGCTCAGGGCGCGATCCCCGGACAGGGCAAGTTGGAAAGTGGCCTTTATCAAATTGTCCTGGGTCTTGGATGTTTATCCATATTTGTATTTGTTATAAAATATAGTACCATTGAGTTAGTATCTCATAACACAAGTTTAAGATGTTTCAAACTTACTTTGGGGTTAGCTCAATGAGTGTAATTTGTGCCTATAAAAAAAGCTCAATTAGTGTAATTTGTGTGTATACAATTTCTAAGCTAGAAACACAGGTATGGCACTTCATAGAAGCGTATAATTTATGCCTACTACTGCTACAAACGAAACTATCTACACTATATACACCCGTGCGCACGGCAATGTGTGTGTGTTCTCGACAAGGCGAGAACGGGGGCAAGGTGCGAGGACGGAGAATGGGGACGCGTATAGCGCGGGGCCTTAAAAGATTCCGTTCTGTATGATTTACTTATATTAATTCTGTGCTGAAAGTCTACGCTACAATTACAATTTACACTATCACATAATTATCCTATGACGGGGTAAAACCAGCCAAGATAGGAAAATTGATGGGTACATATTAAAAAAACTGGAATTATAAATTGTGGCAGCGTACTAGCCCATTGTATATTAAAATAGATCCTCTGACTTTCATCGCTGAGGAAAATTATCTAAGTACTCAGTTGAGAAAGGAAAATTAAATGGTATATCTTGCGTTTTTATGCTTGGCCTAATCATCAACCAGACGTGCTATACAGATAATCAAGTGCTTGCCCAAAGTAAATATTTTTAATGCTTGGCGTTGTAGGTACATCTGGTATGTACCTACAACGCCACTACGTGTATATACGTGTTATTTTTCAAACGCGGAGTTACCAAATAAACGGTTTTTTGTATGGAAAAACCATTAGTTTAGCGTTTCAAAAATGGCACTTCACTTTATTACAAATAAATCAAGTGCTTGCCCAAAATAAATGCATTTTTTCCCGAGACGTTTCTTGAGCGTTGTTGCTACATCTACAGATTTCTTTATCAAAGCTATCCAGGGTATGTTTCTAGGTTCACATGATTGTGGATTCGCGTGCAAATACTCGTATGTGAATAACTTGATTGATGGTTATTATATTAATACCAGGAACCAAAAAGTATAGGTTATTGTATACAATGGTGTATGTTGTAATTTGGCATGATTTGCACTTGTACAAGTATTTTGACGAGGTGAATTAGGACCAAGGAGGTTAAAATTATACCGGATTATTAGGGAAATTTTATTTTTAGAGAATTAGTACAGAATGTAAACATTCAAAAATGTATTAATGTAATATCTAAAACTAAGTACCGACTAAAATTAACACAAAAATAATACAAATTGTGAAGACTTGCTAAAATATCAACCCTCGGCAGCGTGGCCAAAAGGCTGGCAGTATGCTATGTTTAAGGCAATGCTGATCCTTTGTGCTAGGTACCAGTACCAGCCCTTTTGTTACGGGATACCACAAACAGTTTTTTAGATACTTACCTGCAAAAAGATTGTGGGCTGAAGGACCCCACCGATCAAAAATTTCAATTATTAGGTATATTTTACTCTAAAGTAGGGATTATATTATAATTGCGACATTATACTATATATATTATAATGACTTTCAGCGCTGAGATACCAGTAAAATGTTCGTATCATCCTGTGAAATACTTAGAGAGAATACAAAAATATTAGACAAATGATATATATGATGGGAACACACGCACCTCTCATGTATAAATAAAAAGGTGGAGATTCTGACAGCATTACACGAAAAAATTGCTTCATTCAAATATTTGCTCGTGTTACAAACGTGAGACAAAAGAGGGGTAAAGGGGGGTTTGTTCAGGCACAGGCCTCTGTTGTCAACGTGGCGCAGAGCTTTGAAAGCTTTGTGTGGAAACGTCCAACTAATTGCTAACTTAGGGATATTTTTTCGGATTTTTTTACATGCCGAAAGCATTGTACGAAAGTTCAATTAGGATTTTATTACAAAAGTTTCATTGTAAAGGACTTCAATGGTTCAACTTATATTTTTCAAATTGTTTTGGGTCTTGTGTATTGAGAAAATAAAACGAGACGTGATGTAAAAGATACTATCAACAATTTTTCATCAAATAAAATTTAAGAGTTTCCTATGTGCTGTGCGTCTGACGAGATCCGTCGCGTCGCATATGCCTGTGGTGTGATTTTTCAAACGCGGAGTCACTAAACGAACAGTTTTTTGTATGAAAAAACCATTTGTTTAGGTGTTTATTGACAGATAATCTTAGAAAATACCGGCCCTACTTACGCTTATATTATATTCCTATCATTAACCAGCACATCACGTTTACGTATAACATATTTATTTTGCACGTTGATTACATTAGCAAAACTAGCAAAGGAGTCTGCGTCGCAAAAATAACGTATTGTTTGACAATGATACTGATCGATTGGATACATGGATGAAAACAATTAAATATGTTATCGGTTCGGCCCATAAAGTGTTTATTACTCAGCCTTCGACGCTGCCATAAATGGACCATTTTCATTACATAAAGCATTCCCCAATAATATTATTGGTATATTTGGTATGAATGGGATTATATATCTATGTATGTATTTATTGGCCGTGTGGTTTCCGGCAGAGTAAATGGACCACTTCAAGTCCTCCCGTGGATGTCGTAGAAGGTGAATTAGCAAAAAAAGCTAAACGAAGCTTAAACATCAATAGGACCTCTCCAACCCGTCTGGCCGGCGTAGAGAGTGTAGGCTAAATCCTCTGTCTGCTCTATGGTAGTACAGACAGGGTCATGTTCCTGCAATGGAGATGAAAAAAGACCTGAAGATTATGATGATATGTATTTATCATAAAATATAATATCGTCGAGTTAATATCCCATGACACAGTTTCAAACTTACTCTATAGGCTCTCATTATGAGTGATTTGTTGTTGTATTGTTATATCAAAAATACTTTATATGTATATTATTACTCTGTGTTTATATGCCGAGGTACTGTAGTACACTTTAATCTCTTATGAGATCAACTCAATAATACTTAGAAAAAATTTGGTAAATTTTTATTTGGTTAGAATGTAAAATAGATTTATTTTTTATTTTTCAAAATTTGAGGGTAATTAACTGTGTGTCTGATTAGCACCCTTAAGATCAATGTAGGCAAGAGAATAGGTTATTTTGATATATTTTTTACTCCACAAGCACTTAAAAATTAAGGTATTTATCCTTTTTCTTTGTATTTGCATCGGCACCACGAAAGAGGTGCCCCTTGGCAGTAAGTACCCTCTTCGCGGTATCATCCATCATAATATACTTTTTTTTACTTTACTCCATTTTGTATTCGGGCGGTATCTTTTTTTTCTTTTTCATCATGACTAGACCTTTTTATTATTATGTATTATTCAAGTTATTTAAGAAAATAGGCAAACATTTATCGTTCTGATTTCTGAAACCAAAGGGCTTTTTTTTAAAAAAAATATGTTGAATATTTATCTATATATAGATTACCGGGCAACTTGTTTGTGGTCTTTAAAGTAACACAGAAAAATGTATTTATTAATCAACCTACGGCACCCTCCCTGGGCCAGTTTAACTCGCATCGCACTTGTACGTTTTTTAAATATTGGACAATCGGTGCATCATAGGAACTGGATTACGCATTTAAACAAAATATAGTAAAAAGGTTGGTAAGTACGACTACAATCAAAACCGGTCCTTTTATCCCAAAACAATACGAGTACAAAATGGAATGGAGTTACCAATTAACATGTTTATCGCGCTTTTTATCGCTTCCAATTAACGTTAAACGTAGGGAAATCCTGATAATTTTGTCGACAGCTAACATTTTCATTCGTGCCATTGTTTTGGGTTCATGAACATTTCAGTATTAATTTTATACATACATACACATACTATCACGTCTTTATCCCTACTGGGGCAGACAGAGCATTTTGGGTCTTGCAGTTCTATGTAGAGCCCAGGGCCGCAAGACCCAAAAGCCACTTTTAGCGTCATGGTGGGCGAGAAGATGGAAAAGCAATCATTACAGTGATGGGTTGCTAGCCGCATTGCCTGTTAACATGATTTGCATTTTTGCCCATTCCCTCGATCGGCTTTTACGATCTGCGTGGGAAGAGAAGCAGCTGGTACATTCTAAGTTTTTTTTATTTCTCCCAGACCAGCATGGGAGATTAATTTTATCGTATAGGAATAAAGATTGTTTAATCTCCGATCATCCTTTGATAGATAGCAATAAGGTGGAGTTGGTATTTCGACTCTTGACTCTATTTATACCGTAAGCGATAAATACGCGTATACAAAATGCCTTGATGAACTTTATAATAATGGGCATGCCAAACAAATTAGATTACTGACCACGAAAAACGAAGCCATAAATAAATTTTTAACCACACTGAAACCGCCACAATGCAGCAAATGACACATAGCAAGCACATAACATGGTTACGACCTACTTATCGGCGGCTTTGTCCCTATTGTACCCGTGTGTAACCTACGTATAGCTGCTGAAGGGTTGGTTGCTCGGAAAATGTCTGCACTCATCGCTGGCCCATTCTCGTGCGATTACAAAGACTTGTTACGAGATTCTAACGAAAGATTAACGTCTGTCGAGTAGTTTTATAATATAGTCTTTTATGTATCCATTGGTATATTCAAAATCTTCGCTTCATCAACACTCAAGTTTTATATATTTTTTATTAACCTCTACTGTCCCACTGCTGGGCAAAAGTCTCCCCAAAGTTTCAAGTATATTTACCGATAATTTATCAAAATAAAAATACAAATAAAATGGTAGTCAGGCAGTTAAGTTATTTGGTTATGTTTACTTCATTTATCATCGTATCATAACAATGTGGATAGAAGGTGTTTTATGTCTGTTCTGGAACAAGGCAAAATGCGCAGGCAAAGCCAAGCGCTGTAGGCTAGTGAATTTGGGTATGTATGTTGTGGAACAAGGCATGGTGCGGCCAAAGCCGTGAGCTGTACGCTGGCACGTCGCGTCGTGGCGGAAACGCGGCCCGCGACCCGTCGCGTTTCGCCCAAATTCACTAGCCTACAGCGCTTGGCTTTGCCTGCGCATTTTGCCTTGATCCAGAACATACATAAAACACCTACTGTGGGTTGCGTTTATATATACACTAAGAGTCTTTCTAAACCTTTTCCTCTCTTAGCCTCAATATTTCCTTTCATGATGTCTTTAATTAACTTGACGTGAATTTTCCTCATCTAATATCAACTGTCCTCAAGTTCTCTTCTCAGTGTGGCTACTTGTGCTGTAGCTGTTTAGCTAAGGACATCCTCCTGTATAAAGTAACGGAGATTTATAGCTTCTTGTTATCGTAGCTTGGCTTCTAGCTAGCATTAATGGAATAAAAGTTATTATTTTTCTCTTCTGTAGAAATGTCTTAAAATCTTTTGCTCTCCTAAATGTGTCTTGTCAGAGACAGATTGGAAATCCGTTCTACGTTTACGAGCTTGTAGTGTATATGTGGATATCCTCCTGTATCAAGTAACGGAGATTTATAGTTTCGCGTTATTGGTAGTCAGCCTTCTGGCTTGCATTCATGGAATTGATATGGCAAAATGGTGTCTTTTTCTAAAAGTTTGTAAACAAAATAATACTAACTGCCTCTGACTTATGTTATTCGACGACCTTCAACACTGTTTTTTTTAAGTTCACCCCAGAAAGCATAGGAAAATTTGACCGTGGTTTGATTTTGCGTTTTAGAAGCTTGTGCCAACTGTCGAACCTGATAAATATTTGTAATATGTCAATTTCTAGTACCTATGATAGTACTGATATTAATTCTGACGTTGAAACTAACTAAAATGATACCCGGATTATAGCGATTGCGTACACCCAGTAAAAAACCTAAATATACCGAAAAAGAAACTACAGAAAAAACTATTCCTACCTAATTTATACAGTTGCCTTCGATACAGACAGATCTAAAAGTAATCAAACATCGTTTTCACTGCAAAAAAGCGGTAACGAAATCCCCTGGCATTTTCGCATGAAAAAGTTAGCGCCGAGTACGACGGGCCGTCAGCCCCTCACGTCAAGAAGGTTATCGACGTTTGAGGGTTCAGCCCGTGAGTGAGACTAGCTTTGAGATTTTTTCCTAGCAGTACGTACGGAGTTTCAGAGTCACTTTTGCACACAAAACAGAGTGTTAAGCATTTAACCGTACGTCAAGACCGTTATCGACATCGGAGGGATTAATCCGTAAATACGAGTCGAGTTCTAATGTCATAGAAAATTATTTGTAAATTTCCAATTGAACGTAAATTACGCAGCTTTGCTTGGGCTCATAACTCAAAGAAACTCTGAATACTAAGGATTATGCAATATCCCGACAGTTGATGAGTTTGGAGACGAACACGAAAAGGGCAGGTTTAATGGAGTGTAACGGAGAGATATTAAACGTTCGAAGATCCCTCTCGCTAAGTAAGACACTTTTTCTTCGCTTGCCTCTTTTAATCCAAAAATCCACAGAACATAAGTACAGTTATATCAAAACTAAATAATTATAAATGAATTTTCAAAACATGATCATAAACCACACACTAATTATAGTAACTTTATGTTAAGAGATTTATGAGGTTTATAAAAAAGTATTTTTAAATTTTCGTCCCCTTTACTAATAAGTTGGAGCTCAGATGCAGTTTAAATTAAATTGTAGAGCATTTCTACGGAAATGTTAATACGGTTTACACAAATAATGGAATAAAAGTTCAAAAATCAATTTTTTGATAATGATAATTACCATAGCAAAAGAGGCTTGCAAGGATCGTAGTAAGTGGAAATCCAAAGTTTCTGCCTACCCCCATGGGAAACAGGCGTGAAAATATGTATGTATATATGATAATTACCATGGATAAAGTAATATTTTAATATACTTAAATGAATGGGATCCCAACAAATAAATTCTAAATGAAAGTTAGAAACATCTAATCACGGATAATGTTCAAGCACAGCTGTTGTCTGTATCCGATAAAAGAGGTCAAATAACGGGACTGACCCGCGGGACCTTTTACATCGGGATTATTTGGGACTTATCTCTTTGATAAAAGTATATTTTTCGGACATAAATTGCATAAAAATATGAGAAGGGTAGGTCCTAATACTCATATGTAGCTTACTTATTTAGAAACGTTTGTTTACACCAACATACATGCATACATACTAACCACGTCTATATCTCGCAAGAGAAAACTCAAAACTACACCAAAAGTGGCGTTTGGGTCTTATGTACTCTATATAAGACCCATTGGCTAGTTTAAAGGTATGGGTGTGTACCTAAAAAGATAATGAAAATAGTGGCGGGCTGCTAGCCGCATTTCCAAATGTTTATGTTGTGTGCTGTAATAATAAAATTCGAATTCTCACACGTTCTCGCAATTGGCTTTAACTATACCTATATACACACAGGAAATAAAGTAGCTTGAACATTCTTATTTCTCCGAGACCTCTAGAAGTTTTATACTGAGATAAAAAATAAAAATGATATGAGATAAGATTCTCATCACACAAATAAATACATACGAGTATGTCTTATTGTCTGTATTTGTTAAGCTAACAGCGCATGACAGCATTTAAAAGGACGTCTGCTTGTAAAATCTTTATTACGAATTGTATATAGAGAAAAAGTCAAAATGACGTCAAAACTCGTAAATTACTTGACCCTAAGCAAACTTATCAAAGTTTCGTCTTCAGAAGAAACATAAAAAAATTATACCGCATCGGAAAAGCTACCCTCGTCACTCTTTCAGTGTAGATAATGTCAAACCCTAGGTGCTGATAGATAAAATGTAGTATTGTCAGTAGCAATTTACCTTAAAATCTTTTAAGGAGGATAACACACATACGGGAAACTTGGCCGTGGATGTCACACTGACGTAGAGCTGAAAACGTTACGCCTTAACAAGTTTTAGCCATGTCCAAAAAATACCTCACGAAGCTTATAAACTATGATAACACTCATAATAAAATGCAATATATGCTCGTAAATAGTACCTATATAAGAGTATCGTATAAATCAACAAATATATAGGGTAAATTCACACTGATTTACTACACTAGCTCCAAAGTAAGCTAACTTGTGTTATGTTATGGGAGACGTCATACTGTATTTTAAAATTGGATTAAAAAGTCACGATTATATCATTGAAGGCTTTCAAGTTATTATGGCTATGGGCAAACTAAAGTAATTTGCGATAGTTCAGTTGCTCAATTACACCCAAATTACACCTGTAATATCGTCCGACCTTCAGCCAGAGGTTGTCAATTTAAAATATTCAAAAGCGGTCACCTTTCATGAAAGAGACGTAATTTCCATAGTTCATTGAATTTATATATTCTTTTAGGTTAACTCAAAAAGTTGTGTTAAAAAGGTGTGTTTACTCGCCATTATTAACGGGAGTACCCTAAAATGCAGACCACGCAGAACTGTTTAAATTGAAGTTGGTACTCTTATAGATACAATGTTTAAGTATTTGTCGGGAAACGTATATTAATATACCATCTAGTGTAGTCTAGATATAGACGTCTAGTCTTATAATGCCAAGTAAATTCATCATGTATAATATACGAACACATTTGCATACTAAATGTGCCACATCCTAACAAAGACTGCCAGAAATATACACTTTTTTAAGGATCTCTTTTCAAAGGGTAAAAATGTTACCAGGCTGTATCTCATGAACATAATAATAAAATACCACATAACATAACAATAAAATAAATATTTAAGTGGGACTCTCATACAACAAACCTATTTTTTAAAGATAATAGTACGGACGGACTCCTTTGTGCGCGACACCGACTCGCACTTAGCCGGTTATTTCGATCCCTTGACATTGCCGCGTCAACTTCGTGTGAGGCCACGGCATAGTATAAATAAATACCTTTGCAGCCATCGCTCAAGTACCTACGTGGATAAATATTTGCGCAACCCAACCTAATTTCTTAAAATACTCTTTCGCAATATTCATTGAAGTTTTTTTTTCGTATGAGTCTACGACGTAGATAAATAAGTAGATAATAGCATACTCGTGTTGTGTAGTAACAACGAGGAAGGTCAAATAAATTGTAAGTCAAGTTCACGGTTACGTAAACCTTAATGGAAGACGCCCACAATCGAGTGTGTTGTAGCTTGACCACCAAACTGGTTTTTATTACCAGTGCGATTTTTTTACTATTCGCAATGTAAAAAAAACATGCTTTACAATTTTTTGCTTTATCTAAGTCAATTATTTCGAAACAACCTTGACGCTACTAAAACTTGACAAAACTCCGGAGTTAGATGCTTACATTATACTCGTAGTGCTGTTCTTTGACGTCACATTAGAAATTATAAAGACGTAACTTCCTAATATATGGAAGGCTACTATTTTTACTTGAAATATATGATTTCCTTGAAATTCTTAGTCTGGCCCGCTTGATTTACCATAATTTAATAAACACATACCAAAGATTCAAAATTTATAGTAATACTAGCTGTGCCCGTGGGCTTCGCTCCCCGTGGGAATTTCGGGATGAAAACTATCCTATGTCCTTCCTTGGGTATCAAACTAGATCCACATCAAATTTCATCTAAATAGGTTCAGTGGTTGAAGCGTGAAGTGGTAACAAACAAACAAACTCACTTTCGCATTTATAATATTAGTAAGGATAAGGATTTAGGTATGCTAATAAAAGTAATAAAAACCGATAAAAAATAATAATAATATAGAGTAGGTATATCATTAGAAGAAAAATCCTAGAAGATAAGTTAATTTTCTAGGATTTTACTAACCTAACCACAGTCAACGCAATCAACTTTAGTTACCCTCTTTTACTTGAACTAACTCCTAGTTCATGTAATTAATGGGGTAGGTGAAAGTGCAAGCCAGCAGTTTGGATAATTTGGTACAGAGTTGGAAGTTTTAACTTCATTCTAACAAAGTAAGTTAGGGTATGGTCGATAATAGGAGGGGCAGAGGCAGTTTTAATAGTAGTAGAAGAGTCCATGTATTATTAAGATCAATAAGTTAAAAAAATACATTTTGTGTACAAGCTTTTATTGTGAGGGCAAAGTTCTCATTAAGACAAATGAAATAAGCCCAAACTCGATGAAATTGCGTCGTTTTATTACTGAGTTCCATCGACCACCTTCGGTCTTCGTGATCAAGCCCTACATCGTCACTGTCTTTCTGAATATACGTACTAAAAATAAAAGCTTTCAAAAACAAATGAACAGATGTATGTGTTGACTGTACAGGTGTGAGAGTAAAGGTATGAACTACTTCTATTGCGGGAAAATCATTAAAAATGGGCGAGGCAACAGATTGAATTCACAATATCGAAGCTGCTCCAATAGTAAAAGGTGTTCATATTGATATGAACCCGGATCCCTTTCCAATTAACGTTCTAAATTCTATGTATACTGTAATTGTTACCAAATATGTTGAATCTTCCGTCATTATAAATAAATTGCTTTGATTTAAATATAGATCTAAGAGGATATTTTTCTAGTCAAATCATCATTATCATTTCAGCCGTGTAACGTCCACTGCTAGACATAGGCCTCTCCCAAAGGTTTATAAAATGACCGATCTACATGTGGCTTACATCCAGCGCCTTCCAGGGACCTTGGTCAGGTCGTCAGACCACCTGGGTGGGTGGCGCTACGCTTGCCTGTACGTGGTCGCCATTCGAGAACCAGTTAAATATTACAAAATGATAGTTAAAGCCAGATAGAAACAAAATATTAGAAATTTGTACAGACTTCAACAAAGAACTATATTCCAACCCTAACAAAAATAGAACGGAACCCATTAACCACTCTATTCCACAATCCACGGAACCTATTCCACTCATTACAATGTTTGAAATACACGTAGCGTTAGTCAAAATGAAATTCAATAGATCACCCGGTAGCAACGGAATTACAACCGAAAGCTCGTATTATTATATAGATAGTTAAAACAATACTTTTTGCAAAAATCTGAGCTAGAAAAAGTTCCCAGACAAAACGGAATTTATCAATACTGTTTACTGTTATTACGCTGGTTTGTGTTCTGGGTACATCGCGAATTTCAAACAATGTATTGAAACATTTGTAGTCTAGATGGAAATAGAACGAAAACGATATTTCTCTTATGTTATTAGCACTCGTGTGTATACTATGTATTAGAGTTTATTTCTAACCTAATTGTCACAAATTCAATAATACATTGAATTGGTAGACATTACACTACAAAAGAATACAATATTTTGATATACAATGGAATTAATAATGTAACACGCTACAAAAAAAAAAACAATAATACCTATAAGAAACAATACTATAAACTTATTTTATAAGGGCAATCATTAGCTAAAAACGATAATTTTCCCTTATGAGTAAATGTGATTAGCAAATTATGTGTAAGGTCAAAATATACTGAAACTATATTCATTGTAATGATGCTAAATAACTTCTCCTATGCCCATGGGAAATATACCGAAATAGAAGTTACATAAAATATTTACCTTGGCAAGAGCCTCTCATACTAATTGATTTATTAATTAGTAGTTTATAGTTTTCGCAGCGAGTAATTTTGTAAATGTACTTGAAACACCTAATACTCTTTCAGATACAGATATAGATACATTTTACGTCTTTATCCCTGACGGGGTAGACAGAGTCCAGGGCCGTAAGACCCAAAGGCCACGCTAAGCTTGATGGTGGGCGTTAAGATGGAAAAAGTTTTTTTTCTTTTTGCCAAATCAGCGTGGATGGTGTTTTTTGTTTTTCGTGTAAGTATATGTTTTAAGTGCAGTGTTGACCAAAACTGGTGTCAGATTTTTCAGGCTGCCCAAAGGCATCTGACATAGCTTGACGACTGCCATACAATGATGCCAGCCGGGATCAACGGCTTGTACGTGCCTTCCGATACACGGAGGAGCTCGAGGAATTTTTAAGCAACTTGGTCACCCCTCCAAGTACCTGCGGACCACGCATGGTGTCGCTTTACTTGCGAAAGTTAGTAATGCTTGTAATGCGCACTCCACCGGGCCACCCAGTACCTCTGCGTGGAAGAGTGAAGGGAAGTGATATTTGGAGAATAATTGAAGCAATTTATCAGAACGAATGGGACTATTTGGTTAAGGCGCTTACTCTCTGTGTGCCGCGACATGCCGTCGTCGTAACATTCTATACAAATTGATGCTACAATTTACACTGCTTTGCAAATTTCCTGTTTATACTAAGAAAATGTTATACGAAATGTTCTTAGATTAATCTTGTATCATTAATCCTGTGTTGTAAACAGCAGGGTGTTTCCGGAAGAAAAATATAATTTTAAGTGCAAGTTCGGTTTGTGATTTGGAACTGCTTGTCCAAGAAACAAATTTAAAATTCGATTAAAAAAATTACCAATTCGCCAATCAAGTTCTATGAAAGGTAAAATTGTGCTTTACTTTTTCGATTATTTTGGTGCAAACTATTTTACAGAACATACCATGGAAATGTCAAATTTTTTTTGGTCATTTGACTGTTATTTTAATTTTATTATTTTAAAGTGATCCAGTATACTAGACCATATACCACGGGGTATACTCCGTGGTTTGATTTATTACGGGTATGTCACTTCAAACTGAACCAGTTTTTTTACCTAACTTTTATCGTCGCAGTGTCGGACAAAGGCTTTTTATATACGTATAATAAACCAGTTTAATATAAGTAAAAACAAGTCTAGCCTGGGTCACATTGGCACACAAAAGTAAACACTTAATTACATCAAATAAATACTTCTCAGTGCCCCTATACCTTTTTACATTTGATATAGTCTTAGACCAACTGTGCACAATAAAATTATATTTTTTCAGCCTTTATATATTTTTTACAAACCTCCTGACACCACAACGAACAAGTTCATTACACGATTTTTTAAATTAAATAACTGTGTTCTCCAGAGACTAGTAGCTTGATACCATTACGTCACATACACGCCTTTATGCTTAAGGTCGAAGGGTAAAATTTTGTTTGTAAACATCATGAAATTCGAGTTTACTTGACGGTTTGTAGAACATGCAAGGCAGTCGCTAAAATAAGTGCATATCATAGTACGTATGTACACTTCGCAGGAGTACTTGGGTGGGTATACAAGTCTGGTTAATGCATCTTAAACAAAATAACTGTTACTTATGTATATATAAACAACTTATCCATATTATAATAAACCTTCAAATATAGTTGTATTACTGGCTTAGACAGTATCGCCGCTATTTTTGTTTAGTCTTCGTATAAAATGTACCTACTTCACAACACTTTTAAAATAACATACCTATTAGTATCTGTGATACAGTGCGGATGTTATAGTATTAAGTATTTTTAAGTATTTTTAGAGTATTTTTAATTGCGCTCCTTTGAAGCACCGTTACATTCTCTTAAGGCAAATAGGCCTTCATAGCTAGAACAGCAAGAACTGTCCTGATCATTCGCATTTCATGGGATGTTGAAATCTTTATGTAATAATACTTGATGAAACTAAATATGAACACAGAAACGAGGGTATTAACCTCGTTTCTGTGTTCATATTAAATAAAATTTTATTTTAGTAACTGTCTGGTATGTTTTTAGTAACTGTGTATGGCATAAGAAGTAAAAAATTTTTGCGAAAAATACATCCGCGTATTATTTTTTTTGCAAGTACGAATCTTTATGTTTGTACAATACGTGTACGTATAATGTCCAAATACACAATTTTGTATTAAAAAAATCCGCAACGGTGGCCCTTATAGTTACAAAAAAAGGTTGAAAGCTTACTTTTTCATAATAACAAATAAATATAAAAATACACAAATAAGTAATTATTAATTACTTACGCCTTAACAACTGCACATGTTGCACCAAGCGTTAATCCCAAATTAAAGGCACTCATCCATAGCAGTGTCATGGCTACAGGTGTATAACGCAAAAACACTGAACTGCACTATGAAAGCAATGCACATATCCCGTTCACACTGGCGCGTTATAAATTTACACTACAAAAAAAATGTATAAAAAAGAAAACGCGTGAAGTAGAAAATATGAATTTTAAAAACCGAACTGTAAATCACACTGGCACGTTATAAATATGCATAAAAACGCATCAATCCTAGAAATTGACAAAAATAAAATGTTTTAATTTTAAAACTCCTGTCGAAGAAAGTCGTTAAAAAAATGCCACCGCTTAACAATAAATTGACATAAACAATCTAAGTTACGATGAGGCGACTATGCATTGAACGATCACGACCGAATGGCGATCGCGCGCGGCTCTTTACAATATAAACTAAGTTTCCCAGTTGAATGGACGCTACACCGTACGCTTATTCCCTATGATGCAATTTAAATGCAATCGACGCTCAATTTTTATAGCGCTAAGGGAGGACAGGGTGATACAAGAAATCAATAATATAACATTTGAACTGCATTTTCAAAGGCCCGGTGAAATACTTCATGCTCTATCTGAATTACGTAGAAAAAATATATAAAGTCAGTAATTAGACCTTACATGCACTTTTAGACGGCAATAAGTATAATTTACATTACTTGCAGTGTATATAGCTATATATTTTTTTAAGATAAGCTACCGATGCCCTCCTTGAAAAAATGCTCTACATTTTAGTAAAAACGGCATGTAAATAGCCACAGTATAATTACTGCTTCTTCTGTACGTAAGGTAGGTACTAAATATAATATGACAGCTATTTCTCTTCAGGCATAGATTGTATACGTCAATCGTAGTGACAGGCAAAGCATAACAAGTTTATTTGCAACACTTTCAAGCGCTCATCTGCAATAACTTTCAAACGGCTGAACCGAAATCGGTCCATCTGTTCAAGAGCTACAATGCCCTAGACAGAGATTGGCGTTAAACTTATAACACCTCTCTTTTTTGTCGGGGGTCTTCTTCTTATCGTGTGTGTTAGTGACTAACACTAGTGTCAAGAGTTTTTAAACCACCTTAAAAGCCTCTGACATGGTTTTTAGATCCAAACATAGATCTCTATGAAAAAATTGGCAACAATTATTTATTGCGCCTCAGTTTCGAGATTGGCCAAAAACTTATGGCATTTTTTGAGATGGGAAAAAACCATTGACTCGCGACATTGTTGCTGACACCAAGTTAAAAGTGAATGGTAATTTCACTTGACTATCTCGTCGATAGCTCAATAGTTGGGAGTGTAGGCCTTATGTGGTCGATGTTCATTTTTTATCCAATAAACTGTAATTATTTAACAACAAAATGTAGCCACTAGTTTTATACTCCGTAAAATTATGTCCGACAAGATGGTCGACCTAAACTAGTCTGCGATTATATGTCCGTTCCTGTTTACTTCTTATGCGATCAACACAGAAGTTGACGAAAAATTTATTGTTTCATGAAACTTAAATTCGCCCCTCTGCGTTTCAAAAAGGTCACTAAAAAGTGCTAAAATATTTTGAGTGCTTATTCAGGAAAAACCAATGTAAACAATAGTTATCACTATAAAATGTAATTAATTGATTGATTAAATTTATTTTTGAATACTGTAGCGATATTATTTCTATTAGTACTAACTAGTAAAAACCCTAAGTAAACAAAAGTTATACGGGTCTACATTCTCCGAAGTGATGATATGCAATTTTATGATGCGTTATTCCCTGTAACGTGGAGAACTTTAGTCGCAAAACGTCATTGAGCCTTGCACTTGTAAGTTGTATGGCTAGGAGCCAGTGGTATTTTACGCAAGCGGTGAGTTGGAAAACTACAAGTTTTGTGTTTCGGTAAGTCACTCTAAAAAATAGCACTCCAGAGTTCTGTCTCGGATTTTTATAACAAGCTCTCTTGAAAATTAGTTATCCTTCATATACCTATAAGTTGATATACCTTACCTTCACGTTTTTTATAGCCGTCGATAGAAAATAGCTTTCCATTATTGCATTATCTTTAAATGTATTTTAGCATACCATTGATACTAGTACAATAATAATGTGTCGCGTAGGAAAAAACCTTGTTTACTACCGATAGACTGATTGCATAGTAACGGAACGCAAGACAGAGCGTCAAGGCGAGCCATGGCATACATAAAGAATTTAACGGGTGACCTACTTCTAATAGGGTTCTGGAAGATTTGAGTTAGTTAATAATACATGAACATCCTATAGATGAACATCCAAGACCCAAAACAATTTGAAAAAGTTCTTTCCAACTAGGAATTAAACCTAGATCCTCCGTAGTTGTCGAAGTGCGTATGTGTTATAGTTATGTATACTCCATTTGGTTAGGTCAGAGATATTAGGTATTTAAATAAATGTAAACAATCTTGACATGTCTTTTTGTTGAAATATACACTTCATAAATCAATAACATTGCAAATTACAAAGTAATTATGTAATTCATAACATAGTTCATTTGTAATTTGCAAAGGTATTGATTTATAAAGTGTATATTTAAATAAAAAGACATGTCAAGATTGTTTACATTTATTTAAATACCTAACCAAATGGAGTATAAACATTATAAAGGTTACTGATTCTATTCTCTAAATAAATATACGTCCATAGTTCGTCTGATGTGGAGGCTACGTCGCGTCTCTGCATGGGTCCTGGCAGAGTCGCCAGTAAGAAATAAGCATAACACATACGCACTTCATCGTCATCATCATTTCAGCCGCATAATGTCCACTGCTGGACATAGGCCTCTCCCAAAGACATCCAAAATGACCAATCAATTATGATTAAATGACAACTTCGTCGTGTAAATGTAAATAAACAATGATGATTATTTACGAAAGCCCATCCCGGGCTCCGACGCAGCGCAGCTGCAGATGCAATCGGGAATGCGCTGAGACGAAGAAGATGATTAATATCAAGAATATATAAGACCAAATAATATAAGAATAATAGAAGATAACCAAATCTAGTCTGAGAAATAACGAAACTTTTTGCTAATATACAAGACCTCGACCTTTTTACAAGTATTTTTGTTCAACAACTCGAGGCTCTATTCGAACTAAAATAAAAATGGCTAGACAAAGAAATAGTGGTAAATACTTCAAATCACTGGCTGCTGTCTGGCTTCTATCTAATTGAGTATTTACTCAAGGCTTTTTATTAAATAACAGAAAGACCATTGCGTTGATTATTCTACTCTAATTAGAGAAACTTCTACTTGATGAAATATGTAATTACTCAGTGAGTATTCATTTATAAGTACGAAAAGATCGTAAATTTATGTATAAAATCTAACCAATTTTGAAAGTTTATATAAATGAAAAGGGTTAACTTTTTGAAAAAATTTAATAACTTTTTGTATAGAAAGAAATTCAGTATCATGGATTGAACTTACTCCAAAAATGTGGCTGGTGAGTAATATAAATAATAATAATAATACGAGCCATCACGTGTCCCACTGCTGGGCAAAGGCCTCCCTCTATCTTTTCCATTCAATTCTGCTCTGAGCTGTTTCTTTCCAATCATCCTTAAATTTATCCAATTCGTCACGCCATCGCATTCTTGGTCTGCCGGGTCTTCTGGTATTAGTAGGAGTCCAACAAGTGATGACCTTTGCCCAGAAATCATTTGGCCTGCGGTGTATGTGGCCAGCCCAGTCCCATTTCAATTTGGCGGCCTTCAGAGCTACGTCAGCGATTCCTGTTCGAGAGCGTAGTTCGGTGTTACGGATTTTGTCCATTAGTTTGACACCTAGGATGCTACGCTCCATCGCTCTTTGGCAAACCTTGAGTTCGGACTTTAGTAGTTTAGTCAAAGAGTGTAGTGGCTGGTGAGTAAAACATGTATTTGTAAAAATGTATACCATTTTTTCTACATGAGGCAAGGCACAAAACCATCATGAAGACGCTGCTACCAGTTAACTCTTGCAGTAACTAAAACCAAAGCTGCACATAACTTTCTTAGTATCAGAGTAGTTAACTGGAATACACTACCAGAAGAAGTGGTTACTGCGGCTTCCATTAATGCATTGAAAAATAGACTCGAGAAGTGGGCAAGGATAAATTAAGTGTCCTTAATAAATTAATGGACTATGAAAAAGACTTTATAGACTTTTAGCACTGTGTGAAATGGACATATTCGTATCAGCTCCAGGCTGCTCGTCTATAATAAATAAATACTAATAAAAAATATATGTTACTCATGCTTAATATAAAAAGAATAGACAGAGTCCGCAACACCACCCTGCGATCGATCACCAAAATTGCAGACGTGAACGTCACCGTCGCTAAATTAAAATGGGACTGGGCCGGTCACGTCAGCCGCCTGCCGACCGAACTATGGGCTAAAACTCTAACTTTGTGGACCCCAACGAACGGACGTCGGCGTCCTGAAAAACCTAGGCGTAGATGGCGTAACGACTTGGAAGCCTACTCAAAGGACTGGCAGGCAAAAGCGCAAGATAGAAATGGTGAGCCGAGAGAGAGGCCTTTGTCCAACAATGGGATCTAGCGGGCTCTAGATAATAATTCCTCAATTTTGACTTTTATACGCGAATTGTTGTTTGTTTTGTTTTTAAGCTGCGCTATCTTACCATTATGTTTAAAGGTACATTAACCGTTTCTCCCTCAGTTCCTTCAATAAGTTAGTATAATTATAATGTGCCTTACGAAGTAGAAGCTCGAGATATTTTTTGGCACTTGTTTCCAATTTCCACCAATTCAAGTGTAAACCACGACAGAGGTTGCTACAAATACGTAAGCGTTGTTAATGAAGCATACGCCTCTTGGGTCATTAAGCTTCTCATAATGGCTATACCTCACGACCTTTTTCAGACAGACAAACGATTAAAATTAATATCTGGAAAATAATTGACTGCATTTATTGAGCCCTTGCGCCGTTTCATCACAGCCGTGGTAATCCCAGCGCAAAAAGGAATGAAACTGAAGATTAAAACCACCGGGATTATAAAGTAAGCACTTTAGAAAAATCTTGCGGCGACGTCCGTTTTCATTTCATTTCCCGCCTCATTGCTTGAATGGTAGAGAAGAAATTCAGAAGAATGAATGGTAAGGAATGTACGAATTTTTTTCTAGCCTGTGGCAGTTTTGTCCCATAACTGGGCAAAGGTCTCCCCTTATTCTTCTACTCGTTTTAGTCTGATTGTACCTGGGCGACCGAGCTGTGCTCGGGTACATCTCAAACAATGACTAATTTTTTATAAACTTGTCTAAAAACAATACAAAAAAAACTATATATAAATTTAAACGTAAAAAATTAGCGATCATATTCTGCGTGAAAAGAAAACGCATAAAAACTCGAAAACACGTTTTCCCAAACATAAGACTAATCTAGTTCGATTGTTTACCCTCGAAAACCCCCATATACCAAATTTCAGCAAAATCGTTTGAGCCGTTTTCAAAATCACAGAAATTTATAAAAATATAAATATATAAATAAATATATAAATAAATAAACTGCCATGCTGGTCTGGGAGAAATGAAAAAACTTAGAATGTACCAGCTGCTTCTCCTCCCGCGCAGATCGTAAAAGCCGATCGAGGGAATGGGCAAAAATGCGAATCATGTTAACAGGCGATGCGGCTAGCAAACCATCACTGTATTGATTGCTTTTCCATCTTCTCGCCCACCATGACGCTAAAAGTGGCTTTTGGGTTTTGCGGCCCTGGGCTCTGCATAGAGCCGCAAGACCCAAAATGCTCTGTCTGCCCCATTAGGGATAAAGACGTGATAGTATGTATGTATGTATGTAAATAAATATACAAGAATTGCTCGTTTAAAGGTATAAGATTTACTGCCATTTATTATTCCTACATAAATGGCAAACTCTATTTTTTTGATTGAAACTTCATATGGTGTCAGTTTGAAGACGAGGTTCGAATACAACCCAAATCGGTCAAGTGGTTGCCGAAATATGGCAAACAACCGTTACTACGCTTTGCCGGAGCAATATTTCTTCACGTGACCTCTTTCTGAAGCAGGATATAGAGCGAAATAATATTTTTGATGATTCAGGTGTCCTAAAGATACCATTTTTTATTTACTGTCTTGATCTCGGCCCACTTCCCTTCGTAAATATTGCGACTGTTCAGTTTGTTTTTGCAACCTGCTCATTATACTCATACCACCTACTCGACGTGCAATACACTCATTTCTTTTTTACAATTTTGATCTTGTTAAGTTATTTTTGTAACATATCTAGCTATTATACATTAAAATAAAAAATAACAAAAATAATTTATTTATCTTTGGATATATTTATGTATCACTTCATGATTGACAATTTTTCTTTCGATTTCATAATAGGTAGTTGTTGAGGTCAGATCATTTACTTAGAGGTACATATAAGTTTATTGCCGCAAAGTAAAGCTAACTAACATTCAACTATTACCAATTTCCATTTTGTCACCTCTAAAATTTTATCGTAGCAGCATGCTTATAGTTTGTTATCACGTTTATCAGTGAAACTATCTTTCATTTCTCATTTCGGCAGTATTTATGACAGCTGCAGTTCCAAAGACTCCAAGATTCAAATGTTTATTCAGTAATTAGACCTTACAGGCACACCTTTTACACCTTAATAAGTATAATTTACATTAAGTGTAGAATATTTTAAAAATGAATTAATTTTTTTAAAGAAAAGCTACCAATACCAGCTCTTGGCAACGTAGAAACGCCGAAATAAACTCATTTTCATAGTATTTCGTCGCCTACTCGCCAGAAGGGCTTTGTCACATTATTACTATGTCTTTTTTTAATAACTAAATGCCAGTGAAGGCGGTTAAGTTACATTCACAACGCATGGTGCATTCAGCTTGCATAGTACATTTTCGTAATTAGAGGTTTTTGCCCCGGCGCTTGTGCCTACGTGAGCCCAGGCATGTAAGCTCGAAAAGGACGGTCAGTAAAAACAGACTGAAACATAAATTCATATCACAAAACATATGAAAGATATCTTTGTAAGTAAGAAACGTACTCGTGACTGAAATGTTATACTTATATTGTGTATCAAATACGGCTTGTTTTGTAAGTACAAATGATATTGATGAAATTTAATTTTAATTCAAATATCGAAAAAATAATTTGTTATCACCTTCTGTACCTTTTCCCTACTGGAGCTTTGTATATCAACTCCATCGCTTCCTATATTTCACATTTGCACTAGCCCTTTATTTCTTTATGTCCTGCTTCACACTTAAGGGGATACTTGAGTTTTTCGGGGTCCAGTGCTGCCTGCATTTTAAATACATTGGAAACGGAGATATCATTTAAAATGTTGCCTTGCAAAAATTTTAAATGGGACAACACTGGACCCTAAAAAATGTATAAATATTCTTACTTTTAAGTAATATTCGAAAAAGTTTCTTATTTACTGGAAAATGTCGTATCCGCAAAAATAAGACGCTGAATATTTAAGTCGCATCAATCTGAAACCTATCAGAGTTATTCCAACTTTCAAAATTACTCAGCAAAACCCTCTCAGCTTTCAAGAGCTGCTTTACAAATCGATGAGGGTTTCACGTTGAGATAAAAGTTCTGATCTGAATAATAATGAAGGTACCGTAATGTAATTGATACTCATTTGATTCACTAGAGCCAGTACGCTAATACGTTGCACACGTTAAAGGCCGTTTCAATTCGCTACTAAAGGACCTGTGATTCGTAAAATAATTTATAATTAATAAATACCAATAAGGGATATTTGTAAAGTCTTTTTTTGTTGATTGTATAAAAATAAAATCTCTTAGAGGAAGAAAACATTTTCTTAGAAACCTGCCAACGGTACCCGATATCAGTTTTTATGCATCTGGGGAATCCAGTTGGCCCGTGACTCACACAGTGCATAAGACAATAGTACCTCGGCGACCGCTGCTTTGCTCGGTTATATCTCAAACATTAACAAAAAAAAAATTAAACTTGTCTAAAAACAATAAAAATTAAAAAATTATATATAAACTTGATATAAAAAAAAAAACAAAATTAAGTCACCGAGCGGGATTCGAACCTGTTACACACTCAGACGGACAGTGGCCGGCAGGACAAAATTAGCGACCATATTCTGCGTGGAAAGAAAAACGCATGAAAACTCGAAAACACGCGTTTTACCAAACATAAGACTAATCTAGATCGATTGTTTACCCTCGAAAACCCCCGTATACCCAATATCAGCGAAATCGTTAGAGCCGTTTCCGAGATCACAGAAATAAATTTTATATAAATTTATTTTACATAAATATACAAGAATTGCTCGTTTTAAGGTATAAGTTAAAAATAATTTGAAAATAAAAATAAAAGAATCGACCTTGCGGACTAGAAGAAATAATTTATACGTGGTAATAGTATGTTGTAGTTATTTATTGCCAAATTAAAATAAAAGACAATATTAACAGAATTTGTATATCTGTAACGAGGTGCAATAAGCACCATCTTTTATGTTCTTGCCCACCTCCTTTCTATAATTTCATTATGTTCAAATTTCATTCCTAAATTCAATTTTTAAATTCCAGACATTCCTTGCTCATCATTTTTGACTCATTCCACTTTCACTTCTGACACGAATAACATCTCATCACTTATAATTTCTTGTAACAGTTGTTTTGTATAATAAATAGAGTTCCTACATATCTATTTATACTTTTAAGAAATAAAAATAAAAATGTGTATCACTTCTATAATTATTAAAATAAAGCCGTCAAACAAGTAAGCAATTTTGATAAACATGACGAATTTACGCAAAAATAAAGCTTGAGCAGTTTTTTATACAATAAACGACTTGTCAAATTATCACACGACAATACAAAGTGGACGTTATGCGGCTGAAATGATGATGATGATGATGAATACAAAGTGAAAGGGACATACCCTGTACTAGATCATTTTAGTCATAACTAAATAAAAATAACAGTCAAAAAGCAACAAAAAAAAGAAATCGACTTTCCCATACGAATTGCCGAGGCGGCTGGACACTTTTGTATGGAAATGCCAAAATTTCATTTTGTTTGTTGACTGTTGTTTTAACTTCATTATACTATGGTGATCTAGTACAGCCCGTGGTTTCATTTATTACAGTGTCCCTTTCACGTTGTATATTGCACGTCGAAAACGTACTCCGAAAAAATACCACACATACTAAGCATGAAGGTTTTTTTTAATTCTAAGTATGGAAGTCTTGTGAACCTTCCAATGTTCAGTGGGAACTTAGTATAATAGGAAATAAACAGACCTGGAAACGGCACGAGGATGTACTAAGTGATGAATAAGAAATAACCTAACAACGGAGTGGAGGAAGAACAATACGGAAATGCATGCCGGAAGAGATTCAAATAACAATTTTACCGGACTACAAGGAAGATAAAAGGAGGGTTCTGTTTCGCCGCTATATATGTACCTATATGTTGTTTATCTGTTCCCTCATATCTTCTATGGTATTAAACAAATAAGATATCGTTGTAAGCGTCTTGGCTGTATGCTGGTTATAGTCTATGTGACGTCACATTAAATTCAATATGGCGTAATCTATAGGCCATAATGTAATGAACTTTAATAAATATAGAGAACATAGCATCATACTGTGTAGGGTATCAAATGGAATCACATTTCAAAAACAAAAAATACATTACTAGATGTTTCTACCTGCTGTGCTTGCATTCACTAAATAAACGTACTTTTCAGCAAAACTCATCCAGTAGTCGGGTTATTGTAAGATTTGCTGATTAAAAATCATTGTGAAGCCTATGTCCAACTGTAAACTTCGTAGAAAAATAAAAACCTGACAGGGCTCTCTTCGCTCGAACTAGCAGTTTCAGAAGGACATTACTTTTTACCAGCTTAAGAACAACCCCATCGTTAATTCAAAAGTGAACTCTCATTGCTCGGAAACGTAACTGTCAGCATTAACAAACGTAAAGTTCCATTAATCTTGTGTAATACCTACGAGTCGACAAGCGACCTGCAAAAAGCTGGAGGTCGACGCTGAAACGATTAGTTTAAGGTGGTCCCTAAATATTTTGACCGTTTACAAGTTCTATAAAGTATACTAAAACGTAAAGGGAAAAATACCAAATAAATATATATTGCAACTTGGTTTATGTTCTCTAATGTGACAAAAGGAAATTTCACAAATGTTTCTAAATAACGAGAAATATTAATTCTCCTTATCCCCTATTCTCGCACAAAAATCGTAAACGATTTTTTATTTTACGACTTATTGTTATTAAACATATATTAACAAGCTAAGAATCATGTACATTACAAAAGTATCCAAACCTTTATTTTATTTTCTTAGTAATTTTCCAGAAAAACACAAAAGTTTAAATTTCTACGCGAGGGTCCCTGCGCGGGCGACGGGCGGCAGACGGCTCGCGGCCTTCGTACGGTAAACCTGTGTTGCTCGTCCTTGCAAAATCGCTCAAATATATTTCGTCTGTTTGTGTCATTTAAGTTTATTTGTATCGGGATATATGTATTCTATTTATTAAAAGTGCTATTAATTGCAGTGAACAAAACATTCGTAGTGATTTTTATTTGTGGTAATTGTTAAATAATAGGCGAAAGAACGCATTTTAGGTTATAGTTTTAGTGTAGTAAGTGTAAATAGTGACAGAAAAAAAATCTTTTTTGTGTTGATCGTGTACATTGAATTTCATAAAAATGCCTAAGTTTTCGAAAGCAAAAAGAGTTCGACAAGAATTGTTGAAAAACATGAGAGAAATTCGGTAAGTACCTACTAACTTATCAATTGTTTACCTACCTAAATCAATATATTGTTTCTAACTTGTACCTACTTATACGTATTCAAAAGTATTCATCTGATTTAGATGTATGATCCATTCAAATTCCAACAAAATACAATAATTTGGGTAGGTATTTAAAAACCTATATGAGTAAGTACATATTTTCGCTTCCTCAGCAGAGTATCGTTTGTCGGCGTTGTTGAAAGTACGTCTGATTTCTAATCATTTTGTTTTTCGTGTGTGTAAGTAGGTAACACTGGTGTAGAGATTTTTCAGGCTGCCTAAAGGCATCTGACATAGCTTGACGACTGCCATACAATGATGACGGCTGAGACCAACGGCTTATACGTGTCATCCGAAGCACGGAGGAGCTCGATAATTTTTTTATGCCACTTGTGGTCACCCATTCACGCCCGGTATCACTTTACTTGCAAAAGCGCTAGTAATGCGCACTCACGCCGCCGGGGCACCGAGCTCCTCAGTTCTAATCATACTAAGCTGGTTCGAGACTATGCTGACCCGGCCTCTGCTCTTCTTTTTTGAACATTTATATTCATTTTTTTGGTTTTTTCTTTATTTTGCTTTTATTCTATACAAAATTAATACCTAATCATACTTCATTGAATGAAATATTTTTCTTTTTCCAGAAAATATAAAAACTCCAGTCAAAATGATCAGAATCATGTAAATTTGGACCAGAACTCAGATCCTCGGGTTGAACCTGTGGTTGAACCCGTCGCAAAGTAAGTACCTACCGACTACCCCACCAAACCAAACTAGACCAACGTGTAAAGCCTTTCAAAGTTTGCTGGTTATTCCGAATAGGTATTTATGCGCACGGTTTCCACTGAACGAACAGTTCAGAACAACCCAGCCAATTGGAACGAAGTTCCTTATCGCGCGTTGCGAAAGAAGGCTAGACGGAAAAAATTAAGACCAAAAGTTGTAATGACACTTTTTGCTATACCTAGTTGTAAGTTGTAAGCCGTGCGGCGTGCGCGTGTTTCTCTGTCTGTTTCTCTCTCTCCTAACTAATCGAGAGGAACTTCGTTTCATCCGGGTGTCCGTGACAAGTTTTTTTTTGATAGGTATCTCTAAGTTGGTCTGTGGTAGTTATGTAGGACAAAAGTCATGTGATAAGTGTGTTTTTGCCTTTCTTGCCATTGCTATTGAATGACCGAGGGGGGGGTGCACATCAATGCCCGCATTATTTATGTATGGAAACAAATGTCTAGAACCTATTTAAAAACACCCCTCCCCCCCTGATATGCAAAATTATTTTTTTGTTTAAAAGGGTAGGTATACTTGTCAGGTGGTCCCATAGAAATTTTATCAAAATCGGTTGTGAAGTTTGGGGTTCAAGTCAGTTTCTAGTTTTGAAAAATTATCGTGTAGGTACCTAACTGTTCTTATTTTTTTCAGGTATCAAATGGAACGGCCTATACTGTTGGAAATACTAAACCAAAACTGCGAATCTTCAAATTTGGATGAGACTGTAACTCATTTCGATCATGTATTAGGGTGAGAGTATTTTTATGACAAAATAATCTAAAAGTTTTCGTAAGATAAACGTTATAGTCCGGGATCCGATGCACATTTTCTGCAGTTATTAGTATAACTACAGGTAACGTCAGTGTTTATTTACAAAATTGCAATAAAGATGATAACATAATATGATAAACTATTATATATTTAATAGTCCAGGAGCCGATGTATGTTTTCTACAATTATTAGTTTTCAACATTCAAATTTCAAGATGACATTACTTTCAAGAATAATGGCATAGGTGTTGACTATGATGGCCTTGAAGTTCTAAGTTACTTCATTGATTGTAATAGGTACACATTCTAGACATTATGTTTGGCAGAAATAAAAAAAGAGGGTTCTATTACCAGACAACACGGCCAAAAGAAAAGTCAAGATGATTCCTAAGTATAATCTTTCTTTACAGGTGAAGAAAATACTTAGTTACCGAATAATTATGCCAGTGTCAGTAGAAATTAGCACAGTAACCTTACTCTCCATAAACTTCGAAAAAAACTTCTTTTCACTTATTTTTGTTTGTGATTTTAGCGGTACCCGTGAAAACCTAAAATTCAAAACTAAAGAAGTCAAGATAAGTCTTGCGCCAGAACGAACATCAGAAACATTTGTTAACGAAGAGTCAACTATAGAGAGTCAACATTTTAAAAATGAATATGAGGTGTGATCATTAATTCAATACCCTAATTTCCTGTTACTTTATCTGTTTATAGTAAATAATATAACTGTTTATAGTAAATAAATTTTTTTTTTTTACAAAGGCTTATACTAAATGTTGTTTCAGCTTGTTACTACTACAGAAAAAGAAGAGGAGATAAAAGAAAAACATATAGGGAGAAGGATTGTGAACGTATCTCACTTTTGTAAACAATTACTGGAATTATGCAACCACGGGCCTTTAGGTTGTTCAGCCAGTGATATTATTTTAACAGGAGAAAAGCAAAATGGGTTAATGTCAAAATTTACATTTAAATGCAAAATGTGCAATTTAATTTTTGTCGTCAATAACGACAGCTGCGAGGAAAACTACTTAAATTTAAATACTTGTGTTGTGGCTGGAACTGTTGCTACAGGATGTGGTCAGTCGCAACTAGAAGAATTATTGTCTGCGATGAGTTTGCCTATCATTACGGAGCACGTATATAATTCCAATCACTGTCTTATCAGTAAACATTGGGAAAGAGTAGCCATAAATCAAATGCTAGAGGCTGGCAAGCGGGAAAAAGAAATTGCCATAGCTGAAGGAAAAGTCACAGACGAAGGGTATGGTGTTGTGGACGTTATAGTTGACGGATGTTGGAGTAAGAGATCGTATAAAAAAAATTATTCTGCTCTCTCTGGCGCCGCCGCCATTATAGGAAAAAATACTGGTGAAATATTGTTTTTAGGTGTAAAAAACAAATACTGCCAAACATGTGCAATGGCGGAAAAAGAGAACAAAGAAGCTAAGGACCATCTTTGTTTTAAAAATTATAATGGACCTTCAACTGGAATGGAGAGCCAGATTTTAGTAGAAGGATTTAAGAACTCGATTACTCAGCATGGTCTTGTTTATGGACGACTTATTTCCGATGGTGATTCTAGTACTTATTCCAAGATTTTAGAAGCACGGCCTTATAACAAAACAACCGTAGAAAAAGTAGAATGCCGCAACCATGTCATGAGAAATTTCTGCAATAAGTTGCACGCAATGGCCACAGAGACGAAATATCTTTTAAAACACAGAAAATGTATAACCAAAAAATCTATAATGACAATTCGTAGTTGTATAATAAAAGCAATACGCAAACATAAATACAGTTCAGATGTCCAGCTTTTGTTTGATGACATTTTACGGTGCCACCCTCACGCGTTTGGAGACCATAGTCGCTGCAGAAGTTATTTCTGTAATAATGTTGGGACAATCGATAAGGAAAGAGTTCCAAGTGACTTCTTCACCAGCGCTTTATGGCAGAGGCTTAATTTATTTGTACAAGGAGTGGCAGCGCATTCAAGAAGTTTAATCCTGGACGTGGATAGCAACCGCGTCGAAAATTTTCATAGCGTGGTTGCGAAATTCGTTGGAGGAAAACGAATAAATTTTTCTAAAAAGGATTCGTACCAGTTAAGAGTTAAGGCAGCTGCCGTGGCATTTAACACCAAAAAGACAATTTCGCGTTTATATAAATCAATAAACGGTGGTCAAAGCCCTACAGGAAAATTAAAGAGACTTGAAGAGAAGCGAATCAGTAAGAATTCCTACAATAAAATACATAAAAAACCAAAAAGACGATTATTTAAGACACAAGAAAAGAAAGATAAAGACTACGGAGAAAGTTGTGTGAAGGAAGACATGGAGGTAGACAGTTTTGAAAGACTTAAAGAAGTTTTTGTAAAGAACCTTGCAAAAACCGAGGTAGAACGGAAGCGAATTCAAAACAATACAATTCTACAGAGTGAAAATGGCGAATGGATGGAGCTGCGCCGATCCTTATTGACGGCTTCCAATTTTGGGAAAATTATTAATAGACGAAATGATACCAGTTGCGCCAATACTGTAAAGGAATTATTGTATAAATCGAACCTAAATCACGTGGCATCAATAAAACATGGGCGAGAGCATGAAAAGAAAGCATTAGTCCAATTGAGCGCTCAAATACAAAAAAAAATCATGCCATGCGGATTATTCATAGATTCGGAACATCCTTTTCTTGGTGCCACTCCCGATGGTTTGTGCGGCAACGATGAAGTAATTGAGGTGAAATGCCCCATAACGGCCCACAAAATTGGAATCACAGGAGCAATAGCCCAGAAAAAAATAACCTTTTGGAAAATAAATACGAACGGTAAAGAGGAAGTAAACAAAACACACAATTGGTATTATCAAGTCCAGGGCCAATTACATATAGCAAAAAGGCATAAATGTATTTTTGGCGTCTGGGCAAATGAAAATGAGCCTATGAAAATAGAAATCATTGAAAGAGACGATGATTTTTGGCAACAAAAAATGAAGGAAAAGTTAATAAAATTTTACATGGACTGCGTGCTTCCTGAACTAGTAGATCCTCGCCATCCCCGAAATTTGCCAATTAGAGATCCGGGCTACTTACAAGAAAAGATTGACATAAAAAAAGAAAAAAAGACAAAGGGAGATATCAAAAATTCTGAACAAAAAAATGTTAGGTGAACTGTATTTTTATGTCAAGTCATCGTCTATTTCAATTATTTCTATTAAGGCCATACCCAAATTTTCCGGGGTCCAGTGGCGCCGCCATTTAAGATAAATCATTTAAAAGAAAACGGAGATATCATTTAAAATTGTGTCTTGGTCAAGTCCTAGATATCCATTCAAAGTATTTTTTAAACTTTTTGTAGTTTAAAGTGAGAACGTGAAGCTTTTCCACGCACATTTGCGAAAAACGGCCACTTTTGGCTAATGTGCGTAGAAAAGCTTTACGTTCTCACTTTAAACTATAAACAGTAGTTCATAAAATAGTTTTAAGGGTTATCTAGGGCTTGACCAAGACACAATTTTAAATGATATCTCCGTTAATATTATTTGTAGAACTCATTTTACACAATAAACTGTTGGTCTAAGATCCCGATACAGAACGACCTTCACCGTCATGCTTATTTGATGAAACGTATTTTGTTTAATTTAATATGTCAATAAAGATATTGCATATGGGTTGCCTAACAAATTAAATGAAAATAAAGTTTATTTTACTATACACACGGTGGTATAGGGTGCCTGCGGAAAATCAGTCCCGAATGCCGGTGTCGAGATTTAAAAATTGAATTAAATTCTATTATTATTTGTTGTTATTTTGTGTCCTTTTTTTTAATCCTGGAAATATAAGCACTGAATTTAAAATGATATAATATTGGCTATAGTAACATATATTTGGAGAAAATTATATACACTTCGGGTCTGTAAGTTAGCAATATTATGTCATTTTTAATTCAATGCTTACCCTAAAAAATAAATACTCAGTATGCTAAAATTAGGTTAAAGGTAGAAGTAAAACAATTCAGTGTTTTGATTTATATATATATTTATTTTAAAAAAATATATACATGTTTTATTTACATATTTAAGGCGAAATGGTAGCCGAAGTGGCACCCTCATTTGAAATAAATTGTTTTAAAGTATATATAGCGATAATTAAAAATTTGAATCCTAAAAATCTATATAAAGACTTATTTTATGAATAAGCTTTGAAAGTATTTGCGCTAGTCCATCTAGTTTTAAAACGAGTTTTCGCCAAAAGCGGCCACTTTTGGAGAAAACTCGTTTTAAAATTAGACAGATTATCAATAATTATTTTTAAGGTTATTCATAAAATAATTCAACGCTCTTTCTATAGATTGTTGGGATTCAATTTTTTTATAATCGCCATATTTACTTTTAAACAATTAATTTCAATTGAGGGCGCCACTTTTGCTACCATTTTGCCTTAACTTTTTCCATTCCTTAGTCTGCCCCTTAACGCATCCCGTGGCTCAGTTTATGCTGGTGACAATTCAAAATCCGATCGTCCCAACGTAACTTGACCTCCATGCCAGTGCGTGGAGCTTAGGTAACGTTGGGCGCTGAGAAGAGATATTTGCTCAATACCAGCATAAGCTGTGTCAACTCGCGTCAGGACACGTGACCTGATCGAAAATTCGTAAGACGGGCGCAGGGCGCTTGCGCGAATGTTCGTGTGTGTTTATGTTACAGTGTGCTACGCGCATCCATGGATGGTGCTGATGGCTCGACCGTCTGTGTAGTGGCCATACTGCTGTGTTTTCACTTCTGCCGGCACTCCCAGAGTGCAACCTGTCGTTTTTTTAAAACAACATGGGTCGAAATATATAAAATAATGGACCTCCCATACAAACAGTGTCAGCTGACCGAATGATTTTGCATGGAAGGCCCATTTCTTTTACATTTCGACCTTTGTTCCTTGAGGAAAAATGTTCTGTATCACAGGTTGATTCACTTCTCAAAATCTATCCGGTTATTCTTTTTACAAACGGATGAGTTTATATATACGCTAGCTCCTGGTCTATATTAATCTTAATCTTTCTTAATAGCACAAAATGTTACCGCTAGATGTCGTAGTTTAATCACGTACTTTTAGAACCATAAAGCGGGACGTCGCCGTCTAGTAATGCATGCGAAATCCGATAGATGGCTAAATCTGCGTAATAAATGACAGGGGGAGGCAATGTCGGCGGGGTGTCTGAAAGCCTAGACGCTCAAGGTCATTGAGATAGTAGAGAACCTTAATTGTAAAAGGCACCGAGTCAGTCTAATCACTGACAAAAAAAATTGTCGAACCACAAAAACGCGAACTAGAAAACGTTTTCCGCATGTCAACTGCATTGCAAAGGAATAAAGAATAAAACATTACAACTATATAAACTCCTTCTCTTTTTGGTTGCCTGTAAGAGATTGTTTCGGCGACAAGGCCGCCCCTTGCACTCATTACCTATATGTTGTTATTTATTAAGTGTTAAAAAATTGAAAATGTCTTTTGTTGCAATAAAGTTTTTTGTATTGTATTGTATTGAATTATAGCTTATCGTCAAACCAAAAAGAAACAATAATCCATTAATTTGGATTAGTTAGAAGAGCGGACTGGTGACCAAATACTGCAATTACCTAATATAAATCTAAAACAAGGTACGATTTAACTAAGTACACAAAAACGTATGTACATTTGGACTAACATTCAAACGAGGTGAACTTACCTGATCTGAAATCGCTTCAGTCGCTGTAGGATAATTTTATAGAGGTTTGTCTGATAAAGACAACCTTATTTCGGCGGGCCACTGTCAGAGATAATCCGTAACACATACATTGCATGATTTTGTTGTGCGGCCGAATGTACTTTACATGTATCTAGATAGGGTATCTAGATAGGCTGTCAGCACGGTACAGGACTTTCGCATGCTGCTGCTGTACTATTTTGTCGTTCAGATTTCCGTCATTTGCCAAAGCGAGAGAGTGCGACGGCAGACTATAGCACGGCCGGTCCTATAGCCTGCCCTAATAAGGCGGTTTTTGTAGGATTTAGCATTTTGGTGATAGCTAAATGTGTTCCACCGGACCAGTAACCGTGCGAAGTCAGTTTTCAACGACAAGTCAATCGGAATTACCACCGATTTGCTCTAAGGTATTGCGTTGGCCGTCTGCCTTGCCTACAGGTACAAGAAGCTATGTCAGTTTAAAAATCTCTTGTTTCCTGTATAAACTGGGTGGGGCAGTAGCAGTATGCATTCTTAGCGGTTTAGCAAGTTAAGTGACACTGGGCGTAGTCAATTCTTTGATGGCATGGGTGACTACAAGTGGCATATACATTTTGTCGAGCTCATCTTTGCCTCGAAAGGCATGTTAAGCCATTGGTCCTAGCTGTCATCATTATGCGACAGTCCTGAAGCTATGTCAGATGCCTTTAGGTAACTCGAGAAATCTGACACCAGTGTTGGCTACGTACACACACGAAAAGCGAAAACGAACTGTGTGACGTACACACACAATAATAACAACATGTAAGTACACGAACAAACCTTGCCGAAGGGCCTTTCTAATATCACAAGAAGGCACCATAGGTACCTTAGTGATGTGACGTGTAAGTAATACGGAACTAATCGGGGTTGTCACGCTCTATACTTCCGATTGCTTGCCGGAAATTCTGAATGGCGAAACGGGCTCGGCTAGCCATTAATATTGCTAAGAGGACGTTTTGTCAGGACTTAGAAAGGTATTATGGCGGAAATGCAGGTCAAATTTTCTTAATTGTTGGTTAATGAGGCTCCGATATCGGTTTTGTGAATGAATTTAAATATCTTACTTGTTTTATATAACAATTGAAAATAAAACTAACTTTCCCTGCCAATGGGGTGCGCTTGCTGCGGATAATAGATTTTCTATTGTATCTGGAATTGTGGCAAGGAGAGAATTAAAACAAAAACAAAAAGAAATTGGATCAAGACTGCTCTGACGCTACATACCTGTAAATAATTTTAAAATGTAAACAGGTCACGAATCCATGAATCTATTAAGCATCTACTAGCTACTTTGGATCACACGTTTATTCCAGGAAAAATTTAATTTATAGATTGTTACAAAAAAATATAGTAATATCAAGTTGTTAAAAAATGTTAAAAAACCGAAAAAAAAACATCAATATTACGAAAATCTATAAAAAGATCAGTCTATTTTCTTGAGTAGTTTACCTGTTGGCTTGCAGGAATCCAATTACGCGGAACCGCGGAGGATTCCAAGGATAGAGGAAGGCATCGATTGAACAATAGCCCTGTGTTATTACAAGCACTTAGCGAAGGTACGATACTTGCTGGGCTGAGTTTCCGTAATTTTGTTGTTAGATGTTCGTTGTATGGATGCATAGAATTTGAAATGGGCTGGAAATATTCCTAATTTACGGGAATATTAACCTAATTTTTTAAGAATATTACCGGGAATGTTTACGAAAATTTTGCCCTGAGTTTAAATTCTCGGGAACGGCACATCACTACGTACAGTGAATGGTTTCCACTAATAAAGTTATTTCCTTTTATGGAGTTCCTTTGAAGTTAGGTGACCTTTGCATCTTGTGGACCTGGGCACTGTCTGCTTAGACCCGCTAGACCCCAAATGCTCTGTCTGCCCCGAGAGATAATAGTAGATCTAAAATTAAGTTAACGAGGTTTTAATATGGATTTAAATAAGCGATGGGTTAGTTACTATTTCTGATTCTCTATTTCCATTTTACCAAACGTCACTTTTGAAAATTTCCTCTCTACTACTCTATCCTCATAAGAATAAAGACGTGATAGTATGTATGTATGTTCCTTCTAAGCCATATTTTTTATTTATCCCAATAAAGATGATTTCAGAAATGAGAACAATGTTAGAACATTATTACTTCTAATCAATGTCAAAATTATGGAACAGCGGCTTGCAGGAATCCAGTTACGGAAACCGCAAAGGATTCCAAGGATAGACGAAGGCTCATCGATTGAACAATAGCTCTATGTTATAGCAAGCTCTTAACGAAGGTACATAAGATATTTAGTTGCTGGGCTAAGTTTCTGAAATTTTGACATCGATTAGTAGATACAGTTCTAACATTGTTATCATTTCTGAAATACATCTTGTTATGATAAATATAAACTATGGCTTCGAAGAAACTCTAAAAAAAGAAATATCTTTATTAGTGGAAACAATATTTTCAATCCATACAACAAACATAAAAACAGGGTCCTACTTTCAGTCAGTGATATCCAAATTTTAATTGAGACTTAACGTAGCATATTATATATTAGCCAGATTGAATTAACAGAGTTTAATTTTTGTATATAGATTAAACTATTGAATATCAAAGTCCGAGTGATATTATACATTTATTAGAATTTGTAAATTAATGTAATTTGATGATTATTAAAATGTATTGATAATTTTTCTATTATATGGATAATCTATGTATTAGGCCCAACGCACACGACAGACTATCCGTGACGCACTTTTTAGTCTGTGATAGTCTGTGAAAATAGAACCTATGAAATCGTACGCAGTAACGCACACGATGCGCGCCGGACTTTTTGCGCGTCGTGTGCGTTACTGCATGCGATTCCATTGGTTCTATTTTTACAGACAAAAAAATGTGTCACGGATAGTCTGTCGTCTGCGTTGAGCCTTAGGGATACTTAGGTAAGTACTTAACCGCCAAGGAGCTGTTAAGCTTTACTGCAAGTTAACCCTAGCGCCATCTATTGGAAGGAATGAAAATGTCAAACGCCATCTAAGAAAGAGCCAACTGTAGAGTCGGTACATATGTTAGTTGTCTTGACAGCCAACAGAGGGCGAATATATTTTTCTTCAAAATTCAGGTATTTACCTCCACAGAGTAATAATATACTACGTCTACCACTTATTACAAATCAACAATACTTTCTGTATTCAACTAATAAAACCTTATATTTCTTTCAAGATTTCGCTGAAAATAAGACATATTATTTTTCGTGTGTAAGTGATTTTTCAAGGTGCCTAAAGGCATCTGATATATCTTAACGACTGCCATACACTGATGACAGCCGGAACCAATAGCTTATAATAGTATTTCGAAGCAAGGAGGAGCCCGAGAAATTTTTATGCCACTTTCAAGTGCGGACCACGCCCGGTGTCGCTTTACTTTTACATTAAAAACAATATATCTCCCTAGATGAAGCTGGATGTTTACAGTACATAATCTTATCTATGGATGAAGATTTGGTACTAAATTAATATCACCTAGTTACAAAAACTTTAAATTCATCATCATCAACAGATATTTTTGTCGCCACTGCAGGAGCACGACCCTCTCTGTACTACCAGAGCCATACTTGGCCAGAGCAGCCAGAGGACTTGGCCTACACTCTCCACGCTGGCCAGACGGGTTGGAGAGGTCTCATTGATGTTTATAAGCTTTGTTAAGCTTGTGTTCCTAAGTCGCCTTCTACGATATCCACGGGAGGTCTAGAAACTTTAAATTAAAGGACACAAACTAAAGTTTAATTTCGTACTTACCGAGTATAGCTCTCAAATGGCCTTCGAGGGTCTGGAGGATGGTCATCTTGACCTCCCTGACGGTCTTGCCGAGGAACTGCTCGCAGGCCGTGGTCAGCAGCTCGTCCTCGTTCATGATCTTGCACTGGGCTACTCCGGTCACCGTCAGCGGGACGCCCTGGGCAGTCTCCACATTCTCACACATGGGGTTAAGCGTCATAACCTGTCGAAGAATAATAGGATTTTAACTTGTAAAAATTAAAAAAAACAACATCCGATCGGAACTTAAGTTATGGACTTTAACGATTTTATAATCTACACAAAAAATTATATGCTTTCTTAATTCAATTACCAACATGCGAAATTAACAACATTTTAAACGCGAAAGTGAGTTTGTATATTTATTTGTTTGTTTGTTGCTACTTCAATCAACCACTGAACCTATTTAGATGAAATTTGTTATGGATATAGTTTGATACCCAAGGAAGAACAAAGGATAGTTTTTATCCCGAAATTCCCACGGGGAGCGAAGCCCACGAGCACAGCTAGTTCTGTATAAAATAGACTAGGCACAATTTGCTGCTCCATTGCTGCTCGGTTAGTATAGCTACGTTATTTCTGCATTGAATATATGGTATAGCGTAACTCTTAAGTATAAAATGTGTTACCTCAAGAGAGATCCTCTGGACATCTGTGACGAGCCACCAGGCCCACGCCCAGCCTCCCACGATCGTCCGCTTCTGCGTGGAGCCGCAACATCCACCTGGGAACAAGAGCAGTTTTAATAAGTAATTACAAACCATTATGTAATTTCTGTACATGAACACATTTTGCTATCCTAAACTTTTCCATACAAACGTAATCTAGCTTACACGTTGAAACGAAATGTCAGATTCGGACAAAATTAAAAAAAAAATGCATTCTAGGAGTTTATCTGAATATCTACGTTATAAGCTTGAAGGAAATCTAAGAGTGTATAAAATCTGACATATCATTTTAAAATAAATGCTAGATTACGTTTTTATGGGAAAGCCTAGGATAGCGGAATGTGTGGAAGAGAGACATTATATTTAAACGAAGGCAAAATTCGGTAGTGTATATTATAATAATTTCAGTCATATATCATCCAGTAGTAAATCTGCAGTCTAGTAATTAGTCTAGAAACACATTTTTTATGGTTGTTGTCATCTCCGAATAAACAAACATCAAATAAGGCCATAGGCCTCCTCCTAGGTAATCAAAAACTAGTTTACAAAAGGATACTTATATTTGAACGCAAATACGTAATATTCTTGAATACAGGTATAGTGAGTAAAGATCGTTCACCTCTAGCTCTGGGGAGGAAATAAACGGGTTTGGTTCCCGTCTCGGCGAATAATCTCGATTCACCTTTTACTTTCTACGAGCCGGGACAAAACGGCATGTCTCTAAAGAATAGAAAAGAAACTTGGACGGTTTTATCGACGTAACTTTTGTGCTTTTTTTTTTGCTGGTCGTTGTAGAAAGGGCTACGTATATACTTACTTAGAAGTAACTATAACAATTTCGGTTAATGTTTGTTTTTCGTGTATGTGGCCAACACTGGTGTCAGATTTTTCACTTTTCATGACATAGCTTGTCGGACTAATGTCATACAATGATAACAGCCAGAGCAACGGCTTTGCGTCCTTCTGAAGCATGGAGGAGCTCGATAAATTTTTATACCACTTGTGGTCACCCATCCAAGTGCGAACGACGCTCGGGTTGCTTAATTTGCGAAAAGCTATTGCAATGCGTACTGCACCCATACCAGACCTACGAGTTCCTGAATACCATTATATACCAGCGGCCAATTCTACAGAGTAGTTGTTACCCCCCTTTTCTTCTACCAGGGGTGTCGTAAGAGGCGACTAAGGGAGGTATAAGTAAAGATAACAGCGTCTTCTGTACAACGATTTTATGCCATCTACTGCGATCACCAACCAAGAATTGAAGATTTTGTCGTGAGGACCAAGTTGAGAGATTTTATTCATCTCCATCTCTTAGCTAAACGTGTTCAGTTAATTGACAAAAATGACGATTGACTCTACATATTAACATATACAGTACATAATAATCCTAATAACTCTAGGGAAAGGAAAATTATGGTAAGTAGTTAACCAATCAACGTCTACAACTTTCATTTTATATTACAAATTGAATAAAAACCACACCAGGCGAAAATACCACAGACGCTGCATGAAAGTGCTAATTTCTTTTCAATTTCATTTTAAATTAAACCCCAGCCAGAATTACGAAAAGTACAAAACAGGAATATATAAAGAAATTTAAAATATAAAGAACACTGCAAAGTTTTATGTAAGACAAGTACTTTTTAAATCGAGGCCGGCTCTCTAACTTTCGTAAGAATTTAAGAAGCTCGTGTTTTTCTTCGACGTTTAAAACAAGAGTCCAAAGGTCAAACATCAAATAGCATTTTCATTAATAACAAAAAAAAGTATCAAAATGGGTAATAAAGTAAAGAACCTAATGGAATAGAAAGCGAAACACAAAGGCCAACGTGTGCGAGACCGAACATTCGAGTCCTATACACTGTCGGAAAACTGTTAAGTTGCAGAGCACGTGGAGTCACATTAGTTCCGGCGTAAATAGGTGCCGGGCCGTGACATAACAGGTCCACTTTCTCTCGGCCACCCGACTGGAACTAATGTTGGGTCAAAGTTCCAAAATTGTGGATTTGACGACTTTATAATCTGCCTAACATGTTTATTTGCCAAGCAATTTAAAAAGCCTCCGACTTTCAAGCATCGACAGTCGTAGTTCACCTCCAATAACTTTTGAACAGGTAAACCAATTTTCATCAAACATAGCTAAGAACTTGTTTTCACGTAAAAAGAACCGCTTCGAAACGAAATCGGTCCACCCTTTTGAGAGCTACGATGCCAGACAGACTATGGCGCTAAATTTATATCATCCCTCTTTTTGTCGAGGCTTAAATAAAGGAAATTAAATAGATATGCTTTCTAATTTAGTCACCAGCCTTTATGGGTGACAGCAGAAAAATTTCAAACAAATGTAACAAATGCAATGAAAAAGTATAGACACTAATAAAAAGGCTCACTTTGAGTTGGATAATGTGAGGCAGAAGAAGACTTTAAAAACTCTTTAAAATAGCTTATCTTTCCTACGAGCATGCAACCCGTCTAACAAGAGAGAACTGTTAGGTAAAGATTAAAATGAAGAGAGTATTCTGAGATATTCATCGTCAACATGCATTTTGATGTTATTTTTTTCGTAGGTAATCAGTCTCTAAAACTATCAGAAGAAAGCAGTCGGTTCTGGTATTTATTTCGGCTACTTATTGATGTTTTGAACTTCTACGTTTAGTACGGCAGTCTTTTTATTACGTTTTTCTGTTCGCAAAACACCAAGTATCAACCCCCCTTCAGAAGCGAGGCATAGGTTTAGTCTCGTAGGTTTTAGTAGATGAAGAAGATTATAAATGTTTACGTAAACGTAGTGTTGTTCCTTTGGTCGCCATCTCAACTTTCTCAAGGATATTTATTATAAAAATAATACCTACAAATATTTCTAATTTCCCAGTAAAGTAAAGATCAGACCAAACTGCACGCTCTTTAATATTAAGTGACTTTTTAATTATCAGCTACGTTACACAAGATTCAAATGAAACAAATAGGATTATGTGGACAATTTCTTTTAACTAGTTTACAAGTTCCACCAATATTTAAATATCACCAGTAAATATTTAGTTAGTTTCATTTAAAATTACTCGTAGCCTGTTATGTTAGGTTAGAAAAGGGCTAAAAAATTCACAACTTCCAATGACATTGCAAAATTAATCATACTTACCTACCAAGTGGTATTTACTATACCTACCTATCAAGTGGTTATACTACCAGCTACTAAAAATGTTCTAAAACGGAAAACAAAACCTAAAACCGACAATAAAGCGTGAGTGCGCACACGCACGCCGGCCGGGCCGCTATTCGGCATACATTCGATCGCACCTTTACCTTTACTAGACCCCCCTACAAGCCATTGGCCTACGTGAGGATTCCCGCCGCGTCAACCGAAGAAAGTGGTCGTCAACTCGACAGTTTCGACTGAAACTGATTGAAGTCAAAAAGACCGATTTAGTGCGAATTGGTTTCCGAACGGTGAAAGTGCGGTGTAACCGTTATTATGTGTTGTGTTGTTGTTTTTGTTGAAAATAGTTTATGCTTTAGGTGAGTGCTGGTCGTTTGTTTATTTTATTTTTGCAGGCGCAATACTTGATAGCAACAATTAGGGTATAATCTATGTTATATGTAGCAAAATCCAGAAATAAATCTATTAGACGTGAGAATTTTGGACACACCTCGTAAGATGTTTTACGTCAATGTTATGTTTATTGATTAAACTAAGTATTCAGTACAGACCGTCATGCATGCTCGACTTCGTGTAGTAAGAAACATTAAAAATTATAACACTTATACGTTTTCATAGACGAAATAGAGATCCAATTTTATTTTAAGAATCCCGTATTTTCTATTTTCCCTACAAGAAACTCATATTTTCGGTATGTCCGTCTGTTCTGCCGAAGTTCTGCTTAGAGACTGTTAGAAACCTATTACTAAGGTGAAGTTGTAACATGTTTAAAATGGGTAGTAAACAAATGAAATAATGGAAAATAAAGTCCCCTAGTAACGTGTAACTCTACTCTGAGCATGTCCCGTTAATCTTTACAGACTTTATACTAAGTACAATAAGAAAGCACAGTCAGTACATACATACATACTAGAACAGTACATACCTAATGCAGGTTGCCATCTCACTAACATTTTAAGAGGCTTACAAGCATGTCTAGATGATCTTCGAATGTTATCATGTCATACATACATACCACGTATATATCCCTAATGACGCAGACAGAGCATTTTGGGTTTTGCGGCTCTAAGCAGACAGAGCCCAAGGCCGCAAGACTCAAAGGCCACTTTTAGCGTGTTGCTAGCCATTTCCTCGATCGGATTCTACGATTTGCGCGGGAAGTAAGTTTTGTCCGAGACCAGAATGAAAGCATAGTAAATGTCGAATGACAACTACTCGGAAATTCTCAACCTCTATCAGGTCAGTCTCTATTCTTTGCCATGCATTCCTTAGTAATAATGCACTGCACTAGGTATTGATTAACTTGCAATTACATTATTTTGAGTAATGACTGACAGTAAGTTCGTGGTGGATAAAAAGGTTCCGTAAAATGGTGAACATTTTGAGAACTGCAAGCTTGCAGTTCTCGGCTTTTTAGGGTTCCGTAGCCAAATGGCAAAAACGGAACCCTTATAGATTCGTCATGTCTGTCTGTCTGTCCGTCCGTATGTCACAGCCACTTTTTTCCGAAACTATAAGACCTATACTGTTGAAACTTGGTAAGTAGATGTATTATGTGAACCGCATTAAGGTTTTGACACAAAAATAGAAAAAAAAACAGTAAATTTTGGGGGTTCCCGATACTTAGAACTGAAACTCAAAAATTTATTTTTCATATAACCCATACGTGTGGGGTATCTATGGATAGGTCTTCAAAAATGATATTGAGGTTTCTAATAGCATTTTTTTCTAAACTGAATACTTTGCGCGAGAGACACTTCCACCCCCCGTAACTTCTAAAATAAGAGAATGATAAAACTAAATAAAATATATGTTGTTCATTACCATGAAAACTACCAGCGAAAATTGGTTTGAACGAGATCTAGTCAGTAGTTTTTTTTTATACGACATATATCGTAAACGGCAATTTACCTTTCATTCAATCAAGTCAAATATAAAAATTAAAAAAACATACTACAAGACTTTTATATTATGTTATTTGCTACTACGGAACCCTTCATGGGCGAGTTCGACTCGCACTTGGCCGCTTATTTAAGTTACTTTGCGAAAATGCGAATCCTGTTAATAGGCGATGCGACTAGCAACCCATCACTATTTTGATTCTTTTTTCCACATTCTCGTCCACCATCACGCTAAAAGTGGCCGCAAAACCCAAAATGCTGTCCGCCGCGTTAGGGATAAAGACGTGTACTATACACGTCTTTTATTTTAATAAAGTTGAATGGGTTGTTATAAAGTTGAGTGTAATCTTTTAATTTATTTCTTTTTTAAAAGCTTTTTAAATAGTACAATGGGTCTTATTTGTTGTCAGTCAAAGTGAAGCAGCTGGTACATTCAGAGTTTTTATTTTCTCCCAGATCAGAATAGAAAGAAGCATTACAAATATAAACAAGTAATTCTTAAATTCAATAAACGCGTTACTCACGTATAGAGTCAGCTACTGGTTGCATATCACGTTAGTTTTAATAAAAAAAAACAAGTAAATATTGAATGACAACTTCTCGAACAATCTGAACCCCGACGTGGTCGATTTCTATCCTACTGTCGCGATGTGTAGCTTTATCTTTTTTCTTTTTTACAAGCTGTTTAAATAGAACAGCTGATCTTCGTCATTATCATCATCATCTCTAGGTCTTTTTATCTTCACTGCAGGAGCAAGACTTTCTCTGTATTACCAGAGCCATACTTGGACAGAGGAGCCAGAGGACTTTGGCCTACACTCTCCACGCTGACCAGACGGGTTGGAGATGTCTCATTGATATTTATAAGCTTTGTTTAGCTTGTATTTCCTAAGTCGCCTTCTACGACATCCACGGGAAGTCTTGGAGTGGTCTTATTCTACTCTGCCGGAAACCACACGGCAACAGTTGGTCTTATTTGTTATCAATTGAAGACAGTACTTATTACCGAATTATTTAAAACCGACTACTAAAAAATGTTCTCGAAATTAGGTCAGTTAAGTTCGGGTTACACGCACCTCGAATTTAAAATACAATTACACGACACGAAGTACCATTTACGCACTGGCTAGTGGAGCACTCCAAAATGATTTATTGAATAATTCTAAACAGGTGGCTACTTACATCAGCGTTATCACAACTTTCTAATCTGCATTTGTCAACTACTTAATAAAAACTCTACGTTGAGCTAATTAAGTAATTCTATTATGTAATTGGTAGTAATTTACAAGTACTGGACTATTTTAAGTAGGTAAATTTTATTTTATATTCTTTTTCTATGATGCTACAATTTTAGGTCTATGAATGCTACTGAACTGAACAGCTTAAGGAAAACTTAGTAATACTTCAAGGGGTTTATTGTTTTAAAACTAAATTCTTTTTATTTTGCTAGACTGCCAACATTATTTTGGATTCTACATAGATTACATTCATGATCAATTTTCAAATTATTTTAAATCCCTTGAGATTTTATTTTTCACTTTGCAACTCCGCGACAATCAGCATTAACTCTAGCTCCAAATGTTTCGGGATGAAAACATCGCTTTTCGAGTAGATGAGATGAATATTTACTAATGTCCAATCAATTTTATGTGGCAAATTCGATAATATGTACCGCGCCTGTTAGGATTTGTAGAGAAATTGTCACGGAGTCTACATTTGTTAGAACAATGTGGTAGTGAACTGTTACAGCTGCTATGATTATATCATCATCAGAGATCTTCCATCTTCTGTGGAGCACAAAACTCTTTTTTTTGAATCCACCCATCTCTATTCTCTATAGTTCTTATCCGGGTGCTATATGCGGCTTAGACTATATCGTTAATTTTGACGCTTTTTCCCCCTGTTTTAGGCTATAATCGCCGGCAATTTCTAGGCCAATTATTTTCAAATCTTTGTCGAACAGAAGCAAAAATTTTTTTACGAAAATGATCAGTAATCAGCCTTGTTTACATCATAGTCCAAAATGATGGAATTGCACGCACGTAGTGTTGTGTAACCATTTCACCGGAACTCGGAATTACGGCAACGGCGTAAACTGCATGTTCCGGACGAGGGGTCGCTTTCTAGCTCTCGATATCATCCGATTGGATGCGTGAGATTACGGTAAAATAGCTAATTTTATTGTGGTTTTATATCATCAGATTCAATATGCATGGTGAAATACGCCGTAACATATTTTATAGCGTTAGTATATAAATACAGATTTATAGCGTTTGAATAATTACTATCATACAAGTAGTAAATGATATAGGACTTCAGAATAACGACATTGGTGTATGTAGCAAGTATTATGTTCTTGAAAGTGGCGTTATTTCTATATCGACTTTATACGCATTTTATTTGAAACCTTCTTTGAACGTCCTTCTTGGCGTTCCTTGGCCATCGTTATTAATATAAGACCGATTTTTATTTTAATTTTAAATGGGCTCACATTGTAGAATAATGACAAGGAAGAAGATTAGGTAATAGGAACCAAAAAGAATTCTCTGTCATCTTTTCAGTACTATTACTTTCAAGCAATTCACAAAAAATCTTCTTACTAATTAAAAAACAGTGAAAATAAGGAAAATACGTGCATTGGAATGGAATGTAAGGAAGGATGTAAGACCGTGCCACGAAAAGTGTGTCACAAACGGATGACCGTTACCCTATTGTGGCTGTGACACAGTGTAAGACTTACAGTTGTCAAATTGTCATTATGCAACATAATATCACAAAAAATCTAATCATAAAATCTATAAGGGATCATAGTATCATTTTAAAAAAACAAATAATAAATAAATAAATAAATAAATAAATAAATAAAAAATAATAAGCGCACAATAATATAACATTCCGGCACTGTTCTTTCTTATGTACTTAATAAAAAAACCGGCCAAGTGCGAATCGGATTCGCGCACTAGCACTAACGCGGGTCCCGTACCATTATCAATAAAAAATCGCGTTTGTTGTATGGGAGCCTTAGATATTTATTTTATTTCGTTTTTAATATTTGTTGTTATAGCAGCAACAGAAATACATAATTAGTGAAAATTTCAACTATCTAGCCTTCGCGGTTCTTGCGATACACAGACGGACAGACAGCGAAGTGCACTGCTGTGTAACGGTATATCACGGCCATGGTCCCTATTATATTCCTGACCAACTCCAACTCTCAATGTTTTGACGTTTTCTGTTTCTGTTAGTGATAGATTCGATCGCAACCGGTCTGCGATGTCCGGTCGCGACTTCTGGGTTAATGGCCGTATGACTAACTATATGAGATGTAATTCTTAAACAATATTGTAAGTGTGACCTGTGCTATGACTAACTGCAAAAAGCTCAAACGCTTTCACCAGTAATACCCTTATTAACCCTTTCACGGCAAGACTTTATATTAGTTTCCGTGCTTCCAGCGCGAGGCATAGTAAATCTAAAATGAATACCTACAAGGGCATGCGAATACTTAAGTTACGTGTAATATGAGCACTGGTTTTTGGACGGATATATCTGACGCTCCCGAAATGGGCACGACAATGTTTGTCGGATAAGTCCGACGTTCGCGGTGAAAGAAAAGTTTCACATACAATTTTCAAAATAATTTGCTTTTAATTCTTTTGCGGAGTAAAATTTGTGTTATGAACAGAACTAGATGCCAATCCAACAAACATGACTGAAATGACTACGCAGTATTGTGCAGTATCTAATTGCTAGATCTAAAGTAGTTATAATGAGTACAATAGATAAATTATATCTTGAGATGTCCCGAGCAGATTATGCAATAATGTTTATACTGGTATTGTCTAAGAAGTGTTATCATTTTAATGTGTATAATAATATGAGAAAATACAAACACGATAAATGACTACTGATTGCCTCTCACTAATGTCCTTGTCTATAAGTGCAAACTCATCGTTTTAATATGTCTAGCTATCTGCATTTAAGAGCCAAGCCCTTGACGGTGTTATTGTACGGAAAGAGACTCACACAACGTCTTTTTTTGGCAGAGATAATGTAGTTTTTCTAAACATTCAATCTCTTTAAATCTTGAATATTCTGCATTTGTATCACATACTCAATTTTTTCCAATCATTTCGCTTCATGGTAAACGCGGCATCCTTTTAAGGCTCCTCCCTGCGCTAGCGACCTTGAAAACACAAAAAAAATAATTTCTCTTTCTGTAAGTGAGATTATTAGAAACCCTCGTACAACTTTTTAGCTAGTATCCTGAAGTTTCATTAGAACCTCGAAAGTTATTGAAATACTATCCGGTTTAGAAACCTTTACAAAAAGAGTCAAAAATGGCCGTTTTTAGTATTTTTTGCAAAGGAAAATTCAGGGTATTTTATTTCAATGATTTTCGAGGTTCTAATGAAACTTAAGGATACTAGCTAAAAAGTTGTACGAGGGTTTCTGATAATCTCACTTACAGAAAGAGAAATTATTTTTTTTGTGTTTTCGTTCGTTAGCGCGGGGAGGACCCTTAATGTCAAACTTGATGGCGTGGTTGGTGTAACCATTTTTCTTACAGTTTGGGTTGCTAGTATTAAAAAAACTATGGCTAATTTTGGAAATACTAACAATATGGTGGCGTAGCCAGGTGGTATCTGAAGCAAATGGTGGTAGTTGAAAATAACCATTCATGAATTCAATCCTGAGGGGTGAAAGTCGTGAATAGTGAGAAACTTGTGCCTCACAGATGCACAGCCAGTGTCAAAACGACTTGGTCACCACCTCCACTTCGACAAATAACGAGGAAGAAATCTTCAAAAATCTTCATTATACATAAATGAACAATATCGATATTTGTGGGTTTGGAAATTTGCTACTCTCTCTCTCTCTCTCTCTCTCTCTCTCTCTCATACACACACACACCCTCACACACATTTTCACGTCTTTATTTCTGACGGGGTAGACAGAGCCCAGAGCCGTAAGACCTAAAGGCCACGCTTAGCGGATGGTAAAAGGAATCAAAATAGTGATTTGCTACTCAATTACCCGAAAATGCCTAGACGGATCATAATTGCATGGACGGAGATTATTAGAATTAAAGGCATAGGATTGACAAATTATTTCTCTTTAGGCCATGCGGTCAAAGACAGGTAATAACTAAAAAGCTACTACTTATTAAAATAAATAAAAAGAATTCACACCATGTTTTACATTGGTTTTCAGGTGAAAATGAGCGCGATAGTGAACGTGGCAGCCGACGTGCTGTCAGGGTCTGCCATCGCTGCAGCGGCTGGTTCACAGGTTGGTAACCCTAGAATTACATATCCAGGGGTCTAAGGTCTAACAAAATATACTATAACTATTTTAAGGGTGAATTCAGTCCATGATATTGAAGAACTTTCACCAAGGAACACGTATTGAAATATAAGTAAAGAGTTTCTATGGAAAGCCAAAAATACTTTTTATATTTTGATATATGTTTCTTGGGGAAAGTTGTTTGTTTACTATCACGTAGGTACTGAGTTAACCCTTAAAATACGAGTAGTTTCAGTATATTTTCTTATCAAAACATGAATTTTTTTTTTTTTGAACTGAATTCACCCTTAAAATACTTTCAGTATTTTTTTAAGGCGTCATAGATTCTCTTTCTCTCGTCTTAGCTAGTTCCCGGTCCCGTCATCGCACTTTCATTGTCAAACTATATTCACCCTTATTTCTAATTTTGCAATGAATAGTATCGCTTGAACCAAACAAAAGCCTCGCAACTGTCAGCAGCGCCAAGGGCCCGAGTATTTGTTATGCTATTCTGTGCATTTCATACATAGAAATAAAGGTGACTGTAAATGTATACGGACAAAGAATAAATAGACTATACATAGCTATGGTTTAACAGTAAAGTAGGCTGCCTGTCGCTGCCGTTACGTTGTGAGTTAATCCTTAGGTGTACTGCTTTGGATTCTTGGTGTTAATGTAGTATGTAACTCAAATAAAAACCACTAAAAACTAATTGGATATCATCTAAGACAAAACTACAAGACTTATTAATTTTAGAATTAATAATAGTATTACATACAAGTCAAGTGCTACAAGTCAAGACAAATACAGGCTCGAACGCTGCTATTATTTTACTGCATTGCAATGCAATTTAAACATCTACGCAAACAGCTCTATTTCATACCAAGCATTCAGTAAACAAACACGCATACATAACAATATGTACTCGTAGTGTACAATCTTACATACATAAACATAGCATGCAAAATATCTACATTTTAAAAGAATGCAGTTGTTAAAAGGTACTTATTTTAATAAAAAAAAAAATAACAATGACAAAGTATGTATGTATGTTTTGAAATTCAAGAAATTTATATATTAGGTTATAAAAATTAGTGTAGATGAAGCAAAAGATGTTTGTCAGGATCGTAGTCAATAGAGGTCCGTAGCCTCTGCCTATTTCTGTGGGAACCAGACGTGATAATAATTAAGTAAGAATAGGTTAAATATAGGTACCTATATTGTGTTACGTTTAAAGTACTTGTAGAAAACATTTCTTTTTTTATTTAATGAAAACAAGAAGAAGCAAGACGGTGAGCTTAAGAAGGAAAAACAGGAATCAGAATTAAATAATGACAGTTTGCTAGTTGATCGCCTAATTAAAATATTAAATACGTAGCTGATTTGAAAACTGTTCAAATAAAGAAGTTAAACTTTCAGATAATACTTTGCTTCATCATCATCATTTATACGAGTACTAACTAAACAGTAAAAAAGTTTGAAATATATTCAATGTACAGACACATTGAATATATTTCAAAAAAAAAATATTTGAGGCCATGAAGACAGTAATAGAGTAAGAATTTGAAAAAATGTCTGTCTTTTTGTAGTTTTGTAAATGCTAATCTCCGAAAATACTGTAATGGACGGATTCAAATAAAACTATTTTATAAATATAGCTGGCAGCAATGGGCAACACATAGGAAGATAATTGATTTTGGAAAATGGAACTCCTGACGCAGAACTATAATAGTTCAGCTAAACTATAAGAAATATTATATTATATTATATTACAGCCTATTCCTCCCCAAGGATTTCCTAAACGACCGTTTGGAAGCGGTTTGTACTTACTCGATAAAATACATAATGCACTCCTATCTTCTTTTTAAAATTCCAGGTTGCATGGTTCATTCCTATGCTGGTAGCAGCCATCGCGTATTACCAGTACGACCAAACGGACCCTGAGGGTCGGCCAGGGGACATTCCAGAGACGGAACTACTGTCAGAATATGATTTCATCATAGTTGGGGCCGGTTCAGCTGGTCAGTGAGTAACTAGGATGTTTATTTGTATGTCATGTCTTTATCGGTACCAGCATGCCTACCCATCGCCTTATAAAAATAACTATTTCTCTTCTCTTGTCACTAGATGGCGCTATAGATATTAATTAAAATATTTAAATATGACTTGAATTAAATGCAATAAATATTTTTAAAGGATGTTCAACACTTTCTTTGACACTTTTTTGCCAGCCGTGTCATGTGTGCTATTTCTATGAGAGCAGCTGGTACCAAATTCGCTTAGTAATTTTACCTACTTACAGGCCCTCTAATAGGCTTTGTATATATGTTACCTTTGTATATTTGTTACGTTTAATTATGTTATCTTTGGTACGGTTAGACTGCGTTTTTGGATTGTAAACGTAAAACACAGTCAGCGTAATGGTAGGCGTTAAGATGGAAAAGGGAATAGAATTAGTGATAAGTGGAAAGCCATATCGCATCGCCTAATAACATGAATCAGATAAATGATACCAACTTAAGATGAATGATACTAACTTGAAATTCACAAAAACTGGCAATTAGAAACGAGTTATCTATTAGTTCCTATTGTTTTACCTTCTAGTTCTAAACTGAACAGGTACAGATATATCCAAGGCCGTAAGAACAAAAGTTTTACGGCCACGTTAGCGTGGTGGTCAGCGTGAAGAGGGCAAAAGGGAAAAAAAATAGTGACGGGTTGCTATCCACATTGCCTATTTCAAGTTCCCGCGTTCATTCGAAACTAAAAATAAGTAATATTGGACAATATTGTTAATTTTCAGGAGCGGTGGTTGCGAACCGGCTTTCCGAGGTAGGGCACTGGAAGGTGCTACTGCTGGAAGCTGGAGGGGATGAGACGGAGATATCGGACGTCCCGCTCTTGGCGGGGTACCTGCAGCTGAGCAAGCTGGACTGGAAGTACAAGACTGAACCTTCGGGAACATCGTGTTTAGGTAATAAAAAACAAGTTATTATTAAAATAAACTAAAACCTGTAGATTAGTAGAGTGTGCCAAAGAAATAAACATACAAACGTCATACATACATACACTCGAAAAACATAACCCTCCTTTTGACGCGGTCGGGCCAAAATACCATTTCATAGAGAAAGTTGCCTTTTCTCGGCGTTTTCTGAAGTCTGAAACATAGGTCACACTTAGTGCAACTGGCTGGGCGTATTACTGAGATTGTAGAATAATTTCATCTAAGTTAGTAACATTGGGCCTGTAGATAACTGTAATATAATTGACCTCTCCATAGCGTAGTGGTTAACACGCCAATCAGCTAAGGTTCTGAGTTCGATCCCCAGCTAAGGCAAATAGAAAAATGACCTTTTAAATTTCCCTTAGTTGGACCAAGGACAATTTTATAAAATACATATTTAACTATATGTTATACCAGGTCATTTTTATTTGCTTTTCTTGTGTGTAAGTGGCCAACACTGGTGTCAGATTTTTCAGGCTGCCTTAAGGCATCTGACAAAGCTAGACGACTGCCATGCAATGATGACAGCCGGGATCAACGACTTATACATGTCTTACGAAGCACGGAGGAACTCGAGAAAAAATTGTGCCATTTGTGGTCACCCAGCCAAGTACGGACCACGTCATGTGTCGCTTTACTTGTGAAAGCGCTAGTAATGCGCACTCCTGCCGGGCACAGAGCTCCTGTATGTTATAGTAACGTTGAGTTAATATCCCATTACATAAGTTTAAAGTTACTTTGTAACTATGAGTAGATAATTTAATGGCTTAACAGGTTTTTACGAGTAATGGTTTAAAATAGCTCTTTGACAGCTTCATGTCTATTTTAATTGCATCTTTATAAGAGTCACGTAGGTCACACAGATGCGTCATACACTGTATGCATATTGCATATAGAGAACTTGTTTATCTAATACTTGAGCAGAAAATAGATCTCGTTAGTTATTCTAATTTCATTTGCATTTAGTTTACTATTGTAAAAAGAAGTATGTCTGTAAGGTACTCTATAAACTTTGAAGCTACCAGAACGATTTTGATGCTAAGTATTTCTACGAGAAGGTTTATACATATCATCCTTATCTGTGCAAAACTCGTTAGTGTTTGATGTAATATAAAACAACCAAGAAATGCTAGTTCTCTAATGATGAATTTTGTCATTTTCCAGCTATGGAGGGAGGGCGCTGTAACTGGCCTCGCGGAAAAGTTCTTGGCGGCAGCTCAGTTTTAAACTACATGCTGTATCTCAGAGGAAACAAAAAAGATTACGACATGTGGGAGTCAATGGGAAACAAAGGGTGGAGCTACAAAGACGTACTCTATTACTTCAAGAAATCAGAAGACAATCAAAACCCTTATTTAGCACAAACGCCATACCACAGCACTGGTGGTTACCTTACCGTGGGTGAAGCCCCTTACCATACCCCTTTGGTGTCAAGTTTCATCGAAGCTGGTTTAGAAATGGGATACATGAATAGAGATATAAATGGAGAAAACCAAACAGGATTCATGGTGGCACAAGGTACTATTAGACGAGGCAAACGTTGTTCCACTTCAAAAGCCTTCTTACGTCCAGCCAAAGAACGTCAGAATCTACACATAGCCTTGCACAGTCATGTGACAAGGGTTATGATAGATCCCAGAACTAAAATAGCATTTGGTGTAGAATTTGTGAGGAACAAAATGTTACACCGGATCCGAGCCAGAAAAGAGGTTATTCTATCAGCGGGAACTGTAAATTCTGCACAGCTGCTGATGCTGTCTGGTATAGGACCTGCAGAAGAATTGACAAAACATAGGATACCAGTGATACAAAATTTACCAGTTGGAAAGAACTTGCAGGACCATATAGGAATAGGTGGCTTAGCTTTTATGGTGAATAAACAAATATCTATTGTAGAACATAGACTCCACACAATGAGTACGTTAATGGAGTATGCTGTACTGGGAGAAGGACCCTTGACTATCATGGGAGGAGTAGAAGGACTCGGATTTGTAAATACTAAATATGTGAATGCATCTGACGACTTCCCTGATATAGAATTCCATTTTATTTCTGGTTCAACCAATTCTGATGGTGGTGAACAGTTGCGCAAAGTGCATGGACTGTCAGAGCAGTTTTACGATGCTGTGTTCAGACCGATTAATAATATGGACGTCTGGAGTATAATACCCATGTTACTAAGACCAAAGAGCCGAGGTTTTGTACAGCTTCGCAGCGCAAACCCTTATGACTATCCGTACATATATCCAAATTATTTGGCAGACGAAATGGATGTAAAAACTTTGGTGGAAGGAGCGAAGATAGTATTTGCTTTGTCCAGGACGCAAGCATTCCAGAGACATGGTTCAGGATTCAACAAGCATGTGTTTCCAGCTTGCGTGAGCATTCAGAGATATAGTGACGCTTTTTGGGAATGCATGATCAGGCAGTATACATGTACCATTTACCATCCTGTTGGCACCGCAAAGATGGGTCCTTATTGGGACAGTGAAGCAGTAGTGGACCCTGAATTAAGAGTGTATGGTGTGAAAGGATTAAGAGTTATCGATGGGAGCATAATGCCGACTATAGTTAGCGGCAACACTAATGCCCCAATCATCATGATCGGTGAGAAGGGAAGTGACATGATCAAAGAGTTTTGGTTGAAGAGACGAATGTCGAGGTACTACGCTTGACGATGATGTACAAAGCTTCAGTATTTTATCAGTATTATGAAATTGTAAATAGTTAATTTATTCTAATTTAATAGATTATTTATTTAAATTATTTTTATACCTGTAAATTGTAAAAAAAACATGCTTTGTGCTTTACTTTCTGATTCTACTTTAGGCATCTACATAATTTTGCAACACAAAACAAGGCAATGGATAATAAATAAACTGTAATAAATTAATGCTATGAAAGTTGTTTAGGCAAAAATGGAACCAACTCTGAAAACTATTCTAAATTAAATTCTTTCCTGTTATATAATAACAATTGGTTAGGAAAAGTATAGCAAATGATGTATTCTAGTAGTCCTATACAAGTTATATAATTTTACACAAGTTTTTTATACAGTTATCTTAATTACTTATTGAGTATTTTTGCATTGTTTCCGTTTCTTAGGTTTTAGAAATGTAAATTTTTAATTTGTAAATATCTTGTTTTCCGGAGTAAGGATATCTAAAATAATATAGGTATGTGTAGATAAGTAGAAGTCAGTGCAATGAACTCATTTATACTTGATAATTGTTATAATGTACGAATAAGATATTTCACATAAACAAAGCACTAGTGTTTTCCTTATCATCTACCAGAGATTTTCCCTATCTATTGATATGCTGACTGCTAAAAAGTAACACATCCTGGTCGAAAAAAAAAGATTCAACATTCTGGCCCGCCGGTCAGCACACTTATAAATCAGAATGTTTAGATTGACCATTAGTTTGATCCCATAAAGTTGTTCAGATTAACGAACTAAGTCACCGCTTAATGTGTTGATTAGCCGGTACGTATAGGTGCACTTAGGACGAAGATCCAGAACGCCTTATATGTCGACAAATTTTCTTTAATAATCGCGATTATTTATCTAGCGCAGCATAAAATCTAATCTAATTATATGAAGACGTTCATTAGACATACATACAAGTACAGCAAGTAAGTTTAGCGCTGAGTAAAATTTAGAGGGGATAATGCGCATATGGTTACAGTAATAAATGAATTTTTAACTTCTGCGCAATGGCTATTGCGCAGAAGTGACATGACTATGTACACATAGTTGACACGGAGTACTTCGCTAGCTCAGCTCGCTCGCTCAGTAATTCTTTCAAACAATACAATAAAGAGATAATACTAGTAGTTCGAACTTAATTGTATTAGCTACCCCTACACGGTTACCAATTTTACAAAGCTCCGATTAAAATCACTCAAATTTTTGTCGAACAAACATACATACATATAAACGCCAGATTGTGAGAACTTCGCTCGTTTTTGCAATTACTTTAAACAATGCTATAAAGAGATAATATAATGCATGGCTGAAAATGTCGTCATCGAAATCAAAGACGGATTAAATTGCTGATCTGCATCTCTTTGTAATATCACAGAGTAAGGCCTTACGTATTTATTCAGAGCAGTCATTACATTTTATAAGTTAAAAATATTTCTTTAGAGTCGGCAACGCGCGTGTGGCTCTCCTGTAGGCAGATCCTTTATAAGCAGAAATATTGATTTAAAAAGTTGGTATCTAGGTATATAATACGAGTATGGTCAAATGTGCTGATGGTTTTAATTCGTTGAACAGAAAATCCTTTTTTTTTTATGGTAAGTAGGACTCTGAAAAAGTTTTGAATATTTTCATCTCTTCCCATTTTACTGGTAAATATAATAGCCTTGTCAAAATATTCCACAAATATAAAAACATTTAAAACACAATTATGAACATTTTCTTGAAAATTACCTCTTCTTATTTTAAACATAAGAATATTTACAAGTGAGTCAATAACTGGGTAATAAATTACTCGTATGTAATTGTTTAGAAATTTTACATGTTTACATAATAAAAAAAAATATTTAGAGGAACGTCCATAAAGTTTTGTCGTAATTAGCTGAAAGCTATCAAGTTTCACCCGGAAATCCAAGACAAACTACATTTTAAATATTAAGCAGTAAGTATGTTTACCTATTATTATAGTTAATTAAAATATGTGACGCATCTGAACGTAACATACTCTTTACCTTGTACGGGTGCGACAACCTGACACTATGCATAATACCTTGCTCAATCAAACTGCTGAATTCGACGTCATTCATACATTCTAATATCAGTCGCCAAATCAGTGCCCAGTGAAAAAATAAAACTCATTATTGTATATCATATTTTGTCGTAATCATGTCGGGCTACAGCCAAGTATCACCGCTTAGACCCATCATCTCGAATACACGGATTATGTTCAGTCTCCTTCCTGGACTAGGAGCTATGATAGTTCTCAGAATGGCCATACATTTGTACAGACCTGACATCGAGGACGCAGAACATAGGGTCAGAGATTATCCCTTTGATCATATCTACGATTGCTACGACTTTATTATAGTTGGAGGTGGCTCAGGCGGAGCTGTACTAGCTAATAGACTTTCAGAAAATCCTCAGTGGACAGTGCTACTTCTAGAAGCAGGGCAAGATGAAAACGTCTTAGCCGATGTTCCAGCTATGTTTCCTGTGCTGCAAAGCTCCTCGATAGACTGGCAGTTTGTGACAGAACCTAGTGACGAATACTGTTTAAGTATGGTGGACTATCGGTGCAAGTGGCCACGGGGTAAAGTGCTCGGGGGATCTAGTGTGTTAAACGCTATGTTGTACATCAGAGGAAATAAACGCGACTATGACAATTGGGCCAATATGGGAAATCCAGGCTGGTCTTATAAGAGCGTATTGCCGTATTTCTTAAAAGCAGAAGACATGAAAATTCCTGCTTATCAAAACGACCCTTACCATGCAACTGGAGGCCCTTTGACTGTTGAATACTTTAAATTCCAGCAACCAATCACTGAAAAGATATTAGAAGCCGGTAAGCAACTTGGGTATAATATTTTGGATGTGAATGGTGCATACCAGACTGGCTTCACAAGGTCCCATGCTACTGTCCGTGACGGCCTTCGATGCAGCACAGCAAAGGCATATTTGAGACCTGCAAGCAACAGGCCTAATCTTCATGTAAGCTTACATTCACTAGTTGAAAAAGTACTCATAGATGAGCACAAAAAGGCATACGGAGTTAAATTTGTGAAACACGGTCAACAACGCATAGTGAAAGCGAGTAAGGAGGTTATTTTATCCGCTGGCGCAATTCAGTCTCCCCAACTGCTGATGTTATCAGGGATTGGAGATGCAGAACATCTGAAAGAAGTCGGTATTTATCCGATAGTGAATTTGCTAGGAGTGGGAAAAAACCTACAGGATCATATAGCAATGGGAGGACATTCTTTCCTTTTCGACAATCCCAATGAAAACGGTACGGATTACTGTTTTAATATCAAGACTGCTTTATCACTTAATAGTTTAATAGATTTTGCGTTACATAAGGAAGGATATCTGTATAGTATGATGGAAGCAGAAGCGATGGGGTTCATCAATACAAAATACCAAGATCCTAGTGAGGATTACCCTGATATCCAGCTGTTTATTGCTTCAACAGCAGACAATTTGGATGGAGGGTGGTTCGGAAAGCGAGCTAATGGGTTGACTGATGAAACATATGCACAGTTGTATGAAGATATTTTATTCGATCCATCGTTTTCTATAGTACCTTTGTTGCTTAGACCTAAAAGTCGTGGCTATTTGAAACTGAAAGACACAAACCCGTATTCGCCACCCAGAATATATCCAAACTACTTTTCGGATCCACAGGATATCAAAGTCTTGGTAAATATATTTCTTACTTATTTATTTCAAAAACTAAGATTCTGACACTTCACCCCATTATAGGCACCGTTTATGTAATATAAAGATATTCCAACTGGTTCGTGAAATCAAAATTAAAATAAATCATCATCGTCATACATATATCTATACTTATGATAATTTTTTTATGTTTATTTGAATTTGAAATAGAACATACGAGTACGAACGTAGATGTCGATCAAGTAAATGTACTTATCTTTACATTTTTTTATTCCCGTTTTCCACCTTAGGGCTAAAATCTGTATGTAATAAAGAAAATATTTTAATTCCAGGTAGAAGGAGCCCGTATAGTCCAAGAGATAGTGGAGCAACCTGCGTTACGAGAGCTTAACGCCCGTCCGAACCCAAACCGGAATCCAGGGTGCTCGAAGCACGCCCTCATGTCTCAGGAGCATTTGGAGTGCCAGGCGAGACACCACTCCCTGACGATATACCACCCCGTCGGTACTTGCGCTATGGGACCGGTTGACAGCCCTGATGCGGTTGTGGATCCTAGATTGAGGGTAAGAAGTCTATACTTTATTTTAAATACTAGGTAAACAAACGGATATAATATCATAAGGACACGACTTGTACATTATTTCGGAAAAAGTCTCTGTGAAAAATCAAGTACCTAATAAAGAAATGGTGATAGTAATGGGCGTTTCCCAAGAATAAGCCTATCAGGCTGGGTAGGGACCAATACTGAACTGAATTTTTTAGGCGAAATCTTCCCAGCAGTGGTCGTTCCGAAACGCTAGTAGTTTTAAGCTTTTGCAATAAAATAATATTTTAAAAAATGACCTTCAATAACAGCGGAAAGGATAAGAGATAAATTTATCCCACATTGAATACAAAATTTTGACATTGACTTTGACTAAGAGATTAGATAGTTAAGATATTTCAATTTGATTTTATCGAACAAAATCACCAATTCTTTAACTACATTGCTCTCATTAGTCTTTTCCTTACCACCTGAAATAAGAGGAAATATTATTTATTTCAGGTGTACGGAGTTAAAAATTTGCGCGTCGTTGACGGAAGCATCATGCCGACTATCGTGAACGGTAACACAAACGCACCAATCATCATGATAGCAGAGAAGGCTGCCGACATGATTAAGGAAGACTGGGGTGACGTTACCAACTACCAATTTTCAAGCTGTGCCGTCCCCTATAAAAGACAACATGAAGAAACAGCAGATAATGAAGAACCAAGCAAAGTTAAACTGAATATTACTCATCCTAATCTATTTCATGAGACTTCTGAACTGTTTCCAAAATTACCTGTCGATGAATTTAAAAATATCGGACTATCAAAAAAGATTTTCGATAATCCTTACTCACCTACCGCAAATATCAAACCGGTGGCAAAAGAGGACGTTAATAAGAATCCATTAAAAGTAAATATTAACAAACCTATAGAACTACCAAACCATAATGAGAATACAATAAAACCTAGTGAATTTAAAGTATCATCCCCAAGCTCTAATTACATTCCAATGTACCCTTACGTAGACGGATATGGAATACCATACTACCCATATCCATATTGGATCCCGCAAAGTCAAACCAATAATTATAATATAGATAGCAATCTTTATCGTGGCGTGAAAGTTAATCCTTTAAGAAAATATGGATTGAAAAAACAGAAGCCCGTTGATCGGGGAATTTTTAACTCATACAATTCTCCATCAAACAAGGAAAATGATATTTATTATGAGACAGAACAGTTATCTACACTGAAAGGTCGAAAATGTAAAGTATGGCTTTATTATGACGGCGTAAAGTATGAAGTGATTTTGTAAATGATTACTTAATTATGTGATTTAACATTCCAGTGTAATTTAGCGTAATTATTGTTATTATTTAAAGTATTGTTTTCTTGTGATGTAGCGTGCTTGTTTCATTTAAATTACCAAAAGTTGTCAAATAAATAAAAGGCCAAGTGCAAGTTAAACTTGCGGGAAGAGTTCATAAGAACCTAGTGTAAATAGAATAAACTATTAAACATATAATATATATCCTACTAATATTATAAATGCGAAAGTGAGTTTGTATATCTGTTTGTTTGTTACTACTTCACGCTTCAACTAGGTACTGAACCTCTTTAGTTTAATTTGGTATGGATATAGTTTGATACCCAGGGAAGGACATAGTTTTTATCGCGGAATTCCCACGGGGAGTGAAGCCCACGGGCACAGCTAGTGTACATATAAAATACAATATAAATATATAAATGTACATTAATTGAATACTAATAAATACATATATCAGGATGACTGGGACTAGGTCAACTGCAGGAAAAATATATACCGCCTTGAAAGGACATGCCTATGGAGGTAATTATGCGATGAAGAGGGATATTAAAGATGAGTGCTAGAGGAGTTAAGTATGCGAGAGAGAGTGGAGTAGGTTAAATTTAGATTTAATATAGCTAGGGGGGTGCGGGTTATTCAGATAGAGAAAAGCATAGAGATTATTTTTGCGTAACAACGTAAGGGTCCCTATGGACCTACGGATGGGAGAAGAGTGTTTTAGCGACGTAAGGGGGCTTACGTCGCTAAAACACTCTTCTCGCACTCGCTATGCTAACTGAGATCGAAATGAGGAAACATGATCAAATTTCTATTTACTTGTAGGCGTTCATGCACTACTTGTAGTAGGTATGAAATGTACCTTTATCAGTTTGTAGCAGCTAACCCATACAAAAATAGTATGTAGAGTATCTGCACGTTCTCTTCCTTCTTCGCGAGGCCTACATTGATGTCCGATATTTCAAACTGCCTAAAGGCATCTGTTGATAAGTTAATAGGGCATCTAGTAATGACAGACAGGGCTAACGGCTTTCCTAATCGCGAAGACCACCTTACAATTATGCCCTTTCAAATAAGATAAATATAAAAGAATTTTTAAAATTAATCTAGGCGTCTTCGAGTAATCGAGGAACATATACATAAAATTATATATACACTAGCCGCGCCCCGCGATGTTACCCGCGGAAAAAGTAGCATACGTGTTAAACCAGTGTCAGCTTCCTGCATAACACATTTCATTAAAATTGGTTTAGCTGTTTGCGCGTGAAGAAGTAACAAACATACACACACACAAACTTTCCTTTATAATATTAGTGTGATAGTTGGATGATTCAAATCGATAACCTCCTCCTTTTTTAAAGTCGGATTAAAATGATAAGCAAAGATTTTAAATTTACCAAAACATAGGTTAACGCAGATGTGCACTCCTCTTTAGCAATGCATTTTTAGCGTGCATTCAAGCAATGCAGTCTGCGAGGGGACGATGCACTGCAAATCGGATGCACTTGCTCGCCACACGTCTTCTGTGCTGTGCATAACGGTGCATTTTGCGATTCTGTGCTAAAAGATTAACTCTAGTGAAGGAATAACTGTGCAGGTATGACTCACTTTGGTGACAATTTAACAATCTTTTTATTATCAAAAAAATATCACACTACGAAGTGAAGATCTGTTGAAATTTTAATAAATTGTAACATTAAATTACTGATTAACAAATAATAAAAATGATATATTTCTAATTTGTGTTGAAAGTGTGAAACTGCAGGTATAAATATTAGTGACATTTTAATAAAAAAATGACATTACATAGTGGAACCTTATTAAAAATTTAAAAGTCGTGTATTGTAGACTTCACTAATTTCACTATTAATAAATTAGGATTGAACTATCCCAATTTATGACATACAAGTATTTGTGTGAATCAAAAAATGTATGGCAAAACTTAAATACGCGACCAGTTCCGAAATCGTGTACCAAAATCAGCTGTCCCATACGACATAAATAGTACCTAGTGTGATTTTTTTACAATCCCATCACTGATTTGGCACATTTTTAGAAAATTCTATGGGAAAAAAAAACTATCTAGAAAATGTAGATATGAAATCTACATATTCTAGATAGTTTTTTTTAAATTTTTGTTTATTTTATACACAGCTACCTTACCAGGTTTAAAGATTGCTTGTATGTATGTATATTAAAAATAATCATAATACTTAATTAATCTACCTACGAATTTCGTTCAATGTGCAGGTATTTTTTTGTCACCAGCCAGCCAAAGGTCCTGAGCTAGTACAGTCCATGATACTGAACTACTTTCTATAAAAAAAATTGTAAAAATAAATCTTTTACTTGTTCGTTCTCCCATACAAATCCGTTTGGCCAAGCGCTGATTTGTATGGTAAGCTACATACTTTTATTCATTTTTCGTTTAGTATCATGGACTGGACTTACACTAAAAAAGCTGGTGGTTAAAAAGTTACCATATACCTGAATCTAAACTTATGGACGATCGAGCGTCGCTTGACGAAAACATCAAGATAAGGTTTTAAAACTTTAAACTTAGGACATTAAGCAGGTACAAGATGGTAGCGTATTGTGACCAAAAACTAAATATTTGTGTGTAACCTTAAAAGGATTGTATTTGTAATGGCAGCGCCATTTTTTTTTGTTTTATTTACTTTTATTTTAATTCCATTATACTATAGTGATCTAGTATAACCCCTGGTTCGATTTATTACGGGTTGGTTATGTTCCTTCCACGTTGTATATGTCCACAAAATTTCATTGATATCGCTGAAGCGGTTTTGTGCTCCTCATTATACACATACACAAGAATTGCTTATTTCAATAAAGTAAGAGTAAACAATTATTATATTACAGGTGACCCGGAGACATGTGGGCCTGCGACCCAGCTCTGACGGCAGAGATCTTGAACAGCTACCATGTGGCCGGGCCTATGTTCGTGAGCGCACTTCAAGCTTTCTTTGCAGCTCATTGTGCGCTGACTGGTGACCATTTATGGCCTCCTGATGCTACTCAAGCAGTTGTAGAGGGTAACATTTTTATTTATGTATAATTAACTTTTTAATCCGAAGACTCCGTCTTATCTCAAGATCAAATTTACCTTTCTTGGTGATACCCACGTCAGAAATCTTCGCTCTTTTACCAATCTTCTTAAAATGCCAGATCGCCATAGCGGGATCTATCAAAATTTAGGCTTTGGAACTCTCTCCCAGTCAATATTCGGAAAGCTCAAACTCGTTTTGTATTTAAAAAGACAGTGCGTGCACACTATTTCCGAAAACTGTCAGTGGTTATATAAAAAGTATTTATGTAGTTTATGTAAGCATAAATAAATATGTGATTATTATTATTAAACATAAATCTTTGGGACAGGCCTATGTCCAGCAGTGGACGTTGTGCGGCTGAAATGAATGAATGAATGTAAGCATATTTTTGTGTAGGTTTATTATTCGTGATACATTTTTAAATATCAATATATTCTCTTAATTTTTTTTTGTTTGCTGTACTTACCCCCAAAAGATTGTTTCTCAGCATTGTAACCTGTTGGTTGACTGGTAGAAGTCCTTAAGTCCGCCATTTACATGTATTGTAATACAGTTAAATAAAGTAAAAATGCAGTAAAAATTGTTCCACGAATAGCACCTGTCTAAAATATTGGTGGCTCTAGGTGGAAAAGAGTAGATGCTATTTTGCAGGTGGTATTAGATAAAAATCGAAAGGAATATAGAAATATGAAAATTCTGACAAGAACGGTCTCGTCAGTAAATACACACGGCTATTTACAGATTCATTGTTCATTGAGTCATAAATTTTGCATACTAGTTTCCATTGTAAGTAACAGATTCAGCTACGATAAGTAGGCAGTTGGTTGGTGACTACACTTTATTTAGGTAGAGTAGATAGGCGTTGCAACACTTTCAACTAAAAGTAACTTACATAAGTTCGTGAAACAAGTTGTAAAAATAACATTGAAAGCCACCAGAGAACATTTGCCTTTCAAAAATTGTAGGCATTTTGTATGTAATGATTATTTAGTTCTTGTGTTTATTATTTTTTTATTAAATATGACATCTTTTTGTCGAGTCAAAAATGACGTAAGGTTAATAAACTGAAGTAGATGTATTGATAAGCGTATTAATTAGAACTCATACATACAAACAATCGATGTAGACTCAGCTACTTTAATTGTATCAATTAATTTATGAGAGCTTTGGAAGGTTGACAAATTGAATGAAGGGAAGAATGTCGCTGAAGACAAGAAGTATAGAAGAATCAGAGGGAGGCCTTTGCCTTTGCAGTGGGAGACTACAACTAAAGGGCAGTAAAATATAATAGAATGTCGAACTGAACTAAAGGGTACAATATGTTTTTACGGAGAGTTTGCGCAAAAAGATCGATAGAGTTGGAATGCTGGAAGAGAGGCCTTTGCCCTGCAGCCGGAGAATATAGGTTAAAAATAGAAATAGATAAAGTCAGTCATTCACGTGTGTCATTGACTAAGGTTGGTGGTATCGACCGTACAATTGGCACTATGTATTTGTTATGCCTTATCTTAATACAACCTTATGTAACAAACTAAAAAATATATAATAAAAAGGTAGAAGCTCCTGATCACGAAATTAAACACAAGATAGATTAATAAATGATGCCCTTATTTTATTATCGTTCATTATACGGTATTTTGTTTTGACGCTTTGACATTGTATACAATATGCAAACGTTCTAGTTAAGAATCGAATAATAATTGCGAAGCTGAGTGTGTTCTCAATCAAGAATGAATAAAAGATTCGTAGTAGTCACTGCCGGTTAAAACAAGCGAGCATTATTCGCATAATTTTCCATTCAAATAATTATTCGAATAAATAAATCATTCGTGATAATTATTTGCGAATAAATTATTCGTTTACTTCTTCGAAAAATAATGAATTATTATTTGATTCGAATAATTTTCGAATAATATTTTATACAGTAACGGGTAAAAAGTAATTCGGTACTGCGCAACCCCCTGTACAATAGAATACCTAAACTTGGCTAATGACTTATTATTATTATTATTTGTTATTTGAAAAATCTACCGATAAAACCATGTCGTCGAGGTCGTAGAGATCGTCTAGGTCGTTGAGGTCGTTGAGCTTCGATGACCTCAACGAACGACCTCGACATCGACCTCGTTGACATTAACGTTATTGACATTGTAATGGTAACAGCAGTGCACCACTTATCGTACCTTCTACCGTTATTATATTGTCTTTGCTTCTACACACGATTATTTTCGTAGAGTATTCGCAAATTATTAATGGAATCATTCATTCGCGAATAATTTATTCGTCATATGTACGAATCATTTATGCGTCATATATATCACACCAGTTAGTATCCCATAACACAAGTCTCGAACTTATTTTGGGGCTAGCTCAATCAGTGTAATTTGTCCCTATATATTTATTTATTTATATTCGAATAATTTATTCGGCATATATACGAATACGAATAATCATTTGTTTCATTTATTTATTATTCAAATGTTTTCACAAGCTTTTACTTAAATTGTAATATATACATACGTATGTTTGTTTAGGTCGAATATTTTAAAATCAATTTCAAAAAGTTATCCTTAAACGATGAAGCAAAAATTTTGCGTTCTTGTGGAAGTCGGATGACAACACAATATTATGGAGTCAGTGAGCTGTTCTGATAATGGAGCCGGGAGATTCGACGGAACTCAGTTATAAAACAACATAACCTTATTGAGTAGGACTCGTTTGATTTGCCTTGACAAGCATTTTATTTTAGAAGATGCCTAGGGTCTGATCACGGAGATGGAAGGTGGTCGATAGAATTCAGTAATAAAACGACGCAACTTCATCGAGTTTGAGCTTATTCATTTGTCTTAAGTTCTTTGGCCAAACAATAAAAACTCATTTTTTATTCTCAATTGTTGTTCGTCATTCGAACAAATGATGCCCATCTATGTCCCATAGTTATGAAATTAATGAATACATATTTCTAATAACTACATGTATAGTCCAATCATCTTCTACGAATTGCAAAACTAATTAAGATTGATAACACTTACTAAAATATCTTTCAACCTGGTTTCAGACCCTAATTACGACTTCATCGTGGTCGGAGCTGGATCAGCAGGGTCGGTGGTCGCCAACCGCCTCAGTGAGATACCGGATTGGAAGGTGCTCCTAGTGGAAGCTGGGGACAATCCTACCTTGGCGACAGAGGTGAATTTATATTATACAATGTGAAAGGGATATACCCGTGATAAATTGAACCACGGGCTATATTAGATCATTATAGTATAATGATAATAAAATAAAAGCCGAAAATTAAAAAGAAATTTCCGCATTTCCATACGAAAATGTGCCGTCGCCCGGGCATTTTTAATGGGAATGTCGAATTCTTTTTAGTTTTTTGACTGTTATTTTATTGTCATTATGCCATAGTGATCTAATATTTATTATTTAAAATATAGCCCGTGGTTCGATTTATTACGTTTATCACCTGTGGATATAAAGAAGCGACTTCCGAACTAAGCTCAAAGTAAGAACAAAAATCTCATGCAGCAAGATTTTTAATTATTAACTACAATAAATATAACACGAGACGACAAAACAGTTTCCTAATGTAGTTGACGTCCGGCAGGTCCTAAAATCAGAGCCAAAAAATTTTGAAGTTGTAGATAATGAAAACGTACTTAGATATAAAAAAAACGAGTTATAAAAACGATATATGATATGACTTTTTTATCTCTTATGAGTAGACAGGATTGAGGGAACATCTTATCATTGGAAATATACATCTATTTAGGTATTAAAAAAATAAGTTACTTTAAAATTTTCGTTTTTAATTTCAGTTACCACAACTGTTTTACAGTAACATGGAAACCGAAAAGGACTGGAGTTATCGAAGCCAACCTCAAAAAGGTGCTTGTCGAAGTTATAAGAGCAAAGGTTGCGCTTGGCCACGAGGGAAAGCCCTCGGAGGGTCCAGCAGCATCAATGCCATGTTCTACATCAGAGGAAATAAACATGACTACGACGAATGGGCAGCTCTAGGCAATACTGGCTGGAGCTACGAAGAAGTATTACCTTATTTCAAGAAAAGTGAAAATTTTGCAGGCGTTCTTACAGAAGATATGAAAAAGTACCACGGCACTGGAGGCTATTTGAATGTAGAAAAACCGGAAAACCATCCTTTTGAAGACGTCATATTGACAGCTGTGAATGAACTTGGATTAAAAACATTAGATGTTAACGGTGAATCCCAAATGGGCGTAATGCCAGCATTCACTACGACGCTAAATGGCACTAGACATAGTACTGCGAGAGCATTTCTTGGCCCAATAAAAGATCGTAAGAATTTACATGTAATCAAAAACGCACACGGAACAAAAATTTTGTTCAAACCAAACTCAAGGACAGTTAAAGGCGTTATTATTAACAAAGATGGAAAAGACATTATTGTCAACGTTAAAAAAGAATTAGTAGTATCTGCAGGAGCTATCAATTCACCTCATTTACTGTTACTATCCGGTATCGGACCCAGAAAGCATTTAGAAGAACTGGGCATACCAGTTATAGCAGACTTGCCTGTAGGGGAGAATTTACAAGATCATGTCTTTGTTCCTATATATTACACTAAAGAAGGTGACAAAAATTATACTTCTTTACCTAATATAATCGCAGCATTTGCTAAATATGTTTTAGAGAGAGGTGGGCCCCTTTCAGATATAAGCCCACATCGAGTTGTTTCATTTATAAATACAATGAATCCAAAATCTGAATTTCCAGATATGGAATATCATTACATTATTTTTCCTCCCGGAATATACAACTTGTTGGATGTATACAAGAAACACGAATTTTCTGACGAAGTAATTGAAAAGTTCCATAAATTGAGCGACAACAATTTTGTATTGATGGTTTACAACACAGTTTTGAAACCAAAATCAAAAGGGCGAATTGTACTTCAAAGCAAAGATCCTAAAGTCCATCCATTAATTTATGCGAACTATTTCGAAGATCCAGAAGATTTGCAAACAATTATAAGAGCAATGAAACAACACAGTCTCAAGTTAGGTGATACTAAATCGTTTAAAGAAGCAAAATTAAAACCACAATGGATAGACATAAATGCCTGTCAGGAATTCAACAAAGCTAGTGACGAATTTCTTGAATGCATTTCTAGAGAATTAACGTTTTCACTTTATCACCCTACAAGTACTGCTAAGATGGGGCCAATCGATGATGACACAGCTGTGGTAGACCCTGAACTAAAGGTTCGGAAGATTCAAGGGCTACGAGTTATAGATGCAAGTATAATGCCATCTATAGTGAGAGGCAATACTAATGCTCCTACGATTATGATCGGTGAGAAAGGTGCTGACATGATCAAAAAGACTTGGTTAAATTTGCACAACGAGTTGTAACTGATTAAGTACTTATTTAAATATAATTAGGATACTGTTACGTGATAAAAAATAAATAATCTAATAAGGTTTTTAGTGTATTCGCTTTGATTTGTTTTATTTCATAATTTCCTAAATTAAGACGTTATTGGGCTTGCTCAACTAACTCATTACGTAAAGGCAAAAATGACGTTTATGTGAATTTATTTTTATCTATTGTCATGTTATTTCCTTATCATGAGATTGACATGTGTGTTGTATTTCTAAACGCCTACTTGGATACCAGGAAAGTAGAAGATCATTTGACATCTTTGTCATCTATATTATATAAAAAGTCAAATATACATTACACATGCCTAAATTTGAAATAATGTGTAATTCATTATTTTATAAATTTTCATTACTTTATTAACTGCCTCCGTGGTGTAGTGGTTAGAGCGTTCGGCTCATACCCGGAGGTCGCGGGTTCGATTTCCGGCGGTGGCAACGACTTTGTGTTGTTGTCCTAGATTGGTTAGGACATTGTAGGCTGATCACCTAATTGCCCGATTAGTAAGATGATCCGTGCTTCGGAGGGCACGTCAAGCCGTCGGTCCCGGTCACTGTCTTTGATATTGGTCGTTACCTTGTGTGTATGTCCCCCGCGGAAAAGTATCGAACAATAATTGTTGGGATATGCACACCGTTACCTTAAACCATGTCAGAGGCCTTTAAGGCGGTTCAAAAACTCTGACACTAGTGTTAGTCACTAACACACACGATAAGAAGAAGATTATTTTATTCTAAAATGTGATTGCATTTAGTATAGTAACTAGGTAACCTACCTGAAATGAAAAACGTCATTAGCCCACAATACTAGTAGGAATTCGTTATAATTTTATTATTTGGTAATACGACACAACACAACACAAACAATGAAATTCACAGGATTTAATTAAGATTAAAATTAATAACAATATGTTCAATGTCATGGTCTTCAAATGTCGTTAGGTGAAGACTCTTAAAGCGACGGGACAGTGTCACCACTTGACATGCGCTTGCGTAAGTAATGTAGTGTAAGAATACGTAGTGTACTAAGCACTTGTACGCATTTTAAGTGAATCTTTATGGTTTGTCAAATGAATGCTAGCTGGTTATCATTGTGAAAAGCAAAATATTCATGATACTCGGAGTTATAATGCCCAAAGAGATATAAAAGCTTAAGCTTTTGACTCTTATCGCTTTATCATCGTTGACAAAATTAATAAATATACGTGCATGAATAGGATACAGGGTGTAGGGACAAGGCCATTAGAAGTATTGGAACTCTCTGACGGCAAATAATAGGATAGACAGAATTACAAGCAAGAAATCTGGCAAAAAAAATATTGTCGGTTTAGACACTAAAGTTATCTAATAAAGAAAGAAAGAAGTTAAGTATATAACGTAGTAGCTCTAACATTTGAAATTGCAAAATAGGACATAAGAATTAAAATGGTGTGGAAAATAGTAAAGCATTGCAAGCCGTATCATCCTTTGAAATGATGCCTTAATTTTTCGCCCATTCCTACATCGGTATTTGACGTGTAAGTTACTAACCAAAATTCTAATAGATTTTATAACTTTTTCCTAACAAAGTTATTGAAATATCATTAAGGATGGTACATACAAGGATTGTATTGTAGGATGCAGTAATAGTACCGACGTACTACGTGCGTTTTATCACGCGTTTTCTAACTCCGCTTGCGAAAGGCTTGTGGCGAAACGGTCGTCATCCTGGCGGTTCGGAAATCTCAGATCATATTTAACAGACTTAAAAAAAGCACTAAAATTATATCTTGGATGTTTAACTTTATATGTTTTTATCATAAAATATAGTATTGTTGAATTATTAGTCCTACTAATATTATAAACGCGAAAGTTTGTAATTATGAATGGATGTTTGTTTCTCTGTCACGCTCAAACGGCTGGACCAATATAGAAAAAATTTGGTACGCAGATAACTGAGACCCTGGATTAACACATAGGCTACTATAGGCGCGGGTAACACTGCGGGGCGCAGCTAGCATCTCATGAAACAAGTAAACCATACCCCAAAGTTTAACAACATTATCTTTGGGATTTGTTCAATCTGTATGTGAACTATTAGAGGTACTACGGAAGTTCCGGATGAACTTCTAGGGAGACTTGATGGAGGAAATAAACACAAATGAAAATAAAAACTTACTACTTGAGTTTAAAATCTAGACATAGAGTTACAGACATCTGGGTCATAGCAAAAAGATGAGATCTCAATAACATCTTTTGAAATATTCTTGAATCTAGAAATCGTAAAATCTTACTACTGGTAAGTACCTATGCAGTCGGTTATAGCTATCGTATCATGATTTATTGAGTAACTAGCAAAAGCCCGCGATTTCGTTCGCGTGGACTTTATGTCCCCGGAAAGCTGTTATTTAGCTGAACCATTATGGTTCTGCATCAGGTGTTCCATTTTCCGAAATCAATTATACCCTATATGTTGCCCCGGCTTAACAGCTATATAACAAAATAAAGTTTTATTCGAATCCGTCCAGTATTTTCGGAGATTCGCGTGTACAAACAGACAGATTTAAAAAAATCTTACTCTTATTCTTTTTTCTGCTTCGCTCTTAATTTTTCTTTTCGAAATATATTCAATGTACAGAAACTTTTTTTTCGCTCTTATATTACATGTATAGATAGATAAAGATAGATTTTCTAAACGTCACAGAAAATTTACATATCGTCGTATGTTTCGCGTTACAGCAATACCTTATATATAATAGAATGACAAAAAATTTAAATAAATCTTGATATGTTATTGATTGTTTTGATATTATCCTTTAGTAGGCCAGAAATATAATATTACGTTCTAAAACTATTTAAGAACAGATACAGTCGTCTAATTATTTTTTATTGTTTGCTTTATCGGTGGAAAATAGTAAAGGATTGCTAGCCCCATTGTCCATTGATATGATTCGCCCATTCCCATCGGTTTTTACGATTTTCAAGGAAAGAAGCAACTTACATTCTACATTTTATGTTTTCTACTGATCAGTACGAAAGCAAGGAAAATGTAAAAGAAGGTAAATAATGGGAAGTAAATACTTTTTTTAAGTAACAGCATGATCAGGAAAGATCTTAAATAATTTACAGATAAATATACATACACAACAGGGTAGTTAGAATCCAGGGTTCTTTTTTCTTATTCCCAAACCAGCAAGGGAGGCCTAAAATAATGTAGGAATTACGAAATAAAACCAGTATGGTCTCAAAAGGACTAATGAAATGTTATTTTATGTCAACTTATTAAATAATACTCACGATAACGTAACCGATCTACTTTAAAGTAAGTAACGTAATTTTACAACAATGTTGTTCAAACTTTCCCCTGACCGAGTAATTCAGTAATTCGTCCCATGTACCTACGGCCCATTTGGGACGAAACGCAGAAATTCAAAATTAATTAAAATTTCATTCTGCAATTCGTCCCATGTTTATAAATGGTACAATCAGTAAAAAAAGTGTTAGTGTAGAAATAATAAACATTGAATTTTTCACTAAGAAATGTAATAATCATAGAATAGTTACATACAGAAAAGGACTTAAAAAAAAACAGAAAACATAAAATCAAGAAGTATTTTTACTAGTAAACTAAAACTGACATTAGGCCTACTTACTGTATGTTTTAGTTTTTTATTTGTTTATACTCGTTACAAAACAAGGAATTTATTCGGGATTCAAGGATTTATTCGTATGTCTTCCTTTTTTTATTCGGGGGTAATGCGTATATAACAGGTACGATATTATTATGAGTTTTGGAACTCCCTATATCAACATGCAATGTGTATAATTGAGAAAAAGGTTTGGCACAAAATTTAAATGTGCGATCACATAAAACTGTATATTCTGTGTTAGAAAGTAAATTTCGGGCAAATTATTGATCCTGGCATACTTTACTTCAATGGTGATCACCATAACCATTGTTTACTTACTGAAAACAACCGCAAAAACATAAATAGTCAAAACAAAAGAATTCATTATATCTTCCATTGGTATCTGCATTTTATTATTATAGGGACGGACTTCATCAAAAGAATGAACAAATAATACCTCTTCAAAAGTGACCACCGCATCCATTGTTTACTTATCTGGAAGCCATACATGTCAACCAATTGTATTCATTTCGGTAACACTTGAACGCACAAGGCGTTTTCTTATAAAATGAAACAATTACCTGTTGTCTTAGATAAAACATTCAGCAATAACATTTTTTTTTCACAATCAATGTTTTTATATTTAGCTATGAACAAAACCACAGCAAAATGTAACAATTCTAACAAAATATACATTTATCTTAATTCTTGTCTCACTGACTGTACCAAGCGTTAATAAGGTTTAAATTTCCATACAAAAAAAGAATGGGACGAATTGCAGAATGAAATTTTGATTAATTTTGATTTTCTGCGTTTCGTCCCAAATGGGCCGTAGGTACATGGGACGAATTACTGAATTACTCCCCTGACCGAGCCTGAAATAAGGATACATGTAAAACAACAGCCTTCTCCTTTGTTTTTTGAGTCAAATTATTCATGCCAATAAATATTATTTTATGGGTTCCTTACCCAAAGGGTAAAAATGTTCTCATGAACCGTGATACAAGTCTAGTACTAGTCTACAAGCTTGATAAAATTGTCACAGATGATGTATTTCTGTTGCTGTTACAACAAATACTAAAATCAAAATAAAATAATTATTTAAGTGGGACTCCCATACAATAAAAGTGATTTCTTTATAGATAACTGTGCGTTCCCCTTCGTGCGCGTGTCGGACCAGCACTCGGATATTGTTATGTATGTTCCCCGATTACTCGAGGACGCCTGAACCCATTTGGAAAATTATTTTACTTTGGGCATACTTTTACAGGTATCCCATATAAATTTAATCAAAATCTTTGGTACTCTCTACCAAAGACTGTGAGACATTGTTTGGCACTGAAGTTGGTGTTGAGTCTTAAAAAATTATACACGATAAGATAACTATATTTTTATTTATTTATTCAAACCTTCGTTGAGCCAAAAGCTACAATAAAACACATTTATACAAGGTTTTCTACCTATATTCACATTTATGTAAATACACGTTATTTCATTACGCATGTTAGTTTCACAAATAAATTCTTATTTAATTTTGTGACGTCTTTCATACTAAAGTCACATTAAGATGTTAGTACAATACAAAATTATTCATTACGCATTGCTAAATATGACAATTATTCAGCATGTCATTAAAATTAAAGTCATCTTAAATTATATTAGTAAAGTTACTATGACATACATTTATGAATACTAATGGGTACGATCAAAGAGCAACGCGCAAGGGTGCGCCATATTAACTAAGGTTATTAGGTTACGATATACATAAATAATTCTATGAAAAATATAGTTACAATCTATAATTAAGTATTTTATTTCAGACATCATCCTTAACATTAATAATTTTACGAGCGAGCAAAGATCTTAATGTCTACTTGGACAATATGATGTTTTTACGAGTTTCTGTGCGATGACAGTTAATATTATGTTTGATCGGAGCTCAATCAGAGTAGTCATGGGACCAAAAATATTTTTTAGTCAAGTCACATCAAGTCAAGAGGTTGCCGACATGAGTCGACAGTGTAGTCACACAGAATCAATTTGGAACGAACTATAATAGTAGTAACATGGATTATCTCAAACAAAAGTTGGAGCTATGTGGAACAAACTTTAAAAGTAAAATGTAGAGTTTGTGTCCATATTTTTTATATTTATACTTTCATGTATCAAATTTAGTCGAAGAAAATCTTCAATATAACGAAAGTGTATTGTTTTTTTGTACGCAAAAATAATAACGATTTACAATTTATGATAAGGACTTCTACTACTACAATCAAACATCATTTACTAATCCACCTGCCTCTTGTAACAGCACATGTCATCATGCATTGTTCGACAACATAGAACCTTAACCTACAATGAAAAAGATGCTATGACAGCCCCAACATTGCTACGGAACATCCACGGACGTCAATGGACGATTTTGCGCAATCCTACGTAGCAGCAAGAAGGATTGGCAGCGCAGTGTACTTTTGAGCGCTCTGCGTACGCGCATGCGCGCGATATGTGCAGCGGAACGAACTAAAAACTTTTTTGTGTGATACACTAGTGTTGTGCTAAAATTATTTAGTGATTAATAAATAATTTAGGTTTTGGTGGCTGGGGTGGGAGACGAGGGGCTTTTAGGTAAGCTACAGAACAGAATTGAAAATATTATTTATTTATTACAGTTTTGAAAGACTTCCAGCTATTAATATCTACAGATTATATAAAAACAAAAAGAATTAAAACAATAATTGTCAACTTTGTTATTAATTTCACAACAAAAGTTCATGGTTTTTAGTCACTTAGTTATTGATTTTAGAACAAATGTTGACGTCCAAATCGTCCAATCGTTACTTACAGCTTTCTTTTATATTGCTTCCTGGGTGCTACTAGTGAAGAAAAGGTGGCAGCAAACTGAGCGTCAACTTACAATAGAATTGATATTAAAAAACGTTCAAATAGGGTTACGTTTCTAGCGTACAAATATGGCAAGAATTGGAAGAAAAAAAGATAAGATAACAAAATTGCAGAGGAAGCTCTTGCCTAGCAGTGAGACACAGGTTGCTAATTAAAAACAAATAACAATTTGTCGGCTGCAATTTAATCACCTTTTGCAACTGACACTGCGGTCGGAATACAAAGTTAGATAAACAGGTTGGCCTAGAAAGTATCCGAGTTAGCCAACTCATGTCCTTCGCCGGTGGATATCCGTGCTTCTAATGCCTTAGATCCTATTTCAAATTATAGGTTAGTCAAGTTTTTTCTTTAAGAAATGTATTCAAGATTTTATTTTATCACTTTGTAGCCGTAATTACTATACACACCCGTATTACCCAAGCCAAATAACAATTTATTAGTACTAATAATCTAACTGCGGACGCACAAACAGACAGACATGGCGAAACTATAAGGGTTCCATGTTTACTACGGAACCCTAAATGTCAAGTTAACTAATCTGATCTTGAATATGTTATCGGTTGACACTAAAGTTCGATTTCGACATCATATCAGCAGTCCCAAGCTGTACATATACAGGCCGGGCGCGAAAAATAAAATATTGTAACGTAAATGTTGCAAAGAATACCTATAATCTGAGTATAATCAATCATACATTCGTTTTATTCGTTCTTTAGCATTAAAATTCATGCGGGCGCCTGTTGTAAAAGAATTTCATCTTCTTCATTTAAGCGCATTTCCGATTGCAAATACAGCTGCTACGAAGCCTGAGGTGCGCTTTTTCGCTTTTTCTAGTCCACATAATAATATGCATGCCAATAGTCACACAAGGATGGTCATAAAATAATTACAGTCACGTTAAATCACAATAAATTCTAACTTCCCCAATAAATTCTAGCTTTTATGCGCCTGCGCTGCGTTGACTCGACTGTGTGTGGAGATCCGTGAGAGAGAAAAAGTGATGTTTTGCAAACTCTTAGTCATTCACTATCATTAAACATCTTATCATTAAATTTCTTGTTTTTCATGGTAAATTAGTCGTAATCTAATTATGTTTTGTGCATACTCAAATGATAAAAATCCTGTTAACGTTTCTGCCCTGGCAATGAACATTTATTCGGTACATTATGCGGACATTTATTCGGCATTAATGCAATGCGCTTGATATGCGTGCGTGAACCCATCTCTACACACGACCGTGTGGGATAGTATGTTTCATATTTATTATAAATTATACTATTGTTGGTATAGTAACTCACAATACAAGTCCGATCCGTTTCTGAAATATTTGTTACTAAACGGCTGTATACATTGTGTGAACACGTGAAAAAGTTTACGGCAAAGATTCAAATGTTTATACGTCAATAAGTAGAATTTAAATTAAGTATATTGTATATTTAAATACAATTTATTTTTAAAGAAAAGCTACCGATACCAGCGCTTTGCAACGACCACTGCTGAGAAGAGTAGTATACCTCTTACCAACTTATAAAATGTACTCGGAAAAGTAACATTTCATACAAAGTGATTAGAATTTTTTTTGACGTTTTTAGTACCGACTACCCAAAGTCGGAATTCGCAACTACAACCACCTAGGTACCCAGCGCGTGACCCGAAACACAGTTGGTCGGTAATTTTTTTTATGAGAGAAATTTTTTTTTTATTAAAATCGGCTTTACCAATAGTGACAGGGAGTAAAAACAACTATTTTTATGTAAGTAAATTGTGATGTATGTTTGTTCAATTTGGTAATGCACTATGATTTACCAATAGACCTTGAACGTAGTCGTGTTGTCTTGCAACTACATTGTGAGAAGCTTTCAATTAATGCGGCCTATGAAGATAGGTTTAGTGAAAGAGCAATATAAAGCAATACATAATGGACGAGCAATGAGTAGTTTTAAAACAAACTGCGTCTAACAGGTCACGTTCAATAATTTATTTAATACTAACTGTGCCCGTGGGTGTCACTCCCCGTGGGAATTTCATGATAAAAACTATTCTATGTCTTTCCCTGGGTATTAAACTATATCCATATCAAATTTCATCTAAAAAGGTTCAGTGGTTGAAGCTTGAAGTGTTGAACCACCTTTTATTTTTACAACAAACAAATATACAAACTCAATTTCGCATTTATAATATTAGTATGGATTTGATAATTTACAAATAAATCGTTTTAGAAATAGTTACTCACATAAACAAACTAAAGGTTGTCATTTGTCATTTATTAACCGAAAAATACATATATGGTTTTTTTTTTTGGTTTTTCACATTTGTTTCTTATAAATGAGAGCGAAGTAAACAGTAAAAGTCTATTTATATATTGGTTAATTGACTAATAGACTTTTAATACTAATTACTATACCTTAAAACTATTTCATGAATAACATTTCAAAGTATTATTGATAAAACGAGTTAGTTTTAAAGCGGTCACTTCCGCCCTGAAGGTTTCACCGTGTTAAAAGTTAAACCATGTCCGTTTTGTACAAACATACTTGTAAGGAAGAATAATTACAAGTATGTTTGTACAAAAAAAAAATTATAAGGCTGCTTCTCTATCAAAACATATTACATCTCATTATTATTTAAAAGTTAAACTAAACGCATCTCTCTCTAAACATTTTGATCTGACTATTATGATAGTCTTTTTTTTAAGAACCTGTAGTAATTTGTAAGAAAAAATGAAAAGGTTTCTTCAGGGGTCATGCGTACGCTGCCCTCCAGGTTCTGCAAGGGTTATAGCTTTATCTTGTGTTTGGCTGTCTATCTGTATGTCTATTAACTTGTTTTTCTACATTTCTCTCTTATTAAGCGCGTTAATAGTTATCAGTTTATTACTGGTATTATACTTTTAGAGCTGCCTATAGGCATCTAACACCATCTTCTTAAAAATATTTTAAAAAATGGTTTTTGGTAACTGTTTATTTTTTATTTTATAATGACAAAAGTCCATAAACACCGTTCATCCTCCCATTAAATAATTCACACATTATCTCCGTAGAAAAATTACGTCAGGCACATTATATTTAGTTAATCTATTTCAATTACTTAACGCTACTTAGTCTTCTTAATGTCACCTAATAAAGGCGTATTGTGATTTGTGAATCACTGCTTTCGAAATAGCGCATTAAAGTATGATCTACGGCTAAAGTTACACAAAGATTCCTTTACAAAAGGGATGTAGAAAGACATTTAATAAAAGAACACATTGACTAATGATACCTAATATAGATGTAGAAACTTCTCGAAAAATTATTATAATATAATTGCTGCACAACATTATAAACCTATGGTATTAGTTTGTCTCTTTTGTAAATTATAGTTAGAATGTTTTACGTGTTAGGACGATCGAGGGAATAGGTGAGAATAAGATCATGCACCCAACACTATTCTGATTTTGTTCTATTTGCACGCTCTCCTCACGCTAAACCAAGTCTTAGGGCGTACTACCATTGCTTCTTATTGCGTATGTTTTCCAAATAAACAGTAGTTTAATATTTCCATCTTTCTTCACAGTCATGCATGTACTTGCACAATATTTACTATGATACATGAGCCGTGAAACTTTGAATGATGTGTCAATTTTTGTGCCAAAACGGTAAAGAAACGCCCGATTTCGCAAATCGATGGGTGTATGCAATAATCCACGACATCTGTGAAGTTGACCGAGCGAGCGAAGTTCAAAGGGTCGGGTGTAATTCATTATTTAATTTTTTATTTGCCAATTTATGTTCACGGAAAATTTATACAGAGAACTCATAAAATAAAAGTTGTAAAGCACTACTTATCTCAAAAGAGATCTCTTCGAGTAGGCCTGTGAGAGATGTTTATATAAGAGAGACATACAGCCGTTTCATACATCATAGGATAAAGTAAACTAAGGAATAAAAAAATGTATTTGGAGCAAGGAATTAAAACAAGTCATTATTAAAAAATATATGTTTACCCAGTGTCACTCTCACAATAGGCATGACAAATGGAAAAATGTATGTGGTCCATAGTTTAGATTACAACAATGTACCATACAAAATATTGTACACGTATTTTTTCTTTTCTCTGAGAAACCAAAAATGACAAAGATACAGCGCATATAAATTTCGCGTGACGTCACGGCTGGGTACGATTTTTACTTAAGTGTGACGTCGCAAGCCCCTACTCTGGAACTTTGACGCTCCGTATCTTTGTAAATTTTTAATTTTTTGGTAAACTGAAAAATACAGGTCCATTATTTTTGAATAATCTTAAAGAGAGACTAATTACAATCATATTTTCGGACCCTGTCGTCACCCCTATTAAGGTGAATCTTACGACAACCCTCAAGCTTAAATCTTTTGAGCCGTCATGGCTGCAGAGTGTCCAATAAAAATAAACATACTCGAAAAACGTAACCCTCCTTCTGACACAGTCAGGTAAAAATAAATTAATTACTCCACATAAAAGAAGATCTCTAAAGACAAAGAAATCTCTATAATCGTTACGTTATGACACTTATTATGATATAACAACCATTGCTAACGTTTCCAGCAAAGTTCAAAAGAGTTCTCAGTTTAAGGTCATGCCTACACTACACTACAATGTTGTAATAAGGCTGATCCTTATCTGCAACAACCATCATAAGCAATGACTGGCCAGGCTTTATTACACTCAAATTTACAACTATTCTGCTGATATTATTACGTCTTTTGTTTTAAGATATAACATTTTTTTACAAGCTTTTATTTAGTTTTACCTGTCCCGCTGTGTCTGTTTGTTCTTAAATCTTGCTTTGGACCCACTTCAGTTTCCGATTGAGTTGAACTTTGCGTGCCAATGCTTTATTATGATGATGAAGCTGGAAGGTGGTCATGCATGGCGTCTTTGTGATAAAACAACATAACCCCACCGAGTTTGGGCTCGATTGATTCATCTTGAGGAGCCCTTTTTGGTCTTTCGTACAAAAAAAAAGCTTGTTTTTTAAAATATTTTCTTAATAATTACTTACTTGTTTATCAATTGCGCCTAAGATTTCTGGAACTGTGTTTTACATATTTAATAATAAAGAATACCAGTGCCTGAGCCTTTTTACCGAGTGACTTATTGACTATATTATAATATTAATAAATCGTTTTATAGTATTTACTCTTCAGTGGCTCAAATATACGTATACACGCAAAAATAACGTTGATCCAATGAGAACAAACACACTATTATATTACATTTATAATTCATTAGTTAACTATGTTTGTTATTTGTATTTAACTAAAAACCAGGTTAACGTGTACTCATGACCAATTTTGACATGAGAGTTCACTTTGCTTGACCAATAACTACAAAAGGCAACCGACCAAGGCAAGAGGAAGGCGTTACATAATGATAACGCACGTCCTTTCAACGAAATATTAATGATACAGAAATTATACTAAATAGTAAGTAAAATGTAAGCTCATTGGAACAGACTATAAATAGGTATATGTATAAAAATAATTTATCAAATTTGTAGGAGTATATAATATATAAGAATATATAATATAGCTCTAGACTTTAGACTAGAGGAATGATATTATTAAGATACTAGCTGAAGCCCGCGACTTCATTCGCGTGCACTTTATATCTCTGGAAAATGCTCATCAGGCTGAACAACTTTTACTAAGGCGACATTTTTATATCTCTTATAGTTTTGCTGGACCATTATGGTTCTGCATCAGGCGTTTCATTTTCCAAAATCATTTATACCCTATGTGTTGCCCAGGCTTAATAGCTATATAACAAAAAAAGTTGCATTCGAATCCGTCCAGTATTTCCGGAGATTAGCGTGTACAAACAGACATACAGACAAACAGACAGACATTTTTTTTAAATTCTTACTCTATTACTATGTCTCCATCGCCCCCAATATTTTTTTGGAAAATATATTTAATGTAGAGACACACTTTTTTTACCGTTTTATTATATGTATAGATAGATATAGATGAAGCATAATTGTATACAATAATACACAAGAATACTAGAACAAATAATTTGGGTTCAAAATTATACAAAATTGCTGCAATATTACAAAAGTTATGTGCATTTGCACATTAGCATATGACTACATACTAAAAAATAATATTCAGAGAAAATCAATCTTTGAAATTATAAAATCTAGGACAAAAAATGTAAAAAGAGACTCATACATAACATAACTTAAAAAAACTTTTCGCTTGATTAAAAAAGTTAAGTCAATGAATTTTTTGTCGAATGACTTTTCTACTATCCATATTTTATGCCCTTAGGCATAGCTGCAGTTGCAGTGGTGCAGTGAAAGTAGCCCATTATATGCACATTGCAACAGTCTCATCTGACGACAAAGCCATCAGTTGTATAATCTGTCTTGTCCCGTGGTATTGTCTTTTAAGGGAATTGCTTTGCCGGTTGATTGGCATAATAGGACTGAAGTATGGACTCTAAATTGAGCTACAGAGCTCTGTACAGAAGTTCTTGCTCGGTTGTCACAAAAAAATTATGTGCGAACGCCAGAACTTGAACATTTATATTTCTGGACGTTTTTCCAGTTGGACAATTATCAAGCTGTTCTGTTGGACATTGGACGGTGCGAGCGATAAGCAAGTTAGGTATCGCTGAATGTGAGATGAATATTAATAGGTGCTCCTGTTAGTGGCACTTTATTTTGAGTTTCTCCAAACTTTAGAAAGGGACGTAAAACAAACGATCATAGTAGATATCGCTATTTAGTTGAGTTTCTAAAAGCCATGTCAGATGTAGCAAGGCAGCGTGAAAATTTTGACACCAATGTTGGTTACCTATACATTGAGACTGGAGAGGATTTCTGAAGGGTTTGCTCATAACTTATAGGACCGGAGTTAAACTCTGGAGGGTTTACTCAAAACTAAGTTAAGACTGGAGAGAATCTCTGAAGGGTTTAGTCAAAATTAAAAAAAGAAACAATATTTTGTCACAGACACCGGCTCGTTTAAGTTTACTCAAATTTCCAGTCTTTACTTCAAAGCTAGTAATTCGATAGTTATGTTGACACCGATAGCGTATACTTAGGGCATGTACTTTATACTATTGAACTAGTGAGAATGGGGCCGACTTTTTGCTGCAACGTTGCCTCGTTTCCACCAGAATTATGCACCTAGCATAGCACCCGCATAAGGTTCTCATAGTACAGATAATGAGGCAGTGTTACGTCTTTATCTCTTAAGGTTTTAGACGGAGACAATGGTTTCAAGACCCGAAAGACCTTATATATGCTTGATAATATTTTTAAAGATGAATGGGAATGAGAAATAGTGACAAGTTGCTAGCCTAGCTAGTTGTAAATTGTTTACATAATTTCATCTACCCGTTTAGTATAAAGTTGGGAAATGCTGCGTCCTTGCCACTCTCAACTTAATTTTCCATAATTTGACATTCGTACTATTTTATTTTAAATGTTTGAAGAATAGACTTCCAGCCCTTAATTGCGTAATAAACGCACGTGAAGGACCCGTAGGTTAAGCTTAAAGGTTACGGCGGCGGTACGGAACGATGTCACAAGTTTTACATAACCATTGCGTCGTAAGACACGCGACATGTAGGTACTTGCAAATAAAACGGTGCGGCCTACATTGTCCTCGACTCCTTGGGCTCTGAATGTACGGTGATTTACATTATGGTCGAAATTGTTTTCTTTTTAACATTAAAATTACAATAAATCGATTTACAAATAGAGATACCATCAAAAATCCTATGGAATGTTTATAAATGAAATGCTAGATCGGTGGCCCCCATAAAACTGTCGTCGTACGACCTTTCTTCAACGTCCATTTCACCCTTTTATTACATTTTCTTTCTGTCAACTTATTGACTAACTCGAGCCACGTTATAGAACTTCGTTTTAAAAATAGTAACTACAACTGAAACCACAATTTTACAGAGTTGTCCCCAATCTGTGAAACACGCTTTGAAAAAATGCGAGGAATATGATTTTAAGAATTAATCCATGCATGAAACGTTCACAAAGATGCACCGAAAATGATTCGCTGCACCGCAACAGATAAATTTCTCAATATCTGTGAAAGGATCATATGTTTAGGTTTTGTAATTGCGCAATATTGCAATTTAGTCAACTTCCAAGTCGTATGCGCTGCATTCACGAGCAATCATGCTACAGAATTATGGTTTAAGTAAACAGTTAATAATATACCTATCGGTGTAATATTAACTAAGCGTTCACGCTTTAATAATAATTTACGGAGTAGACAGAAACAAGCGTAACATGGAATACGAAAATTAGAAGTAGTGACAGGTTGCTTACCTTACCATATCGTCTTACCCATTCTTGCTCCATGTTTTTTTTTTTAACTTTTTGAACCAACTAATATTTCCTAATGTATTGTTACATTTCAGGATGTTCAAACAAAACCTAAAAGTAGAATTAAAAAAGACAGAAAAACAATATGGGTGTGAAAATAATTATTTGAAAAAGTGATTAAATTATTTCTTTGTCAATCTATTAGAATTCAAATATCAAAGAAACTGGTTTTATTTAAGTCACGGTCGAAACCTCTAGTTAACTTATGTTCAGATCTATTATAGTTATAGCTGTTTCCTGCATACTATTAAACCCACAAACATTTTCAAGGTCTTTTCCCTTTGAATATTTATTTATTAGAAAGAAGTTCCTTTTACGTATGTATGTAGGCACGTACTTGGCGAATGGGGGGCTAGGTGAAAAAAAGTGTAAGATATTTCCGTTACGAACTTTATAGGGGCTGGAATTTTTGGGGGCTTCTTTTTTCTGTATCTTCGTTCTAACCGAGTGTTCCACGACACTCAGTTTTTTCTTGTTTTTCATGTAATATCTTACCTATTTGTTTCGCAATTGTTTCGCAATGATAAGGTTTTATTTACATATCTTTACACCCATTAATATGCCCATGGGCGGCAGTGCAGTTAAAAAACCTGTTTAGACTATTTTACATTAATTTAATAACATTTATCAGGTTAAATATAATGATAGTTATTACGTTAATGGATTCTTTTTAAGAGCTTTCTATTAAGAATCTTCTAAATCGGCCTAGTCATTTGTAAACCTTTTTGCATCTCTCAAGTGTTAAAAGTAGAGGCAGAAAAAAAAAATAAACGTTTTTTTATTGAGTGAGCTAAATTCTTAGAATCTATTCTGACAATCCGAAATAATATACATGTTGTTTGGTAACCCTATTTGTTGTTTGATCAACGATAACTCGAGTATTATATTCATAGTAGAGACAAAAATGAATCAAAATATATTTTTGTCTCTACTGTGACTTGTTGTGGTATGTGTCAGTTGTTCTTGAACTTATAAATTACAACTACATATTCAGTTAACATATGTATTAGGATCAAAGTTAACTAGGAAACTAACAGATATACTTTTCAACATTCCAGGTCCCATGAAACACTGAAAAATGGGGGTCCTATCAGTAGCCACAGCAGCTGCCAAATCAGCACTAACCATAGCCGGCATCGGAAAGCTGACCTTCATACCTCTCATGCTAGCATGGATGGCCTACTTCAACTACGACCTGGTAGACCCTGAGAACAGGCCTTTTAACCAGAAGAATTTGAGAGAAATGTATGATTTTGTAATAGTGGGAGGAGGGTCGGCCGGGTCGGTGCTAGCTAATAGACTGTCAGAGGTGGAAGGTTGGAATGTCCTGTTGCTAGAAGCTGGAGGCCATGAAAATGATATTAGTGACGTGCCGCTGCTTTCACTGTATCTGCATAAGAGCAAGATGGATTGGAAATACAGGTATGTATTAATACATTTTCTTGTTACCCTTTTGAGTAGACGTACGGTTACAAATACAGGTAGGTATGGCACTTCATAGAAACAGAGTAACAAATATACCTAGTACTACTACAAACGAAACAATATATCTTGCACACACACGTCAAATGTGTGAGTTAAAAAATCAGGGTCTCCACCACAGTATTTGTTGCTTTACTTACCTGTTTTCATCACTCGGAAATCTATAAAAATTTTGTTCTTTATAGTTTTCCGTGGATAAACAATGATAATATGCGCAGTTTCTCACCATTATGATTATTTTATACTAAGTGACTCGCGTAACGTCAACGTGCGACTAGCAACAACCCTGTTTTATAGGCGCTTACAAGGCCCAAAAACGGGGGTGGGATTGCGGGGACGCCAGATTGCGGGAGACGGTGCGAGTTTCGGTTCTGTATGTAATACTATTATTAATTCTGTGGTTACAGACGCGACTAATATTATTTTATCATTTATAGAACTCAACCTCAGGACACCGCTTGTCAAGCGATGATCGACAAGCGCTGCGCCTGGACCAAAGGGAAGGTGCTCGGAGGATCCTCAGTTCTTAACACCATGCTGTACATAAGAGGCAACAAGCGGGACTTCGACCAGTGGGAGTCGTTCGGAAACCCAGGGTGGGGCTTCGAAGATGTGTTGCCGTATTTCAAGAAATCCATGGACCAGAGGAATCCTTATCTAGCTCGCGATAAAAGACATCATGCTACAGGTACTATTTACTTTAATATATTTCAAAGTGCTTCCATCTTTTTTTATCATGAGAGCTTTTGAAACAACATTAATTATTATTAACTCAACATTACAGTACTATATTAACATAAATGCTATAATTATTGAATTTCACTCGACATTAGTGAGAATTCCGAATATGATAGGTAAGTTGTTAAAACATTACCTTAGTATCGAAACTTACAAATTATTCGGATGTGGAAATTATTATAAATTATAATAGATACTTATATCTAGTAATTATCCGGTGTACCTATTAATAGATAACATTTACTATTGACCCAGATAAAATTTTATTTTATTCAATTACTCATTCCAGGTGGTTATTTGACCGTGCAGGATGCGCCTTACAACACACCTATCGGCGCGGCTTTCCTGCAGGCCGGCGAGGAGATGGGCTACGATATCGTGGACGTTAATGGAGCGCAGCAAACCGGATTTGCCTGGTACCAGTTCACGATCCGACGAGGAACCCGTTGCTCCACAGCTAAGGCCTTCCTACGTCCAGTAAGGCTGCGACAAAACCTGCATGTTGCTCTTTTCGCGCATGTCACCAAAGTATTAATAGACAAAGAAACTAAAAGAGCATATGGAGTTGAATTCCACAGAGATGGAGAAATGCATGTCGTTTATGCTAAACGCGAAGTTATTTTAACTGCAGGAGCTGTTGCATCTCCCCAACTACTGTTACTATCTGGTATTGGACCTAAAGAGCATCTTCAAGAGGTCGGCGTAGATGTGATTCACGACTCACCTGGAGTTGGCAAAAACCTGCAAGATCATATAGCGGTTGGAGGAATATTATTTAGAATAGATTACCCAATCAGTTTAGTCATGAATAGACTCGTCAATATTAATTCTGCATTACGTTATGCTGTCACTGAAGATGGCCCTCTAACATCCAGTATTGGGCTTGAAGTAGTTGCGTTTATAAATACTAAATATGCAAATAAATCAGATGACTGGCCAGATATGGAGTTTATGATGACTTCTTGTTCGACACCATCCGATGGCGGGACGCAAGTCAAGAAAGCACATAGTCTCACGGACGAATTTTACAATGAGGTCTTTGCAGAAATTAATAACAAAGATGTATTCGGGATTTTCCCAATGATGCTACGCCCAAAAAGCAGAGGTTTTATTAAACTGAAATCTAAGAATCCTTTCGACTATCCTCTGATGTACCATAACTATCTGACGCATCCAGACGACGTCGGAGTTTTAAGAGAAGGTGTGAAAGCGGCTGTAGCAGTAGGCGAAACTCAAGCAATGAAACGTTTCGGCGCCAGATTCCATAGTAAGCCTTTGCCAAACTGCAAGCACCTTCCACTATACACTGATGAATATTGGGACTGTTATATAAGGCAATATACAATGACGATATATCATCTTTCTTGTACAGCAAAAATGGGGCCTTCGAGTGACCCTATGGCGGTTGTAGATCCACAATTACGGGTTTATGGCATTGAAGGTCTTCGTGTTATAGATGCTAGTATAATGCCAACTATTACAAATGGGAATATTAACGCCCCAGTCATCATGATTGCAGAAAAAGGAGCTGATATGATAAAGGAATCATGGTTACCAAAGAGGAAACGAAGATCGACTGACGAATGCTCCAAAATAGAGCTATTAGGCAATGTAACTAATGTTCCTCTATGTAGAATAGAAAGATGATAAAGGGTTTTATTTTGTAATAGGCCATATTGTAGTAGAGGTCGCTGCTTTAAATACCAAAATAGTGAATTCGTTTGTAAGTGGTTTGTGATATCAAATGGTATTTGATAACTTTAGTTATAATCACATTTCTAGTCTTATAAAAATCACAACAAGTATAGACTATAATATTATAAGATGTTACCAAAACAATTGTTTTATGTGGATCAAGTTTTATTGATCAAAGAAAGTAAGTACTAACATTTTGTGTTCATGGTGAATATTTCGTTACTTAATTACTAACAAAATCACTACTAGAATAGGTAAAACATTGTTTAGTTATTTAATGGCAAAAGTTATATTTATATAAAAAGTTATTTTTTTAATAAAATATCTATAAGTACCGGTAGAATTTTTGCACTATCGACTAAAAAAGACCGTAGGCAAACGATTGTAAATATTATTATGTAAAAACATTTTTATAACTAATGTTTGTACGGTTACAGTTAGCTGGGGTTGTTCTGATTTGATCATCTACTCCTTCGTACAGTCGTTGACCATACATACATATTGAACAACTCGTGTGAAGGAGTGAGGAACTTCTGACTTTGGTCCTCAGACCACACATCATTTAATTGCAATGTGTTATGATATATTTCAATGGATATAATTAAATATATTTGGGGTTTCTACCTGTTCGTTTTATTTTAAAAACAAAACGTATCGTGAAACATTTAAAACCTACAAATATAGGTAATATTTATGTGTACAGATATATTTCTTATCCCAACTAATATTATAAATGCGAAAGTGAGTTTGTATATTTTTTTGTTTGTTTGTTACCTCTACATGCTTTAACCACTGAACATATTTAGATAAAATTTGGTATAGATATAGTTTCAGATTCAGGAAAGGACTTAGGATAGTTTTTATTCCAAAATTCCCATGGGGAGCGAAGCCCGCGGGTACAACTAGTATTACATATACTTATAGATTTTGAATTTTTATACCTATTAGTTATATTCTAAGTATATTTCAAAGTCAAGTGCAAGTTGCCAATAAAGCCAGCGCGTGCCGAAAATGATTATATAAAAACAATTTTCCGGATAACCCCTGACCAATTACTATGTAATGGTGTTTTTATTACATCATTTGCATTGCACTGACCTACATCCTACATTCTCACACCATAATGAAACTGCAAAGAATGTACCGCAACTAGCGTCACCTGGTGGCTGATACGGAAAATAGCTTACACATTGTGAATAGAAGACAGCGCCATCTAGTGGATTTTTTGTGAAAATGAAAGGCGCTTATATCCGAGTTGGTATGGTGCTTACCTCCTTAGTGAAAGTTTATTAGGTTGAAAAGCAACGAAACGATGCCTCGACTACAAACATGACTAAATACTTAACGAAATATTTCACAGATGGCCTTTGTGGTCATTTATCGTATTTTCTCTTATACTGTAGGTGGGCAACTCCATTCCTTTATACTATTAGTTATACGAACGAATAGGCTTTATATATGCTTCATAGGAGATGGATAGATAAGGTATTTTAGTGCAGAGTAGGTTTTTTTCTTTCTGTTATTTTTTCTTATTATTCTGGATCTTTTTATAATTACATTAGAAATGGCCTTTATAGCCTATACTAGCTGCGCCCCGCGGTGTTACCGGCGTCTAAAGTAACCTATGTGTTTATCCAGGGAATCAGCTTCCTGCATACCAAATTTTATCAAAATGGTTCCAGCCGTTCGCGCTTGAAGAAGTAACAAACATACACACAGAGTCACAAAGTTTTGCCTTTATAATATTAGTGTGATAAGATGAGATATTGTTGATCGCAGATGATGGAAAATCTTTGCACAGAGAAAGATTCTACTCGTTCTCTGTTACACCTATATCTTCCTCAGACAGAAAGTCGGTCGGTCTATTCTGCCGAAAACACACGGCGACATAAACGACACAGATACGTCTATCAGTGGGTGTCTTTAAACAAACCGATCCGTTACAGGGATAAGCCGAGAAGAGCAGAAGCCAAGTGGGGTTACTCTGACAACAGTTTGTGTGACTGTGGGGTCACTTAATTCATGGTCCTTCTTTTGTCATCTCCCAACTGCCGGACTCTTTGTACTAAGGCAGATATGAATGTGGCCATGAAAGGGTTCTGGTCTAATAATGTTCAAACCATGGCCGACCTACTCTCAAGCCCGAACTGCCCAACATCTTGTACAATAGAGGACTTAAACTCTGCTAATGACAGGGGAGTAAATGTGACCACAAACTAGTTCACAACTATATAAAATTAAATTTTTAACGAAAAAAAACAACAGACTTCAATTTCTTTTCGGAGTTTCTTCCATATCTTCAAATTTCTTCATCATGTCTTCATTAAATTAATATGGGACCAACTTGGGAGTAAAGGCTTTCAAATCAAAAAGAATCATCAAAATCGGTCCCCGGTTGTCGAAGATATCGCGTAACATACATACAAAAAAACATACATTCGAATTGATAACCTCTTCCTTTTTGAAGTCGGTTAAAAATCGAAGAAGAAGGTCTAATAATATTAAATTTGAGCCATTTCGGCTCGATAAGATAAGTAGGTGTGAAGTACCGATCATGACACCCATTTGCCTGCGGGTGCAGCACAATCTGCACAATGCAGTGACTTGCAGTTCTGGGAACATTGGTGTTAAATTATGCAATGCGTCTTTACCAGTATGGCTTGGTTGCGTAATGTTTGAACTTCCTCTCAGGTGTTTAACTAAAACGGTAAGTAGATACTGTTTACGATTTTGACTTTCGAGGAATGATGAAAGATTTTGATCAACTCTACCGTTCATTACATTAATTCGCTCATTTCAAAGGTTAGAGAGATTATAATAATTCAAATAATAAAAGTAATATTATAATAAATATATGTATAATTGACGACCTCCGTGGCATGATAGTCAACACGTTAGACCGCCAATCCGAAAGTCCTGGGTACCCCGGGCAGGGCAATTTGGAAAATGGCCCTTTTAAAATGTCCTGGGTTTTGGATGTTTGTATACATGTATTTATTATAAAATATGATATCGTTGAGTTAGTATCCCATAATACAAGTTTCAACTTACTTAAGGCTAGCTCAATTAGTGTCATTTGTCCCTATATATGTACTTATTTATAATAAATCAAAGGTCATGATTTAAATTATATTTGGTAGGTACAATGCTATTAAACATGTAAAAGCCTTGAACACTTAAACAAATCCTATTTAAGAATTATTTTGTTATTTTTTGCTTTTTATAAAACAGACTGCTCATTTTTCTAAGTATATTTCTAAAGTGGATAATATGCGGATTGAGTCAAACGAATTCTAAAAGTGGCACCAATAGTTGACGAATTAAATAGCCACCGCCAGACCTAGTATGAGTTAGTCTGGCCATCTGGCTAAGTAAATAGTCGACTTGAAAGTTGGGTATAGATGAAAAGGTAGACCGAGAAAGAAGTGGGAAGAATGCGTGAAAACAGATATGAGGGAACGTGTAACTGCCTTCGTGGTGTAGTGGTTAGAGCGTTCGGCTCATATCCGGAGGTCGCGGGTTCGATTCCCGGCGAGGGCAACGACTTTGTGTTGTTGTCCTAGTTTGGATAGGACATTGCAGGCTGATCACCTGATTGTCTGATAAGTAAAGATGATCCGTGCTTCGGAGGGCACGTTAAGTCGTCGGTCCCGGTCACACAGTCTTTGACATTGGTCGTTACCTAAAACCATGTCAGAGGCCTTTAAGGCGGTTTAAAAACTCTTGACACTAGTGTTAGTCACTAGCACACACGATAAGAAGAAGGGAACGGGTCAACGGAGGGTTAGTAGATAGTAAAGAAAATTTATGAAGAAGTTTATCTCATCATCGAATCTGACCTCAAATAGGCGAGACAAAAAGAATAAGCAATATCGTAGTATCAGTGGTTACTCAAGCGTAAATAATGATACAATGCATCCAATTAAAATCGGAAGTAACGTATAAATAGGTAAGTAGGTCCAATCCCCGTAACAAGACATTTAATCTAAGCTAAAATCATTACATAACTCACTTACAAATCGGTTAAAGGTTATATCATCACCGGAGAGCTTTTGTCAAGGGTTCCGATATTTAATAAATATGATAATGTTACGATGAATCGAATTGATATTTATGAATAGTTATTGAAATTGATAAAATGTGAGGTTCGTTGCATAGAATGTCATATTATATGTATATGACCAAATAGTGAAACGAGAATATTTAAATATTCATATTCTTTTGAGCGCCATTGACCACTTTGGTTGCAAAACGTTCGCGTGATTGGGACGCCAATGACGACTTAGGGCCGATTTCATCGTTTTCATTGATAAACAAGTTTAGCAAAACTGAGTTTAACATAACTGAGTTCAAATGTTTGATTTGATCTCGATCAACTTCCAATGAATTTTACCGTCAATTCGGAGCAAATTTTTGATCGCGCTTACGAAAACGAAGTTCACCTAAACTCATAGACAAAAAAGCACAGATTACAGTAAAAATCATGTGATAGTTTTCATTTCACGCAGAAAATATGAATAACAGATAAGTAAAACTCATTGATTTAAAACCGGTAAAGAATCGCGAAGGAACGGAACGTAAATTAAAAAGTATGGACCTATCTATGTCAATATTGTCAATCAAAGTTGTTAAATCTCGGCATTGACTTGACATTTGTTTGATTGAACGCGTTTAGAAGCGTTAAACGGCCAATATCGGACGTTCAGATTGCTAAACGCGTTTAGCTCCAAACGCGATTAGTTTTTGTCGATGAAATCCAAAGGAACCGGTTAACGTGCGTAAACGAGTTTAGCTTCAATTGATCGCGTTTTACTTCAACGATGAAATCCGCACTTAAGTTGTACTAATTTTACTTGGCTTGGCGTCGGGGGTAAAGTAGCGTGTAAGCGCTGACGTGCAAGAGGTCAAGCAAGCATTTCTGATCTCCGTGGCTCTTTTTCGCCCAAAGAATAAGCTTTGCTTCACAGCAAGGAAACGCAGCCAGTGTTCTGGCCATTTTACCGCACGGATATTAAGAACCTCTATCTTCTTCTTATCGTGTGTGTTAGTGACTAACACTTGTGTCAGAGTTTTTAAACCGCCTTAAAGGCCTCTGACATGGTTTTAGGTAACGATCAATGTCAAAGACAGTGACCGGGACCGACGGCTTAACGTGCCCTCCAAAGCAAGAACCTCTATAATTATATTACATATTTTAATTTATTTGTGTTACGGTTTATTCCATAAAAGAGGAATTAAATGAAAAAAAAAACATGTAAATCTTTTGTATTCCATTATCATCGCAGACTAACAATCATCCTTAGCGGACTGCTACAAAGCCCGTGGTTAAGGTACCACAGACGATATCGATTAAATGCACGCTAAGCAAGTGCTTATTTTAAATAAAATCTATATTAGAACATCTCTCCTCCGGGCGGGCGACTGCAGGCGCCTGTAGTCGCCCGCTAACACCCTCGACAAAGTGAGAACGGGGACTCACATTGCGCGGGACCTTAGGAGATTCCGCTCTGTTCCCTTTGTAGCGTCGTGTTGCATATATGCAACGTACTGGTTTTTGAAGTGAAAACTTCTTTAGCGGCGTTGTGCACTTTTTTTGGAAAGGGTAAAAAATCTTAAACTCGCGTCAGGACCACGTGTCCTGATCGAAAATTCGTAAGACGGCGCAGGGCGCTTGCGCGAATTTTCGTGTGTGTTTATGTTACGTTACGTTCGTGTGTGTAATGTGTCATGCTTGTGACATTTGTGACAGACTGTGGTTCAGAAAAGATTTGAAATATTTTATACTGATAATTAAAGCAATTCGTGCAAAATTATTCCCTAACCATTCCAAAATATCAAAAATGCACAACGTTAATATTCAAGTTTTCACTTCTGCCGGTACTCCCAGAGTGCAACCCGTCGTTTTTTTTTATTTTATTAATTATTTTTATTACTTTTAATATTTTTTAAATGTTTTAAATTCAGTTGTAATATCCTTTTGGTATTTAATAAAAGAAAATAACTGTTCAATAAATCTTTATTATTTTTTCTTTTTTTGTCTATGCCAAGTCAACTTTCTTGCGACAATCAAAGCTTTTCTTGAGCCAAAATCCATTTTTATTTAAAAAAAATATTTTATATACTTAATATTGTCAAATTGACCCAAAATAAACTGCATAAAATAGGAAATTAAACATATTTTTATAATTCATATATAGAAATAACGAAAATGAAAAATTATTCTATTTTATAAAGGGGGGCTCTTTTTCGAAAATTCTAAACTTTTTAAAATTTTGGCCGCTAAACAAAGCAAAAAAATTTTTAAAATAATTTTTCCCGTGTTATTTGGATAATTATTGACCAATGATGTAAGTTTTATGAAAATCGATAAATTTGCGCTACAAAGGGTTAACAAGTACCTACATATATTCATTCTGAGCCGCAAGATCGAGTGTCACTTGTGACAGAAGGCCCCTTACGCGTCTGCTGTGCATCATCAAGTTCTAGATCATTTTCCCGTCGCATGGTTACGTATTCAACTAGTGCAGTAGTTTAGTCATTTTCCAGTGCACTAGGAATACAAAATAATCAGCGAAAGTGAGAAGTCACTTGGGACATCAGGAAGTTCTGTTTATAGAATTTATTACAGTCTCCTTGACTGTGACTTTAAAGGAGTTTTCTTCATTCAATAGTTTTTACTCTTTAGCAATCAGAAATCTTTGTCAGAATACATTAGAAAATAATTATCAATACTATTTTATTATAGTCACTGTATATTTAGCCTGCAAGCAGACGTAGGAGCTACAGGAACTAAGGAACATATTGAGTTAATGTAAAGTATAAAGTAACTAATTTATACTGTCAGTTTACTTATAAGCTAAATATTTCTTTAGGCTATAAAATAATTTATCTAAAAGCCGTTTTGACAATTTATTTTTGAATAAAGTCCTATTTAATTCTTGGTGTTTGTGAGGTCGTTTACTTGAGTAGGTAGGTAGTGTCGAAGTGCTGGACTCTTCTGTTGCGCATCTCTTTATCCGAAACTAAAATCTTTGTAAAATCACATTTTCCGGATTTAGGTGTCGATTTTTTCTGGCAAACTTACTGAAATATCTTACTATTTAAGTAAATTATTCGATTAGAAGAAACACTTCAAACATAGTTAACTTTAAAGTTAGTTAGTTAGTAGTTAAGTTAAATTATTGACTACTAGCTGTGCCCGTGGGCTTCGCTCCCCGTGGGAATTGCGAGGCAAAAACTATCCTATGTCCTTCCTTGGGTATTAAACTATATCTATATCAAATTTCATCTAAATAGGTTTAGTGGTTGAAGGGTGAAGTGGTAACAAACAAATAAACAAACAAATATACAAACTCACTGTCGCATTTGTAATATTAGTAGGATAAAACAATTGCTCTAAGCTATTGCTCCGCGAACATATAGAGCGTGAAAACTAAATACAGCAATTTCGTTGTAGGTGTAAATATTTTATTTAGTTGATACGGGAAGCTAAACGCCGAACGTGATATGTGTGGGAAATAAACCATAGGCTCTGACTATCCCGAGAAGGATAAAGACATTATTAGTATTCATGTTTTCAAACTAAATTATTTCTTCTAGTCTAAAAAATATAGTGCGTAAATGCCATAAATCAAAATATTTCGTAATTTCATCAAATATGCAAATATGGCGACAAATTAATATATTTGAATATTTTAAGCAAATATGCCATATTAACGTCATAATAAATAATATTTCACGAAATAAGTGGTTACGCACATACGCGATTATCATATCCTTATTTTTTCACTGGTTAAGTACCTATACGAGTATATATGGAATCCTTTGCCACTTATGTATACCTATTATATGTATATTGAGAAACTTTATTTAGTCCCTTTATTATTCCCTGGCCTAAATGAAGTGATTTCCACCCTTGGACGCTAAAGTTATAAAACGAATTCGCTGCCATCGTTCTACTCTTTTGTGTTTTCTTTCAGGCTAACATAAAAATTACAAAGAACTACAAAGAGCAACGCGCGCTATTCTAATTCACAGACACAAACTCGCAAGCTCCTTAAGTTGCCTCGTACAACATCAACAGGAAGAAATGAAATAATTCTCGGTGTTACTAGGCTGAGAAAAATACATATAAATTCTCTATAATCCCTTGCTTTCCAGTTTCTCTTTACAGATAATCCGATAAACTTCTACATATTATACTGGCTTCCGTAAGGACAACACCCGCCAACATAGTAGAAGTGGCTGCGATGGGAAATCTAATAAACTAAATAATAGGGAAGTAATCAGCCGCCGCAGTGTATAAAATTTCTCCCGCACTCTGTAATCTCTTCATATCACTGCTGATATACTTGTACGAGTTGTACGGCAATATTTAGATGCGGTGTGGTCGTACTTAGAGCGTTTTTGTAAATGCGTATGTTTTTAGAAAGTTTCATACGCTATACAATCTCTTCATATCAAAATAAATCAAGAACAATTATTATACTTGTACGATATTATTTAAATGCATTGTAATCGCACAATAAAGGGCATTTTTAAAACTACGAAGAAGATAAATAAAACGCAATGTATTTTCATAATCATACCGCTACGGCAAATACCTTAATTTTTTTTGCTAGCTAAGTATCTTTTCGGAGAGATCAATGAGCCGTAGTAACTTGTATGTCACGGATACTATAAAGGTATTTTATTATTTTTCTTTCTTATGTCTTTTATGATTAGGTGCTCTACATATAATTTTATTAAAGAAAAAGTTTTTTTTTGTGATAATGACCGTTTGATTAGTTCTCGAGTACATAAGCATAAGTATAGATAGTACATACATACATACTATCACGGCTTTATCCCTAATGGGGCAGACAGAGCATTTTGGGTCTTGCGGCTCTATGCAGATATATATATAGATAGTATTATAGATTTTATCGTGTTTTCCTAAGAGCAATTTATATTTTTGTTTATATTTTAAAAGTAGGATATCCAAGTACAGTATAATATAACATACACCATGCAGTAAAAAAATAAAACGACATACGCAGAATTTTATTTAAAGTTAACCGCCATCACTGAGACCACGCGCTAGGGTCGCCTAAGTGAATTCTGTCGGATCAGGTAAACGCCCGCTTTACTTTCACTACTTTGAGTCTAGATTCGGTCTAAGCGGTCTACTTTATTTACTCATACGTACAAAATAGATGATTTTGAATTTGGTAGATGATGATAGTCCTTCGCCTGCAATACAGTACCTGAAAAAGAAATTAAATGGTTAACATACATATTTCAATATATATTCATTATAAAAGAAAAATGAGAATTCACATGGCATGTGATTTCCGGTCGCCTTTGTTTCTTAGAATGACCGTTTAGCCCTTATGGCCATACACTAGGTACTCTATCTCTTACCGTGGATGCCGTAAGAGTAAAAAGCGGCTTAGGGACTAAACAATTATACAAATTATATTCCCAAAGAGGGTTGACGTCGGACCGCAGTCGGATGTAAAACATTTCGCATAAACGCATTTTTAAAATATGTCAAAATAACCAGCTTAGTGCGAGTTGAACTCACGTCGAGAGGGCTCCGTACAGTGCCAAAATCTATCACAATTGAAATCCTCACAGTAAGACGCAAGTTAACTACTACTATCTCCGTAAGTGAACGTATTAGGTATATTGAGTTTACCACTTTATTTTCAATTGATAAAATTATTATACGTTTTCCAGTAATCTACAAGCAATTAATTAAATTCTGTATTTTTCTCTGCTCGAAATTGTAGGCTCTGTAGTTTTGGAGGTCAGGGAGTAAATTTTCGTTTATAATAATAACAAAAATATATTTGAGATCCTAATAACGAGCCCTTTCATTTCATATACAACATAATAAGGTTTGATTTTTTTAAATTGCCAGCTTGTAACCGAGAAAACATAAAAAAAATAACACCTACCAAATTTTACCGGATTTAGTTCAGTAGATTTGGAGAAAATTGAATGTGACAGACGGACGGATAGACATACGCAAGAGTGATTCTACAAGGGTTCAGTTTTTTCATGTTTTGTACGGAACCCTAAAAAATTATGTTAGATTTTTATGTGTGTTAAGATGACCTACCTGAGATAAAAAAGAAGAAACTAGCTATAGAATAAACTAGATAAAAAAGAAGAAACAACGAACATCATAGAACATTTGCATCTAGTTTGTCAAGGTCCGCTCTATGACATAATGCTATGATCTCCGCAAGTATTATTATAAGCATGTAACTCTTACATAACAACCAACAACAGCCTATTTATACCCAGTGGCTAATTATATGATACATGTATACAGAAAAAACCTAGATAAAATCTCTAGAGAAGGTTTCTCAAAAAAAACGTAGAAAGATTTCTAATTTCTTCAGAGTCGGGACCATAACGCGCCTATAGGTATGGCAACTGTTCATCAGCATATTAAATATAATTTTTAAAACTAAAAACCGACTTCATCCCTTCTTCTTCTTCTTATCGTGTGTGTTAGTGACTTGTAATTGTATAATTTAAATGTATAGCTTAAGTGTAAATCTGTATTGTAATTGTAACATAGCCCATCAGGCTGGGTAGGGACCAATACTGAACTGGGTTTCTTTCGGCGTAATCTTCCCAGCAGTGGTCGTTACGAAACGCTAGTAGTTTTTAGCTTTTGCACTAAAATAATATTTAAAAAAAATGATCTTCAATAAGAGATAAATTTATCCTACATTGAATAAAAATTTTTGACTTTGACTTTTGACTTTGACTTTGACTATTGATGTTCATCTAGCATGCAGCATTTTGGTGTAAGTACATAATATACTCTGTACGTAAAATTATTAAATAAATAAATATTTGTGAGTGGATTTTGGAAATCTTTGGGTGAGGCCTATGTCCAGCAGTGGACGTTATGCGGCTAAATTAATGATGATGATGAGTGGTTTTAGGGGATTATTTGGGGATTAACTGTGATGTCATTATTACTACTAACATCATATTTCAATATATTTATTTGATATGACTGATAAATTCAATGAACAATTTGACCAATCGTTTCTTTTTATTTTGATAAGGCATCGATGATTTGACACATCACTTATGTCGTAATGTTTATCACATAAATATTTCATTACGTTCATAAAAAAGTGAACAGATGTTTTGTCATTCTTATTTACAAGATTTTGTGAGTACGCATTACATGTATAAGATACTTGGGTTTATCCAAAGGAAATCACCTTTAATGATCAGTTTTTTATTTCTCTCTCTCTCTCATTTCAGTGCATTCGGATTGACTGGGGCCAAAATAAATTATTCGATACAGTTCACATCACAAAATAGTGTCACTCTTCATTGATCATATCCATTTTCAACATGATTTTATATTTATTAATGGAGAAAAACTAATATTAAGAGCGCTACTTGACTTAAAAAAAGCGGCCAAGTGCGAGTCGGACTCGCCCATGAAGGGTTCCGTAGCAGCAAGTAACATAATATAAAAGTCTTGCAGTACCTATGTTTTTTTTATGTTTGATTTGATTAAATGAAAGGTAAATTGCGGTTTATGATTTATGAAGTATTAAAAAAAACTACTTACTAGATCTCGTTCAAACCAATTTTCGCTGGTAGTTTTCATGGTAATGAACATCATATATTTTTTTTAGTTATATCATTCTCTTATTTTAGAAGTTACGGGGGGGGGGGGGGGGGGGAGGGCCACACTTTTTTCCACTTTGAAAGTATTTAGTTTAGAAAAAAATGATATTAGAAACCTCAATATTATTTTTGAAGACCTATCCATAGATACCCCACACGTATGGGTTAGATGAAAAATATTTTTTTTAGTTTCAGTTCTAAGTATGGGGACCCCCAAAATATATTGTTTATTTTTCTATTTTTGTGTCAAAACCTTAATGCGGTTCACAGAATACATCTACTTACCAAGTTTCAACAGTATAGGTCTTATAGTTTCGGAAAAAAGTGGCTGTGACATACGGACGGACAGACAGACAGACTTGACGAATCTATAAGGGTTCCGTTTTTTGCCATTTGGCTACGGAACCCTAAAAAGCATGACTTCATGCTTACGGGTTTCATACAAATCCCAAGGGAAATGTTTGTTTTCACGCTTAGAAAAAAAACCTATTTATCTTGTTACTAGCGGATTCTTGACTGTGTGCTGTGTATGATGCTTTTAGAACCCGGTATTTATTCTGTGCACTTTCCAGATTGACTTCCACTTCGCACGGACATCTACATACAGACTAACACACATAGTGTTACATGCACAAATATTTTTACAAAGTAGGGCACTAATTTTACCTAAATTACGGGAACGCTTAAATATCAAGTAAAATAGTTTTTATTTGTATCCGGCATTATATTAGAGTGGCACAGGGTTGACAAATTCTATGTGTCTGTATGAAATGCACGCTACTGAACACACATTGTATGTCGTATAATTATGTTAAAAAAATGCATTATAAAATTGTTATTCATATAATAACCTACCTCTAAGCTCTAGGTATTAACCATAAAATGACTATGTTACTAACTATTCCGGGTTGCATCACCCCTACTTACCTCACTTTCCCAGATTTGTGCATATCCTTATGCGCTTTAAGGAAACCGTGAAATAATTAAGGCGATATTCATTTATGCAACAAATTCTGAATTATAAATGTTGGGCTACCAAGTGACTGAAGAATGAGAGCTGCTTGCTGCTGGAAAGAGGATACTGGAGAAGATTAATCTAGAAGGTGGATGAATGGAGTACCTAATTAGACAAGAATGAGTATTAACGTCAAGTTTTTCTGCGCACATTTGCGAAAAAGAGCCACTTAGCTAATGTGCGAAGTAAAGCTTCACGTTCTCACTTTAAATTATAAACATGAAATAGTTTGAAAGGCAATCTAAGTCTTGGTCAAGACAAGATTTTCAAATGATTTATTTCAAGTGCACAAGGCCAGCACTGGACCCCGGAAAATTCAGAGCAGCAAGACCCAAAATGCAAGGGATAAAAACGTGATGCGTATAAATGCTACATACCAGGCTTAAATATAATAATGAAAGAAAGTTTACATGTAAGAGTATGTAAGCATGAAAGTAATTGTTGCAAAATTTTTCTCGGTGCAATATTTTCGATATGACAATAAATTTTACGAGCGTGAAGACTTGCGCATTCTCACGCAACGGCACTGCAGATACGAATCATTCGGTACACTCAGATTTGGTTAAATGTGCCGCGTGGTGACAGCAGAGAAGAATACAGTTTGTCAGTAAGCGATTAAGGACTTTAACAGACGAGCGACAGTATGCATGTCACAATACGCTTTCGGCAGTATGCCTGGGATAATTCGCGACATCTGTCGGCGACCGTTGCGCGACAGTTTGTGACTGTTCGCGACAGCAGTGAGAGTTCGAGACGGTTGCCGACTGTCACGCTATACAGGTCGCCAATAAGGATCACGGGTATACTGTTGCTGCGGTCGTTCATCTGATAGAGCCCTGCGATAGGATACTGTTATCTACGTAACAAGAGAACGGGCAGCTGCGATACCCAATGCGCCTTCGATCTTTGCTATCAGAAATAAGAAAATAAATTTACATGGGGTTTTTTGCTACAGTTCCACAAAGATCGGTCTACGATGACTTTTCCTAAGAAATCTTTTAAGAAGTATTAAAAGTTTCGACCTGCAGAAATTATTGATGTTGTTTGTTGATAATGATGACGATCATATTTTTTTTGCACTCCCTGATAAGCAACTACATATATTATAAATTTCAATGTAAATTAAATTATAATAATTTATAAGTTACAGTTTCCTTTAGCGGACTGTACATACATAGTACAGAGACAGTGATCTACACTTGGAGCCAACACTTTCATTTCTCGTAACAGGTAGGACGTAAGGAAACAATGACCCAGGCAGGACACAACATACGTATACAACGTGGAAGGGACATAGTCGTAAGAAATCGAACCGCACGGGCTATATACTAGATCACTGTAGTATAATGCAATAATATAACAGTTAAAGAACAAAAAAAAAGGCATTTCCATACTAAAGTGTGCAACCGCCCAGGCATGTATAGGAATGTCATTTCTTTTTGTTTTGTTGACTGTTATCCTAATTTTAGTATAGCTATATGCTATAGTGATCTAGTATAGACCGTGGTTTGATTTATTCCCTTCCACATTGTAAAAAAACCTAACTTACTTGACATAATAAGTACAAGCTGACGATTTATCATAAAATATAGTATCGTTGAGTTAGTATCCTACCTAAAACACAAGATAAAAACTTCCTTTGGCACTAGCTCACTGTGATTTGTCCCTACCTATACATTGATATTGACTGTAATATTATAGCGACTACTATATGCATGCGTATAGAAGTCAACGAAAACACAGTACTTATATAAAATGTGTGGGTGCAAGTTCTTATTAATACCTAAACCTGGCCATTACATCGATTTTATACTAACATTAGTCGATACATATGTATATGTATATTCAAAAAATATTTAAGTATCTTCGATCGGAACTTCATGAATATTTAAGCGAATAGATAAAAAAATATAATTTCGAAAAGCTTAATCGGTCAGGAGTTGCCGAGTTACGTTGTGTCATTTAACAATCATAATAATATATGGATTGAAGGAGAGTTCGCTATTCCTCATGCAGTTCTTGTTAAAGATAGCAATAATTTATATATATGTAAAACATATTTCTAGTATAGCAACTCGCCTGTTGATTGTCATTCACTATTTCACTCTCTCAAAACTTAGCATGATCTGTACTCACATCTCATGCCTACATCATTTTGTGCTCGAAATAAAGGATTTAGACAACCCGCGGTTTCAATCATCGCAAGAATCTTCCAGTTCTGATTACTCGTTTGATCATTTGTCAGCACAGCAGCATTGGAAATGCTCTAAGTTACTGTTCCTATCTACATCACTGATAGAGAAACTAAAACAGGATTGAAGACAAAATTAAACCGGCAGTAGACATAGGAAAGCAAAACAGACAGATACAATGTCGCAGTGATATACGCAGGCAGTGATATATGCAGGCAGTGTCGCATGCAGTTCTGATTATTTCCGATATTGAGAGAAACTTCGTTTCAACTGACTTCCAAAACAGAGGAAGTTACGCCAGGACCGATTTGGAAAATTCTGTATTTGTTTGAAAAGGAATACTTTTTAGGTGGTCCCATAAAATTTTTATAGAATCGGAATCGGTTTTGCAGTTTGGGGGTGTCTGTTTTTAGTTTTGTAAAATTATCTACTTGAATAAAATATATTTGAATAATAGTAGTATTGAGAATAATGAAATTTTAAAACCACAAGGAAAATTAAAGCTAAAAAAATAGGTTTGGCAAGAGACTTAATATAAGTTATTTGGATACAAACAGATGTCGGTACGATAACTTTTCATTAAGTAATCCGTGTATCTGTTAGTCAAAGTAGTAGTATAAACAGTAGAGCCAGTTTACGAAAGACCTGTCCACACATAACCACAAGTCCTCCCTTGTTCATCGATTAAAAAGTAAACAAAAACTAAGGAAGCTCTCGTTACAAAAGATAACGTAACACTAAAGTAGTGCCATTAAATTACGAGCATGTTTACAATCAATACAATCAGCACGCATAATGTTGGAATCGCAATCTTTTCGATCTGAGTAGGAGTTATGTGAGAGTACTGGGTACGGAGACCAGTGGGCTGGCAGCGCGCGCACGCGTCGCACCTTAACGAACGGACTATAGTGAAAATATGTGCTCTTGAGTTCAAACCACGAAGGAACACGCTGTGAGCGGATCTTTTTTTAAATTTTGGTAAGTAACTTTTTCTTTTTTATAAGCTTAATAACACTGGTTTAGAAAATATTAAAAAGAAAATACAAAAATAGGACTGGCAATTGAAATTAAAACCTACGCGCGTATTTCGAAAACGGAACTGTTATGAATGAAAATTGCGTAATAAGATAACAAGAGTAGGTAATTAAAAACAAGAAAAAAGTCTCGAACAATGCTCATATACACCCAAATAAATTCTATTCATGTTTTCATTTTCTCCGTATAAGTGCACTTTTTGTACACATTCCTTTTTTAATTTGTGCATTGATGATAATTTTGCTTTTGGTCCGTCGATGTAAAATTAGAACGGCTGCATCAGCGTTAGTACAATTAAATACAGTTAATAGTGTAAGAAAGAACAGAGCATTGTGCGTAACGAACAGTCGGATCGAAAAGTGTATGGTTGCAATGGTGTCATAAGGAAGCTACGCTACTATTGCATACCTGAATGAAAACACGGTGAAAACTGTATACATATATCCCCTAAACTTCAAAATCATATGCCCTGCATCGCGTACTGACATGATTCAGATTCTTGCCCATTCCCGCGATCGGTTCTTACGATCTGCTCGGACAAGAATCAGCTGGAACATTTAAGTTTTTTTTCTGGACGAGCATCGGAGCATTATTGTAGAAAAAAGTAATTTAAACAAAAAACGCAAAGTTAATCTAATAAATCACTTTTCAACCTACTGTTCTCATTTCACACGTATATTTAGACGCGGCAGTGCGTATTTTAATAACTGTATTATACAAACAGTAAAGCCCACAATTTGGTTAAGTAACAGAGAGATTATAGTGGTATCAACAAAGGGCGGTATAATATTTCTGCATCGGTGATGTAATTGGGAGGTAGACGTGTGTAAAGTTTGTAAGTCTATGCGGATTTTCACTTTCTGCGGTAAAACAAATAGGTTGGACGCGTTGGTGTCTTTTGCGATTATACATGGTTGGCACGAGATTCGAATCTATACGATTAGTTGGGAGTATTAATTTCTCCTTGTAACCCTGATGAGCCCGGACGAATAATTTTTTTTTCTGTCAGAATATTTCGGACGCCCGATGGAAGGCACTCTACTCATGTATATATATTCTGTTTTACCTGCATCTGTCAAATTTCAGACGTGTCTGATTTATATAGTATGCGAAGTGTAGAACATTTTTTTTAAACAAAGTACCTTCCGGCATGCGTCAAAACTGTACAAAATATATGTCTGCTAGACGCCAGTTCATATTTTGTACAGTTTTGATTTGATTGTACGCGTTATTATGGATTGTAGCGATAAATCGTTCAATTTAACAGCTCAATTATACACACATTCGTGTTAATATGGTAATTAATTGACACATCTATAACACATGTTTAATTGACAAAATGATGTATGGTGTTGTAATTTATCTCCTCATTATAGCAGCACCTATTTGTCATGTCATTTAGATAGATAGTCTTCCGTTTGGGGCAGGGTCATCGAAATTAATCTTATGGCTTCGCAATTCGAAACATTCGTGACTTTGTATAATACAGCCATTATCTTGCCATTTAAATTCTCGTGCAACATTTAGCTTGAATAATGCGTTTCATTGCTTTTTGACATAAAAAGGGCAGTTTTCACGCCAAAAGGTAATGAAAAGCGACGTAAAATTGTACACACACCTGTGACTTGGGGCCAAGATAAAAACTGGAGATTCATTTATTTATTTATTTTATTTTATCAAACTTTATTGTTCCAAAGTACAAATATACTTTTATACAAAAAGCGGACTTAATGCTAAGGGCATTTTCAGTACCAGGCAACTAGGAACATGCGTATTTATTGCACCATTAACTAAAATTTGAATATTCGATCATAACTGGAGAAAAGACAAAAACAATAGAAAAATCAGCCAAGATGTTGCTTGTTTTAAAAATCTTTTCTTTTTGCAATCATTAAATAAATAAGGTCACGTCATTAAATAACTCACTGCGAAAAATCTGGTTTAAAACATCTAAATTATTGGACGTAAACAAGACATCAGCATGGCGTCATAAGGATAAGAAATTCAAATTGATTGGTCGTAAATAAGGCATAACACATAACCGCGTCCGCCGGAGAAGGAAGTGTAACGATGTGGTTTACGTAACTCTCGGCGTCTGCTCATCCTGGATACAGGAAAATGGTTGAGAAAAATGTGACTATATAAAATCGAAAGAATATCTTTCGATAAAAAAAAAACTAGTCAAGCATTGAAAGAATTCCGAGCATATTGTAAAGATTATTTATTCATGAAAACCATTAAATCTTTTGCAGATGTTTTCTTTTAAAGTAAGCTTCAGTGTTCAATGGATTTACGTACATTAGGGAACCCATTTTTCGGATAAAAAAATCTCTATGGGATAGGTACTCACCTCTAAAAATTTATATTGTTTTCGAATAATTTGTTCTCTATTTTATCATAAGAATTTGACACAATTTCAGGTTGCTACTTTATATTATGCTATGTTCGTTTTATAAAAAAAAGTCATCACATTAATGTATGCAAAATTATTGCTATTTTTACTACTTTAATTTGTCACCGAATAAATTGATTTAAGGGGAATAAATAAATTAAACAAAGATTTTTCGGAGATAGTAATACATAATTAAATTATATTTGAATGTACCTAATCTGGACACCAAAATACTTTCAGTAGTTTTACATGGTAACAATTAAATAAAGTTATTAATTTTACTTATTACCATGTCGCTATAACTTTATACTCGAATTCTTAGAATAGATATTTTACTCATATTTTCATTTTGTAATGCTAAAAACATTACTGATTCTTTTCTCGCGTGTAAAATATATATAAAAATATTTATTCATAAATTTTGAACATGTTTTTTGTTAGGTATACTGGGTCCCATTATTGGGCACAAGCCTCTCCTCTCTGTTTCCATCTTTCGCGGTCTCGAAACGTAATTTTCCATTCTTTTTAAACTGTCTAAGCCGCCTATTTATTAATATAAATATATCCTCTGCGCCCCGCTGTGTTATCCGCGCCTAAATTAGCCTATGTGTAAATCCAGCGTGACAGTTTACTGCATACTAAATTTTACTAAAGTTGGTCCAGTCGTTTGTGCGTGAAGAAATCACAAACATACACACACACAAGCTTTAGCCTTTATAATATTAATATGATTAAAATCGAAATCTGTTTTAAACTGACTGAGTCTTCGCCTTAAGCACACCTAGTTTATTAAAATAATTAAACAAACAGTTTGGTTTGACATTTATATCTTTTATTTAAATTAATTGTTTTGCTAGATTTGCCCAGTTTGTAGAATCTGGGACAAAATAATTAGGGTAAAAGTATATCTACTGCGTAATAAGTGAGTAAAAATTGTAATAAAAGCAAAAAATTCAATTACAGTAAAAACTAAAGATTAATAAATGAGATTAAATATCTTTTAACTAACTTGTGGTTTTAAAACATTCTAACACTGTTATTAATTTTAATTAATATTGTAATAATCTTTTACGTATACAAGAAAATTGTGTCTATTTATAGTGATGTAATTGTAACATCTAGCATGCAGATGTCCAGCCGTTTGCGCGTGAATTCGCCTGGACCGATTTTGAAAATATTTTTGGTTTGAAAGGGTATACTTGTGAGATGGTGGTCCAATAATTTTTTTTATCAAAATTGATTGTATAATTAGAAGGTAAAGTCGGTTTTTAGTTTTAAAAATTATTAAATACTAATATTTCGTATGATGGAACCCTTGATGAAAATTTTCTGTCTGTTACATTATCTTATACCTTTAAACGAGCATTTCCTGTATATTTATTTATTTATATGTTTATAAATTTCTGCGATCTCGGAAACGGCTCTAACGATTTCACTGATAATTGGTATATGGGGGTTTTCGGGAGTAAACAATCGATCAAGATCAGTCTTATGTTTGGGAAAACGCGTGTTTTCGAGTTTTCATGCGTTTTTCTTTCCATGCAGAATATGATCGCTAATTTCGTCGCGCCGACCGCCATCCATTTTGGCTCAGCCGTTTATGATGCGCACCGTTAGAAAGAGTGTTACAGGTTCGAATCCCACTCGGTGACTTACTTTTGTTTTTTTTATGTTCAAATTTATATATAATTTTTTTATTTTGTATTGTTTTTAGACAAGTTTAAAAATTTATTTATTGTTTGAAATGTAACTAAGCAAAGCTCGGTCGCCCAGGTACTACTCGTATATTTGCTCAATAGTTTCACCGTCTACTTTAGAGTTTAGACATACACTCAGCCAAAAGGCCTTACAAAGGAAACAAAAAGTTATTTCGTAAATCTACGCATTGATAACCCTCATCGTAATTACTGTGCTTGAAACGTAGAAATTAATTAATTACGCAACTCCTAGCTAATTAATATAAACCTGTCAAGTGCGAGTCGGACTCCTTCATCAAGGGTTCTTTCGAACGCTTAAGCTTTTTTGTAAAAAAACGCTGAAAAAACACGTTTCTTGTATAACGACCCCATTTAATTGACTTTATCTTATTTAATAGTTTTATCGCAACAGCGGTCACAGTTATACATAATCAGTTTAAACAAGTGTCTAACTATTACGGTTCAACAGATAGAGCCCTGTGACATACGGACGGACAGACAGATAGTCAGCGGTGTCTCAGTAAAAGGGTCCCGTTGGAACCCTTTCAGTACGGGACCCTAAAAATTACGGCTCGGTGTTTACACGTGTATATTCATATAAAATTGCGTTATACTATATCTACTACTAACTATATATACTAATCTGCTTGCTGTGTCAGTATTTGAAGAGGAAATGTTCATTCGAAGTCATTGTGCAAGCTTGACGTGTGCAAATTTACCGATCTACAGATTTTTAAACCAAATATTTTAACACGGCTTTACTTACGTAGTGTAGTCTACTTCTACAACGTTAATATTTAGTTATGTCATCTCACGTTTCTTTTAATAAAAAGGAAATTTAAAATATATGAACGGATTACAACGTTCATGATTTATGATGGTAAAAAATCAATAAAAAATAATAAATATTCTAAAAAAATTTATCTTATTTTTAACCCCCTACAAAAGAGGTGTGTTATAAGTTTGCCGCCAATATCTATCTGTATGTCTTTCTTTGACATCGTACATTTAGAACGGATGGACCGACCGACCGATGGACCGACCTGATAATGCGGTATTTTTACGTGAAAGTTCCTTGCGGTGGTACTTATCTACGTTTGATGGAAATCGGTTCAGTAAGCGGTTCAAAAGTTATGGGGGTGAACGTTTGTTTAATTTTTTCATTTCAGGTTCAAAACTTGAGAAAAAGAATTCCTACTAGTCAAAGAAGTGATTTTATTTTATCGCATATTTTATGAAACACATGTTGTAATTACACGATTATTAATAAAATTAATAAAAGTACAACATAAAACATATGTTATTTCTTTATAACACTTGTTTAACAAAAACACTTTAATCTCCAAATCTAAAGTAACTTTCAATTGTTTCACTTTCACGTAAGTGGCAGTCTTAATAAGATTAATTAACGACTGAAACCACATATTATATTAGAAAAGATATTCATTGTTTAACGTGTATAAAATTACAAAAAATTTATATCAAAAAAGCACTGGCAGGTTGTGCCATTTTTTATTAAGTTTTAAGAAAATTGCGCTTTACGACTCACAATATACTTTTAGATTAAACCCGTGTATACATACATGTGTATAATAAATAGTCAATAAAATGTATTTTATTGTATAACAGTGCCATTCCGGCTATACTCGTATATAGCTCCGGAGCACGGGGTCTGCTTTCCCTCATTTTTGTTGAAGGATACGTGGAGAATAAAAATTTGGAGACAATAAAATGATAAGGCTTTGGTTTTACTCCTGCCTGACGTCAAACCTGTCAGAGAATGTACATTACAATACAAATTAACTTTATTGCACCATAATAAAGCACAAAAATTACAATCACGAGAGACAGGTACATTAAGGATAAAGGAAAATAATTCAGAACAAGGGATAAAAATAATTCTTCGAAACTAAAAACCGACTTCACCTCCAAACTACTCAAGCTATTTTAATAAAATTTCTATGGGACCACTTGACTAGCATGCTCTTTTAAGGGTCCTCCCCGCGCTAACGACCTTGAAAACACAAAAAAATTAATTTCTCTTTCTGTAAGTGAGATTATCAGAAACCCTCGTACAACTTTTTAGCTAGTATCCTTAAGTTTCATTAGAACCTCGAAAATCATTGAAATAAAATACCCTGAATTTTCCTTTGCAAAAAACTAAAGGTAAAGGTTTCTAAACCGGATAGTATTTCAATGACTTTTGAGGTTCTAATGAAACTTCAGGATACTAGCTAAAAAGTTGTACGAGGGTTTCTAATAATCTCACTTACAGAAAGAGAAATTATTTTTTTTGTGTTTTCAAGGTAACTAGCGCAGGGAGGAGCCTTAAACAATAAGTTTTCAAGACTAAAAACAGACTTCACCTCCACACTACTCAAGCTATTTTAATAAAATTTCTATGGGACCACTTGACTAGCATGCTCTTTTAAACAATAAGTTTTCAAAACTAAAAACAGACTTCACCTCCACACTACTCAAGCTATTTTAATAAAATTTCTATGGGACCACTTGACTAGCATGCTCTTTTAAACAATAAGTTTTCAAAACTAAAAACAGACTTCACCTCCACACTACTCAAGCTATTTTAATAAAATTTCTATGGGACCACTTGACTAGCATGCTCTTTTAAACAATAAGTTTTCAAAACTAAAAACAGACTTCACCTCCACACTACTCAAGCTATTTTAATAAAATTTCTATGGGACCACTTGACTAGCATGCTCTTTTAAACAATAAGTTTTCAAAACTAAAAACAGACTTCACCTCCACACTACTCAAGCTATTTTAATAAAATTTCTATGGGACCACTTGACTAGCATGCTCTTTTAAACAATAAGTTTTCAAAACTAAAAACAGACTTCACCTCCACACTACTCAAGCTATTTTAATAAAATTTCTATGGGACCACTTGACTAGCATGCTCTTTTAAACAATAAGTTTTCAAGACTAAAAACAGACTTCACCTCCACACTACTCAAGCTATTTTAATAAAATTTCTATGGGACCACTTGACTAGCATGCTCTTTTAAACAGTAAGTTTTCAAAACTAAAAACAGACTTCACCTCCACACTACTCAAGCTATTTTAATAAAATTTCTATGGGACCACTTGACTAGCATGCTCTTTTAAACAATAAGTTTTCAAAACTAAAAACAGACTTCACCTCCACACTACTCAAGCTATTTTAATAAAATTTCTATGGGACCACTTGACTAGCATGCTCTTTTAAACAATAAGTTTTCAAAACTAAAAACAGACTTCACCTCCACACTACTCAAGCTATTTTAATAAAATTTCTATGGGACCACTTGACTAGCATGCTCTTTTAAACAATAAGTTTTCAAAACTAAAAACCGACTTCACCCCCAAACTACACAACCGAGTTTGATAAAAAATCTAGTGCACCATCTCGGAAGTACACCCTTTCAAACAAAAAAAAGATCGCGACTAACTGATAACATCATCCTTTTTGGAAGTTGGTTTATTACTTCAGAGCAGTATAATTTTAAACGTAAATATTTGTGTTCTTTTAGTCGTTTTATTTCACGACGTTTCATCACTACGGAAATAGTTTTTCGCTTTAAGCGTTAGATGTACTTGTATTCTTTATTAACACCTTAACCTTCTTTAATAATGTTCTTATTTAATAGCTTATATTTTTATGTGTTTAATAGTTTAACGAAAACTCCACCATTAGTGAAGCAACAGACGGAAATGTGTACGAAATTCAACTAATTATTGTTAGTGTATTTCTTCATGTCGTAATTGTTTATTTACACAATATTACAAAATTGACGGATGCGCCAGCGGGCTGCGGGTCAGATGCCTAGATTGTGATGACTTAATACTGAATAATATACATCAGAATATGTAATATGGACGATGCGTTGGCGCAGGATAATGTAATACTGCTTGGAATTGAAAACTAGTATTTACAAGGTTTATTTTTATACTAGTCGAAGCCCGCGACTTCGTTTTTGTGGACTTTATGTCTCTGGAAAATATTCATCACACTGAACAACTTCTGTTAAGGCGTCATTTTTATATTTCTTTTGGTTTAGCTGAACCATTATGGTTTTGCATCAGGTATTCCATTTTCAAAAATCATTTATACCCCATATGGTGCCTAGGCTTAACAGCTATATAACAAAAAAAGTTTCACTCGAATCCGTCCAGTATTTCCGGAGATTAGCGTATACAAACAGACAGACATTTTTTTAAATTCTCACTCTTTAACTATGTCTCCATCGCCCCCAATATTTTTTTGGAAATATATTTAATGACAGACATACTTTTTTACTGTTTTATTGTAATGTATAGATAGATACATATACTTTGGTAGAATCAATAAAGTAAGCTGTACGCAAATGATTTGACGTGAACAACTTTTATAAAATCAACAATTAACAAGTGAACATAGATATGGGATTCTATGCAAGTGTTACAAACATTCAAATTTAAATAAATGATTTTGACTAGACTTTAAAATCAACAACTGAATGACATGCGAGAATTTTGTAAATCTAACTATTATAGTATCTTGTATAAGTTTAGTATGTCAGAACTAAACTAATTAAAATATCATTATATATCCTTCCTTATATCTTATCCTACTAATACTGTAAATGTTAAAGTAAGTTTGTATATTTATTTGTTACCTCTTCACGCTTAAACTACTGAACCGATTTGGATGAAATTTGGTATGGATATAGGGATGAGACTCGGGGAAGGACATAGGGTACTCTTTATCCCGGAATTCCCACGGGGAGCGAAACCCGCGGGTACAGCTATACTAGCTGTACCCGCGGGTTTCGCTCCCCGTAATATAAATGTAAAAGTAACTTTGTCTGTCTATTACCTCTTCACCCTTCAACCACTGAACCGATTTAGATAAACTTTGCTATGCATAGAGTTTGAGAACCGGGTTAGGACATAGGATGGTTTTCATCCCAAAGATGATCCATTAAGGGAATAAAAAGGGGAGTAGAACTTTGTATTGGGACTCCTATATTGCCATACTTTATTACAAAAAACTAAATTTACGCAGACAAAGTTGCGGGTAACAGCAAGTTACTTATAACTTTATCTCAAGTTCACTCATTGTATAAACTTAGCAACTACTTTTCACATTTTATGTATTTAATGTGAATTTAACTACACAACAACAAATTGGGAAGAAATTCAGGCTATCTTAGGCTAGGGACTTTATCTATAGTTGGTTTCCATCACCAATTAATCCAAGCATACCATTACCAGCCAGCACCTATCCATTTCTATTTATCGTTAAGGCTCCTCCCTGCGCTAACGACCTTGAAAACACAAAAAAATTAATTTCTCTTTCTGTAAGTGAGATTATTAGAAACCCTCCTACAACTTTTTAGCTAGTATCCTGAAGTTTCATTAGAACCTCGAAAGTCATTGAAATACTATCCGGTTTAGAAACCTTTACAAAAAAAGTCAAAAATGGCCGTTTTTAGTATTTTTTGCAAAGGAAAATTCAGGGTATTTTATTTCAATGATTTTCGAGGTTCTAATGAAACTTCAGGATACTAGCTAAAAAATTGTAGGAGGGTTTCTAATAATCTCACTTACAGAAAGAGAAATTAATTTTTTTGTGTTTTCAAGGTCGTTAGCGCGGGGAGGACCCTTAAATGGACAAGGCACTAGATAGGACTATCTGGAGAACATAATTTTCCTGCTTTCTTGTTTCCTTATACTATGTTTGGCGAAGGGTCCATGTTTATAAACCGTGCCGTATATAGTGACCAATTTTCTTGAAAGTTTGGGCAAAAAAGAAAAGACATGATAATTTAAAAATAAGAAAACGTATATCCTTTTACCGTCTAATGAATAAGGATAAAGCATTATTAAAATATAGTGAAAATAAATGACGAGCTGACCCCAAATAATGGGAAATGGCTAGGACAAAGAAAAGGATTAAAAATAAATGGTCCAATCTAAAAAATATGGTCCATACTTAGATGAATCTCAGCACAATTCGAAATCACGTGCACGATAACTGAATTTATAATATAACTTGATTCAAAATTAACGATCGTAAAATCTGGTGATGTAATTCTCAAATTATTGTTGATGAGGTATTGTGGCTCGGGCATTATACGGACAACTTTCGATTCGGAACTGGAGCTGGCAAGTAAAATGGTCGTAAGATACTGTATCTAGTGCAACTTGTCAGGCGGACGATAGCTGTTGTAAATGGAAGCCGGTCGGTAATAGCAGAATTAATGTAAGTATAACAAAGATAATATAATTACTAACGTAACAGATACCAAACGCCATAGAAACTATTGGAAGGTAAGTAGGCATAACTGGAGTTGCCGGTAGGCCTTCAGAGACTTCAGCACACACGACTAACAAAGTGACAAAAGAAGTGTTGAATAGGCTTTAAAAATATTTATTGCATTTCATATGAGTCAAATTTAATTAATTAGAGTACTACTTTATTAAATAGTAGATTTTATTTTTTTAATTATTAACATAAAGCGACATCTAGTGACAAGGAAAAGAAATAATTATGTTTATATACGATGTTTAGGCATAGGTATGAGTATTACCACAGAATAAATAATAGGCATTAAATACAGAACGGAATCTTCTAAGGTCCCGGAAGGCCCTCGGAAACGGTGACGCGTATTGCGGAGGGCCTTAGGGGATCCCGTTCTGTATGCAATACTTGAATTAATTCTGTTGTTATAGTCTAAATGCCACCTAATTTTTCTGATAATGGGACATTTTAAAGTGGTCATTCTGATACTGGTGACATTTTGACACAGTGGACTTTATCTGTCTACCATGGATTTGGTCGGATAATGGTTTAAACCTAGTAACAAAGATATTCTGCGTTTTAAAATAAGACGGTATGCGACTAAAGGTGTACTGATAGATAATATTAGTTATTTTATTACAGCGTAGTTTTTACAATACTAAAGTTAATACATTCATGATATGTGTGTATATCCATGGTAGATTTTTATCACGACAAAATTCATAGACCATGAACAGATTATATTAGTACATATGTATCTTACACGGCTAAATTACAATAATTTTGCATCTTGTGCGAATTAATTTCGCCAAATAAGAAATTTTCAGTCTCTTTTTAAATTTCACCTTCACCTTCACTCATATAAGTTTTGCAAATTTTTATTTTAGCTTTTGACTCGGAAATAATGTTCAATTAGATTTTTAGTTATTACTAAGTAAAAAGAATTTGAGTAGCGCGCTTATGTTTTCTTCCTGCTATTTTTTTAACGAATTAATAAAAAAAAAGCCGGCGCTAATGATGTCACAGAGTGAGTCTGATAATGGAACCATCCCTACGAAACCAATGTTGTAATTCCATATAGATAAAGTTTTAATACATAGCACAAAGAGGACCTTTTTTTCACGAGTGAAATTCGAAAGAGATAAATGCGTTATAGCCTTTGCTTACTTTTCCAATTGTAATCCAAGTATACATATAATAATATAACAGGAAAAAAAATATGTCCGTACATTGAATATATTCAAAAAGAATATTTTTGGCGATGAAGACGTAATAATAAAATAAGAATTTTCTGTTTGTTTGTATGAAAACGTTAATCTTCGGAAAAACTGGATGGATTTAAAATCAAACTTTTCTTTTATATAGCTGTTAAGAGGGCCCTTCCCGGTCCGTCTATCGTCAACGCGAGCATGGTTGAAAATGCTTGTTGTTTCATCCAGCGGAATGATAGAAAAAAAAGCAAAGTGAAAAAAGAGATATAGCACCTGAGCGCTCAGTTTGCATTATATGTATGTAAGAAATTAGTATTATTATTTACTATTCATTGAACGAATACTAACTTTTCATAGGGTGCGGAAATTTCATAAAACTTGTTCCAGGTATTACGTGTTTTTCAGTAAGCCTTACGAGTATGTGAAATCTTTATTACATTTGCAAGGTTTGTATGCAAATATTTTCTTTACTTTTACAATTCATGAGTACTATATGATCGGCCGAAGTTCAGGTAATATTTGTACAAAAAAGCAGATTTTTGGAGACTTATACTGAATTTGTTTTTCCTAATTTTAATTTTTAATTTCGATAGAAACCTAGATATAGCGCACAAGATTCCTGTTAGTTCAAAACTTTCCAAGAAAGATCTGTTACAACGCCATTGTAGAGATGAGGCGACTTAATGAAACGAGTGTTACTTTGATACTCCTCATTTATTCAATACGTTCATCAAATATATATGTTCTTACTCATACACACACTTATTACCTATGCTACCACACTACACCTTCCCCCTTGTAATAAAAAAAAAATACACTTTAGTTTTTTTTTTTACTTAATACTATTATTACCAAAATTTATTACAAACTTGATTCAATTACGATTAAATATAGTACATCATCAAACATAAACTTATTCTTGATCGAAAACAAACGGATAATATTACTTACTGATAAAGAAACATGAACCAACTACAGGTATGGGTAAGGAATGCAGTGCAGGCAGATAACATAACATAAAAATCATTTCTTATACAAACTTTCAATACACAAACTTAAATATGTACTTATAATTATAACATTTTTGACGTGACAACGTCTTAAATTAGGTTGCGGCTGGGAGTCACTTATGAAAAAGTGTAACGCTCGGTAACGTTACGATGAGTCACCGAACGAGAGAGAGGCCCGCCGAATGCCTTGCGTCTCTCTCCCACTCAACTATGATCGCGTTGTCACGTAAAACTTTCGCCCGTATACCGACTTTACAGGCAACCAATTTTTTTTTTGCAAACGAATAGCTGAATTATTTATTTTTAAAATATGTAAGTAAATTTATATACTGAATTTAGTAATGCTAACTTACAATATAACTTAAAGAATTAAAACATTTCCATGCCAAAAGTGTCGCCAAATTATTATTATTTTTTATTTTATAATGTTCTTAATCTAAGTTATACCTACGCACCTACGATCATATATCTTCTTAAGATTTACATTCATAATGTTATTTCTGCAATAATTGTTATATTTATTACTTTTATAACTAATCTTATTAAGTTTTTGCCTTTTGTAACATTTATTTGTTGTCTTATTGAAAATATCTTTCATAATATTTCTCTCATTTTTCTCTAGAACAATATTATTTTTATTTAAACATTTATTTCGCTTATTCATCTTTTTAAAATTTCCTCTTTTACCTTTAATCTTAATAACTTTCATTTTTCTTAACATATTTAACATATTTATTTTAGTACGAGTTATACCTCGATTACTAATAGATTTATTTTTATTATACGTCAAATCCTTGATTTTAAATTTTATATTCTTTTTATTTGTCTTACAGCGATTATTTTTAATTTTGGAATTTTTGGAATTATTTGAATTTTTGACTTTAGTTTGCTTACTTTCTGTATATTTATTTAAAACATCTTTTACAAATAAATTATACAAATCATACAAATCGTCATTATCAAATTGGGTTAAATTATTTGTTTCGTAAGATTCGGATTTCGCAACAGGCTGGCTTTGCTGAATCGGCGGAACGTGAACGTTGCACGCGGATGATACTGGACACTTCGATGTCGTCATATCGTTCGATGTTTCTGGGTGCAATCTATTTTTAGAATTTCGAAATGAGTTTGGGAAATAATGATTATTTTGAAAATGTTTATTATTGAATTTTGACCTATTTTGTTTATTTATCATCATATTCGTATACTCGTCTATTGCAAATTGAACAGCTTCTGACAAATTTTCAAAATTTTGAGATAAAAGTATTACCTGTAATTTAAAATTATTAACACCTCTAGAAAAACAATCGATAGCCATTTTTTCATTTATGGGTTGAAGAATATTAATTTTAAAACTATCACCTTCCGATTGAGCCAAAGTAATATCTGTCAAAATATTTTGAATTTCTTCTCCATAGGATTGGATGTTTCTATTTCCTTGACGACAATTTAATAATTTCGTTTGTAACGCGACTGGACATTTTTTAGGCAAAAAATAATGTTTCATATCTTGGATTAAACTTTTTACATCTGAATAATTTTGTTTTAAAACAATTTTGCCGTATTCCGATAGTCTCGTTTTTAAAATAAATTTAATTAAAAATTGATGTGAAATTTGATCTAAAGTACTGGCATAAAATTCTATGTTATTTATTAAAGATTTTGTTACATTTTCGTCACCGTTCATGATAGGCAAAAAATCTATAGCTGTCTGCAAATCAAATTGAGCCATTGTAAATTTTTATCTCTTAAGTATAAAAAATATTTAAAAATTGTTTAAATGTAAATAGGTTAAACGGTATAAATTCACATTAAAAATGACGAAAAATTTTAAACTCGTATAAAAATTATTTCTTTTCAATAATTTCCACGTCAAATAATCTAAAAATCGTATTAACAATATCCTAGCACTAAATCAAGCTGTGTATTAAAATTTATATAAAGGATATACGTATTATTCATCTTCGTCAATCCGGGGTTTCTTATATCCGGTATCGTCAATGTCCGTCTCCTGGCGCCTGGGGACGATCACGACGCTGGATCTGCGCTGAGCTGGTACCTTGATGGCTGCTCCAAGCTGCGAGCTGGGTGGGCCGGGCTATACCCTGGACTCCGTTCCTTGTCCCGTACACTTCTTTGGGCCGGGCTATTTCCTGGACACCTTCCCTTGACACGTACGCTTCTTTCTTCTTCAAAATCTTCATATGTCGCAATAAATTTCGACAATATCTTCATAAGAAATAATGTGCCTTTCTTCTTCAAAAAAATATCTTATTTTCTTTCTTCATTATCTTCATTGATATGATAAATCGATTTATTTTTATTTATTCTTGAATCTTCATACTTTTCTTCGACTTGATTTTTCTTTCTTCACAACTTTATTTATTCATATTATATTCTTCTTTATAATAATATATATGATTTTTCTTGATAACTTTATTAATTTTTTCTTCATTCTTCAAGTTCTTCAGTTTTTAAAATGTTATTCTTGCCGCCCCATTTTCCACAAATTTTCGAAATTCCACTCGTATAGTTTTTATTTTATTTAATAATAGTAGTATACGCGGCCTACATGACGATGGGCGTCACGCGGCCGCGCCGGCGCAGGGCTGCGCCGACTGGCAGGGTCGCCATGTATAGATGAGGCGACTTAATGAAACGAGTGTTACTTTGATACTCCTCATTTATTCAATACGTTCATCAAATATATATGTTCTTACTCATACACACACTTATTACCTATGCTACCACACTACACCATAATCACGTACAAGCGTTTGTATGAAAAGTAAAGCGGGTTGGCCGCTCTTAAGTCTTGGGAACATATTATGGGGCATACATGATTTTGTAAAATAAACACCTGATGCAGAATCATGGTCTGCTGATGGTCCAGTTTAACTAATAAGAAATAATATAAAAGACGCCTAAGCAAAACTTGCTCAGCTTGATGAGCATCCTAAAGTCCATGCAAACAAAGTAGCGGGCTTCGGCAAATTAAAAATAATTAAAGCCTTCTGGTGACCGTTGCACTGTTGAGTTACGGAACTGTACAAATATAAGATGCGACAACCTACATCAACACGTGCGTATCCCATTACTCCAACTTTACAACCCGTGAAATACTCAAAAAGTCGTAACTTGTGCTGGCACGTAGGAAAACGGCGCACTGTCATTGTGCATACAATAAACACGACCAGTGATGCTTGGTCTTCCGTTAGGAGTTTAGGACCAGACCGACCAGCATGTTTACTATAGTGATCTTGTATATTTATTACGGTTATGTCCCTTCCACGTTGTATAATGTTCAGTATGGTTTGCAGCCACATCCACATGGAAATGTTATATTTTATATATATGTTATGTTATTTTATATATCCATTCCTTGTGGAAACCATTATTTCCTTTTTTCACCAATACGAGGAATGAATGAGGTATTTTGGTCATATGGCCTGGCTCTATACGTAATTATGTATGAAACATATACATTTATGGTCTAACAAAATATACTAAAACTATTTTAAGGGTGAATTCAGTCCATGATACCGAACAACTTTCCCCAAAGAACATATGTCGAAATATGAAAAGTAATTTTTGGCCTTCCATACAAGTTGACCAATCAGCTAATCAGAGTTTGTATGGAAAGCTAAAAAATATTTATCATAATTCGATTTATGGAGAGTTATTCAATATCACGGACTAAATTCACCCCTAAAATATTTTCAGTATATTTTGTTAGACCTTATATAGCAGCAAAATTGTTATGAATTTAGGAAGCTTGGTGTGCTGTGTACTTTATGTTGTAATCGCCAAGTTTTCATCACAGTATCATGGACTGAATTCACCTTTAAAATATTTTTTAGTATATTTTGTTAGACCTCATATTCGACTGAGATGTTCAATAGTTCAAATGTAGTAGGCCTTTCTTCAATGGTTACTACACGAATAAGTAAAACGCGTAATCGAGAAATCGTCAGAAGAGATCGATGATCGCTCTTAGGCCGGTGACACATTTACGTATTTTATGGCATTTTCAAAACGACCAGAAGTAAAATAAATGCGTGGTCATTACATGACAGTTCAGTTTTATGGCATGGCTCTGTTTTGCACTTCATACATTTGAAATACAAGTACCTAGACTAGCTGTACCTTCATAAAAGTCTAAATATTTAAGGTTAGAAGAATGAAAAATATTGACAATATAAACCACAGATATAAACGTACAATTCAATACCTGTACGAGCTATCATCGTACAATGTCAGCATTTTAACTCATTTCATTACTTACGTCACTTAGTGTTATATTCAGTTCGCAACTATCCGGCCATCAAGAGCGTCGCGCGTACTCATTTAACATTATACAATACATATTAAGTTTGGTTTTACAATATAGTTTGAACAGATATCAAGTCGTATCATTTAATATCATCATAGTGTCGGCAGAACCCGAACATTGGTCCTTCGAGCCGGATAGTTGCGAACTGAATATAACACTAAGTGACGTAAGTAATGAAATGAGTTAAAATGCTGACATTGTACGATGAAAACTCGTACAATACCCTTTATTGCACAAAAAAAATACAGGGTATAATTATCTTAAAAACTAGAAAATACGCAAAAGGCAGCCTTGTTGCTAAGCAATTTCTTACATGCAACCTTGCTTTATAGAAAAAAAGTTATGGGAAATTAGGTAGGGTCAATATAACAACGTACATCTTTGATTAATAAATTGCATAGCCGTTATGATAGGTATCTAAAAAAACGCTTATATGCAGTAAGCCTATAGTTTGCGTTTACATAATCTTCGCAATGGCGGCATGACTAATTGTCATTGCAATTCGATCTATAATTACGTTATTTTCGATTGTAAATAGTGCCATCCTCTTGTTACTGTTCTGTTTGAGGACATGATTTTCCGGGAACTTCCCCAAACCTGTTCATAACAAACGCATATAATCGGCATCTTAATCATCAACAGGTCTTGTCTCAACTTCAGGAGCACGACTCTCTCTGTACTACTAGAGCCATCCTTAGCCAGAGCAGACAGAAGACTTGGCCTAAACTCTCCTCCCTGGCCAGACGGGTTGGAGAGGTCTCATTGATGTCTATAAGCTTTGTTTAGCTTGTATTTCCTAAGTCGCCTTCTACGATATCCATGAGAGGACTTGGAGCGGCCCTATTCTACTCTGCTTTTTTTTTGTTTTTGACTGTTATTTTATTATCATTGTACTATAGTGACCTTGTATAGCCCGTGGTTCGATTTATTACGGATATGCCCTTTCATGTATATCATACTAATAGCTAGTAGAAACTACCTATGAATTTTTATCCACTTTAGTGAAAATAGACGCCATCTATTAGGTGTTTATAAAACTAAAGTGTTTTAGCTACTCGGCGACAGATGGCAGCACTCACATCTACTACTTAAGTACTCTATCGCATAACAGAGGGCGACACCGCTAACATTTACGACGACGAATTCAACACGACGAATGTAGAATGGATATATAAGTACCAATAAATATCCAAATACACAAAAAAAATTGCGTCGTGTTATTTTTTTCTTAGTATGTCATTTCTTTATTCTGTCATAACTTCATAATGCCAAACAGATTTGGATGGATAGGATCCATAGAATATAGCACAGGGATATAGACTATAAATTAACATCATTTTTTTAAAAATAAAATGACTTGTTTTACTTATACATGACACGGTCTTTAACATTGCAGTTAAGAGACCATTGGCACGCATATTAACGTGACGTCAACATTTTTGAGTTTCCCTCATACGGAACACCTTAGACATTTGGCATAGATACGAATTAGCCGAAAATAAGCCCTAATAAGCCCTTATAATAAGCCCTAATACTTTTTTCTTTGAAAAGGCTTACTTGTCAGGTGGTCCCATAGAATCAAAAACAGTTTGGTGGAAAGTCGATTTCTAAATTTGAATTTTTTTCTTTAAAAAAATATATATATTTGATCGAATTTGTATCAAATGTTATGTAGAAACTTTTGTCAGAAGTAGTCATAACGCTTTTCCTAAATATATTCTAGATATTAGCAAAAATCTTAAAAAGGTAACCCTCCAACCACCTACAGCACGCACCCCTCCGAGCACTTTTAGTATGTTTATCTGGACACCACAAGGTATAAATGTGTTAATTTTCAAAACTACACAAATTATTTCCCTGGATTTTATTAATTTTCCTGGGCTAAATAATACCTTTTTCATCATCACCATTTCAGCCACATAAATTCCACATCTGGACATAGGCCTCACCCAAACATTGCCAAAATGACTGGAAATACCATTTTGTCCCTAAGTGAAAAATACCCTTTAAGTGATTAGGAAATTCAATTGCACAATCTGCGCTAAGTGCTATCGTAAGTACTGCTTAAGTACTTTAATGACTAGGTGCTAATGTTGTCGTAAGAACTAAACAAAGGAGACTTAAGATAATTATGACTATACGGGACAAACATACAACTTACATTTTACTTACATTTTATTAAAAACTCATAAGTGGCAAGAACTTAAAATAATAATTGGCCAAGTGCGTGTCGGGCCACGCGCAGTGTAGGGTTCCGTAGTTGTAAATGCCAACTTTGAGTTCATGCCACTAAAAATGTCTAAAACGTCTAATTATCTATTAAATTTGTATGAAATTTTCTTTTAGAGTACATTTTATAAGTTGATCGCCTATAACTTTTTATTTTGTAAACCCTACTTAGCTCTGATAGTTTTTGAAAGATCTATTCAACGATACACACAGTGTGTTTGTAGAGAAAAAAAATATTGACTTCCTCTTTAATTGTATGGCAGCTACCTAAACAAATACTAAAAAAATCTTTTTCCATTTTTTATTGCATGCCAAATTACAGCTTTCTATTGCTTATAGTATCTGAGTAGAACCGCGGACGGACAGACAGACAGACAGACATGGCGAAACTATAAGGGTTCCTTGTTTAACTACGGAACCCTAAAAAGAGTAAGCTTTTCTATGGCTTTATAGATTATGTAACCCTTTGCTCTATGCTTTTGATATGCCACACTCTATGCTTTTATCCGAATCCAAACTACATACATACACATTTTCACGCCTGTTTCCCATGGGGTTAGAGAATCCAAAATATAATTTAATACGCATTTTCCTAACAAAATTATTCTGAAACTATTTTATTAGCAAATTCAGGCCATGGTACTGAACAACTTTCCCCAACGAACAAATATCGTAATATGAAAAAAAAATTATGACTTTTCCATACAAGTTGACCGATCAGCTGATTCGAGTTAGTATGGTAAGCAAAGAAAATTGTATCTATCATATTTCGATACATTTTCCTTAGGGAAAGTTTATCAGTATCATTGACTGAATTCACCATTAAAATAGTTTCAGTATATTTTGTTAGACGTATATGTAAATTTCAACTGTTTCGTTGCCACTTTGTATACAAAGTTAAGCCTACTTCTGTACAACGGGACTGTAATTGCTAAGGATATCGGCGCGGCGTGCGATCATCACGCCCGTTATAATTGAATCAGAAACCAGTTTGAGTCGCAAGGTTTGTCACCAACACATTTCCTATGTTAGATTGAATAAAAATAATAATAATAAGCCCTTAAGGCCATACCCAAATTTTCCGGGGTCCAGTGGCGCCGCCATTTAAAATAAATCATTTAAAAGGAAACGGAGATATCATTTAAAATTGTGTCTTGGTCAAGTTCTAGATACCCATTCAAAGTATTTTTTAAACTACTTTTTGTAGTTTAAAGTGAGAACGTGAAGCTTTTCTACGCACATTTGCGAAAAACGGCCACTTTTAGCTAATGTGCGTAGAAAAGCTTCACGTTCGCACTTTAAATTATAAACAGTAGTTCATAAAATAGTTTTAAGGGTTATCTAGGGCTTGACCAAGACACAATTTTGAATGATATCTCCGTTTCCTTTTAAATGATTTATTTCAAATGGCGGCGCCACTGGACCCCGGAAAATTTGGGTATGGCCTTTCTCTTTTTCATGCAATAGATTTTTCTTCTGCCAAAACCTATTCAAAGGTACACCTTTAATAGTTATTTCCAGGAATGGGTTTTGGCGGGAGCGCGATGAAAACAACATACATTTTTAGGGACAAATTACACTGATTGAGCTACCACCAATGGTGATCAAACGTTTATTCCATAATAAGGCCCTTGCAGGCACTTTCACACGTCAATAAGTTTGTACAAGTACTTCACGAGAACCATCATGAAATTGGCTCTCTCATTGATCAGGCTTATTGTATACATTTGACACATATGTAAAATATAACAGCTGTATAACGACTTGACTAGGGCTCAGTCTCACCCGTAAAGGAAATTATATAAATAATAGAAAATAGGGTCCAGTGGCGCCCTCATTTTAAATAATTCAGTATTCGTAAATCTTATACCTTTAAACGAGCAATTCTTGTATGTTTATAAATTTCTGTGATCTCGAAAACGGCTCTAACGATTTCGCTGAAAATTTGTATATGGGGGTTTTCGGGGGTAAACAATCGATCTAGATTAGTTTTATGTTTGGGAAAACGCGTGTTTTCGAGTTTTCATGCGTTTTTCTTTCCACGCAGAATATGGTCGCTAATTTCGACGCACCGACCGCCTTGATTTTAGCTCAGTGGTTAAGGATACCGACCGCTAGAAAAAATGTTACGGGTTCGAAACCCACTCGGTGACTTACTTTTTTTATTTTTTATGTTTAAGTTTATATATAATTTTTTATTTTGCATTGTTTTTAGACAAGTTTAAAAAAAAATAGTTAATGTTTGAGATATAACCGAGCAAAGCTCGGTCGCCCAGGTACTAAGCTCTTAATCTGTATATTATAACAATCGATGTAACTTTGTTCCATAGAAAAGACATAAACGCGCTCCATTGATACAAAATCAGTTTTACGAGAAATAAAATGGATAATGTTGTAAATATAACGCGTTTATGTTTTTACTACCAATTATAGCAATGAATATACGACTAGCTGAGCGCGCGACTTCGTCCGCGTGGACTTTTTAAAAATATAACTTAAATCTGGGTTTTATTTATTTGCCGGGAACCCATCATTTTTTTCCCTTAAAGTAAGTAGCCTTTCTTGTACCTTTAATCCTATATATAGTATGTGTACAGTGGACCAACGAGATACCTAGGCCGACCCTCTACCTATGTCTTGAATTTTCTCTTAAACTCAAAATAATATTAACATGAAAATGAAAATGTATATTCAGAAAGATTATAATGGAGTCTTTCTAAATCTTCATGTTAAAATTATTTTGAGTTTAAGATAAAAATCAAGATATAGGTAGAGGGCCGGCCCAGGTGTCTCGTAGGCCAGTGGGCCTACGAAACTATGACTATAGTACTACCTTTAGTCATAGTTTCATGGAGTACAGACTTTCTTCCTCCAGATATTATCATCATTCTCCTCGCCATTTCCCTACTTCGGGTCAGCTCTGTATATAAACATTTCCACTTCTTTCTGTCATTCACGTATTTGCACTAGCCCCCCATTCCGTCATATCTGTCCTTACACATTCTATCCGTCTTCCTCGGTCTTCCTATCCCTCTGCAGCCCCCAACCTCCAAATGGACCATCCTCTTAGCCAGATGCTCGGCATCCATCATGAAGTACAGACATACGAACAACAGAGGTTTCGGGTTTGATCCCCGGTCAGGGCAAGATGGAAAATGGCCTTTTTCAAATTGTTCTGGGTCTTGGATGTTTATCTACATATGTATTTGTTATAAAATATAGTATCGTTGAGTTGAGTATCCCATAACACAAGTCTCGAACTTACTTTGGGGCTAGCTCAATCTGTGTGATTTGTCCCTATATATTTATTTATTTATTTGTATTTTCGCCCAAGCTGAAACGGAGACTACTTGCTCGCTCGGTCAATTAAAGCTCTTATTTCACCGAGCGTTAAATTTCCATGGTCATAACATTTACATAAACTTTCTCCAGGTCATTTCGCACCGGCATACGTGCCGATCTGCACGTCATGTTGGAGAGCATTTACAAAATTATCGGATTGACAATCGGCCCAAGTTTGGATGATCTATCAAAATACGTAATTACTTAAGGGAAGATACTAGGTTGACATTTTTGGGTGACTAATTAATCTTTTGAAAGAAAAAGGCGGGCTCCGAAGCCCCAGGCTTCGAAGCAGGACGGCTACGGTGCAACAGGGAACGCGCCAATCAAACAAATTATTTCCACAAAATTGGATAATTTGAGAGACAAGAAAGATCATAATAGATGAGTAATGACATGGGAGTTGAATAATCCTTATAATTGATTAAACAACTGAAAAATAACATTTTTTTTTTAAGTTGAGACTACCAGTACACACTATAGTAGGTATTACATCAAAAAAATCACAGTATCTATTACTCAAACAATGTTACAAGACTTCACAAGACAAATGACAATAGCAAAGCAATCGCTCAAGCAAAAAGGTGTTTTCCATCAAAACCGATTAAATTATAGACGAGAAAAATGCAATAACCGCGTCTATACCGGTATCAATGGTCGCCACACCTCACTCGTTGCCAGCCGTAGCTACTCGGCGCACGCGCACGAAGAAAGTACGGAACTGCTTTCTAACTGTCGCTAAAACACGAGCCTTTAAAAAGAGAACCAAATAATCAATCAGCTAAAACCTCAACCTCAATCGTGGCAATATAGAAAAAAGAATTTTAAAATTCGAAGTTCGAAGTGAAAGATTTTGTTTTAGTGAAAAGAAAGTGAATATTTTGTGGTTCGCTATCTGCCAGGTGGATCTGTGTCTAAATAGTGGATTGTTCTCGAATATATCTGGATTCTGGATGTACATAACAATGGATCCAAGGTAATCACGACCTCCTCTTCCACTTTATATTTTATTGATTCAACTGAACACAATCAAAAGCCGTTTCTGAGGAGATAATGCTTTATACACTGTTTTTTAATTTACCTTTGAAGATATAAAGATAATGCTTTCTTTCATAGCAAATTTTACATTACGAACTTTTAAACCGTTTGTCCACAAGTTAGAAACACAAGATTATAATACTAAAACCTTGCTTATTTACCTTTTTACGACAAAGTAACTAAATTAATAAATGCATACGCATATCAGACGGCACGGCCCATATCTTTCGAATCGAAACCGGTATCTTTGGCTTGCAAACTTTTCAAAATCACCGTTCACCGCCTTATAAGCTTTGGTCAACCTTGGCTAGCTGCATCAATAAACAGGAACGTTATATTCTTAATATGCAAATGTTTGGAAGATTGTGCATGTTCACAAAGTAAGCGATTAAGATTTTATCAATATGTATCTTTTTATTTTTGATTTATTTATTTTTGTAACAGGCCATTTTAAGGCCCAGGGCCTTTACTACAAGTCAACCTATCACCGATTGCATCCTCAGCTATGCTGCTTTGGAGCCAGGGGCGAGCTGTCCCACTTTTTTTTCTTCAAATATAATATGCATGTCAATGGTCACCCAAGGATTTCGAAGACCACGAAATGTCGAGAAGAAATAGCCGGAACAATTTCAACGATTTGGCTAAATTTTTACCACCGGCCGCCTTCCTGACCCCTTCCGGAATATAGCTGCTAATTCATTTATTTAAAAAAAATACAGTTGTGTCTGAAATTACACTGCTGTTGACATGACTGAACGTCAACATTCGATTGTGTAAATGTCGAATTGAACAAAGTTTACCGAATTTGCCTTTTTGGTAAAAAATATACGAATATAAAGGTTTCAAAGTCAGTTTATTCTTTGGTATGAAAATGAAAAAATCTATTCCTTCTGCGAGTACAGCACCACCGAGTAACAAAATCTAATCAAAGTTTTTCTTATTTTTATAAAAACATGTTATTTTGGAAAATATAAATAACTGAATTTGTACTTTAAATGAAACTGAGCAAGCTTACAAAGTTCTTTTTAAATACATTAAATTACGAATTATTTTTTTTTAAACTACTAATCACAATATCACACCATCATCAATAGTGTCTCATTAACAAATAACCCTGTACAATAAGGCCAAAGAATCTTGAAACGTTAACAGAACTTGATTTACAAATAAAAATGCAATATGTTTACTACCTCATAACATCTAATACACTCAGTAAACCAAGTCTATCATGCCTTTAAATCACGTTAATAAAAAAAAGTAAAAGTGTCAACAGGCTCTTTAACTTTGTGCTCTATTGCAAAGGTCGTAAGGCCGTAGAAAGTCGATTTCGAACCCTGGACATTGCTCTTCCTGAATCAGCCGGTCGGGCCGGATTCCACTTTCGTCCTATTACCGCTTTTACCGGTGTCTCTCGACAGTATGTCCATCCCGCTCTGTGATCTTGTTTGATCGAAGGCAAATAAGGCATAGTACCTGGGCGACCGAGCTTTGCTCGGTTACATCTCAAACATTAACTATTTTTTTTAACTTGTCTAAAAACAATGCAAAATAAAAAATTATATATAATCTTAAACATAAAAAATAAAAAAAGTATGTCACCGAGTGGGATTCGAACCCGTAACACTCTTTCGAGCGGTTAGCATCCTTAACCACTGAGCTAAGCCGATGGCGGCCCGCGCGCCGAAATTAGCGACCATATTCTGCGTGGAAAGAAAAACGCATGAAAACTTGAAAACACGCGTTTTCCCAAACATAAAACTAATCTAGATCGATAGTTTACCCCCGAAAACCCCCATATACAAATTTTCAGCGAAATCGTTAGAGCCGTTTTCGAGATCACAGAAATTTATAAATAAATATATATATATACATACATACAAGAATTGCTCGTTTAAAGGTATAAGATTAATATTTGTAATAAAGTTATCAACATACCTATACGAGGACTAGTAGGTGCAAGCTTGAAAGAGCGACTTCAAACCTTATCAAAAAAAATATGTCCGAATCGTATATATATTTAGTCGTCTTCGAATAATCGGTGAACATTCATTTAAATCTTGACGAACTGATAACCTCTTTTTTGGAAGTCGGTTAATACATACTAACTCCTACATAATAACATTTAACCCATGTCGAATTTCATGAACTTACAGTGTCAGAATCATCAGAGTTATTAATTTAAGCAGGCAGTAACTACCTCTAAAAACACCTAAACACAAATTGATGAGTTATAAGGCATATATAGAATAAGGCATTGTTCACTTCAGTAACCTACTTAGATTGCGTTTAGCGGCAATGTTTTTATATTTAAATGAAAATTACGACACGCACACTACAGTGGCTAGGTGGAAGTGATGGGCACCTCACGCTAGACCTAGCTGCAAAAAAAAGATTTGCACGAAAACATTTCTACTGTATGAAGAGATTGATGAGTTTAGATGAAGCAAAAGAGGTTTGTCAGGATCGTAGCAAGTGGAGGTCCATAGTCTCTGCTTACCCCTGTGGGAAACAGGTGTGATATTATGTATGTATGTATTTCTACTCAAACTTATAAAACCCCTCGAAAAGAGGGTTATAAGTTTGACGTGTGTCTATCTGTGTCATCGTAGCTCCTTAATTAATAGACCGATTATGATGCGGTTTTTTTGTTTTTAAGATGACATGATTGAGATTATTCTTATTAGATACGGCTGTGTCGAGGGTAACTAAATTTTATTAAATTTTAATTAAATTTTCCATCCATCTCGCCCACCATCCGTCTGCTTAGAGCTGTAAGACACAAAATGCTCTGCCCCATCAGGGATAAAGACGTGACAGTGTATAGTATTTCAGATTAACGCTGTGCTTAGTCTCCCTCACGAAAAGGTAATAAAATTAACTCTGAGCATGGCTAGACACTTGTACAACAATTGAGGCTGACACACTAACCGATGACGATTTCTAATGCTTGATCACAGTAATAGTCAATCAATTTCCTTGTTGCTTACAAAGATTTGTTAATATCACGTTTATCATTATATTTACTTCTTGCTTTCACGTGAAATAACCGCATCGAAATCGGTCTATCCGTTCGAGAGCTACGATGCCACAGACAGAATAACGTCCTTCTTTTTTGACGGGGATTAATTTTTTTTATTCGAGATTAACAATTTAAATAGTTGATAACATTTTTTTAATTCTTGCACAGATTGTTAAACAATTTTGCCCAAAGTTACAGAAACCAAGTGCAAAGATGGAAACAAAGCAACGATTGTGTTACGATCACACGAACATTGTCCGAGATGTTATTCAGACCGTCTTTTGGACAGTTACGTATGTCAGATGAATCTGTTGTTGCAATACTTTTCGGCAGTATATTCTACAGCGAGATGCAAAAAGTTGATATTGTTGATTGAAAAGTTGATCTGTTATATATAATAGGATAAAATGAAAAGTTTTGAGGGCTTGTCAAATTAGTTAAAGCTCGCATCCTCCAAAACAGCGCAGTTTTGGAGGCAAATGTTCGCATTACGGCTTGCATATGTCACATTCGACTTGAGGAAGACCTCGGACGAAACATTGGCCATCAGCTGACTCTCTACGTGAGTTTTTTGCGTATAAATAAAAGAAAGAAAGAAAATCTTTATTCGGCTAACAAATGGACTACACATCTGTTAAGAGGTTAAGAGAGCCAAAAAGGCAGCCAGCTCAGCATAATGTAGGATGCAGGACTGTGTGATGTGGAAAAGAACATGCCAAAACCATTAAAAAGATTTTGCCAGTTTTACTGTCTAGTTAATACATGTTCCAAGTGACTGTTAGAAATATGGTTGTAATAAGATTGTAACGTCAAATTGCAATTACTACTAAATTGTTTGTTTTATTTTTGGTGTGTGTGTGTAAGTAGCCACGCTGTTATATCAAACAATGACGACAGCCAGGACCAACGGCTTATCGTGCCTTTTGAAGTACGGAGGAACTCGAGAAACTTTTATTCCACTTATCACCTACCCAAGAGCAGACTAAACCCGGGTTCATCATCATCATTGTCAGCTCTCAACGAGCCGCTGCTGGGCATATGCCTCCTAAACCATTAAAACCATTTAAACCTCATAAACCCGGGTTGCTTAACTTAAACTAAATGAAAGCACTAGCAATACGTTCTTCCACCGGGGCATCAAGTTCCTAAATAAAGTTGCGTTTCTACAGTTATTAGCTGACATCAGGAAGTTCACAAACATCTAACAGTTTGCTTTTGCAAGATAAGAGCCCACCCATAGACAGCGACCATATTAACCTCGTTAACGTTTATTTAGATAAAAACTGTTTGCAGTTACCGTTTCTGTACGTCTCGCGTGTCCACCGCCATTACTTCTCGCAGATCTTGATTATCTAACGGTTACACATTGCTATTAGCGCGGTGGCACAAACGACGGCTAAACCGGACGACTTATAGGAGTTACACAGAGTAGCTAAAACCGCTTGATTTGAGAATAAAATATGTCAAGGATTCAAGGAGCCACAGAAAGTTTTCAGAGGTTTTCTTTATAATACTAAAAAACTTTATTCAAAAAAGAATTTTGATAGTTTTTAACTCATGATTTTTCTTGGACTACCCACCCAGGCGAAGGTAACCATCTGTAGGCAACCACTCTGTTGCGATTCAGGCCCATCTCTCCCTGTGATGTGCATCCTATTAATATGCCCTGCCTAATTCCACTTTAGCATGGTGGTTTTATGTCCCACATCAACGATTCGTGTTTTTGAGCGAATTACCTACGGTGTTTGGTATTATAACACTTTTTAAAGATAAGCGGTATTTACCACTCTGTCCCGCTGTACGTCAGTGTACCATCCACGCCGGGTTTTCCGTCCGGTTTCCGTGGTTTATATCTCCACAATTTAGCATTCACACTGTATTGACTGCAGCGACAGTCAAACATTAGTGGAGTCAACATTGCATCAGTGCAAGGCAGCAGGAAGTTTCTAAATAGTAAATATTAAAGTTATTAGGCACTCGCTTCTTTGGTTGCCTTATTACAAACTCGTATTTACTCGACTGCCCAATAAGCGTAATGTTTTTTGAGCATCTAAGTTTTTTTATTTTTAGGGTTCCGTAGTAAACAAGGAACCCTTATAGTTTCGCCATGTCTGTCTGTCTGTCTGTCTGTCTGTCTGTCCGCGGTCCTACACAGAAACTACATATACTAGAAAGCTGTAATTTAGCATGGATATGTATATTAATCATGGCGAAAAAGTCGTAAAATAAAATCTGAAAAATATTTTTTTTAGGTTAGCTGCCATACAAGTAAAGAGGTAGTCAATTTTTTTTTCTCGACATACACATTGTGTTGGGTGTCGTTGAATAGGTCTTTCAAAAACATTGTGAGCTTGTTAACACCATTTTTGGATTTAGGGATCCGTTTCTGAAGTATTTGGGTTCAAAGTTCAAATTTTTGTTTGAGTTTTGGTTATATATGGCCACGTGAAAAAATTCACAGCTATAGTATATATAATGTAGTTTAAAGGAAAACTATCAGAGCTAAGTAGGGTATACAAATTAAAAAGTTATAGGCGATCAACTTATAAAATGTACTCGGAAAAAGAAATTTCATACAAATTCAATAGATAATTAGTTTTTAAACATTTTTAGTGGGATAAACTCAAAGTTGGCATTCGGAACTACGGAACCCTACACTGCGCGTGGCCCGACACGCACTTGGCCAATTATTTTATTTAAATACATTTCACAATATTATGGATAATCGTTAATACAGTGCAATATAAACTTATATGAAGTTTTTCTTTGCACTAGTTAAATAAGTATAATGTAGGTACCTAAGTATTCGGTACGCTCTGTAGCTTTGTCTATTAAAGATGTTATGAATTAAGATGTTAATTATAGGCTGTTCTATACGCTGCAAAATACAGTCAATTTTTTTTACTCAGCTGCGACTCCAGAGCATTCGCAGAAGTCGATCAAAAGAATGCCCAAATCTTAGGATCCTTCTAATTAAATAAGAAATGGTTGCTAGACCATTTCTATTACATCAAACATATCACTATTTCTGATTCCCGTTTTTGATATGACAGTACGAGTTAAAGGGATAGGAAAAAAGCTAGACGAGGCTCCCATCCTTGGCACCCATCTTCTGCGAGACGTAAAATGTGGATGGCCCTTTTTCTATCTTAGGCAGATCATCTAGAAATGTGTGACCGTTGCCTTACGTACCTTGTACCTACCCCGTAAGGGCTAAAGACGTGTCGGTACCTATGTTAACATTGTTCTTCTTTATACTGACATTGAACTACATGCCTATCTTCACGGCATTGCAACCTGACAAGCCTGTAACCGTAACTAGTGGGAAAACTATTGTGCTACTGTCTACATTCTTATTATATTGCGAGATGTCACGTCATTTGTCATAGTTATTATAAGTGTCTCTTTTCTTTCGATTGATTTTATGAGAATAGAAATGTAGTGCAGTATTTTTTTATCAACGTTTGTAAGTTCCAGATAACGTTGTTCAGCGATTTAGATGTGATTGTGTAAAATAAATTCGAACATAAACTTTAAAAGTTTGAAAAACCCAAAAGAGCCCCATAACGCTCATTCAAAAAAAATCTAAACGTTTATTATGCTTTCTAAGACTTGTATCCAGAGCCGTATAAAAATTAAAATAGAGACAGCTAAGTCCAGAAAAATGCTTGACCCTGACGTGTAGAGTACTACTTCAAAAACTACACTTATAAGGCGCGTAGAATCAATTAATACTAGCAATTCATAGATATTACTAAAGAACACAATAAAAGTAGCTATATGAATACATATGCATAGATGAAGAAAAATCTATGTTGATTTTAAAACGGCTACATAATGGCTAATGTCAAAATCAATGTAATAGTTACAAAATAATTTATGTAACTAATTAACATTACCATCACATGCCACGTGCTACACGATCCTAAAATGAATATGCGTATAGATATAGAAAATGAGAGTGCCCAATTCTACAGTTACATCATCCATATCACGTCTCGCTACTAACTGCTAAACAAATGACACGAGCAGAGTCTTCAGCTTTCTCCAGAGCTGCAAATCTATCACTTACAAGACATTTCCAGATCGAAACGACGATCAAATTTAAACTTTACTCGCTGATGATAAAGTCGAAAATGGTGATGGGGAGTCTTTAATGGCCAGTACGACTCAAGTTGCACGTAGACTATGAGAAACGATGCCGATGTCCCACTTGACGCAGTGGCCGTCCCAAATAAAGATCGCAATGGAATCAATGATGAATTAATGAGTGGTGTTATTAGTCAGGGCATGGTTTGTGGCGAGACTGCGTGCATTTGCTTAATGGTGGTAGTTAATGGTTATAATGACTAGTATAACTTGATACTGGATTCTAAATATTGGATACAAGGTTTGGTGCAAAAAGTACAAAAACTACAATCTAGCTAAAATGTCGGCTAGGTATTTATCAATATTTTGAATGAGACTTTCGGAACTCCAGCGCTTTCCAGCGTCTCTGGTCAGTCATCTGACTATCTTGTAGACTACCAGTACGCGGTCGCCATTCGAGAACCTTTTTGCCCCATCGGCCATCGATTCGTCGCGCTATGTGTCCCGCCCACTGCCAGTTCAACCTACACCCTTAGCCGACTCTTACGACACCCTTGGAGAGGAAAGAGATTATGAAAATCGTTAAATACTCTACCACACGGCGGTCTGGTCAATTTATACAATATGTTCCTTAGGGCAAGTTGTTTAGTATTGTAGTCTGAATCTGTCCTTTAAAATTATTCAGGTATTACATACAAAATGCAAGATCATGACTTTGAAAATATATTTATTTTTTTAAACAGATGAATGAATATGATAACAAAGATACATCTTAAAGAATCTCTAGAGAAGAGAGTTGACCCAGAAAAAGCTTTCATGGTCGTTTTGGACATCTGACGTAAGAAAATGCTGAGACCCAATATCATGACCAAATTTTTGGGCTACTGGCCATTTTGAAAGGTAAATAAATTCGGAATACGGTTTACTGACATAGTTAAGTAAACCTGTTTAAGGTTACTGGTCTCTAATAAGACGGAGATCTGTTTGCATTTTAATGATTTTATTTGCTTTATGTTTCACGGAATCATTGAATTTGACGACCTTGGTGGCGTATTGGTCAGCATTCATAAATATTTTAGGTTCTATTAGCGTGAACATATATTTGCTATTCTAAAGGCTATGTGTGGTTATTTTGCTATTATATGTCTTAGTCATAAGCAAAAGCTTAAGTTTTGGGGTTAGTTAAATTTGTGTGATTTGTACCTACCCATTTATTTATTTTAAAAGATTATAAATAGTATATTTTTCTACGACTCTCCAATACATTGCAGGTCTATTCGTAGTTGTCGGAATAATAGATGATGAAGATTCTTCTAGTAAACTTTGGCTCAGGATTAATGTCACAACACGAAATAATCTTGAATATTCAACTACTCATTCGTATTAAGATGTCTACTTTTACCTGCAAATATATTTTGAAATAGCTTTCCTTTTTACATTTCGGTATATTAGTCTGTTATCATGCTACACAGATCATTATGACACTCAAGTTCTTATAGCTGACTTTAATAACGATAGGTATATTCTTTCATATATATATTCGGTCATTTTGGAAATCCTTGGAAAAAGCCTATGTCCAGCAGTGGACGTTATGCGGCTGTAATTATGATGATAATGATAGTATACTTGCAGATCACATATTTATTTCAAAAGGCCAATTTGTGCTACAATAAGCCATTTAGGTTTTATCTACTGTTCATCTCTTTTATTTACGTTAAATCTTACTTTATAATTAAAAATAAAAATAAAAAACAAATTTCAAAGATAATACAAATACTGATAACTAACTTAGATCCAAAGATCTCATCTAGTAAATGTTAAGGTGTCAAAAAACTCTATCTAAAGCTTTTTTGCACTTTGTTAAAAACACTCCCCAAACAGATGCGCCTAAATTCAGGCCAGGTAATTGCGTTCCTCGTAAACTACCCATTACACCTGTACAGCATGCGATATATATAGGTCTTGCATACGAATGGACAATCATTATGTACCTACTTACTTGCTACTTATGCACGTTGGTCACGCAATACCGCTACCGGCTATTGCAAAAACATTAAAATGTTCATCGGGTGCCTTTTGTTATTCTAGAGACGTGCAGGCTTTAGGTGTCTAGTACGGCTTGGTGATGTGACATAACGACCAAATATGGGATGTTAACATACGATCGAGCAAAGATTCTGTTCTGTATTTATTTTTTGGAAGTATTCCAACTGGCACCATGGAAAAGTACTTAATTTCAAACATTGTCATCGCACGAGAAAGCCCCACTAAATTTATATAAGGTCTTACAAAATATACTGAAACTATTTTAAGGGTGAACTCAGTCCATGATAGTCCAGAAGGAACATACTTCGAAATTTAAAAAGTAATTTTCGGTCTTTCATATAAGTTGACCGATCAGCTGATCCGAGTTTGTATGGAAAGCCAAAAAATATTTTTCATATTTCGACGTATGTTTCTTGGGGAAAGTTGTTCAGTATCATAAATTGTATTGTAACGAATCGCCAATATGCTTCGTTAATTTCATTCTCAAATATTTCTAAGCACATATGTTATTCATAGATTTCAGTCTTTGAGTCATTTAAGCTCTGTTTGGCATAAATTCGAACAACTAAAACTTTGTTAAATATATTACAACATTTGCAGGAAATGTTTATCGATAGAGAAACAAAAGTGGATTGTATTACTATCCTTTTTCAACATATTTTATTTGACTCTTTCTAGTCATAAATTCTATTTTTAATGGGTAACATACACTCCCAAACACTTGACAAGCATTTCTGCGTATGGCTGAGAGCTGACGCAAAGAAACTCAATAAATCTTTGGTTTCAAAGTATGTGTGAAAAAATATTGTGAGAATGGAATTTGGTTTCAAAGCAGCTTTTAAGTATCAAATTATTTATAGACTATTCTGTGTTTGCATGGTTATAATTAATTTAAACTTAGTGTCGAACCCAAATCGATTCCCAATATGGAGAAAAGTTTATGATATACCATATCATAAGTCTGTCTAGGTAATAGACAAAATCTAGATTCAAGATTGTCTAGATTACATTCTTATTAAAAGAATAAGGAACTAAATAACTTGAATAGGTTAATAATCAGCATGATTAGTCTTTTTGGACTACTTTTATCTTAAGAATTATAAGATAATTTTATATAAAACTTAGTTAGATATACTTATCTAATATACTACCTACTCTATTAACTTGATAGAGTGCTTTGAAATCATAACATACCTATTGCATATATTACATGCAAAAGTAATGCATACATTTCTTGTTTAAAACAGGAATACACAGACAGTGCCCTGTCTGCTCGTTAGAAATAAAGAGGTGATGATTTGTAAAATCTCACGAAAGCTTCAGCTCAGGTAGTCATTCGGAACCTTCGGGTGACGCCCTTTTTTGTGACTGACGTTCAAGCTAATTTATCGCTGAGCGAGAATGATTTTAAGAGTTTCTAATGAGTGGACGTCGACATCGTTTTGACGGGCCTACTAATTTATTGCATGTGATTGTTTATATTTTAAGAGTTTTCGTTGAGTTGAACTTAACACTACTTAGTTAGTGTACTTTTGGCCGCGGAATGGAGATGTTTTCTAACCTCCTATAATAGGGAAATGATTAGTGCAACCCTTAGAATTATTATTTGCTTTTAGAATTTAATTTTGGGTTTCTATTAAACATTAATTTAGAGCTTGAGCTTGAGTGATAAATATTTGATCAATGTTATCAATGAAAAGAATTATTACATTCGATTATAAATCATGTCCGTACTATTACTAACTAAACAGACAAGAGTTTTTGTGTTGTGGTTCCTGACAACGATCTGAGTTCCTGTACGAATTTGGTGAGTTCGTTCCATATTGCATGGATTGACATTTTATACTGTGTTATTACATAGAACATGTTTACTTACCTTTATTCATATGAACAGGAATTGATCTATTATTTTATTGGGTGATGCAAGTCTAGCCCTAACTTGATTATTCAATGCGGAAACTCGACAAGTCGTTTCTTCGTTAGTGATAGTACAGATTTATTTACTTAAAAAGTACTTGGAGAAGTCAAGTCTGGAATATGTATTTCTTTGGTTAAAAAGTTTATGTTGGAAACAACATTTATTGGAATAATTTGATTTTAATTTTATCAATGTTCTATAAAACACGGAGAAGTCATGTATTATGTAGAACAGTTAAACTATCTTCTGACAAAGAAGTATATTCTAAACAACAATATTTTATTCATATTATTTTGAATAGGAAGCATTCCTATCGAATATATTCAACCAACACAGGTTGTGTACTCTTTATGATTAAACTTATATTGCTCTCTGAAGTGTATTATATTATACTCATAAAACATTATAACTGAAGTAATTACTAATCACTTGGATAAATAGATACTTTCTATACGTCTACATACCTACCTGTAGCAAGTTATCCTATTGCGATGGATTTGTACTATCTTGACTGACAAGACAGACTGGATCATATATTTGTAGTTTGCTCTTTTAGCAATTGGGGATTCAGTTGATTTGAAGATTTAGAAGTAATATTATTTGCTCAGACCGGAATTTTGTGAAGATGCAGGTTCCGAAGCAGCTGAATCTGTTGCAAGATTACCTTGCCCCTCTTTAACTCTCTCTTACCTGTATAAGGCTTATAACATTTTAGTATATTATGATATAAATATTTGAGCATATTGGTCCCAAGGCAGGAAGACTGTCCAGTCTGGAGTCGAGGTCTACTAAGTTCAGCGGCGGAGGTGCTGTAACTTCCCCTACGGGGGGCCACAATCTAGAAAACTGAGCCTCTAATAAATATACTAACGTAAATATATGCTCATACATAGAACACAACATATTTCAGATCGACCTTTAATTACATTATAATAGTCTATTGACAAAAATCATTAACTTTTATAAGTTTTCGATAACTTCTTTCTGCAATGAATTAACATAATTTGGTTAATAAAGTCCAATTTTAGTTTTATATAATTTATTCGACTCCATTCATTCTTGAAGTTTTGCTTTTATTAATAAATAATATACATACAATGTCTTTAACATTGTATGATGCATACTGAAAATATAATATAATTTAATACTTATATAGGTGAAATAAGATAATAGGTAAACGTATAAAAATAGGAAATCTAAACGTGTTACGTGGAATTTGTGTTACTACAATTTATCACAATTTGGGTCCGATTGATTACTGCCATTACGTTATTTCAAACACAGCGAGTTTAAGATAAATATTTTTATCTATATAGATAATATAAGAAGTTGAGTTAGGTTTGCGTCGATAAAATTAGAATTTTCTTTAAGTAGGGTAGGCTGTTACATTTTGGTGCCGTGACCAGGATTGATATTTATATAAATTTTCCTTTCGGTTATTTATCTTTACTTGCTGCTGTTTGGACTAAAGTGTCTGGAAGCAGGGGTTTGGACACATTTTGTTCCGTGAAAGATAGGGTGCGCGTATTCACGTTTAGTATTAACTTTTATACATAATACGTTAATCTTTATATATCTTTGCTTCGTAAAAATATTGGAATAAACCTGATTATCTCACTGAAACATTTGTCACTGTAGAACATTTGTCAGATTCTAGTGTCTGGGGTTGCGTTATTTATTTATGATTGGAGTCATGTTATTTATTTATTTCACTCTGGGTTTTGTTTGTCATCCTTTAGTTAGTCGTTTGTAGAGTAAACTTGTAAGCGGTTAAAATTTAGTTTAACTAATGTTAGATAAAGACAATAAGTAGGTATAGCTTTTGATTCAAGTATCTATGGGATTAATTATAACTCTTGTATGTATGTATGTAAATGAATGTAGTATATGGATTTGTGAAAGTTAACTTAATTGGGCATGTTGAAGTACTGAGAAAAACTACTAAGGGTTTGACACTCACATATAAACATATGGTAATCAGATATATAATATAATAAGGCATGTACGGGTTCGATCCCCGTATATTGATATATATGTGGAGTTTAAAATATGAATATTCCTTAATCGGTTGCGGTATATTTAGGAAATAATAAGACCTTAGTTAATTATTACTGAATGGGTTCGAGCCCCATGTTTTTATTTTAGTAAGACAAGTAAATTGTGTATTTACTTTGTAAAGTTGTTCATAGACATATATAATATGAGTGATTAAGGATGTAAATGTTTGTTTGTTGTACTAGTTAACACTTGAAGAATTTCTATGTAATTCTTTTATAGTAGGGAGATCAAGTATTTGATGATGAAAATTTCTGTGTTTAAGTAAGTTATTCGTACAAAAATCGTTGTCTATAGTACAAAATACCACGAGCACATTTTTAATTGGTTTATTAGTTTTGCTCAAAATAATAAAAAAAATAAAACGAGAGATAGCGGGAAGCTTCGTTTTTTATGCTTTGAGAAAGTTATGCGTTGTGAATGGACCGACAATTTGTATAGACGGTCATTAAAAAAAAAAGCGTCAATGAATTATTTTACAACAGGAATTGCAACAATGACACAGTCATAGCGTCATCGGTCGAACGGACAGTCAAATTGCTTGCACATGGTTGTTTTGTTTTGTCTAATGCAAAACAAAGGCAGTGGACTTTCTTGAAATTTCATGGGATACTTACTAATAAAAAGGGGTCTGCATTTCTTTTTTTTATTGCACTTCACAGAAACGCAACTAGATTTCGATAATATTCCATGAGATACGAAAATATTTTAAAAAACGAAAAGTATAGGTATGTGTCTACTTACAACTAAGTTGAAGGTTACAATATCAATTTAAAAAAAAAGAATGTTTATCAATTGTAGGAAATTATTGATTGAGAGATTGATATAGGTAGTACTTAGTTTTCTTTACTAAAAACGCGTTGGGGACGATTAAAGGTCCTGGGGTCGCTTTTTGCAGTTCACAGTATGTTACTCTTAATAGTATTAAGATACAGAAAATTTTTGTACAAAGATAGGTTATTCTGATAGTAAACAAAATATATTACACAATATAAATTCCAGTAGGCAAGATAAATAAGGATATTTTTACTTTTATGTTAATCACGAGATGTTGTATATACGAAGTTTTAAAATAAAAGTAGGTTTAGAAACATTTTTGCTATAAGTATATTACAATTTCAACAAGTCTTTAGTATACTCGAATGTAAAAGCTCTTGGCTAAAACAAAATAAGATAGTTTGACTTAGACAACAGTACCTATCAGTAATATTGATTTTTTTACTCAGCAAAAAATACAACTACAAAAATATACTCAACGCAGGCCCACATGCCTAATATTAGGGACGATTCTTTTTAGATATCGCTTACGTATGATTATGATGTAAAATCTTAGAAAGTAAGTAAGTAGGTAGTTTCTTAATTTTACTAAGTATAGGTACTGAAGAAATTAAATAATGGGTTTGTTTAACTAGCATATAGGCATGGAAGAAAAGAGTCAACTCTCAATGTGATTTATTACCAGCAATGCGTTTGATTATGTCAACATTTAAGCCATAGAACAAAGCATAGTGTTAGAAAGGTAAGAGGCCGTAGGTCGGCTTGCTTTTGAGTGCATGTTTATATTACTACTAATTGCCAGAACTGTAGAAAGGAACTCATTATAATAAACCTAGGACCGGAAGTCAAGTTTACATGTCGGGATCGGTATAGTGTGACTCGCTGACCATTCTCTCGCTCTTGTTATTTTTTACTGAAAGATTATTAGTGTAGATTGTTTGCGTTAGAAGTAAATTGAATAAAAGCAGTGATTTATATAAACTTTAGGACGTGATTAGTTCTAGTGGCAGTCTTTGTTATAATTATAAGTGTTTATACTTAACCGTGAAGCCTATTACCCTTTGTTTAGAGTAATTTCTCATTTGCCTAGCGTATTTTTGTTGGTCACAATGTAGAATGTTATTACTGATGAATGAATTTAGTAAAAAAAAAGGAAACTACTTTTTTAAAATCATGATATCACTCCTCTGACATATACTTATCGTTAAGCAGGTCAATATTAAATCTTTATTTACATAGTTATATGTCACTCTAGGCAAGTATGATTCTTAGGAGCAAAAAAAAAATTGTTTATAGATAAAGTAGAAGTAGTTAGTCAATTACTTAGTTATTAATGTAGTACATACTTTATAATTTATCCATACACTTGTATTTAGATAAAACTTATAACCTTAAAGACACAATACAAGATATTGGGGTCGTAAAAACTATTTATATCTTTACTACTTTTAACTGAAAACTACTTTGATTAAATAATAAGTACACTAATATACACTATTTATATTATTTGTAATGTTATATGTGATAACAGAGTGAAAGTCGTAGGTATCAATAAAATTTAAAATTATAAGAATATGGGGTCGAAGAATTTTATAATCAAATGTTAATTGTTAAAAGTTTGATTTATCGATATTTAGGACAACAAATAAATGAGAAAGGACTTATAATACTTTTAGCGTAAAAAAAAAATGTCTTTCAACACCGTTAAAAATAGAATGTATTTAGTTTATTTTCACTAATAATGAAAATCTTCGCTATAAAAAGATGATATATCTACACCATAATTACGAATTCAGGCTTTGTAAATGTCGTTTTCGTCGTTTTAAAAAGGGATTTTGTAATTTTTAGTAATGTATTTATGGTAAATTATAATTGAATGTTTTCTGGTTGGAAAGACAGAAGTTAGTTTATAGAAAATTCTTGTTGGAAAAGACAGAATTTTGGTATTGGAATGTTTCTTGTTGGAAAGACCGAAGTAAGTTTATAGAAAATTCTTGTTGGAAAAGACAGAATTTTGCTATTGGAATGTTTCTTGTTGGAAAGACCGAAGTAAGTTTATAGAAAATTCTTGTTGGAAACGACAGAATTTTGTTATTGGAATGTTTCTGGTTGGAAAGACCGAAGTAAGTTTATAGAAAATTCTTGTTGGAAAATACAGAATTTTGCTATTGGAATGTTTCTTGTTGGAAAGATCGAAGTAAGTTTATAGAAAATTTTTGTTGGAAACGACAGAATTTTGTTATTGGAATGTTTCTGGTTGGAAAGTTAGAAGGTTTTAAAATATTTCTTGTTGAAAGAGACAAAATTTGGTTAAGTATTACTTTCCATATTTAGAGATTAATAAACAAATCAATTTAGAATAAGAAAACGCACTAGTAATTAGGGTTAGTTTAGTCAAAAAAATATAGGAATAGGCTAGTGGTAGAGGTTCAATAGGTATTTCTCTGTTACTTCCTACAGGTAATTATTATCTTTATAAATTCTCTATACGCATTAACATAATTACGAAAGCTTGGTGGTTTTATGTTTCTTTATATTTTCTATTTTATGTAGTTTACTCCTAAGCTTTTATTTTTTTTATTCGAAACACGTAAATAATTTGATGGTAAACTGACGGCGCCATCTAGTTAAATTGAAGAAACTTCAGACTCATGATATTAACTCTTCGTGTCAAAAACACCATCTTTAGTGATTTCTAAAAAGTATTTTGAATTACAGCAATTGGTTTTTTCGTGTCAAAAACGCCATCTTGCGTAAATTTTAAAACTATTATAGGTACCCAAACATTCGGCGAATCGGTATGTTCGGTAACGCCATCTAGTGAACACAGTTAACTGAATGGATTATTGTGTCAATAACGCCTTCTTGCGTAAGTTATAAAACTGTTAATGGAATTAAAGCATTCGGCGAATCGATAACTTTGGTGACGCCATCTAGGGAACGGAATTAAACGACATGTACTATTGTGTCACTAGCGCCCTCTTGCGTAAGTTATAAAACTGTTATTGGAATTAAAGCATTCGGTGAATCGATAAGTTTGGTGACGCCATCTAGGGAACGGAATTAAACGGCTTGTACTTTTGTGTCGCTAGCGTCATCTTGCAGAATTATGAGAGACTATTTTGTATTTGTGGCGCTACCTAGCGGAATATTATAAGACTATTTTGTATTTGTGACGCCACCTAGTGGAATTATGAGAGACTATTTTATATTTGTGGACGAGGATGGAACTAAATTCACTCTGCCTTTGCGCCAAGTCACTATCATCGAGCGGCCATCTTGGATTTAAAATTTGTTTGAATGGAAGCGGTGGATATGGGCGGAACAATTACGTACGGTGTGATTTTGGAAATTTGAATCCATTTTGATCAGTTTCAATTACTCAGATTTGTTATAAATAACCTTTTCATTTATATACATACGAACTATAAAAACAATTTACGGTTTTATTTATTTGTTATCACGGTCGGACATCCATACATACTGGATGATTCCGAAAGGGTTGATTTTTGACAGTTGAAGTTGACTTTGACAACTGACATTGACATATTTAGTGTCGACACTAAACGACTAATATCGATATCGATTTCATTTTTATTTTGCAATTGATATTACTCGTAAAATTTAATTAAAATAATAATTTTTCATACAAATACTTTTGTATTAGTGTTTGCAATTTTTTTTTTGTTTCAAAAACCTTTTTTTAGTTTGCTTTTCAGCTTTTCTGTTTTTTTTTCTTTTGATATTTTTTTGTTTGCTTATTTTATTTCTTTTTTAGCTTTAAAATGTGTTTATGAGTTTAAAATATTTTTATTTATCGTAGTTTTTTTTTTTTATTCATTTGCTTATTTCAATAGGCTTACATCGAAAAAGAAAATTTATTTTTTAGTTTCTTTTTAATTTTCTTTTTTCAGAATATTTTTTTTGCAGTATTTTACCCTTTGTTATCTGGGATTAATATTTTTTCGGTTTTAATGTTTCTTTTAAATTAAGATTTTATATATTTGTTTTTTTTGTTTTTTTTTTCAGTTAAATTTTTTCAGTTTTACTTTTAATTTTCTTCAATTTTTTTTTCAGTTTGTCGCATTTGTTATTTAGGATGAATTCAATATTCTTTTTATATATTTTTTAGAATAATGTTTAATATTTTTCTTTTCAGTGTCTTATTGTTAGTTTAGTTTAAAAGGAAATTCTTTTATATTTTTTTTTTTGTATTTTCAATTATTTTTTTTCTTTTCAGTATTTCTCACTGGTCATTTGAGATTAATATTTTCTTTTCAGTTTTTTTTTTCAGTATTTCTCATTTATCATTTGAAATTAATATATTCTTTTCAGTTTTTTTTTTCTCAATTTTAATACAGGATTATATTCTCTTGAAGTTTTACTATTTTTCTTAGGATTTTTTTTTAGGGTTTACAAAAAAAAAAAAATTTTGTGGATTTGTTTAATTATTGATTTTAGATAAACATTGAAAGATTGAAACTAGCATACTTCTGAAACGATACATGGATATTAAACGGAATAACTTTTTTGCAACATGTACTTCGATGGATACATCTATTTATTAGAATAAATACTTTTTATTTTGGATGGTGCATATTCTTTTGTCAAATTACATTAGTAATCAAGGTAAAAAAAAAAGGTAAACAAAGGAATAAAAAAAAGAGAGGTAACATGTTTAAATGGCAAGGTTATATGAATGTGCATGTTCTATTTAAGTTTAATTAGTAATAGGTATATTCAATATAGATATTTATAAGGTTATTAATTAAATACAGTACAAAAAAAAAAATGTACTCTGTATTTATTAAAATTAAGTAATCTGATGGAACTTTGTTGTGAATTTGGGTGGCGCGATACTGAGAACGAGGAAGGTGTGCATAATTATTTAATTTAGAGTAGGCAGGTATTTTGAGAGACGAATTTTGAAAGCTGATGATTATGTTTAGCTAGCAAGGGCCCCGATTCATACCTTATGTGAAACCAGATTACTACTTAATATTATTAGCCCAATGATTTGGAAGTTACACTACACAAAGAAGAGCAATTTATAGGGGGACAAGATGCTAGGTCTAATTTATTCCAAGGATACATAATATAGTATACCTTTGGAAATGTACCCAAGTGTTACAACACCTGTAAAATGCTCTACTCTGGACAAGAAGCTAGGCGGATCATGCCTACAATCATGAACTCGGCAACTACACACTCGCCAAGACAGTGCTGGAACTCGTTTTTGATTGAAGGTTTGGTATGGCTTCTGGACATGCACAGCAATGAATAATTAGCCTTTAATGAAGAACTTTGTTTTCCGGGAGATGTTGAATTATTTTGCGATCTTGATTGTAATGTTGAATCAGGACGGATGTACTTCAGCAGAGATTACTAGGGTCTGCGGATTCACAACCCGTGCTTTACGAGAACTCAGTTCAATCAGGGGAAAGTTGATTCCTGTTCATAGAACGAAGTTTGGAGCTCAACCTGAGATCTCAGCGATGGAAAACGCTCTCTTGGTTTAAACACACACTACACTCGTACACACTACTACACTAGGTACAAACCACATATTAGGGATACACTTATATTTCGAATACATTCTGTGATTTGGGAAAATAATATTTGTTAGGATCTCATATGATTAAAAAAAAAAAAACAATATTTGAGAATGGTTGCATGGTAAAATTTTAACTCCGGTCCTTCTTATAAACAATTATAAAAGGACAGCTCCATAAAATTTTAGGGGTCGGATGTAACGAATCGCCAATATGCTTCGTTAATTTCATTCTCAAATATTTCTAAGCACATATGTTATTCATAGATTTCAGTCTTTGAGTCATTTAAGCTCTGTTTGGCATAAATTCGAACAACTAAAACTTTGTTAAATATATTACAACATTTGCAGGAAATGTTTATCGATAGAGAAACAAAAGTGGATTGTATTACTATCCTTTTTCAACATATTTTATTTGACTCTTTCTAGTCATAAATTCTATTTTTAATGGGTAACATACACTCCCAAACACTTGACAAGCATTTCTGCGTATGGCTGAGAGCTGACGCAAAGAAACTCAATAAATCTTTGGTTTCAAAGTATGTGTGAAAAAATATTGTGAGAATGGAATTTGGTTTCAAAGCAGCTTTTAAGTATCAAATTATTTATAGACTATTCTGTGTTTGCATGGTTATAATTAATTTAAACTTAGTGTCGAACCCAAATCGATTCCCAATATGGAGAAAAGTTTATGATATACCATATCATAAGTCTGTCTAGGTAATAGACAAAATCTAGATTCAAGATTGTCTAGATTACATTCTTATTAAAAGAATAAGGAACTAAATAACTTGAATAGGTTAATAATCAGCATGATTAGTCTTTTTGGACTACTTTTATCTTAAGAATTATAAGATAATTTTATATAAAACTTAGTTAGATATACTTATCTAATATACTACCTACTCTATTAACTTGATAGAGTGCTTTGAAATCATAACATACCTATTGCATATATTACATGCAAAAGTAATGCATACATTTCTTGTTTAAAACAGGAATACACAGACAGTGCCCTGTCTGCTCGTTAGAAATAAAGAGGTGATGATTTGTAAAATCTCACGAAAGCTTCAGCTCAGGTAGTCATTCGGAACCTTCGGGTGACGCCCTTTTTTGTGACTGACGTTCAAGCTAATTTATCGCTGAGCGAGAATGATTTTAAGAGTTTCTAATGAGTGGACGTCGACATCGTTTTGACGGGCCTACTAATTTATTGCATGTGATTGTTTATATTTTAAGAGTTTTCGTTGAGTTGAACTTAACACTACTTAGTTAGTGTACTTTTGGCCGCGGAATGGAGATGTTTTCTAACCTCCTATAATAGGGAAATGATTAGTGCAACCCTTAGAATTATTATTTGCTTTTAGAATTTAATTTTGGGTTTCTATTAAACATTAATTTAGAGCTTGAGCTTGAGTGATAAATATTTGATCAATGTTATCAATGAAAAGAATTATTACATTCGATTATAAATCATGTCCGTACTATTACTAACTAAACAGACAAGAGTTTTTGTGTTGTGGTTCCTGACAACGATCTGAGTTCCTGTACGAATTTGGTGAGTTCGTTCCATATTGCATGGATTGACATTTTATACTGTGTTATTACATAGAACATGTTTACTTACCTTTATTCATATGAACAGGAATTGATCTATTATTTTATTGGGTGATGCAAGTCTAGCCCTAACTTGATTATTCAATGCGGAAACTCGACAAGTCGTTTCTTCGTTAGTGATAGTACAGATTTATTTACTTAAAAAGTACTTGGAGAAGTCAAGTCTGGAATATGTATTTCTTTGGTTAAAAAGTTTATGTTGGAAACAACATTTATTGGAATAATTTGATTTTAATTTTATCAATGTTCTATAAAACACGGAGAAGTCATGTATTATGTAGAACAGTTAAACTATCTTCTGACAAAGAAGTATATTCTAAACAACAATATTTTATTCATATTATTTTGAATAGGAAGCATTCCTATCGAATATATTCAACCAACACAGGTTGTGTACTCTTTATGATTAAACTTATATTGCTCTCTGAAGTGTATTATATTATACTCATAAAACATTATAACTGAAGTAATTACTAATCACTTGGATAAATAGATACTTTCTATACGTCTACATACCTACCTGTAGCAAGTTATCCTATTGCGATGGATTTGTACTATCTTGACTGACAAGACAGACTGGATCATATATTTGTAGTTTGCTCTTTTAGCAATTGGGGATTCAGTTGATTTGAAGATTTAGAAGTAATATTATTTGCTCAGACCGGAATTTTGTGAAGATGCAGGTTCCGAAGCAGCTGAATCTGTTGCAAGATTACCTTGCCCCTCTTTAACTCTCTCTTACCTGTATAAGGCTTATAACATTTTAGTATATTATGATATAAATATTTGAGCATATTGGTCCCAAGGCAGGAAGACTGTCCAGTCTGGAGTCGAGGTCTACTAAGTTCAGCGGCGGAGGTGCTGTAACTTCCCCTACGGGGGGCCACAATCTAGAAAACTGAGCCTCTAATAAATATACTAACGTAAATATATGCTCATACATAGAACACAACATATTTCAGATCGACCTTTAATTACATTATAATAGTCTATTGACAAAAATCATTAACTTTTATAAGTTTTCGATAACTTCTTTCTGCAATGAATTAACATAATTTGGTTAATAAAGTCCAATTTTAGTTTTATATAATTTATTCGACTCCATTCATTCTTGAAGTTTTGCTTTTATTAATAAATAATATACATACAATGTCTTTAACATTGTATGATGCATACTGAAAATATAATATAATTTAATACTTATATAGGTGAAATAAGATAATAGGTAAACGTATAAAAATAGGAAATCTAAACGTGTTACGTGGAATTTGTGTTACTACAATTTATCACAATTTGGGTCCGATTGATTACTGCCATTACGTTATTTCAAACACAGCGAGTTTAAGATAAATATTTTTATCTATATAGATAATATAAGAAGTTGAGTTAGGTTTGCGTCGATAAAATTAGAATTTTCTTTAAGTAGGGTAGGCTGTTACAGTATTCACCCTTAAAATAGTTTCAGTATATTTTGTTACCTGTTTGTTAAATATCGGCCAATATCCGTTTTGACGCAGAGCAGATCATACAACAGCCATTGATTATATTTTACTCATGTTCTGTCTCTTTTTTATAACATGTAACAGCAATTGATTCTGAGACAAATCATTAGTCAAAAGTTCGAAACTATGATGAATATTGACCACAAAGACTTTACGTAAGACTTTTTAAATGGTCTTCAACAGAATAGCGACTTAAATGGTTAGTAAGTGCTGTGATAAAAGCATTAATTATTGTATCTTTTCTTCCCTATTGATAAAAAGAAACTTAGAAGGTAGAAGCCGGTCGAAGGAATTGGTGAGAATTTAAATCGCATGTCAAAAGGCGATGCGACCAACAATCCATCACTACTCTTATTCTTTTTGTGGTGTGCGTGCTAGCATGTTGGTTCATTTTAATTTTGCCTTGGAATGTTTGACTGGTAGAGGGTTAGGTTAGGTCACATTGTGTATATAGCCTAAAAAAACATGAACAGTACACAATATTACGTGCTAGTATGTAAACCATATGCAAACAAAAAACCTATCCACCTTTAAAGGACATGAATATGATAAACAGTTTACAAAACATTCGCCAGTTTGGCTTCTCTTCATTGGACAATGGAGCACGTGCTTACTCATTCCAGGTACCCAAACTCCTGCACTTAGGAAGGTGGAAGAGGAGAAAGTTAAATTGCTGTAAAATTATCTATTTCTGTTGCTGCTATAACAACTAAAAACAGAATAAAATATATATTTAAGGGGGACTCCGATACAACAAACGTGATTTTATATATTGTGGTACGGAACTCTTCATGCGCGAGTCCGACTCGCACTTGGCCGGTTAATAACATAACATGAAGCTGTGTATGAAGGCGCTAAGTGCAACGATCACGTCTGTAACGATTGTGTAAAAACTGACAAACGTTGGGCAAACTCTGATGGACTCGCATAGACTTAAATTCACTCTATCTCCTAACTATACATTGTTTGTTTTATAGCGATTTGGTAATTGTAATAAACAATGTATGTATCTAATTTGTACACGCGCTGTAGTTTTTAATTGCCACTACTTGCTTTCGGTAAATTAAAACATCGTGAGAATACCGGCGCACTAGTGAATATTTTTACTAGTATCACTTAACTCAACTAACAACTGAGCTCAAGTGAGACTGGGCTGGTCATGTGACCAGGTTGCAATCGGACAGGTAGGCTAAAATAAAAACAGATTTAGTCCCAGTAGACTGGCGCCGTAGACAGACGATCTAAGCCCCATACGATAAGAGCTGGCAAACTATCACCTCTGACAGAAGTTTCTGGAAAACTATAGGGGAGGCCTTTGCCCATCTTCTTATCGAGTGTGTCAGTGACTAACACTAGTGTCAGAGTTTTTAAACCGCCTAAAGGCCTCTGACATGGTTTTAGGTAACGACCAATGTCAAAGACAGTGACCGGGACCGACGGCTTAACGTGCTCTCCGAAGCACGGATCATCTTACTTATCAGACAATCAGGTGATCAGCCTGCAATGTCCTAACCAAACTAGGACAACAACACAAAGTCGTTGTCCCCGCCGGGAATCGAACTCGCGATCTCCGGGTATGAGCCAAACGCTCTAACCACTACACCACGGAGGCAGTTACGGTACTTTGCCCGATAATGGGATACTACAGTCAGTAGAGGCGGCTGCAGGCGCCCGCTCAGCACCCTCCACAAGGCGAGAACGGGGAGAGGTGCGGGGACGGGGAATAGGGACGCATATTGCGCGGGACCTTAGGAGACTCCGTTCTCTAATACTTGTATATTCTGTGTTATAAAAAAAAGTTGACTAGTCTGTGAAATGGAGAAGGCAATGGCCAATACTCCGTTATCTCTGCCAAAAATCGTCATTGTGTGCATCTGTTTCCATAGACCAGGGGGGTTACTCCATAGGCAGTACGCAAGACGGACGTTACTACGTATCCGCGTTTCAGTGTCAAGCAACATTGAACATGAATGTATGGTGATAAAGTCTAACTTGGTTTGACATAGAAATAAGACGTCACTGTAGTAACATAGGTATTATATTCAATTCAATTCAAATATAACTTTATTATCATAGGATATTTATAATATCTCTTAATAATCGTCATTGTTTTGTGTACAATTGTTGACGTTACAGTTAATAGTTTACTTACAGCTTACTACCGCTTCCAAAGCGCTAGTGCAGAAGAAGCGGTAACAAACTGCACTGCAGTATTTTCTCCAAAGACGTCAACTCACAATTAAATTAATATTTAAAGTTAATTTGGACAGAGAATACATTGTTTGTTATGTCATATCATAAAGTATGGAGTAACCCGAAGTATATAAACTCAACACCTGAATTAAGGTCAGTGTGAATCCAAATGATTAGAGTCAACAATGAATTTCATTGCACAAAGTTGGGCAAACTATATCGGTAAGATTTATATGCGGGGTCTCTTAAAAACATTTTTGGATGTTGAAAGAAGCCTGAAGATGCGCGAGAGGTCGCGTTATGCCATTCTCTTCAGTTCAAGGTTAGAACGTGATGATTAAATGCAAAATGCAAAATGGTATTGTCATGTCACTTTAGCATAATAGAATATGTTCATGTCATAATTTGAGGCAAACGTGTCATGTTCGTACCGGGGGTAAATAGTCATGGTCGATACGAAAGGTTGTTTATATTAACGGATAAAATTGCACTTTAAAGAAGTGTCGCCATTATGTTATAACGCAAAGTTCTTTTTCTATGGAGTGTAATAACAGCAAATGAAAGGACTAGGTGCACATGAGATGTTTCAGATTCATACATGTTAGTATTTCCAAAATCTGCCATAATTTTATTTATACTGGCAACCAAAAATGGGTATTTTAATGTGAGATAACTGTCAACACCGGCCGCAACGTAACATGGAAAAATGACGCTAACCAGCTGTTTAAGCAGTTTTGTAAAACTTTATTAATTAGAAATACGATATTCAAAATGCTACCGTTAAATTTAAAATACTGTGATGAAAATTAAGTCATACCTACTCCGCGCCCAGACCATTGCAACATAAACAACACAGCACACTAAGCTACCTAAATTCATTACAATTTCGCTGCTATATAAGGTCTAACAAAATATACTGAAACTATTTTAAGGGTCAATTTGGATCGTGATATTAAACAACTTTCCTTAAATCGAACTATGAAAAAAAAATTTTAGCTTTCTATACAAACTCGGATCAGCTGATCGGTCAACTTATATAGAAGGCCAAAAATTACTTTTCATATTTCAATATATGTTCCTTGGAGAAAGTTATTCAGAACCATGGACTGAATTCAGCCTTAAAATAGTTTCAGTATATTTTGTCAGACCTTTTATAACTGCACTCAAGGTGTTCTTACCCTACTTTACATCTTTACCTGGCTTTACATCTGCAAGCATGTTATAAATGCTCAACAAAGTACTATAAAGTCACTGACTTTGATAAGATCTGTCATGAAACAACTTCAGCGGAATGACTAAGAAACAAATTGTAGGATACATGGTTGTTAACACGCCAGATGGCTACACTACACACTGGTTGTAATTTTGAAACAATTAATTGCAGTAGTTTCTTAAGTTTGTTGCCGATAAAATCTAACAAGTTAAAAGGTTTAATATTTTCCTTTCAATATTTTCAATGTGTTTGTCTCAGTTATTGTTTGAAGGGTAGAGACATCGTAGAAAAAATCAATTCATTTCATAATACCTATATATTTGTTATAACGTTTTCCCATACAAATGTTGGAGGGGAAAATTTTATAACAAATATATGCTGGTTTTTAATTAATCACATTTGCTTCCTTTTTGTTTCTACGAATTCCTGTACTGTATCTACGAACCTACTTGTTATATTTTATCTTAGTTATGCTTTTTCTTATCTCTTCTTTTTCCTGTGCAACATGAAAATGAAAATGTAACGATCATAAATTATTTCTTATCTTAAAATCGACGGAAATAATTAATTAAATTGCAATCAATTGTAAACTAACTTGTTTGATAGCGCAATTGCTCTAATATATTAATTATGAGCGGCCTTATAGCAATCATCATTAACCGCAACCTTCGAGAAATTTTACATAATGTTTAACCTGCTGACATCTCCAAATTACCGTGACATAAGCTAAGCACATTCTTCTTCCCCTCTTTATTACACATTATGTGGGATCGGGACATAAAATGTATACTTCGATATCATCATCATCATTCCCTGGCCGTTTTCGGCTATGGTGACTGTATTTGTTTGATACGAATTTAAATATAAACAAATTCATTCATTTTCCTTATACTTCGATATTCCCGATTATTTATACTATGCGTAGCTCTTCTATTTCACGCTATCATTCGTCTCATTCGTTTACACTATTTTTACCCATATCCCTTTTTTATCCCTCTATGGCTATCCTCTATACAACATGAAAATATGTTCATTCGTATCTTGCTCATTACCTATACGTCTAGTATATGCTGACGATTAAATAAATGCTTTTTTGTCAAAAGTCTATTATCTTTTATTTGGCCTTCTGTCCCTATACACCATAAAACAATATTCGATCGTATCATGCACATTACCTATACCTCTATAGTATATGCTGACGATTAAATAAATGCCCTTTTTGCCGAATTTGTCGAGTCTTCTATTTTTAGCCCGTACTGTCCCTTTGCAGGGCAAAGACCTCCCTTCCAGCACTCCAACTCTCTTGATCGAGGGCCTTTGAGGCCCAATCCCTGCAGTAGGAGTTAAGCTCGCCCCTTTATCTCTTCCCGGGCCTACCGGGCTCCCGCTTTCCGTTTTGAGGTTTCCGTCAAAGGACTGCGTTTATTAAACTGGTAACTGGTAACTCTTGGCATGCGGCTATTACAAGAGCACAGATTATTTATGAATGTCATTGCATTAGGGCCAGCTTCCCACAAACATGACACACCACTAAGCAAATACATCTGGTCACCAGATTGCAAGTAGATTGCTAAATACGTTAGACTAAGGGTATGCAAACACTTGCCACTGGTGTGTCTCAACATACAGCCTTCAACTCTGACGAATTTCATCAATCAATAGAGAAGCAAGGCTATTTCTGGTGTTTGACAAATTGCTTGCACACATATTACAAGCATGCCTACACATTGACACATATTTCTCCTCTTTGCCACTAGATGGCGCTTTATGGTAATAATTAAAACATTGAAATCTTTTATTCCTATTAATTAAATTAATTAGTACTCTAATTAATTAAATATGACTTATATGTAATGCAATACAAATTTTTAAAGCATATTCAACACTTTTTTGCTTGTCGTGTGTTCTGCCATCTCTGTGTGCCTACTCGCAACTCCAGTGTTGCCTAATTACGGGCCCTTCAATAGTTTCTATGGCTTTGGGTATCTGTTACGTTAGTAATTATATTATCTTTACTATAAGCATGCCTACCCATCGTCATATAAACATTATTATTTCTTTTCCTTGTAACTAGATGGCGCTTTAAGGTAAAAATGAAAACACAAAAATCTTTTAAAACTATTATTTAAATAAAGTAGTACTTTAATTAGTTAAGTAAGACTTAAATGACATGCAATATATTTTTTAAAAGTATATTCAACACTTTCTTCGTCACCTTTTTGGCTAGTCGTGTGTGCTGCCATCTCTGAGAGGACGCAACGCAACTCCAGTTTTGCGTGCTTACGGCCTCTCCAATTGTTTCTATGGCGTTGGATATCTGTTACGTTAGTAATTATATTATCTTTGCTATAAGTATTGCGACTTTGTGTGCTTATGTGGTAGAGAGATTCCAAATGCAACTTTCGACAATCTCGAAGACTTTTTGTCCCACGCTGTCTATGGTCTACCATCGAAAAGCAGTTACTTTTCGATGGTAGACCATAGACAGCGTGGGACACTATAAAAATACTTACGCCTATACCGATTGCTTGCGCCTGCGCAGACCGTTGAATACGGTCAAGTAGTCACGCACGCGGAACGATCTATGTATATTAGTAGTTACTAGAATTTAACGAGTTGCATTCGGAAGTATATGTCTATCATAAAGGTTACAGCATACATTGAACCTATACTTTAAAAGGTATTTTCCCATTAGCGATAGACAGAGCCAAAGGTCGCCGACCCAAAAGTCACGCTCGTAACACGGTGGGCTTACCTTACGAGTACATGGTAAAAAATAGTTAAATTTGCCTGGTGTGGACTTGTAACTCTCTATGATGACCTATACAGGTATAGAAAAAGATACCAGGAGTTGAGGGAATGGGGTATTCCCTTGATCGACTTCTTCGATGTGCGCGAGATGAGAAATAGTATCATAATATTATCCGTTTTCTATTTGCTTTCGCGTCGGGCCGTCGGCACATACGCTTTTACAAGCTTTTATTTAGCTTGCCCTGTTGTTCTTGTTTTGTGGCTCAAAGAACCACTCCCCGGTTTTTTTACAAGCAACGGTTAAGAAATGCGATCTGTAGGCGACAACAGCCGAACAGGCTGACAAAAGCATTTTTTGGCCAATCTCAAAACTAAGACGCTTCGCTCGCGCGGTCAATTATTGTGACAAGAAATTGATCTGATGATGGTGCCAGAAGGTGGAAACGGAAACCCCGTAATAAAACAACGCAACCCCATGCGAGTTTGGGCTTAATACATTTGTCTTGATAATTTCTTAGGCCTCACAATAAAAGCATTTATGAAAAATTATGATTTTTTCAATAACTTATTTACATTTAAAGATACATCACTCATTAATCAGTATATACCTACTGGAATATAAAACAAAATGTAACAATAACAACAATTTACGTTTCGTAACAATACGCATTACAAAATGAGAGACAAAAGATTAGCATAGTTGTAAATTCGCAAACACTGATTTGCAATATCTTTTTGAATATTGACCTTTCGAAAACACCTTTGCGAAAAACAAACATCGTGTTTATGTATGCTTAGGTTCAAAATTAAATAAAAGGCTTGTTTTAGTCATTTTAGCAAGAACATGAAAAAAATATAAATAATTAAATTTTTAACAAAAAAAATACAACCGATTTTAATTTTTTTCAGGAGTTTCTTCCATATCTCCAAAATTCTTCATCTTGTCTTCACTAAATTATTATGGGCTTGGGACCAACTTGGGAGTAAGCGCTTTCAAATAAGAAAAGAATCATCAAAATCGGCCCACGGTTGCCGAAGATATCGCGTCACATACATACAAAAAAAAACCAACAATCGAATTGATAACCTCAACCTTTAAAGTCGGTTAAAAATAGGAACAAACAATTCACATTGATTGAGCTGGCGCCAAAGTAAATTTAAACTTGTGTTATGGTATGGGTTACTAACTCTACTCTCTACTAAATCTTTGTTATAGACGATATCTTTAGGATCTAATGATGGAGCCGAATAGACTTGCAATAAAAACTAAAAGCAAAAAGGTTATGAAAAAAGTCTTTTATTTAATTTACGTTTTGCTATAATTACGTATATACTTGTCACTTTAGATTTTGACTATCCATCTCAAACCTAGAGTGTATCCATCCTAAGTATTTTCGATAGTATTCTTAAAATAAAACAGACTGGCAATTAGATCAAACGTGCATTTCTCATTAATCCTGTTTTTAAAGCATGTACCGTAAACAAACTTTAATGTACTGCCGCCAGACTGCTTACAATAAAAAAGAAAACTTACGTACTCGTATGTAGATGACGAAATGCAAAATGTGCTAAATGTTTTTACAATAAAAAACATACTTCGCTTCAGTCACAACACTTTCAGTAAACATTTTGTTGGAGCGAATCAAAACCAATATTTGCCATGTTTAAAACACGTAAACATTGAACTTGCTTTTTTTTAAAGCCAGATACATGTATTGTTAAAAAATTGCAAAAAATTCTGTTGTATCTTAAGAACTACAAAATAAAGACGAAATTGCTGCGTAAACTCAGATGTTTGTTAGCAGAAAAAACGTGGTTTAGCAAACAATGAAAAGCTGGCTCTTTATCCACGCTTGTTTAAAGGAGTTTTGTGTTCGGGCACATTTGCCAGGAATTACTTCACGCTCATTACTTCATGGTTAGTTAGAGAACCTAAAGATGACTGAATTACACGCATGGCTTTGTATTGATGTATGACTGGGTCAGAACAAATCGGAGACAACAACTCTAAAGAGGCGACAAAACTTAAGATCTGTGCTTTGTTTAGCATTTTTAGAGCAGTAAATACCATGCAGGATATCTAGAATAACAATTAACAATATAAAGGTACAATTAAAATAACAATTGATTTACTGCGTTGCATAAGTGCCCCAGAAAGCGATTTTAATAAAATTTAATTAAGGAGCGACGTGTCGGGACCTATAGTAAGACGAAGAACGGCATGATGGAAATGAAGTGGAGACACAGAGCGGCTTCGTGGGAAGTGGCGTAAAGGGAACAATTCTTAAAAATGTAGGATCTAAATGTATCGAAATTCTTATTTGATTACTGACTGTGTCTTGTATTTAGTTTAACATAAACAAATTTATAAATTACATCTACGCTAGCAATATATATTTTCCAATATCAATATTATCAATGCCTCGTTATGTAAAAATTTGTAAACCGTAGGTACATACATACATACTATCACGTCTTTATCCCTAATGGGGCAGACAGAAAACCGTAGGTACATGCATTTCAATAAATTCACATTGCGTGTTTCAAATACTTAATAATTCCATTTCCAATGACCATCCAGTGTAGTTCATATTCGTACTTTCGCCTTACATAACAACATTATTCCGACTGTAAGTAAAACTCTGAATTGTAAAACCTTAAACCTTATGTCATAATAAATCTTTGGCTTGAATTACTGAGAGAGAATAGTGTAGAAAATATTCATTTGGAGTATAAGAAATGACAATAAAAATAAGATATGCCACTAAAGTGGTTTCTTTCAGCAGATATCATAAATGTTTAAAAATGTCTGCGCAAAATATACTCATCAAATGATTTCATCAAAGGATTTATACCTGATCTACATTATATGATATCAATAGGTAGGTTATCGTGACACATTTTTCATAAACTTTGTATCGAAATTGTGGACAAAATGCAATAGATACAAAATTTATAAAACATGTTTGTATGTTTTTAATATTTAACATTTGGAGAAAGGCACAACATTACTTAAGTGTAATACGTACGAGTAATATTTCTATCTCCTAACATAATCCCATCAACAGTAAATGTGTTAGCACTTGCGAAGTTCTTCTCAATTGTAGATTTATTTACAGACAATAAAAAACATAAGTTTTAACACGGCAATTGGCTGTCTTTTCCTAAATGTCAAAGTAAATAACGTTATTTTCTACAAGTAAAAGTGACAGTGTCTATGATCACGCGGTCATGGTGATAAACACTCTAACATACCTTACATCCGAGAGTGAAAACTGTCTTTTGTAAACAGTCGCCTGTCGCAGAGTTCATTGCTTGCTCTCGACACCTAATTCGAGTCAAATTAAAACATAATGCACCGTGGAAATTAAAGTTAACCACAAGGTGCGGCGTCTTGCTTTAATTGGGATGATAATTGAGTGAAAGTTGACTTGTAGGAAGTGTTCGATGCGGCAGAGTATGAGCCACAAGATGTAAGAATGAACAATAGACATGAACTAAAAAACAAAAATTTTAAAATCAAAAGGAATGCGTGTAGTATGCATGGATGGCATCATGGCACATAGCCAAACACATTGTGTGTAAATTCCATTATACATATTGTCCACACAAAGATCTACTAATAACTACGTTCATGTGGCAGTTTCTCGGCTATTTTTAGATTAGTCGCTTGACCTACTATCACTGATATAACATCTGTTACCACTTCTACAGCGAGTTATTTATAATAGGTTACTTTAATATAGAGCACCGCTTTATCACTAACGGTACCAAGGACAAGGTCAACGACCAAGTGTTTCCACGCGACAGAACTAGATGGCGCTGTACAATTTTAAAACTCGCTATGGTTTTTTTTACAGAAAACATATGACGATCGTTGAAGTTTGGAATCGTTGCCATCAGGAGGGTCTTAACTGACTCGACTGAACAGCGAGTGATGATCTAGGAAATGAATCTCTGTGATTCCACTCCACTCGCTCGCAGGTCAACTATCGCAGACCTGCGGGACGAATAACTGACGCTGTTTTTGGCCAATTTTAATTTAAACTGATAATTTCATTGTTTAATTTGCATGCATCTCAGTGCAATGCAACTTCATTGCAATAAGGATGAATAGATTTTATTGTAAAAAAATTAGACTGCAATTGATTTATGTTGAATTAAAATCGTTTAGTTACTTACGTAATTACAAAATAATTATCGAAGACTGCTGTATGCTAGTTACAATTTAACTAATCGTATTTATTAATTAATTACCCTTAATCGTATTTATTAATTAATTACCCAATCTGATTCAGTCTTGAATACTTAATTAAAATTGGCAAATTATTTAATTACATACTTACTCGTAGCTAAGATGTTATTAACGTACGTAACAAGTAAAAAATACAAAATCATTACATTGATGCAATTTTTGTAATCACATCTTCTTTAAAATATCATCCCTAAAAAAGGTTTTTTTTTATTCAAATATTTTTTTTGTATAAGTAATTGAAATTGTTATTTGCTCATATGTAGATCGATACAATATCGTCGAAATCGGTCGGTATCGGTCGATAGTATTATTTTTTAGAATTAAGTATATTTAATTAATTGTTATAGTCTTATAACTTAATATTACTCGCTACTTTCCAACTAGTCAAATAAGACACTTTTTTTTAAATGTCAAAACAAACATTTTCTATATGATTTGTATGAAATATAGACTAATTGCGTTATAGTTTCTTGAAGCTCCCCAAAAGTACTTCTAATATCAGTTTTTTTGCAATAATAGATACAAAATCACATTGAAAATAGATATGATCATGATAAGTAACATTATTTTGTGAAGTTTTATTTCCTTGACAGTACAAAATAATTTTGTACGTAGGAAAGTAACGAATTATCACAGCATTTGCTATAATACCATAAATACAAAAAACTTACGAAACCTGGCATAATCGACAATCCCTTTTCAGACATACCTGTAACAAAAACAAAATATTACTAGTAGTTCGCCACGAACTTAGACCTCGCGATTATATCTTCTACTACCAAGCAAAGCAAGCAAGCAATCCAATACACAACAATTGAACACAATTAACCGACTAAACAAATTAAACAAAACTGTAAACACGCAAGACAACAAAAAGTCATACGATTCTAGACAAAATCAAGTCAATCTTGTAAACTTATGAAAAAAAAAAATCATAGCGAGTTCTAAGAATTTAAAAATTTTGTTGGACATCTACTTATTGTGTTTTTGTGAACTATATGGTATTGAATGTACGCAACAAATATTTGTCAATTTTCTTCTTTACTTATAAGTAGTGGTCAAGACATTGGCCTTGTAACTCGGAAGTCGCAGGTTTAATACCCACGGGAGACATGCATTTTTTTAAAAGTTGTTCAGTAACTCGGACTGAATTCACCCATAAATAGTTTCAGTATATTTTGTAAGAAGATTTGTATTGTATATCCGTCACGGCTCAGTCAGCTAGACTTCGCGAGTCACCCTAAACCCGTTTAAGTATAACGTATAAAAAAATTACCCGGACAAAAAAGTTGTTCAAATAAAAAAAATACGTTTTTATAATGGCAACAAAAAAGTCTAATGACATTTTTGAAAATATTTAGAAATGGCGGATGTATGACAGTTTTAAAATTTTAAACCCCCATATTTCCGTCATTTTGAAAAATTTCGAAAAACTGGCTCGACAAAAACAATCTATTTCGTTGCTGAACCTGCTTACAAAATTTCATGAGAATCGGTTAAGAAATGCGACCTGTAGGCGAGAACAGACAGACAGACAGACAGACAGACAGACAAAAGAATTTTTGGCTAATCTCGAAACTGAGACGCTTCGCTCGCTTCGCTCGCTCGGTCAATTAGTTAAAACGTAATATTAATGTCATTAATTATTGTCATTCCAGGAAACCATCCAGAGAGCGCCGTCGCGCCCCCCACCATGGGTCAAGAACAATCTTACGCCGGACAGGCTAGCGTCGCCCAAGTCAGGAGATACAAGAAATACGGTGACCCTACCCCCTACAGGGGCTCCTCAGTCGACTACAGCTCCCACGACTACCAGGACAAAGACTACGAGTACAAGAGGCACAAGATCAGAAGAAGCGCGGACAGCTTCAAAAGCGACAACTCTTCAACAGAAAGCAGCGGCTACCGAAGCGGATCCAGCGCTTACGAATGCAGGTCCGATAGATCCTCCAAAAGCGATTACTACTGCACGTCTTTATACAAAAACGACCATTACAAAGACGTCAACAAAGAACTATATAAACCCGTAAAGATATCAAAAGAAAAACGGTACAAACTACAATTGTTTGACGTCGAAAAAGAGGACATAAAGAAAGACAGATTGAATAGTTATTTGAATGACGCTGAGGCGCACAAGAATAATACGCAAAAGAAAGCGGGCATAAGGAATTATACGCCGAAGATATTGTCTGAAGACGAGGAGAGGAAAAAGGTTGATAAGTGGATATAGGAGAGATTAAGACTAGTGTTAGTTGTACATATTAGTGTAGTAGTAGATGACTTGTGAGGGTGAAGATGGAGGCGGCTGGAGCATTGGCGAGTTTGGCGCCATCGCCCATCACCGTGCTGGGACTGATACCACTCCTAGCGCTAGGAATTACGTATTTCAGATACCAGCAATACGATCCGGAGTCTTACATATCGGAAGTCAATACAGTGAGTTTCTACTTTTACTTTTACTCGAATAATTTAAACTAGATCCGTCTTATTATAAAATGCGGAATAATTTTAAGACTTCCCGCAACCTTCCCTTTATAGGTAACTGTCAAATTCATTTGGATAAATGATGGTTTAAACTAAGTCCTAGCTAGCCGGCGTTTTATAATAAGATGGGATTTTTAATCGTACTTCAAAAAGGAGGTTATTTTCATTCTGTAATAAGTCTATAATTAATTAAGTCAATCCATGATAATGACCTATTGCTTTAAGGATCAATGAACCTCAATTCAATAATAATTTGAGAGCAAAAAAAAGCACAGAAATGTAGTTTGCGTAATAATAATAAAAAAATATGATAACAAGTTAACTTAAAGTTGCTAAACAAGGACTCTTCTGCCGCTACGTTGCACGCAAATAAACATTAGGCTGTTATTAATTAATTATAAAAAAATATAATGTTACTTAACTTATTACGTAATAAGTTATTCACATTTTACTTCAATAAAGCGCAACTACAAGAAGTCTCGCAAGTAACACTTGATTAAACTCCTTGCAAAAAACCTACACGAAATTATGAGTAAATCTTACTGTAACGTTATTGTTATTTCAATAGATTACCTAAACAACCTAATACACGCACGAAAAAGAAGACAAAAATGGAACTTATGCTCATGAACATTAATAAAAGAGGAGCAAGAGGTTAGGCCCGTTAGGCCTGTAGGCAAGACTAAAAATGTTTTAATTTTTTTAAAGTATTTTTTTTACTCATTTGCGGAACAAGCACCCTTGCTTGTTCCGCAAATGAGTCAACTAAGAAAATTTAGATTTCAGTCGGATGGATGCGGTACACAATTTTTGCCAATATATGGGGTTGGCTAGTTCGACCATAATACAATCCTAGTTACGCCAACATTTCATAAGATGTTATATTTAAAAGTTAAAACAATGTATTTTTCTCAATTCCAGATTATGCCGATCTACGATTTCATAATAGTCGGGGGCGGTTCAGCGGGCGCCGTGGTGGCGTCGCGGCTCTCTGAGATCGGTAACTGGACGGTGCTGCTGCTGGAGGCCGGCTACGACGAGAACGAGATCTCCGACATCCCAGCCCTGGCCGGCTACAACCAGCTCTCCGAAATGGACTGGAAGTTCCAAACCACGCCGTCTAACAACCGATCCTACTGCCTCGCCATGAACGGCGACCGCTGCAACTGGCCTCGAGGCAAAGTTCTCGGCGGCAGCAGTGTCCTCAACGCTATGGTCTACGTCAGAGGCAACCGGAACGACTACGACTTGTGGGAGGCACTCGGCAACCCTGGTTGGTCGTACGATCAAGTGTTACCATACTTTTTGAAATCCGAAGACAACCGAAACCCGTACTTGGCAGACACGCCTTATCACGCGGCCGGAGGCTATCTAACGGTCCAAGAAGCTCCCTGGCGGACTCCGCTATCGGTGGCTTTTATCAAAGCCGGCATGGAGCTCGGTTATGAGAATCGAGACATAAATGGAGCGAAACAGACCGGTTTTATGCTGACCCAGGCGACGATGCGGCGCGGCAGCAGATGCAGTACGGCCAAGGCTTTCCTTCGGCCAGTGCGACAAAGAGATAACCTGCACGTCGCACTCGGAGCCCAAGTTACTCGAATACTGATTAATTCAGTCAAAAACCAAGCGTACGGGGTAGAATTCGTTCGCAATGGTCAAAAGCATAAAGTAAGAATAAAGAGAGAAGTCATCATGTCGGCTGGATCTTTAGCAACGCCACAAATCATGATGCTTAGTGGAATCGGTCCCGCAGATCATCTGAGAGAACATAATATACCGGTCATTGCAAATCTAAAAGTAGGACACAACTTACAAGATCACGTCGGCTTGGGTGGCTTGACATTTGTCGTAAACAAGCCAGTGACTTTCAAAAAGAACAGATTCCAAACCTTTTCGGTCGCTATGAACTACATACTGTACGAGAAAGGTCCTTTGACTACACAGGGAGTGGAAGGCCTCGCCTTCGTGAACACAAAGTACGCCCCAACTTCAGGCAACTGGCCTGATATTCAGTTCCATTTCGCACCAAGCTCCGTCAATTCGGACAGTGGAGAACAAATTAGAAAGATTCTGAATTTACGAGATCGAGTGTATAATACGGTGTATAAACCAATAGAAAATTCTGAAACATGGACAATTCTTCCATTGCTTTTAAGGCCGAAGAGTTCAGGCTGGGTGAAATTGAAGAGCCGAAACCCGTTCCAACCTCCTTCGATAGAACCTAATTACTTCGCGTACAAAGAAGACATTAAAGTACTCACTGAAGGGATAAAGATAGCTATGGCAATATCTAACACGACTGCTTTCCAGAGGTACGGGTCGAGGCCTCACAATATTCCATTGCCTGGTTGTCAGCACCATGTGTTATTCAGTGACGAGTATTGGGAGTGTAGTCTTAAGCATTTTACTTTCACAATTTACCATCCAACGGGGACTTGTAAGATGGGGCCTAAGCACGACCAAGAGGCAGTAGTTGACCCACGGTTAAGAGTTCATGGTGTTGCAAACTTAAGGGTGGTTGATGCGAGTATAATGCCTACAATTATAAGCGGGAACCCGAACGCTCCAGTCATCATGATCGCAGAAAAAGCTTCAGACATGATCAAAGAGGACTGGCTTGTGTTATGACAGTGTTGTGTTTTGACAATTATTTATTGAACTTAATACTCAGTCAAAGCTAATGACATTACAAAATACTCTTAAGTGTAATGTTTCACTAGTTTGTGTAAGCTGTAAATAATGAACAAATCGGTTAAGTCGAGTCTTTGAATGTATAATGTTTATTACCTATTTTAGAACAGTAATTAATAAATTAGACGTTTACAATTTACTCGTTTTATTATACCCGTGAAATTAAGCACAAGTTAATTCCATATTCATACAAATATTGTAGAAGTATGTTGGTTCGTCCATCGCGTAAAAATAAAACAATGCTCTTAAAAGAGCGATATGGTTTATCCCAGGAGGTTCCCAAAGAAAATAATACAATAAAGCTAGTCACTTATTAGTTATTACTGATGGATATTTGAATAATGCTATGATGCTAATGTAAATATAATGTTGGAATCAGTACTATTATAAATCCAGTGATAGTAACTAATCAGATGATAATTTTACTATTACTTAATAACAATACATGAATGCCTAGGGTTGAGGCGAAATGGTAGCAGAAGTGGCGCCTTCATTTGAAATGAAATGTTTAAAAGTAAATATGGTGATAATAAAAAAAAAAAACTGCCAACAATCTGTAGGAAAACCTTGAAATTATTTTATGAATAACCTTTGAAAGTAATTGCTTTAGTCCATGTAGTTTTAAAACGAGTTTCAGCCAAAAGCGGCCGATATTGCAGAAAACTCGTTTTAAAACGATACGAATTATCAATAACATTTTTAAAGGTTATTCATAAAATAATTTAAAGGTCTTTGTACAGATTTTTGGAAGTCACATTTTTTATTATCCCCATATCAGAAGTAGTTTTGGGCAAAAACACCTCTTTGTCTCGTCGTTACTGCAGATCGTATGCAAAACTATGTTGTGCGTAGCAACCTCAACAAAAAATACTAATACGAACTAAATATTGAGCGCCATCTTGTACCGAGTGGCCGAAACGAAATATACGATGTGCAATTGCGATCAATATTATCAAAGCGCCATCTAACGTAGAGTAGCAAATGTACGTACAATACGTGGTACGTTGTAGTGTATTCAAACATTCTTAGATGGCACTGTGCTGAATGCCTCTGGGTATCTATCTAAATAGTATTTATTTGTTTAACTAACTTATGCTAAGTGTTTCTTGGTTACTGCTGTAGGTGTCGAGAGACGAACTAAAGGGAAGTCTTTCTTCTGATTGAGCATACAAGGTATGGTATCTTGTACGATTCAACCCCGAATCTAAACTTTTTCTATTCATTCCCCCTTAGTATCCTGTGGTGATTATGAGGATCCCTCTCCTTGTCTTCCCTGCTTGGCTTTTTTTGGCGCCCCTCTTAATTTTTATCCCTTGGGTAATAGCCCTGGTTTGTTTCCCCTACAATAACTGCATTAAAGACATTTTTTCATTTCATTCTACAATACAATACAATACCCTTTATTGCATGAAATAAAATACAGTACATAATTATCTTAAAAACCAGGAAATATGCAAAAGACGGCCTTATCGCTAAGCATTTTCTTCCAGGCAACATATATAGAAAAAAAATAGTGATGGAAAATTAGGTAGTTCTATTCTACTGAAATAAGTTTATTTAGAAATAAGTTGTAGCACCTATGTACTACATTTACTTTTATAAGGTTTTATTTGTACATTTTTCAAGTTTACATAAACCAATAAAATAAAATAAATAAATAAAGTAAACATACTCTAATATTACCTGCAAAGTATCGTAGATATATGGGGATACAATTCTAGCCAATGGATAGTTTTATTTTGCTTACTTCAAAAGCATAATAAATAAAAATAATTATTACAAATTTCCGCTCACGTTCCCAAAAAAAATAAAAATAAAATTAACACCGACCATCGCTCTAATAATTTTAGAAATACATGTAACGTTTTAACTTAATTAAGGAGCACTCAAATATAAATATTACGAAATCGAGATGCGTCTATGCTTTTTTTAAATGTTTAAACAGCCGGAAGTACTTTTTATTTTGATCTTCATAACGACTTATTAAATATTGTAATAGAGATCTTTTAAAACTGGGCGTACGACGTGCACCAGTTCGTAGAGAGAGGTATCTCGGTAATTCAGATCTTCGGAATATCTCTGATATAGCCTATTTTGCTCTACTTTCACTTTAAAACGTTAATTTGAATCATTTAAGATTAGTTTTGATAGGTTTACGAGAAAGTAAAACAATCAAAGTTGATTGGTAAAGTAAACCTGTTACTGCACTCTCAAACAAGGAATAGAGAAATATGTTTTTACCTACCAATTATAGAAAAGATTTTCATTTTAACCAACCTCAAAAAGCAGGAGGTTGTCATTTCGAATGTATTTATATAAGTTTTTTATGGTGTTTCCTGATTACTCGAAGACGCGCGTGGCTGGATGCATTTGAAAAATCTTTTGAAAATTCTCTTTTCTTTGAAAAGGCATACTTGTCAGGTGGTCCAATAATTTTTCATCTAAATCGTTTTTGTAGTTTGATATTGAAGTCGGTTTTAAAACATATTAGAAAGTGCATTACAAAAAATTAACATGTTGTGAAATATGGCTCGCCCTAATATTTTTTTCTCATTTTGGCGCGTTTGCAGTGATATCCTTAGCTGTGCCACAGGCTGTGCTGCTTAGGAGCTCATTGTGCACTTTCCAGCTTTATTTTTCGTTCAAAGATGTATTTCTATAATCTCCCCAGGTTGCCGAAGACCGTGCGTGTGGAGAGGAAAACAGCAGGACACTTTGGCTGTGGTTTTACCGCCTCAACGTTCAGCTTTAGGAATGCAGTTGTACAAAAAGTTTTACAACGGGTTGCAATCAAGGAATTATACCTCCTTTTAGAAATGCATTCACAGGAAGCAATAAAGTTGACCACAGGACTAGCCTTTTAATTTGTATTGTAGTGTTGGTGCTTCTGCCTTAACGCAAACCACAAATTACCGATTCTACTAGTATTTTAATGAAAACACAATAAAAACATGCTTTAATATTAGTTGCATAACATCGTTTTCTGGTAATCCACACCTCAGCTGCAACTGATCATCATCGCTCATGCAACGAACGGGTTTGGATGCATTCGGTTCGTTACACAACACAACAAACCTATGCATAATGCATCGGATACTGCATTTAGTATGCATGCGGCTATTGTTTGTTTTTTTTTTCTGAGATTTTATTTCGTTCGATATCTAAATAAATTTGCAGCTTTTCTGCTTTGCCCCAAAGGTAAACTGGTAGACAATGCTACGATTGCTTCGCATTAAGTTGTACCTTTTGTGCTACAATTTCAAGCTTTTAAGTACAAAAAATTAAATAATATATAAATAAATAAATTAGCTTACTAATTATATTTAAACTTTACCTCTTTTAATAAATCATTATATTACCCAGACTAACTCGTTTTAATCAAGAGATTGGGAATAAAATAAATGGGAGAGTTTTGACCAACTATGGAATCTAAATAGTCAAAAAATTGTCTACACTTTTTTTACTATTTCTTAGCTCTTAGGTCGTATACATGGTGCTGGTCAGCTATCCAACTATTTTGTCTACTTTGTACTGAATTTGGCATTAAATTTTTCTCGGCGACGTCAAGCGAGCCAAATCTAAGTTGTTCTTGATTAAGATTCTTCGGATTTCAGCTAGAAATCCGAAGCATCTTAATCAAGAACTGTTGAATCGAAATTGTGTGAAAATAGAAAAAGAAAAAACTTTTTCTTCTTCTATTTTCACACAATTTCGGCCGAGTCGCCTTCATTTAAAACGAACAACCTACTCGATTAATTCTTTTGTGAACTAAAATACCACTGACACATACAAACCCTCATCGAAACATGCAAACACATCAAACTTCTAACAACCTTCGGTGCCTAAAATCGTTAGTTTTCAAATGTTAACAGTCAAACGCATGCATAATGTTTAAGATCCGCAGGAAAGTTGATTCCCGGAACTCATTTTCCACCTAAAAACTTCTACAATCCGTAATGGAGCAATTTGGACAGTTGATAGATTGTACGTAATTCGAACACGCAAATATCATTTTGCTTAGATAATGAAGTTAAGCGGCAAATTATATATTTACTTCCACAGTTACAGAGTTACATGTGTAACTTGCATGCTTGCTTTTGGTTTCTACATATATCTTAACTATAACAATAAGAAAAGGCCTCTTATGTCGGCTTTGGCCCCATGAACGCCTCAAAGGACCGGGTCCTCATGGACCCAAGGCTGAAAAGCGTACCGACACAATAATAACTAATAATTATATTCACGTAATTACATATTTTAACATAATAATTAATGGACTAAAATGTCAGACAAAAGGCAAGTTTTGTAAAATTTCTTTGAGGTATTTACTTTAGTATGTTAAATTAAACATATCCGATTGATCGACTTAAACTGCATTCGTTACATCTTTTGCCTTCGCAAATATGATCATATCTCATCTTTTCGATCTAAGCTTGATTGGCTCCCTATTCGTCAACGTAGATAGCAGAGAATGCTCCGCACCCTTTTTTCTATTCTGAAAAATCCCTTATCTCCCGAATACTTAAAGAGTAAATTCCAGTATCAGGCTAAGTCCCACAGCCGAGAGCTTCGCTCTAGTCATACTCTTCGTTTAGAAATTCCTATGTTTCGTTCTAACTTCATGTCCTCGTCTTTTACTCTTCAAGTTATACGACTCTGGAATGCCCCGCCTGAGGACCTTAAAACAATTTCGAATAGATATCTGTTCAAGAAAAAAGTTCACATGCGTCTTCTCTCTAATTAATTTAAATATCTACACTGGTATCAGGTGTTGTCAAGGATCCGATATGGTATTTAGTTAGACATAAGAAATTATATAGGTATCAATTATATTATTAGTATATATATATATATTATTACTGTATATATTCTATTATATATATTGATTAACATTTAAGTATTTGTATTTATTGTGTTGTAACTAGAAGGGTTTTTTTATTATTATTATAGCTATAATTATTTATTTGTACGCCTACCACCAGTTTTTTTTCTTTTTATCCCGAAGGTTGACTGGTAGAGAATGCTATTAGCATTAAGTCCGCCTTTTGTAACATATTGTTTTGGTAAATAAAGTTTAAATAAATAAATAAATTCCGCGTGGATTCCGCTTTTTTTGCCTTACTTGCATGCCTTTCTTTGTTTTGCTTACAAAATAAAAAAAATTAACTACACCTGTTTTTGAGTATGAATTATTTGTGTTAGTGATTGTATTATTTTTGGTGTTAAAACCACTCTTTTTTTAACTTTAGCCACAAAGGTCTATATTCTTAGTTTCTTAGTGGATTTTTCCTCAGCACAAAATGCAGTATCTTATTCCCTCTTATTAGCATAATCATACCAACCACAGGAAGTCCACTGCTATACATAGGCCTCCCACAACATTTCTTAACCAACCAACTGGAAGAGGCTTATAATAAATAGCTAGAATTCGTGAGAACTTCCAACTTTTCACCCCGTGCTGTGTAGAACCTCTTACCGCCTGCATATAAAATACGCTCTGGCTCATTTAACCCGGTAATGAGAGGTGGTATTTCGGCACTAACTGCGGCGCGTGCGCGCACTCACGTACACCAAAACCAGGTTATGTAACCAAGCATTGGTGTGCGCCGTGCCGACAGCCTCAGACGTGTGGCTAATGTTTTAAAAGCTAAAGCTTTTGCTAATGTTTAGAATTGCATGGTATTTGTAAGGCAAATGTGAATGGGTACATTCAGCGTACTGGTAAAAAGAGAATAAAATAGTGACGAGTTGTTAAACCCATTGCTAATTAAGGACTTTTATGTTCCGCCTTAGCAAAAGTTGTTCAGCCCTGATGAGCATTTTCTGGAGTAATAAAATAGACGCGAACGAAGTCGCGGGCTTCGGCTAATATGCTATAAATGTCTTACTCATACAAAATCAGTTACTTTATCTCACTTTTCTTATTTGATGAAAATCCGGGAATAGTCCCCAAATAAAAAAAATCTTTTTTACTGGTTAAACAAGTCTATTTAAGTGCGATTTTCTTAAAATAAATCTTATCAAGGATGACCACATCCTTTTCAAACCATTTGGCATAATTATATAATTAAATAATTGTATAATTAAGCACAATAAAAAAATCGACACATCGGCTAAAACCGAACCGATTACGAAATTTTAATCGCGTATTTACATTCCCACAGTATTTCCGACGTTTCTTGGTGCACAAATTATAATAACTAACAGATACTGATATAAGATAGAATGTCTAAAGCAATATAATATTTGTATTACCCATACCTTTTCTAACTCCACCCAGTTATAGATTGTCTAGTGAAAAAAGGCTCAGGCTTTAAGTCTACCTTTACACGAGTGTGCATAAAGATGTACTCGTAAATAAAAAATACGGCACACATTACATATTTTAGACATTCAATGACTGTGGTCTCCTTAAGGCAAGAGGAAGCGTGGTCGACTAAAGTAGACCTGGTGACGGTCGGTAACAGCGGAAATGAAGACAATTGGGCTATCCTAGTCTGAAGTGAAGCGCGTTTCTCAAGACAGAACGAGATGGAGAAGTACTGTAGCAGCCCTCTGCCCTACCCAGGGGACATAGGATATAACAAATGACTGATGCTGTTTAGTGAGGAGATTTAGTCTAAAATGGTAAGCAGTTTGTTGTGGTGGTTTCTGTTGTTAAGATTGTGATTGTAATCTTCACAAAATTACACCAAAAACAACAAGACAAGATATCCTTTTTCATACCAGTGCTCAAAACTTAAAAACCATCTCAAAAGATCAACGTAGTCGACATAGGCAAGGCAAAATGTTAAACACAAATTTGAGTTATTATGAAGGAAACGACACGGGTTTTCTTTCCAAGTTCAGTCAAACACATAATGTCAACCAAAAAGCCCTAACCTATGGTGTACGATTACAGTAATTCTGGGCGTAGTTACCTTTCTGTAAACCTGTTTATTTTGTGGTCGGTGTCTCGGCGAAGGATCTTATTTCTGTATTGTATTTCTGTTGCATAACTGAATGAGAACCTTACTTCCTTGCTTCGCACTTTCCTTTTTTTGTCACGTAGACCTCGAACCTTCAATGTACAAATATTTTATTGTTTATATCGTTTGTGTTAGTAACTATCATTGGTGTCAAATTTCTGAATTTGCCAACCAATTTGCGACTGCATCCAATGATACAATGAACAGCCAGAAGCAACGGCTTAGCGGGCCTTCCAACGCAAATAGTAACTCGATATAGCTACTTAGGCTTGTCACCAATCCATATATTTTGAAAAAGTATGTTTACTCTTCTATGACTCAAGTTTCTTCAGTGCTGGCTTCTTTACCTATTTACCGTAGATTTTAATGACGAAGGTCAGGTCACACAGTACGTAATGAGATCATAAAGGCTTGTTTATATGGTATGTTTCAACATAAAATAGACTCGTTAAGATTTTTTTAATTGTGTGTTTTGTAACTATAGACGTATGCTATAAGCTATGAAATCGGCACTTTCATCAAGAATCAAATAAATATAGCTACACGATGGGAATCTATCAGAATGTTGCCAAAGACTTTTCCATTACCTTTCCATTTAAAAAGGACGAGTTGGTTGGATAATGAGCGGATTGTGCGGAATATAAACAAAATGTTGTATTTTTATTTAAATAAATAATAAATAATAAATAAATATATAGGGACATATTACACTGATTGAGCTAGCCCTAAGGTAAGTTGGAGACTTGTGTTATAGGATACTAACTCAACGATACTATATTTTATAACAAATACATATATAGATAAACATCCAAGACCCAGGAAAAATTGAAAAAGGCCATTTTCCAACTTGCCCTGGCTGGGGATCGAACCCAGAACCTCCAGGTTGGCGGTCTAGCGTGTTGACCATTTTATAACATTAATTATGGTCGTCAAAATTAATGTTATAAAATCTTTCGTCCCAGAATAATTGCATTTAAATATGAATATTCTTAAACACAATATCTCCAACATAAGTACTGTTATCGTTATTGGGGTCGCTCCGCCCCTGCCTTAAGGTCAACGTCTTGCGACGCCAGCCCCCCATTGTGTCTGTGACGTAAGTAGTTCCTGCACTTTCGATATCAGGATGAAAACGAGTTAGACGACTTGGAAAGATGTAGTTCCACATAAATTATAGTGATATAGTTGAGTAGGGCATATAAGTAAAATAGACCATTTTTTTTACTACATCAATTGGTGTGAGATGAACGAAATTCGAACTACTAAATATTTTCTTTTTATAACATAAGTTGAAAGAGTACCCAAAAGTTGGTTGTACCCAAAAGTATGATATATATGTAAGTATCAGATACGGAATACAGATACACAGATTCAGTTTCACATCTTAATACATGTAAGTCTCTGCTGGATGCAAGCCGCTCTAGATCGGTCATTTTGGAAATCTTTGGTTGACGTTATGCGGCTGAAATGACGATGATATAGGGTAGTATCACTTGCATTTTTCTTCCATTTCATGATATATCAAACACAATTATCCCATCTCATAACAGTTTTATAACTTTTATACAAAAAGGATATTTCTTTATAAATAACTGCAAAATAAATTTGAAGAATTATTACATTGCCGTACATACATATTACGATTACGAATGGCGTCATTATCTTTGCCCGCAGAGCCTAGTCAATAGAACCACCATTAGAAATGTGGAGCATTAGCGAGAGCTTTCATAGTAATGTTATGTAAATGGAGAATCAATCATACGCTCTGTGAATGCGAGAGTGGAGCCCTATTATTTATGTTGACAGGAGGCGTTAGCTGTGCGAACCTTTGTGTTTAATTAGTTAACTCAGTAAAATAGACATTGAAGTATTTAAACATATCTGTATAACATTTTTTTCTCATAAAACAGTTAGTTTGAAGAGCGCAGACCTGCGGATCCAACGGGAAAACGCTATACTGGCGCTTTTGCCAACCTTTTTTCAAACAGCCCTGTATAAAAAACATGTTCGTATGGAAAAACCCATTCGTTTAGTGACTCAGCATATTATGTACTATCATGACTTTATCCCTAATGAGATAGAGCATTTTGTGCTAAGTAGGCAGAGGCCTGAGCCGTAAGACTTAAAGGCCACTTTTGGCGTGATGGTGAGCGAGAAGGTAGAAAAAGGAATCCAAACAGTGACTCAGCGTTTTAAGTTACCCAGTTTAACTGACTGACCACAAGTGACATAAAGTATCTCGAGCTCTTCCGTGCTTCAGAAAGCACCTTTCGTCTCAGCTGGCATCTTACGATGGCAGTCGTCGAACTACGTCAATTGCCTAGAGGCAACTTGAAAAATCTATTACCAGTATAGAAAAAGTTGAAAAAAAATCATTTTTTGTGCAAGCTTTTATGTGAGGCCAAAGTACTCATTAAGACAAATTAAATAAGCCTAAACTCGCTGAGTTCCGTCGATCACCTTCTGTCTCCGGGATCATAAAGTGCTCGTCTAGATAAACCGAACTAGCCCTACTCAATGTTGTTGTTTTTTAACTGAGTTCCGTCGAATATCTTCCGGCTCCAACATCAGCTTATTAAATTCATAAAATTGTATTGTAATCCGACTTACATAAGTAGGGTGCCCGCCCCCGTCACTTTTTGTAGGACCGATAGCCGGGCCGATTTTTTCTTGTATGAATTTCTGACCTACTTTTTGTAGGGACGGTGCATTGCACTATTGCAATCAGTACGTTCTCTTTTCCTCCTACAAAAAATCGGTCACCGATTATCGGATGTGGGCGGGCAGCCGTATGCAAAGTTTCAACTCAGCCGGTTGAAAATTGAATTGCAAGATTTGACAAAAACAAACATACATATAAGATATATGCAAGTTAAATGAGAGCTTGTAAAAACAAACAGCAATGTAGATCATTACTAAAAGCTTTCATAACACCTGCATCCAATAACTAAGCGAGATGCTATTTACATATATGTTTGGTATGAGTAACCCGTTAAATATTTAACTCCTATAATATCGATCGGTTTTAAAATGTACGTAAATCCAATTGATATTACTAAAAGTATCATCATTTTATCATTTCAGCCGCATAAAGTCCACTGCTAGACGTACGCCTCACTGAAAGTATGTTAAATGCTTTTAGGCAGCAAGAAAAACCGACACCGCGGCCACCAACTTATAAGAAACTGATTTTTTTAAGGACGAGGTGAATCAGTCCAATAATCTGCTAAGATCCTTATGTAAAACAGGTGATATCATTGGCAAGCCCCACCCAGCGGGTCATACGCCGGTTATATAACCGATGTCCTAAATGTCTACCACGTGGCTTACTTTCTGGCAGACGTGTTGGTCACCACGTAATTCAATACAATAGACCTTCTTCCGTAGACGTCTTGATGTATTTCGTCAATGCTATTCATGAGAAGCGAGTACAAATTAAGATAGAATGGTCAGTTTGAACTTCACCAATTAAACTGGATTTGATTTTCCAAAATTGGACACAAATAAACCGAGCATTTATATTATAAACTTTGGCTGGTGTTTGTGTAGAAGGTTAATTTCTGTGATTAAAACTACTCTTTAAATTACCGCCTTCAATCAGCGAACTGCCCTGCCCGTCTACAGTCTACTGATGATGCTCATCAGTGATAATAACATAACGCATCATCACAATAAATGAAACATATAGGAAAACAGAAAATAAAAAAGATTCTCCACTAACGACTCAAATTTATTCAAATTCATTTGCAAGATCCTATAATCGTAGTCCTATAAAAAACGTATTCCAACAAACAGAACAAAAAAATTGTCGTTTATTTACATAAATAAGTAAAGGTAATAAATTGAACGTTTTATCTTTATTTGAAACCGGCCCTAAACTTGTAGTTAAATGTCATGGTTAAGTTTGTCACCGAATGGGTTTTTAAAGTGACTTTTATGATAACGTCCACTCTCATTTGTTGACGTCAGTTGTTTCCTAGTAGAGTGGCCACAAGGATTTTGAACTAGGGAAATAATTTAACCGACATTAAAAATAAAAGAAATTATTATTTTAACCGGGTACGTATGCAGACTATTGCAGCAACTGTACACATTCATTTGTTGACGTAGGTTGTTTCCTAGTAGTGTTTTGGTCTTTATAACCAATTTAAATAAAAAAGAGTTCATTATTTAATCCTGTGTCTGTGTAACTATATAAATATGCAGATTCGTAAGTATAGGTATTAGCTATTTGCTCAAACCACAGAAATTTTGTTTTGACAAATCATTAATTATCCTAATATTTAAGGAAGATTTTTTTGTGTACAGGCAGTTTATGGATCTGGAATGCATTAACACCGATTATGTTAAAAAAATACTTAAAAATAAAAAGAGAACGATACGTAAAAACTTTGCTTGTCGAACGAAAACTATAGGTCATGTTAATGTGCTGCTTCGGAGCCGGAGGTGAGCTTTTGAGCTTCATCTAAACATATTTGTAACTAGTGGCTCTATGAGCTTTAAACCACGCGAATCATTGAAGTTTATCGAATAAAAAAGTTGCATCAAAAAAGTTTTATGACGATTTAGATTTCTTTTAAATAATTTTTTTTAATGATATTTTTAAAGCTTTAAACCCTCAAGATTCCGCCATTTTGAAAAATTTCAAAAAAGTAAATCGACAAACAAACCTCACAAAATTTGACGGGAATAGGTTGAGAAATGCGACCTGTAAGCGAAAACAGCCGGACAAAAGCATTTTTGACCGATCTCGAACTGAGACTCGTCACTCCCACGGTCACTAAACCATTTATAACCCCCAAAGACAATTTAAATCTAAGCTGAAAATTTTAATGGTTTGCAGCTAAAGAAAATTTAATTCTGATTTGTTCCATCTGACATTGTGACACACAATACACAAATCCATGTCATATTAATAATATAAATCCTACTCAATAGGATTTTGAAATAATCGTACTCGAATCACGTACGAGGAAGGCCCAGCATCGATCGTTTCAAGTTTCACAACGCGAGGATTCAGCACGCATCGATTTAGTAATCGATTTAATTACAATGCTTTTCGACACTCGATTATTCGTATGGTTTTGGCGGGAAAGTTAGATTATGTGCTAATTTGTAGTTAAACAGGAATTGTTATCAGAAAACATGTGTTGTTTATGTTTTGCAAACCTCTATTGGCTTGTAGTCAAATAAATAAATTCATCCATTGCGGTAATACATGAAATACTTTTTGAGGTTATTGTCAAAATAGCAATACTTTTTTATGGCGATTTTTATCGTGTCTATTATATTTTCTCTTCGAAATTTATTATAAACTAGCCGAAGCCCGCGACTTCGTTCGCGTGGACTTTATGTCTCTGGAAAATGCTCACCAAGCTGAACAACTTTTACTAAGGCGGCATTTTTATATCTCTTATAGTTTAGCTGGACCATTATGGTTCTGCATCAGGCGTTCCATTTTCCAAAATCATTTATACCCTATATGTTGCCCAGGCTTAATAGCTATATAACAAAAAAAGTTTCATTCGAATCCGTCCAGTATTTCCGGAGATTAACGTGTACAAACAGACAAACAGACATACATTTTTTTTTAAATTCTTACTCTATTACTACGACTCCATCGCCCCCAATATTTTTTTTTGGAAATATATTTAATGTACAGACACACTTTTTTTACTTCTTCTTCTTATCGTGTGTGTTAGTGACTAACACTGGTGTCAGAGTTTTTAAACCGCCTTATAGGCCTCTGACATGGTTTGACTTTTTTTACTGTTTTATTATATGTATAGATATAGATTAACCAATGTTTGCAAAACCTCTTTTTAAAAAAAAATGTTTTGTCTCGTTCTTACTATGTCAGATATTAAAGAGGGAAAGGGACAAAAGATGTTTCAACTAAAGAAGGTTAAGCAAACGGTTGTTAATTTTTATGAATATAAGTGTTTGAATAAAATACGAAGATAATCTGGTCAATAAATTAATTCATACCACCAAAGACTCGTTTTTAAAATGACACTTTTTCCATATAAATAGGTATGCAAATTAAAAGGATATCATTAAATCCAAACGATGCCCTTGAACTTAACATATTTCAACTATTTGACCACATCTATAACTAGAAATATACGCTCAAGCCTGTTGCTAGCTCAAAAAGATTCAGAAGCAGAATTAATATTTTTATTAATAACTAGCAGTCCATCCCGGCTTCGCCCGTGGTACATACATAGCCTATGTCACTCAGGGATAACATACCTATCCAACAGTGAAAGAATTTTTAAAATCGATCCAGTAGTTTCGGAGCCTATTCAATACAATCAAACAAACAAATCTTTCCTCTTTATAATATTAGTGTAGATTCATTAGGTTAGGAGACATGTCTGCCTTTGTACCTACTGTACTAATTCAAAAAAAATGTTTGTTTGTTACCACTTCATGCTTTAACCACTGAACATATTTAGATAAAATTTGATATGGATATAGTTTGATACCCAGGGAAGGACATAAGATTTCGATCAGGATCGTGAAAAAAAAATTATGTGACTTTTTATTTCCATGACAGTACTAAATAATTTATTTTTAACTTAGGAAAATGCCCAATGGTATGAATTCGCAATTTTTCAACAAATCAAATCAGATTCTTTTTTCTAAATTTTAAAACAAATATTATCTATAGGATTTGTATCAAATAAAGTCAGATGACGTAAGTTCAGTAAGTTTCTTGGAGTCAAAAAGCGCTCCTAATATCAGTTTTTCTGCTATAATAAATCAAAAGTCATATTGAAAACGGACATGATCATGGCAAGTGCCATTATTTTTTGAAGTCTTATTTTCTTAACAGTACCAAATAATATCGCCTATCTTCTTAAATATTCACTTTTCCGTCTACCCAAAGGTTGACTTGAAGAGATTGCTATGCGATAAGTCCGCCTTTGTATTATAATTTCTGTCTATTTTTTTCTGTTCTTTGTATTTCCTTTTGTTTATGGTGCAATAAAAAGTATTTGTAATGTATGGTATTTGTTGAAACTGCTGCCAAAGAACCAAATTCAATGTCACTTGCCATGCACAGTTAATGAAAAGTACGGTTAATCTATCAGCGTGGCCAATAAGTTACACAGAGCACAACTGTCAAAATTCGACCCACAGATCTACATAGACCTCGTAACACATATTACAGCAGCTTCTGTAACCGGCGTGGGGCGGCGACCGGCGCATGCGCAACAGTCCACGCGGAGTCGCGTCGCGCTATAGTCGCGAGCCGATCGAACGCACCGATTTTTTCTCGTTAGTTTGTTTTTACTTTTTTTTATTACATCACATTCTTTTTTTAAACCATTACTTGATTAACTTGTGACAGTTTCATCGATGTTCTTTTTTAAATTCTGAATTGTTACTGGCCGCTGATAAGAAAAGAACTCATTTAGTGACCTTTTTGAATTTTGACTCTATTTTTGAATGGGAATTTTATTTCTTTTTCAGTCATTATTTCTTAATGGTCATACAGAACGCTTTCGCTGCAAAAAGTTTTTTTGTTTTTTTTTTTTATTAACTAGTTGCCAAAATTCGTTATTACATGGAGCGATTGTTACATTTTTTCAGCTAAGTTATGCAGAATCGTGTTATTGTAATATGGCGTTATAAAACCTTAAGACGACGTAACGGACCGGACCATCCAGTCGCTATTACATAAATCCTAGGTAAACTTAACACCCTAGTATTTATCACGCGTTGATAACTACAGGCATAACATTTAAGATTTGGACAGAAATGTGATTTTCATACAAAACCCCTCTCGAGCAGATTTTTAAATATTTTTTCTTGCTTCTTATCAAATTTTTTAAATTATTAATGAAATTGTAAAAACTCTTCACATACATACATACTATCACGTCATTATCCCTAATAGGGCAGACAGAGCATTTTGGGTCTAAAAAAAAACTCTTCACGTAACCCTTTTTAGTGAATAATTTAGAATAAATTTCTTTCTTTATTTTTCTTTCTAATCTCAAAAAGAAAAACAAGACCTATATAAGATCACTTAAAATTAATCAGTCATGCGACAAAGTAAAGTAAATTACGAGTACAAATATAGATCTATATAAAATCACTTAATCAGTCATGGGACAAAGTGTATGAGAATTTTTTCTTCTTTATAAGTGTTGTCTGTCAGTTCCTCGTAATACAAATTAGATTATATTCTAAAAAGCATCTCAACTCGACCTATCACACCGTTTAACCCGAGACGTCTCCGCGAGCCTGACCTATCACAAAACATAATCGCCTCAAACTTAATCTAAGTTGAGACTAATCACCATTAGATAACTATCATTTAGTTCGGCTGACGTAACCCAAACATTACCGAGAGCTGTACTTTAATTACAAGTAAGTTAAGTATCTCCTTAATTAGTCCATGTTTGGAAATACTTAAGATAGTTTATGTACCACTTGTACATAACTAGGCTATTTCGTTGTGTATATTTTAGGTTGATATTTCATTGGAAACAGGCGTAAAAATATGTATGTATATAATTTTTTCAAAACTAAAAACCGACTTCACCCCCAAACTACACAAACGATTTTGATGCTACATACAATTGTGCTTTCAAAAAGCTAATGCTCTAGTCACCAAGTCACCATAAAAAAATACCTAAATCGCTATATCATGCCTGTAAAATTCAAAGATTTCCCTCTATTTCTTTCTGTTGGTGACTATGGGATCATCTTGAAAGTATAGGTACCTTCTAACAAAAAAATATTTTTCCAAATCGGTCCACGCGTCTTTGAGTAATTAGTAAACATATATAAAAAAATCGCAACGAATTCACCTCCTTTTTTTGAAGTCGGATAAAAACTAAAATAAAACTTTTTTGAGAACAGGAAGAAAATTGTTTAGTCAGCCATTAGGATTTGAAATATTGCTTTGAAGAAAAGTGGGAACGTGTTGGGAACATGTAGCTATCTCTTTCGTACGCGCGAGACCTAATAGCAGTGACGTCAAGAGCGCTGTGCGTGCATCCCTTTTCTGTTACTTGACAGCCACCCTTTCCATCAGATCTTAAAAGATTATAAATTATTTAAAAAAATATATTTTTTTAATCTGAATCTGAATCTCAAATTATTCAATACGTAACTTTTGATGAGATTGTTATTTTTGAATTTACTGTGGTAGATTTACGACCCTCGTTGTCAACCCTCCTTATGTAAGCAGTTGAGATGTTTGTGGTTAGTATTTCCTCACAAAATGTACAGGAAAGGTTTAAGTTTGGTCTAGTAAGTCAATTAAGACAGTGTCTCAAGTCTTTTTTACTTTGTATATTGTTTTTATGAATCTTATTTATGAGCCTTGGCCTGAACTACTATTTTCAATATTATACGTTCTACATACATACATACTAATGGGGCAGACAGAGCATTATACGTTCTCTCTATGAAGGTAAAACATTGCAAACATTTTTTATCGAATACCAAGCCATTCGATGATGAATCTTCTGTCAACAATAGTGATTTCTAAAATATTGTTAGGAATTCAAAAGACATCTTGAAAGATTTTAAGTTGTATTCAGCGTATCAAAAAAATATCTTATCTAACCGTATTCCTTTAATCTTTTTATAGTATTAACCTACTATACTACTTAAATGGCATTTAATTGTGTTTAACTTTTTATACCTGCTCTCCAAGTTACTTGTTGCTTACTTTACCTGACGTAAGTTAGAGCAATAAGCAAAGCATATCATCAAGTTACACTGATTTGTAAGTCGTAATCTTTAATTGGGTAATTTTCTCCATTTTCCTCGTTTTCCTTCTTTCTCCTCACGTAAACCATGCTTTGTATACTGTTACGTACAATCCATGCTATTCTGGGAGCCTTAAAGCTGGTCTGGGAGATAATAAAAAATTTAAAATGTACCAGCTGCTTCTCTTCGTAGAAGCCAATTGAGGGAATGGGCAAAAATGTGAATCACGTTAAAAGGCGATGCGACTAGCAACCCATCACTATATTGATTTATTTTGCTTCCTCATTCACTATCACGCTAAAAGTAGCCCTTGAGTCTTGTGGCCATGGCTCTGTCTGCTTTTAGAGTCACAAGACCGAAAGTGCTCTGTCTGCCCCGTTAGAGATAAAAACGTGATAGTATGTAAATATGTAAGTACAATCCAATTCAGGGTTAAAACGTTTAAAACTTAAGCAAAAGTTTTTCGTAGTCCAAGAATGAGATTACACTTCGTTTTGAAAATAGTAGCAGCAGATTAGTCAAATGTAGTTTATTCCCTATCCAGAAATTTTAAATAAAAGATTAATAGGACAGAATTCTGTTAAACAAATTTACTTGCACTAGTGTATCTTTGGATAGGGTGCGTAAAGCATGATACGTACGTCGTCGTACGTGTAGTTAAGGTTGATGATCGAATGACGGGTAGTATTTATTTATTCATAAAATCTTTATTGACCATAATACACGTAGTACTAAAGGTGGACTTAATGCTAATGCATTCTCTACCAGTTAGCCTTTAGGAAAAACAGAAATTTATCAGCATTAGTAATAGAGGGGTAAAAGAGGGTAATGGAGGAATAGGACATACTGCGGTTACCCTAAATAAAATGGGAAAAAGTAAGGGAGATGATGATTAAGTACAATTCCAATGATATTTTTGCTTTACGTATTTAGGTTTTTTTAGCAAAAACAACATTGAAATTGGTGACTGAAAAGTTCATAGCGTGTTATTGTCAGTAGGTTAGTGTTACTTATAACATGATTTTACCGAAACCTACATACAAAAGTGAATATATTATCTACGACGAATATACCTCATGTTTTAGACAAAAGAACCTCTCCTCTTGGTGGTTCGATAAAAGATACAAAAGCGGAGGTGCACATGTAATAAGTTTATTTGCCGGGAAAATTTCACCCTCAATAACTTTTGAACTGCTGAACTGATTTCCATCAAACATATCTGGGAACCATCTAGACAGACAAGGCTTTTGATTAAAAAACACCGCATCGAAATGAGTCTATTCGTTTAGGAGCTACGATGCCACAGACAGAAACACAGACAATACAGACACGTCAAACTTTAAAACAGTATTTTTGCTTCGGGGGTTATAAAGATATATATTCGCCACTCTGCGATAGATTTAATGGTCAATTTAATTAGCAATCCATTTCCCACAAGAGTTTACGTATTATTCTATACATATTATCTTCTGCCAACGCTGAATGGTTTTCCCTTTATTTCTCAATTTGCTCATTTTCCACATTCTCCGTATTGTCTTTCCTTTGTCGGTCCGTTAGATAACTAACGTTTAGTACAATGACGTAAGTTCAACATTACTGTATATGTATGTATGTAGGTATAATGCAATGCTTTAGGTCATAGCTTCGGTTGTGGCGCCGTAATCTTGGCTTGCCTTTTATATCTTTCAAACCCGTTCATTTTTTTGTGTCACGTTAAATTAAAATAAAAAAAAAGTAATGTCAAGTATTACTACTCTACTCATGCGTAACAAAACACTAGTAATCGAATGGTCGCAAACGTAAATAGTCTACAGAGGCAACTCGTGTACTAGACGCCGCCGTAAGAACCTACATATATACATACATACTATCACGTCTTTATCCCTAATAGGGCAGACAGAGCATTTTGGGTCTTGCGGTTCTATGCAGAGCCCAGGGCCGCAAGACCCAAAAGCCACTTTTAGCGTCATGGTGGGCGAGAAGATGGAAAAGCAATCAATACAGTGATGGGTTGCTAGCCGCATCGCCTGTTAACATGATTTGCATTTTTGCCCATTCCCTCGATCGGCTTTTACGATCTGCGTTGGAAGAGAAGCAGCTGGTACATTCTAAGCTTTTTTTTATTTCTTCCAGACCAGCATGGGAGTTAAGAACCTAAGGCACAGAATAACTACTAGTACCACAGAATAAATACTAGCTAATACTAAGGCTACTATAAGCATGAGCGTGGAGTTAGAAACAGTGAATCAGAATAGTGACGGTCTTTTAACATTATCACCTACTGACATAATTCAGACGTTTTTAATATATCTCATTACTTTATCGTATTAAAGGATTTTTCTAATTATGTGATGGTCAATTTAAGTCTGTTACCTTTCTGTGCAGCTAAGCGTTCTGTTAACCACATATAAAATAACATGTTTAGATGGTTGTCAAAACGAACCACCCATTTTAAGCTTTAAAGGGTTACAGACATGATAGAAAATATTATAATTTTTTAAAACTAAGAACCGACTTCACCCCCTAACTTCACAACCGATTTTGATAAAATTTCTATGGGACCACTTGCCAGTACACCTTTTCAAATAAAAAATAAATCGAATAACGAAATAACTAAATCGGTCCAGGTGTCTTCGAATAATCAGTGAGCGTACATAAAAAAAGATCGCGAAGAATTAAAAACCTCCTCGTTTTTGAAAGTCGGTTAAACCAATAAGAGTTGGTTAACCCATCCAATAGGGAGTGTTAACTAAACCATCTCATTAGCTACATCATCCTCATTATATGTAAGTAAGGTAATTATTACCTGACTGCTCATTTTATAGGTTTACGCGCACATTCGCACTTGTCAACGCAAGGTTAGAGGGCATCGACTGTTATAACCACCGTGGGAGTAAAACCATAATAGACTCAAGTTACTGATATAAGTGATATTTGACACGACTTTCGAACGTATTTTGAGTGAGAACTGATCGAAAAGTGAGTGATTTAGTGTTGAACAGTGACCGGAGAAAAGGCTGAAAAGCCGTCAACATTGTGTTTGAAGAAAGCTGAAATCGTCAGAAATGATCGTGAGTATTGCTGAATTTTTATCAATAAGCCGTTTTAAGTATATATGTTTATCAAACATATATAAAATAAGCTCATACTCCACCGACAAGAGCCACTAAGCTCTTAAGTTTCGAAAGTTTTGAAAATAGTTATGTGAAAAATTATCAAATTTTAAACATTCGTCATAAAATGCCGTTTCATGTACTCGTTTTAACTACACTGTGCCAAACATGAGGCTCACAATACCAAAAAATTCCATGCAATATTTCAGCTTTCTGGTCCGTCCGATGTATGAATATAAAAGCATTAAAATTTTTATATAGATCTTTAATCAAACTTGAAACTTACGTTTTTTAAGTTTAATCGAACACTATTTCAGATAATGGTACATGGTCGACATAGGAGGTAACTCTATCTTAATTCTACAGACACTTACTAATAACAAACCTATTATGGTCGTAGTTATAATTATGTAAAAGTATTATATAGCTCCAATCTGTCAGTGTCAAAATAATGCGTACGCAGTAGCATGGTAGAATAAAATAAGGTATTCTCTGTCCGAGAACGAACTTGACTACGTCACGAAAGTGTTGCCACTGATTGTTCTTTTCAGTAAATTTAAGGACTTTCTCAATTAGTTCATTAATATTAAATAAAATGTTAAGTAACTTAGCTATTAAGAATCTCGCGATTCTCGCGTCATTCATCAATTCAAAATTTTATAAATTGATAAAATGGATTATTAATTTGAAATTGGTATATAAAGTTCAAAAATGCATTACGCTCGGGTAATTCAATTTCACACAGAGGCAACATATTACACTGATGACGTAGTCAAGTTCTTCCTACGTCATCAGCTGTCACGGAGAGAGAATACCTTATTTTATTCTACCATGCGCAGTAGTTCCTAGCAATTATATTAAAAATATATAGTTAAGTTTCTCCCAATCAAAAAAACTCTCGTTAACTACCTAACTATAACGTTACATGATAACGCCAAAATTATTGCCATTATAAGGCAATTAATACTAATGACTGCATATCATTTGTACGCCGTGCCAAGGTTATACGATAATGGGTTTTAATCACTAAAATTAATATGAAAAGCATGCTTTCATCGTTTTGCAATCGCCTGACAATTGTTGTTGATCGCTGTACTTAATGTTAGAAAAAATATTGTAGGTGCGTATTTCAAAAGTGTTGGTAGGCCTATTCTTTAATAATAAGGAGTCGCAAGGTGTGTTATAACAGCAAAGTAGTCGAAAAATACAAGTGACTTTTTAAATTTATAGTGCAAAAGAAAGTAGCAAACAGAAATAGAATTTACATACACATCATAGTTAAATAGTTATAAATATGATTTTTACTTTACACATAATATTTATAAAATAGATCCAATCATATAAAAATTATAAACCTATAGCTATTAACCTTTTCCTTGTTTCACCATTATATGAAAACACATTTATGGTATTGTATATAAATTAATATAATTTTTAATTCAATGTATATATTAAATATTTAAAGGGAAAATTAATTAATGATACTGAACCCCGTATGTATAGTATGCATGTATACTTGCATAATAAATAACCAGATCTTGTGAATGCTCGAATTTGTATAGTAAACCAGACCTTGTTTTCTATTTTCGGCAAATAATTAATCGAATACATATAGGTCCCAACCACGCAACACCAAAAATTAATATTTAAAACGACTCTATCTATGGGTTTGCAATGTGCTTGCTTAGTAAGTTTTGACAAACAAAAGAATGCCCTAGATTCCTAAATTACAAAACGTTAATCAAAGTCTAAACAAAGACATAATACATTACATATAAGTCAAGAGGCATATGTTGGTGCTACAAATTAAAGAATGCGTAGATCTGCCATTAAAGGGTGTACTGCTGGTCTAGTGGTCCCATATATATTTATTAAAATCGGCAGTGTAGTTTGAGGTTGAAGTAAATTTTTATTTTTGTGAAATTATTATATATTGACAGCAGTGACATCAGTTTATTCCGATTACATACATAAAACATCGAATACAATGAAAGATTAATATAAGGATGTAAACAGTACACGCATATAAGTTACCTATCTGTATTTTCCTTAATTTTTGTTGGCGCCAAGTCACGCAATTATGCAAAACTTAACTCGCGTATGGCATAAGTAAGTTGCGTTATCTTGCGTCACAAATAGATTTTTTTTTTTTATATAAAAGGATCTAAGAATTGGCTCAAAAATAAATTCGGTACGGTTCATAAATTTTTCTTTTTATTAAAAACACTTTTTATTACTCATATCCACTTTCAACATGATTTTAGGTTGATTAATGCAAAAAAAACTATTATTAAAGGCGCTATTTGACTTCAAAAAAGCATGACTTCGCGCTTTTGTATTTATTGTTGTCATCTAGCGGATTCAGGTGATAAGTCAGAAAATCTCAAGATGAATGGAATAAGTTTATGCAAAATTAACGTTTAGATACCAGATCTGTAATTTTATTAATGTTGGACTTCCTATATACAGCACTGTACCTTTAACACAGATTTTTTTTTGTCTTGCGAATAAAATTAAAAAAAAATAACACGACACAAAAAGTCATACATGCAACACGACGTAACACTGTATTCAATACGCTAAAAAGGTGTTTCATGGAAGAATTTAGTTTTTGCTAAGTTATTAATTAATTAAGGAGTCAGGTTTCCGGCTATTAATCCTGAATGCTCTAATAACTATGATTTACAAAGTAACTACATCATTAGTGCCGAATCCGAACTAATTGAGGTAATGATCGTCGTGTCTTTTTATTCTTTTTATTGCAAAATAGTGATTTATTTACCTATTACATTTGCAAAAGAGGTTTGCAAGGATCGTAGTAAGTGGAAATCCATAGTCTCTGCCTACCCCCGTGGGAAACAGGCGTGAAAATATGTATGTACGTATGTATTTACCTATTATAAAATATAGCTCGCTTCTTTGAATTAAAGGTGGAGGATTTTAACTTTACGGTCACGATTTAAAGTTCACGATTGGCTGAGGTCAGATTAAGATATTTTTAATTTCCTAAAGTTGCTATCTTATCTTCTATGCTGGTCTGTGAGTAAAGAAAAAACTTAAAATATATAGCTACTTCTCATCCCTTGCAGATCTTAGAAGCCGATCGAGGGAATAGGCGAAAATGTTAACCATTTTAATAGGCGATGCGGCTAGCAACCCATCACTATTTGCTTTCTTTTTCCACCTTCTCGCCCACCATCACTCTAAAAGTGGCCTTTGAGTCTTGCGGCCCTGGACTCTGTCTGCTTATAGCCGCAAGACCCGAAGTGCTCTGTCTGCCCCGTTAGGGTTAAAGACGTGATAGTACGTATGTATAAGTTGCTATTTATGCGAGATTATTTAACGATTCTTTATGTTTTCACAATAGATAATATGCACGTATACTTTTTATTTGCTTAATAAAATCCTTATTAACCACATTAAACAAATATCTGAAAGAAAAGTCCTATATGGACTGGTGACGTCAACGTTTGTACATTTGCCAAAGAAAACAGCTTTTTTGCGAGAAAAATAGACACATTTTAGTAAAATCATTATAACTCGTTCATTTTTCAACCAATTTTTATTCTGTTTTCACAGTTAGTATTTTACTTTTAAATATCTATTGCTAAACTATTTAGATAACACATTATTTTCATCCATATTCCCTATTACAAAATCGAAAGGTAAGCTAAACTTTAAAACAATGTATAATCAAGAATAACGTCACGAAGAGTATCAAACAACAGCTACGTTATGTGTTTATTTTGATCGTAATAAAAATTGTATGATAACCGTAATCATGTTCATGCAATTAGAAGATTACAGGATGTCCTAATGTCGAAATTGCTACGGGCCATGATCTCGATGACCATAAAGCTGACTGAAACTATTCTGACAGTAATCATACAAAATAACTAAACTCGCAGTTTTGTAAGGCCATTATTATGTTTGGATGCTGTGGTCCAATTTACATTATTTTTAACAGACTTAAAAAAAAGCGGGGGTTATCTATTTTTAATGTATGTTCGCCTCGAAGACGCATGGACCGATTTGGAAAATTCTTATTTTGTTTAAAAGGGCATACTTGTAGAAAATTTGTCAAAATTGGTTGTGAAGTTTAGAGGTGAAGTCGGTTTTTAGTTATCACCTGCTCTCAAAGAGATGGTGTGAGAGCAGCTGATGATAAAGTGATAAAGAAAATGTTAAATATGCTAAAAAATATTTATTGCATTTCATATATGTAATATTTCATTGATTAGAGTACTTATTTATTTAATTAATACCTATAGCGCCATCTAGTGACGAGGGGAGAGAAAAAAAATTTATGAGGCGATGGGTAGGCATGTTTATACTAAACTTCTTTTTTTAATAAGATAAACGTATTCTTCGTTTTTTTAAAAAGATGACCTCCGTGGCGTAGTGGTCACCACGCTAGTCCGCTTGAGACTCAGATGTTGCGGGTACAATCCCCGGTCAAGGCAAGTTGGAAAATGACCTTTTTCAAATTGGCCTGGGTGTAAGATGTTTATTTATATATGAAAATATATGTATTTGTTACAAAATATAGTATCGTTGAGTAAGTATCCCATAACTGAAGCCTCGAACCTACTTTGAGGCTAGCTCAATCAGTGCAATTTGTCAGTATGTATTAATTTATTTATTTTAGTTATAAGAACCAAACGAACAATTTAAACTCTGACCTCTCGCACACGCACCAACCATCAATCCAAAAGCCATTTAAAAGGTAATCTAAATTACATTTCGAACGCAGATGATGCCGCACATTCTTCCGGCTCACTTTCATTCGCAGTTCCTGAGATACGGACAAAGTAACAGACAGTTCCGCGTCTCGGCTGTCGCGACAATTTATGGAGGTGATAGATTATGCACCGATACGTTGATGGAAAACGGCATCATTATTTTGTATCATGACATTGCTAACAGAGCTTTCTTTCCTTTTAACTATAGTTACATACAAAATAGATAATTATTTCATAGTTTTAAACCCCGTCTGTCCCTCGACTAAACGAGTGGGCCGATTTTGATGCGGATTTTTGTTTGCTGACTTGATGGTTCTATGGTTTGGTAAAAAGTGGTTGCTTGGCAAAAACTTGTTTGTTAGATTTTCACAACTATTTGAAAATGTTAAAATTACCATAGATCTCTTCCATGTTGGTCTTAGGCTTTAATGTATCAGCTGCTTGTCTTTCCGCGCAGATCATAGAAGCAGATGCAGGGACTAGCCGGAACTGTGAAGACCTAAAATTCTCTGTATATATCCATTAGGCACAAAGAAGAGACAGTGTATGTATGTAATACTAGCCGTGCCCGTGGACTTCGCTCCCCATGGGAATTTCGGGATAAAAACTATCCTATGTCCTTCCCTGGGTATCAAACTATATCCATATCAAATTTCATCTGAATAGGTTCAGTGGATGAAGCGTGAAGTGGTACAAACAAACAAACAAATATACAAACTCACTTTCGCATTTACAATAAGTAGGATAGGAAGTAGGATAGGATTATGACATTGCTAACAGAGCTTTCTTTCCTTGAACTATAGGTATAAACAAAACGTATATTTATTTCAATTTTTTAATTAAATAATTATTCTGCCTCGCGCCTAAACCAATGGGCCGATTTTGATGCGACTTTTTTAAAGCTGACTTGATCAAGATGGTACTATTGTTTGATGATAATTGGTTTAGCGGTTCAAAAGTAATAACAATCAACGAGATTTTTAATTGCTTGGCAATAAAACTTGTTATTTTTTGTTACAAATATTTGAAAATAGTAAAAATTACTAAAGATCTCTTCCGTGCTGGTCTGGGAGAAATTTAAAGCTAAGATGTACCAGCTGCTTTTCCTTCCGCGTAAATCGTAGAAGCAGATGCAGGGACTGGGCGAAAATGTGATCATGTCAATAGGCGTTTCGGCTAAAACAAACCACTCACCCGCAAGAACCAAAATGGTCTGCCTGCCCCGAAAAAGAATAAAAAACTTCAGCTATTCCAAAACAAATGAATGTCATCTCTATTGCGAAATAATATACTCGTTCCGCTCAAGGCACCATTTCTTTTTTTTTTACTAACCGCAGACAAAAACAATAGATCTGATTGTGTTTTTAATCTGTGGCACGTTGTTAGGCGGGTGTTACACAACATGTTTATGTTCATATCAATGTTTTTTTGTACTGTGGCTTGGCATGGGGAAATAATTAACTAAATTGGGTGAGGTTAAGAAACTAATAACTAAAAAAATAAATTATACGTTTCGTGTAAATACATGTAGTTATATTTATCCTTAATAATCATACGTGTCTTAAACTAGACTTATATTTTGTCTTTTTTATGTTATAAGGTTCACATTTGAAATTTTACATAAGTATGAACTTTATTTACGAAAATAATAACAGACAAACTAAATATTAATAAATTAACTAAACTCTAAAAATTAAAACCAGTTCTAAAAAAATGAAAATGCCGCCAGCCTCTTCGTCAACAGGCAGGATCCCCGTCTGTAAACGGTGACGGCTTAACTACGATTTATTAATTTAAATTTTAAATTAAGCACTGACGACAACCGTTTAAAGATAGATTGATTAAACTCTTTGTCACAGTAGCTCGTTGATGTCTTTTGGAAGTTTTGGTAGCTCGTTGATGTCTTTTGGTAGCTCGTTGATGTCTTATGTTAGCGGCTTTGATATTGTCAGCGGCTGAGTAAAAAATTATAATTACAAAGCCAATTACTATGTTTCTTCATAAAATATATTAAGTATAATATTATTTAAACGAACGTGAGATCAATTCGTTTAAGTAATTTAAATGATTACGTTTCGATTGTTTAGACGATGATCATTAATTAGGGCGAGTTTTAGGAGCCATTTCGCCATTTTCACCTATTTCCTCAATCGGATTATAAGACCTGCACAGGAAAAAAAGCAGCTGATACATTTAAATGTATTTTCTTCTTCTTCTTCTTATCGTGTGTGTGACTAACACTAGTGTCAGAGTTTTTAAACAGCCTTAAAGGCGTATATTTTTTAATTAGAATTTTTTTTTAATTTAATATCAATAAAATCTTCGTAACGAAGTTCATACATAAATATAATCACGCGTGTTTCCTACAGGGGTAGAGGTAAGAATAAGGGTTTTTCAAGCAACCTCAAGACTAAGAGCAATGTACAATATTCAGGAAGCTTAAGTCTGTTCCGATTCTGCTCTAAAAATAAATAAACAAAATTGTTCAAACGTTTCGTGTGAACTAAAAGTGGAAACGTCTACGTTTTATCGATTCAAACAATAAACAGTATACAGGAAGCAAAACTCTGTTCCGATTCTGCTCCAAAAAAAAATAGTTTAAACGTTTCATTCGAACTAAAAGTGGAAACGTCCACGTTTCAGCGATTCGTGCAATGAACAGTATTCAGGAAGCTTAATTCTGTTTCAATTCTACTCCAAAAAAACCCCAAAATAGTTCAAACGTATCATTCGAACTAGAAATGTCCACGTTTTAGCGATTCGTGCAATAAACAGTATACTGGAAGCTTAATTCTATTCCAATTCTGCTCTAAAAAAAAAAAACGAAATAGTTCAAACGTTTCATTCGAACTAAAAGTGGAAACGTCCACTTTCAGCGATTTGAGCAATAAAAAGTATTCAGAAAGCAGTCTCCTTTTTTTTTTTTTTTATTAGCCCGATTTTGTGTCCCACTGCTGGGCAAAGGCCTCCCCTTTTCCTCTCTATCTATCAGTCTCCTTAAAAAAACAAAAAAAAACAAAAATAGTTCAAACGTTTCATTCGAACTAAAAGTGGAAACGTCCACGTCTCAGCGATTCGTTCCGTCTGTTTTGCGCCGCTCGGACTTCTTAACCCACCAAAGTAAACGCACGGTACGTGTTTATATTCCACCGGTTATCTAACAAAGCGACGCTAACTTAACTTCGCTCACTTTATTTTATTTATTAGCATAATGCTGGCCGTATTTTCGGTGATCGTCAAGTTCCTACTAGAAGTGACATTTTTGAAACGCTGAGTCACTAAACAAACTGATTTTTCATTCAAAAATCTGTTTGTTTAGTGATTTAGACGACGTCAGATGACACTGCAGTTATTGTGATGTAAATTGACTATGCGTGAGTTTGTCCTGGGTCTTGATTACATCGTCGAGTTATTATCACATAATACAGGTTGACAACCTCCGTGGCATAGTGGTCACCACGTCCACCAAGCAGTGGCCCCGGGTTCGATCCCCGGTAAGGGCAAGTTGGAAAATGGCCTTTTTCAAAATTTCCTGGGTCTTGGATGTTTATCTTTATATGTATTTCTTATAAAGTATAGTTTGGTAGCCTTTGATGTATATAATTTTTCCAAACTAAAAACCGACTTATCCCACAAACTACTTAGCCAATTTTGATAAAATTTCTATGGGATCACCTGAAAAACATGCCCTTTCAAACAACAGAATTTTCCAAATCGGTTCAAGCGTCTTTGAATAATTGGCGAACATACATAAATAAAGATCGCTGCGAATTGATAAACTCCTCCTTTTCGGAAGTCGGTTGAAAATGTCACTCACTTAGGTAATAGGTGTGAAGTAGCTAGACCTACATTCGATTCTCAAGCAAACGTCAAATGCATTTATAATTTACATACGTAATTATGATACTGACAGGTCAAACACTAAAAAAAAATACAGAATGCTACGCTTATGCTTGTATTTATATAAATAAAATAAAATAGAACTTAAGAACTAGTGTTATTCTTTATTAAAGCAATTGAGGTCTAGAGGTCTTTGTATTTCAGCATAATAAATCATAGAGCAGTGATTCACATACTGAAAATCATTTATACATTACCTAGTTTGGCTCTGGTGCTGTCAGTTCACCCGTTTCTTCCCACCCTGCCACCAACACTTGTCATTCAAATTTTGTATACTCCGTGTATGTAGAGTACCTTTCCGCATTATTTTTAATTCTATTTACAATAAAGTTCTCCTAAAATAAGTAATTATATAAATAAAAAAAGTGTAAATTAATTTTGGAAATCCTTGGGAAGCCTACGTCTAGCAGTGGTGTTCCTGAGGCTGATATGATGATGATGATGATGATGATGAAGTATAAGTGTTCCTATACAAGTTTGTTTGCCAGGCAAATGAAAAACACCCCATTTTGAAGCGTTAATCCCCCATAACTTTTGAACCGCTGAACCGATTTCCATTAAACATAGCTAAGCTAAAAACTATTTCGATCAACCCGCTTACAAACAAACAGCATCAAGATCGGCCTATTCGTTTAGGCACTACGGTTACGGCTATAGTTAGCTGTAACATCACCGTTTCAATTCCTTTTCAATAAACTTCTAAAAAGGTTAATTCGTCGCGATCTTTTTTATGTATGTTCACAGACTATTCGAAGACGCCTGGACCGATTTGGTAAATTCTTTTTTTGTTTAAAATACTTGTTAGGGGGTCTAATAGAAATTTTATCAAAATCGGTTGTGTAGTTTGGAGGCATGGAAGTGAAATCGGTTTTTAGTCTTGAAAATTTATTTCACCCTCATGCTCTCCATAGCGCTTAGTAGTCACTGGGTCTTACAGCCTTGGGCTCTACCTATAAGTGAAGTGAACTTTCTGTACCCTATACTTAATGAGTAATTTACTCGTAAGCGCACTACACACTAAAGCCACCGACCCGCCGACACAGCCCGCCGACACAGCCCGCCGACACAACCCGGCGGCCTATGTTGAAAGAATCATGTCGGCAACTGGCGCCCGCGCGTGTTGCTCGCCGACGCGTTGGCGGCTTGTCGTTGTCTTGCGTATGCACTCAGACTTGCTCGGCGACACTCAAGCTGTAAGGGAGTATGTCGAGCCGCCGACATGCCGCCGACAGTTTTCCGACTTGCAATAAGTAAAGCCGCCAACCTAGCCCGCCGACAAAAAGGTGCCGACATATGTCAGGTCGGTGGCTTTAGTGTGTAGTGCGCTGTATAATACTCGAATGTGTGAACATTGCGTAACAAACGCAAAGCGCAAATCATACCCAGTTCGCATACGGAAGCGAAGCTAATAAACTTGCACTAAACAAACGTAACAAATTCTGCGAACGTATATTATAAGTATTTAGAGTTTATGAGGTATTAAGTAACTCATTATATTCAAAAACAAGACCTACATAGTCTGTGAAGATCTTATTTTACGTTAACAATGAGTATTATAACTTTACTAATGATGTGTAGAGAATTCTAAATAATTTTAAGAATATCTTAATCTATGTAGTGGTTACCTTATATTATAAACAGCAAATTTCTGGCACAGTAAACTTTGTTTTTTTTATCCTTAAATCTAAAAATGTGGATTTACTTTAGAATCACGCCAAAACGGTTAAACGGATTGTATTGATGACACATGACACATATAGGTAGATAGGTTATTGTCTGGTTTCCTGGATAACAAAAAGGATAATTTTTATGCATAAAAAATATGAAGTCCTCGTGGGATTCTGTGATTTGACTATCTCCGTGGCGTAGTGGTTAACACGCCAGTGCATTCTGGGTGTGTTCCCCAGCCAGGGCAAGTTGTAAAATGGCATATTTCAAATCGTCCTGGGTCTTAGATGCTTATATATAAATATATTTATCATAAAATAGAGTATTATTGAGTTAGTACCTCATAATAAAAGTTCAAATTTAGTTTCGGGCTCCCTCCACCCGACAAATAAGGGGTGTTATAATTTTGACGCTTATGTCTGTCTGTGGCATTATAGCACTCTTCAACTCCACATCTATCAACTAGTCCTATCCTACTAATATTATAAATGCGAAAGTGAGTTTGTATATTTGTTTGTTTGTTACCCCTTCACGTTTAAACTACTAAACCGATTTGGATGAAATTTGGTATGGATATAGTCTGAGACTCGATGAAGGACATAGGGTACTTTTTATCCCGGAATTCCCACGGGGAGCGAAGCCCGCGGGCACAGCTAGTATAAGATATAACTTAAACATTGTATTCTGGTAAAAAAACATTCAAAATTTTCATTCTAATATTACTATTGTAACTAATTTTCATATTTCCTTTACGTTACTTTCCACAAATACTATTTCAACCGACTTCAAAAAATAAGTTTATCAATTTGAATGTATGTATGTTCCCCGATTACACGAAGGCGCTTGGACCAATTTGGAAAATATTTTTTTGTTTCGTGGTGGGACGACCACGGATCATCAAATAAATGTTTAAAAATCGGTTTTGTAGTTTGGTGTTGAAGTCGGTTTTTAGTTTTGAAAAAAAAACCAATAAGATCACTGACCTACCAGCACCAGGTAACCATGTCTTACCATGAAATCGGGATCGGAGCATGCAAATGTCCCAGCGGAAGCGTGACGTAACCGCCACGTAACGAGGAAGCTATGGCAAACGGTACATTATTTTCTTTACCATTGTCGTTAGAGAGTGTTATTATTTTGTTTTTGTTTTTAATATCTCTCTCCGTGGAAAGTTTGTTAAACAGATATTAAATAGTAATAATTATCCTCACGCAAGCCTTAAACCCCGGTAAAAAATCTCGTGATTTTCAAAGGATACAGAAAGATGCAAAATAATAATACAGTTTTGACTTAAAATTATTTTTGGTACTATTCAACTTTATCTTCTTTCTCTGCGTCATTGTCTATTGCCCCGTAAGCAATTCTTGTCCATTAAACAACTAAAAACAAAAATATAGTGTTAAAAGTTATTATTGTGGCTAACAGCTGCAACACACACAGAATTCTGATCCTAATGAATTATTCTTCTACAATGTCTTTTTTGCTATTGCATGGAAAATGATCAGAGTTGTTTAGTTAGCCGTGTGGTTTCCAGCAGAGTAGAATAGGGCCACTCCAAGTTCTCCGTTAGATGTCGTAGAAGGCGACTTAGGAAATACAAGCTAAACAAAGCTTATAAACATCAATGAGACCTCGCCAACCCGTCTGAACAGCGTGGAGAGTATAGGCCAAAGTCCTTTGTCTGCTCTGGCCAAGTATGGCTCTGGTAGTACGGAGAGGGTCGTGCGTCTGCATTGGAGACAAAAAAACCTGATGATGATTAGAGTTGTGCCAAAGTTGACTGAAGAGTTAAATACCAGATATAAAAGGCTACAACATGACAGCAAATTCATTGTGGTAGAAGCTTTGGTTCCCGAGTAACAGACTCACTACGCTTGTCTTTACGACTACTATTGTTAAAACGTAAGAAAATTGTTATTGTTTCGCCATTATAATTGTGCCACTGTTTTTAATAAATCCATGAATGTTTACTTCCGAACACACAATTACTTACTCAATTAAGTCATACAAAACACAAACAACAAATTGCAAAGCAGTAAAATTTAATTTCTTTCTATTTCGTAAAGTGACTGACGTAAGAGCGGCAATATCACATAACCGACATAACTCGTCATGGTACTTGCAAACAATGTAGGCTTGCCATTTGACACCGCTCGTGGTTTCTGAAAGTCATTTACAACTACCAGTAATGATCGGTAAAACATGTGTTAAAACGAGGAATTACATAATTAAGGAACAGCGAGTAAACGTATAAAATTTGCCGTATTAGCCGTATGGTGATGGCAGTACAATAAAGTAATAATATATTAATTAAAGTTGCCGCGTAGTTTCCGGCAGAGTAGAGTAGGGCCACTCCTCCCGTGGATGTCGTAGAAGGCGACTTAGAAAATACAAGCTAAACAAAGCTTATAAACATCAATGAGACCTCTCCAACCCGTCTGGCCAGCGTGGAAAGTGTAGGCCAAAATCCTCTCGCTGCTGTGGCCAAGTATGGCTCTTGTAGTACAAACAGGGTCGTGCTTCTGCTGCAGTGGAGACAAAAGACCTGATGATGATAATAATAAAGAAAAATAAGGACAAAGTAAGTTCGAGACATGGGATACTAACTCTACGATACCATATTTCATAACAAATACATAAATATCAAGACCTAGGTCAATTTAAAAAAGATCATTTTCTATCTTGACCTGACCGGGGATCGGAATAAGGGCCTCCGGTGTGACTGCCTGGCATGATGACCACAGAGGTCGGTTGCTTTTTGTTATCAACCCTTTCCTCTCGCAGGGGTGTCGTAAGTACAGGTAGTATAGGTACACATAGAGTAGCGTCCTTTCTGTGCAAAAACTTTATATGTATAATACTGCGTTCGGCAACCCACTTATGAGTGGAGTTAGGGGAGGGTCTTTAGAAAAATTATGGATATAAATAAATGACTCATTTGGAGAATATAGTTCTGTTGCGAAAAGGAAAGAATGAGGGCAAAATATGTAAATTTAGCGAAAGCATTGATTACAGTCCTGTATTGAGGTATTTACTTCAATGTGTAACCACGTGTACACTAAATAAAATACAGTAGCGTGCATTCATACAGAACAGACACATAGAATTTGTCTACTCTGTGCCACCTTAATATAATATCGGATACTAGCATAGCAAGAAATGTATTTTGCTTGACATGCAGCCCACCTCACCTCAAGATTAGTGCCTACTTTGTCAATAATATTTGTGCACGTCACTTATAAATCTTGTGTTAACGACAAGCACCTACGAGTATGTTTATATATAATTTTCTTTTGTGCTTTGGCAATATCGCCTCCTAATAATGGCCAATGAATGGGTAAATGTATCGTGACTCCACTTAGCTTTACAGCCGCAATTACTTCCAATCTATCGATCCAATTTATTCGATACTCTAACCTTTTTATTTTACGCATTATACATAATAGTGTAAGATACGGTTGCTTCCGTCCCTGATCTAATTAAGATAGTATTGTACGATCGACGTGATATCTCTATTATATCTCTGAGATTATGGGTGCTGCTTACAATGATCTCTCGAAAACTTGCTATTATTGTACTCGTAACGCAGAGAAAGGGATTTAAGGCTTTTACGCCCCCTGGGGCGCAAGTGGCTTTTTGCACTCAGCCAGACTAGAGGAAGATGTAAGGTTGTATAATAAGGTCTAACAAAATATACTGAAACTATGTTAAGGGTGAATTCAGTCCATGATACTGAACAACTTTCTCCAAGGAACACACATCGAAATATGAAAAGTAATTTTTGGCCTCTCATACAAGTTGACCGATCAGATGATCCTAGGCTTGTAAGGGAAACAAAAAAAATGATTGTCAAATTTTCATATATGTTGAGAGAAGTTGTTCACTATCACGAACTGAATTCACCCTTAAAATAGTTTCAATATATTTTGTAAGACTTTATATCTTTGGGGCGGTTATACAGAAAAAATAAGATCACAAACTTACGAGTATTTTATTTTCCTCGATGTATAATTTACTATTTTTCTCTAAGGGCTTACTTCTTACTGAAGTTAGCATCCACCATGGGCCCGCAATGTCACATGTGACATCACTTTTACGACCACTTTATAAGCACTGAGGGGCCCCCAGGGGTTAATGTAAAAATAAAGTTTTAAAAAGGTAAGAAATATATTCAAAAATTAAAACATAAAACTCTAGATTTTAATCTAAAAAACGAGGAAAGGATTATATTACTCGTATTATTTAATTTATACATTTAGAGCGCTTCCGTTTTATTATGCGTTTATAATTATAAAACGTTGTTAAACGTTTATAAATTTTATAGTTATATATGTTTAAAGACTGCGCTTTATAGAAATTAACTTAATTAAGAGTTTAATTAATATTCGTTACACAATGACTTAAGTGTTTTTTAAATAATTTTATGTGTATACCAATGCAATGTGATTTTGTTAAAAGGTAACTATATAACATTATGAACTTTCTATTATTTGTTATTAAAGCGGCAGTAGAATACATAAACATCATCATCAGGTATTTTCGTCTCCACTGCACTGCAGCAGCTTGACCCTCCCTGTACTACCAGAGCCATACTAATAGACAAAACACACGACTTTAAAAAATAGATATAAATTTTATTTACAAAAACTGCATCACATAAAAATAATTTTATTTTTTAATAACTCATAATAATAAATTAATAAGACATTACAAAATTATTGATGTAAAGAAAAATATTACGAAATTATTGATGTAAAAAGAAATATTTGTTTTTAACAAAAAAGAACAAAAACACAAGATTAGATTAAACTAACCATAAAAAAATATTCGCCGAACATTCGACAGGTGTTGCGGTGACTAAGTAGCACGCGCACACGATAGGCATCGAAGCACTTACCATGTTAGTTTAATCGGCTCAATGTCAATCACTTACACAACCAAGATGATGTTCTTTTGTTGCAGCTAATACTGCTCTTAATATTTCCTGTTACACCAAACGTTACTAATTAATTGTAGTACAACTTATACCTATATTTTTATAACAACTTGCACTTAAACCGCTTTTTAATCATCATCATCATTTCAGCCGCATAACGTCCACTGATGGACATAGGCCTCTCCCAAAGATTTCCAAAATGACCTATCAAGAGTGGCCTGCATCCAGCGCTTTCCAGCGACCCTGGTCAGGTCATCTGACCACCTTGTAGGTGGGTGCCCTACGCTTCGCTTGCCAGTACGCGGTCGCCATTCAAGAACCTTTTTGCCCTATCGGCCATCGGTTCGTTGCGCTATGTTTTTAAACCGCTTTTTAATAACATTATTTTAATAAAATGATTCACGTATTTAGTTCATTAAATATTTTTGATTTTTTATCTGTCAAAGGACATCTGTCTCTGTCTATCATCAAAAATCGTGCTAAAGAGACGATCTAATGGAGGACAATCATACGGCTGATATGGCAAAATTCTGGGCCAATATAATTAAAACTATAAAACAAATATTATTATAACTCGTTGAAAAGCGCTGGATGCAAGCCGCTTTAGATCCGTCATTTTGGAAATCTTTGGTAAAGTGCTATGTCCAGCAGTGGAAGTTATGCGGCTAAAATGATGATAATGATGATATAATTGACATTGGCACAATTAAAAGAAGAACTGTAAGATAAAGGTTTTATTGTATATACAATATACATAACGTCATTAATCGACTAAGGCCTCTACCAAAGATTTCCAAAATGACCAATCAAGAGCGGCCTGCATCCAGCGGTTTTCAGCGAATAATTATACATCAGCATACTTATATGCTTTATTTAATAATAAATATAATATAATAAATAAATATATAGGGACAAATTACACTGATTGAGTTAGCCCCAAAGTAAGTTCGAGACTTGTGTTATGGGATACTAACTCAACGATACTATATTTTATAACAAATACATATATAGATAAACATCCAAGACATTTAATTGTACTGAAAATATAGAATGACATCCGGTATTCGGACGCACGTAAGATTTTTTTCCGAAACTAAAACAGGGACGCTTCGCTCGTCCGATCAAATTAAATCATTCTTAAGTGTGTATAATAACTAATAAAGTTTAATAAATAAACAATATATTTGTTTATTTATTAAACTTTATTAGAAACAGGCGGAATGGCAATGTAAAATAAATATAAAACGAAATGTCACTAGTCCGATAAATCTGAATGTAACAGAAAATGAAAGTATGACAAGATGTCAGCCTTATCGTTCAGGAGTATTTAGGACTGACAGTCTGACAGTATAAATGTTATCAATTAACAACAGTGACTCGGTGTTTTATTAATGGTAGTAGTGTAATCCTTCCTACTAATATAATATTATAAATGTGAAAGTGAGTTCGTATATTTGTTTGTTTGTTACATCTTCATGCTTCAACTACTAAAACGATTTGGATGAAATTTGGTATGGATATAGCTTGAGACTCAAGGAAGGACATAGGGTAAGTACTATTTATCCCGAAATTCCCATGGGGAGCGAAGCCCGCGGGCACAGCTAGTACACGATATTTATGAGTAGGAGCAACAGTTGAACAATAAGTGCTGTGTAGTAAAAATATACCACGATGGCGCAGACAGAAGAGGCTTGGCTTATGCCCAGATGATGATAATGAGTATCTACACCTATAAACTAAAAATTTATATTTGTGCTTATTATGGCTTCTTCTTCTTCTTCTTATCGTGTGTGTTAGTGACTAACACTAGTGTCAGAGTTTTTAAATCGCCTTAAAGGCCTCTGTCATTGTTTTAGGTAACGGCCAATGTCAAAGACAGTGACCGGGACCGACGGCACCGGTATGGCAGCAGCATATATACCTAGTACTACTACAAACGAAACAATCCGTTCGTGCACACGTCAAATGTGTGAGTTAAACAATCAGGGTCGCCGCCACAGAATTTGTTGCTTTGCTTACCTGTTTTCATCACTTGGAAATCTTTAAATTTTCGTTATTTATTGTTTTCCGTGGATAAACAATGATAATGTGCGCAGTTTCTTACCATTATAATTCAATAATCTAATGTGACTCGCGTAATGTCAACGTGCGACTACCAATAACCCTGTTTTACTGCCGCTTACACCTCACAATAACGGGGGTAGGGTTGCGGGGACACCAGATTGCGGGGGACGGTGCGAGTTTCCGTTCTGTATGTAATACTATTATTAATTCTGTGCCGACGGCTTACTTTCGAGTATCAACTAGTAATGTACCATTGCCAGGAATATTGGAAACTTTGGGCAATCCTACTAATATTATAAAGGCGAAAGTTTGTAAGTATGGATGGATGTTTGTTACTCTTCTACGCGCAAACGGCTAGACCAATTTTGATAAAATTTGGTATGCAGAAAACTGACGCCCTGGATTAACACATGGGCTACTTTAGGCGTGGGTAAAACCGCGGGGCTCAGCTAGTTAAACATAAACATTTCCGGCGATACTCCGAAAAGTTTTTTTTTTAAAAGACATCAATATTCATAATCTTAGATGCAAAGGAAGCATAACACAAAAGTCCTTGCCCGCAAACAAGGCTCTGCTGTCTTGCAAAACAACCGGCGGCGCCGCGCTCCGCAGCGTAGCGGTGTCGGTGTCGCGGTCGCGTTTCTAGGTTACTCATTCACTGTCGTTTTCATTTGTTTCACTTCCCGAGCGTACTGTGTGCGGAAGCAATATTTGTAAACAACATTACTCAACTTTATCGGGATTCATTTACGTTTTAACGTGGTTTTATCCTTATAACATTTCAGAACTTATAAAAAATACAAAAGCAATTCATGCTGTTTGAAAACAGAAATAAATTAAACGATAAACTAATATTCCTCTATTTTTTTTAACAGTGTAATTTCCGGACATTATTCTATCAAAACTCATATTTGGTCTGAGTACCAAAACAAAAAAATTATAAAGCCGTCGTATCGGCCGTGTCCGCGAAGTTCGAAATTCAAAAACGTGCTAATTCCTGGCAAAATAGAGCTCAAAACAGTAGGCCGCAACAACCTTGGCCGATCAACTGTTCAACACATAACCGTTCTTCATACTACAACTAAAACCGCAAAAATAAAAATGAATAACATTTCGACCAGTGTGACTGAGCAGTTCCGAAAAAAGACGGTCAACTGTTTAACAAAAAACCGTTCTTCATACTACAATCAAAACACCAAAAATAAAAATTAATGACATTTCGACCAGTATGACTGAGCAGTTCCAAATTCAAAAGTGTGCCGCGACCGCGAGTCCTTGCAAGGCAGCCATATTGCAAAAGCGCGGTAACATTACATAACTGAGACTCGCTCATTGCATCACTGACTGCAGTGCCGGCTGCATTCTGACCGCTGGTTGATGTTGCGTGATGACACATAATGCGATATAGTAAGTGCATTTCATTTACATAATATTTTGGAATTGCTGATTTACTATTGGAATTTTTAAAAACAAAATGTAAATATTTTGGTGGTTTTTTAGTAGTAGTATTAAGGATATATAAAATTGGAATTAGAAATAGTTGCAGGTTGCTACTCCGTCGCCCATTTGGAAAATGACAGTCATTTAGCCTATTTCCTTGGTCAATTTCTACTTTCATTTCATTTCTTTATTTAGCACACAAAACAGATAACAATCATATTCTTATGTAGGTACAATATAAGTTTTAGGTGTTGATCTAGATTGTTTTCCTTACATATGTATGCCTAAAAAGTCTAAACAATTTAAATCACAAGTTTATGCGCTAGAGTTTGACACAATTTTCTTGATATTATTAAAATATAGAAACTAGAAAAGATAGCGAAGCGCTCACAAACAACAATATAAAATAAATAAAAAATAAAATATAAATAAAAACATTAGTTGATTACGTTATCTGGTTAAGTAAATAAATAAATACCTGCCGCCGGAATTTGTGTAATGAGAAGTGGTAAATGTCTATGTCTCTATTAGTAACCAGGATTTCATTATATTGGCGACAAATTCTAACGATGGGATTGTAATATGAGGTATTGTTGGAATAAATCTGAAGACTAAATGCATTATAATTTCGATTTTTAGATCTAAACCGGGTATTCTACTAGAGTATTATGTTAGATACTTTGTATAAAAACATGCACTACCATTTGCTAAAAAATCAATTTACTTTACAAAGCTCATTACTTATCGAAAATCACAATCCGTGTAATTCGACTTATTTAAAAAGTTGCCAAACCGTTTCATAATCTATGGAACCCGCATAATTCTATGTAAATTATGTGACGCAAAAAACGCAAAATCAATGAGATTATGCGAGCAAGCGTGCCGGCATGACTTCAAGCATATTAGTTGGACTAATTCAAATAGCAAGTTGTTATGCTGCTGTAATAGTGATAGAATTGCAACGAAGATGTATAGCTTGATGTGTTGTCAAATGTACACGTCTTTCCGATACAAAACAATCTTACAAAAAATATTTTACTTAACTCAGAGTCCAGAAATACACACGTAGTTAGAAGCCGTGACGTTCATGATAAAGATTTATAATGCTACGTGAATTTTCGTGTCTATTTCCATTTAAGAGAAGTAAAAGAAGTAATAAGAAACTCTTAAAATTAAACTATATAAGCAAATTGGGATCCAAAAACATAACATGTATATATATCGTTGTAAATCTTTAGGAAATTTGAATTCAATTTTGCCAAGAACATTTAAAAAAAAATTATAAAAATCTGCGTTATTTTTTAATGCAAAACCGATCGTAGAGACGAGGGTCATTAGTGTCCCACATTCGCTTTGAATGGACTTTAACGAGTTCCAAACTAGTTGTATTCAGCAACAGCACATAATAGTGCAGGAAGTAAGTCTGCCTTTTCATAGTAATTTAATTACATCTCTATTTATGTGCGGAATTGCCCACACACTCAACTTTCAAGACACACTATCCAGTGACATAATTTTGTATTTCCAGCCAAAGCTCCGTCACCTTTCTCCACCTTTAAAAGCCAATTGAAAACGACCATAAATATTCAGAGGTGCTATTTCTCAAACGCAGAGTCACTAAACGAACGATTTTTGCATGGAAAAACCATTCGTTTAGGTGTCTCCCCGTTTCAAAAATAGCATTAACAAACCAATAACGTACGCGTTTTAGGGCGCGGCGACATGCGCGGACGTAAACATCGTTACATTACGTGACGTAACGGAACGCATGTTACGTCACAGTTGATTCATAGTATTTCAAACTGCAAATGTGTTTACTTGGTGTTTTATTTATTTTTATACCTTAAGGCATTTGTACGTTAACTAATTTAAGCAATACACTGTTAATTTACATTAAGTTACTTAATTAACAAGTACTTACTTTTAAAAGAAATAAGTTATTTTACTCTTATTTAAATTAATATTTGCCAAGCTAAAATTTTATAAAATAAGTATAATATAGTAATAACATGAGTTGGATAAAGGATTTCCAGATTTCTACGGTATAAATACAAAGAATTTATATTGTTTTAGGGAGTCTGTTTTAATTTCCTACTTATTCAAATATCACAAAGAAACAAAAAAAGATTAATAAACAAAGCATAGATACATATCATTAAATAAGTACTATAAGCCTGTCTTTAGTAATACAGTCTTCAGACACTATTTTATGGACTATCTAGTATATCTATCTGCAGATTCTTCAGTTCCTTTTAGCAGAACAAAGAATGGTTGCGTAAGAAAGATCCGGAACAAAGTAAGAGGTGCTTAACATAATATATTCAATGCGACATTAACGTCAGATGGAACATTGTTGCAGAAATCGCGCTGCACTTTAAAAATAAACGTTAGTATCAAATTATAGCTTGTATGGTTTCGTGATTGCATTAGCAATAAAATGTGTCTAGTGAGATGTTCTAATACGGTATTTATTTAATACAGATTTAAATGTCAATTTAACAAATCGTCACAAATATCTTTGATGAACATTCAATAAAATCATTTTGCTTTGTAATATAAACTTCAGTGCCTAAGTAGCGACAAGTTATCCACAAAATTAATATAAGACCAATTAATATAAGACGTATTATTCGTTCCAACGAATATTTGGGCTATATTTTTTTAAAGCATCAGACATACGTGTGTGCCCTACCCCTGCGCCGTAAATAAAAATCTGCATTTATAAAAAAACTTATCTGCTGTAGATATGTTTAATCGGGTATTTAACCATGTGACTACGGCACTGTTTTAATCGCACCAGTTCCATTCACATCTCAAACCGAACATAAGACACCAAAACAGCATAGACAAAACGTCAAAACAGAAACCGAATGAGACAAGAGCATAGACAAACGAAACCCAGATACGTCAAAACAGAAACTGAATGAGACAAAAGAGCATAGAAAAACGGAAACCAGATACGTCAAAACAGATGGCCAATGAGACCAAAGAGCATAGACAAACGGACCCAATAAGTCAAAACAGAAACCAAATAAGACAAAAGAGCATAGACAAATGGAACCCAGATACGTCAAAACAGAAACCGAATGAGACAAAAGAGCATAGACAAACGGAACCCAGATACGTCCAAACATAAGCCGAATGAGACACTGTAATGGCTCGATTAACCAAAGTGGTACACCGGGTGAAGGCCGCACCGAAATACTTTCACTGTGGCGCAACAGATGCGCAACGGACGTCGCGTCAGTGACACCGTGACGTCATGTGACCTTGTGATGTGATACAGTCATTATATGTCATCGTCATATAATGCTTTCTCTTACATGAGAAGTGCTGCAAAGAATTATGACTGCAAAAAATAACCGGCCAAGTGCGAGTCGGACTCACGCATGAAGCGAACCCTTCATGCGTGAGTCCGACTCGCACTTGGCCGCGATTAATTTAAGTGGCTCTCATACAACAAACGTGATTTTATATAGTGGTATATAAAATCACGTTTGTTGTATGAGAGCCACTTAAATTTCTTAGACTCTTACTTAAATTACTAAAATCACTTAAATCATTCTGTATTTAGTATTTGTTGTTATAGCGGCAACAGAAATACATCATCTGTGAAAATTTAAACGGTCTAGCTATCACGGTTTATGAGACAGACAGGGGTCAGACGGACAGTCGGACAGACGGACGGACAGACAGACGGGTAGACGGACAGCGGGGTCTTAGTAATAGGGTCCCGTTTTTACCCTTTGGGATACGGAACCTTGAAAAACCAGAAACATGCAACTGCGGCCCCAGTGACACCGTGACGACATGACCTTGCGATAAGTCATCTTATCATGTCATCGTCATATAATGCTTTCTTTTACGTGAGTAATTGAACTTAGATTAAGATTAAAACAACTTGAGATTGAGCCTCCGCTGAAAACGTCCAAGACTTTGAGTCGTGCCACCTAATTCTCTACTGACTTCATAGACGTGATACTGATAAGGCGATATCATTGCAGCGATTAGATGTATGATATGTTATTGACTTATGTCATTTTATTCAGTTCTCTGTCGTAGTAAAAGCAATGATCCAAGGATGCCGTAGGCCAGACGAATGCGTGGACTTTGATGAGAGAGTCAGAGAACTTACTGCAATTGATATTATACTTATATAATTTCAGGTATACCAGAATTTCAGAATAATCACTGAAATAAAATTGTATGGTATTTAGTAGCCATATAACTTACAGTAGCACATAATAATAATAAAGATCAGTTAATTCATAAGGCAGTACTCCTGGACACGACACGCATTGTCAGGAGGTTTTTCTCTCTCTGGGGCCCTAACCACCGGTAGCTTGGGCCTTACCCCCGCTGCCAGTGGGCAGCTATATTAAGTTTTTTATAATGTGCTTATATTTTGTAGTGTTTTTTTTATATATTTTACTTTTTATAGATATGTTATAAAAAACATAATATATGTTTATAAATAAATAAAGGTCACAAACCTAGCGATAAAAAATGTAATAAAAGTACCTCGTTGAACATTTGGGACATAAATGTCGCCACTTCAGGCCGCAATACAACTATTATACCGTGGTATCTAATTTCCTACACATAGTCAAGAACAAGTTAAGTGCGAATCGCTTTCAAAACAGTGTGTCATAATGTCCTACAAAGCATACAGCCTTTGCATTCTTTTTCTCATACCATTAGTCTTCTAGATGGCGAAATAGATTTGCCTCTTCTAAAAAATATTTTGTAACAAAAAGTTCTAAGTAGGCACGCAATATTTTACAACGTGGAAGGGACATACCCGTAATAAATTAAAAAACTGACTGCAGACTTTAGTACGGAAATACCATTTTATTTTTTACTGTCATTATAATTTTATTATACTAAAGTGATCTAGTATAGCCCGTTATTCGATTTATTATGAGTATGTCCCTTCCACGTTATATATGACAAATACTACAAATTATTTTAAAGAGCTCACAAAAACACTATTATTGGTTAAAAATCATCTTTTTACTAAATTTATTTCTTTGTGATTTTTTCACTTTTTCGCGTTACTTACGGATATATTATAAACTACTCGTTTAACCAAGACTAAGCTAGGAAGTAAATATATTTAAAAACACTAAAGTTTATAAACAGAATTACACTTTTTTTTCTAATATCTTTTTTTTACATCTTTGCATTGGAGTCGGTATCAAGATCTTTAGATCAACTCAGGATATGCATGTATTGCACTGTTTCATTTGATACCTCGTTATTTTTTTAAAATTCTATGTTGTTTTATTTGTGAACATATGTTGTTTGGTTATTAAATTCAAGATATACTCACACTTGGTATTGGTCTCTTCAGATATGCAATCTAGGATTTCCAAACGATAGATGTTGAAATGATAGAAGCGGCTTTTTATAAATTACACCGAATCGTTGCGTAAAATGTAGAATGTATCGAAATGTATTAGCATAAATTGATATTGACCCACTGCGGCTGGTGTTAATGACCGCCTTACCTTTTATCAGCTGTGGTGTTGTAATATTACGACCAAAGGTACCCGAAACATATTGTATTTGTCATCATCATCATCATTTTAAGGTATTTTTGGTCTTAACTACAGGAGCACGACCTGAGAGCACGACCCTCTCTGTACTACTAGAGCCGTATTTAGTAAGCAGAAAGAGGATTTGGCCTACACTCTCCTCGCTGGCCAGACAAGTTGAAGAGGTCTCATGATGTTTATAAGCTTTATTTAGTTTGTATTTCCTGAGTCGCCTTCTACGACATCCACGGGAAGCTGGAGTGGTCCGATTCTACTCTGCCGGAATTTTATTTGTAAAATACTAAAAGTAGCGTCTTTAAAGTTTGTTTTTCTATGTAGACTTTTAACCCTCTTTCTCTTTCCCAAATGATTTTAGAGTTTCGCAGTCACGATTACTATTTTATATTAATATTACAGGACTAACCTTGATATTATTTTAAACTAAGATATTTCGTCGACCCTACTGCCGCCGTCGACTTTTACTTACCTCGCTGGCTCAGCGACCCAAAGTGGATTTTGGCCTCCGACATTAAAGCCTCCGGCTATTACAAAACTTTTTTTTTGTTAACTACATTTAAAAGGGCGCTTTTATTCATATTGATTATTCTTGCCTTATGCTTGGCAGACTAGTTCCTGAGATTCATACCTTTCTTTATTTTCCTATTTACTCACCATGATTTAAATATAAAACTTCAAAACAGCCAGTATTTAAAAAAAACTTATTCAATCATTTTTCTGCCAGTATCTCAATTTTTTTAATAGATAAAGTTAATCGACGTTAAGAACTTCGAATTTTAAAATCACATCATTAATTACGATGAGACAGAACATTCTAGACGGCCTTCACCCCGCAGTTTCGGACAGGTGTGTTACATAAGGTTTGTTATTGACCAAACGTGACGCGCGCTCTATGGGCGTGATTCCATGTTTATATGCAACGGTATGGTGATAGTGACACACTTTCAGTGTTGCAATATTAAAGCGATGTTGCTAGATTACTGTGAAATTCGGAACAGATATTAATATTGCCTATTCGTACATGTTTTATAGAAATAAGTTTCGGAACTCTATGATAATGCAATCATGATAAAATAAATTGTTTCGTTTGTATGTTAAATGTGTTTACATACAGTAATAGCGTTAATAATGCTGTGACTTGTATCCTCTAAATTAACAAGAACAAGATACACATAAAAATAGCACGTCTTTATCCCTAACGGGGTAGACAGAACATAGGGCAGTAAGAACCTGTCCCAGTCAGGGATCTCTTTCCAATTCAGCATTTAAGAACTATAGCTCCATCTCTTTATTGATTGTTAAACATATATTAGGTTTTTTTATAACTTTATATAACTATAGCTCTATCTATTATTAAGATATTTTTCTAAAACTTTGCATAAACCGTAAGAGCGTATAAATCAAATCCATAACAATCAATGACTTAATCTACCTGACAATATTCCAAAATATGTAACGATTATATCATAGCCCTCGAATCGATTTGTATCGATTTCATGGCAGCCGATCAGGGCTACGCCTACTACGAACAATAGATGCAATCTTTGACATCTCACGACCGCGTATTTATCGATAAATTGCTGATATTTTTACACATTGTGCCGCTATTAAATGTAACATGAGCAAAAAATATATAAAAGTGGTAATAGACACGTTTTCTAAATTTAAATTGGAACCTAACGGAGATCAGCAAAAGCCGATAAATTGATAAGTAACGATAATTTTTCAAAACTAAAAACCGTCTTTTCCCCAAATTACACTACTTGGGACTACTTCACAAGTTATACCCTTTCAAACAAAACAAAAGAATTATTCAAATTAACATAAAGGAAGAGATCGCGACGAAAAATTCGTCCACATCCCTAATAAAGTAGAAGAAGAATAATTAATTTTTCCTCTTCATCTGAAATAAGCTAGATAAATAACTCTTTATTTTACGACTCTTAACCTATGGTTCTCAATAACTACCATGTAGAATCTTATGTAGACTACTTTCTGCTATGTCATCTTACGTTAACAAGTGCTATTTACGACTGTTACAAAACTCGTATCATCTGCTTGTTAGAATGCATTCTATACAAAAGATGGTTACCTACCTAATAAGTTTTGTTTGAACAAGAAGAGCCACGCACATGAGATAGCTATTTTCTGATTTGACTTCAGTTGCTTTGCTGATGCGACGGTCGGTAGGTCATAAATCATTATAGCTCTCTTCCGTATGTTCGCAATTACATCTTCAGCTGTTGCTACGCAACCCGGAATTCGCTTGAAGGCATTTTTACCGACTTTCAAGAAGGAGGAGTTTATATTTTTTTTTAATTCGTCTTTTACAATTTGGTTGTGAGACCATTAGCACGCATATCATTTTCTGGTGAGGTCAAATCAGCATTCAATTTTAAAAATTATGGAAGTGTTACATTTCAGATGAACATAATTTTTTTCCATGTTTGTTTCAATGGAACGTTTGTATTAATGGTCACCACAAATTGAAATATTACTATAATTTTTCAAAACTAAAAACTTAATTTTACCGCAAACCACACGACCGATTTTTAATAAAATTATCACCTAACAAGTAAAACAAAAAGGTCATTTAAATAAAAAAAAATTCAAATCTTCCAAGGCGTCTTCGAATAATCCGTGAACATACATAAAAAAATTAAAAATCGCGACGAATTAATAAACTTCCTGCTTTTTTTGGCTGTCGCTTTTTTTGGAAAGGTTTTGTAATGTCGGTTATTGCTATGTGAAGACGAGTTATAACAAGTGATTTCGATGTTCTAACTAAATTGAAAGTAAGCTTGTTTGTAGAGCAAGTGGGATAAGTTAAATTTGAGGGTTTCGGATGTCGAAAGACCTTCAAATGTACTTAAATTTCATATGTTTTCGTGCGTGTCGAATTCTGTAGAATGGGGCCGCCCAACTTCGCACGAGTTTGCATGGTATAGCTAGCTAAATAAATAAATCGGTCTGGGCTAGTTGGAAACGGTATCGGTATCGAACTTACTTTGGGGCTAGCTCATTCTGTGTAAATTGTCCCTACATCTTTATTTATAGATCTATATAGCTTGTGCTCTAAGTTTTTAACGTTTCCAGGGTAATATTTTACATGTGTGATATATCTGGCCTAGCCTACACTAATACCTGTTTATAATTTTCCCTTGTTTTGCAAGAACGCACTGTAGCCCTTCGTAAAAACAAAATATGTATAAAATATTTTCAAAATCGCAGCGGGCCACGCTTGGCAACAAGAAATGTGACATCGACGATTGAGTTTATCGATGTTACTTACGTACCTTAACTATTATTTAACACTGCTTAGCAATTCTCTAAACTATGTAAATATCACGTAACGTTATGTACATTAGATAACATACGTTACCGGCCAAACACCCGACATGGTCTGATTCCTTACTTATTGTTTACGGTAACTCTATATCTATAGACAAAACCTGTCCTTTCTTTTTGTTTTAGAAACAATACACTTTTTTCTATTCCGAAAATCTCCCTGATAAAAGGACCAGAAAAAATATAATAAATTATTTATGTTAATTTTGTAATCTGTTGACATTAATCGTAATAATGACTTAATTAAATTTTAACAAAAAAAAACGATTTCATTTTCTTTTAGGCTTTAGGCGTAACTTTCATATCTCCTAAATTACTCATCATACATGTATCTTCACAAAGTTAATATGGGCCCAACGTGGTACTAAATTGAGGTTTTTAAATAAAAAATAATCATCATAATCGGTTTACAAGTGGCGAAGACATCGCGTAACATTATATTTAAAAAAATATGGGTCGAATTGATAACCTACTCCTTTTTTGAAGTCGGTTTAAAAGTCTTTGCTTAGATATCTGGGTCAAAAATTAATTATTCGGTAAAGTTATGTAAAGTTCATAAAAATGCATGTCGGGTGTAATGGACCCTATTACACCCGACATGCATTTTTATGAACTCATCAATCCATTCACATATTACGTCGCGGCGATAGAGCCGGGCTAGGCGTTTATTCTAAATACTTGTTAAATACCACATGTCAGAGAAGATATTTAGTGAACATAAATATAGCTATAAGATATAGCTTTTTATTACGTCCTCCAAGGTTTTCCGACGAGTTTCTGCAGCTCAAAACGGTGGATTATGGTTTTTTTTATAGAAAGCTTAGTGCCAGATGTAATGAACTGACATACGCGGAAAAAAGTAAAGATCTTGAAATTAAGTTGCACTAGGTAATATTACCTAATCAATGAGACGACCAAATGCAGCCTTTTAAGTTAAATGTTACATTTCCTACAAATACTACACTTATTTTCTGCAACGTAACGGTTGCCACGACTTTTTAGTAGTTTCATACTGGCCGAGTATAGTCATCTAAAAATGTGTCTGTACATTGAATATATGTCCAAAAAAATATTTGGGGCGATGGAGGCAAAGTAATAGAGTAAATTTTTTTTAAATGTCTGTTTCTTTTTCTTTTTGTCTGTGTGTCTGTTTGTACATGCTAATCTCCGGATACACTGGACGGATTCAAATGAAACTTTTTTGTTATATAGCTGTTAAGCCTGGGCAACATATAGGGTATAATTGATTTTAGAAAATGGAACACCTGAAGCGAGCCATAATGGTCCAGATAAACAATAAGAAATATAAAAATAATGCCTTAGCAAAAGTTGTTGAGCCTGATGAGCATTTTCCGGAGTCATAAAGTAAACGCGAACAAAGTCGCGGGCTTCGGCTAGTCGAGAATAAAAGTATAAGCGAATTGAGTGAATCAGTATCCATACTTGTTTATATCTTTAACAAGTGAAACAGGTTAGTGAAGGAAAAACATCAGACTAACTTTGTTACTAGGTTTAAACCATTATCCGACCAAAACAAGTTGACATCTAGTAATATGTCAGTCTCATCTGAAAATGTCAACTTGATTTGGTCGCATAATGGTTTAAACCTAGTAACAAAATTTGTCGGCGTTTTATAATAAGACGGCTAAAGTTTACTACTGATATTATTCGACATGCAGTAAGTTTGCTGACTTTGTACTAAGGCGCATATTTGATGATACATCAAATATGAAACTTCCCGTATGATACATGTAGATGCACGTTTATTGTCGTTATTTCGAGTATACTATAAATTGACTAGCTTCTTTACTCGCCTATTCACTCGACTTTTATGAAATTACGATAAATACAAAATTGAAAAGTCACGACGTAAGTCAACTTAGGAAGTGTAAACTCGTGTCTAAAACAATCTCGAAAATAAGAGTTGAAATAGTCGTTATAAATATGTAAATGGGTTATAAATTGATATATATAGTGTTCTGATGATTTTGCGTCTGACAAAACTTCTACTCCAGTAGAAACTTCAAAAATCTCAGCTACGCTGCGGCTTTTTAGCAAAATTTTTAAGTTATAAAAAATATTTACCGCAATAAAATGTTCTTAACACGGTTAGTTGCGTTCTCATTTGTAAATAATAACAGGTTAATTAGTTACAAACATGTATTATTTTATGAGGCCCGAGGCGCCAAAGATCAACTAAAGCTGTGCCGTAGTTATTTCAGCTAAAGGAGTGGGCATATACAGGCGGCCGTAATGTAAAATGGGCCCCGATGGGTCGTTAATTCAATTTTAAAAGAGTATAACCGATTATCGCGAGTCAGGGCAGCTCAAATTATTGAAAAGGTATTTTCGTCCTTTTATTGCGGCATGGTACATCACAATTATAGGAAATATACTAATGCCTTCCATACACAAATTCTATTCTAATAAAGCCTGAAATCTGTAAGTTCATAAAAAATGCTCTCTCTGTTGTAATTTAAGTGCTTGCTTTTGTCCGTGGATTTAAGTGTCGACGCCTCCGTTACTCTAAAAAATGTAAAAAAAAGACGAATTGCCATGTAAACTCCGTAACTACGAAACATGCAAGAAAGATGATTTCCAATTGTAGAGACTGTTGAAAATCCCCTATTGCGATAACGCCCACCCGACCCGATGCGTCCCGCTCAAGTTTTCGCATTCCTTATCAGTTACAGTGTTACCATTACCAATACTTGCTTTCACATCGCCTGGAGGTTACGTTGGAAATAGATCATATCTTCCGTACAACTAGGAAATTCTCCGTCTCATTTCTGCGGAACTAAATTGTATACTTTGTCTCTTTTTCTCGGTTACGTGTCGGTGATCCTTTCTCTTAAAACCTAAGCTTCGGAAGTGCACTTGCCTTTGTTGATGCTACATAATAGTAAATAAGTGTCGTTAGGAGACAAGATACTACAGACAATGACAAATTAGTTGGTCACCTTATCTCTGACATAGATCTAAAAATTCTTCTTCTAAGTTTGTAGACACGAACGACGCCGAAAAAAAAATAATGTGATGACAGCATTCTTTTAAGTGTAATATGGGGAGGTCTCTACAAACTTAGTTTTCATGATGATTTGATGTGATTCCACTGCAAACTTTGTGGATAATATTAAGGCATTATGCAATGTAACGTGCTTAACTCCCTCTGCTTTCAAAATAATATATATGAGATGCAGCCAGTATTGATCTCCTTAAATATACTTACATAACAGTTGAATTCTTTCCAATCCATTACTGTCCATTTGTCATCCGCTTACCTGCAAAAATACAAACAAATAATTATCTATTACAGTATAGTTGAGTCATACAAATGGAACTTTTTTAAGACAACACAGTCAGGATAAACTCCGCATGTTGTCATGTCAACTTCTTGTTAACAACACAGGTCAAGTCATGGTCGACATGCCCATGTCTATAGCAAAATAGGGCCCGAAGTCACAGTTCAAAAAAATGCATGATTCAGGCAGTATATAGAATTGCAAGAAATTGCTAAAGGAGGTTGGACAGTTAGATCCCATGAAAACCGACGGAAAATAACACCGTTTTTAAACATAACTCTTTTCTTAATTCCAGATTCGAGAAACAAAGAAACACTCCCGGAGCAGCGACTGCGATGTGGCCTAACATGTCGCCGCCGCGGCAACCACCCCCAAACACGAACAAGCCCATACGAAGGAGCAAACCACCGGACAAACACAAAACCAACCGCAACCCAAAATCCTAGTCTATGAAATGCCAAAGTTCACTGTGATACTGGCAACATAAAGTACCTTTTAAAAAATAAAACTGTGATATTGGAAATTCAAGATGGGTGTTCACGTACTTCTAGCGTCAACAGCGCTGAAGACTATAAGCGTTACAGGGCTTTGGTTGATACCGTTGTTGCTTGGAGCGCTGACTTATCACAATTATAATTCGTATGATCCTGAAGCTAGGGTTTTGGATAAGGAGCCGAGGAAGGAGTATGACTTCATAGTCGTTGGAGGCGGTTCTGCTGGTGCAGTGGTCGCCAATCGACTGACTGAAGTGAAGAATTGGAATGTTCTCTTATTGGAAAGCGGTACGTACCTATATCAAGAATACAAATCTTTTCAATTTAATAATATTTAGTTATTTTTATACTAACTGAAGCCCGCGACTTCGTTCGCGTGGACTTTATGTCCCTGGAAAATGCTCATCTCTCTCTTATAGTTTAGCTGGACCATTATGGCTCTGCATCAGGCGTTCCATTTTCCAAAATCATTTATACCCTATATGTTGCCCAGGCTTAATAGCTATATAACAAAAAAAGTTTCATTCGAATCCGTCCAGCATTTCCGGAGATTAGCGTGTACAAACAGACAAACAGACATACAGACAGACAAACAGACAGACATTTTTTTTTAAATTCTTACTCTATTACTACGTCTCCATCGCCCCCAATTTTTTTTTGGAAATATATTTAATGTACAGACACACTTTTTTTACTGTTTTATTATATGTATAGATATATTAAATTAAAGTTCTCAAGAACTCGATTGAAATCAAAATAATTTGAGCAAAACGCAGTTTCTATTTATATATAATTAAAACTGTAAGGGGTTCCTGTAAGTAGGTAAATATTATTTATTTGTGTGATTAATTTTAATAGACGAGCAATTTTGTTCTGAAATTGAGTCCCGTGTCTTTATTTCGTAAAAATGTCGGGGATTCCTATAAATGGGCAATGGGCTAGCCTGTCGCTGTTTTCCGTTTTCCATCACAATCTTGCTTAGCATGTGCTTTGGGTTTTAACGGCGTCAGTGAAATATAGTGTAGTCTAATTATGTTCTAATCAATTTTGAACCAAAAATCCAATCGTCCAAAGCCTAAACCGTAAATCAAACTGTTCCAGGTCCGGACGAGAACGAGATAACGGACGTCCCTTCACTTGCTGGCTACCTCCAGCTGACGAAGCTGGACTGGCAGTACAAGACAGAACCCACCAACTACGCCTGTCTTGGCTTCAAGAAACATCGATGCAGTTGGCCAAGGGGCAAGGTAATGAGCCCTGTTTCGATCATTTGCAGACGGCGAAAATGTATTGGTAGTACAACACCAAAATCAAACCCCGCAAATAGCAAAGATCTAAAAAGAAGTTACATACCATTTAATTTTTACAGGAAATTCAGATAAAAAATTATCTATAAAGAAAATGGATCTTATTGATTGTAGTAGCGCCATCTGTTGATATGTGTTGACAATAGTTATGACTACACCTAGTAGATGATTTTGATAGTACAGGCTAAAAGCACAATTGTTATCGAAAACGTTAATAACAGGATAAAACCATATAATAGTATTTTAATTAATCATTTTTTTTTTCAAATTCCAGGTTCTTGGCGGTTCGAGTGTTCTAAATTACATGATTTATGTAAGAGGGAACAAATTCGATTACGACCAATGGGAGTCCTTCGGAAACCCAGGCTGGGGATACCGAGACGTCTTGAAGTACTTTATAAAGTCTGAAGACAACAGAAATCCTTATTTAGCCAAGAGCAAGTACCATGGCAGAGGAGGATATCTCACCGTCCAAGAAGCTCCCTGGAGGACGCCTTTAGTCGCTGCCTTCGTTGAAGCAGGAGTAGAAATCGGATATGAGAACCGAGATATAAATGGAGCTGTCCAAACTGGGTTCATGATTGCGCAAGGAACGATAAGAAGAGGGTCAAGATGCAGCACAGCTAAAGCATTTTTGAGACCTGTGCGGACTCGTAGGAATCTAGACGTATCTTTGAACTCACAGGCTACTAGAGTCCTAATTAATCCTGTGACAATGAAAGCCTATGGAGTTGAATACATCAAACGTGGGATAAGAAGAGTAGTATATGCAAGGAAAGAAGTGATCCTGTCTGCAGGAGCTATAAACAGTCCACAATTACTCATGTTGTCAGGTATAGGACCTAAAGAACATCTGAAGGATGTTGGAATTAAAGTTCTAAAGGACCTACCTGTAGGGGAGAATTTACAGGATCACGTCGGAGTTGGAGGATTAACATTTCTAGTCGACAAACCAGTGGCCATTGTACAGAATCGCTTTCAAGCGTTTCCTGTGACTATGAACTATGTTATAAACGAGAGAGGTCCAATGACAACCCTAGGAGGTTTAGAAGGAGTCGCTTTCGTTAATACTAAGTATGCTAATAGCAGTGGTTTGTGGCCTGATGTTCAATTCCATATGGCCCCAGCCTCATTTTCTTCAGACAACGGACAAATCGTCAGGAAAATTCTTGGCTTAACCGATGAAATATATGATACTGTGTATAAACCTATTGCAAACAAAGATGCTTGGACTATAATGCCTTTATTACTACGTCCAAACACACGAGGTTATGTCAGATTAAAGAGTTCTAATCCTTTCCATTACCCAATCATGAACCCACGTTATCACGAAAACGCTTTGGATGTTGCACGACTAGTTGAAGGAATAAAAATAGCTGTGCAAGTAGCTAACGCTTCTCCTTTCAAGCAATTCGGCTCGAGGATGTACATGAAGCCGTTGCCAAATTGCAAACAGTATAAGTTCATGTCAGACGAGTATATTGAGTGCCAAGTTAGGACGATATCAATGACGATATACCATCAGTGTGGGACAGCGAAAATGGGTCCTAATTGGGACAAGGAAGCGGTGGTTGATCCTAGGTTAAGAGTGTACGGTGTTGAAGGACTGAGAGTGATAGACGCTAGTATAATGCCTACGATAGTTAGTGGTAATACTAATGCCGCTGTTATAATGATAGGAGAGAAAGGTGCCGATTTGATTAAGGAAGACTGGCTCAGTGGGAAGCGGTGACGAAGTCTTTAAGTTACCATTTATGCCAATTTGTTGTTATTTTACCAAATCTTATTTAATTTCAAGTGTTCGAATTAAGTTGTATATAATAAAGTAGGCTATGGAAACGTAGTTTTTTCACGTAACATCACACTTTTACGTAATTTATGGAATATTGTTAATTGCTGCTTTTAGAGTTCCGTATCTAAAGCCAAATGTGCCCCGCTTAATTTTTACCAATTTCTAATCTTTAGTACTTAAATAATAGACCATAATGCTCAAAAAAGTAAGAATGTAATTGTATACATCAATTTAGACATTAATACACTATTAAACCTCTTTTTTCTAAACTAATGGCTAAAAGTTTGAACAACGGTTTTATTTTGTAGGATTTTTCTTGCGATTTTCAATGCGAATACTACAATGGAAAAATATTCTGTCAATACAAGAATAAATATGATTTACAATAAGAAACGTGTGTGCTGCCCTTTAAAATTTAAAGTGTTTTTAGAGAAAATAGCGAATCTTCATCATTAAATAGCGAATTTTATATACGGTACCCTCGAAGCGCAAGTTCAAATCTAACTTATTCTACTCTTTACTGGCTCAAGCCATATGTAAATAATTGCAATTGTTATTTAAACACTAATCGAGTCACGCGCCTTCTTTCCATAATATATAAATGTTAATTTGTTATGTCAGTTACCGAAAAACCATTTCTGTAAAAACGCAAAAATAATATAGTCAATTTATTTTAAGGCAACGGTTTGTTTGTACAATATTATTCTGCATAAGTAACTTAGAAAATAAGATATGTAAATACCAAATCACACTGACAAGAATCTTGGAAACTATATTTTCCTACACTTCACCGATTCATCCCTTTTCCCCTAATCTTTGTGTTTTCATACTAAATTTGTGGAGAAAATTCAGTAAATGGCAAAAAACAAAATTTATCCGTTAAAATTAAAATCTAAAGGGTCCGATCCTTTTTCGTATCTCACCATAACCATATTTCGAATAAGGTTTTCGGGGAATATCATCAGTAGATCATAGTAAAACACATGCACTGGAATAACTGGATATTACTCGGAACAAGGAAGATGGTCACGAGATGAAATTGTGGCTTATATCCCGGAATTCCTCATTTAATTAAAATGAGTCGCGGCAAAAGTTATATAATAAGACAGTAAGTTGATGCCACATTATCTTCCTTTTGTAGTCGGTCGATAGTTTCAACTGATTAAGAAAGGAACAAAAATATATTTGCAGTTTGTACGATCTTTCGTAGATTATTTTGGGATTATAAATTTATAACACAACAAATATACTCCCATGTTTTGGTCCCACTGATTGTAAAAAAATGTCATCCTTAAATGATTATTTTCAGGTCATTTGCGTTTCTGGTAGTATGCGTCGACCTTAACTTACCTTATCTTTCTAAATATGTAAGTAGAGGTAAAAACGTAACCTGAAGTGGGTAAACTTTAGAATTCTGATCTTGTCATATTTACTATATGAATTTTGGTTTTTTGTTTTATATCTTAACCCTTTGATTTAGATCTTTTCTTTTTAAGACGAAGGGCACCATCCACTGTTAATTAAGCAATACTTTTGGAACGTCTATATATGTGTTAGCTACTTTTCACTTTGTAAGGACAAAGTGAAAAGTATTATCCATTGGGAAAATATTCGGTACAATATTAGGGTAGATTATACACCGAGACCAATGAAAGGTGAGAAGTCTCACATCACAGCAATTAGACCTAAGCCGAAGGAGAGAGAGCTAGTGTGTGATGTAAGGCATTCTTTATAATCCCCGGAGGAGTGTAAGTGTATAGATATTTACGTCTTTCTCTAGACGTAAAACTAACCTATGTATTTTTTTAAAGTCCTGTATTGAACATTGTATAGTAGAATTTTTGAGTAAACTTTCAATAAATATATGCTGGGATGTAGTAGCAATGTTAGGTTCTTAAATGTAAATATTGTAAATAGATTGTATGGCATGTTAAATAGTAATAAGTGTAGATGAATGATGAAAGAAAGCATTAATATTTAAAAATTCTTCATTGTACCTGTAATAAACCTTTTAACTTAATTAATTTGTTTAGCAAAAGGCAAAATGTATTTATTGATTTTGTTATTGCTTAAGGGTGTCACAGACAGGCTAAGATGCTTTAAAATATAGAAATTATTATTAACGACTAAGATACTATATTTCCATATTACTCCTAAGACTCCGAGCGATATTTGTTTATCTTTAAAAAGTCACATCCCACGTTTCAAAGATGTATATCTTAGACAAGCCTTATAAAGAATGATTATGTAACGTAACCTTAAACTATAATATTTTATATCTAGATATCATAAAATTAGGTACATATATTATCCGTCTGTGATGCCTTTACTTTTATCATCAAACAGCTTTAAAACTACCGAGTTTTTTAATATACGTAAACAAATATAATTACAAATTATGTTTTTTTTATTTAACCTGTACTTCCATTCTCGATCGACGCTCAGAAGTTCTAAAGCCCACTTATCTGATGATGCATTCGGTGACTTTAATTCATCGAGTTTCTGTCCTACATCAGGAATGCCGATTTTAAGCGAAGTGCTGGGTTTGGCACCCTATTTAGCTTAGTGAGACTCAAATAATGAGTTGAGAGACCATACCCAGGGTGATTAAACAAGCGTAAGCTTCATTCATACGCCCGAGACATCGAGATCCTTGGAACCTTAATCAGAAGGAGGTAAGACGACCTGAACAAGATCAATGGAAAAAGCTGGATCCAGGCCGCTTCAGAGGCGTATGTTCAGCAGTGATTTTTAGACAACTGAAATCATGAAACAATCGATCTCAAAGTGTCGTCGACGACCTCAGGGACTTCATCCATGAACAAAGTGGTTAGACGACCTAAATAAGGTCGCTGAAAAACGCTGGATGCAGGCCGCTTTAAATAAGAAGCGTATGTTCAGCAGTGGAGTTCATGGAGCTGAAATAGTGATGTAATCGATCTTGAAGTAAACCTCCTGCGGTGAACATAATGATGGTGATAAGTGCAAACACGACGGTTTTTCCCAGAGACTGCTCGCACAATACGAGGTTAATCAAAATGGCGTGAAAATTTTTCTTCAGGGTCGGCAGCGCGCGAGTGTCTCTCTTTTGCCGTTACTCCTTTATGTAACACGATAATTTTTTGATTAAAACTAACGTAAGACACTTAAGCATGATAGGGGTGACGACATGGTCAGTAAAGTATTATTGTAATTAGTCCGTCTTTTAGATTATCTTAAAATAATGGATACTTCTTTATCAGTTTATCAAAAAACTACAAATTCACAAAGATACGGAGCATCTAAGTTCCAGATTGGGGGCTTGCATCGTTACGGCTATGTAAAAATCGTAGCTAACCGTGACGTCATGCAAAATTTAAATGCGCTCTATCTTCGTCAGCTTTTGTTTCTCATAGAAAAGTAAAAATAGGTGTACAATACTTTTTAATAATCTAACTGATGGGCTAGTAATAATTTTCCAGCTTCATGAATATCAAATGGGTTACTCACATAGAGTGTCAGCCAAGACGATGACGTAGTGGTCATCATTTCTACGTGAGTAACCTGTTTAATTCACGCTTAAACACGATAATCGTTGGTTAATAATATACTAGGAAAAAATAGACTTTGTCATCATTTCGTAACGTTGCTTTACACTGAAACGAACACGAGGCTAAGTACGTCTGTCGTGTCGCTTTTGGAGTAAGAATCCTAGTCTTGCAAAAATATAAATAAATATACATATATAGGGACAAATTACACTGGTTGAGCTAGCCCCAAAGTAAGTTCAAGACTTGTGTTATGGGATACTAACTCAACAATAATATATTTTATCACAAATACGTATATAGATAAACATCCAAGACCCAAGACAATTTGAAAAAGGCGATTTTCCAACTTGCCCTAACTGGGGGTCGAACCCAGGACCTCCGGATTGGCGGTCTAGCGTGTTGACCATTACGCCACGGAGGTGGTCCGCCTCTCTACCTCTACCGTCTCGGCAATGCAATTAGTCTGATAGGATAGGAACTTAGTAATGTAACAAAAACCTATAGTGTTAAGAGCATTTGAAATTTGCTTGACAAAAACTTTGGTCAAGCTTGCAATAAGTTATATTTTCCTTGTCTCTAACTTACATATCATCAGGTTTTTTTTTTTAGTCTCTATCATAGCAGTACGGCTCTCTCTGCGCAACCGGAGTCATACTTGGCCAAAACAGTCAGAAGATATGTCCAGCTCTCTCTACGCCGACCAGACGAGTTGGAGAGGTTCTTATTGATGCCTAAGTGTACCTAAGCTTTGTTTAACTTGTATTGCCTACGTCGCCTTCTACAAAATCCACAGAAAAACTTATAACTCTTAAGAAACTTTGAGAAAACGATAGGATTTGATTGGTGGTCTATTCTAGTCATTTCTTACACCACAACCGTCACTATACACACGTATAATAGGGATTTCATTTGCGTCATAAAGGAAACTACCGATTAATTAGCTGCCAAGAATCTTCCGCGGAAAACAAACAATGATATGATAGCATTGTAACGATCATGTCTTCTAAATTATGAAATTAGTTGCCTCATGATTTCAATTTGCAATATTGTTTGAATCTCAAGTCGTAGGTTCCTTCTAATATGAGGTTTCTCTCACAAAATGGATTCATCAGTAGAAACTTTCTGATGCTTCAAACTTTACAAAGATCGTTGAGATCGAGAGAATGGGTAAGAATATAGGTGATGCGGCAGATGCGCTAATCGTGGCCTTTGAAGTTTACGACCCTAGAACTTGCCTACCCAATTAAGGGTACAAACGGGATTATTTATGTGTATCTCTATGAAATAGAATTATAGTACTCCAAACAGATTGGTCAGCAGAGAATGAAAAGGATAGCTGAGGTTGGACGGTGCAAGAGGTCCAGAAAGAGTTGGAGCAACCTTGTTGCTGGTCGGAAACTGTACTTGGTAAAACCTTTATTCAGCAGTGGGATTATATAGGTTGTTATAATATAAAGAGCCGATTATAACTTCTAAACCAATCGGCAACAAACATTAATATATGTTTATGTAGGTACAGCAGCTGGCGCGTATTGTTAACAACTACATTTTATACTAATTTCCAAAAAAAAATTGGGACAAAAACGTTTTAAAGATGAAATAATTTTCCTACAACTCTCAAGATCATATTAAAAATAAATCAAAGCTATCAAGTGATTCAAACAGAAATAAGTTTTAATAAATAAAGGGCCCAACTTCATAGGGCAGTTGACACAAATGATGTTTACGAGTATACTTGCGTTGTATAATTACAACAAACAAAAATGGTCATCAAACCTTTTAAGAAAGAGATCGTTTTCTTTAACCTCCTCACTAGATTGTATCAAAAATAAATCAAAGTTATCAAGTGATCAGAGCAGTGGTGCTATTTTTTTAAACGCGGAGTCACTAAACGAACGGTTTTTGTGTGAAAAAACCATTCGTTTAAGTGACTCCGCGTTTCAAAAATGGCACTTCTGAAGTAGGGTTTTTCGGCGGAATCACTAATTATGTCGAATTTATTGCTAGTACTCGCCTCCGGAAGCTGAAGCAGACTCGTTTCCGGGTGAAATGTCACGGTGAATGAGTGATGCGGGTGTCATCGAATCCATTTCAGTCGCATGCCGTCCACTGTTGGACATAGGTTTTCGAAACGTCGGCTGAATGTCACTAAATGTTTTGTTATAAATACTTTCTTCTTCTTCCTTACAGTACCCCACTTGCCGTCAGGGCAGTATGTATAGTAAGTCTTTTCCACTCATCATAGACAATCTCAGGTGAAAATCAAAATATTTTTTTGAAATATTTGACCAAAGAAGATAAAGGAAAAATCTTTATCAAATGCATTTGCGCCTGTAAGTTTATGCGTAAGAATTCCATAACGGATATTGACTACGTCACAATGACCTCAAGCCTTAGCCCCTCCCCCTCTGTGATCAAACGTAGTATTTTGAAGACCTTCTTGAAAAGGTCACGTCGTATGGGTATGTTCCCTAAGTTGACCTATAGGGTACAGTACTTAAAGGGATGTCCTATCAATACTGGGATAAACTTAAGTTGACAACTTTGGTATCAGAAACTCCATAACTTTTTTGAAATAAAATTTATTGGGAAAGTTGTTCATATTGACGAACTTATTCACCTCTTCAATTTACGTGACGACTGTAGATTAACACGGTACCTACCTAAATGCGTCAGAGCCTGTGTGATGACGACCTACTTATGTACAGAAACATTCCTTCCTTCCTCGTCGCATTCCTCTTGGCTGAGGGTCATAACTCATACCATAACTTGCCTCGGCCATAATGCTACTCAGCTCCCGTAGCTGGCGACTTATAATATCGAGCGCTATCATATATTACTATATGGAGCTGAGAGTTTTTCTCGAAAATTTACAATATCTTTTATCAACACGATTTTTATTTTCAGACTTTTCTAGTGAAGTCTTCTTATTGTGTCATTGGCTCAAATTTAAAATTTTAGTCTTCAAGAACGTTGCTCATTTTATGTTTCACAGGCACAGCTAGTCCACAACGAGAAAGTTGTTCATATCAACGGACTGTGTCACCTAGCACCCTGCGTTAACAGTATCTGCATTTCCATCGACAGTTCAATTCCGTGACGTACCACGATATCAATGCTATCGCTACAACATATTTGAGTGAAAGAGTTAATATCACTTAGGTTATCAAATTGGTAATTAAATTATTACATGTTATTACTAAAGTTGTGTAATAGACGATAAGAATATTGTGGAGTATTCCAGAAGGAGAAAGACTTATAAAGAAATGCGGTAGAAGGGTCTAGAAGTTAATTGCTGTGGAAAAAATCTATTCGGAAAAACCCAATGCTTTAATAATGGGAGCATGTGGGTAAATCGTTATAGAAACGTGCCTTTATGGACACGTTCGGATTTATCCAATTTTGATCATTATTTTTAAATTAACTAGGGTGGACTTTGAAGCATATATTTATTGGCAAACCTATCAATTTATTTTTCAGTGTCTAGGCAAAGGGAAATATATAAACCAAAGAAAGCCTTCGCGTAACGATAATTAACAGTAGCGTACTTTCTACTCGTATAACCATCAAATTTGGCTACGACCATTAGCAACTAATGATAGGTATTTGACGTATGCAGTGTCATCAAAAGGTAGTTAATTATATGATCAAGTCTTGGCCAAAACCTGTCAATATCTGGTGTGCAGTCAGCCCTTCAAACTGTGTGCAGAAAGTGTCAGTGAAATGTGTAATTGTTTGACATTTTTAAGGTGAGAGTGAAATTAATATTACATTCTTGAGTTTTCGACGCTAAATCCAATGTTTTTCTTTATTTTTCACATTAGCTAGGCACGAAGGTAAGACAGGGAGGGCAAGGATTTCAATAAGAAGGTTCTAATCTTTCGGCGTAAGTACCATTTACTCATCCCAAACATGCATGCTGCTGTGGATGTAAGGACTACGGACACAATAAGTATTTTCTGTTTCAAATATTTCGTTTTTGTCTGGGCTTTTTTATAGCTATCCCAAATTATAGTTCCATTTGTCATCAAGTCGTTGAATCTCGACTCTATACTTAGAATGATATCGTATTAACACAGCAGTGTTTGTCACCGAACACTAAGCAAATTTTCAGGATCAATTGATGTCATACAAAGAGTAATGAATATATATTCCTCTTTTTAATATTTATACTATTATTTTTATGACAACTATTGAGAATTTCATAACACATATAATAAAGAAGTTAGAAACAAATTACCTACACCACTTGTTATAAACAAATTGTTTACTTTTAATACTTTTAACTTATTTGGTCTGTAGTAAGGATCAACAAAAAACTTTAAGCGTCATCCAAGAAACATTTCCATTCAAATGACGTCAAATAAAGAATCCAAATCGAAAAACCCAACACAGGAAACGGGTTCTAATTTTAGAATCATGACAAGAAATGGCCGAATATTAACTGCGCGCGTGGAGCAAAAAATAAAATTCTTACGAAGTAAACACATTATATTGATTGGGCACAGTGGGCTACACATCAAAGCATACCATCAATACAAACAAACATACATACATACTATCAGGTCTTTATCCCTAATGGGGCAGACAGAGCCTTTTGTATCTGGCGGCTCTAAGTACCTAGACAGGGCCGCAAGACGCAAAAGCCACTTTTAGCGAGTGGTGGGGGAGAAGATGGAAAAGCAATTAATATAGTGATGGGTTGCTAGCCGTCGCTTATTAATATGATTCGCATTTTCGCTCATTCAGTCGATCGACTCCTACGATCTGCGCGGGAAGAGAAGCAGCTGGAACATTCTAAGTTTTTATTTTTCCAAACCAGCATGGAACATTACATCAATAGTCTAATATAATAGGTATACTTTTATATGTAGGCCACTGTACAAGATCCATGGGCAAAACAAATTATCTCATGTCACTTATAACCTGCTCACGTTTTACGCGGCGTAAGATTAAAAGATAGAGTTTGATAGATTCATTTATCTTTAGATAATTCCACGGGAGCATCACAATTTTGGGAATTCAAGTGTTTAAATTTAAACATGTAAAGTATTTAGATGAAAATTTCGCCACGAGTGAGATTCGAACCCACGTCCCTCACATTTACGCCGAAAGTGGTTGGGTTACTAAAAAGGTTGTGGACAAAAAAATGCTCATTAGATAGATGATTAAAAAGTATGGTACTTATAGGTATTTTTTCTTTTCGCTCATTAGCAAATAATGACGAAGATACAGCACATTTAAATTTCGCGTGACGTCACTATTGGCTACGATTTTTAAATAACGGTGACCTGAATTACCCCGACTCTGACAATTTTGACTATTGCTAATACAAAAAATCAAACCTTTATTTTTGGATATCTAGTTGACGGACTAAATAAAATAATATGTATATACTTGACCCAGTACACATCCCTAATGTGCTACCGTGACTGCGAACTATCCTGACCAATTTTCTCATCACAAAGTACTCACTTCCTATGTGATGAAAAAATGTATGACTATTGTTTGTTATGATAGTCATACAAGTCCACTAGTATTCGATTGAACATGAATAACTATAATTACAAAAGTCAAATACCAACCGCATACCAAAAATAATAAAATTAAAATAACGCACAAAACGACTGCGAATTGTATTGCGCTGGTAACTGCGGGTCGTTCGCTTAGAGTTTTGAACCTTTTTAAACAATGCTCGAAATCTCTGCTCCGCTTCAATTCAAACAGCGGAGCGGAGATTTCGAGCATTGTGATTGTTCAATTTCTCTCCTCTCCGCTCTGCTCGGCTTCAGTGGAAACGCAGCCTAAGAGTCCCCTTACTAGGGTAAGGGGACCAAACTACACTTTTCCATACAAACGTAGTCTAAGTTTTATATTGAAACCACATGTCAGATTACGGTAAAAAATTGTAATTTTAAAGAAATTGCAATTCTTTAGGATTATAATTGGTTTTCGACAGTAAGGTGACAGACATCACTAAAACACTTGTACAGGTCCTGAGAACAGGTCTAAACACGTTTTAAGAATTTGAAATTTTGCAAGCTTGATATCGGTTGTCATTCGTTTAAACAAATTTAAAATGCCTGAAAACAGCCTGTCAAAAAATAAAAAAATAATTTTGCATTAGCAAATACAAACCAATGAAATAATAACTACGGAACCTAAATTGTGTTATACGTATATTAAAAAATAAAGAAAAGCTCAGGGCTGTGAATTTTTATTGATCATTTTTGTAGGCTCTAAAGCAAGTCTCGTACCGAAAGGAAACAAAACGAAACCATCTCGATACTCGACTTCTTGACTTTTAACTCCCGGCCTGTCCTTGTGAAATTATTTATAAGGATGAATAGTGTCATTACACTTATGCTGGTATTTTCAAGAGACCTTTTGGATCGCTCTACATATCTTTCATCGGCCTGAACCGTATTCTGTCGTTGTCTGCGAAAGTGTCCAGAGTGATCCCTCGTCTCTTTAAGTGAATTTAAAAAAATTGTGACTCGAAGTGACAATGCAAGTGATTAGAACGTGGGGCGCTAAAGTTATGTATGAAATCTTTGTTAATTACCTCTTCTTTTCTTATTATTAAAGATCTAAGCTCTTGTCAGTGGAGCAACCAATACCTTCCATCCCTCTTTGTCCAAAGTCAACTCCGTTAAATTCTTGAAGGTTGAAGCATTGATTAGATTTTTCGGTAATGTTATAAAACTTAATTATCTTATGTTAATTACCTACTATCATAAAAAAATATGCATTCAGAAATTGAAGTTGATGACAGATGTGACAAATACATTTTTGAAGAGCATAGTATGTTACTTGTGTTTGACTTTCATGATTTTGAGAAGACATTGACTTGGAAAATCAATTGAAATCAAACTAATTTGACATGTGTTAATAACGGAAAGGCACTTGCATATATAAACAGAAATAGTTACAAAGATGACGATATTTTTATGAATAAATACGTTTCACGTATAATATTTTTTCACACATAGTCGTTATATGAATATGTAAGTGTCGTATATAAGTGACAAGGAAGAAGCTCGCAAAAGTCTCAGAGTGCAGTGAACCAATCAAGACGATTTTAAAGCATCAAGTTGCGGAAAACTGTATGTGTCAATTGCTAATAAGTCCTAACGGGTCGTTATTTAGCTGTTTTTTAGTTTTAAAGCTCAATTAGCATCAATTTATCACGGAGAACTAAGAGTTAAAAGTACGTTACATTTAAGAATCTGCGCGTGCGGCGCAGATTCTTCGATTCGTCTTGTATTTCGGTCCTTAATTCAAGTGTTCTCGATAAATGTGCATGATAGTCAATTGGCAGTATGTCTATAACTATATCTATACATATAATAAAACAGTAAAAAAAGTGTGTCTGTACATTAAATATATTTCCAAAAAAAAAATTGGGGGCGATGGAGACATAGTAATAGAGGAAGAATTTAAAAAAAATGTCTGTCTGTTTGTCTGTATGTCTGTTTGTCTGTTTGTACACGCTAATCTCCGGAAATACTAGACGGATTTGAATGCAACTTTTTTTGTTATATAGCTATTAAGCCTGGGCAACATATAGGGTATAAATGATTTTGGAAAATGAAACGCCTGATGCAGAACCATAATGGTCCAGCTAAACTATAAGAGATATAAAAACGTCGCCTTAGTAAAAGTTGTTCAGCCTGATGAGCATTTTCCAGAGACATAAAGTGCACGCGAACGAAGTCGCGGGCTTCAGCTATTATTTCAATAAATATTTAAATTTGGTTAAAACATACTTACAATTTTGTATGGACATTTAAAATTATACTATTCTTGATAAAATGCCAGGCAGCGCAGCCCGCGGGCACCGAACGCGCTAAAAAAGGAAGATCTAAAATAATGTTATGTTTATTTTTTCCTTTGCAGCATATCATGCCTCTTTGCCACGACAGTAGTGGCCTTAAAAGGCAACATCTTCGAGGCCATATCAGGAATTCTTCGGGACACCGAGCAAATCCTATCAGGGGAGCCCCCTGACGCCCCCGTCATCCTGCCGGAGTACGACTTCATCATCATAGGAGCCGGCACAGCGGGGTGTGTGCTGAGTAACAGACTCACAGAAGTCGAAGATTTTAAGGTAAGCCATTTTAAGGAGCTCGGTGGCACGGCGAGTGTGCACATTTCTAGCGTTTTCCCAAGTGAAGCGATACCGGCCGAGGTGCGCACTTGGATAGGTGACCACAAGTGGCATAGCAATTTCTCGAGCTACAACGTGCTTCGGAAGGCCCACTTTAATATAAATTGTATTCTGTTTTAGTATTTGATGTTATAGCAGCAACAGAAATACATCATCTGTAAAAAATTTCAACTGTCTAGCTATCACGGTTCATGAGATACAGCCTGGTGACAGACAGACGGACAAACAGACAGACGGACAGCGGAGTCTTAGAAATAGGGTCCCTTTTTTACTCTTTGGGTGCGGAACCCTAAAAAGCCGTGATGGTTCCGGTTTTTTTTATTCTCTACTTTGCACGGTCTTAACTTAACTATGCTTTGATCACTGACCACTGACATACATAGCATCTTTTAGACGAACTGTTTCTTCTAAAAAGATGCTGGATACTGAAACTATAGAGCCCAACTATAAGGATAAAACGTACCGAGTGAGATGAAGTAGATCAGAAACTCTTTCACAACATTATTCCTCATAGACAGGTCCAAACGTCAGAATAGTCAAATTGGCTAGTTTGAAATTAAGTCGGTAAAAATTTTTTTGACACGTGCATACTAACAATTATTTTATTTCACATGAATGTGTTTACACCCTTTTCGATAGGTCGTTGACCACAAACCGTTAAGGAAATAATATCATCGATTTATCACATAATAATATACTTAAGCCGTTAGAATTGGTTTATAAGTCAAATCCAGATCTCGTGGTATTTTTCCATATTATCTTTAATGCGTTTAGTTTGTGTACTTCGGAGTTTAAGTTTGACAGAGAAATAATATCTTATTTCATACCTTTAAACGAGCAATTCTTGTAGGTATATCTCATACCTTAAAACGAGCAATTCTTGTATATATAAATATATATATATATTTATTTATAAATTTCTGTGACCTCGAAAACGGCTCTAACGATTTCGCTGAAAATTTGTATGTGGGGGTTTTCGGGGGTAAACAATCGATCTAGATTAGTCTTATGTTTGGGAAAACGCGTGTTTTCGAGTTTTCATGCGTTTTCTTTCCACGCAGAATATGGTTGCTAATTTCGTCCTGCCGGCCACTGTTCGTCTGGTCCAGCGGGTTAAGACGCGGATGGGAAGTAACGAGTGTTACGGGTTCGAATCCCGCTCGGTGACTTACTTTTGTTTTTTATTATGTTCAAGTTTATATTTCTTTAATTTTTATTGTTTTTAAACAAGTTTTAAACACCATATTACAATAAATAGTAATAACCGAGCAAAGCTCGGTCGCCCAGATACTAAGACTCTGAAGATAGGAATAATTCTTCCGTACGATGTGTTCAAATTTCGAAATAGATGCTTCTAGAATTCACTGTCAAAAATTATCTGGCAAAACAATTACTGTCAAAAATTATCTGGCAAAACAATATTAACCAATGTTAAACAATGCATTCTCGCGTAGATCTACTCACCGGCATACTAGAGGTTAATCGCGGTTAAGTCCCGTAATATTTATAACAGAATATATGTCCATGCTGCCCATGCACCATGCACCGTAATATTTATAACAGAATATATGTCCATGCTGCCCATGCACCATGCACCGTAATATTTATAACAGAATATATGTCCATGCTGCCCATGCACCATGCACCGTAATATTTATAACAGAATATATGTCCATGCTGCCCATGCACCATGCACCGTAATATTTATAACAGAATATATGTCCATGCTGCCCATGCACCAAGCACCGTAATATTTATAACAGAATATATGTCTCGCCACGTCGCTGCCTCCGCCATACAAAGCTTTCATCATCATCATCATTTCAGCCGCATAACGTCCACTGCTGGACATAAGCCTCTCTACCGAAGCTGTACTAAGCTGCTTTTAGGTTCTAGTATTATTTTTCAAAATTGAAAACCGACTTCATCCCCAAACTACAAAATCGATTCTGATAAAATGTCTACAGGATCACTTGAAAAGTATGCCCTTCCAAACACGAAAATATTTTTTTAAAAATCGGTCCAGGCGTCTTCAAATATTCAGTGAATATACATAAAAAAGGTCGCAACGTATTGATAACCTCATTTTTTGAATCGATTAAAAAATAAAACAAAAATATTGGCAGGTGCTGCTGATCGAGGCTGGGGGTAGTGAGCAACCGTACATGGACATTCCAGTTCTGGCCACGCTACTGCAGTTCACTGAAGCCAACTGGAACTATCATACGGAACCACAGGTAAGATATTTCTAGTCGTTCGTCAATCTGAAGAACTTTTTCTTTGGGAATAATGATAGGGAATTGAACTCCGTGCACCTGGATTTTGTATGCAATTGTGATGCGTGGAAAAGGGCATGGCTACCTATCGCCTTAAGCGCTATCTACATATTACCGGGTTCTTCTCAGTCTCAGTCAGTCTCAGTCAGTCTCAGTCAGGGAAAAGTCGGTTACATACTTTTTGTATGAACTCGTTCACAGTTCAGAGCCGGGCTGTCAGTGTCCCGGCGGCCGCCCGGACGCTTGTGCGCCCCTGACAGGCCATCCGATTTTTACCTACCGGGTCGATAAAATAATATAATCTAATTAATTAAATATTACTTTATCAAGCATATTCAACACTTTCTTTGTCACTTTTTTGCTAGACTTGTGTGCCATCTCTGTTTGCCTATGGGCAACTCCAGTTTTGCCTACTCATGGGCCTCCAATGGTTTCTATGGCGTTGGGTATCTGTTACGTTAGTAATTATATTATTTTTACCGCTTGCCGCTCAACGTTGCGGCTTGGGATGCCGAGGAACATATATGGCAATATGAAAAATTATATTTGGTCTCCCATACAAATCAACAGATCAACTGATCAAAGTATGTACGACAAGCTTAAAAATATTGTTCCTTTCTTGGGAAAAGTTGTTCGGTATCATTGATGAATCTATCCTTCAAATAGTTTAAGAATATTTTGTTAGCTCACATGTAGACGTATCCGACATCTTATGAATACGAGTACACTTTAACGAGTATACCTTCATATTATAATTATTATTCCTTATGTCAATATCCCGATAATTTTCTTTTGTCTCTACGTCGATGAATCACGTACGCTAGGTATATACCTAAAGATACTATACAACCAGAAATAAATGGAAATTACAACTCATTAACACAACTAGTTGTTTAGAAATCTGAACTGTAGCTAACCACAACCATTTAACCATTAGCGGACCATCTAATAAATTACTCCCAATGATGTTCGTTTTCTCAAGATATAGCATTAGATGTCAGACATCTATTATATTTACTTTATAATCGAGTATGTTAATAGCTAACACTAGTTACAGATTTTTCGAGCTACCTAAAGGCATCTAACGTAGATTAATGACTGCCATCTAGTGACAACAGTTTTATTGTAGGAAACCAGTTATTACCCTAGATAATTGCAATTTCTTCACAATTACCAATTTTTACCGGAATCTGACATGTGGTTTCAAAATTAAACGTAGACTACGTTTGAATGGTGAAGTCTAGGGTAAGGGGACTCTTAAGTCTACATTATTTACATCAAGAGCACTCCACTTAATAGACAAGCCTCCTGTTCATGAATATGTAGGATTCACGTAAATCTATTGTTTACTCAAACCGTAGTAAATCAAGGCGATCTTTTATCCTTCAAAAGAAGGAAAATTAGTTTTATATTTCATGTCATCGAAATACTACATTATGAGGAGAGCTAAATCAACGTTGTGAGAAAATTTCTAAACACTAAGGAAGGCGTTAGAAATAGAGGAAGGCCAAAGAAAAGGTGTGTAAACCGTGGATAAGGCTAGTGAAGATGTCAAATGTTAGATTAAAATGAAAGCGGCTTGCTTAACCGACCATACCTTGATTGAGACAAGAAAAAATATAAAGAAATACTGATCAAGAAAATATATTGGGTCAATTGATCAGTAAAACTTATAGGTCACAAATAACGTCAATGAAGAGACACTTGATTTTAGAGACAAAGTAATTTGTCCAAATAATGAAGAAATTTTAAATTCTTTCGTTTATCCAATCAACATCATGTCGTATGGCATGTTATTGCACAAATTCTAAATATTTATGGTAGGTTTTAAGCCAGTATACAGCTGGCGGAGTTAAAGTATGGAGTTCGCTAAGTCCTCCAGAGTATCGGTGTGCGGGCATTCTTCGGCGATATGTCGTAACGTTTGGTCAACCATTTCAATCGTTTTTCGAATCATCAATGAAGGATCGAATTCAAGAGAGGTCGTATGTATTTGCAACAGGTACTAGATTCCTATTCGTGTCTACGTGGCTTATGCCCTGTCTAGAATAGACGTTTATAATTAGCTCCAAAATTCCACCTAGACTTTTACATTTAAAGCTTCTTGGCACGTAGAAGGACAAACGAACAGCGCACTGATTGAATACCATATAGCGTATTTGCCTAACCTATACTATCCCACTGTTGGGCAAACCCATGGTATAATAAAACAGGTATTCTCTTCCCGAGATGGAACTTGACTACGTCACAAAGTGTTGCCACTGATTGTTCTTTTCGGTAAATTTAAGGACTTTCTCAATTAGTTCATGAATATTTAAAAAAATATTAAGTAACTTAACTATTAAGTATCTCGCGATTCTCACGTGATTTATCAATTCAATATTTTATAAATTGATATAATGGATTATTAATTCGAAATTGGTATATAAAGTTCAAAAATGCATTACGCTCAGGTAATTCAATTTCACACAGTGGCAACATATCAAACTGATGACGTTGTCAAGTTCCACCTACGTCATCAGCTGTCACGGGAAGAAAATACCTTATTTTATTGTACAAGGGCAAACCCTCCCATCTGTTTCTATCTATCGCTTTCGCGACAAATTACGATCACATATCATAAGTACCTTCAAAGTTTTTAGTTCATCGAATTTATTACTAACTGTACCTTTACACTCTTCTTCGTATTTTATAAGTAATCGCTATGAACTACAAGTAATCCCTATTATTCGTGCCTTGAAGTGTCACCACTTTTCTGTCCCAAGGGTGTCATTATTACCTAATTAGCACCAAAAGCGGCCTTCTAGGCAAACCATGACTAAAATGGAACTTCGATAAAATAAAACTATAAAATAGGTCAGTTTCAGTAATGCTATTAGTATACAGATTTAGCTTCCTCTTACGTTTCTAAGTAAGAGGGGAGGCCTTTGCCCAGCAGTGGAACATAAATGGCTTAAAAAATACAGATTTGAGGGTCAAACCAGGCGCATTTAACTTCAAAACGAGTACAAATCAAACAATTACTTCAATAGAAACAAGTTTGCTCTCATCGCGTAGTTTTCCGGCACGCGAGTGCAATTGTCTAAAACTGGTCCAGGGGCAGAATCGGCAATGTTGTTGCCCGATAATAAATATACAAATACATAATCACGTCTTAACCCCTTGTATGCCGGAATATCAGACACAATAGTTAAACAATGCGTACTCGCGTAGATCTACGCAACAGCATAGGAGAGGTAGGTAATAGGTAATGCCCACAGGATAGACTGAGCCCAGAGCTAGAGCAGATGTGGAAAAGGGAATCAAAATAATGACGGGTCGCCTTACCTAAAGAAATGGTTTCGATGATCAACACAGTTTTTGTTTATTGTTTATCGTGTGCCTCTTTAGATAGCTTGAAGAATCTGAGAGAGAGAACCACTGTTAGCTATTTACATACTCGACAGTTAGGAAGTTTCCTGGGTGAAAAATAAATTACTTGATATTGCTAATATAATAAATCGTCACAAAATAATGTCACTTGTCATTGATCGTATCCATTATTAAAGTGATTTTAAATTTAGATTTATTATTGCGGAAAAACTGATATTAAAAGCGATACTTGACTTAAAGAAACTATGACGTCGTTAGTCTTTATTTTATACAAATCCCATTAAAATGTTTGTTTTGACGTTAAGAAAAAAGTATCTGATTTGAGTTGTTGGAAAACTTCCTTATTGGGTACTTTCCTAAGTCGAAAATAAATTATTTGGAACCGATAAGAAAATAAAAGGTCACAAAATAATGTCACTTGTCATGATCATATCCATTTTCAATGTAATTTTTTAAGTTTATTATTGCAGAAAAACTGATATAAAGTGCGCTGTTTGACTTAAGAAACTATGACGTCATTTCTGTGCTATATGTTGACGTTTAGAAAATAAGTATCTGATATGACTTGTAGGAAAAATCCATCGACAATTACTATGCTGATCTAGTTCTTTATTATTTATTTGAACTTAAAAAACTTACTGGACCTTTTTTTTCATAAAATATATCACTAATATATGAGCACGAAAGTCTAACGCAGTACATACAATTCCATGTATATGAGTTATATATATCCGATATACATGAATTATTATCGAACAAACATACAAACGTAAAATTAAACTCTGTAAAGATATGTAGTACCGCAGTAATGATGGTAATAACTTTGTCTTCTTTCCACCTCACAAAAGGATACGAGTAGAATGAGTAACTAATACAAAGTGTTGACCCCTACTATCGGCTTTGCTTTAGACGACATTAGAATAGCAATCGGATGTCATTGAATCGGACCTTGTATTAAATAGGTTCCTAAACAAAATTTGTATTGTGACCCACCCAGTGTCGGAAGGCTCTTTATTTATTTATTCTGCTCTAATGGCCGTCCTGATATTTATTGCGGTTTTTAGACATATACTGTCTTATTATAAAACGCAAACTAACTTTGTTACTAGATATAAACCATTATCCGACCAAATCAAGTTGACATTTTCAGACGAGACCGAGGCATATTACTGATGTCAATTTGATTTGGTCGGATAATGGTTTGAACCTAGTAACAAAGTTAGTCTGCGTTTTATAATAAGACGGGTAAACTTTACCTCTTCAATCGTGACGATCCACGTGATGGTCCAATCTCCGGCCAGCGTGGAGAGTGTAGGCCAAATCCTCTAGCTGCTTTGACCAAATATGGCTCTAGTAGTACAGAGAGGGTCGTGCTCCTGTAGTGGAGACTAAAAAGACCTGAAGATGATGAAACTTTCCCGGAAAATCCTACATATTATTGAAATTCGTACCTAATCAATAATTTAATTTTTTTAGACAGACAGACATATACTGTACATTTTATAATAAGGATAGATGTGTATCACAATCGGCCTAAAATAATCTAGAATAAATACTTGACGTCATCTATAGACAACAAACGCGAGAAAATACGGAGGAAAGCAATATAAAGTACTTAGCAGGCGGACATAAATTTGACATTGTCCCAGAAGACCTAGGTTAGTCCAATCAGTAACATGGTATTTTTTCCTTGTAGGACTTATCTTGCGTAGGATATTTTTAACTTTGATTTCACTAAACCTTAACGCAAATACTCTCCTAAAATTTTGTACACAAAAGAAGTCTCAAGTATCATAATAGTCCCAGGCTGTATTAGACAGATAGACAGATAAAAATAAACTAGGACACTAATCCATGACAAAAGTGGCAGATGATAACACATTTATAGGTGGATCACGTCTGCGCAAGTAACCGGAAAACTAAAACTCGTATATATAGGATTACGTGGATTCCGTCATCGTTAAAAAGCAAAGGCGGACCTAGAACATGATAGTTGAGCTAAACCTTTAGGGTTAAGCTAAACGAATCTAATTTTGTCTGTTAAAAATGTTGCTAAATTTCTGCTACACTTAATTTCATACGAAAGTTCTGTTTGTGTCATGTTTGTAAGTGTGTGTGAGTTCAGAATACACAACAAAATGTTTGTCGCCATAAAGACAGAAATAGTTTTGTGAGTTGGAAACAACTTAAGAAATTCTGTTTGTTATGGCATTAAATTCTATGCACCTAGCGTTGTGCGCCGCACACAAGGCTAGGGCTGCCCTGAGGGCTTCGTCCAACAACTGTGGTATTGTACTCTTGACGAACATCCTTATCTTGAATCAATTATAAAACACGATATCATTGTTCAGACCTTGCCTACAGACGTCAAGAGGTATGAGTAACGTTACACAAAGTTAGTGATTCGTATTATACTTAATTGAATAAAGACTAACATTGTAAAAACTCTAAATAAACTCGAATTAAACCAATGAATCCTTGACCTTTGGTACTTGCTATGCATTGAATTTGAACAGAAAAAGTAATCCAGACCAGACCTAACTGAACCAGTACATTTATACTGCAACCATATGACATTATACTAGAGCGGCCTTAGTATGGTTTTTATCCTTTTTGGTTGTACACATATTTTTCCTCTGTAAAAATGACAAAATAAAATTAATGAATGGAAACGTAGTAAAATGAGTCCTTACACGCAGGCAGTTTTCAAACAGTGTCTCTAATGTCTGCTAAGAAAATATAAACAATTTTATTTTAAACACACGTTTTGTGAAACAATCACGTTACATAAAGGAATTAAAAAGTACATAATAAACCTAAAAAAATAATTGCAACCAAAGAGTATAATTTTTTTAAAATATGTAATTGAAATAAATCGCTCAGCGGAGTCAAGCTCTTAAAGAAGAAGTGCATTCTAAGCTCGTATAACTTGCTAGGAGATTACGTTGCACCATGACCTGCGCAATGCTGCAGAAGAAATCACCTGTACGTGATGTCAAAAATTCATTTCTGAGCTTGTATGTTGAAATATTTTTTCTTCAGTTTGATCCTTTAAAACACAATTATAAATAATAATACCCATTCGGAGATATTTATGCATTACAAGTATACTAAACCTAAGGTTTTAACCAAAAATATGTAAGCATTGAGACTTTTCGCACTTGCACAATTTTTGGCAATCAGGCTAATAAAATCGTTTGGCTCTGATTCGAACCATCACCGTCTAATAGGACAAGAGTAGCGACGGCATAATGGATAATTTATTTGACTATTGCAGAGTATTTATATTAAAACTTAGTACAGTATTATATTAAATCTATCTCACTTTAATTAGTAAGTGCAGTCATCATCGGTATCATTCCCTAGCCGTTTTCGCCTATGGTGTCTGTATTTGTTTAATATAAATTTAAATATAAATTCATTCAAGGCCTAGTTCAATAAGTAATAATTAAACTGCTTGTAGATTACAAACGGTTCGAACTCACTGAGGCATATTCTAAAAAAAAATCATTTCCAGTTTTAGAGTCATGACCACTAGGCCTCTCAAATTCTCCCGGACCCGCGGCCGACCACAATTATCAATTAACTGAGATAAACGACGAAAAAACCAACGGATGAAGTCCAATACCATGAACTTCTTAAAACCATAAAGTCATTTGACTCGTGTACGAGTTGCAAAAAAACGGGATCCCTTGATTTTTCTAATTAAATAAATAACAATTTTTTTTATACTTTTTGTTTCTTCTCATAATCTTTCTGAGTTGTACGAGCAATCTTCATTAACCTATTGTTATTTGACATTATTTAAGGTCTCCTAAAATTGAGATACAGGAGCATAGGTAAAAGTGCGGTGCTACATCTAACTACTACACATCTGAAATTTAACTACTAACGTCAAAGCCGCAAACATATTTATGTTTACCTAGCTATACCCGCAAGCTCCGCTCGCAGAAATGTCGCGATAAAAACTATCCGATCTCTTTCCCAGGGTCTCAAACTATATCCACCAAATTTCATCTAAAATGGTTCAGTAGTTTGAGTGTGAAGAGGTAAGTAACAAATATACAAATTCACTTTCGCATTTATAATATTAGTTAGGAAGTAAGGTAGAGTAGGATAATCGAGGGTATTTTTTATATTTGAGTTATATTGTATATAATTTAAATAGTTTAATAAAATTATGTTTATAATTTATTATGTGAAATAAAATTAGGTTAAAAAATATGTGAATCTGTTATATGACAAATCGTATAAAAAATATCGAACGAAGTCTTTTTTCATTCAAAACTTAATTTGCATATTTTCTTAATTTAAAACATATTCCATACGCCTATAAATAATCAGCATACTATCTTAATTCATTCATACGTCTTTAAATAAAAAATGCGGTCTTATGAACGTGAAGCAAACTCGCCAGACAAAAACACCGAAGGATAAAAAACACGTTGTTCGCAAAACACATATTTAGTGGGCGGCAAGCCACCACCTGCCTACAATATAGTCAGTAAAGTAATCATGATTGTGGCAGGTAACGTTTCTATTGCAATATCCCAGCATCAGTCTATCCCAATCTCATTGCATAACACATAGATCTTTCCTTTTTTCTTGCAATAGATCTTTCTCCTGCCGAAACCTATTTAAAGCTACACCTTTCATAGGTATATCCAGGAATGGGTTTTGGCGGGAACTACTATGAACTCTGCTAAATACATTTTGGGTAGCGCGAGTTTCATAACTAGCGGCTATTTTCACAAAAGTAAGCTAACTTTATCTTTTTTTTTTTTTTTTGCAGTTGATTGGAGTCTCCTTTTAAGCATAAAAATGCCTGTGCCAGGAGACACCGCTCTTCTATTACCATACAATATCATTAACATATAAATTATAAAAGTACAGTCGTGCCAAGAAATTCCTAAAATTATCTAAGTATATATTATTATTTTTTATTTTATATTATAATATCAACTATTAATGACGCTATTACATTTATAATATTCATATTAATATATACATATATATACATACCCATATATATATGTATACCATTAGTTACATGTATTATAATTTCTATTTACTAAAATCTTATTTACCTATTTTTATAAATTCCTCCGTTTCCTCGTAGCCGAGTGGTGTAAGCCATTCTTGCATCTTTTCCTTACATTGATAATTTGACATCGGGTATATATGTAGTAGTATGTTTATTTTATTATATAAAAGGGATGAACGTTTCTCGTATTGTATACCGGCAAATTTCGTACTAGTTATTGGGACCTTAGTTACTGTATCTTTACGTCTTTTATTATCTAGGTGAGAGTCGAAGGGTAAAGATTTATGTTTTTTTAAAATTATGTGCAATACATATAATTTTTATCTTGTTTCTTCTAAAGTCAAACTAAAACTTCATCATCATCATTATATCAAGTAGTTGGGGCATTGGGTTACGGATACGCTAAGTGATGACATGGACATGGATAGGGAGCGTAGGGCGCTGTCTGTCAGGTGTAATATGTTGGCTCGTAGATTTGCCAAATGCACAAATAGTGTAAAATTAACCTTGTTCAAGGCATACTGCCAGGTGTTTTATACATGCAGTCTATGGGTCAAATATACACAGAAATCACACAGCGCCCTGCGTGTTCAATATAATAATGGGCTAAGGGCGCTGTTGGGACTGCCGAGATACTGCTCCGCATCAGGTATGTTTGCAGAAGCCCAGGTAGATACTTCCCAAGCCATAATAAGAAAGAGGGTGGCTTCCCTGATGCGTAGGGTGTACTGCAGTTCCAACAGCCTCCTCACCGTCATTGCTGGCAGAGTAGATGGGCCCATTTTGAGACACTGGACCCAACTGCATGCCAGTGTAAACCGCGTGTACACATACTAACATAGTAAGTAAGAACAATGTTACTAACACTTTATGGATTAATTTGTCCGAAATTAACGTATATTATTATTATTATTATTATATCAGCCAGAAGTCCATCGCCAGACATAGTTCTCCTCCAAGGTTTTCCCAAACGATCGAAAGGAAGCGGTCTGCATCCAGCATTTTCGTGAAAACCTTGCTAACGGTAAAAGGTACCTATGTGGCCGCCATTCGTGATACCGTCTGCCGCATCAGTTCTTCGTAATATGTGCCCCGCCCACTGCCATTTCAATGAGCTTATGCGCTGGGCTATGTCAATGACCATAGTTCTTCTACGAATCATCTTCATTTTTTATACTACATAAATAGCATAGCAAAAAAAATACATGACATGACAGCTGCAGGACGTACGGCCTATACTCGTACATGCCTTCCGAAGGAAGGAGCTCGAGATTTGTTTTATGCCACTTGTGGTCACCTATCCAAGTGCGAATCACGCCCGGTGTCGCTTTACTTGCGAAAGCGCTAGCAATAACATTCGAACTGTCAACCCTGCTTGGGAATGCACATGAGATGTTTGTGCAAAGTCCTTTAGTCGCCTCTTACGACATCTATAAAAAGAGATGAAGTGGTCCTATTCTAGGCCAAAAGCCACACAGCAAATGTACATATATTACTTAGAAATGTGTGTCATTAGTACCTACCAGCTAAAGTTTTGGTTATGATAAAAAATACTTATTGTAGTAATTGTTTTTTAAATGGAAATAAGTTTTTGCTTAGTACTTCAATTAAATACTCAGAAGTCATTTACTTTGCATAAATTTAAAAATTTCTTAAATTTTTGCTTTAGGTTAATTACTTGTACTATAAGTATGTCCTTTAAGTTAATTGTTATAGGTATAAAAGATTTTATCTACATAACCCGTCGGATAATTTAAGACTTGTCAAATGACTCCTGAAAAATCAACAAAGGAGATTTTTTTAATGACGGAGTTTTTACTTGTTTCGTATAATTAAGCAGTCTTTTATTTTTTAATTGATTCGACAACCAAAAGGAGGGTTAATGTTTTTCGGCTGTACGTACGTATGCCTATTTACGTCTCCGGTTTGTGTTTAGTCCCCCGTAGGCAGGTATGGTTTACGTTAGGATTGGTGACTTGATTTGGAAGGCACGTTAAGCCATTTGATTGTACCCTGTTGGCATAGCAGCATCACAGATAAGAGTTTTTGTTCACACGGTTGTCGTAAAAGGCGACAACGGGCAAGATATGTGTATATCTATCAAAAAAATATCCATATACTGCGATCAACTCGCTAGGACAGCTTGGTTATTAAAAAAGAAAGAAAAGCTTTTTCCGGAAAACAAAATTATTATAACTATAATAAAACCAAAAACTGCGAATTTCCGTAAGGGCGGCCAGCTCAGCCATGTGCTGATGGCGCGGGGTAAATCCTCCTTTATTAGGAGAGGCCATTGGTCAAGCAGTGTATCTATATAAGCTGTAAATAAGCTATGTAAAACGCCTTTAGGCAGCTTAAAAATTCAACTGCTGCCTAAAAGCTTCGCGTACCTCTTCAACCGTGGGATTTGTTACAATAATTACCTTCACCCAGTGGCCTAGGTTTTGTCAAATAGTTGAAGGAAGGAAGGAACTTCCCTCTTTCAACTCGGCTGATCAACGCATGTAGCATACGAAATTAATTTGGAGTTACGTGACATAGGACACGATTCGTTTCACATTTAATCAGATTGTATAAACTCAAGTGAGTGAAGGATATGAGTAAAGGAAAATATTATATTGTAAGTACAAGTAGAATACTCACTGCTGTATATAATGTGTCTTTCATGTCAGTCTGGAAGAAAAGAAAAAAAATAGAAGGGCCAGCTGCTTTTCTTTCCGCGCAGATCGTCAAATAGGCGGCTATAGCAATCACTATTTTGATTGTTTCAACCTTTATGCTCCCAATGAAGCTCAAAATGGCCTTTAGACCTCAATGGCGGCTAAGCATCAGCCAAAGCCAAAGTGTGCTAGAGTTATAGATAAACATATGTACTTTCAAAAAATACAGATCGAAAAAGTTGCGTGATACTTTTTCGACTATATTAGTTTATGATTATGAGTTTAGACGTTGTTTGGGGCGAAAATTTTATTTAGAAACTTAGTCGGTTTTCTAAAGTAGGCTTTTTACTACATTTACACAGTTTGTTTGTTTGTAAAAAATGTATATTGTACCAAACAAATACACGTACAAAGACAACATACGAAAGATCAATTATACAAAGGCAACAGATCCCATGTCATCTCTTCCAGTCAACCTGCGATAGATTGAGAGGATATTTACTCAATGAATAGATAGAAGCAGTACGTACAAATTTAACTATAAGATGATCATCGCTACACACATACACACATTATTCTTCTTTTTCTTAATCTTACGCTCTTGACAGAGTGGTCGTAATTATGGATTGGGTTGTTGCTATTTTTCTCCATATATCTCTGTCTGCGGCTTTTTTGGAGCATTCCGTTGCCGGGCACTGTGTGTTTTGACAAGATCTAACCACATCATTGGCGACTGACCACGTGAGCGCTTGCCTTCAATTCAAACCTGAATAACCAAACGCTCCAAAGATAGCAGTTTTTATGCCTGTTAAAACTTAAAAAGTAGTGTAGAAAATGAGTTTTTTTTTTTGCTAATTAACGAACTGTGAATCTCTGGATACAATCCGGTAACCAACCGACCTTCGGTCATGGCATGCGTCAGATGAGATAAAAAGTTACTGCGCATGTTTTGATTTATTTTTTTATAGACACCATATGGCAACCTTGGTTATGTATTTAGGTATTATATAGAGGTCCGGGAAGACCAAGAAAGTGATGCAGATTAACCGAAAGAAAAGGAGGGGTCATGTCGTCATCATCATAATTTTTTTTAAGAATTATATTTTAGCCGGTGAAGTTTTTTCTATGTCGTTTCAAACACTAAAGACTAAGGCCGAGAAGTTATATCCTCCACCGACAAAAACCACTAAGCTCTTTAAGGTAAATAAACCTACTGAACTAGTTTTAAAACATATATTTATATGATGTAGATTATAACATGTCATAACGTATTGACGGGGAAAAGTGCCGTGCCGTACGGATATGAAGAAGACGTTAACAAATTAACGTACGAGCAATTAAACATTATATGTAAATAATACATTTACATACATTAATTTAATACCTGGACGATGAATAACATCGAGAAAACGAGATTCTCTAAAATTAAACCCAGCTAAAAACAAAATCTAAATCGACTCATCGAGACTGGAGCCATGAACATTTGGATTCATTGACCTTCGCCTTCCTATCTTAGCTTTTGCGATAGCGATAGATAGATCGATATTTTTTATACTTTAAGTAAATGTTAGGAGAACAAGGTTCTTTGAAAATGAAACGTGATCGATGTTTCAGGCCCAGATTTCTTTACAAACTTTCATTGAAATCGTTGGATCCGTTTCTAGCATCATCATCATCATTGTATACGTTTAATAAAATAATAAATAAACATATTATAAAATGATAGGTATTGTTCGAATATCGGTGACGAATGACACGTGTATATGATAAATGGAAATTACTGATGCTGAACTTCAAAAGTAAATTATATTTATCGTGTGTTTTTGAATCTTTTTCTTCTTTGTCTTAGCACGTTCCCAATTGCATCTGCAGCGACCCCTGTCCGTACCAGAGCCATAATAAGCCAGATAGAGGATTTGGCCTACACTCTCCACGCTGGCCAGACGGGTTGGAGAGGTCTCATTGATGTTTATAAGATTTGTTTAGCTCCTAAGTCGCCTTCTACGACATCCACGGAGACTTGGAGTGTTTCTATTCTACTCTGCGGGAAACCACACTTAAAAGCCGCCTGCCTGACATAAATTTACTTTGGCATTTGTTCAAAAAGTTTTATTGATTATCATGTTTGGCAGACTGTGGCGCATATTTAATCCGCTAGATCACAAGTCAGATCAGACACTTTGTAAAGGCCAAAACAAACATTTTCTGTGGAATTTGTATGAAATACGAAAATTTTTGTCAGTTTGTCAGTCATCTACCCAATTCAAAAAAAATTCGATTGTGTAAAGCTTTTTTTTTTGTTATTGTATGATGTTTGACGTATGTCGTATGCTCATAGAGGCCTCATTAAAGGTCACCATTAGCATGAGCGTAAGTGTCAGGACAGAGTAAACTCCCTATTTCTGTCAGTCACAGCCATATAATAATGAAAAGTACGTACATACAAATGAGTTTGTTATATTACAAATACTTATGAGACTTCGAAAATAAGCGGCTGGTTCGATGGAACGTTATGTATTATTAATTAAATAATTAAGACCTGGTTGGAAGGGCGAATGACGACACGTTTGTCCCATCGTCGTTACCATTTATTTATTTATTTATAAAAATATTAACTTTTATCCAGCTGCGGCACAATACAGGTTAATCATTAGCATCATCGACAACTAAAGATATTATTAATATCCTACGACTAATTAAAATTGTGGAATTTGTAATATATATAATAGTGTGAGTGAACTAATTAAAAAAAATTACTCATAAATTTTAGCCTCATCGAGAAATTACTTTATTTTAGTCTCAAAATCAAAGTCAAAATCATTTATTTATCTTTGGATATTTGTATCACTTGATATTTTTTCAACCTCAGCGAGGTATCACTTTATCTTATACCTTTAAACGAGCAATTCTTGTATATATATATATTTATTTATAAATTTCTGTGATCTCGAAAACGGCTCTAACGATTTCGCTGAAAATTTGTATATGGGGGTTTTCGGGGGTAAACAATCGATCTAGATTAGTTTTATGTTTGGGAAAACGCGTGTTTTCGAGTTTTCATGCGTTTTTCTTTCCACGCAAAATATGGTCGCTAATTTCGTCGCGCGGACCGCCTTGTTTTTAGCTCAGTGGTTAAGGATACCGACCGCTAGAACGAGTGTTACGGGTTCGAATCCCACTCGGTGACTTACTTTTGTTTTTTTTTGTTTAAGTTTATATTTAATTTTTTATTTTGCATTGTTTTTAGACAAGTTTAAAAAAAATTATTTAATGTTTGAGATGTAACCAAGCAAAGCTCGGTCGCCCAGGTACTTTTAGTCTCAGCGAGATATCTCATTTTATTTAGAACTTAGTTTAACCACTAGCCTTATCGTTTTTGTTACCAGGAGGGTGGCTGCAGAGGCATGAGAGGGGGGCGGTGCGCGTGGCCTCGGGGGAGAGTCGTCGGTGGCTCATCTGTCCTGCACTCCATGATGCACACCAGAGGTCACAGGAGAGACTACGACAGATGGGCAGAAAATGGGAATCCAGGTAAATCCCTTTGATTTCTCTTGTTTTCTTATAGCCGCAGGGGTTCGAGAGCTTACATGAAGCTAGGTTGAAGATACATTGGTAATCAACGCAAACTAACTTAGTACTTGGAAACCATAATCTGCCCAAAAAAGAGGACCTCCCACAATCAGTAGCTTTTTTATATATTTTTTAACGGCTCTTTAGTCTATATTTATTTTTTCCTTTCTTTATTTCTAATCCTAATTAGTTTCAATCAGATTTCTCTTTCATCACTGTCAATTTTTAAGTCCTAATACGTTTTAAATAAAGAAGGCAGCACCGCAGAATTATTGTAAGCACCACACGGCAAGAGACTACTAAAATTTTTTATCACAATAACTTTCAACAAGGCTGCAGAAGCTATTAGGGGATGGCTACGCAAATAAATAAGCAAAAGATCGACTACAAATCATGATGTTCTATGGAAGGCTAGAAAACCTTATGCAAAACCATCAGATACCTACCTCACTAAAATAAACTTGGTTACTTAGGTAGTTCATCGTCATATCAGCCACAATTAGTCCACTGCTGCCATCCGTGCTTCGGGGGGCACGTTAAGCCGTCGGTCCCGGTCACTGTCTTTGACATTGATCGTTACCTAAAACCATGTCAGAGGCCTTATAGGCGGTTTAAAAACTCTGACACTAGTGTTAGTCACTAACACACACGATAAGAAGAAGAAGAAGTCCACTGCTGTACATAGGCCTCCCCCAAGGATTTCCAAAACGACCGATCGGGAGCGGCCTGCGTACTGCACCTTCCTGCAAACTAGCACAGGTCGTCTGACCATCTAGCAGGTGGGTGTCCTGGCCGACCTGTCCGTGGACGCTATTCGAGAACCTTTCTGCCCCATCGGCCATCGATTCTTTGCGCTATGTGCTCCGCCCACTATCACTTCAATAAGTTAATCCGCTAATAACTTATTATTTGAATAATAGACATAAACGAAATATTCTAGTAATACATACTTATAAAGTTTTTACAAGAAAACGCTGCACCGGAATCGATGCTTATAAACATGTACCCTTTGATATTGCCTTATAAAGAAGGCAGCTCATTTATAACCAGTGACATTCTTGATGCTTGAGTTGTATAGCTTTATGTTTTCCTGATCGCATGCGAATATGAATGAATCTATTTCTTTGTAGAACTATAAAATTCCGAGAAACTCTTTAAAAATTACAGTACAATATCGTTTGCATAGAGTCAAAAGTCAAAATCCATTTATTTACACTTGATAATTGTAATTGTCGCGGTCGAAGTCGCGGTCTAAAGCTAGTTTAATATAAAAACACTATTTTTGACAAATGACACGTGTATATGAAAGATGGAAATGACTGTCAATGAACTTCAAAACACATTATGTTTATAATTATATAATTGTTCTTATTACGGCAAACTTTCTGGTTAAACTTGAAATCCGTAGTGTAGGCTGGGTGCCTATACGTTGATGGACCAAAGAGGACTTTTATTAGGATCTACTGATAACTTCATTATATTACAAAACACAGAAATTTTTCGTGCGTATAAATCTACAGATAAAGTTACTAAGTTCCAAGCACACAAAAGAAAATAGTTAAGCAGTTATTGGCAGCATTGTATTATAACCCATTGAACTAAACTAACATAAGTATCGAACTTACTTTAGAGCTAGACCAATATGTGTGACCGTATATATTTATCTATATTATATTGATCGGTAGAAAGGAACATTGTTCTATCTCAAAGAATCCGCCGATGTTGTCTCAATATTCAAAAACACAAAAAAGCTCATTAGTGTTTATTGATGGAACAAATATAACTTTTTCATATCTCAGGATGTTGTGATGACGTCAATGCGTTCATAAATACGTAAAAGGTCCCCCACTCTCCATCGAGGATATATTTATTACATTATGGGTGGACGGGATTTTACACATGGGAAAGAAATTAAATGAATAACCTGAGGTTTAACCCTTTAACCGCGAGCGTCGCATATATGTGACAAACATTGTCGGGCCCATTCCGCGAAGGTCGCATATTTGCGACATAAAAAAAATGCTCGTATGGCACATAACTTACGTATCCATATCCGTTTTTGGTTGTAGATAGGTATGTTAGATTTACCATGTCTCGCGCTGGGGGCACGACAACTGATATAAAGTCTCGCGGTGAAAGGGTTAATAGGAGGAGAATATATTAATTCCATGGAGAGTGCGTTACTGTTGATGACTGATCGAATTCTTTTTGGTATTTGTAGGAATTTGTTAATAAAACGGAAAGACTCCTTTCGCCCTCCCGTCGAGCGGTGGCTTGTAAATCTTGTAATGAACTTTTGGCACAAATGCATTCTCATGGAAAGAAGCGCCCGATAGTAAAACTAGTAGCCAAACTGCCGAAGACTACGCTTAGCGCGCTGTTTGGCAGCTTTGGGTGACAATTGACTTGCATGTTTTTTTTTGGAGAAAAAAAAGCCGAATAGCAACGTTTGGAATCCGAAGCAGCACAGCTAAGGTTTTTGCCGTGTGGTTTCCGGCAGAGTAGAATAGGGCCACTCCAAGACCTCCAAGTGGATGTCGTAGAAGGCGACTTAGGAAGCACAAGCTAAACAAAGCTTATAAACATCAATGAGACCTCTTCAACCCATCTGGCCAGCGTGAAGAGTGTAGGCCAAGACCTCTGGCAGCTCTGGCCAAGTTTGGCTCGGGTAGTACAGAGAGGGTCGTGCTCCTGCAGTAGAGACAAAAAGACCTGATGATGATGATGATGACAGCTAAGGTTGCAATAGGGAGCTCCATAAGTAAAGATAGATCTGTGGCTTACACTGCCAAACTATACATAGCTTTTTCATAGAGAAGAGCTCAGAAGAAGGTACACCATCTTCTGGGCTCTTCTCTATGCCCGACCCACTGCACAAAAGAGGACGTAATGAAGGCCGTATTATCGAGCTATACCAATTTTAGAACAACAGGTTTGAATCACTGACACGAAAAGAAAATCTCCACCAAGAAAAGCCTAGTTAGTTATCAACTTATCACTTTATTGATGTTTGTCCATCTTCTCGCCCACCATCACGCTAAAAGTGGTTTTGAGTCTGGCACTGGACTTTTGTCTGCTTAGAACCGAAAGATACAAATAACTCTGTCTGCCCTATAAGGGATAAAGACGTGTTAGTATATGTGTATGATAATTTAATGCAATACTTACTAAGGATAAGAAACAAGTTCTAAACAAAAAGAAAATTTTATTATCTTATTACGGGTTTACTTGAAAACCAGTTTTAAGACAACTATTTATGTAAAACTAGCTGACGCGGCTAACTTTGTTCCACCCGTTGCCATTCCCGCTTCCGCTTTCGGTCCCGTTCTCGTTCCCGTCTTCTTCCACCGTTCCCGTTTCCGTTCCCGCCGCTTCTCCCGCTCCCGGTCCCCTTGCACCGTTCCCGTTCCTCTTCCACCGTTTCCGTTCTCGTTCCCACTTCTTTTTTGCTGTTTTTCCATATTTTTTCATCGTTTAAACCTTCTTTGGTCCAGCCGTTCTCGAGTTTTAGCGAGACTAACGAACAGCAATCTATTTTATATTTATATATATCATCATCAGGTCTTTGTCAAACAGACCTGGCGACGCACCGTGCTCGATGAAATTAAGAAAATCGGCAAGACCTGGAGTGAAGTTAAGCGCGTAGCTCAAGACAGATCGAGATGGAGAGTCTTTGTGGACGCCCTCTGCCCCAGATAGGGGACATAGGACCATAAGTCAATCATCAGGTCTTTGTCGTCTCCACTGCAGGAGCACGACCATCTCTGTACTACTAGTATATTTATATATGCAGATAAAAATAGTATTCACTTTACGATAAAACTATAGTAGCTTTATGCACAAAACCGGTTAAGCAATCCGAATCCACTTCCTCAATTTCGTTGAATAATTAATTTAGGTCGATGAGTCAAGTTCAATGACATTTGCTTCACGTACCTACTTAAAATTATATGTAAAACCACTTAATATTGAAATGGTACAATTTTTTTTTTCTTCGTACTTGTCTTATTTCTGTCTTAGTCCATTTCATCAAAATGCCAAATGTCATGTATCAAAATATTAAAGCAAGAGTTTGAGATGCGCGTGTGTGTGTGAGATGCGAGTGTGTATGTTTTTTCACGTCGAAATGGCTGGACGGATTTGCATGCAATTTGGAACACAGATTGTTTATATCTTATCTTACCACATTTACTAACTTCACTTTTTCACCGAAAAAAAGCACGGGTCCCGCAGGGTACGGACGAAGTCGCGGGTAGCGGCTAGTATATAGATAATATATAAGTTGGGTAGTCCTGTTGTTGTATAAGACCAACTGTAAGTGGTAATAACTGTAATTGTAAGTGTGTGCGGTTTGTATAAATAAGACAAATGATAGCTTGACGACTGTTATACAATGATTACACACAACGCTTACTATACAGAATTGTCGTTCGTTGGTTCAATTCCCACTAATATCAGATATGTCTTCAAATATTTAATTATTTTTAATAACACAAAAAATATTCTTCGACAGGTTGGGACTATGATTCGGTGCTGCAGTATTTCAAGAAATCGGAAAACGTACAAATACCAAAATTGGCAAAGAACAAGAAATACAGATCAACCAAAGGCGAGATGACTCTTCAGCACCCGAACTGGCGCACACCTCTCTCAGACGCATTCTTAGAAGCGGGAGTTGAGACCGGCGGAAAAATTGTGGACTACAATGCTGAGAAACAGATTGGGTACTCAATCATCCAGTTCACAATGAACAACGGGTCAAGAATGAGCGCAAACAAAGCCTTCCTTCACCCAATCAAAGATCGCCGGAATTTCCATGTCGTCAAAAACGCAATGGTGACGCGCATCTTAATAGATCCATGGTCAAAACGAGCGTACGGCGTCGTATTCAAGAAGGATAACAAAAAATATTCCATAATGGCTCAGCGAGAGGTCATCCTTTCCGCTGGTGCGATAAACTCACCACAATTATTAATGATTAGCGGAATCGGTCCAAAAGATCATTTGACGGAAATGAATATAACAACGATAAAGGATTTACCTGTTGGTTACAACCTTCAAGATCATTGGGCATTAGGAGGACTCACTTTTGTTATTAACACAACAGATTCTATAAGGTCTGAAAGAGTAGCGACTTTCGATAACATTATAGAGTACTTTAGCCATCACACTGGACCACTATCAGCTCCGAGCGGTACTGAAGCTATAGCTTTTTTCGACACGAAAAATCCTGATGACGACAATGGTTATCCCGACTTAGAATTACTGTTTGTCGGTGGCTCTTTAGTCTCTCAGCCGGCTTATAAAGAAGCGTTTTCAATTGACAATCGTGTTTATGACAGAGTTTACGGCCCGATCCAAAACTCTGACACGTGGATGATATTTCCCATGCTCTTGTTGCCGCAATCAAAAGGCCGTATCATGCTGAGAGACAAAAACCCATATCGGAAACCGATAATACATGCAAACTACTTCTCTGACGGCGGGCATGACCAGAAAGTGATACTGCAAGGTATAAGAAAAGCTATAGAGCTGTCAAAAACTAAAGCCTTTCAGAAATACAACAGCAGACTGCATGACATACCACTACCAAACTGCGCCCATCACAAGTTTAATTCTGATGAGTACTGGTACTGTGCTATGAGGACCATCACAAATACTATATATCATCATTGTTGTACGAGTAGGATGGGTCCAAGTAACGACCCTGAAGCTGTCGTAGACCCTCGACTGCGGGTTTATGGTATACGGGGTCTTAGAGTAGTGGATGCTAGTATAATGCCTCATGTGCCTGCAGCCCACACCAATGCCCCAACTATGATGATTGCAGAAAAGGCAGCGGACATGATCAAAGAAGACTGGGGAGCACCAATTACGTATAGATAAATTGTAATTAAGGCAAATATCTGTTTCCCAGTATTTTTGTTTCTTTTTTGTTTGTATTCATTAAATATTTTATTACATTTTGGAGTTTACTTTTCTTCTCTTTATATTAATTGAAATGGAGTTCATATCGGCAACTTAATCAGATTAGTCATCTGACGATTTACGTCATGAAGGTATAGAATGTCAAATTTAAGCTTACCACATTTTAAGCCTAATTTCCGGTAGGTCAAACACAAGAAAATAAGTGATTACGAATGGGTATTTTCTTTGCGTCATTTGCCATTATATTATTATCTGTATAAAGGAATAAGCATAATCATGTTGACATTATCCCTGTCCCTATCTTTGTCCTTCGAGTACGTAGTCAAAGGTCTAAGGCTAGGTCGTAGTGCGACTGCTTTTAGGATTGTTGTGATGATGTGTGACTGAAAATACAGGGTGGAATTGAATTCGTTGGCATCCTTTTAAATATCCACTATACCCATGATAAAAAGTAACCAAAAATCTTACTTTCATATGAAAGAAACCCTCTAAACATGCGTTAGATTCTTTGATAGACACTGAGATTTTAAATATAAAAACTAATTATCATAAAAGTCAAGAAAAATTAATAAATTATAAAACTTAGTATCAATTTAGTTACAATTTACAACATAAGCGAAGAGATGTTTAACAAGTTAAAGTAATGCCAATGATTTTAATTACTCCCTATATAAACGTCAACTCATGGAAAAATTGGGTAATCACAGCGGATCCGGTAGTGTTGCATTTCATGCGAAAATCCAATTCACTGTTATGTGCCCTTACAACGATCATACCTTATAAACCCGTATATTTTATCTACTCCTGTACTTTTGTCTGTCATTTACATAGTCACAACTTCATGGTCACAAACACTAATATAGGAACACAGACGATATAACTTTAGAAAAGTCTATACTCTATTCCCTAAAAACGCTCTTGTATCGTAATATAGCGAAAAAGATACGCCTTACTTTGGAGGGCATCCGGGGTTTAAAAATTTTAAGTCTTGCCCTAGTCACAGGTATACTTAAAGTAGGTTACACATAGGTTAATGTTTTATTCGATTAACACTAATTATACAACAAAATGCACACTTGCCAATTTAAGAAACAACAGAATTCATGTAATTTTTACAAAAATTTAATTTTACCGCCAAAAATAACATATTTTTTAATATCGTGACTGGGAATAAAAGTTTACCATAAACAACATGTCACATGATGGTCACCACTTACTTACCTCTACCTTCATAATCACATCACATACCTATCTAGTATCTGCCAAACAAATGTCAAACATGTAACATTTTTCGTTGTTTATTTTTGTATTTTATTTAGTAAATATAGTCGTAGAAAAAGTATTGTATGCAACGTTAAATAAAAATGCTCGATGGCGTATCACCTTGATTATGATTCTCGCCAAAGCTTACAACTGAAAATAGGCATCCCGCATTTTTGATCCTTCTTATACAACTGTTGCTTATAATGCTATTCTATCAGATTATTGCTGACGCCCGCCGCGGAAGATACTTTTTTAGCTTTTAGCGAGCGTTTAAGACAAGACTATATACGCTACTTGCGTTTAAGACCATTTGACACTAACTCATGTTTTACACTTCTTACTATCAGACACGTTTGAATTCTAATGGAGACTATGCGTGGTCTTGAACAAAACATATTGACAGAGTGGCTTCCGATTTAGGAGAGTGCCTTCCGGTGGGCGTGATTTAGGTATATTCTGACATAAAACATTTTAAAATATGCGACCAAGTTTAGGTCACACATGACAAAACTATTGCAATTTTTTTATTAGCCTATAGTGCCCCACCGTTTGGCAAAGGATTCCCCTCCAGACTTCCATCTTGAAGAAGCCTGCAGGGACATTGTTATTTTGGCTCACCTGGGAGCATCCTACCCTGCAGGTATCTAAAACAATATTATAAAGACGATAGATTGTATTGTTTGTATGTTTGCTTGTTAAAAGATAAATACAATTGCAATTAGTACAAGATAAACACAGAAACCATGCACTAATATTTTTTATTTTGAATTTCACAATGAAAGGATACAAAAAAGGATATTATTTGGTGCGCGAATATTAGCAAGTTCCAGGTGAGCGTACATCCGACAACAAACATAACAAATTATAACCAAAATATTTTTTGTATGATAAAAAAATGGAAAATAAAGTTACGAATAATTATATTTTTTTATTTATTTATTAAAATATGTATAGGTTATTTGTTATAGGTTTTAAACATATCATATGGTCCAGCAGAGGACTTCCTGTGGCTGTTATGGCGATGATGATATTATAACTATCCTTACTTCATGCGTCATAAAATAACCAGCCAAGTGCGGTTGGACTCTCGCACGAAGGGTTCCGTTATCGTTATCTACAAAAATCACGTTAGTTGTATGGGAGCCCCACTTAATATTTATTTTATTGTTTCAGGGGGCACGGCAGTGCCCTGCTTAGTCGGGCAAAAAGCATCCTTTTCTCGAAGCAATTTAGACCATTTTTGACCATCTATAACTTCGTTGTGGATAAAACCAGAAGCCTGAAATTTCAGTAACCAAAAAGGCATTGTATAAACTCAGTATTTTTCATATTTCATTCAACTAGTCAAAGTTTCCTAATTTTATCACTGACTGACTGACCGATCATCGAAACTTTAAGGCAGTTCTAGCAGACATAGAAGCTTCAAATTTAGGATACAATTAGTGTTTAGTGTAAAATCAAGTAAATACTTAAATAAAATAATATTACTACACCAACTGCATAAATATAAATGAATAGGATTACAACGTTACATTATGAATCAGTGTACCTGTAAAAGTATAAATAGTATAAAATGGCCTTTTTCAAATTGTCCTGGGTCTTGGATGTTTATCTATATATGTATATGTTATAAAATATAGTATCGTTGAGTTAGTATCCCATAACACAAGTCTCGAACTTACTTTGGGGCTAGCTCAATTAGTGTAATTTGTCCCTATATATTTATTTATTTATTTATTTATAATAATATAATGAAATTATAGGTGTAGATAGGAACCTAGATATAACTAGTGGCTCTGTGAGCTGTAGACCTCGCGAGCCTGTTGAAGTTTATCTTTACAAGAATAACAAAAAAGTTGTATGATATTTTTGAAATTTCTGAATAATTATTTTTTTTATGTTTTCAACTCCCATATTCACGCCATTGTGAAAAATGTCGAAAAACTGAATCGACATAATAATTCCATATAATTTTGGAACCTTCTCAGAAAATTTTACAAGAAGAAATGCGACTGTAGGCGAGAACAGCCTGACAGATTGAGAACCGCACAGCCGGACTATTGCATTTTTGGCCAATCTCGAAACTAAGACGCTCCGCTCGCTAGGTCAGTTAAGTAGAAGAAACGGGAAAGGAAAAAGGTAGGACTATCCTCAAAAAGAATAGCACCGTTGCACGTTGTTTTTAAGGGTCCTCCCCGCGCTAACGACCTTGAAAACACAAAAAAATTAATTTCTCTTTCTGTAAGTGAGATTATCAGAAACCCTCGTACAACTTTTTAGCTAGTATCCTTAAGTTTCATTAGAACCTCGAAAATCATTGAAATAAAATACCCTGAATTTTCCTTTGCAAAAAATACTAAAAACGGCCATTTTTGACTCTTTTTGTAAAGGTTTCTAAACCGGATAGTGTTTCAATGACTTTCGAGGTTCTAATGAAACTTCAGGATACTAGCTAAAAAGTTGTACGAGGGTTTCTAATAATCTCACTTACAGAAAGAGAAATTAATTTTTTTGTGTGTTTCAAGGTCGCTAGCGCAAGGAGGAGCCTTAACCACTAATGCCGGTGCCCGCCTCTTTGGTTACAATTCGCCTTAGATCATTTAATACCATTATTATATATAGTATTATATGATCTAAGCAATTCGCCGATGACCGTTCACCTCGGTGCGATAATTTTTCTTGTCGGCAATCGGGTGTTGCCGACATTTGCTACTAATGTAGCAATCTAGAATATTTTGAAAGATAAATATTAAATTTATTTAAAGACAGAATATATTCGCTTAGGAAATTATGAGTGTCAAAAAAATACAAATTTATCACTATAATGTTATATTATGCATCAAAGTATTGAGATAGTGAATGTTTCTGTTATTTGTTGGATACTGGCAACGTATATATGAGAATGCACATAAAATTATATTACAATTATATTATATCACCTATTCTGTTACCATTGCCCATTAGTAATACAACAGTAGATTTACATACTATCGGAAAAAAGCTATTGTATTACATGGAGGTTCCATAAGGTCAACACAATCAGACACATTAGTGCACAAATTACTGTCACAAGGAGAGAGCTCTGGTGTGGGGTGGGGACACTGATGGTGGGCTGGTTTAGCTGCCCGAAAGTACATTGCTTAGCTAATAAATAAAGTAAGATCGAGAGTTTTGTTATGGGTTACTAACTCAACGATACTAATAAACATCCAAGACCCAGGCCAATTTGAAAAAGGACATTTTCCAACTTGCCCTGACCGGGGATCGAACCCTGACCTCTTTGGGTGGCAGACTAGCCTGATAACCACTACGCCACAGAGGTCGTTAATAATAAATCAAGGGTTTCTTGATAGTACCTGCTGTCGCTAATTAATTTCTCCACAGTCAGACACGGTGATAGACAGACGGACGGACAGTGGAGTCTGAGTTATAGGATCCCGATTTTACCCTTTGGGCACGGAACCCTAAAAATCAGAGTGGAAAGTTTAGGAATATTCCATGTTATTTTTATTCATTTATATGTATTATGCATATTATAATACATTTTGCGGTTTTGCTACAGTAAACCTATTAAACACTGGAAAATAATTGGTTTTGTTTGTTTTTCGTGTGTGTAGGGCCACCACTGTCAAATTCTTCAAGCTGCCTAAAGGCATCTAACATAGCTTGATGACTGCCGTTCAACAATGATAGACGGTAGCAACGGCTTAAGGTGCCTTTTAAAGCACGGAGAAGAATAGAATATTTCAATGCCACTTGTCATCACCCATCCAAGTACGGATCAGGCCCGAGGTTGCTTAACTTGCAAAAGCGCTAGAAGTACGTACTCTACTGACGTGAGATCTCAGCAGGTAGGCAAGATTGATATGCTAAAAAGTTTGTTACAAGAAAGTAATTACTGATTGTTAGCCAGTAAAAAAAAAAAACTAAAATATGTTATCTTTCAAATAGAAAAAGAATCATCAATTTTGAACATTCATACATACGTGTACAAATGACGGACTTTACAAGTATAGTGAGAATTTCACTCGCTTCGCTTATTGATTTGATAAACCATGTCAGAGACCTTTCAGGCGGTTTAAAAACTCTGACACTAGTGTTAGGTTGTTGACCGAAAGGCATAAGCGAAAGGGACTCTCAGGACACGTCTGGATTAAGCTTGGCGCGGGTCCCTCTTAAAGGTTCTCATAAACTTGTACATTCAAAAAGGTCACAAATTTGAGTACATGTTTAATAACTTAATTTACAAATCGATATTAATTTCAAATTTGACGTCATTCTTAATTAATAATTATGACATCACAATGTATTCTCACTCAGTCCACATATCTAATTTTATTATCATTATAATTGTAAGTTGACGTTTTTGGAGAAAATGCTGCAATACAGTTTGTCGTCGCTTCTTCTGTACTTGCCTTTAGGAAGCGGCAGTAAACTTAGTAAGTAAAGGATCTGACGTCAACAACTACCTATTATGAAATTGAAATAAAAATTGTCAATCCGCTAAATGATAACCAGTCAAATCAGACACTTTTCTCTTAACGTCGAAACAAAAATTTTCTATGGGAATTGTATGAAATAACCAATTGTGACATCATTCTTTTTTGAGTCAATTAACGCTCTTAATATCAGTTTTTCTGTATTCATAATTTTAAAATCTTGTTAAAATTGGACGTCATCAATGTAAAGTGACACTATTTTGTGACGTGTTATTTTATTAACTGTACGAAATAATTTTATTTTTAACCTAGTCCACATCCAATTATCAAGTGACTGAAATATCTAAAAATAAATACATGATTTTTGCCTATTTATTTTTAAGAATTGAAATTTCACGCGGTCGAAGCCGCGGGCACCAGTTAGTTGCACTTAATTAACTTTTCTTTTGTATAAAATTCTTTATCTATCAATAAATTTTCTTGGGATCAAGGAAGGTCAACGTCGCGTCGTTGCCGTGATGCCGGCAGATTTCCTCCGCAGAATAAAACTCAAAGCGTGACCCTTACTGCTATCAGTAGGCATTTGATCTTGAACGGGCCGGTGCTGTAGTGGCCTAGGAGTACTAGTGCGGTGCGTGACGTGTTTGGATGTTGGAAAATAATTAATTGTAAGTTTCCCGTGTGGTGGTTGGTGATATGTTTCTTATTCGGTGATTCGTTTTTTTTATCTTTCTTGTATCTTGTATGTGAGGTAGTTAGTGAGTTTGTAGTGGTTGTAAAAATATTTTTTACGAGATATTTTGGAAAAAATAAAAACAATGAATAAGTGGTAAAATTACCAGTATTGAATTTTTGGTGTCAAAATTTGAAAAGAAATAACCAGCCTAAAAATCACGTTTGTTGTATGGAAGCCCCCCTTAAATATTGATTTTATTCTGTTTATAGTAGTTCTAGCGGGAACAGAAATGCATTATCTGTAAAAAAATTCAAGTGTCTAGGCATCACGGTATATAAGGTACAGCCTGGTGACAGACAGACATACAGACAGTCGAACAGCGGAGTCTCAGTAATTGGGTCCCGTTTTTACCCTTTTGGTAAGGAACCCAAATATCTCTTTTCTATGCGTATATTTTTATTATTGTTTATTTTTGGTGTACAGTAAAGCATTACTTACTTTCTCTAAAAAGAATGGAGTAATTGGTAAAAATATTAAAAAGAAAGCAGCTGTATTTAAGAAGTTTAAAAAATTACAATCATTCTTTACACAAGTAAAAGTTTGGTAACAGAAAGTACAAAGATAAATACCAATTTTAAAAAGAATAATAATCTTGTATGGCTTATTTTGACTATCTTTTTACAGTATCAAAGTTCCTTTCACAGACACTTTTCTTCATCATACTCATCATTAACTACTAAAACATAAGCCGAGTTCAAAACTAGACCCAAAAAAACTTACTAACCCATAGAAATCGTATCGTCGTATTTTTATTCGATTTTCTAATATACATACCCATGCCAGCTTTAGAATACCTACTTATATAGTCTCTTAGTGAAACCGCGAAAGACAAACAGACGGACTGACATGGCGAAACAGTAAGTCGGTTTTTAGGATTCCCTAGAAAACATGGAATGTTTTCTAGGGAATCCTAAAAACCGACTTCAATACTACACAAGCAATTTAGGCAAAATTTCTATAGAATCACCTGACAAGTATTTGACCCTTTCAATAATTTTCCAAATTAATTTAGGCGTCTTCGAGTAAACGGTAGTACATAAAAAGAAAGATTCCGACGAATTTCTTCTTTTTTTTATTAAAATATAGAAATTACTATAGAAATCTGGGGGCACGGCAGTGCCCCCACCAAGTCGAGCAAAAAAGCGTCACGGCCGTACCATCCTTTTCTCGAAGCAATTCAGACCATTTTCGACCCCCTGTAACTTCGTTGTGGATAAAACTAGAAGACTGAAATTTTCAGTAACCATGCACACATTGTAAAGACACGGTATATTTCAAATTTCATTCAATTTGAACCAGTATTTTAAGAATTATAACGGGTCAAATTTCTTAATTTTGTCACTCACTGACTCACCGATCATCAAAATTCTAAGGCACTTCTAGCAGACCTAGAAGCTTCAAATTTGGAATATAAGTAGTGTTTGGTGTATGAATCAAGGAAAAACTAAAAAATTTAGAAAAGACCGCAAAGAAATTTAAGCCCATACAGCCAAGTCTTCAGTTAAATTTTTCAATATTGGCTTTATTCGTAACGATGTTTTACGGCAGTTATTATTATTGCGTGCGAAGCCGCGGGTTTAAGCTAGTCCTATATAAATATAGGCGCATGGTAGTGCCCCTGCCAAATCGAGCAAAAAATGGGTATTCCCGTCATGAAAACACGTGTAAAAAAAATTAAAGCCTCAAAGCGTCCCAGAAAAACGCATAGAGACAGGGAGTGGGCTCTTAGAAAAACTGTAGCTGAAGCTCAAGAAGTAGTACCGGAAAAAAGAAAACGGAAGGCTACCTACAAAAATAAGAAAAGTTCATAAGTCAGAGAGAGGGTTTTAAGAAAATTCGTTGCTGGTAGATATACATATATACAATAAGTAGAAGGTACCGAAAAGGAAAAAAGTAGAACTGTCTACAAAATACAAAAAGAAATGAGATCCCATCAAAAACAATACTTGTCAAAAAAACCAAGTCTCGCAACTCAGATGTTCTGCGGTAAAAAGTTGTGAGATCCATGTAATACCAAGTCGGTTATTAATTTATTCAGTCTCTACTTAAGCGACTTTCTGTCTTAATACGTCCAGTCTCTAAGACCACGATCGTGGTCCATAACAATTGAAAATCAATTGTGTCTGGAATCTCCGTACTCGAAGCATTAAGTTGTTACGTAATAATTAACAGCATCTTATAGTGACGCATATCAATATTAAAATTCTTTAATGTTTTATATAAATATATCGAGACTTGGCCATCGCCTGAAAACACGTGTAAATTCAATCGCCTGAAAACACATGTAAATTCAATTATTTAGTGCGATGGCCAAGTCTCGATATATTTATATAAAACATTAAAGAATTTTAATATTGATATGCGTCACTATAAGATGCTGTTAATTATTACGTAACAACTTAATGCTTCGAGTACGGAGATTCCAGACACAATTGATTTTCAATTGTTATGGACCACGATCGTGGTCTTAGAGACTGGACGTATTAAGACAGAAAGTCGCTGAAGTAGAGACTGAATAAATTAATAACCGACTTGGTATTACATGGATCTCACAACTTTTTACCGCAGAACATCTGAGTTGCGAGACTTGGTTTTTTTGACAAGTATTGTTTTTGATGGGATAGAATATTTACGCCATTACTTGGTTGTGAAACTAAAATAAGCAATTAAGTCTTGTTCCTATAATTACAAAATTGCTCAAAGTATTATCAGTCGTGGATAAACAGTAAAACTAATGTACTATACAAACAAGTAATATTTAATAACAATTAGAAGTTGAAGACACTATGTTGATCTTTAATTAATTAGATGTACCTACTATATATTGAATATTCGTAAAAAAACTCAAGTATTTAATTTAAACTTTTTAATTATATAGCGTTGTGTGTGCATGTGCAAATATTCTAATACGCTATTTTTCAACAAGTCAAATCAGATACTTTTTTCTAAACGTCAAAACAAACAGTTTCTATGGGATTTTGTATGAAATACAGGCAGATGACGATTATCAGTTATTCTGCAATAATAAATTTAAAATTACGTTAAAATGGATATTTTCAAAGTGACATTATTTTGCGACGTTTTATTTTGTTATCAGTACAAAATAATTTATTTTAGACTTAGGAAAATACCCAATTGTATGTAAGAGAATATTATTTTTACTTATAAATAAATAAAAAACCTAAAGGTTGGCTGTTAGATAATGCTTTTAGCATTAAGAGAATGCTTGAATTTTTAGGGGTCCAATCCTGTCCCCTTTGTAATAAATTATTTGATAGCTAACGGAGATATTATTTAAAGTTTTGTCTTGATTAAGCCCTGTTCTATGAACTACCGTTTATAGTTTAAACTGAAAACGTGAAGCTTTTCTTACCACATTAGCCAAAAGTGGGCGTTTTTCGCAAATGTGCGTATGAAAGCTTCATGTTCTTACTTTAAACTATAAATGCAGTTCTTAAAGTAGTTTGAAGGGTTATAGGGATATTATTAGGGTTAAGAAAATTTTATTAAATGTTCCCATTGAGAATTCCCTTGGAGAATTATCAAAACTATCTAGGGCATGATCAAGAGATTTTTTTTATTAAATTTATTTTATTTAAGAAACGTTTCACTAAATATATACATTAACAAATATCCTAAATAAAAATACAGTGAATTTTTTTTTTAGTTATATTTCAAATAATTAATTTCAAGTAGGACCACTGGACCCCGAAAAATTCAGTTAGCCCCTTAAGTCCGCCTATTGTTCTATAAAAATTTTATTTTGTACAGTAAAAGTTGATTAAATAAATCAAAAATATATACGTGCCTTCATAGCCGTTTATACGAGGCTTTGTTAACAATACCCACGCTTAACAACAACCTTTCTTTCCATTGTGCTAGTGGCCAACAACTTTTACAAGTACACCTAAATAGAAACAAGTACAGCGAGATAAATGTCAACTTGATAGGACCTTGACCAGGAAAAAATAACAAGGTACCTAGATTTCGTTTCTGATTCACCCATCATCAGATGAATGGGAAAATACCCGGTTTCCTCGTAAGTCATACATTTGCTCAAGGGCTCACTAATTTGCGTCTTACAGTCTAAAAGGAGGTAAGTCCCAAAGGCCACTTTTAGCGTGATGATAGGCATGACGGTAAAAAAGGAAATCGAGTGATATCAGCATGTTTAAAATTTTCGCCCATTCGCTCGATCGACTTTTAATTTAACACTATTGTAAAATCGCAAAAGTCAAGTTGAATATATATAGTTATCAGAAGTAAGTTTCCTTCTTTTCCATGCTGGTTTGAGAGAAAAGCAAACACTAGAATTTAAAAATTGCTGGATTTAATTAATTATTTATATATGTAAATCGTATCTGTATTTATAGTTTAAGTTTTTATTTTCTATGTACTATTTTTATCTTGCAACCCACATTTAAACAATGTTGACTGGCAGACAACGCTTTTAGGTTTGAGTTCGCCTATTGTTCTGTACAATTTGTATATAATGAACTATAAAGATTAAATAAATAAATAGACCAGCTGCTTCTCTTCTCATGTATATCGTAAAATCCGATCGAGAGCGAGAATCTGAGTCTGAGAAAATCTGATTATGTTGATAGGCCATGTGGCTAGCAATAGCAACCCTTCACTATTTCCATTTCCACCTTAACGGCTACATTCACGCTGCGTGGCCTTGATCTTGTAATAAAAGTATACAGTCGTGAACTTGAGATCGCCGGTTTCTGTCTCATTCGTTTTGTATGCCGCGACGAGTGTCGTACACGTACGAAAGACGCAACTGCGATGAACGTGAATGCGACTTCTCGTCACTGCTCCGGATTATCACGACGGCACAGAAATATGAGAATTAGGTTCTCCCGCGCAATATGCGTAAAAAATCGTAGTTACATGCGCGTTTGCAATCTTTATTTATTTATTTAACTAAAAGGCGGACTTAAGGCCTGAGGCCTTTTCTACCAGTTAACCGACAGGTAATGCTGAGAAAGCAATCTTTTGGGGGTAAGTAAAGCAAACAATGTTTGATGTCGATTTTGACTGGCCTAAGAGAACTCTGTAAAAATTTATGTTAAACCTATACATTACAAAAGAACAAATAAAACCCCTCCTAATATTTACGTTGCTTAAAAACAGCACCTTTACAATTAAAACTGACATATACACAAGCACGTTTACGACTCTTATAAATAAAAATATGTACTCGTATGTAATAATGTGTGGTCAGACCAACTATTAATAAAACATTAATTGGTTAAGTGAAATTTATCACCATGATTTTATATTATGGTCAAAAAAATAAATATATTTTTAGAAACGAATTTCGCATTTGTATGAATGAACTTTCATTCATTCTTAATCTACACCATACATAAGTTTTTAAAATATTCATACATATTAGATATTGATTTTATGCTGAATACCGAAAATATTTTCGTGAAAAAGTTTTGTTTCTACTCTCGAATATATTTTAGACCGATTCCATTGCAACTACCGTGTAAGTAATACTTACTAAAATTCATATTTCTAACTTACTTGGATAACACATATCGTAACAGTAATGTAATGAAGGTCGAATAAATTATTTTTACTGCGACAAACAATAGTTATTTTTTAAAGATGTAGCAATAGGAAATGAAAAAATAAATATTGAAAATGCCTGAGAAAGGTCGTACTCAGCTCTACATGTTTTATGACAATTGAAGTCAAGGAGGTTGCCTAACAAGGCTACTATTTACGGCATTGAAAAAAAATCATCGCTAATCGTTTGATATAAACGTAGCCAATTGTGATTTTCCTTTAGAACGCGATGCAGTGTAGACAAACACAAGACTGCTTCGAATTAAGTCTTATAGTTATCGTTCGAACCGGTAGTCAAGATTTAGTTAAATAAACACTTACTTTTATATTTTATCTACACCCATGCTAAATCCCCTATAAAAGTTTCTGAAACAGTTAGCTTATAACTATTGCCAACATTAAAACAACCAGTGCCATAGTAACCATACTATCATCTTAACAAGTGTTATAATGTTGTATTAAATTTATTATGCAACTCGAACCCGACCCCTTCCTTACTCATCACTCAAACAGCCACATTTAACGTGGCCTATAGGCAATATACCTGGGCTCTGTCTGCCTGGATGGATAGGGAGGATGTATTCTACTTAAAAATACATAATAATAAATTCTACGCAAAATGTCATGGCTGAGGAACATCCGACAGTGGACTGGTATCAAAACGGTATAACAACTGTTCAGGCTTGCCATGGATCAATCAAGATTTGAAGAGCTGACTGCCAATCTTCAGAAATTAAGCGGCACCTAAAGAAGAAGAAGAAGCTCTACTTCTCAATTCATATTTCTTTATAATTTTCAAAAAAGAACATTGTCATGCACGCACGCGCGTTTCACTCCCAAAGCTCCATATTAAAAAAGAAAGAGGTTATTCGAATTCACGTCGTATCCCGCCATATTTAACCGACGTCCTAAAATCCTTATTTTTTGGAAGTCCTCTTTTTTTTAAATGTATGTTCGCTGATTATTGAAGACGCCTGGACCGATTGCGAAAATTCTTTTTTTTTGTTTGAAAGGGCATACTGGTCAGGTAGAAATTTTATAAAATCGGTTGTGTAGTTTGGGGGAGAAGTCGGTTTTTAGTTTTGTAAAATTAAACAATTTTTTTTGTTTGAAACCCCTTCAATACTAGTCAGGTGGTCCCAAATAAATTTTATCAAAATCGATTTAGTTTGACGGTGAAGTCGCTTTTAAGTTTTAATTGTTCGGTATTAGTATAATTTTCATTTCAATAATTATACTATCCAAAATGTAAATAATTATTACAATAAATAATTCTATTATTATTTATACATAGTTAACTTTATTTATTAAATATTATATTAAGATTAAACTAAATAACTAAAAACTATATATAACTAAGTATTGATAAAAACTAAACTAGATATAATTACAAAAAAAATATACATAGTTTATTTCCGGTAGAGTAAAATAGGACCACTATAAGTCTTCCGTGGATGTCGCAGAAGGCGACTTAGGAAATACAAGCTAAACAAAGTTTACAAACATCTTGAGACCTCTCCAACCCGTCTGTCTAGCGTGGAGAGTGTAGGCCAAATCCTCTGGCTGCCTGGTTCTAGTTGTACAGAGAGGGTTGTGCTTCTGCAGTGGAGACTAAAAAGACCTGGCGATGATGATGATTAAATATTTACTTACATAGAGTTCTTAGATAGTCGAAAGACGACTTGAAAGCATTCGAACAGGATTGGAAAGTTAAAACCAGAGACAGAGAGTTATGGAAGAAAAGAGGGGAGGCCTTTGCCCAGCAGTGGGACATGAATGGCTAATAAAAAATAAAAAAAATAAAAAAATAAAAAGAGTTCTTAGAACACGTACCTACCCTATAGTTTCAGAACCTTTTATAGACGATTCATATCATGAGTGTAGATAAAGTCTAGATATTAAAACACTTATGTGATAATAACCCTTATTATAAAACAGTTGCATAAATAACTATTATAGCTAGACTTATTACAATACAGCTGCGTGTGTGGACATTCTTATAATAGTAATAAGAATCATTAACTAAGTGTTGTTTAATTAATTAATTGCCACATAAAATCGTAATGAATACTTATACCATTCATTGGGTAAGGCGACGACATACCGAAATTGACGTAAAAGTGACGTGTTAACAAACCTGAAACAAAGAAAATTCATTATATATTAACTACGAATATACGTACTTACACCTATTTAATATGCTTAATGATGAGAAGGGATCCGAAACAAGGTTAATATTCTAACACTCGACTACGGTATTTTTTTTTATAAAGAGTACGATTGACCAGCATTATGCAAAGGCAACTATATATTTTTAATGTGCTAATTAATACCTTTCAACACGGTACGATAACGCAGTGTACTAGTGAACCTATCTATACACAACGATAGCTCAAATCATTACTCCTTAAAATTTGAGCCGACGACACGATCACGATAAGAAAGAGATCACAGTATAATTCGATTTCTTTTATTTTTTTAATTCATTATTTTATATGGCCTATAGAGGGCGCTATTTCGAATTGATGTGAGATCACTTAACCTAAAACCAACGGATAGACAACACTTCTTTATTTAATAAGCCTCCTTTTTGGTTTCGTCGTAGTCGGGTAAAGAAGCCGGAAACCAGACTTCAGGCTTTGGCTAGGCAGAAAGCGGTCAAGCTTTTTGCATTCACGTTCTAGGTTTTCTGTCTTCAATCAGAGGGCCGGCCGCACTCATCAATGGTCGTTTTGTATTACGCTATGTACTATATAGCGGAACAATATGGAACGCGTCTGTAAACCAACTCCCACTCAATCTTGACCGCTTTCAAGTCTTGGGAGAAAAAAAAAAATAATAAAAATATAAGGGACTGTCCCTTAATCTGATTAAGGCGCTGTAAATCCACAGTTCACAATATGGTGTTTTTGAAAACTTGTTGTAATTAAACAACAATAATTAAAAGAATTTTTTTCTTTTAATTATTGTTGTTTAATTACAACAAGTATTTACATTTTCAGGGTTTTTTACTATCCTTAACAGGATTGACCATTTTTTTTAAGTATTTAATACAATCTCCATTTTACATGGAAATTATACCAAAAAATATATATAATCTAAATTACGAGCGAAATCACAATAAAACATATAAATATAATAAATAAAAGACAGCAAAATATCGCCGAGAGCGAACAAAGGCCGGGACCCGTGCTCTGCAGAAAAGCCTGAAGATTACTATGTAATTTTTTTACAATAAATGTAGTAACTTACCTACAGCAATTCTTCAAAAAAAAGTCCCAAGATTGTAAGGACAGCTCTTAATGTACCTACAGCGCCTTAATGAGTTTTACGAAACAAGTCATTGACGTCATTCATGATAAACTGCATTTGAATAAAAAGGGCAAAAATACCCAGTTTGAGGTAAAAACCAAGTTCATTTCCCACAAATTACAGATTTTTGTTTTGATCTGAAACAACAGTCAGTGTGTTATACTACAACCTGACCACGGATTGTTCTGGCCGACCTATAGATATAAAAAATAGCCGATATTCACACAGCTTTGTTCCCCATTCGTTAGTACATAAAAGGACGCATTTTATCAGTTTGAGTACCTTTTCTGGATGGAGGAAGGAATGTGTATAAGGGGTGAAAAGGGTGTGCTTTCGGCATCTTTCCTATTTTTATGTTCCAGTGTAAAGTTTAACACTTACATACATACATACTATCACGTCTTTATCCCTAATGGGGCAGACAGAGCATTATGGGTCTTGCGGTTCTATGCAGAGCCCAGGGCCGCAAGACCCAAAAGCCACTTTTAGCGTCATGGTGGGCGAGAAGATGGAAAAGCAATCAATACAGTGATGGGTTGCTAGCCGCATCGCCTGTTAACATGATTTGCATTTTGGCCCATTCCCTCGATCGGCTTTTACGATCTGCGTGGGAAGAGAAGCAGCTGGTACATTCTAAGTTTTTTTTTTATTTCTCCCAGACCAGCATGGGAGTCCCAGACCAGCATGGGAGTCCCAACACTTTAACACTTCGATTATACATTTATACAAGAAAAATACGAAGTCATGGAACAGGGGGGACATAAAAATGAAAAAATAATAAGTTTTAATATTTTAAAAATCGCATTCATTACGGATATGTAAATATTACGAGTTAATGCGTATATTTTTCAAAAATGTATTAATTCGTATTCTACCTGGAGAAGCTCAAACTTACAGTTATATTTCTATAATTAGCTCATAAAGCCCCTTCATTTGAAACTTCATACTTAAAAAAAACGACGGGTTGCACTCTGGGAGTGCCGGCAGAAGTGAAAACTTGAATATTAACGTTGTGCATTTTTGATATACGAAACAGCAGGCGCAGGCATACATTTTCGCCGCGCCGTAGAAAGAGAGGGGGATACTCCCTCTCCTACGCCGCGCCAGCTGTCTACTCTCCATCCGTCTTACGAATTTTCGATCAGGTCACGTGTCCTGACGCGAGTTTAACATTTTTTACCCATTCCAAAAAAAGTGCACAACTAATAATTAAAGAAGTTTTCACTTCAAAAAAAATGAAATCAGCCCCCACTGTAAAAAAACTTCAAGATGGTCACCTTCTTAAAATGGTCTAAGGTTACAGAAGGTTCAGGTTTTGGTCACCAAACGCCGTATATTGCATTTTGTCATGTAGACACTCTACTGTTAGGGTAGTTTTGCCCCCAAATAACTCTCTTTTACTCACAATATTGTAGGTATATGCAATTCGCGAGCCAAGGACAAAACTGCACGAAGCATAAAAGTCATAATAAATCTAGTCAATTATATGACATTTTGGGGTTCCGCACCCCAGATGTAAGATTATTTTGATTAATATTTATATAAAAAAAAACCTTCTAAGATTTGACTTAATTTAGTTAAAAACGCATTTAGAAGCAAATTTTTAATATCAATGATTTACAATTTCGGAATTTAAATTATAAGTAATTTAAGTTATTATATTACTTTAGTATTAGTTAGTTTTCTTATCTATTTACTAATTTGTTTGTTGAAAATTGGAATAGAGTTTGAATTTAATAAAAACATTATTTTTAGTTCATAAGTAGTAACATAAGTGGGTAGATTTGGAGTTACGTGTTTGATTACGTGATGAATTCTTGATAAAACGATACTTACAACTCACAACTTCTAAAAACAACCCTAAGTTTTGAAAATCTCAAGAAAAGCTAAGCTCTGCGCCTAGCTTACTTACTTTATGGTGACATTTGCATAATCCAGATCCAAAATGTATAGATAAATAGAATCTGTTTGCTGATTGTCATGGCTGATTCGACTCGTGACCATCATATTTTAGCACTTCCAAAATTTTTTTCGGAATAGATTTCTAAAGTACGGAACCCACTCCACTATTTAGTTCGCACATTATCATTTTTTATACAATCATTAAGTTTATCTATTATAATCAACGCTATGTATGAACAGATACTCGGTATTTCATTTACCTAGATTGCAATACAACAATGTTACCCTTGAACTTGCAATCAATAAATAATTATTGCAACTATAGCGGGAAATGCAATACTTACACAGTAATACATGTAATCTGACACAATATAAATACGCTGATAACAATAGATTTTAGATTTGGATTTTTAATAAAACTATGTTATATTATGTGCTTCTATTATACGAACGCGAAGAAATGTCTTCGACTGACGCGTGTGAGTTTTTTTTATATATTTTGTAGCTATCTTTCGATCCAATAATCACTTCTTTAATATTAATCTAATTTTATCCATGTCTTGTTATTTGTAAGATTATCCAAAAATAGTAGACCCGTTTTTTCGGTTTATTAAATATTCACAAGACACAGAGAACAAGTTCCGAAATGGGGGCTTGTACATGACGTCACGCCCAGCAAAAGCACTGCACTGTATCTTCGTATTTTTTTTGTTAGTCAGAGAAAAAAGAGAATACTTTTTAATAATCTAACTGATGGGCCCAAAAATATATTTTTCCAATCATCATCATGCCTATTTCTCTAAAAAATAACGTTTAATCAGAGCCATACTACGAGTAAATCAGCCATTTTAGGGTTCCGTAGCCAAATGGCAAAAAACGGAACCCTTATGGATTCGTCATCTCTGTCTGTGGTCCGCATTAAGATTTTCACACAAAAATAGAAAAAAAACATAAATTATTAGGGTTCCCCATACTTACAACTGAAACTCAAAAATGTATTTTTTATCAAACCCATACGTGTGGGGTATCTATGGATAGGTCTTAAAAATAATATTGAGGTTTCTTATATAATTTTTTTATAATCTGAATTTGCGCGAGAGACACTCTAAAGTGGAAAAATGTGTCCCCCCCCCCTGTAACTTCTAAAATAAGAGAATGAAAAAAATATATGATGTTCATTACCATGCAAACTGCCAGCTAAAATTGGTTTGAACGAGATCTAGTAAGTAGTTTTTTTTTCTTCTTCTTCTTCTTATATTTAAGAGCTGGGCTCTTGTCGGTGGAGTGCTTTCCATGTCTCTCTTCCTTCCGCTAAGTTCTTAACCTCTTTATATGTTTTCTCTTTTAATTTTTCTTTTATTTGGTCTATAAATTTCCTTCTGGGTTTTCCTACTCCTCTCTTTCCTTCTATTTTTCCTTCCATTATTGTTTTAAAGAATGCATCGTGGCGTAGTAGATGACCGAACATTTTGCCTCTTCTATTTTCTATAATTTGTATTATTTGTCTTTTCTCTCTCACATCCTCTAATACCTTCTCATTTGGTATTCTCATCTCATTTCAAATGAGAAGGTATTCGTTTTTTTTATACGTCATAAATCGTAAACCGCAGTTTACATTTTATTCAATCAACTCCAATGTAAAAAAAACATACCACAAAACTTTTATATTATGTTACTTGCTGCTATGGAACCCTTCATGGGCGCGTCCGACTCGCACTTGGCCGCTTATTCTTTTACGTGTCGTGTACTTAAAAATATAATTGAAATTAAATGTTATACGGAAAATCATAAAATGGTACACTTTACGTAAAATGTCATTAAAACTTCATATATTAAAATATTTATTGCAATAAATAAACAATCAGGCTATACTAAAAACAAAATGAAATAAATATTGATCCCGTACAACAAACATTTTTTTTTTGGATAATGATTGGTACGGAACCTTTGCACTTCGTGCGCGAGACCGACTCGCACTGAGCCAGTTATTTTTACGTTTAATCATTTATTGATACAAGCCTTCCGTTCTTCTTTTTACTTTCCATTTTTACATAAGAGTAACTTAAACCCATATTAATTCGGCTGCATATTTTTTCTTCAGCCTTATTTTAAAAATATGTCCCGTCCAGTACGTCTTACTCACATGTGATTAAATCAAGTCAGGCCTTCGTTTTTTTGTATGATGAGTCCAATAATGGTATTAGATTATAGAATTATGATGATTTAGAAGCCACAAGAAATCATATTCACGTGAATATCAGTAATCTTTCAGTCATGTATAACCTTTGACAATACGTACATAATTGGCTAATAAACTCCTAAAATCTGCACTTAATATCGTCTATATTGAAACATCGTTTCAGTAGTATGTTAATAGGCAACGCGCCTAGCCATCCGTTACTATTTGATTCCTATTTCTACTTTTACGCCCACCATCAAACTAGGAGTAGCCTGTGGGTCTTGCAGTGCAGCCCTTAGGCTCTGTCTACCATGTTAGGCATAAAGCTGTGTTAGTATATACATGTACTTAATACCTTATTCATAGTAATATATGCGTTCTACCTTTTTCAATTAGATGTGTCATAATATGGCTAATGTCCTCTAAGTCCTCTAACATATAATCAGACCATCCAAAGACGTCAATTGAGTCTTTATCATGAATGCCGTGCAAAAATCCCACCGGTGTCATGTCTTTAGAAAATAACCAAGGTCCGGTCTAATGCCTAGTCATTAAGACCAATACCACGACTTAGCCGCACAACATTATCGTTCGTGTAACGCTTTGGAAAAATCGTGTAATGTAGCGCAATACTTGTTACGCCTTATTATGCAGACTAAGGGACCGATTACACTAAATGTGAACGTCCGAACAGGTCAGTGAATGACATGACGATAAAAAAATATTTTTTACACGAAAACTTGGTCATTTGATGGGATGGGACTGGGATGTATATATTCATTTTCTGAAATAATGGTATGAAAAATTTTTTTGCCACGAATGAGATTCGAAGTCACTACCCGCAAGCTACTATGACTTTGAATCTCGTGGCGAAAATGTTCATTCATCACACATTTTTAATTTAATTAAGAAAACTTCTGCAGAGATGAAAACTTCTGATGACTTGTGAAGAAGTGGTCGTTTATAATCCTCTCTATAAAACGCAAAATAAATATTCTTTCTTTTTGCAGACTATAAATGAAAATCCTACTAATATTATAAATGCGAAAGTGAGTTTGTAAATTTGTTTGTTTGTTAACTCTTCACGCTTGTACTACTGAACCTATTTGGATGAAATTTGGTATGGATATTGTTTGAGACTCGGAGAAGGACATAGGATACTATTTATCCCGAAATTCCCAGGGAGAGCAAAGCCCACGGGCATAGCTAGTAACCTATATCTTAGAAAATTTTCCAAACATTACCCACATTAAACATTTGTCGCCCTTCCATTAGCCCTTCTTCTCTTCTATCACAAGAAATTTTACATACACGTATAAATTGGATGACTATGCAATATAATTATGACATCAAGATGGTTTGATAAAAGAGCCGAAAGACAGGTAATTCAATCACTGAATTAACTATGAGTATATTCTGAACGACTTTTTAAATCAGCATCGTAATAGATCTTGAATAATGACAGGAAAATCCAAACAAGTATCACAATTGATCGCCCTCGCCTGCCCACGAAGGTCCATATCTCATTAAGATGCATACGCATGCGATCTCATTGAATAAACAATTCTATTCGTCGACTAATACTCTACAGATGAAAATAGGCGCTACAGTTACGGCTTTAAAACTTACTCTTTCCCTTTCCTTGGCCCGAGGACGATTTGAGTTATGGGATGTCTTCTTTTAATAGAGACAGTCCTGGTTCATAGTGACATGTTTTAGTGTCTAGGCACTTTAAGAAATGTCACCATAAACCGGTACAGGCTTCGAAAAGCAAAATTTCCTCATTTTGGTAAATCCGTTTTCATAAAAGTTCTAAGAAAGTCTACATCGTTGGCCAAACTCTATTGTAATTCTATACGCATTTAAGAGATGTAAAAATTGTTAAACAAAGTGTGAGACATCATCAGACATTGTATCTTTAGAATCGTACGTGATCTGTCGCAATTTTTTACTGTAGTTATATACGAGGATTTTAAATTTTCCGTTGCTAGAAAAAATAGTAAACTCGAATATTGTAAATAATAAAAATTAAAACAAAAAATTACAATTTTGTTTCAGATGTATCACCCAGCGCCTGCCGTGCCGGTATTTTACGTGTTGATCACCATCCTACTACCAACACACACTCAGTTCATCGACCCTCTCTCATCATTTACGAAGTTCCTCCAAGAAGGCACGAACCACCAAGACACCGAGCCACCTGATGTCGTCAACCTCCTTTCAGAGTACGACTTCATAGTCGTCGGTGCGGGCACTGCCGGCTGTGTCCTCGCCAACCGCCTCAGTGAGGTCCCGGAATGGAAAGTCTTGCTCGTCGAAGCTGGAGTCAACGAAAACTTTGTAATGGACATACCGATAGTTGCTAACTACCTCCAATTTACAGCAGCGAATTGGAAATACAAAACGAAGCCTTCTAATAAATACTGCGCTGGGTTTGAAAATAAACAATGTAATTGGCCCCGAGGAAAAGTCGTTGGAGGTTCAAGTGTTCTAAATTATATGATTTACACAAGAGGTTCTAAGCCCGATTATGATTCCTGGGAAGCTATGGGCAATGAAGGTTGGGGATGGAATGAAGTACTGCCGTACTTCAAGAAAATTGAAAATTTTAACATACGCAATTTTGACAATCCTGAGTACCATGGATATAATGGCTATCTTAATATAGAACACGCTCCATTTCGAAGTACGAAGTCAAAAGCATGGGTAAAAGCAGCAAAGGAATTAGGCTTTAAATACGGAGACCACAATGGACCTAACCCAACAGGTGTGTCTTATTTACAGCTATCAATGAAAAATGGAACAAGACATAGCTCTAGTAGAGCCTACTTACATCCAATTAATGGAAGACCAAACCTTCATTTAACTAAAGGAAGTATGGTGACAAAACTTATATTTGATGATACCAAAACGAAAGTATTAGGTGTAGAATTAGAAAAACATAACATAAAATATAAGATACTTGCTAGCAAAGAAGTAATTTTATCAGCAGGCGCAATTAACTCCCCTCAGGTTCTAATGCTTTCTGGCATAGGCCCACAAAATCACCTCGAATCAATGAAGATACCAGTTGTGAAAGACTTACCTGTCGGCTATAATCTAATGGATCATATCGCCGCGGGCGGGCTTCAGTTCATGGTAAAACCACAAAACCTCAGCATCAGTACAGAGTATATCCTTAATCATTTGGATCTGGTTTTTAAGTGGATGAGGACACACAAGGGGCCACTTTCTCTGCCAGGTGGCTGTGAAGCACTGATATTTATGGATTTGAAAGATAAGTTTAACTCTACAGGTTGGCCCGATATGGAATTATTACTAATCGGAGGTGGTCTGAACTCTGATCCGATGTTACCTCGCAATTTTGGATTTGATGAACAAATTTATGCTGATACTTATGGGCCATTGGGAAAAGCAGAAACTTTCATGGTTTTCCCTATGTTGATGCGACCAAAATCAAAAGGCAGAGTAATGTTACAAAGCAGAAACCCGAAGGTGCATCCAACCTTAATACCAAACTACTTTGAATATCCGGAAGACTTACAGAAAATCGTGGAGGGGATTAAAGTGGCTATTGAAATAGCCAGACAGCCTTCTATGAGAAAACTTGGCACAAAATTGTACGACGTGCCTATAGAAGAATGTTTAGAGTATGGCCCATTTGGCAGTGACGCATATTTTGCGTGTCAAGCGCAGATGTTTACATTTACAATTTATCATCAAAGTGGTACTTGTAAAATGGGTGTCAAAGACGATCCAACTTCGGTGGTAGATCCTAGATTAAAAGTCCATGGTATAGAAAAACTAAGAGTTATAGATGCTAGTGTTATGCCAGAGATAGTCTCAAGCCATACCAACGCTCCGGTGTACATGATAGCTGAAAAAGGCGCAGATATGATAAAACAAGATTGGGGTCAGTTGTAACCAACAGCTTTAATTAGACAAAATCTAGTTTAAGAAGCAAATCTGTGATGTAAATTAAAGATACCTCGTGGTAATAGTAATTTATTTAGTTATATGAAATTGTAAACCCAGCTAAATTATTGTTAAATATGATAATATTAATAGCGAAGTGTACAAATAAATATTTAGGGAAAAGGAAATAAGTACTTTCATTGTTCCCTTGAAAGATTTTTTCTGGTATCAATAAGGGTGACGACAGGGTCCGAAGAGTATTATTGTAATCAGTCCGATTAACCAAAAAATATGTACCCGTATTTTTCAGTTTACCAAAAAAGTAAAAATTCATAAGGATACGGAGCGTCAAAGTGTGGGGTCCGGAGTCCGGAGGGGGGGGGGGGGGGGCTTGCGACGTCACCGCTAAATAAAAATCGTACCCAGCAGTGACGTTCTGCGAAATTTAAATGCGCTGTATCTTTGTCATTTTTAGTTACTCAGAGAAAAAAAAAGAAAAAAAATACGTGTACAATATTTTTTAATAATCTTACCGATGGACCAAAACTATTTTTCCATTCGTCATGCCTAGTCGAGCAAAAACGACCAGTTAAAAACCACTTGACAAATTAAAATCTGACCAAAAAAATAACTATGTGTCAGGTTGCCTTGGACATCACAACACGTATGCCTTTTTGTTAGACGATAGCTCAAGCTCATAATAAACATATTTTTAAGTACAAACATGAGACAAATCAATTCGCAAGGGCTAGGGTAGGGAGGGATAGGATCAATGGACTTCACACCAAACTGCACAACCGATTATGATAAACTTTCTATGGGACCACTTGACAAGTATGCCCTTTAAAAAAATAAGAATTTTCCAAATTGGTACAGGCGTCTTCCGAGCAATAGGGGAACATACATAAAAAATATACATTCGAATTGATAACCTCCTTCTTTGAAGTCGGATAAAAAGGAGTTCCTGCCACTGCTGGCCCACTGACCATTGAGAGCTAGCGGTTATTATGATAAAGAACACTAGTTTACAACATTTTGCTGCATATATTATAACATTTTACCTAAAACAAGCTTCTTGATTAAAACTGAATTTGATTCATCATTATTATAGTGTAATAAGACTATTTATAATTGGTTTTCAAAAAATTACTTGGTCGAAATTGAAGGCAAAGTCACAGCATTAATGATTAAACGCGTCAGTCAGCAGGCGTTTTCACAGTGTAAAAGTTCAAGGAATAAGCCCGGCCACTTGAGGGCACTTCGCCTGCCCATGTGTTTTGTTCTTTGCATAGATAAATAGATAGTTAACTCTTTATTGTACATAAAAAGATAAAAGTAACAAAGAAATAATTTTACATTAAATGAGTACAATGGGCGGTCTTATCGCTTAAAGCGATCTCTTCCAGACAACCAGTGGATGGAGAGGAATTTGAGAAAGACGACGGTATACAAGTGACTTTTTAGGTTTTTACCCATCAGCCATAAGCCAGTAATTACTACTGAACGTAAAAAAAGTTATATTAAATCGATAAAAAGTTTGGCCGAGCGTTGATTTGTATGGGAACCAGAATTTTTTATTCGTTTTTCTTTAATTGTTTTTATGGAAAGTAGTTCAGTATCATGGGCAGGAATGCTCTAAAAATTTAACTAGTGGTTAAAAAGTCACCCAATATTGTATAACCTGTGCATTATCAGACACGTCCTAATTCTGATAAAATGCAGAGTCTAGAACAAAGCATATGGACCTCTATCGATCAGTTTATCCTAAGTTAGAGGACTACAGGCACTACGCACCAGGTGATATGAAGCTTTTGCAGTCCATCTTTAGAAATCCAGATACGGGTGAGCAAGGCAAGGGGGTAAGGACAATAAACCCAAAGCACAGATTACTAATAAGCCCAAAGGTTCGACGTGCTTCCAATTTATGGACCCCAAAGCAAGATAAAGATAAAGCATTTATATAGGTATAGTGTCTTCCGGCAGGCATATAAACAATCTATACATTACATATAATTAAATCAGTAAAAAATGTGTCGGTACATTAAATAAATTCCCAAAAAAACATTTTGGAGACATAGTAATAGAGTAAGAATTTTAAAAAACTTTCTGAAAAACTTTCTATCTGTTTGAATGTTTGTCTGTTTGTACGTACACGCTAATCTCCGGAAATACGGGACGGATTCGAATGAAACTTTTTCTGTTATTAAGCCTGGGCAAAATATAAGGTATAATTGATTTTGGAAAATGGAACACCTGATGCAGAACCATAATGGTTCAGCTAAACTAGAAGAAATATAAAAATGACGCCTTAGCAAAAGTTGTTCAGCCTGATGAGCATTTTCTTGTAGTCATAAAATCCACGAGCACGAAGTTGCGGGCTTCGGCTAGTAACTAATATATTTCACTGTAACATTGTCAAAACGCCTGCTAAAGTAATGTTTGCAATAATAACGGAAAACACTTTGCCATGTAATTTAGTAATTTGGTTATGGCGATGAAAAAGTTTCTTTCGTTTTTTACTTTTTTCTTTTACCTCTTAGGTACTATTTTACGCTAATTCAAACCGCTCCTTTCTTTTTTTGGATGTGTTAGCGACCTGAGTATGAAAAACACTGGTGTTAGATATGTCTAGCTGCCAAGTAATACACCAAATTATTTGGCAACACATAGCTTTTTCCAAAAAGAAATAACATGTCTGACAACACAACCAATAATAAAAATTCGCTAACTATACTATAAAACTAGCTGTTGCCCGCGACTTCGTCTGCGTGGACTTTAGTTTATAAGAATCGTTATTTTGATATTTTCAATAAAACCGGTCAAGTGCATATCAGGTCACACGCAGTGAAGGGTTCCGTATTTGTGAATGTCGATTTAGAATTAAAACTAAAGAGTTCATCATCGTCTCAGCCCTAATTCCGTCCACTGCTGAGCATAGACCTGTCTTCGTTGACACATCTCAGTCCTGTGCTGCTCACATCCAGGTGTAACCCGCGACATTGATTATTTCGTCAACCCATCGCATGGGCTCCGTCGGGCCAGTTGCCCTGCCCAGTTTTACTTTAAGTTCATGACCGTTGCCAAATTACAGCTTCTTGGTTCTAATTATCTCTAAGTAAAACCACGGACAGAGAGACAGACAGAAATGGTAAAACTATAAGGGTTCCTTGTTTACTACGATCACACATTATCTCTAGTCACAGTCTAAGTCGATCGGAATTTTGACATTGTAAACTACATGTAAACTTACACTGTTACCGAATTATACTGCTACGCCGTGGGTCTCTCTAAAACGAAATACTTATGCAATAGGTAGTGACTTTGCTAATATTTAATTCATCTTCCGTCTTTTGGCGTGAGTTCCCACAGCACTAATCTGTTGTAGCTCTCTGCAGCGGACTGCTGCCACCGTCTATACGTATCTCCCCCTCTTTCCCGCCCTCCCGATGTGGCGATGCAATGGTAAGCCTTGTCAAATATGTCTTTCGCTAGGCGGGAGATAGAAGTCGAGAAATACGCATTTCTACTTTGAGTCCCGACAGATGACGGCGTTCCTCAAGTAACCTTACACATAGATTTTCTTAAGATCGCCTTAATCATGAGCCGCGTCCGAAGCTGGAAGCGAGCGAAAAGTACTGGATAGAGCTTCCCCCGGGCCATCTTCATTATCGTCACCATTCTATTGATGTGGACTTTCAAGCTGAGGCATCTGCCAAACTTAAGATACCTCTAGGTATTTTACGTGCCAGTATCTCGGCACATTTTACCAGTAGAGCTTCAAGGATGGCAGGAAGTTAGTGTTCTCTGAGATCAATGTCTGCTTAGTGTTCACTAATAACCTCCGTTTGAAGAGCTTCTCGGGTAGGGCGTCCTATTCGGCTGTTTGGAGGTTATTTGGGGCATACTTTCAGTTCAAACGAACTGGAAAATGACCATTACCTATCTTTCGTTCCTCAGGGAAGGAGGTCACAATACTGAGTAGTCTTGGTATGTGTGTTCCACACATTTTTATTGCAGTGCCTAACTTAAATTTTAACCTAACATTTTTTCCCTAACCTTTCTTCTTACGTGAGGAAAAGGTGCCTTTTGGCCACAGGAAATCGGACGATTAAGGTTTTCACCCACAAAAAATCTCATGGTGATAACGGCGTTACCGCTTTTGCCAAGTCAGTGTGCTAATCTTGCTCCAAAGACCTGGTACGGCGACTGCTTATCAGCGGCTTTGGCTGAGCTCACTTGAGGTACTCTCTCAGTTATCGAGAGGAGTCTGAGTGGCCTGGTACATCGGACTTCAATTTTATCCGCTAGGGTAAAGACGCGTGTTGACACAAATGCTCCTTTCAACCTAGAGGACCGTATTTGTGGCGCGACGGAATCCCGTTCCCATCGCCCGACTGGCCCACGTCATGGAGGCAGATTTATGGAGGAGGATTTTACGCGGGAAAAATCCCTTCGGTTCGGACACCTTGCCAGTAACGGGAGACCGGTAAGGTTATGTGGCGTTTACCACTAAAAACTCCGGGGTAAGGGCTAAAAGCCCCGGCGCGGCTACCACTATGGCGGTCCATGACTCGCTCACAGCACCCTATGCTTTAGTCAGAGGACATCCCCTGTGCCTAACCTAACCTATTAAGTACTTCCTATTTTGATTCCTTTTTCCATTTTCGCGCCCACAATCATGCTAAGAATCGCTGTTTGGTCTTGCGGCCCTAGGCTCTGTGTATTTTTAACAGCGCCATTTATTGGTGACCAAAAAAAACTAACAAAAAAAACTCCGAAAACATCAAAATAGTAAATTTTTTGGGTTCCGTATTCCGTACCCGAAGGCTAAAATCGGGACCTTGTTACTAAGACTCCGCTGTCCGTCCTTCCGTCCGTCTGTCACCAAGCTGTATCTCATGAACCGTGATAGCCAGACAGTTGAAATTTTCAAGGATGATGTATTTCTCTTGCCGATATAATAACTAAAAATAGAGTAAAATAAATATTTGATTGAGGCTCCCGTACAACAAACTTGATTTTTTATAGATAATGGGACAGAACCCTTTGTGCGCGAGTCCGACTCTCACTTGGCCGGTTATTAACTTTATTATTTTATAAAAACCGTATATAAAATTAACAAGTTTTAGCCAATGCTACCGTACAGTTTATTTCATAGCAAATTTTCGAACAAAAATCTTTGACGTGATTCTTTAAATTGATATAACTTTTTTATTTATCAACGGATTTCAATGAAACAACCACTAAATTTTAAGTGAAACTTATCAAAATACATAATTGAAAATCGCAACCGAAGTTGTTCAGCCGTTTCTGAGATAAGCGTGCACAAACACAGTTTTTCGAACAAAAATGGTTGATGTGATTCTTTAAAATTGATATAACTTTTTTATTTATGAACGGATTTAAATGAAACAAACACTAAATTTTAAGTGAAGCTTATCACAATATTTCAGTGAAAACCGCAAACGAATCAGTTCAGCCGTTTCTCAGATTAGCGTGCACAAACGCACAGACAAACAGACAAACAGACAAACCGACAAACAGACAAAAATTCTAAACATCATTGTTTTGTGTTCTATTGCGTTGGTAAAAGCCCCAAAAAATATTGTTACTCATTTATCTTCCATGTACAGACAGCGATCGGTTACGATTTTATTATATGTATTGATTGATGTATTGATAACCGGCGAAGTGCGAGTCAGACTCACGCATGAAGAGTTCCGTACCATTATCTATAAAAAATTACGTTTGTTGTAGGTATGGAAGCCCTTATTTTCATTTATTTATTTATTAAAACTTTATTGATCCACAATTAAAATTGTTTACAATTGGCGGACTTAACGCTAAGAGCGTTATTTTCAGTTAGTATTATAAATTTTACCTGTCTAGCTAGCTACCATGGTTCATGAGATATACAGGGGAGTCATAGTAATAGGGTCCCGTTTTTACCCTTTGGGTACGGAATCCTAAAAATGATTTCTTAAAGATGATCTAAGAAATCCACTAAGTAATTTTCTAAATGGTACATCCTTTCTGTCCTGGATATATTCACAATCACTGTATGACTAAGCTAAGAAGGCAAAAGTTCACATTAGCAAAATGTGTTTTTAGAAACCCTGTACAAATAAAATAGCAAAAAGCTGCACGATACTTAAATGTAAAGCGTACAATTCGTATAAAAAAGTTCCTTAAGAAATATGCCAAGCAAATATTTACTGAAGAGTCAAAAGAACTGATATTTGGAAAGGTACTGGAGGTACTGGAGGAAGCTTGGCGCAGGTCCGTCTTAAAGTTTGTAATAAAGGTACTCGCAAATGACATAATTTGGTACATTTTGTACAAACTAAATCTACAAGTTGACATTATTTTAAAATTTTGACATTTTTAAAAATCAGGGACCGGAACCGCTTACCTTTTGAAGGGTTTTCGTTCGGGTTTTTGATCGACTGGTTTTCGTAAACCCTAATGATTTGTTAACCATATCATTTGCTTACCCTGACAAAAGGCTTACTAATACAATACAGTTAATTCAACTAAGCACTAACCAATATCGCAAAACCCTATGATAGACTTACCCTATCAATATTATTTATACGGCCTCAAGCAATTTAATCTTTATTTGAATAGCATACAACACAAAACTGCTTGTGCAAAAAGTTTATAGGGTTAGCGAGACGACGCATCGGGCTAGAAAAAGAAGGCAGGCTTTGTGGATGTCCAAACAGCCATTTAATAATTATACTAATTGCATTCACATAAGACTTATATTACATTGTTTACAGTCGTTTCTATGAGTTTGGAAGTACTAGACAAGACTGTAGAACAAAGAGGGGGAAAGGGTAACTAACTTAATGCTAACAGGTATAATCGGAACTTTAAGGTAACTGGTAAGTCCAGTTACCATTAGTTAACTGATTCAAAGGAGATACCATAACGTTAGGGTAAGTCAATCGATATGCTAACCCTAACAAAGGGTAAGCTTATGATGGAGTTACTCCATCGATAGACTTAATCAAATAAAGGGGTTTTCCGGTCCCTGTTAAAAATTCAATTAAAATTATGCTATGACATAACAAACAATGTATTCTCTGTGCACATTAACTTTAACAAAATATTAATTCAATTGTGAGTTGACGTCTTTGGAGAAAATGCTGCGGTGCAGTTTGTTACCGCTTCTTCTGCACTACCGCTTTGGAAGCGGTAGTAAACTTAGCTGTAAGTAAACTTTTGACGTCAACAATTGTACAACAAAACAATGACGATTATTAAGAGACATTATAAATATCCTATGATAATAAAGATATATTTGAATTGAATTGAATTGACTCAAAGATATCGAAAAACTTTGCCAAAGACCCACCAAACAATGAAAAAAAACTGCAAAAATATGCCCACTATTGGCGAAAATTTATTTTAAGCATTGGCAAATATATATAAAACTTTCCTACAATATTTTATAAGATCACAAAGAAACTTGCGTTTCTTTTTCCTCGCAAAAGAAATTTTCCTCGCTTGTTTGGCTTCTTTGGCGTGTGGCTTCCGGCCTAGAATAGGGCCACTCCACCACTTCCTGCAAATGTTGTAAGAGGATACTACAGGAATAAGTAAGTAAAACCATCTCGTACTACAACTGCATACGTCGGGGGGCGGCCGATGTAAAACTATTCTCACAAATACATTCCCAAAGAGGGTTGACGTCAGACAGCCGGCCGGTTGGAAAACAATATCCACATAGATTAAACTGTTCCGGATATTTCTTCGGCATCCTTGGGCGACCATCCAGCTAGCCCCAAAGTAAGTTCGAGAGTTGTGTTATGGGATACTAACTCAACGATACCATATTTTATGACAAATACATATAAAGATAAACATCCAAGACCCAGGACAATTTGAAAAAGACCATTTTCCAACTTGCCCTGACCAGGGATCGAACTTGACACCCCTGGGGTAACTATTGACATGCATATTATTTTTCAAGTAGAAAATCCGTAAGCACAACTGATGATGCAACCGGAAATGCGCTAAGAAAAAGAAGAAATGCACATGTTTCTTCTTACTCATGATCTCTCATGACTCTACTTATACCGGCAGTATTTGTCAATGTGATATCGTCGAAGGCATAGACATAGAATTCTTAAATCTATGGTCGAGGGTAATCAATCCGTTTTTTGTGTTCATCCTGCTTCGTTCTATGCATAGACATAGATTTTTTTTTACTTCGTAAGAAGACGGAACATGCCGAGTGCGACAAAAAATACGTTAATGTCGCCATCACAAGAGCAAAAGAGATAGCGATCACATTGACATGAGCCAACTTTTGGATGAGAGTCAACCGCGGTAATCCAAGCTGATAAAGTGTCAAACGAAAATTGGATTTTTCTTATAGTAAACTGTGTTATTCCATAAGTTTCCTTACCTTGGAAAGATGGTATCTTGCAGCTTTACCGACTAAGATACAACAACAAACAATAATCCCAGTAAAAACACATTTCATAGCAAATTTTGCCAGACATGTATTTCTCCAGTTAGTCACTATTTCCTTCGCAACTTCACCAAAAAACCATTCAAAATCATGCATTTAATATTTTCATTTAAAGATAACACAATATTTATTAGTTATTAAGGGATTCAGTAATTTATTGCATAAAGTATAAAAGTATCTGATTGCGCTAGGGCTTGACTAATTATTGACGTCATTTTATGTCAATGATATGATATGATAAAAAGTCAATAGTTTTTGTATTTCACCCAAGAGAAAAAATGATTGAATATTTCATTTTCAGTTCTTATTTTATGTTTATTTGCAATGTTTAACATTAATATCGTTCAGGATTAAGGCGATTAGGAGAGACCTTAGTTCCGCTTGGTATGTTGTATACTAATCGATTCAAAATACGAAAATTTTCGTTGATTATTTAAAATATACACTCACAATGATATTTTTTTATAACCACGTTTAAGGTGGAACTAGTCGATATTTTTTCATACAAATTATGGAGGGGATTTCCACATCACACACATATTACTCATACTAAGTCAATAAAAATATGCGAATTATAAGCCGGACATTGGACGGCTTTATAGACCTTTATAGAACCTACTTAGGTAGGTATCTAATTCGTTTCATAGTTTTATAGCTGTACTAGCCCAACGCCCTTGATGGGAGGTAACATTTTTTTTTGGTATTTCTATATGTTTCTTGATAAAGTTGTTTGCTTCATTCTTCTTCAATTTCAGTATATATTTTCTAGACCCTGTGTAATGTATTTTTATTCGTTTATTTCATTTTCCACCCACGCTTCTACTAATATAGCTACTGAACTGACTTTTGGACTAGGGCGACATCTACATTGCTAGGGTCAAAGAGACTAAAATGTTTTAGGTAGGTATATATTTATTGTCATAACATTAACAAGAATATTAATTCATAATCACAATACATTATTTTATCGATATCGACGAAGTACTTGGCGTGTAGTAGGTACAACCATTTTAAAGTCAGACATGACATTTCATTTCTGGTCTCTTGTGATCTTAAATCTATGGTTCTATGCTATGTATAGAAAATTCTTACTAAAATTTATTATGATAGTAAGTTTGCAACACAAAAAAGTATGATTGATTTTGTGTTACTGTCCGAGAGTTATGTTCACTTATGTTGCGCTGAGATTGAGCGGGTTTTGTAACAAGAAACCGGAAATCTGAGATCCCCGCAAATTTTGTTTAGTTCGTCGACCTCTTTGCGAAAGGTTATAAACCCTGCATCTCAACTTTTTACAAAATTTACGCCTTTAACTTTTTAAACTTTTGTTAAAAAAAACTAATGTTAGTTAGTTAGGACAAAAAGAATTCGATACAAGTTTTTTTCTTTTTAAACTAACAACTGACTTTAGCGCCAAACTTCACAACTGATTTTGATTAAATTTATATGGAACCACCTCACATACATACATACATACATACTATCACGTCTTTATCCCTAAAGTGGCAGACAGAGCATTTTGGGTCTTGCGGTTCTATGCAGAGCCCAGGGCCGCAAGACCCAAAAGCCACTTTTAGCGTCATGGTGGGCGAGAAGATGGAAAAGCAATCAATACAGTGATGGGTTGCTAGCCGCATCGCCTGTTAACATGATTTGCATTTTTGCCCATTCCCTCGATCGGCTTTTACGATCTGCGTGGGAAGAGAAGCAGCTGGTACATTCTAAGTTTTTTTATTTAATAACCACCTCACAAGTACAAAAAAGAACTTTCTGTCATGGTCCAGGTCTTCGAGTAATCAGGAAACATAAATAAAATCCTATCCTACTTCCTACTAATATTATAAATGCGAAGGTGAGTTTGTATATTTGTTTGTATGTTTGTTTGTTACTGATACTGCTACTGAACCTATTTAGATGAAATTTGATATGGATATAGTTTGGGATTGAGATACCCAGGGAAGAACATAGGATACTTTTTATCCCGAAATTATACACAGCCAGTAAATAAATCAAGGTATATAAATTTCAATTGATATTCTCTTTCTTTTTTTGAACTCGGTCCAGCTACAACAATTGTGATCAGTTGATTAACATGCTGTCCTTAATCTGTGAAAGAGAAAGACGAGGAAAAAGCCTTTTCTCCATTACCATGTGGGATTTATAGTAGAGTAGAGAAATTCAGATACATGTACCTATCTCTCTCTAATTCGTGTGTTTGTTTATCTGACTAAAGAATCACTACGGCATTTTTTATTACTTGTTGCATAATTAAAACGATTTGCTCTATCAATCAACTGTCATGTAGGTAATTAATCATAACTAAGTAGTTCATCTATAGATAATAATCACATATGATTTGGAAATATACTGGTTGGTTAAATATAGAACCTTATTTACCTATGTAACCATAGAGTTAGGATAGTTGTACCTAAAGGTACCAGACTACATAAGGTACCAGAGGAAAGATTGATCATACGTCAAGCATTCCTTTTAACAGATCCCCCTCAGCTCCTAATTTTATGATAGGGTTTAACCAAATTGTATATAATATATTTAGCTGCATACATATATTGCGGATGAGTTTGACTTGCCGTGTGGTTTCCGGCTGAGTAGAATAGGGTCACTCCAAGTCCTCCCGTGGATGTCGTAGAAGGCAACTTAGGAAATACAAGCTAAACAAGGCTTATAAACATCATGTAACCTCTCCAACCCGTCTGGCCAGCGCGCAGGTATGGCTCTGGTAGTACAGTGAGGGTCATGCTCCTGCAGTGGAGACAAAAAGATCTGATGATGATGATGATGGTAATATAGTTTACCTACTTAATTTGTACAAAGTGGTTTTCGTATCAACCAAAACTGAACTAAATCTGCCTGGCATTACATGATTACATGGGTATGTTGGCTCCGATCACACTGATTTACCAAAGTTAAAAGTATTTTATAAATATCATTTTGGTCAAGTTTTCATGTCACGGTTAAATATTAGTACATGCTCAAAGTAACAATAAATGTATGAATAAATCAGCACTTAACATAAATTTAAATTAAAATGACTTTGGATTAATCGTTAATCATACAATAAAACATTAAGCAATAGACGATAAAATCCCAGCTTTTTCCAACTTAATTCATTTAAATTAGACCAAAAAAGTAAAAATAAAATATCAATGACACAAGTATATTTTTGTCATATAAATTTTATTTTTAATATAGTTCCAGTTTCCACTAAGAGCCTGAGATAGCAATCTGACCCACAGGTTCTTAGCAAAATAAGTCCTTAGTAATGTTCTTGGATTTATGAGAAACCAAGGCTAACTTAGTCATTGAATGAGAGGTGGAAAATCGTTAATATGAACAGTGAAAGGCACCACACGAATCTTAAATTCATACTTTAATTTGCTCCCTGAATCGGGTTAAGAATCCATGTACAGTGGGCCACATAGAAAAGTATACCACCAATAGTACAATTTAGTAGTACCGCAAGTATAGAGGTATAAAAGGTGGACTCAACGTTTTTTGAGACGTTTTAACGTTTGCCAAAAAAAACTCTTTTTCGTTACATTTTAAATACTTAACGCCATTTCGCTCTTTTTATATCATACCCTTCTTCGTTCATTTCATTTTCATCTATGGCCTGCTTAGTGTCAAGAAAAGAAGAATAACCGGCCAAGTGCGAGTCAGACTCGCGTACGAAGGGTTCCGTACCATTATATATAAAAATCAAGTTTTTTGTATGGGAGCCCCTTAAATATTTTATTTTTATTTTAGTATTTGTTTTTATAGCGGCAACAAAAATACATAATTTGTAAAAATTTCAACTGTCTAGCTATCGCGGTTCTTGAGATAAAGCTTGTTGACAGACGGACAGACAGCGAAGTCTTAGTAATAGGGTCCCGTTTTACCCTTTGAGTACGGAACCCTAAAAACTACAGTGTGATTTATCTATCAGCGCGCATCGCAACACTCAACGCTATAATAAAGTGTAGGTCTGCAGCCTGAACAGTGTGTGCGTTTTTCGTCTCAGATAAGCAGGCCTTCATTTAATCACTTCATTCTATTCCCTATCCTATCCTTAAAGGTTAGTATTTGTACATTCACAAATGTCATAATTTAAAACATTCTGTACATGTTTTAGTACAAAATTTACAAATTGACATTAATTTTAAACTTGACATCATGCTTAATTTATAATTATGACAACAATGTATTCTCAGTCCACATATCTAATTTTAATACCAGTATAATTGTAAGTTGACGTTATTGGAGAAAATGCTGCAGTACAGTTTGTTACCGTTTCTTCTGTACTTGCGCTTTGGAAGCGGCAGTAAACTTAGCTATAAGTAAATGATCTGACGTCAACATTTACCTTATAAGAAATCGAAAGGAAAAAAAAAGTGACAATTATCAAGTTATACAAATATCCAAAGATAAATAAATGAATTTGACTTTGACTTTGACTTTGACTATACACACTCAACGCTATAATAACTGAGTTAAAAGTGTAGGACTGCAGTCTGAACAGTGTGTGCGTTTTTCGTCTCAGATAAGCAGGCCTTCATTTAATCACTTCATTCTATTCCCTATACACACTTAACGATATAATAAGTGAGTTAAAAGTGTAGGGCTGCAGTTTGAACAGTGTGTGCGTTTTTCGTCTCAGATAAGCAGGCCTTCATTTAATTACTTCATTCTATTCCCTATACACACTTAACGATATAATAAGTGAGTTAAAAGTGTAGGGCTGCAGTCTGAACAGTGTGTGCGTTTTTCGTCTCAGATAAGCAGGCCTTCATTTAATCACTTCATTCTATTCCCTATACACACTCAACTTCATAATAAGTGAGTTAAAACTGTAGGGCTGCAGTAGAGATGTAAAGAACTCGAGTCTTTTAAGTCCTAAATTTTAGGCTCGGCTGACAAATTGCACAACTCGACTCATTACAACAAGACTCCAAGACTAGAGCACTTAAGTCTACATTAACTCTTGAGCGCAACCTGACGCTCAGGTCTTGATTAGCGCTCAAGTTCTTTTTCGTTTAGAGTTCCTTTATAAACAAACAGGAAATAAAATATTTCACTTTTGTGGGATATGTTTGTTTGTTTGTTTGTAATAACTTTATTGTACCAAAAAACAAAATAAAATACAAAAATTCGAAAGAGCAAATATACAAAGGCGAACTTATCCCATGTAGGGATCTCTTCCAGTCAACCTGCGATAGATTGAGAGGACATTTACTCAATTAAAAGGTAGAAGTAAATACGTGCTATATACCTTAAAAGATTAGACATATATTACTACATTACATACACATATACTTTATATATATTAGTAACCATAAGATAATTGGATATATTAGTAACCAGAAGAGTTTTTTCTAAAGTGTAGTTGTCTGTAGCTTTTGAAATGTAAAATAATTAATATTAATTAACAAGAAACGCAATACGTATGAGTTTGATGAAAAAAAAATTAAGTTTCAGTTCAAAGTACATATAGGAAGTTTAATCGTCGAGTCGCATCGTCTATTGAATTAATGATTCGTTTATAGTGGTGGTCTTAAATAATTGTCAGAAGAACGAAGTTATCTTTAGAAAAATTTGATATACTCTTAAATCTTTAATTGAACCATTGAATTACCATGAACTATGTAGTTTTAAATAAATAATCCTTGATACGCTCACGACCTGATACACTCGAGCTCTTTTTAGGACTCAAGTCCTTTTTGAGACGTGAGCTTCTTTTTAAGGCTCGAGCTCTTTTTAAAACACGAGTTCTATTTTCGCGCTCGAGTTTTTGTGAAAGTACTGGAGCTCGGTTCGACTCAAGACTCTGAGTTTTGTTAGTATACCGAGTTTTGTAAAATTGAGCGGAGTCTATCGAATTAAGACTCAAAGACTCGAGTTCTTTACATCTCTAGGCTGCAGTCTGAACAGTTTGTGCGTTTTTCGTCTCAACTAAGCAGGCCTTCATTAACTCACTAAATTCTATTTCCTATACAGTCCACAACGCTCCCGCTGATCATTTGGCTCCTATCGGCCCACTATTATCCCATTATTTTATCCCAATTTCGCATTCGCATTTTCATATTTATTTATTAAAATCTTTATTGACCACAATGGTACAAAAGGTGAACTTAATGCTAATGCATTCTCTACCAGTCAACCTGTAGGAAAACAGAAAAGTTTAATCTAAATGCGATAGGTGCTTAAAGATGTATTTAAAATACAATATATACTAATACAAGTTTACTTAGATACGTACGTATAATACACATACATACACATATATACTTAGATACAAATTCATACACAGTGTTTTGAATAAAAGTACTTATTGTTAGAAGACTAGCGCCATCTGCGTTTAATCCCCACAAGCGCGGGCAACGGTTAGCTATGGAAGCGTCGCCTCCGCTTCAGTGGGTCGCGGCCCCGACTCGGGCGCCATTAGCAGTTCTCGAAATCACGGAAAGCGGGCGGCCGCGTGGATTGTTTTTTTTTGTAAAAAGCGTATGTCGTGGAGATTTATCGCTAATTAACTAATTGTAGTTTGTTTGAGTGACCAATTCGTTTGTCTATTTTTGTGAGGCATGACGCCCTAAACTAATTGCTGTGTGTGCGTAAAGTCAGTGCATTGTCAATTGTTTGAACAACGTGCCCATTGCATAATCATAGACTTATTGGTTTTAACCTATTGCCCGTTTAGAACGGATGTATTTATGTGAACTGATTCTAAAATAAACTGTTTGTTGGTGTTATGGATAAAACTAGATGTATAATTAGTGATAAACGCTTAAATCGGAATGAAAAACGTCACATGGTGTCACGTCATAATTCGCTTGTTAGGTTATATCTACTCAAAGTGAAATTACAATAAAGACGGTGAAATCTGTTGTGAAAGTAGTGATATATTCGACATATTCGTCTGGGGCGATATGAGCTCAGGGTGGGGCTTAGGGACCCAATCTTGTTCACCACTGTCTTGGGATCCGTGGAGGACCCAAGGCCGTCGCCAAATCCCGAAGAGGACTTCGAGATCAAGCTGGACGAGGTCGTCCGAAGGCCGTCCGACCAATATATGCACAGTAAGTGATAGATATTAAATTTGCCAAATTTTGTAATTTACTGTAATTCATTCATATATTTTAGGCTCAGGTTATAATTAGGTTAGAAGGTTCCCTAGACCTTATCTAGGGTGGTAGCAGACTGCGTAGGTTTATTTGTGTGTTTCTTTGTTGCCGGTGGGATTGCCGGACTCGTGCAACATACCGTAATCTTAGCTTTCTGCCTACATTTTTGGTAGCACAGCGTAGTTAATTAACAGCTCTGATTACGGGCCCACATATTGTTTTTGTTTGGTTTGTTAATAAGGTAGGGTAACCATTATTTCCCATAAAAATTTGGAATAAAATAATTTTTGTTTGTAAAATATCGTTTGTTTGTAATTAATAAATATTGGGCCGTGTCAATCTTACTATTAGATAGTATTATAACTTGTTGGTTTGTAAGTAGTCAAGTATTAGGCCGTGCCAATCTTACTGGAAGAAACGCGTGGAGCTGGTGCTCGGGTGGTTAATACGGCAGCAGTCGCGAGGGACGCGGACTGTCTGCAGTGTGGCCGGAAGGGTCACAGCCTACCACAATGTAGGGACTGGCAGCGGGTGCCAGTAGAACAAAGGCGTCGCGTGGCGAAGCGGCATTGAGTTGTGCTTTTACTGCCTGGGTAGTCACTACGCGCGTGACTGCCGTTATGCCAAGCCATGCAGTGCGTGCCATGGGCAGCACCACTTGATGCTCTGCATGAACCGGAGCGAGGCTGGCTCCCAGGCAAGGATGCAGGGGTCCCCTATGGGCGGGGGCGCTCCTGCGTGAAGCCCTCCACCGTCGGACGGCGGACGTGGCTTCGCTCGTCGCACCCCCCCTCGGGATGGGGGTCGAGTGCCAGCGCGGGTCTCGGCGGTCCGGGATCCTGCGCCTATGGTGCATGGCCAGTATGTGGCTGGTCAGGCCTTGGATAGGGCCCCCATGGGATGGGGCCCTAGAGCGGAAGTGAGAGGTGGGACACCTCCCTCGCACCGACTCCTACTTAGAAGACGGAACCACAGCGGATTTCCCCGTCGCTTCACGAGTACCACCCGCCCTACGCCAGGTACGGCACGGCAGCGGGTTATGCGCCCCCACACATGGGGACGTGCACTCGCCCGATGTAAATTATTTTAAAAATGTAAATTAATTTAAATAGATTTTTTCTTAAGAGCTTAATGTGCACGTTTTTCACACCTACCGCCGAAAACGTCTATTATCGTCGTATTTCATTGATTGATTAACTGTCATTTTCTCTAACATTCATTCATCAATTGACATTTTAATTTTCCCATTGTTTCGTATTTGAAATTTGAACATATCATATGTTTCAAGTCGCAGCTGTTTTACATGTAAAATTATAAGGCTTTTTTCTCACAAATAATACAACCGCATTTATCTTTATTTTCCTTGGCTTTTATAAATGTAAACAATGGAAACTTAAGCACAGAATAAGTACTAGTACTAACGTTCAGAAGTGTTACTTTAAAAAGGAATTCAAAGCAATATCTACTCAATATTGTTAGCGATATGGTATAATTTAGTTCGCGTCAGAACTTAATTTAGTTCGCGTCAGAACTCGACACCTTCTCGTTTAGATACCTAGAATTTCGGTTGCAAGCTAATTTAATTCTTATTACTCAAGACAAACGATTCATCATATGTAGGTACCTACACAAAACCATTGAGTGAGCAGTTCGCCAGGGCCGTCAAGCAAGATACTACCATCGCTATCTAGCGCACTGCGCCGTCCGCGCCCGGGTCGCAGGACTCGCAGGCAAAGCGCAGACAACGCAGCGACGCGAGCCACCGCGCGCCATTTTATTCATACATTTCATTCGCGCCAATAATTCTATTTATTCCCATATACTTAATATAACTACTTTTCACCTAAGAAGATGGCATAATTTCATCTGCAATGCAAATCAAAAAGCATAATAATAAATAAATACCATAGTCACTAAATTCGATAATATTGTTGGTCAACGTAAAAAAAAAACATTCCGAATTTACTCGGTTAAGGCAAAAATATAGGTTAGATTATGTTAGAACTGCGACCACCCCACGATAGACAGATAGCCAAGATGACAGCCTTTTCATACTATGATATTTTTTTTATTACCGGTAAGTAAAAACCACATATATAATCAATAGCTTTATTCAAATTTTAAACTCATCATACATATTAATAATTAACACATATGTAGGCAATTTACCGACAAACTATGTATGCCAAAACAAAATTCTATCTTAGAGAATTATATTAAATCATGATTCTATATTAAACGAATATATGTATTGATTAAATACCAAAAGGCAATTCTGATTGCGAACTTTTTGCGATATAATGATTCTACTTTTAGATTATTATGGCTATAAAATTTATGCTCTAAGATGATTTTGATTTAAAATTATTGGTTTTAAATGTATGATAAATGAGTAGATGCCAAACAATTTTCTACAAAATGACGTTTCTGTAAACCGCTGTTATGCATAATAATATTATAATATAAAAAGTTCTACTTAAATACTCATCCGCAATATATGTATGCAGCTAAATATATTATATACAATTTGGTTAAACCCTATCATAAAATGAGGAGCTGACGACCATATTCTGCGTGGAAAAAAAACGCATGAAAACTCGAAAACACGCGTTTTCCCAAACATAAAACTAATCTAGATCGATTGTTTACCCCCGAAAACCCCCATATACAAATTTTCAGCGAAATCGTTAGAGCCGTTTTCGAGATCACAGAAATTTATAAATATATATACATACATACAAGAATTGCTCGTTTAAAGGTATAAGATAAGATAACTTCCAAAGCGGGTAGATGACTGGATCAAATATAAATTATTCGGTACAGTTCATAAAATAAAACGTCACAAAATAGTGTCACTTTTCATTGATCATATCCATTTTCAACATGATTTTAGATTTATTAACGCAAAAAAACAGATATTAAGAGCGCTATTTGACTTCAAAAAGGCATGACGTCACGCTTATGTATTTCATACAAACCAGAAAATGTTTGTTTTGACATTTAGAAAAAAGTTTCTGATTTGACTTGTCGTTATCTAGCGGCGATTGTACGAACCATAGACCTAGTTTTTTTTTACTGCGATCTACGAACAGCCAACAGCCTTTTCTGGTTCCCGCGATCTATTTTAAGTTTCCAATCTGTAAAAGATTGGATAAGGATGGGAAAGTATTTATAGACTCGGGTTTATAAGCAGCAGAGCTAAAATTGTAAGAGAGTATCACGCTCAAAAGAGTTAGAAAGTTGGAAGTACGTATATTTGTAGTCAGACGGGATTAGATATTTTATGTTGTTATTAAAAATCACTGGTACGATACTAAAAGATTGCAAAAAAAAATATTAAAAACTTTAAAATTTTGAAAAACCTGTCTGAATACTTTGTAAATTTCACAATCTCTACTTTTACTTTGAACTACATAAAACAAGAGCAAGTCGGTAGGAACTTGTGAGACCATGTGGTGCTCAGAATGGCCTGTAATTTAATTGTGCTTTCGTTGCTTATACTTATTTCGAAATCATCGCGTTATAAGCATAGTACACGAATAAAGTGGCCAGTGCCGGCCGGGCAGGCAAGGTTGTGTTGTGCCTTAGCTTAGAACCTGTTGCAAATAGCGCGATTACATATAGACACGTCTAAATTGTGGTTAATTGCGTGGAAGAAAAACATGTGAATCGGTCGTACGAGCGCATTCTGCAGTGACTTGTGATACATCTAACAAGTTTCGTTGCAAAAATCGGAGTTGTAATTTTTTTTAATGATTATTAAATTAATTAAAAATTTGGATTTCGAAAAAAAATTGTTGAGTTTAGAACTTATACAAAAACTAACCAAAGTGCCCCAAAGTGTTATATTTTAAGAGTTTAAAATGTTCAGTGTTATCAAATTATGCATGACTATTTTAATAATACAAAATTACTTTATTTTTGGTCAAAATATGAGAGTTAAAAATAAAAATGGAAAATTGAGGAAGCCAAACGCATCCTTTCCCCAAACTCCCATGATGGAGTTACTGGCGCAGTCTATAGCGCCAAACATAGTTCTGCAAAACCCTGGAGACCTGTTTGATATCCTTCGGGATAAATATCCTCTACCCAATGGTAAGAATCACCAGATTTTCGAATAAGATTTTTGTAAGGCATTTCTAGCATTCAAGTTTCATTGATAATAACAAGATACAAGTAGTATAATAATGAATAACATACGAGTATTTATTTATCATTTACGACCCCATTTCTAGGCGAACATTTGGCTCATGTTCGAGCTTAACAAACATTAGACTCTACTTTTTAATAAAGTTACGAAAGATATAGGTACGTACATACACTATTACGTCTTTATCCCTAATGGGCCAGACAGAGCATTTTGGGTCTTGCGGATTCTAGCAGACAGAGCGCGGGGCCGCAAGACCCAAAGCCCATTTTTTATGTGACAACGATTAAAATATTAAGTAGGTATTTTTGTATCGTCATCATTAATCATCAGCATGCTAAAAAGTGGTCATCGTAAACCTTAGTACTAACTAACACCGCCAAAAATCTAGAGGAACCATGGGAATAGGCGATACGGCAAGCAACTCGTCACTGTATAATTCGATTTCCATTTTACTTATACGTCTACCATGACCATCACCGTAAATGGCCTTTGGCCCTGGGCTGCGTCTGCCCAGTAAGGTAGGTTAGGTATACAGGCGTTATTTGGATCAAGTGATAAATTGGGACATTTTTCATAATGCCCCCGGGCATTATGAATAATGGCAAGCTAGTATAGGTGAAGTAATTAATTATAATTTGGTCTCCCTTACATTGCTTAGAATTATGATTATTGTAATGTAGTTTTCGGGCAATCTGATAATACACAAGTACATTGCATGGGGAGATTCACCTACATTTGATTTATCTGAGGTCTATCAACAAAGTGACTTAAGCGACAAATTTGGCAACCCCGAAACCGGTCATGTAATAGTTTAAGGTGCGGCACCATACCTGTACTACATAACTTGTGTGGTGTGCATGACTCTGGAAGAACACTGTTGGCGGCTACGGGTGGCCCAAGAGTCACCCCCGTCGCACCTAAATCCACATGACCTGGTTCGTCTATTGGTACGTCATTTTATCCCATAGGTGATAAGCATTATAATAATGCCCGGACGGTTTGATTATTTTAAGTGTTTTATCACACTGCCCTCTCATTTCGGGCATTTTTCAAACTGCGCGGACATTAATCATAATGTCTATAATAAAATTACTTTGTTCATAAAATATATAACTAATTAACTATAAAGACATTTTAAAATAGGCTTGATGAGATACTATTACTGAAGTTGACATTGGCTAATAGCAATTATTATTAATTTAATGTTATAGGTTAATAACTTCAAATCATGCACATGCATGTATTCTGTCAATGCTGACGAGAGTCATTATGTGAATTATTATAATAATTAAAATATTACATGTAATTTATTTTTTTTAAATGTAGTCGCAGCACCAAATATTGTTTTTGTTTTGTTTTTAGTGTGTGGAAGTGGCCAATCACTGGTGTCAGGTTGTTCAAGCTGCCTAAAGGCTACTGCCTTTCGAAGCTCCGAGGAGCTCCAGATTTTTTTATGCTACTTGTGGTCACCCATCCAAGGACCGCGCCCGGTGACGCTTTACTTGCAAAAGAACCCCGCCGGGCCACCAAACACCTCAAATCATAATCATTAATACATATTCTCTTATATTTTTATAGAGTTTTAGGCATTCAAGATGCAGTACGAACTCAAGCTGAATTTCAATGAAATAAGATTTTTTTCACCTTTTCTCATTTGAATACCTATTTAGATTACGTATATATTCTCTTAACGATAAGACCACCCATTATACCTAATGTATTTTTTGTGTAACTATTTCTTACTATACTTTTTTTTTCTTCTTTCTGTGTATTGGTGCAATAAAGAGTTTTTCATTCATTCATTCTTTTCTTATTATATTCTTTATTCGTATTTGTAATGATTAACGGTTTACCAAGATTTTCACCAATTATGATCTATCATCAAATAGAAATATACAATGTGGAATGGGCATACCCATAATAAATCGAACCACGTGCTATGCTAGATCACTAAAGTATAATAAAATTAAAATAAAAGTCACAAATTAAAAAAAAAATGGCATTTCCATTCGAAAGTGTGCAACCGCTCGGGCACAAATTACCCGAGAAAATATGAGAGGGAATGTCGATTTTTTTGTTGTTTTTTTACTGTTTATTCCCTTTTCATCGCGAACGTCGGATTTATTAGACAAGCATTGTCGTGCCCATTTCGCGAGCATCGGATATTCCAATAAAAACCAATGCTCGTATTGCACATAACTTAATTATCCACATCCCTTTATGGCTGTAGGTATTTCTTTTTCTATGCCTCGCGCTGGGGGCCCGACAACTGATATAAAGTGTCGCGGTGAAAGGGTTAATTTCATCATACTTTAGTGATCTAGTATATGATTTATTACGGGTGTGTCCCTTCCACGTTGTATAAAATGGTACTATAAAGACATTCTCGAGGCTCGTTGATGTGTTTAGTTTCACATATCTTGCATATATCATGTCACGTAGGAGATATTGGCGGGAAGCCATTTCTGAGGGGTCGGCTTTACGCTTGTTTTGCAATTTATTTGATTTCAAAGGACTTTATACTGGGATAAGTTTTGTATAAACTATCCACTTCCATGCTAGTCTAGGAGAAAGACAAAAATTTAGAATGTACCAGCTGCTTCTCGTCCTGCGCAGATCGCAAATCAGATTGAGATAATGGGCGAGATTTAATTCACATTAATAGGTGATGCGGCTAGCAACCCATCACTATTTTGATTCTTATTTTCATCTAAATGCCCACTATCACGCTAAGCATGGCCTTTGGGTCTTACGGACCGGGGATCTGTCTACCTCGTCAAGGATATAGACGTTAAAGTGTATCTGTATCTGTAAGTTTTGTGTGAACTATAAATTGGAATATCTCTAAATGTTAAGTACGTAACGCAATACCAAATCAACATACGATGAAAGGCAAATCCAACCTAACCAAATACCATCCTTGACAATATTGGTGATTCTTCAGGTAAACAATAAAAACAAGAATCAGAAACAATAGCATATTGCAAACCGACGATTTTCTTAAATATAAAATAGTACAGCGAAATAATATGTACTGCATACGTTATACGTACGATCTCGTAAGACAGTAAAATACTCTAGGTATATGTAAGAAAACCTTCTTGAATATTGTAACAATTTATTAAACCGCCACGTATATACTATATTAACTGTACCCGCGGGCTTCGCTCCCCGTGGGAATTGCGAGATAAAGAGTACCCTATTTCCTTCCTCGAGTCTTAAACTATATCCATACCAAACTTCATCCAAATCGGTTCAGTAGTTTAAGCGTGAAGAGGTAACAAACAAATATACAAACTCGCTTTCTCATTTATAATATTAGTAGGAAGTAGGATATACTTCTTACTAATATTATAAATGATTTTATATTGATAATTAAAATAGACGTACTAGAGGGAGGCCTTTGCTCAGCACTGAGACAGTATAGGTTAACCCATAGATCATTAGGAATCTCAGACACAATCAATGTGTATCAAAAATGATACACAGGGCGCTGAACGTGGCCATAGTAAAATAATATCAATTTTATAATAAAAATTAAATGTATTAATCAATATTTCGACATTAAAATTCGGTGCAAGGTAAAAAGTAATTGCGCTATGTGTAGCACTTATGCAAGATGCATTAAGTGTTGCAATTCACAAGAATGCTAACAGAAGATGAAAGTAAATAAATGTTCATCACCTTACGTCATTCAAATACCATTACATATAAATATGCATCACTGTGTTTCCAACAAAGTGACGTTAAATTTTACTTATTACAGAATTCTCAAAATGCAAAAAGTAATGAGTAAAACTAGCTGTTGCTTGCTACAATGCCATAATCCTTCAGAAATCTCACATTTTCTGGGATAAAAAGTATTAGAGTTTGGCCAACGAAAGTTGAAATATGAATAACTGCCTCCGTGGTGTAATGGTTGGAGCGTTTGGCTCATACCCGGAGGTCGCGGATTCGATTCCCAGCGGGGGCAACGACTTTGTGTTGTTGTCCTAGTTTGATTAGGACATTGCAGGCTGATCACCTGATTGTCTGATAGGTAAGATGATCCGTGCTTCGGAGGGCACGTTAAGCCGTTCGTCCCGGTCACTGTCTTTGACATTGGTCGTTACCAAAAACCATGTCAGGCCTTTAAGGCGGTTTAAAAACTCTGACACTAGTGTTAGTCACTAACACACACGATAAGAAGAAGAAGAAGAAGACGAAAGTTGAACCTGATACCAGGGCGGTAAATTTGTTCCATATGAAGAAAATGTCTTATAATCTACTTACATATCAACATATCTATACGTGCTTAAACATGGTGTTTTAGGAAGCAGTGGTGCTGTGCGTCTGTGAGACAGGAGTTCGATCCTCATTAGGCGCGACTTGCCTCTGAGTTTGTACTCGTGTATAGTAATTTACAACTACTCTCACTTGCTTTCGTTGAAGGTAAACATCATGGAGAAACCTGCACGCTAGTTCACTATTGTAAAATAGTTACTGCTGTCACTAGATGACAGTCATTGAGCTACTCAAATGCTTTTAGGCAGTACCTCCATGGGCCCGCAATGTCACATGTGACATCACTTTTACGACCACTTTATAAGCACTAAGGGAAATATGACACCAGTTTTAGCTAGTAACACACTCGATACGAAGTGACCATGTTTGTACATTTTGCATCATTGAGTAACAAACATCTTTACTTTCTGATATTCTATAAAATTAATCGCATTATAGCGAGATGTGTCGTGATTCGTAAGCCAATTGCGAGTATTGCCAAACTTGAATATTAAACAAGAACCTTGATTAAAGTTCTTCTATATTATTTATCACAACATATGGCAAATAGCTGCATAAACTACATGCTACTAAACGTAGCTATTATTATGTTTTGAATTTACTGCCTTTGCAATACATTTTTCTACTAGCCGAAGCTCGCGACTTCGTTCGCGTGGACTTTGTCTCTGAAAAATGCTAATCAGACTGAACAACTTTTTCTAAGCGTATCATTTAGCTGGACCATTATACTAGTTCTGCATCAGGTGTTCCATTTTCCAAAATCATTTATAACCTATATGTTGCCCAGGCTTTACAGCTATATTACAAAGAAAGTTTCATTCGAATCCATCCAGTATTTACGGAGATTTGCGTGTACAAACAGACAGACTTTTTTTTAATTCTTACTCGATTACTATATGTCCATCGCCCCCAATATTTTTCTTGGGAATATATTTAATGTACACACACACTTTTTTACTGTTTTAATATATGTATAGATAATACATTTCTGACGGTAAGTTTTGGTGTGTGAATAGGACTCGTAGCCAGAGGCGCTGCTACATCAACCCACAAAGATTAGATACAAAGTTTTAGATTTGAACAATAAGAATAATAAGATATTGCTCCAAGTAAAAAAAACAGTCAATTCTTAGCAGCTCGTTCTAAGGACGAATCAAACAACCAGGTCGTCGATACCTGTCCGATGAACACAAAAGCTTGTAGCTTAAGATATTCTCATATAGCTAATTTAACCGGAATTCTGTCTTGTGGTCAAAGCAAGATGAAAAATATAAACAGACTGAAAATGTGCATCGTCAAATTCGTCGACAAGAATCTTTTATGTACCTAGAGGTATTAGGTTAATTTTATCCGGTAAAGACCCGCACGACATTAATAAATGTCCACGTTCATTGTCTTACTATTATGTCTGGTACTGGCGGTAAAGGAACGGTCAACTGTCTGCAACATTTAAGACGTCTCTCTTTCTCATTATCCATGTTGTGGTAGCTGGCGTCACCAACGGTTCTGTTAGCCAGGTATTCTGCTCGGTTCTGTTTAAAGTCGCAACAGTAAAGAACATGTCCTGAACTTCGTCGGGTGTCAGATCTCCACATTGCGAACTCAGTCTTGCAATTTGATGCCGACCAACGCTCGTTCAATGCTATTTGCGCAAGCGCAATATTATATTAAATTGTCTTAGAATTGCGTACCTTGGCACCACGAGCAGATTTTACGAGTCTTGGCCAACTAAACCTGTTTATATGCATTTCCTTATTTTTATTCATATAATTATCCTTCCAGGTCTCAAGTCACCCTACACGGAGTATGACTACATAATCGTCGGCGCCGGTTCTGCCGGCTGTACCTTAGCCGCCCGCCTGTCTGAAGACCCCAGCGTCACAGTGTTAGTTCTGGAGGTGGGGAAACCTGAGAACTTCTTCACGGACGTGCCAAGTATAGCACCTTTCTTCCAAAGAACTGAGTACGCATGGCCGTATTGGATGGAGCCACAGCCTGGAGTATGCCTGGGTAAGAACTAACCCACGAAAATTGGCCCCACTGACTGGTATTCTTCGATATGTATCTTACTCTAAATCTGACGTTTTAGTACGCATTATCGTCATTCATTCGCAATAGAATTGATCAAATTGCCATTATAATAGAGCTTCTTCGCTGTCGCAAGGCAAGTTAAGCCGTTGGTCCGAATTTCATCATTAAACCGTAGTTTTTGGTCGTAATATATGCAACATGCCTTTAGTGGCTCGAATAACATGACAACATAAGTGGATTTTGGGTTTTAGTCTTTACGAAACCTTCAAGCGAAGTCTCATTTTTGTAATCTCAATCTATTTAAAATAGTTTGTCTATATAATCAGGGATGGAGAACAACAGATGCTACTGGCCCCGAGGACGAGCAGTGGGAGGCACCAGTGTCATAAACTACATGATCTACACTAGGGGGCGGCCGCAGGAGTGGGACAGGATAGCCGCAGACGGGAATTATGGATGGTGATTATCATTTTTCAATCTCTAAACAGATTGCTAATGTGTGCTGTTCCGTCGAATAAATGAGTAGAGTCGAGAATCTGCAAAAGTGTAATATTTTTTTACGGTTACTATTGAGTTGTAATCTCCATACAACAAACCTCAAGACAGGGTTGCAATTATCACTTTTGCAGGCAGTTGCACACCTATAAACTTTGTACAAACGAGATATAGCGAATTATTTAAGAAATGTTGTTTAAATCTCAATTTTAGAAAGAAAAATGACGCTGTTTGGACTTATATGATGGATGATTGATGTTAAGCATTTGATCGATAGAGAGTTAGAGACGTATAGACGGTAGAAAATCGTCAGAATAATTTCACTTATGCCTCGCCTCATCTCGTCTAGCCCGGCTTGCAAAAAACACCTTATACCATAGACTATCTGCGCCCCGCGGTGTTACCCGTGGAAAAAATAGCATGTGTTAATCCAGGGTGTCAGCTTCCTGCATACCAAATTTAATCAAACTTGGTCCAACCGTTTTCGCGTCAAGAAATAACAAACAAACATACCAACACACCCTTACACACTCACAAACTTTCGACTTTATTATATTAGTGTGGTAAATCAGAACAAGAGTGAAACCAATCTGTCGTGAATTATAATTTATGTTTTTTTATTTTATTTTCATAATACACAAAATACACTTGGCATTATAAACATTGGACGAACAGCGTACTCTCATAATTTGTCACAATATTTATCTTATACAGCAAAAAGCTTCTTAATATTGAGGTAAGTATTTACCATAAAGTGCTCGTCAAGACAAATCAAACGAGCCCTACTCAAAGAGGTTATGTTGTTTGAGAACTGTGTTCCGTGGAAAATCTCCAGGTTCCATCATCAGAACAGCTCATTGACTTCATAATATTGTATTTTCATCCGACTTACACAAGTATACAAAATTTCAGCTAAATCGGTGAGGATAAGTGGTTGAAAATTGAGTTGCAAGATTTGACCTAAACAAACATTCATTCATACATACATACAAGATACATTGCAAGTAAAATAAAAGCTTGTAAAAAACATAATCATGAGTTGCAAGCAAACATGATGATCTTTTAATTTTAAAAATTTTGTAGTGTCACCGTAAGGGTCACTTTGAAACCCGAAAAATACTTATTTGAATAAAGATCTCTGCAAATTGTATGTTATTTTTTTTTAATTCAAATCTTGCACTTTTTTGGTATCAAATAATAGACTTAATTAAAATCAGCAAACAATGGTATGGCAACAAGTCAAACGATGAAGGACTTCAATGCATTTATTTTCAAAAAAAATTATGTGAATACTATTTAATTAAGTTCATTATAGGTCTTGAGGCGTGCTTTATACTTGATACAAGGGCATGCTAATTACGAGTATAACGTTTGCGATTACAACGCAAGGAGACACCTATTCAATTAAAAAATAACCAGGCAATGTCAGTAAACCAACAATTATGGCTAATAACGGAGATTATGAGCGTTTTTAATCTTTCCAGGTCATACAAGGACGTCCTACACTACTACATGAAGTCCGAACGAGCCAGTCTACAGGGGTATGAGGATTCCCCATACCATGGCAACGCTGGCGAAATGAACGTGGAGTTCGTCCCAGAAAGGTATCTAACATTTGACGACCTCCGTAGCGTAATGGTCAACACGCTAGACGGTCCTGGGTTCGATCCCCAGCCAAGTTGGAAAAAGGCCTTTTTCAAATTGTCCTGGGTCTTGGGTGTTTATTTATATATGTATTTATTACAAAACTAGCCGAAGCCCGCGACTTCGTTCGCGTGGACTTTATGTCTCTGGAAAATGCTCATCAGGCTGAACAACTTTTACTAAGGCGGCATTTTTATATCTCTTATAGTTTAGCTGGACCATTATGGTTCTGCATCAGGCGTTCCATTTTCCAAAATCATTTATACCCTATATGTTGCCCAGGCTTAATAGCTATATAACAAAAAAAGTTTCATTCGAATCCGTCCAGTATTTCCGGAGATTAGCGTGTACAAACAGACAAACAGACAGACATTTTTTTAAAAATTCTTACTCTATTCTCCATCTAGTCTCCATCGCCCCCAATATTTTTTTCTGGAAATATATTTAATGTACAGACACACTTTTTTTACTGTTTTATTATATGTATAGACATAGTATCGTTGAGTTACTATCCCATAACACAAGTTTTAACTTACGTTGGGGCTTAGCTCAATCAGTGTGATTTGTCCGTATAAATTATTATCATTTGAAGTTAGGAGAGCCAACCACTACAATCAGAATTTTTTATCAAATTTCTTATTACTTTTTCTCAATTAAATTATATTTTTTTTACTTTCATCATCAGTCAATTGGTGATGTTTCAATTCTGCTTTTTTTTTCAGAACTCCTCTTATTGATGCATTTTTGGAGGCTGGAAGGGAATTAGGACATCCAACAGTAGACTACAACGCCCCCGAGCAATTAGGATTTGGGTACTTGCAAGGAACCATTCACAGTGGCAAACGAGTTAGCGCTGCTAAGGCGTTCCTGCATCCGAACAAAAGAAGACCAAACCTTCATATACTACCAATGAGCACTGTCACCAAAGTTCTTATCGATCCAAAAACGAGAGTTTACGGAGTCCAATATGCTAGAAATCGCTTACGTTACGAAGTAAGAGCGCGGAGAGAAGTTATTCTGTCCGCAGGACCAATAGCATCACCCCAATTACTGATGTTGTCTGGCGTCGGACCCAAAGACCATCTTAGCCGTCTCGGAATCCCCGTCATTCAGGATTTACCTGTAGGCCAAATTCTTTACGATCATATAACATTTCCTGGAATCGTTTTTACTCTAAATGTAAACAATATAAGTTTTATAGAAAGTAGAGAAACAAAATTAGACACAGTTCTACAGTGGTTTCAGTTCGGGGATACTGCTGTCGCAACCACTGGTGCTGCGGAAGGTATAGGATACATCAAAACTCCAGTATCAGATGACCCGGAAGATGTACCAGATATAGAGTTAATAAGTATCGGTGGGTCTTTAGTGTCAGATGGTGGTCCTACAGGAAGTAAAGCGGTCAGGAGAGGAATGATGATTAGAGAAGAAGTTTTCGACGAAGCCTATGGATCTATAGACAATACTGATACGTGGACGGCATTCCCTATGTTAGTACATCCAAAGTCTGTAGGATATTTGGAATTGAAGAACAATAATCCATTCAGCTATCCGAGGCTATACGGGAATTACTTAACTGATCCAAGTGATGTTGCTACATTTGTAGCTGCGATTCGTCATGTCCAAGCATTGGCTGCAACTGCACCATTTCAAAAGCTGGGAGCTAAGATTCATCGAGCGCAATACCCGGCATGTCGAAAGTTTAAATTTGATACAGACCAATACTGGGAATGTGCTGTGAGGACTTTAACCGCAACTCTTCACCACCAGATAGCTACATGTCGGATGGGCCCAGACACGGACCCACTTGCTATAGTAGATCCGGAATTGCGGGTGTATGGAGTAGCGAGGTTGAGAGTGGTGGATTCCAGCGTCATACCACGCACTGTTACCGCACATACGAATGCCCCTGCAATCATGATTGGAGAGAAGGCAGCCGATATGATTAAGGCAACTTGGAGTTGATACGTTACTTATTTTTTAATATTTCTATTATTAATTTTATCTACCTCTTAAGTATTTAATTGAATTATAATTTAAGTGCGTTATTAAATCACACTCCTTTTTGTTTATTACCCTTAGTTCGTAGAAACTAAAATGAGTATGATGATTTTTTATCACAGGTGAATGATCCGTGTGAATGACCAAGCCTCGTTTTTGTTAGTTAGCGTTTCAAAATAATAAATCAGACGTTCATGACAAGTGGCCATAATGCACTTAATTCCCGTCAGAAATTCGCACACTCAATGAGAAACTTTGACTGTAAAACATGTCAAACTTATTTTAATCACAATTGTACGCATCCATCTTGTCCATAAAATTCTGCCTGACATTGTCATGTGCAACTTATCTCCATGTCCAATCAACATTAGGTACTTAGTGTTCTTACAATTTTATTTATATAATAAATATTAGATTACATTTTATGAATTGAATGAATAAGTACAACTACAATAAATTTTAATTTTAATGAATATTAACAATTTTCATAACTACCTTGAACCTTTGGTTTTCGGTTATGAGAGGAATCACGAGCTTACCCACCTATTTTAATGTTATTTATTGTTATTAAGTATAAATATTAAGTAAGCGGCCAAATGCGAGTCGGGACTCTTCTAGTATGTTTTTTTTAAATTTTGATATTTGAGTTCATTGTTTATGATTTATGACGTATTTTAAACTACTTACTAGATCTCGTTCAAACCAATTTTCGCTGGTAGTTTTCATGGTAATGAACATCATATATTTTTTTTACTTTACGGGGGAGGGGGGACGGGGCACACTTTTTTCCACTTTGGAAGTGTCTCTCGCGCAAAGTATTCGGTTTAAAAAAAAATGATATTAGAAACCTCAGTATCATTTTTGAAGACCTTTCATAGTACATATTCCATAGATACCCCACAAACCCAAACGGGGTTTGATGAAAAATATTTTTTTTATATATATAAGTATGGGGCATCATCAAAATTTATTGTTTGTTTTTTCTATTTTTGTGTCAAAAAAACCTTAATGCGGTTCACATAATACATCTACTTACCAAGTTTCAACAGTATAAGTCTTATAGTTTCGGAAAAAAGTGGCTGTGACATACGGACGGACAGACAGACAGACAGACATGACGAATCCATCCGTTTTTACCTATGTTTTTGGCTATGGAACCCTAAAAAGGGAAGTACGGTTGTACTCTTAACTCGTTTTGGAATGTACGTCTGCTTACTGTTATATGGACGAAGCTGCAAGTTCAAGGCTTACGGGTAACTTGGCACGCACTCGTACTCCTAGCCTCGTCCTTACAAGCCGCGGGACGGGTAAAGGATTAAAAACTTTTTAAATTATTTTTTCCTTTATTTTTAAAAAAATGTTTACAAACTTATTGCTACTCTCATTGATATTCGGAGTAAAAAGTTCGAAAGACGAAGCCTTCGTAAGTGATTCGGGAGACGAGACACCTGATTCGAATGCAAGGAGTGGTAGAATATTTTGGCCTTACAAGGAATCTGTGCTAGACGCTATTCACTATGTAACCGGGAAGCAAGAACCGACAAAAAAATTTGGGGACTATTTTGACTTCCTTCGAGATCCGTACGGATTGCCCAATGGTAAGTTTTTTTTTTAATTTTGAGTAAAATTTGACATAATTGATTACTGACAGTAATATTTTCGTATGTTTGTGTAAGAAGATATATCTGTAAAGCTCTGTAGCTTAAAATACACAAGGGATTTTATTTATTTAATTACCAATTTATGTACACGAAAAATGTATACTTACATGAAGTACATACACAAAAGTTTTAGGAAAAAAAGATTTTTATGTAAGCAGTGACATTAAATTTTCTACTCTTATCAATTACAACTTTGGTATTTAAAGATTGAACTGCTTAACTATGATTTTAAACTTAATCGTAAAACAAGAAAGTAAGTAGTAAATGCTACATAATTATAAAAAACCGGCGAAATGTATTGGGTAATAAGTTATGACAAAGTATACATGTCGCAACAAAGTTAGGTTAACCTTCAATACATAACTATCACATGTATAGGGTGGTACCTTTTAGAAATGGCCTTGCTCGTATTGTTAAACCTGTGTTTTAACTTTTACGCAAGCCATTATTTGCTCATGCACAGTAATATATGTAATAAGTACGTATAAAATACATATGCAGATAAGAATCTCATATATTTAATATATGTATTTATATAAGTAAGATAGTAGGTATCTCATGTTTCTCTTTAAAGCCTACTGCTAACCAAGGGCCTCTCCCGATATCTCATCTTCTTGTATTTTATCGATCAATATCAATCTCAACGTACTTTACAATCATAGAGTACATGAAAGTACATTGAATATATTTTTTTAATGTTATAAATACATCCGGTGACGAATATGACCACTTGAAATAGGTCTCTTAACATTTAATATCGAAAAACTGAAATATTTTTTCAAGGAAGAAAATTTCGACAAATAAAGGCAATCGACGATGTTAAATTTTTTTTTTTAGTAGCAGACTCTTCGTAAGCCAAATTATATTTATTATTATATCATATTGAAAGTCAGTGAACTCTAAACTACCGTTATTTTGGCGATCGTCTCAACGGTTAACTACAGAAACACTTCAAAAGGACACGCCTTTACCAAATTAGACTTTATTTCAATGCCGCAAAAAATATTTGAGTAAGCGTGAGCACACATGAAGAGCGAGCCACTTGCTTGCGGATCTAAAATAACCGGCCAAGTGCGAGTCGGACTTGCGCACGAAGGGTTTTGTAACATCTATATTCTATATATATAAAAGGAAGTTCCCACTGACTGACTGACTGAAATAAGACGCACGCACAGCCGTAACCGCTAATGATAGAATAGAAACGTGAAGTTTGGACAGTTGTTTCAATTCAAAATGCGGACGCACACTAAGAAGGGATTTTAACTATAATATATTTTAACCCTAAAGGGGTGAAATAGGGGTTTAAAGTTTGCATCGAATACTCTTTATACCTGCATCGATTTTGATAAAAATTGAGATACGAGTTAAAAACATTTCATTGAACACGTGTTTCGTGGTTTTTTCGACTACGCAGACGAAGTCGCGGGCTACTGCTTGTTATCTATAAAAAATCACTTTTCTTGTATGGGAGTCCCCCTGAAATAGTTATTTTATTAATAATGTCACACAAGTGGCAGGGGTTAAAGGGTTAATTTAATTATTTATTTTTAAAGAGAATATACAACTAAATATTCTGTGAATATTTCAAGAGTATGTTGCCGTACTTGCCGTTAATATCGAGCAAACAACGACTAGAATATAATTCAAGTTAATATTTTGACTGAAAATCAGTTATATGCTAGACATGTACAATATCTTTGAAATTAGATAGTTTTGCCGAAATCGGGCATGTCGTTTCGAAATAAAATTTAGAACTACGTTTGTATGGAAAAGTGTAGTTTGGTCAAGGGGAAAGAGGGAAGTATAAGCACACAAGTTATAATAAAATCTCACCAAAAACATAAATGTGAACATGGGACCCAAGTTCAAAATACGACAAAAGATTTGAGATACTTAGATCTAAATAGCTGCTAAATTCTTTAGAGAATCGTATAACTTATAATCTCAACATTTGACCTGACTAGTTTAGCATACAGTTGGTCGTCTTATATTTAGCTAATCAACTTATGAGTATTAGTGTTGGCTATAAACTAGGGTGCTGCAAAATCTTGCAATATTCGCGTAAGGTGAATCCAGCATGGAATAGAAATTTATCATCATCATCATTTCAGCCGCATAACGTCCACAGCTTTCCAAAATGAACGATCAAGAGCGGCCTGCATCCAGCGCTTTCCAGAGACACTGGTCGTTTCATCTGACAACCTTGTAGGTCCTACGCTTCGCTTGCCAGAACGCGGTCGTCGTTCAAGAACCTCGGCATCGGCAATTGGTTCGTCCCGCTGTGTCCCGCACACTGCCACTTCAACGAGCTAATCCGCTGGGCTACATCAGTGACTTTTGTTCTGAAGGAATAGAGAAATTACAATACTTCTTTCAAACTGTTTCAGGTCTCTCATCGCCACTCCCGGAATACGACTACATCATAGTAGGCGCAGGATCAGCTGGCAGTGTACTGGCTTCTCGACTGTCAGAAAACAAGAACACTACAGTTCTGCTGTTGGAGGCGGGCAAGCCTGAGATGCTACTCACCGATATACCGGCGCTGGCCCCGTACTTCCAGGCTACTGACTATGTGTGGCACTACTACATGGAGCCGCAACCTGGAATATGTTTAGGTAACTGTACCTTACTTTACAAACAAGGTAACTTTACCTTGCTTTACAATTGAATACAAAACACTACAGTTCTACTGCGGCAGTCAGGCAAGCCTGAGATGCTGCTTACTGACAGTATTTATGATATGTGTAATGTATGTGAGAAGATGAGTCGATTATTTTTTACCGGAATTTAATGAAATATAACCGGCTATTAGTTTTTATCAGAATGTTATAATTTTTCAAAACAAAAACCGACTTCACCCCGAACTACACTACCGATTTTGATAAACTTTCTATGGGACCACATGACAAGCATGCGCTTTCAAACAAAAAAGGATTTTCCGAATCGGTCCAGGCGTCTTCGAATAATCGGTGAACATACATAAAAAAAAGATCGCAACGAATTGATAACCTCCTCTGTTTTGGAGGTTGATTAAAAATCTCAGTCGAAATCGATCTCAATAGAATTTTCAAATTAGAACTAAGTGCCGACCGAGGACGTAGGACGTAGGTGGCTGTCCTGAGTTCAGAGTGTGTAGCGAACTACTATGAAAACTCGAAAGAGTATCTAGTTAGTCCTCGTTTTATTTAGACATCAAGCGACACAAGACGACGTAGTTGATATACTGGAAAAAAAAGGACGAAAAAGTTAGGAAGACCAAGGACAATAGAGGATATAAAAACAGCTGGGCCTGCCTTAGTGTCAGGTATCAGAAGCTCTTTTTACGACCATCTCAGGACATAGAGACACGAAGTGGATATAAATAATTATAATTTTAATAAGAAGTCATAAAAAAATGTTATACTCTTAGTGCGATGAAAGATTACTTTTAATAATTTTTAAAATCGGTAAATTGAAAATTTTCCAGGTATGGAAAATGAACGATGCTTTTGGCCCCGAGGCAAGGCCGTAGGAGGGACCAGCGTCGTCAATTACATGATCTACACCAGGGGAAGACCACAGGAATGGGACCGGATTGCCGCTGCAGGGAACTTTGGATGGTACGATAACAAAGCTTTATTTCACTGGACAGTTTATGCCCGCTACTCGACAAAATATAAATTATAATATAAGATACGCAAAAGTTAAGCTACTCACGCGAGAAGGCCACCCTTACCGATCAGGGGAATATATGAAAATGTACACAAAACCATGAGAAAACTGCTTTAGAAAAACAATCATTTGTATCATAAATTTTATTTCATCATCATAAGACAATGATTTTAATCAAGATTCAGTTCACGTTCGCAATAATGTTATTCCAAAAACAGTGTCCCTGTCCTTTCTAGTACAATACGTGACGATCATATTTTTGCAGGTCATACAACGATGTCCTTAAGTATTATAAGAAGTCGGAAAGAGCCAGGCTTGATGGATATGAGAATAGTCCTACTAGAAGCAAAGATGGCATAATGCCAGTGGAATTTGTTCAGAAAAGGTAAAGACATTGTATTGTTCTGTAGCGATACTTAGAATATGCGATTGTTTTAGTGTTATCGATTTAAAAACTATGATGTCGTTTCACTTTTCAGAACTAAATTGATAAAGGCGTTTTTAGAAGCTGGGAAGTTACTTGGACATCCAACGATAGATTACAATTCACCAGACGAACTTGGTTTTGGCCGCGTTCAGGTCACAATTCAGGACGGTCATCGACAAAGTGCCGCTAAAGTATTCCTCCACAAACAGAAGAAACGACAGAATCTTCATATACTTCCTGACAGCACTGCAACAAGGATACTTATTGATGAACAGAAAACGGCGTATGGAGTAGAATTCGTCAGGAAAGGCCAAACACATGTCATAAAAGCAAGGAAAGAAGTCATTCTATCAGCAGGACCCATCGCCTCACCTCAACTTCTCATGTTATCAGGAGTAGGACCACAAGATCACTTAATATCAAAAGGCATACATGTCATACAAGATCTACCTGTTGGACAAACTTTATATGATCATATATGCTTTCCAGGAGCTATATTCGAGCTCAATACAACAGGATCTAGAATTAGTCTAAGCGAAACCGCAGCATTAGAATTACCTTCTTTTATCTCTTGGCTAAGAGACGGTGATAGTGTCTTGTCAAGTCCTGGCGCTGTTGAAGGTGTAGGATACATTAAGACTCCTGTTTCTAAGGATCCCGATCCTATTCCTGATATTGAGTTGATTAGTATTGGGGGATCCATCTTAGCTGATGGTGGACCTGGTGGTAGTAAAGCTGTACGCAAAGGTATGAGAATTAAAGAACAAGTTTTCAATGAAGCCTTCGGACCAATAGACACGACAGACTCTTGGAGTGCTTTTCCAATGCTGCTGCACCCGAAGTCAGTAGGTCGGCTAGAATTAAAAGATAGGAATCCGTTTAGTCATCCTCGAATCTATGGAAACTATTTGACTGATCGAAGTGATGTAGCTACGTTTGTGGCTGCTATTCGTCACATCCAAGCATTAGTTGCTACGGAGCCTTTTCAGGAATTCGGGGCTAGATTATACCCCGCAAATTATCCAGCTTGTCGTTCAATGATCTTTGACTCTGATGAGTACTGGGAATGTGCTGTTCGGACGCTCACTGCAACTCTTCATCATCAAATAGCGACTTGCAGAATGGGTCCCGTTGGTGACCCTTTGGCTGTAGTGGACCCGGAATTGAGAGTTCACGGGATTTCAAGGTTACGTGTAGTTGATTCTAGTGTGATTCCACGCACAATCTCTGCGCACACGCACGCACCAGCTGTAATGATTGGAGAGAAGGCTGCGGATATGATTAAAGACACTTGGAGTACGAATAATGAGTTGCATCGATATTAGTATTTATTAAATCTTAATTTAAATTACAACGCTATTATTTCGTTCTCAATACAATGGTCAAAGCTCTAAGAGATTTGAAAAGGAAACTTATCCGGATAAAAGTTTCTCCGTAAATAGGAAATGAAAAAGATTAAGGATTTTTAACATAGTAAGTAGGTATTTAATTTCGAGTTTTTTTGTTTATATGGCACAATAGCTTATATGGTATTTTATTACTCGACAGATAGCTAATTACTTTTCTGTTCATCATTTCAGCCGCAGGAAGTTAACAGCTGGACAATTGGACATAGCACAAAATATCTTAAATGACCATTGTGAAGCTGCCTGTAGTTCGAAAAAATCCTATTTTAATTTCCTTGCTGATAAACATCATAATTGCAAAAATATTTAAACCACCAACTGAGTTGCGCATATTACAAGCAAAATTGCGCATATTACAAGTTTCGCCATTGATGTACCCTTTATATGTTTATCTGGTTTGTCCAGTCAGGTCAATGTACTTGCAACTGCACTTGACTTGCATCGCCGAATACTGGGTGTATGTAGATGGGTATCTGGTGAATATATGTGTAACTTACGCCAATTTACGGGTATAAGATGAGAGATAATAAAAATCCTTGCAAATATTACGAGATAAACGACGTTATAGCGAATATGGCGCATGTAAGTATACGAACTACACTATTATTATTATATATTAGTAAGTTCAAGTAACACAGATGTGGTATATGATAAATTACAATGTCTACGGTACTAAATCTAATTTTACAAGCATCATCGAAGCTGAGCGGAGCTTTGAGGACGAAACTTTTTAAACTTTCGTTATTTAACGGACAGTTAAAAAGGTCTACTAGTTATTTTGCATTTACGACAACAATAAAAAATTTAATTTCGCATTATTTTAAATCAAGCTTGAAGCCAATTTTTTCAGAACCAGGTTCTTTAGGTGTCAGGATTTCAGGAATCAGGTTTACAGAGCAAAAACCAAGGACAGACATGCTTTAAAAAAATTACTTAGTTAAGTATACATATAATAACGCAGTAAATAAAGTGTGTCTGTACATAAAATATATTTCCGAAAAAAAATTGGGGGTAATAGAGACATAGTGTAGTAGTAGAGTAAGCATTTAAAAAAATTCTGTCCGTTTGTTTGTTTGTCCTTGCTATTCTCCGGAAATACTAGACAGATTCGAATGAAACTTTTTTGTTATATAGCTGGGCAGGATATCATCAACCTGCTGAAGGTCACAGACCCGGATGATGTGCCCACATTCGTGGCGAAGCGGCTGGACAAGCTGCCTCCCGTCACGTTCGACCACGTCGACGTCACTAGGCTGCTGAAGGACATCATCGCCCTGAAAGGCACAGGGGCTAACAGGGAGACGGCGTAAGCCAGCTTCCACCAAGCCGTTGCCACCACCGGGTCCCGAGAGGAACCAGCGCGATGAAGAGGGCTTCGTGAAGGTGGAAAGGAAGAGGAGGAAGCCCGTGAGCCGCAACAACTGCGGAACCGCGCCGCCCGGACCAGACTCTCCGCTGCGTCCTGCCGTACCATCGACGCAGCTGTACGTGTCCCGTCTGCACTGGTCTACGAGGGTAGAGGAGGTCGTGGACTACGTCCGAAAGAAGTCCAACTTCACCTTGAGGGTTGAACGGCTGCAGTCTCGCCACAAAGCGAATTTTAATTCATATGTGGTGAGAGTGCCGACGCATCATCTGCCAACCTTCATGAAGGAGGACTTCTGGCCGCAGGGTGTCGTATTTCGGAGGTTCCGAGATCGGCTACCCGACGATACTGTGCGTCACACGTCGCCGACACTACGTGTAAATTAGGATAGAAATTATATATAATTATTAAGTACTAGCAGAAGCCCGCAACTTCGTTCGCGTGGACTTTATGTCTCTGGAAAATGCTCATCAGGCTGAACAACTTTTACTAAGGCGGCATTTTTATATCTCTTATAGTTTAGCTGGACCATTATGGTTCTGCATCAGGCGTTCCATTTTCCAAAATTATTTATACCCTATATGTTGCCCAGGCTTAATAGCTAAATAACAAAAAAAGTTTCATTCGAATCCGTCCAGTATTTCCGGAGATTAGCGTGTACAAACAGACAAACAGACATACAGACAAACAGACAGACATTTTTTTTTTAATTCTTACTCTATTGCTACGTCTCCATCGCCGCCAATTTTTTTTTTTGGAAATATATTTAATGTACAGACACACTTTTTTTACTGTTTTATTATATGTATATAGATGTTAGTTATAAGATATTTATAATATGGGTCTCTGGCATTGTACAAAATTTGTAAGTACAATGCTATTGCCTGAAATAAAGGAATTTATTTATTTATTATTTATTATTATATAGAGTATAAATGATTATGGAAAATGGAACATCTGATGTAGAACTACAATGGTCAAACTAAACTATAAGGAATATCAAAATGACGCCTTAGCAAAAGATGTTTAGCTTGATGAGTATTTTTCAGAGACATAAAGTCCACGCGACCGAAGTCGCGGGCTTCTGCTAGTCAAAAATATTTCAGTAGAGTTACCTGATTCAATGTATATCCGGTCAATGAGTGCTCAAAAGGGACATGTGGATGGAAAATTCGAATGCAGAAATGTTGACTTGGCAACTTTAGGAGGGGTAAGGACTTTTAGTATGTTTATGTCCTAACTAGTCCTAACAAAGTTGCCTAGTCAACATTTCTGCTTTCGACTTTTCCATCCACAATTATTCGTTGACTGTACTAGTAAGTGAGAAGTAAAGTAGGAAAAGCAATATTCAGTTTTATCACCCTATTTTACAGCCTATTCAGGTTTAAACTGTGAACAAGTTTATTTGCTAGCTAATTAAAAAACCCCGATTGTTAAGAACACCATCTAGTGATAATAAGTGGAACTACCGAAGTCGCATCGGTAGTTCCGCTATTCATCACTAGACGGATATCCATAGTGCCATCTATTATTTCGTTGAGAAAGCCCTGACTTTTAAGCGTCAATTCCCAATAACTTTGAAATGGCCCAACCGATTTTCATTAAACCACCACAAGACAATTTGCTTTTACGTAAAAAAACCGCTACGAAATCAGTCTATCCGTTCGAGGGCTAAGATGCCACCGACAGACATCTTGTCTGTCGACGGTTTAGTTTAAACCTGCAGAAAACATTACCTATCAGTCTTGTAACGAAGTTAAAATTTTAAACCACCTACTACAGCATATAAGAATTAATTAAAAATTTTATGTGATACATATGTAATTGAAATAAATCATAATTACGTATTTGAAAATTGACCAAACTAATTGTCGCTTGAGTTTTCAACACCATCTTTTTCTAATTGGGGAAAAACAGTGAATATTCCTACGAACTTATTGCACAATGAGAATTGTAAAAACAAGTGACTCAGTGTGAATCATCTACAACTGAATCAATTGCAAGTAGATTAAATGCTTAAGTGCCACTTAACCTTATTATCCTTGGTAGAATCTTAGGTAGCTATTTTTGTAAACCTAGTTTTTGGAAAAATGCTGCATGGATTAAAACTTATTGCAGGACACTTACGGCTGTGGACATAATTCAAATGTTATTTCTATTGTGTCTGGCCGAACGTCCTGCAATATGTTTATAAAATATTAGAGATAGCAAATTTTACAATGGTATAATTTTGCAATATGTAATTATTTCTTTATAAGTATATAGTCAACAAGAATTCTTGAATATATGTACTTAATGAAGATATCGGAAACTGCTTGAAGAACTTGTTTCAATGATATTTGTATTTTGGAGGGTCTGGACCCAAAAAAATCAAAGGTTTCATTTTTGAAGAAACTAGTTTTTCTTTTTTATGGTAAATAATATAAGCTGCATTTATTGAAGATTTTTGTAAAATTGCTTACCAGACACGGAGGTAATACTAGTCAAAATATATAAGGTTAATACCCTGTAATACTTCTTTTTAAGTTACTAAGTAATACATTTCAAGAATGACATTAAATAAGAAAAAGGCAGTTAATTTTTTTGAATAAGATAACAAATAAATAATATAAAGGGACAATTCACACTGATTGATTATTCAATCTATTTAATGAAAACAAATATAATAAAAATATAGACAAAATAAAATATATCATGATGATGATGATGAAAGAGTATGGTTCTATGGATCAACTAAACAACCATAATAGCTAATATTATTCTACATTTACCTACTTAAATATAAATAGAAAAATTAGGAAAATTTAACTAATATTTATATAAGAATTTATGTATAATCAGCCTGCAGTTATTCCATCACGGTAAGTATATTAGGTTCCTTTATCACATGTGCAAACTAACAGATCAACATTTTATTTTTAAAGGTCATATATCAATAACAAGAATATATACTAAAAGAATATTTTAGCTACTCATGAGTTGAGAGTAATGTACAATGGTTTGAGCTCATTGTATTGATGAATTGAATTGTACATCGTGCAGGCAAAAACATTTGGCCTTGACTCTGAGATTCAATAGATAAGCGCAATAATTTCAACTGGCTTAATTAAAGAACTACCTACACCTAATAAATTGCTACATGTACTTACTGTACATAACATCCAGTGATCCCATGTGTTTATAAAAGAAGCTACAAGTATTTTAACGCATTGCAAGCTAATTTAAAAATAGAAACAAGGTAGGAATATATGTAGTATGTACTATTGGAAAGGTTATTCTCTAATCAGAAATAACGTAAACATTTCCAAAAATTAATTTTTTTATTCTTGTCTTACCAATACTTTATCATAATTAAAGTTTTAATAGGTCAACATATTGAAAATATATGGTCAATTAATATGTTTGAGCGGCTGTAAAAATAGGAACGATAAAATTAGAAGCAAAAACAAGGGCCTCAAATTCCTGGGCGTTTTACCTGAAACAATCAAGGCCTCGTTCGGTCCGACGGTGTGAATATTGCCCATGGTTGAAGCTTCACCAAATCACAGCACTAAACACTTCAATTTCACTATAATTATTTAAATATTAACAATAAATCAATAATTATTAGAAACACTTGCAAACGCGCCTATCATAAACACTGACAGTGTCTAGCTCAAGAACGCAATGTCAAGCTGACAACTATGACAGCTAGTCCACCAATCAAAAGAATTACCTGTCTTTTCTTCTATTGGTAAGAATTTCTGAAACTTTTTCTTCTGTAGTGAGATTTTTCAAACGTGGTCACATGTTAAAACAAAATCTTTCCTTTTTTCGCCTTTATATTTTCCGATTGAGGTTTTGTAAACAAAAGAAAAAACTAATTTACAGTAAATTTTATTAATGCCCGCCGAAATGGGCAAAAATCCATTTCTGCCCGATTTAAATCATTTATGCCCGTTTTAAATCGTTTGGGCAGAAATGGCAAAAATCCATCGCCCATCTCTATGCACCACACATACTTCTCAAAGCTCGCATTTCAACTGCATTATCTGACTTTCATTCTTTTTCTGCCATTATGCCATACCCACCTTTAACTAAAATATTTAAAACATAATGAGGGGTTTTCAAAGTGACATTTAAAAAAAAAATATAGTTACTCTTTTTCTCACTAGATGGCATTGATGCCTTGGTCAAGTGTCAAATAGTGGTGGGTCGTACGTAACGGGTTTTGCAGATAACGGAACGGGCTGGTTTCATCTGGCAAAGGAACTGGATTGAGAACCAGTTTCAGGAAAAACTGCTTTCTCTATCCTTTAAATAAGATTTAAAATTGCTTAAACATTACGAAAGAAACGTGTTTGTAGGAGAAAAAACATATAAACGGGCGAAACGGAAGGAATGTTCGTTCATGTTTTAAATATCGGGGATCGTTTCGTTATTCGTTTCTTCGTTTCACCCGGTGTGGTCGTCCGTTCTCAGTATAACTATGTATATGAATCGAAAACCGTTCGTTCGTTTCTCTCGTAGAAACCAGTTTCAAAAAGCGTTTCATAAGAAAACGCCCAGTACGTCAAAAATGCTGTGCTTGTAAAATGTAAGCAATTTACATTCTACTAAGAATTTTCCCTTAAGGCCATACCCAAATTTTCCGGGGTCCAGTGGCGCCGCCATTTAAAATAAATCATTTTAAAGGAAACGGAGATATCATTTAAAATTGTGTCTTGATCAAGCCCTAGATAACCCTTAAAACTATTTTATGAACTACTGTTTATAATTTAAAGTGCGAACGTAAAGCTTTTCTACGCACATTAGCCAAAAGTGGCCGTTTTTCGCAAATGTGCGTCGAAAAGCTTCACGTTCTCACTTTAAACTACAAAAAGTAGTTTAAAAAATACTTTGAATTGGTAGCTAGAACTTGACCAAGACACAATTTTAAATGATATCTCCGTTTCCTTTTAAATGATTTATTTTAAATGGCGGCGCCACTGGACCCCGGAAAATTTGGGTATGGCCTTAATTCAGTAAATATATGAGAGAATTCTTATGAAAAGTTAGTCCAGACTTGATATTATGTCGTAAAGCTTGTATCCATTGTGATTTCGTCTTAAGGAAAACGACGAGTGCCAATATTTTGACAGTTTTTCACAATACATGGGCTAACCATAATTATACCGTAGTATACAATGTCCTTTTTTATTAAGTACAAATATTTTAAGGGGTGATTCAAACCATCATTTTGAACAACTTTTCCCAATAAATGTACATCGAAACACGAAAAATATTTTTTAGGTTTTCATAGAAATCGAAGTAGTCACGTGATATCATTACTATGGAAAATGAAAATATTTTTTTCGTATTTCGATATAAATTTATTGGGAAAAGTTGTTCGAAATGATGGACTGAATCACCCCTTAAAATATTTGTACTTAATAAAAAAGGACATTGTATATTTTTTTTGTTAGAATATTAATAAGCAAACATTATAAATGAAACAGTAAATAGTTATGTTTATATTACCTACATAGATACCTAGAGAGTAGACATGGTCGTTGAATGAACGAACGGTTTATTTCAACCGTTAACTGGCATGAAGTGCATGAACTATTAGACTAGTTTACCGTCGAATGATAAACCGAAATGATCGAATGATAATGATCGTGACTCCTCGTCGCTTCGCTACGCCAACCGAAGCTAGCAATCTGTTCGCTTCATTCATACTTTAATATTTGCCGATATGACTGTCTCTGCCGCGCGCATGCGCGAAATCCATGCACTGAGTGGGCGCAGTTCAATTCTATTGTCATACGCATAGATTGTATTTTTAGTTTATAAACAGGTTATTAGACATAATTTACGATATTTTTTTGGTCTCATTTGACTCTAGTCTAGTTCACGTCACGACGTTGACGTTGTCGTTGAATCGTGCAATAAAAGTTTAGTTTACGTTGTCATAGTTCCTCAATGTAGTTCCTTACTAGTCGAAAATTAGACTGTTTTATAAACTCGTTTAAAGTTGACGGAAAACGGTCTCGTTTCGTCGACGACAAAACCGTTGACGACCCACCCATAGAGAGAGTGACAGGACATTCAATATTGCCATCTATGACATTGACACATGCCTTTTTATCAACGCCATCTAGACTTATTTTTTTAAATTTCTATTCTGATAAGACCTTATTATTTAAAAATCGTTCAGGACTCCGAATTGATGGGGGGAAGTATGGAGAGGGTGAGGGTTACGGGGAAGTTTTTAAGTTTCAAAATGTAAATTACGAAATAATCGATTTTTTGTATTATTAAAATCATTAGAAAATTATAATTTCCTAAAAAATCGATGTTCAATTGATAATCGAATTTTTTTGTACAACACTATTGAACAACTGCAAAAAAAAAACGATGTTCAACTGATAATCGATTTTTTTGTACAACACTATTTAACAACTGCAAAAAAATTGTGGTGTGTTTAATGGCGGATTGGCGGAGTTGTGTATTTGTGGAGAAAAAATAAGTTGTTGAAGCTGTTATTCCCTAAAAAAGGGTCTTTACCAATTATTTCTTGTGAGCATACTTTATTCCAACAAATCTTTTTGCTATCAGATATTTTTTTCTTGAATTCATCAAAAGTGTTACGCATTGAGCTCACGTACCCCCGTGTTATAACAGTTTTTATTATTCGTATACAGAATTAGCGTTGTCATTAGTTTAGTAAGATGTCGGACACAAGTGACCTGGACCGCCAAATAGAACAGTTGAAGAGATGCGAGATTATAATGGAAGCAGAGGTTAAAGCGTTATGCGCGAAAGCCCGAGAGATCCTAGTCGAAGAGAGTAACGTTCAGCGTGTGGATTCACCTGTTACGGTAAGTACCTACCTAATTCTTTTATACATATCTGCAATTTTAACCTATTGTGTGACCTTTTTTTTGTCAACTTTCTTGGTTCTCCTTGGGTGTTCATTGGAGCACAAGGGTCACAAAAAACAGATACCATCTAAATTTACCTGGTTTTACTGACCTGGTTGGTTTTCGAATTTCCCATGTAATTTCTGAGAAACAGTAATTATTTGCCTGTAGATGGTTAATTTTCGAATCTTCAATACCCATGAAACTCTTCAGAAACAATAACTTTGAATTTTGAATCTTATTTTTACATACTTACCTTATACAGAGTAACTTGCTTTAAATTTATTTTATAACATCATTTTGTTTTATGAATGGTAGCAGCAAAGTAAACATTTGCAAGTTGCAAACACACTCTGGACTTAGCTCTGTCACTTATTAATATTGACTTAAAGCAAAGGCTCCACATACCTTCAGAAGCAGGGAAGAGTTTGACATATGGAACCAGGAGCAGGCCACCCATCCAGATTTAAATAATAATTATCATCATCAGGTCTTTTAGTCTCCACTGTAAGAGTTGTCCTTCAGCCTCCTTTCTGGCCAGATGGGTTAGAGAGGTCTCATTGATATTTATAAACTTTGCTTAGCTTGTATTTCCTAAGTCGCTTTATATGACATCTACGGGAGGACTTATAAATGCCCTGTTCTACGCTGCCGGAAACCACATGGCACAGGTTTTAATAATAGCATAGTTAACAAGCGCCCCTACTTCTTACTTACTTCCCTTGAGGCCACCTTTTCTACAATTTTGACCAAAATTGAGAGGTCTTGTTTTGCATGCAAAAAACAAGCTCTGCTAATTACAAAGCAGAAGCAAAGTTCTAACTAAGTGAAGAATCAACTGTGCCATCTTATACCTTTTTTTTATTCTACAGGTTTGTGGAGACATACATGGCCAGTTTTATGATCTGAAAGAGTTGTTCAAAGTGGGCGGAGATGTTCCTGAAACTAATTATTTATTTATGGGTGACTTTGTCGATAGAGGATTTTATTCTGTAGAAACATTCTTATTACTTCTTGCTTTAAAGGTAAGTAATATTCTATTTATTTACTTAATTTGAAAGTAGTTCCACTCTATTCTTAAAGTCTATTTAATTTGCTAAGCAGTTAATTGTGTTCAATAAAGCATTGAAAACAGGCAAAAAAAAACACTGTTGCTATAGTTACCAAAAACATTTGGGGCCACACTCATATTGCTACCCCTAGAGATCTTTTCTCACCTTTTGAGAAAACCTTGTGATCATTCTTCAACTAAAGCTTAAAATCTGAAATTTATATCGAATTTGTAACTGTTTGAGTTATTTAGATGAGATAAAATATACCTTTTACCTGCACCTTTGTCTGCATAAATTTACTAGATTGTAATAAAGGTTACTTTTGTATGGCAAAATAGGATTCTGCAGATAAAGTTCCACTCCCCTTTTCAATCCCATAATGCATGATATTTGGGATAAAAACTATCCTATTTGCTCCCCCTGGTCTCATACTAACCATGCCAAAATTCATCTAAAGCGTTTCAGTGGCCTGAAGCCTGAAGAGGTAACAGGCAGAAATACTTTCATATTTATTTTATTTATTATTAATAAAAAAAAACAACGGCATTTTTCAATCAGTATGTTAGGTTATATTAATGTAATTTTTTATCCAATAAAGGTTATTTTTTAAATAAGACTAATATGACCCAAGCACAAGTGTGAGTACGTAGTTGTAAAAAAAAGACATTAGTATGGATATGGATAGTATGGATTGAAACATGAGCTATTATTAGATAATATGAATACCATTTGTTTCTTCAGGTACGCTACCCAGACCGCATCACACTAATCCGTGGAAACCATGAGTCTAGACAGATAACACAAGTATATGGCTTCTATGATGAATGCTTACGAAAATATGGTTCAATTACTGTGTGGAGGTGAGTCGACATTCTATTGCTTGATTTGATTTACTTTTTTATCATCATCCTATTATCCGCAGGATTCAGGAAGTTTACTGTTAGACATAAGCCAAATGCTCTGTCTGCCCCATTAGGGATAAAGACGTGATAGTATGTATGTATGTATGTATAAGCCATAATCATTCACTATGGGTTAATCATTCACTAAGGACTTCCAAAAAGACCAGATGAAAGAGGCCTGCATCCAGTGTTTTCCTACAACCTTGTAACTATTTTCTTGCTTTTGTAATATTCAATTAGGTATGAAATTTTTGAAAATAAAAATAATCACTGACTGTCAAGAATGCCATCTCGTGATGAGTAGCGATCTACCGATACGACTTGATATCCGTAGCGCCATCTATTTTATGCTAGGAAAAACCCTGACTTTCAAGTGTTAACCTCTAATAATTTTTAAACGGCTGAACCGATTTTCATCAAAGATAGTTAAGGATGAAAGCAACGAAACTTGCATCCACTTAAAAAAACCGCATCGATATCGGTCAAGCCGTTGCCACCGACAGACAGTCATTAGCGTCATATTTATAACACCTATAACTTATAAAGCCCCTAAACCTCAAAACTTACTTACCCCTCTTTTTTGTTAAGGGGTAAAAGAATACGCGCCACTAGCGGTCAAGTAGCGCCTTGTAAGAGAACCTAAAAAACAAGTTGATTTAAAGGATACAGTTTCTAATAAATATTTCATTTGAAACCCTCGGCTGTGTTTCAACAAATTGAATATTTATTACAAGATGAATGTGTAATATGGAATTGTTTATCATAACTTTTCTAGAACCATAAAGTTTATGTTTATTTTATTCAATAACATTATTTTGTCATGACATGACATAGCTTCTGTATCTAGCCTGCCATATTTTGTACTAGCTGAAGCTGAAGGCCTTGCCTTTGATTACATTTGATACTTTAAAACTTTGTTTTGAACCGCGAGCGCATAAATATTTTTTTACATTTTTAACTTTATAACATTCTTTTTCATCTTAGCACATTCCTGGTTGCATCCTCAGCTCTGCTGCTTTAGAGGTGCACTTTCACGCTTTTTTTTTCTCTAAAATGCATTAACATTTATTGTCTTTGTAATATTGTCTGGCTGCCGTGTATTAGCTGGCAATAAACACAGTTATCATCATCATATCAGCTGCAGGAAGTCCACCGCTGGACATAGGCCTTCCCCAAGGTTTTCCGAAACGACCACACAATGACATACAATTTTCCACAGATACTGCACAGAGATATTCGACTACTTATCTCTTTCTGCCATCATTGACGGCCGGATATTCTGTGTGCACGGTGGGCTCAGCCCGTCCATACAGACTCTGGACCAGATCCGCACCATAGACCGCAAGCAAGAGGTGCCGCATGACGGACCCATGTGCGATTTGTTGTGGAGCGACCCTGAAGGTAACTTATTCATTTATTTTCTAGGTGATGCCTGCGTCTTCGTTTGAGCGAAACTTTAAAAGCTTAGCCTATTTATATAAACTGCGAAAAAATCCGATAAGGAGTTATGGAGATTGTTTATTCGTTTGTTTGTCTGTGTACAAACAGACAGACAAAAAAAACTTTTTTGTGTTCTGATTCCATTTTTATGCACAGGCACGCAGTTGCTACTGTTTTATTATATATTATATGAAGCCCGCGAGTCTCTATTACTCCTAGGAAAATGCTCATTAGGTTATACAACTTTTGTTAAGGCGTAATTTTTATATTTCTTATAGTTATCTGGACCATCATGGTTTTGCAACTAGTGTTCCATTTAAAAAAATCATCTTACCCTATGTTGCCCAGCCTCAACAGCTGTATAACAAAGTTTCATTAGAATTCGTCCAGTATTTCCGGAGATTAGCAGTACAAACAGAAAAACAACGAGACAGTTTTTTTTTTAATTCTTACTCTATTACTAGGTCTCCATCGCACCAATTTTTTTTTTTTTTTAAATATATTCAATGTACAGTCACATTTATTTACTGTTTTATTATACGATTGCGAAATAACCTCATAGTTTGGTTCATTTGAAGGTGTCCATAGACAAAATCTATTATAACATTATTATTTTAACATTAGAATAGAAATTAGTGACATTGGTTAAGTCTAAAATAGCAAACTATGTTTTTGAGTATTAATTTTATTCGTGAATAAGTTACTTCTGGAATTAATGGTAGAAAAACAGATTTCAGTGGCAGGATTACTCAATGGCGTGTTACGTCAGTGAGCAAACGAAGGAAGTGGGTAATTTAGTCCACTGCCAGGTAGGTGGGCTGTCAATTGAATCTTCCGTACTAGAAGTATTAAGTCACCTGTGTGACCAGACTTCCAGGATTTAAATATAATGTTAATGATTCTCTTTCAGTTATTGCCAGTGCCCAAGGATAGAGGTGAAGACAGAGTCAGAAACGTATGATTGTAATTAGTCCGTCTTTTAGATTATTCAAAATACCCATATCTTTCAGCTGACCAAAAAGGTAAATATTTACCAAGATACGGAGCATCAAAGTTCCGGAGTAGGGTCTTGCGACGTCACGTCACCGCTAAGTAAAAATTGTACCTAACGTGACGTCATGCGAAGTTAAAATGCGCTGTGTTTTTTAATTTCATGTTTCTTTAGAGCATATTCGACACTCACTTTTTTGCTAGTCGGATGTGCTGCCATCTCTGTGTGTCTATGCTTACCCGCAACTACCAGTTACGCCTACTTACAGGCCCTCCAACAATTTCTATGGCGTGAGGTATCTGTTGCGTCAGTATTATATTTTTGGGGCTACTTTAGGCTACGTTAGTACTTATATAATCTTTGGATAAAGTGATCAATAAAGATGTATGGTGTTTCAGACACGCAAGGCTGGGGCGTATCGCCCCGTGGTGCGGGCTACCTGTTCGGCTCGGACGTGGTAGCGCAGTTCAACGTGTCCAACGACATCGATATGATCTGCCGCGCGCACCAGCTGGTTATGGAGGGCTACAAGTGGCACTTCAACGAGACCGTGCTCACTGTGTGGTCGGCGCCCAACTATTGTTACAGGTACTGTCTGGCTTTTACCTAATAATTTAATTATTTATTTAAACTTTATGGCACAAAAAATAAGTACAAATGCCGAACTTAACGCCTAGTCTCTAGCGATCTTGGTCAAGTCGTCTGACCACCTATTGGGTGGGTGTTCTATGCTTCGATTGCCAGTATGTGGTCGCCATTCTAGAATCTTTTTGCCCCATCGGCCATCTTACCTAATAAATACTTTTTTTGATAAACACAAATGTTGTTCAGTAAACTCAAGACCCATGACAATTCGAAAAAGGCCATTAGCCAACTTGCCCTAGGTAGGGAGCGAACCTGGGGCGTATTGTAGCTTGTCTGCTTCTATACGAGCGATAGCATCCTCGCGACCTTGGTTCTCTTAAGCCATAATAATGCCAAGCAACAGTATTTGAATTAGTCTAATTAGAACTTGGAGCTAGAAGGTGGCTAAGAAAGTAATCGATTTAAAATATTTATAATCTTTTTCACAGGTGCGGTAATGTAGCAGCGATATTAGAACTAAACGAGAATCTGCAACGAGAGTTCACAATATTCGAGGCGGCCCCACAAGAGTCCCGAGGGGTGCCCTCGAAGAAGCCCCAAGCGGACTACTTCTTATAATGTTCCATACAATAGACAATTGAGAAACAATCGACGTCTAGTATTACAGTTTTTAATGTAGTGACAAAACATTTCGGTTTATTCTTACTACTGGCCAGCATTAACACTGGCAAAAAAGAAAATTAATTTTCTTTTAATTCGACACTGGCAGAAAGAAAATTAATTTACTTTTGATCTGTGTTCCATTTTTAAGTGTTGATTAGTACGCGATTTTACTTAGAACAGGACCTTGGCTATTTTCTATTGCCATTCTCTTCATTTCTGTGTGAATGTGACAAGGACAGTAATAGAAAATGGTCTTTTGAGGTTCTTATTCTTAGTTGAAAGGCATATTAATCGCAAGTTATGATGACCAATGGCAATAAGCCATCATTTCAATGTGGAAATATTTTATTGTGATTTTAAGACTGGTAAGTGTAGCGAGTGGAATGTGTTTAGTTTACAAACAGTATCTGTGTGTCGCTTAACAAGTTTCTGAATGTGGATTGGACCAATTTGAAGTGTTTAGATTGTATTGATGTGGTCAACAGAGATACAAACATAGTTTGTAATATCGGTCATAATGAAGTAATTTGTTGAACTCCTTGACTTTGAAAACAAAGCACATAATTATAGATGAAGACAAATCACATAGATTGAGCTGGCTTCAAATTTAATTTTAAACTCTTATCTTAGCTCACATCTGGGATACACCGATTCTTTTTTAATAGCCTAAATAGTGTCCCATTGTTGGGCAATAAAAAAAATATTGTGGAGTTTTTTTTGGAATGAAGTTACAAAAATTTATGCCCCTAAAATAGTACGGAATTGTTTTACACTTTTTTCGCCTAGCCTCCATCTGCTAAGCCCTTACCGTTCGGAATGGAACTTCGTTCCAATAGAAATAAAGATATGTAATTTGTTGACCATATTGATTGTATAGTAATTTTATAGAACTATGTTAAGCGACATACTAAAGTTTTGATTGAGTCTTGGAGCGTGGTCTTTCAACATTTCTCATTAAATATGCTATAGTTAGGCAGTATGTTTGTCGGATTGCAGAATATGTATATGTTGCACTTTTAAAATAAAGCTTGGGTTGAGTCGAAATTGGAGTGCCATTTTTGAAACACTGAGTCAAACTAATGATCTTTTCGTACAAAAACTGTTCGTTTAGTAAGTCCGTGTTTCAAAAAATGGGTCCACTGAGCAAGGAATACGCGAAGATCATCCGCGTGAATGAACCCTAGTTTTTGAATATAATGCCTAAGCTGAAGGTGGATATTGCTTTAATTGTCCGACCACTCTCTTAGGCGTTTAGATGGCGGTATGTGGTATAGTTTTACCCATCTATCCTTACCTTACCGAGTAGATAGGGTAATAGTGTAACCACAGCTCTCACGATAAGAGTAACAATTTTCTAGGAAGCTGTAAGGGCTCTAATAAACGAGCGACATTGTTAGTCGCCGCCCTGGGTGGCGGGCATACATCGCTCGACTTGATTAGAGCTCTAAAAGCCAATTCCCACTGACTAAATAGTGTAATTAACTACCAAATTTAAAACAAAAAAATTACCAATATTTAAGAGCTGCGGTTATACTGTCGCTCGTCTATTAGGGCTAATTCACACTGAAACGGCAGCGGCTGGCAGCTTACTTTATTTACTGTTAAACCATTGTCAGCTTTATTTCTATTGCGAAATACATAAAATAGCTTGAAAAAGACTAGTGTCGCTAGCAACTGCGAGGAACATACTGTGCATTTTGTCATAAAGGTGAATATGGTTTGACACTGAACTGAAAGTGCGGTGCCAGCCGCTCCCGTTTCAGTATGAATTGGTCCTAACAGACAACCGAAAGTATACCTGTGCAACTTTTTGAATTAATTTTGGTTGTAAATTACACTATTTAATCAGTTATAATGAGCAAAAGCTCAGAAAATGGATGTCTAAACTATACCACATATCATAAATGTATTGTTTAAGCTGATAAATTTTCTCATTGTATGTTAAGAGTTTCAATCAAGACCGAGTAAAATTACATGTGATGAACAATGAATAGAATAAGGAAACAATTTTATTATTAGTGTTAGGCCGATACAAGTATGGTCACTCGAACACTGCCGTAAATCATAAATGTAAAATAGACTAATTGACAAGAACGGTTAATTTTGTGTTAGCATTTAAAATCATGTACCTAAGAAATTGTTTGATTGATACAAATATAATTATAGTAAAAGAAAGTTGTTTACTTCATTTTGATGTTGTTAGAGTGAAGAGCTGAATAGTTGCAATTGATTTGCCAGCTCTTGTAAATAGAAATTGAAGCTGTATGGCCTATTTACTATGTCAGCACTGTTTTAGACATTTTGTTGACTCTAAACATATTGCAACGTAAGTGTTCATTCTAGTACGTAATTTGAGTAAAGGCTTTGCAGAAAAATAATATTTGTATGGCTTATTGCACAAAAAACAGCAGTATGTAGACAATGAAAATAGAGCTTTCATAATAGTCCCTCTAACATAGACACTTTTATACAGACATAGTCTGGCTTTTATTTTGAAATTACATGTCAGATTTCAGTAAAATTTTGTCATTTCTAAGGAATTGCATACATGTAGGCATATAATTAGTTTTCAAATTCAAAATAAGGGGTTGTAATTCCACTTAGTTTGCAAATGTCGAAGGCGTTTTAGAAAAAAATTTCGACGAAACATTTTTCAAGTAATGTTAAAGTAAAAATAAATATATTATTTTTTCTGCAAAGTCGCGTATAAAAAACAGTAACAATGGCGTAAATTCTGATCTCATATCCTTGCTGTTTTTTAGTAAATAAATACCCATTGAGATAAATTTATCTGTACGGAGTGTTCATTATATCATGCATGTGGTGCTTTTGACAAGTTTCAAGCAGCCTGTGCAATCTACAATGTTTTTCCTATTTACCTTAGCTTTACTCATCTATTCATTGTTTCAACAAATAATTCCTCTATCAATTCTAAACAATTTATTTATGTCCTAATGTAAATGTGTAATTCAAAAAATGATGACCATTTTGTATTCCTACTTCTTTTTTTATACAATTATTAAAATGAAATGCCATTGTCACAATTTGCTTTTATTTCCTACTAAAAACAAAACACAACAAAATAAAAATCTGTCTTGAGGTAGTACATCACAAATCACAATATGATTTTGAATTTATCACAAATATTATAAAGAATTACACAACTCTGGTAAGATATCCCCACATTTAGTGGAAACTTTAATGTCAACTATGTCATCTGCCCTTGTGGGTCCTATATTTAATACAGCTACACATTTGTTCTCTTCTTTGGCTTGTAAAATTATCCTATAGCTAGAATACACTGTCAAACTTGAACCAAGAACGAAGACTGCATCACTGGACGACACTTCTCTCCTGACTTGTTCCACTCTCTGCTTAGGTACATTGTCACCAAAGAAAACTATGTCAGGTTTCAATGGATGTTCACATTTTGGGCACAAAGGAGTTCTGAAACTGGTTTCTTGTTCCTAAAAAGAAAGTAGATAAAAACGAATGTAAATGTCGTGACTTATTCAGTAATTATCACAAGCTTTTTGGACTATGCACTTGCCCTAAAATAAAAAAAGTGCTTCAAAGTGGACTTTAGGCTCTTAGGCGATTGGTACACCGCTCCAAACCTTGTAGAACGGGAGGTCAACAAATTTGGTAACGATAACGTAGACGGCTGACTTTGGTTGCAAACAATAAAGATCACCTCTCTGATGCTAAATATGTCGGTCTGCCTGCGTGAAGTGGTTGCGTTACTTAGATGGTTTGTTCCACTTAAATCACCTGTCGAAATTGGCCAGGTTATTTAACTCCACAAAAAAGAGTACTTAAATTACCTGAGGTCAGGTTATTTAAGTCGACTACTAAATTATGATACAATTATTCCACTTAAATCACTCATAAATCTCGGGTGGTTTAACTCGACCAAACAGTCAACTTGAATAACCTGTCTGTCCCATCAAGGATAAAGATATATGTTTATGAAAGCTTTGGGAGAGGCCTTTGTTCAGCAGTGGATGTTATGCGGCTGAAATGATGATGATGATGATGATGTATGTTTAGCTTATTTTGAGCATTTGATTTGATCCTAGAGAACAACCCATCGCGCGTATAAGTATACCTATCACCTATCGCTATACATACCACCTATACATTCCTTAGACAATATTTTTGGATATAAGTACTCGTAAGTATCATAAACGCTGACAAAAAAGTTTCATGCTAATGTGTCTGTCTGTGGCATTGTAGCGCTCGAACGGATGGACCGATTTCTATGCGTTTTTTTCATATGAAAGCAAATTCTCTTGCGCTGGTTCTTGGCTATATCTTATAAAACTATAAATTAAACGTAAATTAAAAAAAAAAATCTAGCTAAGTAGTGTTTTCGCTTATCAGCCGTAAGTACCTGGCTTTGATGTTTTAACATAGCACCAATAATAAACGCTGCATAGATATGACACTAATATTATAAAGGCGAAAGTTTGTGAATGTGTGTATGTTTGTCACTTCTTCACGCGCAAACGGCTGGACCAACTTTGATATTTGATTGATTTATACAAGAAGTTGACACCCTGGTTTAACACATAGGCTACTTTTTTCGCGGGTAACACCGCGAGGCGCTGCTAATTATTTCATAAATATTTAAAATGATCAAGTTAAGTCTATTTAATATACCTATTATACCTATTTATTAGAATTTTTATCCAAAATCATGTTGTAAACATTCACAAAGATACAGCGCTTCAAAGTTTTTGGACTAGGGGTTAGTGACTTATGGTGGATATTTTTTTTTTACAGTAGGTAAATTTATGTTAATTTTTACTCACTTTTTACAAATTACAATTATATTTTATACTTCGATGTTATTTTTTTACAATGGTTGTTACATACTGAGGGTGGTTAATATTTTTGTTTTTCATAGTAGTAGATGAAGACAAATCTATGAAGTTTTTATTAAACATTTTGTAAATGAGTACATATATTTTTTGTACCTACGTACTAAAGTACGTAGGTACAAAAAATATATGTACTATGTTATTCCGACCAAAAAAAAACTAAACTTCTTGACCCTAGTTTTAGCAAATAAGTTCACAAATCTTGAGATTGAGTTATTTGCTTACTTACGCCAACCATATGCACGCTTCTTTAAAAGAAGAAGAACTCCTAAATTATAATTGACCTGATTTTTAATTGATTTCACTAAATTTCACTAATGAACTTTTATGTAAAAAGATTTTTTGGTTGGAACAAAAAGTACCTAACAATCGCATTCACAAGTCGATTTACGAAGAAATTTTAGTTCACATTGGATTTCATTGCAACGGTATGTGACGAATAATTTTACTAAAGGTTGTTTTAAGTAAATATATACCAAGAAATAAATAAAAGTCTAGTTTATTTAAATCCTCTAGCCATAAGGTATTTAAGTTGTCTATCTAGTGGATTTAAATCACCTGGGTATTCGGAGTGATTTAAGTTGACCAACTTTGTAGTCGACTTAAATAACCTGACCTCAGGTAATTTAAGTACTCTATTTTGTGGAGTTAAATAACCTGGCCAATTTCGACAGGTGATTTAAGTGGAACAAACCACTTAGATATGGCGCCTGAAAAGTTGGTTATCGTGACCAAAAAAAAATTATAACGTGGACGGCTGACTCTGGTTTCAAACAATAAAGACCACCTCTCTGATGCTAAATATGTCGGTCTGCCTGCGTGAAGTGGTTGCGTTCCTTAGATATGGCGCCTGAAAAGTTGGTTATCGAGACCAAAAAATTATAAGGGAAATGGCTGATTCTGATTTCACATAATGAAGAGCACCTTTCTGGTGCTAAATATGTCGGTCCGCCTGCATCAAGTGGTTGCGTTACTTAGATATGATGCCTGAAAAGTTTGTAATTGTGACCAAATCTAAGGAACGCAACCACTTCACGCAGGCAAACCGACATATTTAGCATCAGAGAGGTGCTCTTTATTCTATTAAACCAGAGTCAGCCGTCCACGTTATCGTTACCAAATTTGTCGTGACCTCCTAATCTATTAATACTAATAAAAAAAGGCGCGGGGTCGTGGTGTCAGTGTGTGTGTATCTATACAAGTGGAATCCTATTCCTGCTTTCTACACAAATTGATATACTTTCACATAATGGGGCTACTTAGTGGAGTGCGGAGCAGTGTGCAAATCGTAGATTCGGAGAGAGCAAACTTGAACAAAGAGGATATATCAGAATAAAGATAAGAATTTCTATTACCAACCTTAGTCAGATCAACATCACCATCAGGCCGAATCATGCCAAAGTTGCTTTCCATGTGAGGGTTGTTTTTTAGCAGGATGTCCTGCAGTTCACTCCTTCCAATCTCATAGGGGCAATTGAGGCATTTAACAATATAACCTGTTCCATGTAATTCTATAATATTTTTGGACCCAGCCTTGTGGTGTAGGCGATCTACATTCTGAGTGACTATTGCTGTAACTTTTCCAGCCTGGAATCGTAAATTTATAAACATAATTATATGAGAATAGATCAAAGGCTTACTGGGCCATGATAGTAGTGAAGAGGCTCCAGTGTGGTAACCAATAGGATCACAAACAAAACCAATTCCATTTCACCAAATGTAAAGGGCTTGAAAGAGCCTAGGTGCAGAAAATAGCCCATGGAATCAGGTGAAACCAAGTATGGGGAACTTGGTCTGCCCGGCTCTTTTGCCACAAGTAGAAATGTGCAATACTAGTGGGGAGGCCGGCTCAACTGTACAAAGTCTGGTATTGATTTAAGATTTCATATTTTTTATGGATGGAGAACTGAGAACTCTAGGAAGGCTTCTTACAATTTTTTTTTATGATCACTCTGAACCACTATAGTAAAAAAAATTCTATGTCTATGACTAGGACCATGCAGAAAAGAGGTTCCCACCTCCTTATAAGAACTTTTGTTTACATCTGCTCTGCCAGATATTGTACAGTTTTTCCGGGAGGTCTCTTTACCCAATGATTAATCTACAGGGTTACTTTTTGAACACCAGCAAAATTTTGGAGCAAGTTTAGTGCATGCACCATGCAATACTCAACTATTTTCTGTAAAAAATATACTTAAAATCAATAAATTTGCTGATTTGTATAGGAAGCCGAATTTTTTGTTTTTCTATAATTGTGTTTAAGAAAGTATCGTGGACCAAACTAGCTCGATTATTGTTTTTTTGAAAAATAGTTCTTAATCATGGACCAAACTAGCTCCAAAAGTTTTTCCGCACTTGCCGGTGTTTAAAAAATAACCCTGTATACCTCTTGCAGCTCTGTAATAGAATGATGGGAAGCATTGGGCTGTATGTTGCTAAACCGTGGCCAGCCAACAAAGTTTCTTGCCCAGTATCGCTGGCGAACTCTGGGATACTTCACAAACTCTTGATATTGGATTGGTTTGTGATTACTACGAGCATATAAACCAACTTCCTCCGATCTATAGTCTGGTATTCCTGCAAAAAAATAGTTACATTCTGTTGATTGATTGAGTGGATTCTGTTTTCATTTACATGTAAGTTAAGAACTCAAACCAACAACGCGCCTTCCGTAGCACGAAGAATTTCTACTAACCACAGATCTGTTTTTTTCTACGTTAAAAAACACATTATGCAATATTAGTTTTGAATTTTTGTTGGCTGTGAACTTACCAGATTCAGTAGATATGCCTGCACCAGTTACAACTAGGATTTTTTCGTGTTTATTCAAAAAATCTTTCAATGTTTCGATGTCTTTGTGGTCTGGGGGTTTGTGTTTTGGAACATACACTATTTGCCTACATATAACTTTGAAATTAAATATCACAGCACGGTTAAACATTTCAACTTAATATTAGGACCTAATAATTTAGGTCTCTAACAAATGACATAATAGATTTGAAGAAATCTATACCAGACTACCACGCAATTTCTGTTTGATATAATTGGTTTGTACCTAGTTTCTTTCTGTCTGTGGCTGTGATGTGGTATGACAGTATGACATTGACATTTTACGTCAGAATCAGCTGTATGGAGATTGCCCAATAACGGGCGATCGTCCACGTACGGAATATTTAGATTCTAACTTTTTCGGTCATGTTTCGGCTCACCTCAACTCATCGTTCTTAAAAAATCAGAAAGTTTAAAAAAAATCAGCATATTATTAATAATTAATTCGCTAGTTTCCAACAAGTCAAATCAGATACTATATTCTAACGTATAAAAGATTTGTAGCACGTAGCACGTCGTGAAGTCATACTTTCTTGGAATCCAATAGCGCTCTTATTATCTGTTTTTCTGAAATAATAAATATAAAATTACGTCGAAAATGGATTGTGACGTTTTATTCCCATATCAGTACAAATTTATTTACTTTTGAGCCTCATGGAGACGTAATTTTTGAAATCACTTGTCACATTACGAAGGGTTTGTGCGAGCGTTTCCAAACGGGCGCATTTTTGAATCGGTAGTGCGAAGAATTTGTAACGAGTGGTCTTTAAACTCGTAGTTTTGACATTTGTAGCGTAGATGTCATCAAAACCAATCATGGGAAATCCGTTCCATTTCACTTTGCTTTTTTATTAATGTTCGAATTTTTAAAAAAACAGACAAATTAACGATGATTTCTGCGTAAAACAATATTGTTTTTCGCTGATACGACGGTTTCAATAATACGATCAATTTGTATTTTAAGCAAGCGGTGAGTTGGAGAACTACACGTTTTATATTTAGCTGAGTCCCTCAATGAAAAAAAATAGCACTCCTGGGTACTCCGGAGAGTAGCCAAGTTTTATGGGATTCAGTGCGTCCAGAAGTGCCATTACGTGCTAAATGAATGGTTTTTTCATACAAAAAACCGTTCGTGTAGTGACTCCGCGTTTGAAAAATAGCACCTCAGAGTAGTTAGAATCGGAATATTCCGTACGTGTATTTCCAGCCTTTGTCTTTGAATATAGAACATTCAAGAAAATTCCGCAACCTAATTTTGCTAGAAAATTTAAAAACTTATTCTGTCAAAGTCTATTTATTTATTGTTGTGTACCTACTGTGTGCGTGTGATTTGCGAAACAAAATAATTTGAATTGTTGTATATTTTACCGATTGGAAGTAATATTTTGCAAATTCTGAAGTGAAAGAAGCATAAATGGATGTTTACGGGTACCCTCCGTATCAATATACGCAATCAGACGAGCTGGCAAAACAGATGTTTGCCCACCAGGCATTGTCTTCTGTTCCTTACCATCAAGAGATGCCTGAGGCAAGTGTGATGCCTGGACCAAGTGCGATGCCTGGGCCAAGTGTAATGCCTGCCCCTTCCGGTTCTCCGTGGAACATGCAAGGTCTTCCTTGGGGTTTGTCATCCCCGCCAAATTTAGTACAGTTCACTGGACAAGCACCACCTCCATTAGAACCTAAAATAACACCCGTAATACATTGTAAACGAAAGAGTTTGGATGTGGAGCCCATAATGTAAGTACACGGGGTAGCTTACAAAATTATTACATTTGTCAACTATATTATACTTACATTTACATGTAAGCAACAGTAGTACTTTCACCGACATAACTGTATGTATATCTAATTTACACAATGTGTGATCGACAACTGCTTGAAAAGGCGACTCAGAATGCCTATGTACCTATACAATTATTACTTATTACTTCAGTAACATACACCTAATCACATCATTATCGCTTCTAGGGTAGACAGAGGCAAGGTCTTAAAACCCACAGGGCACATTCAATGTGACAGATTACACACTGCTTGAAAATTTCAAATATGGTTCACATTGACAAAAAGTTGTTCATTTTGATGGGCTGAATTCACCCTTGATTGTCTATTTACAGCCAAGTCAAAAATATCTTAATTATCGTAGGATATTTATAATATCTCTTATCCTTTCCGCTGTCACTGGGTGGAATTCCACCTGGCTTCCATTGTCGAGTTAATTATTATTGTCACTTTTTTTTGTCATTGTTAGCCCCTTAAAGTCATTCAATTAATTTTCGTTTTATCTTTACAGACCTGCAAAACAACTAATCACTGAAGAGAAAATGGCAGCCCACCTCAACGGCTTACACATATCTTCTGAATACACTCCACATAGTCTGGCTTCCGAAGAGCTAATGGACGTAAACATGGATGTCCAACCCACATCTACTGCCAGTTTAAATGACAAACTCAAGGATAAGTTCAAAGTTGTAATCTCAGAGGAACTTAAGAAGATACAGAGTGAACCACTGTTGCCTCCTTCACTTATTGAAAGGTGGGTATTAATTTTCATATTTTTTTTTTACTCTTTTTGAATCAGTGATCTTGGCTTAAGTCTATTGTCAAAGTCAGTATTTGACAACCTCCGTGGCGTAGTAGTCATGTTAGTTCGCCACCCAGAGGTTTTCGGTTCGATCCCCAGTCTGTGAAAGTTGGTAAATAGCCATTTTTAAATTGTCCGGTGCCTTGTATGTTTATTTATATATGTATTTGTTAAAAAATATCATATTATGATTTTAGAGTTTCACGGTCACAATTACTGTTATTAGTATTACGGGACTTACCGTCGGCCAGCGAACATGATGGCAGAAGGGCCGTCGAAATATCTGGCAAAGAACGATATTAATCGCGGTAAGTCCCGTAATACTAATAGCAGTAAATATCATATTGTTGAGTTAGTATCCCATGACACCAGTCTCGAACTTACTTTGGGGCTAGCTCAATCTGTGTGATTTGTCAAAAAAATAAATGTATGGCATGTAACTTACTTATACCCAAATTTGGATGTAGTTTTCATAATACAAAGAAGTAGTTTCCAAGGAACATTTAACTTTCAGGTTAGAAAAACCACATATGTCACTAGTTGTATGGAAACCCAAGGAAGAAATCCTAAAGATAAAAGAAGCGGCCGAAGAAGATAAATCTGAAACGGAGGAGGAACAACCCAAGAAGAGAAATGGAGTGTTGGTTACGGAATTCACTGGCATGGATGTGGAATTGTGATAGTACTGGGTGTCCCAGTGGTATGTGCTTTAAATGAACTTAAGTATGTAAAACTCAAGTACCTATCTTTTGTGCTACCTTGAATATGCTACTTTTGTATCTGTATCCCTTATTAGCGCCATACCACTTCAGGGCGTCCGCTAAATGACGGGTGCACGCGGCGAATTCAGTCTATCTCTGTCGCAATTTGTACGTGCGAAAGAGACAGTTGACACGCGAAGGTTTCTGCTATCTCTTTCGATCTTAGGGTTTGTAAAAGAAATAGATTGAAACCCGCCGCGTACGTACGACCGCGTCACTTAGCGGATGCCCTCAGACTGGAACGGCAGCGGCCGGCAAAGCTCTTGTCACACCATAATCACCTTTATTTCTATCTGCCAAATGCAAAGTATATATAGCTTGAGAAAAACAATAGTCCACAAATCTTTATCAAGCTATTCAATACTCCATTTGTTTAGGTATTTAAATAAATGTAAATAACCTTCACATGTCTTTTTATTGAAATATACACTTTATAAATCAATACCTTTGCAAATTACAAAGTAATTATGTAATTTATAATTTATAACATAATTACTTTGTAATTCGCAGAATTATTGATTTATAAAGTGTATATTTCAATAAAAGACATTGTTTACATTATTTAAATACCTAAACAAATGGAGTATAGGCATTTTGCAGATACAGATAAAGGTGAATGAATATGTAACAGTGTAGTGCGCTGTCACTCACTGCTGTTCCAGTGTGAATCGGCGCTTAAATAACTTTTTCGAACATTTCAAAGTTTTTAGCCAATTAACATATTTAGTGTAGTAGGTAATACTAGTTGGTAGGTATGTTATGTACCTATGTTAAAGAGTAATGGAGTGTGAATTACAGAAAAAAATGACAAAAGGTTTTCAGTAAACTTTGATTAGTAGTAAAAACTGCCACAGATCTCCATAATACACATTTATCTCTTGGATTTTGCTATATTAAAGGCAGCACAAAAAGCCTATTGAAATTCATATAACAGTTTTTAATTAGTAGTATTGTAAAAAGTTTTATTAATGTCTGCTATGGATAAATAGCATTAGTTTACATAAAAGAAGTACTGTATAAAACTGCACTAGACAAGTCCACGACTGCTCATCATGGAATGTCTGCTGTGGTGCCATTTTTGAAACACAGAGTTTTTTGGATGGAAATAATAATTTGTTTGGTGACACTGCATTTCAAAAATGGCACTTCTGTTGAGGTCTTTGATTAATAAAATGTTAATACTATTGTATTTTGACCTATAATATTTTGGTTTTGTGAATTAGCATGTAGTTTCATACCAATAATCTAAGATGAGAGTGTATGATTTTTTTTTATGTTAGATCATGTTTTTTGTTGTACATTTTAAGCTAAAAAAGAACTGATTTTTTGTTTAGTTTTAAACAAATATTTCATCTAAGCATGTCAGCACAATTTAAGCATTCAATGGTAACTTCTAGGTTTTTAAGTCCGTGTAAATACTATCAACTAATTTGTATGGGAGTTATGTGAGAGTGAATATGAGGCAATTTGATTTTGTACTGTTATAATTATCCAAGAATAAACGTGATATTTAAATAAAAAGTTTTATTTACTTTTCAGAAACCTCTCACACTATGCTCTTGAGATAAAAATAAGATAAAACAATGTTTTTGCACCAACTATGAGAAAAATTTATAAAGAAAACTTAAAATAGAGGTAGGTCATAGGATTATATAAAGAAAAGAAAAATTCAGCCAAGTAGCAATGAAAATATTTTATTATTCGCAAAACACAATATCTGGAGTTCTCATTTATCTATAATATCAATATGCATACGGTCTACAATACTGATAATATCCTATAAATTTTCAAAAAATATCTTTTAAAATATCTAAGTAAAATCTCCATCATCTGGCCTTTGGCGATTTTGTTAAATCACAATAAAATAATTACTTCATTAAAGTATATTTATTTATCTTATTTCGTTAAAAGTATCATGTAACTTAGACTTATATATTCGTATACAGTCTTTTTTAAGTTGTACATTATGATAAGTTAAACCTATTTATTTTTATTTGTTTTTGTTGATTTTAAATAACCCAAACTATTGTACTGTGATTGACTTGGGTATAAAACTTGGGCCTTACTCCGAAGTACTCCTAAACGTGACTCGTCCAATACGTACGAATCGTCGTATTCTTGATACGTGAAATATATTACAAAGTACATAGAAAGTTAGTTGTATATAGTACGTAAATGCTTAGTATCTTATTTTAAATTGTTTGACTTCGTGACAAAGCCACGGTACTAAACCGTGACAAAGCTTTCGATGAATTTCAATTGGGAAGTAAGGTCCTTATTTTCACACAGATCATTTTCGGTAGTACCACTTTTGCCTGGCTAAAATATTATTAACTCTTTGGCAGAGGATGATTTTAAAAATATTACTTTTAATTGTTTGTATTGCATAGTCTTCAGATATACGTACGTACTAATTATTTTAAAAATATATTAATATATTAATGTACATTGGAAGCACCGAGACGTATCAATAAAATAAAAACAATACATAGGTGACAATTAACATATTCTGAAATTTCGCGTCATCTAAATAACAAATTAGGTAATAATACAGAATATATAATTTTTTTTTAGTATTCTAAAGTAAACGCTACAAAAAGCGACGACTTAGACGACGACGCGAAACTTTGACGGCATTTTATTACCGTAATAATATTTAATTATTGTTTTGTCTTTATTTTAGTAATAACTTTATTGTTACTAAAGCACACTTCTTAATAATAACTAGCGAAATATAACTAAAATTTCTGACACCTACCTACTTGTCATACAAGTGGTCGAAATTTTAAAAACTAAAGGAAATAATCTTTCGATTTCGTTCATCATTCGAGCTGTACAGGGTATCTATTTATTTAACTCATAATTATCGAAATAGGTATATTTACAAATTTCCAACTATAACTAAAACTATATGAGATTTAAAATCTCAACATAACTTACAAAACAAGTGTCAACATTTTAAAATACTGTTTACAAATTGTTAACAGGTTTTTCAACCCTCCACGCTTTGATTGAGATGTGCGAGTAGATTATAGACAAATATTTACTAGTCTTTTTTATAATATCTGCGAGATCTAATAATAATATGAATCTTTTTCATTCTCTTTACATATTTTCGGATCAAATTGGAATTGAAGTCCAGACTGCCGATATCGGTCTCTGTTAATACATAGAATATAAGCAAATGAAAATGAAATTAATTTGCTATGCTTAATAAACCTAAATATTTTATTTTGTGACATCATTTCAAAATTTTAAAACCTTTGAGTTCTTGTAAGTATACGAGTAAAGAAAGAACAGAAAATAATCCAAGAGAAAGGAGTTCAAAAAGGACATCGGAAAAACCATTTAATCCATAATTCTACTTAACATTCCCGAAGTGAATAAGGTTGAAATACTTCCATATCCATCAAGGCAATTTGCATTCAACTGATCCGATATCTGGTCTTGATAATATCCGTCTTTACACAAAAATGATAAATTATGTTGAGCAAATATGATACCAAAAATAATACACACTTGTTTTACACAAGTGTCAAGTATACAAGGTATTTATGTTTTTTGTGCATTCTTTATTTTTCCACATGCATGAAACCAGAAACCATTCCGTCCATGAAGAAACTACACCACGGCTTTCACTTCCGTCGCTTCTGATGGCTGACGCGACACAGATGTTTGCACAAGGATTTTCTATCAGTAAACTGATATAAACTGTGCCGATTCCACAAAATCTGGAATGACCAGGGTGAAGGCACTGATCAAAACATGTTGACTTTAACAGTAGCGGTGTCCAGGTCCCGCTTCATATTCTCCAGCTGTTCGATGTCCTGCACCGAGGTCTCGCACTTCTGCACCACCAGGGAGTGGTAGAAGTGGATCGCAAACGCCACGAATACTATCAGCACTGGAACACAAGACAAAATTGGTTAAGTTAGTAGGCCTACAAAAGAAAATCGTGCTTACAATCTTGTTGGAACGAAAAATGGTGATACAAGAGTTACTCTTATAACAAGTGTTAATACGGTATTTTACTCAATTATTATTATTACTTACTAATATTCAAATCAAAGGAACATAATACGAAACCGAAAACAAAATGCTCTTTTTAATCTGCCCGAAAATAAGTAAGTTATAAGATACTTTTGAAGGGGAAACTGTCAAGAAAAAGGATGCACGTACAGCGCTTTTGACGTCACTGCTATTAGGTCTCGTGCGTAAGAAAGAGATAGTGAGAAGGAAGTCACGCTCCCACTCTTATACTTGAAATGGTAATTACTACTTCATAAAATTTTTATACTTACAGCGTGGAAAGGACATATCCGTAATAAATCGAAAAAAATTGGCATTTCCATACTACTAAAGTGTGCAGCCGCCCGGGCACTTTGTATGGGAATGTCATTTTATTTTTTGTTCTTTTACTGTTATTTTAATTTTATTTTACTATAGTGATCTTGTATAGGCCGTGGCTCAATATGCAGGATGACTTTTTACCCACCAGCCAAATTTTTAGAGCATGGTCTGACCTTGATACTGAACTACTTTCTATAAAAACAATTAACGAAAACTGAAAATAAAAATTCGGCTTCCCATACATATCAGCGCTTGGCCAAACGAATTTTGTATGGGCGGACGAAAACTTTTTGTCGATTTTTAATAAAATTTTTTGTGGTTTAGTATCATGGACTGACCTTGCTTCAAAAATTTGGCTGGTGGGTAAAAAGTCATCCTGTATTACGGGTATGTCCCTTGTATAAAATATTAGGCAAAAACATACAATAGACTATTACCTGGTATGACGATAACGGTTGCGGCAGTCGCTGCTGCGAACGAGTAGTCCCAGAACTTCACCCAGCACAGGATCGCGATCTCCACCAGGAACAGGAATAGTCCTGAAGGAAGAGCATCAGTTGTAATCATAGTTGCCACACAAAATTTCGTCAAAAATCGCATTCTATTTCTTTTTTCTTTCATATTCGAAATTAAAGACTCAGCATTAGTTACATCGGAAGTTGTTCATGTTATAAACATAATTAATTCTCTATAGAATAAATAATACTAAGGTACTCTAATTAGTATATTATTACTCTGTGGTACAGTATTAACTTTTGATTTCTGCGCACTATCGGTCAGCGCTAGAGTTTCGTGCCGCTACCTGTACAAGTCAAACCCTAGTGCGGATCAAACTAAAGCCAGTACCAAGGTACCTGCTTAAGGGTCCCCCGACCCTAGACCAAAATACAACTTTCCATACAAACGTAGTCTACGTTTTATTTCAAAACGACATGTCCGATTTGGGCAAAATTTTGATATTTCAAAGATATTGCAATTATCTAGGTTTATAACTAGTTTCCGACAGTAAAAATATGAACTTGAAATAGAATATAGTGTTTTTTATCATTTTTGAACATTAGTATGGGAAACTTCTAAATCGTTATATTTTCTTTCCAGTTCATAATTTTACTATAGGAAACCAGTTATAACCCTAGATAATTGCAATTTCTTTACAATTATCAATTTTTACCGGAATCTTACATGTGGTTTCAAAATTAAACGTAAGTAGACTACGTTTGTATGGAGAAGTCTAGGGTCGGAGGACTCTTAAACCACTCGGCTACCACCACTTCCATTTCGATTTCTATACATATAATAAAACTGTAAAAAAAGAGTGTCTGTACAATAAATATACTTCCAAAAAAATATTGGGCGCGATGGACACATAGTAATGAAGTAAGATTTAAAAAAAAAAGTCTGTCTGTTTGTACACGCTAATCTCCGGAAATACTGGACGGATTCGAATGAAACTTTTTTTGTTATATAGCTGCTAAGCCTGGGCAACATATAGGGTATAAATGATTTTGGAAAATGGAACACCTGATGCTGAACTATAATGGTCTCGCCAAACTATAAGAAATATAAAAATGACGCCTTAGCAAAAGTTGTTCAGGTTTTGGTTAGTCTTACCTAAAACTGTACTAAACGCCCACGCCAGCTCAATGAATCCCCTCATTCGTTCATGGGGCGAGTCCCTCAGCGCCACCGCCGGCCCTCCCGGCGATTCCATCTTGCTGACCGCGTCGATATTCGGCAGCAGATACGTTGAGATCATCAGTGCGAATATGTGGACAGCTACTAGAACCGTGGTGCATACAGCAAACATCACGAATAGCCATTCTGGAACGTTCGTTGGCTCGTTTATTTGCAGCTCTACCATGGCTACCATAGCGAAACCTGGAAATTGAAAAGTGATTTTGAATAAGCTGATGGAAGTTTTTTACGAAAACCTATTGGGCGCTATATTAAGTTATCAACTCTAAAGAAGTCCCTTCTTTGGCATCAAATAAATTAATGTGCTAGGCAAATTTAAAAACCCCACTGTCAAGAACGGATCTGCCGATACGACTTGATGCCCGTAGCGCAATCTATTATTTGCTAGAGAAAATTATTCTGGAGTTTAATTACCAAACTACCCAAGGATTGGTCCTGGTTTACCCTTTGGGTTGTGGGGATCAGACGGAAGTCGCTCTATGTAATAATCCTCGTCAAATCTCCTTGGTTAGGTAGCGGACCCCTGGCTCTGAAGCATTGCTGCTTAGGATGCAACCGGGAAAATACGCTCGGATGATGATAATCATATTGGACATCCCTGTGATTTTGTGATAGCTAACAACTTGTATTCACCTGATAGTAGTTCTGAAGTGGTCGCAGTAGCTTTCAGCTTAGCTCTGGACATGTGCAGCCGTCTCCACGACAGCCCATCCGACAGGCCTGCTGCCTGGGCCTCTGCCCCATTCCAGGCCCCGCCCGAAACCGGCATCGTCAGCGCTACTTCACTGACGCTCTGAAATGTGGAATTGATGCTTCAAGATGCTGGTAAAAAGAAATAATTACCCAAGTGCGAGTCGGACTCGCGTACGAAGGTTTCCGTATACCTACTAGCTATATAAAATCATGTTTGTTGTAGGGGAGTCCCACTTAAATATTTATTTTATTCTGTTTTTAGCGTAGCATCTGCGTGGCAACAGAAATATATCATCTGTGAAAATTTCAACTGTCTAGCTATCACGGTTCATGAGATACAGCCTGGTGACAGACAGACGGACAGTGGAGTCTTAGCAATGGGGTCCCGTTTTTACCTTGGGTACAGAACCCTAAAAACGTAAAATGTTACGCTGGTACGCTCTTACGATGTTGATAGAGTGCATGGCGAAAATATCGAGGAATCATATCGATATGCGTTGTGGCACAGAATAATTGCTAGTACTTTGTGGCTAGTAACGAACGTCACTATTTTGAACGTAGTCTTGGGCAATTACAGCATGATTACAGCCCTAAGCTCTGTTTTATAAGTTTTTTTTTTAATTTCACAGTGCAGTGGACTAACCGGCATACGGCCTATCGGACGTTACGCTTATGTTGATGAACCCACAGGAATTTGACGCAATTCTAATAGACTCGAGAACAGCGGTTCCCAAACTTATTTTGTCTACTGCCCACTTTGAGAATAAATATTTTTTTAGCGCCCCCATTTTTTCACCTATTTAAAAACCACTATAACTTCAAATTAAATTAATTAATTATTGTGACCTATATATGTATAATATGTAAATATTTATTCTCAAAGTGGAGGATGATATTTATGTGGTTGTTGTTGAGAGTCGAGAGCTCTTGCAGTCGTTGTTTAAGAGGCCTCCTAGCTAAATAAAGCTCCTAGCAAAAAAAAAACATATTTTTTCTGGGTCTCTTACCGCCCCCCTTGAGACCTGCAGCGCCCACAATGGGGCGTTATCGCCCACTTTGGGAAACACTGCTCTAGAACCTAGAACTAGGCCGGTATAATTCATTGGTTGATTGGCTGATTGTTCAGCCTTGCTCCCCTATCCCGCGTCGTTCCGTTCATATGAGTTGAATTGGTACAATATATGTATATGTTCAGAAACAATCCCTAAGCACTTAAATTTATGTATGTACTTACTACTTAGATACAAATTAGAGGTTATTTCATTATGTTAGGTATACGAGTATGTGGCAGTAGGATCGCTTCTTGGCCACATCGAAATCGGTTCATCCGTTTGACAGCTACGAAGCCAAACAGACAGTGGCATTACCTACACTTATAGCACCTTATAATTTTTTTTGTCGGTTTTAAAAAGCATTTAATTATCTAGGGTCTAACAAAATATACTGAAATTATTTTAAGGGCAAATTCAGTCCATACATACTATCACGTCTTTATCCCTAATGGGGCAGACAGAGCATTTTGGGTCTTGCGGTTTTATGCAGAGCCCAGGGCCGCAAGACCCAAAAGCCACTTTTAGCGTCATGGTGGGCGAGAAAATGGAAAAGCAATCAATACAGTGATGGGTTGCTAGCCGCATCGCCTGTTAACATGATTTGCATTTTTGCCCATTCCCTCGATCGGCTTTTACGATCTGCGTGGGAAGAGAAGCAGCTGGTACATTCTAAGTTTTTTTATTTCTCCCAGACCAGCATGGTATTCAGACCATGATACTAAATAACTTTCCCCAAGAAACAATATCAAAATATGAAAAGTAATTTTTGTCTTTTCATACGAGTTTACCGATCAGCTTGATACGAGTTTGTATAGAAAGCCAAAAACTATTTTTCATATTTCGACATATGTTTCTTGGGGAAAGTTGTTCACTATCACGGACTGAATTCACCCTTAAAATAGTTCAGTATATTTTATTAGAGCTTATATTATTATTTAAGAACAGGCTCACCATGGTATAATAAAATAAGGTATTCTCTGTCCGAGAACGAACTTGACTACGTCACGAAAGTGTTGCCACTGATTGTTCTTTTCAGTAAATTTAAGGACTTTCTCAATTAGTTCATTAATATTAAATAAAATGTTAAGTAACTTAGCTATTAAGAATCTCGCGATTCTCGCGTCATTCATCAATTCAAAATTTTATAAATTGATAAAATGGATTATTAATTTGAAATTGGTATATAAAGTTCAAAAATGCATTACGCTCGGGTAATTCAATTTCACACAGAGGCAACATATTACACTGATGACGTACTCAAGTTCTTCCTACGTCATCAGCTGTCACGGAGAGAGAATACCTTATTTTATTCTACCATGAGGCTCACCTTATAAGACTGGCTACATTGGCACGGACTCTGCAAGTAGCCCGGGCTGAGGAGGACGGTGGTAGCGGACTGGTTGGACACCATCCCGGGGGTGACGCACCCGTTGGGGCTGCTATATTTCGGACACACGTAGTCTAGGCTGTGAGGGGGGGTTATCGAGATCGTCGGGCTGTCCGTCGCAGACACTTTGAACCTGGAGACAAACAGAGAAACACGTTATGTTATGTGCTTAATAAAAATCTAGGTAGATAGGTCATCATTTCAGCCGCATGACGTCACTGCTGAATATAGGCCTCTCCCAAAGATTTCCAAAATGACCGATCTAGAGCGGCATGCATCCAGTGTTTCCCAGCGATCTTAGTCAGGTCGTCAGACCACCTTGTGGGTGTGTGTCCTATGCTTTGCTTGCCAGCATGATTATACAATTGCCACGTTGAGTTTATTACAATCTAGTTAGCTATACTGTTGAGAACACATCGGTAAGTAAAAATCATTTTTTTATTGAAGAAAGCTATTGTCAACTATCTGTTCGCGACTAATTGTGACACTAAACAGAAAGTAGGTACTATTTTTTTAGTTTCAGTCAGTATCGATAACTTATGGCTTGTATTGTACCGCGTTGCGAACTCAACCCTCTGACAGACATGAGTTTATGTAGTTTTTGTTTTTAAGGTCAAGATAAATAGATCCAAAGTCTAGTTCAACAAAAATGGCAAACAGAAATTTACTAGATATGTATGTACTTAACTTACTTACTAGTAAAAATACACTTAGTATTTAGTATTTAGATATTTAATAGCACTTTAATTTGTTACACTTTTATATGGATGCAAATACACAAAATACTGATTTGATGACAACCCGAAATAAAAATTCAAAGCTTTCTCCGAAGTTGACAGGTGTTTCTCATAATCATCAAAAAAGAGGGTAGATGTATACATTTTTATTAATTTGGCTTGACGATAATCAAAGATTTAGTCCTTGTTCTTTTCTTTTTTCTATGGGTACGTGCTCTAAATTTTAATTGAAATATTCAAAACTAGCGTTGAGAGTAAAATGAAAACGTCCGTTCGTCAACTTTAACTTCTTAAAATCCGATCATAATGAAAAAATAATAAAGTAAAGTAGGTACACATTCTTGACCAATCTTCAGAGTCACCTTTCAAACAAAACAAAAAAAACAACTTAGTCAATTTGGTAATCCGTAATCGCGTCATCGCGTCATTCTTTTCGGATCAACGGTGCACTCGTTTATTACAAATCAAACCATAACACTCCTTTTTAACGCAGAGCATAATCATCATCGATTTAGTTGGCCTGGCGAAGCAAATCTCTCCAGCTGATTCTGTCCTTGGCCTTCTGTTGCCAATTCCTCACTCCAAGCACCTTTATATCTATTTGGAGGTACCCCATCGAGCCATCTGAGTTTCGGTCTGCCGGGGATCTTTTCCCGTTGGGTTTACCATTTAAGAGGCGCGCTATAGCACCATAATGCTAATACTATTTTTAGTTATCGTCTTCTATTCGTAGAAATCTCTAAAAATAGGCGGTTACCACGAATCATCATCATTGAAATTTCCATTGTATGTATTCTTAATTAAGCGGGAAAATCCCATGAAAATGATTCCGAAAACCTTTTCGCATTCATATTCTAATATGTTTTTATAAATCGTTCTCGGAAGTTATGACTTCAGTGTTGGTAATCATGATACATACGTTTAAAGTACTTACCTATTGTATTTTTAAGGTAAACTAAAATTCTATCTATTTTTACCGACTTTCAAAAGCAGACCATCTTTTTAGGGTTCCGTAGCCAAATGGCAAAAACGGAACCCTTATAGATTCGTCATGTCTGTCTGTCTGTCTGTCCGTCCGTATGTCACAGCCACTTTTTTCCGAAACTATAAGACCTATACTGTTGAATCTTGGAATAGATGTATTATGTGAACCGCATTAAGGTTTTGACACAAAAATAGAAAAAAAACAGTAAATTTTGGGGGTTCCCCATACTTAGAACTGAAACTCAAAAATGTATTTTTCATCAAACCCATACGTGTGGGTTATCTATGCATAGGTCTTTAAAAGTGATATTGAGGTTTCTAATAGCATTTTTTTCTAAACCGAATACTTTGCGCGAGAGACACTTCCAAAGTGGAAAAAAGTGTGTCCCCCCCCCGTAACTTCTAAAATAAGAGAATGATAAAACTAAATAAAATATATGTTGTTCATTACCATGAAAACTACCAGCGAAAATTGGTTTGAACGAGATCTAGTAAGTAGTTTTTTGTAATACGTCATAAATCGTAAACGGCAATTTACCTTTCATTCAATCAACTCAAATATAAAAATTAAAAAAACATACTACAAGACTTTTATATTATGTTATTTGCTACTACGGAACCCTTCATGGGCGAGTCCGACTCGCACTTGGCCGCCTATTTATATGTATGTTCACCGATTATTCGAAGACGCCTGAACCCCATTGGGAAATTCTTTTTTTGTTAGAGGGGGTCTTGTCAGATGGTTCCATAGGAATTTCATCGAAGTCGGTTGTGTAGTTGGGGGTGGACACGGTTTTTATTTTTGAAAAATTATTAACGTACATCAAATTGGATAGGATTTCGCTATTAACAAGACAGATAACTAACTAGTAGATAGTACATATAATAGGCGATGCGGCGATGCTTTGGACATTTTTATCACCACGTAACGTAACGTTCACGGGTACATTTTACAGGCGTGTTTGGCATGCGCTGCGTGCAAACTAAAAGGGAGTTTAGCACGCTGTAACTGGGCTTGATTTAGCAAATTTCCTATCCAAGAGTGATTCTTCAGTACTAGTACTAATACGTATTCTGTGCCATGGTATTTACAGTGTTTTTCATGTTGGAATTGGAACTACAAACTTTAATGTAGAATTAGGTATCGTTAGTAGTTCTCTTTTGTGCAGTCTTTCAATTTCTAGACCTTTCTAATAAGTAGGCGAAAAGCTATATCTACTTGGTCACTATTTATGATTATTGGGTTTCTATCTATAAAACCACGATTTCAATAAGCGTGGCATTTTGGTGCCTTAGTTTACTCTGAGGGGTGTATTCCTTCGTCACATTTGACTGTAGTAGTTGAGAAAGTTATTAGTCCGGCTGGTTAGAGTACGAGTAGTAAAACCTCAACCTCCTCTGTACTTCGGAAAGCACGTAAAGGCATCTAAGAAGGTGGTTTTGAAGCTATATCAGAAGGCTTTCGGCAACTTGTAGAATCTGACAGCAGTGCTGGTCACTTACGCACACTAAAAACAAAGTGTAGTCATCATCATCATCATAAGCAGACCTATCTGTCTCCACTGGGCGAGCACGACCCTCTCTGTACTTCCAGATGCATACTTGGCCAGAGCAGCCAGAGGACTTGGCCTACAAACTCCTCGCTGGCTAGACGAATTGGAGAGGTCTCATTGATGTTTATAAGCTTTGTTTAGATTGTAATTCCTAAGTCGCCTTCTAAGACATCCACGGGAAGACTTGGAGTGGCCCTCTTCTACTCTGCCGGATACCACACAGCTAAGTACTACTGAACTGGGTTTCTTTCCACGTAATCTTCCCAGCAGTGGTCGTTCCAAAACGCTAGTAGTTTTTAGCTTATGCACTAATAAAATATTTATAAAAAATGACCTTCAATAGCAGATAAATTTATCCTACATTGATTTTTTTTTACTTTGACTTTGATTTTAAGTATGGTACCTATATGTATAAACTAATAAAGCAAAAGCACATGCAATAGTAGGACGTCGACACGGCCTCACAACATTTTCTTACTTGGGGGACCCATCATAGCTGGGCGGCTTCCCGATCATAGGGCAAGAGTCACTGAGTCCTAAACTCTTTGGTCTGGTTTCGTGCTTCTGCCTGTAGGTCCTATTGGACCTCTCGTAGAGGTGGTCAGACGTGTGGTACCTTTGCAGAGAGCGCGGTTTGGGCTTGCCGCTAGGGGGTGTCTGGGTACATTGGTCGCGACTTGCCGCCTCCTCGACGCTTGTCACGAAGCTGGCTTCCGATATCTGAAACAAATAAATATAATTCTGTTAGAAATATGCGACCAAAAACTTAAATGTGAAAATGAAAGCCAATTCAAATATCCGACAAGAGAATTAGGATTTTAATGGTTCCTAAGTTCTGTAGATAATTCTGATATTTATTTGTTATCTACATTGTGTTGGCTTTAAGAAGCTGCTTCGCGTCTTGATAATGGTAATATTAATTAAAAAGAAAATGAAATGTGACAAATGACAAGTTAACAACTCTACGTTACAGATTTTTTTGTACGTACCAAGTTATTCCAGGTTTTGAATGTATTTTTTTAAATTACCTTCTTAAATCTTAAAAATTTTATAACAATAGTACATTATGGTACTAGTGTGTAACATTGGTGATTACCTCCGTGGCGCCATTGAGACCCGAGCCGTAGGCGAGGGTCTTAAGAGAGCCAAGGACGGTAATCATCAATACACACGTGTATCATGCGACGTTTTTCAACACACTTGTGAATAAAATAACAATAAAAACTCATTTTATTTAGTAAATAAAAAGTTTATTTAGAAAAACAATTAGTAAATATGCAGTTAGTAAAATTATAATTAACTGTTTTTGATGGCATAGCGGTCTCATCGATAGATTATTTATTGAAATACTTTCATGTTCTATTGTAATTTGAGGTGGCTCATTATTCGTGTAGGTAGGTGAAATCCAATCATTGGATGTACTTGGTGTTTCGTCAGTAGGAATCTTTTATAAATTTTTCAATATCGTCAGACGATAAAACCTTTGATTTCTTGCTTCTAAATCCATCGGTTAATTCGGATAGTCTCTTTAGATAAGCTGACAAATGAAAGTATGTTTTTAAGTCCACTCCATTCTTTGTTCGGACTGTACTTTTTAACATTGAGTATAAACACCACAAAGAGCTAGGTTTGTACTTAGAAGATAATAATTTAAAGAACGCCATGAACACTTTTTTATGAAAAAGAATGCGTATTCTTGCTGTTTTGCCATTTTATGAAATTTTGGTACGATAATAGATATTTTTCCTTGGAGTTTTTAGGTAGTAAACTTTCTATAACGTTAAGGGCTTCACATCCTATATCGGGCGGTGTACAACATAAATCATTTTCTTCGTAACTAGTACTTGTAGACATTTTAGTTAATAAATAACTATAATTTCAACAGTGAAAACGAGTTGTGAAAAATGTTTCGCTATGGCGGTAAAAATTAATCAGTTTTCGTATGCGCGCGCATTGCGATCGGCCACAGACTAAAGAGATGAGGTTTGTTTTTATTTTCCGCGCATAGGATTTGCGCCTATTCTGCCAAGTACAAAATGGGAAATTTAAAGTTTTCTTTTATTACAGAGAAAACAAAAGTTATCTTTGAGTGAAAGTTTTACTTATTAAACACGTACGAGTTAAAATTATCTATTTAAATAAGAATTTGCATGCAATGAGCAAGCAAAAGGTCTATTGAACACGATCTTTTTTTGAATAAAAACTTTTTCAATAAGAACAAGCAACTTAACCAATAAAATTTAAAAAAAAATCTATAACTCACTAGTGAGTTATAGCAATGAAAAAGTCACAGTTTGATTATGGGTGTCATTATGTGCCTAATTGCGGTGACCATAGAGCCACTTTATGAGCAAGTGTGTTGAAAAATAAGTTTATGAACCACATAAAACCTTGAATAAAATAACAACAATGACAGTAGAACACCACATAAAACTATACCAGCAAATATGTAATATTTTGGCTATAAAACTCTGACTCATGCTAGTTACAACAAACGTTAAACTATAAGTAAGTACTAAGTATCTTTTAAAGTCACGCCAAAACATATTTTTTCGGCATAACGAATCGCTAGACATGATGTCATATAAAACACACAAATCGACAAATATTTTACTAGCAGAAGTGCCATTTTTGAAACGTGAAGTCACCTAAACGAATTGTTTTTCCATACTAAAAACCGTTCATTTAGTGACTCCGCGTTTGAAAAATCTCACCAAAGAGGCGATTCGTGCAGAGCGTGGGAATCGCATAGAAAACTGTCATTTGACTAATTACGCCGTTTACTGATTGCACTGCCGGCTTGTGGACAGCCGATGACGTTGCTAAATGATAACTACAAGGTGTACTCTTTAGTCTACTCGCATACCATGACTAAACTACTAGCCTGTACAACGTGGAAGGGACATCATCATTTTCATTATTTCAGCCACGTAACAACCCAACCCAAACAAACCCGTAATAAATCGAACCACAGGCCATTTTAGACCACTAAGGAAAAAAAATGGCATTTTGTTACAAAAGTGTGCAGCCGCCCGGGCAATTTCTATGGAAATGTCGATTTTTTTGTTTTATATTTATTTATTTAATGAAACTTAATTGTATCACAATAACATTTGTCTAAAATTGGTGGACTTAATGCTAAAAAGCGTTTCTCTCAGTCAACCATAGCGACAAACAGATACTTAATTTGTTGCGGCACACAATAATTTAAATTATATTTATTTATTTATTTATTTTATTTTATACATTCGGATGACCAACAGCTATACTCACAATATAAGATACACAATTAGTAAACAAAAAGCCAATAACAGGTCTTCACAAATAGAAACATAGTACAATTATGAGTTTACGGGAACGCCAAAAACGCTAAGTACTTCGATAATACAAATTTATACATACAATCTCTATGATTTATACATCAAGATGACTCTTTTATTTTTATTTTCCTACGGTGAACGTATAAATAAATAAAAAGTAAACACAATACTGACTGAGCGAAAGTAATTTAACCACCTTTAAAGAAAGAGTCATAAAGTAGACGTTTGGCCTTGACCGGAGAAGTGTTGAATATATCTATATCTACATTTCTAGAAAAATTGTTTAGAGATTTACACACCACATACACACAAATGAACGACCCTATTGTTAGTTCGATTGGACAGATTATACTACCGTGAAACTGGCAGACTTTCTACATACTTTAAATAAACAGTGTATATTTTTATATTATTTGTTGTTATCTAATTTAAGTATCTGTATTTATACCTACTTAGTTAATTTAAAGTTAATACTTGAACATAAAGGTTACTTCCTGTATAAATAAATAGCGGTACCTAGTTAAATTAAGTACAAGTACTCATTCACTAGGACGACATGAATCTCATGATTTTACAAAACAATTAATTACTTGACAGTATGTCCGCGACAATCTCTTTGTGACCGTGTAGCATTGTCTTAACTACAAATAGCGAATCTGCAAGTAACTTTAGTTAATTGATTTCAAGTAGGAGTAATGTAACCTCCTATTTTCTTACATTAAGTAAATATGGCTGCTTACTTACGTAAACTAAAATAATTTCACTTCAAAATTTAACTCAGTTCAATTTATTACTTCTATTACTACTTGTTTCCTTGCCTTATACTTTTTTCATACAAATATATTCTAGCTAGTTTTTATTTTGAAACAATACGATATGTCGACTAGGCTGCAGCATCAAAGATGCCGCACACGAATTTCCGACCCTGCATGCGTACTATGGTACTGGGCCCATAACCTCACTGGATGAGAGTTTCTAAGTAAAACCCCGAGTTCTAGATTGAATATCATAATAATATTCTTTTATGTTTCTTGTAGACTACATTTTCAGTATGATGAAACAAATTATACATTGGATAAAGATACCTCCCTACTTATCCGGTGAGGACAAAATATGTAGTAGTTTCTGATAAGGAAAACTTACACCCATTTAAAAATGTAAGAACCTACCGACAGCTACATAGATAAATCAGTAACTCGATTAAGAAAATGTATTTTAAATCATCATAAGTCATCTACAATGATTGGTCTCGTAACGGCCATACATACAACTCAATAGCTGTCAACGATGAACACAACACATACATGAATGTATGATTGTATGACTGTATTACTGTAATAACTGTATTGGACCATTTATGGGTTAAGTAGGTAAGTTTTCCGCTTTATTTTCGTGATGTGTTTATATGAAGATGGGCCGTTACTCCATGAAATACTCGTAACACGACAACCGTCCGATAGTGTCCAGTTCAATGTCAAACTAAATTAAATTATATAATTCATCATCATCATCAGGTCTTTTTATCCTCCACTGCAGGACCAGGACCCTCTATATACAACTTGAGCCATATTTGGTCAAAGCAGCCAAAGGATTTGGCCTACACTTTCCACGCTGGCCAGATGGGTTGGAGAAGTCGATGTTTATAAGGTTGTTTAGCGTATTTACTAAGTCGCCTTCTACTACATCCATGGGAAAACTTGGAGTGGTCCTATTCTACTCTGCCGGAAACCACACGCCCAAACTATATCATTATCTATATATTAGTTTTCCTCATGTGCTTCATTCGACGAAATTAGGTACCTATTCGTCCCCACAAAACATATTATCATGGGTATTTCTTGATCATGGGCGGATAAAGGAAAATGGAAAATATAGTTACGAGTCACGATCCATGTACTTACCTAACTTTATTCTATAAGAAATGAAGATAAAAACTTACTTAGCCGACATATACGAAAACAAGATTTTTCCTCATGTGTCTTCATAATTTGTGTGGGATTCATCAAATTTCCTTAGCGAATACTATGATTTCTCGTAAAAAGCACAGAGGCACAGCTTTGTAGCTTAATACAATTTGAAATTTATATTTTCGCACATATGTGTCCAAGCCGTGGTTTCTGGTAGAGTAGAATAGGGCCACTCCAAGTCCTCCCGTGGATGTCGTAGAAGGCGACTTAGGAAATACAAGCTAAACAATGCTTATAAACATGAGTGAGACCTCTCCGTCTGGCCAGCGAGGAGAGTGTATAGTAGGCCGAGTCCTCTAGCTGCTCTGGCTAAGTATGGTTTTGGTAGTATAGAGGGGGTCGTTCTCCTGCAGTGGAGACAAAAAGACCTGATGATGATGATGATGATGATGATGACATGTGTCCATGTGTGAGTAAAACATGGGACTGTCGTAGATGGACTCAATGACACTTAACTGTCTTATTGTCTGTCATTTGGTTTACTTGTATAGAGTTGTCAAGCTATGTTAGATTAATTATACCGATTCCGAGGTAAGCTTCTGTCGTAGAAAATATTTACTCTTGGTTTCAGTACTCTGTACGTTAGAAACACTTACAAATCTTACAATACAATACAAAAAACTTGATTGCACCAAATAACTTTAACAATTTCGAAATATAAAAAGCAACTTGCCTAACTTACTTACATTATTTCTGTGACAAAGGGTACGACGGGTTTCTAAATTGCTATTCTACGTGGCTATGTCGCCCGCCTATTTCGCCAGTTGACTTGAATGATATTCACTAGCAGTAATCTAACTTTATATAAATAAATGATATTTTTCTCAGACGGTAAGTATTTGACAATATACGATAATATTTTGGACAAAAAAACTGAGCACCCGCGTAACAACAAGTAGCAAATGATTCAAATCTCACGTATGTCGTCTAAATATTTGCTTAGAGCTACAATTTACGCCGTTTACTCAAATTATGGCACATAATAAACTCGCTGGAAGTTAATTTTTAAGACGTATTTATGATTTCATAGTCACGATTCACGAACAGTTTTATTAAAGAAAATGTTAGGTACCCACTTATTGCCTTATTTACTTTATCTATACATATAATAAAACAGTAAAAAAAGTGTGTCTGTACATTAAATATATTTCCAACAAAAAAATTGGGGGCGACGGAGACGTAGTAATAGAGTAAGAATTTAAAAAAATGTCTGTTTGTCTGTATGTCTGCTTGTCTGTTTGTCTGTTTGTACACGCTAATCTCCGGAAATACTGGACGGATTCGAATGAAACTTTTTTTGTTATATAGCTATTAAGCCTGGGCAACATATAGGGTATAAATAATTTTGGAAAATGGAACGCCTGATGCTGAACCGTAATGGTCCAGCTAAACTATAAGAGATATAAAAATGCCGCCTTAGTAAAAGTTGTTCAGCCTGATGAGCATTTTCCAGAGACATAAAGTCCACGCGAACGAAGTCGCGGGCTTCGGCTAGTACTTAATATGGGTTCGATCCCCAAACAAGACTTATAAAAAAGCCTTTTCTAAAATATCCTGGATTTGATTCATTTTTGAAAATTTGGCTGTTTAACTTTTTATATGTTTAGGTAGTATCGTTGAGTTTGTAGGTAGGTATCCCAAAATACAAGTTAACTTACTTTGTGTTCTGCTAATATGGTGTGCACTGTGCATTTCACACATTTATTTAATACCTATTATTTATTTATAATAAGAAGGGGGACTAGGATGTTTTGACATCCCATGTTTGTTTGCGCTAATGTGTGTGCCATTTTTAGGGTTCCGTAGCCAAATGGCAAAAAACGGAACCCTTATATATTCGTCATGTCTGTCTGCCTGTCCATCCGTATGTCACTTGTTGAAACTTGGTAGTTAAGTAGATGTATAAGAAAAAACAATACATTTTGGGGATTCCCCATACTTAGAGCTGAAACGCAAATTTTTTTTTCGTTAAGTCCCAGCCCATACCTTTGGGGTATCTATAGATTGATCTTTAAAAAATGACACTAAGATTTCTAATGTAATTTTTTTCCAAACTGAATAGTTTGCGCGAGAGACACGTCCAAAGTGGTAAAGTGTGTGGTCTGTCTCAGTATGTTCAGGAACAGATGTGTTTATAAAAATATTGAATTAATTTTAGAGGGATAAATGTAGATACAGGATAGTTAAGTCAACTTAAGTCACTTGCTCACTGCACTAATAGAGTTAGGTTACATGTTTTATAAAACCAAAAGAGAGAAGTGAGAACAGATTTTGCCTATGTAAGTATTTTTTCTAAGCAGTAAGAAAGAGAGGAAAACTCAGAAAAATATTTTTTTGACCTTACAGAGTTTGGAAAAGAATGGCAGATCACGTCCAGGGACCGCGATAGTAACCCTAACGGAAACAAAGAGAGGAGGCTTTAGCCCAACAATGGGACCTATTATAAATAACGAAACAAAAAGTTTTTTTTTTCTATAAAGACTTGGCGCTGCGCCAAAAAGTAATATGTTAAGTAACATCTTATTGTGCATAATATCAAGTACATACATTGCATAGAATTTGTATGTTTTGTATATTATTCCTAGGTAATATTTTTGTAAATCTCGGTATTATTTTTCTGAATACTACAAAATGTATCCTGAGAAAAATTATTAGATAAGTAACTATGATACACTTACGTCTTTCATATCGTTAGCGTCCAGTGAGAGAAATGGAAACAATCCAAGTAATAATATTATAATGATAAGTATCACAAGTTCACAGAATACAATGTTTAATAACAGTCACATCCTTGCCACCCTTTCATTTAAAAAAATTAAAACGGAAACACCAGGCAATGACAATAAACTTTGGCGGGAAAATTGACATTTGAAAGACTTCGCGCGTCCCGCCACTGTCGGAAAATGACTGGCGCGGCGCGGTATACTCAGGGCTAAGTCACTACACACTACTGTCGATGTTTTAAACAACTGATGATTAGCTACCGACCGTACTAGCAGCCAATCTTCATTCTTGATGCTCGTCATCTTCTAGCACGTGTGGGGTAATACCTTGTTAGACACATCTGTCTTGTAGAGTTATGGCTAAAGTAAAATGTATTATTATGTAACTATCTATGTATTACAGATTTAGTTACAAACGTAGGAAAACGTCATTTTTCTGCGTCTTTTTAACCGACCTCCAAAAAGGAGGATAACAATTCTTTTATATTTTCGCCGATTACGCTTGGACCTATTTGGAAAAATGTTTTTTGTTTGAAACGGTATAGGTACATTTGAGTTGATGTGAGATATGTTGCCATACAAAATTGGTTGAGTCTTCATTTTGTTGACAAAGTAGGTTTTTAGTTTTAAAAAAAATACTTATAGGTACCACATTTTTGTTGCTTCTTTTTCCCCTTTTAGTGTATGAGTCTCAATCTGAGTCTGAGACCAAGAATATCAATTTTATCAGATAAAACAGAATGTATTTACTTACTTACCTACTTTCAATGTACGTAAACAAACTGAATTTGGTGTAAGTAAACCTAAGTTCTATGTTTTGAGTGTTATCTTTTTGCTAACTAGTTCTGAACCTCTGATTGGTTTTTTTATGATCATGTACGTATATGAATAGGGTCTAACGAAATATACTGAAACTATTTTAAGAGTGAATTCAGTCCGTGATAGTAAACAACTTTCCCCAAGGTGAAAATATGTACCTATGTATGTATAGTATGTACTTAATATCTAAACCACCGATACTTTCTTCATGATGTTTTCCTTCTTAGTCCAAAAATGAATTACCGAAAATACGTACGTAGTTAACAAAAACCCCGTTTAAAATTCAATATGCGTATCTATGAGTAAGCTCAATGGGTTCGCACCAGGTTTGAAATAATTATGGAACAGGTAAATCATTGTAAAAATGCGCGGGATTTTACCTTTTTATAAAGTATCGTCCGTATCTTACGGGGAGGGGTGAACCATAAGTTTAAAAGAGCAAAAAAAACTAAATTAAACATTTAAATTGGTAAGTCTCAAAAGAACGTTTCCTTACGACGAAGTCACATTTTAGTGAAAAAAATGCAGTCCACATAGGACAACTTCAGAAACTTCCTTAAAAAAAATATATCGTTTAATTACTTTGGGAGTTACAATAAAATATAATAAGTAGGTTATAGGTATCACTGTTTTCGAACCGGTAGTTAAAAACAAATTTTCGAGAATGTACTTGTCAAAAATAATCTGAATCAGAAAAATGACAACAAATTTCTGGAAAAATCTAAAAAATAACAAAGGATTGTAAAACATAATGATTGATAACGACAGTGTACAATTGTACATTACTTACCATTGAAATTAACCCGTAAGTAGGTACTTTTTCTATTTTAAACATTGGACAATTTTCGTAAAATTTCTCATGATCATATGTAAAACAAATCAAATAATGTAGGAATACTTTTTTTTAAACGTAGGATTTAATGTCTTTGCATGTTTATGAAGTGAACAATGGACACCCAAGGAAAACTTCGAATTGAATAAGATAAGAACTAAGGAAAATTTCAATATAGGTAAGTAGGTATTCTGATGTTCTTTATATAAGCGGATAAATAAATTATGCTATCTTAGTACATTGCTTTCGAGATTAGTACAGTAATGGCATGTTCCTCGGAAAAGTTGTTCAGTATCTTGGACTGAATTCACCCCTAAAATAGATACAGTATATTTTGGTATACAACAAATCTACGAATCAATACGTCTCATATTAAGTACCTATTTGAATATGTATTTATTATCACATATACGTTGATAGGCCTTTCATAGTATTACAGAGCCTGAGGAGCATAGTCCATTTCCTAAAATCACGCAGTGAATATTGCGTGGTCTAATAGGAGCATAACTTCAAAAGTGATGTGTGGTGTTATGGTGTATCTTTTAAAATGAAAATAACCGTCTCTAATAATTAAAAAAAAAAACTAAGTAAGTAATACTTAGTGCTTTATTCATAAAATGATTAATTTAACTATAAACTAAAATATATATAATTAAAAATAAATAAATTAAATAAAACATAGACCCCCTATCGTTACGGTCGCAGGGCAGGGTACCTAAGAGATTGGCGGCATTGCCTCGTTGAATGGCTAGACTTAATCTTTGGCCAAAATGCGCACCAGCTCTTAGGTCCCCAGAAAGGTCGATCAGGCGTGTGGAGATTTCTTTAAAAATTTGACGTGCCTCCACACCCCAAGGCCCTAAAGTCTCCATACAGTAAACGATATTTTAGAAGTTGGATGTGGTATTCTTACTACTACTGATTTGTTATAATGTGGCAAAGGAACAGTTACATAGTCTCTGCCTACCCCTATGGGAAACAGGCGTGATATTATATGTAAGTATGAGACAAAAAACTCGAGATAAGTTATCTAAAATAAATATGCTCTTCCTGGAATCTGTGCCAACAAAAAGAGCCAACAATAACAAAAGAAGCATTACATACCTCGCAAATACTGCATTCACGTACAACGATAAGTTTATTTTTAAGATAAAATACCGTTTTAATTACTGACGTATGGAGGCAGATCACAAAAATGCACTTTTGATGACGTACTTAGATCGTAAAATTTCCTTTTTTTAAAGCCGATTAAAAAGGAGGACACAAATAAACTGTATATGGTGCGACAAAAATAAATAAAAATTTGCAAAACAAAATTACGCGACTCGCGGAAAAATATTATTGAAACAATTTTTTTCCACGAAAATGCGGATAATGTATTTTTTCGTTGGAGGTTTTTCTTCGACTGGAAGGTTGTTTACAAAACGAAAACGCTAATTAAAGCGAGACTAATGTGTTGCCAATGGACTTAGCGATAATTTCAGGGCTGTAACTTTAACGACCTATAAGTAGGTACTACGTAGGTACATACTTAGTAACTTTGTTTCGTGTGCACGGTACATAAGCACTAAGGTATTTTAATGTGATCTTCAATTGTTTTCAAATATTAATACACCGATCAAGATCATATAAGGTCAAGTTCAATGTAGCAGGTTTCTACGTTTTTTTGTCGACTTTATTCATAATTATATTACATTAATTTCATTGAATTTCAGTAAGGATTACTACATACCTACCTGCTTTCTACATTTATGATGTTTTGCTGCTACTGCTGTTTTTTAATAATTTTACTTCATGTAACTCTATGATTTTAAATAATTGATTACAATTTAAGAACTACCTACTAACTTATAGGTTGGTGCTTATTTATTTAGATCTACTAGTAAAACAACCCATACAAATATTATTAGGCAGGAAGGTACCCATGAGCAAAGGTAGAATTAATTGTAGATATAGTACATTATACAATGTGGAAGGGAAATATCCGTATTAAATCACAGGCTATACAAGATCACTATATTATAAAATAACAGACTAAAAATAAATAAAAACGACATTCCCAAACAAATTTTGTATGGAAATGCGGATATTTTAGGGTTCCGGACCCAAAGGGTAAAAACGGGGCCCTATTACTAAGACTTCGCAGTCTGTCCGTCTGTCTGTCACCAGGCTGTATCTCAAGAACCGCGATAGCTAGACAGTTGAAATTTTCAAAATTATGTATTTCTGTTGTCGCTATAACAACAAATACTAAAAACAAAATAAAATAAATATTTAAGGGGGGCTCCCATACAACAAACGCGATTTTTTTATAGATAATGGTACGGAAACCTTGCGCGAATCCGATTCACATTTGGCCGGTTATTAATTTCAAACGAGTAAAAACCGCAAAATTACCGACGACAGCCCTTTAGCAGCAAATCAGACGAGGCGTTAACTGCTTGTGCCAACAGTTTACGCACACAAGATATCATTGTCCTATTATACACGTAACGGCACAGTTCTACGTGGAACAGTTTCTTAATTGTTTTCTTAATTAGCGTGTTTTGTTTATGACCTACATTTAAAACACTTAAAATAGAGTTATTACGTAAAATATTCGGTTGAAATTGGTATTTAATTAATTGTCTAGAGGTACCTTTAGAACGGGATGTCACGATAAGGTGATTTTGGTTTCATAGAATGAAGAGGACCGATCTGATGCTAAATATGTAGGTCTGCCTGCGTGAAGTGGTTGCGTTACTTAGATATGACGCCTAAAAAGTTGGATATTGGGACCAAAAAAAAAAAATTATAAGGTAAATGGCTGATTCTGGTTTTATAGAATGAAGAGCACGACTCTGATGCTAAATATGTCGGTCTGCCTAATGCCTGCGTGATGTGGCTGCGCCAGTTAGTATGGTGCCTGAAAAGTTGGTTATCGTGACCAAAAAAAGAATTATAAGGTTAATGGCTGAAAATTCTCAGTCAGTAACTTAGTTGTACTCATATGAATTGCGTAAAAACTTGGTTGGAACAACGTCCGGTCAAAGCTGCTTTAGTGTAAGTTCGAATCCCATTGGTAACGAATTTTTTCATCACATGTTTGAATTTGGTAGGAGTACTTTATTTACGAGTATTAACAATTTGTAGTCCCTACGTCACAGGACGATATTGAGGAAATTTCGTGTGGCTTCCGGCCTAGAATAGGACCACTATATCCCTTTCTGTGGATGTCGTAAGAGGCGACCAAAGGACTAAGCACAAATATCTAGTGCTACGACTCATACCAAAGAGGGTGAACTTTAGGTCGCGACTGGTTGTAAAAGTTTTTGCACAAATGCATTCCCAAAGAGAATTGATGTGAGGCAGGCGGCCGGCTACTTCTTCTCCATTTTGTAAAGGTTTTGGCATCGCTGGGTGACTTGTACATGCATAAATCGAACCACGGGCTATATACTAGATCACTATAGTAGAATGGAGTAAGTATATGGCATAATGGAACAAAAATATGTAAGTGCCATTTCCTACCAGTACGCTGCCGCTCGGGCAATTTGTATGGGAATCTCGAATTCTTGTTTCGGTTTTTTGACTGTTATTTTAATTTTTTTATGCTGTAATATAGCCCGTGGTTTGATTTATTACAGGTATGTCCCTTCCACGTTGTATGTGGAGAAGAAGGATGAGGATGCAACCAGGAACGCGCCGTGATGCAGAAGATTAAGGAAATATCGAATTGGCGACCACAAATTGGGTACCACAAAAACAGGTGTATGCTCACATGTTATGAAGGGCCAAAGTAGGCAGTTTCTGCTCAGCAGTAGTTGTTCCGAAAGGCTCCGAAATGGTAAAAGAATAACAATTAATAATAATTTTAATATTTATGAATAAAGTCAATTAACTATAGAAATAAAAAGAAACATAACACGTTGTTATGTTAGGTACCTGCTATTTAAATAAACTTATATGACGTGTAAATATAATACGCCTGCATAAAATACTGAATAAATATTTGATTCTTGCTTAGCTTACCTTAATACCTGCTTACATATATTTTTCGAACAATATTTTATATCTTCGTTTTTTTTTAAACTGATATTTTGGAGAAATTACACTGACCTTCCACAAGAAGCGACGTTTACTAACTCTCTTCTGATACGACATTATGACATCACTTTAATGTTTTTACCTATTTTATTGATTAGTAAGAACATTAATTTCACACACACCTTTTTTAAAATTATATTATAGGTAACATAATTGATTTAGTCTATATTCAATCATAAAACTTATAACACTTACTTACACTATTATAAGCCCAAATATAGTTTTTTTTATTAGGTTAATGCAAAGCAAATTATTAAGTCTTTTATTAATGAAAGCATTACGTTTAGGGTTAATTTACATAATTTCTTTTGCTCTCAACTCAGTATTATTCCGTACCGCACATTGGCCGATCTCCAAGACACTAAAGAAGTAGTACCAACTATTGAGTACTATTATTATCCTAATTAACTATAATGTTTGGCGGAACTACAAGTACTGTATCGAGGTTTCACTCACTATGCAGTAGGTACTGAAAGGGTGAGAAAATGCGTTGCCTCTACTACTTTATATACCTCTTGCCTTTTACGTTGCCTCTACTTCAAATAGACCGTTTTTTGTACTTGTTCAGTTACTGATACACTATTACGTCTTCATTCCTAACAGAGCCTAGGTCCATGAGACCTAAAGCCCAGTTGGTTGATAAAAGGTAATCAAACTAGTAATGAGTAGCTAGCTACATGATTTGGGTTTTCACCCATTCCCTCGATCGGATTTTTGCCCAGATAGAGCAAAAGAAAAAACATAGAATGTACCAGCACTTGCAGCATTCCCTTACACGCAGATTATAAGAGCCGATCGCGGGATCGGTCGAAAGAATCTGAAGTCATAGGCGATGTGGATATTTTGATTTCATTTTCTATATTTCATTTTTTATTTCCTTTTCGATGGGTATATAAGGTATACTTAAGCTGAACGTGACCTTTTGGCCTTACGATCCAGGCATTGTCTACCTTGTTAAGAACAAACATAAGTCAATTACGAAAGCCACGCTTATACCTACCTAAAATGAAAATTAATAAAAACTTACGTTGTCCCGGTTGTCCGGCACGTCCAACATGTTGTTTTTAGAGAATATCATCGATGCTTCATAATAGTTGTCGAATCTGAAACAAATAATACGAATTTATAACTTTATTACAAAGATATTATACTGATCCGCAGATGTAGTATATTTTCATAAGTGTATCGGTAAAAGATCGTAGTAACTGTATAAGTACTATTTAAGTCCCTAATTGAATGATTCACTTTTATCCTGTACTGTTTGCCATACATAGAATTTAAGATTAAAGGCAAGTCAAGCTGCGCGGCGGGCAAAATAAAAATACACCCAAAGTCAATCAACGAGCACATTACCTATGTACTTACTCTATTTTTGATGTTAAGTTTAAAAACCTTTTTCACATCGTTTTCATAAACTTAAAGTAGGTACCTATCCATGGTACCTATTTATCTTTGTAAACACACTTCTAGTTGTCAAGGTGACGTATGTCATCCAATGTATATCAATGTCATTTCGGTAAAATAACAATATTTTGTTTTGTTGCGTGTTGTTGACAAAATCAAAACAATCGAGTTTTTTGAGTTCAAACGAGATAACTTACCTACCTATTTTAAGTATTTTAAAATCATTACTATTTATTAATTTGCAACGTTATCAGTCTTAACAAAAAATACAAGCAATACTTAGATTGAATCATTTTCTCAAACAAGGAGTTGGGGTAAGTCAAACTTAGTTTCGATCCTTCTTAAAGTTCAAGAAGTTTCAAATACTTTTAATTTTTATTCGAAATACTTACCAACCAACATAACATACTACACAACTGCTAAGTTATTCTATTAAAATTTAAATCTCCACCCATAGGTAGATGTTTTCAAAGAAACAAAATCATGTTGGTAAATATTTGTAAGACATGTAAATAAAATTAGAGTATGATTGCAAGTCTCTGAACTGTACAGCTTGCTGAATACAAACTTTCTTGTGTTTATTCTTACATAGTGTATAGTAAAGTCTAAAGCAAACATGTTATTAAGATAACAATACGAGTAACACATCAAACTAAACAGATTTGCAGACATGTGCTATTGTTATGAACAGAAAGAAAAAACACACCTTTACGTATTAAATATTTTTTAAAAGTAATTAATTTGTCTAGCTGGTCTTCTTCCATGCTCGTCTGGTAGGAACGAAAATAAATGTTTTATAAACATATGCCTCTATCTGTCTTTATCTTGTCTATATCTTGTTCCATGCTGGTCTCAAGAAAAGAGAAAACTTTGAATGTACCCACTTCTCTTCCCGATCGGTAAAGTCGATTGACTAATAACACTATTTTTTATTAGATTTAATAATAACAGTCAAAAAGCAAAAAAACTGACTTTCCCATTCAAATTTCCCAGGCTGCTGCACACTTTTGTATCGAAATGCCCAACATTTTATTTGGTACTTTGACCTTTATTGCAATTGCGTTATACTATAGTGATCTAGTATAGCCTTTGGTTCGATTTATTACCGGTATGTTCCTTCCACGTTGTATAACAAACAGAACCAAGATATGATTGGTCCCAAGCCTTGAGCGAGTTAATATAGTCATTAAAGATGTGTTTTTATTTGTTAACATACAGAAATTAAATATATATTAACAGCTTTATCCTGTTATTATAGGCATGAGCTACATATTAATGTGTAGATGATGAGTAACAGATAGCTTATACTATCACATAAATTGTTTTAAGTATTAACACCAGATAGTTTCAAACAAAGGCTATACAGACTTCCTATGTAGCTGATGTGAACTACTATACTTAAATATTTGAATATAATGCCCATCGAGATTAGGTCATGATTGTCAAGTCAGTTGCTGGATGCAAGTCGCTCTAGATCAGTCATTTTGGAAATCCTTGGGAGAGGCCTATGTCCAGCTGTAGACGTTATTATGCGGAATGTATTACGTGAAATGATGAATTAATTAATGATGACGAACGAAGTACTGACATGCTTTTTGACAGTTTAATCTCAAAAGCTCTGAAACTTGATTAAACTTATCAACGATATAAGTAATATTAGAGGCTCTAAGGGTTAGTTCTTCCATGCTGGTCTGGGAGAAAAGAAAAAACTTAGAATGTACCAGCTGCTTCTCTTCCCGCGCAGATCGTAAAAGACGATCGAGGGAATGGGCGAGATTTGAATCATGGTAATAGGCGATGCGGCTAGCAACCCACCACTATTTTGATTCCTTTTCCATCTTAACGCCCACCATCACGCAAAGCGTGGCCTGTGGGTCTTACGGCCTTGGGCTCTGTCTGCCCCGTCTGGGATATAGACGTGAAAATGTATCTGTATCTGTATCTAAAGGATAGAGGAATAATTTGGCAGCACGCAACAGTACTTTTCTATGCTATTCTCCTTTTCTGTCGTTCAGAACCGTCATTTGCTAAAGCGAAAGAGACCAACTGAACGCTTCAGCACGGCCGATGCTAAAACGTTCCGACCCTTTGAGTGAAGGAAAAGGATGATGCAGCATTCGAAAGTTCCTTTTCGTGGCCTTATTCATAAAAAAATACAAACGTTGATAAACCTATTTCAGTTAATGTTTTGTCACTTTCACTCCTTTCAATATTTGACTTTGCAAGAACAAGACAAAACATATTTTAAATAAAGCATATTTAGCAACCGTTTGTATTTATTATTAACTAGCCAAAGCCCGCGACTTCGTTCGCGTGGACTTAATGTCTCTGGAAAATGCTCATCAGGCTGAACAACTTTTACTAAGGCGGCATTTTTATATCTCTTATAGTTTAGCTGGACTATTATGGTTCTGCATCAGGCGTTCCATTTTTCAAAACCATTTATACCCTATATGTTGCCCAGGCTTAATAGCTATATAACAAAAAAAGTTTCATTCGAATCCGTCCAGTATTTCCGGAGATTAGCGTGTACAAACAGACAAACAGACATACATACAAACAGACAAACAGACAGACATTTTTTTTTAAATTCTTACTCTATTACTACGTCTCCATCGCCCCTAACATTTTTTTTGAAAATATATTTAATGTAAAGACAGACACACTTTTTTTACTGTTTTATTATATGTATAGATAAGGGGGTTAAACTATTGTTGTATAGAGTATGACTAGGCGAATTGTAACGGACTCTTGCCTCTTGCACTCCTTATAAGAAAATCAAATAACACGTAGAAACTCATATTTTATACTAGCCCAAGCCCGCGACTTCGTTCGCGTGGACTTAATGTCTCTGGAAAATGCTCATCAGGCTGAACAACTTTTACTAAGGCGGCATTTTTATATCTCTTATAGTTTATCATCAGGCGTTCCATTTTCCTAAACCATTTATACCCTATAGGCTTAATAGCTATATAACAAAAAAAGTTTCATTCGAATCCGTCCAGTATTTTCAGAGATTAGCGTGTACAAACAGACAAACAGACAGACATTTTTAAAAAAATTCTTACTTTATTACTACATCTCCATCGCCCCCAATATTTTTTTTGGTAATTTATTTTATGTACAGACACACTTTTTTACTGTTTTATTATATGTATAGATTACATCAGGCGTCTACACTACACGTAGATGAAGATATTATTTAGGGCCTCGGCAAAAGAGCGTAATTTGTGACTTGTGAGACGAGTAAGAGTTGCGCTAATTATGCTGCCTTTGATTTCAAACGAACGAAAGTCTTATTTGTGCCATACAGCGACGGAAAATGAGTTGTAAATTTCTATAGTAAAGAACGTAAATTGCGGAACTCATTTTACGCGTTTACAACAGTCCTACCACAATGCAAGAAATTACGCACTTTCGCCCTCTTAACGTATTTTAATGCCTTCAAAGTGTTTTCTTGACACACGCTATTGCGATGACTCAATTTAAGCCGTGGTAACAAACATTGCATTATTGACATATCTGCAGACATAATAATACGCTAGCGTTTATCTACAAACTGTCAAAATTGGCAGGTGGGTACTAATTGAAGTGGCTTCCTCTTCTTGCAAAATGGATTTGGCGCAGTGTTTTGGGCCCAGCCCATCGCATCCAACCAACCATCGATAACATGGCACCGGCGATAGCGTTTATCGAGCTCTATCTATCGACTGTTACTTTCCCGCTCTACGTAATAATACGGGCGGGATGGTAATGGTATGAGTCCGTCGCGCGATAAAAACTTTTTAAGAGTTTTATCTAGGGTGCCATTATGCAATTGGGTACTTTAAAAATAAATTATTTGGTACTATTAAGAAAATAAAACGACAAATAATATTGTCCCTGGTCATGGGGCATATCTATTTTTATCGTGATTTTAGATTACTTTTGTAGAACATAGCGCTATGACTGCAAAAAACTAAGACGTCATTCATTAGTCTGCATTTCATACAAATCCCATGGAAAATGTTTGTTTCGACGTTTAGAAAAAGTATCAGATTTGAGTTGTTGGAATGTAGCGAATTATGGGCTAGAAACCTGTCACCATTCTGATTCCTGTTTTCCACTTATACTACTAACATACTAAGCGTGGTGTTGGATCTTGCGACCCTTGGTTCTGTCTAACCGGTTAGGTATGAGGCGTGCAGATGTATCTGCATTTGGGTTAATCTATCTTTTCTTTTTAGTAGGTATCTACAAGTGTCCAACGCTGGTGGCAGAATGATCCGAAAAACTACCACTCTTAGCTAATGTGCGTAGAAAAGCGTCACGATCTTAATTTAAACTTTCAACTAAAAACATTAGTTCATAAAATAGTTCGAACGGTTATCTAGGGCTTGATCAAGACACAATTTTAAATTGTATCCCCGTTTCCTTGGGGGCAACTCTGGACCCCGGAAAATTCATGTATCCCTTAAGGAAGCTTAAAAAATTTATTTATTTATTTAACTTTATTACATGAATTGTAATCGGCGGACTTAAGGCCGTAGGCCTTTTCTACCAGTCAACCTACTGGTGGTGTTGACATTCGAACATTTCGGTAATATGTGCAATACTTTTAATATTAAAACTGAAAACACTTACTTATAAATTATAAAACAATCAAAACCTACGCACATACCTATGTTAATCTTAAAAATCTTATGTTAATAGTGGTTCGCCGCGAACTTAGACCTCGCGATTATTACTCCACAAGTTTATTTGCCAATTTGTGAAAAAATCTTGACTTTCAAGCATTTAACTTCCATAACTTATGATCCACTAAACCGATTTCAATGAAACATAGCTAAGAACTACCGTAAAGAAACTTGCTTTCACGTAAAAAAATCTAAATCGGCCCATTCGTTCGAGAGCTACGATGTTACAGACAGACCGATAGGCTGACAGACATTGTTTTCAAACTTTTAACACCAATCTTTGTCGGGGTTTAAAAATACGAGTAGGTAGGTAAGTAAATTTACTGCACCAGTTTTATTGCATTGTAATAGTGATATTTTATTCATTCATTAAAAGATTGCGGTGATTAGACACCGTTAAAACAGATTAGACACCGTTAAAACAGATTTTCCAACCTTCTTTCTTCTTTTAATCTGAGCTGCAACAGATTTTTTTTTCCAAGCGCATAGTTTCGATCTTGAAAGAAAAACGTATAGGTACCTATGTTCATCAGGCGCCAACTCTTTTCCGCCAATGACTATAGTCCACGACTATTACATCCAAAGTGAGTCCTTGATTTGTGCACAGTTACTGTCCAGGCAAGCGACAATGGAAATAAATATAAAATAATAGCGTCCATGAGATGATACTGGGCCAGTCTTTTACCACTGAGTCATAGGTGGATGGGAACCGTGTCTACCATTTATTTGAGAACCAGTATATTTATTTGTCAAACTGTATACAATCGACCCCGTGATTTTGAGAAATTACTTTTGTATCAGCGACTTCTAGTGACATTTTTGTAAAATATATGTCGCAATACAATAATATAATAATATGACGCAAAAAAGGCCGCACCACCACAGGGGACAATTGATGTTTGAAAGTATAGTGTTTGTTGCTTGGTCATCTTAATTTAGTATCGAATATATTAGATGTATACATTTACTAACTTCATATAAGGAGACAAACTGTTTTTATCAGTACTATAGTTTTTCGTCATATTTCAGGTTTCAACTCAATATCTTCAAAACTATTTACACAAATTTATTTTCCAATATACATGAGAAATATAACAATACTATCTCGTGTCATCTTAAGTTTCATCCAAATCTGATCAATGGTTTGAAAGTTATAGAGCAATATTTATTTTTACTAAAATGCGTACTTGAAAATTCTATGAATATTTGCTACACTCATTCTAAATCTCCTCAAAATCAGTTCAACGGTTCGAGAGTACATACATACAAACATACATACAAACAATGTTTTTTCGCCCCAACTTAAATTGTAGACCTTGCTCGCTTCGCTCGCTCTGTCAAAAATCTGACACCAGTGCTGCTGATAAGCATGAAAAGTTGAAAATTCAATACACTAAGAACAACATTGGTATCTATGCGCTATACTATAATTGCAAAATATAGAAGTACTTAACCCGTCCGTTATACATATTTACCTACGAACGAAAGTGTACTACACTACATAAAGGTTTCTGTTATTTCGGTAATGGCTTTTTCCATACAAAAATCCGCTCGTTTAGTGACTCCGCGTTTCAAAAATGGCATTACCGTCTCGTGGATCACTTCGTGACACCTCACACACACGTGTTTTATAATAACACTTCGCTATTATGTGCCACCGGAATGCGAATTATATAGTTATATTTATCTACATTTTTTGCATTATTATTATTCTAGCCGAAGCCCGCGACTTCGTTCGCGTGGACTTTATGTCTCTGGAAAATGCTCATTAGGCTGAACAACTTTTGCTAAGGCGTCATTTTTATATATAGTTTAGCTGGACCATTATAGTTCTGCATCAAGTGTTCCATTTTCCAAAATCATTTATACCCTATATGTTGCCTGACTTAACAGCTATGTAACTAAAATAATTTCATTGGATTCCGTCCTGTATTTCTGGAGATTAGCGTGTACAAACAGACAAACACATAGACATTTTTTAAAATTCCCTTACTCTATTACTATGTCTCCATCGCCCCAATATTTTTTTTGGAAATATATTTGATGTACAGACACACTTTTTTACTGTTTTATTATAATTATGTATAGATATAGATTGCCGGCGAAACTGCATTACTTATGTGCGGGAAAGGTCAGTTGCTTAGAAACCTCAGCCCCCACCTCAGTTGCCTAGAAGCTCTGGGGCCTGGGGCTATAAATCGTTTTATTTGTGTGTGAATTATTCGAATGGAACTATAGCTACAGTTCCGCTTCGGATTTGCGTCCACATAATACATCCGTATAAAAAATCAACAGATTTACACAGCAATACTTAACCTCTCGTATGGCGTTGCGTACATTTTTGCGAGAATGCATTGTTTATCTATTGTATCTGATATTCCAGCATACAAGGGGTTAATACATAAAATTTAAGTACATTAAAATCACGCTCATTATGCTTTAATACAAAAAACATGGCAAATACCGTAAATTTATTTAATACGGATTACCTATTTAATTGTTAATTGTAATATTAGTATTAAACAGGGTCTAACAAAACATACTGAAACTATTTCAAGGCTGAATTCAGTCCATGATACTGAACAACTTTCCCCAAGGGACATATAGCATGCAAAGAATGACAAATAATTTTCCACCTCCCATACATGTTGACCGATCAGTTGACCGAGCAGCCGATCATGAGTTTGTATAAAGAACAAAAAAATATTTTTCAAATTTGGGTACATGTTTTTTGGGAAAAGTTGTTCAGTATCATGGACTTAATCTACCATGAAAATAGTTTCAATATATTGTAAAAAAAAATTGTCGTTATACAGGGTGACTTTAACCACCAGCCAAATTTTTAGAGCAAGGTCTGACCATGATACTGAACTACTTTCCATAAAAACAATTAACGAAAACCAAAAACAAAAATTCGGCTACCCATACATATCAGCGCTTGGCCAAACGAATTTTGTATGGACGGACGAATTTTTTTTATCTTATTTATTATTTTATATTTTTAATAACTTTTTTTTGTGGAAAGTGGTTCAGTATCATGGACTGAACTTGCTTCAAAAATTTGGCTGGTGGGTAAAAAGTCATCCTGTATAGATAGTCTGAATTTATATTACCAGTAAGTGCCCTGTTATAGTGCCATCAATATAATATTAATAATAAACGACAAGTACAGATGTATTTAGTATTGTGGTTGTAAGACTTACTACATTGGAATAGTTATTGACTAGACCTAGATTTTCTACTAATACCGTCTTATTATAAAACGCAGACTAACTTTGTTACCAGGCTTAAACCATTATCCGACCAAATCAAGTTGACATTTTCAGATAAGATAGTGGCTTATAACTAGAAGTCAACTTGATTTGGTCGGATAATGGTTTAAACCTAGTAATAGTAACAAAGATATTCTGCGTTTTATAATAAGACAGATATTGTTCGTTATGCCGTTAATAAAATCCGCATATGACTTGTTTACAGGACTGTTTAGAAATTGTTATCACTTCTGTTAATATTAACATATTCGCTAATTAACACTTGTAAATAATCTATTCATTCCATTCTGTGAATTGCTGTGGTTTCATTGATTACTATATCAGCTGAATAAATAATACTATATGATGGACTTTCTGTGTTCTGTGAAAAGTCAAGTTCTTTCATATTCTGATATTTTGTGGATCTATAAGAAAAATAAATAAATAATATCTACTTCATCAAAATCTGTGTGACTGTGGTGTTCGTGGACAGTTTGTTAAGAATACGTATAAAAAAAATAAAGCTGTACAGACTTAGATTAAGGTGTACCAAATCGAATGACAACAAAATTGCCTGATTTCGTTAAAGTTTAGGGGGGTGAAAACGTTATCGCCCCAAACAATATTTCAGAAGACAAAAATAGGCAATCTCCTCTAGGACTCGTAACTCTCTCTATCGCACGATACGGGTCGGTAAACAGAGTGGCGTAAAACAGATATAATTTTTGCAAATAGGTACCTACTCACGACGCGTATCGCCAATACACAACCCTCTTAAGCAGTAGCACCGTTCCTTACCATCGTTATTTTAGTGTATGCTTGCGCTTCTTCGTATGGGCATTTGTTAATGTCTACTTGCACAAGTAGAAAATCAACAAGCCTGCATTACTTTAGTGACACTTGTTTAGTCTTGAATTACTATTTATAGAACTAGACAGTTTTCTAGATAACGGACATTGCCCCGCAGCCTTCCGGAAGTCGTTGGATAGACGGAATCTGAGAAATGTCTGGAGTGCCATTTTGATACACTGAATACTAAACGGATGGTGTTTTCCATACAAAAAAATCGTTCGTTTAGTGACTCAGCCTTTCCAGAATGACGCCTCTAGTCTTTTTCACATTTTTGAAAAACCCGGTAGGTTTAATAATATTTGTTCAGCGTAGGTAGATAGATTGATTAATTGTTTATTTTTTCACTTATACTTATACATGTAAATTATACATACAGTAGCCTACTCAAGTTTTATTTTTTGATAATATGATAGTATCTCAAGTCGAAAAAGCCACATTTATTTAAATAACGGGCCAAGTGCGAGACGGACTCGCGTACGTAGGGTACCGTACCATTATCTATTTAAAAAATCACGTATGGGAGCCCTACTTAAAGAGGTATTTATATTATTTTGTTTTTAGTATTTGTTGTTATAGCGGTAACAGAAATACATACATTATCTGAAAATTTCAACTGTCTAGCTATCAAGGTTCATGAGATACTTATAGCCTGTTGAAAGACTGACTGAGGGACGGACCGACGGACAGCGGGGTCTTATTAATAGGGTCCCGTTTTTACCCTTTAGGTACGGAACCCTAAAAACTGATTTGTTACTAGCCGCATCACCTATTAACACGATTTAGTTTCTTGCCCATTTCCTCGATCGGCTTCTATGTGAATATATAGGCTATGACAAAATTCAAGAAGATCATGTACAATCTAGTAAAAAATCTAAATATACTAACATTTTTTTAGCAAATGACATCAACTTGTACCCATACAAAAAAACCTTTCGCGTGACACATTTTTTCACTGTTTTATTATATGTTTAATCTGTGGTATGGTATAGGAGGGTTTGTATTGTGCTTGGAGAATATGACAATAAGTATTGCCGTAAACTTTGCACAAAAAATATCTTGTACAAAAAGTCTAATTTTACTCACCGGAATAAATATACTTACTACTTATATCTACCTACTCGCATTAAAGTCAGAGGTGACCTGTAGCAAAAACTTTGTAAAATGATGTTAGTTTTATTAGTAAGTATTTACTAGGTACTTGATATGAGTAGGTACCTAATTACGACGTGATATAAAAAAAATATTTAAATAGTGAGTATTTAATAATCGATAGAGCCTTCCAAAGAGGAAAACCATATAATTGCAGAAGCGGGCAAGGACTAGCAAAGGTTTAACTTAAATGGGTACTTTATAAATGTGTAATATATTCAAATGTACGTTTGTATTCAGTAAAAGAGCGTTATGGCAAGGTTTACTGCTAAAATGCATGAGAATTTTTAATGGATGACTCCATTAAAAATAAGGTTTGAAATGATAGCGACAACGTTCATCATCAGGTCATTTTAACCCCCGATAATAAAGGGGGGTATAAGATTGAGTATCTATGTGTCTGAGGCATCGTAACGCCTAAACGAATGGATGGTTTATGGTTAATCGAGATGGTATGACAGCTATGTCCTGGAAGGTTTTTAGCTATGTTTTAATAAAAATCGGTTCAGCTGGTTCAGCGGCTTAAATGTTACCAGGGAAAGCTTGAAAGTATTTTTTTAAAATTTTGCCTTGCAAATAAACTTGTATAGTCTTTACTGCAGAAGCACGACCTTTTTTGTACTACCAGAACTAAATCACAATAGACAAAGTAGCTAGGGATTTGTCCCATACTCTCCACATAACAACAAAACAGCGACGTTCTTACCTTACAAAAGATGTCAGGCAGGCGGCCGTCTGTAAAACCGCAGACACCGCAGATACAGTAAATACATATAGTTATATTATTTATCTCACGAGGCAGACAGAAGAGCCCGCAAAACCTAAAGGCGTTGAGCGCTTTGGTAGGCATAAAGAAGGACTAAGGAATTCAAGAAGTATACTGACGCTTGAAAGTCGGGGTATTTTTTAAATTGTCTAGCAAATAAACTTGTAGATTATTTTTATCTTTGCACTTACTTGTTCTTTCCTCTGTATAAATTAATCGGAACTTTCATTGGTCCATTATGAAAACATTATCGTAATAAAGGTATAATATAACTAAGAGATCGTTTGCAGTGAAATGGAGTAGGAGATAGTCTTGCTTGATGGATGATATTATGATATCTTCTGAAACTTTTGTATACATTTGTGAGTGAGCGTGGCCGTGTCGCGAGCCAGTAATAGATTAATAGAAACTTATTGAACAAAACTTTTTGCTAACCAAACTGGCATTCCCATATCCGGCTCCAATGCTACATCATCGGTTCAGAGAAAAGCTTGCACGTACCACACAACCATTCATTTTTTGTCACGCCTCCTTACATCCAAACGTTTACAAAGCGAATAAAAAGATTTTTTGTGCCATAACTAACGTAAGACCGAATAAAAAATATGTCGGTTCATTCACCACGAATTTTTTGCTCTCTTTCTGCATAATGTTGTTGGAATTTGAACTTTAACCTTCCAAGTTTTTGGCTCTGAATGGATTTTTGACTTTGAAAATGCGCAAATGGATTTTTAAAAAGAGCCTTGATGATGATGTGTAAAAAAGTGTGGGTTTGGTTAAGTACCGTTCAAGATCACATTGCTTGTAAAATATTGTAATAATAAGTTATTACTGAATCTGATTGCTAAAGTATGGAAGACGGGATTTTAATAAAAATGATTAAAACCCTGTAATGTTACGTATAAATATGTTTTTTATTCTAGTCTGTTTTTAGCTTCTAAAATAATTATAACTGACTAAACTGAATAAACTAAACTATCTATTAACTCAAAGTTAATTATATCCAAATTAAGTATTCCAGACAATTTTAATGAGTTATTATTTTGAAGAAATAAAGAATCACTGATCATATAAACTGTATACAAAGTTCAAAAACGTGTAGGCTTTGATTTTCGTGTGAGTATGTGGCTAACACCGGTGTCAGATTCTTCAAGCTGCCTAAAGACATCTGACTTAGCTTGATATAATAGTCCTTCCGAAGTACTGAGGAGCTCGAGAAAGTATGCCTCTCTCATGTGGTCACCGAACCACCAATCTCCTCATCAACGTGTAGGGATCCTCAGACTTTAAAATATTTCCTTATGTGATCTGAGAGTAAAACCAATTAAATGGAAGGCATGTGAAAATATCACGGTTTCCATTGATAGGTAACCTGCTTAGATTTGATATTTAAATAAGTTAAATGCTTTATTGTACAAGAGAAGGCACAATTAATATTTGATTGTTGAACAAAGGGTGTAAGTGATCAATTACACCTGAGATATTCAGGCGCACGAGCGAATAAAGCGAGCGAGGGCGCTTATAGTTCGAGTGTGTAGTTGGTCAAATTACACTCGAGTTGAACATTCTACTTTTCATTATAATAGTGGAGAAATAATAAAAAAAAAAAACTTATAAATAACATATTTGTTTATTTCAGAAGTATATCTTCTTACAATACAATGTTTTTTTTTTTATTGGAGGTAATAAGTTTTCCTATGATTGCCTTAGCCTTTACTTTTACCGATTCAATCGTAAAATCTAAATAATTCGTAATTAAAAAAAATATATATTTTGCACTTTTTTCAACAAAAGATTATAGCTTGCCAAGCCGTTTTATTTTATGGCTTTGCGCTCTTGGCGCATTAAAACATTCGTGGTGGCCAGTAAGCTTGTTTTAAAAATAAAAATAAATTAATGCTTATCTAACTAAATCCTTTATATTTAGTTTAGGCCTTTGTTCCCGTCGTCGTTTTTCTAATTTACTTACCTCCCTAAGGTTGTGAATTTGAATTTAATAAAATCTCCTTTCAGAGCCTGCATGATGATAAAATACCCCATAAAGTATAAAGGCGGACTTATCCCTGTCAGGGATCTCTTCCAGTCAACCTATATTTTTGTAGTTTTCCTTTCGTTTCCTATTTTGGAAAATTAAAAGTTCAAAAAACCCTAAGTTTCTGTACAAAAAAATTAATTCGAGAGCTAGGTATTTACATAAGCCTCTAAAAATTCTGAAATTGATTTTCTTCCTAAACATGCAACTGCATATTGCTAAGGTTTATATTGCAATGATTTATATAGTGTTGTATAATCATCTTTTATTGTGAAAAATTGATTAGCCTCAGTCGGCTGATTAGTTTTTGTATTGATTGCGACTTGATGAAAACTTGACGGTGAAAATGGGAAAGTTATGATATTTATCGTGCATGTAATGCAAATTAAATACAGTACCTACGCGAGAGCTTCGCTTGATAAAAACATGGAGAAAAAGCGGTACTTTAAAAATAAAATAGCTAGATCGATTCTTCATCCCCGAAAACCTCTACAAAATAATTTTCATCAAAATCGTTGAAGCCATTTTCGAGATCGTAAATAAGTAATATAAATTGTTCTGTGTTGAGAATATTCAATCTCTTTTGTTCTTCGATTTTGAAATAAGTGGACAGGGTTAGGTCTTTATAAAAAAAAAACAAAATACCTACATCACGTTTTTGACTGTGGCGGGGTGAAAACCAAGTAAAGGGGGTGAAGAAAAGTTGCTGGTAAAGTCTATATTAGGAGATTTAGCGAGTTTAATGTGAACCACCAACCTACATCTTTGTTTCATTCTACACGAATTGGATAGGGATCCACCCCACCCAAAAAGCATAAAGCCGATTTGCACTTTGCATGAGGTGATGTCATAAAGTGACTTGATATTTTTTCAGACTTGTATAATTTTTTATAAAAATATTTTTTTCTAAGGGCTCTACATTCTACTACTGCTGAAACATATTAACGCTTTTTTCGAACTTCTCGGGGAACGTTGTCTACTTTGCTTTGCCGACAAAAAAAACGTAGTTCCATATTCAACTGTAAACTCGCACCAAAATGAAGTCTCGAATAGTGGCTCTATACTTCACAAAGTTTATTTTCGTTTGACACTTCAGCTCATTCCGCAGCTGAGAATTTGTTTGAGGATAAAACACAATATGTTCAGTAATTGCATGCCGGTACTGTTCATCGTTGCGGTAAATTTATTACCATAGGTCGTTTTTTAAACCTGTTTGTGTGTCGATTTTATTATAAAATCACTGGTTCGCGACAGTACAATCTTTGCGTTAGCAACAGCTAGGTTATATCAGTTTATGCAAATGAAAGTTGTGCGTTTCCGACCGGCAACCGGTTTTGGTTGATCAAGCCTCCCAGACTCGCCGATAACTATCGAAATAGACGTATGAAAAACACATGTCAAATGTCAACGTCAACTTGATTTGGGCGCTTAACAGTTTAAACCTAGTAACAAAGGTAGTCCGTGTTATATACTAAAACGGAATATGTTTTTTGGAACTAAGTTCTTTCAAGCGGCTTGCGATAAGTATTATAGACAAAAATAACAAAACAAAAAAGAATTAAGAAACGCTACGAGACATTTGGTTCTACCTTCTGGTTGGACCGAACGTTTTGTAAGGGTTTTTTAAGGGAGAACAGGCACCCCCTGTGCCTGGCGCAAATCCTTGTTTAAGTTTTTATTTCCTGTGCAGTAGTTTGTAAATTGAAAAATTAATACATACTTACCCAACAAATCACACAGAATGATCTATGTATTTTCATTCATTCATTTACACCCCCCGCCAAATCGCGTGATTGTTTACGGATGTAAGCATTTGCATTTATCTATTTTTTTGTATGTCAGTGTTGAACATTCAGTATCTCATATTCGATGTCTTTCAAGTAACATAACTTTGATATACTTAGGTAATTAATGCATATTAGTCAAGTTCTTTGTACTGTTTACTCAAAAACGAAGGGCACATCTGATGTTTTACGCTAAAGATTACGTTAGTAATTATATTATCTTTCTAAAGAGTCGTTTCGTTCGTTTGCTAAAGAGTCGTTTTGTCGTTTGTGTTGATTACTAAACAGGTAAATTGTTCATTATAAACTGTTAGTTTCTTTTACTTAATTAACAAAGTATTTGTAAAATCTTCTCCGATCTAAATCTTAATCGTTATACGGTCCGCCCTGGCCCTCCTATCCGACATGAAAACTTTTCTTGAGAAATGCTCTACAAGTTACTAAAAGCCGCGTCAAGTTACTAAAAGTCAGTAATTTCAGAGTTTGTAGAGTACAGAAAGACTTAAAAACAGATGTACGCGTTGGGGGATGACATCTTTATGGCGAGTATGGATGAATAGATAATCCTTTTTGGTTTTTCTTTCAAAAATATAGCTTTTCGTGTTGACGCTGTTTTGTTTCATAAAGTAACAAGAAATAAAAGATATGAAGATAAATAGACGGCCTATCATGTCACACATATATTTATATATATATCTCCCATATTTATAACTTAACGCCGTTCAAGGTTTCTATGTTCTTAAATGCAGGTAGATGACATATTTCCCTCAAAGCAAAGTAAACTTTATGCAGCTGTTAAATAAACACTATAATAGTGTTTCCAGTAAAGTCATTATCTAATGCGCTGTCATGTTAATATTAAATATTAAAAAGATATCGCTAAGAGAATCTTGACTTCCTGTTTATTGACATAACTGATGGTAAGTACCTATTTGTTTTATGTTTTGTAGTTTACGAGCGTAGTATAGGTAGATATTCTATTACTCATTGTCAATATACCTACTGTTTCAAGGAGTTTCTTCTCAGCTTCTCTGGTCTAAAATACTGAAAAAGTGCTTGAAGGCTTTATGTCTGAGTTAATAGGTACATATATATGATTCTTTGTTTCTCGTACATAGGGGTGTGTTAGCGGCTGTATAGTTTAAGGGGCTCGCGCACGCACACTTGAGAAAAACGGCCACTTTTAGCTAATGTGCGTAGAAAAGCTTCAAGTTCTCACTTTAAATTATAAACAGTAGTTCATAAAATAGTTAAAAGGGTTTGGTCAAGACGAAATTTTAAATGATATCACCGTTTCCTTTCAAATGATTTATTTTAAATGAGGGCGCCACTGGACCCCGGTAAATTCAGGTATGGCCTTAAGTAGACAGTCTACCTAAACTACTCCAAGTACAACCTTTAGACTCACCAACATGTCTTAGTATTTTTGGATAGTCGGTATGTTTCTTTGCATATTAAATAGCATTATAGACAGCTCGCGACCTTTGATATCAAAGCGAGCGACTGATAAATCTTCGTAGAGCCTTTAATCACATTGTCTTGTCTCTCGCTGACTCTAGGTATAAGTTGATAGTTATTAAATTTATTTTCTAAATATAGGTACCTTTAATTATAAACATAGTTGTCGATTCGTACGATGATCTTTTATAACCAAAGACAAAAAGAGGGGTTTTATAAGTTTAACGCTAATTTCTGCCTGTCAGTTTGTCTGTCGGTCTATCTATCTATTTGTCTGTCTGTCTGTCTGTCTGTGGCATCGTAGCTCTTGAAGAATTGTTTGAAAATCGCCTACTGCGCAATACCTCGGAAATAAAAATGATAAATCCAAAAAACAATGTCAGCGTACATAGTATTATCATTTCTTTGTTACTATTACGTCAATGCTGTACTTACGATTTGTAATCAATTAAGTAAATATTGTGCGTCACGTGATCACGTCACGAGTCTTGATTTTTGCAAGTTGTATTAATTAAATAATGACAATGAATTGATCAAGAAAATTACTAGTAAATAATGACAGTTAATTCTCTACAAAAGTTTCTGAAACAGTTATATGCCAACATTAAAACAATCAGTATCATAGTAACCATAATAACACCAAAACGAGTGTTATAATGTTTCACTATATTATGCAACGTAAACTTGATCCCTTCCTTACTCATTAAACAGCCACATTCAGCGTGGCCTATACTATAGGCAATATACCTGGACTTTGTCTGCCCCGCAATGAATAGGGACAAGGATTGTACTTAAATACAAATTGGCTTTTGTTCAGATTTTAAGAAAATAATTTTATAGTAAACTACTACTAAATTCATCGCATCATAGCAGCAGAAAAATATTTAAGTGATTTTAAAATCCCTCCCTGTTGGCTATAAAGACGAGGCTGCGTAATGTAATGATACTTTAGTACTAAGATACTGTGGAATATCAATAATAATGACCATTGGTAAAAACTCGAAAAAGAAATCCATGTTGCCCAAAATGACTAATATCTTTCGAGATTCTTTAAACCTGAGCCTGAACTTATATGTCTTTGTTTAATTACTAAAAGAAATCCAGCATCCAGCTACCAGCAGCCATGGTACAATAAAACAAGGTATTCTCTTCCCGTGACAGCTGATGACGTAGGTGAAACGTGACTACGTCATCGGTTAGATATGTTGCCACTGTGTGAAATTGAATTACCCAAGCGTAATGCATTTTTGAACTTTATATACCAATTTCGAATTAATAATCCATTATATCAATTTATAAAATATTGAATTGATGAATCACACGAGAATCGTGAGATACTAAATAGCTAAGTTATTTAATATTTTATTTAATATTCATGAACTAATTGAAAAAGTCCTTAAATTTACTGAAAAGAACGATTAGTGGCAACACTTTCGTGACGTAGTCAAGTTCCATCTCGGGAAGAGAATACCTTGTTTTATTATACCATGCCAGCAGCCACCCTCGCAATCATTTTAAAAACACAATCCATTATGAAATTTTCAGAGTGACAAAGATAGAGTCAATTTCAGAGGTTTCAACTGTATAGAATGTCAAAATGTTGCACTTATGTTGTACTCCTTTTGCGCATCCGTCACACAAGTTTGCCAAGTTCAAGGTCGGATCATCCGTGACCTGTCACTTCTAATAAAGTCACTTTGTATACCTATCTCGCGAGACGATCTCGATGTTTTCTAGAGAATTTTATCTGCGTTGAATAGAGGGAATTAGTGGCTTTTTGAGATAGTGGCCCTGGGCGTGCCTGTCAATTAGATGGCACAACAATCAAGTGCAATTGATGTAAACTCCTCTAAAAAGCTCAGTCTAATGATAAAATTGGAATTCAATATCATTTGTACGACTGTATTGTATCAACGGCGACCTCCGTGGCGTAGTGGTCACCATACTCATCCGCAACCCAGACCGAGCTCCCGGGTTTGATCCCCGGTCAGGGCAAGTTGGAAAATGGCCTTTTTCAAATTGTCCTGGGTCTTGGATGTTTATCTATATATGTATTTGTTATAAAGTATAGTATCGTTGAGTTAGTATCCCATAACAAAAGTCTCGAACTTACTTTGGGGCTAGCTCAATCAGATGCGCACCTGGATGAGAGCAGCACAGGACTGAGATGGGTGGCGTTGACGAAGAGAGGCCTATGCTCAGCAGTGGGCAGAAGAAGGGCTTGGATGATGATGACGACCTTCCCCTTTTTATCTTCCACCGATTTTGTAGGAAGCGAGAGATTATAGGCCACAATAGCTTCAGCGCAAAGACTTTAATACTAATACTATATATTATGTGGCCCGCCTGGAGTGCGCATAAATAGTGCTTTCGCAAGTAAAGTGACACTGGGCGTGGACCGCACTTTCATGGGTGACCACAAGTGGCATAAAAAATTCTCGAGCTCCTCCGTGCTTCGGAAGGCAGTCGTAAAGCTTGTCAAATGCCTTTAGGCTGTTTCAAAAATCTGATACCAGTGTTGGCCACTTAAACAAACGAAAACAAAAAAAAAACATATACTGCAATCGTGACCAACCCAGCAGTGGACTGATCTTAGGCTGTAGAGAACACAGATGATCAATTGTTGTAGTTTGTTTTGTGGTCGCGGTAGCTCCCAAAATTATGCAATGAATAGTATACAAATGCAAAGGTGAACCGGTTTTATTTACCTCTGGCACTGACCGGCAATTTCCTTGAATATCTGTGTCAAAAATCGTTGCTTTCCAGTTATTTTCGTCAGTTTCTGCCGCGAGTGGAAATGTCAAAGTTCTCTTTATTTTGGTTTCATTGTCTGGTATTTGTTTACTTTTTTACCTCATTGCTATTAAGTGTTGTATGTTTAATAAAGACAATTATAAAGATAAAGAAGATACGTAGTCGAGATATTTGGACTACAAGAATGACTTGGTTATTCCAGTGTGATTCGTCCCTATACATATATTTATTTATTCATATTCATTATCATCAGGTCTTTTTGTCTCCACTGCAGGAGCACGGATAAGGCCAAGTATGGCTCTGGTAGTACAGAGAGGGTACTCTCTGTATCAAAGTATTTAATGTAGCATTGTTTCATGAACCTGCATTAGCCCAGTTAATCTTTTGTTTGACCCTGAGGTTCGACCTAACGATTAAGTCTAAAATTGGGGTGGTCCAATAAATCCTACTTCTGCAGGTATATCACATGTTTATACAGAAGTCAATAGCCGGATTCTAAAATAGCCGTAAATAGAAGTCACATAAATGATGATTTAGGTATTATGATTGAATACACAAGTTATCTGATGAACCCTATCATTAGTAGCAATTATATAATGCTTCTGAGACAAACAAACGAACCTAAACGAAACAGACAATTAGACACCAAAACATCCCAGAAAAGTTGACCGTGACCAGACGATGACGCCACCTAGTGTTAATTAAAGATACTAACATGATTTGATGTGGGCGACGGTTCTTAGGGTTCAGTAGCCAAAGGGTAAAAAAGGGACCCTGTTACTAAGACTCCACTGTCCGTCTGACTGTCTGTCTGACATCAGGCTGGATCTCATGAACCGTGATAGCTAGACAATTGAAATTTTTGAACACAAAACATCAAATACAACAAACGTGATTTTTTTATAGACAATGGTAAGAAACCTTTCGTGCGCAAGTCCGACTCGCACTTGGCTGGTTATTTGTTTCACACGTCTAACGATTTGTCCATATAATCGATATACTTTGCATAGGTAGATGTTTAACAGAACTGGAGAGTAGAGTATATAATATATACTCTACTCTCCAGTTCTCTCAGAATCTCCAGCTCTATCAGAATTCTATAGCTAGAGAGTATATTATAGTCTTCAGCGATGGAATTATAATTATATATATATCTATACATATAATAAAACAGTAAAAAAAGTGTCTGTACATTAAATATATTTCCAAAAAAAATATTGGGGGCGATGGAGACGTAGTAATAGAATAAAAATTAAAAAAAAGTCTGTCTGTTTGTCTGTATGTCTGTTTGTACACGCTAATCTCCGGAAATACTGGACGGATTCGAATGAAACTTTTTTGTTATATAGCTATTTAGCCTGGGCAACATATAGGGTATAAATGATTTTGAAAAATGGAACGCCTGATGCAGAACCATAATGGTCCAGCTAAACTATAAGAGATATAAAAATGCCGCCTTAGTAAAAGTTGTTTAGCCTAATAAGCATTTTCCAGAGACATAAAGTCCACGCGAACGAAGTCGCAGGCTTCAGCTAGTAATAAATATGGAAATATGGATATGGGTGACACATGACATTACCGAGAGTTGCTAACAACATCAAATGCGCCGGGGTAACTTTTAGGTTCCGCAGACAGATGTACCGAAGTATGAATGGATGGATATACGTACATATATGGATGACATTACCAAGACTAGTGCAATATTTGTGCAAATCGCTCACTGTTCCTCGCCTCTGATAAGCATTCCAACACGTGGTGGAGCGCGTGAATCAAATCGTAATAAAAACGAAACCATTGTAATTGTGACCACTTTTCACTTGAATAGATGAATCTTTTTATTTGCACTACTCTTTTATTACTTGCTTTCTTGTCTGCTCGATAACATTTTCGCAGATTGTAGATTGTAAGTACTGCAGATTTTTTGTACCAGGATTTTGTATTTTATTAAAAGTAACATTTTTTTAGGTAATTTGTTGTAGTTAAAAAGGGTCGTGCTCCTGCAGTGAAGGCTAAAGAAAAAACCTGATGATAATATCAAATATTTAACATATTGTGTATATAGGTAGTTATTAGTTTATTATTATTTTATTACATTACAATTGTCTATGAACGTCATTTCCGAACGTAAGTACTCGTTGATGTCTTCTCTACGGTAATGGTATGGAAGCGTGAGAGAGTCATGATTTTGGTATGAAATAGAGATAGGTATGTATTATATTTTAAATAATTAAGGCTTCTAATTGAACATTCAGTGACCCAAATATTGGTAAATAAATATATGTATGTATTCCAATACTTTGATTTTTTTAACAAACTTCAAAGAAGTTTAATGTTTTTTTTGTATGTTACGCGATATCTCTTATAAACTGTTTTAACCGACTTTCAAAAAGGATGGGTTTAACAACTTGCCAAAACATCTTTTTTTCTATAAAAGTTTACCGATTATTCGAAGCTTCGACTATTTTGTATAAAGGTGCATACTTCTCAAATGGTCCCATAAAATTTTTATAAAAATAGGTTGTATAGTTTAGGGATGAAGTTTTTGAGTTTTTAGAAACTATTGATGATTTTTTCTTATTTAAAAGCCTTTTCTATCTGATTGGGGCTTAAATATATTTATTGAACATGTAATTTAGAACTTTGGAGATAATGAAGAAAAATAAATCAACGTCCTAGTGTGTTCGTGTGCTTGAAGAACGTTTTTTTGTGTTTCTTTTTTATTATTATAAGCCCATAATAAATGGAAGAGTAAGGAAGTTGTAGACGAGTTAAAATGGGACTAGATAGAAAATAGACAAGTTAGGAAAGTAGACAAAGTCAACCAAAAGAATATTATGTACCTACTCGTAATCGAAATCTTTATCACACTGGGCTTCGAAACAGCATAGCTAAGAAGATTTATTTAAACATGATCTTGGAATAGTGTTGTAAAAAACTTGAGTCTGGGAGTGTTAATATTCTGACTCGACTGTAAATCACAAGACTCGACTCATAATAGCGACTCCACTGCTCGATGTGTTAGATATACTCAAGCTCCCGTAATAGACTCGAGTTCGGTATAAGTGCTCAACTCTTTTGTGTCCTGGAGTCTGATTAAGAACTGAGTCGCGGTCGTAAAATCATAATTGTTTATTTAAAGTAATAACAAATATTGTTATTTGTAGTAATACCTATCATTAATATAAAGTTTGGAGTGGTTGTAATGCTTTGTATAACTTGTTGTAACAGTTTAGTTGAGTTGAAGTTGCTTCGAGTTTTGTATTCGAACTCAAGTTGGTTCTGCGACTCGGAGTTCTTATTAAACTTCAGTTTTTATTCGACTGCGAGTCTGGGCTCCGACGACTCGTGCTCGACTTGACTCTGACTTGTGAATGTCTTAGTCTAGCAAGCATGCAAAATTAAGTCGAGTTTGCAAATGTAGACTCTTGGACTCAAGTTTTTTACAACACTATCTTGGAACAGCGTGCTCTTAACCTTTGCAAATTCCATTTTTGTGGTCAATGGTCATGATTTGCGGTCGTCGTGTGCGTCTCATTGTGTTCGTGTTTTACGATGTATTGTGGATTCCAATTCTGTGTTTATTGTAAACTGAGAGAACTGGCTATTATATCAATCAAAGAAACACAAGTTCGACTAGAACTGCGCTTGATCAGTTCGAAAAAAATGTTTAGCGATCTGACATCGTGTTAGGTACATTCATTATCATCATCATCTTTCTCGCCTTCTTCCTATTTTGGGTTGGCTCTGTATGTCAACTCCCTCCATAGTTTTCTATCATTTACCATGTTTGTACTAACCTCTCTCTTCTCCATGTCCCGCTTTACACTTTCCCCCCACGTCTTTTTAGGTCGTCCTTTATCTCTGTGGCCATCCACCTTTAAGCCAACCATTTTATATGTCAGACGTTTGGCACCCCTCCTCTTGACATGACCATACCAGGGCTTTTTTACTGTTCCACAGTCTATAATTTTTTTAGTACCGTACCGAAAATATAAAGTATCGTACAAAGAACTACAAATATTTTCAAAACATCTACATTTAAAAAAAAAAATTATTCAATTTTGGCTTCTATTTTCTTACTTTCGCTCATTTGTGTTGTGATTATCGTAAATGTTAATCACCACCAAGGTTCTTCCTTCAAGTATCCTACTAAAGCTTAGAGCAAAGTTCTGCGGAAGTAGGTAGGTACTCAGACTTCGAAGGTTTTATCAGATAGTACAAGTTTATTGCCAGGCAATTTAAAAAATCTGACTTTCAAGCGTATACCCCAAAAAAAAAAACGGCTGAACCAATTTTCATAAAAGAATCAATTTAACACTTTTATTTGATCCCTCCATATAATCAACCAATTCTTACTACTTGCTCACCCCCACTTTTACCCCCTTCTTCTTAGCGACTACAACCTTTCCACTGCTAAACTGATTTCTATCAATATAGCTGAGAACCATATCGATCAAGTCAGCTTTCTAACAAGAAAAAGCCGCATCAAAATCGGCTTATTCCTTTAGGCGCTACTATGGCACAGACAGACACAAAGACTCGCTAAACTTATAACACCCCTCTTTTAAGTCAGGGATTAAAAAGAACCCTAATTTACTAAGAAAGAATAGATAGATCTGCCAGTACTTATGTATGTAGGTATTCGTTAGTTGTAAGAACACCTTGCCCCATACACTGATTGAATAATCTATGGTCTGCTCATTGGGTTTGCATGAGTTTGAAATTTCGTAGTTAGTAAATGTACGTGCGTACGCACGTACATTTAGTACTAATATAAAAAAAATGTTTTATAGGAGATGCACGCTAATATGACATTTCAGGTATTATCGTCTCAAACTTTCCTTCTTCAATAATATCTAGAGCGCATTAGTTCAATATTTCAAACCGACTTTTTGTAATATTTAACAAAATGTACCGGTAAATTACCATAAGTTTGAATAAATCTTATACCTTTAAACGAGCAATTCTTGTATGTATATATGTATATATATTTATTTATTTATAAATTTCTGTGATCTCGAAAACGGATCTAACGATTTCGCTGAAAATTTGTATATGGGGGTTTTTGGGGGTAAACAATCGATCTAGATTAGTTTTATGTTTGAGAAAACGCGTGTTTTCGAGTTTTCATGCGTTTTTCTTTCCACGCAGAATATGGTCGCTAATTTCGTCGCGCCGCGACCGCCTTGAATAGCGACGGCTAGAAAGAGTGTTACGGGTTCGAATCCCACTCGGTGACTTACTTTTGTTTTTTTTTATGTTTAAGTTTATATATTTTTTTTATTTTGCATTGTTTTTATGTGTGGTAGACGAACGGAATTCCGAGTCGATTCCGTACGGAATGGATTTCGTACGGAATTCCGTATGTATGCGGCCGCTCTAAACGAGCAATTCTTGTATATTTATTTATATATACATTTATTTATAAATTTCTGTGATGTCGAAAACGGCTCTAACGATTTTGCTGAAAATTGGTATATGGGGGTTTTTGGGGGTAAACAATCGATCTAGATTAGTTTTATGTTTGGGAAAACGCGTGTTTTCGAGTTTTCATTCGTTTTTCTTTCCACGCAGAATATGGTCGCTAATTTCCTCGCGCCGGCCGCCATCCGCTTAGCTCAGTGGTTAAGGATGCTGTTTTTTTTAATGTTTAAGTTTATATATAATTTTTCATTTTGTACTGTTTTTAGACAAGTTTAAAAAAATGTAGTTATTATTTGAGATGTAACCGAGCAAAGCTCGGTCGCCCAGGTACTTAATCTCATTAATGTCTACATCGCGCATATCAATTAACTTTAACGAATTTATGACTCAACACGTGTTTAATCAAATCCAGCTGGAAACCATTTGAAGCCGACGTAATCAAATATAAAGTGAAAACAGAGCTGTGTCTGTTTACAAAATATACTCTCGGAAAAGTTTCTTGAAAATTCTAGTGCCGATATTGTGCTGCGTGTAAGTATTTAGGTATTTTAACCGATTTCAGAACAGTTCGGTGGCTCGGTGGGAATACGCATTGCTAGCGGTTTTGCAAGTTAGGTAACCCAGAGCGTAGTCACCAATTGGATGGATGACCACAAGTAGCATTCAACCACACGGCGGTGTGTCAGAGCCAAGTTCAAAGAAAAAAACAGGCAACGCAGCAGCCGTGTTAAAATTTACTTGAGCCCCTCCATGCTTCTGTTCGTTAAGCCGTTATGGTCCAGGCTTTTACCATCCAAGTACTAATACTCACTTGATGGTATTGGATGTTTATCTATATATGTATTTGTTATAAAATATATCGTTAAGTTAGTATCCCATAACACAAGTCTCGAACTTTGGGGCTAGCTCAATCTGTGTAACTTGTCCCTATATATTTATTTATTTATTATTTATTTACTCACGTACAGAAGTCTTACTCAAATGAATTCAAAGAAATATCTACTCAATGTCGTTAGCGATGTGGTTTAATTTAGCACGCGTCAGAACTCGGCACCTTTTCGTTTAGATAGTACCTTCCTTTTAGGCTTGCGTGGACGGATCCAACACGTAGAGGCCCTAAAGATTATGTTATGTGACCCGGGACACCTACTCTTGAAAAGGTTTCAGCAAATGGCAATATCCAAATGATTGTTTCGTTAAACTTTTACTGAACATGGTTGTGTTAGTGTGTTTACAAAATATATCCCGGAAAGGTTTCTTGAAAATTCTAATGCTATTAATTGCGGAAATGGCTGCCGGTCGAAATACCTATTTTCACGCTATTCATTACCGTCTGTAAAATCATCATGAATAAGACTGACATAGCGACAAAAAATACCTACTCTTGAGTTAAACAAAAAAAAACCCTATCTACTAAAGTAAATATTCATTGGACAAATGACAGTGTGCGTCTTTTTGCGTTTCAAAATTTTTATTTACAACGTAAAATAACTATTAGGACTTGAAGTACTTACAAAAAATTATAGCTAAACGTACAAAGTACAAAATTCGGTAATTCCAGTGTCATTTTTCTTTAAATTTGAAGCTACATACAGTTGTGTTTTTTATTTTCTCATTTATTTTAAGTAGTAAAAAATTATAGTCCAAAGTGTTAAATATGGGAAATCCCAGAGCGTTCTTTCTTTCAACAACCTACGTATGGTTTTGGGTTTCTATTCTAATCTAAAAAAATCTGTTTGGCATTTAAAACGAGTATATTAAAAATTGTTCATCAAAATTAAAATACGAAGTAGGTTTGAATTAAAGACTTGAAATTGTTGGCTTTTAAAGTTTGAAACTCAGAAATTTCAATCAGAATCAGTTCTTAGTATTGACACAGAATTAATATGTGTACAATTCTGTGGAATTGGCATTTCAAGCACAAAAAAAAAACGAGCTAAAAGTACAAAACCCGGGCGCCTCTTTCTTTTCTTTTTTTATTTCGAAAGGACATTGATATTGTTCTAGAGTTTTCATATTCTCATTTTGTGTATCTGGTTATACAAGAAATAAGTACTTACTTCAGTACTCGTGACTGGAGTATCCTCTGGCTTCTGACTTTAATACTTTATTTTCCGTTGCTCTTTCTTTGACTTACTGGTCCTTACTATCTTTTACTTTTTAAGGGTTTTTCGTCGGTATTCAACTTTTTTTGTTTCTATTTTGAAACCTGACCTAAGCGAGTGTGATGAAATAACCGTTTTTCTATTATTTTCCATACATAAATGTTATTATTTTCAATTTTAATATTAATTACATTCTAGCTGGTTTATTTATTTTTCTTTTGGCATTTTAGTTTGAAAGTGTTTTGTATTGTAGTCATAAAAAACCTACTACTACAGCCTCAGAGGATCACGCACTTTTCAAATCCAGAAACAACTGCGTTCATCAATGACTACAAGTACTAAAACCATTAATTTTTGAACAACCTCGTCATACTTCCTGTTATTATCAGAATGGCTGTTGTTATGTTATGATGATCTTTTATCAAGCGCTTTGTTGTGATCCAAAACGTTCATGATGTACATTTTTTGCCTCTCCAATGTTTTATCGTGTACTTATTTTTTTTTCGAAATGCTAATTCTAACTCATTTCAGGATATAAATTGATAACCTTCTGCTTTTTTGAAGCGAGTTATAATAAAGAAATCTTTTTTTGGTAAAGGTCGGTCACGTGCGACAAAACCTGTTTGAATTATTTTTTTGTCCAGCAAAATAAGACTAATTTCACCAGTCGTGGGAGTAACGAACTGGTACTTGATCTATCTAACTTGAATTTATTTATATATATACTATGTATCGCGTCTTTAATGCCTAACGGAGCCACGGACGGAGCAGACAGAAGGGAACTTTGTGAACTTGAACGAGTAAAAGTAAGTAAGGAGTAGGACCAAAGTCAAAGAGCAATAGAATATAGAGAGTATTGAAGGCGGAGGCTGTCTCTAATAACTTGAATAAGTACTTACCCTACCTTTATGATAGATTACGCTAAATTAGGTAAATGAACTTGGTCATCGTGTTCCAAATATTCGGCTAGTATTTAAAATTCAACCTGTGTATAAATTTATAAATGTTGTAGATACTTAGTTACACTGTTTTTTCGCGTTCATTCAGAAACTTCATTTTAAATTGGCGTCTATTTCAACTAAACCATGACGCATCTCTTTAAGTGAGAAATTGTATTGTACTCGGTCAACATTAAATGAATCGGAAATTTAGACGTAAAATATTTTAAATAGCAGCGTCCACATTTCAATAATATACTGATAAATGCAAACAATGCACTGCTGAACTGCTGAACACTATATTACGTCATTCAATTTATTACTTATCGGTTTAAATACTATACTTACATTTTATGACATTATTGAAATTTTGTTGACAAATGTTAGTAATTATATCATTATGACATTACTGGATAAGGGGTTTATCTATTTAGATTTTTTAAACGTTGTTTAAATATTACCAATAAAAGTAGTAACAACCAGACTAACTGATTTGCATTTTAAGTTTTAATAGTTCAAAAATTTAAACGTTTATTGTCAGAAATTAGTAGTACAGAGTAGAATAGGGCCACTCTAAGTCCTCCCGTAGATGTCGTAGAAGGCGACTTAGGACAAAAAAACCTGATGATGATGATAAGTACTTATTTTTAATAGGTTTTCGATTCGAAGGATTCAAATATGTATATAAAAAAACTGACCGGTTGAAATATAATGACTGACTGATCGATCAACGCATAGCTGACACCGCTGAGTCCAGAGGCATGACATTTTGCACAAACGTTTTTAAAATACGTAAGGAGGGGATTTGAAAATCATCTCCTACGGGGTTGAAATGAGAGTTCAAGTTTTTATTAAATTAGGTCATGTGATGTTAGAAATGTAAAAACAAAAGATTACTTACGTATTACTATAAAAAAAAAAAATTATATAAGAGGTTGAAATAGGGGGTGATAATTCATAATTTCAGCTAAAAACAGCTAAACAGCGGGAAAATGTGAGGATTGTCAAACATTTTGACCAAGCCGGCAAGGCTCTGGGCTTCATTTTAATTATGATTTTTCGGAGTTAACGATACTTCACAATCGATTGTTTGTGTGTTGAAGTGTAAATATAGATTTCACCCACATACAGGAAGCTCAATTTAAACTACATAAGTAACTCTAAAGTTTGATCTATCGTTTTAATTGCTTCTCCACTAAGTATAATTCTTAGTATTTCTTAGAGATGAAAACACCGGATAGTGGGCCACAGGTTTGGAAGCAGTACTACGGTTCAGATAAAGAATTAATATTAGTATTACATACAGAAAATAATCTGCGTCGTTGTTCCCCATCCCCACACCTCTCCCCCGTTCTCGCCTTGTCGCGTTTGTTGGAAGGCGAACACACACACATTATCGTGTGCACGGATGTTTTGTTTCCTTTGTAGTAAAAGTAGGTTCAAATGATTTATTTATTTATTTATTTAAACTTTATTGCACAAGAAAAGGTGTACAAATGGCGGACTTAACGCCATATGGCGTTCTCTGCCAGTCAACCATTAGACCAAGTAGAGAAATAATTTGGGTGGTGCGACAGAATATGAGACTATATAGTAAAGTATAAATGATAGTCCGCTTCTATGAAGTACCATACCTGTGGCTAAAGATGCAACCGGGAAATGAGGAAGAGACTCACATTCTGTCTTTCGCAGTCATGTTGAAGAAGTCAAAAATAATAAAAACTACAACTTCTTGCAAAGACATAGACGTCGTTAGTGTCATTAACTTTACGGAACCTAGACCTTTACTTACTTAATATGCAGTTCAAGTAATTGAGTCAAGCTAACTAACTTACCGTTCGTTGCTAACCGGCATAAGCGCATCGCACGGCATCACTTGCATCTGTTGATACACAACACCAATGTTCCTTGACCTTCCAGAAAGGCCGCGCAAGTTCACTAACACTTTTCACATCAATGCTCGATTCACTAGCGACTCGTTTCCAGCTGATTCGACTTTATCGATTCATTTGATCGACTCGCGCTTTTCGTTTGTATCGCACGGAGCGACGTGCGTGTTGCCGCGGCGATGCGGGTCTTCTCAATAAATCGTGTAGTCGGTTAAGCGGTTGTGTGTGGCTCCAGTGCTAGCGCCTGAAGAAAAGCGGTCGGAATGTCGACGCGATGCCTTGCACGCGATAGATCGATTATAGAGAGATTATCAATGCGGAAAACAGACAATGGACATTGGACAAGTGCAGTCTATGTATGCAGCGTTAATTAGTATTCTCGTGTTACACATTGTTACACATTGTTAAGATGTCAGGTCGCCAATGATCTTTCTAGAGACGATTCTGCAGTCCGTTTTTTATACGGTATTGTTTTTTTTCTCTTTGGCCTAACTACTTGTATAAATTGTATCGTCATCATATCAGCGTCAAGAAGTCCATTGCTGGACATAGACCTCCTCCGCGGTTTTCTAAAACGACCACTAGAAGCATAATTTGTATTAACAATAAAATTGATTATATTATGGAAACAAATAATATTTATTATACTTAATATCAGCTTAAGACATAGATATAATGCAGAACGTGAGTTCTATTGTTTCCTTATATTGATCCATATACAACATATGGATCAACATATGGATCAATATAAGGAAACAATAGCTGCTTATGTTTATTTTACTTATTTTTTATTTATATTTATGTAAATAGTAAATATTATAATGTGCTAATTGGCCTTTGGGTTGTACGACCCTGAGTTCTGTCTGCCCGTTAGGGATAAAGAGGTGAGAAGTAGTTTCTCTGTATTATTTTATAGAGTTTTCATACCAAATTTGATAGTTTAAATCTCCTTTAGCACAAAACATAGTAGCTATCGTTGGCATACAGCGCTACACTACACCGGCCAAGAATACTTGGAGCCTCTTTGGATGCTTAAATTTCAATACTAATCATCACTTCTATAACCTTCATTTTTTGAGGTTAGAAAATGACGTCATTAAAAAACCTACACTGACCAATGATAACTTTGTACTTGTTCATGTTATTGTAAATACAGAATCTACTCGGTAAGTACTTGTCTAGCTAAGTGTTTTGTTAAACTTGAGTAACTTTATCATCATTGACCTTTTAAGGGGACGCACCGTGAAAATGGGCATTATCTATTTCTTATTTCTCAGCGAATATCAGAAATTTAGAACTGATACTTGCTAATAGCATACTAGAACGCTTTTCTAGCATAATTGTGGTTGTGGATACACGATTTGTTAATTTTTGTAACACAAACTTGCTCATCAAAAACACCTCTACCAAAACATATATGGTCTAATTTCTCACAAACGAGAGGGACTTCAGCTTTGAAACTTTTTATGCAGATTAGTAATTATGTAATCTTTAAAATTGTGGTACAATTTTTTTTTTGTTGCTTTAGTTTTAATTTTAGAGCCATTTTTCTATAATTGATCAGTTTTGCGTGGCTTAAGATTTCAGTCATTTAAGCCCTTTTGCCTTCCTGAAAAATATTGTACATGCCGTCTCGCTTTTTCGCGAGTGTATTTAAATAAACTGTTCTTGTTGCACAGATTTTTGACAGTTATACATTAAATTGTCAGATGGCCGATGGGCCTCATGAAGCAAGGACGCGTCGCTCTTCACAAAAAAAATGACGTTTGATTTCGTAAAATTATTGTCACAGTGTAGAAAAATATCACGAATATATATGGGTCGAACAGTCTGTAAACAAACGTGCGAGTAACTTTCTTACACTGTGTCACTTGTCATAATGTCAAAGGAAGTGTCAAAGCATAGCGTGGCATAGATTGATTACGTGACAGACATGGTCGGAATAGTTTTTTTTTTATTCAAGTAAAGTACATACAGTATCGATTAATAATATTTTATTTTTATTTAATTACCAGTTTTGTGGCAATAAATTAATTTTATGATAGCCAAATAAACTTATCTATAGACAATACTCTTCGGATTTATTTACTTTTAGATTTCGAGAAATATACACGTACATATTTTACCACTGACTGACTGGCCGACTGATTGATATGGATTTTAGGGTTCCGTAGTAAACAAGGAACCCTTAAAGTTTCGCCATGTCTGTCTATCTGTCTGTCTGTCCGTCCGCGGTCCTACTCAGAAACTATAAGTACTAGAAAGCTGTAATTTGGCATGGATATGTATATTAATCATGGCAAAAAAGTCAGAAAATAAAATATGGAAATAATTTTTTTTTATGTTAGCTGCCATACTAGTAAAGAGGAAGTCAATATTTTTATTTCACTACAAACACATTGTGTATCGTTACATAGGTCTTTCAAAAATATTATGAGCTTGGAAACACCATTTTTCAATTTAGGGATCCGTGTCTGAAATATTTAGCTTTAAAGTGATTTTTTTTGTTAAACGGTTATATATGGACACGTGAAAAAAATCACAGCTATAGCATATATAATGTAGTTTTAAGGAAAACTATCAGAGCCAAGAAGGGTAAACAAATTAAAAAGTTAAACTTATAAAATGTAGTCGAAAAGGAAAATTTCATACAAATTCAATACATACTTAGACGTTTAAGACGTTTTTAGTTTGTTTTGGAAATCTTTGGGAGAGGCCTATGTCCAGCAGTGGACGTTATGCGGCTGAAATGATGATGATGATGAGTGCCATGAACTTAAAGTTGGCATTTACAACTACGGAACCCAACATTGCGCGTGGCCCGACACACACTTTGCTAATTATTTGATCTGCACTGTAGTGATAGGTGTAAGGAAGGACTTGCTTGGTGGGGGAGCAGACAGGGGGGGCTTTCTGCTTAACCCTCCAAACAAGCAACCAAGTGAAGGCAGAGGTTACCTACGAGGCCGTAGGCCGTTTTTTGAATGTTATTTTAATATCATTATAATATAGTGATCTAGTACAGCCTGTGGTTCGATTTATTACGGGTATGTCCCTTCCGTGTTGTATATTAATTATTTTTTCAACATATTGCTCGTAAAGTGGATCTCATTGAATTTCATCGGCTTTAGACATATATAAAGTAGCACATAAAACACGCTTGCGTTATAAACGCAAATAGTGAAGATATATTATGCAACAGCAATATTTTAATGTTTTTTTTTCAAATTCCGAACTCGCTCACTGCCTTGTGGCACCAGCTAGTAATGGTTGGCCAGCCGCGCTAATTTTGATAAGTATTACGGTGGGAAAGCATCCGTGTGCATCACAGTTTTATGGTTGAGTTTATTTAACCGCTCCTTTACCGCCAATACCAGACACAATAGTAAGATAATGAACGTGGACATTTATTAATATCGTGCAGGTCTTCACCGGTTAAAATAAAAATCTGTTTAGATATACGTGTGTTGAAAAACTTCGTGCGATATACGTGCGTATATTGGTTAAACACTCGACACTATCACGCCCTCGCTTTCGGCTCGCGCAGGAAAATTCCGCCTCGTGTATTATAACCACTATAGCGCACAAATATGGTAATATACACAACTATTTTTCAATTTAAAAAATATTACTTATTTCAATATAAAGAATTGAATGATGCGGCTCCTTTTATATAGTTACGTATTTACCCTTTACTTATTTTTTACAACATGCTGACTTTTCATTGGTTTTGGAAAAAAAATCCTGCCAGTTTTGAGTAAGGTGTTCGAAAAGATAATGCTCAATCAAATGCTGCTTCACTTCAAAACCTACAACCTGTTCCATAGCCAACAATTCGGTTTTACTGGCGGGAAATCGACCACAGATGCGGGAGTGGCACTCGTTACACACATATACGATGCATGGGAGAACAAAAATGATGGAATTGGATCATTTTGTGATCTCTCCAAAGCATTTGATTACGTAGATCATCCGATACTTTTGCTTAAATTTCGTCAATACGGTTTTGATGATAACTCAATTAAACTAATAGAATCTTATTTAACAGAAAGGCATCAAACTGTTGATTTAAATGGCATAAAATAGCACGGATCTAATGTTGAAATAGGCGTACCGCAAGGTTCAATTCTTGGACCTTTCCCTTTCTTGGTTTATGTCAATGACTTGCCTTATATGATTGATAAACAGGCTGGCATAGTGCTATTTGCTGATGACAACTCACTTATATTTAAAATAGATCGACATAGCACAAACGCTTGCGCAGTGAACAGCACCTTGTCTTCCATTTTTGATTGGTTTTCAGCCAATGCTAAATGCGAAAAAGACCCAATGCATTCGATTTTCTCTTCCCAATGTGAGACAGGCCTGCGTTGACATAATGCTAGATGGTGAAAAACTCGATCTTGTTGAAAGTACTACCTTCTTAGGAATTACAATATATTCAAAACTTCAATGGAGTGCTCATATAACTAAACTTTCTAATAGGCTTAGCTCTGCGGCTTATGCTGTTAGGAGAATAAGACAATTGACAGATGTAGCAATTGCTAGACTAGTGTACTTTAGTTATTTTCGTAGTGTTATGTCTTACGGCATACTATTGTGGGGAGTGCAGCCGGTATTCAGACTATTTTTTTTTACAAAAACGGGCAATTCGTGCTATTTATGGGTTAGGACCAAGAGACTCACTTAGAGAATTATTCAAGAAAATTGATATACTTACATTGGCATCGCAGTATATATTTGAAAACATAATGTTTGTAAGGAAAAATATTTCCTTATACAATAAAGTAAGCGATATGACCGATAAAAGCTTACGTAATAAGAATAAATTAATTGCCCCGTTTTATAGGCTCAAAACAGTTAGTAAGACGTTCATGGGGAACTGTATACTTTTTTATAATAAATTGCCACAATCGGTCCTTGATATGCCAGACAAAAAATTTAAAACTTATGTAAAGAAAGTACTTTGTGAGAAGGCTTATTATAGGACCGATGACTACCTTAAAGACAAGTCTGGCTTGAGCTTGGCGCGGGTCCCTCTTAAAGGTTTGTTATATAGGTACTCGCAAATGTTCATAATTTGGTACATTTTGTACAAACTAAATCTACAACTTGACATTATTTTAAAATTTTGACATTCTAAAAATTTAATTTTAATTATGATATGACATAACAAACAATGTATTCTCTGTTCATATTAACTTTAAGTATTAATTTATTTGTGAGTTGACGTCCTTGAAGAAAATGCTGCAGTACAGTTTGTTACCGCTTCTTCTGCACTAGCGCTTTGGAAGCGGTAGTAAACTTAGCTGTAAGTAACCATTTGACGTCAACAATTGTGCAACAAAACAATGACGATTATTAAGAGATATTATAAATATCCTATGATAATAAAGATATATTTGAAAAAAACCTATTGCGATTTTTTTCTGCACGTATAGTTGGCTCAAACTAATAAATATTGATCTTTCATTGTGAAGTTCGAACATTTTAGACTTCCCTCCAGAATGTTAGTCATTGCTCAGATTTCTTATTGAAAGCTAATACCTCTGGTTCATTGAACTAGTAGGCTTGATAAGTCTCAGTTTCAAAAACACAACGTAACTAATAGATTACGTGACATGACCTTTTTCAATTCTTTACAAAAACATAACATGTTACACAAAAAGTTAACATACTAGAGATACTTTTCATTACGTCATGGTTTTCATACTGTAACCTCTATATATTTTTAACTCTATCTGCATTGCATTTAGACATTACTACAAACCTAGCGGAAAAGAACGGACAACTTTTGAATCAATTTTGACAGATTTTGAAAAATAAAAACGTAGAGCCAAGCCTTAAGTCTATTCAAAGTTCATATATAAGGTCTTACAATATATACTGCAACTGTTTTAAGAGTGAATTCAGTTCTTGATACTGAACAACTTTCCCCAGGGAACACGTATTAAAATATGATAAGTAATTTTTGCCCTCCCATACAAGTTGACCGGGCAGCTGATCCGCGTTTGTATGGAAAGCCAAAAATTATTGTTTTAATTTCAACATATGTTTCTTGGGGAGAGTTGTTCAGTATCATGGACTGAAATCGCCCTTAAAATAGTTTCAGTATATTTTGTTACACCTTATATAAGTAGGTATTACTTAAATATATATATTTATTATTAATAGTATAGTTAATGAAATTAAAATAATGGTCAAAAACAAAAAAAAATCGACGTTCCCATACAAATTGCCCGGGCAGTAGCACACTTTTGTATGAAGGCGGCGAATTGTTTTGTTGGTAAAGTCTTCAATACACTCAAGTATAGCGAAAAAAATTGCCCTCCCATGTCCCATACAAGAAGAGATTTCTTAATGTAGATTAGGATTATGTATATATAGGCTAGGCATACAATATAGATTATGTATACAGGTGTCGTGTAAACGAAATGCTCCTTAACAATATGCAAACATTGTCATCTAAACTAGTTTACGGGGTCAATTTACCTTAATCTTGACGAGATAAGCCGAAAAAATATAATGTTACGACCCTGGCTAATGACGATAATTCTTTCTGGAATAATTTCGCCTGTGAATATCTAAGCAGACATTATGCGCAGTATGTTATAAGTATATCATGCAGTATGTTCTTTTTTTAACAAATTACACAGATGTTATGTTATACCTATATATAAAGAGAAGAGTGTCTCGTCTGCCCAACAATGCAGTCTAATTATAAATAATCTTTATCTATGCCTTTGACATCCCACTGTTTGAAATAGGCCTCTTTTAGTGTATGCCATCCACCTTGATCCTTAAAAATTGTACATATAATCATTGTAGTCATTAAGTAATTATGCTTAATTCCAGTTTCCAACCCTTTTTAAATCATTACTACTAAATTGAAAGAGTTTTTGAATTAATAAACATCTGTACTGTATGCATAATTTATTTTATTTTCATGTGCATGAAGTGTCTTAAAATGAAAGAAATAAGTAGGTACTTATACAATATACTTACATGAATCACGATCAGAAATACATGGAAATACCAAAGATAGACTTTATTTGAGTAGTTGATAAAAACCATCATTATTCAAAAGTTTTTGTTCGGTCTTGCTAATTCAACTTGCTGGCTTATTCAAGATTAAAATACAAAAAAATCGTTTTTTCACTAATTCTAAATTTAATTATTGGTCTGTATCCATAAAATAACAATAAAAAGTATTTACCACATAGATTTACAAGCATTTACGATTTCATAATCAGTGACATCGAAGCATGGGCAACCATAGGGATCTTATAATATATCCTGTGGCTTTTATCTCGTAAAAAAGTTTTTTTTTTGTTGTAACAAATATATTTATTTCATTATTTTCAGATTCAATGGAGGAAGACACTTGCATTAGCAGATTCTTTCATGAAGCTAATTTCCCATCCAGAAGCCCAAATAGAATCATGAACTCACCAACAGAATCCTTTGATTCTTCCCAAGATTTGAGCCAGAATTCTATAGATTCAGATTCAGATATGTTAAGCTTGTCACAGCTATGTATAGAGGAACAACAGCCATTGCAAATACAACCTTTTTTTAACATAACTCCAAGAGCGATGCCTATATCGCCTCACAATGTATTCGAAGAGGAATTTTGTAATAACCCTTGGGCGATGTTAATAGCAACAATTTTCCTAAATAAAACTGCAGGAAAAACGGCCAGGCCATTTATGAAAACTTTTTTTGAAGAGTACCCTACGCCTTACCATGTTCTGGATGAGAGTCCAAGCTCTTTGGAGAGATTTTTTGAAAGCTTAGGCCTTAGAAAAAGAGGTCATATGATCTGGAAGCTGAGTTACCAGTTCGTATCTTCAAAATGGCGGAGAGCAAGTGATTTATGTGGCATAGGGAAATACGGTGAAGATGCCTATAGGATATTCTGTCTTGGGCACACAGATTTAGATCCTGGGGATAGATTTTTAAAGTTGTATTTGGATTGGCTGAGGGGACACACGGAATTTTTAGAGTGCCATGGAGCTACTGATAGTGAGTGCTTGATTGTGGACCCGGTTAACAAGTATTACAGAATAACTTTGAGGGATTAACAAATTATTGTTTTAGGTAGTTGTATGTATAGGTATAGTAACATGTGTACATCATCATCATCTTTTTGTTTCCACTGCACTCCTGCAGTGGAGAGCATGACCCTCTTTGTACTACCAGAGCCATACTTGGCCAGAGCAGCCAGAGGACTTTGGCCTACACTCCCCACGCTGGCCAGACGGGTTGACAGGTCTTATTGATGTTTATAAGCTTTGTTTAGCTTTTGTATTTCCTAAGTCGCCATCTACGACATCCACGGGAGGACTTGGAGTGGCCTTATTCTACTCTACCGGAAACCACACGACAACCGGAAACCACACGATAACATATGTACTTTATAATCTAATAATTTCTTATAAGTACTTATTACTTTTTAAAGACTGATGTCATATGAATCTAATTTTGTGAATGTGTGATGTGTTTTTGTGAATTATTAATAGCGCAGAAAATTATTGTAAGTAGTAATTTTGAATTATGTTTTGCTACAATCACTACATACATTTTCCTCTTATACTTAAAGAAGATAATTATGTACTTATTTGAAAATATGTGTTTACACTTAAATAATACGTTGTTTAAAAAAAAATTGAAGTAAGTATTTATTTATACTTTTAAGCCAAACACACAAAAAGGCAACTGTAAGTATCTCGGTAAACTGTGATATTAAAGGCATTATACTTACAGTATTTTGAATTCTATTCTGATTTTTTTTCCATCTTCTGGACCACGTTCACGTTAAATGTATTAAGGGTCATTATAGTATAATGATAATAAAAAAACAGTCAAAAACATAAAAAAAAGATAATCCCATACAAATTAATTAATTAACAATCCCATAATTAATTAAATGTATAACATTTAATAAGTTTCCTCCAAATGTGGAGGGTCTGGTGCTCTGAGATACAAGCTTCGCTTAGTTCAGACACCAGTCTCTCACAATCTTCTGCTAACTTTGTCAACGAATTAATATATTTTATGTAATAATATGTAAGATTGTGGAGAAAAATAATAAAGAATTTTGAATTAACTGGGCGGCTGCACAGCTTCGTACGCAAATGCCGATGTTTTTTAAATTTTTGAATATTCTTTTTATTTCATTATACTATAGTGATGTAGTACTTATAGTCCGTGGTTTGATTTATTACGGGTCCCTTCCCTTTTACGTTGTATAGTACATCTTGCCAAGCAAATAGCTGACCCCTCATACGCCTGGCGCGCAAGTCAGCTAAGAAATATTTTGATCTAAATAGTTACGTAAGTAGTTACATACATAAATGTATGCTGTTAATAAAGGTTAATCTATTAACATTCATTTTTATTTTCTTTCTATAAAATTTTCGTATTTTTAATGTGAAGCAAATACTTTTGTGGACTTGCTTTACATAAAAAATGCGTACCGTGTTCAAAAATGTGTATAAAACATATATGGGAGTGTTTATTAAAAAAGTATTTCGCATAATAAGTTAGGAAATGCATCTAATAAAGCTTGCACTTTTGCACCGTAACGCCTGCCAAACAGTTTCAGCAATTCTGCACTGCGACAATTTTGTCTATGAATCAAATGATTGAATGCTAGCTAGAGTCGAATGGATGGAATACATCGACTGTTTAACATTCGTTTTATCCTTTATTACTGTTAATTACAGGTACCTACTTACATAATATTACGTACTTGCTTCATAGTCTAATAGACACCAAATCGAGTCCGGCGACCCTAGACTTCTCCATACAAACGTAGTACACGTTTAATTTTGAAACCACATGTCAGATTCCGGTAAAAATTGGTAATTGTAAAGAAATTGCAATTATCTAGGGTTATAACTGGTTTCCTACAGTAATATTATGAACTGGAAAGAAAATATAACGATTTAGAAGTTTCCCATACTAATGGTCAAAAATGATATAAAACACTATATTCTATTTCAAGTTCATATTTTTACCGTCGGAAACTTATTAAAAACCTAGATAATTGCAATATCTTTAAAATTACAAAATTTTGCCCAAATCGGACATGTCGTTTTGAAATAAAACGTAGACTACGTTTGTATGGAAAGTTGTATTTTGGTCTAAGGTCGGGGGACCCTTAAACGAGCAATTCTTGTATATTTATTTATTTATATGTATATAAATTTCTGTGATCTCGAAAACGGCTCTAAAGATTTTACTGAAAATGGATATATGAGGGTTTTCGGGAGTGTTTACTCCCGAAAACCTTTATATACCCATTTCGATCTAGATTAGTCTTATGTTTGGAAAAACGCGTGTTTTCGAGTTTTCATGCGTTTTTCTTTCCACGCAGAATATGGTCGCTAATTTCGTCGCGCCGCCCAGGTACTATTTTTATAAACTAAAAACCGACTTCATTGCCAAAACTATACAACTGATTTTGATGAAATTTCTGTTTGCCCACTTGGCAGAGAGATCTTCAAATAAGATTTTTTTTTAATTGTTCCTGGCGTCTTTAAAAAAGAAACATATAAGTATACATATATGTACATTGATAACCTCCTCCTTTTTTTAAGTTGTTTAAAAAGGGATTTTTTTTAAATAATTATGTTGAAAGGTAATATAAAAAAGAGGGAAAAAGCATACACCTTTATTTATAGAGATAGAATAGTTTTACCTACCTAAAGGTACAGCCAGAGTCCGAGATTATCTTCTACCATTTTATGCAATTAATATTTATACTTAATGATTTTAATATGAAGACTTTCCAAATAATACACCATGATACAGTTAAAATAATAGGATTTAGGCAGAGTGAGATATAGGTATCACAGACAGGTTTTAATTTAATATATTAGGTGCCTATTCAGCAATATAAACAGCAACAGTCACGTAGTTACAATAAAATGTGATTTAAAAAAAATACTTATATTTTTATAGCCATTGTGTAGCATCCCATTGTAGCGCAAAGGCCTTTCTTGCTTCCAACGATTCACGATCCAAGACAGCTTGCTGCCATCCACTCATGTAGCTTTCAATATCGTCCCTCCATCTTTTCCTTGGCCTTCCCCTACGCCGGCGACCATGTGGAATCCATAACTTCTCTTTTCTTGCCTATATTAACTGTATATTTAAGTGCCTTTGCCGTTTACGGCACAACGAAACTTAATTAATAATAATTATTATTTATATTTTTAAATGTTTTATGATCAATCGTAATCTGCTCCTGAACAAAAAGCATATAATCACTACCTACGTTCTCCTAGAGCTCGTGGTATAATACAAAGAGCATATAATTATTACGTTTAATGAACTGTTTAGTGGAAAATGTCTTTTTTTTCTTCTTTGTTTTGTTTATGCCAAGTCAACTTGCATGAACAAAACTTGTAAGAGGGTAAAAGTCAACTTGCGATCCAACGACCAAACATAGAGCCAAAATCCATATATATTTAAAACTAGCCGAAGCCCGCGACTTCGTTCGCGTGGACTTTATGTCTCTGGAAAATGCTCACCAGGCTGAACAACTTTTACTTAGGCGGCATTTTTATATCTCTTATAGTTTAGCTGGACCATTATGGTTCTGCATCAGGCGTTCCATTTTCCAAAATCATTTATACCCTATATGTTGCCCAGGCTTAATAGCTATATAACAAAAAAAGTTTCATTCCAATCCGTCCAGTATTTCCGGAGATTAGCGTGTACAAACAGACAAACAGACATACAGACAAACAGACAAACAGACAAACAGACAAACAGACAAACATATTTTTTTTTAATTCTTACTCTATTACTACGTCTCCATCGCCCCCAATATTTTTTTTGGAAATATATTTAATGTACAGACACACTTTTTTTACTGTTTTATTATATGTATAGATATATAAATTGATATACTTAAAATGGTCAAATTCACACCAATAAAATTGCTAAAATAGGAAATCTATATCTATATCTATACATATAATAAAATATAATAAAACAGTAAAAAAAGTGTGTCTGTACATTAAATATATTTCCAAAAAAAATATTGGGGGCGATGGAGATGTAGTAATAGAGTAAGAATTAAAAAAAAAATGTCTGTCTGTTTGTCTGTTTGTACACGCTAATCTCCGGAAATACTGGACGGATTCGAATGAAACTTTTTTTGTTATATAGCTATTAAGCCTGGGCAACATATAGGGTATAAATAATTTTGGAAAATGAAACGCCTGATGCAGAACCATAATGGTCCAGCTAAACTATAAGAGATATAAAAATGCCGCCTTAGTAAAAGTTGTTCAGCATGATGAGCATTTTCCAGAGACATAAAGTCCACGCGAACGAAGTCGCGGGCTTCGGCTAGTTAATCATATTTTTATAAATCATTAAAAAAAATAACAAAATTTAAAAAGTATTTTATTTTATTAAAAAAGAGCCTTTCTTTTGACAATTCTGTTTATTTTTTATTTTAAGCAAATACATGGCAGACAGAGCATTTTTAAGTCTTGCGGCTCTAAGCAGATAGAGCCCAGGGCTGCAAGACAACACTTTTAGCTTGATGTGGGCAAGAAGGTGGATGTAGGAATCAAACTAGTGATGGGTTGCTAGCCGCATCGCTTAACATGATTCGATTTTTTCCATTCCCTCCAAGCCTCCATTCCAAGCCCATTCCCTCGATCGGCTCTGACGATCTACCCGGAAAGAGAAGCAGCTGGCACATTCTTAAGTTTTTTTCTTTTCTCCCCGATCAGCATGGAATCATAATCATTTATTTTGTCAATCACAGGTACAATGGGTGTTAGGTACATAAAATTAAGTATCACTATGTTGCGCCGTTAGGCATACAAAGCATAAAAATTGTTTGTTGATACATGCTGTCACAAAGATTTCTACTAATATTTACTTTTAATTTGAATAAATGTTTATAAGTTACGGTAAAAGAAAAAAAAATATAAAAAAGTGTTGAAATGTCTACAGATTAAAAGTCAGTTGAGATACAAGAGTAATTTTGCTAATAATACAATTATCTAAATGTCATGTTAGTTTACATAATTAATTGTTACGTATAGTCAATTATTTTTTAATTGTTTTTTTTCATCTATGGAATAATATGCTTTATTTACTAAAAAGTCAAACAATAAGCGTTTAAATTTATTAATTTAACTGCACCGTCTTATTTGTGTGGGTAGTTCGTTATATAGTTCAGGGGCCATTGCATAAATACTTTTGTGTATAGTATTGGAAGCAAATATTTTTTTAAATATTTTTCTGGTACATACCTTTTTGGACTATTGATAAATGCATGAATTTTCCGAATATTTCATAAACTAACATCAAGGGAATGGGCGAGATTTGAATCATGGTAATAGGCGATGCGGCTAGCAACCCATCACTATTTTGAATCTTTTTTCATCTTAACGCCTACCACCACGCTAAGCGTGGCCTTTGGGCCTAGCGGCCCTGGGCTCTGTCTACCCTGTCAGGGATATAGACGTGAAAATGTATATGTACTAACATCATTGGTTAAGGCTTAAAACTCTTCGAACAAGTGTTTTTTTCGAATTTCGGTAAGTATAGTCTAACTCTAGGTTCTATCTAACATTAAGTTTACCTAAATAAAATACCTACCTGTAAGTTCATATGGGGAATATAGTTAGTATCGGTATCATGTACTGAACTTGCCCTTAAGCAAGCAATAATATTAGCACTTCTACTACCTAGGACCTTATAAATTGTATCTATTTATACTAACTGCATGAAGCAGATGCACGACGCATCTGCCAAACTAAGGACCTATCATCATATCCAGTTTTCCATGCAGTAGGCTTGCAAATATTTTACAACGTGGCAGGGACGTACCCGTTATCAATCGAACCATGAGCTATTCTAGATCACAATAGTATATTAAAACTAAAATAACAGTCAAAAATTTAAAAAAATACGGCATTTCCATACAAATGTGTGCAGCCGTTCGGGCAATTTGTATGTATAATATCTAAAATACTTGTGTTTTAGTTTTGTAATATTTCCGTCGCCCATTTTTAAATCTTCAAAGACGACGTGCATGTCAATATTGGTCACTTAAGGATGTGGAGAAAAAAATCAATTCATCCTTATGAAATATTCATATAATACCGCGCCTTAATAAACATACGTATTGATTAGCGATTTTCAGCAATAAGAATAACATTTCATACGAACTCCTGAGAATCATGAGATACAGCCATATGACGAACATAGGGATATGACTAGCAAATCATACTTACATATATTATTATTATGTAAGTAGAGTACATTTTATTAACTGAAATGATGTTTTTCTGATTGGAACTTTCCGATTTATGTATAAATAATGCTGTTTTGTGCCGAAATAAATTACGTAAACATAACCAAATTCCATATAATGTTTTATTGAAATTTCTATACAAATAAGTTACATCTACGATGTTTTGAACGCGCCCGCCAATACATTTCATAAATAAACCAATAGGGCGCGTTACAGTGTACCAACCTGAAGGAAATAGCTAGAGTGATTGCTCGCCGCAAAGTTGGCAGCAGTGTCGACTATTGCAAATGGTGGATTGCGTTACTTTTTCTCGTGCTCTGTGTAAAATATTTACGTAAAATAGTGTTAATTTCGCGCTGCAGTGTTTCTGACTAACATAAACATGTCGGAAACACTGCCGAGTGCTAAAAAACAAGTTCCGCGGCAGCTGGTAAGTGTTTATTGTTACATTTTTACGTATTTAGTCCCGGGTGACGCCATGGTGGCTTTATCTGGGATCACGTAAACATGAAATGGTGCATCGCTGCATCGTGTATCGATCTAGCAAAGTTGCGAGGTTGTGATGAAAATGTATTTCAAGACTAGGATGTTACTGATGATCATTGTTATTGAGGGTCATCGGACTCAGTTTTTGCGATCACGCTGCTCGTGCTTGCGACCGAGTTTTAAAACGCGGCGGCCGTATGCATTCGCGCATGCGAGAAGGTGTTAAAATCTATACTTTAATAGTTTCGGAGATCGCAATGCGATATAGCGGCAATGATAATGAGTTGGAGAGGTGCGCGCTGCGGCGAAGTCCGTGGGCATATTGGAATAGGAGTTCTGGTAGGGACGAAGGCGTATCCCTCCCGCGGCCGTCCGAGGACGGAGTGCCGATGCCGAGAGGGCAGGCGAGCGAGCGTGCGCGGTGCGGCCACACGTCGCGCGCTGCTAATCTAGTTTATTACTCGACTAATCTTCCGTCCCGCCGAACAATTACCCGATGGCAAGCCCAAATTTACTAATAGGTCTAACGTTACCTACGTTACATTAGGTGTTAGGTACGTCTTGATTACTTACAATTCGACACGGACCTTGTTTCAACTTACCGAAGCGCTCTTTGTTCCGAATTCCGATTCGCAAACACAGTCGTCAGCTACACACTTACCTATATCAAAACTTGTGTAGCCTATCCTAAGTACCGCCGCATTTATTGCTTAGTTTTATTTCACTGGCCTTGGCTCGTCAAGAAGAAGTAACACTTGATAATGCTATGTCAACAATGCAATAATAAAGCATGATAAAAATGCTGTAAAATAGAAGATCACGACTTAAAAGTGAAAGTGAATAGAAACACTTTTTACTGGGTTAATCTTTGTTTTAATTTAAAAAAGTATGACTTCGGCTAAAATTTGTTTTTGATTTGTTAACTGAAATGGAGAATGAGGTACCTACCTAATCAGTTCTGTTGATAAGATTGATTAGGTACCTATAAGATTCAGGATTTAATAACATTTAATTTTAAGACAATGCAAGTATATTTTTGAATTAATTAAACAAGAATATAAAGTCAAAATTGACAAATTTTATGACTTAAGCCTTACTGTATGATCTCAGCTCAGTCTATGTAAAATGTTTACATAGTTATACATATTAAATTTACATTTCTTGCTAACTACTAAATATCATGACTTGAACTACATGTCTTGGTTGCTCTATCAAGAAAATTCACATGCCCCACAGTCCCACAAAAACAATGGAACCTAATAAATAAAACTTCTTTGTATAGGTACTGGTAGGCATCATACAAGGAACTGAAAAACTGTTAAATTTTACAATCAAAATATATTTTTATGACAGCGGGAACGCAAGCAAAGAAAACTGTACTCCGATGAATGGGCTCTTGGTGATGATGAAGCAGAAGGTGGGCGCGGTTTCTCTCTGGCCGACAAACTGGAGAGCCCCAGGTTCGAGCACTCCGGAGCGGTGTTGGAGATGCATGGCTCCGAGATCACAGTCGCATACCTGCAGAAGAATGGATTCACAACTCCTCTGCTCTTCAAAGAAAAAACTGGATTGGGGCTAAGGTCAGTTTAAAATAAGTAACAATTTATTTTATTTCTATTTTCATTATCATAAAAACAAGCATTTAACATTAATTTAACAAATCTTGCATAAATCTAAAGGACTCATGTCCTATGTCCCCTCAATGGGAATGAACTGCTACACTAAAAAAAAAAAAAATTTTAGGTAATCTTGGTATTATACTCCTACTAAGCGTGACCTGAGAGGCCTCAGACAATGCTGTGAAAGTGGTAACATTCTGGAGGTTCTATCTGATTTTGTTTTGATACGAGAAGTAGAATTATGATACTCTCTTACATTTTCGCCAAATTACCACCTTAACTACCTACTTAGGTTCTATAAGTATTTATCTAAAGTTTACTATTGGAACTATATTTTCTAACAATTTCTAGTTAAAGTCCCGAGTCGCAAAAAAAGAAAAATCATTTATATCTCTTTGGATATTTTTATCACTTAATAATTGTAATTTTTTAATTTAATTGTTGATGACAAGTTTTTTTTTAAAGTAAAATAAAAATGAAACTTATTTATTTCAGGCTTTACTACCCATAAAGTGTTAGTAACAAAGGAAAATTATTACTATGTTAGTATATAGCATATCATCTAATATGTTTTTATAAATAGTGTTTTTCTTCTGACCAATGTCACAAAATATACCTATAGTATGTCAATTGATGTTACTAAATTACTATACCACACTTTGGAGTTTCCATTTAAGATTCAATTGATTGAAACATAGAGCAATGGAGGCAAATGGATGCATCTTAACGCGTTTTCGGTGGCATCCTTAGCTGTCAGGTGCTGCTTTAGACCCTGGGGTAAGCTTTTTAGCACAGGGAGAATAACAATTATTAATATTAATAATTAAAAAATAAACCAGCTAAGATATAGTTTTTGATTGTTTGTACAAAATGGCTTTAATTTAAAACAAAAGGTTTCAAAACGATTTGTCTTTAAATGATGGTTCCATAGATGTCCATAGTGTAATGTAGAACATGATCAGCGAGTTTCTAAATTTGCATGAAAGGCCACGCTCAAGGTAAAGAATCTTAATAGGTTTAAAAAATACTTTTCGTAGATTTTTAGATCTTTGCATGAAGTGATGGATGACTCCTGACTTTTCTAATAATAAATAACTGGTCAAGTGCGTGTCGGGGCACGCGCTGTTTAGGGCTCCGTAGTTGCGAATGCCAACTTTGAGTCACGCGTCACGGTTGAACGACTAAAAACGCATTAAAAATCATTTTATTGAATTTGTTTTTAAACCTATTCAACGATCCCCTACCTACACCATGGTCAAGAAAAAAATCCTGCTTGACAAGTATGGGTAATTTCTTTTTAAATTAATGGTGATTTTATTTGTTTTTAAACATCATCGTCAGCAAAAGAGCGAAGACTTAAGGATTTAAAGTGCGCGCTTACACCTCGAATCCACCTACTTTTCGGACGCACTTCTTTGTATCGACATCGAAAAACGCGTAAGTTACGTAAGTTTGACTTTCAATACACGTTTCAAGGACGGAGTCAGGTAGCCGGGGCCTGGAAGATCCTGGGTCTTGTAACTCATTTAATTTAAAACGTATCCTTAGTTACTTAATGATTTATTATGGTATAAAATCCTTTAAATATTTTCCTTGTTATTGTATCAACGAGAACGTGGGGTCTGTGTCTATCTGTTTTTTGTGTGCATAAGTGACCAACACTGTTGTCATTTTTCAAGCTGCCGAAAGGCATCTGACACAACTTGACGACAGCTGTCATACTATGATGACAGCCGGGACCACAGGCTAAAAAGTCTTGCCTCCCGAAGTACGGAAAGTACGTAAGAAATGACGAGGTTTCATAAATAGTTTACTTTTTCATAGATTTATAAAAAAATCATTAGTTTTCTTGTCAACCTAGCCCAAATACTCGATCTTTATCACCCAAGTCCCTCTGTTATATTCGTCATAAGTGCCTCTTCCAAAACATCCTAGAACCTCAGTGGTATATGTAAATGTCTTATAATGTTCTGTTGTATCTATTTTTGTATATGTTAGTATAAATAAATTTAAGAAAAAAGAGGATCGAGGTTTTTGCGTCCAAGTTGCGTCATTTCACCGACAAGCGTTTAGTGGAAGGGTTGTTTTTGATACCACATTCCATATCCTCTTCGAATGTGTTATAGTGGCTAACACTGGTGTCAAATTTTAAATGTCGCGATAATATTCGAGATAAACTACTAGAGCTTCCGGAGCATGGTGCTTAGATTATTAGGCACTCTCATTAACGTGCTTACCACCGCGTGCTTACTGTGTCTGAGCGGTAACAAACCTTGCTCACGCATGGCTATACCATAATAATATTATATGTACATATATTGCATTGCTACATCATAAAATGTCAGATAACTAATTCAATTTACCCCATCTCTAAGTTCATATATGATGATTAGAAGAAGAATAAATGTTAATAATGGTTTACCAAATAATGCATTCTTCTATTAGCAAAAGGTGTTTTGCCAACAAAAATCGATATTATTTGGGGTGCTGTCAACAAGTTTTTATGGGGCCGTCGAACTAAAGGGACGTTTAGGGATGAAAGGGAAGACTCGGTAAACATTATCAAAATAAATTGTCGAACATATTTAAGATATATCGCACTTGGACGCTGTTAAGGTAACCACACCTTGTATCCTACTAATATATCCTATCCTATTTCCTACTAATCCTATCCTACCAATATTAAAAATTGCGGAAATGAGTTTGTATGTTTGTTTGTTTGTTACCACTTCACGCTTCAATCACTGAACCTATTTAGATGAAATTTGAAATGGATATAGTTTGATAACCAGGGAAGAACAAAGGATAGTTTGTATCCCGAAATTCCCACGGTCGGCGAAGCCCACGGGTACATTTAGTTACTACATAAATGTCGTCAATTTTTCGTTGAGGAAAATAGTGTAACCTATTTTTACTTTAAGTACCTTATTAAAAAATTTTGATCATCTCCATCAGCCGAACCTCTCACTGTAAAAACCTGTACTCCTTTACAGTAGGTACACACTAATCACTATACCGGGTTACAGATAGATATGTCTTTATTCATTGAGGAGACAGAACCTAAATAGGCAAGTGGCAATCGTAAGCCATGCTTAGCAAGATTGCGCACACATCACATAGGTGAGAACGGGAATCACAGACGGGAATCTGAAGTAGTGACAGGTCGCAAACCCGTCGCCTATTTAAAATAATAGAATACCAATCCATTTAGCTAGGATTGCGTAAAATAAACGTAAAAAAATGTATAAACGTTTAAATGTGTCTTGATGTCAAATATCGATTGATCAATTACGTATCAATAGGCATAAAATAGGATGAAAATATTTTTTTGGCCCATCATCGCATCGGTAAGATATAAATATTGTTTAAGATTATTTTTCTTTTTCTGAGAAAAAAAAATACGGAAATACAGCGCTTTTCACGTGACGTCACGGCTGAGTACGATTTTTACGATAAACTGCAAAATTTGCGTTAATTTTTTTAGATCATCTAAAAGACGGACTAAATAGAATAATTCTTTTCTGAACTTGCCATCATATTGATTAGTAATTTTCTTTCTGTGAAGGCTTGTTCGTTATGATTAATTTATAATATATTTTAGGTAAATCCTTTTTCATTTTATTGTTTCTGACTTGTCTGAAAGCAGTTATAAGTATTAATTTCCCAAGACACCTAACCCAATCAACCGGAAACAAATCGATGTGCAATGGCGCTCAACTCAACAAAGGCAAGTCAGCAAAAACAATTTTCGTACTAGGTACTGACCACGCCTGACATCGCTTACCTACCATAAATAAGCAGCTATAAACTTGCGCTCACAACTGAGCTATAAACCCCTCAATACCTTTACTTACTGTATACTCATTTATGCCAACGTAAAACATTCTTCGTTGCAACAAAAATAATTGAATTTTCAGAAGTAGCGTCAGGAATTCCGAGTCTTTCATTTCCCGGCGACAGACGTCGTCTCTCGTCGGACTTTCTAAGCGAACTGCCTGACATTGACTGCCTGCCGGCCGGCTTTGTAGGGCTGAAACCAAAAACAACTTTGCGGTCTTCCACATGCGCATGTGCGACTCTTTGACCGTCCCGTAATGCCTTCCTCTCTATCTACTCGAAATCATTATACTTTCAGCATTAAGAGGCATTATTCTGTTCCATCATACAAATAACTTTTTATGGTTTTAGTTTGACTTGGATTTCAACGCCATAAGAAGCTAAAAGAATGTTAAAAGTAGCTAAAAGCATTGAGGTACTTATATTTCACATGAAAATATCTGTTTTTGAAACTATTTTTAGGTATTTGGAGTCCATGAACCATCAATGTGAATTAAATTGTGCATTGGAAACGATAAAAATTTCGTGTCATCCTTGTTCTCCGTTACGGCCATAGTTTCTCGTTGGACTTTCTGAACAAACTGAGGCGTCTTCCGAATATAGGAGGGATTCAACCGAAAACAAGTTAACTGAAACGCAGTGCGCATGCCCGACTATTCTCTTCGAGACTAATAGGTAACGGGAATGCAGAATTCCTCCCCTATTCCAAAAGAGCAATTTGTAAGCACACATATTATCGCCAGAGATAGGAGAAGACCATTTGTTACGATCCTGACAGATCTCTTTCGGTACATCTTTATCGTTACTTCAGAACTCTCCTTTTCTAAGAACGTCTGTAATCTAGTCATGAATGCAGCAATTTTTAAAGGTATCGAAAATTATTTCCTAACAAATTCTTTGAAATGTTTTTTAAGAGAACTACAAACGTTAGAAGGAGGAAGGAGGTTCTATCAACAATCAACGGATATTAAGTACGGACATTATACAGAGTTTCGTAGTAAACAAGGGACCCAAAAAGTTTCGCCATGTCTATTTGTCTGTCTGTCCGCGGTTCTATTTAGTGAATATAAGTAATAAAAAGCTGTAATTTGGAATGTGTATATTAATCATGCCGACATAGTGGTAAAATAATATTTTCTTGGGGTAGCTCCCACACATGTAAAGTAAGAGTCAATTTTTCCTCGACTAAACCATCGTGTAATCAATAAATCGCGGGGTTTCGTTAGATACGTCTTTCAAAAACTTTGTGAGCTTGTGAACAACATTTTTAGGATTCCGTACCCAAAAGAAAAAACGGGACACTATTACTAAGACTCCACTGTACGTCTGTCTGTCACCAGGCTGTATGTAATATTATTTACTACCCTTTAGGTACGGAACCCTAAAAAAGCAATATCTAAATTTAAACTGACTTGATAACACATTCAAAATGTGCCATCATAAGTAGCGTCAAGCATCCCGCTGTAACGTTACATTAGAGCAGCCGTCGATTCCCGTCGAATTTTCAGAGCGTACTAATACAGACGAGCTTTTCAAAGGCAGGGTTTGTAGAAAAGGCGACTTGTGCGCATGTGCGTATTTGTCTTCCGAATTTACCCCATGTTAACAATTTAGTTTTGTAGTTGATATCAGTTCTTCTTTTGTATTGAGTCTGATTTCTCTATTTGATTCTGTAGGGTCTAATAGGAGGTTCTCAATTTTTTATTATTATTTAAGCTTGAATAGACTTCTGATGGGCAAAAATGCAAATCATTTCAACAGGCGATGCGGCTAGCAACCCGTCACTGTATTGATAGCTTTTCCATCTTCTCGCCCACCATGACGCTAAAAGTGGCTTTTGAGTCTTGCGGCCCTAGGCTCTGCATAGAGCCGCAAGACCCAAAATGCTCTGTCTGCCCCATTAGGGATAAAGACGTGATAGTATGTAGACTTCTGATTTATTTATAATATAAAGTTTTTTTATGTTTTCGAGGAAATCTTTGTAACTGTATTTTGTACAAACCGGTTTATAAAAGAAGAAAATTGACATTGATCTCGTTAACAGTGACAAACTAGTAATAAATATTATTAAATAATTACCATAAAAGAGTTTCGGTCTTTTTTTGTAACAATACTTTAATTATTTAATTATGTCAGTATGATGCGGTGAATCGTAATAATAAAGAAAGAAAGAGATATAAAATCTTTATTCTGGAAAATTCTAATTTACGAAACTACTTCATTGAATTGTTTAACTATGTACTTATAACATTTATAATTATTGAGTGTAGAGTTGTATTAGATATAATAAAAAATAATTTCATCTGTAAAGTAAAAATCGCAAGATGGCATACCATAGTGCAGGGCAAGTCGTGGAAGAGGAAAAGAGGCATTTGCTTAGATATTAAAACGGCTATTAATAAAAAAAAGCCTTTAATTTAATTTAAGACGTAGAAATCACTAATCGCATTGACCGCGCCCCTTATTTCCCATACACATGCTCTAGCACTAAATCTACCTCTTGAATATCAAATATTCATTTATATTATTATTCATTTTTATAGGATTCATTATTATTCATCAAATAAAATCGTTGTCAAATTCCTTAAAGTGGTTTTTAACCATGCATTCATTTGACAAAGCAGACTCGGCAAAGTAGCGTCAGAAATTCCGCGTTAACCATATCTTTCGGAATAGCCGTCGTCTCTCCTCCAAATCTATGATCGTACTGAAGCGTCTACCGACTCGCCGCCAATCTAAATACGACTTTACATGTTGTGCGCATGCGCGATTCTCACCATTTCCAGTTTACCTGAAGTACGGATGTGAACAGCTTATTGTTTTCCCATCACATTTTCATTATGCGCCGTCGGACTATGATACTGTTGCGCCTGAACAAAGCCAACCTTTTGGCAACTATAATCTTTAGCACACAAGCTGGTTTCCAAGTGATTTCTTTGTTATTGATAATCGCCATCATCCGGAATACGAAACAGCATGGTGTAAAATAACTTTTTTTTTTTTGGAGTATTGTCATTGCATGATTCTGAACTACTCTTATAACAATTGAAAGAAATGTCATCTTCCCATAGAAAATCTGTAAGGCTGAGCGCTGATTCGTATGTAACGCAGTCAATTTATCTGTATGGAAAGTACCTTGTTCATTATCATAGATTGGACATGCTCCAAAAACTTGGGTGATGGTTTAAAAAGTCTGTATGTATATTATAGATATAAGAATAATTTAATTAAACCAACATCAGCCGCGTCACCACTATTACACATAATTATATACATGTAAACTCTTAATTCATAGTTACAGTACAATTATGCCAACATAATACAAGTAACATGCGATTAGACGTAAAATCGTTAGGCTAAGTAAGAACAAATCATATTACCTCATAATACCTATCTTATTAAAATATAGCAACTTCATGTTATAGAGTGTACAGATAACGTAAACATTAGAACTTGAAGAAGCATAAATGATTGCACTTCTATTTCCCATCGTAATATTTTTCGCCATAAATTCCGCTCTCAGCCACGTAGCAGTCGGTCCTTGGCCAGCTTTTGACGCGTACTAAAGACAGTCGGTTTCCCGCTTGTTTGCAGGGTCCCCACCAGCAACTTCACAGTGAACGATGTGCGCATGTGCGTCGGCTCCCGACGCCTGCTCGACGTCATGGATGTCAACACCCAGAAAAACATCGAGATGACCATGAAGGTGCGCTTTTGTTTCAGAAAGTTTTATCGTATGCATTAGTATTTAGATAGAGAAAGACAGAATGCAGTTTTTACGAGTAATGTCTTTCTCTATCTAAATAATAATTCAGCCAGCAGTAAGAAGCGCACCTAAAATCTGCATACGAGGTTATAGAACCTCGTATGCACATTTTAGGTGCGCTGTCTTTTTTTAATAAACTTTTAGGTTTAATTGCATAAGTATACATGCATAAAATCATCATCATCATCATCATCAGGTGTTTTTAAGTCTCCACTGCAGGAGCACGACCCTCTCTGTACTACCAGAGCCAGTGTATATTTGGCCAGAGCAGCAAGAGGACTTGGCCTACACTCTCCTCGCTGGCTAGACGGGTTGGAGAGGTCTCATTGATGTGAATAAGCTTTGTTTAGCTTGTTTTTGTAGAGTGGTCCTATTCTACTCTGCCGGAAACCACACGGCTTAGAATTCATATAGCCACATGCATAGAATAGTTTAGTGAATATTACTGAAGCTAAGTTAAAAAGCCATTGTAATTATAACGATATATGCAGTATTTACTACAACTAAAACATCATATACTTTAAAGTTTATAAGTGTTCCAAAAACACAGCACGGCACTGGCGACAGCATTTATCGAGCGTCATCATCTATCACTATCTTGCTTTACGTAATATAATAAAATAACAAGCGGGATGGATTGGATGGACTTCGCGCGATATAAAATTCATCAGGATTTATCAGCGGTGCCATGCTACGGCGGCAGATAAATTTTTTTATTTGTATTTAGTTATTTCTATCAAATAGCAATAATACATGGCATAAAGTCATATAATTATTACATATAAATAAATCACTAACTTATGAAAAATCTTTGCCAATAGCCAATTTTTTCAAGATTTTGTCACATAAAAAATATACTGTTATATTCGAACAGGATTGGCAGCGCTATTACGACGACCCAAACAAGGAGCGCCTCCTAAACGTGATATCACTGGAGTTCTCTCATACGAGGCTTGAGAACTACGTGCAGGCTCCTCGTATAGTGCGTCAGATTGACTGGGTGGACACCGTGTGGCCTCGACATCTTAAAGATCAACAGGTGAATGAGATAGCACCTACAGATTATATAGTTTTATTATATTTCTACTAGTTTTTGTTTTTACCCGCGACTTCGTCTACAAAAATGTATGTCTACTATTGTATGACAAAGAAGGTTTTTCTATACAAAGTTTCACTTTACTTTTCATTTTCTTAATGGATGAATTTAAGAATAAAAATTAACCTGTGTCCTTTCCCGGGTCTCAAACTATATAAATATCATCAAATCAGTTCAGTAGCGTGAAGAGGTAACAGACAGAGTTACTTTCGCATTTATATAAGTTTCAACAAAATATACTGCCTCTATTTCAATAAATGTAAGGTCTCACAAAACATACAAAAACTATTTTAAGGGTGAATTCAGTCCGTGATAGTGAACAACTTAATGTGTCGAAATATAAAAAATATTTTTTGGCTTATCGACCAACTTGAATGGAAGGCCAAAAATTACTTTTTAGGGTTCCGTAGCCAAATGGCAAAAACGGAACCTTTATAGATTCGTCATGTCTGTCTGTCTGTCTGTCCGTCCGTATGTCACAGCCACTTTTTTCCAGAAACTATAAGACCTATACTGTTTAAACTTGGTAAGTAGATGTATTATGTGAACCGCATTAAGGTTTTGACACAAAAATAGAAAAAAAAAACAGTAAATTTTGGGGGTTCCCCATACTTAGAACTGAAACTCAAATATTATTTTTTTATCAAACCCATACGTGTGGGGTATCTATGGATAGGTCTTCAAAAATGATATTGAGGTTTCTAATATCATTTTATTCTAAACCGAATACTTTGCGCGAGAGACACTTCCAAAGTGGAAAAAAGTGTGTCCCGTCCCGTCCCGTCCCGTAACTTCTAAAATAAGAGTATGATAAAACTAAAAAAAATATATGATGTTCATTACCATGAAAACTACCAGCGAAAATTGGTTTGAACAAGATCTAGTAAGAAGTTTTTTTTAAATATGTCATAAACTGCAATTTACCTTTCATTCAATCAACTCAAATATAAAAATTAAAAAAAAACATACTACAATACTTTTATATTATTTTATTTGCTACTACGGAACCCTTCATGGGCGAGTCCGACTCGCACTTGGCCGCTTATTATATTTCGATACGTGTTCCTTATGGAAAGTTGTTCAGTATCATAAACTGAATTCACCCTTAAAATAGTTTCAGTATATTTTGTAAGACTTTATATATTTATATTAGATTAGATAAGGATTTTTCGGTACTCCCACTACCACTACAGGGCATAAACTATCCTTCTAACATTACTATCGGGTATTATTAGTTTTTTAAACATATGTCTTGTTTGAAATAAGATTTAAAAGTAACACTATAAATGTTTTGTTATTCTTTTCAGACCGAGTCCACGAATGCACTTGATGATATGATGTATCCAAAAGTACAAAAATATTGTCTGATGTCTGTTAAAGGGTGCTACACTGATTTCCACATTGATTTTGGTGGCACCTCTGTATGGTATCACATTTTGAGAGGTAAGACAATATATATTTTTTTTTACTAAGTAGCTGTAGTATATTGTTATTTCTTTTTTTTTTTTTGCTTTAGAATACAGCATCAGAAGTCATACTAAAACAAAAAAAAATCGACATTCCCTTACAAATTTCCCGGGCGGTTGATCATACTTTCGTATAGAAATGCCGATTAAAAAAAAGACTTATTATTAATATTTTAAATCCATTATATTATAGTGATGTAGTATAGCTCCTGGTTCTATTTATAATGGGTTCTTCCACTTCGCATAAGTCAAAAATTTATTCATAAAGTAAGATCATAAGTTGTTGTATTGTTTCTCACAAGTAAAGTTATGCTTTGATTTCAAAGTTTTAATCTTCCATGTGTACATATTTCAGGTGCAAAAGTATTCTGGCTTATCCCTCCTACTGAGAAAAATCTGCAGCTCTATGAAAAATGGGTGCTTTCTGGAAAACAATCTGATGTGTTCTTTGGTGACACTGTTGAGAAATGTATCAGAGTTCATGTGAGTATTATCTGGCCTTTATGGGGCTCACAAAGCCTATGTAATTTTTTTTATTGATAAACCTGATAAAAGTTAACCAAACTGAAAAAAGATGGCTGAATGATTGAACTCATTTTGTGGAGGGTGATATCAAGGCACTGAGATGGATAGTAAAAGGGAAGGCTGTTGCCCAATCATGGGACGTAATTATCCAACAAAAAAGGAAGGTGTGCTATTAGTACTTAACTCTGTGATAAAAGTTTACTAAGGCACAGAATACGTTATCGTACTAAAGTACAGAAGAATCACTCTTGGATAGGAAATTTTCTAAATTAAACCCAGTTACAGCGTGCTAAAGTCCCATTTAGTTTGCACGCCATGCATATATGACTTTCGATTTAACAAATTTTCATCAGTTTTGTTTATATTTCAGCTGCAAGCCGGCCATACATTCTTCATCCCCACTGGATGGATCCACGCAGTATACACTCCTAGTGATTCGCTGGTCTTTGGAGGCAACTTCTTGCATCAGTTTGGGATTGAAAAGCAGCTGAAGATTGCTCAAGTCGAAGATGTAACCAAGGTGATGCGAGTTAATTTCTTGGTAGACGCCTTTTTCAACCTTTAAACCTCTTTTTTAAAAGGGGTTTTATAAGTTTGAAATGACTGTGTGCCTGTTTGTGGTATCCTAGTTCCTAAACGAATGGACCGATTATAGTGCGTTCTTTTTTTAAATTAGTTGACGTGATCGAGATGGTTCCTAGCTACAGATACTCAAAAAATTTATTTCGTTTTTAAAACATTGCCTCGTGACTGGAAGCTTCCAAGACCTACCTTCCGCGAAGGTTCTTGGAACAGTGGCCACGTAGGCCCTGACTACTCTTGACTAGCGTAGCATAGGACATACTAGGTGGTCGGACCATAGCATCGTTTTGGAAAACCTTGAGAGAAGCCTTTGGCCGGCCATGGATCAACTGGCTGATATGATGATGACCGCGAAGTTGTCATGGACAAAAGCACTAAAATGAACAGTTCCCATAATACATTTATTTAAACAAGAATTTGAGGTGTTAGCTCGACTTATTTCTACAAGAAAATGTTCCACTTAACATTGCAAAGCATGTAAATGTAGAAGTTATAATTTTCTAACAACAATAAAGTCCAGTTGATTATTATTTTCGAATATTTCATACTAAAATTTTATTTTCACATGTAATTGTTATTTCAGGTGCCACAGAAGTTTCGCTATCCATTTTTCACGGAGATGCTGTGGTACGTCCTCGACCGCTACGTCAGCGCGCTGCTCGGCCGGTCTCACTTGGCGCCCGAGGGACAAAGCACGCCTCTCTCCGCGCCTAAAGACCACTTGCATCTCACACAGAACGAGCTGCATGGACTGAAGGTAGTTGACGTTTTGAATTGTAGTGCCACTGTCACTAAAGTCCAGCAGTGGACTTCCTGTGGCTGATATGATGATGATGACGATGATGATGTCACTAAAGTCAGCTCAAGGAGAGTTGATAAATTCAAGGCTTCCTAACTCATTACAAATTGCGGTCCGCTTATTATTTAAAAACTTAGACGATTATTAGAATGAGGTAACGGGTTACCCACGTATAGAGTCAGCTACGGGCCAAAATCTTTTTTTAATAAAAAAGACTTATACAATTTAATTTTTAAAAATTTACAAAATAAAATTACTCATTCGAAGCATATTCCAGAACGGAATTTATGGCCGCCGTGTTCGCTCGCCCTCTCGGGTCGCGGTTGAGATTAACTGTGTGCGCAAATGGCGAAAGCGGGAGAATAACGATGGCCGCCATACAGTTTGCGACAGTGACAGTCGATAGTCTGAGATAAATTATTTCACATAGGGTTTGTGACTGAGATGAACTAAGTCGCCCACGGCTCTCCGCTTCAGACGCGCTATTATTACTATTGAATGTTCTAAGCTGAGTTTCTTGCTTTTTTCAGGCTATAGTGATGTACTTACACCAACTGCCGGCCGCCCGTAAATCAGTGCCAGAACTGCTGTCAGACCCCATCGCCTTGGTCCGGGACGTGCGCACCTTGGTGGAACAACACAGGCACGACAAACAACACCTGGCTATCACTGGAGTGCCCATTCTCAAAGGTACGATGCAATTTTATACATATTAGAAAACTATGTTGAAACGACTCATTTGGTGTTCGTATAGATTCGGCTCGAAGGAACAAAAAGTAGGGATGGTGATTGTAATGTTCATTGATGAAATGATAGGGTTGTTTTCGGGAATGATACAAAAACAACCGAATAGTTTGAATTGCACCAGTGTGCAATTCAAACTATTCATTAATAACTTTAAATTGGGAACAAGAATACAATGATGATATTAGGCATTATTTTTAGACATTTATATTTTTGGTGTTTTGTAAAGCTCCTTTCACGTTAGGTAGCGCTAATTCAAAAGCAACATTGAATCTCCAACAGACATGTGGGTTTCCTAAAAAGATGCACATTTAAACATATGGCATCATGCGTATGTCAATATTCTTTCAAAATTCCAATATGTATTTAAGTTTTGTCTTACTGCTTCGGAGTGTTTCAAGAAAATGCAGTTCAAGTCATCAGAAACTGAGAAATGTCTTATTATTTCAGGTCCGGATGAGGCAATACCCACGGAGCGCCGCCAGTCGAGCGGGCGTGGCGGTCGGGGCGGCCCGCGCGGCCCGCCCGCGAGGCCCAGACCGGACCATGCCAATAATGCACCGAGAAGAAGGCGCACCAGGTAAAATACATCATCTTTGCAAGTCAAACTTTTTTGTATGAGTATTCAACCGCTACATTGATTGACGTTACCGCGTATCCGCGTTTCAGTGTCAAGCAACATTGAGCACGTATGATGATAAAGTCTAATTTCGTTTGAGCAGTATTTGATCGTATTGGATGACCTATAATGCCAGTTTATTTTATGTACAGTATTTAGATGATTGTCAGAAAATATTTAGCATTTTTCATCTTCATCACTAGATAAAGATTTTGTCATTTGTCAAATTGGGTAACATCAGCTTGATAAATGGCAACTTTCATCTAACACCAACATGCCACCAATTTAACAACATGATTAACCAAACCTTCAATTAAAATGATTGCAGAACAACTTTGGGCCACCTTTTCTCTCCCCAAATATTATGTTAATTAGCTGCGCCCCGCGGTTTATCTGCGCCTAAAGCAGCCTAAGTATTAATCCAGGGTGTCATCTGCATACTACAATTTTATCAAAATTGGTCCAGCCGTTTGCGCGTGAAGAAGTAACATACACAAACATACACACTCACAAACTTTCGCCTTTGTAATATTGGTTAGATTTACGGTCAATAACAGCAATATTCATATATTTTTGTTGTTTCAGATGCAAGAAATGTGAAGCTTGTCAGCGTACAGACTGTGGCGAGTGCGTGTTCTGCCACGACATGGTCAAGTTCGGCGGCCTCGGCCGCGCCAAGCAGACTTGTATTATGCGACAGTGTTTACAGGTACTCATAGATCTAGATGTTTTTTACAATCATAGTAGAGTTTAAGAATAATTTAACGGTCACCCTTACAAGAGCAAAAGAGAAAGCGATCTAAGTGACATGTGACAAGGTTTGGTACAAGACTTGTCTACGGGGCACGAACATCGATCCAATAGGCGTATGCATGACTAAGTTTACGTTCCCTGATTCTGTATCTATACATTAACTTCTTCTTCATCCCTAATGGGGCAGACAGAGTATTTTGGATCTTGCGGCTGTAAGCAGACAGAGCCCAAGACTGCAAGCGTTAGCGTAATGTTGGGCGAAAAGATACGAATCTTCTTTTTAATCTTTGACTCTTTATTTTACTATCGGGTATGTCCCTTCACGTTGTAAAAACAAGAATTGCCCGTTAAAAAAATAAAATAAGATAGTAATTATTTATTTTACAGCCGATGCTGCCGGTGACGGCGTCGTGCGCGGTGTGCCACCTCGACGGCTGGATGCAGACGCCGGTCGCGCCGCAGGCTAAGGGTAACTCCGGTAATTACCTAACTCATTGCCACAGGGGCGAAATAACCTTTGTGCGCGATTGTCATTCGCTTTCCTAGCTTCATTCGTAGTTTTGCTTTCACTACCTACTGTGGCCTTGGTCCTTGGTCTTAGGCCAATGCACAAAATATATGTTTTGCTCATCAGGTAGATTATTACAAAATATGTCGAGCCCGTAGGGTAACTCCGGTAACTACCTTACTTATTGCCACAGGGGCGATATAACCTTTGTGGGCGATTGTCATAAGCTTTTCTAGCTTCATTCGTAGATTTACTTCCACTACCTACCTACTATAGCCAATATTCTTGGTCTTAGGCCAATATGTATATGGATGCCAGGATATGTAATGGTAATCTTTAGCATAAAAGCACGGTATTGTGCGTCCGAACCCTTTCTCCGTTACATACAGGATAGATGTTTGGAGCCCTCCTTAGCAAAAAAGACCCACTTCCTTTACTTCAAACCTCCGCATAATGCTTATGCTAGTTTATACTTTTTATCTCTTTAACTTCGTATCATTGTACATAGAACGAGCATGAATTAGTGATTGATTTTCCACTAAATTCCTAAGCTATGTTTCAAGAAAACTTTACGTGTCTGTAGTTTCTTGGATTGGCATAACATTCACAAAACTGTGCTTTGTAACGTCAGCTTATCATTTCATATATTCGACCTCATAAGTAAAGTTTATTTTCAAATACGTAATTATTATTATAGACGCCTGCAATTACGTCGCCGCGGCAGAGAAGCAAATAAGTACTAATACAATCAAAGTTTTCGCCACTGCAACGTCGCGGCGGCATAATATGTAAACATTCTCACCATCATGCTGAAAGTGACCATTGGAACTTACGGCCCTAGGCTTTTAGGGTTAAAGATAGAGTATCTATACATGTTTTAATTTCCCACAGGTCGCAGCGGCCCGTCCTGCCTACGAGAATGTTCTGTCTGCTACAGTATCGTACACCCCGCGTGTGTACCTCCAGGAGGACAGGTCAATGAGGACCTCCCTAACTCTTGGGAGTGCCCCATGTGTACACAGATGGGGCTCAACCATGATTATAAGGTAAACGCCAACACTACAATAACCAGACGTAGCGTGGCAACGTTGATTAACACTGTTAAAGTTTGTATTACGCGACGGAATAGTGCCATTCCGCTCGTTGTTATTATATAGAGCGATAGAAACATGATAACACTATACGCTATCGCCGGTGCCATGCTAGGTTTAATAAAAATAATTATGCTTTAGACACGGTATGTTTTGCTCCTTCAAGCCCTTTTGCCAGAGCTTGCCAATCAAATGCCTGTTTGCGCAGAACGTATCCGTATCAGCGTAGGGGACTCTCTTTAGCAATTTATTTAAAACTGTAGCATTCTACTATAATATAAACAATTTGAGGAGTACAGTTTTTTTTATGATTACTGCAGTTAGAAATGCCATTTGTTGCTAGCCTCGTCACTTCCGTGCGCGTCAGAAGTCGTCGGACATTCGGCGGATGAGTGTCGGCTCGGATGTCAGTCAGCTTAGTCAACACCACGGCAGTTTGCAGGTAATCGTTTAGTTTTGTCTCATATGTATGAACGAAGTATTTAGGTCACTATAGTCCTAGCTAATAATCCCAGACACAGAAGTAAAATTAGTAATCGTAACAATATTTTCTTCATACCATACAATAAAGTCACAAGCCCAATATTAGATTATTCAAAAATAACGGACCCATATTTTACGGTTTATCAAAAAAGTGAAAATTCACAAAAATACTGAGCATCAAGTTCCGAAATGGCTAGCCCTGAAATCAAGCGAAATTTAAATGCGCTGTATTTTTTTAATTTTTTGTTTCTCAGTGACGAGACAAAAAATACGTGTTCATATAATGCTGAATTTATCGTTTTTAGAATAAGCTCCCACCGCCGCCGCCCGGACCAGTGAAGTCCGAAGCGGGTTCTGACAGTGAAACCAAAAACGATGTGTCACATATCAAGACGGAAGACGGTATGTTTGATTTTATTCACACTCTGTTATGCCCAGCAGTGGACTTCCTGTGGCTGATATGATGATGATGACACTCGGCTACATGCTGTCTGTAGGATAAGGATGGAGCCTCTTTAGTGCGTTGCGTTGAGTCGTCGCAGTGATGAAGTTAAATAAGCGGCCAAGTGCGAGTCGGACTCGCCCATGAAGGGTTCCGTAGTAGCAAATAACATAATATAAAAGTCTTGTAGTTGTTTTTTTTTAAATTTTATATTTGATTTGATTGAATGAAAGGTAAATTGCCGTTTATGATTTATGACGTATTAAAAAAAAACTACTTACTAGATATCGTTCAAACCAATTTACGCTGGTAGTTTTTATGGTAATGAACATCATGTATTTTTTTTAGTTTTATAATTCCTTTATTTTAGAAGTTACGGGGGGGGGGACACTTTTTTCCACTTTGGAAGTGTTTCCCGCGCAAAGTATTCGGTTTAGAAAAAAATGATATTAGAAACCTCAATATCATTTTTGAAGACCTATCCATAGATACCCCACACGTATGGGTTAGATGAAAAATAAATTTTTGAGTTTCAGTTCTAAGTATGGGGAACCCCCAAAATTTATTGTTTTTTTTTCTATTTTTGTGTCAAAACCTTAATGCGGTTCACATAATACATCTACTTACCAAGTTTCAACAGTATAGGTCTTATAGTTTCTGAAAAAAGTGGCTGTGACATACGGACGGACAGACAGACAGACAGACATGACGAATCTATAAGGGTTCCGTTTTTGCCATTTGGCTACGGAACCCTAAAAATGAGATGTCAAAAGAGGAGGCCCATGTAACGAAAAAAGTGATGAACATATCGAAGTGACGCGTGACACATGAAGTGGGTATAGGCATAGAGGAAGACCTAAAAGTTGGAAGGAATGCATTAGAAATTATATGAAAATCCTGGGAGTAGATGAAGGTATGACTTGCTATACAGAAAATTGTAAAAAAAAGACATTTTGCGCCGACCACCTTTTAAATAAATAGGAAGTGGTTAGGAAGAAGGTGTGCCATTATTGTCATGAACGGTTTTTTGTATGGAATAACCATTCGTTTAGGTGACTACGCGTTTGATAAATGTCACTTCTCGTGCTTCATCAAATGCGACGTCGTGCGTCGTCGCAGTGCAACGCACTGGTATTACGAATATCTTCTACCATTGTCCAAATTAAATAGGTCAACACGCTAATAAACGCTATTGTTTTCTGTGCTCCAGAAATTAAGCGTGAAGAAGAAGGTTTATCAACGGGTGAACTTGGGGAAGGTGAGGGCGAAGGATGGGAGCCGGCGAACAAGAAACGACGTGCGTCTGATGAAGACGACGCTCCTAAGAAACACGCGCTCAGGGCTCACCATGCACTGCAAATTACACATCACACATCTAAGGTAATTTATACAAATTCGCGTTATGTCAAAATTCGTTAGCGCCGCTTCAGAATGAAATGGCTGCGGCCGGATTATTATCTACGAATTTTATTATACATGTAGCGGCCAATGCCTTTTTAAGATATTTAATGCATTTTGTCAAAATAAATAAATCGTCGCTTAGACTGCGCGTCCCGTAATATTAGGTTTGAACTTGTTAGGTACAATCCGCAGGTTTCTAAGTGAGTGAAAACGAGAGGTAGATATGTACACATTAGTATGCGTGACTGTATCTCTACGCCAAAATGTAAAACCGATCCACGTAAAACGAATTTTTGCCAGTCGCCTGTGCTCACAACTTTACAGTGACGCCATGTCAAAACTTAAGTAAGTAATTACATCATGTTCTTCATATTTTCACAAAATTTTCAGGTCCTAAAGAAACCGCTGTATCCCGTACGGCCTGCGCCAACAATGAGCACGCCCACAAACCTGGCAGGGTCGCCCTGGCTCGACAGAGAGGCGATGTTGAGGGTGTTTGCCAAGTTACTGCCGGCCGACTTGGCCACGTGCGCACTAGTATGCAAAGCCTGGGCGGAATACTCTGTAAGTTTCACTTATACTTTTGTGCGGTATAAGAAAATCGTGTGTGTTTTTAATACACTACTAGCTTTCATGTTCAATAGAATTAATAGGACAATATGATTTTTTGCTGACATAAAAAAATAAAAAATAAATATGTATGGACAAATAACATAGACCGAGCTAGCCCTAAAGTAAGTTCGACATGTACTCGGAAGTACTTCAAGTTTTGACGTTAGGTGGTAACAATCGAATATATAACCAAATTCTGCTTTAGAATTTCAGAAAGAGACTGAAAGAGTTTGAGACAGTTTATGCTTTACCTGTACAGGATTTATTGATTGTTATGAAAGAACGTAAAAATCGTTATATGCTACAGAGATAGTCTGCTTCTGAGTTTCAGATAGAGACTAAAAACAGTTTATGCTCTCTCCCTTAGGAGTACTGGATTCTATTGTTATAAAAGAAATTGCACAATAACTAAGTCGCGGAAACACAACTAGTTTATAGGAACCTATTCCTTGGCAGGTCTAATATTTTCTCTCCTTTTTCAGATGGATCCTTCGCTATGGCGCAGTATGTCCTTCGTGCAAGTTCGAGTATCAGCCGCGCAGCTGGCGGGCATCGCTCGAAGGCAACCATTGTCGCTCGGACTGGAGTGGTGCCATCTAGCGAGGAGACAACTGGCGTGGTAAGTTTTTTTTACTCTACTTTATTCTCATAGGGCATGGCGAAATAAATTGTTTTTCTATTATTTTTTCTCAATTGCTAGACTGAAACATGCATAGGCTATTTGGTATGTTTTGAGGACCGTCGGGGCCCCTGAGCGCACCGATACCGCACCGTTAAGGGTTGGCCTATATCTGGCAGCATGGAACAGCACAGTTTTTTGCTGCTATCCTTTTCTGTCGCTCAGAAACGTCATTAACTAGAGAGAGAGAGAGTGCGCTGTCTCGCTCTAGCAAATGACGGTTCAAATGAAAGTGCGATTCCTTGCTGAAAGATGATGTAGCCCAACCCTAAAAGCTTACCGTGCTTCAGACTTATGGCACAGCTGTGAAGTTTAAGGCGGCCCTTCCCGGTCCGTCTATCGTCAACGCGAGCATGGTTGAAAATGCTTGTTGTTTCATCCAGCGCAATGATAGAAAAAAAAGCAAAGTGAAAAGAGAGAGATAGCAGCTGAGCGCTCCGTTTGCATTCTATTATACGAAATTAGTATGTTATTAACTATTCATTTAACGAATATTAACTTTTCATAGGGTGCGGAAATTTCATAAAACTTGTTCCAGGTGATACGTGTTTTTCAGAAAGCCTTACGAGTGTGTGAAATAAATCTTTTTTATTTAGAATCTCCATTATATTTGCAAGGTTTGTATGCAAATATTTTCTTTACTTTACAATTCATGAGTACTATATGATCGGCCGAAGTTCAGGTAAAATTTGTACAAAAAAGCAGATTTTTGGAGACTTATACTGAATTTGTTTTTCCAAATTTTAATTTTTAATTTCGATAGAAACCTAGATATAGTGCACAAGATTCCTGTTAGTTCAAAACTTTCCAAGAAAGATCTGTTACAACGCCATAATCACGTACGAGCGTTTGTATGAAAAGTAAGGCGGGTTGGCCGCTTTTAATACATTGTGATCACTAAGTCCCGTGCACTCACCATATCACACAACGCAGAGGATGTAACTGATTCACAGTACTCTTTTTGCTGATTACATACTCTTTTTCAATTCCAGGTTACTAGCACGACTACCAGCCCTTCGTTCCTTATCACTGGCCGGATCTCCTGCGGAAGCAGCTCTAGCATTACGCTCATCCACCTGCCCGCCTCTCACCTCTCTCGATCTCTCATTCGCAAGGTGTCTCGACGATGCCAAACTGAGGGGGATATTGGCACCTCCGGAGAACTCCAGGCCAGGTGGTGGGGCGCGAACGGGAGCGGAGCCCAGTCGGTTGGCAGCATTGTCGGTGTTGAGGCTACCCGGGACTGACATCACAGACGTTGCGATGAGATACGTTGTGCAGGTAATTATAAAAAGCGAAGTGCGAAAGAGATAGCAGATTCCGCCGCAGGTCACCTGTCTCTCGCACGTAGCGTTTGTAACAGATGTAGACTGAACCCGCAGCGTGCGCCTCCGTCACTTAGTAGACGCTAACACATTACAGGTCGATTAGATCGCCCGCGTACTTTCCTATAAATTAGCGATAGCTGAGTCTAAACGTCGAATGCACCTAATAGTATGAAGTGAGGTTCAAGAGATTAAGTCCCGTCAGTTAAGAGATCAATTCCTCCACCTTGCAGACTTGTGGCAAGATTATGTCCACCTCTCACTCGCATTCGTTTGTGGGTTTGCGCGGCGGACTGTAAATTTGTAATCATGATTCTCGAATGTTTATCTTTTGTTTTAGGCGTTACCAAAACTAGTAGAGCTAGACGCGTCATCGTGCGCGCGGCTCACGGACGCGGGCGCGGCTCAGCTCGCGCACCACGGCCTGCAGCGGCTGTCGCTGGCGGGCTGCCGGCTGCTGACGGAGTGCGCCCTCGACCACCTCGCCCGGTGCCCCAACCTCGTCAGGTATTAATTACCATTTCCCACTTATATTTACCTGCTACTAAAGTCTGTAATACGCCAACGACCAGCAAAAAAACGATTAATATTTTACACTAGAGGTGACACTTTAAATTCCATGAGGTAGAGCTCAATTTTGTTTGACTGATAGTCAGTAAGACCTAATTAGCTAGTCAAAATGAAAATTCCGAAAAAAATGTTCGCTAAAACTCAAAAGTAAAATCGTGTGATCGACTAGTTGTAACGCCGCCAGGCGGCGCCGGCCGGCCCGCCAGAGCTCATGGAGGTCACGCGGCAGTTTTGGACTGGCGGTAACTACGTGGTCTTGATACAAAGGATTCCGTATATAAATAGAGGAATTTATTTACTATACGACATTTTTTTTCCAAAACCAATGAAAAGTCAGCGTGTATAAATAGAAATGTTATTTCTGAAAAGACACATTTCAAATTTTTCATCCCTTTCATTCTCCAGTTAGCAGTCGCTAACTATTCATTAGACGTATCTTTAAAGCCGTACTCTTTCCTCTATCCCAGATTGGATCTCCGACACGTGCCTCTGGTGTCGACGCAAGCGGTGATAAAGTTTGCCGGCAAGTCCAAGCACAACCTCCACGTGAAAGACGTCAAACTGGTGGAGCTGCGGAAGACCTGATCCGAGGAACCGTAATCCGTGGCATAGACTAGTGAAGTGGTGAGGGGGATATGAGCTTAAAACACGCGTTAGGCCTGGGAATCTATTTGCTGATTATATGTGCATTGCTGGTTTGTAGTTTCAAAAATATAGAACACCAGTTGGCAGCACAAGACCTGTCCAATAAGATGCCGTTATTGGCTACATTCAAAAAAGCAAAAGAACCTGCTGATGGTCCAATGACAATAGTCGATTGGATCTTCGCTGTGCTGCCACCTAGTGTCTCATTTTTGAGATTTTTACTTTGACTGATCGTTGCAAAGCAGGCAATGCATGTAAATTCAGTATCTTAAATTTAACATGGTATTTCCCAGCTTATTTAACAGCCCGTTCTTTGGTTTATTTAGTGCTGTGTTCAACATTAAGTTGGATAAGGTGTTTTTTAATCCTAATAATGCCATGGTCTATTATTTTGATTGTATACTTTCTGTCAGGATAATAGAGGCTATTTTGAATTATTAAAGTCAAGGTTGCTAAAAAGTATTATTACAAAAGTTTGATTTACTTGGAGTATGCAAATACTTTGTTTTGCTGAAACATCAAGTAAGTCATTAAAGTGCTGCTACATTTTGTAGAGTTCAAATTAGGCATTTTGATGTTTTTATGAATACACTATGTATTCAGACAGACAATATTTACCTACTAAGAATGTTAGTAGGTAACGCGAAAAAGCAACCTGAATAGCTTGTCTTAGTCAAAAACAATTCGTGTGACAGAAATAGATTGAGATCTCTCTGTCTCTTTTGCACGCATGGTGCATGAGTGAGACGACATTCTCGTACACAGCATACGCTTGCATTCTTAAAAATCTTGTATAGGCATTTTTACTTATTGATTTATGTATTAAATGGTACTAAGTAGGGATGCAACGATACGGCTATTACGATACCAATACAAATGATGAATACATCGTAATGGCCAAATACGATAACGAATTACGATACGAATGCATTACGATATTTGTTTAATACCTACCATTTTGATGAATTTATTGGAAGCTTTGTTGTATGTTATTATTGTAAGACTTAGTAAAGTAAAAGTATAAAAAAGTAAGCATTTTTAATCAATATATTTATTAATTTTATCAATTTTCATCATTAACTTATATTTTAAATTATTACTATTTGTTACATTTACTGACTATTAATTAATTTTAATTGTAGTCGTAATTTATAACTGGCAAATTCTTATTCAGAAAACACAACATATTAAAGATTTTTCCTTATGTCGGTTTCTGTCATCACTGCATGGAATTGTATTCGTGCATCACTGTGTATCAGTCCTGCCTGCCTGCTTAAAACTGTCAATGCCAAAAGTGACGGATGCGAAGCGTTCAGACATTGACGCGTTATGCGTTTCGTTTCACCCGAAACAGTAAAAATTTAAAATTTTGAAGTAAATGTATCGTAAAAATATCGTATCGTAATATTTACGATAACGAATGATCGTAAAGGTTTACGATAATCGCCGATATACGATTATCGCATCGGTATCGTTGCATCCCTAGTACTAAGCTTGAACCTTTTTGGTTGGGTCTAACGTTTCGAACAGGAGTTACATCCTTCGTCTAACCCAAACAAAAAGGTTCGTGCTAAGGCCCGTTTAATACATAAATCATGTGCTCAAAGCGCGATGGTTGAGTTGTTTATTTTTTACAAAACTGACATATCAAAAAGCTGGCTCTCCCCGCCACGATTTAGTGTAGATAACGAAACAAAGACTTGAGTAAGCCTATTCTAATTTTATAGAAGTGATACGATTTATATGAGTAGTAAATGAAAGTTCTTGCGGGAGCTCAAAATTAGTCCAAAAAGACGTTTTGATAATGAAAATTTCTAGAAAAATTAACGGAATAATTTTAGTCGAATTCTTCGTGTGTGAATTAGTTTTATTTGTAAAGTATTTTCCCTGTACGCTAATTGTTTTGTTACTTACTTAAAACTGTAATATAATTTTAGGTAGCGTTTATTACTAGTATACTTATTTTCGTAACAGTATGTATACTTATTTTGTCGCTTAATCTTGAAAGGATTTTACTGACAGTGAACATATAGACGTAGCGCAATACTAAGTGTCCCACCATATCAAACCAATTATTCGGCAGAAGCCCTTTTTATAAGAGTAAAAACATATTCCTAGTTTTCTTTTAATCGCCAGACTATTATAAAATTTGATATTGAAGTAAATCAATAGAGGCGATTTATACTTTTGATTCCAAACAGTTGATTCAAGTTACGTATCAGAACTATTAGAGATCGTTTAATCTAAAACTGAATGCTCCATCAATGCGTTTACCTCACAAGCAAAATACGTGTATAATTTTATATCCGCAATACACAAACTTGTGTGCAGGGGCGTACACTTTTAGATTACAAATATCAATTTTAGTAAACAGAATTAACGCAGTAAATATAAAGTGGAAGGGACATACCTGTAATAATTACCGGGTTATACTAGATCACGGGTTATATAGAGTATATTGAAATTAAAATAACAGTCAACAAAATAAATTGGCATTTCTATACAAAAGTGTATAGAATTGCCGGGGCAATTTTTGATTGATATTTTATTATAATTATACTATATAGTGGTTCGATCTATTACGGGCGTGTCCCCTCCACGTATTCTCCTCATGCTATATGAGGAGTAACATCTTACAGCAATAACGTCTCTGAAAAGCATATTATTATAATCATCACAAGTATCACAGTTTTGAGTTTGTAAGACAACATTTCTGAATTCTATTGCGTTGGAAACATTTTCAGTACTGCAATATGTCCAGTGCCAACATTACTGCACATTATTACTGCACAATCGAGTATATAAAAGTTATGTATATTAATTTTATTGCATGCTGTTGCATCGTATTATATTTTATTGTTAAGGCCCATTTAGACTGCCAGTTTTTTGCCTGTTGCATATCATTGCATTAAAGAAATAAATGATTTGTATCGTTTAGACCATGCAGGTTATTTATTGCTTCAATTTAATTGTAGGCAAGGAACTTGCACCGTGTAAATTGGCCTTTAGTTTACGCTCGCCAAGCCTGTGAGAGGCTTTTTATAATCGACTGAAATTCAAAATCTATAGCAGTAAAGTATTAGAAATTCCGTTCTGTTGGAATTAACTTGTATTTTAATATAATATAAAATTTTGCGTTGCAATGCGCAATTGATTTCATTCAAATATAATGAAAAATGTTGGAAGTCTATTCGATTAGATACTCTTCGTCTCTAAAGCCATTGCCGTGTATTTAAAAACAAAACAATTGTTCCTATCGCAATAAAATACTAAACTTAATTGAATTGGACACGGCTAAATACAAAATTCTGCCCCTGTACCATGGCACAGTCGATAAACCGAGATAAAGTCTATATCGTGCGACGGGCTCGTGTACTATCCGTTCATTATAATTAGACAGATCGAGATAGAAGACGATTGCGCTCGATAAACGCTGTCGCCGGTGTCCTGCTAAGAGGGCTGACTGCAAAGAGAGACAGTATCTTTTAGACTTCTACTTTAATACAAGTTGATTTTAACATAAACGCCAATCTTCCAATCGATTAAAATCACTTATTTTGTACATAGCAAATTATTTATTACACACAGATTGATAAAGGAATATTTTATTTCATGACAATTCTAAATTGCTTAGGTTGTATTTGTTTAGTTCTAGTCGCTTTTTAGGTTAAGTTGTTACGAGTACTGTACGTGTAAATAACCGTTTTGTGAGAATTGCGCTGGTTTTACTTTATATAGTCCATCCTTTAACAAGGATTCATGGCTTTTATTTGTTTCAAAGAGCTATTTAGCGAGTTTCTTTAAGACAAGATTGTTTGGAACTTGCAAGTTCTGTAATAGAGTTAACAATGTAAGGGTTTTAAAATATTGGACACCAGATGGCGACGGATACGTTTGACGGAGCAAAATAACCCGTCAATTGATGGTCCCATGACAACACTCAATTGGACGTCACTGTGCTGCCATAATATAGTGTTCCATATTTTTCAAAACCCTCATTGACGTAATTCTGTGCAGTTTTATAGAAAGTCTGTGGGGAAATTACAAAGATTTCTTCCCACACGTTCCGATTATTGGGACAGTAGACTACATTGCTACGATTTATCGTCAAATGTGTTTAGACATCTCATTATGTATAGCTTTGCAGTTTAGCCAACTACAGTTATTTAGTGTATTGTTTTTAAGACTAAGAAACCAGATGCATCTCGAACTTCTTTACCAAATATGTATTCATTTGTATTACGATTTTACCATTTGATTTTCGACCCTATGACAATATACACTGAAACAATATCGGAGACACAACGCACACAATTTGTTACAAATACTTTAGAAATTCAAACAATATTTTTGAAATTGTTGTAGGTACTTATTGTTAGTTTTGGCGACGCTGAGTGTCGTGCGGGATTGAGTTCTTTGTGGTTTCTATTACGGGAATTTCGAAAAGCGTTTTTGATAATAATTTTACCATTCGGAGAGGTACTCTATTGATAAATCTTTAAATTTAGGGCGTCGCTTAGAAAGACGAATATCAAGCCGAAACTTAGCGGTAAACAAGTAATTATTTGAAAAAAATATATTTTTAAAATAGCTTTTTATCTTAATTTCTACTCAAGACGAATCAAACGAGCCCGAACTCGTTGGCGTTGCATCGTTTCATTACAGTTCCTATGGCCACCTTCCGGAAAGTGGGCAAATTTAACTTGCAAAATTTGTTTACAGACTGACAACGGGATAGGTGAAACTAAATAAAAGCTTGTAAATAAGAATTTTATTCAGAAAGTAGAGATGCCCCCTTACATTATTATTTGTGCCTTAGATCTGGTAAAGTGTATGAGCAACGGGCTATTATAAAATAGCAACTGTAGAGACCGGGCTCTGAAGCAGCACAACTTACAAGGCAATTAGGTACGCGCTAATTATAATAAAATCCTTTATTTTCAGACAAATTAGTCCATTGAAACATTACCTAAAATTCATTTAATAATTTATTAAAATTCATTAACCTAAAATAAATTAAACATAAAAATAAATCGGAATTAAAATTAAATATTTATCATACACAATTTCTTCGCGCACTACGCTCAGTTTCGCCAATACCTCTTACACCAATATCCCCTGTACATACTCCAGAACAACGTTGTCATGATAGTTTGTAAGCACACCGACTCTGGTCAGATTAAGCGGGGTCGGGGGGCCGCCTATAGTGTTAGTTTAATGCGCGGATAAGTGGTCAAGAAATACATACACTTGTGGAACTACACAGCTAATCAAAGTGACCGTCGACATAGGATAACAATATAGCAGAATAATGCTAAGTAATTTTGGTTTTCGGAGCCTGTTTAGCTTCTTTTAGCACTATATAGAAACTCAAATATTCATTTAGCAACTAGGGTCCGGGTGACAAAGCCTTTATATAATATTTAAAATCTTTATTTCACAACAATTTTAAGATGATGAATAATAGATCACAAGATGCTTGAGATGTTTAAGATTCAAATAAAAATGCATTTATTTACCGGTAGCATAGTTTGGCTTTATACTCTCCATCTTGCTTTACCTAATATTTCCGAGGGAGATAGTGCTAGTCTAAAGCGGGACATAAACTTTGTCAACCGTGGGTCGCGATCAGTCGTGACATTGTGTTTCTTGTTTATTTGCCAAGTGTATGTATATTTTTATCGCTGTGTAAATATCGTAAGTTACAATCCCGTAAGATTCTGATCCCCTAGCGTCGACACAATAATTACTGAGATAGTTTTAAGAAGTGTGTGCCTCAGTGTATAGACATAGCAATAGAGAGAATCGTTAATAAAATATTATAAATTAAATAAATACTGTCATTGTTCACACGGATATCAAGATGTGTGGCTAATGATATTATTTCCTATGTTGTAAGATAATAATAGATATTATTTAGTTTTCTAAGCGGCCTTTATGCGAGTTTTAATTCGTTTGGAGGTAGTTTTGGTAAAATATCACCGGACACCACTGAAATTTCTTAACATTTTTTGTTTTAATAACCTAGACATCGATAAGCAAACAATTTAAAGTCATTTATTTTTTACCACCAACAAAAATACAATTATCTCATCCTTCATTCTTTTGCAAAATTGTTCCCTATCATTTATCTGAATTTGGCCTTTGTATGTTCAGTTTAAAAGTTATGTACTGTACATGCATAGAGTACGTACTTAATGCCATCTCCAACTATCGAATCCAAAAACCACATTTACAAAGATAGTGGCTTTACATGTTGTTATGAGATATATATATCGCCACAACAATTTACTAGTGTAAACGATACACTAGTAGATTCAGATTTTCACTGCCGTTAGAAGAAAAGAAATGGGAATCGTGCATGCTCAACCAAGGTAGTTGTTTTAGTGGTGGACGTTGAACAACCCGTAGTTTTTGATAACTAACTCGCATGCTGGCGGTCGTTGGCAGTCAGAGAAAGGTGATATTAAAGCCAATGGCTAGGTTAACGAAGTAGCGATATTATTGTGAATTTGACGCGTTTACAATCAGTAACATTGTATCATTGGTTACCATAAGCACTTATAGTATTTGAAATAAATATTTACAATGAATTTTGTCGTTTATAATTTTTTCTTGATTCCTAGAAGATCACAGACATATCGAACGTATCTTAAAACACAATTTTCTAGAGCTGAATAGCCCAGTTATTAACCTCAGCCTCGGGTTGTTTTATTTTTGGTCGTTAGTATAAGTTAACTCACACAGACTGGCTGTTAGAGCATTTATAAAACGTAGTGTTCAAACAACGTGGAACGTTTACCCGTAATAAATCAAACTACGTTTTTTTTGTCGAAGGATCCTTAACATATTGGTCCTTCGAGCCGGATCAATATGTTAAGGATCCTTCGATTGTTTAAAATGAAAACCTGGACTGTATGAATATAAATAAGTATATTGACAACTAGGAAACAATAAATATTTAAAAAAGAGTGGCGTCTTCGTGGATGTCCAAAGGCAAGTGGTCTTCGGTTGTTCACTACCACCCAATCAACATCGCCGCTGTTCTGTCTGACGTCATTACCACAGATATGTCGTGATAGCCGACCAATCCACTCGCCGCTGCCTCCCGTGCGTCTTGCTCGCCCCTCAGTGGCCCGGTGCGCAAGCTACGGGCGCGAACATATAACAATAACAAAATCCTGAATCCTGAAATCCGATGGGGATATTGGGAACTGGCTATGTTCAGTGTTGCGATCATATTTGAAAACGTTCGTACAATAACAGAGAAAAGCACATGAATACTTAAAAGACAGCTGTTTTGAAATTTACGAGTAATCATTTATTTTCAATATTCCAGAGCTCTGAAAGGATTATTTACCTCAAAATGCGGCTTGTTGGCAGCCACCAAGGCTCCTTAAATATCAAAGATTTAGAATCATCATCATACCAGCCACATAATGCCACTGCTGGACATAGGCCACGCCCAAGGATTTCCAAAACGAACGATCTAAAGCAATATTAGAATATACAACATGAATTTTGTTTTATTTTTAAAACAAGTGCACTGGCTATCCGCATGGCTTAATGCGCCAAGAGCGCAAGACCATAAAAAATACGGATTGGCGCGCTACATTTTCATGTAGAAATCTTTGTTGCAAAAATTGCAAAATATAACAAAAAATGACGAGTTCAAGTGAAGATTTGGATTTGACGCCTCAATCGGTAATAAGTTAATGGCAGTCATAAAATAGTAGTTTATGCGACTGTCCATAATGAAGGGCATTACAACACGAATGTGGGCTTATGACATCACATGAGTGTTGTAATGCCTAATTATGTATAGTTGCATACACTACTTTATCTACACACATAATAATCATAGTGCTCTAAGATAGGTTCAGGCAGGAACCGTAGGGAATTGACCTGAATTACATTGTAATTTAATCGTAAACAGTAAAACATCAACAAACAAATGAAAACTCGGAATGGCAGTTTCGAAATTCGAATCTGTAATTTTTTAAATCATAGTCAACTGAATGAACGCCGCCCCTATTCTTGTGTCACTCGAGATCAAATGTCGTGTCGTGCGATTTATAAAAAATATATACTGAATTTGGCATTCGTCTTGAAAACTTTTTAATATCTGTAGTCTGTGCGGAAAGAGAACCGTCGTGGCGTAAAATCAAACTAACAAAATCTTTTTTATATGACAACCCAACACCCATCTGTCAAATGACAAACTTTACGTCATCTTTGTTTACCGTGTTGTTTTAACGTGATTTTTATTTTAAATCATTTCAAAAAGGGGAAATCCTTTACCCAGTCCTACAAGGGAAATAATATTTAATATTATTATAGGTTTTGCCAAAAAGAAAAAGCGTCCAAACACAATTATCGACTTAAACAAAGTCATGGAACGTGTGGCGGCGATGTGCGGTATGTAGAAAGTTATTTTAAATGTTTTAGATTTCCTAGGTAACCCCCAGACACCGACATTTTATATTATGTATAAATTAAAAAGAATTCGCATTAATATATAAGAATACATGTTTATTTTGTTTCAATCAAAGTTTTTGATAGCAGGTATAAAGAGTGTTGATACTTTTAATTTATTATGCGTTTAGATAAACTTGCCCTATTTTTTTCAGGTTTGAGTAAAGATACAGTATCTAAAATAAAAAAGAAGGTTCCTCAAATAACGGCGTGTGGTGCAAGAATTTATTATAAATAACTGTAACAGATTCGAGCAAATCAAGTTCAGAAGAAGAAAATTCTTTGGATCTCTATAGTCTATCCGATGATAGTTCAAACATGTCCGGCATTGAATATTTAGGATAAGACTTTGATTATGGTTCTGATCAATAAATTAATAAATATATTATTGTTTTAAATTTATTTTTTATGCCTACCTAACCTAAAGGCTAACGATGAAGATAGCATCTGAAAACATATAAAAATATATTTTCATTTACAGCCATTACATGTAATGTAAATAATATATAAAAATATAATTTATCCATTAGCATCCAATAGCCGTCATAGTTTCAAAATATCAAGAACTTTATAGTCGCACTATAATGACACAACAGTGTTGTCAACATAACAAATACGGATAATAAACACAACTGCGCCCTCAAATCCTACGACGGTTCTCTTTCCGTACAGACTTTACTAGAATAGACACCCATTTGAATTTGAGAGCTGTTCCAAATTTAAACTCATTACCTACTGATTTCAGGAGGTAATTTTATCATTACGTCTCTGTAAATTCCTACTGGTTGGTAATCTGGTAATGCTGGTCATTGTCTATGGTTTCTGAACGCATTTTAGAGCACATAAGAAATGTGCGTAGATAAAACTTATTACCTCCGATTTCAAAGGAATTTTTATAGAAAAATACCTTAATCTGTTATAGCAGGTTTTCATTAAGTAAGTATTTCTTCGCCTTTACCATAAAAAGTAGCGTTCGACTCGAGTGTCAGTGACCATATAACAATCCTTTTAACAATCTAGCATTGAAGTTAAATAATAATAAATAAAAAAATTAAAAATTAGAACTTACTACTATAAATACAAATACTATTTACAACTTATACACTACACAACAATAAGTGTAGATCATTGCCCTGTGGTAGAGTGCCCAAAAGGCTGGCAGCATTGCCACGCTGGTAATGCTTATTCATTGAGTCAAAGATAATGGTAATATAATTACTAACCGAAGTAATTGCCAGCAGAGTAATAATCACCCGAAGAGTAAGTACTTGAGATGTATTAATAAACAAACGCATAGACCTAGAATATTTTTTTATGAAAAAACCTACTTCATCTACACTCTGTACCATTCAGTATAAATTGAAAATAAATCGTTAAGTTTTTATACTTTATTATATACCTGCGAATATTTATCTCAACACGCACTCCCCTACGTCGCAGAGGCGTCGAGATTAGCAAGAATCCAATTACATTTTCCAAATTTCCCATTTCTCCCTTGCCGGAGTTCAAAGCTCAGGGAAAATTATTTTCTTCGCCCCTGAGAAATGAAAAATAAACGTCGCGCCCGGAGACGCTGCAAAAAAGAAAACGTCTGGGTGTGAATGAAGACAAGATCGGGAAATGTATGAGAGTGAGGGAGACAAGTTATCGCAACACCTCGAGGGGTTTGTGAAAATACCTACTACGGCCTCGCCTCCGGTTCTGTCCTAAGCGTTTTTTTTGTTCTTTTTTTCAGAGGCTGTGACTTCAATTGCAAATGGAAACGGGCTTACAGTCCCGAGCAAACTGCTGGAGAATGTGGACATTAAACATTTGCCTACGATTTCGATTTCATTTTGTAGAGAATACGTAAAATAACAATTCTTGTTACCATTTTACCAACTAGCAATTTTCTTCTGTCGTTGCACGTTGTACCTGTGTGAAATGCAGATGAAATTTAGATAATATCCATCGCTTGTTCCTCTTGCAAAAAAGAATCAATCAGAATCTTTTTTGCAAGAGAATCTAAGTCAGAATTAAATATTTTACTTAGACACTCACTATAGTATCTTTGGACACGACTCTTTTTATACTTGTTATGGTCAGTAGGTTATTTAGTATAGGTATGTACCTACCTGTATTTTTTTAAATAAGAAAAAAGGTTTGTTGTGAAGCCTTGATTTTAACAAAGATAAATGATCGCTGCTCATATCAAGTTGATATTGCTCCCTTATTATAGAAAATTATTTTTCCCATAGGTAATAGGGATACAGCTGAATAAAAAGTATATTATTGTATTATTTGTCAACTAGATTATCCAAAAATAAAGGACTAATATTTTTCCGTTTAGCAAAGTAGTGAAAATTCAAAAAGAAAGCTGGGAAGTTTTGGAGTCGGACCTGTGGTTAAAAATTGTAGCTGATCGACTGATCGTTTCGTCAAAATGCGCTGTATCATCGACATTATTTGCTCGTAGAAAAAAAAAAAATACCATAATTTTTGATAAGCTGTCCATAATCCATGGATAATCTATATATAGAACCAGTCCCATATCTCTGTATAGAACCAACTTTTTTTTCATCCTCTTTCCTTAGTATGTTTGCTTGCCCGAAGTCCCATATCTCTGCTTGCCCGTCTCGCAAACCGCCAGATGGTCAGCTGTTTCCCGCACTTTACGACCAATGGATGGCAATAGAATTTTGATGAGATTTTGATAGCATTAATATTATTTCGGCCAATTTATTTAATTTTCAATTTATCGTGTTTTTTACATAGTTCATTTTATTGATGATTATGCTACAAATATAAACGCGTATAGGTATTAAAAAAAAATTACTATTGTGCTTTACTTGCCCAAATATTTTTCCAAAAAATAAGTATACTTATGTCAAAAAAGTTATCGATAAAAATATGAAAAATTGAGTATCAGGCACAGATCTGCACATACTTGGGCAATGTTAATAAAATTAAATAAAGTTGCTGTTTGCAGGATTGCAGTGAAGTTGCAAGATAGCTTATCAAATAAACAAGATAATCAGTATTTGAATTTAACATAAGCCCCAGTGCACAGCACAGTAACCGCACGTGATAAGGGATGGTTAGAGGTGCGTGCGGCGGGCGTCGACACCTCGCGTGCCTGCCACTCAGTGTAGACTAGACCTTAGGGGACAGTCGAGAACACAATCGTTTCTAAAATATAAAAATAAATGTTTTGTTGTCTTCTAGTTTGTTCCGAACTATAAAATCGCTAGTCGCAACCTCTTTGCTTCAACCCTTGGCTTCATTTCTTCGCTTAGGCTAAGACGGACTTCATTACCAACTGCAACGATCGGGCAACTAGTAGTCGGTGTGTAGTTGGTTGGCAGTTGTGTCAACTGTATGCAATAAAACGTATCTAGTGATTATATGCTATTTGGTATGCAAGATGCATTCCATCAATTTGGAGCCTAAACTCGTACAATGATATCTTTTACTTTGCAGATTGACTGGATAGAGGTTAGTTTGTGTTTATTGTATGGGAGCCTCACATAAATATTTATTTTATTTAATTTTTTTTATTTGTTCTTATCATAATTCTTTCTTCAGCAATTCATAATGTAGAAATTTTTCATACATGATGTACTTATGTATGAAAAAATTCTGTTGCCGCAATCCGCTGAAAGAGAAGCTGTCACGGTTCATGAATACAGCCTGATAGAGCGACGGACAGTAGAGTCTTAGAGGGTCCCGTTTTACTTAAACATTGAAACCTGTAAGTACTTATGTAAATCTTTTAACACTTGTGTCCCCGCCATTACGCTAGTCAGCTGTCAGCCACGTCAGTGGCGGACGCGCGAATCAGTGGTTTGTAGCGTCGCGTGCGGCGCGAGCTGCGGCGGTCGATAACTGCCTACGGTACCCTATTGTACAGTAGCTAGGTTTGTTCTAAGAAAAGGTACCCTATAAATGTTTAATTTTCCAATTTATTTACCGAAGTCGTGTCAAATATAAGACATTTCTTCATCAAGTGTGCAAATTTTGTCAAGTTCTATCTATGGTTTTGGGAATGTAGGTATGTCATCATCATCATCTTTTCAGCCGCATAACGTCCACTGCTGGACATACGCCTCACCCAAAGATTTCCAAAATGACCGATCAAGAGCGGCCTGCATCCAACACTTTTCAGCGGCCCTGGTCAGGTCTACTGACCACCTTATAGGTAGGTGCCCTACGCTTCACTTGCCAGTACGCGGTTGAGAACCTTTTTGCCCCATCAGCCATCGGTTCGTCGCGCTATGTGTATGTAAATAAATCAGTATTTGTCTCAAAATACGCTAGAATATGAGCATTGCATCATTGCAGATATCGTAGTAAACGACGTAGCAACTGATTATTATGCTGATTTCTTATTTCCATTTTTACGCCCACCTTCACGCTAAGCCTGACTTTCTGTGGTCCTAGGACCTGCCTGCTTAGGCCCAACGCAGACGACAGACTATCCATGACGCACTTTTTAGTCGGTCAGGTGATAGTCTGTGTTTGTGTTACTGCGTATGATTCCATAGGTTCTATTTTCACAGACTAAAAAGTGCAGCACGGATTAGTTTGTCGTCTGCGTTGGGCCTTAAAATTCCAAAACCTATTTTTGTTCTTTTCTCTCAGACTGACGTTGAATAATATACTTAAAACCAATACTTCCCAGAGGTAATTTTACTTGGCTAGAATTGTATTTCATCATGGATTTCTCTTGATGTTTCGTCCCAAGCCTCCTAAGCGTGGATCATTAAGTCCCACTTGTCACGTGCTACACTGATAAGAGTAATGTATTATTTACAGCGGTGGGGAGCTGGTTCGTTAGCCGGTTCACTGGGCCATAATAACTTCAGGGAATACGCCAACACCAACCGAGAAACACGCGATCAACTAGGGTGCGGTTTGGGAAGTGTCGACAGTTTTAGTCTTGGGATCCGAGACAACTAGATTTATAAAAATGCCCTGACTTCGAGACACGTGATGTCATGGAACCCAAATCCTGAAGTTGAAGCTGAAGTAACTTATACGCAATCTGTGGTCTATATATAAGTATTATTTCTCAAGAGCTTGAAAATGTAATACTGATATTAGGCCACTAAAACAACAACAAACTTGTCACGGGTTACACTGATTAGAGTACGTAGTATATTTTCAGTAGTGGGAACTGGTTTGTTAGCGGGTTCACTGGGTCATAAAAACTTAGTGAATCAACTAAGAACACGCGATCAACAAGGGTTTTTTTAAATGACTAAATTATTCTTACTATATGTGCTGGTTTCAAAACCATACGAGTACATTTCAGCATTTTCTAATCCAAATATACCTAATGTTAAACACTGCGAAACAGAAAAAAAAGCGGATACTATGGTACGGTAATAGAGTTTGGATGTGTACAGGATGTGTAACACACTTACGTGTATTTACGAGTACCTATGTCAATTTAAAAAAAAAATACTAAGTAAGCAAACAAGCATACGGCCTACCATGGGTATACTATGGACATCTTAAATATGCGGATGTGTGGATCCGTGGACCTTAAATCGCACTTTGCAAATGTTATGATTATATCGCACCCTGTTCGAGCGCACGGGGTGAGTTTCCACGCCGCCCATCCATCATCGGCGACACATGTGCCGATCGCAGCCCATTCGATACACTTCCTTATATTCCACAAGCATTTGCTTTGAAATACTAGCTAATATTTATAAGCAGAAGATATTTTAATATTAAGAATTAAGAATTGATCCATGTAGGCTGGCAACTTGTATGCTCTTATTTGTATTTGTATATCTTGTGTGTTGTTCAGCAAGTTAGCGAACCAAATAAATAAAAATAAAAAATTTATGAAAAATTTCAATTACACAGTAGGTAGATAGTTTTTACCTTCTGCCGCCATATACGAGTATACTAAATAGGTTTATTTTTTAGTCAAGTAACAAATTTAAGTATATGCCCATATACTCGAAAATTTTATGAAATTTTCATACGTACAAACTTTTCAACCTGTGGTTTCAAATTTATTTAACTTATTACAATTGAATGATCGGCAGCAACAAATTTACAGGCGGTCTTAAGGCCCGGCCTCTCTACCAGACCTAGGGGTAAATTAAAAAAATTACAATCTAAGCTTGTTAAAAATGCCTGAATTTTTTGATCGCAAAAACGTATTTTTCGTATAGTCTGTGACGTGACGACTAAGAACAACACGTGTTCCCAAAAAGTTTCGAACATGTGATGGTCGGTCTGGGCGAGATGTGTTTTGATCGTCGGTATTATTTTTTAAGGTTAAGTTCCTTGCCTTTTTTAACATTCATTGAGCATGTTCCCGGTTGAATCCGAGAGCTGCTTAGGAGCCCAGGGTGTGATTTCCGGCATGAACAGGATCATTATAATTTATTTGAGGCGCAGTTTTTTTCCTCCTTTTTTTCCCAATGAATTTATGTATAAATCGATATACATCTTTTTTCTATATCCCATAGTACCGAAAAAAAAGATACTAAACATCATGCGATTGTTTCAATTCGTAAACGAACTTAAAATTCTTTGTCGTGTTTCGATTTACTTAATCGAATTTAGTATGGAAATCCTATGGAAATCCTTAAACATTTTCGTAGGTATTTCGTCATTTCTTCATCTTCATCTTGAATAAAACTACTTAGTACTGTAAGTTTCCGATTAAACTTTTGTGTGTGGCATCCTTAAGGCTTGGGTTGAAATCTTGTGGGTAATTTCATATTTACGGTCGCCATAACATCAGATATGACATTAGTGACCCTCCCTCAAGCAGTGCGCGAAGTGTCGCGCCCTGGGAATACGCTGTTAATCATAGCCAGTTGTGTCTAGTTATAACCGGTTTGGGACCAAGGGGTGAGGCGGATTTTAGTTAAATTCTAGCAGTGATTGAGGGCGATATCGCCCTAGTGAAGATAACTTTTCAAACTAAAAACCGATTTCAACACTGAACTACTTACACAGCCGATTTTGATAATATTTCTATGGGATCACTTGACAAGTAGGTTTGCCCTTTCAAACAAAAGAAGAATTTTACAATTCAGCGTCTTCAAGTTGCATACAAAAACATAATATACATATAGAAGAATCGAATTGATAACCTTTTTATTTTTTAAAGTCGTTAAAATATCAAGTAAACATTAACGTTTTGAATATAAAAAATAAATACTTAGATCGATCGCACCGGGTAGTTTGCGGCCTGCCAATCGATGAGTTACATAAATATATTTTTTTCTTGCAAATGCTCTCAGCATGATCAGTAGCGACTTGCAAACATTTAATCTATGTTACACGGCAACATAAAAACGATAAAATAATCAGCGTGTATTGTGACCACACTTGAACGCGAGCGGGACACATGTCCGGGCTCGTCGCGATCGTGTGTACATAATGAAATGAGTGCAATATGCGCCCGCTCCCTGGAGACAAGGGATTCATTGTGGTGAGGAAGAGAGAAGGAAGAATATTTTGATGCGGTATCGAGCCAAGGCGAAAGAAACAGGGTTAATAGAACATAAAGATATTTAAAGCGAATCTTTGAAGGAAACTGTAATCCGTGATACCTAGGTAGGAACACTACACAACAATATGAGTTTTAAAAGAAAAATCTAAAGTTCGTCTCCAGACCTAGATTTATTTACTTTCAAATAAAAATTTACAAATAAAAATTTCCTTTGATGAAAATGGCTTTCTCCCTTGAAAAATCTTTTCTTCTGGGCAAGCTGGAAGAGATTCCTTAATTTTTATTTATGTATAAATTTCTAACTTGATGATTTCTATGTCTCTGTAAGGCCCAACGCAGACGACAGACTTTAGTCTGTGAAAATAGAACCCATGCAATCATATACAGTAACGCACATGACGCGCGCCGGACTTTTTGCGCGTGGACGGACAGATGGACAGACGGACAGCGGAGACTTAGTAATAGGGTCCCATTTTTACCCTTTGGGCACGGAACCCTAAAACGAATGGTTTTTCCATACAAAGAACCGTTTGTTAAGTGACTCCGCGTTCGAAAAATGGACCTCTTGGCAACTCGTACAGCAGTGGTCGTTGCGAAACAGGTATCGGTAGAATTTCATTAAAAAAAATTAATATACTCTACTCGTAATGTTAATTATACTTATTGACGTGTAAAAGTGCCTGTAAAGGTCTAATTAAACATTTGAATCTTTAAGTCTTTGAACCACCTCCGCTTCCTTTAGACACCCTTATATAAATCAGTGCGCTTTCGCACATCAGTGGCGGCCCCAGGAGAGCCCCGGGCTCAGCCCTCAGTCCCCGATGGCTCAAGTGTTTACCGTCGCACTGGTGTCGCTTTGTGTACTCGTCATCTATTTCCTAGTTTGTTTAGATGCTGTTTAATTTGGAAACTTGATCGTTATAAATATAATTAATGTACCCAGGTAAGCTTTTGGTAAATGTGAGGTTCTAACATTCTAAAATGGGGAATGACGACTTATTTTGAGCATGTGAAGTATCTTTATACATGCCTCTTAATATTTAGAGACTTACATTATATTTACTCGATTAATCTGGATTTATTGTATTATACACGGTGATTTTTTACTGGTTTTGGAGCCGAAGGCCACTTCATAAGGATCGTTAGTAAGACCTAATTTGCTAGTCAAAATAAAAATTCAGTAACAAAAAATGTTAACTAAAACTCGAAAGTAAAATCGTGCGATCAGTAGTAGTGCCGTCGCTAGGCGCCGCCGGCCAGACGGCCGGAGGTCATCGACCGCACGCGGCAGTTTGGACGGGCATAACTACGTGGTCTCGATCGAAAATCATTTTCGCAACTTTTTTATTATAAGTCATACACAAATTTGGATTACGTATATGGATAGAGATCAAAACCAATGAAAAGTCAGCGTGTATGTATTATTTGTAAGTTAGTCAAGGTAACTAAGTAAGGACATCAGTCTTTTTTTTTTAATTTCTGTATTACATAAACCTACCTTATCTTTTTTCTTCTGATGACCTAGTCAATGACGTAGGGACTCTAGCTACATGATTATTACTAGCTATGTGTAAGATAACAAGTGATTTACCAGTCAGCCTGTATAAGTAGAAAGAAATGAAAATAAAATTTAAGTTTCTGTGACAGCCGGTTTGAAATGAGACAAAAGCAACTAAAAGCAATTCATGAAAATGTCCAAAGACTTAAAAATGCAGCGCAATAAAAAGAACAAATACGAACATCGTGGGATATGCAAATAGAAGAGCTAGAATTTCGCATTTATAATTCAAATCCAACCTAACTTAGCGAATTTCCACCCTCAACCCGCACACAATTGACGTTTCGCCCGCGACCCTCGCTTTTATGCGCGCGACGTGAATGCCAGGCCTAATCTCAGTCACGTGACCGCCACGTGCGCCTCTCCTGCACACGACACCCAACACGTACCAACCTTCGGAAAAGAATTTTCACCAAAAGTCCCGTCATCCCGAACACAACCTTAACCTCTTTGCATAAATGTCAAAAGAGAACTGTCAAACTTTGGCGGTTAAATCCAAACAAAATGGCGCAGATCTAAAAAAGCGTGTCCTTTATCATAACTGATTGGATAATCTGTGTTCAAACGCTATAGTATATCGTATCGGAAACAGAAATATAAGCCCCGATGTCCTGATTAAGTTTTCTGGTGCGGGGCGTGGCGTACAACAAAATTACAGTGATTTTTGATGTCAATATTGGGTTTCTTTTGTGCTGTTCCGATTTTTGCACAAATCTGCCAAAAACGTCCCGATCTAATTATTAGCTTTGTTCCTTATTTGGGGACGCTTGTAATAAAATAGGGGATTTGGTAAAATAGATTTGTTCTTAAAAGTTATTTTTGGATTAGTGGTTAGATCCATTGTTACGTACTATAGACAAACTTACAAGCGAACAAGTTCTATTTATGGGAACATAGCATCATTTAAAAAAAAATGGATAGAAATGGACAGACATTTTCTTTCAATAGATGTATCTCCAAAACTTAGTTAAAACCTAGATTCATGCTTAGATGCCTTCCATTTACTTTAACTTGAAAAAACTTATACTCAAAATGTTACTCGTAATTTTCACAGAAATAATAGGTAACCCTTCTTTTAGTAACAGTCCTATTAAAAACAAAAAAATGCACATGTCTGAAAAATAAGCAATCTGAACTTTAAACACCCTATGGGAAATTTGGCCAATTCTGCGAAAATTCTTAAAAAGCTGAGCCACTACTATTTTCTCAAACATGAAACTGTTTGACCCTCGCATATAGATGAGGTATTCCCGCACAGGGTCGCACCTGATCACGTATTCATGGGGCGATCAGCGACGCCAAAAACACATGGAGCTCCGAAGAAAATGTCATTACATATTCAATATTTCTAGTCTGAAAGTGGCGTTAAAAGTTGGATCTCACTTGTCAGCACGGAACCGTCATTTGCCAAAACGAGAGAGCTATAGCACGCCTCTCTCGCTCTGGCAAATGACGGTTCTGAGCGACAGAAAAGGATAGCAGCATTAAAAAGTGCTGTTCTTGTGCTGACAAGTGAGATCCGCACCCTTTAGAATACGAAGGCAGAAGAATAAAGTGGGAATGGGCTGGGACACTTCGCTAAAACGAAACACAGTCGGAGGACTAAAGCAGTAACGGAGTGGTGGCAGAGACAGAGGTGCAGATCAGCAGACTTATCTACCGGCCTATTGGTCAGACGATGTTGTCAGGTCGGCGGGAAATCAGTGGATGAGACTAGCACCAGACTGTAGAGAATGACTCAACAACGTATCAGAAAGGGTTGAATAGATTTTGATTCATCATTCTCGGTTTTGATTTGGGTGGCTTATTCTTGTGGTTCTAAACGATTCAATTTCATTTATCTGGCCAAAACTGTCAAAATATTGGACTTTGAGTAAAGATATTTAGACTTTACATAATACTAGCGGTTCGCTCATTTCCATGTAAAGTCTTTTTTTAATTTGCCAAAATTTATTTTGGGAAATGTCATCTTACCCGCATGAAAAATTACTGTATCATTAAAACCCAACCTTTTTTCTTGTTTTTGGTATTATTACATATATATCTTTGGTTTTTGGTTACCGCATCTATTTTTTAAACATCAACTATATTTTCACACTGGCGTCACTTGCCGAAACGATATTAGTATAATCTAAGTATGATTGGAGAGGGACCCGCTGTTTGCACAGTTAGTCGCGTTCGTTGTATTTTATGAATATCTTATCTCGAACAACCAGCGCTGTTTTCCGAGGGAAACATGTTGTACGAATTTTAAGTTCTTGGATTGCGTGATTAGACTAATTAAAAAAAATGATTACCAAAATGATGGTGAAATGTAACTAATTAGCTACTTGTATTTTTAGCCAAGTGGAAGTTCCTGTGGGAGACAGGCGTAATTGAAGTATGTAGCCGTCCCACTGTTGGGCAAAGATTGTATTAGCCGATCAAATTTTATTAGAAATTTAAAAACGAAGATGTTGGTTTTTTATTGTTTCGGTAACGTAGAAAAAATAAAACTAAATATTTATACTAATACATTGTTAAATAGAAAGAGAGACAAGATTTAAATTTAATATTTTAAGCCAGTACAACTGCATTAAATACTCGTCTAACATATAAAATTCCTCTTTATGTGGCAGGCACTTTTATTAACATTTTTAAATAAATAAGTAGGTACCGAACAATTTTTAGGTCTTTTATTAAAATGTTGAAGCATATATTTAGGCTACACATACATTAATGGCCAATAGGAAGTAAGTAGGTACCTATAGTATAGGTATATAATCTTTAATTATTACGTATCTACTTATAAAGAAAATTAGTCCCGGGGTACAAAATTTGTAACATTAAACGAAAATGAAAATGGTTCGGGCGTATCGCATAGGGTCGGCTGTTTGTACAGGATTTGAATAGCAAATTCTGATATGATAGCCTTAAATATTTGCCGATGAAAATTGTATGGGAGAGATTAGTATGCAGAGTGCGAACGTTTACTGTTGTACATTAAAAGGGATGATGGCAAAGGTCGAAGTTTAAAAAAAAAAGCTAATATTTTAGCCGTTTTGATCTTCGATTATGCGTTTAAGTAAATAGGAAAAATGTTAACTCATCCGCAAAGAGTGTACTGGGTTAACCTTGTTTCATAGAATTTCGACTCACAGAAAATCTTTCATAGAATATTTATTTCTTGTATTTTTATTTCTTATATTATTGTTTCAAAGACTATTTACTTGAATAAAACATAAGTACCTGGGCGGTTACATCTCAAACATCGAAAATACAAATACGCGTTTTCCCAAACATAAGGCTAATCTAGATCGATTGTTTACCCCCGAAAACCCCCATATACCAATTTTCTGCGAAATCGTTAGAGTCGTTTTCGAGATCACAGAAATATATAAATAAATATACAAGAATTGCTCGTTTAAAGGTATAAGATTTATAGAAACAAATTCAATGAATTTTAAAATCATATATTTTCATTTAAAAAAATAATCAAACAGTAGAATAGTTTTTTAAATAATATTATGCTCGGTATAAAGAAATTTTAGAAATAGATTTTTGTTACACAGAATTCTGAATATTTATTATGAAGAATTTCAAATCATAGTTTTTTTACAAATGACATTAAATTTTTAGATGTTAATAACATCATAGAGTGTACTACTTGAGTTCGACAAACAGATGTGCGATTAACAGATACGCGAAATAACTATTATTCGATTCACTACCAGTCAAAATCACGAGCAAATCAAAGAAAAAATAAAAACAAATACTTATGCGATGCGATTATATATAAACGAATCTATTTCTTTAATTTATTATTTTTTGCCACACTGATTTCGTTAAACATTTTTAAAGCTTCCCATTGAATTAAACGAACAATTTCAATATTTCACGCCCCAACAGCAATAAAAGTAGCAAGTGTCCTCTTGAACTGGATAGCATTATAAAAATTATCGAACACACGTCACGAAGAGCCCTTAACAATATTTTGGCCTGGGGCTTCCCTGCCGCCCCACTGTGTCGCAAAGAGCTTTGTAACATACTTTGAGACGAGTGGGTGTCCCACTGGGTGGGCACAAACACTGTTTTTTTTAAATATGTTGAAGAAGAAGGGGTGCAAGTGGAGACACCGAGCTGTGTCGAACAGATGGTCGATATCTATAGAATAATATTACCTATGATCATCATGTCTTTTTGTCCCCGCTGCACGAGCACGGCCTCTTTTCTCAGGTAGTACAGAGATTTGTACTAATAACTTTTTAATTTGTTAACCCTTCTTAGCTTTGATAGTTTTCCTATAAACTACATTATATTATATAACCGTTTAGCAGATAGATGGGGGGGACACGTGACTTTAACAAAAAAAATCACTTTATACCTAAATAGTGTTCCCAAGCTCACAATATTTTTAAAATACCTATTCAACGATACCCCACACAATGTGTTTTGTAGAGAAAAAAAATACACTCTTTACTTGTATGGCAGCTACCCTAAAAAAAATTGTTTCCATATTTTATTTAACGACTTTTTCGCCATGCTCAAATTACAGCTTTCTAGTGTTTATAGCTTCTGAGTAAGACCGCGGACGGACAGACAAACAGACAGACATGGCGAAACTATAGGGGTTCCTTGTTTACTACGGAACCCTAAAAAAGAAAGACGGTATTATACTCACTTCCGAGTAGATATTAAACTATACTCGTACATATTCAATGTTCAAATTTGTTTAACTATATATGCTACGAGAGACTACGAACCTCTACGAGCTTTTGTAGAAGTTAAATTTAATGTGATTTGGATAAATATTTGTAGTTTTAACGACTGTCATCTAACTACAACAGTAGTTTTAACAAGCTTTTATTGGACGCCTCGTAAGCGAAGCGTTTAAGGTAGTGCATTACTCTCAACATGTCAGGTTTTAGCATTATATTTCCGGAGTTAAAATGTCTTTATTTTAATTTTTAACGTTTTATGTATGAGCCTCACAATTTTCTCAGTTAGCCTCAACCGACTGAGCTAAAATTTTGCATCTATGTATCAATGTAAGTTGGATGACAAAACAATATTATGAAGTCAATTAGCTGTTCTGATGATGGAGAAGGGAAATATTCGACAGAACTCTGTTAAAAAACAATAACTATAACCCATTGAGTAAACTTCGTTTGATTTATCTTTATTGTAAACGATGTTTAGGGTTATTATGAGACGGGAGATGGTCGATGGAACTCGGTAATGAAACGACGGAATCCATCGAGTTTGGCCTTATTTCAAATTTTTGTATTTTGGCCTTACAATTAAAGTTTGAGCAAAAATGTATTTAAAAAAAAAACTTATTACGCACTAGTAAACTCACAGAACTAGACGTTTTAGTTTTAGATATAACTGATAGTGTGCAGATTTCTCGAGATGTTTTTCATCAATTACACTCAACGCATTTATTAATTTTTTTGCCTAGCTAAATTGTTTCTAAACAGTGTAGGAACTCCACGTGTTCCAGCTCACAGTACACAGGTGTGTACACTTGAACAGCAGAGGTCGTAGAGCAAGAGATCGATAAGGGTAAATAAATTTATTTATTATTGTTATAGAACTGATTAGGTATACAATACATACATACATACATACATACATACTATCACGTCTTTATCCCTAATGGGGCAGACAGAGCATTTTGGGTCTTGCGGCTCTATGCAGAGCCCAGGGCCGCAAGACCCAAAAGCCACTTTTAGCGTCATGGTGGGCGAGAAGATGGAAAAGCAATCAATACAGTGATGGGTTGCTAGCCGCATCGCCTGTTAACATGATTCGCATTTTTGCCCATTCCCTCGATCGGCTTTTACGATCTGCGCGGGAAGAGAAGCAGCTTGTACATTTAAGTTTTTTCTTTCTCCCAGACCAGCATGGGTATACAATAAATTACAAGTTTTATACTTAGGTACTTACATGTTATTAGTATGAAAGATGGAAGAGGAATTTGAGAGGAAGTTGAGTAAAAACATGAAGAATGGAGTGTATTCCATGAAAAGGAATTCATTTTTTTTAAAGTGTACTTCTATACACGAAATTTTGCTTATTTGTTCAAAAACTCTTTTTTTAAATTAAAATTTCATTTTAAAAACTTTTTGAGAAACTGATTTTCAATTATTTATTTTTTTCAATATCTATATGTTTTGAAATCCTACTAGATTTTTGCCCGAAGTTACTAATGGAAGATGATTTAGATGTCTTAAACACATTTTCTAAATTATCAAAAGATTTTTCTTCAATTGACATCTTATTAAAATCTATCATCTCTTTTCAACACGCAAAACGGCTAACATAAAATTATATTTATATTTTTTTATACTATTTGTTAAGTTACTATAGTACTAAAGGCTCTCTATTTTGCGTGGGGTGGTCGCAGTTCTAACATAACCTAACCTATAGTTTTTCCATAGCCAGTTTTTGTTGTCTTTGTTATTTTCGCCCTAAGTTTGAGTATAAAAATACGTTGGTTGTTTTTTTATTATAAAAAGCTTAGCTTGATTCTTGTAAAACATTTTTTTTTAATTAAGAAAATGGAGCACATTTGTTTAGAATACGAAACAGTAACTAAGTAATAATAGTAAATAAGTTACCTCGACCTTTAGTACTAGTGAACAATACATATGTCGAACGAAAAAAATACTTCAAATGTTTGGCTATGTGTTATTCTGGAAAATGAAACATAGGTAAAATGAGTTTATTGATGAGCAAAATTATGGAAAATAATCAGTTTGGTATTTATGACTTCGATATACCGTTTTCGATCATTTGAAATTCGTACAGTAAAGTTTCGTAACAATGATAGGTTACCCTATGCGATGTATAAGAATTCTGTTACGGATATCTGGATAGTAAAGTAGCTATAATTTTTTGACCTTTTAACTGTAATTATTTCTCTACAAAGCTTTAAACTTTACCCTTTAGGCACCTCGCCGACCACAATATTAAAATTACCATAATATAGATTAGCGTTTGTGCTACCATTAGGGCAAAAAGGGCTAATTACGGCACAAAACATGGCCCTTGAACACAGCCCTTAGTAGTGCGCATTCTACGCCTAGTTAGTGTTGATGGTTGCGGCAAAGATTATTATGATAGAACAGAATGTGTAATCTTGTGTAATATGTTTTAAAACTAAATTATTGTGTATGTTTCAATACTGAATTTAGAACTTACTACTTAATCTCCCATTTAAATTAGCCAAAACATGACTAGAAAAGTAAACACCTTTTTTAAATAAAAGTTAATGTTTATAGAGGTATTCCTCAAGCACCGGTTCTAAAAACTGGTATAAAATTTTGTGTTATTAAAATTTTACACAAGTTATTAACATTAACAGTAACAACAACAGAATATAGGTAATTAGGTATATAAAAAGAAAACATTAAATATTTTTTATTTGACTCTATAGAGCTGCCTCCCAGAGCAGGCCTCGAGTAGGCATAAAACAAGCAACTGTATAGTTCCATAATCTTTAAATTAATAGAGTACAAAACAAATCTGCAACAAGGGGGGGGCGTGGCGGCACCCCGCAGCGCGCGTCTGTCGCTGTGTTGCCAACAGAAAAAATTATAATACTCGCCATTGTGCTCATTGTTGCTGGCAACCTCGATGACAGCTCCCCGTAGGACACATGTTTGGGGCATTTTAGGCAATTTCTTCGTAATGGGCGGTATTTTAATGTTCTTACTAGATTTATGACGAGGGGTCCCACCCACGCTGTGTTAACTACGACATTACCTATGATATTACGAATGTAATAAGTGTCGTGTAAATGTTAGTTTAATGCTAATCTTTGCCGGGTTTTGTTGCTTTTCGTACCTTTGTGGGGAATGTAGATTGTCTATGAATTGCACTTGTTATAATGGAGATAGCAAATGCAATTCAACGCTAATGGCTCTTGGAAAATATTAAAGTCCAGTAATATATGACTATGATTATATTATTTTTATTTATTTAACTTTATTACAAATGTAATAGGCGGACTTAAAGACATTGGCTTTATCTACCAGTCAAGCCACTTGTGATGCCGTGAATAAGAAGTCTTTAGAAGGAGGTACAAAATATGAAAATTTGAAAGATATAAACAAAGTACCTGGGCGACCGAGCTTTGCTCGGTTACATCTCAAACATCGAAAATGCGCGTTTTCCCAAAGATAAGACTAATCTAGATTGATTGTTTACCCCCGAAAACCGCCATATACCAATTTTCAGCGAAATCGTTAGAGCCGTTTTCGAGATCACAGAAATATATAAATAAATATACAAGAATTGCTCGTTTAAAGGTATAAGATATAAACAAGATAATGTATATATCAATAATTTTTGCACTCAAAATAAACATAGATAGAAAATAATAACCAATTAACCAATACGAATACTACTTATATATTATTTGTAATTTATCTAACAGTTCCCGAAGATATTGTGCACGCATTGCACTCTTAAACGTTACACGAGTACGAACCTTCTGGATCTTGATTGGAAGGGCATTCCAAAGCTTTACCGCTTGAGCAGCAAACGAACGTTCGAAGAACCTTCTTTGGTGAAATGGTATATCAACACGGAGAAGCTAGAAGAGCGAAGATTTTCAGCAGGAGTAAGTATCACCAAGAAAAGTGAATTTTGATTTGAGATGAGAAAAGAGGGTTGTGAGAGAGAATATGCAGCAGGCGACGAATAGGCAACCATTTTAGTTGAGTGCGGTAAGCAGACACATGATCGTACTTACGAAGGCTATATATAAATCAAAGACAGTTATTTTTAAGTCTATCGAGTTTATTTAGGAGGTCACAATTCAAATCTGAGTAACACACATCACTATAGTCCAGAAAATGAAGAATAAGAGTTTGAATGAGCACAGTTTTTATATTTACAAGAAGAAAATTTTTAGTTTGTACAGGGAGCGCAATCCATTAGTGATCCTACGAGGAGGTTCCGAAACCTGCACATTCCAGGCGAAAAGAAGAAAAGTATCTATGTGTAGGTCAATGTCTTTCACTCTAGAACTAAGCGGAATAATGGAGTTTTCATACAAATCTGGCGGTAAGGAGCCATTGGCAATACGACTTAAGAGACGTGAGCTGCCGATCAGTATCGCTTGACATTTGATAGGGTTAACTGTTACTCCAAAGCGCCGAGACCAGTCACCGTTTACCGCCTTCAAACCAGCATTTATTATTTCTACGGTGCTGTCTAGCTTATAGACATAGACCTAGATTTTTACCATATAAGACGATAGAAAATGAAAACTTTTATTTTAATTTTAAAATTAGGCCAGTAGGTAGGTATTTATGGGTACTAGTTAGGCTTGACAGATTCCCAAAAGTAAAGATTACCTAGATCCAACTTACTTTATTTATGCTGAATAATATTAGTGAAGTTAGAGGTACTATCTCAGTAGGTAACGTTGATAAAACATTATACAAAAATAAATGTGAAAGCACAAACTATTTTTAAACTTATTCAAAATGTATAATGTATTCAAACTCCGGAGGCGATTTTCGACGAAATATTAATCATTTACGCAGAAAACTTTTGTCTAATACAATCAAGAACATGCTTTTCAAAATCTAACCACAACTGAGTCATAATCACGGATTAGATAGGTAGCAGGCGATTTGGTACACTAGGCGAGTTTGTTACGTGCTTAGTAAGTAAGTAAGTAAGTAAAAACACTTTATTGCACCAAAACACATGAAAATAACATTTAAATATAAATTCAGATGTACAATAGGCGGCCTTATCTTAGAAAACATCTAGGTCTATGGTTACGCGTTTGGACAAGTGAGGTAGCAGACGATTTTGTAAATCCGACTTACATGATTTGTAATCTAACTGAATCATAATAAATTTTAATAAGTATGTATATTTTGAATTTAAGTTAAATTTATTTTTTTCCAATAAATAATTATCTATTTTGATATTTTCAACATGATGACATTAAAATATCAAAATAGAACATAGGTCCTATTTTGTAATTTCAATGTCACCAATAAAAGAACAAAATAGATTCTACTTATACCTTTAAGCGTTACCAGACTTTATTAGATTCGAACATATCCCAGCATAGAGCAGCAGCTTACTTTAGGCGCTCGTCACTCCACTCGCCTGTTCGCTTGACTAATGCGAACCTTCCACAAACATATCGCACGAGTATAATCATAGACAAACTCATCACCTCACAGACTCATACACTGGGGTCAGAGGTCCACGAACCGGTCTTCTGAATGAATGATCCGGCTCGATGCTGGATCAATCAATCATTGTTTCATTCGGAGTGGTTGCGGTGATTGACATATAGACAGAGGATGCAAATGAGATAGAAAACGGTTTTAAATATTATTAGGACGCGTTCCCACTGCTTAGTGATGAGAGTTAAAGTTCTTTAGCTTACGTTACATGGCTTTATGATCAGAGTGCCTTTCTTTTAATTTATTTATAAAGCGAAATGCCTAAAATTAAAATTACTTAGAGATCAAAGTCTATCAAGCGAAATGCCCAAAAATGCAATAATGTCAAAGTAGTAAACTTCTTATTATCGAGTCGAAATGGTTTCAGTGTAGGTACAATTTTAAATCATCTTTGATCAGTACCTATGTGGCCACGGCGATCCGTCTGTCATTAACTCCATTGAGTTCCTCTATGGTACATGACGTAGGGCAGCACAGACACGACACGACAGAAGGTGGGATTAAATAGCACCGCAGTCGCAAAGGTTTCATACCAGCGTGACGCCACCTAACTCGGTTTTCTCGACACCTCCCAACACCAGCCCGGAGTTTATTGAGAGTCTTCCAGACTGACCAGGGGAGGTCTTTGCCCAGTTGGGGTTAGTACTGGCCGTTGTTAGGAGTTCTGGTAAACCTTGTAGAAATATATCACAAAATACGTCTGAACAAAAATTATTGAATCTATTTGTTTTTACATTCGCAACCCTTCGTTGCATTTCTCAGTTATCATTCACACAAGTCAACCAACTCATTCAGATAGCTACAGCTTATCTGCAGCAAGCGCAGCCGTCCGCACCCTCGCAGCGTTATCTCGATACTGCCAGATTTCGTAACAATAACCTCCCTCGACGGCTGTTATCTCTCCACCAATCAGGAGGGGACGCAGCGTCATATTTTTAAATTTCGAATGTATTTGTGTAGGCATGCGATATTTACTTTTATGCTGATGAGTTTCTGCATCTCTAATCTTTGCGCTTGATTTTGTATAGGAGTTCTATGGCCTAGCGAGCGTAAGAATTAATTAACGCTTATTCATGTTAAATAACCCTGGAAGTAGTTCCTACTTGGATTAGTAAACACAATTGTGAGTATATTACCCCTCGCTTGTGTTACTCATGTCTGGGCAGAGCAAGTTTAAAAAAAGAGAAATATTTCAAATAGTAATAGTGTAACTTACACGTTAAATGTGTAATATATAAGTAAATAAACTTCCCATATAACTAAAAACTGTATCAAACAAATGATAAAAAATTAAAGTTAAAAGTCACTACTTTCCCAAGTATTTATAGTTAGTCGCCAGAACCTGCGAGGTTTTTGAGGTTCATATTTTATACCTATGTAACTTTTTTTGTAAATATTGAATAAATGCCTTGTTAAATGTACGTAACAGTGGAGTAAAAGCACCTGGGCTATTAATTAAAAAAAAAAAAAACAATAAAAAAGTGCATCGTACACGTCGGTAAGTAAGTACATTAAGGCAGAATTATAACAAATAGAATTAGGTATAACAAATATTCGATAGCATTGTAAACAGTATCGAATACACGCCATACGGCGGAATCTTCCGACCGATCACACCCTGGAGGGCGATTCTCTCACAACTGTTGCCGTATCATGCAATGTATGGATTACACTTGTGCGGACAACTGGTGAAACCATTTGTAATTAATTGGCGTGAACTTGCGGCCAAATTTGGGAACTGCCCTAAGTTGATGAAAATTATGAACGGATCGCTTCAGTTTTTAAAATTCGTACATGGCCGACCGACCGTTGCTCGATAAAACATACAAAGGAAAAAAAGGTTTTATAAAAATTTAATAAAATCTTTCATAGATCGATTTTTCACCGTCAAAATCATACCAATTTTTATGCAAATCGTTGGGGGTTCTACAATCTGATTATATATATCTTATACCCTTAAACAAGCAATTCTTGTATATTTATTTATATAATTGTATATATCCGTGATCTCGGAAACGGCTCTAACGATTTCGCTGAAATTTGGTATATGGGGATGTTCGGGGGTAAACAGTAGTCTTATGTTTGGGAAAACGCGTGTTTTCGAGTTTTCATGCGTTTTTCTTTCCACGCACACTTTATATGATATAAACGAGCAAAGCTCGGTCGCCCAGGTACTATATTGAAAAACAACAATAGTAAAGTACCAAATAGGTGATATAAGCACAATGTAAAATTAGTATTAATCCTATAGGATGCTTTTAAATTAGTCCTTAGAACGAACTTTGTTTGTAGTTTTTTGTAGAATAAAAAATAAATAAGTAGGAATTAGTTTAAAGACAAACACAAGACAAAATATGTATTCATTGTCGTAAATACATTTAAACAACTTTTAACATCGATCGCGCAACGACGGAAGAAAAAAGAAAGGTGAACGAAAATGTTAACTTTTCTACCGCATACGACTGTCCATTTTAAAAAGATCAATCACGCCTCGATTTAATCCTACACGGATAAAAAACACAATGCAGTCGACGACAACAAAAAAACCATTACGAATACAATTTTGGCTTCGAATTGTGTCTGTTTGGGTAGGGTTAAGAAGCCATACATTGTCACAATGGGGTGTATTATAACGCGACAATTTTGATGGGCCGGCCTTTGAGGGTTAAAGTCCTATGAAATGTTTTCTTTTATATTTCGACGTGTTAAAAATAAATTTATTGCCAGCCAGTGTCAGATGGTTTGATGACGACACGCTAATTTTGTTTATTCTTATTTTTTTAATGTGGGGACCAAGGAGATTAGTTAATAACAATCTACCATAATAGATACTAAGTAGAATCACCAAAACAGGTAGTGTGGGCACTAAATATGAAAAATTGACAAACAATGATTTCTAAATGTCTTATTTATTTATTAAATCTTTATTGACCACAATGGTCTTAATATTGCGATCAAGAATAACAATACTGAAGATGAAAACATTATTATAAGCACTTAATTACAGATACTTACAGTATTGTACAGTACAGATTACACAAGTGCTACATCTAATAATATTACGTTATTGTGCCATAGTGATATCGTTTAATACCTCTATTATTTAAAACAAATATGCCAATAAAGCTAAGAGAGAAACTACTTCAAATACCAGAAGGACCAAAAGATTTATATTTAAAGCTTGACATAGATGAATGGTAGATTTACGACCAAACATTCATGTTAAAATCGTCATTTAATTCCCCAAATCTCCCTACGCCAAGTAGTGAGAAAACACATGACAATATTTTGTGCAGGCACGTCATTGCTATAAAACATAATTTTTGATATACGCTATTCATACAAATAAGTTACTTTTATGGTACCCCATTTTTGCCTACATTTTTTGTCGGAATGTCATTATCACACCATTTGCTTCAAATTTCAGTAACCATAATGTTCTAATATCAGCAATTTTGCTTTACCTATTCATCACATTTTCATTGGTCATATTTTTTTTGTATCATAATTTTGTGTTCCATAATAATTGGATATTCGATTTTTTCATGCTATAAAGTCACACGTTCTATGTGCTGTATTGTATAAGATGTGTTTAGTTAGTCCGAATGTTAATTTGTTATAAAATTTTAGTCCTAAAACACAGTGAACATATCTTCTGCATACATCACAACTTGGTTGTACCATTGCAACACAGCTTCTACACAGGCATCGTCGGTCGGCCACTACCACGATATTCTCCCGTAAGTTTCCACCCCAAGGGTGCGTGCCCCGCTGCCCGCGGCACCAGTTGCACTGTTGGGCCACACTGGTAACTTTATAAATGGTCGGTTGATAGGCGCAGATGCGCTCCGATTGGATTTGCAGATAGATAGGGCAAGCCTGTCGACTGTCGACGGACCCACCATTTGGTGCTTTAATTTTTGGTATTAATACAAAAATAAATACTTGAAATATCATTGGTATATCAAAGAAGAATAGGTTTTGGAGAAAACGCTATATAACATCCACTTCACCAAAAGGCTTGATCGTCTTTTCATCCGTGACATGGTCACTGTGTTATCCATATCATGGAGGTTTGTAACTTGATCTTCTTTTTCATCTTATCCCATTTTACGAAGGATCTGGACCACATGTGAGTCTTTTTTATTTTCCTACTCTACAAATTATATTATTGTGACGGGCCTCCTTGTACCACACTATTCTGACTTGTAGTACTGGCCATTAAGAGAAAAAGAAAGAAAAGCGCAGCTGTGATGGCGTCATTCTTGTAAGAACGACCTTCACCGTCATGCTTATTTGATGAAACCAGATGAAACGTATTTTATGTTTTTTTTTAAAATTATCTAGTTTAGTTTAGATTTAAATTTAGATTTTTTATGGTTTTTATTTAAATCGTAATATTTAAATAAATAAATACGCAAATCTTGATATATTAAGTTTATATATTGCACATCTCAAAAGCGGAGCGTTGAGGTAGTGCTGTATTCCCAGTCAGGGTCAAGCATTTTTTTGGACTTAAACTGTCTCTATTTAATATACTATTTCTATTTGTTTGTATGATCTTTTTATTATTATATTTTAACAGTATCAATTGTACTATCCTGTATCCTGTATGCAAATACTTGTTTAATTATGTACTTAATAACATTTACGAGTAATAGATACATTGGTCGTAAATGTTTTAACTTATCCTTACTCAGACATTTATACCCTGCCTGATCTTTACCGATAGTAAGATGTGCTGTTATGGGTAGAACCAGTGCATAGATCTCGAAATATATGTATGTTTAATACTCAGGTATTAACTATACAGCTTAAAAAATTAACTTATAAAAATTGTTTGGTCAGCTAAATATATTTGTATGAATGAAGATAGAGTTTTGTAGTATTTAAGTTATCTTTATTCTATATGAAAATTATATTATCTTAAGCATTTATATAAAACTCTTTTTTCTGTACTATTTGACCCTCACCTCAGCTAATCCGAGTTTCAGTGAAACATTTGTATTTAGATGGTCCAAGAGAAAAGTTTTTATTTATAATCTGCTTGTCTGCTGTCATAGAATCGCCCTAAATGAAATTCGTTAAAAAATTGTATTTTAATTAAGACACGAACTCACGTGCGAGGACCATTTCAGTCTTACCGTCACTTTATCAAATTTAAACTATTGAAATATGAATTACGGAATGATGAATGCTTTTCAAATCGATTTTTTCGCCGATGACACAATTTGTCACTGGAGGGTCGAGGGTTCGAATTAAATTGGTCTTTTGTCAACTGACACTTGTTGGGGCTCATCCATACAGCTTGGATGTTTAATTGCTTGTTTACATTGACAAATGTTCATAGGAATACTTAGATTTAACAGATGCATTCAATTTGGTTAGGGTTCGAGTGTCCCTCTGAATGCGACTAAGTTTTTAACGGTGGTTTTGATTTCTTTTAATTTTTAGTTGTTTTAGTTGTAATGAAAAGATCTTTTCATTTTGTTCTTAGTTGGCTGGTTAAAAACTAAGTTGATTTGTATGTTGCATACATATGAAATAAGATATTATTTTACACCATTACCCTTCTAAAAAGATTGTTTTATTCACAGTGAATAAAAAGCACTTTTAATTACTCTTAATTTTAGTGTTTGTTCCAATGTGGTACACAATTTTCCATTTTTATTTATTTTACCTTAAATGTCTATGGCTTAATTTTTTTTCTTGTAGTCATGGTATAAAATATAATATGCAACTCTTGAATAAAACAGATTTGTATCGAGGGCCATGACATGAATCTAACACTGAATGATTCTAACACTTGAATCGCTCGCTCAAGCTACGCTCGTGATTCAATCATCATGAATTACTCCCTACGGTCATGATTCAGTCGTTAGAATCCTCCACAAGCTCGTGATTCACATATGGCCCTTGATTTAAATTCGCCCTTTATTCACTAATTGCACATTAAACTATTATAACAAAATTAAAGCAAAGACAATCACTCAAATCCTCATTCCCTAGAAATAAATATTACTGTGAGAAAGGTTAGAACAACTTACCTCTTTTGAAATATCTATTATCTATTAGATTTTTACATTTATTTAGTTTTGTTTCTAAAAATATTTCGTATCACATTTGTAGAGCAAATAAATATGAGTAGAGCTTTTGCGTTCGATTTAAAATCGTAACCTAAATAGAGCTTATATAAAAAAATAATAGAAAGCATAATGCAAGATAATACTGACATCTTAAGCGGAAAATAACATGGCCTAGACATTCAGAGTATAAAAATCCCGCTCGCACCTCAAAGGATCAGTTCCCAAGCTGAGGGATTTGCTTAATTCGACGTGACGGGCTTGACGCGTAAAAATATCACAAATAAAAAACGTAGGTGACACGAACGCGCCTTACAACATCGTTAAAGCCGTCCGCCGATAAAGATCTGTGACACCTCCAGTTTAAAAGTAAAAAATAAAAAAAAATAAACTGTCGTCTCTGGCACCTGGGCATTGGGCTACTGTATTCAAATTATTTTTTTGTGAGTTTGGGGAAACTACCCTTAAATGTGTGCGGTCGGTGTTAAGAGCATTTCGATGGGTTTGTATCGGTCTTGACCATTTTTTACGGTCGGGGTGAATGACACTGTTGTTTTGCAATCCTTTGAGTTGGTTGGAGCGATAACAATCTAGGATTGTTTATTTTTTACATACTTAATAAAAAAAGGCTGTCTGGTGGTCGCGCAAAAAGTTGGAAATCTGTGTTTTATTTGATATATCTTGTGGTTTTTAGCCCTGTAATTAACTGGTCATCGTTTTTTATTTGTTAGGTATCTTGTTTAAACAAAGAGATTTTAAACACTTAACAAGCATTTTTAAGTACCTGTGTACCTACCTACCTTAGATTAAAAAATGCCTTAAAATTTTATTGAAGGATAAAAGATCCTACAAACATATAATTATCTACCTTTTATTGTCATCTTTTCTCCGCATCACCAGTGGGTGGACTGGTAAATAAAGCTATATTTACAACGTGGAGGGGACATACCGATAGTAAATCAGCCTATACAAGATCACCATAGTATAATGAAATTAAAATAACAATAAAAAAGTCGGCATTCTCATACGAAAGTGTACAGCCGCACGGGCAATTTGTATGGGGTATGTTGAATTTTTTTACTGTCCTTTTATTTTTAGTATAGCTCGTGGTTTAATTTATTACGGGTATGTCCCTTCCACACTGTATAAGGCTTTAAGTCCATTTATTACATCTATCTATATCTATCTATATCTATACATATAATAAAACAGTAAAAAAAGCGTGTTTGTACATTAAATATATTTCCAAAAAAAATATTGGGGGCGATAGAGACATAGTAATAGAGTAAGAATTAAAAAAAAAAATGTCTGTCTGTTTGTCTGTTTGTCTGTTTGTCTGTTTGTCTGTATGTCTGTTTGTCTGTTTGTACACGCTAATCTCCGGAAATACTGGACGGATTTGAATGCAACTTTTTTTGTTATATAGCTATTAAGCCTGGGCAACATATAGGGTATAAATGATTTTGGAAAATGAAACGTCTGATGCAGAACCATAATGGTCCAGCTAAACTATAAGAGATATAAAAATGTCGCCTTAGTAAAAGTTGTTCAGCCTGATGAGCATTTTCCAGAGACATAAAGTGCACGCGAACGAAGTCGCGGGCTTCAGCTAGTTTGTAATAAAGTGAAATAAATAAATTACATTTTTGTCCCTTAAGACAGGTAGATAGAGTCTAGGGCTAAAAATCCTAAAAGCCACGTCTAGCCAGTTAAATTAGGGATCAACCTGTGAATGACAGATAGACACTCGCTAGAAACTCGTACCCATCAACCTTTATTTTGGCGTTTTACATGTCGTCTTAAAATTCTCAGGAAATGTCGTGCCTGCTTCGTAAGTTATTCAAGGTCAAAGGTTTCTTTTCATTAAATTCTCTATAGAACCAAAAGGCTGACTGGTAGACAACGCTTTTAGCGTTAATTTAATTTTAGTACAATTTTGATTTTGATGGACAACAAAGGTTCATGATCATCATCATCCCAGTCCTTCTTCCGCCCACTGCTGAGCATTGGCCTCTCTTCGTCAATAAATAAATATATCTATGTTACTTACGTTTTTAAAAGTATTACAATTTGAATATTCGTTTTTACACTTTTCTAAATCTTATCTAACTTATGGAAATAGGTAAACTTCTAAAAGTCATGAGCTCATGAATGAAACCGTCGTGGAGCACCGGAAGCGCAAACAATGGTGTATCACACGAAATTAGTGAGATATAATACACTCGCAAGACAGATTGCCTTCCCAGGAGAATCAGAGCATAAGACGATCGCACTGGACGTGGAAAACGCCGCGTTTTAACGCTTTGTGCACTGGAAATTAAAAGTCGCGTTCAAACGCTTTATGCATAAACATTGTCATCTTAAACTTAAGATAAAAGAAAGCACTTTGCTGATTGTTTTCTAAAGTGTTTTTAGATTTGATCTGTTTTTTCATCTATAGGTATACAAACGTGTCCTTCGCTCTTATAGTCCTGAGCTCTAGGCACTGCTTTACGCCGCCGTGTGTAATTAGAAGGTATATGGAATTGGTTAAATTATAATGAGTTATTGGAGATACAAGTTAAACAATGCTTATAAACGTCAATGACACCTCTCCAACCCAGTGTGGAGAGCATAGCCAAGTATGGCTCTTGTAGAACAGAAAAGGTCGTGCTCCAGCAGTAGAACCAAAGATGATGATGATAATTATTTAAACTGCCTAAATTGGAATACATTTTCTCATTACTATAAAATGGTAATAAAAGATAGAATATTCTGTAGAAACGTACCGTTCTACAAAGCGATTACTGTGTTCAGTGCGTGGTTAAGATGCCAATCTCGCCGGACGCGTCCTATCGGCTTATGTGTTCCGTCGTCACATAATCGCGTTTTTGTATTTAAATTTCGACGATTTGAATACAATGTTGTGCTACCGAGATCGAATCCACGACAATAATGGGATGGGCGAACCATTATTCATATTTTTGAGGAATTGTAGGTTCAGTTTTAAAGGCAGAATGTGACGTCCGTACCAGACCTGAATGAATTAAGATTAGTCGAATAAGTATCTATTTCTATTTATCGATTTGCAGGTATATGTTTAAATTTCTACCTCGATAGATTGGGTTTAAACATCAGCAGTTTATTTTAAAGTAACGGATCGCGTAAGTACGTAACACCAGAATTCGTAGCAAAACCTACTTACCAGATGTGGATGGAAAGCAGCCAAACACAAATGGGACTGGACTGCGGGCATGTGTATAGAATGTCCTAAGATTGCTACAGAATGGGTGCCGGTAGGCTTCTTATCAAAATTCATATTTTGTTCTTCTAGTATGTTGCTACTTTTACGTCTTCCTCTGAGGCAGAGTAAAGTTCAAACATGGTACAAAGGGTAGGCTGGTGTCGTAAGAGAGGTCGCCTAAGGACAAGATACCACGCATCCCAATGTATCGTCTACTCATCACTATTTTTAGTACTTTTTAATCCAACTTGACACGAACTTTCTGTTTTTATTTTTTCACAATTTCTATCATTCTATATTAGTGGTGGAGTATGAATCCTCTTCCATTTGTCTCTCTCATCCGCCAGCTGTTTGACTTCACTAAGTGAAAATAGATAGCTTTCATAAACAAATATGTTTGTATATAATAATGTAAATACTCGTAACAATGACGTTCGGTCGGTGTTATGAGATGCCAGGAAAACCGAGCTTAGTGAAATTTCTTCAAGAACTGGTCGAAAAGAATTCCTCAAATTAAAAAGAAAAAGAATCACATTTAATAAGTAGGACAGACAGTAAAGACAAAACACACAAAGCCTTATAATTCTGATACAACAAGCAGACCCGTGCAGATCTGGTATTTATCACCGTGGGAAGATCCCGGAGATAAAACTTTGGGCAGCGCGTCGAATGTACAGAGGCGTGGATCCTTAATAAATCCACTCAGGGATCAATACATACCAATAAATGTTTCAAATCGTCGACAAGACACCGTCAAAGATTAAAAATATTAATAGGATTAGAATGTATTCGTTTTTGTCGTTTTCATTCGTATTACTTATATTTGTATGGAAGGTAGGTATAATACAGACATAATGTTGCCTCAGAAATAGTATGTGTTCTGTAGTATTTAAAACTAGGGATGAAAATGTTTAAAAGCGCTTGTATATTTTTCTGCTTTTAGGAATAACAAGCTAATAAACAAAGCTTATAAACATCAGTCAGACCTCTCCAACCCGTCTGGCCAGCGAGAAGAGTGTAGGCCAAGTCCTCTAGCTGCTGTGGCCATATATGTCTCTGGTAGTACAAAGAGGATCGTGTTCCTGCAGTGGAGACAAAAATACCAGATGATGTTAATGAGGAATAACATTCCTCTTTACCATAAAAACATCATATTTTTTGTTCAGTTTATTCAATGCGCGTACGTGATTTAAAATAAATATTTTTTTACATAAAATTGGCTAAACAGAAAAATCTGATATTTTTGTATCATGATATCATCATCATCATCAGATCTTTTTGTCTTCATTACAGAAGTACTTTTTCTGATGAATTTATCAAATTCACCAAAAGAACACATATGTAGCAAAATAGCAGGTATACCTACGAACATATTTTGCTATAGGCCTATATGAACTGAACTTTTTGAATAATGCTATCGCCTCTGTTAGTTTTTGATCTTTGCTTGTCTCATGTGTCACACGGATTAGGCCTGCGCGCGCGCAGGTAGCCTGAATGAATTGTCACTGTCGAGCGCTGACAGTTTCAGTAGGGCTGCTTCAAACATAGTCCTCTATTTAATTTGAATATAAGTAAACAATATACAATACAACATAACGCAAAAACTGAATTCTGCTGTCGCTTCTTTTAGATATCGTAGGCCAGCACTAGATGAAGTTAAAATTAATATAACTCGAAATAATAAACACTTTTCTTCTGGGTTTGCATACTCCTCTTTTTCCTTCCATTATTGTTTTAAAGAACGCAGCGTGACGTAGTAGATGACCTAACATTTTCCCTCTTCATAGAAGAAAATTTATCGACCAAATAAAAGAAAAATTAAACGTGAAAACATATAAGGAGGTTAAGAACTTAGCGGAAGAAAGAGAGACATGGAAAGCACTTCACTGACAAGAGCCCAGCTCTTAAATATAAGAAGAAGAAGAATAAACACTTTACTTATACTATCCTGCAATATGAGCACTATGAAAAAATTATATTTTAATATAAAAAATAGTTACATATGTAGGTACTCCGATTTGATTTCGTTTATTCACGCATTTTCTTATCCTAATTCTATTTAAAAAAATAGGAAACAAAAAGGGAGACCCTCTTTGTTTCCTATTTTTTTAAATAGATTTTTAGGTCTTGAGTGAAATCGTAGATACAGCCTGTGTTGGTAGGCATTTTACATTTACGTCGATACAATTGGGTAGTATCCAGGGTCAAAAATAAATTATTTTGTACTGATAAGGTCGTGAATAACGTCACAAAATAATTTCAGTTGTCAGTGATCACATCTATTTTCAACGTAATTTTTTATTAATAATTGCAGAAAAACTGATAATACACAGCAGGAGCACTATTTGACTCTAAGTAAGTATGTAGTCACGGCGTACTACAAATCTTACAGACAATGTTCGTTTTGACATTTAAAAAAATCTGATTTGACTTGTTGGAAAGTAACGGATTGTATCTTTTCTGTTTTGCTCGGTCTTCAGAATCGTATTAATGACGTGAATATCATATTTGGAGAAGAAAAAGCCTTAATGCTAATGCCCTAGGCTTCAAGCAACACGGCTTAAGACCGTGTAAAGATATAAAGTTAGATTAATAGGTTAGATATTATTATTCTCTGCAGAGACAACCCTGACCAGCATTAGTATAATCTCGTCAGCAGCACAGTAGCGCGTGAGAACAGCGTGACGAGCGTGGCTCTAAGTGTTTATCAAGGACACCGATTACTTAGGTATTTTATCATTTTCTATAGGTAAGGTACCCTCTATATTAGGGTCTTAGTAATGTATAGGTACACATACGTTATCTTACACCGTTCAATCATGTCTTCTGTTTATCTACCAGCTTTTGCCAGTATCTACATCATTCAGTGTCTGGACTTAGGGCTAGGTTCTAGTTTTTTTTTGGAGGATGATTGGAGGATGATAAAAAATGAAGATAAATGGTATTACTAATAATACTCCCTTGCCAAGGTGACAAAAAGCATAGTCTTTGTCTCCTATTTAAATCCTTCCAAATATTTGATGGGTATATGAAATTTCAATAAAAAAAAATTAGGTATATCTGTCTAGTATCCGATTTAGCAAGTCTCTCCCACATTATTCTGAAATATTTGAACTGAAGTTTCTACGTTAATAGTAGGTATCGCGGGACTTACCGTTTATTTAATATCGTTTTTTGCCAGATATTTTGACGATCCTTCTGCCGTCACGGTCGACTGACTTTAACAAAAAAAAAACGATATTAATCGCTGTAAGTCCCGTTATAATACTAATAACAGTAATTGTGACCGTGAAACTCTAAAATCATATATAAAGATACTACGTCGTTACAGCATTGAGCCTCAAACTTTAAACCAAACAAAATGGCCGCAAAAAGCGTTTAATTTCACGCAAACTACACGACTTAGTTCACGCGTAAAATCATCTTAAAACAGCCCTGCCCAGACGTGCATCTGACGGTGACTGCCAATCAAAAGGGCTTCACACTAATCCTGGTTAGGATTAAGGAAAAAATAACCGACGGGCCCTCTGTCCTTTACAAGGGAACACGCTTCACCGCGCGCTTGACTCATAACCACTTTATTTTTATCATTAAAAACTATTTCTCATTGCATTGTAGTTCTTATTTATAGGAATATAAAGGTTGGAAATATTTTTGGGGGTAAATAGAGTAAGTGGGGAAATAAGATCGGCATTTGACGCTCGAGGTTGGTTTGCAATGTAATTGTTGTATGAATGTGTAGTTTGTTTTGCGAAATTTTTGCATGGCTGCGTAGGTGGGAACGTTACCTAAAGCGATGTGTATCGGGTTTTTTTCTGTTCTGGAAATATGCATATTTTTCTTGGTGGGGTAACTAGCGTGTTTGAGGAAAAGCTGAAGCACAAACAGTTGGTTTGTGCTTCAGCTTGGTTTGTCTTTAGGGCATAAAACATTAAGACCAAGTCATATTACAGGTATATAATTTAAAAGTAGGTAACGGGTATAAGAGGCCATCGCAGAAATTGTGAAAAGACGATATAGCATTTGCAAAAAGGTTACATTTACGGGTATAGTATATTTTTAGGCTGGTCATGATTTTAAAATCTTATTTGATATTGATACATACGTCATAAATGTATCTTTAGCTTAAGTCATATAATCACTTATTCTGAAAGCTTCGAAACGAGTAAGTACTTACTTAATACAAAATAATACTTACATATTAAATAACATCACATACGATACGTACTATATATGGTTAAAGATTATTCGAAACTCTACAATAAATATAGGTCTCTACATAACCTCTACACATAGATACTTGCAATTAGTTTTCTTTTCAGTGCTTATTTATATAAATCTGATCCCTTTCGGCATATGGTAGTCCATTAATCTTATACGAAAATGTTTAATTATGTATGTATTGCGTTTAATAAAGTTCTTAACTAACAACCGATGAGTTATACTTATGCGGGGTGATTTTTTACCTGCCAGCCAAATTTTTGGAGTAAGTTCAGTCCATAATACTAAAGTACTTCTTTGCTTGAAACTAATTTAAGTATCATAGACAGAACTTGCTCCAAAAATTTGGCTTGTGGGTAAAATGCCGCCCTTTATTTAAAGGTAACTGTGGCCTAATGTATTAGTTATTTTAAGTACATTTTTATTCGCTTAAACTAAACTAGAAGTAAACACGGAGTAATGACTTTTCAACCACAAAATCAATTTTACTTTCTTGCATCGCCGCGCAGCTATTTGCGGTTTCTTTGAGCATTCTAAAAAATAATAATTTTATTACCTGAAAGGGATATGCCATTGAAAGTAAAATTTCTAGGAGCTGACAAAGGTGCCCTTCAAAAATGTCACCCAGCGACTTATAAAGGACCACCAAATGATTTCAAAGACCAAGTGCGATTACCTTCCCTTTTCGTGAAACGCCCTTTGTCCAACCTATGGATAAACCAACAAAGAGGCGTTGAAATCCATACCTTTGCTAAGCCGCCGAAAAAAAAAACAATTCACCGAAAGTTGCCAGACCGAAATAGATCCGTATCCAAAAACAGATTATGACAAGCCCTTATTTTGTTTGTAAACATACCTACAGTGTTGATAATAGGGCCTTCGTAATGTGACACCTTTGCCCGATTGGATGTTCCAAAGTAGTCATTGATATTCAATTTTTGCATTGTGGTAGAATTGCCGCGAATTGGCAGCAAAATGGGCAAATTGTTGACGTTTGATGCGCCAAATGGATACAGCTGTTCCAAGTTTGAAAACGTTTTATAATTTGATTTTAGAATTGAACAGATTAGGAAGTTCCGAATTCAGATATTGAATCAGTGGCGGCGTTAGTAAATAGTGGATATCAAACTAATTATTTTATATATGGCTGTTACTCTAGATACAATTTTGGATAACCGTTTTGTGTAATTATTTGTAGGTACGATATACATTAGTAGCATGTGTGAATATTTTACAGTAGTTTAAATACAGTCTCTAGTTCCTACGTATTATGAAAAAATCTGTTTATAATTCATCGGTAACATTATACTAAATAGGTATAACTAAGGATATAACTTATTAAGGATTTAGTATCAACACGACGATTAATCTATGTAATTATATAAATAAAGTAAATATTTGCTTATTACGAAAAACCTTATAAAAAATTACTTATATCAATTTTATATTGCTCTTGAACAATGAAATCGATTTCAAGGTTTTCAACATTCCTTTTCCAACTCAATAGATAGCTTCAATATTTCGCCATACATTGCCGAGTTCAATCAGTGGCTTGTTCTTTCTTACTAAAGTTATACTTCAATGTATAGCGAACGTTGCTCAATAGAGCCAAGGCTGTGAGTTGAGAGTTCCCTTCTAGATTAAAGTTTTCTACGTGCAATACTTGTATTGTTTGGGATACTTGTTTCAAAGCATTTGGAGTCTTTGTTATTTGAGTTCGAGGTTAAAATGTTGATAAATATTTGCATGGTTATTGATTAGGTATCACGACCTCTGCTACTTGTAAGTTGGTAGGTAGTTTTGGGAAGGCCAAATTATATTTTTAACAGCATGGTTACGCCGGAAAAGATTTTTTTTTTTGATTTCCCATGTAAATTCAGCAAATGAAAAAGTGAAAAAAAAAGTTCAAAACAAAAAGTTTACTTAGAACTTACAAAATAAAACAAGCTCTTTACGTTAGACCATACTCGTTGCTTTTGTTTTAATATCAGATATTGAATTTAATTATTTAAAAAATCGAATATTAAAATCAGTTAATTCACACTAGTTATACATACACACATATTTTACTTTTTCTTTCAATAAGACTGACACACGTCGTGTTGCAAATGTGCAACCAACCATGTCAAAATTTTGAAAGTCGAACCTCGTCTATTTCGCATTGAAAGAAAGTACCTTTCCACGAATTTGAATATAGAATGCTATTTTAACATTGTAAAAGTCACTAGTGAAGTAGTGAATTTTGATAACTTATAAGTAATGTGGTAGTTTTATTTGTCTACATTAGAAAAAGTATAGTAATATTTTTATTTTTCTTATCACTTTTTCTGTTTTGCTTTTTCTCAATAAAACTCTAGTTCTAGCTCAAAAATATTTTCGAGAAGTGAGTTCTAGATACACATACATACTATCACGTCTTTATCCCTAATGGGGCAGACAGAGCATTTTGGGTCTTGCGGCTCTATGCAGAGCCTAGGGCCGCAAGACTCAAAAGCCACTTTTAGCGTCATGGTGGGCGAGAAGATGGAAAAGCAATCAATACAGTGACAGGTTGCTAGCCGCATCGCCTGTTAAAATGATTCGCATTTTGTGAGTTCTAGATTTAAAAAAATACACGTAACCTTTGCCATCCGCTCTGAACTTCCGCGATTTAGGACTTGTTAGCTTTATTATAATGACATGTAATTATTAGCCGGTCAAGACTCGGACGGTATTAATAAATGTCCACGTCCATTGTCTTACTATTGTGTCTGATATTGGCGGTAAAGGAACCGTTAAGGTTTGTCTATTGGTTTTACGTGTGCGTAATTGGCTAACACTGGTGTTAGTTTTTTTTTCATGGCATCTGACAAAACATGACGACTGCCATACATTTATGACAGACATAACTAACGTCTCAACGTGCTTTCCGAAGCCCCCTCCCGTGGGTTAAAAATTTCTTCATACTACTTTTGGTCACATATCCATGTGGTCACAAATACTAAGCCCGGGGTAGCTTAAATTGCGAATGCCTTAAACTTAGGCTTAGGATCATCATCATCATTTCAGCCGCATAACGTCCACTGCTGGACATAGGCCACTACCAAAGATTTCTAAATTTACCGATCTAAGGCGGCTTGCATCCAGCGCCTTCCAGCGACCTTGGTCAGGTCATCAGACTTAGGATAAACCTACGCAATTTAATTCTACCCGCAAAGAATAAACATGAAAAAGCTTACTAACTAAATTGGCCTCTCACGGGCACTGGTCCAATGATATCGAATAATTAACGAGCGTATAATTATTAATTGAAATTTGGACTCGAACCGGCGACCCGCCACCGGCGTAATGAGGAATTAATTGCCTATTTTAGTGCTTTGATTACGTGCAAGATGTGTGTTTGACGTGGTAATGATAGTGTGGATGGCGGATGGACATATTGTTTAAATAGGTACAAACATTTTAGGAAACTATAAAAAGTTTATATAAACCTTTAAATAAACATTTATTGACAGAATTGTGTTAATTTATAATAGTGATTTACAAAACTATCTTGTTGTACTGGAAACAGTATCTTACTTTCCAATCGATGCATGCGAATGCAGAATTTTTATGCAACAAGGCATTAGACAAATTGTGATACTTAGGTTTTGATTTAAAAGAAATGCCAAAAGGGTAACTTTATGTTCGACATATACTACATTAAATATATCTATAAATAACAACACTATGTTAATATATCAGAAATTCAGTTTATATTAAAAAAATTTATGGCAACAGGCCAGGCAACAGAAATGTTTTCACCTAATACTTTTAATGTATCATTTTTCATATAAAACATTCTTGTCAGCCAGTAAGAAAATCCTAAGAAGGTTTTGTTTTTTTAAACTCACGCATAATTTTTCATATAAAACATTCTTGTCAGCCAGTAAGAAAATCCTAACTAAGAAGGTTTTAATTTTAACACTAATCCTACGCAAACCTCTCAAAAGACCCACGATCCTCAAGCACGTAAAAAAAAGCATTTTCTTTTCAAATTATTTGTCTATGTTCACAATGGTGAGCAGTAGTGCAAAACCAAGCCGTTTGGTCGGCGATTGTCAGGGCATGCAAAATTTCGTCCAGTCCGGCCATCCCGTCCGCGGGAGTGGGCTGCCTCTGCTGTGCCTCCCTCGCAGCGGCTCTAGGGTTGCCAAAGGAGTAAACCAAAATTGGTAAGAAAAAAAGAAACTAATTTTATACAGAAGATTTTCCCGTAATGACCGAGCTGAATATGCGGGTAGATGGTATAAATTTATTTGGAGAGTCCTTTAGTAAAGTAATTTGATAAGTGCATGAATTGCATGATGCTCTTTGAGTAAAGCAATGAACTGATAAAGTATTGTACGGAAAGAATATACATGCACATAGGTAGGTATGTAAGTAAAGAGGGATTGATGTCCAGTAGCTGTTTCAATACAATACAATATTTAATATAATATCTATTATATTTCTTTATTCTAACATCTGCGACAACGACTAGTGTAAAAAGAAAAAATAACAGAGATTTTATAAATTTTCCGCTGGAATATATAGTAGATATTATAGACCTACACTACCTTACTACCACTAGGTACTTATATTTTTTAGGGGAAGCCAGTTGGAGTATTGACATAAGTATATATGGATAGGAAGGTGGAAAATCTTCATGTGTTTTACTTATAACAATTTTCAACATAACATAGGTATAATATATATGTTATGTAATACATAACAGAATGAAGCATTTTTACGAATGTTATTATTACTTAAACTACTTATGCAAAATTATACTTTTGTTTTTAGTTTTAAAAATCAAATTACGAAACGCATTACCCTAACTACTCAGCTACCCTTTATTTCGCGGCAAACAATCCTAGTTTCTCTGAACACTAACATTTCTCCCGAGTTGACAACCCTATGCCCCGGCGTCTAGTTCTGTAATGAAGCAATTTAAATGCATGAGGCAGGGCGCAAGAGGCGCTTGGTGGGGAGATAACTGTGCAAAATAAAAGGTTGAAAATGCCTGAAGAAGACAAATGACTTTGAACATTATTATAAGCGTAATAGGGTAGCGTTTTCGCTGATAATTGGTTAGGGTTAAAATGTCTAGGGTTGAACATGATTCGGTAGGTATAGATGATAGTGGCTGTGCGGGGTAAGTACGGTATATCTCTGCAGGTAGAGGATTATAGGAGGGTACGGAGGCGAAAATGTTTTCCTAACTTATTTGGTGGAGTGAAAGGAAAAGTCGAACTGAAAGTGATATCGGTCCCTAACTACGATCGGTGGTTAAGCTGGAATCGAAAGTTGGTCCAATAGGACAGGTTCATTATTTTTGTTATTTGTTGTAGGGTTATTTATTTTATGACTTCTTATTATTAAAGATAGGGGTCGTCGAAAAGCAACGACGGTGCGTTTAAAATGGAAAATGGGAATAAGGAACATGATTGGTCGTGGATACTGACGTCTGTGTCAGTATTTTAACACACTCGTTAAGAAAAAGCGGAATAATAGGTAGAGGTAATTAAGACAATATTTTACAAGCTTTTTGCAACGTTCATATGTATATAACTAAGAATTGCTGGCTTGAACTCGTCATAACTTGTTTGTTCCATTTTTTGTTGCTGGTGTATACCAGCAACATGATTAAATAATTTTTCAAAAATAAAAAACTGAATTCACCCCCAAATTTTACAACCGAAAGAATTTTCAAATCGGTCCAGGCGTCTTCGGCTACAATCTAGATTTAGATGAAAATTTATTTACTTATTATTATATTGACGGAGAAGTTCTTTGCTACAGGGACTAAGAAAAGAATATTGAAATAGAAATTAAAACTTAGGAATGATAATCATGTATGAAGAGAAAGAAAAAATTTCAAGCAATATGCAAAACACAACCGCATTAGAATCGGTCTACTACGATGCCACAAATAGACACACAGACACTTCAAACTAATAACAAATCTCTTTTTGCGTCGGGAGTGAAAAAATTGTTAAGTATTTTACCCGGGGTGCCAAGTTAACCGATGTTTATTTTATTTTATTTATTCATCGTTATAACATGAAATTTTAATCAGCATCCACCTTCAGGAGGTCTTAGATCAGAACATCGGTGTGGACATGATTTCGAAAATACGTGCAAGAACGTCTTAGTTAAATTGTGTCTACCAAAATAAACAATTTTTTTTTCTTTTTTTCTTATAAAAACCATAGATTTAAGAAGTAGTAAAAAAAACTAGGTCTATGCCAAAAACTGAGAACACTTAGTTATACAATATGTAACAAAAACCCTGTCCGATCCGTGAAGGTAATGTTGGGTAGCTTGAGTATGTTCCATTTATGGGTTTTTCCCATTCCTGAAATCACAAAAAAAAAACTGAATGCTGAAGCTCCATACATTTTGGAAAGGTAGGTTTTTAATTTTGTATTGAGCTGCCAATTTTTTTGTGATTTCAGGAATGGGAGAAACCGATAAATGGAACATACTCAAGCTACCCAACATTACCTTCACGGATCGGACAGGGGTTTTGTTACATGTTTACTGTCGATCTCTTCTAAGTTGCTACATAAGATTGCTAATCACTAGCTGTGGTGCCCAGTAGTGAGTCAAACCCGATCCATTAGTATTGGTTCGAAGCCAATTTATATCCATTCTTTGAAGCCCCGTCCGTCAGTCTGCCGTCAACTGGTTTAGGGTTGACTGTTTCTAGATTTTATACTTAATTTTTTTAGGACAACGTGTAAAGGACATAATAAAATTAAGATAACAGTAAAAACAAAAAAATAGACATTCGAATACAAATTGTTCGGGCAATTACACACTTTTGTGCGGAAATGCCGATTTTTTTTGTTTCTTGACTGTTATAAGCTTGACGACCAACGTCTGTCGTAAGAGACGACTAAAAGAAGGAAAACAGGCAGCAGCGTTCTCTGTGCAATGACCTTATACTATCTACTACGATCACCAACTCATCTAAATCCGATAAGAAGAAGCTATTAGATATATCTGTAAGCAATAATATTGTAAAGAGAAAATATTTGATTTAATTGTGCCTGGTGGTTTGTTTTTTTGTGATAAGTAAACAACAACAATAAAATTAAAATTAAAAAAAAAAACAAAAAATCCTATTGCCTTTTTATATACTTAGCCTTTTTATAATCTTACCCATCACCTGTTGAACATAATTATTTCTCTTTTTTATTGTCACTAGATAGCGCTATAGGTAAGAATAAAAACATTAAAATCTTTTATTTCTATTATTTTAATAAAGCAGTACTCTAATTGATTAAATATGACTTAATACAAGTCATGCAATAAATATTTTCAAACCCTATTTCAAAATGTTTATTGTCACTTTTTTGCTAGTCGTGTGTGCTGCCATCTCTGTGTGCCGACCCGCAACTACCAGTTTTGCTTACTTGCGGGCCAGCCAATAATTTCTATGGCGTAGTGCATCGTAATTATTTTATATTTGATGTACTCTCAGAGTTAAGACGAAACTATTTTTAACGACACCTCTCAAGCCTAAATCCATTAAGTCGTTTAGGCTGCAGAGCGTCCTATAGAAATATACCTACACTCGAAATACATAACGCACTCGGATTAAAAGTAAAGTATTATATATAAAGTTCAGTTCTAGCAACCCTACTTGTAGTGTTGACGTGCGCCGTCGCCCGTGCATCTGACAGGCTGTGTTCAGCCATGGTTCACCCGCGGTCACCTGCTAGGGCTTGGATTGGCTGGTAGGATTCAAAACTTTGTACGGTAGGACTAAATATACAGCGATTATGCTTTTAAAGAGCTTTATTAAGAGTAGACCAACAGAAGCCATGAGATAAATATGATACCTTTTAGTGACGGGTACGTATGGTACCTAATAAGTACGCGTAAGCTTTGAAACATTTCATGCGTTCAATCGCTACAATGTTTCAGACAGACAGACAGACCGACAGACATTAGCGTCATACTTATAACATCCCTCTTTTTGTCAGGGGTTAAAAATCTAATAAGGGAGTAGGAAATCAGTGAGTGTGTAAAGACGACGTCTACTTACTATAGTGGCTATACTGTTGACAGGCAGCCTTTTGTATTAATTAGCAGTGTATACGATGAGACGTTACATTGCCTTTAGCATTAACAAGCTTATTGCGGAGTTTTATGTCATCTTTATAGGGGCAGTCTGCAGGGGGTACCTTCGCTTTTATTTCTTGAATTTCTTCATTAAGTTCGTCAATGCTAATAGATAAGTTTGCCGTGTGGTGTAGTAGAGTAGAATTGGGCCACTCCAAGTCCTCCCGTGGATGTCGTAGAAGGCGAGTTAATAAATACAAGCTAAAAAATGCTTATAAACATCAATGAGCCTTCTCCAACCCGTCTGGCCAGCGTGGAGAGTGCAGGCCAAAGTCGTCTGGCTACCAAAGCCAAGTATGGCTCTAGTGGTACAGAGAGAGAGTCGCGCTTCTGCTGTGGAGACAAAAAGACCTGGTGATGATAGATAAGTGGAAATAAGCTAATCATATCAGTCGTAGAGAGGCAGGAAGAAAGAGGCGAAAGGTTATATACTGGTGTCCGTGGATGAGCCGCAAGAGTCTTGGCGAACCAGCGGCGAGATCAAGACATAACATCGTCAAAACAGCCGGTCAGTTATGGAAAAGAAAGGTGCAAACCCGAGATGAATGGCGTGTAATTATCATGATCATCATTTCAGTCGCATAACGCCCACCGCTGAGCATAGGCCTCTCCCAAAGATTTCCAAAATGAACGATCAAGAGCGGCCTGCATCCAGCGCTTTCCAGCGACCGTGTAACAGCGACCGTGTAATGGAGGAGACTACAGCGATTAATATATGAGACTGTAAAAGAAGAAGAAGAACAAATAAATACATAGATAAGGACAAATTACAGTGATTGAGTCAGCCCCAAACTAAGTTAAATGCTAACTCAACGATACCATAAGTATTTTTAATAAATACTTAAATAGATACTCAAGATCTAGGACCATTGAAAAAATAGGCTATTTGCTAACTTGCTCTGACTGGGGATTGAACCCAGAACCTCCGAAATGGCGGAAACGTCTAGACCACGGAGTTCGTCAATAGACCAATATAAAACGTAACGTAAGTATACTATTTGTTTTGATGTTTACAAATAAACATTTCTTAAATTTACCATCAGCTTAAAAATTTAAAAACAAAATTCAAAAACGGAACGCTAATCGCGTGGAGCATTATTAATCGTCCATCAAAAACAAAACTTTTAATTCCTTTTTTTTTAATTTCCACCGCTGCTGGGCGGCGCAGTCATTACAGCCAGCCAGTTCTCTGTCACTGGATATAACAACTGGTAATAATATTCCGCCCACCAATTCTACCTATGCCGAAGATACGGATCGGTGGCCAGCTTCGTAAACGCCCACGGTACAACAAATGAGCCTTAGCGGTCTTTGTAAACGCACGCATACCAGGAATAATGCTGACTTATGAAATAAGCGTTTTATGAAATTAAACAGCTGAGTGAGTTCAATGGTTTTTGGATACCTGTAAAAAATGTATAACATGAGCCTTAGTACTAATATTTTGCCATGTGAAATGAAAGCATAGACATTGGCACAGTTTAACTCTACATCAAGTACTAACGTAAATAACTCATTTAAGTGCAATTTATCATGTCAATAGGAGTAACTACTAAATTACTCTGGAAAATATATTTTTTAAATAAGCGTCCATATGCGAGTCGGATTCGCGTACGAAGGGTTCCGCACCATTATCCATAAAAAATCGTGTTTGGGAGCTCGTCATAAAAAAATATTTATTCTATTTTTAGTTTTTGTTATTATAGAGGCAACAGAAATACCTACATCTGTTAATTCTGTCTGAAAATTATAACTGTCTAGCTATCACGGTTTATGATATATAGCCTGGTGACGACAAACGAATGGACGGACGGACAGCGAAGTCTTTCAAATAGGGTCCTTTCGAGTATGGAACGGGTGCGAAATTTATTTTATAGGGTTGATTAATCAATAAATTAAACAATACTAAATGAAGACACGAACTTTTGGGAAATATGCAAAAATAACTCCGTACACTCACACATACAGGGGTAATTAAGTACAGCAGTCTATGCTGGTATTAGATTTTTCAATCTGTCTATCAACATCTCTTATTGTTAGACAAAAGATTACTAACAAATTGGTATAGATTTGTAGGATGCAACGCAAAATACCGGATTTCTTACTTAGTGAGAGTAAACAAACATTTTGCTGGGAAAGTTTGTACTCAAAAGCGAACACGAAGATGCTAGTAAGAACAATGGTCTGGCTTATAAATAAAACTGTTCATTCACCTGACAGACATCTAAGACATCACAACACAGTCAAAATGGATTCACACAGTGCCGCATTCGTGAATTATCTCATACTATTGTTAAGTGTAGACATCAATGCACAAACGTTCAAAGCGGTATGCAGGGAATTTTTGAAAACACCAAATTTTAATATAGACCATATTGTGGGTCAGCCATGGAGGACGTACTATTCCTGGGGGTTGGACATGGGGAATGTTTGCGACGATATCACGTTTAAAAAAGTCAGTCGCGCTACAAAGGTATGTAACAAAAATATGATGTTCTTCTAAATATGAAACCAACAAAAAAAAACTTTTTATTTACCAAAACTAAAATAATGTGAGTCGACTCATCATCATCTAGACTAACATTATTTAATTAAACTACTCCTATAAGAAATAAAATGAAAATCGACTACACTATTAAAAATGAAACGATTTAAAAATAACCTTATTTTGGTTTAAATGTTCTTCCAGATAAGTGCCATAGAAATTTTATCGAAATCGTTCAGTCGTAACGTAACGTAATGTAAATTATACTTATTGGCATCGTTTGCTTGAATTTGAATATATCACAAAAGTAAACAACTGTGTGACTTTGGTCAAACAAGGCTTTTTTAATTATCATTACTTCAAATGTATATTTTTAGGCAAAGGACAGAATAGCCTTCAACATGAACACCTATATGGAAGACACAGTGATTTGGGACGATGCCGCGTTGTTTGCTTCCAAGATCCGTGTCTCCAATCAGGAGCGGCTGCCCCGGGAGATGCTGCTCTTCCCGGACAACAAGCATATAGGCAGCTTCAAAGCAGTACACAATGTCAACCAATTAGGTAGGCTTCTTGCTCCTTTCGACTTAGCACGTCCCCGATGCCATCACTAATTTTGCTGCTGCGGAACCAGGATTCTAAAATTCTGATTCAAAGGATGTCATAGACCATGCAAAATGGAAAGTTAGAAGCTGGGACCATTGATTAGATTGGCCGCCTGCTTGATTAGATTGGCTGCTGCCTGTCTACCTCCTTGGAAAGCAGTTGTAATACACGAAATATTTGAGCTTATGCTTCCTTTAGTCGCCTACAACATTCACAAGTCGAGATGAAGTCTTCTTTTTACTAGCACTTTCATCAAAAGGCGGAAGCCCTGGAGTACAGTGTCACATGTTTTTTCTTTATCAGGCTTCTGTCTTTATGCGATTCTAAGGTATTCTTTTGTCCCAGACCAGCATAGAAGAAATATACATGGATATATCCTTAGTATAATCAAACCCTGAAGTTTTTCTCTCTTTCTGGTTTTCTACCTCCAAAAAGAGGGGTATTATAAGCTTGACGCGTCTGTATACCTGTCTCTGACTTCGTAGTCCTGTACAAATGGTCCGATTATGATGCGGTTTTTTGTTTGAAAGCTGACATGATCACTATAAGCTACATTTGTGTTACCCATTTTTAAAATTTGATTTCTTTTTTACAGATGTATATATACCCAAAAGGTCGGTGCCGATGCTACCCTTCGTCTTTAAGTTCTTTCGTCAAGGAAAGTTTCTAGTAATGGCGGACTGTTCTCTTGACATTAGCCTTTTGATGGCGAGGTCTAATGACACCATCTACAGGTTCGTTGAGTGACTATTTTTTTTGTAGTCTGGCGTGGAGACTTTTAATCCTTGGGCACAGATTTTATTATTGACGCAGAACAAAAACTTCTAGGGTCCCGCGGAATATGCGTGCCAGTTGCCAGTTCCCCTTCTGGTATGTAGGTGTCGAAACAAACACATTGACATGTGCGTGTACGGATATATAGTTCGTATTTGCAGTGGTAGTTAAAGACATTCCGCTTCTATGAAGAGCCTTGTTGTTCAGATGCGAGGGGTCTCCTTACAGAGATCTCTCTCCTAAGACGGTTCACCAAAATTATCCTTATCCGGTTAAATATTAAACAAAACAAAACCGTTCTTAATGGGTCAGTTCTAAAATATTATATTTAGACGACTAACAGTTGGCTGAAAACATCGTTTTGCCCATTACGGTTGGGACTAGTGATGTGCCTGCAAATATTTTTTTACCGAATATCCTATTGTGAATTTCCGAGAATATTCCCAAAATTTCCGTAAATATTACATTTCCAGGAATATTGTCGGGAAACATTCTTGGCAATATTGCCCGAACAATATCCCGACAATGGTACATTGCCCAATGTTTCCAAACTTCCCAGAATCGACACATTACTTGAACTTATCTTCGCTACCGGTAACAAAAATATGCTGCTTTTTTGCTACAATATAATACCAATTTTCTACAGGTTAGAAGTCCTGGCGGCAGCTGCAGAGATCTGGCAAGAGGAGGGCTACCAGGCTTGCGTAGTGAAAAATAAAAATGAATTTGAAGGTTTAATTGTTACTGAGAAAATGATGTGAAGTATGTTGTAATGACTACTTATTTTATTAAATCTTCCCGACTCGAAATGCAGTGCATCCGACATCCACCTCCGTCTTTTGGTCCTGGTCTAGATGGAGTTACTATTAGTCTACAACGGTACCAGTTGCACTAACCAGCTGCACTAAGGGAGACATTTGTGAGGCCTCGGACACGAGAAAAAAATATTGCTTTGGAGTTTCTATTATTTCAACTTAAATTCAAATATTTTGTAAACAATGAAAAAGTGAATTAAGAGTAAAAAAAATTAGACCCATCTTTTATAAATAAGTATTTTGTAAGTAAATTACTAATTTAATTTTTCTACATCATACAATAAAATAGTGTGTAAGTCATTTCAGCTCTGCTTTTATTACTTACCGTATTACCCATGAAATGAACTTTGGAATATGTTCAAATGATTATATTAGGTTTACTGTTTAAACTTCAAATCTGAGAAATCTGCTAACGTTCAGTAACAGTGGTGCCATTCTGCCATTTTTAGGGTTCCGTAGTATAGTTTCGCCATGCCCTTCTGTTTGTCTGCATGTTTGCGGTTTTAATTAAAGACTTAGTAATAGAAAGCACGTATGTATTAATTAGGCCGATAAAATGGAAAAAAATAAAATATATCAAAGAAGCTCCCATACATTCACAAGCTTTTGCCAATTTTCAAATCTTTATTAGAGTCAAGATAGAGGGGGGAGCTCTATCTATATCTTCTATCAGCTAATGGTTATACAGACATCTGAAAAAAGTCACAGCAGTAGTATAAACAAAGTAATAAGGAAATCTATGAAAGCCATTAAGTAGGGTTTACAAATAAAAGAGTTATACTACATTTTATTATGTGGTCGACTAAACCAAATAATAAAATGTTCTCGGAAAATTAAAATTTCGGAAAATGCACATTCAATAAAATTCATTTAAGACGCTTCGCAAATATAGAACCTTACACTGCGCATGGCCTGACACTTTGGCTGGTTTTTTGTATGGAAAAACCATCTGTTTAGTGACACAATAGCACTTCAGAACAAGGGCACATCCCTTTCGTGAGATTAACATGTGACTTAAATCCTAGATAAATAGATAATAGAGTTAAAGTAAACATAGTTCTCGAAAGGAAAATGAAAAAAAAGTGTATTTTACTTTGAATTACATATATCGATGTAAAAACTGACAGCTGACAGACTGCTGTTTTTGTGACAACACTGATGTTGATGTACAGTAAAACTGTAAGTAAGGAAGTATCAATGCTTACATTAAAACATCAACAATATAAGCCAGCGCTTCTCAAATTTTTCAGGTGACGGAAACGTTTTTAAATAATAAAGCGAAATATTCGAAGGAGTCCTAAAAAATCAAAAAGTAGTTAAAGTGTATTATTTATCATTGTTACTTAATGAGTAATATGAGACTCATGTGTTCTGATTTTTTTTATATCTGTTTTTAAAGTTTCGTATCAAATTGAGCGTTTATTTGAGTTATTTTGTTTTTGTAACTTCTTTGCATAGGCTGGAAAACATTTTTTATAGAAATATACCTGACCAGAGAGAGAGAGATGCATTATTTTTATGACCAGGATTATCGCCAAGCCCCCACAGAGGTTATCGCCGAGGCCCAGGGATCCGCGAAACACACTTTGAGAACCACTGCATAACCGAACATAAGTAAGTATAAAAACTTGTACCCACACCTAAAACTGTCACAGTATCAACATGGAATTCTTCAAACACACACTGCAAATAATTGTCATAACTACCCTAATAGTAATAAGTGATTGTTTACAAGTGAGCCAGTTAACTATGATGAGGAATGGAGAATTGTGCAGAAAGTTGACGAAAGCCAAGAATTTTCAAGAAAATTTCCTTTTGGGCTTGCCTTGGAGGTCTTATTACACTTGGCTCGTGAATCTTGAGAAGACATGTCATGATGTGACGTTTAAGACACCATCTAAATCGGTAATTATAATATTAGGTACTTTAAAAACTTTTTAGACATCAGCGAAGTTGCTGCAATAAAACAGTTTTTTGTGATTTTTTTCCAAATTTAAACTTATGCACAGCAGTGAGTTTTCTAACTCGATAATGATGATAACCTACAAAACATAATTAAAAGCTAATAGACTACATAGAATATACATTATTACATCTTTATCACTAATGGGGTAGACAGAGCCGAGGACCATGAGATCCACATCCCAGGTAGCAAACTGACGTCAGCGACGTATAAGGTACGTCACTTATAGGTCATAATAGGGTCGGTCATTTATTCGTCGAGAGCAGACGTTAAAGTGACGTCAGTTTAGGGTCAGCGTTGAGCAGGACGTCGTATTTACGTCAAATTAAAGGCAAGTATTTGGACGTACCATATACGCCGCCAAGAGGACGTTTTGCTGACGTCTATTTAGGGTCAGTTTTTGGACGTACCATATTCGCCACAAAGTGTACGTCTTACTGACGTATATTTAGGGTCAATATCAGGACGTACCATATACGCCGCCAAGAGGACGTTTTGCTGACGTCTATTTAGGGTCAGTTTTTGGACGTACCATATTCGCCAAAAAGTGTACGTCTTACTGACGTATATTTAGGGTCAATATCAGGACGTACCATATACGACGCCACGAGGACGTTTTACCGAAGTAAATTTAGGGTCAGTATATGGAAGTAAGTACCTACCATATTCGTCCCAACGTGGACGTTTTTTTGTTCAAGACTTTTAAGGTAAAAGTAACATGTAATAAGTGATACAATTAAGTGAAAAAAAAACAGCGGAACCGAATCGGTGGTAGACGCCATGGCATTGTGAAGTTGGCAACCTGTTAAGTTTAAGTAAAAGTACGGTTTAAATCATTTTTCCATGTCCTTAAGTCTATGGTCTTAAAAAACATGGTCCCTGTATCATTGTTTTGGCAATTGTGTCCCACTGTCCTTTATTGCATCTTAAATATAGATTATACTACTTACATTGTGTTTTTTTAGTTTCATCCATAAAAGTTCTTGAGTCTCTTCAAGATACGTAGGTCTAGAAAAGCCTGCAAACGTAAATGCTACATGCTAAGCACTAAATTCTATCCTACTATCACGCGTAAGGATTTGCGAGATGGAGTGAAAAGGGATAGAATATAACACGAACCTTAGTCTTTTGATCTAGGGCCCCTGACCAATAACTTAGAACCGTCGTAGAGCTTAAATGCGCAGCTCAGGCTTTAGTGCCAGTTTTGCCAGCACGTTATTTCACTCAATAGCCAGGGCGGTTCTCTTTTTTAACAAACTACCCACCCAAACTACCTAAGGGGAGCATATTGCCATGCTAACGATATCAACTGTAAGTGTGTTCTTACAATCTGTATAATACCCGCTGTCCAAATTCGTGTAGTCTTTGTTAATTAATTTTATTTCCTCCAAATTAGGCAGTTTTAGACTTCGTCCATTCCGTAAAAAATTAAGACGTAAAAAGCATTAAGTAATAGTTCTAATCATAATCATAAAACCTTTTATTTTGAGTAATATTGTATGCAAGTGTTAGTTTCTTAGAAAATCCCTAGATGGCGCTGTTCAAAATTAAAACTGGTTATGGTTTCTTTTATGTACATTCTTATTACTTGGTGCATATTTCCAATTAATCGAGTTCAGCAGTAGTGTGTGGTTTAATTTCCATATCGGTGTGCGACGGTAGCGACACCCAAGACACACTGTACATATCATGAGCTCCCGTAGGACCTACTCCTGACTTGTATGTCTCAGTAACGTCTGTGTATAACGTCAGTGGCTGCCCTAAAATGTACGGCCCAGTAACGTCCCTATGAATTCAGTATATGACGTCCCTCAAACGTCAGTGGCTGCCCTAATATGTACGGCCCAGTAACGTCCCTATATGACGTCTCTCTAACGTCTGTAAACTGACGTCTCTCTAACGTCTATAAACTGACGTCTTGAGGCTGTGACAAATTGACGTCATCTGTTGGGACCCCCCGACGTCAAGACATGACGTCTCTTACGTCGAGCAGTACCGTAAACGGACGACATAATGACGTATAAATGCTACCTGGGATGCCACGTTAGCATGAAACTAAACAAAAGTAACGAAAAATGAAACAAAATGTGTATGTTTTACATAAAACTTTTTGTTGGTTTCCTTAAGGAATTTCATTACCTTGTCACCTTATTTCAGGATATCAGATATTATTCGAAAACCATTGGTCCCTACGTGAAAGACATGGACTGGCAAGCCGCCACGTTACTGGGAGTCACTGAAGAGGACGACCAAATACTTATGATCCCTGTGGCCGACCACCCGGGCAGGTATTTCGCGGTACCCAATATAATCAAAGGGATCTACGATCAAGATGACAGAGGTGGGTTTTATTTCATTCTAAATTTAAGGGTTGTCAGATTTTAAGACTAAAATATCGGGACAATTAAGAAGTCAGGATAGAAGTACTTTTTATTGCTTTCAAAGCACACTAATATTCTCCTGTGTTTTCATAAAATTGAAACCTAACGCTAAAAATATATATTGAAAATACTGTAACGGTGAATTTATGAAATATGAAAAATATTTTTCTGCTTTCCATGCAAACTCCGATCAGCTGATCTGTTAACTTATACAGGAGACCAAAAAAATATATTTTTTATATTTCAATACATTATGTTTCTTGGAAAAAGTTGTATACTTCCCAGTGGGATACGAACCCACGACCTCCAATTCACAAGGCGAAGGCCTTGACCACTGGACCAGACCAGACGCAGACAGTCAGCGAACGACGGGCCAAGTGACTATATGTATATTCTAATTTCAGATCACATGTTGCAAGATGGCGTCTCAGTCTTCCGCTTCGGATTTAAACTGTATCAATTAGGTCGGTTCCTATTGCGATGGGACTGTATAGGTGGTATCGGTCATCTGATGGCGCGGCCTGGCACTGTCAACCAAACAGAGGTGTTGGCTTTGGTGCAGGCTCTCAATCTTGGCACTGGCCACTTGTCCTGCATCAAAGGGAAGAAGAAACCTAAAATTAAGATCGCGAGGAACGTGACTTTAGATGAAATAAATGGTTAATAAATTTTGTCATGTCTTTTTTTATAGAACAGGCCACTTCATAGGCATCGTTAGTAAGACCTAATCAGCTAGTCAAAATAAAAATTCAGGAACAAAAAATGTTGTATAAAACTAGAAAGTAAAATTGTAAGATCAATTAGTAGTACCGCCGCCATACACCGCCCGCCGGCCGGCCGGGGTCATCGACATTACGCAGCTGTTGGCCGGCGTATAACTACGTGGTCTCGATCGAAATTCATTTACGCAACTTTTTTATCTTTTGACATACAGAAATTTGGATTACGTATATGGATAGAGAAATTTATTTACTATACGACATTTTTTTATCCAAAACCAATGAAAAGTCAGCGTGTATTTTATAACAATAACATATACAACTTGGAAGGGACATACCCGTAATAAATCAAGCCACGGGCCATACTAGATCACAGATATAAAAAAGTTCATTTTCCATCTTGATCTAACCGGGGATCAAACCCAAGACCTTTAGTGTGACAGCCTGGCATGATGACCACTAGGCCATAGAGTTAGTCATGTTTAAATTTACGTAATAACTTAACGGAAGAAAGAGAGACATGGAAAGCCATCCACCGACAAGAGCGCAGCTCTTACATATATGAAAAAGAATAAATTTTAAATACTAGCTGATAGATTAGGATTTAGATTTGACTGTTGATTGACGACCTCCGTGGCGTAGTGGCCACCATGCTAGTCCGCCACCCAGAGGTCCCGGGTTCGATCCCCGGTCAGGGCAAGTTGGAAAATGGCCTTTTTCAAATTGTCCTGGGTCTTGGATGTTTATCTATATATGTATTTGTTATAAAATGTAGTATCGTTGAGTTAGTATCCCATAACACAAGTCTCGAACTTACTGTGGGGCTAGCTCAATCAGTGTAATTTGTCCCTATATATTTATATTTATTATACCTATTTATACTGTGGAAATAGAATGTACCAGATGCTTCTCTTCGTACGCAGATCATGGATTCAAAAAATGGGTTAGGCAGGCGATGCAGTTTACAACCCATCACTATACGGTATGATTCCCTTGTTACACCTCGCATACCGATACATTAAACCTTGCCCTCGTTAAGATCAAGAAATGGGCAAGAATATGAGTCATGTCATTAGGAGATGGAAAAGAGGGGTGTTATATAAGTTTGACGCAAATGTTTGTCTCTCTGTGGCGTAGTTCTGGTGGACCAATTTCAATGCGGTTTTTTAATATGAAGACAAGTTTCCTTGCAGTGGTTCTTTGTTTGATGAAAATAAATTAAAAATTAAAAAAAACGCAACTCGTACCCTGTTTAAATAGCAACTCGTCTAAGTAGTCTCAAATGTTATTTGACTACTGCTGCTGCTGCAAGTGGTTTAAAACTAAATTCGTACAAATAGTCTAAAATATTGCTAACCTAAATTCTAGCTAGTTTAAGGGCTCTTACAGACGAACAAGTCGCCGATCGTCGCCGACATGGCATTCTCAAAATTAAATACTTATAAGTACTAAATAAAAAGCGTTTAAATAAAAAAAAGTTTTATTTATTACCTACAAAATACATAGTATTTTTTTTTTACTGTAAAAAGGTCGTGCATCCTAAGTATCCTTTCCTGAGTCGCATGCTATGCGCGGCCGCATACCATCAGAATTTTCTAACAGAAAAATTCTAACGTTCGCCGGAAGGCACTCCGTGCATATATTTTGTATTAGCTCCCGCACACTGTTAGAAAAATTCTAACGGCCCGTCCGTTTCTGATGTCCGCCGGATCGCACCGTTGCCGGACGTAAGAATTTTTCTGACAGAAATTGCGGAAGGCGTGTTTACCATACATTTTGTACTAGGCCCCGCACACTATCAGTTTCGCGTCAGGTCAGGCACGCCGCCGCACGGAGCACACGTGTTAGTCATAGGCATGAGGAATGGAAAAATATTTTTGGTCCATCGGTTAGATTATTTAAAAATATTGTACACGATTTTTTCTTTTCTCTGAGAAACCAAAAATGACAAAGATACAGCGCATATAAATTTCACGTGACGTCACGGCTGGGTACGATTTTTAATTAAGTGTGACGTCGCAAACCCCCACTCCGGAACTTTGACGCTCCGTATCTTTGTGAATTTTTACTTTTTTCCGGTCCTACTCAGAAACTATAAGGACTAGAAAGCTGTAATTTGGCACGAATATGTATATCAATCATGGCAAAAAAGTCGTAAAATAAAATATGGAAATAATTTTTTTTAGGGTAGCTGCCATACAAGTAAAGAGGAAGTCAATATTTTTTTACTGTACAGACACATTGTGTTGCATATCGTTGAATAGGTCTTTCAAAAATATTGTGAGCTTGGGAACACCATTTATCAATTTAGGGATCCGTGTCTGAAATATTTAGGTTCAAATTAATTTTTTTTGTTAAAATCACATGTCCCCCCCATCTATCTGCTAAACGGTTATATATGGACACGTAAAAAAAAATAACAGCTATAGTAAATATAATGTAGTTTAAATGAAAACTATCAGAGCTAAGTAGGGTTAACAAATTAAAAAGTTATCGAGGGCGATCAACTTATAAAATTTACTCGAAAAGGAAAATTTCATAATAATTCAATAGATACGTATGTTTATACGTTTTAGACGTTTTTAGTGGCATGAATTCAAAGTTGGCATTACAACTAAGGAAACCCTACACTATGCGTGGCCCGACACGCGCTTGGCCAATTTATTTTATTAAAACAAAAAAAGACGTACTAAGAACAATAACGTATCTTCATCCATATTGGTAATATAATTAATGTACGTATAGAAGTACAGATGAAACACAACTGGGCTAGGTCGCGTCTCCGCAAACGCAACACGACTGGACTAAAAAGCTGCCGGATCGAAATTTCTGACAGTATGCGTGGTGCGTCCGGCATGCGTCCGGCGAGCGTTAGAATTTTTCTGTTAGAAAATTCTGATGGTATGCGGCCGCGCTATTAGCTACAGATAGGACTTCTGTTTCGGTGACGGTATCATTATCTCTGGCCATGACATATCCCACCCCACTTCGGCACTCCAGCATCACTAGAAACTTAGCATTTCTCATTAACTTCAAGCTTAACCTCTGGGCTTGCACATTATTCATCGTGCCTGCAATAATTGATCCAGATGCACTAATACTGTATTAGGCATTATGAAGGTCGGATAGAGTTAAAGGCTCTACAGAGTCATGCCTATCTATCGCCACATAAACATAATTATTTCTCTTCCTTATCACTAGATGGCATTAATGGTAGTAATTAAAACATTAAAATCTTTTATTACTATTAGTTACGAACGTGGTACCATTCAAGAACCTTTCTACCCTAGATTCTCGAATGGTGGCCACGTACTTACCGGCTAGCACAGCATTAGACCTACCAGGTGTGAAGCACCACCTAAAATGTTTAAGGCAAGCTGTTTATTTATTTAGATATCTTCATTACAATATATGAAAATGGCGGACTTAAGGCCAGGAGCCTTTCTACCAGTCAACCAACAATGCATGCTGAGAAAGTACCTAATCTAATCAATCTAGACTTATATCCAGAGGCATTTTCTTAGGAAAATTACTTACCTATTCGAGCGTAGTTCTTTATAGCCTTATAACTTCCGACGGGTCCCTCATCATGGATCATGAGCATTTCCTCAACGCCAGTTTTAGCCAGCATGGACGCATCCTCCCATACTGGCTGTTCGAAGACTAAATTTCTCATTTCAAGAGCAAATCGATCAATTATCTGCAACATACAACATGGAAAATAAAAGTAAAAACTCAGATTTAAGAACAAATTACTCAGTTCCTTCTACCACGATGTCACTTCTTGTATCAGTGCATCTTTGTACGCACTCTGTCGAACCGGTCAAAAGACAGTCTACCCTGTGGTCTACCCCCGTCGCCTTGTTTCTCTTCCTTGTCACTAGATGGCGCTTTATGGTAATAATTAAAACATTAAAATCTTTTATTCCTATTATTTGAATAAAGTAGTACTCTAATTAAGTAAATATGACTTATTTGAAACGCAATAAATATATTTGAAGTATATTCAACACTCTCTTTGTCACTTTTTTGCTAGTCGTGCTGCTATCTCTGTAAGGCTACCCCGTAACTCCAGTTTTGCCTTTTTACGGTCCCTCCAATAGTTTCTATGGCGTTAGGTATCTGTTACGTCAATAATTATATTATCTTTGGCGCTAGTGACAATTTGGTCGAAATTGTAAGGGTAACTCCTATCAGTCCTATCTCAGCTGCTACTTAGTGTAGTGTTTGTGTGTGATGCGTAACTATTATTTTTATTAAACTTATAGTGTGTGCGTGTTCTCATGTTTAAGTGAAATGTAAATTTTTTTATGAGAATAGATATCTCAAATCCCTAGTTTTAAAACCCTAAGCATTTTGGAGCAAATTAATGAAAAATGACAGAGAATTTTAGCTAATGTGCATGCTGTGTTCGCTCCAAGTATGTTGGCAACTTTATCATCATCCGAGGGTATTCCCGGTTGCATCCTTAGAGGTAACGCTTCAGAGCCCGGGGTCCGCCGCTGACTTACTAAGGTTAGGTTTAACAAAGTTGCTGGTTTTTACACAAAGCGACTGCCCAATGACCTACGCAACCCAAGGAGTGGCCCAGAACCAATCCTTGGATAGGTTTAAGCAAACGCTAGATGACTTTCGGGACCTACAGTTTATACGTGCATTCCGAAACACGGAATAGTCTTTCCTTTCGGATAATCAGGTGATTCCAGCCTGCAATATCCTAACCAGACTTGAAACAACTTTAGGACTTTAGAACCCAAGACATCACAAGGCGAACGCCTTAACCACTGGAGCATGGGGGCAGGGTTGGCAACTTACATGCTCTAATTTGTATTTGTACTTTTAAACTTGTCTTGTTCCACCAGTTAGTTGACTCATAAGTTGAGGTCGTACTTACATGTAGCATAATTAACCATTGGATACTATCCCTTAGCACGGCACCTTTGACCAATTCATCATCATCATTAGGTCTGTTAAGTCTCCACTGCAGGAGCACGATACTCTCTGTACTACTAGAGCCATACTTGGCTAGAGTAGCAAGAGGACTTGGCCTATACTCTCTACGCTGGCCAGATGGGTTGGTTTGACCAATTCAGATAAACTTATATCGCGTGACGTACCTCTAATGTAGCATCCACGAACTTTGTCACCAAGCACTTCTTATGCCGTATATTCCAAGTATAGTAATGTCGCCAAGCCTGACCAACTACTAACCGATCCTTGTAATTTGGAAACTCCAGCATTTTCCAACATTTGCGTTCATTATCCTCATAAAAACTTGATTTGAAATGAAACTGATAGCTAGGCTTTAAAAATACCGCAATAAAAAACAATAAAGTGGAATCCATGACGGATAGAGTTTAAAAAGTATTGTGAAATTTGAAAAATAAGGGAAGCTTATAAGTAAATCATTCTTACAGACCCAAGAAACAATCGATTTTTGATGCCAAGAATACCGAAGATTGTGGTGAAATTAAACAAAATACGGTTTCTGAGCTAGTTTCTAAAGCAGCACAACTATGCAAACGTAAAGGTGAGACAGCGGCTGACGAAACTATTACTTAAGTATTATAAAATTAAGAAATGTCAAATGTAGAAAAGTTTATACGTGGACTAATAGACGACGCGAGCGAGATTAAGAAGTTATGTGGAGGATAACAGGTACAAAGTGTTACTTATGTAATTTCAGAAGATGGTTATGAATTATTGTTTTACAAACATTCCAGTTTCAAAGTTTCAAACATGTTTTCTAAACTTTTTGTAAGTTATCCTATATTGAACGTGGCTGTGAAAGTTTACAATGTATGGGACTACTACTATATTTAGGAGAGAAGATAGATAATAATAAGCGGCCAAGTGCGAGTCGGACTCGCCCATTAAGGGTTCCGTAGTAGCAAATAACATAATATAAAAGTCTTGTAGTATGTTTTTTTTAAAATTTTTATATTTGAGTTGATTGAATGAAAATTAAATTGCCGTTTATGATGATGACGTATTAAAAAAAAACTACTTACTAGATACTTAGAATGTACCAGCTGCTTCTCTTCCCAGGCAGATCATACAAGCCGATCGAGGGAATGGGCAAAAATGCAAATCATGTTAACAGGCGATGCGGCTAGCAACCCATCACTGTATTGATTGCTTTTCCATCTTCTCGCCCACCATGACGCTAAAAGTGGCTTTTGGGTCTTGCGGCCCTGGGCTCTGCATAGAACCGCAAGACCCAAAATGCTCTGTCTGCCCCATTAGGGATAAAGACGTGATAGTATGTATGTACTTACTAGATCTCGTTCAAACCAATTTTCGCTGGACATTTTTTAATGGTAATGAACATCATATATTTTTTTTAGTTTTACTTATTTTAGAAGTTACGGGGACACACACACACACACACACACACTTTTTTCCACTTTGGAAGTGTATCTCGCGCAAAGTATTCGGTGTAGAAAAAAATGCTATTAGAAACCTCAATATCATTTTTGAAGACCTATCCATAGATACAAAAAACAGTAAATTTTGGGGGTTCCCCATACTTAGAACTAAAACTCAAAAAATTATTTTGCATCAAACACACGTGGGTTTGATGCAAAATAATTTTTTGAGTTTTAGTTCTAAGTATGGGGAACCCCCAAAATTTACTGTTTTTTTTCTATTTTTGTGTCAAAACCTTAATGCGGTTCCCACAATACATCTACTTATCAAGTTTCAACAGTATGGGTCTTATTGTTTCGGAAAAAAGTGGCTGTGACATACGGACGGACAGACAGACAGACAGACAGACATGACGAATCTATAAGGGTTCCGTTTTTGCCATTTGGCTACGGAACCCTAAAAAAGGTATATATGTTTTTTATACGGAAACAAAACAATGCCTTACTACCGATTGTTTTTAAGGTTTTGGCATATTCTTACGAGTATACCCTTTTTTATATCCCATAGTCCTAGGGCTTAAAACGCTAAAGTTTTTGCATAGTAATATTCTAGGTATCATATAAGAGGAATAAAGTCCACTTTTGCATAAAAGAATCCTCTCCATTGGTTTTGCATTCTCTTAGATCTCCGAGAATTCCTGAAATGACCAGTAGGTACAAGCACAGAATACGATAAAGGTACATACGGCGTACTATGAGTACCTATAATGCAGCATATTCCCAGTTGAATCCTCACTGGTAACGCTTCATGTTCCGGGGTCCGCTACCTAACTTAGGTGTTTGACGAGGTTACTGGTTTTTACACACAGTGACTGCCGTCTGACCTCCGCAACCCAAAAGGTAGACCAGAACCAATCCTTGCGTAGGTTTGAGCAAACGCTAGATAACGGTCTGGACCTACAGTTTATACGTACCATCCGAAACATAATGTCATCTTTCTTTTCGGATAATCAGATTACAATATCCTAACCAGATTGGAAACAAAGTATGCTAAGTATTGAAAACATAATAATCCTTCACTAGCAACCAAATAGTTGATATAACGTTGATATGTGTATCAGAAACATGATTCATATTATAAACGTAGGATTTTAAAACGACGCTGATTCATCCTAAAACACCTCAGTCAGTCTCAACATGGATTCAGTGCAGCATCAACTTCTGTTTTTCGTATTATTTCGTGTTGGATTAATGTTAGAAGCCAAAGAAATGAACGCAGAGATGTCTGAGAAAATATGTGCAAAGTTAACTGAGAAACCATGTTTCAATTACTACTTTATTTTAGGTAATTGGCGCCCGTACTATACTTGGGGGATGAAGTTGAGAAGATGTGAAAATATTAAGATCAAGACAGTTAGTGACTCGGTGTGTACTTTTTCATACATGAAAGTTAAAGTAGATATAATGTTATGACAAGCTATAGCTTTTCCCAATAAGTTTCTTTTACTAGAATTTAAACTAGCACCAATCTACAGCTGTCCAGCTGTGGATTGGTTGATAGGCCAAAATATAATAAACAATAACGATTTAGATTTTTGTTAGACTGAGAAATCCTAAAAATTTTCTTTTCCTTACCATCTCCTTATTAAGATATAATGTCCTCTCCCTCATATACGACCTCACTTTTTTTTAAATAATTTTAGACGAAAGACCGTTTTGCGCGCGTTCTCAGAGGCAGCGTTGAGGAGGAACCTGACTGGCACGACGCTGAACTGATGATGGTATTTGGCAACCGAATCACCGAACATCTCTTATTCCGCGAAGAGGCGCGGGGAAGATTTAGAGCTCTGACTAACATTCGACCCGTAGGTAAGTCATCATTATCAGCATTATGAGGTCTTTTTTCCTCCAAATATTTTATACAATGTCCTTTTTATATTTTATACAATGTCCTTTTTATATTGAATGAAGAATTTTTCCCAATAAATCGAAACCAAAAAAAATAAATTAAGGTTTTTGTACTAATCGAAGTAGTCATGTGATATTGTTTCCATGTTTTCGTAAGTATTTCGATATACATTTATTGGAAAAGGTGGTTCAAAATGATGGTCTGAATCACCCCTAAAAATATTTGTACATAATTGAAAAGAACATTGTACAGTTTTCGAACTAGCTTGTGAATGTAAACCATTTGAACGAATGAACTAAGTAGGTACCTTCTTTTCAGGCCTGGCAGCGCCTCCCCACCATGTCATGAGATACACGAATTATGCTTTCAAAGCGTTCCTCTTCTTCAAATACTTGGCTCTGATTAACTGCAGCCATTTCAACGGCTACCTGATGGCCAGGCCCAACGACACCTCTGTGACTGTGAAGGAGATCATAATGGTAGTGGATCATATAAAGCTGGGGGTAGAAGGAGATTTCGCCTGTTTGCCGTAATTTAATGATCCTAATAAATGTAATTAATCAATCTACGTATAGACCTACTGATGCTGGCTCGATGAATACAGCTGTTTTGGCTAGGTAGGCCGAGTTTTTGTTTTTTAAACCATCTGAGACGTAGAAAATAGTGTTTTAAAATCTAAAAGTTATTTCTGAGTTAAAGATCTAGTCTTTAGACTCGTATCAGATACATGATCTATAAAACTTCACTCGATTAAAATCCCAAAGTAACTCTTTTTCGTAATATTTTTTCAAAACTAACACTAAACTACTGATATCTTCCATTTAATTTTTGTGCTCAATTGAAGACAATAAGTATGTATAGACAAATTAGCAGATTTCCTTTTTATACCTTTTAAAAAATAAGAACCGATAAAATCTTCATTCCGCGTCATTCCGCGTTTATTCCCCGCCTCCCGTTCTCCAGTCAGACGAGATATGTTAAAGTCTGCGGGGTACCTCGCACATCGCCCCGCACCACATCCGAGTGGGCCGTTGGAAAACAGGGCCATAAGCAGGCTGTCCTGCTAGCATCGCTGAGTACTGTCTATACATGTGCATTGTGCATGTCTGCCTGTTATAGTTCCTGTATTTTATTGTTACTAGCTTTTTAAAGATCAATTGTTATTAACTCTTTTTATATATCTTGTTGTAAATAAACGTTTTATTATATTAATAAAATTTAAATAGGTTTATTCATTTTTTTTTTAATAATTGTCAATGTATAAAAAGTCATAAGGTTTAACAAAATATACTGAAACTATTTTAAGGGTTAATTCAGGCCATGATACTGAACAAATTATAAAAAGTAATTATTGGCATCCCATACAAGTTGACCGATCACCTGATTCGAGCTTGTATATTTCGACATTATGTTCCTTAGGGAAAGTTGTTCACTATCACTTTTAAAATAGTTTCAGTATATTTTGTTAGACCTTATGACCTTATGACGTAATTAAATATAGACCGCCTCGCTTTCGTTTCACGTGCAAATGTGCCCAAAACATTAGCAGCATTAGCATGCTGGATCACAATGACCATCCTTTGCACGAGAAATGAACCTGAGCGGAAATCAACATTCTTTATTACTCTTACACCAGTATGCAGTTACATGTTGTTTTGCATTTCTTATTCCAAATTACATTTAAGTATTATACTTACTTGAGTTTACTTTTTTAATCCATATATGAAATCCTTTATTTTGATACCCCAGTCGATAGAATTTCAGTAAAAATAAAATCAACATCATCATCATATCAGCAACAGGAAATTCACTGCTGGACATAGGCCTCCCCTGAGGATTTCCAAAACGACCGATTGGAAGCGGCATGTAACCGATGAGCTAATCCGCTTGGCTATGTCAGTGATCTTCGATCTAATACGAACACCTAATTTTTGAGAAAAAAATAAATAATTGAAGACATAATATAGCGTCTAAAATCGGCCATCCACCATAACCTATCAAGCCGTTTACGCTGCAGAGCGTGCCAAAGAAATATACATACGTAAACTCTAAAAAAAGCTTTACCACAATCTGATCAATGTTTTAGGAAAGCACGCAAATATTTATTTATTATTAAAAAATACGTGTTATGTTTTTTTTTTAATTTAAGAGAATACCTACTAGTACAGTTATAAAGAGTAAATAATTAATAAAAAAATTACATATGCTCCTAGTGCTCATGACCAATTAACGAGTAGTGAAAAATTGATCTAGCAAGGTTTTATTTTCGTATAACCTTTTCTTTGTGTTTTCATGGAGTGAAGCGTGGTAACTCAGGTACAAACACAGATTGACCTAGCCCCAATGTAAGTTCGAGACTTGTATTATGGCATACTAACTCAACAATAAGATATTTTTATAACAAATACATAGATAAACATCCAAAACCTAGGTCAATCTAAAAAAGATAATTTTCCATCTTGACCTGACCGGGCTTCGGTATCAAAGCCTAGCATGTCGTTCACTAGGCCACAGAGATCGTATGTAAAGTAACACCCTGTATAATAAACAGGGAGGTTTAATTCCCTCCCACATCATCCTCATATTCATAACAATATACGGATGTGTAATATCGTGTTAACTATTTCCAGAAGTTCTAGTTCCCATGAGATCATTTTCATAACATCGCTTTTACTGTTGTCATAATAATGAAAGAATAGACAAGTAGAAATCATAACAAGATAAAAATGTCTTCATAGCCTCAGTGCTTCTTCGACAGGCAACTAACCAATATGGTTGTAATACGTTCTGTGTTGATTACCATACTTTCTTTGGTGGAGCATTTCCATTGCTTAAGTATGATTTACGAACCAGAGATGAAGAAAAACGAATCAATGTGTGAAAAAATGATACCGCAGTCCTATTTTGAAACGGAGATGGTGGTGGGGGAGCCCTGGCGGATCTTGTACACGTGGAACATGTCTCTGGACGATAGGTGTATTGACATGACATTTACTAATGCTACTAATGCGGTACGTACCTAGTTTAATTTTAATAAGGCTCATTTAAAAAGACCAAGTTTCTTGCCTGTTAATTTATTTGAAGCAGTAAATCCCGACTATTTAGGGATAACGACAGGAATAGTATGATTGTAATACGTCCGTCTTTTAGATTATCCAAAAATAATGGACCCGTATTTTTCAGTTTACCAAAAAAGTAAAAATTCACAAAGATACGGAGCGTCAAAGTTCCGGAATGGGGGCTTACGGCGTCACACAGTAAAAATCGTACCCAGCCGTGAAGTCACGCGAAATTTATATGCGCTGTATCTTTGTCATTTTTGGTTTCTCAGATAAAAGAAAAAATACGTGTACAATATTTTTTTATAATCTAACTGACGGGCCGAAAATATTTTTCCATTCGTCATGCCTTGATTTTGTATATTAGTTTGTTTGTAAGTTTCCTCTTCACGCTTCAACCACTGAACCTATTTAGATGAAATAATTGATATGGATATAGTTTGATACCCAGGGAAGGACATAGGATAGTTTTTATCCCAAAATTCCCACGGGGAGCGAAGCCCACGGGCACAGCTAGTAATTAATATAGTTAACATTTTGTTTAAAGTTAATAAAAAAGATGGTTTGCATAATCAGAAGTTTAGATCATGTCTAAACTTTAAACCATGCAAGCCTCATTTGTTTCAATTAAACTACGCAACAGGTAAGAAACTTGCACTGTACAAATGAGCTTTAGCAAAGGAAGTGGTCAGGACATCTCTGCCGGATATCCGAGGAGCCAAAGCGGCTAGCAAGATTCCTTGAACAGAATTTATGTAATCCGTTCCAAGGAATCTTATGTAGGCCCAGAAAAAAGATAAGGTACGCGCTCGACCATTTCTGTAAGGATTAGCCTTCAGAAACCCCTTGTTCAAGAGAGTTGGAATGCTATTAAACTAACTCCTTCTCTCTACAATAAACCAGAATAGCGCGAAAATATAATAAAAATAACTACAATCAAGTTTCTAATGTCGAGACGCAAAAAAAGACGTAAATATAGCCGTTTCCTCCTTCTCCATTCAATGCAAGTCTATCAATGTAATGATCAAGATAAATTAGACCTTTTTAAATAAGCTGTATTCTTGTTTATGCTCTATGGTAGAAGTGCTAACAACCTATCACGACTTCTGTATAAGTTTGTTTATCTCTCATAGGTTCTTTACTATTTTAGTTCCCAAAAAAGTTTGTCTGTGGTTTTTTAACTATTTATCAGGTTTTATTTGTTACATCCATGAAAAAAATGCTCTATACGACCAGTTAAAACGACCGTTGCCTGTAAGATACTCTGAAAGATTCGATTACAGATCATCAACGAGGTGTGGAACGACATGTACGAGTACCTAGAAGACCAGCCAATCTGGGCCGGGGCCACTCTGTACATGTCCATGGGACATGCCCACTACGATCTGCTGATGTTTGCACAGCCTGGGACGGCTGGCGCCTTTACAGCTGTGCCCAATATCGTCAAAAAGGCCAGTATGTATTCACACGCTGAATTCAACCTTTTTTCTTTTATTTATCTGTACCTAAATGATGTATGTACTTCCTCCATCATTTCTTCTCCTTGTTTCCTGATATCCTGTATAATTCAACGGTTATTTATTTTCAAGATTTTAATTTACCTTTTTTTGTCATAAATAACATAAATACTAAATTACTATGAGTAAAACCGCCGACGGGCAGACAGACAGATCGACAGACGTGGCGAAAGTATAAGAGTTCCTTGTTAAGTAAGGCTATGAATGTTCATGGATAAACTAAAGGCAAGAGTCGTGTCTTATAGGAATATCAAGCATTTCGCTAAAGATCGGGAGGCCGGGAAAATGCTCTACCGACAAGAACATCGTTCTTATGTAAATACATTGATGATTATATTCGTGATACAGCTGAAAAGCAAGAAAAACACAAGAGGAACAAGCACGTAGCTAGGATTCTGTTTAGAGGAAGAAGGGCAAAGAAAAACATAGAATACTTACATTGTTCTAATCAAGATCTTCTCTTTCGTTTTTTTGTCCGGCCATAGTTTATTCCATAATTCCGCATCAAAAAGATGCATACCTATTTAAATTGCCTTGGGTATTTATTGTACAGTGTGATAAAAAAAACAATTTAAAAATAATTGACTATACGTAACAATTAATTATGTGAACTAACATGACATTTAGTTATTTGTATTATTAGCAAAATTACTCTTGTATTTCAACTGACTTCTAATATGTAGACATTTCAACACTTTTTTTTATATATTTTTTTTTCTTTTACTGTAACTTATAAACATTTATTTAAATTAAAAGTAAATATTAGTAGAAATCTTTGTGATAGCATGTATTAACAAACAATTTATATGACTTTGTATGCCTAACGGCGCAACACAGTGCGTTATACTTCATTTTTAATTACCTAACACCCATTGTACCTGTGATTGACAAAATAAATGATTATGATTATGATTACATATTTACTATAAAACATATCCCATGCTGGTCTGGGAGAAATAAAAAAAAAAAACTTAGAATGTACCAGCTGCTTCTCTTCCCACGCAGATCGTAAAAGCCAATCGAGGGAATGGGCAAAAATGCAAATCATGTTAACAGGCGATGCGGCTAGCAACCCATCACTGTATTGATTGCTTTTCCATCTTCTCGCCCACCATGACGCTAAAAGTGGCTTTTTGGGTCTTGCGGCCCTGGACTCTGCATAGAACCGCAAGACCCAAAATGCTCTGTCTGCCCCATAAGGGATAAAGATGTGATAGTATGTATGTATGTATAAAACATAGTATTGTTGAGTTAGTATCTTAAATTAAGTTTAAAACTTACTTTGTAATTTAATCGGTGTAATTTTGTAATAAAACAAATTAGAAGAGAACATTTTTAGGGGGGGAGATTGCCCGTACGGTAGCCCTTGCCCGTACCTCACTGCGCCCGCGCAAGAGGAGACAGGCGTGGTCTAGCGTGACCATGTTACTGTCGCTCTGTAAGAGCCCTTAGTCATACTAGCAGGCCTCTGTCACTCGCTCAAAGGATGGTACAGATTACTAATAAGTTACTACGTAACAGTAATCTGTAACATCCTCAAAATCTTTTTGTACTCTCTTATTTCAACCGCGAACCTTATCACACTCACCGCGGAGTTGAAATGCATTAGAAAGTAGTCAATAGAAATATTTTGACATCTTTGTCATTAATAGGTATAAATGGGACTTAGCCCGAACCTTTTTTAACCGACTTCAAAAAAGAAGAGATTATGTACGTTCACAGACCGATTTAGAAAATTCTTATATTATTATACGCATACTTGTCAAGTGATCCCATAGAAGTTTATCAAAATCAGTTGTGTGGTATAGTGGTTAAGTCGGTTGTTTGTGTTTTTAATGCGCGATAGTTTAAAAACCAATAACTTTTTTGCCTTTTAGATCTACCTCCACCAAAACACTCAGTGCCACTTCTATCATTCTACTTGACCTTGGTGGACAATGGGAAGTTCCTGGTCATGATTGACTGCCAGATCGGAGTAGGGTCTCTGTCAGCGAGGGAAAGCAGTGCTCCGACAAAGGAAGACGTGTTATTAGTAGTGGAAATCCTCGATTTAGGAGAGGGCTTTATGACTTGCTCTGGAGATAAAAAGGAGTTTCTGCAGGATCTTATGGTGGAATAAATGAAGACTTTAGACATTTTTGTTTTATTTTCAGTACCTTTGAAATAGGCTTGATGTTTGAATAGCTTGAAGGAGAACGAACTGGGAAGTAAAGTGACATTGAGCAGTAACATTTTAAATCTCTCTTTATTTTTATCTTTTGAATTACTTGCTGACGTCCTCTGTTTTCGTCGTCAACTTGCCCCTTGGCAAAGGCTTCCCCCAGCTGTCTCTATAGTATTCAGTTCCTTGTTTTCTTTATAACTCTCCAGCGGCTTTCTTAATTTCATCTTTTTAATTACCTAGAAGTAAATCTCTCTAACTAACATGAATTGTGGAATTGATCAAGTGATGCTTTGACTTTGACCCGCTTTCGTATGATGTCCACTTAAAACGCCCACGTACATATCTTTTGCAATTTTCAAAGCAATAACATACGAATACGATAATAGTTACATATTAAGTCTTTAAACGGTTGTCTACTAAAATCCAAAGATAATGACATTAATAAAAATATAATTAATTATGAAAAAAATAATTACATCATCAATCCATCTCATCCATCGTCAAATATGCCATGTGGTGACAGCAGAGTCAAATGTGGGTGGTTATCATCCCTTTCCATTCCCACGAGTTTCGTAAGAGACGACTTTTGACGACCTCTGTAGCAATGATCACTATGCCGGGCTGCCACTCCGTAGGTTCAGGGTTCGAATCCCGGTCAGGTTAAGGGTCCTCCTTGCGCTAACGACCTTGAAAACACAAAAAAATTAATTTCTCTTTCCGTAAGTGAGATTATCAGAAACCCTCGTACAACTTTTTAGCTAGTATCCTTAAGTTTCATTAGAACCTCTAAAATCATTGAAATAAAATACCCTGAATTTTCCTTTGCAAAAAATACTAAAAACGGCCTTTTTTTACTCTTTTTGTAAAGGTTTCTAAACCGGATAGTATTTCAATGACTTTCGAGGTTCTAATGAAACTTCAGGATACTAGCTAAAAAGTTGTAGGAGGGTTTCTAATAATCTCACTTACAGAAAGAGAAATTAATTTTTTTGTGTTTTCAAGGTCGCTAGCGCAGGGAGGAGCCTTAAGTAGGAAAATGATCTTTTTCAGATTAGCCTGGGTCTTGGATGTTTATCTATATATGTAGTTGTTATAAAATATAGTATCGTAGTGTTAGAATTCCATAACCAAGCCTCGGACTTACTTTTGGGCTAGGCTCAATCTGTGTGATTTTTATACCTGTATATTTATATTTATATGTATAAATAACTAAGGGAGACAAGGCTAACCGTGGTGATTATGGGATTTTTTTTTATTGGGATAAGACTTTAGTTCAGCAGTTTATGAAATTTATTGCTATGCCTCTCCCAAAACATTTCTAAAATGACCGATTAAGAGCGGCCTGCATCCAGGTAAAAGAGAATAAGATTCTACAGATTACTGTAAAATCTTATTCTTAAAATATTCTTATTTTATAATTCTTACAATTATTAAATTATAAAGATATCACAGGTCCCACACTAGGATTATCTGTGGGACTCAGTCTCTACTCTCTAGCGTTACAGATGATATGATACAACAGCAAAATAAAATGAAAAGAAAAAGTAAATAGACATATGATATTTCGAAATAAATATTTAGGTAATTTATAGAGACCAATAAATATAAGTGGACCCACCCCGCCTCAGACACAGCACAGGTGTCGTTTCCGTGCAAACTTTTATTTAGAATTAGGTCCAAATTAAACTTGTTATATAAAATAATCAAGATATATAGGTAGTTAATATATCAACATAATTTAAGATGTCAGGTACACAGTCATCAAGAAAAGTTGCAAACAATAATAAAAATGTTTTATTTATATGTTATCGGTTGTTTAGTAAATAATAAATATGTAAATGTAAACATCAAATTACTTAGATGTAAAAACATTGTCGTGTCAGTATCTGTGTTCAGTTCAAGTGAATTAAATTCGGGGTAGATATATTACGAGTGAACTAATGTTACTTTTAAATAGAATATTTTTTGAACAGTTATATAGTAGGTGCCTTTTTTAGTGAAAAAATAAATAAGTGAAAAGTATTAGACAAGACAAGTGTAGAAAACTGTTTCACTATTTTCATAAATTAAAAATAAAAATAATCCTTTTAACATTTGGCTTTTGAACAAAACATGTTTTTATTATTCCTATTGCTATCCATCGACGTATCAGAATCTTTCAGGAGTGTCGCAGCAAATAAAGCAATCCCGGCAAATATTACAAAATTTACTACCTGCGAAAACTTCATGAAGGGCGCCACTTTTGATGAGTCGAGGGTGTTGGATGTCGACTGGAAAGTATTTTACATGTGGACAATGAACTATGAGGAGCCGTATCAAATGAGGTTTCGGAGGGCAATACCACCGGTTAGTAACGGCATCTCTCCTTATTTCTCGGCATTTCATTAGATGCCGAGAAATAAGGATTGATATTTGATAACTAAGTTAGTGGATCGCACCATGTCATGGGACAATTTTGAAACTAAAACGAGATTGCGATTATTATCAGTGCCATTTATACACGAAAAAAAAATTAAGAATACCGATGGCTTTTGCTGAACCATAGATTTCTTAGGGTAGGATTGATCGTTGTGTTCCTAAGATTGGTTGTTTGGATTTCAATTATTCTGAAATAAAATTCGGGAAATTTTCAAAAAAGTAAAAATAAAATAAAATTGTATTCCAGACACTTTCAATAAATCTTAAAGTTATTTTTTTAATAAGTTAGGCAATTAATAATCAACAAAAAAAATCTTATCTTCATTTTTTGCCAATTTTATTAAAGCAAGAACCTAAAAAAACTTACATCAAACATCTTGGAGTCTCTACTTCTTAAATCAATCTTTGGGCCTAAGGACCAATCCTGCCAAAGAAAATCTTTGGTTAACGAAACGCAGTGGGTATAATACATATCTTAGCAACTTTAGTCATATAATCTCAAGGTAGCTTATGAACCCTACCTAGAGAGGCGAATTTACAATCAGTAGAAGTTTTTACCTAATATCCAAGTACAAAAGGTATCATTTTTTGACTTGACCTTTGGGTATCTATCTAAAACTGATGAAAATCTTACATATATGATTTTTGCCTTTCAATTAAATATAAAGTAGTATTTTAAGTATTAAAATTTATTATCAAAAAAGATACATATGAGTAGAATGTCTTGAACAAATTTGCAAACTGCATGTCAGCGAGGAAAGAATAAATAAATAGATAAATAAAAAAAGAATAGGAAAATATTTTTAAATTATTGCATTTTTTCAGCTTATCGAAAGATTCAAAACTGTAGTTGATGATCACATCCAACCTCCAGTGAACTGGAATGACACTGCGTTCTTCATGGAGTCCACTCTGGACCTGAGTGCCCTTTACATCAGAACTGACACTCCCGGGATGTACAGAATCATAACGTCTTTAATTTTTGAGTGTAAGTTAAGTTTAAAAACATGCCTAAACATGAAATCCCCGAGATCACTACGTTTGTTCGAATTACCTTGTCCGATTAAACTCACACTGGCTGTCTTTGCTCTCACAAGAAAATAGGTGTCTATTCTTTGATTACAAGAGCTACGCTAAGTGATGATGAGAGAGATTGAATTTGTTAAAAGTACCTTTAGTTAAGTACTATTTTAAGAATTAAATTAGTATTTAGTAAGTAAGATGTGGTGGCCTAGCGATTTAGACACTGTGCGTTTGTGAGCTATGAGTTTGATCCTCACTGGGCGCGACTTGTAAGTAGTACCTCTGGGTTAGTAATATTGTACGATCATTTTGAACTACCATCACTTGCTTCTGATGAAGTAAAACTTAATATCGCGAGAAAATCCGCACACTAGTTCACTATAGTGTGTAATAATAAAATCGTAACTGATGTTTATATGCTTCTCGAGAAATCTGACACAAGTGTAAGCTATTAAAATACTAAAGATAAAGAATTATTTAAGTAGGTATACAATTTCGTGCATCAATGACTAGATACTTACTTTCCCTTGCCTTTATTAATAACTGCTGCGAGTACGAAGGGAATATTTAGAATAATGAAGTCAATTTTATATGTTGTTGTAGATAATGTATCTACAGATATAATTTTTGCAATGAAAATCGTTGAACCGGGTTATCTCGGTTTTATGAACTGCAAATATCCGATGTGCGTAGCACTCGCCCCTGCTGATAAAATGCCGAAGAAAAACAAGGTAGGTAAAATCAAAGCCATTGAATTCAACAGTATATAACTATTTACAGAATTGCTTTTCTTCGACGTAATGATGTCCACCGAATCATTCACCGACTAAACATATGTCCTCTCCGTGGCTCGCCGACAGTACGCTTCGTTTTCGTAGGATTGTCCGCTGGCCCGCAGAACAATTGTTCACCGTAATATTGTCCGACAAGTCATTTCTACTTTCGACCGCTGACCGGCAGAACTAACGTTTACCTTATGTTGTGAGATATTCTCGCTCGCTACTACTTCATTAGTTACTAACTACTTACTTGCCATTCTGTTTGCAGTTAAATGATGCAGCCAAATTGCTAAAAGTCGATAGTCCGTTCGGGTACCCTTACTATGAGCAAGAAGAAATATTAAATATCCATAGGCAAATCACCGAAAATAATGACGACGAGGAAGACGAGGAAGAGCTTGAAGTTGAAATGTTTGGCAGCTCTCTGCAGGATTAATCCTTATAATTACAAAAGTTGTCGAACAAGCGTCTTGCATTGAAAAGACGGGAAGAATATGTAACATAACGAAAATGCGTTAAAAGACGTTAACTTCTCGGAAGAGTTCAGCGATGCGAAGATCTGTCGTGACATTATTTTGAAGATGGCGTAAGGAACTTTGTTCCTAATCGCACATGTTTTGTTCGGCGTGCAAATTACAGCAAGTGCAGTTTATAATATTGAACAAAGTTTTCCCTTGAAATATGTAAGAAAACGTTTGCCTATACAACTTGGGGTAATCTAATAAAATTACTTCGGGTCCAAATCCTTCTTCTGAAATGTAAAAATTATTACTAACCTTGCCTTATACATTCGCACACCAGATAAAATGTGTAATTTACTCAGCTATGCTGGTCTCTTTGGCACAGAAAAATATCTGTGATCTTGCCCTGTGTTTATCAAGTTATTGCGGACTCTTAGCCCTATCCATAATATCTAACGTTTCTACGGAACGAACACTCATTGCGAAACCTTTAAGAAGAATATATACATTTCTCGTAAAAACTGCTGACGCGAAGTCACCTGCATTGTATTATCATCCTGAGAACATCTTCGAACACTTAGAGTGAATCGAGAGTTCAATCGGGAATCACACGTCCGTTTAGGGCGACTCATCGGCGATCAATCGCTGATTCATTAGAAGTAAGTCCTGATTCTATAAGTTTCCCGTACTATTCGTATTTAAAAACCTTGGACGAGCTTTCGCGGTTACGTGCCTCGCAGTCTTGTGTTGTGGTATCGCAGTCGCAGTAGCATTCATCGATGTTTTGTGCATCGCGATTCCGTACACTACTTTTGGCCGACGCTCGTTGACGTATCTTGGTCGGGAAGTTTGATTTGAAAACATAAGATTGTTTCGAATTTCCGTGAATGTGCTCGAAGAATCAAATAACGTGTCAGCAGACTGAGGAAGCGCAGTTGTAGCTGTTTGGATCATGTTTGAGGTTTCTTCAGGTGTTACCAACTTTCAAAGATTCAAGCAGTTATTTCATTTCGAATATGACGAATGCAGGCTTATTTGGGACTATATGAGGACTTATTGGACTTTTAAAGAGTTCTCCCTGCGACTGATAGCCGCCGCCGGTGATAAGAGTGCTGGCTGGTTTTTTGCTCAACTGATCAGCATTGCTATCTAGCGAGGGATTTAAGTAGTAGGGGTTTATTTTATTTATTTACTAAATCTGACCATAATGGTACAAAATGTGGACTTAATGCTAATGTATTACCTACTACTAGTTAGTCTTTAGGAAAAACAGAAATAAATTTACTAGCGATAGGTGTTTAAAGATCCACTTTTTTATAAACATATACAATACCTATACATATAATGGATACATATATTCATATATATAAATAAATACATTAATATAAAATAAAAAAATGATTTTTTTCTGGTGCAACAAATTAGCAAAAAGATGCGTGTGGACATTTTTTCTTGATTTGGTTGGGGAGCCCTTTGAGATAAGTACTTATAATGTCTGCAGGTAAGGCATTCCAAAGTCGTGCAACCTGAATAGTAAAAGTCAGTCATTATATTTTGATCTAAATAAAGAAAGGTGGAGAAGAGTATGACTAGAGCAAAGCTCACGGTCATTCATAGCTTTTAGACTAAAAGCGAAATTTTATCATTTTAACATTGCGAGTGTATACTTATAAGATTGTTTGTACATAATTGTAATGTTTATCTATCCATACTTATATATAAAGCTGAAGAGTTTGTTTGTTTGTTTGTTTGTTTGTTTGTTTGTTTGAACGCGCTAATCTCAGGAACCACTGGTCCGATTTGAAAAATTCTTTCGGTATTAGATAGGTCGTTTATCGAGGAAGGCTATAGGCTATATTGCATCACGCCCGCGACTTCACTCGAGTAGTTAACGCGGGCGAAGCCGCGTGCTGCCTCTTCTTCTTCTTATATTTAAGAGCTGGGCTCTTGTCGGTGGTGTGCTTTCCATGTCTCTCTTCCTTCCGCTAAGTTCTTAACCCCTTTATATGTTTTGTGCTGCCTCTAGTAATGTATATTCGGCGCGGTGTTTATGTATGTATAGAATTTATCGACGTTCTTCACAAACGTTTTTATTCCATGTCGTAATTTACGTGCATATACATGTATATATATTATATATTTAAGCATATTTTTCTACTAATTCTTAACTAAATATCTCAAGTATCTTTGCATGGATCTCTGCAAATCCCTGAAATTCGGTCGACAAATAGATGGAACAAAAGCGGTATTTTTATCTCAGCAGCTTTCTGAATCTAACACAATGACCTCACAAACAAGTTTATTTAGGAAAATTCTAAAAAACGACTTTCAAGCCCTTACCCCCAATAACTTTTGAATGGCTAAACCGATATTCAATAAAATATCGATTTCTTAATCTACGACTTTATCCTATTAATTTGGTACCCCACTCAGTATATTTGCATACTATGAGTTGCTCACCCCCCAGTATTTTTAAACCGCTGAACACTTATTAACACCTCTCTTTTTCAACGGGGGTATAAGAATGAAAAGAAAAGTAACTAAGCATTTATTAGAATGAAAAGTAAAGTAATTGAGATACCTAAAAACTTTAATCAGTCTAGTTTGTCATGAAAACAAATGTTTGCAAGCTCTGACTTTGTACATTGTATGATCATTTAAACAAAATTTAAGGTAAGAAGCATCGACTTCTTAACTTTTACTAGTGCCGCAAAAATGAAGACAGTAGCAATGTTTTGGCTTTCGATTATAACCTCAGTAAAAGGGGAGGAAGAAGACGATTGGCGTCCAAAAAGTGCTAAAGAAAAAAACAAGATATTCGATGCAATTGGTCCCCCACCTCAACCAATGGCAGTGTTCCTAGGTCCCTACGTACTTGATGGCCTCAGTGACCCTGCAACAGGCCTCAAAACACCTATAGATTTCATGGAAATTGCAATGAGACATCCGAAAACAGAGGCAGAGAGGCGTCATCTTCTAAAGACCAGACCTCTTAAGGACATCCAATTTATAAAATACCAAACTGCGCCACCTCTATTTTATAATCCCAGAGACAAATTATTAGCGGATATGAAAAAAAATAAATCAAAAAACATTGAACAGCCACTTTGGATTGATTTTGCAAAACAACAGTCGGCAAATTTAGATATTCGAAGTAAACCTAAAAAAGAAATTGATATGTACTTGCAAAGTCGTATTGTAAATCCGCCAGGTAACGATAAAGTAGATTACTTTGAACCGAAGTCATTCGGAATTGACCACAGTGATCATCAAAAGCTGAATTGGACCACATGCGAGGAATTTAAGAAGAAATCGGTGTTCCACCCTAAAGACATTGTTGACGCGAATTGGTTACCATTTTACGTATGGAGTACAATCGATGACTTCTCAGCTGTGGTTCATAAGTTTAGTTACCCTACTACAAAGGTAAGTTGATTAACAGATACTAGTAATAGGTAATAGCATGCCCATCGCCTTATACCTAAACATAATTATTTCTCTTCCTTGTCACATGGCGCTAGAGGTAATAATTAACCACCTACCTGATTTGCCTACTTGAGGGCCCTCACATAGTTTCTATGGTGTTAGGTTTCTGATATGTTAGTATTTATATTATATTTGGTAATAGTAAGTGTTGAGTATGACAGATAGAATATGAAAGTAGAATAAATACAGTGGAAATGCGAGATTGAAGAGTATGTGTGGTGTTACTTAAAATTATCGTACTAGGAATTTTGTCCATAAAGACTGATTGATCGAAGCTTGATGAGGATTGATGAAGGAAGTTGTGATGGCGACTAAAATTGAAATGGTATCACTTCATTCATTGCCTTTTCTATTTATGTACTATCACCTTGAAAATGTAAGTACTTGGCGTCATATGGGTAGACTTTCTCAATCTCGTACGGGTAAAGAGATGAGATGTACGATTGTACATATATTCCTCTTTTGAACCTATATTATACCTATTGTATCTTTTATACTTATCTGTGCAGTATTTTCTTCTCCGGAAATGATATGCCAAAGATCATGGGAATTAACCCTTTAACCGCGAGCGTCGCATATATGTGACAAACATTATCGGGCCCATTCCGCGAAGGTCGCATATTTGTGACAAACAAAAAATGCTCGTATGGCACATAACTTACGTATCCATATCCGTTTTTGGTTGTAGATAGGTATGTTAGATTTACCATGTCTCGCGCTGGGGGCACGACAACTGATATAAAGTCTCGCGGTAAAAAGGTTAAAATTTTGCTATGGTGTATGGTGTAGTCGCCTCTTGTAACTTTACCGGAAAAGATGTTGTGATCTTATTCTAGATTCTGATCTAGAATAAGATCACACCATCTTTTCCGTGTAACCGTGGCTTAAGATAACATAATTACTACGTATACCCAACGCCATAGCATGCCTGCCCAACGCTATAATAATATAAACATAATTATTTGCTTCCTTGTCACTAGATGGTGCTTTATGGTAATAATTAAAACATTACAATCTTATATTACTATAGTTTCTAGTGCCAAGGAAAAGATATAATTGTTCATGAGGCGATGGGTAGGCATGAAGTGGCACAATAATATCTGTAATTTTTTAGACAGTACAAAGGTACCGAAAGGAATACGGCCCATATATAGGAGTAAAAGTGGATTGGACTCAGCCAAAGCTGCTACTGCAGGAGGCCGATGAACTGCTGCTCATAGCTGCGGACCAGAGAGGGCTGTTTCACGGGATTAAAGCCCAGAAAGTGTCGGATTACATGAAAAGTAAGATTTTTAGTCTCCGCTTCATCCTACAAAAATATTTCCTTATAGCAAGCTCAGTCCATGACAAATAATAAAATAAATATATGTCTATGATAGTGTACAAGTAGCGGCACCTAAGTTTAGCGCTGAGGGAAATGTAGCGAGGATACTGCGCATACGTACCTACAGTACTAATTTTCGACTACTGCGCTAGGGTTTCGTGCCGCTAAAATGCCGCTAAAAAAAAAAAAAACCTGTGCTAATGAACAAGTATTGCGAAACAGTATGAGACCAAAGAAACAAAATGAATCGACTGTTAAGTTGACCAATTATATTCGTACCTACTATGCTTCCGATCGGTCGGTTTGGAAATCCTTGGGGAAGGCCTATGTCCAGTAGTGGACTTCCTATGGCTGATATGATGATGATGATGATTTGTACTATGATAGATCTAAATTGTTTTCGTATGCTTCTACTTTTCAAGGGTAAACTATCAGAATATATTAAAAATTTGTAGCTTCTACTAAGCATGTGGAGATTGTCGGGTATGTGTATCAGGGATAGATATCGTTGTAAAAAATTTGCATTGAAAAAAAAACCTTACTTCCTTACTAATATTATAAATGCGAAAGTGAGTTTGTATATTTGTTTGTTACCACTTGACGCTTCGACTGAATCTATTTAGATGAAATTTGATATGGATATAGTTTGATACCCCGAAAACTGCCTCCGTGGTGTAGTGGTTCGAGCGTTCGGCTCATACCCGTAGGTCGCGGGTTCGATTCCCGGCAGGGGCAACGACTTTGTGTTGTTGTCCTAGTTTGGTTAGGACATTGTAGGCTGATCACCTGATTGTCTGATAAGTAAGATGATCCGTGCTTCGGAGGGCACGTTAAGCCGTCGGTCCCGGTCATTGTCTTTGACATTGGTCGTTACCTAAAAACCATGTCAGAGGCCTATAAGGCGGTTTAAAAACTCTGACACTAGTGTTAGTCACTAACACACACGATAAGAAGAAGACCCCGAAAAGGACAATAGGTTTTATCCCGAAGTTCCCACGCCGAGCGAAGCCCACGGGCACAGCTGGAATCTTATAGTATGTAATGCTGCCATATAATAATAAATACCTCTAGCCTCACATAACTTCCAGGTCATCCCGAAGTGAAATACCCCGTGATTACACTGCGCATGAAGATCCTAGATCCCTACCTAGCCCTGATGTATTGCGATGACTACTATGCCACCATAATGGCGATCCAAAATGAAGAACCCAAAACAAACGAAGAAAAAATAACGGAATCCAAAGAGCTCAACTTTACTGGCATAGGGTACCCCGTGTCCTTAGACCTGGAGGGAGAGATTCAACGGATCCAGAATATGAAGGTGCTGAAAGAGAGAGAGGAGCAAGCTAAGTATATACAATTGAGAGACGAAGATTATGTCGTCCCGAAAGATAGGCATATGGACAGATATATTTAATTTTTTTTACTTATACCTATCTTCAGATTCCCATTTATTTTTTTGTTCGAACAGATTCCTATATAAGGAGAAGTAAAAGTAGGTAATTTCTAGTGTAAAAAAAAATTCAGAGGAAAGTTTGTACAATAATGTGATAAAAAATCTTTACTCAGAAATAAACCTATAAAACCTATTGTAATCGCGACAAAAATAAAGAAAATATTTAAATTGAAAATAACTTATAACCGGCCAAGTACGTGTCGAGCAATGCGCGGTGTAGGGTTCCGTAGTTGCGAATGCCTGAAAACTACTTAAATTTTTGTTATTGAATTTGTAAGAAATTTTCATGTCCCAAGTACATTTTATCACCTTACTTAGCTCCGATAGTTTAAAAAAGATAAATTATTAGATTTCGCAAAAGCATCCCTAAATTGAAGAATGTATAACCCCCACCATTCCCAATTTAAAAGTACGGAAGTCTATCAATAAAAAAAAATACTATTTTATTTTATGTCACTTTGTTGGCGTGATTGATATTACATTAAAGCTGTTTTGTCCGTCCGTCTATCCGTCTGTCTTTCACCAGGCTGTATCTGATGAACCGTGATAGCTAGACAATTAAAGTTTTCACAGATGATGTATGTCGGTTACCGCTGTAACAACAAATACTAAAAAAAGAATAAAATAAATATTTAAGTGGGGCTCCCACACAACAAATGTGATTTTATATAGATAGTGGTACGGAACCCTGCGTGCGCGAATCTTGGCCGGTTATGATATAAGGATATATATGTAGGTAGGTACAACAGACATGAAGATTACTTATTGACAGATATATTTATTTAGAATATATAGATATAAATACTAAAATAAGTATAAGGAAAATGAAATAAATACGCATAAAAAGATTTGTGTTTCAATTTATTTTCATTAGCGACTGAGTAAGAATTTTGTATGGCTGTTATTCAAATTATCTGTCCCACAGACTAAATAAATTTCCCCAATGAATTCAATGATCAAATTGATATTCCAAAAAAATCGGCACTTCGGTTAATTGTCACCTATCAACTGGCATTAGATATGTAGAAAACCTAAACTAGGTAGTACCTCTCGGTTACATAGTAACAAACTTTTTGAAATTGCTATTAATTTTGACAAAACAGCTACTTTAATGCATAGTATATCGATTGAAGATCTGTTAGATCGATTTTTGAATGTCGAATTCTTTTTTTGCTTGTAAAATTTTCTTATTTACAATTTTTTGAATTTTTACGCACAAAAGAGTATTGGTACAATGTAGTTTCCACGTCTATACCAAACAATTGTTTGTTTAAAAACCAAATAATGCAAACATTCTTTGAGAGATGGATGTGTTTGTGTTGATGGTGTAGTCAGTAACTGCAATAACTTAGTACAGTAAAGACAAAAAAACTTTACACACAATATTGTTTCAGACTGGGATTAAATACGGTCTTATATCCCTCACATGGTAGAATAAGACCTAAGGACTGCGCTTATAAAGTTACTGGACCTATAAATGAAAAATAGTAAAGAATAGATCCTCAAATTAACATTTATTCCCTTGGTCAACTTTCATGACTTAGCGCGGGAACTGAAAGTCGTATTTTTGTTCTTTGCACCCATATCTAAAACAATATTGTACGGTTTAAAATTTTGTATACCTATAATTAACGAATATAATTCTTATATAAGTGGCACTGTCAAAACAATATTGAGATTTTTTTGTACATTAAAACAGATTTTTTTTCATTCTGTTAATAAAGATACTAGCAGATAAACATAAGTGTAACAATGTTCGGTATATTTTTTAAAATTGCTATATTTTGTTTTCTAATGTACTCGATAATGTTGGATAATTTGGTGTCAAGTAAGAAAAGTGTACCTTTGGGACCTCATTTGGAAGACGAGGACTCCACATCTTGCAAAGAATTTGGGAGATTTGCCAGGTACAAATTCATAGATATAGTTATTTTGCTCTCTTTGTACGAAGTTAAAAACTTTTTATTTTTTACCTCTTACAATTTTTTCGGGTTTCTTGTAAACTAGAATTCTTATGGTTCCGCCATGTCTGTCTGTCCGTCCGCGGTTTTACTCAGAGACTATAAGTATTAGAGAAATCTGTAATTTACAAATTATGCAAAAACACTGGTAAAAAAATATCTTTAAAAAAATTAGTTTGTGAAAACCATTTTTCGATTTTGGGATCAGTTTCTGAAATATTTGGTTTATATTGCAAATTGTTGTTGGAGTCAAGTGTTACAAGATAAATTCAAAAACTTCTGATCCGATTTAAAAAAGTGTTTTACCTTGTATAGTAACTCTGCCCCCGATAGTTAAATGGGCGCAACTAACATTTTTTCATAAATTGAGTTATATATATTGCCGGAATCAGGAAAAAAAGGCGCATCTGGCAATTTTTTTTTTAATTTTTGTATCTTGCTTTGTTACGATTTTATCGTAACAAAAAAGGCGCTTCTACTCTCTGGTCTAGACCTGATCGAAGAAGAAAAGACGAATTATTCTGAAACTTAATTGAAAAGTCACATTTACGCAGATATGCCCATAATGCTTTGCATTTTTTTCGATGTTTGGAAATTGAAAAGGCGTTAATTTGATTATTTTTTGAATAGGAAATTGATAGGGCGTAATTGACCATTTGTGCCTTATGCATTAAACGAAAAGTTCTTTTCATACTTATAAAAAATGCACTTGATCCGTTTTCTACTTAGTATGTTGATTGTTCCTCAGGCGCATTTGTCAAATACGTCTCAATATCAAGTAATAAAAAAAAAAAACAGTACCCATTAAACGTAATTAAAAGGACGCAAATAGGCAGTTATGACTTTTAAATTTATGTACATATATACGGTCGGGCGGGTGCGTAATTTGCATCACTCGTCAGTTGCACCCAAGTGACTGAAGAAGAAAGTCGTGTCGACGTGTGTGTTCTATTTTCCTAGAATTAAATTGAAAAAAAGCTTTAATAATGAATTCATAATTTCAAAGCTTGCTACTTATTATGCTATATTTTAATACAACGACCCCCAGAATATAGAATAGAATAGAATTTTTTTATTTGGAGTATATATACAAAATCAAAAGTAAAGAACATCACTTATAACTAACAAAATATGCCCCTAAAATGGTTTTTCTCAGCTTTTGTGTCAAGGCTTTTTGGAGCCAAGACGCTGATTTTCAGAGAAACCAATTAAACAAAACAGACATGACTCTGCCTTACATTAACAATAATGCACAGTTAGTGACTGTAATAAGATATATTATTAACAAACATTGTTTAATGTTACTATTTTGTATCAGTGATATTTGCACAAAAGAAATAAAAATCATTTTTTTTTTTATAAATTGGTATAGGTACCTAAAAGAGAAAGAAACAAATAAAATAAAAGCAGGAATATCGTTTGATTGCACAGCATTGTTGCTTAATTGTTATTACATTGTGCATCAAGTAAATGTCTCTTGAGATTGTATTTGAAGGAGTTAACAGATTTTAACAGGTTATTCCAGCATAATGGAAGCTGCCACGATATGCAGCTGTACTGTGTTGTGATACGAATAAAACTGGCGCGACGTCTAAGTTTTAATTTATTAAACAAATAAAATGACTGGAAACTCTGCATCACTCCAAATATTAGTGAAGCAAAATGCAAGGTTCGTCTGTTATTCGTGTTCAATAATTTATTTAGGTTTAAAAATGGTGTGATATGTGAGCGACGGGGAATTGGGAAACGAAATCTTGCAAATGCATTTTGAATGCGTTGTACGAGTTTTTTCGTGCGTGAAAGCAGGCAATGACCAAAAATGGAGTCTGCGTAATTCAATTTTGACAAAACTAGGGTTTCACATAATCTGATGCGCATATCAAAGCTTAAGCATTCGCGAATCCGATAAAGTACATTGAGTTGATATAAGCAGTTACGCATTAGTTGTAAAATGTATTCCTCAAACTGCCTTCCATCCATTAAAAAACCTAAATAATATCTATCTGAATAAACACCAGACAAAGAACAAGTGATAGAATTATAATTTCCCTGTCAATTTTGATCTTGAATTATTGGCATCAAATCCTTTTACAGTTGAGTTTAACTCTGTTGTATGTTAGGAAAGAATAAATTAAACTGGACGAGCGCCTGAGATCTCACGTGCCATAAATAATGCATTTTTTTAATAAATTTTGAATTAGGACCATGATTGATATTTTTTTACCAAATACAAACTTAGCTAAAAGTTCTAAGTATAAAACATATTATTTATATACTCGTATGTCTCACAACCTTTTTGAGGTATGATACTAAAAATATGCCTGCACTTATCTTAGCGAAATATGACCAATCATTTTAGTACTTAATTTTAAAAAACGTAGGTAACCAAATATGCCCGTTTTTCGTAGTAATACAGTATAAAACGCATAATCGATACTTTGCAGTAATAGTAATGTTATAAGCATTCTAAATTGAAAGGATGCATCTGGCTTTTTAAGTCTATTCTACTTAAAAAACTGTATTTTTCCCATATTTTTTTACTAAGATGAAACATTTATTTTTTTATAAACTAATAATAAAATAAAACAAAAAATATCATATAGAATTGATAGCTGATTATTGTTGCTATCATTTCCAATCTCTGAAATTAAATTATTTAAATTTACCCAAGGATAGCAAACGATTTCCCGATCAATTCATTAAAACATTTTTTTCTCTGTTTCGTCTTCTTGTTACATGCGCCTTTTTAACGATCGGGGGCAGCTAGTAAGTTACGTTTCAGTATACGAAACTTACAAAAAAAAAATAACAATATTAAAATAACATTTCGCCACGCGGGCAGCATATAGGATGTTACAATTTAACAAAGAACATTTCTATATATGTATTTATTTTGTAGGTATTATCTTTACAAACTTTTCATTCTGTCACAGGTTCAACCCTAATTCAGTCTTGGATGACATCTGGGTGGTATTCTACTACTGGGCAGGTTATTTGCCCTTGAAGGTTTTTAAATTTTATGCACCTTCAACAAGAGTAAGTTATTAATATTTTAAATAGTATATAGTTATATAAATTGATATTTTAATTTTTAGTTATACTTCTAATTTATAGAATAGCTTTTATTTTAATGTTATTTTCTTTAATAATAAACAAATGTATCAACCTTTTATTAAATTATGAGAAATAAATGTTATCAATTATAGTTCTATAAGGGAGTAATCATATTGTTGGGGAAAAAGTCTTTTCGCATATAGTATGTATGAACTTGTAATAAAACCACTTTGGCTATACTATTTGTACCTGGCTGGTTTTGGTATAATTTAAAAGTTTAAATTTTAAAGAAGATAATTCCAAATTCAAATTAGGAAAATGCGTGATTTTCATTCGTTTTTCTTACCGTCAAGATGAGTGAATGTAATGAAGAAATTAGATACATTTTAAAATTTTACTACCAAAAAGGTAAAAATGCAACGCAAGCCGCAAAAAAAATTTGCGATGTTTATGGACCTAGTGCAGTGTCTGTAAGAGTAGCACAAATTTGGTTTAAGCGTTTTCAATCCGGAAATTTTGATGTCAAAGATGCACGTCGCTCTGGTCGCCCTATTACGGATAAAATGGATGCTATTTTTAAAAAAGTGGAGCAAGATCGGCATATCAGTAGTTACGACGTAGCTAAAGAACTGGGAATTGACCACAAAACAGTTTTGGCGCATTTGAAAAAAAATGGGTACACAAAAAAGCTCGATATTTGGGTACCTCACGAGCTCTCTGAAATAAACCTAATGAACCGTGTACTCATTTGTGATTCTTTATTACGACGTAATGAGACCGAACCATTTTTGAAGAAATTGATATCTGGTGATGAAAAGTGGATCACGTACGACAAGAACGTGCGAAAAAGGTCATGGTCAAAGGCCGGTCAGGCTTCACAGACTGTAGCGAAACCTGGGTTAACTCGCAACAAGGTGATACTACGATGAGCAAAAATTAGGAGTTTGGCTGGGAGGTGTTAATGCATCCGCCGTATAGTCCTGACGTGGCACCTTCAGATTTCCACCTGTTTCGGTCAGGTTAACATCACGAGAGGACTGCCAAAACTACTTGACGCAGTTTTTTGATCAGAAGCCCCAAAATTTCTATAACAATGGGATCATGTCCCTATCTATAAGATGGCAAAAAGTTATTGAACAAAATGGTACCTACATACTTTAGTTAAATGTAAATAAACTATATTAAAAAATGTTTTGAATTTTCATTTAAAATGCGAAAAGACTTTTTCCCCAACCTATTACTAATATCTATCTATTTATTTAAAGGCAAAAGTGATTGACTGATGTACTCATCAATGCACAGGCTAAACTGCTGGCTGGAGATTATAAATATGGCATATAGGTTCCTTATAAGGTCTAAGGGTGCACTAAGAAAGGATTGTTCAAAACTCATCCCCTAAAGGGGTGAAACGGGGATACAAAGTTAGACCAGCCTAGCGGTAAATGGATAAGTACGTGTTTCAGGATTTGGGGTTAATCCTATTAGAACCATTTTCGACTTCTACGCGGACGAAGTCGCGGGTTAAAGCTAGTTATAAATAATATTGCAAAACGGTTGAACAGATTAGAATTAAACTTGGCATGTGTTTTATCGTATATAATTTATTATGACTAACACATAAGAATTTTTACCCCGAGAAAATGTGAGGTTCACGAAGCCCCCACATTTTCTCGGGATAAAAATAAGATAATATCATTTCCAACCCTAGAGTATAAAATATTATTAAAGGTGAGCTGAGAGGGCGCTACATTTCCCTCCTTCATTAATGGTTCTACTATATATTCTCCTTCGTTCGTTTTAGCGCTCTTACAGACAAGCGAAAGTTAAGTATTTAGTATTTATTTATTCTCCACTTATTCTATTTTTACAGGTTTGTACCTAATACAATAGAATAGAATATAATACAATAGAAGTATTCCCGCGACACCTGTTGGCAACGGTCGCCGAAGATCGCGGCAATTTGTGACCGATTGACATGTGTCACACGACCGGTTGCGACAGTCGGCGACCGTCGCCGAGCATAGGTTATGTCGTTGGTCTGTAAGAGCCCTTAATCGGAATTCATTGTATAAATATACTGCCTGAAGCGAAAATATTACAATATTTCCGGGTATTTTATTATATTATATTTGCTTTCGTCTGACTTTATTTTTAACCGCCGACGCAAAAGAGGGGTATTATACGAGTTAGTTTGACGCTGATGTCTGTCTGTCCTGCATCGAATGGATGATGATGATCTCTCGATACGGTTTTTAACGCGAAAGTAATTTTACTTGCGGTTGTTCTGAGCAATGTTAGATGAAAATCGGTTCAGCCGTTCAAAAGTTTTAAAGGGTCAACGCTTGAAAGTCGGGGGTTTTTAACATGTCTGGCAAATAAACTTGTTTATTAAACTAAAAATGCAATTAAGCTCTTTAATTACTTGAAAACTTTTTCTTACAGCGTAAGAAGCTAATCCAAACATTACTGAATGACTCCATAACGAGCTACCCCGTTAACTGGACGAAACCTTTGTTCGTGATGAAAAATAAAGCGGATAACTTCTCCGCACTGTTGGTCCAGATGAGCAACAGAGGAGATTTCATTAGATATCCCATTGTAAAAAGTGAGTTTTGAGTTTCTTCTATTCTTTCATGCTGGTCCGAAAACTTAACATTCTTTCGTCGCATTCCATGTAGATTGACACTGTGTTTTCTTTTTACTAGCTTGCAGCTGTTATGTCCCATAATAATAATTGTGATAATAGAGTAAAAACACATCTTGATCTGTTGTTATAATAGAGAAGGGATGGAAATTTTCAAAACACTTAAATATTTACGCGACGACACTCTGTGCCAAGTCCATTTTAAAATCTGGGGGCACGGAGCGCAAGGGCACTACCTACCTTTTCTCGAAACGTTTTATCGTTTTTTTGAACTCTCATAACTTTGGTTTGGATGATGCTAAATAAATAAAAATTTCAAGATATAATGACACTAGTACAATCATTAAACATACAAATTTTGAATGTCGTAGCTATTATACTTCAGATTTTATGAATGTCTTAACACCCCCGATTTAGTCACTGATTCACTCACAGGTCAATAAAATTCTTAAGGTACTTCCTGAAGTCCTAGAACGCTGCTATTATAGCTAATATCAGTTATGTTTTAACTAATCAGTAACAAATCATTGTAAAGTTTTATCATTTTCGAAAGTGTGTGTTGTCGAAGTAGGTTCCGTCGGACTAATGCTATTCGAATATATGTTCTGTCGAAGCAATGAGTAGACGAACTACTGTGTTTCGAAATTGAGACTGTCGGAATAATTAATTGTCGAAATTCAGAATGACACTTAAAGTACCGGGCGCATAGATTAAGAATCTTGGCTCTATATGAGATCTGACCACTTTTTCATAGATTTTGATTAAGGTGTAGAGTAGAGCTTGTAGGTTTAGAGCGTGTAGTCTTAACAGCTTGGCTATAAACGAGATCTGATAACTTTTTCACAGGGTAAGCCAAGACGAGTCTCGTCTTGGCAACATTTTAACATGAAAATGTTTTTGGTGGGATTTCTTTTATTATTTTATTATATAATTTTAAAATAAATATTTTTTTACATCGAATGGATAATACACGAAAATACCTAAAGCGACAGGTCTAAACGATAGTGGGGTACTATTCTACTCTGCCGGAACCCACACAGTATGTGTATTTATAGAGCATGGATGTATATGTTATGTATTAGTGGTTTTCAGTGGCATTAGGGCTAGTTCAGCCATAAAACTATGAAAAGAATTAAATACCTAGGTACCTAAGTAGGTTATGTAAAATTAATAAGCCATTCCATATCCGGCTTATTTTATTAACTTAGTGTGAGTAAGGCTGCGTTTCCACTGAAGCGGAGCAGAGCGGAGAGGAGCTCAGCGGTGCATGAATTGACTAATCACACACAATGCTCGAAATCTCCGCTTCGCTTCAATGGTAACAGCGGAGCGGAGATTTCGAGCATTGTGATTGGTCAATTAAACTCTTCTCCGTTCCGCTCTGCTCTGCTTTATTGGAAACGCAGCCTACTATGTATCTGAGCGTCTTTATACATTTATCATTGTAAGTGTATTTCAATAACCAGAGAGAATTTTCGTATTTTGAATATGTGGGTGTGTGCAATCCTGTCATGCTGCTAGTTTACGGCTTATGATAATATTAAGTGCGCCGATATACGTAGGTTATAATTGATATTAATAAAAAATGCATATACTTATGTTAGAACCCCCTAAGGGAACTCGATGGGAATCGGATGGGGTCGCTACTATACTTATTAAATATATTTTAGAGGTGAAAAAAGGCCGCAAAGTCAACCCCGACCACGTAATCTTCAAGCAGACCGGCGACAACAAGTATATCGGTTACATGCAGTGTTCGGTAAGTGTTATTGTTTGTTTTATAATGTGGTCAATGTTGTTGTCAGATTTTACAAGCTGCCTAAAGATATCTAACGTAGTGATGTCAGCCGGAATTAGGCTTGACGTGCCTTTTGAAAGCACGGAGGAGGTCTAGAAATTTCTAAGCCACTTGTGTGGTCACCCATCCAAGTGCGGACTACGAAAGCGCAAGTAATGAGCAATAATAGGGGAGAGGAATAAAAAGAAAGAGTAATTCAGTAATTCGTCCCATGTACCTGTGGCCCATTTGGGACGAAACGCAGAAAATCAAAATTAATCAAAATTTCATTCTGCAATTCGTCCCATTCTTTTTTTGTATGGAAATTTAAACCTTATTAACGCTTGGTACAGTCAGTGAGACAAGAATCAAGATAAATGTATATTTCGTTAGATTGTTACATTTTTAAACATGGGACGAATTGGAGAATGAAATTTTAACTAATTTTGATTTTCTGCGTTTCGTCCCAAATGGGCCGTAGGTACATGGGACGAATTACTGAATTACTCAAAAGAAGAGTAATTCATTCTGCAATTCGTCCCATTCTTTTTTTGTATGGAAATTTAAACCTTATTTACGCTTGGTACAGTCAGTGAGACAAGGATCAAGATAAATGTATATTTCGTTAGAATTGTTACATTTTTAAACATGGGACGAATTGCAGAATGAAATTTTAACTAATATTGATTTTCTGCGTTTCGTCCCAAATGGGCCGTAGGTACATGGGACGAATTACTGAATTACTCAAAAGAAATATTGACTTTACGAATGACGAAAATACAAAGCATTTAAATTTCGCGTGACGTCACGATTATCTACGTTTTTTTAACCACTCCAAAATTCGAAGGGCCGTATCTTCACAAATTTTGACTACTTAGCTAAACGAAAAAATATACTCTGTAAAAAAGGCTCTTTATATTTGGGTAATCTAGTTGATGGACTAAATTAAATAATATAGTTTTGATTCCCATGCTGGTCTGGGAGAAATAAAAAAAACTTAGAATGTACCAGCTGCTTCTCTTCCCACGCAGATCGTAAAAGCCGATCGAGGGAATGGGCAAAAATGCAAATCATGTTAACAGGCGATGCGGCTAGCAACCCATCACTGTATTGATTGCTTTTCCATCTTCTCGCCCACCATGACGCTGAAAGTGGCTTTTGGGTCTTGCGGCCCTGGGCTCTGCATAGAACCGCAAGACCCAAAATGCTCTGTCTGCCCCATTAGGGATAGAGACGTGATAGTATGTATGTATGTATGTAGTTTTGACCCAGTCCACATCCTTATTGTGCTGTAAATTTTTTAATTGTTGGTTGTGACGGATTATCTCGAGAACCAGGAGATAGATTTTTATAAGGTTTTCACATGCTTATAGCATATATTCTCCGAGAAGGTTTGTAGCCGTGCGTAAGCTGTTAGTTTTAACTACAATATACCTAAGAAAGGGTTCCGTACCATTATCTATAAAAAATCGCGTTTGTTGTATGGTAGCCCCCCTTAATTATTTATTTTATTTTGTTTTTGGTATTTGTAGAAATAGCGGCAAAAGAAATACATAATTTGTGAAAACAACTGTCTATCTATCGCGGTTCTTGAGATACAACCTGGTGACAGACAGACGGACAGACAGCGAAGTCTTAGGAATAGGAGGAGGATAGTTTTACTCTTTGGCTACGGAACCCTAAAAAATAACATTAATTTTACAGGACGACTTAGCGTTTCTGATGGCCAGGCCGCGAGATATCCCGAAGAAAGCGAAGATACAGGATGAAGCTGCCAGAATAGGGTTCCGGGCTCGCAAGGGCAAGTCTTACCTCTACCAAGGTCACGAGTGGATGCCCATAGATGAAGCCGATGACGATATGTACACTCCGGATTATTTTTACTACTATTATAAATAATTTGTTAGCCCACCTACTTTAGCTAAACGTGGCTTTTGGGTCTTATGACTCTGTCTGCCCCTTAGGAACAATAACGTGATAATGTAATGTATTTGTTGTAGTTGGATTTAAGAAATATTACAATTGACGTTTACTAAAACAATAAGGCTTTTTCTTATCTCTCCCATTTTTTAAGGGTATATTTTAGAAAACAAAAAAAATATATATATGATTAGCAAAAGTGTGACAATAAAAATGACAAATTATTATAATAGATAGAAGCGATTTAATGTGCCAATTCTACTAAGAGTGGGTTGAGGAAATGAAGTACCTAAATATTTCAGAAAAAAACATAAAACCGACGTTTTTACTAAAAGAATTTTTTTTCTCTCTTTGAGTATTTTACTCAATAAACACTCGCAGTAAGGAAATGAATCAAAAATTTAAAAGGACTCGTCCATTAATTGCTTTACACAATTTTCTTAGCGGAAAGTTTATTTAAGCTCCTCTCAATAGCGACCCTATTAGGAGTATAAATATTTAATTCTATTCTATTGTACCTCAGGGTGTGAAACAATTATGTTAGGTAGTACAAATTCCATAATTACATGGTGACGCTAATTGAAAATCTTTCAATTTTTTTTTTTGGTTGAAATGGTTGGAATGTAATAGCTGCTTTTGATCCTGCGCAGACAGTAAATGATGATCGAGATTTTCATAACTAAGTAATCGATAAACAGAACAGAACGCAGTACTTATTTTACTTTTATTTTATTTTATTATCACATAAAACAGATTACAAATATTGTAAAAATGCACAGAAAAAACTGATTGGAATTCAAAACATATGTGTATCTACAAAGAACAATTATCAGAGGAGAATCTTACTATGAGAAAACAAACATAACAACTGAAATATAACAATATTTTTTTTAGAACCTTACCTATAATAAATACTTTACGTTCTCATTTTCCTGTAACGCAGTACAGGATTTTAGTGTTTTAATGTATGAGCTTATCTTACTACTATTGAGCGACATGCTTACATTTAAATACTCATAAGAAAAGAGGTCCTAACTTTCCCATTTGTTTTACCCCAGCGTGACACCTTTTATATTATTTACGTTACACATAAGTACCTATATACTCAAGACTTGAGAGAAAACTCATCAGAACACAGGCGCGTAAAATGTCAATAGTTGTATGAATTTCAATACGCTAATATCCATGCAAGAGGATTTAAAATAGCCACATACACGCCCGGTCTTAAAAGCGATTAAACGCTCAAAATGGGGTATTTAGTAAACTTTACAACGACGTTAAGTGTCTAGTCCATGTTACGACAGCGAAGTCGGCGTTTTGTAAAGAACTGATGCCGGTACTACGGAGATTTTACGTCTGGGGAATAAATTGTATAATTTATGGAACATTTTTTGTCTGACAGGCTTTCCGATAAGCGAACTACTCGTTCGGCGTTGTTCAAGGTAACGTAGTGTTTTCCAGAAAATATTAACTAAGCTGACTGCTATTTTCTTAGAAGTATCATTTAGTGAAATAGCCTTTACATTATTGTATTCAATTGAAGTATGTAAGTACTTACTTACTGTATCTCTAATTGTATATTCTTTTCTAAGAAAGCCATTTCATAATTACGTACTGTGCATCCTTCCTTTCCCTCGAAGATTAATTTCGCCTACCTGTAACATCATGTCACATCTGAAGCAATAAAATAAGTAGATCTTTATAATACTAATGATGCAACTATAAACACATATAATTGGAGAACAACCCAGATCAAAATGTACAATATTTATAACTTTGTTACTTTTAAACATGTATTGGTTATAATCTGTTTGTGTTTCTAATAAATAAATAAATAAATCTGATGCCTCACAAGATGCGCGATAAAAAATAAATTGGCCAAGTGCGTGTCGGGCCACGCGCAGTGTAGGGTTCCGTAGTTGCCAATGCCAACGTTAAGTTAATGCCACAAAAAACGTTTAAAAACTAATTATCTTTTGAATTTGTATGGCATTTTCTTTTTTCGAGTACATTTTATAAGTTGATCGCCTATAACTTGTATATCCTACTTAGCTCTGATAGTTTTCCTTTAAACAACATTATATATACTATAGCTGTGAATTGATTTTTTTCACGTGGCCATATATAACCGTTTAGCAGACAGAGGTGCCTCCAACAAAAATTTGCTATCCCTATCCTAATTTGGATCCCTAAATCGAAAAATGTTGTTTACAAGATCACAATATTTTTGAAAGACCTATTCAACGAATCCCCATACAAAGTGTTAGTCGAAAAAAAAAAATTTGACTCCCTCTTTACTTGTATGGCAGCTAACCTAAAAAAATATTTTTCCAGATTTTATTTTACGAGTTTTTCGCCATGATTAATATACATATCCGGGCCAAATTACAGCTTTCTAGTACTTATAGTTTCTGAGTAGGACCGCGGACGGACAGACAGACAGACATGGCGAAACTATAAGGGTTCCTTGTTTACTACGGAACCCTAAAAAACTGTCTCCACTGCAGAAGCACGACACTCTGTACTACCAGAGCCATACTTGGCCTGAGCAGTCAGAGGATTAGGTCTACACCGTGCCTACACTCTTTACGCTGGCCGGACGGGTTGAAGAGGTCTTATTATGTTTATAATTTTTTTAGCATAATTCATGAATTATTTACGCGAGCTGAAAGCGATGACTCTAAATTTGGAGTAAAGTTCTGGAGGATTTTTATCATTGTCTCAGGTTTGTATTTTTATGTCTTTTCAGTAAGAAGTTATTATGTATAATATAATTGTTTAAAATCTAAGAAAAAAAGATTTTCGAAATCATAATCTCAAAAATGCTCCAAAAACAATCGTTACTTAATTTTCCACGGTCGGATAACAAAGAGCCATATCCTTTATTAAGGATAATTATCGGGAAGGCTGCAGCTATCCATCATGAGGCTTCGAGCTGACGTGATTGATGGTAGTGGACTGTCACTTGACCTGCGCCTAACATCCGTCTCGCTTACTTCAAGTGTGTTTTTTTTTGGGAAATGATTGGGGAGTTTAAATTAAAAATAACATACGTACCTAAATGTAAACATAATAGAAAATTGCTATTTAAAACATTACCTTTGTGGTTTTAGACTCTATTTATTTATTCACTTTATTATTTGCAAACAATAAAAGCCTCTGAACTTATTCCACTTTATATTGAAGATAAGTAACTAATAGTACAACTTGATGTACCTACGAACTCTTTCATTATTATAATAAAAATTGACATAATTTTTACCTCATATGTGAATCATGTGATATCATTTTAATTTTTGACTGAAGACATATTTAGACTACGTATTTACAAATCTAAACCCTGCCAATTCATACTTTCTTAAACGTTCTAAAATCAACCATAGAATAAGTACGACACATTACTTAAAATATCTTCACTTGAAAGTGTTAACTTTTGACAAACCAGCGCATTTCAAAACGATGATAACATGAAAGGCCCATAATAAAGATCGCTTAACACTATACGAAATCGATACTTTATCACTCCATAAGCACCCAATCACACTAAACGATGCAGAAAGATCTTATCTCATAACAAGACGGAACGAAAAAAAGGTGTCAACCACAGGCACGTTATGGCCACGATTGTCACGTTACCCCGGCTACACGTAATTCATTAGTCGTTACGAAACCACGATTAACATAAAACTCTAGTAGAAAATAATCTCAAACCAGCCGATATGAGAATAAATATGCCACGAGGAAATTTAGTATCGAAAGTCGTTGCAGAGACCCTGCTGCGCGCAAAGACGCCGCGCGTCGGCCGTGGCGCTACACCCATTTTTTACATATCCCCAGAAAAAATATACATATATTTTTGAACTGTCATCGGGAACTAATTTCGTGAGGTTTTTTGTGGTTTTTCTGTTAATAATTAGTTTGTAAAGCGCCGCTTTGTGTCGATGTTCCCGTGCGTGCTTTTCCTCCTGTTATTTATCCCGGTTCATACTTTGAGTTTATTTCTATATTTATTTGGTTTGTATTGTGTAATGCTTGGTTTTGTTTGGTTTTATTTAAAAAAAACTGTATACTATTAATGTTAAACGAACGTAAGAAGAACTAAAAGTTCTTAATTTCTAACGTTATTACATAAATACCTAACAATAATAATATGTTTCGCGTTAATTCCACACAGGTTGATATGATAGTATCTGACAATGTCACAGTAATATAACGCACAAACTACCTGAGAGCCCTAACATGCAATTTTATTTGTCGCAAGTAGAATAAATTATATAAAAAGCAATAACGCACGATGAAGTAATTTTATCGTTGCAATGTATGGAATTACTATTATAGCGCTATCTTATGTATTTGAGTAATATTGCAATAACGCATGCGATAACATCTAATGATGAGAAAGGCCATAAAATATTTAAAAATATTGGGAGGGTTTTCTGATAATAACAAATGATTAGTCAAGAATGACATAAGATGTACTCGAAGGTACTTTTCTCAGTAACAATTTTAACATACTTAATCCACGCTTCAATACTAGTATTATAAATGCAGAACTAACTCCGTCGGCCTAACATTTTGTAGTCCAAATTTCATCTAAATCAGTTCAGAGGTTGAATCATGAAGGAGTAGGTATTTCACGATTGATGAACCACTGAACTGATTTAGATGGAATTTGGTATGAATATAGTTTGAGATTCGGGGAAGGACATAGGATAGTTTTTATCCCGAAATTCCCACGGGGTATGGAGCTCGCGGGTAAGCCGCGTACAGTATAAAAAATGGAAATATTTATTACCAATACGTGCTTTATACTTACATATTTATGTATCTTTAGCTTATTAAGGTAACATGCTGCGCTCCGCCTAACAGGTATTTACTCTTATTAACTAATACACCTACTGATGGTCAAACTTACCCATCTAACTAATGGAAAAGATCAAACCATACAATGTTGCGCAAGTTTATAGAACGATCGAGCGAAAAGTTCTCCAAGTCTATCTGGTGTATCTATTTTGGTGCGTTTAAATCTACTTTAAACCTATTAGCTGTGTAACAATTTAACATCAACAATTGTACGAATTAGAATAAGAATTTATATAAAACATATCTTTTCATTTCTTCTATCTCACTTTTATGATAAACTAGCTGTGCCCGTGGGCTTCGCTCCCCGTAAAAATTTTGAGATAAATACTATCCCTGGGTATCATAACTATATCCATATCAAATTTCAGCCAAACAGGCTCAGTGGCCGAAGCGTGAAGTGGTAACTACCAAACAAACAAACAAATATGATTTATAACTCACTTTCGCATTTATAATATTAGTAAAGAGGTAAGGATAACGATTACCTATGCATCTGTGTTGTGCGTTAGTAATAATATTAACTTTGGTTGTGCGCAAATGTAATTTGTTTGTATCGCTTTTTCCCTACTGATGTCAGTCTTTCATGGTCGCTGCAATTTTTTTTATTACATGACATAACATTGCCAGGGCCTATAATTGGCACTGTCACGGGAAAGCGCCTAACTGTGGGCACGCGCCGAAACGCCCAACAAATACATTTACAATTTCGTACACCCGAGCCAAATCTTATTTATCCATTTTATGCTTATAAACTTCTCTTACTGCCTCCCTAAATATCTTACGCAAATTCAAAACCCAACTCTATTACTAACAAATAGAGTATAGCATTAAATGGTTGATGAGGTGATATCCAAATTACGGCCGTGTCTAAAACGGTCGCGTGGCGATTTCTATGGGAAGAATTTCTTTGATATTGCAATTCGAAATTGGTTAACTGGTTTTTGATTAGTTCGAATGGATTTTTTTCTATAGTAATGCCTCTTTACAGTTGTAGTGTTAGCACTGTGTAATCAGTTTGGGAGTTACTAGGATGTGACTGATTTTACTAATCCAGAAGTTTTGTGTAGTTTCACTACCTATTCATTTTTACCTTTTAGGCTAACCATGACAGATTCTTATTAAATCAGTTAAGTTGTAGGCCAGAATCTGGGTAAGTACGGCTATGATGAGGTCAGATTTGCCATAGGTCTGTTTTAAGTAAAAGGTTTCGTTATACGACTTATAATATTACTCATATGGAAATCACTTTCTCTATAAACCAATATCTGAGTAGGTCAGATTTAGAATAAAGCCATCACGTATGTCATCCCGCCATCAGCCATTTGAGCCATCAATGTATCTTCTTACGAATCCAAAAAAGTGAAAAATCCAACTTATTATTTATTTTACTTAAAGTTAAGGTTTGCAATGCCGCATTAATAAATGAATGCCGTCCAATCAATAAAATTGTGGTAAAGCCCGTTCATTTACAGTTTAGTATAATAAAACGGATAGACAGACACACGCAGATATTCAACAAATACAAATGCATTTATTTAACAAAAACAAAGATATAAAACTTATTCCATCCCTCTTTTTTTGTCGGGGGTTAAACATCAGGCACAACCTGCAGAGACACGTGAAAATAAAGCCAGGGTTAACGCAATTAATTCAGGCTAAGGCATAAAACTAACCAAAACACTGGCCCTCGAATCATTAAGTTGTACCGACCCATCGCGCAAACTTGCCCCATGTGGGTTAAAGTACAGGAGGTAGAGGTTTTGGCAAAGTATTATTGTACAAATCCTGCAGTAGGCCACTTGGCTACTAATTATAAATTTTGTAAAAATAAAAGTACGAAAAGTATATTTAATTTATCTGATTAAGCAAGAATTAAGAAATGTCACCTTGGTTTCTTGGTCAGTTTAGTAAACGACTTCAGAAACGATTTTTTTTCTTCAAACCATTTTTTTGAAAAGTTCAGTCCTAGAAAGAGAATGACTCTCTTATTTGTTTTATATGATTAAATGAGTTCCCAGCTAAATGGACTTTCTAAGGGAAGATATATCCAATTTGTGGAAAGTATTTTAATATTTTGGACCAAGCTATTGTTTATTTATTTATTAAAACTTTATTGATCCTCAATTAATAATATAATAATAATATTCTTTTATTTGCCAAAAACATTTTAACAGAATGTAGTAATATTATAGCGTAGGTATAAAAATTGTAAAAATTAACAATTGTTTACAATTGGCGAACTTAACGCTAAAAGTTCTAACGTTCTCTCTCAGTCAAACATAGCCTTATTCTAATTAGGCTGGTATATAAAAAGACTTGAATACATACTTGTTTTTATTTATTATATAATCTCTTTTTTCCATAACTTAACCCACACCCCAAATAGTACAGCCGGCGGGTCGTTGCGTGAAATTCAAATTTTTGCTATTCATTGCGGGCTGCCCGTTTTTCTGACGCTCTCTCGTGGGGTCTACCCCTTCTCATGGGGTCGGCGTGTACTGTCAAACACAGAACGTTTTGCCGTCTCTCAGAATTAAGACCTTTTTGTTTCGTTAATAGGTTTCGTTGTGTGAGAAACAAGACTCTCGTGCTTTAAATTGTTTGTAGTAAAATGGGTAAGGGTAAAATAATGTTAAGAGTTAAATAATTCAAAGTAAAACCGTAAGTTAAACGCATTTCATTTTATCAAATAGTTTTTTCAGTTTTAGATTGTGTAAGTCATAGGTAGGTATTGTATTGAAGTTCTGGTTAACTTTTATATACAGAGTGGCTTTTTAAACATTTTTGGAGCAAGTTCTGTCAGAATTTTTGTAAAAGCCAATGTTGCATTTGAAGCGATCCGACGTCATTTCAACCAAAAGAAATGAAAAGTTTTCTATATAATCTATTTACTATACAGAAAGCTTTCGCTTGTAGAAAATACAACAATAGGTATTGATGAAGCGTTCCAAAAGGATAACAGCATAGAAAAGTGTAGTTCCATGCTGATAGGTGTAGTCCAAACCTCTTACGTGTTCTGTGCCCAAACCTATATCACCATCCTCAAGTGGCAACCACTGGCAAGAATCCGAAACAATTCTGTTAGTGACTGTCCACATGTCGCAAACAGTGCAGTATTCCTGACAGGACCCGTTCCTGGATTCCCCGAGTTCCCGGGTACAATGACAACGTTGCAGAGACTTTTCTTTACAATTATACCTGACTATTCTGCATTTTGCTGCGACATAGTTGTAGCGTTGTAAGTATGCCATATCATTCGTAATCATATAACTAAAATATTTCTATCTTTTGAAGTTTCCAGTGACTCGACTAGGTTAAAAGATGAGGATTGCCATCTAACGTAGCAATGCTGCCATCCAATCTGGCAGACGTTGCCACAGGCTAAAGCCGGCCTAATATTAACAATAATAAATAAAAATACTTTATGATTTTTAATTAATAAAACATAAAGTAAACTTAAATAACACAAATAAACTTTACTGTGATTAAACTAAATAACGAAATACTAAATATAACTATAAATAAAAAAAAATCACGTTATATAAAGAAACTAAGCCTAAATCGCTGCGATCGCAGGGTGCCCAAGAGGCGTAAACAAAAAGATACAGTGTTTTTAAATATGTAGGTAGTTCAAAACTGAAAAATGTCAATCGTCAAAGCTAATAAATTAAAAATCATATTCTCGAACATATATGGGAAGAAAACCAAATAAATATTGACTAGTCATTGTACACTTTGAAGAAGAAAAATGACAAAATCTCTTTTAAAAATTCAAACTATGATATTGGCTTTAGCTTAATAGCTCATTTTTGCGTCGAAGACTGAAAGTGCATTAGTACACCATCACTTAAATTCAGATCAATCTAAGTAAGTAGTTAAATCATGCTCAGTGCGGATTTACGCCACGCGGCGATCGCGTGCTACGCAGACGATATGGTCATACATCATGTGACGAATAAGTAACGAGGTGACAAAGGATATAATTATATATTTAAAAAGTATAAATAATTTTAAAACTGACCTTAATTAGATAATGTATAGTCAAAAAAATATATTAAGACATACCATAATAAATAATTTGGCAACATTGACTTTTTACCATAGGCGTACCAAAGGGGATCGGGGGTTTAAACCCCCCAAAATAAAGACACTGCACTTTTTAATCCTGGCAACAAAAATCGTGTATTTCCTAAAGTACCTATAAACTATTATTAATAAGTAGACATAATGTCTCAAAGTTCTTTCATTTGTTTCTTTGTTTGTTTGTAATAACTTTATTGTACAAAAAAAAATGTTACATATTTCTTATCCAACAGCACTTTACCTAAGCCCGATTGACAAGCACGTCGGTCGCCTAGGCAACATTTTGTTTTGTATTGTTAATTGTCAATTAAATATAATACATGATATGAATGAACATAAAATGTATATTTATTGACTGGCGACAAAAATTTGAAAGAGCAAATATACAATGCTGGACTTATTGTACTGAAAGGATGGTCAATGATTGTGAATGATGACCATTTGTATGTGACGCAGTAAGATAGATAAAGCGGTAATATACTATATCCCGTAACATAGGTATACGAATTGATTTGTCATGTCATGTCCTATCCATAAGTCAACGGTTATCGAATTATTTATAACATACATACATACATACTATCACGTCTTTATCCCTAATGGGGCAGACAGAGCATTTTGGGTCTTGCGGCTCTATGCAGAGCCTAGGGCCGCAAGACTCAAAAGCCACTTTTAGCGTCATGGTGGGCGAGAAGATGGAAAAGCAATCAATACAGTGACGGGTTGCTAGCCGCATCGCCTGTTAAAATGATTCGCATTTTTGCCCATTCCCTCGATCGGCTTTTACGATCTGCGCGGGAAGAGAAGCAGCTGGTACATTCTAAGTTTTTTCGTTTCTCCCAGACCAGCATGGGAGATTATTTATAACATTCAAAAGAAAACTCGATTTTGATCACTCAATGTTCTATTTAATATAAATAGAGCTTTTTAAAAAAAAACTCAATTTCTTAAAACTTGGTACCTTGGTAGGATTTGAATAAAATAGTTTTAAATCCTAATTTAGAATGAAACCCTTCAAAGGAATGATTTCTTCTATATATTAGAAGTGACACACACATCGTTCTTTACACGACCCTTTCCAACTACATAAAGTATGCCGTAATGACAGATTGTGAGTTAGCTAACAGTAGGGGAATAATTTTGATATTAACGTCGATAAGCCGGTCCTAATGTGAGAAAATCAACACGGTTGTAGTGTTTGTGGATCGCATTATACTTATTTATAGGGACGGTTTTAGTAGAACAGAAAGTATAAAGTAAATATCGTTACTCTTGATTTTGGATAATCCCGGGTTTAGATGCAAAGGCTACAAGCTCACCTTTTTTAAATTACCCCTCTTAAATATTTTAATATCGATGGTTTATTTGAAAGTTTCAGAGATTTTTTATTTTGTGTTCTTTCATTTTTAGCCAAGCAGCCTATTTCTTATAAGCAGAGTACTATGCATTTGCATGCATTTTTAGGGAAGACTTGTAAAGAATACAATCAGCGTTAGACCCGTCTGTTTAAATACATTTTGGTAACAAATGGGAATTAAAAGTAATTAATAAAACTAATGTGAAGTAAAAAATTAACAATAATAATATAAGTTTTATATAAGTAGATATCATTTGACAAAAAATCCTACTATCCTCTCCTATCCTATCCTGCTAATATTAGAATTGCGAAAGTGAGTTTGTATAATTGTTTGTTTTTTATCTCTTCACGCTTCAACTGCTGTACTGATTTGGATTAAATTTGGTATGGATATAGCTTGATATCCAAGGAAGGACATAGGATAGTTTTTATTCCGAAATTCCCACGGGGAGCGAAGCCCGCGGGCACAGCTAGTAAACTTATAAATTTACATGGTTAAACAGCAATGTGATATAAACCTTTAAAAAAACTCTCTATAATAAAAACAAAAAATAAAAACATTCTTCGCAAAACAATATTTCACGAGTGTACCCGCAGTCGTGAATATGTCATCCCATGTCATTCTCCGGGCAGAAATTATATGTTTCTTTTGTTTGTACGTTTTATAAGGTTGTAGGTCGAGCAAACGTGACCCGCCAATGTCAGTTTTTATAATGGGGCATTTTTTATTTGTCTGAGTAATACGATCTGGGAATTGTTGCGTTTTGGGACAGCCTCAAGTTTTTTTACAATAGAAAAGAATGCTCAAGAAAGCCAAGGTAAGATACAAATGCTACTTACTTATATTACTTTATTTTGTCTATTTTGGGCACATAGTCGTGAAATAGCTGAAAACAAGCCAACAAAATTGTGTTGCACCCATATACTTGTATATAAGTATTGTGATTTAGTACATCATTTACGAGTCTGTGGGTGTTATTAACAATGATAAGTGTTAATAAGTACATATATTTTTAAAAATAATAAATGGCTTCTTAAATTTTATGGGTTCTTTTAAACTTAATACAGAACGTAGTATCAAGGATACTGGTATTAGCTTAAACAATTTTATTTAAAATTATATAATTTTAAATTTTTACTGCACTATTATGAATGTTAACACATTGCAGGACACTTACGGCTGTGGACGTATTCCTATTGTATCAGGCTGAGTGTCGTACAATGTGTTACCTTAAATTAAAAAGATATTAAGACATAATTTTCCTTTTAAATATTAATGAACAGGAACACTGTCCGTGAAAACACTTACATTTGCAGCCTTAATGTTGGTGATACGACATATCATGGTATAATAAAATAAGGTATTCTCTCTCCGTGACAGCTGATGACGTAGGAAGAACTTGACTACGTCATCAGTGTAATATGTTGCCTCTGTGTGAAATTGAATTACCCGAGCGTAATGCATTTTTGAACTTTATATACCAATTTCAAATTAATAATCCATTTTATCAATTTATAAAATTTTGAATTGATGAATGACGCGAGAATCGCGAGATTCTTAATAGCTAAGTTACTTAACATTTTATTTAATATTAATGAACTAATTGAGAAAGTCCTTAAATTTACTGAAAAGAACAATCAGTGGCAACACTTTCGTGACGTAGTCAAGTTCGTTCTCGGACAGAGAATACCTTATTTTATTATACCATGCGACATATGACATTGCTAGAGCGTCTGTGATGTGATGTCACTAACCTGCAAATAAGGAAGTTTCCAACAAATCAAATTAGATATTTTTTATCTTAACGTCAAAACAAACATTTTATGGGCGGTAAATACTAATGACATTATAGTTTCTTAGAGTCAAATAACGCTTTTAGTAAAAAAATCGGCAATAATTCATCTAAAATTATGTTTAAAATGGATATGTTTAATGAAAAGTGAGGTTTTATTTTATTGACTGTGCCAAATGATTTATTTTTGACCCAGTCATCTACCCAATTACATATACATAGAAAACAAATGTCTAGTTATGTCTCCTCCACCCAATCATGGCAGGAGTAAACTTACTGCAGGTCCTAAGGCCCCAAGTTCGGCAGAGGGCTTCTTTCACCATCGCGATTGGTCACTGGCTATGCGCTTTATATTGGGCCAGGCTAGCTCGATTGTCACACCACCACAACTATGTGTCACCATATTTGCTTAGGAGCTCAACTTTTCGTTTGCTTCGGAGTCCACTCCAGAACAAGGCAAAAGGGATTGACCTAAAAAAAACTTCAAAAATTGGTTTGACCTCGCCGAGGTGCTTTGGTCTTGGTCTCTCAATAATGCTGAAAACCTTGCGATGCGGAAAAGAAAAAGGCGGGAAAATAGATAGCAACCTCCGAAGCAATTAAGAAATGAACGGAGAATGTGCTAATAAAAACGAGTTTACAAACTATACATAACAAAGTAACATAACATAAGCAAGTAAGAATACTAAAATTACAGTCGTTCAAAATACGTTCACACCGATAAGTGGGCAATTTGTTTTTTTGAAATAATCTCTAATAATCTATTAAAAAAGATACAGTTTATAAAAATATTAATACTTATTACGAGCTATAAAAAAGTCGACATCCATTTAAAAAGTCGGGCCCGCTATTTCGCCGCACGATGCGCGCGCGCCTCCCAACTCGCTTCCTACAACTTCCTGTTGATGTTTATCGTTCAAATTGCTATATATTTTTAACTTGTACCCTTCGATTTGACCCTACTAACCTCTTCACCTTTATCTTAGCGTTAATACCTATCATACCATAAGGCCCTGACCTGATCTCATTATCAGGTTTCGTTACAACCTGATAATGAGATCTACTTTTCAGGAAGACACAGAGAAATCCTCGCAAGTAATAAACTTTCTTAGGTTTCTTCCATTTATAGATGCTAGATTATTTCAACAGTTTCTTTTTAGGGTAAGGTACTACTCTATAACTTTGTTGAATTTTATTTCCTTTAATCACATAAAAAATCACCAATATAATCTAGGGGGTTAGCTCATTGAAGTAAATATTATATATAATATACATAAAGTTATATCAAATCGCATTCACTTCCTAAAAATATAGGACGTGGCACTTAAACTAAAGCATGCAGAACGTTTTTATAAAAAAGCCAGGTTTACATATTGACAAGTGACAAGTGCAAATGACAAGTGAGCTTGTGAACACTGAACAGACACTAACAAATGACAAATGCATAGATATAACTTGTCACTTGTCAGTATGAGCATGACGAGTGCGAGTAACAAGCAGAAAAGTGCCAAAGACAGGGTCCAATCAGCAAGTAACACCAGAAACACATCCTCAAATTGTGCATATTATGTTATAATCGTGGTCAGGGCTCATTGGTTTTTTGGTTTCGATTATTCGCTCAATAAAATTGCTTTTGCGGGACAGAACAGATAATTTGATCAGCCATTGTTTCGCAGCTGCGTATTTGTATTTCGACCTTTGGCTACTTATAAAAGCGTAAGTATATAGGGAAAAAAGCGCCCTGGGTTGGCCTACTGTTGGGGCCCTAGGAATACTAATACTACATAAGTACATATGTATATTAGTATATAAAGACTTATTCTTTCACCACCCTAGTATACCTACTATAGGGTGGTGAAAAAATAAGTCGGCAAGCATGTTTTGGCCGTTAAAGTGAATTAGAACACGAACAATATTCGTTGCCCTTATATAAACTTTGGGCGAGGTAAGTATATTTAGATAGTGGACCAAAAAAGCCGTCCACATAAGAATCTTGTTCCTAATATTTTTTTAAAAACTAAAAACAACTTCAACAAAACTACACAACAAAAACAAAAACTACACAACCGATTTTGATAAAATTTCGTCCACCTTTTTGAACTGACATACATTTAAAAAAAACATATATACTTGAATTGATAACCTCCTTTTTTAAGTCACAGAATTAATACAAGTATAGTGTGTTAAAGAGTTCCAATGATTGTTCAATGTTTTTTTTAACAAAGTTTTTCAACTCATCTTATTTGTAAGTCAGAACTATTTTGCACCATTAGATAGGTAATTTAGTACTTAAGGTACTTACTACCCCTAAGTATAGGCATACCCTAAATACGCCCCCTCCTACTTTATATTGTTTTAGTTTCATGGAAAGTGCAATTTTTAATTACAAGTAGATAGGTCATTACCATTAATTAAAGTGGCCGCAAAGTAATAAATGTATTTATAAAAGAAATTAATAGAATTTTAACAAGACTCCTTTTTTTGAATAGATTGTTATTTAATTGAAGTAAGTACTTACTTAGTAATACAAGTACCCATTTTGTTGGCATATAAACGATATAACATAAAGTATATAATTAAGTCGCGATGTGTAAAAATTATTTAATTTCAAAACTACTTGCATACCTAGTCGACACAAATATTTTTAATCATCAGGTAACAATTTTTTTTCTTTAACTGATCGGTTAGGAAAGAGTTTTTGAGGTGACGTCAAAATTCAATTTTTCTAAAGTTTTATGTAAAAATGCTAAGTAAACAAGCTAAGTCTTAAATATATAACATACTTATTTTATATTAAATATCTTATACACATGGTTTTTAGAAAAGTAGCATCTAAAGATTGGTATATAAAATGAGGATCTTAACGGTAAAAATTATTTACATACCGTAAGCTTAACTTTTTATAGAGATAATTCTTTTTTACGAGATATTGACATAGTTAAACTTATATTTAAATGTTTATCTTCATACTAAAATTGTGCAATTAAGTTAATTGAAGCTTTTTATTTTCATTGGGGTTTTGATTTATAAAATATACTTAAGATAGGTTAGGATAAGGTTACGATGATTGGCACTTTATCCCTTAAATTATTTCTTGTTTAGCGACTCTACAAATACACTAACACGTCTTAATCCCCAGTAAAGTAAACATAACCTAGGGCAGTTGTTATATCCCGAGCGTTATAGTGGAGGCTCTATGAGGTGGAAAAAAGGGAATCAAAGTAAAGATGTTTTGCTTGCTGCATCGCCTATTGACATGAATCCGATTCTTGCTTATTCCCTTAATCAGTTTCTACGATCTGCGTGGCATAAGAAGTAGCAGGTACATTCTACTTTTTTCATTTTTTCCAGGTGGAAGTATAATATTTTTCTAATCATGTGCCAAATCAAATTACTGTTACTCCTCAGACCGGTCGTGTTTATCAATGCATAAGACCAAAGATGGCAGGGTGAGCCCAGTAAACTTGGATACTTAAGTTGTTTAGGTAAGTACAATAAATGGCCTAAGAAGCCCAAGTAAAAGAGATTTCAAGAAGATTAGAATCCATATAAAATGTATTAAATAGCTAGGCTAAGGGATGTCCAGCTATGGACTGCAGCTGATAAGATGACGATGATGAAAAAGCTGGGCAAAGTGAGAGGCTAGCAAATTATCCGATTCCAACATTTCCCCGCCACAAAACTACCGCAGAGCTACAACCGGTCTACATAAGCACGTATCTAGTATACATAGTACACGGTAGTAAATACCTGTTCCAGAGCTATCCGTCACGTAGTATCCCAGCGTAATCTGCCAACACTATAATTTGTGATATTGCCCGCTCGGGCGGTAGCTTGATTAAAAATTGGATAAAATTGGCTATGGTTCGGATAGACGCGGTTGGGCTGTGGGAAAATGAATGTATTACAGTTGATTGACTGGGCTCGGTTTGAATTGCGTGGGTATTGGATTTTACTGAACTGTCTACAACTTTTGCGAAATAATTCCTAGAGATTTTATTTAAGCACTTCTTTTCCTGCTTCAGTGACCTAAAGATCTTTTTGACTACAGAAAAATTGTTTTGAACTTTTTTGAAATTAAGTTAGCTTTTCGGAACTGCCTTGATTGCCCGCAAGACGGGCACTGAATTTTACTGAACTGTAGTTTACAGTTTGATGTAAGAAAAACTTCTTCATGATTCGACCAACTTTTCCTGTAGAAAAATATATCTATCAAAATATGTTCTTTTTAGTTTCCTTTGATGGTACTGTTTATTTGTTAGAATAAAAGGCCTCCTGTCGTGCGATAAAGAATATAATATAGATAGATAGAAATGAAAGCAAAGATATAATTACTAACGCAACAGATGTCCAATGCAATAGAAACTATTCGAGGGCCCGTAAGTAGGCAAACTGGTAGTTGCAGGCACACAGAGATGGCAGCACACACGACTAGCAAAAAGTGACAAAGAAAATGTCAAGAATAAGCTTTAAAAATATTTTTGTTTCTTATAAGTCATATTTAATTAATTAGAGTACTTGTTTATTTAAATAATACTAATATATTATTTAATGTTTTAATTAATACATATAGTGCCACCTAGTGACGAGTGAAGATAAGGCGATGGGCAAAGAGAATTAATTATCTTCCAAAATGTTGATCTGGTGGTCGAGAACTAGTCTCCTAAAACAAATAAAGCAGCAAACAATATAATAATATGTATTACTGACCATAAAATGCTTACCGGTGCCTGGGTTCAATGTCGCGTGTGATTCGTGTCGAATGCACGACGCTGCACGACGCACGTGCTGGCATTATGCACGCCAGTGCGCGTTTTGCTCAATCACAGTTGAGATTTTTTTGTAAGAAGATTTTGTTCAAAAAATGACACTAACTGTAATGCATACTGTTTTAAAATATTTTAAACGGGAAGGCATTTTCTAGTAAATAAACTTTAAAGGCCACTCATCAATTAGAGCTCTTTTTGTTTCTACTGCAGGAGCACGACCCTCTCTGTTTCTCTGTCTCAGGTTGGAGAAGTCACATTGATGTTAATAAGCTTTGTGTAGCGTATTTCTTAAGTCGCCTTTTACGACATCCACGGGAGGATTTGGAGTGGCCCTATTCTACTCTGTCGGAAACCACACGGCATGCAAAAGTAAGTTCAGTCCGTCTGATTATACTCCACTTTCAATTTCTGTCAACCAAATGTATCCTGAAAGAGATTGCCTTGGTGATAAGGCTGCATACATATATGTTGTATTCATTTATATGTGTTTTTGGTTTTCTTATTTACTTACTACATTCTCCAAGAAAAGTAATTATGACGTAATAAGTAAAAAAAAATACCCAATAGATTTCACAAACAAAAGCATGATTTAACAGTTATTTTAAAAATTTTGGGATACCTTATTGTCTGTCATTTCCAGATCTATTTAAACATTTATTTGACCATAACTTTTTTTTATAAGATTATAAAAAACTCCCTAAGCTTGGTAGACATCAAATTAGAGTTGGCCCATTAAATAGTTGGTACGTAAGCACGCGTCCTGATCGACACGTGTTCTGATTGTTTTTACGCCAATTTGGGTGAGGCTGAGTGGAAATAATAGGCGATGTAGTTACAAACAAGTGTTTTCATAATGTATACTAGGAGCTCGATGGCTTAACGGTAATCACCGTTACGCTTTTTTACGAAAAATCTATATTTTTAGTCTTTTTCTTTGAATTTTTCTTAGTAATTTCCATACGAGAAAAGCCTTTCCATGAAATAACTTGTGTCTTCTTACGGTGTTATTTTTAGGGTTTCGTAGTAAACAAGAAACCCTTATAGTTTCGCTATGTCTGTCAGTCTGTCTGTCCATCCGCGGTCCTACTAAGAAACTATAAGTAGTAGAAAGCCATGGTATAATAAAACAAGGTATTCTCTTCCCGAGATGGAACTTGGCTACGTCACAAAAGTGTTGCCACTAATCGTTCTTTTCAGTAAATTTAAGGACTTTTTCAATTAGTTCATGAATATTAAATAAAATATTAAGTAACTTAGCTATTTAGTATCTCACGATTCTCGCGTGATTCATCAATTCAATATTTTATAAATTGATATAATGGATTATTAATTCGAAATTGGTATATAAAGTTCAAAAATGCATTACGCTTGGGTAATTCAATTTCACACAGTGGCAACATATCAAACTGATGACGTAGTCAAGTTTCACCTACGTCATCAGCTGTCACGGGAAGAGAATACCTTGTTTTATTGTACCATGTAGAAAGCTATAATTTCGCATGGATATGTATATCAATCATGGCGAAAAATTCGTAAAATAAAATATGGAAATAAAATTTTTTTTAGGGTGGTTGCCATACAACGGCTAAGTAGGGTTAACAAATTAAAAAGTTATAGGTGATCGACTTATAAATTGTACTCGAAAAGGAAAATTTCATACAAATTCAATACTGAGCCGTTTTAGAGTGCAAGTTGGCATTTACAACTACGGAACCCTATCTTGCGCGTGGCCCGACACGCACGTGGCCAATTATTTAAATGATGCTAAAATTAGGAACGTAAGTATTCATTTTTATAGTATCTAGTGGCAATATTTGATATTTTTCTTCAAAAAAAAAATATTTCTTCAACATGATGGTAAAACAAAAAAATACCCTCATTCATAAAAATTCTGCCCTCCTATCAGTCAGTGAGTAAAAATTAAGGAGTGTAGAATCATTTCATACATATCAGTAAATTGCCAGGAAAAATCGTACTCCTTCAATAAGCAGTATATTACTATTCAACTGATTAAAGTGATGCGGTTTTTTATGTATACAGCGGTTATTTTTTAAACTTACACTGGGCAGGTGTGGCGAGGGCTTGGCCCCTTATGCTCCGACATACGCACAAGTAACTTTTCGTCTTTTTCAGCATTAAAACCCATTCACAACTCAAAAACATGATTAAAAGTTCATCTCCAGTGCAGCCATATGTCTACTTGTGCCCGCCACGGGGTGCCATTCAGCCCCCTTAATAGCGCCCTGTGGTTCTTTAAATTTGTCAAAAATGTTGCCAAATTGAGAGCCCCCTTGACGGGTGTTAAAAGAAGGGGTAGTTTAGAGACATATTTGGTGTTTGTAGATAAGTATAATTGTGTTCTTTTTATATTCAAAAGCTTACAGAAATATTACAGGTTTTTTTTTGATTGAGTACATAATGAGTTTTATTTTTATTTTTGAAAGAAAAGTAAAAAAATCGTTAACTAAACTTTATAGTTCAATCCCGAGTTTGTCAAATCAAGTTTACCGTATTTAAATAAAACTTCTTACCTAGGTAAAAACTATCTATAACACCACTAGAATTATCAATGTATCAAAAATCCATATGAATATGAATGTCTCTTATGTACTTACGGTACTGATAACAAAAACACAACTTTTTTAATAACATATTTTGCAACATCTTCTCCATCACCAGTGGGTTTACTGGTAGATAAAGCCTATCGCTTTAAGTCCGCCATTACATTTATAATAAAGTTAAATAAATAAATAAATAAAATAAACGAAATAGCTAAAGCAATTTTGAAAGATAAAAAGTAACTTAGGCTACTAAAACCCAGATCTGACTTTCAGGCACAACTAGTTTAATAACAAAAGTACCTGGGTGTCCGAGCTTTGCTCGGTTACATTTCATACATTAGCTCCATTTTTTAAACTTGTCTAAAAACAATACAAAATAAAAAAAATATATAAACTTGAACTTAAAAAAAAAACAGAAGTAAGTCACCGAGTGGGATTCGAACCCGTAACACTATTTCTAGCGGTCCGCATCCTTAACCGCTGAGCCAAACGGATGGCGGCCGGCGCGACGAAATTAGCGACCATATTCTGCGTGGAAAGAAAACCGCATAAAAACTCGAAAACACACGTTTTCCCAAACATAAGACTAATCTAGATCGATTGTTTACCCCCGAAAACTCCCATATACCAATTTTCAGCGAAATCGTTAGAGCCGTTTTCGAGATCACAGAAATGTATAAATATATAAATAAATAAATATACAAGAATTGCTCGTTTAAAGGTAGAAGATGATAAGATGATAAATTGTCGGTATTTCCCTGAGCAACATTATAGTCTGTCCAGAATAATCTGCGGTGTAGGACAAATGTTGTGGTCGACCGCGGCAGCCGTTCTTTTTGTCTGGAATTAGGTGTAGATGTGCAATACCGTGTTACAATATAAGCAAGAACGTCGGAGTCGGAAACCGCAGAGGCATTATGAAGCTTTTTCTTGTGTGAACTCATGTAAGTACTTGCTTACCTACATAAGTAAGAAGTTAGCACTCTTATTAATTTATTAATACCATTTTTTTAAAAAGCCAAAATTTAGTTGTTTTATCTTTTATACTAGTCTACACTAAATTCTACTGTGACTCTTGAGCGTTTAATTTTTTCTAGTTATTTTAGTTTAAAATCAAAGTACATACACAACCGATTTTGATTAAATTTATATGGGATTAAGGAAAAAGGGTTTTTCAAATCAGTTCAGGCATCTTCGAGTAATCGGGGAACAGATAATAAAAATAAAAGCTTATGACGCGAATTGATAACCTCCCTATTTTTGAAGTCGGTTAATAACAATTTTCACAATAGATTAAAATTAAGATTTTTACATCTGTTTGTTTGTTAAATAAGTGTAAACAGTCACTACCGAAAGAGTTTGTCTTTTAGATAGATGGCTTCTACATACAGGCATAGGCGTAGTCAAGCCCGAAGCGATCAACCTTTTTGAATAAAAAAAATATCTGGCAGTTGACAAAAACACTTACGAACTTATGTGGATAGAATAAAAAACTTTAGTATGGATCGAAAGAACATAGTGTAAGAGACAGTGCGCAGTGAGCACTTGCGATTTTAATCGGGCGATAGTTTGATTGTTCTGGTATTCAATATGGAGTGCCATTTAACTTCATACTTACGTTATTAATTATCATTTTTGTCCATACAAAAATCCCAGAACGAATAAACTATCGTCCGATATAAAAAATCACAAGCGCGCTGGCTACACTAAGTTCTTTCGCTCTATACTAAAGTTTTTTGGTCTATCCACATAAGCTCGTAGGTGTTTTTGTCAACTGCCAGATTTCATGTACAATAATCTTGAATGTTTCGACAAACCGCTGTAGGGGTTCCGTGGGCGGGACGGGTGCGCGCTCAACCCTGAAATGAGTTTGGTGTGTGCTAGGGTCGCAGTGTTAGCGACAAGACAGCCATGTTGTGTAGGCAAGTACTTACCTAAGCTACCTTCATAATAATGTCGGTACTGTAACTAATTCTGTCATGCAAGTCTGACAGAAACGCACAACTTAGAACTTACCAGCTGCTTCCCTTCCCAAGTAGTTCGTAAAAGCCGATTGAGGAAATGCTAGCATTGTAGCAACCCATTACTTTTTTGATTCCTTTTAACATCTGGCTCAACATAACGTTAAAAGTGGCCTTTGAGTCTTGCGGCTCTGGGCTCTATCTGCTTAGGGCTGTAAGACCCAAAATGCTCTGTCTGCCCCATTGGGGATAGACTTGATAGTGTCTATACTTACGTGGTTTTTATTGTGGTTGGTGATGACGGTTTTCTTAATTTAAGCGCGTTCAGATTTCCCGCTTTTTCCTAAAATTGGTATACAAAGATTCCATAGGCCTTGCAAAGAAGAAAAAGCCGAAATCATACAACTATACTAGCTATTATTGGCGTGTGTCGTGCGCCTCTATGCTTGTTACTATTATTTTGATGGGGCATTCTTAATTAAACTCTAACTTTTTGCGATAAATTTTCAAAGGACACAGAGAGGTCAAACCTTTCGTACAACCGCTGATAGTTACACCCCAACCTTGTGACCCGGGCCCGACGCAAACAGCCTGTTTAAATTAGGATAGGCTTTGACATGTCTCAGAGGACGTAAGTACATATCTTGGTAACTAGGTGGTGTGACGTACTGACGTACAGACGTACAGGTACCTCTATTGTGATAGATTGGAATTAAACTGTCTCTGATGTTGTGGGATCCTATTTCGATGGTTGAGTGTGATTTGGGGATAAAAGAGACGCTTTTGGATATCCAGCATTGCAAGCAATTCTTAAAGATGTCCTTTTTTCCCCATTTTCTTGTTTTCTTTTTGATATAAACGTAATTTAGCTTTCAAATGGATAAATTTATTGTTTAATATCAGTTATATGCCTAAATGTATGCAAGCAATTTCTTTAAAGTTACGAAATTTTGTCGAAATCTGACATGTCGTTTCGAAATAAAAGCTTTTCTATGAAAAAGTCTAGGGTAAATGCGTTCTTATGACACATTTACCCTAGACTTTACTTTACTAGACATGGCTTAGCGAAGAATAATTTAGCAAAAATGATAAGGAACAACTACTTTACGTGCTTTCCTTTCAGAAGGAAAGAGCTCATGATAGATCAATTCGAGAGTAAATGTCCTTTTTAACCTAATGAAAAAAATCACATTAGAAATAAATCTACAAAATTCGAAAAAATATTGTCGCTGAGCGACGAGAAAGTCGGGATAAGGAAAAGGTTACAAATTTAAACTGCAACTTTCTGACCTTTTCACTTTTTTCAAAAAGGTTAGGCTATAGGGCAAAATTGTATCTAACTTAGTTTTTCAGAGGAGATTTTCCCAAATTTTTGATATCATTCTTCGTTTCCATAATATCGAGCGCCAAAATTATAAATTCGGAAATAAAAATAATATTTTTCGCTATTTCGGCCATAACTTTATTTGTTTTTGACTTTCTCAAATAATTATTTAAGCACATTACAGCTCTCATGAATACGCTTCTTTTAAACCTTTTTTGAATATCATATCTTCCCAACTCTTTGAGATATAAGGGGAGATCGCACTTTTTGGTTAAATCGGAGCCTACACTGGAGCGAATGAAAAGATATTTTCCATGTTAAAACTTGGAATGTAACAACTTCTTCTCTTGTCGCGCACATCATATGAGGGAGGGAATACAATAGGCGAGAATCTAAATCATGTCAATATCACTAGCAAGTGTATATACTTAGGCAAAGAGGAAGATCAACGAAAGCATAAGAAATGATATGAAGGTCTTCTGGAGTAAATGAATGTATGACTAATGCAAATTCGAAAGCAAAGACATTGTCAGGATTATTGATGGCCTTTCCAGGATATTTTGGAATCTTTGGGCCACATTCTTGTAAAAAATCCCGGAAATATTCCTAAAAAAAGCAATGTAGGGAAATATTTACGGTAATATTGGGACTATTGGGAATATTTCCATGTATTAACAATGGGAATAGGTATTTCCGTAAATTTGAAATATTTCCAGCGGCACATGTCTAATCAAGTGTCAAGTGGAGTTCCATAGTCGCTGCCTTTCTCTGTGGGAAACAGGCGTGTTATTTATGTCTGTATGTAAAAGACATTTTGCACCGATCTGTATGTATAACATCATCAATAAATTTAAGAACTAGGTTCTTGTCGGTGGAGTATTTTCCATGTTTTGCCTTTTCTTTTACTTCATCCATTTATGTATATAAGAACTTATAAATATTTATTATAAATATATAGTAAAAAATAACAGAAGAAGTGCAAAGTTCCCACCAAACAGCTGCTTGTCAGTGTTTAGTTGTAGCTGCCATAATCATAGGGCCACCGACCATTTGGGCAATTTCATAAATTGTTGAGTTGCCTTAATCGCGAGTAATCACATGCCTGCTTCAGAACGGTTTTATTATAAACATATGTATGTTCAATGATAGCTATTGATCTAGGAGTGAGAGGAAAGACCACCCGGTTTGGGAGCATGAAAGTAATTTTGACTGCTACTTCCGGAGCTGTGAAAGTTAACTGTATGATAATCACATGCAAATAAGCACCTGGAGCCTAAACTTACTTTTATAAAAGCTGCACCAATTTTGACAAAGCATGTTGCGGATATATATTTTTTACCCCTCTGGCCAGCGTGGAGAGTGTAGGCCAAGTCCTCTGGCTGCTGTGCCCAAGTATGGCTCTAGTAGTACAGAAAGGGTCGTGGTCCTGCGGTGGAGACTAAAAAGACCTGATGATGAAAGAGAAATAAATATTTTTTACATTTAAAACCCCATCATCATCATTGTCAGCTTTCCATAAATAAAATCAAATAGTTTACATTTCTACTGTTCAGTAATGTAGGTATTTTTCAGCTGACTTTACAATTCGAATGCACTTTTCTTTACAACTAGGTATATGGGGCAAAGTCAAAAAGTTTTATTTAATGTAAGATAAATTTATCTCTTATTGAAGGTCATTTTTGTAAATATTATTTTAGTGCAAAAGCTAAAAACTAATAGCGTTTCGGAACCTATTTCGTATATATTAGGTACTTATGTTACATATGTAAGTACTTACATACCCCAAGTGCGGGATGAAAGGAGCTGTGTAATCCAAAAGGAGTTAGTTACGAGTAGTTAAAATCTTTCAATCAAAACATAGAGTTACAGAGTAATAAAAGTATAACGACGGAGTTATTAATTATAAAATTATATAGCTAGAATTATAAATAAATAGTAACAGGTAATCCAACGATAAATGTAAGTAAATCTTACTGCCAAAGCAGTTTCTAAATAAACTAAGAATTCTTAGCTAAACATCTCAAAATATGTTCAAATTCGACTACCGCTAAACGGGGCCTATTTTATCGATTTTTTATCGGATTTTATCGGTTACCGATTATTTTAATCGGCGTCCGGGTGTCCGTCTGTCCGTAATAGTCGTAATCGGTCGCTAATCGGCGCACAATTTACAAAATTGTCGATCCATGTCGGCGACTCAGTATCGGATGATGGTAGTGATGGGAACTATCGATGGTCTATCGATTGTTTTTAGATCTGGATGAAGAGTTATTAAAACCCAATTTGTTTAACATTATGTCAAGTTTATTGACTATTCCTGGAGAAATAAAATAAATTGAATCTATTTTTATCAGATTCAGTACAATAAGGCCTATCGCAGACGACAGACTAAACTAGTAGTTTTAGTCTGTGAAAATAGAACCCATGGAATCACATGCAATAAAGCACACGACACGCAAAAAGTCCGGCGCGCGTCGTGTGCGTTGTTACTGCGTATAATTCCATAGGTTCAATTTTCACAGACTATCACAGACTAAAAAGTGCGTCACGGATAGTCTGTCGTCTGCGTTGGGCCTAAGTAGCACTATATATCATATCACCTCACCCGAACTCATTACAATAGCAAAAAAAAATATTCCCAATTATATTTACTGGGAAAATTTATTAAACTATATTTGACCATACGATAATATTATACTTACTTGTTTATGTTTCCTTTCTAATCATTTTCAATGAAAAATTAATTTCTCATAAAGATACGCCGCGTAATATAATGTAACATAACAAGTACTTACATTTGTCTACTTATTATATCACCCTTAGAAAACGGCCACATGATAAATATAAAGGCGTTAAAACCACAGCCCGCATCGCCCTATTTCAATCCACCATCTGTTTAAAAATAGAGTTATCGATACCACATCTCAACCGCATTATTTGTAACAAATTATATGAAAAAAGATGTAAAATTGGCAGTGAACGTCGGCTAACCCCTGTATTGATCACAATAATCGATCGTGTGCCGCGTAATTGCCCGGGATCGAACCCGCGACCCATTATGTCATTATAGTCGCCCGACCGAAACAATAGAAAAACGACACAAACTAAATTTAACTCTATTCAAACCTATCTACAGTTCAATATTATTTAATTTCAGTGATTACGTTACGTCATTTCAATACTTGATTTCAAAAATAGAGTTTTTATGAAAATACTCATTTCAATTCTTATTACAGCTAGGTAAGGTTAAGAATAGGTTGGAGTGGGAAATCGAAGACTGGTAAACGTTCCAATTTCAAAATTGACAGCGGTCGTCCGATCGGCGCCTGCGCATATGACGTCAGGTGACGGATGACAACATCCCCATTTTATATGAAATTGCTTCCGATTCGATATTTAATTTTTATTGTTTGCCAATTTAGGTCTTCTAATTGCGGAACATTTATCTCGTGAGAATGTTTCCTTGGAACTGGTGTATCTTTTCCTCAAAACATTAGGAGAAAATAGTGATATTTCACCACGCCATAAGCACACAACTGATAACTAATGTTGTGTGGCGTGGTGTGAGGAGAGTATAACCACCGAAATAAACACTACCTTAGTCTACGTCATCACTGAAAAAAAAAAAAAAATGTGACACTATTTTTGAATATTAAAAAACGAAAAGATAATATTTTTTTCTTAGAAAATAGAAAATATACACACACGTCATCATTTCAGCCGCATAACGCCCACAGCTGGACATAGGCCTCTCCTTTTCTACATATTTTTATAAAAAATAGTTATTTTTTAAATTTGGTTTACCTACGCACTATATTAGATGAATTCTATTACTGATTTATGATCATGACCGTTTTTAAATTACATTTCATTTTTGACTTTAGAGCTTTTGCAAGTAAAGCGGCGCCGGGCGTGGTCCGATCTTGGATGGGTGGGACCACAAGTGGCATACAAATTTCTTAACCTCCTCCGTGCTTCGGAAGGCATATATAAGCCGTTCGTCCCGGCTGTCATCATTGTATGGCAGTCGTTAAGCTATGTCAGATGCCTTTAGGCAGCTTGATATATCTGACACCAGCGTTGGCCACTCACACACACGAAAAACCAGAAACAACAGAGTTAGAGGAGAGATACTTATTGGGTAAGTCCCGGGGAGAAAATAATACGTAAATGTTATTTATTTTAATTATTTATTGAACTTTATTACATGAAATTGTATAACAGGCCGTAGGCCGGAGACTTTTCCTACTAGTCAACCTACGTTGACTACAATACAATACAAATTAACTTTATTGACTACGGTGTTGATATGCGAATAAAAACTGAGAGTACTTATATTATTAGATGTAATTATTAGACGTAAGACGTGCTATAAAATATAATTTATAAAAGTGGCTCACTTTTATAAATTATATTTTATAGCACAACACAAACCTACGCACATACCTATGTTTATAATTACCAATATCGATACAAACCACAGTAATAATATACTACAGCAAATACCAACTATTTAAATGAGAATACACAATCATTTAAATATTGTGTATGTTATGTTATGCAGGTATAACATACAGGTTATTATACTCGTATTACTGCAAAAAATCAAAGTAAGTTCTCAGATTTTCAGTCCAAAGAGACGATTATGGAAATGGAATTTTCGGCAAAACTCAAAAGCGTGTGTTCACAAGAAAACCTCATTTGTTTTGAAACAAAAAGGACAGGCGACCACACTTTATGGGGTATGAATTTGTTCGACGCGAAACTTGTGGTTTTGCGCCTTTGGCGGCTTCGGCCATGGTAGATCTCACTCGGTAAAATCAGCGGTAATGTCCACAAAACTTGTAAAATTTAAGATGTAAAAACATTACATATATACAACGTGAAGGGGACATATCTGTAATAAATCGAAACACAGGCTATATTAGGTCACTAAAGTATAATGAAATTAAAATTATTTTTTCAGATTGACATGGGTATTTGTTTTAAACATAGTATAGTTGAGTTAGTATCCTATAATACAAGTTTCTAACTAACTTTGGGGCTAGTTCAACCCGTGTGCTTTGTCCGTATATATGTATTTATTTTCACCGGTTTAGGTCAGATTGAAAATAATCTTAGGCTAAGAGATACCAAATCCCTTTCTAGAGTTGAGCTTTTAAAGCGCTGGGCCACTTACAAACATCTCAAGCCAACGAAACTTCTTCACACGACCTATCCGTAATTAAAACAATAAAAAAAGCATTCATGAATGAATATTCCCGAGATAGGCTCATGTTTATTAAAATCTCGGCCGCGGTGCAGTTTGGTACCACCGTACCCATGATTTATGGTCGAGGGAGCGACCGCCTCCATTCATTTGTTTTTTAAACCCTCCGTACGTTTTGTTTGACCATTTTCGTATAGGCTTGATTAGTTTTAGTCGGGATTAATCGACTGACTTCTTTTTTCGTCGTGTGCTCCCATGTTTAGGCGTTTACGGGTTGTAGCTGCCAGTTTCGTAAAAAATATGGGAACAATGCCCTAGAAGCTTGTTTTTCACTGGGGAACCATTTGCTTTGGCTTTGTAGCTACATATGAAATAAAATTATAATTTCTTTTCTGTTACTCAACTGGTAACTGGGTGATGTGAGTCGTGTGGTTTCTTTTGGATGAAAACAACAAACGAGTGAAGCATAAAAGTCTCAATGTAGATTTTTTGTTGGAAGACCTCGCACAAATATAATCTCAAAGAAGGTTCTTTATAGAAGTTAACAAAAACATCTTTCAAATTCATAATCATCATCATCATATTAGCCACAGGAACTCCACAGCTGGACATAGGCCTCGTCCAAGGATTCCCAAAACGACCGATCGGAAGCAGCCTGCATCCAGCGCCTGCAACAAAGCAAACTCACAGGTAGTCTTTCAATTTAGAAAAAAAACAATTTTAAACGAATAAGTCCATCCGATAATTTTATATATCATTTTTTTATTTAAACAACAAGTAACAACAATTTTATTGACTAACTAAAATTTTAAAAAATATCTGCACAAATTTAAAATATTTTTTAAGTTTATTGTCGACTGTCTTTTGAATTTATTTAATACGAAGATGAAAATATAAGTAGCGATAGATTCAATAGTAAAGTTCTCGCAAAATCGTAGGTAGCGTACTAAGTGGAGCGCAGCCTCGTCAGCGAATCTCTGAATCTAAAGTACTTTTGCTGACGCTACCTTACTAAAGTACGGAATGCACTTTAGCAAGTTGCTATCATTCAAGTAGATTGGAGCAGAACTAAGACTTAAAAAGTTTAGTACTTAAGTAGAACACTCAAGATATAAAACCAAGACCGGGGATCGAACCCAGAGGTTCCGGGTTCGCCTCCGGTCAGGGCAAGTTGGGAAATGGCCTTTTTCAAATTGTCGTGGGTCTTGGATGTTTATCATTATATTTATTTGTTATAAAAATAGTATCGTTGAGTTAGTATCCTATAACACAAGTCTCAGATTTAGGTACTTTGAGACTGGCTCAATCTGTGTAATTTGTCCATATTTATTTAATTAAGAATGTACAACTTTATGTACAAATGTACAAAAATAGAAAATGAAAAAAAAGAATAAAAATTTGTTGTCTCTTGCCAAGCATAAGTATTAATATTGTTATTTACCCGCTCATTACCTTCATTGCTTGGTAGTTGTGTACCTATCTAGTTATAATGTTATATATTCTAATATGTAATTTGGTTTTTCGAACTGGTTACTTTGATAATCTTACATACTCTTATTTTCGGCTTTACTAATTAGAAATAATAATGTTGTATGTACAAACTCTTTAAAGTAATAAACGTTATTTAATTTATTTATTTTTTATTTTTGTACAATACAAGTACATTTTAGGTATTTGTCTTCAGTAGATGATGGTCTTTCGACCAAAAATACCACACTTAGTGGACAACAAATAAAAAAAACGTATTTGAAGATAATTATGTGCTGTATATTTATTTAATTTTTGCAATAAAAATTTCCATCCGAGAAGGTACAATGTTTTAGATTACATAATTAAGTACCTACATAGGATTACATAATTAAGTTCATAAGTCCCTATAAATGACACCGTTTCAGGGTTCCAAAGTCCAGGACTTTAAACAAAAAATATACATACATACATACATACTATCACGTCTTTATCCCTAATGGGGCAAACAGAGCATTTCAAAAACTATCACGTATAGAATTTAACTACTTATAATATATTTTATACAAAATACAAGAAAATCCTTTACTAAGTTACCCTTAAAATAGATAAATAAAAAATATTATTTGAAGGACTAGAAACAACTACCTAGAACAATCACATTTCACAAGTTATAAAAAGAACAAGTCAAAATATACACAAGTAAATATAATAATATTATATTTTATTCAGAAAAAAAAATACTCCAATGGATAAATATAAAACTTAACTAAACTATACTAAAATATTTAAAGTATAATATAATTAATATAATATAATAGGAGTTCAGCTTAATACCGACCATAAAGGGTCGAGAAGGTGCAAACCTAAGAAATTTTAATATAATATAATTAAATATGTGCTGGGTTTTACATAGGCGAACCCCCAACGCCGATATTCTTTTGAAGCCATATTGTGCTTTCTGTTTGGTGTAAACATTCTTACTAACTTATAGTAAGTACTTATAGTAAGATAAAAATACCAGTACCTATGTACATAGGTACTGGTATTTTTATCTGCAGTAAATCTCAAAACCTATCTATCCAATCTCCTGAACGTTATCATTATCCTCCCATCCTCTAATTATATTCCATTTTCCTCTCGCTGATTGAAAGAGATAAGGCATAGATATTTATACTTCACACCAACCGGCTGCGGCTATTTTATATCTACAACTTTCGTGCCATAGACAACGTGACATAGAGTTTGAATATATAGAGTGGTCGTGTGGTGATGGTAGATTAGAATAGTATCTGTCACCACGCCCTTTCTCACGGATATCATAGGAGGTGCCTATGGGAGGTATTATAGATAACAGAAAACGAAAAGGTGCGTCCTCTCTACAAAGAATAGGGTAGATGACTGGGTCAAAAATATAGTGTTCGGTACAGTTCATAAAATTAAAAGTCACCAAATAGTGTCACTTTTCATTGAGCATATCCATTTTCAACGTGATTTAAGATTTATTATTGCAGAAACATATATGACCTCAAAAAAGCTTGACATCACGCTTTTGTATTTCATACAAATCCTATGGAAAATATTTGTTTTGCATTTAGAAAAGTGTCTGATTTGAGTTGTTGTCATCTAGCGGAATTATAACATTTATACACTGCAATCAACAACCCTGGCTAGCGTGGTGATTAAGAGAAAATCCTTCATTTATTGAATTCCTTTGATATACCTATAGTTCTCAGTTACCTGTTTTCTTAGTAGTCCCGATACTCGTGACAGAGGAAAAAGGTGGCGACAAATCCTAATCTACTCTGTAGTGCCGTACGGGCAACGAATAAACCGAATAAATTCATTTCTAACATATACATAACCCTACTATATATAATACCAGTCACCTGTATGGCATCAGGCTTCCCTGTATCTACATCTACGGACCCTGACTCGCAGCAAGGAGCTGCGCTACCCCATAATTAGACTGCTGGTCGAGCACCGCCCACCATACCATACGAATTTTTCTTTTTCTACATAATATGTACATCGTGAGAGCAATGTTGTGGTTTTAAATTATATAATTAATCATATTTATCATTTATCGTTTTCACGCCGTTCTGGGTACCAATAGTTAGTGAGACATGGGTTTAATTGATAGTATAACAGATGTGTTTGAAAAGCCTGTTCACAGTAAACAACTATCTGATTTTGCTGCCCCAAATGAGTACTTTCCTATAGACACTTGTTGCTTCAATCCATATAAATGCAATTGTATAAACGACTATGCGTTTAGTATCGGACTGGTATCTCGGGCAGTCCCGGGCGCTTCTCCAGACTTGTAATTACGGGAGGCGGGCGCTTCCTGCCGCCTCTACTGGACTTTATTCTCATTACGGCAACCTCAGCTCGCTGCTTTGTATCTGGGAATGGATCTGTTGCGGTAACTTAGTAGCATGCATCTGAAGATGTTTCTTCCTATTCTCAAGGGAAATAATTGCTGTATAATTTTCTTTATTTTCAGTAATTTCAGTAGGTACCTAGATAGATAGATAAATTCATTTATTTGCTGCTATAACACACATCATTACAAAAACTATAGAAACCTACCTAATTTTATGTGTGTTACAGCAATACAAAAAGGTCACAGCTCAGTGGTAATATTACCCGAGAGCAATATACTGATTTTCAGCTGTGACCCTCAGACCTGTGACCTGAGGAGATGTGTGGTGCGGATTACCTATTTTAATGGTTTTATAATATCATGCTTATTGATGCTTTTTATAAGGGTTGTCTATGAGTATAAATAAAATCAAAAAATATAATTTTATCACAGATAAAGTATGTAAGTATAGTTTGATTAATGTAATTTTAATTGGAATGTTACTCAAATTCAATTATAAGAGAAACTATCATTAATCATTAATACACTAGTAAATTGTACGTAGATTAGTGATAAGGTACTCATTGCAAATGTAAAGATAGTTTTATGTAAAGTCATATACAACACATGTATCTTTTTAAATCTGATGTTAATAAAAGTACTCGTTCCCAAAACTTAATATGTAGAAAAATATTTGAGGAGGACATTTTAAATTAAAAACTACAGTGATTTATAAATAAGGTAATATTGTCTTTGGCAAGTAAAATAAATCAATTGCACAAGAAGAATCAAAAATGCGGGATAGAGCGTAGGTTATATTTGTGACGCCATTACATAGCGGTCAGTAGTTGACTCTATACGTGAGTTACCCGTTAAATTATTCTAATAATGTCTGTGTCTCACGTTAGTTTGCATACAATACTTTTTCTGCGTCTTTATTTTCTAAATGAAATACAAAAATAAACAAAGAAAAATAATAAATGTTTGACATATGTTTGGCAGACACTAGATAGGTGTCGTTTACTTTCTAGTGACTATTTTGTTTAAGTTAATCTTTTTTTTAAGTTGATGTACTTCCTAATGACGGTATTAAAAAATATGTTTTGGTTGGCGGTAAAATTTCAGAAATAAAAAACACACCAATTTATGTTTTTTGTTGGCAAAATTGTGTTAATTGAATAATATTTGAACCTAAGTGCAACGTTCTTTTAGTATATCTGTGACAAGTATATCTGCGACAATTAGGCGTATCTTTTTTGCCGCATTACGATACAAAAGCGTTTTTGGGATATAGAGTAGACTTTTCTGAAGTCATATTATTTGTGTTCTTATATTAGTGCGAGACTGTCAGATAAAAGTACAGGAGTAGAAAACTTTTTGCCCACAGTCAGCAAGTCATAAAACCTCGTATAAGTTAGCTTTCAAAGATGGCGGCCCATAGATAAGAAATAATAGGTTACCTAACTTTCTACACTAGACGGTAGCCGATATAATAAGCTGACGCACAAAAACTGCCCATTCAAAGAACAGATTACTCTGTGATTAAATTTTATTTTACATTACAAAAAAGAGGTTGAGATGACCAAGCAGTTCTTGCGAGGCGTGGTAGTGGGAAAGGCAGTGAATAAAAAATAAAACATGTAAGAACGACCACGTTCGGTGAAAAAAGTTTATATAAATTATATCTACAGGATTGGGTATATGTAAGATACGATCTACAATCATTATACCTACTGTGTATGATGAAAGACTTTCGTCTGCGGTTTGTCTCGAGACTTTTGCAAAATGTAGCTTTTGATAAGTTGGATTCAATCAATTTTTTCTATAAATATTGCGTACTAGCCGAAGCCCGCGACTTCTTTCACGACACATTTTTTTACTGTTTCATTATATGTATGGATTTCTCGTGAGACAAATTATTTGTATGGCTTTTTTATGCGCTAATATTACCTTCAATGTTTTAAGAATATTGTAGTAACTTTAATACTACTTGTGCATTGTTTTCATTGGCTCTGGTAGTACAGAGAGAGTGGTGCTTCTGCAGAGGAGACTAAAAGGACATGATGATGATGGTGATGATGATTGTTTTTTTTAAATATTATTATTAAGCTTATTTCCAATAAAATTTCATAATTATCAATGTAATTAGGTTTTTACATTTAGGATGATATTGAAATGCATCTTGAATTACCTATCTCTGATTTTTTCTACGAATTCCTCGAATAAATTTATTTATACCTAAACAACTTGAGGCGTCTAAGGTATGTCTTCAGCCTTGCGGAGTCTATTGACTATAGTGTGAAACTGACCAAAATTTTTAATGACCAAAGTCTACACTATTTATGTACATATATTATACTACTACGGTCAAATCAAACTATATTCTACTACACAGAAGGTATTTTTAAGTTAACATGCTTGCTTAAATTTCTACTTTCCGAAAGTAATTACAACTATTTTCATTAAATACGATTAAAAAAAAAACAAATTACACCTTCCCTAACTAATGTAAGGGTGTGGCCACACTGCCGGCGGCGAGTCGAGACCATTCTTATTTGGTAGCGGAAGCATAATACGGTCTCCTCCTCCGCTCCGGGGTATAAAAGGGTTCTCATTTGTTCTTTAATTATAATTTGTATTTTTAGGTTGGCTAACTTATTTGATTTATAAATAGTGTCTAATTATCTTTGGAGCTAGCTGTAGCTATGAACGTGTGAGTAGTCCTTATCTATTTACATAAGAACCTTTTTGGAACAGAAGTTCAGACATCCAAATCCACAAGTCGTGTGCGTTACACGTAACGTAATTGGTAAATTACTTGTCATACGTTTAGCAAAAATGTACCAATTTGTGGAATGCAGGTTTTTAATGAATTTGATCGGCATTGAACTAAATAACCGATTTAAGGAGCAATATATCAGTTAGTTCAGTGCAAGGCATATTATTGTTCTTTCCTTTTTTTTATTATTGAATACTTTTAATATAAAAACGAGGTGGCGATAAAGTTAAGAAAAATGTTATGCTTTACTTTTTTTTCTAGTTTCTAAATCATCAGAAGTATACTATTGAGTTTAGCTTTATCTCCTTACCCGCTACAAAATTAAAGACAATAAGAATTTGCAAACAAAAACGACTCTTTAAAAAAAATATCTCGTCTATGGTACAGATGTTAGGGCGTGTTCATACTGGCCGCAACCGCGACCGTCTGCTTCCAGATAATTCTACATGTTCACGCTCTTGCCGTGGGCGCTGTAGTCAGTTGAGATCATGTTTTCCTGAGGACATCAGTAGGTATTGAAATGAGACGAACTCAATATTACGACTAGTTTATATCAAACTCGGCTGTAGTAATTGTAGTAATGATACTTAAAATTTTCATAATGAACTCTAAAATAAGTTTATTTGCTAAGCAAATTAAAAATCCCCTGACTGTTAAAAACGCCATCTAGTGATGACTCAGATTTTCAAGCGTTAACATTTAATAACTTTTAAACGCCTGAACTGATTTTTATCAAACATAGCTAAGAACCACCGCAAGAAAACTTGTTTTCTCGTTAAAAAAAACCCGCATCGAAATAGGTCTTTCCGTTCGAGCACTACTATGCCACAGACAGACAGACTAAAAGACGTTAGCGTCAAACTTATAACACCCTTGTCTTTGTCGAGGGTTAAAAACCGGTTTTTGTCTTGGGTTAAAAACTGTCCTTTTTCATAACAGACAGCTGTTGATTGAAGGCATATAAAGACTCACTAACTGTAGGTTAAAATGAGCAGAGTGGTTTTTAATCCCAAAAATTAAAAAAATCTTTTGTATGGTACAGATGTTAGGGCGTGATCACACTGCCCGCAACCGCGAGCGTCTGCTCCCAGATAATTCTACATGTTCGCGCTCTTGCCGCGGGCGCTGTAGTCAGTTGAGCCCATGTTTTCGTGAGAATATCAGTATTAAAATGTGATGAATATACGTTTAACATCAACATTTCAGCAAGTGTTAACGTTGAAAACCTTTATTAAAATTGCGTTAATTACTTACTTACCGCAAAAGTCCCGTAATATTTAACATACAAGAATTGTAAAGTTGTTAAAAAAAGGCAAGTGGTGAACTAAAAGCATGTTCTGAAGATAGGTAGGTATACCTATGCGTGCGATAGTGCTGGTCTGTCATGCCGGTCTGGGAGGAAAGAAAATAACTTAGAAGGTACCAGCTGCTTCTCTTCCCGCGCAGTTTTTGACAGGTGATTAAGGGAACGTAAACGTAAACGTTAACGCTCTAGATCGGTCATTTTGGAAATCTTTGGGAGAGGACTATGTCCAACAGTGGACGTATGCAGCTGAAATGATAATATGGGAACGTGCAAAAATCTACCACTGCTGTGATTCCTCTCTCGTCCACCATCACGCTGGCTTTTGAGTCGTGTGGCGCTAGGCTCTGTCTACCCTATTAGGGATAAAGACGTGACAGTGTATAGTCTTTTAAGCAAATAGGCAGGCACCGAGTAAAGTACAAATTCTACGACGACGTCTTATGATCCGAATTTTATCAGATTTTCTCGAAGCACATCATCGTCTCAACATTTATTCATATTAACGACACGTCAAAACTTAAAATATGAGCCCTGCCATTTACCATACTATTGAGATCAATTATTTGGTCCGGTAGCGGTGGTGGGCGGCTGGCTTCCATATAATATCGGGGAGAAGTTAGCTTAAGGCGCTTTGCGTTTACGCTTTTGCATGGAACGAGCTCGTTTCTTCTATTTGCATGATTACTTTCCTCGAGAATGTGTTTTGTTTTTTTTTTGGCAAATTCAGTTTTTAAATAACGATAAATAATATTGTAAGAAGTGGTTAATAGTAGTAAGTGTTTAGTTTATTAGGTATATTTCATATTTTTCGTCGTCAGGGTACAGCGCAACATATAGTATTATCACATATCAGGTGATGATGAAGGCAAATTTTAGCTTGTTTATAGACAAGTTCTGCTTTGGCTGGAGACTTGGGTGCGATGTCTGCCTTTTTTTCTCCAAATATGCATGTCAATGATGATCCATGGAAGGAAAAGTGCGAAGTGGAGAAGAAATGTCAGAACCGTTGAAATGGTTAGGCTGTATGTTATGTTTTACGAATGGCTGTTGTCCGACATTAGTTGCACGAGATGTTTGTGCTAATGCCTCTACTTGCTTCTTGCGAAATCCAAAGACGAGATAAGTCCTAGCTTGCTGCTAGCTGGCTTCCATATAATATCGGGGAGAAGAGAAAGTCTTTTTTCTGGCAAATTGAGTTTTGTTTTTTAAATGACGATAATAACTATTTAAAAAGAATCAGTATTACCATTGCATTTATAAAAATAAACTGTATTCCTAAATCAGTCATATATTGAGTAGGAAAATATATGCTTTAACCCATCACTATTCTGATTCCAGCTTTCTATCTTCACAGCTACTATCAATTCAAGAAGAGCAGTCTTTATAAAATTGACAGAAATACAACACTGCTTTAATCAGCACCGTTATCCTTACATATAATAAAATAATTAAAAAATGTGTCTGGAAGTATACTGAATATATTTCCAAAAATCAATTGGGGACATAGTAATAAAGTGGGAAATTAAAAAAAAATACTTTCTGTTTGTACACGCCAATCTCCTGGGCAACATATAGGATATAATTGATATTGGAAAATGGAACACGGATGCACAATCATAATGATCCAGCTAAACTAAAATATAAAAATGACGCCTTAGCAAAAGTTCTTCAGCCTGATTTCTCATTCATTGATCGCTCAGCACTTTTCGGTGACATAAAGTCGACGCGAACAAAGTCGCGGGCTTTGGCTAGTACTATATAAGAGTGCAGATTTTTATGAATTCAGTATAATTTTGTAATTGTAGGGTAAGGCATAGAAATACCAAGAAAACCATCATCATGAATCGACAATCGATGTATAAAGACAAAATTACATGTTGTCATACATAACATACATTTAATAAGGTTAATGCTATTATGTATCGTCTTAAAGGCGATGCGGTATCATTTACATATCTTGTTTACGGGTTGTCTGTCCGTATATGTTAATGACATACAGACAAATATATTCAACCTCAGTCGTCTCACCGCGTTTTTGAGCATTGTTTCTCCATAAAAACCAATTTAATCAAACCTCAAATATATCCATTTGAACTAACAAAAAGAGGTCTTATTAAACTGGCTGAAGTTATTTATCCCTTTTTCATTATAAATCCCAGTCATGTTTAGTTTTTATTTTGTTATAATTTCGCGAAGACGCCGCGGGCGAAGCGGCAATATGAATATTAAGATTTTTTGTGAACCTCCTGGTCGCGTTTCCATTGTATTATTTGTTGTGTTTAATTTAAATGTCCTTTCATATTATTACTTTATAGTTATTAGGTAACTTTGTTACTGTAGATAGCTTAAAAACACTCATTTATTAAATAACTAAAAATGTTACTTCTTCCATTCTGAAAATATGGAAGAAGTAATTTATTTACCTACCTCTTTTAGTTCGAACACAAGATTTTAAATCAATTGGACATATATAAAGCTTTAAGCATATTCCATTTCTTCTTTAGCAGTTGTGGGTTCCAAAGTTATGGCGAACCAAGTACTTAGTCTTCAAAAATTATTTGATATTGAACTTGTGTATTACGGTCTTTTTTCAAAAAAGTACCTACCTACCTAGTACTACTTAATTCGAATTTTAGAATATCATGGAAATTAATGAGCTGCAACCTAATAATTGTTGTATATATCAACGTAATGAAGTAAAAAGTATTTATCTAACCAATGAATTAAAGTACGTAACGTATGTTTTACGTCAGTAAAAGTAAGTAAACAGTTACGCTCGGTTCGTGCTGACAGTTTTATAATAAATCTTAAAAAAATATATGTTTTAGAAATCATGATTTTAACTAGCGTCGTCTTTCTCTCTTTCACGCAAACATGCTTCGTCTTTGCACTACCGCAGTCATTGTAAAATGGTTATTAAGTACCTTTCTAATGTTTTCATAAAATGAATAAATTTTTGATATGTTTAAAAAAGTTGAATTATTTTCTGAAATATTGTTGTAATTTTTTTTCTCGTAGCTCTTCAATCCATTTTCGGCCGAAGCCACTATATATTTCGACCAAATAAAACAAAATATAAAAAATATTACGGAAATCATCCATCCACGGAAGATTGCACAGGAAGACGTCTTAATGAATTAAAAGCCTTAAAATATTATCACTTAAAAAAAGGACCATACACAACAGTGCTACAATGGACACTCGAAGTAATAACGGTCCACGTTTGAGTGACAGCTGCCTGAAATTTATGCTGAGCAGTGGTCGCGTAGCAATTACTATGGAGATAATAGGAGCAAGTACCTGAGATCTTCTTTACCGCAATATCATATGGTAATAACTGATATTGTGTCAATAACTCAAAGCTTATGAGAAAAATTATCGTTTTTTCTGTCAATTTCAGAGCTTATGTTTTGTCAATTTGAAGTTTTCTTGCAATCCAAATTTATTTTGTTTGATAATTAAAAGTAAAGATATTTCTTTCTTATAAAGTGTTACATTATTGAAAACCGTCAGATGAAATATAAATATTGAAAAATTATAAAGTATTACTCTACATTGTACTTAAAACGAAAATAGGTATATAAATGTTTGAATAATCAAATTAGTTTTATTATGGCGTTCATTGTTTCAGAAATTCCAAAACTTTCCAGAGCCTCTATATTGAAAAACTCGTGAAAAATTACAAATCATTAATTTATTTTATATTTGACCATATTTTTAACACCTTGAGCGCCATTATCAAACAATTAAAAATCTATTGTGCCTGCAAGCTGGCAGTCAAGGTGATGACATCCGCACTTTTTTATAATTACTTTACGGCTCTGGATACGAGTTCTTTAGAGCCTGTGATTTTTATCAATGCCAGTTATTTATTTCAAATCAAATTTCACTTTAAATGCATCTGCTAACACAAAAGATAACAAATTTATACGCAAAACAGCGTTCTTATGCGATTTTTATGTTATATTTCGAACAATGACAGATGAGTCTGAATGCAAATTCCCAGGACGGGGGGCGTGGCCGCGAGATTCGGCCGGACTCGCAAAAAGACATGTTTTAAAATAAAACTCGATGCCGTCTTCATGGAAATGTTAATGATTTTCAGTTCCCAGGCTTTGGACTAAAAACTAGATTTGAAATGACTTGGCGCCAGATATCAAACAATATTATTTCATAATGATGCAAAATAAAGTTTCTTGAGTTATTGATAATCAGACGTAATTCAAAATTTTTCGCTTGTGCATTACTTACAGTAAGTTATTGAAGTAACTGCACTTAATAAAAAAAAATTACAATGTAATTAATTATGCAAATAAAAAAAAAACAATCCAACAAAATTCTATATCAATGGCAATTTTGCGAGTTTGAGAAGTCATTATTTTTGTACCACTCTTGCTTTTATGGACTGACCTTACTGTAAATAGCACAATGAGAAAAAAATTGAATAATACAAGTTAATTTTATTTTTATGGCATATTATAAGAATAAGTAATAAAACGAATACGTAGTGGTAATAATGATAAATAGAGTAAGCTACTTATTAGTTGCATTTAAAACAATGAGAACATGGAGCGGTCAGTGCAGTAAAAAAGTCCTACCAGACTCAAAAACTTGAATCTTTGACCGGCGAAGTCATTAAAATGCTTTTCCATAGAAATATATTAATCACCGCGCGCCACGCCCTCCGGCGGCTAAACACCAAATAATTTCTGCTATAGCTTTTAGAAGGGCCCAGAAAAAAATAATTAATTTTCCTCTGTGGCATTTTTGAGGCGGATTCTTCTTTGCTTTTTTGGTTTTGAGACAGGTGAACTAGGTGCGTAGGGTAAGAAATATTGCAACGATTATTAATGTTTATTTTTATAAAATTCTGTTTGGGCGTCTTAATTTTGTGATTTATATGTTCCTTTGTGCTACCTATTTTCGTAAAATAAAATATTTTCTTAAAGTTGCAATGTGTACTTTGTATATGTGAAAATATAAGAGGCCTAACTTTTAAAATCAGATCTAAACTGTGTGTGTGTTTCATACTTAATATTTGAAGATATCAATTTTGACGTAACAATATAAGTTCTTATGTAAAAAGTGGAACTAAAATTGAAAGGTCAAAGTATCAATTAAATTACTGCCCAACAAATATGTTTTGTCGTAAGATTCATAATCATGATATTGCTATTTTTATTAAATCATAAAACTGTAAACAAAACTCTTATAAATTACAACAAAACAATAATTAACCTTATTATTATTTAGTATTAACCTTATTCCGACTAATAATTAAAACTTTCCTTTGGCATCGACTTATACTTTTGTATTGACAGGTTAATCCAAAAGTATGATTCTGACATTTAGAAAACTATATACATTCCACAAAAGTATAATGCATTTATGACGTCACTTGGAGTCTGTAAAAGGCTATATGACAGTACTTCGAGTGGTTATTACTTTTGGATGTTAATGTGTCACAAAACTGGGTAAAGTAAAGGCCTCTCCTTTCTGTTTCCACTGATCTCTTTATTAATTAAGCACTTGGATTTCTTTTTTTATATACAAAGGATAGCGGTGATGGTCATCATGCCAGGCTATCACAACGGTGCCAGGCGGTCTGACCGGGGATCGAACCCGGGTTCGATCCAGGTCAAAATGGAAAATGATATTTTTCAAATTGTCCTGAGTCTTGGATGTTTATCTATATATGTATATTTGTTATAAAATATCGTTTATTAAGTATTCCATAATACAAGTCTTAAACTTACTTTGGGACTAGTTCAGTCTTTGTGTCTTTTTTTTTCTTATGGACAAATCGCCAGAAAAAAATCTATCTATTTTATTCTTTTTAGATAAATAATACGAATTAGCCCATACTAAGCTCGAATAGTCTCAGTGATTTACAGAAATACAGCGAATGAATAACACTTCCAAACACTCAACAAATACCTATGAAAATAAGTAGGTACGAGCATTTTTCGAATCGAACCAAAGACCTCCAGGCGACAGACGAGCGAGTGGTGTGGTGACTGCTAGGTCACTACATCTACCTATCATATGCCACAGAAGCAATAAAAAGTATTTTCTGAAAATTATTTAAGCTTCGTTTAGTTATGGAGATTCGTTTAGATACGCAGATGTCTACATTAAATAAATCGGCACTTTCAATAAATATGGTGTCTAGTCTTAGCAGTTTATTTATTTAAAGCAATAGTAAACCCAAACATCAGTGTCCACATTGAAACCACATTTTCACCCCTAAATTACCACACTGACATTTCCGAAACCACCCTAATTTCACGATTTCCACGCATACCGAGCGCAGACGTTGGATCCCACGGCACGCAAATGTCAGAGACGCACGTGTGTGCGCACCCTTACATTTTGATTTCAAGGAAAATGTCTTTGGTATCGATATTTTCAAAATAAGTAAGGATGATGGCGATATGCTTAATACTAGATATATTGTATACATATCATTAATTTGACATACTTATATACGACTGTTGAATCCAAAATCCTTGACGTAAAGTAGATCTTAGGTAGAACGAGTAGCTTGTGCCTTTAATTCCATTCCATTATGTCGACTTATGTTTTATTTTTGTAAAATGTGTTATTTCATAAAAGTAAGTACAATACAACATTTTATAAACGAATATGAAACGAGGCATTTTCTCACTACCAACTTTTAACTGGTAATACCCATTTACATAAATTGTTTTTCTTATTATTAATGCATGCCCCACAGTTGGACAAGGCCTTTCCACTTTCAGACAAATAATATTGTGTGTACATGTATTGTAACGAAACTAAATAAATATTACCTAAAGATTAGAGAAATCATCTACAAACACAGAGTTGGCAAAGTTTTAAAGTGCCGAAAAAAGAAAGCATTACCTAGTGGAAAACAATGTTTTACTGATACCTACATAAAAATAATTATAAATACATAAAATTATTCCATGCCAGTCTGGAAGAAAAGAAAAAACTTTGAATCTACCAGCTGCTTCTATTCCCGCGCAGATCGTAAAAACTTGTCGAAAGAACGGGGAAGTCCGAGATTTAAATCATGTTAATAGGCGATGCGGCTTGCAAACCATCACTATTTTGATTCCTTTTCCCGTCATCACGCTAAGCGTGGTCTTTGGGTCTTACGGCCCTGTCTACCCCGTCAAGGATAGAGACGTGATAACGAATATGTAAACATAATAAAGCTTTCGCTTTAACGCTGACACATTCACACACAACTTACCATTGCAAATCTGAAACATCGCTATGAATTGATCAAATACGATTACGTTCTGTGTATTTGCTTTTTCATTTGCGGTCGTATGGCATGTTATAACAGTCATTGGACTGGATAGTCGTTTATATTTACCATTTGTATTCTTAGTAGTCGATTGTCGGCTATTTGACCAAGCAGAAGCACAGTCAATGTCAGTGGAGTCACGACATCATGCCCTTTGTGCCCCACCAGCGTTATCTACCATGGTTAACCTCTACTTAGCCTTGAAGGAAGACGTAAAAGTAGCAAAGTTTTGGAAGAATAAAATGTTTAATTTAAGACAACGAAAGGAATGACGATAAGGAAAAGAAGAAGAAGAAAAAAAGATTCTCGGACTAATCTAGTTGACATCACATCACACTCATCACCCTGTTTTAGGCATAAGTAGCTTTTTGATTTTTTTTAACCCTTGTATATAAACGAAGTAAAAGTAACATATTGACAAGTATAATTTTAACCCAATTAAGTCGAAGGTAATTTAAAGTTAGTTTTTTATTTTAATTTAGAAACACTAATCTCAACCTACCTGAAAGTTTTATTTTTCATTTCTTTCAATTTTTTTTTGTTTACTGACTGTTATTTTATTATCATTATACTATAGTGACCTAGTACAGCCTGTAGTTCCATTTATTACGGGTATGTTCTTTTCAAGTTATATAGTGCTTGTAAATAAACACATGGTCAAAGGGTACTTGATAATCCCACAGGCAACTAATGCTAAAATGTAGGTTTAGCATTAGTTTTAGGGTTAGGTTAGGGTGAAAGTATCTTATCTGTTAATCTAGGTATTAAGCTATCCTACATGCTTAATCTTATTGTAATCTGTTAATCCGTTTTGGCGTGAGAATAGAACAAACATCGATACATAAATGCATTGACACCAAATTTCGCATTTATATTATTAGCAGCAGGTATACTTAAATCTTTTACAAGGAAACGAGGTCCTGTCAATAGATACAGTGATTGCCACTTTTATTAAATAGATGACAATCGTGTCAAGACTAATAACTTGACAAATTTACGCGTTTATTCTTTGATAACGGTAATCAACACCAAATAGTTGGTTATAGGGTGACATCGTATTTGCATAGTAATATAGTAACAATCAGAAAGAAATCTTCTTTTTTTTGTTTATTTTAAAGAAACATTAGATAAATAGAGACCTATTTATCTAAATGAAAGTTCTTTGGGTTGGGATAGCAGGGTTTCTTCTCTATCGTCTAGAGAACAAATAAAGCAATAGGACTGTAGTATTTTTGCTGATAGTCGCTGAAATCTTAAAAATGAGGAAGATTGAAATACAAAGGTTTCTAGTACTTAGGCCAGTAGTTTAAATTCCAAAGTCTTAGGTACATATTATGATTAAAACTGCTGTTTTATGATTTGAGATAGGTACAAAGCTACACATTTAATTTAAATAAGTATTTGTTCTACTCCGTATAATTGTTTGTTTGTAATAAACTATAAAAACTTACAATTACTTTGTATAATAACAACATAAAGAGTAAATTGACAATGGCGTATCCCGTAGAATCTTTTCCAGTCAACCGGCGAATAAGAAGATATAATGATCTACGAACGTTACCTTCTGCTAGTATTGTTGCTACGCCGCGGGGTATGGCGTGCTCCACACACATTAGCTGGACTTTCCCTCTCAATACAACACAATTGTACTAATTAATGGTCAGTCACTGGAATTCTGTTTGTGCTGTGTTGTTGTAGGTGGAATTGATGTTTATTTCGACACTGTCATAATTTTAAATTAGCGACCCGCCCCTATTAAACGTAGGATCACACTTTCAAGAAAATAAATTTAAGCCATGAAAAGTATTATATTCACTATATTGAAAAATATATAATCTTGAAGCAAACACTTGCAATTTCATCGTCAGGTAAGAAGGTACCTGTAGTCTAACAAAATATACTGAAACAATGTTATAGATGGATTCAGTCCATGATACTGAACAACTTTCTTCAAGGACGTATCGAAATATGAAAAAATTATTTTTTTGCTTCGATACAAGTTGATCGATCAGCAGAAAAATATTTTTCATATTTCGACATAATGTTCCTTGGGGAAAGTTCTTCAGTATCTCGGACTAAATTTGTTTAAATATATTTTGTTATACCCTTTATATGTTTTCATATAAAGGGTATAACAAAATTTCTTTAAGGGTTGCCAGGATGATGTAGAAGGCAACTTAGGAAATACAAGCTAACCGAAGCTAATCAATAAGACCTCTCCAATCCGTCTGGCCAGCGAGGAGAGAGTAGGCCAAGTCCTCTGGCTGCTTTGACCAAGTACGGGTAGTACAAAGAGGGTCGTGCTCCTGCAGTGGAGACAAAAAGACCTGATGACGGTGATGATGATAAGTGCCTACCCTGTCAACGATGTTTGTCCAGTGCACGTCACTGGCATGTAGATATATAATTGACTTCCTACTACTACTCTTTAACAATTAATTACGATACTTGTTTAAGTTCTCTAACACGGCTCTACAATGTAGCATGACCTTCTCTTGCGGTTTGTCTGCTATGTCACAGGTACGAAGTCTGTGCCCAGCTGCCATAGACAATATATCACGTGTCGCGTGTATTTATCACGTGAAGTTTACACCGTGTCGTCGATAGCCGATCAATCAGTCGGTCACCCTCGGAGGGATGCCATGTCTGTCCCGATTCCCAGGCAGAGGTGTCGAGTTGCTGTCTATTTGTATACAACGTGGAATAAATTGAACCACATGCTATATTAGATCACTATATTATAATGATAATAAAAAAATCTACATTCCTATACAAATTGCCCGCGCGGCAACACACTTTTGTATGGAAAAACCGTTTTTTGTTTCTGACTATCATTTTAATTTCATTGTACTATAGTGATCTAGTACGGCCCGTGGTTCGATTTATTACGAGCATGTCCCTTCCACGTTGTATAATAGAATACTAACCGTCATATTATAAAATACGGACTAACTTCAGTGCTTGGTTTTAACTATTATTCACCCAAATCAAGCTTACAGTTTTAGTTGCGTGAAGTGTTGCGAGATGTTAACTTGTTATAGTTGGATAATACTTTAACTTTACTTTAAACAAGTAATCTAAAGTTACTTTTGCATTTTATAATAAAACGGTAAATGAGGACGAATAAAACTTTTTGCAAAAATGTGTTTACGAAGTAAGTTAAACGCGAAACATAGAGCTAAGGGTGCAACAGGAAAGTACTCGAAACAGAAAGCTAATACAATGGTAAACTACTGACAATATGTTTTTTATTTAAAAACTATTTCACTTTCCAATGGAATATATTGTATTTCATTTACAATTTCTAAAATAAACATCGTCTCAGTCGGCAATCGACATGCCGTGACCTCGTGAAATTCAGAACGGAGGGATGAGCAAACAACGTTCCAATTACCGCGCGCTCCCAGAATTCAGACCGCACTGTTAATTCTGCCGTGGGAATTGCCGCGTGTGCGCCCTTTGCCCAAATTCCAATTTTCGTTTATGGCAAGGGCTTACCTTCGCCGAATCTTTGTTGGTCAGCGAAATAATTCGGGCACGTCGTTGGAAATACTGACCATCTTATTACACAAGTTTAATATTAGCTACACGTAATGTTAAATATACTTATTGACGTGTAAAAGTGCCTGTAAAGGTCTAGTTACTGAATGTCTCTCTCTCTCTCATCTGAGCGTTTTCCCAGTTGCATCCCCAGTTGCAATGCTGAGAAGCCCGGGGTCCGCTTTCCGACTTTTTCTTTTCCACTTCGCACGGTCTTGAGCATCCTTGGCTGTAAGACGATTGGCACGCATATCATCCTTGACGACGTCAAGCCAGCACTTCTTGGGTCTACCACGCTTGCCGGGCCCCGGCGGAGGCGGCATGGCTAGTTACTGAATATACATTCGAATTTAAAATTTTTAGGTGTTATAAATACTTATATAATATATACTCTAAAAATGTATGTTTATGTTTTTCAAATTGGTTACTTTGATATTTTTACAATACTTCTATTTTCGGCTTTACTTGTTCAAATATTGTTGCAGAAATAAGTTAGTATATACATAGTTAGATTGCTTAACAGACATAACGGCCTGTTAACTACTATGTACAAACTTTTTGAACAAAAAACCTTATTTTATATTTCTTGCCGTTTTCAAAAAAATATTTATTTTCACTGGTATTTTTTGTTTTAAATAAAATATTGACTAAAAACATACAATAAATTAGGTTTTTCAAAAACAATTCATGGCTTCTTTTAAATTATTATACAGTGGTTAAGAAAATATATTGCTACTCTTTTAAATAGGGAATTAAGTCCATTGGTAATGCGAACATCTTTCTTCAAGAAAAATATTTAAATATATTACATACATACACGAATATTTGAGGAGTTCCCTCGATTTCGAGGATTCCGGCATCAGATCTTTACCTGATGACAACGTTCCCAACTTGCATGTATAGTATATAACTCCATTAATTAAAAAAAATCTAAATCGGTTAAACAACAGAAAAGTTATTGAGGAACATAATATTACATAAAAAATCATACTTATATACATTATTAATTATTAATTTATTATATAAACGCGGCATAACACAAACCTTTATTTTGTTTCTTCTAACGTTTTGAATAGGAGTTACATCCTTCAAACGTTAGACGAAACAAAGTACTAAACCCCGTTTATATAATCTATGCATACCTATAATAACACAGTAAAATAAGTGTGTCTGTACATTAAATATATTTTTTTTTTAAAACAATATTGGGTTGGCATTGGCGATGGAAATATAGTTATTGAGCAAAAATTGAAAAAATGTTTGTTTGTGTGTTTGTACACGCTAATCTACGGAATTACTGGACGCATTCGAATGAAACTTTTGTTATATAGCTGTTAAGCCTGGGCAACATATAGGGTATACCTAAATGATTTTGAAAAATGGAACATCTGATACAGAACTGTAATGGTCCAGCTAAACTATAAGAAATATAAAAATGACGCTTAAGCAAAAGTTGTTCAGCCTGATGAGCGAACAAATTCGGGGGCTTCGGTTAGTAAACTAATAATGTGTTGAAAGCGAGATAGTTTAAAAACCAATACTTATATACATTCGAATACAGAAGCTCCGCCTTTTTCGAAATCTCTTAAAAATATAGACCAACTTTATACATACTATCACGTCTTTATCCCTAATAGGACAGAAAGAGCATTTTGGATCTTGTAATATTACTTTATATTACCCATGGCTGCAAAACCTAACGTGATGATAGGCAAAAAGTTGGAAAAAAGAATCAAAATTGTAAGACATTTTCGCTTTTTCCCTTGATCGGCTTTTAAGATCTATGTGGGAAGACAAGCAGCTGGTACAGTCTATGTTTTTCTTTTCTTCCAGACCAACATGAAAGAGATAAAGGTACATTTTCACGCTTTGGTCCCTGACGGGGTAGACAGAGTCTGGGCCTTAAGACCCAAAGGCCACGCTTAGCGTGATGTTAAAGGAATCAACATAGTGAGTCAGAGGGTTGCTACTGGTAGCCGCATCGCCTATAACATGATTCAAATCTCGCCTATTAGGTGCCTATTTGGCATCATCATCAGGTATTTTTGTCTCCACTGCAGGAGCACAGCCCTCTTTGTACTACCAGAGCCATACTTGGCCAGAGCAGCCGGAGTACTTTGGCTTACACTCTCCACGCCGGCCAGACGGGTTGGAGAGATCTCATTGATGGTTATAAGCTTTGTTTGGCTTATATTTCCTATGTCGCCTTCTACGCCATCCACGGGAGGACTTGGAGTGGCTCATTCTACTTTACCGGAAACCACACGGCTATTCGGCATAGGCTTTTACAATTACGATAAAAGATTTGTAAATATTATTTTGTGGCAATCATCATCATCATATCAGCCACAGGAAGTCCACTGCTGGACATAGGCCTCCCTCAAGGATTTCCAAAACGACCGAGTTTCGAGTAAATAATACGATTTATATCAGAAACTTGATAGTGCATGTATGTTGTACTTATTGTAAGAAATATAAACATTTCCATGAAACCTCTTATTACCTTGTATATGTTTCTATGAAATAGTGAATGGACGAAGGTATCTTTTGACCAGCCTTAACGGTACTGTAGATTATATGTTTCAGTTTTACTGCCTGCTCCCACGACAACGGTATATTTTATATCACTATGTATATTAAATAGTTATTATCCAAGGTTTCAATATGTTGTTTCGTACCGAAGGTAGTCAGTCAATGGTTTATGTGCGAGTACCTATTATAAAGCAATGGATTTATTGTCACCTTAATGGTATATCCGTAGGAGTTGTCTAGTTGAACATTGACCTCTCGATATGAATTAATTCGTTTATTTCTACTTACAGATACGTGCATTACGGTTTTCTGCTTATTCTATTGTTACACGAGATCAATTCAAGCGGTATTAAAATGTAACGCAAGTATTGGCCACTAAAATGTTTGCTCTTTGATCAATATTAGAGGCATTAAATATTTTGGAGAATTTCTTTGACGACGAACAAGCGCTACCAGTGTTACCACCCAATGGCTAGAAAACTCTTGAAATATTGAAAAGGAATATGCTCGGAACATAATTCGCAAATAATAGTTTTCCTTTTAGGTATGATTTTTAAAAAGAAGAAAAAGAAAGAAGCTATATTTTCCGAATAGATTTTATTCTTACAGACAATTCCATTATAATTTTTATTTAAATACTAAATACAGACAACAGTATGTACCGATATTAACACTTAAACTAAAGTACATACTCGTACTAAGTGATCCTGTCACTACCTGTTATGTAAAGTCACGAACTTTAAGCAAATAAAGTAGAAAACATGTGCTATCAGGAAACCCCTAGTTCCTCGTGCTTTTTCTTCCAAAAACGTAATTATTTATGAGACTTTCGAGGGTTTTCTTCCGGGGTACTCTGAACTCCACCAGACAAAACCAAAAAAAAAATTCTGTTATGTTACATTTCCTAACTTACAAATCCTAATTCGTTCCAAATAACGATTGTAGTAAAAAAGTAATTATTTACATTGTATTTCTAATCAGTGTTACTGTTAGTTATTTGGAACAACAATGTATATGTTACCCACATATTTACTACTTGTTTTAAATGGTTCGTGACTCTACATAAAAGCTAGCTTAAATATTATGTAAAACACAATGATCCCTTAAGTGTATGTAGTTTTAATATTATTATTTATATTTATGTACAATGTGATTCAAAAATGAATTTGAGGTATAAAGGTAAGTAATTAAAATAATATCTTTGTAAAAAGTAATTGTGAAAAAGTTTTAAGTTTTAAGAAAGATTTAAAAAAACATGAACTCTCAAGAAAAAATAAAGAGGAAAGAATTATATAAAATTCTCAACAAAAAAAACATGTACTTAGTCTCGTATTATAAAATGGTTTTATTGCCCTTGCTATTAAAATTCTTTTTCATGGATAAAAAATACATTTGATTGTATACAAATCATGAAAGGTGATAAAAAAATCTTAAACTGTATTAATTATCAACCTTGCCTTCAGCTCGGGCGGCTAATTAATAAGATATTTTACCGCCCTAGGTGTTTATTGTATCTACATATTACCCTTCTTCCGCGTTTAAAAAAATGGATCAGAGATATTTCAGAGCACATAACTTTATAAATACATACCTATACATTTCTTGTTATTTACACATCACATATATTTACATCAATGCCTGTCTATGCATCTATTCAATGTTCTTAAAATTAATTATTACAATTAAAAATTAATAATAAATATACAAAATAAAATGCGTTGTGATTGCCAGCTATATCTTAAAATAGGAACCAAAATATCCTTACACGAAATGTTCTCAAAGAAACGCGTAAATAAATATCTTTAACTTAATAAATTAATTATACTTTAATAGATCTCTGTACAGTTAATTAATATTCACAATATATTTATTCGCAGTATGCTAAAAAGTCGCCAAATACATAATAAAAAGTTACATTATGTGAAATGTCTGTACTTGTTTGCATCGTATTGAAGGTGCTCGTAAGCACTAAAACAGCCTTTTGCTAATGCGTTAAATAATTTAGAATGATAGATAATATGTAAATGTATCATAAAAGTTACAATATTATGTAACTTTAACTCTGCGTTGAAAACGCGAATTGACAGCGTGTGGCCACGCATTCGAACTGAACTTGCTGTGAACGCGCGCGAACATTATACGTTTTATTATAAAACGCAGACTATCTTTATAACTAAGTTTAAACCATTATCCGACCAAATCAAGTTGACATTTTCAGATAAGACAATGACGTATTACTAGATATCAACTTGATTTGGTCGTATAATGGTTTAAACCTAGTAACAAAGATAGTCTGCGTTTTATAATAAAACGGTATCAGTTCGCTGCTGTTGAAACAAACCGTAGATAACAGATTTTGAAAGACAAAATTGAGTAGCAGAATTTCAAGAAAAAGGGAAAAGAAGAAAATTATTCTACTATTATATTCTATTATGCACAGATTTCTGACGAAAAAATCACATAAACACTGCGTTTTTCACTAAATAGCACTTAGTCCACTTGGTAGCCCATCGAGCCGCATCAGTCGTGGAAGTCCCGCGGCTCTGGCTTCAGCTACCACACCAGGCCCTCAGGATGCAGAGGAGGTGGGGCGTCGCCGAAGGTGAACTCAGGGGATGAAGGCCGCGGGAGCACCAGGTGGTCTGGTGGGGGGAACTGCTCGGGAAACTCGCCGCCCGGCAGCGACTCCATACCGCCTGCGAAACGACCTGCTCACGTTACTAAGCGCCTGGTACTCTTTAGTGTCAATTCGTATGTCTTACACACAACCAGGACTTTGTTATTCAGAAGTAGACATAGCCAAGGGTCACGAACATGTTTAACAAGATCCAAAAAAAACCTTCATAATAAAATGCCATCTACAGTGATCATCTTCTTATCATCAGCAATCATCATTTCAGCCTCCACAAGAAGACCTTTGGTAAATGAAAGCCTAAAGACTAAAGACAGGGGTAAAGACCCATGTGTGTGATAAATGCGTGGGTAAACGGAATCCCTGTAATCCACTTTGAAAAAGTCGCCTATACTTTTGTATTTACTGAAACAGATACATTGTCACGTCTTTTATCCGTGACGGAGAACTAGAGCCCGTGAGACCCAAAGGCCACTTTTAACGTGTTCATAGTGATTTTAAATTTTAATACGGCAAATTAATCAATACTAATAGCTTTATTATAGAACACCTAGAAAAGTGTACCAACCTGGCTGATTAAACGGCATCGTCGGCGGAGGGTGGAAGAAAGGCGCATCATGGTGGAACGGCGGGCCATAGCCAAACTCGAACTTGCCATCTGCTGTCGCGAAGTACGGAAACCCCGGCGGCCCCTCCTCTAGCCCTCCCGGCGACAAGTTCATGGGGAACCCTCTCATCTTGCGCGAAGACCCGAAGAAAGGACCTCGCCCCATCGATGTTAGTTGCTTCAGGCGCCGCTCTTTCGATCGCTTGTTTTGGAACCACACCTGTGGAAGAAGATTGGATTTAGTTTGGTGATAAAGGAAGCTTTGCCTATTTTACATAGAGATTTTGTAAAAAAAACGTGTTTTTTTTTCAAAAATAGAGAAATTTGCCCAACAATGGGACAAAGCTGATTAATGTAATCTTCGTCAAAGAGTACATAAAAAAATTATCTTCTAAAGAATATAACCAAATACCTTCTTTTTTATAACATCAAAATTTAGTGACATTATAATTTCCAGGTCTCAAAGTGTTCTTTTTAAGTTGTATGATACTTAATTTTTTATGATTTATTTATTTTGACTCGACAAAGTACTAAGTATATAACCGATATACCTAATTCATGTTTTTTTAACTATTTCAACTCTATTTGTATAAAAATATTACAGGTATAATAAATTGCAAAACTATATTTTACCAACTGAAGTACAAACATTTAGGAAAGCTTAATACTATATGTGTCATTGTAGTGAGAGAGTTATGTGAAGTTATGTCGCATAAGCCGTCATTTGAGTTCATATAATAATTAAATTCTTACATAAATCTGCCTACACGTAATAAAAATACAATACTTGTCACGCCGAGAAATATATGTGTATGTAAACCACAAAATTTATTCTGACGATCCGTCTTTTGTTAGGCATATCAGTGTCACCGTTAAACTCAACCGCAAATAAAGGAGAAATATTCTCTGCTTTTTAAACCAAAAGTGTGGATCCGCTTTGTCGGCGCATTCTCTTTTTTATCGCGTCTCTGTGGTAGAACACTATTTGTTTTATGGACCATGAAATTCACAGGTTTATCGTAGTGAATTGTCTCTTGCGAATGTAAATTGACAACCTGTATCCCACAAATGGACGTAGGTACATCACATTTTCAAGAATACAGCATCAAAGCCTACAGAATCATTGGTTATCCCTTAAGTAGGCTCTTAAGTTCAAAGTTCAAGTAATCAGTGTCGGCTTAAGCAGACTTGAAGACACAAATGAAAAAGACAGTTTTACTTAATCCGAACTTAGGCATAAAGTAAAAGTAAAAGCAAAGACTCAGACGACAAACCACTCTAGAACCGCTCTACCCCACCTAGAATCTAGGGAATTAAGTATATTCTACTGAGCCAATAGATGCGCAAAATTCAAGCCTTAATTTTCTAGACATAGTGATTAGATTCGTTTTGTAGCGCGTGCAAAATGCAATCTAGATTTTATAGGCAAATTCCTTCGTATATTGGTCGGCAGCCAAGCAAAGCCAACACTAAAATTATATTGCCTAGGTTTTTAAGTCTAGACTATTCGAAGCTGAGTATAAAATTGGTGTAAAATATAAACTATACTTTAGGTTCACGGTGCGTTACCGTTGCGTGTTCGAGAGCCTAATATGATATGAGTCGTGAGAGTTATTAGTGAGCATCTCATCTGGCGCACACGCCGTCTCGTGTGTAAGGGTCATTATATTCGACATGGATTTAGGTAGGCGGGTTGCCTAAAAATTTAGTGCCACGGTTTAGTTGGCATTGACCCACCTACGCTTGCAACAAGGCTATGTCGAGAACGTAATTAAACGAATCATTGCTGCAACAGCAGGGATAAAATTTTATGGAAATTGTTCGATGAAATGTGATACGAATGAGAAGTTAGAAATGGCATTTAGTGTTTCTATTACACATTTCCTATTAAGATCATAAGGAAAATTCGCATTCTCTTGACCTTGCTTACGTAAGAAAAAAGTGGCAAAAACGAAATGCGTACCTAGCTGAGTGCTGTAGAAAATTGGTTTTCAATGGTCTGATGCGGCAAGGACGTGAAATTCTAGTCGCTTCCTTTCCAATTTACCTTTTGTCATATGATAGTCAAGAAGTAACATAAAACTGTTGAGTTAAGTAATGTTTCACATAAAAACAGTTTTTTTAACATAGACAACAGAAAGTACCACATTTGTGCGACAATCCATTGTCTGGCAGACGTAACTGACATAACATTTGATCGGTACTACTTTTGCTCGACATCAATTTTGTTCGACCAATGTTTGACTGACATAAGTCCAAGATTTTGGTCACTTACTTCATTAATGCAATTTATTATGTTTAACAAAGACTACTTTTTATTTTAATTACTGGCTGAAAAGAAAACAGGTAGATTTAAGGTTATGAAGAATAGAAATAACGTAAAAAAATATAGGATCTTGAGCATCATTATTATCTGCGTTTCGATTTTTTGACGAATCCAACAACACACACAGTCACAGGGTGGTTACTTTTTAATTACTGGCTGGAAATAGTGATCACCGTTACAACTAATGAGTGTGCATAAAAATTTAAAAAGAATAGAAAACATAAACAGCAGGGTCATTCTTGGTCACGCGTGGGGCTAGGCCCCGCTGCGCGCGGTCCTTTGATCGCGCCGCGCGCCCTGCGCCAACGCATGCATTTGCACAGAAAACACATTTACAACCTGCTGGAAGCAAGACTGATCCAATTCTCGATCTGTGATTTTGATTAATGGCTAATTTTAATCGAACAGTCCTTTGTCGTGCCTGAGTTTAAAACCTATTTGTAGAGTATGAGACAATACGTTTAGACAATGATAGATAGGTGCATTTTCACAAGCAATGGTTATATTTTAGGTCGAGCGGGTCAGATAAGTTAGGTACGTTAGGCAGGGTAGGGCATATAACTAATAACTAAATAGATAATTGTTATCTGTGACTTTTCCAAAATTGCTTACTGTGTGTAATTACAATCACCATATCAAGTCGCTAACTGTGCATTGGTAATTCTGTGCTGTTCTCCCTTATGGGCAGATGATAAGAACCTGTCGTATACGAGTAATAATAAACTAAAAACATACTTTCCCCCAAACTACACAACTGATTCTGATAAAATTTCTATGGGACCACCTGACAAGCATGCCCTTTCAAACAGAAAATATTTTTCCAAATCGGTCCAGGCGTCTTTAAATAATCGGTGAACATACATAAAAAGATCGCGACGAACTGATAACCTCCTCTTTTTTGGAAGTAGCTTAATAAAAGGATGATCTAACAAAACACTGGTTAAAAGTTATTATATAAGATTTGCAACGAAAACTTTGAAGGCAAATAGCACCTACTTTGCCTGTCTATGGCACCCATAATATCAAAACCATAACATATAGGTATTTATAACTCTAACTTTCTATCTAGTTTTTAAGCAATTAATATTATAGATTACTATCAGTATTAATCTGGAAATCAAACAAACCAATAACACAAGCTTGCAACCTTCCGCAAACCACAAAAATGTTAGGTAAGTACCTAAAGTTCCTAAATATAACAAAAGAAATATATGGACCTTTGACTTTTAAGTGGCATTACCAGTAGACAATTATAACAGTAGTGTTCGCCTTGAGAGCGATATAAGCGGTCAAATTGACGTGTTCCGTTAGTTAATGTCCAGGCATTAGTTTTATTACTTAATAGCCATCATTGAATCGACAGAATTGAGACAAGAATTTTGTAAATATTATGATAGTTTACGAAATTGCTTTTATGGGTGGATCATTTCGTTTAACAATTACAAGTTACATCATTATTCGTCGCATGACTGAGGATAGAAGTAAGTAATACAAACGTTTTCTCATCCTATTTTAGTTGATATGTCTTGTCCCTTTTACTCTTTTGAATATTTGTTATTGTAAGAAAAAGACAAAACATATTTTAACCAACAGAGGTTTGACAAATCTTTGTAAATTGGGATAGGTAGATATCTAATGTAGATAACCCCTACATTAGTATCTAGAGAAATTACCAATTGAAAGCAACTTATTTATTTTAGAAACCGGTAAAAATTTTTGAAAGAGGTTCAGTCCATGATACTGAACTAGTTTCTGTAAAAAAATGTATTCAAAAGCGATAAAAAAATTCGTCTTCCCATAAAAAATCCGTTTGGCTAAGCGCTGATTTGTATGGGTGGCCGAATTTTTTTTCCGGTTCTCGATAATTGTGTTTATGGCAACTAGTTTAGTTTTATGGACTAAACTTGTTCCAGGATTTTCGCTGGTGTATTAAAAGTAACCCTGTATACTTTAATGTGGGCGATATGGAAATCGCTCATTACACTACGATTGGGAGTGGGCAACTGTATCGAGCGGTAGATCTTCTCTTTTCTACTGATATATAAAAATCAGTGAGTGCTGTGCCTGTCTGTGCTTCATTTATTCTTTTAAAATACGCTAGTCATTGAGCAATTAATCTCACAATTCAAAAATTGAGTGAAGCCCTTTTAGAAAAAAATCGTAGTCCTATAGTATAATGTCATAACGTTGTTAGACTGAAAGTGACATTTATATATAATTAATAAAAGTAGGTATGTACTTATTGTGCTTTAGACCATTAATTTATTTCTTGCTTCTTATTCATTCAAGAACTAGACTGCAATGGCCAGGACTTCAGGGCAGAACAAAATAGCGCAGACAGGAGTGAGTTCATAATAACTGACGACGATGATGCTTTAGATCTTACGACTCTATAAAATCAAAGACTAAGAAAGAATATGCTCTATATATCAGTGACGTGCACAAATATTTTTGACAGGGTAGGCATTAATCTTACCTAAATTATAGGATTTATAGGCTACATATCATTATACGGCTGCATATCAAGTATCAAGCAAAATACATTTTTCGCTAGTATCCGATATTATATTATATTTGGCACAGGTGGCTGTATGAAATTCACGTTATTACTGTTTATCATGCCGATAGGTACTAGTATTTTTGTGAGGTGTGTCCATAGCATGAGTTAGTGTAGGGTGAGGACGATTCCCCAAGCCGCAGGACGGAACGCACGCGCAGCGGGGCGTCCGCCGAACAAGCCGCGCGGTGTTAAACACTATATTTCATACGTTGCCGCCGCGAGGGGCCATTCTCTTACCGTAACACTGACGCCTGGGAATATCGTAAAACCACAGTTTTAATACCTAAGATCCAAGGTTTGTTCGATATGGGAAATACTCGCAAAATGACCTGTCGTAAAAGCCCTGTTTGCGGAATGTCTTATTCTGAGGTATTTTATTAGCGACATTACTTGTCTTAAAAACTTGTGGCGAAATTTTTATACTTAAAACTTTGCTTTATGCTAATTTAGAAAACAGACATTATTTCCAAAAATTGCATAATAAACACTTATTTGTACTTACGTAAAAGTAAAATAATTGTTAAATGAAATTTTATAAAAATCACCGCACCAATTTAACATTTTATGTCGACTTTCGTTGCACATTTGTATTATATTATTTAAATAATTAATAAACAAAAATAAAGATAGGAGTAGGTATTTTTAATCATACTTTTTGCACTAGGACGTTTTGCGAACAGCAATGTCGACAAAACCCAAGCACAACAGCTAAATTGTCATTTAGATTGCGTTTTCAAAATTCGATTTAAATTGACGTAAAAATACTAGCTAAATAATATCCCAGTCTGCTATCTAGCATTGTTTTATTGGTGTTATTAAACGAAACGTTATTAATAATTAACGATGAAGTTTCATGTTAGCTGCCGACGTTTTTACGAGTCGCTTTTGCGGAATGTTGGAAGTTTTATAGTTGGTGTCGTAACGTAAAGTATAATGAGAGGATGCGCGTTTTGTTTAGGAAATATTAGATTTTTAGGATTCAATAACGTAAATTTGAATCCTTTTAATATCGCTGTGTCATTTAACTGTCATGACAAAACTTTTAAAATTAATTCTCTTGGTACGTTAGTTTTATAAGTAATTTAAACATTACAGCCAGGCAAACATGTTTTGAGAACACAAAAAAAAATATATAGGCCCAATTCTAATTAACATTATGTCACAGTACACCAGTAATTCTACATAACACTATGAAAGTATGTCATATTTTGTATGTATGGAATAGTCCAGAGTAAAGGACCACAGTGCTTAACAAAATGGTAGTCGACAGATTGGAATCAGAAATCCTAAAATACTGATAACCCAGTAGCTCTAAAATCCATCAGAATCTAGTTACCCTATTTAGTGATTTTATGACTAAAATATGTACCAATTTCCCGACAATTTCCTACGGAACAAAACCCGATGATCTTGGTATGGAACCATCTATGATCGATTTTAACTCGCTCCATTTTTTAACGTTGACTGGTGGGTGGGAATCGCCCAGGCGGCTGGCATAAAGAGATGATTAATAAGAGTTGGTCCTGGACATTGTTCTGGACCCTCAGTATAAATAACGGACTACCTGCAGCCAGCGCCCCCCAGTGCTAATGAGGAGACATTATAGCCTGGATACTTGCTTGTTTAGTCAAAAGGTTTGTAAGGAATAAAATGGCGATGTTGCTTGCAATTTTGGAATATTTTCATTGTTGTCATCATTAAATTGTGACAGCATTATTATAATGGTGTTTAAAAGATTGCATTATATTGAAAAAAATAATAATAAGCCCCTTTAGATCTTCGATTTCATGCGATGGTCTAGATTCTAGATCATGATAGCACAAAACTGAAGACAGATTGCAAAATAACGAGATCAGTGTTTACCAACATTTTGTGACACAGCTGATAGGAATCTTAAGACCAAATCTTGCGACATCCGGGTATTGTACTAAAATAGAACATTATAATCTGGCGACTAAGGTGAACTAGTAATTTTGGTTTGGAGCGTTGAGAGCGACTCTGCGGGCGGTCGGCACCCCACCGGGAGCACACAATATATGTACCTATAATACCTACGTAACCAACAGTTGTGCTGACCGTATTTTTTGTTTCCATTTTTCGTTCCGCCATAAACTTTATTGTACGCGCCATATGGGACGTGGATGCGAATTTTGGGCACCCTAGCGGCTTGAATTATGATGGACATTATCAACTTATCGTAATTTTCATAACATTACATAAATTGCTGCAATTTTGTCAAAAACATTGTGATAGAGTTAAATTAAATTATTGAACATATAGTATACCTACTTATGTAGTCTAAAAAATAAGGGCAGGTATTTAAGTACCCTAATGTGCATTAAAGTTAAATTAATTATAGTACACTTTCTTCTGCTAAGAACATTGAAAAAAGGTTGAGATTTCAAAAAAGGAACGTGATGTAAGATGGCGTCGCTGAAGACACGACCACACCGCACGCGCACCTCATGCGCCATCTAGAGCCAATTGGCGTGGCTTGCAAGAGTAAATTGTTTCCTCGCGAAATTCTACAATAAAACCTCCTCACCTCCTTTGATGTTGTTAATTTAAAATTGTTCAGCATTCTTGCTCCGTTGTTTTGGAAAAGGACCATCGCAATGGAATGATAGGTGTTAACAAATGCAGATACTATATTTTTTCCTTTTTTCACTCGTGCTTAAAAATACATTTGTACAATTTGAAAATATTTTTTGTTTAGCTTAGGAACTTAAATTGCAAACAAAAAGAATGCTCCGAACGAAAAACACACAGACACTATAGCACGGCGTGTCCCAAAAAGCATAAATTTTATTGGTTAATGAATTAACCCACTTAAACGTTTTCACGGTCAATAAAAGCGAAAAATTTCGGTTTTCGAATTCTATTATTACGAAATCGTGATTGAGGCCGATTGGGCCCATGGTACTTTACCTACGGACTTACTATAGCACTTATATTGATATAACCTCTACTTTTGTGACATAAGTTACAAGTTTATTAAAATAAAGTCATAAAATAAAACATTTTACCACAAAAATTAATGTTTCAACTTGAAACTGGCCGTGTGTCATCTCTACAAAAAAAAATGCACTCTGTCAATTTTACCGCCAACTCGCTCGTCGCGTCAGATTAATCTAAATTTAAAAAGTGTGTTCTCAATGTTCACTCTGCTAAATTGACTGCACGCAGTATGTTTTAGTGATTCCAATTTGTGGCTTGTCTTATTTTAGTTAATTAGATGTTCGCCGCGATGATGTCGGTATTTCTGTCGCTATTTTTGTTTACCTTCTATAAATCGTAATTATTTTGTGACGCCTCGTTTATTTTTGTTTTAAAAAGTTCAAAAAACTTACGCAGCCTACCTATTTTATGTATATCTATGGTTTATTAATTGATTAAAATCATTATTGACCACAATAATACAAAGGTGAACTTAATGCTAATGCATTCTCTACCAGTCAACCTGTAGGAAAGCAGATTTTTTTTATTTAATTCGTTTAGTTCTTTTATTTAATAAAATAAGAAACTGGACCATTATGATAGTATTATAGATATGTGTATTGTATACTACATATAATTAACGATACAATACAAAAAACTTTATCAACCATAGTAATATAAATATTACATAGAGTGTCATACCCGCTACTGACTTATCGTTTATGTAATGGTTGTAATAGATAAAGCAGGTAATAAAATAACCTACCTACGCAAAATAATTAAATAATATTCCTAATACACATAAAACATGACCCATTTGTTTTCCTAACAGAATTCCATTTTTAATTTGAGATAAGTGAAATTACGAGTCTCCCGCCAATACGCATGTTTGAAATTCGAACTTATCAGTACGTTAGTGATAACGCTCCGGCGGGTGATTGGTCACGGTTTTCAAAATGGCGGATCTTAATTCGCATGTGTTTTACTGTTGCACATATAGATTTAACGACTGTAGATAGCTTATCGGTAGTCGAACCAAATGCCTTTAACAGAAAATGCAGCTCTTTTTTCAATCTTGCTTTTAAAATATTACACGAGTTCTTTCTCAATTCTTGATTTCTATTCTATTAAAATCTCACCTTAGAGGAGCATTAGTTCTCAAGGGTAAATATCGTCCCTACCTTTTTCCTCAGTCCCTTAAATTGATCGATGGAGATTTTTCTTTTTTTACTTTTGGATAACTTTGATTCCAAACTATACTGCGATTATTTGTAAAAATAAAAACACATAACATAATAACTGTTCAACGCTCTTTCTACCCATATTTCAGATATAATAATAAAAAAATCGATATATTAAATAAATAAATGAAAAACTCTCACTAGAACTAAGGGGGACAAAAAGTGTGAAAATCAGGAATTTGTCATACTAACAACAGATGAGAGTGACAATGAATCAATGAGTTTTTGTTATTCAGTTACTACCGCTTCCGTGAGTTTTTGCCGGTGTCTATGTATTTGGGAAATAGTATTTATGAAGATATAAAAATGTGGTCCTTCAGGACATTTTAGGAATTTTGATAGATAGTACTAAAAGTACTAAAGTAATACAATTTCAGAAAATGTGTCACAAATAAATATGCAAGCAATGCATTAATCAGCTCTTGATCTACTAGCATATCTGTAGGTATTGAAACGAAATGAACTTTTCTCGATAAAGAGCAGAACAGAATTTAGGTTGACTGGAAGAAAAAGCCTTGGGCTTTAAGTCCACATGTTATATTTTTGTAATAAAGTTATAGTATTTTATGCAACAGTTGTATAATAACGGTCAAAAAATGCAAGTGGCGCAGGTTACGATGCGAGCCTCGGCGAGCATCGTAATTAGACGCCATCGAGCATTTTTTGACGTACTTATACAACGTTGCATACAATACTTTTTCTACGACTATATTTACTAAATAAAATACAAAAACAAACAAAGAAAATATGAAAATGTTTGACGTATGTTTGGTAAACCAGATTTAGAATATACAAGTACTGATCTATATGGTATCTATGGTAAACTTTTTTTTTAATTGACGTCTTTTTAGTGACTGTAAAAAAAACATTTTTTTCTTATGTTGGCAGTATGGTAAATGTATAGAAAAAAAAGTTCTACGTCTATGGCTAGGCGTATCGTTTTAGTGAAATAACGACACATGTGCTATTATGAGGCATAGAGTATAGACTTTTTTCTGCAATCATATTATCAATGTTCTTTTAATAGTGTTCAGAACCATTTAAAAGACAGATAACAGTACAGGAGTAGAAAAAATAAATAACATACAGGTAGATATTATTTTGGGCATATAATTAATAAAAGTGTTACATACTTTGGGCGCATTTTTTTTTCGAATTTTGCAGTATTTGGAATTAAATATTTTAACACGGTTTTACTATAGTCGGAAAAGGACTACACTACGTGAGTAAAACCGTGTTAAAATATTCAGCTAAGTTATCTCACGTTAGTTTTAACAATATTACAAAGAAAAGAAATTTCCCGTCTTGCAAATATATATCCGGGCAAAACGAAGGCTAAAATATAAATACTATAACCCTGTACCTTCTCGAAGACGACTGTCCTCGACCGTCACGGTCAACGAGGGCCTCCAACCTCCACACTCAGCGTGACCGCTCTCGCTTCCTACTAGCCATTCTGCAACCATTGTAAGATGGCACAGTAGGTAACACGAAAACTACAAGTTGAAACTGTATCTTCTACATACGAAGAACTCGAATAGGGCCTGGTTAAAAATATATTTTTTTATTTAGTCCGTCAACTGTATTGTCTATAAACAAAGTAAAATCTCTCAAAAATACAACGCTTCGAAGTTTCAAAGTGGGTGTGATTTACGTCACCTTTGGTAAAAATCTGATCGTGACGTCACGCGAATTTCAAATAAGCTATCTATAAGTATCTTCGTCATTGTTTGCTAATCATAGAAAAGAAATAAAGAAAACACGTATACCTACCATACTTTTTTATAATCTATCTAATGAGCCAAAAAAATAATTATGTCCACATCTAGATTTTACATGCTTCTAATGTGTATTTGTTAACAAATTACTCAAGGCGTAATAAAAATAAAGACTTGGTTCTGGATATTTTGAGTTTCTTACGGCGTCTTTGCAGAAGTGGTCGTTTCGAAACGCTAGTAGTTCGTGACTTTTGCATTAAAATAATGATCACAAAAAATAAGCTCTCGAAAAAAAAGGCATCACATTCGCTGCTCGATGTACTAATTACCTAATGACCCGGTATTATAAGTACCCAATATTTATTTAAGAACGGGTAATACATATATAAAGTATAAATATATATAATAGGTTGCTGAGGTCGCATAAAAATATTGATCAATAACCAGTACCTAGGTATTGCACCTAGTGTTTCTTATTCCTTTAATACGTAGTAGGATACGAATATTCGAATAATTTTTTCGGTAGTAAATGTTGATGGCATTGGCAAACCCGATAGCAAATGATAATAAGATGTTGCAATTTTTTTTTTGATTTTGTTTTTATGATTTTCTGTTATTTCATTATTCTATTTAAAACAGTAAGACTGTTCTCACAAATTCAACTAATATTGGTACTTATTGTTTTATTTTAAAAATTATAATTCATAAATGCAGTCAACACATATATTGGCCATCCATCCACTCCATCATCATAATATATTATTTTTTAGCATTTATTTTTAACCGACTTCAAAAAAGGAAAAGATTATGAATTGTACCTACTTTTATATAATGTATGTTTTTTATCTCTTCTTTCCAAACCATTCATCATGAAAAAAATTTAAGGGTAAGTTCACATAATAATGTGTGTATACTTCATCAGCAGGTTTTTTTTGTCTCCACTACAGGAGCACGTCCCTCTCTGTACTACTAGAGCCATACATGGCCAGAGCGGCCAGAGGACTTGGCCTACACTCTCCACGCTTGCCAGACGGGTTGGAGAGGTATCATTGATGTTTATAAGCTTTGTTCAGCTTGTGTTTCCTAAGTCGCCTTCTACGACATCCACGGGAGGACTTGGAGTGGCCCTATTCTACTCTGCCGGAAACCACACGGCCAATACGCGTAGTGGCGTTTGTATACTTATGTAACAAGAAATCATAAAAATAAAACAAATCATTCGATAACCAGACAAAGGTGAGAAAAAGCAGTAAATTATACGACAAAAACCAACAGCGACACTGAATTGAACGAATTAACATCAAAAGTCCGATATTGTCACGTCGCGTAGCCGCAACCCGTGAAAGCCTTCTGCTACGTGCTTCGCTGCGGATCCTGCATCACAGCGGGCAATGAACTTTACAAAATGATATTATATGCTATCATAATAACGAGAGCTTAGAACGGCAGCCCAATACCTTATGTGTGCAACAGCAAGAAGCTATTTTTTGATAATTCATTAAAAAGTGCAGGCTGGGCAAGCCTGGAAAACGTTGGAATGATGACGTATTTGAAAAGTGGCTGCAGGTCGCACAAAATCGGGATAAGTGGAAGGATATGGGGAGACCTTTGCCCAGCAGTGGGAGAAATAAGGTTAAAGAACACAAATTAAAAAGTGAAACATGCATGCTTAAATGTTGTCAAACGTCAAAAGCAAAAAAAAAACATTTCCTAACTAAACATACCTAAGTACTATTGAAGAAAAGAAGAGCATCAATTCATAAGATTATTTGAGCTATGAATAAAAATATGTATAAAATTCATTCAGTCACATCTGATGTCTAGACATATGTTTGATGTGACTGAATGTAGTATATATATATTTATAGAAGGACATAGTAGGATAGGATAGCATATTAGTAGGAAGTAGGATAGTAGGATTAGTAGGAGAGGACAGTAGGATTGATACCTTAAAAAAATTGGAATTTGGTGCTTATCTTTATTTTTAAGGGCGGCCAACCCGCCTTACTTTTTATACAAACGCTCGTATGTGATTATGGCGTTGTAACAGATCTTTCTTGGAAAGTTTTGAACTAACAGGAATGAATCTTGTGCGCTATATCTAGGTTTCTATCGAAATTAAAAATTTAAATTTGGAAAAACAAATTCAGTATAAGTCTCCAAAAATCTGCTTATTTGTACAAATTTTACCTAAACTTCGGCCGATCATATAGTACTCATGAATTGTTAAAGTAAAGAAAATATTTGCATAGAAACCTTGCAAATTTAATGAAGATTCTAAATAAAAAATATTTATTTCACACACTCGTAAGGCTAACTGAAAAACACGTATTACCTGGAACAAGTTTTATGAAATTTCCGCACCCTATGAAAAGTTAATATTCGTTCAATGAATAATAAATAATAATACTAATTTCGTACAATATGGAGCAAACTGAGCGCTCAGGTGCTATCTCTCTTTTTTCACTTTGCTTTTTTTTCTATCATTGCGCTGGATGAAACAACAAGCATTTTCAACCATGCTTGCGTTGACGATAGACAGACCGGGAAGGGCGCTCTTAAGCAATGTTTTTTTAAAGTGTGTTGAGTAATAAAATGTATTATTTTTAAATTATTAAATTTTAAGACGTATTTGTACAGGTAAGTCCGGAGAGAGAAAAGTTTAAAAGACATTTACAAATATAACAAAAATATTATCGTGTACCTACATCAATATTGTAAGGTATGTAGCTAGTTCTGTGATATTTTTAATGTGACGAAATGCTAGAAATCAGTGTTACAAAGACTGAAGTCGCCTGCTTTTGAAAATGAAAATAATTGAATTCTATCTATCGTGCTGAAATTTAAGTCCTCTTAAATCGTGGCCAATGTAATTTATAGCGGTAATTAAACAAAGTGTGCACTCAGAAAATGGACATACAAATTACTAGCGGGTAACAGGTTAATCAAAATATTTCAAAATATGTAAGAAACGGGTCGCGTAAAGATAATCGCAGTCTGTGTAGGTTGTTAACGCAAAATGCCCTATTCGCAAAACGTCTTTTAATCTCCAATCTACGATAATCACAGTCTGTGTAGGTTGTAAACAAAAAATGCCCGATTCGCAAAACGTCTTAATCTCTAATCTTTCTTTTTTTTTAAACTAATTTAACGCCTTTACATTAATTGATTAATGAGTCATTTGACATACTAGACATCTGTTTTTACGTTCAAGCTTAAGATACTTAAGTTTTAAAATGGTTTACAAGATGCAAAGAAATATCTATAAGTAAATTATGTAAAGTCAAATAATTAAATTCTTGATGCATCATGTTATATCTATAACTCGGAAATTTCCCGAATTAATGTTTTGTTAAATTAAGGCCATACCCAAATTTTCCGGGGTCCAGTGGCGCCGCCATTTAAAATGAATCATTTAAAAGGAAACGGAGATATCATTCAAAATTGTGTCTTGGTCAAGCCCTAGATAACCCTTAAAACTATTTTATGAACTACTGTTTTTAATTTAAAGTGCGAACGTGAAGCTTTTCTACGCACATTAGCTAAAAGTGGCCGTTTTTCGCAAATGTGCGTAGAAAAGCTTCACGTTCTCACTTAAAACTACAAAAAGTAGTTTAAAAAATACTTTGAATGAGTATCTAGAACTTGACCAAGACACAATTTTAAATAATATCTCCGTTTCCTTTTAAATGATTTATTTTAAATGGCGGCACCACTGGACCCCGGAAAATTTGGGTATGGCCTTAAACATTTTGCTGACCAAGCATTTGGAAAATCGGTCGTACTTATTACGAATAGGTCATTCTGCGCTTAGGTAGTATAGCGTAAGCAAAATTAATTTGCTATAAGCTGGCTACTCTAGGAACTGGTGGCGGAGATATAATAAATCATATCAGTCGTGGGCCGCCATGATGGATGACCATACCACATACGTTTACATGAAAGCCTAGGGCTGTAAATCCTGAGAGACAAATAGAAAAACAATTAATTTTACGTAGATATCTTTACTAGTGAAATAAAGTTACAAACAATAGACAAGTTGAATTGTTAGCTTTATCGATATTTTTCTAAATAGATATATCGATATTTTTTCACAGAAAATGGAATTACAATGTTTACAGAATGTTAAAAAAATATTATAATAATTTTCAGCCAGCACCATTACGTTAACTCTAGATTTTGACCTCCTTAATAGATATCTGACAACCCTAATCCAACGAATTGAGATATTACTATTACTTATTCTTTGTTTTTTTGTTTACGGGTGCGTATATACTGCGTACTATTGAGCATAATGAATTATCGAGCAATTGTAAATCATCAGAACTATTAGAGTGTTTTGATATCATGCGTTTTTAAAATTCGATTGAGTTCGTTTTGTGAGCTTCCAGTAACCTTTTGCCCTATGAAGTTCTATTCTATAATATAAAATAGACCAAAAGTCTAAAACAAAAAAAGATGACCTAGATATACAACATTTTATTTGAAGCACCACAAACATAATATTAGTTACAATATCAAAGGTTCATAAAATAAATACCTTACAAATGAGAATAAATATTATTATACAATATATAACTTAACCTAAAAAAAAATAATGTTAACATAGCAGATTGTGGATCATACCTACACCACAGTCGCTATTAGCAGTCTAAGAAACCGTAACAATTTTTATGAATATTTTAGTAGAAAATAGGCTATTTATCCATGCAATGATGACCTATCATGTCATGCTCCTCTATAAATACATAACATCGATATTATCGTGCGTACCATACCAGGTGCGCGATATTTTATAATGTAATGTAAATGTTCAGTTCATGTTAGATTTTTTCAACACTTTCCAGGTGATGATACCTACGACAGGTTACATGCGTTGAATTTATTATCGACACGAAAGCCACACTTTTTAATGCAAAATTTTTGCTTCTTAGATAATAATTTTAAACTGTGAGACGTCGTAAATAATAAATTACGGTATAAATTAGTGTTAAAATATACTGGCACCCACTATACAACAAATGCAAATTAAATGTCATTGATAAATAATTCAGATTCAATATGTGATTTGTATTTATGATAAATATAGATTAATAACCGTTTGTAACAAACAATTGATTTGTTTTGAATACTTATTACGAGAAAAGGGACATAAGAATTTATAAGGTAAGGCCCAAATTGACTGATGGCGAGCCTAGGGCGATCGGGCATTAAGCCCTACGCAATATTAATGTGCCACATTCTCACCCAGGGCAATAAAATAAATGATGTAATTTTTTGTCCGCGCGGGGTGCTTTTGTCCCAGTGTGCACGCCGCGTCGGCAACTTTGCATCGCTTTGTGTCCGCCGCACAGTAAGCCCACGGGACGTCTTCTAGACAAAACATTTTAGGCGCCGCTCTCCACTTTTTCTAAACCCAAAAAATATTTCGCAATGTAACCTACTCGAGCATTATTGACGTGGCTTTTTGTCATAATTAATAATTTATTGCTTTCGTCAAACACTTTTGTTAGACCGCACCTGCGTATATCTATCGCAAGGTGCTTCTGTCTTGTACTATAAATCATAAGCCAGTTCGAATCATTTATAAAAAGTTTAAAAGAAAGCAAACGTGCTACAGAATTGTGATCAAAATTTGTTGAGCTCTATTAAAAAACGCAGTACCGTTGCCCCATCGAAATAAAGTTACTATAGGTCGAGTTTTAATTCTTTAAAAAACTACGGCAGACTGGTTATTTTCCGGCGCAATCGACCATAACACCGCAGCCGCAAGACGAAGGCAAGATATTTCATGGGGTTTAATGCACAATAAACGCACTAAACGTCATCTTTTGATGCAAATCCCGCTACGCGCCGTACACTCAACATTTTTACGAGAATTGACACGAAATGCGCCGGTAAAACATCTATTTTATTGTTCTTTCATGCATACTGCAGCCGTTGTTTTAATAATAACGATTAAAATTAAGAATTTATAGCAATAAGCCCGCCGTTTTAGATAAAGTGCGGATTCGACGGCGTGCGATTCGGACAAACAGCCGGCCGTAATGGTTACTGCATACATTTCACGAGCAATGACACTGCCGGCGTCGAACGTGATGCGTAAATTCAAAAATATTGCGTTTTCTCTTCGAATCCAGCCAGCATTATTTCTTTAGTGTATTAAAAAATATCGAACTTATTTTACCTACCTACTTACTAATATAAGTTCGTTTTTTTATTTTAAATTACGTAATGTCTTAAGTACATACTTACTTTATTTTTTGTTACAATCTTGATATTTATTTTTATTTAAAGGCAATATAACCAAAAGTTTCATACAATTCTAGTTAAAACAATGCTTCATTTTGAGATATAAATTCTAAGGCCGATGAATTAAAAGATGGAACAGACGATCATAAAACTCCGGTCGGCTTCGAACGCGTTCGCGTTGTAAAGCTGTGGTCACACAAGCATTTACCCGTTTGCCTCATAACTCGTGGAAGTTATAGTATTTGGGGCAGTTCAAAGTGGCCGACGGGTATTAAAAAATGAGATATGGGCGTGCGACCGTCCGATATACGGCTCATTCAACTCCGATCTCCATCCTGACGTTTCCATGGATTTGGTTGCGACTTCTTTTTAATTGATAGGTTTATTTTATAGCTCGAGTTGTTCTAGAAACGTACCGGCTACATAGATTTCAAATAAAGGTAAAAATAAAATTTTATCTCTGTCCAGCCTGTGACTGACCATAGACAACGCGCGCCAACTAACGACCACAGACTAGTGCGCGCATTAAGGCGGCCACACATGACAGATACATTAATCAGGGCGACTCGTTGGTAGCCACCGGTGACATAATAACATGTTCGCGACTACGCTGACAAACAGTTTTTATCGCAGAGCTATCAATCAAGTGGTGACACAAGCTTCCGTGTGGGAATTACTTTCTTGATGTACTCGTAACTATCGATATAATAAAATATACATACATTCAAAGAACAAATGCTCACATTTAGCAGCAGAGGTCTAGATTTGAAATTAAAAGTGTTTTTTATACATGAAAAAGTAATAAGATGTAATTATTTGACAGAAGCGTGAGAAGACGATCAAATTAAAAGTTAATGCATGTTCATCCATAAAGCCATGTAGGATGTAGGTAAGCACAGAACACTAAATTATAAGCTGAATTAGAACTTTTATGTTCATGTACTTAATTGTAGATTATATCAAACTCATAAATAAATGCAGAAAGAAATTATTAATTTAGACTATTAATTGCCGAGATGAACATAAGTATCAATAAAATTATGATAAGTTCTTAGGTACCTAATTTGCCGAGCTCTATTGTAACTGCCAATGCTAACTAAATAGAGCTCGGGATCTCAAACACGAAATTAAGTGAATTTAAAGAAACGATTAACGCCTTGATGAATATTAAATAGTTAATTGTAACTACATTCATAACGATAACTAGTATTGCCATAGAATAATTAGTAATGATTAATGGACGGACTCTAAATTATAAATGCTAATTGAGAGACTTCAGTAGATATTCTTTAAATTATAAGGTAATTTGTAAATAGTAACACATCGATGACATGTTATGTCGAAGTTAATATTGTTCTGAAATTAACCCTTCATAACTACAGCTGAATTGTATTGTTGATCGTGTGTGGCGGCCTTTGTAACAATTTGAACTGTCATCGTTAAAATTTGGCGCGAAATGAAAAATGATTCTTTTCTTGACAATTTGATTGATTGATGTTAAATAGCTTTGCTTTTTTGTGAAATTCGTGCGGCGAGCGTTATTTTTAAATTCGTGATATTTATAACTCACATAAATATGTACATTGTGCGTTATAATAAGTGACTAAAACTTTCTAATTTATTTTATTTTAACATTTTCGTAAAATAAATGTGATTTTGTAACCTACATTGTTATTTTCTTTAGTAGGTATGTCTTAGAACTTACAAGAAAAAATTATCATCCGGAGCAAAATATTTTTACCTATCATTGCAAAGGTTCAATGACTACCCTGATTAGACACTGTTCTAGATGTCAAAATAAAATATGAGCCGAATAAGGGCGCGACGTGCGGTGACAGGGCTGTCACGCAGGAGATATTACGATATATGAACTTATTAAAATATTTTGTCCTTTTTCTCGTTTCGCGCCCGAGTGACATCGTGTTATAGCTTCACGAGGTGACGTTTATTTATAAACGTTCCTTCCTAGCTCGTAAATTATTATGTTAGTTTTAAAATCATAAATAAAATTAGTCTTCACTCTTCTGCGCTGATAGTAGAAGTCGATCGTATCGATTGGATATTAATGTTAATCTTTCTAATTAAGTCTGTTTTTTTCACCTAGATAGGATTAATAGGGATTGCCTGTCAAAATTTCTAATTCACTTTTTTATTTTAAACGTGACCCTTGGCTCTTTCTATCCCTTAAAAGATAAAGACATTACAGTACGTATGTAAATTCCTCAGTTTTGTTTATAGTAATCTCACTTTATTTTGCACAGTAAAAGTTAAAGAAATAAAAATCGTAGAGACACTCAGACTTAGGAATTTTTACGATCTTGTAAAACTCGCGTATTCAAACTTCAAACGATTGCCACATGGTTAATTTATAGCATGTAAGGGAATTATCACGCGTGTTTAAATGCCTATCAATTCTCTCAGGAATGTAAAAGAAGCCGCGGCTTCCTCAAACGGGAAATCGTTCACACGCACCGGTGTTAACTAGCTAAATCCCGAAAAAGTCATTTTACAGTTACTTCTTGCCACATATGGTGGCAGGGAATAAACACAACATTTGACACGCGCGGTCTGGCGGGACTTGACAAATGTGGACAAAAAAGTTGTTTATGAACCCACTTAGCATACTTGACATTGTTTTTCAACAAGCAATGATGTTTCAATAAATGCCGATGTAATATGGAGACAGTTTTTTGTTCTGAAGCAAGGTATAGATGACAAAACTCACATAAAACCTTATTGAGGTAAAAGTATTACAAAAGAAGAAACTTCACTTAAACTGATTTAAACTGGATGATTTCATGGAACTGGAAAGATTTCATAAAAAAGATTGTGTTGTAAATATTACGAACTTAGAATAAAACAATACACTTTTTAAGTAAAGAACAAACCTTTTTTTTTAATTTGATTCAAGTTAAAAAAAAATCGAGGCTAGGATGCTGATTACTAACAAGAATTCAAGACCAAATAGGTACCAGTAAAAAAAATCTTATAATGCTTTACCTTAGTGATCTGCCTATTAATATTAGGCTTGTAGATAATATCATTATTCAAATATCTATAAGTAGATGTCAAAGCAAACAGTGGCTTAAAGTGAGGTTTAAGTAAAAACTTTAGACGCAACGCAGTCATTGTTTTTAGCGATTCGCTACAGCCCATTTAGCCGGCTATGATATAGTTTACTTACGCTTCACCGCAGTAAAAACTGTCATTTCTTAATTAATTCATTACTCCATCGCAGAAATTTGAAGTTTAGGTTTACAAACTCCGGCGCAGTGGTAAAAACGCGCGAGTTTTTCGTTCGGAAACCGGGTGCAGCAAAAAGTGAAACAAAGAGGAAGGAGCGCAAAAAGCGTGACGGAGTGACGGACGGATCTCTTAGCAGACATCTGTTGCAGGGACGGTGTGGAGAATCGCGTGATCCATGTGTTAGATTGGGTTAGAATTTCGGGAACCGATCTGTGACTAAGGTTTAGGGATAAATAAGCCCTAAAATTGTAGAAAACGTGTTAACGCAAAGTAAATTCCTAAAAATATACAATATCAAATAAAAAAAGACTTAACAGGTACGTATATTTATAATAATATTTAATTTTATCAAATTATTGCCTGATATATATAGCGCTTTTTCAAATGGGGCTTAGAGTCAAAAGTCCAACATTATTTATTCATCTTTAGATATTTGTATCAATCACTTATTAATTGTCAAATTCTCTTCTGATTTAATAACAGTTGTTGACATCAGATCATTTATTTACAGCTAAGTTTATTGCCGCTTCTTAAGCACTTCTTAAGCAAATACGTCAACAATTATACAACAATTATACTGATATCAATATTTAATATATGTATCAGTTACAATGACATATATTATACCTCTAATATATGCAACTGTAATTAATAAAATCAATCATCATCATAAGGCAAAGAAAACTTACTTTATGATTTATATATACATTTATATAGTTTTATTTTAAGATCGTGAAAACTAACAACAAACTTAGTTTTTATATAAAATTTTCATTGTTCTACTAATAATATGAAATTAATACCTACCGTTTTTTCATTTTTTGCCACTTATTTTGGTGTTGTTTCTATGTAAGTACATACTTATTAGTTTACTTAGACCAGAAACAGATATATAACCTAATTCTTCTTATAACCTAATTATACTTAGAAGAGAAAATAGATTAATCTAAAAGTGTTCCATGTCTGACAAAATATTGCCCTAGAGATGCGTTTGTTAATTAGGATATTTGTCACGTCGACACGGCGCGTTCCTGAACGGATGCGCGCGAATATTCAATTACGAAGCAATCGGCCGGCATATTCTGCCGATATTGAACTTATTCTTAAAACGACTTACTTTAAAAATGCCTTATTCATCGACCGATGAAATTCATAAAATAGGATCTAAAGATGGGCTAAAGTAGTCCAGTCTTGAGATTCTATATGTGCACACTTTGCAAAGTTATTATTAAATGATTTTAATTTACTTTGAGAGACAACCAATGTAGCAAAGACCACAATTAAAAAATTACGACATTTTTATTGAAGATAGCTTAGTTATACCAAGGTTTATATATCCTCCTTAACACCATAAAGTTCTTATTTCTTTTTGTTCTTGCTATTTTCATTTTCAAAGTAAAATTAAAATCTAAATAAAGCAAACTAAAAAGCTTTTCCCTTATAATTAATTTTAATTCAATTAGGAGTGGAAGTATGTAATTAAACTCATAATTTCAAATTAAAATTAGAACAAGGCTATTTTGCTTACACTTAAGTAACTTTCTTAACAATGTGACATTTTGGGACTATTTATGGCATTTTCCGAATAAGGCATATCGCGGATAAGTCAGTATCGTCTGAACCGACCGCCATGATGGAGTATTGGCCATTTGTAACGGTTACCGAAGGTTATGCGTGTGATGAATAGAGGTTTTGTTCAAATCAATTTTATGCTAAAATTATGAGCGTGGTAGTTGATATGGACACATAATTTTAATCCATAAGCGATTTGGCGTTACGCTAGTTAGCCGATGGTGCTTGCCAGTAATGAACTTAGCTTAGTTTTACATTTTTTAAGCCTGAATTTAAAAAGAAATACACTTTTTTGTGATCAGTCTGAGAATTTTTCAATTTCAGGTTGGAACATGTGGTTAATTGATTGAGATTGAATCAAGGTATTAATATTCTAAAATTGCGAATAGATTTATTTTTAATTAAATTGATTTTCATGCTACAGACCGAAATAAAAACCAGAGCAATTTAGGCGTCTAGCCTAGATCATTTGCTCCACTGCGCATTTTGTAGAAGCCGGGCACCTATCTGTACCATAATACTTTAAGCAATTTTAACAAAGTAAAAGTGAATTGTCTCTGGTTCTCGGAAATGAACTGAGACTTGATACAGGTGACTGATTTAGTGCTACGCAGCTATAACGCTATAGTAAACTGTAAAATGAATAAAGTTGAGCCTGGAATATTCTACAAGAATTTTTAACCGAAAAAACACGTAACAAATTATTTACGTTAAATAATCAGGTCAAGACGGGACATAAAATATTATATTTTTTTAGTTTAGGTACCTATCCTAATATAAAAGAAATAAAAATAAAAAACAAGAGATTTCTTTGCCTAGACTGAGTATAAAATTTAGACGTTATAAGATGTCATCTTTCGAGGATTTTCTTCTCAATTTTCCAACAATAAAAAGTGCAATCTATAAAGCAGGTAATTTTCAAGATTAAATTAATTTAATATCTTTTATAAATTTAAAATTGGTGACATCTAAAATCTGCATCTGATATCGATAGGTCGCTCATCTTCGCTCAGAAAAGCATATTTTATCTATAATCGATTTATGACTCGATTCAACAACATCCAATCGATATCAATTGACAATAACATTAATTCCACACCTTTTATACATACCTTCACGGAGCTATAGTAATTGAGGGAATTAAAAAAAGATTTGGCGCACGACACCTACTTACAATACATGTAAGTGATAAAATCGATTATACGCAACAGCTCAAACGATTTTAACACTTTTTGATTTATTTTTGACCGAGCTTAAATCGATCTTGAAATCGGCTCTTTGTATTTTAATGTCGTTTAGCGACCATTTCAAAATGTAAAACTTTTTAAAGAGTGGTCTGTTGTAGTTAAACTTTTCTCACATTAAAAACAAAATTTGATATATCAAATAACCAAGTAGGTATATTATATAATAGATGATTTATACTATGTAACTTAAATTCAATCAAGTTAGGTACATAGTATTAGATGAGCCGAACACTACAAAACTGCGAAAATTCGTTTTTTCAGATACGCACTGTAATGAAAAAAAAGTTAGCTAAGTGGCACACGTATCTAAGATAATCATTCAGATCATAAGTAAATCAGTGGGTATTTTACGCATAGACAACGCAAAAAGATACATAAACAAACAATTTTTATATTAATTAGACTATCTCAAGTCCATAAATGGTCCTACAATAAGTTTGATGCACACATACATACAGTTTACACACAACTACCGGTAAAGTTGTTAAAATGTAAATGATACTTAGAGAAAAAACAGAGAAGGTCGGACACGCGAGATGGAGAAGGCCAAAGCAAACTACTCCATTATACACCTCTGCCAAAAATTGACATTGAGTGCGTCTCTTTTCATACAATGACACCGACCAGAGCTTCGCTTTTAAATGAAGTAGAGAAGAAGAATAAAAACATACCTGTATAACCCTCATGGGCAGTCCAGTCTCTTTCGCAAGTTGCTCTCGTATGTGTCTCGTGGGTTTGGGCGTTTGCGAAAACGCTGACTTCAAAATCTCCAACTGTTTCGCTTTGATGGTTGTCCGAGGCCCTCTCCTCTTGGATCCTCCGTTGCCGTCGTCTGGGGACTTGTTCTCGGCTTGCGAGTCCCGGGTCTCGGGGTCGCCGTCCAGGGAACCCTGGGAGAAGAAGAACAACTGAATGCGACAATGTGAACGCGTGGGAAGGTCGAAGACGGGAGATTGTGGAAGTTATTTTGTATTCATACATCATTAATAGAAAAATTAAAACCTTGTTTAAAAGTTGTTTTCTTGTGTTTGCGGGATTTAAAAAAAATCTTTTATTTTGTACTAGTCAAGAAGAGAACGGTAAGTGGATAACTAAATGAAAGCATTACTATGCACGAAATTCTTATGGAACTATTCCTCCCAGTTTTGGTAAAAATTCGCAAAGTCAATAAGCCAAAGTGTAACAGAAAGATTAAATAAGTTGATGGCAGCTATTCTATACAAGATGGTTGTATCAAATGATGGAACGTCAATAATCATGATATATGAACCTTATAATCCGAGAATTCGTGAAGTTTTGCAAGGTCAATATGCAAAACTTTGATGGAAAGTTGAGTGAATGGTGTGCATTAAGTAAGCTATTCGACAGACGATTCTCTCGAAAGATGGAAAAATAATAATCCTGAAGTACCAACCTGATCTTCCGAGTCTTCGTGAGGTTTCGTATCACCATTATGTGATAATTCAGAATGTAACGCAGGGTGAGGTGCGTGCGCAGGACTACTTGAGTTGTTTGTCGTCCTTGATTCGTCTTCTTCCTCTTCATCCGACCCTGAGCCTAGTAGGGAATCCGCTGTGGAAGAGAAGAAATAGAGGCGTTAATATAAGTTTTCGTTTTAAATTATTCTTCATGTTTGAATGACGATATAAGAATTCGAAGAGGATAGTTGTAAATTATGTTAGACCGAAGTTTAGTATCAGATGTAATTTTTTCGAACGTTGAGACGTACGTTGTTCAAAAAGTAGCAAGTATTTTAATCTAGAATCACAAGAAAACCAGCCAGTAGGTATTAGTATAGTTTTATACTCGTATGTTGAAAATATAAGGACCATGTCAGTAACGTTGATTTTATTTATTCTACATTTTCGTTGAGAACTCCATGGGTTAAAGTCATTTTATTCCAATAACCCTTTAAAATAGGCCAAAAATTGACTTATCAAAAAGCAATCGCGCGACCCCTACGCCGAGTTTAACTAAATAAAAATGTAATTCCAGGGCGCGGGCCCCAAAGAAATGGGAAGAGAAAGAATTAGCCGCAAAAACAATTACTTATGTTGCAGGGAGGCTCGGGCGCCTACTGTTTGTTCTCGAATTACACTCGAAAGTTAGTGCAATGAAGGATAATTTGTAGAAGCTGTTATTAGTATAACGGGACTTACCGCGATTAATATCGTTTTTTGCTAGATATTTCGACGGCCCTTCTGCCATCATGGTCGCTGGCCGACTCCCGTAACTGGTAAGTCCCGTAATACTAATAACAGTAATTGTGACCGTGAAACTCTAAAATCATATAATATGTAGAAGGACCGAAAGTCCTTTAATTTTAATAATTCGATTATTTGCTGTTGCTTGGCATCTTCTTAATCTTCTTATTTTTAAAGCTCTGTCGAAGTTGCCTCTTATTTCAAAAAGTTTTAAGTCATCATAACTAAATTCTTAAAATTACGAAAAAACGTGGGGTAAAGTAAAATCCTTCTTAAGTTAGAATAATCTTACGAGTATTCTCGCAACATCCATACTCAAATAACTAAGAGTTACTAATCTAATCCCATTGTGTCCAATTCAGAATAATATTTGAATGCGACTAGAAATTAAGCCGCTTAAGTATATTCCAAAGATATCGTTCGTCGACAAATGGTAAGGGTGCAAAAACCGTTTACGTTTGGCAAACACTGGGGTGGGACTTATAAAATATTTGCAACGGGGGATCGATGCGTTTGGAGGACACTTGAACACTGTTCCGATGTGTCAATGAGAATTTGTAAATATTATAGTACTTAGGTGATCGGTATATTTTTAATCGTCTACGTCTAAAGGAGGGTAATGTTGGGGTTTCAACTTGATGTAACCAGTATTTAAATGTCTATTTCTTACTGCCTCTGTCTAGAAGAAACAAGATCTGTGGTAGAGCACTTGGTAAATTACAAAGTCAGGTGGACTAGCTCAAAGGCGATGACCTGCTAGAAAAGAAGGAAGTTAAATGGCAACGTCGAAAACCAAGCATAGATATAAGATAGTTCTTCTTAACTTATCGATGGTTTACGTAGTAACTTATCAGTAATCTGTGGTTAAGTCGTCAAGTAACAGGCCATCTCTATATAATAGTAGGTACAGTCAGAGGGGATTATTAGTCTCAAAAATAATGCTAGGTCTATGGTATCCTCAGTCATGTTGTATTCGGCCAACCCGCACTTAAAAGTGTGAGTGGCCAATATTTGTGTAACATTTTTAAGCTGCCCAAAGGGATCTGATATAGCTTGACAACTGTCATACAATGATAACAGTCAGGACAGGGACCCGACTTGACGTGCGTTCCGAAGCACGGATATCGTTTGTAGACAGAAAAAGAAACAACCATCATTTTCAGCAGGGCCGCTTTGGAGAATCTCAGAGTAGTAAGTACCTATTATACAGTCCAGTAGTAAACTTCTGGTGGAATTAATAAAGATGTAAGTAGCTTAGATGCCTTGACATATTTTAAGTACCTATTAAAACGGTGGATCGCTTTCATACTAGGAATGTTATTAGGCTATATTTTACAGAAAGACACTAAACTATGAGTTAACTGCAAATAACGTGTTTTTTTTTTAATAAATCATTTGTTATCTGTTTGTGTTCTATTTTTGTATAATTAATTGTAATCGATAAGCGTCCCTGATTATAAGACAATAAATATTTTGATTTGAGATTGTTTCTGCATTTCAGAAGTTCCCTTATGTTAGATTACCTTGAGTATTTAAGTTAATATTTAAAAATCACTTTCTATTTTATGTACTAAAAGAATGCCTGTTGTTTTATTTTTTTATTTATGGTAAAGGTACTAATATGAGATGTAAATAAGTAGGGTATCTATCTGAAAATTCGAAGCGATGAAAAGTGTGGGCGGGAATTCTCCCGCCTACAAACTTTTCATCGATTCGAATTATAGTATTTTATATTTAATTTCGTAAGCGTAAAATGCAAGCAAAGTCGCTTACAAAAACACAAATTAAAATTACAAAAATACATACATAAATAGTTCATGTGCAAACTTTGAGCATGTGTGAGAGGCAAAAACTTTGTAAGTTTGCTTCGGGCTATGTTAGGGTTGCACATCTGCCAGTTTGCATTACACTGGCATGTAGATTATGATAGTAAGTAGTAAAGATGATAGGATGCTACCCGGTCTAGAATAGGAGCACTCTCTGAGAAAGTCGTAAGAGGCGACTAAAAAAAAGTAAACAAACATTATGCCTAAACAACAAATTTCATTTATATAGGACTTTTGTACTACCAGTCAAATTTTTGGATAAGTTCCATGATACAGAACTTTCCACAAAAACAAACAAAAAGAAAAAATGTTACGCCTTCCTAAACAAATCAGAGATTTTTTATGAGAGAGCGAAATTTTTTAATCAACGTAGTTTTGATCAGAGCTTCATGAAATTCATCCTTTGTTATTAAACAACGTAAATTTTAGTGCCAGGGTGCACATATGCCGGTATGCATTGTACTTGCATCTAGATTGTACCAACAAGAAGCAAACACGCTAGACCTCATAATAGATAAGTACTCTATTATGTGATGAAGAGATAGATTTAGAATTTTGCTGTGGAAATTCTCAACAATATGTTAAGAAAGATTATGTGAAAATCTCGAGAGCTACTAATAGTGCAACCAAATATTTTTTTAGTATCTACCGAAAAGACTTTGTATATTAAATATGTATTTTTTTATAAATGAATAAAGGCTTTAAAAAATTAAAAACTTAGAGACCTTTTAAATTGCTATAAAATGTTCTGAAATGCACAGAAAGATAGACATTTTTTACAGGAGTGAAACGCCTATAAATTGCCGGAAAGGCAATTTATAGGCGTTTCACTCTCGTAAGAGAATAGACAGTAGGAATAATTTAAACTATTCTCTATATAGATTTTTTGGCGAAAACGTGACTTTATTTTAAAGCCTTGCTTTCTTAAGCTAAGCACTAAATTAATATATAGCTGAACATTTCAGTTCATAAAATCCTTTGTAAAATTAACTTTTTTTAAAAGTCAATATTGTCAAACATGATTGCAAAATAATATTTTTAAAATTTAGATTTTTCTACGATTATTAATAAACTGAAATATTCTTGACGATACTCTCTCTTCAGGAAAACAATTTTCGATATTTATTGAAACATAAAGCAAATATTTTCTGTGTTAAACGAATCGTATAAGTATTTTTCATATATTCTCCGCCCCTGTTAATGAGTTACAGCCCCAAATAATGAGATTGCCCGACTTGACTTATATTAATAGTGGTAAGGTTTTCTTTCTGACTTGCGTTTCTTGGCCTGATTGCAAGTCACGCTGGGCAAAAACTACTTGATTACAGCTCCGAAAAGGTACTCCTTTGCTCTAATAGATTTTTTTAGAGGTGAATAAGCAGGCAAACAAAATTACGGCTATCTAACGATAAGTTGCGGCTATATTATGGGAGCCCAGGAAATTAAGAATTCTTTTAAGTACCTAACACACTGAATAATGTAAAGACGGAAGCATTGGCGTGCCGACCTCCACGCTTTTCAGCATATAGAGACAAGTGGAAGGTAGTGGGAGAGGCTTTTGACCACCAGTATGACATCTTAGGTTAATTTTTAAAAAAGTACTTTAAGTGCAAAGACGCAGTCGGATCGTTACTCCTAACATTCACCCTTATGATGAGCGTCTGAATCGATTGACACTAGTCGGCATCTCGACTACGCTACATCAGTGTAAACTAAACCTCGAATTCATAAAAATTAATACCCGTTTGGTAAACCTGTCTTAGTTAAAACATCTTTTAGCCCTTTCCCTCTTTTCAATATTTGACATACCTAGTAAGAACGAGACCAAACCTCTTTTTAACAAAAAGGGCTTTAGTGAACGTGTATTAACTTTTATGAATATGAGGATAAATATTTACCCCCTTATTTGTAAAAATATAAACGATTTCTAAACCTATTTTAGTTAAAAATATGTTTTTCTGGTTTTCAGACAAAATAAAACATATTTTTTAATTAAAATATGTTAAGCAATCGTTTGTATTTTTTATGAATAAGGAGTTTATAATATTCATTTCTTATTTCAGAAGACCAGCTATCCCACAGTACTCGTCGACACTACACCGAACACAAACACTCGAGACGGGTGTTAAGGGCCCTCCCAGACCCTCTGTTTTACCACCACTCCACGAATTATGGTAAAGATATTCAATATTTTATATTATTCTAGTACGCGACACTTTATAGAATTGAAGATGGGAGTGCAAAGAAAACTCTATAAGTACAGACAGATTTTTAAACTATACATTTTTGGAAAAAATTGTGGCTTTGGAAGCGGCGTTGACCAAGTGGTTTTGGCACTGGCTGTGCGTCTGTTTTGTAGTTAGGCCCAAACTATGAATACCTACGTTATTTTAATACATTTATTTATCATCAATAATAACCTAATCCGTACACGAAATCATTTTTTTTATCTGCCCAAAAATAGTTATAAGCTTTTCAAAATCTGATGAAAAGGGAAACTGTCAAGTAACAGAAAAAGGATGCACGTACAGCGCTCTTGGCGTCACTGCTATCAGGGGGGTTACTATATGAAATAACTAGAGGCAGCGCGCGGCTTCGCCCGCGTTAACCACTCGAGTGAAGTCGCGGGCGGGATGCAATATAGCCTATAGCCTTCCTCGTTATACGACCTATCTAATACCAAAAGAATTTTTCAAATCGGACCAGTGGTTCCTGAGATTAGCGCGTTCAAACAAACAAATAAACAAACAAACTCTTCAGCTTTATATATAAGTATGGATATGTTAGTAATACGATAGTGACATCCTATTTCTATGTCAAACCAAACTTGACTTTATCAACAAACTTTAGTGCTCAATGTTGCTTGACACTGAAACGCGGATACGCAGTAATGTCCGTCTTGCGTGCTGCTTTGGGAGTAACCCTCCAGGTCCTCGTGTAAAAAAGAGATAGTGAGATGTCCCCGCCGCGCTCCCACTAAATTATATTTGAAGTGCTAATTACTACTTGAATATTTACCCAATTTTCATGTTTAAAAAAAAACTTTCAGTGGTATTTCTTTGTTTTATTATATAAAATATTAACGAAAAGCATAATATGTAGTAAGGCTATCTTTAGTTAGTAGTACTTAGTTTAAAACAAGAACACTTCCCGCAATCTATCACTTGCTCTTTTGTTACTGTCAATTTTATTTGGCCGAAAAATTACTAATGTAAGATCATTGTATTAGAAAAGATCAATTTATATATACTCAGACCGAATAATGGTCTGAGTCTATATGAGTTTGTTATAAAATATAGTAACGTTGAGTTAGTACCCTATAACACAAGTCTCGAACTTACTTTGGGGCTAGCTCAATCTGTGTAATTTGTCCCTATAAGTATTACTTATTATTAATTTCATAAAAGTAAGTACTTACCTATTCAAAGGTATAAAAATGTTAAAAATACATTTCTATTTTTACTTACGTCCCCAATTCTAAAATCAATTTTAAAAACGTCCCTAATAAACGACTTCCTTTGTCCCATACGACGTCGCTAATCGAATTTTGGCGGGAAAACGGCCTTTTATTGTCGTCGAATTTCAAACGTGGAACGTTTTCCTTTGATGTGGGAAATTCAAAACAGTGCGGCTTCTTTATTTCAACATTGGAATGAATTTTGTTTTGATTGGTTCTAATTTTAATTTATGTAGGCATACAAAGGAGTCCGTCAATCTGTATGTGAAATTATTAAATAAATATAAAATTAATATTTATTTAGTTGTTATAATTATTGTGATTAAATTTACTGTCCCTGAGAGACTTCCAGATCAGACTTCACTTTACGATTTTTTAATTATTTTAATTTGTGAAGATTTGAAGTACCTAAGTCTATTGAGAGATGTGTACGATTTCTCTAAATAATTGACTTCAAAAAATCTTTTGTATTTGCGAAAACATGACATCTTCATTATTTTTCTTATTTTATAACGATGAAGGTAAAAGCATTTATAATTTCCATTTTCTCTTAAATAATAATAAAACAACAGTCTACGATCCAACGCCATAAAGTGTAAAAAATAATGGTTATTGCTAGGCTCATGCATGTAATAGTCCGCTTAAAAATAACAATAACATTATGATAATAGCCGTAAACCTAAAACTATTTGATAAAATCATAAAGTAGAAAATACTCTTTAAGTGTTTTAAGGAACATTACAACAGCAAAACCACCTAAATCATGATAAACAACAATTACGAGCAATTAACAATTCAATCAAGGCATGAATTAAAAGTAACCGAAAAAAGCTTATCTTCCAATCTATAACAGCGTATTAGAGTAGTTATCCATAAAAATCACAGATTATTTCGTATTATGGAGTATTAAAGTTAGTTATAGCGTGTTTATGGCGGTTAACCATCTCAAAATGTAAAATAAGAATCCGCAAGATAAGAATCTAAGAACATAAAAGATATGGGAACGCGGCGGTAGCCGTTTGTATGGATATGTACGCCCATATACCGGCTGCGTAGCACGAAGCGTACGCACACGTGCGCGACGGCACACATGAAAGGGTGTTGTACGCACACATTGAAAGGCGAGTTTTGATTGGCGGCTGCGGTGGCGACGGCCACGCCCTCTTTTATCGACGTGCGCGGCGGCGTGCGTGCAAAACGACCTATATGTATGCCTATGGACTATGGAGCCTTTAAAATGACAATTCCATTGGTGTCTTCAGGTCTAAGGGTCACAGAGTATCTTGTTTTTATCATAAGTCTGTGTGTGTTCAATTATAGAAAAGAGGATGGGAAAGTTTTTTTTACAATTGGGTATGAGTTAAAATCACATAAAAGATATTCAGATGAATACTTACTTTATGAAAACTTAAAAGTTCCATCTAAGAAAGTTTAAAATTTTGCAAAAATTCAGTCAAATTATATTTAAATAATTTTGTTAGATAACATGAAAATCATATTTTGTTTTTTAAATATCATCCTAGTATTGATTTAATAAAAATGGTTGCAACACCTAACTACATTAGGCATAGGCATAACCACTGGGACATAATCATATCGTAGTAAATTAAAAAAACGTTGTAGTTCGTAGAAGACGTGCTACGAATGCTGCGAGCATGAGCTACGAGCTACGAAATCTGCTACACATTATTTACAAACCTATAAAATAATTTATCTGCAACTAGAAAAATAGTAATGCGAACCAAATAGGTACCTACTTCATACGAAAAAAAAGGCTGTAATAATGCCCAGACTACCGAATACTTTCCGTCATAAGCCATTAAAAGTACTTATCAAGAACCACAAAAACAAAATTAACTTCCAACGTATTTCGGTCTACCTTCACATGTTTCACAAACCTTTCATTACTGTTGATAATAACCCTGTCAAATGCAGATGTGGCAACATACCTATCATGTATACCAACCTACGTATACCTACCGAAATCCGCAGGTTAACGACCAATCTCGGGTGACCTCTGACTCTGCGCGGTGTTCGAAATATTAAGGGGCGTTCAGACTGCCAAAACTATATTACCTACGTCATTGTGCTGTGCTGTATTTACTGATAGAGCGAGCGTAGTAAACTAACTTTTTAGAGTTTTATAGGATCTGGCATTTATGTGTAATAAAAACTCTGGTTACATCCATGAATTTGATAGGGAATAGACAAAATACGTAAAACGGGTTAAGAACTTGCCAAAATATAGACAGCAAATTCATAGTTCGGGCCCAGCTATTAGTTTTGTCATAGGCATTCCGTGCTATTTTGCAAGCCTGATTAGGTTAAAAGTAAGTCCACATAAGATTAACTGGGACGTAATTCATAAAGCCATACCGTCTGAATGCTTGTTTATTCTTAGACAGAACCCACACTGTCTTAAATTTAGATGCTAATATTATAAAACAAGTTTGGAAAATTCAAAAGGGCACGCTTTATAATGCATATTAAAAAAAAAATGAGAATTGTCATGGGGCCTAGGGGCAATCTGATAATACGCAGAAAAACGCGTGATATACGCGCGCTGACTAAAAAAATAGACTCAAAGGACTGGTATCTAAAGCCGTAATCAATTTTAAAATTAATAGTCATAATAAAAGTAAATACCTATTATGCATTAATACATTTCACAGGATGCCAGCTAAGTTTTTTGAGTATTTTATTAGTATTATAATTAAACGACACTGAATTGGACAGTAATCAATCTCGTGACGAGATGACGCTATTAAAAAAATGGTAAAAATACGTGAAGTATTTCGAGCGTAAACGATGCACATACATCCGTACGGACGTCCACGAAAAGCTTTTTTAATTCGTCTTTTTTATACTTTATACATGGAAAATAAATTCTACTCAATATTTTATATTATATTTGTTGATAAAAAGGAGTTGTTCTTCATATCTCAGTACTTTATTATTGTATTCGTGCAATATGAATCTAATAGAGATAGTTATTCTTTTTGAACCTGACATATGGAAAGTAAAGCACTACCTCAAACGCTCCACGTATGAGGCATGCGATGAAAACATATGTTCTGTTCCAAGTAAACTCTGATCGATAGTCTCGGATGTTTATCTATATATGTATTTGTTATAAATATAGTAACGTTAAGTAAGAATTCCATAATACAAGTCTCGAACTTACTTTAGGGCTAGCTTAACCAGTGTAAATTGTTCGTATATATTAATAATTGTCCGTATATATTTCTTTTTATAACAAAAAATTAACAAAGTACGCATCAGAATTGAAGTCAGTGTGAGCCAGGCCTTTGAGATATAGCAATGGGGCGGGTCAGGTTATGTTGGTGACGTATTTGACCTAACCGCGGCCGCCAGGGCTGCGACAAAGGCAGTCGTGAGCGTGGCTTCCCCAGGTAGCAGTGGGAGGGTTGTCTGACAATTAAAAAGCTAAGAGAGCATGAGTTGAGGTTTTACTACGTTTTGATTCGCGGCGCCTCCGTGGCGGCCTTAGCGATGACTGGCAACTTATTCGTTTTTTTTTCTTTTGATGCCAGCGCTCTACTTGCATTTCATGTAAGAGAAAATTAAAAAGTATGTATTCAATTTTAAACGGAAGTTAAAACACTTGCTTAATTTCTACGTAGGAGTTGGCGCATTGGATATATAAATAGGTAAAGGAGTTATGTATTGTAAGTGTCAAATGTAATATATTTTCCTATACTTACAGAGTTTTCTGTAAAAAAGATTATGTTGACTACCATAATAACTATTCGTTTTCTAAATGCAATTGCAATTTATGTAAGTACCGCAAAATAAGTGTATGTAACTATACACCAAATAGTACTATCTTCTAGAGACATTGATAAACAATAGTGGAACAAAAACCCCATGGTAGTTTCCCATAATGTCATCAGTATTACGTTGCAACAATCGATGATGTCATAAAGATCAGTTCAGTTGAGAAAGTTAAACCAATTACTTCCGAGTAAATAATATTTTTCTAGAATAAGGTTTGAAAACTTTTAATTTTTTATCAAGAAAACAAAAAAAAACTGTACATATAATTTGTTTTATTCTTTTTTACATGTTAGATTATTTTTTAATGATAAATATAATAAACTACGTATGTATTATCCAGAATTTTGGAACTTTTTCAGTAAAGGAATAACATAGCTGGCTAGGTCCTATTCAACAGTCATAGCGTCTGTTTTCCCCTTTAATTATTCCATCCTCACCACACTACAAGTAATAATGGAAATAACAAACGCCATGAAATGTCTAAGTAGCGACAAATTATTACTAAAATCACTAACGCTTTACCGAATTCATTAACCCTACAATGATATACTAGGGTCATCACGCGACCTCGAGCATAAACATTCATAATTCCATACACGGCACATAAACAAAGGTAATAAATTACAGTTAGTCTCTGGAAAAGCAATATGTCAGCGTCTATAGTACTATTAGCACCGCCATATTGGATTTAATACAATGGGTTCTATTGTGGGATGCGCGCGCGCAGGTTTGGGTTCGCATTAGGATGGGTGATGTTTGAATTGATATGTTACTTTTGTTTCCTTTGATTAGTCTCACTGTTTAAAAGTTCTAAAATATACTTTTAGTGCCACTTGGATTGATAAAGGTTTAGCCGAAGGCAAAAAGAGAAGTATTAAAGGGGCTTGGTACCTAACACTCGAAAAAGCAATATTCACACCACAAGAAACAATAATAAAAAAGCCTTAAATAGCACATTTATATAGCCTGCAATCCAAGACATTTTTAATTTTCCTGCTATGATGACTTTCACATTTCTTTTAAAATATAATGTTCAAACATTTCTAATAATTTTCTTTCGCATCTTTAGATTGGAACCAACAACTCTAACACCAAAAGGAATATACCATGGCGCCCATTTAGGATAGCTGTGAAAAATTGGGCCTAAATTATTTTTTTATTCCCTGACCCCTTAACGAGGCGATTTGTACATGACGTATAATGTATAATCACTCAATTTGTCAATGTGTTTACGCCCGTCGAGTGAACCGCGTACTACTGTTTGAGTTATTGAATGGGTAATATTTCAAGTTAGATATTTATCTTAGTCCGATTGTAGGTTGTTAGTACTTTTGAACCTACAGCATCGTTTTTTTTTCCCTTAGATATTTATTTTCTAGTCGCAAAAATCATAGTTTATTTAAAGCTATATTAGGATCTTTCTAATATTAGTTGTGCGGTGTTTACTATTACTTTCTCACATGTATGTGTTATGATTTTAGTTGTATGTATACCATATGAGATAAGAAAGTGATGAAGTGGGTATAGTGTACATTCTAGTCGTTTGTTATTTAATACAAGGGACAGAGGACGTTTCTGTGTTCCCAAGGGATAATTCTTTGGTGATAAATCTAGTATTTTACTTAATGCATTACATAGTTTTAAAATCAAGCGCATGAGTAATTTTTTTTTACCGGTATGAGTGATTTGGATGTTATAATAATAACCCTTATATTACAGGAAACTTTAAATAACATATTAATTAGCATGCAAATGATAACATTTATGTTTAAATAGATGAAATGTACTATAATGACAGTGCGCAACAAATGTGTTTAAATAGAAAGACTCCACATCCGAACGCCAGGACTTAAATGCCTTATGCTTTTCATACGACCAAACTCTGACATATTTCGATATAAAGATGTCATAATATACCTGTGCCTGATAGAGCTTACAGGTCTTTTTATAAACAGTTATTACTTACGTCAAAACAGATAAAATATACATTTTAATGACAACGCGTCAAGAAACGTGTTACATTAGAAAGATTTGCTGCACAACTTCTGAACGTCAGGTATCCATTACCATTGCGACATCAATCATTCCTCTACGGTTATGAGCTCATGCTTCTTTAAAACTCGTTAAAGCACTGGACTCATATATTTTAAACTGACATGGATGTGAAGGACCATTTTTAAAAAGAATCTTCTTTTAATGCCTGTAGTGTCAGTGATTATCTAGCAATCCGCTAGTTTTTTCTTAACGTCAAAACAAACTTTTTCTATGGAATTTCTATGAAATATCCATGGTAAGTACTGTGACGTCGTCATTTTTTGGAGTCAAATAGCGCTTCTTTTATCGTTTTGCATGCATTGTTTTGCATGCATGCATTAATCATCTGACTAATATTATAAAGGCGAAAGTTTGTGAGTGTGTGTGTATGTTTGCTACTTCTTCATGTGTAAATAACTGAACCAATTTTGATAAAATTTTGTATGCAGGAAGCTGACACCCTGAGTTAACACATAGGCTACTTTAGGTGCGGGTAACACCGCGGGCAGCTAGAAAATTTAATAAAATAACGTTAAAAATATATGTTATACTTATCATAAGCAGTGACAAGTGACATTATTTTGTGACTTTTTATTTTTATAACGCTACACGTAAAATTATTTTATTTTATTTTATTTTTTACTTAGTATTTAGTATCGGCCTTTATTGTTTAGTCTTTCAGATATTATATTACAAAGTAAAATCGAATTGCAATCCTATAGGAGATGATTGGTTAGCTGGACGCTGCCGTATAAATATGTTTAATTATTTTTCGATATTTTACCATTGAACCCATGGAAAAAGTTGTTCATATTGAAGGTCTGAGCCACCCCCTCACGCATATGCCGACATTTACACGCGGTACATATATCCTGATTCATGTCAAGTTAGGTAAAATAATGTTAAAGATAATGATAGATAGATAACATCATTAATGAATGTCGGAAAGTAATTAAAATAATCAACATAAACTGATCGATGCATTTAAAAAATGCAATAAATTACAAACTTGTTACAATTTTCTCACTATGAAGTCAATTTGTATGCGCGAGCAGGTTCCTTAATGGGGTTCCTTATCCATGTAAAATAATGTAGTTTTTTTAGAGATATTGATTGATCTTATCTGTGATTCATTCTTGCAGGAATTCATTAACAATTTTGTTATCTGCCTGTTAACACATTCAGTGACGGAACATGCACCAGTGCTTTTAAACAATTCATAAAAGGTATTGTTGTAAAAGACGGCCGTTATGGTGTTAAAATTTTTCTATAGGTTAGTTACATTACTAAGTACTCACTCAGGCAATTTTTATATTAGTATGTACTAATCCTAAAATTATGAATAAGTACTTTGTAAATACAAAAATCTGTTATCCAAAGGGATATTCGTATCAAATATGAAAAAAGTATCTAATTTCCTTTTTGAAATTAAAATCGATTGATTTTCTATCTATTCCTGAACGGAAAATGTTCCATGTTTAGAAATCTGACGTCAAAGTTATCTTTTCAACTGCCATCATGCATGCGTTTATAACCAAGTTCAAATACAGAAATATATTCAGTATAACTTTATGATCTCCATAGAATGAAGTCTCCATCTGAATGGCTGAATGTATGAAATTGCCTACAAACTCCTTTAATTCCACACATCGACAGTACGACTAAAAAGAAAAAAAACAAGAGCCGGCGATGGGAGTGGGAGCTCCGTGACCGCAGATCGTGACCCTCCGAGATTGCGCCTGCGCCAGTGTGCGGTGGCTTATATCTATTTGTTTCTACATCTGGACGCAAGATTACCTCGTGATGATCTCGTACATTACTCGATTTCACGTTTGTCAAATGAGTGTACCTTCTGTGTAATTTTTAATCTCATTATCTTGCGTTCACGTCGTTTGTTATTTTGTGTTTTGCGTTCGTTTATAATTTATTTGTACTCGTGAGCTATGTGTAGGACATTATGTCCAGGTTTTCAGATCATCTGAGGTCATCCAAAAATACTGTTAGTTTATAATATATATATGGTAAAACAAAATATACTGAAACCATTCTACGGGTGAATTTCGTCCATGACACTGAACAACTTTTCCCAAGGAATACGAATATTTGAAAGAAATTTTTGGCCTCCTATACAAGTTATCTGATCAGCTGATCCGAGTTGGTATCGACAACCAAAAAATATTTTTATATTTCGACATTTGTTTCTTGGAAAAAGTTGTTCAATACCACGGACTGAATACACCCTTAAAATAATTTCAGTATATTTTGTTGGACCACGAGATACATCAACAACAGAGTAAGTAATTCTTCATAAACCTTTGAGTAATAGTAATAAGCGAAATCACAATGTAGGTACGTAATAACACTAATAACAGACTAGTTTCTAATGGGTTATTTTGGTCATATAAATTCAAATTACTCAAATTTTAAGCATATTTTCATTATTTTTTTCATTAAAATATTTGTTAGATAGGTATATATGTATATTTCATTAACATTGCTAACGTAATTTTTATTTTGTTAAATACTATACTTTGAAAAATCTTAAAAGTTAGTCAAATAAATCAAAAATATACAAATATTGCGAAAAAATGTTAACACGAACAAAACGTGAGTGAACAAGTTGTCACATACCATTCTTGACACTAATGACGGGTGGGCATACGAAATCGCACAATGAGGCGCAAGAAACGCGCACGCGCATCCAACCAACACGCACCGTGCCGAATCACAGCGCGCCGACTGCATGATAAATCGAATGTGAACATTTACGTAATTTCCCTTTATGGCAATAAAAACGTTTCTTTCCAAGCAATTGGAATTCCAGGTTCGAGCTTCTCGTAAATCTTTTACACCTATGAGTGTTACAAGTTTTGACTTGGGGAATATTCTGATGAAGCGGTATTCTGAGCTTTCAAAATAGATAGTACTTTATTGGAGAAAAAAATTATTTTATCAATACTTACTGTGTCTTCCATTACTTATTTATACAGAAAATGATTAGGTTTTATAGATTTCACTAACAACTCAATAAATAAAACTAATCTTATGTTAACATTTATTTATATATACTAAAGAGGACCTAAAGCTGGGCTTAGACCGTAACTCAGTACTTATTGAATTACCATTAAAATAATTACCTTTTCATCATTTGTTAAGCTATAAATCCGTTGAAGAAGAATTTCAAAACTTCAAAAGAAGAATTACAAAAATTGAAAAGTTCTTTGAAGTCACGTAGTACATTAAGTATATTCCGACGTAATACATAAACATGATAGCACCTACTGAACAGTAGAAGCATACAATACACAAAGCCATTCACTAGCTGAATGCGGTATAATTAAAAGGGCCGAGCCAACACGATTAATCTCAGCTCCATCTCCCCACATAAAGTCAAAATAATAGATGGCCACTCTAATGTCACTTTTTTCTCGACGGCCGACGTACACGACGGAATTGACAGGTCATCAGCGACGGCGCAGGCGCACGGTGACGAGGCTCTTTCTCTACAGCCACAACAAAAGAAATCACGATGACGCCCCGACATGCGAATGTAATCCTTAATCAGTAGCAACGAGAGACGATAGCTCCGTGAAATAAACACGCGTATAAGACCTTTGTTATCGGATCGAAAAGCCTCCCGTTCGGTTCTTTTTTCGAAAGATAATCTTCGGCGGCCGAGGCGTGAAGGCCGAGTGCCACACAACATGGCGTCGACAGGTTTCTTCCCGCTTTTTTACTTCTTTGTTCCTTTCCATTATTGTCTATGGATGTTTCGTTCCCGCCGTTCGATTTTTGAATAGCTTTTTGTTTTTATTTCGCATTAATAATATCGCTGCGGCTTTTTTGTTGTTGTTTCTACATATTTATTTACATACAAGTATAAAAAGAATCGACAAAGCGATCGTCTATCCAAATCTGTCTGGGAAAGTGATGAAGCAGTTTTAGGGTTGTATAATCTGTTCTCGGAACTACGATTGAAATATAAATGAACCTAATCGAGGGATAACATATATTGCTTGTTGAGTCGAGTCCCTGACGTTTCGCAGAAAATTATGATTTAGTGCGGTTGTAAAATTTTCGAAACAATAAAATTTTGGAGGTCCAAATCGGTAGCCTGAGAACTTTAAACGTTTGGAGAGTCATGATTTTTATTTGTTTCTTCATTAGCAGGGCGACGCAAGGAACCGTACTAGCAGCTGCTATAACTTTCTTTGCAGTTCACGCTCCATGGCCTTTGCCACTTGATCAGGTCTTGAATAAACACAGAATCGTAGTTTGAGTGAGCATCTACCGTTCCATCAGCAATTACCTTCGCTTCACTCTTGACTTCTCTTACGGGTTATAAAACCAAAAATTTCGCATTCTTAGCAATATCAGTTCATTCTTAACTCTATCATTGACGAGTCTAAGTCCAATTTCGATTGTTTATGGGAAATTGCATAAGATGTTTACACTGTAAGTGATCCAATTAAGAGTGCAACTGGAGTGTATGACATTTTAAATTCTGTTACAAAATGATTAAAGTTGATTTTTGAATGGCATTCTGTGTCTGAGGAAGTGAAGTGAAATGAGCCGTCGCGGGTTCGATTCCCGATTCAGGCTATTAAAGTGTTAAGGTTAACTTGAATAATGCTACGGTCGGTTTGTTAGCATATGTTTTGTGTATGAATGGACGTTTTGACTGAACAAGCGTTGGATTGAGTGTCGGGTGTCATTCACTTTTGTGCGTTGTGATTGTGCTTCTGAGAATATTGATTTTATGCTCCTTTTTGAAGATTGATGGCATTGACCTCAATTTTTATTTGAAAATCGAGAGAATATAAGTTATTGTAACTAAAATATACTGTAAATACAAATTTGGAAAATAATCGGTCTACGACTCTTAACAAATTTCTAAAAAAAACCCTATTTGGTACTTTATACCAAACTCAATCCACTATTTTAATTTAAGTACAGTACCATAGCTTTATTGTATTTTATTTGTATTTTACTCGTGTTAGCCCGTCTGCTTACGTTTCACTATATTCTCTTCATCCATCGAATGTCTGGAGGAAATCGCGTTTAGCGATAAGACCGCCTGTTGTAAATTTTAATGTATTTTCCGTGTGCATATTTCAATTATTGTTATTTTTTGCGGTTCAATAAAATATTACATATTTGCTTACTTACTTTATTAATTGTACTGATTATGTTGGTAGATAAAAGTAGACACAGGGCCGAACTCAGGCTACGACAGCGCAACTAAAACTCAATTCAAAAACCCAAAAACTTGTATCCGAAAGGCTGTCTAAGTCATGATATATTAGATTTTTTCAAGACGTTCATTACAGCACATAACGAAGGTATCGATAAATAATCGACACTTGCCTTCACGCGGGTGACGCAGGGGGCCCAATTACAAAGCGCCCCGTTGGGCCCTTTGAAGCCGACCTGGGCCCAGACCTGCGTATTAATCAGGACGATTAATGAATAAAAAACAACTGTGAAAGGATTTTTGTTGGTTTAATGTGCGTATGCACGAAATCTCTGGTTATCTTGTTCGTTGTTTGTCAAGCCGAAAGGGAGTCGTGTGAATCAAACTTTTACTATAGGCACTTAAGTGGATAAAGACTCATTTTTATATGGATTATTCCGTTTTCATTCCAAAATTCTCATTCCATTTGTTTCTAAGTCTCTTTTCATCCCAAATAATAATATTTTTTATTCCTGTCTATTCTCAAATCAAAACAATTATTTCTTACAGAGACGGTGTAACATGAAATTTACATTGTTTATTTTTATGTGTGTTAACTCTAATTAATAATAATGAATTAAAGGTAGCCTAAAACTATTTTTTTCAATATTTCTATAATATGTATAAGCTCAAGACAAGAAAAAAACTCATTCTGAATCCTTGAAATTGTCCTTAAATGAGGTTAAGACTGTTAATTCCGTAAATTAATGCATAGTAATTTGACCTTTATTACCTTACTTATTTTTATATATACAAGATAAAAGCAATGCCAATATATAGATAAAAGCATTAATCCCTTTTAACCAAGATTTCCAATAATAAATACTAAAATTAACTCTACTTAATGCTAAATCGTACCTCACAAAAAGTAACGAAAAACAATATGGAAGCAAAAAGAAAAAATAACTTTAATGTAACTGGCAAGTTACAAATAGAAATAAAAAGAAAAAAGAAGCTCATTGCGAGTTTCGAAAGAACCAAAGACAAAAGTTAAATTTCCGTTTTATTTTTTCAAAAGAGGCGAGCTGAAATTGTCGTCGAGCCCGGTTTGCATTGAGGCGGCCCCTTGAACCTTGCAAGGGGGAGAAACGACTTGGCAGGGGTAGATAAGGAAATAATATTTCCCTTTGCAGCCTCCATCACCCGACGGATGCCATTTACAGATATAGGTATAGCGATTGATTGAAGATAATATTCTGTCCCTGTCCGTTATATAGGTACCTATTTTTAATAAGGCTTAATATGGACCTTTATAGCATAGGAATAGTATAGTCCTAGGAAAAGTAAAATTGACAAGAAATAATGAAATTCATCATCATTAATACTAACTTTAAGAAGTTCTCGTCGGTGCATTATTTTTCACGTCTCTTAATTTTCGGTTAAATGCTTGACCTCTCTACACGACAAGTTTTGCCTTTTGTTTAACTTCATCCATGAACGACCTTCTTTAACTTCCTTTTCCTCTCTTGACTTCTACTTTTCTTTCCATGATGTTTTTTTATGAAGCTGTCGTGCAAGTAGGTATTTCTATTGTTTGTATTAACGTTCTGTTCTCATTGACAAGTTCAATTAAATTCATGACAACTAAATATTTATAAATTTATGCAAATGATTTTGTTTTTAGTCATACAAATATATTAAATGTCGCAAAATGTGTAACTGAAAGTATTAAGCATAGCTAGATTGATTTCAAGACATACATACTTACATGTAATCATAGCGTGAACCTCTTATAGCAACCTACACGTATAACGTCTGGCCAAGGTTGGTAATCAATAAATGGAATGAAAACAGTACGCTTTTCAATCAAAACGTACCTAATATTTCTCAATTGTAACGCATGTCGAAATGACGAAGGCTGACAGAAATTAAGGTCAAGTAATTACGACAAATTATAGTAAACAAAGCCTGCGTCTTTGTTTGTCTCTAAGGTATTTCACTTTCGTCAATCTAGATTGTACGTAGGCTTATCAATACAGACAAATTCCTTATTTTTTGCGAAGAAAGCATCAAAGTCAAAAGTCAACATTTTTTATTCAATGTAGGACACATTTTTCTACTAACGAAAGAAACCCAGTTAAATATAGGTCTCTACTCTGTACGTAAGTACCTACTACTCATATTTTCCAATTGTAACTTTCAATATTACGTGCATCTACATAACGGAGAATGTTAATTAACGAAGTATGATTTAGAAATTTGACACACTCAAACCATATTTTGGGTAAATAGGCAAGAAGAAACCAGAATTTAGTTCTTTTTTTCGCTTATGCATAGTTTCTACTTGCTGCATAAAACAAAACTGCAACTACTTAGGATTAGACAATGTAGTAAAAAGAAGACAAAGTTTGTAATCTTGGCTCATGCTTTTATTTTACCGGCCTAGGCTAGTAAAATAAGTATAGAAATTCATTGAAAGAAGTGTATTGACAAGAGAGTGACATTGACGTTTCAGAAGACAGTTCTGTTTTTTTACATTTGGCAATTGTTTGGCAAAGATATTTAGCGTTTAATTCTATCACTTGTAAATTAATACACTATTCGAGCATATATAGGTATATGAATATGACAACAATTTTATTAAAATGTTGTTATAAAATCACTCGAAAATATGATTTATTTTCGTTGCAAGAGAAAAAAAGAGACAATAATCCACGATATTACATTTATTGCGTAAAATACGTCTGGGCTGTATGAGCTGTGTTCGCTTTGCACTACAAAAACGCGGGAAAGCAGATTCTTTTTCAGACCCCGTTGTGATTATATACTACATATAAGTAAACATTAATTGCTGTCGGTAAAAATTTGCATAGTTGGTTATTTATTTTATTATTTCCTCACATTTATTGAGAAAAGCACTACACATACCTTGGCGAGAATGAGATATCTGGACTTGTAATTATTGTAAAAAACTACTCATCTTGCTATGTCCCGGCCTTAGCAGTAATTCCTGGTGATACAAAACGTGTGCCCTACACTTTGTAACTTCACTGCAAGATTATTAACCCTAAGGCTCGTATTATATGGTCATATCGTACGAGCGTTCGCAAACACTGGCCACACCAATTTCACGCCATTTACCTGAGCACAATACGCGCGCGCGAAACAAAAATTATAATTCGAAAATGGAATAAAAAACATTTGTATTCCGTACCAACGATAACGGCACGAATATTGTAAACAAGTTCGAATATCGAGTAAAAAGTATTCGGTTCCATAAGTTTCATTTAAATTTTGAACGAAATTTAATGCAAAAGCCCTATCTACAACATGTTTATAAGTTTGGAGACTTTACCATTATCTATGTTAAAATTGTTTTTATAACAAACGTAATTAATCATATTTTAATCGTTTTAACGCATGGCACTTATTTCATTATTTTTTATCGTACTATTTATTTTATAAAATGGTGCACTATATTATTACTCCTGAGTTGGCTTGTGCAGTTTTCACTGCTTCGGTATCAAGCTTATGGAAATAAAACACGATAAAAAAACTTTAATTAGTTATTTTAAGGAAAAATATGAGTTGTTAATTAAAACAAAAAATATTTATAAAAAAAAACTAGGTATAAAAAAAACGTGAATGTCGTAGAAGGCGACTTAGGAAATACAAGTAAAACATAGCTTTTAAACATCAATGATATCTCTCTGGAGGAAGCGAGGAAAGTGTAGGCCAAGTAATAAGGCTACTTTGGTCAAGTATGGCTGTAGTACAGAGTGTCGTGCTGCAGTGAAGACAAAAAGACCTGATGATGATGATCACAAAATCATGTTTTATACTTTGAAACAGAAATAGACACATAGCAATCAAAACAACAGGAAACATTATCCTACTTCAGTAATAAAGACAATTAGCCTTACGACCTCCTCGGTTTGACAACTAACAATTACTGGTAAACCCTTCAAAAGCCAAACCGACCAAATTACGCTAAACGCCGGACTTAACCCTCGAAAAGTCACCGACAATTACAGTTAATAAATAATAATTTCAATAATAAGTGTGTACAAAAAGTTTGGAGACCGCCAGTATCATAAGAACCATGTGGGAGGACGATATTCTTAGAGGATATTTAGGATGATGGGTCAAAAAAAATTGGTGGTGCTTTAAACGCCGCGCACGTCCCGTAATGGTGAGCGGCAACAATCGCACGGCACTAGCGATTATAACGATTACTGTCGATAACTTGTATCGACACCGGCTATTTGGTTAGTCGCTCGATTATCGATAATTTGCCCTGGGGGTACGCTTCTGACGCTGTAAATTGTCCACCGATTATGTTTTTTACCGTCTTTATTTAGAAGAATTCCCTAATTCTAACGTCTCACCTGCCGATAAAACTGCAATTTTAGAAAACGCAATTTAAAGAATCTATCCGCAGGTAGTATGAAAATAAATTCTTAGCTCATTTCATACCAGCAATAACTTTATTATTATCGAATAAACAGCTAAAACTCGGAGAGCGCTCGTTCCGGCGCATCGAAACGTGTTTTACTACCTATAATTCTATTCCACGAGTCCATATAAAATAGAAACTCAGGACTCTCGAGCTTTCAAAAACGCTACATTAAAACGTCATAAAACTCAAACATAAACGTTTAGTGCGGGCAGTTTACGAGCACGCTACCTATCGATCGTTTTAACGATAAATAAAAATTAATGGACGCACATAGGGATATGGACGGTGGCGGGTTTGCGAGAAACTTAAGCGAAAATTAAGATTGAAGGAGCCAGAAGGAGATAGAATTCTTGCGTCGGAATTGTAAAGCGTCTGCGAAGAACATAAATAAGTATTTATTACAGTCGAGGAGTGTCGTGGTCCAATAGCTGACGTGGTAATGGCTAGATCACATATCAGATGTTTATAGCGTACAAGTAAGTATCTAGCGAACACAAAAATGCGGATATAAAGCTACATAACTCTACATGAATAGTAATTAAAATGGTTCAAATATTTTCAGAAATATAGAATACAATAGTCAAAGTCAGTTGAAGTGGATATAACAATTCTTTTATATTCTGTATAACATATTCATAAAAATTCTCATAATAAATCAGTTAAGTATATAAAACTATTTTTTGTCAAGTTTATAAAAAGTTAGCCTTTGGTGTGTTGTAAAATATTTTTTTGCTAATTAAAAAGATATCAACCAACTAATAAAATGTACTCGAAAAATATATTATTTATAATAATTCAATAGAGTTTGTTTGAACTCAAAGTCGGCATTCGCAACTAAGGAACCGTACACTGCGTGTGGCAAGTAAAAAAAGAATAGTTTCTACTTTTCAATTATATGAGGGTAGAGTCCATTGAGATAAATTAATCAATTAATTTATTTATAATGAAGTGCTAAAAAGGAAACATAGAAACCTTTAAAAAATGAACAAGACTTTGAAGAAATATTCAGCTAGATTAATATTGAAGACACTTCACCGTCCTAACTGGATCGCCGGCGGATGTTAAATCGCGACACCCCCCTTTCCCTCCCTCGAACCACCTTCGCCATTGCGAACGAAATGGAATTCTATCCGAGTCCTCCATTCCACGCCGTTCTCTACGTGACTGTACATAGCTATAACACCCACAATCGAGCTCTTAATACCAGTAAATAAGGATGAAATTGCGGCGAGTCCAGCTTTGTTTACGTCTAAAAAGTTGTTTTTTGCGACGGTTGACATTCGTGTTGGTCCGTGAATACTTTTACTGAAATAGTTGTCGTAGCGGAATTCAAAACATTAGCAGGGATTAGTTTGGGAAACTTTTGCTGTCTTATTTTACTTGTTACTTGTGGTTAGCTTCGTCTAGTCTGCAAAAGTAGACTGAAATCGTTATGTAATTTATGTTCATAAATTAAGTAATTATTTACAATAATGTTAGTTACTTTGTTATGTTTTGTTTTATATTTAATGTAGTACCTAATTCCCTACTTTCTATAATCAAGAAAATAAGAACTTGTTAGGCGAACGATCCAACACATAATACACATTATTGAGATTTTTTCACCGCGCTTATTTTGAGAAACATTTTACTGTTCAAGTCTTTATCAGTGCGAAATTTTTTGCAGGATATTAAGTCCGGCATGGTAGTTGCTATAAAATTTTCTTATTGAAAAATTTAAAAAAAAATCATGTGCTATAAAAGAAAATACCAGGAAAGCAAAAGCTGGGAGGCGGCAGAGCGTGCCGATTTGAAACAACATCCAGCCATCAGGCAGGCATCGGTTCCAGACAAACAGCCGGGAGCGGCGGAGGGGGGCTTAACCCTTCGCAAGGAGGATGTTATTAATGCGGTATTAATGTCGATTTGCTTGCGACAAAAAAATATGGCATGTTTTGAAATAAGATAAATTTTCAATAAAAATATTACGATTTATGTAAACCTTGAACAAGCGAGTGATTTCTGGGTCAACTTAAACAATTTGGCGTTTGTATGATTTGAATATTTTTGATAGAAACTTTATGAAATTGTAGAAAATAAGGTAAAACCGATAGAAGTTCGAACATGAGAAAAATCGGTGAAAAGGTTTGCCGAGTCATGGGGATGTATAAGATTTGCAAATACACTTTTAGAGGTAAACTACTATTTTTTTAAACCTGTGAAATGCGAATTCATTTTCCGAGCTACCAGTAACCCGCGGACGCGTGCGTCTGATTGATACGCGTTATCGGCACGCGCCAGGGGTCTGAGGGACCCTCAGCTGCGCGGCTCCGATAGGTACGAGAGGAAATAGATTTAACGTTATCTGCCGCGTGACACGTTATGGAGGAGGAAACGAAGATATTTCAGAACTCTTTGAAAACATTTCAAAGAGTTCTGAAATTTCTATGTACCATTTGTGTGATTTTCAAATCTGTAGTTTTTCTAAAGACGCAACATATTTTATAAATTATACTTGAAGTATGTACATCCAATTCATATCTCAGTATCATATATTTATCCCTTATAGCAGGCCTCTGTCACTCTCTGAGAGGTATTCCACGTAGAGCACCTGTTTGAATAGCACCTGATGAATAAACCTGGTCTGTTCCACGAAGAGCACCTAATATTCGCAGGTGCTCTTCGTGAACTTAAATTTATTTTTACATTTTTGTCAATGAAGAGCACCCTCGATATCTTTTATTCATAATAAAAAGTAAAAAATACAAATCCTAGCACTAGCTAGCAGCTAGTACAAGGATTTGTATTAATTACTTTTTAATCATAGGTGCTTTGACTGCTTATAAACATCATGAGACCTTTCCAACCCATCTGGCCAGCGTGGAGAGTGTAGGCCAAACCCTCTCTTTACTCTGACCAAATATGGCTCTAGTAGTATAGGGAGGGTCGTGCTCCTGCAGTGGAGACTGATTATTATATTTATTATACGGGTTACTCACATGACAGACCTGATGATGATGATGATGATGATAAATAATAAAGCGGTGCATCTTACGATATACAATACAATAAAGCCAAGTGTCGCAAAAGTCAAAAATCTTAACCTCATACTTAGCAAAACATGGGCAGATACGGAAAACTAAAGAATTGACACGGGTTTCTCACCAAATAATTTCTGGATTTCCGTCAGAATTGAAAATCAGAAATCCATTTTATTCGTAACTGTATTTTCGGGCTACAACTTTTAGATATAGCGTAGGTAGAATATTTGAAAGTGAAAAATCAATTTAACGGCCTTGATCTGAGAAATTACAATCATGTTTGTATTGCTCTCGAAAGCTGAACTTTTCAATTGAAAAAGCTTAGCTCTATTTCATCTTCAAATTTCATGGATTAAGTTATTTTTATAGTTGCTTAACAGTAATATCAATTTAAATAAATAATAAGAAAAAACTTTCTAATAAAGGTAATATTATTTATTAAGTAGAGATGTTTCTTTCAACACATTTTAATGAAAATAATCTATAAAAAGGTACGAAGGTGATGGGTTGCTGGCCCCACCGCCTATTAACATGATTCGAATCGAAGGGAAGAGAAGCAGTTGATATATTGTATTATTTTGCTTTTCTCCCAGACCCACACGGAATTACTAAACATATATATTACATCTTTTTATGGAAGCCTTCTTGTCATAAAGATTTCAAGCTACATCAATGCAATAAAAAGTTGCGCAATTTAGAATTAGCCGTATCAATAACCGCGTAAGCTTCTTAACCCTCGGGTATAGGGGTTCGGTTCCCGGTCTAATCTACCCGCGCAAGGGGTTTAGTTCAGCTAGTGGAAACAATTCCTTGTTTGCCATATCTGTATCATTTCGCTCACTGAGCTTTGTGGGGAGTGTCAAAGATATATTATGTTTGCGTTTTCATGACTAAGCATGAAATAATACTTTTGTTTAGCAAGATTTTTTTCAAACTAAAAACTGACTTTACCCTCAAACTACACCGATTTTGATGAATTCTATGGGGCCACGTGATATGTATACCCTTTCAAACCAAAATAAGATTTTTTCACATCCGTCTAATTTAGGCGTCTTAAAAGATCGATACGAATTGATAAACTCCTCCTTTTTTGAAAGTTAGTTAAAAAGTGAGGCAGACCCAGTACGAGATGACCAGACGAACTGAGAAAATTTGGAGGCGATTGGAGTGAGAAAGCCAGGAACCAAGCAGAGATGATACCCCCAATGAAAATGATTAATAAGGTCGAAAATCGAACATAACTGGTACGGCAGACTTCTGTTGACCGTACAAGTAAGTATAAATAGAACACTCGTTCCAATATCACGTGCTCGATCGCGTCGTTTTCCGCAACGGCGTTTATTTACCAACATTATTCCACTCTAACAATGTCTAAACACAATTACCCTGTTCAAACACGGACGACGCCGCGGGCGGGCACATGTTGCGGCCACCGTGGAACAAACAACCACCCCATGACTAAATTTGATGGAAAATAATGCAGGGAAATCCTTTTATTAAGTACCTAGTTGGTTTTTTTTAAAACGGCGATTTATAATCTCTATTGCATGAAGGGTTATCAGCTTATTCGTGTCTATCTGCATAGTTCATTGATGGAATGGTTAAGAAATTACAACTTCATAGGTACTATAGTTCGCCCCGAATCGTGAATCGTGGATCATGTTCGAATTCTTCTTCTTCATATTGTATGTGTTAGTAACTAACACTAGTGTCAGAATTTTTTAACCGCCTTAAAGGCCTCTGACATGGTTTTAGGTAACGACCAATGTCAAAGACAGTAGTGACCGGGACCGACGGCTTAACGTGCCCTCCGAAGCACGGATCATCTTACTTATTAGACAATCAGGTGATCAGCCTACAATGTCCTAACCAAACTAGGACAACAACACAAAGTCGTTGCCCCCGCCTGGAATCGAACCCGCGACCTCCGGGTATGAGCCGAACGCTCTAACCACTAAACCACGGAGGCAGTCAAGAAATGTTCGAATTTAAAAATGCCATTAGCTACATCTACACGCCTTCAAAATTTTATTGAGCTCCAATTAAAAGTACTTCAGTTATCATCGAATAAACACACATACAAACAAACGATGGGATTGTTTGAGTAGACTCAGAGAACTTCGCTCGCTGGTGCAACTATAACACAGTCACGTAACCTGGTTATAATGAAAATTGTTTTTTTCCCTCATATGACGTTATAAACTTCATCATAATCATCAGGTCTTTTTGTCTCCACTGCAGGAGCACGAACCTCTCTGTACTACCAGATCCATACTTGGCCAGAGCAGCCAACAGGACTTGGCCTACTACAAATAAAAACTTATCGAAAAAAAAATTTCAAGACTATTCAGAGTACTTGACCCATAAAATATATGCAACTAATTTAACAGGACTATAATTACTTGAAATCATATACTTACTTATTAAGACGGTCAGTACATGTTCAAACTTTTTAACAGCGTCCTATGAAATCTGTTGGTTTCATATAAGTACAAGTGATTTTCAGTCATAATTGGTATCCAATAGATTATTAAATGAAATTACGCATTTCTTCTACATAGACTAGACATTCATTTTCCTATATGGATTAGATTCTACAATAAGACATAGGTTATTTAGCTTCAATAAGTATTAAATATCATCCATATAAAAAAAAATTTAACAACAAATTAAGCACATGTATTCACCGCTAACGTCTGTTTTTAAGCTCTTTATCGCACTAATAATATTCAAAACCGTATAAGATACAGTAGCTCAAACTGCATACATTAACATTGGCTACACTAATCAACCTACTAAAACCAGTAATACCGGAAATAGACTTGATGACGGCTAAAAACGCTCGTTTCGTATCAGACATCTAAATATAAAACATCAAACAAAACGTTTAAGTTTGAACCTCCTTCCAACTTCTTAGCAGGCATTGTTATGGGCTGCCCGGTCAAAACATTTGTACTATCCTTACGTTAACTTTCAGTTGCTCACGATACTCACGACTCCTGCGTCTCAACAATCCGTCAGTTTTTCTAACTCACGTCAGTGTTGCCTTCGACAAAACAGTAAATAAAAAGTAAAAAAAGTTGTCTACAGCACTACCGCGTGGAAACGTGGCTAATGTGTAATGCGGTTGGCTTTTTGTCCGACGCCTTTTTTATTCCTTTTTTTCACTTGGATTCGGTTACGGTTCGTATTGATCGAAAAATCCGATTTCAAAATGGGTGCTCCGAGTTTTATTGTTGCCTCGATACGTTCTTAAACAATAAAAAACGCATTTTGAACTGAGAATGCAATTCTCACATGTCACGTTCAGAATCGAAGGGGACGTGGTCGTGTTTTAGAAAAGTAATTATTCGACATCGATTGGGTTCGAGTGGAGGTGAGGACAATAAAAGAGCTAATTTATTTTTTCATATAGCAACATTGGTTCCATTGTGTACGTGATAGCGTATATCGATGTTTGATTGGACTTACGTAAATAGTTCAGTTTGCGGACAAGAATAGTGCAATTTCAAAGTAATCTACTTGTTGACTGAATTTATTTTCGCGACATTGACCTGGAATGTCGCCATACGTGGACACATTAACTTCCTTTCTAATTTGAATACGCGTAAAGGTTGTTTTATGAATATTTACACACCAACAATAAATAGTATCCGTCTTATTATCTAGTTGACATCTAGTAATATGCCATTGTCTCATCTGAAAATTATAACTTGATCTGATCGGATAATGGTTTAAACCATGTAACGAACTTAGTCTGTATAAGACGGTATGAGTTCATAACGAAAAAGTATGAGTTAATGATAATTAAACTTAAATAGAATTTATTAGTACTTATTTTAGTATTAAAATATACGAATGTAGTCAATGGTGTGAGTACATATTTCACAAAAAAAAATTGTTTCTATTATGTTATAATAAATACTACCTGGTATTTTCTTCACGTGACAACTGGTCACGTAATTGTTCAAAGAATACATCATCAGTCCACAGTATTGCCACTGTGGTACCACAATTAACCAAACAAAAGGCATTTTCTAACTCAAAAAACTAATTACATATGAACTAATAATGTCATAAATAAATTTATTAAAAACCAAATAGATGAATCACACGAAATACTATAAATAGTTAAGTAAGTTAGTATTTTATATAATATTTATTAACTTATTGAGAAAATCCTTAAATTTACTATAAAGAACAATCACTGTAACTGGTAACACTTAACGAGACATTCGTGACGTAGTCTTAGGCCATCTCGGGCAGAGAATACTTTGTTTTATTATACTATGGTCTGTATTTTCCTTAGTTCTTCTCTCAGCCAAAAAAAAGTATTTTCGGCTAAAACTAACGAAAGAATCTTATGTTGAAATAACCTCAGTTTCTTAAGAAAAGAGCCATAAAAACAGAACAAAAAATTGAACTGGAATTTGCGATGAGGCAAATATTTCAATTTTGTTTATTAACAAAAAAAGTGAAAATCTGATCTCTGTTCCGCTAGTTATAAAAACCTGATCTTCATAACGTGAATAAATAAAATCTTCTCTGTTATTAGACACACTACTTTCGTAAACATTTAAGATTAAAATGTCTTCAACTGATTTTTTTGGTCGCAGTCTTAGTCTAAATAAAACGTAAAGCGAAAATCAAAATTGTTTAAAAGCATTAAAGGGGGTGACTTTTGGCCAGTACACAACATGTAACAAAAAAATTGATACTGGCTGGTAAGAATAAAGTCTTATTATATTTACTCGTAACCCTTGATTGACCGAAAGCGCGATTGACCGAATTCAAAATTCTTGGAGTCAATGCAAAAATAACCTCTACTATCCGTTATTTTATCAACACACATTTTGATTCATATGACGCCTTATTACTTGCAAGGTATAAAAAAACACTTACAATGCTGCGTAGTCGGCGCCTTTCCCGCCAAATAGTCTTCTTTACATATAAACTTGTTGTCATCCAACACATATAACTCCTCTCCGGTGGACAACTGTTTCCGGCAGACCAGACACGTAAAGCAGTTGAGGTGAAAGACCTTCTCCCGCGCTTTTCTGACCAGGTCTGAGGGGGATATGCCGTGTCCACAGCCGCTGCATTTAGTGCCGTATCGCCTGTAACAAATAAAGGGTTAAGTTTGTGTATGATCAATTTATTTAGGTTAAGTAAACATCGAGTTTAGATGAAGCAAAAGAGGTTTGTCAGAATCGTAGCAAGTGGAGGTCCTTAGTCTCTGCCAACCCCTGTGGGAAACAGGCGTGGTATTATGTATGTAAGTAAACATCAACTTTGTAGACTTCGCCTTAATTAGTATAATAACACTAGTTCTTAAGTTCTATTTTTTCTGGCACTAACACATAAATGTTATATTATGATCTTTGGTTGATCGAAATAAAAATATTTTATTTTTAATTTATTTTATTGATGTGCACATGGCATGTCAGGACCTTTTTTATTGAACTTTTGATTCCTAAATTCTATTAGATCATCGCGTGTGCGACTGTGTCACTGCGTGACTGTGTGACCGTGTGACTGCGTGACTATGAGACTATGTGATCGGTTACAAGTTGTCAGTTTGAAAACGGTCGAAGACATCGTTTCGTATGATTATTTTACCTTTAAATAGGTAGGTAATTGTGATAAATAATGCCTTAATAAATAAGTAGGAACTGTAGCACGTTTGCTTACTACCCTGCACATTCTGACCTAGACTGTAATGTGTGCTTATTTAAAAAAACATAAATATTAAAAGAACTGCCAAGTATGCTGCCGACAGTCTATCTATGCGATATTAAAACGTCCCTTTCATATACATATTCATACTACAATTTTTATTTGGTCTGAGACTACTATGAATTTAAAACTAACTGAAGCCCACGGCCTTGCCTGCGTGGTAAAGTTTTTGACAATCTTTACAATTGTCCGCTGTTCAGTTGTTTTAGCTGAGTTTCATAAAAACTTTCAACCTCTATTTTATCCCCTTAGAGATCTTTTTTTAAATAGTGATACACTATGATACACTAAACTTTCTTTTGACCTGTGAGCTGATATGTAATTTTTTACATATCTGACTTCAAAATTGGATCAAGTTTCATACAAACTTTCAACCCTCATTTCAACCCCTTAGAGGATGAATTTCTAAAAATCCCTTCTTAGTGCACTCATTTGATAAACTCAAATATATAGAGACATTATCATGTCTTTTTCTCCTTGCAAAGTATACAGAGTAAAAATTAGGAGAAACTGCTAGACCAGTCATAATCTATAATATGTATAAAATATAGTATCGTTGAGTAAATATCTTAAAAAACGAGGGAAAGTTACCTATGGGCTAGTTGAATACATGAGATATATCCTTATATCTATTTATATATTTTTACCGTTAACTAAACTTTTAATTTACACTTAAATGTTCCGCAATTTATATTGAGAGGATGTTGGGTTGTAAACATTATATTGAAATGGTATAATATGTATTAAACTAATATAACTTAATTCTTTTTATATTTTACTACCTGCAAACTGACTTTACACTCTTTTCATCATACGTAATAAAATATTTAGATTTATGGTAAAATGAAAATATATATAAATAAACAAGTCCAACATAATGGTATAAATACAACAAGCTACTATTTTTAGACTTGATTGTAATTAAACATGGTGATTAAACCATACTTATAATATTATGATATGCTATGTCGACTTTACTTAACAAACAGTAAGTACCTAGAAAAACGATCAGGAATGTATAAAAAAACACAAGTTTTCAAGCAAGCCCGTGACATATCTTTGTATCGCTTGGAAACCTGCTTTAATTTTAGCTCATTTTCATTTAAATACATTTTTATTTTAGTTAATTCAGTCAATATGTTAGACAAAACAAACACTTTTTTGCTAAATCTTAACCTACTTATAAAGAGAACATAAAAAACTGTTTGTTAATTTTATTTTTAAGCTATACTGGTTGTCACAATGTAATGTTCACAATATCACTCACCAATTAAAAAAATAAAATCAAAATATTTTTTTTTTTTTTTAGTAGAAATATAACTTACTACTAAGACATATAATACTTCAAAAATATCCGAAATATGAGCCACGAGTGACGAATATTGGCCACACATTGGGCCCGACGAATCGGTACGGCATCGTTATGCAAATCACCCATGCTAATATCCAAAAAGGTCGATTACACGCATACTGTTATTTAAAAAAGTAGTAGCGCTCTAACGAATGTTCGAATTTCGAATTAATCACTCACTATTACCTATTACTTCTGAGATTCCTCTGATCTTTGCGGTGTTTTTTTTTTTAATTACTGTTATTTTTGTAGGTCGACGGCAATCAGTCGGCTACTGCCAAACGCGATGAGATTTTTAATGACGTGGGAATTCGTATCCATAAATATGATATTAAAATAACTGTGTGGCTTTCGTGGCGCTATGATTTCCCATACTGTTGCGAAATCATTTATTTATTCTACAATTATACTTGATATATATTTTGCATTCAAATAACAAGTGATCATTACACACGACAGTCCGTTTCGTTAGTGAAACTATTGAATCTAAAGCTCGAAAACTAAGTCTGTCGACCTAAAATAATTGCATTTCGTAAAAAGTTTTGTCATAAGTTTAACGCTAATGTCTGTCTGTCTGTCTGTCTGTCCGTGGCATAGTTTCTCTCGAATGAATGGATCGATTTCGATGCTGTTTTTGTACACGAAAGCAAGTTCCTTTGCAATGGTTCTTATTGGAATATATAGTTCCGCTACTCATCACTAGATAGCGTTCTTGAAATTCGGGGGCTTTTTTAATTTGCCTAGCAAATAAATTTGTTTAAATTGTGTTACGGATGAGATGAAATAGTATCAGACTGCCAGTTTCTTTATACATACGGTGAAAATTACCCAAAGGTTGGCTGGAAGAGATTGCATTTATAGGGATAAATTCTTCGTGCCTATACTGTTTCTTGTTGTTTTTGTAATTTTTTTGTGTTTATTATGGTGCAGTAAAGGTAATTTGTAATGTATTGTACTTAGTGGTCGACTACTAAAGTCAAGTAAGGATCCTGAGTCCTGACAGATGGTTAAAAATATAATTTGAAAAGGAAACAATATATAAGGTCTAACAAAATATACTGAAGCTATTTTAAAAGTGAATTCAGTCCGTGATAGTGAATATAAAAAATAATTTTTGGCTTTCCATACAAACTCGGATCAGCTGAGCGGTCAACTTGTATGGTAGACCACAAATTACTTTTCATATTTCGATACTTGTTACTTGAGGTAAGTTGATCACTATCACGGACTGAATTCACCCTTAAAATAGTTTCAGTATATTTTGTTAGACCTTCTTTATATACACGCTGACTTTTCATTGGTTTTGGAAAATAATGTCGTATAGTAAAAAAAATCCTCTATCCATATACGTAATCCAAATTTCTGTATGTCAGAAGATTAAAAAGTTGCGTAAATGATTTTCGATCGAGACCACGTAGTTACGCCGGCCAAAACAGCTGCGTAATACCGATGACCCCGGCCGGCCGGCGGGCGTTCTATGGCGGCGGTACTACTAATTGATCTCACAATTTTACTTTCGAGCTTTAGACAACATTTTTTGTTTCTGAATTTTTATTTTGACTAGCTAATTAGATCTTACTAACGATGCCTATGAAGTGGCCTTCGGCTTCAAAACCAATAAAAAATCACCGTGTATAGAGTTTCGAACCTAATTATAAAGTCAAACGTATAAACTCGAAAATGCATAATTTGACCTCGTTACCCATTCAGCATATAAAGTTACCGCGACTAAAGCCTCCGTCAAAACCTCTCGAATAGCAAATGAAATGCAAAATGCACTAATTAATGATAACGACCTATGCTACTTCATAAATTAGGATTAACTTCTACTCCAAAGGTTGTGCACAACGACGAAATTATCGTAAATACATGGACTTCCATATACATTGACGTCTTAACTGCTATGCTGTTTTGTAAGTGCCGTGGAAATGAAGCAATGTACATTGATATATTAAATTTTCTCACTGTGTGTGAGAGGATCGCAATACTGTGGATTATTATGAAAATTAGGTTATGGCAATTAGTCAAGACAAGACAATAAAATAGATGTTCAATTTACATAGAAACTACGGAGGTATTTTTATTTACATATGTAAACAGGTCCATTCTTTACCCATGTAGACCCGAGAGGGGTAGAAGCCAAGACCACGGCACAGAATAAGTACCAGTACTCACGTACAGAAGTCTTAGTCAGCAAAGGAATTCAAAGAAATATCTACTCAATGTCGTAAGCGATATGGTTTAATTTAGCTCGCGTCACAACTCGGCACCTTCTCGTTTAGATACCTAGAAGTGCATTGCAAGCCAATTTCTTTCTTATTTCTATAGACATTAAATACGATTTATGTCACTGAATTTACCACTCCGGAGTGGTCGCCGCGCGCATAGTAATATTGTATGTAGGTATATTTTCGATACCTAAACGGGTAGTGACACAGGCCTGACCATGGTTTGTTTTTAGTAATTTTGGTCTTTCGCCAAAAAGGAAAACTTAAGTCAGAAAGAATTAGTTACTGGTTGCTAGCCCATCCCCTCAAACAGGAACATTCCTTATTTGCGCCCATACCCTTGACTGACTTTTACTATCTGTGCCATAGAGTAGCAACTGGAGCATATATTTGCTTCGGTCCCAGATCAGCAAGGAAGTTAAACCAGTACTTATTCTGTAGGTAGTTAAACTAAGTAAATTGATTGCTTCTCTACGATGAAATGAATGAAGACGCGTTGATGTCTATTTATAGAAAAAAAAAATTACCCTCGACGAAAAGAGAGGTGTTTTAAGTTAGACATGTCTGTGTGTCTGCCTGTGGCATCGTAGTGTCTTAAGGAATAAGTCGATTTTAAAGGGTGTTTTTTTAAAGGTGACTTGATCGAGATTGTTCTTAACACTATGTTTGATGGAAATCGGTTCAGCGGTTTAAAAATGTATGGGGTGTACGCTTAAGTCTTTTTTTTTATTTACGTGGCAAATATACTTGATACAGAAAAATCCTAACAAGGGAATATTCTTTATACTTGCGGAAATACACAAAACAATATAACTTATTTTATAACACGACTAAACATAAATTAAGACCAGAGTAATAAAATGTTATTTATACTGAATATTTAATTTTCTTGCAGATAGCTTTAATACCTACTATTATACTACTACTTCATATGGTGGTAGTTGGACACTGCTAATTATGATTTGATTCAGTTTTAACTGCCTTAAAAAAGGAGGTTATTAATTCATCTGAATCTTTTTTAGGGTTCCGTAGTAAACACCTTCCAAACCCTTATAGTTTTGCGATGTCTATCTGTCTGTTAACCCGCGGTTCTACTTAGAGACTTTAAGTATCAGAAAGCTGTAATTTGGCATCGGTATGTATTATTAATCATGCCGAAATAGAGGTAAATAAAATCTTTTGATATCTTTTTTTTTGTTGTGGCTCCCGTACATATGAAGTCTTTCTTTTCTCAACCTATCGTGTTGGCTATCTTCGAATAGGTCTTTCAAAAATATTTTGAACTCCATACCTGATGGGGATTTGTATGATACAATATCTCATAGCGAGAGGCCATAGACGGAAAATGAGAATCAATTATGTGACAGGAAAGCCTCCTTAAAATAGTGTTTTTTTTAAATACTCAACTCAAAGCAACACATAGATATAGTAGAAGGCACGAGAGCACAAATAAACATACATGCAAACATAGCGGCGATACACATAACCCTCCTTTTGGCTTCACCGTAGTCGGGTATTTTTTTTATCTATTTTATTTTACACATTTCAACATTCGCATATACACCGTGTGATTTTCGGCAGAGTAGAATAGGGCCACTCTAAGTCCTCTCGTGGATGTCGTAGAAGGCAACTTGGAAATCAAGCTAAACAAAGCTTATAAACATCAATGAGATCTCTACAACCCGTCTGGCCAGCGAGGAGAGTGTAGGTCAAGTCCTCTGGCTGCTCTGGCCAAGTATGGCTTTGGTAGTACAGAGAGGGTCGTGCTCCTGCAGTGGAGACAAAAAGACCTGATGATGATAATAATGATAAACATTCGCACACATTTCTAAGGTGGCTACACAAGTTGCGACAATGTACAGTATACTTCTACTAGAAACAGTGGGTGGCCCAAGTTCTTGCAATGATACTATTTAATGACTATCAGATTTCTATCATTATAAGGTGTCCAACAAAAAGCCTGGCTCATCCTCCATCTCAGTTGAGGAAAAACATGATTATTTCACGAGTATCATTATCATACCCACTACTAGCATTTTACGTTACACAACTAAAATATATTGCAACATCTCTTGGTATTTGCCTTCTTAATAAGATAGTCTTTTGAACCGACTTCCAAAAAAGGAGGAGGTTATCAATTCGTCGCAATCTTTTTAGGGTTCCGTACCCAAAGGGTAAAAACGGGACCCTATTACTAAGACTTCGCTGTCTGTCCGTCTGACTGTCACCAGGCTGTATCTTAAGAACCGCGATAGCTAGACAGTTGAAATTTTCACAAATTATGTATTTCTCTTGCCGCTATAATAACAAATACTTAAAACAAAATAAAATAATTATTTTAAGGGGGGCTCCCATACAAAAAACTTGATGTTTATAGATAATAATACGGAACCCTTCGTGCGCGAGTCCGACTCGCACTTGGCCGTTTATTTTATTTTATTTTTATTTATTCATTACATTTATCATATCAAAAAATAGATCGCGACGAATTGATTCGAAGACTCTTGGACCGATTTAGAAAATTATTTTTTTGTTTTAAATACTATCGAGGTTGTTACAAGGAAATTTTATTAAAATCGGTTGTGTAGTTTGGGGGTGAAGTCGGTTTTGAGTTTAAAAAAAATAATTCTAAGCATACTATGAAATACCTGAATTCAAACACTATGAAATACTTTTAGTATGTGGGATCTAGAACAAAACGTATGAGTGCCATCCGGCGGGCTTGAGATGAATTCTGAGTCTGACAGAGAGTTTTAAATACCCGGCCAAGTGGAATTTGCACTCGCGCACGTAGGGTTCCGTGCCATCTAGTAAATGTCAATGTCTCATCTGAAGATGTCAACTTGATTTGGTCGGATAATGGTTTAAATCTAGTAACAAAGTTAGTCTGCGTTTTATAATAAGACGGATAGAGTTTAATTTTGTACACATCATATAATTTTCATGAATAAACCTAGACACACAAACCCATTGACAAAAACACGTTGGTACGTTTTTGTCCTGACGAGCAAATACACAGCAATCACATTGGCAAGTTATCTCATTTTTTTATTATTTTATCATCGCATTGAATTATTACTACAACCATTTGCATAAACGATGGAGGCCGCATGAATAAAACATAAACTCGGGTAGACTCGGCTTGTCTGTACACGAGTACAGAATAAAGATTTACTAGAAGTGACAATGCCTCGGTTTTCTGCAGAGACTACAACATTTTTCAAGACCGACAATATACTTCTTCAGCAAGGCACGTGTTATAGGCGTCTTTAGGCTACGGTAACCACTTTTTATCAAAGGTGTGTTGAACAAAATGAAGTGATATAAGGTATAATTTATTTATTAATTTTTGGTTTAAGTACTCTGTAAATTAATAATTTATTTTTGATTAAAAAAATTACTAATAGGTTTTGCGTTTCACATCAAATTGAAGCATCTGATCGATGTATTCTTTTTTTCAAGTACTTAAAACACTCTAAAGTAACATTGGCTGAATGGAATCCTCTGTTATCATGTTCCAAATAGATATTTGTAGACCGAAATATTATATGAAATATTAACTACCTTACTTATTCATTTTAAATAAATAAAATAGTATAAGTAAATACTTTTTAAAACAAAAAAAAGTGTAAGTAAGTAATTAAAAAGAAAACAGAGTTTTGTATATACTTTTTTATACATCTTTATACTAAACTATTGTCCCTAGGAAAAATTTGCTATCTGCACTTTACTTATTTTGCAACAATGCTGGCAACTTGCCTTCTATCAATGCCGAAGAAACCACCAAAAAAAAAAGTTAACGAAGGGCTAACTAAGTCATTGGCTGTATGGAATGTATCATGTAACTTTTTTAGATTTTTCTATTTTAAAAATATATTTTTCATTATCATTATTAGATAATTTTGATTGTAGCTGAGAAAACTACATTCATCATATACGTCTTTTAGTTAGTGTTCCAGCTTATGTAGTAACTATTTAAAATGTAGTTTTCTGTACACATTACATGATTTTTAGTTTTATTATAAGGAGCTCTAGGTATATGTTTTGTTATCAGATTGTCTCTATAGTAGTCTCTATAGAATAAAGCTCAATCAAACGTAAGACAAATTAAGCTTGCAAGTTAATTTAGATTTAAAATAGAGAGTACTAACATGATTCTTATTTTAACTATAATGTCAAAATAATATGCAACCGAAAAATATTAAATAAAAAAGAGGTAAGTATGACTATAATATAGGATAATTATGTACTCATTATTACTGGCACTACAGTTAAAAAGCGACGTGAGAAAACCCAATGCTTTTAATTTTCAATTAACTACTCATTTAAATGGATGAAATATCAACAAGTCGCTACCTTAATAAACTGTAAAATTATATTAAATGAGTATAAATATAGTTAAAATTAATTATTATCGAGAAACGCAATGGACATTTGATGGGCAGGGCGCTGTACTTTCCCATTTCCATATGCTATCAAAATATCAAATCAACTATTTATAAGACAAACTGAAAATAAACTATAAATAATTTTAACCGACTTCAAAAGGGGAGGAGGTTATTTATATAGGTTAATTCGTCGCGATGTTATTTTTATTTATGTGCACCGATTATTCGAAGTCGCCTGGACCGATTTGGAAAATTCTCTTTTGTTTGAAAGGGTCCAATGCTGGTCTGGGAAAAATAAAAAAACTTAGAATGTACCAGCTGCTTCTCTTCCCACGCAGATCGTAAAAGCCGATCGCGGGAATGGGCAAAAATGCAAATCATGTTAACAGGCGATGCGGCTAGCAACCCATCACTGTATTGATTGCTTTTTCATCTTCTCGCCTACCATGACGCTAAAAGTGGCTTTTGGGTCTTGCGGCCCTGGGCTCTGCATAGAACCGCAAGACCCAAAATGCTATGTCTGCCCCATTATTAGGGATAAAGACGTGATAGTATGTTTGTATGTATGTTTGAAAGGGTATACTGGCGAGGTGTCCCATAGACATATTATCAAAATCGGTTGTGTAGTTTGGTGGTGAAGTCGGTTTTTAGTTATTGAAACATTATTGAAGCTTTTAGCTAAACTTTAACTTTCAAGAATTTAACCATTTAACTTTTCACCGTCATCATCATTTCAGCTGCATAACGTTCATTTCTAGAAATAAGCCCTTTAATTTAATGTTTGTAGATCTTTAAATACAAATTGTACAGAACAACAGGCGTGCTTTAATTAGACACAGAAGGGATATATTTCCACTTAAGCTATATGTTGCCTACGGTGTTGCCCGCGGGGTCAAAGGTCATTTGACAATACCACTGGTACCGCACATTGTTTCGAGATAGAAAGTATCCTTTTAATCTAGGTAATAAGCTATCTACGTACCAAATTTCGTTCCAATCCCTTCAGAAATTTCGGCGTGGAAGATTAACCCACATTTAAACAAACTTTCATAATTATGATATACTAGCTGCGCCCCGTAGTGTTACCCGCGGAAAATGTAGCCTATGTGTCATACAGAATTTTATCAAAATTGGTCCAGCCGTTTGCGAGCAACTTTCGCTACACACACACTCACCAACTTTCGCCTTTATAATATTGTGATAAATGGGGACATATACACAGATTGAGCTAGCGTCAAGAATAAAAATCGCGTTTGTTATAAGGGAGCCCGTTGTATATAACTTTTTTTTTTGTATTTGTTATTATATAATAAATAAAATTTTCAACTGTCTTAATATCCCGGTTCATGAAATACAACCCAATTACAGACAGACAGCGGAGTCTGAGTAATAAGCTTTGGATAGCCTAAAAATCAACCTTTGCTTGCCTTTTTTATTGATCAGTCTACTCAAACAAAAAGACATACGTTTCAAATCGACACCTTTTGTCAAATAAAAGACAAAAATATAAAAACACCATAGAACGCATTACAGTAATCAAGTTTCAGCTATTTTAGATACGGTTTTCACCTATAATTCTCTGCGTATTGAGTCCCAGAGCGAATTGGTAATTACAAGAAAATCTGTAGAAAATCAGTCAATGAGAGTAGGTACACGACAAACGACGATAAAGGTTTAGCGAAAAAATGTCAGCACGTTCCATTTAATATAAAAGCTTTTCTTTTCTTTTCTTCGGCGTTTGTTTTTTAACATTTTTCGAACTTCATAAAACTTTATCATTGGTCATTATTAGTCCAATACAAATAATATGGAAAATACAATTTAAAAAATATTGGCTTATATTTATGCCCAAAATTAAAAAATTAAAATAGAATTTTCGACAAATTTCCCTTTATAACTTAAAATAATTTTTCAATTTGGTTATTTATAATTTTGAATTTAAAAATATTAATTTACTTTTTTATGCAATTTTCAAACAATATTTTATTAAAAATAAATATGAATTTTAGCTCATTGATTCGTTGTCGTTGACAAAAAAGAAAAAAGAAAAATTATTTAATCTTATTACAGAAAATGTAAAGGCCTATAAATGAAGACCGAGGGCCTTTTCTACCAGTTAACCTACAGGTAATAAAATGAGTCAACATTTCCATAACTTATTAATCTAATAATCATAGTTATAATGCTAACTATTTTAGAATAACCCATCAAGTAAAGAAAACCTCAATTTATTGATGCTTACGTGTCTGTTCAAAATAACAATGGGGTTCCGGCGGCCGGAAGCGGCGTCACTTGGCAAAATGTCACCGAATGAACTCATCAAATTAATGACAGACAGAACGACAAACAGGTGTAGGGATTCCTTATTGTATTTTAAAATAGAAATGTCGTCTTTTATTTTTCTTGTGGTTTAAAGACTGTCATATAATGATGACCAGAACCTACAGCTTATCGTGCCTTCCGAAGAACGGAGAAGGTCAAGAATAGGGGTGACGACAGGGTCCAGAAAGTATGATTGTAATTAGTCGGTCTTTTAGATTATCCAAAAATAATGGACCAAAAATAAAAATTCACAAAGATACGGAGTATCAAAGTTCCGGAGCGGGGAATGATAATTATGTAATTTATATAAAAAATTGTCGTTTTCTAACAATTATAGATTTACTTCCTTATAATTATAGAATTAAATTTCTAAATAACTTCCTCACGATCTAATTGGTGCTGCCAGTGATTCCTAGCTGACATTGCATGTTTTATATTTTTTGCATTTGTAAATCCTATCATATAATTATATATACATACATATTTACCTACTTATGTAATAAAACAGTAGAAATCGCGTGACTGTACAAGTCACGCAAAAATTCTTAATCTATATCTATGCCTCCATCGCTCCAAATATTTTTTTTGGAAATATATTCAATGTACAGACACATTTTTTTACTGTATTATTATTTATTATATGTATAGATTTGATTTTATAATAAGGAATATAAATATAAATTGAATATAAATATAAATTGCTGTTAATATAATTTTTAATAAAAATTGTGTGGGCGATAAAAAATTGTAACGGAACAAAAAAAAGTTTCTTTTTCTCTCTGTTTGTTTGTATGTTCACGCTAATCTCCAAAACTACACAGATATTCATGCGGTTTTCAATAACGAAACAAACAAATAAACAAGCTTTGTTTCACTGATATCTGATTGAAAAAAGTTGTCATTTTTAAATGTCACGCGAACAAATTCGTGGGAACCCGGAAGATCTGATATAAAAAGAATGACGTCACATCATCTAGCATCTGGGATGCGTAAAGATCAACTCAACAAAAAATATAAAGTCTGTAATGATCATGGAATCCTAAAACGATCAAATTAAACCATCAAGTCGGCGGAAGTCGTAAGTGAACCGTTTTCCGCTTAGGTACTACCTGCCCAGCGACAAATTACTTTTTCTGTTTTTTTTTGGCAGACGCGCCTTTTTTGGCAAACAACCATTAGACGCACTCTGAGGTGTGGTTAAATAGATATGATGAGAGTTGATTATGACTATTAAATCTATGGTGGTCAAAAATGCTGCTACAATTCGGTAACTTCCAACTACTTAAACATTTTCTATGGGATTTGTATGAAATATAGACTCATGACGTCATAGTTTCTTGGAGTGTAATAGCGCTCTTATTTGAAATTGATACAGTCAATAACTTGATTTGGGCGGATAATGGTTTAAACTTAGGAATAAACCTATGTACCTACTTTATTTTTAATGTACTTTCGATTATTGTCCTACATGGTTGGTGCAATAAACTTTATTTTTTTATCTGTAATACGTAATTTTAATATAGGTACTCGCAAATGTCATAATTTGGTACATTTTGTACAAACTGAATCTACAACTTGACATTATTTTAAAATTTTGACATTCTAAAAATTAAATTTAAATTATGATATGACATAGCAAACAATGTATTCTGTTTACATCAACTTTAAGTAATAATTTATTTCTAAGTTGACGTCCTTGGAGAAAATGCTGCAGTGCAGTTTGTTACCGCTTCTTCTGCACTAGCGCTTTGGAAGCGGTAGTAAACTTAGCTGTAAATAACCATTTGACGTCAACAATTATGCAGCAAAATAATGACGATTATTAAGAGATATTATAAATATCCTATGATAATAAAGATATATTTGAATTCAATTGAATTGAATACATAGAGACTATGGACCTCCACTTGCTACGATCCTAAAAAACTACATGTAAACTCATCAATCTCTTCATATGGCGACTACATGCCCTTCGGCTACGTTTTTTTATCTTAACGAGACAAAACACATTCTAACTAAAAGAACTTTAGCAAATATTTCTTGACTTTAATGAATATGGGGGTAAGTCACCAGAATGAAACTCACCTGAAGAAATCGTTCCTACAGAAGAGCTTATTGTCCCTGGAATAGCATTTGTCGGCGAGCGGGGCCCGGCAGTCGGCACAGCGCACGCACGCGGCGTGCCACGCGCGCTCCAGCACGTGCAGCAAGAACTTGTCCAAGATGGGCTTCTCGCAGCCGGCGCAGGCCATCGCGCCGCCTGCCTCCCCTCGTCCTGTATAGGAGAACATATTTCAGTATGTCAAATACACATAAAGATAAAATCGGAAATGTTAGTCGTATGGTAACTATTTTCTAAAAACGAGATGATTAGACAAATTTCATAGGGCTGGAAAGAGATAGCACAAGCTCGGTCTGGCCGTCTGGCCGGAATACATACATCTTTGCCCAGCAATTGAACAGGTAGAGCTTTTTTAAAAAAAGAACTTGTCAAAACTTACACAATTTTTTTTTGTATTTGTACTCATACTTTAAATAAAATATTGAGATCAAGTCAGTGAGATATCCGCAAGTTTTTAATAAATTGGTTGAATGTTTTTCAAAATAAAAATATTGTGTATGACGTTGTGTATTGTACTGAACCTATAATAAAATACTAAATGCAAAATATTTACATAGGGTGTATAATATTAATTTTGCAAAATTAAATAGCACAGACTATACTGAATGAATATGAATAAAACATCTTGGAACGGAACATAAATACCTACTATTTAACTATTTATTTTATCGCGTTAGGAATATCTACTTATAATACCTTTATACCTTTAGGTAAGAACATAAACTTTGTGTAATCAATCAGACAAAATAAATAGAGCAATGGGTTTATATTTAAGCGTGGGTTTAAATAGATAATGGTTAATATATTGCAAGCTTAAACACATAGAACGTTGTTGGAATGGTGGGCAGGAGCTAGTTTCATATAAATCAGACATAAAACCTTTTTGAATGTACTACATTCGCTATCAAATGAGTACAATAGTTCATTTGGTTTCTTCATAAAGTCGGCAGCACTGAACGTAATAGGATTGGGTTTACGGCCGATAAAGGTAAGCTTGAATAAACTTTTATTAACATATGTTATAAGTTATTACCCTTACATAGGAGACGTGTACATAGCTGTATTGATTTATGAGATATTACGCGTTGCACTTGCAAAAGGACTTGATTACAGTGTATAGTATTTGGTAGTCAAATCGTTCTTGGTTTAGATACTCTGCGTCTTTTCTATTGCCGTTTAATGTTTTTTACTAAAAAATCCGGCCAAGTGCGTGTCGAGCCACGCGCAGTGTAGGGTTCCGTAGTTGCAAATGCTGACTTTGAGTTCACGCCATGAAAATCGTCTAAAAAACTAAGTTTCTATTGAATTTGTACGGTATTTTATTTTTCTAAGTTTAAGTTAGTTGCTGTAACTCTTTAATTTTTAAACCCTAATGAATAAAACAAAAAAGTGAATATTTTCACGTGTCCATATACAACCGTTTAGTACCTAGATAGAGAGGGGACACTTGACTAACAAATATTTGCATTATAAAACCAAATATTTTAAAAACGAACACCTAAATTTAAAAATGTGTTCACAAGCTCACAATATTTACTTTAATTTTTTTTTTTCTTACAACTTTGTCGCGGCATGATTAATATGCATAGCCATGCCAAATTACAACTTTCTTTACTTATAATCTCTAGTAGAACCGCGTACAGATAGAGAGATAGACATGGCAAAACTATAAAGGCTCCTTATTAACTACGGAACCCTCAAAATGAGTCATTAAAATTCGAACAACACCTATTTGACACATCCACGAAATCACTGATGACACATCATCTTTTTCAGCTCATAAAAACTTGTCAACTAACCCTATAGCAATTGTGGTGCTTTTCGGTCGCTCGTTCTGAGCTTTTGACATTTATTGGTTAAATTTATGAAGGTCGCCGCGGTGGTTTTAAGTTGGTATTCTTTATTCAAACCAAAATGTCCGATTGGTCGCGCGCCATTTTGACGGCGCGTTCGGATATCGTCTGTGACGACGATTTACCGCGGTTTTGGATGTGCTCCGGTGCGTGTACGTATTTTTTATATATTTTTCAACAGCCTGAATGATAAAATAAACATATGAGAATAAATTCTAAATGATTTTCTAGCTCTACAGTAACGTATGGGACGAGACTGTTATGGATTTTCAAGGCATTCTTTTAACTATAAGTTAAAGAACATACTAAAGGTATTTAATTACCTAACGTCTAGTCTCATAAAAATAATAGGATCATCTGGATCATCATTATTTTAGCTTATTAGTCCATAAGTACATATCTCCAAAGCGATTAGTATTAAAATTTAAAAAAAAATCAAATATTTAACAGTTGTAGTGTTACAACGGCATAGGTAAATAAAGGAAGACGAATAAGAAAAGTAAAATTCAAAATTCTTATCCCTATGCATTTAACAAGTCTTCCTGCGAGTGATATCTTATAATCACTTTTTAAATCTCTTATTTAAAAAAACTTTTTTGGAACTAAATAGGCATGTAGGTAGGTATTATGCACACTTTGATCTTCTAATTAGCTACCGGTTTAGACTAGCTTTGTCTCACAATCGGTCAATATTTTAATGCCACCAGACAAACAGAAATTTATTTATTCGTATGTAATGAGCACAGGATAATTTACAAAGTAAGGCTAGGCCCACACTTGAACTTATTTATGTAAGAACCTAATTAAATGCCAATTACTGATGTAGTACTTAATGTACTTATTCAAAAATACTTAAAATAAAAAGTACTACTTATCTCAAAAAGTAATAACTTCCAGGAAGCCATGTGTGGAAATGTTATTATAAAAAATAAATAAAAATATATTTATTTCTATCATCATCATCATCATTTCAGCCGCATAACGTCCACTGCTGGACATATACTTATCTAATTAAATTTGCACCCCATCTACCATTTTTTCTGCAACTTCCCAAAGGTGAACTGTTAGACAATGCTTAGCATTAAGTTGTAAGTACCTTTTGTACTCTCAATCTTTTAAGATTTTAAGTGCAATAAATTAAATAATTTTAAAAATGTAAGTAGAAACCAAGTTTTAAACAATAAGCCAGGACTTAGAAAAGCTAACGCGCTGCTAGTTAGGCTATCGGAAAAAATAAGTACTCGAGTAAGTACATTGGTGATGATGACTGATTCTTGTACCGGGTTATTAATAAAAAAATACATACATACTTACTTACAAAAAAACCATCCCTTAAAAGGCAGATAGAGCCTCGAGCTATAAGACTAAATTCGCTTCTATCGTGGTATCATGAGCATAACTACGAGTACCTATATTTTTTTAAAATGATAATTGCCTCTATGTATATAGCCTAATAGTGTCCTTTATCAATGAATATTCATTCCGATTGTAAATAAGGGCATTGTGTGTAAACGACTTTACGATTTTCAGCAAGTTCATTGCTTCTACTTCGTCAAATACGAATTAATTCTATTATATTGCTAATTCTGAGGTCGAGACAGGCTTACAGACAGAAAACTTGCACCTTACTGGTTAGATAATAGTGTTACGAAGTAGTTGTTGACTTCTTTCTAATACAAGGCGATTACGCGACCATATCGCGTTGTCCTAATACTATCACGTCTTTATCCCTAATGGGACAGAATGGGTCATGCAAAATATAATGCGCTGTATCTTTTTTGCTTTTTCAAAGTAAAGAAAAAATACGTGTTCAATATATTTTAATAATCTAACCGATGGGCCAAAAATATTTTTCCTTTCGTCTTGTCTATTGGCTTTTTCTTTTGAATGTGTTAGTGACAATGTCACACTTTACTCGTGTTGGGTTTTCCAAAATTTACCAAACTAACAACCTAGTTGTTACAATATAGATAATTATTAATTTTGTTAATCAATGTACTATAATGATGGGGTATTTAAACAATAAAGTACCTGGGCGACCGAGCTTTGCAGCACCGAGTGGGATTCGAACCCGTAACACTCTTTCTAGAGGTCCGCGTAACCGCTGGGCCAGACGGATAGCGCCCGACAGGACGAAATTAGCGACCATATTCTTCGTTAAAAGAAAAACGCATGAAAACTCGAAAACACGCGTTTTCCCAAACATAAGACTAATCTAGATCGATTGTTTACCCCCGAAAACCCCCGTATACAAAATTTTAGCGAAATCGATAAAGCCGTTTCCGAGATCACAGAAATGTATAAATATACAAGAATTGCTTGTTTAAAGGTATAAGAAACATAGAAACCTTCTCAAATATCATTTGCACAATACTATCACGTCTCTATCCCTAATGGGTCAGGCAGACAGAGCATTCTGGGTCTCGACTCTTGTTGCAGCTCTAAGAAGACTGAGCCCAGTAAAATTCTTACCTACCTAAATCTTGATAACAACTTTCCGATTTTCTTAAGTGTTAGTGACAATTACATATACTTTACACGTGTTGGATTTTTCAAAATGATGTTCCAAACTACCGATCTAGTTGTTACAATATAGAAAATTCTTTATTTTTTAATAAGGAGTGTTTAAACAATAAATACATGGATACCTACTCAAATATCTGTATTTTTTTACAATACTATCACGTCTTAACTCTTGCGGCTCTAAGCAGACTGAGTTACCTAAATCTTGAAAATCACTTAGTAGGCATCTAAACAGAACTTTCCGGGAAAAGTCATAAATTGGCTTTTTCTTATGCCATAAATTGGCTTTTTCTTTGTAAACCACTAAGTTATATTCAACAATAAATACATAGATACCTACTCAAATATCTGTAATAAATTTTTGTACAGATAGGGACTTGATTTTAATTCGTTGATCAGATTTACATACGTGAACAAATTAATCTTTGATGCGGTTGATGTCCACGCTTTCAGTTCATTACCTGACCACCGTCGGTCAAACATTATGTTAAGTTACATTTCAGCGTAAAGCGCCGTATTCACAATCCAGCGCCGCTGTACAGCGGCTCAAGGTCGCTTTGCTGGATGCGCGTATTCACACATCCAGCAAAGCATCCAGCAAGGCAGTGTTGCCGTTAGTCACACATTTTGCGAGCCAGTGTTGCCCTTTTTTGTTGTTCTTGTCCGTTGACAGTTATAACCTGATGCAGTAGTCGGCTATGAAAACCTGTGGAATCGCTTAGATAGATTTTCCGCCAGAAGCTCCTAGCAATCAAAGGATGTCTACACCAACTTTGGTTAAAACTAGAGGCCTAGGAATAGAGAAACGAAGGAATAAAAAGAGGCTTAAAAAGACTAGTATCCAGAGCCGCAAAATTTGATTTGATTTAAAAAAAAGTCTGCTGTACAGCAAGCGTATTCATGGTCCATCTGCCCGACGGTCGCGGTGGTGGGGGTGCTCGCTGGACGCAAAATCGATCCAGCAGGTCCAGCAAGCAATTAATAATAATAACCGACGTGAAGTTGCTTGCTGGACGTGCTGGATCCAGCGAGCACCCCCACCACCGCGACCGTCGGGCAGATGGACCATGAATACGCTTGCTGTACAGCAGACTTTTTTTAATTTTGCGGCTCTGGATACTAGTCTTTTTAAGCCAATTTTTATTCCTTCCTTTCTCTATTCCTAGGCCTCTAGTTTTAACCAAAGTTGGTGTAGACATCCTTTGATTGCTAGGAGCTTCTGGCGGAAAATCTATCTAAGCGATTCCACTGGTTTTCATAGCCGACTACTGCATCAGGTTATAACTGTCAACGATCAAGAACAACAAAAAAGGGCAACACTGGCTCGCAAAATGTGTGACTAACGGCAACACTGCCTTGCTGGATGCTTTGCTGGATGTGTGAATACGCGCATCCAGCAAAGCGACCTTGAGCCGCTGTACAGCGCCGCTGGATTGTGAATACGGCGCTTAAAAACTGTATGTTTGTCTGCCAATTACGCTCAAACCGCTGAACCAATTGCTGTAGCGGGATCCGGGCTCACTAATAACCAATAAGCGAATACTTATTAACTCACCACAGAACAGGTGTCTACGATGTTGTAGTGTAAGTATTTTAACCGACTTAAAAAAAGGAGGAGGTTCTATGTTGATTTTTGCCAGTTTTTTTGTATGTATGTTTACCGATTGCTCCGTCAATTGTGGATCCATTTTAAAAATTATTTTTTTCATTCTAAAGAATGCACTTCCGGTGGTCCCATAGATAATAAATTTTATCAAAATCAGTATTGTACTTTGGGGTAAAGTTGGTTTTTAGTTTTGTAAAATTATTTTCAAAGTGTATGGCCTAGTGTATATCTACTTCAGATAACTTGCTTGAAACAGTGACTGCTGTGGGATAAACCTTTTCCAATAAGCTACAAAACACAAGTGAAACTAGACAAAATATTCAAAAAGATTTTTGCGTAAACTTAATTATACTGACGACCTCCGTGGCGTAATGGTTACATACCTGTCCGCTATTCAAGAGGTCCCGGGTTCGATCCCCGGTCAGGTCAAGATGGAAAATGATCTTTTTCTGATTGGCCTGGGTCTTAGATGTTTGTCTATATTATAATATATGTATTTGTTACAAAAAATAGTAACATTGAGATGGAGAATCCCTTAACAAAAAGTCTCAAACTTACTTTGGGACTAACTTAATTTGTGTGATTTGTCCGTATACATATGTTATTTTATTTTATATTAATAAGGTACGGTCAGTAAATATGTTTGATGAAAATCGGTTCAGCCGTTCAAAAGTTATTAGGGGGAACGCTTGAAAGTCGGGCTTTTTAAATAAACTTGTTTTACTATAGTACCTACCTATCTATCTACCTACTCTATGTCTAATCTATCGCCGATTTCCTTATATTCTTGAAGGTGCGACCATTAATTTGATAATACTTTCCCTAAAGGTAGAATTTCCTTTCACTATCCGTAGTCCTTTTATTTTTTCCTGCCATAAGTACCTACCTAAGTACAATTGTGGTACAATCCTTTGTCATTTAGGTACTTTTTAAACTCTTATCCACTAGTTTTTTAAACATTCTGTTAAAAGAATACTATTGTTCTGTATTTTTTACCTATAGGCCAATAATCTTTTAATTCAAGAATTTTTTACCAACTAAGAAGGTTTAGGTAGCTCTTGTTACCTGTTATTAAACAATTAGAAAACATAGGTAACTAAGAAAATATTTGAGAGATGAGTAGTACTTACTATACTTTTTATTTTTGACCCATAAATACATACATTTCTTTATGGTTTGCTATTTATATCACCCATATTTGCTATATTTTTTGCTACTTAGGTATATACCTACTATAATAAACCTATATCCATAGTTACTATGCGGTAGGCATGTAGGGTTTTCTAAATTTTACATCATTATATTATTATTATTCAGGTATAATGAATTGATGCTAGTATTTCCACGCTGCATTCTAATTTCGGGACTCGGGACTATTCGAGATCTCGCGTGGTGTCTTAAGTTATGCAACTTTTTAATTAGGTTTTTTACTTATCTAATGAATTAAGTATAAACAAATCAACTAAGCTGCCTTGCCAAAGGGGTTCTTATAAAATTTTAACATTTATCTTCTATATTCTTGTAAAAGTATACAATTAGGTTTATTTTGTATCTATCAACAATAACAAATAAAAATATTGTAAGTAAAATATATTCACCAATATTCAAAACTAAATAAAATGCTTAATTACTTACTCATTTGCTCAAGTTCTACGTGTTTACGGATTAACTACATAGGCCTATTTTGACAATTACAACCACTTTGAATTAAATTGTGACAATTAAATAAATAGGTATAATAAGTTTCGAGCTATGTTTAGTAACGAATAATAAAATTCATTGGATGCTGCTATTTAATTTGTAAATACTCATCAAATTATTTAGGAGATACATGCCGCAAGTAAGTACTGAAAGTTATCCCATATTCAAAAGTTTAACTTTCGAGTAGGTACCTAGTATTTGTTTTGTAAAGTATTGTCATTCAACAGAAGTGAAATTACTTAGAATTAATATATGAAGATGTACTTACTTACGCTTTAAGGTGTGTATTCAAAGGATAACTAAAGAGTTTGGTGTTAGTAAGTATTTAACATATATTGTTATAATAAGCTATGAAACAAAACAGTACACTGGTATTAGTAACTAAGTAAATATTAATATAACAACAAACAAAACAATAAATAACCTCCATACGTCGGCATCGTCAAGCACATTCACAGTTCCACCCAATCATAGACAAACTCAAAGTGTTTTTATTTTAAACCACAGGACACTAACTTTTACCAATGTGGTGCTGGTGGAAGGGGGCATGGGCCCCCCGTCCTGAGGCAAGGAAACCCGCCACTTCGGCACCTCTACACGGCACTGCACTTGACACACCGCGACGATTTCGCGCGGCGTCACCGACAACGCTCTACAACGCGCGACTTCTAAACGCGTACTGACATAAAACCCGTGGTTTTTTGATGACGGCGCATGCCAGAAAGAGCTAGTCGTACACATTTTAAACACGTGCGAGCAAGATAGAAAGAGTAGCGTTCCGAGGCAGGCGTGGTTGAAGTAAGCAGCCACTCGCGTCGAAGGGGTGGCGCCTGCGATGTATTTTTTTCTCTAGGTTTTTTTTTTCGTGCGTGTTTCTGTGCGGTAGTGGGATTTCATTTTGTGGGACACGTGCGGCGTTCGCAGTAAATTTAAATTGGCTTGCCGGTAGATCGGGTGGTAGCTGAACATAATTATAGAGCCTGGATTTTTCGGTTGCGTCTCTAGGCTGGCCGGGTGTCTTATTTTATGGTTTGGTTCGGTTGTGTTCAGGATGTTTTGACTGGGGGCGTGAGCGTGTTATGTTTATGTAGACAGTTCCCCGCCTTCGAGACGTGCGTTTGTACCCTTGCTCCGCATTTCTTTATTTTGATTACTGGATAGCTAAATTTCACCGCTCTTTTAATGATATTTTAAGAGGAAGTAAATGTATTTTTGGAGCGAAACAGCTACCACCGAAAGCAATGGTAATATTACCTACCAAACCTTTAACCTACCCAATTAAACAAGACCTATTTCTACATGCTTACAAAATGCAATACAAATAAGTAACATCAAAATTATAGTAAGTATTTAGATACCAACTTAATGCACAAACTAGAAGCATTGGTCAATAGCCGCATCATATCCGGAAAATTTCCGGTTGCCAAAAACAGTATGGTCACCCTACACTTTTAGTCACTTAATACCTAGGTCTCGTGAATGGAAATCACATAAGAATTGTAATTATTGTTAATTTACAAAGTAAGAACTGCAATTCCTTTACTATTGGTAGAAGGCAAACCATACTGGTGCACGCAACTTCGTTCGCGTGAAATTTAAAAATGACGACATATTTCAATAAAACAAAGCCTATATGTTGCTCTGAGCTGAGCTTAATTTATTATTGAAAACCGAGTAAACAATAGGAAACATCCGTCCAGTCAGAAATTGTCTGTCTGTATATAAGGTCTAACAAATTATACTGAAACTATATTAAGGGTGATTTCTGTCCGTACCAACTTCCCCAAGGAATATATGTCGAAATATAAAAATATTTTTAGACAGAGCCTAGGGCCTGACGGCCCTAGGCTCTGTCTACCCCGTCGGGTATATAGACGTGAAAATGTATCTGTATCTGTATAAAAATATTTTTTGCTTTCCACACAAACTCTGATCAACTGATCGGTCAACTTGTATGGGAGGCCAAAAGTTACTTTTGATATTTGGATACGTGTTCCATGGGGAAAGTTGTTCAGTATCATGGACTGAATTTACGCTATTAATAGTTTCAGTATATTTTGTTAAACCTTATATAAACATATACAGACAGACAATTTCTTTTATTTATTATTTATTTTTATTTTATTGCTTCATGTACCTACATGTGCGGTGTTTCTTAGCTATTTTTGATGGAAATCGGTTCAGCGGTTCAACAGTTATGGTGGTGAACGCTTGTAAGACGGTTTTTTTAAATTTGCCTGGCTAGTTTAATTGCCACCCAAGTTTCTAACGTAAGTACTTACGTAACCTCCGTATACCTAGTCTTCTTATATCGAAAAAAATGAGATTTGTAGGTAGACAAAGGTAAACTCATGTGAGGTGTGTTCGTAGATAAGTATTATACTTATCTACCTATTTTTTATTTTAATGTATTGTTCATCATGTTTTGTTTGTACAGAAAAGCGGTAATATTTATAAGTAGTTTCCTACAGAAATAGGTACGTATGTAGAATCTATAATGATTATGTAGATTGTTTTAGGTAACAGCGTGGACAGCCCTGACATTAAACAGCTTGCCTAGGAGAGAAAAGAAAGGTATACCTTGTATGTATAGCAATTTAAAAAAAAACGAAAAGAGACGAGTAGGAACGATCTCCTCCGGAAGTTGCTAAACATACAAACGCACTTTCTTCTTCATTTTAACCAAAATTGTCGTGCATGGTCAGAATCCCTTGCCTAAAAAAAGTATTATGATGTCCAATTCAATCATTGAATTATTGTTAATTAATCTAACAGGAATAACTAACAGAGCTGAACAACAAACGAGTAAGTCATAGTAGTATTAGTTCAATGTTCAATATTATTAAGCCATATTTTGATAATATTTCACAATAAATTAGTACCTAATTGCAAACTGGATATTTGTGATTTCCTTTTCTTTCTAAGATAAGTTAAAATCTTTATTAATTATAAGAATAAACGCTAAAACTCCAAAGCTATTATTCATCAAAGTATAAGGTTCGAGACTTGTGTTATGGAATACTAACTCAACGATACTACTTACCTAAGTACATTTTATAACAAATTCATAAAGGTATATAAGATTAACGTCCAAAACCCAGGTCAATTTGAAAAAGATCATTTTCCATCTTGACCTGACCGGGGATCGAACCCTATGTTATATCTGTTGCATTTACAGCGTAGATAAATGTCTCTTACTCTTTTAAATAACGATTTATGCTTAAAAACAAACATGCAAACATATTTATAGTGCCGTGTAATATTTAAAACTTGGGTAATAATTAAAGTTTCTTAAAAAATGGTTTGCAGCATTTACTAACGCGATGGTAAGCCACATATCGCACAAATGCATTTTTTGGACAACAAAAATACTTTGAACATCTGTACTACCCCATAATAACGTATCTAATATATAATTATGCACGATAGGTAGTAAATGTAGTAATGCTAACTAACACCCAACATCACGCTCAATGGAAACGTGACTTAGTCCCTAGTAAGTAAAGTTTAAGGTTATTAGGTACCTATACAAAGTAGGTACAAAGTATAGCTTTAAAATCTGTCTCCACTAGGATTGGCCACTTTAGGTGAAAACGGATTTTAAATCTTTTTAACTGTTCTTTGAGTTAAGTATCTATATTTGGTTCTAGACATTCCTTTCGGAAATTTTAAATTTCTACTTCGATTCGAATACTTACGGGACTTTCGATTTCGAATAATAAGGTTATTATTTTTCGAGTATAATTTATTTCAGACGAGGGCGGCACTTTTGTCCTTTACCGGGCTTAACGCATCAAAGAGAATTTAGGTTATATTATAATATTATCTTTGAACGCTTCACAGTAGGATTCCCTGCATCACAATACATTGCGAATGTTATTTCTTAAAAAAAAAATAATTATTTTGTACAAATACAAACATAGGTTATTCTTGCTCTAAATCATACCTAGACGACCTCCGTGCCGGAATGATCAAAACGCTAGACCGCCAATCAGTTCTAGGTACTTACGATACCCAGGCAAGGCAAATTGGAAAATGGCCTTTTTCAAATAATGCTAAGTCTTGGGTGTTTATCTATATATGAATTTACTGTAAAATATAGTATCGTTGTATTAGTATCCCATACAAGTTTAAACTTAGCGTCATTCATATCTTCGGTTTATTTACAGGTAAGTTTAAAAAAGTTACATTTTATATAAAATTAAACTAGGTATGTAATGCAATTTCTGTTCTATAGAAATTCACAAATCGTTTTCTCATTTTCTGCTGTGGAACAAACAAGACTTTAGCATAAAATCGAGTAGGAGAAAGGACCTTGCGACATTTTGGTCCAACCCCTCAACAACGTTGAAAGTTATACCAAATGAAAGGTTTTGGAATACACTTTATTTTATATTATGACGGCTAAGTCAATATCTAGCGCGAACATGAAGTTTCGATGCATTTTTAATTCCAAGAAAGCCGCCATTGGGTAACTATGTAATGACGGTTTTTTATTAAAAGATATACCCTTTTGCTTCACTGGAACCCTAAAAATAATGTAATATATACATATTCTCAAGAATATCATCGCTAGGTGAAACTCCGATCAAAAATACTTGACATTTTTAATAAGTAAGTACATTTTTATAGGTAATAAATGAAACAAGGTATGTAGAAAAACACCATGTTGGCGCTCGATTTCGGCTTGGTGCTAATAGAATAAAATGATCTACACTTCAAATGCTTTCATTTGGCATAATTTTTATCACTGTTGAGCAAAGTTATTGGTATTTGGACCACGGTCCATACATTTTTGCGCATGGTCCTTTCGCAACTTCCCGGATAAACTAAAATAGTAAGTAAATAGTTTCCTTGCTTCCGTGCTAGTCTGGGAGCTAAGAGAAACTTAAATGAAGAATGTACCAGCTGCTTTATTTCCCGCGCCGATCGTAGAAGCCTATCAAGGGAATGGGCGAAAATGTAAAATCATGTTTACAGGCGATGTGGCTAGCAACGCATTACTATTTTAGTTCGTTTTTCCAAAGCTAATTTATTAATTTATTTTGCTAAAAGTGGCCTTTGCGTCTTGCCCTGGGCTCTGTCTGCAGACCCTAAATGCTCTGTCCGCTACTTTAGGGATATAGGCGTTTTATACTTGTATATAGTAAATAAAATAATAGTAAATAATATTAAAGAAGGCATATGATAGGGTTCCGCGGAAAGTTTTGTGGTGGGCTTTGAGGAAGAAAAGAGTACCAGAAAAATATCTGCGGCTGATACAAACCATGTGCAGTAAAACCAGTACATCCGTCCGGTCCGAAGCTGGCGTTACCGGCGAGTTCGGTGTTGCGGTAGGCTTCCACCAGGGATCGGCTTTAAGCCCTTATCTGTTTCTCCTTGTAATGGACGCATTGACGTCAGACATTCAAGAGGAAGCACCCTGGTGCATGTTGTTCGCGGACGACATAGTTCTCGTCAGTAAGGAGGGACTTGAGGTTCAGAGCAGACTGGTAAAGTGGCAACAGAAACTGGAGAACTTTGGATTTAAAATAAGTAGGTCAAAAACTGAACAGCTCTTTTTTTATTTTGGTGGTGCTTTCAGCTTCACTTCAGTTTCGTTAGATGGTATGTCTCTACCAGTCTGCTCCGATTTTCGATACCTCGGTTCTCTCTTGCAAGACGACGGCAATATAGACCGTGACGTAAAAAATAGCGGCAAGTGACATGGGTTATTTGTAATGCGAGAATGCCCCTTAAACTTAAAGGAAAGGTCTATAAAAGCGCAGTCTGACCAGTCGTTCCATACGGTTCAGAATGTTGGGCTACTAAAGTGACAGGGGAAAGACGACTTCATGCAGCGGAGAGGAGAATGGATGAGTGGAGTGACAAGAAAAGATAGAATTAAAAACGAATACGTAAGAGGAAGTACGAAGGTGGCTTCAATAACGGAAAAGCGAAGAAGCAATAGACTAGGATGGTATGGACACATAATGAGGAGAGAGGAGAGCCACGTTACGAAAAAGATGTTAAATTTAAAGATTAATGGATATAGAAACAGAGGACGGCACAAGAAACGGTGAATGGAATGCGTTAAGGACGATATGGACAAAAAGAATGTAGCAAGTGCCTTGACAAAGGATAGAGGAATATGGAAAAGACTCACATGCTGTCCCGACCGCACGTAAAGTGGGATAAGGTGAGGAGAAAGAATAATAAATAATTTTAAAAATGCATCTCGGTTTCAAAACCTAATGTAGAGGTTTTCGTCCGTGGTTTTGAAAATATTGCTACTTGATCTACTAACCAAGTACTCTACACAAGAATGTGAAAATCGAAGTCCGTAAAAATCGCATTGTTTAGATTGCTATATCGGTATAGGTAAGTACATAAATCCCGGTTAAATATGAATATTTACATACTTATACGTAACATACCTACACGTACTACCGTGCATACTCAGATGAAATACATAACTCTATTTAGAATTCTGGGTAAAAAAAAACTAAACTAAATTTTTGACACCATGATGACATCTATGGGTCAAATTACGCACATTTGTTTTTGAGAAATGACAATAGATGTCGCTGTAGTTCTTACTTTGCGGCTACTTACGCCATCTATTTACAACAGTGTACAATACAAAGTAAAGATTAAATACTCTACATGGCACCAAAACGTACTTACAAGTTCTTTGTAAAAATACGAGATGTCCCTAAAATCATTTTTGTATGGTTACCATGTGCACAAATCCCATGTGATGTCTATCGTGCTGAGCTCTTTTCGGTGGAGTGCTTTCCATGTCTCTTTTTCTTCCGCTAATGTTTTCACGATAAAAATTTTACTTGGTCGAAAAAATTCTTCTGGCTTTTACCATGCCTACCCATCGTCATATAAACATTATTATTTATTTTCCTTGTAACTAGATGGCGCTTTAAGGTAAAAATTAAAACATACAAATCTTTAATAACCATTATTTAAATAAAGTAATACTCTAATTAGTTAAATAAGACTTATATGAAATGCAATATATTTTTTAAAAGTATATTCAACACTTTCTTCGTCACCTTTTTGGCTAGTCGTGTGTGCTGCCATCTCTGAGAGGACGCTCCGCAACTCCCGTTTTGCGTGCTTACGGCCTCTCCAATCGTTTCTATGGCGTTGGGTATCTGTTACGTTAGTAATTATATTATCTTTGCTTTTACTTTCTCCTTTTTTTCCTTTCACGCAGTTTCCTATGGGGTTAGGCAGAGACTATGGATCTCCACTTTTCCTTCAATTATTGACAAAATTGAGAAAAATATAGGTCATAACGTAGCGGCAATAAAAACCTGTTTTTTTTTACTAGGTACCTATTTTTAATTTAAACTACCATCAAGCTAAGCGTTGCTTTTGTGTCTAGGCTTTCTAACTCGTTCCGGATAAAGACGTAATTTGTATCTGTACTTATCTGTACCTACCTATATGTAAATCGTGATCCATGAGATACAGCTCGCTGACAGACAGACAAACAAAGCAGAAAGACAGGACAGATAACGAGGCTTAGTAGGGTCCCGGTGACAACCTTGGATACAGAACCCTAAAAATATTTTTTGAAACCCTGATCAACTCTGATTCGGAATAATCATATACAATTGTACATACAAAGGGGGGTTTTGTTCATATCGAATTAATTCTACATTTTTGTCTATTTTTGGTTCGGGTATTGATAAAAATATAGCTTCAAGTATAAAAATACTGTATTTGTATTGCAATCAAACAAATTACATGGCTATATACCGAGTTATAGTTAGTATACAAAACAATCCTTACAATTCTAGTAAAAATAATATCATTATTATATTTATTGAACGGGTTACTCACGACGTATAGAGTCAGCTACTGCCGACACGTAAGTAACCCGTTCATTAAATATAATAAAAATATAATATCAATTCATTGCTAACTAAACTAGTGGCTCGTGAGCTGTAGACCTCGCGAGTCTATATTTGCTAAGATAAATGATATTTTTACGTTGTCAAACAAAATGGCCCCGCCATTTTGAAACTTTTCTTATATTGAATCAACAAAAAAACTACTGTAAACCACAGACATACAAAGGGAAGCAGACCAAACAACCATCACACGTAGCTTATTTTTGAATAGCCAAATTAATACATTTATAAACGGTTATTGCGGGTGTTTGTATACTAAAGTACTCTTTCACATTCTTAAGTATAGTATTTTACTATTTTTGTTCCAAATTTTACCAATTATGTTAAAGAAAAACAACAAAACTTATGTAGCGTAAGTAGCTAAATTCATGCCACGCGGCGTTCTTATTCTGCGATTATGTTTAGTGTGCTTCCCTTTATATGTCTGTGCTGTAAACAAATCGGTAAAAACAACAACATAAGGCACATTTCAAAAGATCTTTTATACTTGAAACATCTTTGGGATATACTTAGATTTGAATTGCAATAATACACATACACTACTACATTCATTTAAAAAAATATCGATCTTACTTATCATCATTTAAAATCACACAAGTTTTATTATAATAATCCACAAGCTTAGGTAGTATAGAAATAATATGCATCACTTCATTATATCTAACACTTGACGAGATACTCAACCGTAAATAAAATAACTATAATTTTACATCTATAGACGTAAGTATCTCGAAAAGATTTAAACTTTTACTTCGACGCTAATGCATTACTTAAATAAAATAAAAATATATCTTTCATCGGATGGATAAATTCATCATCATCACAGACAAACATTATTATTAGTTAGAGTGTATGCACACGGCGTATTTTTACGCGCTTTCTCTGTATCGCGTTTGTGTACCAAGCACAGACCTAGATTTTTTCTTGCTGCGTAAGAACCATAGACCTACATACACGATGATTTTCTATTGGAATTGGAGCCGAAGGCCACTTCATAGGGATCTTTAGTAAGACCTAAAAGCTAGTAAAAATAACAACAACAAAAAATGTTGACTAAAACTTGGAAGTAAAATCGTGAAATCAATTAGTATCGTACCGCCGGCCGGCCGACCTGAGTTCATTGGGGTCACGCGGCAGTTTTGGACGGGCGCAACTACGTGGTCTCGATCGAAGATCATTTTCGCAACTTTTTTATTCTATGTCATACACAAATTTGGATTATGTGTAGGGATAGAGAAATTTATTTACTATACGACATTTTTTTCCAAAACCAATGAAAAGTCAGCGTATAGATTTTTTTGCTTTAACTGTCGTAGAAACGGCTGTGGGGCACAGTTTTCGCCGAGATTTCTGTATAACAATACATAAGCACGATTGCAGCGCGTCTATATCGCCGTATTAGGGCCAGTTCAAACGGAGAAGTTTTATGACACTCGAAAATAAACTTTAAACTATTAGCATAAACTGCAAAACGTGAGTAGTATTTTGTTATGTTTAAACGTTTATACACTTTAGGATATGATTATACGGTCTTATTTTGAATTGAGTTTGTAATTTCCTCGGGCATTTATCCCCTCTGTCTAAACTGACTCTTAGTGCGTTTGTATCGATACATAATTCTCGTGTTCAAAGATTTAGTGTCAGCGACTGATTCGTCTTCGATTTGTTAAAATACGCCCTGTGCACACGCACTTACATCGTCCTCTAAATGACGCGGGCGTACGCGGCTGGTTTAAGTCTATCTCTGTCACAAAGTCTAAGTGTAAGGAAGATAGCAAAAACCTACGCAGGTAAACTGTCTCTGCCACGTGTAGTTTGTGACAGAGATAGACTGAACCCGCCGCGTGTACCCGCGTCATTTAGTACATGCTTTTAAAATTTCTAATTACCAAATAAGATCTTTGGGGTATTGGAATGCAATGCAATATACCTAAAACGCACTTACCTTAAACGCATACATACCAAGCACACATAAAGCGCACTTACCTTAAACGCAATAGTTACTATTTAGATTTTCATGCTCTATTGGTGGTTTTCTATCTATTATAGTAGGCATATCAACTCGATGAGATGATATGCATATCGTCACAGAATTGATGAGTATTACACACAGAACGGAATCTTTTTGGTGCCAGGCGAGGGAACTATAGGCACAGAATTGACATGAGTATTACATACAGAGTTTTTGGCGGGAAGTCAAGGGGTCCAGTTGGAGTTTGCTTTAAATTGTTTTTCGAATTGATTCTAGTATACTTTATAATATGCAATTGGTGTAGTTTGGTGTTATAAATGCTCATTCTCATGGACAATATGTAAAATGTTTAAAGTGAATTTCATAGTGCGGTTGTAGTGATATTTATTTGCGGACTGCGGTGGGCGTCTTTGGGCGCCGTCCGCCACTCAATCGGCTATGAAAACCAGTGGACTCGTATAGATTTGTCGCCAGAAGCTCCCGTGAAGCAATCAAAGGACCTATACCAACCTTTGATTGTATAGTTAAGGGTTTAGGATTAGGATTAAAGAAGAGATAAATAAAGATTGGCTCTAAAGGACCAGTATCCAGAGCCGTAAATTAATTTGAAAAAAAAAAAATTACATACAGAACGGAATCTTCTCAGCGCCAGACGAGAAAACTATCAGCACAGAATTGACATAAGTATTACATACAGAACGGATTCTTCTCAGCGCCAAAAGAGGGAACTATCAGCACAGAATTAGCTTGTCAACTAAGAAATATTAAAGTGTTAAAAGTGCCTTTAATCGAAAATATAGACAATTTTAAGAAAGTAATTTGATTATAAAAATTCTACGTTTTATCAGGATTTTTTTATATAATTTTAAACAAAACACCGGAAGTGACGACACGCTGCAATCGAACTTTAAATTTAGCGCTAATAAAACAATGACATCTGTCAACTGTCAATGTCTACTGTTTAAATTACCGTCTGTATGTTGGTTGTTGTCAAATTGTTGTGTTGGTAGATGACAGTGACAGTGACATATAATACAGGGGTGCCATTTTTGAAACGTGGAGTCACTAAACGAACGGTTTTTGTATGGAAAAAACCAGTAATTTAGGTGACATTGCGTTTCAAAAATGGCACTCCAGTACAGTACTGAAAGTGGAAATTGCCAACTTTACTCAAAAAATCTTCATCGTGACATCACTTCCTCAAATAAGCTTGACCTTGCTTGAAAATAAAGGTTAATGGGTTTTTTGCAAATATCTAAATAGGTAAGACCTTATTTTCAAATCTGATTTGAGAAATCTTCTCCTAGAGGCTATTCCTCGAAAAGGATTGCGAATCAGATCTTTTTGAAAATTACTTGACAAGCCAATTGACATGAGTATTACATAAAGAACGGAATCTTTTTAGCGCCAGACGAGGGAACTATCAGCACAGATTTGACAAGAGTATTACATACAGAACGGAATCTTCTCGGCGCCAGACGAGGGAACTATCAGCTCAGAATTGACATGAGTATTACAAACAAAACGGAATCTTCTCGGCGCCAGACGAGGGAACTATCGGCACAGAATTGACATGAGTATTACATACAGAACGGAATCTTCTCGGCGCCAGACGAGGGAACTATCAGCTCAGAATTGATGTGAGTAGTACATACAGAACGGAATCTTCTCGGCGCCAGACGAGGGTACTATCGGCACAGAATTGACATGAGTATTACATACAGAACGGAATCTTCTCGGCGCCAGACGAGGGAACTATCAGCTCAGAATTGACATGAGTATTACATACAGAACGGAATCTTCTCGGCGCCAGACGAGGGAACTATCGGCACAGAATTGATGTGAGTATTACACACAGAACGGAATTGTCTCTTATGTGTGAAGGCACATATATATAATAAAATATCACTTCTGACATCAGTGTAAGCAACTTCTACACAACACACAAAAAGATTAACACATGGCATTAAATCAAAGCACATAAATACTACCACTACTCTTTATTAGAGTTTTGCATCCAAAGGGTACAAATGGGACACTGTCGGTATGCCTGTTTGTCCGTCCGTTCGTCTGTCTGCCTGTCACCGTGATATCTAGACTGTTCAAATCATGCGTTTCTGATGCCGCTACAACAAATACTAAAATCAGAATAAAATAAATATATTAGTGGGGCCGTCCCATACAACATTTATAGATAATAGTACCGAACTCTTCGTGCGTGAGTCCGACTCGCACTTGGCCGGTTATAATAGGGATGTGGACTGGGTAAAAAATATATTATTCTATTTAGTTCCGATCGGTCGTTTTGGAAATCCTTGGGGGAGGCCTATGTCCAGCAGTGGACTTCCTGTGGCTGATATGATGATGATGATGATGATTTAGTTCGTCAAATAGATTATCCAAAAATAAAGCACCCATATTTTTTCCTTTAGCAGAGTACTAAAAATTCACAAAGATACGGCGCTTTGAAGTTTTAAAGCCGGATGATTTACTTCACCTTTGGTTAAAAATCGTAGCTGATCGTGACGTCACGCGAAATATAAAAGCGCTGTATCTTCGTCATTATTTGCTAATCTGAGAAAAGAAAAAATATGTTTACCGTACTTTTTAGTTATGTATGCAACGTCGAAGGGACATACCCCTAATAAAACGAAGCACGGGCTATACTAGACCACTATAGTAGTATGGAATTAAAATAACAGTAAAGGAACAAGATTTTTTGGCATTTCCATACTAAAGTGTGCAGCCTTCCGGGCAATTGTCCGGGCAGACTATTATTTTATTTTATTATGTTATAGTGATCTTATATAGCCCGTGGTTCGATTTATAACGGGTATGTCTCTTCCATGTAGAATATTGCGCCAAAAAAAAATTTACCATATCCCTATGGTAATCATGTGTCTATATTGACTTCACCATGGCAATACCTCTGTCGCTATCACGTCCAAGCCTGCACGTTGCCCTCGCGCTGCATTTTAGCTATTTCTCTCCTCAGCATTCGTTCCTGCGCGCACGCCTCCCGTAACTCGGCCTCTGCGGCACAGCTCGCTTCCATCTGTTGCTGCTGCAGCTTCAAGCTGTTCAGCTGCGATTGTAGCGCTGTCACCGTCGAGTATTGCGAGTTTTTGAGCTGGAAAAACGAATATTTATCTTATACCTTTAAATGAACAATTCTTGTATATTGATTTATTTATATGTATGTCGGCGAGTTCAAGATAATCCCATTTATTATTGTTTTCGATGTGCAAACAGAAAGTTGTTTACTACAAAACATAACTGCTACATTTTCAAATATTTCAACAAGTATAAAAGCGGTCGCCCTAGCGACGAGCGGCTCAGTCTTGTGCGGACCGCCGTACTGTGAACATCTCCTTTGCGTAGTGTGCTGTGGGCTTGGCCATAACTTCTTTAATTATGAATTGTTGTAATAGATGAGTATTTGGTAAACCGATTTATTACAATGATAGTTGTTTCAGCTAGACGATAAGCCCAGGTGGACACAGATTCAATAACTGTGTGGGCCAGGGGTATTCAGACACATATGGTTGGAATCCATGATACAGCGCGAGGCGGAGCGCTGTATTTATCGTCACATTTTTAGTAAGTTCGGCGTAGGTCATCTCCTGCTCCGTCATCAGAAGTTGGATCTGAATCTTTTGCCCACTTGAGTGAATCCATGGGAGAATAGGGGTGAAGAGTCCGACAGGGGCCTAAAAGTGTGATTATAATTGGACCGTCTTTTGAATTGTCCAGAGATAAGGGACCCGTATTTTTAGTTTGCCAGAGGGGTAAAAATTCACAAGGATACGGAGCGTCAAGGTTCCGTAGTGGGGGCTTGCGGAGTCACACTTAGGTAAAAATCGTGCTTGAGTGTGACGTCACGCAAAATTTCAATGCGCTGTATCTTTGTAATTTTTGGTTTCTCAGATGAAGAAAAGAGTGTGTTTAATTATATTTAAGAAACTACAATGTTGTTTGATGGTCTAACCGATGGACCAAAAGTGTTTTTCCATTCATCATGCCTATTCTGAAAAACAGGAACCTGTCCATTTATTTAATAATCATATGGCTATTATTACAGTCGTTATTCTGTATCTATTGTATTGCGTCTTTTTGCAGGGTGAACCAGTCTTCCGGCAGTCTCGAATAATGTGGTCCATGTCCTATTCAGGAGCGCCACATCCGCAAGCTGGGGAGTCAATCCAGTCGCACCGGAATTCAAACGATCTAGTTCGTCCCCATCCAGTTCTCAGTCTGTGGAGCTGGCACAATTCTCTGCGTGAGAGAGAGAACCCTGATAGTTTTTCAGTGGGGTTGATGGTTATGTCCACATAGGTGGATTCAAATTCTATTCTTTTTGATGGTAAAGTGGTTTTTCAACAGTCAATCTTATAGAGCTGGTGTCGTGACTTCAGTCTTAGCCTTTTTAATAGTTTGTGGATGGAGTTTAGCAGTGCAATGTGTCGATAACTTTTGGGGTCATTGACAGGCTCTGGTTTTAGTATCGCAATCCATCCTGTGTTGCGTATGGTCTGTGTGACCACCGTCTGTGTGACAACCGTCTGTTCTACAAGCGTCTGTGTGACAAGCGTCTGTGTGACAAGCGTCTGTGTGACAAGCGTCTGTGTGACAAGCGTCTGTGTGACAAGCGTCTGTGTGACAAGCGTCTGTGTGACAAGCGTCTGTGTGACAAGCGTCTGTGTGACAAGCGTCCGTGTGACAAGCGTCCGTGTGACAAACGTCTCTGTGACAAGCGTCTGTGTGACAAGCGTCTGTGTGACAAGCGTCTGTGTGACAAGCGTCTGTGTGACAAGCGTCTGTGTGACAAGCGTCTATGTGACAAGCGTCTGTGTGACAAGCGTCTGTGTGACAAGCGTCTGTGTGACAAGCGTCTGTGTGACAAACGTCTGTGTGACAAGCGGCTGTCTGCCAACCGTCTGTCTGTCAACCGTCTGTGTGACAAGTCCGTCTGAATGGCAGCCGGCCTGTGTGACAACCTTTAGCGCCAGTAATGGTGCTAACGAGAGTGAAGCGATCAGTGCAAATATACTTAACGTGTGTTTAGTTTCAGCTACTTCTGCAAAGGTGCTAAAGTGCTAACAAAAGAACCATAACTGCTGGCCACGTATTGCGGCCGAGTTGGAGTCAGCGGCAGTGCCGCAGGCGCTGGAGATTCCTGGTGAAGTGAAAAAGCGAGTTGATATAGTGTGTATTTCTGTGTCGTAACCTTATCTGCTGAATCGCAAAGATAACCTGGTGAGTTTTTATATTTTTTTCGATTTAAGAGTATAGCAGAAAGCAATTTATTTCGAAACCTTTAGTTTTAAAACATAAAGTAGAATAATGTCTAGTCTTTTGACCACTATGCAAGCAGAAAATAATTATGATTTCGCTATTTTAAATAAAAACGTGTATTATCTGCTAAGCTTAGTGAGTTAATCTTATCGTCATGAGTTGATAGATGAGCTTAACATCACTTGAGGTGGCATAAGTCACTGTTAGTCGGAGCTGGCAGAGGCGCCAGTTAGTATCCTAGCAAATAGTCTAGTTTGAGTATTTTAAATTATAATTTTTAGCGTCTTATAATCTTACGTGTGAATACTGGTGTAAAATGATAGTTATTAGGTGCGTTACGTACTTCATTATTCGTAAAGTTGGAGAGATAAGTTCTCCTAGCCTTTGCCTCATATTGGACTTAAGATAGCTAAATATGATGATGACTTTTATAAAGATTATAATGAGATAATGACCAGGGTGATGATGATGATATTGATAATGAAGAGACAGTGATGACGATGAAGATATTATTGATGAAGAGGTAGTGATGATGAAGAGGTGATTAATAGGACGGCGAGCCTACCATGATGATGATCATGGTGATGACTTTATTTAAAAGGACCCTTCACCGTTTACTATGTGAGTAATAACATTTTACCATTAATTTATTATTTACTGTGTTTTAGGTTAACTGAAGTCAAGTCCCGTTACTTGAGTAAATTTTAATCTGGATAATTAAAGTCGAGTAAATATTGTGATATTATAGCCAAATTTAAGAATATCGTACTGATAAGCAATGTTATTTTTATTGTTAGGAAGTCCGTAGAAAAAAGATTAAGTTGCAAACGCTTTAACTGTATTCTAGCCACGCTTTAATGTAACAAAAGTACTGTAAACGTTTGTTTTTGTTGACATTTGGGTGTTTTCCTGAGCCAGGGATGAATTATTTTGAGCTGTTGGCGGGGTTAAGCGTCGCAAAGTGGTGTCGTTTGTTTTTGGACTTATCCATTTTAGCGTATTTTTGGATTTATTATTGCGGAAGGGCTGATAGTGAAAGCGTTGTTTGGCTCCGGGGATCTGTGTAGTCATGTCTGTATTTCATACAAAGTCTCAGTGCAGTCGAAGTGCAAACAGTGGAAACTGTTTGTTTTGACGTTTGGAGGAAGGTGTCTGATTTGACTTGTTGGAAAATAGCGTATATTATCTACCCAGTTGACATTTATTTTCACTTCTTATTCTTATCGTGTGGTTTTCTTGAATTTTAAATTTTGTTCTTCGAGAACGTTGCCACTTTTACGCTTCCCTCCACGGCAGAGTATAGGTCAAGCATGGTACAGCTGGTAGGGCATAGAGGTGATCTAATGATCTAATCGTCATGACCACAATCGAAGTAGCCCATGGCAGTTTATGACCTGGCGGTAGCGCCTCTGATGGTTGGATGTAATCGGGGGGTGGAGCATACTGTTCGCACCACATTCTAAACCTAGATGATTCCGGTTGTTCTTACGTATAACTACTTGAATCATTATGACGATTTTTCACCTGTTCAATTAGTTGAAAAATCGAGATGCTTCCGGGCATGAAACTCAAAGCAAATACACAAGTGTTTTCATTATAGGTTGACCAGTATGCGGGAGCCAGAGAAGCTCATTAGGAAGACCGATAGCATAGCCGTAGGCTTTATTGCCATAGGTAGAGTGATGAATTGCTTTGTTTATTTTGTTGTGACCGTGCTAGAGTTGACCCGTAGTCCGTGAGTGGGCAGTATGCGGTCGGCTCTTGTGGAGGTCGAGTTTCTGGAGGAAATCATAAGGTCAAGTGGACCTGGTGATCACAGGTGGTAATACGCGTATTAGTGTGAGGCTAACGATGGCAATTTTGTTACTGATATGTCTTGGTGATCTCTTCTAACTGAATTAATAATTCGTTAAAATTTAGAAGTTCTATTCGTTTTGATTCAATTTAACTTTTAATTACTGGTAAAGAGAACATATGATTAATAACAACTTTGAACTAGCAGGAAGGCTGGCTGCGTTCGTTAACATGTGATCGCTGCACATAGACATGAAGTTATTACTATCCAATTCGATTTTAAAGATTTATCGATGTTAATTTTTTTGTTTTGAGTTTATTATATTTTAGATCATTTAATCCAATTAAGTAAATCATCTAATAAAGATGGTTATTTAAAGCAAATATATATATATATATATATAGTACACAATAATTAATTTAACTAAAAACGAAATAACCTACCTAAATTAAAATGTTAAAAGAACGAACTGAAATATAACTAACCAAAAAAATATAAAAATAAAACATACCTAAGAGACTGGCGGCATTGCCTCGTTGTAAAGCAAGACTTCTAAAAAAAAAATTACTAAAGCTTTGTTTTGATCAGGTTTGGCCGAACGGTGTACCGTTTGTGCTTTGTGTTGATCTTAAATATGAAACCCGAGGACGGGTGTTACTGTCAAGATGGCAGTGTCGGCGAGTTAAAAATTGATTCCTTTAAATTGATCCACGAATTTTGTTGATTCGAATGATTGAATACGTAAGCATTGTGCGAAAAATCCTTTAGTCATGATATCTTTATAATTATTCCTGTATAGATCTTAGCTGAAGGACAAATAAAAGACCGGTTCAGAAAAGTAGTTTTGCAAGGCACTCTTCTGGAGTAGAATTTTTGTGAGTTGAAATTTTGTTATAGTTTTGTGGGACGCTTATTGCTGAGCTAGATCAGAATCATTTTATGGTTATTTCTAACCATGCTACCATAGACTACATAATAGTACAAGTACAGAAGATTCACTCTGAAAAATCAAAAAAAGGAATAGAGACTCTCGCTACGATACAATTAAGTTCAATTCAGATCGCACAATGCTAATAACTTACAGTTATATTCACCTAGACAATCCATCTCGTTCTATCGCGTAACGCTTACCTTTTCTGGCGCACTGATTAGCCACGCAGGCATGGCCGCCGTACGTACTTACGTTTTTAATACATACCGCGGAGTGAGGCAAGCCTGATGCTACTTACTAGTTTAAATTATTATTGAGAGCGCGTACGAGGACGTACGCATGTCAGGTTGGCCGTGTCGGCGAGTTCAAGATAATCCCATTTATTATTGTTTTCGATGTGCAAACAGAAAGTTGTTTACTACAAAACATAACTGCTACATTTTCAAATATTTCAACAAGTATAAAAGCGGTCGCCCTAGCGACGAGCGGCTCAGTCTTGTGCGGACCGCCGTACTGTGAACATCTCCTTTGCGTAGTGTGCTGTGGGCTTGGCCATAACTTCTTTAATTATGAATTGTTGTAATAGATGAGTATTTGGTAAACCGATTTATTACAATGATAGTTGTTTCAGCTAGACGATAAGCCCAGGTGGACACAGATTCAATAACTGTGTGGGCCAGGGGTATTCAGACACATATGGTTGGAATCCATGATACAGCGCGAGGCGGAGCGCTGTATTTATCGTCACATTTTTAGTAAGTTCGGCGTAGGTCATCTCCTGCTCCGTCATGTATATAAATTTCTCCCATGCTGGTCTGGGAGAAAAAAAAAAACTTAGAATGTACCAGCTGCTCTCTTCCCGCGTAGATCGTAAAAGGCGATCGAGGGAATGGGCAAAAATGCGAATCATGTTAACAGGCGACGCGGCTGGCAACCCATCACTGTATTGATTGCTTTTCCATGTTCTCGCCCACCATAACGCTAAAAGTGGCTTTTGGGTCTTGCGGCCCTAGGCTCTGCATAGAACCGCAAGACCCAAAATGCTCTGTCTGCCTCATTAGGGATAAAGACGTGATAGTATGTATGTATATAAATTTCTGTGATCTCGAAAACGGCTCTAACGATTAAGCTGATATCTTTTTCTATATGGGGGTTTTCGGGGGTAAACAATCGATTTAGACTAGTCTTATGTTTGGGAAAACGCGTGTTTTCGAGTTTTCATGCGTTTTTCTTTCCACGCAGAATATGATCGCTAATTTCGTGGCGCCGGCCGCCATCCATTTTGGCTCAGCGGTTTATGATGCGGACCGCTAGAAAAGTGTTACGGGTTCGAATCCCACTCGGTGACTTACTTTTGTTTTTTTTATGTTCTAATTTATTTATAATTTTTTATTTTGTAATGTTTTTAAACAAGTTTAAAAAAATTTAGTTATTGTTTGAGATGTAACCGAGCGAAGCTCGGTCGCCCAGGTACTTATTATTATTATGTTGGTACGCTTTTCAGCCATTTGTGGCGTTCATGGGGCCAAAGCCAACATGTAGAGGAATTTTAGTACCTTTTTATCTAAAAAGTGAGATGGCTGCATCTACGGAGGTCTATCGCTTAATGTACCATGGAGATGCACTAACGGACAGTCCTCCATAGCTGCCGAACTATTGCCAGGGAGGGATTGATTTGATTTAGGCTATATGGATAGGATTTTAGTGGACCGGATAACTGGGTTATGGAGTAAGATACGGATCAATTGTCACATATAGTTTCGTTAGTCATCACTAGATGGCGTTCTTGACAGTGGGGGTGTTTTTAATTTGCCTAACAAAAAAACTCGAACATATTTATTTTCAAAGTAGCAAATGATTATGTTGTTTTTTTCTTAAAATCCACAGAAAAAAGGCGGACTTAACGCTAAAAGCTTTCGCTCCCAGTCAACCTTAGCAATAAACAGATAATTTGTTGCGGCGCAAAATAAATATTCTCAAAGAAAAACTTTTTGTTAATTTTGTTAATATATACACCAAAACAAGGTGACTTTTATTCATTACCGGAGAGCATTACAAGGGTGGCGACTCACTAGCGGGCAAAAATATTTACTCTCATTTCAGCTGATAAGTACGAAACAAAACTCACCTGTGTCTCGCGCTCCCTCGTCCGCACTTCCTTGTGGAAACTGTCCATTTCTTCCAGAAGCTTCTCTCGTTCTAGCACATTTGCCTTTTGCTTCTGTATGTTCATCTCTATTTTCTCTTCAACCTGCCTCTTCAAAGCTGATAGTACTTCTTGCATCAGCATGGAGCGAGCCTCGCGTTCTTTTGCCCACAACTACAAAGTAAAAAAAAAAAAGGTTCATTTAACCCCCTATACAACTAGCTAAGAACCATCTCGATCAGGTCAGATCGGTCGATTCGTTTAGGTAGGAGCTAAGATGCCACAGATACACACAGACACGTTAAATTGTGGATTCTGACACCTCTTTTTTGAATTTCCTTGCCATACACACATACACACCATATGAATTTCCTTGCCATCCCAGAATAGAGCAGTTTCCTGGGTTAAACATAAATCACATAGGAAATCCTTGGGAGAGGCCTATGTACAGCAGTGGAATTTGTGCGGCTGAAATGATGATAAAATTGTAACCCATTCCCTAGATCGGCTTTTAGCCAATCTGTATACTTTACCTTGTCCTGCTTTTCGTTGATCTGCCTCGCTTCGCCGTCGTACATCGCTTCGATGTTCTTCTGTCTCTGTCGCTCCCTATCGCGGTGCTCTTCTAACTGCTGCAGAGCGGCGTCCAGTACGCGTTTGTGATTGGCGCATTTCTCTTGTTCAGTTTCGTACTCCTGAAATTATTATAAAGAAAATTGCTTTACACGGTCTCGTTTTCAAAGAGTAAAGTGAACAAAAGATATAATTTAAAAGAAACTATTTTTTTTTTGTCGTCCTTAAACTGTTTATATGAGATGATCTACAAATATCACCGGCCTAATGAGACTTCGGAAAAGGACTTCCAAAATGGAGAAGGTTATCAATTCGTCGTGATCTTTTTTTTATGTATGTTCACCGATTATTCGAAGTCGCCTGGACCGATTTGAAACATTATTTTTTGTTTGAAAGGGCTCAAACTGACCTGATGATGATGATGACAGTCATCATTATTATTATCAGGTCTAAGTAATTATGGATAATAAATTGCATCATCAATCAAATCAATACCAACCTATTACTTTAGTCAAAACCTGCGATCGCTCACCAGCGCAGGTTTTAAAACTAGGTTTACGAGCTTTTCAAATAAAAATATAGGTGATGAATAATCATTTCTTTAGTTACCTTCAAAACTGCAGTTTTCATTTTCTCCAACATAAGCAAGTCCAACTCGATCTCCTTCAAAATGGAGACAACCTTTCTCTTCAACTTGTACTTATGCAGGCCCATGTTGATAATACTGGCGTCTCTTTCTGTCTTAAGCTTAGCGTGTTCTCTCTCTCGCTCACTCGATATGAACTGCAGCTCGTCTAGGATAAGCCTCTCCCGTTCTTCAATTTTGCGCAATTTTTTCACTGCTGTCTCTTTTTCGCTAAGTTCTGCTATCTGACCTTCTAGACTTTCGCGGAGCTCCTGAAATTGCAATTAGTTGGGTTATAGTCTGGTTCAAAAATTAATTATTTTCAAGAGATTTTAAAAAAAATTGTTTCGTGGCACACTCGATTGGAACGAAGTTGCAAAAATTGAAGCCCCTAAAAACCCCAAAAAATTCCAGCCTCTAAAAATAGTTAGTCAAAAAAAAACTAGCCTTTAAAAAAGTTCGAGACTGAAACATCTTACACATTTTTTTCGCATAGTCCGTACCGTCCAAAAAGAAACATCGTTTCCCAACGTCACTATATAATCTCTATTGTCATAATTCAAATAGGTACATTACCAACATGATTTTTAGATTAATTAATGCAGAAATATCCAAAAAATTATGACGTCACAGTGAGTATTTCATAGAAATCCCTAAGAGAAGGTTTGTTTTGACATTTAGAAAAAAGTCTAATTTAACTTCATTTTCCATTCCACACTTGCCTGTGGTCAACACTGCTTATGAATATGTGCGTATTTGTGCAAAAAATTATACGGATGGATGTAAAACATCATTGGGAATGCAGTTGTCGAATGATCTTTGTACTTGGTGCCCTCTTAAGACTTCCATAGTATAGATAGAGGGGTCCTATTCTAGGCTAGTAACACGCCACCACATTTTTAGTAAATATTATGGTAGGTAAGATATGACAAATGGTTTTTCTCATACTTTCATTTGCAGCTCTTTTTCCTTCAGCCGTTCTTCTTCAATCTGTATCTGTCTGCGCAGGGCTTCGTCTCGGTCTTGTAGCACCTTGCGAGTCTCTTCTTCTTCCTTTTTCTTCTGCATCTCTTTCTCAACTAACTGCTCCATCCTAAAAATGAGCATGTTTTTTTTTGTATGAATGGAAAAAAAACAGACTTTTTTATTTTCCAATCTATATATCTTCCTTATTATTCCACTAGACTCCATGTCAGTAGAGACTAAAGAAGACTTAATCTTATACCTTTAAACGAGCAATTCTTATGTGTATATTTGTTCCCCAGGTACTAATAATGATGATAGCAGCTTGCAGCTAATTACCTATAATTTTCTTTCTCTAAATTAAAATCTTTTTAAATGAATAATAAAAAAATAAATATATAGTATATGTAAAAGGACAAATCACTATATGAAAAGCAGTAAATTGTAATTATATGAAAAACAGTAAATTGTAAAATTTTATTTGTAATTGGCAACTAGCTGCCCTCATATTTGCTGTGCCCTTGCAGGGCGTCACTTGTACTTATCTTTATGTATCAACTTCGAACTTATGACTTGCAATAAAAATCTGAATCTGAATCACTGATTGATCAAGCCCCAGACCAAATTTAAACTTGCACTATGGGATACAACCTACACAATACTAAATTTTGTAATAAATACAGCTTTAAAAAATTATTAAATTAATTCATTAGATGATTACCATGATGATTTGAGCTTTCCGTTGGCTATATAAGAGCTGGCTGCCCTTAGTTCCGGTTGCCGAAGCCTCCAAGCGTGGTGCAGTCTTAGCTCGGCCTCCTGTCGACGCAACTGCTCTTCCTTGTCCACAATGCCCTGGTTGATTTCTTGGAGCGTTGAAGTGGGCACTTTGTTTAGATATGAACTAGGAACGAAAGCAACATTTTTATGTATTTATCGCAATTGGATTGTATAATCTGTTGATTACAGCTCGGTTTTATAAAACAGCTAAAAATCTTTCAGCTTAATTACATAACGCATTGACAAACCAGGTGAAAGATGTTGAGCTGTTTAACAATACGAAGCTGTAATGCCAAACAGCTAGAGGTTTTGTCAAACAGATTATACAATCCAACAGCGACATATACATATAATTACAACTTTAGTTTTCAAACTGTCCACTGACAAAAGTTAAATGGATATTATTTTGGCTTCATTTGCCTTACAAAGTATCGTTTTCCTAACAAAAAATTTCACATGAGGTTAGTTTATACATATGTAGGAATATGGTGTTTTATTGCTTGGCAAAGTCCTCCCATTTAGTCTGCCTCTGATATATTACACTACACTATTTTTATTCTCAAGTGACAATATATCTAGGATGAGATAGAATAGTCCTAGTTAAGGCTAGAGCGAAGGATAACATCTGCTTGCTATTTGATGTGCAAAGTAAGTTGTCTATAATATGTGTGCAATTACCCATTTCTGAAATACTTCGGCTGAGCTGCTAAATTCTTTAATTCTTGCTGATACTGCATATTTTCTTGAAACAACATCAGCTCTAACTTTTTTCTTCTTTCTTCCAACTGCCTGTAATATAATAATAGCAAAGTATTAAATTAATATTGGTTGACGTTCCTGGGCGAGGTCCTTAAATAATAAAATTTTAAGGTCTTCCCATATCCTTCCACCTTCCATCTGTAACCAATTGCTCTCATAAACATTCAATGTCATCATTCCAACATTTACATGCCAAACAGGTTAGCAGTGTGATCTAAAAATTGTAATAAACAACTAATGTACTTTTACAGCAAATAAATAAATCAATGTTTCCTAATCCTGCCCAGCTTCCTATGACCATCTGCCACAATCCACCCCAATAATTTGGCTAATCTATCTGGGTGCCCAAGATGAGAACACCCAGAAAAAATTAAATGTTTTGGCACTGTGCTAAGACTATGAAGTACATACGCAGCTCTAATCTTCCTCTCGCTGAGTAGTTCAGCCTCCCGGTTGGCTTTCTCGTAGTAACCCTCTGTAGTCCATTGTTCATGGTGTCTCGACTTGTTTGTGTTGGCTTCAAAGTAGTTAGCGACCTAGAAAGTGTGTCATAAGAGTTGTTACACACTGAGTTAGATTTTTTATATCCTGTCATCTAACAATGAATTAAAATCAACAGTAATATAAATGACAGTGACCAGGAAGTCTTCTAAATGATGAGAGGCAATGATGCCTGTACAACTTTTGCCAAATAATGAATGAATTTATCTCATAATAGTTTTAATAATATTATAGGATCATTAAACAGAGTTATTCTACCAAGTTCAGGTAGTGACACTAAACTCGTGCGCAATACACTTCACTCAGCGCTTAACTTTTTTACCACTACTTGTACAGAGTGTAAAATGAGAGAGAAAAATATAAGAACAAGGACATTGAAGTATAATTACTATATTTAATGAACAAGGAAATTATTCACTAGATTGGACCAAGATTTAAAAATTTCATTGCCTAAAACATTTCTTGTTTCTAGACAATACATTTAAATACTTACCTTTTTTAATTCCTCAGCTCGGCGAAGCTCATTGTCTCTGCGCTGGGCAGCCAATGCCTGAAGTTGCCACTGGGGCCGAGGACGAGACATTGTCTAGAAAATAAACTAGAGAGAAAAAGAGTGCGTTAATTTAGACAGATTATAGCAAATCCACAGAACAGATTACATAGGTATTTGTACTTATATAACATTTGGATAGGTATTGAGACAACCTAAGTTTGTGTAATATAAAAAACTTGTGCAATGGAAATTTGCTATTTACCACTAGGGAGGTAGGCGAAAGAAAATATGGAAAATCGGTAAGGTAGACCCAACAATCAGTCCTTTCAAACTTAAAACACTGAGAACTTTGTTGTTTTTTGCTCATTATAAAGGTGGATGTGACTCACCAAGTTTTCTCAAAATCAGACCCTAAAATGACTCATTTTGTGGGATCAATACGAGACAACCGATGTGGTTCACTGCACAACACAATGTTCAAATGACTCAAGAATGGAGATTCGACTCTAACCATATTCGTCGCGTGGGAAGGTACAATTATCCGCAAGTAGAACACATGAGGTCAGTCGTTAGATTGCGTCCAATACCATTTTAATCCACTTCCTAAATGCTTTATCATTCAAGATCACGCATATTCACAACAAAGGCAAACGGAAAACACGCAGCAGAGTTTGAAACTTTGAACAGAAAACGTCAAAACTCAAAACAAAAATATGTCAACGTGACAGTTGCCTAGCAACAGATGACCACGTTCTGTTCTAAGCATAAACAATTCTTTCAGAGAAAGAGACTTCTTTAGAGATTTTTCATATTTTTTTCCTGATGGCGAAGATAAAAAGAGGGTTATATGTTTCACTGCTATGTATGTTTGTTTGTACCTCTGTTCCCTCATATCTATGCTTAGATCATTGATCTAAACTTGTATGATACCTATCCTATATAAATCGTTGGATGGTTACAAGCAGGTTGGAAGCGTCTTGGTTGCGCGCTGACTTTGTGACGTCACAATTCGATATGGCTTCCTCTATTCCTAAGCAAAAAAGCGGCCAAGTGCGAGTCGGACTCGCCCATGAAGGGTTCCGTAGTAGCAAATAACATAATATAAAAGTCTTGTAGTGTGTTTATTTTAATTTTTATATTTAAGTTGATTGAATGAAAGGTAAATTGCCGTTTATGATTTTTGACGTATTAAAAAAAAACTATTTACTAGATATCATTCAAACCAATTTTCGCTGGTAGTTTTCATAGTAATGAACATCATATATTTTTTTTTAGTTTTATAATTCCCTTATTTTAGAAGTTACGGGGGGGGGGACACACTTTTTTTCACTTTGGAAGTGTCTCCCGCGCAAAGTATTCAGTTTAGAAAAAAATGATATTAGAAACCTCAATATCATTTTTGAAGACCTATCCATAGATAGCCCACACGTATGGGTTTGATGAAAAATAAATTTTTGAGTTTCAGTTCTATGTATGGGGAACCCCCAAAATTTATTGTTTTTTTCTATTTTTGTGTCAAAACCTTAATGCGGTTCACATAATACATCTACTTACCAAGTTTCAACAGTATAGGTCTTATAGTTTCGGAAAAAAGTGGCTGTGACATACGGACGGACAGACAGACAGACAGACATGACGAATCTATAAGGGTTCCGTTTTTGCCATTTGGCTACGGAACCCTAAAAAGTATCATTAACTAAAAAATAATGAATCTACCATGTGGGGTATATCAAATGAAAGGGATTTAAATTACTTAATACATAAAAAGCCCATTTCAAAAATATATATGTTGCAGCCATTTGGTTCAGCTTCTGCCATTCAACTGGACGCCTAGCCTGGACATTCAGACTGACAACCAATTGGATGGATGAACGACATCTAGCCAAGTCATTAAACGCAACGTTTAACCAGATGACTGAACGTAGTTAGGGTCTACAATTTACATATTACTGACGACTAGTCGTGTAGTAGTAGTACCTATAGAAATATTCGAAAAATGAGATTTAGGAATAAAAATAACATTAAAAGACACAACAGCTGTTTCAGTAGTTGACAGTTGACGCCATACAAAGAGAATATAATCACTACGTGCCTTTTAATGTCCAGACTAGGCATCCAGTTGGATGGCTAATTTAACCAGTTGGGTACGCCATATACATTATTAGCTTTCACTTAAAGTTTTTAGCTCCCAATTTTTCCGTAGTCAGGTATTCGTTTTTGAAATTGCCCCCAGCTAGCGTTGCCAGGCGTCCGGATAAAGCCGGACACAGTCAGGCTTTTTGGTTGCGTGTCCGGCCAAATTAGAGCGTGTCCGGCCAAATTAGAGCATGTCCGGCCTGTCCGGCTTTTGTTAGACAAGAGTCGAATGTCGCGTCGGTCGCACACTGTTCCAAAAACCCTTCGGACCTGACATTTTGAACTAAGCTCAGAATGTGACGCGTTTCGTTATTCTAAACGATAAGCAAAAACTCCCGTGTGGCAATTCCTTAAAGTTTTGGAGAAAACTTAAACTAAAGTTGTTCGATTTTTATAACTTAGAAAGTAAAATATTTTTTTTTCTACCAGAACAATTACTGTATTTGCCCAAATTTTCACATCAATTTATTGAGCGTTTAAAACCGTATTTTATTATCGCTACCCCTAGTCGAAAATGTAAGCCTAAAGCGAAATAATAATATTTTTCAATAAAACGGTTTTATTTTAATATCTATTATAAATCGAGCTATTAGCACCCAAATATCTATTTAAAATGTAGGGAATTAGGCTGTTTATCTTTGTATAAAAAAGCAGCTGCTAATTCCGTGGGATCTCGGAGAAATTCGATTCTAAATATTTCCTGACTCCGAACCCCTAAAACTTAGAAATAGCAAAATTTCATATACGCATTTGCTATGAACTTTTAGTAAGGTCAAAATCTAAAAATACATTGGATTGAACGATTTTTATTGTATTGTATTTTTTAGATCTACTAAAGAGCGGAAATTTTTCTTAACATTAGCAAATGTGACAAAATATTATATTTAGTATATTTTTATATAATTTTTTCTTTTATATTTCAATTGAAATTAAAAAGTATTGTTGGTCACCGTTTTAGTATTTATCTTTTTCTTGCAAAATTATCGATTGTGAACTGTGACGTCAGATTAATCTATATTAGGTTGTAAGCATAAGTTTTGTGTTATACGTCTTCTAGCACCTATATTAGGTTATATCATTTAATTCATTCGATGAAGGTGTGGCGAAAGGGTGGGAGACGACCGCAAGTACACGAGGAAAAATTAGCTCTGGAAAAATCGAAGCTTCTTCGGAAATGAGTAGTGGAAGTACTATCTCTTTCGTAGTTTGCGTTTGGCAGTTTATCGCGAATTTGTTCCACCTTCGGAGAAGGAAAGGTGCCGGCTATGCACTATCCACAGCATCGCAGGCGGCGGCATGGGTCTGAAACGGCTCCATGACGCCTTGCTTCCATTTCTCTAGGCTAGATGTATTGATGTGGGGTTTTAGCTAACGCCTAACGAGGGTGGACCCCTTCCCACGCAGCACCTAGCCCTTCATCAAATTAATTAAATGGTATAACCTGATATAGGTATTAGAAGACGAATAACAAAATACTTATGCTTGCAATCTAATATGGATTTTAATCTGACGACGTCACAGTTCACAATCGATAATTTTGCAAGAAAAAGATAAATACTAAAACAGTGACCAACAATACTTTTTAATTTCAATTGAAATATAAAAGAAAAAATTATATAAAAATATACTAAATATAATATTTTGCCACATTTGCTAATGTTAAGAAAAATTTCCGCTCTTTAGTAGATCTAAAAAATTCAATACAATAAAAATCGTTCAATCCAATGTATTTTTAGATTTAGACCTTACTAAAAGTTCATAGCAAATGCGTATATGAAATATTGCTATTTCTAAGTTTCAGGGGTTCGGCGTCAGGAAATATTTAGAATCGAATTTCTCCGAGATCCCACGGAATTAGCAGCTGCTTTTTTATACAAAGATAAACAGCCTAATTCCCTACATTTTAAACAGATATTTGGGTGCTAATAGCTCGATTTATAATAGATATTAAAATAAAACCGTTTTATTGAAAAATATTATTATTTCGCTTTAGGCTTACATTTTCGACTAGGGGTAGCGATAATAAAATACGGTTTTAAACGCTCAATAAATTGATGTGAAAATTTGGGCAAATACAGTAATTGTTCTGGTAGAAAAAAAAATATTTTACTTTCTAAGTTAAAAAAATCGAACAACTTTAGTTTAAGTTTTCTCCAAAACTATAAGGAATTGCCACACGGGAGTTTTTGCTTATCGTTTAGAATAACGAAACGCGTCACATTCTGAGCTTAGTTCAAAATGTCAGGTCCGAAGGGTTTTTGGAACAGTGTGGGTCGCTCACGCAGGCCGAGGGGCGCCCCGCCGCCGCCTGTCGCCCGCCCCCTTGCGCTCTGTCGTTATTGTGTTCATTCCTCGATTGATAGCGCACGTGCCGTACGTTGCGTTGCGTGGCGGCAAGATTTATGATAATAATCAAAAAAAGCTTGGTTTTACATACATTTTTTGTTGTTGTACCTAATGCTGAGACAAAATCCTCAATAATGTAGGGTGTCCGGCTTTTCTACCCAAATGTGCGGCCAAACTGGCTGGTCTGTCCGGCTTTTAGGTTTGGCGACCTGGCAACCCTACCCCCAGCCTCCATAGTATTCTGTTCCTTGTTTTTCTTCTCGATAACCCTCCAGCTGCTTTCATGATTTCATCTTCCCATCTCCTCCTCTGCCCTCTTTTCCTCCTTTTTTATCACGAAGACCCCACTCTGTAACGTCCTTTAACAATTTTTTTCTCATACTTCTTGCTTGTTTGCTTCGTGTGCTACTTAGTTTCCAGTGATTTAAGGTGCTACGCTAATGACTTCCACAATTTATCGAAGACTGGGTTAGAAAACTACCTATTCATGATATGAGTTCCTATATGCCGTGTAATTTTCGGATGCCGTGTGTTTTTCGGTAGAGTAGAATAGGGCCATTCCAAGTCCTCTCATGGATGTTTTTGTAGGCGACTTAGGAAATACAAGCTAAACAAATCAATGAGACCTCTCCAACCCGTCTGGCCAGCGTGACGAGTGTAGCACAAGGCCTCTGGCTGCTCTGGCCAAGTATGGCTCTGGTAGTACAGAGAGGGTCACGCTCCTGCAGTGGAGACCAAAATACCTGACGATGATGATAATGAATATTATGGGTTCCTAGATACTGAAATCTAGATAGCCCGATGGACCACTCAATATTTGCTACGCAAGCATATAATCTATATAACTATGTCGGGCTATATGTATATTCCTAGTATAACATGAAAATTACATTAGCTGTTGGTAGGTGGGATTTTTTATAGACATTTCATAGTTTCCAGTATATCTGAGATGGCCTAGCCAAGTAGACATTCTTGTTTTATATGCTATAGACCTACCTACTCGTATCTATACCGTTATTCCGATTGCAATCACGAAATGGCACTCATTATGCTACCTTTATTAGAACCGCGAACAAATTTTATTTAAAACTAACCGAAGCACGCGATTTAATTCGCGTAGGCTTTATGACTCCGGAAAATGCTCATCAGGCTAAACAACTTTTGCTAAGGCGTCATTTTTATAATTCTTATAGTTTAGCTGGACCATTATGGTTCTGCATCAGGTGTTCCATTTTCCAAAATCATGTATATTCTACATGTTGCCCAGACTTAACAGTCATATATCAAAAAAAGTTTTATTCGAATCCGTCCAGTACATATTTCCGGAGATTAGCGTGTACAAAAAAGACAAACAGACAAACAGACAGACATTTTTTTAAATTCTTACTCTATTACTATGTCACCATCGCCCCCAACATTATTTTTGGTAATATATTTCATATACAGACACATTGTTTTATTATATGTAGTACCTGGGCGACCTAGCTTTGCTCGGTTACATCTCAAACATTAACTACATTTTTTTAAACTTGTCTAAAACTAATACAAAAAAAAAAAATATATAAACTTGAACATTAAAAAGAACAAAAGTAAGTCACCGAGTGGAATTCGAACCCGTAACACTCTTTCTAGCGGTCTGCATCCTGAACTGCTGAGCCAAAACGGATAGCGGCCAGGGCGACGAAATTAGCGACTATATTCTGCGTGAAAAGAAAAACGCATGAAAACTCGAAAACACGCGTTTTCCCAAACATAAGACTAATGTAGATAGATTGTTCACCCCTAAAAACCTCCATATACCAATTTTCCGCGAAATCGTTAGAACCGTTTTCGAGATCACAGAAATTTATAAATATATAAATATACAAGAATTGCTCGTTTAAAGGTATAAGATATATTATACATATTTATATGTATAGATAATTAACATGGTCCATGAAAGTCTTAAAGCGTTTATGAAGGGTATCCTACCAATGACACTAAAATGCAAACGTATTGACTTGTACATCTTGCCCGTCCTAATTTATAACGCTCAGGCCTGGTCATTGACCGAAGATCAGAAGTCCAAACTCAAAGTTTACCAAAGAGACATAGAACGAAGTGTACTAGAGTGAAAAGACGATCCTCCTTCATTCTTTCCAGATGCCCAAGCCATTGTAAGCGGAGCACTTTTGTAACACCAATTATATTTGAGTCTTTGACCAGCTCCTCTATCTCCACATTATTCCGGACTCTCTAATTTCTCCTTCACCTTTGTCACTGCAAACTTTATAAGGTGAATAATTGGACGAGCGAACGAAGTTCTCCAAATCTACTTGCACAATCCGATGTTTGTATGTATGTATGTTTGTTCGACAATAACTCGAGTAGTGTTGATCGGAGCTTCATGATATTTGGTAGGCTTATAGAAGTAGAATCTGTCAAAGGGTTGTCAAGATATAAGGTTCGCGGATTTACAGATAGAGGCGAACTACTATACTCCATTTGGTTAGGTATTTAAATAAATGTAAACAATCTTGACACGTCTTTTTATTGAAATATACACTTTATAAATCAATACCTTTGCAAATTACAAAATAATTATGCAATTTAAAATTTTTGTAATTAGCAAAATTATTGATTTATAAAGTGTAAACCAAATGGAGTTTAGTTATAAAAGATTAAAGTCAGGGTGGGGAGAGGGGGGACTCCGTTGAAGAGAGCTACAACACAGGGGGGTTACTCCATAAGCGGTACGCAAGACGGACCTTACTTCCATATCCGTGTTTCAGTGTCAAGCAATATTGACCACTAATGTATGATGATAAAGTCCAACTTAATTTAGGAAATAGGACGTCACCATCGTACGACTACCGTATCCATCCAGTACCACAAACTAAAGTTAAGTCGCGGGTAACACCTAGTAGAATCAAGTTAGTCTGCGTGACGGATAGGCACTAACTAGATTCCCACGCTGGCTATACCGGCTTATCGAGCCCTTCATTTCAAACTTCTATAACAGGCCGATGTTTTGAAAATACTGATTAATTATTTTTATGCTCCGCTTATTTGCGTTATTTAAAGTCATATGAGCGCAACCGAGCGCAAGTTATAGAAAAGCAATTATAAGCTTCTACATTAACTTCCCGTTAAACATATCTAAGTACCTAGGTATACCTTGCTTCGTAACCAGTATCAGACTCGGCCTGAAGGGCCCGGGTGGCATGTGTCTGTTTTGCGGGTAGAGCACGGGTGCCAAGGCTCTTAATTTTTTTTAACAGAATTCCAAAAAGTCTTATAAAAAGAACATACAAAAAGAAAGTTTCGCAAATGGCAAAAACGGAACCCTTATAGATTCGTCATGTCTGTCTGTCTGTGCGTCCGTATGTCACAGCCACTTTTTTCCGAAACTATAAGAACTATACTATTGAAACTTGGTAAGTAGATGTATTCTGTGAACCGCATTAATATTTTCACACAAAAATAAAAAATAAAACATTATTTTTGGGGGTAACTTACCCATAAAAACCCATACTTAAAACTGAAATTCAAAAATTTTTTTTCGTCAATCCCTTACGTGGGTATCTATGGATAAGTCTTCAAAAATGATATTGAGGTTTCTAATATAATTTTTTTCCAAACTGAATAGTTTGCGCGGGAGACACTTCCAAAGTGGAAAAATGTGTGTACGAGTATGTGTCCCCTGTAACTTCTAAAATAAGAGAATGATATAAATAATAATAATAATACGAGCCATCACGTGCCCCACTGCTGGGCAAAGGCCTCCCTCCATCTTTTCCATTCAATTCTGCTATGAGCTGTTTCTGAAACGAAAGAGAATGATAAAACTAAAAAAAAATGTGATGTTCATTACTATGCTAAATACCAGCGAAACTTGGTTTGAACGAGATATAGTAAGTAGTTTTTTTTAATACGTCATAAATCATAAACCGCAAATTACCTTTCATTCAATCAACTAAAATAGAAAAATAAAATAAAAACATACTACAAGACTTATATTATTTTACTTTCTGCTACGGAACCCTTCATGAGCGAGTCCGACTCGCACTTGGCCGCTTAATCATGTATGTTTACGGATTATTCAAAGACGCCTGGATCGATTTGAAAATTCTTTTTTATTTTGAAATGGGTATACTTGTCAGATGGTCCCATAGAAATTTTATCAAAATTGGTTGTGTAGTTTGGGAGTGAAGTCGGTTTTTAGTTTTGAAAAAAAAAAATAGGTACAAATTACACTGATTGAGCTAGCCCCAAAGTAAGTTCAAGACTTGTGTTATGGGATACTAACTCAACGATACTATATTTAATAACAAATACATATATAGATAAACATCCAAGACCCAGGACAATTTGTAAAAGACCATTTTCCAACTTGCACTGACCGGGAATCGAACCCGGGACCTCTTGGTGGCGGACTAGCATGGTGACCACTACGCCACGGAGATAATATAAGATATCATATTGGAATGCTCCCACTTGTCCACGTATAAAAGTAAAAGACGACTACTAAAAGTTGCAACGATCACATTTCGAAATTAATAAATGCGGCACGTCTCGTGACGACTAACGACGTCGTGAAGTCGTCAAAAACTGGTAAAAAACATCTCTCAACCAAGGATGTTGAAGACTTCGCGTGCCTGGCACAAAAGTCTACGAAAATCGGTTGAGATATGCGACCTGTAGAGAAGATCTGCCAGACAGCCGAACATACGAAAGCATTTCTACCCAAGCCGAACGTTTGGCGCTCGCTCGGTCAAATAGTTCTACTAAGTAGGTATTTACTTGGGTACTCTTTGTTTATCGGTTCGCTTTCAAGGTTCCGCCTTTATTATTCCGCAGGATACTCACTATTATGACGTGTTGAGGCGGAAAACCCAGCAGTCATTACACATCTAATCACTATGATGAATGCGCCTGCGCCGGTGAGACGCAGCCATAGTAAGAATGAATACAGGTAGGTTAACTTGTTCCATTCTTTAATCGAATAATAAATAAAATTTAATAACGTATAATAATAATATTATTAGATTCTTAGGTTTGCACCTTCTCGACCACTTTATGGTCGGTATTGAGCTGAACTCCCGCTCTGAGACCCTCAGGGAGAACGAGTATATATTATTATATCAAGTATATATATAATTAATAGATAATATTATATATTGATTTATAATCAATTTTTGTTCACGGGACAACGCTGAAACTCCGTCTCCCTGAGGGTTAAAGGCGGGAGTTCAGCTCAATACCGACCATAAAAGTCAAGAAGGTAAAAAAAAATAATAAAACAAATAATATATAATAATAATATTATATCACAGCAAACAAAGTTATCCGATTATTGATTAATTCTTATAACTTTTCTTATTATTTACGTACTCACAGCTTCTTTACACCCAATTATGTTAGTACCTAATGATATTATCTTTGATCATGGCAAAGAAGGCCTTATATAAATATAATTATTTCATTTTCTTCGTCACTAAATGGCGCTATAGGTATTAATTAAAACATTAAATCTTTTATTACTGTTCTTTAAATAAAGTACGACTCTAATTAATTAAATATGACATATGAAATGCAATAAATATTTTTAAAGCATATTCAACACTTTCTTTGTAACTTATTTGCCAGTCGTGTGTGCTGCCATCTCTGTGAGAGTAGCTGGTACTAATTTCACCTGCTAGTTTTGCCTACTTACGGGCCCTCCAATAGTTTAAAGTACTTAGTAATTAAATTATCTTTGGCTATATATATACCCTGTCAGGGATTAAGGTAAGACGGAGTTTTCTGTATAAGGTCTAACAAAATATACTGAAACTATTTTAAGGGTGATTTTAGACCATGATACTAAACAACTTTCCCCAAGGAACACGTATCGAAGTATGAATAATAATTTGTAGCCTCCCGTACAAGGTGACCGATCAGCTGATCAGAGCCAAAAAATATTTTTCATATTTCGATACGTGTTTCTTGGGGAAAGTTGTTCACTACCACGGACTGAATTCACCCTTAAAATAGTTTCAGTATATTTTTTTAAACTTTATATATTACCGCAACATCACATTAATATTGATTTCTGGATTTTACCTATGAGTTATCATTCTGTTCTATCGGTACTATGGCTTGGGTAAAAAAATAATTGTCTCCAGTCTCACAGTCGACACCGTGATTTTGATTCTTGAGCTATGATTGAATTGATGAGTTTCATCCGCTTGTGGTTTATCCCTGTAAATTTGAATTTTCTCAAGATTATTATTCAAATTCAAAATAGTTTTCTACAAATTCAAATACAAAAATGAAAATTAGTTTTTATTTTATCTTCAGCAGTGAGCAGGTGGCCTGATGATCAGTTTTTCTTGGCTTTTTCACTTTTCTTGGAAGGTCTAAAATAGGTATGGTATGACTTGATATATACAAATCATGTTTTTTTTCTCAAGGGACAAACTTTATGCACAGATTACTAATAAGTTACCTTTAGAAGAAAATTTTAAAAGAGAATCAAAAAGCATCACAATTTGATAAGTTGTTAGCCGCAACGCCGTTTGGCAGAGTTAAGCGTGATACAGATTCTTTCCCGTTCCCTGAATCGGCGTTTACGATCTGCGCGAAAAGAGGTCATGGAAGATTTTACGTTTTTTCTTTCCTTCTAGACAAGCCTGGAAGATTATAATGTTTCTTGGAGAATGTATAATGAATCATAAACTTATAATCTGCGCACAGTAAAACGATCCTCTTGTGTCAAACTACGTAAACTACTATGATGCCATCAGCCATCACCAGTTTCTTTGAACTTGGAAGCAGGTTGAAAGCTCATGCTGAGTTCAGGCTGCACAGGCTTGAAGCTCTTATTTTCATTGAGGCCCGAGCTTGCGGCCTTCAAGGTGATAGCGGGTCACATTCCGGCGGGGCGAGCGGGCCGGCTGTCTTCCCTCTCGCTCGAAAGTTGTTATGGCGGTTTGAGTAATGTTGCCAGTATTTGGAAAAGTTATACCATTTTAGTAAGTTACTATTTTAGGAAGAGTAAGTTCTGTGTTGTCATTTTTCAAACGTGGAATCCTAAACGAAAGGTTTTTTGTATCTCCGCCTTACAAATATGGTACTACTGTGGCTACGAAAAAGAAGCCATATAAGAAAACTGGCAAATCTTCCAATGGTAGAGATACGGTTAGGAGATGCGTAAATGACTAGAGGAAAAGCTTTTGACCAACAATGGGACACCTTAAGATAAGATAAGATAAAATTTCTTTATTGCACCTACTAAGTATGACAATAATCAAAAGTACATTTCAAATATAGTAGGTACAAAGGTGGACTTATCACTAAAGTGATAATCACTAAAGTGATAAGTCCGCCTTCGTACCTGCCTTTACCTAAGGCTAGAAAAATAACTTTGTGTGATGTTTAATAAGAAAGAAGAATATACATTAATTAATAAGAAAATTAAATATATTTAAATTTTTTAAATTTAGCATCAACCTTTCTTTATTTATTTATTTAACTTTATTACAATACATGTAAATGGCGGACTTAAGGCCTGAGGTTATACTAATAATACTATACTATAATATACTATATATAAACAAAGTCAGTTTTATAAAGACACAGCCCCACGTCCACCGCATCCTGTTCTACAGTCGATCTAATTTCATTTCATTTTATTTTCATTTATTCATTTATTTACAAAAAAAATATATTATTACATCAAAATGGGATGTGCAAAAACCATTCAAGGTTTGTACGCACATCCAACTCGCAAAAAATTTATTCACACTTACTATAACTACCTATTTAAATTATTCATAAATACACATTTTTCTCTACTTATACCTACATATAGAAGGCAATACTAACTGCAGGGCACTTTACAAAATAACTTTTTGTAGGGTAGTAACAAAATGACTTATAAGTTGCTACGGAACAAGTTTAAATCGTCTGCACACAGATGCAACTGTGCGCAAATCGCAATACGTAAACAAGGCGATATAACCGCTAAATCTTAGTGTGAAATGTATTGATGTGCGCTCATTTACAGGGTGATATATTTAATAGGTGCTGTTTGAGTCTATACTTGATGTTTTTGGTGGTGATTTTTTGTCTTAATTCTAAAGGTAGTTTATTGATTAATTGAGGTATTATATATTCTAAGCATCTTTTACCGTACAGGTTGTTATATGAAGGAAGCAGTAATAGATTTTTATTTTTTGATCTAGTGTTATATGTGATACTTTTACTTTTTTGTAGTACAGTGTTGAAAAAATGTTCCTTTATTAAAGTATATTTTATTTTATTATACACTGGCATAACATTGCAAAATATAAATAATTCTTCATACTTGTCTTTAAACTTTTGCTTTATTTTAAAAGGTACTACGGTTTTAAGTAGTTTTATTTGCAGGTGTAGTATAAGATCGATGTGTGTTTTTCAGGTACGACCATAACTGCTGAGGCCATATTCAATTAGTGGTTCTACCAATGCTTTGTATAAAGATAATCTAACTGCAAATGGTACCTTATTTTTTAATAAAGTGAACTTAGCCAGTAAAGCACGCAATTTGTCACAGACGTTATTTATATGATTTTTCCAACTGACGCGACTATCAATAGTAAGTCCAAGGTATTTATGACTATCTACTTGTTGAATTTCGTGACAGTTGCAGTTATTGTTCGATATTTGTTTGTGAAGACAAGAGTGATCATGTGCTTTAAGGCAAATTTTAGTGTCAATTCTATTGTGACTTGAGCTGATATACATGATTTTAGTTTTGTCAGTTTGTAATGGAGGCCAAATTCAGAACCCATACAATTTAGGTTACAAATTGGGTATTTTCCAGGGTCAAAAAAAAACTATTTGTTACATTTAAGAAAATAATGTCACTTGTTTGATCATATCATATCCTGTATGTATACTACATTTTATACAAGATAAATGTATATCTTTTATAAAATGTAGTATCGTTGAATTGGTATCCCATAACATAGTTTCGAACTTACTTTGGCTCTAGCTAAATCTTTGTAAATTGTCTGTATATATTTATTTAGTTATTAATTTTTGCTTCCACCTACCATACCATCTTGCTGACAAATACATGTGACTTTTATGGTTTATAATATAATATCAAAAGTAAAAAGTATACATTCTTGTTTCATTATGATAAATTTAGTTGAAAACAAAAGTGTTTAAAGAAACAAACATTAAAACCACCGCAGTTAAAGTAAAGATCTAAGCTTCTCCACGGAAGATTTCGTAGAAAAAATTATAATTTCAAACCGCCATACAAAAAACTTGAAAGCTTACCTGGCAACTCACAAAACCGGCAGTCAGTAAGTCCAAGGCGGCGCGTGCGCATGCCAACGCCGCACCTTAACAACACTAACTACCTAACTAAAAAATACCGCGATTCCATTAACTTTTATACAAAAATATACCTTTTTAACTCCACAGTGCTATATTTTAGTGATAATACGTGCTTTTGTATATAAAAAAAAGTGTTATGTATCGAAAAATTTCTCGGATGTGTATATGTAAAGTGGTTTACGATTGATACTTTTTGTTTGTCTGTCTGTCGGTAATAGCCGTGTTCTGAAGAAATGGGTTTATAATTGGTCTAAGACCACGATGGTAAGTTCACAGGTTACACTATACATTTTGGAAGATTTAGTTGTATGTAGAATCTATAGTCAAGAAGAGTTGAATTTGTATGAGTGTTCTTTTTGCTCTTTTTATGGTTTTATCTTTATCGTTTGAGTATTTTCAAGCATGTAAATCTAGATGCAATTATAGTGAAGACTGGGCGCGATTTCTACGGGGAGTCTAAGAGTCAGTGGTCTAGAAAGTTGTTTTGATGCGTTTACCTGCTATGAGTACTACAGCGGGAGTGCACGGTGCAGTTTATTAATATTTAGTACTAGCAGTTGTATCTGCAACGTACTGAGCACAGAATCCTCGATACGCCGTATTTCCGAAATTTCAAAATTCAAGCTTGTTCATATGTCTGTTTAAAAAACAAGTAACTAAGATTCAAGCTTAAATACTATCACGTCTTTATCCCTAATGGGGCAAACAGAGCATTTTGGGTCTTGCGGTTCTATGCAGAGCCCAGGGCCGCAGACCCAAAAGCCACTTTTAGCGTCATGGTGGGCGAGAAGATGGAAAAGCAATCAATACAGTGATGGGTTGCTAGCCGCATCGCCTGTTAACATGATTTGCATTTTTGCCCATTCCCTCGATCGGCTTTAACGATCTGCGTGGGAAGAGAAGCAGCTGGTACATTCTAAGTTTTTTTATTTCTCCCAGACTAGCATGGGAGATGGAAGATTCAAGCTTATTACTATATTTTCAAGACAAGTAAGTTTGATTCTTGCAATTTCAGAAATTATTAAAAAACTGACTTTAGTCCTAGAAGCCGTAAATACCAAGGAAAAGTATCAGGAAAGTAAAGTTCATCGTTTAGTTGGATGACTTTTTTGTTGTTTAGGGTTAAATACTGAACCGATTTGGAGAAAATGTCTGTGAAAAGAAGCTAAAAGTATATTTTTAAAAGAAAATAGGTGGCTTTGTAAATGACGCAGTTATGTGGTAAACCCAAAAAAATAACCAAATTTTTTGAATTCAGTTAAAAGGCTAAGTAATAAAAAAATTATAGCAGTAGGTATATATCATATTTATTTACTATATTATATTTAAGTATAACACAGATGTATAAACTTCTCATAAGATGAGGCAAACAAATAGAAACGCAAATTGTTGCCTTATTATTTTTTTATTATCAAAATTTGTGAGAAGTCTCCTGTGCAGACCCTTTCGTATAAGATGCAAGATAAAAAAAGTATTTAATTTTCATTCACTTGTCACTGAAAAATTTTAGTTTCATCTATTTATTATTAACTAAATATCGTTGAGTATATATATAGTATCGTTAAGTTAGTATCCCATAACACAAGTCTTAACTTACTTAAAAAAACTTACTTTGGGGCTAGCTCAATCAGTGTAATTTGTCCCTATATATTTATTTATAAAATAAATAAAACCCAAAATTAATTAAAACCAGTATTTTAATCATAAAACTAATAAAAACTGCTGTTTTGTCCATTCCGCCACTTTACGCCGAAGATCGTACAACTGTAGTATAAAAGACATCAACGCGCTGCTCAGATTTTAAAACGATTGAATGACCTATACGATACGAATGATATGTCAAATAATACCAATATTTTTAGGGCTCCGTAGCCAAATGGCAAAAAACGGAATCCTTATGGATTTGTCATGTGTGTCTGTCTGTCCGTCCGTATGTCACAGCCACTTTTTTCCGAAACTATAGAACTATACTGTTGAAACTTGGTAAGAAGATGTATTCTGTGAATTGCATTACGATTTTTACACAAAAATAGAAAAAAAAAAACAATACATTTTGGGGTTACCCATACTTAGTACTGAAACTCAATTTTTTTTTTTTTATTAAACCCGTACGTTTGTTTTATCTATGGATAGGTCTTCAAAAATGATATTGAGGTTTCAAATATATTTTTTCCAAAACTGAATAGTAGAATTATAAAACTAGAAAAAATATGATGTACATTACCATGCAAACTTCCACCGAAAATTAGTTCGAATGAGTCCTTTTTTTTAATACGTCATAAATTAAAATGAATATTAAATTATTATTTAAACATCGATCAAAGTTACAACGAACTACAAGAACTTTTATATTATGTTACTTGCTGCTACAGACCCTTTATGGGCGAGTCCAACGCACACTTGGCCGCTTCATTTAATTTCATAAACTCAAGAAGTTGGGGAATTTCTCGAATAATCCTTACTTATCCTTCCTACCATATCCTAACTAATGAAGTCGAACAAAATAAATTGAAACTATTCTTAGGATTAATTCAGTCCATGAATCTGAACAATTTCCCCAAGGACTGATCAGCTGATCCAAGTTTATATAAAAAACCAAAAAATATTTTTTCATATTTCGACATAATGTTCTTTGGGGAAAGTTGTTCACTATCACTGACTGAATTAACTTTTAAATAGTTTCAGTATATTTTTTTATACGTTATATAAATGCGAAAGTAACTGTCTAACAGTCTGTCGGTCTATCTTTTATCTCTTCAGGCTTTAACCACTGAATCGACTTAGATGAAATTTGGTTTGGATTTGGTTTGAAACCCAGGAAAGATCATAGCAGTTTTATCTCAAAAATCATTTATGTAAGGAATGAAAAGGGGAGTTGAACTTTCTATGTTAAATCCTATATTTCGCAGACGAAGTTGCGGGTAACAGCTAGTATAATATAATAGCTGTGTGGTTTCTAGCATGGTAAAATAGGTACCACTCCAAGTCCTCCCGTGGGTGTCGTAGAAGGCGACTAAGGAAACACAAGCCAAACAAAACATCCGTCTTATAAAACCCAGACTAACTTTGTTACAGGTTTAAACCATTATCCGACCAAATCAAGTTGACAACTATTAATGCGTCACTGCCTCGTCTGAAAATGTCAACTTGATTTCGACGGATAATGGTTTAAACCCAGTAACAAAGTTAGTCGGCGTTTTATAATAAGACGGATAAACTTTAGTGAAACCTCTCTAACCAGTCTGGCCAGCGTGGAGAGTGTAGGCCATTTGGACTGCTTGGCTCTGGCCAAGTATGGCTCTGGTAGTACAGAGTGCTCGTACAGTAGAGACTAAAAATACCTTATGATGATACATAAGGACTTTTTAGTCTCCATCATCATCAGATGATGATGATTATACGCCTGTGTCCAAAGGCACATAAGTATAAAAAGTAAATCATTTTTGAGATTCGCGGTCACAATTAGGCCCAACGCAGACGACAGACTAAATTTTTAGTCTGTGAAATAGAATAGAACCCATGGAATCACATGCAGTAACGCACACAACATGCAAAAACTCCGGCGCGCGTCGTGTACGTTACTACGTATGATTCCACAGGTTCTATATTCACAGACTATCACAGACTAAAAAGTGCGCCACGGATAGTCTGTCGTTTGCGTTGGGCCTTACTGTTATGATTATTATCTGGCAAAAAACGATATTAATCTCGGTAAGTCCCGTAATACTAATAACAGTAAGTATGAAAAGAAAAAGCAATCTTTCTAGCTACCTACCTATTTTCGCCGCGTAGCTTTTATGCACACAAGGAGATGTGCCATGGCATGCCTACCCATCACCTTATGAACATAATTATTTCTCTACCTTGTCACTAGATGGCGCTTTATGGTAATAATTAAAACATAATTTTTTTTATTTATATTATTTTAATAAATTAGTACTCTAATTAAGTAAATATGACTTATATGAAATGCAATAAATATTTTTAAGTATATTTAACACTTCCTTTGTCACTTTTTTGCTAGTCGTGTGTGCTGCCATCTCTGTGTACCTACCACGCACCAATAGTTTCTATAGCGTTGGTTTTATTGCCCACTGCTAAGCAAAGGTATCTCCCATTCCTTCTACCTGTCTCTGTCCATTGCCGACCAACCTTTGAATCTAAAAGCATATTTTGGTCCACATCCGTATTAAACATCTAGTACCTGGGCGACCGAGCTTTGCTCGGTTACATTTCAAACATTAACTACATTTTTTAAACTTGCCTAAAAACAATACAAAATAAAAAAATATTTAAAAACTTAAACATAAAAAAAACAAAAGTAGGTCACCGAGTGGGATTCGAACCCGTAACACTCTTTCTAGCGGTCTGCATCTTAAACCACTGAGTCAAACGGATAGCGGCCGATGCGACGAAATTAGCGACCATATTCTGCGTAGAAAGAAAAACGCATAAAAACTCGACAGGACGCGTTTTCCCAAATTTAAGACTAATCTAGATCGATTTTTTACCCCCAAAAACCCCCATATACCAATTTTCAGCGAAATCGTAAGAGCCGTTTTCGAGATCACAGAAATATATAAATAAATATACAAGAATTGCTCGTTTAAAGGTATAAGATTTACGTGAAAGGCAGACTTACAAGTAGGATATTTATAAGTCCCTCCGTAACAAATTTCATCTTTTTAGCTAGATATCAATGCTGAGCATATGTCTTCTAGGATTTCTAAAGCGAGTTACTGGAGGCGGCCTGCATCCAGTGTTTTTACTTACTTACTATTCTGGCTTAGTAACTTAAAGTTTAAATTATCTTGCTTCAGAAGTCACGTAAACCCGTTGGTCCAGATGCCTTTGAGTAGTTTGGAAAATCTGTCACCAGTGTTGGCTACTTACAAACACAAACTATGTACTATGTTTACTTTTATAAGGTTTTATTTGTAAATTTTTCATCGAACCTGAACGAATAAAATAAAATAAATTAATTACTAAAAAAAATCTTTAAATTTTTAATTACGAATCTATTGTTATTTTAGAGAACAACTATCCTTTTGGAAAACATTTTTGAAAGGACCAGTCATAAATAGTTTTTTTTTTTATAATTAGGCTTACCATTTAGAAAAAAAACTTACGAGCGAAGTTGCGAGCAATAAAATATAATATCAATAAACATATCGGTATAAAAGGCTTCAAAATAAGTGAGGATTTACAGTTTATTCGTAAAGACATTTCATGATATAGGTACATCACGAGAAGCTTAGAGATGTAAGTACAGTCGACCACAGGTCAAGTTACATTATCGCGCAAAGTGAACTTTGTAAACATTACATAAAAAGGCTACGTATTACATACAAATACAAATAGTAAAGCACTCTTTTCAAATGGATTTCACGTCGTGGGCTGACTGCGTTCATCAATAATTACGTATAACTTTTTTATTAAATAAAATAAACAATTTGTTTTTTGTTGTACTAAGGCAACCATCGATAAAATCGTACTTTAATACAAATTCAAATGTTTTTGTTGGGGTTGGGACGTCGTGTGCTGGGGCAATAAAAAACTCAGCCTTGTTTCGTGCGGATATATCTTTATCCTTACTTCCTTACATCTTACAAACAATGAATGTAAATGCGAAAGTAACTCTTTGTGTCTGTCTGTTCCTCCTCTATTACCTCTTCACGCTTCACTGACCCGATTCAGGTGAAATTTACTTTAAATATAGTTTGAGACCCGAAGAAGGGCACAGGATAATTTTCATAAGCAGTATGGCGATTATAGCTCGTTATACCACTCTCATAGCTCTCACCAGTAAGATAGAGGAGTGAGTTTTTGGCGGGAAGTCAAGGGGTTCAGTTGGAGTTTGCTTTAAATTGTTTTGCAAATTGTTTCTAGTGGACTTTATAATATGAAATTGGTGTAGTTTGGTGTTATAAATAATCATTCTAATGGACAATATGTAAAATGTTTAAAGTGAACAGTCATAGTGCGGCTGTAGTGATATTAATTTGCGGACTGCGGTGGGCGTCTGTAGGCGCCGTCCGCCACTCAATCGGCTATGAAAACCAGTGGACTCGTATAGATTTGTCGCCAGAAGCTCCCTTAAAGCAATCAAAGGACCTATACCAACCTTTGATTGTATATATATATATATTATTATTTTACATCGATTGTTCCCACGTTTTATTAACTTGAGCCTGGCTAAATACGCAAAAGCGTCGAGCCAAAATTAAAAAAAAAAAAAAAAAGATAGAGGAGTGTAAGAGATATTCGCAGTCAGGAAGTAGGAGCAAGGATTTGTAAAAACCGACCGAATACTTGCATCAAATCAATGGGTTAAAACTACGCGATAGTTTTTTGTGTATATTATTTTCTTTCTTTGAGCAAGTTGTCAATAATATCAAAATGTTACGGGTAACGTGCGGTTGACTGTACGAGCAACTCGTCTTACCAGGCTGTCGATTAACCAGCTTTTATATAAGTACTCAGGTAATAAATGTATGTGACTTATTCCTAACTCTTTATATTCTAAAGGGAATTACGAATTTACGACTCGGCACGTTCACGAGTGAGCCCCATACAAAAAGTCATACATAATTCAATAGATTTCGTCCTTCAAAACGAAACCAATTTAAAATATATTTCATAAAATCATAAAATGCACTTACGATTTGCTTCTTTTGAAGGTATATCACAGAGACCCGATCCAACCAAACACACTTAGGTTTTGAAAGTAGTATATATAACCTATAGTATTCTGGGAATAATTTTGCTCCACGAACCAACGCGATACCTCGCTCCCGCTTTATACGAGAACACTTACTCAAAGTAGGTATAAGAAAAGATATAAGTACTTGGTAAGTTAATTCATGTTTCAAAATTAAATGATGTACGAATGTATAATCCACAAAAATATATGCACAGTAGTTTTTAGGATATTTAATTTTTTTGTCTTTTATTCTAAACTAGCTGTTGCCCGCGTGTTCTAAGGTATTCGAATAATCTCAAGTGAACCTTTTAATGTTCCCAGTTAAAAGTAGTAAAAAGCTATCTACGTGTTCAGCCTTTATGGCGTAAAAGCGAAACAAACATCCATAGAGAGATTTGTTTCCCAAGTCGCCAACGCAATAATCTAAATACTTCATTTTAGGGCTTCGTCTGTTCGCTGTTGTCAGGAGAAAGGCCATATCATTACTCCGAACAAGGCAACGTTCCAATACGGGAGAGCAAAAATCGGCCCTAGTAAATATTAAGTAATACATAATTCAAAGCGCAGTTATTTGGTGTCGTTCTGAATGGCCTCCATTGTGCAGGTTATGGTTATTGTGTCGTAGTCAAGTGGAATGTAGAATTCGCGGGTGCATACAATTGCCCTAAAAGGTTGCCGCATAATGCTCTGTGCTCAAGTTGAGTTTAGAATAGGACATTTCGATTAAACGTATAGTTCCATTATGTTTAGATATAAGAAAATGATGCTCTCTAACTGAACTTTTCGTTGAACATTTTAATTTGTGTTTTTACGTTCTTGTGTTTATTCGTGGAATAGAATCCGTTTCACAATCATCATCATCATATCAGCCACAGAAAGTCTACTGCTGGACATAGGCCTTCCCAAAGGATTTTTAAAACGACCGATCAAAGCGGCCTGCAATCCTATCCTACTAATATTATAAATGCAAAAGTGAGTTTGTATATTTATTTGTTTGTTTGTCACATTTCACGCTTCAACCACTGAACCTATTTAGATAAAATTTGATATGGATATAGTTTGATACCCAGAAAAGAACACAGGATAGTTTTTATCCGAAATTCTCACGGGGAGCGAAGTCCACGGACACATCTAGTTTACTATAAAAGAGTCAATTCAATAATTTATTGTACTACTAAATTAACCACTGTTTTTGATTAGGTACAATATTAAATGATTTTTGTCATTAACGTTTATGTCATAATTTTATTTCATGCAATTTTTATTTATAGCCACGGTTTACAGGGGCCAAGTATATAAACTCTAAGCATCAGTATGTCTACAGAGGCATTATTCCAAAAAATTACACCTTTATCGTCTGATAGTATCGTTGCATTACAGTTTATCTCAATATAGGTATTGACACAGCGATGCGGACACCTAGCACACCTTTAGACCTAGCTTAACGAGAAGTAATAAATTATCTGTGCCTTTCTGTAAGCAGCTCATAGAACAATAGCACTAAACACTATGAGCTAAGTATCATACTGCTAATAACGAAGTAATTCTGAATTCATTTGAGTGAAATTACATATGTTCCGATTGAGTCATAGAAATCGTATAAATTTTACGCATCAATGAGCATAACATGCGAGTACATATAGCGAAAGTAATTACCCCATCTTCATGAATAAAAGTATATAAACAGCCAGTATTTTTAGAGCGAAGTTCCTTATCGCGCGTTGCGAAAGGGGGCTAGACGGAAAAAAAGACCAAATTGTAACGACACTTTTTGCTATAGTTGTAAGCCGTGCAGCGTGCGCATGTTTCTCTCTCTCTCTCTCTCTCTCTCTCTCTCTATCTCTCTCTCATTAATCGAAAGGAACTTCGTTCCATCCGGGTGTACCTTGACACCTCTCAAGTTTTTTTTAAGTTATTGCACTTCCATGCTAGTTTGAAAGAAAATAATAAAGTGCGTTTCGAGCCACGCGCAGTGTAGGGTTCCAATGTTGCTCGACAAAACCCCTCCGGCCGCTTTGGCAACTATTTTTCGCAACCAGTTGTTAAAAAAGAACTAATAATTGTGTTACATGTTACAGAATTCATCACAAAGTCAGTTATTTAAAAAAAATATTTTCCATAATCATACATACATATTCACTAGCTAGTTTAATCAAATAAATAAAATCCTCTCATTTTTGTTCTAAGGATTATGTATTTTGTACCAAATTCTTCAAGTCAGTAGATACCTAGTTATACCTGTTATAAGTTATCACTGAGTCTAACGATACTTGGGAGAGATAGGGGTGATGAAAATCATATTCTACTCTGCCTATCGACACGACACCGACACCACTCGACCAAAGCGTGACAATAGTACTTTTTTATGAGTCGTATCAACACTAGTGATTTTCATCATTCGAAGTGGCATTATGTTAAGCAGGCGGCTGCGCAGGCGCAAGTAGCAGGTAGTCGTTTTTGTAGTACGTACCTAATGACGGCGCGTGTGCCCTGCGGCGTATGGGAGTAGCACGCGATGGTCCTTAGGTTCTTTTTATTCTTTAAATCATGTCAGTGGCCAACAATGAAAACACAGAAAATATAAAAGAATACAAGCTCTTCTTCATCTTAGCTCATTTGTGGCCATCCTTAGCTGTTTTAGTCAAGTCATAAAATCAGAGCGCAAAAACATTTACACACTTCTAGGTAGGTATAGTCATAACTTACCCTTTGTTGCACAAAATAAATAAATACTCAGGACATAATTATTATAAAAAATAGGAAATTCGCAAAAGGCGGCCTTATCGCTAAGCAATTTCTTACAGACAACATCGCTATATAGAAAAATAAAATAGGTAGTGCAGGGTGACCAATATAATAAACATACTTATATAAAATAAGTGTAAAACATATAATATAAACAACTTACAAAAAACAAAAAAAAATTAAGGACAAGATGAATATACTAAGTGGCAACAATGAAAGGAAATTTATTTACCTTACTTAGGAATAGAAAATAAGATTTAACTTGGGATTTGAAGCTGGCTGGATATGTAAATGATTGTAGTATACCTATGATGATTATAGACTTGTATGCGTATTATACATAATGCCTGTCTTACCATCGCCTTATAAACATAATTATTTCCCTTCCTTGTGACGAGGTGACGCTATAAGGTAATAACTACAACTTCTTTTATTTCTATTATTTAAATAAAGAAGTACTATAAGTTAAATATAAAAAATATAGTATAATAATAATAAATTAAATATGTCTTATATGAAACGAAATAAATATTTTTTAAAGTATATTCAACATTTTTCTTGTCACTTTTTTGCTAGTCGTGTGTGCTGCCATCTCTTTGAAGCTACCCCACAACTCCAGTTTTGCCTACTTACGGGGCCCACCAATAGTTTCTATGGTGTCTGTTACGAGGGTAATTATATTATCTTGGTATTACCTAAGATGCCAATGGACAATGCGCAATGATAATGTTTTTGCCCTGCCACCGAGCCGTGCTATATCCTAATACATACTTTATTGACGGCTTATCTAATGGGCCATGCTACGGAGGCAGTCATTTTTTGTACAAGTAGTGAGGCGGTGCGTGAGCCCTGCGGCGTTCGGCAGCCCCACGCAAGGTTCCGCTTACTAAACTGTCGTCAGATAATTTATGGACTGCGAGGGATATAAAGTGGAATAAAATTGTCACTAAGACTGCGCCTAGGGAGGTGCTTGTGTAATTCGAAACTTATGTAAGGATTTTGCCGTAACCCTGTAAACAGTCCAGCTAGGGACAGCTAGAACGCTAGTCAGCTTAGTTCAAAAATGTGAGCACAAAAGTAAGAATAACCTACTCTTAAAACTATTTTATTTCGGGATATATGTTTTAAATATTTTCTGGTATATGAGTAGATATTCTATGTCAAACTTCAGGTAGTTAATAAACTAAAAACATATAGGTAGGACATGTTTTTATTACAAGCGATTTGAAGCCATACCGTCGCTTTGGCTCAAAAGGGGAATAAACATCTATGCATCTATCAAGTTTGTACTTAGTTTGTGGCTAGCTCAATCAGTTCTAATTCAGTGTCCTTATATATTTATCTCTAAACTAACTTTCATATACGTAAGTAATATTATGAGAATATTTTAGCTTTCTTGTTATAATGTAATTTTTTTACGTTCTAGACATGTACGGCATCTCCCAACCTCCTTTTTACTTTTGGAGAGCATAGATATAGCTTAGACCTTAGACTTTGCTTAGACTAGCCATTTAATTTGCTATAGTGGTGACCCCGACGTGATTTGAACACGCAACCCTCTGATGTATGGCTTACTTACCAAAAAAATCACAAACCTCAAAGTCAGAATAAACACAAGAGTCGTGACTTTATCACACAATGCACGTACTCATAATATATTTAAAATTACATTTGATTACTCGCCTCACGCCATTTTCCGTGCAAGTAATGATACCGTCTTCATGTTAGAATTTGAATTTTTGACCATCTGGCTACTGTATACGAATAGCTTGGGGGCAGAAAGTTTTATACCGACAGCGTAACAAAAAAACGGTCAAGTACGAGTCGGGCTCTTGCAAGCAGAGTTCAATGTTTCTGAATAAAGGACACAGTAAAAAAATATTTGTGTATTGCATTATATTTAGTACAAATAAGGTGATCCAGTAATCTGGTTACATTTTATTTAAACCAATATGATATAGAGAAGAGCCAAGAGAATATGATTAAATTAATTACTAGCTGTGTCCGCGGGCTTTGCTCACCGTGAGAATTTTAGAATATAAACTATCCTATGTCCTTCCTCGGGTCTTAAACGATATCTATAAATCGGTCTAACCGTTCACGCGTGATGGCGGCCAAGGGAAATAGGAATTCATTTTTATATAAAGATAATTAAGATCATATACAGACTGAAAAACAGACTGGTTTTCTTTCTCGAAAGGCACTACTTAGCATCACAAAGGTTCACAGATGTACCATGCTACAGTTCCCTAAAAACTTGTATGAGCGGACGTACAAGGCTCGGCGTTAGGCTCTGTTATTTAGTAACAAATGTACATGATTTTATTATTATAATTACTGTTCTGAACAGGCAATAATTTACATTTTTTACTACTTATGCATTCCAATGATGTAAGATCTAGTCAGGTGGTCTGATTTTGTATTTCAATCAGTAGATAAACTATAAAAGTACTCAATGTCTTTTTTCTTTTAAATTGGTTAAAGAGATCAAGTAGACATTTCTAACCAAATTTTATATGACTATATACGAACCTACAAATGTTATAAGTATAAGGCTAAATTTATTATACATATAGCCGCTCTTTATAATAAAAAATAGACAAGTATTTGTAGGGGTATTAAATACCTGTGTACGTACATGCAACTTGTATACCTATCCAATTTACAAGAAAACTATTAATAACATTAAGCCGTGCACACAAGCCTACTAAAAGTTCATCCTTCCTTTATTACAGTGGCTTGATGTTTGTTTTTTATTGTTTTTATATCTAGTTTAGTTTTTATCAATACTTAGTTATATTTAGTTTTTAGTTATTTTGTATGTAATTAAATAACTAAATAAATGTTGTTTATAAAAATTAAATCTATAGTGGCTTACAAAAATTATTGACAGCCATTTTAACTATCCCAGTCTGATGAGCAAATGTCGACGGAAGCTGATCGCTATTGACATCAGTTTATAGCCTGTCTGGACGCTGGCCTTTGGCTAATGGCTCATTCTTCTGGTCTCTACCACGCCATTTTTACCTCTAAATCATGGCTAGTAAGACATTAAGTTGAATAAATATTAAGTACCTGTACCTTTGCTCGGTTACATCTCAAACATTAACTACATTTTTGTTAAACTTGTCTCAAAACAATAAAAAAACAAAAATAAGTCACTGAGTGGGAATCGATCCCGTGACTTGCCGTCCGCGTCTTAACCCGCTGGACTAGACGGACAGTGGCTGGCAGAACGAAATTAGCGACCATATTCTGAAAAACGCATTAAAACTCGAAAACACGCGTTTTCCCAAACATAAGACCAAATTTTAGCGAAATCGTTAGAGCCGTTTCCGAGATCACAGAAATAAATTTATACTTATAAGTACATATAATAAAATAAATATACAAGAATTGCTCGTTTAAAGGAATAAGATAAGCGGTATCAGTAGCTTAAAATTTCCTGTACTACGTATAGAATGAGAATGTTCGTGTCTTTTCTTGTAGTTTATCATGTAAGTAGTAACTATACCACTTTCTACGAAATTGCACATTAAAACTTCTTAGACGAACGTACAACGTTAAGTCTTTAATGAGGAATTGTTAAGCGTATGAATTGCTACTTCACACAGAGGTTTTTAAGTATAGTTATAGATAGACTAACAATATTACTACTTTTGTAGCTTTCTGGGAAACAATATCTCATAAATATCTAAATTAATAGTCTTAAAGGCCTACCTACAATTTTACCAAAATACTAGTATAAATAGGTACGCATTTAAGGGTGTCACAATTAAGCCACCGTCCCATCATATTCACATGAATTGATTCTAAGTATTTCTTAGCTACAACGTGTAGTTCTTATGCTAATTGAAAGCTTCAATGTTTCAAAAAGAACATCGCTTGCCAAGAAACCGGTTTTAATTTCCGTCAAATTCCACTGTTGTTCTATTTTCTGATCGCATCATCCGCAGCCGCTGGTCGAACACTATTACCACATTACCGTTGGGATCCCAAACAAAGCAATAAATTTAATGAACCGATGTAATTTACTTAATTATAAATACTACGCAATTAACGGTTAAGCCGATATTGAGGAATGTCCTACTTATTTTCCAAGCAAACTTTATGATAGTTTGCTTACTGCAAACTGTAGAAACGCAAAATAAAGTCTTAAAAACCCACAACTGAGACACTAACTAAATATACTTTAGGTACTTTAGTTTATTTATTTAGGTACTAAAGTTTATTTATTTATTTAACTATATTTAAAAAAAATACAGGCGGTCTTAAGGCCTAGGCCCTTTTCTATCAGTCAACCTACAAGGTTGTTAATAAAGTTGAGATATTGTCGACAATATACATACACAGTCCCGGGATTACTTCCGAATTTTCCAGGAAACCCAAAATCTTAACCTCAAATGTGTCTATTTCATTTTCTTTGGCTTTGGAATAAGATGACATAAATATACTCTGTATCTATATTTATCAGTGTAAATAGTTGTATGAGAAGAATAGAATGCGAACTTTGTTCAAAAATAGTATTCACTGTAAAGACGTAAATAACGGGGTGGTACGTATTTTCTGTACCAAGAAAAAGGTTCCATAAGAATGAATATTACCTATACCCAATTACTCACCCACTTTCAAGTAGAGGTTTTTTACTTATGTCCTCAATTCCACAACATCTAAAAGATAAAAGCTCCATAAAATTTTATATTTTGCAATATCTTAAGTACAACTTATGTAAATCCTCAGCAAACTGCCGAGCATCCTTAGATGAGAGTTATTCAAATATAACAGTTCTCACTCTGAGTTTCAAGTATACTTTGCGCACTCTTCAGTGGACTTCAACAAACATTAGCTCCCACTTTAAGGACGGAAACACTTTAGCTGTTTATACAGATACAGATATAAACATATACGTCTTTGTACCTGACGGGGTAGACACAGCCCAGGGCTGTAAGGCCACGCTTAGCGGTGGGCGTTAAGATGGAAAAAGGAATTAAAATAGTGATGGGTTGCTAGCCGCTAAGTCTAATATTATGATTCAAATCTCGCCCATACCCTCGATTGGCGATTTTTACGATCTGCGCGTGCACGTACGAGAAGCAGCTGGTAAATTTTAAGTTTTTTTTTTCTCCCAGACCAGAAAAGCAAAAAGTGAAACACTTTTTAAATGTGTCGTTCTTTTTTTTTATTGTTATATCAAGAATTTTGCTGTGAACTCTTTGATCTAAATAAATTCCACGACCATTAATCAAAACCTATTTTACACTCCTGAATTTCTAAGCTTAATGTTATGGTATGCATTAAGCGAAATAAGATACAACAATAGTAATTATTTTAACTTACTTGAGTTGAGTCTTTCTATAGATCCATGCTCTCAATCATGATTATCATCATCACCATCAGGTCTTTTTGTCTCCACTACAGGAGCACGACCCTCTCTGTACTACCAGAGCCATACTTGGCCACAGCAGCCAGAGGACGTTCGCCTACACTCTCCTCGCTGGCCAGACGGATTGGAGAGGTTTCATTGATGTTTATAAGCTTTGATTAGCTTGTACTTCCTAAATCGCCTTCTACGGCATCCACGGGAGGACTTGATGGATAATCAATCATGATAATGACACGTAATTGACAACCTTATGAATTGTACGTATTTGTTTGTTTTCAGATTCGGTTCAGACGAGTGTGACAACAGAAAAATGTCGCAGAGGGATTTTTCGGAGGTTTGTGTCTATTTTATTATTACAATATTTTTGGTTTTTACTGCACGATTTCCTTTCGTAACATAGATAGTCTCATCTGCACCATTGATGGTGCAGGTCAATGGTGCATACGGTACGACGGAGTTAATATAACTTAACATCCAAATGGTCCGATTGCCTACGTGCTAAAGATTTCTTTTTGTTAAATATTATTAATATAATTAAATATCCCTATGTACTGCACTATATTACTATTTTCCTACTTACTTAAATGTTGAGTTCTGGTAGTTTATTTATGTAAAACAGGCAACGCCTCGTCGGCTCCGACTCATAACTTACAATACAAGTAATCCATTTCGTCATAATGTCGATTGTACATTATCATTCGGTGTTCAGTGTTAGTGGTGGACGTGTGAACGTTGTTCTGCGTGACTTGCCGGTTTGTAGCGTATGGGACAAGACATGGGAACCAGCAGCGGCAATCGTACTGCACGGCTGTTGATTCATTGAGTTCTAAATTATCTGCTCTAAATTATCAAAAAGTCATCACATCACATGTAAGATACAGATATGTCACCGATAAATAGCAAGAATCGTAAGTTGATCAATTTTCTAGTTAGTTGATTAACTGACGAAAAATAACAAACGTTAGTAGAAATGTATTATTTAACGCAGTGCATTTTAGCTAATTGGTCAACTTACAGTACCTGGCAGTAATTTATTAATTTACGATTGTGCCACAAGTAAAATCATCCACTAACGGGCCAATCGTTGTTCAGTGTACTATTTAACGGTATACTATTACCCGTCACATAATACACTGTTCTCTGATTGGTCGAGGGCATTTTATAAGCATTTGGCTAGTGTTTATTCATAGAGAACAAACACTTAGATATGTTATTTTAATACCGATGATGAGATGTGAAAGATCATGTATAAATTTTTTATATTTTATATTTATTCTTATTTAGCCATACAGTTTTATGACTTAGTATAATAAAAGGAAAAATATTTTAAATAACAAAAGATACTTGAGCTCAGATATTAATTATCACTTATTAACCTAATAAGTATTATAGTTAGTTTAATCAGTAAGTACAATCAGTCTGAATATCTATTATTTGTACTTATTCGTATTTCACTTATTTAACCAATCAACGTACACCTCGCTTTCGTCGGATGACCTTACGACAAGGCGCCGTAAATTAATCAATTTACTAAAATACATACGTTAACTAATACATTTTAACTGCTGTTTATTATTTTCCGGGAGTTGATCAACTACCTTGAAAATTGATCAACTTACGAGTCTTGTTATTTTCCGGTGACAGATACATTTTCACGTCTTTATCCCTGACGGGGCAGACTAAGCCCAGGGCCGTAAGACCTAAAGGCCACGCCTAGTGTGATGAGATAAGATAAGATAATAAGATTAGATCACATATCAGATAAAAAACAAAAGCAGAAAAAATGGATTGGTCATACTTTAAGAAGTAACAGAAAAAATGGTCAAAGGACATTACAGAGTGGTATCCTTGTTATGACAAAAGAAGGAATCAAGAAAGTAGCTAACAGAATACTATGGAGGCACTCCTTTGCCTCTGGTTCTTTTATCTTATGTGCCTGTTAGAATCTAAAAGTGACAGTAAAGAATTTCTTATCTTTTAATGAAATTAATTTACTGTTTATATCGGAATCTTCCTGTAAAATTTCTTTCCCCTTGGACCACTTCGCTGACTGGCAAGTCGCACATAAGGCCGGCTACAAATTAATGTAATTCAAACGCTGTTAGCCGCGTGTGAGTAGAGTGGGCGGGCGGCCTTAGCATTGTTACACTTATCGCACCAAAGCTGTTCAACCGATTGTATGGAGTTATAGATTGATTGTCTATTAAAGTTCCTTTTAGCTTCTGTTCTTTGCACATTACACTTTTATGACACACGTAAGTACATACTTATATATAGTGCCTTAATAAGGCAGATGACAAATATTTAGATAATATAGATCTACAACTAACTATAATAGTTACTTAGTTGTAGATCTTTTACACCTCAATGATATACGAGCTAAAAAAAATTGTACATACTAGTAAAACTATTTGTTTCTCAATAAGGTTAGTTTTACATTTATGTAGCTACCTTATTAAGAAACTGATTCATAGATAAGACTTTTAATAAATATAGGTAGATTCAAATCTGGACATTAACGGATTAGACTTATCCTCTCAAATAAAAACAAGTGAAAGTGGAACGGAAGACAACGTCAATTTTAGTCAAAAACACACATTCGTTATACAAATATTGAATTAAAATATTTTTACTAATTAGTAGCACCAAATGAGCCAATTATTCCAAAGTATATATTTTTATGTCTTTTTAAAACTTTATATTGCTAAGATGCTGGTTTAAAACTGTCAAAAGATTATTACTAACGGAAGTAAAACTGAGTTATTTAGTGATATGTGTGGAAATTCTTCTATTTTTATTACGTGAATCATCCGCAATTATTTTCATCACGTCATCAATTTACACAAAGTCTGTTCAAATTAGTAATTAAAATAATCTAAAGGCAGTTTTGATCCATGATACTGAATAACTTTACCCACGAAACATACCAAGCTATCACAAAAAGGCGAATTAACCCAGAAACGTACAATCAGTCTGTATTTTTTGTGTGTAAAAGTAGTCAGACACTGGCCTCAGATTCTTCAAGCAGCCTAAATGCATCTGGCATAGCTTGACAACTGCCAGGAAATTATAACTGCCAGCACCAATGGCTTAACGTGCCTTCCGAAGTACGGAAGAGCTCGAGAAATTTTTACGTCACTTGTGGTCAAACTTGTGAATGCGCTAGTAATAATCACCCACTTAGTCACTAAACCTTATGATATCAGAAGAAAGTTTTGTTACACGAAAAAGAAAATACCTCTTTCATAAAAACATAATTTGTTTTGACTGGACAGGGTTTAAACCCGTAATCAGGTCACAATAAATTAAACAATAAAATCTCATTTTTATCGTAACAAAGGAAATAACTTGACGACTCATATTTAAATCCTGGCTCCGCTCCGTTGACTGTTTTATACAATGCAAATTACTGTTGTAGTGAACTATCGGCGAATTAATAACGACCTTAAACTCTGAGCAATTAATTTCAAATTGCAACGATGCATGAATATGATTTAATAACCAATATAGTGTGGTAGCCTGTATTTTGGATGGATTTATTGGCGTATGATTATACTGCGGTCGTCCGTCTGTACGTCCAAGGGACATTATTTCATTTTATCTATGGTATGTACTATACCTTATGTACCTAGTTACCTTTTCAAAATTTTATAAATTGCGCCTTAAATAATTAAATAGTTTAATTAAATTATTTTGGTCTGCATCAATTCTCGTGTGGTAAATTAGATTGATTCGAATATGAGTATGACATATAAAACTTTATTTAGAGGCAGACTTAAAAGGTTGTACTGTATAGTAGGGGGTCACTTCTATCCGAACAGTCTCACAAATAAGTATAAATAAGAAACTGAGCTTTTCTTAATAATAGTGGTTGGGTCAAAAAAACATTATTTAGAATAAAATGTCACAAAATGATGTCACTTATTCATTATTGATCAATGATCATATCCATTTTGAACGTGATTTTAGATTTATTATTCCGGAAAAACTTATATTAAGGGCGTTATTACTAAGTCTATATTTCATACACTAGAATGTTTGACGTTTAAAAAAAGTAGATACCTGATTTGAGTATGACAATATTTTGACATTTGCCATCTCCTGTCAGCAAACATTAAAATAAGGTTGCAATTATCACATTATCGTCAAATGTGGTGAAAAGAACTATTTTTTCTAAGACCTATGCGATAGGCTGAAGTGCTTGATAAATATAGAACGCAGTACATTCACCTATCAAGTTATGACACGACCTGACCAGAAGCAAAGGAATGACTCTGAATAATAAATGACTTACTGTTTGTTTTATTTCTCCCAAACCAGCATGGGAGATGCTGGTTTGGGAGAAATAAAAAAAAACTTAGAATGTACCAGCTGCTTCTCTTCCCACGCAGATCGTAAAAGCCGATCGAGGGAATAGGCAAAAATGCAAATCATGTTAACAGGCGATGCGGCTAGCAACCCATCACTGTATTGATTGCTTTTCTATCTTCTCGCCCACCATGACGCTAAAAGTGGCTTTAGTCTTGCGGCCCTGGGCTCTGCATAGAACCGCAAGACCCAAAATGCTCTGTCTGCCCCATTAGGGATAAAGACGTGATAGTATGTATGTATTATTGTTTGTTTCGTTTTTCGTGTGTGTAAGTATCCAACATTGGTGTCAGATTTTTCAAGCAGCCTAAAGGCATCTGACACTGCTTAACGACTGCCATAAAATAATGACAGCCGTGACCTGCCGCCTTCTGAAGCACGGAGAAGATCAATAAATTTGTATTTCTTTCTATGGTCACCCATCTAAGTTTGGACCACGCCTGGTGCCGCTTTACTTGCGAAGCGCTAGTAATGCGCACTCCCGCCCGACCATCAAGCTCCTTACTAATACTATTGACTTATTAAGAGTAAAGCTATTGTCGACACCATTGTTTGGAAAGATATGGACACAATGACGATTTTTATCAGAGTTTGTCATTGCCTGCGCCATTTCCCACAGTATTCAACTTATAACGATATTGCAATAAACTTCATTCTTCATGTTCTTACTCACCTCCTTTCAAATTTCATCATATTTCAAATTCATTTCTAAATTAAATTTTATATTCTTTAGACATTATTACCTCATCATTCTGACTTATTCCTCTGCCACCTCTCATAATGATAACAACAACTTATACTTGTTTAATTGTAGAACTTCAAAGTTCAGTCTGTTGTAATAATAACAAATAAATAAATTAACCCTTATCGTTTCTTTCTTCTCTCGATCTCTTGCTCTACGACGTCTACTTGTACCCATTTTATATGCGCACACCTACAGCTGGGACAGATGAAGTTCCCACAAACTTAATAATAAATAAATAAATAGGGACTAATTACACAGATTGAGCTAACCCCAAAGTTAATTCGAGACTTGTGTTATGGGATACTAACTCAACAATACTATATTTTATAATAAATACATATATAGATAACATCCAAGACCCAGGACAATTTGAATTGAAAAAGGCCATTTTCCAACTTGCCCTGATCAGGGATCGAACCCTTTACCTCAGTGTGGCGGACTAGCATGGTGACTACTACGCCACGGAGGTCGTCAAACTTAATGGTTTACATTTCCTCACGATGTTTGTCTTTACTGGAAGCAGGTGGGGCAGTTGGAAATAACAGCCAGTGCTCAAACCGCTAGCCAGGCCACCACCGCTTTAGATGGCACTTAAATATCTATAGCGGTACCTCCAAGTGGAAAAGCTCATTAGGAAGAACATGACTGATATGACAGCTTGCTTAATAACTAACGTTTGTTTGAGTGGTCAATTGGTCGCCCTCAAATGCAACGTAGTTGCACCGAGTTAATATTTGTATTGAGAATTGACTGTATTGGCAGGAGTAAACTTTTTACTTTATTTTCCCATTCTTTACCTTTTTTATATCTTTTTAAAGAAGCGTAGTTGGAAGTCGCTACTTAATTGAGCTTAAGACAGTTCTTAGGGCTTAAGATGCGTGCCGTGTGACTTTTATGACCTCTAACGGTCTAGTCTTCGCTGAGATTAGCATCTTTGTTGCTTTATTGGAAGTACTATTTTCATGGTAACCTCAAGCTCAACCTGGCAGTAAAACAATTTAAGTAATAGGAAATATGCGAGCATAGCGTTCGCATATAATAAAATAAATTCATGTAAGGTTAATAAGGGGCACTGCGCACTGTACATTTTTGATATATGACACATTCTCGCTTCAATATGTTAGAGAAATGTTATCGCGCTATAAAATTACCTCTGTGACAACTTGGAACAATAAAAGTCAAATGTAGTCGTAAGGGACATTATATTATAGGTATTAAATTGTACATTTGCTTGTAGTGAACAACGATGCGTATTATGTTTGGCTGTTAACGTTGAGAAATGTTATGGAGTCAATGTAACACAAGTTGTGTCATCTATTGTTTTCTATTCTATTTTATAGGACTTTATTTCAACATTTTCCACGTAAAGGAAGATGGATTATACAAACAGTACGCAATTTACAGTGTCGTACAAACTGTTAATGTCTGCAAGCCTTCTGTATCTGCTTCATATAGAGAAAGCTTGTACAGGTATTTAGATAGAAGTTATTTAAAATATAGTTGTCATAACTATTGTTTTCCATCCCATTTAAAAAAAATTAAAGCAAGATGGATTATACAAACAGTACAGAGTTTACAGTGTCGTATAACCCCTATGTTGCTAGTTCTGTATCTGCTTTATATAGTAGACAAAACTTGTACAGTTATTGAAATTATTGCCATAACTTTTATTTCACCCCTAACTTTGAACTTGTGACGTACTGCTTTAAGAAACCCTCTAACTTCTTGACCGGTTTGGCTCATGTCTGGTCTTGAATTTTAAATTCTTTTGTAACTGCCTCAGTGGTGTAATGGTTAGAGCGTTCGGCTCATACACGGAGGTCGCGGGTTCGATTCTCGGCGGGGGCAACGACTTTGTGTTGTTGTCCTAGTTTGGTTGGGACATTGTAGGCTGATCTGATCACCTAATTGTCTGATAAATAAGATGATCCGTGCTTCGGAGGGCACGTTAAGCCGTCGGTCCCGGTCACTGTCTTTGACATTGGTCGTTACCTAAAACTATGTCAGATTTCTTTGCGGTTTAAAAACTGTGGCACTATTGTTAGTCACTGACACACACGATAAGAAGAAGAATTCTTTTGTCTCTTATTCGCTCTTTTCATGAAGTTCCAAACTATCTCTACATACCCATTAGTATTTATGTATGCATGATCAGTATATAATGTGAAAACTAATGTTAATGTACTCATCAACATAACCTAAAGTCCATAGCCATTTTCGACTTAACTGTTAATTGTGAATAAGTACTTAGATAAAATAACGTTTTTAACCATTTTCGCACATGCCGTGTAAAGTTCACACCGTCATTTTAGTGCAGGAATTCGTAAGGATGAATGCTCAATAATTTATTCAACGTCGAGCTTGCATCAAACGATCGACGACTGACGTCTGACGTCCGCATTCCGAGTACTTTACACATATTAAGAATAGTAGAAATTACCTTTTTATCCCTAAATTCATAAACTATAGGTATATGAGACGACCTCCGTGGCGTAGTGGTCACCATGCTAGTCCGCCACCCAGGGGTCTTGGATGTTTATCTATATATGTATTTGTTATGAAATATAGAATCGTTGAGTTAGTATCCCATATCACAAGTCTCGAACTTACTTTGGGGCTAGCTCAATCAGTGTAATTTGTCCCTATAAATTTATTTATTTTATTTATGAGAGTATTAGTATTCATAAACATTAATCTCGAAGACGAACAAAATTTGGGCGATGGATTTTGGTAGATTATTTATTATTGAAATGAATAATAACTATACTTATCGTGAATAATTTGATGAGCATCATAGCTTTTATCAGGTAATTATTTATACATTCCATACAAATAAGACTCGAATCAAACATATGATTTTTTAACATTCTCATATAACTTTATCAGACGACATATACTCCCCTAAGCGCTACTTGATCCAGGTGTATTCTTAACATAAGATACTCATAATATTTCTTGAATTTTTACTTTTGCATCACATAATTGATGTTGGCGGAAAAAGAGATTTAGTTGTAAGTACAGCCTTGATGTGATAATTTATAGCGCTTGATTTTTATTCCATAATATGTACAGTTCGTTGGTTTGAAACTTAATACTAGCCATGAATCGTTGGAACCGAAGTTTATCTGCTTTCTATCCGTTAGCCATAAACATATTTTGCGGGAAAAAAATAATTATAATTAATTAATCGACTCATGTTACTGATAAAATTAATTAAGGTAGATAAAGATACTTAATTAGTCATATTTTATTAGGTTGACGTTTCATCACTTTCTATTTATTGCAGTTATTACAAATTTTAGTACATTCTACATCCTCTATAAATACATAATACGGATGAGAGTGTGGATGAGAGGTAGATTATTACAAAAATACTGATTTCTCTGATAAGCAAATAATGACGAGAATACAGCGCATTTAAATTTTGCGTGATGGCACGATCTAGTACGATTATCACAAGAAGGTAACATAAATCCACTCCGAAACTTCGATATGCTGAATCTTTGTGAATATTTAAGGCCATACCTGAAATTTCCGGGGTCCAGTGGCCATTGGAAATAAATCATTTGAAAGAAAACGGATATATCATTTAAAATTGTGTCTTGACCAAGCTCTAGATACTCATTTAAAGTATTTTTTAAACTACATTTTATAGCTTAAAGCGAGAACGTGAAGCTTTTCTACGCACATTTGCGAAAAACTATAATCTGTTTGGCGGACTAAATAATATAGCAACTAGGTATATTTTTCCCTATAATAGTAACATGTTATTCTTAATTTAACTTTAGATTTCAGATAAGTTTTTATTTCCTGTACGAAAAAATAAACTAATACTGGCGTATACCTACATATCGAATAAAATGTACGATCAACACATAGGTTTTTTTAGACACTTTTTCATATAAACCAAAATATCTCATAAAATTGACCGGCTGACCGGATAATTTGTATGAGATAGATAATCAAGGTAACGTGACGGACGTACAATAGGTAGTAAATAGACAGTATCATGTTCTAAAGATTCTATCCTTTTAGGTAGGAGTTGTTTACCCTGGCAGAGAGACCCTAAAGCCTCTAAATTGGCATCGCAAAACAAAATCACATGTGCCCATAATTATTTAATTATAGGCATATGTGATTTTGTTTTGCGATTCCCTCTGTAGCTTTGCTACGATCAGTATTTACTGATCGTAGCAAAGCTACAGAGGGATATAGACATAACTCTCTTTTTGTTTCAAGTAATCAAGAACAATTAGATGTTTGCGGAAACCCATCGATGCGCTTAATAACAGAAACACTGCGCTTTGCGGTCTGCAATGGTCGCCTGGGAGTAGCCGACAAAGGGTTCCCCAGCCATTTCACACAATGACCGGTTAAAAACGGAATTAATGCTTTAGGGTTCCGTAGCGAAATGTTATTCTTTGTGGAGCAACATATAATAATAAGATAAAAGAGTTAAGTAGCATTTGAAATTTAAGTTTTAATGAATAAAATCATAAAAATGACTTTAATTAAAACATAAATTTCAAAAGTAACTTAATTTTCATGTGCGATATTTATTGCTCAACAAAAATAACATCAGTTGATAATAATATGTATGATAATCATAATAATTTCAGTTATTGTTTGTCAAAAAAAATGCTCAATGATAACTAGTATGTTTCTTTGTCTATGCATCCATCCGTACGTTTTAAAATAAAACCAATTATGGCGCTCAAATTAAGCATTAGTAGTAATGTTGTTTAAAATGACTACTTGTAACTATATTTAACTTGGTAAAACACACATTTCAAATTACAGTATTGTTCTTCGGAGATATCATTTAACTCTACGGAACCCTACAGTAAGTATGGTTCGATATGCTCCTGACCAGACATTTCTCAAGCTGAAATGGGCCACTTATGAATAAGCACGAAGATAGTTGTTTCATTTAACGATCTTTGGTTTTATAATTTTATTGAGCCGAGATGTTAGGTTTTTGCATTTCCTCTACTGAGTTGTGTGCATACTTTTTTATAGACGAGGATGGCAGTATGTAGCAGCAGCAATTCTATGTTTATTATTTTCTACCATACTTTAACAGAACATACTATAATAATAATTCAATATTTAATTAAAAACCAACTTCATCTTCGTTCAGTAGTTTCTTTCTTATCTCCAAAGTTCTTTATCGTATCTTTACCAAATTGATACGAGACCAACTTGGTACTAAAGGCTTTCAAATAACAATCACGATCAGTTCACAAGTGACAAAGATATCGCGTAACATACATACAAAAACATACGGATCGAATTTATAACCTCTTCCTTTTTTGACGCCGGTTAAAAAGGGATACAACGTTACTTTCAAATGGCAGTGTTTATATGCAGAGGGTAACATCAATTTATTTAAAACCTCTTCCTTTTATATCAGTAAAAAAATAAAAAAGTAATTTTCTGGAAAATATCATAAAATAACCAGGATGTGCTCATAATATGTAAGTACCTTAAAGCTTATAAAGTTGAAGCCGTGGATCTCCAAGCACGTTTTATGGTTCCTGGCTCGGCGGTTACCCCAGACGTACGTGACGCATACCTGCTTGGGTTTTGAATACCTTTTATTCAGGTGTCAGGTGGTCCCATAGAAATTTTGACAAAATCGGTTGAGAAATTAGGCGTTGAAGTCGTATTCAGTTTTAAAAAAATATTTATTAGCTGAGGCCCACGGAGCTGCCCGCGTGGACACATATATTTTTGTAAGTAATAACTTAATAAACTATCTACTTACATGCTAGTATCTGTATTTCAATCTATTCGGCATTTTTGGTATGATAATGGAATACACATTCATCCGTTTTTACTGTGTTTTGTCTATTAATATCTATATTTTTTTACGAATGAATTTTGAATCGCATAGGACCTCATTAGATAAGTGCGAACAAGGTTGCTTCAGTGCTATGTTTGGCCTCTTGCATTGAATGGTAAATTTGGAATCGTTTGAGATGTGGTTTTACCGTAGAATGCTACGCATGGACGGATCACATTACTAATGTTGAAGTTCTGGAGCGCATGGGCAAAAAAGTAAAGCTTGTTCGAACCATTAAAATAATACATACATACATAATATCACGCCTGTTTCCCGCAGGGGTAGGCAAAGACTATGGACCTCCACTTACGGTCGCTACGATCCTGACAAACCTCTTTTGCTTTATCTAAACTCATCAATCATCACTTCATTAAAATAATAAAATTCACATATTTTGGTCACGTGTTGAGAAACTCACATTATCATCTACTCCAGACCATAATGATGAGTCAAATTGCCGGAAAGCTCAAGGAGGGACGTCGCTAAATGTCATGGCAAAGGAACATCCGACAATGGACTGGTATCAAAACGGTAGAACAACTATTAAGGCTTGCCATGTACAAATCAAGATTTGAAGAGCTGACTGCCAATCTTCAGGAATGAAGCGGCACCTAAAGAAGAAGAAAATAAGAGCCTGGCATTTACTTTATAGGAACTAGCATGACCTTTAAAAAGTAGAAATAAAAAAAGGAATCTAGGAAGTGATAGTTTATTAAATTCTAATGTCCCTCATCGATAGTCATCTCCATTGTGTCAGGTTCGTAATTCCAGTCCAGGGCGCGGCTGCGAATGATCTCCTTGTAGACGAAGGCGGACTTGCGCGGGGTGCGGGTCTTCTCATCACTCTCATAGTCTACTTCGTAAAGGCCAAACCTTTCACTGAAAAAGTTAATGAGGAAGTTAATAATATGGTATCATTAGCTAGCAGTAGGTACTTGTAACCCTTCCTATCCCTATTTACCTCCAAATACTTCTTGCCATTTTTCTGAGGCGTTCGACTCTGAGCAGGCGTCATCTAATCATCTTCCTCTCTGGCTGGTAATCGAACCCAGAATCTGAGTGGTGGAATAACATAACTAGCGTGCCAATTACGGAGTATGTTACATACCTGTAACCTTGCATCCACTCGAAATTATCCATAAGACTCCAGGCAGTATAAGCTTTGATATTTGCTCCGTCATCAATGGCATCAAGCATGGCATCAAGGTACTCCCTGTAGTATAGAATGCGATCGTCATCGTCCAAGCCACCGCGTGTCGAATACCCATTCTCCGTGATGTAGACGTTAGGATTGTTGTAGTCCTCCTTTATTTTCATCAGCAGTTTGTAGAAGCCTGATGGGATTCGCTAAAAGCAAATTTGATATAGTTTCAGTATTATATTAATCGATTTGTCTTTATTGTCCGGGTGGCATCATTATCAATAAATTGAACTAGGTCAGGATAGCATAAACTACAATTTGTATGCAATAAATGTGTACTATAATAACGAATGTTACAAACAAATAAAGAGCGAGTAAAAAAATGTTTTTTGACATCGATTGCGATGGCAAATACAAGGTCTTAAAATTTCAAACATATATACATTGTCAGCCGAAAATGGCTCCTGTATAGGATATTAGATTTTTAAACGTATGTTTTGCGTTAGACGTTATATAGGAATATCAATCTGACTCTTGCGTACTTGACGGTAAAACATGTAGATATAAAGTGTAAATATTTAAGAAAAATCTTATTTCTTACCCTCAACCAAGTAGAAGCACCACCTTCCCATTCATCAGGTTGGTAAGTTATGGCTGCCATATCATCAAAATACGATGGGACCTCGTAGGCGGTGTAAACAGATTCGTTTCTGTTCACCAGATAGGTTGTGTAGTGATTGAGACCAAAGAAGTCGGAGCTGCCGCGTATGAAGTCCACTTCTTCTGGGGTGAATTCTGGCAGCCGGGACCTGGGAAAGCCTTGAGCGGCGCTTTTGGCTGCAATTTGCTCCTTCATTACCGGCGGCCAGTCTCCACTCTCTGAGTAGATGGGGTGTGTGTATTGAGCCCACTGTAAAAGAATCAATACGTTAAATACTTCCATTTTTCATTATGAAGTAGTAATAATTTCAATAATATACTTTTACCCTTTACAATAATAATAAATTGAATTTTTAAATCGGTTTAAAAACGAAGAAGTTATTTACGAACATACATAAAAAAATATGCATTCAAGTTGAGGAATTCCTGCTTTTTTAATCATTTATGTTTTTTTTACGTACTTGCACCGATTACACGAAGACACATGGACTGATTTGCAAAATTCTTTTTTGTTTGAAAGGGTATAAGTACTTGTCAAGTGTCAAGGTTCTATAGAAATTATATCAAAATTGTTGGTGTAGATTGGTGTTGAAGCTGGTTTTTATTTGAATAATTATTGAAGTCGCTTAAAGAGACAGGCATGGAATACGAAACAGAGAACTTGTAGTATTTTGATAATCTAACCTCAAATTGATTGGCAGTTTCAGCAGCTTCAATATATTCTTCAGACTCAGGTTCGAACCACTGTGCACTGTACGTGATACCAATATTGCCGCCCTGCGCCGCCCTAAATTCGCTGTCGTAAATATGGTAAGCTGTTGCGTGGGCAAGAAGCAAATTCTTGGCGCACATGTATTCTGCAACTCCTTGCATGTTCAGTCTAGGTGCCATAGTAGTGGCTCCGTAACCCTGGTAGCAGACTTCACGTGGTTCATTCATAGTGATCCAGTATTTGACCCTGTCTCCGAATTGCTCGAAAGCAGTTCGCGCGTAATCAGCAAACCAGTCCACAATGTAAGGGTTGGTCCAACCTCCAAGATCCTGCAGCTTTTGGGGTAAATCCCAGTGGTACAGCGTAACCATAGGCTGGATGTTATATTTCAACATCTCATCGATCAAATTATTGTAATAAGCAACTCCGGCTTCGTTGATTTTGTCTGGAAAACTCGTGGGCAAAATTCTGGTCCACGATAGTGAAAACCTGTAGTGATCGAGTCCTAATTCTCTCATCATCTCCACGTCTCTCTTGTACTGATGATAAGAATCTCCAGCCACATCCCCCGTGGAGCAATCAGCTATGACGCAGGTGTGGGTGTGAGTCAGACGATCCCAAATGTTTTCAGATTTACCTGAAAATATATTAGTGTTAAGAAATGTATTTAAGTACTGTTATTAATTATCTTATCAGATAATGACTTTATCTGAAAGTTAAAAAAGTGATCTGAAACTAACCATCTTCATCCCAAGCTCCTTCGATTTGATAGGAGGCAGTGGCGGTCCCAAAAAGAAAATTCTCTGGAAACTGTCTTACATCCTGCCGCTTTCCACTGGTAGCTTTCGACGCAGACAAAGCTGCTTGCGAAGCTAGTATAATAAATACTCTGCAATAAACGAAATAGAACAAGGTAACAATCGTCAGGATTTATGGATTAGGTACTATGACAAAACCGAAATTAATACGATTTTACATCTGATAATTTTCTATAAAAACTGGCCGTCCGGGCCTTATAATATAGAAGCTAATATTTAAAAAAATATTTGTTTAAAAAATTTAGGATGTCCTATAAACATCTAGTAGATACTTAACTTATAGCATTAGCTTTGTTCTAGTAGGTCTAATAAATTAATCCTAGTAGATCAAATGGAAATTTTCGTTCAAAGTAACTGGTCTATCAATAATAATACTTATAATTATTTCAGTCTGCCTACGACCATATAGACTAATATTCTACTAGAAATATAAAATCTAAAAAATATTTAAATATAGAATTCTAAAATCCAAAAAAACTTTTAAAATTTGAAATATTGTACTTACAATGACCTAGTGTAACGCAGCATTTTGCACGCCGACATAACAGTAGTACTATTTGGATATTACTTATATATCCAAATAATCAATTTATCTCGAAGTTTTACGTTTTGACTGATCATCGTACAATGTAGGGCTGTTACCTAATAACAATCTGGTGATTCTTAATTCTGTTAAAAATGTCTTCAGGCATCTATGAGTTCATGAAATTCAATGTGATATATCATGCCATGAGGCAGTTAAAAAGAGAGGCGACAAAAATAATTGTGAGGGCGAAAAAAAAAGAGTAAATAAACACAAAAAAGAGAAGATTTTTTTATGTCTGTAAGTATGTATACGCTAATCTTACTACTACTATGAAACGAAACTACTAGACGAATATTTACGCGGTTTTCAATAATAGAATAAGCTCAGCTCAGAGCAACATATAGGCTTTGTTTCATTAAAATCTGATATCAGAAAAAAGTTGTCATTTTCAAATTTAACGCGAACGAAGTTACACGCACAAGGTAGTAATTAAATAAATTTAAAAGTAAAACTTAACATACTGAGACAGCCCTATATAGTACAATATGAAGTGATGCAAAGATAGCGCACATCATATAGATACAAGTGTCTAGTAAAAAAGCAAAAAAACAAACAAGTCACCTACTTATGTGGTCATGTAGGAGGCGATAAGGTTATGTAACCAGAATCGGTTTAGTTCAATATTTATCGACATTTTAATGATTTTTCCCATCTCATCTGAATCTAATCAAGTGATCCGTCAACCTATAGGTATATAGTCAAGAAATGGGTAGCCAAACATTTAGTTAAATTCTTATTTCTCTTTATAGGTGTGTTTCTTAGTAGATTTTTTGCAGTATAATAACGTCCGTCTTTCATACCGCTTTTGGAGTAACCCTTCTGAACCCGTCGTTGTCGATGGCATCCAGGGTACGGGCGTCATCGTCCAGACCCTGGCACGTAGAGAATCCGTTCTCAGTTACGTAGACGATGGAGTTGTTGTAGGCCTCCTTTATTTCCAGCAGCATCTTGTAAAATCCGCATAAAGTCCTCCGAAAAAATAGCACTTTAAGTATTTACTGACTCATAATCGTAATACTATCCGAGCTGAATGTAAATCGAGATTTTTGGAAATGTTAGTCTAAACTCAAAAACAGATAAGAGTTTTAGGGTTACGAATTCTTTATTCCATGTTTCTTGCTAGTCTGTGGGCCAGACAAATCCTTACAATATTGTCAGCTGCTTGTCCTGCCTTAAAAGTGACCAAAAGATTGGATATAAACTTTTGAACCCGAGGATTTATTCTAAAATAGCAATGAGCTAGCAACCTGTACCTGAAAAAAGTTACTACTTTTGATACTCGTAGATATACCTGCTTATGCAGGGCGACTTTATCTCTTATAAAGAGCAATTTCTTCTAGACACGCATATTTATTACATTTCATTGGGCTGGTACAATGTACATTACAGTATATTATATGCAGTATATACGGACTCATTTCGATAAACCAAATTAGTTTTATAGTAGTTATAAGTCCGAAGCAATCAGAACTTCCACGAACATATTCCACTTCTTTTCAATTAAAATCTGGTAGTTCAGATCTAGTGAAACTGGTCTTCATCACTGGTGGATAGTCTCCAGTTTCTAAGAATATCACATGAAAGTATAGAGACCATTGGAAAAATACAAATACCTACTTATTTACAGATACTTTTATTTAACATGAGCAAAAGTGTGAAATCCTACTTATGTCGCAATTTGACTAACTTATAAATTTCTAGCTTTTACCTGCAACTTCGTCTGCGTAAATTTAGAATATTGTAATAAAGTCTACTTTCCTTTCTAAAGTTCCACTTTTTTTTTCATTCCCTTAATGGATCATTTTTAGGATAAAAACTATCCTATGTCCTCCCCCGGGTCTCAAACTACATTCATAGCAAATTTCATCTAAATCGGAAATTTAATAAAAACCATTCATACAAAGTATCTTTATTATCAGCTGCATACGGTACCAACCATCTCATTCACGGGTACCTATCGTTGGCTTTCGTAGCGCTAATATTACGGGGCCCACTTTACGACCATCCACAAAAGGCTTTAATGTGATTAGTACAAACATCATGAACATATAGAATCTGATTCTACGAACCATCTTCGTCCCAAGCTCCTACTTTATAGGAGGCAGTGGCCGTGCCGAATATAAAACCTTCTGGGAAATTTCTCACATCGTGCCTGTTTCCAACGATCGTCTTGCACTCGGCGAGTGAGGCATAGGTCCATAATATTAAAAACAAACCGCAAAAGATTAACATGATAGTAAATTTACATGTAGAATTTAAGAAATTCTACATTACATTTTAGTTAGAAATTTTATATCATCGCACGTGGATGAAGTCAATTATGCAAGATAATATCATCGTTATGTTTTTTTATTTTATTTTCATGTCCACTAACTTGGTCTGGTCGACTGACCATCTTGTGGGTAGGTGTCCTAGGCTTTGCTTGCCAGTACGCGGTCGCCATTCGAGAACCTTTTTGCCCCATCGGTCATCGGTTCGTCGCGCTTTGTGTCTCGCTCACATTTCTAATCAGCTGGGCTATATCAGTGACTTTTGTTCTCCTACCAATTTCCTCATTTCTAATAGATAAACCGAGCATAGCCCTCTCCCTCTACATAGCGCGTTGAGCGACCTTGAGCCTTCTTATGAGATGGGTCTCATTAGTCCCATAGTAGGGGACGTTTCAGAGCCATAAGTCATCACTTGATATTGACAACAAGATAATATATTGTATAGCTATGCAAAACAAATATATTACTCACAACCCTCTCGTTCTTGAAAATGGCATCTTGCCGCCGCCTATTGTTAGTCTTCAAATTGGTTATTACAGATTCTAGTTTATGTGCAAACAGGAAGGTAAACAATTTTATCTCTGCTTAAGATATATTGATAAATCCACTCTATTACATAAGATAGGAAAATATTGTCACTTAAAATTTACAGTACATAGAGTTACTTGTGGCTAGAGGGCCGCCATAAATTTTGTAATTCCATTTTAAAATGCAATAGAATGCTTTAATTTGTTCAAACATATTTTGGAAAACCTTGAAGGAGGCCTATTTAAAGCAGTGGATGACCTGTAGAGAAGAATTCTTTTATTTTATGTTTTACTAGTATTTTAATTTCCATTCGCTTTACTCCCTAAACTTTTTTAAATTGTTTTTACATATCGAACAATTTCCATAACGGTTCTTTTTTATTTTATAACGTTTCGATACCAAGAAGTATTTTGCATAAATTCAAAATTTTTTCCCGATCTTATAAATTGCCAGTCGCATTTTTTTCATATATCTAATTGTAAAAGGTGATAAAGAAAATGGCAATATACGATTTGAATTAACTAGTGTGTTTGGCTGGGTCTCGCAATTCCTCAAAAATGTTTCTAAATGGCATTGTTTCCTACTTTATTTGATACAATTATAGATATAAATTTAATTTTGAGAAATTAATGATGATGATACGAAGAAAGGGTGTTCAAGCCCATTTCATATTGGACAGTTTAAAAAAATTCATCGATCTGTATGGAACACCATTATTATAGAATTTTACTGAAAAACAGTCAGCCCTAACCACGTTTAAGAGATATCTAATCTGCTTGAAAATGCACTCAAGTTAAGATAAACAACATATGATCAAAATAAACAACCGTCACATATCAAGGTTCAAGTACCTACTCGTAGTGAACCTCCCTGCGTTTGATAATTATTTACAAAAGACACGTGCCTATCGATTGTCTGCATTATGGTATGGGGAATTCCATAGACCAATTTCTTTTTTTGTCTATATATTTTTTTGTCTATTAGGTACATACATGTAATATAATTATTTTTATACCATTCACCCTCTAAAAAGTTTATTTTATTCACTGAAAACAGTGAATAAAAAGCATTTAATCTTTTAATCACTTTTTTTGATGTTTGGATTTGGAACAATTACTCTTAATTTAAGTTCCAATTTTAATGTGAATTTTAATTAATTTAACCTTCCTTTTTAGGGTTCCGTACCCAAAGGGTAAAAACGGGAACTTTGCTGTCTGTCCGTCTGTCTGTCATCAGGCTGTATCTCAAGAACCGCGATAAATAAATAGTTGAAATTTTCACATATTACGTATTTCTGATGCCGCTATAATAACAAATACTAAAAATAAAATAAAATAAATATTTAAGGGGGGCTGCCATACAACAAACGCGAATTTTTTAAATAACGCTACGGAACCTTTAGTGCGCTAATTAAATGTCTATTTTCGCTTAAATCTTTCTTTTTTTTAGTAGTCATGGTATAAAGTATAGTATGCAACTCTTGAATAAAACAGACTTACATCGAGGGCCATGAATCCCTCGCGACGCTCAGGATTCTAACACTTACTGTCATATTACTATGTTACTGTCATAATACTTATGATTAAATCCGAGCGCAATCACTCCCTACGGTCGTGATTCAATCGTAAGAATACTTCACTTGCTCCTGATTCATCTACGACCCTTGAAGTAAATCCGTCTTTTATTCACTAATTGCATAATATACTATTTATAGAAATAAGGCAACGTCATTGATACTTTATTAAAAAAGCCTTTGAATTTATAATTTTTCAAAACTTAAAACTGACTTCACCCCAAAACTACACAACCGATTTTAATAAAATTTCTAAGGAATTAGTTGACAAACTTTCCCTTTCAAAAAAAAAACATAATTTTTCAAATCGTTTCGAGCGTCTCCGAAAAATCGGTCAACATACATAAAAAAAAGTTCGCGATGAATTGATAAACTTTTGATTGATTTTTCGAAGTCGGTTAAAAATTTATGATATCAATGTCTCTCGTCGATAGTCATCTCCATTGTGTCAGGTTCGTAATGCCAGTCCAGGGCGTGCCTGCGGATGATTTCTTTGTAGACGAAGGCGGACTTGCGCGGCGTGCGGGTCCTCCGATAACTCTCATAGTCCACTTCGTAGAGGCCAAACTTTTCACTGCAATTTAAAAAAAATTAAAACTGTAGAATAAAAGACTAAAATAATTTTGACGAAGATAGGTTGGGCACCCCGATTTATCATAAGAAAGACTGCTAGACCCTCAATGATACAGAAATAAACGTCTTTATCCCTGACGGGGTATAGACCGAGTCCAGGGCCTTAACTCTAAAGACCACGATTAGCATTCGCGTTGAAGATGTAAAAGGAATAAAATAGTGATGGGTGGCTAACCGCATCACCTTTAACCATGATACAAACATTCTCATGCATTACAAATAACCATAGACTTAAATTAGTGACTCAAGAAAAGAGAATCGGATGTCAGTACGATGGACAATAAATTCTGCCGTCCGTATCATAAACGCATTAACTTCATTTTGACACATTCCGAGAAAAACGCGGTTAAAGTTTTTATTTTTCTTTTGCTTATATCTCTGAAGTTACTTGGGATACAAACATGAAATTTATATCAATAAATAGAAAATATTGTCTAAAATACAAATATACCATTCAATAATTTAAATATAATAAGATATAGTATATAATTTGAAAAAGGTACTTATGACTAGCAGCCTATAATATTGTCCATTTATGATGACTTGTCATAAGCGCATCAAGTAGCTTAGTTAATGCACTTAAACTAAGTAAATCAATATGATGCAGTAAATAATACATACCTACTAAATATAAGTGCATCAACTTCCTCTCTTATTCAGTTTATGTCAAGGAGAAATTGGTAAAGTTAGGGTAATAATACAAATAATTGCAAATTAAAGCCATTTTTTTAAGAATGTTAATTATCATCATCGTCATCCAAACCCTTTTTTCGCCCACTGCTGAGCATAGGCCTCTCTTCGTCGACGCCACCCATCTCGGTCCTGTGCTGCTCTCATCCAGGTGTGACCCGCGACTTTGATTACGTCGTCAACCCATCGCATTGGCGGACGCCCGACGCCTCTTTCACCCGTTCAGGGCCACCATTAAGTCAGTGCCTTGCTCCACTTGCCATCACTCCGTCGGGCTAGGTGCGTTGCCCAGTTCCACTTTGAGTTCATGACCGTCTTACCAAAATCTTAAATCGTACTTTCTTACGTTGTCGGATGACGGTGTTGGGAACGTGATCCTGTAACCTGATACCAAGCATGGCGCGCTCCATGTCTCTCTTTGCGACTCTCATTTGTGCACAGCCTCCTTCGTAAGCGTCCGTGTCTCAGCACCGTACGTCATGGTGGGCAGTACACACTGGTTGTATAGGCGGATCTTCAGGCATTGTGGAGCATCGGCTGATTTTAGTACGTCATCCAGTCTATTGAATGCCGCCCATCCAAGCTGTATTCCTATCGATCGCCTTGTACTTGTTTTTTTCTGTTCTCTTAAAGTTGTTGTTTCCTTTCTTTTTCTTCTTGCTTGCCAACTTCTTTAAGGATAGAATATGTCCAAGGTAGACATATTCGTCTACTTTCTCCAAACTCGGAGTCTGGGGATATTTGACATAACCTTTGTCTTGGACATATTCATCCTTAGTCCTACGTTCAAGGAAGCTTTGTAGCATTTTTGGAGATCTTCTGTATTAGTTGCGAATATTACTAGGTCGTCTGCAAATCTCAAGTGAGACAAGCAGACACCATTGGTGTTGATCCCTAATCTATCCTATTTAAGCGTTCTCATAGTGTCTTCTAAGACAGCAGTGAAAAGCTTGGGTGAAATTGCATTTTTGAAATTTAACATATTCTGAAAATCTTGGAAATTGAGTTGACGGGTCCATAGTCTATTCAAATCTGTAGGGATGGGTGTACTTTGCGTGGCAGTTGCAGCCGGGCTCTTCAGTTTTGAAGTTACTAACTTTTTGAAACTAGCAGAGTCATTCTTGCTGACAGCCAGCGCTTATTTCTCCTGTTCATGTTTCCCTAAATTACTTAGTTTTTATAAACAAAAAATATATTTTTTTGTACAAGCTTTTTTTGTGTGACCAAAAGTTGTCTCAGCACAAAGCCAACCAGTCCAAACTCGACTCGAGTTAACGTCGTTTTGTGTCGGAGCTTCTATGGCCTCCTTCCAGTTCCATCATCAGTTATAGAATGTCAAGTAATCGTCAAGACAAACCCAACAAACCCAAATTCAAAAGCGGTTCCGCCATATTATTACAGAGTTCTTATGATCACCTTCCAGCTGATGATAACCAGATCAGGTGCAATTCATTGCAAGTTTGCATTAACTTCGGATAAAAGCTTGTATAAAATGATTCGACTATTTCGAGTAAATTTATCTAAAATTATTATGGTAACTTCTATACTATTATTTATTGAAAGTATTTTTTTTTTCATAAAACAAATTTATTCGAAACAAATCTGACGGGGGAGACTTTGTGGGTTCTTAACCGATGACTTAAATAATACTCAAGTAACAAAATAAATGCATCAAATACGACGGTGACGGTATTGCGCTGCGACTGACGGGACGCTCCTTCCCGGTAACCTTTCCCACCCCCGCTCGCCCTATGACACCCGTGACGTTACTTTGCATAAACGCACTATCTCGTATATTTAGTGCAATTAAATGTGTATGGCGATAACAATAATATTCTATGGTTCAAATTATAACTGCATTATCTCCAGTTGTTCCTGTCAATCTAAGCATATCACCGATAACGAATTATAAGATAACTAGCAAAAAGCGCACTAACTCTAACCTAGTGCGTTTATAAATAGTAAATCTTTAAATAGAATTATTTTTTTTGCATTAACTTAGGATAATGCGTTCTAGATAAGTAAAAGTGCTAAGGAAGTCCTAGATAATGCGTTTATAAAATCTGAAAAACTGTTTTCCCTTTATTTTTCACTAATGGTTACTTTGGGAAAGTTGTAGATCTCGTTCTCCTGATTTCAGATATATATATAACTCAATTTGCACCAAAAGTCAAGTTGATGCGTTTTTCATAAGAACGGCATTATTAAGGTCCGTTGTAGGCCCCACCAGAACACAAATGCTATTTTATTTCTAATGCGTCATTTTAGTCCTAAAATCAGCATTTTGGGCTCCCGTAGCTTCATGGGGAGATGCTCGCGCCATGTGCGGATCTAATATCCTAATAATGACCCAACCGAATCGAACAAATGTCTATTGCCACCCTTAGTAACTGGTTGGAAAAAGGGAACATAGTTCAAAGGAAATGATCATACGTGTATCCCTCCATCCACTCAAAGTTGTCCATTAAACTCCAAACAGTATATCCTTTGACGTTAGCCCCATCATCAACAGCATCTAGCAATGCATCCAGGTATTCCCTGTAGTAGAGGATACGGTCGTCATCTTCTAAGCCTCCTCGAGAGGAGAAGCCATTCTCAGTGATGTACACAGGCGGGTTGTTGTAATCATCCTTGATTTTTATGAGCAGGTTGTAGAAACCCCATGGTACTCGCTAAAAATCAAATAAAATAAATGATGTTTATCAAAGTCTAAGATAATTTAATGGCATTTGTCTTAGAAAGTAGTGGCATTTGTTTTCGACGGCCGATATACTGGTAATTTTTAATATCATCTTACAAATACATTACTTACATTACTTACATTTTGGGAGTGACATTGAACAGCAACTTTGACTTCCACAATCATATCATCAAAATGTGTAAAGAAGCATCCAAGGCTCTAGGCTTTATAATGAGAGTAGCGGCCGATTTTGATGATATGAAAGTCGCAATTACACTATATAATGCATATGTTCGCAGCAAGCTAGAGTATTGTGCAATAATATGGGATCCTTACGAAAGTACATATGCCTTAACTGTGGAAAAGATACAGAGGAGATTTGCTAGATGGCTGTGAGGATGTATGGGTATTATCCATATCTGTATCCATCTATGTTTGTTTCGGGTATGGTGGGGCTTAATACGCTAGTGTTTCGTAGGAAAATGCTGCTCTTGATCCACTATTACCTGTCATTAAACAATAAGGTAGACAATAAGTCTGCGCTCGCACTATTGGGTCTCCACGTCCCCGTGCGCTGGCACGCGGCGGTAGCGCCTCGCAGACCCCCGCGCTTGCTCTCTCCTCCGGCCACTCGCTCGGAATACACAAAGAACGCGCCTACAATTAGAGCGCTGCAGTTGCTCGGTGACATGCTCGCTCACCAAACTTGTGTTGACATTTTTAATGATTCAATTAACACATTCATTTCTAATTTGATAATGTATTTGAATTCGATCAATTATATAATTTAATGTATTTTATTAATCTTGACCTTTAAATTTTTTATTTTATTCAGTATATTTATTTGACAATATTTAATTTTGTAATGATTTTTACGTATGCATGAAAATTGTGTCTATTTATAGTGATGTAACTGTAACATTTAGCATGCAGATGTCTTGGTGTAAAACTGTTAGTCTGTATGTTATATTTTAATAAACAATAAACAATTACTTATAACTAATATGAAAACTTGCCTTTAGCGGTGTTAAAGCACCATCTTCCCATTCACTGGGTTGATAAACAAAGACATCCATATCATCGTAGTGTGAAGGGATATCATAAGCAGTATAGACAGACTCGTTCCTGTTCACAAAGTAAGTGGTATAGTGGTTCAGACCGAAGAAGTCTGAGCTTCCTTTAATATATTCCACTTCTTCACTGGTGAACTCAGGCAATCGAGACCTGGAGAAACCTTGTTCAGCACTCTTTTCTGCTATCTTCTCCTTCACTACTAGTGGAAAATCACCAGCTTCTGAGAATATTGGATGAGAGTATATACCCCACTGTGAAACGGAAATAAATTATCAGGTAACACTAGTATTTTTTTGTGTGTAATGACACAATGTAGCTTGAATAGGCATGACGAATGGAATAATATTTTTAGTCCATCGGTTAGATTATTAAAAAATATTGTCCACGTATTTTTTCCTTTCTCTAAAAAACCAAAATTTTGCGTGACGTCACACTTAAGCACGATTTTTACTTAAGTGTGACGTCGAAAGCCTCCACTCCGGAACTTTGATGCTTCGTATCTTTGTGAATTTTTACTTTTTTTGGTAATCTGAAAAATACGTGTCCATTATTTTTGGATAATCGTAAAGACGTTTTACGACGACTTTCTGGACCCTGTCGTCACTCCTATTGTCACTAACCTATCAACACTGAGTTTTATCTGGAATGAATTCCACGTGTGGGTCTAGACCTGCATCACCTGTATGCACTGCACACTACTTATTATTTTGAAGCGCTTGTAAATCATAACAGTTTTTACGCAGACAGTAGCTCAACTGTTTAGGCATGAGTCAAGCATTACTGAAGTTAAGTGTGTGAGTGATCATGTCTAGCATGTTTAAAAAGGGGTAGAAACCTAATGTATGGGTTCTGTGTACTAATAGCAAAAATTGTGCAGTAAAGTAGCATCATTACATCAGTATCTAACCTCAAATTGGTTAGCTTCTTCAGCGGCTTCCACATCATTATCAGTCGCGGGCTCCATCCACTGAGCACTCAAAGCTATTCCAATTTTTCCCCCAAACTTTGATCTAAACTCGTTGTCATATATGTGATAAACCTTTGCATGAGCTAGCAGTACATTTTTAGCACACATATACTCCGCGATTCCCTGTATGTTCAATCTAGGTGCAAGCTTATCATTTCCATAACCCTCGTAGCAAATTTCACGGGGTTCATTTATTGTGATCCAAAATTTCACTCTATCTCCAAAATTTTCGAAGATTTTTCGAGCGTAGTCAGCAAACCATTCTACAATGTAAGGGTTAGCCCATCCTCCGAGTTCCTGTAACCTTTGGGGTAAATCCCAATGGTAAAGCGTAATCATGGGCTCTATGTTATATTTTAGCATCTCATCGATCAAATTATTGTAGTACGCAACTCCTGCTTGGTTAACCTGGTCTGGAAAACTTGTTGGTAAAATTCTGGTCCAAGAGAGTGAAAATCTGTAATGGTCCAGTCCTAACTCCCGCATCATCTCGACGTCTCGCTCATATTGATGGTAAGAATCGTCAGCTACATCACCAGTAGAACAGTCTGCGGTATAGCAGGTGTTCTCGTGAGTAAGATGATCCCAAATATTCTCCGTTTTTCCTAAAATAAAAATAGAGTGTCACGTATCGCGTTAGACCCGAATAACATAGTTTTATGGCAATTATTTATTTATTGCCAGTTTGATGCAAACGACGCCTATATGTGTAATTGGCGGTTTTACTTCATCTTAGTTCTTTCCCTGTAGCATGTTCACCTGCACTGCTTCGAAGCCTGGAGTGCGTTTTTCCGCTTTTTCTTTTCCAAATATAACATGCATGATAAAAGTCAACCTAAGAAGCCGAAGACCATGCAAAATCGTGAAGAAATAGCCAAAACAGTTAAACGATTGACTGTAGTTTTAACGATCGGCCGCCTACCTATCGTCAGCACTTTGGGAATTCGTTGCAGTGCTTTTGGTGTTCATTGCGCTAATATTACGCAGGTCTCTTTATGATCGTACAAATGTCATATACATAAAAATGAATCAAATTCTACGAACCATCTTCGTCCCAAGCTCCTTCTACTTGATAGGACGAGGTGGCCGTGCCGAATATAAAACCTTCCGGGAAATACCTCACGTCGAGTCTGTTTTCAATAAATGCATTGCACTCGTAGAGTGAAGGAAATGTCCATATTATTAAAAATATACTGCAAAATAAAAATAAAAAGAAGTAACATTAAACATTAACTTTTTCAGATTTACGGGCAGAAAATCATTGCAATAGGGATTTCGTTTCGAAACGTAACGCAAGAAAACGAAAAATTCAGATAGCGCTTTAAATATTTATGTTATTCTCTTTTCAGTCTTGTTGTTATAGCGACAAAAGAAAGAAAGAAACAATTAAACACATTATTACACAAAAACACTGGGACAAATCACACAGATTGAGCGAGCCCCAATGTTAGTTCGAGACTTGTGTTATAAGATACTAACTATTTGATAATATATCTTATAACAAAATCATATATAAATAAACATCCAATCTGTAAAATGTCACGGTTCATGAGATACAGATGGTGACAGACAGTCTTAGTAATAAGGTCCTGTTATTAGCCTTTGGGTACAGAACCCTAAAATGATAACCAGCGACAAAACAGTCAAGAACGTTTTTATGGAAAATGGCCGTTGACATCACTTACTAATCCATCTGGAAGAGAATTGCAAACGACGACTCTATGCACATGTATAATGCAACTGAAGAGGCCGTTGGGGGGCAATGCTTATCTTTAGGTATAACTAGGAATGTCACGCTTCCACCATTATTACAAAGATATAAAATAATGAGTGCCCCTTGTTTCAAATACATAATGACGTGTTTTATATATCTTAAAATTATTATCTAAAATATTATATTTGGTAGATACGGTTTCGTTAAAAATTATAATTTATGAGTCTATGACGGAACTAGGCTAAATAATTGTTTATACTAATTGTACACAAGAAACACGGCATTGTATGTTTGTCTTTCTTGTATGTGATTGGCCTTTAGGTGTAATAGTGTTACATTTTTCTAGCCTTAGGGACATAACTTGACGACTGCCATGCAATGATGACAGTCAGGACCAACGGCTTCATGTGTCGAAGCAAAGATGAGGTCAAAATAATTCTAGTGACACTTGTGGTCACCAATCAAATTATCTACCATTCCCGGAGTTACTAAATTTCCGAAAGCGCTAGTAATGGGTAATCTCTCTGCCGACGAGCTCCTCAAATCTTGTAAACATAAAAGAAAAATAATATATGATAAAATAAAATTATATTCTTTGATTATTACATTAAATTTTATAATATATGCGAAATGAATATTATGTATATCAAGTAAATTTAAAAAAACTATCAAGTTGCTATATAAAAAGGTATAAATGAACACATACCTAACAATAATATATTCTTTTACTTCACCGATAACTTTATTATTCGAAGAAAAAAGATAAGCTGACTAACTGTCGTACTAAGTTTAAACCAGTATCCGCAAAAAACAAAAAGCCGTCCCGCAATATGTCACTATTTCTTTTGTCACTGTCAAATTAATTGTCACTTATTAAGGGCAAATAATTTAAAAAAATCCTAAAGTTAGTTGTGATTTCTTTTGAAGTAGAGTTGAGAGTCCGACCAACTAAGAATAGGGGGTAATAAGGTCATTCGAAATCTTGACAACTGTGATGGTCTTCTTCTTATACCATCTGAACTGAAACATGAATCAACTTTAGGTTTTGCTAGGTTTAAACAATTATCCAAATCAAGTTGGCATGAACAGAAGACGTATCATTTTACTATATGTCAACTTGTTAAGGGTGGTTTAAACGTAGTTATACAGTCCATCTATGTTTTATACTTGTAATAAAAAGACATGTGTTTCAAAGTATTTGCAGACACATATTAGACTTTATCGTATGTTACGCATTTTGTAGAAATTAAATCACGTTTAAGTATTTACAAGATATTTATTTACAGATCACTTATAAATAAAAATACACAACACAAGATCCTCCCAATTGTTTATTTTTGAAAATCTTTAGATATGGTAAATCAGCACTAAGGCGGATAAAACATTTATTACTTTATTTATTATGTACCGCATCTTCATTCGAAATAGGTTCTGTTTCAATGTCCCTCGTCGATAGTCATGACTGTGGTATCAGGTTCGTAATGCCAGTCCAGGGTGTGGCTGCGGATGATTTCTTTGTAGACGAAGGCGGACTTGCGCGGCGTGCGGGTCCTCTCATCACTCTCATAGTCCACCTCGTAGAGGCCAAATCTTTCACTGCAAAAAAATGCCTTAAAATATGTAACTATGCTCTGACCAAATATGTCCCTAGTAGTACAGAGAGAGTCGTACTCTTGCAGTAGAGAGACTTCTTCTTCTTATCATGTGTGTTAGTGACTAACACTAGTGTCAGAGTTTTTAAACCGCCTTAAAGGCCTCTGACATGGTTTTAGGTAACGACCAATGTCAAAGACAGTGACCGGGACCGACGGCTTAACGTGCCCTCCGAAGCACGGATCATCTTACTTATCAGACAATCAGGTGATCTGCCTACAATGTCCTAACCAAACTAGGACAACAACACCAAGTCGTTGCCCCCGCCGGGAATCGAACCCGCGACCTCCGGGAATGAGCCAAACGCTCTAACCACTACACCACGGAGGCAGTGGAGACTAAAAAGACCTGATGATGTTACTTTAACAAATATAAATTAAATAATAATTTGATAATTATGCCGTGCGCTCGCCATGTGTCGCCATGTTTCAGACAGAGTAGAATAGGACCACTCCTAGTCTTCCCATGTATGTTGTAGAAGGACAAGGCGACTTAGAAAATACAAGCTAAACAAAGCTTCTAAATATCCCTGAGACCTTTACAACCCGTCTGGCCAGCAAGGCGATTGTAGGCCAAATCCTCTGGCTGCTCTGGCCAAGTATGGCTCTGGTAGTACAGAGAGGGTCGTCGCAGGAGAGACTAAAAAGGCCTAATGATGATGATAATAAATATATTTCTTAAAATTACCTATATAAACATATTTAATTAAATACTAGCTCTACCCGAGTATTCATTTAAACAAACACTTCAATTTTATGAAAGAATGTATGAAAGTTATAAGCAGGTTCTAAACGCTATTAAAAATCTCGGCATCAAATCAATTTACAGTCAACTAGTGAAACTTTTATGTGAAAAGAAATGTATTTGAAAGAAGTTGAACTTACGTGTACCCCCTCGTCCATTCAAAATTGTCCATAAGACTCCAAGCAGTATATCCTTTGATGTTAGCCCCATCATCAATAGCATCTAGTAGTGCATCCAGGTATTCCCTGTAGTAGAGGATGCGGTCGTCATCTTCCAAGCCCCCTTGTGAGGAGAAGCCATTCTCAGTGATGTACACAGGCGGGTTGTTGTAGTCATTCTTGATTTTTATGAGCAGGTTGTAGAAACCCCATGGTATTTGCTAAAATTAGAAAAAAAGAAACATGATATCTATTGAAACCTAAGTGGATGGCATGAAAACCAAAGATAAATTTGTCACTGGAGAACACAATATTTTTAAGAAAAGCTAAATACTCAACCATTGTTTACTTAGACAAAATATTTATTATTTTATAAAATTTATTTTAAAGTCAGTTGAAAAGAATATCGACAATGCATCTTGTATCATGTCTTATTATTTTCTGCAAGCTGCTTGAAATCCAATGATAGACATAAAGTTTCTCTGAAGCGCTTTGAGATCTTGGCAATGAAGATGAGCGAATCTAATTTTATAAAATTAAATTTTTAGAGAAGTATTCACTGTTAATTTGTTTTAAAGGCATCAGCGACAGACAGCAAAACACAATTTTAAAACCAAAAATATTATACCGCCCTAAATCTTTAAATATTTAAAGTATATGAGCATTTACCCTTAGCCAAGTTGAAGTAGCACCCATCCATTCACTGGGTTGATAAATAGTGACTTCCATATCATCGTAGTGTGACGGAACTTCATGAGCAGTATAGACAGACTCGTTCCTGTAGGCCAAGTAAGTTGTATAGTGGTTCAGACCGAAGAAGTCCGAGGTTCCTCTAACATATTCCACTTCCTCAGGAGTGAATTCCGGCAATCTAGACCTGAAAAAGCCTTGGGCAGCACTTTTAGCAGCTATCCTCTCCTTCATTACTGGTGGGAAGTCGCCGGTTTCTGAGAATATTGGGTGACAGTATATAGCCCACTGTGAAACAAAGAAGTAATTACTGACTGATAGGTTATTTCCTTAATGGTCCCTATGCTGGTTTGGGAGCAAAGAAAAATACTTAAAATGTACCAGCGCTTCTATTCTCGGGGCAAAAATGCGAACTCATCGCTTTTTTTATTCTTTTTCCACCTTCTCGCCCACCTAAAAGTGGCTTGCAGTCTTGGGCCCTATCTGCTTAGAGCCGCAAAACCCAAGAAGCTCTCGTCTGCCTCATTAGGGATAAAGACGTGATAGTATGTATATATTTTACATAAAGTAATACTGTTCAGGATGGTATATTAGTAAATGATTTATCAGTTACCTCAAATTGGTTAGCATCTTCAGCAGCTTCCACATCATTTTCAGTCTCGGGCTCGATCCACTGAGCACTGAAAGTAATACCAATATTTCCACCAAATTTCGCTCTAAACTCTTCATTATAAATGTGGTATGCTTTTGCATGAGCTAGAAGTAAATTCTTAGCACACATGTACTCTGTGACTCCTTGCATGTTTAATCTCGGTGCAGCAGCGCCGTCGCCGTACCCGTGGTAGCAAACTTCACGAGGTTCGTTCATAGTGATCCAAAATTTCACTCTATCTCCGAAAAGATCGAAAACTGTACGAGCGTAGTCTGCATACCAATCCACTATGTACGGGTTCGTCCATCCACCAAGATCTTGTAACTTTTGTGGTAAATCCCAATGGTACAACGTGACCATTGGCTCGATGTTATACTTTAGCATTTCATTGATCAAATTATTGTAGTACGCTACTCCAGCCTCGTTGACCTGGTCTGGGAAACTGGTTGGTAGAATTCTGGGCCAAGAGAGTGAAAATCTGTAATGGTCCAGTCCTAACTCCCGCATCATCTCGACGTCTCGCTCATACTGATGGTAAGAATCGTCAGCTACATCACCAGTAGAACAGTCTGCGATATAGCAGGTGTTCTCGTGAGTAAGACGATCCCAAATACTTTCCGCTTTGCCTAAAATATAAAAAGAGTAAGAAAGAGTCAAAATATACCCAGGATGCTGATTAACTTTATTTATCATATTTTAAAATAATGTAAAGTAATAACGAACCATCTTCGTCCCAGGCCCCTTCGACTTGGTAGGAGGCGGTGGCCGTGCCGAACATGAAGTCTTCCGGGAAATGCCTTACATCGTGGCGTTTCCCTGCTGCCGCCTTGCTCTCGCAAAGAGTTCCATGTAAAACTAGCGCAATAAGTATGCTTAAAAACAAAAATAAAGTTTTAATACCTATAGTAAGTAACGATTCCATACAACATTTTGGTTAAAACCCAGTTTAAATTTAAAATGGTGTTTCTTTTGATCATAGATATGTGGCTTCAAAAATATTTCTTACTTCACAGTCCTACCCTACTTACGCAAGTAAACCTATACTTACCCTACAACCTATAATACAACTTATAAGCAACAAATACTTACAGGAACCCTGGTAAGCGCGACATTATTACTATGCCAGGTTAAACAAAGTTTTGTTTTATATGAACACAGCATTATATAAGATTTTTTTATCTTACTTTATCTGACTCGATGATGTTTTGATAAATTTTTCACGAGAGATACTGCACATTTTTGCGCGAGATACTGCAAAAAAAACATCGATACGTGCATCGTATCGATGAATAACGCTTACTTTGAATTTTCACGTTAGTTGGCCGTCATCATCATTTCAGCCGCGTAACGTCCACTGCAGGACATAGACCTCTCCCAAAGATTTCCGAAACGACCGATCAAGAGCCGCCTACATCCTGGTAACACACATTATTGGTTGAATACTTTAGTCTTGAGGCGTAAAGATATTTTGGACGAGAAGATACTGCTTAGGTACCCAAAGTTCCCAGCCGAGTCAGATTCGGGCATGATGAGTTACGTGCAAAGCGTGATTACTGATTACACGTTGACGAATATTGGCGATAATATCATTAGAAGTTACGTCAAAGTAGTAGTATAAAACAGAACACATAGGTATTAAAATATGCGTCACGTCCCGGCATGCAGTTAAGTGAATAGTCGATGCTTGCGCGAAATAGTATCAGGTAATAATATTTCAAAACTAAAAACCGATTTCATTCCCAAACGACACAACCTCGCAAGTGTAAAATACCCTTTTAAACAAATAAAAAAAATTCCAAATCGGGCGAGTTGTCTTCGAATAATCGATGACCGAGCATACATGAAAAAGATCACACATGAACTGTTTAGGATAGGTTTATGATCCTCTTAAAACCTAAAGGTATCCTAAACAATAAATGGATTTGACTATGGTTTTCTTTCTTTGAAACAAAATAATGCTTCCTCTATGTCTAGAAATTAAATAATGTTTGAGTATTTACAATATAATAGGTTGGGGAAAAAGTCTTTTCGCATTTTATATGAAAATTCAAAACATTTTTTAATATAGTTTATTTACATTTAACTAAAGTATGTAGGTACCATTTTGTTCGATAACTTTTTGCCATCTTATAGGTAGGGACATGATCCCATTGCTATAGAAATTTTGGGGCTTCTGATCAAAAAACTGCGTCAAGTAGTTTTGGCAGTCCTCTCGTGATGTTAACCTGACACTGCCTAAAGAATTCTGAAGAGACCGAAACAGGTGGAAATCTGAAGGTGCCAGGATGCATTAACACCTCCCAACCAAACTCTCTTAATTTTTGCTGAGTGGTTAAAGATGTGTGAGGTCTAGCGTTATCATGATGAAAAACCACACCCCTTCTGTTGATTATTTCCGGCCGCTTTCTCTCAACTTCTTGCTTGTTCGCAGTAGAGTTCTGAATCGATGGTCCTGCCTGGAGTATAAGTAACAAGCTCGAATTTTGTTTGCTATGGTTGTATATATCCATACAAATAATCAATTGACAATGTTGCTCAAAACGTACCGCACAGCAGCTGTGACTGTGTATCAGTATTCGAGTGACTATAAAATTACTTATGAATCGCAATTCAATTTACGCAGGAAGTCTAGCAGCGGGACACGGTTCCGTTAGCATTTTTGAGCAAGCTTCGTGTTTACTCATCGAGTCGTTACGTTACCATAGCTTGCTAGCTGCATAAGGCGATTAACACACTGCACCGCGCCCCGCTGCCTAGTGCGGGGCCGCCATACAAAAACGACGCGCGGGGACACGGTGTCAGTGTGTTGGACTGTGCGTGTTTTCTATACAAGCAACGTTAGAACACGCATTTACGCGCTACGCTGCGTAGTGCGGGGCAATGTGAGAATCGCCTAAACACTAATCTGTGGTTTACATGGACTAGTTTTAAACTGGCATTACTACAGCAGAACACATGATAATATCCCCGGTCTGGTCAACATGGAAAATGATATTTATCAGGTTGACGTGGGTCTTGGATGTTTATCTCTATGTCGGAGTAATCATATCTTCCTTAACATCGTCAACCATCATGGATTTAGTGGGCGATCAGGATAACATGCGAGCACAAAACAAAATAAGTGCTTAATCGATTTTCATACAATTTTATTCCATGTATACCTAATTTGAATGTAATAGGTACTATTATTAATTCTGTGCTATGACTTAAACCGTCTTATTATAAAACGCAGACTAACTGTGTTACTAGGTTTCAACCATTATTCGACCAAATCATGTAGACATTTTCAGATGAAACTATCGCGTATTACTAGATGTCAACTTTATTTGGTCGGATAATGGTTTAAACCTAGTAACAAAGATAGTCTGCGTTTTATAATAAGATGGAAATTGTTTATTTCTGTAAACCCATGTTAAATCAGTGCTTAAGCTACAGGTCTAGCGTCTAACTCAGTCAGTTCCTGAGGTATGAGGCCGGTACGGGAGGGGTGACAAATGACGTGACATGACGTGTCCTAACTGTCTTGCTATACACGTGATACATTTTAATGCAGATATCTCTTACGATATCCTTATGATATTTACGAGCGTGTACCTAAGTCAAATAGATTAATATTGAGGCGTGTGACAATAACAAAACCGAACAAGTGCGAGTCGGGCTCGCCTATCAAGGTTAAAAATTTGTAGGTAAATATTATAAATATCTTGTGATATATATTTTCTTATTGCCGTAATGTATTTGGCTCCCCATTGCTGTATTGAATGGCGTTCTATCAACATTTTCCTCTCTGATTGGCATTTTATGTATCGGAATCCTAATTCACGTAATAAAAGTCTAAAGTACTTATGTATAACCACATTTAATAAATCCAGCTTCCTCTAAAACTTTTCTTAATTTATTGGTCGTGGGAATTTCCTTTCTTACTGCGGATTAAGCTTCTTTCTGGAAATCCTGCAGCCATGGCAATGGTTTTTTGTATATTAAACTCTGCAGAATTGGGATTTAATATTCTTGTTTTAAAATATTCTTACACTTTATAAACGACTTGTTTCGTTTGAGTTCTTATTGGAGGACTCATCTTTGGTTGTAAATACCGTGTGCGTTTTACTTGAAGCGACCTGTCCCAATAACACGTATTGACGACAGCAAGCCTGACGCCCGACTGAAGTAAGACTGAAGTTACGCGTCGTTTGTAGATATGGGTAATCTCGACTCCGAGGTGCGTTTCGGCTCACCTAATCTGAATCCTCATTCGGTACCGACTCATCTTATTGATTCCTACTCCCTTACCAACTTCGGCTCCATGATCTGCTAAGTTTCGCTATCGGATCTTGGATCGAAAGAATACACACGTCCGTTTTGGTACCGGTTTCAATATATATTGAAACCGATACCGGGCTCTGTTTGTAGCTGTATTGTAGCAAACAATGTAATAAATATCTGTCTTGTTCTTATTTATAGAAAAAATATTAGCATCTTATTCTATCATAATAACACTTGCCGTTGGTTGGCGGCGCACGATGAATAACCGAAGTCTCCGTCCAATTCCTTCCGAGTCCCGAGTATTTCCGATCTCGACACCCGTGACGCGGTTGAGCCGAAACGAATGACTAGCGGATCGCGAGCGACACGAGCCGAAGAGCGCCGATGAGCTGGCGGGAGGCGGGAGTGGCGGGACTAAGTATCTACGACGGGGATCAAATAACTCGCGAGAGTCGGTAACATTTGCTCGGAGCTGATTAGGTTATCGGTTCCTGTTGAGTATTCGGCTCATTTGAATCTTCTAGTCCGGAGTTACCCATGTCTAGTCGTTTGACGTTTCGTAAACACACCCCTCCCGTACCGCTCCCATACCTCAGGAACTGCCACAGTTAGGTGCTAGACCTGTAACAGCCTTAGCATATAGCTATGAGCTGGAGATCTTTTCGGCAACGAAGTCAATTTATTGTTTACATAATTTGTGTAAACTAAGTTTTAATTAAATATAAAATAACTAGGAATGCTTATTCTTATCTTGTTTTTGCCCAATAAAACATTTATTTTCTTTTTTTATTATGTATAGCATCTTCATTTGAAATACTGATTTATATATTTATTTATTCAATGTCCCTCGTCGATAGTCATGACCGTGGTATCAGGTTCGTAATGCCAGTCCAGGGTGTGGCTGCGGATGATCTCCTTGTAGACGAAGGCGGCCTTGCGCGGGGTGCGGGTCCTCTCATCACTCTCATAGTCTACTTCGTAGAGGCCAAACTTTAAACTGGAAAAAAAACCTTAATAAATAATAATATTCATAAAAAAATACCTATGTAGGTAAACCTATTTTATTTAATACTAGCTGATGGCGCACAGTCAAAGTGGCCAGTACGCTGGCGGTATAGGGCAATTCGCGGTGCGAACTCAAATCCCCAATCAACCCAGTGAATAGGAGGTCGGACAAGACTGACGACAGATTTCTGAACAGTGCCTATTACAGTAAAAACAAAAGACACTGACATGCGTGTCGGGAAGATGGCGTCTGCGTAGACTACTTGATCAAACGAGAAAAGGAAATTAGGTAACGTCCTTCCAGAGTGGCGAATAAAATGCGACTGCGACTGGTTTCCCGTTCTCCCTTAAAAGGAAGTGGCTTAGTATTTTAACCGCAATAAGGTCAAAAATTGCAAGGTCAAATTTGTCTACATCCACAATGAAGCGTTACCACTAGCTTTGTCCGCGACATCGTCCGTCCGCGCGTAGAAGCTGATTTACTTAGTTCTTTTTTTCAAAAATTGTAGTGTTTTGCTATTAAAAATAAAAACAAACCCTACAATAACTATGTATGAATGTTATTAGCAGGTCCTAAACACTATAAAAAACTTTTTAGCACCAAAACAATCATAATTTAGAGTATATAAAAAAACTTATAAGTACGTGAAGAGAAATATAATTGAACTTACGTATATCCGCTCAACCACTCAAAATTGTCCATAAGACTCCAAACAGTATATCCTTTGATGTTAGCCCCATCATCAATAGCATCCAGCAATGCATTCAGGTATTCCCTGTAGCAGAGGATGCGGTTTTCATCCTCTAAGCCCAGCTCTTGAGAGGCGTAGCCATTCTCAGTGATGTACACAGGTGGGTTATTGTAATCATTCTTGATTTTCATAAGCAGGTTGTAGAAACCCCATGATTTTTGCTTGAATTAGAGAATATACATTATATCTATACGTATACGATATAAATACATATATCTTATGAATTATGATATATACACATTGAGAACCAATAGATTCGTAAACGCAATGATTATTATGTTTTGTAATATATCTATAGAAAGTTTATTATACGTTAAGATTAATAGATTTCGTGAATTTTATACCACTTTAAAAGTATATGCAAGGTTTGTTAGATTGCATGATTGGTGTATTAAACGATTTTAAAAATTTGAAAAGTATGTTAATGTTTATTATCTTAATTGATAATTACTCCGACAAAAATTTAAACTTTGTTGGTATTTATTTCAATATATATGGTAATACTACCATATATATTGAAATAAATACTAACAAAGTTTATGAGTTCTTATGATAAATAAATGCTTTAAACCTCCTTATATATATTTTGTTGTTCTATCTTACATTAGGTACTTACCCCAGCCCAGTCACTAGCGACGAGATAAATAGTGACTTCCATATCATCGTAGTGTGACGGAACTTCATGAGCAGTATAGACAGACTCGTTCCTGTAGGCGAAGTAAGTCGTATAGTGGTTTACACCGAAGAAGTCCGAGGTTCCTCTAACATATTCCACTTCCTCAGGAGTGAATTCCGGCAATCTGGACCTGAAAAAGCCTTGGGCAGCACTTTTAGCAGCTATCCTCTCCTTCATTACTGGTGGGAAGTCGCCGGTTTCTGAGAATATTGGGTGAGCGTACATACCCCACTGTGAAACAAAGCAATAATTAGTGATAGGTACTTACATAGTTCTTTGCTTTATATTTCCTTCCATGCTGGTTTGGGAGAAAATAAAAACTTAGAATGTACCAGCTGTTTCTCTTCCCGCGCAGATCATAGAAGCCGATCGAGGAATCATAGAAGCCGAGCGATGCGGCTAACAACCCGTCAATATTTTTATTCCTTTTTTCACCTTCTCGCCCACCTTTACGTCAAAAGTGACCTTTGAGTCTAGCGGCCCGCTCTATCAACTTAGAGCCGCAACACCCAAAATGTTTTGTATTACCTTTAGGGATAAAGACTTGATATACTATCAGATTTCGCTCTAGAGTACCATTGTGCAGAATGGTATAATAGGTACGTACCTAGTAAATGTTTTATGAGTTACCTCAAATTGGTTAGCGTCTTCAGCAGCTTCCACATCATTTTCAGTCTCGGGCTCGATCCACTGACCACTCAAACTAATAGCAATAGTTCCACCAACTTTCGCTCTAAACTCTTCATTATAAATGTGATATGCTTTTGCATGAGCTAGAAGTATATTCTTAGCACACATGTACTCTGCGACTCCTTGCATGTTCAGTCTTGGTGCAAGAGCGATGTCGCCATACCCGTGGTAGCAAACTTCACGGGGTTCGTTTATAGTGATCCAATATTTCACTCTATCTCCGAAAAGTTCAAAGGCTGTACGAGCGAAGTCAGCAAACCAATCCACTATGTACGGATTCGTCCATCCACCAAGATCTTGTAACTTTTGTGGTAAATCCCAATGGTACAACGTGACCATTGGCTCGATGTTATACTTTAGCATTTCATTGATCAAATTATTGTAGTACGCTACTCCAGCCTCGTTGACCTGGTCTGGGAAACTGGTTGGTAGAATTCTGGGCCAAGAGAGTGAAAATCTGTAATGGTCTAGTCCTAACTCCCGCATCATCTCGACGTCCCGCTTGTATTGATGGTAAGAGTCGTCAGCTACATCACCAGTGGCACAGTCTGCGATATCGCAGGTGTGCTCGTGAGCAAGGCGATCCCAAATACTTTCCGCTTTGCCTAAAAATATATATAAAGAGTGAGAAAGACTCAGAATATACTAGCTGAAAATCACTATACTACTTTAGATAAGAACAAATTCAGTCCAGGATACTGATTAACTTTATTTATCATATTTTAAAATAATGTAAAGTAATAACGAACCATCTTCGTCCCAGGCCCCTTCGACTTGGTAGGAGGCGGTGGACGCGCCGAACATGAAGTCTTCCGGGAAATGCCTTACATCGTGGCGTTTCCCTGCTGCCGCCTTGCTCGCGCAAAGAGTTCCATGTAAAACTAGCGCAATGAAAAGGCTAAAAAAATAAAAATAAAACTTTTAAGGAAAATGTAGTACCTGATACGTCGCATTTTGGTTAAAACTCAGTTAAAACTTAAAATTGTGTTTAAACTTTGATCAGTAACATTTGACGTCAAAAATATATTTCACCGCCCTATACCTAGTCTTGCAAAGTGAATAACATAGATTTGTAGGTTATACAAGCAATAAATACTTACAGGAACCCTGATAAGCGCAACATTATTACTATGCTAGGTAAAACAAGTTTTTTTTTCATGAACACAGTATTATATAAGATTTTTATCGTACTTTATCTAACTAGATGATGTTTTTGATAAATTTAACTCCTTTGCGATAAAGCCGTCGATACGATATAGAACCACGCAGACCACGCTTCAACACGTCAAACTTTTCCTTCGTATTTCTAAAGAATGTAAGAGCACGTAATTGCTGTACTGAAAGAGTAGAGAGAAGTGTAGAGAGGAGATGTTTACGTTCCTGAGTGTCTCCCACAAATTGATAAAATCATGAAGAGATGTTAAATACTAAAGGTTTATCGCTACGAATTTTACAACTTTACTCATAGCCTTAATATTTGCATCAAAGTATTCCTATCGCCTTTGTAAAAGTTTTATATGCAAGAACTTTAATTTTTATAATACAAATACTTTGATTTTGATTTCATTGATAATTCAATAGTAAAAATGGGTCACTTTTACTACTTATCGTGACAAATTGTAGCACGTTTACTATTTATCGTTACATATTGTATAAACAGTTTTAACACCTCAGAAACATCTTATCTAGCCCTTGCGGTGTCCAGAAAGATGACATCCAAAATCGAGTCAAAACATATTACTCATAGTTTGTATCAAAGAAACTTGTTACCTATTATATCACACGTCGAAAGACCCCTTAAAGATATGATAACAAGTGACATGCCGTTATCTAAGTGAAAAACCAATCGTCTCATTCAAGGATGGATTTTCTGTTTATAAGGACACTTGCCACCTGCTAAGTGGCAGACTAACAAAATATACTGAAACTATTTTAAGAGCAGATTCAGCAGTGAACAATTATTTCAGGAAAAAAGAGTATATTAGGAAATATAAAAAAAAAATACCATAGAAATTCGGATCAGCTGATCGGTCAACGTGTATGGAAGCCAAAAAATATGTCTTTCTTATTTCGATAGTGGTTCAGTATCATGGACTAAATTCAACTTTAAAATAGTTGTAGTGTATTTTGTTAGATTCCTGTATATTACAAGCTTTTTCTCAGTTTCACTTGTCCCGTTGTCTGTCTGTCTGTTATCAAATCTTGCTAGTTACGATTTCACCCACTTTCCGGTTTTCGATTCAGCTGAAATTTTTCACTTATAGGTATATCGCGTGAAAATGCAATATAATAAGTCATGGAGCTCTATGAAAAACAACATAACCCCACCGAGTTTGGGCTTAAGGACCTTCAACCACTTTAATCATTGTTATAGATAAAAACTTGTTCTACAAAATATTCTTATAAATAATAGAGATTATTTCATTATAAAAGTCATTCTACGGTAGCTGTTAGTGCCGAGGCCGACCGCATAAAGTGGCGGCAAAATGCCTACTGCTGGCATGAGGAAGTATAATATGCCATTAGATAATTAAATGCTATTATTTCTGCGGGGTTAACGACTATCTAATGACAGGAATCAAGATCAAGAGGCGAATGGCCAAGCAACATGAGGGAATAGCAAACAAATGCTATAACCCACAGGGCCACAAGACTCAAAAGCCACTTTTGGCGTGATGGTGGTCGAGAAGATATCGAAATATGTTTGATATGTATGTATGTATGGTTCAGCCAATCGGTCAACTATTACAAAGATGCCATGCCAAAGATTATTTATCATTTGGTCGTGTGGTTCCGGCCTAGAATAGAACCACTCCTTTTCCTCCTGTGGATGTCGTAAGAGGCGACTAAGGGATGAATTCGTCACGAATACCAAAACAGGCTTCCGACGGGCAGCAGCGTCGGAAGTTTGATAGTGACACAACACTGCGCTCGCCAACCCGCCTGCCAAGCGTGGCGAGTATGGCAAAACCCCCCAATGAAGGTACAAAAGAGGATGCAGACCGCTTCCGATCGGTCGTTTTGGAAATCCTTGGGGGAGGCCTATGTCCAGCAGTGGACTTCCTGTGGCTGATATGATGATTTATTATTTCCATACCAACTCGGATCAGCTGATCGGTCAACTTTTATGGAAAGTCAAAGATGTCATATTTCGATATATGTTCCTTGAGGAAAGTTGTTCAGTATCATGGCATCTCCCCTTAAAATAGTTATTGTTATTAACAACAAAATACTTACCTAATTGTATTTTTTTTAAATCAGATATCTATTAATATGTATATTATATATCAGAATGATTACAGATTTCACAAAAATTGTGGTCATCAAATAATACATTTAAGGCGCAAATTCAGAGAAATCTGCAAAAAACTGTACTGCAGCATTGTTTTAGTTTAAATTCAAATATAAATAGTATATTATGTTAAGTGTAAAATGCTATGCCCTAACTGGGCCCGTGTTATGTTACATGTGTTAAACCATTATCTGTTCGCTGTGTATATACATGTGCATTCTTTTGAAATAAATAAATTACAATGTTGACGTGACAATACAAAGTAATTTAGTTAGAAATAAAAAAAAATTAAAGCTTCACTTTATAAGAATGTTTAATTAACTAAGGCCTGTGCTAAACAATAATTTGCTATTTTATCAGGGTATTCACTTGATCCAGGGAACGGTATCCGTAATAAGCGATTAGTTAATTCACGTGAAACACCGCTCGCTCGCAGACTCCAGCGCAGCAGTCGCAAATAGTAGTAAGTTACAGAAGATACTTCATTCTCATTTCGCATTGATGGTCTTTGGTTTGGAAAAAGCATACTCTAGGCTGAACAGTCCACTCTTACAAGGTCCACTCTAAAACTAAAGCACCGGGCGTGGTTTGCATGACCTGGATGAGTATGACAAGTAGTATGAAAAGCTCGAGCTCTTCCGTGCTTCGGAAGGCACGTTAAACCGTTGGTCCCGGATGTCATCAATGTACGGTAGTCGTCAAGCTATGTTAGATGCCTTTTGGCAGCTAGAAAAGTCTGACTGACACCAGCGTTGGCAACTTACACGAAAAACAAAATAAATATTTTTTACGTCCAGGAGTTACACGTTTATTACCGGATAGAAAAAAACAGAATTTATCAAATATACATAGGTACTTACTTTTTAGGGTTCCGTACCCAAAGGGTAAAAACGGGACCCTATTACTATGACTTCGCTGTTTGTCCGTCCGTCTGTCCGTGTGTATGTCACCATGCTGTATCTCAAGAACCCCGATAGCTATATATATATTGACAGTTGAAATTTTTCCAAATTATGTATTTCTGTTGCCGCTATTAAAATAACTAATTAAAATATAAAATAACAAATACTAAAAACAAAATAAAATAAATATTTAAGGGGGGCTCCCATACAAAATACGCGATTTTTATAGATAATAGTACGGAACCCTTAGTTCGCGAATCTGATTCGCACTTGGCCGGTTTTTTCAAATCATATCTTTACCAGGTGGTATCGTCGACACAGTTACAATATGAAATGAAGTAAAATCAAAAACGATACATAAATATTTATCTGCCTATCCTTCTAGCCCCTTATTTATGGCGGCACTGGCACAGGGCCGCAGCTAATTTCATTGTCAGCCAATTTCAGGATAACATCGCTGTGCGTCTGCGCATTCTTGCGCGTCTAACAACTAATTAAGTCTACCCCACCCTCTGAGTGGCTGGGATGGACTCAGTTTTCTACTGGAATTTATTTGACATGTAAAACTGCTAGTAAATATACATATACAAATAAATGTATAGGGACAAATCACACTGACTGAGCTAGCCCCAAAGTAAGCTTAAAACTTGTAAATAGATGAATACGGAAGACCCAGGACATTTAAAAAAAATTACCCTAGCCGGGGATCGAACCCGGAACCTTCGAATGGTCGTTCTGACTAGCATTGTTACTATGCCACGGAGGTCGTCAAAAATCAAAACTAAAGATATAACCACGGATATAACTAGATATCTACCGAAACAAACAAAAAAATATTAGTGATGTTTTCTCAGTTCTCACTTAGTTGCCATCCTTTTGCAGTTACTTATTTGCAATATTGGTGTAAAACCAGGGACGTATTTAGAGCCAGGTACATTAAATTTCTGTTAATTGTGTATAAAAAAAAATGTTTTAAAATCATTACTCTTATAGCATATTTTTAGGTACGTTCAAAATCTTATAAAAAAGATATACCTAGATATGGTTAAAGAAAATATAGCCAGTCTACGTCTTCCGCATACTCGCACGTCTAAGAACTAATGAAGTGTACTCCACCAAAAGGGGTACAAGTAGTGTCTATTAGGGCTGTACTAGGTCACGCTATATGTAATAAAGAAAGTAGACTTCATTTTCTAATTACATGAATTTAGTACCGCAATGTTAGATATAATAACGACAAAACAAGTGTCGTTTTTTTCATGTGTTTTGGTGCAATAAAGTGTTTTTACTTACTTACGTTTGCTAGTAACACTTTTTTTTTGAATAAAATATACGGATAATTTCAATTAACGTTGAAGTGGCAATGGACGAGACACTTATTGGACGAACCGATGGCCGGTGGGGCAAAAAGGTTCTCGAATGGCCTCCGCGTACTAGTGAGCGCGGACAACCACCTACAAGGTGGTCAGGTGACCAGACCAGGGTCGTTGGAAAGCGCTGGATGCAGGCCGCTCTTGATCGGTCATTTTGGAAATCTTTGGGAGAGAGCTATGTCCAGCAGTGGACGTTATACGGCTAAAATGAGATGATAAAATTAAATTTTTGAATACTTTTTCATTCGTTCACGATAAACATGTCTTTGATTGCTTTTAATGATAAACTGAATTAGGTAAATTTAATAATAAATTAGTAAAAAATAAATAAATTTAAAATAATAATAAATTAATATTTTAAATTTACTTATATTTTACAGCATAATAAAAGGTAATTTGAGCATGAACTGAGCGATGGAAGACAAAATTCTTTATGAAACTGTCAAACTATTATAAAATATTCAAAGTCTTAAAGGTTTTAAATAATATAAATATATGGTATGGCATATACCAACAGAACGTGGCGTGTAATAAAAATAACAATTTCCATTAATTTTATAGCAAGTCATAAAGCAACAACAGATAACTCTACTTTGGTAATAAAGTCACCGGATACATTATGTAAATTGTAAACGTTGATATAAAATGTATTATGAACTATAGTTTTATTAAAGTCTAAATCTGAGTATTCTGATAGTACTATAGATTTAAGACCTATTAACTTATCGTTAAGATTCTTGGCTGCCTACCGCTTTGTAAAACTATAAAATCAGTAAGTGTGTGTGCGAAATAAATCTATAGTTAACATTTCGTACATAAGATAAACATTATAAGCAACAACATATAAATTAATTCCTCAATGCATCTCTGGTTATTTTTGCAAATAGTAATCTTTACATCACAGTAGTTATTATAAAGCTTATTTTACGCTTATTCTTTATCCAATTATCAGCCTTCGCGGTTAAGAACCCATCGCAGAAATGTAATATTTTATTTATGTTGTTGCAGCCAGCTATGGCTACGCACAAGATAAACTGTGATTCTTTGGACTAAGACCTTAGCCTCCTTCGACCCAAAGAGCACAGCAACTACAAAAAAACTAAGATGCGAGTACCCCGCCCACCCTGACTGGTTTGCAGAACCCTAAAAAGTAAAAGAGTATTCTTAATCCGCGATAATGTTCAGCGTAATAACTGGCCGAATGTAATTAAATGGAAAGAAACAAATTCGCCGAGATAGCCGCTATTAAATGGATAAATTAGTTAAGTAATAGGCAATGCTCAATGTTTTATGACAAAATTAGTTTGCTGTAAACTTCTAAGATTTTATACATAGTTAGTTGTCTTTTTGTTTAATAATTTATATTCCTTTATTTTGTTTTTCGTTTGTCTGTATAAGTGTACCACGACGACTGAAGAACGCACATAGACAACCATTATTTTGACAGCAAAAACAACATGGCGAAGGCAGATTGCGCGCGAAATCGATCGCCACGAGTGCATTCCACGCACTGTACGCGTGCCAGAACAAAAACTACTATGAGAAAGTAATTTTCCTCGCAATATTAAAGTTGAGAAGCATACTGCATACTTGCTTGATCTGCTGAGCTGAGAGCTGAGATAAAAAAAACTTATGCAGTTTATCTTCAGTGCAATAAAAAGGCATTTCAAGTTGGCACTACATTTAAATATTTCCATCACGCGGTTCTTCTATTCGTATTCTACATTTAGCTCTTTAGATTTTAAATACCTGCCTATAGCATAGAGATTTTGATTTACGCTGAAAATACCAACATGAAATGAATATGATTTAACTTAAGGCTCCTCCCCGCGCTAGCGATCTTGAAAACACAAAAAAAATAATTTCTCTTTCTGTAAGTGAGATTATTAGAAACCCTCGTACAACTTTTTAGCTAGTATCCTGAAGTTTCTTCAGAACCTCGAAAGTCATTGAAATACTATCCGGTTTAGAAACCTTTACAAAAAGAGTCAAAAATGGCCGTTTTTAGTATTTTTTGCAAAGGAAAATTCAGGGTATTTTATTTCAATGATTTTCGAGGTTCTAATGAAACTTAAGGATACTAGCTAAAAAGTTGTACGAGGGTTTCTAATAATCTCACTTACAGAAAGAGAAATTATTTTTTTTGTGTTTTCAAGGTCGCTAGCGCGAGGAGGACCCTTAATCCTAAACGCAATCTAGAAGTATATAGTAACATTTATGAAACGCCAGAAGACTACGCTAACCAACCATGCCTACATAGTACGTGCAGGCTCCATCACGGAAGCCTATCACATGGGATCGGATGAGCACGGCGCACACCTATCAATATAATCTAGATAGCTATGCGCCTGCAGACATAATTTACACCTGTACGACGGGGCAACGGCCGCGCAATTGAGACTAATCTTTAGATAAAGGAAATTACTATTAAGTAGAAAATGGCGCGAGAAAAGGGACACCTGTACCTGCAGTAAGTTGGAGTGGACTTTTTGATAATAATGAAGTATTATCTGATAAGGTAAATGAAACCAGTGCGAATCCAGAAATAGAGACCTAGAAAAAGGATGGACTTTGTTAAGGAGAGGTACCGTAAAAAGGTAAAGAAATAGGTTTGAAAAAGCCAAAAGAGCGTGCCTTAGAAAGCTCATTACAAAAAAAAAAGAAGGTAACAACATAATAATTTATATAAATAAATGTATATAAATATTTGACACTGGTAAACTCACCTACAAATATTTGACAATATCAAATGTTTGACAGGTGGGAACAGTTTGTAATACACCATATTCTTTTTTATTGCATGTTTTGTTGGTGGTTTGCATAAGGTAATTTGAGTGATTTTGTTAAACAACATTGAATACGAAGTAATTTTTAATAGAAAACAATCCCGTGACGTGATTAAGCTATTTAAAAATTGGTTCAAAACATTATTAGAGCGTAATCGTAGAACATACGTACACACAGACATCCGGATTTTTAAAATATTTTATTTAAATATTTCATACTTGACAAATATGTTTTTACAAGTATTAGACCTTTTTATAAAAGGATTGTTCTTCATATCTCTGTACTTATCTTATACCTTTAAACGAGCAATTCTTGTATATTTATTTATTTAGTACCTGGGCGACCGAGCTTTGCTCGGTTACATCTCAAACATTAACTACATTTTTTTAAACTTGTCTAAAAACAATGCAAAATAAAAAATTATATATAAACTAAAACATTAAAAAAAAACAAAAGTAAGTCACCGAGTGGGATTCGAACCCGTATCATTCTTTGTAGTGGTCTCCATCCTTAACCACTGAGCTAAGCGGATGGCGGCCGGCGCGAGGAAATTTAAATAAATACGACCATATTCTGCGTATTAAGAAAAACGAATGAAAACTCGAAAACACGCGTTTTCCCAAACATAAGACTAATCTAGATCGATTGTTTATCCCCAAAAACCCCCATATACCAATTTTCAGCAAAATCGTTAGAGCCGTTTTCGAGATTACAGAAATTTATAAATATATATATATATATAAATAAATATACAAGAATTGCTCGTTTAAAGGTATAAGATATATACATTTCTGTGATCTCGAAAACGGCTCTAACGATTTCGCTGAAAATTGGTATATGGGGGTTTTCAGGGGTAAACAATCGATCTAGATTAGTCTAATGTTTGGAAAAACGCGTGTTTTCGAGTTTTTATGCGTTTTTCTTTCCACGCAGAAAATGTAGTTATTGTCTGAGATGTAACCGAGCAAAGCTCGGTCGCTCAGGTACTAATATTTTATTCGCAATACGGATATAATACGGCAGAAGCAGATTAATGCTTGACCCTGGCATGTTGAAAGTAGAGCACTCCCTTAGCAATCTTATGTGGTAGGCAAATGATAATAAGTATAAAAATACACTGTACCCCACTTTGTTGTCTAAGTACCTATTATTTAGATTTGAAATAACTTTGAATTCTAAACACTCATCAGTTCTGTAGTGTACGAATTTGAGAAGAAAATAATAAGATAACCTACGAATTACTATGAAACCAACTCTGATGCGATATATAAACCTAGCTCTCAGTCACGTTTACCCTACTTCTCAAAAAAAAAAACATAATTAGAAAGAAAGCAACATAATTTACAATAATGTGAATCAGAATGTTATTTAGCTTTGTTGTTATTGACTAATTGCTACTTTACAATGTGATAATTATAATAGAAAGTTGAATTAGACGTTTCGTGAGTATCTATGGTTTATTAAGAAACGAGCAAAGGATATCTTTCATCAAAATTATTTTTTACAAATATCTCGTTGCGTATTATTGTAGGTAATAAGTTCTATACAGCTTGTAGGAAAATGTGACAAAAATGAAAGAAATCTTCTGTCATAGACGTATGCATTGTTTGACACTTACGTTTAATATAACTCGTTTTTAATATTTCTCTGATTTAATGCATCCGATGCATTAGCGTATATCCGATTATAAGAATTTAAAAATAATAATTTGCTTTTATCATTTTGAATTTATTAACAATAGTTATGTAACTAGTTTATTAAAATTATTTATTTTACGTGAGTATTATAACAATAAGTTTTTTTACAAATTAAGTAATTATTTATTAAAATTGACGCGAGAATTTAACTTTTCCGCCGATTCTGATATAAAATATATAAGATGTATTAGTTTGAATGATTTGGCCATAGTCTTACGAATGGCCGCCTGCCTGACGTCAATCTGAATACATTTGTGAGTTTTTAAAAATAAATAGATGCAAAGAACTCCAAATACAGCAACGGTTAAAGGTCAGATCGCGCTTGGTGGGTCCAGTCCTGCAGAGGAGGGGGTGAGGGGTCACTCACGAAATGGTAATTGTAAAGGAATTCAAGGAATCCACCGCTTTCGTGTGCGATTTCGCAATAATAACCCAGTGTAACTAAAAATACAGTTAGGTCAATGCATCCCCGTATCAGAACCAGTCTTCTTCTCTCGGCAGGGTTACACAAATAAGTATGGGAGTCGTGATGGGACCCACGCCTCCCGGGCACAGGAACAGATGCGCGGAAGTCAAATACATGCGAAGATTTTTTGATGCATAATGAACTGTCGCCGCGAGCGATAAAATAAGTATTACGTTTAAAAGAAAACAATTCCTTGTTTGACGATAAAAAACAAACAGAACTTTCGTGCATGCTATCATTATTACAGAAATAATTCACAAACCAAAACAAATTGTTTTCGAGCGGAACGCTTCGAGATCGATTCCCATAAAATGCAAGTGTATAAAAACGACTTGACTAAACCATCAAAATTACAGAAATCCGGTCCTAAATTATTGTGTGATTTGTCTCGGCAACCACACACGTTAATTGTTTTATTTCCGCAGGTAAAATCGTAATTATCCAAAGGGGCCCACAATAAGAAAATAGGCGGGGAAAAAATAGACAAAGGATGGCCGACGACGCCATTTTTTCATAGCCATCAATCCATGCCTGAGCAGGTTTTGGGGTTTAATAAGCGTTGCTTTTTATTTCTTACAAACTTGACACCTTGCTTGACTTTGTAAGTCTTGTGACCAGAATTTAACTTCGGGGAGTTTACCTCAAACAAAAGTGAATTAAATTTAGATATAAATCTGTAGTATAGTATTTGACCATTGACAAATAGGCAGCAAAAACTTGTAGCAATCCCATTCAGTAATTTTATCAGCTTTGCAACTCGTACAAAATTTTAAATCTACGCAATTTTGGTCCTTGTACTCGTTTTTACGATATGTTATTACTTAACATAATGATTAATTGGCGATTAATATTTTGCACATGATTTAATTAAAAACTGACATCAACGATATTAAAATCAGGCGTATGACGTCGACTAAGTCGCTGGGCGGTCCGGGTGTATTCTTTTTAATATGTTGCATTTCAAGATAAATGAAAGGACGTTTAAAGAAAAAATAATTACCCAATATGTCGGCTCGACGGTTATCAGGCGCCTCTTTAAACGAAATTTTATAAAACCGAGTTAGGGTCTCGCCACACCTACAGACCCCAGAGATCCGAGCCCCGAAGGTAAGCATGAACACACACATATGTAATGCTTTTTACAATAACTATCGAGTCAAGTATATCACTGTATGCAGACTGGCTGGTTTCATAGAAGTAACGATTCCCATGCATGTCATTTCTATAGTTTGGCGGATAGCGCACCAGCGTAACTGTCAGACAAAACTAAAATTACTTTTTCATCGGCAAAACTGTAATACGTTTGGGCTCCAAAAAGTTATTTTAAATGTAGTGAGACCCTAAGAAGCGATTACGTCCATCATTTTGAAGATGGCCGAACAATCGACGTCATTACGGAATGCCAGTGTTCCGTAGTGGCAAAATGTGGAACTAATAACGACGATAAAACATTTACCGGCGGATTTGCAAATTCCAGGGTTCATTCGATTAAATCGTTTATCGACGATGAAAAATAATAATTCTTCGTCCTTAAATAACTGAGAAAACCAGAAAGAGAAGGAGATAAATAGTTATTTACACAGTCACCTGGCTGTCACTTTAAAAATTACGTTTTTCAACAAAACTAAAATGAGTCGATAAAAACAATTTAGATTTAGAAAATTTATTTGTATTTTAGTAAAGCATGAATGACTTTTTTTTCAAAGAAATAAAGCATACATACATACATATTCTTATGAAAATAAAATTATCCCCTTCGACTTGCAACAAAACAGCACAAATGTAAAACACAGTACACTACACTTAATTAAAAAGTTCATCAATTTTGCGCACACGCATCATTGCCAGTAAAAGTGCGCGAGCAATAAAGGTTCGAAGGAAGTTCGAAGGCCCCAAACTTATTGTACTTATTGGCATGAACGAAAATTAAGCGACGTTAAGACCCAGAGAGAATGTGCAATCAACTGCGGGTTTATGAACTCTTATAAGAATTTATGCCTTGCTATACCTTTTTCAACTCGATAGTCTTTAACTTCGCGATTTTTTTGACAGAAATATTGTAAGAACGTATCATTATCGTTTTTTCAGCCGCAAGAAAGAAAATATGTGTGTCAAAAAAATCTAAATCAGTAAGACTCGCTAAAATAAAATGAATGACTAGACGTGTCACGTGTCCTATTGAAATTCTAGATTCAACTTCTTGTTCTTCTAGAGCTTTGTGGCTCTATTACTACCTACACCAAAATTTATGGTACATAATGAAACAAATATTTTTAAAATTTACGAACAAAGTGTCAGAAACTTCTTACACCAGTATTTTTTAATCCAAACTTCTTTTTATCACACGTCCGAAGAGTTAGATCATGAGTCCGCGGTGCAAGCAGTTTGCATGAGTTGCATGACACCGCACCGACAAGTCCACCGTTTGGCTCCTTCATTAATCATATATCCGTTATAGCCGATACTTATTCACTAACTAAACGTGTCCCAGCCATGAGGCATGTGGATTGTGGAAGTAAATCATGTCTCACACGATAGAGTATGCTTTAAAATTATTGCTAGCTTCCTCCCACAGAATAAAAGATTAGTTTTACTTTGACTCAAATTGCCTATTTAATAGTTTATTCGTTGTATGTGAAAACCAAGGGCAAATAACCGCCGCAGCTTCTGACAATCAACTACTGTGATCACAGAATATCAAGTTCAGATTTTGAATCTGGAAGAAGAAAGATAAAAAGTGCCAAAAAGTCTTTGGTGAGGCAGTCAAATTATTTGGCTGTATAGTTTTACTACCAGCCACATCCTTAAGTCAGCTCAAGTAACAAGGCTCATCGGAAATGGAGTTGTTGTTGTTAGGGCTTAGTTTAAAAAAAGCACACAGATTGAGCTAGCTCAAGAGCAGCAAAGTAAGTTTCAACTTGTATTATTTATGGGATACTAACTGAATGATTGTTCTTCAGTCACCTCGTACAATATCCATGAAAAGAAATAAAGTTATATTGCCCTGATTCCGTTTTCGCAACTATTCCAGGACTCTTACGAGAAAGGAAGTGTTTTCGTTTATAGATTTATCTTAGTCAGTCGGCCAATCAAACATAACGTTATATCATTTGTAAATATAGTACCTAAGTATTTACAAAAAAATAGCACCGTGGTATATTTTATTTTTTTGTTAAGTATGACAGTGTTATAACATAAATGATGCTTCCTTTAACTTAAAAGTGTTTTCACGTCACAATATTAACAATGGGGGCTCTCAAGTCATTTCATATTCATATTAAAAGCCGTCAACAGAGAAACAAAGTACCGGGCCATAGGTAAAAGGGCGCATTTAACACCCGCCTCCACTCAGGCCCTGGACTGTTCAAAGTTTCTATCGCAGTCTCCTCCAATAGCAAGTTACATTACGCAGCATCGTCTGAGGTCGGATTATAACGCGGTGGTCACGCAAGGATGTATATCGTTCATAGTGGAGGCTGACTAGCTGATTGTTTCGTGGTTAAGTTAGAGAATGTGGTTCGTGAGAAAAAAAATAGTCTCGCTTCCGATGCGCTCCGCTAGATAAGCGCAGGTGGATGCGCCTCACGCCGCGTCGTCGGTTCAAATTTAGAATACATTTATTTTTAGGGTCCTCTTTGTTGAGGTAAAAACGATGAATTAGATTTAAAATACATCGTAGTAACACAAATTTACTTTCACAGATTTCGCAGAATAACTACTTCATATTCCAAGATCTTATTGCATTTCTTAGAATATGAGTTGTAAAAATATGATTTATTATAAATAATACGCATGCGCATGTCCCGGGACCAAACAATCAACATTATTAAATGAAAAGTTAACTACTAATAAATAATTTTTTAGCATCTATTTACTAGTACCTGTTTTATATAAATGTTGACAATAAGAGTCGTGAATAAACACATTTTTAAATTATATTTTCTTGACACTAAGCAATACGACTCCTTCTTAACTTTTAACACATTTTCAATACACAAACATCCGAAACGGTTCCCAAAAATTACGATTCTACACGCTTGACTTTTTAAGGCCTTAGGAATTCAGTAGCCGGGTGTCATTTGTCTTTTTTATTGTTATTAAGTCAACATCGGCTATTCCTACCTCTTTCAGAAAAGAAATAAATATTTTCTTAGTTAATATGCGTTTGGAGATGTTCTTTTCTAAGGAACCAAATAAAAAAATCATAAATTACCTCACGTTTGCATGTTAAATTTCTTTAAAGAAATTTTATTAAATTTTTACAAAAAAAATGTATAGAATCGGACGTGACATGATTGAAGTGAGGACTCTTTCTAATTTATGGGACAAGCGAACAAAACTTATATTAAACTTTCTCAGCTAAGATTTGAATAAATTCTTATAAATAAATTATTTAAAAATATATTTCATTCTTTTATTCCATTCTCAGTAGGGTGTACAATTATTAGTGTTAATAATATTTATTCATACCATAGTTATTTTGCATGTTTTCTAAACACAAAAGTTTCATTAATGTAGTTTTATTTTTAAGTACCTAGAATGTTTCAGACATTTTCTCGAGCAAACGTCTTTCTTATGGACCATATTTATATTATTATGAGCAGCCTCAAACATACCCTGTCTCCCTCCACACTCTTATGGAGTTAACGATTGATCGAGCCATACACGAAGTTTATCGTCAAGACGCAAGCTCCCAGCAATTTTAACGCAATCAATGTCTAGAACAGACAAACTTGTTTAGATCATTAATTTTCTGAGAGGCTTATGTGGTGTGTGCTATAAATACGTAGCTCGAGCGAAGTAAAACACGTTACGGACTATTAAGTAGTATGTATTACTTACAAATTGCAAAAATACTAGTTCGTGAGTGATAAATGAAGCGAACGTATGCCTAGCTGATGACCAGCTGCCTGCCATATTCGTTTTTGTTGAGGATTCAACGTTTGTGTACTATGATTGATCATATTGAAAACGATTTGCAATTGCAATGTAATCTTTAACTAAAATAGTAAGGAGATTTTTTATTGTTCTTAACGCTTTTTGTTAGGATCATTGGAATAACTAACAAAATTATATTAGTTTTGTAAGTATTGATTTCGTAAAGTAAGGTTCCACAATCTGTATTTCTGTTTCTGTGGTCTTAGACTTTCGTTTCATCGCCACATGAATCCAGTTATTATTTTTCAAAAAAAATAACAAATACACGTTTTATTCAGACACTAAGAAAACATTATCGAGTATTAATTTATATTTCATATGTCACAATTGAATATTCCCTAGCTATCTATATGTCATTCGCAAATATTTTTATCTATTACAATCCTCGAACGATTGAATGAAACTTCTGGTAAACATATGTTTTTCTTTTTTTGAAAATGCAATTTCTTTTATGTGACTTATATAGCCAGGCTTATCGAATTACGGTTACAGCCATCAGTCAAAGTCAAAATTCCCATTAGTTCAATTTGTTTATTTGAGTTTATGCCATAAATAGAAAGTACCACTCACTTGAAAGTTTAATCGAGCCGACATTTCCGCCTGGGACTTCTAAAAAAGAAGATTCAATCAATTATAATTGCCAATCTCGATGTAGGTATTATAAAAAAACCCTCAGGTATTTTGTTTTTAATGTTCTCAGCCACAGTTTGATAAAGTAAACAAACAAAAAATTACTCTTAGTATTTCTTTATCCAACAAAATTCTTCTGGGGGCTGGGGAAACACATACACTTAGCCACTAGGAGTATATGCACAACTAGCTGCGACCCGCGGTGTTACCCATGGAAAAAGTAGCCTATGTGGTAATCCAGGGTGTCAGCTTCTTTCATACCAATTTTTATTAAAATTGGTCCAGCCGTTTGCGCGTGCAGAAGTAACACAATGGACAAACACACACACACACACACACACGCTCACAACTTTTGCCTTAATAATATTGTTTTGGTGTCTGTATCAACGTCTATATCGGCTGTCTTTCAATTTGCGAGTACCTAGAATAAAAGTTATGTAAAAAAAGATACATTTTGTACAGTTATTCTTATAGGTACACTAAAGGGGAAAATCCTTTTTTTTTTCAAATTTAACGACGACAAAAGCAAACATAAACACTCTATGACATGACATGAGTCAGTCATCGGTCAAGAGATCAGCGAACCCATAAACATTACATTCAATTTGAAATACCGTTTACAACTTATGGCAACGAGATGGAAATGAGGATTTCAATTCACGACTGTATGATCGAACCAACTGATAGCTATATGTCATTACATCCGTTTATTTATATTCTCTCTATACATATAGTTTAAAACGCATAAAACATGAAACTCTTATATGTATGATAAATAAATAATAATAATAATACGTATAATAAACCACACAGATTAAGCTAGCTCTTAATGTAGGTAGAAAGTACTAACTGAACAAATCTATATCTTGAAATTGCAAAATTATAGTTGAAAGTCCTAAGATACCCAGGATAGCACGAAAATAAAATAAATACATAAATAATAAGTTTCCAGACGGCCTAATATAAGTTTCACCAGACCTAAGAGATCCCTAACCCTCCCTTACCCTAGACCAAACTACACTTTTCCATACAAACGTAGTCTACATTTTATTTCGACATGCCCGACTTCGGCAATTTTTTGTAATTTCAAAGATATTGCACATATCACATATCTAGGCATATAACTTATTATCTTTTATGGTTATCACAGTCAAAATATGAACTTGAAATAGATTACATTATTTTTGACCATCTGTATGGGAAACTTCTTCATCTTTATATTTTCTTTCCAGCTCATAAGTTTACCGTCGGAAACTAAATAAACAATTATAACCCTAGATCATTGCAATTTCTTTAAATTACATACTAAAATCTGTTATGGGGATTCTTAAGATTACCCACCACCATAAATAATATTATTTTTTGACCTGCATCACATATGAATTGGATTAAAAAAACTTGTAGCTAAAGTATTCGTCTGTCTACAGGTAGAGCCCACGGGCTCGGCGTCCCTGGGGGCGGCGTCCCGGGCGCTGTTTGTGGAGAAGGTCCGCGCGTCCAATGCGGCCTGCCAGGCCGGGGACTTCGCCACCGCCGTGGCCTTGTACACCGATGCGCTCACGCTGGACCCCGCGAACCATATACTGTATAGCAATAGGTAAATTGAGACCTTTCTATACCAATCCTGACGCGGTGCCACTGCTCTAATGATTAGTGGTTCTTGTTGTAATATTTTCAAAAAGATGATAAACATTGTTAATAAAAACTTCATCATCAGGTCTTTTAAGTCTCCACTGCAGGCGCACGACCCTCTGTACTACTAAAGCCATACTTGGCTAGACTATAGGTACAGAAGACTTGGCTTACACTTTCCACGAGGCCTGACGAGTTGGCGAGGTCTCATGATGTTTTTAAGCTTTGTTCAGCGTATTTCCTAAGTCGTCTTTTACAACATCCACGGGGGACTTGGACTGAACTAAAAACAAAACAAACCTGTAAAATTAGTTTAATAAGTTTAAGCTAAGTTTTTAAGTAAGTAAGTAAATTCTTTATTGTACATATAAATACAACAATACATGTATTAAAAAAGGTGGACTTATCCATGTCATGGATGTTTTATTTACTGTACGATTATTTTTATCATTAAATTTAAATATAAAAAACTTATAAAAACCCAATTCATATAAAAGTAGCTAATATTTTAGTTAATATTTTAAACTTATTTGAAAAACAGAAAGAAAGAAATATACTTTATTGGTGCAAATTTATTTTATTTGTTCGTTCATTTTAAACTATAAATTTAAGCGTATGTTAATCTGTCAAATGAATGTTTTTTATATGTACAGATCGGCAGCGAGGTTAAAACAAGGGCAATTCGCAGCAGCTCTACAAGATGCCACCAGAGCCAAGGAGCTCTGTCCGAATTGGCCCAAAGCTTATTATAGACAAGGTACGTTTATATTTACTGGTATCTGTTTTAATACTTACCTTTATTTTATAGTTAACTTCCAACTTTACCGTCTACTTGTCAAGACAAGAGAGAGAATATGAGAATGATTAAAAATATATACTCTTTTTTAGGTAGCCAAAGATAATATAATGTAGCTATAAGTGAAGATTGCTATCGTAAAATCGATGACAAAGATTATAAATATCTTACGATAATAAACATAGGCATATTTAGATTTGACTAAACAAAGATAAATATTTTTATTAGAATAAGTATAAATAATATAACTAATGAGACTGGTAAATAAGGAATTATAATGCATTAATTATTCCAGAAGTGCTATTTTTGAAAGGCGTACTTACCTAAACGAAAGATTTTTCCATACAAAAAACCATTTGTTTAGTGATTCCTCGTTTCAAAAATGGCACCACAGTACTACAGGCGACGGAAAGACATCAACGCATCGCAACTCCATGTGATTGCGTCTTTTTGTCATAGAGTTTTTAATACCACTTGGCCACCTTTCCACTCCATCATCAGACTCGCTCTAAGCAATTAACACCTGGTTTCTATGAAACGTGTGCTTTATCTATATCTATACATATAATAAAACAGTAAAAAAATTGTGTCTGTACATTAAATATATTTACAAAAAAAAATATTGGGGGTGATGGAGACATAGTAATAGAGTAAGAATTTTAAAAAAAATGTCTGTCAGTTTGTCTGTTTGTCTGTATGTCTGTTTGTACACGCTAATCTCCGGAAATACTCGACGGATTCGAATGAAACTTTTTTGTTATATAGCTATTAAGCCTGTGCAACATATAGAGTATAAATTATTTTGTAAAATGAAACGCCTAATGCTGAACCATAATGGTCCAGCTAAACTATAAGAGATATAAAAATGTCGCCTGAGTAAAAGTTGTTCAGCCTGATGAGCATTATCCAGAGATATAAAGTCCACGCGAACGAAGTCGCGGGCTTCAGCTAGTTTAAAAAATAAAACTATAAATAAAAAATAAAAAAGCGGTATGCCAGTACCATTTGAACTTCAGAATACCGTTAACTTTAACGAGCTATTCCTCGGTACGTTCCTCATTTTATGCACAGGACATCAAAGATATGACTAACGATAAAATTGGTCATTTATTCCATCAATGCTCGCTTATTAGAGTGATCGCGGGTAATAAGACGACGTGGGGAAAGTGACAATCGTACAATACAAGTCAGTGAACGCAACACACGCATGTAAGAAACTCGGCATTCTTACGAAAGTGTTAGTTGCCAACATTTTGTCCGAATTCTCAAGCTTGTCTCAAGTTCGGTGACAATGTAATTAGATATTACCATACCAACATTTATCTAATGAAGGAAGGCCTGGAAATCCTCTACGGCAAATGGATAATACTGTGGGTAGTCACAATGAAAGCTTATATAATGAAATAAATAAAAAAACTTAAAGCAATTTTTTTAAATAACATCGTATATAATCCGCTAAATGACACCAAGTCAAATCACACACATTTTACTAAACGTCAAAACTATAATTTTTTACGAGATTTGTATTAAATCCAACAGTGTGGCGTCATGCTTTTTGGGAGTGAAATAGCGCTCTTAATATCAGTTTTTTTGCATTAATTCATCTGAAATCATGCTGAAAATAGATGTGATTAATGAAAAGTGACACTGTTTTGTGACGTTGTGTTTTTCCCATGCTGGTCTGGGAGAAATAAAAAAACTTAGAATATACCAGCTGCTTCTCTTCCCACGCAGATCGTAAAAGCCGATCGAGGGAATGGGCAAAAATGTAAATCATGTTAACAGGCGATGCGGCTAGCAACCCATCACTGTATTGATTGCTTTTCCATCTTCTCGCCCACCATGACGCTAAAAGTGGCTTTTGGGTCTTGCGGCCCTGGGCTCTGCATAGAACCGCAAGACCCAAAATGCTCTGTCTGCCCCATTAGGGATAAAGACGTGATAGTATCTATGTATGTATTTTGTGACGTTTTATTTTATTTGTACCGAATAATTCATTTTTGACCCAATCATCTACCCAAATGCATGGAGTTACAATACAATCAAAGATCTTTACTGATTCCAGATTTGTGCTGTGGGTCACACATTGTCGTTGTGCTCATCTTCTAGAGTTACTTCTGTAGTCTTTGTATTTTGTCATTAATAAGATAGAGATGCATCGAAATGAAAGTAAGGCCTCTTACAGACCAGCGACAGCATGTCGCGGGCTTATTTCTGTTACTTATATTACAGTACTCTATGGCATACTGTTGCTGATCTGTCAGAGCGCTAAGGATTACTTGCAGTCCCGATATAATTGTTTCAACGCTGCATCGCTCGCAAGGAGCAATGATTCACTATGACTCTATATGTATCTCTTAAACGAAAATTCGCCAGAACAATCTTTATTGAACAACAATACAATACAATACAATACAAATTAACTTTATTGCACTATGATGAACATAAAAAATTACAACAACAACAAGAAACAATATAGGCACAAAGGGGGACTTATCGCTATAAATGCAATCTCTTCCAGCCAACCTTTAACTTAACTAACCCTTGACGTCACTTTAATACATACATACAAAATATCACGCCTGTTTCCTGCAGGGGTAGGCAGAGACTATGGACCTCCACTTGCTACGATCCTGACAAACCCCTTTTGCTTCATCGTCACTTTAATAACCCTTGATAAATGAAATAAACAGTAATCGCTTTTCCTACAGGTGTGGCCCTACAATGCCTCGGGCGCCACGGCGAGGCGCTGGCAGCCTTCAGCTCCGGCCTGGGCGTGGAAGGCTCCTCGCGGCAACTGCTGGCCGCTCTCGTGGAAGCCTCCCTCAAGTCACCGCTGCGAGCCACCCTGGAGCCCACCTTCAGGCAGCTGGAAGCCATGAAGCTGGACCAATCACCTTTCGTTCTTATATCTGTAAGTGAACTTTCGAATCCGGCAGCGAAGAAAATTTAGAGTATTAAGTAGAACTACATGACAATATTTTTTTCATGTTTTCCAAACACAAAGGAAACTACGCAAACCCCTGATAATAAATCTCATTACAAAATCGGTCAAAATATATAGCATTTTTTAGAGATGTCTTCTAAAGCAAAACAATTTATTACAGCAAAATATCATCCATAAATTCGACTTACGGTGTCAATAATTACAACGGTTATTTTATAACTAAGTTACCTGAAAATATCCCTAAAAGGCATCTCTTTGAAACTCACCGAATTAACAATTGATAGTTAGTGATTCACGCAGCAGCCAGCCAGTCATCATAGCGAGCGCAGTAATTCCAAACAGACGATCATTACATACTTCACCAAAAAAGGCAGTATTAAATAGGCAGTAAACTTTTGTAAAATATTGTGTGAATCGAGGACTGTCGATGCATCGAATTTAAACTTATTTATACTGTCAGCGGTCCCGTAAGCCCGCGCGCCGGAATCTGATACCGGCGCAGCGACCATCCCGAAATAATGCCGCCCATTAAAGAAGCTCTCGAAATGCACACACTGTCATTCACTTGTTTTTACTTTAAATACCCCAGCAGTGACAACACCGGAAACAAAACGTCGCATTGTGTACCATTTTAATATTAACTCAAGATTACCTCGTCACACACTAAACCTCTATATTCCCCTCGAAACATAGTTAAGACGCGCAAACATAAACCTCTCTTCCAGTACATTTACGACCTCTTAACAATAGTATTTATATAGACGTAGATCACAAAGGACAGTATTCCCTTGCCAATCTATTTAAGACGCGTTCTGTCAGACGAATAGACAGAAAAACATTATGTTACTGTCTCGAGCAAAACGAATGAAACGATCTGGTTTCTCGGCAGCATTAAGCACCCCATACACAGGCTCGGATTTGCATACATTCCTGTGCAGTCCGGCGACATCTGAGCATTTTTCGGCGCATTTACCCTCGCAGACAATGGGCAGAGTGATCAAAGCGCCATAAATACGCGGCCCCCGTGAATTTACATACAATCTGCGAGACACTTGATCGGCAGCGGGACGTAGACGCTCCAAATGGCGTCTTAGTTTACCTCAAAATGGTGGACGCTGGTGTATTTAAGATTTTTGATCTGGTAAAATATAAAACTGGATTATTTTTTGTTTTTCCGTGTGGTTCTGGCAGAGTAGAATAGGGCCACTTCAATTCCTTTATAGGATGTCGTAGAAGGCAACTTAGGAGATACAAGCTAAACAATAAATCTTTTAAACATCAATGAGACCTCTCCAAATCGTCTGGCCAGCGAGGAGAGTGTAGGCTAAGTCCTCTGCTTGCTCCGGCCAAGTATGGCTCTGGTAGTACAGAGAGGGTCTTGCTCCTGCAGTGGAGACAAAAATACCTGGTGATATTTTTTTTCTGAACTGAGAACAAACATTAAACCACAGCATTAGTTTTTTTAACAAACACGGAGCGATTTCGCTTTAAAAAAGCAAATTTAATAACCTTGTTTATCTGTTGATTGAAAACGTGATAATGTTTAGAACTTTAATAAGAAAAAAGATTGTAAAAATGTACGTGCAGAACCTAAAATCGCAAGCGCCTCTCTGTGGGTGTTCCCAAACACTCAGTGTTATTGCTTCATACCTCGATAAGTTCAAAATGTTCAAATCCGACCATGTTTTACATTGCTCCCATAATGTCAATGGTAATGCGTTCTTACGAATTCGACTTGCTTTTTTGGCCGCCAATGATACTCAAATCCTCATTTTTGTCCATTAGTTCGTAATTAACTTTGAATGAAATGACACCGAATATCCGAAGGTTTTTAAATACAATTTACAATGATACGATTTGGTAAAAAGGTTCCAAATTATTTTTTGCCATGACACGCCGAATCCCAGCTGCAAGGATATCATTTTTATTCTGCAAAAAATGTTTTGAATTGCAGATACGTTTGAACCTGCATACACAAAATGTTTTTTTGATGTGTAGACGATATTTATACTTGAAAACTAGGTATTTATTTTTGTTTGTAATAAGTTTATTGTACCAAAAAAACTAAATAAAGTACAAACATAATCACGTTATTAAGTTTTTTACCATTCTAACACTATTGTAATTAGAGTTGAGAGTTATATATCTTTTGCTGGCACTAGACCTCACCTAGGAGTTTTCACTGTTTCAACATCAATTAGACTATTCTTATAGGCATAGGTCCGGTTCATATTTGATATTAAAATTAAAATACTGGAATATTTTTTCCAGTACAAAATTTTGACAGCATACTCAGATAATACTGATTGCATTTCCTTAGAAAGAAATGGTGAAATAAGGAAAAGAAATTTCGGAACCCATACTAACTAGAGGTCAATTCCTTTTTAGTACATCACCATAACTTTCTTGTGTTATATAATTAGTATCATAGTCTAACCTTGTGGAAATAAAACGTTATTTGAGAAATATTCTAAAAATATAATATATAGGGTCTGTACTAGATCACTATAGTATAATGTAACTAAACTGCCTCCGTGGTGTAGTGGTTAGAGCGTTCGGCTCATACCCGGAGGTCGCGGGTTCGATTGCCAGCGGGGGTAACAACTTTGTGTTGTTGTTCTAGTTTGGTTAGGACATTGTAGGCTGATCACCTGATTGTCTGATAAGTAAGATTATCCGTGCTTCGGAGGGCACGTTAAGCCGTCGGTCCCGATCACCGTCTTTGACATTGGTCGTTACCTAAAACCATGCCGGAGGCCTTTAAGGTGGTTTAAAAACTCTGACACTAGTGTTAGTCAGTGGCACACACGATAAGAAGAAAAAGAATTGAAACTAAAATGACATGACCCTTCCACCTTATATTATTTTAAGTCGACAAAGCCATGCTTAATTTTGCATTCTTCACCAGGTGGTTGGACAGGAGCTGCTCGCAGCGGGGCAGTACCAGGCCGCGGTGACGGTGCTGGAGGCAGCTCTCAGAGTGGGCTCGTGCTCTCTGAAACTAAGGTAGGACACCGCTTTTGTGTACAGTGTGTAACGAAAATATTACTAAACAAAAGCGTTTACTAATGAGTAAGCACTTTTATTATGTGACACATTATTGCTGCTGACTCTTCTATGTCAAAATTGACTTCATATTTTGGTATCTATTATCCATGAATGATTGACAGGTGTGGTTTCCGACCAGGAATAGGATCACGCCGTCTTTTCCTGTAGATCTCGTAAAAGATGACACTTTTGTACCTTCTTTAATCTACAGAGCTAGTTCCGATAATCGTGTTGAAGCGTTGATGCGCTCGAAATATCTCCAATAAGGGAATATTCTTTAATGATGCGCCCTTTTTGTCCCAGATACATGTTTAACGCACTTATTTTACTCAATTGGTAATTGCGAATGGGCATTCTTCGGTAATGAGATCAAACTGAATCAGAGACGGTAATGTTTCTCAAAGTTGCTGTAAACAGTTTCAAAAAAGAATAAATTGGTGCCATTTTATATGCAACAATTTTAGCGGAAATATAATCAACTGAATCAACTAATCAGTGATACTGAAAAATTTTCTCATTTAGTAAAAAATAAAACACTTTTCATAGTACCAGATTACACTATTTGTGTAATTTGTATCCTTACACAGATTAAAGCAATTATCGAAATCGTAAATCGTACCTACAAATCAGCAAAATTAATATTGCACCTCTGCAGTATTTTTTATATAAGCACCAACTCGTACATTATTTAACAATAGTTGATTTTATTGGTAAATCGAACAAATATCATTTGTATGTGACGGGCCCACAAAGACATGCCAAAAATAGTTTTAAAATCCTTCGAACAACTTCATACCGTCTGCGACGCAATCAGCCACTTGCAAAAAACTGCGTGCAAAATTGCAGATAATTCGAATATAATAAACTGTAATTGGTCGCTATGTTTTCCAGTATTGTGGGGTTCTATATAATTTGCTAGTGATCCGGTTTGGATGTCATGCCAGCGTTTTCTTAAGGTAAAGTATTACAAATTGGCTGAACAACAGCATCAGAAAGGGACGTGATAATACGTGTTGTAAAAATATCGCGTAAACACGAAAGTATGGGCAGTTTTACTTTTTAATCTTATTACTACCTTTACTCATTAAGAATCTCCTTACCCCAGACTTTTCCATACAAAAGTAATCTACGTTTAATTTTAAAACCATAAATGTCAGATATCGGTAAAAAAATTATATTTTTAAAGAATTTGCAATTATAAGAAGCTGGAAAAAAAATATAAGGATGTAAAAGTTTCCCATGGTCAAAAATGATACAACACACTATATTCTATTGCAAATTCATATTTTGACTGTGAAAATAAGTAATATGCTATGCTTAGACATGTGCAATATCTTTGAAATTACACAATTTTGCCGAAATCGGGCATGACGTTTCGAAATTAAACCTAGACTTCGTGCATGGATAAGTGTAGTTTGGTCTAGCTAGGACTCTTAAGGACTACTGTCTTCATAATTCTTTACGATTGAGTATAATAATTATACCAAAGAAAATAAAAAAATAGATTAACCCGTTATTTCTCTCAACCGGATGCAAAAAGTCGATCAAATGTATAGACCAATTATGATTCTAGAGTAGGAAACTTGCAACTTCTCTTGAATAGATAATGGGCTGCCACTTTACATACATACATACTCGTATATCCTACAGTTTGACTGGTAGATAATGCATTAGCATTAAGTTGATCTTTTGTACCATTGTGTTCAATAAAGATTTTAATAATTAATTAATTAATACACATTATTGTTACGCCTGTTTCCCATGGGGTTAGCAAAGGCTATGGATCTCTCTTCACGCTATACAATCCTGGCAAACCTCTTTCGCACTACTTTACTGACTGTTTTTTTATCACTTTCTGATTTTCCTAATTTTAGCTGAATGTGCACTAAACCGCTGAAACGCGATTGGGGACCTTGGCAATATCTACACTGAAATGGAGAAATATTTGATATATATCTGTGTCCTTTACCTCTTAACCGAACCGTAATGTACGTACATACCAGCTATTACACACTTAACACGACCGAGATCTTAATAAGAAGAAGACAAATGGCCTTCCGGCGAATCTTGAGTTCATTAATATGCCGTTTATATTGTGGCCCGAGAGCTTGTCTTTTCATCGTATCCCATTTTTTATTTAACAAACAAAAGATTTTAGGGACTTACGAAACGTGCCATTTTTATTTCGACATTGACGTGGTGCAACGTACAGCATGTAAGACAGAATAAACTAAAAAACGTGAATTTTTGCTTTTACCAAAGATATAATTACTAACCTTTTACTGATCATAGTCATCATAGCATGCAAGTACGTAATTATAATTCAACGCGATAGTTTTATAAAACAATGAATATATTAAAAATAAACTGTATCATAACAAAAATCTTTTGAGTTTTTAAACATTACAACAGCTAATTACCTGTACTTTTACTAACCGACCTCAAAAAGGAGGAGTTTATCCATTCTACTCATATGTTTTTTTTTTGTATGTATTTTAACAAATCTTCACCGATAAACCGATTTTTGATAATTCTGATGAAAGCTAATTTGGCAAAGATATGATGAAGAACTTTGAAGGAAGAAAATTCTCAAAGAAAATAAAGTTTTTTAAGTTAAAATTTTTATTATTTCCTTATTTATAATTATTAAAAATCCACATTGATGATCAAGCGCCGGCGTAGATGCCGTACGCATTTACTTCTTACAATATTGTCGCAGATATGTGTGTGGAGTTTTTAGTGCATAGATTTTCTCCTGAGATACATTTTTCGCTTGGCCTCTGCGTGTCGATAAACATCATTTTTAATGTAATGCGACATGCAAATCGTTTAAGAGCTCAGAATCAGTACAGCATTTTGTGGGGCAGGACATAAATAAGCCCATTAATACTGTAACATTATTATTTTTAATCGCGAACAGTATATAACCAGTTGACAGTGGAATAATTTACCTGCGTGTACGTGTGCTTGTACAGTCACCCTCATGTTTAATGTTCCATACTTATTTGTTCATATTCCATGACTAGCAAAAAGCCTCAGCTTAGCGAGTCGTTTATTTAAGAATTAATTAATGATACTCGTAGATAGCGATTGGGCTTGAGGGTTTGCACATTCTGTGTAATGCAAAAGCTAGTAAAGTCAGAAAGAAAAAAAATTAAGGGTTAGTCGGCCGTTTTTTCTTCAAAATCTAATTGCAGTTTCGAGAGTCGTGAGGAGCTTTAAAAACACATCTAATAGCCAAAAATAAATATAAATTATCGCGTGAAAGTCCAAACCTAAAGGCGTGATAGTTTTTTCGTAAAACACAAGAATGTTCGGATGGTGTTTTATACAAACGAGTAGTTTAAGATATAAAATTAAAAAATAAAATAAAACAACAGGATCGCCTGAAATGAGCATCAAAAAGAATTTCACATACAGTGTAAATAAATTAATATATAGGGACAAATTACTCTGATAGAGCTAGCCCCGAAGTAAGTTTGAGACTTGTGTTATGGACAGAGCAATTTGAAAAAATACTATTTTCCAACTTGCCCTGACCAGGGATCGAACCCGTAACATCTGGGTGACGGACAAGCATAGTGACCACTACGCCACGGAGGTCGTCATTGTAGTTGTAACATTGTTAACGATACATACTTAATTAATTTTAACGTTATTTTTCTGCATGTTACATCTGTTATTATTATGATTATTAATAAGCATACTTTTCATACATGTATATTTTATATGATTTTTTAGAAATTATTTAGAAACAATTAAAAATGAATCATTTTCGAATTCTTTGAAATGCAATTACGGGTGATGCTGCGATTTCTGCGAGAGACGCAAACAGTATCTCGGGAACTTAGCATGCATATAATAAAATTTGACAAGCGATACGCAGGGAAGATAAAATAAAAATAAAGTAACTGAGTGTGTGACATACCTGTCTGTGGCTTGGAGTTCCTTTATTTCTTATTTTATCTCGGGGTTCCTAACAAAAACGCATCGTAACTGATACAGCATGCATAGAATAAGGTTATTAAGAACCACCACTATACATTTGATAAAGTAAATAAGATGCAGTAGCAACTGTTAATATTTTTTTAAAATAAAGCAGAGCTTTAGTCCATGCTTCTACCTACTACTACTACACTAGAGACACTACCTACTACTAAATAAAAGAAAAGTGGAGTAGCTTACACAGTTCTTTTGCGTCAACGTTTTATGTTTTTGCTAGAAAACAAGATCATTACTATTATTATATCACCTTTATTGAAACGTTTTTGAAATATTTTAATTAATTTTTCAAGTTGGTTGTAGCCACTACACATTCATTCATTCCCAGTCATTGTGTTCAAATCAAAAATAAATAGGTTCTTGTCAGTTGTTTATTTTCCATATGGTCGCTATTTTCGGTTTGACTGGATCAGGTAAACTTCAATAAAATAAACAAATTTCAGATACGGAACCCTAAATTGTAAAAAAATATTATTCAATTATGAAGCTTCAACTTTTCAACTTCTCTTTCTTGAAGACGACTCGATGACAGACAGACAACAACGTTTTACAAGCACTGTTTTTTTTTTTACTTTTTGGAAGGTAAAATATTTGTACTGTATTAAATTTTTGACATATCTTACATAATAACACTATATTAATATAGTGTATTTTATATTTCAAGAATATACCCTTTAAAAATCTTTATATTTTATATTTTTTAATGTAAAAAGACAAAAACTTTTATATGTGTTTATTATTTATATTATTATATATACATTAGCATATGTGCAACGAGTATTAGGTCCAACACAACATCATATTTTGCACAACGACTGTACTTAAGGCGAACGGTTATCTTTGTCGGAATTTCGACATTTTGATTTATATTGTTCAATTGTAAAGGAAATAAAGACTTCATAAATTTCGCAAGATGCATTGTATAAGTGGAAATACTAATTGACAACGCAGCATTTAAAACACAGGAATCCCGTAACTAATTGGTGTTTTAAGGCTTTTTGGCTCTGATTTATTCATCAAGGAAATTGTTAGGTATTACAAGATGATTTTTTATACATGTTTCTGACTGTGATGTTGTATTTTTTTTAGAGATTGCAACCTTGTAACGATGTTGCAATAAGCACCATCCTTCTTGTTCTTGCCACCTCCTTTCTATATCATAATATAATTCCTAAAAATTTTCAATTCCAGACATTCCTTGCTCATCATTTTTGACTATTTCCACTTTCACTTCTGATACGAATAACATCTCATCACGGGTACGTATTAGAACATATAAAATTAAAATATCAACAGTAAAAAAACCGAAACCCCTAAAATTACAACGCCAAATATTACAATTCAAATGCCTTAATGACGTATCACCGATTACAATGATTAATATCCAGATTACCTAATGGTTCAAAATATTTATAGTCATAATATAAATGTATAAAATGTCGATATTAACAAATGCAAAGTTAAAATTTTAAAAGTAATTATTTGGACATCTTAAGGCTTGTCTACAGAGACAAACACTATCCAAAACTCGTGTTTTGGATAGTGTTTGTCTCTGTAGCATGCATTTTTGACTCAATAGAAAAAATCAAAAACAAGTCTCTAAATTGACTTATTTTTTTTTTAAGTTAATAATATTTTATTATTTGGTGGATATAACAAGGGGAGGCCTTCGCCCAACTATGGGGCATAAATGGCTATTTAAAAAAATTTATATATTACAGAGTCACAAAAAATGTAAAAATATAATACTTAAAAACCGATCCAGTGCGAGTCGAACTCGTGCATGAAGGAACCCTCCGTACAAAGTATTTCAAACTGACCCTTTCAAAATTGACCCTTAAACCCGTTTAAAATATTCACACCAGCTACCTGACATTGATTGAATAAGCACCATTGAGGTACATTTCGAAAACATTAAGGGCCCGAAATTGTCAAGGGTCCAGCCAGGAGTCTGGCGTTGAAACCCACACCTCGCGATGTTATCTCGCGTTGATGGATCGAATCGTTATCGATACATCCCTATTCTGACCGGAATTTTAACGACATACGACCCTTTCGATCTTAATCTAGATTAGATTATCGTGACAAATGGGAGGTTATTAATACGACTTTGGAGAAAGGATAACGGTGATACAAAAATAGTGTCAACATAACTAGTGTAAGAGGTGGAACGCGTTAAAATCTCATTAGGAAACTTCGTTTTTTTAGTGTTTAAATATATAAAAACTGAGTGTCGCGTAACACTCGATTGGAACAAAGTTTCAAAAATTAAAGCTCCTAAAAACACCCCCGAAACATTCCAGACCCTAAAATAGTCCGTAACAGAAATATCTTCCACTTTTTTTTGCCCCCATCTGCTAAATCCGTAACGTACGAAAATAAAATTCGTTCTTTTAAAAAATAAACTGTAATAATATTCATTATACGATACTAAACAATTGTCCTCAAGGAACATAAAATATTTATAGAAAATACTAGCTGTACCCGCGGACTTCGCTCCCCGTGGGAATTTCGGGATAAAGAGTACCATATGTCCTTCCTCGAGTCTCAAACTATATCCATATCAAATTTCATCCAAATCGGTTCAGTAGTTTAAGCGTGAAGAGGTAACAAACAAACAAATAAATATATAAACTCACTTTCGCATTTATAATATTAGTAGGATTTTCGTTATGAATAGAAACCCAATCTGTGAGGGTTTAAACATGTTTTTCTTTTACCTTTACCTATTTATATTCATTTTCTTTGGAAAGAGTTGTTCTGGATTAGTATAAATTTTTTTAACCTCCGTTACAAAAGGAGGGGTGTTTTAAGTTTGACGGCAATGTCTGTCTTACTATCTTTGGCATCGCAGCTCTCGAACGAATGGACCAATTTTGATGCGGTAGTTTAGTTTAGTTAACAAGTTACTTTCCTGTGGTTCTTAGCTACGTTTGATGAAAATCGGTTCAGCCGTTTATAAATTACTAGCCGAAACCCGCGACTTCGTTCGCGTGGACTTTATGTCTCTGGAAAATACTCATCAGGCTGAACAACTTTTACTAAGGCGGCATTTTTATATCTCTTATAGTATAGCTGGACCATTATGGTTTCGCATCAGGCGTTGCATTTTCCAAAATCATGTATACCCTATATGTTGCCCAGGCTTAATAGCTATATAACAAAAAAAGTTTCATTCGAATCCGTCCAGTATTTCCGGAGATTAGCGTGTACAAACAGACAAACAGACAGACATTTTTTTTTTAAATTCTTACTCTATTACTACGTCTCCATCGCCCTCAATTTTTTTTTTGGAAATATATTTAATGTACAGACACACTTTTTTACTGTTTTATTATATGTATAGATTAGGGGTGAACGCATAAAAGTCTGAGATTTTTTTTAAATAAACTTGTCAACAATCATTCCAACGATCAATTTTCCGGAATACGGCCGCAATCCGGAATGTGCCGGCAGAGGTGTAAACCATGATGTCAAATTACATCGGCGCGAGTGATTCATTAACCCGGGCTCAAATTAAAATATTTATCTCGAATTACTTTAGCCGACTTCACACGAGCTATGTTCCTGCTATGGCTTTCTCAGGGTGTTCTTTATTTTATTTTTTTGTACAAGTTTTATTGTAACTTTGACGACCTTGTCACGTCAATTTATCTCGTTTTCCAAATAATTTTCCCATGAGAATAATATTTTTACTTTAATTATTCGTATTCCTACAGAGGTTGTTTCTTACTTTACTTTCGATTAAAAATACAATCAACAGTGCGCTTAAAACTACAATTAGTTTGTGCGAGTATGTATCGAGACTTCGAGACTGTAAAGTCTGGATAGCCGTAATAAAAGTAATAAACGCTACTCTCATAAAAACAAATGTTTATTTATCCTTATTACATTGCCTAGCCCGAGAGCGTGTTTGTTTTTAGCTTTATTATAATTCAGCGTCATATCAACTTTATTGCCCGCTGGGACAAAAAATAGCTTAATGAGGCATTTAGTTGTCAACTCCTATTACCTACGATGCTCGCCTGAGAGCAAAAAGTCGTAACGAATTATAGTTTACTAAGTAAAGCTCTTAAAATCATGTTTACGATCAATTATGATTAGTTAAAGGGACCTACCTTCGAGAAATAACCTTTTAACTATGTTGGTTTTGATGCTTAGTTGACCTTTTAAAAGCTATTAATCGATAACCATGAAATCATAACTGTCGAATAAAATATAGCCATTTTTCTTGACAACTTGTATTTAACGAGCGTTTAGTGACTTTAGTTACGAACACTTAGGGACTGAAGTGTATACTTTTGTCGAATTGTCGACCTCCGGAGTAGTACAGATAAATATTACGGGTATCTGGCTTGACCTTTGTTATTTTTATAACTGTGTAAAAATTAAACTTTACCACATGCGTGTCACCAAATGGTTCTTCAACATTTATGTTTTGTTTTTGTTTTCATTTAAATTAGTTACATAATTTTAATTGGCAACTTTCATATAGATTACTTGGTAATTGATAATTTAAGTTCCTATTGATAACTCAATATTTTATAATAGAATGACGGTTTCATCAAACATTAGTAGGCATATTTGCAGCGAGTCGGTATTCCGATAAAAGATTTCTTGTATGAACATTTGTATATTTGCCGCGTGGTTTCCGGCAGAGTAGAATAGTTCCACTCCAAGTCCTTCCGTGGATGTTGTAGTAGGCGACTTAGGAATACAAGCTAAACAAAGCTTATAAACATCAATGAGACCTCTCCAACCCGGTTGGCCAGCGAGAAGAGTGTAGGCCAAGTCCTCTAGCTTCTCTGGTCAAGTATGACTCTGGTAGTACAGAGAGGGTCGTGCTCCTGCAGTGGAGACAAAAAGACCTGATTATAATGATGATGATGATGACCATTTTACTTCCCTTCCTTATTTAATTTCCCTTCCCTTCAATCCACAGGGGCTCCGTGTTTAGCGCTCTGTCATCAGCCCACTGGGCGCTGAGTCAGCTCGACGCGGCCATCAACTACATGCAACAAGACCTCGCGGTGGCCAAGTCCCTGGGCGACACGGCCGGAGAGTGCCGAGCGCACGGGAATCTTGGTGCTGCGTACTTCAGTCAGGGTTCCTACAAGGATGCTTTGACTGCCCACCGGTATCAGCTTGTTTTGGCGATGAAATGCAAGGTTAGTGAACTATCACGCTTATTACCTAAATATTCTACCCCCTCTACATTTCACTCAGCGCTAAACTTTTTAGATATTTTTTTTTAATTCCTACGTAAACATGGCATATAGGTATGCATAAAAGCAGTTATAGCTCAATCTTCCGCGTTTTTCCTTACATATATCTGTTTGTCCTCTTAAGTGAATCTGACAGTTTTTTTTAAGGTTTTCAAATCTTTATGATTTTAATAAAAATCTCTATTGGTCGTCTTCGATATAGTTCAGAGGGTTCAAGCCTAGCTAAATACAATGTACCGCGGATGAAGATCTGATACTACTGTTTTAATGGTACAATTTTTTAGATTTTATTTATATTAATACAGCGGTGGAATCCGAGCGGGGCAGGTCACTAGTAAACTATAAAATAAATTTTAAAACCATTCCTTTTCAAATTGTTGCTCAGTTTGCACTCAATACAAACAAAATCGCAGCAAAATATAGTTTATAACAAAAACAATGTCCATAAGAATTGGAACTAGAACTCTGGTGTTGAAACAATGGGATATTTACACAAGCGGTGGTAGTAAAGCATTGAATTTCTCCCCTTACAAATGAAGTAACAAATACAAATGTTCTAGACTTCGCCGGTAATAACTTGCGCGGTTTAGACTCTACGCACATTACGCCAACAGAGCGATCACAAGTTTCCGATACAAACACCCCAAGCTAGACGCTTTCACAGATTTTATGCTGCTAATATTATACATGTGAAAGTTTATATGTTATTGCCAATTGAGTAACAAACTCAATTGGCAATAACATCTAGTTTATATCTTTATAACAAAAATACCCTTTATTCCCACAAATAGGTTCCCAAAGCGATGGCGAAATTTTTACTTGTGACGTATTACTTTATTATGTATGTATATTAAATAACTAACTGTTTCGCTTCAGCTATTGCAGGCCCGTTTCATATACATAAAACCTCCTAGAAGAAATGGTATGCTCTATACTATCTGTAAATATCAAAACATGGATCAAAGCATGTTCAGCTATGAATATTCGGCAGTCAAACAGACATGTATGTATATAAAAAAGCGTATTTTCTTTTGATAGCCGTGGACTTTACTGGAAGTCGCGTCTAGTGGCCTAATGTGCGGAGGCTGTTAGCCGCGTTGCCGCAAAAAGTTAATTTAATTTGTGTTTAAGCCTCACGGCTTTAAATCAAGTAAGGAAAAGCAATATGCATTATTGCTAATGGTATTTCAAAAATATAAATTAGTATTTACGCATGACAGCATACGTATATTCATACAAATTTATTGATTACATGGGAACAGTTTAAAAATAAATATTACTTATGAGGCAATAAAATATAAGTACCTAAGTATTTAGCAGACCGAGCCTTGAAAATTTCAGCATGTCTTATTGAATCAGCTTATACTATAACATAGAACCCTCTAATGTGTTCACTCAAATAGTTAAAGATATTAGTGTAAAATTTTATTTAATTTGAATCATCAAAAAAAATAAAAAGTCTCCATATTATTCTACTGCAGCGCAAATGTTCAAAATCCCGACTCTCTCAACTGATTCCAATTCGAGTCCACCTAATCTGAAACAGCGGTACCCTATTATATTTTATTTATATTGGAACGGCAATAGCATCGCACATACAATGTTAAACCGTGTTCACATGTATTTCTGTGTATTAATGAAATGCTTATATTAGTAGATATACCCGTACATAGCTTGAAATAACAAATGTCACAAGGTCGCCCCAGGGGTGAAGCGCGTGCGGCGAATAGGCCTTTTAAAATCAGTTTTTTTTAAGCGAAAGCTTCTTTGAATCTTAGCTGGAATAAACAAATAATAATAAATATGTGTCATTTTGGGGAAGGTGATTTTGTGTTTTACCACCATGTGTTTAGTTTTATTTCATTATGGTAGCCGTACACGTAATGTAAAAGTTAGCTGTTTAGTTAAACATAATTACGTAACACATTGAGAAGCTAAACGATTGTCAGCTGTTTTACAAATCCGAGCTGTAACACATACATAATATCACGCCTGTTTCCCGCAGGGGTAGGCAGGGACTATGGACCTCCACTTGCTACGATCCTGACAAACCTCTTCTCACCTCTTCCGAGCTGTAACGCCAAACATTTTTTTAATTATATGATTATAAAGATACAATCCAACTGCGACATTTATATACTGATTGTGACGACCTCTGTCCTAGTGGTCATCATACCAAACTGTCATACTGGAGGTCCCGGATACGATCTCCGGTCAGGTCAAGATGGAAAATAATTTTTTTTTCAGGTTTTGAATCTATGATAAAAGAGTAGATGCTAAACAATTTTCGGCCAAAGTTTCGGTAATCTGCTGTTATACATAATAATATTATAACATAAAAAGTTCTACTATAAAGGGTATATGTAATATGTAATATATAATATGTAATATGTCCAATTTATTATTTACTAGCTGTGCCCGGGGGCTTTGCTCCACGTGGGAATTTCGTAATAAAAACTAACCTATGTCTTTTGCTGGGTATCAATCTATATCCATGTCAAATTTCATCTAAATAGGTTCAGTCGTTGAAGAGTGAAGTGATAACAAAGAATCAAATATATGTACAAACTTCCTTTCACATTTATAATATTAGTAAGGACTATGAGCGACACGGAGGTCACCGGTGACCGAAATAATAAAAAATAAAATAGTCATTTATTTTAGTAATCTTAGTTACATTATATATACATTTACATTATTAAAAAAATAAGAAATAAATATATATTACAAATAATAATGTCAAATGTCTAAGTAAATGAGTTATCTACCATCAAAAATATGTTGCAGTTAAAAATCTCTCCAGTTCTCACAACGATATGCCTTTGCTAGTAATTAAACGAATGGTTTAAACTGCACGCTACACCACGGTGTTCGTCCACGCATGAACATAAAAGCAATGCGATACATCGAATTTGCATGGATTTGAATTTAAATCACTGCACATTCATATAAACGCGAGTGTTACATAGTTAAGAGGATTGCAACAACTACTACTCGAAAAACACGATTTTAAACCGACTTCGATAAAGACGGGTTGGTTCTTTATTCGTTTAGAGGAATTCGTATAATTTATAGTTGAGTTGTTATGCAAATTCAGATTATTTTAGGTAAGTAGATTAAAGGTTCATAAATGTTTTCCGTACACGAAGGAAAGTATTTTAGCTAGAAGATATCAACACCTTCGCTGTCCATAATAAAAAAAGAAAATTACATTTAAAGTTACTTGTGGTGTACGAAGATACCCACTTGAGACATGTGACATAAGGCATAACCAGTTAGAATCAATCAATCGTGTTCTATTTAATCTCAAGTACCGTAGTACTCGTAGGTGTTAAACAGTCAACAACACATCAAACTACTTAGATTCATTGTAATATCGCCACTATTACTGTAACGTAAAGGTGCATGAACGATAACTTGTTCAACCATTGTTGACTGCTGCCAGTGCTCAAGAAATAACCACGATTCATATTTAAATTATTTTTATATTGTCTAGATTACGTCTGCAATTCTACATGCAATGATTACTCCTTGTAAAACATGTCCTCACGACACTCGTAAACATGGTTCTTTTTAAATACCAACACCTTTTTCGCTTTCGTATATACACGTCTGCGATACATCACGTCGGCAATTAAAATGTTTATCTACTTAACGATACCTTGTGAATGGGAGTTCATAGTAGGAGAGGCAGCGACTGTATTACGCCCCACATATAATAAAGTATATTTTTTATTGGAGCCTTTGATGGTCGCCGGCGGCGCGGGCACTGCGCGCCTAGTAATGATAATTTGCAGTAAATACAGTGAAATTGCACCGAGCCTTTTATCGTAACATACAACTTGTGATATTAGCGGGAATAAAATTAAAGCCTGTCTTTCTGTTAGATAATCCCCACTCTACAAGATGTTGGCGGGTATTGAAAATGGACAAGCCGCCCGGACTTCTCAAATGGACCATTAGAAGGCTGTAAAATTAAATGAGCAGAGATAAGGAAAACACTTGAAGTTGATACACATTATATAAATTACATCTCAGTTTTAGTATTATTAAACGATCCCCGCTTTCAAAGCACGTGTTTGCAGGAAATCGTTTTTCATATGATAAGTATAATGAATTGATAATTTTGTAGAAGTGTTCTTTAGGTAACTAGGTAATACATCTACGTAGCATAGACTACAATACTTATTATTAAAATACTTACTTAGGTAGGTACCTTATTATATTTCTGGAGCCATCCTATCATATATATCATATGGTCAAAGTTTATCTTTCTCGTTCTACTTTATTTTTACGCGTCAGATTGAATTTGTTCTCGATATAAGGTATTCGTACCTCCAACGACAATTGCGGTTTTTAATGGCTGCGATTATCTCCATAAAAAGTAAAATTAATAAAAAACGTCGCTACAGAAACCGCCCTAACCGTGTACACTGGATTTATTGCATAGTAGACTATATTTGACACAAATTGGATTCTTGTGAATACATGTATGAATAAGAAATATAGTTTTGGCTCATTAATTTCTTTCTATCTCAATGTTAAACAATAATTTTTTCTATTTTTTTAATAGGTTATAATTGTCCTTTTAATAAATAGACATTCATGTACCGGACCTAGATACGAAACAATTTGCCAAGTAATTCACTACTCTAAAGATTACCTTAGTAGACTACCAACTGTCTGTTAATAAAAAAGAACTAAAAATAAATAGAGAAACTCAGGTTTAAAAGATGAGAAAGCGATCAGGGGAATACTATGGAGTAAAGAGCGAAAATTTCTAATGGTGTTTTAATTTTGAATGAAATCTTTGTTTCTTACAAAAGCATTTTTAAGAAACAAAAATTGTAAAAGCATTTTAGGAATGTGTTGAATATTTGACTTGATACTGACCATGCTCGAAAGCAATCACAAGAGGCACTTGTGAAACAATCCAGGGAACAAACAGTCGTAAAAAATATTTACTTTAGCCGTTCCGCATCAAAGGCACCCAACAAAAACCAGTCGCTGATTTAAAATAAGCGCGAAATGTCCGCAACGGCGGCATTCGTTCTGCCCGGAGCAACGCGGGAACGCGCGCCATTACGCACCAAATAAATATTATTCTATCAAAGAGCATGTTTCATTTTCTTAAAGAGACAAGGCGTGGTCGTCATACTCTTTTAAAACTTGTCTTTTTATATTGCTAATAATTTTCAAATGGGAATAAATGTCATACTAAGTTATGTTACTCCGGTAAAAATAAACATTTAGGAACTTCATGTCAACTAAAACACAAACGACATCTAATTTGTGATAAATTTAAAATACTCTAAATATATAACGTCTAAGAAAATCTGTATACTGAAACTATTTTAGGGGTTAATTCAGTCCATGACAGTAAATAACTTTCCCCAATTAGCATTTATCGAAGCATGAAAAATATTTTTTGAATTTCCATACAAACTCTGAATAGATCTTGCAAGTTCAGAACGAAAGATTAAAAGACATTTCTTAAATACCTACATAGTATCCTTGCTTGAGTGATTGGATTAGGTGATTGGTGATTGAGTAGATACGTCTGTTTTTCACTTGATCGGCTAAATGTAGTACCTAAATAGATGATCTTACTTAATTATTTTTCAACCAATTTGTTCGCCGCTTCTTTTGCAACCACCCCGCAGGAACTTAGCTGAGGGTAAATACGTAGAAGATACCCAGGGCGATGAAAGAAGTCAGTTCACAGGTAGTAACCATTTAAGACGAATAAGGAACATTAGCTAAATATGTGATCCATCTAAGGCTTTATTGTCTTTCTCGCCCGAGGTGTGTATCACTAGTACCCAAATCCAGGTAGGTAGTGACTATTGGCGGACGGTAAAACGCCACTATTTTGCCCGGGGATACATAAAAATTTTGTTGTTCTCACGGCATGTGTAAGATGCCTATTTTCAGAAATCGAAAGTTTTTGTTTTATTGACCGAAAACGTGCATTTAATTTCAAAAGCAATTTCACACAAACAGTTTCTCAGTCTGAAATTCATTATATTGAAATTGGGATCACTAGGGCTGGTAACTTAGATAATTTGACAATCTACGAGTACCTTTCATATACAACTATAGATATTCTCTTTTTTATGCTTTCCAAACATTTTAGAATGAATGAAAAATATTTTATCTCGTTTTATTATATGCAACAATTGCAAAATTAAAAAATGAAAGGTAAATAATGAACTTGGCTACAATAATAGCTCTCTCTCTCTATTGACAACTTCATCCATAAACAAATAGCAAAAAACACTTTATTATAAAATATATAATTTACATAATTGTAAAATAAACACTGTAACGTACAAAAGTTTAATTCAAAAGCAATTTCACACCAACCGTTCCTCATTCTGAAATTCATTACATTTAAATTGCGATTCACTAGGGCTGGTACCTCGGATAATTTGACAGTAACATGTGAGCTATTCCTTGGGTTCATTAGCGGATGCCTAGGACGCGGGCCGAGCAGGCAGGTGCTATGTATGCGGCACGGAGAGATTAAACTCGCTGATTATGACGTACTTGCTGGTACATAAATCTGGTCTGCTCGTTTAGCTTCGTGTTAGGACCGTTAGAGAAAAACTGTTAGAATGTTTCCCAGACGTCGTCATCGTATCAGAAGTCAATTGCTGAACATGTTTTCTTGGTGTGATCGACAATTTGTGTTCACTTATTGTAACACTTTCCTTAAGGCTCCTCCCTGCGCTAGCGACCTTGAAAACACAAAAAAATTAATTTCTCTTTCTGTAAGTGAGATTATTAGAAACCCTCGTACAACTTTTTAGCTAGTATCCTGAAGTTTCATTAGAACCTCGAAAGTCATTGAAATACTATCCGGTTTAGAAACCTTTACAAAAAGAGTCAAAAATGGCCGTTTTTAGTATTTTTTGCAAAGGAAAATTCAGGGTATTTTATTTCAATGATTTTCGAGGTTCTAATGAAACTTAAGGATACTAGCTAAAAAGTTGTACGAGGGTTTCTGATAATCTCACTTACAGAAAGAGAAATTAATTTTTTTGTGTTTTCAAGGTCGTTAGCGCGGGGAGGACCCTTAACTAATACGCACATACTTATCGCTTTGGTCGTTTTTTTTTTTGTCGTCTTTAGCAAAACTTAACAAAACCGTATTACTTATTTACTTAGTATATGACGTTAGATGATATTTTTATGATTGACAGAAGTAATTAAAAATTTACGCATTGAAAAACTAGCTTCCGCAAGCAAAAATATTTAAAAATATATCGTTTTTGGTTGCCCTACCTACTTATTTTTTCGTTTTACATAACAAGTAATCATTCACAGTTAATGGGAGATGCTCATCAGTACTTATATGTAGTTAATTACTTTCAAGCAATGGTCTGATCTAAATAAAAAAAAATATAATTGAATCATATTATCTCTACGACGTTTAAAGAGCTTTGGTGCTAGTACTTTATTCTATTTTTACTTAATGTCTGCTTTGAACCCTGTTTATCGTTTAAAATACCATACAATTTTAATTGAAATAGCAGAATTTCTTGTTAATTATTTCGGTGTTGATCGTATAACCCATTTTTATTTCATTATTTAGTCTATGGTGTCCCATTGTCGGGCAAAGGAGCCTATACTAGACTACCGTTTATATGTATTCCTAATGAAAGTTATTACATTGATGATACTTTATCCTCCTTTCAACTTGATATACCAATCTCCCACTTATGTGTAATTATTAAAAATTTAAATTATTCTAATGTCACCTAGAGAATATTTTTACTATGAAAAGGGCCTGCCTATAGACACAATGCTAATCGACATGCGGCTACACATAAATTTTGACTGATGTAATTTTATTGGCTGGTTTTATTCGTTTCAATGTTATTTTTTTATACGACATAACATTAAAATGTAGATGAAGCCTGTCCCCGGTGCGTATGAATATGCATGATCTGCAAATTCTTAACAAAGAACCTTCGCACATTAGTTAGACCAATATACTCGTAGAACATTTTTTTTATGTCGGCGAGGTTTTTGGCAATGCCTAAGAAAGGTCATCAATAAAGATAGTATAAGATTAATCAACTTGTAAATAGTAATAAAATTGAACAAATGATTACCCATAGATTTAGAAGGTATAAGATGGATATAGAGCATTGTAAAATGTGACCAGAAATTAAATATTTCTGTGTAACTTTTTAAGGGTTGTTTTTGTACCTAATACACAAACTATGGGTAAAGCAGTACGATACCATCTTTCCAGTATAAGATAACTTATAAATTAACACAGTTTACAATTTGGAAAATCAAATTTTCGTGTAACGATGTTCGAGCCAGGGTGACAAAGGCTGACATGTTTTGTATGAAAACTTGTCGCATTGTCAAATTGATGCTATCTCTTTTGCTCTTATAAAGATGACACTTATCATATTATCTGTCGCACTCGGCTAGTGTGTTCTTTTTACGCAGTAAAAAAATTCTACTTCTATGTGATTACCTATAACGTGGCTGTATTTTATTTAGTGAATGCTTTACTTTAACTAGGTCCCTACTTATAACTTTTTAATATTTTACGGCGTCCAGTTGCTTTTAGATACGCCCACTGTATCCTATCCTTACCTTTAGGTTATAAACCGGGTACGCCGCTGAGCAATCGAGCTCCTAATGGTCTAAACATAATGTGCGGATACTCTTACACAGCTGAATTTTAGCAGAACATGTTCGTACACTGCCACCCGTTCGCCGTTTTTACATAAATGCCGATCTCACGTTGATAAAGACTCACAGACCGTTTGGTTCTACTTAGATCGCAAACTCTATTGGAATTTGACGTCCATTCCAACTTAATTAGTTCTCAAGGCTGTTTACAAAGTAATTGTTTTTATGTACACAACTTCCGAAGGAGAGTAATGTTTTTCTTGTTATTTGACATGTCCTGTAGGTTAAATGGCTTAATAGACCCCCCATGTCATGAGGGAGAGTGTTATCTTTTATAAGAATTTTTTAACTCTTTTCGCTGCTTTTCGCATATTTTTAGTGAATTTTCTAGTTATTTTATTTGAATCTCTTTGGTTTTCATTACAATGTACCAAAGGCTATAAAGAAAAAAACATAAACGACAAAGCATGCTGACGTCTCGTTTGTTAATAAAAAATTTGATTGTTAAATCTCATGTATTTGTCTGTATTAGATGCTTTACCTGAAGCCATTATAAATTTATAATTTAAAGATCGGTCTGGTCCAGTGCCCTCAAAAAAATACCAATCTGACGCCAAGAGCTCGAATAAAACATATTTAACCTATCATCATTAACAAACGGCAAAACCTTTACCCTGCCACTTTCCAACAGTCAGATAGTAACTTAACAGACTCTTGTAAACATCGCCTTTAATAGCATTGGCATTTGCCATTTTTGCTATCTTGCAAAAGCGAATTAGATCGAACTTTCACGATGTGCAGTGGGACAAAACATCCCTGCATACATGTTAACCAAGATTTCCTATTCAAATGTCTTGCTGTACTAATCCCCACTCCATTTAACTCATTAACCATGTTGCAAATGCGCATACGTACCGCCTTTCTGATATCAGTTACTTGAACACAATTTAAAGCCAAACTTAATCGAAACCAATTCCGTGGAATCGCACACGAAGCCATAAAAAACATGGCTATTCTGCATTTAATTAAACGTAACATAATTGCAAATACTATAGGGATAATAGGCGAACAAGAATGTCGTTATGAACTCCAATAATAATAACAAGGAACGAGTCAGACAAAAGAACATAAAGGTTGATAAACGTACGTCTCATTCGCGTATTATTTATAAGGCTTATTCACACAAGACACGGAGTAACACTGTGTGTATTTCACAAGGTATTTGTCAAGCTCCGTATACAAAGGTACGGTGTGCATACTAGGAATGGTATTGGGAAAGGCGAAGGATCGAGGCAGTATGTAAATCACAGCGTTATCGTATCGTACACTCACATACTTAATTAGCTAGATTGTTGCAGCGCCGACCCTACCTGTTAGTGCGGTGCGGGCGATTCGTTAAGTTGTCGATGTCGATGAATGTGACATTCCATGTGTTTGCATTTAAAATACAAACGACGGTCGGCGAATGCTGGGAGTTTTGTAAATTATGGGGTAATAATTCGAAATGATTAAGGAATATTTCTGAGTTACATGAATAAAGAGGAAGTGGGTAATCAACACGAGAAGTCATATCTTGATGACTCAAAACCTAATACAAATTTTAATTAGTTCATTTTAATCTACTCTTCTCAAACTAAGCAAATCCCTACTTTGTAACTACTCAAATTAGATACTTTTTTCTAAACAAACCTTTTCTATGGGAATTGTATCAAAATACAGGCTAATGACGTCATAGTTTCTTGGAGTCAAATAGCGCTCTTAATATCAGTTTTTCTGCATTAATAAATCTAAAATCCCATTGAAAATGGATATGACCATGACGAGTAACATTTTTTGTGACGTTTGATGTAACTTAACAGTGCCAAATAATTTATTTTTGATCCAGTAAAGTACTCTATTAGACTTTTAGGATGTGGACTTGTGGTGACTAAAAGCTTAATAACCCAGATTCTCAGCTCCCACCGCACCTACTGCAGGAAAACGTTGGGCGTGGCTACTATCCAGATAGATTTTGTATTAACTTGAGCCCTTCCGTGTTTTGAACGGCAGGTTAATTTACTGAGCTCGTATGCCTTGTGAGAGCTTATAGACTTATATGGCCTTTTAAGGTATGTACGTTTGAATATTATATTTTTTTACCTTTGTAACCTGAGTTTTATATGGTTAAAGTTAAACGAGACTTTAGTGAAACTACTTTACACGAGCTATCATCGTAATGTCAGCATTTTTACCCAATTCACTTAGTTTTATATTCAGTTTGCATTAACATATAGATGTTTGTTACACATCAGATCTCGCAAAAACTTAACGAATTTTAATAAAGCCTAGGTAATTTGCTATTACCTGGATTAACGCGTAGGATATTTTATTCCAGAAAATGTTATGTTTTTAGCCAATAACAAACTGACCCTTTAACCAGTAAGGAAACGCTGCTATACCAGCTTGTTATATAATTCACATCATCTAAGTATATTTAATCTCTAAAATAAATATTATTTCACATGACAAATTACACTGATCGAGCATAAAATATACATATACATACCTACCGATGTATCGATTCAGGCCCAAAAATTTCCCATCACTAAGTTGAGACAAAGCCCTATTGGCGGTCCGTCTTCAAATACTTTTTTCTTTTATCTTCACTTCTTTGGTGAAAAGGATGCGATGTATTCCTCGCTCCTTTTGTTCTCTTTTGTATTTTATGTCTTTTAGGTACCTATATTCAGGGCAACACGTAATTATTCCGATATAAGGGTGGATATCCTTAGTGTAAAATATTTTAATTTATTAGAATATTAAATCTTTTTAAACAGATTTGTAGCACATGTGTTATTTTAATATCATATATATTAATATCTGTTATTAAATCCAACGCTATTTCGATCGTTTCTGTACTTAGAATCCTCTAGTAAAAGTACTTTTCAAATATGACAGTGCTCAACACCTTCTTCTTATCGTGTGTGTTAGTGACTAACACTAGTGTCAGAGTTTTTAAACCGCCTTAAAGGCCTCTGATATGGTTTTAGGTAACGACCAATGTCAAAGACAGTGACCGGGACCGACGGCTTAACGTGCCCTCCGAAGCACGGATCATCTTACTTATCAGACAATCAGGTGATCAGCCTACAATGTCCTAACCAAACTAGGACAACAACACAAAGTCGTTGCCTCCGCCGGGAATCGAACCCGCGACCTCCGGGCATGAGGAGCCGAACGCTCTAACCACTACACCACTGAGGCAGTTAACACCGCTCAACACCGGTATTACGTGACATTATACGGATATTCTGTAGGTACTCTTACCTTTTAGTAAGTAGATATATTTAGATAAATACCTAGTTAACTGGGTATATAAGTGCAGTTTGGGAATGTCTAATCCATGTCGGATTAGACATGTAGGATTAGTGTCTTATACCTCAACAATCGTAAAATTAAAGCCAATATTTGGAATCCGCAATTTATATGAAGCTTTAATAGAAAGGTTTGTGCTTTTACATCGTCGTAAATCGGACTTGGGCAATGGGCACGCGCATGGTGTAAATTATATAAAGTATATATGGGACACGTAATAATTTAATACAAAACGAACGGAATCTAAATCTTATCTTGATATTTATTGAGCCTGACGTTTTGTGGTAAAACGCACTAAAGCGCGGCGATGAGGCAGTTCTGGCTATTGACTATATATTTACAAAGTTATGTTTTTTTACCACAAGCAATTGACTACATTGCCAAAACTTTGGCCTTTTTCATACAAATCCCTCACACAAAATTAAAAAGACGATTTTTTTTAGAGTTCCCTGCATAAATCCTAATAGAAAAGTTTAAGCTAAGACCTAACGTAAAATTGTTTTAAAGGTTGTTAGCCAAATTTATTGAAGGTAGGTTTTGATGGACGAATAAATCTTTTCTTTCTTTCTTTCTTATTAGTAAGGCTCGCTATGTTGCGAAAGAATTAATAATTTTTGCTATACGTTTTTGTAGCTTAGCTGTAGTCTTCTTCTAATCTTCGCTAAAGAGTTTCCTAAGTTAGTCTAGTTATCTTAGAGTTTAACCTCGAAAGCTTCATTTTGACATTCTAAATTTGTCTCAAATCTCGTGCGTCCTTAAAAAATACCAAGGTACTTTGAATATCTAAGGGCACTGCCACATATTCTCATGAGACTTTTGGGACAATATTTAGAATGCCGAAATAAAAGTTTATGTTCAGAAATCCCGCTTATTCCGTTTCATTCCAAAGTCAAGCATTACTTATTCCTCTGTTCTATAATTATTTTGCGCATATGACTTACACGTAACTGTCGTCCCATATTTACGATATCACTGGCCCCATCGGTGGGTAAGAGCATAAAGTATATCATAAACCTCATGCTGGAAGTGGATCACGAGTTAAACCGCAAGTAGCGCTGAGTTATGTCAACAAATTGGTGCCATCGCGACTCATGCGCATGCAAGTTTTATTTTTCAGGATTATATCGCGATGGTAATAAAGCTATAAATCTTCGAGCTTTCTGTGCATTTTTATTTTATATTTATAAATGATACATTGGATATAACTACCTAGATATTGTAGAATTTGAGGCTAAGTGTTTGTACTTCGCACTTATCTTTTTCTTCTTAAAAGAGTTATGTTATGTAGTATCATGAACGCATAAAATAGTTTCAATTAACTTCGTTAGCATTCATGAGGAATTTTATTCTGAGTTGTCTAACATTGTATTATTTGTTCCGTCATCGATATCCGGAAACCGTGTTGAGTTAAGCCTTGCGTTTTTCGTTACTTCCGGCCTAGCTTACCCTCTCTTCCGCTAGGTGGTGCTTCCTGTTTCCGTTTGTTGACACCTCCTGTATCCGGTCTAATGCTCTATGAACGTGCCGCCATGTTTTTTCATTATAGCGTCGTTTTTCGTAATCACACGTGGTCTTAGCAAAAAATTTTAACTTTTTCTGTTATTACCTTCTGAAAAGGATTTCTGTAGTGAAAAAGTTGTGAATAATTGTGAATCGTGAATGTAAAAGTGAGTTTTAAATGTGAAAGTGATTGTGAACCTCTCTTTCGCGATGCAAGAAAATGATCAGCGGCCGGGATCGCCGGCGACGCCGGCAAGCAAGAAGAGGAGTTCTTCGGAGAGTAGTGACAGCTCTTCTTCAGACTCAGATGGTCCAAGTCCCAGAAAAAGGGCTCGGGATTTGAGGTTTGAATATCTGTCGCAGCAAGTAACCTTCCTAACAAATCTGCTAACACAACAATCTCAAGTAAGTGTGGAGAATAGCGAGTCTTCTTTGACAAATAAGAAAATGCAGTGCGATACTAGGTTAATTAACGAAATTAGTCTTCAGCCGCCTCCAGGTACAAGTACAGAGAAGGCTCAGCTAAAAATTTTAGATTATACTACTGTAGTTAAAGATCCGCTTTATCCTAGATCTGATGAAAGATATCTTAAGAGGTTAGAGGAGATACAACGTTTCAGAACCTCTGAGTGGAATTCGATCCGTTTTTCTGAGGCCCAAAAGAAATACATGACTGCTCCGGGTTTTATAGAGCTTGACATAAATGAAGAAATGAAACGTTTTGAATCCCCTCCCACCGAACGACAGCATTTGGTTGAACGCTCATTCGCTGCATTAACTAATGCAATGATACTACAAAAAGAGGAGTTATGTGGTACCCTGCAAAAACTGATTAATTGGTCCGGGGAAAAGGACATAGTGTTGACCCCATCAACTCTTTTTAACAAAATTGAAGAATTATTCAGCAAAGACTCTGCATTTATGAAAGTAAGTGATGATATATTGCAAATCATGTGTGGAAGAAGATCTGAGTGTATCCGGCTCCGTAGGAGTGCAGTACTTAAACAAATACCGGATGAATATGTTGCTTCGGCTTTAGAAAATATACCTCCAAGTGTAGAACACTTATTTGATCAAGAGCTGCTAATTAAGTATATACAAAAAATAGGGGGGGCAGAGAAACTAGCTGTCAGCACCAGTGCTGCGTCATCAAGACCATATTCCAATGCCTACGCTGCAGGCCCTAGTACCAGTGGTAGTTACAAAAACAATAAAACAAAGCACACAAAAGAAAAATCTACATTTCGTTCCCATGGAACAGATGGTAATAAATCAAGATATTTCAAAAATAACAAAGGCAAGAATTCAGAAGGAGGTCCGAAACGAAATAACAAAGGTAAGAAGATTAGGCCTCGCTCACCAGCCAAGAGTAAATACCATCGACGGGCATGACTCGAGGCAATTTCAAGGGGGCTGTCTAAGGCGATATCAACATGTTTGGCACAGTATGGGAGCTCCAAAAGAGATCTGCCAGCTTCTCAGTGGTGTTCATATAACATTTGCAATGAAGCCTCCGCTGGTTTATCCATCAAAACTGATAATGAACGGTTATGCGACAAAAGTTTCACCACAGATGTCACAATTGATCAACGACATGTTAGACAGTCAAGTCCTCGAGGTAGCAGAAATGTCCCCCAGTTACCTATCCACCTTCTTTCTAATACCCAAAGAGGATGGTTCATTTCGTCCAATTTTAAATCTCAAAAGTTTGAACAAATTTGTAAAGACCAAAGAGTTTCATCTATTCAGTCATTTCCGAGTACCAACTTTCCTACAAAGCGAAGATTGGATGATAAAACTAGATTTAAGCCAGGCTTATTTTCACCTGCCGGTAGTGCAGCATCACAGAAGATTCCTCAGGGTGAGCTACCAAGGAAAATTGTACCAAATGACTTGTCTGCCCTTTGGCCTGTCATCAGCACCAAGGACTTTTGCTGCAGTGACAAATTGGGTGGCAGAATATCTAAGAAAACACAACATACGCTGCGTGGTGTACTTAGACGATTTCCTGGTTGCGAATCAGTCCAGGGTATTGCTTCAAGAACAGGTGACATTCATCACATCAGTATTTCAACGCCTGGGTTGGACAATCAACAAGAAAAAATCTGTCTTGGTTCCGACCCAATGCCTGGAGTTTCTCGGTGTTACCTGGGACACACATGCAAACACCAAGTCCCTGTCGGAACCAAAGTGCCTAACGCTACGCAGGGCACTCCAAAAGCAGATAGTAAATGGCAAGTGGTCCCTCAGACAAGCCCAATCCGTCCTGGGACGCCTAAACTTCGCCTCGTTTGTTATCCCCAGAGGGAGGCTACATTGTCGTACGATACAATTCTTCAGTCGACAGTTGCCGAAATCCCTACCCCACAAACAATTCAGAATACCCGAACCAGTACTAGCAGAGATGAAATGGTGGGTATCAATGGCTTACAGCAAGTTGCAATTACACAAGAAGCCAATTTCACATCTCCTCACCACAGATGCTTCGGAGATAGGATGGAGAGCACAACTGGGGAGGCTGAGCCTATCAGGAACTTGGACAGCGGAGCAGCAGTCTTGGCATGTAAACTGCAAGGAGTTATATGCAGTCCTGGCAGCAATTCAACACCAAAAAGATCGGATAAGGGATGCCCAGATATTACTTCAGACAGACAACAGGACAGTGGTGGCATATATAAACAAAGAAGGGGGCACCAAGTCAAAGAGGCTGTTATCACTAACCAAAGATCTATTGTTCATGTTAGATCATCTAAACGTAAATTTGACGGCCCAGTACTTCCCAGGGCGATACAACACCGACGTGGATGCGTTATCTCGCCGCAAAGCCAGTCCAGAATGGCATCTGATGACTCCAGCGACGAGCATTATATTTCAGATGTGGGGCACTCCAGAAGTGGATCTGTTTGCCTCAGAGACGGCTCATGTAGTAGAAAAATACGTGTCGATAAACCCGCACGACAAAGAAGCCCTCTTTCACAATGCTTTTCAGTTCCCATGGAAGTACAAGCTGGCTTGGGTATTCCCACCGCCCAACCTTATCCCTCAGGTACTGGCTCACCTAAACTCCGCTCAGGGTCGATTCATTCTAGTAGTTCCGAAGTGGAGCCAGGCCTTTTGGACAGCAGACCTGCAGAAGAGGTCCACCAGGAAGCCGCATCAGATCGAGAACCTTCAACATGTACTGATCGATACAAAGACAGGGAGACACCCTCCAGAAGTACACAATATATCCTTGGAGGCATGGCTGATTCAAGGTGGGCAGAATTAATAAATGGATGGGCAGAAGAAGAAAAGATGCTGTTAATGGCAAGTTGGAGAAAGCCTACTATTCGTACATACATACCAGCGTGGAATAAGTGGAAAAAATGGTGTAATGCTAATACAGTTGATTTCAAAAGTCCTGACCCTTCCATGGTTGCTCGGTATCTTGCATATCTCCACAATATTGAAGGACTGGCCTACAAAACTATTTTGGTTCATAAGTCTGTCATATCAACCTTAACGAGAACAAGTGGGCAAGATGTAACTTCTAATTTCCTAGTTAAACCAATTTTAAAGGCTATTTCTGTGTCAAAAGTAAGAATGACAAAGCCACCAATTTGGAATCCAGCCAAAGTTTTAGAATATTTAATTAATCAGAACCCAGATGAACAAAGTTTTTACCAGGTTTCAAGACGTACTGCAATATTACTGCTTCTTGCATCTGGACGCAGGGTTCATGATTTGACCTTGTTAAAAATTGAACCCTCACAAATGATTGATGATGGAAAAAGCATCACTCTGTGGCCAGCATTTGGTTCAAAGACAGACACTGTGACTAATAGACAATCTGGTTGGGAGATCAAAGAACACCCTGACAAGAATTTGAATATAGTGTACTGGATTCGTATGTTATTGACTGTATCTCAAGAACGACGGGCTGAATGTATGTGTTCAGAATTATTTACGAGTATCACTACTAGAGGCCAATGTAAACCTGCAACAAGAACTATTATTGGTGGTTGGGTCAAGTCAGTACTCAGAGAAGCTGGTGTAGAGGCATCTCCTGGGTCAGTGCGTTCAGCGGTTTCTTCTTTAAACTGATTAGAAAATTATAATATTGACGAGATACTTGCTACAGGTAATTGGAAGCAAGAACACACTTTTAGAAATTATTATAAAAGAGAAATTTGTGATTACAATAGAGTTCCTAATAAGAGTGTATCATTATCTCAGTATTTTCAAGCTGTTTAAATTATCTTTAATTTGTTGTCCATTTCTAAACTGTTTTATGTTTGATATAAACTAGATTGGTATAAATAACTTTGTTTTTATATTTATAGATTGCTATGTTGTCTCATGCAAAGTACTTACTCAAGTAAGTATTCAAGTATTAATCACATTATAGCATCTTTAATATTTAGTACCAGGAGAATTCAAACACATCACTCAACACGGTTTCCGGATATCGATGACGGAACAAATAATAGAGAGTTTTACCAACCAATAAAACTTACCTATTATTTTTCCTGAGATATCCGGAAACCGTAATAATTCCTACCTGGTACTTTACGCGTATAATGAAAAAACATGGCGGCACGTTCATAGAGCATTAGACCGGATACAGGAGGTGTCAACAAACGGAAACAGGAAGCACCACCTAGCGGAAGAGAGGGTAAGCTAGGCCGGAAGTAACGAAAAACGCAAGGCTTAACTCAACACGGTTTCCGGATATCTCAGGAAAAATAATAGGTAAGTTTTATTGGTTGGTAAAACTCTCTATTATGCGAACATGATGACGATACATAAAAGATGATGTGTAAATAACTATTTATTTACACATTACGTTTATACCTATGTCCAGCAGAGGGCTACCTGTGGCTGATATGATGATGATGATAAAGAATGATACTCATAAAGTAACCTTAATTCCAGGACACCCAAGCAGCAGCGGCAGCCCTAACATCCTTAGGGCACGTGTACACGGCCATCGGAGACTACCCGAACGCTCTCGCCAGTCATAAGCAGTGCGTACAGCTGGTGAAGCAGATGGGGGACCGCCTGCAAGAAGCAAGGGAAATCGGGAACGTCGGCGCTGTTTATTTAGCGATGGGGGAGTTTGATTCTGCAGTGGACTGTCATACGCAGCATTTGAGGCTGGCTAGGAGACTAGGAGATCAGGTATGTTTACACCCTTTTTTTTTAATATATAGGGACAAATTACACTGATTGAGCTAGCTCCAAAGTAAGTTCGAGACTTGTGTTATGGGATACTAACTCAACGATACTATATTTTATAACAAATACATATATAGATAAACATCCAAGACCCAGGACAATTTGAAAAAGGCCATTTTTCAACTTGCCCTAACTGGGAATCGAACCCAAAACCTCCGGATTGGCGGTCTAGCGTGTTGACCATTACGCCACGGAGGTCGTCATAAGTTTTATATATACTGATAAATCACACAGATTGAGCTAGCCCCAAGGTTAGTTCGAGACTTGTGTTATGGTACTAACTCAACGACAGATTATCTACCAAAACCCAGGTTAATCTAAAACGGAGTTTGAACCCGGGACCTCCAGAGTGACAGCGTGGCATGATGATCACGAGGCCACAGAGGTCGCAAAAATGTCACCCATATTATACTTACTTACCTGACGGGAGAAGGTACAACTCCGCAATGGACTTAAGTTACTACACGTAACATTACTCGTTGACTGAATATCGTGTAGGTATCTATGTTTCTCCAAGACCCACTTTTCGTATCCTTATACCTGAAAACAAGAAAATCAAGTAATCTTGAAGATAAGATCGGCTTTATTTCCTGCAAATATTACGTTAAGCCATAACAACCGTTACCATGCATAAAATTAAATGGCATCAGGCTAAATACTAGAAATTCGTAAAATCTATAATTAGAAAGTATTCGATTATTTGCAGGTGGAGGAAGCAAGAGCGTACTCAAACCTGGGATCTTCGTATCACTATCGCCGCAACTTCTCGCAAGCGATAGCATACCACGAGAACGTCCTGCGGATCGCGCAGAGCCTTGGCGACCGAGCGATTGAAGCGAGGGCGTATGCCGGGCTGGGTCATGCTGCAAGGTAAAAAAAAACTGTAACATCTTGTTCTCTAAAACTTTCTTGGCGAGTCTGGAGTTTGTACTTGTGGCCCAACGCAGACGACGGACTATCAGTGACGCACTTTTTAGTCTGTAAAAATAGAACCAATACAATCATATGCAGTAACGCACACGAGGAGCAAAAAGTCTTTTTTACGTTTTTTTTAAATACATACATGAGTTAGTTATCAAGCATTGCCAAAATATGTGACATGTTCATGAGGAGATTATAGTTCTGGGTTTATTCTAAGAATCATTTTGTCGGCAGCTTAGATAGGTTATTTCAATTATTATTTGTTTACAAATATTAGCGTTGGACCATTTGGATAAAATTTCAGATAGTATCTATTCTTAGCTAAATTTATTTAGTTTGCATTTCAAACCTATAAAATAGTTTCAGTTAATTTTTTAGACCTTATGTAGGATGAAGATTTTCATTGCAAAATGGACGAACAGTTATTGTGACCATTATTTTTGTTGGTATGTTATTAGTACTTTATGTCACTTACTCCTTTAAAGGACTGCGATATTGCGATGGCATTGATAACATTCCCATATTATTTATCTGCAGTTATTTCAACAGTGTTGCTAAATGAGCCATCTAGCATTTCCAGTCAGTCGGAAGGACTGGAATAAACTTGAATTTCAAATCATTGCCATTGCTTTTGCTTCTACAGTGTTGCTCATAAATGAGTCGTCTAGAATTACAAGACTGCTGTACCCACCCACTATTCGTAAGTTTCGTAACTTCAACATTGTTGCAAGATGTTGAAAAGCAGTAAATATTTTAGAATTTTTTGTGCAATAATTACACTTTATTCATATTTTAAATATAATTCTTAACAGTACTAACAATGTTGCATACAACCGTTTTTAAATTAACTGTTGACTTTAAAGTCATATGTTGACGCAGTTTATTATACACATGAAGTTCCTAACTTCATGATTGTCCCACAATGTTGCTGGGTGTTGAATAGATTAGAGAATATATAAAAACACTAACAACATAAACGTATCTCTCAATAGTGTTGCCTATAAGTAAATAACATCAATTATTACAACAGTATCTACTGAAATTATTATAGAGGTAATAAACCGTTGCCTTTAATATTATGTACCTAGTAAGTGTTTTAACTCTGATAAAGTTGCTGGCAACACATACTAGCAATTAAGAAATACAATAACTAAGCAGTTTTGTTTGATAATTATCACTTTATAAATGACTTAAATGTAGTCTTCACAGGAAACTTTTTACGCCAAAAAAACATATTAATTACGCGTTGCGACCGCGAAGTGAGTAAATTGTATAGTATTTTCCTGCTAGTAATTGCACATATTAATTTTATACTAAGCATCTCGGCATTGAGTAATTAGTTTTTTAGTATAACCTGGTTCAAATCGGTCAAGTTTATGGAGCAAGTGAAGTTACAAGTGAAATAACATAGTCATTCCATGTTGGTGTAGGAAAAAAGTATAGACCAAAGCTATATATTGTACCAGCTAGTTTTCTTTCCGCGTAGATCGTAAAAGCCGATCGAGGTAATGTGAATCATGCCAATAAGAGATGCGGCTATTTAGCCACCCAATGTATATTCAATTTCCTTTTTCTATGTTCACGCCCACCCACCTCCACACTAAACGTGGTCTTTATCTCAATCTATACTTAGATACACTATCAAAATATCAGTATAAAATGTTATTTATAGTTGGGATAACCATATATATATAGATACATACGTTTTCTTTGGCTTTTGATGTATCAAAAATCTTGCATATAAAGCTGTCTTTTAATTCTACTACATGACAAGTAGCTAAGAAACAAAAACTTTAGTTTTTTAATTGAAAAAAAACAAACTTGAACCGAGTATATTCGGCTGTAAAACTGAATAATTCGGCCGAATACAAATAGTGGATAAGATGCCGAATACGCCGAATACCGAATACTAAACTGATATTCGGCGCATCTCTAGTAATTAGCCAATAAATCGGAAATAAGGTTTTCAATTACACTGGTAAGTAAGGTATTATATAAGTATTGTTGTAAAATATTACAATCAACATTAAAATACACGCCATTAAGCTGCTTATACCTACTACATTGACTAATCTTTACCATTTTACCGGCATAGACCGACAGTTTTTGATAGTTTGAGATAGACTGACTAGGGTCGGACGACCATGGCGACAGGTTTTGTGGGCATACTATCGCTCGTTTGAAGAACATAAATTTCTTTTTATTATATCAGTCAAAAAATTTAAACGCTTCAAATGTAAACATTATTTGTTACAATGTGAATCTCTCTAATTATCAGGTGCGCAGGCGACTACGCGCAGGCCAAGAAGTGGCATGAACGGCAGCTGGATGTGGCGCTCGCAGCCCGAGATAAGGTAAAGTAACTATTAATTGAAAAATTATTATCGCATTAAAGTATTGCCTTAGGAAGCTGCACTATTACTTATGCTATTTAACTACTAAATGTGCTATGTACATTTTAAGGAGATAATCATACTTCTATTTATATTCTTGCCAATAAAACCTGTGCGGCAAACTGTGTCTCACGGTTCAGAATGTTGACTTTTGAAAGACAGTTTATTCTGAACTCCTTTTTTTATTCAGTGATACTGGCCATATGCAATAGGTACGTAAAAAGAAGCAAAATCATAGGTTATTCAAACCATAGAGCATTTAATCACTACGTTAATTCAAACAAATAACAGTCGTTACGTATGATGGAACATTTTCTTTTTTGGTGCAGATCAGTGCAGATCTTTATTGTATTAAATAAGCTCTGTTTTAGAGTATATGTCTTTCTTTCTAATTTGTGATTTTAGATAGTTTGTGAAGTAATGTATAATTTATGCTGATGTTTTAATTTGATTATGTTTTATTTGCAATTGTTTAAGGTTGGCGAAGGGCGTGCATGTTCAAACCTGGGCATAGTTTACCAGTTGCTGGGTGAACACGATGCTGCTTTGAAGTTACATCAAGCACATCTCTCTATTGCAAGACAATTACAGGTGCGTTTACCTATAATCTCATTATTATGGTTAGTTATCAATCATAATTACTAATTAAAATAAACGACCTACATTACTTTTTTATGTTTTACAATGTCTCCTACAACCGTAGTCATTTATGTAACAAGATATACCTAGTTTAAAAAACTAAAACCTCACTACGAAAAATTAGTAATTAGGGAGCAAAATATATATTATTTTACCCAATGTATTTATTTTTGAAATACGCTTTTTAAGCTCTTTCATTTGCCAACACGATATGATTCGATTATATTTTAGATTTTTAGGAACTTAATTTTTGGCCTATAGAGGGTGCCATATTGAAAATTTTCTTTTTGACTTCATATCGCCTATAAACAGCACGCAGCCATGGCTCTTTCAATGATACCTTATTTGTTAAGGTATCATGTTATGTAAGTACATCATAAAAGATACGAGGGAACAGATGAACGAACATACATACATAGTGGCGAAACACATAACCCTCCTTTTGGCTTCGCCGTAGTCGGATAAATAGCAATCCATAGGTTTGTACTGTTTCTCGAATCGAACTTAGAAACGCCCGAGTCACGAACGAGACTTTAAATCTTAGGAACCAAAAAGATGAAAAAGTACCAGACTACTTAGTTACGATTTATAACTAAATATTTTAAACACGGTTTTACTCACGTTGTGTAGTCGGAAAAGGCCGACTAGTTTCGATCGGTTCAGGCGATCAGGGTGAATGTTACGACGACTAAGTATGTCTTCTCACGTTAGTTTTTAATAATATTATAATGAATATATATAATTAATCATTAGTTACAAATATGACAATATATATTTTTTTAATTTTAGGATAAAGCCGGCATGGGCCGTGCATATGGCAATATAGGCAACGCGTACTCAGCAGCGGGCTTCTACGAGCAGGCCATCAAGTACCACAAACAAGAACTGACGATATCCAAAGAAGTCCACGACAGAAGCTCCGAGGCGTCCACGCATGGGAACCTGGCGGTGGCCTACCAGGCTTTAGGGGCCCATGATATGGCGCTGTTCCATTACAGAGCTCATTTAGGTAAGCAAGTTAAATATATATAAAAAATATGTACTGGACAAAGGTATTACCTGTGGTCCCACCGGCTAGACCCACTGGTGGGTCCACAGGTATTTCTTGTCACACACAGTTAAAATAACAAGGTGTTTGAGCAGAATATACCTATATATGTTTGAGTAAGGTACCTTAGATATAAAGTCTTTTTTGCAAAGCGTATGATTCACTATAGAAAATAATTTTCCCCATAGTATAAAAATTTCTCGAGCTCCTCCGTGCTTCAAAAGGCACGTATAAGTAGTTGTTCCCGGCTGTCATCATTGCATGGCAGTCTTCAAGCTACGTCTTTTGCCTTTACGCGCAGCTTAAAAAGTCTGACACCAGTGTTGGCTACTTACACACACGAAAAACAACAAAACAACTAAAGTGTGTAATTTAGATAAATAATTTTGGGATCCATTTTAGCTAGTTTAGTAAGTAGCATGTATTTTTTACTTGCAAACTACACGTTACATTCGATTTTACTATAGCTTTTATTATATATTTTTTTACATATAAATATTTTCAAATACAGGAATTGCCCGGGAGCTAAAAGACGCCGCAGGTGAAGCCTGCGCTCTGCTAAATCTCGGCAACTGTCTCTCCTCTCGAGGGGAGTTCTCTCAAGCAGTGCCGTACTACGAGCAACACCTGATGCTGTCGCAGGAGTTGGGAGATGTTACTGCCGAAGCCAAGGCGTGCCATTTCCTGGGATACGCTCATTATTGTCTCGGCAACTACAGGGAGGCAGTGAGGTAAGTTGTATTTTCTTCTTCAACCATACTGCCGCTACTATCATCTCAGATTATCACACTCTTCTTGGTCTTCGCAACTGCCTTTCCTTCAAGTCAGAGTTCTTTCAACATGCCTTCATGCTGATGTCACTGCGGCAGCTAAGGTGTCTCTTCCTGGGATAAGCTTATTTTTGTCAGGAATTATAACAGAGAAGCAGTGAAGTAAATCTTTATTTCTTTTTTACCACTTTCTTCATTTTAATTCAATGGTTACTCGCAGCCTTTAGCCTTTTAAAATAAGTTGAGTCCATCGAAGCACCACTCGGTGGATTTTTATTATAATTTAAAGAGCAATTGAGTTCGAAAGGCGTAAAAAAATTATTATTGACCTGAATAAACATAGACCACATACTTTCTTGACAAAAGCACTTAGTGGTGAGTAATTTGTAAGCTGTCGTTTTGTTTCAGATACTACGACCAAGACCTTTCTCTCGCCAAAGACCTTCAGGACAAGATGAACATGGGTCGTGCTTACTGCAACCTTGGTCTCGCTCACCTTGCACTCGGTAACTTGGAAACTGCTTTGGAATGCCAGAAATACTTCCTGGCAATCGCCCATATGACGCAACATCTGCAAGGGAAATTCAGGGCTCTGGGAAACATTGGAGACGTACTGATCAAGATGGGGGATGTGGAAGAGGCTGTTAAAATGTATCAGAGGCAGCTTGGGTTCGCAAGACAGGTGGGTTTATTGCGGAAGCAAAAGTTTGATTCATATTTATATCAAAAAGGTGTTCCTTGTTTCGTAAATACTCTTATTTTTATTCTTTAACCTGTCATCTGTGAGTTTTACTCATAGACATAGAATTTTTTTACTATGGTTTTACTATTGTGTCTGGTATTTCGCACAGACAACAGGTTAAAAAAGTTTATGCTCGAAATATTACCTACACATATAGTAAAACTAGTATTGTTCTGCTCTCAGGCTCGTGACAGATCTCTAGAAGCGGCAGCTTGCGGTGCGTTAGGTTTGGCCCGAAGACTGCAAAGAAGATTGGACGCTGCTTTGGGGCATCACACACAGGTACATGCATACATCATCAATACAATTTCTTTTTAATGTACTTAGCTTTGTTTTAAATTTTTGTAACTAAAGGCCCATTTACACAGTGCAAGTTTCTTGCCTGTTGCACCCAATTTAATTGAAGCAATAATATATCATTTATATTTTAGACCATGCAATTCATCTATTGCTTCAACATAAATTATGTATATATATATATATATATATACATAATTTATGTATATATTATTTTATATATATATAGTATATATATATTAATTTATATATATATATATATATATATATATATATATATATATATATATAATGCAATAAGCAAGACACTTTGACTTCTACCCGTTATGCCCATTTATTGCATCCTTTCGCTGATATTTGGTTGACTGGAAGATATCCCATTATGGGATAAGTCCGCCTTTGTACCTACAAATTTTAAGGTTTGTTATTGTTCCTATGTTTGTAATGTTTATGTACACTAAAGATATATACAACAACAACAAGAAACACGCACTGAGTTAATGGAGCCTAATACATCGACATTTGAACTAAATTCCCTTGTTTCTCCCACAGGAGCTCACATTGCGCCAAGAAGCAGGAGACGCAGCCGGCGAAGCCAGAGCTCACTCGCACTTGGGTGCTGTTCATATGGCACTCGGGCATTACTCGCACGCCGCTAGATGTTATCGGGTACGATAAATTACTTTTTTGTATAAATACCTTTTTAACAAAATTTACGGTCAAAGCCCAATGATTAGCTTAGTTTTTCTTGTAAGTAAACAAAACCCATCTAATATACCAAACATCATACTGATAAAGATAGATGATGAGAGATTTTTCTCCCCCCTAGATCTATCAAGCTTTATTTATCGGATACAATATTGCTGGTTTGTGAGGAAAAGTATTGATTAATTTTTAATTTGTTGTTTCAGGAACAATTAGAAAGAGCACAAGAACTACAAGATTGCGCTTTGGAAGCACAAGCGTATGGTAATCTAGGAATAGCCAAACTTAACATGGGACATTATGAGGACGCCATTGGATATTTAGAACAGGTACTAAACCGACAGTTTAAGATATCAAGACAAAGACTTACTTTCCGGCATTTATTTTTATTTTTTCCTATGTCCACTAAGGTAGTGTCTTTACTAAAGTCTTACTTAGATACAAACGTTATTCCTCTAATATAGTTATATATTATACCTTCTTAAATAAAGAGGATGCTCCCATGCTGGTCTGGGAGAAATAAAAAAACTTAGAATGTACCAGCTGCTTCTCTTCCCACGCAGATCGTAAAAGCCGATCGAGGGAATGGGCAAAAATGCAAATCATGTTAACAGGCGATGCGGCTAGCAACCCATCACTGTATTGATTGCTTTTCCATCTTCTCGCCCACCATGACGCTAAAAGTAGCTTTTGGGTCTTGCGGTCCTGGGCTCTGCATAGAACCGCAAGACCCAAAATGCTCTGTCTGCCCCATTAGGGATAAAGACGTGATAGTATGTATGTATGTATGTTAAATAAGGAGATAATTATTTTACAGTTTTTGATATTTGCATCATTTATTTTTTTACGTGAAACGAGTTTACCTCGTAGGTTTGTGTACTTACTAAAATAGATGAATAATCGTTGTTTTAATTTTTGTCTTTTTCAGCAACTAGCCATCCTCGAACGTGTAAATACGCCGACGTGTCAACTCGAGAAGGCGCGGGCACTTGGCTCGTTAGGCGACTGCTACGACGCGCTCGGCGACCCGGAGGAGGCCGCCAAGTACCACGAGCAGCACCTGGCGGCAGCGCTCAAGCTTGACAACGCCAGGGAGCAAGAGAGAGCGTATCGCGGACTTGGATTAAGCCACAAGTTAGTACACAGCGAAGAGCTAGCAGCTGGCAACTTATCTTTTGAATTTGTGATATGTACCTACTTAATGATGGCACTGCATATAGTTACATTTTCTGACCATTAAGGCCCATTTAGATGGTCCAAGTTTATTGCCTGTTGCATGCCATTTCATTGAAGCAATAAATGATTTTTATGATATGTTTAGACCGTACAAGTTATCTATTTCTTCAATAAAATGGTACCTATGCAACAGGCAAGAAACTGTCTAAATGGGCCTTTACATTAGTTGACCAGACTGGGCATTTTGTGACTTATTGCCTGATATCAGAAATGAACAAAAAGACTAGAGAAGATAAAGGAGAAGGTGAACGTCGTGTCGTACAACGAAGTAAAACAGCTAGAGGACGAGAGAGACAAATGGAAGATAATTCATACTTCACCGACTTAGCTCTTAAATGTAGATGATGATGAATACGTGAGAGTGACTAGTGGAAAGATGAGTCCGACCAACCCCTCAAGCTTTTATATCGCTTGCTTATACTTTACAATTAATCGGTATTCTTAAAAACGCTGTTTGTCCTTAGGTCCATCGGCAACCTCCAACAAGCCTTAGTATGCCTCGAAAAGAGACTAGTGGTGTCGCACGAGTTGGGGATGCCTGAAGCAAAAGCTCAGGCATATGGAGAACTAGGCGCTTTGCACATCGCGCTCAGCAACTTGGACCAGGCTGTGTCATGTCTGGAGCATCAGAAGAATATTGCCAAGTTAGTATCTTGTAATTTGACAAAGGATAAAATGAGATGGAGAAAGCTGACATGATGTATCGACTCCACATAATAGTGGGATAGAGACATGAGAGAAAAATAAGGAGGAGGATCCTCCTGTTAGCTACAGATACAGTCTGACAGGTAGAGTATTTCGCACGATCTTGAACCGGCATAGTATGAATGTTTCTACTGCATTTTCCACGTATTTTATGCACTTGGACTTGACCATAGTCTAGTGTGAGTCCTTAACTTTGAAACGCCTAAATATCATCCCCAACATCACAATTCTGTCTCTTCATCAATGATTTGTAACATCATGGAAACTGCACTAGGGTCGTCGAAATATCTGGCAAAAATTTTATTAATCGCGAAAAGTCGCGTAATACTTCTTGTGACATAAGTAATAGCTTATTTGCAAAAAACATATGGTCCTGTAAAACTTCTTCGATTCACAATTGACAGTTCGTAGGTATAAGTAATCACATGGATCCGTAAATAAATAAACAAAAAGTAATATATGTAAGTTTACGAAACTTCTCTGTTTACAGGGAACTAAACAACCAGATAATGGAAGCCGAGGCGTGCCACTCGCTGGGCGTCGCGCAGCACGCGCGCTGCGACCACGCGGCCGCCGTGCGGCACCATCGCGCTGAGTTGGAACTCGCGCATCGACTCGGACTAACACATCTGCAGGTAATACAGTCAACTGGCCACCTTTTTATTTGAAAAAATAAACTTAACAAAATAAATAACTTTCAAAAAAAGATTTTAAAGATTGATTTTCTTAAGACAGACTTCACACTGTTGCTTCTGATTCAACTTCACTTGTATCATGCATGAGGTTCACAATGACCAAACAGATGATCAAGAATAAGATTTTGATCACATTTAGCGAAGATATCAGCATCATCATCATTTTAGCCACATAACGTCTACTGCTGGACATAGACCTCTCCCAAGGATTTCCAAGAAGACGGACCGAAGATATTACATAACATAAATACAAAAAACATATAATTGATAACTTCTTTTTAAAGTCGGTTAAAAATGTATTTCAGGCGCGAGCTTGCGGCGGGTTAGGAGCTGCTCACGCGTCGATGGGCGCTCACGCAGAGGCCGCGCGTTGGCACGAGTCGAGGCTCAGACATGCAACTGCCGCTGGTACGTACTTACAACTTGCAACTCATTATTTCCTCTTTTGTGCCACTTGACCAACTATCAAACATATCAATTTGTTCCATTTTGAATTATCAGACCATTTATAAAATAGGATGCCACTCATCTCATTAAAATCTGTTAAAAAGTTGAGTTTTTCGTAAAAAACTTCCTATCTGTGGTTATAACTATTTATTATCAGTTTTGTAAATGTGTGATCATTTTCTAGGTGACACACGAGGCCGAGCTCAGGCATTAGCGGATTTAGGGCGTGCGCACTTAGCCATGGGCGCTTGTGGCAGTGCCGTCTCCTACCTGCGACAGGCACTGGCCGCTACTGAAGGACTGGCTGATGCTGACGAAGAGGTAACTTCCACATTTCTCATCGTTATCTCTATACCAGATTGGTGGAGAACTGTTGTTTATATTTTATACATCTGCAAAAAGTAAATATTTTGTCGACGCTCCCGAAAATTCTAAATCTAGTCTTCCACCTACTGCAATTAAATCAGTCGATTAATTTCTGAACTACGATCAGACATAAGCTTCAAGTCTTTTTGAGGGATTCATAAATTACTTTCTCTTCTAGGCTCGAGTTCGACATAGACTCGGCTTCGCTCTGTGGGCTTCTGGCGAGTTGGAAGAAGCAAAGGAACAGCTACAGGCAGCCCTCTCAGTGCTCGAGTCCGGCAGTGAGAAACATAGGGATCGCAAGGTCGTCGCTTTGTATACGTCCACGCAGCACGCTTTACAGAGAGTGTTAGTGGGTAAGTTGATCTTTTTATCTTTAGGGAAGAAAATATCAAAGGACTGTATTCATACAGTCCTTTGATATGTACATGTTAGTTCACTAAGATGTACATAATTTTTACAAGTGGCACATACATTGTAATATGTGAAGATGTTTTTATCGGCTAGTAGATATTTAAATTTTTTGTAAATATTTTTTGTTGATGCTGTTGATCTTCCGAATAAATAAAATATAGTTGACCAATAAAACGTAAGTAATTTATTGGTCAATACTAAATTTTTAGAGGCAGTCTCTCTTTATTAATCTTTTACACGGGCTTGGACTTCCCAATGATACAAAAGGAACAGTAGAATGTTGGTGGGAATGTGAAATCTAAATAAAATATTTATTCTCTTGTTTGAACAGAACTTGGACGACATCCTGAAGCGCTGGTGGTGGCCGAAAGAGGTCGCTGTCGATCGCTTGACTCGGTCATAGAAAAACCCACTAGCACTCTCAATCAGACTAATCTAGAACTACATGCCACACAGAGGTAAGTTATAACATACGTCTACGTACTACGTATTATTGTAGTCGATTCGAGGCTTGCTTCATCATGATTTTCCTTTTCATATTGGCAAAAAACTAAAAAAGTGTTAGTATCAACGCCTATATCAATCACCTAAAGTGCAGTGTACCGCTCAAATGTGTCCTAATAACGTTATGAACTTGTGCTTACAGAGCTTCACCAGAAGACGCAACTAAGGACCGGCCTGATTCCTGGAGCCCATCCACCGTGGACCAAGTGCTCGAAGTGGTCAACAAACAGAAGGCTCCCGTACTGTACTACAGTTTGGCTGCTGGGCGACTGTACTCATGGCTTCTTCAACCACATAAGGGTAAGTATCTAAAATTTTACTTGTTTTATTGCATCAATTAACTTTATAACCCAGTTTACCAGTCAGTATTTTCTTAAAGTTACAATATGAACTGCTACCTACCTAAGTGAATTGTTTTTAAGCTAGTTTATAATTTTCAGGCATTCTTAGATTCAATCAGGTGTCTCTAACGGAAGAGACTGAAGACAACGACAACAGTCTGCCAGACATCAGCCCCGATGACCTGCAACCTAATAATGGTAAAATCTATATGAATAACCAAGCTTCCACTTCTGACACCCTGAGCAAAATAGGGCTTGAAACTCGATAAAACTATGTTATAGCAGAAATACAAGCATGCCAGGAATAAATTTGTGATGTCACTAGTTGATATTAACAATGTCACAGTTTAAACTCCTTTGTACTGTTTAATTATTAATATTGCTTTTAGATCTGCCCTTTCTAGCATGCATGAGTCAGATATTCTAAGCAGGTCAACATATGGTTTCAGGTGGATTAGGTAAACTAGAGAGATGCATCAGCGAGTGGTCGAACTGGCTGAAGACAGCTGCAGAAAGACGAAACGACACAGACGACCAGTGGGACCCCGACGATCGACCCAGCACGGGACTCGCCAGGATGGTGAGGATCACTTTAAAATGAAAAAGATCTAGTTTCCGTTAAGTTTAACTACTTTTTGGAGAATTTATAATTTTAGTTCATGTTTATTTATATTAGTCCACTACTAGTTTAAATTTACTGGATATTGTTGCAGGGGTAGATAATGATGTTATCAAACTACTTACCTAATTGTAAACTTTGTTGATTAGATTTTTTTCCACTGTGTTTGTGATATTAACTCAACGATTTATTTTACTTATATTTTATGATAAATAAGATAGGTACTTGTTAATATCCAAGCAAACACAGGTAACATATTTTTTCATAGTAATGCCACTTTATATATTCCTTTGTTTGACAGGTGACAAGGAACCATCTTCTGAACTCTTCAAATTATTCGTTGAGCTCTCTATTCAGCGTGGGCTCGGTAGGCGGGTCCGTGGCTGGGTCTGTGGCCAGCCTGCAAGGATCGACTAGGTATGTGCTTGTAATATTTATTAACTGTTAGACAAAACAGGTCTCTATTTACAATTTCTCCTTTCATGATCGGCATTCGAGATAAAACGATGTGTTCGATTAAAAGTACGGACACCCAAGTTTACGCCTATTCCCTTGGTCAACTTCTATGACCTGCACAAGAAAGACACAACAACAACTTCTTTAAGTACTTACAGAACAGAAGTGGAAGAAGTTGTAGCAAGACACTTTTTGTTTTTGCACGCCTTATAAGCAGAGCAAACGAGGTAGTGCATTACTCTCAACATTAACATGTCAAGCATGTTTTTCTAATCTTCTATTTAACATGGCCAATGGAAGTACCTAACATATTATTCAACTAAACAGGTCGAGCGTACACGGTCCCCGTAAGAAGCAACCATCTTGGCAAGGTCCACCGTGCCTGACGTCGCTATACCAAATGCTGATCGCTCCCTTTGAAGATCTACTGCCAACGTCTTGCAACAATAATCACGGTAACTTTTAAGTGAAGCAACGAAAATTATTAATTTTAATACTTTGTATAATGTGCATTGCTATTGAAAATTTTTGAATCTGCAATTCACTTTAATTTTTGTCAACAATTCACTTTTAAAAAATCAGGTATCGGAATAAGGCAGATACTTATAAACACCCAAATGAAGTATTTACCTGGGTCAAAATAAATTATTTGGTACTGTTAAGGAAATAAAATGTTACAAAATAATGTCACTTGTGTTATTGATTTTTAATGTGATTTAAGATTTATTATTGCAGAAAACCTGATATTAAGAGCGCTCTTGACTCCAAGAAACTATGACAATAAGAAAATGTTTGTTTTGACGTTTAGAAAAATGATTTGACTTGTTGGGAAACAGCGGATATAAAAAATTCTGAACCATTAAGTTAGATGAGACGCGTTCGAAGCGTTTCAGGTTTTTGTCTCACTCTTACTTTTTTTACAGCCTCTCATGGTCGTCGTGGCTGCGGCGGTCGTCGCGAGCTCGTCTTAGTTATAGAGGGCGCTCTATACGCTTGCCCTTGGGGCGCCCTGCGAGGGGGGGCTGACACGGAGCCGCTCTGCGAACGATACGCCTTGCTAGCTGCGCCTGCGTTACGTCATCAGCGGCACCAGAGACAACGCGCCGCCAACAGGGTTCACCACGAACATGGTGAGTAATGAGGAGGCAACTCTACACTGACGAGAAGCCATTAGAACGATGCTAACGCTTCCTTTACGAGGCTAGCCCTAGCGCCAATTAAGTCAAATAGTCGATAACCGACTTAGGCTTTAAAGTCTTTGCACATCATCATCATCTTCCTCGCCTTCTCCCCATTTGGGGTCGGCTCTGTATGTCAACTCCCTCCACAGTTTTCTATCATTTACCACATTTGTACTAACCCCTCTCTCCTCCATATCCTGCTTTACACAATCCCCCCAAGTCTTTAAAAACGTAAAGCTTTGCTCGCTTAGGTATATTTTGAAATGGATTCAGGCGTGATCATCTTTCGAGACCAAAACGAACGAAACCAGTTCAACTTTTACATCTAAAACGTGGAGGCCATTTTCTGCACTTCACCATTTTGTTATTGCCGTGACGTGAACCGTCTATATATTATCGTCACAGGTGCAACCACCGTTCCTGGCAGCAGCTCGGAGGCAGGCATGCGCTGCCTGGTGGTGGGCGGCGCGCGCGTGGGCTCGCGCTGGGCCGCGCCCGCCGCCATGCTCAAGGAGGCGGACCTGGTCGCCGACATGCTGCGGGTGACACCACTCACTGACTATCAGGTAAAATCTAATGCATGATAGATGATAGATGAACATGACCAGAAGTTAGTTTGTTGACGTTTCAGAATCTTCGTTCCTACTTTTGAATATCCTGATTTCACGATCACTATCTCTTTGTAGTTGGTCAAAACTTACTAGGTTACATTACAGAACTACCTGCCCGATATTGAATGTGAATAGTAACCTTATCGTAGATGTTTAACAGCGGGCTAATCAGCAACTTCAATCCATGAAACCGAACAATTTAAAACCCTACGTAAAAGGGTTTGGAGTATCTATTGGCATAGTTACAAAAGATGAGACTATAAAAAACTTCTCTGAAGACTGCCATATTAAAGACGCGTGTTCACTTCCAGGCGTCCAAAGAAGCTGTTCTGGCTCAACTGCCACAAGCGGAATGCGTGCACTTCGCCACTCACATTTGCTGGAAGACGCCTGCCATTGTTCTCAGCCCAGGAGAAGTGGTAAGTTATGGAAGACTCTGCCTGGAATACCTAATACCTAGTACCTGTTTAATCAGATTCTATTTCTATATGATGGAACTTGGCAAAGTACAAGATATAAACAAATAATTTATTGTTATTTTAATAATTTTCTTTCTTTATAGGTGGACTCTCAAGCCAAGCGTCTTTTGAATACCAGCGTTGGCAGCGCTGCTGATACTTCCACTGAAAACGAGGAAGAAAGTGTGTATCTTCAAATAAAATCTTATGGGCATCAAATTACGAAGAACAGACGATTCAATGAAATTAACAAAATATTACGTTTTAGATGCAGAATTACCTCCAAGCAACGAAGAACTGCCACCAGCTTCAGAATACATGTTGACTGCAACAGAGATCATGAGTTTGAAGATCACTGCTAGATTGGTAAGAAACCATCGATAGTTATACTTATATCTTATACATAGATACATACATATTTTCACGCCTGTTTCCCATGGGGGTAGGCAGAGACCTCTTTTGCTCGTCAACACTCATAACTCTTTTCATGCACGCTCTCCGGTCAAAAATTGTTATTAGATCTTATGCTGTTCGTTATCATTATCTAGTGTAACATAGTTCACCTGCCGCAAAATTCTTCCGTGTTATCTGCCTAAATATCCTTGTCACGTTCATAGGTGGTGATCTCATGCGCACCGTCAAGCGCCGCCCTCCAAGGTTCATCGTCGGAAGAGACCGAAGACGTTTCCTCAGCAGGAGAAGGCGTGTCCCGACTTTGCAGAGCACTGTTGGCTGCGGGCGCGCAAGCTGTGCTTCTGACACTCTGGCCAGCGCCACAGGATACTGCCACCAAAATATTGTACAGAGCGCTATATTCTGCATTGCTGCAGGGAAGCAGAGTTGCCAAGTGAGTGCTCGATATCTTACAACTTTATTTATCAAACATGGTCGTGATAAGGTACGTGTAGAAAAGGAGAGAATACCACATACGAGAGCGCGGCATAGGTACTTGTTGCGTAACAGATATCAGAGAAATAAGTATAGGCAGACTCCAAGTCAAATAACTACCTAACTGAATTTTGAGACCTCAAGAACTGAGCATGTTTATTCTGCTGACTACTCACAAGACAAAAAAGCAAAAAAGCATCATTTTATGTCAACAAATTCTATGACTAAACCCTTATGTTAGAAATCATCTTTATGTTATTGACTCGGTTATCTTCGTTTCCGTTCCTTATTCCCTAGACTTCCTCAAATATTTCAAAACCAAAATTTGCCAAATCAATGCAGCGGTTTTCCAATTTTAGAGAGACTAACGAACAGCAATTCATTTTTACTATATAAGAATGATTTTCTTTCCCAACCGCCAAGCTTCACTTTTATGATTATTAGAGTCATTGGCACTTTCGCCATCGCCAACGAATGAGAAGAAGCCAATGCATATCCTTTTTGCAGGGCTCTCGGCGACGCGATGCAAACCGTGCGGCACACGAAACACTTCGCACACCCGGCCCACTGGGCTGGCCTGGTCCTGCTGGGAGGGAACGTCCGACTCAGCAACAAGGTGGCTCTCATGGGGCAGGCGCTGTGCGAACTGCTGGCTGCTCCTGATAAATGCCGGTGAGTATTTTCTTCTTAATATACACTTCGTTCTTTGAAAGTTCACTTTAGCATTTTTAACAAAGTTTTTTTTGACGACCTCCGTGGCGTAGTGGGTCACCATGCTAGTCCGCCACCCAGAGGTTCCGGTCAGGGCAAGTTGGAAAATGGCCTTTTTCAAACTGTCCTGGGTCTTGGATGTTTATCTATATATGTATTTGTTATAAAATATAGTACCGTTGAGTTAATATCCCATAACACAAGTCTCGAACTTATCTTGGGGCTATCTCAATCAGTGTAATTTTTCCCTAATTATTTATTTATTTATTACTAGATCTTCATCGAATTCTTCTTCTTAGCGAGTCGGAATGGCTTTTTTATTAGGTATAGACCAGTATGTGGCCACACTTACTACCCTGTAATTAGCCGAGTTTAAATCATCTAATATACAAGAAGTCGAGCAGTTTTGGCATGACTGAAGATGGACCATGCTTTGAACAGTTCCACATTCACAAAGGTCGTTATTTGAAAAACCCCATTTGACTAGGTTCTTGCGACATGTCCATGTCATTCGTCGAATTATAATAAGATGTCCTTTATGTATTCACATCTCTTAGCTGGTAGTTTGGAAACGACTGACTTATTTGTAAAACGTCATTATTTACTGAATTTGATTGTTCTAGGGATGCTCTGCGCGTCTGCCTGCATTTAGTGGAGAAGTCACTGCAGAGAATAGTACGTGGCCAAAAGAACGCCATGTACACCACACAGAAGAGCATCGAGAACAAAGCTAACAATGCCACTGGCTGGAAGGAGCTCCTCATGAGCGTTGGATTCAGGTAAACACCAAGTTTTATGTGCTTAATTTTTTTTTATTACAACTAACGTAAGAAACAAACATATTTAGCATGTCAGTAGAGTTAACTCCCGTACGCAAAGACGTCTTCGTTCAGCGTCCTCTTGTCACATTCGCCCGGATGAAGACCTCCGGATGAGGTCGAAATATGTCGACCAGTAACCAAACTTAACATACGTACATAATAATAAGCCTGTTTCCCACAGGGGTAGGCAGTGACTATGGACCTCCACTTGCTACGATCCTGACAAACCTCTTTTGCTTCATTTAAACTCATCAGTAACTCGTTAACTAATGCTTATATGGTTTTAAAATAATTTGCTGAGCATGTAACACTCGCTTTAAAATGTTTTTATAAGCCAACTTTTCCTTTTTTTGCCAGGTTCGAACCAGCTGCGAATGGCATTCCATCAAGCGTGTTCTTCCCGCAAAGCGATCCTGAAGAAAGACTGACGCAATGCTCTGCTAGCCTGCAGGCTCTACTAGGTAAGAGACTCTAATCACATGTACTCTATCTATATACCTACATGTTTTTCTTCTTAAAGTAGTGCTTAGCTCCTACGATACACTTCGGATTGCGGAAAAAATTTAGTACATACTAAATTTACCTTGGCGCCTACCGAAAATTAGAGAATATTTGGTGCTTTTATTTGAGGTCTACTTATTTCAAATCTTGTAGAAGAAATGTAAAGTATGGTTTTTGAACTTTTATCGTGGTTTCAGGACTGACCCCCACCACGCTGCAAGCCCTGTCGAAGCTGATTTCAAACGGTGACGTAGCCGATGACATCATCGGTGTGATTCGCTCCGTCATCTCGCAGTTTTCGGTGAAGAACAGCGAAACGGAGACCATCGAAGTTGCCGTGAACGTCCGGTAACAAATCAACCATATTCTAATATGAACCAAATAGATTGACTACATAAAGGTTAAAATATAAATAATTTATATTTTTCTCATAAATAAACAAGGTTATGGGTAACATCAGATTTGTAATATGGCAAGCCTCAAAAGCGCAGGGTTTGAGGTAGTGCGTTACTCCCAACATGTCAGGGTCAAGCATTTTTCTTAAGAAATTGAGATAAATAAAGGAAGGTGAAAAAGAAGATTATGACTAGAGCGAAGCACATTGCTGTCAGATTACACGAGTATTTACAAAGATAGAACTCTATACATAGAGAATAACAATTCTCATTATGAGAAAGTTATTTTAACGTTTGGAAATTCGCAGATTATGGAGAGTGAACGGGTGCCATGAACTGCTGGCATCCCTTGGCTTTGATTTGGCGGAAGTGGGCCAGGACGAAGTGATGCTCCGTACCGGCAAGCCTGCCAACCGAAGACACATCCAGTTCGTCTTGCAGGCCCTGCTTGCATTATTCGGTAAGATAACACCACTTACAACAGTACGAGTTAAATAAAAAGTAGTTATAGCAAGACAGGAATACATTTAAGGTTAAGAGGTACAGCGGACAAACACATTAAATATCTACACTATTTACAGCACGATAACAGGAAAGTTAGGTTTTGAACTACGTGGGATAACGTTTCTGCTTCAGAGGATTTCACGTTTCCATTGATAAATATAAAAATACGTTTCTGTTACAGATACCCAAGAAGCGCCACGAAGCCTCAGCCTGGAATCGAGCTCAAGTGTGGAGTCGCTGGCGTCCCTCGACGATGGCGACTTGGAGCCGCATTCTGACGGAGAGCCGCCGCCAAGGCAACATAGACGTAAGTATTCTTGAAAAGCCTGCCATGCCACTGTAGATATTTTCGCTGAGGTTTACAAATTTTTGGTCTTTTTGCAGAAGAAAATGTGTCATCAGTACCGCCTCCACCACTGCCGCTGGGATCATGCGGTGGCGCCTTCACAATGTACGTGCGAGGATCGGCGGCCTCGTCGGAAGTCGGGCGAGGGGAGCCCGACGGCAGGACGGCACCTCCTCCCGCACCGCCGCCACCCCGGTATCGCGGAGAAAGCGACGCAGCCTTCACTCCATCACCTCCCGCCGCGCCACAACCCACTGCAGCACCTCCTAGGGATGTATCCTTAGCGTTAGCGCACCAAACTAAGATCAGAACTCTGTACACGAGAAGACCCCCGTCCGACGAATCTGACTGGGAGAGTTCTGGTCACGACACCGTTCTTAGAAGACGACCTGAACATGCCCATACGAGATATTTAGACGCATTCTATGATTTAGCAGCTTCACAACCGAGGAGAAGCGAAGAAGATAAGACCGATCAGGCGCTTAACCAACCTTCCACTTCCAAACGTGTTCCACGACCAAAAATGGGCACCAGTAGTCGAGATTCCATGGCTCAAGTGCGGCATATGAGTGGTGAGCTGACTCCTACAATATCCGAAGTTTACCACGAGAGGAACATAGGTCTAGGCCTCGCCCCGCCCCTGGCCGAGTTGCTTCTCGCAGAAGACTCGAAGACCGAAATGAGAGCAGCCAGTTCTAGCGAAAACCTTTTGCTGCAGAACTTGGAGAAATTGGGACTTCTTGGAGAAGCCAGTGAAACTGATGAAAGATGGTGCTCTACGAATACTTCCCGGCCGTGGCTTTCGGCTCCACCCCTAGAGACAGACGTGCAGGGTTCAGATTTGACGACAGCTGAAATTATTGAAAGGCAAACAAAGTTCAAGAAGGATATTGAACCAAAGAGGAAAGAGGAAAATGCGTATGAGTTGAAACCGAAAGAAGAAACTCCCGGGCCGAGCGTCTTAGAGAAACGTTCTGTTTCCCCTTTCTCGGAACTCTCTCGAAGAGACGAGGGTGATGGCAGGAGTATTGCTGATTCCCACTCATCATATAAGGCGTTAGTATTGAGTCCTCGAACTCCGTACTTACCTGAGGAAGGAGAAGCTCCGATGCCGAGTACCGAAGGTGGGAAAACGCATCCGCGGCCCAGACGACCTCCTGTGCCAAGGACAAGACCTGCTTACACCACTCTTGATTTTCCATCAAATAAATAAAAATGATAAATAAGAGGAAGAGGGTATTTATAAACAATAAAAGATACTCGCAAATAAATAACTATAAGAAATTAATTTACAAGATATTTGTTATTGGCATGATGATACTCATAAAGGAAAATGTAAATATTTCGTTTAGTAGTTCCATATTCATATGATCATATATTTTATTTTTAAGCTTTATTCCATTTACGGCTATGAATATTTGTCTAGATACTCCAAATGAAGTGATTTGTAGATTAACAATATTTTGTACGTTATTATGTCTTCGCGTAACATCACGTAGTGTAATACTTTTCTATCGGCATTAAGTAATTATATATTTTGCTATTTATTTGTAATTATAATTATGCGTTAATTAATTTCATTGTACATTTTATTTGTTATTTGTTTAATAGCAACGTTATAATTCTTGCCATTATATGTAATTATAATTGAATAAAAGTGAAAAAATAAATGCATTTTAATAAATTGACATTTTTATTACACTGCTTATGACTAAGATTATCCGGGAGAAAATAAAATCAACTATCTAATATTGTTCTCAATGGATTAAACAAAAATAATAATACAAAGTTTACAATATCTTGCAGGCAAACTCTTTTAGCCAGTTATAAGGTCTTTTTAACTAACGAAATCAGTCAAAAGTCTATTTTTGATCTCAATCTCTCGACAACAAGATTCTTAACAACCTTAGCAAACGAGGGACAAATATGAATCGTCAATAAAATGTCGATCGAGGATTTGATTGATGCGGATTGCGAACTCAATGCACACGGCGCGCAGACATTTGTCCCCGGTCATACAACGTGGAAGGGACATACCCGTAATAAATCGAACCACGGGCTATACTAGATCACTATAGTATAATGGAATTTAAATAACGGTAAAAGAACATTTTTTTTTGGCATTTCCTTTCTAAAGTCTGCAGCCACGGGGCATTTGTATAGGAACGTCGAATTTCTTTTTGGTTTCGTGACTGTTATTTTAATTTAATATGCTATAGTGATCTAGTAGCCCGTGGTTCAATTTATAACGGGTATATCCCTTCCACGTTGCATACCTATTAAAATGACAGCGGATGAAAAATCAAGTCCTCTCTCTCAATGTCCTCTCCAACCCGACTGGTCATCATGGAGGGTGTTGTGTAGGCCAGATACTCTGGCTGCTCTGACCAAGTATGGCTCTAGTAGTATAGAGAGTAAATAACCGGCCGAGTGCGAATCGGATTCGCGCATCAAGGGTTCCGTACCATTATCTATAAAAATCGCGTTTGTTGTATGGGAGCCCCCCATAATATTTAATTTTGTTTTTAGTATTTGTTGTTGTAGTGGCAACAGCAATGCATAATTTGTGAAAATTTCAACTGTCTAGCTATCGCGGTTCTTGAGATACAGCCTGGTGACAGACAGATGGACAGACAGACAGACAGCGAAGTCTTAGTAATAGGGTCCAGTTTTTACGCTTTGGGTACGGAACCCTAAAAAAAAGATCAGATGATGATAATGACGTACTCTTGCAGTGGAGACTAAAAAAAATACCTGATGATGATGATGATGATGATGATGAAAAATCAAGAGCATTGCTCCCATTGTTCCCCGGGACGTAAGTTCTACTTTTTTGGGTACCGTCGCATAAATTTATAGGGTCCGGTTGCTCGCCGTCCGATATTATTCGGGGGATTTTTGTTCGGGGTACTTTTGGTCTTCGCTGGCCGTCAAATAAGTTCGCCAATACAAAACAACTAAACCATTTTTAGAACCTTAAAAATATATATCAAGGAAGTACAATGTTCTACAAACATAGAACTGGAAACTTTAATTTAAACACATGCCATTTGACAAAAAAGGAATCCTAAACATATCACCGCAATCAAACACTTGGCGTGTGGGTGTTATTTAATGTAGGTAATTACCGTAGTCACTTAATGTAACTAATTGCCTAAAGTGGCGCTAGAGGCCGAAACGAAGGCGTCATGGACTTATTGGTAGATCAGCTGATTCTAGAAAGTTCAAAAAAATAATGCATCCCCATCGCGTGCCTATAAAATATTTATTGACTCATATATAGTCTCTAAATCGAGTTGTGGGCGAAAACACATTATAAATCAATAATAAATGAATACATAAAGTGCCGCCGAACCGATAGTCCGATTTTGTTGAAATTTGGTAGGTATGTAGGAAATATCAATAGAATTTTCATTATTAAGTTCGTTGGGCATCAAAATCGGACCAGTAGTTTTTGAAATATTAATAAAAATGTCCGCGATTATGTAGCAAACGAAACTATGGTTTCGTTATATAGCGCGTTCTAACTTTGGATAGCGTCATCTAGATGTTACCTATGTGTAAGAAATATCGAAATCAGACCTAAGCAAGCGGTCATACCATAAAAAGGCTAATAATAAACTACTAGTTGTACGTAGATTTTTTCACAAACTGAAGCGATAGTGGTATTGTGTTTCAAGAACAGAAACTATAACCAAAAGGTCCCGGGTTCGATCTACTATCCTTTATGTTTGTAGTAGAATCTGACTCGTGTCCGGACATTTTCATTGCTTGTTGAGCATAAAAGGAATATACTTATATAGGCAGCACAATGATATTGAAGAGCTTTTAAAGAGATTGTTCTAATTCGGCGGCAACCCTTCATTGGTGAGGTCAATGTCGCCTGTAAGTAGTAAATAAGTACAATTATCACAAGCTACTGACAATATCTTTAACTTAATTTCCGTTCTATTAAATATCGACTCAAGTACAACTAGCGCAGTGTACACATACTTATATAGGTCTCTTATTTTAGGTTAGCTCAGATAACTTCGTTAAATAAAATAGTTATAGAGCAATCTATAATTGGCGTGTGGTTTCTGGCAGAGTAGAATAGGGCCACGCCAAGTCCTCCCGTGGGTTTCGTAGGAGACTTAGGAAATACAATCAATGAGACCTCATTAACTCGTCTGGCCAGCGAGGAGAGTGTAGGCTAAGTGATCTGGCTAAGTAGTCTAGGAGATAAAGATACCTGATGATGATGATGATGAACATCTATAACTGTTTATGGACCATAAAGATAAAAACAATAAATCTTCAAAGAAATGAGGCTAGCGATTGGCAATCTAAGCGCTCTTACAGACCCACCGACAGCATGCCCGCTAAGCTCTCAGTCTGTTTGTCTCAGTAACAAAAAATACGAATACAACATTGAGCAATACTATTACGTGTAACAAAAAATAATGTAGAGTAATCAATCTTAAGTTCGACGTTACATCAATTTTCTTCCAGCACTAAATTGTGCGTGCAACAAGCAAACTAATCATTAAATAAATATATTGTAACGAAACTATTTTCTTGGAGAAAACACAAAGTGTGCGTATTCCTCCTTCAAATAATTGTAACTACCTAAATACTTTTTGCTGCTGCTATCTGAATTGTTTAGGTAAGTATATAGATGACTTTTAAACTCCAGCCATTTTTTTGAATGAGTTCAGTCCACGATACTAACATTCCATAAAATAGACGAATTACGAAATGTCAAATAGTGTGTTTAAAAAGTCAGATTGTATCACTTGTAGTGTATACGTGTCTTTATAAAACTAGTTCTCTAATGTTGTGATGCGGATATGACGTTACACATTAACTATTTAATGTAATGTCTACTATTACCAACTTGCCAAGGAGTAGACACTACCTAGAAGGAAATAGATATCACAACTGCAAATAGGAAGACAAAATGACAGCAAAAAAGAAATTCTTCCCATATTGCATTGTTCCGCATCAAAAGTTACATCAAATATGAACATAAAAACTATTTTTGGAAATTATTAATTGACGGATGATTTAAAGAGCAAGCGAAGTGAGCGAAGTTCTCAGTATGTTAGACGATAACTTGAGTATCTTTAATCGGAGTTTCATGAAGGGCGTGTAGAAAGGGCAAATAGAATTTATATTTAAAGACATGAGCCAAATCGGTCAAAGGATTTCTGATAGGGTTTGCGAATTCACAGTTCGGGGCGAACTATCTCTGACGTCTCTTTCTAATAGACTGATCAACAAATCCTTGTTCCAATTTGGGTACATCGAAGATACTCCTTCTTATATATATAATACGTTCTTTTGAAAAGGTTGTTCAGTAATCAGTAACATGGTCTCTATTTGCCCTGAAAACAGTTTCAATGTTGTTTATTAAATCTTATTCACTCAAATAAATAACAAGTTTAAATTAGTGCAAATTAGCTCATTAAAACAAGTGTAATCAAGTAATTAGGATAACAGGTTAATCGATAGACCAACATTGAAAAGTAATCCAATTAATCGCGAACTTAATGTCATCATCCTTTCATTTATGGCTAAAATGAGCACTAGACTAGATAATATGCATATCAAGTACAAATTACGATAAGATAACTACTAAAAACGATTACAAAGTATCCTGATGATTGTTGCATCCGTTGAATACCTACATCTATGGAATATTATAATATTTACCTTACGATGTTGATTAGGCCACATTTGTTTTACAAATATCGGTATGAATGTAGTCATTTTAAAATAATGACACAAAAATTTCCAAAGGTTTCCACAAATTCTATAAAACCGTGCTTTGCTGAGGGTTCACCGACCTACATGGTTATTTGGCCTTAAAGGCATCTTATTGATGAATGATGATGGTAACGAACTAAATAAGACTAGTAAGGGTAAAAATGGGTACATGAATATTATCATCATCATCATCACCATATCAGTCACAGAACGTCCACTGCTGGACATAGGCCTTCCCCAAGGCATATACCTACCTGAATATCTAATGTACCATTTGTCTTAGTCTTGTCTTAGTCCACATTCTTCACAATACTTTATTTACAGCTATAAAATAAAGTCATATAGAATTGATTGAGCACATTCATGTCTTTTTCATGCTTGAAAAAGCAGGTCATCAAATTGAAATCTGTCCTTAAAAATATATAAGGTTCTCTACATTTGAAGTCTGAAGATACCATATCAAGCACATGGCCCTGGTTTACAATTCCTTGTAGCGGTGACTAGATTCAAACAATAGCACTAATTGCCGCCGCGCCCAGAAACAAATATTGTAGGTCAACCGTTTGTGAGCGAAATCAAATCCGAGACCCTTGTCTCATGAACGTACCAAGTTGTGTTGTGATCAAATTAAGAAATTACTACAATACCTAACTTGTAGCGTGTTTACGCTTTTCTCAACGTCCGTAGGGAAGTAAACGTCTCGATACAAAGATGCCGCTTTGGTGAGCCTTATGTAAGAATAAATTTATCTAGTTTGAGTACCTATTTTAGTAGGTACTACATCTTCACTGGTCTAAAAATCCCATAAAATCATTTTTTTAAATAACCTAATGAGGTTGGTTAAAATAAATGTGGGAAAATTACGTCGAACTGTTTAACGTGAAAGACGAACAAACAAACACACTTTTGCATTTGTTATATTAGTATACATGTCTAGGCTAATTAGATAGATAAATATAAGGATGCAGTATATATATAGCTATCTTTATAGATAACTAATAACTAGCTACTGCCCGTGGGCTTCGCTCCCCATGGGAATTTCGGGATAAAAATTATCCTATGTTCTTCCCTGGGTATCAAACTATATCTATATCATCTAAATAGGTTCAGTGGTTGAAGCGTTAAGTGGTAACAAACAAACAAATATACAAACTCACTATCGCATTTTTAATATTAGTAGGATAGTATATTATAGATATAGATAATAGTACATAGCTTACATAGCATATGTACTATTATCTATATCTATAATATATATAATAGTACATATCTTACATAGCTATGTACTATTATCCATATATATATGTCGGCGAGTTCAAGATAATCCCATTTATTATTGTTTTCGATGTGCAAACAGAAAGTTGTTTACTACAAAACATAACTGCTACATTTTCAAATGTTTCAACAAGTATAAAAGCGGTCGCCCTAGCGACGAGCGGCTCAGTCTTGTGCGGACCGCCGCACTGTGAACATCTCCTTTGTGTAGTGTGCTGTGGGCTTGGCCATAACTTATTTAATTGTGATTGTTGTAATAGATGAGGATTTGGTAAACCGATTTATTACAATGATAGTTGTTTCAGCTAGACGATAAGCCCAGGTGGACACAGATTCAATGACTGTGTGGGCCAGGGGTATTCAGACACATGTGGTTGGAATCCATGATACAGCGCGAGGCGGAGCGCTGTATTTATCGTCACACTTTTAGTGAGTTCGGCGTAGGTCATCTCCTGTTCCGTCATCAGAAGTTGGATCTGAATCTTTCGCCCACTTGAGTGAATCCATGGGAGAATAGGGGTGAAGTGTCCGACAGGGTCCGAAGAGTGTGATTATAATTGGTCCATCTTTTGAATTGTCCAAAGATGATGAACCCGTATTTTCAGTTTGCCAGAGGGGTAAAAATGAGTGTGAGCGTGAGAAAAAGGAGTGGGGGCTTGCGGAGTCACACTTAGGTAAACATCGTGCTTAAGTGTGACGTCACGCAAAATTTCAATGCGCTATATCTTTGTCATTTTTGGTTTCTCAGAGAAAGGAAAGAGTGTGTGTACAAACTACAATGTTGTTTGATGGTCTAACCGATGGACCAAGAGTGTTTTTCCATTCGTCATGCCTATTCTGAAAAACAGGAACCTGTCTATTTATTTAATAATCGTATGGCTATTATTACAGTCGTTATTCTATATCTATTGTATTGTGTCTTTTTGCAGGGTGAACCAGTCTTCCGGCAGTCTCGAATAATGTGGTCCATGTCTTATTCAGGCGAGTCACATTCGCAAGCTGGGGAGTCAATCCAGTCGCACCGGAATTTAAACGATCTAGTTCGTCCCCATCCAGTTCTCAGTCTGTGGAGCTGGCACAATTCTCTGCGTGGGAGAGAGAACCCTGATAGTTTTTCAGTGGGGTTGATGGTTGTATCCACAAAGGTGGATTCAAATTCTATTCTTTATTTGATGGTAAAGGTGTTTTTCAACAGTCAATCCTATAGAGCTGGTGTCGTGACTTCAGTCTTAGCCTTTTTTTGTGGATGGAGTTTAGCAGTGCAATAGCAGTGCAAAGTGCAAACGTCTGTGTCGATAACTTTTGGGGTCATTGACAGGCTCTGGTTTTAGTATCGCAACCCATCCTGTGTTGCATATGGTCTGTATGACAAATTGTCTGTGTGACAACCGTCTGTTCGACAAGCGTCTGTGTGACAAGCGTCTGTGTGACAAGCGTCTGTGTGACAAGCGTCTGTGTGACAAGCGTCTGTGTGACAATCGTCTGTGTGACAATCGTCTGTGTGACAAACGTCTGTGTGACAATCGTCTGTGTGACAAGCGTCTGTGTGACAAACGTCTGTGTGACAAAGCGTCTGTGTGACAAAGCGTCTGTGTGACAAGCGTCTGTGTGACAAGCGTCTGTGTGACAAGCGTCTGTGTGACAATCGTCTGTGTGACAAACGTCTGTGTGACAAAGCGTCTGTGTGACAAACGTCTGTGTAACAAACGTCTGTGTGACAAACGTCTGTGTGACAAAGCGTCTGTGTGACAAAGCGTCTGTGTGACAAGCGTCTGTGTGACAAGCGTCTGTGTGACAAGCGTCTGTGTGACAAGCGTCTGTCTGTCAACCGTCTGTCTGTCAACCGTCTGTGTGACGAGTCTGTCTAAATGGCAGCTGGTCTGTGTGACAACCTTTAGCGCCAGTAATGGTGCTAACGACAGTGAAGCGATCAGTGTAAAGATACCTAACGTGTGTTTAGTTTCAGCTACTTTTGCAAAGGTGCTAAAGTGCTAACAAGTGAACCACAACTGCGAGCCACGTATTGCGGCCGAGTTGGAATCAGCGGCAGTGCCGCAGGCGCTGGAGATTCCTAGTGAAGTGAGGTGAAGTGAAAAAGCGAGTTGATATCGTGTGAATTTCTGTGTCGTAACCTTATCTGCTGAATCGCAAAGATAACCTGGTGAGTTTTTATTATTTTTTTTTGATTTAAGAGTAGAGCAGAGAGCAATTTATTTCGAAAACTTTAGTTTTAAAACATAAAGTAGAATAATGTCTAGTCTTTTGACCACTATGCAAGCAGAAAATAATTATGATTTCGCTATTTTAAATAAGAACGTGTATTATCTGCTAAGCTTAGTGAGTTGATCTTATCGTCATGAGTTAATAGATGAGCTTAACATCACTGGAGGTGGCATAAGTCACTGTTGGTTGGACCTGGCAGTGGCGCCAGTTAGTATCCTAGCAAATAGTCTAGTTTGAGTATTTTAAATTATAATTTTTAGCGTCTTATAAGCTTACGTGTGAATACTGTTGTAAAATGATAGTTATTAGGTACGTTACGTACTTCATTATTCGTAAAGTTGGAGAGATAAGTTCTTCTAGCCTCTAGTTCTTTATAAAGATTATAATGAGATAATGACCAGGGTGATGATGATGATAATATTGGTAATGAAGAGACATTGATGACGATGAAGATATTATTGATGAAGAGGTGATTAATAGGACGGCGAGCCTACCATGATGATGATCATGGTGATGACTTTATTTAAAAGGACCCTTCACCGTTTACTATGTGAGTAATAATATTTTACCATTAATTTAGGTTAACTGAAGTAAAGTCCCATTACTTGAGTAAATTTTAATCTGGATAGTTAAAGTCGAGTAAATATTGTGATATTATAGCCAAATTCAAGAATATCGTACTAATAAGCAATGTTATTTTTATTGTTAGGAAGTCCGTAGAAAAAAGATTAAGTTGCAAACGCTTTAACTGTATTCTAGCCACGCTTTAGTGTAACAAAAGTACTGTAAACGTTTGTTTTTCTTTACAGTTGGGTATTTTCCCGAGTGAATTATATTGTGCTGTTGGCGGGGTAAAGCGTCGCAGGGTAGTGTCGCTTGATTTTGAACATATCCATTTTAGCGTGGTTTTGGATTTATTATTGCGGAGGGGCTGATGGTGAAAGCGTTGTTTGGCTCCGGGGATCTGTGTCGTCATCTGCCTGTATTTCATACAAAGTCCCAGTGCAGTCGAAGTGCAAACAGTGGAAACTGTTTGTTTTGACGTTTGGAGGAAGGTGTCTGATTTGACTTGTTGGAAAGTAGCGTATATTATCTACCCAGTTGACATTTATTTTCACTTCTTCATATCGTGTCGGTGGCTTGAATTTTAAATTTTGTTCTTCGAGAACGTTGCCACTTTTACGCTTCCCTCCGAGGCAGAGTATAGGTCAAGCACGGTACAGCTGGTAGGGCATAGAGGTGATCTAATGATCTAATCGTCATGACCACAATCGCCCTGTGCTTCTGCTTGGTCTATATGGCACCAGCGCGCCAGATTATGTTTACATCGGCCTACTTCAGTTCGGAGGCAATTCAAGCACCTCCAAGTAGCCTATGGCAGTTTATTACCTGGCGGTAGCGCCTCTGATGGATGTAATCGGGGGTGGAGCATACTGTTCGCACCACATTCTAAACCTAGATGATTCCGGTTGTTCTTACGTATAACATTATGACAATTTTTCACCTGTTTAATTATTTGAAAAATCGAGATGCTTTCCGGGCATGAAACTTAAAGCAAATACACAAGTGTTTCCATGATAGGTTGAGAAGGATGCGGGAGCCAGAGAAGCTCATTAGGAAGACCGATAGCATAGCCGAAGGCTTTATTGCCAAAGGTAGAGTGATGAATTGCATTGTTTGTTTTGTTGTGACCGTCTCAGGTGACCGTACTAGAGTTGACCCGTAGTCCTTTAGTGGTGGGCGGTATGCGGTCGGCTCTTGTGGAGGTCGAGTTTCTGGAGGGAATCATAAGGTCAAGTGGACCTGGTGATCTTTTTGTTATTGATATGTCTTGGTGATCTCTCCTAACTCAATTAATAATAACTGTATCTTTTTTTTTAAACGTCGTTAAAATTCAGAAGTTCTATTAGTTTTGATTCAATTTAACTTTCATAACTGGTAAAGAGAAAATATAATTAATAACAACTTTGAACTAACAGGAAGGTTGGCTGCGTTCCTTAACACGTGATCGCTGCACATACACATGAAGTTATTACTATCCAATTCGATTTTAAAGATTTATCGATGTTTATTTTTTGTTTTGAGTTTATTATATTTTAGATCGTTTAATCCAATTAAGTACCTAAGTCATCGAATAAAGATGGTTATTTATAGGAAAAAAATATAAACACTACACAATAATTAATTTAACTAAAAACTAAATAACCTACCAAAATTAAAATATTAAAAGTATGAACTAAAATATACCTAAAAAAATATAAAAATAAAACATTATATTAAGAGCAAGGTACCTAAGAGACTGGCGGCATTGCCTCGTCGTACAGCAAGACTTCTAAAAAAAATAACTAAAGCTTTGTTTTGATCAGGTTTGGCCGAACGGTACAGTTTGTGTTTTGTGTTGATCTTAAATATGAAACCCGAGGACGGGTGTTACTGTCAAGATGGCAGTGTCGGCGAGTTAAAAATTGATTGGTCTCAATTCCTTTGAATTGATCCATGAATTTTGTTGATTCGAATGATTGAATACGTAACCATTGTGCGAAAAATCCCTTAGTCATGATTTCTTTATAATTATTCCTGTAAAGATCTTGGCTGACGGACAAATAAAAGACCGGTTCAGAAAAGTAATTTTGCGAGGCACTCTTCTGGAGTAGAATTTTTGCGAGTTAAAATTTTGTTTTAGTTTTGTGGGACGCTTAGTGCCAAGCTAGATCAGAATCATTTAATGGTTATTTCTAACCATGCTACCATAGAATACATAATGGTACACTTGTACCATTATGTATTCTATGGTAGCATGGTAGCATGGCAGAGGATTCGCTCCGAAAAATCAATTAAAGGAATAGAGACTCTCGCTACGATACAATTGGGTTCAATTCGGGTCGCACAACGCTGATAACTTAGTTACGTTCACCTAGACATTCCATCTCTTTCTATCGCTTAACCTTTTCTGGCGCACTTATTAGCACGCTGGCGTGGCCGCTGTACGTACTTGCGTTTTTGATACCTGCCGCGGAGTAAGACAGGCCTGATGCTACTTACTAGTTTAAATTACCATTGAGAGCGCGTACGAGGGCGTACGCATGTCAGGTTGGCCGTGTCGGCGAGTTCAAGATAATCCCATTTATTATTGTTTTCGATGTGCAAACAGAAAGTTGTTTACTACAAAACATAACTGCTACATTTTCAAATGTTTCAACAAGTATAAAAGCGGTCGCCCTAGCGACGAGCGGCTCAGTCTTGTGCGGACCGCCGCACTGTGAACATCTCCTTTGTGTAGTGTGCTGTGGGCTTGGCCATAACTTATTTAATTGTGATTGTTGTAATAGATGAGGATTTGGTAAACCGATTTATTACAATGATAGTTGTTTCAGCTAGACGATAAGCCCAGGTGGACACAGATTCAATGACTGTGTGGGCCAGGGGTATTCAGACACATGTGGTTGGAATCCATGATACAGCGCGAGGCGGAGCGCTGTATTTATCGTCACACTTTTAGTGAGTTCGGCGTAGGTCATCTCCTGTTCCGTCATATATGTATAAGACTTAACTTATTACTCTAATACAGCCGGAATCGCAGGTAAAAGCCGGTAAAAAAATGAAGAGAAACCAAGAAACGCAACTCGTTAATGACCCTGACACCTCGCACTTGAGAAATCATAACAATTTAGTTGCGAAACTTTTTGTTTTGCTCCACTCTCGTTATCTAAGTACGTCATTTATTTATCTACGAGGTTTGAGGAAAATAAATGCTTTTAATTTGGCCACTTAGCGAAACTGGCCGAAATTACTTTAGCAGTCTAAAATATAATTAAGTATTTATGTAATTGTAAAGTGCATTTTTGGTAATGAACAGCTATTCATTACAATATTAGACAAGAAAATCATGCAAATATTATACCTACTGAATTAAATTCAAACTAGTGTTGATACTTACACATTATACACATTACGTAGGGTTTAGTGTAAAAAAAACTTACACAACCTAAATCACACAAACGATACTAAAATTTGTTTCGTCTCCGAATTAAAACTATAAACATGTTACAAGTTTATTCGCCCGGCAAATTTAAAAAATCTCCGACTTTCAAGCGTTTACTTCCAATAACTTTTGAAAGGCTAAACCGATTTTCATCAAACATAGCTAAGAACTACCGAAAGGAAGTTTGCCTTTAAAAATCATTCGTTTAAGAGCTATGATGCTAAAGACCAGACAAACAGACGATGGCGTCCAACTTAAAACACCCCTCTTTTTGCGTCGGGAATTAAAAACAAGATTAAGTTAATCAAGCAATTTTAGCCCAATAACGGGATACATGCTCACTTGCATTTTAAATAAGTATCTTCTAAGATAAACATTTTAATTTAAAACTAAGGTCGAATAACTATTATTATAATTTGCAAGATATGTAATAACCAAACAAACTTCCGCCAAATCGCTCATCCATGTTACCGCTTCGTCATTCTAATGTGCGCGGAAAATTTTAGGGAACCACATCTTTTACATGATGTGTAGACCTCAATCTGGCATCTAGAATAGGAGTTCAAAATGGAAGATGGGTTTTTTGGCGAAATAACGACACATGTGCGTCCTGAAATCATACATTATCTATGTTCTTATATCAAAGACACATAAAAGTAGAGAATTAGAAAAAATGTATAATTAGTTGTATAAAATAGTACAAACTAAGAGGATTTAATTACCACTTAAAGTTTGAACGAATGCGATCATGGTCGTGCTAAGAAGTACAATACCCTATAAGTTACAGCAATATAATGTTGTAGGTATATTTTTTGTTGTAGCATGGTGCTCCGTCGTCAAGAAAAAACTCAACAATCCAACAAGTCGCCGGTAAAGGTTGCTGCCAACATCATAATATGGTTCAATTTATCTTCCGGGACACGATTCAGTTAAATTTCGTACCATTACCCACATTTATAATTTTTTCACTATTTAGTAGTATATATTTATTTATGGTGTATCTATGTGCCCTGTAGTTTATTGTTGTTTAATTTAGTCTTTAACACGGTATTTAACAATCTTCACACTGATTGCTCTTGCACCTACCTATCTAAAGTTTTAGCTGAAATCAGCAGCGCATTGCTCTTTGAGTAATATTTTCGCTGAGCCTACGACCTTTATGTGCTGCTGCAGCATACATACATACATATAATATCGCTAATAACCTGTATGTACATAAATGTCATTCGTATATTTTCTTGTGTGTGTGTGTGTGTGTGTGCAATTTACACAAATGAACGATTTATCTATCTACGATCTCATTGACGTATTGGTTACCATTAACACTTTCTGTTGATTTTGCCACATAGAAATAACTATTCGGTTTAATATCGCTTGCTCACGCCTTCCTATGTCAGTAAATAAACTATAAATATTTCTTTACTTTTAGGTCGACATTGAAAACTCAAAGGGAGACGAGGCATAACTATTTATTTAAACCTTCACCTTTGACACCAATGGGACAAAAGGACTCAATGCATTCTTGACCATCCTGGTCAGGGAAAAAGAAATAACATTAAATGTACCAGCTGCTTCTCATTCTGCGCAGTTCGTAAAAACCGCTCGAAGAAATGGGTGAGACTCTGAAACATTTTATAGGCGATGCGGCTAGAAATCACTATTTGGATTTCCTTTTTAAATCTTAACGTCCACCATCACCCTAAACGTGGCCTTTACTTCTTACGGCCCTGGGCACTATCTACCTTTAGGGATAAAGACATGATAATGTATCTGTGTATCTGTATACTTTATGTAATCATACACACATACATACTATCACGTCTTTATCTCTAATGGGGCAGACAGAGCATTTTGAGTCTTGCGGCTCTAAGCAGATAGATCTCAGGGCTGCAAGACTCAAAGGCCACTTTTAGCTTGATGTGGGCAAGAAGGTGGATGAAAGAATGAAAATAGTAATGGGTTGCTAGCTGCATCGCCTATTAACATCAGTGGATTTTTTGCTCATTCCCTCCATCGGCTTTTACGATCTGCGTGGAAAGAGCAGCAGCTGGTACATTCTAATTTTTTTCTTTTTCCCAGACCAGCGTGGAATTATGTTATCCTTTAGGCAAAACAGAAGAATACATTATTTGCGATAGGTGCTTAAAGATGAGCATGCTATTTGTATACTCGTATGCTACTAAAAAAATACGTACCTATTAAAATGGTAATTTATTATTGTTATCTCTCAGCCTCTCTTTGACAGTATCCGCGGTGAGATCGTGATCTCAGCAATCGGATAATGCTTTATTTGAATCGGATTAGGCGCATTAAGCATGCAATTATCATATTACACTTTGTGAATGGGACATAAGCCATGTACGGTTAGGGCATGCTTGAAAACAATGAAATATGTAGCTTAGTTACGAATAAATAAGAACATTATTTTTTCCACATAAAACGCGGTTGTTTTAATGCTCTTATATTTAAACTAAAGATAAGCTAGTTCAAACATGATTGATAAAAATAGGTAAATCTGAATCAAAGATTAGATTTTAAGTTAGTACTCATTGTTAAAGACCTCCATTGTTAGGTAAAATCCAGTCATCATATATACATACATACATACTATCACGTCTTTACCCCTAATGGGGCAGACAGAGCATTTTGGGTCTTGCGGTTCTATGCAGAGCCCAGGGCCGCAAGACCCAAAAGCCACTTTTAGCGTCATGGTGGGCGAGAAGATGGAAAAGCAATCAATACAGTGATGGGTTGCTAGCCGCATCGCCTGTTAACATGATTTGCATTTTTGCCCATTCCCTCGATCGGCTTTTACGATCTGCGTGGGAAGAGAAGCAGCTGGTACATTCTAAGTTTTATTTATTTCTCCCAGACCAGCATGGGAGACCAGTATCATAGTCGAAGATAATATTAAAATAAGTATTAATAAATATTGAAATTAATCAGAGATCAGTTCATTAAAATATTGATTTAATATCAAAGTTAGCTCATAATTATTGACTTGTCCCCATTCTCAAATTCATTAAACCAATTAAGTAATAGTAGATATATTTCCCATCCCGAGCTGACCACACCTAACAAGCCTTACTTACGTCACCAGCTGAATTCACACGGCAAAGCACAATATCAACACAATAAACCGATAAAGTAATGCCTATTCAGCTCTAAACTACAAGTGCGAACTAATTTACTTAGCGGCTTACAGCAATGATAATAAATAGCTGCATAAATATCACTGAGTCAGTTTCTGCGAGTCTGTTTGTTTCAAAAAGGGATCTCCTCCACAAGTTTATTATGTTTATTATATAGCAAATTAACAAGGCACCGATTTTCAAGCGTTCACCCCCAATAACTTTTAATCGACTGAACAGATTTTCATCAAACATAGCTAAGGACCACCGCAAGGAAACCTGCTTTCATCAATTTATTTATTCCAATTAAATAACCGCATCAAAATCCATTCGAGAGCTACGATGCCACAGATAGACCAACATTGGCGTCAAACTTATAACACACATACTTACATATTATAACGCGATAGCGATAGAGATAGGAAAAAATATTTACAAACTTATAACACCCTCTTTTTTGTCGAAGGTAAAAATAGAAACATGCGTTTGCGGGAAAACCTCGTAAGGAAGAAAAAGAACAACGCGCTCATTATTTTTGTTTCGTCGTGTCTTGCAAAATCAAGGTTAGTAGAAAATGTTGCTACAAACCGATACTAGTTTTCTTTTCACTGTTTCCTGTCACTTTGTGATTAACCTAAAAACACTACTTTATATGTACTGAAAATGTAGACAGAAAATTTAAAAAAAATTAAAAAAAAGAATTATTTAAGAAAATATATACCTTTAAACTTTCACCTTGCATCATTGATAAATTAGTGTATTGCATACCTACGGGAAAGCAATATTACTTTATATTTTATTTGGCTATCCAGTAACCTATATTAATATTCTTTTTTTTTTGTAAAACCAAATCGTTATATAGTTTACATAAAACTATGCTATGTGCACATTAAGAAGTAAGAATTACGTCCCAGTTTCCCAGTGTGCAGTCGGCTTAAGTTAGAATATTTTAAACGTGTTATTTAGGCACGTTATTGTTTTGACTATTGTATTCAAATCGTTAATGTATTTCCTTGAGCAGTAGCAACAAGGGTCATGATTTTTAACAGCTGTAACTGCTGTAATACCACTTGCTGCATTTTGATCATGACGGTGACAAAAATCTCACAATGCCAAATATGGCTGTCGATTATATTTCGGCTTAAGTTTTTATCTGACTCAGATAAACGCCGCAGCTATAATAATAGGTACATAATTGTGTACTTTCCTGGGTCAAGAATAAATTATGAAAATAAAACATAACAAAATAATGTCACTTGTCATGATCTTAAACATCTTCAATGTGATTTTAGATTTAGGATATTAAGAGCGCTATTTGACTCTAAGAAACTATGACGTCATCTATCTATATTTCCCAAAGAAATATGCCGTAAACAAATCCCATAGAAAATGTTTTCTCTTTCCTAAAAGAGAGGATGAAAATGTGACTACCTTCAGGATATTTTTACCACTAGTTAAAGACACGCACACTTATCTATTTGTTTCTCTACATTTAAAATATGGCCGCTAGTCATTGTGTAAGTGTATGTAGCTATTACTTATTGTTTGTAATATTTCTCGTAGTCACGACCGTTTCAAAAGTATGATCGAATGTCATAAAAAATGTTTGCGATTTCCAAATGCTGCTCCTTAAGTTTCAAAACAAGACCTTGTTGTCTATAGCTATGGTTTCCGCTAAGTTGCGAAGTACCCTTTAACAACAAAGCAAGTGAAGTATTTATTATTTATATAAAATAAGTAATTTAATTGATCACCGTGGGAGATTATCAAGTAGTTTATTCATCAATGTTATCTTTAATAGTACTGGAATAAATTTCTGCTAGAATTTACTAGTCAATCTATGACACTGAACTTAGCTTCGTCATTTGACGCAAAGAAAAATCTATAGCGCATAATGATCTGCCGAATTGAAGTTCGTTTCGTTCGTGAATAATTTGATTAAAAGAACTATGATTAATATTTTAACACGGTTTTCTCAACTAAAAAAATATAAAAGTGTTTTAGGTGCCTTAATCGATAATATAGACGATTTTAAGAAAGTAATTTGAATAAAAAAAGTTCTACGTGTTATCAGGATTTTTTAATGTAATTTAAATATTACACCGGAAGTGACGACACACAGCAATCGAAGTTAACATTTAACAACTACAGATAATAAGTCAAACCTATTAAATTAATGAGAGTACTACTTTATTTAACTAATAGAAATAAAAGACTTTAATGTTTTGATTATTACTAAAAAGCACAGCACAGCAGACAAGGAAGATAAATAATTATGTTTATATGACGGTGGGTAGGCATGCGTTCAGGACAGCAAAACCGTCGGGTCGCCGCCTAACGCTCACCCTGAGGATGATTGTCTAAACCATTCAAAACTAGTCGGCCTTTCCCGACTACACTACGTGAGTAAAACCGTGTCAAAATATTTAGTTATGTCATCTCACGTTAACTGCAATAATATTATAATACTAATTCAATAGGACCTCTCCAACCCGGGCGAGCGTGAAGAGTGCAGGCCAAGTCCTCTGATTGCTCCGACCAAATATGGCTCTAGTAGTACAGAGAGGGCCGGCTCCTGCAGTGGAGACAAAAAGACCTGATGATGATTGTTTTTTTTTTTGTTAATTTATTGTACATAGGATTAACAAACAGTGTAACTATACAAATTTCGTAATTAAGTACAAAATCTTAAATATTACTAATAGCTACACCAACAACGTTAACCTCATTTACATTAATTTGAGTGTAACAAAGTTGAATGCGGTGAAAAACAGCTAATTCTAGAAACAAAATGCTAAACAAGAAGCTGATATAATTAAGAAAGTAACTAAGTACATGCTTCAATAAAGTTATATTTGATGATGATGATTATAATACTTGTTGACTTTAAACTGTATCCCATGAACACAAAATTGCTCTCGAGCTCACCTCACTCTCGCCGTATCAGGAGGATAATAAAATAATGCATTAAATTTAATTATTTCGATGGCTGCACATAAATCCATTTTATGGAAATAAATTACATACTATCACTTACCGCGTTTGCTGTACACATACAATGTCGCGCGATATTAAATTAATTTACTATGGCTAAATTCGGACAACCTTAAAAACTACCTCGTTTTATTTACAGAATACCATAGTTAACTGCGTGGGCTACATGTGACCAAACTTGATAATAGTAATCAAGTTTTCTGTTTACTTTTGTGAACTTCACGTATTCTTTGTTTTATGATACCAGAACTACCGATTTTCCCATATATGTACAGTTATGAGCAATTTTACTTCATATTTTCATAATAGCAGTTCGTTTACGAATTACTATATCGTTTATATAACGACTAAGATAATTTTTCAAAACTAAGATCTGACTCACCCCTCAACTACTTAACCGATTTTGATAAAATTTCTATGGGACCACTTGACAAGTATGCCTTTTCAAACGAGTTCAGATTTTTTATTGGGATGAACTAACGGACAGTCCTCCATAGCTGCCGAACTGCCGAGGGATTGACTTAGATTATTATGAAAATTAAACACAGGAAATCTTGGGAAAAATTTAAAAGAATTAAAAGGCATAAAGAACCTGCAATTAGAAACTACGAAAACAAACACACTTATCATATAAGTAATTGCCAAACATAGATCTAATCAATTAAGATCACATCGATCTATTAATTAAAAACCTTATCCGTCGTTCGGATCAGCGATATATAATGTTTTGAGTACTTGGGAACAAGTACAGTATATTGGAATTTTGATTAATTTCGTTTATCTCGACGTTTAACAGGTCAAGAGCATAGCGAACACGGTCAATAATGAAGAGCGCGCAATAATTTTTGTGTAATTTTGTTTTTCATACAGGTTTTTTAATGAAATTACTAGCAATAAGAATTAATGATAAAGATATTAAAACTTTAATAATTTTTTGCTATCGACTTTTATATATACGAAATATAATAATCACACATATAAACTGGAACTTTGCAGTATTAGTTTAAAATAGTTCAAATATAATGCTCCTTCTTTAAAAACCTGACTTACTTGTCTACGTAACCCTTTATTTTAATTCAAACTGTTTTATGATCATTCATATTTTAGAATCACTTTTATAATTGCACAAACATGAATGAATGCATATGTATATAGACTAATAAAAATCTAAAGCAATCGGAAGCTTGGCCATAATGCCATGTAATTATACATTACATCTTAATTCTTACTGGCGGCGTACTAAATCAGACAGATGTAATTACATGTTTTGGCATATTTATTTTGGCGTCATATATCTTTTCTGTAACCGGCCTTCGGCGCCCGGGGCGTCAGCGCACAGGGGCAAACTCAATAATTCCGTTTTCAATAAACTAATGGTTATTAATCAAAGTTATTAAAATCAGGTGGGACATAATGAACTAATATTTGCTATTTTAATGTCTGGTAGTTATTTATGGTTTTGTTTGTACCATTTTGGTTACACGTGCTTGCTTTTTTAGTGAATTTCAGAGTTCAGAAATTAAAGGTAGAAAAAATATCAAATATTTCATTAATTAATAAATGTTAGATACCTACTTTAAATTAATAGTATTTCTTTTAAAGATCGCGTATGCATGTTCCTTACGGACTTACGGTTTTAGAAAAGGATTTGATAAAAAAAAAAAAACAAAACTTCCACTGACTTCAACATCAAACTACACAACCAATTTCGATAAATTTTATATGAAACTACAAGACAAGTGTGCCCTTTTAACCAAAAAATATATTTTCTAAATAAGTATAGTCATCTTTGAGTAGCCAGGGAACATCCCACTATCCTACTAATATTATAAACGCAAAAGTTTGTAAGTATGGATGGATGGATGTTTATTACTCTTTCACGTAAAAACTACAGAATGGATTTTAACGAAACTTTACAATAATATAGCTTATACATCAGAATACACCGATGCTACAATTTATAAAGATATTGTGCGATCCTGCGCAGACGAAGTCGCGGGCACCAGCTAGTATAATATAAAAAAGCAGTACCTCCGAATTGATAACCTTCTCCTTTTTGAAGTCGGTTAAAAGTTGTAAATTGCATTAGAAACCACATTTCTAACTCGTGAATAAGCCAAAAAAATAAGTTTAATTGAAATACTTCTAACGATAACAATAAATCATAAGTTTTGATAAGAGTGACTGATAATGATTAAGTATGCATAAATAAATTTTAAAAATCTACATAATATTTCGGCAGTAACTATACGATGACTGGTTGCAATCGAATATGGCCTTTAAAACGATTATGTTCATATTTAGGTATATTTAAAACATATTGTGGTATATGTAACAAACCTGTCAAGGCAACGTGCAAGATAATATCTACAAGATAAAACAAATTGTCCTGTAATTATGTGAGACGCATTTTTACTGTTACTCAAAATAGACATTCCTTAACTTTTTAAATAACTCGTTCAAATAGTGTACCTGTTTTTATTTATTTATTAAATCTTTATTGACCATAATGGTACAAAAGGTGGACTTAATGCTAACGCATTCTTTACCAGTCAGCCTTTGGGAAAATCAGAAATAAATCTAAAACGTGCTATAAACATAGTTTATAGCATTGTATTGTGTTGTATTTAATATTCATATGAATTCTGTGATGGATTACCATCACAGAATTTATATTATATTAAATACAGAACGGAATCTTCTAAGATCTTGTTCTTCTTCTCCCCGTCCCCTGTCCCCACACCTCTCCCCCGTTCTCGCCTTGTCGAAGCGGCCAGGCGCCCGCAGCCGACCGCTCAACACTCTCCACAAGGCGGTTAGAGGTGGGAGGACCTAAACGATTAGTTTTTTCATACAAAAAACCGTTCGTTTAGTGACTTCGCATTTGAAAAATAGCACCTGGGAACGCGTATTGCGCGGGAACTTAGGAGATTCCGTTCTGTATGTAATACTCATATTCTGTGACTTTATTCTATCTTTTTGTCTCGTTAAATTCTCTGCCTTTGCCTCACCCACGGGATATAAGACAATAAGTCCAATTTTAAAACTACTCTCCAAAAAATTTTTTCTGAAAATTTAATCAAAATTAAGTGACTTATTTATACAGGCTACAAGAGGATAAGCCACAACATAATCTACGATTACCATATTTTATATCAGATTGAATTTAAAAAAAACAAATTTGGGATCTGCGAGCAACGGCACTGGCCCTCAAATTCCAGTACGAATAAATAATAAGATATGGCAATAAAATACTATAATAATCCTGCAATTAAGGATTCGGCGGCCATAAATACAGTAATATCTGATTCTCTGAGACGATAAACAAGATTTAAAACTCAATCAGAAACACAATGCTACAATACGGCAATTACTTTTTAACATTATATTTCCTTTCTCTCAATATTGACAGAAGGTCACTCGGAACCTCATCTTTAATTTTTGGGGTTAGGCTTTGAAATGATAAAAGTGACCCATAGTCACGCTTGTCTGTTTGACTGTCTGCCACTAACTCAATGAGATTTTAAAATTATGCGATACAATGACGTCAAGTCGAATCGACTGTTGTTATTGGACCAGTTGACCACTTGACAGGTACCGAAAGGTATCAAGAGGTAAAAAAGGTATAAACTTTCCCGCAACAATACTATTATAAAAACGAGTATATGTTATTTACCTAAACAGATTTTGGGCACCATATCCAGAGAGCCCCACTGCAAAGGATTGGAGAGAAAAATCCTTTTAAACATGTGCCAGCAACACTGACGTCATTGGCTGTGTGTAGAAACCACATTGAACATGAGATTTAAAAAAAAATAGCCGTTTTAAAAATGCAAGTCAACATTCCATTTCATTTGTCGCTTGTTAGCATTTGACAGAAATTCTCCCAACTTTATTGAAATTCAAGCGGCGTACCATTGACCTTTGCGTAACTCTAATACGACAAGTGACATGATATGGGAGGCTAACTGTACTTACAATATTCTACGTAAGCGATGACTGGTTGCGAAATAAGTGCATACTGAATGTAATACCTGTAAAAATATAATCAAGAAATGTATAACACTGAGAAGATATTAAAAGGCTCGTTGATGTCTTTTGTATGGTTAAAGTTTTCCTCAATGATTTCACGCTTCAGCTTCATATAAAAATTGATTTGATTATTTATTTATATTTATAACTGTTGCACGTCTGGATAATTGTTGAGAGAAACATGAATAACACTCAGCCCAAACGAGATGCTTATGGAAGAAGGGTTAAAGTGAAGATGAAGACAATGATAATGAAACCTAATATCGATGTTTTATTTTTACAGAACAAAAATCGATGGCATTAGCAACGGGGCCACTTTGGAGTATTTTGGCGAAGAAAAGTATATATTCAATCCACATATCTAATTTCAACGAGGTCCTCTTGTTTGACCAAAAGTCATTTGGCAAAATTACACTTGACAAACAACGTTTGGCAAAGAAATGGTTTCGCCAATTGATCATTTAGCTACTAATCATTTTACAAACGAGTAATTTTTCCAAATGATCAACACTTAAATTGGCATTTTACAAATAATTATTTCACAAATGAACATTTAGCAACTGAGTTATCAGACAAAACTACTATTGGTCTAAAAAAATTTGATAAAATGTATTATTTTACAAGTGTTTTGTTCATTAATAAATCTATTAATAAATATGGTTTGGGTCAAGACACGAGCGAGCGACTCAAGCTTAGGGCGAAAGTAACAAAGACACAAAAACTACTTTGCCGTGGAGTGTAGGTTAGTTTTGTTAGGTTTACTGTGACCAAGACACGAGCGAGCGAGCGAAGCGAGCGAGCGACTCAAGCTTAGGGCGAAAGTAACACAGACACAAAAACCACTTTGCCGTGGAGTGTAGGTTAGTTTTGTTAGGTTTACTGTGACCAAGACACGAGCGAGCGAGCGAAGCGAGCGAGCGACTCAAGCTTAGGGCGAAAGTAACACAGACACAAAAACCACTTTGCTGTGGAGTGTAGATTAGTTTTGTTACGTTTACTGTGACCAAGACACAAGCGAGCGAGCGAAGCGAGCGAGCGACTCAAGCTTAGGGCGAAAGTAACACAGACACAAAAACCACTTTGCCGTGGAGTATAGGTTAGTTTTGTTAGGTTTACTGTGACCAAGACACGAGCGAGCGAGCGAAGCGAGCGAGCGACTCAAGCTTAGGGCGAAAGTAACACAGACACAAAAACCACTTTGCCGTGGAGTATAGGTTAGTTTTGTTAGGTTTACTGTGACCAAGACACGAGCGAGCGAGCGAAGCGAGCGAGCGACTCAAGCGACTCAAGCTTAGGGCGAAAGTAACACAGACACAAAAACCACTTTGCCGTGGAGTGGAGTGTAGGTTAGGATTTTTGTGACTAAGACACGAGCGAGCGACTTAAGCTTAGGGCGAAAATAACACAGACACATAAACCACTTTGCTGTGGAGGGTAGGGCTAGGCATCATTCGGACATATGATTATTATGGAAAAAAAAATTATAAGATCTTAAATTATGGATATTAAATTTATGAGACAAATCAGACAAAATAGAGAACCACTAAATCGTGATGTTTGAAAAATGAAGTACTTTTTATGAAATAACATTTGGACAAATACTTAATTTTCACAACATATTAGGTATTTGGTGAAATGATAAAAAGTCAATTGACATTTTATTATTTAACACATTTAACAAGTGTAGTGTTTGCTAATGGATCATTTGCTAAGTGAGTTTTTGTAAGATGATACTTTTGTCAAATGTATCGTTTGCATGAAATGAATATTTTGTGAAATGTTTTTTGTCGAATGACCATTTGTCAATCAATTTTTGGTCAAACATTAGTAATCCAATTTTATTTAATATCAGTATAATTGTAAGTTGACGTTTTTCCGCTCAGGAAGCAGCAGTAAACTTAGCTGTAAGTAAATGATCTGACGTCAACATTTAACTTTTAAGAAATTTAAAGAAATAGAAAAAAGTGTCAATTATCAAGTGATAGTAATATCCAAAGATAAATAAATAATAATACTTTTTTTTTACTTTGACGCCATTGATAAAAGGCTAATTATTAATTTCTCTGTCACCTAGAAACTAACAACCTTCCTAGCAGACCGTAAGTCATTACTTAAGAGCCTGATTGTCAAAGCCAGCCACCGCGTGTCGCATAATTCGAGCGCCAACAATGCGTACACTTATCGATAGTGACCTTACGCGACGCACATAATGGAACAAATCACCTTTTTATTGTTCAGCCTGAGGCTACAGGTGCGGGGCATACGCCTCGACTTCCTAGCTGACTGACCAAATCAGAGAACCAAACTTTTATTTAGAACCTAGATTTTCGCAGATGCTTTTTCGCGACAGTACATACTATATATTAGGAAAGTAGAAAAGTCCTGTCGCCGATACACTCATATCTGGAAAAGAAGGTTCTGACCGCGAATATCTAAGAAAAGCAATGTTCTGTTGGTGGTCAGTTCAAAGGAGAAACGACTATCTATTATACAGATACATTTTCACATCTATATCCCTGACGGGGTAGACAGAGCCCAGGGCCGTGAGGCCCAAAGGCCACGCTAAGCGTAGTGGTGGGCGTTGAGATGGAAGAGGAATCAAAATAGTGATGAGTTCCTAGCGGCATCGCCTATTACCATGATTCAAATCTCGGCTATTCCCTCGATCTGCTCTTACGATCTGCGTGGGAAGAGAAGCTGCGGGTACATTCTACGTATTTTCTTTTCTCCCAGACCAGCATGGAACATTTGATTGAAGAGAGCACCATGGAAGAGATTTTATTGGATTCCAATCATAATATAACTGGTTATCCATCATCATCATCAGGTCTTTTTGTCTCCACTGCAGGAGCACGACCCTCTCTGTACTACTAGAACCATTCTTGGCCAGAGCAGCCAGAGGATTTGGCCTACACCCTCTACGCTAGCTAGATGGGTTGGAGAGGATTATTAACCTTACTTACGTAAAAATAAATAAAATTGGTGCAAAGAAACATGCTTATATTCAACTCAATGTTGCAATAACCCACCTTGTTGTTGTATTATCTATCTGTGAAGTGTTTGCTATGATTGGCCCAGGGCAGCCAGATGTTAGGGGCAGTTTACGGATCTGAGGAGAAATCCACCATTGGATAACAAAAAAGTGTAACTACAGAACAAGAAGAATAACACTGTGTTTATAACATTTGAGATATTTTATCATTTCTGAACGTGGAGAGAGGTCATTGTGAACCCTGGACCACAAGTTCTTGATCACATAGTTATTAGACATATAATTTAAACTTGTATTGACTAACTACAACGTAGTTTGTTTTGGTCTAATTAAATAAATAGATTTGTCTTTATCACTAGAAGTAGGTTGCCTTGGCTATAATAATCATTCACTACTTTCAATTTAGACGTAGTCTTTTTACATTATTTATTATCAAATTGTTGAGCTGTTATTTCTTGTGAGCTTGTGTTGTGACCTATTATAAAATAATAAATAGGTTTCGAGACCATAACTTATATTTGACAGTAAGTACTGATCACTGTCAAATATAACAACTGGCCGTGTGGTCACGCACGGCAGTATAGAGTATGAAACGTCACAACCTCTTTCCTCTTCCATGAGTGTCGTAAAAACGACTAAAGGAAGAAAAGGTAACATTGAATCACCGTTCTCTGTGCAACAACTTTATATAATTCCACCAACTCACATTACCTTTACGATTATGAGCAAAACCTTCCTTTATTGGGAAAGATGTGTGGTCCAACTGTAGACAGACTTTTTAAGGGCTGTAAAAGAAGTAAGCATCATCATTTCAACCGCATGACGTTCACTGTTAAACCCATGAAGTTAGAGGGTAAATGGTTAAAAAAGTGACACAATGAAATGACAACAAAAACAAAATCTGAATAATATATTGTTCCTATCCTGTTCCTATCTATTCTTCCGGGAAAAAACTCTTAAATTTATTAATTAAAATATACATTACAACACATACATACCTATATCTTCAGATATTAGTCAAATAATCAATAAAAACAGTTGTCTGTCTCATATAGGCATGCCTACTCTTATAAAAAACACCTTTAATATGTTACATTCAATTAATCAAGGTTCTCGAAAAATAGCCATAAAACACGTAAGGGAAGCTGCTGGCAAAAGCTAGTTAAGTGTATTCAACGAGCTTTTGCTAGTCAGTTCATCCTTTACGGGTTCAAAGCAGACCTACTGCCACTAACTAGATATTCTTGCAGCTTACAGAGTTATGTCTATGGTGGAAAGAAGCATAATTCGCTTATAATAATATTAGCGCTGTCACACAACAGCTGACCCGGCGACCTTGCGACTGGTCACGTCAGTCTGCAGCTCCAAAGAATTAGACTCCTTTCTCAGGCATACGGCATGCCTGGGCAAACATGAAACCTTCTCCGTCTAATTAAACACGTCAATCAAATAGTCGCCCGATTTTTTACACCATTAGGTCTAAAAAATTAAGGTGTGACATTGGTAACACCTTAGTTCACGACTTGGGCATTGAATTATCGCGGCTGGCAGGATGGCTAGCCTTGAACATTCGATTATAATGAAGGTAAGTTTACGAACCCAGAAAACATTCAGATCTTTTGACATATTTCATATGATAATTTATCTATTTCTGCATAAATCATTCCTAAGAGCAAGAAGACTAATAAATAGTGGACTACGGTATGTGTTATTCATTATCGTAACTTGGCCATCAAATGAACCAAAAAACCAAAAATAAGCTGCACTTTACAAGCTTTTATTTAAGTTATCACTTATATAGATTGTCTTGTCGAGCACTTTATGGTAGACCATGCCTAGGGTCTGATCACGGAGGTGGAAGGTGGTCGATGGACCTCAGTAATAAAACGACGCAACTCCTTCAAGTTTAGGCTTATTTAATTTGTCTTAATAAGTATTTTGGCCTCACAATAAAAGCTTGTACAAAAAATCAGTTATTTTTTCAAAAACTTATTAGATTGTAGATAACTCTAAGTTATTTTGAAGAATTATACCAACCAAAGAAAATGTATTTAGGTACTTTATCCGAAACATAAAGTCGATGATTTATTTATATCTACTTCAACAAGCATGAACAATACGTAATGACAGTTAAAGGCTTGTTGCGTTGGCGTAGCTACATGCTGACTGCTCACCGACCCTCTCAGAACAGACTAGACGTGTCACATATCTAGTTCCGCTACAACTGCTCCTCCCATCTGCATACTATTGTCACCTGTTGCATCTATTCGATAGTCAATTTTTTGGGGAATGAATGATGCATTATTCTATTCTCAATAATCCGTAGATAAGTTTCTTAGTAGATCTAACTGCCTCCGTGTGGTCCAGTGGTCGAGGCGTTCGCCTTGTGATCCGGAGGTCATGGGTTCGAATCGCATTGGGAAGCATTCTTTGTGAAAAGTTGTTTCCTGTCTGGTTAGGATATTGCAGGCTTAAGTCACCTAATTATCCCAAAAGAAAGATGATTCCGTGTTTTAGAACACATATAAACTGTGAGTCCCAAACACCATCTAGCGTTAGATCATCAAACTACTGATTCTGGTATTGGTTCTGGTTTACCTTTTGGGTTGCGGAGACGGTAGTCACTCTGTGTAAAAACCAGTAACCTCGGCAGATGTCCTAGGTTAGGTAGCGGAACCCGGGCTCTGAAGCGTTACTGCTGTGCTAAGGATGCAACCGGTAAAATTCGCTCGGATGGTAATGAATTTCTTAGTTGATCGGTCTTCGACCCATAATTTATACGATGGCAGACAAACCCACATCACATTATATATCGTAATCGTAACAGTATAAATAATACAATACTAACGACACCTTAGCGTATACACTACCGGTAAAACACAAACAAGTTAACATTTTAGTCTAAATTAAATCTGCATCTCAAAATATACTCGTAAGTGCTACCGCTACCAGAAGTTTAACCTACTCCGTTCAGACCGAAACCAGCATATTTAATAGTTTAAAATTTAAACGCAACAAATTACGCACACCATTGCAATAATAATAAGCGCCACTAAATAACCACAGCAAAACGTCAGAGGTGTCAAACATTCTTTATAAACTAACTTATAAGTTTTAATAAAGGAGTGATGTGAAGAGTGAAGTTAGCGAACCACCGGCTATAGTGATCACTATAGTATCAGTAACAGTAATGGAACAAAATATTTTTTTCATTTCCATACTAAAATGTGCAGTCGACCGGGCAATGTGTATGGTAATGTCGATTTTTCTTTTAGTTTTATTGTCTGTTATTTTAATTTTATTATGCTAAAGTGACCTAGTATAACCCGCGGTTTGATTTTTTTACGGGTATGTCCCTTCCACCCTGTATAAAATATTTAATTAAAACCTCACTAAGATGAGACTTATCACAGCATCTGCTATAATTATTGCAATAAATCCCGAAATAACTTACGAAGTGAAGACTTATTTTGCACTGAGTCGAGAGGCCGTTATTTTAAATCCAATCGCCTTGATCTTAAATCGCCACCTACATAATCGGCGGGTCGCTGCGGTGGCTATCTGAGATGTGTATCGAACTCGTATTTGCCTTAACTGGAGAAGGATTCCTTGGTAACCGAACCCGTCAACCCAAATGATATTGACGCATGAATTGCTAACTAAACTATAACTCGTACATGTGGGCGTTAGATAGCGTATATAATAGTATTAGGTTAGTACAAAAGTGAATTCTCATATTTCTTATTTTTTATGAGAATCTCAAAAGAGCGAAGGTGACCGATGAGTGAAGGTACCTTAACGTGAAACCCAGTTTTTAACTACCAGGCTAAATATTTTATTTTAGCCCAAGATGATAAATTTATATCTTACTTCAAAAAAAAAGTGTTCCTGTCATACTATACACATCGACTATTGGTTATTAGATTCAAGGGTACAAAAATACGACGTAGCGCTCGACGCTCGGAGAAAAGACGTGCGGTCTGCACTTCCGTTGTCTCGTCTTGGCAGGGGCACTTCCGTCCCCCAGATACATATCACAATATAAAAATTGACACCGGGCGTGGACCGCACCTGGATGGGTGACCAAAAGTGGCAAAAAGAATTCTTGCTCCTCCTTGCTTCGGAAGGTTAGTCCCGGCTGACATCATTGTATGGCAGTCGTCAAGAGATGCCATTAGGCGCCTGAAAAATCTGACATCAGTCTTGACACACACGAATAACAAAAATCTCACAATATGGCTGTTAAAAATGCAATGTTGAATTTATTTTACTTAAGTCAGACTTAAAGTGTTTTTACCCCCGATGCAAAAGGAGAGGAGTTCTAAGTTTGACGTCAATCTATGTCGGTCTGTGTGTGTGTCTATCTGTGTCATCGTAGCTCTAAAACGGATTTACCGATTTTGATGCGGTTTTTTACGTAAAAGTTTTTATGGGGTGGTTCTAAACTATGATAAAAATCGGTGTAGCCGTTCAAATTTATTGTGGGTGAGTGAACCCTTGAAAGTCGGGAGTTTTTATTTTTGCCTGGCAAATAAACTGGTCATGGGAAAAAAATCCGACCTCTCTTTTATTGCAAATTACAAAAGCTTAGTTGAAGCCAAAAAAAGTTATGAGAATACAAGTGTCTATTGAACTTGTTATCGTCAACACTCATATGAACGTATGCAGAACACCTTAAGGTTAACCACAGCGATACAGATCACGAAGTATATGTCATACTTGCATAACATAGGTATAGGTAGGTACCCACTTGATTTATCCCTGACATTTACGTTATTCCTCTACATGTTAGGTAAATAAAATATGTTTTCGAGTCACGATTGAAATGAAAGCATTGTTTCAAATTGAACCGGTGTCAATTTTTCATGTCAAAGTCCATGGCGAGAATATAAATCAAACAAGTTTCAAAAACCTTTATCGTCTTTTGGCAAACATAAACAAAGGATACAATAAAATCGTTGTATTGTCAAACTCAAAACGAAAACTATATATTTTATTTATTAAACAAACAAACAAATCAAACTAAATAATAATAAAATTTAATTAAAAAAAATATATTTTTTTAGAATAATTATAATAATTTTTTTGTGTGACAAATTGTAAGATTACTTTTCGAATTCAATATTATAATTAAAATTAATATCTAAATTACAATCTAAATTATTTTTTTTATATATTATACTAAGTATATTAGGTACCTGTAAGATTTATTTGTCATTGGTTGGATACTTCGATTGTTAATTTAGTACTTGTTTGCAGCTGTAGAGATCATTCAACTGACTTTGAGTTTGGTGTAATTATTGGTGAGGTTAAATTTAAAACTTGGTAAAAATTAAGTTAAACTAAAGGAATGATTATATTATGAGCATATATTATAGTAAGCTATCCCGACAATAACAAGAAAGTTATCCATTTCATATAATTTTCAATTCATGACATACATAAAGATGACTGATATCAACCATCAACTATAACTTTACCTGTCTACGATAACTTGTAGGACGCGACCGTTTTCCGATCCGACCGAAAATCAGTGCCTCGCTCTTGTAGTGAGATACACGCTGAGCTTCTGCCTATTTGTATCACAGCGACACATAATCACAGCCTGACTGGTGTGTTTGTGTTAATTTTGTTGTTTTAATTATTGTATTGTGTTGTGTCTTTGTTGGTACAAATAAAGTCTTTATCTATCTATCTATCTAACTTTAAGTGCCATAATTAGTGCTTGGGATATTTCAAGTGCCTCAATGCTTGCTAACTTAGATTATATCACTCTTTCAATAAAATCTAGCTTAAATCTAACCCATTAACTATTTGTAGTTAATATCTTAAGCATGAAGTAAAGTCGTTAATTATGCAAATTCAATTAAAAGCGTAAAATTAAAATCGTTACGAGAACTAAATTGTATTTCTACAAATATCAAGATTCCATTGTATAAATAAGCAAATGAGAGTAAAAAACGTAGGTATATGTCACACTGAACGGAAGCGTGAGGTATGCCACTGGAAAATGCACCAGCAAGGTCGCCGACACTGATTTATTTATCGTATAAGTATCCGAATCTAAAATATCGCTTAACATTCAATACATTGATTACAATACTGCTATAACTTCGCGGTTTTATGGTAACTAACAAGAAATGTACACAAAAATTGAAATGAGAAAATGATCGCTACATTTTCATTGTAAGGGTGTGTGAGGTTAGTAACCGGAGTAGGTACGTTTTATTTTTCTTTCGTCATTTATCATACCTATTAAACAAAAGAGAATGTGCGTAATCGAATCAAAAGAAATAAAATCACAATGACCATTTTAGGATACCTACATACTTATCTGCCTCAACATTTTTTCTTCTGGCTCGACCAACTTATATGAAAGAAATTAATGCTAAAAATTCAAAATTAATTTAACTAACGTAAGGACGCAGTAAGGATGTATTATTTACTTTTGGTATAGTATCACTAGTCGTAACTTCACAATAGAACTATTGCGATGATTCAGGATGCACTGTTTTCTTAAGCATAAAAACATCTAATGTAATTTTTATGTGTTTGTTTAAGCTGTTTAGCCGACATCAAAAAAGGAGGAGGTTATCAATATTTTTTTCATGTATGTTCACCGATTACTCAAAGACGCCTGGACAAATTTGAAAAATCTTTTTTTTTGAAATGGTATACTTTCGAGGTGGTTTCATAGAAAATTTATTAAAATCGGTTTTGTAGTTTGGGGGTGAAATCAGATTTTAGTTTAAAAACTTAGTACCTGGGCGACCGAGCTTTGCTCGGTTACATCTCAAACATTAACAATTTTTTTTTAAACTTGTCTAAAACAATGCAAAATAAAAAAAAAATATAAACTTAAACATAAAAAAAACAAAAGTAAGTCACCGAGTGGGATTCGAACCCGTAACACTCTTTCTAGCGGTCGCTATCCTTAACCGCTGAGCTAAATCAAGCCGGTCGCGGCGCGACGAAATTAGCGACCATATTTTGCGTGGAAAGAAAAACGCATGAAAACTCGAAAACACGCGTTTTCCCAAACATAAAACTAATCTAGATCGATTGTTTACCCCCGAAAACCCCCATATACAAATTTTCAGCGAAATCGTTAGAGCCGTTTTCGAGATCACAGAAATTTATAAATAAATATATATATATACATACATAAATACAAGAATTGCTCGTTTAAAGGTATAAGATTTAATTCTGGCTTCGGCTCAACTTTTCCCTAAGCACTCATAGATAAATTCATTAGGTGCGAATATAAAATACAAATTTTAAAAAAGCAAACCACTTCATTTACCTGTTGACGGCGGGTGACACGAATAAATCACTGGAAATCCTTGGAACAGATCATCTGTGGACAACTTGCAATGCAGCGATAGATTCTTACTTTGTGTAAGTACACTCAATTGCATACGACAATCAGCAAATAAAGCATAGTTACAACAGATATTATTATTGACATTCATATGTTCGTCAGGCTTCTTCTTGGTGACCAACATGCAATCTTTGGAGACAAAAATGTCCAAAAGCACATCACGGCATCCGAAATATAGCTGATGATATGAGATAATGCATAGAAGTCCCTACAGGATATTGTGATAGAACCACTGCAGCAGACCTGGGGCCGCTTCTTTCCTTTTTCATATAAATAAGTGGCGAACTTTTATATGGGCGAGTCATGTTTATCAGAATCCCTCCCGGAATTCTAAGTTTATTACGACGCAAGAGGTACAGAAAAAGGACTCGCTAAAATGATGATATATGCAAGGTGGAAAAACGATGGCCGAGGTTTGCATTGGACAGAAAAATTTAAAGGATATTTTGAGACCTTTGCCCGGGAGTGGAACAAAAACTTTTTAAAAAGTGACTGGTTAAGTATCTTGACAAATGCGATCTTATAATAACAGCCAGGATGCACTCTTAGCTTTCGTAACACAAATACTTAAGATATTTTTATGCCACCAATACAAGCGTGAACCACGGCCCGGGAGTGCTTTGTTGAGTGCGTCTGCTGAGTCATTGAGGTCTACCTCGGGGTCCGTAGGGCCACTAGTGTCGCTGACAGTCCTCACTGACAGGATAATAACATAATCACTGGCATGCGTGCGCTGGATGCCACCGCTTCGAATCGAGCTTCTTCAGACTTCAGTGATCAATCACAATCGGCCATTATTTATTTTTTTGTTTTTCGTGATTGTAAGTGGTCAATCTGCTATCAAATGTTTCTAGCTACCTAAAGGCATCTGACAAAGCTAGAAAACTATCATAGATCTTATAATGACAGCCAGGACTAATGAATGAACATCATAAAATGCTTTTTGAAGCATAGCTTACCATGGGATATGTAGACAGTTTTCATCTCAATGTCATGTTTATTGTAACAGTGCGATTACCTAACGTATGTTTTTATAGAGTACTAGCTGAAGCCCACGCACGGCTTTGCACGCGTGGTCAAGTTTTTGACAATCCTAACATTTTCCAGCTGTTTAGCAAGTTTCATACAAAGTTTCAACCTCTTAAAAAATGATTTGTTTAAATATAATGGCACAGTAAACTTTTGTTTTGAACAGAGAGCTCATACGTAATTTCTTACATTTCCAACTTTAAAATTGACCAAGTTTTATACAAACTTTCAAGCCCCCTTTCAACCCCTTAGAGGATGAATTCTCAAAAATTCCTCCTTCTTAGTGCACACTTAAGTCATTTAAAGAACGTCTGTATAAAATTTAATGCTTGTAGACCTAGCGGTTTCTGCTGTGCATATATATCTATGTCAGTCAGTCAGTTTCTTCTTCTATCATTCAGTTAGTCAATTTATTGACTTAAAATAGAAGTTAACGATAATTAATAATAATAATAGAAGACCAAAGAGTAATATCTGTGCAATATTTAAGATAATAATAAATAAGCTGTATTCACATTAACAAAAAAATTAAAGCCTAATTAAATTGCTGGTCATTAACGCAAACTGCCGGCCGAAGTAAAATTGGAAAAATGACCGAAATTTTAAGATAATTATAGGTAATAAAAATTAAATAACTTGCGTTTTTTGGTAGGTCCTCCAAGAATCTTACAACCAGGGACCGGAAGCTCATTTATTTTGATGAAGCTTATTGATAAAGATTCATTAGACTGTTAAAACTATTTATTCAATAATAGCACGGCGTTTAAGTATTCTAACTGCAAAACTCATCAAAGAGTCTAGCCAAGCCACTTTATTGCTTAGCTTTAGAGGTACATTCGGAAAGATTTTAATAAAGTCTTTCTTAATATACAGTTTCATGTTAATACTATTTTTAAATAAAGAGAAAATTCAAGAAATTCAAGGGCTGTCCTAGGTGTCTCGTTAACATATCGTACATAGGTATCGAATTAAATTAGAATTGGACCACTCCATCTGTTTGTGGATGTTGTAACAATAAAGTAGTACAAACATCTCGTACAACTTAATTCCCAAGTAGAGTTCGGTTCAAAGAGAGACGGGGCAGCCTTCGGAGGCTTTTCAATAACTGATGACTGGAACGAAGACTGATTCGTGGAGAAGACAGCTTAATGGTCCCCTTTAATAATAGGTATGAAACTTCGTTTACAACTTTATCATTAATCATTTACCAAAAAGGACGATTAAATTAAACGATTACAATAACGCGAAGAAATAAAAATATTGTCTTTCATCTTACATTGTTTGAATTATTCTAGGTCTATGTCCTAAACAAAAATATAATATATTCTAGACTAGCCAACCGAGAAACGTTGTCCTGTCTTGAATTTTTTAATATTTTTTACTTAAAAGCCTTCTACAAAGTATGAAAATAAAAAAATGGATGAAATCGCACAAAACCATCAATACATCATTTGAGAGAGGTGTGAGTGTAACAACCAGCTATCCTAGCTGACAAAATATATATTGAGAAATAAGTTCAATTTGAACACAGCAATTTTTGTGCTTAAGATTTATCGAGTAAAAGCCTATTTTATATGCCTTACAGCTCTTAATTCCAACAAGGAATGATAAATGAAGCGTCAGAGTGATTCAGCAGGATGGTGCCGCATTAAATCGTAAGTAGATACTTACTCAAGGATAAGCACCTTATTTTGTGGATGATGTGTCGATTTGAAACACGGCGCTCTCCATGTGGTCTCTTACACATGTGGCAAACTTAATTGACGTATTATTAAGTGCGATTTGCCTTTTTGGAGACTACATGCTCTTCACTGAAGAACGATTCGAATTAATTGTAAACATTCTTACTTTATTTTAATAATACCCACATTAATTGCGTTTATACTTATACATTAATTAATTAATTTTAAAGTACCATAAGCGAGAAAAGCTGTTTTTCCTTCTGACAATATTGACCTAGGTAGATATATATTCAGTAAAAATTCAAGTTATTTTATTTTACTGGCCAATTGGTCTCACATCGTTTTACAAAAAACTTTACATATTTACTAGTCTCAATGAGCGGAATAGATATATTATTACAGAATAGACTACCTCCATATATCTTAAGTTGTTTTTAACAAAGAACCTACCAATTTTTTTTCATAAGGTCAAATATTTAAATTAATAGATTTGCGTAAAATTATGCGAATAATAACATTAAAAACAATATTTTGCTTTCTGTATGACGCGGTCAACCCGTGTTAGTGTGTTTATCTTTCGCTATGTGGTCTATGGCGATCGTTTTATATAATGGACTGGGTCTAATATAATTATTTTATTACATTTTATATACCTGTTTTTGTTTTATTCTAATGGCTAATAACATTAAATTCTTAAAAATACATCCGTTTGTCATAAACTACATACCAACGTTACAAAGTGTATGTATACATGTACTTGTAGAATTTACATAAGGAAATAATTTGCCATGTATTGTGATAAACATAAACTAGTTATAAAAAGGCTTTAAAATTACATTTTTGTTCATTATAGCCGCGTAAACAAACATTTTATTTCATCTGCGCCGCAACGCCGCAACATTTTGTTTGGATATCCCTAGGGTTGACTGGGAAAGAACGCTTTAAGAGTTGGTTCGGCCAATTTTTAACAATTGTTTACTGTAGAACAAATAAATAAATGTTAGCAAACCAATTTTATTATTTATCGCATTTTTGCATCTTTGTAGCGTCAGCGCAGAATAATCCGCTAGATTCCAAAAGTCTAATCTGAACTTTTTTTGTAAACATTAAAACAAACATTGTACGGGATTTGTATGAAATACCTAACCGTAATGTTAAACGTTTTTTGAAGTCAAATAGCGCTCGTAATATCAATGACCAAGTGACATTATTTTGTAACTTTTTATTCTCTTAACAGTACGAAATAATTTATTTATGATACCCAATACGAATCCTAAGCTGCTTCAATTTGGGCAAAAAATAATGCCTAGTAATGTCGCCCAGGGGAGCCGGTCACATTAAAACCGGCAAAGCATCTGATTACTCGTTTTTGCGCATTATTGACATCAAACTTGTATGCTTAATCGCGTCATTAAATAAAGATAAACTACTAGTCAAACTATTACTTGTCATCGTAATGTGCACGGATTTCCTTTATGCTATGCTTGCATTACTGGGTTATAATTGCCGAAATTGCGAAACTGTTTCTGATAGACATACGAGTCGGCAACGTTTTGTGGGGCGGTTCATTTGGTATGCCATCAACGAGTTTGTAAAAATACATTAAACTCCCACGCGAAGCTTGTCTAAAGGTAACGACATGCAATTGAATTAATGCAAATGTAGCTGCAGGTATGTCACACTTCAACCACTCTGATTCAGCAGGTGTAATGTGTAACACCTACTTGCAGGCCAATTACAAAGGACTTGCATATTTCCCCTTTGTCATATGAAGCAAAGATTGAATGAAAATGTAAAGCGGACCGTTTGCCTACATTGTTTTAGAAATAAAGGCAGTATAAAAATGTGTTATTTCAGTCAAACCCATACAGTTAAGTTCATAATTTATTAATTTAATTTAATTTAAAAAGAACAAAAAAGAAGTATAATATAATTAATCAAAGAGCCCGCCCCGGAGGCGTATTGCCACACTGTATATCAGTACAGACACCCATAGTCTGTACTTGATTACTTTGTGCTCATTAAAATAACAATATTCTAAAGCAAAATACGTACGAATACAGACCAATCTGTACAAATATACAGTTTGCTCGCATATTTCTAAAGCAAAATATGACCTTTTTATTTACATTGTAGATAGCAGGTTGTCTAATATTTTGATTGAATGCAATATATAGGCCTGTGTCCAACTGTGAACTTCCTGTGGCTGATATGATAATGATGATAAATATAATGACCATTGAAAAAATAAATCGAAATAGGTAAATATTACATTATTTAAAATTTAAAAGAATTAAATATTTAAATATACATAGGGACAAATTACACAGATTGAGCTAGCCCCAAAGTAAGTTCGAGACTTGTGTTATGATGGGATACTAACTCAACGATACTATATTTTATAACAAATACATATATAGATAAACATCCAAGACCCAGGACAATTTGAAAAAGGCCTTTTTCCAACTTGCCCTGACCGGGGATCGAACCCGGGACCTCTGGGTGGCGGACTAGCATGGTGATGACCACTACGCCACGGAGGTCGTCAAAATTGAAAGAGTATTTATTTATTCAGGAAAGTACAAGTAGAAAAGTAATTAATATATTTGGTATTTAAATAAAACAACCAATAGCGAAAAAGCAGCTAAGTGCGAGTCGGACTCGCCCATGAAGGGTTCCGTGGCAGCAAGTAACATTATATAAAAGTTCTTGTACTTCGTTGTAACTTTTACCGACCGATTTAGTTTTTATCGAAACTTATTAGATCTCGTTCAAACAAATTTTCGCTGGTAGTTTGCAATTATTTACTTTTAGTTAAGTTAGAGGGGGGGGGGGGGTTACACACATTTTTTCACTTTGGATGTGTCTCTCGCGCAAACTGAATAATTTTAATAGCGCGCATAGTCTGTAGGTACTCGTTGGCTGTGCTGCACTCACATGTAATTTGCTCATACTGAAGCATGCCATTCTACATACCATAGCAGCCTAAATTGTCTGTACTCGTATGTTTTTTGCTCTTACAGATTAGAGCAAAGTGTATTTGATTTCAGTCTCTCTCTCTATACTGACATGACATGCAGTATGCTCTCCAGCTCAAGAGCATATTGCGTGCGATTCCAGAGCAACCCCTGTCTGTAGTAGTACCTACACACTATGGCAATACGCGCCCCGGAGCGTACCGGGCTAAAGTGCCCATAATACCAGCAGCGTTGCTGCGCTGAATGGCCAGGATGCTATGTGTTGCGTGAGGTACGCTCCGGAGCGGGGATCACCTCCGTTGTTTTTAACTTAATTTATTTTTAGTTGATTTCATTGTTTTAATTGTATTTAATTTAAATATTTTCCACCCCATTGTTCGGCTTTGAGACTTGCACATGCGTATGCACCCAGTGCCTCACAATAGGGTAGTCTAGTTTGTCACCGTTAATTTTACTACGATATTCTTCATCTGAAATTATCTCACTTCTATAATGAACTTCTATAATAATGGACCAGCATAGCACAGTGTACTTTATTACATTTGGCGTTATCTATTCTTACCATCTTCTTTGAAACTCTATTTCTCCATACTCTCCTAACACAGTTACAGCTCTGAAGCTCAATATATTCCAAGCAAAATTGTCACACAACAATTCTGTGACACAAAAATTGATAAAATGTTTATACACACGTGTGTTATATGTGTTAAGTGAGTAAAACCTAGGGCTACCGTAGATCGACACATTTCATCCAGTATTCCCGCGACACCTGTCGACGACTGTCGGCGACCGTCGCAAGACATTTTTTGAACGATTGCGTTTGCGTCACAAAAAAATCTGAGTCAATATAATGCGGGTAGCACGCCGCCACCACTATTTTGAACGCTGACACTAAGAATGGTGTTTGGCTCTTGCACCCCTAGGCCCTATTTTCCCCGTTAGCTATAAAGATGTGATATTATGTATTGCTGCCTACTCGGGTCAATCGAAAAAAAAAAAACAAATTATAGCTTGGTCACCTAAATCTAGAAAACTCAAATTAGAAAAATATTACAACTTATTTTAGTATATTCTCTTTCTGTGGACGTCGTAAGAGGCGACCAAAGAACTAAAAAGAAACATCTCGTGATACAACCAAGTAGGATTGACGTCGGGCGGGGCCAGTGTAAATTTTTCGCACGTTACGTACCCAAAGAAGGTCGACGCCGCGACGTCAGGCCGACCGACGACGGCCCGTCGTAAAACTACACTACAATCATCTAACATCCATATAGGTGACCATTAATATGCATATTATATTTGGAGAAAAAAAGAACGAAAAAGCGCACACCGGGCTCCGATTGACACATTAGAATAAGAACTTACTGCTTCTCTGAAAAATCATTACATTAGCCGAATAGGTAACCTAAAAAAAATTAAGCTCCGATCAATAGTTTGAGGCACGTAGATGAGACTACTAATAATTAAGATAGAAAAGATTTCCTTTCTTAATTTTGGTTGACTGGAAGTGATCCCTTCCTGGGATAAGTCCAGCTTTGTATATTTTTTTTTCTTAATTTTAATTATTATAAATTGTATTTTATTTGAACTGTACTAGTTCTTAAGTTTTTTTTGTACAATAAAAATAGATACTGAACTGATTAGAAAAAAGACCAAATTGATTAAGTATCGCTACTTAACTAAGGTATACATAAACAGGGTATTTGCCAAGAAAATCAAAAACCCCGACTTTCAAGGGTTTACCCGATTTGACCCCCTTTATAATAATAACTTTTGAACGGCGAAACCGTTCTTTTTAGGGTTCCGTACCCAAAGGGTAAAAACGGGATCCTATTACTAAGACTTCGCTGTCTGTCCGTCTATCCGTCTGTCCGTCTATCTGTCACCAGGCTGTATCTCAAAAACCGCGATAGCTAGGCAGTTGAAATTTTTACAAAGTATGTATTTCTGTTGCCGCTATAACAACAAATGCTAAAAACAAAATATTTAAGGGGGGCTCCCATACAACAAACGCGATTTTTTCTAGATAGTGGTACGGAACACTTAGTGCGCGAATACGATTCGCACTTGGCCGATTATTTTTCATCATACATAGCTACCAACTCAAGGAAACTGCTTTCAAACTTGCTTTCACGTAAAAAGACCACATCGAAGTCGGTCCATCTTTCAAACCTACGATGCCAGATATATATACAGACAGACATTGTCTTTTTTGCCGGGCGTTAAAAGTATACTCAGTCGGCGCTTGCGTTGCGTGCCATGTTATAATTTGATTTATTATGATATGAAATATGTCAGAATTTTCTTTTGCTAATTCATTCAAAATAATGCTCACGAAGAGTGTGTAAGGCTTTTGAAATGCATTATTTATTCAGTTATTTACTACGTATAAGTTATTCACGCAAAAATTTACGCATGGAGTCAAGACAACATTTAATTTTATGTAAATAAATAGCATTTAGTCTCTTAGGAACAAATAAAGGTAGAAATAAATTTTACTAGGACAGAATTATAATCGTTACACATAGATCTAGGGTAATTTTTTGACTCCATAAACGTTTTTAAACTCGTTTGGGTTCAAATATTTATTTAATTCTAATCGATATATTATCAACAAACAAATCTTCTCGTTGCCGATTCATAAACTATCGTTCTAAATTATTCGTTACATATCGTATATACCACAAAACCTATAACTCAAAAGCTCCTAGCTTGTTGCGTGATTCACCAATATATATCACTTCACTTTCACATAAATATCATAAATAAATAATAAACTTGCTTACATCCATGTGATCAAAGAGCCGAAGTAACGTTTTAATTAAAACAAATAGTGACACAAAATTTAATGGCATCATCGACACCGCGCAAAATTTACATCCACCGACGACTGATTTATTGCTTCGCTCGTGAAACTAGAACACCTGTCTTTAACACATTATATATCAATTGACGGAGCCTATCTTAAACCAAACACAGAAATCAACAAATAAAATCACTGCTGAAACGACAGAAAAATAAAACGCTGCTGAAAAGGTTGCAAGTGCATCAGCGATGATGCGGCCAAGTGCAGGGACTCGCAATAAAAATCACGTCAGCATCACATGCCGCCGACCGGGCTGCCGATTGCCATTGAAATGTTATGATATTTGGTTATTATCAATGGCATGTCCCAAGACTTTCACGTGGCGGCGGGCGGCGGCGCGCACCCCCTCTGCGCACGCGCCGCCGTATATAACCTAGCTCCCGCCCTCATTTCGCACAGACGCAAGTTGCACTTCGACATAGCGATTCCTGGAAGACACTTCAGTCTTCCATCAGCGCTATAAATCGATCTAACAAAAGCCAATTTCATTCTATCCTTTTCTTTTACTTCCGTGCTACCTTCTTTCCAAAATGAAATCCATGGTAAGTACTTTTCCTGTAAAAATGTCACGACATCAATTAGCGGGACTGTAACGTTTGCGATTAGAATAAATATTCTGAATATTTGATAAGAGTTATCAGTGTTTCAGTCAATTAAAGATATATTGCAGATCATTTATGCAAATGTTACGGTGCCGTTGGTTTGATAAACGGTGCGCCAGCGCCGGTCGCCGGTCGTGGCTCTAGATAGCTTAATTTATTGTTGTTTAATCTGATACCGGGACCAGTCGCGGGCACTTTGTTTCCAACGGCTGCCCTGCCTTGCCCAACATCCTGCGGATCGAGCGCTACGGGACACCTGACCTCTATAACGCATAACAAGCCTATAACAATCTCAGCCACAACAGTGGGTGTCTTTCACAATTCTGATACAATATGAATTTAATAGAACACGCAGATCTATAACCGATAGATACTGTTTTAATGAAATAACGTGCGTTGGCGCCGTCAGGTGTTCTGGGCTTCGGAATGTCACAATATAAATAGCATTTAAGACCATTAACATTTTTCTTCTTAGATGATGATAAGTCCGCCATTGTTAACAATTGTTAATAGTGGTAACTGATTGTGACATAGAAAATGTAAACCCAAACTTTGCTATCCTTATATATCTTTATAAAAAGACATGTCTCGAGGTACAGTTTGAAAATTTCCGATAATCAAATTTCTTTATTCGAAACATAAAAGGAAAAGTCAATCATCAATCACTATAATGTAAAGAAGCAGACCGACAGCAAATGTCGAGTCTCGGGTCAGTGTCAGCAACAACGTTAACGACTTTGCGCTCTATTTCCCAAATTCCTCACATTATGCTACTAATTATACAAAAGGAAAAATGCAGTTGCCTCAGCCTTGCTAAACGCTCGCCTGAGCGGAAATCCGCCGCGTTTTAATATATATCAAGTCGTCAAATCCTAATTACTGCATTTGGTTACGTCAATAATGTAAGTGTTACAATATAATTAAAGTAAATAAATCGTAATGCATTTCACATGTATATAAAGAAAACATTTTCTTATATAATAGATACTTTTTACAAATAATATAAACGAAGGTCCACAAAAACCACAATGAAAAACTCATTTTTTTAAATTCAAAAATTTTACGTCATATTAAAATTCTGATAACGTTTTGTCACGAGGTTAAAAAGTTATAATTGCAACTTTTTTAGACACATCTAAATTACTGATTAACTCAATCATGTCGCTGTCCGTCATCACTAATTATTGCGTAGTTTTAATTTGTATTCCATTATCGGAGGCAATTTTCTCGTACAAAGTGCTAACTCGTTTAAATGTTCCGGTCGTGTGCTCTTTAACATAATTTACTTAACGTTATCTTTTATCAAGTTGCGTAAATCTACCTTATGCGAAATTACGCATCACGCCACTGACGTCATGTCACGTGAGCCCTTCACTTGTTATCAGTGAAATACAAACAAATAATTAGCTTAAAATTTTAACTTTTTAGTTATTTAGAGTCATAAGAAATGAAAGTTTTAAAACCATTTTTCTTTATGTAAATAGCCTTTATCGACATTTTTTCAGTCAAATTCCCCAGATGATTTTTCTGTAATCTGTGAGAGATCATTTTTGAATAAAATCGGTATAATCGTATACCACGTGGTATACGATTATACCGATTTTATGCTAGGATCACCCATTGTCAATCCTAGCTTATCTGTATGATTGTTAAAGACGCATCTGAAGGAGGTTTTGTTGCCATTTCACGATGGATGGCCGCTTACGTACGTTACCTATATCAGTAAATCCTCGTCCATTGCTTAAGTGTTATTAGTACTTCGTAATTGTACTAACCACTTAAATACTCAATTTTATTTTTAATTACTAAAGTTCGAGCGTAGTTTATCTAACATTTTATTTACTTAGGCTCAATTTTGTTTCCGCATGTGCAAAAAGAATTGTCGTCCCTCTAATCTGTAACAAGTAATAGCTAAATTTGGCGTTCCATTGCCCTTCAACCATGAACGTTCAAAATTCTTTGTAAATCAGCGGAAAGTCATTGCGTGTTAAAGACCTCGCGGAGCCGGAACACTCGATATTAAAATGAAATGTAACAATTTAGAATTTTTTGCAATAACTATAAACCATTTGCGGTTAAGGTTCTGTGGGTCGTAAAGCGAATCAGAGCACGAACCGAACCCGACAACTCCATGTCAATGTCACTGAAAGTTGACTTGCTACACAAAGCCGGTGGTCTGTCCTTAGCCCTATGCATTGTGCTCACATTGTTTTACTCTACATTTGTCTGTGGTCTGGCCCTAAACCTAAACAAAGACAATGAGATATCGCGCTTTTGAATGAACTTAATCGATCATTTTTTTATGTTCGTATGAAATGTAGATACCATCTTTTATCTTGTGACATGATTAACGTCGCATTTAAGAGAAATATTATATTTTTAAACTACTTATAATTTTTGTTTTTGATGTGTCCGATTACTTATCAAATACCTAATTTATTCGCCTAAAATATAGTCGAATCACGAATATTTTGTTTAAATTTTTAATTGTATAATTTTAATATTAAGTACTTACATTACTTACGCTTTGTACTTTACCAATTTACAATTACCGAAAGAATGGGTATTTTTTTTTTGATAGGTATTACTTTAATTTGACCATAATTAAAAAAAATGCCATTTCGTTTGATCTGTGTCGACGCACCTGGACAGCTTCATTCGTCATCGACTATAGGTACATCCAAACCCTTCAATCATAATAATGAAATGCTAATTAAATCTAGATTAGATCAGCAGCTAACTCGAATTATTGATTGGCTAACGTTAAATCATGGCTAAGGTACCCCCGTAATTACTGGCCGGACCGTCACAGTCGACTTGCTCGATACAATTTACTGGAACGTGAGAATATGATAATAAATTGGTCCTTCGGTATATTTTGTTAAGTTAAACAGTATAGAGACTTATTATTTCTATTGTCAATGAGAATGTTTCTTTAAATGACGTAACTTAAACTTAGCTGCGACAGCGACATAACTGACTTTTTACTCGCAAAAATATATTAAATTTGTTTAAATTGCTTAAATAGTCACTTGGAAGATGTACATTTCTCGTGAGGTTTTTATTTTACTAGATGTTAAACTTTAATTTATCGAGATACTTACGTAGATTTATTTGATTAAGTATCCCATCATTACTTAGTTTGGAACTTATTCTCTGTAATTTATAAAATTAAGTATACATACATACATACATACTATCACGTCTTTATCCCTAATGGGGCAGACAGAGCATTTTGGGTCTTGCGGTTCTATGCAGAGTCCAGGGCCGCAAGACCCAAAAGCCACTTTTAGCGTCATGGTGGGCGAGAAGATGGAAAAGCAATCAATACAGTGATGGGTTGCTAGCCGCATCGCCTGTTAACATGATTTGCATTTTTGCCCATTCCCTCGATCGGCTTTTACGATCTGCGTGGGAAGAGAAGCAGCTGGTACATTCTAAGTTTTTTTATTTCTCCCAGACCAGCATGGGAGTTAAGTATTAAGTATTGTCCTTAATTTTATTCCGTATTTTCGGAAGTTGAATAGCGAGCAAAATTATTGAATGAATTCGGGCTTTCATTCACGCAATTAGTGACAACACTTCGCCTTTCTTTGAGAGCCTTCGACGATAAGCGACCTTTCCGCATGCAAAGGCTGAACGGCATGTAAGCCTGTAAGGTGCTATGCACACAGCACCCACCTCTCACGCCCTAACATAGCAATCGCTATCACCCATCTATGCGGTGCTCCATGTATGACCGCAATGTCAACTAGTGCTACTGTCATTACTATCCATCTCTTCACATAGACCTTGCTAATGTGCGTTTATAAATTCCTTATTTACTGGAAACTTGGGTGCACTATTGCACGACAGAATTTCAATGCATTTTGTTTCCTTTATCGACCAGTAACCGCAATGTATAGTAAGAATTGTTTACCGCCATCATTTAGGACTAAGACAGCTGAGTAATGCTTTCATCACGATTTAACTCCGGTGGTATAAAGTAAGACATTAATAAAATCTATTTCTGAATCGCTACCGTAGAATTCCAACCTGACAAAATTCACACATCTAGACGTCATGTTTGATTCAAATATATCGAAACTTAGTTTATCGATATGCCCATCCCTAATCACTTCACGATTAATGTGTGAGGGCACGCCTGACAGGCTGTGTCCACGGGTGTCGCCGGCTCGCCGCTCACCCAAGCTTATTGTCTGCATTCCATCGCGCACCAATTTAGAAGGGCATGCCCACGCGCCAGACCGCGGCACTTTAATCGATATTCTAATTTTAATATGGAACACAACACTAGTGACATATTATTGTTCCATGAGACCCTAAACAAGTAAATTCAAGTGATACAATAATGGTAACAAGGTAAAGCCGCTTGTTCATGACTCTACGCGTGGGCGAGTTGCATCAGCCATAATTTTTAAACAGAGCAACTTCAGAAGGTCGATATTAAAATACTCGCCAGTAAAAACTTCGATTATCGAGTGGAAGTGCTCGAGGTAGGTTTAAAATGCCTCTCATACAACCATGGGCGCAAAATCAATGTAATGAGGATGTCAGGTGTCGGCGTGGGATGATTTACCGGCCAATTAACACTTGTGTGTCGACTTTATTCATGAAGAAATGAAATGTTGACTCACAACATGTATACAGCTATTCACTTAATTAAATCCTTATTTATTGATCGTTTGCTGTACTTGAGTTTCTTTCTATTTTTAAATAAAGCTTTGTCTAAAAATTAGCAACGTGCTCTACTAATAGATTTTTTTTATTTATATTAAATTACTAGTATATATAAATTAACATTTATTAGAAAATCTGCCATGACTTCGCAAACCATTGTTTCCATTTCTTTCACTAGTCCAAGTTTTTTTTCGAATCACGGATCAAAAAATCTTTGTTGAAAATATCACATGTGCTAGATCCATAGGCAGGGCAAAAAAGTGGAAATTAAAAAAAGTGCTTGACATACGAGGGTAACCAGTCTCAGAATGTGACGGTGGGCAGGTCCGGAAGGCGCACTTCCTGCTTTGTGACCTTCGGGTAGCCTTCAGACCTTGGCTGGCGCCATTCACTCAATGACCGACTTGCTTTTATTATTTGGATGTATATCAGTTTGCTGAAATTAGAAACCAGGGAATCAATTTGTTCTGTGCGTGATAGACGAATTAGTGAAGGATAAGAATAGCTTGCCAATTTCGGTTGGGTTCGGTAAAAATAGGTATTGGCTGCATAGATTGACTAAAACTCTTAGTTCATTTAGTAGAATTAATCAAGATGACTCAAGGCTAATCTCAAGAAACTACATGGCGAGTTTTCGATATAAATAAATAGTTCGATAGATAGAACGATAACTGTTATCATTACCCTAGTTTTAAAGGTGTAAATGATCAATCCCATCTTTGTCTAATCCTTTTAACATAGTTTATTATGTCCGAAAGATCGCATAAAATGTGTTAGAAGTAATCGCAATGTCAAGCAAAAAAACAAATCAGATTTGTAGACACATATGAATGATGTTGTGTCCTAATTAGAACTAAAGCACAGCACAGTAAACCAAACCTGTTGACTCTTAAGCCGCCTAAAGTCACCCAGGACTATGAACCCTGCCAGCTCAGGTTCATCTCAACTCCTTCCTCTTCCGTGCACTGACCTTATTACATTTCATCAAAACGCTCCACAAACATTGCGACAAAAACGTCATAAATCAACGTCACCATGATCGCCCGCTGTCGACACGACGAGTCGTCGAGGATACATCCTACCAACCCACAGCATTCGTCTCTTTCTCAGCACTTAGTTTTCGTCAAAATGCAAACGTCGTCATATCCCACGTCACGTCACTCAATTCACTCCTCCACACATTTCATATTCTATATGCATCTAACTCCAATCCTTTTCCGCACGTTCGCATTAGCACCCTTATCTTCTGCTCATGTAACCCTAAGCTTTGCAAAGTAAAGCACTGCGCAGTTTGCCACAGTGGTCGCGATGCCCGGCGACCCGCCGAAGGGCCGCCGAGGTGATCCGCATAGCCCTGCCGGCTGGACCCTGACACCGTTGTGACTCGCCACAAATTCCTCGCCAATGCACTCATCTCAATGCATTTTCATCAATTACGCTCTACTTTATGAACTTCTTTTTAATATCATAATATGAATAACTTATTTTTATTTTTTTATCAAAAAGGCTAAGCTATATTTTAACGCACTTACTTGCGCTGTAAAGTAATCTAACTATAGTTTGCAGTAATTGCAAAAACCAAAAGTTTAATTGCTATTCTAAATAGATGTGTGACACAAGTTAACGAAAAGCATGGTCAAAAATTAGAGCCGAAAAAACGAATACAACAGAAAATATTATGTACATTTTAGGTCCATCTGACGTTTTACATTATACCATTCATATAATTCAATAAATTTATAGTCGTATTAAACTAAGATACTAAAATTATAACATTATGTCCGTGTGTCGGCCAAATTATCTAAACACCCTAAGTGGTATATCTTTACGTCTACTAACTCATTTATTACTTACACCTACTTGCTACTCACCAGGATAATATAAGGTAGAGTAGCGATTTATGCTCGGTTCGTTAACATTCAAACAGCTTAAAATGGTGCGTTTAATGCGATTTATTTCATAATTCAATTAGAACTACTTATGTTTAGAATCTAGCCCAAGAAATAAATACCTTACTTTATACCCAAAACAAGACATTTACACATTAATGTAGTGCTTTTATTAATATTTATTGCGTAATTAGTTAAATCAGTACTTATTTGATATTTAGGGTTAATAAATATAATAAGGTAGTCATTATTACTCACGCGCAAAACCATGAATCAATTCATAAAACTGACCTATGACGTCACACTTCTAAATAGTCCAATAGCAGTTGCTAAAATTTATTAATAGGTAGCGACTCTGGGATAAGTCAGCTAACCTTATGTTTCATTATACTTCGAAATTTGTAAAATTGTTGTATAGTAGATGTTTGTTAAACATTGACGTCTAACTCGCTTATTGAATTCTGATAAATTAGCAGACAGGTAGAGCTTTTAAAAATCAATACAAAAAAGATACTTTATACCAAAGAATGTTCTTTAGGCATGTGTACAAAAACTAGTAAAACAATGTATATTTGCGAACTAGAACCGTGTACTTATAGTACTAAAAAGTGGAAAGCCTAAATAGTTGACATCCATACAAGTTTACAAGACATCCTGACGAGTAAGGAGTTTCATCACACAATACGTCAAAGCAGTAGGTATTGTTATTTCATCACATCAGGCACCTTAACATTACGTCTTGGCTTAAATTGGCATTACAGGCCTAAAGATTTTTTATTTATTTGCTAAGTGTGTGTGTGTAAGTGCTTCCATTTACATGCAAAATAAGTTAAGGTGCGAATTCGATGCGAAACATTTTGATTTTTGAAAATAGGTACCTATTAATATATTATACAAACTAATCAAATCTTATAAACATCAATGAGACGTCTCCAACCCGTCTGGCCAACGAGGAGAGTGTAGGCCAAGTCCTCTGGCTGTTCCGGCCAAGTATGGCCGGTAGTACAGAGAGGGACGTGCTCCTGCAATGGAGACAAAAATACCTGATGATGATGATGAAGCATCTATTCAAATAGTTCATCTTTACTGTCCATCAAGTTTCGCCGATCAGCCGCACAAATACAAAGCTACATTTAGACCTCGAAACCTGTAGTTTCAGAATGATTCCATTGACAATGACTTTAGACCTTAACGTGGACAGGACAGACCAACTGCATTCTTTATGTGTGTTGTCAGCGCTTGCTCCATTACGGTGCTATAATTTATACAAGACCTTTAAACTTACAAGTAGCAAAGGACTGTAATGAATTAAACAATAAAAAAACTACTTTTACTTAGGGCATTGAATTCTTTTTCTTAACATTACGTTCAACATAACTGATTGTTTTGTAGATATGATACGATAAATTATCTTGCTTTGATCGAGTAGACAGTGTAAAAAGTTACAAGACCCCTTGGTCAAGGCTCTTAGCAATTTTTTTAACATAGAAATGAAAATATGTGATTTAAACACGATTTTACCATTTTAGAAATTTTTGACTCTCTGAAACTGATTTTAAGAGACTCGTCTAAATCTATTCCATTTTATATTATGCGCGCGAAAGTTAAAAATTAGGTGAAGTATGTACGTACACAATGTTTAAAACTATATAACATATAAAAACTAATAAATGTGCTTGTAGGAGTAACAGTATAATTTAATTATATGAAGCGATTGACTGACTCTGAGAATCTTAGGATACTTTAATTTTGTGTGCTTACCTTTTCTTTATACGTATATTAGCTGAATTATAATGTATATTGTATAAACAAAATACACTAGTTTTATTTTGTGCATACATCAGTTCAGCCCACCCGTTTATCGCAACCGCAACCCAGCCCACGTACATTTGTACAGAACAACTTATTTGTGAAATACACTATGGCTAGCTTGCTTACTGGAATAACTGTAAATATCCTAACAAATTTTATCTCCAAGGCACGTCGGCCTTTCAACGCTCCATTTAAATATTACAATTTCCAATTCGTTCAATATTTTATTGACTGTTTGTCGATCGACTATTAAGCGACCACTTTTATGCTATGACAACGATATGCACACAACCTGCATACAACAATTGCTTTTATCGTATAAAACCATCGAAAGTCGACAAATTTTCATGTCGATCTTGCGATAGACAATCTGATTCCCGCGAGACACGACTACTCCGTGTCTTACCCAATGTCGGTCAATGCTTACTTGCGTGCATTGTCGCGAGTACCACAAAATGCAGTAAAACTACCGCACAAGACACCTGACCGAACGAGGGCGACTTATCATCGACAACTGGAATTATATAAATATTGTATCGACTTGTAAGAGCTATAATGAAGGGCTACGAACAAGCACCGTGACTGGCAATTACTCGCAAATATTGTACCTATACCGGCAATAACTCTGAATATTATCTGGTTAATAAAGGATATGCAAAAGTTGAATACCTACAACTGGTTCTATAACTAAAGATCAGATTGAACAACACAATTTCTGATATCTATGCTGTACGATATCGCAAGTTATTTATAGATTTACAACCTAGCAACAATAGCGCTAACTTAGGTTGCGTCAGCCAACAAGACACATCATGTCATCAAAGCCGCAAACAGCCGGGGAAGATATCTGCTCGATGTACTACACGATGTACTTTATAAGATAAGTGTAATTGAAATAAAGGACTGACAATATGTTTTCTTTGTCCGCAGATCATTGTAGCGTGTTTAGCGTTGGCGTGCGGCGCACACGCGTCCGGCTGGGCCGGCCCGCCCGCCAACATCGCGCTGTCGCAGGACGGCCGCAACATCCTCGACACCCCCGAGGTGGCGCAGGCGCGCGCCGCTCACCTCGCCGCCCTCCAGCAAGCCAACCAGAACAACCCCAACCCACAAGACGACGGCTCCTACGACCCTCGCTGGGACAACGAAGAGTACTGGCAGCGCGCTGAACAGCCCAAGTGGAACGCCGCCCCCGCCCAGCAGTGGAACGGTGCCCCCGCCCAGCAATGGAACGCCGCTCCCGCCTGGAACGCCGCCCCCGCCCAGCAATGGAACGCTGCCCCCGCCGCGCCCGCATGGAACGCTGCCGGCCATGCTCCCGCCCCCGTAGCTGAGACCCCTGAGGTCGCTCAGGCCCGCGCCGCTCACCTCGCCGCTCTGTCCGCCGCCAAGTCTGCCGCTCCCGCGCAACAACAGTGGAACGCCCCCGCCCAACAGCAATGGAACGCCCCCGCCCAACAGCAATGGAGCGCCCCCGCGCAACAGTGGAACGGTGCCCCCTCATGGCAAGGCAATGGTGCCCACCAGCCCGCCGCCCAGATCAGACTAGCGCACGACGGCTCCGGCATCCTGGACACCCCCGAGGTAGCGGCGGCGCGCGCCGCGCACTTGGCCGCGCACTCGCAAGCCGCGCACGCGGCGCCCGCGCAGGCTCCCCAGCAGCACTGGTGAAGTTCTTCCTCTTCTTCTCCGCGGCCGCACTGGACGCAGCGCTAGCCCGTAGCTCGCGGTCGCTTCGGCCGCGCCTGTGCCATTACGCCCTAGGACTGCGTCGAGACGTTCGTTTCTTCCTCCGATCTCTTCTTCTTTTAGGAACTTTTCAAAGTGCAAGTGCGTCAGCCTATTCTATTCTTGTGGCTTTTTGTTACTTTTATAAGGAAATTCTATTGAACGAACATTTTGTACATAATAATTGTATGTATGTATGCGTAATAAACGAATTATATTAAACGGAAAACATTCCAGTGTTTGAGTTACTTACCCAACAACGTATAAATAAAACAAGGTCATCAGGTAAAATGCGTCTAACAGGATGGTTAAAGTCGATAATATAAAATGGCAAAGTAAAGTTCGCGACAGGTACCTATGCTGGATTTACCTTGATTACTAGACAAACACAAAGAGCCGATTAATTGGGTCCATTAAGTGGTCTAAGGAATATGCATTACAAATGCCTACCGACCGACGTCTACTTTGAGAAGTTAAACTTTATTGAGAGGACTCTACGCACGATGGCAGAAAATGATACATATAGGGTATCATACCATTATCAATCCTGAGTCCTGACCTGAAATGTTACCAGCTGGATCTAAACACAAATTACGATTTATTAGGTAATTAAATGTGACTTAACTAATAGTGCCATCAATTATGTTCCGCTGTGCATGACCATCAGGGGCGGGGCGGGGCATGCATGTGCAGGAGTCTCGCAACCATGGCGTGACACTGACGGCAGATCTCCACATAGATACCCCGCTTCTATGTTGCTGATATCATCGCAAAACTAGCAAACGTAAATCGGCAATAAAATTCCTCAAATTCATTATTTATTAGCTAACGTTATATTTTTCATATTTAATAAACAGAACTTAATGTTTAAGGCAAACTAATTAATTTATGTACTGAAGATTAGTGTTACTTACTCCGAAAATCAAAGGTGTGAATTACTTCAGTCCGATCACAACGTGAATTCACAATCACGAAAGTGTCTTAAAATGTATTGCTTTGCCATCGAAGGATAGTGGCTGATGGCGGAGGTGGCACAGAGGCGATTCATCACTCGATAGACGCAATCAAACGATTACTTGGCAAACAGTAATAACGTGAAATTGGGTTACAACTAGCGATTCGACCAAGCAATTTACAAAATTGCCGTTCTGTTTGTTGTGACAATTGCTCAGTCCAAGTGGTAGTCCCGCGATGAGTCAGCACTCCTAGGGATGGTCTATCCTCAGCACTTCTTCGGTATGCGTCCGAGAAAAGCGTCATCGGATACTTTTAGGAAGGTAAGTGCAAAGTCGGAGTACTTGGCCAGATAGTAGACGTTCTTTGCGTACCGCACAGTCAACTACAAATTAAGTAAATCAAGCTAATTTACAATATGCAGAATGGAAGGCTTATTTATTAAGCTTTGTATGTGGCTAATAGGCTGATCGCCGATATATCTCAATAAGTAGAAAGTTCAAGATTTTCAAAAATGTTATGGCTTCTTGTAGGCGTAGCACTGCTCACTCTACTGAAGCATTTATGTAATTTCCAGCATAATTACTGGACAACCAACCCGACTCGAGAGAATCCACCGTGGTATGTTTGGGACTCTAAACTACCCGTGTCAAGAAGTAGAAGTGAAGTAAGTAGCTCAACATTTCAAAGGAAAACAGCTAATTAACTTTATGCCTCAGTCTTGATTGTTTGGGCCAAACCTTGCAGGTTAAATTGAGCTACAAATGATTTATAGAATTACCCTTGTCCGATATAATTGTACATAGAAATCACGGTTTACCGTTCATCGATACAAAGAGAAAATTTTACGCCGCTACCTTTTCTCACCGACAGCTCGGTTCGCCGAAAGAATTATTAAAATAAAATTATATAGTTATGCTCAGGAATTGTAACAATTATTCAAAAAAATAACGATTCATCAGGAATTTTTATATTTTTTTTAAAGTTACCGTTTACTTTTACTTCATTTTATTAAAATATGAATCATATTTGTTCGTTTTATTTATGTTTCTTAGAGTATTTTGTGGTTGTTTATATTTAGAGCAAAGTGGCATACGACGACCGACGGCTACCCTCTGAATATCTGTACGGTAAATGTTGAATACCTAGTTTGTACACAATAATTTCAGATGAGAGTATTTTCTTGTTTCAGACTTTTTAAAGCGTTCTGAGTAGTAGTCGTTATGGATTTTAGTTATTTTACTTTATTTTTTATTTTTGATCATGATGAACAGCTGCTACTGGAACCGGCCTTGTGTCATTATCGGTATTTAAGTATACTATAGTGCTTTCTGCAATGCGTTCTATCTATAAAATAACAATTCGCCCAGAGGAGCTTTTTGGGAATCGCGTTTTCTGCGGATAAATGTTTCTGTGAAACAATTTTATTTTAAAAATTCTTTCGGCGAACCGAGCTGTCGGTGAGAAAAGGTAGCGGCGTAAAATTTTCTCTTAGTACCGATTAACGGTGAACCGTGATTTTTATGTACAATTAGATCGGACAATGGTAATTCTATAAATCATTTGTAGCTCGGTTAAATTAGACCCTGTCCGGGTTTTAATCGATGAAATTTTATATGCTAACGACAAAGCAGTATTATAATGACAAAAAGCTGATCTGTTGATTTAGTCCAAAGTTGACCATAGGAACACTGTAATAAAACGACACAGCCCTATCCAGTTTGAATTTTTTTCATTCTTGATTCAATCTTAATAAGAGCTTTGGCCTCAAGACAAAACTTGAAGATAAAAGGAATATTATTTTCTGAAAAAACTTATCGACACATTATTTTGTAGGAGAGGCCGTCTCGTCATACAAAAGAGGTGTATAAATCAATTCGCAAAGACTTCAGAGAGTACCTTCTAACATCGACGTTACATGGTCTTCGGTACATCGGCGAGAAAAAATTGACATGGTTCGAAAGGTATTCCAATAACTTAGGTACCTGTACCTGTAAAATATGATAAATATTCATAGAGTAACTATAAAACAACAGATATGTAATTGGTCTACCAGATATGTGTTGTACGTAATAATGATAATATGTCAGGCATAACTGTTATCACACTATCCCCGAATTTTATCCCCATCATTTCATCTCATAACAGTAGTTAGTGACACAACACCTTAAAACGCTAGAAGCGACTTTGGATAAATTTATACTGTTATGACGTAACTTATCGCTGAATGACTGCCTGTAAATTTAGTTATACTCAACTGTCTTTGAACAACTTTACAGTCAGTGTATTCCTGTAGAATTACTTACGCTCGGCATGGATCACACACTCACATAGAACATAAATATCGAAACCAGAGGACTCGGCGTCGGCAAAAACACAAAATACGACACTAATTTCATCGTCCAATCTCGTAATTACAACCAAGAAAAGACAGCTTACTATCTACGTCGAACTAAAGTCAAAAGTCGGATCGGTAGATCTGTTGCTATAAAGAAACTCAACAAGATATATATATTTATTTTCCACTAGCTGCGCCCAGAGGTGTTACCACCGGCTGTATATAGAAAAAGTATCATATGTGTTAATCCAGGATGTCAGCTTCCTGCATACCAAATTTTATCAAAATTGGTCCAGCCATTTGCGCGAGAAGGAAGAAGTAACAAACATAGACACATACACAAACTTTAGTGACTAAGCAAGTCTTCAAGCAGTCTTCTTTATGCCATCTAAGTCAGAATCACTTATTCATCTTTGGATAATAGTAGTTATGAGTATCATTTGATAATTGACAGTTTTTCTTTCGATTTAATAATAGTTGTTGCATGACGCCAGGTCATTTAGTTACAGCTAAGTTTATTGTCATTACCAATTCGTAGGTTCTTTTGGCTGGCTGCGTTCGGCTTCTCGCTGGTGTGTGCGGGCTTCTTCATCTTGAATGTGTATGCGAAGTGGAGGCTCTCTCCTATGATCGTGAGCATCAACCCGCAGAACATGCCTCTGGAGGAGCTGCCCTTCCCTGCCCTCACCATTTGCAACGTCAACCAGGCGAAGAAGTCTGTTGCTCAGCGGTACCTTAAATCTGGGTAATGTTACTATACTTTGTTTCCAAACTTTTTAGGGAATATTATAGGATTATAAGAATTATATTATTGATTGTAGGCATTTTTCAATGACTAATGGGACCAGAAATCAATTTAGATGTATAGGTTGTTCTAGGTGTCCTTAAAAAAATATGCCTCGTTTGTTTGTGCCATTACATAAAGGAGCCGGTGGTCCGGTATAGAGTTTCCGCAAGTTACAACGGGCGTGGTTCGCACTTAAATGGGTAACCACGAGTGGCATACAACTTTTTGAGGTCCTACGTGCTTCGGAGGGGTAGTTGAAAATTACCGTACATGAGTTTAAAATCAGAAGTAAAAGTTGCGCCTATTAAGAATCGAACTCGTGCCTTACAGACGTACAACCAAGCCTTAACCGTTTGGCTAAACCCGCCATAGCTTCAACTTAATATAAATAAACAATAAATTCATTAGTAAATATATTAAATCACCTAAGTATTTACTTTAAGAAAAAAATACCAATTTTAGTGACCCTGTGGACAAGAAGCTACTACAAAGTCTGTGCTCGGAGCAAAACGATGCCGAACTATTCGAGGACACCATCGCTGATAGCGCTGACTGGGACCACACCAGATCGTTTCTCATAAATGTTAGTAAACATCTATTAATAAAAGGTATTCATCATTTATACCTCAGATAGAGACGTGCTGATGACTAAGTACTAAGTTAACTAGGTAGGTCTAAGGACTCAAAACTATAATCACAAAATATAATTTCATCATCTTCATCAACCGAGCGTATTTCCGGTTGCATCCTCAGCAGGAACGCTTCAGAACCAAGGGTAACCCAGGTGATTTGACAACGTTACTGGTCTTTACAAAGAGCGACTGCCGTCTGTCCTCCGCAACCCAAAGGGTACACCAGGACCCTTGGATAGGTTTGAGCAAACGCTAGATGGAGGTTTAGGATAAGTTCGGATCTTTCTTTTCGGATAATCAGGTGATTCAAGCCTGCAATATCCTAGGAAACCACTTTTCACAAAGTTGGTATACTTCTCAGTGAGATTCGAACCCACGACCTCCGAATCACAAGACGAACTCATTAACCACTCGGCCACGGAGGCAGTCGAAATATAAAATATAATTTCATGTTCCGTGGTTAAACTACAGATAGACCTAGACAGACTAATAAATATGTAGAATAGTGTAACTACGAAAAAAAATTAAACATAGAGTCGCTAAAATCAGAACGCAGATTTTCTTAGCATCAAGAATAATATTGGCTTGGGTAAATTAATTAACTAAGTATTTAAATACTTTTCGATGTAAATACTCAATAAATACTTTCCGTTGTATTTATAGAGAAATGTGTAGATATGCATATATCTTACACTTTTTTTGCTATAAGCATGCTATCCCAAAAAAAGCAAGGGCAAAAGCTCACACTGCCAAATATTTTTCTTTCCCATGTGTAAATATTGTTTTTTTAAGGAGGAGGAATCTCTCCATACCTACGACCTCGATAAGAAAAACTTGTCAAATAATAAATTAATGAAAATGTCACGCAGTGCTATTACTTGACTGGCATATAGGATACTAACCTTTACAAATAAAGTTGTCTACCTGGGAAAATTAGTGTAAAGCAATAACTCAGGTGTCAAGCGGCGGGCGTCAACATCCGATGTCGAAAAGACTGCTTGAACTTATAATCAATACGACAGGCGCCTAAAGAACTGGCTCTACCCTTGCTCTGCCAACGCAATGCAGTTTCTCGTTGTGAAAGAAAAGTCCTATTTATAACTGTTATTGCTTTACAACGTTGATATTTGTTGTGTTGTAGGAACTTACAGAAATTTGTCAGATACTCATAACTAATGCTGTTGTAAATATGTCTATGGCGAATATAAGGACTGTAATAAGCGAAATTGTACGCGGAACGCTGTTTGTTGACAAAGTTTGAAAATGCAAAAATAAATAATAATATTTAGGCCTAATTACTGAATAAATATTAATTGATGAGGAATAGAGAAAGTATGTATGTATGTATGAATAGAGAATATATTATATTCACCATGTCGCAATATTTTCTATTGATCCAATCTATGACGCATAGGTTTCCGTACGGTCAGGAACAAAATAAGAATAAAATATTTATTCAGTAATGGGCTTTTGCAGGTACTTACACGTCAATAAAAGTTAAGTAAACTTTACGTGTAAAGTTTATTCATATTTAAGTTCTCTTAAAGAGATGTAAGAGACTACAACATGAGAAGTAACGTATGTATTTTCCTTTTCAGGAAACGATTAGGTAAACATCGTCATCGCTTACAGACATACAAAGTAGTATTTTGTATATGTGATGCAGTTTTCGTAAATAAACGTAATAATGATGTATATTTTCGTGTAAGTAGGTATGTACGAGTATCTATAGAATGGGTCTCTAGTAGGACTTGGAAACGATCACAGACCGCTAACGCTTCTTCATTGAATCTAGGTACTTCTAAAAGAATTCAATTTTTTCCATGATTCGAATGCTTACAGGTCACCCAGCCGTGTATCGAGATGATACCGTTATGCGAGTGGGACTCTGAGGTGAAGAGCTGCCAGGACCTGTTCAACGCCCAGCTGACGGACGAAGGCCTGTGCTGTACCTTCAACGTCGTGCATCGGGACAAGATGTTCCGCAATCCGTAAGATTCTATTCTTAAAGCCAATGGAGGTCCAAGTCTCAGTTGAAAAGCGTACAGGACCTGTTCAACGCCCACGGACGAAGACGGACGACGGATGATGGACGAAGGCCTGTGCTGCACCTTTATCGTCGTGCAACGGGACAAAATGTTTCGCAACCCGTAAGATTCTATTCTTAAAGCCCATGTGGGTCCAACTCTCAATTGAAGAGCTGCCAGGACCTGTTCGACGCTGATAGAGATAGTGCTACACCTTCAACGTCGTGCATCGGGACAAAATGTTTCGCAACCCGTAAGATTCTATTCTAAAGCCCATGTAGATCAAACTCTCAATTGAAGAGCTGCCAGAACCTGTTCGACGCTGATAGAGGAAGTGCTACACCTTCAACATCGTGCATCGGGACAAAATGTTTCGCAACCCGTAAGATTCTATTCTAAAGCCCATGTAGGTCCAACTCTCAATTGAAGAGCTGCCAGGACCTGTTCGACGCTGATAGAGGAAGTGCTACACCTTCAACGTCGTGCATCGAGACAAAATTTTTCGCAACCCGTAAGATTCTATTCTAAAGCCCATGTAGGTCCAACTCTCAATTGAAGAGCTGCCAGGACCTGTTCGACGCTGATAGAGGAAGTGCTACACCTTCAACGTCGTGCATCGGGACAAAATGTTTCGCAACCCGTAAGATTCTATTCTTAAAGCCAATGGAGGTCCAACTCTCAGATTAACAGCTGTCAGGACCTGTTCAACGCCCAGCTGACGGACGAAGGCCTGTGCTGCACCTTCAACGTCGTACATTGGGGCAAGATGTTCCGCAATCCGTGAAATTCTATGGCCTAGCTCTCAGGTGAGGAGCTGCCAGGACCTGTTCCACTCTGAATGAAGAAGGCCTGTGCTGAAGCTTTAACATCGTGCATCGAGTATAGAGCCGAAATGTTGTAACTAGTAAGAAGCACATTACGAAAACACTTTCTCGCCTGCGCCTTCTCATGAATCAGAGAACACCATATGAGCAGTGTAGAATTTAGAGAATCGTTGTTTTATATCCCTGACCTGATCCCTAAATTATCTCCTAACAATCCAAAGTCAAAACTCATGTGCTATAAATGATGTAGCATGAAGGTGATGAGATCAAAGTATCCTTATTTAAGATACCTACTGTGTGTGAAACAATAAGTTTGTCAAGTGTTCCATGTGTTGGACGTGACGTTAGACCTGTAAGACCAGGCAGCCTTATACGTTAAGCTGGTATTATGATTATGACAACGTGAAAAATCTTAAGTTTGTTATTATTTCAGCAAGTCCCTGAACGACCTAAACTTGACATTTCCTCTACCGGTGGTAGACTGGACGCCCGAAGGAGGTTACCCCCCTGATGCACCAGAGAATGGCTTTCCTTGGAGACCTAGAGGTAGATATACTTAAACACTTTTAGTTGCACGCCTTTTATAACAATCCCGCTAAAGTCGCCATTGCTTCATCATATCAGTCTTTTTAGTCTCCTCTGCAGGAGGACAATCTGTACTACTAGAACCATACTTCGCCGGAGCACCAGACGGGTTGGAGAGGATTCATTGAGGTCTCATTGATGTTTATAAACTTTGTTTAGCTTTTATTTCCTAATTCGCCTTCTACGACACGTAGAGATTTGGAATGGTCCTATTCTACTTTGCCGAAAACCTCACGCCATCGCTTACACAGGTTTTTTCCATTACAGGCGTAGGAACTAATCATGGACTAACTTTAATATTGGATGCTAATATCGATGAATACTACTGTTCCTCCACCAAAAGTACCGGTTTTAAGGTAAATACGAGTATGAAGCTAAAATAGTGACATTTTCCAACTACGAGTACCTATAGGAATTCATCGGATACGTTTGCGTACCTTTATTTTTGAATAGTATTCAAGAGGTCTTGGATCACAATGGCCAAAAGGTTAGATAGTTTTTAACTCTGTTCCGTGGTTTTTTACGTAAATATGAGCTTGGGAGCAAGTGAAAATAGTTACCAGAAAAAGTTGTAGCCAGCGTATTAGAAATCATTTATGTCACCGATTTTTAAGAGCAAATAAATTCAAGTTTTCGCCCCACCACATTAACAGAACTAATAATTAGATATGTATTGTAAACTTATATATATGTTTAAAATTATTTAAGATAGTAACCCAGGTAGCAAACTGACGTCAGCGACGTATAAGCGACGTCACTTATAGGTCATAATAGGGTCGGTCATTTATTCGTCCAGAGCAGACGTTAAAGTGACGTCAGTTTAGGGTCAGCGTTGCGCAGTACGTCAAATTAAAGGCAAGTATCTGGACGTACCATATACGCCGCCAAGAGGACGTTTTGCTGACGTCTATTTAGGGTCAGTTTTTGGACGTACCATATTCGCCACAAAGTGTACGTCTTACTGACGTATATTTAGGGTCAATATCAGGACGTACCATATACAACGCCACGAGGACGTTTTACTGAAGTAAATTTAGGGTCAGTATATGGACGTAAGTACCTACCATATTCGTTCCAACGTGGACGTTTTTTTGTTCAAGACTTTTAAGGTAAAAGTAACATGTACTCAGTGATACAATTAAGTGAAAAAAACAGCGGAACCGAATCGGTGGTAGACGCCAAGGCATTGTGAAGTTGGCCACCTGTTAAGTTTAAGTAAAAGTACGGTTTAAATCATTTTTCCATGTCCTTAAGTCTATGGTCTTAAAAAACATGGTCCCTGTATCATTGTTCTGGCAATTGTGTCCCACTGTCCTTTATTGCATCTTAAATATAGATTATACTACTTACATTGTGTTTTTTTAGTTTCATCCATAAAAGTTCTTGAGTCTCTTCAAAATACGTAGGTAAGATGCCTGCAAACGTAAATGCTACATGCTAAGCACTAAATTCTATCCTACTATCACGCGTAAGGATTTGCGAGATGGAGTGAAAAGGGATAGAATATAACACGTACCGTAGTCTTTTGATCTAGGGCCCCTGACCAATAACTTAGAACCGTCGTAGAGCTTAAATGCGCAGCTCAGGCTTTAGTGCCAGTTTTGCCAGCACGTTATTTCACTCAATAGCCAGGGCGGTTCTCTTTTTTAACAAACTACCCACCCAAACTACCTAAGGGGAGCATATTGCCAGCTGTAAGTGTGTTCTTACAATCTATATAATACCCGCTGTCCAAATTCGTGTAGTCTTTGTTAATTAATTTTATTTCCTCTAAATTAGGCAGTTTTAGACTTCGTCCATTCCGTAAAAAATTAAGACGTAAAAAGCATTAAGTAATAGTTCTAATCATAACCATAAAACCTTTTATTTTGAGTAATATTGTATGCAAGTGTTAGTTTCTTAGAAAATCCCTAGATGGCGCTGTTCAAAATTAAAACTGGTTATGGTTTCTTTTATGTACATTCTTATTACTTGGTGCATATTTCCAATTAATCGAGTTCAGCAGTAGTGTGTGGTTTAATTTCCATATCGGTGTGCGACGGTAGCGACACCCAAGACACACTGTACATATCATGAGCTCCCGTAGGTCCTACTCCTGACTTGTATGTCTTAGTAACGTCTGTGTATAACGTCAGTGGCTGCCCTAATATGTACGGCCCAGTAACGTCCCTATGAATTCAGTATATGACGTCACTCAAACGTCAGTGGCTGCCCTAATATGTACGGCCCAGTAACGTCCCTATATGACGTCTCTCTAACGTCTGTAAACTGACGTCTCTCTAACGTCTATAAACTGACGTCTTGAGGCTGTGACAAATTGACGTCATCTGTTGGGACCCCCCGACGTCAAGACATGACGTCTCTTACGTCGAGCAGTACCGTAAACGGACGACATAATGACGTATAAATGCTACCTGGGAATATGTATTTTAATAAAACTCTAGTCTATTTTGTACACGCCTAAGCTATAACGTGTTTTCTTATCTTTAATTTTCCTGGGACTACTGGCAAAGATTACTTATGTAATAAACCCATAAAAACCCATCGCCATGCACCACGGAAGGCTAATTTACTGTGTATGTGTTTGGTTCATATTTTATATATAATTTTTCAAAACTACAAAACAGACTTTACCGCCAAACCAATGTCGATGCATCATGAAATTGTACTTTCTAAAAGCAAATACTTCAATCACTTATTAAGTGTGCCTATAAAATAGCCTCGATTTCTCCAAGATCCCATCATCAGATTCTGACTCGATGGCTATCTTGTAGTATACCCTTAAAACCAAAAAAATAATTTTCCAATTCAGCCCACACGTCTTTAAGTAATCAGCGAATATACATAAAAAAGATCGCGAACCTTCTCCTTTTTTTAAAGTCGGTTAATAAACAGTACCTATGTACTTAATTTTCTTACTTTGATCGATTCTGTGATTGTCTTTTGTAAATATATACCTAAACTAATATCTAGGTACTTATATAGTTTTACGAATGATAATTGTTTGATCAGATACTCCTGCACAACCCAACCGAGACGCCCAAGATGGCAAACCTGGGCGAGATCTTCGGCAGCGGCATCGAGGCTCGCGTCTCCATCCAGCCGCGGATCCTGGACGCCTATGCCGACCTCAAGTCCATAGACGTCACTAAACGACTCTGCCTGTTCTCAAGCGAAAAGGAACTGGTCTTTTATAGGTATTTCGAAAATAATTTGCATGTAATTCCTTTTTACCTAATCGATTCAAAATTGGTAGGATATTAGAACAACCGATGTGTATATCTCAACATTGGAACAAAACTTCTTTGTGAAAGCAATCGCTCTATACCTCTTTGCCTTGCTTTGTAAAATGTGATAACTTAAATAGATACATACTTATTATCCGAACAATGTTTAAAAGTACCTAATTTTTTTATAACAGGACCTATACTTTGAAAAATTGTGAGATGGAATGTGAAGCGAAAGCGATGTTGGACTTGTGTCAATGCGTCTTCTACTATATGCCGAGTAAGTACTCGTTAATCGTTTAAAACTGACACCCAGCCCACATTATAATTTCTAAAATTATAATGTCAAAAATAATTGTAGTTTTAAACACTGCAGGCTGTGCAATTCAGGGGGTTACTCCAAAAGCGGTATGCAAGACGGATACTACGTATCCGCGTTTTAGTTTCAAGCAACATTAAGCATTAATGTGTGATGATATAGTCTAATTTGGTTTGACATAGAAATAGGAAGTCACTATCAAACGACTCGCATTATTTTGGAGTAACCCCCAGGCTATTTATAGACATCGACTCCACATCACAATGTTTTTATAATATCTACTTATATCTTAATAATAGTCACTCCCTTGTTTTGAATTTACACAACTAATCACTTACATTTAGTGCCGCTTCCGAGGCGCTACTCGCTAGTGCAGAAGAAGCTGCAACAAACTGTACAACATTTTGTCCAAGGACGTAAACTTACAATCCATATTGTAGTTAAACTACGTAACTTTATAGATCTTAAGTAGCAGTAAATATGATTAGGAAATTAATTAACTATTTGCCTAAAGTTTAGTGATTTTAATCACATGACTAGGAAATTAAATAACTATTTACCTAACGCTCTCTGATTTAATATCAAGCGATCTAATTCATGCTATCTGTTTTAGAAAATAAAACAACTCGAATTTGCGGCAAAGCGGACGCAAAATGTTACGGCAACTCTACGAAAATAGCGCCAAGAAGTGAGTCACATCTTTGAATGGGTTTTAGATAAAAACCAAGTCCACATTTGGTAGATATATCGTATTGTTACATGCGCCAGTCACCATGGATTAATGCTAATTTGCGGATCAATCACTTTCATTCATCATCATTATCAATTCTACCGAATGACGTCTACTGCTAGACATAGCCTTTCCCAAGGATTTTCATGATGCATAAGTTTTCCAGACCTTGGGGGCAAGTCAAACTTGTATTACCTATATAAAAATAGATGTACCTACAAGTACAAGTAGGTACCTATAGGCAATTGATAGAAAAACTATTGAGCCGACTTTATTATATTACTCTAGAGAGCGATGAAGGTCTTCTAAAATCTGATCCACCACAAGCTTGTAAAAAATTACGCCGTTCCGTATATTTTCGACCATGTCAATTCTATCCATAGGTATGTCAACTCTATGCAGCACAAAGTCAATCGCTGGATAATAACTTTGTTACGCTTACATTTTTGATTTTTTAGAGAAGGAATGCGAAGAGTGCCTGCCCGCGTGCACAGAGATAGCATTCTTCGAGCGCATGAGCACAGCTCCGCTCAACAAGGCCCTGGTGAAGCACCTAGCAAAGATTCTCAATAAACCCTTGGATTATTTCACGTGAGTTTTCGTTATAAGTCTATGTCGCACATGCATTACCATTACTCGTTAGTAGCGATATTATCTTCCATGCCGATCTGGGAAAAAAGAAAAACTTAGAATGTACCAGCTGCTCTTCCCGCGCAGATTGTAGAAGGCGATCGAGGGACTGGGCGAAAATGCTAATCATTATAATAGGCGATGCGATTAGCAACCCATAACTTTTTAAAATTAAAAAATATATATATTTATTCATACATTTTTTAGACACTGAACACTTTTGGATCCCTTTCCACCTTCTCGTCCTCGCCCATCGTCACGCTACAAGTGCCCTTTGATTTTTGCGGCTCTGAAGTGCAATTTTTAAACGCGGAGTCACCTAAACGAATGGTTTTTCCATACAAAAAATCGTTCGTTTAGTGATTCCGCGTTTGAAAAATCTCACCTCTGAACGCCGTCTTCTTAGAGCCACAAAACCCAAGTGCTCTGTCTGCCCCATTAGAGATAAAGACGGGATAGTATGTATGTATGTTAGTAGCGATTTACTGTGAATTGTTGCTTGTGAATTGTTGTGCTTTAGACTACCTTTTAAGATTTATTAAAAAAAATGTTTTATTAAAATAAAAGTCATGAATCCTGCCAGGCATATTCTGTTATCTTGATGATGGTATGATGATACAACGTGGAAGGGACATACCCGTAATAAAACAAACCACGGTATCCCGTGGTTTGTTACATACCCGTAATATACCACGGGCTATCGCCCGTGGTATATTACGGGTATGTAACTTCCATTTTGTATACCTGGTTAATACTGTCGCGTAGGACGATAAGTGATAATGACAATGTCAACGTCACTAATTCAAACTAGGAGAATTCATCTAAAGGGAAATTTCGTCACTCACGTCAGCACACGATTGGCCTAGCGGTCTTGGTGTTGGACTGTGAATCCATAGACCCTAGGTTCAAATCACAGTCACGTATAGTGTTTTTGAAGTTTTGTAAGAAGTTTCTAGATAACTCTAGATTAAATTGGAGTGAAAATACGGGCCAGAAATAAAAGAAGACAAAAGAAAATTTATGACTTAAGTTTAGAACTTTGATGCGATATTGTTCGCATCCGGGGGGTATATAAGCAGAACAAGGCGCGGCCTACGCCAGTTTAGTTTGAAAGTAAAATCCGAAGAAGGAAGAAGGAAGAAGAAAAAGGAAGAAAAGTAAAAGTGGAAGTAGTGAGTAAAAAGTAAAGTGTAATAGTGAGTGAAGTGAAGTGTTCAGTGCAGTAAATACGCGCGAGAGACGTTTCCGCGCGTGACAGTGCAGTGACGTTTACGCGTGTGACAGTGCAGTGACATTACCGCGCGTGACAGTGCAGTGACGTTTCCACGCGCAAGACAGTGCAGTGACGTTTCTGTGTGTGTGACAGTACAGTGACATTCCCGCGTACGTACCTGTGACAACTGTGAGTACCCTAGAGTTGTAAATAAAGGCACTACTCCATATGATTGGTGTTTCCTTTCCTATCCCCAACCCACTCTCGTGACAATTGGTGTCAGAAGTGGGATAGGAAAGATGCCGATCGTGCCTAGAAATGAGAGAGGGGTAACCACGCGAGCGGGAGCTGCAGCGGCAGAGGAACAATCGCTCGAGGAGTCCAACTCTGGCGGAGCCGCGTCAACATCAGCGGCCGTCCCACCAGCCGCTCCATTGGAAATGAACGCGTTCCTGCAGCAGATTACTGTCATGATGCAAGAACAAGCACGCCGTCAGGAGGAGCAAATACGGGCGCTGCAGGAGGAGCAAGCACACCGCCAGGAGGCGCAAGCACGCCGCCAGGAGGAGCAAATACGGGCGCTGCAGGAGGAGCAAGCACACCGCCAGGAGGAGCAAGCACGCCGCCAGGAGGAGCAAGCACGCCGCCAGGAGGAGCAAGCACGCCGCCAGGAGGAGCAAATACGGGCGCTGCAGGAGGAGCAAGCACACCGCCAGGAGGAGCAAGCACGCCGCCAGGAGGAGCAAGCACGCCGCCAGGAGGAGCAAGCACGCCGCCAGGAGGAGCAAATACGGGCGCTGCAGGAGGAGCAAGCACGCCGCCAGGAGGAGCAAATACGGGCGCTGCAGGAAGAGCAAGCACGCCGTCAGGAGGAGCAACTTCAGTCCTTTTCCAAAGATGTTTTGGCCGCGGTTCGGGCCAACACAGCCCGGATGGATGACTTCGAGAAGGAAGTTGCAGAAGTAAAGGAGGAAGTTACAGAAGTAAAAGAGGAAGTTGCTGAAGTAAAAGGGACGCTTCAACTGCTTGGTAAGGAAGTTAAACTTCTCAAAGAGTCTGGCCCTGTCACTAGCTCTGTGGTCGCTCCTTTTACCAAAAATTTAAAGGTGCCACCCTACGACGGCAAACCCTTTTGGGCTGCTTTTAAATTGCAGTTGGAGACAATTAAAAAAGCCAGCCATTGGGATGAGCAGAAGGCGCAGTCTGCATTGACCCTGGCACTTCGAGATGACGCTCTGTCAGTATTGGAAGCACTCGGCGCTGGGAAGAAAGAGGTCACCTACGACGAACTCATAGGCGCTCTGGAAGCCAGATACGGTGACAGCCACCTGGAGCATGTATACAGGGCGCAACTCAAAGATCGTTGTCAACGGGCTAGCGAGACCTTACAACAGTGGTCCGTGGAAGTGGAAAGACTGGTCCGCAAGGCATATCATTCATCACCATCTGTCGTGGAGGAGATGCTCTTGCAGGTTTTTATTGATGGGATACGGGATCCCGAAGTCAGGGCGGCTGTACGACTGGACCACCACACCACCTTGAAAGAAGCAGTGGCTCACGCTTTGGAAGTAGAAGCGGTTCGTCATGACTCACGAGCTCTAAGGCTTCGAGAGGTTGTAGTCACAGAAAACAGTAGACGACGACCCTACAACCCGATGTGCTATGAGTGTGGAGAGCGGGGTCATATCCGAAGCACTTGCCCGAAGCGTGAACGAACAACTTTCCGACGTCAAGTGGATGCAGCGGTTTCGACGTCGGAGCAGCCACAGGAAAACTAAAGAAGGCCAGGGCTGTGGGGTGGGCGTTGGCCGGTAGTAGCAAAGCCCCAGAAATTCTTGTGAAGCAGACTAACGACGGAAATTCATTCATTCATTCATTTATTTACAAAAAAAATATATTATTACATCAAAATGGGATGTGCAAAAACCATTCAAGGTTTGTACGCACATCCAACTCGCAAAAAATTTATTCACACTTACTATAACTACCTATTTAAATTATTCATAAATACACATTTTTCTCTACTTATACCTACATATAGAAGGCAATACTAACTGCAGGGCACTTTACAAAATAACTTTTTGTAGGGTAGTAACAAAATGACTTATAAGTTGCTACGGAACAAGTTTAAATCGTCTGCACACAGATGCAACTGTGCGCAAATCGCAATACGTAAACAAGGCGATATAACCGCTAAATCTTAGTGTGAAATGTATTGATGTGCGCTCATTTACAGGGTGATATATTTAATAGGTGCTGTTTGAGTCTATACTTGATGTTTTTGGTGGTGATTTTTTGTCTTAATTCTAAAGGTAGTTTATTGATTAATTGAGGTATTATATATTCTAAGCATCTTTTACCGTACAGGTTGTTATATGAAGGAAGCAGTAATAGATTTTTATTTTTTGATCTAGTGTTATATGTGATACTTTTACTTTTTTGTAGTACAGTGTTGAAAAAATGTTCCTTTATTAAAGTATATTTTATTTTATTATACACTGGCATAACATTGCAAAATATAAATAATTCTTCATACTTGTCTTTAAACTTTTGCTTTATTTTAAAAGGTACTACGGTTTTAAGTAGTCTTATTTGCAGGTGTAGTATAAGATCGATGTGTGTTTTGAAGGTACGACCATAACTGCTGAGGCCATATTCAATTAGTGGTTCTGCCAATGCTTTGTATAAAGATAATCTAACTGCAAATGGTACCTTATTTTTTAATAAAGTGAACTTAGCCAGTAAAGCACGCAATTTGTCACAGACGTTATTTATATGATTTTTCCAACTGACGCGACTATCAATAGTAAGTCCAAGGTATTTATGACTATCTACTTGTTGAATTTCGTGACAGTTGCAGTTATTGTTCGATATTTGTTTGTGAAGACAAGAGTGATCATGTGCTTTAAGGCAAATTTTAGTGTCAATTCTATGGTGACTTGAGCTGATATACATGATTTTAGTTTTGTCAGCGTTTAAGACCAGCCCGACATCGTGAGCCCATTTGCATAGTAAAGTGAAATCTTCTTGTAATAACTTGAGAGTTTCATTTATGTCTCGGCCGGCAACCATCAAACAAGTATCGTCAGCAAAAAGATAAGTGTCACTGTTTTTCAGAACATTAGTAAGACTATTCACATAAGTAAGATAGTGTAAGGGTCCTAATACCGATCCTTGTGCTGTGCCTTCTGTAACTGGTATTTCATTACTCATTGCTTCTCCAATCTTAACACGGTAAGACCTATTAGTTAAATAATCTTTACACCAATTAAGTAATGGTCCTCTTATACCACTATCTTTCAGACATTCAAGAAGTTTGTCATGTCTAAGAGTATCAAACGCCTTGCTAAAATCTATAAACAGAACCAACACATGTTTTTTTTCATCTAGATACCTATATATTTTATTGGTGAATTCACAAAGAAGTTGGGTTGTGTTTTTATGTGGTTGAAATCCATATTGTTTTTCTGTTAAAACATTATTATCATTGTAAAACTTATGTATTTGGCTACTTATATATTTTTCTATAATTTTATCAATAATAGGTAATATAGTGATAGGTCGATAATTTCCACAATTTTTACGTGCGCCATTTTTATGAATAGGTCGTACTATTCCCGTTTTTAAGTCTTTCGGATATTTACCTTTTAATACACTTGCATTAATAAGTTTTGCGATTGAGTCAATAATATCATGACAAAGGTATTTTACATCTATAGATCTTATACCATCGATGCCTGGTGACTTATTAGTGCTTAATGAGTTAATAATTTTTTGTACGTCATCCTTATTCGCTTTTTGGAACCTCATTGAGAAATCAACCGATTTTTTATAGGATTCTTTATTTAAAAGAAAGCTGTTGCATTTAGGTATGATTGTTTTTACATTTTTATCAAAGGTATAAGCGAATTGGTTGGCTATTTCCAAATGTGTCAAATTACTATCGAATGCATTTATAATTATACTATCAATTGATGATTTTATTCTGCCCGTCAATTTGTTAAGAATTTGCCATAAACGTTTAGAGTCATTTCTGTTCTCTTTTATTTCCTTTAAAGTGTAATCATTTTTAGTTTTCTGTATTAATTTGGTAACGTAATTTCTACTTTTATTATATTGTAATTTAAGTATCATATTATTACGATCATTTTTCCATAAATTAAATAACTTATCTTTATATTCTCGAGCTCTAATAATTTTATTAGTAATCCATTTATTATTCCTAACTTCGTATTTTTTTACATCTTTTACTTTTATTTTCGATTTACTATAACATTCATCTAAAATATTTTTAATATTATCATATATCTGGGTTGGGCATTCTGAGTTACTAATACTTTTCCAGTCAACGTTATGAAAATTTGCGGCTAGTTTTTTATTATCAACTATGATTTTATAATTCGGAGCACTCTGTATAAGCTGCTGCGGCCCGGTGCAAGCTAGTACTACTACGCGGTGGTCCGCCATTACGGTTGCGAGCGCCGCGGTGTACAGGTCTTGAGTGCGGGATCGCGCATACACATGATCTATGCACGACCTAGTAGTTTTATTTTTATAGCGTTCTATCCTAGTATATGCTGAGATTCCACACTCAAGCCCACAACTATATAACATGTTCTGATATTTATGTTTTACAGCGGAGTCGGTTTTCGTGTCTATGTTAATATCGCCTACTAAATAAGTATCAGTGGTTTGGTTATAAGAAATCTTGTGCAAAGTGCGCTGAAGCTCCTCAATAAATAAATGTTTAGAGTTTTTAGGTGGCCGGTATACTGCACACACAGTTGCGGAATAGGACGAGGGTGTTGTGATTTTTGCGGTTAAACTTTCAAAGTGTATCGTGTTAGTTTTTATTATTGACATTTTGTGTTTCTTATTTGCATAGATAATTATTCCACCTCCTTTTCGACCTTTTCGCAACTCTGTATGCATTTCGTATCCGTCAATATGGAATAAACTACTTACAGATTGAGAAATATTTGCTTCTGTTAATATAATTAAATCAATGGCCCTTTTACTAGATAAGATGTACTCAACTAACATATCAAAATTTTTAATAGTAGATCTTATGTTTACATGCAAACAGAGTAGATTTAAGTGTTTAATAGGAAATAGGTTTAGAAAACGATTAATATCAGCGCAATCAAAAAATTCAGAAATATTTTTAGGACAATAATCCATAAAAGTGTTGCAAAGACTAATCACAAATAATAAAAGAAAAAACGTATATTAATATTAATTATTCCTGGAGATTTTTGACGTCTTCTATGGATCTGATTTTTACAATGGATTTGTCGTTTTCGTGACGCCTGCCCATAACTGTTCCTTTCTTACACCAGATAAACTTGTAGGTACTTTTTAACTCTTGTTTAGCATGCCAAAGAAGTTTTTTGGTGAATGGTGTTAGTGCTTCTCTTACATATATAGGTTGGCGAGCAATCGAATGTGGTTCATCAGGAATTATATCCGTCACGAAGATCTTTGTAGTAATACTCTAGTGATAGACGGTTTAGTCAATGAGAAACCTTGTCAGCTGACATTAGACACTGGAGCTTCACGGACAGTCATTAGCAACCACAGACTTAAGGACATTGGAGGTCGGTATATTCAAGCGAATAAAAATATCACGTTAACAACTGCTACCGGCCAACGAATCCCATCTGAAGGAGAAAAAATTGTAGCCATTAAGATCGGGGCAACACTTTATTGGCAAAAAGTGATTGTCGCAGGCATCTCCGACGATTGCATTATTGGTTTGGACTTTCTACAAAATCATCAGTGCAATATTGACTTGAAAAATGGTGTTCTAAAACATGGCAATGATGAAATTCCGATGAAAGGAGGAAATTTTGGTAAGCTGTTATGTTTGAGAGACACTGTCCTTAGTCCTAGATCCCAAACGACGGTCCCTGTTATGCTACCGCCTAATAATGGAAGCGGACCGCGGAGATGTGCCATTATAGAGGGAGGAATCTCAGACGCATCATGGATTCCGGCTAGAACCTTAGTTGGAAGTGGCCAAGTTGCGTTGGTACCTGTTCTGAATCCTCATGACGTGGAGCAAAAACTGCGAAAGGGAACGATTGTCGGAAACTGTGATGAAGTATCCTGGTTAAGGAAGTGTGAAGAGGGGCAAAAGCGGAAAATTACGAAACAGGAAGAAAATGTCGCAAGGTTTATGGAGGGTTGCAAGGGTAATCTTACTAAATTGCAATTAATAAAAGCAAGAAACTTCTTGTTGAAATATAGCAATTTATTCTCTAAAAATGATGGAGATATTGGCAGAACTGGTTTGGTAAGACATAAAATTGATACCAGAGATACAGCACCCATCCGGCAGAGACCAAGACCTGTTCCTTTTGTTCGTGAACAGGAAGTTGAGGACATGATCCAAGAGATAAAGAAGAATGGCGTGATAGAACCTTCATCAAGCCCATGGTGCTCTCCGGTTGTATTAGTAAAAAAGAAAGATGGATCGACTAGGTTTTGTGTGGACTATCGGCGATTGAACGATGTGACTAAAAAGGACAGTTACCCACTTCCTAGAATCAATGACACTTTGGATTCACTTTGTGGTATGACTTGGTTCTCTACTCTTGATTTAAAAAGTGGGTATTGGCAAGTAGATTTGGATCCTAAGGATAAAGAGAAAACTGCGTTTTCGACCGGCAAGGATTTATGGCAGTTCAAAACTATGCCATTTGGACTGTGTAACGCGCCAGCAACATTTGAAAGGTTGATGGAACATGTGCTGGCAGTGCTGGGAGAAACCTGTTTGGTCTATTTAGATGACATCATTATAATAAGAAGAGATTTTGATGATCATCTCAAGAAGCTTGAAAGCGTGTTTTAAAAACTACAGAGTGCAAATTTGAAGCTGAGTCCAAAGAAATGTTCATTTTTTCAACGCCAGGTCAACTACTTGGGTCATGTTATATCGGAACAAGGTGTTGCCACTGACCCATCTAAAATAAGTGCAGTAAAAGATTGGCCAACGCCAACAGATAAGACACAGGTGCGAGCATTCTTGGGTCTATGCTCTTACTATAGAAGATTTGTGAAAGGGTTTTCCGATATCGCTAAGCCATTACATCGGTTGACCGAAGAGAAATGAGCATTTTCTTGGGATGAAGATTGTGAGCAAGCTTTTCAGGACCTCAAAATGCGGCTATGTGAAACCCCTATCCTCGGATTTCCTGACGTGGTAGGAAAGTTTATTGTGGACGCTGACGCAAGTAACACCGGAATTGGAGGTGTTCTATCTCAACAGAGAGGAGATCAGGAAGTAGTTATCGCTTACTTTAGAAAATCTCTTTCAAGGCCAGAGAGAAACTATTGCGTAACTCGCAGAGAATTGTTGGCTGTGGTAAAGACATTGCAACATTTCAAAAAATATTTGCTTGGCCGCAAATTTCTGGTAAGGACTGATCACGCTGCATTGAAATGGTTATTGGAATTCAGAAATCCTGAAGGGCAGGTAGCCAGGTGGATTGAGCTACTCCAAGAGTATGAGTTTGAAATTGAACATCGAGGAGGGAAGAGTCATGGCAATGCGGATGCTCTGTCTCGAAGACCTTGCCTGGAGGACTGTAAACATTGCAATCGGCAGGAAGAGAAGGAAAAAGTAAACATCCGGCTAATCCGTTCTGATTCCATAGATGAAAATTGGACTGACGACGCCATGAAAAAGGCTCAGGAAGATGATAAAGATTTTCAACCACTATTGAACTGGCTAAGAAGTGGAACTAAACCAAAATGGTCAGAAGTGGCCAAATACAGTACGGCTACAAAGAGTCTTTGGGCGCAATGGGACAGCCTGGTGTTACATGATGGATTACTCTACCGAAAATGGGAAAGTACTCAAGGTAAAGATTGCCATCTACAATTGGTCGTCCCTAGAGAGAAGGTAAAGGAGATTTTAAAAACTTTTCATGATGGTACTTCCGGCGGACACCTGGGGATAAGAAGAACCCTCACAAAAATTAAAGAACGTTTCTACTGGTTACACTGCCGAGATGATGTAGAGGACTGGTGCCGTAAATGTCAGAATTGTGCGGCAGTTAAGGGACCACAGACTAGAAGCAGAGGAGCCATGAGGTTGTATAATGTCGGAGCTCATTGGGAACGAGTAGCTCTTGACATAGCCGGACCGTTTCCAATAACGAATGCTGGCAACCGGTACATTTTGGTAGTTATGGACTACTTCACGAAATGGCCTGAAGCATTTGCACTACCTAATCAGGAGGCTACCACCGTAGCGACAAAGCTTGTGAACGAAGTATTCTGTAGATTTGGTGTGCCATTGGAGATGCACAGTGATCAGGGTCGAAACTTTGAATCACAACTATTCCGAGAAGTCTGTGAAATCATGGGAATCCATAAGACTCGGACGACGCCGTATCACCCGCAGTCAGATGGAATGGTTGAGTGGTTTAATCAAACATTGGAACGGCATCTGGCAAAAGTAGTAGAAAGCCATCAGAAAAACTGGGACGAGTATATTGCGCTATTCCTCTTATCTTATAGGACTGCGGTGCATGAGACCACTACAGTTACTCCAGCATATGCCAATTTTGGAAGAGAATTGAAATTGCCAGCTGATTTGTTATCAAGTTGTCCACCAGATACCCCAAAAGGAATAACCGACTACGCTAATGACCTTCGGATTAGGATGGTTGACGTCTATGAGCAGATTAGAGAGGCTGGGCTTAAAGCTAGTGAACGGATGAAGACTCGTTACGATCGAAGAGCTAATGGCCTCGGCTTCGAGGAAGGAACACTGGTTTGGCTTCATAATCCGGTGAGGAGAAAAGGGAAATCTCCAAAGCTACAACCAGTTTAGTTTGAAAGTAAAATCCGAAGAAGGAAGAAGGAAGAAGAAAAAGGAAGAAAAGTAAAAGTGGAAGTAGTGAGTAAAAAGTAAAGTGTAATAGTGAGTGAAGTGAAGTGTTCAGTGCAGTAAATCCGCGCGTGACTGTGCAGTGACGTTTACGCGTGTGACAGTGCAGTGACATTACCGCGCGTGACAGTGCAGTGACGTTTCCACGCGCAAGACAGTGCAGTGACGTTTCTGTGTGTGTGACAGTACAGTGACATTCCCGCGTACGTACCTGTGACAACTGTGAGTACCCTAGAGTTGTAAATAAAGGCACTACTCCATAGGATTGGTGTTTCCTTTCCTATCCCCAACCCACTCTCGTGACAATACATGCTATATCATACTTCTCACTTAAGTCTCTTACAAAATGACCAATTTGCCAACTTTTATACTTGAGCACAGAAGCATCGTTGTTAAGGCCATACCCAAATTTTCCAGGGTCCAGTGGCGCCCCCATTTGAAATAAATCATTTGAAAGGAAATGGTGATATCATTTAAAATTTCGTCTTGACCAAACCCTAGATAACCCTTTAAAGTATTTTATGAACTACTGTTTATAATTTAAAGTGCGAGCGTGAATCTTTTCTACGCACATTAGCTAAAAGTGGCAATTTTTCGCAAATGTGCGTAGAAAAGCTCCACGTTTGCACTTTAAATTATAAACAGTGGTTCATAAAATAGTTAAAAGGGCTATCTAGGGTTTGGTCAAGACGAAATTTTAAATGATATCACCGTTTCCTTTCAAATTATTTATTTTAAATGAGGGCGCCACTGGACCCCGGAAAATTCAGGTAGCCCCCCTTAATACGCATATTTAATATATAAAAATGTATTTCAGTGAAAATATGCTGGTGATACATTTTTACTTCGAGGACGACACATTTATGAGATTGACCAAAGGGGAGATATTCGGCCTGACTGAATTTCTGTGTAAGTATCCACTATCCTGCTATAAAACTCATAACACCAGAAGAGATCGTACATATCGACTGTCAGTGTTTATTTTTACCAGAGTACGGAAAGCCAAAAGGAGGGTATGTGTTTCGCTACTATTTTTGTATGTTTTGTACGTTCATCTGTTCCCTCGTAACTTCTGTAATAGCCGTAATAAGTACCTTGACAGATTACCTAGACCACTACCTTGACAATTAATTTCACAAAACAAAAAACTGACTTTAAATCTGAACTACAGAACCGATTTTGAAAAAAAAAATATGGGACTACTTCGCAAGTAAGTATACCCTTTTAAACAAAAAAAGATTTTCAAAATTAGTTCATGCGTCCTCGAATAATCGGTAAACATTAACTTAGTTTATTAATTTAGATTAAATTAAATTAACGCACGTGTTCACGTGACAAAGTTAGCTGTGCAAGTTCATTATTTGTCACCGATTCGAAGATGGCTAATCCGATTTTGATTTATTTATTTTTGATTAAAAGGGCATACTTAGGGTGGTCCTATAAATTTTTATCAAATCGGTTGTGTAATTCGAGGGTTAAGTCGGTTTTTAGTATAAAAAAATATTAAAGCTTAGGTTCTTCTTGTTCTGTTTCCAGCCAACACTGGTGGTCTTTTGGGGCTCTGCATGGGGTTCAGCATGATGAGCGCCGTGGAGCTGGTCTACTTCCTCACCCTGCGCGCGCTGTGCATTGCCAGGCATCGACGCCCTACGCAGCCGTTCACTAAATAAAATGTTCGAAACAACGTGATTTTAAAATGTGACTAAATCCCAGCCCTCATTACTTTTTCTTGTAATATAAGGTTGCACTAGCCGCGGACTCGAGCTCACAGGTGGGCGTGGCCACAGAGCACGCTGTCTCACCTAACACAGTGACGTGCGAAAGCAGTGAGGTGAAATGCACGACAACTCATAATAAACCGAGCTCGTAAAAAAAACCTAGTCCTATGAGAAAAGGGTGTGCCTACTTTGTTTTGGAGAATTTACACTTCTTTTATTACTTATTTACACCGAAAGTTGCATAAAAATTAGCAAGAAAAACAAATCTTTGTAACTCATCTTTTTAATGGCCAGACCTACATTACATGGGCCTAAATATTTATCTTTATGCTCTTATGAAATTATAGAGAGCAAATTTAATGTAAGTTTGAAGAGATGCATTTGATCCAATTTGTATAATTTTCCAATACCGTTCGAAACGTATAAGTTACCACTTTTTTTAGTACTTACTTATTGATTTAGGTAATTTTTTGTAACAAACGTTAAAGTACTCATATTTGGTGGCGGGGTTATAAACCCCTGTAATCCCCTAGCTTGAAGTACTTAATTTTGACACAGCCTTGTTTTCTCCCTTGTTAATCAAAACAAGTAGGCAAGTTTTGAAAATATATCACAAACTTAGTAGGTATTAGAGTACAGAATGGGATTTCGTTTAAAACACCTTATAAATGAAATAAAAATATATTTAAATCTTATTCTAATTACAGCTAACTTACTATCTACATTATGTTACACAATAATCAGTCTATGAACAGGATTCAGGTTTTCATGAATATCTGCCACAAAACGTGATAAGTTCTCGTTTAAAAGCACTATCTACTTAAATACTTGAGTTCGAAAAATACCCGGCAGGAAGTATGTATTACACACCAAGAAGGTAAGAAAACGGAGAGAGTATGGTTAAGTAAGAAAATACATAAGTTATTATGAATTTATTCAACTGATCTCTGTGGCTCAATGATTAATATTTACTATTTGCCTATCATTTTGCCAAAAATAATGTTTTAACCCTGGCCACGATTGTCAATTTACACCAGCAAGTGTGCAAAAATGATCACTTTCTGGCCAAGGGAAGATGTATATAAATACTGAGGGCAGTAAAAAAGAAAAACATCGCTTATTTAGAAGCTTATATCTTAATATTTCTAGACTAAGCTAATGTTTATAATTTGAGTTGAGACTTCTTCATTTCACTGCCCTCATATAAAAAATAAATTTTAGACTCCCATACTAGTTGACCTTATTTTTCATATTCCGACATATGTTCCTTGAGGAAAGTTGTTCACTATTACGGACTGAATTCACCCTTAAATAGTTTCAGTATATTTTGTTAGACCTTATAAAATATACTCAAATAGTTTCAGTATATTTTGTTTAATTATATAATTTACTATTTAATAATGTCTCGTATGAAATTCTACATCAACTTTGGGTTCCACGGCCGGGTAATGCAGTAATACTTATATTTACGACTGCTGCCGGGGCGCGCCCTGCGCGGGGGGCGCGGGCGGCGCGGGCGGCGCGGGCGCGTCCGGCGGCTGCAGGATGCGCGTGCGGCGCCGCGTGTAGTGCTGCCACAGCAGGATCGCCTGGTCGTCCATGAACTTGCACACCTGCAATACATGAGGTTCAGTTGACAGCTCGTATTATAGGGTACTAGCTAAACAATTATAATATATTCTACTAGCTGTGCCCGTGGGCTTCGCTCCCCGTGGGTATTTCGGGATTAAACTATCCAAGTCCTTCCCTGGGTATCAAACTATATCCATATCAAATTTCATCTAAATATGTTAAGTGGTTGAAGCATGAAGTGGTAACAAACAAATATACAAACTCACTTTCGCATTTATTATATTACAATTTTGTTTTTTTCTAAATTTTTTCCTTTATAGAAAGCAACCTTTCCTTCATCTTTTATTGTTAGACCAAAGTTCTTGTCAAAACAATTTAGATAAGCTAGAACACAATAGACTTTAGTGCTTCCATTACCAAGTTCTTATGGCTATCTTTCAACTCCAGCATCAGACCAATTCTATGATAATGTCGCAGTTGAATTGTAAAATCCATTGTTATTCAAAAACTCTAGCTGTTTGGCATTACAGCTCGGTTTTGTAAAACATCTGAAAATAGTTCAGCTAGATTGTCAATGAGTTATTATACAATCCAACTGCGACAATAACATAAAATTGTATTGTCTAAGTATAAAATATTTAAAATTTCAACTCAAAAGCTTGTATATGTATACCTGTGCTGAAACACACTCTCTTCTGAAAGCCTCGTGCTGCAGGAGCTCTAAGAAATGCAGGCACATGGGGTACTTGAGGTAGCGCGCATACTCCGGCTCCCGCCAGTACTGCAGGTAGCGCAGGTAGTTCACAAACATTTGCTCCTTCAGGTAGCCTCTCTGAGCCAGAACTGAAATAAATATAAATGATAAAACATACGGACAAATCACACAGATAGCCTCAAAGTAAATCCGAGACTTGTGTAATGGGTTAATAATTCAATAATGCTATATTTTATAACAAATACATATATACATACACATCCAAGACCGAAGTCAATCTGAAAAATATCATCTTGACCTAACTGGGGATTGAACCCGGGACCGGTGGTACAACCTGGCAGGATGACCACTAGGTCACAGAGGTTGTTAATTATTATTGAAATTGGTTTTGTGTTCAATGATACAGAAAATAAATGGTGTTCGGACGACCTGACCAAGGTTACTTAGGAGCACTTGATGCAGGCCGTTCTTGATCAGTCATTTTGGAAATCTTTGGAAGAGGCCTATGTCCAGCGGTGGACATTATGCAGCTGAAATGATGATACACAAAATAAGGGTTAGTTCAAACAGAAAGGAAAAATGCCCATATTTAGTAACTTAATTGAAAATAAAACTGCAATACCATAACCTACACTGTAAACATTTAAACATGACATATCTATGTAAAACAGCAATTAAACAGTAAAATAATACATATAAAGTTGCAAAACGTTTACAGAGAGAGAATAGCAAAATTAAATGTTATTATAGCAGCTCCTAATGATTCCTTTTTTGTGTGACTTTCTTTCAACACGACACAGCCTGAATGAAATGTGAGAGGAAAAAAGAAATTGGCAAACTCACAGTGAATGTAATTTGGGTTCGCTAGGCACTGCACAAACTCAAGTTCCACTTGAAATCTGATTCGGTTCTGATCTTCTGTTTCAGGCATCACTATAAAACATACATTATTATAAAATATAATCCAATTACGGTAAGTAGGTATGTAATAAAATAGATAGGTACGTAAAATTATTAAAATGAGAATTCATAGTGTCATATAAAACTCACCTTTCCCAGCCATCATTTTGATGCTTTTATTTTAGGTACTGGTGACCAGACAATAGATATCCTTAATAATACACTTCTATCTGTGATCTGAGAACTACGCAATCAAGATATTTTTTACATAGTACCAAGGTATTATTATTTTATTTTGATAAAATAATCCAAAAATGATAGCAAAATTACACAAAGTAAATAAATTGAGATGAAATGACGTGAAGATCATGGTAGAATAAAATAAGGTATTCTCTGTCCGAGAACGAACTTGACTACGTCACGAAAGTGTTGCCACTGATTGTTCTTTTCAGTAAATTTAAGGACTTTCTCAATTAGTTTATTAATATTAAATAAAATGTTAAGTAACTTAGCTATTAAGAATCTCGCGATTCTCGCGTCATTCATCAATTCAAAATTTTATAAATTGATAAAATGGATTATTAATTTGAAATTGGTATATAAAGTTCAAAAATGCATTACGCTCGGGTAATTCAATTTCACACAGAGGCAACATATTACACTGATGACGTAGTCAAGTTCTTCCTACGTCATCAGCTGTCACGGAGAGAGAATACCTTATTTTATTATACCATGGTGAAGATGACATTGACAGTTTTTGTTTCGCTCAGTTCTTTTTTTTTTAAAGCAATAGCTTCATTCAGCCAAAGAAATTACACTACATACAAACTAGTAAGTTGTCTGTATAGTAAGTCGTAAAATAAAACATTGAAAATCAAACCTATCATGTACCTATGTACAAACGGTGATGACTTTAGGAAAAAAATTCTAGATCCAGGTCTTTCGGCAGTAAAAAAATTGGTGGCGTGGCGTGCCATTTTTCAAACGCTAATTCACACACACACAACCACAACACAACACAACACAACACAAATGATGAACGGTTTTTTGTATCAAAAAACCAGAAGTGCTATTTTTCAAACGCGGAGTCACCTAAACGAATGGTTTTTCCATACAAAAAATCGTTCGTTTAGTAATTCCGCGTTTGAAAAATCGCACCTCAGAGGAAAAACCTTTGTGATGTCATGTCAATAACATGGTATACAGACAGAAAAAAAATTAAGAATTTTTTTTTAGCGAACTGCCTTTGACGATAAATGGCGACAGCGAGACCCCAATGCGCGAAATACGAAAAATAGCGAAAAAATAGTCAGCGAAAAATATCATAAGCGAATGCTTTGTTAGCGACAACCACGAAAGCTAAAGCCATTTCAAAGAAAGACTTTTTAGCGAAAAGTCTTTATGTCTATGTAATTAGAGTTCAATTTTCTTTAGAGCGTCTATCAAATTGAGAGAACCTACATTATCGAATCACGAACATACATCTATCGAAAAGATTTGCACACAATATTAGACCCTGTTGCAATGAAACTTGAGTTCGTAATCTCAACACTATGCGTATTACCTCTTTTCTTTCTGTCAGTGTCAACTTTGTGTATTCGCGTCAAAATAGGGTAGGGTTATCAATCAGTCAGTAGTCGTCATCTGCTGGATAAAATTAAAAATTGAAAGCCATTTTCATGGAAAAAAAAGAGCCATATTATGCTTTCATTATGATCAATCAAAATTCTGACTAAGAGGTACTAACGACAACGGCTTTGCTGACTCCATTTACAAGACAACGTCTCCGGGTGGTCGTTGGGGTCTCACGTTACTCGGAAAACGCCTTCGCCAATGCATTAATCAGCAGGTACATACGGATAACAGAATTCGCTGACAGTTTCATTCTGCGAAAAGTTTTTCGCGAATTTTTAACGCGCTGATATTTCCTTCGCGGACCATGATTTTTCGCTAATATTGTTTCGCTTTCGCGGCATTCTCTTAATTTTTTTTCACGTGAGTGTACCCGAAGTACTATTTTTGAAACGCGGAGTCACCTAAACGAATGCTTTTCCCATACAAAAACCGTTCGTTTAGTGAGTCTGCATTTGAAAAATGGCACCTCAGATCCTGATACCGGATTTACACATGCGTGTTCGCTATTCGCCTCGTCATTCGACGAAACATTCCACGAACTATTCGTGTACGAATTCCGACGCGAACTGCTGTTTACACATTCGTGTGTTGATTCATTATGAGATTCGCACACGAATATGGAGGACGTGGACATAATGGCGGCATGCACGCTACATTTACAATTATGTCTTCTACCCGGGTATTTACCTACGCTTAGGTATATACCTGTATGTGGTGGGTAGATTGGGATGTTTATTTAAAACCAGCCGAAGCCCGCGACTTCGTTCGCGTAGACTTTATGACTTCGGAAAATGCTCATCAGTCTGAATAACTTTTGCTAAGATGTCATTTTTAGGGTTCCGTACCCAAAGGGTAAAAAAGGGACTCTTTTACGAAGACTTCGCTGTCTGTCCGTCTGTCTGTCATCAGGCTGTATCTCAAGAACCGCGATAGCTAGACAGTTGAAATTTTTACAAATTATGTATTTCTGTTGCCGCTATAACAACAAATACTAAAAACAAAATAAAATAAATATTTAAGCTTTTAGCTTATTTGGGGCTCCCATACAACGCGAATTTTTATAGATAATGGTACGGAACCCTTAGTGCGCAAATTCGATTCGCACTTGGCCGGTTTTATATGTATACTCTACGAATAATAATTCTCTTATTATATAATGAGAATTATTATTCGTAGTGTATACTGTATATACTAGTGGACTTTATCCGTGTTATTATAAAACGCAGACTAGCTGTACCCGCGGGCTTCGCTCCCCGTGGGAATTTCGTGATAAAGAGTACACTATGTCCTTCCCCGAGTCTCAAATTATATCTATACCAAATTTGTTCTATATCGGTTCAGTAGTTTAAGCGTGAAGAGATAACAAACAAATATACAAACACACTTTCGCATTTATAATATTAGTAGGATACAAATTTAGTGAGAGTCCTCTAATTATATGTAGAAATGTATCAAAAGGTCATTTAATGTATAAAACAATGAATATATCTAAAAGAGAAAATAACAAAGATTAAAATCACTGATGCTATAAGTACTTATTAAATATAGAGATATCATCTTATTTGATGTCTGATTGCCTATTTTAACATATAATTAGGTCTACACACATTTGCCCACAAAAAATGTTAACGTAGACCTTTCAATTCGTATGTTTCCATACAAGTCATACAACTGGTACATATACGTCCTGTTGGGTCGGGCGCTAGCTGCCAACTGCCGGCAGGCGAAAGTGTAAACAGCCAGTTCGTGTTCGCTATTCGTGTCCTTTGATTCGCGTCCGAAAAACCGCCCTCAAAGCGAACTCGCGAATCGCGAGGCGAATCACGAGGCGAATAACGAACTGACTGTTTACACATGCTAGTTCGTTATTCGCCTCGTCATTCGCCTCGCGATTCGCGCGAATGTGTAAACGCGGCATGACATGACAGTGGGTACCATAGAGTTAGAATTGTATTAGTACATTACATCCAATTTCGTTCCTTTTCAGATTTTCCGGCGTTCTAAATCGCCAACAAGTACTGGCAACACTGACTGACACTGACAGACTGAGTCACTGAGTGGCAAAGGCAGAGTTAGAGTAGGAAGGAAGTCACAGAAGTGGAAAGAATACGTCTACGTAATTAAATTACATTTGTGTTTCAAATTGTTAGTTTCTTGCTTTGTGAGTTCCAAACGTGTTCACAATTTTCAGTTACTGAAGAAGGTTCTGTATGAGATGTCTGGCCAAAAGAGCATTATCAATGCCAGCAATTTATTTGACGATGTGGACGATGAAACCTTTGTTAACAGCTACAGACCTAGATTTCCTCCGTCCCAGCCGTCAGCTTCTTCCACAAGCTATGGCGGGCACATAGCAGACCTTGAACGTCAGCGACAAACAATGCTACAGAAACAAAAGGAAATAGAACAACGAACACTTGATTCATCGTGTCGAAGCATAGGTCTGTTGCGTGAGTCAGAACAAATCGGCATCGCGACGGCGGAAGAGCTAACTCGCCAACGCGAACAACTTCAAAACACCAACAAAAGGCTCGACGAGATCAACACCAACCTCAATTACAGCCAGAAGCACCTCAATGGTATTAAGTCTGTGTTTTATGGGCTCAAAAACTATATTTCCGGGAAAAGCGACAAAACGCCCCCTCGCAGTCAAACGTCACCTGACTCTAGCAGTATGGGTGGACCAAGCAACAGTAGGCTAATGGAAACTCTAGACAACCTTCAACCAGCTTCAGAAGCATATGAAAATTCTCGTTTCGATTCCCACCCATCTGCAAGGCTCCGTGGCTTGGATCAGCAGCAAGCGATGTCTCAGCCAGTGACTGACAGTCAACGTGTGAATGAGATGCTGGATGCGAACTTAGATGAGATGGTGCATGCAATATCTAGACTCAAAGGTCTGGGCACTGCCCTAGGTGACGAAATCGAGCAGCAGAACCATCTCATAGACACTATACATGATAAAGTGGAGGGCACTGACATAAAGATTGGCAAACAAAATAAACAGATGAATAAGCTGCTTGGTAAATGAACAAAAGCAATGATACATTTTGTTACTTTTATCTAAATCATTATTTTTGTTACACATCTATTAATATTGTTATAATTTGTATGTGGAAAAGTCGAAAACATAAATTCATATAAAATGTGTTTCCAAGTTGTTCAATTTTTCTGTCAGAATTTCCCATATACAAAATGTCAACAATTTTGCAAGCAATAAAAGATTTTATGTATTTTTAGGTTTAGTACTTTATTCTTAATTGTACATATAATAATAATAATAATAATACGAGCCATCACGTGTCCCACTGCTGGGCAAAGGCCTCCCTCCATCTTTTCCATTGTACATATATCCATAGAAAAATATTTGTAATTTTTTGCATATAAAATGTATGATAGGAGGTAGGTATCAAACTATTATGATTAATAGTGATAAATTTAGAGGTGTACACAGGCTTATCAAAATTATGAGCTTGCTGCTGCGTTATCAGTACTATTTCCAACATACCTACACACTGTTTGTATCTTAATAAAAAATGGATATTGCATACTGAATTTTTGCCTTTTATTCCTATATAATGACTAAGATTTTTTAAATTTTCTTTCAAAATGAGTTTATAATAAAAACTAAAATTTCCTTATATTCATTTATTTTTAATCAACATACTATCGGACTGAAATTATTTCAATACAAGAATATGCAATCCTATGCTAAACAATATGATCTCAAATATCACAAAATCATTGATGTAGGTACTTATTCTAATCAAAAAATACAGAATCAACAACAGTTTCCAGAATCATATCATCAGTTTCTAGAACCATGTCATCAGTTTCAAGCACTATATCATCAGCACCTACTTCATGGCTTTTCATGTGCTTCTGCAAGACTCGCTTGTTGGTAAACTTCTTGTCACAAACATTGCAGCAAATCTCCCTGCTGTTGTGAGTCTCTTTGTGTGCCTTTAGACCATGTGCTGTTGGGAAACCCTTGTTACAGGCTTCACACTTGTGGGGTCTCTCAGCACTGTGAGTGTGTGCAAAATGCACCAGCAGGGAATGTTTGCTTGAAAAACTTCGGTCACATCCCTCGTGGTTGCATACAAATGGCTTAGGCCTCTCTTGACCACTATGGACAAGACAATGTGCCCTCAAATATGCAGCCCTTGTGTACGCTTTTGAACAGTATGGACACTGGAATTGTTTCTCTCCTGTGTGAGTTTTCATGTGAGATATCAAACTTGATTTAGCCGTGAACCGATTTCCACAAGTGACACATATAAACAACTTTCTGTTACTGGAGTGAGCCAGTCTAAAGTGCTCTTTCAGGTATTGCCGTGACCTATAGGTTTTGTTACAGAACCCACATTTGAATGGAGCTACTTCTTGATGAGTAATCATATGCTGCCGCAATCCATTACAATTATGAAATTTTTTACCACATTTAGAACACAGATGTTTCTTCATATTTGAATGTTTAGCCATGTGGTACCTCAATCCATATATTCTCGTAAAAGACTTGGAACACAAACTACAGGCATATTTTTTCTCTCCTTCTTGTCTTGGAGGTTGTTCAGTAGCTGTAATCTCTGTAACCGGTGGCAAAGGGGCTACTTCCTTATTAGAGGTTAAACTAGGCCCAAAATCAAGAGCTGGATGGTTACTAAAGAGAGGAACATCATACTCATGGTCTTGGTACACTACACTGATGTCTATAGAATCTATATCGGACTGCTGTAAGTTTGTTGGTGACTGGATTGATAGTATTTGTGTCAGTGCAGCATTAGCCTTCAAGCAATCTAGCTTGAAATTATAGGCTAACAGTGCAGTCGAAACACAAGACGAACACATTCCTTGAGGCCAATTTTCTTCATCGTTGTTCTGAAAATAATTGAGAAAGACAAGTTGTAGTCAAGTAATGATAAAATAATGCATCAAAGACTAAAGACAGGTATAATAAATTTTTACCTCTAAGCAATTCAGAAACACCAGTATATCAATAAGTTTTATTTTATTCATATCGTGCTCCACCAAATCCTGTATACTAGTGAACATGTTGGCATCAGATTCCACCAGGCAGGTACGGCAAATATTTTTAGTAAGAGGTAGTATTAAACTGCTAAACTCCATTATTTCAATCCACTAGCGTCTTCTTATCATTTTGTGTCCGATCAATTAATTCATACTATTGCGATTGCAAAAGAACGAAAAAATATAGACGAAAGCATGACTGCATGGCATGACCTATTCCATTTCGTGAATATTTTCCTGATATGAAATCGTCATTTTGATTTTAGTATGATATGAAATGGGAATTTGAGCGAAATTATGACATTGACAACGACAACTGTGAGAAATGTGTCAAATGTTTTTTTTTTTTTCTAAAATTTTAAATGTGCAATTTCCGGCTGTATAATTGAAATAACTTGGCCTAAACTGCCATTTTTAAAACGCGGAGTCACCCAAACGGTTGATTTTTGCCATAGGCATAAATAATTTTTGTTTTTGCATACCTACGTAGTAAATCATCATTTACAAAATTTTGGAAATCTTTAGGAGTGGCCTATGTCCAGCAGTGGACGGACGCTATGCGGCTGAAATGATGATGATACCTACCTACAAAAAAACCTTTTTCGTTGACTTTTCGCAAAAAGTTTCGTCAAGTGATTTTAAAAATACGTCCCCTGAATGGTAAACCATAAACTATAGAGTCAAATCAGTAATGACAGATGACAGTAAAAAAAAAAGAATATTTCCTTTCTACCTACACTTTACGTGGGGAGTGTGTCGTGGGCAAAGTTGGTTTTTGCCCTGGATTTACACAAATATATACTGTTTTCATGAATAAGAGAATTAATTCTACGTTTAAAAACACTAAAACTAATAATACTTGTCAAAAGAGGTACGTAATAATGGTAAATTTTTAGTGCAATACCTTACTATAACCTAAAAACTTGAACGTAGCTTTCCTTTGAATCCTAATAAATCTCTATAATTATACTTTGACAACACTACAAGTTACTTAAATGTTTAGAATGCTATTCTGTAACATACGATAGTTTTATCTCTATAGATTATACCTACATACATAATATCACGCCAGTTTCCCACAGGGGGGGCAGAAACTATGTTCCTCCACTTGCTACAATCCTGACAAACCTCATTTGCTACATCTAAACTCATTAATCTCTTCATACATGCCCTTCAGTTACGGGTACTTTTACAGAATAATAAACAATTACATTATGTATCGAAATTGTTAACAGATCTAAGCAAAAAAAGATTTTACAATATACTATCACAGCATGCGATTTCATCTATGCTCAGGCCTTTTTCAGGCCAGGATCTTCGACTTACCAGTAATTCAACCTACATGCATTGCAAGGTGTTAGATGTGGCAAAAACATTTCATGTGCACCTCCTATTGCCTTAACTTAAAGTTGATAGTTTTAGAAATGTTTGACGTTCTAAATTAACTATGGACCGCTATGGACCAGACTAACAGGTGACAAAGAAAGATCGAAATTTTTGGGGGCAATATGTCTACCTCCGTGGTGTAGTGGTTAGAGTGTTCGGCTCATATCCGGAGGTCGCGGGTTCGATTGCCGGCGGAGGCAACGATTTTGTGTTGTCCTAGTTTGGTTAGGACATTGTAGGTAGCGTTGAAAAAAGCGGTAAAAGTCCCCGTTTTTTTTAAACTCCTACGTTTTTTTCAACTTTTGTTCGAAAGTTTCAAGAAAAATATTTAAGGAATTTTTCATGTTTTTATCAATAAAACGGAAAAAAACGGAAGAGTATTGATGTTAAGCCATCGGTCCCGGTCACTGTCTTTGACATTGGTTGTTACCTAAAACCATGTCAAAGGTCTTTAAGGCGGTTTAAAAACTCTGACACTAGTGTTAGTCACTAACACACACGATAAGATAAAGAAGACTAATTAATGTAAACCACCTCAAAACCTAGTCTGCCCAAAGTAGATTTTTGCTTACAATTAAAATGAAATGCTGCTTTTTTGTCCAATATGATATTAACAGAAATTTATGTAAAAAATTATACTTGAAGGACCTAAATGCTTACAGCTTATTTCTTATTTTACTGATATATATATATTGTATATGTTATCTTACAGGTAACCTTGTGAAAATTAACAATCATGAGTAGGTTCTTTGCCACTGGCACAGACTCCGAGTCTGAGAGTGTAACTGATGAGGAGCCAATCGTCCGCACGCAAGCCCCTGTCTACACTGTAAGTAAATTACTCATGGAGCAAATTAGTTTTGAGTAAATATTAATTTTAGTAGAGGCTTTTTAGAGTGTAAAAGCAGATATTTCAAGCATTTACTGATATCTATGGATAACAAGGATAACAAACCGTTTAACACTTATCTGGCTTATGCTGCCTGACATTACTTTTTAGGAATGACTTCTATCAAACTTAAAATTCATAATATTTATATTGATCACTATTGTTACTAATGATGCAGCATCATTCATCATATTATTTGTTGTATCTATGTATTATTTATCATGTTTATTTGATAGGTATATATATTTAAAAATACCTGACTTTTAAGAATAGGGAGTAGAAGGATGAGAAGCGGAACTACATATTCTAATTGATATCTTATCTTGCTGTGGGGTCCATAAATTGGAAGCATTTCAAACCTTTGGGTTATATTGTACTTACCCCCTTGCCTTACTCACACGCATCGGGATTTCTGAAGAAGGACTGCATAAGCTCTAGCTTTGGATAAGCTGATCCAAAGAGGTCCATAAGCTTCCTAGACATTAAGCCAGACAGCTACTACAATGTGTGTCATTGTCTCCTCTATTTCCTCACATGCCTGACATTCAGGGCTTTCAACAAGTCTCATTTTGAAGAGATGACTGCGGTTGTGAAAGTGTCCAGTCAGGGCTCCTAATAGAGTTCTTGTCTGTTATATTGATACAACCATTGTGCCACTTGGCAGTCTTCACCAAGTGTCTCTTCAGAGTGGATATGTCCATTTATGTTGTACCATTCAGCCTTGTCTACTTTTGACATTGGCATTTATGGCACTTGTGACCATTTCATATGATTGTCCTAGGAAGGGTTCTGGCCCTATGAGTGAGTTGCTGGACCGTTCCCTTGCCAGCTCGTCGGCCTTCTCATTTCCTTCAATGCCAACATGACCCGGCACCCAGATCAGCCTCAACTTGTTTAATATCCTTAACGCCATCTGTTATTGGCTAGGGAAACCCTGACTTTTAAGAGTGGGATTACGCAATGACTTAAGTGGCTGAACCTATTTTCATCAAAAATAGATAAGAACCACTGAATGCCCTTTCGGTGGTCATTCCTTAAACGATATAAGTGTGCACTAAAAAGGATTTTTGGAAATTCACCCCCTGAGGGGTTGAAAGTTTGTACAAAACTCAAATCTTCATATCTTGTATACAGTTCAGTGATGATGAAGAAGAAACAAAGCGTGTTGTGCGTTCTATGAAAGAAAAGCGCTATGAAGAGTTGGAAGGCATCATCCATTCTCTACGCAACCACCGCAAAATCAAGGACTTTTCATCAGCACTAGCTTCATTTGAAGAACTGCAGAGAGCGTACACCCGCGCTGCACCAGTAGTTGCGAAGGAAGAGAATGGGATTGCTCCCAGGTTCTTCATCAGGGCTCTTGTGGAACTTGATGACTGGGTGGCAGGTGCCTGGTCCGACCGAGATAGCAGGAAGGCTCTCTCAAAAGGCAACAGCAAGGCTTTAACATCGTTGCGCCAGAAGCTGAGGAAGTACACGAAAGACTTTGATGCTGAAATATCGAAGTTCCGTGAAGACCCTGATTTGCCGGACGATGATGACGAACATAAAGGTACTAAGATTAAGTTCATCAAAAGCTATCATAATAAAGATAAGGGTCTTACACTCCGTCCTTCTTTAATTACTGTATTTATTCAAAGTTAAATTAGCTTGTCAAGTTATAAAATTCCAGCATAATGCATCCAGGCCAACATAACAAATTTAATAAATAAGAACTACAATACTTGTGTGAAGTTAGTAATTTAAAGTTAATTTCTCAGACACCTCATCATCAGACGAATCTGATGAGGAAGAAAAAGTGAAGGAGAAGGTAAGAGCGCGCCGCTCGCCCGATATACCTCGGCGCGCGCCGCCACAAGATGACGAATCTTCAGACTCCATGGATTGGGGATCCAGTTCTTCCGAATCCAGCTCCGAGTCCGACTACGAGGAACGTGGCGCCACCACGCTTAGAGAGAAGTTCCTTAAGAGAAACACCGAGAGGGATGAAGATGAAGATCGCGACAAGCGTAAGGAGAAAAAGCGAGCGGACAGACAGGGAAGAGGCAAGATCAGCAAGAAGGACCAAGCAGACGACGGCGGCGAGTGGGAAACCGTCAGAAAGGGTGCTGCTACGTCTGACAAACCGAAAATGTTTGCAAAGGTATGTTCGAAATGACCTGAGAGAAAAGCTACAATTTTTATTATTATTTTATTGTAATGTAACTAAGAATACAATATGTTACTTTATGTTTTGTAGGACAGTGACATTGACGCAGCGCTTGTGGTGAAGAAACTGGGAGAAATCAGCGCCGCGCGCGGTCGCAAGCGTACCGACCGCCGCGCACAACTCGAACTCCTCCACGAGCTGAGGACCGTCGCCGCTCAGCACAACTTGGGCGACGCTCTGCAACTTAAACTCCGCGCAGCCACCGTTGCCGCACTTTTCGACTACAATCCTAAAGTGTCTGATGCTATGAAGCCAGAATACTGGTCGAAACTTGTCGAAAATGTGGACCATATGGTCACACTACTCTTGAGCCATGAAGATATGATGCTCAGTGAGCAAATCCTAGAAGAAAATGAACAGCTTATTACCCCACCGTACCGCGTTCGCGGATGCGTGCTGACTGCTTTGGAAAGGCTAGATGATGAATTCACCAAGCTGTTGAAAGAGTGTGATCCCCACTCTAATGAGTATGTAGAGAGGCTTAAGGACGAGGTTCGCGTTTCGGCTCTCATTGACCGCGTGTGCCAAGTCGTCGAACGCGACGGAACCCCGCAGGAAATCTGCCGCGCATATCTGCGCAAGATAGATCACTTGTACTACAAGTTCGATCCCCGGGCGGTCAAGAAGGAATTGACTCCCGGTGAGGAGACTACAATAAAAAAGATGGAGCGTTTATGTAAATACATTTACGCCCACGACGAGACTGACCGACTGAGAACTCGTGCTATTTTGTCCCATATCTACCATCACGCCTTGCACGACAACTGGTTCCAAGCTCGCGACCTGTTGCTCATGTCGCATCTGCAAGAGACCGTGCAACATTCTGACCCGAGTACGCAAATCTTGTACAACCGTACGATGGCGAACTTGGGTCTTTGTGCGTTCCGCCGCGGAAACGTGAAAGAAGCGCACGGGTGTTTGGCAGAGTTGATGATGACTGGGAAGCCGAAAGAGCTTCTCGCGCAAGGGTTGCTGCCGCAGCGTCAGCACGAGCGCTCTAAAGAGCAGGAGAAGATCGAGAAACAGCGTCAGATGCCATTCCACATGCACATCAACTTGGAGCTGCTGGAATGTGTGTATTTGGTGTCGGCGATGTTGATCGAGATCCCGTACATGGCGGCGCACGAGTTCGACGCCCGCCGGCGCATGATCAGCAAGACGTTCTACCAGAACCTGCGCGCCAGCGAGCGGCAGGCGCTGGTGGGCCCGCCCGAGTCCATGCGCGAGCACGCCGTGGCTGCCGCCCGCGCCATGCGCCGCGGCGACTGGCGCGCCTGCCTCAACTTCATTGTCAATGAGAAAATGAATGCTAAGGTAAGTTCGCGTTGTCTTATGTACATAAATAAAACAATATTTCTCGTCTTCTATATAATTTCTATAGGTATAGGCGAAATTGACACACATGCCAAACTGCTGAGTCTATGGACTCCAAAGGACAATGACCATTTTGTATGGAGAATTGGTGCCTTTTCTTTTTAGCGCGGCGGTCAACAATTTTTTGTATGCTTGTACAAAAAAATACAAGAAGCAATATTTGTTAAGGAATGGTAGTTGTAAACTCAGTCGGGATGGAGTTATATAGGCTCGAAGATGACGAAAACATTTTTTTTAATTAATTGAATTACATACGGACACCATATATTTTCCTGAGCTATTGATGCTATGCTATCTATTATATTAGACGATTATTGTAATGACACACACAGTAAGTGCGAGCTTGTCTGTGTATTGATTGTATCCCCCCCTTTTAATAATACAGGTGATTAGCTGCTGTGATCTGATTTTCTTGAATATCGTTAATGCGTTAAAGTATGCAGAGAGATAGCTCTCTGCATACTTTAATTAGATATTGTCAATGGCGTTTTATATGTTATAATAATTATATTTAATTTTTTGTTTGCAAAAACTTTTTCTGCTTTATTTATTACAAAATTCATCGACCGCGCTTCTAAAAGGAAGGGAACAAAAATCACATTTTACATAACTATAGGGGAAAAAATATTTGTAATCGTGACTTAATCATGTGTCATCACAATAATCATCTAATATAATAGATAGCATAGCATCAATAGCTCAGGAAAATATATTTTTAAAAAACAATTAATTAAAAATATTATTTTCGTCATCTTCGAGCCGATGTAACTCCGTCCTGACTGAGTTTACAACTACCATTCCTTAACAAATATTGCTTCTTGTATTTTTTTGTACAAGCATACAAAAAATGGTTTTTGGCACAAAGGTTCTTTATGAGGTCTAGGGTTACACTAAGAAAGGATTTTTGAAACCTCAACCCCTTACGAGGGTCCAAATTGTGTATGGTACAAGAGTCCTTCTAGCGGTGAATGAGTACGAGTGTGTTTCAGGATTTTCAAAATTCTATCCCTAGAGAGATAAAATAGGCCTGCTAGGACTTTAAATCCCAGCACCATAATAAAGATTGGGGTGTGACGCAAATCGTTCCATTTGCAACTCGTCACACATTCGTAACTCGTCCCGTTCGCAGCTCGTCCCGTTGTGAACTCGTCCCATTCGCAGGTCGTCCCATTTGTATTTCACAATCACAACCCATTGGGTTTTTTTAGCAATAAAAGAATTTGAATATTTACTTTTTGTAAATGTTAGTGAAACCACATGATCTTTGATAAGGCATACGAGTATGTTTGTATGTGGGCTTATTTTTTTCTGAATAAAATAATTTGTACATTCTATTTTAGACAATTAATTTTACTAGGAGTAAAATAGATATATATTTTTTATTATTAATATGTAACTATTTATGAAAATTACATAGTAGTTAATATTATAGAATGATTAGAGCTCTATCTTTATTTATACTATCCATATATTTTTCCATTGTTTTTATTTGCTAGGGCATATTTTTACAAACTGTAAAACTGTCTTTATGTTGTGCCTTACTTTTATATGCAGATTAAAGTAAATTTTTATGAAAATAAATGATGTAACTAAGTCCTGGCCGGGAATTAAAGAAAAAGGTGATTTTCAACTTCTTTGAACGTTTATTCCTATTTTCAACTACTTTTACAGTGGTTAATTAGTTATCAAAATTTTAAACAAGTTTTTGTGACGCGCAAGCAGTCCCCGCGAGAAAATCCAAGAAGACCAGAGAAAAAAACAAGGCGAACTTGGGCCGCGCTGTCATTGGTCGAGCGCGGACCCGTTTCGGATACACACACTGCACATTATCACGGCGACATACATTGCGTTCGGTTACAAAGATTTGCATAATTTTTTTATAATATACTCGAGCTTTGAACGGTACAAAAATGCGAATGGGACGAGTTGCGAAAAAAAATAGAGTACCGGACGAGATGCGAACGGAACGAGCTGCGAATGGGACGAGTTGCGAATAGGACAAGTTGCGATTTGGACAAGTTGCGATTTGGACGAGTTGCGAATGGGACGACTTGCGTCACACCCAAAGATTGTTATATATTATATAAGTTAAATATTTTGACATATATATATATATATATGTCAAAATATAAAAAAATTAATAACAAAAATCAATTAAAAATTCCAAGTAAAAGCTAGTTTATAGTAAAATTACAATTATAAACTCATCTTGATCGACGTACATTGTCAGGTGTGGGACCTTATGGTGGGCGCGGACAACGTGCGCGCGATGCTGGGCCGCCTGATCCGCGAGGAGTCGCTGCGCACGTACCTGTTCACGTACGCGCACGTGTACGCGTCGCTGTCGCTGCGCTCGCTGGCCGACATGTTCGAGCTGCCGCGCCAGCGCGTGCACTCGCTCGTCTCCAAGATGATCATCAACGAGGAACTGCTCGCCTCGCTCGACGACCCCAGCGAGTGCGCCATTTTACACCGCTCGGAGCCTACGCGGATGCAAGCGCTGGCGCTGCAACTGGCCGATAAGGTAAATAATGTATTGTTAGTTACATGACACTCTTTATATTAAAAATTAAAAAAAAATAGTGCATAAACGGATTTCTCCGAGAAGTCTCTTTTTCTTATGGTGTCCCTGTGCAGTTTACTAGTAATCATCCATATGATCTTATGTTCTTGTAGGTATTTAATTTATACTTTTCTATTATTAAAAATAAATATGTATAAATTACCATTTGTACACTTTTATTCATTTTCAATAAAGTTTCAATAAATAAATAATACCCACCATATTGATATAGCCTAGATATTTCGCCAGATTTTTTCAGTTATTTAATTAATGTTATTTAACAGGTTGGGAACGTCGTTGACTCTAACGAGCGGATCTTCGAGAAGCAGGGTTCCTTCTTCCAGCGAGGAGGCGCCGGCCGGGGCGAGGGTCGCCAGCGAGAGCGGCCCCGAGAAGGATGGAACCGACGCACCAGGAACCGTCGCCGTGACGACGAACGCACTCATGACGATTAAAAATATCAACTTTTTTTATTTTCTGGGTGCGGACCTGGAAGCCCTTGTCACAGCACTCTCGGTAAAGGCCTGAGCACACCTAATGCCGTACTTTTATATGGTTTTCGATGTGCTCAGGCCTAAGAAAAGATCCAATGAGTACTGTAACAAGCGCTTACATGTAGTGTTCAAACTCAATTCCGCGACTAAACGGTGCACCACCAAATTCCACTAAAAATTAGAACAGTCAAACGGCTATTTCTATCTCGCTATCTTTGTCTTACTTATACAGAATGATAAGGGTAGCTATATAGAAAAATATCTTCATATTTTAAATAGATACACCCCCAACTACGAATTCACTTGGTGTGATACGTCGCAGTTTTGAATAAGAGCCTTTGCTTAAAAAGTATAATAATCATCTTTCATAACCCCACTTATTTTACATACTCCAACAACTACATATGTAGATTTCAGATTTTGTAAATATGTTGACTTTCATGGTTTCTCTTGCAATGTCAACAAAAATACAGGCTAAAATAATTGCTTTGGATTCTGTTTAAACTCAGTGTACCTAATAAATATTATATACACTTATGTCACAACCTTTGTTTATTCTCTGTTCTCTCCCATGATATCCATGAATCAGACAGTTCAGGCAAAGATAATATACGGGTAAGGTCACCTCCCACTACCACCATTTTCGACGTACTTACATCGCTACCGATGGAAGAAACGGCCGATTCATAGATTTAACGGCGTGTTTCCACTTTTTATACCCCGAAAAGTTTTGCCCTTGGTTGAAGACAAGAGGTACGATGGTAGGTACCTAGTTTGGAGAATCAAGCAAAAACTTTGCAGACGGCTAAGTTAGTTACCTACGGAACGGGTACCTGTCAATACAGGACATATCTTTTGAGATGTGAGACGGAAACGGGATTACGGGACACATGCTAGCTAGTAGCGAGCTCACGAGGGAACCCTAAAGTCTTCATGGTACAGTAAAATATTACTATTAGGCCCAACGCAGACGGCTTATTCGCAAAATGTTCCCTAGTCGTAAAACGTCTCTTTCTCATAATGTCTCTTTCGCAAAATGTCGCGCGCGACAGAGACTTAAAATAAAGTAACGATTTTCAAAGCAACATCATTTATTCATCATAATTTTAGTACTTAAATTTACATAAGTATTGCAAATAAAAAGAATATACTTATTCAAAATTTCGATTTAAAAAATCAATACTGTTAGTAACCTAATCGCACATTAGATATTAGTTACTACTTACTACATAAACATAACTATGTTTTCATTTAACCCATTGCGAATCAAATAAAATAAAAAAAGTAATTTAATATTAAAATGTCAAATAAATTAATATTCATAAATAAAAATATTTTTCTTATTTGGAATTCATGCTTAAATTTAAGGTACCAAAATGATGTCATAATTTGTATACTTTTTATGTAACTTTAATCTAAATGATTTTGCTTTGAAAATTTATGTGTAAATTTTATTCCAAGTCCCTGGTGCGACATTGAGCGAAAGAGAAAATCTGCGAAAGAGACATTATGAGAAAAAGACGTTTTACGACTAGGGGACATTTTGCGAATAAGCCACGCAGACGACAGACTAATCCGTGCCGCACTTTTTAGTCTGTGAAAATAGAACCCATGGAATCATAATAACTGCTAATATTTATATGTTTGTATATGTAATTTATCGCTGATTAAAGATTTTTCTATTTCTAAAATGTTACTCGGGAAAGGAAAATTTCAGAGGCACGAACTCAAAGCATTCGCAACTACGGAATCCTACGCTGCGCCACAGATTACTAATAAGTTACTACGTAACAGATACATCACTTCCCTACAAACGCCAAATACCTACGCTTTATTTAACTAAACTTTCTAGCTGTCAAGCGACGCGAGGAAATATGAGCCTAACTGCTTTGACTCAACGGAGCGTTTTAAGTGCACAGCGGGCGATGACGTCGGCCGCTGTGAGATTACCTTAGGGTTGACTCAATGTTGTAAAATACAAAAATGAACGTGACGCATATTTATGAAAAGAAATTTTATTAAAAAGGATCTATAGATGATTTGACTTTAAAAGTTGTGACGTAATAAGAGCGTGTGATTTTCATAGAAACTTCATTAACTGTGGATGTACCGTACATCGCAATGAGAAACATACGATATTGAGTAATTCTTTATAGCATACTTTCTAGTTCACGTAAATCGTTGTTTTATACTTTACTAGAGGAGCTCGGTGGCCCGCACTAGCACTTTCGCATGTAAAGCGGCACCGGGCGTGGTCCGCACTTGGATGGGTGACCACCAGACTCCTCTGTGCTTCGGAAGGCACGTATAAGCCATTGGTCCCGGCTGTCATATTGTATGGCAGTCGTTAAGCTATGTCAGATGCCTTTAGGCAGCTTGAAAAATCTGAAACCAGTGTTGGCCACTTACACACACGAAAAACAACAACATATACTATCTGGATACAGCACATCGATGTTAAACTATCGACGTTCAGTATGATAGACAAACTTCATACCTACAAAATAATCTGATTGGACGAGACAGTACCAAATCCTATTCTATACGACTACCTACTTTTTAACGAAAAAAAAAACACTTTCCTCGTCTTTTGGCAATGTGAAAAACGACAATTCTTTATTGGTTCTTTGATTTTGACATTGGAATACCGCACAATAATGTCTTGACATTGTTAAATATAACATACATACATACATACTATCACGTCTTTATCCCTAATGGGGCAGACAGAGCATTTTGGGTCTTGCGGATCTATGCAGAGCCCAGGGCCGCAAGACCCAAAAGCCACTTTTAGCGTCATGGTGGGCGAGAAGATGAAAAAGCAATCAATACAGTGATGAGTTGCTAGCCGCATCGCCTGTTAACATGATTCGCATTTTTGCCCATTCTCTCGATCGGCTTTTACGATCTGCGCGGGAAGAGAAGCAGCTGGTACATTTTAAGTTTTTTCGTTTCTCCCAGACCAGCATGGGAGAAAATATAACTCTTGTTTATATTTTTTAATATAAGAAGATATTGTAAACAAACAATACGCAGTAAGCAAGTCTCATGCACGCGACTACACAGGCCGGAGTGCAGCGCCCCTTTGCCACTTGGGCGTTAGAAAACACGGCTAGCCGGTAGGTACATTTTGAGCGATCTTGATCGAGTGACGGAGGCCTGGCTGCGCATGGCCCGCATCGCATTTAGTATAGGTACATATAAAGTTCTCTGTGATGGCCCGTCATGGGCCCGTCGTAGTAGGCGTTTAGTTTTCACAAATTCACGATAGGTAATAGTTAACCAAGTTAATAAAATATGTTTTGTAAAATAAAAACTCATACGTAGGTAAAATTTGTTTTAGTTTCTTGGCAAATAAAATAAGCTTAGTTACATATTTTTAGAATTTTCGCAAAAAAACAACTAACGAAGCATTCAGTGTCAAATTATTTTTATGTTTATATATATTGTTTTGTGGTTGAGTTGAGATAACGGAACGCATCTCAAAGACAGCAGAATTTTGTAATGGTGGCCGTATTTACGGGAAAGAATATTCTGACTTGTTCCAACTAAATCTCCACAATTTTATTGGATATAAACTTGTGCTACATAATTATGTTGTTTGTGCGGACCTATTTATAAGAAATTGAATAATTCAGATAAATACAAATAGTTTATTTTAGGTTGTCTTTTGACGTATTTTCCATACAATGGCTGCAACTAGGAGACTTCAAAAGGTGAGTTTTTGTTAGTAGGTAGTTGAAACTTATAATATAAATAATACTGTTTATTTCAACTGTTGTTCGCGCGTACACTATGGTTTTTAACAAGTTTCATGTTTCACATTTGAATTGTACCTAACTCCGGTGATTCTTCTAATACAATGGACGTGTTGTAGTATTCGCCGCTTTCTGTAAAAAAGATGCATTTTCTCTTTGTCTCCCACAGTTAAAACGAAATATTCATTACTTACTCTCGATAACCTACCTATGTATTGTTCTAGATAACCTGTTTATGCTATAACTATCATTATAGCAGTTATTATTTTTCCGTACAGATGAGTCATTTTATATAGGTAGTGCAATGATTTATCATTATCAGTCAATACAAAATAAACCAGTCATCTCAAATTTAGGTGATTAGTATTCCACTTACACTACAAACAATACCAGTTAGCCTTTCTGATAGAACCATGTAGGTCTAAAATATGTTTTGTATTTTTAGGAACTCAATGATATCAGACAATCAGGAATGAAGTCTTTCAGGGACATCCAAGTTGATGAAGCTAATATTCTTACATGGCAAGGATTAATTGTCCCAGTAAGTATACCTACTTTATTTACTTGTTGCCACATCATACCAAATAAATATTGGCAGCCAACTCTTTAAATCTTGATTTGTCCATGGCAAGCCTGAACAGTTACCGTTTTTCTACTTTATTTTTCAACCAACACTAAATCAGCTATCTCTACTTTTCCATACATGCAAAAATTCTATAAACTATCTATGAATATTTAAAGGAGGTAGAGTATTTGAATCATTTAAACATTGATAAAGTTTCCTTATTTCTGATGATTATTATATTATACCTTTCTCCATTCCATTCTGCAATGTTTGTACCAGTTAACGGCTTTTGCATTTAAATGCCTTTTGGCTTTCAGGACAATCCACCGTACAACAAAGGAGCCTTCCGTATTGAGATCAACTTTCCTGCAGAGTATCCCTTCAAGCCCCCTAAAATTAGTTTCAAAACAAAGATCTACCATCCGAACATTGATGAGAAAGGACAAGTGTGCTTACCAATAATCAGTGCTGAAAATTGGAAGCCTGCTACCAAGACTGACCAAGGTATGACCTGCATCAAAATAATACTTTTGTTATCAATATTTTACTTGGCAATTCTCCCTATAGTTGAAGGTATATAAGTTTTAAGCTAAAATTACATAATTATGTCTGTATTTCCTTTACAGTTATACAAGCATTAGTAGCTCTTGTGAATGATCCAGAACCAGAGCATCCATTGCGTGCGGAACTGGCTGAAGAATTTCTGAAAGATAGGAAGAAGTTCTCGAAGAATGCTGAGGAATTCACCAAAAAGAACAGTGAAAAGCGGCCTACGGACTAAATAGATTATTAGGAGATCTTAACTTAATAGTGTGGATTTGCAGCAATTAAAAACTTGTTTTTGTTATTGTTCTAAGCTTGTGTAACAATATGATCGTTACTGTTTGTCATCTCTTTTTTCTTATGATTGCATTTATGGAATAGGAAAATATGATCTACTTTCATAGTGACCATAATTGCTGTAAATCCATTCTAGATAGCTACTGCTCTGGTAACAAGTACTGCTTTGTCAATCACCATATTGCTTGCAATTTAAAATGAGCACTAAATTATAACATATTACTGGCATGTGGTCAAATGCTTGATTTTATTTTTGAAACATTTTTTACATCTAATTTGGGTATTTATTTAATTAGGGAATGTTGAAATGGAATCATAACTTGTAATAGTATTTTAAAGTTAAATATCTAGGTATGTGTGGGTTAAATAAGGAGCTTATTTGTTTCACTGTATTTCTGGCTTACCTGTTGCTTACATGATATTGTTATAACTTATAATTAAGTAAACCACACGATTATGACCCTAGATTGTCGAAATTTAAATTAATGGGAAGATAATAGAAAGATATAAGATAATGGGTTGTCAGCTACCTGCACCATTGTCGCTCGTCACTGGGAAGGTCTTACCCCCATGAATAACATAAAGCCACTTGGAAATTGTGTTTTAAACTTGAGGTAAAGTGAAACTAGGCCTAAAGATTGTTGGAAAGAGAGTTTGTGCTTGATATTCATAATCATGATGCAGATTTTGAACTAGAACAAAGTATGTAACAATTTAGTGGTGATTGGTTAACCCTGAGATGGATTGTATCCTGTGTTAGATGTCCAGTATTTTTATTTTTCTCTTTGTAAGTCAATGTGTTACTTGGTAACTGTGTGCAGAACAGTTCAGTGAGAGAACTTTAAATATATATTTTTTTTGAATTACATTTTGTTTCTCTCTTCAATTTTAAGTAGAACAAATAGTACTTATTAAATAATAATATTCTGCGTATTCAATTATTTTATTGATTATCTGTATGCTATAAGTCAACAAAGTCATATACATCTGTAGAGACATTATCTTTACTATATATTTTTTTAGATATTGTAACTTCATTTGCCGTTGACGTACTCGTAGTTGCTATCTTCTTATCAGTAATATCTTTTGCTGAATTGTTTTTATAAGAATATTCACTTTCTTGTTTCGTAAATTGTTTATCAGTGTTTGTATCAGTCTTCTGCTTTTTGACCACCGGTTCTTCACTTGTATTTCTTATTAAATATTTATTTATATTATCTGTAAATATAAATTTTAAATTATATTTATATTTAGTTTATATTCTATTTGAATTCGTTCCTATAATTTGTGAATGATAGATCGTCAAAAATTAAATTAGAGATAATCACAAAACATTTTAGAACTATATGAAATGCCACTAACTTACCTTTTATGGTTTTGATACAGGTATCTAAATACTCCTTGCTATTATTATCTTTCACTAAAGTAGTTTCAATATGCAGTGTATATCTTGGTCCATATTGGGGCCAATGTGTATGTTCAGGTATGTCCTCATCCAAAGTAACTCCAAGGACTAAGGCTGTTATAGAGGTCCATAGTCTTGCTGTGTTAGGATGATTATAGCCTCCTAAAGGAATTGCATGATAAATAACAGGTACACTATAAAACGCCTACCATGTGAACCGAAATAAAATCTCTACACTAATGATTACATTAGTGTAGATATTTTATTTACCGTGTGGTTCCCGGCAGAGTAGAATAGGACCACTCCATCTCTTCCTGTGGATGTCGTAAGAGGCGACTAAAGGATAAATCTGACACGAACACCAAAAGAGGCATCCGACGGGCAGCAGCGTTGGAAGCCCGATAGTAACACAATACTGCGCTCGCCAACCCGCCTGCCAAGCGTGGCGAGTATGGCAAAACACCCCCAATGGAGGTACAACAAAAGACCAGGCCCCCAGTCCCCGGCAGCCCCGCTATTCCTGGCTCCGGTAGCGGTCATGGTAACGGCGGGGCAGGGGGTGCTAAGAATCCCCGGCAGAGATTCGGCTACCCGACGACGACTGGCCCTGGTAACACATAACGTCTGCACAATGAGGACTGACGAGAGGTTAGATGAGGTGGAAGAGGAAATAAGTAGGTTACGATGGGACATTGTGGGGTTGTCTGAAGTCCGAAGAGAGGGCGAGGGCACGACAACCCTAGAGTCTGGTAACCTACTCTATCACCGGGAAGGGGACATAAAGAAGTCCCAGCATGGTGTCGGGTTTCTCGTCCACAAGTCCCTCATTAACAACGTCATAACCATCGAGAGTGTCTCTAGCAGGGTAATATACCTGATACTCAGAGTATCTAAAAGATACTCGCTGAAGGTTATACAGGTATATATGCCAACAAAGGATCACTCCGATGAAGAGGTGGAGGAAGTGTATGAGGACATAAGTAAGGCCATACATACTTCTGAAACCTATTTTACGGTTGTTATGGGGGATTTTAACGCGAAACTGGGCAAACGAGGCGATGGAGAGATTAGGCTGGGAAACTTCGGATACGGAGTGCGAAATAACAGGGGACGTAGGCTGGCTGATTTTTTGGAGCAAGAGGGACTCTTCGCGATGAACTCTTTCTTCAAGAAGCCGCCACAAAGGAAGTGGACCTGGATAGGTCCAGCAAAGAAGAACCAGCCCCCTGTCAAAAACGAAATTGACTTCATCTTAACGACTAAGAGACGAATATTCAACGATGTCTCAGTGATCAATCGGATCAAAACCGGGAGCGATCACCGAATATTAAGAGGCATCGTGAATATTGATCTCAAGGTCGAAAGATCGCGGCTGATGAAGTCGACGCTCCGACCGACGCAGATCCAAATCGAAAACTCCGAGGGTTTCCAGCTTGAACTATAAAATCGCTTTCAAGGCCTTCAGGATTGCGTTACAGTGGACGAGATAAACCAAGGGTTTATACAAGCTGTCCAAGCGGTGGGATCGAAGGTGTTTAGGTCCCGCCCCAAACAAAGACCTCAGAAAATCTCTGCTGCGACCCTTACCTTAATGGCAGAGCGACGATCAAGGCCGCTGCAGACCTCCGAAGATGCTGAATCATATCGGCAGCTCAACAGACGTATACAAAAGTCCTTGCGACACGACATCCGCTCCTTTAATACTGAGCGTATTAAGGAGACGATAGAGCAGAATAAAGGCTCCAAAGTGTTCGCAAGAGCTATGTCGGTTGGGCAAAGCCGATTGATGAAGCTGAAGACGGAGGACGGCGGCGTGGTGTCGACAAAGGAAGGGGTTCTGGCGGAGATCGAGAGGTTTTATGGACAGCTGTATACCTCAGTTTCACAACCCAGCGGACAAATGGCTGAAGACCCAAGAGCCAAGTTAACCCGACACTATACCGAAGATATCCCGGACATCAGCCTGTACGAGATTAGGATGGCCCTCAAACAGCTTAAAAACAACAAGGCGCCGGGCGAGGATGGAATCACAGCAGAGCTTCTGAAAGCGGGCGGAACGCCGGTACTGAAAGTCCTTCAGAGGCTCTTTAATTCCGTTCTGCTCGAGGGCGTAACGCCGGAAGCGTGGAGCAGGGGCGTGGTGGTCCTGTTCTTCAAAAAGGGAGATAGCACCCTATTGAAGAACTACAGGCCTATCACGCTTCTGAGTCATGTATATAAGTTGTTCTCGAGGGTCATTACGAATCGTCTCGCAAACAGGTTCGATGCCTTCCAGCCTCCCGAACAAGCCGGTTTCCGTAAAGGTTTTAGTACCATGGACCATATTCAAACGCTGCGGCAGGTTATAGAGAAGACGAGGGAGTATAACCGGCCGTTATGCTTGGGGTTCGTGGACTATGAAAAAGCCTTCGATTCGATCGAAACATGGGCCGTACTTCAGTCTCTCCAGCGATGCCGTATTGACTATCGGTATATCGAAGTGTTGAAGTGCTTATACAGTAATGCCACTATGTCAGTCCGAGTACAGGAGCAGTGCACGAGGGCAATTCCACTGCATAGAGGTGTAAGACAGGGAGACGTTATATCTCCGAAACTGTTCACCGTTGCACTGGAAGATGCCTTCAAGCTTCTGGAATGGGAAGGATTTGGCATCAACATCAATGGCGAGTATATCACTCACCTTCGATTTGCCGACGATATCGTTGTCATGGCAGAATCGATGGAAGACCTAAGTACTATGCTCGGAGATCTAAATCGAGTTTCCCAACAAGTGGGCCTTAAAATGAACATGGACAAAACGAAAGTAATGTCGAATGTCCATGTTGCGCCCCTACCTGTTTGTGTTGGGAGCTCCACCCTCGAAGTTGTAGACCAGTATATCTACCTGGGTCAATTGATCCAGGCAGGATGTTCCAGCTTCGAGGAAGAGGTCTCTAGACGAATCCGACTCGGCTGGGCAGCGTTCGGGAAGCTACGAAGTGTCTTCTCGTCAAATATACCTCAGTGTCTTAAGACTAAAGTTTACAACCAATGTGTGTTACCAGTGATGACTTATGGCTCTGAAACATGGTCCCTTACTATGGGTCTCATAAGAAGGCTCAAGGTCGTGCAACGCGCTATGGAGAGGGCTATGCTCGGTGTTTCTTTACGTGATCGAATCAGAAATGAGGAGATTCGTAGGAGAACTAAAGTCACTGACATAGCCCAGCGGATTAGCTCGTTGAAATGGCAGTGGGCGGGACACATAGCGCGACGAACCGATGGCCGATGGGGCGAAAGGGTTCTCGAATGGCGACCACGTATAGGCAAGCGAAGCGTAGGACACCCACCCACAAGGTGGTCTGACGACCTAACCAAGGTCGCTGGAAGGCGCTGGATGCAAGCAGCTCTAGATCGGTCATTTTGGAAATCTTTGGGAGAGGCCTATGTCCAGCAGTGGACGCTATGCGGCTGAAATGATGATGATGATGATGAGATATTTTATTTCGGTTATTAGTGTCGATATTAATCGACACTAACCTTTACTCTCGGCATCACCAATGGGATGACTAGTAGAGAAAGCCTATGGCTCCGCGTATATAAATAAATAATGTGCTGTTATTATTGCTCTAAAAACCCTTTTGTCAACTTTATTACTGACGACATGACAGCTGACGGTGAAAGAAGACCAAATGACTCAATACGAAACTTTGAACTAACTCCATGAAACAAATAACAGACGATATGTAGGACTGACAAACTGGCTTTAATAATTACCTCCACCTAAAATAATTGTAGGTTTTCTTTTATCCAGCACCAACTGCACACAATAGCAATAGCCTTTGGCAGTGAGGGAGGCGCCGCCGTGAGGGTCCCGCGCCAGGGCGTCAGCTCCACACTGAACTACAATTGCATCTGGGACGAATTTCTCGCACACTTCATTGAACACTCTAAAATGGAGTCATAAATCAAGCAGTGTCAAGCACGAATTTAATATTCCATCGTTTTTTATTGTTTAAGGTCTAACAAAATATACTGAAACTATTTTAGGGTGAATTCAGTCCGTGATAGTGAACAACTTTCAGCAAGAAATATACGTCTAAATATCATAAAATATTTTTTGCTTTCCATACAAACTGATCAGCTGAACGGCCAACTTTTATCACACAATTAATAATAGTAATACATACTTGTATGAGAGGCCAAAAATTACTTTTTATATTTATTATTATGTTCCTTGGAGAAAGTTGTGCAATATCATGGACTGAATTCACCCTTTCAGTATATTTTGTTAGACCTATATAACTATATCCTGTTCTATTCTGTCTTCAAGAAAATTAAAAACTTGCTTCTTTTCCCGGGCAGATCGTAAAAGCCGATCAAGGTAATCGACGAAAGTGCGAATCATTAATATATGATGCTATCCCATCACTATTTTGACGATACTTGTGTCCCTGGGCTGTCTGCTAAGAGCCGCAAGACTAAAAAATACTTTGTCTGCGCCACCCTTTTACCGCGAGACTATATCAGTTGTCGTGCCTCCAGCACAACGCATAGTAAATCTAAAATAAATACCTACCTACAGCCAAAAAATGGGTGCGGATACTTAAGTGCAATACGAGCAGTGTTTTTGTCGGTAATATCCGACGCTCGCGAAATGGGCACGACAATATTTATCGGATAAATCTGACGTTCGCGGTAAAAGGGTTAAGGATAAAGATGTAATAATGTAGGTCTGTATGTATTCCCTGACACGACTACTAAGTAACAAGGATTTATGGAGACAAATTAGCTATAGTGAATTTTTTAAAGGGAATAATATGTCATGCTTTGTCCATTAATTTAAGAGTCCGGCGACCCTAGACTTCTCCATACAAACGTAGTACACGTTTAATTTTGAAACCACATGTCAGATTCCGGTAAAAATTGGTAATTGTAAAGAAATTGCAATTATCTAGGGTTATATTGGGTTTCCTATAGTAAAATTATAAACTGGAAAGAAAATATAACGATTTAGAAGTTTCCCATACTAATGGTCAAAAATGATATAAAACACTATATTCTATTTCAAGTTCATATTTTTACTGTCGGAAACTTAATATAAACCTAGATAATTGCAATATCTTTGAAATTACAAAATTTTGCCCAAATCTGACATGTCGTTTTGAAATAAAACGTAGACTACGTTTGTATGGAAAGTTGTATTTCGGTCTAGGGTCGGGGGACCCTTAAAACGACACAATACATTTTTATACTTACGACCCAAAAGCATATTGTATACTTTCATCAGAATATCCTGCATGTAGGGGGAAATTGACACAGTATCCTTTACCCGCGAGGGTGCCCACATCATCAATGCTGCCGGAGCCTGGGTAGAACCCAGGCTCGTACTTGTGAAATGATAGTGTAAAAACTGACTTGCTTAGGTTAAACGCATCTTGAACACCATTTCCTAAAAAGTAAATTTATCTAAATTAAATGATTAAATTTAATTCTTGAGTTGATCCATGCGTGCTTTAAAAGGTATCTTATGAGAAATCATACAATAGAGATATGAGACATGGTTGACCATCACAAATGCATTTTATTTGCTAAATAAAATGCATTTGTGATGCACTATGTCCTTAGACCATGTAGGGTATGTACTCGAGTATTTAAGAAAGTATAAATTGCTTGCTTGCTTTTTGTGTGTGCAAGTGGCCAACACTGGTGTCAGATTTTTCAGGTTGCCTTAAGGCATCTCAAATAGCTTAACAACTGTCATACAATGATGACAGCCGGGACCAACGGCTTTTTCGTGCCTTCCGAAGAAGGAGGAGCTTCAGTTTATCACCCAATTAAATTTGTCACCCATCCAAGTGCGGACCACGCCCGGTGTCGCTTTACTTGCGAGAGCGCTAGTAATCCGCACTCCCGCGCCGGGCCACCCAGCTCCTCAAGTATAAATTAAAGTTTGGCCAGCCTCATGAGTAGGTGTCAGAACGATCAATAACAAACTAGATCATTCTCAAAGGTCTTACATAGAACTGTACATAAGTAAACAGACCAAGCCACATTTTTATTTTCTTAAGTTTCAACAGTAAGAAGACCACTTGTGGACATAGACGTCGACCAAGGATGTTCAAAATGTCAGGTATGAATCACCCTCTATCTAGCAGTTAGTCCGATCACCAAATCACCATAATTAACTATATCAGTAATGTATTACCATGGTGTACATCCAAATCTACATACAGGACTTTGGGAAACTTTTGTTTTAGTGTGTCTATTGCCAACACGATATCATTTACATAGCAGAATCCATCTGCTGCAAATCTGCAACACAACATTTCAAACAATTACATTTTATTAGTTTTGTAAAAGTTTCTATTTAAATGAAGTGTCAATATGGAACTTAGGATGAAGGTGCTAAAGGAAAAAATAATCATTCTTATACAAAGAAGCTATAATTAACAAATTGAGGAGCTCGGTGGCCGGCGGGCGTGCGCATTTCTAGCGCTTTCGCAAGTAAAGCGACACCTCACGTGGTCCGCACTTGAAAGACGAGGAAGCACGAGAAAATTTTTGATGCTCCTTCCTTGCTTCGGAAGGCACGTATATAAGCCGTTGGTCCCGGCTGTCATCATTGTATGGCAGTCGTCAAGCTATGTCAGATACCTTTAGGCAGCCTAAAAAATCTGACACCAGTGTTGGCCTCTTACACACACGAAAATAAAAAATATTCACAAATGTATCATCACACTATCACTTATAAAGGCAAAATTTTTGTGAGTGTGCGTGTGTGCGTTACTTCTACCAAAGACAATATCTTCTACACGCGCAAATGGCTGGACCAAATTTGGTATGCAGATAGCTGGCACACTGGATTAACATATAGGCTTTATACTTTTTATGCGGGTTACACCGCGGGGCGCAGCTAATGATAGTATATATTTGTGTTTCTATACATATATTGTGGATAAATTTCTTGCTGGCTGGCCACTTATTTCTTTTTTGACGTGATAACGTCTTTAAAAGCGTTTTAGTCGGGTGACATGTTCAGAAACTTGTGTCACACCAAAACCTCACGAGCGCGATCGCAGGTATAACGAGAGAGAGACGGACCGATCTCCCGTCTCATCTCGAGCGCTGCCAGACATTCCGTGAAACGACGTTATCACGTAAACATCTCGATCGTAAACCTACTTTACAAACAACCAATTTTTTTTAGAAAATATGGAACAGACTATATATTCATCTGAGTGGAAGGGATAAAAACCTTTGTGCATGATGCCATCCTCCACACCAATTAATGGCAACATCAGCTATGCCCAACAGTAAACATTTGGCTGCCGCAATAGACGCTCCAGCCACAGTTGATACTAAATGCAGCATATGGGACACTGGAGGACAGTCATACCCTGCAAATAATAAGTACATATAAGTAGTATGCTTAAGACACAGACACTATTGCTTTGGTCATCTTGACTTAGGTGCTTCATTATCATCATCATTTTAATTTGCTGGATGTAGGCCTCCCCCAAGGATTTCCAATATGACCGATCTAGAGCGGCCTGCAAGCAGGGCCTTACAGCGATCTTAGGTAACTTACCTATTCCAAATTCTTCATCCTGAGTATTTGTCATATATTCCTCATCAACATCCCCAAAGCCTTCTATGTGAGAAAGATACAGATCTGAATGAAACTTTCTCAGTTCTTCATAGGATGCAGGCCTTGACTTGACAACTTTCATTTTATGATGAAGATTGTAGGCAGTTATTAAATCATGTACCACTGAAGCCTAGAAGTTTATTAAATATTAAAATGTAAATTAATACACATAGTCTAACAGAAATAATTTTATATTATATATAATAAACAAATGCTTTACTCATACGCCTTCCGTTTGACTTTGTCTACTTTCCTAACTTGTCCCTTTTCTATTATGTCACTTTTCAATTCATTCTTAACTCGTCCATTATGCTAACTCTACCACAACCTAACTCATCTTTTTCCTAAGCTATTCTTAACCCGCCAACTTCCTAACTCATCCATTATGCTAACTTGAACACATTCCAACTTGTCTTTTTTCTAAGCTATTTTTAACTCGTCAACTTCCTAACTTGTCTATTTTTCTAGCACAACCACATCCTAACTCGTCTTGTTCCTAAGCTATTCTTAACTCGTCCATTGTCTTAGCTCGACTTTATCCGTGGCGGACTAGCATGGTGACCAGTGATAAAATAAAGGTCGTTTACCCAGTCGATGACCTGTACCCCAGAGGTCAAAGGTCAATGACCCGAGTCAAAGGTCAAGGTAAAATTGTTGCACACCCTTTTCGACACTGACGCTTCTTTTTGGGTAAAAGTTTAAACTATACCTTATCAATTTAATGAAGCTGCAATCAAAGTGTGAATCAATCAAGGATACTCGAGAATCGAGACGTCGTACAATACAGCCCCAAAATACAACACAATTCACTCTGTCGTTCAACAATAAAAAACAATAATTGTTACTCACACGTCCTACGACAGCAGGTAAACGATCACATTCATTTATTAAATTTTCATCCCATATATAAGAACATTCTTTTTTAATCATGTTCGATTAATAAATTCGAATATACTTTTAATAATTATTGAAACCTGTATGTATCAAATAAATAAACAAAACATTAAACTTGTATTTAGTTCCCGCTTAATTATCTGCAAAAACTAACTTATCGTTACGTTGACATTTGGCAACCGGAAGTGACCATAAATCATACAATTTAGAGATGGGCAAATCGGATATTCAACCTTGGATCAAAATCGACATCACCCCCACCCAACCCCAACCCCAAACTACACTACAAGTACTGATACAAGTACAATACAACTATACAATTCGTATATACAATACAACTGATTTTGATAAAAAACATTAGGGACCACCTAACAAGTGTGCCCTTTCAAAATAAAAGATTTTCCAAATCGGAACACAGAAAAACAGAGGGAGACCAAAGAAACGTTGGATAGAATGTGTAAAGTGTAAAAAATGGAGGATATGAGTAGGAGCTAGGAGGTGACGGACGGGTTGATTGGAGATAGAACAAAGTGAAAGGAACTCACATGCCGTGCCGACCCCACATAAAAAGTAGGACAAGGATAACGCAGAAGAAGAGGTCCAAGGTGCCTCTGAATAATAGGTGAACATCAATAAAAAAAGATCGCTACATTACGTTACGTTACGACGTAATGATAATCTCCTCCTTTTTGGAAATAGGTTAAAAAACGTTTTTTTAACTTGTGACTCCGGGTTTCAAAAATGGCACCAAATTATTTTTTTGTTTGTAGTTAAAAAAAAAAGAGTTTAGTCAATGGTAATTTAATTTAAATTCATTGGTTGGCGATTTCCTGGAGTAACCAATGAAATACTTGCTATAAAAGAAAAACAAGCGTCCATTTTATTGAGAAGTCACCATACAATCAATCATGACATTTACCATGAATTAGGTGGAATTCTAAATCAAATTTGTATTTGCTAAATGTAGTAGTGAGTGATTTTTGCACTGCGCGTGTTAGAAGTAACTAATTGCATATTATGAATGGTTCCTGACGCCGATGCGGTGAATCACATGATAGTTTCCCACAATCCTAATATGACAAGGTCTATTACAAAATATTGGTAACTCGAGCCTGGCTAGTCAAGCTCGTTTTGTTTGTGTCAGGTTAGACGACTTTGATGGTGATCCATGATCCCATTCCAGTGATTAACAAGTTCAAGTTGCAATGGTTCGAGGTTAGTATATTTACATAACTATATATAATGTCATACAAGCCGTGGAAGTCCATCCTTTGTCCGCGGTACCCTCCTGTACTATTTATAACTAGTAATTAATAAAATACCTGTGATATCTTTGTGGTTCTCTTGACCTGAATGGATTCCAAGGTGTACCTACATATTTATTTTTTGTGGTATTAGTACCTCAGGGAATGCATGCTGCCTATAAAAAATCTAGAACTTAAGCAGGTTTTCCTTTGATTATTATATTATAAAATAACTTCTATTGCTTTTTGGTGCTGGTTTTTGTTTGTGACTTATTTATGTAGAGTTTAATTGATTCAAATATGTACATAGTTATAGTTTATTGATTTCCAAAGAAACATGGGTAGGTAGGTACCTATTGGGATATGGGAAGATTTTATTACTTGATTTGTGCATATTGCAAATAACTTCATAAGTAGAATTGTATTTTTGGACTACTCAAACATTATTTTTGAAAAAAAATTCAAAAAGAGAGGCTTTATTTATTATTATAAATTAAGCTGTTGTTAAAAATAATAAAATAACCTGAAAGTCACACAGTGTGGAACTAATATCATGCTACATGTAACTAACCATTCTCGTACATAGTATTTAAAAATCAATCAAGTAATTCATGGGCAATGTTCGTTCATTACCTACTATCTAGCTTTAGGTCTTTTTAGCCTCCACTGCAGGAGCACAACCCTCTCTGTGCTACTAGAGCCAGACAGAGAGAACAGCCAGAGAATTTGGCCTACATAACCTGCTATTGTTTGGTCTGAGACCTGCTAGGTACTATTCCTAATAATACAAGAAATATGGACCTCAACTCCTTCTCTAATAAGAAAAAATATATATTTGTACCTATCAAGGTTTTGCCTAGTTTGGTTAGGACATTGTAGGCTGATCACCTGGTTGTCTAATAAGTAAGATGATCCGTGCTTCGGAGGGCACGTTAAGCCGTCGGTCCCGGTCACTGTCTTTGACATTGGTCGTTACCTAAAATCATGTCAGAGGTCTTTAAGGCGGTTTAAAAACTCTGACACTAGTGTTAGTCACTAACACACACGATAAGAAGAAGAAGGTTTTGCCAAAAGTTTATAGACTTATCTAAAAAGATTGCATAATTCATCTACAATGAATTCTTGCCTGAGGCAAGATGAGTCATCTTGTCATCACTTGCCCAAATTTATTGTCTTGATAAAAATGATAGATTGATAAGTAACAGTAACCACTGTATGTGATAGATATAGGTACTAGATATATTCAAGGAAGACATAGTAGTAAAGCATAGACTAACTTCTTCCTTAAATATTTTTGTCTAATGTACCATTTTGTACCTTTAAAGTGTATATTAAAGGTTTGAATGAATTGCTCTGATGCATGGGGTATGCATGAAGTTACAAATAAATACTTGAAAACAAATCATTTCCTGTACACTTGCTTGCTTTTCGTATTTGTTAGTGGTCAACACAAGTGTCAAATTTTTCAAGCTGTTTACTACTACTAGGACTAGGCGTCTGCTTGAAGACCGCCATGCAATGATCGCAGCTGGGACCGATAGCTTATATGTGCCTTTACTAAGCACAGTAGAGCTCGAGAATTTTTTATGCCACTTGTGGTTACCCATCCAAGTGCGGACCGCTCCCAGTATTGCTATACTTGCTAGAGCGCTAATATTGTACACTTCGAATAATCGGTGAACAAACATAACGATCGTGACGAATTGATTAACTTCTTCTTTTTGGAAGTAGGTTATCAAATGAAGTAAAGCTAAAAGAGTCTTTTATTAAATAGGTAACAATTGCCGGATTCATAAAATAATTATATTTATGCCTAGCTATAGGATGTGCTTAGTACATACCAGTTTCTGTAACGATATATGATAATAATACACCAACCCAGTATACCTACGTTTCTACTTATTTTCGTAACCTCAGTGGATACCAAGCGCAGAACACACAGAAAGGACGGGCGCCCCGTCCTTGCTATGTATTCTGCGAAGCGACGTTTCTATACATATCGTATGAAACCGTCGATTGCCTTCGCGTAAGAGACAAAACAATAATTCAATAACAATAAAATAACAGACAAAAAACAACAAAAAAATCGAATTCCCATACTTACTTTCGTATGGAAAGGCCAATTTTTTTTTAAATATCTTGACTGTTATTTTTATATCTATATAATAGTGACCTAGTATATCCCGTGGTTCGATTTATTTCGGGTATATACGGTCGCTTTTTCGTAGTATCTAACAGTGGATTAAACAAAATATAGTCACTAGTGTCACTACCATAAAGGAAAACTAAACAATGTGCGAGTTTTGAAAAATTATTTAAAAGGCGCCGTCGATGCATTGTTTTGAGAGTATGTGATGATTCGAAATGTATAAGTTGGTTCCGTACGCATCTAATAGCGAGAGAATCAGAGTACGAGGCTTATACTTACAATCTTGCAATAATAGCAACATCAATAATCAGTACAGGATCTCGACCCATCCCCATAACTATATGAAATTATTCAGCTTCTTGGCGGTGTGGCACTGCGTAGTTTTGCCCTGCCAATATTAGTTAGTGGTCGTGTAAATGACGCTTTTCTGTGTGCGTGCGTCGATTCGGGCGTTAGTAGTTATAGTTAGTATGAAGTCAAACTACTGTATAGTTCAGTGTATTGTGACAGAGGCCTGGTTCAGTACTCAAAAATATCAAAAACCAATAAGTCGCTCACAGATCAACATCTTAGTTAACTTGACAGAGGTAAAGTGGGCCTGATTTGACTGTACAATTTTTTTATGTAGTATAATGACAGTGCATTACTTCACTAACACTCCGTTATTTTATTATAATATTTATTATTAAGATTGAAGTTGAATAAAGAAATGTGCAATAGAATTGATTTTATATTTTTAACTGTTAGAGTTAAAATAACTGAATAGATTCTATACTACATCATTACATATTTATAAATAAAGTATAAAAATGGTTACAGCCAGTAGCTTGATGGCGGGCCAAGAAGGTGTGAAGACACCGCACCGCATCGAGCTTTGCGAGGAGAAGCCTGTCAGACCTACGCGCAACTATAGAAAGCGCAGGTAACTGGGGTCTTTTCATACCATATTATGTTTTCCTGAACTTTTTACATATACATTTTTGCAAATTTTATATTAACATTTATTTTATTGTGTTTATTTTGTATATAAATTAATCATATATTTTATGCAGTATAATTTACTAAATATTTGTACATATTCATAAAGTTGCATGTTTAGCTATCTGTAACATTAACACAGCATGCACAACTGTTAACAAGCTATTTGCCACTGATAAGCTTTGTAGGTCATGTTATCAGTATGGAACTTTTTGTAGGATAATCGCTGCTGCTGAACCTAAGACTGAGAATGCCGAATTGAAACAAGAACCTTCTTTAAAAAAAATTGGGCTAAGATCAAAACCTTTAAAGACAAGTAACGGAATCACAAATATGACAAACGGGCACACAGCGCGTTCGCGAGCGGCCCGCGCAGCCGCCCGCGCGGCCGAAAGTCATAAACTGACTGAATATTTTAAAGAGGAGCTAAAGAGCCCTAAGGTGGAGCCTCCACAATCTCCGCCACCCATCGAAAAGACTGTGTCCGTAGAACCTAAAGTGGTGAATGGAAACAGTAATCATAAGCTGACAGAGTACTTCCCTGTAAGGCGTAGTGTAAGAAAGACTTCGAAATGCGTTATGGCTGAGAAAATGCGGGATTTGGAGAGGGCCATCAGGGAGCAGCGTGAAGACGGCTTGCAGGTGAGAATAGCACATTATTTATGATAAAAGTAAATATTTATATTTTACTACCTGCGCCCCGCGGTGTTACCCGCGGTTAAAGTAGCTTATGTGTTAATCTAAGGTGTCACCTGCATACTAAATTTTATCGATATTGGTCCAGCTGAAGAAGAAGTAACAAACACAAACACAAACCCCCCTTACACATTCACACACACACACTCACAAACTTTCGCCTTTATAATATTAGTAAGATGAGATTACTTTACTAAAGTAACAACTATCTCATAACATGAGCAACTACCGAAAGAGGTCAGAGCTAAAAACCAGGGTGACACTTATTCCAGTACACCCGACTATATTATCTTCCCTCCTACCATAAAGTCCATTTAAAGTTTTCTAACAGTGTGAAGTAAAATAATTCTGACTAGATGTTTATCCATCCATCAGGTGGCATATTTCGAAGGCAAAGGACGTGGGGTGATCGCAACCCGTCCGTTCGGGCGCGGGCAGTACGTTGTGGAGTACTCGGGCGAACTCGTGGGCGTGGCCGAGGCGAGGGAGCGCGAGCACAAGTACGCGCAGGACCCCAATGCGGGCTGCTACATGTACTACTTCAGGCACGGAGACCAACAGTATTGGTGAGATATCTTTGAGCTGTGTTTTCAATTGGTCATTTTGGAAATTCACGAGGAAGGCCTACGTACCGCTGTGGACTTCTCAGAACAGATATAAAGATTTCTGGTCAACTAGAGTTGCTGTAGCTAAGTTTCGTTGTATTTCTGCTCACAATCTGAGACCAAATACATAGGTCATATGCTCAACTGTACATGAGGAGTATTGTTACTAGAGTATTTGTATGGAGTATCTTTTAGCACATGTTTTTTTTCTTTTTATCGTAATAAACGCTCTTCCCGCGCAGATCGTAAAAGCGGATCGGGGGAATGGGCGAAAATGCCAATCATGTTAACAGGCGATGCGGCTAGAAACCCATTACTGTATTTATTGCTTTTCCATCTTCTCGCCCACCATGACGCTAAAAAGTGGCTTTTGGGTCTTGAGCCGCAAGACCCAAAATGTTCTGTCTGCCCCATCCATACTTATATACGAGGGGGGGTCAAAAAGTTCGCGGAATGGAGGGGATAGCGGGGGGTGGGGGACCTGCCGCAGGTAGTAACTAATGAGCAACTCTTTGTGAGTATATATGCCAAGTTTGAACCTGATTGTGTCAATAACCTTTGACCTGTCGTCGATCAAACAAGTGAATCCGGAAGAAAAACTTGAACATGGAAAAAATCGAGTTTCGTGCCGTCATAAAGTTCCTCACTAAGCAAGGAAAACCACCTCAGAAAATTTTGGAAGAAATGTTATCAGTATACGGGGACTCTTGCCCTGGGAAAACCATGGTGTACAAGTGGAATAGCCTTTTCAAGCAAGGCAGAGAGTCTCTTGAAGACGACCCTCGCTCAGGACGGCCGATTGAGGCCACCACCTCAAACATCGTTGAAAAAGTGGAGAATCTTATACTGGAGGATACTCGTTTGAAGAAGAAACAACTTGCAGAAATGGTTGGAGTATCACCTACAACCATTTTAAATATTCTACACGACAATCTTGGGATGTCAAAAGTCAGCGCAAGATGGGTGCCAAGAATGCTCACACCACCACAGAAACAGCTGCGCGTCGAGTATTCAAAGGAGTTTTTAGACCTCTGTAGCGCCGACAAGGAAGGAATTTTTGCAAGACTTGTTACTGCAGATGAAACTTGGGTTCATCATTATGAGCCTGAGTCGAAGCAAGAGTCTATGCAGTGGCATAAAAAGGGTCAGCCCCCCCCTAAGAAATACAGGGTGTCACAATCGGCTGGAAAAATCATGGCAACTGTTTTTTGGGATACAGAGGGTATTTTATTAATAGATTATAAAGATAAGGGTGTTTCTATAACGGGAGAATACTACGCTAATCTACTAAGACAATTAAAAGAAGCAATCAAGGAGAAAAGGCGGGGAAAGTTGACAAAGGGTGTGCTGCTTTTGCATGACAACGCACCGGTACACAAGAGCCGCGTTGCGATGGCTGCCCTTCATCACTGTGGCTTCGAAATGTTAAACCATCCTCCCTATAGTCCAGACTTAGCCCCCTGTGATTATTTTTTATTTCCCAAATTAAAAAAAGAGCTTCGGGGGAAGAAATTTTCCGATGATGAAGAAGTCAAGTCGGCGATTTCGGCCTATTTTGAGGACAAAGACAAATCATTTTTTTTCGACGGTATTAATAAGTTAATAGAGAGATCTGAAAAATGTATTCGACTTAAGGGGGAATATATTGAAAAAGAAAAATAGTACAGTATTTTATTTCACCCCCCTTCCCCTCCGTTCCGCGAACTTTTTGACCCCCCCTCGTATATAAAGCTGAAGAGTTTGTTTGTTTGTTTGAACGCGCTAATCTCAGGAACCACTGGTCCGATTTGAAAATTTCTTTCGGTATTAGATAGGTAGTTTATCGAGGAAGGCTATAGGCTATATTGCATCAAGCCCGCGACTTCACTCGTGTGGTTAACGCGGGCGAAGCCGCGCGCTGCCTCTAGTTAGGGATAAAGAAGTGATAGTAAGTATGTATCGATGCCACAATTGCCAAATGTTTACAACAGACAATTTTATTTCCAATATCAATGCCAGTTGCCAAATTCACACAGACAATTTTGTTCCCAGTATCGATGCGACAGCGGAGTCGGGCCGCCTCGGCCGGCTGGTGAACCACTCCCGCAACGGCAACCTGCTGACGAAGGCGGTGTGGGTGGACGGCCCGCGGCTGGTGCTGCTCGCCGCGCACGACATCCGCCCCGGCGAAGAGCTCACCTACGACTACGGCGACCGCTCCAAGGAGTCGCTGCAGCATCACCCTTGGCTCGCGCTCTGACCTGGGTGAGTGTACTCATTTTTTATTTAACTTTTTTTTACAAAAATTGTAATAGGCGAACTTAAGGCCCAGGGCCTTTTCTACCAGTCAACAGGTGATGCCGAAAAAGGCTAGTTTTGGACGACAAGACACATTCTAATTTAATCATTGGAGATACTTTCATTGATACTGGATCACGCCTGAGTTCATTATTAATGTATGTGTACAATTTGGAAGGGACATACAAGTTATGAATAAAACCACGGGTTATACCAGATCACTTTAGCATAATAAGATTTAAATAAAAGTAAAAAAAAATATATAAAAAATATTCGACATTCCCATACAAATTGCCCAGGCGGCTGCACATTTTAGTATGAAAATGCCAAATATTTTAATTCCATTATACTATAGTGATCTAGTATAGCCTGTGGTTCGATTTATTACAGGTCGGGGTTAGGTACAGGTCCCTTCCACGATACAAACGAGGCTTAGCACAAACCTTTTTTGTTACTAAGATTTTTCAAGCTACTTACATGATAGCCAGAATCAATAGGTTGCTAGGCAAAATACAAATAATGGCTTTAAGAGGATACTGGAAGTTTTCGGGGTCCAGTGCTACCATTTAAAATAAATTTCAAAATTTTGTTTTGACCAAGCCCTATAAGGTCCTACTTAGGTCCGCCATTTGTACACTTTTTATGTGCAATAAAGTTTAAATAAATAATTTAATCATAGAATACATGTACTAAATCAGACTTTTTCTTTTCAGGTGCTCCAAAAATCTCAGTTGGACTCCTAAGCATTATTTATTAATTTAGCCTTAGTTATAAAGTTTGCCGTAAAACATTTTGTTTGAGGTTGGACATATTGTGTATTGTTAAGTAGTGAGACAAGTGGCCTAACACTAGTTATGTGAACAGGGTGGATCGTTCATGAAATGAGAAAAACTGCCTTATACCACTTTGTAATAAGGATCACAGTTCGACGGTCGAAACGTTCGCCTTAGTTGACGTTAAAGTTGAGAGGACTTGAGTCGAGCTCCAATTTTGTTTCTTGTCTTTGGAAACTATCTACATTTTCAATATTTATTAGCAAAAAAATTATGACAAGAAACAAAATATAAGAGAGACTTGTTATCTTGAATGTGGTATACGAGAGTTATTACCTATTTGTTTTGTATGCGAGTACAATATTCGTATGCTAACAGTTTTGAGATTTAGAGGAATGGTAAGCGGCCATTGCAAATAGCAAACGGTGACTTGCTGAGATAAAATCCAAAGAATGAATAGTTGAGACAAAAGGTGTATCGTAATTATTATTAAAATTAGGCGGTCCCAAGTCAGGCTAATGAAAGTTTTTTTGAAATGACACTAGAGCGTCAGTCCCAATATAATATTGATATTTGATAGTTTTAAGGCGGCAGCGAACAAAATGTTGCTAATTGAAAGTATTGGGATTCGACTTCGAAAGCTGCCACTCGGTGTTACGCATTTAAGTGCGAGTCTGACTCGCGCGCGAAGGGTTCCGTACCATTATTTATAGAAAATAACGTTTGTTTTATGGGAGCCCACTTAAATACTTATCAATTTGTTCTGTTTTTAGTATTTGTTGTTATAGTGGCAACAGAAAAACATCATCTGTGAAAATTTCGACTGTCTAACTATCACGGTTCATGAAATAAAACCTGGTGACAAACAGACGGACGGACAGACTGACAGCGGAGTCTTAGTAACAGGGTCCCGTTTTTCCCCTTGGGTATGGAACCCTTAAAACATTATATTGAAGTAAATTATCGTTCATGACTACTAGTATTGGTTCAGGTCCCGCGACTAACTCAGCTTGACTTGGTGACATTGACAGAATCCTTGTGAGAAAAGACAAAATTGTTTAAGATTGTTGTCAGTATAATTCTGAGGAATTATTATTATTGTAGCGAAGCCTGGTGAGACCTATTAGCACAATACGAAGCAACAAATAACCACAAAGGCTAAGCCAGAGACGCTGATCACATGGTACAAAGATCACAACCTGCCACTGGTTGTAATACGACTTATTCCAACTATGATAAATGTCATTTGACGAGTCGAAACACGACTAAAGGTCGAAACCTATTTAAATAACACCGATTTTACGCGACAATAAGGTCTAGAGCCCGTAGCGGTAGCACGATTGCACGTCGCGGTTCCTCTTCTCCGTCGCACACATTGTGTGTGACAGGAAACCAACACGCATGCGCGCGTCTCTATCGTGATAAAACGACTGCTCTAATTAAAATATGGCCCTTTAATGTGCTCTTCAAATTTTCCGAGCACGAGGTCGACGAGATTATGTTCGCTACCCAACTGCTGTGTTGACAGTGCAGCCCTCTTAGCATGGTACAGGCGACAGCGTTTATAGAGCGCTATAATCTATGGCTATCTCTAGGTAATAATTATATTGGATGGCACTAGTTCCATACGCGATATAAACGTTATCTAGGCTTATATACAGTGCCATTCTGAGGGTTGGACGTAGGGTTTATACCTGAGCATTTTTTTTTATCGTACAAGAACGGTGTTGTTTAAATTTACTAAGGCCCTTATTCCTAAACACGACACCAACTCGAATAGTTTTTGTTTATTGTTAATTTAGCTTTATGTTAAGTAATTTTGAAAGACGTGAGGTTGTAAGTTGCTCACTGCATATAAACGAGATATTTATAATTCCTAACTGATCCTAAATTTTTTTACAATTAGTTACGCTGTTTTTGTTATGTAAAAAATTGTTTTAGAAAATAAACGATTAAGACTCGTGCCGTAATATTGAGTAGATATTCACGAATAATTTGCCCACCGAAAATATTAAAAGCGGATATTCACATATTCATAATTTTCATTAGTTTCATTCAGTCGTTCAGATAAACGTTAATCTCGTATCATTTTCATGCAGTAATTAATTCAAGCAGATTAAATTTATAGTTTAAGAGTTGTATGAAAGTTTTGCAATAATTTTCAAATGAGCAATTGGCACTATTTAGAACGCGATAATGAACGGACGTTAAGGGTTGGATCTCATGTAAGCATGGAATGGAACTTTACTGCTACCGCTACATGCTAGCACCGGCCGTACTGAAGCGTTCCGTCGTTCTTTCTCTCTCTAGCAAATGACGGTTCTGAGCGACAGAAAGGATAAGAGTATGCGAAAGTTCCTTTCCGTGCTGCCAAATGAGTCCCGACCCTAAATGAATTTTCATAAGTCTGTCATTTGAAGTACAAGGACAACACAAAAAGTAGAGATATTAAATAAAAGAGATTTAGACCACGCGTGGGTGGGCAAACTTAAAACAAATGTATGTCCAAAGTTATAAGTTTTCAAAACTAACCGGTAAAAAACCGACTTCAACATCAAAATTCACAACCGATTTTGATAATTTTTATGGGACCACTTGACAAGTTTGCCCTTTTATTAAAAAAAAAGGTACGGTCGAATTGATATAAATCTCCTTTTCTGAAGTCGGTTAAAAATAGTTGAAATGAGCGCCACTAACGGCAGTGGAGCCCTGACTATAGATCTCCTTGCATTCTCATATTATCAATAGAGTCGGAGAGACTTGTATTAGAGGTTATAAGCGTTTGTGTGATAGACTGCATCCCCAGGTAGTACTGTGAGGACGAGGAGTTATATTTCGAGATATTGTAATGCGTGACCGGCCCAAGACGCTCGGTATGAGCCATAACTCGTTAACTACTTAACTAAGTACCTATTAGGATGGAGAAAGTATTATGGTAGGTGGAGAAATGGACATTCTCAGAAATTAATGTTACAGTCATAAGAAAATGTTAAAAGCATATAAATTTTTAAAGTGATGGCGAGCGTTCCTGGGTCCGTGCGCATATTTTGGTACATGTCAAAGTAGAATGAATTTTTACGGTAAGATAATTTTGTATGTAACTTATGATAAATTAATTATAATCGTAAGCAGCTGGTGGGGTTAGCCGTGTTCACCAAAAGAGTAATTATTAATTTCTAATCGACGTTGTTGTTGTATTTGTAGAAGGGAGCCAGTCTTTTATTACTTACAGTAATGTTTGGAATTAAATACATTTATATTTGATAGTAAAGACATAATACATATCTACCTATATTTGTTCCTCATTGAAACAGTAGTGTTATTATGAAACAATGATAATAATTGATACATTATAATTTGTAACAATATATACTGAAACTATATTCTGCTTTCCAACAAAACAAATCAGATAAGTACTTTTTCTAAACGTCAAAGCAAACCTTTTGCTGTGGGATTTGTAAGTAATATACATTAATGACGTGATAGTTTTGTTGGAGTCAAATAGCGGTCTAAATATAAGTTTTTCTGTAATAATAAATCTAAACTCACGTTGAAAATGGATATGATGGGGAAATGACAATATTTTGTGAGGTTTTATCTTTTAACGTAATAAAATATCACAAAGATTGAGCTAGCCACAAGGTAAACTCGAGACTTGTGATATGGGATACTAACTTAACGATACCTAATCTATGTAGTCCTTGAAATTTATCAATTTTCCCCAAAAACCACAAGAACACATATCGAAATATGAAAAATATTTTAAGCTTGCCATACGGGACATACCTCGGATCAGCAGATCGGTCTACTTATATGGAAGGCCAATGTTTTCATATTTCAATATACTTATGTTCCTCGAGGACAGTTGTTTAGTGTCATGGACTGAACTCACCCTTGAAAAAGTTTCAGTATATTTTGTTAGACCTTGTTTACTAGATGACTGGTGACCTTCCGGTGTGTAATTGTAACTTAATGTACCGATTGTGCACTTGTTTATAACTTTCTACTTAATTGTATTTTAGGCTAATGTGGCTGGGTTCCGACTTGTTGGCAAAACATGGTGCCGTTCATTTCATTTTCAATTGAATCTTCTTAATTAAGTACTTCATTATTCTATTTGCAATAAATAACTTAGGGTTTTTATTGCTATATAAATAAAAATATCCTCTCCTGGGTCTGCTGAAAGAGATTTCTTATGAAGTAAGCAGTACCTATGTACTCAATGTTTTTACGTTGTTCGTTTCTGCGTTTGTATTTTGTGTACATGAATTTTGTAAATAAATAAAAACGTGCAAAAAGATTTTTGAACAAAATTCATTAAAAGTAAGTCCATATGCTTTATTGACTCGTTACTGGCACTTACTATACACATGTTTTTCTTTTTTTACAATGTAAAAGAATCCAGCGGCATTAAATCGCTATAAATAGTATTGCTTTCGTAGTTCCTACTCCATTAATTCTATGCCTCGTGTGATTTCCTAACCTACCTAACCTAAATCTATAGTAACGGCATCGCTGCATAAGCTTATATTTTAATACATTTCAATTGCGTAGGAATACTTGTACAATCGTTGTTTGTTACGTACTGTAATTTGGCCACGTTTGGGTACATTTGTTGTATAATTGGCTATCGGGTTTTTAATATAAGTATATTATTAGTTTAAGATAGTGTTATGAAACCCGTATCTCTTACATTATATGTAACACGATGTTTTCTGAATGTGAATTGGCAGCAATAAGTAAGCCTAAATAAATTTGTCCCAAAAAACAAATGTAACCGGTGTGGCCGTGTCTTTACATTTTCAAATATTATAAATTATGATTATATTTTAAATAGACTAATATGTTTCTATGATATATGTTTTGCATTTCATGAATTAACGATCTAGTATGATGTTTTGTTTTCTAGACAACATTTACATGACTAGTATTTATCGTTGTTTATTTGTAACATGTGTGCACTATACTTATAAATATGAAATGCTGGATGAAACTTCGACTGCAAGTGTATCGGTCTCACTCTCACTTTTTATATCATTCCCGCTAACAGTCTAATGTGGTCTTCTTACTACGAGTGATAAGGATAGATGTATTTACTTGCTGCATGGCGTTAGGCGTACCTAATGTATAGTGTGCACAAATTACTATATACAATAATGTGATGTTGTAGTTGAACTGGTACATCGCTAAGACTGTTACTATTGTTTTGACTATAACTATAAGCTAACTAATAGATTAGTAACAAATACCTAGTAATAGTCTACTAGCTGTATGTTCACATGTCACTTTGCACCACTGCCTAGGATATTTTATTTATACCTTATTAGGCCTTGTCTCCATCAAAGCGAAGAATAAGCTCTTGTATCGTGAAACGCAGTTATTCTGTCCGTTGCGTGGAAAATTAGAGATAACTCAAATTTTACTTCACTTGGATTATGCGTTTTACAGCTACTTACTTCAACTTTGGCTGTCCATCTCTGTCGCACTGGTATGGAACGACGGAAACCGGTAGAACAAATTTATTTTCTCACTAAACCAGTACTCTTGGGTTCAATTTACATTGCGGCACAATCAAGATTCGCCGCTATTGCTAGAAGATGGGCGAAGTCGCACGATTTCGCCTCCTGACTGTCTGATTGTATGGTGTCGCTGGCGGCGACTCGCGCCTTTTTGCTTGACTTCGGGACTTTTTTGAGCTCAAGTTTAGTTTAGCTCAAATTATACGATTTACAAAATGTTCATTATGATACGATTTCGTTCTAAAGTGGCTTCGCTTCGATTCCGCCTCGTTGTAAATTGAGCCTTGTTTGTTGGAAACCTGGCCTCAATTTTGGTTTGAGATAAATCATTTATGGCATCAAATTGTGGATGTTTGTCTGAAGCCAAAAAATAAGGTTTAATAGCTTAATTGTTGATCAATATTGCAATTTATATAATGTAATCTTACTTGTAATTGACAGGGAAATGCATTTTGGAAGTTGATTGACCAACATATGGAAAGTGAGATACCCTGTCAAAGATGCTCGAACAATAAACTGGTCAATGATACATTGGTCGATTTAGTGTTTTGTAACAAATTGTATGAGATTTTGCGTCCAAGTATTTTACAGTTTTTACACATGCAATAATGAATGTCATTTGTAGGATAAACAATGTTTTTTTTTTGAATTCGTAAATGTTTATTTGCTAGTGTGCCTTGACTAAAATATATTCCTTGGGATGATGATAAATCGTCAATTTATTGCCCAATAATAGGAAGGCAGCTGGTATCTTCGTTCGAAATACGGTCAGTCATCTCCAAGAGAAAACTGCAATAAATGCCTGTACAAAGTTTTGTTCATTTGTGAATACCTAATCAAATATTTTTGTAAAGTCAGCAAAATTTTCTTATCACATGTATCTAGACATAAGAAAAGCAGTAAATCCATACTCTATAATGAATTGGGAGGATGTCAGTCGATTGGAACTATTTGTAATACAGTATTTTTACGGCTATTTTCCTACATAGCGATGTTATGAGACTTAATAATTTATTTTAAAAATGCGGGCCGCCACGCACTGCCCTAAATAATAATACAATTGAATTAACAGTAGAATTGAAATGAGTGAAATATAAAAAATAATTTGATGTCTTTTGTTTTAATCGCTGTCCCTAATTTTTCCCTTTAATTTGTATGCCTTTATAAACAAACTCATTTGTTACTATTAATATTGCATCAGTAAGTAGCAACATATACTGTATGTTGTACTGTATAGTAGACATAGGTAATTAAAAAAATCGTACTTACGATGAATCAAATACAAATGCATTTATTTAACGAACTTCATAAACTAGGATACAATGGTAAAAAAATACAAATCTTATACCTTTAAACGAGCAATTCTTGTATATTTATATATTTATAAATTTCTGTGATCTCGAAAACGGCTCTAACGATTTCGCTGAAAATTGGTATATGGTTGTTTTTGGGGGTAAACAATCGATCTAGATTAGTCTTATATTTCGGAAAACTCGCGTATTCGAGTTTTTCTTTCCACGCAGAATATGGTCGCTAATTTCGTCGCGCCTGCCGCCATCCGCTTAGCTCAGCGGTTAACGATGCTGACCGCTAGAAAGAGTGTTACGGGTGCGAATCCCACTTGGTGACTTACTTTTGTTTTTTTTTATGTTCAACTTTATATATAATTTTTTATTTTGTACTGTTTTGGGCAAGTTTAAAAAATGTAGTTAATGTTTGGGATGTAACCGACCGAGCAAAGCTCGGTCACCCAGGTACTTAAAACTAATGTGACTGTCGTTTACTGGTGGCCCCACACTAGGCAACAATGCCTGTCCTGTGGTAGCCTTTCTTACATTATCAGAAACTTAAACCTTATATAACGGAAAAAGCTTATATAAATAGGTAGCATAATGTTATTAATTCTATTTTATAATCTAGTAAGTAAATAATCGGATCAAGTGATAATATTAAGGAGTTCGGTACATTAGTCCTCAATGCGTAGGAACTTTTCGGTAAAATCATAAGTTTATGGTAAGAAAAGTGATTAAATAGTAAATTTCGCTGTTCCAACTGAAGATTCTCTGATGTTACACACCCTGCAAATACTATCTTACTATCCTACTAATATTATAAATGCTAAAGTGAGTTTGTATGTTTGTTTGTTTGCTACCTCTTCACGCTTAAAGTACTGAACCGATTTGGATGAAATTTGGTATGGATATAGTTTGAGACTCGGGGAAGGACATATGGTACAATTTATCCCGAAATTCCCACGGGGAGCAAAGCCCGCGGGTGAAGCTAGTTATAGATAAAGGAAGATGCAAACTGAGTGAAGCGGTGAGCAAAGGCAGTGTTGACGCAGTGGATAGAAATTGTAAACACTCACAAATCGGACTTCATAATTACAGAAGTACACATTCCGGCAACGAGATTTATGAAAACAAACACATTTACAGGCATCGCGTTTATTTAAATTAGATTCATATAAATAGATTACATGGAGGAGATTAGGCAATGGTTACGTTATGATGCATCTTGAGGTAGTACAGCTGAGCTTGCGACTCCAACTCCTGCAGGGCACGGACGACGGGCGCCATTTGACTCACGTGGTCCTGGAAAAGGACGAAATTGCCATAAACGTCACTTTTTTGTTAGTCGTGTGTGCCGTGCGTGTGCATCTCTGTGAGCCTACCCGCAACTCCAGTATTGCCTACTTAAGGGCCCTAATAGTTTTTATGGCGCGTTGGGTATCTGTTACTTTAGTAATTATATCATCTTTGGCAATACCTTGGTTGCGTTGGTTGCTCTTGAAGCACCTTAGTTACGCTTAAGTGGTGTTTTCAAGCTGCCTTAAGGCATCTGACGACGATTGCCACTAAAAAGACTGCCGGGGCCAACAGCTAAACGTGCTTTCTCAAAAGCACGGATAAGCTTTTGAAGAGATATTTTATGCCACTTTGGTCACCAATTCAAGTGCGGACCATGCTTTAGGTTGCTTAACATGCAAAAGCGCTAGATCCCGCCGGGCCACCGATCGGAAGAAAATCATTCCAGAAATACATTCCAGGCTACATGAAACTAAATAACAATACTAAGAGGGAATGACGTAAACTTCAAACTTACCTGATATCCACTGCCTACTTGCTTCCTCTTCTCTCCATACACCACCTTCCCGTCAAACTCATTGCTGGGTACCTTCATATCGGTCTCGATCTGCTGGATGGTGATGTTCAGGTGGTCTTCGATGTCAGCTAAATACTGAAAAAATAATATTTGTAGATATTTATTTCAATTACTAGAAAAAAGGTACCAAAGCACTGAAACGAAAAACATAATAAAAATTTATCCAACTTGGTAATAAGATATATTTTCGGTAACAGCTCTGTCACTGATTAATAATTGGGCAAGTGCGTGTCAGGCCACGCGCAGTGTAGGGTTCCGTAGTTGCGAATGCCAACTTTGAGTTCTTGCCACTAAAAACGTCTAAAAACTAATATCTATTGAATTTGTACGAAAATTTATTTTTCCATTTTATAAGTTGATCACCTATAACTTTTTAATTTGTATACCCTACTTGGCTCTGATAGTTTTTTCTTCAAACTACATTATATATGCTATAATTGTGATTTTTTTCACGTGGCCATATATAACCGTTTAGCAGATAGAGGGGGGGACACACTTGACTCGAACAAAAATTTGAACTTTAAACCCAAATATTTCAGAAACGGATCCCTAAATCGAAAAATGGTGTTCACAAGCTAACAATATTTTTGAAAGATCTATTCAACGATATCCCACTCAATGTGTTTGTCGAGAAAAAAAATAATGACTACGACTTTACTTGTATGGCAGCTACACTGAAAAAAAATTTTTTCCATATTTTATTTTACGACTTTTTCGCCATAATTAATATACATATCCGTGCCAAATTACAGCTTTCTAGTACTTATAGTTTCTCTGTAGGACCGTGGACAGACAGACAGACAGACATGGCGAAACTATAAGGGTTCCTTGTTTACTACGGAACCCTAAAAAATCCTTATTAAAATACTATTGTTGTTGCGGCGCATGGGAAAACGCTCTTATTGTTCTAAGATATATGTATAACCACACTACAGTAAAAAAGTAACATACTTGCGGTTCATTGTACCACATGCAGCAACCCTTGGGCCGGTCGTCGATAAGATTGGTGTTCCAGCAGTTGCGACCTCGAGACGAACACCATTCACCGTGGTACCACACCTAAAGAAAAGCACAGACAATCATAATTAAATTCAGTCTCAGTGCATTGCCGAACATCTAAGTAGGTATAATGGTCTAAAAATTAATCATACCCTTTAACCGCGAACGTGGGATTGATCCGACAAACATTTTTATGCCCATTTCCCGAGCCTCGTATATTTCCGACCAAAAACCACTGCTCGTATTCAGCATCATCATCATATTAGCCACTGGACGTGCACTGCTGGTCATAGGCTTCCCCCAAGGATAACCAAAACGACTGCTCATATTTGTTATAGATATTTATTCTCGATTCACTATTCGTCGCGCTGTGAGCACGACAACTAATATAATAACTCGCGGTGAAAGGGTTAAATGTATAAATAATAATTATTGTTGTATAGGAATAGGTGTATCGTTCTTACCTTCTCTGGCACTGTGGACACGAGCGAGATAGCAAGCCCCATGCGTTCAGCACGACCCACACGGCCGATTCTGTGAACGTAGTTCGATTTCTCGTCGGGCAGAGTGACGTTGATCACTGGAGACAAAATTAACAAATTTGTAAAGTATATATGGAACTTATGTCAAGAGGCGAGATATCGAACATCTGGCAAATAAAGTGGTTAGCTTAAAGGTGGATGATAGTAATAGAGGACGACCTAGAAAGACGTGGGGGGAATGTGTAAAGCGGGACATGGAGAGGGGAGTTCGTACAGATATGGTAAATGATAGAAAACTACGGAGGGAGTTGACATACAGAGCCGACCCCAAATAGGGATAAGGCGAGGAAGAATATGATTATACAGAACATAAGTACATATGTGGAGGCAGACAATCCGCCTAGTTTAACACAAGTCCAATCAGATATAATTTCCGTAGGATTTTTATAAAATACCAAACCGTGACGCCTTGATCACTGGAGACAAAATAGTAAAGTATATAAGTATGGAACTTATGTACATATGTGGAGGATATGTGGTGATATATTATGTACTATTTAATACAATAGAAGCTCACTGAAAGGCAACCCCGAGATGTCAATCCCTCTAGCAGCGACATCCGTGCAGATGAGGAACTTGCACTGGTTCTGCTTGAACTTCTCCAGATTCGCCTTCCTCTCCTGCGGCTTGCGGTCACCGTGCAGACAGACGCACGAGAATTCGTTGCCGAACGACTTGAAGTAGCGCTCTAGGTTGTCGCAGTCGAGTTTGGTTCGGCAGAAGATGATAGCTCTGGAAAATGTTATTTTTAACTCCAGATATAGGCTTTGAATGTTTTATATCTGTTCTTTGTTTGTAATAATAATACAATACCATGGTATGCCCATCAGTAACGTTGGGTGAGAATTTTGGGCTGGTACAGCTATAAAGCTATGAAACGAATTAAATACCTGCCTTATATAAAGGTTAATAAGCCGTTCACTGTCCGGCTTATAATTCGCATATTTTTATTTTTATTGACTTAGTTATGAGTAACATGTCTCTGACCGTGTTTAAGTATACAAAATTCTCGTATTTTAAATTTGTGGGTGTGTGTAATCCAGTCATGCTTCTAGTTTACGGCTTATGAAAATGGTAAATGGACATCTTAATGCGCGGCGCGGTGCGCCGAAATACGTTAGTTAATTTTAATTGTTAGCAACCCTAAAAAAACTCGATGGTAATCGGCTTCTAAGAAGGCCCCGCCACGATGTCCATAATACTACACAACTTTTCCTAAGGATAACAAACTCTTTAAATAGTTCCAGTATATTTTATTAAGATGTTATAATTAACACAAGACGTGTCGAGATAGCTTATAATCAGGGATCGGATATTCCAGTGCATATTTACCTAAACTTCGAGGAACTACATAACATCAGTGGATAATACCACCTCGAAAATATTAAATATTTATTATAATATAGGGATTTAAAAATCATGAGTTGTTACTTTATTGCATTGAAATAATAAAAGAAATCGGATACAACTTATTGATTGAAGCATAATTTATTATATTTTTAGAGTTGAGTTATTTGACATAATTTTTACAAGAAACTCTAGAAAATGGACTAATATACTTCAATCAAAAACTTTTACCTAAAGTTTTATTATTTTTATGCAATAAAATAACAACTCATGATTAAAAAATCCCTGTATTATAAATATGATTTAAAATTTTCGAGGTGGTGTTATCCACTGATGTTATGTAGCTCCTCGAAGTTTAGGTAAATATGCACTGGAATATCCGATCCCTGCTTATAATGCATGCATATCAACAATAGCCGGGACCAACGGCTTTTCGTACCTTTACAAGAAGGGCTTTCGATATTTTCTTTTATCTGGCAAGACATGAGTCCACAAACTCGTCGAGTCAAGAGGAATTTGAACTGAGATTGTGTTAGATCGCATTGTCTCATAGGTACTTTATATGAATTACCTGTCCATCTTGTGTTCCCTGATCGCCCGTAAGCAGTACTCGCCTTTGAGAATCTTCACAGCTTCCGACAACGTCTCCGGCGTGGTGTTGCCACTGCGAATGTTGTCTTTGGCGTGTACGCTGTCCGTTTGGACGTGCCTGTGGAAACCATACAAGTTTAGATACTTGTCGAGGCAAACAATATTACTTATACTATGTACACCTCTTTGTGAACAATTACGTAGTAATAGTAAACGATAATCGTTTAAATAGCTAACAAATAATAAAACACCGCCATATTGCGGAAAAATCGCAACTAAATTTGACATGGCATGGCACTGTCCAAAACACAGATTAAAAACAATCATTGGCGCATCATTTCAGGGTCACTAATTTAGTTGCCGACTTAATTAATTTGTTAAAATTTCCGTTAGATGAATTTTATGTTGCAAATTTTCTCCTTTAAAAGCGGGTGTTGTAGGCCGCCTGCCTCTTGAGTGGCCAAAAACTATTTTTACATACATACATATTATCACGTCTGTTTCCCACAGGGGTAGGCGGAGACTATGAACCTTCACTTGCTATGAGCCTGACAGACCTCTTTCGCTTTATCTACACTCATCACTCTCTTCATGCCTACTCACCGGTTACACTCGCAGTACATCACACAAAAACTATTTTTGATTTTTAAAATGAGGCATAGTTTATCATCAAACTATATTTCATTATGATGTCATACTATTCAACTAAAACATACGCATAAAACATAAAAAACACCTGCGCAAGGTCTCCCAGAGTCTGTCCTTTTGCGGGTCCACCATGACCACAACGTGGTGTACTGTCTCCGGCACAGCATCTTCGCCCTTCAGATCCACCCACGTGGGGAAGTGCATTAGTTTCTCCTGTAATAAAGTTGAGATTCTTTGGTATTCTTGGGGTGACCCACGATATACATGTCTTTGGAGGAGAAAAGGCTGGAAAACACACCCAAAGTACAAAGCAATTGTGTTAAATAAATATTACAATTAGAAGTAAGCACATTTAACAAAAAAAAATAGCAATGTTGAACCTTAGTAAATAGAATGAATAGCAGAACAGTTTCAGGTGTGACCGTACTTATCAAAGGGTAAAAAAAAAGTATGACAAGAGGGTGAGGGGTTACAAAAATCAAAATTCTGCATGATGTAATATGAACGGCCCCTAGGTAACACTAAATAAGTTTTATTTTAGTACAAGCTTTTATTGTAAGGCCAAAGTTCTTATTAAGACAAATTAAATAAACACAAACTCGATAGAGTTGCGGCGTTTTACTTCTGAGTTCATTCATACATACATACAAACAAGATAGATAGATAACTATTTATTGTACACTAAAAGAAAAAAACAACTAAAACATAATTTTACATTAAATGAGTACAATGGGCGGTCTTATCGCTTAAAGCGATCTCTTCCAGGCAAGATATATTGCAAGTTAAATAAAAGCTTGTCAGATCTTCTTACCGCCATCTTCTTGACCTCAAACGCGTGCAGAGTGGCAGAGCAGACCACCATTTGCAGGCGGCGGCCGTCCGCGGTGATCTTTGGTATCTGGCGGTGTATCCTCTCGATCAGCTCGCCGTGGCCCGCCTTCAGCAGGCCGTCCGCCTCGTCGAGGACGAAAAAGCGGCAGTGGGTCACGGCTAACATACCTGTAGGTTCATTTTACTGTTTTATCTGCCATCAAAGTGATGATTCAGAGATATGATTAAGCAGAAACAGAGAAGTCGCTGATACTCAAATGATGGAGATATTTTTTCGAGAACGAGATAATATTTTCCTTTCGTGAATGTTCAGATTCCTTAAAATAATTATATGAAACTATTTTATTTCTGGAAAATTTTAGGTCTACAAAGTGCAAGTCTCTTACCTGTTGCATGCAATTTAATTAAAGCAATATACTCGCTGAATTTTCGTAGGATTTAAAAAAAAAATGTTGTATATTAAATAAATTACTCTATCCATATACGTGTTCTAAATTTGTTTATGACATAATGATTTTCTAGTTACGCCCGACCAAAACTGTCGGGCGACCGGCGTGACCCCGAATGAACTCCGGCCGGCCGGCGGTGCCTGCCGACGGTACTACTTTAGTCACAATTTTTGTCAACTCACTGGTGACGCTGAGAAAAATAAGACTGTAGAAGGATTTAATATAAGTTTGTTACCTCCAGAAATAAGATCTTCAAGCCGCCCCGGAGTGGCCACCACTATATCTACACCCTCTTTCAGCTGTTGGAACTGCTCCTTTGGATTGCCTCCTCCAACCAAAAGTAGTTCCCGCACCTGAGGTTTGTCTAAGTACTTCTTGAACTTAGTGATTTGATTGCAAGTCTGCTCTGCCAACTCGCGAGAAGGCTGAAGAAAAGCAGTATTTTTATACTCGTAATCTAGTTATTATGAATATGACTATGCAAGGCTTATTTGATAAATGTGCAGCTCTTTAGAAAAAATTGTGCATCTAATAACTATTGTTTAGTACATAACTGTTCGGGCGATATGCTTCAGCATATCGCCCGAACTGTTATGTCCCGAACAGTTATGCCCGAACTGTTCGGGCGATATGCTGAAGCATATCGCCCGAACTTCTTATCTCAAAAATTGAATTAGGAAACATTCAACTTTATTTTCAATGTTGTTTCTGGTGCAAAATTTAGTCATGGAACTTATAATACTTTTAAACTTATGTTACAAATGATGGGATTGTACCTCAATAATGATAGCTTGAGGAGCATTGTTGACAGTCTTGTTCTCCACTAGTGCACCTGCTTGCACAACATTATGCTTCACACACTCTTTTGGTGCTTGTTTCAGTGCTACGTAATCTCCTGTTGGGGGGTACTGTAGGATTAAAAAAATAATTTATTTATAATAAGCTTCGGAGTATCCATTACTAAGATGTGACCTGTAACTCCATTACTAAGATGTTAAGTTTCACGCAAAATTTCATTTATATTCTAAGCCTGGACCAAATGAAATGCTAATCAATCATTTTCGGGAGGCCTATGTGCAGCAGTGGACTTCCTGTGGCTTGTTCACTCTTAAATTTAGAATATTACTACAATTTATATTCATTCTCACACACTATTATGCTAAAAGTAGCCTTTGGGTCTTGCGGCCCTGGGCTCTGTCTGCTTAGTGCTGCCACTGCCCATAGTGCTCTTCCCCATTAGGCATAAACACATGATGGCGTGTGTGAGTTGATACTCATAAAACAGTTTAATATAATAAAAATACAAGTAGGTTGTTTACCTTAAAGGGCATGGATCCAAAGTTAAAGCTCATTTCAGCATTCTTAAGTACAACCGCCGGGAAATAACAGTCAGATTTCCTTGATTGGTCCAGCTTGAAGGCCACACCCAGGTCCTCACCATTCTTTGAGTATCTTATTTCACCATTGTTCAGGTTTAACATGCAACCTTGAAATTTATCAAATGTTATAAAGACTTAGTGTATGGCAATGGCAAATTAGAATACAATTTGTCAACTTTCCCATCCTCTCTAAGAGAAGGGCAAGGGCATAAGATTTGTATATAAGGAAGGTATAGGTAACAAAGAATGTGCAAAACAGTATCTTCTACCTAATTATTTGTACCATGTACATTGTAACTACTGCGATCACCAACCTGCCTCACCTTAGTAGTAGTTATGGGCAAATCCTACTTATATTGGGAGAGGCACAGACATGGATATACATAGACGACTTAAATGCATCTACTTCGCGTGTAAGTTCTCAGACAAAGCGTCTAGGTTGGCCGCCGCTACTGACAGTCCGCGCGCGTCTGTAATTGCAGCAGGACGGCAGCGAAAAATAAAAAAAATGCCTCGTTACGTGATAATAAACTGCAACAGCCCTAAAATTGCAAGCGCTCAAAGTCAAGGACATATTTCCTATCACAGATGAGTTATTTTAAAATTATGTTATGCGTAAATTCATTTTAAAACAATTTTTTAAGTTTTCCAAGATGTGATTCCAAGATTGTACCTAAATAAGTATAGATAAAGGTTAAAAAACTACATTCACATTACATTTGATCCGACGTTGTGTGTTAAGAAGCAATGAATATCGAAACAAGCGATACTGTCGCGCATCGCTACAACGTCGTGGTACCGTCAACTTCTCATTCGTCAGTTAAATTTAGCGACTAGTGTTGTTCGTTCTACAACATATACCAATAATCGATTTTAATCGATATCGGACTGACGAATGATATTAACTATTATTAAAAAGCCAATTTAATAGGTATTGATATAAACAAGCTTATTTCCTAATTTACACTTTAGAAAACGAGGGTAATATTTTCAGAGTTCATGTATGTAATATGGTCGCTCACGTTTATTCTTTGAACATACTATGATATACGTTTAGTATGTTTATAAATTTCTATTGTGTTTGAAAAATACTTTTTTTATAGTTTCCCACGTGATCCAATCATAAAGGAAAAATGGATTGCGGCCACAGGACGGAAAGACTGGTTTCCGACTAAATACAGTATTTGTTCGATACATTTTGAAAATAGCAGCTTCATTGAAGGAAAAAAGTTGAGATTCACAATCTGCGTTTAAGCAATTAAACACTGCACCGTATTTTTTTGCGATTTTTGTTTTTCTTTCCATGACGTTCATCGTCACACGTTGGTGAACAAAACCGCGCTCACTGCTCGTTAGTGAGTCGTCCTAACTGAATTTCCCACATTGAAGCGGTCGTAGCGCGTAAGTATATTTTCGATACCTCTACGCGGAGTGAGACAAGCCTGACATGGCTAAGAACGACCGCAAGGGAAGTTGCTTTAACGTAAAAAAAAACTCATTGAAATCGGTCCATCCCGTTCGAGTGCTACGATGCCACTCTTTTTCAAACGTGTTTTTTTATAGATATTCGTTCGCGAATTCGACTCGCACTTGGCCGATTATTTAATAATAGTTTTATTTTTAAAATTCAATTAAAATACTGATTCTTTATTATCAAACAATTTTCCGTTTAGAATCATTTGTTTACCCAATTTCATATCATTCGTCAGTCATAAAATCGATTGTGATTTTTATCACAAATCGATCAACTTGAATGTTAATCGATTAGAGATTTTAGGTTATCTAAAACTACTGTATCTTAAATTTACCACACATGTCTATAATCCCTCGTGCTTTAATAAAATATCAACAAACATTATATTTTAGTAAACTGACTTGAATATTTACGTGAACGTGAAGTTATTTTAAAGCACGTTCACACTGAAACTACTCGCAGTACTGATGATTGCGTATGGTAAGCGAGCGCGGAGTGAGCGAGCGAGACCACAGATATAAAATCACGCGAGATATGAGCGAGAAAATCAGGGCGGCGGCGTGTGTCTTCAATAAATCGTTTAAATCGTAGCGAGTGGTTTCTTTAAATCGGTTTGAATTTCCCGTCACTAAATTTGCCTGTGACGTCACAGTAGGCATTAAAAAAGTTGGCACGCTTGGTTTCCATACAAATCTTGATACTCGCGTTATCTATGTATATCTATATCTGTGGGAAGAGGCCTTTAATCCAGCAGTAAACTTATTCAGGCTGTTAATAAAGAAGAAAAAATATTCCCACTTTCCCCAGCATGTGTGCACTATGCTAGACACCATATTACAACAATGCATTGAAAGTTAAATAAAAAAAAATAGCCACATAAGAGAGCTTCATAGGAGAAGACAGAGAGGTGGCAGTATAGCACAGGAAAAAATATTCTTACCAATAACATCATTCATTCCGAAAGCAGAGCCATAGTCATCGAACTGCTTAGCATTTGACTTTTTGCCCGTTCCTCCAAAGCCATATCCCAGTCTGTCTGTACCAAGGTCAAGTCTTGCCTGAAATTAAATATAATAAAAGCATATAGGTACAAGATTTTTGATCAGTATAGGAAAGGGTGCTCAAAAATTGATATTATATACTAAAATACATATCTCAATATGTAGAAGCTACCTTAGTAAGTAAATTAAAGAATAAAATAAATAATACTGAATCAACAAATTAATTTCATGAGTTAGGTTGTTAGGGTTCTGTAGTAAAAAACCTGAATGAACTCTTATAGTTTCGCCACAAGTGTCTATCTGTCCGCGGTTCTACTAAGAGACTACTACTAGAAAGCTTTAATTATGTATATTAGTGATGTACAAGACTTGTGTCCTCCGAGTCCTCTTACGTAGGACTCGGAGTCGTTTACAGGGCTCGACTCAATTAACGGAAGGCTCGACAACTGCGAGCTTAAGTGAGATCGGAGCGTGAAATTAGAGCTCGAGTCTCTTTCTGAACCTGAGCCTTTTTCTGCGCTGGAGTCTTTTTACCCGTCTGCAAAGAGGGAGGGTTATGTTTTTCGAGTTCATTTAAAAGCAATAATTTTTAATTTAAAAAAGTGATCTGTCAATAAGGAGTAAAATATGATTGATTACAATAGAATTTAAAAGAATGTTTGCGTGCACACCTTGAATAACAAAATTTTATCTAAAATCACGCGAGTCTTGTAAGCTTTCAAGATCGGCTCGTGTTCATTTTAAGACTCAAGTTCTTTAAAGACTCGAGTCTTCGCTCAGAGAATTTGTGCTCGCCTCGTCTCGGAACACCAAGCCTATTAAGCTCATAGAGCCCTGCAAAACCGACTCGAGTCTTCAAAATTAGAACTCAAGGACTCAAGTCTTGTACATCACTAATGTATATTAATCATGTCGACAGTGGTAAAATGTTTATTATAATATTATTATCAAAATTAAAATAATTATATTAATAGACTTACAGCTTGTGTAGACCATCCAACACGACACAAACCCTCGTCAGTGACTGTAGCCTCATAATAATAGGCTCCCTTCGTGTGTACTCCCTTAGTGGCGCGGCAACCATGCCAGCCCTGCGGGTCACGCGACTGGCACCGCAACCCATCTGGAGTAACAGCCAACGCATCGGTGCGATCGAAAAACGACATCGTCCATTCTGAGGAGGTTTGCTGTATAACTTTACTAGTTTTTCCTTCTTGTATATCTCTCAATGTTTCCCACACTATTTGCAATATCGGAAGGCAAAAAGCGCCGGTCTTTCCACTGCCAGTTTCGGCAGCCATAAGAACGTCGCCTCCGCCGAGGATGAGAGGAATAGCTTCGGCTTGGACGTCCGTTGGCAGAGTCCAGTCCATCTCTTCAGTCGCTTTCCCCAGTTCGGGTAAAACACCGAACTCCTCGAAAGCGGTCATTGCGACAGTTTATTAGCCGTCTGATCTGACCGTATTCAGCAGAAAAGCAAGCAAAATAAAATTCACTTCACACAGCCAGTGGACACCGGTGGCTTCCTTTCCGATGAGTGACAGACAATGACATTGACAGTTCAACACTATTGGCAGATGCAGATAGATTTGCATGAGAGGTGACATTGACAAATTAAGAACAGTGTTGCCTTCTAAATTTATATTCATAGGTAGAGTAGAGGTAGGGTAGCATAGCACAATCAAATGGACAAAGCAAAACGTACCTATGTATTCGTTGACTTCTTGTTTCAAAAATAGGGCCATAAATATGTTTTTAAGGCTGTCACTGTCAAAAATGTCAAGTACTATCAGTCAATTGTCAAAAATATAACCTAAAATTATTACATCTTATGTTAATTTTTAAAATGCACCATGGAACAAATACTCCAAGAAAGTGAATTGAAGGCACCCAAGAAACTTTCGTCTTTTGGAAAAACCTTAATTTATGTTACTGGTGGTTTAGCTGCTGGAGTTAGCATTGTCTGTATCCCGTTCGTATCCCCTGCTCTGAGGAAAGTTTGTTTGCCATATGTACCAGCTACGTGTAATCAGTTAGCCGGAGTTACTAAAGCTTTAGCAGGCCGAAGTGGCAGGCTGTTAGATGTGGGCTCCGGAGATGGCAGGATCGTGTTTACAGCTGCTAAACTGGGCTTCAAAGCAGAAGGTGTTGAACTCAACCCTTGGTTGGTGTATTACTCAAGAATAGCCGCCTTATTAAGTCCTCAGTGTCGCGACACTAAGTTTTACAGGAAAAACTTATGGAATTTTGATTTGAAACCATATGAGAACATTGTGATATTCGGAGTTGAACAAATGATGACTGACTTTGAGAAGAAACTGTTAACAGAGACCAATAATGGAACAGTGGTGGTTGCATGTAGGTTTCCTCTTCCTAATATGACACCAGTAGAAACAATAGGTCATGGAGTAGACACTGTATGGAAATATGTAGTCAAAAGATGAAACTTTTATAATTTATAGTATTTAATTGTAATAAAGTGATTTAATCTTAGAGTAAATATTAGTTATTTTATACATTGTTTTAATCAGAACCGACCACTTCTCTTTCTGCCAGTGTACTTAGTGTCAGGTTTTGTGTCCTTGCCTTGCTTTCTCCTCCTTTCTTTTTTCTCTAGTAGCCATGCTCTTGTATTTTTAAGAGGTTTCCCACGGGCTCCTTTTGTGGCTTCTCTTCTTGCATACTTCACTTGGAGACTATTGTCTGATTCTTCAGTACCTAAAATTAATAAATAAATTTAACAACTTGAACAAATAGAAAAGACGGATTTTTGGGAAGGGAAGGCCTTTGCCCAGCAGTGGGACACATCTACAGCATAGGAAAAAAAATCTTTATCGTATATATAATTCTACATACCTAAAGCCTGAGGCAATGGCGCTGCACCTCCAGTCATGAGTACCAAGTAGAATTTCTTTGCTTTGGCTGAATTTGGGTAATCTATAACAACACCTCCATAGAAACCAGCCTTCATGGCTTGACCTGTTAGTAGTTCTATTTGACTTTCATTCTCTGGGTAGAACTGAAAGACTGCTCTGGCTGATCTAGACTGAAAAAAATAGATTTGATCATTTTTTTTTAAAAGAAAAAATATAATTTTGAGTTACACTAATAATGACATCCAATCCAATCCATCCTATATGAAAAATGTCCATCCTATGTGCAATTGCCTATTTTATTCCAATGTATTTATCAAACATCAAGTTGTCAATGCTGTATCTTTATAAATTTTACCTTAATTTATAAATAACCCATGCTTATTATAAAAAGCAGAACTTGGTTTAAACCATTGTTAACCCAAATTAAGTATGACAAAAGAGGTGTTATATTGTCAGAGGTCTTCTTGTTTTTAGTGGATAATGGTTTAAACGAAGTACCAAAGTTGAACATGTTTTATAATAAGACTGATACTGCAGAGCAGTCACATGCTAAACAAAACTACTTCACTAAATAAACTCATTACTTATACAACCAGAATACAGACATACACACAACAGCCAAAATAAGTTCTAAACTAAGAAGTTATTTTGATAATGTATATTTACCAAGGCAGCATACAAAGTACTGAAAAATGTGTGCAGTCTTTTGACAGGTTTATGTGACTTCTTGTCTGCATTGAACAACCACTGTAGGGCAGACACTGAGACGGCACCATCAAAACAACCAGCCCTAAATGGCACTCCCTCCCCCATGTCTGCTAAAACCAGGTCTCCTTCAGTTTCACGTTCCACAGCAACATCTAAAAAAACATCCAATCTTACTATGTTGCCCAAAATGCCCCAGACCTTGCACAATGCAAGACTTGAATGAATTCAATGACAACGGAGAAGAGTAGGAGTGGCCAAAGAGGTCAGGTTTATTGTAGGTGGGTATCCTTTTGACTCGAGATCTAAAAAATATTTACAATATGAGTCTTTTTTTGCTTTTTGATTTGACAGTGTTAAAAGAGCCATCTTCACACACACTTCACTACAGTACGCCTGCACACTGTCACCGTTACTGGGAAGTTATGTTAAAAAGACAATGGTAATGTATTTTTGTAAAAAGGAAATAAAAGATTTTATTATTATTATTTGTATCTCTTTTTGTAATCAAGGGTCTTTTCTTTACCCAGTTCTTTGGCAATATATTAATTATGGCATTTTTCCCTCCAACATTCATTGTGTTTGATATTGATGGTTGCGGAGTAAAAAATAAGTAAGAAAGATGGTTGCGGAAGGGTTAAAGTTTCAAATTCTAGTAAATTCTCAGCTTATTATTATTTTAAACTAGTTACCTAACATAGCTGGAGAAATATCCATTCCGATCCACATATGTCCATTTTCTTCAAGCACTGCTCCTGAGAGACCTGATCCACATCCAATATCTAATAAAAGGCAAGGGGTATCTTCTGGCAATAGTAAAAGTTCTAAGCATCTTTCTGTCATTTGTGCTTGAATATCAATGATCCTGGAACTGTAATGAACATAACATTAAAACCTGTACAATTCTAAATCTGTAAGTAAGTGTGACCGCTTTACTCACTTCTGAGTATATTTCCTTGCTTCATCTTCGTTATAAAACTGAAAAGGAAGAATCTATAATGGTTATTCAATTATAAAATTTTAATAAAAAAAGAGTTAAAAATAACAAATTTTACCACTTCGGGAGGTGCTTGATGTTCTGGTCTTTTAGACATTTTAATTTATAGTTTCTTAATTTATATTTTAAACATGAAAACCTTTGGAAAATTATTTTAGTTTGTGATTGAGATAGAAGAAAATTCTAAAATATAACCTAAAAGTAAAAATCAAAACAAATCATGTGTTTGTGACAGCTGACAGAATGTGACATTTTTTATCGTTTATTAAGCAAAGAACCCTACTAAAAGGCAGTTTTTATGTATTATTTTGCTTTTATATACAGTTTTATCAATGTCGTGGTTTTATGTGTCTTATTCTACATATATACGTTATACAACATATATTAGATACAAATATATTTTTGGCAGTTTGATAATGAGGCAGAAGAAGGCAGAACAATGAATAAATAGGAAAAGTCAGAGAAGTACATACCTATGTTTCTTTTGTCCAAAACATGAAAATAGGTAAGTAAGTATTGTCAATGTCAATCGGGTAATTTTAATTGTCATTTGTCAATGTCACCATTAGTCATTAGTCAAAAACGCGGGAGGAGGTGAAATGTTTTTGTTTGTTGATAACTTATATTTATGATTTCTTTGATTTATCAGTAAATAAAATGCGCAAGGGTCTTAGTTTAAAGAAGGTAAGAGCTAACCTGCTTGAATTAACTTTTATGTACAGACGTAACATTATATTTTTAAGATAAAGAAGCAATAATCTGTTCCTATTATTTCAGACGCAGGCTCAGTCCTCTAATCACTATAATCAGTCACAAAAACAGAAATCTATTACACAATTCTTCACTCAAGTTTACCCTTCACAAAAACCTTTATCACCGTGTAAACCAAACTCGGATTTGCCATCTTCAAAAAGAAAGGCAACGTCTCCCATTCTAGTAGATCATGTTGAGCAAATGGCTGGTCCTTGTAATAATGTGGCCTTAGGTAGACATGAGTCAACTACAGTGCATGTATATAAGAAAATGAAGACATTAAGTTCCCCTATTAAAATCAATGGCCATACATCTAAGGAAAGGAATGATGAAAATGTAATCGTAAACAGCAATCATGGTAAACCAATATTAAATGAAGACAAATCAGAGATACAAGTACATCGATCTCCACTTAGTCCTAAGAAATTAGAAAATGGAAACTGTATTAAAGATAATGCTATAAATCATAGAGAAAACGAAAATCATGACATGAAAACAGAAAGTGTTTTTACTCCTAGGAAACAAATGATTGTGACTGAGCATTTTAGCCCTAATGGCAAAAGAAATAGTAAGACACCACTGCGGAGTCCTTTAGAAGGTAAAGTTGAATTAATTGTTTTGTTTGCCAATAAGCAGTGAAATGGAAATCATTTAGGGATCCCTTGTTTGGATCCTCAAATTTCACTTATCCCTGCTAATTTAATTAATTTAGTTAAATTACTTTTCGTTTAGTGCACCAGCTGCACTAAACATTACCTTTATGAGGCCGTGGACAACACTGTAAGAGTGGCATCTTCCTGAAGGGAAAAAAATTATTTGTTTGCACCAACTTAAACCAAGAAGACTTATTCCTACCATTGGTCAGACTGTCATGCATTTATGGAATCTGTCCAAACAATCTGTCAAAGTTATTTTAACAAAAAATGTGGGGCAGTATGCCCTACATTGCCCTAAATAAAATGAGAAAAGGAACATAAGTAAAGCTTCATGACTGAGTAAAGAACTGCTGACTGTAGGCTAAACTTGACAGGATGCCCCTCTAGTGGCATTTAATGCAGTTTAAAAAAAGCTGACACACATATTGGCCACCAATATGTTTGAGAGAGAGATGGAGTTAAACCTAAGATTCTCAAATTTATTTCCAGCCCTTCGTCACTCACCACATATCAGAAAACTACTTACTCCGGAGAAGCCGTGCCAAGCAGAATTGTCACCATCAAAGTCTGGTTCCACAGTGAAGTCCCTGGAATTCTGTGAAGATGTTGGGGACATGTTTAGTGAAGAGTTTGACTTTGCTAATATTGATGCAGTAAGTTAAAAAAAAGCTTTATACTAACTTCTTTCATGGTGGTCTGGGAGAAAAGATAAAACTTAGAATGTATCAGCTGCTACTCTCCCCGCGCAGATCGTAGAAGCCAATCGAGGGAATGGGCGAAAATTTAATGGTATTAACAGGCGATCCGGCTCGCATAGTAATAGTGGCCTTTGAGTTTTGCGGCCATGGGCCCTGTTTGCTAAGAGCTTCAATACCCAAAGTGCTCTGTCTGCCCTAATAGGGATAAGACGTGATATTATGTTTGTTATATTAATCTATATCTATCTATACATATAATAAAACAGTAAAAAAAGTGTGTCTGTACATTAAATATATTTCCAAAAAAAATATTGGGGGCGATGGAGACATAGTAATAGAGTAAGAATTTAAAAAAAAATGTCTGTCTGTTTGTCTGTATGTCTGTTTGTCTGTTTGTACACGCTAATCTCCGGAAATACTAAACGGATTCGAATGCAACTTTTTTTGTTATATAGCTATTAAGCCTGGGCAACATATAGGGTATAAATGATTTTGGAAAATGAAACGCCTGATGCAGAACCATAATGGTCCCGCTAAACTATAAGAGATATAAAAATGTCGCCTTAGTAAAAGTTGTTCAGCCTGATGAGCATTTTCCAGAGACGTAAAGTGCACGCGAACGAAGTCGCGGGCTTCAGCTAGTTGTAAATAAAAACAATGCTTACAATGAAGGCAGTACAACTACCTACGTAAAAAATGTTCGTAACAATGTGTACCTATATTATTATATTACTCTGCAACTTATTTTTTTTATTTTGATTAGGGCTCGGATAGATGACCCTGGTTTGCGACGGTAGACGATCAGTGTTGCGAGTTGTACCTCATCTGCCAGAGCTTTAACTGCAAAAAAACCTTAAATTTACATGAAATCAAAATTTGTGTCAACATCCCTATTGTCAATCTTACAGGACACACAAGAGGATCTGGATCTTAGTACAATTCAGCGTTGTGAAGTTCTGTCTGTGAAACGTCATGCAACTAGGCTGGAAGTTAGACTTAAAAATGGCTGCAATAATAGAGGCACTTGTTTTATTGAAGGCATTTGGTAAGTTTAAAATGTTTGAATAAACCAGACATAAACAAAAAGAACAGTGCTTCTTATAAAGTTAGTGTTATGGTAAGTAAGTGTTATTTTATTTCAGAATGTCAGCTTCCTGCATACCAAATTTTAGCGTTAAGTCCGCCAATTGTAAACAATTGTATATTGTGGATCAATAGTTTTTATAAATAAATAAATTATAAATTTTATCAAAATATTAATTATTTTTATGAATATTGCGCGTGTAAAAAACATACACACACAAATACGACACTCACAAACTTTTGCCTTTATAATATTGGTGTGAATTCTACCATTATTAAAAAAAAAGAACAAGAAGTCTTTTGATACTCAAATGACCAAACCTGCTATTAATAAAATACAGTTTATTTATTGTATAACACAGTTTACTTGCTGGGGTGGCCCCACCTAGTATTCGCAGAGAAGCAACTTGTGCTGCTGAATGGGGAAGGCAAGAATTAGATTCCCGACACCCACTCCACCAGTACGACCCAGCGCCTTAAAGTGCATCACTAAAAAGTCGTCATAGTTTTTTAAGGAGTACAAAGGCGATGGACTGCAACATCAAAGAGGCCAGAATGAAACTCTGGGAAAGGGACCACACTGTGCCCAACTATATTACACCAAAAGAAAAGTTACCACCTGGACGGGATCTGCCCTGGTCTACCTGGAAGTCGCTTAATAGACTGCGGACTCAAGTAGGTCGTTGTGGAGAGCTTTTGTCCAGGTGGAAAATGATTCATAGCTCACGGAACGCGTGCGAGTGTGGTTCCTCTCCACAAACTATGGCGCACCTGATTTCCTGTCCCGGGTGCCCTACCACCTGCACCCTGGATGATTTACTTCAGGCTAACGGTAAAGCCGTTGAAGTTGCCTGATCAAATATAAAAAATCCATCGACACGCAAAGAAGAAGAAGTTTATTTATTGCTTGTTATGTTGCGGCTCAAAAGGCGTAACCACCAATTTGGCCAAAATGAGTTTTAAATGCCATCTTATTCAGTTTTTGCTGCGCTATCGCACTGTATATTTAAAGTTCTCAAATTCTGAAAACAATGGTGATTACATCTTAATGCTGATAATGGAGATTTTCTTGTATTTTTGGACGTAACAGCAATTATTATTAGGCATCATCAAAGAGTTGGGCGTAAACGACACGATCAAATAAAATTGTAGGGCGTATATGCGTAGTATGAGTCCAAAAGCCATTAAACTAACTAAAGGATATACGCCCAAACATTTATTAAATTTAATGTTATCGTTGATTTATAATATATTAAAGAATAGATGGAGCAAAAAATCATAGAAGAGACTGCCAACTGAGATAACGTAATATAACTTTGGTGCGGATTTGCGATAATTGTACCATTAATTGTTCCAGGATTGACACTCCATTATCTGCAGGGGAGATTGTCAGCGTCTTGGCAAGGCGCGATTCATCTAATCAGTTCTTCGTAGGAAATTCCGCTGGGCTCTTAGTGCTGAGGCCAGACCACCTTATGTCTAGTACCAGTGTTGTGGGCGGAGTATTCTGTAAAAGGAAAGCGATTTTGCAGGAGCGATGGAGGGGCATCGACTCTGCTAATACAGCTGTAATGTCAATGTTTTAATATACATATTTTTATTTATAACGTTACAGGTAGCGGCACGTAACTAGCGCTGACCGAAATTGCGCAGAAGTACAAAATTTGTACTGTACCCATGTGCAGTATCCCCTCTACTTTTCATTCAGCGTTGATCTAACGTGCCGCTACTTGTACCACAGTGCTGAAGTCTTAATATTTAGTTGGGTGTATCACAGGGTTCAATACTTGGACCAACAACACTTTTTCCTCAATCTTTATCCTTAGTATGTTTCTCCAGAGTTATGGTAATAGACGGCTGTTATTGAAATATCTAGCTATCTTCTTATATTTAAGAGCTGGGCTCTTGTCGGTGGAGTGCTTTCCATGTCTAGTATGGTATGTATGGTCTTATAGCTATGCATAGTAGAAATTAAAAACTTTTTCGTTTACAGATGACGATTGGTATACTAATTCACGAATTAGTACAGAAAGCGCTTACGCAAAAAATAATGGATGCAAAACAGTTAAGTTGCGAGGCAGATAAAATCATCAAGGAATCCCTACAGAGTCTATATGACGCAGGGATAACCGAGGAGGAGGCGCGGACTAACATAAAAATTTATATTTTACCTTTATCGGAATTTATGCAACAGTACGTCGGCAGTGTACCTCCCACCCTCGTTCAGAAGGTAATAAAAAAAAAGCATTTAAGCAAAGCAATTAATTATCAAATTGAGCCAATATACAACGTGGAAGGGGCATACCCGTAATAAATCTAACCACGGGCTATACTTGACCACTATAGTATAATGAAATTAAAATAACATTTAAAAACTAAAAATAAAATGCGGCATTTCCATAAAAAAGTATGCAACCGCAATTTGTATGGGAACGTCGATATGTTTTGTTGATTTTTGACTAGTTTTGTTGATTTGATTTTATTATAATAAAGTGATCTAGTATTGCCTGTGTAAACGTTGCAGTAATTTATAATCATGCATATAACAACAGTTTGCTTGTCTTGCTTTAAACAATGATTTCCTTTGTTATCCCTGACAGGCTACGAAAGATAAATGGAATGGTCACATAGATAAAGTTTTAGATATAGAGGAAAATCTTTGCTGCCCACAGTTGGGCTTGAAAGGAAAGATTGACGCCACACTGCAAGTAACCATACATGATAGGAAAGGTATGTACTTTTTCTTTTCCCGAATATTTATCGCCTATAACTTTATAATTTGTAAACCCTACTAGACTCTGATAGTTCTCTTATAAACTTCGATAAATATACTACATCTGTGAAGTTGGTCTCTATATAACCGTTTAGCAGATAGAGGGAGAGGATCTTAAAAGGACTTTATAATCAAATATTTCACATGTAGTATATTCGGTAAAGGCCTACTAGGCCTGGACACTACATGACTGACATCCGTTTATACCTAGTTATGATGTCATCTCACGTTAGTTTTTAAACCCCGACCAAAAAAAGGTGTTTTAAGTTTGACGCTAACGTCGGATTTCGATTTCGATGCGCTTTTTTTACGTTTTTAAGTTCCCTTGAGGTAGGTGGTACTTTGCTATGTTTAATAGTTGTTGGGAGTTAATGCTTGAAAGTCAACGCTTTCCCTAGCAAAAAATAGATGGTGCTACGGATATCAAGTCGTATTGGTAGTTTCGCTACTTATCACTAGATGGCTTTCTTGACAGTTGACAGTTACAAATAAACTTGTAATAATATAAATACTTACAGTATATACCTTCTTATATATATATATACTACTTTATTTGATTGATAATTTGTAGGTCAAGAAAAGGCAATAGTACCGCTCGAGCTAAAAAGCGGCAAAGCTTCGGTATCAGCGGAGCACCGCGGACAACTCGTACTGTACGGGATGATGCTCAGTCTGCAACGCAACGAGGACCCTACCACTAGCCTGCAGCGGGGATTACTCCTTTATCTCAAGTATGTACTCACTATTATACAGGCTGACTGGTATATCACCTTGCATATTGAAAGGGGGCACGTAGTATTCTATTCACGTTCCAAATATATATACAAAAAGTAGATGTTTAAAAGTTGTCCAATAAAAACAAGAAGTGGGGAAACACGTGCTGCGCGCGATGGAAGCAGTAGGCGATCCGAGAGGTAAATAGGTGGCGTGCGCCAGGAGAAAGCGCGATTTTCGCACTAATTTGATTATTTTTTTCTATGTAATTAATAAGTATTTTGTTAGTTTTAAATTTTTTTGTCGGTACGTGTAATTATGATTTATAATGTCCTTTGTTTATTTTGTTAGGGAACGAGTGGAGCTACGCGAAGTAAACTGCGGCCACCCGGAGCGACGCGACCTGGTCATGTTGCGGAACCAACTCGTGCAGCACTTGGCGAGCTCACCCACGGATGTTGACACTGGTATGGCTTTTATATTTACAAAAAATCCTTCATGCTTGTCTGGGAGAAACGAAAAGTTCGTAAAGTTCATTGAGAAAATGCAAATCTAGCGAATCATGTGGGGACACTTGAATTTTCCGAGGACCAGTGCTGCCTCCATTTAAAATAAATATAAATTGCGAAAAACGGCCACTTTTGGCTTCTTCTATTTATCGTGTGTGTTAGTGACTAACACTACTGTCAAAGTTTTTAAACCGCCTTAAAGGCCTCTGACATGGTTTTTAGGTAAAGACCAATGTCAAAGACAGTGACCGGGACCGACGGCTTAACGTGCCCTCCGACGCACGGATCATCTTACTCATCAGACAATCAGGTGATCAGCCTATAATGTCCTAACCAAACTAGGACAACAACACAAAGTCGTTGCCCCAGCCGGGAATCGAACCCGCGACCTCCGAGTATGACCCGAACGCTCTTACCACTACACCACGGCTAATGTGCATTGAAAAGCACTTAAACGTTCTCTCTTTAAAATGTAAACAAACACAAAAAAAACAGTAGTTAATAAGACAGTTTGAAGGCTTGTCACCAATGCTCTGTCTGTCCCATAAGTAAAAAGACGTGATAGTTTACTTACCGTATAGCATTATTGTTATATATACGGCGACCTCCTCGCGATTACTGAATTTTTTGGTTCTATTTTTACCTATTTTTTTTTCAGAGCAGATAGTTGATATTGAGGAAGCGTCTGCGCTTCTCCAACAGAAGCTGCCTGATCCCATACATTTTGAAAACGCGTGCACCAAGTGCCCCTATCTCACACTGTGTTCGTTGCATTTATGGTAAGAAATTTATTAGGGCAACACAGAAAATTGTTGTGCCAAATTATTTTTTCACATATTTTATTTTGTGACTTTGTTGCAAATGTAGGGCATCGCGCCAAATGTGCCAATTATATTTTTGGGTATAAACAAGCAAAGATAATATAATTACTAACATAACAGATACCCAACGCCATAGAAACTATTGGAGGGCATGTAAGTAGGCAATACTGGATTGCGGGTAGGCACAGAGATGGCAGCATACTACTATTTAAAAAGTGACAAAGGAAGTGTTGAATATGCTTTAAAAAAATTATTGCATTTTATATATGTAAGTCATATTTAATGAAATAGAGTACTACTTTATTTAAATAATAGAAATAAAAGATTTTTATGTTTTAGTTACTACCATAAACCGTCATCTAGTGACAAGGAAGAAATAATTATGTTTATATGGTGATGGGTAGGCATGGTACAAGTATATTCGCTATTCAACATTCTTTTCCTCCGCAAGTGGCATTATAAGCGTCTGGCGTAGTGCTTGCGCCTTAGGTTAGCAAGAAGCGTTTATCACGCATAAAGCCCGAAAATGCTTTTTCTTGAAATGGGAAATATGTAAAATTATAAATGTCGAGCCTATAATAAATACTGTGATAATGAAAAAGTGAAAATAAAATAAAGAATAAAAGCGGCCAAGTGCGAGTCGGACTCGCCCATGAAGGGTTCCGTAGTAGCAAATAACATAATATAAAAATCTTGTAGTATGTTATTTTTTAATTTTTATATTTGAGTTCATTGAATAAAAAGTAAATTGAAAAACGAATTACTAGATCTCGTTCAAACCAATTTTTGCATTTCGCAATTTGTAATGAACATCATATATTTTTTTAGTTTTATTATTCTCTTATTTTGGGGTGGGGGGGGGGGGGGGTGACTTTTGAAGACCTATCCATAGATACCCCAAACGTATGGGTTTGATGGAAAATAAATTTTTAAGTTTCAGTTCTAAATATGGGGAACCCCCAATTTAGAACTGAAACTTTTTTTTTTATATCTTTGTGTCAAAACCTTAAGGCCATACCCAAATTTTCCGGGGTCCAGTGGCGCCGCCATTTGAAATAAATCATTTAAAAGGAAACGGAGATATCATTCAAAATTGTGTCTTGGTTAAGCGCTAGATAACCCTTAAAACTATTTTGTGAACTACTGTTTATAATTTAAAGTGCGAACGTGAAGCTTTTCTATGCACATTCGCTAAAAGTGGCCGTTTTTCGCAAATGTGCGTAGAAAAGCTTCACGTTCTCACTTAAAACTACAAAAAGTAGTTAAAAAAATACTTTGAATGGGTATGTAGAACTTGACCAAGACACAATTTTAAATGATATCTCCGTTTCCTTTTAAATGATTTATTATAAATGGCGGCGCCACTGGACCCCGGAAAATTTGGGTATGGCCTTAATGCGGTTCACATAATACTTACTACTTACTTACTAATCTACTTACCAAGTTTCAACAGTATAGGTCTTATAGTTTCGTAAAAAAGTGGCTGTGACATACAGACGGACAGACAGATAGACATGACGAATCTATAAGGGTTCCGTTTTTGCCATTTGGCTACGGAACCCTAAAAAGGCGGTGATAATGAAATCTAGAGATCGCATATTTATCACTCTCACCTACGCTTATTCTTCATCTTACTTCTACACATTCTTTATTTGTCTTTATGTTCCTGTTAGGCATTGTGATAGCACATCAGTATCAGAAACCCATCCCCTGACCAAACTCCGAGACTCAGCGGTGGGCCATCTCTCTGCAGAACACATAAAGTACTTCTTGCATTGGACGGCGTTGCTGAGGATTGAGGAGAAAGCCCAGCAAACCTCCTCCCCGTTGCGTGCCTTGTGGACTGACAGTGTAGAGAAAAGGTATATCAAATTGTGACTACGCCTTTTCTAGAACATTTGCAGACAAAGAAATCAACTTTCTTTAAGGCCAGACTAAATTCAACCCAAACATTAAAGACATAAAGATCATTTCTGCTTGTGACAATAAGCATGACTTCTTTTTTCCTGCAATCTTCATAAAAGGAAGATTAAGTGTATTAGGAAGAAAATGATACCATTTGAACTGTTTCAGAGCTAAACGTGGCACTTGCGCCCCCAACCTAACACTGAAGTCAGTGGTCGGTTCTGATGACAGATATTTACATGTTTTCGAGCGAAACGAAGAAAATTCAGGTAACTTGGGCTATTTTTTATATTTTTTACTATTTTTTATTCGTGTTTAATACACTCTGTATTCTAATTTCAGAGATTAGGGGTCCTCAAGAAAGTGAATTTTCTATAGTAAGTGTTGACAATCGGCCATGGATCGCCGCAGGCGTTGTATTGGTAGCCAAAGAGAAGGAAATGCACATACTTCTAGAGAGGTAAATTTAAAACACAAAACAATTTAAAAAAATGCGGCCATGTGTCTAGAAATAGAATTAAAACCTGTTTGTCCTTTTGGTGTCATATAAAATATTGTATTTCAAATAAGAATATTAAAATATGCATCTTGCTTCTTTTACTCACATTCTCTTTATTCTTATTTTTCCAGAGATTTAAGTCGTCGCTTAGGCAAGAGTACAAAGTTTCATATAGACACGTACGAGTCGTACGCGACAGCAGTACACAACCTGACCAATTTGGGAGTGTTGGTGGAAGACAGCGATCGAGCGCTTAGACTTCGAAAGTAAGAACGCTTTATCTCCTATTTATTTTACGTCAAGTAATTGCAAATTTGCCTTTTAATTTGTAGATACATATCGAACTTAAAATAATAGTACCTGGGCGACCGAGCTTTGCTCGGTTACATCTCAAACAAAAGTAAAAACAAAAGTAAGTCACCGAGTGGGATTCGATCCCGTAACACTCTTTCTGGCGGTCCGCATCATAAACCGCTGAGCCAAAATGGATAGCAGCCGGCGCGACGAAATTAGCGATCATATTCTGCGTGAAAAGAAAAACGCATGAAAACTCAAAAACACGCGTTTTCCCAAACATAAGACTAATCTAGATCGATTGTTTACCCCCGAAAACCCCCATATACCAATTTTCAGCGAAATCGTTAGAGCCGTTTTCGAGATCACAGAAATATATAAATAAATATACATAAGATAAAAAAATTATGAAATTTTTAAAATTTTGTTTTTAATTAATTAAATGAGCTTGTTTACCCACCAGTAACTGAATTTAGAAGAAAAATAAGACTTTGCGTTGTGAAAAATCAAAGTCAAAAATCATTTATTTTTGGATATTTGTATTACTTGATAGTTGTAAATTTTTCTATGGCTTTCGATTTCATAAAATAAATTATGTTGACGTTAGATCATTTGCTTACAGCTAAGTTTATTGCCGCTTCCTAAGCGCAAGTACAGAAGAAGCGGTAACAAACTGTACTGCAGCATTTTCACCCGCTAATCTCCGGAAGTACTGGACGGATTCGAATAAAACTTTTTTAGTATATAGCTGTTAAGCCTGGGCAACATAAAGGGTATAAATGATTTAGGAAAATGGAACACCTAATGCAGAACTATAATAGTCCAGCTAAACTATAAGAAATATAAAAAATATGCCTTAGCGAAAGTTGTTCAGCCTGATGAGCATTTTTCGGAGTCATAAAGTCCAGGCGCACGAAGTCGTGAGTTTCGGCTAGTTATTCATTAAACATGGTGTTTTTAGTAGGTAGAAGGAATATTTAGTCACTATTTACGTAGGTAGAAGAAAGAGGAGGTAAGGTGCATGGTCCATGTACATTATCTCCTAGAATAATTGATTGATGAGTACATTGCCCTTGTTTTGGCTCGCTACTCTTCCGACTAATTTGGTTTTAAATAGTTATTGGACGTAAAACAAATCTAAATTTGTCTTCGAATGAACTTTGTACCGTCGTGACGTCGCTTGCACGTTTTGACTACATCTGTCTGCACTGCGATGCATTTTTTTTAACATCCGACAAGGGGTGCTATAAGTTTGACGTTAATGACTGTGTGTGTGTGGCATCGTAGCTCTCGAACGGACGGACTGATTTCGATGCGGTTTTTTTATGTGAAAGCAAAGCTCCGTTAGAACTTAGCTATGTTTGATGAGGGTTCAACCGTTTAAAAGTTATTGTGGGTTAACATACTAAAATGTACATATCTCAAAGAAAGAGGGCCCTTTTTAGCCTATACTGTCCCACTGCTGGGCAATAGCCTCCCTTCCAGACTTCTAGTCTGAAAGGGAGGCCTTACTGTCATCTACGGTCACTTATCGTGTGAAAAAACTATAGTAAATGTACTTTTTTTAGGTTGGTAATAGACAAAGAAGAACCTCAATTCGACAAGAAGCTACCTCGCGAAGTAGGTCGCCTCGGTACCAAGCTGATGCGGGCACTGAACATCCAACAACAGCGGGCAGTTTTGAAGGCTCTCGCGGCTCAGGACTACGCCTTGTTGCAGGGTCTGCCGGGCACCGGTAAGTATCTTATCTCAACCTTACCATTATCATGTTAGATTATTAGGTTGATTATAGATTGAAAATTTTGATGAAAATCTGTGCCTCGATTTGCAAGCTGTAGTGATTTGTTATTGCAGGTAAGACTCAAACGATAAGCGTGCTGATACAGATGTTGGTTGGCCTAAAACTGCGCGTGTTGGTCACTGCGCATACGCATTCCGCTGTGGACAATGTACTGAGCAGGTACCTAATCTAACTCTTTTTACCGTATGTTTTTTAACACATAATAAGTACACGTAGTTTTAAACATAAAAAAAATAAGTTCACCATTTCCTCCTTTCGCACAGGTCTAGGAAGTTGACTAGGCTAGCTGGTTATATTTCGTGACTTTGTCGGACGTCGGACATATTTTAATGTCACCCTAATCATAGCGAGATACAAATCTAAGTTATTATTATTACTTTATTTAAGTAAATCACGGACTATATAATATCACGTGACGTATTTAAAAACTTTTTTTTCACCTCCAGGCTGCCAGCATCAATACCAGTAATGCGATTGGGAGCCGAAGGCCGGGTGGCTGCGAGTGTTGCAAACCGCTGCGAGCACCGGCTCGCGTCGCACTGTCGCACGACTGAGGAGCTCGAGAAACTGTATGACTCTATGGTAATATGTTCTGTATATCGTTACAGGGTCGACACATACTTTAAGTATGTGTCGCCTACTATTACTTTCTTTAGGGCCTCCGCTAAGTGACGTGGGCGCACGCTGCGGGTTCAGTCTATTTCTGTCACAAACGCTACGTGCGACAGCGACAGGTGACCCGCGACGGATTCTGCTATCTCTTTCGCATTTATAGTTTGTGACAGAGATAGAACGAAATCCGTCGCGTGCGCCCTCGTCACTTAGTGGAGGTCCTTAGACTTCAGTTGCCATAAATTAGGTTGTTTGTGTGCAGGAAGTGGTCGGAGTGACGTGCTTGGGCGCTGCGCACGCGATGCTCACGAGAACCACTTTCGACGTATGCATTGTGGACGAAGCTACTCAGGTATCTACAACTTCTCAGCGTGTTTCCGGTTGTGCGGTTTCGGTGTTGCGCTATCCGTTTTTATACAAGCTTTTACCTGTCCCGTTGTTTGTATGTCTGTTATCAAATCTTGCAAGTTAAATTTGACCTACTTTTTTCCGATTGAGCTAATATTTTGCACGCATACGTATTGCATGACAATGCAATATTATGATGACATGGAGCTTATCTGATAATGGAGCTGAAAGGTGGTCATAGCATCTCTGTGATAAAACAACATTACAACTAGTTTGGGCTCGATTAATCCCCTCGAGCACTTAAACCTTTTAAAAATCATTTTTTAAATAATCACTTTTTTCTCTAAAGACATGCGTCCTTGTTCTTTCCGAAGACCATGGAAAATGACAAACAGATGTTTGTCCTTTAGTAGAAGCTAGACTAGAAGTATTTACAGGTATCCACAAAACAACATGTCTACAATTAGCTTATGAAATGTTTGAAACTGTGGCTTAAAATTGCTTTCATCCGGTCTTCGTAGCTATACTTAGTGTTGATATGGACTTTAATTTTTGACCTAGGTGTTGCAGTGTACAGTACTAAGGCCGCTATTTGCTGCGAAACGATTCGTGCTTGTGGGCGACCCAGAACAGCTACCACCTGTCGTCAGGAGTCGAGCTGCAAGGTAACTTGAGAGCTATTGCTAAGTGCGGAAAGCTTATTTTTCCAACAATTTGATCACCTTTTAGTGAGTAAAGTTAGTTCACAAAAAACGAATATGTACTATTTTTTGAAGTTATGTCATGTATAATGACTGTCATCTTAGCACGTTCCCGGTTGCAAACTGTGTTACTCCGAAGGACGAGGTGCGCTCCTGCTTTAATCGCCATTAATACCTATAGAGAAAGAGACGGAGTGGGGTATTCTAAACCGAAAACCACTTAACTAGCAAAATTCTCTCACTCTCTCTATGTCTCTCATCTCAGCGTTGTCCCAGCTGCATCGTCAGCTGTAACGTTGAGAAGCCCGGGGTCCGCTTTCCTAGTGCGGTTGATGTACTAGTATAAAGCATGAGTTCTTTGATGCTTTGGTTTTCAAAAATATGGGATATCAGATGGCTGCACAGTGAAGTCAGGTCCTATAAGCTGCGCTGTTATTGGATACATTAGACGGAGAACAATAACCTGACCTGATGGTCCAATGACAACAGTCGATTGGACATGACGTCACTGTGCTGAAACTCGCAAGACAACGACAGAAAACAAAAGAGGAACAAATCTGTTATCCAAATTGTTTACGTTAACTTAGAGTTTGGAAACAGTAGGTGTACGAACTCTTTGTTAACGTAAAAAAATTAGAAGTTTTATACAAGTACCCTGTTAAGGATCCTTCGATTGTTAAAAATAAATGAAATAAATAAGTATATTGACAACTAGGAAAAATCAGATATTCAAAAAAGAGTGGCGTCTTCGTGGATGTCCAAAGGCAAGTGGTCTTCGGTTGTTCACTACCACCAAATCAACATCGCCGCTGTTCTGTCTGACGTCATTACCACAGATATGTCGTGATAGCCGACCAATCCACTCGCCGCTGCCTCCCGTGCGTCTTGCTCACCCCTCAGTGGCCCGGTGCGCAAGCTACGGGCGCGAACAACCCTTTCTGATACATAAAAATTATACACAGGCGTCTCGGCATGGAAGAGAGTTTGTTCCATCGCCTGATGAGAAAGGATGCTACGTCGACCCTACAACTGCAGTACCGAATGAACCAAGCGCTGGTGGACATCGCCAATAAGGTCGCCTATAACGCGCGCCTTAAGTGCGCAGATGACGACATCGCACAAGCTAAACTGAACCTTGATGCACAGGTAATAAGTGCCAATTATTCTGAATATACTCGTATAAAGATGCATCGGAGATGTAATTAATATATTTCGTGGTTAAATATAGATATGAAATAATTTTGGATTATCCGCTAGTCCGCAAATTCAGTTATGGTTACTAATATATTTTTATTTTCGATATTTGACAGTTTCAGTTACGGTTATGGAGTTCCATAACAACCCCGTTTTAAACCTCCTTTGCACATCATATTTTTATTAAATGGAAACATTTATTTACTAGTTATTTTGCAAACCCTTAATACACGCGACACGTTTAGTCTATCTCTGTCACGTCTGTCTACGTGTGAAAAAGATAGCAGAATACGTCGCGATACTAACTCAACGATCCTATATATTATAACAAAAATTTATATAGATAAACATTAAAAGACCTGGCATCGAACCTGGAACCTCAGGGTGGCGGACTAGTATGGTGACCACTACGGAGGTCGTCAAGAATGAGAAAAAAGTTTGTGACAGAGATAGACTGAACATGTCGCGTGGTTACCCTTAAACAGCGTACGCCCTTATAGTGGCAGTAGTATCTCGTAGATGTACATTTCCTTCGGGCAAAGAACAACTTATACATACATACACACATGCATAATATCACGCCTGTTTCCCACAGGGGTAGGCAGAGACTATGGACCTCCACTTGCTACGATCCTGACAAACCTCTTTTGCTTCATCTTAACTCATTAATCTCTTCATACATGCCCTTCGGTTACGAGTACTTTTTACATAATAATAAAATAACAAAATTTGATTCCACCCAGAAAATATCGTCAAAGTCAGAATGGCTATCAAAAGCATGCAGCCCGCAGCTGGAGATGGCGGCCGTGTTTCTCGACGTGGCGGCTACAGAGTGTACACCTAGAACGTGTACCAATAAGACCGAAGCTTGCGTGGTGCTGGCGTTGGCCGAAGCGTTGATAGAGGTTAGTGTATTTTTCAACCGAGCCTATGTCATAAAGTCAAAATCATTCATATCTCCCTTTCATTGTGAGACTGTATATATCAGGTGTCGTGCCCCCAGCGCGTGGCATACTAAATTTAAAATAAATACCTACAACCAAAATGGGATGTGGTTACTTAAGTTGCAATACGAGCAGCGGGTTTTGTCGGAAATATCCGAGGCTCGCCAAATGAGCGAGTGCGACAATTTCTGTGGGGTAAATCCGACGTTCGCGGTTAAAGGGTTTACTTTTGACTTTGACTGTTTGACATGAAATCCTTAATGTACGACACTACGACGATTTTTAGCAGAAATAAAGGAGGTTTTGCCATTTACTTTTTTATTTCAAACATTGAATCCCATAATCTATCAGCGCTATCGACGACTAAAGGACGTACGTGTGTAACAGAAAACGGGCAGCAGCGTTCTGTGTTCAAGAACTTTATTACATGTACTGCGATCCCCAACCCGCCTTCTCAGCATGGTGATACAAAAAAGTCTCGATATGGGCAAATGCTCCCTTTATTTGGAGAGGCCTTTAGTCCAGTAGTGGACAGATAGGCTTTAAAGAAGATAAGGCATCGCTAAGACCTCGTGTGTTTTTCCCAGTTGTGTTATGAAGTTTTGCCAGATTTTATATGTTTTTATTTAGTAAAGGTTACTTCATTTTTATTCCTATTGTTGACACAGGGTGGAGTAAAGTGTTCAGATATCGGTGTTATAGCTCCATATCGCGATCAAGTAGCTCTACTCCGGCGCACACTCGCACTGTTCTCTGTAGAGGCTAGCACTGTCGACCAGTTCCAGGGCAGAGACAAGTCTGTCATAGTGTACTCGTGCACCAGGAGTGATGTCAGGGAAGACGTCTCCAAAGTTAAGGTTGGTTTGTCTTCAATGTCCGTTCGAGTTCATAAAATTAAAAAATTAGAAATCATTTTCGTATTTCTCGCCTTAAAATCCCACAGGATTACCTTGTAGGGTTAGGCTCATTCACCTTTACAGGCACTTCTACACGTCAAAAATTAAAATATACATTATGTGTAGTGTATATTAAAATTTAATTTATTTTAAACGAAAAGCTACCGATACCAGCACTTCGCAACGATCACTGCTTAGAAGTAACGCCGAAATAAACTCATTTTAACATATAAGATTTATTGTACGAATGTCGATTATTTTTTAAATTTTTGACTGTTAGTCTGATTTCCTTATATTATAGTGATCTAGTATAGGCCGTGGTTAGATTTATTACTGGTATGTCCCTTTAACGTTGTATAGCTACATGGATGGAATATATAGGTCATGTAGAAAGTGTACTGAGAGCGCGTACCGTGCTGTACCGCAACCAGTGACGTGCACAAATATTTTTGACAGGGTAGGAACTAATCGTACCTAAATTACGAGAAAGGCTGCATACCAAGCAAAATACATTTTTTGGAAGTATCAGATATTGTATAAGGACGGCACAGGTAGACAAAGTCTATATGTGTCTATATGAAATGCACGCTACTGACCGCGACGTGCGAATTACAATCTTGTGTGACTTTTGTCGCGTTAGGATGCAATCATTAGCGTATATAAAACGTTTCTCAAGATAGTGGACTTGTTAACTTGTCGCTTATTGAGTATAGTGTACTTAGTAAGCGACAGTTAGTACGGCTACATTTATTTATCTGCAGGAAGGTGAAGTCCTGAACGACCAGCGTCGCTTGGCCGTCAGCGTGACCCGCGCCAAACACAAGTTCGTCGTGGTGGGCAACTCGAAAGCTCTTAAAAGATATGCTCCTCTGCAAAAACTTATAGAAGCCAGTGTGCAAGTGCCTTTGAGTAAAGATATCGTATGTGAAATAGAGAGCAAATACATGAAATTTGTTACATGATTTGTTTGTTAGGAGTGTAATTTTAATTTGAAATCTTATTTTGTTAGTTAGGAAATATCTCTGCTAAATCGTGTCAAAAATATTATATTTTGGAGCAAATATCTACTACCCTTTTCGAATTTGGCGGGTAGTTTTTTGTGTTTTAAGACTAATCAAGACTGATTGTCGTAGAATCTGGATTAGGTATCAATTTTGTGATTTTTAAACATTTTAATTATTAGGTATTTAAATATTTGGCAATGTTGTATTTGATTGATTCAGTCGTATTTAAATTATATTTTTTAAGATCATAACTAGGATTATTTATTGTAGTAAAAAAACTCATCAAAACGAATTGAAACAACCAAAATTATCGTAGAACAGAAAATTTAACATTTATAAATACATAAACCTTTATTTACGTTCCATTTCATGTGTAAAGTGGAACACGCTGATAGGTTAGGGTTCAATTCCATGTTGACTTTTGAAACGTAAGATTTAAATAAATAAAAAAACATTTTCTTTGCCGCTTTTGTCCTTCTAATTTAAATTTTGTCAACATTAGTTATGATAAATTATATCCACAACACCTATATGTTCTAATAACCTTATCTGCGGAACCTTTCTACAAGAATCATATTCGACTTCTAATCAGCTGATCTGTCAAAGCAGTGTCACAAAGCACAGATAAAGAATGTTTGTTTAGTGCCGGCGTCGCGGGTGTTTATCAATTATTTTTACCACGCTGCTTTTATCAAGTGATGTGATGTAATAAAGGTCTCCGTAATTAGCCAATCCACTGCGTGAGCACGAGGCGCAGAGGACGGTCGTGTCGTGTTATTCTGGACGCCAAATCGTAAACACGTAAGTGCGCTTATTAAAACTGTTTTTGTTGATTCTGCAATGTAATGTATGAACAAATATTTTGCACTCAATTTATTGTCTACTTACCACAACGATAAGACTTTTGTACTTTTTGTTTATTTTTCACATGTGTTTTTTTATTATGGTATGGGTACTACATACGAGGGGGGGTCAAAAAGTTCGCGGAATGGAGGGGATAGCGGGGGGTGGGGGACCTGCCGCAGGTAGTAACTAATGAGCAACTCTTTGTGAGTATATATGCCAAGTTTGAACCTGATTGTGTCAATAACCTTTGACCTGTCGTCGATCAAACAAGTGAATCCGGAAGAAAAACTTGAACATGGAAAAAATCGAGTTTCGTGCCGTCATAAAGTTCCTCACTAAGCAAGGAAAACCACCTCAGAAAATTTTGGAAGAAATGTTATCAGTATACGGGGACTCTTGCCCTGGGAAAACCATGGTGTACAAGTGGAATAGCCTTTTCAAGCAAGGCAGAGAGTCTCTTGAAGACGACCCTCGCTCAGGACGGCCGATTGAGGCCACCACCTCAAACATCGTTGAAAAAGTGGAGAATCTTATACTGGAGGATACTCGTTTGAAGAAGAAACAACTTGCAGAAATGGTTGGAGTATCACCTACAACCATTTTAAATATTCTACACGACAATCTTGGGATGTCAAAAGTCAGCGCAAGATGGGTGCCAAGAATGCTCACACCACCACAGAAACAGCTGCGCGTCGAGTATTCAAAGGAGTTTTTAGACCTCTGTAGCGCCGACAAGGAAGGAATTTTTGCAAGACTTGTTACTGCAGATGAAACTTGGGTTCATCATTATGAGCCTGAGTCGAAGCAAGAGTCTATGCAGTGGCATAAAAAGGGTCAGCCCCCCCCTAAGAAATACAGGGTGTCACAATCGGCTGGAAAAATCATGGCAACTGTTTTTTGGGATACAGAGGGTATTTTATTAATAGATTATAAAGATAAGGGTGTTTCTATAACGGGAGAATACTACGCTAATCTACTAAGACAATTAAAAGAAGCAATCAAGGAGAAAAGGCGGGGAAAGTTGACAAAGGGTGTGCTGCTTTTGCATGACAACGCACCGGTACACAAGAGCCGCGTTGCGATGGCTGCCCTTCATCACTGTGGCTTCGAAATGTTAAACCATCCTCCCTATAGTCCAGACTTAGCCCCCTGTGATTATTTTTTATTTCCCAAATTAAAAAAAGAGCTTCGGGGGAAGAAATTTTCCGATGATGAAGAAGTCAAGTCGGCGATTTCGGCCTATTTTGAGGACAAAGACAAATCATTTTTTTTCGACGGTATTAATAAGTTAATAGAGAGATCTGAAAAATGTATTCGACTTAAGGGGGAATATATTGAAAAAGAAAAATAGTACAGTATTTTATTTCACCCCCCTTCCCCTCCGTTCCGCGAACTTTTTGACCCCCCCTCGTATATTACGAAATATAAAGTCCTTAAACCCGTTATCTAAGTATCACCAGTTTCTTGTCTTGGAATGTGGTTCAGAAATGTATATAATTTAGTGTCATAATTTTAAGAATCTTATTAGGAAAATACTTAATAATTTTTTTCTAAACAATTTTTAAATTTGATTCTCAGGTCAATATGGTCAAGGCAGTGGCTGTTATCACTGTCAGTGACACCTGCTTCAAAGACAACTCGAAAGATGCCTCCGGACCTTGCCTCGCTGAGCTTGCCCGAGAACTGTTCCCCGAAGCAAACCTACACACAATCATCATCCCTGATGAGAAAGAAATTATAGAAAAGGAACTCAAATATTTCTCTGATACAAATATTGATTTAGTGTTAACTACAGGAGGAACAGGTTTGAGTTATAGAGATGTCACTCCGGAGGCCACAAAAGCTGTTATACACAGAGAAGTTCCTGCCATCCCTGTAGCTATTACTGTAGAGAGCTTGAAGAAAACACCAATGGCTATGCTGTCCCGGTCCATTTGTGGAGTTAGAGACAAGACTTTGATCATCAATTTTCCTGGAAGCAAAAAGGCTGTGAAAGAATGTTTTGAAGTTGTGCGCTCAGTGCTACCTCATGCAATTTCTTTAATTAACAATGAGCTGGTAGAAGTGAGAACCATCCATGATTCCTTACAATTTGGTCATACTTGTCCGCATACCAGTTCAGTGGATGTTTCTAAAGTAGCCCTGAGGCCCCGAGAGTCTCCATTTCCAATGCTTGAGATGGCCGAAGCATGGAAGATAGTGGATAATGTAATGTCGCAATGGAAAGAGAGACTGGAGATAATAGCCATAGAGGATGGAGTTGGCAGAGTGGTGGCGCAAACTTTGCACGCTAAAGAACCGATGCCGCCCTTCCCAGCTTCTGTAAAAGATGGTGAGTTTGGGTAATTTTATCTTTTTATAGATGTGGCACTATAATTTATTCGCCTGAATTAGCAGTTCGTTTAGTTTGCAAAACGTAGCGAAATTATTAACTAAAGTAATAATATGATTTTCACTCATTCCCTAAATCAGTTTTTATCATGTAATTTTAAATGAAAAATATTAATTTTTATCAGTCTCCCACTCTTTTAAGAGTTTTCGTTAGTTGTAAGACTGCTATCATATTTTTCAGTCTGTCTTAAGGTGTCTAACATAGCGTAACGACTGTCGTTTAACTATGTAAAAGTAAGCCAGTTGTTACTCTATGAATTATTGAGTGAAACTGCCATGCACAGCAATTTGTCCACCAATATCATTCGTCACGCGCAGTTGCATCGCCTCGCGCAATTTTCCTCAACTCATACATTATATAAATTGCCAGTCTTTATTTTGCTATAGATTATTTTAAACTAGCCCAAGCCCGCGACTTCGTTCGCGTAAACTTAATGTCTCCGGAAAATGCTCATCAGGCTAAACAACTTTTGCTAAGGCATCATTTTTATATTTCTTTTTTATAGTTTAGCTGGACCATTATAGTTCTGCAACAGGTGTTCCATTTTCCAAAATAATTTATACCCTATATGTTGCCCAGGCTTAACAGTTATAAAACAAAAAAGTTTCATTTAAATCCGTCCAGTATTTCCGGTTTTAACAGACACACAGACAAAGAGACAAAATATTATACCATTCCCCCTCTAAAAAGTCTATTTTATTCACTGAAAATAGTGAATAAAATTCAATGCCTCGTGTCCACGTATCCGATTTGCGCCGAATTAATTTTAGCCATGTGGATTTTAATTAAATTAATTAAAATCCACAACCTTCCTTTTTCTTCACAAAGTTTCTATTTTCGCTTAAATCATTCTTTTTTTCGTAGTCATGATATAAAGTATAGTATGCAACTCTTGAATAAAACGGATTTATATCCAGGGCCGTGAATCACTCGCGTCGCTCAGGATTCTAACACTTGAATCGCTCGCTACGCTCGGGATTCAATAATCATAAATCACTCCGTGCAGTCGTGATTAAATCGTAAGAATTCTTCACTTGCTTGTGATTCATCTATGGCTCTCGAATTAAATCCGTCTTTTATTCATTAATTGCATAATTACTGTATTACTATGTATATATATCGCCCCTAATATTTTTTTTGGAAATATATTTAATGTACAGACACACTTTTTTTACTGTTTTATTATATTTCTCCATCGCCCCCAATATTTCTTTTGGAAATATATATAATGTACAGACACATTTTTTTTACTGTTTTATTATATGTAAAGATATAGATGCTATCATCTTTTTGACGACTGTTTGTTCAGAGAAATAGTCTGTTATTTAAGTTATTTAGTTTATGATAAACTTTTAGATGTCAATAAATATAGTATGGTGAAGTTAACACATGCAACTAAATACCATGTTTATATAACATATTGCACAATAATAAAAAATATTTCAAGAGTGTGTATGTCTGATATGTGGACATCTATGTATAGGCTGAAATGATGATGATTAAGGTAACGTTTCGAGCGCCGCTTGGCGAAAAGAAATATTACTCTCGCGCCGGTACTTTTTGGTGCAGAGATGCCCATGCAATTCAGTGTGGCAATGTCGCTAGTGTTGTAGGCACCTTTGCGCCGAGAGTGTGTTTAATTTTTTTTAATTAACTGTTTTTATTTATTTAAAAGTTTATTGAACCAAAATACTACAATAGGTAGACTTAATAATAATAATAAAATTTTATTTATTTTCCTCCAATACATTACAGTACATTACAGTACTTAATGCTAAAGCATTCTCTCCCTGTTGAGCTGTGTATAGTATGTTCCCTTTCTTCGCAAGACTTTATATCAGTTGTGCCCCCAGCACAAGGCTATGCCTTGTAAATCTATACATATAATAAAACAGTAAAAAAAGTGTGTCTGTACATTAAATATATTTCCAAAAAAAATATTGGGGGCGATGGAGACGTAGTAATAGAGTAAGAATTTTAAAAAAAATGTCGGTCTGTTTGTCTGTATGTCTGTTTGTACACGCAAATCTCCGGAAATACTGGACGGATTCAAATAAAACTTTTTTTGTTATATAGCTATTAAGCCTGGGCAACATATAGGGTATAAATGATTTTGGAAAATGGAACGCCTGATGCAGAACCATAATGGTCCAGCTAAACTATAAGAGATATAAAAATGCCGCCTTAGTAAAAGTTGTTCAGCCTGATGAGCATTTTCCAGAGACATAAAGTCCACGCGAACGAAGTCGCGGGCTTCGGCTAGTCTAAAATAAATACCTACAACCAAAAAGGGATGTGGATTCTTAAGTTATGTGCAATACGAGCAGTGGTTTTTGGTCGGACATATCCGACGCTCGCGAAATGGGCACGACAAAGTTTGTCAGATAAAACTGACGTTTGCGGTGAAAGGATTGATCCTTCACCGCAAACGTCGGATAGTAGTAAATTTTGAAATGTGTTCAGGTTACGCTTGCATGAGTATGGACGGCGCGGGCGTGCGGCAGGTGCGGTCGGCGCTGGGCGCGGGCGACGCGCCCACGGCGCCGCTGGTGTCGGGGCAGTGCGCGCGCGTCAACACCGGCGCCGCGCTGCCGGCCGGCGCAGACTGCGTCGTGCAGGTAACTACACCTGTCAACTTATTGCCTTTTCAACACACTTGCTCATAAAGTGGATCTAATTTTACCGGTTTTAGATATATGAAGCAGCTCGTAAAACACGCGCCTGTTATAAAAGCAAATAGTGAAGTTATATTCTAAAACCGCTTTTTAAAAGTCCGTCGAACTGGCCCGCCGCCCCGCCGCGCAAGCAGTATGCAGCTCGCCACGCTGATTTCAAGAAGAAAAACGGTGGGAAAGCAACGTGCTGTGCGTCACAGTTTTATGGTTCAGTTTATTTTAAATCTAAAAATTCAGCTAGTTAGGTATTTTTCCTCGCAAGTGTGTTGACAAATGTACGATATGATATACATGCGTATTTTGGTTAAACACATTGCTCTATTACGCCTGAAATTCAGCCTAGTGTGTTTTAACCACCATAACGCACACAACGTTCCGGCTTTTTCTACTCCAATGATCAGGTACAGTTGTTTCGTCGCTTCTTACGACATCAGTAGAAAAAGATGAGCTGATCCTATTCTAGGCCGAAACCAATCAACAGTTTTACTAAAATTTTCTCTTTTTTTTTGGGAATGTAAATGGCCAGTACATACATAGCTGGCACGGTGAGTGTTTGAAATGTGGTTTTTATGTAACCTACCGTTTCATGTCTTTTGTCTCTTAAAACCTACTTGTACTTGATTACCTTCTTTTGTTTGACAGGTAGAAGACACGAGGTTGATTTCAGCCACAGATGACGGGCAAACCGAGCTGGAAGTAGAGATGTTGGTGGCGCCTAAGCCGCAGCAGGACGTGCGCCCGGTCGGCTTCGACATCCCGATGGGCACCGTGCTTGCGAATAAAGGTCATTGTTGAGCCTATACAATTTCGTCTGTTGTAGCAACCTAGGTTATTTTACTTTGTATGTTTTTGGTTAATATTTTTACTGGTCAAGGCTTTCTCCTTGTGATCCGGAGGTCGTTGGTTCGAATCCCACTGGGAAGCATACTTTGTGAAAAGTTATTTCCAGTCTGGTTAGAATATTGCAGGTTTGAATCACCTGATTATCCGAAAAGAAAGATGATTCCGTGTTTCGGAAGGCACGTATAAACTGTGGGTCCCGAACGCCATCTAGCGTTTGCTCAAACCTAACCAAGGATTGGTTCTGGTCTACCCTTTGGATTGCGGAGGTCAGACGGCAGTCGCTTTGTGTAAAAAACCAGTAACTCGTCAAATTACATAGGTTAGGTAGCGGACCATGGGCTCTGAAGCGTTACCGCTGAGGATGCAACCGGGAATAGGTGAAGATAATGATGATTAATATGAATATTTAAAATAATTGAACGAATTCAATCTGCTTTGTTCCAACAGGAGATGTTCTAGATTCGGCTCTGATCGGGCTGCTCGCGGGCGCTGGGTACCAGAACGTAACGGTGCGGGCGCACCCCAAGGTGGCGCTGCTGTCCACCGGCAACGAGCTGCAGGAGCCGTCCGAGTCCAAGCTGCGGCCGGCGCACATCCGCGACTCCAACAGGACTATGCTGAAGACGCTGCTCAGGTCCTTTACTATCTAAAGTCCAAAGCGACACCACATTCTATGGTGTTGGGTATCTGTTATGTTAGTAATTAGAGAGAGCCTCCGCTGCCGGCGCCGGCTCCTAAAAATGACACTATTGGGAACCGGCGGTTATACTGCCGGCAGCCTAGATTTAAAACACCGGCTGCCGGCACCAGCACTCAATATTTGCCGTAAAGTGTAGGTTAGGTTTCCAGTGACCAAAACACGAGCGAGCGACTCAAGCTAAGGGCGAAAGTAACACAGACCCAGATCATGTTATACCAGCGCCGGCAGCCAATTCGTCAAGCAGCGCCGGCAGCGGAGGCACTCCCTAGTAATTATATTCTTTGGCAGTAGGCTGGGCTGTAAAAAGGTGACGACGATGATGATTAAAATTGTATTTTTCTATGTATAATGTTGTATATTATTTGTGTATGGTAACTGTTTGACTTGGCTATCTACACTAATATTATAAAGAGGAAAGATTTGTTTGTTTGTTTGTTTGATTGTATTGAATAGGCTCCGAAACTACTGGATCGATTTTAAAAATTCTTTCACTGTTGGATAGGTATGTTATCCCTGAGTGACATAGGCTATGTATGTACCACGGGCGAAGCCGGGATGGACTGCTAGTTTGGTATATAATATTCAGTTCTTTATTATAATTACTTTTACTAAGAGGAACTGTCATTAATCTACCAGTCAATGATACGTAGATTAATGACAGTTCCTCTTAGTAAAAGTAATTAAAATTGTATAGATAGAATGAGTTACTGAAATGTCTGATGGGTCGATAACTAGCCTTAAAGATGTTTGACTATTTTAAAATAGTTACAGTTAAAACATCTTTAAGGCTAGTCATCGACCGATCAGACATCTTGTCTCTTTATATTATTTAAATGACATCAAGAGACTTAGATTGTAAATGTTTAGAGACTTAGATCGTAAATATTTAGAGATTTAGATCGTAAATATTTAGAGATTTAGATCGTAAATATTTATGTTTTATCAACAGAGAATACGGATATGACAGCATCGACTGCGGCATCGCCCGCGACACACCAAATGCACTTGTAGCGGCCATCTCCGAAGCCCTGCGACGAGCTGACGTGTTGGTTTGCACGGGAGGAGTGTCTATGGGCGAGCGGGACCTCCTCAAGCCTGTGCTGCTGAAGGTGAGTTGTTTTATTTTATTTCAAACAATAATATACAATCAAACATATTCACAAACAACGCTTTATACTCTCACTAAAGATTTTCCAAACATTGGAATTGCCATAAACTATATCTAAAATAATGTAATTTATAATAATTTACAAGCGTAATAATCAAACATCTTCAATGTACTACGTTGACACATCATCATGTCGTCCACACCGCATCCGGCGACTTCAGTTTGTTTGATTTAATTAAATTTCGTCTTTATTCCGGTGAGCTCTGATGTGGCTAGCAAAACGTTGACACAATAAAGTGTTTCACTGCGACATCGCCTACACTTACACCAGACGCGCTCGTAGCGGCCATCTTCGTAGCACAGAGTCATTCTGACCTTTATTGTATTGGTATACGGTATTTGCGGAAGGACTGTCACAGAAACATCTTTGCGGTACCCAAGTCATTGGCGGTACCCACAAAACGGGTATATCTAAACCCCTACGTCGTTCTGCGATGCGTTGGTGTCATAACGACGTAGGGTTTCTTATTATTAAAATAATAATGACCAAACGTGCATATATGCGTGTGATGTTATTCGTAGTTGCAGGCTATACCACCTTTGAAACGTTAGGTCCACCAAATTATTAATAGGTACAAGCTAAGTAATACATTCCGTTACCTTAACATATTTACATATACATAAACATGCTTTGACTCAAGTTTTAAATAAACATTCATGTGTTCAAAGATAAATTCATTCATATTTTAATAAAGAACTTGAAAATCATTGTATAATTGTGTTTATTTACCAGGACTTTGGCGCGACTCTCCACTTCGGGCGCGTGCGCATGAAGCCCGGCAAGCCGAGCACGTTTGCCACGTGCCAGTTCGAGGGCAAGACCAAATACATATTCGCTTTGCCTGGTAAGTGTGTACTTGGCCTTCCATTTACATTTTACCAATTATAAAATAAGTTTCACAAAATATCATAAATAGTTAACGAATGTTATTCAGCTATACTCTGTGCCGTAGGGTAACCACGCTAGTCCGCTGTATGGAGCTTCCGAGTTACTTTAGGGTGAGCTCAATAAGTGTGATTTGTCCTTTTATATTTATTAAATCAGGTAAACAATAAATTTAAAATGCAACAAAGGAAATCCTTCAGACCACATCTTTTCTTAGAAGCGTTAGCGCTTTTCACAATAGACGCGGATATTATCGATTGTCTAGTCATTTGTAATTAAATATGTTTATAACACTAATATTATAAAGGCGAGAGTTTGTGTGTGTGTGTATGTATGTATGTATGTATGTTTGTCACTTTACGTGCAATCGGCTGAACCAATTTTGATTAAATTTGGTATGCAAGAAGCTGACACCCTGGATTAACACATAGGCTGCTTTAAGCGGGGGCAACGCCGTGGAGTGCACTTAGTAGTATAATCAAATAAAAGTCCAAATTAAAAAAAAAAAACCTTTTCTATACGAAAGTTGTGCAGCCGTCCGGGCAATTTGTATGAAATTGTTTTTTTTATAATTAAATTTATTTATTGTTTTCGCTAACTGGCTGAACAACGCTTGATTATACAAATACAAATAAGAGCACATAATATTAATACTTGGAGCGAACACAGCATGCACATTATATTGGTATTGATTCCCAGGCAACCCAGTGTCGGCGTACGTGTGCAGCCTGCTGTTCGTGGTGCGCGCGCTGCGCGTGAGCGGCGGGCGCGCGCCGGAGTGGCCGCGCCTGCGCGTGCGGCTGGCGCAGGCCGCCTCGCTGGACCCACGCCCCGAGTACGCGCGCGCCGTGCTGCACTACCCCACCGGCGACGACCTGCCCACCGCCACCACTCTTGGCAGCCAGGTAACTATCAGCTTTTTGTCTCCACTGCAGGAACATGACTTTCTCTGTACTACCAGAGCCAAACTTGGCCACAGCAGCCAAAGGACTCGGCCTACACTCTCCTCGCTGGCCAGACTGAATGAAGAGGTGTCATTGATATTTATAAGCTTTGTTTATCTTGTATTTACTTAGTCGCCTTTCACGACATCCACGGGAAAACTTGGAGTGGCCCTATTCTACTCTGCCTGACATCAAACACCAAGCGGCATCGGTAACTACGCACGCTGACCTTTCATTGATTTTAGAAAAAAATCCTAAAGTAAATAAATTCCTCTATCTTTATACATGATCCAAATTTGTATTGGACATAAGAAAGTTGCAAAAATTATTTTCTATTGAAACCACGTAGTTTCGTCCGTCCAAATCGACCACGTGACCCCGGATGAACTCCGGCCGGAGGAGGAGAAAAGCTGTATTGTATGTATACACGTTGCAGTGTAGCAGCCGGCTGCTGAGCGCGTGCGGCGCGCACGTGCTGCTGGAGCTGCCGGGCGGCTCGGACGCGGCGCCGCGGCTGCCGGCCGGCACCGTCGTGCCCGCGCTCGTCGTGGCCAGGCTCGACGTTGGCGCGCTCTAGTCACGTCGTGTAAAATACTCCGGAATGAGGCGGTACCACATCCAAGATCTTTAGGTACCACTATTCAAACTCTATGGCCAAGATACTACACCATTATGTAAGTTTTGAACAACTCGAATCAGATACTTTTTTCTAAACGTCAAAACAAACATTTTCTATTGGATTTGTATGTAATAAGAACTAATGACGTAATGACGTCATAGTTTCTTGGAGTCAAACCAGCAAAGTAGCTTCAATTTCAAATCATCTTTGACCAGTATGTGGATGAAATGAGCAAGTTATTATTATTTCCTCGGTCACTTATTAAACCCCTCCAAATGAGAAAGTTTATTGTTTTGTTTAATTCATAGTTAAACGGCGTCTGATCCAGACTATATTGCTCTAAGTAATATATGCTACATGTGTATGATGATTATTGTTATAATAATGATGTTCATTATTGCTTTACATTTGTAAATTTAAAAAGCACCTTAGTTCCTGCTTATTCTGTGAGTACAGGTAGTTCTATTTTTATCAAAATGGAATACAGAGCTGTTAACAGCAGTTTTTTTGATTGTATAATAAAGATCATTGCATTAAAAAAGATATGAATAAAATAAAAATGTGTGTGATGTAAAATCTCAAAAGTGGAAGAATGTTATTACATTTTTTTTAGCACCTACTTCATCAAGACTATTGCATATTTTTTTGTTAAGAATGAGAATAATTGTCTTCCATCCTCGTCGTTTATATATATTTTGCTGCATTTAGTATGTGGCACTATGATGAATCATATTTCTGTACTTAAAATAAGAGTAGACTGTAAAATGTTGAAATCTCAATAAATTTTAAATTTTGTTTAACGTCTATGACTTTTATTTTAATTCGCACTTTTAAATTATCGTGTATAACTAACATGTATCCAGAGATATTGCATATTATCTAACATACTATGACAATAAAATTAACGACAACAGAAAGATCGCGAGTCGAACGTGGATGATAGCTGCTCAGGACCGTGGTAAATGGAATTCATGAGCCTATTTCCAGCAGTGCGAGTTTCAAGTTGCGAACAAAGCGAAGCGGGTTTTTGGAACAAACTAAATTGAACTCAAAAAGTAATCGCGCGTAAAGCGGCGGATTCTCGCGAATTCGCCGGTGCCGCGCGCGTGAAGTGCCGAAGTCAAGCGAACAGGCGCGAGCCGCCGCCAGCGACGCCATACAATCACACAGACACGAGGCGAATTCTCGTGTCTTCGCGTTAATTCGCGTTTTCTAGTTATATCGGCGAATTTGACGCTTCGCTTCCGCGCAGTTTGTGTGCAAGTTCCCAGCGGAAAAGTGTCGAATATTAAATGTTGACTATACTATTTCTTTAGTGAAAAGCCTTCAAATGTTTGTCGATAAATGAAATTTGTGTATTCAGTAAATTTTGAGAAATTCGTCAAGAACATATGACGCCCCGAGGGCGTCTTTTTCGCGGGAGAGCGCGGCAGGCCGCCGGCCGGCTCTCCGCGTTCAAGCGGTTATGCATCTTATATTACTTGACATAAAGCTTGTTTTGCAATCCAATATAGCGCGGCCCTTAAGAGTATACCCGAGATGGTAAGCTCGTCAGCCATAAAGGGAAACCGCCGACGGTATGTCGTCAGAGTTTGTAATATAATTTGCAACTAGAACTCTGAGATAAAGATGTAGGATACTGGTAGCTCTATTTCGTATGCTTCTTGTGAACTATGTTGTCGGTCGGTTGTCGCTTCATTATTTTTCGACCTCCGTGGCGTAATGGTCAACACGCTAGTCCGCCGTTCCGGGCTCGATCCCCAGCCAGGGCAAAATGGAAAATGCCCTTTTTCAAATTGCCCTAGGTGTTTATCTATACATGCATTTGTTAAAAAATATAGTATCTTTGAGTTAGAATCCCATAACACAAGTTGAAACTTACTTTGGGACTATTTATTATTTAGTTCCTCGTAGTGGCGTAGAGGTCGCCACACTCGGTTTCAAAAGGTTAAGGATAAACAATTTTAAATGAAAGCTAATATTTACAAACATCATTAATTTATTACAATTCGTAACTACTTGCATACACCGCGCACACATACCCACACTAACTTCAGATCGGGAGGAAGTACATTTACTCGCTCCCTAAATACATTGTTTCATTATGTTTACAACAAAATATATATATATTATAGGTATTGCGCGATAATACAGTTACGTTCTAGGACGCAACCGAAATGAATAACACTTACGTAAGTTTAAACAATACAGTATTTCAAACTAAGGCAACAATTAATATTTGAACAGCTGTAGGAACTGTTTGCTGATGAAAATAAATAGACGTAAAATGGGAGCGAGTTTTTTGCACTAAAAGACAGGATGTATTTCTTAATGAAATAAGAGATCTCAAATCTTATATGAAGTCAAATAAATACACCAAATAGTTAAGAAAAACAAGCTCTCTGTGATACTGTACCTATACAAAAAATTGATCTCATTTTGTACAGTATGGAGTATAAAAATATATAACAAAGTTGTTAGACAACACGTTGCACTTCAAAGAACCTTTTCAGGTAGTACACTTGTCCGAGAGTCATGAGCAGTAGTACTCCCGCTTCGAAAATAGACCACATCACTACTCTGGAGTTGGTGCTCTCATTGATGGAGCGGTGAATGCGATCTCTCACCTGGAAGCGAAACGACATTGGACAATAACCAAAGAAGGTTAGGTTTGAATAGAACGAAATCTTATAATTACTGTAATAGCAAGTAAAATATACAACTTTTAAGTTTATTCTCGAACGTTATAGAATTCTCATTCTAAACATAATTACTGTAAAAGAAAGCAAAACTGTTGCTCTGTGCCACTCCCGGGTTCGATTACCGGTCAGGGCAAATTGGAAAATGGCCTTTTTTAAATTGTCCTGGGTCTTGCATGTTTATCTATATAACTGGTTGTTATAAAATATAGTATCATTGAGTTAGTATCCCATAACACAAGTTAGAACTTACTTTAGGGCTAGCTCAATCAGTGTAATTTGTCCCCTATATATTTATTTATTTATTATTATTTAAAACACAGATAATTAAAGAAAAACTAAAATAAATCTTACACAAAGAATAATATCACAAAATCTGTACCTGCATGTATTCTTGTTCATGCTTGACAGTCTTGAGAGTGGTGGCGAGCTCCTTAATCATGTCTTCCAGCTTGTTGTGGTCCACCTCACCTCCTTTCTGCTCTTCCTTGTTTGGCGCATCTCCCATCTCTAAGTTGAACATCACCACCTACTCAAGACAAAATCATTCCTTTAGATTATTTTGTTGTTTTCTAATGTAATACTAGAAACAAATTTCATTTTTATTTTTTGTTTTATGGGCTGGATGGCCACAAAACCAAAACCCAAAACTAGTAAGTAAAATGATTCGCTTTCAGGCGTTTTATGAACTGTGTAGTACTAGCAAAACATTTTTTTTTCACTATTGAAATATGCATACAAATTTGAAGGGACATACCCTTAATAAATTGGACCATGGGCTAAAACTAACTGGGCACAGGCATTGAATTACTATAGTATAACAATATAAAAATAACAGTCAAAAATTGGCATTTCCATACGAAAGTGTACAGCCAGGGTGATTTGTACGGTAATGTTGAATTTTTGGTCTTGCTTTTGTTTTTTGTTATTATCATTATATTTAGTGTATAGCCCGAGGTTCAATTTATTACAGGTATGTCTCTTCCACACTGTATAGTTACATACATACATACTATCACATCTTTTTCCCTAATGGGGCAGACAGAGCATTTTGAATCTTGCAGCTCTAAGCAGATAGAGCTCAGGGCTGCAAGACTCAAAGGCCACTAGTTACTAAAGTAAATCATCATCCATAAACTTTCCACAAAGAGAATTCAAATTTATAATAATATTTCCTCCACTATATTTTAAACAGACTTCAAAAAAGGAGGTAATCTATTCATTGGAATGTAATTTTTTTGTGTTGACCTATAACTCGAAGACGCCTGAACCAATTTGGTAAACATGTCAGGTTGTCCCATAGAAATTTTATCAAAATTGGTTGTGTACTTTGGAGTAAAGTCGGTTTTTAGTTTTGAAAATTTATAAATCACTAACCTTCGGCGTCATGGTGGACATCTTATTGCTGAAACAGTAAGTGTACCGACCCGTTATAGGTGCTGAGAATGTGTACATCCCTGACGACTCTCTCTCTCCACGGTATAATTCTGAACCATCTGGACCAGTGATGGTTACGTCTATATCAAGGAATCCCCCTTCTGCGATCTCAAATGTCAAACCTGTAGATCATAGAAAGAGAAATTACCACCAAGACTTTCCCATAGGTTAGGTCGGAGTTTAAGATGAGTACCAGGTTTTGAGTGACGAGTCACAGCTAAAAATACTAACCCATTTTAGTATTTGCTTCAACATTTTCGAAAAAACATTCTTCGGCGTGTGCGTCTACTGTAATCGTGTAGCATTGCACTGTACTAAATGAGGTAGCAATAAGTGCAGAAACTAGCCATAAATCTCGCCACGAATACTTCATTTTGATTATTATTTACTGTTATTTATTTAAATTAGGGTTTATATCAATAAATTATTGCTAAAATCAAACAGAAGTCTGTGTATGCTATTGAGCCACGTAATGACAAATGACACATGACAATTGGTTGACATACCTCTGTCACATTAGGTTTACCTTTAAAAAATAAAAAGTTCGTTCCTATTTTTAAAACGCGGAAACAAGAAGGTCTATGGTTTTTCCATACAAAAAATTGTTCGTTTTGTGACTCCGCGTTTAAAGAATAGCACCACTGAAACATTTTATGATTTTTTGCTATTCAACACTAGATGGCATACCTTTACAAGCACGGGGTTAGCACGTCATCTGTTGTCGGATAGCACAATCAAAGAACAATCTGCAGAAATGGGATAGGTATATTTTATATATTTCATTTATTCACCATTTGTAAACAATACCTATGCACATTCATTGTCATGCACTTTTCACAACATACCTATTCAGGCATTGGGAACTGGGTTCAGATTTTATTATAATTTACAATATACTTATAACTTAGGTAACAATTGATTTCATTTACAGGATTCTAAAAATTATTCACATGGCACTCCTTAAACTAACTTATAATTTTCCAGGTTTTATTTGGTTAAGCAATGTCGTTGAAATCTAGTGTGAAATTAAATAAAATGTCCATTTTTATGCAAGTGGAGGTCTATAGTCTCTGCCTACCCCTGCGGGAAACAGGCGTGATATTATGTATGTATGTATGTCCATTTACACTAAAGTTTGTCCGTCCAATATTCCGTTATATTATAATAGCTTTTGTCAATCATCAGTTTTTTTAATTCAATGTCAAATTTATTTCCTTGGAGATCTTTAATTATTTTTGGTAGGTGATTGTACACCTGACTTGCCATGTAATACAGGCTATGTTGGTACAATGCAAGGTTCCACGTGGGTAGAATTAAATCATTACCGCCTCGTGAGGGGTATCGCCTAGGCCTGTCATCGTATTTTTCAAAAATGTGCGCATATTTTCTTACAAAGCGGCATAACTCATACACATACATACATGTACATGCCAGTAACCGCTTTTTGAAGAGTTCTCGACTCGGTAACTTATTTAAAGATTAGATAAAAAAAATTGCAACAGATATGTATATATTATTATGCCCCAGTGAATATGTCGCAATTGAATTGTTTAATCCGTTGTTATTCAAAAACTCTAGCTGTTTGGCAATACAGCTCGGTTTTGTAAAACAGCAGAAAATAGTTCAGCTCGATTGTCAATGTGTTACGTAATTACGTTTAACAAAACAGCTAGCGTTGAGATAGCATATAGGGTTACCATTTTTGAATAAAACTATGTTACCAAACAAAAAATATATGAGGGGACAATAGTTGTTCTTTATTGTTTTTATATTACTCGTGGGATGGAAATAAAAACTTAAGGCCATACCCAAATTTTCCGGGGTCCAGTGGCGCCGCCATTTAAAATAAATCATTTAAAAGGAAACGGAGATATCATTCAAAATTGTATGTTATAATGCAAAATGAACTAATATAAATATAAAAATACGACTATTGATACCTTAGACCATAAGCGACAGTCAATTATTAAGTAAAGTATGTATTCTATATATTTTGAATTAAAAAACAACTTAATACTTGCAACAAATTATGTGAGACGGACGACATATATGGTTGGTTCCTAGGCACCGCCGCGTGCCATGTTCGATTTTTTTCAGATAGATGTATGACAGCTATATATAATAAAGTATATATTTTTTAAAAGCTAGATAAATATTCTTTAACATAGTATTTTTTGTTGCACAAAATACAGGATTTCTGGTAAAATAAATCAGTTAAAATAAAAATAAAATTGGTTGCCTGTAAAGTCGGTATACGGGCGAAAGTTTTACGTGACAACGACTTTTTATGTCTGTCTCTCTCGCTCTTAGGCGGGCTAACCATGCCCGAGTGGAAGGGACGCGTGCCTCTCACTCGCTCTCATTGTGAGCGCATAACGTGAGCGGAGCGTAACGCAGTTTCTTGAAGTGTCACCCGGCAAACCAATTTATAAGACGTTGTCACGTCAAAAAATGCGATCCGATTTAAATATTTTCGTCAATATTTTCCCTTTTTTACTATTAATTTTTACATTAAATGTAAAATTGTACTCAAAATTGAATTCCTCATGCCTGATTTATCAGAAAATGATACCAAACTTGAGGTGTTAGGTAAATAGAAGCTGATATGATTTTTTTTCTGAAGCGCGGCGGCGAGTAACTACCCCCCAGGGGGTGGGGGATGGTTACCGGGCTAAATTAGCTTAACTTTACGTATATTACATCTGTGCCAAGTGAATTATTCCGATACCAAAATTTGCACCTTCCATACATTGGGTGACACTACTTCCCGCACTATAGTGGCTCTGTGAGCTATAGACCTCGCAAGCTTAAAGAGATTGCAGAGCGAAGAAACTTTTAACACCTTATGTTTTTCATAAAATATTAAAATCTCGATAATGTTTGTTCCGCTAAGCCCGAGTTCTGTAGACCCAAAATCGACCACTACCCTGGGTAAAGTCAGTCCCTGTGACTTATGTACGTTGACTGCCCATGCTAATGTGAGAGGAAATTGAGTCCTAGAACCTAGAACTGTGCTCTCTTTAGAACGCCGAGTTCGGGTGACAGCGGCAATAGGCACTGATCCCATTATAGTTTGGCCAGTACGTAGTTGTCAAATCTAACCATAACTATCATTAGGTGATGCATGATTAGGAGCATACACCAAATCAGTTCCAACAGAACCATTTACTAAGTTTTTAACATGACCCTCGCGCCAACGCGGAAATACAGAGTTTTCTTTAAAGTCTTTGTTGTTATGGTCAGCTGACACCTTAGCCGTAGGCACGTTAAGGTCCTTTAGTTTAGTAAAGTTATATAAACTAACATTTCTGTTTTCTGGATACAGCCTCATTGTATCGATAAAAAGCCGTTCCGGTTTCCCAATGAGCTGAAAATTTTGCACACCTGTATTAATCGCGTGGCAATGCTTATGATGACGTGGAGCTGGTCTAATGATGGAGCTGGAAAGCGGTCATAGGAACTCTATAATGAAACAGTCTTGAAGAGTATTTACCTATACTTTGGTCTCACAATAAAAGATTGTCAAAATTCAACCTATTTATTTTGAGTTTAGTTATGAAAATGAATTCTTATAAAATTTTGGTAAAGTGATAATTTTGGTAAAGTAGACAATAACTACTGGAAGCACTTACACGAATGTTTTGTGTAATAGCAAAAATGCAATTAAATACCTAAACTTACAAAAAACAAAAAAAAAACCAAAGTACCGGTCGTAAAATAAAAATGAATACATCGTACAAAAAAAAGAACACCTTCTGGTGGGATTCGAACTCTAGACGCTCAAGTCAATCAGATCTTTTTAAAAACAAATGTGATTATAATATATCCTTTGACAATGCTGGTGAAAAAATTCTTCTGTTGTATGTCATAATAGAAAATAAAATTCCTTTGTTATTTCATTGTCACTACAAACACAAAATGGTCGTAAGAGCCATATAATCCAAAGGCGCTTAGGCCCTTTGTGCTAACTCCGCCATTTTAAAAAAATTCAAAAAAATGGCTTGACTCGATTTTCATATGTTTTCTGAACCTGCTCCCGAAATTTCTCGGGAATCGGTTGAGAAATGCGACCTCTAAACACACAGACATACGAAAGCATTAGGTACTAACATAGACTATTTGCATTTAAGATCATTCGAGACCATGGATGGAATTGTACGTACTGCGTACAACTTTCGTGTTCGAGACCATGGAATTGTATGTTCCGAGACTAACTCTAGAAAAAAAAACATGCTGCTATCTATTCTAAGTACCTATATGAATACTTACCTGTCTAACTTTACCTAATTAATTATTGTGTGAACATTCTACTATTATTAAATTAGCAAAAACCTTGAATGTGCAAAAAGTTTAGGTAGTACCTAGAGTTAGAAACCAATAAGGTTGAGATTATAAAACAACATAACCTCTATGAGTAGGACTTGTTTTTTACTCACAATACACTAGCTGTACCCGCGGACTTTGCTCCCCATGCGAATTTCGGGATAAAGAGTACCCTTCCCCGAGTTTCTAACTGTATCCGTACCAAATTTCATCCAAATCGGTTCAGTAGTTTAAGCGTGGAGAGGTAACAAACAAACAAACAAATATACAAACTCACTTTCGCATTTATTATATAAGTAGGAAATAGGACAGGTACTAACAACGGATTATCTGTACTGTCAGCGATATATTACGTTTTCATGTGAACTTTTTAATGCAGTGTAGAGTTAAGTTCCGTGCGAAGTAGGTGGTGGGGGTAATGAAATCTATTGCAGGGCCCACGAAAGTAGAGACCAGCGCCCATGGTGGCCAAAAGTAGCAATTATAGGGGCGCTATACGAAATTCTGTCAAAGCTGTCAAACAAACTTTTTCAATGGAGATTTTTCAATGGGATTTCGCATTTCGGTTGTGGACGGAGTGATTATATGTATAGGTACTCTTTGGGTTATGGCTGTTGTGTCGTAAACTGCAAGAATACTGGAAAAAATAGCAAATGCAAGTTTTATCGATTTTCAACAGCAATTTGGAAACTAGAAAAACGCGAGAAATGGATAGCTGCCGGTCAAAAGGAAAAAGTAACAACATGACCTTAGTTTTGATGCAAATCCTATAAATTAATCTCATATATCCCTATAATTTCAATAGTTACGTGGGTATTAACAAATCTTTTTAGTATTTCAGTACTGACTGATTGATGCCATGGCACCCAAAACCACATACTGTAATCAATGTGTGATGTGTGCAGCGATCATTTTATTGGTGGCAAAAAATCATACGAGCAAGTCAACCCCAGTTATATAGCGACGATATTTCCTGCAATATATTATTCAAAAATAAATTATCTGAAGCTTTTTCATGTTGCAGACGTTTTATGGAACGGACAAAGAAAAGCTTTATCACGTTACAGACGTGTTATGGAACGGAGAAAGAAAAGAGAACTATCCAAAACCGTACAAACCTACCAAATACATACACCCATTAATAACTCATTAGAACCATGTCATCAAGAAAAAATTAGTTAAAAAATTGATCAGGAATGTCAAGTTGCTATATTTTCGGAAATGACCAATATAGAAAGAACATTTACGTGTAATAGATATATTTATAACCAAAATGTGATGCTTATGATAACACTCATTTCGTGCTGAAAATAATAATTTAGTTTATTACTAGCGATACTTTATCAGACCATTAATATATGCTCACTATTGTTAAATGAAACCATTAAAGTACCTAGCCTTTTTTTTGCTTAATTTACAATTAAACTACAAACAAACATTTAGTAAACACACCCTGCCTGATGGAAACAAAATAAAACACTTTTTTAAATTGTAGTTACTTCATTCAATTTTAGTTAACGAAAACGATTTCGCAAGCCTTTAACTAAATAAAATACAGTAACACAATTAAATTTAATGTATTAAACATTTAAAAATACACTTTTGAGTACAAGCTTTTATTGTGATACCTACCAAAAATAAGCAACTCATGAAGTTAGAGGGTAACACAAACTCGATGGAGTTACGTCGTTTTTTACTCGACCACCTTCCGTCTCAGTGACCAGACCCTAAACATCGTTCTACCATATTAGGTACGATGATTTTGTAGGATATGGTTTTTTGTGTTATTCATATGTTTATTATTTGCACGCCTCATAAGTGGAGCGATGAGGTTGTGCATTAAGTACCTACTCTCAACGTTGACTACAGGTGGTCTTTATTGACCTAGAAAAGGCCTACGGTAGGATCCCAAGAGAAGTACTTATTATGGGGATGTCTGCAACAAAAGCTTGTCCCTCTTAATTGTATCCGGCTAATTCAAGATATTTAACTGAGAGTGAGTAACGCAGGTTCAATCTACAGCAGGAGACAGGTTTAAGGTTGGAGTGGGTCTACATCAAGGGTCTGCGCTGAGCCCCTACCTGTTTGTATTAGTGATGGATGCCCTTACATCTGGCATACAGTGCTGTGTGACGCTCTCTGGATTAGGTATGTTATTTACAGATGACGTCGTACTCATAGGAAAAGAAGGGGAAGGAAAGAATCCAAGACAAACTGGACAAAGTTGCAAAAGACGCTGGAAAATGCCGGTATAAAAAATAAAAATTTGCCGATCTTAAACAGAATACATTTTCTGCGATTTTGGGAGAACTTTTAGTGCTACAACTGTCAACATCTGTTACGCCTCGCTGCCCCTTACCCTAGACCAGTGGTTCCCAAACTTATTTTGTCTACTGCCCACTTTGAGAATAAATATTTTTTTAGCGCCCCCATTTTTTCACCTATTTAAGAACCACTATAACTTCAAATTAAATTAATTAATTATTGTGACCTATATATGTATATTAACGGAGAATTCTAAACGAAACTTTAACTATAACCCGCAACTTGAAACCTGAGCGCAGTAGGTAACATACAACGGCGCTTAGGTCTCAAGTTAACTCTTACGGGCTCCACCTGCCAATAAGAATGATTATTGAAACGCAACTTTATAGTATTAAAACAGAGTATCTTTTATTAAAAATATAACTAAAATAATCAATCCTTATATAAAAACTAATGTGAAGGATGAATCTGATGCTGTTTAATAAGTTTGTTGATATCAGGTTCCAATTTACTCAAGAACAGTCGCAAGTCGCCACGTTCGGTAACAAGCAAACGATTTCTCTTTTTAGTAAGCAGTGTTGTCACAGCACTAAATCCACGTCCTCCTAGCTAAATAAAGCTCCTAGCAAAAAAAATATTTTTACTGGGTCTCTTACCGCCCTTGAGACCTGCAGCGCCCACAAGGGGGCGTTATCGCCCACTTTGGGAAAGACTGCCCTAGACCAAACTACACTTTTCCATACAAACGTATCTAGCCTACGTTTTATTTCAAAAGACATGCCCGATTTCGGCAAAATTTTGTAATTTAAAGGATATTGCATATAGTTAATAGATTCAGGTGTTACTTTGCGGAAGTCAAAGCTACATACTATGTGTATATCTTATACCTTTAAACGAGCAATTCTTGTATATTTATTTATTTATATATTTATAAATTTCTGTGATCTCGAAAACGGCTCTAACGATTTCGCTAAAAATTGGTATGTGGGGGTTTTTGGGGATAAACAATCGATCTAGATTAGTCTTATGTTTGGAAAAACGCGTGTTTTCGAGTTTTCATTCGTTTCTCTTTCCATGCAGAATATGGTCGCTAATTTCGGCGCACCGGCCGCCATCGGCCTAGCTCAGTGGTTAAGGATGCTGACCGCTAGGAAGAGTGTTACGGGTTCGAATCCCACTCGGTGACTTACTTTTGTTTTTTTTTTTATGTTCAAGTTTATATATAATTTTTTATTTTGTACTGTTTTTAGACAAGTTTAAAAAAAATAGTTAATGTTTGAGATGTAACCGACCGAGCAAAGCTCGGTCACCCAGGTACTAATATACTATACCAGAAAAGCTGGTGGCTGAATCACACAAAGTAATTCAAATTACATAGTATGGATATTGCATATAACCTGGTTTTCACAGTCAATGAGTCAAAATATGAACTTGAAATAGAATATAGTGTGTTAAATCATTTTTGACCATCAGTGTGAAAAATTATTACATCCTTATATTTTTAACCGAAATCTGACATGTGGTTTCGAAATAAAACGTAGACTACGTTTGTATAAAAAGTCTGGGGTAAGGGGATTTTTTAAGTACCTTGGATCAATCTTGCAGAGCGACGGAGACGTGGATAAAGATGTCACCAAAAGGATAAACACCGGATGGCTTTAGTGGCGACAAGTCACAGGAACAACTTGTAATAAGCGACTCCCATTGCGGCTTAAGGGAAAGGTTTATAAATGCTGTATGGGGCGGAATGTTGGGCGACCAAAAATGAAAGAGGAGCATAGGTATCGAAAATAGATAAGATCCGAAACACATATTAGACGCATTTATAAGACGAAATTTAAAGATTGCTCCAATACTGGATATGTTGAAAAGCCATTCGCGGTGAGACCGCGTGAGTGTTTTGCAGTTTATGCTAATACTCTCCGCTGCACTCTTTTCTGTCTGCTGACCCTAAGACTGCCAAACTTAGGCTGGGAATGCTGGGATATAAGATGTTGTGCCGCTTGTAGTCAGTCCGAAAGTTATAAAAGTACCTATACAGGGTGTAATTGTATTCGTTGGCAATATTTTAGGTACCTACTGCTTATACCTGATTAACCGAGCGAGCGAAGCGAGCGAGGTCTCTTAATCGAGTTGGGGGCGAAAACACATTGTATGTATGTATGTATGTATATGTATGTATGTTTGTACCGCGATAACAGCCGAACCGATGGTTTGATTTTGATGAAATTTGGTAGGCATGTGGAAAATATCAATAGAATTTTCAAGTTCGATGGGCATCAAAATCGGTTCAGTAGTTTTTGAAATATTAATAAAAATTTCCGCGATTATGTAGCAAACGATACCATTGCGCGTTCTAACTTTGAATAGCACCATCTAGGGGTTATTTAGGAAACTGAATTCGAAAAATAATCGCGAGGCCTAAGTTTGCGGTGAACTACTAGGTAGTTTACTAAATTTAGCAATTTTGTTGAGCGAACTATGGTTCAATCGATATCGCTGCTTGTCTGTGTTTCTGTTGTATGTAGTATTAGTAATAATGCCACAAACTGACAAGAGTTCAGCGGCTACCAAAGCCCGCGAAGTAGTTTTATGTAGAGACTCGCAACTAAGGGAATATGCCAGTAGGTACTTCTCGTGCCAATAAGGGCTTTGTCAGCCAGAAACTTCGCCCGAACGCTCCAAACGCTTGTGTTCACAGCGTGAGTACGCAAGGGAAGTACAAAAGCAGGAACTATACCCTGAATGAACGCTTAAAGCGCTAGCGTTCAATGCGTGAGCACGCTGTGGAGATTCGAGGGCACGAATCCTTACCAGAACACGGTTCCCATCCCACGCATGACCCGGTCGTGGAAGACTGGCCAAGAGTCATGCTCACGAACGCAAATTCCATTGTCGCTTGCCTGGGCAATAAATGTGCACAAATCGCAAGGACTCACTTAAAAAATAAGTCGTAGATGTTGGCGTTGGCCCAAGAGCCAAACTAACCCAACACTATACCGAAGATGTCCCGGATATCAGCCTGTACGAGATTAGGATGGCTCTCAAACAGCTTAAAAAAGCAAGGCGCCGGGCGAGGATGGAATCACAGCAGAGCTTCTGAAAGTGGGCGGAACGCTGCTACTGAAAGTCCTTCAGAGGCTCTTAAATTCCATTCTGCTCAAGGGTGTAACGCCAGAAGCGTGGAACAGGGGTGTGGTGGTCCTGTTCTTCAAAAAGGGAGATAACACTCTTTTGAAGAACTATAGGCATTAGGCCTATCACGTGTCTTAGTCATGTATATAAGTTGTTTTCGAGGTTCATCACGAATCGTCTCGTAAACAGGTTTGATGCCTTCCAGCCTCCCGAACAAGCCGGTTTCCGTAAAGGCTTTAGCACCATGGACCACATTCATACGCTGCAGCAGGTTATAGAGAAGACGAGGGAGTATAACCGGCCGTTATGCTTGGGGTTAGTGGACTATGAAAAAGCCTTCAATTCGATCGAAACATGGACCGTGCTTCAGTCTCGGCGTATTGATTATCGGTATATCGATGTGTTGAAGTGCTTATACAGTAACGCCACTATGTCAGTCTGAGTACAGGAGCAATGGACGACGGCAATTCCACTGCAGAGAGGTGTAAACAGACGTTGTATATTTGCAACTATTCACCGTTGCACTAGAAGATCAAGCTTCTGGAATTAGAAGGATTTGGCATTGACATCAATGGCGAGTATATCACTCACCTTCGATTTATCGATGATATCGTTGTCATGGCGGAATCGATGGAAGAGTTAAGTATATATGTAAAATAAAGTCACTGTCATAGCCTAGTGGATTAGCTCGTTGAAATGGCAGCGAGCATAGTTGCTCGCAGACCTAAACCGAGATTCCCAACAGGTGAGTCTTAAAATGAACATGGACAAAACGAAAGTAATGTCGAATGTCCATGTTGCGCTCCTACCTGTTTGTGTTGGGAGCTCCACCCTCGAAGTTGTATACCAGTATATCTACCTGGGTCAATTGATCCAGGCAAGAAGCTTCAGCTTCGAGGAAGAGGTCTTTTGACGAATCCGACTCGGCTGAACAGCGTTCGGGAAGCTATGCAGTGTCTTCTCGTCAAAAATACCTCAGTTTTATAAGACTAAAGTTTACAAACAATGTGTGTTACCAGTGATGATGACTTATGGATCTGAAACGTGGTCCCTTACTATGGGTCTCTCATAAGAGGGCTAAAGGTGCAACTCGGTATGGAAAGGGCTAAGCTCGGTATTTCTCTGTGCGATCGAATCAGAAATGAGGAAATTCGTAGGAGAACTAAAGTCACTGTCATAGCCTAGCTGATAAGCTCGTTGAAATGGCAGTGGGTAAACACATAGCGCGACGAACTGATGGCCGATGGGGCAAAAAGGTACTCGAATGGCGACCACGTACTGGCAAGCGAAGCGTAGGACACCCACCCGCAAGGTCTGTCGACCTGACCAAGGTCACTGGAAGCCGCTCTAGATCGGTCATTTTAGAAATCTTTGGAAGAGGCCTATGTCCAGCAGTGGACGTTATGTGGCTGAAATGATGATGATGATGGATGAGACGTAGGCGTAAAATAGTTAGCGGCTGGATGTACATACGTTGCTCTTTCAAGATCCAAATGTCTTACGGATATTGAATTAGATCCAGGTTTTGATTTAAATTGTTCGGAAAAATTAAAAATATTATACTTTTGCAACTCAGAATAGAAGAAAGAAGGTTGGAAAATCTGTTTCCTGCAACGGTATCGAATCGGTAGTGAATAATGTATTACAGTTTCATTAAATCACAGTTTCACTAGACATTAAAATTAATTTAGTTTTGGAATAATATCGCAAGGTCTAAGTTCGCGGCGAACTACTAGTACAAAGTAATTTAAGACTAATAAAACTTCAATCAAAAGTCGTCATTTTCATATTACAGAAAATCTCTAAACATGCGTTAGACTCTTTGATAGATACCATTACTGCAATTATAAATAAAAAAACTAATCGTCATTAAATTCATAAAAAAGAAATTAATTGTAAGTAGTATCAATTTCGTCGCGTCGTAGTACACTAACATTCGTTCCTACTTCAACGTACCTACTATCCTCAAGCTGTGCCTCAAGCGTTCGTGTGACACGACCCGTCCCCATTTGACTTTCAACCTTATTCGCGTCATTTAAAGTCTACTTTTGTATGCCGGACGCGCCCGCCGTATTGTAGCGGGGTCGCTGACCTTGCGGCTCGTGGGTATCAGTGAGCGCGCACGACTCAAAGTGTTTTGATACTTTGGTTATTTTTCTTGCTTTTTGATACTTTTTAATTACTGCATGCTTTTTGATACTTTATAATTGTAGTGTTGTTACCGTACAAAATATCCTTTACGTGAATATGTTAAAAAGTTAAATTAATGCTAATGATTTCAATTGCACCCTGTATACCAGAAGATGGCAGAATGACGTTGACGTCACTAGCACCGGATTCGGAGGCTAAAGTCATTTATTTTATGTTAGTAGGTTAATTGTAAGTAGGCTATAAGTATATTTTCCTGACTGTCAACTTTTAACGCGAATATAATTTTCCTGCAGAACATTGGCTACACACTACACATTGGATATACAGATACATTTTCTATATCCCTGACGGGGTAGACAGAGCCCAGGGCCGCAAGACCCAAAGGCCACGCTTAGCGTGATGGTGGGCGTTAAGATGCCAAAATGAATCGAAATAGGTTGCTAGCTAGCCGCATCGCCTTTTCCCTGGATTGACTTTTACGATCTGCACGCTGCTATGACAAGCAGCTGGTACATTTTAAGTTTATTTCTCTCCCAGATCAGCATGGAAGACAATCAGGTTGATATTGATACACGCATTATATTATAGATAGATTGAGATGGCTACACGCATTTTTATTTCATAACATTAGATGCGTGGTCAGAACGTTCTGGAGATATAAGTGCTTGTTACGATACATATTTATGTCATAACTTTTGAATAAAAATGCAAAAAACCGAGGCCACGACCGCTCTGCTCACGTCACGACCGGGTCTCGTTTCGGCTCCTGCATGTTATTATGAAGTAGATCATAAAAATAGAACCGCCGCGTAATTGTTGATTACATTTGAATAACCAATTAACTTGTTTATTATTACCCACACGTTTATAAAAACACCGTAAGCTAGGAAAATCATTGAGATGAAGTCAAAGTCCGAGCAAAACATTTCTAAGCAGCAAATAAATGATAGGGTATAAGATACCTAAAAAACTAATGAATTCTATTAACAAAAAAAAAACGCGAATCGTTGCATACACTGATACTTTAAATACGTATTCTGTGGCAGTGATTATTAGGTACGATAAATCATTGTTGCTGCTTTACATACAAAAAGTATCCATAGGTAGTTTTCTAAGTTCTGTGTTCATAATTCAAGTGCTTGGGCGACTGAGACCTGCCCGAGCGATCCGTGATCTTCTACTTATATAAGGTGTAACAAAATATACTGAAACTATTTTAGGGGTGAAATCAGTCCGTGATAGTAAACAACTTTGCCCAAGAATATGTCCAAATATGAAAAATAAGTTTTGGCTCTCCATATAAACTCGGATCAGCTGATCGGTCAACTTGTATGGAGGGCCAATACTTTTCATTTTTCGATACTTGTTACTTCGAAAAAGTTGTTCAGTATCATAGACTGAATTCACCCTTAAAATAGTTTCAATATATTTTGTTAGACCTTATAAATAGAGTAGTTTGTGAGCCTATATATGAATGAATATTACTAGTTTTATTTTTGTACCTATACTTAGTAACAAATACACGTAAGTTATGCATTAGAATTTAATTGAAATAGCTGGGCATAGAGAAAGTTCCCTGTTTACAACCTGTGCTGTGAAATTGGCTATAGTGGAAAAAAACTGTTTGACGAAATCCATCGAAATTAATGCATTTGTATAATTAATGGTTGTCCGAATTTCCACGGCTCACTTTTTAAAATTCTAAATCAAATAGGAAAACTATTTCACTCTCTATTAACAAAGCATTTTTGTCACATAATTATTACGTACCTACTTATAAGATACTTTGTAGTACTTACCTAGCCTATAATCACAGATTGTAATAAGTTACTAGACGTAACTCTAGCACTACGAGTAAATATTGAATACCTACGTCTTTCTGTCTCACGCATGGTAAGTAATAGCAGGGCCTCGTGTCGTGTATGAAATGAACTGAACCTAGAATCTCGTAGGTAATTAGTATTTAAGTACACATTGGAAGAAGATCCACTTATTCGTTTATTAGGAATTTAGGATGATTGCTGAAGATACTGTAATTACTGTTTTTAAGTAAGGCGTGCCAAAATATTTTTGGTCAACAAACTCTACTGTATGTATCTCGTACTTACACAAGTGTTACTATATACTTAAATAGCTTTGGATCCGAATAATTAAAGAATAAATAAACTTTTAAAATAGGTGTCCTATATGTATACTAAGGTAAGTAAAGTAATGACATGTGTACGTAAAGTCTGGATTCGATATTGATGAGATAAATTAAGAATTGGGAGAATAGTTTTTATTATGTTTACCTAAGTAATTAAAAGTCGGAACCCAAAATGTTAACATATCTTGTCTAGTATAATTGTAATAGGTTTTTATAACATAATATTTCTATAAGTAAAAAGTGTAGAATACAAAAAAAATGGTAATCAATTATGTTTTTATTAAGAATAACCGGCCTATATGTCGGGCTACGCGCAGAGAAGGGTTCCGTAGTTGCGAATGCCGATTGCAGACTTTGAGTTCACACCTCACGGTTTAACGAGTAAAAAAGTAAAAACGCCTTCACACGTTGAAAGCCGAGTAAAAATCATGTTGTTCCGTTTAGGCCATGGGGGTCACAGGTAGTTATTTATTAAATCGAATTTTATTCAAATGTGTATGAAATTTTTATATCCCGAGTTTCTACATTTTATTAGTTGGTTGCCTATAACTCGTGCCTATAACCCTACTTAGCTCTGATAGTGGGAATAAACAAATAAACCATCGACACGTAAAGAAGAAGAAGTTAGAGGCCTTAGAACTTTATATCAACGATACACTATAGGTTGGTCAAGTAATCTAAAAAAAATTAAGATTTAATTTAACCACTTGGATGGCGTGTTTGATATATGCCATGACAAATTACAGCTTTTTAGTACTTATAGTCTCTGAGTAAAACCGCGGACGGACAGATAAACAGAAAGGCATGGCGAAACTATCTTGTTAACTACGGAACCCTAAAAATACCTACATAAAGAATACAAAAAATAAATGTATTCCATTTAACTTATGTTATGAAGTTAAGTTTAAAAATATGCAAATTAAGCCCTCAATGTTTATAAATTAGATACCCGTAACAACAACAGTTCCAAAAATAGAATGACGTTAGTTATATCATGAAAATACACTACGACGACGACGTAAATATAATTTTTTAAGATTCTGACGTCTAATTTGAGCTGACGAAACTGTGTGATGCGTTATTTTTATATTATCAGATATGTAATAATATAGGTACAGGTGCTTTTTAATTTGGTAAAAACTTACAAACATTTTAAGGTATGATTCAGTCCATCATTTGGAATAACGTATACATGTATGTAAAATTTTAAACAAAACACAAACAGCAGCTTAGGTAAGAAAGAATGGCAAACACACACATACTTACACGTGTGACGAAAACGACAAAAATTATATATACTCATGGGCAAAAATTTGAAGTATAAAAGAGATTTATATTATTAAGTATAATACAGGAAGATTTATTTTAAATAAGTAATCGTACATACCTACTATCAGATAAGTACGCAATATTACAACATCTTAGTGGACAAATAAATACCCTGTGGAACCCGTCCGCAACCGCCAATACCAGACACAATAGAAAGACAATGGAACGTGGGCATTTATTAATGCCATCGGGTCTTTACCGCTAGCAATAAGCATAAGGAGGACTTACCTACTCTTTAAAACGATCGACTGAGAGGAATAGAAATTAAAATACACAAAATGTATTTAAAACTATATTTTTGATTTAAATTAAATTAGGTACTTACTTATAATTATAATACTAACTCTTTCTTAAGTAAAATCGCAGAATAAGTTCCCATTATTTATATCACAAATAACACCATGTCTAGTAATATTTTTTGTAGGTAAACTAAACTTTATAATAAAATCATTATTGACACTAAAAATTGAATTAAAATATCACCTTTTGAGCTCGTTGATGATACAACATTGCTAAAGATAAAGATTCTATACTGAATTCAACTTCAAACCAGGTATATTCTATTCATTATTCTCTCGGTTTAACGTACTACAATTCACAGATTAAAGAACGTCTTTGTTCTTTAATCTAAGCTGTAATTATTGTTTCTTATTTGTATTGTTCAGTATTCAATCACCATAGAATGACATGCATTGAAGTGGCTCTGCAAATCTTTGGTGCCTCCGCAGCGTGTCATTCTTATCGTTGTCTTATCGACTGCACTGCACCTCATCCCTCCGAATTACATGGAGGTGATGACATCAACCAATCATACAGCTCCGTTAGAACACGCGCTCGTCGTCGATTGGTTGCAGCATCCTCTAGTGTAGTAACTGCTGATTTAATCGATATCAAGTTTTCTAAATGCGCCAACTGTGCCATAAATGTCGTTGTCCATGATCGGCGCAGGGGTAGTATTGCATAGCACACTGAGGTTTCTGAGGTAGTCTCTGACTTCGTCCACGCGGTTCTTCCATTTCTTGGCAAGCACGTCGATAGACTCCTCGTCACCGCCCCACTCTGCGGGCAGTACTCGGGCGGGTATGTGCTCCAACAGTTCATCGACTTGTGAATGGATGTAATACTGAAAAAAAAAACAGTTGATTTGGTAGACTGTAAATACTGGTTTACTGCAGTCACAGTACCTACTTATTACTCAAGTTCTAGACTGCAATCAATAATTACGGGGTCCAGATATTAAATCAGTTCCTAATGCTATCAATTACCTACTTGTAAGAGTAATACTGAGCAGCTTTACGAAAGCAGATGGAATTAAGCAATGGCAACCTGTCTTCAAAATATAATACTACATCTGGCAATGGCAACCAGTTAGCTAGGCCCGACCTATTGCAGGAGATCGCAAGCGATTAAATTAATTATATTTATGACGACAGAGCCAAGCCTCATGCAGCCTGCAATTTCGAGTTCCTGCCACAGCCGTACGTGGAAAAATTCTTGCTTATTACAACAAATTCCAATCATGACACAAGTCCAAGTTGCTTCAATTATTTATGTTATGTAATTGTTATTTTATGACTGTGATATAGTATCATAAAAAAAAATGCTTTAGAATTCTCAAAGGTTTTACGATATAAAGCACCTATCCAACTATAAGATATATCACTATGTCCTTCAACACTGTTGTAATTGTTTTAAATATTTAAGTAAGGGCAGGACTTTGACCGTTAAGACCAAGAAAAGGGAGGACAACTAACTAATAGGTCACCTCAGTTATTGACAGTACTTATAAATCAAGCCAACCAAGCAAATACGTTTATAAGAAAAGTGTGAAATATTTACCCGTCTCCTGATCTTCTCATTGACGCATGACCTCATTAGCTGCAGCGAGGAGGCGAGGAAGGGGCGCGCGCCAACCACGTGGATTCTCTTCATCCTCTGAGGGTAGGCCGCCTGCGCCAGGTGGATGCTGCGCCGAACGGCGTTGGCGGCAGCCATGACGCGCGCCGCCAGAGACCCACGAACGTGTGTCACCTAACGACAAAGTTTTCTTATAAATATGTTGAAAAACGTTGTATGGCACATATGTGAACTGTTCATTTCAAATTTCGGCTCCAGAGACACAAGCGCAGGCTTTGCCCGCTTGAGAGTCCAACCACTGCCAAAAAATTAACTACTTCACCATACTTGTATCATATTCATAAACTACTATATTATATCCTCATTCCGCGAACTACGTGTATTGTAGTTTACAATAATATAGGTTGATTTGGTAGGTAATTAATTTTATATTGAACTTAATTAAATCAAATGATCGTTTGAGGAGATTGCGGAACTGGTTATCTCTACTACTCGCAAGGCTTTGTCGATGTTTTTATCGTGGGACACTAAATACATTTAAGAAATAACAGATCGTTATCTAAAGCTAGGTTAGTTTGTTTAACTTAACTAAAACTTAAGCAGATTTCAATTTATTCGTTTTAAGTACATCCAAGTTCATCACTTGCGTCACCAGCGGTCACCTTCGCTTTGCCAAAAGAAATCATAGCCAGCTAAGTACTTTCAACCTAAACCTAAAATGGTCTGCTAAATTAACAATGCAAAGATTAACGACTCGCCTAAATTAATTATCATCAGCTTATTGAAATATATAAAATTTTCAACAACTATGGCTTTTACACTTTTTATCTATCTCCAATCTTTCTGAAAAATCTGAATCAGCAAAAATCATTTCTTTTGCTCACCAACTATCAGAAACACCCACACACTTTAAAAAAATTACATAAGTAACTCCAGCGCTGAAGGCGGAAACAGTTTTACTTTTAAACTGGCTAAAACTCCCAATAATATCTGTCAAGATGCTTTTGGGCTTATGTTGTTACTCACCATCATGTCCAGACTTGACTTGGACAAGACCTTCTCCTGAACTATGGAGAAGGAAACGGAATGAAAGGCATGCGCTGAGCATGGACGTGGCGTGCGCTGCCGTCCGAAATAGTCCGAATGAACACACCCAGCGTGTATTATACATTTTTGAAAATCGATCATACAGCTCATTGCTAGGCAAAACTGGGAGATAGACAAAAATAGTGATAAGCAAAGTTGTAGAAAATTGTATCAGCTTTCATTATGTAGTAGGTACAACAAAATTTCGTAAGACGCTTTCGTTTTCGAGATGTAAGCAAAAAACCAGAAAACGGGACTCCTTAGCCTCCCATCACCCTCTCGGGCTCACCACGTAGTTGTTGAGAGTATGTTTATCTTCTAACTAGTCTAAACAAGCTTTCGACTTTTCCACATGGCCCTTTTGAGTACTTATTGACCGAACTATTACGTTATCGGAAATTAGGGAGCAAATGTGTTAATTATCTGTGATCTTTAAGGTTAAAAAGGTAATCATATTTTCCACGAATCTAAGACTATCCACGTACCATAATCTTTCTCTAGGATCGTAAAATCGTAATGTAACTAAATATCGTCAAATTACTTACTGAGAAAAACCACATTCAACTTATAACGTTAACCTGTTTCCTATCGACGGTATAAAATTTGGTCATTCCAGTGTAGAGCCATTCTAAAGCTCATTTTCAAAGCTTTGAACCCAACTGTTTTAATATCGCCATTAGCATCGCCAAACAATTAACAGACCAAACGATGACCCAAGGCATCGTGACGTAGTTCGAGGCGAGGTATGGTTATTATTTTGACAGGTGCAAAAGTTATTTCGTACCTCCCAAATAAAAACATCTCCGGCGATAAAGGTTTCGTCGTGCATCCTGGCATCGCTGACCAGCAGGATGGCTCGAGCAACATCCGCGATGTCTGCTGAGCTCTCTGGGTAGTTGGGCCGCACACGCAGGACGGTCACTCGGTAGCCTTCATCTGTCACTTTTGGTAGAGGCGCTATGTCACTGTGTAAGACAAAAAAGTCAAATGAAACCAGTTACAATTCGAAAAGGGCAAAACCCGTACCTTATGTGATATATTTTTGTGGACTAGGATTGCACTCAGACTTGCATATTCTAACCCTCTTATTCATAAAAATAACCATTTGCTAAATCTATTTTAGTTATAAAATGTTTTGTCCTTTTCCTTCTTTTCGTAATTTGACATAGAAAGGACGAGATGAAACATATTTTAACTAAAACTGGTTTAGCATACGTTTGTTAATATTTGCTATGCAGTAAGTACTACAACATTTATTTTGTCTTTACATTTATACTCAAATGTTGAAGAAAGGTCGAACGTTTTGTTTGCATATCGCTAAAATAAGTAAATATCATGTGTATCGAAAAAAAAATTATACATCATCATATCAGCCACAGGAAGTCCTCTGCTGGAAATAGGATATCCTTGGGGGAGGCCCCAAGGCTATCCAAAACGATCGGTCAGAAGCGGCCTGCATCCAGCGCCTTCCTGCAACCTTTCTCAGGTCATCTGACCACCTAGCAGGTGGGTATCCTACGCGGCGCTTGTCGGTACGTGGCCGCCATTCGAGAACCTTTCTGCCCCATCGGCCATCGATTCTTTGCGCTATGTGACCCACCCATTGCTACTTTAATGAGCTAATCCGCTTGGCTATGTCATTGACCTTCGTTCTTCTACCAATCTGGTTTTATTTTTGTACATAAAGTGCTTGAATGTACTAAGGAACAAATATTTAATTCTAAATAAGTAGTTTCTATTTACTCCACACACGTATCAGGTAGCTCCTACTATTGTGGTCCAACGACAAAGAATGAGTTTTCACATGGCATACTAAGAATACGTTTGGGTACTTTACGAGCAGTTAATTGTCTTTGTTAGATAGGTATCTCGATTACGGCACGTACTTCCATGTAATTTGTTTACGTGTTTTTTTTACCAAACCATTATTTCACGCAACTAAATTCAGCTGGTAAGACAAAACAAAAGAAGTTTCGAAAATTTTGATGCCTTCCTGAGATAGCCGACAACACAAAGTCGATTAAAGCTTACAGCCGATCATTTACAGATTGGGCCCCTTGGTTTCCAGCCGAGAATAGATCCACTCCATCTATCTCCTGATGTTATTCGTATATCCCTAAGAAGGGTTGATGGCAGCCAGGTCGGTTTTGAAATACAGACAATGGTTCCGACTTTTGTTTTCCCCTTCACACGGCCTTTAGCTTGCATGGACGAGCACTGATAGCGCAGGCTAGGCACGGAAGCAGCACATTCATCATCTCATCTTTAGGTCTTTTTGTCTCCACTGCAGGAGCACGACCCTCTCTGTACTACCAGAGCCATACTTGGCCATAGCAGCCAGAGGGCTTTGGCCGACACTCTCCACGTTGACCAGACGGATTAAAGAGGTCTCATTGATGTTTATAACTTGCTTGTTAGCTTTGAAGCAGCACAGCTGAGGATCTATGGGTATGGGACGTGCTAGTTTGAGGAGGAGCTGAATTCTTACATGAACTGGCAGGCGTTGTTAAGCGGGGGTTCGCTGAGCGAGCGGTGCTCGTACAGGTCTCGGTGGCGGGAGCGGGTCATGAAAAATGACTCGAGCTTGTTGCGCGCGCGGTCCATGTCGAGCCGGCAGCCGCGCACGAACAGCTCCAAGAATTTTGTATCTGTGGACAAATACTTTAATGCTAAAATTCGTATGGTTCTTAAATTACTTAATAAGTTTAATCTAGGGATATAACAGTACAGTATGTACTTTAGATGACTTAACTACGAGCCTAGTTTTTGGCGCAGTCATTAAAAATAGAAATAATTTTTTTGTCCTCCCACAGAAAATCCGTTGGGCTGGTTGGTTTGGAGATATGACTGGTGGATTTTTCTATTGTTTATCAGTAATTATTTTTATACTGAATTTGCTCCAAAAATGTTTGTCTCTTTAAGACAGAGATCTATAAACGTATATCAAATAATGGAAATCCTTACAACTTGTAAAAAAAATCATAACGTTGGACTTCTGGTTATTTTAGGATAAAAAATATATATGGCGAATGAATTGGTATAAGTAGGTACTTATAGGTTGTAGACCTAGATCACGTTTTACAAATTTTATATCGTAAAAATCTCATTAAAAATCTCCGTAGTCTAAAGGTTTAAGAAGCTACACCTACACATGTTTAAATCAATTGTTTATTTAGTGTAAATTTTTTCAGAATGTAAAATGACGGGTTTATGACCGATTTTAGACGTGCGTAATAGTGTTTTGTTTTTTAAAGTGATACTTAATTGGGCTGTATTTGTAACATTTTTAGTCAGGCAATAATAAAAAACAATTTTGATCTATTTCATTTTATCAGCATTATTCATGTGAAAGTACAACCAACACAATTTTCAATAATTCTGATAAAAACCATAAATTATCTTTGTTTGTAAGGATTGGAAATTAAAAAAAATCTTTATATCTTTTAATATGACGCCCAGATTTTAGGTTTACCTTTCCTTGGCCAAAATAAAAATAAAACTACAATACTACAATTTTTTTATTAAGTATCTAGTTTGATGATGAGTCAGCAGCTCAACACTACTCAAAGTCATTGCAATTTGGTATTCATTACCGCCCGCTGCGTGATGTATAAGAAACGTTGCAAATAAATAACATGAAAATAAAAGGTAATTATATCTCTTAGCCCTATCGGTCAATTCAAGACACTAGCAACCTGTCACTATTTAATTTCCATGTCGTAATATAATGCGAATGGAACCCATTATCTAAACCTAAACCTAGGACTGAGGATAGCATTACGATCACGACCATAAATTGGCTCTGTCTGTTACTAAATTAATAAAGACGTAATACGCTAGAGTCTAAAAATATTCGAGGGCCAATGTTTTTCTAAAATGAATAAAGATATGGGAAATACAATTAAATTGTATGGAAATCCGTATTGTTTAGAGGCCTATAATAAGTTAGTCAGGGTTGTATCAAGGTTGCTATGACTCACGTGATTTTGTGAACGATTTCCTAAATAATTAAATATTTTTTTAAATCTAAAAACCGAGTTCAGCTCTAGGCTAGATTAATGTGGTTGAATGTGGTAATAATCACCACATTGCAATGACTGGACTAGGGTTGTGCTGCTGACTGCTAAGTATCCTTAGCTAAAAGTAATTTTATAGTTTTATTTTGATTATAGTATTAGTCTGGCCAACGAAAGCAACGGCAAATTTAAAAATGTAAAGTAGGTACTCAATCGATTTGATTAAATTTCCATGAGACTAGCTGACAAGTATGCCCTTTTAAACTTTAAAAAAGAATTTTTCAAATTGGTCCAGGCGTCTTTGAGTAATCGGTGAACATAAAAAAAAAACAAAACGTTCCAACGAGATTTGATAATAAATTTATTTAATTGTATCTTTTATTTAAAATAAACCGAATATAATCGTCAACTCGTTTTTTTAGTTTTTTTGATGGTTTGATCTTTGCATTCTTCCAAAAAACTGAGTTAGGGATGAAAAACACGTGTAACAAAGTGGTTTACGGTTTCCCTTTTAGGATTCTTTGTTTGGAAGTTCTTGGAATCATTTTTATTCTTCTGTATAGCCTATCACTCCTTTTAGTTTATTCGTGTATTGAAGGACTAAATAAGTTGATAGCCTTTTCATTGGACAGCATTGGACCCCGAAAAAGTGAGGATGAAATTCCTCACTTTTTCGGGGTCCAATGCTGTCCCCATTTAAAATAAATCATTGGAAAGGAAACGGAGATACATAAAATGTATCTTGATGAAGTCCTAGATAATCCTTCAAACTATTTTATGAACCTGAGCTTTCTACGCACAATAGCTAAAAGTGGACGTTTTTCGCAAATATGCGTAAAAAAGCTTCACCTTTTCACTTCTTCTTCTTTCTTCTTCTTCTAGAAGAAGAAGACTTTAAACTATATTCTAATTTTTGGTCAAGAAATAATGTATGGCCTTAGGCCTTAGAGTAATGGTCCGTTTTTACCGGTGTCTACCTGTGCACTGCATGTCCCTAAAACATACATGCCAATATACATTAAAACGATTATAACCTCTAGGGCCTTTCTAGAGAACTATCTAGACAATGGAGGCCCATTTCAACGACGCACATTATCAACGATTGTATGCACTTTTGTTTGGGATTCGGTTACGTTACGGTAAGTCGGCCAAGGTGTCTTGTGCAGTATTACGTGTCGGGTGTCACATAATTACCTAAATTACGATTCACAATGCGCTATACGGCGGTGATGTGGATTGCTGACGACTGCTGGCGACACTGACATAGATTGGGAGGCTGTCATTGGTCCTAATTGTGTATAATACTGTTACTGACTGTGTTGTTTATTTACATTAAGGTTTCTATACATATAAGTAAAAAAAATGTACTAAAACTAATTTTAGAGTGAATTAAGTCCATGATACTGAACTGACTAAATTAATTCTTTAAATAGTTTCAGTATATTTTGTTGGCCCTTATGTAAGGCTTGGCGCAAACGGGCCGCATAGACCACACCGACCATTTTCCTGTAGTTTTCATAGATTTTGTATGGACTCCCGCACACGGTGACCCTGGTGGTGGTCGCTAAATTAGTAGGAAAGTAATCAGTAGCCCTAATGACTAGGGGTGCATAGATGCCATAGGACTTTAACAATTACTGCTAACATTTTAAGTTAAATCCAGGGAGTACTTTTGTGGCCGAATTCTGTTCTATAGAGTAGAGAACAAGTTATTCTCAACTATGATTGTGGAAACGATGAGCCTTTGTTTTGCAAATATATTATTCAGTGTAATACCCTTTAATAAGTCTAACACTTTCGTCTAGCCTCCACTACCTAATCAATATATGAAAATGTGTCTAGGTCAAAACATGTTCGATTTCAGCGGTATGCTGGTTAAGCACGCCCATTTCATTCAGTTCATAAAAATATTTTTTTCCAGATATTAAAATGTACTGTATGGATTGATAAGAATAAGAACATTTAATATTTAGAAAAATAAAAAAGCCTATTTAAAATTATCACTAGCTTTTCGGGCGCTGCGTGGGCTGCAAGCAGCCCGAGGTCTTTCGTGCGCCTGTTGAGGTAGGCTAAAATATGATTCCAGTTCAGAAAATGGGTAAGTTTGTATGGAGGAAATTTGTCCTTATATGGCGGCCATCTTGGATTTTGAAAAAAAAAACAAATGACGCTCGTCAAATTGGTCACAACCTCCTACATTTTGAAAAAAAAAAACACGCCCCCAACCCCATCCATCTTCGCAGGCCGTACCCCTTCCACATCAGGTTTCCGCAGATCCTCAAATGTCAGATTTTTCTGGTACTCACTGGAGCACCCTCTATACGACCACACATCAACCTAAACCCCTACCACCCGGCAACAGGGCAAACAACTATGGCAGTGAGTCAGTCAGTGGTAATGTAGGTTTTTATTTAAAATTATCATACCTTTACTTACCCCGTTAGAGGTAAAAGGATAGACATAGAGCCCATATACGTTTAGCGTGATAGTGGGAGTAAACATGGAAAAAAAGGAACCAAGATAATGACAGGATTCATCGCCTATTCAATGATTCAGTTTTCCACCCATTTCCTCGATGAGATTTTACGATCAGCGCGGGAAGAGATGCAGCTGGTACATTCTATTTTTTCTCTATTTTTCCAGATCTGCATGGAACAAACATTTTATTACTAATACTTATTTGGTGCATATAAATAAAATTGCAAATTAAATTCTATTGTTTTTATTCTATTATTTGATTTTATATGCACAAAAAAGACATTTAATTATTCCTCCGTGCTTATACAGAAACAGGTAAAAAAAATAATTAGTTATGTTAATCGAACCTTTTGCTTGCAACTAGGAAACTAGGCTTTATCCTTCGGAGCGGAGTCTGGTTTCTAGACAGACCCGAGTAGATGCAAACCGGTCAGTCTATGACTCCATCGCGCACGTTTCCCGCTAATGCCAGCATAAAATGCGACTTACTTCCAATTCTGTTAAACCTTGCTGATAAACTTTTCGACTTTGTTTACACTTTTATCAGTTGCTTCAGTTTACCTGGCAGAATGACCCGGAAAGTACTTAAATAGTGGACGCGTAGATCAGGCATGGCCATAACGACACGATATTTGATATAAGTAGCTACTTCCCTTCTTTCGAACAAGGAAAAACCAAGAATCACTCTAAAGGACCCTCTATATCTCTCTTTAAAAATATTATAAAATTTTACCTAAGTATAATTTTTTTAAATCTACCAATCAAGATAACGGCTTGTCCTCGAGAAATCGCGGAACTGTGTTGGTTTGTGCCATTTGCTTTTATGGAGATACGTCGCAGTAAGGCGTGTATATTTTTTTTAAGGATTTCAAGTTTTCTCTTATGTTTTCCTTATACATATATCTAGATCATCACTCTGATAATTAAAAATATTTTACTCTCGTCACCTTATCATTATGTGATTACAGTGAAGTGCGCAAATATTTTTGACAGGGTAGACACTTTTATCTTACCTAAATTACGAGAACGATTGCAAAACACTAGTATCCGATATTTTAGGGTGCACAGGGTATACAAATTCTGTGTCTGTATTAAATGCACGCTACTGTGTTATTAAATCATAAGCTAGCAACTAAACATAGTTATTTGATTCCACTTTGTCGGTACTAGGCACATTATAGTAAAAAATAATATAATATCTTGATAAGCTTATATTTTATATTACATCTACGCAAGAAATTTTCTAAGTTATGTTATGAGTTATGACGTGACTTTGTTATTGCATTGATAGCAAATTAATATTTTTAAGATAGAGAGATTCAAGATTAATGACTCAAATTTTTCCATATAGATATTTTTTTATTAACCTGTTTCGTCTCAAAGGTCGGCAAAGGATAATTCCTTCCATCTATCTCTGTCCATTTAATTGTCATCGCCAACCATCCACGCTGAAAAAAGCGGTAAGGTCGTCGTCCAAATACGTAGATATACAACAAAAAATTAATAGATAGAAGTTTACAAAAATCTTCTTTGATATTATACGACAGGGTTACTATTGCAGCCTAGGCTTGTGTAGTTGCGTAAAGGCACGAACTGAATTGAAATAAGTACCGTTTAGAAAGGGAAAATAACCTTTGCTCAGAGTAAGTGCGAGACGATTGGGAAAATTAGGGCGGCAATTTTAAAGTAAATACAATAAGTACACACAGTGTTCAGGTCTGTTCACATTTTACATAAATTTATTGCAATAGCATACTGTTATGCAAAACTTTTTAACACACAATATAGTAGTTTTTTTTTCAATAAATGATTATTAGATTAAATGGTGCCTATAAATGATATTTAAATTAAATTGTAGCTTCTTTGTGAAAACATATAAATATAAAAAAACTACTTACCTATAGACTTTTATTAATATTATTAACCTTCACATATAAACGATTACAATAAAAAAACCAAACGAGGAAAATTCTACTTGCTTAATATCAAGTTGAAAATAGATTCTCAATTCTCATTTGCTCATTGCAAGTACCTAACTATTTTTATTCGCAACGCAATAATAAGCAATGCATGCAATTTCCTTTGAAAAGGTCAGTGATTTTTTAATTAATTGTTTTATATTATGAAGCTTATTTTGTTATGAAATAACATTGACTAACCAGTTTGGCTAAATAAAACCTTTTAAAAATTTGCGTCTTTATATACTGACAAATACATTTGTAAACCTTTTATTTGATTGTAATATTTATTCCGTTTTCAATTAAATTAGAAAAGCTAACGAAGCGTTTTTAGTTTTAAAATATATCTTTTTTTGGTATCATAACAAAATATTATTTTCTTTAGCTCAAGTATAATTGTCAGTAGTTACGAATACAATAGTCTTTTTAGACATAGACAATGAATTATTCCCTGACCATGGCTAACTTAAAGTACCTTGCAAACACCATAATAACGTGTAATTTGGGCTATAGTAACATTCCTTTCAAAAACAAGTCGTTCCGTCGAAGGCTGGTGGTAGCGGTAGTATAATTTATATGAGTATCCAAATACTATACGGTCATTGTTCCTTCCGCGTTTAGTCATACGAGTTAACGATTGATAGCTCAGTACTGGTAGATATATCATTGAAACGGTTTGTAGTGTGAGAACTATAAAACAAATTAGCACATTTAAGCAACGAATGTGCTATAAATATGGCGGATTAATTTATTGCAGAAGGATGCTTCGGAAAGGCATTTCAAGCGGCATTGCCAATTTTATTTTTTTAAACTCACTTGGTTTTCACGGTTCCGTTGTAAACAAGGACCCCTTGTAGTTTCGCCATGTGTATGTTTGTCTGTCTTCTCTTCCTTCTGTCCTTCTGCGGTCCTTCCTACTCAGATACTATAAGAACTATAGAAAGCTGTAATTTTGCATGGATATGTATATGAATAAATTATGGAATTTTTTTTATGGTCTCTCCCTCACAAGTAAAGAGGGAGTCATTTTTTTTCTAACTGACTAACACATTATGTAGTTGTCGTTGTCGTTCATATTTTTGAATAGATCTTTCAAAAATATGAACTTGTGAACATTCTGTTACGATTTAGGGATCCGTTTCTGAAATATTCGGTTTAAGTGTCCCCTCTCTATTTGATAAACGGTTATATGTGGACAAGTGAAAAACATTCCAGCTGTAGTATATATAACGAAGTTTAAAAAAAAATTAAGATCCAAGAAGGATTTACAAATTTAAAAGTTATAGGCGACCTACTTATAAAATGTACTCGGAAAAGGAAAAAATCGTACAAATTCAATAGAACATTGGGTTTTAGACTTTTTAGTGGCATACAGTCCGAAGAACCCTACACTGCGCGTGGCCCGACACGCACTTGACCAATTATTCATGTTGATTTCGATCTCAAAACATTTTAGGATCAAAAAACTGACATATGTGATTGTTTTTAAAGGAATAGATAAAATTACTGTAACTAAATATATATTTAAAATAAGAAATACAGATAATTATATTTTACAGATTAATAATAGTAACAAATACATATATTACATGGATTAGAAATAGAGTAATTCTTCAAAAACTTATCTGTTAAAGAATCTTTTCGTTTTTTGTCAACACGTGCGTGCGTGATATATTTCTGTATACGGCACGAATTACATAATATTGTATCGTAAGGTTACCAGTGACTACAAGTAGGTGGACAATCGAACTTGTTAAGGAAATTATATCAATCTTGTTCAAGGCAAACGACAGAGACCATTTTGGACCTACTATAATATGTTTGGCGACTTCAGCTAAACTCCGGAAATCAATACAACCTTATAATTGTCTCAAACAGGAATTAAAACAAAATACTTAATATTCATTTTTATCTTGCATATAATTTATCAGTCTGATAATCACGCAATTCGTTTCATTAATAGATATAAGTAATGTCATTAATGAATATATTTTAAAGTTAAAGGTGTAAGTCGGTAGTATCAATATCTAGGTATACAAATAAAAAATAAGATATTAAGAAATAGTTGCTAATTTCGTGCCTGCATTGGTCTGCAATCTATTTTCAAATTATGTTATCATCTCATCATCATTTCAGCCGCATTACGTCCACTGCTGGACATAGGCTTCTCCCAAAGATTTCCAAAATGACCGATTTAGAGCGGCTTGCATCTAGCGCCTATTAAATTAGTAGAGAGCTTTTGGCCTGAAACGTTTCGTACATAAACGGACCCTTGCGTATGGCTCGCTAGTCATGGGCATCGAATATTAATACATATATGTATAGCTTCCATGCTGGTCTGGGAGAAAAGAAAAAATTTAGTATGTACCAGCTGCTTCTCTTCCCGCGCAGATCGGAAGAGCCGATCGAGGGAATGGGCGGGATTTGAATCATGGTAATAGGCGATGCGGCTAGCAACCCATCACTATTTTGATTCCTTTTCCATCTTAATGCCCACTATCACGCTTAGCGTGGCCTTAGGGTCTTACGGCCCTGGGCTCTGTCTGCCCCGTCAGGGATATAGACGTAACAATGTATCTGTATATGTATAGCGTCTTGTATGTATTGAGAATAGAATTAGTCTTGAATCACTATCCCTTACATCACATGATGAAAACCGCATTAAAGTTTATTCTGTAGGTTTCACAACTTTTCTCCGAAAGATGTTTATTATACCTATATATGAATCAGGAAAGGGCGGATCGCTAATGTGTATAATTGTATATTTATATCACCAAATGACGCAAGGCAAGACGCAGGTGTCTCTCAAACCACATTCTCGCCAACCTCTGCCATCCGGGTGTTGGCCAGGTAGATGACCGTATAATCAAAATTTACAATATCTTGAAATGTGTTTCGCCAAACCCGAAAAACCCAGCAAGATTTCGGTTGTCACTATGCTAATAAACGCGTTTATTAGATCGAAACTTATATATAATAAATAGTTTTTTTTGTAATTTATAAGTTTTACAAATATAAAAAGTTTATGGTAAAATTAAATTACAATACATGTGGTCAGGGCAAGTTGGAAAATTGCCTTTTTCATGTTCTCTTGGGTCTTGGATACTTATCTATATAAGTTTCTGTTAAAAAATATAGTATCGTTGAGTTAGTATCCCATAACACAAGTCTCGAACTTACTTTGGGCTAGCTCAATCAGAGTAATTTGTCCATTTATTTATTACATAATGTTGCCTTAAAAACATAATAATCTCAATACTTTAAAAGAGTACACTTAATAGAAATCGAACTATCTGCATATTTTGCTGAAATTCATAAACACAGGGCCGTTGATGTCTTTTATATGGTGAAAAATTTTAGTGAAAATAATTTAAATAATTATACATTTTTCTGTGGCTTTATGACACTGGATTGATATTATGATATAATATAAATAGTGCCTGGGCGACCGAGTTTTGCTAGTTTACGTCTCAAACATTTACTACATTTTTTTAAACTTGTCTAAAAACAATACAACATAAAAAATTATATATAAACTTGAACATGAAAAAAAAACAAAAGTAAGTCACCGAGTGGGATTCGAACCCGTAACACTCTTTCTAGCGGTCCGCATCCTAAACTGCTGAGCCAAAACGTATAGCGGCCGGTGCGACGAAATTAACGACCATATTCTGCGTGGAAAGCAAAACGCATGAAAACTGGAAAACACGCGTTTTCTCAAACATAACTAATGTAGATCGATTTTTTTACCCCCGAAAACCCCCATATACCAATTTTCAGCGAAATCGTTAGAGCCGTTTTCGAGATCACAGAAATTTATAAATATACAAGAATTGCTCGTTTAAAGGTATAAGATTATACCTTGTAAACAATTATTTAACATCTTTAAGTCCAGAAATTGGAGTTTTGCCACAGCCTTACTTACTATGCAACAGGTGCAAACTATCTAAAGTTGAGACATTCTTAAGGTAAACACCCTATATTTGAAGTGTAAAATATTAAACAAACACAACGTCATAGGTTTTTTATTTATTGAAACATATAATTTGGATCTTACATCATGAGTATTCATGAGCAGATGTATTAGGACGGGCGTCATCGACTGATCGATAAACATTATTGTTGTATTATAATGATGACACTTTTTATTAGTGTTATATGTCTAAACACTGAACATACACTTCAATTCCTAAACCTCATTTTCAGTATTTCTATGTATATAGTAGTTCGCTCCGAATTGTGAACTCGTGAACCCCATATCTCGGCTGTCTATGGACTGATTGGGCCCATCTGGGATTTTTGAAATTCTACTAGCCATATCAACACTTCTACAAAATGTTATGACGACGATTAAAGATACTCAAATTATCGTCGAACACTCGGAAAACTTTGCTCGCTCGTTTGCTCGTTCAATAAATAAGATGACTTAGTCACTGTAATCTGATGAATATAGGATTTCTTAATTCAGTTATTTCATTTGTAGGTAAGTAACTTGTACCAAATGTAATTGTAAATACTTATGAATATCATTAGTACACTAAGAAAAATTCATTCCAATTTATAATCAACTAATTTATATTTATTGAGTAGTTTAATTATTAGACTGTAAAAAACAAAGAAACAAAAAACTCACATTTTATAATAAACAAAGTTTTTTAAACTCGTACATTTTCATACTCAAAGTAACATAAAAAAACGTTATAAATCCGAAATGTAATGACGGATTTAAATTTTTCTTTGTGTATATTTTTTTCTGATGCTGTGTGATACGGTATCCTACTTTCGGCATCATAGTAGCCCTAAACGCAGTTTAAAACTGCTCATTGATATTTTATAAAAAATTTTTTTTTCGTAGAATTTTTTTAGTATAAGCAAAACCGATGTTTCGATTCTTTATTAAGTATCACTTAAATATTTTAAGAGTACCTAAAATAGGTTTTAATTCTAAAACTGATCAAAATAATCCCAGTTTACGGCACCTTTTAAATGTTTAGGTTCGTGCAGTGGCCGTACGACATGATGATATCATACAATTAATTTACCAAGGACTAATTTAATGACGCCTGAGCTAGGCCTACCGGCCGAAGCTGTTTTTGTTATCGTTCATGTAGTCCGTGATATAATTACTTTAATCGATTCAAATTAATTCGATATCAATGTGTAGGTGGTACCATAATACGAGTATAAACATACATACGTGGAGTTCTTGATTTCAAACAATGCTTTCCGCATCAAATGTCAAATTCCTGAAATCGCTGTTAACGCGTAAATAAGAGTCTTAGCGACCTTAAAATTTGCCTACAGCTTCATTTTAGAGTAGGAATTCTAAATTAATATTATTTTCTAAAGGCTGATTGATTGATATATTAACGTTTAGAATTTTAACTTTTTCTGCATAAAATTTCGGTATTTAGCTACTATCGTAACGGTATTTAGTCAATATTTATACTTATTTTATGCCGTGTCTTCAGTTCAGACTCATATTATGTAGAAGCTATACGCTACCTGTGTCATCAACGTAGCTAATCATGATTAGTATCATTGAATGTAGGTAAATGATATGTATTGCGTCGATTTTGCTTATAAGCACGTATTGCTGAGTCGCGCCAGGTGGACGGCTTAGGACATGCTTGCAACAAACTCGTCGCCAGCTCAAGAATGCAGTTTATTCATACGTCCATCTAAGATAAATAAAATCACAGCCGCATATTTACCGCCTATGTGTTAATTTAGTAAATAGGTATCTCGTTATGGGGACATAAAGTTCCAATTCTAACGTGAATATTTTTTTTATTTCATCAACTGAAATATTATTTTAAGATAAAATATTTGTTCCATGTTTGTTTACTTGCCTTCTAAAATTATAAAAGTTATCAAACAGATTTTTTTTTAAGTAAGCAAATGATTTTTAAATGTCTTGATAAACGTGTCTTTCATTAGTCTAATAAAAAAAATACCTACCTACCTATACAGTTACTTAAATATCTATTGTGACAATTTATTCAAGCTTATAATTTAATCGTGGTATCTTACCTACGCTCTCTGGATCTGGTAGATACGGAGAAGCAGCTAGCATGCTGCGGAGGTCCCTGACACATCTTTCTAGGTCTCCAGGCGCCTCTCCCAGATCCTGTTTCATCATCTCGGCCTGTTTTACAGAAGGTCCCTGAAGGAACGCCATTGCTGCACTAGGAACACGATAAAAAAAAAACAAAAGTCTATGCAGCTATCTGTTCCAAATTCAAAATCCGCGGCGCGCTCTAGACTCGGCCTGAGAAAGGACAAAACTGCGCGCGAATCACGTTCAACCTCTTTTATAAACATGCGACGATTAGAAAAGGTAAGGACGGTAAAGTCCTGTGTACACTGAGCACTACGCGATGAATTACAATGATATTGCGATGTAGATAGTAATTTTTGATTTTAATTAATTTATTATCATGATATGATCTCAATAGGAAAGGCAACAATACAACGACCTTGACATAAAATGGTGTTTTACCCGACTACGGCGAAGCCAAATGAAGGTTTAAGTGTTTCACGCTATACAATAATATGTATGTATGTATTACTATGTATGCATGTTCATCTGTTCCTTCGTATCTTCTATGATATCCTTGGTAGGAACCTTAACAAGTGAGATATCGTTGGAAGCGTCTTAGCTGTGCGCTGGTTAAATGTGACGTCACAATAAATTCAATATGGCGCTAGAACAAGTAACTAAACAATAAAATAAATCGAATCATATAGTGTTTAGTATCAAATGAAAGGGCTCACAGCACATTTGAAATTATATACACCATGGCCCTGTGAGTTGTAGACCTCGCGAGTTACCACTGACCCATTAAAATTTATCGGTTATAATTTTTCAAAACTAAAATCTGACTTCATCTCCAAGCTACACAACCGATTTTGATTAAATCACCTGACTTTTGATTAAATACCCTTTCAAACAAAAAAAAAAAGAATTTTCTATATTGGTCTAGAAGTGAAAACTTGGTATCGGTTTTGGTAACAGTGTCGAGAGTTCAATGTTTTCTTCCCATCTCAAAAAATACCCAACGGGCTTAATGAAGTTTTCAATTAAAAAAAAAAAGATTCCTTTGAATTGATAACCTCGTAAGTCCTTGTCCAAAAGGTAAAGGTAACAAAAAATATACTTATCATTTTTTTTTAAATGGCAGATTTTTTAAATTTTGAACCCCTATATTTAAGCCATTTCAAAAAATTCCGAAAAACTTAATCGACAAAAATTCTTCATTATTTTCCCTTCCAGGACATAGCTGTTTAAATGACGGAACGTCTAAATAGTTTGATTGTGTTAATGCCAAAACGTACAAATTTAGATGGATAAATAGTTGTAGTGACAAAATGACAAAATTTCACTTTGGATTTATATTAAATCCACATTACAAATTAAATTTATATGAATATGTCATTTTGACGTTGAGTACGTCAGTCAAACAATCCGCCCTGAATCGTACCTGATGCAAATGTGCCCATGACGCTTGCGGCATTACCCCGTTGTATTGCCAGCGATATTCGTTGCATCAGATACGATTCTGAGCGATGGTCATTGCCGTTATTCCTTAGTCGCCTTCCCAGCTCCCGCACAAACCCTTTGGCCTCCGCACTCCATATCCCGCTCACTTCTACTGCGAAAGAAATAAAAATGTAGGATGTCTTAAGTGGGGCATATTCAGGGGCGTAGCTACCGCCGTATCTGCCGTATCAATTATACGGGGCCCCCGGCCTGCGGGGGCCCCCAAGGTGCGTAAGCAAAAATTATTAAAAACTTTCCAAATTTTTAAGCTATTGCATAGCTTCTATCGCGGGCCTTGAGCGCGGGGACCGAATCCAGAAATTCCGTAACGAAAAAACCTCACGCTCGCGCGTTGCCGCTTCGTCTCCGTCGTCCGTTTGCGACGTTTCCGTCCTTCCTTGTATCGAACCACCTTAATGCAATAGCTTTACCGCGGCAGTCCCCGAGTGCCACACGTCTTTTTTTTTTTAAATTTCAGATATGAGAAAAGTAAAAAAAAAGCAATTTCTTTTTCCCGAGTAAAGCGTGCGTTCAAAAGTTGGCAACACCCTACATCGGTTAAAGCGGGCTGCGGGATTTCCCTGATTAAGTCATTTACGGGGCGCAAACCGAGCTTTGCATTGATAGACAATTATGATGAATAAATATTTCTTTTAATTCTACTTTTTTTTGCAAACATTTTTTTCCTAAGGGCCCCCAAATAAATTTTTATACGGGGCCCCGCCAAGGTACGCTACGCTTCTGGGCATATTTGATGTGTTTCTGCGTAGCTGCCCACTCAGCGGCTGCACCAGCCTCCCGGATCGTACGCGTCAGATGAGAGCTCGCGAAAGTGCTGACACATGTTGCGTCCCATATTAAACATCGACCTCTCTCCCATGGAATAAGAGTTAGGCCGTCTGGCCTCTTACCATCTGACCGGCACAAACCAGGGGGCTCGAGAGTGCACGGCACGCCAATAGACACCAAAGCAAATTATATTAAATAGTGTTTGTGTCAGAATATACAAATATTAATATATGTCTATGACAAGTTATGTCAGTGATGAATTACCTAAAGTTAAGAATATTTTAGTGGCTAGTCATTTGGATGACTATATTACAGAATCTTACAATGGCAAAAATGTACCGTTCACGCAATGGTAACATACCTAATCATCATCCAAGCGCTTTATCCCGTTCAGAAAGTATTCTAAGAAAAAAAAATATTTTCTTTAAAAAAAATAGTGAAAAAGGTTAATTGATACGTAGTTCATTTAATCTTATTTAAACATTTTTAAGTAAAACTATTAAAACTAAACACATCATTTTGGAATAAAAAAATAAAATAAAACACTGTTAGACATGGTAATGCATTGCAAGGTTTAGCTATTGTATTGCTTTTCATTGCGTTTGAGCTTTGCAATGCATTTTAAATAATTAAGCGCATTGATTTCTTTACTCTCTAGTTGGTTTAAATAATATTTCATCTTTCGATCAAAAATAATATCCCACTTCCTTCGTTTAATGTTCTCGAATAGTACATTCTTAAGTCTTGTAGTATGTTTTTATTTTATTTTTTCTATTTGAGTTGATTGAATGAAAGGTAATTATTTGCGATTTATGATTTATGACGTATTAAAAAAAACTACTTACTAGATCTCGTTCAAACCAATTTTCTCTGGTAGTTTGCATGGTAATAAACATCTAGTTTTATAATTTTCTTATTTTAGAAGTTACAGGGGGGGGGGGGGGGACACACACATTTTTCCATTTTGGAAGTATCTCCCGCGCAAACTATTCAGTTCAGAAAAAAATTATATTAGAAACCTCAATATCATTTTTGAAGACCTTTCCATAGATACCCCACACGTATGGATTTGATGAAAAATAAATTTTTGAATTTCTGTTTTAAGTATGGGGAATCCCCAAAAATTATGATGTTTTTTCTATTTTTGTGTAAAAATCTTAATGCGGTTCACAGAATACATCTACTTACCAAGTTTCAACAGTATAGATTTAATATACGTGTTTAATTTATCTTAAATACGTGGTTCTGAGGAGGGTTTGCGTCAATCGGCTGCAAAATCTTTGCCAAATCAAAACTAGCAAGTTTGCCGTCTTAGTAGCATACCCCAGACTCCGACGCTTCACAACTGAAAAAGTTACCGGGATTAAGCGCTCGGATGATGATGAGTCCATGATAAGAAACAGTAAATGACGTAAGTACTTGTCATTATGACACTGATACAAATTGTACATTTTGACTCTTATTCACCATATCAATGAAATCGGGATACATTTTATACATTCTGACACTCGATTATTCTAACATTTACACTCTGTAGCAATTAATATATCTGACATTAGCTCGTTCCATCGATTGAACTATAAGACTTTAAATGCATTTGAAAATCGTTCTTTTTAACGATTGTGTTATATGTTTGTAATGCATTTTGAGTCGTGAATTACTTAACACAAAGGCAATCAAACTATTTGGACATTCTGTCATTTAAACACCTATGTCCTGGAAGGTTATTTTCGAACCGTCTCAGAAATTTCCCAAGAATCTGTTAAGAAATGTGACCAGTAGGCGATACAGCCAGACAGACTGACAACCTGGACAGCTGGACAAAAGCATTTTTAGCCAATCCCGAAACTGGGACGCTTGGCTCACTTCGCTGGCTCGGTCAATTACTAGCTGTTTTTCCCTGCCGTGCCTGCATTCACTGGATAATCTAACTTTCAATAAGAATCTTCCCGGAGTCGGATTTTTGTTTTTAAATCTATATCTTGTAGTTTGAATGGTGAAAATAGGAAAACAAACTATAGGTATAGGTATAACAAAAACATAAGTCACATTTTGATACACCAGACGCAGGACACTTAATGGAGTTATAACGTGGTTGTGACCACAGCACCAGGGAATAAGTAAGTGTATTAGTATCCTAATATTGTGTAATTTTTAAAAACCATAGCATTGTTTGTCAACGAAACGCAATTTAGTCTAGCTCTAGTCTCGTAGTAGAGTGTAGCGAGAAACTGAGTGATGAGTAATGAAGTTATCTGAAGGTAGTGTGACGGTGTCAAGTCGAGATACAACCGTAATACTAACTGACGTGATTTTGATAATTAAAATCAATGACTCACATTTATCAGGCAAGGTAATCATCAATTTACTAAAGCATAACACAAAAAATGCAGCGTGGATTATTGAAATACTTTGATGGTAATGTAACATAAAAAAGGTACATAAGACTCTACCTAAAGGCAATTATGCAATACAAAAAACTGATAAAGGTATGATATTATTTTAGCATTTGCGTCAGTGCGTTCGGTCTGACTGCGTCAGGCAGGTATCGCCGAAGTCAATTTGTTTTTTGTTTATTTTTTAGTTTGTACAAGTTGGAAAATGGCCTTTTTCAAATTGTGCTGGGTCTTGGATATATATATGTATTTGTTATAAAATATAGTATCGTTGAGTTAGTATCCCATAACACATATCTCGAACTTACTTTGGGGCTAGCTCAATCTGTGTAATTTGTCCCTATATATTTATTCATTTATCTTACTTTGAGGCAACCACAGTCTTCTTATTTTTTTCTTTGCTTCTTTTATTCATTAGTCTGAAAATAATAAAAAATCAAACCAGTGTAGGGTAAGATGGTTTTTCATTAAATAAAATAATATTTTCAACTCTTTATTCCTAGTAGAATTTCACACCCCGACTACTATTTACCTATATCTCGAATACTATATTTCATACAGGAACCTTTGCGTAAAACTCATGTTTGTCAACCTTTTAGCCATTGGCTTGTTTATTTATTTATTTATACATAAGAAACATTTAAATATCTACTTAACATTTAAGTAAATAATAGGTGTTACTTCCTCAAACGTTTACTTATTTAAGTAACTATTTCAAGCATATATAGTTACCTACCGCAAGAGCTATAGATTCTTAAAGTAATTTCTGTAAATTTGCACCAAATAAAATGTTTTTCTTTCTTTGTTCCTTTCAGAAACGCGAAGGTATCAATCTTTCATTTTTGTATTCCGTAAATGCACAAGCAATACAAACAATGTTGTTATTTACCCGCTCATTACTTAAAAGTGTTATGTATCTAGTTATAGTGTTATAAATGACTCATATAATCAAAAAATGTAATTTTGTATTTCATACTGATTACTTTGATATTTTTACAATATTTTCATTTTCGGCTTTACTCATCTATATCTATATCTATACATATAATAAAATAGTAAAAAAAGTGTGTCTGTACATTAAATTATTTCCAAAAAAAATATTGGGGGCGATGGATACGTAGTAATAGAGTAAGAATTTAAAAAAAAAGTGTCTGTTTGTCTGTATGTCTGTTTGTCTGTTTGTCTGTTTGTCTGTTTGTCTGTTTGTCTGTTTGTCTGTTTGTCTGTTTGTCTGTATGTACACGCTAATCTCCGGAAATACTGGACGGATTCGAATGAAACTTTTTTTGTTATATAGCTATTAAGCCTGGGCAACATATAGGGGAGAAATGATTTTGGAAAATGGAACGCCTGATGCAGAACCATAATGGTCCAGCTAAACTATAAGAGATATAAAAATGCCGCCTTAGTAAAAGTTGTTTAGCCTGATGAGCATTTTCCAGAGACATAAAGTCCACGCGAACGAAGTCGCGCGCTTCGGCTAGTATTAATTATAATAATAATTCCTTTATTAATAATAATAATTCCTTTATTTCAAATACATAGTATAATAGTAATCTATACATATAATAAATATAAAATAAGTAGTATTGTACGTAGTATATTATTACTCTGTGGTAGTATTGTATAAACTTTTTGAAACTAATTAATGTTATTTAATTTATTAATTTGATTTTTATTTGACTGACACCAATGATCATTCACAGATCATGCATGACACCAATGATCATCCAATGCGTTACACTTAGACCAGTGTTTTAAGCCACATCACATAGTAAATAACTAAACTACTGAAAGTTAGTAAGCTAACTATGTAGCTTACACAGAACTATCTTAAGTAGAAAGGTAAACTACTTTTGTGGTTTTAAGATATGGTTCATTGTCTAAGATTATGGCTATATTCTTTTCATTCTTTTTATTATTTCATAATTTTTCCCCCAAATTACACAACCGATTTCGATAAAATTTCTATGGGATACCTGAAAGTACGCCCTTTAAAAAAAAAAAAAAGACTTTTCCAAATCAGTTTAGGTATCTAGGAATAATCGGTGACAAATAATGCACTTGTGCACTAACTTTGACACGTGCGCAAATGTTCTAAATGCAAAATATCAAAGTCTGGCATATCATGACTTTGATATTTTGCTGTACTTTGAAATTTGTTGCGGAAGTTAAAATCTGTTATAATACTTGTGGATTGAATTTGTAAAAATAAAATCCATTTGCAAAAATAAACTAATTAAATCAAAATTTTGTAGTTAGTTTTTTTGTAAACTACGGCATCGATATTAGGGTGACACAGGGTTGACTAATTCATGTGTCATCAAATGCACGCTACTGTATCTAAGTAACGCAACCATTTCATGCAGACAGACCGACATATTTAGCTTCAGAGAGGTGTTCTTCATTCTGTAAACTAGATTCAGCCATTTCCCTTATCATTTTTTGGTCACAATAACCAACTTTTCATGCGGCATATCTAAGTAACGCAACCACTTTACACAGGCAGACCGACATATTTGGCATCAGAGAGGTGCTCTACATTCTGTGAAACCAGTATCTGCCGTTTACCTTATAATTTTTTGGTCACGATAACTAACTTTTCAGGCGCCATATCTAAGGAACGCAACCACTTCACGCAGGCAGACCGACATATTTAGCATCAGAGAGGTGCTCTCTATTCTATTCAACCAGAGTCAGCCATCCACGTTATCGTTACCAAATTTGTCGTGACCTCCCGTTCTATAATGGGTAATGGCTGATGTCGGGTGTTTTAGAAAGTTAATACTTATTTATGAAACCAGGTTTTACCCCTTTAAAACCCTGTTCGAAAATGTATTCCAAGATTCTCGGGTCATATTAGGTTTATATCGGGTTAAATTGAAGCATTGAGTGCAACGAGGGCGTTCGGTGCCCAAAGCCCCTTTTCATATTATTGCATTAAAACATACCTAGCTCCATCTGGTATTACGTGGAAAAACTTTTTTCAAAATATCACTTGTAGGAGGCGTAAGAACGAATTATTTCGCAGGTGGTTGTGCGCCCTTGTTGCATAGATTTTGAATAACTTAAACAATACAGATACAGATACATTTTCACGTCTATATCCCTGACGGGGCAGACAGAGCCCGAGGCCGTAAGACCCAAAGGCCACGCTTAGCGTGGTGGTGGGCGTTAAGATGGAAAAGGAATCAAAATAGCGATGGGTTGCTAGCCGCATCGCCTATTACCATGATTCAAATCTCGCCCATTCTCTCGATCGGCTTTTACGATCTGCGCGGGAAGAGAAGCAGCTGGTACATTCTAAGTTTTTTCTTTTCTCCCAGACCAGCATGGAAGAGAACTTAAACAACTGAGCAAATATTTGGACGTGATGTTATCAGCGAGGAGTACACCAAGCTCCCTCAAGGTATTAATGGAAAGTTACCTTTTTGAAGACTGGAACAAAGGTCTTCAGACCTTTTTGTCCAAGACACATGTAGTAGAACATCAGTTTGCTATATAGCAATATGTAAAACTGAAGTTCAGTTCTAAAGGGTCCATAACAACCTCAAGGTTTTATTCAGCATCTGGCCCAAAGTATTCATTTAAGAAAAAATATTTACCTATGAAATAAACTGATTTAGGTTTGGTACCCGTAGAAAAACCTGGAGGAAAGGACACCAAGATTAAAGACGTTCTATGGTTGACTCTATAAATGAAACATATGAACATGCTGAATAGGTTAAGCAGGTCCTGACCAAGAAGAATCTGATTCCCCCAACCAGTATCGTCAAAAAGGCCCATTGGACCTGCTGTCAATGAGGAATCCGATGCATCATCTGCATCAAGTCAATTTGATTCACCCAATTAAAAATGCCGCTTAAACATTGTCCATAATAATTATTAGTTACTTTTGAGTAAAGCTGATTTAGATTTATAAATAAATAAATAAATATATAGGGACAAATTACACTGATTGAGCTAGCCCCAAAGTAAGTTCGAGACTTGTGTTCTGGGATACTAACTCAACGATACTATATTTTATAACAAATACATATATAGATAAACATCCAAGACCCAGGACAATTTAAAAAAGGCCATTTTCCAACTTGCCCTGACCGGGAATCGAACCCGGGACCTCTGGGTAGATTTGTATAAATAGTTGTTATTTATTTCATTTAGAATGAATAATAAAATAAACGTCCAATATATTTACCGGTTGGATGCAACAAAATAAGTTTTTAAAAAAATATTATAAAATATTTCTAATTTTCTGTCAATAATTTTGATAGCTGAATCTTTAAGTTAACTCTTAATTATGAGACTATTATATGATAAAACAATTAAAGATGTTATTTTTAATTGTGTAATTTTGTATTGAAGGGATCTAACACAATTAAACTTTTACTTTCAATTTTCTCGAAAGTCATTTTTTCGAGATACACCCTTGTTGCAGCCAATGCTTCAATTTTAGAATACATTTTCGCCATGTGTCTATCGTTGAGTGGCCAAATTCTATCTCAATCTTTTCTTAGACGGGTTTCGGGACGGGAAGCCTACATTTGAGAACCGAGAAAGGCATATGAAATGATCATCTGAAACCCGGTGAGTTGCTTTTTTGCAAATGTATTCATTTTATTTCATGTATTGCTCGATATGCTGTGTGTGTAGCAAGCAACAATTCATCTATGGCAAGCAATAGCAATAGCAAATCAAATAGCAAATATAAAAATCAGAAAGAACGATAAGTGCCATCTAGCGTTTAATTGCTGTAAATTGCTATTCGACACTAGATGGCGCTTAAAAACTAGCATAGACCATAGTGTATAGAGCACTAGGAGTGCTATTTATGAAACGCGGAGTCATCTAATCGAATGGTTTTTCTATACAAAAACTCGTTCGTTTAGTGACTCCGCATTTGAAAAATAGCACTTTAGATCAGAATTTAAGAATAGCCGGTTCTTTGTTTTTTATTTATTTGCAAATGGTAACACTGTCTTCAAATGTCATTTTTTGTTGTCAAGTTGTGTCAAATTAGTAAAATTCAATTTTCAAAATAACGGTTCAAATACAAGGCAGTCGTCTAATAATTTCAAATAAAGTTATAATAATAAATGTTAAGCATGGGTAATTGCGATATTTTTTAATTATTTTTGTGTAGTGAGTTAGTTGTAAACAATGGAACCTTCAAAGGAAGCGATCGCTGTTCGCATCACACGCTTGAACCGCCAAATACTTGGTAGAGTGATCGGAGCTACAAATAAACTAAATAAACGGGCACTGGACCGTGAGACTTTGCTGGATGCCCTTACAGTCCTCTACGATGAATGCAACGATGATCCTGTCAAGAAAAGCGATGAGTTGGTTAGGGCTTTCGTCGATAAATGTAAGTTAATGTGTATAAACAAAGACCTTGTTGTCAACAAAGAATTCTGATAATACTATACCTACTTTCATGAGATTTTGTCAATGTATCATGAGTAATTCACTCATTAACACTTAACTTTCGTTTCAACAAATTGGTAATACATATTCTCTAATTTTTGTCTTTGTAATTTCAATATCTATATACTAGAAATAGTACCTATCTAATTATATGTCAATCACATAGCTTTTGCATCATGTTTATAAATTCTATCTAAACACATTTTTAAGGGCAACTATGAATGTTTCAGACCGCAGTACACTGGCTGATCTGCGTCGGACACGAGTTTGTTTATCAGACTTTGACATGCTCCAATCTATTGGGAGAGGACATTTTGGAGAAGTACATGTAAGTTTCTATAGTAATGTATTGCACGTATTATAAGGTTCCCTTGGTTAAGAAATCTGTACAAATGAGCTAAGAAATTTACTGACTAGGGCTTTCCATAGTGCCTGTTTGCATTAGCAAGTCAATTGTATTGTAATATCTTATACCTTTAAATGAGCAATTCTTGTATATTTATATATTTATAAAATTTCTGTGATCTCTTAAACGGCTCTAACGATTTCATCATGACTTTAGTTCTAAGAAATTCCTCATTTCTGATTAGATCACGTAGAGAAACACCGAGCGTAGCCCTTTCCATAGCGTGTTGCACGACCTTGAGCCTTCTTATGAGACCCATAGTAAGGGATCATGTTTCAGAGCCTTAAGTCATCACTGTCAACTCACAGTGGTTGTAGACTTTAGTCTTAAGACACAGGTATTTTTGACAAGAAGACACTGAGTGACTTCCCGAACGCTGCCCAGCCGAGTCGGATTGGTCTAAAGACCTCTTCCTCGAAGCTGGAACTTCCTGCCTGCTGAATTAATTATTGAAGAAAGTAAATTATTTTAAACAAACAAACACATACTTAAATCTATTCTCTTTATAATATTAGTCTCTATAAAGGTACCAGGAGCATTTTACAGAGCAGTTAAGACTTATTTATAATTTTTTAACTTGTTTGGTTTTATATTGTACACAGATGGTACGAGAAAAAGAAACTGGTGATGTATATGCAATGAAGACACTGCGTAAGGAACAGTCTCGCAAGAGAGCTGCGAGTGGAGCAGAAGACGAAAGGGATGTCCTCGCTAATGCCAACAGTCCCTGGATACCACGCCTGCAGTATGCTTTTCAGGTAATAAGATGACATAGGTATTAAAATTAACAGGAATAACTTTACTCCTAATGGAATAGTATTTTACTGCCTATCTGAAACTTACATGCTACTAATTTGTCAAATACATCATCTTCCTTATTTCCTATTTGGATTCTGTTCTGTATGTCGATTCTCTTCATGTCTTTCTATCATAAACCATATTTGCACTAGTCCCTTATTTCTTCATATCTGTCCTTACACATTTTCTGTGTCTTTCTTTGCCTTTCTTTTCATTTACAGCCATCAACCTCCAGATGGACCATTGTCTTAGCCAGGAGTTTTGCATTCCTTCTCATAACATGGCCATACCAGGTCAAACCATGGCTTTTCAGTTTGTCTGCTATAGATTTTATCCATTCTTGTAACCCTGCTCATCCACCTCAGCGTCCGCATCTCTTTGTCAAACACATTTATTTATTTACCAATTTATGCACACAGAAAATGTATACACTCATAAAATATTATATATATATATATATAAAGAATTCATAAAATAAAGTTGTACAAAGACACTAATTATCTCAAAAGAGTTCTCTTCCAGTAGGCCTGTGAGAAGAGAGGCGTACATTGTATACATATTTTTAAAAAAATGTGTTGCAAATGGTTATTACTATTTTCTCAGGATAATAGTCACCTGTACCTTGTGATGGAGCTATGTCTCGGCGGCGACCTGGCCGGGCTCTTAGCTCGGCGCAACCACCCTCTGTCCGAGCGCGACGCCGCTTTCTATGTTGCCGAAGTCGCGCATGCCTTAAAGGCTCTTCACGCCATGGGATATGTGCACAGGGATGTCAAGCCTCATAATATACTGTTGGACCGGTATGCATTCTAATATAAGAATCTGTTTTTAGTTAAAGTTATCTGTTGCGCTTAATTTTATTTCAATCAAAAAGCACCTTCATGTTTTATTAATACATACAGATACATAATATCCCGCCGTTTTTTTTTTTTCATATTATCTTATGTTTTATATGGGTAAATATTGTGAAAAAACCTGTCAGGTCATTTTTATACAACTAGTCATAATTGCCTGTTTGTCCATGAACTACTTCTTAACCATCAAACTGGTGTGAATGCTCTTCATAATGTAATGTAGAGAAAGTTTGTGTATTAAGGCTAAGCCTGTGCATATTGTGGATAGGCCTCTAGTTTTTCATAGTCATTCCCATAAAAGTTAACAAAATTTGCTAAAGCTGTTTTATAAAATGTGTTTTCTCGTTTGAAATCGAAAAAGGGACAAAAGACGCTGGATCTGTTTTAGACAATTATTAAATTAGATTTAGCAACCCTTGTTAATTTTGATAAATATGAGTGACAGTATTGAGACGTGGCGCGGCCGGCAGGTGCGGGCACGTGAAGCTGGGCGACCTGGGGTCGTGCGCGCGGCTGAGCGCGGAGGGCTGCGCCGGGCTGGCGCCCGCCACGGCCGACTACGCCGCGCCCGAGCTGCTGGCCGCCGCCGCCTGCGCCGCCACGCACGCCGTCTGTCTGCAGTATTGTCGCGGGATTGTCTCCGCTTCCATTGTGGGTTCGCACGGCTTCCGCTTACATACCACTCACTTGTTTATTCCATAGGATAACAGACTTGGGGCCATAAGACCCATTCTTCACCACAAATATTACAGCTAATCGTTTAATTCAGACAGTTAGTATGCGATTATAACTAGCGCTCTCAACATATGGCAGTCTTCGCTTTCGCCCACATTTCTTAGGGCCTGTATTAAATTGATTAGCTAGTATTACTATATTTTATATTCACTCCAAAGTACAAAAGATTCTAAGAAAGATCAGAAGCGCAAGAAAGATAATCTTCACAAAAAAACAAATATTTTGACTACAAAAGTATCTGTAGACTCATAGCATAAATCAACTATGTAATACTATACCGTATATTGATTTTAACTAAGTTGAGACATATTTTAAAAATTAAAAGCTAAATAAACCTTCAAACCACAGTGACTAATGAAAAAACACACAACATAAATGAGAACAGAGTATGCAAAAATTAAAATAAAAGAGCAAATGATATTCATAAACATCTGAGTGTATTCCACAATAGTTGTGGAATGATAGTATTGATAAATAAAGCATGTTTGTAGTTAGATTGTGTAAACAGTAGAGTAGACGATAGTAGATAGAATGGAATGTGCACTGGATTTTACTATAGTGAGTGATTGCCGGGTCAGTTTGGATACTGGATGGTTTAGGTGTTGTAACATCGATACTAATTGTTGAAATGGCGGCGGCGCAACTAAATTACTAACCGTGACTTTTGTTTAGTGAAATTCTGTGATAAATAAATAAAAATCATGTTAAAAACTTCTTAATATTTTTTTAACTTGTGAATTTGGAATTTAAAACAGTTTAGTATTCATGTATGACTGTCTGGAAATTAGAGATCGGCTGAAGGCAGATAAGATTTAAAAATTGATTTTAATTTTATAATTAGAAAGGAGGAACAGAACAGGCCTTTGAACATAGTGAGACATCAGTACAGGCGTAAAAAAACTTATGTTCCTTTTACCTAGACAGGATTAGTAAAAATAAATTTTTAGCCGATTTGTGTCAACATAAGATTATTTTGTTCCTTACGATATATTTTTTACAAATGTACAGTCGGCGGTGGACTACTGGTCGCTGGGCGTGGTCGCGTTCGAGCTGGTGACTCTACGCCGCCCGTTCTCTGATGGAGATGAAGACTCGGTGGCCAAAGTGCTGAGCAATATACAGAAGTAAGTGATTTTTAGATTTTACAATAACCTACTACAAATAACCGGCCAAGTGCGTGTCCGGACGCGCGGTGTATGTGTGCTGGTTCGATTGTTACGAATGACGAATTCTATTGAATTAGTATAAAACTTTACTTATCCAAGTACATTTTATTGATTAGTTAGTCCCCTATAAATTTAATTTGTAAACCCTACCTAGCTCTGATAGTTTACTTTAAACTTCGTAATATACTAATGCCGTGTTTTTTTCACGTGCGACTATATACAACGATGACGGAAAGAAATGGCGAAACTATAAGGGTTCCTTGTTTACTACGGAATCCTGAAAATATAGTGTATTTTAAAATGAAAAGTTATACTTTTGCTTTTGAATACTACAAAAGCTACAAACTATTATTTAGAGTTTTTAACTATTACTGTTGCCTTTAGAACAGGTAAGCTAAGTTATTCTAGTCTAACAATCAACTGCATTTCCCAAGTAGACAACTGCTAGTTCGTACAATAATTGGTGGCGGATAAGGTGTACAAGTGTTTGTATGAACAGATATGAGGCGGACCCCGGCGCGCAGCCCCCGTTCGAGGCGGAGCCGGGCGGGCCGTCGCCGCAGTGGCGCGCGCTAGTGGCGGGGCTGCTGCGCGTGCCGCCCGCGCGCCGCTACACCTACCTCGACACGCTGCGGCACCCCGCGCTCGCGCACACCGCGCCGCACAGCATTCGCGACCAGGTACATATACACTGCGTACTTATTTCATTTATATATGGGTTTGCTCTTCCTCAGCCGTAGTCCTCGCGGATCTGCTAGAGATTCTCTAAAAATCGTAAAAACAAAATCTTACAATAGGCCTATATTATGCAGTAAGTGTATTTTTTTGTTATTATTTTATATAAAACAAAAAATACCACTAATAAGACAATTTTAGAAGAAGAAAAGTTGAAAAGAAAAACTTAGAATAAAGCTGCTTCTCTTCCGGTGAAAGACTATCGAGGGAATAAGCGAAGAAGAAGCCTGTTAGGAACCCATCGCCATATTAACCCTTCCACCATCATGCCGAAAGTAGCCTCTGTCTGTAGAGCCGCAAATCCAAAATGCTCTGTCAGCGACAGTGGGGATATGTCCGTGGTGTGCCGCAGGTGCCGCCGTGGGTGCCGCTGGTGCGCGGGCCGGAGGACGCGGCGTACTTGCCGAGCGCGCCGCGCCAGCGCGCGCCCCCCGACGCCGCGCCCTTCCGCGCCAGACCCCCCTTCGCGGGGCAACTGCCTTTCGTAGGTAAGCGAATAGCAAGTTAAAAACAACTTAAACATCTCTTCGATAGTATAAGAAAAATCTTTTTAGGGTTCCGTAGTAAACAAGAAACACTTATAGTTTCGCCATGTCTGTCTGTCTGTCTGTCCACAGTCCTACAGAGAAACTATAAGTACTAGAAAGCTGTAATTTGGCATGGATATGTATATTAACTAGGGCGAAAAAGTCGTAAAATAAAATATGGAAAAATTTTTTTTTTCAGTGTAGCTGCCGTACAACTAAAGACGTAGTCAATATTTTTTTTCTCGACAAATACATTGAGTGGGATATCGTTGAATAGATCTTTCAAAAATATTGTTAGCTTGTGAACACCATTTTTCGATTTAGGGATCCGTTTCTGAAATATTTGAGTTTAAAGTTCAAATTTTTGTTCGAGTCAAGTGTCCCCCCTCTCTATCTGCTAAACGGTTATATATGGCCACGTGAAAAAAATCACAATTATAGCAAATATAATGTAGTTTGAAGGAAAACTATCAGAGCCAAGTAGGGTATATAAATTAAAAAGTTATAGGCGATCAACTTATAAAATGTACTTGAAAAAAGACATTTTCATACAAATTCAATAGATATTAGTTTTTAGACGTTTTTAGTGGCAAGAACTCAAAGTTGGCATTTGCAACTACGGAACCCTACACTGCGCGTGGCCCGACACGCACTTGCCCAATTATTTTATTACTTCTTTATTTAAATATGAGTTTTTTAGCTAACGTTTAGCTAAAAGGAACCCTAAGGTATTGAAAACTGTACATATTATTTCATGAATTTGATTCTGTAGTCTTTCATATTCGTTTTGGTCTAATCAGAATCATCATCATCATCATTTCAGCCGCATAACGTCCACTGCTGATCAAGAGCTTGATCGGTCTAATCAGAATATTATTAATCAATTGTTTTCCCTTGAGGTCCCTTTTTCGTAACCACTCACAAATATATAAAAAGTCTTACTTATAATCTTAACGTTTTCCTAGTTGAATCCTTTGCTGCTTTTTTAAAAACTAACTTAACAGTCCTAATTTCATTCGTACACTGGTAAGAGGAATTCAAGAATTACCTACATCTCTTGATAAACCCCGTAACCAACACTTAATTCAAACTGATGGACCACTCACTTTCTGAAATGATGACTCATTGTTGAATCCACAGGATATTCCTATGTGGCCCCTGAAGAGAGCGAGGAGAGTACTATTAGCAGTGGTTTCAACGCGTCACACGACTGCACCGCTATCGACTTGGCGACTTTCAAGTAAGCTCCCATTTTAATTATTACTTATAATTTATGCTCTTTACATTTCTGAATTTAATATGATCATGACGTCTATCTTTTCAGGCACATGTTTCGTGATATTAAGAGCTTGATTTTAAATTGCCGGTCGTCATACATCTTGACCTTGTAAATAAGCAGACGCCATACTAGCTAGCCACTGAGTGGTCTCGTGTTTTTTGATGTGTAACTTGAAATGGTTGTTCTTTTTGCGTGACTGAAAGTGTAAATAATGCGTGTGCAGGTCAGCGGAGAAGCTGGCGGTGATGCGAGGTCGCGAGCTCGCGTCGCTGCAGAACAAGCTGGCGGCGGCCGAGGCGGCGGCCAACGCGGCGGCCGAGCGCGCAAGACGGGACGCCGACGCCGAGGCCGAGCGCACCAGAGCGCGCCTGCAGGCCGAGATCACGGCGCTAAGCCTGCAGAACAGGCACGTTCCATTCCCAAATATCATTTCAGCCGCATGATGTTCCCTCCTTCGAGGCCTCTCGCAAAATTTTCAAAATTGTAGCAGGCATGTCATCGTTATCATAGCAGCCCTTGACGCTTCAGCGTTTTCTTGACATTTTGCTTGTCAAAATCCAAACAAAATAATTTAGTTATCCATTTGCAAAAGGAAATATTGATTTCCATACGGTTATAAATTCTATTTTATTTGTAAGATTAAAAAAAATGAATTTACTTTTTAAATACCTAATTATATATTTCTAACATTTTCATTTCTTAACTTCCAGACGTCTTGAGCGCCAAATAGAAGTAGAGAAGGAAGAGCGCATGGCTCTTCAGCGCACCAACCAAGAGCTAAACTCTCGAATTAACGAGCGAAGCAATGCCGAAGCGCGTGCTGCGAAAGCTGCACTAGAGGAAATGGAGAGAGAAAGAGACAGTCTTAAAGAGGAAGTGAAAAGAGCTAAAGCGAAAATGAATGAATTGCAGGCCGAGTGCTCGCGTGCGCTCTCTGCGGCCGACACCGCCAAACTGCACCAACAGCACTACAAGGTATCCATATCTCTATTCTTCTTTCTCCCTTTTCAGTGGGAAACGACCTGCTTTTTAACCGACTTCGGAGGTTACCAATTCGACCCGTATTTTTTAATATATTTTTTTGATTGTATGTTACGCGATATCTTCTTTTGCACCGATATTGATGTTTAGTTTTGAAGCCATAAGCACCAAGTTGGTACCATTTTATTTTGGTGAAAATATGATGAGGAACTTCGGAAGATATGGGAGAAACTCCTTAAATAAAATGAAGTCCTTTTTTTTGTTAAAAATTGAATGATATTGCACAGATTTGACTAATTGGAAATGTTATATCCTGTATACTAACTACAGATCCCACAGCTAACAGTAGGCCGTCTGACGTATTTTCAAGTTTATTCCCATGTACTTGATAACATTGTCTGACTACTTTTTATACTATTCCGTTGTGTGTGTTTGTGATTACTAACATGTAACTGTGCATAGGACATCATGACGCACGTGTATGATTTACGGCACAGAAAGCTGACCGAAATCAATGTGCGGCCGATCGTAAGTGCACATATAAGACATTAGAACATTTGATTGTAAATAGCACCTAATAGATTTTATCTATCTTACATGTTACATAGTTTAATTATTAAGTATTGACTCACTAAAAAGTAGTTTTTAGCATTTGTCGTAGTTTACGTAGACTGTAGAATAGTTAATAGTTGTAATTCTTTTGTATTTTATTTATCTACTATTTTTATTTGATTATCCCTTAAAAGTGGACATAAAAATGTTTTAAATAGTACCTGAATATATTAATTAAACAGGTATGCATATTTTATAGGTGATGAATTACACAAATAATAAACAATTAACAGGACACAATAGCAAAAGAGCGAGCTTTGCGTCGGCAAACACTAAGCGGTGGAGACGAAACCCGCGAGGCAGCCGCCCGCCTCGCCTCAGCCGAGGCGTCCCTGGCTCGAGAGACGCGAGCCAAGGCCGAGGTCGAGTCTCGTCTCGTCGGCCTCGACGCCGACAACACTACGCTGCGCGCCGAAAACGACGCGTTGAAGGCGGACAACGCGACGCTGCAGCGCGATCTCGATGCTACTAGAAAAGAGCTGTTGAAGTATAAGGTTTGACTAATTTTTGGTTACCATTATTTAAGACGCAAATTAAGCCTATGTCTTAGTATTTTAACAAGTTTAAATACACACGAACGCTTGCACACAAACATACGCCAACAGTCGATCTTGTATCCAACTAGACATGTATCAACTTCTTCGTGTGTGTTAGTGACTAACACTAGTGTCAGAGTTTTTACTCTGACATGGTTTTATGTAACGACTAATGTCAAAGACAGTGATCGGGACCGACGGCTTAACGTGCCCTCCGAAGCACGGATCATCTTACTTATCAGACAATCAGGTGATCAGCCTACAATATCCTAACTAAACTAGGACAACAACACAATCGTTGCCCCCGCCGGTATCAACTTTTAAACTATTAACCTTTTTTTTATCTACAGAGTTTATCTCTCACATCATGTCTTTTAATTTGTGTGCAGAACTCGTGCATGGAAAGGCAACGTATTGTGGATATGTCTTCAGAGCAACTGAGGATAAGTCAACAAGAGCTGGCTCAAGAGCGGATTCGCGTTTCCTCTTTGGCTGCACAAGTCCAGGTAATTGTGATTGAACTTGTTAAGACAAGTGTTCATTCTTTGAGGTATTTATATTTGTAGATACATATTATTTACACTCTTTTCTATCATCATTGTACGGCAGGCGTCAAGCTATGTCAGATGTGTGTAGGAAGCCTAATAAAATCTGACACCAGCGTTGGCCATTTACACGAAAAACAAACAAACCCATTTTCTGACCCATCATCCATCACATCTAACATGTAATTTTACGAATAGTGCATTCTAGTGGTTAGCATATACCATAGACTAGATTTTTTTTAGATTTGCCAAAGACCTAGATTTTTTTTTACGGATATACCGTCTGAGCGAGCTTCGCGTACGTATGTCAATCCTTTAAAAAATTGCATTTTTTTTGTGGCGATTTAGCTCCCAAACGGGTGAAAGATTTTAATTTTGATTTGAAATATGACTTGATCAAAAGTATTCTCAACTATGATTCAAGACACAGGGAGTCAGGGATTTTTAAAACTCTAATTTTAGGAACTAGAACGCAGCGTAGAAGACGCGGCGCGTCGTGAGTCTGTGCTAGAAGAGCAGTGCGCCCGCACTGAGGCGAGACTGCTGGAGCGACTGGACGAGGCCGAGACCAGGGCCGCGGCGGCGCTGCAGGACGACGCGCGCCACCGGGAGAAGGTAGGGGACGCCTCTCGCCAGCTGGGGACTTTCCGTGGCTGACGTGATGGTGATTAGTGTATGAAATGTCATTAAATAATGATACTTTTCATTAGACATTTTTTTGTGATTTTTAGGATAAAACTACAAGTAACAAATTTATACATAATATTTTCTAGATAACCATGCTGGATTTCAAATTTAGAAAAAAATATCTGATTAATTTCTTTGGAAATATGCCTATAACATAATGAATAGTCGTAAAACTCTCATTTAGAATTAGAATACATATGTCAGTAATAGTAAGTATGGATATGGGAAGTGTAAAGCAGTTGTATATTTTTTTGTAACCTACTAGATGTGTAAGTCAACGCATTTACAAGTCAAACTGACTTTAATACGCGTAAATATTCACAAAAACATTACATTTAAATTTGAACTCTCATAAACAGGTTAGCACACTGGAACAACTAGTGCGTCGTCTCGAACGGGAAGTGAGCGCGTTAGAAAGACGCGTTTGTCCCGAGTGCGCCGCGCGAGCGAGCGCCGAACCCAAACACAACGAACATGCCGAACATTCCGAACGTGCCGAACACCGCGAGCGTGCAGAGCATAGTGAGCACACGCCGCGCGAACGTAGCAAGCATGAGAAGACTGAAAAGATGGACACGTACAGCGACACTGAAAGCGTGGGAGACGCGATGCATTCTACCAATGCTCAACTCACGGTTCTGAAAGAGCAGCTTGAAAGGGCCGAAGCGACCTTACAGGTAAGAGAACAGGGACTCCGAGTAATGTCACATGACACTCTTTCGACCTTTTCGACTCTTTTTTTTCACCTTTCTGAAAGAAAAAAAATATTTTATTTGGAGTATTTTACAATAGTTTAGGTTAGGTTAGGTTATATTAACTTAAATAACTGAAACTAGAATATCTTTTTCTATACATAACTCTAAAGACATGGTATAGGATTCTAAAAGCTGCATTTACTTCCAGGCTCGCGCTGACGAAGTTGCTTCCCTGAAGCAAGAGGCTCGAAGCGCCAATTTAGCGAGATGGAGAAAAGTAAGTTGTTTAGTTATTTTGACAAATTTATTTGTATAACAGTTATATTATAATACTTCACATTTTCGCATACGCAATTTTTTTCGTAGGAGAAAGAATGCAATGATTTGGCACTAGAAGCAAAATCGACAGCGCGGGAACTGAAACGAGTCGAAGAGCGTCTCTCAGCAGTGTTAGAAGCGAAGAAGACGGCCGAGCAGAAAGCGATCACGTTGCAGAGCGAGATGGCAACATTGAAGCCGCAATATGAAAGAGCGAGCAAGGACGCCCAGCGGCTGAAAGAGCAGCTGGAGAAACTGCAGAAGGTGCACGAGACTGCCCAGGCGGAGGTGGACAGGTAGGCTTTGATTGAGGGTGGTAACTTTGTGTTTAACACATTTTTTGAAACGCGTCATCACCAAAGAAATGTTTTTAACTGACTTCCAAAAAAGGAAGGAAGGAAAGAAAGTCTTAATTCGACGCGATCTTTTTTATTTATGTTCACCGATTATTTGAAGACGCCTGGATCGATTTAGAAAATTATTTTTGTTTGAAAGTATACTTGCAAGGTGGTCCCATAGAAATATTATCAAAATCGGTTGAGTAAATTGTTATCATTTTTCATTTCAGCAGCATAACGTCCACTGCTGGACTTAGGCCTCTCCCAAAGATTTCCAAAATGACCGATCAAGAGCGGCCTGCATCCAGCGCTTTCCAACCACCCTGGTCAGGTCACCTGACCACCTTGTAGGTGGGTGCAGTACGCTTCGCTTGCCAGTACGAGGTCGCCATTCAATAACTTTTTTGCCCCTTCGGCCATCGGTTCTTCGCGCTATGTGTCCCGCCCGCTGCCACTTCAACGAGCTAATCCGCTGGGCTATGTCAGTGACCTTTATGTTTTCCTACGGATTTCCTCATTTCTGATTCGGTCACGTAGGAAAACACCGATATCTCCCCATAGCGCGTTGAGCGACCTTGAGCCTTCTTATGAGACCCATAGTTAGGAACCACGTTTTAGAGCCATAAGTCATCACTGGTAACACACATTGGTTGTAGACCTTAGTCTTGAGGCACAGAGGTATTTTGGACGAGAAGACATTGCTTAGCTTCCCGAACGCTGCCCAGCCGAGTCGGATTCGTCGAAAGACCTCATCCTCGAAGCCGAAACTTCCTGCCTGGATCAATTGACCCAGGTAGATATACTGGTGTACAACTCCGAGGGTGGACCTCCCAACACAAACAGGTAGGGGCGCAACATGGACATTCGACATTACTTTCGTTTTGTCCATGTTCATTTTCTCTCTTGGGAAACTCGATTTAGGTCTCCAAGCATAGAACTTAGGTCTTTCATCGATTCTGCCATGACAACGATATCGTCAGCAAATCGAAGGTGAGTGATATACTCGCCATTGATGTTGATGCCAAATCCTTCCCATTCCAGAAGCTTGAAGGCATCTTCCAGTGCAATGGTAAACAGTTTCGGAGATATAACGTCTCCCTGTCTTACACCTCTATGCAGTGGAATTGCTCTCGTGCACTGTACTCCTGTACTCGGACTGACATAGTGGCGTTATTGTATAAGCACTTCAACACTTCGATATACCGATAGTCAATACGGCATCGCTGGAGAGACTGAAGCACGGCCCATGTTTCAATCGAATCGAAGGCTTTATCATAGTCCACGAACCCCAAGCATAACGGCCAGTTATACTCCCTCGTCTTCTCTATAACCTGCCGCAGCGTATGAATGTGGTCTATGGTGCAATAGCCTTTACGGAAACCATCTTGTTCGGGACGCTGGAAGGCATCAAACCTGTTCGCGAGACGATTCGTGATGACCCTCGAAAACAACTTATATACTCGTACATGACTCAGAAGCGTGATAGGCCTATAGTTCTTCAATAGGGTGTTATCTCCCTTTTTGAAGAACAAGATCACCACACCCGTCACAGGTATGGCACTTCATACAAACGGAGCAGCATATATACCTAGTACTACTACAAGCGAAACAATCCGTCCGTGCACACGTCAAATGTGTGAGTTAAACAATCAGGGTCGCCACCACAGAATTTGTTGTTTTGCTTACCTGTTTTCATCACTCGGAAATTTATAAAATTTTCGTTATTTATTGTTTTCCGTGGATAAACAATGATAATGTGCGCAGTTTCTCACCATTATAATTCAATAATCCTAAGTGACTCGCGTAATGTCAACGTGCGACTACCAATAACCCTGTTTTACTGGCGCTTACACCTCACAATAACGGGAGAAGGGTTGCGGGGACTCCAGATTGCGGGGGACGGTGCGAGTTTCCGTTCTGTATGTAATACTATTATTAATTCTGTGCCCCTGTTCCACGCTTCTGGCGTTACGCCCTCGAGCAGAACAGAATTAAAGAGCGTTCCGGCGTTCCGCCCGCTTTCAGAGGCTCTGCTGTGATTCCATCCTCGCCCTGCGCCTTGTTGTTTTTAAGCTGTTTGAGGGCCTTCCTAATCTCGTACAGGCTGATGTCCGGGATATCTTCGGTATAGTGTCGGGTTAGCTTGGCTCTTAGCCATTTGTTTACTGGGTTGTGAAACTAAGGTATACAGCTGTCCATAAAAGCTCTCTATCTCCGCCAGAACCCCTTCCTTTGTCGACACCACGCCGTCTTTCGTCTTCAGCTTCATCAATCGGCTTTGCCCAACCGACATAGCTCTTGCGATCACTTTGGAGCCTTTATTCTGCTCTATCGTCTCCTTAATACATTTAGTATTAAAGGAGCGGATGTCGTGTCGCAAGGACTTTTGTATACGTCTGTTGAGCTGCCGATATGATTCAGCATCTTCGGAGGTCTGCCATTAAGTCTAGGGTCCGAGCAGAGATTTTTTGAGGCTTTCGTTTAGGGCGGGACCTGAATACTTTCGATCCCACAGATTGGACAGCTTGTATAAACCCTTGGTTTGTCTCGTCCACTGTAACGTATCCTGAAGGCCTTCGAAGCGATTCGACAGTTCAAGCTTCGGAGTTTTCAATTTGGATTTGCGACGGTCGGAGCGTCGACTTCATCAGCCGCGACCTTTCGACTTTGAGATCAATATTCGCGATGCCTCTCCTCGGTGATCACTCCCGGTTTTGACTCGAGTGATCACTGAAACATCGTTGAATATTCGTCTCTTTGTCGTTAGGATGAAGTCGATTTCGTTCTTAACAGGGGGCTGGTTCTTTTTTGCTGGACCCAACCAGGTCCACTTTCTTTGCGGCGGCTTCTTAAAGAAGAAAATGTGTAAATTGTAGGTTATATAAAATAAAATGCACATTCAAATTGAAGCGATTACTAAGATTAAGAGTAATTGTTTTAAATTCAAACACCAAAATAGTAAAGGAAATAGTAAAAGTTCTTTTTAGTTACTGTTTTCAGTGAATAAAACAAACAAATAAACTTTTTAGAGGGGGACTGGTATTAAGTATTTGATTTATTTTGTTGGAAAATAGCGGCTTATTTGTATGATGTTTCCGTGTATTCTATTAGGTCCCGCAACGACATCCGTAAGTTGAAGAGCGAGCTGACGTACAGCGAGCGGCGACGGCTGCACGCCGAGGAGCAGGAGGAGATGTCGAGCCGCGAGCGCGCGCTCATGCGGGACGAGCTGCACCAGCTGCGCACGCGCACCACCGAACTAGAAGGGGTACCCAACTAACCGTTCACTTTGTTGTTCTTGAACATTAATCGTTAAAACATTTCCCGTCTTTTTGCGTCAAAATCTGACATAAAATGAATATTCCGTGGCGAAAGGATCAGCCAATCTGCGTTATCGACTGGCTGTCCATGCAGATTGCCCAGGGTGCGCCGGACGTACAGGCTAAGTACGTCACACGGGGAGGCTTGTTCCATGCACCCAAAAACAAAAGACATTTAACGCCATTCAGACTCGCTAAGGAGAAGAATAAAATAAACGATTCCCCCATTTAAAGACGAACGCGGGGATGTTTTCCATAAACTCCGGCGAAAATGTTCAACAAACATTTAGGCCACGCCTCTTATGTTTCCTAACAATGTTATGTTCAAAACCTGGCGCAGCGGACACGGCTAAACACAGTCACTAAAATAAGACTAACTAGGCACAACGACACACACACCGTTACAAGTAATATCCGGAGGTATTTTATGCGATTTCACTTGTTTTGACAACTTGAACAATGCGTAGGCTCAATTGCTTATTTTTCAAGATAATTCGAACCAATAATTCGTAATTTACTAGAATTCTGCTTACCTGCAACGTTATGGAACTCATTGTGCACATTTGTTTGAAGAGTGGTGCGAATCTAATACATCTGCATGGCGAGCATTTGACTCTTGATCGCTTACCTTAGACGCAATATGTTAGCACTGTTTAAATTGTTTCTTATCGTTCACATTGGTAGTAATACTAGTTGATCTTTCTTGCTTCAGCTTGAAGTTTAGTCATTTGTTGATGGCATCTTCAAATTGATGACCGGCACAAAGCAAACAATGGCGTCAGTCAGAGATCGTCGCCATACGTAACACTGTGTAACAATTACGATTGTTTATCGGTCATCTAGCGCAATCGGAAACATCGCTATTTATGCCGCGAGAAGATTGTTTTTGTTGGAATGCTAAACAGCATTGTCAAGTACCGCGTCTGGTTTTCTGCAGTACTTTCTAGACTATCGAGATGTGAGCTTCCGATACCACCCTGAGAAGCGTTTTCTTCAATGCTCAGTGTCTATTTAAACCTTCAAGTGCATTAAACGTGTCTAGAATAGTGCTTAATAGTTTATTTGTGAAGATAACAGCAGCGTCTTTATTAGTCAGCGATGTTATGCAACTACAGAATTTAACGTTAATTTTTCAAAATTTCTATTTCTTTCCTAAGTATCCATAACCAAAACTAACGGATAATCCAAAATAAAGTTTCTTTATCATATCCATCTGAAATACCATGTCCATAATATCCTTCATAATAATCATACATTCGCGGAGAGCGTATCACTAAAAAGAAGACTAGTTTGATGTATTTTTTAAAGTGAATTTAGAAATATAGGAAAATGAATAGAACTCGGTCAAATAACCAGAAACGCGAGTCGGCGTCGAAGGACTCCCCGTTCTGGGTGATCCTGAGCCGCAAGTGCGGCGCGGAGAAGCCGCCGCTGTGGCCGAAGCCGCTGCACCTGCGGCGCGCGGCCGCCCTGCGCAAGGGCTCGTGGGACCGCCGCATCCGGTTCGCGATTATGACCGACTTCATACAGGGCCACTGCAACGTCGCCAATAAAACCATCGACGCTTTAGATACGCATTTCTCTACGGTAACTGTTGAACAAATCAATGAATGTATCGAATATACTCAAAGTACCCAATATTGTGATAGTAATTTTTTGGGCTGGCATGTTATGACAAGGGAGAAAAGTCTTATTACAAGATGGGTTTTTTAATTTTAAAGGGGATTTCGAAATAGAGGCATACCAGAGAAACGGTGGAGGGAATGCGTATAGGAGGATATGGGTACAAAAGGAGTAACGGACGATTTGAAAAAGAAATGAGTAAACCCCATACAATAGTAGGATAAGGATAGGCTGAAGAAGATATAATTACATTAATTTTATTGTTCAGAACTATCTAATCCTGTATCTATAGGTATTTTGATGTTGCGTGTTCGTTGAGCAACATAAGTTACGCAAAACGTCGTGTTTTGTAGGAAAAGGGTACACAGACATCACGATATTCACGATCTTATCATGATTGTGGGAAAATAGAACACAGTGCCTAGTAGATAACAAGTCATATTTAGTTTTTTCTTTTTTTTTTCAGAACAACAAGGCATTGCAAGAAGCTTGCAGCTTGTTGGAGGAACAGCTGACTGACTTAGAAAAGCTAGCCGATCACCACGAGCTGAAGACTAAAGATCTTGAGGTAAACATAATTCTACACAAATAACGCTAAGGTATTTTGTAGTAATCTGTGTGTTTGTTATTAGTAAAAAATTAAAACGAATGCGAATTATTTAGAATTTTCGCTAAAGTTGATGGTAATGCGTACTCGTTTGAGAACCCAGAGCCCTTTCGAGGGAGCTTGATCTTGGAGGCGCGCAATTCCGCGTGCATGCTGGAGCAGTATAAATTTTGCTCGACCATGCGAGAGCATTTTGCGATTCGGTCTGCGCTGACCTTTTCTTTACCTAAATAATCTCTTACATATTGAATTAGGAACTCTGAACGTGGTTTCTTTTCTCAGCAGTACTTGTTTCAAAAAAATCGTAGATTTTGATTTGAAAAAGTTGAAAAAATTATATTTATCATTAAATATAGATTTATTTACTTTGGTTTTGATATAGCCTATCTGTCTTATAAAACGAGGACTCACTTTGTTACCAGGTTTAAACCATCATTAGTCCAAATTAAGTTGGCATCTTGATTTGGGGAGATAATGGTTTAAACCTAGTAACAAAGTTAGGTAGTCCTGTTTTTATAATAAGACGGTAAGTGATTATTTTTTCGTTGAATATTTGACGTCCTTTCAGATAGAAATACAGCGCCTCCGCGCGGAGCTGTCGGCGTGCCGCGCGAAGCTCACGGACGCGGAGCGGCAGTCGTCGCAGCGCGCCGCCGACCTGTCGCACATCACGCGCCAGCACGAGGACGCGCGCGACCAGGCCAAGCACGCGCACTGCCAGATACAGCTGCTCAAGGTTTGTTGTATCGCTAGCGCCAACTAAATTCGATTTACAAACTAGGTAGCATTTTTGTAGTAGTTAAATCTGTATTCTTAAATGAGACAGCATTATTTCAAATTCACTTTACTCAGTGGCAAGTTAAATTTACAGCTCAAAGCAAGCAAAGTTCAGTCCGTGATACTAATATCGCTGTCCAGGAAAGACATGGCGAAATAAGTTTTTTATTTATACTTGCATATACGAGTTTTTCGTATTCCTAAATTCGTTGCATATATATGTTTTTTACTAAATAAAATAAAAGATCACGTATGATCTTTCACCATGCTGGTCTGGGAGAAACGAAAAAACTTAGAATGTACCAGCTGCTTCTCTTCCCGCGCAGATCGTAAAAGCCGATCGAGGGAATGGGCAAAAATGCGAATCATTTTAACAGGCGATGCGGCTAGCAACCCATCACTGTATTGATTGCTTTTCCATCTTCTCGCCCACCATGACGCTAAAAGTGGCTTTTGAGTCTTGCGACCCTAGGCTCTCCATAGAGCCGCAAGACCCAAAATGCTCTGTCTGCCCCATTAGGGATAAAGACGTGATAGTATGTATGTATGTATGTATGTATGATTTCAATCATTTGTCGGCAAACTTACTTTGATTAGATACTCTGTCTTGGTCAGGAACCGCGTGTCGGAGCTGTACTATAACAAGTCCGCAAATGTAAATACGTAATTTTGATGACCTCCGTAGCGTAGTGGTCACTATGCTTGTCCGCCACCCAGAAGTTACGGGTTTGATCCCCGGTCAGGGCAAGTTGGAAATGGCCTTTTTTAAAACGGTCCTGGGTCTTAGATGTTTATCTATATATGTATTTGTTATAAAATATAGTGTGGTTAAGTTAGTATCCTACAAGTCTCGAACTTACTTTGGGGCTAGCTCAATCTGTGTAATTTGTCCCTATATATTTATAATTTATGTAAATAACTTTGTCAGGAGCGGTTGGAGAGTCGCGAGGACCGCGTGTCGGAGCTGGAGGCGCGCTGCGCGGAGCTGGAGGGGTCCAACGCGGCGCGCGAGGCGGCGCTGGCGGCGGCGGCGCGGCGGGTGCTGGCGCTGCAGGAGGAGGCGGCCGAGCTGCGCACGCGCGCGCACCAGCACCGCGCGCTCGCGCTGCAGCTGCAGGCCGAGCTCGCCGAGACACAGGTGCGCACCGCGCTGCGGGCTCTCACGACACTATCCGTCTTATTATAAACCATTATAAAAAATAAATAAGTAATCTCAATAGTACAATCTATGAAGTACACACACAGAATGCAGGGTGTGGCAAAACGTTTATCCTTGGTCTAACAATCAATAATTTTAATACGTAATTTTTATTATGCATAAAACTGGTTTAGTCCTCGTAGTGTAAGACTTACCCCCGTGTTACTTCCTCAGGAAGAGTTGTCGTGTGCGCGCGAGTCGGCGGCCGCCGCGGCGGCGTGGTGGCGCACGCGGGAGACCAAGGCCGACGCCACGCTGCGACAGCAGGCCAAGCTCATCGACTTCCTGCAGGTGCGCCACCTCTGTAATGTAGCGACACCGGGTGTGGTCCTCACTTGGATGGGTGACCACAAGCGGCATAAATATTTCTTGAGCTCCTTGCTTTGGAAGGCACTTCTAGCTTTGCATTACAGTTGTTAAGTTATGTCAGATGCCTTTAGTTAGGCAGCTTGAAAATCTGACACCAATGTTGGCCACTTACACACATGGAAAACAAATACTTGTGTAACAATGTAAAGATGCGAGAACGATGTCACTAATGGCAATTATTTTAATTTTCTATCGTTCCTGCCCGGATAAAGGTCCAGTAAAGGTTTTCCTAGCTTTTTTTACTATTCACGAGCCAGACAGATTGGAGAGGTCTCATTGATGTTTATTAGCTTTATTTAACTTGTATTTCCTACACTATGCCTTCTAACATCCACGGAACGACTTAGAATGGTCCTATTCTATTCTGCTGAAAACCACAAGTGGTTTCCAAGTACGTTGACTGAACATTAAACTATTAGCGTACTTATGATGGCGATTCTATGTCCCAACGCCTAAGCAAACGTATACAAGATCAATTCACTAGTTATTTTTGCGATAATTTAATGACTGTTATTTTTTATACGCTGTATTTTCACAGGCAAAAGTGGAAGAAGCGGGTCGCAAGAAGTGTTCGTTGAGCAATAAGCTGTTCGGACGTTCCGGACGCAGGACGCCAGCCTCGCCACCGTTGCGGAGAGCTAACCGGTTAGAAACTAAACTTTATCTATCATTAACCCTTTTACCCCGAGATTTTATATTAGTGGTCGTGCCCTCAGCGCGAGGCATATTACATCAAAAATAAATACCTACAACCAAAAAGTGTGGATACTTAAGTTATGTGTAATACGAGCAGCGGTTTTTCGACAGAAATATCCGACGCTCGCAAAACAGGCATGACAATGTTTGTCGGATAAATTCGACGTTCGCGGTGAAACGGACCTAAGTAAGATTACTGTGTAGTGTGTGTACCTTTATCTTCTTACTTTATCTCAAAAGATTAAACATGAATTACATTAAAAAAGAATACTTTTTTTAATATATTAATAAATTTCATTTCACAGAGAGTTGCGCGATGAGGTTGAAAAATTGCGTGCAAAATTGTCAGTTATGAACGGAGATGAGTAAGTATATAAATGCTGTGCTTTACTTAAATATAGGCTTGATGATATTCTTAAATTAATTTAATAACAACTCTTTTGTTTATGTGCAGCTGTCCTCCGACACCAAGAAGAGATAAGAAATCTCCAAAACAGAAACTCTACACCAATGGGTATGGACTGTTAAAATAACATTCTTAATTATTATTTTCGTTGGTAAAAAAAAGGTCTAATATATTTTTTCCTCATTCAGGCGAAAGAGTACAGAGTCAGCCGAAGGAGATGACCTAGTTCAAATTGTGTGGTAAGTATTTTTTGAAACACGATTTTTAACAAGTTCTGAATACTTAATATTTATAACTCTTTATCTAGATGTTCCCCAAGTTTGTTCTACCAGTTCTAGTTCCTGTTATAATTTTTCCATATAAACCTTCCTTAAACTTCCTAAAATATTTTAAAACCCAAATTAGCTTAATCAATCCAGCAGTTCTCGAGTTTTAGCGCGACGAACAGCAATTTATTTTTTATATAATATAATTTTACGCCTGAACTGTCCAGAAAGCAGCTACTTATTCACGCGTAACGGGCGTAAAGCATCAGTTTATAGCCCAGGGATACGTATACAATGTTTGATGCGCAGGTCGGACGGCAGCCGCGAGGCGATGCGCGCGCGCTGCGTGGGCGGCCGCATGGAGCTGCGCGCGCCGCACGGCGCGGGGCGCGCGCTGCGGGGCCGGCTGCTGGCTGCTGACGTGTCGCATTTGTCGCCCGGAGACTGCAACCGAGCGTTCATGGTAAGTATTGTCTGATTCCACGTTATTCGAGTGGGATTTAAGTTGCATACACAAGTACACAATTTTTCGGTGCTATATGATTAGTTGCGCCCCGCGGTGTTACCCGCGATTAAACTAGCCTATGTGTTAATTGCTCTAAATTGGGAGAGGCCTATGTCCAGCAGTGGACGTTTTGCGGCTGAAATGATGATGTGTTGGTAAATCGTAAAAGCCGATCGAGGCAATGGGCAAAAATACAAATAATGTTAACAGGCGATGCGGCTAGCAACCCATTACTGTATTGATTGCTTTTCCATCTTCGCGCCCACCATGACGCTAAAAGTGGCTTTTGGGTCTTGCGGCCCTGGGCTCTGCATAGAACCGCAAGACCCAAAATGCTCTGTCTGCCCCATTAGGGATAAAGACGTGATAGTATGTATGTATGTATCAAAATTGGTCCAGCCGTTTGCGATTAAAGGAGTAACAAACACCGCACCCAAACTTTCGCCTTCATAATATAAGTGTGATAATTGATGAAAAAGCCCATTATAAGTTAAAATATTTATTAGATGAAATATAGATGAGCTGTTTAAAAAAAATGCGGTACATATAGATATAGCACAGAAGAGTAACCGGTTTCCAAATGAATGTTGCAGCTAAAGCTAGAAGAGTCTTCCCGCGAGAGCGAGGTAGCGGTAGTGTGCAGCACGGTGTGCGACCGCGGCGCGTGGCTCGGCCGGCTGGGGGCGGCGCCCGCGCGGCCCGCGCCGGCCTACGCGGGCCGCGCGCTGTGCTCGCCGCGAGCGCCGCCCAACGCGGCCCTGCACTTCGCTGAAGATGCTGTCTTAATCGGTATGTCGTGTTGTGGTGGTAGTACGAGGGGGAGTACTAATGAAACACGGTCGAAGACGTTCGTTAACTAAATGCTTTATTGTAGAGAACATGGTTTATATCTAGTGCACAAATAGGACATAGGTACATTGATGTCTATAGCAAACTGTGGACACTCCATTTCAAACATATTGAAGGGCGTACTAAATCGATACGCCGAAAATCAGTCGACCGTTAACAGTTTGCCTACTGTGGACAAAGCCTAAGTTCTGACCTGAACATAATATCTGTAACAGGTGGGCCCGATGGCTTGCACTCCCTCCGCGGGCCGATCCGCCTCGAGTGTTCGTGGGACGCGCACGACGTGACTGCGCTGGCCAACTGCGGGTCGCGTACGCTGCTGGCGGCCGGCGCGCTGGCGCACGCGGGCCGCGCCGCCGTCGCCTCCGCCGCGCGGCGCAGTGCGGAGCTGCAGCCTGAGGTTTGCCTGACACAGGTGCAGCTGCCGGACTCCGCAACTCCGCATATTATCGCTGTAAGTCGTGTTTTACGTCTTTCAATGAATTCTTTTTTCACGTTTTTCTACAGAATTAGTTATAAAATTAGTTCTAAATTTGATTCACTATTTTTTTGTTATAAAATTAGTTATAAACTTGAAAAGCCTAGAACGATGTAATATCACGCAATATTATGTTCGTTTCAGACTGTGAACGGGGACAGTGAAGAAATTCCTAGCGCTGCCGTCGCTTGCGGACGTAGAGTCTTCTTCCTCCGTTTCGACGCTTCTACCACCGAGTTCAAAGTCGCTCGCTCTCTCACCGTCGACCGATCCCCGCACTCCATACTTCTCACGCCTCGTGCCCTCTACATCGCCGGAGAAAAACCGCTCAAAATCAACTTGCCCTCCGGGGCTTTGGAGGCTTTCGCTATCGACGAACCTATAATCGCAGCCGCCGCGAGAAAACATTCGCCTCCAAAAGCAATACTACTAGTCCGAGAAAACCCCATCGAAATACTTCTATGCTATGCAGAGTTAGGAGTATTCGTCGACGAGAACGGAAAACGAACGCGAAACGAAGACCCGAAGTGGAGCGCAGCCGTGCACGCGTGGGCCTTTGTGCATCCCTTTTTGTATGTTGTAGGAGAAGACAGAGTCACCATCGTGTATCTCACAGAAGAGGTGTACAAAGCCCCGCCCTGTACCTGTGACACCACGTCTCTGGCTTCCACCACATCCGACTGCTACATGCCTCAGATATTCAACTTGAAAATGCAGGAACCGTACTTGCTTGGGACAACGCAAAATGGTGTCATTGTACGATCAAAAGATGGCGAACAATACAAAGTATCCATCTTAGAAGGAATGGCGGCATTCAAGAGCATCGGCGCGTCTGTGGAATCTCTCGAAACGAATTCCGACGTGAAAGGCTCGTCGACAGATTTGGCGCAGTCCATGACGGACCTATCGGACAGACAGGCTCCGGAAGACATTTCACAAGATAGTGTGGAGGAGACGACTGGGTTTCTCGCCGACATAAGGAAGAGAGCGCAACAGCTGCGACAGAAACAGCGGAAGGAAACTTCGGACGACGTTATAAAAAAGATTTTGATGACCGAAGTGGGGATAAAGCGCATGTCGAACGGGAGGAAGTCTCCCGTGACTTCGTCGGAGTTCGACTCGGACTCCACAGAGGCGGACGAACAGAGGTCCGGCTCCACCAAGGACACAGCCGATGTATGTGCCGAGATGTTTACGAGACAGGTTCGCTTCCAGTAGCAGCTGTATGCCAATTGTGAAACAATGGGCGCTCGCATAATAGATATTCACTGTTTGATATCGACAGTGCTAAGACAGTCTTATGTTAAAGAATGTTTATATTTTGACGAACAGAAAGTCTACTAGCCATGTAGTTAATGTTCCTCTTCAATATAATATTTTGCCTGTTTAAAATTTTAAAACATGCTTCTGTAGAATATAGAATGTAACTATTGTGGTTGCTCAATTAACTATTATTTTTTGACATGTAAAAATATGCTCATATATTCAATATTTACTGAATAACGTAGTGTACTTACGTACGATACCACACGACACATTCCTATGTGGATACCATAATTCATATTTTAAATACCATAACTAATTAAACTTTTTACGCAATTAGAGACATACCTGTACCTTGAAGTATTGTTAATTGTTGTACTGATTACGACACTTTTACTGTGATTTGATACTTAATTTTGTGTTTAGATTTAGTTTGTAAACGTATTTATTTTAGTTAATATTTAGGTGCAAAGCCAGGAGGCACGCTGTCGCTGTAGTGCTGATAATATAAGTAATGTTTTTAAGTTGTATGACATGTTAAAATATATTCTATTTTCGTATGCAGTTTACTTTTTAATTCAAACTTCCTGTCCTCCTTAATCTGCGTTTCTATCCCAAATCGCTGTTTTATTTTAGTTAGGTGGGCGGAGCGAAGATTTGAGCATTTTCTTTGAGTAACATTGGTACTCAAGATGGTGTTACTCATCAGTAACAAACACCCAATAGGGCGCGTTGTTAAAGTGTGCCATTCAGACTGCAGCATTTTCTCCAGAGACGTCAATTCACAAAATTAATATTTAAAGTTAATGTGGACAGAAAATACATTGTTTATGTCATAACAATTTTTAAATGTCAAAATTTTAAAATAATGTCGATTTGTAGATTTAGTTTGTACAAAATGTACCAAATTATGTCATTTGCGAGTACCTATATTACAAACTTTAAGAGGGACCCGCGCCAAGCTCAAACCAGACTTTTGTCCTTAAGGTAGTCATTGGTACTATAATAAGCCTTCTCACAAAGTACTTCTTTACATACGTTTTGAATTTATTATTCGGCATATCAAGGACCGATTTTGGCAATTTATTATAAAAAAGTATACAGTTCCCCATAAACGTCTTACTGTTTTGAGCCTAGAAAATGGGGCAACTAAGTAATTCTTATTACGTAGGCTTCTATCGGTCAAATCGCTTACTGTATGAGGAAACATTTTTCCTTACATACATTATGTTTTCAAATATATACTGTGATGATAAGGTAAGTATATCTATTTTCTTAAATAATTCTCTGAGTGAGTCTCTAGATCCTAACCCGTAAACAGCACGAATTACCCGTTTTTGTAAAATTAAAATAGTCTGAATATTGGCTGCACTCCCCCACAGGAGTATGCCGTAAGACATTACACTATGAAAGTAACTAAAATACACTAGTCTAGCAGTTGCTACATCTGTCAATTGTCTTATTCTCCTAACAGCATAAGCCGCAGAGCTAAGCCTATTAGAAAGTTTAATTATATGAGCACCCCATTGAAGTTTTGAGTCTATGTAGTGATAGTGTAAAGACACTATCCATCAATCTTTATATCCTTCGATGTTACGGTGGGTTGGATCTCATTTGTCAGCACGGAACAGCATTTGTTCCGCCTGTGCTACCGCGTCTGCGATAGCGTGCTGCAGCATGCGATCGCATGCTACCGCATGTTGAGTGGTGCGGTACGGCAGCACGCTTCAGCATGCCGCTGTCACGCTCTTTCGGCCGGCACTGACGAATTGTTGGGTCATAGAATAGCGATAAGCAGATGTACAACTTTATTTGATTAAATAATACCATGTTTGCATCAATGGTTCATAACACCATTAATGTTAATAAAAATACCGTTGTATTCCAATGTGTTATTGTATGAGGTTCGTTTTTAACAGACTTCCAAAAAGGAGTAGGTCATAAATTCGTCGGTATATTTTTAGGGATCCATACCCAAAGAGTAAAAACGGGACCCTATTACTAAGACTTAACCAAGGTCGCTGGAAGGCGCTGGATGCAAGCCGCTCCAGATCGGTCATTTTGGAAATCTTTGGGAGAGGCCTCGCTCTAGATAGTCTAGATCGGTCATTTTGGAAATCTTTGGAAGAGGCCTATGTCCAGCAGAGCGCTCCCACGGTGTGATATCGCCTTCCGGCGCGCGCTATAGCATTCCGCCGCCTTGGCAGCACCGACTGTGCTGTAGCGTTCCGTCGCATCCTCTAACTCTGGCTAATGACGGCACCGAGCGACAGAAAAGGATAGCAACATAGAAAAGAGCTGTTACGTGCTGAGAAATGAGATCCAACCCAATATCGATAGTCAATAATATTTCTGTAATACTACGGTTTAATGGACCTCTATCTGCTCCGTAATAGATAAAGTACGTGATAGTGTAAAGCACTATCCATCCATCTTTATATCCTTCGAGGTTTCGGATTATTACCACTGTTTGAGTATAAATAAAAATAATGTATCAAAATTGTTGGAATCTTTTATTTACAATCTTATACATTTTACATTACATAATATGAAATGAAGTATGATTAATAGTCCGCTATGGACTTATAAACCTTTTCCATCGTTTCGCGACGTCTATTGCCCGAATCAGGAAATACAATGATCACCAATGTAGACTTCATAACAAGGCATGTACTTGAGATGTGTACTACATAAATCTGACGTAGCAGCAGAGATCTTTATTCACAAATAATGTACAACACAAATAATTATACAGCATTCCTCTGTTAACCTACGTCTAACCAATCATTATTTAGACTCAGTCAAAACAGTATATTATAATACAAGGTTTCTTTTTTCATCTGCACTGAGCATTCACATTAAATACAAAGAGATAAAACACCTTTAGATTCACACATCACACGAATTATGACTTTATACAAGATTACATTATTTGAGGCAGTTTATTCGCTTCGCCAAGCGGCGAATCCATGCGCTATCATACGTTAATGCCTTAATCATTAGAACTGAACTAGTGTTCAATTGATCACCATGTGTAGAAAACACACGCCGTGTCGCACGAGTTTTGTAAAAAAATGATTAAAATGGTCATGTTTCAGCCATGAACTCGGGAAAATTGTAACAAATATCTACTAGAAAATATTTTAAATGAGAAATAGCAAAAGATTGGAACACTAAAATCGTAAGCAAAGCGCAATAGATGGCAAAAATTAAATTTGATTATAAATAATGATTAGGACGAATAATAATCCCGATTCACATCCGGCTAATTTTGGAAAGGAACTAATACTTGCAATAGCAACTCCTCTTACATCCATAGACTATACATCAAAAAAGTGATGCCATTTTTTAGCGAAGACGTAAAATTATTCAAGGCTGTTAACTTTAGTTGCCTTCGTTTTGGGTATAAGTAATCACAAATTGCCTTTTGTACAATCAACAATTCATTTAAGAATAGGAAGTACTCTTTGCTAACTTCAGACACTTATGTACCGCGTTTGAAAAAAAAAAAGATAAAAAAAAATACTTGATATCCCATGTCTGTTCTTTACACCTCATCTATTTTCCAAAATTCGATTGACAACTCACTGGCGCATAGTAATGCAGATATGACAACAGTATAGTTCATCATACTTGAAACAAATTTGAATTTCTATTTTATTTCGCACTTTTGTTTTTTATTATGCACATCATACTGAAGTGAAGTTAGTTTGACACATGTTTGACAGCATGACGTCACAAAATGGCGAATTCGATGCTATTCTTACGTGAATATCAAAGAGTACAAAATGCAAGGAGATGGCGCAGCCTAGTTGAGGAAGCCGCGGCACTGCGGCGCGCCGCACAGGCAGGGGATCTTCTCGTCCTCGAGCGGGAACTTGTAGTCGTACGTGATCTCTTCGTCCACGCCGATCGGCTGCTTTGAGTATATCACGATCTTCTTCTGAGACTCTATCGTGATGATCTTCGCGTAGCAGTTTGGCTGGAAAATGCATTATTTGAATGAAATCGGTAAACTTGTACTCATTTAGCTCGCTAAGTGATTTCGAACCCCCAATATCCATTCTATAAAAGGTCTAACAAAATATACTGAGACTATTTGAAGGGTAAATCAAGTCCTTTCATTTTCCGTTCAAAATATGAAAAGTAATTTTAGGCCTCCCTAGGTGTGATATGACAGATAAAAGTTCTATTTTACACTTGTCATTTTCATTTTCAATTAGTTTACACTTTGCGGTGCCTTGGCCAGACTTTGTACCAATAAAAATACGGATGTAGTCAAAACTTTTTTTTTTGGCAATTTGAGTGGATTATCAAAAAATTAAGTAAACGTACTTTTTCTTTTCTCTGATTAACAAAGAATGACTAAGATACAACGCATTTAAATTTCACATGACATCACGATCTAGTACGATTTTCACTATACGGTGACGGTAAACTTCCCCACTCCGAAACTTCGATGCGCTGTATTTTTGTTAAGTTTTACTACTTGGCTTAAATAAAAAATATGGGTGCATTATTTTTGAATAATCTAATAGATAGGCTATAATATTATTTATCTACGCACATATCATAAGTGCTCTAAAATGCGTTCAGAAACCATAGGCAATGACCAGCATTACCAACCAGTAGGAATTAACGGAGACGTTTTAAACTCATTACCTCCTGAAATCAGTAGGTAATGAGTTTAAATTTGAAACAGCTTTCAAATTCAAATGGGTATTTTAAAACAGTTATCAAGACGAATGCCAAACTCAGGATATTTTTTAATATAAATCGCACGACATTTGATCTCGAGTGACACAAGAATAGGGGCGTTCATTCGTTTGTCTATGTTTAAAAAAAGACAGATTCGAATTTCGAAATGCCGCCATTCCGAGTTGTCATTTGTTTGTTGATATTTTACTGTTTACGAGTGTTTGTGAAAAGTTGAAACGAATTATGTTCACTATAATAATTATATGTGTAGATAAAGTAGTGTAATTATACATAATTAGGCACAGTCGCATAAACTACTATTGTACACAATCCACGTCCGTATTAACCAGTGTTACGGAAAGAGTCAAAACATTGCACCATTTTTTTTCCATTTACCTTATGACGAGGGATGCAGGCCGCTCTTGATCGGTCATTTTGGAAATCTTTGGGTGAGGCCTATGTCCAGCAGAGGACGTTACGTTATGCGGCTGAAATGATGATGATGATGTATGGATCAGTTGACGGTGCGGAATAAAGTACTTACATTGCAGCTGTGGTTGATGAACCGCGCGAGGTTGCCGCACTTGGTGGCGTCGATGATGGTGTCGAGGTCGATGCGGAACAGGTACGAGCTGCCGATGCCGGTGGCCTCGTACTGCGCCTCGCGCACGTCCGCCACGATCGGCCGGATCATCTGCCCCACGTACTCGATCACCATCTCGTCCGCCGCTATCGGCTCCTGAAGGGAACAAATTGTTTTTAGTTACTTCTACAAATGTACGATTACGAAGTCAATTCGTAAAGTGCCAATGTGTATTCCTCTCTAGCAGAGGTAACGATAACGAAGAGGCCTATACCACAGAATGAATATAAGTATTAGATACAGAACGGAATTTCTGAAGGTCCAGCACCATATGCGTCCTCGTTCCCCATCCCCGTTCTCACCTTGTCGAGGCGGCCTGCGCCCGCAGTTACTCAACACCCTCCACAAGGCGAGAGGTGCGGGGACGGGGGACGGGGGCGCATATTGCAAGGGACCTTAGAAGATTCCGTTGTGTATGTAATACTTATACTCGTATTAACTCTGTGCCTATGCCCAACAATGGGTCAAAGGGAAGAGAGAGAGGATAATGCTACTAATTTAAGAAACGCTATCCCCGTCGATTGCATAAAAAGACGGCTCTTTTTAAATTGGCAGCATACTCACTTATCAATTCACCATACTATGACAGATTTTTTTATGAATATGGGGTAACATTACAGCTTTAGGGAAAAGTTGTGCATTTGTAAACTCCTTCCGTACCTGAGCAAATAGACCCCAGTCGTGGATGCCGGACTTGGCGAACTTGAGCTGCTTCTTGCGGAACTTGAGCTGGTTGAACTTCAACAGGTCCGAGTCCGTGTCTGTTCCTGTTAACAACAACATTCATTCATTTCCTTCCCAGCCAACATGTGTCCCACTGCTGGGAATTATATTTCAATTCGAGTGTCTATCTTCTAGAGTAGTTACTTTTCTTTTAGCTTATCAGTTAGATTTTACCTTTACCCTACTAGACAGAATCCGACCTTTCTATACAACGTTTTGCTATGAAACATGTCGGCCAGTAGCCGACTCTATACGTGACTAATCCGTTAACTCATTCTAATAAAGTTTCGTCTCACGTTAGCTTTAATCAAAAAAGTTATCAAGTTTCATTCCTTCTCATCTTAGTTTTGGCTTACACCGAACACGACTTGCGTTGTCTTACCGAAGGCAGTGAGCAGCCGCCGCTGGTTGGAGCGGGCCTCCCTCGACAGCAGCTGCATCTTGGACGCCTTGGCCTTGTCGTCGGCGGCGGCGCCGGCGAGCCCCGCCGCGCCCGCCGTCGCCCGCCCGTGGTGGTACTTGTACTTGGCCTTCAGCCGCGCGTCCATCTTGTAGTAACCTTCCGTGCGCGCTGAACCACTCGAATGAGCCTGAACAGATTACATTTGATTGGGTATTGATACCACACGTGTGCCATATTACGTTTTTCAACACATTAGCGAGGCAAAAAGAACTTCAATAAAAAACCTATTTTAAATCTCGCTAAAGACAATTTGAAATATGGCGCGCCTAGTTTTTCTTTTGTTATGCGCATTTCGCGTATGCGCGAATCTGTAGTGATACGAGAGACACAGAAATCAATCCAACAACAGCCAAAATATTATTTTTAAAGGAGGCTGATTTATAATTTTTTTTTAAACTAGGCTGATTTATAAATTCATTTTAGTGTTGTTACAAGAATTTTACTTACCTACTAGGATATAAAATGGAATTATTTAAGTAAAACAAGGTTTCGGTATGAGTCTAGGCTAGTTGCATGCAGAGATTTTATATTTCAAAAATTATATTCGATATTTTCTATATATAGAATCATATTCCTAAAACATCTAAAAAACACTTTCCCGCACTTGTGCCGTAAGTAACATTTACCGCATGATTTTGAATGTGTGCGTAATGAATGGTATTACATAAGTAAAGTCAGTTTAGTAAATAGCACTTTCCGAGCTAATGTGTTGAAAATAAATTATTTGGTATTGTTAAGAAAATGAAACTTTACAAATAATGTCACTTGTCATGATCATAACCATTTTCAACGTGATTTTAGATTTATTACAGTTTTACAGATTAATACAGAAAAACTGATATTAAGAGCGCTATTTCATTCCAAAAAACTATGACGCCATTGGCCTGTATTTCATACAAATCCCGTAGAAAGTGTTCTTTTCTTGTGATGTTCTGACTTTTAAAAAAAGTACTCGTATCATAGAAGTGAATCGTGATACAAAGTCAAAGGTGCTGAGTTTGCCAAGCGATGCAAATATAAAGAATAACTAGGTCGGCCTAATCTGAAACTAAATAAGAAATAATAAGAGTTGGTTTAAGTAAAGAAAAATTTGGAATAACGAAATAAGGCGTGTGCTACGATGGTATTATGTCTTTGTAACCTGTAAGTCCTCGTATATGTTGTTGTGTCGCTTGGACTTCTTCTTGGGCGGGCTGTAGCAGACGTCGGTGGGCGGGTGGTCCACCCAGTGCGTGTCGTTCAGCCAGTAGCCTTGGGCGTCCTCTGCCAGCAGCGACTCGTATGCCCGTCTGAGGAACTCCACGTCTTCCCTACATGAAATAAAATTGTTTATGAGTGAGAAGGTAATGTAGACTCTGCGCGCGATAATTGCGTAAGCGCATCAAAGTACCACTGAGTGCAAGCTGAATTTTGTTATAGCAACTCTTTCTCAATGTATATTATTGAAATGCATGGAAACCGTCGTTAAGTCAGTGTCAGCAGCCTTCTTTTGTGGCAATTCAAGATTTTCTGGCAACATTTTTATTGACATTCGAGAAAAAGGGAGAAAGCGAAATAGAAAGAGATAGGCCATAAAGATTAAATTGTGAATAAGATATAAGACGCCCGCTCCGGGCGTCCGACATTTAAAGGGATAAGAGAAGTGAACATAATTTACAACATAAGAGTAAAAGCGAGAAAGAAAGATAGAGAGAAAACCAAAAAGCGTATAGAATAAATAGTGAATAAGATATAAGTGAAAAAAGAGTAAAGTTTTACCCCCACTTCAGTGATATATGTATATGTACAACATACCGGTCGATGCCCCTGGTGAGGAACTCGTACATGACCTGCATCTCGGCCATGATGTCGCGCGGCTTGAACGTCACGCGCGCGTGCGCGCTCGCCGCCGCCAGCGAGCGCGCGTCCACGTGCGCCTCGAACAGCCTGCGCGAAATTATAATATTATTATAACTAATGTGATATGGCGTAGCTAAATATCCTTGTTACATTCGCCCTGAGGATGATCGTCTAGACGGTTCGAAACTAGTCGGCCTTTTCCGACTACACTACGTGACTAAAGTCGTATTTTAAAATATTTAGATATGAAATTTTTTGACAATTCGTGGCTACCTTAATTTTTTTAGGATTAAAAGTAGCCTATGTCCTAATCCAGGTAATAAGTTTTCTACATGACAAAAAAAATTGACACCAAATATTTTCATTCAATTATATGGACAGTGCTTATTAAATTTTGTTTAATTTTTTTTTTGCGTAATATGGCATCTTCGAACATAGATGTCGACCATTTGATTTTAACCTCGCTCATTTTAATTAGTCTAATTTCTAGTTTGACTATAAAACTGTGTGAGCGACGTTTTAAGAAGAAGATTGACTATCAAGACAAGGAGAAAACTTACTTGTTCTGTATTTCTGCCAGCTTTTTGGTCTCGTATTTTCTCTTGTACGGCCGCTTGGTTTCTTTCTTGGGCTTCGTCTCGAGTTCCGTCTGTGATTCGGTCTCTGGTTCCGCCATCCAGGTATAACCTACATTGACAAAGAAATGCATGATTTACTTCGAAGTGAAGTCTATCGTATGAACATCGACACAAATATGACAAAGAATAAAACTAAATAGTTCATTTCTTGAAGTGCTATTTAAATAGAAGTGGAAAAGTTTAAAGATAAATAAATATATTTTTATAAAATGTTTTACAAGGCATCTCTCAATATGATCGCCAAAATGCCAGTATGGCGTAGGGCGTAAAGCGTAGAAGACCATGTTATTTTCCTGATGGTTTTAGAAGCCCATAATGCGATTTTTTTAAGAAAAAAAAATACAGAACTTGTCCCTGTTTCTCACTTCTACCAACAACTCAAGCCAAAGGGCAATTACAAGTAGAAATAAACACAGCCCCGCTGCCCGCGACGTCATCGGGTCGCCCCGCACCTAACACTCGCCCTGAAGATGATCGTCTAACCTGTTCGGCCTTTCCAACAATATTACGCGAGTAAACCATGTTAATATAGTCTCGTCTGTCAATCCGGTCGACACGCATTGTTTTACTATTGTCTGGTGCTTTGCACTGACAACAGGATAAATAATGTTTTTATCTAACTTCCATGTTGGTCTGGGAGAAAAGAAAAAACTGAGAATGTACCAGCTGCTTCTCTTCCCGCGCAGATCAAGAGAGTAAGCGAAAATTTGAATCATGTTAATAGGCGATGTGGCTAGCAACTGATCACTATTTTGATCCTTTCAACCACCTTTTTGCCCACATCGAGCTGAAAGTGGCTTTTGAGTCTTGCAGCCCTAGGCTCTATCTGCGCTTAGATCCGCAAGACTGTCTGCCCCATTAGGGATAGAGACGTGATAGTGCGTATGTATGTATGAAGCTAATGTATCTAACAATCGTTTTAGTATAACAACCGTTGATTCCAGTTACCGTGGTCGTGCTGCAGATGGTTGCTGGTGTGCCTGGTGTCGGGCGGGTCGTCGGGCGGCGGCCGGCAGTACGAGTGGTCGAGCGCCACCTGCGATGCCTGCGACGCTTGCGACGCCTGCGACACCGGCGACGACGGCTCCGACACCGCGCCGCTGCTGCTCGCCTGCTAACGTCACTCTACATTTAGCATCGTGGCTATAGCGTCCATTCGATTTCAACTTTATTACAAAGCCATAAGGTCTCATTTGTGGCACAGTGCCGTGTGGTTTCCGGCAGAGAAGACTAGGGCCACTCGAAGTCCTTTCGAGGATGTCGTAGAAGGCGACTTAGGAATACAAGCTAAGCAAAGCTTATAAAATCAATGAGACCTCTCTAACCCGTCTGGCCAGTAAGGAGTGTAGGCCAAGGCCTCTGGCTGCTCTGGCCAAGTATGGCTCTGGTAATACAAAGAGGGTCGTGCTCCCGCAGTGGAGTCAAAAAAACCTGATGATGATGATGAAGATGATGACTAAGCATCGTGGCAACACTTAGTGTTCATTCGCTTTGAACTTTGTTACAAAGTCATAAGGTCTCATTTAAAGTGAGAGATGAGCTCTGTGCAGAGGTAGGTATTTTACCTTGATCATGCACCTGCAAATATCAGTCAAAAGTTTGCATCGTGGCTATAGCATTCATTCGCTTTGAACTTTATTACAAAGCCATAAGGTCTCATTTAAAGTGAGAGGTGAGCTCTGTGCAGCGGTATTTTACGTTTAATCATGCAATAAATGCCAATAGAAAACATTTAAACAAATCAAAATTCCCGACTGCCTTTTATATACCTAGTGTCATTCTCACAATACGGAACTTTCCTGGGTCAAAAATAAATTTGTCACTTGTCATTTGATCATATCCATTTTAAACGTGATTTTAGATTTGTTATTGTGGAAAAACTGATATAAAACGCTATTTGATTCCAAGAAACTATGACGTCTTAAATCTGTATTTGTTTTGAATGTTTGTTTTGACGTTTAAAAAAAAGTTATTTGAGTTACTGGAAGAAATAAATCTATCGACACATGTCAAGCCTAAATTCATCCAGCCGTTATGGATGCCAAGCGCCCCATATACATTTATACACATATGCAGGGTGTAATTGAATTCGTTGGCAATATATTAGGTATCTACTATATCCATGATACTAAGTTATTTAAGACTAATAAAACTTCAATCAAAAGTTGTCATTTTCACATTACAGAAAATCTCTAAACATGCGTTAGACTCTTTGATAGATATCATTACTGCAATTATAAATAAAAAAAACAAATCTTCATTAAATTCATGAAAAAGAAATTAATTGTAATAGTATCAATTTCGTCGCGTCGTAGTACGCTAACATTCGTACATACTTCAACGTACCTACTATCCTCAAGCGTTCGTGTGACACGACCCGTCCCCACTCGACTTTCAACCTTATTCACGTAATTCAAAGTCTACTTTTGTATGCCGGCCGCGCCTACCGTTCAGCTGTTTTGCAGCGGGTCGCTGACCTCGCGGCTCGTAGGTGTATCAGTGAGCGCGCACGACTCGAAGTGTTTTGATACTTTGGTTATTTTTCTTGCTTTTTGATTCTTTTTAATTACTGCATTAATTGTAGTGTTGTTACCGTACAAAATATCCTTTATGTGAGAATGTTAATAAGTTAAATTATTGCTAATGATTTCAATTACACCCTGTATACATACACTCGAAAAACATACCCTCCTGACGCAGTCGGATAAAAAAGTAAAACGTACCTCTTTAACGCCATTGACGCTGAGCGCGGTTTCGGCCGCACTGTCGCTGCCAGACACGATCCGCTTCCGCTTGTCGCTCCGCTTCCGCGCCCGCCTCTCCTGCCTGTCTTTACTCCGCCGCGACTCTTCTTCCTCGGACGTGATCTCGCCTTCTTCCACTTCCTCCGGTTTCTCTCGCTTCTCAGGGGATTTGAGGTGATTTTTGACAGGGCTCGCTCGAGATTCTTCTGACTTGCTTTCGGGTAAGCTGCTGTAGGTTAATATTAAAAATTTTAAAAGTAGGTATTCTGTAAATATGCTGGGCCTCGTTAAAAGAGTATTTTTAGTCAATCAGGGCAAACGTTGAGTTCCCGGGATCAATGCAAAAGTGAACGAGTAGTTTACGCTTTACGTCGTGTCATACAAGTTTCATCCTAAAAGTCTAAATTAACTGCATGATGACAGTTTTATTATTTTTTTATTTAATTTATTGCACTTAAAATCTTGAGATTATAGTACAAAAGGTACAACTTACACGGTTCTTGCAAGAACTTACAGTAATCCTTATTTATTCGGATTTAACTTAAAAATAAATATAAATCCTACTTCTTTATAGTCTTTTCTCTCTTTAATAAGACAGTAACTTACGTGTCAGGCGGTTTATCCGGCTGCGGCCGCGTGTCTGTCTCCATTGTCCGTCTCTGCTCCTCCAAGAATTCCCTTTCGATCTGCTCCATATACTCCGTATTTCTTCTCCGCCTTTCCTGAACACAAAAAAAAATGCGATTATAGTTTTATGATAAAGGGGATGAATTATTAGTCGTGATGTTTCAAATAATCGAAACCAATTAAGTGGTTTCGAGCTACAACTGGTTTTAGAAACTAGAAAATACTAAAGTAAAGCAGAGTTCGACAATGTTAAATACATAGCGGCAATAAGATGGAGCCTAGAGGTACGCCTTATATTATTACATGAACACGTTGATTTAGATTACTTTTTAATTTTTTAAATAATACTAATAAGATTGTATTATAATATTTGTATGTGTTATTAATATATATACAAGGCTCAATATAATCAACATCATACTCGTGAAATTATAAGATAAATATGTATGTATAATGTAGCAAGTAAGCACTAATCGGGTAAGAAAAGAAAAGGTTTAGTTTAGAATTAATTTCATAAACATTTAGTAATGAAGGATTATTTTATACGAAAATAAGTATGTTGGAAAAACTATGCGTGAATTCAAACTACACACGCATTATTTATCAAGATTTGGCTAAAGAAGCTTTGATCATTAAAAATAGAAAAAATAAATGAAGAAGCAGAAAAGTATTTTTACATTTTCCCAATATCAAACTTTATACCCAAGTAGCAGGATATAGATTTCCAATCGGCATAAATATCCGAGGGTAGAATCTTACCCGAAAGTGTTGTGTGAACTTGTGTGCCAATAATAGTTAGGTTGGAATCTGAACCCCGCGGAATTCAATTTGTATCGGTTTCGTAGATATGCATTATAGCATCAACCCGGTCTGAGCCTTGTCTTTGAATACAATGGTCTCCTACCTGCCCCCAGCGATGTCCAAATGGTTTTACGCTGTCTTCGTAATAATGGCCCCTAATAGACATTTCAATTCCCATAGTCTATTGTGATGTACCGGCTACAATAGGTACCAAGGTTGCTTCGGAGACAACACACAATTACTTATTTGTAACTGTTGTCTTGAGTGGTCATAAAATAATCGTTATACATTACGGTACTTCAAAGCAGATTTCAATTCGTCGCTTCCTTGAAGGTCGAATGTTGTAGTTATTATTGCCTTGACCTTAATTCCCTTGTTTAATTCATGTTGTCCCGGGAAGGGTTTTGCTTTGGCAGCTTTATCCATTAGCAGACATTAGTTGTGTGGTTTTCTTTCATAAGAAAATATTTTGTGTGAAAAGGATGCAGCATACCGCTTCGTTTATCGTGGGAAACCGATGAAAACAAGGTTTGTGGCGTTCCTTTCGCTTTACTGCCTGTGATTGCCCTTTGTTCTTAACTGATGCGTATGTTCTCGCTTTTATTGTTCGAAGTAAGAAGTTTGGGGTGTGATTTGATGTATATTAATAATATACCTTCTTAAACTCCCTTGTATTATCATGAAGGTTTATTACTTCATATTTCAATAACAATATAGTCGAAGGCTATGGATAAGTCACAACGAACATAAATTGAAAATAACACATAAAGTTAAACTTAAATCTATAGTCTATCGTCGAAAAAAATGTTATTTTACCTGATACTCTCGCTCCTCCTCGGAATCCGAGTACACTCGATCGAACAGATCTTTTGGCTCCTCGGGTGATAAGATCGGCGAACCCAATCGCTCTTCGCACTCGTTCGGCGACGCTTCCACCTCGGGGATAGGTGTCTTTTCTGAAATATACACATCATAGGTATTTCGAATTCATATACTCTAAAACCGCCCAAAAGAAACATTTACATTGTGAGAGAGGTCTGCTTACCTCGTAACCTTGACTGCTCTTCTTCGCTGTCGGATGACGATGAATATACCCTGCGTAGCCTCTCCTTGTTTGATACCACCTTGAACTATAAAAAAAGTTTTTAAACCAAATAATTTTGTTACATTTCTAAGTGTATCAAGAATCTATCACATTTCTATGCACATCGTCAACAAGTAAGTATAATTTTCAGCTGAGATAAAGTCGTGCATACCTCTGATTCGTCGATTTCAGAGTCATCGTCGGTATCGGAGTAGATGCGCGGCGCGGCGCCCTTCCTCTCGGATTCTGATTCTGATGACGACGACCGACTGGACGATGATGAAGACGACCTGTAACAATACAAATTACGTCGTTTGTGATTTATTACTCCCGAACAACGTCGGACGTCACGTCGGTACCTTCCGACGTAGTACGGACGTGATGGACGACATCGAAAGTCTTTTGCCGTATATAGGCGTGGTCCCCCGACCTTGGTTTTCATTAGTTTTGTCCTAAGATTACATATTGACATTTTTGTCAGATGTCTTTAAATAGAAATAGATTAGTATAACATTTGTTTGCCTCAGGACTATTGAGCGCCATAGCTGGAAGGCTGAGTAGCTAACATTAATATTTTTCTTCACACAGTGAGAATGTTACCTTGATTCGCTGGAGGAGCGCCTTCGTCGTCGAGACAGGTACGAGCCCGTGGTACGGCTCCGCGGACTCGTCGGCACCTCTTTCTCTTCGTCCGAGTGTTGCACCATTTCCTCCTACAAAACGATTTGTGTTATAAGGGCCTACTATTTGTTGGATTGTTTCTGTTGGAATAACGCATTTCACAAAAACGGTATAATATACATCACGTCACATGAAATGTAAAAGATGACAGTTTGTAGCGACGATATTCTGCATATTATTATACGTGTATATCTGTACAAAACTTCCTTTCTATCTCTATTACAGCGCAATATACTTAAAGGTAAGTCTACATAGTATCATCTTTTATTGGAATCCATTTATTGGCTTTCCGATATCCATTTAAATCATGTTGTTCATTGTATTAGCAGTTAGATTGAAAACAAATAAAAAGAAACATCATTCTTTTTTTAAATTTAATTATGCACTTACAACAAGCCTTTACCGCGAACGTCAAACAAACATTGTCGAGCCCATTCCGCGAACCTCGGATATTTTCGACAAAAAAAATATCCTCGATTGACATATAACTAACGTTTCCATATCAGTTTTTAGTTGTAGGTATTTTTTTTAGATTTACGATGCCTCGCGCTGGGGGCATGACAACTGATATAAAGTCTCGCAGTGAAAGTGTTAAAACACTGACCTGGTCGCTGAGCCGCTTGGAAGAGTCGTCGTCCATGAGCACGGGCGAGGGTATCTTCCGCTTGCGGCGGAAGCTCGGCATCTTGGGGATGGCGGCGCGAAGGCCGAGCCCGATGCCCGAGCCGTAGCCTCCCAGCTCTAGGCCCAAGTCCCGAGTGTCCATTATGGACTTGATCGAGTCCACAGCCTCTTCCTTTTTGTTTGAGATGTCCTAAATACCAAAAAAAAAAAAAATTAAAGAAACCGCGCTGTTAAAAAAATTATAATACCTTATGTATAAGGTGTACATCCTGCATAGATGAGACAAAATGATTTTTTGCTTAAGCTATAAGTACGAATTTCTATATCTTCCAATGTTAAAATGTCCGTCATTCAAAGGTAAATCATACATGTTGTTATTTCATAAGTGTTAAAAAATTGTAAATGTCTTTTGGTGCAATAAAGATTTTTGTATTGTATTGTATTGTAAATCTCGGATGTGTTAGACAAACAAAAGCGAGGCCGAAGCCTGAACTTTGTGCCGAGGACGAAGTCTGAGCTGAGCATACGTTTTATTACCGTTAACATAAGGTTCAATATGCACTGTATATTACCTGCAGCGGGCCGCTCTCCTCCTTGGGCTTGGTCTGCCTCATCTTGCGGCTCTGCTCGTCCCACCACACCTCAAAACTTTTAAACGCCGTGTTTTCTATCATCTTCTTGTTGAAGTCCTTCTTCAGAATCTGTTTGAGCTCCGCCGTCACTCGCTCTATCACGCGGTTGATTGTCGGATAGTAGGGGTTGTCGTGTTCCTGAAAAAATATTTCTTTGTAAGAAATAATGGCGTAATATAATATTAGATTGGATTAAAAATATATTGCAAATACTATTTTTACTGGCTGATAGTACAAATAGTCAAATATAAGAATCTGCTGAATTTACTACACAAAATTCATTTACTACGTGCATATTTAAGAGCGCCTTTTAGATTCAAAGTTTCAAATGTTTATTCAGTATCTAGACCTTTACAGGCACTTTTACGCGTCACTTTTACCTCACTTCAAAAAAATCTTTACTTCACTTCGCTCAAAAAATAATCGGCTGTCACAGAAAATCGAGCAATGAAAATCTCGTCGCTAGAAGAGCTTATATCAATATTGGTTTGATCATGTGTACTAACATTCGCTTGCGCGGGCTGCGGCGTGTGCAGGTGTGGCGCCACCACGTGGTGCGGCAGCAGCGGTGCGAAGCCCCCGCCGTACGCCAGCGCCAGCTCCGCGGGAGCGCCGTATCCTGGCGGCGGGTACGCTACGGAAGTAAACGTCATGTAAATGTCGTGAACTTTACGATTCCAGGTAGTCCCCATTTGCACGAAAAATGCTATTTTCTGCCTAGACAATATGTAGAATTGTATAACGCGGGCGGTCACAAATTTTAATTCCCACGATCTCAGACGTTCGGGAATTTACGCAATGTAGTCTCTTCCATCTATAAGTGTAACAGAAGGGTTGCTTCTCATATGCCATCCTTTTCTGTCACTCTGAAGTTATTTACCAGAGCGAGAGAGAGCGACAGATCGCATCAGCACAGCATGGCCGTTTCCGTGGCGTTCATCCGGCTTTTCGCTCTAGCAAATGACGGCTCTCAACAACAGATAGGATAGCGGCATGCGAAAGTCCCGTTACATGCTGGCAGATGAGTCTCAACTCAACCCTTACTTATAATCTGGTAAACATCATACAAAAGTGCTGTTCCGTGCTGACAGATGAGTCCCAACCCTTAACCGATAATATTAGTGGTTTATTTTTTTTTATCGATGTTGTTTCCAAACTCACCTGTGGGCGGCCATGCCGGCATGGGCTGGTAGTAGGGCTGCTGCGGAGCCGCGGTGATAGGCGGGTAGTAGTATGGTTCCGCAGGGACTTGCTCCTCGATCTTCGTGTCGTTGGGGGACAACGACGATAGCGACATCTGCATGACAGTTATTGAAATCATCATAGACGTATCCAGACTAGTTGTAGTCATTATGTTTTATATAGCCAATAAAAAGCCGCGACGCTAGACGGGATATGAACTTTAAGACATTATGTTTGAATAAAAGTACTTATTGTTAGGAGACTAGCGCCATCTGCGTGTGATCTCCACAAACACGGGCAAGATTTATCGATTTAGCGAAAGTCGCATCACTAGAGCCGTGTCGCATCTCTATTCCGGGGCGCGGTCTCTGTCTGTTCCTTCTCGAAACCACACGCCGGCGGCCGGTGTTGTTTGTCCTTTTGTAGAAAGCGTATTTCGTGGAGAATTATCGCTGATTAACTAATTATCGTTTGTCCATAGTTTGTAAGGCATGGTGCCAGAAATAAATCGTTGTATGCATAAAACAGCGTATGTGTCAAGATGTAAAAAACGTGTTCTTGCATAATCGTAAACTTATTGTTTTAACCTTTGCCCGTTATGAAACGGAAGTATTTATATGAACTGATTCTAAAATGGACTATTGGTTGGTGTTGTGAATGGAACAAGATGTATAAATAGTGATAAAAGCTTATATCGGAGTGAAAAATGTCACATTGTGTCATGTCATATAGTTCGCTTGTTAGGTTATGTCTACTCGAAGTAAAATTACGATGAAGACGGTGAAATCTGTTGTGCAGTAGTGATATATTCGACATATTCGACTGGGGCGTCATAAATGAGCTCAGGGTGGGGCATAGGGACCCAACGTTATTCACCACTGGCTTGGGACCCGTGGAGGGACCGAAAACCGTCGCCAAACCCCGAAGAGGACTTGAGATCGACGAGGAAGCTGGACGAGGTCGTCCAAAGGCCGTCCGACCAATATATGTACAGTAAGTCATTAATATTAAGTTCGTAATAGTATGTAATTTAAAGTAATTCGCTTAGATATTTAAGTTTAGGTTATAATTAGGTTAGGAGGTTCCCTAGACCTTATCTAGGGTGGTAGCAGACTGCGTAGGTTTGTTTGTGTGTTTGTTTGTTGCCGGTGGGATTGCCGGACTAATGCAACATACCGTAATCTCAGCTTTCTGCCTACACATTATGACCAATAACTGTTATATTCAAGAAATCTACGTTTATTTTTATTGCCAAGCTCCCCCAGACCCCTCTCGGTACGCCTATGGAAATCATATAAAATTTTCTTTATTTAAATTGGAAACATTCAACCCGGATCAAAACCTGTTGTTAACATACCATATTGCGTACCATATTACTAGAAGAACTAGGCCAATTAAAAATATATTTACAGACGGAGGTGTTGCCATTGCTTATGAAATATGACATTTATTTAACTTTACTACAAAAATTGTAATAGGTGGACTTAAGGCCCAAGGCCTTTTCTACCAGTCAACCCACTTCATAGTTAAATCCTATGGGTTCCTCACTGACCTGGTCGTCGTCCAGGTTGTCGACGTCACTGTTCCGACTGCGCCGCGCCGGCTGCTCGCCCGTCAGCAGCTCGTCCTCCGACGACGAAATGTCCGAGCCGATCTTGTCTATCACGGGGAACTTCTTGCGCTCTTCACGTTTCGCCTTCTATACGAAATAAACACAATATATAAACTTCATTGCAACAAAATAGTACTATAGTATATTTTACAGCTTTGTGCGTGGGACATCTATCATATATAATAAAAATAATCATAATCAATCAGGTCTTTTTGTCTTCACTACAGGAGCACGACCCTATCTGTACTACCAGAGCCATACTTGGTTAGAGCTGCCAGTGGACTTGGCCTACATTCTCCTCGCTAGCCAGACGGGTTGGAGAAGTCTTACTTATGTTTATAAGCTTTGTTTAGCATGTATTTCCAAAGTCGCCTTCTACGACATCCACGGAAGGAATTGGAGTGGTCCTATTCTACTCTGCCGGACACCACACAGCAACACAGGACATGTCAGTTCAGTATATTTTAGTCGATTTTAGGTTATAAAATGTACTGAGATGCCGGACGTCACTCGCGCAAAGCTATGTGGAATAGATTATAGGTAACTTCTATTTTGTACTAAAGCAGATTCAAATGCGGCCAATGACAGGGCGGACACCATAGCTACGTTCTGGTCTAATTATATGTAATTTAAGACATTTCGACTCGATAAGAACAAGAAGACTAATTTAATTTGTAACTTTTCATGAGAATGTAAAAAGGGTAAGAATTTTTGTTTTATTCGTTTGAATTAATGTCAAAGTTTAGGCATTTTCGGCATAGATTTATGTTGCTTACCTTCTCCTTGGTGTATTGCAGGACTTCAACGTAGAATTCTCGTGAAAGATATGGTGATGGTGTGGTTGATAAGGGTTCCGTGTTTATTTCTTTATTCTGATCTATTGATATTATGCTTTCCCGATCGTCAGTGATTGATCCTGAGGCAAAAAGAAAATACGGAGATGTCACAGACAAGGTTTCTACATAACCTAACCAAGGTATGCAGTAAAAAGGAAGTCTAATGGACAACACTGCTGTTGATGTCACAGAATACGTAATAGTAAAAAGTACAAAAGAATCAGTCATAAATAAGATTTTTTTAAAATTAAACCCAGTTACAATGAACTAAAGTTCCATTTAGTGTGCACGCCGTGCATATGGATTTCTAATTACTAGCCTATCGTGTGTCGAACGACCCAAAATGTACCTTACACCTGCGAAGCTACGGTCCGTATCCTTTTATCGCTAGCGTATTTTTTATTTAACAATTTAAATGAATATACTATCCTACTAATATTATAAATGCGAAAGTGAGTTTGTATATTTGTTTGTTTGTTACCTCTTCACGCTTAAACTACTGAACCGATTTGGATGAAATTGGGTATGGATATAGTTTGAGACTCGGGGAAGGACATAGGGTACTCTTTATCCCGTAAATACCACGGGGAGCGAAGCCCGCGGGTACAGCTAGTTATATATATAATATTTTTTAACAGTTTTATACTTGCCTGTTCATGTTTTGAACGTAGGATTTCAGTGATTAAATTAGTGTAAAAAGGTTAGGACGTTAGTTCATTCTAATTAATTAGGAGTGGGTGATTCTCAGAGCAAATTGTTCTCACCATATCATGTAATTAGTGCTGTTTTTGTTTATCTTGCTATCTTTAAAACGGCGGCAGTAGTTTATCATCGTTGTTTTCCTTCTACATTGCAAGTACTAAAAACGTCGCGTTAACACCACCACTTGGATGTGTTTGTCACGTTCCGCTTCATATATGCGCAATACTACTGCAAACGACGATATCCGTGCGCACGCCAACGTGTGAGTGCCGGTGTTCAGTCATTAATCGCACCCGCGAACGGGGGAGAGGTGCGGGGATTCAATATTGCGGGGTATGCTGCGAGTTTCCGTTTTGAACGTTAATAGTACTTACAATGGAGTTAAAAATAAAATATTTGGCGCAGTTCATAAAATAAAATGTCATAAAACAGTATCACCTTTCATTGATCATATAAATTTTTAACATGATTAATTTATTAATATTAACAGAAAAACTGATATTACCAGCGCAATTTGACTAAAAAGCATGACAACACACTTTTGTATTTTATACAAATCCCATAAAAATGTTTATTGTGACGTTTAGAAAAGTGTTTGATTTAACTTGTCATCTAGCGGATGGTGCCTTTGTTTACAATACCTTCATCATCGGAGGGCGGTTGGTGCGTGTCGAGGTCGGGTATCTTGGCCGGCAGGCGCTCGTCGTCGTCCTCTTCCTCCGACATGCCGAGCGACAGGAACGGCGGGGCCAGCCCGCCGGGAGCTCCTGAGCCAGCGCCTTTAAGCAGCATCGCTATTCTGGTAATTACAAAAAGAAATAAGTTCAATGTCTTCAACTCTAGGGACAAATGTCTTCCTTCTATAGTTATAGGCCGTGCTAATACAATGCTTAACCAAATTCCTTACCAGACAGTGACAGAATGAGGGTTTCAAAAAATAAGGGACACCAGATGGTCAAGATACATTGGGCGGAGCAAAATAACCTGTCAACAGATGATGACAAACAAGATTAAGTATCCGTGCATACGTCAATGTTCGCGTGTTCGCCCCCCAACACTCGCGACATTGCGAAAACGGGAGAGAGGTGCGGGGATGGAGAACGGGGACGCATATTGCGTTTTGTTCTGTATATATATATATATATATAAATATATATATATATATATATATATATATATATATATATATATATATATATATATATATATATATACTTGTGCCTGATGTCACTGTGCTGCCATCTGGTGTCCAATATTTCTGAAAATCCCAATTGGAATATTCTAGAATTTAGAGCGTTTCATTAGTGCACCTGGTGTCGAGGTCGACGTTCTTGTGGTCGTCGCTGGGCGGCGGCGGCTTGGGCTCGGGCTCGCGGCCCGCGCCGTCCTCGGGCGGCCGCGGCGCCGCGCTCTGTTCGCCCTCCGGCGCGCTCTCCACCGGCGCTTCCTGCACCACACACCAGGATTGATCGTCAACGGGTGGTCATAGCATTGGAAATCTGGCCTTAAGGCAAAATGGTAGCAGAACCCAACGGAAGTGGCGACCTCATTCGAAACAAACTGTTTAAAAGTATACACGGTGACAACCAAACAATTCCAGAAAGACCTTTAAATCATTCCATGAACGACCGCTGAAAGTATTATTGATAGTCGCGTCTAGTTTTAAAACGAGTTTTCGCCAAAAGTGGCCACTTTTATGTCGTTCATAAAATAATTCAAAGGTCCTTTCAGAGATTTTCGGAAATCAATATCACCATATTTACCTTTAAACAATCTATTTCAAATGAGGGCGCCACCTCCGCCGATTTCTGCTCCTTCTGAGTCTTGCTTTAATCTTTGTTCGGATACTTTTTGTTCAATCCATATGTTTAACCTTGTACATCGCATAGGATTTCATACCAAACGCTTAATATAAAATAAAACCGGTCAAGTGCGAGTCAAAGAAGCAGAATGCACATATTTACTTTTAGCGTTTACTTACCTAAGTAACCTTTATATATTTGACGTAGTCTATTTCTATACAATAAGGCGCCTGCTACAAAAGTTAAAAGAGATAATGTTAAATCTTGTCCGGAAATCGCCTTTTTTAGTCCGACCCTAAAATAGTATAAACTAAAATATAAGTAAAAATTCATGCGAGTGAAAAATATAAGCATTTCATGATTGGAACATGCAAATTATGGAATGCTACATCATGCAAATCACAAAAGATAAAATACCGTATTTTTTAATGCTACGTCTTATAAAGTGGTCCTCAATTTTGTTGATACCATTTATAGTAAAATCAGGACGACATGCAAGGAAATAGAAGATGCAGGTATGATAATTGATAACATGACAAACATAGTTGTGTTGGTAAATGTTACTTGTGTCTTATTCAACTACAAGTAGCGGCACGTAAGTTTAGCGCTAAGTGAAGTGTAGAGGGGATACTGCGCACGGGTACAGTGCTTAACTTTTGACTTCTGCGCAATAACGGTCAGCGCTAGAGTTTCGTGCCACTACCTTGTAACATGCTTGTTTGATTGATTTGTTTATAAATTTAAGTATTTTAAAACTATAGGTAATCGACAATACTTGTAATTAACTACATCATATCAACCTAACTAAATATATGTCAAACATAAAAATATTTGATTTCTATAAGTACCATCGTAAACGTACTAAGTGCAAAACTATAATTTATTTCTACAACCGTGCTCTTTGTAAGAATTTGTTTACTGGTGCTTAGGAAACCATCGCTACTACCACCACAGAATAAGTATTACATACAGAATGAAAACTCCTAGGGCACAATATGCGTCCCCGTTCCCCGACCCTACATCTCTCCCCCGTTCTCGCCTTGTGGTGTTAAGCGATCTACAAGGCGAGAAATAAGGAGAGGTGTGGGAACGGAGAACGGGGCCGCATATTGCGCGGGACCTTAGGAGATATTGTTTTGTGTGTAATACTTTTATTAATTCTGTGCTACCACCAATGTACTATAGTACCCTACCAACTATAAGTACTATGAAAATCCGGATGATTTAGAAAACATGAGAGTGGAAAGCAAAGTATCGAACTTGCAACAACTCATTAGAATCCCAAAAATGCAAAGTGAAAGTGAAATATTAACTTTTGATCTGTTACAAAGAGATCCTAGGAGGGCATTCATAAAAAATTATATTATGTGACGTTTTAGGTAGACCTGTCATTGTGAATTAATGTGTTACGTTTTAATTAAAGGCATTGTATGCATTTTGTGCTTGATAAATAAGTCCCGTCCCGTACATTTTTTTGCTTTAGAGAAAACCTTGAGTAATCTTTCGGTGGCCTTGACTTGTATTCGTGGTTCCAAATGAAATAGAACCTTAGTGAGTATCCAGTTTACGGTTAAATCTGTCAATACTAAATTATCAAAGTACATGTTTTCTACATCATCATAAGTCGTGCCGTGCGCTAGTGCCGCCGACCTTCTCTTTGTCCCTGCGATCGCGTTCGCGTTCCCGTTCCCGTTCGCGCTCGCGCTCGCGCTCGCTCGCGTCGGGCGAGTGTCGCTCGCGCGGCGTGCGTGGCGTGTGCGGCGCGGCGGCCGGGGCTTGCGGCGGCGCCGGCGTAGCGCCGCTCCACGCAGGCGTGGCGCTCGATCGCCGCTCCAGCTTTATTTATATCACAAATTACTAACTACCTTCGCGAGTGTTTACTATAGGAATTTTTCTTTTCTAAATTTTATAATTATTTGTGTATCGCCAACCTTATCATTCATTGTAAAGATAACAAGGGTGATGATATTAAATAGCAGTTTGACAGTCAAATTACAGTCTTGCTAAAAGACTTCACAAAATAGGGCGCCACTGTCTACGGCAAGCGTTTTTTTGTTTGTTGCATGGAGATGACAATTATTGCCATTATTCATTATATAATTTAGGTCCCTTTCTAGATTTATTAGCCAGACTGTATTATGTAAGATGGGTGCTTGGGTACTTGATCAATTCATAAATGTTAAATATGAAATATTATTTGAATATTTGATCATCATACTGAAAAAAAGATATTTATAAATCAATTACCCAATCTTCGAAATACCAAAACGAAAAATGTAGTTAGTAAATTGAAAAGGGATGATTCACACAAGGGAAGCACAACCTAAGTATTTATATGTACGTTGCTATTTATATGAACACTGAAGATGAATAATGATTAAAGCCGATGTAAATTGATGGACTGGGATTACGAAAGTGATAACACATGTTCATGATTTATGTACAAACTAGCAAGCAAAAAAAAAAAACAAATACTATTTTTCTATACAACGTTTTATTACTTTCGGTATATGACTATTAGATAGGAAGATACGTGTTTAATAGTACAGAACCCAATCCCATACAGTACATTGATCAATATTGTATTTTTTTTTATTGTAAATGATTGTCAAGCATTAATGACAAAAAGAGGAAAGTTTCTATTTTGAATTAATTTGTCAAATTCCTGCTGGTCAGAAGATTAAACATTTTGTGTAAAAAAATCCTCCTGAGTCATTCATTTGGTACTTCTATGAAAAAACCGTATAACAATGAAATAATCCCGAGTAGGACCAATCTATCTTTATCTGTGGATGTCGTAAGTGGCGACTAAAGGAATAAGCACAAACATCTCATGCAACGACTGCATTCCCAAGGAACGTCAGTTATGCATCACGTCGCAAAACCATATTTTGTTCTAGCTTTTTCTTCACTTTGACGAAAAATCCGTTCCCGGGTTTCTAAGTGGCACAGTTAAGATGTAACCAGGAACGCTAACGAAAAATGCTCGAACACTTTTTAAGTGGTAATCAAATATCAACCTTATTCTATTGAGACAAAGTGTAGTCTGCGACATAAAAATGGGTATTAATTTCCGCCTGATGTGAATTGCCCTATAAGACGATAGGTACTCACATGTTCGTGCGCGGCGGGCGTGTGGTGCGCGAGCGCGCGCGGCGTGGCGGGCGCGGGCACGTGGCGCCACTCGCCCCACCACACGCCGCCCGCGCCCGCGCTCGCGTGCGAGTGCCCGCCCACGCCCACGCCGTACCCGTAGCTGTACCTGGGTGCAATGGACAACTTTCCCGTTAAGTTGAGGAGCTCGCCATTTGGTTTCCGGCAGAAAAAAATTGCCACCTAAAAATCAGCCTGACTCACGAAAGTACCAGGATTAGGTGAAGCAACCCTATACATTTTGGCACTTCTTTATAAGGACTATCGAATGTACTACGTACCTAATTGCTACTCGATGAAACAAAAAAATTATCACTTTTGTGCTGACTGTACAAAATGCTCCAGGTTATGCCCAGGCAATCCTGTACATTAAGACATATCTTTTTAATATGCAACACCCTATATATGTCACATTTTGCTACTCGATGAGGTAGGGTTCACTCTGCAACCCGTCTGGCCGGCGTGGAGAGTGTAGGCCAATTCCTCTGGCTGCTCTAGCCAAGTATGGCTCTGGTAGTACATAGAGGGTCGTGGTCTGCAGTGGAGGCAAAAATACCTGATGAGGATGATGACGACAGGAGCTCGGTGGCCCGGCGGGTGTATAGTTACTAGTGATTTTGTAAGTTAAGCGACACCGGATGTGTTCCGCACTTGGATGGGTGACTTGGAAGTAGCATAAAATTTCTCGAGCTCCTCCGTGCTTCAGGAGCCTTTAGGCAACTTAAAAAACCTGACATGGGTATTGGCCACTTAAACATACGAATTAAATTTAAATAAATAATAATCGGCGAACATTCTGCGACCAAGTTGCAGACGTTCTAAAAAGCGAGAGGTAAAAAGTACCCGCAACCGAAGGGCATGTATGAAGAGATTGATAAGTTTAGATGAAGCAAAAGAGGTTTGTCAGGTTCGTAGCAAGTAGAGGTCCATAGTCTTTGTCTACCCCTGTGGGAAACAGGCGTGATATTATGTATGTATGTATACATACGAAATACATTCATACATACATTAAAATTCTATATAGAAACTTCACCGACAAGAGCTTCGCTCTTACATTTAAGTGATATAATGAAAAATAAATAAAATTTGTTTGGAAAATGTTTATGATTTTGCGATTCTAGTTGATTTCTATATATTAACCGACTTCTAAAAAGGAGGAGGTTATCACTTTAAATATAAATATGTATGTATGTCATAAAAAATCATATGTAGTTCCCCGATTACTCGAAGATGCCTGGGCCAATTTGGAAAGTTCTTGTTTGTTTGAATACTTGTGAGGTAAATAGAGTGCTATAGAAATTTTATCAAAATCGGTTAAGAAGTTTGGTGTTGTGTTGGTGGTTTTTATTTTTTATCAATTCTATAAAAGATAATCGATCACTTACGGTGTTTCAGACACATACCCTGGTGGATATGGATAGGTCTCGTAGGGTATGGAGCTAGCTGGAGTGTACGGCACCTCAGGGGCATGGCTCGACGTCGGATACGTGGCATCGCTCGCTTCGCTCGTGCCGCGAGCGTATCGCTCACGGTACCTACAAAAAGCAATATGTAAGGTCTGACAAAATATACTGAAACAATTTTAAGGGTGAATTCAGTCTGTGATAATAAAAACATTCCCCAAACAACATATGTCGATCAGCTGACCGGTCAACTCAATTCGATAAGTGTTCCTTGGGGAACGTTGTTCAGTACCATGGACTGAATTCACTCTTAAAACAGTTTTAGACTTTATATATTTATAAAAACAAAAATCTCCAAGAAAGGCAAATATTGACTATACCAGATTTTTTAAATAAAACTTAAGTGTACCTGCGTCTACACTTCCTCTTGCATCGTCCGCTTGTAAAAATAATAGTAGGGTTAAAGCATTTATCTTTCAAAATGTCAGTATGATAAAACAAGTAGAAAATATGCCTAGGTTATTTTAATTTAGCGCCAAAAGCATACAAACATAAAAATCATTTACAAAAAAAAAACGAAAACTGCGGAAAAGAACGGAACTAAATTTAACATGGCACCGCCCATAACACAGATTAATAATTGGCCAAGTGCGTGTCGGGTCACGCGCAGTGTAGGGTACCGTAGTTGCAAATGCCAACTTGAGTTCATTCCACTAAAAACGTCTAAAATAATTATCTATTGAATTTGTACGAAATTTTCCTTTTCCGAGTACTTTTTATAAGTTGATCGCCTATAACTTTTGAATTTATAAACCCTTCTAAGCTCCGATAGTTTTCCTTTAAACTACATTATATTTACTATTGCTGTAAATTTTTTCACGTGTCCATATATAACCGTTTAGCAGATAGAGGGGGGAGACACTTAACTCTAACAAACATTTGCACTTTGAACCCAAATATTTCAGAAACGGATCCCTAAATCGAAAAATGGTGTTTACAACCTCACAATATTTTTGAAAGACCTATTCAACGATACCTCACACAATGAGTACGTCAAGAAAAAAAAATTACTCCCTTTTTACTTGTGCCATACAAGTAAAGAGGGAGTAAATTTTTTTTTCTTGCTATCCTAAAAAATATTTTTCCAGATTTTCTTTTACGACTTTTTCGCCATGGTTAATATATCCATGCCAAATTACAGCTTTCTAGTACTTATGGTATTTGAGTAGGACCGCGGACGGACAGACAGACAGACAGACAGACAGACAGACATGGCAAAACTATAAGGGTTCCTTGTTTACTACGGAACCCTTAAAAACGTACAGTGGCGCCATCATTTCACTAACACATTTGTTGACCGATACATAGATAAATACAGAGTGTAGATGGTGACTAAAAAGAATCGAATCCCGCAATTGCATTGGTCTGCAATTTGCAGGATTCGATCCCTTTCGAATTTGATGAAAGAAAAATAATGAAGAAATATGCATGCATTATTATTGTAGCAGATCTGATGGTCAAAATTAATGGCAAACCGATTAGCCAGCACTTCCGTAAAACTGTTAATAAACACAGGTTGTTTACCTGTCTCTGTCCGACCTCTCCCTGTCTCTATCCTTGTCCCTGTCGCGCTCGCTGCGGCTGCGATGACGGTGCCTATACTCGCGCTCCTCGTCAGACCACCGCGTGTTGCTGTCGCTGTGCTCCACGTCTTTGTAGCGGTATGCTGCTCCAGGCTCCTTTACAATTATTTATTTACGTCAATATTTACATACATACTATATATTCGTATATTACTGTGAATGTCTAAAGTGCACCACATCCACCAGGGTAGCTAGTAAATCAAAATCCGAGTGTATTCTCGGTTACATCCTCAGAGGAAACGCTTCAGAGACAGGGTCTACTACCTAAGTGATTTGACGAGGTAACTGGTTTTTATTCAGAGCGACTGCCATTTGACCTCCGCAAACCAAAGGGAAGACCAGAACCAATCCTTAGATAGGTTTGAGCAAACGCTAGATGGCGTTGGGGTCCCAAAATTTATATGTGCATTCCAAAATACGGAATCATCTTCCTTTTCAGATGATCAGGTGATTCAAGCCTGCAAGTGCGGTTTTCTGATTTGCCTGGCAAGTAAACTAGTATTGTATCATGGCAATAGACGTCGGTATCATTTTGTGTCTTTGTCTTTGTTTTTTCTATTTAGAAGAATTCAGGTAGGCATACGAATATTGCGATATACCAGCCAAATCGATATAATGGTTCTGACTTTTCCTTCTCCACTTCGCACAGTCTTTGGCATCTTTAGATGATCGCAACACAGCTAAGATTGTAACCGGGAAGGCCAAGATTTGTTATACAGGTCAGTTACATCTCTTTTCTTATGTATGGGCACAGAATAAATACTAGGTATGAGGTAAATATAAAAAAATTACAGACCTTATCCACCAGTTTGGTCTCCTCTAACCGCTTGCTGAGAGTAGGATCGACTTTGGGAACGCGCACTTCCTCCACGACAGGCGGTTTGACGACCGGCACCACCTGCGGCTGCAGCTTCTTCTCCATCGTCTTATCCTCAAACATCTCCTGGCACTTCTTGCCAAAGGGATCATGGAAGACATCTAGCACCTACAAAGCAATATAATACATATTGCCTAGCAAATAAGGCCGCCTTTTGCGCATTTCCTAGTTTTTAAGATAATTATGTGCTGTATTTATTTTGTGCAATAAAGGGTATTGTATTGTATAATGGGGTCGCGTTCTCATTGGGGCCATTTGGGACCAGAGATTTTAACTGCTAGCAAGTTTATTTGTATATTTGCAAAAAATCCTTAAAACAAACTTGATTTCACTTGAAAATTGGTGAAGCATAGGTTGCTAGCTTGACATAAAAGGGTATGCCCACTGGCTTGAACTAAGTGGTTATAGAAGCTTGTAAATGAAACTAGATCAAGGAGCTTGCAACAAATAGATTCATTACCCCACTGGCTTGAACTAAGTGGTTATAGAAGCTTGTTAATGAATCTAGATCAAGGAGCTTGCGACAAATAGATTCATTACTTGTTAGCTATCTCTTGCAATGCACGATGTTCACTGCAGGACATAGGCCTCCTCCAAGGATTTCCGAATGACAGATCTAAAGTAACTTGCATCCAGTGCTTTTCTACCACGTTACAAGTGGGTTTTCTATGCTGTATGTGGTCGCCATTTAATCTTATTGCCCCATCGGATATTGGTTTATCTCAATGTGTCCTACCTACTAATACTTCTACATAAGCTAATATGGAGTTGTGTAATTTTTTAACAATTTACACTGATTGAGCTAGCCCCGAAATAAGTTCAAGACTTATGTTATGGGATGCTAACTCACCGATACCTTATTTTATAACAAATATATATACAGGTAAACATCCAAGACCCAGGACAATTTGAAAAAGGTCATATACCAACTTGCTCGGAACCTCCAGTGTGACAGCTTGATTTTTCTCTTATAGATATCCTTGTTACTGATACAGCAAATAGACAAGCTGCCTCATATTTTCCTCACACTCACTTACTGCACTGCCCAAAAATTTTCTTATGCATAATTAATATTAAAAAAAATTACATACCTGGCCCATAACTGACTTTCCATTATATTTTTCTATGCATAGTTTTGAGTATTTTACATCTTGAAACACAATCCTTGCAAAACCTAAGTGCCTGTTGGTGATTGGATGGTAAAATATTCTCAATTCTTCATATGGCCCAACTTTGTTCATCATATCCACCAAAAATGCTTTATCTATGTTGTCATTGAGATTTCCTACTGTTATCTCAAGCTGGGGAGGTGTTCCTACATAGTTTTTATCAATTTTGAATCTGAAACGCAATAATAATTTTAAATTTCCCACCTCTCTGACATGTCATTAAGCTGTTTGGTTGGCAGCACTGTTTGCAAAGCACTAATAAAAACAAAGAACATACATAACCAAATTACAATTCTTTTTCTATAATTTCATCAATTCTTCACTGTGAATATTATTTATGTAGCATAATTCGTAAAATAATATGAATAGGTATTGTATATCAACTGCACAGCATTCACACTCAGGTTACAGACTTATAACCAACAACATATGTAGGTAACTAACAGATTATTGTAACAAGTAAAAAATCCATGCTACTTTCTAAAATACCAAGTATAACAAATATAGTTTTAATCCTGTAAAATTGTGGAAATTAAATATTTTATTTGACAGAATTTAGTAATAAGTCCATAAGCTAATCTTTGAATTGTGGATTTAACACAATAGAATATAGTAGTTTTTTATATATACCTAGGAACTGGTAAATCTGCTGGTTCTATCTTATTCCAGATCCTTGGAATCTGAGACCTAGGGTCTCTGCATTGCACTGGAGGATAACTAGCATCTCCTGGCACACAACCATCATAGCGGTACAATTTGGTTGCTCCTTTGACAAGGAATGGGTCCATGAGCAATTTATAGTTTTTAGGTGCTTTATGAAGCACTGCATTGTGCCCAGGAGTTTTATGCTCCATTCCTCCATTCATTCTGCAAGAAAAAACAGTAATAATGTTTCATTAGACATAACCTCAACTTGTGAAATAATTGATTTAATTGTTGATGAAAATAGCATATTGACTGATAATATACACTGCAGGCATATTTTAAGTTGTAATTCTAAAATAAATACAATGCTTTTCTTACAACAAACCTGCAATATTGCTAAAACAATATGTTACAAAAATTGTATAGTCAAGCCAAAGAGTAACACTGCAAATCACGACAATAACATCATAATACAGTAAATAAAAGGTAGTATTTTACAATGTGCGTGGTTGAATGAAAAGATCACAGAAACACTACAAAAATGTTTTACAAAATAAATTTCTTCTGCAAGCTCTCTCCATGGTGACGACCACTTATATACTCTATATGGACAGAAATAAATACTTACTTAGATTAATTAAGATGTTAATAAAATGTTGAAATTATCGTTTATCTCGGCTACTTCACCATTTTTGATGAAAATATTTTTTTATATTTTTATTGCATTGCCAAACAAGAATCGCTTGACTACTTGCACAATGTTTATAATAAAGTATCAAATTTTCATTTCGATTACGGGAACAAATTTTACTAAATTTTATGATACTTTATGGACGTTGTTATTTCTGTGATGTTGGCATCTTGCTCGAAATGTCACTAGATGTGTTGCCATTTATAAAAAGTGCTCAAATCTATTGTCTCTGGTATAATTATGCCATGTTTACAAGGATTTTGCACAAAAAATATATTTCTTTTCTGTTTTCTTAGTTGGAAACATTGGCAAGCTGTCAGACGGTCGTTGCATCATCGACATCGGTAAAAAAATATTAAAATATTATATTTTACGCATATTACGCAATAAATTTAGTGTCTGATACTAGAAATAAATACTGTGAATAAGTGCTTACGGTTTCAGGAATCATGGCCGAGAAAATTATTCCTGTTATCAAGGCTGAGGAGGAGGAGGAGGAAGACCTGGTTGATCCTCAGCAGGTGTTGAGGGTAATTATCATACTTTATTTATATTTATGATTTATAACCTAAATCTATAATTGTAATAACAAAGCTTGCATTACACGAGCAAGTCATTTTCATTTACTATGAATTGTAACCTTTTATGGCTTTGTACTTTTGTTCATTGAACTTTGTGACCTCTTACAACCTATCGGCAACCCCTTTTACCGATATGTCCCTGTTTGAACTCGGAAATTCTATTATCATATAGGTTCATGTCAACTGCCTCCGTGGTGTAGTGGTTAGAGCGTTCGGCTCATACCCGGAGGTCGCGGGTTCGATTCCCGGCGGGGGCAACGACTTTGTGTTGCTGTCCTAGATTGGTTAGGACATTGCGGGCTGATCACCTAATTGTCTGATAAGTAAGATGATCCGTGCTTCGGAGGGCACGTTAAGCCGTCGGTCCCGGTCACTGTCTTTGACATTGGTCGTTACCTAAAACCATGTCAGAGGCCTTTAAGGCGATTTAAAAACTTTGACACCAGCGTTAGTCACTAACACACAATAAGAAGAAGATGTCTAACATGAAGTTCCTATCAAATATTTTTTTAGATACAATATAAATACATATAATGAATTGTAGGAAGATGGAGAACTTTGTTTGCTCACTCTAATAATATTATATCTATTTTTTGCATGAAAGCTTCTAAGGGAGAGATTTTGAGTTGCCTAAATGCATTTGACATACAGTAGTGTCAGCCAGGACCATCAGATTTATGTGCACAAATTCGCTTAACTACCACTTTTGTTGTAAAGTTAATTTTGGTTGTTTTTAGGGTGGAAAGGTAATAAAGAATGAAACATGAGAATAATTCCAACAAGAAGGTCTTTGTCTACATTTTTACTTTATTAACATCTTATTTAATTCACTTAATCTTTAGATTTCAGTTTATAATTCTGTTTATGATATATAAAACTTTTTAAATTAAATTATTTTATCTGTACATGAGATTAGAATTTACAAAATCCATTGTATTTATTATGTTTTAATTATTTTCATCTTGTCAGTCAGTATCAAAATCATCATAGAAATTTATTTAGGAATTGTAGTTCTCGTTTATTAGAAATACATATTCGTGAAAGCTCTAGATCTCAATAGATATCATCTATCTTAATAGATTTACAAAAAAATTGTAGCAAAAGTATTAGTTATATTTGTTTAGAAGCATTGACAAGTGTTTAATATTAAACATGTGTGTATTTATTTTGTTTCTACTTTACAGGACGAATGCTCACAGAAGGCTGATGCTCAGTCTCACTGGGCGAAATACCAAGAATGTAACGATCGCGTCAATTCCCGTTCCCAGACCGCCGAAACTTGCGAGGAGGAACTCATTGACTACCTCCATGTCCTTGATAAGTGTGTCACCAAAGACCTGTTCAAAAGGCTAAAGTAATTTTACTATCATTGATTTTAATTCAATCATAACACCTTCATATGAAAATGTGTTTCTGCCATCATCATACTGTGAAGGATCAAAGTTAGTGCTACTTAGTTAAATATTATTTATGTAATGTGTGAGATTGACAGTTGCTGTTAAAACTTTATTTGTAAATAAATAATCACAGTTTATATTGTTGTTTTTTTGTTTTATAAGGTAGGATGTACCATTCAGACATTTGCTTATAAATAGTACAGCCAGGGTATACCTGTAAATAGTGGTGTACAAGACTCGAGTCCTTGAGTTCTAATTTAGAAGACTGAACTCATAGGCTTGGAGTTCCGAGTCGAGATAAGCGCGTTTCCTGAGCAACGACTCGAGCCGACAAGACGACAAGAGCTTGAGTCCTAAAACGAACGTGAGCAGTTCTTAAAAGCTTACAAGGACTTGAGTGATTTTAGATAAAATTTAGTTATTCAAGTTGTTTTCAAACATTCTTACCCTTTCACCGCGAGCGTCGCATGTATGTGACAAACATTGTCGGGCCCATTCCGCAAAGGTCGCATATTTGTGACATAAAAAAAAATGCTCGTATGGCACATAACTAACGTATCCATATCCGTTTTTGGTTGTAGATAGGTATGTTAGATTTACCATGTCTCGCGCTGGGGGCACGACAACTGATATAAAGTCTCGCGGTGAAAGGGTTAAATATTATTGTAATCAATGATATTTTATTCCTTATTGACTAATCACTTTTATAAATTAATAATTAATGCCCTCAAATAAACCCTCCCTCTTCGCAGTCGGCTGCAAGATGCAAGCGACAAAAAGGCTCGGGTGCAGAAAGAGACTCGAGCTCTCACGCTCCGAGGCTCACTATCTTGCAGTCGTCGAGTCGAGCCCGTCCTAGAGGACTCGAGTCTTGTACATCACTGTACACACCTGTAAATGTAATGTGGGACAAATCTCCATCCTAAGGGGTATTCATATTCTCAAGTTGATTGATGACCTCTGTGCCATAATGGTTAACACGAGATGCGCACTTATTTAGTAGTAGTAGTACGTAGTATTTGAATTCTCACTCAGACTCAGTGTGGGCTTAGAACCTGAATGAGTGAGTCTGCTAGTAAGTACTTTATTTTACATTCTTTTTTGAAAGGAAGAATATATACAACGTAGAAAGGACCTGGGACATACCTACCGGGATATATACTAGATCACTATATTATAATGATAATAAAATAACGCGGTCGCACACTTTTGCATGAAAAAGCCGAATTTTTTTTAGATCTTGACTGTAATTATAATATTATTATTCTATAGAGTATTTGTATTGTGGTCTAGAATACCCCGTGGTTCGTTTTATTACGGGTTCTACTTCCACCTACCCTTCCACGTTGTATTTTCTAATAAGATTGTTAGGAAAATACCTTGTAATACCTACTAGTTGGATTTGGCATTGGCACAGAGTTAGAATTGTTGTAGGCATTAGCTGCACAAATAAAGTAATTTTATGATTCTGTAAAAAAAATATGTGATAGTGTATTGATATGAAATCAATGAAAACTATAACTTAATATCATATATTTTATTAAAGCAAATATAAACAATTGGAAAGAAAACAGTACATAATTTCAAAAACTAATATTTTTTTTATCAATGTACTTAATGCCAATAATAATAATATTTCATATTTATCTATAATATAAACGACAAAAATATAATGTTCAACAAATAACCAAATGGCACTCTTGTTTTATTCACAGTACACTGAAATTGTTTTATTATAATTTCCATTATTTTTCCATATTTGCAAAAGTGTAAATGCAGCCTCTTTATAATAATAACAAGTGTTATACAATTTCATTTAAACTTTGTTTACCTCTAACCTAAAGATGTAAATGAACTTTGGAAAATAGATACATAAAATGAATTAGTTTTTCAATACAGAACTCAAATATTAAAATTGTAATAGTGTGGCACTAAAATTATAAAGCAAGAAAACTGGAAAATTCATAAATTCAGCCTGAAAACAATACAAATAAACACGAATTCAAACTTCAATATAAAGCGCCGTTCAAATATTACACTTAAAATATCTTCACCTCAATATAGTCTATTTGTTACTACATCAAATATGGAAAAAACGTGTTTTGCAAGGAATGTGCTCATAAACAAAAACTGCATTGAAAATTAACTTAACTAATGTGACTTCAAAATTTTGAATGCGCGCAAACAAATATCACAGGCATCAATAATTACGTAAAAGGAATACATTATATTAAAGAATATACATTTTTCATTTTATACAATTCATAACATAAAAATTGTTTTTTATTTAAAAATTCTTATTCGCAAAATAAAATGCAAAGAATGAGGACGGTACTTTTAAGTACCTGTGTAAAGTTAAATATACAGATTAGAGTTTATAGGTAAGAGTACGGAAACTTATAAGTTAACGTGAGACTTGGTGCTAACTGTTCATACAAATTTGTTATACGGCTTTATAGCATTGTTAATAACAAATTGATATCAAAAGCACTGCCACCAAGTGCATGTAAATGTAAGTTGGCATCGTTTGCACATCACGTAATTTCAAATACAAAATCTTAATGCAAGCGAATCTATACCTAGCTTACACCTAGGCTTCGGAATACAACGTAATCACTGTGTATTTATTATAATCTTAGGACTAGCTATTAGACTATTTATTTTTGGAAAATTGACATTTTAAAACCGACCAATTAAATAAAATAAAAAATACAAAACAAAAACAGCTAAGCTGGTTTTACACTATTAACACATTATATGAGCTTATTCATTATAAACCAGTATGGAGAACAGTTAGAGGCACTAACGTCTTGAAGCCGCAGCAACTAGTGGATGGCTTTTTATTTAAGGTATATAATAGCTTTTTAGAAATAAAAATACTTCATATAATGTATTCATATTCGACACTTATACTGTACAACGTACGTTCATATCTTGCAGACTACATGTTAAAATAAAATGTTAGTAATATAATGTTCGAATTAAGTAGGCAAATATAAAAATAAAACTACACCTTACAGGAACGTCACAAATAAAATGCAGTCACATGGGACAGACTCTAAAGCTATTTATTAGCAGACTTAACATAGAGCAGTACAATCATAACTTTATGAGTACCTTATTGTGTTCTCTTTATATCAATAACTTATCAACATTTTAAAAATGGCTCTAAGCCCGCGTAGTAAAAAAGTACAGATTTATCAACCTGAATATCTAGAGTTAGCTAACTTAGAGGAAAATAATAGTACGTACAAATATAATTTTAATTGCATCATTTCGCATTTTCGGTTACTCGCGAGTTTACTAGTAGTTAACTCGCTTTTTAGGCTTATTTCCACTGAAGCGGAGCAGAGCGGAGAGGAGCTTCAATGGAAACAGCGGAGCGGAGATTTCGAGCATTGTGATTGGTCAATTCATGCACCGCTAAGCTCCTCTCCGCTCTGCTCCGCTTCAGTGGAAACGCAGCCTTACTGTGAGGATTTAAATGGGATTGACTTTGGCATTATACGGAACCCTCTCCACGCGACATCAACTTGCACTTGGCCGGTAACTCAGTACCATTAACCGACCTTTAACATACAAACTATCACGTCTGTTTCCCACAGGGGGAGGCAGAGACTGGACCTCCACACTCATCTACACACATTTTAGCCAACACGGTATGAAAAAGATACCAAGACAGGTCACACTCAGCTATACAGGTCGACAAATCCTAGCACAAATATATGACACGTTACACATAGTTACTAACTGGCGCCGACTTGCAGCACGTTGAAGCAGATCTCGCAGACCCTCTGGGGCTTGTTGAGCCCGAACTTGAGGATGGGCACGTCCTGGTTGGAGCACTTGTTGCACAGCATCCGCCCGCAGTGGCGACTGCCGAACAAATGAGTCACGTTATTCGGGTCATAGCTCATAGCAAACATATCAACTCTGAAAAGTATTAACTCGAGCTATTTAGTATTCTTTGCATTAAACTCCCTAAGATCTCGACTCGCCTGGCACAAAATCACGAACCTTTCGCAAGTTAAGCAACCCCGGTCTTATATTTCTTAGCTCCACCGTGCTTCGGAAGTCAACTGTCGTTAAGCATGTCAGCTGTCTTTACGCAGCTTGAAGAATTTGACACCGATGTTGGCCACTTCATCATCAGGTTTTTTTTGTCTCCACTGCAGGAGCACAATAATCCTCTCTGCTAGTACAGAGAGGATTATAGTGCTCCTGCACTCCTGCTCCTGCTGTGAAGACAAAAAAACCTGATGATGAAGTGAGAGCTATACTTGGCCAGAGAAGCCAAAGGATTTGGCTTGCGCTCTCCTCGCTGGCCAGACAGGTCGGAGAAGTCTCATTGATGTTTTATAAGCTTTGTTTAGCTTGTATTTACTAAGTCGCCTTCTATGACTACGACTTGGAGTGGCCCTATTCTACTCTGCCGGAAACCACACGGCATAATGTTGGCCACTTACACACACGAAACCAAACAGTTAAGCACTGAAGTCACGGCATCTTTGGAAGAAAAGATAAAACTTATTATGTACCAGCCGCTTCTCTCCCGTGAAGCTAGTACTCGTAAAAACTGATCTAGGGAATGGGTGAGAATTTGACTCAGGCGATGCGGCTAGCAACCCATCACTATTTTAATTTCCAATCTTTACGCCCATGATCACGCTAAACCTTTCCAAACCCCAAGACTCAAAGGTCTTACGGCACTGGGCTCTAAAAAGACTTGATTATGATTAACCCTTTCACTGCGAGACTTTATATCAGTTGTCATGCCCCCAGCGCGAGGCATAGTAAATTTAAAATAAATACCTACAACTAAAAACTGATATGGATACGGTTATGTGTCAAACGAGCATTTTTGTCGGAAATATCCGACGTTCGTGGAATGAGCCCGCAAATGTTTGTCGGATAAATCCGACGTTCGCGGTTAAAGTGTTGTATCCGTATGTATCGAGCAGTGAAACATTTGAGCGCCGTACCAGTGGTGCTTCCTCATGGTGAGCGTGAACTTGGTGCCGCACTCCTGGCACAGGTCGCTCTCGGCCCACGGCGCCTCGGCCGGCAGCGCGTCCAGCAGCCGGTGCAGCAGCTGCTTCGTGGCCACCTAACAATAACAATATCATAATAACACATTTTTAAATCACTTGCTCGTAAAGTCTTATTTCACCCGGTTTTAGATATATACAGCAGCTCATGAAACAAACGTGTGTTATAAACGCGAATAGTGAAGTTATATCCTAAGGCTCAATTTACACTGCAGCGGAATCGAAGCGAAGCGACGAAATCATGCACAGCATAATGAACTTTAAGTCAATATCATAATGTTCAAACTTTTTGATTTTGTTTTCAAATTTCGAACGAGCCTGAAGCGGCACGACCGACGCGAGGCAGCGCGCCGCGCTGATTTTAAAAAGTAAAACGGCGGGAAAGTGCATCACTTCCAATATAAACTTTATTTACTAAGTGGCAAAATTCAATTTCGTGTCCACCGCACGTTCGCGGCGCGGATGGGCGTGTAGGTTCAATGTCAGGGAATTGTCAATAATTTAAACTTTCCTACCTAGTAAATAAAGACTATATTGGAAATCACTGAACACTAATGAGGCCACGTGCCCTAATTTGTATGTACATTTTTATACCATCTGTATAAAAATTAAACATACAGAATTAGCAACATGAAATATGCCCATGTACCTATTAGCGTCACCATATATTGTATTCTCTTCTAAAAAAATAAAATCGATTATGATTTTGTTTCGTCCTGTAACTAACTTGACTCGCATATCGCACAACAATGTTACAGGCATTTGTGTACCTGATAATTAAAAATGGAGACGCCATCCTTGTTTTCCTGCGCCAGACACGCGCCAGCGCGCACTAGGGAGCGGCACATCGCTCCCTGCCCGTTCATGTACGCTAACAGCAGCGGAGTGTTACCCTGGTAAAAAATATAAAGATTGGAAACTTGGAATTGGAAGCAGAAATGTTGGTTATTACTTCGTCACTCGGCTTGGTCGGTAGGTACCAGAGTAGGCATCTCCTGTGTAATTTTAAGGTGCTTTATGTATAACGAATCGTCGGCAGGAATGCTTTGTGAGAGAAGTACCTGTTTTTCATTTTAAAACATCCGACTTCAAAATATGTTTTGTAAATTAAGCGAGTAAAAGTATCGCTTGATTATCATTGTATCATTACATACATACATACATACTATCACGTCTTTATCCTTAATGGGGCAGACAGAGCATTTTGGTTCTTGCGGTTCTATGCAGAGCTCAGGGCCGCAAGACCCAAAAGCCACTTTTAGCGTTATGGTGGGCGAGAAGATAAGCAATCAATACAGTGATGGGTTGCTAGCCGCATCGCCTGTTAACATGATTTGCATTTTTGCCCATTCCCTCGATCGGCTTTTACGATCTGCGTGGGAAGAGAAGCAGCTGGTACATTCTAAGTTTTTTTATTTCTACCAGACCAGCATGGGCATTGTATCATTCAACCTAAGAATCATTTTTTTATTGAGTAAGAGATTTATTTATTAAAGTAATATTTAGTTCCGTACCCAAAGGATAACAACGAGACCCTATTACTGAGACTCCGCAGTCCGTCCGTCTGACTGTCACCAGGCTGTAACTCATGAACCGTGATAGCTAAACAGGTGAAATTTTTACAGATAATGTATTTCTGTTGCCGCTATAACAACAAATACTAAGTATTTAAGTGGGGCTACCATACAACAAACGTAATTTTTTTTAGATAATTGTACGGAACACTTCGTGCGCGAGTCCGACTCGCACTTGGCCGGTTATTAGTTATTTTAATATTGAATTTACGTTAAAAGAATCTGAAAAATCTTAGCAAAATCTGTTGGGATGAAATTGTTTACAACCAGTTGCAAGATTAATCCTGAAAAAGCAAATTGACGTAAGTTAATTACAATATATATATTGTAATTTACCTGTAAATCAGTCCTGTTTATGGGGTACTCCGGCATGGACTCGAGAAATATTTCGCATATTGTTGCTGCGTTGTCCTTTTTGCACCAACAGAGTTCATGTAAGGGATTGCGACCTGCGAGAAACAAATCATTTAATGAAATATGAAAGCACAACGATGTAAGTACACTATATAAAGTTAAATTCACAAGAGAACGGCAGCGACGCGGCTATCGCTTTTAAAATTAAATAATTTTAAACTATCTATTTACACTATCTATCTATTTAAACTATCTATTTCTACTTATATGTCGGTCGGTGTAGGCAAAGATTATATAATACTAACGTACAAGTAGCGTCACGTGAGTTTAGCGCCGAGTGAAGTGTAGAGGGGATACTGCGCACGGCAGGGACGTGCATTACCGATTATTGCAGGATAGACTAATTGTGGGGCCTTTGCCCAGCAGTGGGACAAAAAAAAACTCTCTGACTGAACTGACCCATTAGTATGTTTACATCCCGAGAGCCATTTATACGCGTCATATTGTTTAATACTATTAAAAGTTCTTTTTAGCTTACCGCTTGTTTGAATGAAATCCAAAATAGGCTGGCATCGGCCATTTATGATTATTGCTCTTTTGTCCTCAAAAGTTAGCAAACAAACACCTGATGCACAACTTTTACATGAAAAACTTTCCATTGCATTAAAGCGTTGTTTTAAAGCGGTAATAAAGTTTTCCTCCTAATTTCATTTGATATGGCAAACAGAGTTCAGAGCAGATCGTAATCATTTGTAATGCAACAATGCAAATAATTATCATTGGACAAGAAAAAACACAAATATATACGACTAACACAAAAGTTTACGTAATTTCATTTTATGCTCGAACATCTTCCGCGTATTTAAATTGGTAGCGTAACACAAGCGAGAACCAATAACTTTCTAGTGTTCATCACGGAATGCATCACGGAACAAATGAAAAGGCTCGAAATCTATATCATTCCTTATTGGTCAAAAGTGAAAATAGATAAAAAACGTTGATTATTGAGACAGACCTAGCTTAAAGAAAAGGGCCATTTTTGAAAATCAGCGTTTCACTAACCTAATGGTTTTTTCCATACAAAAATTAGCTTTGTTTATGACTGACGCGTTTTAAAAATGGCATGCATCAGCTCTTGTCTTAGATATTGGTTATGTGTGCGGAAATTTCGCGTGTGTGTGCATCGATGAAATACGTAGACGATCACACAAGGCAAATTCATATCCGTGCACTGTGAATGTGTGTAAATCGAGACACTATGGAGAATTGTCTTCTAGGTAGCTGCCTACCTACCCTAAGTAAGCGAGTACGTAGCCAGCATATGGCGCGATGGACAGGAAAGCGCGCGTTTATTTAAAAATAGGGCCTATTATAATTTATTTTTAAATAAAAAAAATGCGCATATATTTGGGAACCTCCGGGTAGACAATGTCTTTGAGTCTCTATGGAAAGCACGTGCCTGGCGCACGGGTACGGTACACGGGTACAGTTTCGTGCCGCTACCTGTAACACGAGTTCGGTCCTGTCAACGAGTGTCAGTGTCAGCGAGCAGCACCCTTGCAGCGTTGGCGGCGGCGGCGTCGAAGTCGGTGTCGGCGAGCAGCGCCCTGGCTGCGCCGGCGTATGACGTCACTCACCCTTGAGGTTGGCGGCGGCGGCGTCGATGTCGGTGTCGGCGAGCAGCGCCCTGGCTGCGCCGGCGTGTGACGTCACTCACCCTTGAGGTTGGCGGCGGCGGCGTCGATGTCGGTGTCGGCGAGCAGCGCCCTGGCTGCGCCGGCGTGTGACGTCACTCACCCTTGAGGTTGGCGGCGGCGGCGTCGATGTCGGTGTCGGCAAGCAGCGCCCTGGCTGCGCCGGCGTGTGACGTCACTCACCCTTGAGGTTGGCGGCGGCGGCGTCGATGTCGGTGTCGGCAAGCAGCGCCCTGGCTGCGCCGGCGTGTGACGTCACTCACCCTTGAGGTTGGCGGCGGCGGCGTCGATGTCGGTGTCGGCAAGCAGCGCCCTGGCCGCGCCGGCGTGCCCCTCCCGGGCGGCGACGTGCAGCGCGTTGTCGCCGGCCGCGTCCACGGCGCCGCACTCCGCGCCGCCCGACGCCAGCGCAGAGATGATGGCCGCGTGCCCCGCCGCCGCCGCCACGTGCAACGCCGTGCGCCTGCACACACAATTAAGTCAAAATTAATTATTTTGTACTGATAATAGAATAAAACGTCACAAGATAATGTCACTTGTCATTGCACACATCTATTTTCAACATGTTTTTAGATATACGTAATCAGAAAAACTGATAATGGGAGCGCTATTTGACCAAGAAACTAAAACGTCGCGACATGCTATTTCATACAAATCCCTTATACAATGTTTCTTTTGGCGTTTAGAAAAAAGTATCTAATTTGACTTGTTGGAAAAGGCAATTGACATACTACGATGACAGCCAACGACTTATACGTGTCTTCCAAAGCACGGAAAAGCTCAAGAAATTTTAATGCCACTTGTGGACACACATTCAAATGCGGACCACGTCCGGTGTCGCTTTACTTGTGCAACCGCTATTATTCTTAGTATTGGTTGGCCATTTCGGACAACTGCGTATTTGTTTCGTGCAAAAGTCAGCTTAGACCTTATCCCGCTTCAGCCAAAAACATACGAAACAAAACCTTTTTTCACTGTTGGTGTATGACTGACGGTGATGTAGACCTTAAAATTATTATTGGTAGAAAACGTACTTATGCGCGTCCCGGTCATTTGGCCTCGCCCCAGCTAACAGCAGAGTTCTCAGCAGCACTTCGTTTCCCGCCGCGGCTGCTAGGTGCAGCGGCGGCGCTAGCGTCGCGTCCTGAACGCGGGAATTCACGTCTACTTCCACTGACAGTAGGAACATCACGCTTTCCATATCGCTCGTTTGGATCGCCACGTGAAGGAAATTGCGGCCTTTACGATCAACCTGCACAAAGAAATAAAAAAATGAGAATCAAATGGATAAAAGTAGCGACATGACAATTTAGACTTTAGTATTTAAACATTAAAGTCGATTTTTGTTTACCTGTTCCGCGGCTGAAGGATTCTTCTCGAGTATAGATTGAGCTGCTTTGTTATTCCTCGCAGTCAAAGCTGCCGCGAAAGGAGACACGCCCTTATTATCCCGGGCTGAAAGGTCAATGCCCGGGTGTGATAGTAGTAAAGTTATAATCGCCGCGTGTTGGTTTTCTATCGCTATATGTAGTGGAGTCTTGCCTTCTGCGTCTTTCGAGTTTATGTTTGCTCCGTGTTCTAGAAGAGTCTGAAATAAAATGGATCATTATAAAATTTAACTAGTTATTATCTATAAGTCAATGTGTAAGCTAAATCTAAAATATCTATTTATGTTGGTACGCTTTTCAGCCACGGGTCCATGGGGATCCGGTCCTTTGAGGCGTTCATGGGCCAAAGCCAACATGAAGAGGCCTTTTAGTACCTTTTTATCTAATTTTATTATTATTATTATTTATTGAGAACACACTAGCAGCTTAATAAGCTGATGCGTGTGCGTCTTGATGTTTGGAGATGTTGTTTTTGTCTAGTCTATTTTTGAAGTAGTTCAGAATAAAAAATTACAGCTGTTTCATGCGCATGAATATTGCAGCACTAAACCTCTAAAGTTATGCCTCCGCGAGCGATATCATAGCGGCAATTTAATCTTCATGCCACTTAATATGCTGACCCTATGAACGTGTCTACACACAGCGATATGACAAGTGACATGCGACAAGCAAAACTTCAAGATCTCGCTGCTTCTTACCGCTGACTCAACGTCAAAACAAAACACCAGCGTGCGGAATGCTGACTTAAGGTCGCAGCACACTTAGCAACTCGGAAAGGGATCGACACGGATTCGCCGCGCGGTCAATCAGGCGTCAACCTGACGTAGGCACGTAACCAAACAGGCTCAGCTTTGGTACGTCGACTCGTGGTCAACTCGACTATGGCTGGGCGACGCCGCGCTTACCGCTCGCCGGCCGCTCTGGTCTAGCTGGCACTAGACCAAAACGGATCATTTTAAACGTAAAGTGTAGCGCACAGTTATGTCTCGGTTCACAATACGCGAGTTGGCAACCATAGCCATAAATTTTTGTTTATCTACAAATAAATAAAACGCGGGTGTGAGGAAACGGAGAGACGTCAGCTCGCATACGGAGAGGCGTAAGCGCGCGGACGACGAGCCGCAAGCGCGGGGACCGCTAGTTGACCGACCAGCAAAGCGGTTTGTGAGCTGGTCCCGAGGCGAGGCGTTTACGTTACGAATCCGAATAGTGTGCGTTGCAGTAGGAAGTTTCATACAAAGAATACTAAGCTGCTCGAGTTGATACGTTTACGTTCCGTTTACGAGTTGATAAGTGTGCTGTGACCTTTATCTAATTGAAACGTCGTCTTTAGAAGAGCGTACTTGTAGCGTTGTTGTATCCGTGGAGGCACGGGCATTGTAGCATTTCAATATTACCCCGAACGGCAAGCTTTCACCTGTATGACGTCAGTGAGCCCCCACTGACAGCAGAGGTGCAGCGGCGTGTGTTTCTCAGCGACGACGTCGCCGCCCTCCCCCGCCGGTCCCGCGCGCCGTGGAGACTCCACGTCGCAGCCCGAGCGGATTAAGAATGTTGCTAGCACCTCCTTATTTTCATCAATTGCTCTGGGAACAGAAACATACGAGTATTAAAATCCTTAAATTTGTACATTCCAAAGAATACATAGTATTTATAATTAAATAATAAGTTTTTTTACAGAAAATTAAATTTTATGTACAAGCTTTCATTGTGAGGTACTTATTACGACAAATGACATAAGCCCAAACTCGATGGAGTTGCGTTACTTTATTACTGAGTTGACCCTAGGCATCGTCTACCACAGCTCATTGATAAAGATAAAAAGATCTCCATAATATTGTATTGCCATCCAATTTATACATGTATCCAAAATTTCAACTAAATAGGTTCGGGATAACTGGCTGCAAATTGAGTTGCAAGATTTGACCTAAACAAACATTCATAAATACATACCTACAAGTTAAAGTTAAATAAGAAAACCTTGTAAAAAGAGGTACAGTGAGCGAGTGCAGTGGTCAGACAGTGCAACCATATGAACACTTCAACGAGGTACGCGGTCGAGTGCGAACTACTCATATGCTTGGTGATACCAATGTACTAGTTATGTGTCATCATCATTATCGTCATCAGGTCTTTTAGTCTCTACTGCAAGAGCACGACCCTCTCTATACTACTAGAGCCATATTTGGTCAGAGCAGCAGCTACGTGTAAGTGACCTAATTTGCTTTCCATAGCGTGAACAATATTCTTACTTGTGCAATAATGTTTGTAGACATCCATCGGGACCAGGGCCCCAACAGTCAGCATCAGCGCCGTTCCTCACCAAAATCTACCAACAGATGTCATATTGTTAACGAAACAGGTAAATACACAGGCCTAAATGTAGATCACGTCTGCTTGTTTAAGTTACGCAACAGTCGCCACTTATTTTCATTAAGCGTTAGCTCAGTGGATATACAGTATGCGGGGACTCACTATATGCGAACTAACGACCGATCAAAGCCTTGAGACAATTAGGTAACTAATGAATACATATATACGGACAAATCACACATTAAGCTAGCCCCGAAGTTAGTTCGAGACTTGTGTTATGGGATATTAACTCAACGATAATATCTTCTCTATGTGCACCAGAGAAAATGAGCTAGTATGGATTTGTTGCCATTAAAGTGGCTCATATGAATGGTTTTTTTACGTCATTTTGAGAAGTCGGGGTAATTAAAATTTTTAATTTATTTTTTTTGTTTAGGTTTTGGTCGTTTGTACCACACATAGTAAAAGCACAGCCGTCAAAAAAGCATCTTGTATAAAACGCAAAATGAATTGTAGGCTCGTGAGGGACTCGAACCCCCGACCACCGGGAAAGAGTAAGTTCGTTCAAGTATTGAGACCGGCGCTCTGCCAACTGAGCTAACGAGCCGATGAATGATAAACTAAAATCTAGATTCATTTTACTGTACGGTATGCGATGTCATAATATGATGCAATAATAAAACGCATCATAGAGGGTGTGTTACTGATGTGAAGTAGCTTTGCCGCGAGATCGAACATCAGGTGTTAGAATCAGCATAAATTAGGCTCAGACCTACACTAATTTTAAGGAGATTTTCTAATTTAGGATGACCCACCCTAGGAAACGTTGTAAGTAAATTTTACACCGGCCACACATCATCCGTTGTTTCGTTTATTTTAGTGATTTCAGGTTTGTTCATGTGTGTGGTAGTAGTGCAACATAGGACAGAATAAAACGCTTCTTGTTCAAAATAAAACTGTATCAAAAATAAATTGTAGGCTCGTGAGGGACTCGAACCCCCGACCACCGGGAAATTGAAGAGTAAGTTTAGTTGAGACCGGCGCTCTGCCAACTGAGCTAACGAGCCGATGAATAACGGGCCCAAAACTAATTTCGCTTTACATTCGATGTCATAATATGGCGCAATTACCTTTTTGCATTTACTGTTATCACACGAACTGATGAGTAAGGTCGCAATATTCTACCATGAGAGTTGGTAGGCATAATCGAAAGCCTTTCTCCGGCAGTAGGATAGCATGGGTTTTTTTTAATTATTATTAGCCTTTGTATTGTTCCATTGTTAGGCAAAGGATAAAAATAAAAAATGGCTCATTTCCACTTCCACGATCGCTGTGCAAAAGTCAACTTTAACGCAATAGCAATAAGATTCATGCTGACTATACTCCATGTTTAGTATATATTAATTTGTAAAATCGACTGTGTATATATTTTTTTAATTTTTAACATAAATAAATTATATTTTAAATAAATGTAAACAATCTTGACATTTCTTTTTATTGAAATATACACTTTATAAATCAGCAAATTACAAAGTAATTATGTAATTTATAATTTATAACATAATTACTTTGTAATTAGAAAAATTATTATTATTATAGCTGCTTCTCTTCCCACGCAGATCGTAAAAGCCGATCGAGGGAATGGGCAAAAATGCAAATCATGTTAACAGGCGATGCGGCTAGCAACCCATGACTGTATTGATTGCTTTTCCATCTTTTCGCCCACCACGACGCTAAAAGTGGCTTTAGGGTCTTGCGGCCCTGGGCTCTGCATAGAACCGCAAGAGCCAAAATGCTCTGTCTGCCCCATTAGGGATAAAGACGTGATAGTATGTATAGCAAAATTATTGATTTATAAAGTGTATATTTCAATAAAAAGACATGTCAAGATTGTTTACCTTTACTTAAATACCTAACCAAATGGAGTATAGTTCCTTTGGTCTAGAGAAGCGGGCGATAATCCGTCCATTTGCGTTGAAGTAGCTCAAATTCACAAGTACTTGCTGCACGACAGACTCTTTTACAACTGTGGTGGCTATACGACAATCAATTCTAACACAATAGTGATAAAACTCACACTAGCTACTTCCTCCTGCCCGGAGTCGAGCGCGGCCCACAGTGGTGGTACTCCATTGGCGTCCAAGCGGCTCATGTCCACTCCACGCACACATAGCGCTTCCACTACCAGCCCCAGTCTGCAGTGAATAGCAAGCTGCAAGGGAGTCTCGCCAGCTTCTGTTCTGTAAAATTTAAGTACGAAGGTGATTTGGCTCATTTTTAGGGTTCCTTAGTAAACAAAGAAGCTTTAAAGTTTCGCCATGTCTATACTACTAGACTATAAATACTAGAACTAGAAAGCTATAATTTGGCATGGGTATATTTATTAATCATGAAGAAAAAGTGGTAAAATTAAATCTTTAAAAAACATTTTTAACGTAACTCGCATACAAATAAATTAGGAGCCTTTTTTAGGGTTCCGTACCCAAAGCGTAAAATCGGGACCCTATTACTATTACTAAGACTTCGCTGTCCGTCCGCCTGTCTGTCACCAGGCTGTATCTCAAGAACCGCGATAGCTAGACAATTAAAATTTTCACAAATTATGTATTTCTGTTGCCGCTATAACAACAAATACTAAAAATAAGATAAATATTTAAGAGGGGCTCCCATACAATAAACGCGTTTTTTATAGATAATGGTTCGGAACGCTTAGTGCGCAAATCCGATTTGCACTTGGCCGGTAATTTATTTCAACATCAAACTACACAACCGCATTTGATAAAATTTCTATGGAAGCACCTGACAAGTATGACTTTTCAAACAAATTTTTTTTTTAATTGCTCCAGGCGAGTAATCGGGGAACATACATTTTAAAAAAAGATTTCAACGATTTCCTTCTTCCTCCTTCTCTGAAGTCGGTTAATACTATCCGGCCATTGATTAAAACTATGGGACAAAGAGACTCACAGCGCATTCATGTCCGCCCCATGGTCGAGCAGGTATATGGCGGTCTTGGAGTCCTCCTCCACGATGGCCTGGTGCAGCAGCGTGAACCCCTTCCCGTTGCGCACGTTGGGGTCCGCGCCGCACTCCACCAGCGGCGCTATTAGCTGCTTGTGACCTGCACACAATACTCTTTGTTACTAACAACAACAAGTATATGTGTATGTGTATGTGTATGTAATGTAGTTATATATGTCTAATCTTTTAAGGTATCTAGTACGTACTTACTTCTACCTTTTAATTGAGTAAATCTCCTCTCAATCTATCGCAGGTTGGCTGGAAGATATCCCTACATGGGATAAGTCCGCCTTTGTATATTTGCTCTTCCGATTTTTTTGTGCTTTATTTTGTTTTTTGGTACAATAAAGTTATAACAAACAAACAAATAAACATTTTATTGTATCTACATAATATTAGGTTTTATCTCTGGTTCATACTTCCGCTATTAATGTCTATGTACGCTGTGGTTTCGCTTGCGTGTTCATAGCAGAATACACGTATAATCAAGTTAACACCTCCAGTTGCTTTTTTTATTTAACATCAGCACCTAATTTACAGTATTTTCTAACTTTTAACACAGTTTTTATAATTTCTATCTCTTTCATCTTAACGCGTTTCAGGTTTCTTTAACACAGCTCCCAATTTACAGTCTTTTCTAAATGTAGTAGTATGTAGTTTTATATAATTTCTATCTATCTCTTTCTTTCTCTCATCTTAGCGCGTTTCAGATTTCATCCGTAGCGTTTTTATTTGGAGCCTATAAAATCCGTCAAGCTCGAAGATAGTGGAATTATCGGTCCATATTACATGCATCCAAGTAGTTTTTACAAATTTCGTTGGCTCGCTCAAAAAAGAGAGATAGCAATAGGAACTAAAGATAGAAAGAAGAGTGAACTATAATCATCTGCGTCACCTAACTCTATACTTATCCGGTTAACACAGTAAGGACTTACGGCGCCGATCCTAAAGCAGACTAGCTCTTAGTTAGAAGAGGAAAGAAAGAGACGGAAATAAACTTGCCTTCAGAGAGCGCTAAACTAACTGGAGTATCTCCTTCAGAGTTCTTCAAATTGAGGTTCGGCATCAGCGGCGCGTTGGAGCGGTCTGCAGACGGGAAGTCGCCCTTTTCGATCGACTTCCTGTGCTCAAGGATTGCCATCACAGCGCCCTCGTGGTTATTGTACACTGCCAAGTGGAGGGGCGTTTGTCTGGGATAATAAAGTCAAAAAGTCATTTTTTTTTATTCAGTGTATGATAAATGTATCTCTTTTTTAAGGTATTTTTTTTTTGTAAATATTATTGTAGTGCAAAAGCTAAAAACTACTAGAGTTTTGGAACGACCACTGCTGGGAAGATTACGCCGAAAGCCCCGCAAAACCCTAAAAAACACAGGATCAGTCATGATAAGATTTCGAACCACCTGACGGTGTGTACAGTCAACTGTGTATTTTCCTGGGTCAAAAATAAATTATTTGATACCGTTAAGGAAATAAAATGTTACAAAATAATGTCACTTGACGTGATCATATGCATTTTTAATGTGATATAAGGTTTATTATGGCAGAAAAACTGATATTAAGAGCGCTGTTTGACTCCACGAAACTATGACGTCACTTGCCTGTATTTCATACAAATCCCGACGTTTAGAAAAAAGTATCTGATTTGACTTGTTCGAAAATAACGGATTAATAAGTTATCTTAGCTTGAAAAGATGGAAGCGTCCTGCTTTACTGCATCATAGTCATATACTCGTAGTAAGTACAAACACTACCCTTTTAAGGTCACACAAAAATATTTTGTTTCTGGTGACATTTTGTTATAGCTATCTTAATATGGCTATCTTGTACCTTCAAATCTATAATATTAACAATAAATTAAATGTCTTACGAAAACCTACAAAAGTAAAGGCTTAATGTGCAAAATTAGAAAGCATAAAAGATATTCACGTTCATATATTATTACGTAATATGCTTTGAAATTTTAATTAACTATTTGTTTTATGTCTACTAAGTCTGTAATTTATTACTACGGTTTTATTTTTGCAAGTAACTTATGTTCATTGGCTTTTTGCTAAGGCTGAATACGCAATGCATTGCATAATTTTGCAACAAGAGTACATCGCATTATGCCTTCTTGTTTCATTACGGTATTACAAAAGACAGACTAAAAGATTTGTAAGGAAACTGTCACACTACGTAATACATACTTGGATTCAAAATCACTTTGGTTCATTTACATTTATTTATGAATCGGTCTATATTTTACGTTTTAGTGACATCGTTTTGTCCATGATTGTATATATGTCGCGAGTCATGCGTGTGATAGAGATGGTTCAAATATATCTGTCACAAGACTCGTAAGCATGTCCTGTCTTTACGTCTGTCGGAGTGCACGTCCTAAAATACCTAGCTATCTTCTTGTTCACCATAGGCATAGCAGTAGCATGCATTTCATAAAGTCACATAGAATTTGTCTACCCTGTGCCACCCTAATATAATATCGGATACTAGCGAGAAATATATTTTGCTTGATATGCAGCCGTTCTCGTAATTTATTTATGATTTGTGCTCGTCACTGCAGCATAGCATAAGCAGTCTGTATTGATAGGCCGTGAGCCCAGCCTCGCTCCTTTTGCGTAGTCATAGAATCAAAGAGTCATGTCTGACTTAATGGAGGCTAAATCAACTAAACACTGACCTATACACGGTATCTTCTTGCTCGCCATAAGCGGTCTGTATGTTAGGCCGCGCCCCGTTCTCGAGCAGCGCGGTGGTGAGCCGCGCCAGCCCGTTGGCGCAGGCTGTGTGCAGCGCCGTGAGCCCCGCCTCGTTCGCGTGATTCACTTCGCCGTTCAAGTGTGTCGTGAGAAATACCGCGGAGTCCTACAAATTTGACAAGAATTTACTTATTATATTCCTTGATTAGCATAAGTAACCTTTTTAAAGACGAAATAGAAAATCGTTTTAGGTTTCACTTGTACCTTTGATGGTTCTTACAATCACAGTGGAGACAGAAAATCACAGTTTTTCCTATAGAGCCATACACGAGTATAAGATCTTGTCGCAAATAAATGTACAAAGTAATCAGGATATTAGATTAGTGGTAACATTCTACAAACCGTCGATCACAATAACAATAAAAATTAAAATTGACAAATGCTTGCTGAACTTGTTAAAATATGTTTCACTTCAATATTTTCATAAAATAAATAAATATTGTCAAATATTAAATAGAGATACAGTGTTCAGTTTCGATTATAACTATAGAAAAGCATTTGTAATAAACAATCGATCAAACCGCGATCATATTACAAAATATAGTAACACGCAATAGTTTCGACAGAGTTGTGCTGGATATTGGAAAATTAAATTGACCAATGTAAATGTTATTGTTGAATTTGCAGCTACAATGTAGTCTATTGCATTAAAATTATTATTTTTTTACCAGCCGATCCTTACATAAAGTAGTAAAATTTTATTCAGTGCAACATCAGTTCATTTCATGATAATATTTACTTCCATTCTCCCAGACATAATGACGAAAACCAGAAAAGACTCCTACTTTGATCAGCTGATTGCATGTTTGTAGGGAGTCCAAAATTTTGTTCATACAAAAAAATATTTTACTTTGAAAAAATGTTCAGTGACATGGAGCGAACATGCTATATATTAAAGTACCGGTCGTCCAAAATAAAAAACCAAGTTAACATATACACATGTATATAATTCCTCACAGACTCAAAACTAGTAAAACAAAAAGAACTTAAATATGTACCGTGCAGAGTCCAGGGATGCAAAACAAAAACTATACGAAAGTAATTGTAATTTTGAAGAGCGGCTATCCTTGAAATGTTATGTTCCGCCTGCGCCGACCTTCGCAAGTTTCGAAACTTTCAAAACGTAAAGTTAAACCTTTTGATCTCGTCTTGCCCTCCCTTACAACACCGGTACCGGCCTATTCTTGTCGGCTGGTTTTAAAAAGAAACGCACTTGGTTTTAGCAGTAAATAAGCAAGAATTGCAATTTATATTTAAACTATAGGTATAGGTATTAATTATATACGCAAATAAGAAATTTTTTGTCAGCCTTCCGCTCGTAATTTGAAGTCTGATCAAATGCAAAATAATATATTCATTAGACAAGCAAATGATGTACAAATGGGTCGTCGAAATATCAAAAAACCTGCCGCGATGGTGAGGGCCCTTAATGGTCCTAATTTTATAATCAATCTCACCTCAAACCATCCCAGCGCCAAAATGTGTAATAAACTGTCCCCCGAGCCCGAATACAACGGGTTTGGTTGACATCCCTTCGCCAACAGCTTCGCGGCGAAACCTCTCTCAATAATATTCTCAGTCTTGTCCTCGGAGTCTTCGCTGAACGCGTTTTTGTTCGTCACGGGCGTGTCGAAGGGATTAGACCCGTTCATCACTAAAGTCTCACTCGACGATATCGACGCGCGGCGGTCGTCTACGAGCGCGTAGTACAGCGGCGGATGCTCGTCGGAGAGGGTTCGTAAATTGGTGTCTAAAGTCGGCTGTTTCAGTAGTAAGTCAAATATCCTTTGGTTTCTGGCGATGACGGCTTGGTGTAGGGGTGTACTAGAAATAGAAAAAATACGTCCGTATCACCTAACTTAAATTTGCTCTATCAAAGGCAGTAGTAGACGGGTTAGAGTCTTCTGTATCTATTTGCAGTTGTTAATAGGCGCCATAGATTCCTGCGTGGCACGCAACTGATCTCCTACCCATTTGCATAACTGCGTGGAGGGTGAATGATGGCCTATTTTCTACTAATAACTTGATACTAATACATAAGATTAATTTGTCAAAGCTGCAACATTATCATTAGCATAAAACATAAGAATCTGGCGACAACTTTGCGAGAACACTTACAATCCTTTTCTGTTTTGTCGGTTAATGTCGGCTCCTTTCTGAACCATTGTGTCGGCAATTTCCGCCATCTGATCCATGGTGTCTTCGTCACACGAACTGGTCGTGAGAGCTGCTATCAGGTGAAGAGCCGTATCACCTTCCTCTCTAAAAAGTAATGTATATAACGTCAGTTATCTTCAATAAACAATGTTATAAAGGGTATAATCGTAATAATGTATTACCACAATACATTAATAGATGCCACAAGCATTTTGAATAGAACTCGTATTAAACGATGACCGGCGAAAAAAAGATTGATGGCTTGCCTATCACCTTTTGTCACAGAGGTTGATGGAGCGTGATTGTAATGCATGATTTGGTTCAATGCAAAATTAAGGACCTCTTTTTATCGAAATAAAATAACCTCGTCCATAATAATACAACGTGAAAGGGACATACTCGTAACAAATCGAACCACAGGCTATAGTAGATCACTATTGTATAATGATGATAAAACAAAAAAAAAATACATTCCCGTACAAATTGCCCGGGCGGCTGCACACGGAAATGTCGAAATTGTTTTTAGTTATTGACTATTATTTTAATTTTACTGTGATCTACTATAGCCCGTGGTTTGATTTGTTACGAGTATGTCCCTTCCACGTCGTATACCTATAAAGATCGTGGAACACAATTGCAGGGTGGTGATTGTGGGACATGTACTGGTTATAAAAACGTTGCGGTTTGTGTCCCAGGTGGTTGACCTTCAGTGCCGTATACATGTTGTTATCTGTTGAAGGGAACTGGCCCTTATATTTAACCTATCTAGATGAAAGCAAGATTTAAATTCGTTATAGTCAATTGTAGACCGTTGTTGTTGTTGTTGATCAAAGTTAGATTTCAATGCACGCACACTTTTATGTCAGATGCCGCGTAACCTTCTTCATTTTCACATAATGCGTCAGCGCAAACTCTGTATACTTACTTGGTGACTAGATTAGGGTCAGCCCCATTGTCCACTAGGAACTTCGCTGAGAAGGCGTCCCTGGCGTCGACGGCTCGGTGCAGAAGCGTGCGACCGCGAGGGCCCCGGGCATCCGCATCGGCACAGTGCTGTAGTAGAGTCGTTGCTATAGACGCGCTTCGCCCCCGTAATGCTAGTTCCAGGGGCAGCTCGCCCCGCGACGACATAGCGTTTACTATGTCTGTTAACTGCAGCAATAGAAACGGTATGGTTAGTGATTGAGATAGCTTAGGTGCTTCTTAAACTAGTGCTCTTCGAGGACCACTTCTAACTAAAGTTCCCTCTCTTGTTGTTCTAAAATCAAAGTATGTATACGTATTTTACATAACAACTTAGTCGTTTAATCTGTCATCTGTGAGCAGACCGGAATCCGGTCGACATGCATTGTTTTACTATTGTGTCTGGTGTTTTGCACAAGCAGGATAATTCCACGTCTATCAACATTGCATCTCTAAGTTCTTTGATGTTACGATTCTTTGCATAACTCTTTACAAGCATTCTCGTTTAAGTGAGTTTCCCTGTGAGTGCAATGCAAATATTTTACCTTGAATTACCGTGAAATAACTGTCGTAATTATGAAAAGAACCTATTTATTGTTGTACTAGCCGAAGCCTGCGATTTCGTTCGCGTGGACTTAATGTCTCCGGAAAATGCTCATCAGGCTGAAAAGTTTATTAAAGACGTCATTTTTATATTTCTTATAGTCTAGCTGGACCATTATGGTTTTGCCTCAGGTATTCTATTTTTCAAAATCAATTATACCCTATACGTTGCCCAGTCTTAACAGCTATATAAACAATAAAAGTTTCATTTAAATCCGTCCAGTATTTCTGGAGATTAGCGTGTACAAACAGACAGTCATTTTTCTTAAATTCTTAGTTTATTACTATATCTGCAATGCCCCAATTTTTTTTTTTGAAGTATATTCAATGTACGGACACATCTTTTTTACTTTTTTATATGTATATAGATAAGTATGTGTAGAATGAATATGATTACATAGAACTAAACAATAAAATTGATTATTCGGATACACAAAAAGTTATATCGGTCTGAATGTGGAAGTATCAATAGAGCGCGTAAATACTCCTTTACATAACCAAGCCACGCAGACCGCATCAATAATATCACGCAACGGAAGTTCCAGCTGGTTTATCATTGCAGATGCATAAGCAGTAATTACTGCTGAAGACAGTGCAGATATCTGGCTGAATCGTAAATAAGGATGTGGTAACACCAATCGCTGCGAGAAGCCACGGCCGTTGCGTGATTTAAGAATTTCTGAATTCCACTAAGGTACGCATTGTTTTTAACTTGAACAACAACTTAGCTAGATGTGTTATATGTATGCTCTTCTACCTACGACTTACTTCTATCTACCATTACAATTGCTCTCTATACTAAGTATGGCACAAAGATTCACACTCCCCAGGCCCAGTCTTGAGTACAGGGATGATGAAATACAGCTGTTGAGATTTTATCCTTTATTGAGGCAAAAATCCTTAATTTATGATAATTATGTCACTATATAATTTTAAATATATTTTATTTAAGCACACGGCGATTACAACTTTTACGTGGTACATTGCTTACCCTTCCACAGTCGTAAAGTGGCTACAAAAAGGGTCGGCAAAGGGTCTATTTTCAAACAGTTTTAATTTTATCCTTTATTAAGGCAAAAATCCTTAATTTATGATAATTATGTCACTATATAATTTTAAATATATTTTATTTAAGCACACGGCGATTACAACTTTTACGTGGTACATTGCTTACCCTTCCACAGTCGTAAAGTGGCTACAAAAAGGGTCGGCAAAGGGTCTATTTTCAAACAGTTTTATTAAATATAGACGCAAGGCTACGAGTAGCAGCAATATTACTAAATACTCACATCTGCACCAAAATATGTTTAAAACATGGTTTGTTTAATAAAATCGCATATAGGTACGAATATTATTATAGTTTGCTAGCTGATAGCCTCCTCTTATTGCCTGTTAATACCTACAGTATTTCCTGACTGTTATTCTGCCATTACTTGTACATGATGTCATCTATCACCATCATGACATCTGATTGTCCGTGCAAGGAACGAAGAACGCAGTCAGTGTGACGAATCCTTAAAATAAACATTATGATGTATGTTGAGCATGTATGATGCGCAGGTGCAGGACGTTCAGAATGCAGGGCACATACGCGCGCGCAAGTCAATGTAACTAATGAATTACAATAGTCCACTTTCTCATTACACAATACATTGTGTCAGTTTTTATACAATGTTCGATTTATTTCGGAAGCTCGGCCCAAATAAGCAAAGGAAATCTGAAGAGCCGCTATGTAATACTTTTATTAATACTGTGTTGCGAGTTGAAATTATTCAACAATACGCAATTATGGTAAGACATTGATTTACGTGATCTTCCTGTGGAATATAGAAGCAGGTTTAGTTGGTGCCGATAAGGAAGCAGTAAGGCAAAGAAAGAAGTCTTAGATCACAGGAATTAAACAAGTACCTAGCACTGATCAGGGATATAAAATCGGAAAAACGTTATTTTTTCACTTAAGTATGACTCAGATTACTATAAAATACTAATATAAAACGAAAATAACCTGTTTCTGTACCACCTTGTACTAAAGTTGCAAACCACAATCTCAAATTAAAATTATCCGTTCTAATGAAGTAAAAGTATTTCATTTATTCTGACAATGAAACTTTTTGTAACAGCTACACCTGGCACAACCAACGACCATAAGATTAGCGAATGATAAATGTCGAGCAGGTCTATGTCTGCTGTTTCGCTAACGTTCGACCAGTTTCAATTAATACCGAAGTATTGGGTATGTTTTCCGTAGTGGAACAAAATGTTCTAGACACTTGCATTGTTATTGTTGAACTCTATGAACACATGTGGAAATTATGTAACAAAAAACATGCAAGCTACAAATCGTATTCGTACAAGTCTGTTTATTCAGTGTTTTAACTTTAAAACTTGTTAAAGCGTCATCATCATCATCATCATCAGGTCATTTTGTCTATCTGTACCACCAGACAGACCAGAGCCATACTTTCCTTTTCTTACTTTAAAGCGTCATAAAAAGAAATTGATTTTGATGTAAAGTCGTTCGGTCATTTCACCACTCCTACTTACACACTTAAAAACGGGACTGTCTTTTGTCTACATCTGTACAGCTTCATAAAATTTGAAAATACTTATATGCAATTTACAACCACAGACACAGGCGATAAAGAAAGCCTCATCACAATCTATCATCTTCAACCTCAGCTCGGGCGGCTAATTCTTGCAATACACACAAGACCTTATATTTCTACACACTTATATTGGACAAAATTTAAATCCTACCGCATAACATGGTATTGTCATATTAAGAGGTAGAGGGCGACCAAGAAAGTTTTTAAGGGAATGTATGAAGCAGGAAATGAATTAATGGAAAGCAGCTAGTGAAAACATGGCAAACTAGACATGGGTAATCTCGGCTGGTACTCCGAGGTGCGTTTCGGCTCACCTAATCTGAATCCTCATTCGGTACCCACTCATCTTATTGATTCCTACTCCCTTACCGACTCCGGCTCCATTATCTTCTAAGTCTCGCTATCGGATTTTGGATCGAAAGAATACACACGTCCGCTTTGGTACCGGTTTCAATATAATATTGAAACCGATACCGGGCTCTGTCTGTAGCTGTATTGGAGCAAACAATGTAACAAATATCTGTCTTGTTCTTATTTATAGAAAAAACATTTGCATCTTATTCTATCATAATATCATTTGCCGTTGGTTGGCGGCGCACGATGAATAACCGAAGCCTCCGTCCGATTCCTTCCGAGTCCCGAGTATTTCCGATCTCGCCACCCGTGACGCGGTTGAGCCAAACGAATGACTAGCGGATCGCGAGCGACGCGAGCCGAAAAGCGCCGATGAGCTGGCGGGAGGCGGGACTAAGTATCTACGACGGGGATCAAATAACTCGCGAGAGTCGGTAACATTTGCTCGGAGCTGATTAGGTTATCGGCTCCTGTTTAGTATTCGGCTCATTCGAATCTTCTAGTCCGGAGTTACCCATGTCTATGGCAAACCATAGGAAAGAATGCAGGGAGTCGACACACTAGTTTAAGGAAAAGGCGAGGAAGATGATGATGATGATATATTTCGCAGGGGTGTATAGGTATAATGTTAAACTAATGGGTAAATGGTTCATTTTAATCTACCGAGTTAAGTAAAGCCAGAATTTAAGCTAATGTTTTGACGTGAACAGCAAAGAAGCCTTGACACTTTACTGCTAATTAAACAATTCATTTGAACAAATAAGTGAATATACACGCAAGGGCTCTAGGTAATGTACCTATGCAATTACAAGGATAATTGAATACACTACCTAATAAACATAGAGTTTACTTGTATACGTAAGTATAATAAGATCAACTGAACATGTGTTAATTTTTGTATTTCTTTTTTAGGGAATGTTACCATTACCTCATCAATGCTGAAGTCGTTGTTGAACGTTTTCATGATATTTTCCACATGGCAATTACTCGTAAAACGGAAGTGAGTACAGCGTAAATATAAGGTCCGTCGTATACGTGCGCGTCGGCCTTTGATTTTTGTATGAACGCTATCTTCCGGCCAATATCTGCGGTGCATCGATGTGCGTGACAAATACTATTATAGATGATCGTTAGTGTAAATATTACAATTGACAGGTCCACAACTTGATCACGTCATTCACGTCACGCTATAAAGGACTAGCAACTTATTACAATCTCCTAATCAACTATACCCAGGCTTCAAAACGACCGATCGGAAGAGTGCATATTATAACTAAAATAGGTTTAACAATCTTTTGTGTTTTTTTATGAATACGGAGGTATGCAAATTGGAGGTTGGACCCAGGATTTATGGGACCGAGCTCATATTTAGTTTGTACTAAATTGAAAGAGTTAAAGGCCCTAGGCACCTAGGAAAGTTTTTCTGGATTTATAAATATGATCACTGAAAAATAAATATTACAAAAATTTTATGATACAATATAAGCTACAGTAAGAAATGATAATTCATGCAAAACTGGTGACGAGGGCTAGTGTTACGAGTGTTGTTACGTTTTTTTTTACAAATAAGTGTAATACACGATAGGTAACAATTTCGGAAAGGAAGTCTGTAATTATTCTGTTTTTGTGATTAGGTTTTGGCCTAAGTTTTTATTTCATTACATACATACATACATACATACTATCACGTCTTTATCCCTAATGGGGCAGACAGAGCATTTTGGGTCTTGCGGTTCTATGCAGAGCCCAGGGCCGCAAGACCCAAAAGCCACTTTTAGCTTCATGGTGGGCGAGAAGATGGAAAAGCAATCAATACAGTGATGGGTTGCTAGCCGCATCGCCTGTTAACATGATTTGCATTTTTGCCCATTCCCTCGATCGGCTTTTACGATCTGCGTGGGAAGAGAAGCAGCTGGTACATTCTAAGTTTTTTTTATTTCTCCCAGACCAGCATGGGAGTTTATTTCATTAAAAAGTTCTATATTATGATTTGATAATGTTAGGCAGATTATATGTATACAGTTCTGTATCCTTGTTTTAAAATTAACTATAGATATGCGTTCTCTACTGCTTTCTCAGAACCAGTAAGCTTTTCGAGTTTTTTCCATCAGCTTCCAGCTTTTTAGACGACTATTGACAATAAAATATACATAAATGCCAATGAAATTTGGTGACTACCCAAGATTCCACACTATTAACTATGTGGAAAACTGCGATTTGGAGAAGAAAGGCTCGAAACCTGTTAAAAATAACAAAACGCCTAATTAAACAAAAGAAAACGCAATCCCTACGCGGGCGACACCGAAACTTCGGGCGAAACTTCAAATACATTCAAATTGATTTCCTTTGTTCACATACACATCATTAACGGCCCATAATCCTTTTCTTTATATCAGTCCTATGAATTACAGTTCTTTTATTAACTTCCCAATATAGTTAACATATAAATATGTAACAGATAGGAAAATCCCTTTTTTTCTAGATCCAATAAAATAAATTTTGCTATCGAATCACCAACCTACCTGAAAATCTTCGGAGCGCAGTTACCGCCGGAATTTTTGTTTGTTTGTTTGTAATAACTTTATTGTACCAAAAAACAAAATAAAGCTATGTTTGAATGTTTAAGCTTAGCCCTTTAATAACCTTTTACGACATCCTTGGAAACCATACATGTGTACAATTCATTACCTATTGAATAAAATTAATGATTTTTATCGACACAGCGCATAAGCAACATGCATATTGCATATACTGAAAAAACCGTCAATAATTGGCAGTTACATACTGTTTCAATTTGTGGCAAGCGGAATTCCGCATTGGAGAAAATTTCGTACGGAAAATGAATTGAAACGCGTATATGTGGCGTTCCTTATGCTGGACATAGAAACGTTGGAATGTGGATTCCAAATTCTAAATTTTTATTTAAAAAAAGCGGCCCTAGCCTTATCTGCAAAAGAAGTAAAACACTGCAGTGTTAAAAAACAAAGGAACATTTAACACGGCAGTGTTAAATGTGCTAATAGCCAAGTTTGCTCTCAGAGGTTACTCAATTTGAGTAACGCATTCGCATAGGCTGGCCTTGACTGTGTACGGAGTTTAGTGACTACAAATAAAATAATCCGAACAGAAAATAATTGTCGCTCTTGACCTAGATATTGAAGCAACCGGTTTGGGGACATTAAATACCTAGTAATGAGTATAACTAACCTCGTTTGTATAATATAATATAATAAATGTCTATGCTGTCCTATTAATAACAGAGATCAGAAGTACCCGTAACCAGCGGGCATGCATGAAGAAAGGGATGAGTGTAGTTGCAGCGAAACAGGGGGTTTACTCCATTAAATAATACGACAGTCGTTCGATACTGACGTTCTACTTTTACATCAAACCAAATAAGACTTTATCATCATACATTAATGCTCAATATTGCTTGACACTGAAACGCGGTACGCATTAACGTCCGTCTCGCATGCCGCTTTTGGAGTAACCCCCCAGGTCTGTCAGGATTTTAGCAACTGGAGAAGTGATTTTTATACCTATCCCTGTGGGAAACGGGCGTGATAATATGTATGTATGTTACTAACGTAATAGAGGAATAAAACATATAACATAATTTAGGCATATAAATAATAAGGCATACAATTTGATATTTAGATCTTAGCGATAGATGGACATTCTAACGCAGATGTTTTTTAATTACGTTGAATTAGTGTTTCTATAATCTAATCGTTTTTCCTACTACATCTGACTGGGTTGAACTTAAATACAAGATCTCGGTAATATTCGATCGACACATGCATGAGATCATTTTCAACCATCTTGTTCATGCTGACTCATGCACCGTGAACATCTCGAGACACACTCGCAAACTTGAGCATTTCTTCATTACACAAGCGTTACCTCTAATGACTTAAGTCCTTGCATGACTGCGGCATTGTCAGATCGAGACAAACTATGCCAAAGTCGGAGCCAGGCAGGCCAGTACCAGCCAGTAATGCAGCGTGCCGGCACCAAGGCGCACGCGCGAACGATACGCTTCGAAACACACGTGCGAGAGTGAACTGATATGACGTTTTATGATACAATAATATAAACGTGCTACTGTGACGCACTGGAATGAAAAAAAATACATTTGTTTGTGTCGTATTGTTTATCGGTGAGTGTGAGTGGCATGTTTGTCGCGCTTTACTTCAGAAAAAAAATAAAAAAAATACGTAATCTACAAAACATATCCATAGTCATATTAGTCATTGATATGGATGTCTTATTAATGACATCTATGACGACTTTGACGAGTTATTAAGCAATTGTTTGTTATAAATTATTAAATCACTTATGTACCCTATTTCCTTCATGGAAATAGGGTACATAAGTGAAATATGTTTTTTTTTAATTAGCTCTGGACAATAATCCTTTAGAGTCCATCTTTTTTTTTTCAATTCTTGACTCTCAAATACCAAAACGTTTGTCAAAAAAATAGAGATAAATTATGTACGTAAAAATACCAAATTCCAGTAAAACTGGTTGTTTTGTGGTATATGCTACAACATACGAGTATTTGCCAATATGTTGTCTGACAGGGAGTGAATATAAGTCGCAGTGTTGAAGATTTTAATCAAGTCTTTCTAAATATATATTTTCATGTTAATATTATTTTAAGTTTAAGAGAAATTCAAGATACAGGTAGAGGGCCGGCCCAGGTATTTCGTAGGCCCACTGTACTAAGAGGTAGAGTCAACAACATATTATCTGCCAAATTGGTCTGTGGTGTAGTAATTACAGGTCGCACGTTGTAAACATTATACTAAAACAAATTACAGATGTTGTGTTGACGAGTAAGTATTTAAATTAATTGCATATTAATGACAAAGATAGAGTCGGAGCATTATATGACCGTAGAGATAAGACTGTGGTAACAAATGCTTTACAAGTAACGCACTATTCCATAAAATACACATTTTATTATTTATTTCCTTTGTTCCATGTCATATGAATTAACCCACTATATAGTAAATGCCGTCTACATATAACCACATCTAAACTGTGTCTTCACCTATCCATTATCACACACGAGGTTCGCGTTCTCGTTTTAATTAAGAACAATTACGTTAATTAAGTTTCACCGTGATCTCGCTTTACAGTCTATAGTTACATCCAAAGATTTCGTCATAGGCCTGTGTTTGCGCCCACAGGCTGTGACGTAAGCAACTGGACCAGCGAGGGGGACACGCTTTGTGTAATGTGCCATGACCTTCTTCATCATCCTGTGTTGTTATTTACTGGTATTTGGCAACAAACACTTCAAACAACAAGGCCTTGCCAGGGACGTTATCGATTTGACATTACAATGTCGGTAGAAATTTATTTAAATAGTATCTTGTGTAAATATTTTTAAGACAGATTTGACCTGTAGTGTAGTGTCTACATTGTTAGGCATATACTAATTTATTTATTGTTTAAAATATATTTAAAAACAAAACTATGACAAACATAAAAACAAATACATATACTCATAGCTCATATAATTGGCAAAGCAATTTAATATATACTTAAATTTAATTAATATTTTAAACTTACACGTGTAAAGAACGAATATGCAATGCAAATGTGCATATGTGGCAGTAACACCTGCAGCGAAAACAGGTCAACGCATAACAAGCAGTTTAGACTGAGCTTTGCTAATAAATGTAAGACGCCAGTGCAGTTAAATGTAAACAATATTAGCATACAACAAGTACACGCAGATAGTGTTTTGTTTTGAATATAAATTATACTTGTCAAAAAACGTAGAGAAAGTCAAGAAGAATATTTATGTTGTATTGGCAACAGATGTTTGAAAATATTCCAGCAAATGTAAGTATTATGTTAAAATACTTTACAAAATCTATTTTGTGCAGCAGTAATGGGCAATAAACGAGTAATTACTCCATCATATCAAAAGCTAACATTTGCTGAACAAGTATATTTATAAAATCCATTAAAATTTTGCTAGTATCACTTGAATTATATGATGACTTGAAGTATCATTGATGTCATACAATACATCATAATAAAATGTAAATTTTGAATATTTTTTTTGTTTCGGACTTTTCATTGCCACATTTTTATTTGTATTGGAAAACAGTCTGAGAAATCATTAATAGTACATAATTGTTTCGAAAACATAATTAGGTACATAGTTAAATCACCAGTTTCATATGCCACGTTCCAACAGCCTAAAGAACTAGCTTTACCAGTACATGTTCAGGTCCGCGCCGGAGTTTGATCTCGAGCGAAACAATTTCGAAACGTCTATTCAACGACTTGTTTTTATGACCTTAACCCGCCTATAAAAAGTATATATATATATATATTAATCAATAAGTGATGTAATACGTTTTGTAAAGGCCACTAAACTAGAATATCATTATGCGTGCGTGATTAATTAATCTACCTGAGATGTTCCATTCGAAGATGATGCCGTCATTGGCAAACGTTAAGTCAGTGACGCAGTTAAATTCATGCATGAATAATAAATAAGCAATAGCAACGAATATTAAACCGGCAAAGTGCGTGTCGGGCCACGCGCAATATGTGGTTCAGTAGTTGCGAATGCGGACTTTATGTTTATATGCTACTAAAAACGCCTAAAACTAACTTTCTATTGAATTTGTATGAAATTTTCTTTTTCCGAGTACATTTTATACTTTGGTCTATTACTTTCTAATTTGTAAACCCTTCTTAGCTCTGATATTTTTCCTTTATACTTCGTGATATTTACTACAGCTGTAAATTTTTTCACGTGTACACAAATAACCGTTTAGCAGATAGAAGGGGGATAATAGGCAGATAATAGGGACAATAGGGGTGATGACAGGGTCCGAAAAGTATGATTGTAATTAGTCCGTCTTTTAGATTATCCAAAAGTAATAGACCCGTATTTTTCAGTTTACCAAAAAAGTAAAAATTCACAAAGATACGGAGCGTCAAAATTCCGGAGTGGGGGCTTGCGACGTCACACTAGAGTAAAAATCGTACTCAGACGTGACGTCACGCGAAATTTCAATGCACTGTATCTTTGTCATTTTTGGTTTCTCAGAGAAAAGAAAAAATACGTGTACAATATTTTTTAATAATCTAAATGATGGACCAAAAATATTTTTTCATTCATCATGCCTATTGACTCTACTACAATTTTGCACGAGAAAACAAAATATTTCAGATCCCTTAATCAAAAAAATGATGTTCACAAGCTCGCAATATTTTTAAAAGACGTATTTAACGATACCCCACAGGACGGGTTAGTCGAGAAAAAAAAAACTTCCGCTTTACATGTATGAGAGCTAACCTAAAAAAATATTTTAAGATTTACGACTTTCTTGCAATGATTAATATACATACCCATACCAAATTACAGCTCTCTAATACTTATAGCAGCTGAGTAAAACCGCGGACGGACAGACAGACAGACCTGGCCAAACTCTAAGGGTTCCTTGTTTACTACGGAACCCTAAAAAAGCCAAGTATTATTAATTAAATATAACAACGCAAAAACTATTTTTATAAATTATTAATTACATTTACGATTACGAATCACGATTTTTATTTAAGTATTTGTTTGACATATACTTATGATGAGTGATGGTAATATTGCTTGCGTTAATTGTTTGTGGAATTTCTTCCTCTAATGTTCCGAATTAATTTTACAATCATGGCATACAACAAGGAAATTACGAAAAGTAGAAGTGGCTCTTACGTAAGCAATATTTTCCGATATTTCTGAGTAAAATATGCAGCTGATAAGGCCTAGAGTAACCACTAATCAGTATAATGTCACAGCCTCACAGCCGGAGTAAATTGCGCTTGCTAACGATTTCTGCAATCGTGTCAGTTCAGTAGGCTGTGTCGAACCATTATTTACTACGCCCTTTTTACAAACTTTTATTTATGAGGATTGTGTATGTGTAGCTGAAAATATGATATAGATAACGTCCCGTCCCGTCCCCCCCTTTACATAGGCCAATTTTGATAATTTTTTATACTTTGTTGATGTATTATTATATATCGGCGTACGTCTTTATTTTAAAGAAATATTGCTTACCTACGACAAAAGTAATAAGCATCTCAATATCTAAACTAAACCGAATTACTAAAAAATAATCCATACAGTCTTAGATTAAGTTATACCAAATCGAATGACACCAAAATTGCCTCATTTATAGTTAAAGTTTAGAGGGGTGGAAACGTTATCGCCCGAAACAATATTTCAGAAGGAAAAAATAGGCAATCGCCTCTAGGACTTGCAACTCTCCTATCGCACGATACGGAATGGAAGCCAGAGCGTGCAAGTGACAGACATAATTTTTGCAAATACCTACTCCCAACGCGTATCTGCACTACACAATCCTCATAACTGCAATGTATATTGTCTTATTGATATATTATTTTATCAATACGCAGCATAAAAACGGCGCGAATTTTATAGCAAGCTTGTTTTATGATACTATTTTTTTTCTGTCTCGCAACTTGTCAACAGTCATCAAGGGACAGTAGCCAAATAAAAAAACAATCTTCAATTTACTTTACACAATGTCCAATATAAATGCACGCTGCATTTATATTGGACATCGATTTTGGCGACATTGTGTTTCAGAATTTTTTTCTGCATTCCTAATGCAAATGTGTTTTTACCCAATTAATGATTACAACAGCGCAATGGGACACAAAAGGTTACCTACCTTGCACAAGAAACATTAATATTCATACATTTCCTTTCTTATTTTATACGTATTGTAGAAATCTATTGTTAAAATTCTATTTACATATACCTACTTCTATTTATTTGCATATAGTACCCTTCAGATGCTCAGAATATCAGACACAATAGTAAAACAATGCATTTAGGCCAGAAGTCGGTACACAAAAACTTTCTTCCTCATTAAAAATAACTACATATCGCTTAGAATTTTTTAATATATTTCACGCATTTGTCATATTAATAAACCAAGTCATTTACAAAATTCTATACAATGGAAAGGACATACCCGTAATAAACCAAACCACGGGCTATACTAGATCATACACCTACAGTACCTATATTATGATAATAAAATAACAGTCAAAATACAAAAAAAGTCGACATACCCATACAAATTGCCCGGGCGGCTGCAAAATTTTGACTGTTATATTATTTTTATTATACTATAAGTAATCTAGTATAGCACGTGATGTAATTTCTTACGGGTATGTCCCTTCCACGTTTTAGAGGTTTATGTTTGTTTGTTTACAGATATGCAAGTTTTTATAGGTACTTGCATGTTAGCAACTAAGCAAACAATAATCTATTAATTATTCACATGGTCTTTATAAAACGTAACATTTTTTTTTGACCCTATTTTTAAACATTTTGGGTGATTCAATTTGGTGACAAATATTTTTCGAAACAAAATATATTATTGAATAGGTATAAGCAAATTCTTTGTTCGTTTGTTTGTTTGCATCTAACTCTAGTGTCAAATTGATAAATAGATATAAACAAATCACACAGACTGAGGTAGCCATAAAGTAAGTTGTAAATTGAAATGCTAGTAAGGTTTATGTCTGATAAATAAATTATAATACGATTGCGAGGACACTATAGCAATAAAACTTTAAATTCAGAAATATAAATAATTCGATTATACAGTGACATACTTACCTACTTGAAAACAAGATACGATAGTGCAACTTAAAAATAGTGCGATAATTTGTGACCTCATCACTAAAAATTTGGTTCTTTATATTGAGAGCATCGATTATATGAAACTGAATTGGAGCAAACATCATAATTGATAAATAAGATAACACAGATTGATAAAAAAAATGAGCCGTTACTATTCTCAGCGCGTCAGGATCCATTTTTTAAATCTGATTGTATTTACATCCTAGCATCCTACATGTATTAACTGCCTAAAACTTGGTCTTTTATGTGTAAAAGACGCTAATCAACTTTTCATTTTAATTTTGGTGCTAATTCTGTTTTTCTCCAATTTTAGTTTTGTGACGTACATACCTATTTATGTAAAATTTTGAATGTTTGTGTATTTATCATGAAATTATGTACTTTATGTACATATACATACATAATTAAGCATAGCTAAGAATAGGGAAAAATGGAATCAGCTAGAGGAGGCCTATAACCAGAGTGGCGTTCCAATAACAAATGAAGTCATAGTATAAATTTGTATGAATTATTTTGTAAGGTTATCAGAAATAAAGAGGCTTATTATTATTATGTTGGTACGCTTTTCAGCCACGGGTCCATGGAGACCCGGTCCTTTGAGGCGTTCACGGGGCCAAAGCCAACATGAAGAGGCCTTTTAGTACCTTTTTATCTAAAGTGTGAGATGGCTGCATCTACGGAGGTCTATCCCTTAATGTACCATTGAGATACACTAACGGACAGTCCTCCATAGCTGCCAATCTATTGCCAGGGAGGGATTGACTTGGTTTGGGCTATGTGGAGGGGATGTTAGTGAACCGGATAACTGGGTTATCTATTAAATTCAATACTATAGTAAAGAGTCCCAGCCCCAGTTTGATTTTTTCCACTATTTGACTTCAAGAACACAACATCATGTAAGTTTCAAGAGGCATTATGTGACTTTTATCTGAACAAAGAAATACACATGATATTCAATTTATTGGATACGTCATATTGGTCAGTTTCAAAATAATTACTACTGAGCAACCATTGCTTTACGTACGCGGAACAATTGCCTTTATACATATACTCGACCTCTACATTCCTTCAATATACTTAACCTCAAGAACACATATTATTAACTATTGCACTGCCGCCGCTTAGTCTCAGTTTCATAAAATAATAAACTTAGTTTTAGGATGACTTGTTGAGGATGAGAAACTAACCTTAGCTCTAAAGAGGAATTATTTACAAAATCTTTGTTTTATCAAGTCAAAAGATTGCAAGCAAGAAAACAAAATTTTGGGCCTTTTTAAGTGGGTCTGCGAGCATCCTGCGATTTCTGATACCATCTTCATTATCATCATCATCATTTCAGTCGAATAACGTCCACTGCTGGTCATAGGCCTTTCTTGTGCAGTGCTTTGATTACGTATTTCTGTTGTTTGTATAACAACAAATACTAACAATAAAATAAATATTTAAGGAAATATTTTCCCATACAACGAACGCAATTTGTTTGTTACTTTTTTTTTGCTTGATATTAATTACGACAACAGATAGATGCTTGAAATATTTACAGAATATTCAGTTGTATAAAAATAATTAAAATAAAATAAATATTTAATCTCATACAACAAAAGTGTTTTTTTTTTATAGATGTTACGGAACTGCGTCGTGCGCGAGACATACTCGCACTTGGCCGGTTATTTTTTCGAAAATTAACTAAGAAGCCCTCTTTGGGTTTAATAAATAAAAAAACTATTCTTTTACATATTAAAACTTACAAAAAATAAAAATGTAACTAGCGCAAGTAACAACTTAGAAATAAAAGGTTTTTTATTTATTTATTTTATATTGTTCACAGAAATTGGCGCAAGCGCAGCGTAAACCAGACCTTGAACGCGAAAATGAAAAGCTAGTCAATATCGGATAATTTTAGTAAATTAAGAAGAATAAATAAATTAAGAATATGGAACTATGCAAATGGGCTGTGATATTAATAGTCTCAATAACTACAGGTATGTAACTGCTGTATAATTGCTGACCAATATTAAGATATCTTTGACCTACTATAATGCGATTAAGTTGCAAGGTAATGTTTTATTGTAATAAATCTAAGTTATAATTACAATAACTATAACTACAATATTTTTTACCTATAACACAAACATACGACGTAAAGTATTAAAAGCGATGTAATAACAACTTAATACGCATTACGCATACTACAATAATAAGCAAGGCCAAAATCAGTTTGCCTTGGCCATAAACCAGACATTAAAAATAAGAAGGTCGTTAGATCGTTACGTTGCACAGCTTAAGTTCAGTTTTACAAAATGAAATCTTTTTTGTATTTTAACATACCTTGTTAGTACTAGTACATATTAATATGTTGTTTGTCTAACAACTCCACTGAACAAGTCATATAGAATAACAGAAAATAGGGCCATGGGTGCTATGACCGCAACTAATCGATAGCCTGGGGTCGGGTCTCTGAAGTTGTAGCAGAGAGCGCGGAATCTCCTGCCGCGCTCCACACACATGGAGCCCGGCTCTCCCGCTACGTACACCGGTTCATTACTGTCGCATTTCGTATCGCCAGTTTCTTTGAATACATATTTTGTTACTAGCCTCGCGATCATTCCTTTAGTTCGGTTAGAGTAAAGCTTTAGCTTTTCTCGAAAAACTTTTTGCTTGTATATTGTTTCCAGTGCGTGTATATCTAAAAGCTTACCAGATTTGTAAGTAGTATTGGTATCGGTAAATGCGTTTCCTATGGGAATCACAAAATTATTGAGGCGAATGCCAATTTGAGATAAATAATCACGATGTGTGAAATCGAAATCTTTGTCGGAAGTCACTCGGTAAGAAATATCTTTGTAATCAATGAATCCACAGTAATACAAGGCTCCTAGTGAATATGGTGCTCCTGGTGCAAAATTACATATTACTCTGACATCGCCACTTTGCTTTATAGCATACGCGCAACCAATTTTATACGTATTCGCCCATAACAGTTGAATTGCAGGGAATGTTGTAAACTGCATATGTCCACAAGTAACATCTGTATTATCTATCTTATTCTTGGCAGTCAAAAACCAGGTGTAGATGCAACCGATTATGGGTGAAACAAAACATTCGTCCCGTGGTACACTGTAACATAAACAAGACATTTAACGTATACTAACACTAAACGCATTAGATTAGATAAAGCAAAGAACGTAGAGTACCAATTTGATTTTCCGTGACAACATTTATCAGCAAATTTTGTACATTCTAAAGGCGACCCAAAACTGCCGTCGAGAGCTGAACATGGCGCTGGTCCAGGAAGACATTGATGAAGCCATACACTTGACATTTTTTCCAAATCGTAGTCATATATAATTTGTTTCATATTAGCAGCAGGAGGTAGATGCGGATACTCTGTAGATTTGCCAGTCGCAATGCGATTGCGCATAGAGTTTATGGTATTCACTAATGCTATTTGTTCTGGCATAGTCGGCGTGTGCACAGTGAACCTATTTCCACATAGTTGTGAGTAAGAGTAATCATTAAACAAACAAAGCGTATGGTCTCCGTAGCAGGGTGGAACAGCACACCATTTATTAAACTCTTCTTTTCGGGGTGAGGGCGGCTGTTTGACTGTGTTTTTATTAAGCCTCCCCAATTCAATAACATTTTTAAGTTTCGCTTTATAAAGCGAGAAAACATCAACGATCGAGTCTTTTTCATAGAAGCCGTACAGCACTGGTAAATCCCAACACGGATATTTCTCTGGAACGTACAAAATTTCACTGTCATAATTATTACTCGATACACTGTTAAAGAATACATCTTGTACAGCCGGCTTTAAGGTATAGAAGTCGATATAAGGCGTCATTGTCTCTTGCACAGTAGACTTTTCATCTGAAAATTCAGTTTCCGAGAAATTAGTATTGACCTCTAAAGTTATAAGTAATTTTGAAAGTGGTTGTGGTGATGTTTTATCAGTTCTTGCATCTTCATTTACGTATTCGTATTCTTTAAACACGTTGAATGGTGTATCTGATTTTGTAGTCGTAAACATATCTGTAGTGAAAATAGTTTCATCGGTACTAATGGCATTACTTGTACTACGTAATTGTAATTTATCTTCTTGGTTGCTACTATTATCGGTCCGAATTACCGGTACTTTTTTTATGATCTTTTTGGATAATACGTAAAATTTGATTTCGTCAGTTGTAGTTTCATATTCATAATCTCGAAACTTTGATGACTGCTCATAATCGTCATAAGGTGCTTCAAGATTATCAGATCTGCGTTCTGTAATATTTGTTTTTGTTAAATTCACTTCCACATTACTAACATCTTCATTAATGTCCGTGACTTCTTCGGTACCAAGAAAATATTCATCAGCGATAGTGTAACATTCTGCCGCCCATGTTATTAATAATAATAACGTTAGATACGATTCCATTTTCACAACTATAAAGCGAGACCAAATAGATTTTGTTTGCAAATAACTTTGAAACATATACATATCATGGAAATATTGTGTACAAAGGCAGGTTAGATTCTAAGAAGGACCATTTACCGGCAAATTCGTTGCGAACCTGCGTGGGAGTCAAGTCAACAGTCTGTGACTCACATTGTTGCCGTCCACATATTCACATTATTTTAATAAAGTAAATGAATCATTGACCCGTAACTTCACAGAATTTATCTAATAATATTATAGTTAAACTAGATGCGTTCACTAGCCGATTCTTTGTGGAATTTATGCGTTATAAAAAAGTTGTTAAGATAAATAAGTTGAATAAAATAGCCGGACAAAAGCATTTTTGGCCAATTTCAAAACTGAGACGCTTCGCTCGCTCGATCAATTGGATACAATATCCTTTTCTCATTGGCTTCTGTTTTTTACATACAACACACCCTACTTATTTAAAAATGCTAAAGTTTGGAGGTTTGTTCCGCTTTCAAGCCAGAACAGCTAAATGGCTTAGAATGAAATTTGGCAGTATACAGGGTGACTTTTTACCCACTAGCCAAATTTTTTAAGCAATTTCTGTCTATGATACCACGACTTTCAATAAGAAACGTTATTAAAAATCAATAAAAAAACATTGTCCACCCACACAAAATTCGTTTGTCCTAGCGAATTTCTTTTTCATTTTTCCTTAATTGTTCTTATATAAAATAGTTCAGTATCATGGACAAAAGCTGCTCCGAAAATTTGGCTTGTGGCAATGTTTAAGTAGCTAATAAATTAACACAAATGATACATTTCATCCCGGGGAAAATATGAGGTTCCCGTCGGATTGTCTAAAATTTGACCACATGGGTAACAGGTCGCAGGCTTGAGCATTACAATAAGTCTGTATGACTTTCAAAAATACCTAGTTAAATAATAGAAATATGCATGCAATTTCAAATTTATTTGACTTTTGACTTTGAGCGTGTTTTGGAATCTCCGTATCCGTGCTCTCAACGGTCAATGACGCAGCGTAGACGTTACCGCTAAAGTAATTGTGCTTCGCGTTCAGAATGTTTAAGTTGTATAGGTATGTACCAGTGCATAAAAAATAATGTCTCATTTTATAAGTATTTCCAGTTGGATGATATGAGTCATCTATGTTATTCAGACGAAGAATAATATACTTTTGCCTATTATACCTAAGTAAACATGAAGTGAACAGGACAATAACAGATGAAAATAAAACGAAACGTAATCTTCCTCGCAGTGATCAATAAGAGATAAATTTATCCTATATTGAATTATTTTTATACTTTGTTTTTATATTAGTATGAAATTAACGACAGTTTGTGAATCACTTCAGGGCTCCCAGAGGTTGCGTCCCTGCAATGTTACCAGTGCCACATCAACCCCCCCGTGGGTCACAACTACAACACCACCAAGAACCTCTGCGCACAATTCGACTATTCCGTCAAGTTCATCGTAGACTGCCCTTTCTCTACGATGTGCATGAAGCAAGAGTTCCACCTGGACATACCGAATGGCCGTAAGTACACTATACTCATATTATCAATGTCAATTCATCTCGAAGAAGAGTAAAATAATGATACGTTTATGAATCTTTGCCACAGATCTCTGCATAAAACATATTTAACTAATTACTTTAGAGTAGTAATAAATTTGTAATCATCACTATTTACAGTGGAAGCTAGCTTCGATTTTTTTTTTTCTATGAGATAAAAACTAATACAACATTATATTTGTGAGTATTGTAAGTTACTTCTCTGGTTTACTCATCCTAACACCATTTGCATAGTAATAATTGACTCATTTCTAAATATGTACATAAATGATTCAAATAGTCATACCACGATCACAAATTGTGGTTTGTAATACAACGTCAATATCGTGAGTCATTGTTTCAAACCAATCTGTTACTATTTCTGATTCCGGATCTTAAAAGAATCTCCTGGATCACAGGCCCATAATCTTAGGTACACGGGCGGGAGGAAAAGCAACTCCTACGTTTTTTTCTTTCCTCCCAGACCAGCATCACAGAAATTAATAACAGCCGGAAGACTAATGGAATACTAATGTTATAACTTGTATAATTCCAGAGACAATCACTAACGTACTGCGGGACTGTGCGCAACAGAAACACGAGTACCACGAGTACCGCAACGGTCATTGGTCACCAAAGATGGAGGTCCTGGAGCCCTACCAGGAAGGCTGCCAGGACGTCGACGACAAAGGAGAGAGGACGACCTCGTTCAATAGGTGAACTAGCTTCTTACTATAATAGTGACTTTACTAATTCCAATATTATTTATACACGTGTAAAAATTTTAAATAACAAGTTTTAAATCATAGACCGTCTTATTATAAAACGCAGACTAACTTTGTTATGGTTAAAGAAATTTATTCTGATTTCCAAATCAAGTTGACATTTTCAAATGAGACAGTGGCATATTACTAGATGTCAACTTAATTTGGTCGGACGATGGTTTAAATCTAGTAAAAAAGTAAAGTAATGAACGGTTAGTATAAAACGTAGACTAATTGTAGAACTTGTTTTAACTAATATCGACCCTAATCAAGTTGACATCTAAAAAAATGTCACTATCTCATCCTGTCTAGTGACACTGACACTGTGATTTGGGCAGATAATGGTTTAAATCAATTAATAAAGTAAGCCCGCGTTTTATAATAAGACGAACAAACTACCTACAGCACGGCTGTACGGGAATTTCCTGAACTTATTTCCTGAAAATGCTTTCAAATTAAAGTCTATCTCTATCAATCTTTATATTTTAAAGTCTGCATCCTATTATAATCTTGACTAATTACTTAGCTATAAGGTATTTAGTTGTAGGTAATAACCAAATAAAACTGATTAAATCAAGAAGATTACAGGTAACCACTTGTAGAGCTTTTTCATTCTAATATTTTAAAATCAAATTATATACTGAGTATAAAGGCCCATTTAGACGGTGCAAGTTTCTTGCCCGTTGCATGCCATTTTATTGCAGTAATAGACAACTTGCATGGTCAAAACGAAATGTCAGCCATACAAATCATTTATTGCTTCAATAAAATTGTATGCAACACGCAAGAAACTTGCACCGTCTAAATGGGCCTTAAGGCTTAACATAATTGACGTAGTGATATAAATTTTAGATATTGCTACTGCCGCAACAATCTGTGCAACACGTCATCCAACACCAACCACGAGGGCTACACGGACATCATGGGCGTCATAGTCGTGTTCAACTTAATGAAGTACATCAACAGCCTCAGATAAATGAGCAAAATCATCCCTCTTCGCTCAATTCATTAATTCCTCTTACATATTAATACGCTATAATCCTACACCTGTCCCCACCGGCCACTTTGGCAACTATGTTTCGCAACCAGTTGTAAAAAAGAAGAAATTTCACATTTTTTACTGGAAAAATATCTTGCTACGTACCTAGTTGTCTAAAAAGAAAATCTATTCTTGATTCAAAACTAGCGTAAAAATTACACTTGAGTTTCCAACCAGTTGACAAAAGCAAATATCTTTGTGTACATCTGGTTACCAAATAATATTCTTGATAGATATAAAACAATAGTTGAACAATTGACTTGGGCGCATATGCTCCCGTCCAGAGGTGACAGGAACAGAATACTATTTAATCCAGTGTGCAAATTTAACAGCAAGTTTAGTCCATGATACTGTTTAAATTTCCAATGAAATACAAAAGCTGATACAAAACTTAGATCCGCTGGCGTACTCTTATGTCGGTGAATTTAGTACGAGTTTATGTTGACTACGGATACCAAATTTAGCAGGCCTAAGCGAAGCTCAGAAAGCAATCCAGTCCTGCGCTTCTTTGAAAATAGTTCTTTTGTCGTGTTTTAGTTTACCCTTCAAATTATTTTATAAACAATTGTCGAAATCATTACTTTTAGTTATTCTTATTTTTACATGGATTTCCGCCAAAAGTAGAAACCCAACCCACCCATATTAGAGCTAATGACTAAGTTTTACTAAAGAAGGTGCTTATAAAATAATTTAAAGAGTTATCTACAGGTAACAGTCACAAAAGCAGAATTTGTCATCTTTGTTTATGTCTTAATTATGTATTTCTAATGAGGGCGCCACTGTGATTGTGCTAGGCCTTAAGAGAATGTAGATGTTTTCCTTACCGCTTTATAGGTAAGAATCTTTATATTAGAATGTAATGTGAGTGATACTAAGAAGTACTCTCAGTTGTGATATCACAAGATCCTCCAAGAGGAATAACTTACTTTATGAATAGTACATAGAGGTTATATTTTAAAATACTAGCCGAATAGTTAGTTGCATTAAAATAATGTAAAGCTCTCCATACAATGTAAGAGCTAGTTTCAAGAAAATATTTTCAGGAAATATAAACAATCTACAGTCGATTTGTTTTGTTTATAAAAGGCAGGAAAACTTTTGTTGTTGACTGCCTCCGTGGTCCAGTGGTCAAGGTGGTCGCCTTGTGATCCGGAGGTCATGGGTTCGAATCACTCTGGGGAGCATTCTTTGTAAAAAGTTGTTTCCAGTCTGGTTAGGATATTGCAGGCTTGAATCACCTGATTATCCGAAAAGAAAGCTGATTCCGTGTTTCGGAAGGCACGTATAAAAGTAACACAAGTAAAACTGTGGGTCCCGAACGCCATCTAGCGTTTGATCAAACTACCCAAGGATTGGTTCTGGTTTACCCTTCGGGTTGCGGAGGTCAGACGGCAGTCGCTCTGTGTAAAAGTAAAAACCAGTAACTTTTTCAAATCTCCTTGGTTAGGTAGCGAATCCCGGGCTTTGAAGCATTACTGCTAAGGATGCATCCGGGAAAATACTCTCGGATGATGATGAGAAAAAGAAGGAAAGTTCCTTACAATTTAAACTACATTATAGCTAGCAACATTTGGCATGTCCTTTGTTTAATTATATTCGATCTTTTAAACGATTTTGTATGGTATGTGATTTAAATTGGCGAAAAAAAAAAGTCAATTAAAATGGTGTTAGGTATTTTTATAAGAATTTGTAACAAATGTTTTGGGACATTCCAGACCTGTGATTGTTGAGTAGAAGTATAATTTTAATATAGGTTAGCTTCTTCATTTCAAAGAATATTGTTTTAAAAGAGTCCAAAGTAAGGAATGATCGGTTTTACCTAGTTGCACGTAAGGTATTTTAAGAAAATTGTAATTAATTTATGAAAATCTCAAATAAAATATGTGGAAATATTGACTATCATTATTTTAGTTGTTACCCAGCAAGATTTCTAAATATAGATGCCTGCCTTGCTACATTTTAAATAACCGACCAAGTTCGTGTCGGGCCACACACAGTGTAGGGTTCCGTATATGTATGGAATTTTTCTTTTGCGAGTACATGTTATAAGTTGGTCGCCTAAATTAAAATGTTTATCTACTTACGCACATATCATAAGTGCTCTAAAATGCGTTCAGAAACCATAGGCAATGACCAGCATTGCCAACCAGTAGGAATTAACGGAGACGTAATTTTCTCTCAAATTCAAATGGGTGTCTATTCTAGTATCTATAGATATTAAAACAGTTATCAAGACGAATGCCAAATTCAGTATATGTTTAATTCATAGGTTTGAAAGATTTTCCTTAAACTTGGTAATATAACGTGGAAGGGACATACCCGTAAATAAATCGAACCACGGGCTCCATCACTTTAGTATAATGAAATTAAAATAACAGACAATACCAAAAGTAAAATCGACATTATCTTACAAATTGCACGGGCGGCTGCACACTTTTGTATAAAAGTGCCGATTTTTGTTTGTTTTTTACTGTTATTCTAATTTCTATATACTTTAGTGATTTAGTATACCCCGTGGTTTGATTAATTACGGGTATGTCCCTTTCACCTTGTATATGTACATACACTACTACAGTAAATTTTTCACGTGTCTACCTTGTTTACTACGGAACCCTAAAAAAGCTTACAGATAAGGTTCTGCACGTTCTTCAGGCACCTTAATTGTGTCTTGCTCCTGTCGTCGCTTAGTTCTTTACGACGACATGTTTCGATTTGTTACACTAGCCGAAGCCCGCGACTTCTTTCGCGTGGACTTTATGGCTCCGGAAAATACTCATCAGGGTAAACAACTTTTGCTAAGGCGTCATTTTTAGGGTTCCGTAGCCAAATGGGAAAAACGGAACCCTTACAGATTCGTCATGTCTATCTGTCTGTCTGTCTGTCTGTCCGTCCGTATGTCACAGCCGAAACTATAAGAACTATACTGTTGAAACTTGGTAAATAGATGTATTCTGTGAACCGCATAAGAGAATCATAAAACTAAAAAAAATATATGATGTTCATAACCATGCAAACTACCAGCGAAAATTAGTTTGAACGAGATCTAGTAAGTAATTTTTTTTAATACACGTCATAAATCATAAACCGCAAATTACCTTTCATTCAATCAACTCAAATAGAAAAATTAAAAAAAACATACTAAAAGACTTATATTATGTTACTTGCTGCTACGGAACCCTTGATGGGCGACACCGACTCGCACTTGGCCGCTTTTTATATTTCTTATAATTTAGCTGGACCATTATGGTTCTGCATCAGGTGTTCCATTTTCCAAAAACAAAAAAAGTTTCATTTGAATCCGTCCAGTATTTCCGGAGATTAGCGGTACAAACAAACACATAGACATTTTTTTTAAATTCTTTCTCTATTGCTGTCTTCATCGGTCAAATATATTTTATGTACAGACACATTATTTTTACTGTTTAATTATATGTATAGATATATTACACTAAGTATAGTATAGAGACCTCACCATTTATCAGCCAGTGCAAATGTAGTTCCGATAGTAATTTTGTAGGTCAAAACTAATTTAGTCAACATTGCCATCAATTTTTATCATCATTTTAAAAGGATGTCAGTTAAGTCCCATATCACGAGTATTTCACAATAGCTTCTACTATATGCGAAACAACATCATTTATTTTGTTATTTCATGAAACGACAAACCATTTGCTGTCCATTAGCAACATTGACCTGTAATGGTGACTACTAATGGACGAATGACGACGCGACGACGACGCAGACGTTTTGCGGTGATGGAATGGAAAATAGAGGCAGAACCACAGACATAGATATAGATAGACGACTTAAATGCACCTACTTCGCGTGTAAGTTCTCAGACAAAGCGTCGAGGTTGGCCGCCGCTACTGACAGTCCGCGCGCGTCTGTGATTGCAGCCGGACGGCAGCGAAAAATAAAAAAATGCCTCGTAGCGTGATAATAAACTGCAACAGCCCAAAAATTACAAGCGCCCAAAGTCAAGGACATATTTCCTATCACAGCTAAGTTATTTAAAAAGAAAAATATGCGTAAATTCATTTTAAAACAATTTTTTAAGCATTCCGAGCGGTGATTCCAGGATTATACCTAAATAAGTATAGATTAAGGTTTAAAAACTACATTCACATTACATTGCCGCGTTTGCTTTGAGCGTTTGATCCGACGTTGTGTGTTAAGAAGCAATGTATATCGAAACAAGCGATACTGTCGCGCATCGCTACGACGTCGTGGTACTGGCAATTTCTCATTCGTCAGTAAAATTTAGCGACTAGTGTAGTTCGTTCTACAACATATACCAATAATCGATTTTAATCGATATCGGACTGACGAATGATATAAACTATTATTAAAAGCCAATTTAATAGATTATAAACAAGCTCATTTCCTAATTTACACTTTAGAAAACGAGGGCAATATTTTCAGAGTTCATGTATATAATATGGTCGCTCTTTGAACTACTGGTCACACGTTGGTGAACAAAACCGCGCGTGCGTCACTGCTCATTGCTCGTTAGTGAGTCGTCCATACTGCATTTCCCCCATTGAAGCGGTATATTTTCGATACCTCCACGCGGAGTGAGACAAGCCTGACATGGCTAAGAACGACCGCAAGGGAAGTTGCTTCAACATTTAAAAAACGCATTGAAATCGGTAAAAACGTGTTTTTTTATAGATAATGTACGGAACCCTTCGTTCGCGAATTCGACTCGCACTTGGCCGGTTATTTAAGAATAATAATAGTTTTATTTTTAAAGTTCAATTAAAATATTTACATTATTTGTAATTTTTAGTTTTAATTTAAATTTTAATAAGTTGGTATAGTTTGAATTTCAGTTAAATTGAAATAATTTGAGTACAAATATTTATTCTTTATTATCAAACAATTTTCCGTTTAGAATCATTTGTTTATCCAATTTCATATCATTCGTCAATCAGAAAATCGATTGTGATTTTTATCACAAATCGATTAACTTAAATGTTAATCGATCGTATGGTTAGCGAGCGCGGAGTGAGCGAGCGAGACCACAGATATAAAATCTATGAGTATGAGCGAGACGATCATGGCGGCGGCGTGCGTCTTCAATAAATCGTTTAAATCGTAGTGAGCGGTTTCTTTGAATCGGTTTGAATTTCCCATCACTAAAATTGCGTCTGACGTCACAGTAGGCATTAAAAAAGTTGACACGCTTGGTTTCCATACAAATCTTGATACGGGCGTTATCTATTACATCTATATCTGTGGGCAGAACTCACGATGTAGGCACAAAGAATTGTACTTTTCACACGTAATCATTAGCTTGTCTTCACACAATTACAGACAATACCAATTCAATTATACAAACAAAACGATCTATACTTATTCAGTCTTTTGCTTATACATATAATCTGTTTATAATATAATTTAAATTACAAGGATAAATTATTCCTCACTTATAAGGTATTTTTGTCAGACCTAAAACATCCTAACTCAAAAAGTTGAAAATAAAAAAACACCGGCCAAGTGCGAGTCGGACTCGCGCACGTAGGGTTCCGTACCATTATCTATAAAATACAACTGAGTATTTTGTGAATATTTCAAGTGCCTACCTAATCGCGTTTGTTGTATGGGAGCCCCCCTTAAATATTTATTTTATTTTGTTTTTAGCATTTGTTGTTATAGCGGCAACAGAAATACATAATTTGTGAAATTTTTAACTGTCTAGCGGTTCTTGAAATACAGCCTGGTGACAGACAGACGGACAGACGGACAGACAGCGAAGTCTTGGTAATAGGGTCCCGTTTTTACCATTTGGGTACGGAACCCTAAAAACTACAAGTTTTATTTTTATTGTTTAACTTTGTTTATCTAGATCACGCTAAGACAGCGCATTTCGTATCTAATCCACTAATATTTGCGAGTACGCATTTTCAGAGTGCCGTAGTAAACCCATCATTTGGGGATTAATATATAAAAATATTATGAGCTAATATTGTGACCTTTAACACCATTTTTCGATGTAGGGATCCGTTTTTTAAATAATTGGTTTTGTAGGGCAATTTTTTTTAAATCCAGTGTCCCCCCACCTCTATCTGCTAAACGGATTATATTGACACGTGAAATCACGGCATTAGTATATGTATATAAAAAAATATAACGGCATTAGTATATGTATATAACGAAGTTTAAAGGAAAACTCAGAGCTTAGAAGGACAAATTAAAAATTTATAAGCGACCAACTAATACAATTCAATATTTGCGTGAACTCAAAGCTGATATTCGTAACTACCGAACCTTCCTGCGCGTGTCCCTAACATGCACTTTACCGGTAAATTTTTCCTAGATTAGTTAATGCAAAGCAGGTGTAGCAGTCGGACTGGTACGTTTAACAATAAACAGATCCAATTTAGTATAAGCATGTTTAATAGAATTTCCATTAACTATATTTCGGACACGTAATGAAAGGGAAATGTTTTATTCTTCAACTAAAAAAAAAATGTGTCCAACATTAAGTCACTGAGGTAAAAAAATCATAAGACTTCGATGAAGAAATATCTATAAGATATGCAATCATATTAGTATAATAAAATGTATGTTATAAATGTCTGTGTAAATTAAATATCTTAATTGATGTACATTTGCACACATTGAGACAAATTACAAACATATGGCACGAGGAATAATAAGATAACACTGAATAGTACTAACACTGCTAAATAAATGCTTGTATTTTTGTAAGTGTGGGCTAACATCAGTTAAGGCAGATTTTTCAAGCTGCCTAAACCGGTCTTATCGCTTAAAATCAGTCAGATGGGAATGTTAAAAATCCGCAGGTCAAAGACGACGTCTCATTGAAAACAAAAGCGTCCTCCCTTTACATAAACGTCACGTCACGATGTAGTCTGCTGTGAGAAGTTGGTTAGTTTTGCGCCGGCGCTAGCAGCGGCCGCGTGATACAGCTCACGGGCCGAGTGGTAAAGCCTTATTTATTCGATATTCAGACATGTACCGTTTTGCCATTGGGCTTCCTTCCTGTGAATCACGACTCGAACGTGGTAGCCGTCGGTTTCAGTTTCGTATGGCACATGAAGGCGCAACCGCGGACTCGTAACGGTTAATTAGCCGCAAATGTTTATTTTAAAGAGTTCGGGCTGCTTTTACAAAGTGTACTATTTCTTTAATCGGTCTTCGAAAGAATTTTAAGTGGAGTTTCATTTATAATATGGATAAAACCTTGTTTTTGTTGGCGCTAACGTTGTTTTGCTGTTGTAAGTGGTCCCTTTAATAATGTTTTTTATATCGTATTTTATAAATAACTGTTTATCATTACAATGCACCGCAGGCCAGTGGTTAGCAATGTAAACACAGCTAATATTGTTTCCATAATATTTTGCATCAAACTTTTTATCATACCTATATCGACATCTGTTTTTTTTGTAATTCCTAACTAGTCTACCCCTGAATCGATTCTCAATCCGATATATGTAGCCGAAGGTCATTAATTAAATTATGAAAAACTTCATAGCGCGTTGAAATTTTATATGTTAACATTAACCGTATCGAAATCGGCCTATTCGTTCGAGTGCTAAGATGTCACAGACAGAGTCTGTCTGTTACAGACTAACAGATAGACATTAGCTTCAAACTTATACCACCCCTCTTTTTGTCGAGGGCTAAAAAAACATATATGTTGATATGTCATGTTCACAGAATTATATTTTAAAAACATTTAAGCAGTCGCCATGAATAATTCAATTTAAAAAAAAATAACATATGGCCCAACATTTTATCAACTATTGTAGGCGTAATGAAGGTTAACCATATCAGACCGCATACATATTTAAACAATAACTTCTCCAGTGTAATTAATATGCATACGAATTATAAATATATATGTAATAGATAGGATTATAACGAACACTGCATAGTGCATATTTATGCTATATGTGGGTGTAAAATACATATGTAGATCAGCGTACATCACGTTCATCCCTGACGGGTTAGATACAGCTTAGGAAGCCTTACTCTGAATACTTTTGATCTTTGTGGTCTGCAATAATTTTTATTTACCAGAAAAAATACAGCACAATTTATTCTATATGTTCTTTTCTATGTTATAATAAAAACAGATATAAGTAAAATTGTGCCCGATGTTAAGATTTGTAGCGGGTCAACACTAGTTCCTAAAAAATAGTACATACCTTGAACTTGAACATTTTTACTCGATAGATCATTTCAAAACTTATCGTTGCAACATCTTTGCTTCATTGATATCTCTCTTGAGAAAGTTCAAGGTGTTACTACAACAGGTCAAGCTTTTGAATTTGTAATGTTGAATATCCTACTAATATTATAAACGCGAAAGTTTGTAAGTATGGATGGATGTTTGTTACTCTTTCACGTAAAAACTACTAAATGGATTTTAATGAAACTTTACAATAATATAACTTTTACATCAGAATAACACATAGGCTACAATTTATAAAGATACTGCGCAGACGAAGTCGCGGGTACCAGCTAGTCTTGTTATATTTATTACTTACTAGAGGCAGCGCGCGGCTTCGCCCGCGGTAACCACACGTGTGAAGTCGCGGGCGTGATGCAATATAGCCTATAGCCTTCCTCGATATACGACCTATCTAATACCGAAAGAATTTTTTAAATCGGACCAGTGGTTCTTAAGATTAGCGCGTTCAAACAAACAAACTCTTCAGCTTTATATATAAGTATATGGATTAGTTTAAGAATAGATCTAGCTCAAACTGAGTGCATTCGAGCTTAATGTCTACAAATAACATGTCTAATTGAGCTATGACAAATTTTAACGTTTTAATTTCTTCAAGTGAAATGTTTCTAAAATTAATTGATATTTATTGTCGTTAGCTATCAAACTTATTTATCATTGTTAAAGGAGATAAAACTCGAGTTCAAATTCCGCTTAATAGACGATGCGGCTAGCGACCCATTATACTCTTTTGATTCTGTTTTTCCACCTTTAGATCCATTATCACGGGAATGTGGCCTGTAGGGAAAAAGACGGTAAAGCGCATGTACTGTGCATAATCCACTTAATTCTTTTACGCGCTACACAAAGCTTATATAAAGTATTTGGTATGTGGGTTTATATATGTCACTGCAGCGCTATTTTTGTAGCTACCCACTCTTTGTATTTGGGAAGTCGAATTAGAGAGCTTCAAGTACGTATGTCACGTACACTGTTTTATGATCGAACGTTCTCAAAACAATACAGGTGTTAGCTTCAACGCACGTACCTTTGTAAAGGGCCTGAGGATATTTATGGTAGAACAATGGTATGCACGTCAATATAGAAAATATTTTTCAACACATTAAACACAGGGAAGCCTAAAGAATATGTATTTTACCGCATTCATATTTCCTTAAGTCATAGTTATATTTATGTCCAAGCTGGATCTACAGTTAACTATTAAAGTATTCTGACTAGAACAAACACAAAAATAGAAGCTTGCAAATAGAATCATCAGTGGAGAACGAATAGAGTGAATAAATAATCTTTCAGAATTTAAAAAGTATTTCACCCCCAAACTACACAACCGATTTTGATAAAATTTCTATGTGACCACCTCGCAAGCCGGTATACCATTTTTCAAATCGGTCTAGGCGTCTTCGAATAGGTAATCTGTAAACATATATAAAAAAGATCGCGACGAATTGATAACCTCCTCCTTTTTTGGTCGGTTAGCAAATATCTACTGAAACAGATTCTAAAGAGTAAAAAAAGCTTCTTGTTAAAGTAAATCTATCGTTGCTTTCAGCTTCGGAAGCGTTGAAGTGCTACTTTTGCGAGCCGTTAGCATCCAACTACCAGGACATCAGATACACAAAGCCATGTGAAAAATTCGACAAAGGCGACATGTACGTCATAGACTGTGATTCGTCTACTATGTGCTTCAAAGCGCAGGTGGACTACGACTTCGGAAGTGGCGGTAAGTTACAGCGCACTCCCTTCACCTGTCAACGGGAGCATTTTGCGTCTAAGTCAATTGTTTAATTATTATTTATGTTATACGATACGACGGCAAAAACAAAAATATATAATAATTTATTTAATACCTCTATTTTATTTAATAATAAAAAGAAAATAAGAGTAAAATAATAGCCAGATCGCCAGATGTCATTTGATGGTGATTAGCTGATAATTTTGAATGCTTAGTAAATTTTAAAGACATTTTGCACAGGGCCTCTATAACATCTCGCCTACTGAATAAAATAAAATAATAGAATAAAATAAAAAGTAATGTTAAGCATTTCTAGTTCACCAGACTTTATTAGAGAAAGAAAAACACAAACATTACAAAACAAATAAAAAGTTTAAGTAGGTATTATAAGACATAGATAAATATATAACTAAAAGATAAACTCTCCTTCAAACAGTCTCAATACTGGAAACAATATTGACTATGACAGAAGAGACGCATTATCCTTTATCTCCGTATCGCATAACAAGACTGAAGTGAAGTGACCTTACTCCATGAGATTCCGGGAGATAAACCCATCTGATTTGATAAAAATATATAGAAAAACATGCTAAATAATGTTGTAAATGAAAAATTAGGGATTGTAGAGAATAAATTCTTAAGTAGCAGTAGTTATGTTTAGCGTTGGTAGTATAAGTTGATTATATCGACAAAATAAATTGAATAATCGATATTCTTGAGTTTTAAAATTTCAATCAGTTGGTGTCGCATGTCGGTGCATTAATAATAACTATAAATTACCTTAAGTACTTACTAACTCATTGAAAAATAAGACAAAGGAGATTACATTCACTTCACAGCGCGAGAGTAGGAGACAACATAAAACATTAAACGCCATGCCACTTCATAACTTTCTGCACCACATATATCAAAGCATTGCAATAGAGGAAACAATAAAACTGCGACGGCAGATTACGAATAACTATGAAGGAGCGTGTTTATTATCGACGCGCAAGTACTAATCGAGTGGATGGAGGAGCAACGACCCCATGACCTGACCGTCACTCCATAAGGTGCCTCTGGATGAAATAGCCAGACACGATCGACCAAAATTGTTAGCAAAAACTTGGCTAAATTTAGAATAAAAAAAGCAAGATCTGCGGCTTGTGAGTGAGATTATAATAAACACTGGAAATGAGATAGAAATACAATTCGATGCGATCTTTTATAGAAATTTCAGAGTGAAACCTAACGGAAATTTTCTATTCCATGATTTCCCCTGTACAAAATCCAAAATAACTTGAGGTTACATATGTACATCGTTTTACAGAAAATCTGCATTAAAGCACACTTAATTAAGCAAAACTAAACACGTTATATAGATACCCAAATGAATTAAGTTTACGCAAGAATCTGTTTATGGGATATAAAATGTATGTCGCCACTTTTACAGCAAACGGCTCGGCGCGCCTTTATTGCCAAATACTAAAGAGCACTTAACATGCACTTGTATGGAAAAATGGGTCATCCACAGTCCAAAGAGTTTATGACTAATTTATTCCTTCTGTGAATCAATAAGGAATATTTGAATACAACGTGATAAATTTGAAACCACGCTTTTATTTTTTGTATTTTTGTCATTCGGCAACCTTTTGATATATCGGTGTGGTTGCCGCCTCTTTCGCCTTTGTTTTTACAACTAGTTATGGCTGGGTTTTCTCTATTACTTCTATTTGACCTTGTTCTCCAGTTTACAAAAAAATCGTCGATTTTCTAATGTCCGTAAAATGTCCTTAACTCCTAACATTTTGCCTCGCTTATTCATCTTTCCGAGTAATTGAATTAGTAAATAAAATAAACGAATTTTGAAACATGCAATCGGAAATACCGGATGCGCTTTTTGAATCAGCGTATGACGCATAAATTATCAGCTGGAACGCCAGCTCTGCTAAATGGGAGAGCATGCAGACTTGCTAGAACACCCGACAACTAGTGGTCCCACTGCTCAGTGGAATTTCCGTATCGCGTGTTGTATGGACATCATTATAAAATAACGTATGCAATTCAGTCCTCTGACAAAGTGCATTGTGTGTGCGCTGCATTAAAAGTTTGTAATAGGAATATTCGAATATTGCAATAGGGACGGAAAAATCATAGAGAATATGGCAAAATGGCTCTTATGGTTTTAAAACGAAATATATTATAGAACGGAACCTTCCGAAAGAATTTCTCTACACGATGGGGACAGCACAATATAATTCGTCCAATGATTGGGAATTACCAAAATAAAGAAAAAGTTAATGGATAGCAAACGCGAAAAACTAGTTCAGCTTGGAATTAGCGGTCCGAAAATTAATAATGGAATTTTACATAAGGTTAATAAAATAAGCGCGAACAAAATTAATTATGCTAACAAGTGGGCATGAGGGCAGACAGGGCGCGCTAGACGGTTTGGGTGCGGTAGTTTACTGGCCTCACTCCACAAATTAAAATCTTTCGTTTGTTGTTTATCCTGTCGTCTGCGCAAAATACCAGACACAATAGTAAAACAATGCATGTCAGACAGATTCTGCTCTGTTGCCAGATGAGAGGTTAACGATGTTTAAATTTATCAGTTTGACGAGTGGTTTCCGGCAGAGTAGAATAGGGCCACTCCAAGTCCTCCCGTAGATGTCGTAGAAGGCGACTTAGGAAATACAAACTAAACAAACATCAATGAGACCTCTTCAACCTGTCTGTCCAGCGAGCAGAGTATAAGGCCAAGACCTCTGGCTGCTCCAGCCAAGTATGGCTCTCGTAGTACAGAGAGGGTTGTGCTCTTGCAGTGGGGACAAAAAGACCCGATAATGATGATGACATTTATCAGTTACCTAGCTAAGAAAATTTCAAGTCAATATTATGTTATGATTATGAGTCACTTCAATCGATAGTCGATAGTACTTCATAAGACACACACATATCATAGAGTAAAAATTGTATTTAAATAGTAAAATTATCATTTCCAGTGATGACGACATACCAACGTGGCTGCGCACCTCAAACATTGAGCGGGGACCAGAGGAACATCAACGGAGTGTGGACTCACGTCACTAAGATATACGAGGTGTACGACGAGGGCTGCAAGGAGGAGAAAGACAGCGAGAGGCTCACCACCAGCACGCACTGCTACTGCCGCGGGGACTTTTGCAATGGTGCAGACACACTCACACATTTTTCCATTATACTTATAGTTAGCTTAATGATTTTGATCGTTTAACATGATGTACTTAACATGGCATAAAAATAATTGAAACCTATTTCTATACCTGTCACTTACTTTTATTAATAGTGCCAAAAATGTTAATTTGTCCAAACTCAAATCAATGCCTGCAGTTACCAAAAGATAAAATACTATTTAAACTAAACCCAAGGATATTGCAGTTATCTAAGCATGCTTAAAATTACACAAATATGAGGTAATGGCAAGCAGAGGATTTAAGCAAAGGCCTTGCTACGAGCAAGTATTCAAAGGATTTGTTGCATAAATTATTCTTCTTTCGTTACATAACGTCCTATTTGTATGCATGACTGGATAGAAGAAGAATTTAGAGTACTACAATAAAACGTACTCTTTGCCAGACTTATTGTTAAATATTTGCTTATATTTACCGTACTATTTTATCATGCGTAATAATTAGATATTTTGCAATTTATTTTCGTAAAATATAAGCTAGCATATTGACGGTGTTTTTGTGTCCAAGACACTGTAATAACCTTTAATAAATGTGTATTTTATGCAGTTCCTACGATATATTATTCTATTTATACTGAGACCAAGCTAAAATTTCTTAATCGCGACGTGTTAAACATAACTAAATCCAAAGAAGAGTAGAGTATGTGCGGCTTTAGTTTTATGTATTGTTGCTAGTCATATATTGTGTAAATATTAACTGGTGTAATTTTCTTTGAATATTGAATATGTACTTAAACCCTCTATTAATAGAGCTTAAATCTTCATATTCTAGGTCGGTCGAAATTATATAGGTCAAGTTGGATAAGTGTCCACTGAGGTAAATGTTAACACGGTAACAATTACTTTGTATTGAATTATGTTTTATGCATAGAATATCAAAGGTGTTTTTAGTTTTGTGTAATAAAGCTGAACTATCTACAGGGTGAAATCAACGAAGAAAATAAGTGTAATTTACCTATGTTGACATTTACTCCTTTGTTTAGAAGTAACATTTTCATTGAATATTTTTCTACAGTGTAAATTAACATCATCGCCATTAACTCCTAAGCTACAATAATTCTACTGGCGAAATCTGGCTACAGTTTGGCTAATATGTAAGAAAAGTAAAAGGAGGTGCCACTTTCTATAGCAAATGTGATACTGATAATCGAAACTCTATTTTGACTTCCATATTACTAACAAAATTGGTTGTTTCTTGACTTATTAGTCATTCTGTACCTTTACACCTATACATTTCCATCTAGTTATAAATTCCTACAGAACTGCCTTATTGCATTGTTTCTTGCATTGCTTTAGAATATAAAGAGTTCTGCGTGATTACCTTATCCGCTAATTATTATGTTAGTAATATAACTCTTATTATATGAATTAAAAATACCTTGTTCACACACTTGTAATTGGATTTATAAAAATTTATATAGTGTCAAAGCTGAAAATCTATCTTTAAGTAAAAAAAAATTAAATTTGTACTTTATTATTATTTTAAAATGAATAAATCATTCCTATTATTAACTTTATTTTGTTTGCCTATGAATATTCAGATTTTAAACGTAGGTACTACATTAGAAAGATGTAGTTAAAGATCAAAATAGCTGGAAACAAGGGGAGGCCTTTGCCAAACTAAGGGACCTAAACGGCTAAATAAAAAAGATACTACATGTTTTATAAACTATAGGGTTGCCACCATCACAAAAACTACTCGTACTGTTTACACATAACACCGTGTGCCGCTGCTGGAGTGGAAAGGCGCACGCGCTTGATTTTTATGCATTTGTACCTTTTCAATACACTTGTGTGGATCTAATTAAGATTTATACAGCAGCTCATAAAACACGCGTGTCTTATAAACACGAATATTGAAGTTATATTCTGTAAGCGCATTATCTTATACCTTTAAACGAGCAATTCTTGTATATATATTTATAAACTAGCTGAAGCCCGCGACTTCGTTCGCGTGCACTTTATGTCTCTGGAAAATGCTCATCAGGCTGAACAACTTTTACTAAGGCGACATTTTTATATCTCTTATAGTTTAGCTGGACCATTATGGTTCTGCATCAGGCGTTTCATTTTATAAAATCATTTATACCCTATATGTTGCCCAGGCTTAATAGCTATATAACAAAAAAAGTTGCATTCGAATCCGTCCAGTATTTCCGGAGATTAGCGTGTACAAACAGACAAACAGACAAACAGACATACAGACAAACAGACAAACAGACAAACAGACAGACATTTTTTTTTAAATTCTTACTCTATTACTATTTCTCCATCGGCCCCAATATTTTTTTTGGAAATATATTTAATGTACAGACACACTTTTTTTACTGTTTTATTATATGTATAGATATAGATTTCTGTGATCTCGAAAACGGCTCTAACGATTTCGCTGAAAATTTGTATATGGGGGTTTTCGGGGGTAAACAATCGATCTAGATTAGTCTTATGTTTGGGAAAACGCGTGTTTTCGAGTTTTCATGCGTTTTTCTTTCCACGCAGAATATGGTCGCTAATTTCGTCGCGCCGCGACCGCCTTGATTTAGCTCAGTGGTTAAGGATAGCGACCGCTAGAAAGAGTGTTACGGGTTCGAATCCCACTCGGTGACTTACTTTTGTTTTTTTTATGTTTAACCGAGCAAAGCTCGGTCGCCCAGGTACTTTGCTATTTATATGCTTCAAATAGTTTTTTTTTCAAATGTCGAACTGGCCATTTTCACACACATTTTCCGCCAACAGCCAGCGTGCCGCGCTAAATTTAAAAAGTAAAACGACGGAAAGCGTCGGTTGTCATCACAGTTTTATGGTTGAGTATATTTAAAATCAAAAAAATAGTTTATTAGGTATCTTTCCTAGCAAATGTGTTGAAAAACTTCGTACGATATACGTATATTGGTTAAACACCATAACGACTATTATACACGGCCCCCATTCGCCGCTGTGTTCGTAAACGCTCTTATAATATATAATACTCTTGGTAGTACTTATAAGTACTGTATTAGAGGATTTGCACAATAAGATACAGTCGATGGTTAGAAAGTGTTTGCAAAAAAGATGCTAATGCACGTTCTCTGTAAAATATACCTCCCTAAGTGGCTTCTTCCGATACCCGTGGGAGAGGACAGCGGACGACATAAAAAGCCCTCGCCTGTGAACATTGTGGTTCATATTCATTGGTCGATAAGTCACTCTACAGACACTGTATAGTGTGGCAATCTTTACGTGTCTACTAGGAACTACAACCACAAATAATGAAGTGACAACCGACAACGTAGTTCTCTAGAAGCATACGAGATGGCGCCAGAAGTATCCTACATCTCGATCTTAGAGTTTGGTTGAGACTGACTATTTTCCCAGGCGCAATACCATGCTTGGCGGGAAGATCTCCCCTTGTGGCAGTAGAGCATATGACCTCCCGCTGCAACAGCATGCGGAGTCTTTCCCTCCTTACACGGGCTATCGCCAGGTTATTCCCGGCTAATTCCTATATAATCCAGAACATATCAACTAAGTTATCGACCAATAAAAATGAACCACAACATTTTCAGGCAAGGGCTTGACATCTTTATCGACTAGTGAAAATCTCGCACGCGGAATGCGGGCTAGAACCAGTGACAACGGTCCTCGAATGCACGGCAAAACGACCAACAAAAATGTACACATGCGACACGGGCACAGAATAAGTACTAGTACTCACGTACAGAAGTCTTACTCAGCAAAGCTTAGGAATTCAAAGAAATATCTACTCAATGTCGTTAGCGATATGGTTTAATTTAGCTCGCGTCAGAACTCGACACCTCTTCGGTTAGATACCTAGAAGTGCATTGTAAGCCAATTTCATTCTTGTTACTCTAGATATACGATTCACGTCACTGAATTTGCTACTTCGGAGTGGTCGCCGCGCGCGTAGTAATAATGTAGGTATATTTTCGATACCTAAACGGGGAGTGACACAGGTCTGACACAGGCAGTACTCACGTTGGCGTGGTTCTCGACGAGGCACAGGAACACGACGTCCTCCCGCATGAGCCGCACGGCGCCGTGCAGCGGCTGCGTCGTCTTGCTCTTCAGCATGCGGTACAGCAGAGCGGACGACATGTGTGCAAAATCCTCGCCTGTGGAATAATTACTACTTTACCTCCATATTCATACAAGTTGACCAAAGATTGCTAAAAGTATTTTAGTTTAAAAAAAATTGATCGTTTTTTTTATTTTTTTATTTCTTATTAATTCAATTTATTGCAATTAAAATCTTAAGATTATAGTACAAAAGGTACAACTTAATTGCTAAGCATTGTCTACCATTTCATCTTTGGGACACAGTACAAAAGATGGTAGATACTCCTTTCCGTCTTTTCGATATATGACATTGAAAAAATGAGACAAAACATATTTTAACTAAAATGAGTTTAGCAAACGTTTGTTAATTTTTATCAATACTAAGGTATACACTTTGCCAGCGTAGGGTTTTATCAAGGCAGGGGCAATACATGGATTTGATAACCCTTGTCTAATGAGGGTCCTTGTAGAGAGGGGGATATTCCTCTTCCGAACCCTTTCCATCTAGGGCTGGGTTTTGCAAAAGTTAGTTACAACAGGTGTACAGGGTTTAACATTTTTTAACAAACGACGTGATACGTTGATATATCGTAATTAAATATGAAAAATAAATTTCAGTTTCCAAAACACAAGTTAACTGATCAGCTGATTCGAGTTTGTATGGAAATTTCATTTTTGGATATTGTGTTCCATGGGAAAATTTGTTCAATATCATGTAATGAAATCACCCTTAAGGCCATACCCAAATTTCTGGGGTCCAGTGGCGACCCCATTTGAAATAAATCATTTGAAGGGAAACGGAGATATCATTTAAAATTGTGCCTTGATCAAGCTCTAGATAACCCTTCAAACTATTTTATGAACAACAGTTTATAGTCTAAAGTGAGAACGTGAAGCTTTTCTACGCACATTAGGCAAAAGTGGCCGTTTTACGCAAATGTGCGTAGAAAAGTTGTCTACGGGTGATGTTGTCTTTGCACATGTCTATAGCAGTATTGATTCAGCCTCATTTGGTTAAACATACCTATTCTAGCTTCCCGTAAATAACGTTTCCCTAAATACATATTCTGAGAGCATTTTAAGGCCATACCTGAATTCCTGAATGTCTTTGCGAAAAACGGCCACTTTTGCCTAATGTGCGTAGAAAAGCTTCACGTTCTCGCTTTAAACTATAAAAAGTTGTTTAAAAAATACTTTGAATGAGTATCTAGAGCTTGGTCAAGACACAATTTTAAATGATATTTCCGTTTTCTTTCAAATGATTTATTTTTGATGAGGGCGTTACTAGACCCCGGGACATTCAGGAATTCAGGTATGGCCTTAAAATGCTCTCAGAATATGTATTTAGGGAAACGTTATTTACGGGAAGCTAGAATAGGTATGTTTAACCAAATGAGGCTGAATCAATACTGCTATAGACATGTGCAAAGACAACATCACCCGTAGACAAGACGACCTCGCCAGTGTAGCAATATGGGCCAATTACCTTAACATAATTAAACTGGTCACGCGAAGCACATCGCATATTCATGATCGCATTTGCCGAAACTTCAACATACTAAATACTAATTTCACTATTTTTATATTACTGTACTAAATTGTTTGACAACAGAGTCAACATTTAAAGCCCGCCCCTTAAAGTTTTCGGTTCAAAGGTGCCTAGTACACTAGCGGCATTACCACGTTGTATTGCAATAGCCATTTTTTGCCCAAAAAACGCGTGGGAGCGGAAGTCTCCATTCTTTTCAGCTATGCGGTGCCCTAATTTACCAATGAAACGCCTGGGGTCTGTCTAAGTCCCAGCAGCCCATAGTTTCCACAGCTGTGGGCACAAAAGAGTAATATGACTCCATAGCCGCGAAGTTTTTTTTCAGTTTCTCCGATTTTTTTTATCAGTAGTTCCATTGAATTACTGAGTCAATGGAACTACTGAGAAAAAAAATCTCATAGTTCCATTGAAATATTTGCCGATGGAACTAGTGAGAATGATCCGTGGCGTCCTAGTCTACGCACTTCCCGTGCTTCCGCGCGACCAAAGTCGGGCCGTCAAATACTAATTAAACTAGATACCTATGACACTTGTTTAACATGTAAACACGAATATTAAAACAAAGGTACAATACAACACCGAAACTGAATGAATAGCCTGCATCTAGCTTGTTATTGTAACATTTGATTTTTACACTTTGACATTTTTTAGAATGTGTCGCCATGTTCCAGGCTATCCAATGCTGGGCCGGGATGTGGTTGCCTTTCGAGATCCTTTCTACCCCAACAGCATCACGTCGCTTAGACTCGCTCTATACCCCACCCACTGCCAATGTAATGAAATACGAGTAATCTAATGGACAGTCCAGCAGATTAAATCAGTCAGTGACCTTTTCAAGGAATATCGTCATTAATAAGTATATAGCCCTCTCAAGACTCATTAAACTACAAGTTTTTTTGCTAGGCAAATTAAAAAACCCCGACTTTTAAGAGCGCCATCTAACGATAAGTGGCAGAACTAGATAAATAGCGCCATTTATTATTTGTAAGGTAAATAACAAAACCCAACTAAGGATATGTATAGCGTTAACACCCAATAAATTTTAAACGACTAAACCGATTTTTATCAAACATGGCTAGGAACCACCGCAAGGGAAGTTGCTTTTACGTAAAAAAACCGCCTTGAAATCGATCCATCCGTTCGAGCGCTACGATGCCAGACAGACCAACAGACATTAGCGTCAAACTTGTAATACCCCTCTCTTTGGTCAGGGGTAAAAAATAATGGTAATAGCAACTAATAAATGTACCTGTAAGATCATCCCAATGAGCAGAGATAAGTCCAGAACAATGCTCCTTGAGAGCTGACGCGCCGATTTCGTCGGCTGCCGAGTAAAACTTGACACACGACCTGCAAATTACGGAATGATTATAATATGACTGCGGAAATTAACAATGTATGAGTGGTGTAAGATTTTACATATGTATGCAAAAGCAAAAGATCATGTAAATATTGCTGTTTAAAGAGCAACTTTTAAAAAAACTTCTAAAAAACCGTTAATAAAATCCACATAAACCAGATAAAACCTCTTGGCAATCTACAAGAGGCTGCCCACAAGGTGAAGTTATTTCACCAATTTTTTTTAAAGATTTTTTACTTCACAGTATTGTCTATTGTTTTCAAGAGGCTATTCTACTAAAATAATTTTATGTTATAGTTCAATCATCGACTCAACGAAGAAGAAGAAGAAGAGGAATAGAGGCTGGCCTGAAAGACTAATGAATTTTTAGGACAAATAATGTATTGTGTGGATACAAATTACTGCCCCTGGAAGTGATACCGGTCAATACTCCTCTATACATATAAAGCATTGGAAATTAGGTCTGTCTAAAAACAACTGCATCTATTAAGATGTCCATGGGTCCATGGGACATAACCCACACCATAGCAGAATCATCAGGTAAAAGGTAACAGACTGTATTAACAGACAGCAAAGCAATCCTTGATGCTCTGAGGAATCCAATGATTGCTTCTGCACAAATCCTAGAATGGCATTCATTGGAACTACACTATCATATTGCTTAGTTGGTGCAATAAAGAAATTTTATCTTATCAAAAGAGCCTAGGCATGGAAAAGCTCTTGGAACCAGGTTAACTCCCTGGCAATGTTTCATATATTTTTGGCCACTACTAATTACACTTTTATATATTTTTGTTGTTACATGTTTACCAGCCTGAAATGTACTTCAATCTTGATGATATTAACAATAAAATATTTCTTTTCCAATATGCAACTTTCTACAGCAAGGTCATGGTGAAACACGAAAAAAGAAAATTGAACTGTGTATTCTAAATTTAAACACTAAAATTATGGGGTGGGACACTGAAATTCTTATCTCATATTTTGTAAAAAAAATCCAGGGCATACCATACATGATCTGTGTCATGAAGTTAAAATTTAAACTCGTAAAAATGACTTTGCTAATATTGCATGAAACATCACTTACCTTACTCCAACAGATGCTATGAGTGCTTGTTCACATTTGCCAACTAAACCATGCAGTTTGAAACTAGCTGCTGACTTCATGAGTTGCAAAGCAAACTGGTCGCCTCGGGACAGGTCAACCACGTCTGTGTATAGCCACTTGAGAAGAGCCGCACCAACATCGTCGGGGAGACTAGACCAGTCTGCAAATAGATATAATAGATATTTTCAATTGATATGTATCTATCAATGGATAAAAACACCAAATTACATCTTTATTCATATCAGAGTTGTCATAGCTAAAAATTGGCAGAATAATAGGCTGTTAGCTAGATGGTGGATTCTTAGATAGTATCTATAGTTGGTAGTATGCCATAACACATGTATCGAACTTTGGGGCTAGCTCAATCAGTGTAATTTGTCGCTATATTTTTATTCATTATTTTATTTAAAATAATGAATAAAAGGTTAATAAAAAAAAAAAATATTTAGATTCAAAAAAGGAATTAGGCACTGTGACTCGTTGCTAGCCTGTTGAGATCATTTTTTAATCAGTGTAGAGATAATTTTAGACAATTTAAGATCCATATTCAGCAAGATTCATAAAGAATTACTTAATTGTTAGCCTATTTGTTACTCTCTATGATTCATTATTTCACAAACTAATAACAAAACTAAACTTACCTAGCTCTTCAAGATCCTTCAAAGCTTCCTCATTCCAATCATCAGAGCGGGCATTCAAGACAAACTTGTGGCCGGGCATAGACTTGCTCTGCAGCTTGATGATAATGTCCGAGTAGGTGGCTCTTCCGTACAGCGTTGCCACAGTCATAAGCAGTCGCGCCACGAAACTTGTCTCACTCAGGTCGCCGGCCGAGGCCGCTGCCAGTGTGTACTTCCGTTCCACTTCGGCACAATGGCTCTGTAGCTTGCTGTATTCCTCCTTCAGCAACGCTAGATGCTGCTGAAGCTTCGTCACCTCACTCGAAGCTGCACAAAACGGCATATTATCACTTTACGATTCACAACACCGCCCACTAACACTAACAAAATAAGCAGTGCACAAAAACTTTCGATTTTATTTACAACTACTCACCCATGACGACGCCTCGCAGTTACCGTTCTTAGGAAAAACTACACCTTGACTTGAGGACTTTACGCGACGCAAAAAATTAACTATTTTCCTGAGTAAATTAGAATTATTGTTGGAAATAGTCGAAAAAGAATTAAGAAAGATAAAATTGACAAGCTGACTTGACAAATCAAAGTTGACAATTATTGACAAGTCAAGTTCTCATCTCTCTCTCTCTCTCTCTCTCTTCCAATTATATACAGTGGTTTTCACATGAAGCCCAACTTTATAAAGTGATGTAGTATTACTTTATAATAAAATAAAGATCAAAAAAGTTTTATCTTGACATGCAGATCGCAGGCCCGCTGTACTAAAATTAGAAATAATATAGGTATTGCATTATACAACAGTCTGCGTACTAAGAAACGAATGTACGTTTCGTTATTCAACTACCACGTAATTTATTATTTGGAAAGACACTGTTTTATTACAATTATTACATAAAAATCCGCTGTTGAACCTCAAAATAACCTGTCCCATTATAATTTATAATAAGGTGTGCATTTTTTAAATATATACCTTAAAGCCTTCAAAATCAGCAATGAATTTGTGGGTATAGTAAAAAAATTGTATCTAACGAACGAAACGTATGTTTTTTTTATGAGGTCAATCACTATAGATGGCGCTTCCATCAAAAATCTATTTCCAATTTCAAGATAACCTTCAAGTGATTTTGTCAATTGATAACAAGTCAACTAACAAGTGTTATTATCACCATTCTTTATTTTGTATAGTAGTAAAAATCAGCAACGTGACCTGCAGCAAACTGCAAATATGAATTCCTTGAATAGAACCCTAAGTTTGTTTACCCACGTTCCAAAAAATGCAAGGTATTTTCAGTGACTAGGTATATTTTTGTGTATGATTTAAATTTGGAACACTGTTTATGCAAAAGTTATTTTTGTAGGTTGATTTGCACAACAAGTGCTCGTTCGAATGCTGACGATGGATGGCTTTCAAAGTTGCTCGTCCGAAGGATAGAGCCGACGAAGGAATCGCACAGCCGTATGCTTAGCGACAAGGAGATAGTATATGCACTTCATACGCACAACATAAGGCCCGACTCCGTGGACAAATACTTGCAGAACTAGTACGTACTTATATAATTGGTATCACGAGCGGCCGGCATACAATAATGGGTATTATGCAACATTCTGTAAATAGATCAAAATGACACAAATGGTCTTGTACGATAGCAACTGTTTACATCAACATTGTTCCGTTAGATAAGATTAGACCCTGCTAAAAAGACATCAATCTAATTTTTAAACTTTTAATTTTTTTTACCTGAAGCTCAAGGACAACATTACCTTAGTAATCAACTTGCATTTAACTTAAATTTTAACTAAAGGCCTATTTTGCCTTATTGTATCATATAGGAGCCTATTCATCGATTGTATAGGCAAAGAATTTGGTGAAAAAACCTTTTGATTAAATTGATTAAATAGAAAAAAACTATGTGAGAATGTCATGCAACACTTGGTTCGAATGAAATTACTATAGTTATATATTATTGTATGCTGTTCCTGTATCCACGGGAATCTTTAAGGGTACTGGGGAGGACTGAAGAAAAACACAGCCGAATATTGTCTGTCTGAATTTCAATTTATATTTTACACTTCCCATCAATGAAGTGACAGTTTACAGTTTGCGCCATATACTAATTCAACCAGGAATCTAATAAGATACAAATCAAACTTAGAGATACTAATCCTAGTTAAGGGAATTTGTTTAAGTATAGTTATTAGTTAAAATTGTACTAAGGTGTTATTAGTAAAATATTACTTAATGTAACATATTATATGACTTATAAACATTTATGATGGAAAAGTTTATGTGCAGGGTTTTACCGGAAACATGGACCATCTGTGCGGCTGAAATGATGATGATGATGATGATGGACCATCTCAGCCATACATCTACACAAGGCATCTAATATAATTATTTTCATTTGATAATAAAGACTTGAATATCTATTCTGATATTGATCTACCATAGGTTCTAATTCACATCAGTAATAGATAAATAGATAATTATTTTATTGATATTAAAAAAGACAACATAATACAGATTTGTAAATTTTTTAAAAAGGAACATAATCTTAAACTGAAACTGATCTTTCAAAGTGAAAAGAGAAACTGTCAATTAAAATAAAAAGGATGCACATATGTATACAGCTATGTGTTGTCTCACATAAAAATGAATATTTTTATTTCAGGTTTTGGATTACTTTTTTTCATGTCTTTTCTGCCGTTTGGTTTCATGCATTCTTTTATAATCTTGTAATATACTGCTTTCCTATCTAACTGTGATTGAAAATATATAAATTAATGCTTGAGAAAGAAAGTACTTACTACTAGAATTTTCCAGGGTCCAGTGCTGTCCCATTCTGAAATAAATCAATTGAAGGGAAATGTGAAGTCACTTAAAATTTTGACTTGACCAAGCCCTAGAAAACCCTTTAAACTATTTTATGAACTACTATTTACGCTCACGTTTGCGAAAAACGGCCACTTTAGGCTAATGTATGTGAAAAGCTTCACATTCTCACTTTAAACTGTAAACATTAAATCCGTCTTTCTTAAAATTCCAGTAAGAAATCTGTGGAGTTTGTGCACTCCCAGAAGGCAGAGCTAGGATGCGAGCTTGTAGGATCATGGACGGTATCTGTGGGAGACATGGACCAAGCCCTGCACCTGTGGCGCTACGTGGGCGGCTTCGAGAAGATCGACAAGGCGAAAGTTATGTTCAGAGAAAACCCAGTGAGTTTCTGTAAACATCTATATTATATTAGATACTCTTTATTTTTATATTGGAGAGTATACATATTTTATTAAGTCTTTTTGTACCTATAGAATAAATAAACTCAAGTAAACATTTATTCAGTCTTTTTCGTCAATCACTCTAATACAAAGAAAATAGCTTGTTTTATTCAAAGAAGTTCTAATCTATATTTCCATTTTTTTGTTTTGTTTTGTTGGACATTTAAAAATGACAACAACTTTTTCCTGATACCAGTTTTTAAAAAACAATATGTTGGTCTGAGGGGAGCTTAATCTATCCCGCGTAAATATCCATCCAGTGGTTTCGAAGATTAGCGTTAATTAATATACATAGGGACAGACAAAAATTTTTTTCTTTTTTATTTATTTTATTTACCAGTTTATGTACACGGAAAATGTATACAGAGATTCATAAAATAAAAATTGTACAAAGGCATTACATATAACAAATTTTATCAAATCGGTTGTGTAGTATGGAGGTGCAGTTTTAAGTTTTGTAAAATTATACTATATGTATTGATATTTCCTTGTTTCTAATCTAATAACATTAATCAGTCGGAATATCGCAGGATGTCATCTTAGTACAAAACTCTTAAAACTTTTTTTTTTCATGTTTAGGATTACCGCGCAATGGAAAAGGAACGCGGGAACTTCGTGCGATCGCGGCACTTGCAGTATCTGCTGGCCTTCAGCTTCTGGCCCAACGGTGAGCCCCGCTCACCACATAACATCTACGAGATTAGGTCCTACAGGTGAGGTACAATTAAACCACCCAAAAGATGTAGTTATAAATCATTTGTTTTTTAAAAAGTTAGAAAACTCGGCGGCTCAGCGGAAGTGCGCATTGCTAGCGTTTTCGCAAGTAAAGCGACACCGGGCGTGGCCCGCACTTCGATGGGTGACCACAAGTGGCATAAAAAATTCTCGAGCTCCTCCGTGCATCGGAAGGCACGTATAAGCCGTTGGTCCCGGCTTTCATTATTGTATGGCAGTCGTCAAGCGATGTCAGATGCCTCTAAAAATCTGACACCAGTGTTGGCCACTTACACACGAAAAACAATTGGCTTGTCAAGTAATTTTTAAAAAGATCTGATTCGCATTCCTTACCATGGAATAGCCTCTAGGAGAAGCTTTCTCTAATCAGATTTTAAAATAAGGTCTTACTTATTTAGATATTTGCAAAAATCCCATTGACCTTCATTTTCAAGCAAGGTCAAGCTTTTTTGAGGAAGTGACGTCACAATAAAGATTTTTTTGAGTAATGTTGGCAATTTCCACTTTCAGTACTGTACTGAAGCGCCATTTTTTAAACGCGGTGTCACCTAAACGACTGGTTTTTCTATACAAAAACCGTGCGTTTAGTGACTCTACGTTTCAAAAATGACACCGCTGTATTATATGTCGCACTGTCACTGTCATCTACCAACACAACAATTTGACAACAACCAACACAACGACAGTAATTTAAACAGTAGACATTGACAGTTGACAGATGTCCTTGTTTTTTTTAGTGCAGGCATAGGAAAAATGTAAATTTCGAATGATGTGTGTCGTCACTTCCGGTGTAATGTTTAAAATTAAATAAAAAATCTTGATAACACGTAGATTTTTTTATTCAAATGAGTTTCTTAAAATTGTCTATATTTTCAATTAAAGGCACCTTTAACACTTATATTTTAGTTGAATACCCAATTGAGGCGTTTTCTTTTAAAAAAAAATTGTTCTTTGGGGAATGCTTGGTTGATCCAACTAAAACTTTGTAACTAACTAAACGGCAGGTAATTTTGGGATTGTTTTATCTCGCTTGGAAGATTACAATGTAGGCAGGTAAGCAGGCACCTTCTATATGGTTTGTGATTTCTTAAAATGCAGAACATTCAATTTAGTAACAGGTACGGATAATATTATGGTGCTGATACTGCTGATCTATTCCTATTCAAACTCCGGCCGATTACGAAATTATTGTAGAACTCCAAGATAGTTTTTCCGAAAGCGCCAAAACTAGTGAAGTGGCAAAAACCCAGAACTGTCATATCGTGTTTTTGTCAACTCCCCGTCCGGAAACGGGCGGGCCAGTGTTGCCACAGTTCCTTCACGTGACATAGATGCCGCAGCAATCACATAAATTGATCTGTCAAATTTTCATGATACGAGTTTGTCTTTGGAATATATACAAACAGCCTCTTTTTTGACAGAACGATTTAAAAGTATTATGCGCCATCTTTTGGCAATGTTTTTAACCTCATTTTTTTCACTGGAAAACGAAGTTATCAGTTCCAGGCCAGATTTCATTGAGCTTGAAAAGTAAATATTTCTATTTTTCAGTTTTACTTAAAATAAGTTTGAAGAAATTGTAAAATTTACAAGCACTTTTTGTGAGGTATTTACTACCAAAGTACTTTTAGTGACAAATGACAAACGCGACGGTGTTGCATCCTAAAAATTGTTTATTTGTCACAAAAACAAAACTAGGTCTATGTTTGTCACTACCGACTCACACAAAAAATTAAACTATACCAAGTTTTTTTTTTGACGTGACAACGTCTTATAAATTGGTTTGCCGGGTGACACTTCAAGAAACTGCGTTACGCTCCGCTCACGTTATGCGCTCACAATGAGAGCGAGTGAGAGGCACGCGTCCCTTCCACTCGGGCATGGTTAGCCCGCCTAAGAGCGAGAGAGACAGACATAAAAAGTCGTTGTCACGTAAAACTTTCGCCCGTATACCGACTTTACAGGCAACCAATTTTTTTTTATAGCCTACTAACTGTACCAAGATATTAGATAATATAATTACTTACGTAACAGATACCTAACCCAACGCCATATAAACTATTGGAGGGCCCGTAAGTAGGCAAATCTAGTAGCCCAAGAGCCCGAGATGGCCAGGCTAGTTAAATAATAAAATCTAGAAGTTTCTCTGTGTATGTCCACTAAACAGGGAAGAACGATCCCAGGCTATGAAACTTGGGTCGCGGCAGGCACGTGCTTTCCATAGAGACTCAAAGACATTGTCTACCCGGAGATTCCCAAATATATGCGCATTTTTTTATTTAAAAATAAATTATAATAGGCCCTATTTTCAAATAAACGCGCGCTTTCCTGTCCATCGCGCCATATGCTGGCTACGTACTCGCTTACCTAGGGTAGGTATACGTATATATATATATACGCAGTACTCTAGGCAGCTACGTAGAAGACAATTCTCCATAGTGTCTCGATTTACACACATTCACAGTGCACGGATAGGAATTTGCATCTGTAGTGTGAACGTCTATGTATTTCATCGACGCACACACACGTGAAATTTCCGCACACATAACTAATATCTAAGACAAGAGCTGATGCATGCCATTTTTAAAACGCGTCAGTCGTAAACAAAGCAAATTTTTGTATAGAAAAAAACCATTAGGTTAGTGAAACGCTGATTTTCAAAAATGGCCCTTATCTTTAAGCTAGTTCTATCTCAATAATCAACGTTTTTTATCTCTTTTCACTTTTGACCAATAAGGAATGATATCGATTTTGAGCCTTTTCATTTGTTCCGTGATATAAAACTAGAAAGTTATTGGTTCTCGCTGGTTCTCGCTTGTGTTACGCTTCCAATTTAAATACGCGGAAGATGTTCGAGGATAAAATGAAATTACGTAAACTTTTGTGTTAGTCGTATATATTTGATTTGTTTCTTGTCCAATGATAATTATTTGCATTGTTGCATTACAAATGATTACGATCTGCTCTGAACTTTTGTGTTAGTCGTATATATTTGATTTGTTTCTTGTCCAATGATAATTATTTGCATTGTTGCATTACAAATGTTTGCGATATCAAATGAAATTAGGAGAAAAACTTTATTACCGGTTTAAAACAACGCTTTAATGCAATGGAAAGTTTTTCATGTAAAAGTTGTGCACCAGGTGTTTGTTTGCTAACTTTTGAGTACAAAAGAGCAATAATCATAAATGGCCAATGCCAGCCTATTTTGGATTTCATTCAAACAAGCGGTAAGCTAAAAAGAACATTTAATAGTATTAAACAATGTGACGCGTATAAGTGGCTCTCGGGATGTAAACATATAAATAGGGTCAGTTCAGTCAGAGAGTTTTTTTTGTCCCACTGCTGGGCAAAGGCCCCGCAATTAGTCTATCCTGCAATAATCGGTGATGCACGTCCCTGGGTCGCGGTGGCTTTGGCAGGTAACAGGCAGCAAAGGTGTGTAAAATTGTGTCTCAAAATTGTTATAGTATAAAGCTTAGTTTCATTTATTTTATAAGTGATAATCTTAGAAATCTCCTCGTCCAAAGTCAGACACTTAGTACGGTTCCAACCCCCTGCCAGACACCCTTAAAGTAGGGTTAATTTTACCTATACTTTAGTCATAGTATAAAAGCTGAATTTTATATATGTTACTTGGAGAACTATAAAATGATGTTTCCTCGGTAGCCAGGCAGTTTCGATGGTTCCCCTATGTTGCCAGACACTTGAAGTTACATAATAGGTACGAGCGCGAGGGATGTATGCGTAAGTGGGTGAGAGTGAGATAGTGCGTTCGATCCACGGCGATCTTCAATTGAGCATCTGCTGTCTTATTCTGGCCATAAATATTGTAAAAAAGCAAAAATATCAAATTTTTTACAAACAATACAAGTTATTTTATTGCTTACCTCTTCCATGACAACACTTTATTATTACAACTGGATAACAAGTATTTTATAAAAACTGCACAAATAATTAATAAAACGTTTGCTGTACGAACGACAGTTCACTATCAGCTGTGTTATACACTGCGCATCAGCTTTCTTAATGGCCATAAATACTGTTATGATTAAAAATAAACAAAATATTAAATTTGAAAATGGAATCCCTTACTTTTATATGATTTTTCAATGTGTTTTCTTATTTTGGCGCCAATATATTGTGCAATATTTTGCGATATTAAAATGGAGTGGGGTGATAAAGAGAACCGAATCGCTGAAGAATGACCGTCGTCTAGTCCCGATCTCAATCCGCTGGATTATGATTTATGGTCAGTTTTAGAAAGCTACTTGCGCTAAACGCCATGATAATTCGGAGTCCCTAAAACAATCCATACGATTGGCAGTGAAGAATTTTCCCATGAAAAGAGTGCGTGCTTCTATTGATAACTGGCCTCAACGTTTAAAGGACTGTACCACAGATTACTAATAAGTTACGTAACAGATACATCACTTCCCTACAAACGCCAAATACCTACGCTTTATTTAACTAAACTTTCTAGCTGTCAAGCGACGCGAGGAAATATGAGCTTAACTGCTTTGACTCAACGGAGCGTTTTAAGTGCACAGCGGGCGATGACGTCGGCCGTTGTGAGATTACCTTAGGGTTGACTCAATGTTGTAAAATACAAAAATAAACGTGACACATATTTATGAAATGAAATTTTATTAAAAAGGATCTATAGATGATTTGACTTTAAAAGTTGTGACGTAATAAGAGCGTGTGATTTTCATAGAAACTTCATAAACTGTGGATGTACCGTACATCGCATTGAGAAACAATCGATATTGAGTAATTCGTTATAGCATACTTTCTAGTTGAGCTCGGTGGCCCGCACTAGCACTTTCGCATGTAAACCGGCATCGGGCGTGGTCCGCACTTGGTTGGGTGACCACAAGTGGCATAAAAAATGAATGAAAAATCTGAAACCAGTGTTGGCCACTTACACACACGAAAAACAACAACATATACTATCTGGATACAGTACATTGATGTTAAACTTTCGACGTTCAGTAGGACAGTCAAACTTCATACCTACAAAATAATCTGATTGGACTAGACAGTACCAAATCCTATTCTATACGACTACCTACTTTTTAACGAAAAAAAACCACTTACTTTCCTCGTCTTTTGGCAATGTGAAAAACGACAATTCTTTATTGGTTCTTTGATTTTGACATTGGAATACCGCACAATAATGTCTTGACATTGTTAAATAAAACGCTAGTTTATAAACAAACAATAACTTTGTTTTAAACAAAAAATACGCAGTAAGCAAGTCTCATGCACGCGACTACACAGGCCGGAGTGCGGCGCCCCTTTGCCACTTGGGCGTTAGAAAACACGGCTAGCCGGTAGGTACATTTTGAGCGATCTTGATCGAGTGACGGAGGCCTGACTGTACTGCAGCCGATGGAGACCACTTCATGTTTTAAATTGTTTTATATTTATGTATTATACTTACGCATTGTAAAAGTAATAAATGTAATTTGCAATAGATTTTTTTCTTTTTACTATATGTATGGCTAGAATAAGACAGCAGATGCTCAATAGAAGATCGCCGTAGACCGAACGCACTATCTCACTCGCACCCACTAACGCATACATCCCTCGCGCTCGTACCTATTATAGAACTTTAATGTGTCTGGCAACATAGGGGAACCATCAACCAAGTATCATAACCTGGGATCGTTCTTACCTGTATAGTGGACATACACAGAGAAACTTCTAGATATTATTATTTAACTAAGCCTGGCCATCGCGGGCTCTTGCTCTATAGAGTTCAAATGTCAAAAAAGTGACAAAGAAAGTGATGAATTATCTTTTAAAATATTTATTGCATTATATAAAAGTCATATTTAATTAATAAGAGTACTACTTTTTTTAAATAATACACATCGGTGTGGTTACTCTTATTAATTATTTGCATGTGTGAGTGCTGCAGCAAGAAAAAAAAGTCAAAACTCATTGGTTTTTTTTTCTTCCGAGCAGTCTAAAGCCGGGCACGATGATCGAGTGGGGCAACAACTGGGCGCGCGGGTTGACGTACAGGCGCGCACAGAATGAGGCTTTCGCCGGGTACTTCTCGCAGGTCGGTCGCCTGTACAACGTGCACCACATCTGGTGTAAGTAAAACTGATTTTTTACCTTGTCTCGTTGTATTCACTGAATTTCATTATAGTTACGATATTTCTTTCTTATGCATCACATTCTTTTGTCTGGAGACTTTCTCCAAAACTCAATTATTTTACTTCACTTGTTCCAGTGAAAAAATTACCCGAAGTATTTCCTCATCATATTATATGTAGGTAGATTATGAGAAATAGAAAAGGTCAAATTTGATATCCAATATTCATTACTCGATTGCGTCACGCTTGTACGTATGGGACCGCTCTGCAGCCTAAACGGCTAGATGGAGTTAAGATAGGTGTATTCGTCTTAATTCTAATGAGTGACATATATCAAAAGGCAGTCGAGTTTTGTTAATAATGAGTTGCTTCCTTCCCAGGCTACAAGAACCTGCAGGCCCGCCGCGAGACCCGCGAGAGCACGTGGCGCAACCCCGGCTGGGACGAGTGCGTGGCCTACACCGTGCCGCTCATCCGCGAGATGCACTGCCGCATCCTCGAGCCCACAGAGTTCTCGCCCACACAGTAAACGACCATTGTACAGCGACTAACGTTTGTAGCCTTGCGGTATGTATACTTACTATTTTAAACAGCCTCAGTATCTACCGCCTTCGAGTATTTTTCATGCACAAATACGGATACGGCGATCAAAGTAATAATAGTAATCGAAGAAATTATAATTTTGTTATTGTGAAAGAATTAGTAGTACTGTAGATATCGCAAGGATTCAAATTTAAGAGAAGGCTAGGAGTGTATTTTTCTATTTCGTCATATTGGGTTCAACTTTTTATTACCACTAACTTTAAGTTCCTAAATAAAAATAATGAACTGAAACATCCTTTTTGATCAGGCAGTAGGAGAAGTGAATCTTAAGCTATTGTAATAAGGTTCTACTAGTAACGCTATACAGAAAAAATGCGATTCTAGCCATTTTCTATATAAGGAACTTAGGCAAGATACTCCTGGTAAGACGATTGTAATAGTGTCGGTTGATGATACAACTTTTCTTTTAGTGGTTAGCAATTTTGTATACAATGAATTTCTCATGGCATATCTTTTGTCAGACCAGGTGTGACATAATACAGTGTAGGTGCAATCCTCACCTTAGAGTATATGTATAATATCAACATTTTAGTCTAGCCGTTGTTGCATCTGCCTTTCTTCTGTGATTTTTGTTATCAGGATAATCCACAGATTTGTAGTCTGCAGGATAAATATAATCACTACTAGACTAGTTAAGCGGAGGTATCCTTTCGTCGCTTCATACGCATTATGTAAAATGGATAGCGAAAAAGAAAGTTCACGTGGATGTCTTGTTAAGATTCCTAATTTTGGTGGGGTATCCACCCCATTACGAAGGCTATCAAACATGGGTTTCTGGAGTTGAGACTCTTAGCTAGTTTTAGACTCGCTTTCTAGTCACCATTTTTACCGTATGTTAGCTTGAGTCCTGATCAAGCTACCGCCAAAGTTTAATCGCTATTCTTTACTTTAGAATTGATGTATGATAGCTTTTGTATACACATGGATTTGATTTGACATAACGATGCGTGTGGCAGTGTTGAATTTATGACATTCGTAGAGAGGTTTTAATATGTAAATAGGTAAATCAATTATAATGGAAATGAAATTAGAACTAAGATATCGATGAAGAATAATCAAACAACGATACAAAGCCGCATTTGAAAAATGGCTGTCAAATCATAGTGCTAGGATTGCTGCGAAACAAGATCAGTTAACTCGGTTTTACTGAGGATTTAATGAAACGGAAAAGCTAAATGGTTCAGGAATATCGCAAAGTGCCATTGATTGGAAGAATAAAAAAATCTCAAAGGGGGCTCCACTCCCGCGCAATTGGTGTCCGTGAATTCAAACAAGTGAGGCTCTCGTTATTAACATTGAACGTTGTCAGCACATGTACCATTTTCTACCTTCTGTTTCATTTGAGTATGTTTTAAAAACATTTTGTTGAGTATTTTCTACAAAAGTGGAGCGGGTTTATGTACTAATTAAAATGAAATAAATGCACAACTCTAGCGTCTTCACTCAATACTTAGTGCATATGCTCTGCCGGTACCTACTGTAACAACAACACACATGTAATATTTAAAATAAGTGGAGACGCTGCTTTTAGTTAGTAGGTAACTATTAATCAGTTTATAAAGCATTTAAGTACATAATTATGTTGATCAAATTCTACTATCAAACTTATCGTTTTGATTTAGAATAAGGTTTACTTTATTTACTCTATAATGTATTTGTTATCATTTTGTTTCATATTTTTATGTTGATGTAGAAAATATAAGTAGTTTTTTTATAGTTCTAAGTGCGTTTTATTTCCAATTTTTAACAGGCAGTTTAACAATAATGGAAGCTGCATAGGCTTCCATTTTTGTTTTATCAATTTCAATAAATACTTTATATCTGATTTAAATAATACCCTTTAGATATGGTGTAGTTAATGTACGTTAAATCTTATAGGTTATATTATGATTTGATGCCATGCATCAAATAATAAGCGTATGATATACTACAAGTTAATTTAGAAGAAATAATAACACAGCAATTATTCGTTTCTATTTTATTTATTTTCAGTTTGATTTTTTCATTAATAAGATTATATTACAATATAATAATTATGATAATATTATTAAAACTACAAGTCGATTGTGTTATTTAAATATATAACAAAAAAATAAAAGAAAACAACAACGGTGCACTGAGCGGGCCGCTAACAGTCGCAAATAATAAAAAACGGGCGGCGCCGGCGGCCGCGCACCTTGTCATACCTCTGTCACAATATTGCTAACTACCTATCGGTGATAAACGACTATACAATGGTAAAATATAAAAATCATTTAGTACAATGTACATAATACGTGATTTCTAACTACGAGTTTGGTACTTCTATATCGTAATAATTATTTTGTCGGTCGAAAGGTTGAAGGGTGAACTAACTCTAGACGGCTAAGTAGTGGGAGTTGGAGAAGGAGACTCGCCTACGCACTACTCGTGCCCGACGCCGGCGCGGTCGTACGCGTGTCGACAATAAATTAATTTACAATAAATATCCTTCATAATACTTTGTAGTTGAAGATCTAACGAACTAAAGACTGCTCGGCGACCGGGCAGAGGACTAACAGCGAGCGAAATACTACGCGCCTAACGTTAAGTACCGACCATCTATTGCACGCAAGCGAAGTTACAGCTCACAATTTCAATTCCGTAGTGCCTCGGTTCCAGGTATTGCTATCTTTGTCGAGCGCAGCGATGGACGTGGCACATATGCCGGTCAAGCCAGACTCGGCTCCTCAACAATAAGAAATCGCAAGTGTTTCTTCTAACTTACACTTGTCGTATCAGATCTCTCATAACTCGGAAAGATATAGTAATATAAGCAGTGTCATTGCCAAAGGCTCTGTACAAAAATGATTTTCTGTCATTTTGATACTGAAAGAATTATCCATATGAACAACGATCACCACCGCTTCGCTCTCCATACACCGGCCTAGAATGTATGTACAGTGACAGGATGACGAGTCGAGTTAGGCTGTGTCTAGAAATTATTGTCATTTATTTGGTCAGTTCAGGAGGAGGAGATTGTGGAAGCTACTTCAACTGACGATGCACAATGACATCACCGTTCGCCAAACAATCGATGGCATTGTGTATCAAATCTATAAAAACAGCTACAATTTTGACCAACTTCACTTTTTACACCTATTCCTTAGGTCGTGAAACCCGTCAGCAATAAAATCGCGAACTCAATACTATACGATCACACCATGTGATGCTTACAAGCAATGTGATATTGGAAGATAATAAAATTTATCAAGTAAAAATTAATTTAAAAAATACCATAAACTAAATTTGGATATTTATGACTATTTTCGGCGTTAAATTAAATAACATATAATAGTCTATACATGACTGGTAAGCTTATTTGACAATACAAATAGTGTATTAGGATTCTAAGTAAAGAAAAATAGCACATAGTAGTAGACCTCGGGGCGAGGTCTCGCCTCGCACTTCCAATTTACACGAATATCGCACCTTACAAAAAGTAACAAACTATGTATAATAGTTAATTATATATTATTGTTCTTTATATACAAAACGCCGCGCCCCACACGTCTCCGCAATTTAAGGCAAATTGTGTTCATACATACACATATAATACTATATATAAATTTATTATATTTACAAAATATAACAGCTGGCAGTCGGTTACACAATAAACAGCACCTGCATTTTTGTTACAATTTAGTAAAGCATGCTACACGTTTAAATGGTGACGAAAATACAGTTTCAATTCTTAATCAAAGACAAATAAGTTTATCAGACAATATGTGAACCAAAATCTAGGCCAAACAAATACAGTCCAATTTTTTACTAAAACAATTTACACACGAAACCTTTGTCCTAAAGTAAAAACTAATGATATGAATATTATAATTTTGACTATCTACTGTGTAAATAATATAAACTGTCGAGTTGTCTCGGCCGAGCGCGGCGGGGAGCGGCTGTCATGAGCAGACTACTTCTTCTAATTTACTGCCAAGGTAATCTCTTAAGCGTAGTTTGCGGGAGCTCCCGGGTTGCACTACTTGTTACTAACAACATTTCACGTGTTCTCGGCATTTTCAAATTTAAATTTTTCAACCTTGTTTCGACAGTGTCGAGATGAAAAATTAGCTAAAATCACTAGAAACTTATGATAAACTACATATTATACAAGAGTAGATCAAGAATACTAGGTTTTTATTTAAGCCTTTAGTTATAATCATGCTCTCAACGGATCTCTGTTCAGTCATTTTTGTTACGTATAGTAACATAGCTTTTTTAAGATGGACGGCCTAACGAGAATATTTGCTTGATATTCTTTTACACTAATATATGCCAAGATTAAAATTCTTATGTTTAAGAGATCGATCGTTTAAGACATTTTCAATTTAATTCAGATAATTTGGTGTGGTTTCAACAATATTTATACATAACCAGTTGCTTTCATTTTAATAGAACAAAACTGACAGAACAGGGCCACACTCGAGTTAAATAACTAGGTAATAGAAAAGCGTCACATTCTCGCATCCTCGTTCATATTCACTACACTGTCAGCACGATCTCTGCATCATTTCCACATCAGCATACAAATATCTATGTTGGCAACAATATGTCTCTGGGATTTCGAACCTTAAAGCGTGTTTGTGATATTTAAATAAAGAGGTTTGAACATTCTTAGTATTAAAAAAGTAATGCCCAAAACGTTGGCTGTACAGAATAAATTACAAGCGAAAACACCAGATACACATTGCAGTTTGTTCAACGGCTGGATCGACGGGTCCGCGGCAGGCGACAGTGCGCACAAATATCAAAACGCGAACTCGCTGTCGGTCCAACCGCACGTTACAAATAAATTAATTATGGAGTGCAATAAACTTAATAGTGAAGTATAGGAAATGCCCTCCCGAGCCAACGCTCTTCGTAAATACTGACACACATTTATTGGAAGACAACAAAACACCTTAATTTTAAAACAAGGATTTGCAAGCTCTCGCCCATCCCCGCTTCTCGAGTCAAAGTCTATATGACTAACGCAACAGGATAAACAAAATGAAAATTCTGACAAAACTATACCTTTTTACCGATTTATTCGACCGACAGTGTTGAAGAAGTCTTATTTCCGTAACAAATAATAAATCACTTTAAACCACAGCTTTTAACTATCGTAACGTAATCAACATTCAAGAAATTATTTATTTATATCGGTCGAATGTATTTAAATTAATATTTTTATCGTAGGAAAGCCTATTCATTTGTAAATGAAATCCTATAAAACGACAATGACTCTTAATTTTGCCATAGACTGGTTCCACGGAAGGGCTGGTACAGTCTCAGTACTCAGAATGGGACATGGAAATCTAATGCTGTTGCCAAACATTTGGAAAAATAATTAAGTTGACTGTTACAATGCACAATCAACAAACATAACAAAATTATATTTTTCACACCACATCGCTTTTGTTGACGCGTCGTCATCGCGTTGAATTGAAGGGAATGAAAGGCAGTCAGGTGAATTTGGTTCCATATAATATACTGACTCTGTTCACACGTTACTGACGGCCCAGATTGTGAGGTGCTAAAAGTGCGTGTGTAACCTAGCCCTTTTGATATGCAACCAATTAAAACATGAATCTATCAGCGAAATTACAAAAATTACATAATAACCAATATAAAAATAAACATTTGGCAAGAAATTGGGTAGTTCACATAAATGACAATCAATTATTTATTCCTAGGCCTTGAATCTAGAAAGCAATTGTTTGCCCAGTTAATCGTGAGAAAAAACTATGATGATCTTAGGCCACGTGATTTCTGTAACAGCTATTCTAAAGCAAAATTTGTATTTAATTTTAGTCTAGTTACGTGGTAGCTCATCGCGTGGGTTATTTTCACTACACTTTCCAAGAAACGAGTATAAAAGTGAACAAATGGCGTGAGTTTAGGCGAAGAGTTTGACTGGCCATCAAACTTAGGGTGTGCAGAGGGATTAACTAGCGTGTCCCTATCACAACTTTGCGTGTGAACGGCTAATATAAAATTCTACAACTTCAGAAAATGGTATGAAACAGAGGTAAGATGTATTCATCAATACGAACGTCTCTAATACTAATATGGGACCGACTCCGAAATCGCAAAGATAAAAATCTATTGCTGAATGAACAGTAGGGTACTGTGTCGATATCTAATTGTATTTCTCCGCGATTGCAGGGCTACCCAAGAAAAAGTATGTTCGTATTGACGACTACATTGAACCCCTTTCACTACACCCTACCGTTCTCTGAATCTAACAAACTGGGCCTCCGGCGGAGTGGCTCGCAGTGTACTAGTGAGGAGTGTTGGCAACAGCATTACGTTGGGGGCGCACTAGAGCGAGCCGGCGGGGAAGCTGGCCGACGAGTTGCTGTGCGCCAGCGACAGCATGGAGCCCGACAGCGACTGCTCCTCGTCGCCGTAGCCCTCCCGGCTGCCCTCGGCGATCGCCATCGCGCTGCAACAACGCATGCTTTCTTATAAATCACCGAACATGCTAGTAGGGCGTTCGAAAGCCGCACAGCTTTTTAGACTAATAAGTTATCGTAATAACCACTAGTTCAATGTGATATAGCAAGAAGATTGCTACAAGATTCTGACGTGGGTATCTCCAAGGGAGGTAATCAGGGTTCTGCCACTCAGAGATTCTTTAGGAATAAATTATTATGATACAAAATACAATTTTTTTTTATATCCACTTGGGTAGCCAAGATGACTAAATACCATTAGCACACTTGACTGTATACTCAATCGAATCCAAGTAAACCCGATTGTATAAAAATCAAGAATATCAAATCGACACGAGTGAGAAACATAAACCTTTTTTATCTAGGGTGTGACAGGCGCAGATCCAGCCCTTAAAAAAAAATTGTACTACAGCCACCCAAAAATCAGCCAAATGCGATTAGGAGTACGATCTCACTCATGAACAATCATCATTCTCAATAGACCGTGAAAGTGAGACTTTACCGGTTACAACTAGTAAATTAAGGTTGTGGGCATGCCCACAGTGGCTAAATGTAAAATTGCTGCATATATAGTTTTAGTAATATCTATATTATTGAAGTAGTATACAATATAACTGGTATATATACATATTATAATTATCTTGAACTGTTGAATGAATAAATGAAAACTCTTTATTGCACCAATACACAAAAGAAAAAAATACAGTAGAAAATACTTATACAAAAAATAAATTAGGTACAATGGGCGGTCTTATCGCTTAGAGCGATCTCTTCCAGACAACTGTTTTATTTTATATTATGTATTTATGTATGTATTAATAATGTGTATTGTGTATGTATGTTTATCAATACATATAATAAAACAGTAGGAACCGCGTGTCTGTACATTTGATAAAATTACAAAAAATGGATGTGGGCGATAAGAAAACAGAACACAAAAAAGATTTTTTGGATTTTTTTGTCTGTCTGTCTGTTAGGTATGTACTCGCTAATCTTTAAAACTTACGCGGTTTTCACTAAAAGATTAAGCTCATCCCTGAGCAACATAAAGGCTTTGTTTCATCGAAATATGTTGTCAGATAAAAAAGTTAAAAGATAATTTTTCTATGGGCGATTGTTTGTCTGTTAGTACACGCCAATCTCAGGAAATACTGGACGGATTCGATTAAAACTTTTTTTATTATGTAGCTGTTAAGCCTGAGCAACATTTAGGCTATACTTGATTTTGGAAAATGGAACACCTGATGCAGAGCCTTAATGGTCCAGTTAAACTATAAGAAATAGATAAATGACGCCTTAGCAAAAGTTGTTTAGCCTGCTGAGCATTTTTTGTATAATTATAAAAATCGAAGACCTGGATCACCTGATGCAGAACCATAATGGTCCCTACGTATAATAAAACAGTAAAAAAAATGTATCTATACATTGAATATATTTAAAAAAAAAATGGGGCGATGGAGACTGTAATATAGTAAAATAAAAAATCTGTCTGTTTGTACACGCTAATCTCAGGAAATATTGGACGGATTTGAATGAAACTTTTTTATCAACATATAGGCTATAATTGATTTTGGAAAATGGAACACATGATACAGAACCCTAATGGTCCCGCTAAACTATAATAAGAAATATAAAAATAACGTCTTAGCAAAAGTTATTCAGCCTGATGACCATACTTATATGCTGGAGTTCTAAAGTCCACGCAAACGAAGTCGCGGGCATCAGCTAGTTATATATATATCTCTTTAAGCGCCTATCTCTAATAAATTTATTTGTTTTTCCTAAAGGCTGACTGGTAGAGAATGTATTAGCATTAAGTCCACCTTTTGTACCATTATGGTCAATAAAGATTTAATAAATAAATAATATGTAACTTGTATATATTATATGTATTGTATATATTATTAACTTTGGTTTGATTATATGCAACATTTATGTATTTATTTTAGTAAGTATTATACAGTAGTTTATCTTATGTAGTAATTATTAGTAAGTATTTATCTGAATTATACCCAACTATTTTTCCTTTTCCTATCCCATTATTTTAAACCTACATAAATTTCTCTAACAACCCAAATGTTGACTATTAGATAATGCTTTTAGCATTAAGTCCGCCTATTGTGCCATACAAATTGTATTTTGTACAATAAAGGTTAAATAAATAAAATGGTGGATCCGCGCCTGGGTGTGGCTGGTAGTGGTAACAGCTAACAGCAAATAGTCACCTGAAGCCGAGCCGGGCGCTCTCGCTGTCGAAGTGCTCGAGCTCGCGCTCGTGCCGCTCGTGCAGCGCGCGCGTGCGCTCCGCGCGCTCCGCCACGAACTGCGCAGACTCCGACTCCATCTGCACAGACACATTCAACTCAGTAACTCACTGTTTCATACACGACTAAACAAGACCCTTGCTAGCCAATAAATGGCCGGTATAACTAAACTGCCAGAACGACCAATGAAAATGAGCCTTACTGGATCACTTTGCCTATCTAGTCCATTGAAGGTGGCATTCGAAAAATACACGACGCCGATAGCGACTTTATGGATTGACAACTTCCATTCCCCTCAAACTTTGCTGCATTTAAAGATAACAAATATATTAACAACTAAGCATAGTTGATAGTTTGGTCAGAAATTTATTAGCCAACCCATTCGCGATATACACGCTGACTTTTCATTGGTTTCGGAGCCGAAGGCCACTTTATAAGGATTATAGGTGAGACCTGATTAGCTAGTCAAAATAAAAATTCAGAAACAAAAAATGTTGACTAAAACTTGAAAGTCAAATCGTGAGACCAATTAGTAGTACCGCCACCAGTCGCCGCCGCCCAACCGGGGGTCATCGAAGTCACGCGGTAGTTTTGGACGGACGCAACTACGTGGTCTCAATTGAAAATCACTTTGGCAACTTTTTTATCTTAAAAATATTACCTACCCCGTGTAGCACAATCTACTATTTTTAGAATAGCTCGATGGTTCGGCGGGAGTGCGCATTAGTTACGCTTTCGCAAGTGGTCTCCTCTTGGATGGGTGACAACAAATGGCATAAGAATATCTTGCTTCGGAAGGCACGTATAAGGGCCGCGCTACATTGGATTGGCATGGTATGGCATCGGAAGCGACGTGTCATTTCAAAACAAGCTATTATAACCTTTATGTCTAGTGATATAAGATGCATAACCGCCCGAGGGCGTCTTTTCCGCGGGAGTGCGCGGCAGGTCGCCGGCTGGCTCTCCACGTTCAAGCGGTTATGCATCCAATCCAATGTAGCGCGGAGGTATATCCCATTTGTTACCACTGGGGGCGGCCACCACTGGTGGCAGACGGGACAATTTTTATGTACACGTGTGCCAGATGCCACTACTCACGACGCCCCCACTGGTGGCGAAGGGCAATCGCCAATCATTTACAGTCTCATTTGCCCCCAGTGGTGGCGAATAAAACAACCTCTGGTTTCGATTCCCATTCGTCACCACTGGCGACTTGTTTTTGAATTTGTTCGTTTACATTTCCATTTGTTGCCACTGGCGGCAAAATTTAGATTTTAAAAAATGGTTAGAAATAAGTTGAAGAAATAAAGCTTAATTTTGATTATTCATTGGTGTTTAGTATTGTTATAATTCTTAAGTGACCTAGGAACATTTTAAAATTGAAATCTCTATCTTTTTTAACACGCTTTAATATAAATTTTCAGGAAGAATAACAGGTTAAACACAACATTAAAATTTAAAAAAAATTACTTAAATTATTAATAAACTGTCAGTTTCAATATACCTACAACTTTAACATATGTATGTAACTACTGGAGGCGAATGGGAATCGAAACAAGAGTTTGTTCTATTCGCCATCACTGGGGGCAAATGAGACTGTAAATGATTGGCGATTGCCCTTCGCCACCAGTGGGGGCGTCGTGAGTAATAGTGGCATCTGGCACACGTGTACATAAAAATTGTCCCGTCTGCCACCACTGGTGGCAAATGGGATATAACCTAGCGCGGCTCTAAGTCGTTGGTCCCGGCAGTCATCAGTTGCCAAGCTATGTCAGATGCCTTTAGGCAGCCTGAAAAATCTGACACCAGTGTTGGCCATTACTATTTTTATTTATTACATCATTTACACAAATATAAAAACTAAGCTGTGCGGTTTCCGGTAGAATAGGGCCACCCCAAGTCCTCCCGTGGATGTCGTAGAAGGCGACTTAGGAAATACAAACTAAACAAAGCTTAAAAACATCAGTGAGACCTCTCCAACCCGTCTGGCCAGCGTGCAGAGTGTAGGCCAAATCCTCTGGCTGCTCTGGCCAAGTATGGCTCTGGTAGTACAGAGAGTGTCGTATTCTTGTATCTTGTACCTTTTGCTCCAGCAGCGCCCGTCTCACGGCGACCCTGTCCTCGAGCTCGCGCCGCTCGCGGTTCCGTTGCGCCTCGGCCTGCATTTTGCTCTTGCTCTGGTACGCCGTCAGCATGTCCAGCTCGTGGTCCAGCTGCATCTTCAGCTGCTGGCATTCCATCTGAAATCAAACCAATTGCATTTCAATTAAGGAGGTCACCCACCCACAATGTGGTCTGACGACCTAACCAAGGTCGCCGGAAGGCGCTGGATGCAAGCCACTCTAGATCAGTCATTTTGGAAATCTGAATCTGAAAGCAGTGGACGTTATGCGGCTGAAATGATGAAAGTAGGTTATGTAGTTTAGTTATCATTATCACACTAGGATTGGCACGCTCATCATTCTGCTCGCCAATTCCCTATTTGGGGTCGGCTCTGATTGTGAAGTGTTTCCACTTCTTTCTGTAATTCACCATATTTGCACTAACCCCTCGTTCCTTCATATCTGTCCTTACACATTCTATCCACGCCTTCCTCGGTCTTCCTATCCCTGTGCAGCCCTCCACCTCCAAATGGACCATCCTCTTAGCCAGATGTTCGGAATCCCTCCTCACGGCGTGGCCATACCATGTGAGTTGATGGCTTTTTAACTTGTCCACTATTGGAGCAACTTTCAAACTTCCTCTTATATACGCTTAAACATACAAAAAAACACGAGCATATTCTTTTCCATCGTCTCTTAACCCTTAAACAGGCCCCGTGTGCACTGGCATTAAAACATATTTTTAAATATGGTGGGGTCTTAATTTTTACCTGTACAATGTATACCTAAGATCTGTTTCTAATAAATAATAAAATAAGGTAAAAAAAAAGTGGTCGTATTATGCACAATGCCTGTTGAGGAGCTTTCTGACGTTTCATAATTTATTTCCATTATCCATATTTATAATTAGGAACTGCATAGTTTGAACTTTGATCTCTTTACTGATAACAGGCAATGAATATTGTTTATTATAATGATTTGTAATATCAAAGTCAATGTGTCATTGTATATGTCACTGAACGTATATCGTTGCATATTTTATAATTAGATTTGCTTTTCTCTGGAAAAAAACTGCAACATTTAAAAATATTATTACTACCGATTCCCACCAGGATGGCTGTGGAAATATTTATCGACGCTTTGCCTAGAATGGATATATCATTATCGGAAGAAAACATTGCACAAATTGATAGATGTTTGAAATGTGGTCCTGCAACGGAATTTTTTTATTGCCGACGTGGTACTGCGGAAATAAATGAACTTTTTTGTAGAAACTGTGGCGGTGCCATTTTTTTAACCTTAGATTAAATTAATTTTTTTGTACGCTAATAATGTTATTTATGTTTAAAAAAAGGATAATTTAATTTTTGTTATGTTAAAAAAACGTATGTCATTTTTGTTATGTTAAAAAAACGTAGTTGGTTATTTTTATGTTAAAAAAACGTAGTATGTTATTTTAGTTATTAATGATTAAAAACGTAGAATGTTATTTTTATAAAAAAAAATACAATTATATTTTAATTTCAAAATGTATTAATTATGTGTATTTTATTATGTATAATGGAAACAGTGTCCATGTCATACCACTGCCAGACGGGCATAGGGCATATAATGACCACTTTCTTTGAATATTGATTTTTCCTAAAATGAAATGTTTAGTTAAAAATGTTTAGCTTCATACGAAAGATACAAATATTGGTAATTAAATAAAGTTTTAATCAATTAAAAAAAAAACAAAAATCACTATAAAACTCCAATTACCTAGGTGGTCGATAAATCGTACTATGCCTGATTAAGGGTTAAACTAACAGCATCATGCCTGAGTCACCGCCAACTTGCGTCGCTTCTCGTCTTTCATTCTCTTTAAGTTGACCCTACGAAACAAAACAGCCGTGCCGTTACTCACCATCTGGCTCTCGTCGAGGCGCACGGTCTGCTTCTGCAGCATCTCAGTGATGCTCTGGTCGTACTGCTCGCCGAGCAACACCAACTTGCGTCGCTTCTCGTCCTTCAGCGTCTTTATCACTTCTTTTTGTTGTTCCTGGTGGTAACAAGATAAATTGATCGATTAGGTCACTATTTGTACTAATCACGATTTCATGCTTTTTTTGGACAAACGGTAGTGTGGTGATAAGATAAAAATTACCAATGTAAATTGAACTATAAGTCGGTAAACACAATCTTAAGCAGACATGGGTAATCTAAGGCTTCTGTTTATGTATCGGCTCATTCGAATATTCTAGTCCGGAGTTACCCGTGTCTAATCTAAAGTAGGCTGTTGACTATTATAAAGGGACTGTGTAAAATATTTGTCGCTTCTGTACCTTGGCAGTCATCTGCAGTATTTGCGCTTTGAGCGCCTTATACTGACGTGTCTGGATCTTGCATGTCTCGCGAAACTGCTTGCGTATCTGCATTTCTTTTTGCTGTGAAACAAAGAAAATGAAATTTACACTAAAATCCTATATAGGTAACACAATACAAATACACACTAAGATGTTCACTCGTGGTTCAGACGGGTAAATAGTCGAGTGTAGTATGGTGCGACTGTGTGTAGAGCTGGGTGTTCCCAGCTTGAGAAAGCTCTGTCTTATGTAGTAAAGCGGATTACGCGAGACGTATCAGACGTTTCTCGCAGTTGAAGATTTATCTTTAAAAAAGTTTATTTAACCCCGCGCATCACATGGCGGTTTTTGACACAATATTCGTAGTATTGCACTGATAGTCTTGCCGACTGAAATAAACTGAGATTGAAAGAGTGGAAAAGTCTATAAGAACCGGCAATGAGAACAGAATAGGGAGGTTATTGTTATATGTCAGTCTTTATAAATTGTAGTCAACACATAGACGATTCTGACGAATAAGCTATATTATTGTAAATTTTCATTAAAATCCATTCAGTAACGTTTTTACGTGGAAGAATAACAACATCCATCCATACTTACAAAGTTTCGCGCTTATAGTATTAGTAGGATAGTAGGATAACATCACATACTTTGAGGCTCTTGGGCTGCTGTTTGAGCTGCAGCGCGTGCTTCTTCCTCAGCTCGTGCTCGGCGCGCTGCATGTACTCGCGCTGGTTGGCGAGCTCGGTCGCGTGCTGGTTCAGCAATTGCTCCTCTCTGAAAACATTTGTTCAGACGTTATGCTCCACTTACTAAACAAACGCCCGTACCGAAAACTTTAGAAATTTACCGGAAGGGTGCAACCGTACATTTCGACGAGTGTGTTGTTATGACAGTCACCATAAAAAAAAATCCTACACGTACACATACAAATTACTTGTTTTCTAATAAAGTTTTCACGTTTCAGGTATTCCCGAGTATCATGACCTTTAGCCATGAGGAAAAAATATATATTATACAGCTGACTTTTCATTGGTTTTGGAAAAAAAATGTCGTTTAGTAAAATTCGTCTATATACGAAATCCAAATCTGTGTAGACCACGTAGTTACGCCGGTCTAAATCTGCCGCGTGGCGTGACCCCAAGAACTCCGGCCGTCCGTCCGGCGGCGCTTGGCGGCGTTACGACTATTTTGATCTCACGATTCTACTTTCGAGTTTCAGTAAAAAAAAATGTTTTAAATTTTTTATTTTAACTTGCTAATTATGTTTTACTAAGACCCCTCTATAAAGTTGTCTGGCTCCAAAACCAATGAAAAATCACCGTGTATAAACCGGCTAGCGAGTGCAAAATGATGTATGTATACTAACCTGAGCGCGTGCACGCCCTTCTGTTGACGGTACTCCAGTTCCTGCGTCTTCTCGTGGTGCCGCAGCAGCATGGCGTGCGCTTGCTCGAGCTGCTGTTGTCGCTTGTTTAGTTCCTGGACAACAAACAATGTTGAATACATTTATAGTTGCCGAATTTCGATTGAATTGAAAATAATAACCGGACTAGTGCGAGTCGGACTCGCGACCAAGGGTTCCGTACAATTATTTAAAAAAAAACACGTTCGTTGTATGTGAGCCTCACTCAAATATTTTTATTTAGATGGTCGGACAGATAGACGGACGGACAACGGAGTCTTAGTAATAACTCTATTACTAAGACTCTGTTTTTACCCTCTGGGTACAGAACCCTAAAAAAAAGATTATTTCGAGAGTCCTACTTGACATCTTTACCAAGTTCTAAAGGCAGTAAAGAATGTGTAGGGTATAAAGAGTAATTTTTATTATCTTTCCAGTTTGTTCCTGTACAAAAACAACAAAAAAAATCCTACATATTATCTTTACAAAGTTCTAAATGCGGAATGACTTTTTTGGGCATAAAAACATTTATATTTTTACTTGTGTAGGCCTGGCATAGGAGCATTCTACGCATCTGAACTCTCTTCTTGTAAGTTGTACACTCTTGACAGAGTGATCGTGATATGGTTCGGTTGTTCGTCCATGGCCGCTACTCTTACTATTTTTCTACTACACATATTTCTGTCTGCGGCTTTTTTGGAGCATTCCGTTACTGGGCACTGTGTTACAGCTTTGACAAAAACTCGTTAAGAGACCGAACACGTGAGTTTGCCTTCAATCCGACCCCGTATCACTAAATGCTCGATAGTTTTCGTAACTGCAGTCCTGTCTACTTGCTGACTTTTAATTGGTTTTGGGAAAAAAACAATACGTACATGTACGTAATCCAAATTTGTTTATGACTTATGATAAAAAAGTTGCGAAAATGATATCGAAAAAGATCAAGTAGTTACGCCTGTTCAAAACTGCCGCCGCGTGACTGGCGTGACCACATGTGAACACCGGCCAGCCGGCCGGTGGCGCCTAGCTGCGGTACTATTAATTGATCTCACGATTTTACTTAACATTTTTTGTTTCTAAATTGACTAGCTTTTTAGGTTTTACTAGCGATCCTTATGAAGTAGCCTTCAGCTCCAAAACCAATGAAAAATCACCGTGTATATGAACCGTCACAGACCTCTCTGAGCAGCTCCTGCTCCTTGTGGTGCGCGGCCAGCATGCGGCGCCGCCGGAACCGCCGCAGCTCCAGCTCGAGGTACTCCCGCTGCGAGCGCAGCAGCCGAGCCTCCTCGGCCGCCTCCGCTTGCTTCAGGTTGTCCTTTTGCGATCTGCAATTGATTATGTTGCAAGATTGGTATTGGGGACGGAGCTACGTCAGGTTTCAAGGGTAGCCTGCATCTAGTGGCATGAGCAGTGCGCAAGTTTCAATGGTAGACTGCGTGGAATTTCAAGGACAGGCTGGGTGACGTTTCAAATTGACTGATTGCACGAAGTTTCAATGGTAGACTGCGACAAGTTTCAATTGCAGACTGCGTCTAGTTTTCTGTGCACACTGCGTTAAATTTCTAGGGTGAACTGCGTAAAGTTTTAAGGACAAACTAAGTTTCGCAGGCAGACTGCTTAAGGTTTAGACTATGTCTAACTTGTAAGAAAGTGCGTCTTATTTAAGAGTACCTACGGTAAGCTGTAAGAGCAGGCTAGCGGAGACTGTAAGTTATTCGCGATGTTGCATATACTCACTGCAGCGTGGCGTCTCTCTGCCGCTTGGGCGTGGCGTCGTCCATGCTGAGCTCCTTTTTCCAGCGCTCCTTGTTGGCCTTGTACTCGCGCTTGCGCTGCGCCTCGAACGCCTTGCGGTCCTGCTCCTGTTTCGTAGTGATGTCCTTGATCAGCTTCTTCTCAGCCGCTGCGTTCTGTTTCGTCTTGCGTTCCAGCTCTTGGGCGTGTTTCGTCTGTAAAATATGATTATTGTTTTATTTTTTTGTTGTTATGTGTAATGAGCAGTTCACGGGAACGTAAGGAACATTCTGCATTTGCACGACTTAATGCAGAAAAACTACTAGGTAGTCTCCTACTCTGATATAGTCACTTGTTTGAAAAAGTGGAAAGTTTCATCACACTAATATTATAAAGGCGAAAGTTTGTGAGTATGTGTATGTTTGTTACTTCTTCAAGCGCAAATGGCTATGCAGGAAGCTGACACCCTGGATTAATACATAGGCTACTAGGTGCGGGTAACACCGCGCAGTCTTCTTCTTATCGTGTGTGTTAGTGACTAACACTAGTGTCAGAGTTTTTAAACCGCCTTAAAGGCCTCTGACATGGTTTTAGGTAACGACCAATGTCAAAGACAGTGACCGGGACCTCCGAAGCACGGATCGTCTTACTTATCAGACAATCAGGTGATCAGCCTGCAATGTCCTAACCAAACTAGGACAACAACACAAAGTCGCTGCCCCCGCCGGGAATCGAACCCGCGACCTCCGGGTGTAAGCCGAACGCTCTAACCACTATACCACGAAGGCAGTGAAGCTAGTCTACTAACTAACTATATTTGTTTGTTTGTTGCCACTTCACGCTCCAACCACTGAACCTATTTAGATGAAATTTGATATGAATAATTTAATTCTTTATAATTTAATTGAATGAAATTCCCACGGGGAGCGAAGCCCACGGGCACAGCTAGTAAGATATAAATGCCTAGACTAGACTAGTAAGATATAAAGGGAAGACAGCGAATGCTGGTTTGAGGCGTTACCTGCAGCCGCTCCAGCTCCCTGGACAGCTGCAGCAGCAGCGCGTCGTACTCGCGGTCGAGCTGCGCCTTGTGCGCGTCCACGTCCGCCTTGCAGCGCTCCTCCAGCTTCAGCAGCGCCGCCTGGTGCTCGCGCCGCATGCGCTTGTAGCCGGACATTTGTTCGTGCATCTCCTGAAACAACACGACTCTTAAGATATCCATACTTATATGTCAGAAACTACCGGGCCGGTATTGTTGCGATTTTCACTAACATGCACTACAGCATTTCTTCGGAAAGGTTTACATGTAAAGATATACCTGTGCGAAGCCGTGTGGGACGCTATTTTTTATACAACAAGAAAGATATCCATCCAATATAGTTAACGTTTTACGTATATATTACGTTTCAATAGAAGTCATTGACAAATAAGTGAGTGGTTACGCAAAAAGGGACCTATGGTCAAACATCATCATCATCATTATCAGGCCGTTTTGTCTCCACTGTAAGAGCAGGACCCTCACGTGGCCAGAGCAGCCAGAGGACTTGGCCTTTACTCTCCTCGCTCGGGTTGGAGAGGTCTCATTGATGTTTATAAGCTTTGTTTTGCCTGTATTTCCTAAGTCGCCTTCTACAACATCCACGAGAGGACTCAGTGACCCTTTTCTCTTCTCCCGGAAACCACACGGCAAGGGAAAACAAATGATTTAAATATTCTAGCTAGTCCAAAACAAGCTGAAATACTGAAGAATCAAAAATTTTGAAAAAAAAAAGAAAGTATTGTTTCCAATCGGGTCCGTTTTTGCGGAACCACGACAATGTTTTTAATATAGCTGTGCAGATTTATTGCTTTTAAATACGTAAAGCCACAAACCTGATGAGATTGAGACGTGTAACAACAGAATGAAGTAAAATAAAGCAATCTACTGACCTGATTATGTTCTTTCTGCTGCTTGGTAACGATGCTGGTTGTTCGTATCGTAGCAAAGTTGTTTGCGCCGTGTTCCGATACGAGCGACATCGCCGCAGATACGTTATTGCTTAGGCCTGAAAATAATCAAACGCAATTAGAACTTAGATTTTCAATACTTTACTGACCAAATCAATACTTTACTGACTGATTACCATCATCGTCATCATTTCAGCCGTATAAAGCCACTGCTGGACATAAGCCTCTCCTAAAAAATTCCAAAATTACCGGTCTAGAGCGGCCTGCGTCTAGCTTTTCACAGGTCTGCTCACCATATTATTCCATAGTTTTTTAAATCGAAAACAATTTTTTTTTTACATTAAGGACAGAGTATAGCCAGGCGCGCGTGACTTTCGATTAGTTCAGCAAACGTTGCCTAAAGTTGAGTAAGTATACTGTAAGTTAAAACTTACTTCAAGGATTACTGCAAATAAACAGATAAATAACAAAATTCTGACTGCTCAAACAAATGGGCGAGGTAGGTATTTGCTTAAGGGCGAAACGAAGATTTGATATAATTGATTAACTATGACACGAATATTATAAAGGCGAAGCTTGTGCGTGTGTGTTTTTTACTTCTACACGCGCAAGATTAGGAACTAAGATGGGCTCTAAAAGACTAGTATTTAGAGCCGTAAATTATTTTTTTTTAAATAGGCTGCGGGACGCAGCTGGTGTAACGCAAGAGCGACTCACTCCGATGCGTCTGCCGGCCGTGCGTGTTGCGGTTGTCGTCGCCGCTGTCCTGCCAGGCGCCGGGCGCGTTGACGTACTCGCGGTACTCGCCGGCGTGCCGCTCCCGCTCCCGCTCCCGCTGCGCCTCGCGGATCGCGTCCCTGTTCGCGTAGTCGTCCCCGTAGTCGTCACACAACGAGTCCCGGTTCGCGTACTCCCGGAGCGCGTCCCGGTTGACGTAATCGTCGTGTACCGGGGGACTTTCGCTCTGTCTGGGTACGAAACAGCAACATGAGTAAAGCTTGCGCTTGCGTGGTCTGAAAGTAATGGGTGCGGGACATGCATCACGGTGCAACTAACTACTTTCTATAAACAACACAAAGCAACTAACATATAATACAGCCAAATAGTTATTGGTTCCAGCCTTTTCTTCTTGTCTTCGCAAAGTCTTTAGAATTCTTTGTTGAGATATCATCTTTGGAGAAGAAAAGACCGGAAAGCACACCCTGGGCTCCAAAGCAGCTTAGCTATGGACGCAGCCGGGCATGCACTAAGATGAGAAAGATATAATACAGACAGATGTGTAGCTTTGTAAAATTTAAGTTGAGTCCTAATGACAGTAGGCAGACTAAACTCATCATTTATATTTTACTACTCTTTGTATATTTTACAAGCTGGACGTGCCACAAGTCTAACCTTTTTCCATGGCGAATAAGATATAAAAATGGGTGTATTCTGAAGAAAGACTTGCTAGCGAGCAGTATAAGAGGATTAAGATATTTAAAGTAGTTTAAAAAATTTGGATATTCCATTTACTATTCGTGTGGGCAAGATGCACTGCTGTTGTTTTGTAATAAAAAGTGCGAGTGTTTTCAACAGTAACAGTATGTCTACCGGACAATAACAGTCATTATCGCTAGTAGCTAGATATTGCTCATAAGCAAAATTTTCTTTATAATACACTCATACATTTCCTACACAGCGAAACAGATATAATAGGGGATATTTTAAATAGTGACATTCTAGGTTTACTACTTTAGCAAGTATTGCACTGTGAAAGCAGATATGTACAACTATTTACAACTGCTATTAGAGTGCATATTCAAAGAAGCTTTTATTATATTCTATATACAATATTATATAGACTGATCAAATATGATAAATATTTGTTCTATCTACTTAAAATTGTTACTTGTGATAAAGATAGTCAAGCTTTGTAAGTAAATGTAGGCAGAGGTAAATAATGCAGGAATCGCGTTTTAACAAGCTTTTTTATATTCTACTAAGAGTTTCACTTTAATGATGACAGACACTCTTGAACCATAAAACGTTTTGCATTACACACAGAAAATTATATTCTATGACGTACATGTGCAAGATACAAGTCTCGCGGCCAGAAGTTAGGCTTAACTCGCACCGGTAAGGCAGCGGCGGGCTGCGCTCTTACATTATCTAACCATATTCACCTTTATTTATATTTGCACAATGCACAGTATAGCTTGAACAATGCCAAAGCATCACGACTGCTCGCGACTGCCAGAACGGCACCAAGTGGCAGAGTTTTTTTTAGAGTTATTCTATGCATTTGGTAGATAAAAATAAAGGTGAATATGGTTTGACAGTAGGTTGACCGTCGCTGCCGATCCGGTGTGAGTTAAGCCTTAGTCTCGTATAGTTAATATACAGTGTAATTAAAGTAGAAAACCTGTTTTCTTTAAACCTCTGATTACATCTACTCAAACTATAGTGTCGAGCGTGGGAACAGAGTGTTTTCTCACCTTCTACAATGAATCTTTAGTTCACTGTATAAACAATTATTATTTAATATCTTTTTTTATCTATTGAATGTAGTGTATTTTGGACTGTACTGTAACGCAAAGAAATGTATGCAGTAAATTTAATCTGGACAGTGGTATAAAAATTTTGTAGTACCAACCTGGCGGCGTGAGACGTGTGCTGGTGGTTGTGATGTTGGTATTGCTGCTGCTGCGGCTGGTGTTGGTTGTGGTGGTTCGCGTTTATCTGGTAATCGAATCAACGCGTTAGATATTTAGTTGTTACATCTTCCGAAGCAAGTAAAAAAAGTTTCTCTTAGATACATCTCTAAATCGGAGAATCGGAGCTCATGGCTCAGTGGGCTGAACCTGGATGAGTGTGCTTGCTGCACTGGCAATTTATCTTGAGCTCCTCCGTGCTTGGAGTGATTTGAAAGACACATAAGGCAATAAATCCCGGTTATTACGCATAGAAAACGGCCATTAATCCATTCAGTGCCAGAGCAAGCACCAGTGTTTTAACAATTTAATAAATATATGTATAAGGACAGATCACACAAATTAAGCTAGCCCCAAATAAGTTTAAACTTGTGTATGGATGGAATAATAACTCAACGATACCACATATATTCTATAATAAATACATATTTATATACAGATAAACGCTCAACACCCAGGACAATACGGAAAAGGCTATTTTCCATAAAATTTTAGCTTTTGGAAACCGTCCAATTTTAAGGGATAAATAAGTACGGCCCAAAAAGTATCTAACTCGTTGATGAAAAAATTTTTGAAAAAATCACATTCACAAATCATTTCAAGGAATAGCCTCTATGAGGTTTCTCTAATGAGGCGTTTTCCAGTGAAAAAAAATTAGGTTTAAAACATTGTCGATAGATGGCGCCTAATAGTTTTAAATCGTTCTGTCAAAAATGAAAGAGGCCGTTTGGTTCAATACTTTTAATAAATTTGTAATTTATTAACCAATCTTATATTTTCCTATATTTTAATTGAAAAATTCATATTTACAAACAATAATATATTTTTAACTAAATTTAATAATATAAAAATATTAAATATTCTAAAGTCAAACTCTCATCATGAAAATTTTATATGAATTAGACATCAAATTAGATAGATTAGACATTGACAGATCAATTTATGTGATTGCTGCGGCATCTATGTCACGTGAAGGAACTAATTTTTTTTTAAAGAAAACGCCTACTAATTAGGCATATTTGCATTTTTTATGGTACTTTTGCAAATATCTAAATAAGTAAGACTTTTACTTATTTAGATATTTGCACAAATCCCAATGACCTTCATTTTCAAACAAGGTCACGCTTATTTAAGGAAGTGACGTCACGATAAAAATTCTTTGAGCATAGTTGGCAATTTTCGCTTTCAGTGCTGTACTTGACAACAACCAAGAAACATTGACAGTTGACAGATCTTATTGTTTTTTAGAGTTGGCATAGGAAAAATGAAAACTTCGATTGCTGCGTGTCGTCACTTCCGGTGTAATGTTTTAAATTACACAAAAAATCCTATGACACGTAAACCTTCTTTGAAATCGAATTACTTTTTTAAAATTGTCTATATCTTCGATAAAACTCAACACTTTTATATTGTTTAGTGGACAAGCCAACTCTGGCGCACTCACCGGGTGCGGCCGCCTGCGCAGGCTGCCCGACGACGAGCTCTGGCTGGAAGCGCCGGCCGCGCTGTGCTCGGACGTCGCAGAGTTGGACTTGGAGCTGTCTCCACCAGAGCGCTCCTCCGCTGTCTCTTCGCTGTCACCTGTGTGCAATGTGTTACTACGTCAACATTTTGATATACCATCTATGTTACGATGTTTATGTTGTAAAGTTAAATGCAAACTATGAAATCTTGCCACTTCGATGACCTCGCAACTTCCAGCTGATGTAGTGACCTATGTCTTTGTCTACCCATTGAGCCCACTGGGTAGTAATAGGACTCTTCGTGTGATTCAATAAATAAATATAATAAGGACAAATCACACTGATTGAGCTAGCGCCAAAATAAGTTGAAACTTGTGATGAGATGATGTAATAGTTACAGAACCTTCGCTAACTTTCCAATAAACGCATTCAAATAAACACAGCAGTCGGGAACTCTTCCCATTCATCATAAAACACAAATAAATCACCACAAAGTAACAACGACTATTTAGTACGAAATGCGAAATATCGACAAAATTAGTTACTGAACCTTGGCTAACTCTCTAATAACCCATTTCTCATCACATATAAATATAAACTATCACCACAAGGTAACAACGACTATTTGGTATGAAATGCGATATATCGACGAAATATGTGTATGCAACGTTACCTATAGCACTCTCGTTGTCCGCGTCCACCATGAGTATCTTCTTCATCTTCCTGTAGTTGAGGTTGTCCAGGTCGCGCACGGCCGCCTTGGTCCTCTGTATGAGGTCCACGAGCACGTGCGGCGAGCGCGGCCGCGTGATGAACGGGTGCGACAGCAGCTTGGTGGACGACGGCCGCTCTTGCGGGTTCTTCTGCAGGCACGCTTCTACGAAGTAGCGGAACGTATCCGTCCATTCGGGCGCCTGAAACAAAATATGGTCACTATTAGTATAAAGCCGTTATTGTCAGTGTCAAATTTTAGCCCAATCGCAAATTAGCATTTAAGTAAAACTTCAAGAAAATCATTGTATTTTCTGTACCATCTAGGAGAAAATAATACTGAGAATTTACTAGCTGCTTCTTTTCCCGCGCAGATCGTAAAAGCCGAACGACATAATGGGCATATATGCTAATCATGATTTGATTACTGATGGGTTATTTTCCGAAACTTTTGAAATAATGGAATATTTTTTAGGTTACTTTTCGGACAAATAAAAAATTGGGAGTACGAAATTTGTAAACTATTTGAAAGATTAAATGACATTTTTCTATTACCTATCAGTAATCATGATTAGCTAACTTGATTTACTTTCCTACCTTCTTGCCCATCATCACGCTAAAAGTAGCCTTTTGGTGTTCCGACCTTGCGCTCTGTTTGTGTAGATCAGTCAGACCCAAAATTCTGTCTGGCTAGGGTTACCATCCGTCCGGATTAGTCCGGACATGTCCGGACTCTGTCCGGCCCTTGAATTTGTCCGGATTTATGGAATATATGAGTAACAAAACTTTTTTTTATATATCAAATCAGTCTTTAATCAACAACGAACTTCTCATTTATCAATAAGCGGCCAAGTGCGAGTTGGACTCGCCCATGAAGGGTTCCGTAGTAGTATTTTTTTTTAATTTTATATTTGAGTTGATTGAATGAAAGGTAAATTGCAGTTTATGACATATTAAAAAAAAAACTTCTTACTAGATCTTGTTCAAACCAATTTTCGCTGGTAGTTTTCATGGTAATGAACATCATATATTTTTTTTAGTTTTATCATTCTCTTATTTTAGAAGTTACAGGGGGGGGGGGACACACTTTTTTCCACTTTGGAAGTGTCTCTCGCGCAAAGTATTCGGTTTAGAATAAAATGATATTAGAAACCTCAATATCATTTCTGAAGACCTATCTATAGATACCCCACACGTATGGGTTTGATGAAAAATATTTTTTTGAGTTTCAGTCCTAAGTATAAATTTATTGTTTTTTTTTCTATTTTTGTGTCAAAACCTTAATGCGGTTCACATAATACATCTACTTACCAAGTTTCAACAGTATAGGTCTTATAGTTTCGGAAAAAAGTGGCTGTGACATACGGACGGACAGACAGACAGACATGACGAATCTATAAGGGTTCCGTTTTTGCCATTTGGCTACGGAATCCTAAAAAACTAAATATAAAATCTTTAACAATAAATCTTCTATTGTGAAATTTGCAAATATTAAAATAGTTCAAACATATTTTCTTCAATTAAAACTAAAATAGTTTTACTTAAAATAATCAACCTTGCGTTTAGTTTGATTATTTTACGTAAAACTTTCAAAAAAAAGTCCGGACTTTTATCGAAATGTCCGGCTTTTTGCCTGGATTTTTCAAATTCCTAAATGGTAACCCTATGTCTGGCCCATTAGGGATAAAGATGTAATAATATATGTACATATGTATTAACTTCAAGATTTGGCTACAGAGACGCTGGTACAGGTTAAATAAATTGTTGCTTACTTGTAATGTCGGGGAGTCATTCTGCGCTATGTGGTAGAGCGCCGACATGGCGTTCATGTTGAAGTACGGCGGCTTGCGCTCGGCGAGCTCGATGCACGTGATGCCTAGAGACCACACATCCACCTGCAACAAACAACCAAATTAAATGTTATTCGTAAAATTTTCAATCTATAAATATTGTTAATAGGCACCGAACTTATAAAGCATACAAGAATGAGCATTCGAAGGAAACAGGCGTCGGTCGTAATATAAGCATCGGAACAAAATAGGTGTTGCTTAAAAAAGTGTTGAAGTAAAGTTTTTCATAAATAAGGCATCACATTAATAATTTATTCGAAGTATCGTCTACCGATGAATAATAAATACACCGCAGATAGATTTTTCGACTTCAAGTATGATTGACCAGGTAGGTCCATAATGTTTCAAGGATCATACTACCCTTCATTGAGAAGCATTTCATGCATTAACCAAATTCACCTAATTAGAAAAAAGAAAAAGTCTTCATGAACTATCAATACAACTTAGGCCATTCCCATGAAAATATTTGCCGCACAATAGCACTTTTAAAGTCGACTACTCTGACCGTGACATTCTCAGTTTGAAGTGCATGTCTGATATATGTAGCTAAAGTAAAAAATACGCACCTTGCCATCATACTGCCCTTCATCCATCGCAAGGATAACCTCCGGCGCCATCCAATAGGGCGTCCCCACGAAGCTATTTGCCGGACACTTGATACTAGCGCTTCCAAAGTCGGCCAGTTTGACGGTGCCGTTCTCCGTGAGGAGTATGTTCCCTGCCTTGATATCCCGATGGATGCGGCCGAGGCTGTGGAGGTACGACAGCCCGCAGACCACGCCTTCGCATATCGCGGCTATTTCTTCCTCGCGCAGTGGTCGTTTGTGGACCTGTGACCACAAATACTTCATTAGATACTTACATAAGGCAATTAGGTGAATTTCTACAGTAGCTGTTTATAGACCTGGACACTTGCGACACCGGTTGTCGGTGTCGTGACAGGTGTCGCGAACTATCGCGAGCGTACTGTCATTCGCCTGTTAAAGCCCTTACATCGCGATTTGCACTTTTTATACACTATTTTATCTATATATGTATTTGTTATAAAATATAGTATCGTTGAGTTAGTATCCCATGACACAAGTGTCGAACTTACTTTGGGCTAGCTCAATCAGTATTTATTTTAATGGCTTACTTGACAGTCTTGACACTAGACAATTGGGTAGATTACTGGGTCAAAAAGAAATAATTCGGAGCAGACGTCACAAAATAGTGTCACTTCTCATTGATCATATCCATTTTCAACATGATTAAAATTTCTTAACTTCAGAAAAACTGATATTAAGAGTGCTTTTTGACTCCAAATAATAGGCCAAGTGCGTGTTGGCCCACGCGCGGGGTTCCGTAGTTTCAAAGTATGACGTCACGGTTATGTTTATATAAAAAACCCATAGAAAATGTTTGTTTCGAAAATTGGATTTACTGTCATAGACCATTCATCATCCGAGCGTAATCCCGGTTGCACCCTCAGCGGTAACGCTTCAGAGCCAAGGGCCGCTACCTGACTGGGAGATTTGACCGTTACTTAACTTGCTGTCATACGATGTAATACGATGATAATAATTATTATTACATGTACTTACTTAGATTAAGTATGTAAATAGTATAAGTAAAGGAAATAGCTAAAAACTAAACATGTAAATATCGTTGCCCCTGACGTGATGCATAATAAAATAATTAGCCTTATAAGCAGCGCGTGCGGCGGAAAGAGCGGCGAATTAATTTAGTGCTCCACTTGACCTCATACACGCCTACGACGACGAAAGTTTGTTTATCTACGTCACGAGACCACATTGATAGGTACTTATTTATATAGTTCATTTGCTGAACTAGTATGCACGGTGACGGCTCGTCACAAAGGCTGCGCTTTTAACAAAGCGACGTCGCTTTGTCGACACGCCGAAGGCATACCAACCAATTGATCGGATGGACTATATGATTTTTTTTTTAAATTTTTGTTTGTAACAAAATAATTTTAATTTACTGGCCAAATATTTTTTGTATGCCGCTGATCGAACACTAATGCTTATAAGATAGACAGAGTTGGTTAATCATTTATTCAGAGTAGTAGTCTGTACTTCTAAAACATTTGCATTGCAGTTAAAAACTATTTGAAAAAGAAAATGAAAAAAAAGTATCACTCTACACACTGATGAACTCTTTCATACGTATACGGAACCCACAAAAGCAACATAAACAAATCGATTTGGTAACCTCTTCCGTCTATTTATGCGTATTTCGCGGTAAACAGACTTTGTAGTCTGTTTACCGCGAAACCACCAATCTCGATAGAATTAACGAATAATCTCTCCACAGCACATAGTCATACTCTTCAAACAATTTACAAAAGGGGACTTCTATCAAAGATAACATCGTTTTGCATTTTAAAGTCTGAATGTATTCGACATTGTTCAAAACTCATTCATAAAACATCAGCATGGATTAGCGCCGTGATAAACAAGCGTTGTCACAACACAATGTTCCAGAACTGCAATACATAAAAGTTTTCGTTTCAAGTACCTGCTATGCCTGACTTTTTAGTTTAAATAATTCTCAAACTTTAAGAACTATTCCAATTAAAAAGATATTTCATTTCGTCAACGTTTTGGAAATCTTTGGGGGAAACCTATGTCCAGCAGTAACTTCTTGTGGCTGATATGGTGATGATGACCAGCTTTACCTTGTGACATGGGTCATTTGAGTTCACATGAATTCAATTACTTCGTAAGCCTTCGGCACCAATTCTTGCAAGCTATTGGCTGCTGGCGCCCACCACACAGAAAGATAATTCTTCTTTTCTCTTATCGAGTGTGTTAATAGCACTGTCAGATTTTTCGAGCTGCCTCAACCCTCAAGGCATCTGACATAGCTCAATGACAGTCATCGGTGCCAACAATAGTTATTATACATTAGTGTGGCTAGTGCAGGTTTCCTCACGATATCGTTTATAAAGCCGATCATGCATATGTACAAACCCAGAGGTACAAGTCGCGCCTAGCGAGAATTGAACTGTGCCTTACAGACGCACAGCCAGAAGTGCCTTAACCGCCTGGCCACCACCGCTTCCATAACAAAATCAATGAAATTTTCAAATGAAGTTCTTCAAAAAAGACGTAATGAGACGTGTCTATCATTCCAGTCAAAATATGGTAACCACTTTCCATAAGGTGGTCCGTATGCCTGTTTATCTAGTTATGTGTTCAATTAGAAATAACCGGCCAATAGGACTCGCGCACGAATGGTTCCGTACCATTATCTATAACAATCAAGTTTTTTGTATGGGAGCCCTCCTTAAATATTTATTTTATATTAATTTTTGTATTATTATTAAAATAAAAGTACAACTAAGTATTTTCTGAATATTTCAAGTACCTACTTGTTGCCATTATTGACATCAAGCAAAAAATAGCAAAAAAATAGCATTTGTTGTATGGGAGCCCCCCTTCAAGATTTATTTTATTTTGTTTTGGAGTATTTGTTGATATAGCGGCAACAAAAATACATAATTTGTGAAATTTTAAACAGTCTAGCTATCGCGGTTCTTGAGATACAGCCTGGTGACAGACAGACGCAGCGAAGTCTCAGGAATAGGGTCCCGTTTGTACCCTTTGGGTACGGAACTTTAAAAAAGATAAACTTCGTTTCCATTTAGTCCACGACGCTCGCAAACAATTCTAGACTGCATTATTTTAACAGGAAGTGTTTTGTCTGGTCACTCTTTACATGTGCCGGCATCAGTTATTACTCTATATCACACAAAGATAAACTCAGATGATTCAAAAGCTCCATACGTCATACTACAATTTAATTCACTGTGCATTTTTCGCGGAATCAAAGATAATTATGACCTCATAATATTAAGTGGGCTTCGCGTTTAGTTAGGCTGTAACTTAGTCATTGATTCAGGGAATATTTACGGCAAAACTTTGAAATATTGGGATGTTTTAGACGAATTTCTAGTATTGTGCTTAACACAAAAATATGACTCAATTTGTGAAAAAGAGTACTCTTTTTCACAGAATTCGTATATGGGATAGGCGCTAAAGCATAAAATAATCATACATATATCACTTATCACTATCACTTCGGAAGGTTTTATCAACATATTTGGCATTCCTCACTGCTCAATCGAATGGCCGTACATAGGTAGATATTTGTATATGTGTGTGTAGTGCTGACGAGCTGGCCACCCGTCGCGTAAACTATACGTCATTATTAGCATATAACGGAACGTCATGCATGACACGACATACATTAAATTTAAGAAAATAATTGCGGGCATTTTAAAAACAAATATAATAGATTCACAGAATCATTATTATATTATACGTAGACTTCTTTTGGCCGGCCTTATGATTCCTTCTAATAGATTATAGATAAATCGATAAAAATTACACATCCCATTCTGAAACATTTTTACAACAACAGCAGAAAACGACTACGACAAACACTAAACAGTTTGATCACTAATGAGATTAAAACATGACTGACTAGGGATGTATATTAAAAAGTTTTTATTTTGCTTGTTAAATAGATTATTGAATAATTATTAAATAATTTTGAAGAAGGTTCCTAGAACACCCGGGAACCATGGCGGAAGCGTGCAGGGCGCCCACAGGCGTTCTAGGCTTCCTGCAGGAGCTGGGCTGGTTCGAGAACTGAGGCCGGTGGCAGCTCCCCACGCAAAACGGGACCGGCAATTTCGGGCCTAATTGCGGAAAAATTTGTCCTCGACGGAAGTAAGGAAGTAAGTAAGTAGCAAATAATAACCAAGAAACAGCGCATTTACACTACTTTGCTAAACGAAAAATATGAATCTATAATCTATTTGAAGGACTAATAAAAAAAAATACTTTTTACCCAGTCCAGATCCCCCAAAAATAAATAAAAATCAAAACTTAGTTTTTTTATGACATGCTATCTCATCATCAGCTTAAATTGATAATGTATAGATATACGCTATTTTCCAACAAATTAAATCAGGCACTTTTTTAAAACTTCAAACAAACATTTTCTATGGGATTTGTATGAAATATAGACATATATATGACGTCATAGTCATAGTTTCTTGGGAGTCAAATAGCGCGCTTTTTGTGACATTTTCTTAACAATACCAAACAATTTATTTTTGCACAATGAAAGTACTAATTAATTTTTGCACGTAGACAGAATTGAGCACAATCGTTTTTTTTTCATTAACCTGTTTTATCCCATTGTTGGGCAACAATGACCTTTGCCCAACAATCAAACAATATGAACTATAAACTCACCTCGATGATATCGGACGCGGAACCAACGCAGTATTCCATAACCAGCCATGCTGTATGTTCCCGTTTGTAGCATCCTTTATATTCTATGGTGTTTGGATGCTCGAGTTGCTTCAGGAATCTGGGTGAGATAATAATTAATTGATCAATTTTATGAATAAAGTATATACCATAAGCATTTTTAGCCTACAAAGCTGTCCATACAGTCGAACCCAAAAAAGACATCATTGTTACAACATGAGTGATGACAGACAGTGACATGAAACTGTACAGCACTGATTTTTTGATAAGACGGCCGAAAAGCACTCGTTAATAAAAGTGAAAATGCCTTAAGCAGATGTAGTCCATTATCAACATAATCTGCCTTTCAGTTGGGCAGAGCTAGTAATGTGTTCTATTCAAGAAGACTTGTCTTTTTCTATTGCCCAGCTCGCATGTAACATGCTCAATACGACCATTTTTACGACCATAATTACATGAAGTGATGCTAAATTTGCTTTACAATATCAACTCACTTAATTTCCTTCAAAATATCTTGCCACTTCTCCTCGCTCTGCTTGCCCAAGTACGACATCTTCTTGATGGCCACAATCTCCTTGGTGAGATTGCAGCGAGCGTAGTACACCGCGCCAAAGGACCCATGGCCAATCTCCCGCAGATCCTCGAATATTTTCTCTGGATCATGTTTACTGAATAGTTCCGCGATGTCTGGGTCCTTTAGGCTGCCGGGCCTTGGCATATTGATCTGAAAAAATAACATGGAATTACAATAGTTGAAGCCAATAAAAAGCCCTATAACTCGAATCAAATAATAATGCTGCAGGTTACAGCAATGCAATCAACTAAGCTATGAATCTGTTTTATTTAACACCTTGACTGCCAGCATTGCAGACACAACAGATTTTTATTGTTTCTCGGATACCAATGGACTGCCATGTCGTTTAAAGACAAAGTGGAATGAAGCCTCAAAAGGGGAATGATGAGTGTCAGTATACATATTTAACAATCTTGAATGTCACAAACGCTGAATATTTACAAGCCTATCAAAGCCAGTCAAAAGCTTTGAGACAATTCGAATAATGTGATACAGTTATCGTCTAACACATATAAATGAAGAAAGGAAATAACTTTATTTTACTAAATAATTATGAGAGAAAGTTGCAGCCATGTGTTAATTCATGATAATTTATCAACAATTTACTTCTATAATAGTGTTGTATTTCCTTTAGTTATTGATTATATCCTGCATGGGATTCATGACCTTGTTATTTAGTTTAGTTACAAGCCCTTGTAGTGCTTAAGTACTTAGTCTCTACAGGCAAAGATACATATGGGGGTGAAGACATGGGTTAGATTTTTTGACATGTTACAAATTAACAGCCATACTTCTCATGGGGATGTATTATACATGTAAAGCTTCCCAGAGAAATACTCTACATGTTAGTAAAGTCCATCAAAATTGTTTCACACAGACTGATATACTCTTCAGAAGACTTGATTTAATAAGTGAGGATATCCACATCCTATTATCATGTTGTCTTACTTCCATGCTGGTCTGGGAGAAAAGAAAAAACTTAGAATGTACCAGCTGCTTCTCTTCTCGGGCAGATCGTAAGAGCCGATCGAGGGAATGGACAAAAAATCCAATCATTTTATAGGCGATGCGGCTAGCAACCCATCACTATTTTAATTCCTTTATCCACCTTCTTGCCCACATCAAGCTAAAAGTGGCCTTTGAGTCTTGCAGCCCTGGGCTCTGTCTGCTTAGAGCCGCAATACTCAAAATGCTCTGTCTGCCCCATTAGGGATAAAGACGTGATAGTAAGTATGTATTATCATGTTTAGCACTTCTTTAAACATATTAGAACTAGGAAATAAAAAAAACTTTAGGTGCTGTTAAATACATTATCTACTATCATACTACAATTTCTAATTATTCTCAAACACAATGAACATAATGATACCTCATTGTTTGCAAAATTGAACTTTATTCATCATACAATTAATACTGGCTGACCTTGCATTACGTCGCTGATCGTATTTTATGCCTTAAACATTAATACTATCTTTTTGTTTGTCTGCTATCATTGATGGCATTAGTAATGTTATGATGATTCACAGTAAGGAGTTCTAAATGACTTGTTTATAAATGATCTACTTCTTCTTGATTGTTGGTAAAATGTAGACATGGTGATGTAGAGATAGGACTATTAGGAATATTTGAGAAAATAATGGTGATAGCAGAACATAATGATATTTGTCACCACCCCTTTTTTCTGGGTGTCCTAAGAGGCAACTAAGGACGGGAGGAGTCAAAGTATTCTCTGTGGAATGAATTTGTAACATCTTCTGCTATCACCAACCAGCCTGCTCTAGCACGGTAATTATAGACAAATCCTCCTTTTATTGGGAAGAAGCATGTAGTTAAAGAATATAAGATAGTATAAAAAGGTTAAAGGATAAAGAGACAGATGAAACAATAAGTACTAGGTTGCAAATCAATCTATCCAATCATTACTCATAACAAAACCCAGATGACTTCCTGTATAATATGCAGAATAAATCCTCCTGTTACCAAAATCTATTCTCTAGCACATGGTATAATTATATGTATATTTTGCCTGGTATTCTCTTCCCGTGACAGCTGGTGACGAAAGTGGAACAAGAATAAAAAAATTAAGAATATTAAATAGATGAATCACACGAGATACTAAATAGCTAAGTTAGTTAATATTTTATGTAATATTTATAAACTAATTGTGAAATATAATAAGTCCTTAAATTTACTGAAAAGAAAAATCTGTGGAAACACTTATCATGGCTTAGACTTGTTCCGTCTCGGGATGAAAATACCTTGTTTTATTATATCATGCTGAGCAATGCTCCATCATAATCATTACTTCCACTATAAATGTGAGAGGGAGACTCTGTTAACTTATTTTCCTCATGTTGGATCATAGTTTATGGTAATGGAGTGGAGTGTCTTCTCCATACATAGAGTAATTGTAAAGATTTAACCTAAGTTAAGCTGTTGGTCACTACTAGTGCTAGACAGGGTTGATAACGTTCATCGTCGTCATAATAGGACAAAATAATTATTTTGGTCATTCATTCGCTCTTTTTGGTGCGCCTGCGTGCTGCCGCCAACTACGCCGCCGGCGCCGTCGCGAGAATCAGAATCGGAATTTATAGCAAATCACTGTACTGTTTTTTTTTTTTATCTTACTGGACCAATCTTATTGGAAGTTAGCCTTAATTTGATTCCTTTTTAGGGTTCCACATTCAAAAGATAAAAACGGGACCCTATTACTAAGACTTTGCTGCCTGTCTATCTGTGACCAAGATCTTATGAACCGTGATAGCTAGACAGTTGGAATTTTCACAGATTATGTATTTCTATTGCTGCTTACCTATGGTATCATTAGTACTTTACAGTGGACTTTGCAAAAGAAAAAGGATGCTTATAAAAAATAGCAAAAGAGTAAAGAAAGTCAGTATGAACAAGAGAAGAGAGAACTATTGTATATGTATAATGAAGCAAAAAAAGGCAAAGAAACCCGTAGCAATGGCAAGTGTGTGAATATTGGATAATCCTAACAATCAAAAACTTTTGCAACTAACGAACTGCTAAAACTAAGAAAGAAGTAAAGAATTAGTTATTTTAAATGCATTAAAGATAAAGCAGGAAAAATTCTTACAAAATATTACATCATCAAACAATGATGGAAGAAGTATTTTAAAAACCTAATAAACGTTGATAATGATTGGGATGGGGTTCTGGTGGAAAGAAGGAAAATCTGAGAATGGTAGGTAAAATTAGCATAGAAGTTACGTACGTACGTAACTTCATCAAAAAAAATATATGAAAAAAATGGATAAGCGGTAGGATTTGATGAAATTCCGGTAAAAGTGTGAAAAACTTTAAGTGCAGAAGGGTTCAAGTGGTTGGTCAATAAACTGATGGATAAATATGTACCCAGTGAATGGAGCAACAGTTACTTGGTGCCCATTTTCAAGGGGAAAGACGATGTTTATGATTACAAAAGATATAGAGGGATAGGCTAATGTCACACACATTTAAAGTTTGGGAAAACGTAATGGCGAAAAGATTGAGGACTGAGACTAATGTAACACCAAATCATTTTGGTTTTACGCCAGGCAGACATACAAAGGACGCCATCTTCGCAATCCAACAGTTAATAGAAATGTGCCTATTTAAGTACAATAGTACATACATTTGATTCGTGCCATGTACAGATGAACAGCCAACCTGTTACGAAGATAAAATCCGGCGCTGAAGTTACAGAGGGATTTGGCCAAAACAGAATATCTGTTCTGTGATTTTGGCAGTGTTTCTAGGGAAGTTAACCTTACCATTGATAGTGATATAGTACCAGCTTGTTCCTATTTTTGTTTTAAGTATTCAGGTTAGTTACTCGAGCAGGATAGTAAAGCGCCAAATCAATGCAAGTTGGCAGAAATGAAGAGAAGTTACCAGCACAGCTTGTGATCCAAAAATGCCATTAAAGCTGAAGAGCCAGATCTACAAATCAGTTATAAGACCGGTTATGTTATACGGCTCCAAATCATTATCATCAGACATGATCAATAAACACGAGAAAGTAAGAAGCAATCGGGTTGTAATGGTTTGGACATGTGATCAGAAGAGAGTATCAACATGCAACAAAAAGGACTTTATAAAGGCAGGTAAATGAAAACAGGGCAAGAGGAAGACCAATAAAGATGTGGATAGAATGAGTAACTTAAGATATGGGGGTAATAGGAGTAGATATTAGTATGATGGGAAACAGAGGACTGTGGAAGGAGAAGTCATACTGCGCCAACCCCATTTAATGATAGTAACGGAAACCCTTCATGTGCAATTCCGACTCACACTTGGCCAGTTATTCCACCTTAATGACCACTCCCCTGTGGCCTTTGGGTCTTATGGCACTGGGATCTGTCTACCCGTCAGGTATAGATGTAAGTGACCAAACAATTCTTTCTAAAACCCAACTGTCCGGTTGAAAACTGGATAGTTGGGAATCCTGGTTAGAGTTTGTAAATATTAGAACAGACAGCTTAGAATTTTTGTACAAAATGTAGGTTTGCAGCTTCTTTACTTCTGAATCATGCGAAATTGGCAAAACTGATTAGAGTGATTTTTTGCAATCTAGTAAACTAAAGATTAATAAATAAGATACTGTTGGTCCTGGAAAAATTGAATGTGTCATTCATTTATGTCCTTAACAAAGTACTTATAATATTTTTATGAGAATTTTCGACGTAGGTCATTTCCAATACTAAATGTTGATAATAATTATTATGAGCAGAAACTGCAGAAAGTAGTTAGGTAGCACAGCTAGGACAAACAGGGACTTTACCTTTCAGCAGAAATGTCAATAGTTTTTAATAAGAATACTGCTTATACATAGAAATAACTTTGTAGTGTCAAGCAGAAAAGAAGTGTTACAAAGGCTGTCAGTTAAAGTACTTATTCTGCCTTTGTTTGTTAGTTTTAATTTAATAAATTCTTAAAATTTAAGGCGTCAACTTCTTTGTATTCATTTAAAGCTAGGGTCAAAAACTTTGAGATGGATTGAGTTATGTGTTTATATTTATTTTTAAATGTTTATACATTTATAGGTTTTAGTTGTATCTTAGCTTGTAAGTGTTGAACAATGATTCCTGAATTGGATAAGTTTACCTTTTTATTTTTATTGTTATCTTGTATTTTTGTGGTATCATTTTTTTAAAATAAAGAATTAACATAGGTACATACAATAATGGTGGTGTAATTTCATTCATTATGTTATGACATTCAGTTCAGTTCAGTTCAGTTCTGTGCTCACCCAGCCAGCTTTCGCAGCAAGAGCGTTGGAGCTAGGTCCACTTTGGAATGAACATGACAGCACTTACAGCTACGGGCCGATATGGGAACTTATCGTCTCCGTTTTACTAGCGCAGCCACGTCAGACCTCTTTGAACCAGTACCAGGCTCGAGAAACCAAGTGAGCACGTATATAGGGTATTATGGAGCGTGTGGGGGATTGCAGTCTGGGGGATGGGAGAGACATGGGAATTTAGAGTCTACCGTATACCAGCAACAAGTAAACATAGGGTAATAGGATTCTATACTTGGTGTGTTATATATAATAAGGAAAGGATTATGACTGCGTTTTTTTTTTTTTTTTTTTTTTTTTTTCCCTCTGCGATGGTCTTCTCTTCCTGATGTATCTTTCGAATATCAGTATTGTCTGCCTTAATCTTGTGTAAGTATTGTTCCTGAGGCTCTGATTCTTCTGTCGTTTTCTTCTATGGTCTTCTTGAATCTTTTATCGGTACGTAGGTGTCTTCTATTTCCACGCTCCTCTCTGAGTTTGGTCCCTTGGCTTGGCACTTCTTATTTTCTTCTCAAGTTCCCTGGTCTACGCCGCCGACCGTTGTGGTTTAGTAGTATTTCACTGTGTTTAGCTGTTCTAATAAGTTTTTAATATGAAACAAGTTTCAAGATAGGTATATGTATTGTACCTAAAGCCTTCTTAAATCACTCTATCTGTAGGTGAAAGCTGCATTAAATTGATTTATGTTGAGTTCAAGGTGGGTTCCTCTGGTTCCGGGTCGGTTTCTGAGTCTGATTCTGGAGCATCATAAATCTTTTCGGCTTCTTTTTTTATAAGGGCTCTGTTTTCTGCTATTTCCTCCCATTCCGTCTTTGTTTTATTTGTGTAGTAATATATGTCGTGATTAAGGGAGTCTTCCCATGTATAGATAGGGCGCCCCACTTTTTTTTTCATTTCTTTGTGTTTATATGCTGCTTTAATTAGGTGCGGAGTTGGTCGTCGTAGTATATGGCCGTAGTAAGATATTCTTCGTACTTTTATTACCTTTGTAATTGTTTTCCCACCTAAGATGGCTTGTGTTTTCCGTTTGGGCGTCGCTTTGGCAACGGACAACATATCGTGAAGTATTTGACGCTCATACTTTCTGAGTCTTGATCGATTCGATTTTGTTAATGCTGATACATTCAGGCCGTACGTGATGCACGGTCTAATCACCATTTTATACATTAACAGTACAATCTTACACTCTATTTTATTGTTTTTTATGAAGGGTAGTAACATTTTACTGTTTTTGATCGCCTTTAAACACCGTGTTCTAATGGTAGACCGTCGGTTGTGTGTGGCTGTTATATATGTACCAAGATACTTGATCTCTGGTACAGGTTGAATTGTTACTCCCCCCAGTACTCGGCATGGTTGGACTGTGTTAATTGGCGCTAAGGGATCGCGTACTACCAGTTTTGTTTTGTTTTCATTTATGGTGAGGCCGACTGAGTTGAGCAGTGTTTTCATTTTAGTAATAATGCGGTTTAGCACTTCAATATTTTCACCGATTAATAAAATGTCGTCTGCAAAGGAAAGTATTATAGGCAGGGTTATTTTTGAGTCTTGGTCCAGTCTTACATCTTCGTCTTCTTCCTCAAGGGTTCTGAGTACTTCATCTATGATTATAGTAAATAATCTCGGTGACAGTGGACAGCCCTGTTTTACTCCCTTGCCCTTCTTAATTGGCTCAGAGTTTTGACCACACCATGAGATGAAAGTCTCCTCGTTCATGCACGCCTTTATTATTCGGTTTGTTAGTGGAGCTCCTACTCTGGTTACAAGAATATCTTTTAGTGCTTCCAAGTTGACGTTGTCGAAGGCCTTTTCCAGGTCGAGACCCACAACGAATACGACTGCGCCCTCCCTCCATTTGGTATCTAAAACTCGTCGGAGAGTAAAAATGTGATCATCTGTGGATCTGTTATTAAGAAACGCCGCTTGATAGTTTCCTAGTGCGTCGGTAGCAGCGTCAAGTTTTTCTAATAAGTAATTAGCATATATTCTGTAGCCTACATTGCATATAGATATTTTTCTAAAGTCGTTGATTTGTTTTGGGTGTGGTTGTTTTTGTATGGGAACTTGTTTGGTGAGGCGCCATTCATCAGGGACTTTGTTGTTACACCATATTGCTGCCATTGTTTTAACGAGCTCTTCTAAGAACTCTATTGGAGCTGCCTTGTACAGTTCCGGTACAATTTGGTCTGTGCCTGGAACCGTACCATTCTTCATCCGTTGGGTGATGTTGTTTATGTTCTCTATATTTGGAGGCTCCAGGCTTGTATGTTCTTTGTCTGTTTCGGGAACGATGGCTATGTGTTGGCCTTCGCTTGTTTTTAAGTCTGCAATCCAGTTAGACATTGGGATTTGGTGTTTTGTTTGCGCTCTGGCGCATTTTCTTTTATACTTTCGCAAGAATTTGTATGTGATTTTCATTCGAAGCGACTCGTGCTTACTGCCCAGCTCTTCGAAGAAAAATTTGGCGTCGTAAGCTTCTTCTTGCTCTAGTATTCTTTTTAGATCGCGGCGGGCTTTTATCAATTTTTGTTGTAAAGCAAAATTTTGAGGATTTTTTGATTTTTTGAATAGGGTTTTTTTTAGATTTGCTAAAGCAACTCTGCTTTCTTTTGATTTGGCGATAGGTTTATGGAGAGTCTCATGTGCGGACTCTTTCAGAATTCCATTTAGAGTGTCCCATTCGAATTGGATGTTATTAGTAGGTGTCTTGTTAGAATTTGCTAGTTTGTGTTTTGCTATTTTGATTTTGTCTATTATAGCTTTCTGGTAGGCAGTCACGTGGGCCCTTTCTCGCAGAAGCTCATAATTATAGTTTTTGTGGTTATATTGTACTTTTTTTGTTTTATTTTCGCGGGCTTCATTAGTATCGGGTATCCTTGATTTTTTGAATGATGACATTTGGATGTTGCCCCATACCAGTTTGTGATCGGAGTTAACTGCTGTATCTTTTTCACCTATTACTTTATGGAAGTAGATTTTTCTTTTAGAGCCTGTCATAATATGGTCGATTTGTGATTGTTTTTTTCCCCGAGACCATGTGGTCCTGCATGTAGGCCTACCCCATGTACTATTTACTTTTAGCTGGTGTTGTTGAATTAAATTTAGTAGGAGATGGCCGTTAACGTTTGAGAAGTTATGGTAAAGATTTTTTCCTACTAGTTTCTCGAATGTGTTGTTTTTACCGGCACGAACGTCCTCCTTGCCTATATGCGCATTGAAATCTCCTATAATTATTATGTAAGTATTTTTTGGGCTGTTTCTTATAATGTTTCCTATTTGTAAAAAGCATGATGTTGATTTCGCGGGGACGTGTACTGTTATGACTAGAATACTAATTGGATTTCTGTCATCTGTTGTTTTCAAGTGTAGATGTGTTGCAAGTACGTCCCTACTTTTACGATATACCTGAATGATTTCGTGATCTGCTTTGTTATTGACTAGGATCGCTATACCTCGAGGTTCCTTAGCGCTTTTACCGCCTCCCAATATCCAGTTGTAGTTTTTCGATTTCAGCTCGCCTGTTGCAAGGTGTGTTTCTTGTAGACCAGCGATAGTTATATTGCGTTCTGAGAGAGTTCGGTCTATGTTTTTCCTATCACGTGGCTGCGCGCACCCTGAAACATTCCAGGTCGCAATGGAAGGTGCTTCACAGATCATTGGTATATGTGTCGGCGCTCTTACTGTTTGATAGGGGGAGCGTAATCCTTTGGGACAGATATAACTATTTTGAGTGCTTTCGTAATTATTTGAGAGGATATCAGACTCAAGTGATTGGGAATACTTCGTTTTATTCGACACGATTTTCAAAGGTGAAAGATTTAGCAATACCTGTTTTGTAAGTCAAGCACTTGGGTGTCTTCTGGAAAGTTGACTGAGATTCCACTAAGTTTTCCGTGTGTTCCGCGGGGATCTGTGCTGCTTTCTATGTCACTGAAAGGTTGATGTTGTATTTCGAGGTCAATAATACTATCGTAGTGGCTATTTTCGTAGTGCAGATAAATGTTTGCAACTGCGTTATCTGAGGGGTGATATATGATCGGATTCCTGTTTTGCCCATATATGTGAACGTTTACTATGTAATATTCCGTTGCAGCTATTAGGATGTCCTCCCCTCCCCAAAAGCCATCCTCAAATTGTTTTTCAACATATCTGTCAATGCGTTCATCTAAAGTCATATTACTGGTGGGGCTAAACAGGTAGTTGCAGTCTTTGATGTTGTTTTGCAGGGCTAGGTTGATACTGGGCGTGTGTTTATTGTCTTTCACGTACGAAGCTAGGTCACGTCGTATCATTTGGTGATCGAAGGTTAGTCCGAAGACATGGTTTATCTGGTCTGCTATAGCCCTGAAGAGGCAGTTACCGTCACCCGCCATTTGTTTGATATTCATTTTGCTCAAGTGTGTCCAAGTCGTTGCAGATGTATTAGGGTCTATTGATTTAGACAAAAGCTCCTTTGAGGTTGTTTCCTTTTTTTTTATGATTCCTGGCCTATTGTTTTTCGGGCGTTGTAGGCAATTTGGCTTGTGATTGATTTGTTTGGGTGTGACGGCAGTGTGCGCAATGGCCTACAGATGTTTTATGATGACTTGTGGAAGCTCGGGTTACAAGGTTTTTTTTTTTAAATGTTATTAGAAAGTAGGCCTTTTGTGTGTTACGCAGTTTTGTGTCAGGAGGTTTTCGTGGAATATAATTTTTTCCTTTTTTTTTTTGTTTTTTAAGAGCTGTAGGCAGTTGGGATATATATGCTTTGTTTTGCCCGGAGAAAGAGTAAATTAATATAATAGTTAATATGGCTATTTGTTTCCGGGGTGGTTGTATATGTTATATATGTATTTCCTTGTTGCTATATTTTTTTTTTCCTTTACGACTTTACCAACGCGTGTTAAACTGATTTGTACTAATGCTAATTACTATGTTGTGTTGTATAGTAACATTGACGACAGACTATTTTATCATGAAAGGGGTAGAAATTGCATAGAAGTAAAATTGTTTAGATAAACTATATGTTGCTTTAGACATAGATCACGCGGTTTTCATAATTAAGTAGGTAGTGCTAGTTAGTTTTTTGGAAGGTTATTGTATTTTGTTACTACCTATTTTATTATTATTATTATTATTTTTATTTTATGGCCTACTACACAACATCTGACTCCTAATTCGCAGTGGCACTTGTTTAAGCTACTATGAATTTAAAGTCGAGTTAGGTACCTATATCGGTAGATTGCCGAGGTATTTCATGCAGAGCTCTTGTGTTTTACGTTGTTATCAGTGCGTCGGTACCAGGTCTCGGAAAAAGGTACCTATTTGATGGCTGTTATAGGCAGCCAGTCTAAGTAGTTTAGTGGAATATAGGCTAGTACAATATTTCATAGATAGATTAACAAACATATAATCGGAAAGATCTCACCAAAGCACCCCACGTCAGCTATGTTCGGGCCTGGATCTGAAGCTTTGCAGTCACTTTTTTCTCACTATTTAAGCGTTCACTAGTTCACTATAGTTCGATATAGGTCTTTTCACTTACACCGCGTTACATCCGAGTACTGATAATAGCACAGCGAACGGGGCGATTTATGGTCGTAAACAATTGCTCAATGACAATAGCCACATGGCAATGTCTAGCCCAAGAAAGCAAAGATAGCGGACGGACACGTCCGCGCGCGTCCGCTGCTCAAGAGAGAGTCTTCATTCATTATGTTATGACATTATATTTTTAATATATTTTGTCTTTATGAACTATTGATATTTTGCAGAGATGACCATATATACAATAATTGTAAAGATGCTGATCATTCCTGGAATACTAGTATTTCAGTAAGAAATTACGAAGAAAATCAATGAGACAATAGATGTCAAGTGTAGAAGTACATATGTCTGAAGTTACAAAATAAGGTCGTCCAGACTTACTGCAAGCGCCAGCTGTAAGCCGGCAGCGTCCGTCAGTTATGTAGAACGCTCCCGTCACCCCGGGCCATCCTCTGCGCCTCCCGCTATCTGCAACAGTCGGAAATGGGACCGATAACACCAGCCATGCCCAAATTTCAACGCGACGATCAAACCCGTCGGTAAAACATTCGATCATCTGTCATTACACCCATGACTACACGAAATAAGTAAATCATCAATTGAGAGCCAAAACTTCCACAAATAATTTAATTAAACGCAAGCACCAGATAAACGGTGCTGCAACACACCTCTGAACGATTATCATAAACCGCACTATTTCGAATGATACGATTATGGTTTTGGGTATACGCATATATGCCTCATGGTCAAAGCTAGAGGCAATCGTCGATAATATGCCTAAAAAAAGGCTAAAAAATGAATATATTACAAAATACTTGGCACTTACATACAATATTTCGCCTCAAAATGGCGTTGGGATATCGTGCGCACTGATAGTTTTTTGTTTCATAGGGCGCACCACTTATGCCTATCCATCACTTGTAAAAATCACTTGACAATCATGAATTCACTTTATTTATTCTTAACACCTGCAATAAAGCCACATTAAATAATTTCAAGAGAAATTATTTACAACTTTCTCGTTCACAGACACCATGCACCACAAACAAGAAAACTCCTTTAACTTCTTTTTTAATTACAAGTCTCGACATTGTTGCCATTATCACAATGTGTGATTTGCAGACATCTACGTACTACAAGTGCTGTTTTATGGAGGGAAAGGGGCTAACCGAAACTAAAAAATGTGTAGTTTTCCAACTCACCGCTCGCGCAAAACATCATTTGACCGTATTTTTGAAACCGTCGTGTCAGCGAAAAACAATATTGTTTTAGGCCGGCCCCATACATACGGAATTCCGTACGGAATCCATTCCGTACGGAATCGACTCGGAATTCCGTTCGTCTACCACACACAAACGGTTTTTTCCGTACGGAATGACGCGTCTCATTCGAAAGCCGCCAGCTATCGAGCGCAGACGTTCTAGTAGCGTGCGGAAATATGAAATTTGAATGAAATTTGACCATGATTTTTTTATAGCGATTGCATTTTTGCTATTTATTGTTAAAAATATATCTTTATCTTCGTATTGACGAGTTCTTCGAACTCCCTTCAACCTATTATGACATTTTCCACAAAATAGTATGCCGGGTATTTATTGTATGGGAAAACATGAATTGACAGGTCTAAATATTTAATTTTTTTAATGGCAAATATTTGGATACCTAATTATATGTCCTGCCACAGCCTGCAATGGCCTGCCACGCCATTTCCTTAAGGTCTCTGTCGTGGTAACCTTGATTATTAGTGTTCTATAAACATGTGTAAGCTTATACGGATATGATGAGATATTGTATGTCAGACATTGCGCGGGAAATTAAACGTACAATGAAGTTTCAAACTACAAAACGTCCGCTCGCTACGGTCGTGCGGCGCACACTGAGCGCATTCCGTACGGAATTTCCGAATGTGTGGTGCGACCCAAACAAAATGTATGGAAGACGTGCATTCGGAACGGTTTTTTTCCGAACGGGATTCCGAACGCACAGGCCTTCATTCGGAATTCCTGACGGAAATAAAAACCGAACGGAATGCTAACGTATGTGTGTGGTACAGTCATTGATTTGTATGGATTTGCTGCGTTCGGAATCCTGATTCGGAATTCCGAATCAGGATTTAGAAACGGAATTCCGTATGTATGGGGCCGGCCTTATACAGAAAACTTCGATAATTTGTCTATGACTCTATGCTGTTCTAAAAATTCGAACATGACATGAATAAAAAAGCAGCTTGAAATGGAACGGATTTCTCGATTGACATTTGTACGCTACAAATGTCAAAATTACGAGTGGTCAAGCAAGACCTGGAGTGCTATTTTTCATTGAGGGACTCAGCGAAACACAAAACGTGTAGTTTTCCAACTCACCGCTCGCGTAAAATACAGATTGATCGTATTTTTGAAACCGTCGTGTCAGCGAAAAACGATATTGTTTTACGAAGAAAACATCGATAATTTGTCTATGCTTTTCTAATAATTCGAACATAAATAAAAAAGCAACGTGAAATGGAACGGATTTCCCATGTTTGGTTTCGATGACATATCTACGCTACAAATGTCAGTGGTCAAGACCACTCGTTGCAAATCCTTCGCAAACTACCGATTCAAAAATGCGCCCGTTTGGAAACGCTCGCGCAAACCCTTCGTAATGTGACAAGTGATTTCAAAAATACGTCTCCTCGATGTTTTCTGCGTAAAGGCGGGTCTCCTGCGCCAGAATTCTCGAAACATTACACAAAAAACATGAAACAAAAACAAAACAAAAATATTATTTTTCATACACAAACCGTCTCCTGCAAATAATTTCTGTTTTGAATGAAACATTTTTTTTATGGTTGATTTCATCATGAGGTGCTACTTTTCAATCGCGGAGTCACTAAACGAACGGTTTTTTGTATGGAAAAACCATTCGTTTAGGTGACTCCGTGTTTCAAAAATGACACTTAAGATACCTAATAATATTTATTTCTGATTACTGTTATCATCATTTTTGCCAGACGAAGAACTAGAAGATGTGTTCTGCGTTTTACCAATTGCAGATAATAGAGATAGGCTCCAAAGGACTCGTACCCAAAACCATAAAATAATTAAAAAAGAAACCCTTCTCCTCTCGCCCCGCGCAGCGCATGTTTTCCATCTGCTTTGGAAAGCAGAAACATGTGTATGCCATAGACAATTGTGTATAGCCACGCCCCTTTGTTTGCATGTTTTTGTGTAATGTTTCGAAAATATAAGTGCAGGAGACCCGGCTTAAAACAATATTGTTTTTCGCTGATACGACGGTTTAAAAAATACGATCAATTTGTATTTTACGCGAGCGGTGAGTTGGAAAACTACACGTTTTGCGTTTCGATGAGTCCCTCAATGAAAAATAGCACTCCCGCCGCCGTTTGAAAACGCTCGCGCAAACCCTTCGTAATGTGACAAGTGATTTCAAAAATACGTCTCTTCTATTTTGCTTTTAATTTTTGTCTATGTCAGGTCAGTTGTCTATGATCAGTCAGGCTTCGTTTCGGTTTTTGGTGTGATTCTTTGTGCCGGTGTTTGTAGTTTTTCTGGATTTCTAGCTAAACAGGTAGTGTTTTTGAAAGCATAATTTCATAATTAATGTTCATTAATTTAAATTATGATCATTCATGTAATCTTTAATGTCTATTCTTCATTATATAGCTGTACGTAAATTTGCTTTCTTTCTGTAAATCCGTAATCAAAATGGCGGGACAGGTTAGTCGTCCTGTTTTACTTTCTGTGTTGTTTAACTTTCGGCTGTACAGCTATAATTACCTACTTTGTTTTATTGTTAGTTGAATGTTACGTGTCTGATTCATATAGTATTATTTTATATTTCGCTAATAGGTACCAGGAAATTGCGAATTAACCTAGTGAATAGGTTATTTTTCTTGCATGTAAAACCAGTAAATACAGATTTATGTTGTGCTTCTGATAAATAGCCGCACTGCACCTGAATGTGGGCATATGAATAATATAAACATGGACAACTATAGGATGTTTTGTGCTACCTATAAGGTGGTTTAACGTTTCGCCCTTATGTTGTAAAATACCTAAATATTGTTTTCACAGAATGGCTGATAAGAAAAAGGAAGGAGAACCCGAGGGTGAAGAGGAATTCTCTGTTGAGAAAGTCCTGGATCGTCGTATCCGAAACGGAAAGGTGCATTGACCAAATATCTTTATTTATATGCCAAATGTTATCCAAGGTGTGCCCATAACGTTAAAGCAATATAGCGGGAAACACTTTTAAACATGAGAGAATAGATTTGGGTACATCCCAGATACATGCTGGTGTAAGTTTTGATAGTTTCAAGGGAACAAATCTATATGAGTCCAATGGTTTTCATAGCAGATTTAACTACACAAGACCCGCATAGCAATAATAAATGTTACGTTCATTGTTTTACTATTGTGTCTGGTATTGGCGGTTGTGGAAGGGTTAATGAAAGACAGCACTTACGTTAGTAATTATATTATCATTGTTCATAAACAAGAGAATTCATAATACCAAACTTTACCAATATTACGTCAAAAAGTTACTTAAATCGGTTGGGTTAAATCAGGTCAGAGATGTATGATGCATGCACAATGGGCACAAAAATTTTGTTGGATAAATCTGATGCTTGCGGAGGATTAATAAGACCATTAATGGAGGTTATTAAATACATTAAAAATCTATTTGTAATTTGTGGTTACAGGTTGAATACTATTTGAAGTGGAAGGGATACAATGATGAAGACAACACTTGGGAGCCTGAGGAGAATCTTGACTGCCCCGAACTCATTTCAGCTTTTGAAGAGGCCAGAAAAAAGAAAGAATCTGGTGAGTATTTATGAGTCTTGCTTGTCATGAAACTGTCTTTTTTAAAATATATTTTTGTATTGATCAGCAAATTTAACTTGCTGACTTTTCATGAGTGTTAGGTTGTCGAAAACTTAACATAGGCACTTATTTGCCCTCCTAAAATATCATTATCATCATATCAGCCACAGGGAGGCCACACATAGGCCTCCCTCAAGGAGGCCTGCATCCAGCTTTAAAAAGGGAAATAGCTATGCACACACACCTGTTATGCATTTTAATATTAAATTAAACTAAAAATAGTGCAATATTTATTTCAGAGGGAAAAGGAAGTAAAATCGATAAAGATGCTAAGAAGCGTAAGTCCTCAGCTGCCACACCGGATCTCAAAGGTGCTAAAAAGAGCAAAAGTGATGACAAAAAGGCATCAGGCTTTGACCGTGGACTAGAACCGGAGAAAATAATTGGTATGTATTTTACTTCTTACTTCCCTCGAGGACAATTTTCCGCAATTTGGTCCGAATTTGATGGTTCCGTTTTGCGTGGGGAGCTGACGCCGGTTTCAGTTCTTGAACCAGTCCAGCTCCTGCAGGAAGCTTATAACGCCTGCTGGTGCCCTGCACGCTTCCGCCATGGTTATCCGATGTTCTAGGAATCTTCTCATTGGTATGTATCATATGGTATAAATTTTTTAACATTATGAATAGGATTATCTTATCAACAGTCACCCAAGGATGCCAAAGAGCATGGGAAGTGACAAAATTATAGTAGGAACTATTTTAAATTTTCATCTATTGTAGTAGCACGATGTTTTGGTGATTAATCCTTTCCATGAGAAGAGATAGAGTGATCCTATTTTAAGTCAAAAACCACTTGGTTCAACCTCTAGCTTACCTTACAGCATTATATGCACATCGTTTCTTTCCATTTGCAGGTGCAACGGACAGTAGTGGGGAGCTGATGTTCCTCATGAAATGGCAGGGTACAGACGAAGCTGACCTAGTGCCGGCCAAGCAGGCCAATGTGAGATGCCCGCAAGTCGTCATTCAGTTTTATGAAGAAAGGCTAACTTGGCACACACCATCTGGCAATGAAGATTAGGTGGTAAGTTTCATAAAAATGTGCTATTGTGAAAATGTGACATTTACCATGTTAAGCGCTACGCATATGAGACCTATGAAACTTACAGGCTAGTGTGTCTCAGCGCTTAACATGTTAACTTGTGGTACATAGAATAAAATATTACTTCAGGCTACTAACTACAAACATACGTGCATTATCAGAGTTATTATAAAGCATTGTTTAATTCAAGTCTTAAGGCCATACCTGAATTTTCCGGGGTCCAGTGGTGCTCATTTTAAATAAATCATTTGAAAGGAAACAGTAATATTATTTAAAAGTTCGTCTTAGCCAAACCCTAGATAAACCTTCAAACTATTTTATGAACTAGTGCTTACAGTTTAAAGTGAGAATGTAAAGCTTTCCTACGCACATTAGAAAATAGTTGCCGTTTTTCGCAAATGTGCGTAGAAAAGCTTCACGTTCTCACTTTAAACTATAAACAGTAGTTTAAAAAATACTTTGAAGGGGTATCTAGAGCTTGGTCAAGACACAATTTTAAATAACATATTTCCGTTTTCTTTTAAATGATTTATTTCAAATGGGGGCAGCACTGGACCCCGGAAAATTTAGGTATGGCCTTAACTTGTTTATGTGGATAACTTTATACTATAACCCAAACAAAGTAAGTTTACATTGCCAGATGAGATTTGTAGTTATTTTACATGTAACAAGTGTGGTATAATGATGGTTTAAATCAAGCAATAAATGTGTGTCATGATTAGGTGTACATACTTGGGTTGTAAGTTATTATTACATTATTTTAAATATAGCTTATACATTACATATATAACTTATTTACATCATGTCTACCATATCGATGTATGTTTATGTTATTATTATTATCTCTTTATTTATTTATAAACATATATTAGGTTTTTTTATAACATGTCTAATATATCTATTATTATTATAATTTATCGATGTATCTTGGATAGGTATTTATTTTTGTATTGTACATGTTTTTACATGTACTATGTTTACTTTTAAAAAGGTTTTATTTTTAAATATTTTCAAAGTGTACATGAATCAATAAAAAAAAAACCAACTTCATAAAAATAGTAGAATACAATGAGAATCAAAGTCCCACCTGCAGTCCCCATAGTGGCACCTGTAAACAAGATCCAGCCATTACTGTGCAGTCGAAGTATTATGTCTTTATTTTAAAGAAAATATTTAAAAAAATGACTAATACCTGAGTACAAGTAGCAGCACGTAAGTTTAGCGCTGAGTGAAATGCGGAGGGGATACTGCGCATGGGTAAAGTACAGATTTTTTACTTCTGCGCTATAACGGTCAGCGCTAGAGTTTCGTGCCGCTACCTGTATTATACTTTAGTTCACTATAAGAATATAATTTTTTTAGTTGGAAAATTTTATTTAAACAATTTTTTCCATTCTTTTCAGATTCATATCTTCTGGTTTCTTCATAATGGTTTAAAGTAAAAGTATATTTTAGGTTAAATTAGTTTAAATGCGGTTATACACCAACATCTTAAATTTGTGGGAGTCATGGTAGAATAAAATAAGGTATTCTCTCTCCGTGACAGCTGATGACGTAGGAAGAACTTGAGTACGTCATCAGTGTAATATGTTGCCTCTGTGTGAAATTGAATTACCCGAGCGTAATGCATTTTTGAACTTTATATACCAATTTCAAATTAATAATCCATTTTATCAATTTATAAAATTTTGAATTGATGAATGACGCGAGAATCGCGAGATTCTTAATAGCTAAGTTACTTAACATTTTATTTAATATTAATGAACTAATTGAGAAAGTCCTTAAATTTACTGAAAAGAACAATCAGTGGCAACACTTTCGTGACGTAGTCAAGTTCGTTCTCGGACAGAGAATACCTTATTTTATTCTACCATGGTGGGAGTCACATGGACTCAATTGGTCGTAAAGTTTTCTATACATGTCATATAAAATACTGATCTGCACTGTGAAGTGGATATATTTTGGATATGTATGAAAGTGGCTTTTTGACTATGTTCCTTTGGAATAAGGAAATCTCTCTGTAGGTATGTTGTGATTCTATTTTATAAGACGTGTAGATTATGTGTGAATCAGATCAAAAATCTTTAAAAATGAAATATTTTAGCCATCATTTGATAAGTTTGCTTTGTTGCATTCTTGAATTTGTGACAAATATACTAAACAAAATCCTCTGTCAATATTTGTATGAAACTATTACACAAGTAATCTTTTTTGACTTCTAAGATTATTAATGTTTTAGTAGATCCATTATTATCTCAATGATTTTGAATTGATGCTCGAAAGCATTGTAATAATCTCAACGATTTAGTGTCGATGCTCGAAAACATTGTGATAAACTGTGTGAACATTCGCCAGCATCGGTCGTGCTGCAGTGGCCACTACGTTTTCAAACAAAACTGCGGGCGTTTTATCAACATTTCTAAAAATTACAAGAACTCCCGCCGAAATATAATACGAAAAAGTTGATGCGTCGACTGTAGTGCGTACGGCGCTGATCACTATTGCTTTCAATTATTTTAATTTAGGGCCTATGTCCAGCAGTGGACGTTGTGCGGCTGAAATGATGATTCTAATTTTAAACAGCGTTAAATAAATTGATGTTGTCGAGTCGAAGAATTTGCTTCCTATCCTATTCACACACTTGCGCGGCGTTCTGCAGCTGAGTTCTCCAAAATGAAGCAAGTAAAGAAAGGGGGGTTTTCAAAAATATGGGTCACTAGATGACAGCACAGTGACCTCAGGTACAATTTACTTAAGTTATTTAGTTAAGTTTTTTTGGTTTATTCAAATGTATCCAATAACTTTTTGGACCTGTGCTGTCATTTGGAGTCCTACAGTTTTGAAAACCCAAATTGCAGTCCGCCATACAGCAGAATAAATAAATAAGGTAAAAGTAGGAAGGACAGGCGATTTTAATGCGTTAGACATTTCTCTCCGTTTGAGCTGCAATGCTTATTGTTAAAATTAGATCTGTTTTCTTATTCATAAGTATATTAAATACTTATGTTGCAATATACTTTGTTAATCAATGATGTCATTGGCTTAAGTGAGACATGTCGTTATATTAGAAAATGATTATGTTGATTCCTACATAATTGTCTAAAGGAAGCTCTCGAGAAAGAATATGTTCAATCCTTGTATATTTAACGCGATAGCTGGAGTGTTTCTAAAGTAAAAACTTTATTTTAAGTTTGGACAAATGCGGTAGAATGTGCTTTACATTTGTTTAACACGCACGATTTTCGAAAGTGTGTAGAGGTGAAACTTCCTACGTAGGTTTTGAAAACGAGAGAAAAATACGTACGATGCTTTGTTCAAAAGTATAGATTTATAAAACTAACGTGTTTCGTAAACCGTGCGTGTTAGTTAGCCGGTCATGACTTTCTTTAAATGATGACAGACCTTAAAATATTTAGTACCTAAATATTGCGTTAGATCATTCCAAATTCAATAATTTGATATGAATTCTTTTATCTACCAATAAATAACATTACTTTGTTTTTAGTTTAGGATAAGTGTACAGGCAATAAAAAAATGCCATAAGATATGCCTCGTTTCTTTTTGACTTCTATCTTTAATTCCTCCCTAATCCCTGTATGTTTAAGCACCACTATCCAAGTAATTAATGGTATAATACATACAATGCATACGCTGAAGTGGCGCCCTCATTTAACCGTAATACATACATACTATCACGTCTTTATCCCTAATGGGGCAGGCATTTTGGGTCTTGCGGATCTAAGCGTTGATAGACCCTAGGGTTGCAAGACTCAAAGGCACTTTTACATTGATGAGGGCAAGAAGGTAGATAAAGGAATCAAAATAGTGATGAGTTGCTAGCCGCATCGCCTATTAACATAATTCGAGTTTTCGCCCATTCTCTCGATCGGCTCTTACGATCTGCTCGGGAAGAGAAACAGCTGGCACATTCTAAGTTTTTTCTTTTCTCCCGAACAAACGTGTGCATGTCCCTCGCGGAAAATTATCGAATAATAATTGTTGCCTATACTAGATCTTTAGTTTATAGCTGCCTTCAAATGTTAATCGATAAATGTAATTTTTGAGAAATTTGACAAAAACATATTTCGCCAGGGAAAGGTTTCTCTGGCTAAATTTTGTCAGGAATCCAAAATTCAATTAGTAGAGCAATTAATGTATTATAAGAGACATCTATACTACGCCACGATGCGTTCTTTAAAACAATAATGGAAGGAAAAATAGAAGGAAAGAGAGGAGTAGGAAAACCCAGAAGAAAATTTATAGACCAAATAAAAGAAAAATTAAACGTGAAAACATATAAAGAGGTTAAGAACTTAGCGGAAGGAAGAGAGACATGGAAAGCACTCCACCGACAAGAGCCCAGCTCTTAAATATAAGAAGAAGAAGAAGAGACAAATAAAATAAATAAATATAGGTACTCGTATGTATGGGGACAAATTGAGCTAGCCCCAAAGTAAGTTCGAGCCCTGTGTTATGGGATACTAATTCAACGACTAACTACTATATTTTATAACAAATACATATACATATAGATATTGTAAACATTCAAGACCCAGGACACTTTTAAAAAGGCCATTTTCCAACTTGCCCTGACCGGGGATCGAACCCGGGACCTCTGGGTGGCGGACCAGCATGGTGACCACTGCGCCACGGAAGTCTTCAAATGTTTATGTACAAATGGACTTTGTATGTCATAGGCCTCCGAAGTTATTAAAAATTCCGCTGGGGAAATGTTTGGCCTTTTGCTAGATCTTACAAACGGTTTGGAATACAGTCCTGATTTTTTTACACACATTGCTATTAATTGGTTTATAACGTCTGTAAAAACAGAATAAAAAAATCAACCATTTACGAATAATAAATATAAACATAAAAGTAGGTATTTTGGTTCTACTGAGGGACATAGGGAAAAAGTTTAAATGTGGATTTATGTAATTAAACTGCCTCCAACATCTGGGAAAGTACGTTTGTAATAGAGTAAGTATTAAAAAAGATACAACAAAAAATAATGTCTCACTGACAACTTGATTTTGAATCGTTCTGTTGGACGAGTTTTATATTATTTGACAAGTTTTAACTAATTCCAATCTTTAATGTTCAACTATCCATATTCCAAAAATTAGCTTTGTCCAATTAGTAATAAAGAAAATATTGTGAAAAAACCAGCGATACTTAACTTTGATATAACAAATATCTAAGCGACGCTGTTTTTTTTTCTATATTTCCTTTATAACTAATTGGATAAAGCGAATTATTGGAATATGGTTTGTTGAATGATTACATTAAAAATTGGAATTAGTTAGAAGTTGTCACTTAATATAAAGCTCGTCCAATAGACCGATTTAATATCATGATGTCAATGGGACATTAGTTTTTGTTGTATCTTTATTAATGATGTCAATGGGACATTAGTTTTTTGTTGTATCTCTATTACAAACGTACTTACCCAGACGTTGGACGCAGTTTTAATACATAAATAGACGTTTTAACTTTTTCCCTATGTCCCTTAGTTAAGCCACTACAACCAAAATATCTACTTTTATGTTTATATTTATTTTTCGTAATTGGTTGTGTTTCTTTAGATTCTGTTTTAACAGATGTTATAAACAAATTAATAACAATGTGTGTAAAAAAAATCAGTACTGTATTCCAAAACGTTTGTGAGATCCAGCAAAAGGCCAGACATTTCTCCAGCGGAAGTTTGAATAACTTAGGAGGCCTGTGATATACAAAGTCCATTTGTACATAAACATTTGTCTCAAAAGATACATTAATTGTTCTACTAATTGAATTCTGGATCCCTGACAAAATTCCGCCAGAGAAACGTTTCCCTAGCGGAATATGTTTTTGACGAATTTCTCAAAAATTACTGAATACACAAATTTTATTTATCGATAAACATTTGAAGGCAGCTATAAACCAAAGATCTAGTATAGTCAACATTTATTATTCGGCACTTTTCCGCTGGGGACATACACACAGACCGAACCGTAATTACCATTGTGCTTAGGCCAAGGTTAACCGCAATACATACATATTAACTATTGTATACACAATGATTAAAGTGAACGACTACCGTTAATAAAAAAGAATAATATCAAGTAAAAAGCTTTTTATTCATAACAATAATAAAAAAACAACATTCTTTTTACTAACCTATTCACTTACATTGTCTATGGGATTGGGATTTAAAAAGAACGTCTCATACAGAAAAAAAGAAGCGATGTTTAAGAATAGTAGAACTTAGTGGCAGATATTTACCAGAAGCCCATGACCCATGACGCATGACGACTATGTTGCCCTTAATCATCCTTAGGGCAACAGAGTAGTCGTCACGCTTAATTATGCATTGTGATATTTTATTGACTACTGCCTGCAACGGAGAGAGATACCTACAGATTTAGTTTAGTAGCTATCATTAGAATACAATACTATGACAAGTAACAATGATCAATAATTGATCAGTTGTTAAATTTCTCAGCTTGCGCAGTTTCTAAGATGCAGCAGAAGCAAGCATATGTTTATTTGCATATGTGTTGTAGTGCATCCTTACTTCAACAGATTCATTTTCAAGAAGAAGCTTTAAGATAGCTTTGTTGTAAGGCTTTTCCTGGTCTGAGTAAGAATCATGAGCTAAATACACCTTCAGTACTACCAGGTAAGCTGCTATGAAATCTTTGTCCTGGAGCATTTCAGTGCAAATATTGATTCTGATAGCTTTATCTTCTTCGCTTGATAAAAACGTTGCATACAAGTTCAACAAAGCCCTGGTAAATAGCTTATAAATAAGCGGAAAATGAGCCTCAATATCCTCCCGTAAATAAGTCGCGCACGTTTTCCCAAACTCTGGTCCTGCAATACTCATAATTTTCTTCAAATACTGTGTCTCTTTTGGAAATGAAGATGTTGAACATGATGAAGACGCAGACGAACATTCTTCTTTTTCTTCTTCGTCATCGCCATGCGTCCTATGAAGGTTATTCAATATTTTCATCAAAGCTGCAAAAAGTTTCAACTCTGTAAGAAGTATATAATGTTCAGAAACGGGCAGTACTACGAGCGATTCTTCATGCAGTTGTGAATAAAGTTTTTCAGGAATGACCATTCCCCGGCGAATCATTTCCGACAAGTCTTGACGCAGGCAAACCTGTAGACGTGAGACTATCATTTTGTTGCCCGGTTTTTGTGCATATTTAATAAATGGTTTACATAATATATCGAATTTCTCATTTTGTTTTTCTTCTGTGTCGCTCAGTAATAAAAATTTAGACAGTAAATTCGTCTTTACATAATCATGTAAAATCTGATTTGCCTTTTTAATATTTAATTCTTCGTTATATTCGAGTAAAAGATTAGTCACAAATGTTGGGCACATGTATTGCAGTTTCCGTGTCACCGCTAAGAGAATATTTTCTATTATATCTTCGAGCTTTTTGCGTTCGTCACCGCTAGTCGAAGGCAACATCTTCTGTAAAAAACTGTAACTTTTTTCTAAATAAAGCGGTCTTACCGAAATAGGCACTTCGTTCATATTACCCAACAGTTCGTAAATTGTACTATCTTCTTCAAACGATAGATTTTCTACAATCGTGATCAAGAATTCTCCTAGGGCTTTTGCTTTATCTGAATCTTTTTCTTTACAGAGAAGGTCGAATGTTTGTTTAAATATAACAGATCGAATACTTGCATTTTTCGATGTTTTCCATACGTTTTTGAAAACATCGAGGATATCTTCAAGCTGCATCTTAGTGACTGCTAAACGGAGACCATGTTTTTGAAGTGACACTGGAGCATTAAATAACGTCGGTATAATTTCTCGTGTTTTGGCCAGGTTTAAGTTATAGAATATTGAAAGCATCGAAGGCAGTGCATACTGGAGGTAATCTCCCTTTGCATACAATAGAATAGATTCAGGAGGGGGTTGTGGCCTAGCTTTGTGCATATTTTTAGCGATATTTCTTTGGATGGCAATTTTGACGCTGTCTGTTTCTTCCCAGTTAATTTCGGATGCGTCGGGAGCGTATGTTTGTATTACATCAAGTAGTTGATTTGGTGGCAAAATAGCACACAGACCACGTACCGCCGCTTGTAATCCATCAGCTTGTTTGAGTCTGCTGCGATATTCATCAGCCCAGTCTTGGGCTAGCGTCTCGGCCCAAAATATTCTTAGTTTGCTCAGAAAGCGCTGCATCGATACCTTGTCATTACGACTCAAAGTACGAATTTCGTTTTCGTTGCGTTTTAGTAATCTGGCATCGTGTTTTAATGCATTTATACAAACTTCTTCTGAGGGATTTAAACGCAGCGATTCTTCAAACATATGTTTTTTCCATGATTTGTTTATATTATACAACTTAGATAAATCAGTTTTCCAAGCGTTTTTACTTTTTATTTGAATACATTCTCTGATTTTATTAAGCACCATTGGATAGTCAATAATGTTCTTCTTCCAGTCTTTTAAAGTTAAAAGTACGTTGTATAATAATTCGATATTATTTTTGAATTTAAGCTCGTTGTCAGTATTACAGTTTTCAAACTTTGCAAGGCTATAGTTGTAAAGGTATGTAAACAATTTATCTTTATCAGCTTGATTCATTTGGTTTCCGTATACCTTTAATGTATTAAATATAAATTTCTTTTCTAAGATTTCCGGGACCTTCTCAGTTTTGATAATGTTGTAAACTATCAAGGCTTCAATAAATTTAGGTGAAACATCAGTTGCATCTTTGTAAACATCTATACTTTTGAATATTTCGTGTAAAAGAGCCCACGTGTCTTCATCATAATTATGAATAGCTTTTTTAGAGGATAATATGTGATGGATGAAATCTTGATTATCAATTAACTTATCGTTGATGAGTTTATCATTGAAATATTGCAATATGACTTTCATGTATTTCAGTTTAGATCTGGCACAAGTCAATAGAGTTTCCAACATCGAGTTTCTTAGTTCTTGTCTTGTTTCCTTAGCAATACAGTCTTTAATCGCAGGGAAAGCTTCTTCGAATGGAGCAAATTCAAACCATATATACGAGCGGTCTTCTTGGATGAAGTGTTCACACAGCGAAAATAGTTTTGCCATTTTATCTACTTCCAATTCTTCGCCTTTATTTTTATGTATTTTATCAATAAATACGTCCTTAACGAATTTGTATTGTTGATTTATGGGCATTTGTTGTATAAAGCATTTTAAATTATCAAAAGTAAAAATAGAATACATATTATAAAATCTATTATTATCCTTTTTGGAAAACGTTTCTACTATTTTATATAGAACATCTGTAACTTCCTCTTGCTTCAGATACTTTGCAAATGTTGGTACATCAACGATACGTATGTACTTATCGATTTTTTCAATGACTCTGCGAGAATTAGTTTTCATAATGGACTGTGTCCCTTTAACGTTAAGATTTGGAATCTCATACCAATTAACTTTCTCAATTACATCCATAAATTGATCAGTTTCTTTGTACAAGATGAAAAATGTTGACTGAAGTGCTGATCGTCTATTATGTTCTGTATCCTTGTGTTTCATATAAAGTTTCCACACAGACGTGGATTTTTCACTCAAGCGTTTCAAAAGATGCATATTTATTTTCTTGGCATGTTTTTTTACTTCTTGTTCTATGAAAGGCACTGAGCAATTAGGCAACCATTTCAAAGCTTTTTTTATATCCTTTTCGCTGCTGTAAAAAGCTTCAACTCGACTTTCGTCTTTTAAGTGCAGTTTTATGTGCTTCATTAGTTTATTTGCAGCTTTTACTGTCATTTTAGGCAGTGTATTTTTTTGTAAATATTCGGGGTGAAAAATTGTTACATAATTTTGGTGATTGATCATCCAAGTGCTCTGTTTGATTGCCCTAGAGACATATAATATGTCTTCTGCGGTCAAGTAGTTCAGCACTGAGCGGAGATCTGGTTTGGCACAAGCGACATCTATCGACAGCATTCTATCAACGTCATCTCCCATGATATCCGCTGAGATGATCAGCTGATCAGTGGTAATGCCATAATTTAAACATTCGTTGTACAGTTTTCGTTTCTGTCCCAAGTTGATTGATGTGTCGGGGTCTTCGTCAGACATCTGTAACAATTACAAATCGTATTATTTGTTGACCTAGGGGAAATTTTTACAGGCTTTTATTTACCTTCTTGATTGTTGTTGTTTTTTGGGTCAAACCTTGCAAGTTAATTAAATTTGAGCCCTTTTCCGGTTTCCGATTGCGATGAAATTTTGTAAGGTAATATAAATCAGATGACAATGCAATAGTAGAAGGTGGCCATTGGAACCCTGTAATAAATCGAAGCAACCCTATCGAGTCTTAATAATTACTATAGGCCTCTTAATAAAAGCTTGTACAAAAAAATGCGTGAGTGTCGTGGAACACTCTGTTGGAACGAAATTACTTTCGTAGTATATTATACGCGCTGTTCCCGTATCCCCGGGAATCTAGAGGGTGCAGGGGAGGAGTAAAGGAAAACGCCGAATATCACCTGTCCGAATCTCGATATATATTTTCACACTTTACATCAATGAACTTGTCGTGTGATTTCAGGCAGGGTAGAATAGGGCCACTCCTGTGGATGTCGTAAAGGTTGTGGTGTCAATTTAGGAATCACAAGCTACACAAAGCTTATAAACATTAATGAGACCTATCCAACCCGCGTGGCTAGCGGGAAAAGTGTAGGCCAAGTCCTCTGGCTGCTTTCGACCATGGTATAATAAAACAGGTATTCTCTTCCCGAGATGGAACTTGTCTACGTCACAAAGAGTTGCCACTGATTGTTCTTTTCGGTAAATTTAAGGACTTTCTCAATTAGTTCATTAATATTAAATAAAATATTATGTAACTTAGCTATTTAGTATCTCGCGATTATCGCGTGATTCATCAATTCAATCTACACTAATATTATAAAGAGGAAAGATTTGTTTGTTTGTTTGTTTGATTGTATTAAATAGGCTCCGAAACTACTGGATCGATTTTAAAAATTCTTTCACTGTTGGATAGGTATGTTATCCCTGAGTGACATAGGCTATGTATGTACCACGGGCGAAGCCGGGATGGACTGCTAGTATTTTATAAATTGATATAATGGATTAATAATTCGAAATTAGTATATAACGCCTGGAAAGGATATTGGTCTTTGGGTCCAGCATTTAAGGGAAACCTTCCTCTTTCCTTAAAAAGAAAACTGATGGACATCTGCATCCTTCCTATATTGACATATGGCGCACAAACGTGGTCTTTGACTAAACTACTAAAGTCCGAACTCAAGGTTTGCCAAAGAGCGATGGAGCGTAGCATCCTAGGTGTCAAACTAATGGACAAAAAAAAAAATCCGTAACACCGAACTACGCTGTCGAACAGGAATCGCTGACGTAGCTCTGAAGGCCGCAAAATTGAAATGGGACTGGGCTGGCCACATACACCGCAGGCCAAATGATTTCTGGGCAAAGGTCACCACTTGTTGGACTCCTACTAATAACAGAAGACCCGGCAGACCAAGAATGCGATGGCGTGACGAATTGGATAAATTTAAAGATGATTGGAAAGAAACAGCTCAGAGCAGAATTGAATGGAAAAGATGGAGGGAGGCCTTTGCCCAGCAGTGGGACACGTGATGGCTCGTATTATTATATAAATTTCAAAAATGCATTACGCTCGGATAATTCAATTTCACGCAGTGGCAACACATAAAACTGAGGACGTAGTCAAGTTCCACCTACATAATCAGCTGTCACGGGAAGAGAATACCTTATTTTATTATACCATGCTTTGGACAAGTATACGGCTGTAGTAAAGAGGTCGTGCTCCTGCTGTGGAGACAAAATTAAAGACCTGATGATGTCAATGAAGTGTCAGTTTACAGATTGCGCCATCTACCGATACAACTCGGATTCAAATACTATACAAAGCAAACTAAGCGCATAGGTATTGGTGTATGGGAGCTAGTTATAGCTGGTAAATGGTGCTGTATCCAATAGGTATAAGTGTGATATAAAATTCAATTCACATTTAGTTAATTAGTTTCAGTAAAGTATAGTTGTTAGTTGATATCGTAGTAGTTGTTCAATTGTTTTAAGTAAAATATGTAATTAAAAGTAACATAATATTTGACATACGCAGAAACATTCGTGAAGGAAAAGGGACGGAAAAATCTTACACTTTTTTGGTCTAGCCTCCGTCCGTACCGTCCGAAAAGAAACTTCGCTCCATAAATTCAATTTTGTAAAAGGTACTACTTATATAGCAACAGTATATGACAATATTGACGTCCCATTTACTAGGTCCTAAAAAAGTATAAATTTGACCATCTTTAACTCTACGCCTAGCGACGTTTGCTAATGTTTTTAACACGTATCCACATAGGTAGTAGCATGCACTAATATGCTGAAATGCTGAAGGCCATATAGGGCATCGTGGCATGTCAACTGCCTTTTTATTATTTGTTTTAAAGAAAACATAGTACCAAAGGATTATTGGTGTAAGGCGGTCACTGCGCCGCTCTATAAAGGCAAAAGCTCGCAGGCTCGCAGCAAGACTGCAATACCGAGGCATTAGCCTTCCCAGCATTGTCGGCAAGTTGTATGCTAAGGTTTTGATTTAAAAAGTGATGGAAAGATATGGGCCTACAAGCGTGATTTAGAAAGGGAATGGATTGCACGGATCAGGTCTATTGCGTTAGAAAGAAGAATGAATGCGGGAAATAAAGTGAATGGGGCACTGTATTTCTCTATTAACTGTAAGAAAGTGTCAAACATAGGCACGTCTGGCTGTTCATAATAGAGTGCGGTGTATAGAAGTGCGAGTTGGGTATGGCACGAAAGGAAAAATTAGAATAAATGCAGTATGAGAGCGCTGAGGAGTTTGAGTGGTGTTTGAAAGATCGGATTAGAAATGATGTCATAGGGGGCCGTGAGGACTGAAAAAAGATGTACTTAGTAAGAAAAATTGAGAAAGGAATGTTGAGATGGTTCAGGCATGTAGACAAGATGGATGAAAGGAAATTTACTAAAAGGGTCTACAAAGCGAATGCGAGTGAAAGAGTAGGTCAGGTTGTGTCGTCCTCGACGCAACCAGTATATTTGTACTTTGGAACAATTAAGTTTGATAAAATAAATTAATAATAAATAAACATTGCAGACTTTTTTAAAAAAAGGAGAGGGCATAAGTAAGCCCGTTACCGACAGAGATGCATGAAGAGAGTGAAGACTGACTTAATTGAGTGTAGATAAAACAAAAGTGGTTTGTCAGGATCGTAGCAAGTGGAGTTCCTAGTGTCTGCCTGCGTGTGTATGTCCCAGCGGAAAAGTGTCGAATATTAAATATTAACTATACTAGATCTTTAGTTTAAAGCTGCCTTCAAATGTTTATCAATAAATGAAATTTGTGTATTCAGTAATTTTTGATATATGCGTCAAAAACTAATGATTATCTATATTCCAATAATTAGCTTAATCCAATTAGTAAAGGAAATATAGTAAAAAAACCAGCGTCACTTCAATCTTTGTTATAAACCGACCAATTTTTGGATGCCATCCGAAATTGGTCGGTTTACAACAAAGTTATTGCTGTTTTTTTATTATTATATTTCCTTTATTACTAATTGGATTAAGCTAATTATTAGAATATGGATAGTTGAATGAATACATTAAAGATTGGAATTAGTCAAAACTTGTCACATAATATAAAACTCTTCTAATAGACCAATTTAAAATCATGATGTCAGTGGGACATTATTTTTTGTTGTATCTTTTATAACACTTTCTCTATTACAAATATACTTTTCCAGATGTTGAAGGCAGTTTTAATATATAAATCGACGTTCAAACCTTTTCCCTATGTCCCTTAGTTAGCCACTAGAACCAAAATACTTACTTTTATGTTTATAGGTATTTATTATTCGTAAGTGGTTGTGTTTTTTTGGATTCTGTTTTTACAGACGTTATAAACAAATGAATAGCAGTTTATGTAGAAAAAATCAGGACTGTATCCCAAACCGTTTGTGAGATCCAGCAAAACGCCGAACATTTCCCCAGCGGAATTTGAATAACATCGGAGGCCTATGAGGCTATGACTTACAAAGTCCATTTGTACATAAACATTTATCTCTTATAGTGGTTAAATTAAACAAGTTAACAGATAATAGTCAACATTTAATATTCGACACTTTTCCGCAGGGGACATACTATAGATACTTTACTGTGAAAATGCATCCTCAAAGAGAACTGTACAACTTTTCGTTAGAAATGCATTTTCAAAAACAGGGTACCTACCTAAGTAGGTACATCCTACATCCAATTTATTTTTTTATGCATTGCGTATCATTAGAACCTTGATTCCATCAGATAGAACTCTAAGTAGGTGCCTTGTTATGATTGTAACAATTTTAACGAACTCTAAATCTCAAGTACATAAGTCTGAGACACAAGTAGGTAACTACCTACCTTAAAAACAAGCGAATTAGGTAAAACCAACCTTTGCGTCGTTTAGAGCGCGCGCGCTTATCATTAGCACTGTCTCACGAAGATTCAGTTGCAGAAATTATGCAGAGCTTATGCCGAATTCATGTTTTAAAAATAGTGTATTTACAAAAATATCTACAATTCTGAGACCGGCAATAAGTAAGTATGACGTCAGACATTGATCTAGTGTGAGTAATATTAATCTACTTTTGTATTGTAGTGACAAGACAAAAGCATTAATTTTACCTTGATTCTAAGTGTTCTCCGGCGTTGATATCAATAGGTTGTGTCTTGAATAAATGCGTATTTTATTGTAACTTATACTTGAAATAAATACTCGGTCGAATACTCGGTGTAAACACTGGCACAAATGAATGATATCAATGCAATCCGATCCGTCCAAAAACATCGATCCTATCCAAGGTCAGTGTATGGAACGAAGTTAGCCACGATTGCAAATGTGTTATACAAATTTGAATCGTATGATAATTTCAACTAAGAAGGATTTAAAATAACTCGTGTTGTCTTTGACGGAATGAATGAGTACCTATAATTTGAATGAATATTCGCCTGAAGAAGAGATACAGAATTTAGACCTACTTTGCCCGATTGACCGTCGATAGCGGAGTTATGTTTTGTAGAGGTGCCTATTTCTATGTTCGGATTATGTCTAGATTTTGCCCTCTAACTACAGATAATATAGAATTGTATACATACAACCAACGAATTCATATCTCCATACTCTGACTCTAATAGTACCTAACCAATGTGGCAACGACATGCTTTCATAGAATTATAACAATCTTAGGTGGAGATACACTACAGCCGCAGACATAGCGGTCTCTGTGTATGTATTTCCACCTGAGTAGATTATCTTCACATCGCAAGGGCGGATCCAGGGGACATGGTCATGACCCCTCCTTGGACTGGGTCCAGGACTTATGTAGGTGGATCGCTAATTAAAATTGTTATAGATATTTTTTATATATTTTTGTCACAATACAGATTGTATGTAAGTTACCTTTAATATTAATTAACCTTAAATATTAATTAATTTAAAATAATATTATATATGCTGGGATGGCAAACGCATTATTCGGAAACGAACGCATCTAAAATTTGAATGAACGCGCTTCCGCACTTTACATTTGACCGACTAATCTCTTAGTACATAGTTAATTTTCAATTTTTTTAAATTTAGTACTTTAATACTAATAAGTTAAAAAATTTATCCTGTATATTAGGTATAGTAAGCACTTACATGCATCAATAAAATACTAACTTATTACTTGTATCCTCGATTATAAAAAATACAATATAACTTCTTGTGACTTGACTTGATATGTGACCTGGCACCAAAGCTCGATCCGCCCTTGTTAAATCGGCCAACCTAAGTTTCAACCTGTCAAAGGCACTTCCAGATCCGTGTTTCTATGGAAAAGTAAGTTTTTTTCATGTGTTCAAAAGTCGGGGAAATTGTTCAGTATCATGGACGGAACACTCCTTAAATCAAATTCATTACATTATACTTTGTTAGACGTTATATTATATTACTTATAACGGCACGACTTTTCCGTGTAAGTTACATAATTTGAATTGGTAGCATACTCACACTATGAGTGATTTAGGTAAATTTGAATAAATATACATTTTTACGTCTTTATCCCTGAAAGAGTAGACAAAGCCCAGGGCTCTAAGATCCAAAGGCCACATGTAACAAAATTTCTGATGGTAGCCGCATATCGCCTATGAATAGGTATGATTCGGATTTTGCGCTTCCCTCAACCTGCTTTTACCACTTGCGCGAGAAGAGAAGCATATGAGATTACTAAGTTTTTCTTTCAGACCAGCATAGAAGAGATTTAATGAATATGGCAGTTTTGTATTAAACGCCCTAATAAAATCTTCCTATCAGATCCGGTCCGGTTGCAACAATTCCGCCAAGTGCAGTTCTTGGTGCAGTGCGTAGGACTGCATATTTCGTAGGTGCGAACGCACTGTCGATGCCAATCTATCCGCGTCGGGTATTGTAACATAAATAAATGAATGCTAAGATCTTGCTCGCTTGAATTACTGGGTCAGAACAACATTATTTGCCTCGTCACTATTACTAGTACACACGTACAAAATACCAAATAAAATACAAATAAATTTTTTTAAATAGATAATAACAAAGATACAGATTTGCCGGAGTCCTACGAACGAAGTCATAACGTTAAAGTTGCTGTATTTTCTTTAACTTTTGATGGTCAAGAATAAAAAGAACTGCCCACGTTGTGATTACAGCCGCAACATTTCTGCTTTCTCCTAATAACAGAATTTTTTGTATTTATTGAGAATTTAAAGGAGCCTACATAAGTACTTGGATGAGTTTCCCATCCGTTTCTCTCTTTATTTTGTGCCTAAACTACTTAACCTAATAAATGGGTGTAGTACACAATACAGGCACGCCGCAAACAAAACTCTGGTATGTCTAGCTATTATGTTTCATTAGTCTTATAATAATCAACGCCCGACCGACACCCTTGTTCTGTCATTATGTAGGTACGTGCTATATTACATTAGTAAGTATTGCAATTGCTAAAGTAATTAGGTAATACATATTAGGTACAGTTCAATATTTACGGCTAAATATTTAAACGCATTTTAAGTAGGTAATCAAATATTTAAATCGAATGCTGGTCCTAAGTTCTTGACTTGGCCGTTTCTTTATTTTCTGTTCATAAACCCATAGAAATGTCTAAGTCACTCTTAAGATACAGTAGCTGGTGCCGGCAACTTCGTTCGCGTGAAATTTAAAAATGACGACATCTTTTTTTTCTGATATCAGATTTCAACGAAACAAAGCCTCATTGTTGCTCTGATTGAAAACCGCGTAGTTTCGAAGATTAGTGTCAACTTACATACAGACAGACAATTTTCTTTCCTCTTTTTTGTGTTCAGTTACTTATTTTTCACCCACACTAATTATTTCATAATTTTTTAAAATGTACAGACTTGCGATTTTTTTGTACGAGTGATTTTCTCTTAGATATAAGGTTTGTAGAGAATATGCGCTCAGAAGGCTATACGCTATGACGAGAGTAAGTAAGAGTTAGGTTAGTTTAGGGCTTGTCCCCCAATAATTCATCGAGGCCCCATAGCTATAAGATGGGAACCGCAGACCGCAGGGCCTTCGCTTCCGGCAGGGAAGTGAAGAAGGACCTATGTCACAGGGAGGCTTCGGTTTCTCTGGCCTGGATGGAGGCCATTCCGGGTGGGAATGGCTTGGCTGTGAGGGAAGGGGGCTCCCTTTTATCATAGCCGTGACGCGGGTCACGGGGGCTCTCCCTATCCTCCGTGACCAAGTGTGGCCGTGATGCTTGGCACGGTGTCGATGGGGCTGCAAGGGAAGAGGAGTGTCGGTAGTAGTTTGCCGCTCTCCCTATCTTATGCGGCCGAATCGGTGGGCCTCGGTCGCCGTCAGGCGTACTTGGGACAGGCAGACACACAAGCCAAAAGTAGGCGCTTTTGGCTTGCTTTTGCAGGCAGCAAATCATGAGGACTGATTGGATGGTGGAAACAGGATTCTATTGTCCGACAGGAAGCCCTTTGGAGTAATAGGCGCGTGTCGTGACAGCGCGCCTGCCCTTGTCTGGCAGAGAGGCCAAGCCGATGGCTGTTCCGGCTCCTTTGACTAAAGCAGAGAGGACCGCAGGGCCTTCGCTTCCGGCAGGGAAGTGAAGAAGGACCTATGTCACAGGGAGGCTTCGGTTTCTCTGGCCTGGATGGAGGCCATTCCGGGTGGGAATTGCTTGGCTGTGAGGGAAGGGGGCTCCCTTTTATCACAGCCGTGACGCGGGTCACGGGGGCTCTCCCTATCCTCCGTGACCAAGTGTGGCCGTGATGCTTGGCACGGTGTCGATGGGGCTGCAAGGGAAGAGGAGTGTCGGTAGTAGTTTGCCGCTCTCCCTATCTTATGCGGCCGAATCGGTGGGCCTCGGTCGCCGTCAGGCGTACTTGGGACAGGCAGACACACAAGCCAAAAGTAGGCGCTTTTGGCTTGCTTTTGCAGGCAGCAAATCATGAGGACTGATTGGATGGTGGAAACAGGATTCTATTGTCCGACAGGAAGCGCTTTGGAGTAATAGGCGCGTGTCGTGACAGCGCGCCTGCCCTTGTCTGGCAGAGAGGCCAAGCCGATGGCTGTTCCGGCTCCTTTGACTAAAGCAGAGAGTACCGAAGGGGGCAACCCTAAAAATATACCGTCTTATTATAAAACGCAGACTATCTTTGTTACCAAATCAAGTTGACATCTAGTAATATGTCATTGCCTCATATGAAAATGTTAACTTGATTCGGTCTGTTAATAGTTTAAACCTAGTACCAAAGTAAGTCTGCGTTTTATAATACGGGTATTTTTTAAAGATTTTATTGTTCCACTTTTTAGACATGATTTATTTACATACCGATACCAATTACAGATTTTTAGTACGTATAGTCTATGAGACAGACAGACAGACAGACATGGCGAAACTGTAAGGGTTACTACCCTTACAGTTTCGCCATGAAACCCTACGCTTCGGAATCATAAAAAGGCATGTACCTATGTCACCTAGATCTCTTTTTACTGTGTAAACAATATGTACCTATTCTCATCTTAACATTGCTTTTCATGACAAGGTTTCGAATGGATTAACACCAACCTTACCTGTCTCAACTGACGTAGGGACGTACGGGAAAATATTGCTCAATCGGCATTTGCATTAATTCTGACTAGAATGACATTGTGTTTGTACCTACTAACGTTAATGCACAGTGGTTTTGTAGATAGTATCAATACGTCACAGTAATTAATCGGTGTAAATGATCAAGAGTGGAGTCTATTGGGTTAAAGATGGTTTGCCTCACACCTGCCAGTGCCGATATGCCGTAGGCTGATTTAAAGAGTGATGAATTTGATAGTACTAGATACTCTCGTCTGTTTGTTAACGGTGATTGCCTTTAAAATTTTAACACATATACCAACCAATTAATATAAATTTTTAGGGCTTCGTACAAAAAATGAAAAAAAATGGAACCCTTATAGGGTCACTCGTGCGTGTCTGCCCGTCCGTCTGTCACAGCTAATTTGCTCCGAATCTACTGGACCAAATCAGGTGAAATTTGGTAGGATGGTGTAATCCTATGATCCAAACACAGATGCGTAAAGCAAAAAAATACTTTTAAAATAAGGGTCATTTTCGTGGGACAAATAAGGTAATTAAAAAAAAAAGTTTTGCAAGCCTTACTCTGTCATGTATCAAATGAAAGGGTTCACTATGAAGATCTCAAATATATTGGATGTCGTAGAAGGTGACATAAGCAACACAAGCTAAACTAAGCTTACAAACATGAGACCTCTCCAACCCGTCTGGCCTCGTGGAGAGTGTAGGCCAAATCCTCTGGCTGCTCTGATCAAATATGGTTTTAGTAGTAAAGAGAGGGTCCTGCTCCTGCAGTGGAGACTATAATGACCTGATTATTAAAATAAAATAGTTTTGATTTTATCCATGAAAAAAGATGAAAATTGACCATCCCCCCTGATTTCCGACACGATTGAGCCTAAAATTTAAAAACATATACAAAATATTGTTCACTAGTGGGCTTCGCTTCCCGTGGGAATTTCGGGATAAAAAGTATCTTATGTCCTTCCCTGGGTATCTATATCAAATTTCATCTAAATAGGTTCATAATCATGCAAATTCAGGATTACCCGTAGCGATCTGATCATAAATAAAACGCGACGAAATAATGGTCAGTGTGGGTTAGACCTCATTTCGTTTTTTAATAGCTATAATCAATTAGTTTATCAGTAATGCGATCAACCACTGGTGTTGGTTTGACACGGCGATGAAGGGCACTTACTGTTTGGCATGTATTAATGGTTCTAATAATGAGCTACTACTACCTAGTTGCGTAAAGGAAACATTTTTGATTGTAACAAGTCTATGTACATTATTATAAAAAAAAAGAACTTGCCGTTCATACAAACAAAACTGAGTTCCGTTATTGGCTGGCTATAAAAACTTCATATATTTTTTGTGCGCCGAATTGTTTTGAGGATAGTTACTGTTTAACGTTAGGTATATGTCTATCTGTAGCCGAGAAAGACAAGGGAAGAATGTGTGAGATCGGATATGGGGGATTAGTAGGAATGGGGGGTTATAGTCCGTCGTCCCAACCTCGATTTTCGTACCGATCGTACTTTCTTGGGAGACTATAATATTAATGTGCGCACTTATTAGGGGTCCCTAAATATCGGCGTCTGCCGAGCGAGACAGGAAGCTTTTGGGAGTTATGTCACCTTGAATGGTACTCCCGTAGCCGAAAAATTACCGATCTTACTTTTGAAAAATTCTTTCTTAGAGTCCTCCCTTGTATCATTATGAACAGCTTATACTAAATTCCAGACAATTTACAGGAAGCACTTGCAGAATCAGACGGTTTTTATAGGTGGGATTTTCACCCAAAAAATACCTATCTTACTTTTTGACGAAACTACATTCAGGTGATAGGGCAGCTCTCACACGATCATAAAATCCAAGTCTGCCTCAGATTTTAGGAAGCGTTTGCAAAACCAGACGTTTTGAATGCGTCACTGATCGACGACTCGTACGTATAAAACGTAACAATAATTACGTTGGTACTTACTTTATATTCTAATGCCTTCTATTTACGAGTAAGTATAACTAACCAGACTCTTCCAGCAGAAAAGTAGTAGGTACCTGCCTACTTCACTTCTTTTTTTTATATGAAATCAACACCAAATTTTTAAACACGAAACCAAAATTAGGTTAATTTAATTTCAAAAAACACCTACCTATACATGCTTTCACCGTAATTAACTAACGATAGTTTACTGCTGGACAAAAGCCTTCACCAAGAAAAGCATATCCCCTCTAAATGAACTTACCCGCTCCATGTGACGGTGAGTAAATACCCCTTGTAGCTATTTGGTGCCAAACGCTATAATATGCTTAAAATGCAAGTAGATGTCAAACATTAAAGTATATGAAATAAAGTATAAGTATGCTGTGCTTATTATACATTAAAAGTAGGCTTCTTGCGAAGTCATATTTATGTGTTAAAATAATTAAAAAGGTTCGCTGCCGGCTGAATTCATGGTGCCACAAGTATGGGCAACATTTTTTATTATTATTTCGTTTGCTATTTTGTCAAATATAATAAAATAATCATTAAAATTAACAAATAAAAAAAAAACCGCACATATGGGAGGGATTAAATTTTCATCCCTGTGCCAGCCCCGCATATACGCGTAGCTCTAAATTTCACTCTAAGTATATTGATGTTTATTTATATAAAAATCACCAAACTATGTATTATTATAATATATGGTTTAGTGCATAGTTTGGTGCAGGCGGGAAAGTGGTATCGTGCTCATGTGGAATAGAAGGTCCAGGAATATTTTAAGTTCGGAGATTGTTACCGGTTACGTCTTTCCATGATTTAATTCTGGAGTGCTCGGCTATTGAGATTTGCAGTCATTTTGCAGCTTAGAACAAAAGTTATTTGTATTGACAATTTATGCAATCCCCCATCAACTTGTTAAAATATTTACCACAAAATTCACATTTTTGGTGGCAATTTTTATAGACCTGATTATATCTATCTATATCTATATCTATACATATAATAAAACAGTAAAAAAAGTGTGTCTGTACATTAAATATATTTCCAAAAAAAATATTGGGGGCGATGGAGACGTAGTAATAGAGTAAGAATTTAAAAAAAAATGTCTGTCTGTTTGTCTTTTTGTCTGTATGTCTGTTTGTCTGTTTGTCTGTTTGTACACGCTAATCTCCGGAAATACTGGACGGATTCGAATGAAACTTTTTTTGTTATATAGCTATTAAGCCTGGGCAACATATAGGGTTAAATGATTTTGGAAAATGGAACGCCTGATACAGAACCTTAATGGTCCAGCTAAACTATAAGAGATATAAAAATGCCGCCTTAGTAAAAGTTTTTCAGCTTGATGAGCATTTTCCAGAGACATAAAGTCCACGCGAACGAAGTCGCGGGCTTCGGCTAGTGTTAAAATAAGCAAATATACATCTAATGGAATGTCAATATATGAACACGCTCATACAAATAGGAAGAGTAGGTTTTTTGACCACTCATCAAATCTGCTGATTTCGTTGGTTGGCCTCCCATCAACTTGTTATAACATTTCCCACAAAATAGTATGCCGGTTATTTACGAGTATCCGAACCTACCCGTTGTATCGGAAAATACAAATTGATAGGTCTGAGTTTTCATTTTTTGCTGGCAAATATTTGTAGACCTAATTATATATTAAATATGTGTTTTTCAGGGTTCAAGAAATCTCCATACAAAATTTCATTCATATCGGTCCGACGGCCGTGAAAGCGTAACAAACAAACCACAATAGTATTTATAATATTAGTAGGAATTTTAGATAGAGCAGGCTTTTATTTTAAAGATAGGTTAAAATTCAACCAGTAGGTCGATGATAATGATAATAAACTACATATTTTAATACTTATCATTTTTTGTAGTACGGGTCGTCGATCACTGACTCATTTTAAAACGTCTGATTTCTAAAACGCTTCCTCAAAGCTGAGGCAGACTTGGCTTTTATGATTATGTGAGAGCTCCCCCAACACCTGAATGTAGTTTCATCAACAAGTAAAATGGGTAATTTTTTGGGTAAAATATCTGCGACTCAACAGACAAATACAAAAGCCCTTGCGATGCGACATGACATTCGCGCATTTAATACCAAGTGTATTAAGGAAACGATAGAACAAAACAAAGGTTCCAAAATATTCGTCAGGACCATGTCTACAGGTCAGAGCCAATTTACAAAGCTGAATACGGAGGGCGGTAAAGTGGTGTCGATAAAGGATAGGGATAGATAGGTTTTATGGGCATTTATATACATTCGTTGCAAAACCTAGCGTAAATACGACTATAGATCCAAATGCCAAGCTAACCTGGCACCATACCGAAGATATCCCGGACATCAGTCTGTACGAGATTAAGCTAGCACTCAAACAGCTCAAAAATAACAAGGCCCTGGGTAAGGACGGAATCACAGTAGAGCTTTTAAAAGCGGTTGGAACGCCGGTACTGAAAGTCCTTCAAATGCTCTTTAATTCCGCCCTACTCGAGGGAGTGACATGTAGAACAGAGGTGTGGTAGTTCAAAATTGGGTGGCAACACTTATTGAAGAACTAATAGACGCATTACGCTTTTGAGTCATGTCTATAAGTTGTTTTCGAGAGTCTTCACGAACTGTCTCGCTAACAGATTTGAAGCCTTCTAACCTCCCGAATAAGCCGATATAAGATTCCAATGCTACAGTATCATGGACTACATCCACACGCTGCGGCAGTTTATAGAGAAGACGAAGCAAGCAGTATAACTGGCCGTTATGTTTGGGGTTCGTGGACTATGAAAAAGCCTTTGATTTGATCGAAACAATGGCTGTGTTCCAGTCTCTCCGGCGAAGCCATATTAACTATAGGTATATCGAGGTGTTGAAGTGCTTGTACAGCAAAGCCACTATGTTAGTCCGGGTTCAGGAACTCAGTACGAAAGATATTTTACTGCAAAGAGGCGTGGGACAAGGAGAAGTCATATCTCCAAAACTGTTTACCGCTGTTCTAGAAGATGCCTTCAAGCTCCTGGAATGGGAAAAGACTGGGCATTAACATCGATGGCAAGAATGTGGCTCACCTTCGATTTGCCTACGATATCGTTGTTTTGGCAGAATTGATGGAGGACTTGAGTACGATGCTTGAAGATTTACATAGTTTCCAGACAGGTCGGCCAAAAAATGAATATTGACAAGACGAAGGTCATGTCGAATATCCACGTTACAACTTTACCTGTTTCTTTTGGGAGCTCCAACCTCATAGTTGTAGACTAGTATGTTTACCTGGGATAATCTCTCAAGAAAGCACGATGGGTATAAATAACCAAAAATTACGTATTTTACTTTCTAATTTTTTTTATTTCTTCTTTGTATTAATATTCACATCATATACTAAATTCGAGAATTTACAGGAAGCACTTGCAGAATCAAACGGTTTTTATAGGTTCCCAAAAATACCTTATTTATTATATTTTATTTTACTTGTTGATGAAACTACATTCAGGTGTTGGGGCAGCTCTCACATAATCATAAAAGCCAAGTCTGCCTCAGATTTGAGGAAGCCTTTTAGATATCAGTAGTTTTAAAATGAGTTAGTGATCGATGACCCGTACTACCAAAAATGATGAGTATTATAATATGTAGTTTATTATTATTATCATCGACCTACTGGTTGGATTTTAACCTACCAAAAGCCTGTCTTTATCTAAAATCCCTACTAATATTATAAATACTAATGTGGTTTGTTTGTTACGCTTTCACGGCTGTCGGACCGATTTGAATGAAATTTTGTATGGAGGTTTCTTGAACCCTGAAAAACATATATTTAATATATAATTCGGTCTACAAATATTTGACAGCAAAAAATGAAAACTCAGACCTATCAATTTGTATTTTCCGATATAACGGGTAGATTCGGATAAATAATCGTTATACTATTTTGTGGGAAATGTTATAACAAGTTGATGGGAGGCCAACCCCGAAATCAGCAGATTTGGCTATTTAATGAGCGGTAAAAAAAAATCTACTCTTCCTATTTGTATGAGCGTGCTCATATATTGACATCCCATTAGATGTATATTTGCTTATTTTAACATATAATCAGGTCTACAAAAGATGTCAGCAAAAAATGTGAACTTAGACCAGTCAATTCGTATGTCCCCATACAACGCGTAGATTCGGATAAATACCCGGCATACTATTTTGTGGGAAATATTTTAACAAGTTGATGGGAGATTGAAGAAATTGACAATACAAATAACTTTTGTTCTACGACCAGCCCTGAAATCAGCAGTTTTAGCTCTTGAATGGGCAGCCGAAAATGCTTCTCCTTAGTATGTATGAAGGTACTGATACGAGTATGTTGATATCGTATTTAATGCCTTTTTACTTATTTTAACATATAAATATGACTTCGCACACCTCCCAGCAACAAAATGATAATAAGTCAAAGAAGTCTACGTTTAATGTATGATAATGATAAGTATGCTGTTTTCATATACTTAAATGTTTGACATCTACTTGCATTTCAAGCATATTATAGCGTTTGGCATCAAATGGCTAGAAGGGGTATTTACTCACCGTCACATGGAGCGGGTAAGTTCATTTAGAGGGGATATGCTTTTCTTGGAGAAGGCTTTTGTTCAGCAGTGAACGTTCGTTAGTTAATTACGGTGAAAGCATGTATAGGTAGGTGTTTTTTGAAATTAAATTAACCTAATTTTGGTTCCGTGTTTAAAAATTTGGTGTTGATTTCATATAAAAAAAAGAAATTAAGTGAAGTAGGCAGGTACCTACTACTTTTCTGCTGGAAGAGTCTGGTTAGTTACACTCGTAAATAGAAGGCATTAGAATATAAAGTAAGTACAAACGTAATTATTGTTACGTTTTATACGTACGAGTCGTCGATCAGTGACGCATTCAAAACGTCTGGTTTTGCAAACGCTTCCTAAAATCTGAGGCAGACTTGGATTTTATGATCGTGTGAGAGCTGCCCTATCACCTGAATGTAGTTTCGTCAAAAAGTAAGATAGGTATTTTTTGGGTGAAAATCCCACCTATAAAAACCGTCTGATTCTGCTTCCTGTAAATTGTCTGGAATTTAGTATAAGCTGTTCATAATGATACAAGGAAGGATTCTAATAAAGAATTTTTCAAAAGTAAGATCGGTAATTTTTCGGCTACGGGAGTACCATTCAAGGTGACATAACTCCCAAAAGCTTCCTGTCTCGCTCGGCAGACGCCGATATTTAGGGACCCCTAATAAGTGCGCACATTAATATTATAGTCTCCCAAGAAAGTACGATCGGTACGAAAATCGAGGTTGGGACGACGGACATGGCGAAGAACAGAAATTTTTGAGCCGACCTTAAACAGGTGCGGAAAAAAAAGAATATAAATCTACCTATTGCTGACCACAAAATGTATACCTAGTGTATAACGCGTGCCCTCCGGGCTAAAATGTGGTTCTTTCCGAGAATTTATTGAAAACTAGCCGAAGCCCGCGACTTCGTTCGCGTGGACTTTATGTCTCTGGAAAATGCTCATCAGGCTGAACAACTTTTACTAAGGCGGCATTTTTGTATCTCTTATAGTTTAGCTGGACTATTATGGTTCTGCATCAGGCGTTCCATTTTCCAAAATCATTTATACCCTATATGTTGCCCAGGCTTAATAGCTATATAACAAAAAAAGTTTCATTCGAATCCGTCCAGTATTTCCGGAGATTAGCGTGTACAAACAGACAAAAAGACAAACAGACATACAGACATACAGACAAACAGACAAACAGACAAACAGACAGACATTTTTTTTTAAATTCTTACTCTATTACTACGTCTCCATCGCCCCCAATATTTTTTTTGGAAATATATTTAATGTACAGACACACTTTTTTTTACTGTTTTATTATATGTATATAGATTCTTACTCTATTACTACGTCTCCATCGCCCCCAATATTTTTTTTGGAAATATATTTAATGTACAGACACACTTTTTTTACTGTTTTATTATATGTATATAGATTAAAGTGTTGAATTTCATATCGATTTAACAGTAGGCTTTAGTACTTATTTTATTCACACTTTCAGTGCATCTCATACCTAAATGCTAACCGGGTTATTATAAAACGCAGACTGACTTTGTTACTAGGTTTAAACCATTATCCAACCAAATGAAGTTGACATCTAGTAATATTGCCAATTGCTCATGTGAAATGTCAGCTTAATTTGGTCGGATAATGGTTTTAACCTAGTAACAAAGTTAGTCTGCGTTTTATAGTCAGACGGTAAATGTCACATCGAAGCAGGAAGTTTACCATCGCCTTATTGGAATCGATTTATCATTTCGTCTGAATATCTAATTGAATCTTAGCCTATAATTGCTAACATTAAATCAGCTGTAGGTAAGTACTTAAAATCCAAAATAGAAACAAGTCTGACATTTCCGATAAATTTATACCAAATATTGGTTTGGTTTTAATGGCCTCGGGCTGTTATGAGCTGCAGATATCAAAGGTGGAGCGGTCTATGTAAAACCTAATGCATGATCGCCGATAACTATATGCAAGTAATAAAGATTAATTCAAGCAAGTAGAGCAAAATGTTAGCAGTTTAATTTTCGCCATACCAATGATCTTGTTTTGACTCTTGACACTCTTGACAATATCTAAGTAGGTGTTTTTTTCCCAGCGTTGTTAAAATATACCTGTATAGGCAGGTACGAAAGATATGATCATATAAACACAATGATCCTGGATGCTGGGCTCTGTCTAACCCGTTAGGAATACAGGAAAAACAGCAGCCAGCGACCCAAAGTTCGCTCTCGGCATTAAAAATCTAGGTCTATGGTCAAAATAGTAAGTTAGCCGAATCGCCTATTGACATACGATTCCTCGATATTTTTCCTGTTGCCTCGATCGGCTTTAACGACCTCTGCGGAATTCATGCTACAACACGCAAGAAAATAATAAATACACATTTTCTTTTCTCCAAAAAGTTATGAAAGGAAGCTTCTCAATATTTTTAGTTATAACCTTATAATGTAAACCTATACTACCTAATTTGGTCAATTCATTCAACAATATACCTACCTAAGGTACGTTTGCCATTAGATATTTGCACAAATTAATTTTAGAAAAGAATGTGGCGTAAAGATTTGCTGAGAGATATGTTTGCTCTAATACAATTTCCAAAATCTTCGTAATTAAATGCCTATCAGGCTTAACCTCGAGATCGTTATCTTGTTAAAATGTATTTGTATGTTGCAAAATATAATGTAGCTAGTAGCATTTGAAAAGATAACAACAAAGATATTAAGTTTTCAAAGATAAATTCGACACAAGTATTCCAGTTAAATTAATTTTTAATATACACTAAGTACACGTAATGTAAATTATACTCATTGACGTGTAAAAGTGCCTGTATAGGTAGGTCTAATTACTGAATGAACATTTGAGTTTTGAGTTTCCACATTAAGACTAAGAAAGCTAGTGGACCAGCAAGCTATATCCTCCTGTAGGTGTTGTAAAAGGCACCAAGGGAATTGCAATTTAAAAATCTTTTCTAAATAACCGATGTGCTAGCAACTCTGCTCTCTTATTCACCTTTTCCATTCACATAAAACACACAAAGGTAACGTGGTTTTGTTTATCAAGTGTGTACTCGTGTTAGTTTAAGAATACCTAAAAACGTAAAAGTAAAGGGTAGGGTGCATTAATTCAAACTTTTTTAAACAATGATAGTTGTTTAATTACATTGAGTGAGTGGTCACTTAATAAAAAATTGTTAGTTCGTGGTAACCGAACTCATTTTATATGTTCAACTCAAAAAGTAAAATAAAATCTACTCATGGAGTATTAAGTCTAAGTAGTAAGGAAGAAAGAAAGAAAATATGTTTATTTGGTAGAAATAAAAGTAACAAAACTATTAGACAATATGAGATCATCAAATTTCACCAAAATGGTCTCCGCTCAGCATATATTATGTCGTAGCGTGAGCTACGACGCTGGTCTTCCGCGGACACCATTTATAAAATTACAAAAAAAGTAATTAAAAATAAAATAGTTAAAAAATATAACATAATTATTATTGCATAGAAATGCTAAAAAGAAAGGAAAAACAAGGTGCTATTTCGACTTAAATAAACATCTCAATATAAAAAATTATAATAATTTGAATGTTTATGATGATATTAAAGCAAATAAAAATTTAGGACTTTTGGATACTTAGGATATAAGATTTAAATTTCATTTTAACGGTCCTAATTGTAAGTGAATTTCTTATCTTCCCACTTTCAGTGCTTTTCCATTCGTGTCGCTACCTTAGATGCTTTTCAATCAATTAAATATAAGTTTCGCGATCTGTAATACAGATAAGTGTGTATTGATTTGAATATCTATTATTTGTATTGTGACTTGTGAACTTTAACTTTCTGGCCAACCAAACCTTGCTCTAGATGCTCTTTTGTTCGCCCAGCCCATCGATGGTCGAGGTCGATACGATTCCGGGACGCATGTTGTGGCCGTGTACACGTAACGACGCAAATGAGCAAGTTTTATATTACTTTATAACGCGGAAATGTACTCATAAGATACAAATGAGATTAGCAATGATTTTTTTCCATTTGGTGGGAAGGTATAAATTTTCAAATAGGATTGCCGGAGTAAACAGGCCGAAGTTCGGTCGCGCAACCTGGGCGTACTATGTGTAGTTATAAAAAAATAAATAGAAAATTACTTTTTAAATTACAATTATATGGATGGGCGATGTTAATAAAATGATTTAATTCAAAAAAGGTTGTAATTTGTCAAAGTATTTGGCTATTTGCAGCAATCATTTCAAATGTATCCCTGACATGTCGAGAGTAGAGCACTACCTCAACGCTCCGATTATGAGGCGTGCATTATATAAGCAACTATTAGTGTTATCGTAGAAAAGTTTTTAATATACGTGAAAGTTTGTATTGATGTATGTAACTTTGTTCCGCTGTCATGCCAAAACGGATTAAAACGAAATTTAGCATGTAGGTACTAATATTACCTAGATAGTTTTGGCACGTAGTTAGGATACTTTTATATAAATGTGAGGTTCCTGTGTGATTATATCAAATAATAAACGGGGGCAACAGCTTTACTAGTAGATATTAGCAATAATCCTTTTTATAAAAAGATTATAAATAATAAAATCTTTATTTCTCCTCACTAGAAAAACCTTATAGTTACATGTTAATACAAATGAGAGTATCTTAAGATATAGAAATCTGTGTATGTGGAGCTTATGGCGTCTGAAGTAGGATAAACCTGAATTACAGTTCACCGGGTCCCCGGCCAACAGATCAAAATCAGCATACAAAAAAAACAGTCAAAAAGCAACAAGTAATGGTAGATTAATGATGGCTGCCTTTTATTCAAAGAGACAATAGAGAAGGTAATATGAAGGTTTCAAAATTTTATATTGTAATTCTAAAATATGTACTCCTTACATACTCTGTCCACGTCTTGCTGAACGTATTGGTATATTACTTTGTGATTGGGAAGATGACTGGGCCAAAAATAAATTACTTGGCACAGATAAAATAAAACGTTTCAAAATAGTGTCACTTTTCATAGATCATATCCATTTTCAACATATTTTAGATTTATTAATGCAGAAAACCTGATATTAAGAGCGCTATTTGACTTTACTATTCGAAGTCACGCTATGGTCTGGTCATGCTTTTGTACTTTACACAAATCATAGAAAATGTGTATTTTAACGTTTATAAAAAAGTGTCTAATTTTACTTGTTGTCCTCCAGCGATCAAAATTAAACTGTACGTTTATACCTGTTGCTGGACAACGTTCGGGAAGCTACGCAGTGTCTTCTCGTCCAAAATACCTTTGTGTCTTAAGACTAAAGTTTACAACCAATGTGTTTTACCGTTACCAGTGATGACTTATGAATGACTCTGAAACGTGGTCCCTTACTACGAGTCTCATAAGGCTCAAGGTCGCTCACCACGCTATGGAGAGCTATGCTCGGTGTTTCTCTACGTGATCGAATCAGAAATGAGGAAATTCGTAGAAGAACAAAAATCACTAACATAGCCCAGCGGATTAGCTCGTTGAAGTGGCAGTGGGCGGCCAAGTACTCACAAGCGAAGCGTAGGACACCAAAAGGTGGTCTAACGACCTGACCATGTTCTCTGGAAAGTGCTGGATGCAGGCCGCTCTAGATCGGTCATTTTGGAAATCCATGGAAGAGGCCTATGTCCAGCAGCGGACATTATGCGGCTGAAATGATGATGATGATGACGTATATGCACGTACTCGCGAGAACCCACAGGTGGCAGCTGAAAATCAGTGCCTCGCTCTTGTAGTGAGATACCCGCTGAGCTTCTGCCTATTTGTATCACTGCGACACATAATCACAGCCTGACTGGTGTGTTTGTGTTAATTTTGTTGGTTTAATTATTATATTGTGTTGTGTGTCTTTGTTGGTACAAATAAAGTCTTTATCTATCTATCTATCTATGTATATACGTAACAAAATATCTGTAAATGATTAGTAAACTACCTTAATAGTGAGTTTTATTTAATAACAAACAAAATACCATTCCAATTGAGGTGCCTAGCACCCGCAGGTACACTCAGGTGTTTCCACAGCTGCAATTATCACTTAACTTCCATTTAATGAATTCTAATCGTCAATAATTTGCATTATTTTGTCCGCGTATTGAAAGGCTGTTATTAAGTAGGTTTCAATATTACTTATTACTATTTTTGATAAATGTCAGCATGTTGTTATTAGTTAGGTATTAATTTAATCATTTTTAAATACAAGTTTAAATCGAGTGGAAATTAATTATGTAAGTATGCAATAACTATATTCAATTAAATTTGTATTTTTTACGTCGGTGGCTTGGTGGTAGTATGCATTGCCAGTGCTCTCGCAGTCGCGAAAGAAAGAAAAATAATTTATTTGATATATCACAAACACGGTTATAGCAATTATAATAGCAGTTCGTAAAAGACGACTTAGGAAATACAAGCTTAACAAAGCTTATAAACATCGATGAGATCTCTCCAACCCGTCTGGCCAGCGATTCTCATATTCTAGGTCACGACAAATTTGGTACCGATAAGGGATATGGCTGACTCTGGTTTTATAGAATAAAGAGCACCTCTCTGATGCTAAATATGTTGGTCTGCCTGCGTGGAGTGGTTGCGTTACTTAGATATGGCGCCTGAAAAGTTGGTTATCGTGACCAAAAAAAAATGATAAGGGATATGGCTGACTCTGGTTTCACAGGATTAAGAGCATTTCTTTGATGCCAAATATGTCGGTCTGCCTGCGTGAAGTGGTTGCGTTACTTAGATATGGCGCCCGAAATGTTGGTTATCGTGACCAAAAAAAAAATGATAAGGTAAATGGCTGACTCTTGTTACACAGGATGAAGAGCACCTCTCTGATGCTAAATATGTTGGTCTGCCTGCGTGAAGTGGTTGCGTTACTTAGATATGGCGCCTGAAAAGTTGGTTAGCGTGACCAATAAATGATAAGGTAAATGGCTGATTCTGGTTTCACATAATGAAGAGCACCTCTCTGATGCTAAATATGTCGATCTGCCTGCGTGAAGTGGTTGCGTTACTTAGATAGGGCGCCTGAAAAGTTAGTTACCTGGACAAAATAAGAAAATTATAAGGTAAATGGCTGATTCTGGTTTTATAGAATGAAGAGCACCTCTCTGATGCTAAATATGTTGGTCTGCCTGCGTGAAGTGGTTGCGTTACTTAGATATGGCGCCTGAAAAGTTGGTTAGCGTGACCAATAAATGATAAGGTAAATGGCTGATTCTGGTTTCACATAATGAAGAGCACCTCTCTGATGCTAAATATGTCGATCTGCCTGCGTGAAGTGGTTGCGTTACTTAGATAGGGCGCCTGAAAAGTTAGTTACCTGGACAAAATAAGAAAATTATAAGGTAAATGGCTGATTCTGGTTTTATAGAATGAAGAGCACCTCTGTGATGCTAAATATGTCAGTCTGCCTACGTGAAATGGCTACGTAACTTAGATATGATGCCCACTAGAGTCAGCTATTTACGTTATTAGTTTTTTCTTTTGTTCACGATAACCAACTTTTCAAGCGACATATCTAAGTAACGCAACCACTTCACGCAGGCAGACCAACATATTTAGTATCAAAAAGGTGCTCTTCATCCTGTGAAACTAGAATCAGCCATTTACCTTATAATTTTCTTTTTTTGTCCAGGTAACTAACTTTTCAGGCGCCCTATCTAAGTAACGCAACCACTTCTCGCAGACAGATCGACATATTTAGCATCAGAGAGGTGCTCTTTATTATGTGAAACCAGAATCAGCCATTTACCTTATCATTTATTGGTCACGCTAACCAACTTTTCAGGCGCCATATCTAAGTAACGCAACCACTTCACACAGGCAGACCAACATATTTAGCATCAGAGAGGTGCTCTTCATCCTGTGAAACAAGAGTCAGCCATTTACCGTATCATTTTTTTTTTGGTCACGATAACCAATTTTTCAGGCGCCATATCTAAGTAACGCAACCACTTCACGCAGGCAGACCGACATATTTGGCATCAGAGAGATGCTCTTAATCCTGTGAAACCAGAGTCAGCCATATCCCTTATCATTTTTTTTTTGGTCACGATAACCAACTTTTCAGGCGCCATATCTAAGTAACGCAACCACTCCACGCAGGCAGACCAACATATTTAGCATCAGAGAGGTGCTCTTTATTCTATAAAACCAGAGTCAGCCATATCCCTTATCGTTACCAAATTTGTCGTGACCTCCTAATCTATTCGTTGCCAATGACAATAACACAGAACCATTTCAATGGCATATGGGTGTGCAAACAACAAACCAAACAACTACACCACGAAAACAATACCCTGTGTACTCGTTATGTTCTCACTCAGGTCGCTACATGTAAACGGTTCCGCATTTCTGCTGTCCGCTCGTTTATATAGATGTAAGCCAATTATGGTTTTAAGATCTCAGATTAGTAATAGTGCAGGAGCTTACTGTATACTACTAAATCATCTACATATTTATTTATCTTTATAATATAACGTGGAAGGGACATACCCGTAATAAATAAAACCACGAGCTGTACTAGATTACAATAGCATAATAAAATTGAAATAACAGTCAAAAATCCAAAAAAAAAAACAACGACTCTACCTTACAAATTGCCCGGGCGGCTGCACACGTTTGTATGGAAATGCCAAACTTCTTTTTTGTTATTTTACTTTTATTTCGGCCAAAGGCTTAGCCTTGCCTCTTGGGGACTCTGCCTGTTGACGGTGGCGATCTGGGAACGATTTTGTATATAAATTGATGTTTTTATTTTTAGTAATAGTTTTAATTTATAGAATAGCCTTTAGTTTAACATAATTTCATTATTATTAGATATTATTATGTCCTGTATTTGTTTATTTTGTGCACTTTAGTGTATGTTTATATAGTGGTAACGAGATCGGTTTTAATTCCATTTTACTATTCCAATAAAGTGATCTAGTCCCGTGGTTCGACTTATTACTGGAATGTTCTTTCCACGTTGTATAAGAAGTCTTTTTTTCCAACTTTCATAAAATCATCCTTGCATACTATGCATATCAGTTTTTTTTTTAACAAGGAGTAAGAAACACTGCTATGGGGATGGTATATTGGAGAATCACTTAGACATGTCGTCATCAAATGCCTACCCAAGACATGAAAAGTATCTCAAATAGAGATCTAGTACCTGGGCGACCGAGCTTTGCTCGGTTACATCTCAAACATTAACTAATTTTTTTTAAACTTGTCTAAAAACAATGCAAAATAAAAAAAATATAAACTTAAACATAAAAAAAAACAAAAGTAAGTCACCGAGTGGGATTCGAACCCGTAACACTCTTTCTAGCGGTCGCTATCCTTAACCACTGAGCTAAATCAAGGCGGTCGCGGCGCGACGAAATTAGCGACCATATTCTGCGTGGAAAGAAAAACGCATGAAAACTCGAAAACACGCGTTTTCCCAAACATAAAACTAATCTAGATCGATTGTTTACCCCCGAAAACCCCCATATACAAATTTTCAGCGAAATCGTTAGAGCCGTTTTCGAGATCACAGAAATTTATAAATAAATATATATACACACAAGAATTGCTCGTTTAAAGGTATAAGATTTCAGAAAAAGTCCACATGCACCTTTTTGCTAATTGGTTGTATAATAGCAGAAGGAATGATAACCTTGAATTGTTTGTATTTATATTAACGTGTAAGTTACACGATATAGCAAATTTTGTTTTTCCTAAAGGCTAACTGGTAGAAAATGCGCAATAAGTTCACTTTTTTTATAGTGGTCAAAAAAGATTTAGTAAATAAGTAGATCATCATTCATTGGTCAATCACTCAACCATCTTAGGTCATAGAGTACTAAAACTGAAATCTTAGGTAGTCGACATGCCACGGCTCTCGGCTGGCGACTGATCGTTAAACATTTTACTTCGCGTTCGTGTCGCGTGCGCCGCGCTCCGCTGACCGCGCGCTGCAACCAATAACTAATTATAATTGCTCAAAATCGATTTTATCTACATTTTCATTCTTCGTTCCTTCCTTTTTTAAATATTGCATGGATGCGGCTATTACATAGCAAGCTGCACAGCTATCTTTTAAGGCCTAGCCCGCACTTGATAATAACCTACTCGTACTTAGATGATGAATGATATCATATTCAGTCACGAGTCATGACTTCATGAGCAATATTTATAAGAATGTTTTCTATTTAGTAGTACATACGAAAAAGACCTCTTTGGAAACAAGTAATGAATTTAAAACTTATTATTATTTACAGGAGCTTAAATACCCCTAGTCAGGGTAGGTTCTTGTGGTCTTCCAGGTTTCGCCCATGATTTGGTAAGGTCACACGTCATTTTCTAAGCCCAGTGAAAAAAGATGTCGTTTCAGTCGCAGAAAATCGTCCGTTGTCATCTAGACATATGTCCATTTTACTAATACTATACTGGTAGTATTATATTAATACATATCTTTACTCAGTGACCTACATAGATAGACATATAGCCATTTTATATAACGGCTGGCGATGCCTACTTTTGTTGAGTTTTTTTACGGATGATTAATTCACTGTTAGGAGGCGGTTAGTAGTTTAATTAAGCAACACGCAAGGTTTGTATATAACAACATTTAAAAAAAAACCACGCCATTTAATTTCCAAAAAAATGATAATCTTGACAAACCGGTACAAAACTAAGGCAGAAGCTAGATATCTGGTCGAGTATAAATGAAAAGATGTAGAGTTAGCCGCGTTTCCAAGAACCAATCAATATGACTTCTTCACACCATAATGCCGTCATGATGTTAAATAATCTTAAATATCCAGAATATCGTGGCCCTTGGCTTTTAGCCTTCCAACCATTGTATAAACGTATATGTATTTGTCCACTTAATAAGGAATAAAGGTGAAGTGTTTAATGATACCCTGTCGGTATAAATGAATGTTTAATTTATTTAATTTATTAACAATGTCGTAATTTTGTAATTAGAAAAATGTTTCTCAATATCCCTATTGAATGTAGGTTACTATATCAATATATATCTATGCACAAGTACTTACCTAAGTACTTGTGAACCACACCCACCTGTCCGAATGTACAGTCATTTGCAAAAGTACTTACCACTTGTCAACATTATCTTTAATTATCTAATATAAGATTGTTGCGTAAATAAATACCGAGAAAACTTAGTTTAAGTGTAGTTACATGTTTAATTTTTAAGTATATACATGAATTAAGAGAAAACCTGAGTACAAACATTAAAAAAAACCTTACAATATGGTAGCTTATTTTAAAAAATACCAATTTATTATAAGATAATAGTAAAAGTAGCAATATGATGGATTCGAGCATCATATTTTTCTTTATTCAGTGACGTATGTTATATTAAGCCAAAGGCTACGCTTGCCAAGGTGACGGGCCCATAAAAGGTCCATTTGCCGATTGAATTGATCTATACTAACAAACAGTTTTTCCAATATATTCCCTACATATATATATTCCCTTTAGTATATTCCCTTTACAATTAATGGACTACTATTATCGAATAGATGATAAAATAAAAAATTTGTACCACCTACCATTAACAAGAAAAATTAACCTCATCACGCTATAAACATAATCGCACGTAAATATCGGAGCAAACGTCAAGCAAAATAAGCTCGTACATAAATTATTTAGTGTGATTGCATTTATTCATTAATCTCTCAAGCTGTCAAGATATCGATGAAAATTGTAGAGCCACAACCTAACAACTTTAATCGAGCAGTTAATGATAGTTCTGGTTACATGAACGGTGAGAAATATAAATATATTTTCTTAAATTTTCATTAATTTACTCAATTTATTGCATGTTTAATGATTATTCATAGAACAAATAATTTGTCGGCAGTTCGTTTGTGTGATTCATTGATAATAATATCATATTTGCCTGGGATTTGTCTCCGGTTTCTCACCAAAATAGTATGAATGATTTCCTGTAGACTATAACCTTTTATCAATATTACTAGGTATGTACAGATAAAACTAACGGCCCGCACTGAAAAGATTTATTCACCATACATGTATGATAGACATCCGTGCAAAGCTGGGGCGAGCCAATAGTATTTCAAATATGAGACGTTGAAACATCACGTCGAATTAAAGGACAACATACTTAAAATAACCGGCCAAATGCGAATCGGATTCGCGCACTAAGGGTTCCGTACCATTCATTTAATTTTTACGTACATTTAATTTTTCCGATAAATAATCGCGTTTGTTGTTAAATATTTATTTTATTTTGTTTTTAGTATTTGTTGTTATAGCGGAAACAGAAATACATCACTTGTGAAAATTTTAACTGTCTACAGACGGACAAATAGCGAAGTCTTAGTAATAGGGTCCCATTTTACCCTTTGGGTACGGAACCCTAAAAAAGGTTTAATTTGTTGTCATGTTCCGATTTCTAGTAAATTATAAATTAACCTTTAGAAGTGCTGCATTTAGGTTCAGTTGGTTAAATGATATAGAAAATATCTTATGATAAATATATAAATACGAATAAAAGCAAAAAAAAATGAGATGATCACACAGTGAACATTTTGTCTGAGAGATCACCATTGCCCTCGCCTGTACTGGCTGCGATATCCAATACAAAGCATTGTTGTAGTTATTGGCGCAAACGATAACGCTCTTGTGCAATTGAACGACAACAGTCCACTTTCATTGCTATCCCGGCTGCAGACGTTTGAACATAACACCAGATCTAGTGTTAGGTAATCTAGACGACCTAAATAAATCTAACCTCTACCTCCAAGTCTCGCAGATTGCTAGTTTTTCGTGGGTGTAAGTTGTTATCATAAGTCCGTTTTTCAGGCAAGTGACTTTAGACATATCTTGATCTCTGCCATGTAATAATTACAGTAAAATACGGCATTTGTGAGACAAGTAAACATAATACTCTATAACAGCTGATAAAGTGCATTCCAACGCACAAAGAAGCTCGAGATAATTTATGCCAAGCAAGTCGAAAAAACATATTTGAGTTACTATCGAAAATATAGGTATATACAAAAATACTTGCTTTTGTTACCAAATTCCTAAAAAAATTAAAATAGTTTTAGGTAAATTGCATTGTTAAAGTCAAGGTCTGAAACAATATGATTTATAAATTTCGTTATAGTTCGTTAGTTTCATATATTTGTGTCTTAATTAATAAAGTTTCCATAGCTTGAAAAAGCTAATGATTCACACTTTATAAACTACTTCGAATTAATAAGTATAAGGTATTTGTCCTTTGTATTGTCCCGGTTCTATGAATACCAATAAAAAAAATTATATGCAACCCACCAACTTCCGAATTATATGGCAATCTTTTATTCTCGTAGTTATAATAAAAACTTGTGTTTTAAACAGGATTTCAGCCTTTGTTTTAATCCTAATCTGAAAACACTACTCTACTAATTACTACTTAAATAAAATCCAATAAGTTTACTAAATAGTAAAAGAAATACTGCTTACGTAGGTATTTTACATCATCACCTTCAAACATCAGATGTAGAAAGATATTCGAGACCCTAACCTTGGACTCTATCTGACGTCCGGTATACCTGGCAATGTAAATGAAGCGATATCTTAGAATAAGATGCGATACGTGAGCTCATAATGGCTCCCTGTCTTTAAAAAATATTTTCTATCTATTCGTTGTAAGTTGTATGCAGGCCGCTTCCAATCGGTCGTTTTGCAAAACCTTAGGGGAGGCCTATGTCCAGCAGTGGACTTCCTGTAGCTAATATGATGATGATTTGCCGTTTTTTATTTACAAAAAAGTAGGTGCGACAGAATATTACACGACATTTCTGTAAGCTACTGACGTTTACAGAGAAATGTTCGTGATGCGGAGCTGACGACGTAGAATTTCTAATAAGATCCATTAGTGAAAGTCATTAATATCGGTCTTCTTATTCGCCTCTACAAGAACGTGTATGTATAGTTACATCTTGTATATTCATTTCGTAGCTTGAGGAGCTCAGTAACTTGCTTGGGAGTACATCTTTTGCAAGAGCAACCCCGTGCGTGGTCCGCACTTAAATTGGTGACCAGAAGCGGCAAAATTTTCTCGAGCTAATCCGTGTTTTCTTCTTCTTATCGTGTGTGTTAGTGACTAACACTAGTGTCAGAGTTTTTAAACCGCCTTATAGGCCTCTGACATGGTTTTTACGTAACGACCAATGTCAAAGACAGTGACCGGGACCGACGGCTTAACGTGCCAATCCGTGCTTTAAAAAGCACGTTAAGCCGTTGGTCCCGTTGTCATCATTGTAATCGCAGTTGTCTTTGCCTTAAGGCAGCTTGAAAAATCTGGACCAGTGTTAACCACTTTACACATACGAAAAACAAAGTGTGCAAACAAATCTTTGCAGTTTCAGTAAAAAATGTTTCTGGTTTCGACTTGATCATTGTTAATGGATATCTGGTAGTACTTTCTCTCTTATCTTTTGGTACTACCGAAGACCAGCGGCATGATGTAAAGACACATCATTGCCATTTTGGTGTAAAAGTATTTTTATACATTCAGTTATTAGATTATGTAACTCCTGTAAATTTGCACAAATAAAGTATTTTCCTATACTTCTTTCAAAAAACAAAACTAGTTTTCCAAGCCCGACAGATTCAGTAGCCACGAGCTCCGAGTATGACGGACATGACTTTCAAACTTTTACCGGTGTTGCAGAAAATGTGCACTTGCCGCGCTGCGTGTTACCCCACAATAAATTACTAAATAGCCCCTTGTCTGCCAACCTCGTTTTGCCGTAAGGCCGCCCGCACCAACACTAACTTCTCAGAAACACTATCTGGCTACTATACCTAAAACAGAAGTTAAATAGTGCTCTACACTTAAACTTGGTTATGGTATTCAAATAGACAATGGTAACATAACAACTTATTGTCTCCATACAACAAACTTTGCAATTAAAATTTCTCATAGACACCGCTGTCTGTAAAACTTTCAACACTTATTAGCTTGACTAATACCTACTCAATAATTTACTTACGCATTACTATATACGTACACATAATACTTAAAAAATATACTGAAATGTTTCATGCATGGCTGGGTCGGCTAGTTCGATGAAGAGTTTGTGAAGTCATGATAAGGACAATTGCGAAAACGTTTGCGCTAGAATTTTACATTTTGACATTTCCGTCATAAGTGTTTAAAAGTCACATAATAATATTATTTTTTTGGATATCTTCAGGATTATGCTGGCTAGCATTAAATGGGATGCTTTTTCATATATGTATAGACAGGGTTGGCCTCAGCCTTTTGGTCTGCCACAGCCTTTTGGTCTGTCACAGCCTTGTAGGTTTTGTTTTTTGGTACGTAAATCAAAGTAAAAAGAAAGTCAAGACTGAAAGTTAAATACAAACGGAGTAAAAAGATGTAAGAGATATTTTTTACCATTTGTTATCCTTATGGTTGACTGGGAGAGAACGCTTTTAGCGTTAAGTTCGCCAATTGTAAACAATTGTATATTGTGGAACAATAAAGTTTTATAAATAAATAAATAAATTTGTGTCAATATTGAGGAAAGTAGCCCAAAACAGAAATAAATGCACCTACTGACTACTTAAGCTTACATACTATGTGATTTGAATTACTTTGTACAACCTACGCCACCTGTGATTCAAATCACATAAGTAGTATGTATGCAAGTTTGACTTCCGCAAAGTAACACCCACTAAAGTTTATATGTGAAGACGGTACGCAATGATAATGTTGATAACGGATGGGGCTGCTAAACACACACGGACGTTGAGTTCCTCAAGACGCAGTAAGTAGTTAAATAGTTCAGTGAAACAGATTTAATTTACCACGAGGAAGAATCAAAAGTTAATCTTCAGTCCTACGTCCGTACTATTTGTCCTACGGTGCACCCAGCCTAAGAATATTCGATACAGATATTGGGGCAAGAACGCGGCGCTGGGCGTGGTCGGCCTCTTACTATGAGCCCGAGTCGGCGGTTATGCGCATTTTTAATTTCTGATTACCGATTACACTGATATATTGCTCCGAATTTAAATACAGTTCAACTGTTGAAAAATTGTTTACCATGAAGGTCGACCGTTTGTTGTTTTGTTTTAGATTTAGGTAAGATTCCGCAGGCATAGGTAAGGATTTAATAAAAAAAAATTGATTGTAAGTTTGAATTAAGTCATTTCGGTTTACATAAACACTTTTTATCGCCTATCTCTCACAGAGAGATCCCAATAGTGCCATAGAGAAAACGATTTGTAGAATTATATTTTCTACTATGTGGTAGTGTAAGTCTGTGTAAGAAGTTGCTGGAAAATTGACGGTTACTAGTGTTTTAAGGCAACCCACTTTTGTTTACTTACAAAAAGGTAAACCAAACAACAGAGATTCTGCCTCAGAAATATGAGGATAGGCGAGGAAAAACCGTAAGATACGGAGATAACGCAGAGTTCACTGGATGCCTGTTGCGCTCGCATTTAGCTTCACTGTTTGGTGCAGGGCGGTATTGCCATGCATACTATTGTGTAATACTATAACATAAGTTCTGCACTACAATATAAGTTCCAAATTAAGTTGTTGCTATTTAACCTATAAATTGCGCTAGCGCGCTACATTGGCAATGCGGCGTTCAGTGGCTGCTCCACTTGCAATTTGTCCTGACATGTCATTACTAAATGCAGTGCGTGGGTCGAATTCAATGTCCCTTCTTAAGATATTCAACTATTACTGCGCGAATTGTTATCAGATAATGTCAATGAACTTAAGAACTTCTAATTATATTTGCTAATCAGAACATTAATGTTTATTCTCCCAAGTTTGTGAAATTAAGTTAGGTTGACTGGAAGATAATCTTTAAAGGAATAAGTCTGCCTTTGTATTGTTATCTAATGTATTTATGTGGTGTCCTTTTTGTATAATAAAGAATTTACATACGTATATACATACAGATTTCAAGTACTACTAGCAGTTACAGTACAGTTACATTCGAAAATGCGAATTATGTTATTAGGCGATGCGGTTAGCAACTTATGACTATTTTGATTCCATTTTCCATCTTCTTGGCCACGTCCTGGGCTTTGTCTCTTTAGAACCGCAAGACCCAAAATGCCCTGTCTGCCCCATTAGGAATAAGGACGTGATAATATGTAATTATGTATGCTAACCACATACCTAAAAATACATTAACTATTTATCAATCTATATTCCGCCCGCGTTAGATCTGTAGATTTATTTCAGACGATCTTATCCATACAAGTCTCAACTACATTTGGAAACAAACAAAAAATTACTTGCAATATCTACAAATATCGCATTATTGTTACATTACCGATAAAATAACGGGCTAAGTGATTGGAATGATCGACCTTTAAACGAGATTGACTTACATTTTGACCTTTGCACCACACCCAATTCATTAGGACCAATTGTATCGACCACACAAAATTTCTATCGATATTGATGGCGTAACGTCACTATAACGGTATGAAATCAAAATCCTTGGGCAGTAGTCCATTGACGTCCAAAATGTCAAAAGTACGTCTGTAAATACTTGTCGCTTGCTTTTGTAAATTATTATTTAGCAAGTAATCATTAAATTAATCTTATTGATGTATGATCGAGGAAAAAAAACTGGGTCTAGTTTTAGGCACGAGAAACAAAATGTTGCAGCCATTCAAATCTTGTACATGGGTAAATATGTTTCTTTGTTAATTTCGTAAATATTACAATAGATAGGTTTTACACCATCTAATTGCTTTATTTAGTTTCAAGCATTAATAAAATGATAGTGATCGGTGACGAATAATCATTGTTACAGCCACTGAGCGGCTTTAGATAATAGATTAGTATAATTCAGGCCGTGTTATAGTTTGAAATGCTGACTTTATGTCTGAGTTATCTGTTGCGGTTGATGGAAATCGAAAACGCAGAAGCTTTGAAATTATTTTATGACAGTTTATCTAGGATTCCTACATATTCTCAGGAAACTATTCAATGTAAAAGAACGTTCATAAAGTAATTTGTTAATTTAGACAGACAAGGTCTACAAAAAAGGCTATATTACTATGTATGTTTTTGGTAAATATTCTTCACGCAATTATCATAAATAATAAATAAATATATAGGGACAAATTACACAGATTGAGCTAGCCCCAAAGTAAGTTCGAAACTTGTGTTATGGGATATTAACACAACGATAGTTTATTTTTATAATAAATACATATATAGATCAACATCCAAGACCCAGGACAATTTTAAAAAGGCCATTTTACAACTTGTCCTAACCGGGGATCGAACCCGGGGCTTCTGGGTGGCGGACTAGCATGGTGACCACTACGCCACGGAGGTCGTTATCATATGACGACCTCCGTGGCGTAGTGGTCACCATGCTTATACCCCTTATCTATAAAGGAAACGATGAAGGACTCTTTGAGGAAACTATATTCGTATCGTACATCTTTTTCGAATCCGATACTAGCTAGAAGGTTTGGTCAGGCTCAACAAACACAGATGTGATCCGTAAGGTCGAAACGTCCTACCAGTTGAACTGTAGTTATATATGTATACATTCATCCGATGCTCTGCCTGCTCCACCGACAAAGGCTGAGTTCTTGTCGGTGGAGTTTCTAATGTTTTCCAAATTCATGGCAGTGATTTTAGAATCTATCTATTATTTTAAAATCTAATCATTTCCAAAACAAATAGAATTAAGCAAAAAATGGATTAAGTTAAATTGGTAGCGTAAGTACAGTTGGCCATATATTAGTCATAGTAATAAGTTTTGTTATAAAAACACTACTTCAACGTTATAAGATAAATAGATGTTATGCGTTACGTATAACCAACTGTACCCACAATATTGAGTAATGCAAGATTGTCTCCAGTTTGGAGATATCAATCACCACGTAGAATTTAAGTAGTTTTCTAAAATTATCACGTACGTTAACGAAATTAAGATTTGACCGCAAATTTTATTAGACCTCTATTTTCTATTTGTTGAAAGGATAAATCTCAGAATAGTCAGCCTTCGTGAATAATATGTGTAAAAGCCACAGGTTTCTAAAGAAAAAAAATATAAATAGTCGACGGAATGCATGCAGTGTTTTAGAGCGATCTGTATCAGGTTTTCTAAAAATCTCATATTATGCTGCTAAGTAAGCAAACCAAAAGGTTTAAAAAAATGTCTTGTAATTTCATAAGAGCCATACATCTATAGAGTTATTATTTATGTATTGAAAAATACCAAATACTAGATGATCACCAGTATGGATTTAGGAAAAACCGATCAACAACATTAGCTGTCTATAAATACATACAAGAAATATTGACTTGCATTAATAATAAAAAATATGCAGTAGGACTATTACTCGATATGACGAAGGCCTATGACAAAGTGTGTCATAAAACATTACTCAGGTCGTTATACAACTGTGGCATACGGGGACAAGCTTACGAATGGCTAAAATCATACTTGACGAACCGAAAACAATACGTGGATATTGAACACCATAACATTGACACGCGCGAAACTAAAACGGTGCATTCAGAGGTACGAACCACTAACTCCTCTATTCCCCAGGGGAGCGTTTTGGGGTGTATACTCTTCCTAGTGTACATTAATGACTTACCAAAACTATTTCCTGACAATTTATGTATCATGTTTGCCGACGACGTATCGCTACTCTTCAAGTGCGACACTACAGCTGAAGCTAACGCAATTCTTTCTGACGCCACTAAAATACTAAAAACATGGCTTGAAAAACAACATTTAGAAATAAATATTAAAAAAACCAAAATAATTCAATTTCGTCCCTACCAAAAACAGGCATTACATTTAAACCTATCGTTTGAAAACCAAAAAATAGAAGAAGTCAGCCATTTTAATTTACTGGGAATCACTATAGATACTTTTATGGACTGGAAAGAACACATAAAAATAACAAAGAATAAACTTTCGAAATTTATATATGCACTTAGCGTCTTAAAACTTAACACAAATTATGAAACTGCATTGACAGCATACTACGCATATGCATACTCGTGGTTGAAATATGGAGTGATTCTCTGGGGTAACAGCACCGATGCAGACGATCTTCTAGTTATGCAGAAAAAATGTATACGAATATTATGTAACCTACCGTACAGACACACCTGCCAACCGTTCTTTATAAAACATAGTATTCTTACACTACCCTCAATCTACATACTTGAATTATGCTCATTCGTAAGAAAACATATGTCCCTCTTTAAACAAGTGAAGGATACTCACACAATAAACACACGGCACAAAGACAGACTAGCGATCCCGATAAGTAAACCTAAAGGAAAAGACTTAGAAATGTATAAAAAGGGTCCGTACCGAAGCGCAATCAAGATGTACAATAAGCTCCCAAAACACATGACATTGGAAGAAAATGATAAAAAATTCTTTAAAAAAGTAAAAGGGTTACTATTATCAAAGGGATATTACTCGGTCAATGAATATTTAAATGACAAATTATAATATGAATAGCGTTTTGAAGAAAGACTCAATACACACCAAAATATATAGGTACGTAGTTTAGTTCTAGTTGCAGTTCAAGTTTGAAATAGCATTTGACCAACGCACTTGCAGTAATTATAATATTTATATTGCTTAAAAACCTATAATGACGTAGAACAAATTTATAAATCTAATCTATAAATCTTATTTATATTAACTAATATTTTCTAACAATTGAAATCAATTTAATTTAATGTTTAAAATTTATGTATGTTAATTATTTTTTCTTCGCATACAAATATGATTCAATTAATATTATACACGGTGATTTTTTATTGAGTCTGAAGCCGAAGGCCACTTCATAGGCATCGTTAGTAAGACCTAATTAGCTGGTCAAAATAAAAATTCAGAAACAAAAAATGTTGACTAAAACTCGAAAGTAAAATTGTGAGGTCAATTAGTAGTACCGCCGCCATACAACGCCCGCGGGCCGGCCGGGGTCATTGACATTACGCAGTAGGCGGCCGGCGTATAACTACGTGGTCTCGATCGAAAATCATTTACGCAACTTTTTAATCTTATGACATACAGAAATTTGGATTACGTATATGGATAGAGGAATTTATTTACTATACGACATTTTTTTTTCCAAAACCAATGAAAAGTCAGCGTGTATAAACTCACATAAATTCCTATAATTTCGCAATACCCTGCCAGGGTTCATGTACTTACCTACTAACCATCTTCTGTATGAGTGCATGTAAGCGATAAATAAAGAAATAAAGAAATAAAGAGTTTTATTTTCAGGTTCTATGCCTTTATTATTTTGCCGTTGCAATTTCAAAGTAATATGCTAATGTAACTGATACTTAAATCGGAGGTCCGTTCCTCATCCGCAACACCGCAATAAAATTCTAAGACCCGATATTAAAAATTCACAATGTAACTCTATAATGGCTAGAATAAATAGAGCGGATAATCAAAGAGTCACCACTCCACACGTACGCTACATGGTACAGCTTATCTGCCACAGCAAACCGGCCTTATTTCAACCTTATCCGTATAAAAACAAAGTTTTTTATGCTTCGCTGTTAACGAACAATTAATTTTGCAGATTCACCTGTGACGGAATCCCCGTTGCCAAAGTGCAAGGCATTAATAATGCAAGAATATGCAACGTTTGGACGCATACTTGATCGTTACTATTTTTATTGCGTTTTTAGACTTCCCACGTGAAAATTAGTGGACACGCTTGTTACACTGATTGGTTTGAATGTTAAATGGCTATCTTGAGTACAGGCTATGAGTCGCGCTCACGCTACTTCCAAAATTATAGGACTCACAAAAAGTAAGCGGTGCTGACAAGTTCTGAAATGAACCAGCAATTGGCCAACTATTTAAAATCTTTATTAGACCAAAAATGTTACAAAGGGTTATAGAAAACAAATGCCAAGGACCAGACTTATCGCAAATGTAATCCGTAATAATCTTTTCCATGCAACCAAGATATCTTGGATATAGTTCGATGAAAACAAGTGAGGTGCAGTTTCAAGACTAAAGAAAGAAAGTATAAGTTATTTTAACAACATACATACCTATAACTAAATTATATACAATAAAGAATTGCCAAAGAGCTAAAAAAGTTAAGATGTACATAGCTAAACGGACACTCCCTAGCTCATTGTGAGGTTAACAGTTGGGCGACTTAACTGGCACCTACAGCAATTCGATACTGCAAAAAAAAACTAGACTATATAGGAAGCTTGAAGTTTCAATAATTATTTTATTCTAGCTCATTCTATGTGATTAGTTCCTATTATTTATATATAAATACACGTATTTACTCATTTACCGCCAGGAGTACTCCGGCGAAGTTTCGAATAAAATGGTATAACTCCTCTTGTTTTTCCATAAAAATTTTGGGCTCCCCCTTATACCTTGTACCTTAGGGGTGAGTTCTAAGAAATCCTTTCTTAGTGCACCCTTAGATCTCATAAGGAACTTGTGCCAAATTTGGAGTCTCTAGACCCAGCGGTTTGGGCTGTGAGTTGATATGTCAGTCAGTTAGTCAGTTCTTCTTTTGTATATAAAGATTTATGCTATTTTATTTATCATATAATGGCAGACATAAAGTAGGATAGATAAGTTAATATATGCGAGGTACTCCATTTCAAACAAGCATGGATGAATGAGAAAGTATAAAATAAATTAGGAGTTGATATATATGGACAAATCACACAGATTGATCTAGACCCAAAGTAAGTTCGAGAGTTGTGTTATGTGATACTAACTCAACGATACTATACTTTATAACAAATACACATATAGATAGATACACATCCATGACCCATGACAATCTGAAAAAAAATAATTCCATATTGACCTGACCGGGGATCAAACCCGGGACCAAACATATTATAGAGTAAGAATCAGTACCTAAGTACTACACTACTAATTATAACTGCTACACCATTACATTGTAATATTCACAATTTTATATTACTTACCACAGAAGTGTTTATAAAGAAATAAAACTTGTCAAAATAAATTGCTGCAAGAATTTTACCTGATGTATGGCTGAGATTGTGATCGAGGTGACAATGTTCGATAGGTATGAGTATTCCATATTTTACATGTAAAAATGCTAGTCATTATTATGAATAATAATAATCATTTATTTCAGATTCATATCCATATTACATTTAACACACTTAACATAAATTAAATTAAATCGACTTAACTCAGTTTGCTTCAGAAAAACCAAATATGTCCAAATGTTTTTCACAATTTTAAATATTACACTATCAGGATTATTATTGTCAGGAGAGGTCGGGGAACGGGGGCGCATATTGCGCGGGACCTTAGGAGATTCAGTTCTATAATGTAACATACACGCTGACTTTTAATTGGTTTTCGAAAAAGAAATGTCGTATAGTAAATAAATTCCTCTAACCATATACGTGATCCAAATTTCTGTATGTCTTAAGATAAAGAAGTTGCGTAAATGATTTTCGATCGAGAACACGTAGTTATACGCCGGCCAACAGCTGCGTAATGGCGATGACCCCGGCCGGCCGGCGGGCGGTGTATAGCGGCGGTACTACTAATTGATCTCACAATTTTACTCTCGAGTTTTGGGCAATTTTTTTTGTTTTTGAATTTTTATTTTGACTAGCTTATTAGGTCTTACTAACGATGCCTATGAAGTGGCCTTCGGCTTCAAAACCAATGAAAAATCACCGTGTATATTCATTTTGGCTTTTAGCATGATCTCAAAACAGGGATCGCTTATGTCTAAAAACGACTCGTAACTTCAACCACTTACAATATTCGTACTTACTTTAATAAATTAAATGACCATGAAGGGTGGATCTATTGCTGGCTGCATTATACAAATACTAGCTGTACCCGCGGGCTTCGCTCCCCGTAGGAATTTCGGAATAAAGAGTACCCTATGTTCTTCTCCGAGTCTTAAACTATATCCATACTAATTTTTTAATAATATTTAAATTTCATATCATCATAATTAATTAAATTTCATCCAAATCGGTTCAGTAGTTTAGCGTGAAGACAACTCAAAAAGTTAACAAACAAACATACAAATATACAAACTCACTTTCGCATTTTAATATTAGTAGGATTTCGGTATAAATGAATTCCCATTATTGACACATATTTATTAATTTAAATTTATTGACCCAGAAATATCTTTACAGCACACGGTTTCGGTACTTCACGCCAAATATGGTAAAACTTTTGTTATTAAATATCTTCAATACCAATAAATTAATTTTGATGTCAACTGAGAATGTAAATTTTTCAAAAGGAACAAAGATGTCAGCGGAAAGGTGACGCTATTATATTCAGGGTATGATCGTGATTAAGGATGGTCAGTTTGCTATTATTAACTGTTGTCCCCGGCGTTGCTTGCGTGTTCATTTTACAACTTCACTTTGTTTTTGGTCACATCTTGTTTTCATTGATAGCCAGTTTTTAGTGTTATGATATTAGTGTTTACCGTTATTTCTGACGTGCCTGCATTCCTCTCCATCCATTGGTTGTTCCCCCCCATTGTACCTTATGTATTTTTTGTAAAATTATTTTCTACTGTTTTTTTTCCATTTTGTCTGGTGCAATAAAGAGTTTTTCATTCATTCTTTCATTCATTTATTAGTATTATGTGACAAAATAGATATTTTAGATACAGATACATTTTCACGTCTATATCCCTGACGAGGTAGACAGAGCCCAGGGCCGTCAGGCCCAAAGGCCACGCTTAGCGTGGTGGTGGGCGTTAAGATGGAAAAGGAATCAAAATAGTGATGGGTTGCTAGCCGCATCGCCTATTACCATGATACAAATCTCGCCCATTCCCTCGATCGGCTCTTACGATCTGCGCGGGAAGAGAAGCAGCTGGTACATTCTACGTTTTTTCTTTTCTCCCAGACCAGCATGGAAGGATTTTAGGTGATATATTTTAGGTGCGTACAAAATGATATGCTCCTTTAAAGAAGTATTTTTTGACACCAGAAAAGGTGATCGTTTTGCTCATACAAAAGACTTCAACGCGTTGCTGCGTCTGTACGCGATTAAAGCCAAAGAGAATATCGTCTTTGCTTCTGCTTTTACTGTTTGTATTTTGAAATTTGTACAAATAATCTATCTTATCCCTAACGGGGTAGACAGAGCCTGGTGCCCTAAGACCCTTAGGCCTCGTTTAGCATGATGTTGGCGATTTTAAATTTAATTCACGCAATTCGCTATTTCCCGACAAGTCAAATCAGATACTTTTTTCGAAACGTCAAAACAAACAGTTTCTATGGGATTTTCTTTGAAATACAGGCAGATGACGTCATAGTTTTTTGAAGTCAAATGGCGCTCTTATTTTCAGTTTTTCTGCAATAATAAATTTAAAATCACGTTAAAATGGATATGTTCAAAGGCAAGTGACATTATTTTGCGACGTTTTATTTTGTTATCTGTACAAAATAATTTATTTTTATCTTAGGAAAATACCCATTACAAGTATCTCCGTGTGATTTGGAATGTGGCCACTCCATATTCTCTCGTGGATATCGTAAAAGGCGACTTAGGAAATACAAGCTAAAGAAAGCTTATAAACATCAATGAGACCTTTCCAACCCGCCTGTATAGCGAGGAGAGTGTAGGCCAAGTCCTCTGGCTGCTCTGATCAAGTATGGCTCTGGTAGCACAGAGGGGTCGTGCTCCTGCAGTGGAGACTAAAGGACCTGATGATGAATTACAAGTATAGTCTATTCATTCAATTGGTCTTGCTTGATCTTGCTCAAAAGAATGAGAAACAAGATTATTTTTCTTATTCTTGCTGAAAACTTTAAGTTATGCATATAAATAGGTGCTGCAATATTAGCTGCAGTTCAATTTGTACGCAGTTATGTGCTCGTATAACATAATTAAATCAATTAAGTAATTAGTTTAGTTTTACAAGGTGGAAACCTAGGCTGGTGCGTGTTTTGAATTGCATAAATATTTGGTGTGTAGGTGTGTACTTTCAATGGTTTGATACAACTTAATAGATGAAGTAAACAGTAGTTTCTGCTACTCGCCGACCAAAACACTGAAAATATATTTAAGGTTTTAAAGCCACGGGCCAAATAGACGTTAATAGGCATATGGTATAGGTACTTGATGAAAATAGAAACGAGCCATCGGCGATCGATGCTACTATGAACAAACCTTTTGACGTCTATTTTGTTATACTATTAGTTCCTCGAGAGAATTTTGAAAGTAATAATTACTTTCTAAAATGGACGAAGCTGTCATGTATTTTTCGTATATGAAAAACTACTTAAGGGGATGGGTGGATACCATTTACTATTCCACCCGTTATTAGGGCTCATCATCTTACTGAATGAAGCCATTTTGAGCCGCGTTTCATTGCTTGTAGATTACAGGAAAACCTATAAGAATTCTATCGATTGAAAATAAAGTGGTAAACTTAGTATAATACGCTGGCTGAGAAGCTCGGTGGCAAGCAACGCCGGGCGTGGTCCGCACTTGGATGGGTGACCACAAGTGGCACAAAAATTTCTCGAGCTCCTCCGTGCTTCGGAAGGCACGTATAAGCCATTGGTCCCGGCTGTTATCATTGTATGGCAGTCGTCAAGCTATGTCAGATACCTTTCGGCAGCCTGAAAAGTCAGACACCAGTGTTGGCCACACACGAAAAACAAACAAACAAACTGACGGAAAATAGTTTACTAAAACACCACCAGATAGCACTAGAAGACGGAAACTCGCGTCTTACTGTGAGGATTTCTAATGTGATTGAATTTGGCATTGTACGGAACCCTCACGACGCGAATTAAACTTGCACTTGGCCTTGGTTTTTCTTTCGTTCGGTGTTTCGGTCCTTATTCTGGAATCCTTTGCTTCAACTAGTTAGGAAAGTTCTAGAAATCGTAAATTTCTAAGTACCCGTGAGTAAAAAAAAAACTACTATGGCCAGTTTATCACAGTGATCGTTCGTAGAGCAGTCACGATTCCTATCAAAAAGCCAACTTTGACATTTCGCAAATATCCAAGTAGCCTTTAAGTGAATCACAAACTCAACGAGGCCGATCTGTATACTGTCGGGTTTTTGACCACGCCACGGGGAGTTAAATTTTTTATACATACTTGGTAATTATTTTTTTACTTTTTCACAAAATGTTGCAGGGGAAAAAACGTTTTTAAAATTTCTTTCCGGAGTAACTGCAATCACGGACTGAGCATGCTCTTAATCTTAAACATTACTATACCTTTCTGAAACTTGACCTAAAGTAAGTTAGAGACATGTGATATGGGATACTAACTCAATGATACTACTTTTATAACAAATACATATATAGATAAGCATCCAAGACCCAGGACAATATGAAAAGGCCATTTTCCAACTTGCCCTGGCCGGGGATCGAACCCCGAACCTCTGGGTGGCGGACCAGCATAGTGACCACTACGCCACGGAGGTCGTCAACTTACACTTTGCAGTGTCTGACAGTTCTCGGTTTTTGTATAAATACCAACACCGTAAAGTATTTATGACATTTTTACGACCACTCCGTGTGGGCAATAAATCTCAATCTAATCATAAAACATTTGTTTAGAAGTTGTCTAGTTGTAATGTTAATGCAGTTACATTTAATAAAATATAAATTATTAAATTATTCGAATTATTTTATATAGCAAGCTTCAGGCTTAGTAATGTCTAGCAAGTTAAATACAAAATGATTTATTTATTATTTAACTGGTGCTCGCAACTTTGTTCGCGTGAAATTTTAAAATGGCAACTTTTTTTCTGATATCAGGCTTATCATCATTTCAGCCGCATAACGTCCACTGCTGGACATAGGCCTCTCCCAAAGATTTCCAAAATGACCGATCAAGAGCGGCTTGCATCCAGCACTTTCCAGGATTATGAAACCACGTAAATATCCGTCTAGTACTTTAAAGATTAGCGTGAATATACATACAGACAGACCACTTTTTTCTCTTTTTTGTGTGCAGTTACTTTTTTATATCATCCACTCTCATTTTTTTCATAAACTTATTAAATGTACAGGCAATTTACTGTTGTATTTTGTTTTGATAATTATACTATTTCTTAATATTAGTATTTGGTCAAGGTATTAGACTTGTGTTGGTAAAAGAAAACAAGTAAATATATATCAATTGTTGCTGATCTACAAGCAATGACAAAATTGAAATTAAACCAGCTGCTTCTCCTCTAGATTAGAACATAGAGGTAATTGCTTCTTAATATCCAAAATGACACTTCTATGACTTCTGATTCCTGCTTCCATCTGTACTTTCAACATCACAGATATGGCAGATAAACGAACACTTTTCGTAATTAAAACGCAGTCTAAATTTGTTACTAGGTTTAAACTATTACCAACCAGCAAGTTGACATTTTAGATGAGACAGTGGCATAAGATGTCAACTTGATTTGGTCGGATAATGGTATAAACCTAGTAACAAAGTTAGTCTATGTTTTATAATAAGACGGTTTACGTTCACAGGAAAACCTTACCTATGGTCTAAGTTTTATTATTCTCAACGTTTTAATTCGAGAAAAAATAGCACGGTACAAAATAGCGGCAATAACCGCCGGGCATAAAAAACGATAGCAATCGCTGTTCGTTACTTTGCTTGCCGCAGCTGCTGATCGTCGTAAATGTTTGATATGTCCCGCAATTGGCAGCTACCCGACCATTGTTCTTTAATCTATCTAACCTCTAAATCACTTGGTTACCAGAATCAGCGCTGTGGTTCACACCGCAGCACAAAGCTGGGCAGGCCGTCTTTTCGGCACTCTTAATAGATATAAGTCTAGTCTTGACAATTACATACGATCACATAAGATTTTATCTGCGGAATAAAAATTTTGACTTTTTTTTTTCATTATGGATGCATGCGGGGATATACTAGCTGTTGCGCGTGGCGTTACCCGCTCGGACAAGGGTTTTTTAACAATACCACCGGAATCTTACGTTTTTCTGGTGAAAAGGTATTCTATGACTTAATCCAGGCAATTAGCTATGTACATGTCAAATTTAATTACGTTTAGCTGTTTGGCGTGAAAGCGGAACAAACATTCACATACAAACTTTCGCATTTATAATATTGGTAAGTAGTAAAGAGTAGTCCCCATATTCATATAAAATTAAAAACGTTTACTACACCTATTTTATTTAAAATGTGTTTTGACTTGTCCTTGCAACGTAGATAAATAACTCGTACGTAAGAGTGTTTCCCATCCAAAGCTTAAATAGATTTTTATTTTATTAATACATACTTTTTGTAACATTATTCATAAATTGAATACCTATTTTGTAAAAAAATGTAATATTTTTTCTAAATGAGATAATTTAAGAATAGATAAATAACGTTTATGATATCCAAGTTAACAAATTAGTCACGATTAGTAACAATAATCATAACCGATTTATACCTAGCAATCATAAATTATCGTTGTTTGTATCTACTTACTACGATATAAATTCTTGCGAGTAATGTAGGTACAGATGTAAGTAAGTAAGACAAAAACAGTAAATCTTACGTGAAGATTTCCTCATCTCAAGCATACAGCATTATTTCGTTCCATCATTTCAGTGCCAGTCACGGAGTTTACAGACTCCTTTATTTTCTCTCGATACTTTCCCACATACGACATTGTCACTTCAAGATAGATCTCATCGAAAGACGTAAAATATATGATCGTTATCAAGCTTTCGTATCAGTTAGGATAGAAGGTAATTTTTCAAACTCAATCGATTGAATCGTGCACGAAAATTAAATCCAAATCGTCATTTAAACTCTCGATTGTTTTCTACACACTTGTGTGTCAGATTTTTCAAGATGCCTAAAGGCATTTGACATAGCTTGACGACTGCCATACAGTGATGTCAGCCAGGACTAACGAGGAGCTTGAGAATATTTTATACTATGTTATAGATAGATATTGGGTATTTTTTATAAAACGAGTGGTACAAACGAATTTTAAAAGATTCTTAATTATAGCTGAGTGACTCACACGAAACGGTAGGTATATATCAGAAGCAGGCAATAGAGCTATCTCGCAACAAAAACAACAGCACGAAACCATAGTCTAGAGAAGCTGCGAAGGGGCGTTAAATTGCATTAAATAAATAAATATATAGGGACAAATTACACTGATTGAGCTAGCCCCAAAGTCAGTTCGAGACTAGATAAATGGTTTAGAGAATAAGTACTTAGGGCTAAGTTCTGTCTGTGTGAGTCCTCTCGACTTAGGCGAGGCACTACCGTGTGCCCAAATGTTACGGGTAGTTGTTACAATTTTCACGTAACACATTTTCGTCAAGTAATACTACTATAGGTACTGAGATCCGCAGGGTAAGCCCATGTCCCTTCAAGCGCCTTCCTGAAGCAGTAATAGTGGAAAAATTAACATAAATTTGAGTGTTCTGTTGATTGTACAAAAGGCCTTTATGTACCTACGAAATTAACTCGTGTGCCGGCACAAGTACATTAGCAAATATTAGTAAGTAGTTCTTAAGTATGTTTCGTAAAAGTATCATTGTGACTTATGACTTAATTACAAGAAAATTAACCAAGGTGGGCAGTTAGTAGTTTCCCTTGATATTGCAATATGCAATAGAAAGTGTGGATGTTGTATGATGTTTATTATGACCCGTGATGTTAGGTAATAGATATGTTTGTATGTTTGTTAATACCTTAAGCGGATACATGAATTTTTCGGGGTCTAGTTCTGTCTGTATTTGAAATAAATTATTTAAAAGGAAACGGAGATATCATTTAAAATTTTGTTTCATGCGGCTTCAGAAAACCCTTCAAACTTCTTTATGAACTACTGTTTATTCTTGAAAAACGACTTCTTCGGCAAAAATATTAATAAAAGCTTTGCGTTTTCACTTGAAACTGTAAATAGTAGTTTTTTAAATAGTTTGAGGTTATCTAGAGTCGCATGACACAAAATTTTAAATGATAACATTGTTTCCTTTCAAATTATTTATTTCAAATTGCACTAGACCCCGAAAAATTCATGCTTTTTTAACTTTTGAAAACTCAAACTAAAGATTTTATTCATCAAATGAAATGCTTCGGTTACTTAACATTTGTTTTTATTCGTCGATGTTTAAACATTTACTAATAGGTAAGTTTAATACGGCTGGCATAATTTATAATCCAAATTCCAATTTGTATGAACGAAAACCGCGATCGCGAGCTAGTTTGGTAAGGCGTAACTTACACCGGACGGAACGGCATGGTAGCGGCGGGCAGCCTACTTTACTGTCAAATCATAGTCACCATTATTTCTATCTATGAAGTGCATAGAATAGCTCGAGAAAAACTCGGCCACCTGTCGCCGCTGGCAGTCGCGAGCAGTCGCGAAGCTTTTGTTTTGTTCAAGCTATACTGTGCGTTGCTTGAATAGAAATAAAGGTGAATGTGGTTTGATTATGAAAGTGCACTGATCGCCGCTGCCGTTTCAGTGTGAGTTAAGCCTAATAAACCCATTTTACAATGGAAGTAGGCTGTGGCGCTGCGGTCGAACTCTCAAGGCTGTTGTTCGTATCCTGTATCTTGTACGTGGAAATACATCTTGGGAATGTTAACAAACTGCGTTTTAATCAAATTAATCTATACAATTATTATGATCTAATCTAGGTTTACTTATTATGAGTTAATTGAGCAATGTTTTTGGGTTGCTACGTCATTGAAAAATGCCAGTACCTATACACAATCTTTAAAGTGCTTTTCTTATACAAATTTCATTTATTTATTGCTTACCTGCACATTACAACATTATTAAGATAACACAATCTTGTTTGTTTGTAATAATAATAACACTCCATTGTAACAAAAAACAAAATTAAGTACATATTATTTGTGAGAGCAAATATACAATGGCGGACTTATCCCCTATAGGGATCTCTTCCAGCCAACCTGCGATATTGAGAGAACATTCATCGCACTCTTATTTTAATTAGCTACATGTATAGGTAGGTACATATACCTAATATACAGGGTTTAATAAAATATACTGAAACTATTTTATGACTGATTTAACGTTACTGGACAATTTTCCCTAAGGAACATATAGTGAAATATGAAAAACTATTTTTGACCTCCCATACATTAAATGCATGTTGCCCGATCAGCTGATCCGAGTTTGTAAGTATAGAAGGCAAAAAATATTTTCTTTCATGAAGTGTTTCAGTATCATAGACTGAATATACACTTAATACTTTTAGTATATTTTGTTAGACGTTATAATCCCGGCTAGGGCGTTGAACATCTCTATTGTACATCATCTTGATTATCTCTACTGAAAGAATGGTATTTATCCCTCTATTTTTTTAGTTAAAGCTCTGTAGTATACTAGGGATTTTGGTTGTAGATATGTAAACCAAACTGACTCTTATTAAAAACATCAACACTGTTTTCTACATTTCTAATTACGAAGCTATCATATAACATTAATGTTGTGTTAATGAAAGCTAATAGTTATTCGTCAACAATAAATAGGTTTTTAACTAGTTGTTATGCAAGGGTGATACAGTTAACAATCTATTAGTAGGTATTGGTATCATAACAATAATTATAAGACTCGGTGATGTAATCATTGACGCGCTAGTCCGTCACTCTGGAGGTTTGTAGAAAGATTCCTAGCCAGGACACGGTGAGAAATTGTATTTATTTAAAAACTTATTTTTTTTCTATTTAATAATAAATATTAATCGCACATAATTTCAAAATCAGTGTTACAAATGGTGATCGTTTATATCCATTTAATAGAACTGTCTAATTATGACATTAATAAATAATTGCTGGCAGCGCATACAGCAAGGTATATATTATAAGATATGTTATAATATATCAAATTGTTTTCTGTTTATCCCTATGGTTGACTGGGAGAGAACGCTCTTAGCGTTAAGTCGGTCAATTGTAAACAATTGTTAATTGTGGATCATAAAGTTTTAATAAATTAATAAATAATTTTCCTAGCTATATCCTTTACAAGTAAGATTCGATGCCTTCTGTAAGACTTGCACTTGAGACGAACCACGATTCACAAGCAACGAGTGTCAAGTCACAAGCGAGCTTCTCTCTCAAGTCGACTTGACCACCATCAATCTTACACGAAATTAACCTTATGACGCCTAAATAGAACAATATAATGTGATTACTTTATCGTAAGGCAGTGCATACCTTACGGTAACGCGAAATCCTGTTGTGTGGACGTTGCCAGTGATGGGAAAATAGTGAGTTTAACCTTCAGTAGTATTGGTTCCAGTTTCGCTCGCTGCTCGCATAGTTCTCTTTGGTTACATCGATTGTATTCGCATATTTTATATGCAATGGTTATTTATTGAAAACTTTATACAATATGTAATTACTTAATAGAATTATTTGCTATCCAATCCTTAATAAAATGTTAAATACTTGGATGATGTCGGCCACGCGCATTAAGTTTACTCCTCACGGTTTAAAGACTAAAAACGCATTAAAAACTAAATTTATTAAACTTGTATGAAATTTACTATATGATATTATTTATATAGGCTAGTTATTTAATTTGTAAACACTACTTAGCTCAGTTTTTCTTCTAAGTTTGTTATAATTAGGTACTGGAATTTAAAAAAATTATTTTATAAACAGATCCCTAAATTGAAAAACAGTGTTCACAAATTCACAATAGTTTTGAAAGACCTATTTATTGATGCCCACACTATAGCTTAGTCGAAGGTATTATGGGAAGAAAGTTAGGTTTGCATGTATGGGAAGACAAACAAAGAATTTTTTTTTTATTATTGACTCTTTGTCGCTTGTTGCCAAATTACAGCCTTCTAGTCCTAATAGTCCCTGAGTAAAATCGCAGACAGACAAATTTGACGAATCTGTGAGGGTTTCTTGCTTACGGAACCCTAAAAATAAAGATTTATTGAATTGTTAAAATATAAGTATCGTAAAATTAGATAAAATAGTTTCAGTTAGTTCAGTTCTTATTTTAAATGTTGTACATAAAGATAACCAATTTATTTCGGGAAAAAGAAGACATTTTTCTCTCGCCTTTTTACCGCTGTAAATGCACAAAACGCTAAAGTGATGAATGGAGGCTGCAACGACTGTCTAATAGATTACATTGTGGCACAGTTATCTTGTCATAATAGCGAAGACCACTGCGACAACCGCTGTAAAATAGAGCGCATCGGATCGCCGATGAACATTAATAAAATATTTCTTCATTGTAGTCAGTAACAAAGGAAATAATTTTATTATTTTCTGTATGATGTCTATTTCTTGAGACAAGCGATTAAGCTTCTGCAAGTTTACTTTTTAACACTATTTTAATTAGGTTAGTTGAAATACTTGAAATAGCTATTAGATGATACAGATGTTTTTTTCGTTTTAGTTCATAGATCCTTACTGCTTTGTTAGTATTCTAGAATTTATTTAACCGTTAAGGTATAAAAATATACTGTTTAAAAAAAAATTACAAATTTAACAAATATGCCTTTAAAAAAAATTATGAGCACTATAATAAGCTGTAATAAATCTGAATGGATATAAGCAGTACTTATTACCTTTAATCTAAGCTATTTTAAAATAAAATGGAAAATAGACTTACATATTATGACTCCATACATATTATGATTTCCGCTAACCGATTTTGCTGACATTAATAGTTGTAGTATAACTTCGATAGCCTTAATATGGTCGGTGTAAACTTGTCCTTAGTTGCTCGTATCGGCACTTACCTACGTACACAGCAACTGACCACTTTGTCTAGATTTCTTACTCCCTTATTATGCTCCATTTTCAATTATGAGCCCGTAATGAAGAGATTGGTTGGCTGACGTTTCAGACAATCTAGCTTTCAATTTAAATTCTTAATTTTTGGATTAGAATCTAGAATCATAGTGTAGTCGAATGGGTAAATAAGTGATTAATAACCTACAACTATTTGAATCCCCTTTCTTGCCCATCATCCTCTCAACACGCAAAACGTGGGTTTTATGACCCTGAGCTTTCTACCCCTTAGGGATAAATATATACGTGTTAGTGTTTGTGTAGCTTTTAGTTTATACTTTATCGTAGCAATCTGGGCTCAATTTTCTATATAACATAATATTTTATTTTTAATTCGATATATTTCAATTTATTGTTATTTGTAGTTGTATAAACAGCTTTGTATTATTTTTCCCAAAATTTTATCAATTTCTAAGAAAAATACATAAATTTGTTGAAAACGTCGAAAGTCATGTATACCTAACGTTGTGTGCATATGGCTAAGGCGTATAATTATGTCATTATTGACGTTAATATTTGTTCTCGATATGTTTGATATCTATCCTGACATATTCGCTATGTTATCCACCTCAAAAGAATCACGTAGAAACCCATGTATTATCCTTTTTATAACTATCGCATCACGTTTCTCTTTTTAAAAAAGTATTAAGAAACCGCTATATTGCCTTTATCATCCCAGCACGGGATGCCGGCTCTTGCAACAGAAACCCTTATTCAACCCGGAGCCATTCAGCGAAGATGTCCATAAACACAGTATTTATGGGAGCTCTGAATTGAAAGCGAACAAAAGCAATTGATTGTCAATCCGAAAGACTAGTACAGTTCACGATGGCCGAGTTACTGCTCTTCTTTCGTATGTGTCAGTTGACATAGTCAACAACATAAACATAATCATGTCAAAAACATAAATGCTATAAATAAATTAAGTACATTGAAAAACTTAAAAAAAAATACATTGGCATTCATGAAGTTTCATACCAAAGGCGTCGTGACAGTAGAAAATAGAAGGGATGGACAGGTAGAAGACAAAGTTTAGAGATTTTGGTTTATATTGGAAATATATGCATATGATAACTTAATAATAAATTATTTGAACAAGATGTACTTATGAATAAAACGATTATGAATAAAAAATAGGAATTTTTCGGTTATCTGCACTTTACTTCTTGTAAAAATTCAAGAAAACCTCGTCTGAAATTCCGATTGTATTAAGTGTTAAATTAGTATTTCACTATCACAAAAGTAAAGACTTTACAGGATTTCTATTATCTAGGTATGTAACTAACACTTCAATGGACTCGCTCACTCCACTCGACTAATATGACTAATCCAGCATCCAATGCATTGCGCAGCTTATCTTAATAACTAAATCTCATTTGTATTAGAACAGGACCGCATTACAACAGTCTCATAATATTGTTTTTAATGTCCGTCTTTACGTAAGCGGATCAAACTGTTGAGAATTATTTTATTATCAATAAAATACATGTCAAAGGACATCGAAACAGAGGAAGACCAAAGAAATGTTGGATCGAATGTGTAAAGGTGGATATGAGTAGGAAGGGGGTGACAAACGGGTCGACGGGAGATAGAACAAACTGGAAGGAACTCACATGCTGTGCCGACCTCACATAAATAGTGGGACAAAGATAAGGCAGAAGAAGAAGGAGATGAATAAATATAAAATTCATTTAAAAAAAAACTTTTTTATTGCCCGTGTGGTATCCGGCAGAGCAGAATAGGGCCACTTTAAGTCCTCCCGTGGAAATCGTAGAAGGCGACTTAGGAAATACAAGCTAAACAAAGCATAAAAACGTCAATAAAACCTTTAGCTCTAACCCGTCTGGCCAGCAAGGAGAGTGTAGACCAAAGTCTTCTGGCTACTCTGGCCAAGTACGGCTCTGGTAGTACAGAGAGGGTCGTGCTCCTGACCTAATGATGATGATGGTGATGATTCATATTAACGAAATTATCATGCGGGTTTGGGTCAAAAGAAACAACTGCATCTTTTCGCTTACAAAGGGTAAAATCCGATCGAGGAAATAGTTCTGGAAATCAGTGTTGTCTCATGGAATTCGATTTCTTTTTCCACACACTTCATTTTTTTTTACTTTCTTAACGTACGTACATACTAAAAATAATTGAATTAGTACGCTTCTATTATTACAATCTAGCCTATTAACTTGGACTAATTAGTAATTTTACATTGAACTAGTCTTATAACTTATAAGCAATGGTATAAGAATGTGTCCATCAGCACATTTCTTTTATTGTCTCTATTAAGAGGAAGGCACTTTGTTCGTGTGTCTTTTACCCACTTTATGACTATCCTTATTGTGCCTTTTGTTCTGTTGGACATAGGCTCTGTCTGCCCGGTCTGGCATAATGACGTGATGAGTGTGTGTGAATACTAATGTAGTAAATACACAATAATGCTTTTGAATGCTAACAGTTAAAGTTCGATAAGCAATATATGCAGATAATGCAAAAGTATTTAAGGTTCATATAAGAGACATCAACGCGCCTAAAAGAACGCTTTGCGCTGACGTACGTAGCTATCTTTAATTTGTATTTCTATTACGTCACCAAAATATATGTGGACAGATATAGCAAGATATATTATATGTACGGTTTAGGTACTGTACTTATTGGTTAACTTGCTGTAATCCTTCCTACTATCCTATCCTACTAATTCTACAATACTACTATTCTACTATCCTACTAACTAATATTATAAATGCGAAAGTGAGTTTGTATATTTGTTTGTTTGTTACCACTTCACGCTTCAACCACTGAACCTATTTAGATGAAATTAGTTATCGATATAGTTTGATACCCAGGGAAGGACATAGGATAGTTTTTATCCCAAAATTCCTACGGGCACAGCTAGTAGAATATATAGGAGCCTATTATTATATATTGTAGCATTGTAGCTACGCCTGTTACGGAGTAGTTACGCGTACGCGTATGCTTTAATTCTCAACGAACAAAGCTTGTATATTTTAAAACACAAACGACCAAATGGATTGATTCAATGTTAAACATTTAATCAATCCAATTGGATAAATAGAAATCAATTTGGATAAATAGATTTGTCATGATTGCTCTAAGTAATCATGAAAAATCTGTTTATTTTTATCATATATCTAATTATTATCCTGAGGAGTTCGGTGGCCCAGCGGGAGTACGCATTAATAGCACTAGCAAGTTAAGTGACACCTGGTGTGGTTCACATTTGGATGGATGACCACAAGCATACTAATATCGAGCTTTTCCGTGTTTTTCAATTGTGTTTGCACCTTAAGCCGTTGGTGCTTGCTGTCACTTTAGATTTTACAAAATCTTACACCAGTGTTGGCCACTTACAAACATGAAAAACAAATTGTTACCCTACCTACCCTTGCCTATTTCATCCTTTTTTTGGTAAGAAGTAGTCAAGTAGTTAATGTTTTCTTACGATCAATCAATGTATTATGCGTGTAAAAGAAAAACACAATTTTTAGTGCTTTGTGTGATTTAATTAGAGCAATTTGTCTAAACTGGTGTTGTTCCGCGTAATATTTAAGGCATACTTGTTTTTGACAGAAAACTTATCATACCAAGTACAAATCTTGTTAAGCATGTCCGCATACTGTTTGATACATATTTAATTGCTGTTTCGTAAAAACACCATCCTTTTAGGTATCCTACGAACGCGATGATTTGAGTACTATTTTTTATATTATTTTTATCTAGTTTAGTTTTATATACATAGTTCTATTCAGTTTAATTATAGTAACTGTTTTATGTTTATAAATAAGAAACTCTTCTGAAAAATATAATGAAATTAATAAGTAATTGATAGTTAATCAATCTAATTAATTTACGGAAAAAAGGCTGGCTGAGTTGTATCACTAAATAGCAACGATGATCTTTGAATAAGAGCTCTGTTCTTTCGTTCTAGTTTTTGACCAGTTTTATTCTCGAACATAATACAAGAGACCAAGTGTAATGATATACCTATATTTATTTTTTGAAAGCCTATATTATAATCTATTAAATTAAAAAACAGCATGACTACACATTAACAATTAATTATGACAAGCCCAGGAATTCTATAATAAAACAACATTTTCATTCTGGATTCCTATTACAATAGTTCTACATTAAAAAGTAAAATGTAGCAAAAAAAGCTATTTTCTTCTTCTGGAAAATAAGTTAAATGCCCTGTTTAGGCCCAAAAGGTATACAGCTTCAGACTTACGTTGTTACATAACACACGTAATAGAACGCAGATGTTAATAGAATATAGCATATGTTCCCTTACATTGCGCGGGCGCAGGAAGCCGACGCGGAACCGAGGAGGAAACGCCGGACAATTCCGTGTGTTGGCAACACTGAAGATTTATGCGCGGCTTTTTTGACTTGCGTAATATCATGCCATACATGTATAATGCATACCAATTTTTTGTTATTTTATTAAAAACCTCTATTCTATGTATTAAATATATACGATTAAGCACAATTCCCACTAATTAAGCTAACCTCGAAGTAAGTCTAAACTTCTGTTAACGAGGACTAACTCAACGATACTATATTTTATAGTTCGTTTCGTTTTTCGTGTGTGTAAGTGGCCAACACTGGTGTCAGATTTTTCAGGCTGCCTAAAGGCATCTGACATAGCTTGACGGCTGCCATACAATGATGACAGCCGGGACCAACTGCTTATACGTGCCTTCCGAAGCACGGAGGAGCTCGAGAATTTTTTTATGCCACTTGTGATCACCCATCCAAGTGCAGACCCGCTCGGCGTCGCTTCACTTGCGAAAGTCCTTCCCTGGGTATCAAACTATATTCATATCAAATTTCATCTAAATAGATTCAGTGGTTGAAGCGTGAAGTGGTAACAAAGTAACAAATATACAAACTCACTTTTGTATTTATAATAGGATATTGGTTATACCAATATTTTATAATAATTAAACTCTCAAGCAAGACCAAGGAAAATTGCAAGAAAGGCCAATTTCAAAACTTCCTTGGCTAGGGATCTAACCTAGAAACCCCGGATTGGCCGTCTAACGTGGCATCTAAATCTGTGAGCAAAGAATATTTATAGAACATTTTGTGTACTTCTGGGATCGTAGGAATACAAATCGATATAATCGTTGTTGTATAATAGGTTTATATGTATTTCTTTTTTTGTGTCTGCGTTTAATTTTTGTCTTTTGTATAGTTTTTGTACTTATGTGTGTTATAGACTTATAGCTGCAAATAAATGAATTTATCTATCTATCTATCTAATAAGTTGTGTATAGATTTGTACTCGAAAAGAGTGTTCACGTAAGTTGCTTAAGGAAAATCATGTGAAAATATAGCTATTTGGATTTTTTGTTCAATTAGTCGATTATTTTCAATTGCTATTGATAGAGAAATAATGTAACGGAATGTGACATAAAACTGCATTCAATTTCACACTATACAATAGCAAAGACGCTGAGACACCGTCACTGGGTATTGTTAAATCCTAGCCTTATTTCTAGAAAATATTTTAGGAAAATAATGTTTTACACATTTTAAAAGGTTTCAGGTCACCGCACTGCTCTATATTGTATATTGTCAGATCTTAATGGTTTGATAGACAAAGGTTAACAAATAAGTTAGTGGACCTACATTTTACGAAAAAAAAAAACGATTTTTACTTTTTAGCATGGCGCCGCTCGTAAAATAGAGAAACATTCGGTAGCGCCATTATTTCATGTCCACTAACATAGTTGATGACTTGTAAATAATAATTAGAAAAAAAAACCTACTATTGTTAATATATTTTTTTTAGCAATAGTAAAAGGACTCAAAAATGTAATAACCCTGTAACAAAATATTGTTACAAAGTTAGATCGATAAGGATTCAATATGTATATTTAATAGTTATTAATATCATACATTGGCATAATTTTCGGTTTGACATTAAACGTACATAGAGATAATTCGAATCAAATGTACGTATAAAATACTACATTGTTTCATTTACAAATAAATTTATATGTAAAACACAACAAATGTCGTGACCCAGTACTTTGATTGAGATTGGAAACACAATTAATTAATAAAATATGGAAATGTCATTAATACGCAATCTCAACAGCGACAGCTAAATTAATCCGAAATAATACATTTACTTATTTAAATTTTCAATCAAATATCTATCTGCATACTTAAGTAGAGCGATTTAAAAGGTACCTATAAGATATATTTAGTGGCTATAACATTTACCGGTAATGCCTTCTAGCGCGAATTTTAATAATTCAAGTAATACGAGTTAACGGTAACACCCGGGGGTTCAATGAGTTTCATTTTCATCGAAATGTCATAAATGAGAAATCAAAATAGAACGATTTCTGAGTAACTAGTACTTTTTACTTCATTAAAAATGAAAATATTTTAAAGGTATTGAAATACCTAAAATTAGGATATTTCAATACTTATAAAAAAAACAACAAACTGCTATTGTTTCGGAATGTCCACTGCTACAGAAGAAACGATGGAAGAAATTCATTCTACACCCATTTCCCGATCAGTGCTACAGTAAATAATAAATATTACTTTTAGTTTATTTTTATTTTTAGTATTTAGTTATCTAGTTTAATCATTGTATTATTTATTTATGTTATTTAATCTTTATGTTTATATCTTATAAAAAAAACTAAATTGATTTATAGAACATTTAAATACGTACTTAGTTAATAACAACTGCTTAGAACTTGAAGAATATCTATTTTGACCATTGACTGTGTCTACTACGAAAGGCAAGACGTGATAGTGCGTTTACGCATATCACAAAGTATTTCAGATAATATTACGTGATTAAAATAGGCAAACATAAATGTTACCTGAAGCACTGGTTTACTTACTTAATACCCTGTTAAGAAAATGTTCACAAATTGTAGAACTGAGACCACTTGCAAAGGATTTGCTTCCAACAGGTTTTAGCTCCAGGCAATAAAAGTAGGACATACAAATATAATATTAGTACCTAATAAACCTTATCTTACTCTGTTAAATTTATATTGCAGCTAGAAAGAAAAGAAATACGTTGTGAAAAAAAATCTTACCTTGTAAAAAATAATTAGTATTGTTATTTGGAACAGGTCTGGGACCACCCCTGAGCTTTCCGGAGGAAACGTGTGTGCATCTTACAAATTAAAAATTACTGCATTGCACTTGCTGGCCAGTTAATTGTTTCCAATTACGAACACCGAAGCGGGGTGTTTCATATATAAAGGGGCGGGCTGTGTCCAATCGGCATTCTGATTCCGAAAGTGGTTGCGAACACACGTCGTCGCTTAGGCGAAAATTTCTAGGCGAGTACTGGATAACCAGCAGCGCCTAAGTTAGTTCGTTTGAGATCTCTAAAACCTAGTTTAACATTATAGTAATCATGCAGTCTATGGTAAGTGTCTTTTTTCTTTAAGACTTACATAACACCCCTGAAATGTGTTATCTATCGAGTAAAATGTTGATTTTATTCCAAACTATTTAGGTGTGTTTATGTTTACTTGACAGATATCATATTAGGAGGTTATTACATAAGTAGTATTAAGTAAAAAAAATACATTTCAGCTTTGGATTTCAGTTTTACGTCCTATTTCTTAAAATCTTTAATGTATTTTTTTGTTAAATTTAAAAGTTAAAGTACCAATATTAACAATTTTTTGTCTTATTTCATTTCATATTTTTTCTAACAAAATATCGGCACATGTAACTTATATTAAAACTATACTACAATTAAGCTTACAAAATCAAGTTTTCAATTTGATAAAATATAACGTAAATCTTCTGAAAGTTCTTATAACTTTTTTCGTTAGTATAAATAAAAAGCTTGCTAAATTGTATTTAAAGCATTTCTACAGCATTACTTAAACAATCGCGATGAAATTTGCATAATTCATAGAGCACTTTGCATATTGGATTGTGTCGGAACACGGCGCTAAGCTGCCCCGCAATTTGTAACATATAAATCATATCTCTGACAAACATAAACCCATTGAGGTGCCTCAGCACATAATACTGTATCTGTTTGGCACTTAAAAACCAGGGCATATAAGAGCGCAAGATAATTTCCACCAGTGGGTCCATTTCATTCAAAGTAGATTGCCATACATGATAGCCATGATCCTCTCTTATTTTAGATATCATCATCCCATATTCTAAATTTGTGCATGTTTTATTTTACTATTAATAGGATGAAAGTATTTGATTTAATTTATTATTATTAAAATTTATTATAAAAATTGGTCCGCTGAAAGATTTCATGAACTAAGCAGTACCTATGTACTCAATGTTCTTACTTTGTTTATAAATAAAAAGCCAAACTAACTGTATTAAAATATGTAAAAAACTAAACTTTAAACCAAACTCCCAAACGTCTTATTAACAGACATACTTACTACTTCTCTTTTACTGTCAGAAAAGTCAGTGCATGTGCATAAAAATTACATAAAAATTAATAATGAATGAAGACTGTTAGGATTTGAAAGAAAAGCTTTTCCACACAGAGGGTCGTTCCGGTACATGTTCATGTAGCCCAGAAGTTAAATAATTCTGCCATAAACATAGCGCATTTGTGCCAAGGCCTGCATGTAACGTAGCAGTCTAACAATAAGATGATTAGTGATGCATCCCGCTGGGGTGTCGCCTACGAACTCCAGTAATTACAATACTTTCGTCTCGCGCCGCATTCATGAATATATTTGCAAGTGATTCAACGGCTATTCATTTGTACAGCGTAACTCGATTCATTCATGTTTTGTTTGAAATACTATTTGATCCAGCTCTTGGCAAAATAGTAAACAAATTTATGAAAAGGAGCCTAGTGTTCATTTAATCAAAGAGGTCGAAGATGTTAAACCAAGAAAGTGCTAAGCAACATCTTTTAGGTGACATTTTCCGAGAATTAACTATGAACTTAAATCTATTGTGTCTGCAAAAACGAAATTGTTTTCCAAAAATTACCCTTACTCTCGAAAAACACGGAGTCAGACCGGAAAATTTTAATATAATAACTGTTATGATTTGTAATTAAAGTGACAAGTAATAGTCTGGTTGCTGGTAATACTGTCAATTTTGAACTAAAACTCATTGGTCATTCGCTCTTAATAACATACTCTTAAATTTTCTCAGAGGGATATTTTTGAACACTAATGCTTTAGCTCAGATTGTTTTCTTTTGATATAAAGGTTTTATGATCAAATCAAATAGCATAAATTTCAAGCAATTTTTAATTCAGTAGAGTTTAAAAATTGACCTCTAGCGTATGAGAACACATGAGCGTAGGGCGGGCGCAAGAGCGGCGCGCGCGCATCTAATCGTTACGGTGGGCGGGAAAGCGTGTGTAACTGTGACTCATGAGTAGGTGCTCGCGACGAGCGAATAAGCAAAAAATTATAACTTGAATTCGACTATACTTTTATTAGTTTAGTTGGTGTTGTTTTTCGTAACAATTAGTACTCGTTTGGCATTTATGACTCAATAAAATTACGTAATTTATTGATTACTGCCTGGGTGGTCGAGCTTGGTACGATTAAGAAATATGAAAGTACAAGCAGTTACATAGTTTTTTAGCTAAAGCTAGAAATTGTAAACTAAAAATTGATAAAATCGTTATTGAGTAAATAATAAACAGGAGTAACAATGACAAAGATAATATAGGTATGTAGCCCAAACCTATGAATCTAGAAGCACAAATGTCAACACTTTTTTGTTTTTTATGTGTGTGAGTGGCCAACACTGGTGTCATATTGTTCAGGCTGTCGAAAGGAATCTGACATAGCTTGACGACTGCCATACAATGAAAGCCGAGACTAACGGCTTATACGTGCCTTCCAAAGCACATCCCATCTAAGCCATCCAAGTGCGGACCACGCCCGGTGTCGCTTAACTTGCAAAAGCGCTAGAAACGCGCACTCCCGCCGGGCTACCGACCTCCTTATGTAAACACTAAAGAAAAGGAAAGAAATTCGTAATACAATCCCGAATTAATTAGAGGGAAAAATGTTTCTTAATAATAACCTGCATAAGTTTTAGCGTAATAACTAATCACTGCTATTTCGATATAATTAACAAAGCTAATCGGTCACCAATTATATCACAGCAATCAGTAAGTACATACTAATTGCGCGGTAATCACGAGCAAACATTAACCAGCGTCATAAGCGAAAACTGTCGGGGGCTGTGTTACAAAAACATTTGCACAACGTACGTAATTGTTAGAGTATTTACTGCAATCATTCGTGACGGAGAATTTCTAATTTCAATGATACAGAATTTTTGTTGTGACCTTCGCAAAACCATAACACTTCCTCGCGCCTACGGCTTCCTCCGTTGGCCAACCAAATTGCAATAGCGACTGGTTGTGCACCAGTTCGTCGAATGATAATTCCGATCTATTGCAAAATGTGCTTTTGCAACAGAATGCAAAGGCAGCCGATATGAGGTTCACGCCCACAAATTATAGTGCACTCGCTGTGGCTGATGTCCTTATGTTTCCATAGATTTTGAAAATTCTTCGAAGACAAGGTACGCTTTCTGCTTGTTTTTCTACAAAGATTACAGTATATCAAAGAATGCAGGCAATGTGCTAGCATTTTTTGTAGGTAAATACAAAAAAGTCTGTTTTTGCACACTCTTGCAAGACTGCAAAAAATAATAAGTAAACAAGTATTACTTCTATGTTGTAACCATACCATTTATAAATTCTGTGACCATACCACTCATAAACTAGAGCCTAATCAATCAACTAGAAATACTCAGTCAGAACCTCCTAATCAGATAATGACTAAGGCAATAAACAAAGGAATTAGAGCAAACCTTTCCACATACTAAAGGGCAGTGGCCATTATTGCCCAACTGCCAATTGTTCATTAAAACGGCCATTTCGATCAAAAGGTTCAGCCGTCGATAGCCGCCCAGCAATAAGGCAACATTGTACGAACAAGTGCCTTAAAAGCTCTACCACATTGCAACGATATATCTCCTCAAGTTTCATAGAATTTTGTAATAAAAAATGCGAAGGAGAGGTCGGAATATTTCTATTCACTCTAAAATCATCATCATTATTACTATTTTTCTCTCCACTGCAGGAGCATGACCCTCTCTGTACTACCAGAGCTATACTTCGTCGGAGCGAGCCACTAATCACTCTAAAATAACTTTGTGGTCAATAAATATTGAAAAATCGCAACAAAAAAGAAGATTTTCTTTCGCAATAGTTTGAAAAGTCGAGCACGCGTTTTACTACAAAATACAATAAGTAGTAAAAGGATATTGTAATAAATAACGCTTGCGTTGTACTTATCGTTAGTATCGCCGGTATGTGGGTGGATAGACCTAAGGCATTATACAACACACCGACACTGATTAGGGCATATTTATAAACAACGATCAATTTAGAAGATTATTATTCAAATTCTAGAGATTGATCACTATGAATTTGTTTATTTAGTTTATCTTGATACGTATCCTGTTTTACTACAATGCGCTAAGATTTATGCTGCTCTAGATTGGATATAGGAAGTAAATATAAAATCATAAAAAGGTTGTCAAAAATAATTTAGGCTAAATTATTAGGCATATCTTGTCTAGGTTAATTTATCAGTACGTAAAAAAGAATAGCTAGTAAACAAACGTTACCAGACTTCGAAAGTTTCATTTTGCCAAATACTGAACATTTCGGTAGTGATCGTAAATTGCAATATTTAAACTTTTATAACACTATCAAGATATTACAAAAAATAAATCTTTTAGCATGGATGTAGACGCACCTTTATTTTATTGACATTGAAGTGTCTGGATCATGACAATCGTCGGAAGTAAAAGAAAAGAGGAAAATAAGTTAACAATTAAATTTGCCTACTGTGAATCCTATCAGGAAATCAAATTATTTGAACACCATCCCAAGGCTAGTTTTCAATCATTAAACTGTCTTTTTGGGAAATTGAGACGTACTGGACACCGCTCGAGTTTTACATACTATCACTTCTTTATCCCATTTGGGGCAGATAGAGCATTTTGGGTCTTGCGGTTTTAAGGAGACAGAGCACAGGGCCGCATTCAAAGGGCACTTTAAGCGTAATGGTGGGCTAGAAGGTTACAAATTCACAAAATTAAAATACATGTCAGCTATGACGAAATACTTCGTGCTAAACCTATAAATTTGTCCCAACCATTCTAGACTGGCTGGATTTACTGCTGTCCGGCGTTAGTTATTTTATCTGTCATCTGCATTATTAGTGCGCGGTGCGTGCGGCGGTGACACGCCCTCTTAAGTGTAACACCGACTGCTGGGCTTGGTCCAGACGTTTGGTAACACATTACTGGAAATACTTGCAATCGCTGTAATGCCAACTAGTTCATTTCCTAAACTAGATGCATATTTTACAAAGTAACGAATATTTATTGTGTAGTTAGGGAACAAATGTTCAATGTATTTAAAATAGATAAGTATTTGTTTTGACAGCAACGAATAACGCAAGTACAGTTGAGTGTTTAACCAGAAGATAAATGTACAAAATATTAATATGCGTTTAGAAATATACCTAGATACATCGAAGAAAATGCGGCTAGACATTGCCTGACCAATCGAATGTTGGTAAACCGTTTCAGTTTCGCCTTTAATGTAACGATCAATCTGAATAAAACTATTACATACATGCAACGCAACACCGCGTCGAGATGGCTGCGTCTGGAATCTTTGTTTCATGGGACATTGCATCAATTGTTACTTTAGTAGTAGATACACAGAGTTACAAGTTCACACGCGTTATACTTAAGTATGACGGCCCGAAATGGCGAAACAAGGTTACTTATACTACAATATAGTGCCGCGACACGCTACTTACAAAATTATAGTGATACATAAACTCTATTAGAGTCGTGAGAAATCAGATCATATTAGATAATCACTAAGCATTTTCTGGTTGGCTAACAGAATCATAACAAATGGTCATTTATTATCTTTGTGTAATAATATTGTGTATGGGAATGTAGGTTTTTATTCTTTTATAATGACTTTAATGGCGATATGAGCGCTAGTTTACGTTTCCAAACAACATTTTCTATTTAATTAGTATGACCGCCAAATATATTTTATTTGCTGAAGGAATTTGTACTCCACCTCATCGAAGCGCATTTCTAGTTGCATATATAACTGTGCTGCCTGCATGGGGTCCTCTATCCGCATTTTATTATTCATGGTTACGTACAAAAAAATCCAGGACTATTATAAGGATTTGGCTATGATTTGGAACAGTAAATTTGTCCAGAAACGAACTTATATAGATGGATAGATAGACATACACATTTATTTGCTGCATACACATACAAAAAATAGGAAAATTAGAAGCAAAAAATATGTACCCGTCTGCACAATTTTATATCTCTAGATCTAAAAAGAATATTTCAACCTCCGACTCAATAAACCGTAACAATGACAGTTACATCTCTATTCCTCACGGAGACTATAAAAAAGGTTTACATAACACGCAACAGATCTAATAATGTCGTGGACATTTCAGCACGTTGTTATTTTATTACACTTTTTGCGATATAATAGCGTGATATGGCAAAGCGCGGCGGTGCGTGTCATAGAACCAATTAAAACGTTTCCAAACCAATTAAAGTTGACATCATGTGGATGGAAGTGAACCGAAAATTCACCAATTTGTTCCGCTATTAAAATGCTTCCGACAACCAAAGACGATATTGTCAATTTTGCAGTATGGACGATATTAACATCTATAAGCATGTTACAAATTCAAAAAATAATTTCTGTGTTGGTTTAGTCATTATATAAGATCTAACAAAATATACTGAAACTATTTTAAAGGTGAATTTAGTGCGTGATAGTAAAGAACTTTTCCCAAGAAAGGTATGTCGAAATATGAAAAACGGTTAACTTGTATGGGAGGCCAAAAATTACTTTTCAGATTTCGATACGTGGTCCTTGGGGTAAGTTATTTAGTATCAAGGTCTGAACTCACCCTTAAAATAGTTTCAGAAAACCTTATATTAAAAGCATAGAATAATACAATAGGTGTGCATATAATCAAGGCTTAGTAACGATTTCCTTTCGATACAATACTTATTCAGAGAGGCTTAAAAATGATAGTAAAAGTTTTTTTTACCCATATTTTGTTTCTTTCAAAAGCTATTTTTAATTCTTTCAGCGACTAAAATTCATTTTATCAAGCTTAAAACGCGTGCAATTATATTTCAACATTTCTAGCTGAAGGTCATAAGTTTTTCGATCGGTATTTCTCGAAAATTCTTGTTTAGTGCATGTACACATGTAACGTTTACTGCTGAGGTGGCAAGCCGTGAAATCGGCGGGTTCCGCTCCGATTGCCTCGCGGTCAATGTCAACGGCGGCCTGTTTTCTCGTGAACTATTATTCTGATTACATAAACCCATTAGCTTTTTCTTGGAAAACAATCTAGAACTGTTTTTATTTTATTTAGAAAGAAACAAGTATTTTAAACAAGCTTTTATTTAAAACAATGGTCTTAAGTTCAAAGTGCTTCTCAAGACGAATCAAATGAGCCTAAACTCGATGGGGTTGCATCCTTTCATTACAGAGTTCCTATGGCCACCTTCTGGCTCCACCACATCCACAGTAGGCCTCGATAAACACCTAAATAATGTAGGTAGGTAGTTATTGTAGGTACCTTATCTAGGTGACTCTCGGTAAAGAATAAATTTGGTTTTAATGTTTACTCCTACCACATAAGTCTGCGTTAAGGGTGGGCAAAGATGTGAAATACACAAGTTTTCTGACCCAATTATGTTAACCAAGCATTCATCTTTAATTTCAGATTATCCTCGCAGCCACCCTCTGCCTGGCGCAGGCTTCCTTCTATGCCGGCCCCCCCGCACACATCCAACTCAGTCCAGACGGCAAATACTTATTAGACACACCTGAAGTAGCACACGCGAAGGCCGCACACATAGCTGCGCACGCGCAAGCTTCAAGCGTCCACGGAGCGTGGGCCCCCGCTGGCGGAGCCTTCATCGGAGGACATGGCGCGTACGGTGCAGGACACTACGGCGCCCCTGCGGCTGGTGAGTGAAATAAATACTAAGGTTAATATGTTACCTGAAACATTCAAAAGTGTGGGCGTGGGCAGGTGGACTTGTCTCGAAGCATCTGCTGCTTCGGTGAGAGTCATACAATATTTTATTCACTGCTATACTAAAATCGCCTGCAAAGTAGTTGTCTTGGCTATAGGATCGAAGTTTGCACGCTGGCTTTGATCATTGCGAGACACTTTGGCGCCCGTCTGCTAGAAAGTCGAAGTCAAAAGTCAAAAACAATGTATTTATCTTTGGATTTTTGTATCAAAATAAAATGGGATAAATATTAAATATTCCTTCATTTTAAGTGATCATGGACTCTGGGCTTTGACTAATGAACTATGGTTTCCTTACTATATAGGCACATTATCTGAGCTGACTGAATCATACTCGTAGCTGAACACTTTGCTGGCACCTCAGTCACTTGAAAGTTTTTCATGGCTTTTTTTGGCTGCTTTTAAAGTCTACGATGCGTATCTCAGGACACCTGCTGGGCACTCTGCAGGAATTGTCGCCCTGAATGTAGAGACCGGTGAAATAATTAGAAGGCTTTCATTACATTTTGTTCGCACGCGGTTATGTAGCTGAGACGGTTGCGTGAAGAAATGAATTTCGCAATACAAAAATCAATTAAGTTATATACCACTGCAGAGAATTATGGCACTTTATATAGTTTCGAATTTCATTGAATTTTAGAAGTTTAGGTCATAAATAAGATCTTGATTAAGTAATTGTAAACAATACAATGTCAAAGAACATATAGTCTTTCGTGCTGTTCACGTAAAATATTCCTCAATTCCTAGAGAGTAAATAAGAATAACAATACAATGTAAAAAGCTATAAATCGAAGAAGGATGACTTCTTTTTTTTCTTATCGAGTGTGTTATTAACTTATTATTACTTTAACTGGTGTTGTTTATCTTTATCGTTTCTTGTCTTCTTCGGATGTCTTTAGCAAGACTTCAGATGTCTTTCTAAAGACATCTGAAGTACTTCAACGTTTAGTTAGCTTATACACATGAATGAGATCTCTCCTACCCGTCTGGCCAGCAAGGAGAGTGTAGGCCAAGTCCTCTGTCTGCTCTGGCCAAGTATGGCTTTAGTAGTACAGAGAGGGTCGTACTCCTGCAGTGGAGACAAAGACCTGATGATGATGATTATTTCAGGTCTCATCAAATACGGCCCTGCGCCCCTGGCGCACGACGGCCGCGTGGTGGACACGCCCGAGGTTGCGCACCTGAAAGCCGCCCACGCCGCGGCCCACGCGCACGCCCACGCTAACGCTGCCCACGGAGCACTCGCTCCCTTGACTCTGGGCCACGCAGGCCTCGGTCACGGAGGGCTCGGCCACGGAGGCCTGGCGCCCCTTGGCTACGCTGGCGGGCTCGCGCACGGTGCTGGCTACGCTGCTGGCTACGGCAAATGGAACGGTCCTCAGGTGATTGACAGTTGCATTTTAATAAACAACGTACTTTTAAAAGAAGAGGTTTATTCACAGAACTGAAGAATAAAATCTCCAAATCCAATCTCTTTACTTATGTAAGGAATTATTGGTAGAATAATATACTCAGGATTAGGGTCTATTCTATACGTGGGACATATAACTTTATGTAACTTAAATTAAAGATAACAACAAAGAACCAACGTGTTTCTACTGATTAAATATATCTAGACGTTTAAACGTAGTATCGATCCTCAACCAAATATGTATTCACTATCTTCCAATAACCTAATATATTATTATATCCCAAAGCTTCCGTAACATTAATTTCCCTTATTTGTTGATAAAGGTTTATAGTACACAAGAGAGAACACAGATTCAAAAACAGAAAAGTAAATACAACGGCGGACCACCCCGTACAGAGACATTCCAGTCAACCGGCCAGTAATTCAGAGGAACGTTTTTTAATATGCTTTTTAATTGTTATCCAGGCCCACATCCAGCTGACGCATGACGGCCAGTACGTGGTGGACACCCCCGAGGTGCAGCACGCCCGCGCCGCGCACCTGCAGCAATACGCCGCCGCCGCGCACGCCGCCGCCGCCGCGCCCGAGGAGCCCTGGGGCCACGGACACGGCCACGGCTGGCACTGAACCTTCTACCTCCGACCCAGCTAACATTGTCGACTGCCTTTTATACAAAATGTATATAAAAATCTAAAAAAAAAAGTTGTATAAAGATGAACGTGAACTGTATGCAAACTCTTGTAGAGCGATGAAAATGTAACTATAAATAAAAAAAATTGAAAATGTTACTTTATTGTATTTTTATTCAGTGTCAACTACCATAGGTTTCGTGAGTGCGGCACGAGTAGATGATCCAGAATAGAGGTTTTAAGAATGTCATACTAATTCGGTCATAAAATTGCCAAAACATGATTCGAAAGTAAAATAAAATACACTTTATTCTTTTATCTTATTACTTTCATAGAGATTGTTACTAAGTTACATATTATTTAGTTGTTTATCAATATGGTTTTATCATCACTCTGCTCAAACCATCGTCGAACTAGGAATGGCTTTATGGAATCTACTTGTGAGAACTTTCATCTCCAATGTGTCAGTAAAAGTAAGAATCCATAACATTGAAAATATAAAAAAGGTATGTACTTCATTATAAAATTCAATAAATTCCTTCTAAAGCTAAAACCATACTGGTTTTCAGTAAATACCATTTATTATTAAAAGTGAAAGTTTGTAAATTATTTATAAACTTAGATTTTCCTTTTTTCTTCCTAAATGGATTAGAATAAATGTTGGTATGCAGATAGTATATTACCTGAAAAACACATTGGGTACTTTATCTTGAAAAAGTAGTAAATTTATGCTTATATCAGTTACAGTCAGCCCAAAAAAAAGAGGATGTCTTAACCTACCTATTTAAAACTGAATTTATTGATTGCTTACTGTGTCTAGTGTTGTGAATAAAAATATAATCCTATCCTTTTAATATCCTACTTCCTACTATCCTACTTCCTACTAATATTATAAATGCAAAAGTGAGTTTGTATATTTGTTTGTTTGTTACCACTTCACGCTTAAACTACTGAACTTATTTAGATGAAATTTGATATAGATATAGTTTGAAACCCAGCCCGCAGAAACGAAGCCCGCGGGCTAAGCTAGTCATTTCTATAAAAATAAACAGGTAAATCAAATAGTAGATTACACAACATACTGAACGCAGTAAAAAAAGTTTATTTGCCGGGCCAAATTAGCGGAACTACATATTCCAATCGATTTTCGTTGGGCCATCAATTATTTGCCAGGATAATTAAAAAACCCCGACTTGCAAGCGCTAACCCCCAATGACTTTTGAGCGGCTGAACCGTATTTTATCAAACATCTGAGCAGCTAAGAACCACCGTTAGAGAACTTGCCCACACGTAAAATACTATAAATAAGAGCAACGATGTCACCAAGAGACACACAGACAGACAATAACGTATAAACTTAAACACTCTTTTTTGTCGGATCTTAATAAAATACCTAAGTAGCCAAAATGTTAATTTTTTAGCCCGCAACGAAGTAGTTAAAATAATAAATGAACACTAAGTATGTAGATATATACTCCCATATTATAAATGAGAAGATATAAGTAAGTAGGCAGGTCTGACAATTTATTTAGGTAAGTTTAGCTATATGAATGATAATTGCAATTAAGTGATAAGTGATTGGATCCTCCTATCAATCAAATATGGACTATAAGATATACAATAGAGCTACGAGATCCCTCTAGTTAGTATGCCATACTATCATTATTTATCAATTCGAGCGCCTGGCAGATTTCAGCGGTGGTTGTGAGAGTAGATGAGCAACAAAGAGGTTTTAAAATCAATTGAAGATATACAATTTATAGAGCTCTGAGTTTGGTGTGATATAATAGCTAATTATATATTTAATTCGAATATAACAATGCCAGGCGTTTAAATTCAGGGGAAAAGTAGTAACATCCAAGGTGCGAAAAAAAGTATCAAAGTCGTCTCACTTATAAATTACTGAAATGACTGGGCCTATACTTTTTCCTTGGTCCTGGCTAAAATTGGGAGGGGAGTGAAAGTGGAAGACCCCCTCTCCCTCCCAACTTCCTCCACCCCACGGAGACGCTTAGTTTTCAAAATATTAAAGTTCAAAGTTTGAGTTTATGTCAGTGTTTCTTACCATTTTTGGGTATGGGGCCTCACATTTTTGGGTGATTATCATTAGGGGAGGGAGACACCCCTCTTAAAAGGGGGGATCGCGGAATTCTGCCTTTTTTATAATATCTATACTTATGTATTTTTAGAGGTCATATTGATAATAAGTTTTCCAGGCGGTACATGTCTAAAACAGGATAATCGTGCGCTACAGGATGAACCAATGTAAAACAGGTTAGGCCCAACGCAGACGACAGACTAAACCGTGCCAGACGACAGAATAAACAAGCCTACATGAGTGGTATTATTTCTGTATAAAATAATAATTACCTGTATCAGCCCCAGCAAGTCTACTGCTGGACAAAGGTCTCCACAAAGATTTCCAAAATAACCGATTGGAAACGACCTGTGTCTATTGTTTTTTTTAGTTTTTTATAATAATTAACAAAACGTTAGTAAATAATAATTTTAATAGCGACAAAATAATGGCATAATAAAAAGGACAATAAAAATAAATGTCTTAAAAATACTAAAGCATTGCGGTTATAACGTGAATAACTGAATCCGTAAGGCAGATAAGAGGACTCCATATATAAGTAATATAAAAACAGTCAGATTAAATTAGGGGTACATTACATATCAGATAGGTGTGTATTGCTCAGCTCCACATAAAAAAAAGGTACTAAAATAAGCTTACCTTCGCCGAAGATAAAAGTTTACAAAAGCTTCATATAGAGTTGGTGCCAAAAGTATAAAATTGGGGAATAAGACGATCATTGCCCATTCCCTATCTTTGGCGTTTTGAAAAAATTTCATTGTATTGCATTGTTATAAACACAAAGATTTTTTGAGCCTGCACAAATAATGTTATATATTTTTTGGATATGTACTTAGTGCTGCTAAAATCCTTTAGGCGCAAGAAGAAATACTGTAGTTTCAATTTTTTTGTTCATAGGTCTATAAAAATATACCTACTTTTTTGTATAGTACGCTAACTAAGCATACAAGTTCAGTTCGGCGTAAGACTAAGTTTACTATTTGTGCAAAATAACATGTATTTATACAGATAGTGTAAATATAAAGAAAACTCTACCAAGATGTAAAAATATATGTGTTTTATATGTGTTTTATTTTTTAAATAGAGTTTGCTCTATGTTATACAGCAGGCTTACTAGGAATCGAACTGTCTGACTTTTGTGATTCGCGATACAGTCTACAAAAGTTAAATTATGAACATGAACATTCTCAGAAAATCATTTTTCATTTTTTACTGTGTAAGTTTTTACAAAATGTACCTACCTAAATACTTTTGTATAAAATAAAGTAAGAAATATAAACTGAGAAATTAAGGAGTACCTAGAATAGTACAGAGCAAACCAGATTCCCAAAATTTATTGGTTTGTTCAGTTAAAATATAAAATTTTACTAGAAATTTTGGCTTATCTGAGAAATACACCCGGGAACACACCTGTACCTACGAGTACGAGTACTACCTTCATGAGATTTAATTTAACGAGCGGGACTTACGTTACGAGTATCTTAAACCCCAATAGAAATTCTTCTCCTCTAATCTTTCAGTTTTTATGTTTTGTTGCAAGTAAGTAGATATTTATTGAAGAAAATATCTCATTTATTTGAAAAATCTTATTTATTGGAAAAAATCTCATTTATCAAAAAAATAATTTTAAGTTAAATTTAAACTAAGTACATGTACATAAAATTTAATTTAGAACTAAATAAAAATAAAAACTAGAAAGAAATACAAATTTTGTAGTCCCACTAAAATATTAACCTCGGCATCGTGGCCAAAACGCTGGCAGCATTGCCACGTCGTGTGGCATTGGCTGATTCTTTCCAAATAGTTACCTGTCTTTCGGTCACCTCGAATACACGTTAAGAAATAATTTTCAACAAATTATGGGCTGAGGGACCCCACGGACCTAAAGATTCTAGCGAAAAAGGCTGAAATATGTTTTTTCCGATGTTTATATATTTGCGCCTTTTGCGGCTCTTTGCTGCGGCTGCTGCTGCTAAGGATATATCAATAAATGTGAGTCTAGAGAGAGTGTGAGGCTAGCTCAATCAGTGTAATTTGTTCCTATATATTTATTAGAAACTTTGGACCCCCGTTTCACCCCCTTAGGGGGTGAGTTTTGAAAAATTCTTTCTTGGTGCACCCCTAGACCTCATAAGGAACCTATATGCCAAATTTGGAATCTCTACGCCCAGCCGTTTGGGCTGTGCGTTGATATGTCAGTCAGTCAGTCAGTCAGCTTCTCCTTTTATATATATAGATTGTATTATCTTTTAAGATGTTTTTTGAAATTAGGTGATATCAAAGACACGTTTGTTCACATTTGAATACTCTTAGATAATCAATAACACATTTATTTGGATAAAGATTAATATTATTATGTTAATATAACTCTGACAAATAATTTGTAATAATGCATTAATTTCGACCAAATTTGATTATCATAAAAACGGTTATTGTGAGTTAATCTTTCAAGATAGATATATACTGTTGCTGAATTTTTTTTAGATAATTTAAAGAGGAATAATTCTTTCATACATATTTCTTGGGTATCTCAAACGGTTTTCGCAGGGCACGCAACGGAAGCCCTCACAGATGAATAATTTTCCCCGTTTTTTCCACATATTCGACTGTTTCTTCGCTCCTATTAGTCGCAACGCGATGTTATAAACGCCTAAAGCCTTTCTCGATAAATGATCTATCCAACACAAAAATAATTTTTCAATTCGAACCAGTAGTTCCTGAGATTAGCGCGTACAAACAAACAAACAAACTCTTCAGCTTTATAATATTAGTATAGATATTACAAAGGAGTGAGTTCCATATGAGCTTCATACGTACTCACCATCTTTGCGTCAACTATTTCATTGGACATCCCAACCTGTCAGATGTCATTACTATAAGGGACCCGTATTTGATAATTAGTTCGTGCTCTACATACCTCAGTAATAAGTTTTATTTTGTTTAAAAAAACACATGTAGTTTCACTTTAATCATATTTATGAGTAGGTAGTAAAAACGAAATAGGAAAATAAATGAAAGATAAATTACAGTCGGGAGAACCAAACAATAAAAAAATAAAAAAAAACATGTTAACAAGTTATTTATTTAAATATAGGGTAAAAAGTTTATGGAGAGAAAAGAAGAAAAGGCCCAGAAAAATGGGCACAATATCAAAGTAAAAATACTCGACACAAATGCATACATACTTAAGTGGGTAATGCAACTTATCTGTTAACGGTTTTAAATGTTGTTGAGACCCGAAACAATACACAAACTTGTATCCGGTTTGTATAAAATATGTTTTCTTTTTATCATAAAACGATGCGTTAACTGCACTTAAAGTAAAGCGGTTCCCAAATAACCTGTTGCAAAAGATAAACATTAACCGTCTTATTATAAAACGAGGACATATTTTGTTACTGGGTTTAAACCATTATCCGACCAAATCAAGTTGACATTTATCAATATGCCACTACCTCAACCGAAAATGTCATCTTGATTTGGTCGGATAATGGTTTAAACCTAGTAACAAAGTTAGTTCTCGTTTTATGAAAAGATGGTAATGCAATGAACAAAACCAGATTGTAACTTAATGGAGGCTTAGTCGATCAGTAGGTTAGCATTGTTTTTATGCAGGAAAATATGGTATCTACATTAGGAGTTGTCTTTGGGAAGGTTATATACTTTTTATGTAACATTTTAACCGACTTCAAAAAAGGAGGAGGTTATCAATTCGACTGCATGTTTTTTTGTCAATTGTAGACCGATTTTGATGTTTCTTTTTCCCAAGTTGGTCTCTAATTAATTTGGTGGTTGGAAGAAACTCCTGAAAGAAAATTGAAGAAGATTATATTAATTATACCAACTACCACAACTAAGTACTAAGTAACGTAATAATTTACAGTAGTACTAAGTACTACTGTAAATAAGGAACAAAATAACTAAGATACTTTTTTAATACTGGTCTGTTCAGATTCTCTAAAAAACACAACAAATCCAAACATGACATCTCACTTTCGTTCACGGATTCCTAGAGGCAATATTTTTTTTAAATTTTACTTTATTGACCGATACACGTGCGTGCATGGCTTGATATGTAGGTACTTAATTTAATAAAAAGAAGCCACGTGCAAAACATCGTGCAGAAGACGTTGGTTATTAACAGCGACGGGACGAGCGTTGCGCATTTTCCCACAACACAAAAACTTGCAACAAAAACTCCAATCATGCCAGATTATGGTCCTTTTGTTATTGATATGGGTATTTGGATAAATGGTGGTACATTTGTAATCGGTCTCTTACGGTTGGGTTTTCCCGTTATTTTTAGGGTTCCGTACCCAAAGGGTAAAAACGAAACTTTATCACTAAGACTCCACTGTCCGTTTGTCACCAGGCTGTATCTCATGAACCGAGAAGCTAGACAGTTGAAACAAAACAAAATAAAGTTGAAAATTAAAAGGGTCGTCATACAAGAAACTTGTTTTTAGCGATTTTTAACTCAATCATTCATGACTGAGGGCTCTGTCTCTTGAACCGTAATAGCTAGACACTTGAAGTTTTTACCGACAATGTATTACTCTCGTATTACTGTGGCCACTATAGCAAGAAATAACGTGACATTTTCAGCGTTTTTAGCTCGATTTAATGGCATTAACTGATAATGATAATTGAAAGTGATCCGTACCGAAATAAATGAAGAGTTGGTCGGATGTACGGAACCCTTCATGTACGAGTCCGACTCGCTCTTGAACGGTTTTTATTTATTTTTTGTCTACTCACTTGCGTGAATTTTCATGGCATTGATGACTGGACAAACAGTCCATGTATTTGACTAAATAAAACATGAGGATGAGGCATCCTATTCATAGTTTAACCAGTTAATTGAGTAAGGTTATGTTTTATGATACAGGTACGTTGATTCTTTTTACTTTATCTTTGTACTTATTATCGTAATGTCATTGTGGGTTTCTCCACATAATGTAGATCTGTTTCACGAAAGAATAGGGAAATACCTCGATATTGGGTATTTTATAGTTTTTTTCATTAGAAAGACACGGTAAGAATGCGTGAGATTGGATATGGGGGAACGGTGGGGAGAGATGGCAAAGGATAGAAGGATACAGAGCCGACTCCAAATAGGGAAAAGGCAAGGAAGAAGTAGAAGAAGTTTTTCTCATTAAATCTAGAATACGATTAGACCATTTTTATCATGCGTGAATCAGGATATTTAATGTCGTCAAGTCAGTCGTGCGTGTCGTGCTTTGCCGCAGATCATTAGTTGTACGTGTACAGCACATAACTATGTTTATTAAAGAAATATTAATCATCTTTTTCTCGGAGTCTGTAGATTTTCCTGTATTTTCCTGCTCTGCTCTGTTGCTAATCACCTATACTGTATGCACATATTTTTATATATTTTACAGTAGCAGACAGAGGTGCAACTATTCGTTTTTGACACCGCTCTGGCCTTGCCGACCGGGTCGCGGATCATGGCTTGCGCAACCCCAGATTCAGAGCTGTATTTGTGGCATGCTATTAGAAAAAAATATGTTTACTACCAACTGGGGACATAAGGAATATAAGAGGAAATTGGTAGGAGAACAAGTCACTGACGTAGCCCAGCGGTCAGCAGATTAGCTCGTTGAAGTGTCAGGGAGAGGCGCGACGAACCGATGGCCGATGAGGCAAAAAGGTTCTAGAATGGCGACCGCTGGCAAGCGAAACGTGGGACACCCACCTACAAGGTAGTCAGATGACGTGACCAGGGCTGTAGGAAAGCACTGGATGCAGGTCGCTCTTGATCGGTCATTTTGAAAATCAGCAGCTGACGTTATGCGGCTGAAATGATAATGATAATGATTAGGTCAAAGGTGCGAAAGAAAAATATAGCGAAAACGTTTTTATAGGTTCCTTAGTTAGAAATATTCAATATAATAAACTGTATCTCCTTCACAATGCTGTTTCAACTACTGTGTGTATGATATGGCATAGAGATTGCCGTTCCATAGGTAATATATGCTAAAGGAAACTTTACCAACTTTCTCGAGCTGTTTCCCGCCAAAAAACCCAGTAGGTTACGCGTTGTCACCTGTTACTTTCTACTCCCATTGAAATACCGTTTCGGTTACCATTATGTGTGGTGTACGAACTCTTCCTTAATGGGGATTGTTCGGTATGGAACGAATACTTGTAACAAGTAGCGAAACCCATGGTATTACAGGTATTTTTTATAAATTTTAAGAGTTTTCCTACTTAATGAAAGTTATACGTATCAGTGGCCTATTAGTCTAGAAGAAAAATCTGAAAAGCCTTCTCCTTTTCATGTTGAACGGCATTTAATGTAACAGTTTGACACAGGGGTTTTTTAGACTAATTCGACCCTGCTGAGTTCGATTTTGCCCGGTGTCAGACCAATTTCCCCCCCCTTCCCCCCCTTTTCATTGAAAATATGTCCTTCGCCACGGTTTTCTCCGTTTTGTACAAAAACTGTTAGATTTAGAAAAAAACTGTCAATAACAAAATAAATCAACAAAATTAAAAACATATAGGCTACTTTTCGGCGCGGGTAACACCGCAGGGCGTAGCTAATAAAAAGTACTTGCATTGTGAGCTACATAAAAAAGTTATGTGCAATTAATCTACATTAAATTACTTACTACACGGTATAAATTTTATTTTTATAGGTATTATAGTTTTTGAGTTACGTCTATCCAAATTACAAAGTTTTTAAGTTTTTTTAATTTTAACTGTATTTTCGCTATTTTATAGAGAAACCGCTGAATTTGGAACAAAGTGATGTATGCACTAATCAATCTTGATGTATTAACCAACAAAACAAGACCCCATTAACAGACGTACGAGCTTTTGTGTACTTTGGACAACTTACAGCGCCGAACTTGCGAACATTAAACAACAATTAACCCTCATAAAAACTACCTTCTTTATTTATATTTCGTAGCAAACCTTTTACATGGTGCTAATCAATGATATATATGTACTAAGTAACGCACGTGCTAGTTCCCTAAAGTAGTTTGAGAAAGTTGTTCAGTAAATATGGTCTCAAGGAAATAAAAATATTAAGTATTGGTGCAGGCATAGGGATCTGTTAAGAATAGAGGCCTCAATTTAGACAAAAGTGTATTTTTTAATCGTCATAGATTGTGTTTATCGTTTGATTATAATAAAATTTCTGACTTAATATTATTATTACACATTTGTTGTAACATTATTATGGCATACTCCCCGACAAAAACAGCTGGATGTGTAAGGTTGCTTCACGTCTCTGCGGCAAATGCAAGCTGCCGTTTTACACCCTGCCGCATGTAAGGAGGTTATTGCAGGCCTTGGGAATAGCCTCTAAGGTTACGAGAATGGGCTTGAGCTTATCCCCTTCTTGCTGTCAGCTGTAATTCGTTGGAGAAAGCAGCTGCTTCAGGAAATGTGGTTTTAGAAAATAGAACGCGCCTGGCCGACTCTATCTTATATAGGTCTACCAAACTTTTAAGAGTTAAATTGCTGTCTCCAACAGATTACGGCTGACGCCGGGAAGGGGTTAAGCTCAAGCCCTTTCTGGTAACCTTTGAGGCTGTTTCCAAGGCCAGTAATAACCTCCTTACATGCGGCTGTAAGGCAGGGTGTAAAACGGCAGCTTGCATTTGTCGCAGAGACGTAAAACCACCTTACACATCTAGCTGTTTTTGTCGGGAAGTATGCCGTAATAATATTACTGCAAATGTGTAATAATAATAATAAGTCAGAAATTTTGTTATTTTTTTATTATCATCAAACGATAACCAGAATCTAAGTCGATTAAAATATACTATTGTCTCAATTGAGACCTCTTTTCTTTACAGATCCATATACCTGCACCAATACTTAATATTTATATTTCCTTGAGACCATATTTACTGAACAACTTTCTCAAACTACTTTAGGAAATTAGCACGTGCGTTACTTAGTACATATATATCATTGATTAGCACTATGTAAAAGATTTGCTATGAAATATAAATAAAGTAGGTAGTTTTTATGAGGGTTAATTGTTGTTCAATGTTCGCAAGTTCGGCGCTGTAAGTTGTCCAAAGTACACAAAAGTTCGTACGACTGTTAATGGGGTCTTGTTTTGTAGGTTAATACATCAAGATTGATTAGTGCATACATCACTTTGTTCCAAATTCAGCGGTTTCCCTATAAAATAGCGAAAATACAGTTAAAATTAAAAAAAACTTAAAAACTTTGTAATTTGGGTAGACGTAACTCAAAAACTATAATACCTATAAAAATAAAATTTATACCGTGTAGTAAGTAATTTAATGTAGATTAATTGCACATAACTTTTTTATGTAGCTCACAATGCAAGTACTTTTTATTAGCTACGCCCTGCGGTGTTACCTTCGCCGAAAAGTAGCCTATATGTGTTAATACAGGGTGTCAGATTCCTGCATACCAAATTGTATTAAAATTGGTCCAGCCGTTTGCGCGTGAAGAAGTAACAAACATACGCCTACATAATATTAGTGTGATGTGATAGTGTCACCATCATCAGGTCTTTTTGTTTCCACTGCAAGAAGCACCACTCTCTCTGTACTACCAGAGCCATACTTGGCCAGAGCAGTCAGAGGACATGGCTATACACTCTCCTCGCTGGCCAGACGAGTTAGAGAGGTCTCATTGATTTTTATAAGCTTTGTTTAGCTTGTATTCCTAAATCGCCTTTAACGACATCGACGGAAGGACTTGGAGTGACTCTTTTCTACTCTGCCAGAAACCACACGGCATGTGATAGTGTGATTAAGGTGATTTACGAGCATGTTAGGTGAAAAAGAGATAGAATTCTAAAGTTAAAAGTTTTTAAAGTAGGTAGGTACTACTTAGATACCATGATGCCTTTGATAAACGTGCATCATCAATTTTCATTTCGTTTAAAAATTCTGAATAAACATTTATTTAAGCGGATTCTCAATTTAATAATTTCGTAATACACCTGTATCTCAAACAAAAACCAAAAGTGGGCGAGTACCAGGGGTTTTACATCGACAACAACAGAAGAAAAGTTCAAAGATATGATTGATGTCTCCCCAGTGAAAGTGAAGCCATTTGGCTAGCACAACCATATATCACGCGCTAGAATGTTGACGCCGACTATTAAGGAAAAAAGCATTGGTTTTGAAACTGCTAAAACTGTATTTCTTAGATAAAGTTATGCAATTTCTCGTATATTTTGTACACAATCGTTACCACGAATGACATTTTTAAACAATACTAAGTGGCTTTCCCAAAGGAAAAAAGAATAGCCAAAATTTTGATCTAGGAAGGTAAAGTCTTGTACAAGAGTTTAGATTTTAAATGAATACTACTAATTCGTCTTTGTGTTGCATGTATGTAGCTGCCTTATAATGTTGGTTATATATAAATAAATAAATACATATATTGGGAAAAATTACACTGATTGAGCTAGCCCCAAAGTAAGTTCGAGACTTGTGTTATGGGATACTAACTCAACGATTCTATATTTTATAACAAATTTATACATATATAGATAAACATCCAAGACCCAGGACAATTTGAAAAAGGCCATTTTCCAACTTGCCCTGACCGGGGAGCGAATCATTGTCTCTATTTTAGACAGGATTATCTGGATCTTCTGTTTATCAAGCATCAGTATAAAAAATTTATAACATTGTGGTATAGATAAAAGTGTGTTATTTCAAACAAATTCTATGTGCATAATGCAACTGAAGTTGTTTGAAAATGTCATTATACTAGATAGTATTTAACTAGCTAGCTCTATAAAAACAGATCAAAAGAAAAAAAAACACGGAATTCCGTGTCTGGGGGCTATGAGTAAGTAGATACTTAATTTACTTCAGGAAAATTACAAAGGCACGCACATTAAGATGTTAGTAACGTCTCATAAAGCATGTGCTTTATTAAAGATCTAATCTGAGGGTACTTAGGCGAGCTTAAACTTTTTTGCAAATAAAACTTCAACAATATAACACATGAAGGAAGGTACAGGTCTAATTTGATATGGTACGGTTGTCACGGTGATTTGCATTTAAACATTGTGTTTCTAAAAATTAACATCAACACTGAAATAATACAAATACATGTTAGAAGTCAAGTAGTGGTATGTAGGTAATAAGCCTTTTTGTAAGTTTTTATTGCAAGTTGACACCGTTAGTTTTTAAGTAAAAAAAACAGTACCTCAACTGATGTTTTAAAGTTCTTAAAGTTATTCCTTAGCTGTACCTTGGCTGGATAACTTTAAGCCTTTGAAGCCAAAGCCTTATTTCGTGTAATAACAAGCTTTTATTGAGATTCACCGATTCACCTGTCCCGTTGTCTGTCGGTCTGAAATCAAATCTTGCAAGTTACATTTGACCCACCACCCGGTTTCCGATTGAGCTGAAACTTTGCACGCATACATATCGTGTGACAATGCGATATTATAAATAAATAAATAAATATATAGGGACAAATTACACTGATTGAGTTAGCCCCAAAGTAAGTTCGAGACTTGTGTTATGGGATACTAACTCAACGATACTATATTTTATAACAAATACATATATAGATAAACATCCAAGACCCAGGACAATTTGAAAAAGGCCATTTTCCAACTTGCCCTGACCGGGGATCGAACCCGGGACCTCTGGGTGGCGGACTAGCATGGTGACCACTACGCCACGGAGGTTGTCAAAATCTATATATAAATAATCTAAATAAATCTATATATGCTATTATGATGACATAGAGCTGATCTGACGATGGAGGTAAAAGGTAAGGTGGTCATGGCATCTCTGTGATAAAACAAAATCCCCACAGAGCTTGGGCTCGATTAATTTGTTTTAAAAAATATTACTTGTTTTGCCAAATACCATATTGTTCTGGTCCAAAAATTCTGACGTAAAATATTGACAACGAAGCTCCATTATTTTCAACCGAAATTAATCAGAGGATTCGCACGGCCAACGCAGAAACAGGATGCCATCAGGTCAGATGTGAAACATTTTAGCGATAAAGGAAATATTGACCCCAGTACCTGACCGCAATCGTTTTTCTCGTCAGAATAACAATAAGATGGGTGTTGTTACGATAAAAGTGGTCATGGTATTTTATTTGTACAGGTACTATACGACAATTGGAACGGAAATCACCTACCTATTTGGCATGCAAAAACTGTAAAGGTGACCGTAAAGGTTGTTAGATACCATATAACATCACTTAGGTACATAACCCTTAAGGTGAAGGGTACACAGAAGTGGTGATTATCAAATCACACTAATATTATAAAGACGAAAGTTTGTGCGTGTGCGTGTGTATGTTTGTAACGCGCAAACGGCTGGACCAATTTTGATAGAATTTGATATGCAGGAAACTGACACCCTGGATTAACATATAGGATACTTTAGGTGCGGGTAAAACAGAGGGGCGCCGCTAGTCTTATTTATAAGTTAGATTATCAACATTCTGCTAACTGATAGGTATAAGATGCCCTTTAAGTTATTTTATGAATGTAATCACAGGTGAAAGTATTTAGTGACGTCTAGCTTTAAAACACGTTTCTCTTAGCGGCCTTTTTTGGAAAACGAGTTTTGATATTTCCTCTCTTCTTCATTAATTACAATGACTTTTTCAAAGTTAAAGCAAAAGATAAGATGATACAAACATTCATCAGAGAGAAAAGACTTTTTGCTCTCAGTAATGTTATTAACTTTTTATATATTCATCTAAAGTATCGGGCGCATTCTGCACATTGCGAATTTGGTTATCTGTATATCATCATCATCAGGTCTCTTTATGTCCACTGCAGGAGCACGACCCTCTCTGTACTACCAGAGCCGTACTTGGTCTGAGCAGCCAGAGGACTTGGCCTACACTTTTCACGTTGGTTGGAGAGGTCTCACTGACGTTTATATGCTTTGTTTAGCAAGACCTTTACCAGTATATCAGCTTTGTTAATTAATGACAGATGATTTGCGACCAGTCACACCAGTAGTGACGTGTCAATAAAACTATTTTGTCTAGTCTGGGTTGTCCAAACGCTCACGTGACCCGACCGGAAAGGTTCCATTAGTTATGGCTACGATTTCAACATGGGAATCTATTTTTTCCGGGTTTTGTTACGATTGCGGTGGAAATGATATTTTAATTTATGTTTTGTTAATCTTAGATTCAATAAAGAAATTTGTAATTTGCTTTACGATTATAGCTATTTGTTTGTGCTTTGATAACTACCATTCAAATCCTCAAGTTTTGTAATTAAAAATACTAAAAGAAAATATAAACAATTTCATAATCTGAGCTCTCGCCTCTAGGCCATCACGCCAGATAAAACCTACCTAATCTATCTAAACATATAATAAAACAGTAAAAATAATAATAAGCCTAAAAAGAATAATAGAAAGCAAAAATTATTTTTTGAATTTTTTGTCTGTCTGTCTGTATGTATGATCACGTTAATTTCCGAAAGTACTGAACCGATTTACTTAAAACTTTCACCAGTTGTTTTGTTTTAATTCAGAAGAACATCTAAAGTATGTTTCATCAAAATCGGTTCATTAAAAAAAAAGTTACGGTCATTTGAATGAACTCAAGGCATGAGTTTGCCTTCAATGCCTTCATAGAAATATATATAATAGCAATCAATACAAAATTGTAACCGATCGCTGTCTGTACATGAAAGATAAATGAAAAGAATATTGTTGGAGGCTTTAACCATCGCAATAGAATACAAAAAATTTGTCTGTTTGTCTGTGCGTTTGTGCACGCTAATCTTAGAAACGATACGCTGAACCGAATCGGTTGCGGCTTTCACTAATGTATTGTGCTTTACTTAACATTTAGTGTTTAATTTATTTAAATCCATTCATAAACAAAAAGTTATATCAATTTAAACAATCGCGTCAAACATTTTTGTTCGAAAAATTGCTATAAAATAACTGTTCGGTGGCATTGGCTAAAACTTTTGTTAATTTTATATTATTATGGTTTGTACAAAATGATTTCAATTCAATTTTGATTGGTCTTCGAGGATTCTTAAAAAAAATTTTTTGGACACCGGTAGATGGCGCTGTACAAAAATTTAAAATTTAAGTGAAGCTCTGAGCTTAGAACCTCTGCAGATAGAGCCTAGGGGCGCAAGACCTAACGCCGACGGTCATTCTAAGCGTGATTGTGGGCGAGAAAGTGGAAAAAGGAACCAAAATAGGAAGTGATAGGTATGGTAAGGCGCAGGAGGCGCAGCGGATTCCGTCGCTTGACAAATAGTGTACTCCGGGTTGAAAGGCACGTTTGTGTCAAAACGCGCCTTTACCCTTCCTTGCGATTAGAATTGAAAACTGACCCTTCTCGATAACTGATAACCGTGCGGTTTCCGGCAGAGTAGAATAGGGCCACTCCAAGACCTCCCGTGGACGTCGTAGAAGGCGACTTAGGGAACACAAGCTAAACAAAGCTTAAAAACATCAATGAGACCTCACCAACCTGTTTGGCCAGCGTGGAGAGTGTAGGCCAAGACCTCTGGCAGCTCTGGCCAAGTTTGGCCAGAGCTGCCAGAGGTAGTACAGAGAGGGTCGTGCTCCTGCAGTGGAGACAAAAACACCTGATGATGATGATGATGAGGTTAGGGAAAAAAAACTGGTTTAAGGTTAGGTTAGGGACTGAAATAAAAATGTGTGGAACACCCATGCCAAGACTACTCAGGATTGTGACCTCCTACCCTGAGGACTGAAAGATCATGGTGAACGAAGATGCCAATCTGTCATAAAACCCTGTGCGAGCTGATTTTATCCACGGTGTTAGGCGTAGCACACCGACTACATCCCCGTATCTAGTCAGTCTTAGCTGGCGCTCTTCGCCGACAACACAGCAATTTTTAGAGTTAATTTGGACGCAAATAACCTCCAGACAGCCGTATAGAACGCTCTGCCTGACAAGTTCTTCAAATGGATGTTCTTAGTGAGCACGAAGCAGACACTGATCTCAGAGAACACAACTTCTTGCCACCCTCGAAGTGCCGAGGCACTCGCACATTAAATACCTAGAGGTATCTAAAGTTTGGTAGATCAATAGAATGGTGACGATAGCGTAGATGGCCCGAGGTAAGCTTTTTTTTCATTACTTTTCTCTCGCTTGGGACGCGGCTCAAGATTAAGTCGAACCTAAGAAAACCTAAGTTTTAGGAGCCGATGGAGCTTCGCGTTACTTGAGGAACGCCATCATCCATCGGGACTTAAAGTAGAAACGCCTATTCATGTCCCGCCTAGCGAAGGACATGTATGACAAAGCTTACCATAGCACCGCCACATCGGGAAGGCGGGGAAGAGTAGGAGTCACTGCCTATTGCATAAGTATCCAGTTTTTGAGAGATCCACGGCGTAGCAGTAACATTCAGTAACAGTGTAAATTTATATGTTGTTTACATTGTTAAAATTCCGATCTACTTAGACCACATAAAGAAATAATGTGAAATCGTAGTAAACAAGGAACCCTTATAGTTTTACTATGTCTGTCTGCCTGGTTTTACTTAGAGATAATTAGTACCATCATCATCATCATCATCATCATCATCAGGTCTTTTTAGTCTCCAGTCTCCACTGCAGGAGCACGACCCTCTCTGTACTACTATAGTCATACATGGCCAGAGCAGCCAAGGATTAAGCCTATACCCTGCACGCTGGGCAGACGGGATGGAGATATCTCATTGATAATTAGTGCCAAAAAGCTATAATTTGGCATAGGTAACGGTTATGAACTTAAAGTAGAACGGGACATGGCACCTGGCCTGACGGAGTGACAAAAGCGTCAGGCGTCTGCCTATGCGATGATTTGACGAAACAATCAAGTCGCGAGTCACACTTGGATGAGAGCAGGTCTATGCTCAGCAATTAGCAGAAGAAGGGCTAGATGGTGATGACGATGAACTCTAGAAAAGTCCACGCTGACGAAGTCGCGGGCAACAGCTAGTACTAAATAATTCACAATCCAAAGGCTTGCCGATAAGTAATATAAGAAAGACATTACGTAACCGTGTACTTTGGAAGTACGCGAATGTAAAAAACTAATCTACTTTTTGCCAATTTGAAGATTCTTTTACGCATTGTGTTTTTGTAGCTGTTTGAAGATGTGCTTGCTAAATTGTGAGGCTCCTAATTGAGACAATCTCGCAAGCAGAAAAAAATGTATACTATTTATAGGAGAGGATAAAAAATAACTGAAAGAAAAACGTAATTAGCAGAATTTCTAGTTGTTATTGCGGAAATAATGCAAAGGATTTTTTATAATGAGGGTATAATGCACCTGTTGATTTAATTTAAAAATACCTACCACATTTTTAAACTAAGTGAGAGATAAAACTACAACGAACGTAGTCTCAACTAGTTTATTATGCAAGTCGTTGCGGATGTTACCGTTGTTACGAGTCCGCAGTCTCTGCCTTGACCGTGGCAGTGACCGACACTGCTGAGCGAGTTCTTCTAGGTACGCTACTATTACCAGCAAATATTTATTTTTAATGAGATTTTATTGAATTTACGCTTTTGCAGATTACCATTTTATACAATCTCTTTGTTTTCCTAAGTGATACCTATGTATCAAAAAAACTTGTGTATTTTTCTCGCTTTTTGAAATTGAGGACATTTATTAAAATTAAGAAGAAGAAGAGAAGATATATGACTAATGTATATGTACTTGTAAGTTATTTTTGTTTATACTAAAAATATTTTTGTAATATATAATAACATGTCGTTTCAATTTTACTTATTATTTTTTTTGAGAGAAATTATTAAGACATTACGAAAAAAAATTCAATGAATATAAACAATATGTAGGCTATTAATAAGGATCGTGTTAGAAGTAGCGACAAAATAGTAAAAGTAATAAGTGAAAATATCCATGTGAGCATAATAAAGAAGTGTTTGTCTGAATTTCAGAAGTAACTGCATATCTAAAGTAAAAACAAAAGCATCAGTATAGGACAGCAGAACAATGCTTTAAATAAAATATAAATTTAAGTCAATATATAGGTAATCGTGAAAATCCAATACTTATTTACCTACTTCTGTTCGCTACGAAGGTCTCCACATGTCCATTGATGATTAATATGTGCATGTGTGTGCAATTGCTAGGTAGACCATACGGGTAGTACAATCAAAAGGAAAATCCGATTCGCAAGTTTTCCAAGGTTATTTCAAAATAAAATATGACGCAAATCAAAAATGCTTCGAATCATTTGAAAAAAAGAAACTTATCAAACTATCTGAACTGAAAATCTTGTAACTGTCGCGTAAATATTTATAAAAAAAGTTTTTCTTTAAATGAAAAACTGCGTTCAGCACAAATCAGCGTTATTTTTTACTTTATCTAATGGAGGGTGTCCGTAGATATAGAATGCTCGGCGTACATTACCTGAAGATGTCACTCAGCCCAATATGAGCAACTTTTCCTATGGAACTAATGTTGGGATGTCAAAAAAACGTTATTACAAAAGTTATGTTAAAAAATTGAAACTTGTTCAGAATGCTGTTCTGAGTATCCCTTTAAGTAATTGTCTCTATCGTATATTTACAAACAACAACAATTGGTAAAAAAATCCAAATTCATACTGCTTAACTGATGCTTTTTGTACAGAGCAGAGGGCCCAAAAAAACTGGGCTTTACACACCGACCCATCTTCATATAAACAATTTGTGCGGGCGTCACCCAACGTCAGTGTCGTCGCGAACTCAGCCGCGCGCGTCTCTGAAACGGATGCGCTCGCGCAGCTCTGTGTTTTTGTGATACCTAGTGATTTTTAGTCTGTGATAAAAAGGTACGTTCTTATTTAAATAGTTTTTGCATGGTTGATTTATTTTTTGTGGCCAGTGTTTTGGAAGCGAATCATTACAGAATATTTAAAAATTAAATAGTGACTTTTAAAAAATGAACGCAAAAATAACAAATCTAGATCACGTCGAGAAATTATGTTAAATTTAGGATTGGGATATAATATATACTGTTACTATGCTCTGACTACATTAGTATCGACTTTCTTGGCTTCTTGGTTTTTGAGTGCATTCAGAAAAAAGCTTTTCTACAAATATTTCTGACAGACTAAAATAATAAATACTTTTAATTTAGTTTAATTTAGAGTATAATTTAGATTTTAATTTAGTTTTTAATTTAGTTTTTAATTTAGTTGTTAATTGAGGAAGATTAAAATTCTAACTTGAAAATAAATCTGTAGAGAAAAAAAATACTTTTAAAAATGTTCTCAAGATAATAAAACATTATTTTTTATTTGCCCTTAGATATGTATTTAAGCGACCCTAAGTTAGGTTCTCACTTAGGTTGGTAGACACAAGTATAGTTTCTTGCACGTTAAAAGCAAGGGCTAATGTGCCTACGGCAGGCACATTAGCGAACTGCTTTTAACGTACCTCCTGAAGAGGTAGTCACGGTTGCGACTGCTGGAAGCTCTGGAATTGATCTAGAGTTACTTTTACCGAAATCATAGGTAAAATTAACTGGGTTGGGTGGGTAAAAGGTATTCAAGATGCACTAAAGTTAAGGGCGTGGTTGTATAAAGACCTGGTCGCTGGTTCAAGTCCTGGTCGTGTCGTGTTTTGCACCATATCTTATTTCATTATTTAGTTTGAGTACTTTAGTACTGCATCTTTTTTTATTTAAAATTTTCACCATTTATTATTTCTTTATTTAAAATTAGTACCTGTAAATAACACTCCAATAGATTTGAATAAATATAAAAAATTATACACAAGTTCCATCAGAAACAAGACTTTGGCTAAAACGTTTTTAAGGTTCCGTACCCAAAGGGTAAAAGTCCCTACTACTAAGACTCCGCTATCCGTCTGTCTGTCTGTCACTATCCTGTATCTTAAGATTCGTGATAGCTAGACAGTTGAAATTTTCAGAGATGATGTATTTCTGTTACACAATAAAATAAAATTGAAGTAGGTCTCCCATACAACAAACCTGATTTTTTATAAAAAATGGTATTGAACCCTTTATGCGCGAGCCGGGCTTGCACTTGGCTTTCTATTATGTTAATTTTCAATTTTTGTTCAGAACAAAATATAAAATTTGTAATTTAGTTTAAATTTATTAATAATCACAAAAAATTCGAACTAAAAACCGATCGTCGGTAAAATGTAGCACACAGTAAAGCATGAAATTGATGTATCAGATATATCTATTCAAATTACATAGAACCTTGAAAGGGTACCGCAATAAGCTAAATTACAATAACGTTTATAATATTTTTAATACGCAAGGTAATATATGTTTCATACTTTTCTAATTCCTATATGAATTTGTCAACGATGTTTTGGTATTGTATAAATATGAATTTCTCTGTGTTGAATGTGTTTGACAAATAAATGATTGATTGATAGATTGTGAGTAGGATGTCAGTTTAATTTATTCGAGGTGCGAGAGGCATCTGGAAGTCTTCCTCTGTATTAATAACAGAAAAGTGGCAGTAGTTGAAAATGACCTTTGGTGCGATTTTTCAAACGCGGAGTCACTAATTTAATGGTTTTTTGTATTGGAAAAACATTCGTTAAGGTGACGCCACGATTCAAAAATGGCACAAAATCAGAGACCTAAGTCGCGCGCGCCTTATGAGGAGCGAACTCGTGGCTTACAGACGCACAGCTAATGCCTAAATCGCTACGCCACCACCAATTCAAACTATTTGTATGGGTAGGTATACATTTCATTACGTCTTTTTAATCTCCACTGAAGGAGCACGACCCTCTTTGTACTACTAGAGCCTCACTTGGCCAGAGCAACCAGAGGTTTTGGCCACTCCTCTCCACGCTGGCCAGACGGGTTGGAGATGTCTCATTGATGTTTATAAGCTTTGTTTAGCTTGTATTTTTGTCGCGTTCTACGACATCCTCGGGGGGAATTAGAGTGGTCCTTTCTACTCTGCTAGAAACACACGGCAAAGAATACATTTAACACAACAAAGTAAACTAACAATAGTAGTCGGGACTAACAGACAAGCGAGTATGCCCGTGACACCTGTCGGCGACAGTCGCCGACTGTCCCAAACGTTGTCGCGGGCATACTGGCGATTTTGGCTTGTCAACTAAAGAATTTAAAAGTGTTGTAGGTGCGTATTTTAAGAAAGTCATTTGATAAAAAAATATACCAGTTATCATGATATTTCTAATATAATTTTAAACATTACACTGGAAGTGACGACACACAGCAATCGAAGTTTACATTTTCCTATGCCTGCACTATAAAAACAGTAACATCTGTCAACTGTGAAAGTCTCCTACTAAAATTACCTTCGGTATGTCGGTTGTTGTCAAGTTGTTGTGTAATTGGAATTTGCCAAATTTACTCAAAGAATCTTCATCGTGACATCACTTCCTCAAATAAGCTTGACCTTGCATGACTATGAAGGTCATTGGGAATTTTGCAAATATCTAAATAAGTTAAGACCTTATTTTAAAATCTGATTAGAGAAACCATCTTCTAGACTCAAAATAAATTGCGCATTAGATTTTTTTAATTACTTGACAAGCGAATTGACATTTATAACTTTAAAGGTTAAAGCTGGAAAGCGTATACTGGGCATAGAGGGACTGCCGAGGATGCAACACTCAGGTATACTATGAAGATGAGATTCTTAATAAGAACATTGTTACTTTAGAACAAAGTGAAGTAAAGTATTCGTAACCGAAGGGCATGTATGCAGAGATTGATGAGTTAAGATGAAGCAAAAGAGGTTTGTCAGGATCGTAGCAAATGGACCATAGTCTCTGCTGCTTACCCTTGTGGGAAACAGGCGTGATAATATGAAGTATGAACAAAGTGAAAAACAAGTATAAAATTGAATAAAGCTTACTGGTCCTGCGTTTAAATAATATTAGGTACTGTTCAGGCTAGTTACTGGCAACTAAATTGTTTCTTTTTAAATAATACGCGTTGACAGCGAACTTGAAACAAATTAAAACTACCAATGGTTAATAAAACAATATAACAGTACCAACATAATGACACATGATACTCGCAGAGGCAATAATTATGACGAGAACAGCTCTAAAGAAAACGCGTTTAGTAACGGCTAAACGGTCACGTACCGTTACTCGAAATAGCTTCGACCTGCATGTTAAACTCTATTATATAACAGAACAAATTACTATTTATTTACAATATTTATATAAGTTTATAAAAACACATAGAAAACAATGAACGTAAGTAAACTGAGCACATAGTTACTTATATAGATGGTACCTACTGCTTATTTCATAAGAAAGCTCTTCCACCAGAACCAGGAGAGAAAAGGGGAAGGAAACAGATAGAGGGGAGGAGGACTGTTCCTCTAGATACCTTCTCATTTTGCCAGTGCACCTACCTTATTACCAACGGTCTATCCTGCAGTATCCTGCTCTACATATCATTATTATCACTACGATTGTTAAGAGCGCCAAATCCGCCTTACTTTTCATACAAATGCTCTTACGTGATTATTGCGTTGTAACAGATCTTTCTTGGAAAGTTTTGAACTAACAGGAATCTTGTGCGCTATATCTAGGTTTCTATCGAAATTAAAAATTAAAATTTGGGAAAACAAATACAGTATAAGTCTCCAAAAATCTGCTTTTTTGTACAAATATTACCTGTACTTCGGCCGATCATATAGTACTCATGAATTGTAAAAGTAAAGAAAATATTTGCATACAAACCTTGCAAATGTAATGAAGATTCTAAATGAAAACATTTATTTCACAGACTCCTTTCTATTTCCGCACCCTATGAAAAGTTAATATTCGTTCAATGAATAGTTAATAATAATACTAATTCCGTACAATAGAATGCAAACTGAGCGCTCAGGTGCTATCTCTCTCTTTTCACTTTGCTTTTTTTTTCTTTTCACAAAAAACAATAAGTAGAAATCCAACAAAAATTTTAAATTCTTAGAACTCTCTTTTTTTTTATAAGTTTACAAGATTGACTTGATTTTGTCTAGAATCGTATGACTTTTTGCTGTCTTGCGTGTTCACAGTTTTGTTTAATTTGTTTAGTCGGTTAATTGTGTTCCATTGTCGTGTATTGGATTGCTTGCTTGCTTTGCTTGGTTGTAGAAGATATAATCGCGAGGTCTAAGTTCGTGGCGAACTACTAGTTTATTTGCTATTAGTTCGTAATGATGTTCGATGACGAACTAGATTAGTGTCATAGACGTCATAAGTAGGTTATCACAGTGAAATCAATACAAACAGAGAACGTTGTGTGAAATGTGATGCATTTTAAAAATATTTGCAGTCAATGATATTAACTGAAAACTTTCCCAAGAAATTATATGGAAATAAGAATAACATATAGGGTCGTGTACCCAAAGGGTAAAAACAGACCCGATTACTAAGAGTTTGTTTGTTACAGTTTGTTACCGTTTCTTCTGTACTTGCGCTTTGGAAGCGGCAGTAAACTTAGCTATAAGTAAATGATCTGACGTCAACATTTACCTTATAAGAAATCGAAAGGAAAAAAAGTGACAATTATCAAGTGATACAAATATCCAAAGATAAATAAATGAATTTGACTTTGACTTTGACTTTGACTCCGCCATCCGTTCATCCGTATGTCTGTCTGTCACCAGCAGGATGTATCTCATGAACCGTGACAGCTTGGCAGTTGAAATTTTCACCGAACAAATCGAAATAGCTTCGACCTGCATGTTAAACTCTATTATATAACAGAACAAATTACTATTTATTTACAATATTTATATAAGTTTATAAAAACACATAGAAAACAATGAACGTAAGTAAACTGAGCACATAGTTACTTATATAGATGGTACCTACTGCTTATTTCATAAGAAAGCTCTTCCACCAGAACCAGGAGAGAAAAGGGGAAGGAAACAGATAGAGGGGAGGAGGACTGTTCCTCTAGATACCTTCTCATTTTGCCAGTGCACCTACCTTATTACCAACGGTCTATCCTGCAGTATCCTGCTCTACATATCATTATTATCACTACGATTGTTAAGAGCGCCAAATCCGCCTTACTTTTCATACAAATGCTCTTACGTGATTATTGCGTTGTAACAGATCTTTCTTGGAAAGTTTTGAACTAACAGGAATCTTGTGCGCTATATCTAGGTTTCTATCGAAATTAAAAATTAAAATTTGGGAAAACAAATTCAGTATAAGTCTCCAAAAATCTGCTTTTTTGTACAAATATTACCTGTACTTCGGCCGATCATATAGTACTCATGAATTGTAAAAGTAAAGAAAATATTTGCATACAAACCTTGCAAATGTAATGAAGATTCTAAATGAAAACATTTATTTCACAGACTCCTTTCTATTTCCGCACCCTATGAAAAGTTAATATTCGTTCAATGAATAGTTAATAATAATACTAATTCCGTACAATAGAATGCAAACTGAGCGCTCAGGTGCTATCTCTCTCTTTTCACTTTGCTTTTTTTTCTATCATTGCGCTGGATGAAATAACACAACGTTTACAAGCATTTCCAACCATGCTCGCGTTGACGATAAACGGACCGGGAAGGGCTTAAGAGGGCCCTTCCCGGTATGCGAATGTACTGAAAATATTTTAAGCGTAGATTTTACATACATTTATATAATCACGCCTATTTTCACACTTTACTACAATCGCAAAGCAACCAATCCGCTAGATGACAACAAGTCAAATCAGACACTTTAGTTCTAAATGTCAAAACAAACATTTTCTATGGAAATTGTAGGGTATGTAACAACAAACCGTGACGTCAATCTTTTTTGGAGTCAAATACCTAACGCTCGTAATATCAGTTTTTCTGCATTAATAAATCTAAAATCTTGTTGAAAACAGATATGATAGATGTGAAGTGACACTATTTTGTGACGTTTTATTGTATTACCTGTACCGAATAATTAATTTTTAACCTAGTCCATCCCAATAGGACTACGCCAAGCTGATTGCCAACCTTCACTAGTTGGAGAGTCACCTTAAGAAGATCCCAATTGCGAAAATAAATTGAAAATTAATTTTTTACTAAGGTGTGACTTTGTCCCCTGAATGAGGGCCCTACGTCACCTGGTTCTAACCCATTAGTACTAAAAGATATATATGCCCTTGGGCCTACAAAATTGTCTGATAAGTTGTGATCACTAACAAAGGTTTTCTTTTCAAATCTGAGTAGATTCTTTATTAGAAGCAATATTAATAGGAAATATAGGATGACTAGATTTGAGTTATTTGCCTAGTAAATGAACTAGTTGACCGAGCAAGCGAAGCGAGCGAAGCGTCTCAGTTTCGAGATTAGCCAAAAATTCTTTTGTCCGTCTGTCTGTCTGTCTGTCTGTCTGTTCTCGCCTACAGGTCGCATTTCTTAACCGATTCTCATGAAATTTTGTAAGCAGGTTCAGCAACTAAATATAATTTTTTTGTCGAGCCAGTTTTTCAAAATTTTTCAAAATGGCGGAAATATGGGGGTTTAAAATTTTAAAACTGTCACACATCCGCCATTTCTAAATATTTTCAAAAATGTCATTAGACTTTTTTGTTGCCATTATAAAAACGCATTTTTTTTATTTGAACAACTTTTTTGTCTGGACAACTTTTTCATACGTTATACTTAAAAGGGTTTAGGGTGACTCGCGAAGTCTAGCTGACTAAGCCGTGACGGATATACAATACAAATCTTCTTACAAAATATACTGAAACTATTTATGGGTGAATTCAGTCCGGGTTACTGAACAACTTTCTTAAAAATGCATGTCTCCCGTAGGAATCAAACCCGCGACTTCCGAGTTACAAGGCCAATGTCTTGACCACTATTTTTAAGAAAAGAAGAAAATTGACAAATATTTGTTGCGTACATTCAATACCGTATAGTTCACAAAAAACAATAAGTAGAAATCCAACAAAAATTTCTTAGAACTCTCTTTTTTTTTATAAGTTTACAAGATTGACTTGATTTTGTCTAGAATCGTATGACTTTTTGCTGTCTTGCGTGTTCACAGTTTTGTTTAATTTGTTTAGTCGGTTAATTGTGTTCAATTGTCGTGTATTGGATTGCTTGCTTGCTTTGCTTGGTTGTAGAAGATATAATCGCGAGGTCTAAGTTCGTGGCGAACTACTAGTTTATTTGCTATTAGTTCGTAATGATGTTCGATGACGAACTAGATTAGTGTCATAGACGTCATAAGTAGGTTATCACAGTGAAATCAATACAAACAGAGAACGTTGTGTGAAATGTGATGCATTTTAAAAATATTTGCAGTCAATGATATTAACTGAAAACTTTCCCAAGAAATTATATGGAAATAAGAATAACATATAGGGTCGTGTACCCAAAGGGTAAAAACAGACCCGATTACTAAGAGTTTGTTTGTTACAGTTTGTTACCGTTTCTTCTGTACTTGCGCTTTGGAAGCGGCAGTAAACTTAGCTATAAGTAAATGATCTGACGTCAACATTTACCTTATAAGAAATCGAAAGGAAAAAAAGTGACAATTATCAAGTGATACAAATATCCAAAGATAAATAAATGAATTTGACTTTGACTTTGACTTTGACTCCGCCATCCGTTCATCCGTATGTCTGTCTGTCACCAGCAGGATGTATCTCATGAACCGTGACAGCTTGGCAGTTGAAATTTTCACCGAACAAATATTAAAAATAAAATAAATACTTGAGGGGGCTCTTATTCAACAAAAGTCTAGAGTTTTATAAATGGTATAAAACCCTTCGTGACCGCGTCCGTATCGCACTTGGTCAGTTATTTTACTTTTCATGGTAACTTGAAGTCAGAACATTAGTTTAAAGGACATTTCCTAAAATGTCACGTATGTCACGTAATTCCTTTAAATTAACTACGTGATTCCTACTTTCTTAGGGATGTCATTTAAACTGATGGACTGATGGTTTAAAATATTCGCTGTTTATTAAAATGAAATTTAAATAAATGTCACCAGGACTATCTTGGCCTGAGTCTTAATATGAGTAGCTAATACCTACATAGATTTTTTTGTTTGATATTTAAATATTTCCTTCATCTATGTCTGTGATTTGCTAATTTAAATATCAAACAATAGATTTGATTTCCTATAATAAGAAACGGAATATATTTATTTATAAAAACTTTATTGTTCCACAATGTAAAACGCTAAAAGCGTTCTCTCCCAGTCAACCATAAGGATAAACAGAGATTTGGTAGCGGCGCAAAATTACTTAAATAAAGACATAAATTAAATAATATACCTATATATCTTAGACTTCAGTGTTTTGAGTCAATGTCAATCATTAGAAATCAATGGATAACATGTCAATAGCCGTTTTTGTTTCAGAATATTCAAAACAGCCGCAACAATGTTGAGATCACCAGAAGTGAGTATTTGTCACCTCAGTATACGAGTATGTCTTATCTAAGTAGGTATATAAAAATTTGCTATTCTACGAGCACTGATTCTAAAAGCACCGGTATAGATATCAATAAATTACATATGTAGGTACATAGTTGTATAAGTAAATATAGGCGGTACGAACTGGTACTGCACATACATGCTAAAATTTTGTTATTAGAAAAAAAATTAAGGGAACGTACCCATACTACTTACGTGACATATTTTTTCCACTTTTTTATCCCCCTCCTCGGTGACAATCCGTAGTATATGCCAAGACATGCTCCCCCTCCCCTAGTTTAAACGTAAAAATCATACCTAAATATCAGTAAAAAACAATATTTGGTTCATATTAGTTTGCTTGTCGCATGACGCTAAGCCTAGAGTGAGTGTATATCTATCAAACTCGTATCTAGTTAGAAGTAAAAAAAAAATGTTTGATCCAATATTAAGGAAAAAATCATCATCAAATGCAAATGCGCCAGTCATTTTTGAAAATGATGAACGCTGTGCGCTGTGATCTGAATATAGTTCGGAAAGGCGTGATATAATAGAGGATATTGACGACGTGACGAATACCTAGAGTCTGTGAGACCAAGCGTGATATTGAAGACCTCCTTCCCCCTTTATGGGTTACTCAGTATGCGTATGTTCCCTTAACCTCTCGTAAGCCGTTGCGTAGATCTACGCGAGAATGCATTGTTTAATTATTGTGTTTGATATTCCGGCATTATGTACAAGAAGAAATTTCAATCATATTTTGTCAGACCCTGCGTAAACAACAAACTATTTGACGAATTAAGTACCTATTAAGCCAATCGCAGGATATTGGTTACGCCCTTGGCTACCGAGTTCCGTTCGACGAGTGTCAATTTACAGTAACATAGTATGTCGATGAAAGTGTTATAAGGGTCAGGCGTATAAGTAGGTTTAGGTGATCAGTTAACAAACTGGATTTCTCGAATCCACGAACTGTGGTAGGTCTACATAGTTAAAAGCAATTCGAAATAATCTGGATCGACTAAAATGGAATTAATGTAAAAGAATCACTACCTTTGACATTAGACATAACCTGGTGGATTAGAGGATTTTCCAACGAATGGTTTTTCTTAGAAAAACTTACACACCCACGTCTTTATGGCTTTCCTGAAGTTTAAGATGCAATGTTTAGTAATTAAAGAGCTAGGAAATACATAAAGTATGTCAACCCAAATGTATGCTTCTTGTCAATTGACTATAAATTAATTTACAAGCACGTATTACTATTTGGGTTATGGTCATTATAGGACGTTTAAGTGAGTGTTGTCCAATTAATAGGTATAGAATCATATAAAATAAGTATTTATTTAACTATCAAGACGAAAAACGAATAAATTAACAATTTACTTGAATTTATTCATTAATTATCTATTGCCCCAGGCAAATACAATATATCTAATTGCTAACCGCAGGTAACATTCATTTGATAATTTCGCGTGTATTTTCTAAAATAAAAGAAACGCGTGTATCCTTGCATCCTCATATGAATAATTCACAGTATATCACTCGAATCATTACGAAGTGATCAGAATCTCAAACAGGTGACTATACCTGCCTACACCAATACAAAAAATGTGCTAACAGGTCCGACAGAAGCCAAGAAATGAAAACTAAACGTATTTCGTTTCAAAGCTTTTGGCCGGGAACTTTATTTCATTATGTAAGTATTAGATATCTTATACGTATTGGAAGGAGGGTGAAAGATATCAGATTTAGGATTATTCGTCATACGTATGAGGAATATGCGATTTGGGGCTTTCTTTATCACCCCGGTTGTGCATATAAATACGTCTTCTTAGAATGAAAAGATTAGAAACGTAAGTACCCACCGCAAAATACTACTTACTTGCGGTACCGGGGGAAACAAATTATAATTTGTGTCTAAATATTCAATTGTAAACTTAATACTATGAGTTTGAATTAAGTTGTTTAAAGTGCTGTATTTTTTGGTACAACACCAAATGTAATGTTTTTTAATTACTCTTTGTTTTTTGGACCCAGATTCTTATCTGTTCTAAACGTTCTTGAATAATAAATATCAATTAAATCTAAGTTAACACATATATTACTATTCGTTCTTGCATAAATTCGACTAAAAAGGAAGGACACTCACTATAAGCCCTTGTTATCCGTAATGATGACCAAAACTTAGGGTAGATACCTCAAGATACCAAATAGAGATAACTAGGGTAAGTATACCAATAGTATGGAATCAAACGTCAGTATTATGAACACCTGACTAAAATCGCAGAGCTTGTCACCGATACCCCGGCCGATACTCAAATGCTGAAAAATGTATGGATGGACATGGGCACTATGAAACAGTTCTTGAAAAATTCCCTACAGAGGGGATAAAATTTTTGCTAACCTTACCCAACAACAAAGGCACAATGTATCATAATATTTACAATAAACTAAAATTTACAAAAGCAATGACGGGCTCAATAATGACAGAATTATACTAATCTGCACGAGAAAAAATGTGTTGCTTCACAGTTGCCTCATTTCAATTAACATCTGATGATTGAACATGATCGCCTAATTAAATCAATTGAGCCCTTTGTCTTTGATTTATTTCCTTGGACTGTGACAATAGGCTGGTGAGTACCCTAGTACAGGATCTAGGAAACAAATTACCTGTATTGATAATGGGAAGGAATTACATACTACAGGAAATTGAATTAAAATGAGTATTATTTACGGTATCACATTTGTAGCACTTAATGGTGTTAGAGGAGTCTAGTTAATCAAAAACCACTCATCATATGGCCTTATTTACTGTTATTCCTATGACAATAACAGGGTTCATATTATATTGTACCTAATTAAAAACATTGGTAACATTAGTAAGACTAAAGCGCTAGACATATAGAAAAGACGTAAGACGCGGACGGGACGCAGTGTCTCCTCTGCGGCCATTTCATACAAAATGTATAGAAACGTCTCAAACTTCGCGTCGCAAAACACACAGAAGTGCTATTTTTGAAACGCGGAGTCACGTAAGGAATGGTTTTTCCATTCAAAAAATCGTTCGTTTAGTGGCTCCGCGTTTGAAAAATAGCACCTTAGAACGGATGGGGCAAGGACTAGGCGACCGTCTTTACTGTGTGCCCAGCGCCTAAGAAATAATCACTTATTTGTAGAAAAATAAGATGGAGATTTAACTCTTTTATATGATCCTAACACAGTCTTTCCCAAAGTGGGCGATAACGCCCCCTTGTGGGCGCTGCAGGTCTCAAGGACGGTAAGAGACCCAGAAAGAAAATGTTTTTTTTTTTGCTAGGAGCTTTATTTAGCTAGGAGGCCTCTTAAATAACGACTGCAAAAGCTCTCGACTCTCAACAACAACTTGTGAACATCAACTAATATGAATTAAAAGATTGCTCAAACTCGGTTCTATATTTCTCTCCGCGTAGTTCATATATCTGTCCTATTTTATTGAATATAGAAAAAATGAAAATCATGTCAATCGGTCGCTCCGTTTCGTAATGAAAGTAGACACAAACAAACAAATAAAAAGGCAACAGACACACTTTCGCATTTTAATAGTTATTAGTACTCGTAGATATCTATCATGTTTTAACAAGTTTTTGTTAAATAACCCGAATTGTGCATTCCTGTATCAGTTGGCTGGTTCATTGAATACTTGTTCGGACTTGTTGAGTACGATTGAGCGTCGAATGAGATAAACGAGTTTATGCATGTTTGTTTTATTCCTGTCGGTGCGTGCTGCTTAAGCATTCCTATATAAACAATGTAATATTTATTTTATTTTCATTTGTGGTTTCGCGCGCAATAGATGAGCAGTACTTACGCCTCCTCTACACTACTCGCGAAGTTGAACGTATTTCTCAAAGCAAAACAATGTCGGAAGTAAAAAAGAAGAGACGGCAATACTGTGCGGAATATATTAAATTCGGATTTATTGAAAATCCCACAAACCCATCATCGCCTTTGTGTCTTCTATGTCTAAAAACATTTTCGAATGAAGCAATGAAGCCTTCAAGGCTGCAAGATCATTTGAATAAAATGCATCCAGATAAGAAAGATAAGAATGTAGCATATTTTTAAGACCTAGAGAAGAAGCATAATATATATATACAGAATTGCACGACAAGCTCATAACATCAAAAAAAGATATAGCTTACATGAAAGACCTGTATAAATTGTTGAACGACATGAATCTCCAACTGCAAGGCGATAAACTAAATTTAATTAAAACAAAAGACGTCGTTGCTGCTTTCGCAGCCAAACTGCTTCTACACAAAAAGAATCTGGGCAGACGTGAGTTTCACAATTTTCCAAATTTATAAGTATCATGCAGTAACGACGAATTGTTTGCCTACTGCCAACATTTGGAAAACCTCCACATTGACTTCACCGAACGATACCAGGACATTTTGAACTTGGAAATACCAGACTGGGTGTTGGATCCGTTTTCAAATGTCAACACAGCAATGTCACCTCAGCTGGAAGAAGAACTTATAGAATTGACAACAAACGAGGAAATAAAAATCAAGTTCAAAAATGGTTACCAAGAATTTTGGCTACAAAAACCGATCCCGCAATTATACCCTGGATTGTGGTCAATCGTTCAACGATTCTTGATAGCATTCCCATCGTCATATTTGTGTGAACGTGGATTTAGTGCTGTGACAACACTGCTTACTAAAAAGAGAAATCGTTTGCTTGTTACCGAACGTGGCGACTTGCGACTGTTCTTGAGTAAATTGGAACCTGATATCAACAAACTTATTAAACAGCATCAGATTCATCCTTCACATTAGTTTTTATATAAAAATCGATTATTTTAGTTATATTTTTAATAAAAGATACTCTGTTTGAATACTATAAAGTTGCGTTTCAATAATCATTCTTATTGGCAGGTGGAGCCCGTAAGAGTTAACTTGAGACCTAAGCGCCGTTGTATGTTACCTACTGCGCTCAGGTTTCAAGTTGCGGATTATAGTAAAAGTTTCGTTTAGAATTCTCCGTTAATATACATATATAGGTCACAATAATTAATTAATTTAATTTGAAGTTATAGTGGTTCTTAAATAGGTGAAAAAATGGGGGCGCTAAAAAAATATTTATTCTTAAAGTGGGCAGTAGACAAAATAAGTTTGGGAACCACTGTCCTAACATATTATAATTTCTCACCTAATTTTCAGACATGCGCGTGCCCCATCATTGAAGTAGGTCCGCCAATGTCAGGGTCCTGCCCGAATCAGTACCTCCTGTTCATGTCCATCCTGGAAGCCTTCATCTTCAGCCGCTGTGACTTGGCTGACCCTTGTCGGAGGGTGATAAGTCGAGAGGAACCTGATGACAATTATGACTTTATCGTGGCTGGAGGGGGGACGGCAGGAGCTGTAGTAGCTGGCAGGCTGTCTGAGAACCCGCAATGGAAGGTACGTACTGGGAGCGAGATGGTCATCATCATCATTTTAGCCGCAGGAAGTCCAATGTTGGACCTAGACTAGGTTTTCCAAAACGACCAATTGGAAGCGGCCTGCATCTAGCGATTTCCTGCAACTTTGCTAAGGTCGTCCTACCCCCCTAGTTAGTATGTGGTGGTACGTAGCCGCCATTTGAAAACCTTTCTGCCCCATCGGCCATCGGTTCTTTGTGCTATATGCTGGGCTATGTCAGTGACAATCGTTCTTCTACGAATCTCCTCATTTCTGATTCGATAACGTAGACTAACACCGAGCATAGGTAGCCCTCTCCTTAGCGCGTTGGGCGACCTTGAGCCTTCATATGAGACCCAAGGTATGCTGTTCCACCTAGGGAACCGAGTTCCGACAATATTCTGTCGGATGATGTACTTGTGCCGTATTCTTACTAAGACCTTATTTAGGTCACGTCCAGGTTTGGGTTGCACTATACTTATAGGGGCAAATCGATAAGTCCGCCACCTAATCTATACATATAATAAAACAGTAAAAAAAGTGTGTCTGTACATTAAATATATTTCCAAAAAAAATATTGGGGGCGATGGAGACGTAGTAATAGAGTAAGAATTTAAAAAAAAATGTGTGTCTGTTTGTCTGTATGTCTGTTTGTCTGTTTGTCTGTTTGTACACGCTAATCTCCGGAAATACTGGACGGATTCGAATGAAACTTTTTTTGTCATATAGCTATTAAGCCTGGGCAACATATAGGGTATAAATGATTTTGGAAAATGGAACGCCTTATGCAGAACCATAATGGTCCAGCTAAACTATAAGAGATATAAAAATGCCGCCTTAGTAAAAGTTGTTCAGCCTGATGAGCATTTTCCAGAGACATAAAGTCCACGCGAACGAAGTCGCGGGCTCCGGCTAGTATTATATATCTGTGCAGTGCAGTACGAAAGTGTATGATTTTTTGGAATAGACATTAATTATTACGTAGTTAGATACATTATTTAATTAGGTATAGACAAAATAGAAACTTGATCCTTGAATTTTGTGGAATTTAATTCATCTTACATATCAAATAAGTATGTAAAATTATAATACTTTCTATGGATGAAATGGAGATTTTGAAATAGCCTTTCTTTTGCTAGAGTTTCTTATGAGTTCTTATCAATAAACAAGTTTTAAATTGTCATGTCAAGGTTTATACTAAGTACCTATATCTATTTTTCATTCATGAAATCGTGCAGCTGCATCAATGTACCAAATAGGCCACACTATTATTCAGTCCACACAAGATCTAGACTTGTCCATCAAAGCCCATACACCAGCGCTGGTCATCCGTGGCGAGGCGAGAATCCGCGCATTGTTCCCCGCCATTGTCCTACACATCGCCTGACTAATGCGATAATGTGGTTAAATCCCTTCTTCAATGCTGTTTCACGATCGATTATAAAGTAGAGGCCTTTTTGATTGAGCTTGTAAAGGGCTTCTCAATATGACCCTGATGACTTCTATCAAGGTTCTTAATTACATTTTTTGTACCAGCTTTTATTGCGAGGCCAAAGTCAATCTTTCTAAGAAAAACGAGATAAGCCCGATCTCGATAAAATTCCATCGACTACCTTCCGTCTCCGTGATCACACCCTACCAAAAAGTACTCGTCAAGACAAATAAAACGAGTCCTACTCAATGAGCTTATGTTGTTCTTTAACTGAGTTTCGTCGAATATCCCCCGGCTCCCTCATCAACTTTATGATATTGTATTGTCATATCCGACTTATACAAGTAAACAAAATTTAATTCTCCGTCATTTCGCGCAACTCTTTCCTGAACCTGTAGTTTTATCGTGATTAGTATTAGTTAGTCAGCTCTCAAATCAATATCGCCTTAATATAGGGTTTTTAAGATAATGATCACTAAGTAAAAACAGACTTATTTATACTCGTAGTCTGGTTCACCTGCCTCTAAACTACTAAAAAAAGATGTCTTTCATTTTTCATTTCATAGTGATTATTTTGTTTCTACAGGTATTACTAATAGAAGCTGGAGGAGATGAGCCCACGCCAGCATCAGTACCAGCGTGGGTCACAGCGTACTGGGGACGAGAGGACACGGACTGGCTGTACAGCACGGAGCCGCAGGAGAAGGCCTGTCTCGACTCCGAGGGCAAGTGCTCCTGGCCCAGAGCAAAGATGTTAGGTAAGTATCGAACTGGTTGTTTGTGATAAAAGTGTAATTGAGTTGAGACAATCACACTTTTATCACACTCAAAATAAATAGAGATCGGCAAGATTTTTTTGCATCGCTCCGGTGACCTTTCGAGACATTTAAACTCGGAATTTTAGTGGAACATGCTTGATAGTGATAAGATAGCCCATTGTAAGTACATTACATTGTATATTTTGTAAAACTATTTTTAATGCTTTTTCTACTGGTGCATTGAAGAGCTTTTCATTCATTAATCATCAATCAATATCCTTCTTAGCTAATCAAGAATATCTTTGCGTTGTAGCCAACGCTAAATTCAATTCAAAAGGCACAGAAACGGTTCCAAAAGTTTCAGGATGGGCTACATAGTGTTCGTTCATACCACTTGAAATATTCCTTATTTATTGTTTCTATCTCAGATTCTGTGAATCCAGCCACCATTACTTGTTACTTTTAATCAAAACTTTTGTAGATTTAACAACTTTTGGAGCAAGAATAGAAACTATCTTTGTATTTTAGGTGGTTGTTCAGTAATCAATGGGATGATGTACCAGCGCGGTCACAGCGCAGACTACGATGCATGGGCAGTGGACGGCGCAGAAGGTTGGTCGTGGTTCGACGTGCTGCCCTACTTCTTGAAGAGCGAAGACAACAAGGAGATCGGGAAAGGCATCTCCGGGCAGTACCATAATACTGGAGGACCCATACCTGTGCAAAAGGTTACTATTTCTAACAAAAATTGGACCGACATTTCTTACACGAGAGACGTGTCGACTATTTCATTCTTTCAATACCTATATATATCCTGGAAAACTGACTGCTTTTTAAAAAGTAATTTCCCAAAGTTGTAAGACACTCATTTTATACAGGTTGACTAGTAAATCACCTTGTCAGTAAGCGATTCTCGTTCCAAATATATGTTAACGGAAATGTATAAAACTTAGGACAGCTACTTAGGAAATGTATATATTACCTAGGAAATGTGTCTAATATAAATTAATTCACACATTTCCGGGCGGTTTTAGAAATTATATACATTTCCTAGGAATTGTATACAATGACGGATTACACACATTTCCGGTAACATATATAAAAAATAGGTGCCTAAAATTGACCAAATTATCTAAAAAAAAACGATAAAATAATCGGCACAAAGAGGTGTCAATCGCTTTCTGGTTGGTCCGCATCTGACTGCTTTGGAAACCCTTGCGAGAGGCCTACTTCCAGCAGTTGACATCCTGTAGGTAATGTGATGATTGTCCTTGGTTCAAGATTTCGCAGACATTTGATAGGGCAACAGACTTCTTAGATAAAATATTACCATAAAAGCAAAGGTATCCCTATGAGAAAACTGATATTTTTTGACAGTTCCGCTACGCGCCTCAGTTCGCTCACGACGTGGTGTCAGCTGCCATCGAGATCGGCTACCCGCCCACTGGAGACCTCAACGGGGAGACCATCACCGGTTTCACCATAGCACAGACTATGCATGAGTAAGTGACAGCTAGTACATTTATAAGTACCTACGTATATAATTTTAACAAAAATAAGAAATTTTAAAACATCATACCTGTTGAACTAAGCAAGGCCTTTGGATCTAAGGGCCACATGCTTTGTCTACCCCGTAAACCTAGCTAGCTATCTATCTGTCTATCATAAATATGTGATAATGTATCTGTATCATTCCTGTGTGGAATTTCTTGTTGACATACCAATAACTTTGCTTTGTCCAGTATGTCAGTGTTTTGGTATTATTTTAAAGTACCTATAATAAACGCATAGGTATTTATGTTAGTATCGTTAGTTATTGTAGTTCAGCCTTTAATCTGACACCAGTGTTGGCCACTTACACGAAAAACAAACAAATGTTCAGCCTATGGTTTGTAGGTGGAAAATAGAATCTTAAGTGATGGGTTGTCAGCCGCATTGCCTGTTGACATGTAGATATTTGGTTATTCTCTCGATCATCTTTTACGATCTATGCGTATAAAGATAAGCAAGCAGGTGGCACATTTTTCTTTTTTTGTCCAGACCAGCGTCAAAGACAAATTATATACATGCTTAACTTTTTATGTGTCTTCAAAATTATAGATAGGAGTCTATAAAATAAAACCTTACCTTTTTTCTTCATTCATAGCAAAGGATCCCGCTTTAGCACCGCCCGTGGTTTCCTCCGACCAGGGTCTCACAGAGAGAACTTGCACATAATGCTGAACGCCCACGTGTCGAGGGTCATCGTGGACCCAGCTCTCATGAAGGTCACAGCGGTGGAGTACATCAAGAATGGACAGACGAAGACTGTAGGCGTAAATAAAGAGGTGATAATTTATACTGTACATGTTTGTTTAGGGTTCTTACCCAAAGGGTACTAACGGGACTCTATTACTAAGACTCCGCTGTCCGTCTTTCTGCCACCAGGCTGTAAGTATCTCATGAACCGTGATATCTAAACAGTTGATTTTCACCGATGATTTATTTCTTATTACTAAATTAAATACTATAAACAGAATAACATAAATATTTAAGTGTGGGGCTCCCATACAACAAACGTGATTTTATATAGATAGTGTAACGGAACCCTTCGTGCGTGAGTCCGACTCGCACTTCGCCGGGTTTTTATTTTCTGACCCCCTGGCGGATCAAAATAACTAAAATAACGTGCGCTAACCGAAACTGGGGGTTACTCCAAAAGCAGTTCGCAAGACGGACGTTATTGCGTATCCGCGTTTTAGTGTCAAGTAACATTGAGCCCTAATGTATGATGATGAAGTCTAATTTGGTTTGACATATAAATCGGACGTCACTATCTTACGACTAATGTATTATTTTATGGAGTAACCCCCCTGTATTTAAGTACTAAGTATAGGGCCTGTATTGTAAGTACCGTTAATTTTAATAAAAGAAGAATTGCCCTTTCCTACTATTGCTATCCAAAGAGGATAGCAATAGTAGGAAAGGGCAATTCTTCCCTCTTAGTATAAAGTTTCTCGTCAGTCCTCAATGTGCAGACGTTGTGTGTTACCAGGGCCAGTTTTCGCCGGGGTTGGTAGCCGGATCCCATCCGGGGATTCTTAGCACCCCCTGCCCCGCCGTTACCAGTATAAAGGCCTACCTGCACAGAAAGACTCGTGTATTATGCTCTATACTCTGTCAACTTAACTGCCACATAATTTACTAGCAATCATGGAATTACTTTACTAAACAGCTACATTCCATCTACCATTTCTTTAGCTTTACTCTATTTTTTTGGTTGTTTTTAAAGTGTACGTGCCAAAGCAAAAAATCAGGCCTCATCATCAGAGACGACTACTGACCACAAATCTACCTAAATATAAGAGCCTCTGGAACCATGTGCCTTAAACTAATATAGTATTCCTTTCCACAGGCTATCATATCAGGTGGAACTATCAACTCTCCACAAATCCTCTTACTCTCCGGCATTGGTCCAAGAGAAACCCTGGACAGGTTCAACATCCCCACTATCAAGGACTTGCCGGGGGTGGGGCAGAACCTGCAGAACCACGTGGGTTTGGTGATGGAGTTTACGCTGTCCAAAACATCAGATATACCAGAACTGAACTGGGCTACGGCGATGGATTATATGCTGAACAGGGAAGGGCCGCTGGCGAGTACGGGACTGTCGCAGGTTTGAAGGGTTTTATTTTGTAGTCGCGTTATACGCAATCCCCAAAAGTATATTCCATTTCACAATGAGCGCCGTATGTATTCGACGATTATTTCACTAGATTAGTTTAGGGCATGGTAATGGTATGTTAGAGACCCGGAGAGATGTGTTCTTTTTTATTCGGACCCGAATATTACAAAAACACTTAATTCTATTTTATCCCACGGAAATTGCATATATCACATAATCTATTTTGTTTCGTACTTTAGAAGTTAGTACCTGGGTGACCGAGCTTTGCTCGGTTACATTTCAAACATTAACTACATTTTTTAAACTTGTCTAAAAACAATACAAAATAAAAATTATATATAAACTTGAACATAAAAAAAAACAAAAGTAAGTCACCGAGTGGGATTCGAACCCGTAACACTCTTTCTAGCGGTATGCATCCTTAACCACTGAGCCAAACGGTTGGCGGCAGGTGCGAAGAAATTAGCGACCATATTCTGCGTGGAAAGTAAAACGCATGAAAACTCGAAAACGCGCGTTTTCCCAAACATAAGACTAATCTAGATCGATTGTTTACCCCCGAAAACCCCCATATACCAATTTTCAGCGAAATCGTTAGAGCCGTTTTCGAGATTACAGAAATTTATAAATATATAAATATACAAGAATTGCTCGTTTAAAGGTATAATAAGATAAGTTTATTGGAGAAAGTGGAGTATCATTTACTCAATTTGCCCTTTAAATATTTGGGCCCTTTAAAAATCTTAGATCAAATAAAAGAAAGAGAGACATGGAAATAACTCCACCGACAAGAGCGCACGCTCACAATTAAAAGAGAAAGAATTTATCTTCCCGCTTATTTTGACAGTTGACTGGCATAGTGAACTCCAAGTACGCGCCCTCTGGCGGCCGACACCCCGACCTGCAGTTCTTCTTCGGCGGCTACTACGCGGGCTGCAGCGACGGCGCCGCAGTGGAGCCCGACAGTGTTCAGGAGAAGAGGACAGTGTCGTAAGTTTTGAAGTTCATTGAGTCAGCATCTTACAATCTGGCAATTAAGTATATCCATCATCATTCAGCCGCATGTGTCAGTGCTAAACAACATTTTTTAATTTATTGTATTTAAAATCTGAGATTATGGTACAAAAGCTACAACTTAATGCTAAGCATGTCTACCAGTTCTTCTTATATTATCTTCAACAGACCTCTTTCAACAATTTCCAAAATGGCCGATCAAAAGTAGTCTGCATTCAGCATTTCCAGCGAACTTGATCAGTGAATGAGTCTAGAAACAGATTATAGGGTTTCCGTACATAATGGATAAATACGGGACCGAGCTATTACTAAGAGTCCGTCCCGTCTGTCTGTTTGTCTGTCACCATGCAGTCTACTTGAACAATCCAGTGTTTGTATGTATGTATTTTTGTACGACGATAATTGAAGTGTCTTTAATCTGAGGTTCATAATTTTGGTGGGCGTGTAGATGGGGCAAATATTTTAAAGTTTTAACATGAGCCCAATCGAGATATGTCTTCGCGAGTTCAGTTTTGGGCGAACTACTAGTATTTAGTCCGTCAACTAGATTATCCAAAAATAAAGGACCCATATTTTTGCGTTTAGCAAAGTAGATAAAATTCAGAAAGATACCAGCGTTTTGAAGTTTCGGAGTAGGGATGATTTACATAATCGTTTGGTAAAAATTGGAAGCAATCGTGACGTCACGCGAAATTTAAATGCACTGTATCTTCGTAATTATTTGCTAATGAGAGAAAATATACGTATACCATACTCTTTAATAATCTATCTAATGAGTCAAAAAGTTTTTTTTAGTCCACATCCCTTTTCCATTTGTTCATACAGGATCTCCGGCATAAACCTGCATCCCCGAAGCCGAGGGTTCGTGTCCATCCGCTCGGTGGACCCCCTGCAGCCGCCGGTCATGCAACCCAACTACTTCCTGGACGAACACGATCTGGATGTCTTGGTGGAAGCTGGAAAGATCGCTTATAAACTGGCTAATTCTACTGTGAGTATTGCACCTTACAACTACAGTTGATTTTTATATGATGTGATGTGACGTATAGGAATGACGTGCACAAATATTTATAACAGGGTAGGCACTAACCTTACCTAAATTACGAGGACAGCTGCTTATCAAGCAAAATACATTTTTCGCTAGTTTTTGATATTATACTTAGGGTAGACAAATTCTATGTATCTGTACGAAAAGGACGCTACTGACCTATAGATCATGTTATGAGAACAACTTTTTTACTTTATTTTTTATTTTATTTTATTAACACACAAAACAGGATTACAACTTTTACACACATGCAGAGAAAAAACATTAAAAACTGGTCGCAATCCAAAACATGTGTGTACAAACTAAGATAAAATTAAAAACTTATTTGTCTATTTTAAACCGTCGTAAATAACAATAAAGTATTGAAGTAACACATTTTGGGTTAACCAACCAAGGTTATGTGACAGACGAGGAAAATATCAAAGGCATCACTTTTTGTTGATGTTCAGTCAAAATTTACTGTTTTTAATTACTTAGTCAAACGCCTAAAATATTAAGCTAAAAGGTATATTTTTTAAGATAAGAAGTTTCCTGTCCAGTACCCAGCGAGGTAGATTTATAACTTCCATATAATAGTTCTCCCCTATACATATTATTTTTGCTGTTTCTGCTTTAGATTTTGCGGGAAAAGTACGGCATGGTACCAATGGAGGGATACGGCGCAAACTGCGAAGGAGGCGGTGCCAACCCCACGGACGAGTTCTTCAAGTGCCTCGCGAAGTACCACACGGCGCCGGAGAACCACCAAGTGGGGACTTGCAAGATGGGGCCCGCCTCTGACCCGATGGCTGTTGTTGATATGCAGTTGAAGGTTCATGGAATTGAAGGTAGGCTAACAAAACTTTTTAGTTATTTCTTGACATAGTGACCAAGAGGTAGGAAGCTCACAAGGTCTCAAGTGCCTCGCAAGGTACCGCACGGCGTTGGAGAATCACCAAGTGGAAACTTGCAAGATGGGACCCGCTATTGACCCGATGGCTGTTTTTGACATGTAGTTGAAGGTTCATGGAATTTAAGTTTTTGTTCGACATAGCAGCAAAGGAGGTGAGAAGCTCACGAGTTTTCAAGTACCTCGCGAAATATCAACGCCAGAAAATCATTTAGTTAAGATGTTTTTTAAACTAAAAAAGTGTAGTAATATAATTACTTAATGTAAAAACTACTAAGTAAGAAGTAAATTATGGTTTTACTAACTTGCATTTTTTGTGTTTCAGGTCTTCGTGTTGTAGATGCCTCGATAATGCCAAAGGTTATTTCTGGTAAGTCATTAGTATTTTTAGTATTATTTACTTAATTTAAAAATAAAAGAATAACTACGCAAATTCAGTAGATATTTGTCGCCTTCCTTACATAAAAAGTTTTATCTTAATAGGTTCTAGAATTTTGGATAGACGGGTTTTGCGTGCTGAATTCTTAACTTCGATGTCATGACTTTAACAAAAGGTGAAGATCATTACCATCAATCAAAAAAGTAATGACCACAATTAAAGAAATAATTTATAAAAATTCACAGCAAATACAGCCGCACCAACCATAATGATAGCGGAGCGCGGGGCAGAATTCATCCGTTCTCGTCATCAACTATCTAAGAAGCGGCCGGGAGACCTAGCCAATAGGTTTGGCAACTCTGACACCGACGCTGTGGGCAACTACGCCAGCAATGAGAACAATGGGGACAGGTGAGAAATGTGTATCTAATGTAATACATGCGCTCTGGCTCCAGCTGTCGAAGAAGCGGCCGGGAGACCTAGCCAATAGGTTCGGTAACTCTGACATTAATACCGTGGGCAACTACGGCAGAAATGCAAACAACGGGGAAAGGTGAGAAATGTGTATCAGATGCCACTTATGCGTTCTGGCATCACCTACCAAACAAGCGGCGAGAAGTATTAGCCAAAAGGTTCAGCAGCTCTGAAACCACCAGTAACGAAAGGAAAAGGCGAAAAATGTGTAATGAACAGATTTGCGACAGGTTCAGTCTGTCTCTGTCACAAACTACGTGCGACAGTGACAGGTGCGATTCGGCTATCTCTGTCACACGTATCCGCTGATCGCAGTTTTAAGCCTTGAGTATTTGAGTCTGACCTAACTCCGACTCTACTTACTCTTACAATAAAGCATTGAATGATTAACTTCCACTGTGCCCTTTCTTTGATATAATGCAACGTGTGAACCAAGCATAATTTTAATCATAATATCCTATCTTTTAATTAAGTTTCTTTTTCTTTCTTTACTAATATTTCTCCCCTTTCCAGACAGCGTCACAGTGTGGTTATTGAAAAGATTTACCTTCGCAAATTGACATCGGACGAAATTCGTCAGGGGTAACATGGTACAAAAATAATACCTACTGGCTTTGGAACAGGGGTGCACAAAAAAAGGTCATAGTTTAAATATAAAATGCACGCTGTAAGCAAACATATTGGAAGCCTGTTTTCTTCCGTTGTCATTGGCAATATCGGACGCAGAAACTTTCAAAATTATCATCTCACTCTGTGCAGACAGACCTTTAGATTGCTGCAAGTCTTAGAAGTGGAATTTAATAAAAAAAAAGTGGAATCCCTTTTATAGCCTGTCTTTTCCATGATAATTGAAATTGATCAATTTTTGTTTAATTCCAGATGGACCTTTGGAGATTACACAAGTAACGAACCCAAAGACGACAAGCTCACTACCCAAAACAAGGAATCGGGATGGGACCAGCGGTGGAAGCCCTGGGACAAGACTTGGTCCAATCCGCAGTGGGATAAGCCTAATTTCCAGCACAACGCCAACTGGCATAAAAACCATAATGTTCCTTTGAGTCAGAATTATGAAACGTCTAGATAAGGTTAAAACTAAGTTAGGTTCGGATATTTTAAGTTTGCGTTTTAAAATAGACTGAAAAATTAAAATGTGGGATCTAATAAAAAGGTTTTGTGAAAATATATAAAAAATTCGATTAGGGCCGGTGTAAAAGACAAGTGCACTTACAATGAGGAACATATTTCCACTACAATGCCAGTTTGTAAATAATTATTGCCAATTTGAATTAGAAGTACGAAACTAATTTTTTTTATTATAAAACACGAAATAAAGTTGCTACTTTGTTTTAAACTATTATCCGTCCTAATGACAGAAAGTAATATATAGGGAGGAATCTGTGTGATATGACAGATTGAGTTAGGTCCAAAGTAAGTTATTAAACTTTTGTTATGGGATACTAAATCAACGGTATTATATTTTATGGTAAATACATATTATTAAGATAAACACCCAAGACCCAGTAACTCTCCGACTTGCCCTGGATGGTGATCGAACCCCGAACCTTCGGGTTGCGGAGCGTGGTTACCAATACGCCACGGAGATCGTCAAAAGAAGATTTGTCGTCAAGAAAAGGAAGAAGGTCGGCAAGAGAAGAAAAAGAAAATTGCTTAGCGAAAAAACATAAGAAATATTTTATTTTAATTAAAGTAATATTAGTTATTAAATAACATACTATTTTTTCTTTCCGTTCTTCTTTCCCTTCGGTTTGACTTCTGGCTCAGACTCAGATCTGCAAACAAAGTCGTTACTTTTTAGTTTTTTTACACCAAAATGAAGAATATTTTTAACACACATTTCAATTTACAACTTTCCATCTTACAATTTACAAATTTTTTACTATTATATAATAATATTATATAATAGTAAAAAAATATCTATTATATAATTAATATTTTTACTTCAATTTACAAATTTCAATCAGAGAGAAATTAAAATAGTAGAATGTACTAGCTGCTCTGTTCCCGGTCCCTGGTGTCAAATTGTAAAAGCCGATGGAAGGCTAGAAATCATTATTTCAAATTCCCGATCCATCGATCAATGATTACTACGTATAGATTATACATATATTGAAACTGTGCCTCACCAAATTTAGCTTATTTCTAGATGGCGCTACTGAGAATTGTTTGTTATAGGTTTCCATAAAAAATCCGTAACTAAAAAGTGTCGCTGCAGTCGTAGCTTGAATACCATACGATATGTCCGTAAACCCAGCGGGACCCTACGCCTGATTGAATAAACACCTATTTAGTCTGATTAGTATCCATTTTTACCTATCGATTTATATATGTTTAAATTTCTACCTCGGTAGATTCACTGTCAAAATAAAAAAAATCTTCATCATACAGTCAGCGGGACCCTTTTGCCGACTGAAGGGCAATTGATTTGTGAGATATATTTTTAATGAGCCTTTTATTTCTACCTACAGATTTATATACTATTATATTGCTGCCCCAAAAGATTTCCCCAAAAAACGGCGAAATGATTCCTTTACTTCCAGCGGGGCCCTTCGTGAATTGAAGGCGTACAGACTAAAAAAATACATATTCGTGGAGCCTTTTATTTCTACCTTTCAAAAATTATATTTCTTTATTTAAGAAGAAAATGTAAATCGCTTGTTCTGACGTAAGCGATGAAATTTCCCTTTATATGAATTCTTTTTAGTTTGAATTTGTGACGTTGACATGGTCATTTATCGTCCTACGCGACAATAATAATTTACCGTGGATTATTAAAATAATATTTTGAAATTTCTTAACATTTGCATACATATTATGATAGTTATGTGCATGAAAATGAAATATAGAATAACAATTACAGGAATTGCGCCATCTAGTGATATGTGTGGTACTACTTCGTGGTCACGCGAGGTTTGCTTTGATGGTTCTAATTTTTACGATAAATATTGACAAAATAATTGAGATTGATACCGGTAGCGACATCTAGTTAGTCAAGGAAAAAGATCCTTTTTGGTACACTTTGACATATGGAGGATGACCATCTATACGTAGTATCATTGATCGATGTCCCGATCACAATCTACAGGTATTATGGTAATTGGGCCTAAACCATGGCACAGAATCAATATACGTACAGAATGTGCGAAGTAAAGCTTCACATTCTCACTTTAAACTATAAACAGTAGTTCATAAAATAGTTTGAATATGGCTTGATCAAGACAAAATTCAAAAATGTATATAACTCCTTTTTGTTTCAAATAATTTATTTCAAATGGGGTCAGCACTGTCATCATCCGAGCGTATTCCCGGTTGCATCCTCAGCGGTAACGCTTTAGAGCCCGGGGTCCGTTACCTAAGTGGTAACGAGGTTACTGGTTTTTACACAGAGCGACTGCCGTCTGACCTCCGCAACCCAAAGGGTAGACCGCAACCAATTCTAGTACTGGACCCCGAAAAATTCAAGTATTTAAGGCCGGCTCTTATGAGCCGTGCGCATTTAGTGTAGAAGCATTTAGAGATAAACAAACATCACACTTAAACTTACTCTTCACTAGCATCCGGTGTCTCTGGGATGGTGACATTGCCTTTGGAAGTGCGCTTGCTGTCCATCAGTTCACTCGAGTCATTCAGCAAGGACTGCACCTGTTACCAAACAAATGTAGGGACTTTTTATCCACAATGCAATTCGTAGATATATCCTGCAGACTGCAGAAGACAGTTAAAATCAATTTAATTAAACATGGTGAAATATGGATAGAATTCTTTGAGACTTTATTGGCATCGCGGGTCTGTTTGAAAAATCTACATGAGGATTGAAATGATGATTATAAGTTTCTAAACTTGCCCTAAGGATTTGTTTATTGGAAATTCTCTCTGTACAGACCATAGTGTACATAAAATAACGATAATAGATTCACTGTCATTACACTAAATTCATTAAATATAATATTCGCTAAACCCGTTCGATTTTAAGTGACTTCCATAAAAGGAGGTTGTCCATTAGTCGCTTTTTCATGTTTGTTCACCGATTATACGAAGATGCCTGGACCGATTTGGAAAATTCTTGTTTGAAAGCACATACTTGTCAGGTGGACCCATAGACATTTTATCAAACGCGGTGTAGTTAGAAGGTGAAGTCGGTTTTTAGTTTTGGATAATTATCAATAATATGTTTTGTATTGTATCAATAATTATCAACATTTGTCATTGAAAGAACGAGACAACATATAGACGGGGAATAGACGTTAAAGGAAATAGATCCAATGTACCGATTGGACATTCCGGTAATAGGAGCTAACGAGCCGAAAGACTATTGAAAACGTTTGTTATATTTTAGCTGCTTCTGTCTTCGAAAATCTTAAAAAAGAAAATTCACCCATCACCAATTCCTTTTACAATCTTAACGCTCACCATCGCGCTAAGCGTGGACTTTGGATCTTACCACCTCGGTCTCTGTTTGCCTCATCAGGGATCAAGACGAGATATTGTATCTGTATTTTAATGAATACAAATGTTAGTAAAATACTCACGTTTTCCTGATCGTACACAATGGTATGTAATTCTGTTTCATCCGCCGAGTCGTCGAACATCGACGTTCGGGAGGCCACGCTACTGCGAGTGGACACGGACCCAGAGGAACCGCGGCTTTTCGTCGCTTGCTGTGGCTTTCCTGCGAAACGAAAGATGTAATGAAGAAAACTGTTTCAACTTATAAAGTAAGCTATAAGATGTAGCCAGAATGCGTGATAGTTATGCCAAAGCTAGTTTCAATAATGCAGGCTGATGACTTTTGTTTTCTCGGCAAAAATTTGAGGCTTTAGTTCGGTTAAATAAAGATAAATTAGCATGCTACTTCATTTTAGGATCACATTAGCAACGAATTTACGTTGTTAAGGGTCCGGCGGACCTAGACCAAAATACAACTTTCCATACAAACGTAGTCTACGTTTTATTTCAAAACGACATGTCCGATTTGGGCAAAATTTTGTAATTTCAAAGATATTGCAATTATCTAGGTTTATATTAAGTTTCCGACGTAAAAATATGAACTTGAAATATAATATAGTGTTTTATATCATTTTTGACCATTAGTATGGGAAACTTCTAAATCGTTATATTTTCTTTCCAGTTCATAATTTTACTATAGCAAACCCAATATAACCCTAGATAATTGCAATTTCTTTACAATTACCAATTTTTACCGGAATCTGACATGTGGTTTCAAAATTAAACGTGTACTACGTTTGTATGGAGAAGTCTAGGGTCGCCGGACTCTTAAGCGAGTTTCTAAAGTAGTTGTTCGTAATAAAAGCACAAACGTGTAAACAGCGAAGTTAAATACTATGGAAGAGTAACTTTGAATATTTTTATTACGCAAAATATGCCCCATGAAATTTATAGAAAATGGCCGTCGTAAGACGTCAGTAACGGAAAAAAAGGCGAACAAGTTTATTTGCAAGGCAAATTAAAAAATCCCGACTGTCAAGAACGCCATTTAATGATGAGTAGCGGAACTATCAATACGACTTGAATTGATACCGATACGAAAATTTGCTTGAAAAGACCCTGACTTTCAAGCTTTAATCCCCAATAACTTTTAAATGGCTGAACCATTTTTATCAAACATATCTAAGAACCACCGAAGAAAACTTGCTATCACGCATAAAAAAAAAAACACAAGCTAACCGTTCGAGCGCTACGATGCCAGAGATAGACAGATAGACACTACCGTCAAACTTATAACACGCTTTTTTGGGGGTTGTAAAAGGGATGTAGTTTGGGATGTACCGTTGCCTTCTTGAATTTACTATTGAAGGGCCATCTCTTGCGCTTGACTGTTTTTCCATAGAATTATAGTTCGCTGCGTGCAAGAGATGAAATTATTAGACGAGTGAAAAAAAATGGTTATCAATAGCGTAAGTGATTAGTAAAAGGTTGAATTATTATTTACAAAGCAAGTTTCAAGTGTGTCAGTTTATAATATTGAAAAGGAAGGAGACCAAAGAAAAGGTGCTGAATTACTTGCGAAGCGAGAAGAAGTAAAGCAAACCAAATACCTTTTTCTACTTTCCCCAGTTTCCTTTTTTCCCCTTTCCTGGACTCTGTGCTTGAACTCGACAATACAGCTTTAGTAGACTTTCTTATTGTCACGTTCGACGAATCCAGGTCTGACGCCGGCGATTGTGGAGTATGAGTTATACCTTTCCCTATCTTCTCCAATTTCTTCTTCTCCTCATGCCTGCCCGAGCTTACAAGCTCTGGACTGTTTAGCTGTAAACCTCGAGTGGATTTCCTGATGGTTACATTGGAAGAATCGAGGTCTAAAGGCGGAGATTTTAAAGGAGTTTGTATACCTTTCCCTTTCTTCTTCTTTCCTTCACTCTTGCCCGAGTCTAAGGTCTCAGGGCTCGAACCCGATTGCCCTCCCCTAGTCGATCTTCTGACAGTCACGTTTGACGAGTCGAGATCTTCGGGCAGCGATGTTTGAGGTTGCGTATTTTTAGCTTTCGTCACTTCGGCCTTCGCTTTTTGAGCTGAGGAAAGAGACGTTAATTTGCAATAACCTTGGAATTAAAGTCAGTAGAAAATTGGTTAAATGATGTCGATGGTAACAATTGGTAAAAGTCAAAAGTGTTACTTTTAAGGTAAGGCAATGTCCCAGTTCTATCTGTTATGCAAAGGCGGTATATAATATGTACCTAATCTTATTTGTTATACCTCTATCGACGTCGACTAAGGAGCGTTGTGATCGCGTCCTCTTCACTCCACCCTTCTCTTTTGCCGCCTTCTTTTTCCCCTTGACTTCTTTCTCTTCTTCTTTACCCGCTTTAGCGTCATCTTTCTCACTTTCTCGTTTATTTATCGATAGCTTCTTTTTCTTTCCTGCAAAACAAATGTCGCTTAGTTATTAAACAAATTTTATACTACTCAACGTAGCTCTGACGTAATCTTACTAATATTATGAATGAGAAAGTTTGTATGGATGTATAGATGTTTGTTCCGCTTTCACGCCAAACCGGTTGAAAGGGCTGGAATGAAATTTGGCATAAATATAGCTTATTATCTGGATTAACACATATTATTTATGTATCAGTTGTATATTATATATTATTTATGTAAAGAATGCTAACCGATCGATTACTTATAAAATACAAAAATAAACAAACAATAATAGGTATGAACCGTATGAACAACTTTAACATGTTTGGCAGATACTAGGTATATATATATGGTAAACTGTTTTAATTGACGTTTACTTCCTAGTGATTATGTTAAATAAAGTTTTTCTTATGTTGAAAGTAAAGAATTTACCTCGTAAAGTTTTATTTTTAATACAAACTGTATAAATTAACTACTTGTATATTCTAAATCTTTGGTATGAGTTCAGTTGTTTGTTTACTAAGCGTAACCTACATAGGCAGCTAGGCGCATAGATCTAAAGAAACAAAAACTAAGTCTATGACTCTAACCGTATCTTTTTGGCGAAATTACGACACATGTGCTGTTACGGACAACAGGTTATAGACTTTCTAAAAATAATATTATCTATTTTCTTATTTTATCGTTGGTTACTAAGCGTAACCTACATAGGCAGCTAGGCGCATAGATCTAAAGAAACAAAAACTAAGTCTATGACTCTAACCGTATCTTTTTGGCGAAATTACGACACATGTGCTGTTACGGACAACAGGTTATAGACTTTCTAAAAATAATATTATCTATTTTCTTATTTTATCGTTGGTGACTATTTCAAAAACAGATTGTTATCTGTTTTTTAAATAGGCAAGGGAGTAGAAAATAGTATATTAGTTAGGTTTCCTACCTTTAGCTATCTTTGCCTTCTTGACCGGCGATACGCCGCTACTGTCCGTGGCGTCGGATGGCGGGGGGTCTACTTCTTGTGCAGCGGACTCTGTTTCGGACGACTGAAGAGTCGCTCGGGGACTGCTGCTCTGTAATGGGGTCTCTGAAATAATAATAAAGAAGAATATAATAGCTTAAGGGTTGGGACTTTTATGTTAGTACGGAACGGAATCTTTTTTAATGTTCTAAAATATTTTTGAAAGTTAGTTAATTTTCCGTACATACTAGTTTGGTGTTAAACAAATTAAAATAAGTACCTTCTGATATTCTGGAAATGGCTTCAGGGGGAGAGGTCTCGTCAATTTCAGGTTCTTCCTCAACAGTTTCGTTGATGACCACGTGTGTGCTGCGTGCTATAGGTTGTGCTGGAAAGTTTATTAGCAAGTTAATTGATATCGATGTTGAGGGAAACACCACTACAAATTATGTAAATACGTTAGTAAAAGTATGATTATTTTTATAAGCCGTCCAAAGATCACGTGATCAAAGTGACACACAGCCATAAAGTGCTTTAATTAGCTTGTCAACTAAGAAATATGAAAGTGTTAAAAGTGCCTTTAATCGAAAATATAGACAATTTTAAGAAAGTACAAATTACTAATTATAAAAATTCTACGTTTTATCAGGATTTTTTTATATAATTTTAAACAAAACACCGGAAGTGACGACACACTGCAATCGAAGTTTAAATTTAGCGCTAATAAAACAATGACATCTGTCAACTGTCAATGTCTACTGTTTAAATTACCGTCTGTATGTTGGTTGTTGTCAAATTGTTGTGTTGGTAGATGACAGTGACAGTGACATATAATACAGGGGTGCCATTTTTGAAACGTGGAGTCACTAAACGAACGGTTTTTGTATGGAAAAACCAGTAATTTAGGTGACATCGCGTTTCAAAAATGGCACTTCAGTACAGTACTGAAAGTGGAAATTGCCAACTTTACTCAAAAAATCTTCATCGTGACATCACTTCCTCAAATAAGGTTGACCTTGCTTGTAAATAAAGGTCAATGGGTTTTTTGCAAATATCTAAATAAGTAAGACCTTATTTTAAAATCTGATTTGAGAAAGCTTCTCCTAGAGGCTATTCCTCGAAACGGACTGCGAATCAGATCTTTTTGAAAATTACTTGACAAGCCAATTAAGTGGAGGTTCTTTGAAAATGTTTACGAAATTATGTTGTGAATACAATGATGTTTACTAAATTTCTTTATAACGGCATTTCTTTTAAATCATCGATAAGTATATGACTACTTATAAACTATCGTGTTGCATCATTACTACATTAATGCATACGGGAATTAACGAAACACACTTTTTATTTATTTTTGCTGACGTTTTGTCCGAGTTGAACCTACGTATATGTGTATAGTAAATAATATATGATAAAAATATAAAAATCCTGTACAAAATATACACAAAAAGCAAAATGAATAAATAAATAAATGAACTACTAACTTAAAATAATGTAACTCGACATCTCGTCATTTCAGATGATACCTGTATACCCTTTATGGCAGATACTATGAATGTTATGGATCAGTATTACTATTGTATGAGTTCAAAACAACTTATAAACAAAAATTAGTCTACAAAAAAAGTTGTTGTCGCCGTAACATACTTGCAAATATTTTGAAACAACCGCTAGAGGGCCGGCAAAAACGACCTGGTTCGAAGGTTACACCTGGTTGTAAAGTTTACATTAGTCTTATAAAGAAAACAGATATAAGCTGGGTTGACTGGTAGAAGCCTATGGTTTTAAGTCCAGGCAATTACATCGAAATAAAGTTAAATAAATAAAAGTAAAAAATAAGCTCCCTTGAGTGTATACCCAGAAATCATTCTGAATGTCCAGTGGTGTCGTTAAGCGTGGTCTTTAGGCTATGCTGTGTTACCTTCTATCCCTACCTCGTAAGACATGCTTTATTACTGTGTATTTTTCACAGCTTCAAGTTTTTATAAATAAAGCATCAGTAGGAATCGCATTTATACTCAATATTTTTTTCTAAAATCAGCGATGGCTATAAGAAACGAGTAGTAAATGATAAAAAAGTTTTATTTTTAATAACTTGTCTGTCTTTATATATTCTGTAATCTCAATTATTACTAATTAGATTTTCTCGCGATTTAAACAGATTGAACGCAACTTGAAGCAACATTTAGGCTGATTAGTTGAAATCTGATGAAATAACCTGCAGGTTACCTTCTGTAAAGAGTGACGTTATGCTGTAAACAAATACTTACGTAGTGACGATGTTGTTCGTCCCAACGCTGCCAGTGTATCCTCACCTTGCACAGTTCCTTCTGTGACACCTGTATTACATTATTATTAAATAAGACACTGCAAATAAGGTTAAAGGATTTTGCAAGAAAGAATAATAAAACATTAAATATAATGTTTTAGTACTCTAAAATACAGGTTACCTGTATTGGACATTTTATTTAGGCTAGCACGCTCCATAGCTTCTAACGATCCCAAATATCGCGTTAGATTACGACACGATTGTTTGTCCGGAAGTTTCTGGAAATAAAAAACAAATATTATTATTTTTGTTTACTTATTGTCTGCCATTTATTATTTGCTACATCAGATATACGAAAAAAGGCATCAAAATAATAAACTTTACAATGTAAGTGGTATGAAGGTTAAAGCTGCATCACGCTAATTAGTTCAGATCGGCCACGTCATGTTCTGATTAAACAAAAACAAAGAACATATTTGCGTCACTCAAACACGACTCAGTCTGTCAAAATCGCACATAATGCATACGATAGAGACAGCAGACCATGATATAACTCCACTTCAGCCCCCATAGCATGTTACCGTCTCAGACCAAATAAAAAAACTCTGAGGTTACCGTGGATAAACTTATATCGCGCGACGGACTAGTACCATCCCGCTCGTTATTATTACGTAGAGCGAGATAGTGATAGACGATAGCGCTCGATAAACGCTTTTGCAGGGCAGGCTCAAAAGATGGCTTTGACTCCCTATTATAAATCATTACTCACCAAACACAAGTCTCTGAGCATAGTAGCGAGCTCTGTAGCCAGATGCCCGTCCCTGGGCGGTGAGAGAAGCGCCAGCATCCGACAAACGAGTCCTACTTCAGAAGAAGATGGCCGCCTGACGATGTAGTTACAGAGTAACAGTGCCATTGCCCCTTGACTGTCTGCCAGCTGAAAAGACAGTCTTGTGTAGTTGATTTAGCAAAATAATTGAACGAGCGATTCGCGCCTTTCGAACAACTCCAAACTTTTTAGCTAAAAGTTAAAACAAACATTTTCAATGGAATTGTATAAAATATATATTATTGACGTCATGGTTTCTTGGAGTTAAAAAGCGCCAAATGACAACGTTGAAAGCGAGAAGCTTTCGGTAAAGATATCAATGTATCCAAAGTCGGAATGCTGTTATTGTCTCGAAAATATAGGAGATGCTTATATAAAAGAAATTATAGGAGACCTTAAATATATCTTACAAAAGTACTTCGTGCATATAGTATGTTGGTGGTGGAGTAAATACGCCCGGAAATGACAATAGTTAAGACCAACACTATTTATTACACTGATCCCCATATTCATAAAAATTTATAACCGGAAAGAGACAACACATGTTTTAACTAAAACAGGTTAAGCAAACGAAAGTTAAGACCAGGGACAAAGAGTTATGGAAGGAAAGAGGGGGAGGCCTTTGCCAAGAAAGCGCTTGTTCATTTTTATAAATAGGAGGGTAAGAGAATAACAATAGTATTCATAAAAGTTAACAGACGTTTGATAAAACTTTTTTTGTTTTGTCTTGTTTTTTGAACATCAAATATTGAAAAGAGGGAAAGGGACAACAGATATTTTAACTAAAACCGGTTTAGCAACCACTTGTTAATTTTTATAAATATGAGGTTAGGAAGCCAACACATACCTCATGGTTCACTCTGGTCAGAGACACGATGAATCGCACCACTGCCTCGTGGTCTATTTCTGCCAGCGGGGAGCTCGACGGCGCGTTTGCTAGCGTGCGCAATGTCGGCAACGTTGCTTTCTGTAAAACAGTCCATACTTTAAAAGGATTAAAATATATGGCAACCAACGTAATTTCATTACAGATAAAAAATTTAAAAGGCTAAGTAAAATGGCTGGCAGAGAACGCCATACAGATTTGTACCCCTTTTTTGTGTAATAAAGTTTAAACAAATAAAAGAACTAACGTAGGATACATATCCTACGTTAGTTCTTTTATTTGTTTAAACTTTATTAATATACTACGTATTATCTTATCTATATGTACATGCAACGAAGGAAGCGTTTTTGAATGAATTTTAAATAATTTGTGCTTAATGTTTCTTCTACACAATACTGTACTTTTTTGTTATATTAATAATGTTTGTAAAGAAAATACCTGTATTTGCTCTTGCGCACCGTCTACACATATTGGGAACGTCTGGAAGAATACTCCTATAGTCTGGCGCAACATATCTTCGTCAACTGCAAATAAACGTTTCTAGATTACAGTTCTGCTTACCCCGTAAGTAATGAAGACGTGATCGTAGGTTTTATTTTTCACCCCCCCCCCCCCCATAAAAAATACAAACGTTTGCAAAACCTATTTTGGTAATATACATTTTGTCTCGTTCTTTCAATGTCAATTGAGAACAGGAAAAGGGAAAAAAGTTTTGACTAAAATAGGTTTAGCAATTCGAAACCGTTTGTTGTTAATTTTTATAACTATGAGGTTTTGTTTCCACTGCCGGAGCATGACCCTTTCTGTACTAACAGAGCCATACTTAGCCCGAGCAGCCACAGGATTTGGCCTACACTCTCCACGCTGGTCAGACGGGTTGGAGAGGTCTCATTGATGTTTATAAGCTCTGTTTAGCTTGTATTCCTTAAGGACGTGACCTGACTAGTAAACATCATAAAAGTAAGTATCTCTCTCTCTCTCTCTCTCTCTCTCTCTCTCATCTGAGCGTTTTCCCAGTTGCATTCTCAGTTGCAATGCTGAAAAGCCCGGGGTCTGCTTTCCGACTTTTTCTTCTCCACTTCGCACGGTCTTGAGCATCCTTGGTTGTAAGACGATTAGCACGCATATCATCCTTGACGACGTCAAGCCAGCACTTCTTGGGTCTACCACGCTTGCCGGGCCCCGGCGGAGGCGGCATGGCTATACATTTGTTTCCCACGTAACTTGCCGGCTTCCGCAAGACGTGACCGTACCAGCGAAGGCGGCTCTCTTGCAGTTTGTCTGCTATGTCACGGACATGAAGGCTGCCGCGGATGCGGGTGTTTCTCACACGATCTCTTCGTGATACACCGCATATCCAGCGCAACATTTGCATTTCCGTGACACGCAGCTCCTGTTTGTGCCGCTCAAGCAAAGGCCACGCTTCACTCCCATATAAAAGGACAGGTCTAATGATGGATTTGTAGACCTGTCCCTTCAGCCTAACCGGCATTTTAGGGTCACAAATGACACCAGTCACCTCTCGCCACTTAGCCCATGCAGCAGATATACGGGCCTTGACGTCGGCATCGATGTCTCCGGATGCGTGAAGTACAGATCCCAAATATTTGAACTGGTCCGTACGCTTGACCGAGTCTTCGCCTATGCGTACGGGTGGGGGATCTGTAGCATTGCAAGCCATGTATTCAGTCTTCGCCACATTTAGCTTCAGACCACCGTTTTCAAGCGACTCCCTCCACACATTTGCGCGTCGCACCAGTCTCCCTCTGTCCGCATCCGCCAGTGCGATATCGTCTGCGTACATGAGCAGCCACGGGGGCTGCTCGTGTGTGTCTCTGATGTTTTTAGAAACTTCGTCTAATATCACACTAAATAGGTAGGGACTGAGAACCGAGCCTTGATGAACCCCGACTGTAACGGGGAAGGGTTTGGAGTCACCAACAGCAGTCCTAACTATGGACTCGGAATCGCGGTACATATCGCGGATTATGTCAATATAGATCTCTGGCACCCCTTTGGACCTCAGTGCCCACCAGATCATCTCTCGGGAAATACAGTCAAAGGCCTTCTCCATATCCAAGAACAGGAAATGGAGAGGCGTATTCTTTGCTCTGTATTTCTCCATGATGACTCTTAGGGCAAAGATAGGGTCCGTAGTGCCTATTCCGGGGCGAAATCCATATTGACACTTCGAGACTGCACTCTCCTGTCGGATCCGGGAGTCTATTATCCTCTCGAAGAGCTTCATGGTATGGGAGTAGGGATTAAATGGTGATTTTGAAACTCAGTTTTATACGCCATTTTCGGTCATTTTATTCCCTCAATGGCGTATAAAACTGAGTTTCAAAATCACCATTTAATATCTGGAAATTACTATACCTTTAGAGCTTATTTTCAATCGCTCAATGACGTGTTTTGAATCGTATAATAAAAGAGCACCTAAAAATCAACGTAACTTCACATATAACACTATATTTCGAAAGTCGCGTAAGAGATATTTTGTGTAAAACTTACCAATATTCATTTTCAACTCGATCCGCAACACATTACACCACTTTTAGAATTTTAACTCTAGCAAATTCACATGTAACACTGCTTGTTTCAGTTAAACACAGACATGTGACATGTTTCACTAGACACTCAGAAACACTGAGTTTTAGCAATATAAAATTGCTGAAACCTAAAAGATCTGACCATAGTGCATAATGCAATGGATAATCGCTTTACCAAGGCCGTTTGCTCATGCCGGTGATCTAATTGGTGAGCACCTAGAACGAATAGTCTGTCGCAAGGTCATCGGGACGCCTTGGGATCGAGTTTTCTCATTACTGGCCCGATTGGTCGTGCCGGTGACCCATTGGCTATTGGCACCCAGTAAATACGAGAGCACTGTCACCCGTTAAGACATTGGTAAAAAATACCCACCGAGACCATGCTGAGAACTTTTCGATGTTTCTAGGCCGTTTGCTCGTGCCACACCAAGTTCGATTGTTGGCATCCTGGACCACGATAAATCCTATCACAAAGCATATGGGATCCATTTAGAAATTCAGTAAATTTATATTACATTTTACTCATAACTTCACAATGCAACGGTCCAAGTTGAAATGCATTGGTAGGTAAATTAATAGGGTTGCGAACGCACGTTGTGAAGGAGACATCGATCAACTATCGATAAAAGTTTTGAATAATTATGTTAAGATATTCTTCAATCGCAATTAATTGATTACATTAACAATCTCATTAATAAATTTGCTAATAATTACGGGAACTGTAACCAGTTATTTATTTCTTGTAGTCACTATCAAAATGAATTATCAAATAAATACTCGTATATGTAACGTTTATACAGAATACAATAAATATATCTTGAGGGTAATTATTTTGTGGTAACACCCGTTTCATATTAAATATACTTATGGTTATAATCAAAACCTTTCCACTTGAAAAAAGTTTAGTTGTAATATAAATTATTTGCATATAATTTTATCGATTCTAATATCTTGAAATCACTACGACAAAATTGTATAATCTGCATTATTCGTTCCCACGGAAATATACCACGAGCGTACATGTCACAGCGTGTTATGCTTACCTCAGCTCAGTTGCGGTTTTAGGCGACCAACCAGGGCGCCGGTATAAAGGGGGCCATGACTGCTCATGTATATCCCCTCGCCAATTGATCGAGGCCTACTTACTTTTTATAAACAACTATTTCATTACGTATATTCATTTTATTGTGGATATGTGTGTTTTTCACCTTAGCATCCATACCGCTTATCCACTTTTGACAAATGAGATGTCAATCGATTCTACTTTATTGTCCGGGTGACAAAGTTTACAATTTGTATTCAATAAATGTATATAAAGCATTCTTCATACAATAATTGCGGGGCATAAATTTTTTTTTTGTTTTGGTTTCGAGATGTATATCAAATGGAAGGTCTTAATTAACACATTTCAAAAATATATACATTGTTAGCTGTAAATGGCTTCCGTAATCAGGTATTAGTTTTTAAAACATAAATCTTGTTTCGAATGGGTTTGCATTGCATTTAGGTGGGGGGCACCTTAGAAATTTCGCCCAGGGCGCTGGTAGGGCTAAAACCGGCACTGCCTAAGCTTACAAAACAGTTGTAAAGGATAGTTGCGACCAAGTGCAAATATATAAAGTATAAGTAGGTAGTAAAAAATATTATTTTTCTTTCCTCTCCACTTAAATTTCAAAATCTCTTTCCTATAACTTGTGAATTAAAATACCTTTAGCAAATTTAATTCTTCATGTCTAAAATTTATATCTTTGATTCGCAACTTGTAGAAAATGTTTTTTATTTGCTAATAATACCTATACAAGATATGATTTCTAGTTTAACCTATATCACTACATGTTGATTGCAAAAGATGATTAGTAGTACGAACACAAGTCATTTTAAACAACACCTAATGTGATCGCACCTTTACATACAATTTTTACCCTTTGCAGCTTCTCCTCCCGTGCAGATTGTAAAAGTCGCTTGAGGAAAATTCTGACGAACTATGGTAATAGCTGATGTGGTTAGCAACCCATCATTATTTGGTTCTATTTTCCACCTATGCACCACCAATATATGCTAAACGTAGCCTTTGGTCTTAATGCCCTAGGTCTGATACAGTTCCTGTTTTCTGTTGTTTAACCCTCTTTTGTCAGTTGGTTAATTAGCTATTGACATAGGCGGCCTTTTTTGATGATCGTATTTCAAAGGAAGTTTGCAACATGAAACTTTTGTTTTCGAGTTCTGCTTTAATAAATTCGACTAAAATAAAGTGCTTACCTATGCTATTAAAACTCAGACTTTGTACACCGTTTGGCTTAAGTCATGTATTATTATTGCTAATTTTTATATGTGAATCGGAAATTTCTTCGGCACACCTAAAGGTTTACAATATCTGTAAAAATATTCATGATTCGGCTAAAACGCTGTATATATAATCTTGTAGGGTGGTTTTTCACCCAATTAATTTCGACGAGTGCCAACTTAAACACAGTCTACTGAAGCACTAGTGTGTGTGTGTGACTCTACGACGTCTCCCTGCCTGTTGCCAACCAGCAACGCCGATCCAGCTGCTAGCCAGTCTTTCAAGACGAGAATCTACGCGAGAACTATAATGTTCGTAAGTTTATATTCGTTATATTGATTTAAAAAATAAGATAACGTGATTGCAATATATTGATTTATCCACACTTTATTTGTTGTGTAAGTCAGACTCGCATTTTGACTTTGACTTTAATAATAACATTAATTTCAGGTCGGAGTCTGATTACATCAAGAAGCGTCCTACTAAGGGAGCGAAAAAACAAGTGCGGGACCCACTTTTCGACTCTGACGAAGAGCCATCAACTTCTAGAGTAAGGTAAATATCAATTTTAAACATTCATTATTTGAATCAATCAATTATTATGAAAACGAAATCATAATACTATATAAATCTAATTTTAAATTACATAACTACTTAAATTAAATTATACCTCTATAAAATATACTAAAACTACTTAAAACACTATTTTAAACATTATCTAATTTTAAAGTGCCTGAAAGGATTTTAGAATAGTGTTAATCAACATAGTGTTTATATTTTCAATGCTTTTCTAATATTTTAAATGTATTTGATTGCAGATCAAGCCCCGCTGCCAGTAAGCAGTCGAAAAAGCGACAGCAGTTAGTGGACGACATAATCGAGTCAGACGAAGAAGTCTTACCTAAAAAGTAAGTTTTATAATATTACTTAAATTACCTTAGATTTAAAACGAGTATACATAGTTTTCTACTTCTTATTTCTGTCTGTTCACATTATTCGTAATACTTCATACTCCTGTATTGATAATTACGTTACACACTTAATTCATTACACCTAATCACTAAAGTTTTATAGAAGAATTATTACTTCAGCTAAATAAATCAACTTTTTTTCTCTACTATGCAGATCCAAGCCAGCGAAGCCAAGACAGCAACCGAAAAAATCCGCAGCGCCTAGTAAGACCGGTTGGCATGACAGCGATTCCGAAGACGAAGTCTACGATAAGACTGTCAAGAGCCCGCAGACCCTGCAGTCCGTTCTAACACGGCGAGTGGCGGACGGTGTCGTGAGGCGTACAGCCAACTTAGACGGCGATGTATTCGTAGAGGTGAAGGTATACAACACCGCGGATATAGCTTTCGTTGATCCAAAAGATAGATGGGAGCACGCTGTCTTACTGTTAAAGTTTAGAGCAGACGGTGACGCTCCTGAGTTGCGCTCACTAAAAGGTTTTTTGAAAAAGTGCAAAGCGCACTTTACAGCTGAAGGCAAATTTATTCCTAATAAGAAAATTTAAAATGTTTTACTACCTGTTTAATAGTTTTAATAACATAAGTAAGTTTTGCGCTTCCTAAAACATTTCTTAAAAAGTGCAAAGCGCACTTTACAGCTGAAAGCATTTTTTCTAATAAGGAATTTTAGTTCTTTTTATAACTTTGATTAATACTTTTTTTAACATAAGTAAGTTTTGCGCTCACTAAAAGATTTCTTAAAAAGTGCAAAACGGACTTTACATATGATAGCAATTTTTTATAATTTGACAAGTTTTGTCTTTTTTACATTAATACTATAATTGTTTTTTTCTTAATAACAAATGTTCTATGTTATTCAATTACCGCATATTAACTCTCTTTCCATCAACCATTCGATTTATTTAAATCTAATCTACAATAATCTAAAATTTATGTAATATAAAGTTACAATTGTATTTTGAATTAAACTATAAAATAAACTTATATTTATGAGTTAAATAATTATTTTACTCTTCACTCATACCTACCTATCATATTAGTAAATTTTATTGCATATTTACTGTAAATATGACTAATAAAACAGTCTACTGCACTGTTTGCGATTTATCAGTAAAGAGTCGCGCTTTCTCAAGTCATCTTAGAAGTAATATACATAAAAACAATTATTCTATCGATATTAGTAATGATATTCAAAATATAGGTGGGGCGTTCAGAAATAGAATTGCTTCATACAGAGTGCTGCCTATGGTCGCAGATGGAGATGACCATGCAGTAACGCTACCAATGGAATTCTTACAAGGTTTAAGATCTCGTGTAAAACATCTATTAGCCGCAAGACGCGCTACATATAATTCAATCAAAGTTAACTTTGAGTTGTTTGCCGAATTTAATCTACCTTCAACATTAAACAACGATATAAAATCATTTTCTACTGAAAACTTTATATTACATAACTATTATAATTTTAACGAAATTTTTTCCAAAGTCGTTTGTACTATTATTAATAAAATAGATGAATTTCAAGAAAGGGACAGCGGCTGGACATTTCTACGCAATTTGTACTTAGAAGTAAACATCAATAAGTACAATCCTTTGAGAGGTGCTAGATTTATTGAATTACCGAAATCTATAAAATTAAAACGCGCCTGTGTCAATGTACAAAATAATGATGAGTTTTGTTTTTTGTGGTGTATAATGGCTGCATTATTTCCAGCTGTCAACAATCCACATAGAATATCTTCTTATCCCAGATTTGAAAATAAACTTTATATCAAAAATATGACTTTTCCCGTTGGTTTCTCGGACATCAAAATCTTTGAAAAAAATAATCATCTAATTAGCGTCAATGTATACGGTCTTGGAAAAAAGTCAACAATTGTGGGTCCTTTATACAAAACTAACCATAAAAGAAAACATCATGTCAATTTGTTACTATTAGAAAAAGGTGAATTTCGTCATTATTGCCTCATAAAAAATTTGAGTAAATTACTGAGACCTCAGTTAACAAAACATGCCGGAAAAATATATTTTTGTGATGAGTGCATGATATTTTTTAATATAAAACAAAAATTTGATGACCATATTTGTGGTGGGGTTCGAACAGTTTTACCTGAACCAGGAACTGTAATTCAATTTAATAATTTCGAAAGAATGCAAGATATGCCATTTGTTATATACGCTGATTTTGAATCTTTATTAGTTGAACCCGAATCAAAAAATCATGACTCGAAATGTACATCTATTATGCAGAAACATGTACCAGCAGCATTTGGCTATTATATCGTCTGTTCTTTTAATAGCTCTCTCAATAAATATGTGTCTTATCGTGGGAAAGATTGTATCGAAAAATTTCTGAAATTTCTTGGTAAAGACGTAAAACAAATATACAAGATTTTGAAAACTCCAATTCCTATGTCTTCATTAACACCAGATGAGCAAGAAAATTTTAATACATCAAAATTTTGTTTTCTCTGCGAAAAATTGTTACTTGATGACAAAGTAAAAGATCATTGTCACCTAACAGGAACATACCGTGGAGCGGCTCATTCTTACTGTAACCTTAAATATCAGTTACCAAAATTTGTTCCAGTATTTTTTCATAATTTGTCCGGATACGATAGTCACTTATTTATTCGAGAGTTAGGTGAAATGCAAGGCAACTTAAAGGTAATTGCGAAAAACAAGGAAAACTACATATCATTTACAAAATTTTTTAATACAGGTTATCAGGAATATATACCGGTGCGGTTTGTGGATTCATTTAAATTTTTAGGTACTAGTTTAGAAAAACTTGCTGCAAACTTAAACGAAAGTGACTTTAAGCACTTATCAATTTTTTTTCCAGAGAAAAAGCATTTTGATCTAGTAAGACGAAAAGGTGTGTGTGTACCCATACGAATATATGACTAGTTGGAATTCGTATAAAGAACTTAGTTTACCATCGCGAGATTGTTTCTATAGCCATTTAACTAACGACTCTGTTTCAGAGTCTGATTATCGTCATGCAAATCAAGTTTGGAAAACATTTTGTTTAAAAGATCTCGGTGAATACACGGACTTATACCTAAAAACAGACGTAATTTTACTGGCAGATGTTTTTCAAAATTTCCGTATAACTTGTAAAACAAATTATAAATTAGACCCAGCATTTTATCTAACAGCACCGTCTTTAAGTTTTGATGCAATGTTATTGATAACTAAAGTAAAACTTCAACTTATAAACGACCTAGAAATTATACGCATGATACAACAGGGTATTCGTGGAGGAATCTGTTTGTGCTCTACCAGATATGCAAAGGCAAATAATAAATATTTGGATAATTATAATTCATCCTTACCCGATAACTATTTGCTGTATATAGATTGTAATAATTTGTATGGTTATGCTATGTGCTCTTATTTACCCTATTCAGATTTTACGTTAATGAACCAATCTGAAATTAATGAACTTAATATTCTTAGTGTACCCGATGACTCACAATATGGTTATATCTTGGAAGTTGATTTGGAATATCCTGAACATCTCCACGATGCTCACAATGACCTACCATTTTGCCCACAAAAATTTACACCACTAGCATCTAAATCTCCAAAGTTAATTCCTAATTTATACGATAAATTTTATTATGTAATTCATTATGTTCATTTAAAAACATGTGTACGATATGGATTGATATTAAAGAAAATTCACAGAGTAATAAAATTTAAACAACATCCATTTTTAAAACAGTATATTGATTTGAACACAAAATTACGTCAAAAGGCTAAGTCAACATTTGAACAGGACTTTTTTAAATTATTAAATAATAGTGTTTTTGGAAAAACACTAGAAGATTCTGAGAAAAGGGTTAATATTCATTTAGTGAATCGATGGACTGATACAAGAAACAAAACAAATAAAACTTACTCAGCTGAACAACTAATATCAAAACCAAATTTTCATAGCTGTACTATATTTTCAGAAAATTTTGTAGCTGTACAAATGAGACCCGAGTCAGTTATCTTAGATAAGCCTATTTACATAGGGTTTACAGTATTGGAAATGTCTAAACACCATATGTATGATTTTCACTATTCTATTATGAAACCATTCTATGGGAAAAGTTTAAAGCTTTGTTATACAGACACTGATAGTTTTTTATATTCCATTGAGACAAAGGACGTATACAAAGATATTAAATGTTTTTTTCAATCATACTTTGACACGAGTAATTATAAAAATAACAACCAGTATGGAATCTTATGTCAAAATAAAAAAATACCTGGGCTCTTTAAAGATGAATTCGGAGGAGATCTGCTTTTGGAATTTGTGGGTCTTAGGTCAAAGCTATATTGTATTAAAACAAAAGAAAAGGAAATAAAAAAAGCTAAAGGTGTCAAAAAATCTGAAATAAAAAGCTTAAATATAAAAGATTATAATGATGTTTTGATGTATAATACATCTCTGAAGAAAAGAAATATTTTATTTAAATCTCTTAAACATGAACTTTTCACACAGTCAGTAGAAAAAGTTGCACTCTCTGCTAGCGATGATAAACGCATAATACAAAAAAATAAAATTGATACCTTATCTTGGGGTCATCAATCAAGTTGGTTTTAAAATAAAATGTTAACGCTTTTGTATGACGAATGGTCGATGGAAATGAATGAAAAAATGTTTAACTATAATTTAAGGTAAACTTGTGTATCAGCAAGATGCTGAAGATTTTATTTTGTATATTGTCTATACATATTCATTATGATTTATAATAAACATCTATAGTACCATATTTAGTTGATACCTTATTTGGGGTCATCAATTAAGTTGGTTTTAAAATAGATATATTGTTATTGTTACTCTTTTGTATGACAAATAGTCGATGGAGACGACTAAAATGTGATTTACTGTAATCAAAAATAAACTTGTGTATCCGCAATATGCTAAAGATATTATATTGTATATTGTCTTTTTTAATTATGATTTATAATAAACACCTATTATACCATATTTAGTTGTTTTCTTTTCATATGCTACTTTTAAAATATAAAAAAAACACTACTAAATGTATTCGGCGTGCGTGATAGACAGTATTTAAAATAAGCAGGCGTTCAAAATACAATTTTACTAGCTATGCCCATGGGCTTCACTCCCCGTGGGAATTCCAGAATAAAAACTATCCTTTGTCCTTCTCTGGGTCTTAAACTATATCCATACCACATTTCATCTAAAACGGTTCTGTGGTTGAAGCGTGAAGAGGTAAAAAACAAATATACAAACTCACTTTTGTATTTATAATACTAGCTGTGCCCACGGGCTTCGCTCCCCATGGGAATTTCAAGGTTAAGAGTACCCTATGTCCTTCCCCAGTCTCAAACTATATTCATACCAAATTTCATCAAAATCGGTTCAGTAGTTTGAGCGTAAAGAAGTAACAAACAAACAAACACACAATATGAACAACGTTTCGGCGCGCTCACGCCTTATCACATTGTTTTTATAACTGAGACCAGATGTTTACATTTAGGATTGCTGCCGCGACAATTCTGAGAAGCTATTGAGCCAAACTAGCGACTTAAGCATAATGGAGAGATTTATGATGTTTATATTATTTTTTGTTGGCGCCTAAAGCAGCCGGTGTGGAAAAAATTTGTTCGTGCGAATTGAAAAATCTGTAATGAATATTTGGAAGTCGTAAAGTATTAACACCTTATGTATTTATATTCTGCAGTATATAAGCTTTATAATGAGGGTAAAACATAGGTATAGGTGCCTAGTAAAAAAAGAATTACTCGTATATAAGGTCTAACCTGAAAAATAACATGCTGAAACTATTTGACGGGTGAATTGAGGCCATGATACTGAACAACTTTCTTGAAGGAACATGTATCGAAATATGAAAAGTAATTTTTGCCCACCCATACAAGTTGACTGATTAGCGATCCAAGTTTGTATGAAAAGCCAAAAATTATTTTTCATTTTTCGACATATGTTCCTTGGGAAAAGTTGTTCAGTATTACGGGCTGAAATCACTCTTAAAATAGTTTCAGTATATTTTGTTAGACCTTATATATGTGAGGTAGCTTTTTTTTTTTCAATTTACGTTTTGCGCGATGTTTGAAAAAATAATGTAAAGAGATTATTGTATTTAGCTATTTTATTTTTAGTTTATGGTATATGTTATATATTCAACAATACTAAAGGTATAATTATAAGTATATATTTTAGGAAGGAATCATGTATGAAATATGATAGCTATTCGAACTTAACACCTGGCTAGTGGAGATGAACATGTCTATTCTTGTTTGGTTTGCGAAGAACGTCGAGTTTTGCAATACAATCATAATGTATATTATTATATAAAAGACTCGTGCTGTTTATAATCGTCTTTCAGTTGTTATTGAACAGCCAATCTGCGATATATCATCGTCTGCTAAACCGATTCAAACCCACTGCGGTTTATAACTTAATGTAAGTAGACATATTTTTTCTTTAATATCACTTAATGTCTAAATATTATATGTGTTACTTATTATTAAATGTATGTTTTGTTCTTTACAGATCATGTTGGACTCACAAGAAACTTGCATATTGTGCTCTCAATACGCTCAAGATCCCAACGAAGGTCTTACAGAAGACTTACAGTTCATTCATGTGCTGAGAGATCGAGCTGCAGAACTTAAGAAAATCGAAGATAAGAAGGAGGCTGCGTTGAAGAGAAGCAAGGAACTTGCATCATCGTCTTATGTAATTAAAAAGGCGCGAAAGGGCATCCGGGTGATTAAAATTCAGATCTTGGATCTAGAGAACGAGCGTGAGCGCGTCCCAACATACAGTGCTTTGTCTCCTTCAAGTTCTCCAACTCAACGCCAAGACGATGATAGTGTGGTGTTAAGTGCGCAATATGTGATCAGTGACTCATTTGATGAAATATTGGAATTGACTGAAAACGTAATTAGTAAGATAAGTAAAAAACTTAGTAGTGATAATTTTGATTAAGTACTTATGCTGTAAATAAACTTAGTTAATTTTAATATATGTGTGTATATACTTATTTATATTAATAAAAATGATTGTATTTAATTAAGTAATAAATAAAAGATAGTATATAATTTTTTTGTGATAATTAAGATTAAGTATGTCTTTGATTTAGTAATAGTTATATAAACATATTTTAATATAAATGATATAATGTATTTGTAGAATTAATTGAGTAATAAATAAAAGATGGTATATATTTTCTTGTTTTATTATTATCCATAACCATGAACTATATTTACAAAAAATATTCTATTTTCTATCAACTATACTAAAAAAATCTTATAGTTATAACATTATTTTATTTTCCATCAACCATTTCTTTATACATAAAACATTTTTTAGTGCACATTGTCTTAGATGAAAAATACAATTTAATGAAAAAGATCCTTTACAATACTTAGCTTGAAGCTCTTTTAAATTTGGAATATTTTTATTTGTAATATCTTCAATATTTTGGTGGTCACATAACTGCTGAACCCACAACACTTTTTCTTCACCTTTCACAATAATTTTTCGTCCATTTAAATAAGGTTTTATAATCCTATGAAATTCTTTGTAATCGACAAATCCAGAGCCCCATCGATATCCGAGATTTTTTTCGATCCACCGAACACGTTTCCTTTCTTCAGGGGTAAGTTGGGAGAAAGCATAAGGCGGTTTTATTAAAAATATATGAGTATGCTCTTCAGTAGCTATTGCAAATTCCTTTACAATGAATTCATTGCTAGGGTTTTTGAAACCTTGTAGATCTACGACAATTGTGTTTTTATTCATGATATCTTTTTAACAATGTTGCTCAAAGGCTTGTATTCAAATATGCAATCGTTTAATATCAAGCAATATGCTGCTGTCTGATCAGGTATTTCTTGGTCAGCTTCAATTTCTACTCTCACGTCTATAGAGCCCTTCAATGTTTCCTGCTGACGGGAACAGTCGATAACAAATAATGGAGAAACGTCTTTGAATTCTTTTAAGCTCAACAAAGGTTCTGCTCGACGTCCATAATAAGACTGCTGAAATCTTGCATATTGTTCGTATAATAAAGAAAACTTATTTTCTGAGAAACTTATGTTCAATCCTTCATAGGGGTAATACGATGAATTTAAAAAAACTTTTATATCACGAATATTACAGTGATCGAATTCTGCCATTGACGTTTGTGGTTGATGTTTACGATTGGTTTGGAACCCAATAATAACAAACCGTGGTTTCTCAGTTTGCGATGTAGTTTTAATTGCCCAAGTGTGTTTACGAGTTCTGGGGAGTAATGGGTATTCATAGAGATCCCAATTCCGGAAAGCTAATGTAATAGCACGATCTTTTTCCAGATGTTTCAATAAATTAATTCTTTCACGATCAGATACTTTGACGTGTGGAACTCGCCAAACTATTTTATTAATAACTATATCATCAACAATTTCTTCATTATTTAATATTAATGCATTAAGGTTACTGTTGCTTCTTAGTAACACTAACTCATGTTTGCAATTTATTATGATTTTTTCGTAATCTTCCGCGAAGCCTAATATTCTGTTTAATGGTATTGAAGCAGAGAATGAACCGTCATGAACATTAGTTGTACCAGTAGGAGACCACCCCCATACTTTTGCAGATTTTGATTCATTTTCATTTAAGGAAAGATATGATTTTATGGTTGTAGTAATACCAGCATTTTTTATTCTATCTATTTCAACTCCATTTAATTCATACCGAATATCTTGAAATAAAAATAATGCAGGATTGTTGACAAAGCTAACACTTGAAAGTACTTCTTTTGTTTTACTATTGTATACGTTTGCTTTACCTTCAATGTACAATGTGCTGAGAGAGGGTAATATGTTCAAGTCTTGTTGGTTAATAGGGATTCGGATTTCATCATTCTTGTTGAAACTTGTCACGTACGGCTTGTATGAATGAAATTCGAAACTTTCCACGCTGTTGTCGTAGGCTGTTGGTTGAGATATATTTAAAATATTCATTTTAATAATCCTACCAATTTCAAATATTCTTGGTTAGTTTTTGAAAGCTTCGTCTGTGAAGAATGGAGAGGTCTTCTTTTCTGAGATGTTTTCTTGAAACTAACTTGAAGAGAGGATGGAATAGGGTTTTTATTAAAATTAATCATTTTCTTCTGAAATGTAAATACAGCTGAACCTCCTCACCGCGTAAATTGATTTGATTGTTTTCAGCGTCTAGCAATCTGATATTCAGATCAGTAATCGAATTTTGGTTGATTGGGAAATATATTATATTCTTGGGAATTTCAATAATGCGATAACCAGGTGGTACGTTAGGCACAAATTCATGAATTATGTGACTAGGTTTTCCGTTTACAAAAGATCCGCTCACTACATCACATTCGATGCGCACGAGAGTAGTAGATATAATGCTGACAGGATAACGAGATTCAGTACTTTTATTAGCTTTAACAGTCTCTTTTCCGAATCCTAAGATTCTACCAATTGAATCACGTTTTTCAAAATAAATATCTTTGGAACAGAAAATATTAGTTTTCAGTGTATTGTTATTACAAGTAAGTTTAAAGGAAGCATTTGTAATATTACTACTTAAAAAATCTTGTATATCTTGAAGTTCATAAGACCCTTCTGGAATCTCGATAACTTCATTTCCATAATATAATTTATTATTTCTCTCGTCTATGTTGGGAATCGAATTAAAAGTAGAAAAGTATAAAAGACCACATTCATAATCTCCAAGTAATTCTAGAGTTGGTGAATAGTTTGTTGTCAAGGAGCTTCCCACCCCAGTTATTGACACAGTGAAAGACATGTTTGTACTAAAAAAAAAATTTTTTTTATTCACTTAAATACATTTTTCCAAAAATTTATTAAAAAATTCAAGCAATGATGTCCACAGTTCGTGGATCCGAAGTTCTGATGTTGAATGTAATTATATTTAATGGGTGTATTTTTCAAATATTTTATTAACTCTAATGGTGGTTTTAGATTGCCAAAACTATCAAAATATTCAGAATAATTATCAAGCTTCGCGTAGGCTACCCAGTGAGTTCCAGGGTTATTACAACTATCAAGGTTGAGTATTGCGCACTCTATTTTTCTTGGTTTCGTAGGTAAAGAATCTCTCATAAACACACCACGAAAATAAGGTATATCGTTAGCATACTCTAATAAATCGAAATTAGTAAGTGGTCGTTTGGGTAGCCATTTCATTAGTTTTTTGAATTTTTAAGATATAATCCCGCTCCTTTTTTACTATGCTTGATGTATAATCCTTTTCCAAGAGCAACTGCTTCCATTGTTTTGTTGTGTCGTGCAGACTCTTGAAGATTCTGTTTAGCCACTTTGTAATCATTTACAGCTTTTGCTATACCTGCAGCTCCACCAGCTAGTGAACCGAGAGCCGATAATCCAGCAAAGATGGGAATCAAAGGCAAAAATCCACCACACTTAGGAATAGGTATATAGCGTGGTAAGCGCATACCACTTTTGTTTGTAAATATTTTCTTTGCAGCTGCATAAGCATATTTAATAGCAGTGTTTTTGTCTTTACGTTTAATTTTTTTCAAACCAGACTGTATTTTTTTCACAATTTTCATAAATGATTGCGCTCCTGCGCCTGCTTTTAGTTTTGCTTTCATAGCATTTTTTACAATCCATGAGGCAATTTTTTCTCTTTTACCTGCATTTTTGGATTTTAACCTTTGTTTTGCCATGTTTAAAAGTTCTAAATCAGCGTTATGTCGAATGTTAATATCACTGTTATTATACGCAATATCGTGATACATGCACGCCCTATCTAAATCGTTAATACCTCGGTCACCTCTTAATAACCTTTTCTGTAATTTGGTTCCTGGACCGCAAAACTGATATCCGGGTAAATGTAGTTCAAACGGTAACTTATCAATTAAACTGTTAATAATACCACTTCCTTTCTTCATGAATAAGCCGAAACTGATGTTTAACCTTCCGATACTTGACTTATATTACTGCAACAGCGCACTTTTGTCGACCCAACTGTTTTCGGAATCACTTAGTCCTAACCATTTTACAAACAATTTAGTTCCTTTTCTTTTTATAACTTTTTCAATGAGATAAAGATCAGGAAACTTAGTCTTCTGTAATTCATAACCGTAAAATGTTCCCAAAATTAGTTGCTTATGTTTGTCTTCTATTTGATAAGTAGGTGGTTTGGTACAAGTTACTTTTTTAACAGTAAATATTTCCGTTGACCAGTTAGGGGTGTAACCTTTACTAAAATCTCCTTTATACTTACTAATTCGAACATGATCACCAACATGAAACAGGGATTTCGTGATATGTTGTTTTTGAGTTTTATTTATATTAGCCTTGACTAAAGTCTCATTATACTTATTAACGTCTATTGGTTTAAACTTTGTTATGCTATGGGGTGTCCTGTTATAACGTTGAACAACGGATTTCAAATTACTGCCTAACCATTGATACTGTCCATAAAGACTAAATAATTTGTATAGATGACTTTTTAATGTTCTTATTACTCGCTCAACTATCGATGCTTTTTTTACAGAATAAGTGGAATAATGGTTTATTTTATATTTGCCCATCAATCTTTGAAAATGTTCATTGTAAAACTCTTTACCTAAATCTGTTTGCAAATTGCTTGGTTTTCGAGTTGATTCAGTCAATATATGTCGCATTGCATCTGTAACACAGTCCTTTGTTTTGGCTTTAAGAGGATTCACCCAAACATATTTCGATAAAGCGTCAATAACAACCAATATGTATTTGTATCCTTTATTAAACTGTGCATATTTTTGTAAGTCTATAAGATCAGCTTGCCACAAATCATCCATTCCTTTTATAATTGTACAACGACGTGGAAAATTCCTTCTCGCTGATCTATGGAGCTCGTCAACTATATTCCGTTTACTCATTTTTATTTAACCTTGACATCATTGAATCTATATCAGTTTTTGTATAGTATGTGGAACTTATATTAGACGAAACAGCTTTTTCTAAACCACTAAGATAATTTTTTACATTTGTTTGTATTTGTTTTAATTCAGCTCTTAAATCTTGAATTTCTTTATCCAAATAGGCTTTGTTAACCGCGTCGTTATCTTCCTTTGGATGTAACAATCCCTTTAATCTTGTTAGTTTTAGATTGTAATCTCCTGTTTCCGATTTGGTTAATAGGTCGTTTAGAGAGTCAAAATATTTAGAAACTCTTAAACGCTTATGAACGTGGTGACCGAATTTGTCTATATTCATTGCAATATAATATAAGTATATAGAGCGAATATTATATGTAAACTGCTCAAATCTCTTAATGTATGCTCTTTATATATTCCTAAATTCTCTCGATACTACTAAGATATAATACTACTTAATTTTCCCAGTGAATGCTCTTTAAGTTGTACATTCACTATCCCAGCTTCTTGTAATTCTGTTATAATTTCAATAATTTCGTTATCTAATCCTGTGTTGCCAGCTGCCCGTGACCCTAACAATAATTTTAGTCGTTCTACTAACTCATTAGGATCATTCCAATAAACCAAATCAGTATTTTTTTTAAGATTTTTCAACAGCTTCATACCTGACCCCTTTGAAAGACTCTCAGTACTAGTGGTTACAGTTCTAGTAAATTTAAATAGAGGTTTAATGATGTTCGTGTATTTAAAACCTTTATTACTATTAATAGGCTTCTTAGGATCGTAGTTACGTCGATGAGCATTGGTTTCCAATAACAACAATTTGTAATATTGTAAATCTTCATCTGTAATTAAATCCATGTTTGGTATTTTCTTGAAAAGTAATTCTTTTAAACCCGGTGTCTTTTTAATAATACGAGTTCCTATTTTCCATGTTACATCTTGGTCGAAGATACGTATGTTGCCTAGCAAGACTTTTCCGCGATCATGTCTGATACCAAAAGGAATATCATTAAGTGCTTCGGATGACCAAGACATATCATCATGATGTGTTTGATCTTTAGAGGTCGGTGATGAGCGAACAGATTTGAAGGACTCATCACTTAGGTTGTGTTCAGAGGGTGATACAGTAAGGGTTTTGTTAGAATTGTGTTCATGAGAATCATAGTTTTCTTCATCGTGTTCTTCCTCGTCAAATGGTTCATCTAAGTCTTCTTTAGTAAAAAATGATTCTTCATTTTCACTTAACTTCCTTATTTTTGTTTCGGGTATATAATTCTCCTCTTTTTCTTCGTCATATTTTCTAATGTTTTTACTTGACAGTTGATTAAGTGGATCAACGATAGGTTTGAATATTGTTTCTAAAGCCATGTTGCTCGCGTTTTTTGTATCTCTTATCAAACCCACCTTTCTTTTTACAGCAGCTGCGGATTTCACGATTTGTTTTTTTATTTTTTTCTCCATTTTATGATCCGTTCTTGTTCAGAATCTCACATAAAGTGAGTTGTTATCATAATGACAGTTTCTTTTTAATGCTAATCTATAACTATAAATGTATCAAATTTCATCCTGTAACATCCTTTATTTCGCTCACAATCCTTATTTATTACAACATAACCATACAGTTCTTTCCATACTGTTGAACACAATTCACGGAATTGATACCATGACATATCAGAACGCACGTGTTCTTCATAAACGTGTTTTAAATTGACATCATCCTGTTTGAATAATACAATAAGGTTTGCATTATCTCTCACGAGTTGCTTCGGTATTTTGGTATAAGTTTGATTAAGATAAAAACAGTCAATATTCTTATGACGTCCCATAGCGAAATAATCCCGTATATTATTTTGATTTTCACAGGCAACATCGTCAAATATTATAATAGAGTTTGGATCAGCTTCTTGCGGATTCAACACTTCAGTATTATGACTATATTTTTTAAACGATACACCTGGCACCATATTTAATACTTTTTCTAGAAATAAGTATTTTGGTTGGTATAAAGATTTTGAATATACGTACAGATTACGAAATCGTAGACCATTTTCATGCAATAATAAGCTTATCACTAAATTTGTCTTTCCACAACTTGATGGTCCGCATACAATGCAACGTATTGTATTTGGCAACAAGTTGCCATGTCGCTTAACCCCATTCGTCAGCATAGTAGGGCAAATACATTGTAAGTTTAAGGATTCTTTTTGTTTTATAAATTTCATAATTAGACAATTTAATTAACTTGACTGTCACCTTTGCTGTATCTTAACAAAATGAAAAGTTACAACTTTGCTATTATATTTATTAAAGGTGCCCACGAATTAGATCACCAGCATGAGCAAACGGCCTTGGTAAAGCGATTATCCATTGCATAATGCACTATTGTCAGATCTTTTAGGTTTCAGCAATTTTATATTGCTAAAACTCAGTGTTTCTGAGTGTCTAGTGAAACATGTCACATGTGTGTTACATGTAAATTTGCTAGAGTTAAAATTCTAAAAGTGGTGTAATGTGTTGCGGATCGAGTTGAAAATTAAAATTGGTAAGTTTTACACAAATATCTCTTACGCGACTTTCGAAATATAGTGTTATATGTGAAGTTACGTTGATTTTTAGGTGCTCTTTTATTATACGATTCAAAACACGTCATTGAGCGATTGAAAATAAGCTCTAAAGGTAAAGTAATTCCCAGATATTAAATGGTGACTTTGAAACTCAGTTTTATACGCCATTGAGGGAATAAAATGACCGAAAATGGCGTATAAAACTGAGTTTCAAAATCACCATTTAATCCCTACTTATGGGACATGACCTTTATACCGCGGTAGTTGCTGCACTCTTGCACCGATCCCTTTCCTTTCCTACATAAAAGTAAGTATATTGAGTTATTAATCGTAATGTAGCGTGCGCTATTTACTGACAAAAATTATATAGGTATTCACTTAGGTGAGTCTATACACAATTAATACATTTTATCTACGCACATATCATAAGTGCTCTAAAATCATAGGTAACGACCAGCATTACCAACCAGTAAGAATTAACGGAGACGTAATGATAACATTACCTACTGAAATCAGTAGGTAATGTAAATTTAAACTCATTACCTACTGAAATCAGTAGGTAATGAGTTTAAATTTGGAACAGCTCTCTAGTTCAAATGAGTATCTATTCTAGTATCTAGATATTAAAACAGTTATAAAGACGAATGCCAAATTCAGTATATTTTTTAATTTTGACGAAAAATATTTATATGACAAATGTTAAAGGAACAGTAGCAAAGGGTCGGCCTCGGCGAACATTCTGCGAACAAATTGCAGGCGTTCTAAAAAAGGGAGAGGTAAAAAGTACCCGTAACCGAAGGGCATGTATGAAGAGATTGATGAGTTTAGATGAAGCAAAAGAGGCTTGTTAGGATCGTAGCAAGTGGAGGTCCATAGTCTCTGCCTACCCCTGCGGGAAACAGGCGTGATATTATGTATGGATGTATGTATTTTATAATATAAATCGCACGACATTTGATCTCGAGTGACACAAGAATAGGGGCGTTCATTCGTTTGTCTATGATTTAAAAAAATTACAGGTTCAAATTTCGAAACGCTGCTATTCCGAGTTGTCAATTGTTTGCTGATGTTTTACTGTCTACGAGTGTTTGTGAAAAGTTGAAATGAATTATGTTCACTATTATTATTATGTGTGTAGATAAAGTAGTGTATGCAACTATACATAATTAGGCATTACAACACTCATGTGATGTTATTATGAAACCCGCATTCGTGTTGTAATGCCCTTCATTATGTACAGTCGTATAAACTACTATTATAAAAGTTCCTAGGAACATACCTGTCGCTGGATTGAACCATAACAAAATCAGTCTGCTGAGTATCGTGGGCGACTCCAAGTGACCAAGGTGTATGAGACGACATAAACCTTCCACTATTATCAGCCGGTACGTTGCACACTGTCAAAAAATATTTTGTAACAATAAAATATACATAAAAATATGTATATATACAAGTGTGTCATAAGTCTGCACCTATTAAATCACTTTTATAGTATAACACATTTATTTTTCTGTTGATAGCATTATAAACCTTGCACTATTTAAATTGGTAGCATTCTTACTATATCACTGATTCAGGAGGGCACATTTATACGGATATGAGAGTGTGAGTTTACTTACAGAACTATCCATTATCTTGAGAAGAAGTTCGATGACTGTACTATGGTTCGGTGATAGAGATAGCGCTGATTCTGATATATTACCTGCAAACAAAAAAACAAATACAATACTTTGCCTTCGTGACTTTTATGAACGTGACCTAACCTAACAGGCTTTTGGCATACCGTCGTCATCAATAGCATCTATCGTGTGGTAAGTGCTGCGGCGGCTCTTGTTGACCTTGGAGTCTTGTTCAGTACCCTCATCTTCGAAGATCCGGGCTCCGTGCACGCACAAGAGGTCTACGATGCAACGCAGTACTGTCGACACTGTCGGTTCGTTCGATGTGTCTATCAACTGCAAAATTAGGTAGTCGTTAGGGCTCAGAAATAATATAAGGATTACATACAGAAAGGAATCTCCTGGACGGGTGAGAGGTGCGGAGACGGGGAACGGGGACGCATATTACGCAGGACCTTAAGAGATTTCGTTCTGTATGTAATACTCTTATTAATTCTGTGGTTATGGTTGATAGTTAAGTAAGGGTTAAAAACTAAATTATTGGACCTGAAACGATGGCGCCACCGAAGTGTTTTGACTTTGGGTGTTATCCGCAATATGGCGCGGTCCCGTCACTTATTTTGTTTTTCTTTTTACATTATTATGGCACCACCGCATTTTTTAATCTATTGTTGTGGGCAGTGTCATTGTAAATTACATACATTGATCAAGTTGCACGAATTGTCATAGAATATACAGACTCCCGCATTCAAATGAACACTTACATGTGTAAAGAAGAATGCCTTATTCTCCTTGGCGAATTCTGGATCCAACATCCCATATAGCGCGACGGTCTCCAGAGCATTATCCAGAACTTCGGGATTTTGTAATATTTCCACCTAAAACGTTTAAGTTATTTGAAATAATAATATTTTTTTACTATGGCTGAAAACGTCAGTTTTCACACGCATGAGACCTTTTATTTAACGCGTGAGGCATCGAAACACAAAACGTATAAGTTTCCAAGTCACCGCTCGCATAAAGCAGGTTGCTCTTTGGAATTTTTGAAACTATTTTATCAAAACTTAAAAATTTCTACAAAAAGAAATTGAATAAAAAACAGCGTGAAACCCAACAGATTCTCCATGAAGGTTTCTTTGACATTTGTAGCCAGTGGTTCACCACAGGTTGCAAATCCGTCGGTTGGTTGACTGGTAGAAAATGCTATTAGCATTAAGTCAGCCTTTTGTACCGTGTTGTTTTGGTAAATAAAATAAAATATAAACTTAGCTCTAAGTAAATGATCTCCAACTACTCAGACCAAATAAAAAAAAACTACAACTATCATAAAATCGAAAGAAAAGTGATACAAATATCCAAAGATAAATAAATGATTTTCGACTTTGACATGAGAAGAGATAAATGAAATGGCTGTTTACCTCCAGTTCCCTGAAAATCATTTGTAACATAGGAGTGATAGTGTTGAGCTGGGGTGTGTCCAGAGCGCAGTTCAGTATAGTGAGGCATTTGTTCAGTGTCTCAGAGTCTGAGATCTTCTCTTTGATAGTCTGGAAGAGAACACAGGTGTTACATACAAATTATATAATTACAAGAGAACACAGGTGTTACAAACATATTATATAATTACAAGTGGTTTTGGTGGAGGCTTATGTCTAGCAGTGGACTTCCTGTAGCTGATATGGTTTAACGGCTCTCCAATATTATAAGGTGTAACAAAATATACTGAAACTATTTTAAAGGGTGAATTTAGTCCACGATAGTGAAAAATATTCCCCAAGAAACATATGTCGCGATATGAAAAATAATTTTTGTCTTTCCACACAAACTCAGATCAGATGATCGGTCAATCAACTTGTATGGGAGTTGTTTAGTACCATGGACTGAATTCACCCTTAAAATAGTTTCAGTATATGTGTTATTATTTTGTTGTTGTAGACCCTTAATGAATATACTGATATTTTTTTTAAATTATCAAATTCCTAAATGGTGTTTCTATGGACCTACCGTTATAGGTGCTGGCGGAGCAGCGGGCGCGGGAACGGTCAGCTCTTCTAGTTTCTTCTGAATATCTTCAACCTAAAAATAAATAAAAACATTAACTAAATTTTCTTGTAAAAATATTTTCCATAGCAGTTTCAAACTTTTGGCTGATCGGTATGGCCATATATCATTTGTAAATAAATACCTTAGCCTTGCATTCTGCAGCCAGAGCATAATTTTGGTCTCTAACGGCCTCTTCTTGAGCTTCTATTGCTACGTTGAGCGATACGCGGAGTCTCGCTCTCTGTGAAATAAAAAAAAGTTATTTTTATTTATATTGTGGCTATTCGTTTTTACAACGAATTTTAGTTGAGGTTGGGATTGAGATAAGTTTATCACTTAGGGGAAGAAGACTAGGTGCTCATTGCCGCAGACAAGAATAGTAGTCTTAAATATCATATTTAAAATTTGCCGTTTCTAATTTTAACTTAAACGAGAGTTTATGAATGACACACACTTTTGTTACTTTTAAGAATACTGTATCTTACTTAGGCAATAAGTTTCATCATCATCTGCCTCACTTTATCCCATTATGTGGGGTCGGTACATTATGTCTTTTTCTTCTACAGTTCTCTATTTTCCGTAATACTAACATCTTCTATTACCCCCATATCTTGCCTTACACACTCCAACCACCACTTTTTTAGTTTTCCCCTTCCCCTATTTCTATTTACTTTCATATTTAAAGTTCTTTTTGTTCAGAATCAGAATCAGAAATCTTTATTTGCCAGAACACATTTTTTTTATTTATTTATTATCGTATAAAAAATCTTACAAAACATTGAGTAGGTATTAACTTAGCATAGCGAAACCACTAAGGTTTGAAATTATACTAAGAATTAAGTTTACGTCAATCAAATACAAGTTTTACACAAATCATATAGACAATAAACCATCCTGCGTCCTGTAGATAATTAATTGCTTACAATACATAAAAAGAAAAGAAAAGAGAAGAATTGGACAAATACATATGGTTCGGTTATCAATCATCGTTACAACTATACACATTTTGAAGCGAACTAAGGAAATGCTCTTTAAGTTTATATGTAATATTTTTTGTTGTCAACTTATCCCGTAATTCCGTAGGTAGTTTATTAATGAGTCGAGTGACCATATAATCAGAGGTACGTCTGCCGTATTCATTGTTTACGCGAACCGGTCTGCTACTTAGGTGACGTCGAGCTACCGATCGGGTGTATACAGAGTGTTCCGGTTGTGGCTGAGTATTGATTATGAAGAACAGTTTTTTTAATAACATAAGTTTTACCTGGGAATGGACGGGCAAAATTTTACAGTGTTTAAACAAGCCAGCATGATCGTCACCATATTGATGCTTAACTTTACTTGATACTATATTTTTTAATATTCTAAATTGAAGATCATAAATTTTATTTCAGTAAGTTTCATATGGACGGCCATAGCTACATAAACCATATTGAATGTAAGATTCAGCTAGCGAATTATACAGCATTATCTTAACTTTAAATGGGATCCTATTTTTAAGTATTATGATATTTGCCAAAAACTGTCTTAACTTATTACACACATGTTCGATATGGTTCCACCAATTAAATTTGCTATCAATTCGAAGGCCTAAATAGGTGTTCAGTACAATTATAGTTTATAGTCACTGTATTCAGCCTGCAAGCAGACGTGCAAAATATTCATAGTAAGTCAATTATTGGTAAACTAGAAATCCACTAAATCATACAATTAAACATGAGTCTACTTATAAACTAAATATTCATTTACGCTATAAAAACATTTATCTAAAAACCATTTCGTCACTTTATTTTTAAATGAAGTCCCATTCAATTCTTTAATTTCGTCAGGCAGTTTATTATATATTACAATATTTATGTTATAAGAATTTCTTTTGTACACCTTTTTATGACTTGTAGGTTTATATAGCAACTTCATGTATTTTTGCCTAGTCTGTCTTAAATTATATTCTCCTCTCGTTTTATAATAAATTGGATGAGACTTTACAAACATACATATGTCTCTGATTCTCTGCTTGTTGCGTGTTAATCCTCTCTTCTCATCACAGTCCAAACCATGATAGATAGATAGATAGATAGATAAATTGTTTATTTGTCACTACCGAGACACACACACAAAAATTAAAGTATACATACATGAGTTACATTACACAGGCTTGCAAATAAATACACAACAATAAATCAATTGCATGTGTGTGCTGCAGTAAGACAAATAGGTCAAAGCTCAGTGATAATATTGCCTAGAAGGCAATGCACTGATTTTCAGCAATGGCCTGGAAAGGTAGGTACGAGTGCGAATCAAATTAGGAAAAAAATAAATAAATATAAAACAAGTGTTAAAGAAAATATTGATATAGGTTTATATAAGAAAATATTGATATATCATAAATATTATGTAAGAAGAGGGATAAACTAGACATATTATACATATAATATATAGGAGATACAGTGAAGCACTTATGCTATAATCTCGCTAAGTAGAAAAAATAGATATAAAGACAGTTCAGTGACAGCATCCATTACCGGCGACTTGTTGGATTATTTAGTTTCTGAGTTTCAAGCAGCAACATTCGTGCTTGCTTTTTAAATGTTTGAATGGATACACACTGCCTGACAGGTGGAGGTATGTTATTCCAACATTTAGTCGCCTGGTATCGGAAGCTGCCCCTAAAAGCAGCCGTTTTGTGACGAAATACTAACAAAGGTGGTCGACATGCCCTAGCGTTACGTCCATCATAAAATTGGAGTTTGGAAAAAAGGTACTCCGGTTTCCTTTTTTTAACTAAACCGAACATTAAGGTCGCTAAGTGGAGTTTTCTACGAGACTCCATATTAAGCATAGCGGCACTATTTAAAAATACGGGGTGATATGGCTACGTGGAGGGACATTGAATAAAAAAAAATCATGACAACCGATTGCTTCTTACTTTCTTGTTTATTGGTGCTGCCTTTAACTTCCCCTTACATATTATTACTTAGGCAATATTATTAATTAGGTTTATTTAAAAAAAAAAACAATAAAGGCAACCTAAATATAAATCTTTGGGGTTCTGCAACCCCTTAAGGCCTTCACAAAGGCTCGAATCACGAGTTTAGTTACTAATGGAACCTTTTTTTGAAACGATGTTGCTTTTGAGACGGTATAGACTAGGCCAAAAAATAGTGTAAGATTTTTCGTCACGAACAATTTATTATTTATTACGATAGTCTGAATAAATAAATTTATTATTATTATTATTATTTTTAGGGGCTGGAATTTTTTGAGGCTTCAATTTTTGTAACTTCGTTCCAACCGAGTGTTCCACGACACTCAGTTATTTTTATTAGGGGTTCTAAAATACCTGCAGCTTAGCTTCAGTACAGTCCACAGTTGGCGGCGGAGGAGCAGGCACGTCCGGCTCGGGCGGGTCACGTAGGGCGTTGATCACGCCGCTCACGACTTCAATACGTTGTGCCGCGTCGGGCACAACTAATTCCAGGGCTTCCACGAAGGCGCGGATCACGTCAGAGTTCAAAGGGCCGTAGTCACCTATTAATGATAATCCTATTGTTATTATTATAAATGCAAAACTTTTTATAGATGTATAGATTTTGTAAGCCAAAACGGATCGGAATGTCGACTGTAGATAACTTATTACTTGGGTTAACACATAGGATATCTTTTATCCCGTGTCAATGTGAATGTGGGGTGTCCGTCCAGTGTAAATGTGAGGTGTACATCGGATTGACAAAAATTTTACTATGTGTCAGTTAGTTTTTAGAGTACTGTACCTACAGGGTAAAAAACGGGACCCTATTATTAAACTCCGCTGTCCGTTCGTCCATCTGTCATTAGGCCGTATGTCATGAACAAAAAGACTCGATGATGATGATGATAAAGAAAACACAATGACCTGTAAGTACGTCAGTGATGAGGGTCTGCAGCGCCGAGCGGCCGGCCGGGTCGGTGGCGTCGTACACTCGCAGCATGCGGCCCAGCTCGCGCAGCACGTGCTGCCGGCTGCTGAACGCGGACGGGTCTTCACTCTCCGACGGGCAAGGAGACTCCACTATACTGTAATAAGTTCAGTCATTTTCATTACATTTTTCCACGCTTACCGTTGTGGCCTAGTGGTCATTTTGACACGCTGTCATACCGGAGGTAGGGTTCGATACCCTGTCTGGTCAAGGTGAAAAATGATCTTTTTCAAATTGACCTGGATCTTGCAGTTTATCTATAAATGTATTTGTTATAAAATACTAGCTGCGCGGTGTTACCAGCGGTATATATATATATATATATATATATATATATATAATAGCCTATATGTTTATTATCCTGTCATCTGTGAGCAGACCGGAATCCGGTCGACATGCATTGTTTTACTATTGTGTCTGGTGTTTTGCACCGACAACAGGTTCTATAAATTATCCAAAACATTAATTAAAATAGGGCATCGTAAGTATAATTTTTTCATTGGCTGTGATCTTCATCTTAAAGGCATGAGGCTATTTTAAGATTGCCCTATTAAGGGTTGAGGGGATAAAGACCGTGATTGCCTCTCTGTTCTGGACAACGCAGCCAACATTGACTTTAGTTTACTCCGAACGACTTTCATATATTGACCATACTGCATGTTTATTTTTAAATATAAGCATATATATTTTTAAGCTTTGATTACCATGTAACTGACGTGTTGAGTTACAATAAATGTGACACTCACACTCTAATATACCCCGTAAGCACCACCAAATCTGGCAGCACTGTCTCCAGGGTCTCATCGTCGTCGATCTTCTGCAGATGTTCCGCTAGGTGGCGCCAGTACCACGCGGTCTCTTTGTTCAGCTTCTCAGCGGGGATCAGGCGCAGCTCCTTATCGGTCGGCAGCCATTCCAGGAGCTCAGAGATTGGGAGACGTCTGAAAAATTGCAACGATAATTCAATTTTTAAGAAAAAAAATTCTTTCATTTGTTTCTTCCACATCTAAATTCTTCATTATATCTTCAACAAATGAATATGGGACCAAATTGGTACAAAAGCCTTGGAAACAAAAAAAAAGAATCATCAAAATCAGTTCACAAGTGGCGAAGATATCGCGTAAGATACAAAAATAAAACACATGGGACAAATAAATGACCTCTTCCTTTTTGGACTCTGTTGAAATTAGATACTCATTCTATTATACACAGTACAAAATTAGACATAAAAGTTACACTTAAACCAATGTATTTTCTTTTGATGAAAATCTGTTACAACAGAGGTATGAAATATATATAAATTTTTTAAAAAGTAAGCAGGCTGTTAGAATAAGTAATATTTTTATTATTATTTTTTTGTGAAGATAACCCTCTAATGCTGTATATAATTATCTAGGCTCTTTGAAACGTATACACTACATAGGTACTCACTTGAAAAGTGACTCCAGCAGTTTCCCAGCGACATATTGAGAATCTTGCGCATCATGCGCGTTGTCCAAACGGATTGCTTTCAGCAGCAGAACTATATTCCCCTCGAACGTCGCCAGCCAGCCAGGAATCAGGATCTCTTCGACGACGCGGCGCACGCGTTGACTGCGCTCCGTTAGACCCACCTGATGCAAACATATATAGATTTTAAATTAATTTCATAAAAATTAACAACCGTTTTCAAACCTATTTTAGTTTATTTTTTTAAATCTTTTCCTCTTTTTGATATTTGCCATTTAATTAACAGAATAAAACATATTTAAACTAAAATAGGCTTAGCAAGTTTGATTTTTTTTAATGAATGTGAGGGTTAGAATTTCTCGGTCACAATTACTGTTATCATATTTCTGCCAGTGACTATTATAGCAGAAGGGTCATTGAAATATCTGGCAAAAAATTATATCAATTGTGGTAAATTCCATTATACTAATAACAGATGCAAACACAGATAACTAACTTTTTGCTGCACATATTTTCTGAACAGGGTAAATAAATAAATAACAAGAAACCTTTTCATAACAAATATGTTCGCATGTATGTATAACCAAACAATTTATGACTTAACAGCGCAACACAGTGATACTTGACTTTATGTAAGTACCTAACACCCATTGTACCCGTGATTGACAAAATGAATGATCTTGATTAAATTGATGATGATGATGCTGTTGGGTAGCATTTACTTATTTATTCGAGTTGATTATGTCTATCGAGCAGTGAGGGGTAGTAGATGTTAGGACATTATTACCTTTAGTGTTAAGACTCGCTGCCTGACCCTGAGCTGGGTGACATTGACCCCAGCAATGTACAGGAAAGCAGCCCTTCTTACAGCCTCGTCAACGTCACACAGTCGTTCCAATACGTACGGGACGTTGCGCGTACATTTCGCTATCGACATCACCACTGCCCTGTGAAAGCAAGTTTGATTGACAGTGGGAAACAATCAATAAAAAAACACTTTTTTCAAATTACCTTTAATAAGGTGCATTGCTTTTATGCTTGATGAATGTTTACATATAACTAGTAGAATTAATGCATCGAAAGTTACGAGTAAAGATGTACCTTCTTACAGAAGAGCTGGGATCACAGCTCATGTGGAACCGGTAGGCCCGAGTGACCTCGTCATCGGGCTCCATTGGGTTCTGTAGCCGCTGCAGCGCTAAAGCCGCGCGACATCGCACTGCGCCGCGCGTGTCTTGAAGCCGTTGCATCTAGTGATGGCAAAAAGTTTTTTGTGACAACTAAAGGTTTTTTTGTGAAAACAAAATACTGAAATATAAAAAAGAAAACAACGGCACTTTAGGAGTGCTGTTAAGTGAAAACTGGGTATTACTTACAATAACATTGTCACAAGTTCAATGGTTTTAATCCCTGTCTAAAAATGCTTTCTAACCTGCCCAAAATGCTTATTTTTTTTTAAATTATTTAAATTTGCTGTACATATTCCACTGCTGGGCAAACGCCTCCACTCTTTCGTTCCATAACTCTCAGTAACTAGTCGTTAACTTTCGTAGTTCCTATTTGAATGATTTCAAATAGTCTGACCATCTAGTCTTCGGTCTACCTCTCTTTCTATGCTCATCCATCAGAATCCAGCATATGGCTATTTGCACCCATCTTTCTAAGTGCATACGGCTGACGTGCCTATAGAAGTTTTCATTTCAATAGGCCAAGGCACTCGGTGCCATGAACATAAGGCCGCAAGATGTAATAGTGCTTAGTTTAGGATACCCTCCTCAGTGTTAGATGTCTAGAACACCTGACCTGATTCTGATTCCTGGATAATGCTGGATGCATGCTGTGTCCATCATCATTTTATTGATGATTGAAGCACGACAACTACAAAATGAAGCTAAAACGTCAACTAACCTGTGATGCCAACAGTTTGTCACAGAGATCATCATCAAGCGAGGCATCTTCACCGAGTGCAGACAGCACGGCAGCTAACAACTGACTCGCCCGGTACCTCACAGATTGGCCTGACACACACTGACACTGGAATCAAAACAATTTCATGAGATACATACATACATAAAGAAGTGGTACTGATGATAAACAAAGCAAAAATTAATATAATGGCAACAGAAGAGGTACCCATTGTGGTAGACTAGGGTCGCAAGACTCAAAGACCATCCTCAGAATGATGGTGGGAGAGAAGGTTGATAAAGGAATCAAAATAGTGATGGGTTGCTAGCTGCATCGCCTATTAAAATTATTTGTATTTTCGACCATGAGATTCATGAGACACAAATCCTTGAAATTACAATTTGTTTTATTAGAATGTGCAGTTGACTTGTTGTGGCCTGTGATTTAATCTGTACCTCTGTCCCTGTTTTGCAGAATGCAACAGCGTTTCTTATAATGAGTATCTGGAACTTAGCCTTTGAATGTGTTGTTGTTTAAAATACTTTTTGTTTGCCAATATTCAACAGTTCAATACCAGTTATTAGGGTTGTTATGAAGTTGTTTCATGAAATAAAAAATAAATGCTTCAAATTACTAATTGTATGAAATTCAAAGGCAGTTGGGATAGTTACTATCCCAACTGCCTTTGAATTTCATACAATTAGTAATTTGAAGCAATCACAATCAATCACAATCATGTGTGATACTAAAGACAATAATTATGACCTAAGAATTTAAGATAAGTACTTACATCAAAAATTATATCAAATATAAACAACAAGAATTCCTCTTCATCATCTAGAGAAGTGCAGAAATGGGCCACAAACTGGACAACCCTGTCGACATTGGCACTTGTGTCCCCGAATGTGAACAGATATTGGAGAGCATTCTTGAAGCTTTCACGGAATGTCCCTTCATCCAGCTGAAAGTATAACTGTGTTAATAACTTCTGTAGATTCCCACTGATTGCACTAGGTATATATTAGTTCATAAATTTATCATTTTTGTATGAATAATAATTATTAGACAGTGCAGCTTAGTGTTTGTTGAATTTAAGGGTACAACATCTAGCATTCCATCTAGCATTTTTTAGGGAACATTTGCTTACCTTTTTATAAAGTTTTGATAGTTCTTTCACATACTTTTTATGTTGTACTACGTTATATTGAACATTTTGAAATATTTTAAACATTGTCGGATTGTTCACAGGGTTTGGTTTCATTGCAACACTTTGCGGCACTTCGGCGTCTTTAGGCGCCATTATTATTGTTCTGTAATACTTATAGTTATTACAAATCCACAGTAGGTACTTATTTAAAAGCAATTAATATGCGAAAATACGGCTAAATTAAATTAATATTGAAATCCAAATAACACATATCAACAAAACAAAACAAGCGGGTGAAGCGGGAACCGTTTTCTTTAAAATTTGACTTTGACAAGTCGAATTTCTGTCGAATCGAATCACTCACGTCAAGGGGTGCCCATCACAATATATTTTTTACCCATTGGTTGTTTTGTTTCACCGTAGCCGTCGTCCCGGGGCGGCAGCGGCGTTGTCGCCGTCGTACCGAATGGCAGGCGCGCGCGGTTGGAATTGGAACTCGGCAGGATTAGCCGGATGGAACTTAAAAACATAGTTTTGTAAAATATTATAGAAAGTATTTTATTTATAATACAATCTAGAATGAATATGAGTCAAAAAACAACATTGAAAACTAGAATACGTAACCCCAGCAATATGTTTATATATATATTTAAAATCTGTCTCGTAGATAATAATAAAATATAAAACTCGTTTTTATTCCTTTGTTTGAGTGCATAGACTATTCTGACTACTCTATGGAAGTGTAGAGACATACACTTCCATAGAGTTGTCAACCCTATTGCCAAAAACTAATAAGTATGAATTCACACCAAATAATACTATAGTAAATATGCTTAAAACTTTTTAAATAACGGCTACATTAATATAATTCTGCTCGACTGTACTTTTTATCGGTTATTAGGTTGCTAATATGCGTAGGAAACCCGCAAGTATGAAACGGCCGCTTTTTCGTAGCCTCCGTTATTTAGTCGGTTTATAGGAGAATTGATGATATTTTCTTGTTTTTTAATAACTTCTATTCCATGCGAGATTTGAAGCCGAAACTTTCAGGCATGTTTTGTAACAAAATGAACACACATGTTCACTATAGTTTATCTATTTGTGTTCAGAGAGAGCTGCGTATTTGATTGCCAAAGACACACCACTAGGAATTCGATGAAATTCCCTTATACATACATACATACATACATACTATCACGTCTTTATCCCTAATGGGGCAGACAGAGCATTTTGGGTCTTAAAATTAATATAAACAGTACTAAAAATATATATATGGCTCCAATTTATTGTAAAAGCGTCAATACAATATACATTTGGATCAGCTTTCCAGGAGACAGTTTTGACATTTTGCATTAGATCTACTAGCAAATAAGTATTTTTCAAAAGTTCCAAACTTTCCATTTCTGAAAACGCGTAGCTTGTTAATTCCCATTCAGTCTTAGTTTGTATCTTTCGAGACTCAAAGTCTACTTTATAATTATCCAAAGATTTTATAAAAGAAGCATGTATAAACACAATCCGTTGTTCGCAAAATTTACAAATTTCACGAGCTACCTTATTTAAATGGGAAAATTGAACACTACCCATACGGTTGATGCACGCTATTGCAGTTGCATTGTCAACCTGAAGTGATATTTGAGTATTGTCAACATTAATAGCAAAAAACTTTAAGGCAAATAGGGCTGCTGACATTTAAAACCATTGATGTGAAATATTTTTTCCATTTCTGTCCATAAACATTTGCATTTCTATATGAACAAGAAGCACCCCAACTTGTCAAAGATACATATACTCCGGTGTGCGAATCTGGTATACTGCTTTATCAATTCTTGAATACCACCAATAAAAATCATAAATTAACAAAATATGATCAATCTTCTTAATTTTCATAACTCCTTTTAGTTTCTCCTTAGGAAGTTTTACACAAAACTGCTCTGTATTTAAAATAAACTAAATAAATAAAAACTTTCAAGAAGTCCTCGGCAGCTCTATTATTTGTTAATTATAACTTTTGCAAAAGATATATTGTGTTATCATTTTGTTTACATTTATCATAAGAACTATCAATCAATAAAACATCGTCTAAATAAATAGTTGACAACCACCCACGCATTCTGAAATGCTCCATGGCGGGTTTCATAATTTATATCTTCATATCGCGTAATGTTTGTGTATCCGAATTTGTACACGTTAAAAGGTATGATATACACGTATATGTAACTGCTTTTTATTTGTTAGTAAATATACTAGTTTACGAGTAAACCGGAATTTTCCGATTTTTTAAAATAATAAATTACTCTGATATTTGTAGATAAATCGAAATACTTATATTCAAACAATTTTGAACATAGTAAGGCCTATAAACAGTATTTTTTTAAAATTTCTGCTAATAACAGTTTTCGAGATATGGAAAATTGCAAAACGTTACCCCAGCAAAATCTTGAATATCTAAATAAGATGATCACATCTTGCTATCGGTATACATTTACAACTCATTCAGAGCTTTCTTTTCATATACTTGATTCTAGGCTAAACGCTTTTTTTAAAAAACATCTTGCTGGGGTAACGTTACTGCAGCAAAATCAGTTTTTCTCGAATAACTTCGAAAATACAACATGAACACATTTTGCTATATTTGAACAAATTGAGGCTTACTATGAACCAACTATCTGTAATACTCTTATTTCTCTACGGCGCAAAATTTTGCTGGGGTTACGCATTCTGAAAATTAAACTGAGTACCATAATTTTCCTCACTGAAATGACATAAGCTTACGTTCCCAAAAAATGTAGGTACCTACAATGAGGTAGGTACTAAACTACGTAATAATGTAGAAAGAAACAGTGTTAACTGTAGGTATGGTATTCAGAAACCAGGTATAGGTATATTTTTTTTTGCTTTTCTTTAGTCTGCCAATGCAAAAAATTACAACTGTTTGTTTCAATCAAGTATTTAGCCCTGCATTACGGGCGGGGTGATCCCTAAGGCTGTAATATCTAAAGGCCATTTTATGTATATTGGTGGCCGCGGTGGGCCTGTATTTCTGTACATGCCTACCACCACCAATCATCGTTATAATGATGGGTTGCTTGCTAGCCGCATTGCCTGTTAACATAATTCGTATATTTACTAACTCATTCGGTCTGCGTCGGCCGCCGCCGTAAGAAAAGCGGCTGGTACATTGTAAGTTTTTAGTTTTCGTTTTCATCTAGACTAGCATGTAAGAATATCTGGTAACAGCATCTTCTCCATCGTTTCCCGCAAATGTTTTTGCGATGGCAACATATATATTTTTTTAAATTTGAACTGGCACACGCTGTGGGCACACGCATACACACCGCACACACACAACACAACGCATAATATGTATGACTAGCCGAAGCCCGCGACTTCGTTCGTGTGGACTTTGTCTCTGGAAAATGCTCATTAGGCTGAACAACAACTTTTGCCAAGGCGTCATTTTGATATTTCTTATAGTTTACCTAGACCATTATAGTTCGATCTGCATCAGGTGTACCACTATATCCAAAATCATTTATACCCTATGTGTTGCCCAGGCTTAACAGCTATATAAAAAAAAAGTTTCATTCGAATCCATCCAGTATTTACAGAGATCAGCGTGTACAAACAGACAGACATATTTTTTTAAATTCTTACTCTATTAGAGGTACTATATCTCCATCGCTCTTAGGTACACTTTTTTACTGTTTTATTTATAAGTGGATTGTGAATCGTGCATGTGCGACTGTGCGACGAGAGCTCGCAATGCCTACATATAGACCAATCAAAATAGCACAACCTGGACATAAATAATAAACTCGTTGTTTTCAATATTTTATCGGATATCAATATTGAGTATCAAATATTAATTAGATATATTATGTAATTTATCCACGGTCGCAACCGTATTATATAAAAATCGTGAGATTTTGTACACTACTCAACTTTTCCCTAAAAGCATAATAGGTAACCAAAGACCTTGTTAGTTTAACTTTTAGGTGCATTCAAATGCGATCACTTAATAGCAAAATTAAACTGACCCCATTTTTGTTTATACATTTTTTTTCACAGTTTTCACCTGATTTCGATATCTAGTTAAGCCAAAATGATAACCATAATGTTTATATATTTATAAGCTATATTGTGTCTTTTTAGACATTAAAGACCAAAATTAAACATCATTTTTTAATGTTTTAACTTTAATGTTTTTCTCAGTAGCCAGAAATAGTAACTGTGTTATTTTTGTTTAATTATAGCTTTTTGTGTACTATAATCACATTTTCATCAAAATTAAACACATTAACGTCTTACTTAAAAAAAAAAATATTTGATTGAAAATACGCGAGAACATGTCGTGAAGCGGGATGCTTGCGGTGATTGCGGTGCGGTGCGGGGAGAGAGAGCGAGGCACCAGCCGGGTGAGCGCGCGGCTGCGAACGAGTTTATACGTGTTTTCAACCGATCGCGCCGTGTGCTTACAAAACATATAACTCGTAAATATGGAATTTTGCTAATTGTAGGATTGTTTTGATTGTGCCTTGAACTTTAACCCATTCGCAACCGCCAATACCAGACACAATAGAAAGACGATGAACGTGGGCATTTTAATGCCGTCCGGGTCTTTACGGGTTAACGTGATGACACAATGAACAATTTAAAACTCTAAAAACAATATAAGTCTTGTAATACTCTTGTTGTCACAGCAAACCCGTACAACATGACAGCCCCTGGACTAATACCGTTCCAAAAATGGGCCCCTGCTGAAATATTCCGTTTCCCATGACATTGCATATTAATGGGATGTAACATGAGAAAAAATTAAATACATAAATATATAACGAAGTTTTTATGCTGTCGTACTAAAATGTAGTTGGGTATTTACAGAGTGCAAGTTGCGCCGTGCAACTTAAGTTTCATTATGATATGCGCTTACATAGTGTCGCGAACGAGATAAATGTAGAATATTCTACATTTATCTCGTTCGCGCAGGACTAAAATGTTTGACATAGATAGACTTATTTTTAACATAAACCTTGTCTATCAGACTTCTATGAGAAATGGCAGCATTTCACTTCTCTACATCAGCTGTCTGAAAGAAATTATCGCTATTAGCTATAAGACCACCCACGCCCATTGGACATTTTAATGTCTTTTTCTGTGTGCTATGTACATTTTAAATGTTATAATTTTTTTGTAATTAGTAAAGTATTATTACTATTTATTATTTCGTATTATAATAAGCGCATTATTTTAATGCATAAATATAATCAGTAAAAACCAAAACGAAAACCACACTTTAATTTTTGTGTGTATAAAATACTATTTTCAAACCACTACACGACACTAGTCACTAAGTATCGACTGGCCAGCTTGTTCAGTATGACTTCATCACATGGCCAATTAATTCCTAGCGTGGTTCATCTAGGTATCATGTAATGGGGTTCAATGAGTTTTTTAGTTAAAAAAAGTAGAATTACAGTCACATAAAAATTAATTATTTCAGTAAAATAATTATTGGGTTTGGACCAAAAATGACGAGAGCGATTGGACACATTTAAGGCTAGGTATTCCCGCAGAGGCCGTGCTTTAGAGTTTTTGAAAACCATTTGAGGCATAGACAAAAGTGTTTTTTTCATCCCATCTGCTCAAAAAACGATGGTTTCATCCCAAAACATTCGGAGCTAAAGTTACTGCTAGTTCTCTCGGGATTAAAAAGTGAAAAAGAAAATCTTACGGGATTAAAACACAATTTGAAAATTGAACACGATGTTATCTATGTAAAATCAGCTAAAAAAAAAGAATTAAGTTTTAATACAATAAATAACTGGAACAGACTTCGTAATTTTTTAAATTTGGAATACATATCATCGTGAATGTAGGTAAAAATGTTTATGGTCTTTGCTTCGAAAAAGGAAAAAAGAATAATTAGCGCAATTTTTGTCTTCGATTCAAAGTAATTACAGATGTTTTAGGTTATATTGTGTTAAAATTAATTATTTTGTGTAAATTTAAATCCTTTTTCGTAAGTTTAAGCCGATAGTGCACATTAAATTTATTGTTATTATAAAAATCTTGAAATATGTAGGTCCACGCAAACAAAGTTACGAGTTTATGCGTGAACAAACATTTTTTTTAGAAGTTGGTTCTTAAAAATTATTTCTTAGTATTTATTGAATGAAAACGACACTAAATAAAGGTTAGTTCTTGTCGGAGCTTTGATTAGGTATTGTAGTTGTTCTACTTTCTCCATATTCTGCTTTGTATCTTTTTGCTAGTTTTTCTCATGGATGGCGATGTAATGTGTGCTACTTGCGTCCGGTAATATTTTTGTCTCGGGCGTTATACACGAATCCCTCGCTTCACTCAAGATTCCATCGTAGAATCACTCGCTACGCTCGTGATTCAACTGAGGATTCCTTCGTTTTGCTCTGGATTCAAAGTAGCGCACTCGACTTAAAAGTATTACCTTTACGCCTTGTAGCACAATCTACTATTAAACTCTTAAAAAAAGGTATGTATAAGTTAAGTATCCAGGCTCGTCAAATTCGCATTCAGTTACAAGATCCTATAAACTTCATTTGGTTGGAAAAAATCCCATAGTAACCCTTTTTTGTGATACTTTTTCGAAAGTACGAGTAAAATACTGATATTTTACATAAAAAATTGTACTTAATTAAAGCCACTTAATATTTACAGATAAATTCGCTGAGTTTGATTTGATATAATTATTTTCTTAATAATTATATGAAATTCGCGAGCGCGACGACTTGAACTCGGCAGGTCCGATTAGACGCGTGCTAGCGCTTACTAACGAAGGACCAATAAAACAACTAAAGATCGCTACATGTTTTTACAAGCTTTTATTTAACTTGCAATGTATGTATAAATGTAAGTATGTTTGTTCGGGTGGAATCTTCGAACTCAATTTTCAACCAGTTATCCTCAACCAATTTAGCTGAAATTTTGTATACTTTTGTAAGTCGGATGATAATACAATATTATGATGTCAATGGGCTGTTCTGATGATGGAACCGGGAGATATTCGACGGAACTCAGTTAGAACCTCATCGAGTAGGTCTCGTTTAATTTGTCTTGACGAGTACTTTTTGGAAGACGATGCTTATCTAGGATCTGATTACGCAGACGGATGGTGGTCAATAGAACTCAGTTATAAAACAACTTAACACAATCGAGTTTGGGCTAATTTCTAACCTTTAGGTACGAAACAATAAAAAGACTTTTTAGCTCATGTCACTTTGAAATGTAAGGATTCTAACGAAACGCCATTCCACAGGTATGGCACTTCATAGAAACGAAGTAACAAATATACCTAGTACTACTACAAACGAAATATATATTTGTGCATACGTCAAATGTGTGAGTTAAACAATCAGGGTCGCCACCACAGAATTTGTTGCTTTGCTTACCTGTTTTCATCACTCGGAAATCTATAAAATTTTCGTTCTTTGTTGTTTTTTGTGGATGAGCAATAATAATATGTGCAGTTTCTCACCAATATTATTTCAATTACCCTAAATGACTCGGGGAACGTCAACGTGCGACTAGCAACAACCCTATTTTACAGGCGCTTACAAGGTCCAAAAACGTGCGAGGTTCCGTTCTGTATGTAATACTATTATCTGCTTTGTGGCCATACATTCAAACCCGTGGCGACATTAAGGAATAAAGAAAATCAAATACATTCAACATACATACATGCATATACAGGGTGGAATTGAATTCGTTGGCAATATTTTAAGTATCTTCTATACCCATGATACAAAGTAATTTAAGACTAATAAAACTTCAATCAAAAGTCGTCATTTTCATATTCCAGAAAACCTCTAAACATGCGTCAGACTCTTTGATAGATACCTCTACTGCAATTATAAAAAAAAACTAATACGAAAATTAAATTAATTATAATAGTATCAATTTCGTTGCGTCTTGGTACCCTAACATTCGTTCCTACTTCAAACGTACCTATTGTCCTCAAGCTTTCGTGTGACACGACCCGTCCCCATTCGACTTCAAACCTTATTCACGTAAATTAAGGTCTACTTTTGTATGCCGGTCGGTCGCGCCGTTTGGCTGTATCCGTCCAAGGTCTTTGACCTTGCGGCACGTAGGTATCAGTACGCGCGCACGACTCGAAGTGTTTTGATACTTTATTCATTTTTCTTACTTTTTGATACTTTTTAATTACTGCATTAATTGCAGTATTGTTACCATACAAAATATCCTTTAGGTGAGTATGATAATAAGTTAAATCAATGCTAATGATTTCAATTGCACCCTATAGACCATATATTCGTAATTTCCTTCTTTGCAAGTCGTGTGAAAAATACTGGGATCTAGGTGAGACCCATGTTTTTTAGGTTCAGTGTTATATCATAGATAGTAAATAACAAAACAACATAATACCCATAAGTTTATATTCAAGAAAAATAATAAAAACCGACTTTAAGGCGTTTACTCCTAATAAATTTTGAACGGCTGAACCAATTTCTAATAAATATAGCTAAGATCTATGACGAAAAGTCAGTTTTCAAACAAAAAAATTTAATCTTCAATCGGGCCTTACGATGCCATTAACAGACACCTAGATACACAGACATACCGACACGTCAACCTTATAACACTCCTCTTTTTGTCGGGGGTTGAAAATAAACAAAGACACTAAATAACGACTTTGCAGGGTTATTTGTTTCTATTAATTGTTTATTAATAAATCGCTACTGTCAAATTATGTTAATAGGCGATGCGGCTAGCAACCCATCACTATTGATTTATTTTTTGATCACGCTAAGCCTTTGGGTCTTACGGCCCTGGACTCTGTCTACCCCGTCAGCATTAATATAAGATAATGTAGCTGTATCGAACACTACTTTAAACAAAGTTTAATTAAAATAAAACTATTCTACTGCTTATTTCTATACTGTGTCGCTGGTGGGGTCACATGTGAGCTCACCGACGCAGCGTCCACGCGATGCAAATTGCGGCCGGGGCAGCATTAAATACCTACATTTGTAGGAATACCCGGCTTTAACGATTGTTTCGTGAACTTTCATGAGAAAACCCATCAATTAATTGAATGGGTCAGAATCAGAAGACCCGGATCGGCTACTCACAACAGTTCAGTATTGGTTTAGACCTTAAAGATCAAAGGAACAACACATCTCTAATAACCAACAATACTATCGATAGTTTGTGTACTATTGATAGTAATTCCTGTTTTAGGGCAACAATATGGATAACCAACAATACTATCGATAGTATCGATCCTGATGACGAATAAACTAACTATAGTATTGCGTTTCATAAACTATCGATAGTATCGATTATTTATTTATTAGAAAAGCAATACTATCGATAGTTTGTTCGTCGTCAGAATCAATACTATCGATAATATTGGTTTTATTCAAAATACAGATAGTCTATCGATAGACTAGCGATAGTGTATTATCGAGAGGCAACACTGGTCATCGCAGTGTTGTGCGTCGCGATCGCGACTCGGTAGGTACGGGAATGTGGCTCTTCACAGTCGAGTTTCATGCGGAACGGTAAAAACGCGTAGGTACGTACCGGTAAAATTACCTTTAAATTTTAACAATACCTATAACGTTACTATTACTACATAAACGATACCCGTACTATACGAGTATTACCCTTAAAATTTTAACATAATGAAAATTCTGTTACTGGTACTTAAAATGTGAATTTGGTACCAGTAACAAACCCTGGGGATAAGTCCGCCGTTGTACGTTTACTTTTCTGATTTGTGTCTGTGTTCTTTATTATGTACCATAAAAAGCTTTATAAACAAACCAATAAAAGCTCAACAATGTAGTTATTATCGATCTAATAAACACAATATTTCAATAAATCTCCACCCTAGCCGATCCATGGTTAGTAAAAGTTCCCACGTGCTTATAAAAGTTTGACAATGATTGACTACAAATAAATGCATAAGACGACGCGACGAAACTACTGTACACGAGAATCACTCGCGACTCGCTACAGCACGGTCGGGAGTTGAGGCACAAACCAATGACGACCTTATTGTGCAAGAAATAACGTTCATATTAAAACGTAAGTAAGAAAAAAATAGAAAAAAATTATAATCATTGATATTTTTTGTTTGATTTGTTCTTTATAGTATCAAAAATATGTTGATGGCATAAGTTAAACACTTTCGAAATAGTTATGTATTTTGGCTTTACAAAAAATACAAAAATTTGTAAATGTAGAAATGCATTAAATGAATTTGTTTAATTTTTAATAATTTATCAACACACATAATATAATATTTAGAATAAATTGTTGAAAGACAGTAATCTATAATTTCTGGTGAGATAAGCCTGAAAATTTGTAACATACCGAACCTTCTTTATTAACAATAGTGCTAATTGATTAATTTGTTTAATTTAGATTTATTCAACTAGAATGCACACGTTATAATATGGTAGAGGTAGTTTTCCAAAGTTATTAATTATGCTGTACTTATGAAATCAAAATTTGTTCAATTTTCAGTTTTTTGGATTTTTTACACTGACGCAGAGCCCTAAATTGTTTAATTCGGTTTATTTTAACTATAACTAACATTACTTTATATCATACAAAAATAAACTTACGGTTATAGCATTATGTCCAGGTTACGCTATTTTTACTGGTAGACCAGTAAAAATAGCGTAACCTGGACATAATGCTATAACCGTAAGTTTCTTTTTGTATGATATAAAGTAATGTTAGTTATAGTTAAAATAAACCGAATTAAACAATTCAGGGCTCTGCGTCAGTGTAAAAAAACCAAAAAACTGAAAATTGAACAAATTTTGATTTCATAAGTACAGCATAATTAATAACTTTGGAAAACTACCTCTACCATATTATAACGTGTGCATTCCAGTTGAATAAATCTAAATTAAACAAATTAATCAATTAGCACTATCGTTAATAAAGAAGGTTCGGTATGTTACAAATTTTCAGGCTTATCTCACCAGAAATTATAGATTACTGTCTTTCAACAATTTATTCTAAATATTATATTATGTGTGTTGATAAATTATTAAAAATTAAACAAATTCATTTTATGCATTTCTACATTTACAAATTTTTGTATTTTTTGTAAAGCCAAAATACATAACTATTTTGAAAGTGTTTAACTTATGCCGTCAACATATTTTTGATACTATAAGGAACAAATCAAACAAAAAATATTTATGATTATATTTTTTTTCTATTTTTTTCTTACTTACGTTTTAATATGAACGTTATTTCTTGCACAATAAGGTCGTCATTGGTTTGTGCCTCAACTCCCGACCGTGCTGTAGCGAGTCGCGAGTGATTCTCGTGTACTTACAGTAGTTTCGTCGCGTCGTCTTATGCATTTATTTGTAGTTAATCATTGTCAAACTTTTATAAGCACGTGGGAACTTTTACTAACCATGGATCGGCTAGGGTGGAGATTTATTGAAATATTGTGTTTATTAGATCGATAATAACTACATTGTTGAGCTTTTATTGGTTTGTTTATAAAGCTTTTTATGGTACATAATAAAGAACACATACACAAATCAGAAAAGTAAACGTACAACTGCGGACTTATCCCCAGGGTTTGTTACTGGTACCAAATTCACATTTTAAGTTCCAGTAACAGAATTTTCATTATGTTAAAATTTTAAGGGTAATACTCGTATGGTACTGGTATCGTTTATGTAGTAATAGTAACGTTATAGGTATTGTTAACATTTAAATGTAATTTTACCGGTACGTACCTACGCGTTGTTACCGTTCCGCATGAAACTCGACTGCAAAGAGCCACATTCCCGTACCTACCGAGTCGCGATCGCGACGCACAACACTGCGATGACCATTGTTGCCTCTCGATTCATACACTATCGCTAGTCTATCGATAGACTATCTGTATTTTGAATAAAACCAATATTATCGATAGTATTGATTCTGACGACGAACAAACTATCGATAGTATTGCTTTTCTAATAAATAAATAATCGATACTATGGATAGTTTATGAAACGCAATACTATAGTTAGTTTATTCGTCATCAGGATCGATACTATCGATAGTTTTGTTGGTTATCCATATTGTTGCCCTAAAACAGGAATTACTATCAATAGTACACAAACTATCGATAGTATTGTTGGCTATTAGCCCTTAGCCAGGCCTGGCGATTATTTTATCTTTGTATACAGAAAATGGTAGATTGGATGATAATAAAAAAACTAATTTCTTAATTTTTTTTATTCCTACAATTTCCTATAAAAAAACCCTCTGGTCTGGATATGACCACTGCCCATTTAAATATACATGATGTGGATTAGATCTGACCACTGCCCAGTTAGGTCACAACATGTAAGTATTGAAAAAATAAAGGTGAATCTACATATAAGCCTAATATTAAAAAGAGGAAAGATTTGTGTGTTTCTTTGTATAATAATATTAATAAATATTATTGTCTCTGTGATGTAGTGGTTAAAAGATTCTGACACTAGGGTATCTGTTATTCTTCGATCCAATAACCTATCTATCTACCATACAAACTATTTGATGTGTAAATATGGTTTTGCCTTTATTTATATGGATAAACGCTTGTAGGACAGTGGTTACATAATAACCACAATAAGTTTTTCCAGATAGGCAGAGGTCACATGTTGACCACAAACTTTCGGCGTAAATGTTTCAAAGAAAAACAAATATCATATAAAACCGAAACATATTACATATAATTCAACCTATCTGCTATTATAAAAACACAAATAATATCACTTACCGGGATTTTTTCCGCCATAATACTAAAAAACACTTTCAATTTGCACAAAAATTCGCTGTTCGACCAATATTTTGACTTTGACAAGCGAAATGTCAAGTTTTTTTTTCTAGAGGCGTATTTGTTTTTCGTTCAGAAATCAACTGTATCATAGACAATAGACGGATGACATTTAGCGGTATCTAGCTAGCATCTGCTCGTCAGAAAAAAAATATTTCTGAGGTGGTTCGCTATGTGATCACTACCTGGCTAAGGGTTAGAGATGTGTTGTTCCTTTAATATTTAAGGTCTAAACCAATACTGAACTGTTGTGAGTAGTCGATCCGGGTCTTCTGATTCTGACCCATTCAATTAATTAATGGGTTTTCTCATGAAAGTTCACGAAACAATCGTTAAAGCCGGGTATTCCTACAAATGTAGGTATTTAATGCTGCCCCGGCCAATTTGCATCGCGTGGACGCTGCGTCGGTGAGCTCACATGTGACCCCACCAGCGACACAGTATAGAAATAAGCAGTAGAATAGTTTTATTTCGATTAAACTTTGTTTAAAGTAGTGTTCGATACAGCTATATTATCTTATATTAATGCTGACGGGGTAGACAGAGTCCAGGGCTGTAAGACCCAAAGGCTTAGCGTGATCAAAAAATAAATCAATAGTGATGGGTTGCTAGCCGCATCGCCTATTAACATAATTTGACAGTAGCGATTTATTAATAAACAATTAATAGAAACAAATAACCCTGCAAAGTCGTTATTTAGTGTCTTTGTTTATTTTCAACCCCCGACAAAAAGAGGAGTGTTATAAGGTTGACGTGTCGGTATGTCTGTGTATCTAGGTGTCTGTTAATGGCATCGTAAGGCCTGAACGAAGATTTAATTTTTTTGTTTGAAAACTGACTTTTCTTCATAGTTCTTAGCTATATTTATTAGAAACTAGCCGAAGCCCGCGACTTCGTTCGCGTGGACTTTATGTCTCTGGAAAATGCTCATCAGGCTGAACAATTTTTACTAAGGCGGCATTTTTATATCTGTTATAGTTTAGCTGGACCATTATGGTTCTGCATCAGGCGTTCTATTTTCCAAAATCATTTATACCCTATATGTTGCCCAGGCTTAATAGCTATATAACAAAAAAAGTTTCATCCGAATCCGTCCAGTATTTCCGGAGATTAGAGTGTACAAACAGACAAACAGACATACAGACAAACAGACAGACATTTTTTTTTTAATTCTTATTCTATTACTAAGTCTCCATCGCCCCCAATATTTTTTTGGAAATATATTTAATGTACAGACACACATTTTTTACTGTTTTATTATATGTATAGATAGATATAGATATAGATATATATAGATTGGTTCAGCCGTTCAAAATTTATTAGAAGTAAACACCTTAAAGTCGGTTTTTATTATTTTTCTTGAATATAAACTTATGGGTATTATGTTGTTTTGTTATTTACTATCTATGATACAACACTGAACCTTAAAACATGGGTCTCACTTAGATCCCAGTATTTTTCACACGACTTGCAAAGAAGGAGATTACGAATATATAGTCTATAGAGTGCAATTGAAATCATTAGCATTGATTTAACTTATCATCATACTCACCTAAAGGATATTTTGTATGGTAACAATACTGCAATTAATGCAGTAGTTAAAAAGTATCAAAAAGTAAGAAAAATGAATAAAGTATCAAAACACTTCGAGTCGTGCGCGCGTACTGATACCTACGTGTCGCAAGGTCAAAGACCTTGGACGGATACAGCCAAACGGTGCGACCGACCGGCATACAAAAGTAGACCTTAATTTACGTGAATAAGGTTTGAAGTCGAATGGGGACGGGTCGTGTCACACGAAAGCTTGAGGTCAATAGGTACGTTTGAAGTAGGAACGAATGTTAGGGTACCAAGACGCAACGAAATTGATACTATTATAATTAATTTATTTTTCGTATTAGTTTTTTTTTTATAATTGCAGTAGAGGTATGTATCAAAGAGTCTGACGCATGTTTAGAGGTTTTCTTGAATATGAAAATGACGACTTTTGATTGAAGTTTTATTAGTCTTAAATTACTTTGTATCATGGGTATAGTAGATACTTAAAATATTGCCAACGAATTCAATTCCACCCTGTATATGCATGTATGTATGTTGAATGTATTTGATTTTCTTTATTCCTTAGTGTCGCCACGGATTTGAATGTATGGCCACAGAGCAGATAATAGTTATACATACAGAACGGAAACTCGCACGTTTTTGGACCTTGTAAGCGCCTGTAAAATAGGGTTGTTGCTAGTCGCACGTTGACGTTCCCCGAGTCATTTAGGGTAATTGAAATAATATTGGTGAGAAACTGCACATATTATTATTGCTTATCCACAAAAAACAACAAAGAACGAAAATTTTATAGATTTCCGAGTGATGAAAACAGGTAAGCAAAGCAACAAATTCTGTGGTGGCGACCCTGATTGTTTAACTCACACATTTGACGTATGCACAGATATATTATTTCGTTTGTAGTAGTACTAGGTATATTTGTTACTTCGTATCTATGAAGTGCCATACCTGTGGAATGGCGTTTCATTAGAATCCTTACATTTCAAAGTGACATGAGCTAAAAAGTCTTTTTTATTGTTTCGTACCTAAAGGTTAGAAATTAGCCCAAACTCGATTGTGTTAAGTTGTTTTATAACTGAGTTCTATTGACCACCATCCGTCTGCGTAATCAGATCCTAGATAAGCATCGTCTTCCAAAAAGTACTCGTCAAGACAAATCAAACGAGACCTACTCGATGAGGTTATAACTGAGTTCCGTCGAATAGCTCCCGGTTCCATCATCAGAACAGCCCATTGACATCATAATATTGTATTATCATCCGACTTACAAAAGTATACAAAATTTCAGCTGAATTGGTTGAGGATAGCTGGTTAAAAATTGAGTTCGAAGATTCCACCCGAACAAACATACTTACATTTATACATACATTGCAAGTTAAATAAAAGCTTGTAAAAACATGTAGCGATCTTTAGTTGTTTTATTGGTCCAATGTTAGTAAGCGCGTCTAATCGGACCTGCCGAGTTCAAGTCGTCGCGCTCGCGAATTTCATATAAATATTAAGAAAATAATTATATCAAGTCAAACTCAGCGAATTTATCTGTAAATAAAAAATTGTACTTAATTAAAGCCACTTACTTTAATTAAGTACAATTTTTTTATGTAAAATATCAGTATTTTACTCGTAGTTTTGAAAAAATATCACAAAAAAGGGTTACTTTGGGATTTTTTCCAACCGAATGAAGTTTATAGGATCTTGTAACTGAATGCGAATTTGACGAGCCTGGATACTTAACTTATACATACCTTTTTTTAAGAGTTTAATAGTAGATTGTGCTACAAGGCGTAAAGGTAGTACTTTTAAGTCGAGTGCGCTACTTTGAATTTAGAGCAAAACGAAGGATTCCTTAGTTGAATCACGAGCGTAGCGAGTGATTCTACGATGGAATCTTGAGTGAAGCGAGCGATTCGTGTATAACGCCCGAGACAAAAATATTACCGTACGCAAGTAGCACACATTACATCGCCATCCATGAGAAAAACTAGCAAAAAGATACAAAACAGAATATGGAGAAAGTAGAACAACTACAATACCTAATCAAAGCTCCGACAAGAACTAACCTTTATTTAGTGTCGTTTTCATTCAATAAATACTAAGAAATAATTTTTAAGAACAAACTTCTAAAAAAAATGTTTGTTCACGCATAAACTCGTAACTTTGTTTGCGTGGACCTACATATTTTAAGATTTTTATAATAACAATAAATTTAATGTGCACTATCGGCTTAAACTTACGAAAAAGGATTTAAATTTACACAAAATAATTAATTTTAACACAATATAACCTAAAACATCTGTAATTACTTTGAATCGAAGACAAATTTTGCGCTAATTATTCTTTTTTTCCTTTTTCGAAGCAAAGACCATAAACATTTTTACCTACATTCACGATGATATGTATTCCAAATTTAAAAAAATACGAAGTCTGTTCCAGTTATTTATTATATTAAAACTTAATTCTTTTGTTTTTAGCTGATTTTACATAGATAACATCGTGTTCAATTTTCAAATTGTGTTTTAGTCCCGTTAGATTTACTTTTTCACTTTTTAATCACGAGAAAACTAGCAGTAACTTTAGCTTCAAATGTTTTGGGATGAAACCATCGCTTTTTGAGCAGATGGGATGAAAAAAACACTTTTTCTCAAATGGTTTTCAAAAACTCTAAAGCACGGCCTCTGCGGGAATACCTAGCCTTAAATGTGTCCAATCGCTCTCGTCATTTTTGGTCTAAACCCAATAATTATTTTACTGAAATAATTAATTTTTATGTGACTGTAATTCTACTTTTTTTAACTAAAAAACTCATTGAACCTCATTACATGATACCTAGATGAACCATGCTAGGAATTAATTGGCCATGTGATGAAGTCATACTGAACAAGCTGGCCAGTCGATACTTAGTGACTAGTGTCGTGTAGTGGTTTGAAAATAGTATCTTATACACATAAAAATTAAAGTGTGGTTTTCGTTTTGGTTTTTACTGATTATATATATGCATTAAAAAGCAACTGAGTTAAACTTCCATAGCGCTTATTATAATACGACATAATAAATAGTAATAATACTTTATTAAATACAAAAAAGTATATTATTTAAAATGTACATAGCACACAGAAAAAGACATTAAAATGTCCAATGGGCGTGGGTGGTTTTATAGCTAATAGCGATAATTTCTTTCAGACAGCTGATGTAGAGAAGTGAAATGCTGCCATTTCCCATAGAAGTCTGATAGACAAGGTCTATGTTAAAAATAAGTCTATCTATGTCAAACATTTTAGTCCTGCTCTCTAACACTACACGGCCTCTGTGCGGGCACTTGCGAGCAAGTGTGCAGTGCGAATTGCGTTGAGACGTAACTTGGGCGTCGCATCGTGTGAACGGTGGGTAGAAATTGTGTAAAATGCTATTGTTACGAAACTGGGTTCGAGATTTGGAGAAAAACGCCAAAGTTCGTATGAGGGTTTTTATTCACTACGGAACCCAAAGGTTGACACGTGAGGATGGTCTTCCTGATGTCCAAGACCAAGTCGCGTAGCATCTGAGGTCCAGGTATCTCGCCAAATTAGTCGCAGGTACTTCCACTTGTCGCACTGAGGTAGGTTTCCTTCGCTTCGGTTTGCTTCGAAGTTATCGCTTTCGTAGCACATACTGAACTGGCGGGACGTGCACTCGATCGCCTTTTTATAAGCGCCGATACAGCGGTCTACATTGTTCTCGAATATTCTCATATCTTGACGAATGTATTTTGATTGACGGGAAACTTCGAGACGCCGGTATGTGTGTGTGAGTGCGACTAAGCCGACGACCATTCAAAGAACTCTAGCATTTATGCTATAAGAATATAAGGCCTAGTTTCGCTTGCATTATCCTGACGTCTTTTTTATACCATTCCGCTCGCGAACATTCCGAGTCTATCTCGCCAGCAGAGTTCTTGCTCGTTAATATTCTACATTTATCTCGTTCGCGACACTATGTAAGCGCATAACATAATGAAACTTAAGTTGCACGGCGCAACTTGCACTCTGTAAATACCCAACTACATTTTAGTACGACAGCATAAAAACTTCGTTATATATTTGTGTATTTAATTTTTTCTCATGTTACATCCCATTAATATGCAATGTCATGGGAAATGGAATATTTCAGCAGGGGCCCATTTTTGGAACGGTATTAATCCAGGGGCTGTCATGTTGTACGGGTTTGCCGTGACAACAAGAGTGTTACAAGACTTATATTGTTTTTAGAGTTTTAAATTGTTCATTGTGTCACCACGTTAACCCGTAAAGACCCGGACGGCATTAAAATGCCCACGTTCATCGTCTTTCTATTGTGTCTGGTATTGGCGGTTGCGAATGGGTTAAAGTTCAAAGCACAATCAAAACAATCCTACAATTAGCAAAATTCCATATTTACGAGTTATATGTTTTGTAAGCACACGGCGCGATCGGTTGAAAACACGTATAAACTCGTTCACAGCCGCGCGCTCACCCGGCTGGTGCCTCGCTCTCTCTCCCCGCACCGCACCGCAATCACCGCAAGCATCCCGCTTCACGACATGCTCTCGCGTATTTTCAATCAAATATTTTTTGTTTTAAGTAAGACGTTAATGTGTTTAATTTTGATGAAAATGTGATTATAGTACACAAAAAGCTATAATTAAACAAAAATAACACAGTTACTATTTCTGGCTACTGAGAAAAACATTAATTTTAAAACATTAAAAAATGATGTTTAATTTTGGTCTTTAATGTCTAAAAAGACACAATATAGCTTATAAAGATATAAACATTATGGTTATCATTTTGGCTTAACTAGATATCGAGATCAGGTGAAAACTGTAAAAAAAAAGGTATAAACAAAAATGGGGTCAGTTTAATTTTGCTATTAAGTGATCGCATTTGAATGCACCTAAAAGTTAAACTAACAAGGTCTTTGGTTACCTATTATGCTTTTAGGGAAAAGTCGAGTAGTGTACAAAATCTCACGATTTTTATATAATACGGTTGCGACCGCGGATAAATTACATAATATATCTAATTAATATTTGATACTCAATATTGATATCCGATAAAATATTGAAAACAACGAGTTTATTATTTATGTCCAGGTTGTGCTATTTTGATTGGTCTATGGTCTAATATAGAATTTAACTGGCATGGCTCCTTTGGCACAGAATAAATATCCTTTGGCCCAATCGTAAAGACCGGGCCAAAGGGTATTTATTCTTTCAATTAGTTTGGAAATAATAATAGTAAATAATTACCTCCAAAATGTTGTTTAGTTCAGACGTAAGTTGATAACAAAGAGCAACACGCGTGGGCCGACTGCCTTTATCAATGTTTTTGACAACCGGGGGAAGCCGGGGGCGCCGGGGCCCATACCCCGGGTGGCAAGGTCGGAAGGGTGGCAATATGGTATATTTTTCCTCCTCCTTCTTTTTGCACGGAGTCATCTGAACGAATGTGTTTTTCTTTTTCCATCATAAATGCCGTTTGTTTAGTGACTCTGCGTTTGAATTGAAAAATGTCAGCTCGTTGCCTGGACCTTTTGTCCTGTGACTGTGTCTGAGGTCACTTTCAGCACGATAGTGGTTTTAAAAGACAAGCAGTATTTATGTGTAAATAATTTAATGCACTAAATATTTTTGGTAATACATGATATTTTATAAATAGTGAGAAAATATAAGCTTAAAGTAATAACATTATGTACAAATCACATGATACGAAAGAATTAGTTTTTAATATTAATAATGAAGTTTACTGGTTTTATGGCACATTATATGCAATACAATGCAAAATGCTTATTTTTAGAAAAGAAAGACTAGTCCGGTCAAATTAGTCAAAAAAATAAGAGTGAAGGTATCTACACAATTCACAAAAAGCTGAGAGTGGGTAAAATTGTTCAATACCTTTTACAATTTTTTTAATCGATATATTTAGGTATTGGAAACGGTGCCTCTTAGGAAAAAAGTATTGATGCCCTTTTATAGATGAAAACATGATCTACATTTTTTGTCTGAACTAATTTTATTATAAAACTTAGTTAGGTACCGTTTTGCTGAAAATCGCGAAACCCCGTTTTTGTCTTTGACCTCGACATATTTCTTTTTAGGTGCCGGATCGATATAGGCTTTTTAAATTTCATATTTAAACCGACTTTCAGCTTTTTGGGAATTTGTGTACATTTTTTGATTCAAAACTAACGTGAGATGCAATCATTATCAGATTTAGAAAACGAGTTTACTAAATTTGTGTACATTTCTTCGAAAGTGTAAGTTGACCGGACTTCTAGACCACGACAACTCAAGATTTAGCTTGGATAATATTTACTTACCCACAGCTTATAAAGCGAATTATTGTACAATTGTACGTAAATGAAATCTATGTTTGTTTCTTTAGCAATGCCCGGGACACATGTAATAAATACGTGAATAAGGCATGAAATAGAGCCAGCGAGTTTAGTTTGTTGCCGTGGCGTAAACAATTCACATATCTATTGAGAATGTTCATACCTTTATAACATTCATTGTGATTCCACTTCATTTACGGTTCTTAGCTGTTCTCATATTTTTATGCTTAAGGAGTACATACTGAGCAGTAATTAAAGACCTAATGTAAGGTTTAGTTTAACAGTGAGGTTTTGGTAAAATTACTCTAAACTTCCTGTATAAAGTAGAATCCCAATCAATGTTAACATTTTATTACAGCCTATCTAAAACAATATATAGAGTTATAGGTAGGATAGAATATTCCTGATGTACTATCTAAATTACCTATAAAAAGAATTAATAGAAGCGAAATCTTAGTTACGCGTTATCATTTAATAACATTTATTATTGAAGCTTCAGTATTAAATCCAATCAAAAGTCACCACACACACAGATATCTAGCATTTTATTAAGTGCTACCGACTTATTTATAGACCCTATCTTTAGGCTAATTTTTCCTAAAAAATTGTATTTATTTATTTATTAAAACTTTATTGATCCACAATTAAAATTGTTTACAATAATAATTGGCGGACTTAACGCTAAGAGCGTTCTCTCCCAGTCAACCATAGGGATAAACAGATAAATTATTTCATATACAATTATTTTTACTTGTTTGAACTCTGAAAGTTTTAGAACTTTGTCGCAATTATATCAATCGTCAATGAAAATCAACAAAGTCGTAAAGTCCTCTGACACTATCTAGGTTTGAATAGGAAATATACTTCCATGTTATATCTAGATAGACGACCCACATCAGTGACAATGTCTCAGACGGGACGTATTAGCCACTGCGACGTAGGTCAGGATAGTAATTTAACATATAGTTTAGGGATATCTCAATTACCACCAGAGATGTGTAAGTAGTTTTACTTCCCCTAGCGATATATCTTTTTCGCTTATGAATCTTGCGCTCGAAAGGGTCACTTTTAAAAATCAATAGCCAGTAGCACTTTAAAATTCCAATTCACTCAAAATCCAATCACTCCAAATCATCAATTAACGAGTCCAGCTCCTTCTGCAGTGTCTGGGACTCCTCTCTTTGTTTTAAGACGTCGTCTTTCAGTCGGTCCACGTTCGCCATAAGAAGGGCATTGCCCTTCTTCAGCGCATTTACTCGTGTCTCGTGTCGCTTCAACCTTGTTGTGAGGTTTTCCTTCTTCTTTGGTAAGGGAGCATCCTGAAATTGAAATATTTCATGAATTAGTAAAATTTATCTTGAGCTGATTACTTTAGTTACTTGATTCCATAAAATGTACCATGTGGTTTCCGATCTAGAATAGCAAGACCCCATATCTTTCTGTGAATGTCGTATTAGGCGAGTAAAGGATTAACTATAAATATTTAGTACACAACTGTATTCTTAAGGATCTAGCGGATGTCATTCGTTAAACCACAGCCAAATCGGTGGCTCCTGCTTCTGCACTTAGCACGGGGGGGGTAGTGCTTTAAATATGAATTTTATCTACTAACCTCTGGCTCACTCTCGCTCTCAGTTTCGCTCTCCGTGTCTTGCTCTGTTTCTGTCTCTGTTTCTTCTTCTTCTGACTCGGTCTTCTTCTCTTCCTCGGATTCGGATTCTTCTTCTTCCTCATCTTCATCGTCAGAACCGACTTCTTTCATCATTGACGCCATTTTGTCTACTTCCTGCTTCAATTCTTTGTACTTTCGTTTCTCTTCCCTGAAGTCAAAGTGTCATAATTAATTTATATCGAAGTGTCCAATAAAGACATGTAAAATACAGCGAATGTGACTACCTAAATGAGAAAGAAAATGAAAAAGTAAAGTAGCAATTCGATGATATTAAAGGAAATAAGATGCTGTGCCAGATCAAAAAGTTTAGGATGAGTTGCATTTATTTCTAAAAACGTGAAGTAGGTAGCGAATTCAAACAAGCATAAGAGTTTTATGAGAAAATACCTTGTTATCCAAAGAAGTTTTATAAATATAAGGTATGAAGACAGATTTAGTAAAATAGTGCAGCATGCTTTAAAACATAATATTTTATTAGGTTTCACCGAATGATGTCCAGATTAAGTACTACTAAACTACTTGCTCTACAAGTGATAAAGAAATGATTATGAATGAAATTATCTTCGGAAGTAGTTGAAGAAGTGCACGAATACATGTCTCAAATCGTAAGCTTCCTTGACAGCAATCAGAGAAGTTAGAATCAGAACTGACTTGAGGGCAGCCTGCTGGTTCTTCAGCGCCATCTTGAAGCCCATCCTCTCCCTCTTCATGTGGTCTTGCTTCTCTTTTAGATGTCTGATTCTGTTTCTCATGTTGCGGACTTCTTTCTCCATTCGCTTTTGCTTCTTTTCCTCACTTTCTTCCTGTAATTGAAATTTAATATATTTAGTCTCTTCGCAAGTTATAGATAAATTGTTTCCTTAAAATTACTTTTGCTTACTTAAAAATTTTAGGTACTAATGTAAAGTCAATATAAAAACGTCAAAATAAAATCCCCTGGGTGGGCTAGGCTGAGTATTTGTTTATTTGTGTGTACTGGTGACAGATTAAGCGGTATAAAGGCATCTGGCAAAGATTGACAACCTGGATATACGACATCCGGGATCAGTGGCTTAAAACGTTCCTTCCAAAGCACCTTCTAATACCTTTTGTGCTTCAAAAATTTAATACCACTTTTGGTGCAATTATCCAAGTGAGGATCACGCCCAATTTCTTCACAAACACTTATTGACTTGTGAATAATATAAGTAAATATGACTGATGTTAGAATCGGTCTTACCTCTTCTTCTTCTGATTCCTCTTCTTCTTCGAAGCTGTCATCTTTGGTGACTGATAATTGCTTGATAGCGTGACTTGATCGTCTCGAACCCATGCTCGTCGGCATGATACCCTGGAACATTAAAGATCGTTATTTGACAGTCCAACAGAAAACATACCCGGGAAATATTTTATCCGGGAAAAATCCGGATAAATATTTCCTAAGTAGGTACTCCTGGCATATAATCCAGGTAAGTTTCATAGACTGAATTTTATTGCAATATATTCAGTTTGAAACCAGAATTCTATTCATGCATCCAAACAAACTTTCGTATATACGTATAACATTAGTAGAATTTGAGAGGTTCCTCATTTAAAAAAGGACTGCGTCAAAAAGCAACAAATTAAGCATTACCTCATTATCTCTGTTAGTATAAGCAAAATTGGCTGAAGCAATATTATTGTTAGCATCCATAGAAGACTTTTTCAGTTCTTGAGCTTCTGGTGAATTGATGTCTATATCCAATAACCTACATTGCTTCTCAAAATCGAGTTGCCGCTTTTGGTAGAACGACAATGGCTCTTCGGATAAACACATTTCTTCAAACTTGTTCTGAAAGTGTTAGTAAAGCATTAGTTATCAGCGGAAGCGTTACATTCCTTAATACACACACTAGTATTTTATGCGTTATTACCGAAAGAGCTTGTTCTAATTTCTTTTCCAATTCAGCATTTCTTCTCTTCACTTCTTCTAATTCCGTTAAAGCTGTGTCTCTATCTTCCGCTGCTTCTAAATATTTCTTCTCTAAATTATCAGCATTCTCTTTAGTCTTTTCAACTTCCAACTTAAGGCTATTGACGAGTCTTTCATCATAGGCGTCTGTGACTGATATGACAGTTTTGTGTTGCTCCTGTCTGATGATGGCACGTTCTCTTGCTAGTTCAGCTTCTAGATTTTGTATCCTTGTTAATAGGCGTTTATTTTCTCTTTCTTGCGCCTCCTTGTTTCTGGAAATAAGAAACGCGGCCATGAAGTTAGAGGGAACGCGATAAATAACATTTGTAACTTTGAGAAAAAAAAAACTGTTGTTGACAATAGTAGGTAAGTAAGTCAACATTACGGTAAAATTTCTCGTAAGTACCTCCTCTAGAATCTAGAGTAAAATATACAATTGATGTCTACAAAAATTCATTTCTTAATCCCTGTATACGTAACTTAAATAAATAAATAAATCTTTAAAAAAATAAGTAAATAAAACAATCATCTAGAGTCTAGATGATAGCTGTTTGAAACGAGTCTACCACTCAATGCCGACAGACGAAATTCCGGTGAACGCTATACCGACAGTTCACTAACTTTTTAAACATTTTAAAATCATTTAGTATTTTTAAACTTGGATCTTAATGAAGAAAAATAGTTCAACGAAACATAAATATATCGCAAAAAAATGCGATATCCAGATGTCTGTCACAGATGTATAAAGTTTCAGCATGCTCAATTAAATTTAATAGTTACCTTAGTTCAATAGCTAAAAGTTGTTTTGTGGATTGAAGGTCATCTCTGACTTTGTCGATGTCATCCATTTCGTCGATCTCCTCTTCTTCTGTAGTTGGCGCTGGGGGAATGGTTCCCTGCTGTAAAGGTTAAATAAAACATGATTAATATATTTTAAATATATTTACTAGCCCTGTAAACAAAACCTCAGTCGTAAGTATTGTATTCAGGTGTTTCAGTTTGAGGTACCTATGATAATAATTTGTAGGGCGGCTCAATTCGCATGCCTTACTATTGCTCAAATCATTTTGGAGCTTCACAGAAGTAAATTTTGTCTATTTATGCACTGTAAGGATTTATATTACCTCTGGAATGCATACTCCCGACGGCGAAGCCTGCAGGTTCGCCTGCGACATTGACTTCTGCACTTGCTCCTCGATCGTCATTTGTCTTCTGAATTTCCTCAACCCTTCTAAATTAGGTTTACTTCTATCATTTGTCTTGGTTTTTTTTAATTTAACACCTTTGTTAATCTCTTTCAGCAGCTCATTGTGTGAATTTGGCTTCTCAGATTCGAAAATGAACTGGTCTTTGTTTTTAACGACTGTCGATCGTGTAATAATGGGACTTGACCTGAAATTTCAAGTAATAAAATGTTAGCATGTAGATGTAGCTACGAAGAAGATACGTGCCAATTTTCTTACGCGAATGTTGTTATAAAAATTTATTTTAGTTGAAAGAAAATTCTTGAGACGGTAGTAAAAATCAGAAGATAGGAATATTTTTTATATTTTGTTCATGGCCTTGGAAATAGAAAATAAACATCGCAATAAGTCAATAAAAGACATTAAAATAAGTATGTAAGTGACGATTTGGTAATGAGACGATACAGAAAAAATGTTAACATTCCTCAATATAGCGATTTATTCCTATACCCTTTGAGTATGATCGGTTTATGTGTATTCTGGTGAGAAGGTTATATTTCAGACATATAGTCTTGGAATTGAGCTGAGTCTGGCACCGGAATAATAATTTTAAAGACTAAGAAATACTTGCACTAACATTTAATTATAAAACTTAGAGCTATTACCTACTACGGACCAAGAAAAAGACTCACCTATCATTACAAACAACATGTTTCAGTTTCTTTCCCCCTTCGACCTCTTTCATCATGTCGCTCCAGTCTGGCCTTCTCCGTGGTCTGCTGCGGAGCTGTTCGATTTTCTTCAACTTTGTAGGGTCCAGTGGCGCCTTCTTGAATTCTGGCGGCGGCGGCATCTTTGGTGGCAATGGCGGTGGCATCGGTGGTGGCGTGGGTTTAAGCAAGCCTGTTTTAAATATTATCTGATTATGTTTTCGGTTTGAGTATTTTTACAATTCCGATTTAACACAACTTGTTGATTCAAACTCGTTCGAGACGGCTTTGTCTGCGTACGCGTTGACAAATGTAAGGATTTCCTTATTCATACAATTTCATGTAAGTAGTACGTGTGCGAATACATTTTTTTCTTGGATTGATGATCTACTTAGTCAGATTGAGTAATTGTAAGCAACTAGCTATATAAATATGTTTATATAGATTAATATTTTTGTATATATTTGAATATATATGTTTACTGTTATATTATTTGTTTGTTGTTATAATATAAATTTTAGTTTATATAAAGAAAATAGAGTTTATAAAATTATCACAACTTTGAGTCTAGGTAAATTATAAATAGGAAACTGTAGGTACTTTAAAATTAAGTAATGCTTTTTATGTTTTTAATACTAACCCAATTCCATATTAGTTTATATATAGTTAATGAATGGTAATAATGAATGGCAGAACCATGTCTGCTCAATGGGATTCTGGGAAAACCAGCGTCTTGGCTCCGAAAAAAATAGACACGAAAGCTAACAGAAACCACTTTGGTTGCATATTTTGTAATAATAAGTGTTTTATATTCTGTATTTTTTGTTGTATCTGCTCCAAATAAAGATTTTCTATTTCTATTTAAGCTCTATCACTAAACGCACCTTTAAATAACATCCCTGGCTCTTGTGTATCCGCCATTCTTAATGTATCAAGTCTTCCTATTACTATATCACAATTTCCACCACTTGACACATCCAAACAGGTTTTATCACAAAAGTGAAAACATCAAAACTATGAAAACTTAGTCTATTTTCAGATTTTTACTTCACATCGCAATATTTTTCAATAAAAATTTTTAGTTCTATCATCCGAAGAAAACTTTATTATGTTATAAATAAAAACCGATAGGTAACGATAAATTACATGAGATAGCCAATCGATAGGATGAAGTACTACTTCGTACTGATGACCGTATGCATTTACATTCGCACCTGAGGCACGCATGCGACGCATGCGGAACTGCCGCTACTCTATTTTGGATCACATTTAGACCACATCTCGTCTGGCATACAAGAGATCAAAAGGTAAAGATCTGAATGGACGCCTTAGACTTGCTCATTATATCTATTTTGTAACGAGGAAGAGTAAATTGCTTATCATCGTTATTTATGATTTCAGGTGCTTAAGTAGATGATCTAGTTTATGCGAAATCCGTTTTGCTTATTAAAATGTAGTACCTGGGCGATCGAGCTTTGCTCGGTTACATCTCAAACATCGTAAATAAGCGTTTTCCCAAACATAAGACTAATCTAGATCGATTGTTTACCCCTGAAAACCCCCATATACCAATTTTCAGCGAAATCGTTAGAGCCGTTTTCGAGATCACAGAAATATATAAATAAATATACAAGAAAGATAAAACGTGAACTGACTTTAGTCATGTTTTGTGCGGATAGTGCTTAAACCAAGCATAGTTTAAACCACTATCCGCCCACAACAAGAAAACCTCCCACAATAATGTCACCTACTCTGTTGTCATTGTCATGTTCATTTTAATAACTAATGGTTAATTAAAATTTGATTTGCTGAAAAGTTTGATTGATTGATTGTAGTGTTTTTATTATGTTGTTACTTCATTTACTTAAACGAACAAGCTTGATAATGCGGTTCCTGCGGTGAACAATTTCAATTTAGAGTAGTATTTTGAGAAAAGATGCCACGGGCATACTGTCCCTTTACTGTACGAGCGCTTAATCTTAGATACTGAAAATATAACTGTAGGTGGGAAACTATGAATATAAAAAATATTCGAGGATTATTTGACAGTATAAATAATCCAATTTAAAAAATATATTGATCTTCTATTAAAAATCGTTCAGATCATCCCGACATCATTATCTCATGAAACCCGTATTCTAGATCGATTGCCAAAAATCAATGCTGATTAATCGGCTTTGTGCGCTGCGCCTGCGTCGATTAGACGCACATTCTGATACAGTCTAATTTTAAGCAGAGAAAGTGCTAGTGTGTCAATGTTGTGTCATAGCGTAACAAACAATACAAAGACATCGGAATAGTATTTGCGGCTGTCTGATTCATATCTTCTAGCGCGTTGATCTAAGATGTTTATACTACTATCTTTATTGTGTACAATCATTTAAGTATCGTTATTTTTATTTTTAGCTAAATAATAACGCTGCGGATTTCTTTAGTTCTTATTATTATTAAAGACCTAAGCTTTTGTCTGTGAAGCAACTAATGCCTTCCATCTTCTCTGTCCAAAGTCAACTCCTTTTTCATTCTTGTAGGTTGAAACATTGATTTGATCTTTTGGTTGTTTTATAAAACTATCTATAGGTCTTCCTATGCCTTCTTCCTTCTATTTTATCCTCCAGTATTACTTTTAAAAATTCATCATGTCTTATAAGGTGTCCTAATATTTCCTTCTCTTAGAATTAATCGTTTGTAGTAGTTTTCGATTCTCTCCAATAAGTTAGAACACCACCTCCTTAGCTGTCCAGCTAACACCTTTCATTCGCCGCCAGCACCATATTAACTCAAACGCTTCCAACCTAGCTCTATCCTTCTTTCTCATGTCCATGATGCATTTTTTTTATTGGATGTTTTTGATCTAATTAGGTATGACTTTTTGTTATTAAATTGTTTTTTGCTTTTGTACAATGTCATTCAAGCATCTTGATTCATTTGTTATTGTACTACCTAAATATTATTTATTTACGAATACTTATTACCACTCAGTATATTGAGTACATAATCAAAAATTTTGAAATACAGCCGAATATTTAATGTGAAATTGAAGTTAACAAAGAGAACATAAAAATAACAATAAGATCTTATTAGCTCGCTAAAAACGAAATAACCATAAGATCCATATTAATTAAATAAATGTTTGGTATTTTCTAAAGATTTTTTTTCTAAATTAAATAAATTAAAACTTACTTCTTAAACTCTCATTCTTGGTGAGTGTGTGTCCTTTGGGGATTTCATTGTTAAGAGTCTTGTCTATATTATCCTTCACTCGCTCGTGTAGGGGATCCCTCCATTTCTTCACTGGCTCGTCTTTGGAAGGCTGCTTCTGTAGTGGAGGCTTTCGCGGTGGTAGCTGAAGAAATAAAAATAAAAGAAAGTTAGAACTAAAACTTTTGGGAAATATTTAAGTCATTTAATAATTTTGATTGTTGAATTTTATCGACAGTAAGCAAAACAAGTACTTAGGGTACTAAAATTACAAGTCATTAGGTACATATCTTTTATCTAGCATTATACAATATTTTTTGCAGAAAATTATACAAATAATAAAACAAACGTAATTGCGTAATTACCCACCTTTGAAGGAGTCTTTTCAAGTGGTGTAGGCGGCTTAGTCGCCATCTTGGATTTAGGTTCTACTTTCTCTTCTACTTTGGCCGTTTCAGTTGGTTTAGCAACTGGTTTTGTTTCTTTAGTTGTGGAATTGGTAGAACTCTTATCATTGGTTATTTTACTATTTACCGCATTATTAGGTTTTGTAGGACCATTTTTAGTTGATTTTTCTGTTTTATCCTCAGCCTTTACTGTTTTATCTGCCTTTTTATCGACTATAGTAACAGATTTCTCCTTAGCTTTATCATCGATGGTTCTTACAGTTTTGAGCGTTGGTTTCTTTTCTTCTGTCTTATTATTAGTAACTTTTTCTTCAACTTTTGGACTTTTGTCTTCCGCTTTCGGAGTTTTGTCTACAGATTTGAGACTAGATTTTGTAAATCTCGGCTTTTCGTCTGCTGGTTTTGTCGCTTTGTCTGATGCTTTTGCTACTGATGGTTTGACTAATTTCTCTTCTACTGGTTCTGACACTCCGTTTTCACTTTTGTCACCTTTTTCTCTTATTGTAGCTTGCTTCTTTAATCCCGCTGTAAAAAAGTGAGGTTATTAGGTATCTGTTGTTAAAAAAAATATATATTAATCTATACATGGTAAAATATATAATGCGGTGTACTTTCACTGTCTTTTGCATAATTTATATTATTTAATAACAGATGGATTTAATGGTAGAGCTAACTTCCAATTATTTTATTAAAAACCTACTATAAAAGGGCAAAGTGATAATAAGCGTGTTTGACATAAAAGATTTTTACTAAATGTGACTTGTCCTTGACCTTATTATCGTTTTATTTATTATCAAAATAAAAAAAACAAGATTTTACTGAATGTAAAAAAATCATATAATATTCATACCGATTAAACCACAAATCAATATCGATTAATCATTTTATTTTTAGAGTCAAGGTGCACCCTGCAGCTTTTAGGTACAGGGTACAGCGTACCTACGATTCTTTTTAAACCTATGTCTTTGCTTGCATTTCACTAAAGCTCGATTCGTAGACTCTCTACGTCAGTAGAGAGTTTCTACTAAACTCATCTACTTCTACAAACTTCTGCTTATTATTGATATAACTTAAAATTTCATCCAGAAAATGATATTGATGGAAGCACGTGTTACGGCCCCGGCGCGGGCGGTGCATTTTGATGGCGTGTACGTAAATAAACATGGCCGTTGCCAAGATGGCCGACCTTCGCTATTTCAGCGCGGCAACATGTCAAAATTCCCTATTATATGGCCAAGTGGACATGGGAAATATGCTGTAATTGGTTGAAGATACATTAAAATACTCATAAACGTGGACTTTTAGTTCTTTCTATGTCTCTACTTTGAATGTTTTCTATGCAACAAAGTTTCTTTGAATATGAGTCTATCTAATCCTGTTTATTATTTATATACGTATACAGACTGATTCCGAATTTCAAAAATACTTTTGTTAGTAACCGTTACTGTTGTCAAATTTTTCATCAAGTAGATTTTTATTTTATTTAGACTTTGCATGCTTTACCGATAAAAATATACTCGCTCAGATCTACTCACAATAAATTTGATCTCCAATTTTATATTTAATTATTTTTCATTTAATTATTATCAAACTGCCAGGCAAATGTTTTTATTTTATCATAATGACCAAGTATCTTTCTAAGTTTCTACTGCATCATCTCAAGTGAATCTCGGTTTTCGACGATTCTATAGGTATAATACATATCCGTTTATTTTGTAAAAGTCTGTCCCCTCTAAAAATATCGGGCCGTCTGCGTCGACGGCCCGAAATATCTCGACAACGTTCCGACACGTCATGACACAGCGAATATTACATTTTTACTATCATTTTATTAAAAAAATCATTTTATCCAGCTTTAATACATACTTAAATATGTTATATTAGCTTTATAGTTATTTACGTTCAATACTAAACGGGTAATTGCGCATTTCAGGTTTGGTTTGTATGTTCAATTACTTTGGTTTGTTCTGTTGATACCTACTCATATTTTAGAGGAAATTCAAATGGAATATTGTATTTGACTCCTACCAAGCTTTAACACTATATTTAACCCTAGTAAAGTTCATTTTATCTACATTCCAAAATCGTTACCTTTACCTTGATTTAGTACAAACGTTGAAAACGGTAATGCTTTTCCCTTAGTAAGCCACTATCACTGAATAAGGAACAATTTTAAAGTCAGCAAAGTCCACAATAGCTTCAGAACTCTCGTCCGAAATAAGCCGAAATTCCTTTCGCACTTGCACACACCAAATTCGCTTGGTTCCAAACTCCAGACTAACAAACTTTTGAACGGTTTGGGAGAGTCAATTATTAAGAAGTTGTGTCTCCTGCCAAAGCTTCGGGCAGGTGCTGACGTCATCATACACATACATACATCAACACGTCTACCTACAGCACGGTGAACATATAATATGCAACGTGAAATACGGCCCTCTTCTGAAGTAGCGTCGGAAAAAAAATAAACAACTAATAATAACAGAATGGCATAGATGTATTTACGTTCGCGATTCAGCTAGTACTTACGTGTTTTAGATCAGTTCATATTTTCGTCGGATTTGAATTTTAAAACTCGGGATTTAATGAAAAAGTCTTAAAGGCTTAGTCTACAAAGAAATCGGAAAATTTTCAAAAGATAGAACCATGTCAAAATATATAGTGCAATCGTCGTCACTTTTAATGCTCTACTTCCCATATTCAAATAAATTCAGTGTTAGACTTTTTATAAAGCTGTATCGTGCCAAATATTTTCGTCTTTGATTGGTACGTGCTCGAGATTAGTAAATGTTTGTCTCGAGTGTATGAATATAAGTGCGAGTTTCCCAGCTTCTACATTTCTTTAGCACATTGAACTGTCTAAGTAAGCTATGTGGTAAATGTTTTTTTTTGGTCTTGTCGTCTTTTACATCTTTCTCACTAAAATTGGTAAATGTACTTTGTAAGATAATGTCAATGAGGTTTACATGTATTACGCTTTATGTGTACCAGTCGAAATGACTGTAGAGGCGGATTCCCTAAAATTATTCTTTACTATTATTTTATTTTCCATTCGCTTTATTCCCTAAATTCTTTATTACAGATTGAACACTTTCCTACTTCATTTTTTCCACAAAAATGAATTTCTAGTCGTTGAGCTATTTTCATTGTATAGAGTTGTCTATGCCAGCACACCCATAGCTTTAAAATTGTAGTACCAAGCGCACGCATCTTAGAGTGGTACCTATTTGTGCCAACTGCCGACCTTTAATACATTGTATAGAGATAGAAGACGAAGAAGTCAAAAGTTTTGTGTAAATAAGTAAAGTCGCGAAGTGTAAGTATTGTTATCCAAACCTGTTTTAACGATACGTGGTTTTTCAGTCACACTTTCATCTCGCATGCTCTATTTTTTGAAAGTTTTTTGGAAAATATAGTTAAATTAGATCATTAACCAGTGTGCAGCGTCCCGTATGTGTTTGTATAAAAGCCAATCAAGGTATCCGCTTTGTTGGAACCGTAATAACAAGAGAAACGTTCAAACATCCGTGCAAAGTTTACCTTCCATGAGTTCGATTAGTTTCGCTATATCTTCTAGTATAAAAACATTGGAGGTCGGAGTCGCCGGCTCCGCCATTTTGGCACGCGCGAATGTGACGTGACTTCCTCGTTGGAGAGATTGTGGCGGACTGAATATTGGTCTATCAACGAAATTATCACACGTTTTTATACATCCGTGAACGGAAAAAGATTTCAAGTATTAACAAGAACAAGGACATTCGAAAAGTTCCGACAAATGTGGCTATTTTTTACGGCAATCAGAGGAAACTGCCGATGCATTTGAATAGTACATTTCCGGTACCTACTGTAGATAGTTACATCGATCATGCCAACCTTAGAGTAAACGTCTCTATGTTGTAAAACATGTTATGAAAGGGTTGAAAATTAAATAACGTAGATGATTAAAATTTTAATTAAAAATATTAAAGCTTTAATTAGTTAAGCTAAACAAGTTCTCACTTTATTACAGCCTACAATCTAAATGATATTGGCATTGACTTTTTTATTATGACTAAGGTTTGTGATCATCAAGAGAAAACACTATTATATAGATGGTATAGGTACTTATAAAACATTGGTACGTGCGAACTTTTCATGTCAGCATTCAAATCAAAACACTTAAAAACAACTGTCCTCATATCGTCAGTCAGCCCACCAAATTACACGCACCATCTTCACCTCCAAACCCACAAAACAGAATGTCATTGATAAAGATCACTCTAATCCTACGCACGAATAAAATGACTTGATTTATTAATGTTCATTTGCTAACGTTACAAGCGGAAAACAGCGGATGTGACGTTTTCCGCACCGGGAAGAGTTTCTTCACACGGTGACATAATTAGTCTCTGTTGTTACCTAAATCCTATTCCGCGTTTTCCATAATGATCTAATTTGTCAATGTTATGATGTTGAACTTGACATGTTTACAATATCAACGAACCTATTTTTTTCATTTCATAATTAGCACCATACACAAGTGGACATCTTTAGCAATTGTTTTCTTTAATAAAAAGGTATTCGATAACTATTTTGAAAACAAAAATTAAATTAAAAATTTTAAGTAAACCCACGCAACTAAATCATTTCGATCACGTCAGTTTTCAAACAAAAAAGACCGCATTATAATCGGTCCATTCGTTTTGGATCTATGATGCCACAGAGAGACATACAGACCCGTCAAACTTATAGCAATCTCTTTAGATCTGGGTTAAAAATTTAGAACTTAAAGAAAAAACAATAAACCCCACCGACTGCTTAGTTATTTTTTCGAAAATCTGCTATTTGGATTTTGTTTAATTTTTTACATACCCAGTGTTACTTTCAGAATTAAGACGAATTTAACAACACTTCTCAAGCTTAAAACCATCAAGCCGGTTAGGCTGCAGGGCGTCCCTTAGAAATATACTTCGTGCTTTCATCCTAGCAGAAGAAAGTAAATGGTAAAAATATAAATCCACTCACGTTTCAATGGTCTCGCAGCAGGCGTCTCCTCTGCATCAGCCACCTTCGCCGGACTTTCCACCGGCTTCAGCTTCCTCTGCGTCCAAGGTGGAGGTGCTTCTGTATCCTTGTCCTTGACCCAGGGAGGGCGCTTGGCTCCAGAGTCTTTGCTCACGTTCCCGATCGGCATTGTGATGCTCTGTTTCAAAAGTATATATGATATTGAAAAGTGTACGTACGTATGTGTGTGTGCTAGTGTTGAATAAGAAGACACAACTTTATAGAGTAATATTTATTGGAGCTCATTTATTAATTTAACTTTATTTCTAATGTACTAGGTTGACTTAAAGCCAAAAAAGGTTGACTTAAAGATTTAAGGTCATATACTTAGTTGGAATATTTTACAAAAAATATAATTATAAATAAGGCAATCAAACTATTTGGACATTCTGTCATTTAAACAGCTATGTCCTGGAAGGATATAACCAGTGATATTTATAATACTGAGCAAAGTTGTGTATATCGTAGCAAGTTCGTAGCAAAAGCTTACAGTCGTACACTGTACTTAATTGTATATTTCGTAGCAAGTTCGTAGCAAAGGACATAACAGTCGTACACTGTTCGAAGTTATGTGTATTTAATAGCCAGTTTGTAGCAAAGGACATTGCAGTCGTACATTCTTCAAAATTGTGTTTATTTCGTAGCAAGTACGTAGCTAAAGATATTACAGTCGTACATTCTTCAAAATTGTGTTTATTTCGTAGCAAGTACGTATCAAAAGATATTACAGTCGTACATTCTTCAAAATTGTGTTTATTTCGTAGCAAGTACGTAGCTAAAGATATTACAGTCGTACATTCTTCAAAATTGTGTTTATTTCGTAGCAAGTACGTAGCTAAAGATATTACAGTCGTACATTCTTCAAAATTGTGTTTATTTCGTAGCAAGTACGTATCAAAAGATATTACAGTCGTACATTCTTCAAAATTGTGTTTATTTCGTAGCAAGTACGTAGCAAAAGACATAACAAAAGACATGACATAATAAAAGAAAAGAAGGATTTGAGAGATAAGTGTATCGTCGAAAAAAGGAGGAATCACATAGAAAAGAAAATACAAGAATCAAATAATCCAAAGAAGGAAGTATGGAATATTATTAAAGAAACAACAAACAAACAGAATCAGATTGGTGCCTTTTTGACAGTAAAAAGAATAATAAAGTTGAATTAAAAAATGTTCCCGGCTTTATTAATGATTATTTCATTGATTTTACTAATAGTTTAGTACAAACAAATCCTCCAAATATTGAAGAAGCACTCAATTTTTTAAAAAATAATGTGAATAGTAAAAACCAATTTCTATTTAAACCAGTGGATCAAAAGACAGTGATTGAATGTGCAAAATTAAAAATTTCTAAAAGTAAAACAAAAGACATATATGGTATATCAGGTGAACTTTTATTTAAGTTGATTGTAGGATTAATAGAACATTTTACCTTTATAATAAATATTGTATTACAATCTGACACATACCCTTCCTCACTAAAACAAACTCGCCTTTGCCCAATTTATAAAGGAAAAGGTGACAAAACTAATGTTGAAAACCTCAGACCTCTTTCAATTGTCGTCACTTTGTCTAAATTAATTGAATTTATTACGTCACAACAAATAATGAATTTCATGGAAGAAAACAACCTCCTTTTTGATTCCCAATATGCCTACAGATCAGGCCGTTCTACAACATCGGCAACATTAAATTTTGTAGAAAATGTAATAACTGCTTTGGAAGGAAAACAAAAAGTTGCAGGTGTATGTTTGGACCTATCAAGAGCGTTTGATACTGTTTGTCATGAACTAGCAACAGAAAAACTAAAAGTGTATGGTATTGATGGTACACATTCAGAACTAATTAAATCATTTTTGGAAAATAGACAACAAACAGTAGAAGTAAAAGTAAAAGGCAAAGGATTACGATCGCCAGCCAAAAATGTACAACTTGGTGTACCGCAAGGTTCCTCCTTAGGAAATACTTTATTCCTTATTTTTTTAAATGATATAGGATACTTAGATATTCAAGGAAAAATTGTACAATATGCGGATGATACTACAATAATCCTGACTGCAGACACTTATGAAAATCTGCAAATAAAGATAAATGAAACAATGGAAAAAATATGTAACTGGTTTAAAATGAATGGCCTTAAGCTAAATCCGAATAAAACACATATAATGCTTTTTAATGCTCGATCTCCCAAGCAGCCTCAAGTGCCTATGTTTTTACAAAATGGAGGAAATTGCGCCAATGCTATGAACATCAAACTATTAGGTTTTGAACTAGATCCATGTTTAACTTGGAAGCAGCATATTAATACAATGTGTAGTAAACTCACAAGTGGAATATATGCATTAAAGCAATTAAAGAAATTAATGACATCACAACAGCTAAAAGACATTTACTATGCATATATCCATTCCATATTACTATATGGTGTCATATTATGGGGACAATCTGCAGATGTAGAGCGTGTATTAAAAATGCAGAAACGGGCTGTTAGAGTACTCGTTGGGCCAAATTTTAGAGATACATGCAGAGAACATTTTAAAGCTCAGAAAATATTAACCGTTACCGCTGTGTATATTTTAGAAATGATAATGTATGTGCGACGGAATCTAAACCTTTTTAAAATTAAAGAAAAGCCTAATGGTCGACGACTTCGAAACGATGGCAGTTTAATTGTTAACCCAAAAAGATTATGCTTGTCAAAAAAACTACCAAAAATTAAAGGCCCCCTATTATATAACAAATTACCGGAATCAGTCAGATCAATCACTAGTGATCAAGCTTTCAGGAAGAAAGTCATTGATCTACTACTGGATAAGACGCTGTACAGTGTTCAAGAATTTTTATCAAATAAATATGGACGATGAGACATTAATCTAAAATATAGATAGGATTTATTATTTATTTTTATATAATGTGCATATTTAATAAAATTATTAATTGTAATTTTTATAAGACGACGCCCCTTTACAGCTGATAATAGTTAAATTTATATTTATTTTTAAGTTAGGTATTTGCTTACAAATGACATATTTAATTTTTTAATTTTTGAATTTTTAAACTTTTAGCATTATGATTATTATTTTCAAATGTGATTAATATCATTTAAAATTGTGAAAATCAAAGACGAAACATTTTTGTACAACATACAACATATAACTATGTAATAGATATATGAAAATGTACGTTCCTCAAATGTGTTAATAAAGATATTCTATTCTATTCTATTCTAACAGTCGTACATTCTTCAAATTGTGTTTATTTCGTAGCAATTACGTAGCAAAAGATATTACAGTCGTACATTCTTCAAAATTGTGTTTATTTCGTAGCAAGTACGTAGCAAAAGACATAAGAGTCGTACACTTTTCAAAATTATGTGTATTTCGTAGCAGATACGTAAGATACGATATTACAGTTGTACACTGTACTAAATTATATGTATTTCGTAGCAGATACGTAAGATAGGATATTACAGTCGTACACAGTACTGAATTGTGTGTAGTTCGTAGCAAAAGGCTTGCTACGAACTTGACGATCTCTAAAAATAGTTGTTCAATTTGAGTTCCTACTAAGATATGCATGTATTGATATCCTTTTTAAGAAAGGTCTTAAAAAGGATATCAATACATGCATATCTTAGGGAATATTGGTTTTCCTAGGATTATATAGGACTATAACTAATTATTCAACTGTTTTTCTGTAAGTTTTATATTCACCTAGCTAAAGTAGTAGGTGTCATTACATCTTTTAAAGTTCTGATGTAAAAACATTTCTGTGTACAGATTTCGACATTGAATAATCACGTTATCCATACCTACACATTTTTGAAAATTGTCTCTAGTTTGTTTTTCTCACGTTCGTTAAACTTTTGGAGTAAGGTCGAATGATTAAAATAAACCTAGTTTGTTGCCAGAGCTAAGAAGTATTGTATGAAATGTTTATTTTGCTTCCAAGATAATGTCACACAACGAAATGTTAAAACATATAGTCGTTATTCTTGAAAATGAATCTAATTATGCTTAGACATTGCATCTTGAATTTTATTTACTTTCAACGAAAGTTTCTTGACATGTGCATTCTGCCAATCCTATTCTATGGCTCAAAGTCATGGTCTTTGAGTGAAACTCAAAAGTCCAAACTCAAGGTCTCCCAAGGAGCAATGGAACGCAGCATCCTTGGATTACGTCTCATAGACAAGGTGCGAAAAACAGAGCTGTGTCCCAAACTCAAGTTGCAGTTGTAGGAGTACCTAAGGTCTGTAGTGGTTGCAGATGTGAGAGTAAGGACTGTAATAGTTGTAGATGTAGGAGTAAGGACTGTAGTAGTTTCAGATGTAGGAGTATAGTCTGAAGTGGTAGAGGCCAACCGAGGACGAGATGGCGGGATGACCTCTATAGTTATGCCATTGAATGGAAAGAGATCGCAGCGGACAGTTATAAGTGGAAAAAAAGGTAAAGGCTTTTACCAGCAGCGAGACACAACACCGACAGATAAAAAAAAATTTCAACACATTAGCTCGAAAAGTGCTATTTACCACACTGAATTTACTTATGTAATACCATATATTACGCACACATTCGAAATCGTGCGGTAAATATTACTTACCGCACCGTTTTTTAAATGTTTTAAGAATAAGATTCTATAAATCCAAAATATCGAATATTATTTTTGAAACATAAAATCTCAACCAGCCTAGACTCGTACCGAAACCTTGTTTTACTCAAATTATTCCATTTTATATCCTAGTAGGAGAGTAAAATTCTTGTAACAACACTAAAATAAATTTATAAATAAGCAGTTTGAAAAAAAAAAAAACTGTTTTTTAAATAATCGTTTGGCTGTTAGTGGATTGAGTTCTGTGTCTCTCGTATCTCTACAGATTCGCGCATGCGCAAAATGCACCTAGTAAAAAAAACTAAGCGCACCATATTTCAAATTTTCTTTAGCGAGATTTAAAATTGTTTTATTATTAAAGTTCTTTTTTCCTCACTAATGTGTTGAAAAACGTAGTATGGCATACGTGTGGTATTGTCTATTACAAGTCTCGGCTCCATAGACAAACGCGCCTCGACTGTTGTAATGAACAATTTACCACACTTGTATCATAAACTACTATTGTGATTCGTATTCCCACGAATGTAGAGACGTAAACTACAATTCCATGCGTATTCCAATTCATTAGGTATCTAAGTGCACTTAAATTTAAAGAGCGTGTATGTATTTATTTTATTACCTCTGACAAAAAAGAGGGGTGTTATAAATTTGACGCTTATGTCTGTCTGTCTGTGGCATCATAGCTTTCGAATGAATGATGAATGGGAACGGTTTCGATGCAGTTCTTTTACGTGAAAGCAAGTGCGTGGTACCCTTGTGGTGGTAGCTGTTTGATGAAAGACGGTTGAATCAATTGGATATCAATTAAAATATGTAGTTCTGCTAATCATCAATAAATGGCGTTCTTATAAATATCAGGATTTTTAATTTGCCTAGCAAATAAATTGGTTTGCTGTTAAATATATGATGACAGTCAGTAACTCAGACCTAGATAAGATTTGTTTTACTGTGTAAAAGCAACGTCAGATGTCTTAAGACATTCAAAATATTTGACACCAGTATTATTTATAACCATAAAACAAATGAAATACATCGATAAGTAAGAAGTTATAATCAGGTACCTATAAGAGTAGTAACTCTAAACTTTGGAAATGGATAACGAAACCACATGTTTCATGTAACGTTGTGATGCCAAAACAATAAATGTTAAACGATTTACGAACCGCAATGATTCCAATAAATAACAGTACGAGGATAAAGTCATCGGCAAAATTACTGACATTGGACTTTGTCTATGATAAATCAAAGTAGAATTATTAGACTAACTAAAATAGGATATCCTTAGCTATATGACAAATCTGCTTTACTTGATGTAATAATAAAGAATTACTGAATTATTTATTTACCATTATGGTATATAAGGCACTTGTATTCAAACACAGTTAGATGAAGATTCTCTTTATAAAAAAGTTTCTTAAAAAATATAGTATACCTAAACTAGACATACATATCTTACTACACTATAACCTACTCTGAAGGTGGTCTGAAGACCTGACCAATATCGCTGGAAAGCGTTGAATGCAGCTACTCTAGACCGGTCACTTTGGAAATCCTTGGTATGTCCAGCAGTGGAAGTTATGCGGCTGAAATGATGACGATAACTAAATTATTTCAAACCAACATTTTAAAAGTGCTAAACGCTATGGAAAGCTACATTTTTGGTATGCTACACCTTACTATATCCTAACACATTAAATCAGCTGAAAATACGGTATGACTATGTAGGTTTCTATGGCACTGATTAAGGACAGGATAAAGCAAATGTAAATTCGCACTAACCGCCAAATGTGACTTTTGACAGGTTGGCAGAGCTCACTCATCTTCGTCTTAATTATATCACGCCTCAGTAGACATGCACTTGGCCCTGTACTAGTGACCTCATTCGGATCTCTTTTACAGTTCCTTGAAAATCGCGTAAGTCGGGCCGCGAAATACCACTAGATCAGTGGTATACCGGTGTTATTTTCTTAGGTGCAATTTTAAATATTTTATTTACTAAGGGATAAATCCCTAAAGTTTGTTATATGTTCAGTGTTTACATTGTATTTTTGAATACTCTCAAGCTTTCTAGCATTTTGCATACATTGCAGCGTGAGTTGTTTCACATGGTGCTTTTTAGTTGATTTTTGGACAAAAGGTAGTTTAATTGAAAAAAATAATAATAAATCGTATCATACCATGTGGGGTATGAAATAAAGGAGCTTATAAAGCACATTTCAAAAATATGTAACCATATTATTGATAGCTTTTGCTGCCAATTTTCTCGTAGTCGGGTTTTAGTTTTTGATACTACCTATATCTTGTTCTTGGCAAGGGTATCAAATTTTTTTCAGGGTCATCTTTCAAGCATCTTTGTTTACTTTAGAATTTTGCAAATGCCTTTAAGTAAACAAGAAATATCAGCAATAAAAATACCTATATTTAAGATGTAAGCGCTAGAAAATTGCCAAAACATAATCATGGTGGCGTTCATTGAAAGCTATATTTTTAGCCGCGCAGTCACCTACCGCCGCGGCGGATCGCGTATTACTTCCATTGTACACATCGTGTTACATCTCTCATTTGTAAATTTATCGTGCGAGAAACAATCATCATGATTATTCGCCAATTTTTCTGTATAAATACGCAAATACTTCCATGTTCCAAGAGCCAACGAAAATAAGTCAAAGTACGTAAACAATACGCTATTTTCCAACAAGCCAAATCAGCAACTTTTTTCTAAACGTCAAAACAAACAGTTTCTATGGGATTTTGTATGAAATCTGTATGAAATACAGGCAGATGACGTCATAGATTTTTGGAGTCAAATAGCGCTCTTATTATCAGATTTTCTGCAATAATAAATTTAAAATAACGTTAAAATGGATATGTTCAAAGACAAGTGACATTATTTTGCGACGCTTTATTTTTTTATTAGTACAAAATTATTTATTTTTGACTTAGGAAAGTACCCAATTCATACGAGTAGCTAACAAATATGATATGATATGGACAAGGAAACACCATGTGATGCAAGGTGATGCTTTTTAAACTTGTGGCTCTGTGAGTTGAGACCTCGGGAGTCTTCCCCACCCATTAAAGTTTATCGGATAACAAAGTAGTTCATACAAAAAAGTTACGTCTTAATAAAGGTAACAAAAAAGTTTGTTGACATTTCAATTTTTATTTTGAAATGGTTGAAATTTGATTTTTTCATGTCTTCGCTCTTTTTTGCCCCAATTTTTTGCCTTTTTTACCAGAAATTATGTGTAATTCTTGAACCTTTTCAGAAAATTTCACAAGAATCGGTTTAGTATTGCGATCTGTTGGCGAGAACAACCGGACAGCCGGACAAAAGCATGGGGGGGGGGGGGGGGTTTAGTCCATCATGATCATTAGACTACGGTGTTGTTGTTCAAACTTCAACAACACAAATCAAAGTAGTCCCGAATCGAAGTAGTAAAATACAAAATATAGTTCATTGCTGGTAGATTACAGGAAAACCTTTAAAAATTCAATCAAATGAAAATGAAGTTGTATGCTCAATATAACACCTACGTTCACTTAAGGAAAACAGTTTACTAAAATACCACTAGACAGCGCTAGTAGTAGTTAACTTTGGAATTATACGGAACCCTCACCACAAGAGTTCAACTCGCATTTGGCCGGTATATTTTTATAACGATTTAATTACTTTTACGATATAATACTTTTATGAGAAAAGTTATTCAAAATCATAAACTGAATAACCCCTTAAAATAAGTACTTTTAGTTAGTAAAAAGCAACTTGTTTAAAGAAGAGTTATTAATATAGTCGAGAATATAATAAGTATAGGGATTCTTTATTTCAAAAAAAATTACACTTCTTTCGTGTTCTTCTGCCAAACAGCCAAACAGAGAAGTTCTTTTGGCTGTCTGTAAATTGTCTTTATGTTAAGTTACATCTCTCTATCCCTGAAACCGACCATAACTGCCATTAATGCTATTATATCTACATACATGCTCGTAAATATTCCTCATGTCTGCATGTTCTGTAAAATGATTTTGGCCGTGTAAATGTAAATATTAGACAAACTTGGCTGTTGTTTAGACATACTTATGGCCGTTGTGTACTTCAACATATTTAGTTAATATTTTGGTACCTACAGATAAAATTATGAACCGTGCTTTAATAAAGAATTCTAGCTATACAATGACAAATAGGTAGATATTTTGTCGGATGATACATAGGCATATATGTAATAAATATTCTTGAGATTATGATGAAAGTTACGGTGAAATCTTTTGAATATTTGCGAAGTAACTATTTATTATGTATTTTTATGTATATAAAATCTTTATTAAGCCAAGAGGCCCTTTGGAGAAGTGGTTGTCATGTGGCGTTCCCGCCAAAACCTATTTCTGGATTTAACTATGAAAGGTGTACCCTTGAATAGGTTTTGGCAGAAGAAAAATCTATTGCATGAAAAAGGGAAAGGTTTAAGGGTTATGGAATGAATTCGGGATGGATTGATGCTGGGATATTGCAATAGAAACGTCACCTGCCATATAATCATGATTACTGACTCTTGTAGGCAAGTGGTAGCTTGCCGCCCACTAGATGAGCCCCTCAAACGCGCCGATAATAGTTGCCGGCAAAGGAGCACCACCGGTGCGGACGACTCAGCGGTGTCGAGAGGTGTGCTGCGCTTTCTCCGAAGTTACTCGCAGCGTTATATATGCCCTTTAACACTTCCACCCCTGGAGCAACAGCTCTAACGACTCCTCTCTGCACAACCAATTAGGCAATGCAGAGAAGAGGGCTCGCAGGCTCGCAGGGCTCTGAGAGCCCTGCGAGCCTCTTGGGTCTCCACCCCGACCGATGAAGACGCGTCGGGGACGAGGGATCTGGCTCTCTGGAGCACTCGGGTCCGTGGTGTCGTTACTCACCAACAGCTCGCCACAAGCTGCCCTGCGGGCTTACTATTATTACTCTTGTTGATAATTATCAAACTCTGAAGATGATACAATTATACAAGATACTTCCTAAAAATTAAAACGGGGCAGCGATTTGCCAGGGCTTTTTTTATAAGTAATTTAAGTTATTCGTTTAGTTTTAGTTAATTTCCTTGTTTATATTATTGTTTCAAATGAATAAAAACAGATTATTAGTTTATTACTAGCCAAAATTTGAATGAGCTGACATTTTATGACCTATTTTTTTACTGAAACACTCACCATAATTTTTATATCTCATTGTCATGCGAATCGTTTTATCTACCGTCCCTACTACCATAAATTTTTGCCTATAATTTAATATTTCACATAAAAAATAAAAAATTATATTAAAAAATACCCCAGGTTGCTGCGCTCACATGGCAGATTGCTCAAGAGACTGATTTAAAATATATATTTTTTAAGTAGATTAAACTATTTAAATAAATCTGGTGATAGAATAGTACTAGCTTAGTGTGACAATGAATATAAGGTGCCTATTAGTTTGAAAAGTAAAAGGCATTGTTATCTTTTGACTCATCCACCTATTAATAAACTGACAACACTGTTTTCAGAGATTCTTGGTAACGTTTAATTTTAATAACTTGCGTAAACTACATTATCTTTTGTTTTATGTAATGTAAGGTAATTAGGTAATAACCATTTTAAAAAAAGAATAAATATGTATCAAGCTTTAAATCTCTAAGCTCTGACAACAATATGTTTTTATAGGAATACTTGCATCATATCAATAACGGACGCAATAAAAAGATCTATAAGTGTAAGTAAGTGCAATTACTGCAATTACGAGTAATAACTGTTAAAGCCTTCACCATATGTAAATGTATTTTTTATAATAACTTAAAAAAGTCTTGTTTGAATCAAGAATCTAAAAAAAATTAAATCCCATTTTCCAACTTCTAAAAAAGTTTCACATTCCTCAAAATTAGGTTATCTAAATGTCAAAGTTGAGTTTAGAAGCATCGAATTACGTAAAACAACAGTATTTACATGTGTTACCTATCGTGTGCGTGTGTGCTCGTAAGACTACACATATAAAAACCAACGCACTTTATCACTGCACCACGGGCGATACGGGGATCAACCAGTCATTATTTACTTTTTAAAATATAGAGTTAAAAATAATTCAGACTGGGATGAATCCGGGATCGGAGCGCGTCTGTGGGCGCTTAGTTCGCGACTAAGGAATCCATGGCGGACAATCCTCTGGAACTTATAAATAGGTGCGTCGAACCAGTGGGAACCGAGTTGGAACTTAGGTTTGTAATGCTTGGAGACGAGACAGATAGGTGGTATTAACTTTAATTTGTTAGCTAATTTATAGATTATTTACAGCAAAAGAAGCTTTGTGGGTCGATGGAATTTTATAAGCATTTTTTGTCAATAACATATGTTATACTAAAAAAACGATAAGTAGGTAATTCTGTAATATGCTATGCCTATAAAAGTTTTCTGTTAGATCCATTGAATGATATAAAAAATATTGAAAAAACAAGTTAATTTGCCAGGCACATAAAAACCCCGACTGTTAATAGTTTCATATGTACACGCCATCTAGTGATGGGCGGACGAACTAAATAGTGGATTAAGTATCGACAACGTAACGTGTCTGCAGCGGCATCTATTATTTGACAGGCAAACTACAAAACCCTCACTTTCAAGCTATAACTTAATAACTTTTAAACGATCGAACTAATTTTCATCAAGTGACCAACGCAAGGAAACTTGCATTCTCGTAAAAAAACCGCATCGAAATTTTGAATTATTCTTTCGAGCACCACAAACAGGCAGACAGACATTCGCGTCAAAAATATAACACCCCTTTTTTGTCGGAGGTTAGGTTAATGACACTTTCATAAATAAGTAACACTTATTCAATGCTATTCACGCAATTTTTTCTAAAACGCAATAAATAATGGAAACGTGGTTTGTTAGCGGCTTGTCTGTGGTTGTAGCAACACTTATAAAATCGTAAAGAAAGATGTTGGTTGTGTGCAGGTTTTGCTTCGCTGAGCCCACTACTTAACAAAAATGCCAGTAAGTACACTTACCATGGCATTTCCAACATTATTATAAAAATTAAACCTTATGTTTAGTTTTTAAACACCATTTTTCGGTTTTTTTTAATAAACTACAAAAAAAAAAATCTAAAGAAACATTATTCGTGCTGAGCTAAGCCACACATCCCGCTAGTTCAAAATAAAATGGGCGTCCAGCGTCAGTTGTTCTATTTTTGGCGCTTTCGCCCTGCGTATGCTACGCCACACACTATCTTATGGAAATCAACAACTTTCTTCCGACGCCCACTTGGATGAGCTTTTAAAATAACACATCCATTGACAAATTATTTACAAATACAGGGATTACATACTACGAAATAGCGTTTTTTGTAACTATTTATGTTAGCCAGGGTCTTGCTGTCGGGTCCATCGGTCGGAAAAGTGAGGCGGTTCTAATGACGAGGAGAACTCTTTAGATACCATTTAATAAATACATTCATGAATAACAAATCCCATCAAAAACAATACTTGTCAAAAAAACCAAGTCTCGCAACTCAGTTGTTCTGCGGTAAAAAGTCGTGAGATCCATGTAATACCAAGTCGGTTATTAATTTATTCAGTCTCTACTTAAGCGACTTTCTGTCTTAATACGTCCAGTCTCTAAGACCACGATCGTGGTCCATAACAATTGAAAATCAATTGTGTCTGGAATCTCCGTACTCGAAGCATTAAGTTGTTACGTAATAATTAACAGCATCTTATAGTGACGCATATCAATATTAAATTTCTTTAATGTTTTATATAAATATATTGAGACTTGACCATCGCACTAAATAATTAAATTTACATGTGTTTTCAGGCGATTGAATTTACACGTGTTTTCAGGCGATGGCCAAGTCTCAATATATTTATATAAAACATTAAAGAAATTTAATATTGATATGCGTCACTATAAGATGCTGTTAATTATTACGTAACAACTTAATGCTTCGAGTACGGAGATTCCAGACACAATTGATTTTCAATTGTTATGGACCACGATCGTGGTCTTAGAGACTGGACGTATTAAGACAGAAAGTCGCTTAAGTAGAGACTGAATAAATTAATAACCGACTTGGTATTACATGGATCTCACGACTTTTTACCGCAGAACAACTGAGTTGCGAGACTTGGTTTTTTTGACAAGTATTGTTTTTGATGGGATCTCATTTCTTTTTGTATTTTGTAGACAGTTCTACTTTTTTCCTTTTCGGTACCTTCTACTTATTGTATATATGTATATCGCACCGCGCAGCGCGTAGTAACGGCCGGCGCTCACTCGCTAGCATCGCAGCGCGTGGTATAATAATTAATTTACAACCTTACGCACTCGTAATAAGTACGAACGAATACGCACGTAGGTACGTTTTTTGCATTAAATAATTTAATTTACACGTGTTTTCATGACGGGAATACCCATTTTTTGCTCGATTTGGCAGGGGCACTACCATGCGCCTATATTTATATGGGACTAGCTTAAACCCGCGGCTTCGCACGTAATAATAATAACTGCCGTAAAACATCGTTACGAATAAAGCCAATATTGAAAAATTTAACTGAAGACTTGGCTGTATGGGCTTAATTTTCTTTGCGGTCTTTTCTAGATTTTTTAGTTTTTCCTTGATTCATACACCAAACACTACTTATATTCCAAATTTGAAGCTTCTAGGTCTGCTAGAAGTGCCTTAGCATTTTGATGATCGGTGAGTCAGTGAGTGACAAAATTAAGAAATTTGACCCGTTATAATTCTTAAAATACTGGTTCAAATTGAATGAAATTTGAAATATACCGTGTCTTTACAATGCCTGCATGGTTACTGAAAATTTCAGTCTTCTAGTTTTATCCACAACGAAGTTACAGGGGGTCGAAAATGGTCTGAATTGCTTCGAGAAAAGGATGGTACGGCCGTGACGCTTTTTTGCTCGACTTGGTGGGGGCACTGCCGTGCCCCCAGATAATGTTTGTTGAGTAATACCATAAATTACGCACACAAATTTACATAAGTACATTGCAAAGAAACCAATGACTAGGCCCTAACAGTTAACTCGCAAACCCCACATATCGGCAAACCCTTGGAAGATTTGGTTCGTATTAGATCTTAAATATTCTATTAGCTAGGATAATAGCTATAATAGGAGCTTTACAGGCGTGTAGATATTACACGTCTGCGTAAAGCTTCTATCATACTCAAGTTATCGTCGAACAAACATACATCATCATCATCATCATCAGGTCTTTTTATTTCCACTCTCTCTGTGCTACCAGACTCATATACTTGGCCAGAGCAGCCAGAAGACTTGGCCTAGCTTCTCACTGGCCAGATGGGTTGAAGAATTCTCACTGATGTTTATAAGCTTCGTTTAGCTTGTATTTCCTAAGTCGTCTTCTACGACATACACGGGAGGACTTGGAGTGGCCCTATTCTATTCTACCGGAAACCACACGGCGAACGAACATACGTAACATTTTTTTTGGTACAATAAAGAGGTAACTAACTCACTACAAACATACATACAAACACAGGATTGTTCAAGTAGACTTCGCTATTTTCGCTCGCTCGTTCGAAAATAAAATAATGAGATGGATTGTTAGTGATACTGCTTCCTTTAGGAATGAGATAATATCATCCACATAAAAATTATATAGAGCCGACATTTGGAATGAGATTCGCCTCAGAGCCGTGGCCAATAGACCGTTACCGAAACGCTATTGTAATAACTTATCTTAAATGTTCAATAGTGTCATCTTCCTGTCAATTTGTTGTAGGCGCCGGTCCTCGGCACTCCCTGTTCTTACGCAAGTGGAGCTATTGATTTAAATGACAAGAACGTACAATGCCGATACTTATTGGTAATTTAGATAGGCAGTCTGCTGTATGGAATACTGTACGGAATTCAGGCAGACATATACGTTTTTTTGCAGGCTTGCGTATTTTCCTCTATAAATAAAGGCGTTTTTGGTATTTTCTTCTTTATGTAAAATCCAACGGATGGGTAAAAAATACTGTTTTTAGTTAGTGTGTGCTGTTATTGGTTTAGCAGTTCTAAATAAAATATGAGAGATCTTAACTATATCTCGTGTTCAATAACTACGAAGATTGTTCATTCGACCGACATCTGTTCATATAAACTCTAGTAGTTTTATTATGAAACATGGATTAACTTTATGTTGGTTTGAATTATTATCAACCCTTAACAACATGGCGTCTGGTTTTGATTTAGGCCAGTAATAATGGTTTAAATCTTGTCATACCTAGAGTTAGTTTACTGTTTATAATAACACAGTATTAGTCTGTAGTGGACTTTTAATTACCATAATGTAATTTGTTGCATTTTTACTCCTCATTCTCGAACCGGTCCCATGGGGCAAGTCGAAGCAAACGAACCTCAACCCTGACGTAAAGACTAACCCTGACTTGCATTGACATAAAGTTTCAGTTTATCGGGCAACTTTTGACCTTAAGAATTGAAGAAGGACAAAATTCAGGTTTATTTTAAAAATTCCTAAAGTCTATTTAACCCTTTAAGCTACGTCGTCTCTAAGCAGCGAAATATAAACTCAACGTCCACCACTCCTGTTCAGGCACCATTGGTCTAAGACGCCCCAAATTGGAAGTCACTTGGCGGAAATCCGTTGTTTTAGTGCTGTGAAATTTAGCATTACAACATCTGCAGGCTATTAAATTGTATAATTATAAAAAAAAATATATACTTACCTCCTGAAGTGAAAAATAAATTTTTTGTTTCTAAAAATAATATTTTGTGTTTTGAGGTTGAGGATTTCTTATTATTATAGATTATATTTTATAGATTTCTTAGTAAACAAAATCATCATATTACTCGGGAAACTACCCCAGTGGAGGTTAATTGGTTAAGAATAGAAAGTCCCCTTGCCCTGCAATAAACCAGATGAACCAGTATTTATGATAAGGCATGTCAAAGTGTATATTGGTCACGTAGGGTTGAATAGTTAGAGGCATTCAAGCTTATTAATAAACCTGCGATCTATCTCAAACATGAGATAGATCCTTAGTACTTACCAAAGTCAGGAAAGGTTCCTTCCTATTTGGTAAACTAAAAATATATATATATAAACTAGTGATGGCAGCAGCGTTGTCGTCAAATTACTGAGAATCCCACGAGAGTTTCAAATTTTCTCGGGATCAAAAGTATCCGATGTGTTTCATCATCATCATTTCAGACGCATAACGTCTACTGCTGGACATAGGCCTCATCTGATGTCCAAATTTCATTCCTATCTGTTTAGCCGTGATGGCGTGATCCATACAAACCACCCACTTAAATGTGGGTGATGGTGGGCGAAAATGTGGAGGAAGGAATCAAAATAGTGATGGGTTGCTAGCCGCATCGATCGACAATGTTGTTCATAAAGAAAAAACAAAATGTCTCATTGTTATTATAATAATGAGAAATTCTTTGATTTGCCCGATATCAATAATGGCAGGTAGGCACTTAAAATATATTCACAAAATACTCATTTGTACATACACATACATACTATCATGTCTTTATCCCTAATGGGGCAGACAGAGCATTTTGGGTCTTGCGGTTCTATGCAGAGCCCAGGGCTACAAGACCCAAAAGCCACTTTTAGCGTCATGGTGGGCGAGAAGATGGAAAAGCAATCAATACAGTGATGGGTTGCTAGCCGCATCGCCTGTTAACATGACTGTTAACTCAGGTGTATTTTATAGATAATGGTACGGAACCCTTCGTGCGCGAGTCCGACTCGCACGTGGCCGGTTTTTTATATTCCATAGTAATAAATAATAATACTTAAACATCGACTCACATTTATACACGAGTGATCGTACAAATAAGGATTTCATTTTGTCACTCGGAAGTATAGTTATCTAATGTTTATTCAGCCTTAAATCTTATCGAGAGAATCTTTGTTTGCGGGAAAATTTATTATTATTGTTTGTTTGATCAAGATATACGGCTAATGCGCAAAAAATGGACAAGTTTCGTAGGTCACGTAGCAGGTATCGTTCAGTGGCTTAGTTTTAACATACCGGGTGTTCATTGGCTTTACGCAGTTGCCTGGGCGACCGAGCTTCGGAAAACACGGAAAAAAGAGCCTCTATAAAAATTTTACTTTTGTAGACTTCAAACAACTTTATAGATTTAGTAGATACTAAATCTATTAAGCTAACAGTCACTGCAGTGCCAACGGCATACAATACAATGCAATAATGTTATAAATAAATGTGATAATAATTTATTTTGATTATATTTCGTGCAATAATTCGATACCTATTTTATAATGCTCAGATATTATGAAGCGCCCTGCTACTAGAGTGCTTCTATCTAAGTGACTACTTTCGTTATGCGCCAAACCGTTGCCTGGCAGATCTATTATTATTTATTTATTTTATCACTTCATTGTTCCGAAGTGAAAATTTACTTTTGACAAAAGGCGGACTTAATGCTAAGAGCATTTAAAATATTGAGAATAAGCATGACGAATGGAAAATAGTCTTAGCCCATTGATGAGAATTAAAAAAAAATTGTACATGTATTATTTATTTTTTCAAACAAAAAATTACAAAGATACAGCGCATTTCAATTTTTCATGTCATCACGGCTAGGTCCGTATGATTTGACGCGCAAGCCCCCACTTCAGAACTTTGACGCTCGCCTCCGTATCTTTGTAAATTTTTACTTTTTTGGTAAACTGAAAAATATGGGTCTATTATTTTTGGATAATCTAAAAGATGGACTACTTAGAATAATACTTTTCTGACACTATCGCCCCTATTGTAGAGAAAGTTTAGGTGAATCTTAACCTACTGATATGTCATCATAAGCCCTCAAAATCAATCCACCGCCCAAAAACAGATAGATGAATCAAGTTTTGACAACCATTCCATAGGTAAGTCCCCTGAACCATAATAGCGGAAAGAACCTGACGTCGCGAAATCAAGAGATTGATCGCTGATTTATAACAGTCGAATAATCTTGTAAAGAACCAATTTCTTATCTCTCACTCACATTAGCATAAAACACATATATAGACACGACTTATGTTGTAAGGGGCCACATGTGATTGGCAAGGTACCGAAGAAGGTGTGAAGAGAGTTCATTGGGAATTAAAACAATCTAATATACTCAATATTCCGTATAATTATTACGTTCCGTTTTCAATTTGTAATTAAATTTTATTACTTCTTTATATTTGTGAGGTAAGTTAAATCTTTTTCTTGCTTGCAACATCTGTGTTCGTGATTTTTAGATTCCTTTAAAAAAATTTAAGAGCTTTGTTTAAATTAATTTAAGAAGAAAAGTAAATAAATAATAAATTCATTGTAAACCTATGGCAAATAGTTGTAAATTTGGAAAAAAATACAATAACATTGCTCATATCCTGGAAAAGATGTTAGTTACGCCAAACTTAAGCATTTCTTTTTTTACTTAAATATGTATTGTTTTTGAATTTGCCACGCTACAACTTAATTACAAACATAACATATAATTATCTTCAAGCAGAAATTATAAGTTAAAATTAAGTTATTTTAATTATTTATCAAATAAATTGAAATGGCAAGTTTTACATAACTGCTCTAGATTTACGAACTACTTTCATACATTTGTGATCTTACGTGCAATTTTTTCATGTTTTGTTTGCCATAAACGGAAAGCAGAAAAAAATCTGATCATTATCAGCACTTTAACTCGATAAGCTGTTAAAATTACTATAATCGATACGCGCGATTACTTCAATAGGGTCTTAACACTGATAAGATCTAGCATTGTACCTAGCTGTTAAATTTGCAGAAATGGCGCGATTTATGCTGTATTTTCTGGCAACAGTGACGCTTTGTTCGTTTACCTTTGCCAAGAGTTTGAATCGTAAGTAGATCATTAAATATTATATACCTACCTTTATACCTTTATATAATCCTCTGGTAGCTCCGATCAAGTAGGGCCGTGCTCCTGCAACAGGGACTAAAAAGACTTAAATACTTGATGAAGATCCAATCACAACTCACACAGATTGAGCTAGCCCCAATGTAAGTTCAAGACTTGTGTCATGGGATGCTAACTCAACGATCTATATAGAAAATATTTTATAACAAATAAATATATGGATAAACATACAAGACCCGGGTCAATCTGAAAAAGATCTTCCATCTTGACCCGACCGGGGATCGGACCCGAGACCACCGATGTAACAGCGTGGCATGATGACCACTCGGTCGTCGAGGTCACATAATCATTATCATTTATTTTGTCAATAAAAACAGGCAAAATGGGTAATAGGTGTGTGTATAGAGGTTCCAAATACGTCCATGTAAATATCACATCAACCCTTTGAATAGTCTTAACGTTAATAGTAGCCCAACAACCAAACCAACATAATATAACATTTATAAATTTATCATAAAACTTTTTTCCTAATATTTTTTTAAATTTCAGCTTTCCCTTTCCCGTTCGTTGATAGATCTCAATGGGGCGCACAACCAGCCAAATCCCAGACGCCCTTAGAAGGTCCCGTGCCATTTGTCGTCATCCACCACAGTTACGAGCCCGGGGTCTGCATGACGAGAGCAGAATGTAAAGGCGCTATGAGGTCTATGCAGAACTTCCATCAGAGTGGCAACGGATGGGCCGACATTGGATATAAGTAAGTTACTACACATTTACCTAGTTTTATTAAAGTTCTACACACGTGTAAAGCAAATTTAAATCTAGCTGACCTTTAAAAAGAAAGCAACCTTTTTGTATTCTTCCGAAAAATCTGTTATGTGAGAACCAGAATATGGGGAATTTAAACTGATGGTGATGAAAAAGAAAACTGTGTAAGAAAAAAAAACTTTGTAAGAAAAAAGACTTCCGAACTTATAAGACAACAGAAAGATTGTGTTTATCACATATTATAAAATAAATGTTACTGCTATCAAGTCTCGCAAATATCACAGACATTTTATAAATACCGCAACGACATGCAGAAAATGTATCTTTCTTATTGAACTTACAGATTCAATTTTCCATCCGAAATCCTATCGATATCGATCAGTCGATTAAAGTGTGATTTATTATAGTTTCAAGTAGCATTAGAAAGTAAGATTACAGTGGTAATATCTTCCAGCGAGATATCATGTATGAGTGTGCAGTGTACGTACAAAATGACACACGTGTTAGGTAATATAGGAAACGCGGAATGTTTTTTAAAAAAAATATAAACTACTAACAAATAAAAACAGGTAGAGATAAAGTATTGAAATAATATAGGTAGTAAACACTAGTTAAATGAACTAGTGTGTAGGTTTCTTTACGGCGTTTAATGCCTTCACAGTAATCAAGTGGCAGTATAAATGACCGTACACGAGTAGGTACAAACTCAGGTACAAAACGAGTTGAGTGAGGATCAAACTCTCATATAAACTTACTAATTATTTATACAATGTTTAACGAACAGGGGGTATTAACCCGAAAGGGAGTAAACGTACTAATCTATGTATTTTTTGTTTTTTACTTTGGGACTATCCCTTAAATCGCATGAACAAATCTGCAGCTCCATACATTTTGGCACGATAGGTATTTAATTTTGTGTGAGGCTGGAGAATTTTTGGATTTTAGGGATGGTCACGTAGGAAAACTAGTTTACATTGATCATTACGTTTACCTTTCGGGTTACCCCCTTTTTGTTACACGTTGTTTAATTATTAGTACATGGGCGACCGAGCTTTGCTCGGTTACATCTCAAACAATAACAATTTTTTTTAAACTTGTCTAAAAAGAATACAAAATAAAATAAAAAGATATAAATTTGAACAAAAAAAAAACAAAAGTAAGTCACCGAGTGGGATTCGAACCCGTAACACTCTTTCTAGCGGTCCGCATCATAAACCGCTGAGCCAAAATTGATGGCGGCCGGCGCGACGAAATTAGCGATCATATTCTGCGTGGAAAGAAAAACGCATGAAAACTCGAAAACACGCGTTTTTCCAAACATAAGACTAATCAAGACCGATTGTTTACCCCTGAAAACCCCCATATACCAATTTTCAGCGAAATCGTTAGAGCCGTTTTCGAGATCACAGAAATTTATAAATATATAAATAAATATACAAGAATTGCTCGTTTAAAGGTATAAGATAACACTTCTTTTTATTTTGCAGCTTTGCCGTAGGAGGTGAGGGTAGCGTGTACGAGGGTCGTGGCTGGGAGAACGTCGGTGCCCATGCAGTCGGCTACAACGACCGCAGCATCGGCATCTGCATCATTGGCGACTGGGTCCGTAAGTATCTGACCTACAGGTCTCCTGTTTAAAGTTCAGTTTCTTCTCGAACCATTTTCGACTTCTTTCTAAGAAAAAGGATAAATAGTAGAAATTTATTCAAGTCTCATGGAAAATGGTGTGTCCTGTGTAATTTTGTAATGGATAGATAAATGTCTGCCACACCTTTCTCCGATTTCATCATAAGATTTAGGTAAACGAGATGGTGAGATAAACAAAATTTCGTCGTAGAATGTTTTGTGAATTTGTAGCAAGAAAAGCAAAGATAATATAATTACTAACGTTACAAATACCCAACGCCATAGAAACTATTGGAGGGCCCGTAATTAGGCAAAACTGGTAGTTTCCGGCAGGCACACACGACTAAAAAAGTGTAGAATATGCTTTAAAAATAATTATTGCATTTCATATAAATCATATTTAATAAATTAGAGTCCTACTATAGTATATACAATGTCCTTTTTTATTAAGTACAAATATTTTAAGGGGTGAATCAGACCATCATTTTGAACAACTTTTCCCAATAAATGTTTATCGAAATAGGAAAAAAAATTTTTAGGTTTTCATAGAAATCGAAGTAGTCACGTGATATCATTACTATGGAAAATGAAAATTATTTTTTCGTATTTCAATAAAAATTTACTGGGAAAAGTTGTTCAAAATTATGGACTGAATCACCCCTTAAAATATTTGTACTTAATAAAAAAGGACATTGTATAGTAGTAGTCTCCCATGCTGGTCTGGGAGAAATAAAAAAACTTAGAATGTACCAGCTGTTTCTCTTCCCACGCAGATCGTAAAAGCCGATCGAGGGAATGGGCAAAAATGCAAATCATGTTAACAGGCGATGCGGCTAGCAACCCATCACTGTATTGATTGCTTTTCCATCTTCTCGCCCACCATGACGCTAAAAGTGGCTTTTGGGTCTTGCGGCCCTGGGCTCTGCATAGAACCGCAAGACCCAAAATGCTCTGTCTGCCCCATTAGGGATAAAGACGTGATAGTATGTATGTATGTATGTACTATAGTAATAAAAGATTTTCATGCTGTAATTATTTTCTGCCATGTGCCATCTAGTGACAAGGAAAATAAATAATTATAAGGCGATGGGTTGGATACCATGACTGAAGTAAGATTTATTTTTTTACAGAACAAGTCCCAACGAGCCAAGCGTTGAAAACCACCAAAGAGTTAATAGCGGCAGGAGTGAAACTCGGTTACATCAGCCCTGACTATGTTCTGATGGGACACCGGCAGGCCTCCGAGACGGAGTGCCCCGGTAGCGCCCTCTTCAACGAGATCTCCAAGTGGGACGGATTCCGACAAGACTGAACTTAGTTTTAATAGAATAAATAGTACCTTTAAGTGATTCGCTTTTAATTTAAAACCCAAATCACTACATGAAATTGTTTTTCTTAAAATAGTGTTCATATGAATACCACCAAAGTAAGCTTGGCATCAGTCCGCACTACGTCCTGATTGGGTGCCGGTGGGCCTCCGAGACTAAACGCACTTTTGTTTTATTCGAATAAAATATATTGACCTTTTCTGCTGCTGGCCTGCAGCATACATGCATTCTTGTGTGTGAGTGTGTGTGCAATTTTCACAAATCAAATATTTATCCAGGTATTATCACGCTGACTTTTCATTGGTTTTGGAAAAGAAAATGTCGTATAGTAAATAAATTACTCTATCTATATACTTGTACGTAATCTAAATTTGTGTATGACATAAGATAAAAAAGTTGGAAAATGATTTTCGATCGAGACCACGTAGTAGTAGCTCCAAAACCATTGAAAAATCACCGTGTATAAGTATCTATCTAGTTTAAAGTATATACTTACATCCAGTTTATTTACTATGTATTTACATAGAGATGGTACAGACAACCGGGGGTGCGTATTGCTTGATATAATTACATTTTATATATTTACATTTTAATAACGTTCATAAGATATAATGTTAATTTGACATAATCATTAAGGTATATATTTTTAATAGCTATAATATTCATTACATTTTCATTTTAAAAAGCATAAAATCATTTATATAACGTTTATGTACACTAAACATCACCTGTTATACAACTTGTGCGGTATACAGGACAAAAAGTATATCATTCAAAATGTATATTGTTGAAAAGACATATCATTCAAAACATATAACTATCAAAATCATATTGTTTAGAAGATATATGACTTAAAAACCATACCATCTAAAAAGTATAGACAGGCAGACGAAAATAATTCAAATTTGGGAAATCTCATAAACTTTAATTTTCTTATAAAAAAAAACTCAAGGTATAGGATAGGTTTATAAAGGTGCAAAGTTTAAACAAAGAAGTAGGCAATGTCCATTAAGATATTTTATAACATAAAAGAAACTGTGAATAAGATACCCAAAAGTGGGGGCAAACATAAAAATAAAATATCTAAATTTGTCAGTAAACGATTAGATTAGTAAAAAAATCTGACTAGAAAATAGTAAAAAAAGAAGTCATAACATAAAGGCTACAAAAACTAACCAATTTTTTTATTAACAAACAAATCTTGCCAATAGCCAAGCTATGAAAACAAATTTTTCACCCAAGCCTCAAGGTATGAAAAATTTGGTTACACATACAAAATGCGCGCGCATTTTGTATGTGTAACCAAAATTTTCCGCCCAAGCCCCAAGGTATGAAAAATTAGGTTACACGTACAAAATGCGCGCGCATTTTGTACGTGTAACCAAATTTTCCGCCTAAGCCCCAAGGTATTAAAAATTTGGTTACACATACAAAATGCGCGCGCATTTTGAATGTGTAACCAAATTTTTCGCCCCAGGCCCAAGGTATGAAAGAAATAAAAAAATAACTAACTTATTTTTTACGAACTGAAGCCCGCGACTTCGCTCGCGTGGACTTTATGTCTCTTGAAAATGCTCATCAGGCTGAACAACTTTTACTAAGGCACCATTTTTATATCTCTTATAGTTTAGCTAGACCAGTATAGTTCTGCATCAGGTGTTCTTCCAAAATTATTTATACCCTGTATGTTGCCCAGGCTTACAGCTATATAACTAAAAAAGTTTAATTTGAATTCGTCCAGCATTTCCGGAGATTAGCGTGTAATAACAGACAAACAGACACATAGACAAACAGACAGACTTTTTTTAAATTCTTACTCCATTACTATATCTCCTTCGACCTAATATTTTTTTTTAAATATATCTAATGTACAGACACTTTTTTACTGTTTTATTATATGTATGATATAGATTTAATTTCACTTATTATTGATTTGTCTATTTTCATTGTAAGAGTATCACATTATAAGAGTTCACAAATAACAATATTTCGTACTTTTAAACGTTTTGCACTTATTTTTTATTTATGGCTAACAAACGAAAATTTGAGGAAGGAAATTATCTATTAATGTTAATACGTAATCAGTAATTAAATTATGTGATTGCGACATATTAATATATTATTTTCAACCCTTCTGCATTGGCTTATCTTAATAAAATTATCCGCAACATACTGCCAGGCGCTATATCAAAAGTTTGTTATATCTAATGATGATTATATATAAAGAATCTTCTACTAATCGATTTATATACGCAATGATTATTATGCTTAATAATATATCTACAGAAAGTTTATTATACGTAACGTAAATAGATTTCAAGAATTTTATACGACTTTAAATGTATACGAAAGGTTTGTTAGGTTAAATAATTATTATTTAAACGATTTTATGGGTTAGAAAAGTATGATTTATGATTTTTATCTTTCTTGATAATTATACCGACCAAAATTATACATTTCGTTGGTATTTATTCAAAATAATATATATATTGTTGTTCTGTCTTATATTACTTACCCGACAACCGGACCTATGCTTAGTAGATATTCTTTGACAAAAAAGGAAACTTTAAATTTTAACTAATAGTACTTATAAATAAAACTCTTCATGAGCAGATCAAGGCTAGATTAGGGCCGGTGATAGCCTAGCCCTTGAGTATTATTCAGAAATATTTATTTTTTTCTACGACGTTAAAGATATAAATATACTTATATCTAAATTCTGAATTTGAATAGACAAGAAGACCTTGACCAACCGATACTTATAATTATTGTAAAATTTTGCATAAATGTACATACTTAGCTAAATAATTGAACACAACTCAACCCCGTATTTTGACAAATACATTATTTATTTACCAATTTCCGTATCATAAGGTGTACAAAAGTAAAAGGCATATAGCATTTTTTACAAATTCTATGGACACACGGAAAGGCAAGTATTCAAACAAAAAAAAATCCATCTTGTACCAGGCGTCTTCGAGTAATCGGGAATAGCGTTGAAAATTCCGTAAGAAACAAATTGTTTTTTACAGGGAAAGAAACAAAAAACTTGTTTTATACCGGTTTATTTGTTTATGTTAATTGAAATAAACTAGAAAAACTTGATGAAAAAAACGGGTATCTTACTACTAAATTAAGTTCTATAATCTATTTATATATATTCGAATTGATAACCTCCTGCTTTTTGAAAATCGGTTAAAAAGAGATCTCTTTCAGTGGGCCTGTGAGGTTTATAAAGAAAGGCGTTCAGGCGTGTTCACACCTATGTATCTAGGACCATGATCAAAGATGAAAATGAATTTATTTCGATTACGAAACCTCTTGACCAATATAACGACGGTAAAGGTTAAATACCTAACTAAATTTATTACATGTGAACAATGCTGTTTGACGGATTTACCGCCTTTCCTGTCATCAATTTCTCGTGATCGGTATTAGCTTTGGAATTCCCCTTTAAAGAGACGCAAATACTCGAAACAGGTTAAGGAGTTACGTAGATAACTTTTCAATAGAAGTCGTCCTACCTTATTACTTTTAACCCCCGATTTAAAAGAGGGATTTATTTTATTTTATTTATTAAACTTTATTACATAAATGTAACAGGGATATTATAAGTTTGACGCTAACGTCTGTCGGCTTGTGTGTCTATCTGTTTGTCGGTTTATCTGTCTGTCTGTGGCATCGTTACGCTCGAACGGATGGACCGATTTCAATTTTTTTATTTTATTTATTTACAAAATTCATGTACACAAAATACAAACACAGAAACAAACAAAGTAAGAACACAGAGTACATAGGTACTGCTTATTTCATAAGAAATCTCTTCCAGCAGACCCAGGAGAGGAAAAGAGAAGAAAAAAGGTGGTAGTAGTAGGCGTGTACAAAATAAACTAAAGTTAAATACAAATACAGGTAGGTACATATTAAATAAAAAAAAAAAACGTATACACACATAAATTATTATATAGGTAAAAACGCAACTAAAAATATATATTATAAATACATAATATAAATATATGTTCAATGTGTTTTTTTTACGTGAAAGTTCAATTTCCCTGCGGTGGTTCTTAGTTACGTTTGATGAAAGTCACGGCTTTCTCTAGCAAATAATAAATGGCGCTACAAATATCAAGTCGTATTGGTAGTTCCTCTACTCATGCACTATGGCGGTCTTGAGCCGGGGATTTTTTTAATTTGCATAGCGAAAAAACTTGGGGAAAATGGGGAACCCGGTCCTTGGAGGCGTTCATGGGACCAAAGCCAACATTAAGAGGCCTTTTAGTACCTTTTTATCTATAAAGTGAGATGACATCTACGGAGGTCTATCCTTTAATGTGACATTGAGATGTATCTCAATGTCACATTAAGGGATAGACCTCCTAACAGACGAGGGTATTTTCCTAAGTCGAAAATAAATTATTTTGTACTGATGACAAAATAAAACGTCGCAAAATAATGTCACTTGTTTTTAAACATATCCATTTTATCGTGATTTTATATTTATTATTGCAGAAATACTGATAATAAGAGCGCTATTTGACTCCAAAAAACTGTGACGTCATCTGCCTGTATTTCATACAAAATCCCATAGAAAATGTTTGTTTTGACGTTTAGAAAAAAGTATCTGATTTGACTTGTTGGAAAATAGCGTATCCTCCGTAGCTGCCAAACTATTGCCAGGGAGAGATTGACTTGGTTTGGCCTATGTGGATGGGATATTATTGGACCAGATAATTGGGTTATATAGTGAGATGCGGACATTTACCTAAAAATCTCTCACAACAATTTTAGCCTGATGACTTGCTGCTCGTTGGCTACACTGCCTGTGGGCACCCTATAAATAAATAAATAAATATAAACCAAAAATAAAATAAAATGGTCAAACCATTTATCTTTTTACAAACCTGCGAATAAATAATTCTCCATTTATAAATAACTAGCTGTGCCCGTGGGCTTCGCTCCCCGAGGGAATTTCGGGATAAAAAATATCCTATGTCCTTCCCTGGGTATCAAACTATCTTCATATCAAAATTCATCTAAATAGTTTCAGTGGTTGAAGCGTGAAGTGGTAACAAACAAACAAAAATACAAACTCACTTTCGCATTTATAATATTAGTAGGATTCTTAGACGAACACGTGAACGATTAAGAATTAGTTGCACTGCCCACAACATAATAGGAACATAAAAATAGTATAAATATAAATACATCTATGTAGAAATGAAAATGTAATATTTGTTATCGTTTAACAGGGAAAGTACCGGTCAATTGGTCTCAATATAAATGCCCAACACCCAATGCGTTTTATTCATAACAAACGCATCTGGCTGGACATTGATATATATAGTAACGTATTTGGAGCAATCTCTGTTCTAATAGTGATGTCAGGTTATGGTGTGTGTTTTATGATGATGGTAGGCTTAACTTATGGCAATCCGACTGGTTGTAAAGGTAAGTAAAATTGTTGTTTGTTTTTCGTATGTGTAAGTGGCCAACACTGTATCAGATTTTTAGACTGCCAGGTATCTTTCATAGCTTGACAACTGTCATACAATGGTAACCTCCGGGACCAATGGCTTTTACATTCATGCCGAACCTCGAGAATAAAGTATGCCACTTGTGGTCACCCGTCCAAACCTGGACCACAACCAGTGTCGCTTTACTTGCGAAAGCGCTAGTATGAGCACTTCCGCTGGGCTCCTTAAGGTAAGTGAAATAATTTTGTTTGCAAGTAGTGTTTTTATTATGAATTTATTTGTTTATTTGTTATTAAAGTTTACGTGTAAAGTGTTAGTATATTAGATCTAGAAATGAGCACAAACCAATAGAGTCTTCATATCAAACACAACTTACACAACTGAATAATTTTCCAAATTTAACTTTAAGGATATTGTGTTTTTTTTTCTTATTAGATTTTGGTCGTGAGTTTTTTTTGTTACAACTAAGATCTTGTTTAGCTTGTAATTAAGTTTCTTGTGGGCTTATCGACAAGAAACTTCTACATATAAAAATAGAGTATGTTTCTTAATTTTACAAGAGGCAAGACGTGGTAACAAAATACCATAGGTATAAAAAGACTAGCTATATTTAGATATTTTTTTTATGCGAAAGGTAATCAAGAATCCACTTATAGCTTTTATTTAAAACAAAATGAGTCGTATCTTTATTTTTTAGTTTACCATGATTAAAATGATTTTGTTTTAGAATACGAGTTTAAATTCTACACAAAGGCAGACTGGGATGCGAAGCCGGTCACCGATGTCCTTCCTCTTAGAACCCCGGTCCCGTACGTGGTGATCCACCACACGTACATACCAGGAATCTGCTACACCTCGGACACCTGCAAGGCCTCTATGAGATCGATGCAGAAGTACCACCAGAGTTTGGGCTGGGATGACATTGGATATAAGTAAGTGAATATTATTACGCCATGTGGTGGCAGTAGAAGTGTAACCATGTTGGAATACACATTCATGTTCTTCCTCACCTCCTTTCTGCATCATTTAATTCTGTTCACTTTTAGAAATTTATTTTTATTTCCTTCTTTGCTATTCTTACTCATTCCTCTACTATATCTCACACTGATAACAATTACATAAAATTGTTAATTGTATAATTTTATCAGTTCTGTTATAATAATAACAAATAAATTTATCGTTATCGTTTTTCTCTTCTCTCGAGCTCTTGCTCTACGACGTCTACTTGTACACAAGTCATGTGGGACATCTACTGAGTTGGGACAGTTCAGAATTTTAGTTTAGAGTTCCCACAGAAGAGTTTAATAGAACTAGTCCAAGTTTTCACCTGGATGTCGTACAAGGCGACTTAGGAAATACAAGATACACAAAGCTTATAAACATCAATGACACCTCTCCAATCCGTCTTAGCCTCGCTAAATTTTCTGGCTGCTCTGCCCATGGGTGGCACTAGTACTTAAGTGGGAAATAAATATTTGTGATCCTGCAATCTCTGAAAAACCTACGTAATTTCGTCTTCGGCAGGATTAATCAAAAGATGCAATCATCTTTTTGGAGAGATAAGACCCCGGAAAGCGAAACCCGGGCTCCGAAGCAGCGCATATTTATTTTATTCTGTTTTTAGTATTTTGTTGATACAGCAACAAAAGAAACACACCATTTGTGAAAATTTCAATGAGATACAGCCTGCTGACAGCCAGACGGACAGATAAATGGACAGTAGAGTCTTAGTAATAGGGTCCCGTTTTTACTCTTTGTGTACGGTACCCTAAAAAGAGATTTGGCCGAACTTCTGAACTACAAGCTGTTGCGTTAGGTAGGTACCGTGTCCCGTATATTATATACCTAACTCCTTAAAAACTCAATTAAGACAAAAGAAAATCTTTTTAACACTCATATAGATAAATAACACAATAGATACACGTCCATTCAAATCACTTAACAAACAAGAGCGTTAATAAGATAAAATATGAAGACTGTCGAGTTGTAGAATTGTTATTGAAACCAATTCTAGTGGTCAATATTGATAAATGACGAGGATCTCGTGTCTATGTACTGCGTCATCCATTCAAGGAGATATCAACATAATAACACTTACTTACTACTGTCTTACTACAAATTTGTTTTTATTTCGTTATCGATAGTGCACAATTAGAAAGAAGATTCAATGTTATATAGTTCCAACTTTACCAGTTAAGCACCTATTTATATGAGTAAATAATACCTATTTATATAAGACGTTTATAAGTCGCTTTTTTAGACTTATTTATAAATAAGTCTAAGTTTTAACTACGAGAATTTTAATACTTATATAACGAAAGGTAGGTATCTTACGCTATCTTACTAATATGACCGATTTAGGAGGTCAGCTTTTTATGAGCATAAATACTTTCATGCTTATAAAAAGAAAAACAGATTTTTTTTCATGTCTGTTTTGTCTATGATATTACCTGTACTGATACAATAGGAAAAGTAATAGTAGACCTGCAGTTATAACATAATTTATGATAACCATGTCTGAGTATAGCAATGTTTACTTAACCTTGGTACATTATACCAGGTAACTTTCTCAACTCTATCTAACTCCACATATTATACATACTTACGTCTCTGGAAAATGCTCATCAGGCTGAACAACTTTTACTAAGGCGACATTTTTATATATCTTATAGTTTAGCTGGACCATTATGGCTCTGCATCAGGCGTTTCATTTTTCAAAATTATTTATACCCTATATGTTGCCCAGGCTAAATAGCTAGGTATATAACAAAAAAAGTTGCATTCGAATCCGTGTACCGGAGATTAGCGTGTACAAACAGACATACAGACAAACAGACAGACATTTTTTTAAAAATTCTTATTCTATTACTATGTCCATCGCCCCCAATATTTTTTTTGGAGATATATTTAATGTACAGACACACTTTTTTACTGTTTTATTACATGTATAGATAGATAGATTACGTCTACAGTGATTATATTTACATGACTCCACAAAAAAGGAATGATTCATGTAAGTATGTTTATTTGTCTACTTTGAGTATCTTCATAGATTCCCCTTTGTATTATTCTTTGATTTCCAGTACCAATACCTGACCACGGTATTCCCATTAAAGCGGGGATGACATGACTCAGATTTTTACCATTTGCCAATCAATTAATAAAATATTAATCAGCCGATACAAAAATACACTTCACAAAATATCACGGTAAATAACAAAACGATACTAGTAAAGATAAACTAATAAAAAAGATGACTATTTGACTGAACTAAAAATAGATATTCAAATCATTTAATACTCGAGGTGGTTAATTAGGCATCATGCATCAAATGATTATGCGGAACGTTACGTCAATGACCTTCCGGGGAACAACCGCCACAGGTGATATTTATAAAAAATAGTAATTTGACTAGGTACGTCCGGTTTTTATGGTAATGGCGCTAAATATAGTATTTTAGCGTCTATTTATATACTTTGTTTTATGTAAAAAAAATATACACGTTACATTTAAACCAGACCCTATGCCCAAACGAAATTTGCTATCCAAAGAAATTGAACTTAAACCTACTGGTAGGTCAAACTATGTTTTTAAATAAATAAAGATTCGATTCGATTCCCGGCGGGGGCAACGACTTTGTGTTGTTGTCCTAGTTTGGTTAGGACATTGTAGGCTGATCACCTGATTGTCTGATAGGTAAGATGATCCGTGCTTCAGAGGGCACGTTAAGCCGTCGGTCCCGGTCATTGTCTTTGACATTGGTCGTTACCTAAAACCATGTCAGAGGCCTTTAAGGCGGTTTAAAAACGCTGACACCAGTGTTAGTCACTAACACACACGATAAGAAGAAGAATAAAGAGGAATATAAAGAGGAATAATGAAATAAAGTGAATTAACGTAACATGTTATGTAACTTTTTGACTGACCCTACTTTTGGCGCTCACTTACACTAATGCAAAGCCGAGCTTACGCCTCAGGCCGTACCTAAGGATATACCGTTAAATCGTGAATTTATTCAGTTTCTGCGTGGGAGGCGAGGGCGGGGCGTACGAGGGCCGCGGCTGGGAGGTGCTCGGTATCCACGCGGGCAAAGCCAACAACCACAGCATCGGGATCTGCCTCATCGGGGACTTCAGAAGTAAGTATCAATATAGGGTAGTATAATAGGCTATTCGGGGTTCTTTTTTTTTTTAGATATAGTTTTTATTCTTCAAATTCTGTGCTACAATACTCTATTTTCAATAATAAAATAAAAATAATAAACTCTATTTCTTACAGCGGAACTGCCTCCTTGTGAGCAATTGGAGACGACCAAAGCGCTCATCAATCTAGGAGTGGAGGAAGGTTTCATCAGAGAAGACTACAAGCTCATCGCGCACCGGCAAGCCATGGCGACCGAGTGCCCAGGCGATGCACTTTATGCCCAAGTCCAGAAATGGAAGCATTACGTCCCGGAATTTGTAGTTCCAGACGACTGAAGTCGATATAAACATTCTGAGACGTTTCCATATAAAACAGTTAAAAAAAAAATAGGCGCCATCATTTAAGATCTACTAACTTTTTGTCAACATGTAACCTATATTAGATGAATAGATATAGAATATTTGTATTTATTTTGTAGTATTGTGTCATTTTGTTGTATCTCGTAGCATATCAAATTGTAGGTACCTACTCATTTATTAAATAAATAAGTTAGAAAGAGCGTTTTAAACACTTTTTATACCGTTAGCAAGTAATACAATAATACAATTCACTACCGTTTACTGCACAAAATAAATAAATACAGGACATAATTATCTAAAAACTAGGACGTATGCGTAAAAAGGCGAAAAACTTTGTTCATACGCAGTGTGAAATGGAATTAAAATATATATATACATATAGAGAAATTTAGAAGTATAAATTAATGGACATAATTGAAAATGCAATGAAATATTATTGATGTTTTAGCTTGTTTGATTTGTCGTAATAACATCAAGGGATCAAGTGATCGAGTTTAAAGGATGGTACTTTCTATAAAATCTTGCAAGCCAAATTGCAACGGATACCTTAAGGAAGTTTCTTTTACACATCATCTTTAAAATCAAGATGCAATGAATCATCGAATGCATTGCATTAAGAAATCAGGGCAGTTTATTATTGCACGTGCTTGTTGACCTGCGGCCCTCAGGGGATTTACCTCGCAGAACTGCTATAAAACGCACTATAGCACACAACCCAGCTACCAGTGTACGTCCCGCCTTCATGACATGTTTACGTTGAACTGGTTTTGTGTTTTGGTCATGTAGTAGATTCAAATTTGTTAACCATTACTGATGGACTACGTTAAGTGAAAGATATTTCTGTAAGTATTTATGGCTAATATTATCTTGACTTCTTGGTGTGTTATTTAATTAGCTACCATAACCATTTCTTAGCTATGCAATGCACGGGAAAATATATTATACCTACGACTAATTACTATAGAGAAACAGAAGAAAACTGGTGTTAGATAAAATAAACGCAAAACAATCCTTGAGTTTCATTGCAGTTCTTGTTTTATTTTATTATTTAATATGAAAAAGGCTATAAAAATCTAAATGCAACAAAAGTTATCTTACGTGCGGTAATCAACTAATCGAGTTCATATGAAAACCTTTCAAAATTAATAAAAATCTTTTCGAAATTTATTTGCTAATGACCGCATTATTTCGCATTTATCTACCGTCTAATATTTTTTTGTTGTTGAAAAGCACTTGCAAAAAATCTCGATACACGTATCCGCTTCAAAATCCGTCAACTAAAAACGATAAAAACAGACAGTTCAAGGCAGCTTTTTAAATTAAATAACATTTACGAGTAGTTACGAGGCGGTTGAGGCATCTGTCAGTGTGGAATTCAATACCGTGGAATTCATACCTGAACAAAAAAAATGTGGCAGGTATAGTTTAGTCAATGAGTGCTCAAAAAAGGGGCATGTGGATGGAAAAGTCAAAAAGCAGAAAGTTTGAATTAGGAACTTTGTTTGCATTAGTTAGAAGGTAAACTTAACAAGCCCGAGAAGGCCCTGTTTCTTGGTTTTTCGAGATGTAAGATTTTTTTTTGTACTTAATACACAATAAAAGCTGATAAAACACACTTTTTATCTATCTCCAATTTTTGTCTAGCTGAGCTTCAAAAAATGATCGATTTTCTAAAATTTATTTACATTATTTGCGTTGATTGCCAAATTGATCCATGAGTATGTTATATATCACTGCTTACTTAGACCACAGAAAATATATATGTACTGGATGGAGCTTTCCTCTTAGGTGTATATAATAAAATTAAATAAGTTCACCGTTAGATTAGATTTTGCGATATGATATCTACTATATCTACGTTTAATATCATCGGTAATTCGATCGACAGAAATCGATTGCGGAAATTGTAAAGTCCCTTAGTCAGTCGGAATTGGGGAAATTGACTGGTGATGACTTAGTGCAATGTTAGTTAGTCATCTCATTACTTTAGTAGTAAGTCAAAACTAAACTGATCGCGCCATTGTGGGTAAAGTAGTTTTTTTCGCAATTTGCCATTATTACTTGAGCAATGGCTCATCTTTTTCTATTTGTGCACTGAAAATGTGTCACGAGAAACTTTTATCGCCAGAAAACTTAAGCAATACTTATTTAAAAAAATATGTTAAATATTTTTCTTACAAGTGTCACTTTCGTAATTCAGATGTAAAATTTTTTTTGTTTATATTAGCTGGTTTGTGTGAATCGGCCAGAATTAAATTGAGCAAAATTCAAACTAGAAATAATTGGCCAAGTGCGTGTCGGGCCACGCCCAGTGTAGTTGCAAATGCCAACTTTGAGTTCCACTAAAAACGTCTAAAAACGAATTATCTATTGAATTTGTATGAAATTTTCTTTTTCCGAGTACATTTTATACGTTGATCGCCTATAACTTTTTAATTTGCAAACCCTACTTAGCTCTGATAGTTTTCTTTAAACTACATTATATATACTATAGCTGTGATTTTTATCACGTGCCCATATATAACCGTTTAGCAGATAGAGGGGGGGGGGGGACACTTGACTCCAACAAAAATTTTCACTTTAAACCCAAATATTTCAGAAACGGACCCCTAAATCGAAAAATTATGTTTACAAGGTCACAATACCTATTCAACGATAAGAAAGACCTATTCAATGATACCCCACATATGTTTATCGAGAAAAAAAAATGACTACCTCCTTACTTGTATGGCAGCTAACGTAAAAAAAAAATATTTTCCAGATTTAATTTTACGACTTTTTTGCCATGACTAATGTACATATCCATGCTAAATTACAGCTTTCTAGTACTTATAGTATTTGAGTAGGACCGCGGATGGACAGAAAGACAGACATGGCGAAACTATAAGGGTTCCTTGTTTACTAAGGAATCCTAAAAATAAATAAGGAAATAAACATAAAATAAAAATGCGTGACGAATTTTTTTTTTTACACTTTATATAATTTGTTAATGGAGCGGAAAAGTCATGAAAAAATGAACGTGACCGACGCGTATTACCAATCAAATTCAGATAAAGGGGTTTAAAGCTATATCTACATGTAGCCAATAAATACCAAATATCCCTGTGTTTGTCTTAGTTTCGTGTTGTTACAGATAAAGAGTCGACGACTTGTGTTGTTACTCGTTGTGCGGTAAAATACGAGTATGTTAATTTTTTACATAATGGCCGCCATTGGAGTGTTGGAAATGGGAGCTGCTGTGCCGATCGATGATAGAAGTGAGTTATCTTCTTATCAGTAGATATAATATAATCGATCGCATATCAGAGATTTGTCAATGGTCATGGTTGATAAGAGCGAATGTTTAATTAAACATAAAAACCATGCAGTTTGTATATTTTTACTAGCTGTGCCCGTGGGCTTCGCTCCCCGTGGGAATTACGGGATAAACTATCCTATGTCCCTTTCTGGGTATCAAACTATATCCGTACCAATTTCATCTAAATAGGTTCAGTGGTTGAAGCGTGAAGTGGTAACAAACAAACAAATATACAAACTCACTTTCGCATTTATAATATTAGTAGGAAGTAGGATAGGATAGTAGGATTGCACTCACAATTTAATAATTTTCGTACAAATAGCAGTTACCTGCAAGTTATTTGTTGACCCGTTCATCATTAGATGGATCATTGTAAAAAAGTAACGGTAGAGTATTTATATCGAACTTTTGTAATATGATTTTACACTTGTTATTCATGTTATTTAGGGTGCGTTATGGATGTTATCAAGAAGTTTGGGACAAACAAACTTGCTTTCATTTTCATTTTCAATTAAATAAAACAGCAAATAGAAATGCTAGCGATACTCGAGAACCGATACAAATCGTAGAAACATATATCGTACATTTTGAGTCACTACAGGAAGTCAGATCAAAGTCAGTTTGAGTGATAGAGTGATAGGACTTATGGTACTTAGTTATGAAGTATCTCATAAATTTGAATTTATCTATACCAATGAAAATACTCCGCAGATTATGAAGAAAGTCAAGACAACGAGCTCCCTACCTACAACTTCCCCTACGTAAGCAGAAGGCAATGGAGAGCACGACCGCCGTCGCAGACCCTTCCGATGAACTCTTCGATACCATTCGTGGTCATCCACCACTCATACATACCACCAGCATGCTATGACAACGATCAATGTGTTGGTGCCATGAAGGCAATGCAACACATGCATATGGACAACAATAAATGGTGGGATATAGGATACCAGTAAGTACTCTCTTTTATTAGTACCATAGACCTAGATTTTTTTACTGCGTTTTAAATCTATGATTAGTACGATAAATTTGTATACAGAGGCCAGTATTTTAGTATCGAGTCATAAAAAAACTGACTTAGGGGTAGCTCAATCTGAATAATTTGCCTATTGATCTATTTGTTATTGAAATCATCATTATCATTTTTAATCACAAGATGTCTGCTGGGCAAAGCCTTCAAGGATGATCAAAATGCCCGACTAAAAAAACCATGCACCTGCATTCAACGTTTTCCTGCAACCTTGCTCGGGTTGTCCGACCACCTAGTAGGTGGGTGTGCTAAGCTGCGCCTGCACTACTGCACGTGAATTACATGACCGCAATTCGAAATCCTTTCTGCATCATTAGATAGCGGGTCTTCGTGATACCCAAGTATGTGTTCCACCCACTGCCACTTCAATAAGCTAATCAATCCGCTGGGTATACATTTTTAAATATGTATTATGGTATTTTTGACCTTCGAGAAAAAAAGTAAATGTGGGTAGTTCCTAAATGGATCAATAGATTTCGTTGTACCTACGAGTGGTTTGCTGTGTGAAAGATGACTTGAGCGGGGTAAAGATATTTAATGTATTGAATGCCTTAATTTAAGGTATTACTAGGTTGAATTTAATGAAATATTATTCTTGTGTCCAGTTTTGCTGTCGGCAGTAACGGAGTCGCATACGAGGGACGAGGTTGGGGAATTTTAGGCGCACATGCGCTGCACTTTAACAATGTATCAGTCGGCATCTGCCTAATTGGAGATTGGACCCGTAAGTACCTATTTTGTACACTTTGGTTTATTTACTGGAACGTACAAAAGGCAAAAACATTGCGAGTTTCGCTAGGTACAACTCGAACCGCCTAGCATATTGACAATTCGTGTTTCCTCACAAGTGGAGGAAGCATCTTCAGCCTTTAGAGGTTGTGAAGTGATAGTTATAGACGACCACTAAAAAGATGTTGATAAGCGACACAATTCAGTAGTTAGTTTCTTTAATCTGTCGCTTTGCCGCATTAAGATTGTAAAACTGTTATTTTTTTAACTGTATTAGACGCCGCAGCCGGGGTGCAAAATTATAAAATTTACCCGCTTGTTTTTCACCCCGATGTCCAGGTTTTTATTAATCCTTTAATCGAGATACTTATAAAAAGTAAGCCATTATTATACAACATTGACAGAATGGAAGTAGAATATCCTCAATGAATTTTTGACAGGCACTCTGCCAACATCTCAACAAATGAAGACTGCAAAAGCAATCATCGCGGCCGGAGTCGAGCTAGGCTACATCGCGCCTCACTACAAACTGATAGGGCACCGGCAGGTCCGGGACACCGAGTGCCCTGGGCAGGCTCTCTTCGAAGAAATCCAGAGCTGGCCCCAGTACTCCCATTATCCGAGGTCGCACAAAGATCTGTTAGATGTTGAGGAACTGTCTGCATCGGAGAAGGAAAGAATAGTCAAATATAATCAAGAAAGCTAGTATTAGGTGCCTCTTTGGTCCACGATTAACCTGAGCATACCGGAATCCGGTCGACATGCATTGTTTTACTATTGTGTCTGGTGTTTTGCACAGACGACAGGTTAAGTGATTTTTTTAAAGTGCAACATTTGCAACACACCAACAGGTTTATCTTTTTAGTGTGTTTGCAGGGCCATTAGCAAAATTTCAAGTTCCTATGTTAGATTCTTGCGAGAATCGATTACTTTGCTAAATCTAAGAATTTAGTTAATTAATTTTATTTATTATTGTACAATATTTAACTTCTTTAATTATGGGCATATTAAAAAGTATATTGTATAGTTTGAGCTGATTAGAGTAGAATAAATCATGCTCAGCAGCTTTCCTAAATGAATACAAGAAAAAACATTTTTACGGTAACCAGATGACGTTACTGCTCAACTTTTTACTTATAAATCTATATTTGGTTTCGATTCAAATAAATATTTAAAAAGTTTATTTTTTTTCACTCAATTACTATAATTATATTTGATAATTAACAGAGCAAATCATATGTAATGATTTCATTAGAAGATAATAATAAAAAGTTTAGATCAGGTTCACTTGTATCTGTTGGGTCGCTCAGCCTCTCAGCATTTCCGACCTCTTTATATATATACTTGGAGGAAAGAGATAGAAAATCCGAAAAGAAACTGAGTGAACACTACCTACAAATAAATTTAATACCTACGTGATTACGCATTATACATTCTACCTAAGTAAAATACATTGTAAATTACCGGGGACTTTACCTATGGTCATTAAGCATAGTAGAAAAAACAACAACATCTAAATGGAAACATATTTAATGAAGATGATTTTCACAAAAATAATTGTCTGCTATATAACCAGTAGTACCTATCTATTCATGTACTTACTACAATATAATTATAATAATTAGAAACTTAGAATAGACATTTTGTTGAAATAGGTAAGTAGAGAATACGGTCAACACATACTCGAGGGGAACTCAGTTCGAAATTAATCTGAACAACTTTTCCTCTAAGTAAGTATTTTTAGGAAAAAAATGGTCTGAGGGCCAAACGATAGTCCCACAGGAAATGTTGTCCATACTAACGGTCTGAGTCGCTCCTTTCTCTTTCAAATTTACAGGATGTTTCAAAAACGCGAAATAATACTATAAGAACATGCTCAGTCCGTAATATTGCAAAGGTTAGACGAACATGAATATTTAAAAAAAAAACGAAAAATATATTTGATTCCTATACAAATTGACTTATCGGCCGATCGAGTTTCTATAAAAAAGGTTTTTCGTATTTCGTATTTTTTTTCTTAGTAACCCGATCAATATCACGGACTGAAGCGGACTGACCATGCGCTTGAAAATTTATTTCGTCTTTTTGATACAGCTTGTAAATCCGCGTGCTACATACGAGTACCTATGCTTATAAATGCACATTTATTCCCAGCATCTTCAATCAACTGCAGGAAACAAACAAATTGTCATGAACATCTTAGTCAGAAGGGGTAGGTAAGTAAATTTATCGTAACGACAACCTACAGGATTCTGATAAAAAATTGGTTCCTAGGAAAACATAGCCAAGGTAGCATAGTCGCCACTAAGAATCGGGGTCAATGTGGCGACCAATGTTTTTCTTTCGATGTTTCTTAGTAGTGGTCATTGCAAAGAACTAGTATCGGTAGCTTTCTTACATGTAATGAATACTTTATTGACGTGTGAAAGTGCCTGAAAAGGCCTTACACATTTAAATTTCGCGATGAAAAGGCCCTTTGCCTGATTTTGGCTCAAAATTATTTAAAAAAAATATAAGAAATAATTTTCGCATTTCCAGGGATAATGCTACTATTCTTTTGACAAATTTATTTTATAATAAGTAACAAAAAATAATAATATAAGTGTGTGGGTATAGTTTTCGCATTAGTAAGTTACTACTAATAGTAAGTTACTAAAAATATGATTGTAATTAGTCCGTCTTTTAGATTATCCAAAAATAATGGACCCTTATTTTTCGGTTTACCAAAAAAGTAAAAATTCACAAAGATACGGAACGTCAAAGTTCCGTAGTGGGGGCTTGCGACGTCACACTTAAGTAAAAATCGTGCTTAAGTGTGACGTCACGCGAAATTTCAATGCGCTGTATTTTTGTCAATTGTACAATATTTTTTAATAATCTAACCGATGGATCAATAATATTTTTCCATTCGTCACCGAATGTGGTACCTAGAGGTATATATACATATTGATTGACGTATCTAACTTAATCTACCCATTCTGAGTTAAGATGTATCAATAAAAAAAAATCTTGTATAGATTCTACAGATCAGTTGCACAATTGATGACAATAAAAATCACATTTACATACTTTTTTCTATACATAAACCTGTACAGTAAACATTCTTTAAATATGTTCATTAATTCTTATTTAACAAGTGCGAATTATTAAAAAATATTTATAACATAGACTCGTACAAACATTTACTCATAAAACATTTTTATATTCTATTTTTTATAATATTTATTATTAGTTACATTTTACTACATTTGACACCAATTAGTGTTTTCAACACGATTTGGAGGGTAAAGCTTGGCTTATTTTACGGTCTTAGGCCTGGAGGCCTAGTCAGGTACAAGGTACAATATTTCAACAAAAATGATTTTTTTTCAACAAAACATAATCAATGGATTCGTAGTAGGTATACGTAGATATAACTTCTAAGTTCTTCTTTACATCACCCGGTTTGTTGACTGGTAGATAAAGCCTTAGGCTTCATTACACCTTGTGATTGTGTAAAAGTCCGTAGAAAATATAAATCCGTTTTCAAAGAAGTGTATCCAGACTAGGCCCCGTATGTATGGGTTAGAATAGAAATATAAGCGTAATATTATAATCACAATAATTATTTAGATTTTGTGGACATTGATTTTACAGCACAGAAATGTAAGCCTTATTATACAAGTGTATAATTAAAAAATTTAGTATATAAATACAATATCAGAATATAGCTACACTCAATATAATTATAAATAAATATAATTTTGATTATTTTATATTTCCTTACTAGTGTACATTGAATGGAATGATGTCTTTAGTACTCTTGGGTAAGTTATTTTTTTTAATATAATTTTAGCTTGATTTTATTATAAAAAGACATCAATATACTGAGATGATTAATTATTAAAATCATCAAGTTGCAAAACTTTTGAGAAACTTACTTTTTTAATCTGCTTTAATTATGTAGACGTCATGTCACCATAATACCTAAAATGCTTGACCCTGACATGTAGAGAATAAAACACTACCTCAACGCACCGCTATCGTATATATGAGGCGTGCAATAGTAACTATCTATAATCTAGGTTTTGCGATCTCGCAACATATCGTGCACTGTGTCAACTCATAATGATGGGGTAAAGGAGGTAACGAATATGGTGCAATCTCATAATCATATAGTGTAAAATGAATATTAGACGTTTGAAGGGGGACTCATCCCGCTAAAAAAACTTGTCCTATATGCTACTTGTTCAACGTGATAAGATCTTGAAATAATCTCTTACAAATGTGTGAAGAATTTTTTAGAGACCTTGGTTGCACACGTAGAAAACATACTTTTGATGACAGGCTACCATGCCCCATCGAGTATAGTATATCTCTCTTCAATTCCAGTCTAGATATTACTAAGACTAAAATAAAATTTTAAATAGACAAAAGTACTAATGGAAGCACGAAATATAAAATAAGTTTGGAAAATCCAAAAGCGCACGCCTCATAACGCTCATTTTATAAAAATACTGTGGGGCAATCTGATAAAACACAGAAAACAAATGCGTGCCATACGCGCGCTGACCAAAAAATAGACCCAAAAGACATTATAAAAAAGACCGACGAAAATGGTTTCGCGTGTTTTTGTTGTTTTCAAAGGGTATGTTAAGTATTTTATTAATTATAATTTAACGACACTGAATTAGATAATAATTTTCAATAGGAAACAATCCTATGACGTAACGAAAAAAATGGTACAAGTATTTTGAGCGTAATCGTGTCACACATACGTCCACATAGACATCCGGACGACTACGAACAATTTTCTAAATCGTTTTTTTATATGTTATGCTTGACAAATATTTTCTACAAGTATTAAATATGTTTATAAAAGGGTTTTGCTTCATGTATCTGCACCTAGGTATATTATTGTATTATTGCAATACGAATATATCTAAATAGAGACATGTTGAGAGCAGAGCACTACCTCAAACGCTCCGCTTATGTGGCGTGCAAACAATTTGTTGTATGTAATATTTTGAAAAGAAGTGACATAAGTAACGATGTGCTCTTGCGTCATACAGTTTATATATAATTTTTTAATCGCGTAAACTATTTCCTGTAATTAACGCCCTCTCAATTGTTCTTCTTCAATAGTAGACGTAGGTACGTACAATGTACATACATGTACTAATAATAATGTTTTTTTTGTCTTGCCTAGTGTTAACATGACCACGTCTTTTAATTTACATATTTTTCAGATTATACAATTAGTAAAATACAGATAAGTATAAAAATTAACTAGGTATATTAGGTCTTACAAAATATACTGAGACTATTTTAAGTGTGAATTCAGTTCGTGACATTGAACAGCTTTCTCCAAGGAACATATGACTAAACTAGCTGTACCCGCGGGCTTCGCTCCCTGTAGGAACTTCGGGATAAAGAGTACCCTATGTCCTTCTCAAAGTCTCAAACTATATTCATACCAAATTTCATTCAAATCGGTTCAGAAGTTTAAGCATGAAGAGGTAACAAACAAACAAATATACAAACTCACTTTCGCATTTATAAATTAGTAGGATAGGATAGGATATGAAAAATAGTTTTTGGCTTTCCATTTAAACTCGGATCAGCTGATTGTTCAACTTTTATGAGAAGCCATAAATTACTTTTCATTGTTTGATACGTGTTCCTTAGGGTTCATTCACCTTTCATTCATTCATTTAGAGTTCATTCACCCTTAAAATAGTTTTAGTATATTTTGTTACACCTTATTTAATACTCGTATGCCAACAGTCCACGGCGGCAAAAGCAGCCACCAAACACAGAAATAGCTGCAAGCGGACTGTTGGCAACCTAAATAATTATTCATAAATTAGGTACAATTTCAAAGTACTTAAAAGCTATTTAATGCGTTTTATTAAAAATGGTTTCTTTGACTTGTTTTACATATAAAAGAGGAAAATTTATTAATTTTAATTAAACATTTTTAGTCGGAAGCCAACATGGGAGTCCCTGTAGGTAGATTTCGACTTATTTTCCAATTTTCCAAAGCAACTATGACGTATATAACAAGTGCTTTTTCCTTTGGGATATTTCCAATGATACAGTTTTTACAGGCCATTTTTGATATATTGAACATTTACATTGTTTAAGTTCATTCTTTTCACTTTTTTAAAGTATTTTGAGAATCAAGTAAATATATCATTAGGTACGTAAGGTTTCAAATAATTTTACTTGTGAAGTAGAGGACAAGGCACGGGTAGGATATTCAGAAGATTTCAGACGATATGAAGCGTAGTGATATCGAATTACATATTATTTTTTACTTAAATTAATTTTTCTAGCCTATTCCCAACAGTGGCAGAATCTTGGCCGTAGATAATGTTGATGATGATATTAGATATTATTAAAATAAACATTTTATTCTTAATTTTAAATTTACAATGTTTACCAAAAAATGTACTTTACTTATAACTTAAGGGGTTATAGGTACTTATTATAAACTATCCGATTTGTAGAAATTCTAATTAGGATCCTAAGCAGGTATCGGGTTCGATTCCCGGCGGGGGCAACGACTTTGTGTTGCAGTCCTAGTTTGGTTAGGACATTGTGGGCTGATCACCTGATTGTCTGATAAGTAAGATGATCCGTGCTTCGGAGGGCACGTTAAGCCGTCGGTCCCGGTCACTGTCTTTAACAGTGGTCATTACCTAAAACAACATTTCAGATTGCCTTTAAGGTCGTTTGAAAACTCTGACACTAGTGTTAGTCACTAACACACACGATAAGAAGAAGAAGTATCCAGTGATTACACTGTCCTAACTCGCATGCTAAATCGTACAGATGACGTCAATGATAATAAAGGTTGCCAGATGAGATTTCTCGAATTTCCCTAGATTCAAAATTATTTTTCCCCAAAATTATATATTTTTTACACCTTTGTGACATAATTTGACATTAACTTGATTTGATTTGACATAATTTTTACAAATATAAATACAACATTATTTACTATCTGTTTTACGGCGCTGAAATCAAATAGTCAGACCTTTAGACTCTTTGTTAAGCTATTCGTTCGGAAATAGTCAATCCCATGAGTTTTTGGTGGGAAGTCAAAGTTAAGTTAGGTTGTGCTTTAATTTATTTTGCAAATCGATTCTACTGTACTTTATAACATGAAAATGGTGTAGTTTGGTGTTATAAATGCTCAAGCTCATGAACAACATGTAAAATAATTAAAGTGGACAGTCATAGCATAGTAGGTAAGGCTGTAGTGATATTGATATTTGTTGTCTTTAGACTTTATGTGCCGTCCGCTACTCAATCGGCTATAAAAAACTAGTGGACTCGGTATAGATTTGTCACCAGAAGCTCCCTTGAAGTAATTAAATGACCTGCACCACCCTTTGATTAAAACATGGTACCCGCCACCATCAAGAAAAAAGAAGTCCCCAAAAATGTTTCAAAATGATGAAAAATTTTTTCTTAAAAATGAGCAAAAGAAACCCCATCTGACAACCCTGATGCCAACATCAACGAGATGTCAATGTCAAATCAACGGCTATTTGCGCGTTTTGTTTACTGTCGTCAGAGATATGGGACTTAAGTCCCATATCTCTGACTGTCGTCCATGGTTTACTGTCACACTTGACATCAAATCACCACTTACATGAAATTTACCTACAAGTTTATTATCTATAGTTGTAAGATGTCAAGTTTAATCGACATAGAATTCCTATATTTGTTGTAATTATATTGACGAATAAATTTAAATACGTGTCGTACTGTAAAAAAAAAATGTGAACAAAACGCACCAAGGAGTCCTAACTCGTAGTGCTGCGATTACACTATCTCAACTAAGACACAATATGAATTGACCAATCACAATGCTCGAAATCTCCGCTCCGCTTCAATGGAAACAGCGGAGCGGAGATTTCGAGCATTGTGATTGGTCAATTCGTGCACCGCTAAACTCCTCTTCGCTTTGCTCCGCTTCAGTGGAAACGCAGCCTTAAGGATGAGAGCGATTAGAACCTTTTAATTAACTCTAAGATCCTAACCGCCCTACCTGCGATTACACCTTCAGATTTCCTAAATTGATTTCCTCCAGATCGGATAGTACACAATATAATAACCACTTAAACAAGCCTAAAGGGGATCCAATTATGGTAAAAAAATTGTATTGGGAGTATTTGGGAGATACTTGGGATCCGCTTTCATATTGTAGTAAGTGTGCCTTTTTTTCTAACGTTGTTTAATATTATAGGTTGTATATAAGAAATGTGACATTATACACATTTAGATAGGATTATTCTAGTCTTTTCAATTGTGTATATATTATCGGAAATTTGTTATATTCATGAATTGTATAAAATTCTTAGGAAATTTATAGGTACATTTCCTAATGGTGATCAGATTGGTCGATTCCGTCACCTGGTTAACCTTCGCTCCCTCCTCTCGGTGATAGTCACTGCACAACCATAACCTTTACCGTGACAAAGTAGGGTTAATTATTTATAATTACCGCTGTAACGTGTTCATTTGTAATACATTTCATATACTTCCTATAGCATTTAACACATTTCCGGTAACATATATAAAACAAAAGTTACAAATAGAACCTACTTGCAGATTAACATACTTTTTAGAATTTTTACGTTCTATAAGAGACTGACCTATATTAGTAGTATAAATATATCTTTATTCCATCAATATAAATAAGACATCTATTTTTTCGTTCTATATTATAATAATCGAACATTATTACCGTCAACATAATTAATAATTAACATTTATCAGTATCTACATTAGGTACTAATCTTTTTTGGTTATATAAAGTTCTTTATAATAGTCTTCCATTCATTTAAAGTCTCCTATAAATTTATCTAATTTCAATATACCACTAACGCCGTACGGTTAGTTTAACTTTGATGAATTGTAATTATTATACTTGTAGATCATTGCTAGGTAATAAGGTTATGAGCCCTGTGTTTGTTGGCTTAATATTAGCTAACCTATGAATTACCAGCTTTTCATCAAATCTATCTAAGCCAAATTTGGTCATAATCTTCGCAGTTACAAATCGTCATGATCTAACATCAAACCAACATATACGAGAGCTTTAAGTCTACATGTTCTACTTAACTCTTATTTGTTCTCTATTAGAGTTTGAACTTGCAGTACGAGGTCTCGAGCTAGCGACAGTACAGCTGATGCGTCGTGACGTTCAGCCATTTCTGAAAAGAAATGATACTTTTTTTAAACAGTTTAGTTTACGCGAATAAGTTGTATGTCACTCGGTTGTAGTCGGCAAAAGGCTCGAACCACGAGTAAAGGACATAAATAACCATATAACCAAAGCCTAAAAAATTTATTAAATTGTTAGATCTGCGAGGCGAAGATCTAGTGAAGCCAAAATATGTTGATATGTTAAAGCAGAATTTATAAGTTTAAGGTGGGAGAAATAGTAAATGAATTGTCTGACCATAGTAAGGTCTTATACTTAGTGGTTCTGCTGGGATTTCAAGTACATACCGTTGAAGAATTTGATGATATCGGTAAAGTCCATAGTGTTTGCGAGGATGACGTCGCGGTAGGTCTCAAGGAGGGCGAGTGCTATGAACAGCACCATGTGTTCGGACGCCACGTGGCGCGCCGCCCAGATTAATTCCCATGCCGCGAACACCTGGCACAAATTAGAAGTAGCTCATCATTTTGTATGTCTATGTGGCTGACCTCGATCTATGGTCGCTACAAAACTAGAACCAGATTGGTTGAGCAAAATAAAACTCTCTCAGAATGGGACTGTCAAAATTACTTTAGTAGGTCTGCTTGAAGCTTAAATCTCGTTCATTGACAATTTTTAGAAGATATATTTACAACCCTGAGGGAGGCCTATTTCCACAGTGAAATATGATAGGCTGCTGTTGAGGCTAATGATAATAAATATTTATACCTTAGTTTAGTAAACAAATCTTACTCATGCATTCTGATATCAATTCAGCTTGGTTTCAATTCTAAGTTTAATAAGTCGATGAATTTCTATTATCTTACATCTTGATAGAGCAGTTCCCGCTTGAAGTCCAGTAGGAACCAGCGGTAGCAGAAGTAGAAGTGCGTGTAGTCTCCGTGAGCGTGCATCAGCTCATACAACTCGCAGTCCAGGATTTGTATAAGAGACCTAAAATTATTGATAGGTTAAAAAATCCTACAAAAGCAAGTAGACCATTCAATTTTTTGATTAAAACTAACATGAGACACCGACATTATTAGCATGAGTTAACGGATTACTATAAAAGATGACTATGCCCAGAATATTGCTAACCTTCACTAGTTGGAGAGGCATTATGAAGAAGAAGAACGGGTTACTCACGTAGCTACTAGTGAATCGCGAAATGTCTTCGTTCTCTCATCACATTCGCCCTGATGAAGACCTCCAGATGAGGTCGAAACATGTCGGCCAGTATCTTACTCTCTACGGGAGTAAACCATTAACTCATGCTAATAAAACTATCCAATATCAGCCGAGACAGCAACTTGCATTACATATAAAAATCTAAATTAGTTATTCGTATGTAAAGTCAACAGTATAGTTGGCATAGGTTCAATAAAAAAATAGGTCACAGGATAACCATGGCCAAGCAAGGATGACAGTGGCAAATTTATAATTCTTCAATTCTTTTAAAATTAATGAAGACTAACAGATTAGGCTTATTTTAATTTTAACTACCTCATGTCCGCGAAATGTGCATCCATGGCTTGTCCCGACGGGAAGTTGTCTCTGGCTCGGTCCATTAGACGACAGAACATGGCGTGGGCCACAGCCTCTTCCTTCATCATCACGAGGAGCGGAGCCACCAAGTCACACATACCTTGCATATAACCTGTATCTAGGTGCTCCCATACATATCTGTAAAGGTAAGGTGCATTCAAAAATACGGGAAGTATTAATTTTACTACAAGGTTTATTTTGTTTTATTTGTAATTATTAACAATAAACTACTCACGTGCACATAATGTTCCTTAATTTATCTAAATTCTCATCAGTGAAGAATGGATAATTTCTATCGCATCTTTGAACGTCTTTTTCAATTCGATGCAGATTCAGAGCAAAACTCTCTACAAGTTCATTCTGTAAAGAAAAGTCATTTATTTTGTACGTACATACTTTGCTCATACATTTTATCGTTTTCCAAGCTTCTGAATTGTATGAATTAAAGACATCCATCATAATTATGCCCTATGACCTTGACACGTTACTGCACGAATTTTAAACATTTGATGGTAGGTTTTTTTGCCAGTCTACAACTGGTAAAAAAAGTCATAAAATACTTATTTATCCAAATCCAAGATATGCAGATGACTGAGAAAATAAAGTTCTAGTGATGAATTACCGAATAAACCCCTCCATTGGAACTGGCTGGCGAGACGCAATTGGAGCGGTTCTCCGTACGCTGGTCCGTGCCGACATTGGTCGGCTCCAGCATGTCAAACGATGCTCCAGCCGAGTGGGACTCCTCGCGGACTACGCCTAGTGGACTTCGGGCAGGACTCACGTTTGCTACAAGCAAATAAAGTTTTAGTCAGGACCAAATACACACCCCTAGCGGTTTAGTGTTGATTGATTAGAATTTAAGTGTGTCAAAATAGTTTTATATATGTATTTATATTATCAACTACTGGCTATGGGTAATTTATTTTCTACTTTTGAACGCAAAAACACGAATTCATAGTAGATCTAAATGATAAAGATATGTTAAGTCGATGGGTACTGTTGGAGAAATTAAAAATACAAAATCTGTAAAAAGGGCTTTTTATTGCCAGTGCTGTCTGCCTGCGAGTATAGAAATAAAAATGCAAAAGAAACCCGCAGGATTTAATCTGCTAGATTGTAAACACAAATCAAGTCAATTACTCGTACCCAATCCCACATAGGTCCACCAACATCTTGAAAACGTGTTACTAAGTGATCCTTGTGCTTATTCTGACTAATCCAAAAGAAATCTCATAACGGAGTATTGATTACCTGTAGTTCCTCCAGATGCAGGCGACCCTCCAGCAGCCAAATCTACTGACGGATTCGTTATTATAACACTGGTGTGTTGCTGTTGCTGATGGGGACTTAATTGACACTCATCTAACGAAGACCTCAAGTCACTTCCATTTATATTCGCACTATCAACACTACAAAGTAACCCTCTCCCATCCCCTTTCTGAACAATGCCTTCAGCTAATCTCTTAATTTCTGCTATGCTTTCTCGTCTCATATCTGGATTTTCTATCACACTTTTAATGTGCACCTCCTCATCTTCATCTAAGTCTTTAAGACTTTCTATATCTACATCTCTATTATCACCCGTCTCAGTCTCTCCGTTAATTTTAGCATCATCTTTCTCTTTTTCATCTGAGTCCATTTCAATGTTGTCTACTTCATCTATGCTTGGCGCTCGTGATAATACTGGTTTAGTATCAGGCTTCTTCTGTTCGATTTCACTTGGTTCAGGTGAAATTATTGGTGGATTATCTGATATGACACTGCAGTCATCTTCAAATACCTAAAAAAGAGTGAAACGATATAGTCTACTGTTCAAGAGTCTAAATTTTAAAGATTAATATTTTTCTAGATCAATATCAAAATATACCGAAATCTTTTCGAATAGATAAAATAAATTCACAATTCTATAGATTTATATGCCATTATATATTGCTTTAAATGTGTATGGAACGCTAAGTACTTGCTGCCAACTTTTACCTTTTTATATTCTTATGCAGTAGGAGATATGAGCGTATCATATAATTTAAAAAAATCGTTTTATTTCTTATCGAGTCATGGCATTGCTTGAAACCTGGCACCGAAGTTATTAACCAACATTTTCTAAGAGAAAAAGCATTCTTACCTCAATTGGTTCTATATTTTCCACCGGTTTAGGCTTACCCGCAGCCTCAGATAGTCTTGCGATGGAGGCGGCCGTAGCCTCCCTGTCCCGTTGTCTCACTATAGCTTCTACACATAACCACTCAGACATCGTCGTTTCGTATTGTCGTCTGCACGCTGCGTCTTGTTCCACCCTCTCTTCTGCTGTTGATCCAAACCTAATGACAATGAGAATTATATAACATAGATAAATAATATAGTTGTATTTATGTAGTTTATGTATGGTTTATTTTTGAATTATTATTTATGTATTTATGTGTAGGTTTATCCACGATATATATTATACGACGACGTACGATATATATTAATACGACGTTATGCGGCTGTAATGATGATGATGATGATGATGTACTTAATTAATAATTATAAGTTCACTCCATTCTTTGTCTTTTTTAGCTAGTTGCTGTTGTAGGTACTTACCCCAAAAGATTACTTTCTCAGTATCACCCGTTGGTTGACTGGTAGAAAAGGCCCCTGGCCTTAAGTCCGCCATTTATATGTATATTGTAATGAAGTTAAAAAAATAAAATAAATAGGTACTGTTGTCGGTGGTGGAACTAGTAAGAATTTCTATCACAACAATAACAGGTGTACAACAACGACAAATAAGCGACTAAATTCTCTAACCATATTCTGATCTAAATTGTAATTAATTTATGTCTTTCTAAATACAAAAAGAACAAGTATATTTTCCCCATATACCTAAATCAGTGATGTGAGCGGTGTATCACTTCTTTCACCCCAAAATGTCCAGGACATTTTAAAAAGATACGAATCTACGTTGACTTACTCGTAATAGCCCAGCAGGTACGGCCACACCTCCCTCCGGATCTCGTGCTGCACGCCGTGGTAGTACACCTGCCGGTACACCTCGTCTTTGTCGCTGATGACGCCCTTCTCGTCAGTCAACGAACGCCACAGCTCTTCTGTTAGCCCTGATTCTGTTCCTTCTGTAATTTTTCCTCTTTTATTTTATTTTTTGGTACAAACAAACAAATAAGTTACTTTGTATGATATGTCACAATCTGTACTTAAAATATCTGACAGGTACAGTATGCTTTCTCGCAAAGTATGATAAAAAGGTATATATATTTAATCTACCCTCCAGGTATTCAAATGGTACCAAATTACCTAGATACTGTTTTTTTCTGATATTTGGTAGTCCACTTTAATATCCTGAGGGATCCATGAGGAAAAGTATGCCATCTGCATCTCACAGATCGCAAAATGACAATAAAGGTAACCCAAAATATGGCCTTGCAATCTTCGGCTCAATACGGATGAAGGTAAAGAAGAAAAGAGTTGTAGAATATCCCTACAAAAAAACACAATTTATATCTGCAAAAAAAAAAATATGACAAGTAAGAACAGTGCAGCAAACCTCTGGGAACAATATTAGCGTGCACCAAGCCACTAAGATGGGTCCTGACGGTAGACAAATGCCGGCAGTAAGCGAGCCAGCCGTAGAACGCGCGAGAGATGATCTGGCGGCGCATCGAGCTGCAGACCAGCTCTATTGAAGCGGGCTGAAAAGAAACATTAGAATATATTCCACACAATAATTTGAAAAGATTTGAAGTAAATACCCTAAATATATCTACTAGTACTCTGTCGGTATACTGAAAACATTAATTTAAAGACAGCCGACAGAGGACAGTCGATGGAGATAAGAGATGAGACTGATAACGTAGTCAATGTAGAGAAGAGGGAAAGGGCAGCACGGGGTACGCGGGTTGAACTGCACTACTCGGTCAAGCAGGGAATGGGGCATATAGCTGAAATTTTGTTAAGTACCTATACAAATACGAATACAAATACTAATTATTGCACCATAAACAAAAGGAAATACAAAAAACAGAAAAAATGAATAAGACAGAATTATGATACAAAGGCGGACTTATCGCATAGCAATCTCTTCCAGTCAACCTTTGAGTTGAGTGAAAAGTAAATATTTAAGAAATAGGCATCTATCTGCAAGTTTTTCAAACTATACCTGTTCAACTGGTGCTGAAGACTGTATTGGAAGAGACGGTGGATGTCCATTGAACCCTGCCGACGGAGGACAGTCCACGGACAAGGTGGATGAGTCTGACGATGTGGTCGATGTGGAGGCGAGTGGGCGGCGCGGGGTACGCGGGGGAGACTGCACTGCTCGCTCGAGCAGGGAGTGGCGCATAGCTGAAATTAAAGTTATGTCATTGTGGAATCTCTACTGATCCTAATTTGTAATATGTCTTGGCAACATCTCTAATGAATGCCAGTGTAAGGCTAAGAAATATACAATAAAAGCAAGATTTATTGGCTCGGATTTTTTATGAATACGGCGGTTGTAGGATAGTTCACGCATCTGTCTTACTGTTTCTCTCTCTCGTGTACTGCTGTTCAGGTTTGCATTCATGTCTTCGGAACAGGAGGACATTTATTCAGATTTTTCTTCAGAGCTGGTACTGTATACATTGCATTATCTCTTGGCCTTAATATTTTAAAGAGAAGTCCTACCTTCTCTATCTGTTATAGCGTTGTTCACTATGCGGAACACATAATCGCCAGCAGCTTCTTCCCACTCAGCTTCCTCGGTTTCTCCGCTTTCGCAGAGGCTGGGCATTGGACGTCTACGGACTTTGCCGCGCCCGAACACCTGAATAGAATTACGTGTCAATCAGGTCTTTACGTTAAAATGCACTTAATTTAAATATCGGGTGAAGTCGAGAGCCATTCTAGCAGGGTACAATTTTAGGCCTCTTTAAGCTTAAACTGGCTCTTTAGGACTTGGTTTACATCATTATTCACCCAAATGAAGTTGACAACGACGAAGAGAAAGTGCCATATTACTGGAGTGTTTCTTATTCTGGGCCGATAATGCATGGTTTATACTAGTGTCTTAAATAATAATTCATTGCACAATTTCAAAACAGAAAGCGGGGACTAAACTGGAGACAAATTGTAATACAGTTATTCAGAGTAAAGAAGATAAACATGATCAGATCCACTAACATAGCATAGAATACTTTATCAAATCCATTAGCAAACGGTTTAATTACATACAACTATGTAGATATATACCTTCCCTGTTCCTCTTTGTGACCATAACGGTGGATCCAGTTGTCCGTGAGGCAACAGCCCTGTTTCCAGATTACTGAGAAAAGATAGCAAATGACCACCTGCAAAATAAAAACAAAATAATTATGTTTACCTGCTGTAGCATTTTGATTAAAAAAGCTACCTCAATAATAAAATGAGCAGCACGGTGCTTACGTCCGGTTATGGAGAACATTGTAAGGAAACCTTCACACTAGAAACAATTAAGTTTATCTGCTAGTGTGTGAAATGAAATAAAAAAATCTTCTTTCTCTATAAAAAAATTCTTTCCATGTGTACATGATAATGATACGATAACAAGAGCTCGGCTAGTTCCGTCTTATTTTAATATTCACGTAATAACTTTATTACTAGCTTTAAACTATTCGTTATCTACCCAAATCAAGTTAACTAGTCATTAACTAGATATCTACTTTGTTTAATATTAGGTTATTTAAGAATATAACTTTACGGTTTATAAAAATAATATTTATATAATCCTCATCATTTACTTTGGCAATCGCAGTTACAATAGGTGTTAGGTAAAGGTAGGTAATGATTTATTTTATTATAAATATTTTTATTGTTTTTGGAGTAAGAAATTATGGGTGAATAGTGGTTTAAACGATCTGTCGTTTGGGAAATCCTTGGGGTCCAGCGGTGGACTTCCTGTGGCTGATATGATCATGTTGATGAATAGTTTAAACCTAGTTGTAAAGTACCTAAGTACGTGTTTTATAATGTGCTGCAACCCTTCAGTGATCACAAATTTATGTCTCAAAATTAAATGTTACAACACCTAGCTGGCTTTCATAATCTTTCATATATCTAAATTACTATCAATTTTTATCTGTGATCTTATTAATACTTTTTATAGCAAATCAGTTTATCTAATTGGATTATTGCCGACTTATAGTAATGAGTCATAAGTATATTTATTATCTACTGATAGTATTACTTCGTGTCAGTATAAAGAGGGGTTATATAAGGGTAAGAAAGAAAGAAAGAAAGAAAGAAAAATTGTTTATTTGTACAGGGGATTCCCTAACGTAATCATTGATATCTTATTATTGACTTCTGCGTGTGCGACCCCGCAGTATTAATCAATGCTTAAATTTCAATAATTATCTATTTAAACCTTAACTATTTATTACTTGATAATCTAGAACTAATTAATTGTCTTGTTGATGTGATACTATGTAATTCAATGATGTATTTATATGTAATGAAATAAATATTTTTTCCCCGAAATTTAAATCATTTCATAATGTATTTTTTTTAAATATTTGTCATTTTTCGTGTGTCTCAAAGGAAACCTTTTGGAATGTTGATTTAATTAGAAGTTTGCGTGTCATCCTCAATCGCTCTGTGGGAATTGCACTACATATATCCCAAATCACCAACCAGATTTCTTCTAAGGACCCAAATGATTCAGGTCAGGTCTAGCAAGCAGCGAATACAGTCCGTAATAATTAGCCAAGTGCATGTCGAGCCACGCGCAGTGTATGGATGGGTTATTCAAGAAACCTCATTACAGCTTTCTAGTACTTATAGTCTTTGAGTAAAGCCGCAAACGGACAGACAGACAGACATGGCTAAACTATAAGTGTTCCTTGCTTATAACGGAACCCTAAAAAGTAAATGTATAACTAGTCAGTAATGTAGAAGTTCTTTAAGGAGGTACCTTTAGGAAAGTGTATAGGCGGTCGCTGGACTCCGTCTTGGCCGACGAGTATGAGAGCGTCGCTGGCCTGCGACCGGTGGACGTGCACATAGACCACTTCCCACACGCACACCTGGAGGGACATCGCCCAGTACACGCTGCAAATGAGTTATGGTATTAGACCACTAGACTTGGGCACTGTAGTTACAGTTGGCAAGTATATAATACCTGCTAGATGATCAGACGACTTGAAGGAACAAGCCGCTTGGACAGATGATTTTGTTGATTAAAAGGATGAAATAGATCCCTAATGCATAAAGAGACGATTGTGTAATTCTCCAATTCACAAAGACTTGCCAGGATAAAATGTGCCATACCAGGGTTTCCCGCATCAGAAAAGAATCTGAGGAAGGTCCAGAAAGCGGTGGAATGACTGGGTCGAGGAAGATCTGAGGAGATAGGCGGGAAACTTCTTGGAAAAGAAACGCGTGTGATAGAACAAAATGACGTAACTATTGGGGAAGTTATGACCGGCTGTGACCTTTCTGCGATTGAAATGATATAGGTAATGGTGATATCATGCACTAGAAAGAAGATGAAACTTTTTTAATCCTTAATGCCAACCCACACGCAGAGTATGTGATACGCGACGTGTCTTGTGTCGTGATACATTTGCATTTCATCTTTAGAATTTCTACCCACCGTTCACAGCACTCGTAAGATACTCGCATGCGTAGAGCGCTGCTACCGTGGCGCTGCGTATAGGTAACTCGTCCTCACACGCGGAATTTGAGCAACATTTGCGACGACGTTATATACCTGATGCATTTTTAACAGCTACGTGACGTAGCAAACGCTTTGTGTGGTTCAGCACTTATGCTAATTTTTAGACGGAAAAGTCCCATAAGGCTTGACTACTTACCAGTCAAAACACAGGGGTCCAGAGCATCGCCTTCTAAACACAGTGCATTCTGGAGCCATGCTGTACAGAACACAGGTGTTTTGGCAGGCGGACGCATGCACTCTATGGCAGCGGAAGCTATGCTCACTACAACAAACACTGCAAAGCTAAAGGGGTAAAGTTCTAAATAGCTTGGCAGAAAGATAACTACGTAACATAAAAGTGTGACTGGTTTAATATATTTATCTATAATTAAGGATACAACATGACACAAATGCAGTTTTAAAATAAAAAAAGAACAATAATTTAAGCAAATGCCACACAACAAGTACAGAAAATCGGAAAATATAAAAATAAAAGCTAACTATAGTAAATATAGAAATAAAATTGATATTGAGTTGATCGATAGAGTTAAAAAAAATAGGAAATGAAAATTTAAAAAAGACATGTTTCTAAAAAAGATTCTCCTCTCCCTGAAGCATGGCTCCGGCGACAGCGTTTATCGAGCGCTATATCTCGCTCTACGTAATATCAACGAGCAAGATAGGAGTATCTAATCGCGCGATATAAACTTTATCCGGATTTATTGACGGGGACATGCTACGGAGGCTGGAAAAACTGTATATATCACGGATGGACCATGCTCACCGAGCGCTATAGTCTTTTTTAACCCACGTTTAATACCTTTTATCGATGCCTTCACTCTCAGCGTAGCCGTTCATGAGCTGATTCGGCGTCCACTTGATGACCAGGCCTGCCGCCGTTTGGTGCAGGCTTAGGTATCCAGGCATCGGTTCTTCGACATCTTTCTAGAATAAGAATATAAAATACTGAGCCATCGCATCGTTTCCCGCATCGTCTAGGTGCTGAACGAGAACCTATTTTTTGGGGTGTTATTTTCCCCGATTCTTTTTTAGGGGGTGCCATTCCAAGTTTTTTGTTTTTCTTCCCCCTCCCGCCCCGCTCTACAATCGTGGTGAACACAGCCTTTGCGGCAACCGACTGTGCAAGCCCCTACATGTGTAATCTCGCCCTGCGACGATGTGCTGTAATAGCTGTAATTTGACAACCAAAAAGAGTCCGATACCACTATACCATATATACTTATCTATCTGTAATTGGTTGCAGCAGCACATCCTCTTTCAGTATCAATGACAGCAGTAGCGTGCATTTCATACAGACTCGTATATTTATTCTACCCTGTGCCACCCTAATATAACATTGGATACTAGCGAAAACTTTGTTTTGCTTGATAAGCAGTCGTTCTCGTAATTTAGACAAGATTTGTGACAACCCTGTCCAAAAAATTGTGCACGTTACTGAATGACAGGTGTAGTTTTAAGGGTGTAGCAGATGAAGCTTACCGGTTGTACCCTAACATTATTTTTCCCGTACAGTAATGTTGCAGTCGAGTTTTGATGCAGGCTCTCCACGTAGTCTTTGGCACTGGATCCCCCTGTCTTGCCAGCTCCTGAAAATATTGAATCAATATTGGTACTCCATATTCTAAAGTAGAAAAGGAAGACCAACACTAACATTTTTAAAATTGTACACATTTTTTTTCAACCGACTTTAAAAAAAAAGGAAGTTGCAAAATTAGTTGAGTATTTTTATTTAAAGGATATTGGTCCAGATCGGCCTCATAATTTTTTATTCAAAAAGTTGCTTTTTAAACTAAAATTTAAGTGGAATAAATATGTCATTTAAGTTATTAAGAGGTGATTATAAATAGTATTGAAGGCAGTTTTTTTTGGAAAATTATCTAATGACTATTTAGGAGGGTTCTAATAGCAAACAATGTAGTCTTTCTTTATAGGTATTTTAGGTAGTATATATTATATGGCGGCCATGTTCCGGCAAGCAGTGTAGGACTAAGGACACCCACCTGCTTTACGACCTGAGCAAGGTTGCAGGAAAGTGCATGCAGGCAGCTTTCAATCGGAGGCCTACGTCCAGCAGTGGACTTTCTGTGGCTGATATGATGATGTTGACTATGTATGTAGAAATGTTATAATATTCACCAGAGCTGACAGAACCGCCGTCGTCCGAAGACGCGTTGAGACTCCTTCTAAAGTTCAGGATGGGTCTCCGCACCGACGGCGGTGTGGTCGTCCCGGCAGACATTCGGTGTCTTTGTACCTAAAAATATATGAAACATACTTATACACTTATACCTCATATTCATAACAATTAACAACCCTTTGCCAAACCTATTTAAGTAAAACATGGTTTGTCCCTTTTCCTCCTTTTAATATTTGACACTGAATGAACGAAACAAAATATTTTTTTACTAAAACAGGTTTAGCAAACGATTTTTAATTTTATGAATTTTTAATTTAAATTAGATGCATGTGAAAACAACTTTTATCATTTTTGTTTCACTAGGTACCTAATCAATTATTATATTCATATATGTATTAAGAAAAATAGTTAAATTAGTTAGGTACTCATGGTTAAATGGGAATACCATGAAAATCAGTAAATTATGTTTAAAAAAAGTCGAATGTTTTGATGTTGCTGCACTTAACTAATACACTTTGTAACAAAGTGCTTCGACTTCAAAAAATATTTAACAAACTTCGACTTCAAAAAATATTTAACATCAGACTTTTTAAAATTTAAATAAGTAGATATCATTATCTTCAAGTAGATCAAGTAGTTATTAAAAAATATATTTTTTAAAACAAGCTTTTTTAAAGACTTCAAACTCGATGGAATTGCGTCGTTTCATTACAGGGTTCCTATGGTCATCCTCCGGCTCCATCATCAGATCAGCTCCATATTATTGCATTGTCACGCGAAATAAGTACGTATGCGTGCGAAATTTTAGCTCAATCGGAAAACAGAATTTAACTTAAAAATTTAACTTGCAAGATTTGATTACAGATAGAACGACAGACAACGAGACAGGTAAAACTAAATAAAATATTGTAAAAAAGTATAAATAAAATAACAGCTCTCGCTCTCGGTAACACCATTCGTACAACACCTCTCTTGTTTTAAGACTAAGTAATAAGCATTCTACTGAAAATCTTTTACATTTCCTTGAAAAATCGAACACTCTCAACGCTTTCAAGCTTTTAGTTTTAAAAAGGGAAAAACTTCCCAACAAACCCGAGAAATAATTTGTAAGAAGAAATGGGGTTGGACATTTTTTCTACAAAACATGCTAAAGTAAAGGATAAAATTAATTGCTGCTCGCTAAATTTGACACGAGTATTTTGTATTCGTCTTGAAGTCCCAAAGTAATTTATTAACTTTAGAATTTGACACAGAAATGGTTTGATCTTGGCCACGACATTCGACGGTACTAAAAGAAAGTAAAATAAATTCTAGGTCTTTGGTTACAATAAGTGACGAAAAATTTACAAGACTACAGGTAGATTTTTACAGTCTCAAGAAAGTCGAAAATCATCTGAAATGAAAAAAAAACAAACGTGGAAGGAAATTTTGACATTTATTAGAGTAAGTGAGGATTTTTTAAACTATACCCTGTACCTATTAAGAGTAGTAAATATATTATACTAGGGCGCTAAAAAGAAAATTATTTTAAGATTACTTGCTTGCACCACAAATGAGAATATTTATAATAATGACTCATCATCATCATCATCATCAGGCCTTTTTGTCTCCTCTGCCAGAGCCAGTGGCCAAAGCAGCCAGAGGACTCGACCTACTCTCCTCACTCCTCTCGGCCAGACGAGTTGGAGAGGTATCATTGATATTTATAAGCTTTGTTTAGCTTGTCGTTACTTCCAAAGTCGCCTTCTACGACATCCAGGGAGGACTCAGAGTGGTCCTGTTCTACTCTGCCGAAAACCACGCGACACATGATGTCTGATGTCTACTACCCGCTTATACTTAAAAATACTTTGGTATTTAATTCTAAACATTGTGTCTACAATCGAATAAAACGCAAAACGCTCAAGTGGTGATTTTGTAACCATCGAAGAGGTAAATAATGGCCCGTCATTTAAACTTCGAAAGAATTTCCTAATGTTTCGTAACTAATTGGAAAGTTTGCTTGCCTCGAATACTTTCAATACTGAAATTAATTATTCTAGCGAAATTTCATTATTGCCAGCGAATTCGCAAGATAATTTTGTGTTAAAATGACTGAGTCAAGAAAGGTTTAAGTAAGAGATCATAATGCAAACAGTATGTTCATTTAAAAAAATTAGCAAAACGCAAAGCAGAAAATTTATTTGGCCATTTCACATGGTCTTTCGGTTTAGGCACTGTCTTTACATCTGTAAGACTATAGTTTGATCCTTACTGGGCGGGTAATTATTTTTATCTGACACTACCTCTAAATTCGTACTCATGTACGGTCATTTTCAACAACCACCACGTGAATAAACCTGCACTGTACACTAGTTCACTAGTGTGTAAAAATAACCGTTGTCAATAGATGACCGTCATATTTTAGAGCAAAGTCAAATGGCTACATGCACTCAAGCAGCTCGGAGATTCAGAAACTAGTGTTAGCTATTAATCCCCTTACCATAGACATTTTTATACAAACGTAGTCTAGCTTTTATTTTGAAATTACATGTCAGATTACACCGCAGTAGCATATAACTAGTTTTGAAATTCAAAATATGAACTTGAAAGAAAATATAAGGGTGTAAAAGTTTCTCATACTGATGGTCGAAAGTGATATATAAACTATATTCTCCTTCAAGTCCATATTTTCACTGTAAAAACCAGCTATATAGGTATACATATGTGCAAATTTTTTGAAATTAAAAATGTTTGCCTGATACGTCTTTTTAAAGTAAAAGTTAGACTACGTTTGTATGGAAAAGTCTGTTTCTGTCTTGGGTAAGGGAACTCTCAACATACTCGCGTAGGTATTTATGATAGTAACACTAGGTACTATTCAACTTACTAGTTCGTCTGCAGGAGGATCTGTCCAAAAGCAAGCCGGTGCTTTGGCCTTAGAAAACTCCAGGGCGCACGGCCCCACCAGCAGCGAGCTGAGGATGCTGCCGTAGTCAGGGTCGGCCACGAGCGCGTCCCTTTCGTAGTACCGGGTCGCGTTGGTCACTAGGTGCTCGATTATCTTGGCTAGCTGGCGCTCGAAAAGAGCAATGCGAATCCAGAGATATCTGCAAGAAAAAAAATGATTTTACTTAAACTTGTTGATGTCTTTGTATACATAAAAACGTAAAATGATTCTTTGTTCTGCCACAGTTTAAACTACGGAACTCGTACATAAAAAATAAATACAAAATGTAAGTAGGTACTATCTAGTATCTTCATCAGAAGCCAATACAAACAATCAACAACAATATTTGTACCATGGGGCCCTGGCGCGAGGAGTCTTTTTAAGGAGATCTCCCCGCGATTAGTAGCCGCCGCAGGTGACAAGAGAGCTGGCTGCTTTTTCGCACAACGAATCAGCATAGCTATCCAGCAAAGGAACGCAGACAGCGTTCTTGCTACCATGCCACATGATCAAGATGACTTTTATTAATTTCGCACAATGTAGTATAGGTTAATTTAATAGTTTAATGTAGTTTTATTATTTGTTCCTGTTTTTAATTATTTTTGGTTAATAATATTTATCAACTATAAAACTCCAACTCGTGTCAAGAACACAAAAGTTTTGATTAGGGTTCTCAAAAAGTTAAAAGCTTCGGTATCTATAAGCTGCAGTTATACAGAGAAACTATCCGACAATATGTTTGTTGATTATAGATAGGTACATATATTATGAGTATCAAGGAAATAATGAAATGAAGAAGTTTTCAAAACCCAAAAGTCTTTGATAGTAAGAAAATTCAAACATATCAAGGGCTTTTGGAGGCTAGCATGTTAAAATAAACATCACAAGTAATAATCCAAATGAAATGTTACGAAAACGAGGTTTGATACGAAAATGTAAATACCACGTCAAAGTGCAATTTTCCGCGCAAGATACCTGTTACTAGCTTATTTGAACATGGAGAAATTGGATCCCTGTGGCCCGCGAGGGGGGAGGGTTGAAGTGGGGAGGATTCAATTTAAATTCTGCTGCCATGATCGTGTTCCTTTTGTAATAGATGGTTGATTTCTGATGTTTATGCTAATGGATTCTGGGATTTGGGTGTCTGTTTCCATGTTATTTTAATTAGATGTTGAGAGAATGGAAGTAGGTGAGATAATTGGTCCCATTATTACATTTTTATGCCTTGAGAATATCTAACGAATGAAGGTGGACTAATTTTATAAGCGTTTGCAATGTGTTTTTTTGGTATGTAGTTTTTAAACACTGGTAATAGCAACAGTGGCTGGCTTTTGGTTCAGTCCGTAATACTGAAATTTCCATAAGTAGTACTTAATACGAAAAAAAAATTCGGCTTTACATACAAATCAGCGTTCAACCAAATGGAAATTGTATAGGAGGACGAATGTTTTTTATCGATTTCAATATCTTGTATGTTTGTTTAGGTCCAATTTTGCAACTCAATTTTCAACCACATATCCTCAACCGATTAGGTAAGCTGAAATTTTGCAAACTTTATAAGTCAATGAGCTGTTCTGATCGGGATATATTCGACCGAACTCAGTTATAAACCACATAACTCATTGAGTAGGTCTCGCTTGATTTGTTTTAACGAGGACTTTATGGTAGACGATGTCTAAGGTCTGATCACGGAGATAGAAGGTGGTCGATGGAACTCAGTAATTAAACGACTCAACCCCATCGAGTTTGGTTTTATTTCATTTATCTTAATAAGTTCTTTGATCTCACAATTAAATCTTGTACAAAAAGTGTTTTATTTTAAAACTTATTAGGAATTTGGTTTTTACCATTATTCAACCAAATTAAGTTGACAGTCAGAAAAGAGAAGGTAGGACATGTTGGAAGAAGACGTTAGCCTTCTTGTATTGACAGAATAATGGTTTGAACCAAACAGGAAATAAAAATAGTCGGTGTTTGAATAAGACGGATATATTATGGTTATAAATTATAGTGTTGTTTTTCTGTACAAAGTGTTGTAAGTCATGTACTAAGGCCAAATATAGCGGGTAGGTTTCACTTCGAAAGATGATATTAATAATTATCGATATGAAAAACTTTTAATTTATATACTCGTATCGTCGTCGTCGTAATGAAAAATAAAAGATTTTGGGGTTGGACCCTTAACAAATAATCGTTCGGATTGATACCCCCGTTTCGTACATACATATATACATACATACATACTATCACGTCTTTATCCCTAATGGGGCAGACAGAGCATTTTGGGTCTTGCGGCTCTATGCAGAACCCAAGGCCGCAAGACCCAAAAGCCACTTTTAGCGTCATGGGGGGCGAGAAGATGGAAAAGCAATCAATACAGTGATGGGTTGCTAGCCGCTTCGCCTGTTAACATGATTCGCATTTTTGCCCATTCCCTCGATTATAGTAAATAAGATAAAAGCAAGCTCTCCCTTTTGCACTAAGTTGTAAGCCATAACCAAGACTTTAAACCTACCCAACCTGTCTCAAAGACCGGCAATATGAACTCTTCGACTAACTACGCTTAATAAAGGGATCAAAACCAGCGCATAGATAAAGAAGCTTTTAACTTTTCGAGCCTCTAATTAAAACTTTCCTGTGATTGACACGAGGCCTAAACTCGGTGTTGCTAAGACTATGGAAACTTTCAATTAAATTATACTTAAGGTACTTACGGTACTTACTCCTCCTGCGTAGGATGGTTTAAACATATGCTCACTCAAATCATAGTCGAAGTTTATGAAGCGATAGTTTCAACTTTTATATATTGTTATAAGATTTACCTATGTATTTAGAAAAACTGCACCATCAATGAACTGCTATAAATGCGATGATGCTTATATTTGAGTTGTAAAATCAAAGCCATTCCGACTCACTAAGAAGAAGAAGAAAGCCCACAAATTAAGTACATACAAGTAAGCTTTATAAGGTGTTTTAATAAATAAAAATATATTATTTATATATGTAACTAGGAGCTGAAATAAAATTAAGATAAAATATTATAATAATAAACCATTTCGACTCAACAAGAAGAAATCTTGAATATAAAAAATTACTTTACGCTCAAGTTATTCTCGTATTTCCTATTCAAGCAAAAAGCTCCAATCTAATTATCGGACCTACTGAGTGTAGGTACCTGCGAACTTGTTAAAAACTTGTTCGCTTCATAAAAGTCCGCCTTCAGAAGGCCTTTCATTGAAAACGCCTAGAAAATTCCATCTACGACTTCGGAGGAAAACTGTTATTTAAAATTTATAATGATTTAGATTTTTTGATTGTAAATACGTTCCAAGAAAATGTAAATATATATAATTATGAGAACGTATAACTTAAAATTCCTCGCGCCACTGTTCGATTTTCGTTTACTAAATAGAGAATATGCTCGTATTTTTTTTATTTGCTCAATAAAACCCTTATTAACCATAAAAACAAATGTGAAAGGATTTATAAAATATCTTAATCAGCGACGATCTTATGATAATTTAAAGTTTCAATTAGAAAGAGAAGTCCGATATGGACTGGCGACGTCAAAGTCCATGTCATCTATACATTTTTTCATAGAAAATGGCGTTTTGTCGAATGAGAATAGAATTTGATACGATACGATATACAACGATTTCACGATAATATTAGACATATTTTCGTGAAATCGTTGTATATCGTTCGTTTTTCAACCAATGTTATTCTATTTCCACTGTTAATACTATACTTTTGAATATTTGTGGATAAACTGGTTGGATAACACATATTTTTTTCATGCATCTTCGCTCCCGTGGTAATTTCGGGATAAAAAGTACCCTATGTCCTTCCCCGAGTCTCAAACTATATCCATACCAAATTTTATCCAAATTGGTTCAGTAGTTTAAGCGTGAAGAGAAAACAAACAAATATACAAAATCACTTCTTCTTCTTATCCGTGTGTGTTAGTGACTAACACTGGTGTCAGAGTGTTTAAACCGCCTTAAAGGCCTCTGACATTGTTTAAGGTAACGACCAATGTCAAAGACAATGACCGGGACCGGCGGCTTAACGTGCCCTCCGAAGCACGGATCATCTTATTTATCAGACAATCAGGTGATCAGCCTGCAATGTCCTAACCAAACTAGGACAACAACACAAAGTCGTTGCCCCCGCTGGGAATCGAACCCGCGACCTCCGGGTATGAGCCAAACGCTCCAACCATTACACCACGGAGGCAGTTAAACACTTTCGCATTTATAATATTAGTAGGATTATAAGAGGTGTTACTACTCTCAATTTTTTTTTCACATTGGTCGTTCATGGACTGCTTGTCTAAATGCAGAGCGGCCAGATCTGTTGATCAACTGCATACATGACACGAATGCTACAGAGGAGTTCATTGGGCGAGTAGGTAGGTATATTAATGTGAGTATAATTTTTCAAAACTAAAAACCGACTTCACCCGCTAACTACAGAACCGATTTTGATAAAATTTATATGGGACCTCCTTGAAAGTATACCCTTTCAAACAAAAAATAATTTTCCAAATCGGCCCAGGCGTCTTCAAATAATCGGAGAACATGCATAAATAACCAGCCAAGTGCGAGTCGGTCTCGCGAACGAAGGGTTTCGTACCATCATCTATAAAAATCTAATTTGTTTGTATGGGAATTATTTCCCTTAAATATTTTTGTTAGTATTATTTTTATTTATTATTAAAATAAAAATATAACTAAATATTTTGTAAATATTTCAAGTGCCTATCTGTTGCCATTATTGATATCGAGCAAAAAGGGCAAAAAAATCGTGTTTGTTGTATGGGTATATATTATATTAATATTTATTTTATTTTGTTTTAAGTAATTGTTGTTATAGCGGCAACAGAAATACATAATTTGTAAAAATTTCAACTGTTTAGCTATCGCGGTTCTTGAGATACAGCCTGATGACAGACAGATGGACAGACAGCGAAGTCTTAGTAATAGGGTCCCGTTTTTACCCTTTGGGTACGGAACCCTAAAAAGGTCACGACGAATTGATAACCTCCTCCTTTTTCGGAAGTCGGTTAAAAATCGAATTTCGTTTACAGAGTTTTTTATTACCGAAAAAATCGATGAAGCTGAAGGGTAGTATTTATCTCTGAATTATTTCCTTAATGAATTGTTTTATTCAGTTATACATAGCTATGTATATCCCTTAAAGGCCAAATAAAATCCAAGGCTATAAATTTAAAAAAAAAAGGGGCGATGGAGACATAGGAATAGAGGAAAAATTTAAAATGTCTGTCTGTTCTCTGGAAATTCTGGACGGATTCAAATGAAAGTTTTTTGTTTTAAATCTGTAAAGCCTGGGCAACATATATGTTATAATTGATTTTGAAAAATGGAACACCTGATGCAGAACCATAATGGTCCAGCTAAACTATAAGAAATATAAAAATGACGCCTTAGCAAAAGTTGTTCAGCCTTTTCCGGATGAGCATTTTCCGGAGTCATAAAGTCCACGCGAACGGAGTCGCGGGCTTCGGCTATTATTTCATATAATACAAATATCACACAGACAGATTTATTTTATTTTATTTTATTTTATTTAATAGGAACAACAAACAGCTACATTATGAATATTAATACAGTGCAACTTACATAAAAAGACTTATTAATAACGTAGCCCACAACGTTATTCACAAGATAACAGATAGTTGTCTGGGCTGCTAACTACATACAAACTATTTAATTAATTAACTAAAGAAACACATTTATATACATAAAAACTGGTTTTCTGTGACACAAGATAACAGGTAATATCATAAAAATATAATTTAATGTTAATAAAGGATAAAATACCTAAACCAAAGTAAAATGGGGAAAGCCTTACTTACGAAGAAGTTAATTTTTGTAGGACTAGATTTTTAAATTTAGACATATTGTATGCAAAAATATCAATATCAACAAAATCAACATTGTAAGATTCCATCATACGGTGAAGAGGTGCTCTATGTCCACTATTTGTACGACATATACTAACATCAAACAGAGGACGGGGACGAACCTCCCTCATCACTGCTTTCCTGGGTACATTATAGCGCAATCCATTTACAATTTCAATACAGTCAAAAAGGTTGTTAACTATTTTATATAGGGTAGATACTTCAAGGTATTTGCGTCTGTTGCTAAGAGTGAGCATTTTATATTTTTCAAGTAAAACAGGATAGGGTAAGTAGCATTTGAAGCACCTGTAATGCATGGCATTTAAGAATTTTTTCTGTAATCTTTCAATAGCATCAATATATTTGTTATAGTAAGGATTCCAGATCGGCACAGCATACTCTAGTTGAGAGCGAACAAGAGTTTTATACAAATATAGATATGTGGAGGTTCGTTTAAATTCCGTAGAAGAACGCATAACGAAGCCATACATTTTGAAGGCCTTATTCGTAATGTTTTCAACATGACTATCCAAGCACAGTTTAGCATCTAAGTGAACACCCAGGTCCCTCACGGCTGTCACTTTAGTGAGATTTGTGTCATTTAATTTATAGTTGAAGTCTATCACATTAAGGTTTTTTGTAAAAGTTATTGTGTTACATTTACTGATGCTCAACTGTAATTTCCTATCATGACAATAAGCTGAGAGCCGGTCAAGATCTTGTTGTAGATGATGACAGTCTTCTATACTATTAATTGCCTTGTAAACTTTAAGGTCGTCAGCATACAGTAAAAAGTTGGAGTGATGAAAACATTTTTCTATATCATTAATAAAGATTATAAATAACAAAGGGCCCAATATGGATCCCTGAGGGACTCCTGAGGTGATCAAAACACTCCTTGATTGATACCCATTGACAACAACTCTTTGAGATCTATTGGAGATGTAGGACTCGAACCAGCGTAGCAGATTTCCACGGATTCCGTTGAAAGCTATTCTGTTAAGAAGCAATTCATGGTCAACTTTGTCAAAAGCTTTTTTGTAATCCGTATACCCCACGTCAACCTGAGTACCACGATCCATTTGCTCGAACAAAAAATTTGTAAAAACAATCAAGTTGGATGCAATTGATCTTTGCTTGACGAAGCCATGCTGTTCCTGGATTATGGCTTTGTGTAAAATCGGGTAGACTATATTGTGAACTAGGCGTTCAAACAGTTTCGCCAGTGTGCATAAAATAGAGATAGGTCTATAATTTTCACAATCACGTTTAGGACCACTTTTATGGATAGGAGTTATGTTAGCACGTTTCCACAACTCAGGAAACACACCTTCATCCAAGCATTTGTTAAAGATTATACACAGCGGCCGGCATATATATTTAGCAGTTTTTTTAAATAAAATTGGCGGGAGACCATCCGGTCCAGGACCCTTTGAGGTATCCAGTGACTGCAGCTCTTTCAATATATCAGATTCACTTAGCCGAATGTTAGTTACAAGAATATCGTTATCACTCAAATGATTTGGTGGTTGCCATTGATTGAGTCTGTGTGAAGAAGGCTCAAAAACAGATTGAAAGAAATCCGAAAACATGTTGCAAATAGTTTCCGGGTCACTTGATTTAGCATTTTGGTAATGCATTGTGGAAGGAATATTAGATTTGGATTTACGATTGGCTATATACGTCCAAAAGTGTTTAACATTATTCGTTATATTGTCTTCGACTGAATTCATATAATTTCTATAGCATTTATCACATGTGGCTTTGAACTCCTTTCTATATTGAGAGAACACTTCATAGTCAGCTTGATTTTTATATTTTTTCCACTTCACCCAGGCTTTTTCTTTCCTTTTGCATAATTTGATCAACCTATTAGAAAACCAAATGGGATAAGAAGTGTTTCTGGTACTAGATAATGGAGCAAATTCTTTTATTAAGTGATCCAAGGTGTTCATAAAAACCTCAAGGGCCATTTCAGAGGGAAGATGGTTCAATAAACCATTCCAGTCTGTGTTTTTGATAGCCAAATTGATTAGGTCATAGTTCGCCTTATAGAAATTATATTTGGTTGTAGGTCGTCTTTTCATAGATTGTGCTGCATGACTGACAGTGAGGTAGGCAACAAAGGGGGGGTGATGAGAGTGGGCTGATAAAAGAGGGTTTACATTATGTAGAAACGACGGAACATTCGACAAAAATAAATCTAGGATTCTACCAAGTCCGTTCAAGTAACCGTTGTATTGCGAGGCTCCGAGCACTGATATGAGATTAACAAGTAGAGAACACCTAGCAGTTGAGCCCTCGGGGTTAAATGTAACTGGGGCGTCACTTATTGGAGTGGCCAAGGAAGATGAAGTCCATTTGATTTCAGGCATGTTATAGTCACCAACTATAAAATAGCTGTCTACGTCCGAGGTAATGAGAATATTCTCTATTGTGTCAAAATGGGTCTCATACATATACGCGGGCGTTTTAGGTGGTATATATGCTGCACTTATCATATGTTTCTTGGTGTTGTTGAGGCTAGGTATTTCTATTACAATGTGCTCAATCTTACTAGGTTGAGAAGGATCCAGGGCAGATGTGTATGATAGCGTAGGTCTAAGGCTCCGAAGAACAGCCACCAACACTCCACCACCGTCATCCTTACTCGTGGCAGCACGATCTCGGTCCAGTCGGAATACCACATAACGTTGGTCTATAAATTCGTTACTGTCAATGTCGGGTGTCAACCAAGTTTCAGTAAGTATTATGACATCGTAAGCGTTCGATAAAATGTTCATATAAAGAGTGTAAAGCTTAGTACGAAAACCTCCACAGTTTTGGTAATAAATAGATAGATTATTTCTATGAACTGAGCTATCCATAATCAGACTGTAGCACAATATTTACGTATGTGTCAACAAGTAATAAAAAATAGGTATGCTGTACCTTTAAGTTATATTTATAGTTTTTAGATAGATTACATGCGAGAGATATACAGGTATAGAGATGTAATGATATTAACAAACATATGTCTACGTGTGTGCCATGAAGGTGCGAAGCATTATAATTGTAAAGCTGGATATTGTATGGTGCGCTTTTTACTGTATGATTAGAAAGGTAGTGACAATTAACCGTATCAAAGTTACCTAACAAAGAAGTATAAAAAAAAAATAGTTTTGCTGTATTGTATGTAAATAGATGCATCTCGTTGTAGTATGTACATTGCGCTATATGGTTTAAAAAAATATAAGTTAAAAACAAAAACAATAAATTAAGTAAATATATGAAACAACAGTAACTAGGCGCTCATGCCGAGTGAACTTTATTTGTTGATAGGATCCTGACGAGGTCGTCTTCGCTTCGGACCGCCAGAGCTGGACTGTCGTCTCGCTCCCGCAGAAGTATTGTTGCGTTTTTGATCCACACGTACTTATAGTTATGTTCCCTGGCGGCCTCACGGCATTTACGAAATAACTGCTTCCTTCGCAAAGTCAGATTTATGAAATTTAAAGGTAACTAATTAATAATAAACATTATATTTTATAATATAATTTACCCCAGATCACTACGGTCGCAGGGCAGGGTGCCTAAGAAACTTACGGCATTGCCTCGTTGGATGGCTACTAGATAAATAGATCAAGATCTTGTTCACATTATGCCTTTATTATCTTTTCTCAATTCTCATTCGACTGAGACATCAAGGGACATAAATTAAAACTGACATAAAAACTCCAACAAAGTTAAAATTATGTTTCCTGCCAACGCTTCAGTCAGTTTTATATTTCCTCGACTTTATTACGAGTATCTATCGGTATCAACATTGATCGGTATGATATTATAGGTCCCTACAATAAATAACCTGGCTTACGTATCCTACCAAACTACATTTTTGTCTAACAGGTACTATATCACTATTTGTTCCTATATATTTATTTATCACATCACACTAACATTGTAAAGGCGAAAGTTTGTGTGTGTGTGCATGTTTGTTACTTCTTAACGCGCAAACGGCTGGACCAATTTTGATGAAATTTGGTATGCAAGAAGCTGATACCCTGGATTAACACGTAGGCTACTTTAGGCTCGGGTAACACGGCAAAGCGCACCTAGTAAAATATAAACCGCACTTATTAAATTGATAGGTAGATATCATACATACACAATGCCTGGGATAACTGTGTGAGGAATGTTAGATACCTACCTAACCTAATTATTGACAGTACATGATGCATGGTCATGATACAGTGTGTACCGATGATGATATTCCTTCAACAGAATTATTCTGTCTGATCTGAGCCTTCCGCGTATTTTCCCCGCAGCGAGCGTACTTATTTAGGTAGACACCATTCTACTTAACATCACTTGGTACCTGAGCTACACTCTATCTAAAATCTTGTTACTAAGAGCGTAACTACACATTAGGATGACATTAAGCCACCACGGCAACAGTTTTCGACGTTTGTAAGGTTAGTAAAAATACTAACAACTTCCAAAGACACGGCGGTGCCGCAGCGGAAAAATCCGCCCGCTGCCTCGAAGCGCAACCATTTTGAGGCGCACCTAATGAGACGCACCTTAACAATTCCTCGGGCGCAGCTTTTAAACATGGGTGCGCTTCGAGTAATATAATTTTAATATTTCCATTTTGACATTCGAATCTTCGCAGGAGTGCTCCTGGTGATAAGTGAGTAACTACGTGTTTCAGGATATTATAAAATTCAACCTCTAGCGGTTTTTTCATTCCCATTTCATTCTTCTAGAAGGATGAAATGGGGTGACCTAGGTCATGCTGAAGCATTCCGTCGCTCTTTGCTCTAGCAAATTACGAGAACGGAAATGGGAACGGCAACGAAAACAGCGACGGCAACGGCAACGGCAACGGCAACGACAATGACAACGGCAACGGCAAAGGCAACGGCAACGAGAACGGGAACGGCAACGGCAACGGGAACGGGAAATATGGTAAAGATACTTTATAAGTATTCAAACATTTAACATAATATTTCTTCATATGATAAAACAAAATTGATAACAAATACCAATTAAAGATGCTATTAGAACCATTCTTGACTTCTACGCGGACGAAGTTGTGAGTTAAAGCTAGTATTTCTATATTCTGTTTCTTACAGAAGGAGATAAAAATCCAATGAGAAGTAATTTCATTATTATGTCCTGCAATACGACCCTCATAAACGCGCCATAAAGTGGACGGCTCCCAGAAATACCTACAGGATCAGGCCCAATGCCGATGAAAAAGCCCCTTTATGCCCTGGACATAAAATAGGCATAAGTACCTGAACTTAATTCGGTTGATTTGTACATAAAGTTGCAACGTAAACCAAACAATATCGTAAATGGAACGATGTAGTGTTACATAGACTTTAGGTTTCTGTTGAAATACCTAAGTAATTCTTTTTTGAGGGCGAAGTCACTAAACGAACCGTGTTGTCCCTTGGCCACACAGAAAACATTTATTACGAGATGGTAAGAGACCTCGTCCTTCAAGAAAAGCCGGCTTGACGTCGTCAAGGATGATGACTCATGACACTGGACTTACAACCGCATTCTCAAGACAGTGGAAAATGGAAAAAAAGCCGAAAACGGACTCCAGGCTTCACAGCATTACAGCTGAGTATGCAATTGGGAATACGCTGAGACGAGAGGGAGGTAAAAGACCTCGCGAGAAAAATATACAGTGCTGTTTTATACAATTTAAAATTGGATTCCTAGTAATATACTTAGGTTAGTAGATATCCATAATTAAACATTATTCGTTACGATATTTTCAGCTTATTATATCCTATTGTATACCTATGTAGTGAGAACTCCTCCTAATTGATTCCATATTCGGGTTTTACCACCTATTATTACTGAGGTAGATATTCTGAAGTAAGCCACCCTACCACTTTTAATTGAATTTGGTCCTATATCGGTTGGTTTCAATGGTGATTTTGATTTAATCATAAATGATTTAGGTATTTACCTTAATGAACACGTATACGTAAGCCGTGTGGTTTCCAGTAGAGTAGAATAGGGCCACTCCAAGTCCTCCCGTGGATGTCTTAAAAGGCGATTTAGGAAATATAAGCTAAACAAAGCTTAAAAACATTAATGAGACCTCTCCAACTCGACTGGCCAGCGAGAAAAGGGTAGGCCAAGTCCTCTGGCTGCTCTGGCCAAGTATGGCTCTGGTAGTACAGAGAGAGTCGTGCTCCTGCAGTGGAGACAAAAAGACGTGATGATGATTTGAACACGTAGATAGTCTACGCCAATTCTAGTACATAATTAATTAATGGTCATATATACCTACACCTAAACCTAGATAAAAGTATAGTTAGATATAATCTGTATAGCCACCATTTTTCTGGAACTTTTTTCGGAAATATCAAACCCCTGGAGAACTCTCTAAATTAAATTAATTTGCATAAATTGATCAATCAACTTGTCGAACTGCAAAGATCCCACAGAAGACAGAAAAAGGTTTAATATTTAAAAATATAAAATTTGCTCAAAAGAAAAGGCGCGGTGCAGCTGTTCTGAATGCAAAAAAATATACGCAACTATGGAAGAATTTTCGCCTAAGTAATAATGTTTTCATGCAGACATTCAAAATGCTTCTACTTGATACACGTATACAAACACGCAGTACGCTTGCCAGTATGCGGTCGCCATTCGAGAACCTTTCTGCCCCATCGGCCATCGGTTCGTCGAGCTATGGGTCTCGCTTGCCCCCTGCCACTTCAACGAGCTAATCCGCTGGGCTATATCAGTGACTTTTGTTCTCCTACGAATTTCCTCATTTCTGATTCCCTGATTTTATTTAATAGTCACACTATATAGTTCACGACATTTTTTTTAATGTTCAATTTACCTAGATTCTATTGTTGTGAGGACTTACTTACGTGTTTCAAATAACTTAATCGGACCAGTAGCTATAGCTAATGTCTGTGACAGAGCGACAAAAAAACAAGTGAGGAATCATATAAGGGTATTACCGTTTGCACCTTTTGAGGTAGGTACGGAACCCTAAAAACACTAAGTTGAAACAACTCATATCAGCCCGCATGGGCAAACGACGAGTACATTTAAATAAGGTCCTTGGTCAGAGCTTTGTCACACAATTCGTTTAGAATAACCTAGCAAATCTAAATAGACCCTTTACATTATTGATTGTCTAACACATTTGTAGAAAATGTTATAATAAGGCGGGTCTTTGTAAATTTGCACCCTAAATGTATTCAAAGCACATCCTTGTGTGATTCGGTCGAAAACGAAAATGGAGGATGCAGAGTACGCTTTTATATTGTTTTAAATTAGGCCAAACAAGGACTCGCATTTACATTAAATAAATATTACCATTAGTTGCAGTACTTTCACTTTCCCAAGTTAAGTGACACAGGGCGTGTTACGCTCTTGTATGGGTGACCAAAAGTGGCATAAAATTTTCTCTTGATCCCCCACTACGGAAAGTACGTTAAAACCGTATGTTTCTACTGTCGTCGTTATATGGCAGTCGTTTATTGACTGATGCCTTCAACCGCAATTTGAAAAATCTAACATCAGTGTCGGCCACTTACATATAGGAAAAAAAATACACAGCACGCTTTGCAAACTTTATTACTTGAAATTATTATTTTCCTAAATTGAAGTATGTATCAACTTTTCTCCTCTTTAAAAGTACTTCAGTCATAAAGACTTGTCACAGCCTTTGTATAGAGCGTGATTCTTTGTTACGCAGCACGATATCAGGTGACGACTTTTTTTATAAAAGACTAATTATAGGACTTTAGGCGCGGCGCGACTTGTGCCACTTCTGACAACTTACTAATGTAAATAGTTGTTGCATAGGTATGAGCTGACTCTTCCGCTCAGGTTTCGGCCTACCACGACCTACCTAATATAAAACCATTCAGTAGCTAGGCATTTGGTCTCATGTCATGCCCTTTTTGCCATTGGTCAAGTCCTCTTTTTATATCACGGCTATATGACGAATTAACAATTTTCAGAGGCTTGAGTCTTGACTAATGGAAAGCAAATGACGACTTGTCAAATTATCACGTTTTCGCTGCTTGACGAAGACACAAACAAATAAAGTAGGTATACCTGTAAAAATGATCTCCTTAAAGCGTAATAAGCGATTAAGGGAGCGATTAAAAACGCTTGACCAGTTTACACTATTTTCATACTTGATCAATATCGTACTATATCAAAAAGTTATCTTTGTACCTAAACGGTATCAGAAAGCTTTAGACTAAAATCTCATTCAAACGAGCAGTTGACATCTCAGCAATCCGATAAACGGAGTATTTACTTTACGACTTGAACCTTGAACTCAGGTGCGTATCGCTAAAGAGGTCTCAGAGGCGACCTTGGCCTGATATTGATCACATCCTGTGGATTTAATCCCCTGACTCCGCCCACGCCGTGTTTTTGATTGCCGAGTCATTGTGTGAAATTAATGCGATTTGGAATGTTACAGTTTACAATATAAATGAAGGCGATCTGACGCAAAGACGAAGAGTATTTTTTTTTCTTAGTATACAAATATTGACAGCTAGTTTTCCATTCCATTATACTGATAACATTTCCTATTCGTATGGATCCAAACACATTTTACTCGCAACGCATTCTATCTTTCTTGGAGATTGTAAACAACTGTAAACAGTCCGTATTGTTAACAGTATTCTTACAAATATGCACTGGAAAAAAACATTAATGTTCTATTTTTGTACCCAGTTATTTTCACACTTTTTTGATATTTGAGCAGGTTTTTGTTTCATTAATATTTTTTTTATGTCACGCTTGTAGTACAAATAATTAAAAATCGTTGTAATATTTTAAATTCTTTTCACACAAATTAAAAGAATTTTTATCGCGCTCTCATCGCACCCTTTTTGGTTAAAAAAGTTAGACGAGTTATTTTTCGTGTAATTACTAAAGGGTTTTGTTAGCTGGATGATTAATACCAACCATTATACAATATGTCAAGTGAAAGAAGGTCCCGTTCCCACGTCCGTAATTCTATACCTATGTGTCTGTACGCATAAAACTTTCCGTCACTAAAAATCATTTTCAAGTTTTTAAGATTTTTAGAGAAGAGATTTTTGTAAATATAGGCGATGATACATTCCAAATGACATTTGTAACATTTTTTTTTATCAGTACTATTAATCCTGACGAAAAACAGTTACGGTCAAATACACATTTAAAGTTAACACTGAGAGTCAACATCATCATCATGTATTTTAGTCTCCACTGCAGGAGCACGACCCCTAGATCCATACTTGACCATAGCAGCCAGAGGATTTGGCCTACACTCTCCACGCTGGCCAGACGGGTTAGTTATTCTACTCTGCCGGAAACCACAAGGCACCGGCAACCGCACGAAAACCAGTCAACATCATAAAAATTACCAAAAGCCCCGTCTATAAATAACGTATGCTTTCTTAGGTGTGCAAATTTACAAAATAAGGTGTTATTAATCACATAAATTTTTCATATTAATAATAAGATATGCCCCGTCCTCGATACAAAACGTATTTACGACGCTGTCGCAGCGCGGAGAATTTAATTTTCCTAATAAATCTCGCAGAAAATCCTGGAGAAAATAATTGCGCAGCTGCCGCAAAAACAGGATAATCAGATTATAATATTAAACATAGAATCCTTATCTTTCATTCGGTAAATACATCTTTGGACCCGATCTCGTTTTAGATAAGTCAGCTCTTTGATGGATAGGACACAAAATGGTTTTGCATTGAATTCTCCGTCAAAGTTATTTCAAAGCTGGTTTACTATATATTTTTATTATATAGGTAAAGTTGCATTTGCTAGTAGTATCATGCGGTTTTCAGCCTAGCCTAGCCAAGAGATAAATATATTTCTTGACGTCGTAAGAGACGACTAAATAGTACATTACCACAAAAGATAGTGTGCGCATTCACTGTCGGAATTTGCATAACAATAAGTAAATATTGCTCTGAGCGCACCGGTGCGTCTCCGGCATTGAATGAGCTACATTACAACTGTATTGCCAAAGTGGATTGACGTCATCCAGGCGGTCGATCGTTCAACCATAGCATTATCATTTTGCTAAGAAGACTCTGTGCAAATCTTTCAGCTATAGTGTCGCCCAGCTGAGTCTCATTTCTTCTGATATTTTATGTAGTGATTTTAACTTTCCATGTTGTAAACTACGATTTTGTTTACTCCTTACTTCCTTACTAATATTATAAATGCGAAAGTGAGTTTGTATATTTGTTTGTTTGTTTGTTACCACTTCACGCTTCAACAACTGAACCTGTTTATATAAATTTGATATGGATGTTTGTTACCCAGGGAAAGATATAGGATAGTTTTTATCCCAAAATTCCCACGGGAAGCGAAGCCCACGGGCACAGCTAGTAGATTATAATTATAAATATTTTGAATCATCAGGTAATCTGGATATTAATTATTGCTGACTTTGGAGTTTTATAGATCGGTGTTACATTGAATTATTGGGTATTGTAATTTTAGGAGTTTTGTACATCGTGTTTTTAACTGTAAATATTTTGATATAACATGTTCGCTAAAAAGGGGGCGGTATGGGAATGCCTACTTGTCATAATCTTTCTTGTATTGTAAAATCCAAGTAATTTAAACTATTGCTAGCTGCGTCCCACGGTAATACCCGCGGTTTATTATGTTTATTATATATACATATATAATGTGTTAATCCAGAGAGTCAGCTTCCTGCACATATTTTTTTATCAAAATTAGTTCTTCCAACAAACATACATACGCACAAACTTTCGCCTTTATAATATGACTGTCATACCTGGACTGTGGAGGCGCTTGTGACAGCAGAGAGCCAGAGCCTCTCTTGTTGAGCGGCGGCCGCGGAGCCGAGGGCCGGCGCTCCACCCCGGACGCCGACCGCGTCGCCGGCGCACCTTCCGCGGCTAGCACCCTGGCCGACACCAGTGCCGCTTCCGGACAGTGCTGAAATCAAGATACTTATTTAGCATACGTATATTGTACATATGTCATTCTTAGGTATATTATTCCAAGGCTTTGAACATTAATATATGCTTTTTTAACTTGTATTTCCTAAGTCGCTTTCTACGACATCCACGGGAGGACGTGGAGTGGCCCTATTCTACTCTGCCGGAAACCTATCCTAATAATCCTAATCCTTATCCTATTGAACACTGTTATCCGGTCAAGACCCGTATGGCATTAATAAATGCTACGTTCATTGTTTTACTACTGGTATTGGCGGTAAAGGAACGGTTAATGTATTATTTATACATTGGTTATTTAGTGTAGATGAAAATTGTCCTTCACGGTATGGCAATCAAATGTGTAGTTTAGAAGATAACACGAAATCAAAATCATTTTAGGTATCAGAACGTCATGATCACGGAGCTGCCGCTAAATTACGTTTTCGGGCCAGGCAATAGATTGTGAGCCAAAGTCGTGGCTCACAATCCAAGAATGAACCACGCTTGCCGTTGCTTATCATGCGTAGCCGCTGTTAGCGTGTGCTTCTAAGTGATCAAGTTCCTCAAACGTAGGTATTTCTACTAAGTACCTACCTATAGTTATACAGGGTGACCAAATTTTCGGAGCAAGTTTAGTCCATGATACTGTACTCCTTTTTTATAAAAAAGTAATAAAAATCGTTAATAAATATCCGTCCTCCCATGCAAAAGGTACGATAACGTACACGATAACCAACTTTTCAGGCGCCATATCTAGAGGTAAGTAACGCAACCATTTCACGCAGGCAGACCGACATATTTAGCAATAGAGAGGCGCTCTTCATTCTGTGAAACCAGAATCAGCCATTTACCTGATCATTTTTTTTTTGGTCACGATAACTAACTTTTCTGGCGCCATATCTGAATAACACAACCACTCCACGCAGGCAGACCGATATGTTTAGCATCAGAGAGGTGCTCCTTATTCTGTGAATCCAGGGTCAGCCATTTGCTTTATCGTTGCCAAAGTCGGGAGGTCACGACTATTATTCTTTTAAAATTTAAAGACCAATTAAATTTTCATTTATAAAGAAACGAACAAAAGGTCCGTAGAAAAAGAGCCGTGGAACCGTGTTTTGCGAATTCAAATTGAATAACATAAATGTACGAAGACATTTAAAGTGACCCAGTATTGGCAAAAAAGCCGGTCAAGTGCGAGTCAGACGTACTCCGAACATACCTTCGTAGGGAACCCTTCATGTTTTCGGTACAGAAGACTTTCGAATATCTAGTTAATGTCGTTCTAAAGATAGAGTTGAAAATGATGAAAGATATTATTATATTTTTAGTATCAATTTTTTGTTATAGCGGCCACAGTAATACATAATCGGTAAAAATGTCAAATGTCTATCTATTACGGTTCAAGAGACAGAGCCTTGTGACGGATGGACGGACAGACAGATAGACAGAGGAGCCTCAATAATAGGGTCCCTTTAGCACCCTTTGGGTACAGAACCCTAAAAACGTTTGATTCTTTCAAACATTTATACAAACAGGCTGAGGAGTTAACTTACGGTCATTATGAATAAGTCTTCTTCTTCAATTTTGTGCATAACTTTCCTGCTCGAGAAAACTTGAAGAAAGAGTTCAAGATGGAATAACTTTTTTGTGCTCATTATTATAAAAAAGAAGGAAGGTCGAAGAGATTTTTTTTCTATAAGTACATTAAGTAATGACCTCGTAAAGACCCAAATTCATAAAGTCCTATTTTAATAATAAGTAGGTACATGGATATCTCAATCATAAAGGTACTTGGTAACGACTTATAATTTATGCTCTTAAGTCCTCAATAACGAGAAGGCTTTGATCTTAACATTATGAACCTTAAATCAATATCTTCTTTGTCAAACTTTAGATAATAATCTTGGCATAGTTTGCGATATTCAAAGGCTTTGAGAAGAGTCAGTCAAAAGTGCGTCGAATAGTTTCGAGAAGAGTCAGTGAAAAGTGCGTCGAATGGCTTTGATAAGAGTCAGTGAAAAGTGCGTGGAATGGCTTCGAGAAGAGTCAGTCAAAAGTGCGTCGAATAGTTTCGAGAAGAGTCATTGAAAAGTGCGTCGAATGGCTTTGAGAAGAGTCAGTGAAAAGTGCGTGGAATGGCTTAGAGACAAGTATGGATACCATGGCTGTGTCCCGTTTTATTGCACAACTTGGCGGGGACACACATTATATACACATTAGCTCAGTAACTGGCTGGTGAACAAACATATTTGCTGAATTAAATAACACATACATAGATAAGTTCGGGGCTACTCCCCGAGGTATACGAAATCATACCCTCACAATATTCTCGTACACATATTGTGTATAAGTATAAAAGAAAATCGTACCTAAAGGCGTGCCAAGGGACGAAAGAGGTTCGTGGACCTTTTTTCGTAATATTTTTGAGAAACAACAGAAGAAATGCCCAGAGGTTTTAAGTAAAAAAGGGCGCCTGCGATTATATTCGATCCTTTTTTCGATTGAGCCCTTTTGCGATTCATACTTTCCAAAATAAAGTAGGTGTAAGTAATTTACCATGTTTTTGCTACATTTTACAATCTCCTTTAACTGGTGTCGTTAGTCCCTTATAGGAACATAGAGGTATCAAATAACAGGCAGCATCTACTATATACTGCGAGCCTCAACCCGCAATGACAAATTCACCTTTTTTAGGTGAGGCCTTTAGTTCTGTAGTGGACTGATGTAGGCTTTAATAACTACGAGTATGTACATATTCAAACATGTTGATTGCCTCATTTCACTACATCACCGATCCTAGCCATTTAAGTAAAAAGAACATACAATATATCGGCATTTTACCAATTAGTTCCTTTTACAAAAAATAACAGCATGCTGTTATATATAGTTTATGTACCCTTAATTGCACACCTTGAATCCCCTTTATACCCTGTCAGCCCTTTTCGTCTCTATAGTCCTGACTGCCAGTCCGACCAGCCTCAGTCTCCTTCCAAGTTCCAAACCAGTTAGACGACTGCCCAAAAAATTCAACTTCTGTTTTTTTAAAAAACCCTGCAACTCCGAGACTCATAACAAAAATCTTGAAAATAAGAGAATTTTCGGCTTTAGTAAAAAAAATCATTCATTCAAGGTCAAAATCATTTATTTATCTTTGGATATTTGTATCACTTCACATTTGTCACTTTTTTTCTCTTCATTAAAATCTATTGCATTATTGAGATGAACTTGATGCAGTGGAGGCATTGAGCAATATTTTATCTAGGGGCTCCATGTCAAAACCAGCACTGGAGGAAAATAAAAAAAAAGCAGACATAGCTACACCTGTTTCATTTGGTCCTTGGTATACGACTCGGCAGTATTGCATTCGGTATTAAAAATTTTAAAGAAATATACAAGCTAAGCTTTAGCTTCAATAAACAACTAACAGTAATGAGAATATGAAACATGAATAAGTTATATGTACTGTATGTAAAGTTACCCATAACATAATGGTACATCATCATCTTCCTCGCCTTATCCCTATTTGGGGTCGGCTCTGTATGTCAACTCTCTCCACAGTTTTCTATCATTAACCATATTTGTACTAACCCCCTCTCCTCCATGTCCCGCCTTACACATTCCCCCCACGTCTTTTTAGGTCGTCCTCTATCTTTGTGGCCATCTACCTTTAAGCTAACCATTTTATTTGCCAGATGTTCGGCATCTCGCCTCTTGACATGGCCGTACCATGTTAAACGGTGGCTTTTTAACTTTTCTACAATCGGTGCTACCTTCAAACTCCCTCTTATATATTCATTCCTGATCTTATCCATCTTCGTCACCCCACACATCCACCTAAGCATTCGCATCTCTGCTACATGTAACCTATGTTCTTCTTTCTATGGTACATGAATAAGTTATATTTACTGTTACAAAAAGCACACAAAAATTACAAGATAAAATTCAGGTAGGTATTTAAAAACTCAAATAAAAAAGGCGGGTAGCTATCCACCCTACGGTGACGTGTCCATAAGGCTGGTAGTAATGCCACATTTGATGGAAATGCTTATCTGAGTATCGTATAGTATAGGGAGATGACCACGATCCCAATGTCGTCACTGCAATCATTGATTCTCGATATCCTCGGGGAATAATCCTACAAATCCCACAGCTCGACAGACAGCCATATCTAAATTGCAAATCTTATAATCGAGGGATGATGTAGGACATACCTGCTGAATATTCCGAGCGAAAAGCTAAAATATAATATTCGAATCAAAATGTTCGTAATGCTTTAAACTCATCTCAGCGCTGCTTGAGATGTAATTTTATCTTGCGTCAAGTTTAAATAGACAACTGCTTGTTGCTACAACAGTTCAGTACCATTTTTTTTAAACTTGGTTTATTCATACACACAATTTTTTTAAAAATTGTTAATGTAACTACAAGTAAACAGTACTTACTTAGGTGTAACATAAATTTAAAAAATCGCAGACCCGTGTGAAACGTGAGAGCAAAAGGTATAAAAAAGTAATCGGCTATTTGTGTACAAATTCCGCCTAAAAATGAGTGTCCTAATACTTCTCGGCCAAAAGTTAGGTCTTCTCCTCTCCTGCTTCAATCTCAGAGACAATATTCCTATTTCGTTTTATCAATTCTTCTCACGTCAGTAATGAAAAGTACTTTCTGCGCAGTATACGCAAAGTAACAGGGGTGACGTGGCGACCCTTAGGGATTAAAACAGATTTTCTCTGCATGGAGTCCGAGCTCGGGGCTTACAAACCAACTTTGAATGGAGCTTGAGAGTTGCTATAAAGTTACTAGTTGCAACTACGATAGCATTAAAACCCTGGTTAAACATAGATTGAAATGCGATAAAGTTCATAAACTAGGATAATACCCTAAGGCTCTGGGGAATAGCCAGCGGGAAGTAATTCTTATATCGATATAGATCAAGAAAGTGATGACTAAACCCCTAAAGATTTATAATATTGTATTCTTCAAGAAAAAAATGGTGATTTTGTTCGTTTGACTCTAGGTCTACTACTTCTTTACTTGACTTCCCTCGAGCTCTAGGTCTAACAACGTAAGACTCTTTCTAAAACCTCACGATTACAGATTTTGTAATAATTATTTTTATTGTGTCTATTTGAGAGTCCCGGTAAAAATTATGAAGCCTTGTTTGCTAGTCCGACTAAAAAATAAACATAATGATTATCTACAGGTATATATTGTTATAAAATATAGTATCGTCATTGAGTTAGTATCCAATAACACAAGTCTCGAACTCACTTTGCGCTTAGGAAGCGACAGTAAACTCTGCTATAAGTAAATGATCTGACGTCAACATTTACCTTACAAGAAATCAAAAGAAAATAAATTACAATTATCAAGTGATAAAAATATTCAAAAATAAATAAATGATTTTTGAATTTGACTTTTGACTTTGACTTTGGGGTTATCTCAATCTGTGTGATTTGTCCGTATATATTTATATTTATTTATTTGTGAATACTAATGCGATATTTATCTGTCTGTATACAAAAGGTTTTTGACTAATACTCGTAAAAATGTTTTAGACCCAGACTTAGCGAAAGGTGCCCAAGTACACAAGTCCCTAAAACCTACTTTGTGCCCAAAGGTCAGGGGTCGCCGCGATTCCAGTGTTTACACACGCAAACGTCTGCCTACTCTCATACGTGACAGGCTTTTAGAACAGGCATTAACTATTCATGTGAAGCGTTTTGTCGAAATTTTCATGTTCTTGTGCGACGGTCGTACATTTTTATGACTGTACTTCTTTGTTTTAATGGTCGATATACTTTTCAAATAGTTTCATTTTATCACATACAAAGCAGAAACCTAGTAAGTGAATTTCGATAAGGCAAGCATAAACATATATAGGCCCATTTTTAGTGGTGTAGTATTCATAAAATAAAAAGTAGAGACACAGTGTTACACAGATTGAACTAGTCTCAAAATAAAATTTTAAACTTTTGTCATGGGATAGGTACTATATAAATCAACGTAACAATATTCTGTGATAAATACATAGATGGATAACCAAGGCTAAGACCCACTATAATTTGAATTCATAAATCTCATTGTTGTTTGATTTCACTGAAAGCCATTCGTCTGTGCGTGTCGATGGATTCCTTTGTCACTTTAGGTGTCAGCCCAGAAGTGAGCCATTCTATCTTATTTAGAGGTTTATGTTTTTCCAATGGCGAACAGATATTCAGACGACCTGACCTAGAAATGAACCATCTAATAGTCAAAAGTGTATACCACTTTCATTCAAAATATGAGATCTGTACAAAAGAATCGTAGTATTTCGTAGCACTACCGTAGCTTATCGTAGCTTTTCGTAGCATTTCATATTTTACGATACTGTACTTTTATTAACAACAACAATAATTTTGCACAAACTTGTATCATCCATTTTCAGGGTTCCGTATCCAAAGGGTAAAAACGGGAATCCGCTGTCCGTCTGTCCGTCCGTCTATCCGTCTGTCTGTCTGTCTGTCACCAGACTGTATCTCATGAACCGTGATAGCTAGACAGTTGAAATTTTCACAGATGTAGTATTTTTGTTGCTGCTATAACAATAAATACTAATAACAGAATAAAATAAATACTTTTTTTACTCCTTTACTGTTGTATGTGTCTTTACAATAGTAACGAACAGTTATATAAGAACATAAATTATTTATGATTTCAGGAAAGTCTATAGTCTATTACTCATAACAGCACATGTATCGTTATTTCGTCTAAAAGATACTCCTAGCCTACTAGAACTTTTTTTCTTTAGATCTATCATACTGCCAACAAAAGAAAAACGTTTTTAATAATGTAATCACTAGGAAGACATCAATTTAAAAAAAAGGGTTCCATAGATACATATTATATACCAAACATAAATATGTCAAACATTTTCATATTTTTCTTTGTTTATTTATGTATTTTATTGTAAATATAGTCGTAGAAAAAGTATTGTATGCAACGTTGTATAAGTACGTCAAAAAATGCTCGATGGCGTCTTTTTTCGATGTTCGCTAAAGGTCGCATCGTAACCTGCGCCATTCGCATTTTTTGACCTTCCATAGACAACTGTTGCATAAAATACTATAAATGGGGTTCCAATTCTACAAACGTGATTTATATAGATAGTGGTACCGAACCCGTCGTGCGCGAGACCGACTCGCACTTGGCTGGTTATTTGTTAATTTTGTACCAGATCTTAATACATAACTTAGCTACCATATAAAGTTAAAAGATATCAAGGGCATTCTCTCGAAGTGGACATGGAAATAAAACGAGTCTCCGAGTCGAAAATCGATTACGTTCATCGATTTACACGAGCGGTTCTATCGGTTCTGCCGTAAGTGACTAATCGAATAGCCGTTCTTATTGCTCGGTATACATAATAGATACAACGTGGAAGGGACATATCCGTAACAAATCGAACCACGGGCTATACTAGATCACTATAGCATAGTAAAATAAAAATAACTGGCTAGTACAAAAAGAAATTCAACATTCCCATACCAATTGCCCGGGCTGCACACTTTAGCATGGAAATGGCAAAAAATTATTTTGTCCTTTACTATTATTTTAATTCTTTTATACTAAATTAAGCATAAGCAAAGCAGCCATAAGACTCAAAACTTTATTTACTAATAATTAATCGACTACCAAAAAAAAGGATATTATTAATTTGTCGTGTTCTTTTACTTTTATTTTATGTCGCCAATTGTTCAAAGACACCTAGTCCGATTTGAAAAATATTTTGTTTAAAAGGGGGTACTTGCGAGGTGGTCCTATAGAAATTTTATCAAAATCGGTTGTGTAATTTGAGGGTGAAGACCGTTTTTAGTTCTAAAAAATTATAAATGGTACAAAAGGCGAACTTAATGCTAATAGCATTCTCTACCAGTCAACTTTCGGGGTACACAGAAATCTAGCGTAGTAGGCGCAAAAGTGAGGCACTCAAAAAGTAGTGTTATTAGTATTACGTAACTTACCGCGATTAATATAGTTTTTAGCCAGATATTTCGACGGCCCTTCTGCCATCATGGTCGCTGGCTGACTCAAAAAAACGATATTAATCGCGGTAAGTCCCGTAATACTAATAACAGTAATTGTGACCGTGAATCTCTAAAATCATATACACAAAAAGTAAGACTTAAGATAACAGATACCAGTTGTACTATAAGCAGAGTAGCTTTGAAGTTGAAAAATAAGGTTATGTGAGTACATCTGTATAACTCGTATTCAGCCATGGAATACACGTCACTTAATGGCTCTCATCTGGTTAAAAGCAATCGCGCTTTGAGAGCGATGGCCATTAACCCTTTATTGTTCTCTACAACACCGCCCGAGCTGTTATATACTCGTACATTACTCACATTATCAGTCATTTAATTAAGATATAGGGCAAGAGTAAACTTTGATAAAAAATAAGGATTTTAATATGAAAAAAATTGTGAAGTTATTAACCTTCATATTTAGCCACCACGCGTTGTATGTCTTTCTTCTCATAGATTATTCATATGGGTGAACGAAAATTTCGCCGTGCTTCGCAAGATGTTTCGCTTCGCTTTCATGAACAGGTGTATTTGACAGACAAATAAAAAAACCCCGACTTTGAATAGTTTCATCCATCCATCCGTAGCACCATTTATTATTTGCCGCCGCAAGGGAACGCATGCAAAAGCATGCGTTCGATGCGGTTTTATACGTAAAAACGTAAAAAACCGCATCGAAATTGGTTCATCCGTTCGAGCGCTACGATGGACAGACAGACAGACAGATTAGCGTCAAACTTATAACACCCCGTTTTTGTCGGGGTTTATAAAATATTTGAAAGTCGGCATGTCGATTGTCGATGTATCTACCGATATATATATTTCGAATTTTTAGGTGTACCTAGATGTATAATACCTATATATTGCGCGAATTAGTTACTTTGATGACTATAATATTTGTCATCGCATATTCATAAAAAATCTGCCCTTCTACCAATTTAAGGAGTGCACTGTTTTTTATTAAGGTTACAGAAAAGACAGGTTACATTGTCATACGTATTGCTAAAATACAAAGTTTTGAGTGTTTATGTCTATCTAATCTGAATTCACTTTGTTTCACAATTACGTTCAACTTGAAATCCCCCAAATTAGATCCCCCGAGACGACAGAATACAGAATACAGACTTATAAACGCTGTTACAAACTTACAGGGCTTGTAACGAAGAGTGACAAGTTGAGGCATTACATTATCCTTGGAACCGACGTCAGATTACTACCTAACAGTATCAGCTCATGTACCTATTGACTTATTGTGGGTACAACTGGGAACACTTGGTCGGTTATTAAAGATTTAGTTATGTATGCTGATCCCAGTTGAAGTTAAATAAGGGAAAAAAATAAGAAAATCGCTGATGTAATGAACATTTTATAAGAAGATTAAAAAATCATATAGTTTAGTTTAAATTATTTTAAATTCGCTGCCTTGTATTTTACTTTATACGTACTGAAAACATTATCGAAAAGCATTATTTATTATTCACATATTTTTAATAATTTGTTAGGAACTCCTTATACAATACAATGCAATACAAATTAACTTTATTGCACCATGATAAACATAAAAAATTAAAACAACAACAAGAAACAATATAGGGATTATCTAAGGATATCAAGGTTATAAACCCAGATAGACGGTCGAAGGTCAATCCAACATGTGTTTTTACACCAAGTGACCGACTCGACGCTCCATAGCCTCCCGTAAAAGGTTATTGATCGTAAGTTTCGTAAAAGACTTATTCACGTGTCGAAGCCTACATTGTCGTTACTTTTTGCGCTCTTAAGAGTTGGGAAACTTGTACGCGCCTATGCACAGGTGACACAAGCGGTGGAATGTTTACATATAAATTTTACTGAAATCACTTTTCTACTTACAAAGTTAGGTTACAAGGTTAGGTACTGTATAGACACATAAGCATAGAACTTATATACGAGTATATTTTATACTAGCCGAAGCCCGCGACTTCGTTCGCGTGGACTTTATGTCTCTGGAAAATGCTCATCAGGCTGAACAACTTTTACTAAGGCGGCATTTTTATATCTCTTATAGTTTAGCTGGACCATTATGATTCTGCATCAGGCGTTCCATTTTCCAATATCATTTATACCCTATATGTTGCCCAGGCTTAATAGCTATATAACAAAAGTTTCATTCGAATCCGTCCAGTATTTCCAGAGATTAGCGTGTACAAACAGACAAACAGACATACAGACAAACAGATTTTTTTTAAATTCTTACTCTATTACTACGTCTCCATCACCCCCAATATTTTTTTTGGAAATATATTTAATGTACAGACACACTTTTTTTACTGTTTTATTATATGTATAGATATAGATGATGTAATAAAACATATAGTAAATTTTAAGTAAAAATATCAACGATGGTGAAAATGAAACCTTTTATGAAAAAACCTTCCCAGCTAGCTTTTCTAACAGATATGTAGTTTCGGCGGCTTCGCAGGGCGCACTTTTGCGGTTTAAATAATGTTGATAGAAAAGCTTTGGCTTATGCACCGAATTAGGTAAATATTTGCTCACTTAATAAAAAAACCGGCTAAGTGCAAGTTGGACTCGCGCACTAATACCATTTTTTATAGTAAAATCACGTTTTTTGTATCGGGGCCCCACTTAAATTTTATTTTAGTATGTTTTTAGTATTTGTTGTCATAGCGGCAACAGAAATACAACATCTGTGAAAATTTAAACTGTCTTACTATCATGGTTCATGAGATACAGCCTGGTGACAGATAGACAGACAGACAGATGGACAGTGGAGTCTTAGTAATAGGGTCCCGTTTTACCCTTTGGTTACGTATATGGACCGTAGAACGTATATGGAATCTAGAATTCCAGGAAGAGAGCAGATGGAGATCATTTTAAAATAATAGCCACTGACATAGATGCGCCGATAGATAAAAACCTGAAAAATTGTCATGTGTCTAAAATCCATAATTTACATAGATTTAAGAAGAAAGTGGAAAGGATTCTTTCTACAAAAGTTTAACTCTGTTTTCAAAATCCCATAGTTTAAACCTATGATAATTATGAGATATAGCAATCTTGTCGCTAAGGACAGACCTTTATTGGCTCTGCATTTAATTTTACAACATGGCAATTTAATGCAAAGCCACAAAAAATTCTATGTCTATGATTACTTAGGTGGTACCTGTACCTAACCTACACTTGATATGCAAGGATAATCTCTTGCATTAATGTTATTTCAATTATTTTCTACTTTAGTTCTATAAACACCCTTGTAGCCTTTCTTTTATAAACATCTCATCGCACAGGCCTACTGGAGAAGTCTCTTTTGAGACAAGTAATGCCTTTTTATAACTTTTATTTTATGTATGCTCTTTACATTTTCCGTGTACATAAATTGGTAAATAAAATTAAGCAGATGGGGGCTCCATATTGGTCTTGCCTAAGGGCCTTTATGATGCTAAGTCGGCCATGAGTGTCAATGTTTTTCTAGTATAAACAGTGTGACGCCCACGGCCGAGAGTCGAACCCGTAACCTAGTTATTGGGCAATTGGGTAGTTTCCACACTTATTGAGTGTTGGAAACTCATACTTCCGGACCCAAAAAGGATTAATACCATTACCAGCTTAGTTGAAGCTCGAATGGGATTAACTGTATGTTTCTGTGGGTGGCTTTGCATTAAATTGCCATGTTGTAAAACTAAATGTAGAGCCTAAAAAGGTCTGTCCTTAGCGACAAGACCACTATATCTCATAATTCTTCTTCTTATCGTGTGTGTTAGTGACTAACACTAGTGTCAGAGTTTCTAAACCGCCTTAAAGGCCTCTGACTTGGTTTTAGGTAACGACCAATGTCAAAGACAGTGACCGGGACCGACGGCTTAACGTGCCCTCCGAAGCACGGATCATCTTACTTATCGGACAATTAGGTGATCAGCCCACAATGTCCTAACCAAACTAGGACAACAACACAAAGTCGTTGCCCCCGCCGGGAATCGAACCCGCGACCTCCGGGTATGAGCCAAACGCTCTAACCACTACACCACGGAGGCAGTTATAATCATAATTATCATAGGTTTAAACTATGGGATTTTGAAAACAAAGTTAAACTTTTGTACAAAGAATCCTTTCCACTTTCTTATTTGAGAACAATAATAGTAAGAACATTACGATATACTAATGTACATTGTTTTCATGTACATATATCGTAATCATATAAATATCTCTTCTCTCCTAAGGGAATTGTAAAAGGCGACTAACAAAAGTTTAAACAACAGAGAATAGACAGCAGCGCCCACTGTGGTCATTTATTACCGTTAAACCCTTTATTTCGTTTTAGGCATTTAAGATGTCGTACAAAAGTACTCAAACTAAAAATTGAAATTAGAAGTAGTTTATTTCGCCATTTCTTGTTTTATTATTTAGTTAAATCCTCTCGCCTTAAAGAATTGTTAATTACATTGACTTTTTTAAGTTATACCTCGTTTTAGGGTTCCGTCAAAATAGATATAAAAGGAAAACTATCAGGGCTTAGAACTTATAAAACTAGGAAAAATAAAATTGCATACAAATTCTTCATTATTTTTTTAGGCGTTTTTATTTTCGTGAACTCAAAGTTGGCATTCCCAACTACGGAACCCTACACTGCGCGTAGGCCGACACGTATTTATTACGTTATGATTATATATTATTATGTTAGGTAGGTACCGTATAGATACGTAAGCATAGAACTTATATACGAGTATATTTTATATGATGTAATAAAACATATAGTAAAATTTAAGTAAAAATATCAACGATGGTGAAAACGAAACCTTTTATAAATAAACCTTCCCAGCTAGCTTTTTATTTGACCCAGCGCGTATTTGACCGGTTATTTTTAAATCTACGAGTACTCCTAAGTCAAAGATAAGTTTTGCAATCAAATTGTAAAACTAAGTTGCCGAATAAATTGATGAAAATGTCTTATATTAATTGTGTACAAAATCGTTACAATAACAATACAATTGGAATGAAATTTGGAAAATTAATCTGTGCAATAAATTGAAATGTAAAGCATGAATAAGCGACTTTCTAAATTCAATTAAAAGTTATTGAATAATTTAGTTTAATTTTCATACAGCTAAATGAAAATTAACATGTTTTCAATTCGGTTAACTTTCTCGAAAATTCAAATCATTTTTCTTAGTAGACGTAGCTACATAATTGTAAATCATTATTACAAAAAGTGTACGTTATAAGGCTGAAATGATGATGATGATGATGATTACAATAAGTGTTACCAAAGTAATACACCTACTTACAGAACTTCTGCTGTATCACTTTACAATGACTTACCGCTAATGCGTAATAGTATACTAGACACTAGTGTAGGCTACAGCCTTATCTCTGAAGCGGGGCTTTAATTGAAACAACTGACGTCTTTGTATGATTCTTTTACTTAACTTCAACTTCACAATTACAAACACTTAATGCGTACTTAATACTTTAAAATAACTTAGATTTTAGGCGTAACATAAATTCCTTCAGACTTAGTTTACTGCTAGGCTTCCAACGCAATAATGCCTCGCCGTTCTCGAGCCATCTCTAACGAAGCCTCCCTACCTCTGCCCTACTTTCACGAAACGTCACGCCATTGGCCGGCGTCATGGCGCGCGGCCAACGCGTGGTACTAAAGTCAATTAAATAACTATTTAAATTAAGTATAAATAATTAAGCAGTATTACCTAAATATATTACTATTAAAATATACATTATATATTAATGAAATGTTTTTGCATGTATTACAGGAAATATATTTAAATAAGGCGACTAACAATAAACAATGACAACAACTCGGCCGTCCTAGCATTAACGAGTCCCTTCGTTATTTTGAATATATTTTTAATTCGTGTTCATCGATTTAACAATAATGCTAGTAAGAACCACGACCAGAATGTTTATAGACCTTAAATGATTGCGTTATTATTAAAAATATATACACAACGAAAACTTTATTATATAGGTATAGAAGTGCCTCGTTAAGTTTGGTTTACAAACATATTGGTCGGTTTTATCAACATGTTTATAAGTTACAATTCAAAAGATTTAAAATAAGCTATTTAATTTACATTGATTCATACATTTATTATTTATTCTAAATAGAATTAAAATATTATGCTTAAAAACTTACAAATTGTTTTAAATATTCCATATATGTATCCCATTAATTTTGACTGTTACATAGCTTAAAGATTTTGAATATATTCATTTTATACAGACATTTAGTTAATAAATTGATTCTTTAATTAATTTTCCTGTTCCATGACGTTGGCTGTTACCGCTGAGATTTAGATACATTTGCCCGGTCCATGACGTTGACCGTTACCGACAAGATCTGGGTACATTTGCCCGGTCCATGACGTAGACCGTTACCGACAAGATCTGGGTACATTTGCCCGGTCCATGACGTAGACCGTTACCGGCAAGGTCTGGGTACATTTGCCCGGTCCATGACGTTGACCGTTACCGGCAAGATCTGGGTGCACTTGCCCGGTCCATGACGCTGACCGTTACCAGCTATTGAGTTATTCTTGTGATTCGTTAAGTTCATTCACAATTACCTAGCTGCTATGTTTTTATTAATTGATCAATATCCTTCAATCAAAAACATTCCACTAAAACATACATATCAAAAGAAATCATACTATTACGATTTTTTTATTATAATCATTATCTTCGCTACTATCCAGCTATGATATTGTAATAACATTTTATTTTGTTATCTTCACATATTAACCCAAAATAAAATAACATAATACATTCATACTGATACATGATCATTACATACTTGTTATGTGGATAAACTTAACAATTCTTAAAATTAGTCGCGATAAAGCTTAGACTTAAATGGGAATGAGATGCCTAAGAGTTGTAGTGACAAGGTCGATCAGTGGTTGGTTTCATTTTGATAGGACTCTTCATCAGATGAATCGCTCTCAGAACAAACAGACTGCGTTACCGAAAGCCAAGGGAAGATTTTATCTACGGCGACGATAGCCTCGTAACGTTTACCCTTTCGCGTGATTGGAGTATCCTCCACTACATACCGATCATTAGGGAGGACTTTCTTAATTCGATACGGCCCTCTACATTTGGGTTCTAATTTCTTTGATTGGCCTTCGATTCCAGTGGTAGCACGAATGACTCTAACAAGATCCCCTTCCTTGTACTGAACACCCGTTTTGCGGCGTTTATCATACACTTCCTTGTCCTTAGCTTGTCGAGCTTTGATCAGCTCATTGGCATCTGACCTCATTTCTGACAAAGATGTTTGATTGGAGGACGAAGTTACAGCAATAATTTCATTGAATATACCTTGAGAGGGATTAGTAACGGTTTTCCCGAATAATAGTTCTGTAGGTGTTTTTCTCGTTGTAGCATGCATGGTGGTGTTTATTCCTAGTTGGATATCTGGAAGATGTTCGTCCCACAATCCATTTGGTTTGTCATGATTCATGGCACCTAAAGCAGCTAAAATGGTGCGGTTGTATCGCTCCACTTGACCATTGGCTCTAGGAGTCGCGACGGCGTTGAGTATGTGTTTAATACCACTAGCGTTAATAAACTTCTTAAAGTCGTTACTAGTAAAGCTGCTGCCCTGGTCAGTAATAAGACGATTAGGGGTACCAAAGTAACTAAAATGGTCACGCATTGCCTTTATGCTAGTTGACGATTTCGTGTTACGTACAGCATACAAGTTAACAAATTTTGTGAATGCGTCAACTATGACTAAAATATACGTGTTGCCCTTTCTTGTTTTAATGAATGGCCCTAAGTGATCGGCGTGTATGGTATCAAAAGGAGTGTCAACCTTCGGGATGGGGTGTAATTCGCCCGCCTTCTTTCCACTAGGCAGTTTGTGATGAGCACATTCTACACATGCAGCGACGTATTTTTTTATGAAACGTTTCATTTTTGGAAACCAGTAATTTGCCTGTATACGACTCAAGGTCTTGTCATAACCGAAATGTCCGACATCATCATGGTTAGTTTTTAACAAATGCCATCTTGCTCCTCGAGGTACCAACCAACGTATACTGCAATCCTCAAGAATGCGGTATACACGATCGTTTACTAGCTTGTAGTTCTTAAATATTTCGACAGTGTCTTTGGTCTTTGGATCTTGCAGAATATTGGCTATACGCCTTATTTCATCATCGGACTGCTGATATGTAGTAAGCCAATCATCAGTGCCTACGACTAGTATTTCTAGTAAGTGGCTATGATCTTGCTCATCTACGATAGGGCTCCGACTCAAAGCGTCGACGTGAGCCATCTTTTCCCCAGACCGGTACTCTATCTCACAATCATATTCAAGGAATTGCAACCACCAGCGAGCTATACGGGGTATCAAGTCTCGCTTTGTTAGCGTAGTTCGAAGAGCATTGCAGTCGGTGACGATCTTAAACTTCACTCCTAACAAATACACCCTAAACTTATTCAGTGAAGATATAACCGCAAGGGTCTCGAGCTCATAGGAATGAAGTTTTTGCTCGTCCTGAGTAGTCTGTCTACTAAAGTATGCGATAGCTCTGAGGACACCTGTTAAATCCTTTTGCATCAAGATCCCCGCAACTCCTATCTTGCTTGCATCCGTGTGAAGCTGAGTCTCCAGCTCGGGGTTGTACATTGCCAGCACTGGTCTATCAATCAATACCTGCTTTAAGGTATCAAAAGCCTTAATCTGATCGTCTCCCCACTGCCAATGGGTATCCTTTTTAAGAAGAGCCGTCAGGGGATGTGCTATAACAGCGAAACCCTTTACAAACCTTCTAAAGAAGCTTGCAAGCCCTAAGAAACGACGGACTTCATGGACATTATTTGGCGGTGGGAATTGTGAGATAGCCATTGTTTTTGATGTTCCAGGCCTAACGCCGTCGGAACAAACTTCGAAACCTAAATATTCTATCTTGTCGAAGAAAAAGTTGCACTTACTTAATTTCAATGTTAAACCGTTTTGCGAAATCAGCTTCAAAACCTCCTCTAGCCGCCTCAAGCCTTCGTCAAAGGACTTGGCGGGTATAAGAATATCATCCATATACACGAGCGCATAAGCACTTACTGGAGAGCCCTGTATCATCTTATTCATTGTGCGCTGAAAGACTGATGGTGCGTTCACTAATCCGAATGGCATTCTATTATACTCATATTGACCATCAGGGGTCACAAATGAGGTGAGCTGGCGTGACTGCTCTGCAATTGGGATTTGGTAGTAGCCCGAGGCTAAATCTAGTGTTATAAACAGCGTACTACCAGAGAGTCTGTCCAATTGATCCTCAATCCTTGGTAGAGGATAATGTTCACGCTTTGTTTTCCGGTTTAAAGCGCGGTAGTCAACGCATAATCTCTTTTCTCCTGACTTTTTATTAACCAGTACGATTGGACTAGCGTAGGGAGAGCTAGACTCTCTGATAATATTGCTGTCTAACATTTCTTTTACCATGCCCTTAACATTCTCGCGCTCGGAGTATGATAATCTATAGGGCCGATACACTACAGGTTCGGAATCGGTTAACTCTATAACCATTTCCGTTTCCGTTGTGAATCCTAAATCCTTTAGGCTAGATGAAAAACTGGTTTTGTATTTGTCGAGTAAGTGTTGAAGCTGAATTCGCTGGACTTGAGACAAAGTGTCCCCACATTTAACATTACCATCAAAATTATTTACAGCAGCAACATCTGAGTAATTAATATTTAAACTGTCTACAGAATGGCTTCTAGTAATTAATTCATCTACCGGTATTATGAACCCGCGACAGCCTATATTTTGTATGAGAATAGTGCCTAAGCCTTCTTTTAATATATACTCGCCTGGCAACAAATAATGCTCTCGATTTGGAGTGTGTCTTATACTACCATGTACATAAATCCTGCCAGTATGATTAGTGGAGCACTTAACAGGTACCGCTTTTATCTCACCGCTTTCGAGCGAAGTTTTGCATGCACAGATAAGAGGCAACTTATCGGAGTTTTGTGGTTCCGATTTCTGAAATATGACGTCCGTGTCAGTTTTGACTATTTTGATATTAGGTCTTTCTGTAAACGTGTGACCAAGTAGAAATGGAGAGGGGATAACATGGTCATCAACGACCAGTACGTGTACATTATGCTCGATGATACCTTGCACTTCGACCGTAACATAAGTTGAACCAATAGGTAGACAGGTTGCGTTAGCAATTCCCCTAAGCAACGGACCTTTCACCTCCTTCCAATTCAACTGCAGTTTCTTAGCCTCACTGAGTCGAATCAGGGTGCCCTCACTACCCATGTCAACGAAGCAATATAATAAATTACCATTTATTTTAATCGGTATTTTGTACTTAACACTAGTATCAAATCCGCTCTCAATGTTTAACACATTTTTAGTTTTGTCCCCTGTGAGGTCATCCTGCTTCGACTTTGGGCAGTCCTTAGTTAAATGGCCCAACATTTTACAGCTGTCGCAACGTAACCTCGGTTTTGGGCAGCGAAAGAATGGATGACCTATTTCGTTGCAATTGTAGCATGCCCTAGTAGCGCTAGGTTTCTGATAAGAGTTAGAAGTCTTGTTCGTTAATTTATCATTTGATTGGTTGTTATTATTATTACTACGTTTATCTCTATTTCTAACGGCGTCGCTATTACGGTCCTGTCCTACTTTTATGGATTTTAAGAACTTAAGTACTTGTTCAGGTTCTGTAAACTCTGCGCTTTGGCCACCGACACGAACATTTCTGTCATCTATACCTGCTAAAAGACAGTCCACTGCGCGTTTACCAGAAATCTCGCACCGGTTTAACAAGTTCATCTTAGAATAGAAGTATAAATCTAACGATTCTCCGAAACGAGCTCTTTTGTTAAGCATTTCCATCAACAAATCCGCATAATTTTCCCTTGTGGGGAAAGACTCAAGCAGCTTTGTTTTCCATTCGGCCCATGAATATAAGACCGAAGGCAAACCTTGATACCAGGTTTTTGCAATACCGTTAAGCTTAGGCATCGCATAGTGGACTATCTGCTTATCATTCCAACCGTAGATCTGAGCGCATTCATCAACCTTATGAATCCATGAGTCGACGGTCTGTTCCTTATTCAAAGGATCAAATTCCGGTACTACATTTAAAACAGGAAATTTGTCACTACCACTCCTAGACCCTAACTCCTTAATTACATCTAAAACATTTTTAAAGAACATAATTTGGTCGTCTTTATCAGTCCTCTTGTTGGTGAACAGCGACGGTTCGTCGTCACATGGCATAGGTGAGCGAGATCTAATCCTCGATCTCGACCTCGCTGAAGGAGACATCTCTCTATTATCAGTATTATTAAAAGACTCACTTGGTTGTCTCGACCTGGATCTTGACGCTCTCGCTCGTGGACGGTGACTTCTGGATCGCTTTGTTCGATCTTTGGATCTTGACCGAACTTCCGGGGTCCGTGGTGGTGTTCGGCATCGAGATTGACTACGACTGCGCACTTCCACAGCATCGGCAGCATCATCACGGCAGCATGTAGTTCTTTTAGTGGTCCTTGATCTGTGTCCCTTGCGACTTTTGTCCTTGTGTTTGCCCATGGTTACCCTCGAAAACAAATGAAATTCATTAAAGTCGGTGCCCAGCAAAACAGTTAACTAATGTATGGGCTACAAGGGAGAGAGTATAGACGTTCATTTTCGATTGCCTAAGAATGGTCTACTATTACCTAATTTAACATTATCGGGGCAGTGCCCCTAGTCATTCGATTTGCCTCACTATCTCTTTTATAACGAAGAGAAAAAAAAAAGTAACACTCAGTAACCTTTATTCAGTTTTAAACCGCGGCAATCGAGATTGACTTCGCAGATTAACCATGCTTCAGTAAAAACACTACTGGGTGTAACCCCAGCCATGTCAAAACTAAAGCACTTTCAAAACAAAGGAAGAGTAATACGGGGTGTGCCCCGATCAATTACCATTCCTACGTCCAAAAATGCGAAGGAAAAACAATTCTATTTTTCTTTTCATCAACTAGACTCCACAGTCATGATTTATCAAAGCACTACTAGGTTACCCAAAGTATGTACCAAGAATAAAGCATGACTACTGTACAGCAAAGTAAATGTAATACGGGGAGTGCCCCGATCAATTACCTTCACTTTGCAATTAAGGAAATCGCGTTAATGGTCGGAAATTTTTTTTAAAAAAAACAGGCAAATCAAATAAATATAAAATTTACAGTTCCATGTATAACAGGAAACCACGTGTTACTATTGTATGCTTGCATGTATGATTTTAAATAATAGCAGGGCGTGCACTTGCTATATTTAAATCATTGCATAATTTGCAGCAAAGAGAAAGTAATACGGGGTGTACCCCGATCAATTACCATCACTAAGCCGCCTTTCAAGCAACAATTTCACACATTGATCCTCCAATTCCACGTGGAAAATGAGAAGAGGGAAAAAAAAAATAACAACTACCTACAAGGAAATTTAAAATACATGCAAATATGAATGAATATAATTTTCTCAAGAATAAAGAAAATGGAAATAAAAATATGTAGAATACTTACACTTTTTGGGCGTTTCCTCGATATCCCACTTCTGAGATGTAGGCTACAGCCTTATCTCTGAAGCGGGGCTTTAATTGAAACAACTGACGTCTTTGTATGATTCTTTTACTTAACTTCAACTTCACAATTACAAACACTTAATGCGTACTTAATACTTTAAAATAACTTAGATTTTAGGCGTAACATAAATTCCTTCAGACTTAGTTTACTGCTAGGCTTCCAACGCAATAATGCCTCGCCGTTCTCGAGCCATCTCTAACGAAGCCTCCCTACCTCTGCCCTACTTTCACGAAACGTCACGCCATTGGCCGGCGTCATGGCGCGCGGCCAACGCGTGGTACTAAAGTCAATTAAATAACTATTTAAATTAAGTATAAATAATTAAGCAGTATTACCTAAATATATTACTATTAAAATATACATTATATATTAATGAAATGTTTTTGCATGTATTACAGGAAATATATTTAAATAAGGCGACTAACAATAAACAATGACAACACTAGATATACCCACAATTTTAAGACGCGGAAGCATCGCATGATTTTTCATCCTTTTCCGTCTTTTTAATTGCTCTAGCCACGTTTTAGACAAGAGATGAAGAAAAGAGTTAGTCTCGAGCTTAGTATCTCAAATCTCATAGACCAAATTTATCAGTTTCATCTTCATCATCTTTTTCTTTTTGTCTTTTTCTCTTTGTCTTTTTGTCTCCATTGCAGGAGATCGACCCTCTCTGTACTACCAAAGCCATAATTGACCAGAGCAGCCAGATGACTTGGCCTACACTCTCCTCGCTGGCCAGACGGGTTGAAGAGGTCTCACTGATATTTATAAGCTTTGTTTAGCTCATATTTCCTAAGTCACCTGCTACGACATCCACGGAAAGATTTGGAGTGGCCCTATTCTACTCTGCCGGAAACCACACGACTTACCCATAATCCTAAAATCAAAAACCGGAGTCAGATTTCCTATCTAATATAATCAAAAACAGACATCCCAGCCAGGAACTTCACATTCTCTCGATCTGCGCAGTATGATAAGTAGCTGGTACATTCTAAGCTTCTTCTTTTCTCCCAAACCAACATGAAAGCAAAATTGAATTATAAAAATAATCCATTCAAACAATTGTATCCAAAATAATTTGGTACCTACATGGCGACAGGCAGCGAGCGTGTGATGGCGACATAAAATCGATACCTACATGTAAGCAAGATGTCGCTGTTGGGTACATGTAACAACATATTTACAAGTTACAGACAAGCTTTTATTATCTGAACATCTTATCTAAAACGTTCTTTGTGGGATATTGATTCTATTATGGACAAGTCTTAGCATAGATACAATACTATCATGTCTTCATAGACAGAGGCATGTTAAGCACAATCCAGGGCGAATAAAATGAGAAAGTTTTTATTGTTAGGCCTTAGTACTTATCAAGTACTAAGTAATAAGCCCAAAATCGAGGTTGCGTCTTTTCTCTACAAAGTTCCTGGGGCCAACCCCCAGCTCCATTATCGGGTCAGTTTTATTTCATCATCGTGCAAAATTTCAGCTCAATTTTAAACCGGAAAGTGGGATAAACTTAACTTGCAAGATTTGGTTACAGACAGAGAGACAAGAGACAACGGGACAGATGAAATAAAAAAAAATGACGAATTTGTGATTGATATGGATAGCCGACTCGTCTATTGACATTATTTAGATTCTTGCCCATTTCTGTGATCGGTATTATATGAGTTCATAAAAACTAACACTGAGAGCGAGAATAATACTAGCTGATATATTCAAAGATTCTAAGTTATTGAAGTGAAAACTTCTTTAGCGGCGTTGTGCACTTTTTTTGGAATGGGTAAAAAATGTTAAACTCGCGTCAGGACACGTGACCTGATCGAAAATTCGTAAGACGGGTGGAGAGTAGAAAGCTGGCGCGGCGTAGGAGAGGGAGTATCCCCCTCTCTTTCTACGGCGCGGCGAAAATGTATGCCTGCGCCTGCTGTTTCGTTTAGGCGGCGCAGGGCGCTTGCGCGAATGTTCGTGTGTGTAACAAATGCACAACGTTAATATTCAAGTTTTCACTTCTGCTGGCACTCCCAGAGTGTAACCCGTCGTTTTTTTTTTTTTACACAGCAGTAGGTGATGGCAGGAAAGTATTTGCGATTGACAGGAGAAAATCAAAAAGGTTTCAGCCTTTGAGGTTTGATAGCGAAATATTTGAAAATATAAAATAACAAACGTTTTTTATTCAATAAACGATTACCTTTAGGCACTACCGTATACATATAAAATAACTTTCTGACCTTTTCTATAAAATAATTGTCATAAATTGGTGTTTTTCTGATTTATGAAACGAGCTGAACACAGTGGATTATTGTAAAGAAATAAAGACCTAAGTAAATAAAGAAACACTTCAAAGAAACACACTTCGTACCAGTACATACCAACGACGGGGGGCTAAGAGCAAACTCTTGTACTGAAAACCCAAACATTATTTGCGATAGGTTCGCAGAAAATACTGTTAGCGTCGTTAAAAAAATTACCTATACAATCCCTCACTCATATTCTTGAACCCTCTTTGCTTACACAGACATACAAGAATTAAAAACTGTTTGTTTTGGCTAGGTCTTACACCTCGCAACTCGATGATAAGTTGTAGAAATATTGTTTAAACAATATAAATACTAATTTTGCCGCTCTGAAAGGTTTCAGATTTTACATAATATAAAAAATCAAAGATAATAAAAATTGAATCATCAAATTCGAACCTGTTTCTGAATACTTCCTAAGATTTGAATACTTCAAATTATTCTGAATACTGCGTTTCTAGAAAAGCGGTGAAATACTGCAACTTGTAACGTGAAAGACCCCAGGGGTCTCACTGGGAACCAGTGCCCCAGACAAGCGCAAATAGATTATAGATAGAATGCATTTAGGTATGTATACGTGAATTTTCAGAACAACCTAGGTATATCACGAAAAAATATGTCATCATATCTCCATAATAGCCCCCTTATGATTAAAAAGGAATTAAAGGCTTTCCTTGAACCCCTGTTCATTCAGAGAGGAAATGAATTTTAATAGATGATGATTAAAATTATCTGTAAATTGAACCAAATCAAGTATTTTCGTTTTTTCTTTCCATACACAAAAATAACAGTTGAAAATAATATGTCAACAAGATCTCAGTAACTCTGTTAAAAAATAAAGCTGAACAATAACAAACAAATTACAACTTCAAAGAAGCAGGTGCTGCGAAACTCCGAGCTTCTTAATGGAAAATTTGCTAAGCCTAAATATTATTTGTTTTTTACGTAAACCACGGAAAATTATCAAGAATATTAATATTATTAATACCTGCCAAGGCAAAAAGAACTAAGATACAGAATCAATGAAATCGTAGCTTCATCTTATCAAACAGACCTTTCTCTAACGCCGTGCCATTCTTGTCGAGATTCAGTTATTGAATATTAATCTTTTATAATAAATTACCCCCGGATATAAAAAATATAAAAACTATCGGCGCTTTTAAAACTAAACTCGCCCAACATATTTTGAAGTTATAGTAGGTAGCTTTCTATTATTGTCATTTATTAGTTGCTCGTTAATATTACATACTGTTCTTTTATTTACAAAGTGATCTGGTCCTTGTTAAGTGTTTCGAACATTGTATAATGTATATTTATTATTATTTCTCATGTAAGTGGCTTTGTGTCTTAATGAGAATAAAGTTCTTTGAACCGAATCTTTTCGAAATCTTTCCGATATAAGTAAAGATAACTATTTATATTATTCCGATGTAAGTAAAGATAACATATTTTAGCCTTTTGCGGTAGGAAGATTAAGTCCGTAGGGTCCTTCAGCCCATAAACTACTTATTTAAATTTATCTGAAAAAGATTTTTTGAGGTATTCTGTGAACTAAATTGCTGGTAACAAAGAATAAACATTGCCATAAAATTGTAATATTTTCAGTGTTAGTTTTAGTAATTAGGTTTTTAGTTTTAATTTAAATTTTAAATATATGTACACAGGTACCTATCTAGTTGTATAAAGTTGAACATTTTTATTAAAAAAAAAAGGAATTTTGTTTTTAAACTTAACTTCAACTGTATTATAAGTCACAGAAATACTAAATACCTATGCCATAAATGTTTACTATTAAATATTTTTCAGTTATTTTGTTTTGAAAACCATTAGATAAATACAATCCTAACCACAAGAACAAGTAGTCCAGTAAACAAACGCTAAATAAAAGGAATAGGAATCCCATTCACTTATAATATTCGAAGCAATAAATGACCGGGATACGAACTCAAAAAGCGGCGGATTCTTATTAGGGATAAAGGAACGATTTACTTATTAAATTACCTCGGCGTAGCCACATGGAACGCTTTCGGAAAATTCAGCTTTTTCTTAGAAAAACATCTCTTCATTTTGCACACTTACTTTCTTTTCATCTTCATTTCACTCATGAATTTCAGCAATAATTACACGTATATTATCACGGCTATATCCCTATAGAGTCAGACAAAGAATTTTGAGTCTTGGGGCTTTCTAAGTCCCGGTAGGGTGATAGTTTCTAGCCGCATCGCCTATCAACATGTCCGCTTTTACGATCTGCGCGGGTATAGAAGCAGCTGGTACATCAGTTTTTCTTTTAAGTCTGACCAGTATGGAACAATACTGCTACGAATACTATCTGCGTGGAAGAAAAAAACAGCTACCTACATATGTAAGTTTTATCTATGCTCCCAGACCGGCATGGCTTTATCACGTCATTACACCTGACGGGGCAGACAGAGCCCTGGGCCGTAAGACCCAAAGGCCATAGCACGCTTAGCGCGATGGTTGGTGTTAGAATAGAAAACGGAATCAAAATAGTGATCGGTTGCTAGCCGCATCGCCTATTATCAACATGATTCAAACCACAACGTGGAATCAAGACATGGAAGAGAGGACACTGGTTAAATAGGGCTGAAATGTGGCACGAATACATTCTGTAAAAGCCAAGCAAGTTTTGTGTAGGTACCAATTCAACATTTAAACACGCCTAATTCAAAAGAATTATTATGCCATTACTTTCCCGAGGGTTCTTAATTCGAATAATTATATCACAAATTTAAATAAGTAGCAATTATGTCCTCTCCCTGCTTCAAAGTGAGACCTCTTTTAAGGGTTTTGAACTTAGCAAATTAAAATTTGTTGATCCGAACTTCAACCGTACCCAATTTAGGTATACATATTTTTTTTCATGTAAGGCTTCTTCGGCCCAGCGACGACATTTTTAATATAAAAATACGAATTATTAAAAAAAAATTGCTTCATTCTTTTGAGAAGCTTGTGTTGCTCTTTTATTAGCGTACCTAGTAGTTAGCTCCATTTTGGTTACGTACCCTGCGGTGTTGTCTATAGAAGGTACCTATAGAATTATGTTGACTTATATCTTCGGATTCCCATTTCTTCAGCTTTTCTATTTCTATATCTGCAGATTTCTTTTTCAACGGAATCTTACGTTTTCGTACCTTATGTGCAATAATGCACCAATGTAAAACTGGTCAAGAGGCCAAGGGCCTTTTACTTCAGGCCTTGGAAGTCCGAGGTGGTTCCCTATCCATAAGCATAAAAAATGAAGCCATAATGTTACATTGGCATACTGGATTTCACCATAATGATTTTTATGCAAAACTTTCTTATGCATAACAGTTTACGCATAATTTGAAGCATAATGTATTGAGGCATAATCATGTTTACGCATCACATTACAAAGCATAAATGTATTAAAACATAATGATATCAAACCATAATTATTAGTTTGTCAAAAACAATTAGGACAAAACAAATTATTCGAAAAAAAGGGATCCTGTCTGAGGTACGTCTTGACCGCTTCGTTGAGTATAACTCCTTGGCAAATTGTTTAATAACGGAGTGGACCCAGTCTTGAAAAGGCCGAAGCACGCCTAGACAGCGCGGCGGAGAACTGTCTCTCCTACCTACATACCTTCGCAATCTTGTGCAGTAATGCAGTGGTGGAGCTGGTCTTGAAGAGGCCGAGAGCACGCCGCCTTAGTCCCTGTCCAAGGCACGCCTCAACCGCACCGCAGAGCGCTGTCACTCCTCCGCTGTCCTCGTGTACGAATTTGCGGGTGACAGCCTAGAAAAAATATAGAGTTGATAAAGAAAACCACACAGAAAACCTTCTGATAGAGGTTATCATATGATAACAGTGTGTTCTACAAGAAAAATGCATGGGAAATTAGATTTTGTTTTGGTGATAGTAAAATGTGTTTTATACTTAAGTTTTACACTCTGCTTTTCACTTCAATTGCAAACAATATGTGAAATAAAACATGGATTAAGCATGTACATGAAAATTTTATTAATTTAACTAGTTTCTTGTTTTATGATGAATAATTAGCTTCCCGCCACACAATTTTTCTTATATTGTTTATTTCAACTATAATTCAAAAATATTTGCGTTACCTATTTTTCTGTAAATGCACGCCAGTATTAATTGTAAGTTTGTAATTGTACTATCTGAATAGTAATACATATGTCGTAATTAAATTTAAATAAAACCTAAATGTCATAAAAATATATCATATAAATGAAGGTATTTTGTGTACATTGGCTGTAAAGCATAATTGAGTTAGTTTTAAAATAAGAAATTACCTAATGCACAAGAGCATAAAAACCCATTTTATGCAGCCTTCTTTTTTCTTTTTCAAAAAACTTACATCTGTCTATATGAGTTCAGTGCTGGCTTCTTCCAATAAAGAGAGGATTTGCTCATAATCACCACGCTGACTATTCAGGCGGGTTGATGATAAAGATCCGGATAATATAACAACAAAATAAAGAATAAATTATAACCAGAACCTGCCTCTAAAATAAGAAAATCAAATAGCTAGTTACCCACGCAAAGTACTCACTAACAATTTATACATATTTAGCTAAACTAAGTGCTTCTTCTCGAAAACAAGTATGGTTAATGACGGTAGCTTCGTGAGCATGCGTATCATTTACAGTGGAGGCAATAGGATTTTCTCGTGTAGCATCACTGAACTAATCCTCTAAGTAAGTAGGTTAAGAGACTAATTGACTTTACTTTTAGAACGTCCATATTATGTGGATTGGCAGATTTACAGTCATAGGCATTGAGCATACGCATATGAGCATAAGTAGACGGAGCAACGCTTAGCAATTCCCTCACAGAAAATTACTCTTTATCAACCTATGTTGTTCCGCAGCTGGGTATAGATCTTCCTTTTTAAACCCCGACAAAAAATTGGTGTGTTATAAGTTTTACGCCAATCTATCTGTTTGTCTGTCTGTAGCATCGTAGCTCTCGATGGATGGACCGATTTCAATGCGTTATCTTTACGTGACAGCAAGATTCCTTAAGGTTGTTCTTGGCTATGATGAAAATCGGTTCTGCTATTCAACGCTTGAAAGTCGGATGTTTTTTTATTTGTCTGGCAAATTAAATTGTTTCTAATTGGTGTTACAAATAAAAGAAATAAGTGTGATGACGTCTCATTAACCATTTCCTACGTTCATCTGTACTCTCAGTTGGCCAGGTTTATCTAGGCATTTTTAACCGACTTCAAAAAAGGAGGAGGTTATCAATTCGATTGTATGTTTTTTTTGTTGTATGTATGTGACGCCTTTATTAAAAATTTAATTATTGTTTAAGCAAGACTTTCCTACAAGTCAACCAACTGGTTATGCAAAAAACTGTAGGGAAATCCTCAATGTTGAAGATAATTAATACAATGCAGTTTTAGAATCAGTTACCTATTTTTATGAGTAGATCTGTATTATATATGTCGGCGAGTTCAAGATAATCCCATTTATTATTGTTTTCGATGTGCAAACAGAAAGTTGTTTACTACAAAACATAACTGCTACATTTTCAAATGTAGCAACAAGTATAAAAGCGGTCGCCCTAGCGACGAGCGGCTCAGTCTTGTGCGGACCGCCGTACTGTGAACATCTCCTTTGTGTAGTGTGCTGTGGGCTTGACCATAACTTCTTTAATTGTGATTGTTGTAATAGATGAGGATTTGGTAAACCGATTTATTACAATGATAGTTGTTTCAGCAAGACGATAAGCTCAGGTGGACACAGATTCAATAACTGTGTGGGCCAGGGGTATTCAGACACATATGGTTAGATCCATGATACAGCGCGAGGTGGAGCGCTGTATTTATCGTCACACTTTTAGTGAGTTCGGCGTAGGTCATCTCATGCTCCGTCATCAGAAGTTGGATCTGAATCTTTTGCCCACTTGAGTGAATCCATGGGAGAATAGGGGTGAAGAGACCGACAGGGTCCGAAGAGTGTGATTATAATTGGTCCGTCTTTTGAATTTTCCAGAGATAATGGACCCGTATTTTCAGTTTGCCAGAGGGGTAAAAATTCACAGGGATACGGAGCGTCAAGGTTTCGGAGTGGGGGCTTGCGGAGTCACACTTAGGTAAAAATCGTGCTTGAGTGTGGCGGCACGCAAAATTTCAATGCGCTGTAACTTTGTCATTTTTGGTTTCTCAGAGAAAGGAAAGAGTGTGTGTACAAACCACAATGTTGTTTGATGGTCTAACCGATGGACCAAAAGTGTTTTTCCATTCGTCATGCCTATTCTGAAAAACAGGAACCTGTCCATTTATTTAATAATCGTATGGCTATTATTACAGTCGTTAATCCGTATCTATTGTATTGCGTCTTTTTGCAGGGTGAACCAGTCTTCCGGCAGTCTCGAATAATGTGGTCCATGTCCTATTCAGGAGCGCCACATCCGCAAGCTGGGGAGTCAATCCAGTCGCACCGGAATTCAATCGATCTAGTTCGTCCCCATCCAGTTCTCAGTCTGAGGAGCTGGCACAATTCTCTGCGTGGGAGAGAGAACCCTGATAGTTTTTCAGAGGTATTGGTTGTATCCACATAGGTGGATTCAAATTCTATTATTTTTGATGGTAAAGTGTTTCTACAGTCAATCTTATAGAGTTGGTGTCGTGACTTCAGTCTTAGCCTTTTTAATCGTTTGTGGATGGAGTTTAGCAGTGCAATGTGTCGATAACTTTTGGGGTCATTGACAGGCTCTGGTTTTAGTATCGCAACCCATCCTGTGTTGCATATGGTCTGTGTGACCACCGTCTGTGTGACAACCGTCTGTTCGACAAGCGTCTGTGTGACAAGCGTCTGTGTGACAAGCGTCTGTGTGACAAGCGTCTGTGTGACAAGCGTCTGTGTGACAAGCGTCTGTGTGACAAGCGTCTGTGTGACAAAGCGTCTGTGTGACAAGCGTCTGTGTGACAAGCGTCTGTGTGACAAGCGTCTGTGTGACAAGCGTCTGTGTGACAAGCGTCTGTGTGACAAGCGTCTGTGTGACAAACGTCTGTGTGACAAACGTCTGTGTGACAAAGCGTCTGTGTGACAAAGCGTCTGTGTGACAAAGCGTCTGTGTGACAAGCGTCTGTGTGACAAACGTCTGTGTGACAAGCGTCTGTGTGACAAGCGTCTGTCTGTCAATCGTCTGTGTGACAAGTCTGTCTGAACGACAGTCGGCCTGTGTGACAACTTTTAGCGCCAGCAATGGTGCTAACGAGAGTGAAGCGATCAGTGCAAAGGTACTTAACGTGTGTTTAGTTTCAGCTACTTCTGCAAAGGTGCTAAAGTGCTAACAAGTGAACCATAACTGCTGGCCACGTATCGCGGCCGAGTTGGAGTCAGCGGCAGTGCCGCAGGCGCTGGAGATTCCTGGTGAAGTGAGGTGAAGTGAATTTGTGTGTCGTAACCTTATCTGCTGAATCGCAAAGATAACCTGGTGAGTTTTTATATTTTTTTCGATTTAAGAGTAGAGCAGAGAGCAATTTATTTCAAACCTTTAGTTTTAAAACATAAAGTAGAATAATGTCTAGTCTTTTGACCACTATGCAAGCAGAAAATAATTATGATTTGGCTATTTTTAATAAGAACGTGTATTATCTGCTAAGCTTAGTAAGTTAATGTTATCGTCATGAGTTGATAGATGAGATTAACATCACTAGAGGTGGCATAAGTCACTGTTAGTCGGAGCTGGCAGAGGCGCCAGTTAGTATCCTAGCAAATAGTCTTGTTTGAGTATTTTAAATTATAATTTTTAGCGTCTTATAAGCTTACGTGTGAATACTGGTGTAAAATGATAGTTATTAGGTACGTTACGTACTTCATTATTCGTAAAGTTGGAGAGATAAGTTCTCCAAGCCTTTGCCTCATATTGGACTTAAGATAGCTAAATATGATGATGACTTTTATAAAGATTATAATGAGATAATGACCAGGGTGATGATGATGATATTGATAATGAAGAGACAGTGATGACGATGAAGATATTATTGATGAAGAGGTGATTAATAGGACGGCGAGCCTACCATGATGATGATCATGGTGATGACTTTATTTAAAAGGACCCTTCACCGTTTACTATGTGAGTAATAATATTTTACCATTAATTTTGTTATTTACTGTGTTTTAGGTTAACTGAAGTAAAGTCCCGTTACTTGAGTAAATTTTAATCTGGATTATTAAAGTCGAGTAAAGATTGTGATATTATAGCCAAGTTCAAGAATATCGTACTGATAAGCAATGTTATTTTTATTGTTATGAAGTCCGTAGAAAAAAGATTAAGCTTTAACTATTTTCTAGCCACGCTTTAGTGTAACAAAAGTACTGTAAACGTTTGTTTTTGTTGACAGTTGGGTGTTTTCCTGAGCCAGGGATGAATTATTTTGAGCTGTTGGCGGGGTTAAGCGTCGCAAAGTGGTGTCATTTATTTTTGAACTTATCCATTTTAGCGTAGTTTTGGATTTATTATTGCGGAAGGGCTGATGGTGAAAGCGTTGTTTGGCTCCGAGGATCTGTGTTGTCATCTGCCTGTATTTCATACAAAGTCCCAGTGCAGTCTAAGTGCAAACAGTGGAAACTGTTTTTTTGACGTTTGGAGGAAGGTGTCTGATTTGACTTGTTGGAAAATAGCGTATATTATCTACCCAGTTGACATTTATTTTCACTTCTTCTTCTTATCGTGTCGTTGGCTTGAATTTTAAATTTTGTTCTTTGAGAACGTTGCCACTTTTACGTTTTCCTCCGAGGCATAGTATAGGTCAAGCACGGTACAGCTGGTAGGGCATAGAGGTGATCTAATGATCAAATCGTCATGGCCACAATCGCCCTGTGCTTCTGCTTGGTCTATATGGCACTAGCGCGCCAGATTATGTTTACATCGGCCTACTTCAGTTCGGAGGCAATTCAAGCACCTCCAAGTAGCCCATGGCAGTTTATGACCTGGCGGTAGCGCCTCTGATTGGATATAATCGGGGGGTGGAGCATACTGTTCGCATCACATTCTAAACCTAGATGATTCCGGTTGTTCTTACGTATAACTACTTGAATCATTATGGCGATTTTTCACCTATTCAATTATTTGAAAAATCGAGATGCTTTCCGGGCATGAAACTTAAAGCAAATACACAAGTGTTTTCATGATAGGTTGAGAAAGATGCGGAAGCCAGAGAAGCTCATTAGGTAGACCGATAGCATAGCCGAAGGCTTTATTGCCATAGGTAGAGTGATGAATTGCATTGTTTGTTTTGTTGTGACCGTACCAGAGTTGACCCGTAGTCCGTGAGTGTGCAGTATGCGGCCTGCTCTTGTGAAGGTCGAGTTTCTAGAGGAAATCATAAGGTCAAGTGGACCTGGTGATCACAGGTGGTAATACACGTATTAGTGTTAGGCTAACGATGGCAATTTTGTTATTGATATATCTTGGTGATCTCTCCTAACTGAATTAATAATTACTGTATCTTTTTTTTTAAACATCGTTAAAATTTAGAACTTCTATTCGTTTTGATTCATTTTAACTTTCATGACTGGTAAAGAGAACATATGATTAATAACAACTTTAACTAGCAGGAAGGCTGGCTGCGTTCCTTAACATGTGATCGCTGCACATAGACATGAAGTTATTAGTATCCAATTTGATTTTAAAGATTTATCGATGTTCATTTTTTGTTTTGAGTTTATTAAATTTTAGATCGTTTAATCCAATTAAGTCGTCTAATAAAGATGGGTATTTATAGCAAAAAATTAAATAAACAGTACACAATAATTAATTTAACTAAAAACTAAATAACCTACCTAAATTAAAATGTTAAAAGTATGAACTAAAATATAACTAACTAAAAAATATAAAAATAAAACATATACCCAAGAAACTGGTGGCATTGCTTCGTCGTACAGCAAGACTTCTAAAAAAAAAATTACTAAAGCTTTGTTTTGATCAGGTTTGGCCGAACGGTGTACCGTTTGTGCTTTGTGTTGATCTTAAATATGAAACCCGAGGACGGGTGTTACTGTCAAGATGGCAGTGTCGGCGAGTTAAAAATTGATTCCTTTAAATTGATCCATGAATTTTGTTGATTCGAATGATTGAATACGTAAGCATTGTGCGAAAAATCCCTTAGTTATGATTTTTTTATAATTATTCCTGTATCCCTTTAAATGTCGGACGCCCGGACCGGGCGTCTGATGTATTGTTTTACTATTGTGTCTGCTATGACGACGTTTAAAGGGGTAAAGATCTTGGCTGAAGGACAAATAAAAGACCGGTTCAGAAAAGTAGTTTTGCAAGGCACTCTTCTGGAGTAGAATTTTTGCGAGTTGAAATTTTGTTTTAGTTTTGTGGGACGCTTATTGCCGAGCTAGATCAGAATTATTTTATGGTTATTTCTAACCATGCTACCATAGAATACATAATAGTACAAGTACAGAAGATTCACTCTGAAAAATCAATTAAAGGAATAGAGACTCTCGCTACGATACAATTAAGTTCAATTCAGATCGCACAACGCTAATAACTTACAGTTATATTCACTTAGACAATCCATCTCTTTCTATCGCGTAACGCTTACCTTTTCTGGCGCACTAATTAGCCACACTGGCATGGCCGCCGTAAGTACTTGCGTTTTTAATACCTACCGCGGAGTGAGACAGGCCTGATGCTACTTACTAGTTTAAATTACTATTGAGAGCGCGTACGAGGGCGTACGCATGTCAGGTTGGCCGTGTCGGCGAGTTCAAGATAATCCCATTTATTATTGTTTTCGATGTGCAAACAGAAAGTTGTTTACTACAAAACATAACTGCTACATTTTCAAATGTAGCAACAAGTATAAAAGCGGTCGCCCTAGCGACGAGCGGCTCAGTCTTGTGCGGACCGCCGTACTGTGAACATCTCCTTTGTGTAGTGTGCTGTGGGCTTGACCATAACTTCTTTAATTGTGATTGTTGTAATAGATGAGGATTTGGTAAACCGATTTATTACAATGATAGTTTTTTCAGCAAGACGATAAGCTCAGGTGGACACAGATTCAATAACTGTGTGGGCCAGGGGTATTCAGACACATATGGTTGGAATCCATGATACAGCGCGAGGTGGAGCGCTGTATTTATCGTCACACTTTTAGTGAGTTCGGCGTAGGTCATCTCATGCTCCGTCATATATTTTTTTAAAGTAAATTTATTGAAAAATAGACCATAATTAGCCAGGTTGCTGATTAAAAAAAAAAGTTCCAGTCATTTTACTACGGCGGTTCCCGCGTTTATTATTGCAACGATTTGGTCTGAGCGATGGAGCTTTACCGCAAACATTTGCGTGCTTTGACCTCATACCAAAAAAAAAATTCACTGAACTATCCTAAAACTGTTGCTCTTGAATTTCCAAGGGGTAAAACAAACCTCGAAGATCACTATAGAAGTGGACGCCCACAATCAGCAGTAACTGCAGAATATTTGTGGACTACTGATATGATGGTACAAGAAGACCCACAAATTGCTTTCTCGGACATCGAGAAGATTCTTGGCGTTAGTTCGGAGAGAGTTAACATTATTTTGCATCATCATCTTGGAGTGAGGAAACTTTGTTGTTATTGGATCCCGTGTTTGCACTCAGACACTTAAGAGTCCCCCGACCCTAGACTTCTCCATACAAACGTAGTCTACGTTTAATTTCGAAACCACATGTCAGATTCCGGTAAAAATTGGTAATTGTAAAGAAATTGCAATTATCTAGGGTTATAACTGGTTTCCTATAGTAAAATTATGAACTGGAAAGAAAATATAACGATTTAGAAGTTTCCCATACTAATGGTCAAAAATGATATAAAACACTATATTCTATTTCAAGTTCATATTTTTAATGTCGGAAACTAGTTATAAACCTAGATAATTGCAATATCTTTAAATTACAAAATTTTGCCCAAATCGGACATGTCGTTTTGAAATAAAACGTAGACTACGTTTGTATGGAAAGTTGTATTTTGGTCTAGGGTCGGGGGACCCTTAAAAGTTTTTGTAAAAAATTACATTTTTTAAAGAAGCTAATTACTTAATAAGACAAATAAAATAAGCCCAAATTCGACGAAGTTGCATCGTTTTATTACTGAGTTTTATCGACCAGCTTCTGTCTTCGTCATCTGATCCTAGGCGTGGGTATTGTCTACCATACAGTGATATTATGATAGATAGATAAGATATTAGATACGTCGTCAAGACAAATCAAACGAGTCCTAGTCAATGAGGTTATGTTGTTTTATAACTGGATGACTGAACAGGTAATTGACATTGATTTATAAGTATTTTCGTCTGATATACACAAGTTTCTTTGCAGAATTTCAGCCAAATTGGTTGAGGATAACTGGTAGAAAATTGAGTTGCAAGATTTGACCTAAACAAACATTCATACATACTTAAATACAATAAATACATTGCTAGTTAAATAAAAGCTTGTAAAAACAGGCCCGTGAGGATTGGTTGCCGATAAAACTGCAAAGACCTCGTAACGTTGGTAAAAAAAAAACGGTGGCTAGTTTTTTTTTTCGCAACGGGCATGTGTCGACATATTGTTGGAAAAACTAGGCTTCGATGATGATTGACATGATTTTCGATCGAGACCTCGTAGTTATGCCCGTGACTGCCCGTCTTCGCCGGCCGGCCGGCGGTGATACTACTAATAAACTCACTACTTTACTTTCGGGTTTAAGTCAAAAAAAATTGTTATTAAATTTTATTTTGACTAGCTAATTCGGTCTTACTAACGATCCTTATGAAGTGGTCTTCGGCTCCAAAACCAATTAAAAATGACCGTGTATGAGAAGAGACATGGTAATTGGTAGACAATGCTTATATGCGCCTTATACACGACACAACTTGCCATGCAACCTGTAGCTGCGGCATGTTGGAGTCGCGGTCGGCTGTGCGCTACACACATAACAATTGCGACAACAATTTGAGTCACAACTTCTGTGCGCGTCCTATCGCGACAGTGTGTGCACGCCTGTAATAATGGCTCCTAGCTTTCAAAATTGCAAAAAGCGGGGCTCGCGGTTACCTTATACTTCAGCTACAATGTCTACTAAGATAAATAAAATAAAATATTGGACGATAGAAGGCTACAATTTAAAAAAAATATGAACTATAATCTATTTAGAACCAGAAGATTATAATTAATTATAAAAGAGTATGTTTTATATTCATAATAAAATATAAGTTGACTTGCATCTTCACGGTAAAAAGAGGCCCGCATGTTGTTTAACTTATTTTTAAGTGTCGATTACTTCTTTGTCTACTTTACGGTTATCAATTAAGTAAAATATTAAACGAATCTCGTTTTATTTGATTAAAAATTTTATCGTGTATAAGCGGCTTTTTTTAGTGTTAATTTGTACTTTTTGTATCTTAAGATTATAAGTGCAATAAATTACTAATAATATTATATATATAATATAATCACACAAGATTTACCTGAGCCCTTTTTATTTGATTTATTCACAGACACATTTCCTAAATCCCTTCGAAATAAGTAGCGCAAACCTTTGTAGGAAGTTATTTTTGTAATGTTGGCAGCGAGTTGGAAATGCTGAAATTCCAGCTTCCACGGCGTACACGCTTTGATACTCAGTGAATGTACTCCTGATGTGAATGCGGAAGAGATTCTTTCAGTTGCGAAGTCATTGTATGAATTTTTCGAGTTAATAAAATGTTTGGAACTACAGGTGGAAATGTTTCAGTATATTTTTAACGTCTGTTTGATAGAGGTTCCAATTCTTTATTTTGAGTATTAAATCCCCAGTAAGTTTATTTTTCGTGTGTATAAGTGGCCGACACTGGTGTCTGGTCTTTCAAGCTGCCTAAAGGCATCTGACATAGCTTAACGTAACTTGACAACTTCAACAAAGGCGGATTTAAAAAGTTAATATTATTAAAACTTTATCGAACGTTTAAGAACGACGTCAGCCCTCCTTGGGAATGCTGCTCCAGTTGCACGAGATTTTTGTGCTTAATTCTTTAGTCGCCTCTTACGACATCCATACCTAGCAGCAGATGGAGTGGTCCTATTCTAGGCCAGAAGTCGCAAGGCACTAAGAAATATTAAATTAAGGGTCCTCCCCGCGCTAACGACCTTGAAAACACAAAAAAATTAATTTCTCTTTCTGTAACTGAGATTATCAGAAACCCTCGTACAACTTTTTAGCTAGTATCCTTAAGTTTCATTAGAACCTCGAAAATCATTGAAATAAAATACCCTGAATTTTCCTTTGCAAAAAATACTAAAAACGGCCATTTTTGACTCTTTTTGTAAAGGTTTCTAAACCGGATAGTATTTCAATGACTTTCGAGGTTCTAATGAAACTTCAGGATACTAGCTAAAAAGTTGTACGAGGGTTTCTAATAATCTCACATACAGAAAGAGAAATTAATTTTTTTGTGTTTTCAAGGTCGCTAGCGCAGGGAGGAGCCTTAACTAAATTTGATTTAGAATATACAACGTTGTAGGGACGTACCTGTAATATATCAAACCACCGGCCATTCTTTATCACTATATAGTATAATAAAATTGACCAAAAACTGACCAAAAAACAAAAAAAAAATCGACATTCCCATACAAATTGCTCGGGCGGCTGCACACTTTTGTGTGTAAAATCCGGTTTTTTCTGTTTTTTGAATGTTATTCTAATTTTATTATACTACTAGCTGTTGCTCGCAACTTCGTCCGCGTAGACTTTCTTATTATTATTATTTATTTAATAGCACACTCAACAGATTACAAACACAATAAGAAAACATATTAAGTATACAGATATTAGAGCCGTTCTAGTCTGCAATCCTACACTTCATACAATAATAAAAAAATAAAACAAAAAAGTAAAAGATAGTTGCAAAAAAAAACAGGTCAAAACAAAACAGAAATTAAAGAATTATAAAAGCATGTTTTAATATTGCCACGAAAGTGAAAGATATCAATGTATCTGTTACATACTAGGACTTCATTGGCGACACATTCTGACCACAGTACCAGACCGCGTAGTATGACTGCATCAGTCCAGTGCAATAAAATGATATCCCACCAAAAATATATTTGTTAAAAAGGGGGCCAAGTTCCTATCGGCTAAAATATCGAACAATTAGCCGATAGGAACTTGGCCCCCTTTCAATGTACTTTTTTCAAGAAATCGTAACTATTTTATTTTATACCCCCTCCTACCTATCCTCCTCCCCCCTTCTCCTCGTATCACTGGTACTTTCTATTAAAAAATTGATACTCGATTGAGCCAACTCACGCTTGACCGATTTCTTAAATTTCTTATGACATATTTTATACCCCCTCCCCCTCTTCTCTCCCCCTCCTCTTCGTATATTCATTGTATCACTGGTTCATAAATATTTTTATTAAAAATTCGATATTAGATTGAGCAAAATCACGCTTGACCGACTTCTTAAATTTCTTAATTTTTTGTAATCTACATATAACACACGATCTATGTGCCAAATTTCATAACGCTAGGACAATTGGAATTGGCCTAAAGGTTTTGATTACCGGTCAGTGAGTCAGTGCCAAAATTAGCTATTTTCACAGGGTCATATTTCAGGATCTACTGAAGCTACATCTATGAAATTTGGCACGCTGCTTTAATACTAGTATATGATCACGTAGATACAATTTTATCTCTATACTTGCAATAGGCACTGAGCTACAGGGGGGTCAAAAGGGGGTCGAAACGTTTCGTGTAAATAGTGCACGGCATGAGCGCGGCCTGTTGCTGGAACTTGGCCTGCGCACTACTGTGCTCTTAGATTGCAACTATAAATTGAGATGTAAGCTATCCTTTCTTTCTAGTTGCATCAGATTGTACACGGTGTGCAAATCAAATTTAAAATCGTTTCATTACTTTTGGAGTTTATCGCGGACAAACAACGTGACACGTAATTTTTATGTATAAAGATAGTGATCTAGTATAGCCCATGGTTTCATTTATTACGAGCATGTCCCTTCTACGTTATAATATAAAGTAATATTGGTACTACTAGCTGAAGCCTACGTAGTAAAATTTTTGATAATCCTTCGAGAACTGCACATTTTCTCACTTTTCAGCCGTTTTGAGATGAGTTTCATACAAAATGAATTATCGTAACAAATTGATACTGCAATCTTTTGTCTCAAACCATATCGTATAGGTAGTAATATAAATTCAAGCCAAAGTGGATTAAAGTTATTGTATTACATCGCCCAATATCGAGTATTATACTTGTAATCATTCAAGTGGTAGTAATACTCATATAAAAATCACCAGCTAACCCTCGCAAGATAAATCTTTTGCCGATAAACCAATATAAAGGAAATGGAATGGAACGGAAATTCTAAGGACTCAAGCGCCTGGAATACTGGAATATACCCTTGAGATAATCGAGGGTGATTTTGATCTCTTATCATAAAATATAGACTTATTTGGTGATTTTATCTTTTGTACCGACTGAAAGAATTGACATACGCTTTACTAAGTAATAGTTTGTGCGCATCTCTTCACAGTTAGATGAAAAAATATTGATCATCTTTCTTTTCTTTGACTTACAAAAAATTTACTTTTCAATTTTGCTTGACGTTACAGTTTCGTACGATTATTACAGAGCGGTGAATTTAGTTAGAATTTAGAAAGTAGAAGCAATTTTAGAAAGTGTGCGGCCCTATGTGCTAGCTCAAATAGTATTCTATAACTGACAGATGGGACTCCCAATTACAGGGCCACTGGATGTTGATGCGCCTTCATGAGGTGGATGTATGTACAGATACTGGTGACTAGTAGGTGGGAACCACAACGAGACAACACTACTTACAAACAGCTATGTTTGTAAGTAGTGTTGTCTCGTTGTGGTATGTTTTTATATGTGTTTTCTGTTACTAGATAAGTTATATAATATTACAATTAAGTGTCTCCTTTAGGTTCACGGGTCTTTTTGCCCCGGTCCTTTGAGAGGATTATTATTATTTACATCTCTGTGATTTTTTTAAATTTATAAAACTAAAAGATAAGTCCATTATTTTGGAGAAAAATAACTGGCAAACTAATTATTTCAAAACATTTGTGAGTCATCATCATCAATCCTGTTAGAAAAGGTAGGTATATGTGTGCTCACTTCTTCCATAAGCTGCTTGACCTCCTTCTTGACGGCAGCTATGAGCCGCTCCTTCTGTTCCGCATTGGGATCGGCAGCTGCGGCCGCTGGCATCTCTTCCGACCCACTTTCTGCAACAATACAAAAAAAATTGTCCAAATATTTGAGGTACATTAAATTTTGTTAAAAAATCCGTGACGTACATTGGACAGAGAAAGCATTGCCGCTAGTGTTTAAGATCTAGCTAGCCCCGCAAAATAGAAGTACCTACAGTATTTTTTTTTTTATCTACATATGTTTTTTATGATGTTTTGACGGTTTGATGTGTAATTCGATTCATGGATGTGATAATCAAAGGTCCTGCACCAACCTTTAATTGTATAATAAAGAAGTGAAAAAATAAAGCTAGGATCTAAAGGCTGTCTACACACCGCGGCCGCCGGCCCGCCGGCACGAACTCGGCGGGATAGTGCCGGCGGCTTTAAAAGTTGTGAGCTGGACAATTTTCCCGGCGGCACGATAGTTGCGGCATGTAGTATTTGTAAATTGGTGATAGTGATAGGTAAGTGTTCGGAGACAGAGAGATGTCGCAGGCGTCGCGCCGGCAAATACGCGCGAGCGCAAGCTGCCGCCGGCCAGATCGATTCAAAAAAAGCCGCCTGGCCCGGCGGTTTGAGCCGACAGGCCTAGCGGCCTTGGCGTGTCAACACCAAGGTCTAGTATCCAGAGCCGTAAAATAATTTAAAAAAATCATATGAGTGTTTTTGGCGGGAAGTCAAGGAGTACAGTTGGGGTTTGGCTATAATTGTTATGCAAATTGATTCTAGAGGACTTTATAATATGAAATTGGTGTAATTTGGTGATAAATGCTTTCGGTTATGGACAATATGTAAAATGTAGTAGACGGTAGTAATAATATTTGTTTGCGGCCAGTGATGAGCGTCTTAAGGCACCGTCTGCCACTCAATTAGTGATGTGCCGTTCCCGGGAACGTTCCCACATTCCCCAGATTTCCAAAATCATTCCCGGGAACGTTTTTGGAAATCTGGGAAAGTAATAATTTTATTTATCAGACCATTTTTTTATCAATGCAAATGTATTAAACTTATGTAAAAGCGTTTCTTAATATGGTTATAATTTAAATAATTCCAATAATCCATAACATTTCCAAAAAATGTGGAAACGTTCCCAGGAAACGTTCCCAGATTTCTAGGGAACGTTCCCCAATTTCTAGGGAACGTTCCCTTGTTGCCGGGAACGTTTCCTTGATGCTGGGAACGAGACCCGTTTCCATAGGATATACATCTTATTAATCAAAAAAAGAACATTTTTATTGTTTTATGGTAATTAATATGTTATACAATTATTTAAAAATATGATATTGGCCCTTTGAACGTGCCGACTTTCTTGGTAATAGGTTAAAAATTATGGGTTAAAAATGAATTATTTTGATATTTGATCTGCTGATGAATATACATATTAAGAATACTTAACTACCTATAGCTGAAAACATTTATATGATAAAAAAAAATTGAGACGGGAACGTTCCCCTGAAATTGGGAATGTTCCCGGGAACATTCCCGTAAACGGCAATGAGGAACGTTACCCGGAAACGGGAATTTGGGAACGGCACATCACTACACTCAATCGGCTTCCATAAAAAACCAGTGGACTCGTAAAGATTTTTCGCCAAAAGCTCCCTTGAAGCAATCAAAAGATCTACACCAACCTTGAATAAAGAAACGAAAAAATAAAGATAGGCTCTAGGAATGACAGAGTCCAGCGCCGTAAAATTAATTATTAAAAAAGTATTACTCATATATAAAGGTTTTATAAAAATTACTGGTTATAATAAGTTTTTAGAGAAATTACATTTTTTGTACATGACTTGTGAGGCCAAAGTACTTACTAAGACCAATTAAATAAGCCCAAAACTCGATCGAGTTGCGTTGTTTTATTACTGAGTTCCATCGATTACTCGTCTCCGTGACCAGACCCTAGTTATCGTCTACCATAAAGTGCTCGTCAAGACAAATCAAACGAGTCCTACTTAATCAGGTTATGTTGTTTTATAACCGAATTCTGTCGAAAATCACCCGGAATACAAACATCATACAAAATACATTTTCAATATGGAACCAAAGATTTAGAATATACAATACGGCACGTACCCTAAAAGGAAAACATGTGTACACGCCAATTACCTCTTTCTTCCCATTTCCTCTCGCGGTCTACTGGAAGAAATTTCTTTAGCAATAAGTAGCACCTACAAATAAACAGTACTGTTTACTTTTGTAATGTTTCATTTGTACATTTTGTACATGAACGATTGACTTGTCTTTCGTGATATGAACCAATATTAATACACGAAAGTCTGCGTAACTTTTGTCTCTAGCCAAAGAGTATTTTCTAAGCTGACTCAAAGCATTTTATTTAATTTTATAATCCTTCATGATAAAATCACTTCGTTTTTTGTTTAAGTCGTCAGCTTATCTCAGGTTGTTACAAGAAGTTTCTATGTCGGCGGATATTATGAACAAAGATTTTATTTTACCACTTTTTTGTATGACCAATATATAAATAATACAATATTTCTAGTACATACTATTTATTAATATTTATTTACTTATGATCTCTGAGTAAAACTTGGACAGACCGACATGGTGGTGAAACTATAAGGGTTCTTTGTTTACTACGGAACCCGTTCCATATTATTTTTTATTACACGTATTAGACATTGTTAAATCAAGTCTTCACGCAGACTAGCGACAATATGCCGGCGGCGTACTACGGCCCTGTATACGGTGACGGTTTCTTCTATTCAAGATAACTGCTACCTGGGGACATAAGTAGATGTTGCACAAATGCCCACTTCTACGCTGCGGTGTGACGAAAACGAGGATGAACGACAAAAAACACACGTTAATAAGTAGTGAATTTTGTGATATATGTGAATAAAATCACTATTTCCCCATCCGTTTAAGTCATAATAGGTTATGGGCCCAGTACTGTCTACTCCAATGCTTTAAAAAGTATTCTTATATTTACTTACATAATATGTAATTAAGCAATCCTTCACGACTTCTTGCACGAAAAAGAAACATTACCTGCCTGTCCTAAATTACCTATATTGCCGAAGTTAGCTATTGGAGTACTAGACTAAATCGCCCTTAGTAAGTTCGTACATCCACTCTCCTCCAACGTTTTTCTTTAAAAAATCACTAAGTGAAACAGAAATAAAATATGTAACGTTTGTTCAAGAGTTCGTACACACTAAAACAATATTTGGATGAGATCACAATTCCAAATAACCATCGTGGCATAGTGGTTAACATGCCAGTCAACTACTTCGTAGGTGAGTTCGGTCCCCAGCCAGGGCAACTTGAAAATGGTCTTTTTTTGAGTCTTGGGTGTTCTTGTCTATATATCTATTTATTCGATAGTTATATCTATATCTCCTAATAGAAGTTTAGTTTGGAGTTAATAAAATTTCTCCATATCTATCTATGATACGAGTATATCTAACTGGTAGTTTTTGGCCTCCCTGTATCTATTCCGGCAATGGTCTCGATGAAGAAAAAGTTCTATGAAGCCACCCTATTCTTTTTACCACAAAACTAAATTGCAAAGTGCAAAAGAAACCACCCAATACAAAACAAACACTTCCTGAACCGCAATAAAAGCCTGCTAAAAGGTGGTTCGCCGACACCGAACACGGCGAAATGCGGGCGGGAAAATTGTGATGCGAATTTAATTAATGTTTAATTGAGGCTTCTGTAACTTTCAACGGTATTATATTGCTTTTAGTTTAGAGAAAAACATTTCTTTCTAATAACGTAAAAGCTCCTATTAACGACCCCCTAAAATTTGTATTCTATTAACGATCTAATTTTTAAATCTTTTATATCAGACATAATATAGGTTTTAGAAAACTCGTACCTTAAAAATTTATTAGGTACTTTTGTTGGACATCAAATGGAGTAAAGTTCTCGTGTCGTAATAGCCAGTGAAAGAAATAATTTGACACTGAGTGGGGCGCGCCCGAAGCGGACGCACGTTTCATAGTGACGCGTCTCCAAACACATAAGTATACTTATACTTCAATATTACTTAAGTAAAGTAACATACTTAAAAATGATTTGTTTTCTTGCTGTCACATTACAACTGTTTAAAATATGTGTTTTCTAAACTAACTATAAATATTATTCTTTTTATTGGTTTTTATGTTATAAAATCATGTTTTAATTTAAGGCGGTAATAGAATCCATATTTCAAAACTTGATTCTATTAACGACCCAGGACGTTGTTAGAAATTTAAGAACATTTCATATTTTTAAATAATATCTATTATTAAACTACTTAATTTTATTTTATTTTTTCCTTGTTCAATTCATAAAAGTATTTTACTTCGTTAGGTCAATTAACGACAAAGCATATTCTTAAGGTTTATGGGTAAAACTAGATGCAACGTTAACCATTATCCCTATTATTTTATGAAATTATACTTTAAATAACTTTTATTATTTGAGTTAATCACTAATTGATATTAAAAGAAAATGGATAGCAATGAGATCGAATTGAACAGTTTTCCATAAAGTAGATGTTTTAGCTGTTTGTTATTAATTTTATTGGTCGCTAATAGAATATTGTTATCTGCATACTTAATTCTATTACCAACTCTTAGCAGCTGTGACAAAAAGTTGTATATTTTTTTAATAAATTGACTTATTTTTGGGAGAATTTGACAAATTATTGGTATAATCATATTTTCTATCCAGTTTCATTCATGGCTATCATTTTTCATATATTTTCAAGTCAAATAAAATCGGCGGGACGGAAAGGGAGCCATTAGATGCATACCCCGTTTTCTTGTATATATTTAGCTGCCCATCCCGGCTGCACCCGGGGATGATTTATACACATAAACCTGCCTCATAAACCATGCTTTCTATTAAAAAAAATGTTGTGTGTATTATAAAGATATTATGTAAAAATCTTTTAAAAATTGTATGACAGATAAAAATATCTGTTACTGATTTATAATATCTAATTATTAAGTAGGTAATTAAGAAGCATACATTTATTTGTTTGAAGACTAATTATATTTTTTAATTACTTAAAATAACAAAAAGTAAGTGCTTTAAGTGTTGCAATAAATAATTATGATTAAAATATCATAATGTTGATCTCAAAATGATTGTTATAACGTAATAAATACTTCAAAAACTATTTTTTATTTTATTTTATCGTATAAAAAAGTGAGTAATTTCTTGCGGTCTGCAAAAGAAGCCAAAAAAACGGTAATAGAATCTTGCCGCATTCTTTGGGTCGGTAAAAGAATAAACTACTCTTTTGGATTAAATAATTATTTAACAACTATTGTATTATTTAATATTTAATTTAAGTACTGAATTTCAAAGAATACTTCGTTGAGACTAATTATAAATAATAATATTTTTCCTTACATGACAGCTTATATCTATTTTTTTTTAAGTGAATCGTAAGACAGCTAAAACTGGCGGTAATAGAAGCATTTACGTTATTTTTTATTACACTTAATACAAAAAGTGTACAAATGTGGCGTTAGACTATTTAAGATGTACCCGAAGTCATGAATAAAGTAAGTAAGTTAAGTACTAGAATCTTGTCGATGGAGGAAAATTGTCATAAGCTCGGTTTATCCATCAAGGAGCTACGATTATAATGTTCCCCTTCGTCCCTAGGAATTGAAAATGATATCCTTTGGGTATAATTTAATGTTAATTGTAAGCGAAACGTAGTGTTCTCATTTTTTTTACTATTTCTAATATTGTTTGCATACCACGAAGGCAAACGCATCATCCTAATTAAACTAAGTACGTACAATCTCTAAAGACTTAAATATAAAATTGAAAACATTTGATAGATTAAAGTACAATACTACTTTGAGCTATAAAACGTTTTTATTATCAGGAGCTGAATATGAAATCACTTGATTTGACTTCGACTGAATACCGGCTATGATAACGTGGGTGGAAATGATGATATAGATACACCCATCCGTTATTCAGTTATTGGAGTCCAAAATATTATTACTTACATGTCATCATTAAAAAACTTTGTTTTTTTATTTGCCCAGCGCCTTTTGTATGGGAAGCCAAATATTTTTGCGTAATAGAAAGTAGTAGTATTATGGACAGAACTGGTTACAAAATTTTGACTGATGGTTAAAAGGTCATCCTGTAAAATGAAGGGAAGATTACTCTTTTCTTTAACGTCTTATTCCACTATCCATACCTACCCTCCGTTATTTGATCTAGGAAATATAGATCCTTGATAAATTGTAATAGTATTTTCTAAATTCGTCTGTTTTAGGGCGACCGATTAGGACGCTTTTGAGATGAAGAATTCTTTCCTAAGTGGGTCGTAAAGGCAAAGGGAGTTAAAGGTATCAGAGAACGGGCAGTAGTGTCGAGTGCGTAACTAAACTTCGAATTACAAACGTGCAAAGACGTCCTCTATACAACGACATGCTATGGACCATCGTCCATGGAGTGATTTGCTTGTGTTTTTTGTAGCAGTACAGTCGGCTAACAAGGTACCCCGGCCGGCCCTCTAATCGTGAAATTTCTCTTAATCTCAAAATAATATTAACATCAAAATGTATGGAGGTCTCATTGATGTTTATAAGCTTTGTTTAGCTTGTATTTCCTAAGTCGCCTTCTATGACATCGACGGGAGGACTTCGAGTTGCCCTATTGTTCTCTGCCGAAAACCACAGGGCCAGCGAGGAGAGTGTAGGCCAAGTCCTCTGTCTGCTCTGGTTAAATATGGCTCTGGCAGTACAGAGAGGTTCGTGCTCCTGCAATGGAGACAAAAAGACCTGATGATGATGAAAATGTAAATATATTTAAATAACCGGCCAAGTTCGAGTCGGACCCGCGCACGAAGGGTTCCGTACCATTATCTATAAAAATCAAGTTTTTTGTATGTGAGCCCCCCTTAAATATTTATTTTATTTTAAATTTTTTATTTCTTATTAAATTAAAAATATAACTGAGTACCTGTTGCCATTATTGTTATTGAGCAAAAAAGGGCAAAAAATGGCGTTTGTTGCATGGGAGCCTCCCTTAAATATTTTTTTTTTGTTTTTAGTATTTTTTGTTATAGCGGCAACAGAAATACATAATTTGTGAAAATTTCAACTGGTAGCTATCGTGGTTCTTGAGATACAGCCTGGTGACAGACAGACGGACAGACGGACAGACAGCGAAGTCTTAGTAATAGGGTCCCGTTTTTACCTTCTGGGTACAGAACCCCAAAAAAATGAAGCCTTTCTAAATATTAATTTTTATCTTCATATTATTTTCATGAAATGAAAACACTATGAATAGAATAGAATAGAATATGGTATGTAGTAATGTTTAAAAAAAGAAAATAGCCGAAAGATATTATTAAGTATAAAGCCCAGACTTTAATTAACCAAATGTAAATGAATTATTTAAATTGCTTAAAGCAGAACCAAAATCACACAAATGTAGTTACAGTTTCAAACGCCTACTTGAAAAGTTGTGAGTGGCTGTCGAGTTGTTTGCCGTTGGACGAGTGGAGAGTCGTAGGGTTAAAGCATTATGTTCAGATGAAACTTCTATATCTACATTGCAGCACACACATGCAATTTATTGTTGTGTATTTATTTGCAAGCTTGTGTAATGTAACTCATGTATGTATACTTTAATTTTTGTGTGTGTCTCGGTAGTGACAAATAAACAATTTATCTATATATCTATCTATCTACAAAAACAGTAAAAAAATGTGTCTGTATATTATTTATTTTTTTTAATATTTGGAGCGATGGAGACACAGTAAAAGAATAATAGTAAAAAAAAATTGTCTGTTTGTACATGCTAATATCCGGAAATGCTGGACGGATTTAAATGAAACTGTTTTTGTTATATATATAGCTGTTAAGCCTGGGCAACATGTAAGGTATGTTTGATTTTATAAAAATGGAGCACCTGATGCAGAACCATAATGCCCACTAAACTATAAGAAATATAAAAATGACGCCTTAGCAAAAGTTGTTCAGCCTCATAACGTAAAGTCCACGCAAACGAAGTCGCGGACTTTGGCTAGTCGAAAATATAAACAATTTAAAGAAAATAATTTAAATAAAAAAATTCTACGTGGTATCCGGATTTTTTATGTAATTTTAAACGTTACACCTGAAGTGACGACACACTGCAATCAAAGTTTATATTTTTCCAAAGCTTGCACTAAAAAAACAATAACACCTGTCAACTGTCTCCTGGTTTTTGTCAAGTTGTTGTATTGGTAGATGACATTTACAGTGTCAATCTAGTACAGAACAGAATGTGGAAATAGCCAACTGTACTCAAAGAATCTTCATCTTGACGTCACTTCCTCAAATAAGCTTGACCTTGCTTGAAAACGAAGATCATTGGGATTTTTGCTGGTATCTAAATAAGTAAAACCTTATTTTAAAATCTGATTAAAGAAACTTTCTCCTATAGAGGCTATTCCTCGAAATGATTTGCAAATTAGATTTTATTAAATGACTTGACAAACCAATTAAATATAATTTTTTACCAAATCGAAGCGGTCATTTTACGATGTCTGCCGATCAGTCCACCAATCCGGAGGTTCTGGGATAGATCCCCCAATTAGGGCAATTTGGAAAATGGCCTTTATCAAATGTCCTAGGCCTTGGATGTTTATCTTATATGTTTTTAATATAAAATATAGTATCGTTGAGTTAGTATCCCATAATACAAGTTTAAACATACTTTGGGAATCTTTCTATAAATTTCAATTTAAGAAAATGTTTCAAATTATGTCGACATGTACTCACTAAGAATAACTTTTACTATGCTAGAAGTGCAATTAGATCTCTTAAAATAATTCTACATTCCTCTTAAAAATTTTCATTTAGCTATAAAATAAAAAGCTTACATAGGTATCTACTTTCTTATATACTTGTAAAGTTATATTACAGTTCTGTCATAGAAAATTATTAGTACATAAAAATCAGAAGATTTGCGTCTCACCAATTTCGCACTCCTTTTTAAAGTCATGACGGCGTATTTTTTCCTCATGAATTGGGACCGTATAATAACAGGATTTTCCTAAACACTTCTTTGTTTAAAATTACAGTAGACAGAACATTTCAAAATTTCATTGGGCTTAAATTTTCTCTTCATACTTTTTGTGAGTATTAAATAGGTAAGTATCTACATTTCATCTTTAGGACTAACGGGATCCTATTACTGACACTCCGCTGTTGGTCTGTCTGTCTGTCCGTCTGTCACCAGGGCTCTATCCCTAGTAATAGACACTTGAAATTATCACCGATTATCTATTAATTACTGTGGCCTCTATAACAACAAATACTATCTGTAATTTTTTTAAAGGTTACTTTAACGTACGTATCATACACTAGCACTCCATCCCGGCTTCGCCCGTGGTACATACATAGCCTATGTCACTCAGGGATAACATAGCTATCCAACAGTGAAAGAATTTTTAAAATCGATCCAGTAGTTTCGGAGCCTATTCAATACAAACAAACAAACAAATCTTTCCTCTTTATAATATTAGTGTAGATAATGTGGAATTGATAATGTTCTTAAAATGTCGAAATAATTTTTTAATTTAATTTTTCTAAGCAGCGTTTCGATGAATACTGGACGAAGCGATTTGACCAATCACAAAATCACAGCGGTGGTTGTATGGTATTATGTGTCCCACAAATCTTTGCTCCGCTTCAATCGAAATGCTACTTACTCTTAATTACTAGAACTTTCAGCCATAATCTGTATACGTTTGCTTTTATAAGAAAAAAAAAGATTAATGCTCTCGACTCGAGCAATTCCGCGGCTCCAGCGAAATTCGCTGCGTACCAAAATTACTGGTTATCAATCATCCAGCCCAGCTCATATGAAAGTAACGATGTGCGTATATAGATATGTAACCTAGCTAGATTATATAACGTTATGTACTCCTATGGGTAGGTTCCTTACCCACTTATTTCTAACGTACGGAATAAATGTATGTGCACAGAATAATTGTAGATATTGCTTATCTACCATGCATATATAAGCATAGTAGGATAATTATGCTAATTATGTATGATGTCACCATCATCATCATCATCAGATCTTTATGTCTCTAATGCAGGACCCTCTCTGTACTACCAGAGCCATACTTGGCCAGAGCAGTCAAAAGACTTGGCCTACACTCTCCTCGCTGGCCATGCGGGTTGGAGAAGTCTCATTGATGTTTATAAGCTTTGTTAAGCTTGTATTTCCTAAGTCGCCTTCTACGACATCCACGGGAGGAGTGGGCCTATGGCTCTGCCAGAAACCACCCGGTCAATTTATGATGTAATGTTGTAAAATCTGTAATGTGCATGGAAAAAAGTTGTAGGTCCCTGATCCAATTGTAACTTTGCGTGTATCATTATAATGTTATATCGGCAGAAACTTTTGTTGGTTGTTTGTTTTATTAACAGAAAAACATAAACGTTTTGCAACTTTTGAAGGTATGTAAATCCAACGTGAATACGGTTTTTATAATGTGCAATCAGAGAGCAACATCTTTCATTAATTCCTAGTTCTACTGATATTTTTCTAAATCTTTGATTGATTTAATATTCACCAAAAAATCTTTCTTTATACAGGGTTGGCAGAGCTTATGACAAAAAGACCTAAATTTCAATACTATCTTTTTATTGTGACAGTAATTCGGCGTGTAGGTAGTAAAGACTAAGCCTTTTTTCTTACAGACGAGCGATAGTATGCTCGCAACACCTGACGGCGAGGGTCCAAACTGTCGCAAATGATCGGGTGGCACTTGTCGACCCGTCACAAACGGTTTAAAACTGTTGCGCAACCGTCGGCTACTATCTGCGACTACCGGCATTAAGTTCTGATCAAAGATTACCAAATTTAGTTAAGTTCCGATTAACGCTATCGTCGTAAAAACATAGATACATACATACAAACGCCGAATTCTCATTTATTATCTTCAGGTAAACTCTAAAAACATTGCTTGCTTCGCTCGTTCGTTCAATAAATACTTATTCCAATAGATATCTAATATACTCGTATATAAAATAAAATACGTCTGCCCGGATCTAAAGAACCTATAATTAGTATAAATTAAATAGTTGCACTTATGAATACTCGTAAAATAAGTATGTTTTTCTGTACATAATTTATTCAAAATTCTGTAGTAATTTTATAATTTATTTGAACTTTAGGTATACCTACTCACAAATAAACACTTATTCAATACGCACATTTAAGTTTTATTTTACTGAGAAAAAAAAATTGAACATTATACCTAAGACGATAAGCTTTGTTAGGTCGCTGTAAATTAAGACTGGTAGCTACTTATACAATATTTAAATTTAGAAGTTAGAAATCGCTTGTAAGTACATTGAGAGCTCAACTAAATTTTCCTAAGAACAAAAGAACAAAAGAAACAGAAGTCATAAAAACAACATCACTTCACATGGCCCATTTCGCCCACTCCTGTTGTTATCGTCGATGTCAAAACATTTACATAAAATACAGCTATCGCGTCCCAAATAGACAACAACCTTAAACCATCAACCCATTTGCATAAAACACGTACAATTATCGTTTAAAAATCGCAAATAATGCTGAATTTTTCCCAAATTCTGTCAAGTCTGGCAAACTTACCTTTATTTTGGGCAGCCATTATTTTCTGCCTGCGGGGAGTGGCGCATTATTTTCGCGGGGAAATATCACATTTCTCAATATTATTACTGTAAACACATTTGTAAACGACACTTGTATTGTTTGAAACGTGTTTGTAATGTCACTGATGGTTAGAAATGGGATGTTTAGTGGAAAAATCGATGGCGCGCCGCGCGCACTCGCTCGCTCCGCACGAATGATAAGGCGGTTTGCCGGCGAGGTACCTATACACTTGTAGATACTACCTATACTACCCTCTGAGGGCCAGAGCTCAGCTAACACTGGGTGGTATCTCATCCACGATTGATTGTCATGCTCAGTTCTTTGTGACAAAACTGAGTAGTCTACAAAAGCTGTATCGTATCGTCCACGTAGGCAAGATCGTTTCGGTAAATTGAGTATTTTGATTACTATTGTTATACATTTTTTGTCTTCTGTATGCCTTTAATCAAAGCTGCATATTCGATTACTAATGCAAATATGCACTTTAAATAACGATAATTTACTTCCTTTCCTTACTCGATAATGTTTTTTCAAAGCGCATTTTACATAGCAATTTAATGGTACCTTCGAAACACAAAAACAATAAGCTACTAAAACTTAGAAAATACCTGTAAATGTAATAAATTATACATCCAAAAAAAAATTGCGCACTGGCAAAAATGTTCTGTGAGAATATTTATTTGCTACGCGAAAATGCTACAATTTTAAAGGTCTACGGTGGCGTTGCTACGAGGGCTACGATCTACGAGTCTACGAAGAAAACTCGTAGCAAAGAAATTATTTTGGTTATCTTGTACTTGCCATCATTCCACGCAGGTCTGGAAGAAAAGAAAAAACATAGAATATACGAGCTGCTTCTCTTCCCGCGCAGAACGTAAAAACCGATCGAGGGACGAGAAGCTGAATCTTGCCATTAAACGAGCTGTTAGATTCCCTTTTTCCATCTTCACGACCACCGCATCACGCCAAACATTGCCTTTGGGTCTTACAGCTCTACGCTCTCTCTACCTCGAAGGATTAAAGAGTGTTATGAGTGTAATAGAACTTGACGAGGTAAATCCTTATACTTATCCTTACTTCCTTACTAATATAAAAAATGCGAAAGGTAGCTCGTATATTTGTTTGTTTCTTTGTTACCACTTCACGCTTCAACTATAGTTCTATACCCCAGAAAGGACATAGGATAGTTATTTAGCACAGCTAGTATGAAAATGAAATAATATGTACTTAATTTCACCTTTCCAAACGTGTTGATCTAGGCGTAACCTGAGGTGACGCGCAAATATATCCGGCGTTTGTGGCTCAGATCTGTGGAAAATATGTTAGGGTGTTGCATCATAAAAGTAAAGTTAGAAATTTCATCCACCTTCATTTGCGTTAAAACATAAATAATGCGACAAGCAAGTACCATGACAAAAGATAAAGGAAAATTTGAAAATACATATTAAAATACATATTAGCAAATAAATATTTTTCATTGCATAAGGTGAGAAAGATAACGAAAACATGTTGACAACAGTAACTATACACATACTTCATGGATTTAAAATATTTGAGAGATTATAGTAATAGTTATATACATATTATCATGCCTGTTTCCCATGGGGGTAGGCAGAGACTATGGATCTCCACTTGCTACGAATGTCCGTAGATCCAGCGGGACCCTATGCCTGATTGAATTAAGACCTATTAAGTCGAATTAGTATCCATTTCTACCTATCGATTTGTATTTGTTTAAATTTCTACCTCGGTGGATTCACTGTCAAAATAAAAAAATCTTCTTCATACAGTCAGCGGGGCCTTTTGCCGATTATAGGGTTATTGATGTGTTAGATATATTTTTCATGAGCCTTTTATTTTTACCTTCAGGTTTATGTACTTTTATATTGCTACCGAGTCAAGTCACTTTCGTATTTTTTAATATTACTGCGAAGATAACTGCACATCAATGGACACATTTCGAGAAATTATTATGACGTAACACATATTTCATTCCAAGGATTTTCTTTAATAGCATTGAAATTGAAACTATGAGAACGATTACGTAGGGATCTTTCAAGCTGACGCTGGAACATTATCATACGAGTATATACAGATACGAGTGGTCTAGTAACAAAATACTGAAACTAACAAGTTGACCGATCAGTTGAACCTGGAAAGCATAAATAATTATATTTCGATTTTCGATAAACATTGTATTCCTTGAAGAAAGTTGTTTTGTATCTGCCTTCCTTCCCTTCTGTCCTGTAACTACCCTCAAAATAGTTCAGTATATTTTGTATACAAGCACATGTCACTTGTGCGCTGGAGGAATGTGGCTGTGGCCGCATTCTGGACATCAGTCAGTAATAAATAGCACCTTAAGTGGCACAAACAACGCAACATTTACCTTTACCTCTAAGTTTATGGCCTTGGTATGCAGAATATGTACATCAGTGCATAAAAAAAATAAAATTCTGACATTGACATTGACGTTCACTAGAGATGGTCGTTCGCTCAATTATTCAGGATAGGAATCAATACTGAACCATTTAGGTAGTTGATCCGGATCTTGCGACCCGTTGATTGATTGATTTTCTCAGGAAACAAGCGATCGCGAGCTAATAGATAGGTACCGAAAAAATAATTATACGTTACCTCTAAGCACAAGTATATTATTACTCTGTGCTCTAAGGAAAGGACTAATCAATCGATCAATGTTTCTAGAAGAACCAAAACCATATTTTTGGTTGTGTCGAGTTAAATCCGTGCCGTGGTTAATCTGATCTCAAACGAAACAAACTACCAATGCCGAATTTCGATCGAAAAAAGAAAAAATAATAAACAAAATACAAAAACCGAATCATTTTTGTTTTGTGTTGAACAAACGAGTGTATATTCCGGCTCCTTTGATTCGATCGATTGCAAAGGACACATCTCTAACGTTTGCATTTGACATTGACAGTGACAGGTGTGCATTTATATAAATAAACGATATTAAAAACAAGATAAAAACGAAGGAAAATATTACAGTAAAAATATCCAATACATACATTTTATTTGTGTATTTTACTGTGAAATAAAAAACCAGTATCATGAAAGATCCAAAGATGAGTACACACCTCTCCGGAGGCCGATTGAACGTAAGCCTGGTCCAGGAGACCATGAGAAAAGACTTGCTAAACCTGTTGCAGCAGTGTGAAGGATCTAAAGTTAGTCATTTCATTATCACCCTAAAATTATAATTATTTTAATAAGCATCTATTGAAAAGCTAGCCACACAAATCACACACATTACTCTTTACCTAGACACTTCATACAAAACTACTTCTTGTCACACAAACTGCTTACTTACTGCAAAGCTTTTATCTGAGTAAATATCCACTCAATCTCTCGAAGGTTGACTAGAAGAGATCCCTTCATGTTATAAGTCCACCAATCATACGCATATACAAATAATATATTTTTTTAAATTATCCCCATGAAGATGGCGAGTTAAAGAATAACCTCCATTTTTTCAATCTTCAGTAACTTTATTTTTCTCCTAGATATCCCTAGGAGAATATTTTTTTTTGTCAGATGTCTGCCAAGTGCAGTGTCATATATAATTTCAGGTTTATACTTAGGTACTCACCCCAATTTATAGGACAAAAAATATAACTTTACTGTAGATACATAAAGTTGGCCTTTATTTCTACCCATTTTATGAAAGTAAATAAAAATTCATATTTTGTACAGGTGACAATATGGGATGAGTGGCTGGCTGGCCCAGTAGGGCTCATAGCTCAGTACTCCCTGCTGAAGGACCACCAAGTAGTGGACATGTACCCACTGCGGCCCGGCAACTTGCCTTCAATACCCTTCAAACATATTGTGTTCATCACGAGACCTAAACTGGCCTTGATGGACTTGGTCGCAGACTATATACTGTCTCTGAGGTAAACCTTTTTCTTTTATTACATACTAGCCGAAGCCCGCGACTTCGTTCGCGTGGACTTTGTGTCTCTGGAAAATGCTTATCAGGGTGAACAACTTTTACCAAGGCGATATTTTTATATCTCTTATAGTTTAGCTGGACCATTATGGTTCTGCATCAGGCGTTCCATTTTCCAAAATCATTTATACCCTATATGTTGCCCAGGCTTAATAGCTATATAAAAAAAAAGTTTCATTCGAATCCGTCCAGTATTTCCGGAGATTAGCATGTACAAACAGACAGCCATTTTTTGTTTAAATTCTTACTCTTACTATGTCTCCATCGCCTCCAATATTTTTTTTGGAAATATGTTTAATGTACAGACACACTTTTTTTACTGTTTTATTATATGTATAGATTCAAAGGGAAAATAGAAAGACCCTGCAAAATATAGGTAGATGACATTAAGGAACTGGCTGGAGCTACCTGGATTAGAAAAGCGGAAACAGAGAGTCATGGAAAGGATGGGGGGGGGGAGGCTTTGTCAATGACAAACTAATAAGAAATAATAGATTAAATTATGTATATTGTTTATTCTTGTTAAGTGTAATCTAAATAATAATAATAGCCTTTATTCAGAAGGGAAATATAATATTACATTTCCAGTTACAATCATATTTGTTCACTTTATGTCTCCTCATCTCTCGTTTGTGTGCCCCTATCGACAAAGGCCTCCTCCAATTTTTTCCACTCCTCTCTATTCAGTACCGTTCTGGTCCAAATGCCACCTGATCTTGCATCACACATCTTTAATATCATCTGACCATCTCTTATACGGTCTTCCTCTTTTCCGTTTTTTGTTCCTTGGATACCAATTCATCATATGTTTACTCCACTTGTCTCTGCCTCTCATCATATGCCCTGTCCATCGCCACTTAAGTTTGCTTACTGTTATTAAGACATTTTGACTTTTAGTAAATTTCTTAAGGTATGAGATTTTAATTTTATCTCTTAGTCTCACTAGTAGTCTGAATAAAGGATATTAAAAAAATTTCAAAGGAAATTTCGATATAGTGCAGTTTTATTCTGAAATATAGCATTATTAGTAAATAAAATCAAATATTTTAGATTTTTTATGACAAAAAACAAAAAAAAATTGGATAGGTATTGATAAATTAAGTAAACTGGCAAGGAGCAAGTTGAACTTGAGTTGGACCCATATTAGTAATTGTATGAACAACCTTGATTAATAGGTACTTTGATGTCTCACATTAATGAAAATTAAACCCAGAAATAAGTTATTTCAAACTTAAATTTTTAATGACTGCAATAAAAATAAGTAAAGTTATTATTTCTTTCAATTTATATTTTCTTATTTTTGCAGATCAAAAGAAAGCTCTTCGTCAGTGGAATTTCACCTGTTCTTCGTGCCTCGCAAGAGTGAGCTGTGTGAGAAGCACCTCATCAACCGAGGAGTGTTCCTCAGCCTCACTGTGCAGGAGTTCAAATGCGACATCTTCCCGTTTGAGAGTGACGTCATGTCTTTGGAACTACAGAACGATTTTAGGTGGGAAACTTTATACCCCCGAACCTAAAATATGTGGTTCAGATTTGCTTACTCTCTAGTAGCAACTGATAAAATCATTTGTAGATAAATAAACTGTATACTATAATATCACGCCTGTTCCTACAGGGGTAGGCAGAGGCTTACCCCTGTAGGAACAGGCGTGATATTATGTATGTTTGTATGTATAAACTGTGGATAACATGGTTACAAAATTATGTACACAGATTATTTGAATCAGTCTATATAGCTATCTAATTTCCAATGTATAACATGATTTTAATTATAACATTGTTTTTACAGAGAAAGATACTTAGAAGAAGATATGACCTGTATTTACAACTCGGCACAAGCGCTTCGAACTATACAACAACTGTATGGCATCATACCAAGAGTGTATGGTAAAGGAACAACTGCTAAACAGGTAGGTACAGTTTATAAAAACGTGTGTGGAATTGAAACATTGGTGTCAAATTATTCAAGCTATCTAAGGATTGGGCAACACCTGTGAGCATAGAACAGCACTTTCTCATGCTGCTATCCTTTTCTGTCACTCAGAACCGTCATTTTCCAAAGCAAGAGAGAGCGACGGAACGCTATTGCATGGCCGGATCTGTGGCGTTCCGTCTTCATTTCTCGCTCTAGCAAATGACGGTTCTGAGCGACAAGGTTCATGCCTTACATACATAGGCGGTGGATTTTTAGGCATACTTTATTTCTTAGGTTTGGGACCTGTTTACTCGGCTGAACAAGGAGGAGCAAGGCACCGGTCCGAAAGGCGCCGCGACCTCGTGCATCGACCAGCTGTTGTTGCTGGACAGGGCTGTGGACCTGGCCAGCGTCATGACCACGCAGACCACCTATGAAGGACTTATTGGTTAGTTTTTTCTGTTAATTAACAACTAGCTGTGCCCCGCGGTGCTACCCGGAGTTAAAGTAGCCTTCCTGCATACCAAATTTTATTAAAATTGGTCCAGACGTTTACGCGTGAAGAAGTGACACTAGAATGCGCGACTCCGAATGAATTTGGTATTCGACTGGCTAGTAACTACAAAACCTGTTCGAATGACAGATTAGTAGTATAATAATTTCTAAATTCGAATAACGACTAATGTCAGTCAACTTCATCTACCAATGAATCTACACGAACAAGGATGCATCCATCATTCGCATAATTCGTAAAGGTTGCGTATTTTGATTTTCGTTAGTTTTCTTTTGTAATAATTTGTTATTCTTGTTGTGAAATCGATGTATTTTGTAAGCTTTTCTTCGAGTATAATTTAATTTTAGTAGTGAAATTATTTTATTCTCCTTCCCGCGTTTTGCTGTTTAGTCTTCCCGACGAACGCGTCTCCCTCCCGAGGCGCGACAATCCGTCCGAGTCGAAGCGAGTCGCCCCGAGTCGGTCCGAGTGGCCGGCCGAACCAAGCGATCAGCGACTAACGAGCGCGCCGGCCGATGCCGAGTAATACCGAACTACAAGTCGAATAACTTAAAACGCAGTCGACTTAGTCGAATGATTCGCGCAGTCGAATGATTCGCGCAGTCGAATGATTAGTATTAGTATCATTCGAAGTCGCGCATCGCTATGACACACACACACAAACTTTCGCCTTCATAATATTAGTATGATTAATTAGGCCAATCAGCAAAAATGATGAGCATTTTCCAGAGACATAAAGTCCACGCGAACGAAGTCGCGGGCTTCGGCTAGTCCATAATAAGTTTATGGCACTCGGCATATGGCAATGATATCTTTACATCATGCCGCTGGTCTTCCGTGGTACCACAAGATAAGAGAGAAAGCACTACCAGATATCCATTGACAATGATCAACTCGAATACACTTTATGTACTTTGTACAAAATCTGATTGCGATCTTTGTCTTCTTTTTATGAACGAACGTAATGTTTGTAACTATTATTTTACTATCTGTATAATTTCAAATTAAAATTACATATATATTTTTTTTAATTTACAAGATTTTGTTGAAATATGTCATGTCGTTTAAAAATAAAAGGTTGAGTATGTTTTATGGAAATTCGGACCACTGTGATAGATAACATTTATTTGGTTGTTTAATTCTTTCTATCTTTTTTATTTTACACATAAAGACAAAGATTCAATTTAAGAGAAAAAACATATTAAAAAGTTGACTTATTCCAGATAGGGATATCTTCCAGTCGACTTTGAGTTGGATACGGAACAGGGAAGATAAATAAATAAAAAAATATAGGGATAAATTACGCTGATTGAGCTACCCTTAAAGTAAGTTAGAGACTTGTGTTATGGGATACTAACTCAAAGATACTATATTTTATAACAAATACATATATAGATAAACATCCACGACCGATGACAATTTGAAAAAGGCCATTTTCAGGCTGGCGAACTAGCGTGGTGACCACTGCGCCACACAGATCATACAAATGATTTTTGTTTGTATTTCTATTCGCAGACGAGCTGTTCGGCATCAAGAGCTCGACAGCGTCGTTCCCCGGGCACAAGTTCGTGAGCCCGGACGATCCGAGTCCCGAAGTGACGGCGCGGGAGAAGAAGCGCATCATACTCAACTCCAGCGAAGAGCTATTTGCCGAGTTGCGCGATTGTAACTTCACTGAGGTGGGTTAGTGAAGGACATAGAGGCTACTATTGCCTGTGTTTTTTTTTTAATCTGAACTGTCACCTTAATATATGTGTATGTGTATATGTATGTTTATAACTTGTTCACGCGCAAATGGACTAGTTTTCACAAAATTTGGTATGCAGGAAGCTGACACCTTAGATTAACTAACACATGGGCTACTTTAGGTACGACTAACACCGCAGGGCGCAGGTAGTTGTTTACATTTGGATGAAATTATGATTTAGATAGGAATTTATATTATCTTATACCTTTAAACGAGCAATTCTTGTATGTATGTATATATAAGATCTCCTAAGGTTAAACCCAAGATTGTTTGGACGTGTAGTATGGCTAAAATAGACCATGAAAAGTTGGTGAGTGATGCATCTGGGCTGGATTTCTCAGCGATATTGGAGGCTACGTCTATTGAAGAGAAGGTGTCAATTTTTAACTCAACTATTATAAGACTTTATGATAGGCATGCCCCTTTAAAATCTGTTAAAGTTAAACGCCCACCTTCTCCATGGATCACTAGAGGTGTTCGTATGGCGATGACTAGGAGAGATCGGGCATTCCGTACCTTTAAGCGAGCAAGAACGGATGATAATTGGGCTGCATACAAAGTCGCTCGTAATCCTTGCAACAATTTCGTAAGAGCAGCTAAACGTAAATATTTCTCCGATAACCTTACCCAGTCTTCGTCGGCTGATATTTGGAAGTTTCTCCGTTCCTTAGGTCTTGCTAAAAGTAAATCTGATTCTTTTTCTACTTCTAGTTTCTCCCCGAATGATTTCAATGATCATTTTAATTCTACAAGTTTTCTTGATCCCGCTGTGAAAGCTGCTACTATTTCTAGTATAACTTCCATGGCCAAGCCTCAAATAGAACCCTTTTCTTTTTCTCCAGCCACTGAGAATGAAATACGCAAAATTATAATGTCCATTAAATCAAAAGCGGTAGGATATGATGACGTGAGTAGACAAATGATCTTAAATATCTTGCCTATAATTTTGCCTATTCTGTCTCACATTATTAATTTCTCCCTTGTAACTAGTACCTTTCCTTCTCTTTGGCGCAAAGCCTTTGTTATCCCACTTCCTAAAGTTACATCTCCCCAATCCTTAAACAATTTTAGGCCAATTTCTATACTCCCTTTCCTTTCAAAAATTCTTGAAGCTGTAGTGCACGCTCAAGTTTCTTCCTTTATCTTTTCTAACTCTCTTCTAACTCCTCTACAGTCTGGTTTTCGCCCTGGTCATAGCACTGCTACTGCTCTTCTTAAAGTCACAGAGGATATTAGATTGGGCATGGAGAATACGTTGGTCACCATCCTTGTTCTCGTCGTCTTCTCTAATGCTTTCAATATGGTTGATCACGATATTCTCCTGGCCATACTTAATCATCTTCAGTTCTCGTCCTCAGTGGTGGATTGGTTATTACATACAGCATATTTACGTGATCGGCAGCAATCGGTTCGTTTAGACCGCGACCTGTCGGACTGGAAAAATCTTTCTTTAGGTGTACCACAAGGTGGCATTTTATCACCCTTGCTTTTTTCTCTCTTTATTAATCTACTTTCTTCTACGCTTGGCTGCTCTTACCATTTTTATGCTGACGATCTCCAAATTTATGCTCAGTCATCAGTAGATGATATTAACACGTGTGTAGCTAAGATAAATTCTGCCTTGTCCTCAATTTTGTGCTGGTCTGACAATTTTGGAATTAAAGTCAACCCTTCTAAGTGTCAGGCTATAATCGTGGGTAGTTTGAGGCAAGTTGCTCATTGACACCAAATCAATCCAAGCAGTAACCTTTAATAACAATATTATTCCTTATTGCAACTCCGTCAATAATCTTGGGTTACAAATTGACTCCACCCTTAGCTGGACTACTCACATAGCTGCAATTAGTCAAAACATCACTCTAAGTCTTCAACAATTAAATCGTCTTAGGAATTTTTTACCTGTCAAGACAAAGATCTTACTTGTCCAGTCTTTAATTTTGCCTATCTTTGACGATACTGATGTGTGTTTTCCCGACCTCAATGTAGATCTTTTGAATAAACTTGATCGACTCCTTAATAACTGCATTCGTTTTATCTTCTGTCTTCGAAAATATGATCATGTGTCTTCCTTTCGTTCTGAACTTAATTGGCTTCCTATTCGCCAACGCAGGGAACTTCGATTACTGTGTACTCTTTTTTCAATTCTTACAAATCCTGACTACCCTGAATATCTAAAATGTAAATTTAATTATCTGTCAGACACACGATCGTCAACTTCGTTCTAATGAGACACGTCAGCTCTTTATCCCCCTTTTCCGAACAAATTTTATGTCTAACTCTTTTTCTCTTCAAGCCTCACGGCTCTGGAATGCTTTACCCGTTGACATAAGAGAAGTTTCCACCAAATTCTCGTTTAAAAGAAAAGTTTACGCTCACCTCTTGAACTCCCTTTCTTCATAAAGTCATTATTATTTACTTCTTCACTTCTCAACTATTTAGGTATATGTTATTATAAGTAAATGTGTATGTATGTATTGTATACATGTAAGAAGATATTTATTGTTATTTAGGTATATATCATAGGTATATAATGTAATTATATAGTATTATTTGATATGTGTAAGTATATTGTATTGCTTTTTGTGCCGCATCGTTTTTTCTGTTTATCCCTATGGTTGACTGGGAGAAAATGCTCTTAGCATTAAGTCCGCCATTTGTTAAAAGTATATTTGTACTTTGGAACAATAAAGTTTGATAAAATAAATATATATATATTTATAAATTTCTGTGATCTCGAAAACGGCTCTAACGATTTCGCTGAAAATTTGTATATGGGGGTTTTTGGGGGTAAATAATCGATCTAGATTAGTTTTATGTTTGGGAAAACGCGTGTTTTCGAGTTTTCATGCGTTTTTCTTTCCACGCAGAATATGGTCGCTAATTTCGTCGCGCCGACCGCCTTGATTTTAGCTCAGTGGTTAAGGATACCGACCGCTAGAAAAAGTGTTACGGGTTCGAATCCCACTCGGTGACTTACTTTTTTTTTATTTTATGTTTAAGTTTAAATATAAATTTTTATTTTGCATTGTTTTTAGACAAGTTTAAAAAAATAATGGTTAATGTTTGAGATGTAACCGACCAAAGCTCGGTCGCCCAGGTACTGATTAATAAAAGTACCTATGTACAGAAAAATTAATAACAAGTTTTATTAAAAATTATGAGAAATAAAAAATAGGCCAAAGACAATAGATTTTATGCATGGAAATAATCATAGAACCTTCTTGAACAGGTTGGAGGCTTACTGTCGAAAAAAGTGCGCATCATAAAGACGCAACTAGACGAGCGCCACAACCAGAACAAGTCGGTGCAGGAGATCAAGCAGTTCGTGTCCCGGCTGCCGCAGATGCTGGCCGCCAAGGCCTCGCTGGCCACGCACATGGCCATCGTCGAGTACATCAAGGAGGTGACGTGTCTTTATTTTTGCAGGCAGACGAAAAATTTGAGAAGAACACTATGTGTGACCTCTTTCCTCAAAAACTACCATGCTTATATTTACATACAGAACGGAATCTCCTAACCCTTTGTAGCGCAAATTTATCGATTTTCATAAAACTTACATCATTGGTCAATAATTATCCAAATAACACGGGAAAAAATATTTAAAAAAAATTTTTGCTTTGTTTGACGGCCAAAATTTTAAAAAGTTTAGAATTTTCGAAAAAAAGCTCCCCTTTATAAAATAAAATAATTTTTCATTTTCGTTATTTTTATATATGAATTATAAAATATGTTTAATTTCCTATTTTATGCAGTTTATTTTGGGTCAATATAAAATATTTTTTTAAATAAAAATGGATTTTGGCTCTATGATTTGTTGTCGCAAGAAAGTTGACTTGGCATAGACAAAAAAAGAAAAAAAAATTAAAGATTTATTGAACAGTTATTTTCTTTTATTAAATACCAAAAGGACATTACAACTAATTTTAAAACATTTAAAAAATATTCAAAGTAATAAAAATAATTAATAAAATAAAATAAAAAACCAGTACGTTGCATATATGCAACACGACGCTACAAAGGGCTATGATCCCACGCAATATGCGTCCCCGCACGTCTCCCCCGTTTTGGCCTTGTCGATGTAGACGAATACAAGGCGAGAACGGGGGAGAGGTGCGGGGACGAGGAATGGCAACGCATATTGCGCGGGACCTTAGATTCCGTTCTGTATGTAATACTCATATTAAATTCTGCGATGCTGGTTTGGGAGAAAAAAAATAACTTACAATGTACCAGTTGCTTCTCTTCATGTGCTGGTCGTAAAAGCTAATCGAGGGAATAAGCGAGATTTGGATCATTATTAGGCGATGCGATCACTATTTTAATTCCTTTTTGGGCTCTATCTACTCCGTCAGTGATAAGAACGTGATAATGATTGTAATGTAGCTTTATTCAAAAAGCTCAAAATATTATAAAACTATTATAATGAGTACATTAATATTTCTCTACAACGTTTTAAGTAGCTCGGTGGCTAGTGCGCGTAAAGGCGCTTTCGCAAGCGAGACGAGTGTGGTCCCTTGGATGGGTGCACTAGTGGCATAAAAATTTCTCGAGCCTCTCCGTGCTTCGGGAGGCATGTATAAGCCGTTGGTCCCAGCTGTCATCATTGTATAGCAGTCGTCAAGCTATGTCAGATGCCTTTACGCAGCCTTACGCTTTTTAGTGTTGGCCACTTACAAACACGAAAAACAGACATCAACATTTAAATAAAATTTCAGACGACTGACAGTTTCGAATTCCACGACACAGTCCAATGCGAGGAAGAGTTTCTGAACTGCATCGACAATGAGAAGGTGTCCCCTTATATCGAAGAGCTCATCGCTAAAAAGGAACCTCTCACAAAGGTAACGTTGTGTATTTACGTCTTTTTAAGCGAATGCGCATGGTTATATTATTAGAGTGAATGTAAATGTACACTGTGTGTGTTTATTCGTTTGGCACGCTCTTCAGCCTAAACAACTTGATGGATTTTAGCTTGAGAGGCGTCGTAAGATTCGTGTTAGTTGTGAAAGTGTTATTAGGTATACCAAAAATAAAAAACTGGCACATTCAGTTAACTTGTTTTTTTAAGCAGTCCTGTAATTTTTTATAATTAGGTAAAATAAATGAATAAATATATGCAGGCAGATCGCACAGATTGAGCTAGCCCCAAAGTAAGTTCGAGACTTGTGTTATGGAATACTAACTCAACAATACTGTATTTGTATAACAAATACATATATAGATCATTCAAGACTCAGCTCAATCTGAAAAATATCATTTTCCATCTTGACCTGATCGAGGATCGAATCTGTGACCTCCAGGTGACAGCCTGGCATGATGAACACAAGACCACAGAGGTCATCAAAGTACTTGTTAATTTGTGAATGAATGCGATTAATAGATAATTTAACTGTACATCAATGCAACTGTCATCTAATCTACGAATATATTCTTCTACGCACAGGTCCTCCGTCTAATCTGCTTGCAATGCGTGACCGGCTCCGGCCTCAAGCCCAAAGTGCTGGAATACTACAAGCGCGAACTAGTTCAAGTATACGGCATGGAAACATGGCTGTCACTGTGCAACCTGGAGAAGTGCGGGCTGCTGAGGACACAGGCCGGCGTGAGGCAGTACACGGTGCTCAGAAAGGTGAGAGAAGGCTAATTTATTGGTCCGAGGAATCACAAGTGCAGGGACACTATTATAAGTGAACTAGTTCAAGTAGATGGCATGGAAACATGGCTGTCACTGTGCAACCTGGAGAAGTGCGGGCTGCTGAGGACACAGGCCGGCGTGAGGCAGTACACGGTGCTCAGAAAGGTGAGAGAGGGCTAATTTATTGGTCCGAGGGATCACAAGTGCAGGGACACTATTATAAGTGAACTAGTTCAAGTAGATGGCATAGAAACATGGCTGTCACTGTGCAACCTGGAGAAGTGCGGGCTGCTGAGGACACAGGCCGGCGTGAGGCAGTACACGGTGCTCAGAAAGGTGAGAGAGGGCTAATTTATTGGTCCGACGGGTCACAAGTGCAGGGATACTATTATAAGTGAACTAGTTCATGTAGATAGCATAGAAACATGGCTGTCACTGTGCAACCTGGATAAGTGCGGGCTGCTGAGGACACAGGCCGGCGTGAGGCAGTACACGGTGCTCAGAAAGGTGAAAGAGGACTAATTTGTTGTTCCGAGAGATCACAAGTGCAGGGACACTATTATAAGTAAACTAGTTCAGGTATACTACTAGACTCTAGAAGTCTAGACACATGGCTGTCACTGTGCAACCTGGAGAAGTCCGAGCTGCTGAGAAATGAGAGAGAGGGCTAAATTATTGGTCACAAGTGCAGGAACACAATAGCAAACGTGCCTTCCAAACGCTCGAAATATTTTTTACCCATCCTAGGGTACATGCCTTTGTTTATTTCACTCTAGGAAAACAAATTGGCTTATTTAGACTAATCTAACTTTTTAATGTCGCTTATTTGTTTTGGACAAGTTTCGAATCAATGTATTTTGGATCGTATACTTACTTTCAATCTTGCACATGTCGCATTTTCGTACTACGCGTACTTTCGAACTGACGTACATTGTAATTGTATGCTTTCAATCTAGCAAACTGCGGAATTCCATACTTCGAAATTATATAGGTAGTGGAGTCTTCTGAAAGTTGATATTGTTTTTTTTTTTTCATTACTTTACGTTGGTCTCTGCTAATAAGTAATATTTTACAGGCATTACACTTGACGATGGAAGAGTCAGAGATGGACACTAAGGAGGGCTACCCGTACTGTAGATACACGCCCCTAACTGTGCGACTGAGCGAGCATATCGCCAAAAACAAAGGGTGGAGCGGTAAGGACTCATAATTTTATTAAACGAATAGTTCCCTTCGAAATAATTACTCGCGACCCGTTGACCTATAACCCCATGTCTCGATGGAAGAATCCGATTTGACGGTAAAAGGGGGCTGAGCGAGTACGTCATGAAGATTATAATTAGGATGGAGCGGTAACTTATTCATAAAATTAACAAGTTGACTGAAATTATTTCAACAAGTTCCAATTTTTTTTAAAGATAAGCCTAGGTAGTTACCGAATCGGGTACGTTTTGAGAACTCCTGTAAACCAGCTGTGCCGTAATTCATAGTCATAAGTATTATCCTATTAAACAAATTAGGAAATAAGTAGTTGGTCGCTCTGTGGATTGTTATGTCATGGCTTATGTGTGAAACGTGTCCCAATTATTCGTACTCATAAATTACCAAAATCAATAAGTGTCAGGTGTGTATATTGACAGGAATAGTGATATTTTTTTACAGAACTTTCTTCCCACTTATACCCAAAATGCATAATGCAATAAATAAGTAATGGAAGAGATCTCTATATGGGATAAGACCGCCGTTGTATGTTTACTTTTTTCTCTCTTTCGTGCAATAAATCTTTATAAACAAACAAACAAAAACAAACATGTTAGTTATAGGCGGTGATCGTAAACGCGCGCCGTTTTTAGGGTTCCGTACTCAAAGGGTAATAACGGGACCCTATTACTAAGACTCTGCTGTCCGTCTGTCTGTCACCAGGCTGTAGTTCATTAACCGTTGCCGCTATATCAACATATACTAAAAACATGAGTTCATACAACAAACGTGTTTTTTTATAGATTATGGTAAGGAACCCTTCACGCGCGAGTCCCGACTCGCACTTGGCCGGTTATTCTTCTTTTTACCCGACTACGGCAAAGCCAAAAAGAAGGGTAATGATTTTAGCAGTCTATGTACGAGATTGTATGTATATATGTAATGTTTCACCGAAGCATCCGAACCTATTATTGACTCCCATGATCGGGTAATGTATTTTAAACGTATATCTTGTTCTGAAAAAATCTGAGGTCCAAGTCGAATTTATTCAAAAACCTCGGGGTTTTTCGCGTTGCATAACAGTTCTAAGCCATGCATTGCATAGAGCCCCATAAGTCCACACTGTAAAGAATAAAGACGTGAAGTGTGTCTATAAAAATAGTGCCTCAATGCCAAATGCTAAAGGCGTTTCGCTAGCCCATGGCGGAAGTTATTTAGGTCGCCGCAAATGAGATGCGCGTTAATTGAAGCCAGCGTACTCGCAACGTGGTAATGTTTTATAGCTTCATATTTGCGTATGCGTCACTATCGGAATAAATGGCGATAAGAGTATTATTAGTTTTATTTCATGCATATTTCCGTAGACTGCGAATTTTATATGTAGAATTATGTATGTATGTTTGTAGGTAGGTATTAGGGACCATCCATTAATTACGTCCCACGAATTTCAATCTTCTAAAGACTTTTTTTTCTCGACATAACCAGTGGGTTGATTGTTAGATAAAGCCTATGGCTTTAAACCCGCCTGTTACATTTGTAATAAAGTTAAAAATTAATTTCATGGACCGTCCCTGGAACGCTAGATGCAGGCAGCTTCCGATCCGTCGTTTTGGAAATCCTTGGGGAAGATCTATGTCCAGGCCCAGCAGTAGGCTTCCTGCGGGTGATATGATGATGATGATTAGATATTATGAATACTGAAGTTTGTAGGTATGGATTGATGTGTATGGATGTTTGTTTCGCTTAAAAGCCAAAATGATTGAACGGTTTAGGCTGCGTTTCCACCGAAGCGGAGCAGAGCGGAGAGGAGAGAAATTGACCAATCACAATGCTCGAAATCTCCGCTCCGCTTCAATTCAAACAGCGGAGCGGGTCTCCGCTCTGCTCCGCTTCAATGAAAACGCTGCCTTAGAGTGTTAATAGCGGCATATATATCCATATGTGGCTCCAATACGATCATAGCTTTTCAAATATTGTGATCTTTCTGTGATTGCGTCCACAATGCGTTGGGAGCGTTTTTATATCGATGTTTTGCAGTGACAACGCATTGTGAGCTGTTTTCCGCTCAATGGTCACTTTTAGTGACGATAACTCGATCTTTGATCGAAATGTAACATCATTTGAAAATAAGTAGGCGAACTACTAATTAAAAATGTAAATAATTAAGTAGGTATCAGATAAATAGTCTTTACGTTTACAATTCATGGGCCGTTGACTTGCAATATTTTTTTATAATGTTTCCTTTTATGACCATACGCTTTGTTACCAACTACGCAGAGGTAGGTACGCGTTATGCGTATCAACACACGATAAAAATAACTTGATATCGAATCATGGCAAGCCAACGCCCACATAAAAAGCAAAACATTCCGTCATCGTCAGACCAAACAGTAATTGATTTAAATTAGTAAATATTCATAAAGTGTAGTCAGAAACAACTTGTTCTTACTGTAGTGGTAATAATGGCGATATTGCTATGAGTTTTTTGGCATCATATATGTTTGTGTTGACTGTACCTTACACTTCGACACCATTTAAGTACTCAAATAATGAGATTAAGTATATTTTTCATCAAGCCCGAAGTATCTAGGCTGCCTTGTTTAGATGACAGTTGATATCTACCCTCCCTCATGTAGGTGTCTTCACTTTGTTGTTGCTCAATCACGCATTAAACGCTGAACGAATTTAAATAGCACACGGGTGAGGTTTACGGTCTTACGGGGGGATGCACGCAACGTTGGCGGATATGCGAACAAAACTACTTTGTAGATACTTCGAGGCATTTCTGTCTTTATTAGTACAGAGCAAATTGTGTAACACTTCAACAAGAAAGTCAGATTTATCCGACAAACATTATCGTGACGATTTCGAGAGTGTCTGATATTTCCGACAAAAAACCACTGCTCGTATCCACGAGGTATTCCACTTAGAGCACCCGTCTGAATAGCACCTGGCGAATAGCACCTGACCTATTCCACGAAGAGCACCAAATACTCGCAGGTGCTGTTCGTGGACTTTTTTACATTTTTGTCCACGAAAAGCACCCATGATTTAGCAGCTAGTGCTGGGATTTATATCTCCACGTCCCTTTTTAGGGTTCCGTAGTAAACAAGGAACCCTTGTTTCGCCATGTCTGTCTGTCTGTCTGTCTGTCTGTCCGTCCGCGGTCCTACTCTGAAACTATAAGTACTAGAAAGCTGTAATTTGGCATTGGAATCATGGCAAAAAAGTCGTAAAATAAAATGTGGAATATACAAGTAAAGAGGAAGTCAATATTTTTTTTCATTACAAACACATTGTGGGGTATCGTTGAATAGGTCTTTCAAAAATATTGTGTGCTTGGAAATACCATTTTTCGATTTAGGGATCCGTGTCTGAAATATTTAGGTTTAAAGTGATTTTTTTTGTTAAAGTCACGTGTCCCCCCATCTATCTGCTAAACGAAAAAAATCACAGCTATAGTACCTACATATAATGTAGTTTAAAGGAAAACTATCAGCGCTAAGAAGGGTTAACAAATTAAAAAGTTATAGGCGATCAACTTATAAAATGTTCTCGAAAAGGTAAATTTCATACAAATTCAATAGATACTTAGACGTTTTAGATGTTTTTAGTGACGTGAACTCAAAGTTGGCATTTACAACTACGGAACCCTACACTGCGCGTGGCCCGACACGCACTTGGCCAATTATTGGTTGTAGGTATTTATTTTAGTACTAGGTACTAAGCCTCGCGCTGGGGGCACGACAACTGATATAGTCTCGCGGTGGAAGGGTTAACCTTTATTATATCAATCACTGTTCCCTTTCAGGTATTCAAGAAATACTAGGCCTACTGCCAGGTCCTCCACTCGAAGTCCTCCAAACGTTGCAACCTCGGATGGCACGACGAAACTCAATATCCAGTGAGAATTCATCCCTAGAGAACCCACGAGTCATCTTAGTCTTCTTCATCGGAGGGTGCACGTACCAGGAGATCTCTGCGTTAAGAACTATCAGTCAGCAAGAGGACTCCAGCGTCGAATTCGTAATATTGACCACTAAACTAATCAATGGAACAACTTTTCTAGAATCTCTAATGGAAAGTGATTAGACCCGTCAATAGACCTGGCATAACCATTCCTAATTAAGTATATTACTTGGTCTCAATATGTATATCTTGTATATCATATAAGTTTGACAATGTCAGTGAATTTCTGCTGTGTGTATAGGTATTATCCTTTGTTTAGGTAGTGTGTCACTGCATAACTGATTTCAGAACACAGAAATGTATAAATATTACGACCTACTTAGTTGCAATTTAGTAGTTTATATTATAATTACTCATTTCATGAAAAAAGCTCACTTTTAATAAAAATGAATAGCAGCTCCTAGCCCCATACATTTTTAGTTTCAGAATCGGTTGAATTTGTAATTTTTTATAGTTAAATTGTTAGTGACACTACCTAACCAAAAGGCCTAGTTATATTATTATTATAAGACACCAAAGTGTAAATAAAATATTTAATCAAGATTTTGTATATTAAAAACTGTTTTATCTGTCCAAAATATTTTATTTCTTTACATTGCTGAAATAAATTAGACAGCAAACCATCAATGGTTTATTAAAATTTCATATTGATAACTTGCATATAATATAAATTTTGATTTGATCAGTTTTAAATAAACTTACAAAACTCCTGCATGCTTACTACCTATATATTACAGTTTTAAAGCTTCAGCGCACTTAATAAAAATAATGTTATCTCCAACAAAACACATAGTGTTTCACTAGTCTCATAAATACTCGTTGCTTGTGTATTTCGTGATGTTGGATTTCTTTGGAGGTGCAACTTTGAGGCCGAACTGTTTAGCTAGAACCATGAGTTTCTCATTGTCGTAGCCGACCTCTTCCTTGTAACACCTGAGCATTAGAGTCATCACTGTATCCAAAATGAACTTAAAATTCTTCTGTGCATAACTAACATCATTACCTACAGAGAGCATAAGGCGAGACTTGAATATAGCATGAATGCATTCATCCAGTACATCCATCATGTCTTTAGTCACAAGTTTCAGTCCAATTTTCTGCACCGTGATTACTGACTGGGCGAACCAGATTGTACTACTGGAGAGGTCCACCCATGTTTCATTTATAATATACTTAGCTAATATAAGGCCCAAGTTTTCCATTTGCATGAGAAATTTGTTTACTCCACCCTTAGTGTGCATATTGACCGGAGTCCACTTGTCTTCAGACACTTTAGTTTTCATGGAGTCGAGTATTTTCTCTTTATATTCTCTCAATGCTTTGACGATCGGTGATCGGAGGCAGCTGTCCATCTGAAATCTCAAATCGAGGCCAAAATCGCAGAACAAAGTGCACTGTTCTCGTAAACTTGAAACACACTCAAGCACAGAGTCTAAAGCGCACTGTGGAGTAAACACTTGCTTTATAATTTGACTCATTAAAATTCTAAGTTGCAGGCTAGCCCAGACTATGAAAGCGCTTAGTTTATTTTTAGGGAACAGAGTAATGAACTCTGTTAAGGCATCGCTGAGTGAGCAAAAGAACACTTCCCCAACTTGTTTCACATAAGTATTTATTGATCCTTCTAACTGGACGCCTTTTACATGGACCTTGACTGTGTGACTACAAATAGCCAGAAATAACTCACAAGCCTGACTGGTCATGTTGAACCTGTTCAGTATCTGGACAGGGTGACGTGAAGACCTCAAACCTCCTCTGGGACTCCAATTGACGGTTACGTCCAATTCTTTCAACAGTATTTCTATTAATGCTTTTTGTTTCTGCTCAATTCTCTTAATAATATCTGTTCTCTGAGGGTGGTTCTTAAACTCTTCTGTGTTTAATGTTTTTTGAGCTGACATCATCAAATCATATGTTTTTTGAAAATGTCTTTCAACAATCAAAACATCCAACTCTTCAGTGACATCAGCCAGCCATTCTGGCAAAGGAGTTATCTGTGGAGAAGGTAGCTCTTCTACCGAAAGACTAGGAGAATCCATTGACTCTAATTTAGGCTTTTCTGAAGCCTCTTTCTTCTTTTGCTTTGAGGTTTCTTTCTCAATATGCATTTTTTTAGCCAACTCGAACTTATCAAGCCAGTCTTTTTTAATTGCAAGGCTATTACATTGAAAAACTCGTGTGGCAGGGAAGGCTAACACCTTGAAGGCTTGCTTAACATTCCCCAAGTCCCTTACATTCACTGCTGCCAAAGTACTGATGGGATAGCTGCACTGAAACTTGTATCTCATACCGCCTCTTCTATTTGATATCCAAGAGGTCAACATAAGGCAGTCATTGAATAAATATACATGCATCCTCTGTAACGCAGTATTTTCATCAGCATCGATCTCTAATAAATCGCCTTCATGCAGCAGAATTCTCTCTGGAACATCTATTAGGTTCATGCACCCTTCAACCTTATCTGTGATGGCATTTAACTTACTTTTGCGTAGCTCCTCTGCTCTTTCTGCTTCTACATCATGATTGTCAAGGGATTCGTGGGATATAGCGTTCTCGTTACCTAGAATTGACGCGTGGGACAGCGTAGTAAGCACCGTACGTTGTTCACTCAGCAGATGAGACAGCTTGTACATCTCTGCCTCTAGGTGGGATATTTCGGTAGCAGTCTCGATGAACTGCATGTAATTTTCGTAGACATTCTTTTTCAGGGCACTTGCGGTTTCCTCGGCTAAAGTTTGAATTTTCTCCTTTTGCTGCTGAAGCTCCTCCCCCCCGACACAAGATCTGGCTAACTCTTTTACATAGCGGTCGGGGTTGAATTCTGGCACCGCGAACTTTTCCATATTGATGTCCGACATCGTTACACATAAATATTTACAGTTTCAACGGGTTTTTATTAGTAAAAACCTTTGAAACTCTCATCATTCGATAATCGAACGACAAGACGTATCAACCCATCGATGTGAAATGTCAAAAAACGTTTTATTTCTATTACGACCACATCACAGCAAATAGCGTTTTGTTACCGCGAACTATCTACGTTGCGGACCAGCAAAAGAAAAAAATAACAACTCTACACAAGTGACGTGCGTGGGGTTCTGTCTGCTGTAGTGTACTGTACTGTACTATATAACTGTTGCGGGGGGACTCGTGGGACTTGTGGCTTGTGGATCGTGGGGTTGTATGTTATGTTGTATGCATGAAGTTGAGGGTAATCTCACTTCATGGTTGTATGTAGAGATGGACGCTGGTATATAATAACCAATCTACCCATTTGGGACTATACCCGGTAGATTGGGTAAATACCCGTATCTACTTATCCATTTAGTTTATTCATCTTGTACTGTTATATCATTTTTTTTTTGTTCTGTGTAGGTTGTATGTATTTAAGTAATATGTATATGTACGTTTATTATAATTATTGTATATAAGTAAATTTATTATACTGACCCCCGCACTACCTAATTTCCCATCACTGTTTTTTTTTTTCTATGTAGGTTGCCTGGAAGAAATTGCTTAGCGATAAGGCCGCCTTTTGCGCATTTCCTAGTTTTTAAGATAATTATATATCTACTGTATTTTATTATGTGCAATAAAGGGTATTGTATTGTATTGTATTGTACTTATTTGGTGGGTAGATTAAATTTTATGAGTAATTACTTCACAATTCGTGTCCGAAAGTGTGTGCAAGCGCTGTAATATGCTTAAAATGCAGGTAGACATCTAATAAATCTGTCATTAAATGAAACCACCATACAAATCATACTTTGAAAGTAGGCTTCTTTGATTAATTATAATTTTTTTGCTGGGAGGTGCGCAATGACATACTTATAGGTGGTTCAATGAGAAACAAGATATAAAATGCGATGTCAATATATGAACACCCTCATACGTATATAGAGAGTAGGTATCTTTGACTGCTCATATAAAAGCCAAAACTACTGATTTCGGGGTTGGTCTCGGAACAAAAGATATTCGTTTTGACTAGTTCTTCGATCCTCCATCAACTTGTTCTAACATTTCCCACAAAAAGAATGCCGGGTATTTACCCGTATCTACCCGTTGTATGGGATACGCTACAAATATCAAAATAACGAGTGGTTAAGACACCACTCGTTGCGAATTCTTCGCATATGCATGACTGATTCAAAAATGCGCCCGTTTGGAAACACTCGCGCAAAATGGTGGTGGTGGGTTTAATGGGCGTGGTGCTATTTTTCAAACGCGGAGTCACTAAACGAACGATTTTTTGTATGGAAAAACCATTCGTACATGTGACTCCGCGATTCAAAAATAGCACTTCTGAGCATCATCCTTGTCATCAAAATCAAAAAGCATAATAGGTAATCACTTATCATCGTGCCCTTGTGGTAAAGGAAGGATACAAAGACCATTTCCGATAGCCTGTCCACTGTGTCGGTCAATTTTTAGGATATCTGTATAATTTGTGGGTCAATTCGGTCATCTTCGTTGGGTACTGTCCAGTCCATGTTAACAGGGTTAAAATAAAAAATAAAAATATTAATTACGTATTTATTTGTACTATATAACTTAATCTGGCAGAAAATGTTGATTTAAGTAATTACAATGGCACTTTCGATCATAAAATATGACTTAATCATTAGAAAATTAATATGAAGCAATTTTATGGGTATCATTAAAAGGTCAAAAATAAACATTACATAAATTAAAGTTTTTAAAACCGATACCCTTCATCTGAATAGACCCAGGTCAGGCATTTTTTTATAAAGTACTTAGTACCTACTGCTGTATACATAAACATATACTTTTTATTAGACTTAATTATTACGTATTAAAATCCTATTAAGAATTTTCAACATCGCTTTTGAAGCGTATGATTTGGTTGGGCGTTTCAAAGTCATATCATTCGTTTATTCTTTCTTGGCTTCATCGGCAGTAACAACTGGAACTGCTGGCTCAGGATCAGACTTGGAAGTGGTAGCATCTTCTTTGGTGGCTTCATTTTCCTCAGGTTTCACTTCGGCCGCGGGACTTTCTTCAGTTTTGGCGTCGTATTCACCGTTCCTCTTGTAACGGTAGTAGGAGCGACCAGAAGCAGCCACTGATCGGGATTCGTAGCAATTCACCAAAGCATCTCCGTTGTGACCTAAGAAAGAAATTGATTTAATTCTTATGATGCCTGATGATGATTATGATGATGATCATATGTTCATACATATGATCAACATTATCCTCTTCTCATCGTCATCCATCTTTTTTAATCTCCACTGCAGGAGCACGACCCTCTCTGAACTATCAGAGGATTTGGCCTACACTCTCCACGCTGCATGGCCGGACGGATTGGAGAGGCTTCATTGATGTTTATAATATTTGTTTACCTTGTAATTCCTAAGAAAAGCTCGTAAAAAGCGAAACGAAAAGCCTACTACGCTACGAGCACGCTCGACGAGTGTGACAAGTTCTATTTTAATTACCATACCTAGCTTGTAAATTTTTCAGATCTACTGCTGCTCTTTATCTGAACACGTCTCATTGTTGTTACGAAACGGAAGAAGAAACACACGTGTGTCTCGTCTCCCATATTGTAATGTCGTAGCTAGTCATAGTTTTGGATAGTTACCTGACGGGCATGTGCAGACAGCAAGATGTCTTCGCGCCATACACACAGCTCCGGAACCGCACTGTGTGTTGCCGAGACAAGGATCCACGCACTGGTAGCCAACGCACGCTAGGTGGTCAGAGCATTGAGAGTCCAATTCGCATTCTCCCTAGAACCAGAAATCATTGTCAGGTAAATAATATTCAGAAGCTATACCAATGCTATTCTCTGATGATAATTAATCAACTATGGCGAGGTAAACTTTAAAGAATGTGTCTCGTATTAATCTCCTTATATTAAACAAATAACGTTATAATATTTAAAGCTCACCTTCTCACAAGCAACGAGAGCATTTCCAATGTAACCGCTAGGGCAGGTACAGACTGGCCTCTCAGCTCCGGTGCGATCATGTCCAGGGGTACATTTGGCGTTGGCGCCACAAGGGTTAGGTTCGCACAAGTCACCTGTAAAAAAAATTTGTAGACAAACTAAGTAAATTATTGTAAAAAAATTAAGAAACTGAAATCATACATGAAGACAATTAAGTTGAGCAATAATCCGAAGCAACATAAATAATCATACAAACGGGAGCGAAGACTTAAGAGAGAACGAAAGTCAAAGCATTAAACTTACGAGCTTCGAAAGGTCTGCAGTAGGTGAAGGGGTCTCCAGTCATGTTTCTAGGGCAAGAGCACACGGGTGTCAGTCCTCTTAGGTTGCAGTCAGCGTTGACTCCACAGGCGTTGATACAAGGGTCCACGCAAGCGTTGTAGATGCAGGCAGGCTTGTAGCTGGGGCATTCTCCGTCGGATGAGCACTCAGGTGTGCAGATGCGGTAAGGGTCGCCGAAGTAACCCTATAAATGAAGCGGTACAACGTACAAGTAAAATAAAAGTAATTTTACTTTATTATTTAAAATATTGGCTTAAAACGACATTCGTGAACAAATACCATAAATTCTTGGGTAGTTTAATAACAAATTTGTATATCGTTGTATCAAAATCCATTACCTAGTTCTGACATCATCTGATGACTCTAAAAGTATTCGGACACCATTTGGATTCGTCAAAGGGCTAATTGTACTCAATTCCCTGTGAGTCGTACATACGTTTGTGAAAACTTAAATAAAAAAAATTGTGTACATGGATGACATACTGACATCTTCAAATAGTATTTGAAGGCTTGAAGAAAAGCATGAAGTTACGAATTTGACATAGAAAGAAAATATATTAATATATCTCACCCTTGGGCACTTGCATACAGCGCGGTGAGCAGCAACAGTTTCACAGTCAGCGTTGACTCCGCAGTCGCTGCAAGGGCTGACACACTTGAAGTCCCGGCAGGACTGGGACGCACCGCACTCGCCATCGGATTCGCATTCGTGGCGGCAGCCAGTTAGTGGACTTCCCTAATAAAAAAGAAAAATCACTACTAACTGATACCATTCTATGTCTATTAACCTGATAGTAAAACCATGCACGTTGACCGAATTCCGGTCTGTGACCAGACCAGACAGACAGCCGAGACGATAATAAAGTAAAAATAATGAGATTTTGTCTTACCCTGTATCCAGGCAGGCATGTGCAGATGGCTTGGTTATTTGCTACATGGCATTTTGTGTTCTGACCACACGGAGATGGGTGGCAAGCTTCCTCTGAAATAACATAATTCAATTTTAAAGCATAAGTATGTTGTCCTTAACAATAATTCAGAAGACAATACGTAATTGCTCATTTATATATATTATTCAGTTTATTTTACTACGTAATAGATATTTTATTTTTGTCAGAGAATTCTTGCAAATAGAAATCTCGTTTGGCTGTTCTTTCTGCGTTATTTCTTACGGAATGTAGGTAGGTATATGAGGGTGTGTCAAAACAAAATTACCAGGGTCGGCGATTCTGCAGGATGAGAAGGGATTGCCGGTGTAGCCAGCTGGGCATGTGCAAACTGGGATGTGGTTACGGACCTAAAAATAAAAGAAAATAAGCAAACAAATTTCGTCTTGGTAGTCCCGAAATCTTGATTTTTGTTCTATTTTCATACATATTATATTATCACGATACTCTCGACTGATTCATATTATTCTGTCCTTATAAAATTAGATATTTATATGTAGGCCTTGTGTGAGCAAGAAAGTAACTAAGAAAGAACTTTTAATGGTATATGTCTGTGGCGGCATTCCAAATATTACAATATCATTTCCTAAAGAAACTATGTAAAGGTATGTTTTCCTATTCATCTTACCTATACTTAGTTGTTACTCATAGTTCTTAATTAAATGGACTTTGCTCTAGGTACGAGATTGAACAATCAGAGTTATTTTTAGTATTCTAAGTTAACCAGAAATAACACTTTACGATAAATCACGCGTGCGAATTAGTAAAATCATGACAATTTAGAAACTTACATCGCAATTAGCGTTGATTCCGCAAGTTCCTTCACAAGGGTTGACGCAATGCTGATTCACGCACACTTGGTGACTGCGGCACTCGCTGTTTTCTGAAGAAAATATCGGAGATTTTAGATCAATTAATTAATGTCATGATCCTTCGAAGCGCATACGGACGTTCGCGACCTTCACTTATACACAATACTTTTAATAAGAATTTGCACTCTTCCATCGATACAGTGAGTCCAAAGATCTCATATAGAGGTATATGGGGTGTACAGATAAGTCTAAATGATTACATGTTTCTAAGATAGCACATGTAAGCTGGTCCTTCGAACCGGATAAAAACTTACCAAGACATTCAATCTTCACGCACTGTTACAGAGGATCGCCGCACCGCGGAATAACCACTAGGCAGGCGGACAGGTTTCACACTCCCATGGATGCAGTGGGCTTTCACACTGAGTGTTTGGTGTCCTCATGGTACAAAATTTTCAACGATGTAGTACCAACGTGAGTTGGTCCTTCGAACCGCATAAAAACTCACCAAGACATTCGATCTTCACGCACTGCGACAGAGGGTCGCCAGAGTAACCCGCTAGGCAGGCGCAGACAGGCCTCACACTCCCGTGGATGCAGTGGGCTCCTACACCGCAGGTGTGGGGTCCACATGACACCAGGTTGTCGGAGATGGAGCGCCCGTGTTCATATAAGTTTCGGCCATAGTAGCTTCGTGGGTAGTAGTTGTAGTAGCGTTCAGCTGAAAATTAATTAAATCTTAAGTAGGTAAGCCATTGGTAACATCAAGGCGTCTACAAAAAAAAATACCCCTGCATTCCCAAAGGAAAAAAACATCATATTGGCCAGTGCTCACCAATATGATATATTTTTCCAGAGCTCAATAGACGTGTAGGTACTCAGTATAATTACACTAGTAAGTTTTTAGCAGTACCTAGGTATCTTTTGTACGTCTATTAATGCTATAAAAGTAATCGACTGACTTTTATTATTGTTTCCTACAAACTTTATTGTAGGTATTCCCTTACATGGTACGTACGAGCTTTAAATCGCCGGCCTTCTTCGAGCAAAATTGGCTACTTGTAATTGTTTGCTATAAATGTCACAGGTCGCTGACATAACATAACCATTTGGAATTTGGATTTCACGGAAACAATGTACAGGTAGGTAGGTAACTACTTTGTTAAAAATGTAAACATTGTCTACACCCACAAGCAAAAAGATTAATTAAAACGTAACACCTACCCACGCGCCAATCTAAATACATAATCGAAACTCTATATGATTGTTATAAAACATCATACATCAATTATGACTCCAAAAACTATAATAAAGTCCTTCGCAACAGCTGCTACGTCGGTCACTTTGCCAATTTGGTGCGTAGGATGAAAGATGATACCTATCTACTTATATGGAATACCTATTTACCTAGTTATGTACTGGGTGTTATCACTTTTACATAGGTAAGTTTTAACTACATTGAAAGACTTGTGTTTATAATTATGTTTGTTTGAATGTTAGGCTATTTTACGAGTAGGACGGTGTATTAGGTACGATAAAATTATGATAATGTGACCGTGGCTTTGGGATCTTACAGCGCTGGGATTCGTTTAACCTGTCAGGGATAAAAACGTGATAATGCATTTGTATCTCAAATTGATTGCGAGGTTCTCGAAACTTAGGTTTGATTCCTTACAGGTCCGCGGGTTCAAAAAAGTTAGGAAACGCTGAATAGACGAAGGTATTGTAGCAAAAGCGAAACTATGGTTACTTTATTTGGTTCCGGAACCCTCAAAAGCATCAAAATCGAAACGATAGATTTTATTAATCGAGGTCCGTACCAATAACTAAAGAAAGAAAGAAAAATGGTTTATTAAGGTATTAAACACAACATAAAAGTTATAAACAATTTTACAACAGAAAAATTTATAAGTCTACCAAAATGGTCTCCGCTAAAACTACTATACTTAATTACTTATTAGGAAATTAAATTGATTCAGTAGATCCCATCCGGCTGAGAAACTAAATATAGACAACTATAAAGCATTCTATCACAATTATAAAAACCCAAAGGTCATCCTCTCCATTTATTGATCCACTTTGGCAACACATTATTTGTATCATTTAATTTGGACCAAGCTAGAACAAGCTTAGAATGTAAACAACGCCTCCCACGTAGGACCTTATGTCCTTGTGTTTTACGGAACTAAATCAACGTTGCTTTGTTATACAAGTGTGGGACGAAAGACGATTCCGCGTGGTCAACTGGTGCAGCCTTGGGACTCGTGCGAATGATATAATACATACTAAGGGATCATAAACCTATGGTATAGGGCCCTAATTAGCATCAATATTATTTCTCAATCCTATAATATATAGCGGAGCACTCGGGAAATAAAACATAGAAAAAGATGATTGAAAGTATTGACGGGCTAAGTTACTTCATCAACGTCAAATAAGTGTACTCATATTTAATTTGTCTTATTTTTTTACATTTCTAAATAACTAGAACAAATAAGCACTTAAACCTTCCACAACAATAAACGTTGACAGATGAACGTATAATAAAGGCGGTATCTCTATTAAAGTGACCATAAACGTCGTTCTAATGAGCCTTGGCTATTATAATAAATATTAAACTTGAGATATCCTACACGAAGATCAGCCCACGAGTTAGAGACACCTTAAATGGCAACTTATAATAGCAACTTAACCAGCTTTAACTCATATTATTCTCATTTATGGATTTTTAAAGTAAATATCTATCAACTCTAATAAACATAGAAAACGGAAATCGCTAGTGTTTAACAAAAAGTGAAATTTAGTTTATATGGGTACAGCCAGCCGTTATATAAAAGGACAAACTCCACACGACAGCCGTCTGATACTGTCTTATTATGAAACTTAGACTAACTTTGTTACTAGGTTTAAACCATTATCCGACCAAATGGGCATATTACCTTCTAGATATCAACTGAATTTGTTCGGATAATGGTTTAAACCTAGTAACAAAGTTAGTCTGCGTTTTATAATAAGACGGATAGTGTCTATTTCAATGTGAAACTAAATTTTGACTTTTATATAATCATCATTTCGTACCGCTCAATGTTGCTTGATACTGCAACGCGGGTTACGCGGGCCGTGCCAGCCGTCGTACGTACGTTGTCATGTCATTTTGGAGTAAAGGTCCTATACCAAAACTACCCAGAATATTCAGCAACTGCAAAATCTACTTACGGTTGCGTCTTCCCATACAAAATCCATTTGGCTGACTGCTGATTTGTATGGGAAGGCGATTTTTTGTTATTTTTTTATAAATTTGTTTTTATTTAAAATAGTTCAGTATCATGCACTGAATTTGTTCCAAAAATTTGGCTGATGGTTAAAAGTCACCTTGTTCTTAACGGAAGCACGGAGGTACCAGAAGGGTAAAAACGGATCCGTATTTCTAAGACTCCGCTGTCCTACCGTCTGTCACCAGGCTGATTCTCATGAACCGTGATAGCTATAGACAGCTAAAATTTTTACAGATGATGTATTTCTGTTGCCCCTATAACAAGAAATACTAAGAGCAGAATAAAATAAATATTTAAGTGGGGCTCCCATACAACAAACGTGATTTTTATAAATAATGGTAACTACGGAACTCTTCGTGTGCGAGTCCGCTTGCACTTGGCCGGTTATATAAGCCAACCAACTTTCCCCAAGGAACACTTATCGAAACACGAAAAGTAATTTTTGGCCTCCCGCCTCGTTGACCGATCAGCTGATCAGAGTTTGTATGGAAAGCCAAAAAATATTTTTCATATTTCGGCATATGTTCCTTGGGGAAAGTTGTTCAGTATCATGGACTGAATTAACCCTTAAAATAGTTTTAGTATATTTTGTTAGACCATAAATAAATATCATGTTTTATGAACTTACCAACACCCAACTCCAAGCAGGCGAGGAGCACCACCGGCGCCAACAAAAGTAGCCTCTCGCCCATCTTAAAAAAAAAATAAAAAAAATTGAAGAAATATAAAAATTACGAAATTTGTCAATTTTGTTATTTTGTCGTGAAATGTGTCCAAACTCCATCTATGTAATGGGAGATTTAGTTCATGATCCCATCTCTTTCCCCCAAGGAACATAACTTTCGAAATAAGAAAAAAATATTTTGTTTTTCTTTGGTTGCAGCTGGATGAGAGCACAGCACAGGAGATGGTAGGTGACAACGAAGAGAAGCCTATCCTCATCAATGGGCGGAAAAAGGGCTAAGATTATGATAATGATAAAAGTTGACCGACTAGCTGATCGGCCTTTCATATTTCGATATAAATAGCTAATAACTAAATAATCTACTTTTTCTTTGAGGAAAGATATTCAGTAGTATCATGCATGAATTAAATCTGCCCCTACAACAGGTAGTTCGTTTTAGTAAGTACGTACTTATGTTGGTATATTTTGTTACCGACACTGTACGAAGGACCAAAAATGTATCCTTACGAATTCATTAAGTAACTATTTAACTTACATTGTTATAATATTTACTTAGTTACCCAATTAGTTTTTTACTATAAATTTAAATTTTATTTTTTACACCAGTATCAAAGATAGCTAAGCTGTATAAGAATGTTTCACTAAGTTTGCTGAATGAATACAAATAAGTCAATGGTAGAATAGTACCTCTGTCAGTACAATCAGTATGATTCATGACCGCAAGGTTGAACAAATATTACTATAGAGTCGGCAGATGGCATAATGTCCACATTGGTACCAAATTGCAGAAGGTAACCTATACGTAAGTAGTTATAAGTAAGTTTTGTAATGGGTAATAATAACGTAAGTAAATACATAAAATACCTAATAAATATAGGTACTTAGGTACCTAATCTTACTTGTTTAAAGTCCGTATGTTAGTTTCGATTAAAACGAAATTAAAATCTAAATTTTTCTCTAGTCTTTAAAAAGGTAGAATGAATTATGTGTATGGTTTGTTCTTAGAAAGGCCCGAAGTAGTCTAGTTATAGCGTAAATTAGAAAAAGATGTCTGTTTGTGCGTCTGTTTGTACACGCTAAACTCCGGAAATACTGGAGGGATCCGAATGAAACTTTTTTTGTTATATAGCTTTTTTTGTTAAGCCTGGGCAACATTAAGGTATTATTGATTTTGAAAAATGGAACACCTGATGCAGAACCATGATGGTCCAGCTAAACTATACATATAAGAAATATAAAAATGACGCCTCTGCTAAAGTTGTTCAGCTTGATTTCGTAGTCATAAAGTCCACGCGAACGAAGTCGCGGGCTTCGGCTAGTAGCTTATAAAATTTCGTTTACTTAGGTCTGTATATAAAATATTCCTATCTATGTTATTCATTTCTGCTTAATCTCACAAACAAGATTTAAAATATGTAATAAATTCGTGAATATTTCAATTATTAATATACTTGCGTGTTCCAAGTTAAAAACTTATAAATCCCGCCAAAGCACTTCACAAATGGAACGCACTATTTTAAATTATTTTTTAAACACGATCACAAACTCACAACCTGCCTGCCAGTGTCACTTACGTTTGTTCGTCCTGTTGTGTGAGGAAAACAAGGTTCTCCGCAATAAATATACAGCCTCCTTATACTAAATGTAACGCCTACGACGTTACGCTTCTACGATTCTAGCTTTGCACTATTTTTTATTCATCAATGGTTATTGATGAGTTTTTTGTTGCACATCTTTTTATTTTTATACTAGACTTCCAATAAAAAGTATTAAACGTCTGCGCAGGATTATCACACAATATCTTAATAAATTGTAGCCTATGTGTTATTCTGATGTAAAAGCTAATAGCAGTAAAGTTTCATTAAACCCATACAGTAGTTTTTACGTGAAAAACTAACAAACATCCATACTTACAAACTTTCGCGTTTATAATATTAGTAGAAAGTAGGATAGGATAGTAGGATATATATTAACGTATGTACACTTATAGACCGTAAAGTTATAGGTAAATAAGTATTTACCTTATTATTATTAATAATTGCCATTCATTGAAAATTAGTAAAGATGTATAAAGGTCGAATATTAGATACTGTAACTAGGAACATATCTAAATTTATTTTTATTAATTTTATAAGCACTACTGTGCTATGCGTAGATAATTAAATATACCTTTAGAATAGTAGGTAGATTTTCAACCACCCTATATACATCGCCATCATAGACTAAATGCACTTTGCTGCAAATTTGCGCACTGAATAAAGTATCTCTGTATACTTACCTCAAACAGTATCTATGCTGTTGAGATAATATGACAGAGGGGTCCATATTGGCTCTCATAAAATTCTAAATCCTACTCTTTATTTTACTACCGATTTGTGTTCATAATCATCACTCTTCATAATTTTATTCTTCATACATTTTTATTACTATCATTGGAGCTCATAACATTTAGTGATCAAATTTTTTTATTAATACTGTTAATACCAAGAACAAGTTAAAATTCATAATTTTCTTTTTTAGAACTTTTGTCTTCATAACATTTAATTATCATATCGTTTTTATTTATAATATTGTTACTAATAACATACTAGAACTCATAACGTCGTTGTTCAGAATAATTTACTTTATATAGGACAATTATCATAATTTTTGTATTAATAAAAGCATATCTGTCAGTGTATCTATCTACTTTTCTATCAACAAAGTTTTATATTATATTATAACTTTGACTATTACCTGTCAGTGCGTCTGCCTACTTTCATTTAATGAATAATTGTTACCTATTCCATTTCATTTACACTTATGATTATAAACTGTATGAAAATGAATATATTAGTATAAAACAAATGTTTGATTAAAGATATTATCATTTTCAATAATATGGATAAAACACTTATGATTAAGAAATTTATTTAAAAAAATATATTAGAATAAACAATAAATGAATATAATAGTTATTAATTCGAATGATTAGGAGTTTAGACCATTAGTATAAACAAATATATGAAAACAAATATTATTAAAAACGAAGTGTATGATTAGTGATACTCGTATTATGAATTCCAATGATAATTGTTTAAAATCATTAGTATTTCAATTTTTTATGAAGAATGATCATTATGATTTAAAATGGTATGAGAAACATTTTCGGACTTCCGATGATATGACTTAAAAAGTTATGTAAGAAAATACGCACCCATGACAGAGATACTGTCTAGTCTATATTATATAGGTATAGACTTTTATGAACAATTTAATTTGCAACGCAAATAAGATACTTTAGACTCCGGCTTTTAAGCGGTCACCATCGCCACCCATAACTTTTGAATGGCTGAACGGATTTTCATTAAACAAACCCCCACTAAGAAACTTGCCTTCACATAAGTACAATGCGTTCCAGAGACAGACATTGCCATCAAACTTACAACAGCCCTCTTTTTTGCTGCGGGTTAAAATAAATGTAGGTAATATAATTAAAATTTTAATTATGAGTAAAATTATCATCTTTTCTGACTCACTATCGTAAGTTGCTAAAAATAACCCACTGACAGCCTAGGTACTTTATTTTCCCGCCATTTACGGTATACGGACTGCATACACAAGAATCAGTATGAAACTCGTGCAAAAATGACGTCATTTTACTATTTTACGTTACCAAAGAGTTGGACTCTGTAGTCACCTTTCCTTGTTTTGAGGAAGTCGGCGAAACATTTCTTGGAAACCAGAATAAAGATCGCATATAGATAGATGCATGACACACAGGTAAAAAATCAGTGTCAGTCATCATCAATTTGAGATCGAGTATTGGCACTTATTGAAAATTCCAATCCAAGCTGTCTTTAGACCCATTTAGACCTATATTGTAGATGCCTCTGCCATAGGTTAACGTAGGAGCTCAAGATACTCGTAAATGCCAATAGCATTTATATTAGGCTTGACACGTTGGCAGTGCCATGAACTAGTAAGTACTTACTTACCTATGTGAGCGGGAGAAGGAGTGAAAAGAAAATCTATACTTACATATATGTAACAAAACAGTAAAAAAATGTGTCTATACCACAGAGTACTTTATTGGTCTATACATTGAATACATATATTTCCAAAAAATATTTTTGTGGAGATGGTGACATAGTAATAGAGTAAGAAATAGAAAAAAATTGTCTGTCTGATTTCAATGAATTTATTATATATTGCTGTTAAGCCTGGGCAACATAAAGGGTATAATTGATTTTGGAAAATGGAACACCTGATGCAGAACCATAATGGTCCAGGTAAACTATGTATAAGAAATATAAAAATAACGCCTTAGCAAAAGTTGTTCAGCCTGATGAGCATTTTCGAAGTCTTATAGTCCACGTGAACGAAGTCGCGGGCTTCGTTCACATGACAAAGACTATTTTAATTTGGTAGTAGTACTGTCTTATATCGTTCGTAGATAAGAGTAAGCACCTAAGATGTTAAACATGACCGTTACTCAATTTAATAACACTAGTACCTGGGCGACCGAGCTTTCCTCGGTTACATCTCAAACAAAATTTTAAACTTGTCTAAAAACAATGCAGAATAAAAAATTATATATAAACTTAAACATAAAAAAAAATCAGAAGTAAGTCACCGAGTGGGACTCGAACCCGTAACACTCTTTCTAGCGGTCGGTATCCTTAACCGCTGAGCTAAAAACAAGGCGGTCGGCGCGACGAAATTAGCGACCATATTCTGCGAGGAAAGAAAAACGCATGAAAACTCGAAAACACGCGTTTTCCCAAACATAAAACTAATCTAGATCGATTGTTTACCCCCGAAAACCCTCATATTTTGAGCGAATTCTTTAGAGCCGTTTTCGAGATCACAGAAATTTATAAATATTTATATAAATAAATAAATAAATATAAAAGAATTGCTCGTTTAAAGGTATAAGATAGTCGTCCGATACTATCGTCCTGTTTTTGTGTCAAACCAAATTAGACTTTTTCACCATTTCGTAACGCTTATGTTGCTTGACACTGAAACGTGGACACGTAGCTGTATACTGTCGTCTGCCGTTCTGCCTTTGGAGTAAGGGTCCAATGTTTTGCTATCTATTAAGGTATTATAAAGGTAATGTTTGTATACCGAAGGGTTTAGGCTACAGCCTTCGCAAGCGAAGCGTAAGCTCAGCTTTGCATTAGTGTGAGTATATAAGCGCCAAAAGTAGATTCGAGTCAGTCAAAATATTACATAAAAATAAAATCAATGTTTTATAAATATAATTTATTCATTTAATTAATTACAATTTGGTATTTTCCTAAGCCAAAACTAAATTATTTTGTACTGATAACAAAATAAAACATCGCAAAATAACGTCACTTGTCTTGAATTATATCCATTTTTAACGTGATTTTAAATTTATTATTGCAGAGAAACTGATAATAAGAGCGCTATTTGAATTCAAAAAAACGATGACTTCACCTGCCTATATTTCATAAGATTTATTGATAAAATCCCATTACATACAGAAACTGTTTGTTTTGACGTTATGAAAAAAGTATCGGATTTGACTTGTTGGAAAATTGCGTATTGTAAAGTCTTCCATGCTGTCCTGGGAGAAAAGAAAAAACTTAGAATGTACCAGCTGCATCTCTTCCCGCGCAGATCGTAAAAGCCGATCGAGAGAGAGAGAGGGAAAGGACGAGATTTGAATCATGTTAATAGGCGATGCGGCTAGCAACCCATCACTATTTTGATTCCTTTTCCATCTTAATGCCTACCACCACGCTAAGCGTGGCCTTTGGGTCTTACGGCTCTGGGCTCTGTCTGGCCCGTCAGGGTTATATAGACGTCAAAATGTATCTGTATCTGTAAAATTTTGATTTTAGAGCCCCTGCAGTTTTTGTAGCAAGGGGTCCTTTTAGTATGTTTGTCATAAATTCATAGTATATTCATTATCATAATAATAAATCGTTCTAGATCGCTAACGTTAACAAAAGAACACCATGTCTTAATAGGCACTTAATCTCCTAATAAAGTAGCAAATGATGGACTATTTGAAGAGTTGATCGGAAAAAGGCATTGAATGGCTCATAAACACCAATTTTAGCATAGCGTTTTGGTAGCGAGCATAGAAACTGTCTATATTTTTTCAGAGGCTGACTCAACCGTCCCACATGTATTACGTAAGTTAGATAGGCATTTAAGGCGTTAGGTATATGTGCATATATTTAAAATCAATTTTAAAATTTCTACCAGGTTAAATAAAAAAAAGTAAACCAAGTTAAATTTTTAGAGACGCCGTGGACGCCGTATAAATACTTACATTTTTACTATTCCTCTAACATTAAAATATAATAGTCTCATATCAATAATAAGTTGCTTAATATTAAGTGCGAAAAGCATGGAACAGCTAAGAACAGATCCCTGCGGAACTCCTTGGATCTGGCGGTCGCTTATATGTATTATTAAACTACTATGATATATGTATGTAAGTACTTCTACTTATTCTATTTGACGTCAACATTTACCTTATAAGAAATCGAAAGAAAAAAAAGTAAAAAATCCAAAGATAAATAAATGAATTTGACTTTGACTTTGACTTTGACTTACTACTTTGAGACTTTTTGTCAGGAACTGTAAGTTACTTAGCTACAACTTTTTAAAATTTAATCTTGATGTTTTACGTTGTTGCCTTGCTATATTATTTTATTTTATTTTATTTAAAAGGTACGCTTACAGTGATTACATATTATAACATTATTGGTTAAATTAATCAATCGGATAGGTATACAATTCCACATGTAAACACCAATTAAAAGCATACACAGCATTTTCTTACACATATACATAATATATTATTTAAAAATATATTATGTATATTGTATAACTTTGATCAGTAGCGGCGTTAGGGTAGGGCGCGGTTGGGCGACAGCCCAGGGTGCCCGTTTATACATTTATATTTAAATTCCCAACATTTAGGGGAAAATCATTATTTTGGCAACACTGAAATGGTTTACACCGTTCAATCCGCAACACGGGAATCCCCGACCATAAATAAACACACTTTCATTTTTGACAAAACGGAATCGGCGAAATAAAGGCAAGTAACATCGTTATAGATCACAATTACAGGAATAAATCTGAAAACTGAACATTTGTGGTGAAATCTTTAAAAAAAATAGTAGGGTATCTAAATATGAATATTTGCTTACATACCTCGATGATATAATCGTATTCGCCTGCTTATAACGTAAGTACTTTAATTTTTTTTTTTTTTTGTTTGCTGGTACATAAACCTTCGAGTGCGAATCCAATTCGTGCTTGTCCAGTTTTTTCTAATGGTTTTGCAGTTAGAAGGCGCGAGTAAAATAAGGGGGAGGGGGCGCCGTATGAATCTCACGCAGGGCGCTGGTAGTGCTAAAACTGGCACTGATGACTGACTATGATGACAATTTGTTATGTGTATCATGTATGTCATGTCATGTATGCTATTTTATAGTTACTGCCTTCCGTCTGCCCCATTAGGGATACAGACGTGATAGTATGTATGTATGTATGTATGCCTTCCAACGAATTATTAATCATTATCTTAATTATACATAAAAACAGGTCAGTAAAAAACCAGTCCAAAAGGCAATATCCGTGATATCTTTTAAACTAATCTTATAAATAATGGTCTCAATTTCAACTTAAGCATAAATAAGTAAGTAAATCACAAAGTTATTGCAAAGTTTTGTGTTCAAAATACCGCGCAAACTACCTAATTTAAATTAGGGCCTACCTAATTTAAACCAGTAGCGTTTGTATTGGCGCGTTTTTAAAATTGTTATAGAAAGTTCCATCAGTTCCATGTACATATTAAGTTTAGATCACAGACATAGATATAGATAGACGACTTAAATGCACCTACTTCGCGTGTAAGTTCTCAGACAAAGCGTCGAGGTTGGCCGCCGCTACTGACAGTCCGCGCGTGTCTGTGATTGCAGCCGGACGGCAGCGAAAAATAAAAAAATGCCTCGTTACGTGATAATAAACTGCAACAGCCCAAAAATTGCAAGCGCCCAAAGTCAAGAACGTATTTCCTATCACAGCTAAGTTATTTAAAAAAAAAAAGATGCGTAAATTCATTTTAAAACAATTTTTTAAGTATTACAAGCTGTGATTCCAAGATTATACCTAAATAAGTATAGATTAAGGTTAAAAAACTACATTCATATTACATTGCCGCGTTTGCTTTGAGCGTTTGATCCAACGTTGTGTGTTAAGAAGCAATGAATATCGAAACAAGCGATACTGTCGCGCATCGCTACAACGTCGTGGTACGGGCAATTTCTCATTCGTCAGTAAAATTTAGCGACTAGTGTTGTTCGTTCTACAACATATACCAATAATCGATTTTAATCGATATCGGACTGACGAATGATATTAACTATTATTAAAGAGCCAATTTAATAGATATTGATATAAACAAGCTCATTTCCTAATTAACACTTTAGAAAACGAGGGTAATTTTCAGAGTTCATTTATGTAATATGGTCGCCCTTTGAACATATATTAATGGTCACACGTTGGTGAACAAAACCGCGCGTGCGTCACTGCTCACTGCTTGTTAGTGAGTCGTCCCTACTGAATTTCCCCCATTGAAGCAGTATATTTTCGATACCTCTACGCGGAGTGAGACAAGCCTGACATGGCTAAGAACGACCGAAAGGGAAGTTGCTTTAACGTTAAAAAAAACGCATTGAAATCGGTCCATCCGTTCGAGTGCTACGATGCCACTCTTTTACGTCGGGGTAAAAACAGAATAAAGTAAATACATCCCATACAACAAACGTGTTTTTTTATAGATAATAGTACGGAACCCTTCGTTCGCGAATTCGACTCGCACTTGGCCGATTATTTAAGAATAATAATAGTTTTATTTTTAAAATTCATTTAAAATATTTACTTAATTTGTAATTTTTATTTTTTATATTAGTTTTAATTTAAATTTTAATAAGTTGGTATAGTTTGAATTTCAGTTAAATTGAAATAAATTATTTGAGTATAAATATTTATTCTTTATTATCAAACAATTTTCCCTTTAGAATCATTTGTTTATCCAATTTCATATCATTCGTCAATCATAAAATCGATTGTGATTTTTATCACAAATCGATTAACTTGAATGTTAATCGATCGTATGGTTAGCGAGCGCGGAGTGAGCGAGCGAGACCACAGATATAAAATCTATGAGTATGAGCTAGACGATCAGGGCGGCGGCGTGCGTCTTCAATAAATCGTTTAAATCGTAGCGAGCGGTTTCTTTGAATCGGTTTGAATTTCCCGTCACTAAAATTGCCCGTGACGTCACAGTAGGCATTAAAAAAGTTGGCACGCTTGGTTTCGATACAAATCTTGATACGGGCGTTATCTATTAGATCTATATCTGTGGTTTAGATATTTTTTTTTGGAATAAGGCGGGGTCCACTATAAACTTTACCAAATAAATATAAACAGTATTGAAAATCAGCATTTGATGTATATTTGATATTCGAATGGCAAGTCTACATTAAAAACTTAAAACAGCTGATTTTATGTCTATGGTCAAATGTCAAGAGTAGAAAAAAAATGCTGTTGACATTGGTAATCATTGGTTCTTTCATTTGCCCCAAAATGTAATGAAAAGGACATAAAAACTCAGATTAGAATAAAATTTTGTACAAGATAAATTAACAGCGAGGCTGTGATAATTCCCCACATACATGGAAAATGTCTGCTAGTAAATTAGACGCCGTATACAGAAGCATTCTACTAACAAAATTCTTTACCAAAGGATGGGGCAAACCCGAAAACTTGCGGAGGTTAGGGAACCGTAAACATGTATTTTGATGATAATTATGTGTTTTTATTTTTATCAAAGAAAGTTGGTTTTTCTTTGTTTTCGTAAGTTGATTTATTTAATTTTAGGTTATTTGAGTTTCGCAAAGTGGTATCCAACCGTGATGAGTGCTATAAACTAATAGACAGAGATTACCCTGTGACCATCACAAAGGTGAGTAAAGTGACATCCTATCTCACACTGCTGTTAAAAAATTTCACATTTTGTTTAACATAATAAAAATGTTATATGTGAATATTAACTATTGTAACTATATATCTATACATATAATAAAACAGTAAAAAAAGTGTGTCTGTACATTAAATATATTTCCAAAAAAAATATTGGGGGCGATGGAGACGTAGTAATAGAGAAAGATTATAAAAAAATTGTCTGTCTGTTTGTCTGTATGTCTGTTTGTCTGTTTGTACACGCTAATCTCCGGAAATACTGGACGGATTCGAATGAAACTATTTTTGTTATATAGCTATTAAGCCTGGGCAACATATAGGGTATAAATGATTTTGGAAAATGGAACGTCTGATGCAGAACCATAATGGTCCAGCTAAACTATAAGAGATATAAAAATGCCGCCTTAGTAAAACTTGTTCAGCCTGATGAGCATTTTCCAGAGACATAAAGTCCACGCGAACGAAGTCGCGGGCTTCGGCTAGTACTTAAATAAAATATTAATAATTGTAATTATAAATCTTGTAATAAAAAATAATTGTTGTTCATTAGTGTCGCTAAAACTTGAGAAGTTCAGTCCGGGTAAGGCATATGGTGAAAAAATATGGAAAAGTTAACTAGAATGGAATGAAGTTTGCCAGGCCAGCTAATAATAAATACTTACTTATATAACAACAACATAATATAATAATATTCTTCCATGCTGGTCTGGGAGAAAAGAAAAAACTTAGAATGTACCAGCTGCTTCTCTTCCCGGGCAGATCGTAAGAGCCGATCGAGGGATAGGGCAAAAAATCGAATCATGTTTACAGGCGATGCGGCTAGCTACCCATCACTATTTTGATTCCTTCATCCACCTTCTTGCCCACATCAAGCTAAAAGTGGCCTTTGAGTCTTGCAGCCCTGGGCTCTATCTGCTTAGAGCTGCAAGACTCAAAATGCTCTGTCTGCCCCATTAGGGATAAAGACGTGATAGTATGTATGTATGTATGTATGTATAACAACAATATTATATAATAAAAGTATTATATTCGAATTTTGAAAATATTTACAAATGTCTGTAAACAAACAGCAGAGTTGGAAGCACCAATACACGTACTTAGACCATTTTGGGGTAACACAATTATTCAACTTTTTTTAAATCTTTGAAGTTTAACCTTCTTTTTTTCTTAGATTGTGACTCCATCTCATAAAAAGGATTATTTTTTCTCTGTCTCAACTAAATATTATCTTAGTTAATATTTAGTTGAGACAAAGTTAATAATAACTTTTATATGAGGTCTTTGAATCCATAAACAAATCTCAAACGTATAGTATCAGTAAAAATTACCCACCTTTTCAGGAAGAATCCCTGTCAGATTGCAGATTTGTAGAAGGTTATTTCACAACTCCACTAGAGAAGTTCCTCCCGGGTATTGTTCCTAAGGTAGCACAGATAGCCCACTTCCAGGCTCTCCTGCCGGTGCACTGGCCTGAACCAGGATGCAAGCCTGTGTGTTTACACTTAGCGGGAACCGGTGACCATGTAAGTGAACATTTGTTTCTAGTTTCTCCTGCTTAGTTGTGCTATTTTGGGACCCAATGTGTGCTCTCTGACTTTTCCTCCTTCAAGAATGCAATATGTGTCTGATCTCACGACAAGAATAATGAAAACCATGCAAAGTGGGGAAGGAAAAGACATAACCATTAAAATATCCGCACTGTACACTAAGGTATTAAAAGTCTGATGGCCACAAATAAAACTTAAAATTGAGTTTGGTAAATTATTAGAATTATGTAACACTAGATTCAGCTGTTAGTAAATTTTGTTACTGAACTTTAGACTATAATATCAGACAACAATAGGTTTTTACGTTACGTACATAATTTTTATGCAATAGGGTATTACACCTATTTTATAAAAGTGTCTAAATAGGATTCCATGGTCCTAATAAACCACCTAAAAAATACACAACATTGTTATTTAATACAGATGTGGACAAAAAAATTTTTTAGCTCGTTTAATAAATTATTAAAAATTATGGTACTTACCTATATGTATTTTTTCTTTTCTTTATTTAGCAAATGATGACGAAAATACTGCGCATTTAAATTTCGCGTGTCATCACCATTTTGACGACTTTGCTAAACGAAAAAATATGGGTCCTTCATTTTTTTCAGTTCACATCCCTTTGGTGTCATAAAAATGCATTTCAATTTTACCGAAAATGTTGGAGTAGTGAACGCCAAATTTCTCTGGTCATGTCGTCAGTTATGTGTGTAAAAAAATGCGCCAATGTATGTCGCAGCCATGTGGTTAAATTTACCAGCCACTTTACTGAACGCCTAGCCCGTTCTGTAAAAGCAGGCATCCTATTAAATGGCCAGGGAACGGCCTAGGCGTCCAGTTAATGAATGAGTTAACTAGCTAATTTAACTAAATGGCTGCGACATACGCATTTTGACTGTTAACACTTAGTTTCACAGGCGTATGACTTAATAACATAGCAACTACAATATTGTGTTAATAACCGGCCAAGTGCGAATGGGATTCGCGTACTAAGGGTTCCGTACCATTATCTATAAAAAATCGCGTTTGTTGTATGGGAGCCCGCCTTAAATATTTATTTTATTTTGTTTTTATTATTTATTGTTAAAACTGTAACAGAAATACATAATTTGTGAAAATTTCAACTGTCTAGCTATCGCGGTTCTTGAGATACAGCCTGGTGACAGACAGACGGTCAGACAGCGAAGTCTTAGTAATAGGGTCCCGTTTTTATCCTTTGGGTACGGAACCCTAAAAACAAATCATAAGCGGAAAAGGCTGAAAACTTAAAATTAAATTTTAAGATTTATTTTTGTATTTTATAAACTAAAACTATCATTATCCGACTGTTTTTAGCCTTAGCTATCTCAAGAATATATTTTTAGATTTTTTTTGTCATATGGACTAAAATACCGTATTCATTACACATTGTAATGAAATGTTCTTGTATGAAAAACTGGCAATACGCATAAATATATATCTAACCTTTGAACCAAAACCGCAAAAAAACATCTAAAGTTCCCACATAATCTAAAGTTGTAGAAGAGATGATGAAATGGTTTTTCTAAGATTTCGTGAGATTTCTTGAAAAGTGCATGTGAAGATTGCTTCTTCGATGCAAATTGTAAAGATAAAGCGGCCGCTGTGACGTTAAACGCTGTGCTTAACATATTTCTGTTTTCCTCTAGTGCCCATTGCCTAGCACCATCTTATTTAATTTGTCCCTATATATTTATTTATAAAATATATAAAGTCTAACAAAATATACTGAAACTATTTTAAGGGTCAATTCAGACCAATATACTGAACTTAATGATCTGACGTCATCATTTACCTTAAAAGAAATCAAAAGAAAAAAAAATATGACAATTATCAAGTGATACAAATATCCAAAGATAAATAAATGATTTTGACTTTGACTTTGAACAACTTTTCCCAATGAACATATTTTTATTTAATTTCATATTTTTTGGCATTCCATACAAATTCGGATCAGCTGATCGGTCAACTTGTACTGGAGGCCAAAAACTACTTTTCATATTTCTATTAGAAAATTGTTCAGTATCACAGACTTAATTCACCCTTAAAATAGTTTCAGTATATTTTGTCAGACCTTATATATTTTATAAATAAATAAATAAATATATGGGTTATTAGCTTGCTATATGGTTTACAAGTTGTCGGCGGTACAAAAAAGTCGATTTTGAATGAGCCGGTGCTGCCTTTGTCGGCGCGTCGACAGTCTTCAAATCGTTGTCATTTCCTTCACCCCTACATATTTTCGTTTCAGTTCTTCTGACACATGTTTTTTATTGATAAACAAGGTGTCATTGAACCTTTTTGGCAATAATACTATCTGATTGCTGATACCATTCCAAGATACTACTTTGTATGCTTATAAGTACATATTGTTTGTTTTTCGTGTGTGTTAGTGGCTAACACTGGTTTGATAACTGCTATAGGTACCTATAATGATGACAGCCGGTACCAACGGCTTATACATACATGCCTTCTGGAGCACGGAGGAGCTCATTAATTAAATTAAATGACACAGAATTTTTAAATCATGTTTCTTTATAAAAAAGTAAATAATAAGCGGCCAAGTGCGAGTCGGACTCGCCCATGAAGGGTTCCGTAGTAGCAAATAACATAATATAAAAGTCTTGTAGTATGTTTTTTTTTAAATTTTATATTTGAGTTGATTGAATGAAAGGTAAATTGCCGTGTATGATTTATGACGTATTAAAAAAAAAACTTCTTACTAGATATCGTTCAAACCAATTTTCGCTGGTAGTTTTTATGGTAATGAACATCATGTATTTTTTTTAGTTTTATAATTCCCTTATTTTAGAAGTTACGGGGGGGGGGGACACACTTTTTTCCAATTTGGAAGTGTCTCCCGCGCAAAGTATTCGGTTTAGAAAAAAATGATATTAGAAACCTCAATATCATTTTTGAAGATCTATCCATAGATACCCCACACATATGGGTTTGATGAAAAATATTTTTTTGAGTTTCAGTTCTAAGTATGGGGAACCCCCAAAATGTATTGTTTTTTTTCTATTTTTGTGTCAAAACCTTAATGCGGTTCACATAATACATCTACTTACCAAGTTTCAACAGTATAAGTCTTACAGTTTCTGAAAAAAGTGGCTGTGACATACGGACGGACAGACAGACAGACAGACATGACGAATCTATAAGGGTTCCGTTTTTGCCATTTGGCTACGGAACCCTAAAAAGTAACATAAACTAGCAAGACCTAAGGCTTAGCTTAGCAAGTACCTAACTACAAAGCCTATACATTGAAAGCTGCCTAGCCCATGTCTTAGTTATGTAGAAAAATCTTTAGATATGTATTTTTACATACTGATAATACTATTAAGTATTGTAGGTATTATAAATAAAAATTGGTGTTGGCACAAATTCAGATATTCAGGTTCATGCATTTATAATAATGCTATTGCCAACCATTTAACGTCATTGGTTGTTTTCAACGCAACAAGATACCTGTTATAGGTAGCTACTATGTTTATTTCCTTGATGCGTGTCTAGTCTAGTGTTGGCATGAACATACTATCAGCTATTATTTAAAAAATATTAAGTATATGTTGCAATTATAAGGTACGTAGGCACCCAATATGCTGTGTGGTTTCTGGCATAGAACAAATCCATTTAATTTCTTGTGGGGCTTATAAAACATGTGCCATCGCCCCATGTCCAGTTTTAATGGTAGAATTTAAGTTTGCAGCCTCGAGTGTATGACAAAGCTTTTTTGTAAGAAATTGAAGGATGGAAGAAATTTACGCAAACGGATGGCGCCGCGCGGCACCCGATTTTGCATGTTAATCCAGGGTATAAGCTGATAGCTTATACCCTGGATTAACACATGTTATCTTTATTCCGAAAAACGTGAGGTTTCCGTGGGTTTGCCTGTAAAGTATTCTAAGACCTCGTGGGCAACACCTGGCATAACATATAGCAAACGCCGCAATACGCATTTGATTTGGTGACGTCATAAGTACAACACCATTTGGGTGTCGATCAAATAAGATCAACGATGAACATCTGCGAGCAAAAATCTGAACTCATTGCATATTTTCAAGTACAAATCAAGTGGCGAACCCACGCGGAAGATATTCGCGAGCGGATATTAATAGTTTTGTTTTTGTATGTTGTACGGTTTCGATTATCACCTTTAGGCACAAGTATGGCACTTTCCAACGTTAACCCTAATAACTTAACGGCTGAACCGATTTTCATCGGACATAGCTAAAAACCGCAAGGAAATTTGTTTTCACGTGAAAAAAACGCATTGCAATCGGTCCATTTCACAGACAGACAAGCCAAACTTATGACGCCTTTTTTTTTCCTCGGGGGTTAAAACAAACAATGTACGAGTATCTAGTAATACTTACTAGTAAGTAGTCTTGTCATTGATTACATGACCATGATTACCAGTACCATTCACATCGTCATTAGTGATAACAAACATGGTGGCGAGATATCTTATCGCAAAGGTGATGGATGGCATATCTTTAGCAATACATATTAATCCCGTCTTTATCGATTACAAGATAAACTTACAGGGGCCATAAAACGAAACACGATTATATTTTCTCAAGATGTTACATTTATAACTGAATTCCAAATCAGGTTGTAAAGTTGCGTTTTTTTTTTCGTTCGCTAATTATACGAGGACTGGTGGTACGTCTGGACCTATTTGGATTTTTTTTTGTTGGAAGTGGCATACTTGTCAGGTCCCATAGAAATTTTATTAAAATCGCTTGAGTATGTAGTTTAGGAGTAAAGTCGGTTTTTAGTTTTGAAAAATTATACATCTTAGGATCTAAAGGGGGCGAAGCCTACTGTTACTGTAGACAAAGATATTCTGCAAAGACCTAGGCGTGGGTTTGTCGGCGCGGGCGACAAGTACAGTCAGCATCAGAGATACCTGACCCTTCCTCTATCTATATCTTGAATTTTCTCTTAAATTGAAAATAATATTTACATGAAAATGTTTATTGAAAAAGACTTCATTAAAATCTCTCTGAATACACATTTTCATGTTAATATTATTTTCAGTTTATGAGAAAATTCAAAATTTGGGTGGAGGAGGGGTCAGGTATCTCTGATGCCGCTTGTACTAGTTTGAGACCTGCTTTTCATGTCAACCTTATCATTTGATCCTCATTTGTCATTTTTTTAATAAACAACTAATTGGGCAAACACAGTGGCAAATTTCCTAGCAGGTTATGTAAGTTGGAGCTGAAAGCAGCACTTGAACACATTATGGAAGTATGATACTAGCTGACCCGGCGAACTTTGTTCCGCCCGTTCCTATTCCCGCTCCCAGTCCCGTTCTCTTCCCGATTCCGCTCTCATTCCACCGTTGCCGGCGTTGCCGCTGCTGCTCCCACTCCCGTTTCTGCTCACCTTGCACCTTTCCCGTTCCCGTTCCCTTCATACAAAGATAATCCTAACGCGCCTTTGTTTTGTTTTGATAGACGTCAAATTATTGACAGTGGTGATAAAGTGGTTTGTATAGGAAAAGAAAATTGTTGTTTTTGCTTCTTTCCTCGTATTTTAACGTTTTTTTCTCTCCATAAGAACCTTCCTCATTCTTCAACAAACACAACAAAAAAAGAAATCAGCTAAATCGGTTTAGCCGTTTTGAGTTTTGCTCTTAGCAACATTTAAAGTTTTTATTTATATAAGGTGTAACAAAATTAACTGAAACTCTTTTAAAATTGAATTCAGTCCATAATAGTAAACAACTTTTTCCAAGAAACATATGTTGAAAATAAAAAATAAGTTTTGGCTTTCCATACAAACTGGGATCGGCTGATCGGTCAACTTGTATGGAAGGCTAAAAATTACTTTTCATATTTCGATACGTGTTCCTTGGGGAAAGTTGTTCAGTATCATGGACTGAATTCACCCTTAAAATAGTTTCAGTATATTTCGTTAAACCTTATATAGAGATAGACTAGTGAATGCAAGTTAGGGGCGGCAAATATATAAGGCAATTACATTGCCGCAAATGTGTAAATCCGCCACTGGGCATAGGGTGTGATTTGTGTTTAAATAATCTCGTATTTAGTTTCCGAGGAAAATCTTGGTTGGCTCATTCTACAACTCAACGTTCCCCTTTACCTCATCTCACTAAGCCCTTAAATCATCATCAGGTATTTTTGTCTCCACTGCAGGAGCACGACCCTCTCTGTACTACCTGAGCCAAACTTGGCCAGAGCTGCCAGAGGTCTTGGCCTACACTATCCACGCTGGCCATACGGGTTGGAGAGGCCTCATTGATGTTTATAAGCTTTGTTTAGCTTGTATTCCCTAAGTCGCCTTCTACGAGATCCACGGCAGGTCTTGGAGTATTCTAATAATTCTTGGAGTAAGCCCTTAAATAATCAGCTAAAATGAAGAATGTCACCAGTTATTCTTTGTTACAGTTTTTCTGGCGGCGGCGAAACCTCATGGTGAAGCCGCTGCTGAAGGAGGCAGGCATCGGCGGCATCATCCTGGAGAATCCATTCTACGGATTGAGGAAACCCACTGACCAAGTGTAAACACTCATTCTTTTATTTAGTTAAATATACCTAGACTTTATTTAGACAAGCCTGTCTCACTCCCCGTTTAGCCATCGAAAATATACCTACGCGCACCGACCTCCGCGGAGTATAGGGTAGTAGCGCGCCGCCACACCACAGAATACTATTACTCACGCGCCGCTCACTGAATTACTTTTGTGTACATGTAGAACGAGATACCTACTAATTATGAATCGTTAGTCCAAAGTAATAAGAATGAAATTGGTTTGAAATGGATTTTTAGTTATCTAATCGAAAAGGTGCTGAGTTCTGACGCGAGCGAAATTATACCGTGTCGCTAACTATATTAGGTAGATATTTCTTAGAATTCTTTTGCAGAGTATGATTTCTGTACGTGAGTAGTATACTGATTCTGTGATTTAGACGACTTAACTAAACAAAGCTACAGAATAAATAAATAATTATTACTACTAAAAAGAGAATATGTACTTACGTTATTAGGTTCAGAATAATAATTTTTGAATATGAAATTTGCTAAATTAAACCTAGTTATACCAGAGTACTATAGTCCTATTTAGTTTGCACAGCGTGGTCTGAACAATAAAATGTTTAAGTCCGAACATGAGCCAAATCTGTCAAGATCGATTATTTTTTTGGTTGGCCTTGTAAATATGAACAATTCTGTTACCTACCTTAATAGTTTATTCTTAACTTATTAGCGATATTCAACGTGGAAGGGACATACCCGTATTAAATCAAACCACAGGCTACTATAGGCAGTTCACTAGTATACAGAATAAAATAACAGTCAAAAAACAAAAATAAAGTAATTTCCGTACGAAAGTGTGCAGGCGCCCAGGCAATTTGTATGGAATGTCTTTTTTTGTATTGTTTTACTTTTTTATATTATTTTATTATCATTATACTATAGTGATCTAGTATAGCTCGTGGTTAGATTTATTACGGTTATGACCCTTCCACAATGTAAATCGCTAATAAATTTGGAATAAACTAAAAAGGTAGGTAACTGAGTTGTTCAAAATCACAAGACAAACCAAAAACATTATCGATCTTGACAGATTTGGCTCATGTTCGAGCTTAAACATTCTATTAGTGCCATGCGATACGATAAGACATACTATCATAAAGTTTTATTCATTCATCATCAGGTACGACGACCCTCTCTGTGCTATCAGAGCCATACCTAACCTAATACATAAAGTTATCTACTGTAACTGTCGCAGGCGCTCGTCTCTCCACAACGTGTCGGACATCTTTGTGATGGGGGGCTGCCTGATACTGGAGTCGCTGGTGCTGTTCCACTGGTGCGAGCGCAACGGGCTGGGGCCGCTCGGCGTCACGGGCCTTTCCATGGGCGGACATGTAAGTGTTACTGTAGCCAAACGTAATATAATGGTGGTTTACCAATAGGCTGAGTAGGCTACAGCCTACGGCGGCACATTTGGGGGGCGGCAAATTTTAGGCCAATTGCATTACTTGTTTATTACACATATACTTGTGCATTGCAATCGAGAAGGTTGAAGGGCGCTTTTGTAATGATACTTTAGAGATCGCAGATAAAAAGCCTACTGGCGGCAAATGTGTAAATCCGCCACTGATAATCACAACGCCATAGAAACTATTGGAGGGCCTGTAAGTAGGCAAAACTGAAGTTGCGGGTAGGCACACAGAGATGGCAGCACACACGACTAGCAAAAACGTGACAAAGGAAGTGTTAAATATGTTTTTAAAATATTTATTGCGTTTTATATACGTCATATTTAATTAATTAGAAGACTGCTTTATTAAAAAATAGAAATAAAAGATTTCAATGTTTTAATTATTACCATAAAGCGCGATCTAGTGACAAGGAAGAGAAATTATTGTTTATATGGCGATGGTTAGGCATGCTATAGCTATTGGTTGTTATTGTGGTAGGTGTGTTATTTCTCTTATCACTGACACTTGTACTTTGTCGAGCTACCTATAGGCATCTGACGTTACTCGACAGGTTACATTATACCTGTAATAGTCATCATCATCTACCTTATCTCATCCCATTATCTGGGGTCGGCGCAATAGGTCTTCCCCTACCACAGTCCTCTTTATCCCGTCATACTAACATCCACTCCTATTTCCGTATCTTGCCTTACGCATTCCATCCATATTTTTTTGGTCTTGTTCTTTTGGTTGCGTGTTGATGAGACGACACGATTGCTTCCTATATACCATACCTGTAAGAGTAAACCCCTGGATATCGTCCATTAATCATGTGAGGCTTGACTCTAGGACCGATCCTTAGACCGAAATCTGTCCTTAGTAAGGTTTTTAGTAGTGTTTTTAAGTAAAAATGTATTGTATTTCTCCAAAGTTTATACAAATTCAAAGTTGACATTCACCAGGTCTGTAAGGAGACTGGAGCCTGTATTAGGCAAGGCCTGTATCACAGTGTTCCATAGGGCTCTCACACCTGATTGTATGTACAAAGATATATGATTTTTCTTAAATCTGATAGAGGATGGGGTGACATTTAAAGTCCTTCGTGAGTAACGGTTGTATTCTTGTTACAGATGGCGTCTCTAGCAGCTACGAACTGGCCCAAGCCGCTAGTGTTAGTGCCTTGCCTGTCCTGGTCCACAGCCTCCGCAGTTTTCCTTCAGGTACCTAATTTTTTTTAATCTAAACTTAACGTTTTTACAACTAAACAGTAAAAAAAACTTGCTTAGACACAAACAATTTAACCAACAAGTACTTATTAAGAAACGATTTTATTATTACTATTAAACAATTTTTATTATTATGTGCGTCAAGTTCTATTGAAGTTTAAAGGTCGACAATTAAGTTTGTAGATCTCTGTGTCTTAATATGTTTTTGGGCTACATCTAGGAGCACTGAACATAACTTTTCTACGCTGCTATCCTTATGTCTATCGCTCAGAACCGTTTTTGGCTAGATAAAAATAAATTAGCCATCACAGCTTTGCGGTTAGAGAAAACAAAAAAATCTTTTGTGGGTCTCTGCTAGCGCCTCTATAATAAAATTCCAGATGATATAGTAGCATTACCATTATCTAAGTTTAAGACAGCCGTTAAAAATCATTTATTACAAAATGCGTATTATCATGTAAATGACTACATATCATCATCTGAGAAAAATTCTTGGAAATAGTTGACTGCAAATTGTAATTGTATAATTTAAATGTATAGCTTTTTATTTATTTAAGTGTAAATCTGTATTGTAATTGTAACATAGCCCATCAGGCTGGGTAGGGACCAATACTGAACTGGGTTTCTTACGGCGTAATCTTCCTAGCAGTGGTCGTTCCGAAACGCTAGTAGTTTTTAGCTTTTGCACTAAAATAATATTTAAAAAAATGACCTTCAATAAGAGATAAATTTATTCTACATTGAATAATTTTTTTTGACTTTGACTTTGACTTCGAAAGAGAATGACAGTTCTGAGCGACAGAAAAGGATAGCAGTGTAGAAAAGGGCTGTTCTGTGCTGATAGATGTAGCCAAATGATGAATGAGATGTTCCCGTAAGACACCAGCTATAACACAGATTTTAAAATGTGTGCTACAAACTTAGCTGTCGATATTTATTAATAAACCATTTTTTATCACATGAAATTTGCCAATGTTTTATGTATCTACATAATAATTTTAAAAAGAATCAGCTGAATTGTAATATTTTTTTTTGTTTTATTTTTTTAAGTGCTTTAAAATATTTATATGAAATGTTTGACTTGATTAACAGTACTGTAACGATATTTATGCACCTAGTTCTGAAGCAGCGGAGCTCGACCTTGGAGCTATTTCATCACGACCAGCTAAGATGCCCAAACTGTACGGTATATCGTAGGATACGGCATATAACTGCAGAAATTAAGAATATTTCAAAGCAATATATTACTAGTAAAAGCTATTTCGCGCGATATTTAACCGTCTTATTATAAAACTGGGCGAAAATCGAATCGTGTTTATAGGCAATGCGGTTAGCAACCTATCACTATTTTGATTCCTTTTTCCACCTTGCCCACCATCACGCCAAAAGTGGCCTTTGAGTCTTGCGACCCTGCTTAGAGCCGCAAGACCCTAAATGCTCTCTATGTCCCATTAGAAATAAAGACTTAGTAGTATGTATGTACTTATGTATGTTATTAAGAAACACTTCATCATAGTCTCTACCTTTGGGAACTTGCCAGTGAAACGGGCGTGTATGTATATGTGTAATATGTATGTATGTTATTATAAAATACGGACTATAAAAAAGACTGTTTACGGGCGGTATCAATCCACCCTAAACAAATTAACATCTAATAAAATTACACAAACTCACCTGTCAATGTCAGCTTGATTTGGGCGGATAATGGTTTAAACCTGTTATAAAGTCCGTGTTCTATAATGAGACGGTAACAGTTTGCTTGTCCAGCTATTGCCCTCTTTCACATTTTTTATACTACTGGTTGGTAATCTTTTACGAAATAAAATATAAAAATACTTACTCTTTCTAATATACCTCAAGTATAAGACTCTGGACTGGATAAATCATTATAGTGCTAGCAAATACCTAGTCACAAACTACCTAGCCGACGGAATATCGCTGATCTAAATAAAGCTCCTGCTGATTTTTAAAAAATAAATCAATATTTTACTTCAATTCCAGGGTGTAATGTCTCAGTCAATAAACTGGGACCTCCTAGAAGACCAGTACCTCTCAGACGGCGCCTACAGGGAGAAACTGTCCAAAATGGTGACCATTGTAGACGAAGCTTTCCTCGCCGGTAAAAAATTCGCACAAACATACTCGCAGAAAGTCGAAAAAGACAAACAGACAGACGCACAGCCAGACAAACACGCGAATGTAGTGAATAGTGATAAAGACGATAAAGACCTAGATATAACATACAAAGAATCAAACGGTGCCAAAATCGAATCTGTGGGTATTATAGATTTAACGAAAAAAGTCCAAGATATGAATGACGTACCTAAAAATGTCACAAGTAATGAAGCTTTCGCCCAAATGCAGAGGCTCAGTGAGGAGCTCAAGAAATTGTTAGAAGAAAACAAAATTACCCAAACGCTTTACGATAAGTTAACCTCCAACGAAAAATTCCAACTAGACCCGGATGACATAGACAATATTAACAAATTAAATAAAGAAGACGTTAAAGAACTCATACTCAGATATAAAATTGGTAAGTTTTATTTATTATTGTTTTAGTCTGAATGAATCTTGCATGATTCAAAATAATAATAATTTAAAACTCAAACAATTTTATCTATAAGGGAGTAGTTATACCTAGCGTTGCTAGCGCAGCGCTACGAGCGCGACAGCTGTCAAATCGATGAATTTGTATGAAAATGTATGGAATGGATTATACCTCGCGCTCAGAGCGCTCTCCTAACGCTCTCCTAACGTTCTCCTAACGCTCTCCTAACGCGCGTCGAGCGCGCGCTTTGGGAGCGTTGAAAGCGCAAATAATGTCATTTGTGAGTAGTAGGGTGACTATGCAGGCAGGTGGTAATCTAAAGAATGTTCCTTTCCTTGGTCGCGCGACTCGGGTGTAGGTAGACGAGTATTTTCGGACATACATTGTTATACTTACATACCTATATGACCTACATCAGAGTATATTTCAAATAGGTACCTAATACGCAATAGACAGTATATGAAATATACCAACTATGTATTACTTGCGTCGGATCATATTATCATTTAAGTTACAGATCAAATAGGTACTAGGAAATCAAAGAAAATGCCGGAAACGTGTTTTTATTTGATTTGTGTGTGAATTTTTAATAACAAGTAAGTATAGTATAAAAACAACATGTCGACAAATATAACGTGAACTCAACAGCCACAGTGTAGATCTACACGCACAAATTATACGCTACGCATTGTATAGGTATTTTCTTTTGGTTTTCTTTCCATTAATTATTAACTGGTTTTTGCAAATTACGTTACCTTGACAACGCATATATTGTCACCAAAAAATGCATCATGTCATGTAGGTATAAATTAAAAGAGAATTTAGTCTCTCGATTAAATTCTCTTTATTTGCAATTAGAAATGGAATGGACTTTTACCCGACTTCCTAAATATGTATTGAGTTTATTTTTACCAAATTGTATATATCAATATATTATGTAGGTATACATGCTTAGAATAGTGGATGACTTTGTTTTTCGTATATATAATGGACCAATACTGATGGTAGATTTTTCAGGTTGCATACGAGTAAAAGCTTTAGACAAAATTGACTATTGGGACCAGCGTTTTAAACGTGCTTTCTACAGCACACAGGAGATCGATTTTTTCATGCTCTTGTGGTCATCTATCCAAGTCGGATAGTGGATAAAAAATAGTACAGAAATGTGGACACCCTCCGAAGAAAAGCGCTCATCAAGCGCTCTGCGAACGCTAATCGAACGCGGATTTTTTGATGACATGTGTTTGACACCTGTCACGCCAGGAGAGCGCTGGAAGCGCTGCGCTTCTAGCGCAAATCTAACGTAAAGTCAACGCTAGGTATAACTACTCCCTTAGGCATCGGATCTTATCAATCTATCGCAGGTTGACTGGTAGAGATCCCTAAATCGTATAAGTCCGCCTATGTATAAATAAATATATATAAATAGGGACAAATTACACCGATTGAGCTAGCCCGAAAGTTCGAGACTAGTGTTATGGGATACTAACTCAACGATACTATATTTTATAACAAATACATATATAGATAAACATCCAAGACTCAGGACAATTTGAAAAAGGCCATTTTCCAACTTGCCCTGACCGGGGATCGAACCCGGGACCTCTGAGTGGCGGACTAGCATGGTGACCATTACGCCACGGAGGTCGTCGAATGTAATTTGCTCTTTCGCTGTCGTCTTATGTACGCATTTGTTTTGGTACAATAAAGTTATTATAAACAAAAAAGACTTTAAAATGTCATTTACTTTGTTATTATAATATTGTCATTATGATCCCGAATTTCACGTGTAAGAACTTACAAGTACAAGACTGATCAAGTTTCCGCCTCAGACCAAATAAAAACTGAGGTTACCACGAGAAGTAATACTAGAATATCACGCTAATAAGAATTTTCTGAAAATTACGTTAATATTATTAAGTCTTTGGACAACAATGTACTAATTTTACTGTACGCCTGCCAATGGGAGACAGGTTAGTAGGTATGCAAACAAGACGGAAAACGTTAAAGTAGTTAAATTTGCTATGCTTTGCTGAAAACTTTTAATCGTTTCTTTTTTCAAACGTTTTTTTTTATTACTCATTTAATTAACTATTTTTGATTGTCTATTCATTTTCACTAACTTTCTTTTTCGACACTTACATCTAAAATTTGAAGTTCCTAGACTAACTCAAGAATATATAGATATTGATTTTTTTATTTTTTTTGTTAGCCATGCATGTTCACTGCTGTGAAACGGCCTCCTTTTTAAAATAATTTATGGTAATTTTAATATATTCGTCGATAAAAATTTGTTCAAGGTTACGCATGACTTACAGCTTAGAATTACTTTATGAATTTCAAACATATTTATCTTTATATTACTATTATTTCAACAGAAAGTTTAAGAAGCGAAACAGAGGGCATTCTAGAAAATATAGATCAAAACACAAATCCAGAACCAAACATAAAAGCAGAAATCAGTGAAGTGGAAACCGAAAATCCACACCCGGGCCTCACGATAACACAACTAGAAGGAACGGTAACTGAAAAACCACAGCCCGACGTCACGGCGACTGAAAAACCCCTAGACGGCACGGTATCGATGAAGAAGTCGGACAAAAAATCGTGGTACGTGTCGGATCTGACGTCGGATCTGTGGGTGAATCTGCCGTTCATGAAGTCTAGCGGGAAGAAGATAGATATAAGCAAGATCCATTGGAGAGACAGGGAAGCACTGCAGTTCATGAGGGGTATTATGGACGAGTGTACGCACCTCAGTAACTTCTCTGTGCCGTTTGACACTTCGTTAATTATTGGTAAGTATTTCTTGTTATTTATTAATTAAAATTTAATTGATCCATAATTGACAATAGATAGTATGAACGTATTTTTTTTTATTTGCTGTATAAAATACTTATTAACCACAATATAAAAATATGAAAGAATTTAAAAAATCGATCATAATCGGCGACGAACTTGTGATACTTAAAGTTTCAATTAGAAAGAGAAGTCCGATATGGACTGGTGACGTCAACGTCCATGTCATCTATACATTTGCCATAGAGAATAGCGTTTTTGCGAGCGAGATAGACGTATTTTCGTAAATTCGTTATATCTCGTTCGTATTTTATTTTTATTTATTTTTTGTTTCCACTGTTAGAACTTCACTTTTGAATGTTTTTGGATAAATTGGTTAGATAACACATATTTTTTCATGCATATGCCTTACTAGCCGAAGCCTTCGAAGACTTCGTTCAAAAGGGAACTGGTTTTATAGCGACGGGAAATTATTAGCTGCGATTTGTAGCGTTGATCGATAAAAGAGATACTTATTGTTGTTTTTGTTTAGATTAATTTTACAAAAAATCTCCACTGGAGTTAGAAGTATTTTCTAGCAAGCTATCTATGTCCCGATTGCAGATAATGGTATAGGGATAAAGACATGATAATCGAAATAGTGATGGGTAAAATAATCAAACACAATGCGCGGGAAGAGTAGCAGCTGATAAATTCTGAGGTTTTTTTCTCCCAGACCGGCATGGAAGAAATAAAACCGGTCAAGTGCGGGTCGAACTCAAACACGAAGGGTTCCGTACCACTATCTATACAAAATCCCCACACTGGCTGAAAACAGACAGACTGACAGTGGAGTCTTAGTAATAGGACCCCTTTTTACCCTTTGGGTACGGAACCCCAAAAAGTAAGCAGTGATTGAATGTTCACGTTTGTCGTGTAGCGGTGTGCGCGAAGCACGACGCGTACGTGCCGCGCGAGGACGTGGGCACGCTGGAGGAGATCTGGCCCGGCGCGGAGGTGCGCTACGTCGACGCGGGGCACGTCTCCGCCTACATCCTGCACCAGTCGCTGTTCCGGTCAGTGCTAAACAACGAGCCACATCTGATACTTTTATAGCGTTCTGTACCCACGGGCAGAGGCGGCGTAAGGCGCGGGCGGTGTGGGCCACCGCCCGCGGCCTCGCAGTGCAAAGGGCCTCGCGCCTCACAGACGAAAACAAATTTGAACAAGTTTTGCCCACGGGACCCTTTTACTTCATCATCAGTATCATCATCAGATCTTTTAGTCTCCACTACAGGAGCACGACCCTCTCTGTACTACCAGAGCCATAGTTATACTTCGTGAACGCGTTACTCACGTATAGAGTCAGCTACTGTGGACATGTTTCGACATCCGAGGGTCTTCATCAGGGCGAACGTGACTACAGGCCCGAACTACGCACCGGCTCGCTCCAGTACACGGTGGTGGTTGCTGGTTAGCTGCGTCAAGGACTCCCGTGGACGTTCTGGGAGCCTTAATTTCCTCATCATCATCTGCGGCTAGTGATAGCTAAATTGGAATTAGATTGGCTAAAGCTGCCAGGAGACTTGGCCTACACTCTCCTCGCTGGCCAGACAGGTTCGAGAGGTCTCATTGATGTTTGTAAGCTTGTGTATTACTTCATTGTTTCTTTTAATCAAATAGCGTTCTTATTGTCAGTTTTCCATTAATAAATCTCAAATCATGTTCAAATTAACACTTTCTCTGTCACTTTTTTGCTAGTGCTGTGAGGCTACCCCGCAAATCCAGTTTTGCCTTCTTACTAGCCCTCCAATAGTTTCTATGGCATTGGGTATCTATCTGTTACGTTAGTAATTATATTATCTTTGATATAGGTTAGTTTTACATAACTACATAGTTACTTCATAGTCTAAATAAGAACTAAATCGGTTTAGTTTTTCATTGACAATTTCCCTATCTTCCATAGGTATTCGGGTCCTTTTTAAAAATCCTCATCGACAAAATGTTGCTATATTCTAGGGCCTGCATAAGGGAGGCGTTCGAGCGGTCGAAGAAGAAGTGGAAAGACGGCAAGCACGTCAACTGACGACAGCACATCATGCATCAAATACTGTGTATTTACATTCACCCAGTGTCGCGTTTAGCTTTCGATATTCCAAATTGTCTCACGCTTTATTCATAAGTACGTAAACTAAAGTGATTTTAATTGGTCGAAGTGGGTAAAAGTAAAAAGAAAATATAGAACTTTTTTTAAAATGTCTCTATCATCAGTCACAGGAACTGCACTGCTGGACATAGGCCTACCCAAAGTTTGCAAAAACGACTGATTAAAAGCGACCTGCATCCATCAATTTCAAGCGCCGTATGAGCCAGGTATCACAACACTGCTCAATAAAATTCAGATTGAACTTTTAGTACTTTTCTATATATTATATAAAATATGAGACGTCGTTTTGACTTTGATGAGGCCGACTTTTCTTTGGTTAAAACAGTTTGTTTGTTTGTTTGTAATAACTTTATTGTACTATGAAAAACACAATGAGGCGATTTCTTTAAAAAAAAAATTAGTTCCCTCACGTGACCTAGATGTCGCCAGCAATCACATAAATAGATCTGTCAATGTCTAATTCATATAAAAAGTTCATAGTGAGAGTTTGTCTTTGGAATCAAAGAGAATATAATCACTACGTTTTGGAATATTTAATATTTTTATTTTATTAAATTCAGTTAAAAATATATTTTTGTTTGTAAATATGTATTTTTTACTTTAATAATAGCAAAATTCAAGATTGGTTAATTAATTACAAATTTACTACAAGTATTGAACCAAACGGCCTCTTTCATTTTTGACGGAACGATTTCAAACTCTTAAGCGCCATCTTTTGACAATGTTTTTAACCTCATTTTTTTTTACTGGAAAACGCCTCATTACATTCGAAAACAATAGAATAATTGACAACGGCGGTCTTATCCCAGTGGAATATCTTCCAGTCAACCGGTGAATAAGAAGAACAGTTATTATTTGTGTCATGATGTAGATCGTATGGAGAGTAAGATAGGGTTATTTTAACCTCTTTAGAAATCTAAAACGAAAAAATCTTCTCGTTTAAAAAAATAAATAAAATCTCCAGTAAAAATTGAATAATAAATAAATTTAAAGGGACAAATCTTATAATATCTACCTCTGTTCACTTTTACCCACAAACGACATACGACAGTTGCTCAAACTATTTTCAGAGTGTACTATGATGAAAGGGTATTTAGGGTTAGAGGATCTAGTCCGAAAAGTGTTTTTTCATAAACATTTCTCAACCAGACTGACTTTTATCTGAAACTGGTATGTAATTTGCACACGAATTTCGAAGAACGATTCATTTTATATGTCAGCTTTAGACAGCCAATGTTTTAGTGCCATAGATGGTAGAAGACTGTGGCGCCACTTTACCTTTACCTAACGCGCAACGTTGCATTAAGGAGGGTAGAGGTAAGGAGAACTATCTCATATGGGAGAGCTGTAAATAACATTTCCAAATCCTTCCAGAATGGCGCGAGAATAAAAAGAGTGTATGAAATGAATTTATATGCTGACGGAATGAAATCTGCTGTGTGAGACAACGTAGTAAGTAATATAATTTTAGTGTTTTTTTTTTAAATTAATGTTTAATATTAAAAAGCTTTATTAAATAAGACAACATTGAGAATATTTGTGCTTTATAATTTATCAAAACTAAAAACACCTAATTACACAACCGATTTTTAATAAAATTTCTATGGGACGACCTGAAAAGTATGCCCTTTCAAACAAAGAAGTGCTCCTTACCTCTAAACTGAATTACAATCTCGTCGCGGACGAAGCGTAATTACATTTTTTATGTTAGAAACCAAATTTAACATAGTGGATCTACAATCTGCAAATATCAAGGTGCTATATATTTTCACATGAAAATATTTTGTTAACTTTTATTATAAATCAAAACAGAAGTTCGACAAATTTCAAATTGCTAGTGTTCTTAGCTAGTTCTAGTTTTTAGTTTACAACACATGAGATTAAGTAAATACATATATTTTATTCTACATAGACGAACTTGCGACATCTACACTCTACACTACACACATCCTGCCTACAGGTGATTTGCGTGTGACTATTTGTATTAAATTTTGTACGAAACAACAAATTGTAATACTAAGCAAAAAATAAGCCCGAGATTTGTAAACTTTTTATGAAATTCAATAGTTGTCTCTAAATTATTATCGGAAAAATTTGTCCTTTTATACACATTTTTATAAAAAAAAATACTTTTAAGTTTGGAGTTGATATAATGGTTTGTAATTTTCTGTTACGTGTATGTATACACTGAGGGCGATAAAGAGCTATGGCAGCTTTCCATACATCATATTAGTTAGTAACCAAAGTTAGCGTCTATAAATGAAATATACCTTGTTTAATAGAACACATTTTGCTGATTCTAAAGGTAAAAATATCGTAATTATAGGAGGCCAGGTTCTTGAGTTATTGTGCTTAGAAGTTTTATAGGTTATGTCATTATTAACCATTTATTTAGTATACATCTGCATGAGTTATTCATTTATTGGTAAATAAAACTGAAGAAACTCGATGGCATAATAATCTTTACGTCCATTAGTAACATTATCTACGATTACGCAAGTTAAGCAACGCCAGATGTGGGTCCAACTCAGATTTTTGACCACAAAATATCATAAGCTCCTCCCTCTGTGCATTGCATAGAGGGACACGGCTTTTTTTCATGAGAAAGATATCAGACGTTAAAATCAGATGCGCATATGCAGCTTTAAACATCTGCTATCAATACATATTGACTATTTATTTAGTTAAATCAAAGAAAAATACAACACGACTGCCTTCACAAAAATATATAGCCTATGTCACTCGGGGGGACGTAAAGATTCTAACTATACCACCCATAGAAATCGGTTCAGCCATTTAGAAGTTATGGTAGAATAAATAAACACACATACATACGTGAACTCTGAACCCACTTGACCAAGCATTTTGCTGATAGTTCTCTGTGACATTTTGGCGAAGCAATTGCGGTTAAACGGGTAACCGCATATATATTTTATTTTATGGTGCATGAATAAATAAAAATGATTTATATAAAAATAACTCTAAAAATAATACACTCCTTTTTTGGGCTGTCGTGTAAAAAGTTACTCATGAGCTGATGATTCATGAATATAAAAAAAAACTCTAAAAACAATACACTCCTTTTTTTGGGCAGTCGTGTAAAAATGAACTGACGACGGACGTGGACGACGGTTTCTTAATATCGAAATGTCAAATGTCATGTTGTATTTGAACGTCTCTGAATGGCAGTCTTTTAGCCAGCGCCCAGTCCTACTTTAATGTCAAAAGGAGTTTTTAATGCTGTACTTTATTTAAATCCATATAAAAATAAATATTAACAAGCAAAAATAGTATTATATAAATTAATAAACCATATTAATCTCTTCATCTATTTAAAACAATCATGTTTTTGTCTTGGAAAAAATATTTATTAAGTCTGGCAACCTTGTGGCTTTCTGACAAACCAAGGAAATGGTCATTACAGAAAATCGATTAACATGATAGCTATTTTTAATTTTATACATCTTTACCTGGCTTTATCTAAATACGACTAATATATAGAAAATCATATAAAAATATTTTATTAATTTTGGTTGTAATGAGTTTTTAAGACGCTTTTACCGCACTTAACTAAAAATCTGCCATAGCTCTTTATGTCTCAACTTGCAGAAACTTTATAATACATTACATAAATCGAGGATCAGAGATTCAGTTTTTGCAATGACTAACATTGAAAATTCAATCTAGGCTAGCTTTTATACTGCGTTATTTGTCCTTAGTGTCCAATATATTTATTCAAACATACTCATGGTACGAAATCATGCCGATCCTTTATAGTTTATAATAGCAACCATATAAAATAACTTGCTTTATGTCTAACTCAATATTTTTAAATAATATTTTTATGGCTTTTGGCTTCAAACGCAGTACCTAATTAAGTTTGTTTTTTTTTTCAGTAGATAATTGCAAATATAGTTTATTTAATTCCTCTGTGAGTACAAAGTTAGTTTCGAGTATGTTTTAAAGTTATAAACGTGCAATGCTTTTTAGATGATATTTATTATAGAGAAGGGTGTGTACATAAGATTTATTCTCTATTGAGAGTGTAAAGTGTAAAATGTATTTTTGTAATAAATATTTGTTGTTATTAAAATGTGTTTTATTGAAATGTATTCGAAACAAGACGAAAGTGTACTTATGCAAGTCTCGCACGTTGCCGCACGCATTCAATGAAGGCTCAACTCACACTGGCACAGAGTTCAAGCGCCACGTTGCGTCACTAAAGGCCTGCGCAGACGACGGAGTTTTTTCCGCGGCGGAGAAAAAAGTACGCTCCGCGAGTAAAAAGTCCGCCGCGGATTTACCGCGAACTCAACGCACACGTATCGTCGTACATACGTACGTCACTCTTGAGCGCACAACGCGGACTAAAGTCCGCCATGTGCGTTGCTTCGCCTAGTCACACGAATTCTATTTTTTTCCGTACTTTTGTCCGGTCCGCTCCCTGCATGTCCTCGGTTATTCGGGGACTTTTTTTACGCGGTACTTTTAATCCCTCGTTTGCGTTACTTGATACAGTTGTTAGCGATCTATTTTAGCAGACAAAAAAGTCCGCGGACAAAAATCCCTCGTCTGCGCAGTAGGCCTTTATTTAAACTACAACGAATGGTCGGATCACAGCGCTGGACTAAATTTGTGAATTTATATAAAGTCTAACAAAATATACTGAAACTAGATATAGTTTAAGTGTGAATTCAATCCGTGATAGTGAACAACTTTCCCCAACATATAGCAAAATAACAACAATTATTTTTGGCATTCCATAAAAACTCTGATCAGCTGATCGGTCAACTTGTATGGGAGGCCAAAAATTACTTTTCTTAATTCGATACGTGTTCCTTAGGGAAAAATTTTCAGAGTCATGGACTAAATTCACTCTTAAAATAGTTTCAGTATATTTTGTTAGACCCCTTAAGTACCTATATATCAGAAATTGTCGCGTAACTGCGCCCGAGAATGCGCGGTGACGTGCGAAACCGCTCGACTCCAGCCAACCGAAAACGTACGTCGTCGCAAGATTCCATACTTTCATAACAAAAATGTGTACCTTAATGATAGTAAAATAAGAGATAAATGTACTCTATGCGAAAAACATGACGCTTGCCAGTGTAAGTTAAGCCTAATAGCTCCTCTATTGGCAAAGACAGGTGAATACAGTTTTCAGTAAAACAATTCAAGATTTTATTTTATTACTTTTTGACCATAATTAGTATACATACCCATACCAAATTCAGCTCTCGTCCTTATAGTCTATTCCTCTCCCTTTCCCGTTCCGAGCGAGAGAGCAACGGAACGCTTCATCATGAGCTAGGTAGTAGGTCACCTCATTTCATCCCCCTAGGGGTTGAATTCTGTAAAATCCTGAAACACTTTTTTACTGCGCTTTAGACCCCCGTTTCACCCCCTTAGGGAATGAGTTTAAAAAAATCCTTTCTTGGTGCACCCCTAGACCTCAAGGCACCTAACTACGTGCTAAATTTGGAGTCTAGTCTAGAACCTGCGGTTTCAGCTGTGCGTTGATCGATCAGTCACTATTTATGTATGTCAGCCAGTCAGTTTCTTTAATTTATAGCTTTAGACTTAATTTTTGAATACTACTAAGTATATAAAACTTTTCGTTAAACCACATTTACATAAATATATTTCGCTGTAAATGTTTGAGCTCGGTGGCCCGGCGGGCCTCGGGAGTGCGCATTACTAGTGCCTTCGCATGTAAAGTGACACTAGGCTTGGTTCGCACTTGGATGGGTGACTGACCAGTGACATAAATATTCCTCGAGCTCCTCCGTGGTTCGAGTTCGTAAGCCGTTGGTCCCGGCTGTTATTATACAGATGCCATTAGGCAGGTCGAAAAATATGACACCAGAGTTGGCCACATACACACACAATATATAGTTGTAGCAGCAACACGTCCATCTTGTACGCTGCCGTACGACTAACTAATACAGATGATTGTATAGACAGATGAAGTGCTGATCAAAGATGAACTCACGAGCAACGATGACTGCCGTTAGGCTAAAAGGCTGACGCCAAAAGCCGTAAAAATATTATAAAAAAAAAAAAAAAAAAAACGATGACTGCCGATAGTGTACTGGAGACTTTAGACAAGGCAATTTAAACTACTTTTGAGATTGGTAGAAAAATTAAACATGGTATACAACAAATAGTCTTTTATTCAGAATCACTCGTTTACAACCACGAAATTCCGATAAATAAAAAATTTACTGAAATAAAAATTCACCGATTGGTGGCAGACTGTTGCAAATACTTTCTGAAACTGTAAAATATTAAAAAAGAAAACGTTTATCTGTAGAACATTTTTGGTTAAATCTCGGTAAGAACAGGTCTTTAACATGCATAAACATAATAAAAAAAAAAACAATTATTCTTTTTCTTATCCTTTAACTAAATCATAATGCTAAAATGATTTAACCCTAAACATTATATATACATAATAGTTTTTATGAATTAACTGTGATAGAAAAGCTTATTGACCGCGCGGTACCAATCAAATTTATTTATGAATCTCTACTTATTGCTTCAAATCCGACATATGTACAAAAATCTTCCAATGTACTATAAAATCAAAAGACGATGCATGAGTTGTAGACATAAGTAGGAAGTGCTTTTATTGTTGTTAAAATAAAATAAAAATGCGTTTATTACAAAAGTAACACCTAATTTATATTGACTGAATCAACAAAACATTTGCTCGACAAAATTAACACAAGCCTTTTGACTTAAAATCTATGGTGTAAAGGTAAGCTATCAGTAAATTTAATAACTCGCAGCGTGTACCTAAAATGGTGTTATATTTCAATCCAAAACAGACTCTATCCATCATTACATAACACTTAATGTTGCTTGACACTGGAACGCGGACATGTAGTTCCGTATGTCGACGGTTTTGGAGTTAACATACAAAAATTTCGGGTCTCGCGGATCTAATCAGACAGAGCCTAAGACTGCAAGACCCAAAGGGCACTTCTAGCTGATGGTGGTCGAGACCAAAATACGTAGTGATGGGTTGTTAGCATCGCATATTTAACATGACTCGCATTTGGCCCAAATACGATTTTTTGTAAGGCCTAATTCACACTGGAACGGCAGCGGCAGGCAGTGTACTTTCATTGTTAAACCATAACCGTATTGTTATGAAACTGGGGTTCGAGGTTTGGAGAGAAACGCCAAAGTATGTATGAGGGTTTTTATTTACTTACTACGGAATCCAAAGGTTGACACGTGAAGATGATCTTCCTGATGTCTAAGGTCCAAGTCGCGTAGAAACTGAAGTTCAGTATCTCGCCAAGATGTTGCAGGTACTTTTATTTGTCGCAATTAGGTAGGTTTTCTTCTCTTCGGTTCGCTTTGATAGCTCAGACTGAACTGGCGTGACGCGCAATCGATCGCCTTTTTTATGGGCAGATATAGAAGTCTACATTATACTCGATTATTCCCCGTACTTGACGACATACTCGATGACGGGAAACGTCGAGGCACCTGTGTGGTTGTGAATCGAAAACCAGGCAAACTAGCCTTTATGCAGTAAAGATATAAGGCCTAGTTTAGCTTGCACCATTCTGACGTATTTATATACTGTTCTATCCTGCGAACATTCTGAATCTATGTCAGTGGCGACACAATATTCACCTGTATTATATAAAAGCCTCGCGGATGCCAGCAGCGTCAAGCTTCCACAAGCTATTCTATGCATTATATTGATATAAATAAAGGTGACTATGGTTTGACAGTAAAGTAGGCTGCCAGGCGCCGCCGTTCCGGTGTGAGATAAGCCTAAAGGTCCAGCAAGCACAACGATGTGTGGGATATCGCACGCACATAATCATTTTCCGCAATCATTAAAAGCTAGATTTGCCCTAAGGAATGAGACAATGAGTAAAACATTGCTATTTCTTGAGTAATAAACTTCTGAAGTCACTGTTACTGAGCGGTCGTTTCTCGTCACCGTTGGAATGGTCGCCGTTGGCTTTGCTGGTCGACGGCCTTTGTAGCACGCTGGGGATGAAACTGCTCAGTTGTGTCCGCCGCCTGACAACATACATATAATGATTTTTTTATTTAAACACCATTATAATGCTCTTTTAAGTGGGATATAATGCTTATCATCATCATTTCGGCCGCAACGTTAATTACTGGACAATAAAACATAGCGCTTGTAAAAGTGTACTAAATAAACATTTTAATTTTGAATTTGGCCTCTCTCAAGGATTTCCCGATGAAGAAATGACCGATCTAGAGCAGCTTGCATCCAGCAACTCCAGTTTTGCCTGCTAACGGGACCTCCAATCGTTTTTATATTGTTGATTATCTGTTACGCGAGTAATTATATATCTTTGGTATCGTATAGTGTACAGTCAGCATCAGAGATACCTGACCCCTCCTCTATCTATATCATGAATTTTCTCTTAAACCGAAAATAATATTTACATGAAAATGTATATTCAAAGAGACTTCATTAAAATCTCTCTGAATACACATTTTCATTATTATGTTTAGTGAACGGGTTACTCACGTATAGAGTCCGCTACTGCCGACATGTTTCGACCTCATCCGAGCCGGTGCAGTGTACGGGTCTCTAGTCACATTCAAAGTAAAGACCTCCGGATGAGGTCGAAACATGTCGGCAGTAGTTGACTCTTTGCGTGAGCAACCCGTTCACTAAATATAATAAAGTTTGAATCTCACGTTAGTTTTAATGCGGGTTCAGTCTATCTCTGTCACAAACGCAACGTGCGACAGAGACAGGTGACCCGCAACGGAGTTTGTGACAAAGATAGACTGAAACCCGCCGCGTGCGCCCGCGTAACTTAGCGAAGACCCTAATGAAGGGCTATACATACATGCCCCCTCCCGCGTCCCTCTTGGGGAGGCCGAGGCTGGCGGTGGGCTGCGCGCGCGGCGGCGGCGCGCTCAAGGCGACATCTATGGCGCGCGACTCGAGTTGTAGGCCGTTGGTCGCCGCCAGCGCCGCCGCCGCTGACTTATCGTCCTCGTACTCGATGTACGCGAGCCCTTTCGGTTTGCCGTCCCTGGGAATGGAATAAACAGCGAATGAGAGCTACCGTTTTATGTTTATCAATATATGTATTTGTTATAAAATATAGTATCGTTAAGTTAGTATTCCATAACACAAGTCTCAAACTTACTTTGGAGCTAGCTCAATCAGTGTTATATGCCCCTGTATATTTATATCTTTGTTTTGTGCTCACCAGTTGGCGCCACGTTGAGTAAGGTCCAAAGTACGGCAGTCAAAATCATTATGCACGCGATAAACTTTTTATATTACTGTACTAGCTGGTGCCCGCTACTTCGTCTGCGCAGTATCTTTATAAATTGTAGCCTAGTTTTTATACAGTGCGACTGACTTCTGACCTCAGCAACTCAACGGGTAAATCAGAACCAATCCTTGGGTACTAACCATAACAGCACACCATAAAAAATATCGAGCACTGTGTTGCGCAGTTCCGTTTTGTTCGGTAAAAAGGTGGACATAAATTTTCGAACGATAAAACTGTTTCATAGCAGTGGCACAAGTGTACCATTTTAAAACATTCGCGTGTTTGTAAGAAACATTTTAGTTCAGCCCTGACGATTATGCGTTTCCTAAAGAAACAAATGCAGAAAATCGAAATTAAAAATCTTTTATCCGTGATAACATTACGTCCATTCTTGTTCAGACACTTGATCTATTGTGACAAGTCAACTTTATATACTTTCATCACATTCCCAACAAAATTATTATTTCTATTATAGTCTTAGTCTGTCAAAGAAAGGAGCAAATATACAAAAGCGGACTTATCCCATGTAGAAATCTCTTCCAGTCAACCTGCCATAGATTGAGAGGATATTTACTCTTAATCTTGAATTTAGTCAAACATATCACAAACTCACTTGAACGTAACGACTCTGACATCGCTGAGCTTGCCATATTTGTCGAAGACCTCTGCCAGCGCCTTCTTCGTGCAGTAGGAGAACGGCAGGTTTTTCACGAACAGCTTATTCTTCTCGGCCGTGGTGGCGTACTTGAAGCCCGGCTTGGTCTTGTTGGCCGCGTACCGGGAGAAGAACATCGGCCGCCCGTCCAGGGGCGACCGGTCGTCTTTTAGAGCTTTGTCTACGGATTCCTGGGAATAAAAACATTGTAAATAAATATATTGAGATAAATTACACTGATTGAGATAGCGCCAAAGTTCGAGACTTGTGTTATCAGGCACGTGCTTTCCATAGAGACTCAAAGACATTGTCTACCCGGAGGTTCCCTAATATATGCGCATTTTTTTATTTAAAAATAAATTATAATAGGCCCTATTTTCAAATAAACGCGCGCTTTCCTGTCCATCGCGCCATATGCTGGCTACGTACTCGTTTACTGAGGGTAGGTATACGTATATATATATATACGCAGTACTCTAGGCAGCTACCTAGAAGACAATTCTCCATAGTGTCTCGATTTACACACATTCACAGTGCACGGAAAGGAATTTGCATCTGTAGTCTGATCGTCTACGTATTTCATCGACGCACACACACACGCGAAATTTCCGCACACATAACCAATATCTAAGACAAGAGCTGATGCATGCCATTTTTAAAACGCGTCAGTCATAAACAAAGCTAAGTTTTGTATGGAAAAAACCATTAGGTTAGTGAAACGCTGATTTTCAAAAATGGCCCTTAAAAAGCTAGTTCTATCTCAATAATTAACGTTTTTTTATGTCTTTTCACTTTTGACCAATAAGGAACGATATCGATTTCGAGCCTTTTCATTTGTTCCGTGATGCATTCCGTGATAAAAACTTGAAAGTTATTGGTTCTCGCTTGTGTTACGCTACCAATTTAAATACGCGGAAGATTTTCGAGGATAAAATAAAATTACGTAAACTTTTGTGTTAGTCGTATATATATATTTGATATTTTTTCTTGTCCAATGATAATTATTTGCATTGTTGCATTACAAATGATTACGATCTGCTCTGTACTTTGTTTGCGATATCAATGAAATTAGGAGAAAAACTTTATTACCGCTTTAAAACTACGCTTTAATGCAATGGAAAGTTTTTCATGTAAAAGTTGTGCGCCAGGTGTTTGATTGCTAACTTTTGAGGATAAAAGAGCAATAATCATACTTAAATGGCCGATGCCAGCCTATTTTGGATTTCAATAAAACAAGCGGTAAGCTAAAAAGAACATTTAATAGTATTAAACAACATGACGCGTATAAGTGACTCTCGGGATGTAAACACACTAATACGGTCAGTTCAGTCAGAGAGTTTTTTTTTGTCTCACTGCTGGGCAAAGGCCCCACAATTAATCTATCCTGCAATAATCGGTAATGCACGTCCCTGTGTGTTATGGGATACTAACACAACGATACTATATTTTATAGGTCTTACTAACGATCCTTATGAAGTGGCCTTTGGCTCCAAAACCAATAAAAAATCACCGTGTATACATAAACCGGAGAGCATGCATGAAAAGAGTAATGCATGAGTGTTGACGAAGCAAAAGAGGTTTGCAAGGATCGTAGTAAGTGAGATCCATAGTCTCTGCCTACCCCCATGGGAAACAGGCGTGAAAATATGTATGTATGTACATAAACATCCAAGCAAGACCCAGGGCAAATTGAAAAAGGCCATTTTCCAACTTGCCCTGACCGGGAATCTTACCCGGAACCTCTGCGTGGTGGAAAAGCATGGTGACCACTACGTTGTCAAACATCTCTTCACTAAAACGTGAACTAAAACATTCACATAGTATTTCGCCTATAATTGTGAATTCTCAGCAACCCTTTGCCTAATTTGGCTCATGTTTTAATTTGTATGAAGTACATACTAATGACTTCATAGTTTCTTAGAGTCAAACAACACTGTTAATATTAATAAATCAAAAATTTACCTTAGAAAATAGATATGATCAATGACAAGTGACATTATTTTGTGACGGTCTAAACAGCACCAAATAATTTCTTTTTGAGGAAATCTCTACCTGCCGTTCACAATATTTAAAATGTAGAAGAAAAAATGTTACCGGTGTTTTATACTGGCAGTAGCATATAGATCCGCCGAATGCTTTGACGCCCGCCTTCACACGCATCGACACGATGTCTCCGTACTGTGACAGTTTGTCTCGGAGGTTTTGTTCGTTCACTCTGCAAAGACAACACCAAACACTGGTTAAGTTTATATAAAACTAGTCAAGTTTATTATAAAATCCACAGATTTCGTGTCTCACACGATTATCGAGCACATACGAAATGAATCTACGGAATTCGAAAAAATATTGTCGCTGAGTGACGAGAAAAGTCGGGATAAGGAAAAGGTTACAAAATAAAATTACAACGTGGAATATAAAATGTCGTTCTGACTTTTTGACTTTTAAAAAAAAGTGATTACAGAACAAACCCTAAACCCGATAGTCTTTGTTTAAGGCTCAAATTATATCTGACAAAATTTTTCAAAGGAGGTTTTCTTAAATTTTTGATATCATTCTTTATTTCCAAAATCTCGCGCCAAAATCAAAAATTCGGAAAAAAAATCAATTTCAATTTAAAAGAAAATTTTCTTTTAAGAATTTATATAAATACTTCAGGAAGTTTTTGCTTTTATTGTGCTCTAATATGGTCGATGTGTGACCTAAAGCCACTAACTTTACATAAAAACGATACTCGAAGATTTCACTGAACAGAAAATCTGGGGCATGGGAGAGACCCTTGCCCAGGAGTGGGACAAGATAGGTTAATTTTAAAATCCTTCTAATGAAATGACAGTCAGGTTATATATATAATAATAGGGCAATGTTTAGGGAGACACAAAAATCCTTACCAATCTCTTCCATTGATAATTACTAGCGGACATTTTGGAAATCTTTGGGAGAGGGGGCGACATTCCACTTCCTACAGCTGACATGTTGATTGAAGGGTTGCCTTGCCTACATGTGAAGATTTAAGAAAATCGCGAGATGACAGTTAGGAGATAACGACTAGTAATATATCACAAATACAGGCGTCTGCCTAGTTTGGAAATCAGGGTTTAAAATTAATTTGTACTAACCTATAACAACCTTTTTTCTGTAATAACTACATTATAAAAATGCTGTACAAATCTTTTTACGTGAATAAAGAAATTATTATTATTATTACAAATGACTCACTTGAATTCTAAATTGGACACAAACAGCGTGCACGCCTCGCGTCCTATCCTAGCGTTTTCTTCGCTTGCGGTCCGCTGGCGCTTAGGCTGTGAATCTAGAAAATAAAGAATTTATTAAAGATTTAAACATAGGTGCATTTAACACATAATGATCGTTAACAACCACTAGAGTATAAAACTGTGTTGCAGTTGTCTAAGAAAAATACACACATTATGTATACTATCTTTGTGGCAAGTTGTATATAATTTCAGAAGCTATGAACTGTAAAAAAACACCTAGGTCTGTGCTGGAAACTTTACAGGTAAGTCTCCACAAGTTGACTATACCTATCTCTTTTCACTCCTTGTCCTTAACAATCCACCTCCCATTCTCTTTTCTTACCACAGGATTATAAAACTATGCAATTGCACTGAAAATGTGCCGTGGAAAGGACTAAGCACGAATATCTAGTGCTATGCTACTACTGGAGAAATATTCCTAAGGAGGGTGACGTCAGCAGGCGGCCGGTCGAAAAACTAAAGCAAATCGTTTTAACTGATCCGGTTATTTCTGCTATATCTCGCATGGTTTTCGGCATCTTTGGATGACCATTGACATGCAAATTGTATTTGGAGAAAAAAAGCGGAAAAGCGCACCTCGGGCAAAGACAATTACTAACGCTACAAATACCCAACGCCATAGAAACTATTGGATTGCTCATAAGTAGGCAAAACTTTGAGTTACGGGGTAGCCTCACAGAGATGGCAGCACACATGACTAGCAAAAAAGTGACACAGAATGTATTGAATATAGTTTTTAAATATTTATTGGATTTCGTATATGTCATATTTAATTAATTAGAGTACTACTTTATTTATGTACTACATTAAAACGTTATTTTTTTTTTGTTTTTATTATAAAAACAAAAAAAAATAACGTTTTAATGTAGTACATATAGCACAATCTAGTGACAAGGAAGATAAATAATTAGGTTAATAAGGCGATGGGTAGGCATGACCTGGGCTACTAAACAACACAGCTGCGGATGCAACCGCGAATGCGCCTTTTATTTTTGACTTATTTTTATTTGATTATACTATAGTGATTTGATTGTGGTTTGATTTATTATGGGCATGTCCCTTCCACGTTGTATAAAGACAACCACACAAACATAAATCGAACAGATATTACCATCATCATCTTCCTCTTCATGAGATCTCTTAACTCCTCCGCTGCCTCCGTCTTGCTCTTTCATCTCTACCTCCATATCTTCCTTCTTCTTCTTTCCCTCACTTTCCGAATGCGCCTCGGCCTTCCTCTTCCCTTTATTCTTTGGTTTGTCATCCCGTTTGTTTTTCTTTTCGAATTTAGCTTTTTTGTCGACTGGCTTGGGCTTTTTGCCTGTCATTTTCTCCTTCATAGCTTGATAGCTGTCGCGCCATTCTTTTAACTTTACCTGGAATTAAATACAAATTAACATATCATGCGCAAGAAGCCCCCTTCTGCACATAGATCTAACAGAAAGAAGACAGATTTATTACAAAACTAGCTACGCCTCTCGGTGTTACCCATGCCTAAAGCAGCTATGTGTTAATCCTAGCTGTCATCTTCCTGCATACCAAATTTTATCAAAATTGATCCAGCCGTTAGCGCGTGAAGAAGTAACAAAAAAATTACTTATATTGTGTGCTATTATTCTTTTGATCCTTGAGTTAAGAATAGGCAGGAGAAGTACACCCGTGCCGTGCCGTGTGGTTTCCGGCAGAGTAGAATAGGACCATTCCAGGTCTTTTCGTGGATGTCGTAGAAGAAGACTTAGGAAATAGGCTTAACAAAGCTTATAAACATCAATGAGACCTCTCCCACCCGTCTGGCCAGCGCTCTAGTAGTACAGAGAGGGTCGTGCTCCTGCAGTGAAGACCACAAAAACCTGATGATAATACCTCTAAATAAATAAATATATATAGAGACAAATTACACCGATTGAACTAGCCCCCGAAGTAAGTTCGAGGCTTGTGTTATGAGATACTAACTGAACGATACTATATTTTATAACAAATACATATACACGCTGACTTTTCATTGGTTTTGGAAAAGAAAATGTCGTATAGTAAATAAATTAAAATAAATAAATTTATAAGGAACTCCATCTAAATACGTGATCCAAATTTGAGTATCATATAAGATAAAAAAAGTTGCGGAAATGATTTACGATCGAGACCACGTAGTAACACTCGTCCTAAACTGTCGCGTGACCCCATGAACAATGGGCGGCCGGCCGGCAGCGCCTGGCGGCAGAACTACTTATAAATCTATTTTACTTTCAAAATTATGTTAAAAAAAAATTGGTTTATTTTTAATAGCTAATTAGGTCTTACTAACGATGCTTATGAAGTGGCCTCCGGCTCTAAATAAATAATTGTTTTTTTTTTCATGCCATTTTCCAACATGCCCTGACCGGGGATCGAACACGGAACCTCTGGGTGGCGTACTAGAATTGTGACCACTAAGCCACGGAGGCCATCATGATGATGTGTTATAATGTACCTCACAGAGGTCGGTGCACTCTCGCAGGCTGTCCAACCCGCCGACGTCCCTCTCGAAGTCGGTCCACAGTCGCGCGGCCGCGGGCGGGTAGTCGCTGACGAACTTCAGCGCCCGGCGGTGCAGCTCGCGCAGCTTGTGCTCGCCGGCGGCCGGCGACCGGTTCGATTCCAGCTGGATCAGCGCCTCCCAGTACTTCGACATGGTTTTGTTCTCGCCGTATTCTGATGAATTATTATACGTTATCTATTTACAAAATATTAAAAAATTTCGTTAGTGTTGTGGGACAAAATATGAGGTCTAAAAAAATATACTGAAACTATTTTAAGGGTGAACTCAACTCCATGACACTGAAAAAACTTTTTCCGTGTGAAACATATCGAAATATGAAAAATAATTTTTGTTTGACTGATCGTGCCAGCGCGGAGCATAGTAAATCTAAAATAAATACCTACAACCAAAAATGAATGTGCATTATGAGCAGTGGTTTTTTGTCGGAAATATCCGGCGCTCGCGAAACGGGCAACTACAAAGTTTGTCGGATAAATCCGCCGTTCGCGGTGAATGAGTTAACTATAGTATAAATGGAACTTACTGAATATCTCTTCGAAGATTTCCTTGCCCTGCTTGTGGTCCCCCATTCGTTTGTACTCAAGCCGTGCCCAGAACAGCGGTACTTCGCAGTCGTTAGCCTCCTCGCCCCATGCCTATAAACAAGAAAACTGTTTATTTTTGACATTCACGCCTGCAATGTCATGCCATGAAGCCATGACTGACTTAAGAATATTTTTAGTAAAGCAATATAATGTTGATTGTCACCTCAGCAGGCGAGTTCCAGACGATTCTGAAGGTCTGTCTTACTGTCGAAGGCGTTGCATCGACGGCTGAACTCAAGCCATGCTAGTTTGTACTTTATGCCACTAGACATTAAATGAAATATTAGTTGTCAACTCAAGGAGATCCCAGGGGAGTCGGAAAGTGTTCCTTAGTCACTGATCGTCTGTTTAACTGTCGAAGGCAGTGCGTCGACGGCTGAACTCAAGCCACGCTAATCTGTACCTTACCCAGTCAAGACCCACGTGATATTAATAAATGCTACGTTAATTGTTTTACGATTGTGTCTGGTATTGGCAGTAAAGGAACGGTTACGCTACTAGTTATTAAATGTAATATTGATTGTTACCTCGGCCAGCGTGTCCCAGACGAGTCGGAAAGTGTCCTCAGTCACTGAACATCTTTTTTTTACCGTCGAAGGCGGTCCGTCGACGACTGAACTCTATCCACGCAACATGTAATATTGATTGTCACATCGGCGAGGGAGTCCCGGGCGAGTCGGATAGTGTTTCTCAGTCGCTGATCATCTGTTTTACTGTCGAAGGCGGTGCATCGACGGCTAAACTCCTAGTCATTCTATCAACAGCGCTTCAGCAGCTCAAATCACAAGGCCGTATGCCTTATGCACATGTAATAAGGTGTAGAATTGATAGTTACCTCGGCCAGCGAGTCCCAGGCGAGTCGGAAAGTATTCCTCAGTCGCTGAACATCTGTTTCTTTGTCGAAAGCGGTGCGTCGACGGCTGAACTCAAGCCACGCCAGCCACAGCGCTTCGGCATGCTTGTACGACTCCATGCCCTTTGATAGCGCCGTCTCGAATATGGATTTGACCTGAGAAACCAAATTTATAACATAAGTATTGAGGAGTTTATGCAAAGCTGGAAGCTTAAAAAACAGGAAGTAAGTATTACTAGTGCTTTCGCATGTTAAGTGACACCTAGTGTGGTTCGCACTTCAATAGATAACCACAAGTGGCATGAAATTTTATAAGCGCCTCCGTGCTTCGGAAGGCACGTTATATATGTCATTGGTAGTTTTCAAACCGCCAGCAGAGTTCAGACGACAATTTCTGCGTTCTGAAACGCAAAAAATTTTACATGGAGGAACTCAATGCTTTTGGCCCCCAAAAGCATTGCGCCCAATCAGAAACTGTTTTCTAAACGTCAAAACAAACATTAACTATTAAATTTGGAGTCAAATAGCGCTCGGAATATCAGTTTTTCTACAAATAACAATAATCTAAAATCACTTTGAAAATGGATACAATCATGACAAGTGACCTTACTTTATCTTTATTTTTTACCCAGGAAAGTGTCCAATTTACACAGAAAAAAAATATACAGGTGGCTCTACTGCATTGACATAGATTATATAGTCCAGCTATCTCAAACATTGGCCCCTGTTCTATTTTTGAATATATGGCGGCGGGAATTTTGTCACACGTATTTAATTTTCAAATAATGAAACCTGGTTACTTACATACCGATAGAAAGTTATTTTAGTTCTTGCTTTTAAGTGTTCTTCGAATTATTCTTATAGTATTTTAACATATACCAAGGCATTTTGATTATGTTGACAGTGTTTTCTTTTATGAATAGTGGGTGTACTAGGCGCATAAATGCTAGCAAGCGACTAATGTGAGGTGAACAGTGATAGCTTATGATGAACGGAACAAAATTGTGAAGTGTGGCGTCTACTCTAGTACGTAAGTACATAATAGCTCGTTGCTATAATCATGGTATAATAAAATAAGGTATTCTCTTCCCGTGACAGCTGATGACGTAGGTGAAACTTGACTACGTCATCAGTTTGATATGTTGCCACTGTGTGAAATTGAATTACCCGAGTGTAATGCATTTTTGAACTTTATATACCAATTTCGAATTAATAATCCATTATATCAATTTATAAAATATTGAATTGATGGATCACGCGAGAATCGCGAGATACCAAATAGCTAAGTTACTTAATATTTTATTTAATATTCATGAACTAATTAAGAAAGTCCTTAAATTTACTGAAAAGAACAATCAGTGGCAACACTTTGTGACGTAGTCAAGTTCCATCTCGGGAAGAGAATACCTGTTTTATTATACCACGGCTATAGTGACTGACCTCATCGAAGTCCTTGCCCTCCTTCTCGGCTTGCTGCATCTTGTAGACCCAGAAGACGTGTGTCCTTGGGCAGCGGCGCGCGCACGCGTCCAGCACGCGCGCCGCCGTGGCGCGGGACGACACGCGCTGCGACAGCCGCGCGTACGCCGCCAGCAGCGACGGGGCGCGCGAGCAAGTTATGCATTCGGTAGTCGCACGCTCGTATAGCACCTGCGACATATATCTATCTTAATACACTTATAGCAAACGGGACAGAAACGGACTTACACCGTTAAACGCAATACATTTAGCACAGTGATGGAGAAAGGGAATTAAATTAAATTAGGCTAGCCGCCTATTGAATGCTTCAGATATGCGCCTATTACGCTCTTTAGCATCTTGCGCTGGAAGAGAAGAAGCTGCATACATATATTTAGGAATGAAAGCAAGGTTAAGATCGAGATGGGTTTATATGACGTAAGCGAGTGACGTAGAAAGATGGTTCATAACACACATTAAGATTATGCTAACGTGTCGTGTGCTTAGCTTGATATTTTTTAAAGTTAAATAAAGTGAATCGGTTCTCCTATTTAATTCTAATCCCCACACATAATATTTTTATTTTCTTCCATCATGGAATATCAGGTATAGTAAGTACAATAAAAGTTAAAACTACTCTGGTGAATTTCTCTACCCCACCCTTATCCCGAAGAAGAAAAATTTTAAAGTAAATACAAGGCTCCGAAGCAGCATAGATATCTATGGGAACTAGATGACATTCTCTCACCTTGAGGATGCCATTGCTGTCACACTCCGCGTACTCATCACGCTGTGACAACTCTTTCACTAAATCTATGTACTCTTCGTAAATTCTACACTTGTCCTCCGGATTTCTGAAACAAATATGAACACCTTTATATTTACTAGTTGGTGCCCGCAACTTTATACCCTTAAATCGCAGCCGACCACTCAACACCCTCCAAATGGCGAGAACGGGGGAGAGGTGCGAGGACAGGGGACGGGGACGCATTTGCGCGGGATCTTAGGTGACTCCGTTCTGTGTTCTTTTCCTCCTTTCCGTGTAATACTTATAATAATTCTATGACTCGAGTCATACAACGATCGCTAATTTGTGAAAGAAAAAAGTACTCACTCTGTCGTCAACAATTTGTCCTCGTACGGCGTTATCTTATTCAAATACTCGACAGCCGCTTCGTGCTGCTTCTTTACCTGGAACAATGGTATTGTATGTTACAAGATGTAAATATTATGCAGTCACAAACATACATTGCAGAGGTGATTTCGCCCGACGAAGTATCCAACGCGAGCCCTCCTTGCAGCCGACCACTCTCTCACAAACGCAAGGGCCACCGCAGATGTAGTCGCGTCCATATTGTATTTTTGACGTAATAAACCAGCCCTTTAGTTACACTCAATACTTTTTTTTTTATAAATATAGCCTATGACATAAGGCTATATTTATCAATTCTGTAAAGGCCTCCCCTTCTTGTTTTTATGATTTACGATCCAAGGCAGCTTGCTGCCATCCACTTATGTAGCATTCAGTGTCGTCCCTTCATGCTTCGGAGGGCACGTTAAGCCGTCGGTCCCGGTCACTGTCTTTGACATTGGTCGTTACCTAAAGCCATGTCAGAGGCCTTTAAGAAGGTTTAAAAACTCTGACACTAGTGTTAGTCACTAACACACACGATAAGAAGAAGATCTTTTCCTCGGCCTTTCCCTACGCCGGCGTCCTTCTCGAACCCATGACGTTGCTTCTCTTGCCCATCTTTCCGGTCTCATACGACAAACATGCCCGATATACTCCCACTTCAGCTTTGCCGTCTTCACACCTACATCGACCATTTTGGTCTTGGAGCGCAGTTCGACGTTTCTTATTTATTTATTTGTATAACCTTTATTGTTCATCAAATACAAAGTACAGGAACAATAGACGAACTCAACACTAAAAGCGCCGATTGATCCCGAAGTCTAACGAGCGAAGTCTAACCCAAAATAAATTGGTCCTTCGAGCCGGATCAATTTATGTGAACTAAATAAAAAAAGGACCAGTTTATAACACTAATAATAGTGTTATAAACTACTCGATATGAAATCAGATAAATGACTATTATTTACCTTATCTATATAGTTTGCGTCGTATAACGCTGTCGCCAGCTCATGCAACGGCTGCCAGGCATCTTCGCCGCGCAGCAGGGGCCGCGACACTGCTTCTTCGAGGCAAAACAACACTCGCTTCTGTTGCGCCTTGTATTCTTCTTCTTCGTCATTGCTAGAAAATGATAAAGCTTCATTTATATTATTAAAATGAGTCAACGGGTTACTCACGTATACACGCTGACTTTTTATTGCTTTTGGAAAAAAAATGTCGTATAGTAAATAAATTCCTCTATCCATTTACGTAATCCAGATTTCTGTATGTCATAGGATAAAAAAGTTGCGTAAATGATTTTCGATCGAGACCATGTACTTATGCCGGCCAAAACAGCTGCGTGGATGTCGATGACCTCCGCCGGCCGGCGGGCGGTGTATGGCGGCGATACTACTTATTGATCTCACAATTTTGCTTTCGAGTTTTAGTCAACATTTTTTGTTTCTGAATTTTCATTTTGACTACAGTACTACCACGTTTATAAGTTGCATCGGCAATTTTCGGCTGCGCAGAGTAGCGCATCCTACTACCAAATTGAATTGAATGAAAATTGCAAAGCAATAACGAACTTATTGCTACTGTGTAAGGTCGAAAATAACAGGAACTAAACAGGATGTGTTATCTCGCTCTTATGCTTGTACTCGTAATAATGTCTAGACAGATACTCACTGCCGAGACGCCGCGACGACGCGAATTTCAGACATGGCGCGTCCGCATTAGCCAATAGCGGACGAGCATTTTCGCGGGCGCGTTATGATTGGTAGATTTATTTTCGCGCCTTACAAAAATATGATTTCTGCGCAGGTACATCGGTGTAACTTATAAAAGTGGTAGTACTGTAGCTAATTAGGTCTTACTAACGATGCCTATGAAGTAGCCTTTGGCTCCATAACCAATAAAATATCACCGTGTGTAGTCAGCTACTGCCGATATATTGTTTCGACCTCATCCGGAGGTCTTCATCAGGGCGAATGTGACTACAGGCCCGTACACCGCACCGGCTCGCGACATTTAAAAAATAATAATATATATATATACTATGGTTTACTCAAGTGGTGTAGTCGGAAAAATTCGATCGATTTAAACGACTATCCTCAGGGCGAGCGTTAGGAGCAGCGACCTGACGATCCAATACCTTATACTAACCAGCAAACTATAATAAATAGTATGTAAGAAGCATAATTAAATGGGAAAAATAACCACAACAGAACATACATACATCTTTTCGTTACTGACTTTACTCCACACAAATTGCTGGCCCTATTAGCGGCTGCACCATAACGCTGCGCTATACCGGACAACAATAGACGCTGTGTCTAATGGTAGTCTAGAGACATTCATTATCATCATCATCATCGTCATCAGCAGGTCTTTTTGTGACCACTGCAACAGCACAACCCTCTCAAGGGCCAACCTTGGCCAGAGCAGCCAGAGGACTTTGGCCTACACTCTCCTCGCTGGTCAGACAGGTTGGAGAGGTCTCACTAATGTTTATAAACTTTGTTTAGCTTGTATTTCCTTCGTCGCCTTCTAAGACATCCACGAGAGGACTTAGAGTGGCCCTATTCTCCTCTACCGGAAACCACACGGCACTATAGACAGTCATTTTATACAAATTGCGTATAAATTTATAAAATGTATAAATTTTTTTCTTCCATAGTATTACTGAAAAATAATCCTTTCTTAAGAAAATTGTAGCTGGCTGAGACTACTGCTACTGAGATACTTACGTCATAGCCTCCAGCTGAGCCTTCTCAAATTCCAGCTTGGCGTCCCAGAATAGCTTGCCCGAGAAAGGGTCCGCGCCTGCGCGATGTAACACTTCGTCGAGTTGCGCTCGAGTCTCTTTCGCGTCGCCGGTGCTCAAGGCCCAAGAACACCACTCCGTCAGTATAGGAATTGCTGTAGAAAAAAGTTTACTGCCTTGAAAAAAGCGTATGGGGAAGAGCTTTGCCCAGCATTGGGACAGTATAGGTTAATAAAATATATATTTATCAAGAAACAAAACGGATGCAGACAAAAACATTTTTTTTTGGCTCATTATATAGATTAGTAAAAGGTATAGTATACGTATTTTTCATTTTCTCTGATTAGCAAATAATGACGAAAATACAGCGCATTTAAATTTCGCGTTGCATGACCATCAGTAGTACTGACGTTAATTCTGAAACTTCGATGCGCTGTATCTTTGTAGATTTTTACTCCTTTGCTCTAAACGAAAAAATATGGGTCCATTATTTTTAGATAAACTAGTTGACGGACTAATTGAAATCATATATTTTCTACCCTGTCCACATCTCTTTTAGTTTGGTGTGATTTCCAGCCTGGAAAATGACCACTGAACTACTCAATCTCTTTTTGTGAATGTCGTAAGAGCTTCACAGGTAGAAAAGGCGGGAAAGCAAACCCCAGGTCCTAAAGCATATAAATGAACAATTGCAGGAATTTTACAATACAACCGACCCAGAGGAACACCCAAGAAGTGCTGTAGAGATGGCCCACAGAAAAAAGGAAAAAAATATTTAAGAGAAATCCAGAGACAAACCTAAATCACAGAATTAATAATAGTATTACATAATATTACATATATTTTATTTATTTATATTTTATATTTATTTATATATTTTATTTATTTATTTTATATTTTATTATAATTTACATAATATTACATATTGCCTAAATGACGACAAATCGTTATGGACACCCAAAAAAGGGCAATAAATAGAAAGGACATAAAAAGAAGAGGCTACTGTTGCTATTTGTTTTATTTTAATACACTTACAATAGCAATCCAAAGCGGCCTGCTTGAACAATTCGGCGATGCGCTCCCGCGACTCCCAGGAGTGCGCCAGCGAAGCCTCCGTCTGCAGCCACAGCAGCCAGTGCTCCGCTCTCAACGCTGTCATTTGCTGCAGTCGCTCAAAGGCTTGGCGCCACCTGTCCAGCTCTGTTAATGCCCTGAAAGAAATGTAGTTGCAGCTGTATAAGGTCTAACTAAATTACTGAAACTATTAAGGGTGAATTCAATCCACGATAATGAACAACTTTCCCCGAGGAACTATGTCGAAGTATGAAAAAATAACACGTTCTAGGATGCTTAGAGCTGTAGACATAAATAAAATAGATAGGTAATTAGAAAAAGTTTAGAAGGTTGCATAAATTACACAGATTAACCTAACCCCAAAGAAAGATTAATAATATCTTAAGGTCTGCCATGGTTGCACTTCCTGGTTAGATCATGATCAAAAGAAATTCAAATCATATTAATGGAAAGATTATTAAGATTTTCGTTTAACAAAGTAGAAATGCAACAACCTGTCACTTTTTGATTTCCTTTTTCCACATACTAATGACAGAACATTATTATAGTTAACAGAAAACTATACATATAAACATATACATCTACTATAAGTACACACCCTATAAAATTAGTTTCAGTCTTACAGACCCAGGCCATGTTTACTCTATTATGGAAATGGATGTGATTGATATTGTATAGTAAAAATAATGACACTGAAGTTGGCAGACATCTGACAAAAAAAATATTCTCCTAGGGATATATAAGAGGAAAATAAAGTTACTGCAGATTGAAAAAATGAAGGTTGTTCTTTGACTCGCCATCTTCATGTGGATATTTTACATAAAAATATTTTATATATATTTTTTATAAAAACAGTAAATTTTGTAATGGCTCTCAAATATTTCCTAATTAGTAAAAATTTATTTGATTTTAGTAGTGTTTAAACCTTACCACAAAGCTTGTATCAGCTCAATGTGCTCATCATAATTGTATGGGTCTTCTGAGATCTTCTTCTCAAGCTCTGCCACTTTACTCTCCAATACACCTTCATCTTCATCATCCTTTGAATTAAAAAAATAAATTGCATTGCATTTTTTACTAAAGTAAAATACTTTAAGCCCTACACCTCACTTCTTCTTCTTATCGTGTGTGTTAGTGACTAACACTAGTGTCAGAGTTTTTAAACTGCCTTAAAGGCCTCTGACATGGTTTTAGGTAACGACCAATGTCAAAGACAGTGACCGGGACCGACGGCTTACGTGCTCTCCGAAGCACGGATCATCTTACTTATCAGACAATCGGGGGATCAGCCTACAATGTCCTTACCAAACTAGGACAACAACACAAAGTCGCTGCCCCCGCTGGGAATCGAACCCGCGACCTCCGGGTTTGAGCCGAACGCTCTAACCACTACACCACGGAGGCAGTTTACACCTCACTACCCTATTTTGAAATGTGTGCATGTGCATTGAAATTAATAAATATATATATTTAACAATTCAGTTTAATTAATATTGTTCGGGGCACTTTATTTAGTGATACGTAAATTTATTATATTTATAAAGCGAATTATGAACCCATGTAACTTTCTTAGCGACCTATGATATTTGTGTGTTCCAGCTAAGATTCACATCCACTTGCAATCCCAAACCCTTTACGCAAGTACAAAAGGGAATTATAATATTGTCAAAGAACACACTAGTTAGTAGAGCATCTTGATCTATGCAACCTAACATTCACGTTGCTACTTAATATACTGGCCATACATACATAACATAATAGTTTTTTAAGCACTGAACAAAAAGTCAATCTGAATCAGTATGTCTGGTCTAATGCGGCCCATTTTAGTATTGGATGCCTAATGTGTAGGTTTACATTATGTATTCGGATTTTTATAATGAACTAGATATGCATTTTAGAAACAAAACAATAAAATATTTTTTCCTTCGTTAGTCGCTAACGAAGGAAAAAATTGTATAGTGTAGGTAGACTCTGTAGACCCAGAATGGACGAAGGTCGTTTACCTTAAGTAAAAACAAATATGACCCAAAGATAGGGATTGAACTCGAGGCGCCTAGCTAAGGAATAAGGTTTGCTTTAAGAAAAATCAGCTATGATGCACAATCGTGGGTGGACACTGAGAAGATATGTAAAGCAATATATACAGAAATTCTTACGTCGGAATCATCCGAATCTTGCTCCGCGTCATCCTCCTCGACAACCACTTCTATTTCATTTTCTTCTTCAGATTCATTTCTCACTTCGTCTTCCACGATAGCCATTGTTTACCGCAACAATATCCCGTGTTTGTTATCAAATTACAAAGCAATTATGAATGTAATAGTAAACTCAAGTAAAAAGCAAACAAACTGACATTTTATGATGGCGACCCAGCATAACTGTCATTTTTGACAGTTTGTTTTTTATTGTCTCCTGTTGCTGTAGCAAAGAAAATAAAATTACAGTCTTGTGCAGGATTACCCAGAGATATGGGATTACCATTTATTTGTTTGAGTTGAGTTGAGGGCACTGACCTCCATATATATAAATTATTCGCCGCGTTCCGGGTCTAAGCTGGTTATTTTTGAGAGAGACATCGGGGGATCGTTTGTGATTTCGTAGTGCAAAAGATTGAATCTCAAGTCTCAACTAGCTGTTTTGTTAAACGTAATTACGTAACTCATTGACAATCGAGCTGAACTATGTTCAGCTGTTTTACAAAACCGAGCTGAATAACAATGGATTATACAATTCAACTGCGACATATATATGGAGGTCAGTGGTTGAGGGTGATTTTCTTTACCTTTCCTATTGTGACTTGTGATTCTTGTAAGTTTTTTTTGCCATTTGGATTTGTACCAGTTTCTAAAATCAAGCTTCTTCGTGCCAGTGACATGCCACAAAATGAGAAGAACCATTCCACATACACGTTTGTTCACGATATAGGTAGTATGGTGTGTCGAATTTTATAAAGATTTTTTGTCGCTCCAACAAATAATTTTAACAATAGGTATTCCGAAAATCCAACAAAAACTACTAAGTCGAAGTCTGTGTCTGCAAGCTACTTACAAGCACGTTACAAGAGTCCTTGTGAAGCCATCTGATTTAAGTTGAAAAAAAATAAAACAACGTTCACATTGTAAAGCTTTTTTTATTTAAAATATTTTTTTAAGTAGGTAGGTACATACTATAATGCCTTTTTTCCAATGTGTTTTTGGGGAGATTTTGAATCTGCCCAAGGGCGGCAAATCGAATATGTCCACCCCTAATGCTACCGATACACACTTTTCTATGCTGATAACCTTTTATGTCGCTAAGAAACGTCATTAACTAGAACGAGAGAGCGACGGATCGCTATAGCCCCGGCTAACCCACCCCAAAGGGTAGATACCCGGTGCATATCGGGTAAATACCCAAGCGTGGGTAAATACCCGGGTAGATGCCCATCTCTAGCCTCGGCCATGCTATAGCGTTCTGACGCTCTCTCTCGCTCTGGCAGATGACAGTTCTGAGCGACAAAAAAATTCGTCTTTGTTGTACGTATGTACGTATTGCAAAAACGTGATTTGGAAAAATATCCTCACGAATTTCATTTTAGATAAGATGAGCATGCACCACTTGCAAAAATAAGAAAATTCTAGACATCATGACATTTATGATTATGACTTACGCATGAAGTTTCTACAGCATAGATTTAAGTTAAAAAAAATGTATGTCTATGATCTACAGCCTCGTTATAGCAAAATACAATAATAAGAATGAGTATAATGTTAAACAGTTTTTTAACATCATGTACAAAAAAGATAAATACAGAAACAATTTAAGTATAAAATTTGAGTGCACGGGTACCTACTGCTTATTTTATATGAAATCTCTTACAAATAGAGATGGGCATCTACCCGGGTATTTACCCACGCTTGGGTATTTACCCGATATGCACCGGGTATATACCCGTATCTACCCGTTTGGATGGGTAGATTGGAAAATTTATTTAAAATTTAGTGCGGGTCCACTATTTATGTGTAGAAATGTACAAAAACGTTATTTAATGTATAAAACAATGATTATCTCTAAAAGAAAAAATAACAAACATTAAAAATCACAGATGCTATCCATATTAAATATACACATACCATCTTATTTGTTATCTGATTGCTTATTATAACATATAATTAGGTCTACAAACATTTGCCAGCAAAATATATGAACTTTGACCTGTCACTTTATATGTTCCGATACAACGGGTAGATACGGGTAAATACCCGGCATACTATTTTGCGGGAAATGTTATAATAAGTTGACGGGGTATCAAAGAACTCATCTATACGAATATCTTTTGTTCCGAGACCAACCCCAAAATCAGTAGTTTTGGCTTTTATATGAGCAGTCAAAGATACCTACTCTCTATACATGTATGAGGGTGCTCGTATATTGACATTGCATTTGATGACTGATTGCTTATTTTAACTTCTAGTTAGGTCTTCAAATATTTGACAGCAAAATATATAAAATTAGACCTGTCAATTCGTATGTTCCCATACAACGGGTAGATACAGGTAAATACCCGGCATACCATTTTGCGGGAAATGTTATAATAAGTTAATGGGAGATCAAAGAACTTATTGATATGAATATCCTTTGTTCCGAGACCAACCCCAAAATCAGTAGTTTTGGCTTTTATATGAGCAGTCAAAGATACCTACTCTCTATACATGTATGAGGGTGCTCGTATATTGACATCGCATTTGATGACTGATTGCTTATTTTAACATCTACTACTACAAATATTTGACAGCAAAAAATATAAACTTAGACCTGTAAATTTGTATGTTCCCATACAACGGGTAGATACAGGTAAATACCTGGCATACTATTTTGCAGGAAATGTTATAATAAGTTGATGGGGGATCAAAGAACACATTGATATGAATATCTTTTGTTCCGAGACCAACCCCAAAATCAGTAGTTTTGGCTTTTATATGAGCAGTCAAAGATACCTACTCTCTATACATGTATGAGGGTGCTCGTATATTGACATCGCATTTGATGTCTGATTGCTTATTTTAAAATCTAATTAGGTATACAAATATTTGCCAGCAAAAAATATAAACTTAGACCTGTAAATTTGTATGTTCCTATACAACGGGTAGATACAGGTAAATACCCGGCATACTATTTTGCGGGAAATGTTATAATAAGTTGATGGGGGATCAAAGAACTCATTGATTTGAATATCTTTTGTTCCGAGACTAACCCCAAAATCAGTAGTTTTGGCTTTTATATGAGCAGTCAAAGATACATACTCTCTATATATGTATGAGAGTGCTCGTATATTGATATCGCATTTGATGACTGATTGCTTATTTTAACATCTAGTTAGGTCTTCAAATATTTGCCAGCAAAAAATATAAACTTAGACCTGTAAATTTGTATGTTCCCATACAACGGGTAGACACAGGTGAATACCCGGCATACTATTTTGTGGGAAATGATATAATAAGTTGATGGGGATCAAAGAACACATTGATATGAATATCTTTTGTTCCGAGACCAAACCCAAAATCAGTAGTTTTGGCTTTTATATGAGCAGTCAAAGATACCTACTCTCTATATATGTATGAGAGTGCTCGTATATTGACATCGCGTTTGATGACTGATTGCTTATTTTAACATCTAGTTAGGTCTACAAATATTTGACAGCAAAAAATATAAACTTAGACCTGTAAATTTGTATGTTCCCATACAACGGGTAGATACGGGTAAATACCCGGCATACTATCTTGTGGGAAATGTTATGACAAGTTGATGGGGGATCGAAGAACTTGTCTAAACGAATATCTTTTGTTCCGAGACCAACGCCAAAATCAGTAGTTTTGGCTCTTAAATTAGCAGTCAAAGATACCTAATCTCTATACATGTAAGAGGGTGCTCGTATATTGTCATCGCATTTGATGTCTGATTGCACATTTTAACATCTAGTTAGGTCTACAAATATTTGCCAGCAAAAAATATAAAGTTAGACCTGTCAATTTGTATGTTCCCATACAACGGGTAGATACGGGTAAATACCCGGCATACTATTTTGTGGGAAATGTTATGATAAGTTGATGGGGGATCGAAGACCTCGTCTATACGAATATCTTTTGTTCCAAGACCAACCCCGAAATCCTTAGTTTTGGCTCTTAAATTAGCAGTCAAAGATACCTAATCTCTATACATGTATGAGGGTGCTCGTATATTGTCATCGCATTTGATGTCTGATTGCACATTTTAACATCTAGTTAGGTCTACAGATATTTGCCCGCAAAAAATATAAAGTTAGACCTGTCAATTTGTATGTTCACATACAACGGGTAGATACGGGTAAATACCCGGCATACTATTTTGTGGGAAATGTTATAACAAGTTGATGGGGGATCGAAGAACTCATCTATACAAATATCTTTTGTTCCGAGACCAACCCCGAAATCAGTAGTTTTGGCTCTTGGATAAGCAGTCAAAGATACCTACTCTATATACATGTATGAGGGTGCTCGTATATTGACATCGCATTTGATGTCTGATTGCTCATTTTAACATCTTATTAGGTCTACTTACGTTTGCCAGCAAAAAGTGTAATCTTAGACCTGTTAATTTGTATGTTTCCATACAACGGGTAGATACGGGTAAATACCCGGCATACTATTTTGTGGGAAATGTTATGACAAGTTGATGGGGGATCGAAGAACTCATCTAAACGAATATCTTTTGTTCCGAGACCAACGCCAAAATCAGTAGTTTTGGCTCTTAAATTAGCAGTCAAAGATACCTAATCTCTATACATGTAAGAGGGTGCTCGTATATTGACATCGCTTTTGATCTCTGATTGCTCATTTTAGCATCTTATTAGGTCTACAAATATTTGCCAGCAAAAAATATAAAGTTAGACCTGTCAATTTGTATGTTCCCATACAACGGGTAGATACGGGTAAATACCCGGCATACTAATTTGTGGGAAATGTTATGACAAGTTGATGGGGGATCGAAGAACTCGTCTAAACGAATATCTTTTGTTCCGAGACCAATGCCAAAATCAGTAGTTTTGGCTCTCAAATTAGCAGTCAAAGATACCTATCTCTATACATGTAAGAGGGTGCTCGTATATTGACATCGCATTTGATATCTGATTGCTCATTTTAGCATCTTATTAGGTCTGAAAATATTTGCCAGCAAAAAATATAAAGTTAGACCTGTCAATTTGTATGTTCCCATACAACGGGTAGATACGGGTAAATACCCGGCATACTATTTTGTGGGAAATGTTATGACAAGTTGATGGGGGATCGAAGAATTCGTCTAAACGAATATCTTTTGTTCCGAGACCAACCCCGAAATCAGTAGTTTTGGCTCTTAAATTAGCAGTCAAATATACCTAATCTCTATACATGTATGAGGGTGCTCGTATATTGACATCGCATTTGATGTCTGATTGCTCATTTTAACATCTAGTAAGGTCTAAAAATATTTGCCAGCAAAAAATATAAAGTTAGACCTGTCAAATTGTATGTTCCCATACAACGGGTAGATACCGGTAAATACCCGGCATACTATTTTGTGGGAAATGTTATAACAAGTTGATGGGGGATCGAAGAACTCATCTATACGAATATCTTTTGTTCCGAGACCAACCCCGAAATCAGTAGTTTTGGCTCTCTGATAAGCAGTCAAAGATACCTACTCTCTATACATGCATGAGGGTGCTCGTATATTGAAATCGCATTTGATGTCTGATTGCTCATTTTAACATCTTATTAGGTCTACTTACGTTTGCCAGCAAAAAGTGTAATCTTAGACCTGTCAATTTGTATGTTTCCATACAACGGGTAGATACGGGTAAATACGGGGCATACTATTTTGTGCGAAATGTTATGACAAGTTGATGGGGGATCGAAGAATTCGTCTAAACGAATATCTTTTGTTCCGAGACCAACCCCGAAATCAGTAGTTTTGGCTCTTGAATTAGCAGTCAAAGATACCTAATCTCTATACATGTATGAGGGTGCTCGTATATTGACATCGCATTTGATGTCTGATTGCACATTTTAACATCTAGTTAGGTCTTCAAATATTTGCCAGCAAAAAATATAAAGTTAGACCTGTCATTTTGTATGTTCCCATACAACGGGTAGATACGGGTAAATACCCGGCATACTATTTTGTGGGAAATGTTATGACAAGTTGATGGGGGATCGAAGACCTCGTCTATACGAATATCTTTTGTTCCGAGACCAACCCCGAAATCCTTAGTTTTGGCTCTTAAATTAGCAGTCAAAGATACCTAATCTCTATACATGTATGAGGGTGCTCGTATATTGACATCGCATTTGATGTCTGATTGCACATTTTAACATCTAGTTAGGTGTACAAATATTTGCCAGCAAAAATATAAAGTTAGACCTGTCAATTTGTATGTTCCCATACAACGGGTAGATACGGGTAAATACCCGGCATACTATTTTGTGGGAAATGTTATGACAAGTAGATGGGGGATCGAAGAACTCGTCTAAACAAATATCTTTTGTTCCGAGACCAACCCCGAAATCCTTAGTTTTGGCTCTTAAATTAGCAGTCAAAGATACCTAATCTCTATACATGTATGAGGGTGCTCGTATATTGACATCGCATTTGATGTCTGATTGCACATTTTAACATCTAGTTAGGTGTACAAATATTTGCCAGCAAAAAATATAAAGTTAGACCTGTCAATTTGTATGTTCCCATACAACGGGTAGATACGGGTAAATACCCGGCATACTATTTTGTGGGAAATGTTATAACAAGTTGGTGGGGGATCGAAGAACTCATCTATACGAATATCTTTTGTTCCGAGACCAACCCCGAAATCAGTAGTTTTGGCTCTTGGATAAGCAGTCAAAGATACCTACTCTCTATACATGTATGAGGGTGCTCGTATATTGAGATCGCATTTAATGTCTGATTGCTCATTTTAACATCTTATTAGGTCTACTTTCGTTTGCCAGTAAAAAGTTTAATCTTAGACCTGTTAATTTGTATGTTTCCATACAACGGGTAGATACGGGTAAATACCCGGCATACTATTTTGTGGGAAATGTTATGACAAGTTGATGAGGGATCGAAGAACTTGTCTAAACGAATATCTTTTGTTTCGAGACCACGCCGAAATCAGTAGTTTTGGCTCTTAAATTAGCAGTCAAAGATACCTAATCTCTATACATATAATAGGGTGCTCGTATATTGACATCGCATTTGATGTCTGATTGCTCATTTAAACATCTTTTTAGGTCTTCTTACGTTTGCCAGCAAAAAATGTAAATTTTGACCTGTTAATTTGTATGTTTTCATACAACGGGTAGATACGGGTAAATACCCGGCATACTATTTTGTGAGAAATGTTATGACAAGTTGATGGGGTATCCAAGAACTCGTCTATACGAATATCTTTTGTTTCGAGACCAACCCCGAAATCAGTAGTTTTGGCTCTTGGATGAGCAGTCAAAGATACCTACTCTCTATACATGTATGAGGGTGCCCATATATTGACATCGCATTTTCTATCTTCTTACCCATTTAACCACTTTTAAGTATGTCTTTGCGCACCTCCCAACAAAAAAATGATAATAAATCAAAAAAGCCTATTATCAAAGTATGATTAGTATGGTGGTTTCATATACTTTAATATCAGATTTGACGTCTACCTGCATTTTAAGCATATTACAGCGCTTGCACGCATTTTCCGACACGAATTGCGAAGTAAGTACTCATAAAACTCAATCTACCCACCAAATGGGTAGATACGGGTATATACCGGGTATTTACCCAATCTACCGGGTATATTCCCAAATGGGTAGATTGGGTATTTACCCGCCGCCCATCTCTACTTACAACAGACCCGGGAGAGGAAGAAAAGAAAACAGGATGTTGTAGAGTTACAATATAATTTCCACTTTTGTTTCTCCTGTGACGCTCCGAAAATAATTCTACATCTATTAGCTAGACTATAGATCCTTTGTGTGTACTACTCGACATGCGTATACGCAGCAAGGTTTTGTAAGGTATCAGTCTAATAGATCATTTAACATTAGGGTGGATCCTACAAATTGATTTAATTTGATGCATTTTTTATCTTCCACAGGAATTTCTCTCTAATAACAAGCTTTTGGCATACATTCTATAGTATAACTTACTAACAACTTTTTACAAGTAGTTGGACCTTGTTAACCGTTATAGATTTTGAGTAATAAAAAAATGTATGTAAATTGTCGTGAACGTAATGACGTCTAAAGGAGCGTAATGACATTTATACGTGTTGGTCTTATTTTCTTCATAAGAATTAGTTATACTAAATAAAAGACAAAGTAACATCAGTACTTAGTTTATTACTTAATATTACAATTAAGATTGAGTAATCAGAATAACATTTTTTTTGTATTAGTCTCATCAGGAGATCACCAAGTTAAATAAAAAATAAACAAATAAAGTTCTAAATTTCAACCCTGACTTATTTTTTTACCCAATCAAGAATAATTTACAATATACAGTACAAATATACTAAATAACCTTTGTTTGTACCATTAAATATATTTAATATCTTTTTTACATTTTGTCTGTCTATATGTATGTTTTTTCACCCATCACGCAAAAACTATATTTATGGCAGATTTTTATGATATTTGGGATGTTGGTAGCAAAATGATGAGGTCTACATTTAATATGCAATTTATTGAAGAGAAATATCTGATTCCTAAGGAAATATACGAAATACGTCACACGAACGATGTCGCGGGCGCAGCTAGTATATACAGTACACATGAGTATGAAAAAATCTTGTTTGTTTAATAGTAAATAGTCTACGATTAACAAGAACTTATATTATCACTCAATATTTTGTCATTACGTTCACGATAATGTCATTACAAAATATCTAATTTTAACGTAATAAGAATATATTGTGTGTGTAAAGAGTAAAACTACACACAATTATCGTTGACCACCAGGGTCTACCATATGCATAAATTCGAATTTATTTACGGTTGATTCTTTTGAAATTACACGCACTTTGCTGAATGACGCAAAGGTGTGACAAAACACTGCGAACGAAACTTGGTCGACGAAATAGCAAAAAGACACGTCTTTCTCCCACTGACTACGGGCGGCAAATAAACGCCGGCCGGTGGGCGGGTGTTCCATGGGGTTTCGACGCGTCTCGACACGATCAAACATAAATTGGAGACGTTCAAATGTCGAATTGTCATCGTGAACTGAATGACGGGTTTACAGTGACAAAACTTTAAACTCATTTATTTTCTTAAATATTAATTTTTATATATTATCATGTCAAAAAAATGAATGAGACATCTATTTAAAGTATTCTTTTTTATTATTTTCTCTTTCTTATAGTTTTTTTTTTGTTATTTTATGTTGCCAAGGAGACCGCTTGGCTTCAAACGTCTGAATGACGTTTTGGGTAGTTTTTTTAATTTATTTTTTTAAATGCAAATAAAACACAAGTAAGACTTTCTTACCTTGATAATATAAACCAATTCACACAATATGCAATAAAAATTAATTTAGAAAAACGAAAATTTCATATGAAAATCGACGGTAGATTGGTGAGAACCAATTTTGTAGGATCCACCCATTACTATAATAATAACCGGCCAAGTGAGATCGCGCATCGCGAATCAGACTCGCGCAATAATGGTTTCGTACCATTATGACTCCCCCGAACCTAGACCAAAATACAACTTTCCATACAAACGTAGTCTACGTTTTATTTCAAAACGACGTCCGATTTCGACAAAATTTTGTAATTTCAAAGTTATTGCAATTATCTAGGTTTATAACTGGTTTCCAACGGTAAAAATATGAACTTGAAATAGAATATAGTGTTATTTATCATTTTTGACCATCAGTATGGGAAACTTCTAAATCGTTATTTTCTTTCCAGTTCATAATTTTACCGTGGGAAACCAGTTATAAATCTAGATAATTGCAATTTCTTTACAATTACCAATTTTTAGCGGAATCTGACATGTGGTTTCAAAATTAAACGTAGACTACGTTTGTATGGAGAAGTCTAGGTTCGGGGGACTCTTATCTACAAAAAACCACGTGTGTTGTGTGAGAGCCCCATGAAATATTTATTTTATTTTAATTGTGTGGGAAGCCCCCTTAAATATTTATACGGAGCCCTAAAAAAGTACGTTGTATGTACAAAATACGTAAAAAATATTTGATACATTTAGTTCTAGTACAATGTTTGTATGAGGTAGATTGTTTTCTAGTTTATAGAATATACCGGGTGGAACAAAAAAAATTATCTTCTTCGACACCTACCCTAATAAGTACTTTAGATGATTAAACATCCATGATTTTTATAAACATTCTTATTATTTTGTCGCATTTAACCGCGTTGATAAAATAAATAAATTAAATTGAATACATTATTTATTTGTTTAATTTAGTACAGTTTATTTTATAGATTAATTTAGTTTATATTCATTTGTAAAATCAACTGTACTTATATATATTTTTTAATTTTTAACATAAATTAATAAACTTGATTTTATACTTTAGTTTTATTTATCTATATTCCTGGTTTTATTTATTTTCTTTCAATAAATCTTTTAGAAGGTACTTTGTTGTAAATCATAAGAACTACAATTATATTCATGGTACTTGGTCCTCCAGGAAACATTCATTTGTTCCACCCTGTATTTTTCTATAGTGCAGTCCACGAATCATACATAGACAATGACGAAAGTACGTATATATATTAATTGAGAAATCACTTGCTTGACACTAGCCTCCATTTTTATTAAAACGACTAAATGCATAACTAACATTATGATAATACTTAGTTACACCTATATATGGTAGCCCGAAAAAGCTCAACTGAGCGCAGAATCAGGTCGGACATTGGTAGTTTTAGGCCCAACGTAGACGACAGACTATCCGTGACGTACTTTTTAGTCTGTAAACCTATGGAATCAAACGCAGTAACGCACACAACGCGCGCCGGACTTTTTGCGCGACGTCTATTTTCACAGACTATCACAGACTAAAAAGTGTGGCAAGGATTAATCTGTCGTCTGCGTTGGGCTTTATGAGTCCTAAAGGTTATCCGCCTTTGCCAAAAAGCCTAAAAAAGTCGGAAAGGGTCGACAACTCGACACACAAAACAAATATTTGGATACGAAAAAGCCGAACATGTCCAGTTAAAGTCGGACAGATGGAAACCCTACATCTAAAAAAAATTCGTTACAAATATTGACGCTGCCGCCTTGTTATACAACACAGCATGTAAACTTAATCATGTTTTATTTACCGATTTACCTGACTGTATGACCATTTTTTTTAAATTAAAAATATTTTTTACTGATTCAATAAAAAAACTAAATTAAAAATCTAAATTAATATCTAACTAAAAATCTGTAAAAATAAATAAATTAAATATAACTTATAACTACCTACATAGGTTCTAACATAAAGACGTAATTAGTTATCAGTATTTAGAAAAGTTTTGATGAATTGATTAGAAATAGAAATAGACCTTTTTGTGCGTTCAAATGCCTCTATCGGGTGGGTGGGGCAATTAGTTTAAAACTTGCTAATTAATGAGGATGTACCTAATAAGATACAAATAAGTAATTACTTCAAATAAGAGTGCCTACTAAGTGTATTAACAGTCTACTAAGTGTACAGCGCTTTCGCAAGTAAAGCGACACCGGGCGTGTTCTGCAATTGAATGGGTGACCACAACACAAAAAAATTCTCGAACTCCTCATGCTTCGAAAGGCACGTATGGGCCTGGCTGTCATTATTGTATGGCTTTGTCAGATGCCTTTAGGCAGCCTTAAACATTTGACATCAGTGTTGACCATTTACACACTAAAAAACAACAAAATTTGACATCAGTGTTGACACACACAAAAAAAAACAAACAAGTGTATTAGTAGCAGTCACTGTTGTCAGATTTTTCGAGATGCCTAAAGTCATCTGACTTATAAACGCACAATGACTATCTTGTAACAACTATCTATGCCCGGGGTGTGGTTCTCGCATAGATTGTAATTGTGAAGATGTCCCACCATAAACTTAGTAAATTCGATTTATGATGATGATGAGCTATCGCATCATCAGGACAGCTACTGACTTAGTATAGCTTACTAGGAAATACCGAAATAGTCAAGCAAGTATTCCATTATAATATCATCCAGTGCAAAAATCACTTTGTTAGCTTAAATCACAGATTTTGTGAACTTATATTAGATTTTAGACTTTCGCAGTCACAATGATTGTAAATAGCAATAAAACTAGAAAAACTTACACTCTAGAAATAACTGGCCCAATCCAGCCTTTCGCCATTACATTCACGATTTCAATTTTTATATAATATTTATTTTAGAGATGTGCCGACTAGTCAATTAGTTGGTTGTGAATAGGCCGACTAGTCGACCGACTATTCGGATAAGCCGTTCACGGTTTCGGGGATTTCCGTCGTTTCGTTATCTGATTCGAGCGCAAGTCGCAAACGCCGCGCCGCCTACGACCGAGTCGGAAACTGTTTTCTTACTTCGCACTGTTTCTTGATTTTTGTGACAGAGCGGTGTTTGTGTATTTTTAAATAATAAAGGCTTTTATTTAATGTACGGTCAGGGTTCAAAAACGGAGTCATAATTTATGAGGTTATGACTCCATCTATGAAGCCTACCGAAGCTAATTGGCTTGTCAAGTAATTTTCAAAAAGATCTGATTCGCAATCCTTTTCGAGGAATAGCTTCTAGGAGAAGATTTCTCAAATCAGATTTTAAAATAAGGTCTTACCTATTTAGATATTTGCAAAAAACCCATTGACCTTTATTTTCAAGCAAGGTCAAGCTTATTTGAGGAAGTGATGTCACGATGAAGATTTTTTGAGTAAAGTTGGCAATTTCCACTTTCAGTACTATACTAAAGTGCCATTTTTGAAACGCGATGTCACCTAAATTACTGGTTTTTTCCATACAAAAACCGTTCGTTTAGTGACTCCACGTTTCAAAAATGGCACCCCTGTATTATATGTCACTGTCACTGTCATCTACCAACACAACAATTTGACAACAACCAACATACAGACGGTAATTTAAACAGTAGACATTGACAGTTGACAGATGTCATTGTTTTATTAGCGCTAAATTTAAACTTCGATTGCAGTGTGTCGTCACTTCCGGTGTTTTGTTTAAAATTATATAAAAAAATCCTGATAAAACGTAGAATTTTTATAATCAAATTACTTTCTTAAAATTGTCTATATTTTAGATTAAAGGCACTTTTAACACTTTCATATTTCTTAGTTGACAAGCTAATTATTCCTACATGTTATTATGTACATATTACGTATTATTAGATAGTCAGCGCTCTTTTACCGACTAGTTGCAGACTACTCGGCACATCTCTAAATATATATTTTTTAATAAAATATTTATTTTTTCTGGTAGAACATCCAGCCTTCCTCCTTCACACTCACGCCCACCACCACGAGACTCAGCAGCAAGGCGACGACGCCGATCACCACCATCGCTACGCCACCGCCGTAGCTGCTGTTGCCAGGGATCGTATGGCTCGCAACAAACACCACCTTTCGAGGTCCACTGTACAGGCTCGGCGAGTAAGCTGAAGCAAAATAATAACAAAATGCCAGGCGCGTTGTCACATTTTTTTTGTACCAGATGTAGCCTTTTTAGAGCTAAATGTAAATATGGCGCTCAATGTCGTTATTTCTGGCGGGAGTGGCGAGAGGAAGAGATAAAAAGGATGCTTTTGGGCCTTGAACAAGTTGGAATGGCACCCCCTTAAAAATAATCTGGGGACAATAGAGATGTGGCTGAGAAAAAATAAGCGGCCAAGTGCGAGTCGGACTCGCCCATGAAGGGTTCCGTAGTAGCAAATAACATAATATAATAGTCTTGTAGTAAATTTTTATATTTGAGTTGATTGAATGAAAGGTACATTGCCGTTTATGCTTTATGACGTATTAAGGGGGTACCTAAAAAAATAGATGTTTTTTATGTGAGTGTATCGTCCAATTAGGACAGTGAAAAAATCTGAATTAAATATATATTTTAATTGACTATATACCTGAAATATTGATTAGGCTCAAAACATATTAGCATATAATTTTCTCGATACAAAATAAATCCAAAGTTCCCTCTCCTTTTTCTTTATGTGAGTGCAGTACATAAAAGAAGCATGTTTTACCAGCAAATATTTGTTTAAACCACCGACCACTGATGTATCTAGGGAACAGTTAGAATAAAATTATTAAAAAAAATATATTTATAATTTATTAATATCTGGCCACTAATATGATAAAGTGCACGAAATAACCCAAGCACATTGATATCCCCTGCCTCGCTCTTCACTATGTGAAACCCATAAACTTATCCCTTTCGCAAGCGCCGCCCATTCGGCCATTCGATGTTGACGAGGACGGACGTGTGTCCAATTTTGTCAGCCGCGAAATTATGATTTTTACGAAAGATTTCCTTAGACACACGTGATCTTTAATTTCGACCAGAGTCTTGAAGCAGTAGTGGTGTCGCGGTCTATTTTGCGCGACAAATGAATGCGCCCCGGGTTCGAATCCCAACATGTGTTTTACAATTTTATATTTTTATTCTATTTGTTTACTAAGTAACATAGATTAGGTTTTTTTAATAACATAATCTATCAAAATATTACAATATTTTTATATTATTGTGATTTTTAGTAAGAAATTTATTATTTCTTTCTTTGATAAATCTATAACTTCTGCTAAAAACATAGTAAACACACGTCATTAATTTTAATATCATAATTAAATTTAAAAATTATCTTGTTAGCCGCGTATTATTTTTTCGAAAGATTTTTTTAGGCACATGCAATCTTTAATTTCGTCGTGTAATGCGTAATAATACTGGAATTGTGGTCCATTCTGTGCGCCATTATGAGCTCAGCTTACAGATTCCGGGATCGAATCCTAGCACGTATCATACAATTATATATTTTTTAATATTGTGATTTTTTGTGGGAAATTTCTTATATCTTTTTTTGATAAATATATCACTTTTGCTAAAGAAAATAGTAAACATACATCATCATTAATTGTAATATCATAATTAAATAAAAAATGGACACATTTTATAATATTGAATTGTTTTTATACTCACTTTGCATCTTACGCAGTAGGTACTTATTTGATTATAATTTGGGTGCAGAAATAAAATGCCTTTACAAACCAATTTTTATACAAGTACATAGTAAAAGTAGAATTTAGAAGGTGCTGTTGTATATGTTACGGCTAGAACTAGGTGCAGCCTGCGATTGGCCGCACCTAGTTCTAGCCGAAATGATAAAGGCTAAACCTAGTTCTAGCCGAAAATAAGTAGGATACACCTAAGTGTAGCCATCTGAGACCGGCTGCACCTACTTCTAGCCGGCTAAACCTTGGCGTAGTCGCATTTCGGGTTTTAGCCGTAACATATACATACCTATGTCTATTGTGTCAATTGTGTGTGACCGGATCACCGAACCGCACGCACCGCGAATGGCGCACCGCATAGACAATTTTGATCATGTTCTTCCCACTTCGCTCTGTAGTCGTCCGTCGCCGCGTCGCGTCGACCGAAGACAACGGCAGCGCACAGCGTTGTATTTGTTTGTCTTTCTAATTACCTACGCGTTTTGTGTTCTAGTTATTGAAATTGCAGATTTTATATTATAAATAGGAAATTATAATTACATTGGTTTTTATGATAATATCCAATCCATAAGTAAAGGCAAAGATAATATAATTACTAAGGTAAGTAAGTTTAATTAGGGTTAGGTTAGATTTCTGTAAAATATTTTGTCAAATTCTTGTATATATAAATAACCGGCCAAGTGCGAGTCGGACTCGCGCACTAAGGGTTCTGTATCTATAAAAATCAAGTTTTTTGTATGGGAGCCCCCTTAATTATTTTTTTTATTATTACAATGAAAATATAAGTAAGTATTTTGTGAATATTTCAAGTGCCTACCTGTTGCCATTATTGACATCGAGCAAAAAAGGGCAAAAAAAATCGTGTTTGTTTTATGGGAGCCCCCCTTAAATATTTATTTTATTTTATTTTTAGTAGTTGTTGTCACAGCGGCAACAGAAATACATAATTTGTAAAAATTTCAACTGTCTAGCTATCGCGGTTCTTGAGATGCCTGGTGTCAGACAGACGGACATACAGCAAAGTCCCGTTTTTACCTTTTGGGTACGGAACCCTAAAAACTAATTAATTAGGTAATCAAAATGGGAAACAAAAACAGATACTTTTCAAAAGTTAAATTGAAGCAGAAATAAGCGGCCAAGTGCGAGTCGGACTCGCCCATGAAGGGTTCCGTAGTAGCAAATAACATATTATAAAAGTCTTGGAGTATGTTTTTTTAATTTTTATATTTGATTTGATTGAATGAAAGGTAAATTGCCGTTTATGATTTATGTATGACGTATTAAAAACTACTTACTGGTTCTCGTTCAAACCAATTTTCGCTGGTAGTTTTCATGATAATGAACATCATATATTTTTTTCAGTTTTATAATTCTTTTATTTTAGAAGTTACGGGGGGGGGGGGGGGGGGGGGCACAAACTTTTTTCCACTTTGGTAGTGTGTCTCGCGCAAAGTATTCGGTTTAGAAAAAAATGATATTAGAAACCTCAGTATCATTTTTGAAGACCTGTCCATAGATACCCCACACGTATGGGTTTGATGAAAAATGAATTTTTGAGTTTCAGTTCTAAGTATGGGGAACCCCCAAAATTTTTTTTTTTCTATTTTTGTGTCAAAACCTTAATGTGGTTCACATAATACATCTACTTACCAAGTTTCAACAGCATAGGTCTTATAGTTTCGGAAAAAAGTGGCTGTGACATACGGACGGACGGACAGACAGACAGACAGACAGACAGACATGACGAATCCATAAGGGTTCCGTTTTTGCCATTTGGCTACGAAACCCTAAAAACAGCTAGCACGTGAGATAAGGAAGAAGAAAACGTTAGTACTTACCTACCTAACTACCTAATACTTTACACTTATATTACAGGTACGTGAATAACTCGTAATTTTATGATGTACGTACCTACATATACATACTTATATGTATGTAGCTAGCATGACATTATTCATAATGCCCGGGTATTATGAACAATGACACGATTTATCACTTGTTCCATAACATGTACATTACCTAGGCATTGTAAGTCAAAATTGACCGAGACTAGGACTATGACTTTGACTGACTTCGACTTCGGCTTTGACTGACTTTGACTTTAGATTTACCAAGACTCTTAACTCTTGACTTAGTAGGCATCTACCCGGGTATTTACCCACGCTTGGGTATTTACCCGATATGCAACAGGTATATACCCGTATCTACCCGTTTGGGTGGGTAGATGGGGATATTTATTTAAAATTTAGTGCGTGTCCACTATTTATGTGTAGAAATGTACAAAAAAGTTATTTAATGTATAAAACAATGAAGAAAATAACAAAGATGAAAATCACGGGTGCTATTCATATTAAATATACAAATGCCATCTTGTTTGTTATCTGATTGCTTATTTTAACATGTGATTAGGTCTATAAACATACGGGTAAATACCCGGCATACTGTTTTTTAGGCAACGTTATAACGAGTTGATGGGGGATCGAAGAAGTCGTCGATAAGAATATATTTTGTTGGGTCTACCTTTTATGGTAGAACTTTTTAGTTAAGAATATTATAATGCATAACATCGTATGTTAGAAACCTCATTTCGTAGAATTTAGATTGTCATTTCTCATACATTTAGAATCCATAATTTTTAAATTAATATTCATCTTATGGCATAAACTTGATAGCTATAATAATTAAAACGAAGAATCATTATATCGCAGACAGTTCACAGCTAGAATGGCATTTTAGCATAAAATCAATTTCTAAATAAGGCAGAATCGTCATATCTTGGAGTATGTACAGTAAGAATCATCATTTGGCTTAAGGCCATACCCAAATTTTCCGGGGTCCAGTGGCGCCGCCATTTAAAATAAATCAATTAAAAGGAAACGGAGATATCATTTAAAATTGTGTCTTGGTCAAGTTCTAGATACCCATACATAGACTTAATGGTCTCAAAGTTCTACGAGATAATAAATAACCAGTTAAATTACATAAACATAATACACGCTTTCCACCTTGGTACACTCCAGCTCTTATCAAAATTATAAATGAAAAATTAAAATATCATAAAAAATGGAAAACATACAAGAGAAATACTGATTTTGAGACATTTAAGTTGTTGCGCGAGAGGCAGAAAAAGGTCCAGTTGGAATGCTATGACAGTTTCATACGAGACTCTGAGAACAAAATAAAACTAAATAGTAAATGCTTCTGGACCTTCGTAAAATCCAAGAAGGCCAATTCTGGTATGCCTGATTCAATGTTCTTTGATGATAAGACAACAACAGATGGTGTTGAAATCTGTAATCTATTTAATAGATACTTTCAGTCAATGTTTGAACCTGAGCGAAATCATTCAACGCAGTCTACTCATTCGGAATCTCATAAATCATCCAGTACTCTTTCTATAGGCTCTATCAATATAACTGTGTCAGATGTAGAAAAACGTTTAAAGCAATTAGATATAAGTAAAGGTTATGGACCCGACGGCATACCCCCAATATTTCTGCAGAGATGTCATAAAAATCTCGCTGTACCACTAACACTGCTGTTTCAACATTCATTACGAACGGGAAAAATGCCAGAGATCTGGAAACAATGTTATATAACACCGATTCACAAATCCGGCGATAAACATAACGTAAGAAATTATAGACCAATATCCAAAATAAGTGCTATACCTAAACTGTTTGAAAAAATTATCTATGATAATCTTTACCCTCTTGTATGTATCATTGAGCGCGCACGACTCGAAGTGTTTTGATACTTCGGTTATTTTTCTTGCTTTTTAATTATTTTTAATTACTGCATTAATAGACCAATATTAGTAAACCAACAACATGGATTCGTGGATAAGAGATCTGTAGAAAGCAATCTCTGTGAATTCACACATAAAATAGCAACGTCGATGGATGAGGGCTTTCAAGTAGATGTAGCATATACCGATTACTCTAAAGCATTCGACAAAATTCCTCATTCTATTCTTGTGCGTAAATTGAGTGATCTCGGAATCCACGGCGACTTGTTGCGTTGGCTTGAATCATATTTGAGACATCGAAGTCAGGCTGTTTTGGTCAAGGGTTATTGCTCTACTTTTGTTCCGATCTCCTCAGGTGTCCCACAAGGTGCTCATTTAGCTCCTCTTCTTTTTAATATATATATTAATGATCTCATCATAATGTTTAATCATAATAATATTATTTTATATGCCGATGATATGAAAATTTTTAGAACTATAAAATCTGAATTTGATTGCGCCGACCTGCAAAACGATTTAAACACCCTAAATGAATATTGCAAACTTAACGGTCTTCACCTAAACACAGGAAAGTGTAATATAATTACATTTACTAGGAAACTAAAACCAATACTATATAATTATAAATTAGATAATGAATCACTTAAGCGTGTTTCTGAAATAATAGATTTAGGGGTAACCTTAGATTCCAAACTTACTTTTAATTCTCATGTCATTAACATTACAGCAAGAGCTTTTCGTATGCTGGGCTTTATTATTCGAATTGGGAAAGACTTCAAACTTTGTTCGACTATGATTCTACTTTTTAATTCATATGTAAGGTCGATCTTAGAATATGCGTCAACGGTTTGGAGTCCGCAATATAAACTGTATATCGACAGCATAGAAAAAATAAATACAAAATTTATCAAACACCTTAAATACAAATCGTCACGCTATGGTTCTGATCTCAATCCAAGGATTGATATAGACATGACACTAATGGATCGCCGCATTCAAAGAGATCAAATGTTTTTATACAAAATTTTGAATAATCAGGTAGACTCTCCCTTCCTCTTAAGTTGTATAAACTTTAAATGTCCCCGTATTAACTCACGTCATCATAAGTTATTTGTTTTGCAAGATACCCACACAAATTATGCAAGTAATATGTTTTTGAAAAGAGCTTGTAATTGTTACGATATGTTGTTTCAAGAACTGGATCCCTTCATTCTCTCACCTGCTTCATTCAGAAATGGGCTGAGAAGAATACTATCAACAAAGGTGTAGGATATATCGCTATAATTGTTTGATGTATACTTTTAGTTTAGTTTAATTCTTCTTTAACTTATCTTCTTAGTGACCTTTTTATGTAGTTCCTTTACACTGCTCAAAACGTTATGCGTTAGTTATTAGTGGAAACTTTACTGATGTATGTTTAAGTAGTTAAGTTATATCTGTTTGTACAAGGCTATTGTTTGTTTCCCAAATAAATAAAAATAAAATAAATACCCATTCAAAGTATTTTTTAAACTACTATTTGTAGTTTAAAGTGAGAACGTGAAGCTTTTCTACGCACATTTGCGAAAAACGGCCACTTTTAGCTAATGTGCGTAGAAAAGCTTCACGTTCGCACTTTAAATTATAAACAGTAGTTCATAAAATAGTTTTAAGGGTTATCTAGGGCTTGACCAAGACACAATTTTGAATGATATCTCCGTTTCCTTTTAAATGATTTATTTTAAATGGCGGCGCCACTGGACCCCGGAAAATTTGGGTATGGCCTTAAGTGCTCATATTGTAGATAAGGTATAGTAAGAAAAATGTGTATTTCATGATAGGTACTGTAACAAATCAATTGCAACCGTTTTTTAACAAACCTAACCTAAACTCCACGGCAAAATTGTTTTTGTGTCTGTGTTACTTTCGCCCTAACTTGAGTCGCTCGCTCGCTCATGTGTTGGTCACAGGAAACCTAACAAACCTAACGTACACTCCACGGCAAAGTTGTTTTTGTGTGTGTGTCTACTGATCGAAAATTTTGCGATCCGTTACACGAAAAAATATAATTTCAAAAATTTATTTAAAAAAATTAGGGAGTACCGGCAAAAAAAATGGTTGGGGGGGGGGGCATATCACTATACTCAAATTCGGGTAGCACGTTTCTAATGTTGAGCCCGTGCCGTGGTGTAGTCACAGTTCTAACATAACCTAACCTATATTTTTGCCCTAACCGAGTAAACTCGGAATGCTATTTTGTGTAGATTGTAATGATTATGGTTTTCATTATTCCCTGTATTCGAAAAATATCATAGTATGAAAAGGCTGTCTACCTTGTAGTCGCACATAACCTAACCTATATTTTTGCCCTAACCGAGTAAATTCGGAATGTTTTTTTTTTATGTTGACCAACAATATTATCGAATTTAATGACTATGGTATTAATCAATTATTATGCTTTTTTATTAGCGTTGCAGATGAATTTAAGCCATCTTCTTAGAAGGTGAAAAAAATACTCAATAAAAGTAGTACTAATTAAATATTATTGTAAACAAATTATACGAAAGTTAATGTATGTAAATGGTCATTAAACTAAATGAAATTTTGACATGTTAAAAGTATGCTATTGTTCGAATATATAAAAATTCGACCAAATGAAAATTATATTCAATATTTTTTATGTATTTGAAATGTTCTATTAAATAAGATTCTGCCAAGTATGTTATGCCAAATGAAATTCGGAGCATCAAGATTCTGCCAGATAGATGGTACCCATTTTGTTCTGAGACCAACCCCGAAATCAGTAGTTTTGACTCTTGGATGAGCAGTCAAAGACAACGCATTTGATGTCTGATTGCTCATTTCAACATCTAATTAGGTCTAAAAACATTTGCCAGCAAAAAATATAAACTTACACCTGTCAATTTGTATATTCTCATACAACGGGTAGACAAGTTGATGGGGGATCAAAGAATTTGTCTATACGAATATCTTTTGTTCCGATACCAACCCCGAAATCAGTAGTTTTGGCTCTTACCTTTGGCCATCACAGCTTTGCGGTTAGAGAAAACAAAAAAATCTTTTGTGGGTCTCGGCTTGCGCCTCTATAATAAAATTCCAGATGATATAGTAGCATTACCATTATCTAAGTTTAAGACAGCCGTTAAAAATCATTTATTACAAAATGCGTATTATCATGTAAATGACTACTTATCATCATCTGAGAAAAATTCTTGGAAATAGTTGTCTGCAAATTGTAATTGTATAATTTAAATGTATAGCTTAAGTGTAAATCTGTATTGTAATTGTAACATAGCCCATCAGGCTGGGTAGGGACCAATACTGAACTGGGTTTCTTTCGGCGTAATCTTCCCAGCAGTGGTCGTTCCGAAACGCTAGTAGTTTTTAGCTTCTGCACTAAAAAAAAATATTTTAAAAAAATGACCTTCAATAAGAGATAAATTTATCCTACATTGAATAAAAATTTTTGACTTTGACTTTGACTTAGATGAGCAGTTAAAAATCTACTCTCTCTGTATGTTTGAGGGTGTTCATATATTGACATCGCATTTTATATCTTGTTACTCATTTCACCACTTATAAATATGTCTTTGCGCACCTCCCAGCAAAAAATGAGTATAAGTCAAAGAAGCCTACTTTCAAAGTATGATTAGTATGGTGGTTTCATATACTTTTAAGTCAGATTTGACGTCTACCTGCATTTTAAACATATTATAAACTTAATTGCAAAGTCATCTATATTGTTCACGACGAAATAAATAACTAGTACCTAATGTATATAGTTGCCCTTTTTTATTGTTCATTTGTAAGAATAAATATATATTTGAATAAGTAGAATAGGTAGGACTAGGATAAGATGTGAAATGTATATAAGTTTAGTTATGGAGAAATAAAGAGTATTTTGTTTTTGTCTTTTACTGTTAGGTACCTTAGACCCAAGCTAGGATAGCTAGCTTTGTTTGCAAGAGAAAAGTAACGTAAGATAGGTACACATTAGAAGTGGGTACTTCATACCCACTTATACAGACAAATAGGTACACTATCTTGTATATAAGTAAATAACACTTGATTTAAAGTACATAAAGCTTACATGGGTCTAAAGAAATAGGATGGTGTGATTGCTCGCATGCATAATAGTGGCATACGTGACCAACTCACGAGTATATCGGTCGAAATTAATGCATAATTACAAATTATTTGTCAGAGTTGTATCAACATAATAATATTAATCTTTATCCAAATAAATGTGTTATTAAGTAAGAGTAATAAACGGTGAACAAAATTGTCTTTGACATCACCTAATTTCAATAAACATCTTATAAGATAATACAATTTTAAAATAACTCCACGCGGACGAAGTCGCGGGCAGAGCTGGTTGCTCATAACATTCAATCTACCCACCAAATGGGTAGATACGGGTATTTATCGGGTATTTACCCAATGTACCGGGTATATTCCCGAATGGGTTAGACTGGGTATTTAACTATTTACCCACCGCCCATCTCTATGAGCCTTGACTTTGTGATGGTATTGCACTGTTAATCCATACCACCTAACTTCCGTGACTGATTCAGGGTATGAAATAGGTATATCACAAACATATAATTTCATGCATTGCCTAACAGTTATTCAGGCGTTGTAGATAAACATTTCGTAGGAAATGAATTTAACGATTTAAGTGAAAAATAAGACATTGTAATAAATGACCGCGCCGTGTGAAAAATGCCCAATATGAGGAGGCAGTTGTGGTAAAAACTTTTAAAATTATCAAATAGTCCGGGCAATATCATAATACCTAGCCTAGTGAAGAATTAAATTTCGACCTAACAAGTGCAACGAAGGGTGGACTATTGGTTAGGTAGGTGTATTGTTTTTACAATGACAGTTATTGCATATCTGCGAGATAGGTTCGATCCTTACCGATAAATGTTTCGTTTTTAGGGTTCCATAGCCAAATGGCAAAAACGGAACCTTTATGGATTCGTCATGTCTGTCTGTCTGTCCGTCCGTATGTCACAGCCACTTTTTTCCGAAACTATAAGACCTATACTGTTGAAACTTGGTATGTAGATGTATTATGTGAACCGCATTAAGATTTTGATACAAAAATAAATAAAAAAACAAAAAAATTTGGGGGTTCCCCATACTTAGAACTGAAACTAAAAAAAATATTTTTCATCAAACCCATACGTGTGGGGTATATAGGATAGGTCTTCAAAAATGATATTGAGGTCTCTAATATCATTTTTTTCTAAACTGAATACTTTGCGCGAGAGACACTTCCAAAGTGTAAGTAACTTCTAAAATAAGAGAATGATAAAACTAAAAAAATATATGATGTTCATTACCATGAAAACTACCAGCGAAAATTGGTTTAACCCCTTGTATGTTTGAATGACAGATACAATAGTTAAACAATACATTCTTGCGTAGATCTACGCAACGGCGTACGAGAGGTTAAACAAGATCTAGTAAGTATTTTTTTTTAATACACACGTCATAAATCATAAATGGCAATTTACCTTTCATTCAATCAAATCAAATAAAAATTAAAAAAAAAAACATATTAAAAGACTTTTATATTATGTTTTTTGCTACTACGGAACCCTTCATGGGTGAGTCCAACTCGCACTTGGCCGCTTATTTTTTTTATTATATTATGTGGATATTAAGTTTGTTAAGTAGGTATAAAGTGAAAAATCGCGCTAACAATTTTTTTTAGGGGAAGGGAGTCATTAATTGATGATTTTTTTAAAGATTTGTTTGAATGAAGTGGCATCCAATATTTCGAATACGTAATTCATTATAAAATGTCTATATAAAATATAATACTTTTCTGTCAATTTTTAATATACATAATATATATATCAAATTCTTGTATATTTTAGATCTTTGTATCAAATACGAAAAGATTTAGGAAAATATTTTGAATTATAACTTTAATTTACGCCATCTATCACAAAATTTTCGACGTCTGATAACGACTTATCACGTTCGGTGTCGGTTCTGATAGATTTACGGAGATGGCGCCACTATCTTTCGATTCAATAAAAGAAAGCCAGCGAAAATGAGAAAGCTATATCGGAAACCACGACTGGAGACGAAGCGGGGAAGGAAGGCGTGGCTTGTGATTAGGTATTTTGAAGTCATGACTGCCCTTAAAAAAAACTACTTACTAGATATCGTTCAAACCAATTTTTGCTGGTAGTTTTCATGGTAATGAACAACATATATTTTATTTAGTTTTATCATTCTCTTATTTTAGAAGTTACGGGGGGGGGGGACACACTTTTTTCCACTTTGGAAGTGTCTCTCGCGCAAAGTATTCGGTTTAGAAAAAAATGATATTAGAAACCTCAATATCATTTTTGAAGACCTATCCATAGATACCCTACACGTATGGGTTTGATGAAAAATATTTTTTTGAGTTTTAGTTCTAAGTATGGGGAACCCCCAAAATTTACTATTTTATTTTTATTTTTGTGTCAAAACCTTAATGCGGTTCACATAATACATCTACTTACCAAGTTTCAACAGTATAGGTCTTATAGTTTCGGAAAAAAGTGGCTGTGACATACGGACGGACAGACAGACAGACATGACGAATCTATAAGGGTTCCGTTTTTGCCATTTGGCTACGGAACCCTAAAAATTTAGCCCCCTTAACTAGATTATCCATAATTTTTAGTTTAACAAAGTAATAAAAATTCAGAAACAAAGATACAGTGCTTAGAAGTTTTGGAGTGAGGGTAATTTACGTCACTTTTAGTTGAAAATCGTACTGATCGTGACATCACGCGAAATTTAAATGTGCTGTATCTTTTTTAGTTAACATTCCTATAGCTGGTCTGTCGTAGGCACGTCCAGGTCGCAAGCACAATATGACCATAGACAACTCAAGTACAATTAGACTTCTACCCATTAATGTTCCTGGGCGGTATAAAAATAAAGCGATTTGCCTTGGCTGTTGGGCAGGCATTTGCCTACTCTCCCTAATGGTTAATGTGACCCGACAACCACACTTTGGATCACACACACGAAGTGTGTTTGTTTGTCGGTCCTTCACTTCAAAACGAAGCAAGGGATCGACGTAACTTTTTTTTGGATGCATTACTATGTACAAGTAGCGGCACGTAAGTTTAGCGCTGAGTGGAGTGTAGAGGGGATACTGCGCACCGGTACAGTATTACTTTTTGACTTCTGCGCAGCCAAGGTCAGCGCTAGAGTTTCGTGCCGCTACCTGTACCGAACCCTAAAAACCCTAAAATGATACTAACCATAGTCGACACGTAGGATATATTTGCCCTCAGTCAACCCTCCATAGGCAGGGCTTAGGCGCCAAGCGGGCTTGCGTTTCAGAGATGTCGTCATCCAACCGATAAATCGCTCATTCTGAAATGAAAATCTTTTATTGAAAGTGGTTCATGTAAGAAAACATAACTTCAAAATACCGATCTACCAAAATATAAATAACCGGCCAAGTGCGAATCGGATTCGCGCACTAGGGGTTCCGTACCATTATCTATAAAAAATCGCGTTTGTTGTATGGGAGCCCCCCTTAAATATTTATTTTGTTTTAGTATTTGTTGTTATAGCGGCAACTAAAAAGGATGCATTCAAACTTGTCATAAAAAGTCCTTCCATTTGATATATTGTCACACAAAATAGTTCACGAAACTTTTTTACATGTTTTATTTACCCCCACGAGTGACCCCATATTTGTAAATATTTTTTTTCAAGATCGGTCGTTAGGGCGAAGTCGGTTTTTAGTTAAGAACCAAAAATATTATTTAGTCCACTAAACAACTAAGTTTTTTGGTTAAAAAAGTTTGCTTTGCATTACGTGCTATTTTTGAAAGTATATGAAAGTAGTAAATACTTATATATTTTTGATCATTTACTCCCATGCTGGTCTGGGAGAAATGAAAAAACTTAGAATGTACCAGCTGCTTCTCTTCCCGCGCAGATCGTAAAAGCCGATCGAGGGAATGGGCAAAAATGCGAATCATGTTCACAGGCGATGCGGCTAGCAACCCATCACTGTATTGATTGCTTTTCCATCTTCTCGCCCACCATGACGCTAAAAGTGGCTTTTGGGTCTTGCGGCCCTGGGCTCTGCATAGAGCCGCAAGACCCAAAACGCTCTGTCTGCCCCATTAGGGATAAAGACGTGATAGTATGTATGTATGTATGTATTTACTTATAAAGTGTACTATGTACTAAGTACGATAGTAAAATTACCTCAAATCCGTTGTTAAAATCGTTTTCTTCATCCAACTCCCAAATATTCTTTGACCAACTCTTGGGTTTTGAAAAGTTTTTGAAAACATTTTCTGCAAACGTCATAATAAATAAAATGAACTGGTTTAATGTAAAAAAAAAAAATTCTATAGGTTAAATATTCTAAATATTGGCTCTAAGGGCCGCTAAGTTACGCGGGCGCACGCGGCGGTTTCAGTCTATTCCTGTCACAAACGCTACGTGCGACAGAGACAGGTGACCCGCGACGTATTCTGCTGTCTCTTTCGCATTTAGAGTTTATGACAGAGATAGGCCGAACCCGCCGCGTGCGACTGCCTTTCAAAAGTAGGACTACAGATGTGTAGTTCAATAAACGAATGCGCTATTACTTGAATTAATCGCACGATTAATTGTCATTTTAGAGCGCGAACAAATCGGAATCCAAAGTAAAATCACAACATGCTCTCAATTTAAATGTCACAAGAAGTATTGACTCTCGCATACTGAAGCAGACATAGTAATAAGTGGGTGGCGTTTACTTTTAGATTAGAATATCTCTACTTTGGTTTGACAATCAAATCTTATTACATTGAAGTTTTTATTACATTGGTGTTTTTAATCTTACCTAGCGGTTCTGACGCGTTCTTCCGTTTTGGATTAAGGTAGTTTCCTATATTCTTTATCATACCATAATAGGTCACATTCATGTAATTATTGTAATCATCAGACGGCCCTCTGATATTGTACGTATCTGGAATATTATACATACATTTAAAATGACAGTTAGTTTAATAAATAAATAAATAAGAAACTTAACTTTACTTGTAATGATAACTCGTCTTTTATCCTTGCAACCCCCCCTAGCGTAAGCATGGCACCCTTGATAAACCCAGATAATTGAACAGCCTAGCTTAAAATTTCGTATTTATATCGCACACCGGTTTTCGCTCGTTTCGAAAAGCGAAACAATGACAGCGGATAGATGCCTATAGATCTAAGTATTCGGTACCTAAATACTTTGGTTCAAAGTACTACAATGGTGCATATGTATGGCAAAAGATAATATTATTACTAACATAACAGATACCCAACGCCATCAAAACTATTGGAGGGCCCATAAGTAGGCAAAACTGGTAGATGCGGGTAGGCTCACAGAGATGGCAGCACACACGGCTAGCAATAAAATGAATGAAATGATTTCATATATAATTCATATTTTATTAATTAGTGTACTACTTTATTTAAATCATAGTAAAATATAATTCAAATATATCTTTATTATGTCATTTGCGAGTACCTATATTACAAACTTTGAGGGACCCGGGCCAAGCTCAAGCCAGACTTTTTTGTCCTTAAGGTAGTCATCGGTACTATAATAAGCCTTCTCACAAAGTACTTTCTTTACATACGTTTTGAATTTATTATCCGGCATATCAAGGACCGATTTTGGCAATTTATTATAAAAAAGTATACAGTTAAATAAGTTAATAAGATTCTTATATTTTAATTATTATTACATACAGAACGGAAACCCCCCCGTCCTTACACTCCCCCGTTCCCGCCTTGTCGAGGCGGCCAGGCGCCCGCGGCCGACCACTCAACACTGCCCACAAGGCGAGAACGGGGGAGAGTGTAAGGACGGGGACGGGGACGCATATTGCGCGTGACCTTGGGACACTCCGTTCTGTATGTAATACTCATATAAATTATGAGTTTATAGCGCCATCTAGTGACAAGGAAGAGAAATCATTCCGTTTATAAGGCGATGGGTGGGCATGGTATGGTACAGTACAAGTCTTTTAAAAACGAATCACTATGCTGAATAATCATGTTGTGCCCTGCTGTCCATTCTCAGTTTTCTGTATCTGCCTTTATTACCTCTCACGTCAACCATTAAAAAAAGGAAAGGGAAGGAGACTACTAACCGGTAAACATAGTATCAGCAATCTCCCCACACGGGGCTATGGGGATAGAAGTGCCCGAGTCAAGGTTATATCTGTAAGGCTCACATGCAGCTGCAGGTTCTGGCAACAATTGCCCTGATAACTGAAGGTCGTCTCTAAAAAAATAAACTGTTAGGTTTATTTGTATAATATGGATTATTTTAAATCTAAACCCATGTCATGTAGGTGATGGTCTTTTTAGGGTTCCGTACCCAAAGGGTAAAAACGGGACCCTATTACTAAGACTTCGCTGTCTGTCCATCTGTATGTCACCAGGCTGTATCTCAAGAACCGCGATAGCTAGGCAGTTGAAATTTTTACAAAGTATGTATTTCTGTTGCCGCTATAACAACAAATACTAAAAACAAAATAAAATAAATATTTAAGGGGGGCTCCCATACAGCAAACGCGATTTTTTATAGATAATGGTACGGAACCCTTAGTGCGCGAATCCGATTCACACTTGGCCGATTATTTTTTGGTACAAAGCTTGTTTCTGAAGAGAAAAAAAAATTACACTTTCTTATTCGTAAAAAATTACAAAAGTTTGCTAAGCCTATTTTAGTTTAAATATGTTTTGTCTCGTTCTGTCAATGTCAAATATTCAATAAACAAGATGGAAAAGGACAAAACATGCGTTAAATAAAATAGGTATTTTTTTATGGATATGGATATAAGGGTAAATCTCTTTCTGCTTGTTTCAGTCAGATTTAAAAAAAAATGATATTGACAAGCGCGCAGTGAGACTCAGCCAGCAAACCGCTAATTCTCACTGCTTAGGTACTACGACCTCAGAATTAATATAAGTAGGTACCTAGTACTCTAATAACCAACTATGGGGATTTTGCTATGTTGATAATAAAATGAAGTTATATAATGAAATAACATTCAACGGGAAAACAATAAAGAGGAAACCTAATAAATTATTACCCAGTGATGGCAAGTATTAAATTAACATTCTTTTTGTTCTTAACCCCCGACAAAAAAGAGAAGTGTTATAAGTTACACGCTAATGTCTGTCGGTATGTCTGTCTGTCTGTGGCATCATAGCGCTTGAACTGATGGACCGATGTTGATGCGGTTTTTGCGTTAAAGAAAGTTAGCTATGTTTGATATAAGTTATTGGGGTTAAACATGAAAAGTGAGTGCTTTCTTTAGCAAATTATAAAATACGGATATCAAACCAAGTCGTATCGATAGTTTAGCTACTCATCACTAGATGGCGGTCTTGACAGTCAGGGGTTTAACTTATGAAATAAAATATATAATCGAGATCACATTCTTTTTTACCCCACTACTGCCAATGTAAACAGTTAAAAAACAAGTATAGGTACACAACTTACCTTGACTTCTTATAATCATCTGTGATGTTTAGATCCAACTCATAGTACAATATAACATCTCCAACAAGTGATTTGTTAACATCGAATTCATATTGACATACACAATCGTCATTTGTCTTCCTGTACTCTTTGCATGTCTCCCCATCACCAGGATACTTGGTGCAGTCTGTGTAGTCAACCACCAATTCTTCAGATAACGTCACGGTGCTTGGCTGAAAATGTCGAAATTTTTGAATTAAAAAAAAACAACTTTATTTTTTTAATGCGTCGCGATTTTTTTAAAAGAGCATATTTGTCAGGTTGTCCTATAGAAATATTATTAAAATCAGTTTTGCAGTTTGGGGTAAAGTCGGGCTGGGGCAAATTATTTTTCAGGAGTTTCCTCCATATCTCAAAAGTTCTTCATTCAAAGTATATAGATAATATTAATAATATACCTGTATTAAATGCACGCCAACTGCTATAAATATTATTCCGCCAATGAGACATGCAGCAGCAATAATTGCTCGACAGCGGCCATTAACACTGAAATATAAAAAAAGTAGTTTAAATTCCATGGTCAGAGTTTTTCCTTGTTGCAGCAAAAGGTGGTGATGGCTGTTTGGAACCTTGTTTACATTTTGACAAGTGCGAGTGACAAGTGTTAAATAAATGTACGCCACGGAAGTCGTCGAATACCTATATTAAAGCTCAGGGATCCAGTGGGAGTGGGCATTACTAGTGCTTTGGACGTCAAATTTGAAAGGCATGTAAAGCTGTTGGTCACAGCTGTCATTATTGTATGAGACTCTTCAAGCTGTCAGTTATCTTAAGGCAGCTTGAAAAATTTGGCACCAGTGTTGGCCACTTCTTCTTCTTCATAATTGTATCCCCATGTCTGAGAGTTGTTACCATCAGGAGCAACTCCCCTGAGAATGGTTTTTCACGCTGTATGGTCTTGCACCAGGTGTATGCTCTATGAGAGTTCATGTGCACCACCCTAATATGAACAATATCAACCCATCTTGTTTTCTTTGACCCCTGCGTCTTGGGATATGGCCTAAGGCCTATGGAGAAAACCAAACTTCACATAGGTAAGTCTGATTTTAGTGGTGAGACTGATGTAGCGGTAACTCTATATTCTGTTAAGGCTCTTTACTGCTGACTTTGCCCTTTGGGCCCTATGTGTCACATCTTTCATACAGTCTCCATCACTTAAGACTGGTGATCCAAGGTAGATTAATCCGTGAACAATATCTAGGTTGACCAATTTGTTTGTTCTGAATAAGAATTGTGGCCTGTCAACAAACATTACCTTTGTATTACTAATATTGATTAGAAGTCCATACTCTTGGCTCTCAGCTCAAACTCAATTCTTTACAGTAGTTCTGTGAGCTTAATATTGCTGGCACTTATGATAGACCACAAGACTCCCTAAGACTAGAACCACCAAAATCAGCTAGACCCAGGAAATATACACCAAGACAAGTAACAGAACATAACAGTAACGAAACCCTTCATAAAATAGACAGGACCTTAAAACAAAAACATTACCAAACAAAAAAAGACAGAAACAAGGATACCCCTAGCGAGTATGGGAAACTAGAAAAACAACTAACTCAAGTTAAAACAAAGCCAATGAGAGACAACAGGTACAGATTATGTGAAAAAACTATTCAACTTATAGACAAAAGGAAAAACTTGCTCTCGATCCATCCTAAGAAGGATAATCTAAAACTAATTTCCACTCTGAGCAAAGAAATCAGAGAAAACATCAGGAAGGACAGAAAGATTAGAAGGCTGCAAACACTAGAAAAACATATCCAAAAAACTGGAGGTGTTAAAAAGGCACTAAAGGAACTGAGAGAAACAAACAGAGAATGGATACCAAAACCACAGGTATGGCACTTCATACAAACGGAGCAGCATATATACCTAGTACTACTACAAGCGAAACAATCCGTCCGTGCACACGTCAAATGTGTGAGTTAAACAATCAGGGTCGCCTCCACAGAATTTGTTGCTTTGCTTACCTGTTTTTATCACTCGGAAATCTATAAAATTTTCGTTATTTATTGTTTTCCGTGGATAAACAATGATAATGTGCGCAGTTTCTCACCATTATAATTTAATAATCCTAAGTGACTCGCGTAATGTCAACGTGCGACTACAAATAACCCTGTTTTACTGCCACTTACACCTCACAATAACGGGGGAAGGGTTGCGGGGACACCAGATTGCGGGGGACGGTGCGAGTTTCCGTTCTGTATGTAATACTATTATTAATTCTGTGCCAAAACTTAACAAAAAGGAAATAGTGCTTACAAACAGAAAGAGTATAAATGAAACGGCCACAAAATTCTACCGGGACCTTTACTCTAATCTAGATAACAATCACGAAAGACACAATGAACAAAACGGAAGACACCTAAGTGATGAACCAGAACCAAAAATACTCCCATGCGAAATAGAAAAAGCCATACATAGCCTGAAGTTGGAGAAAGCTCCAGGCCCCGATAAAATTACGAATGAACTCCTCAAAGGCACCCTCGAAGAAATATTACCAACACTAACATCAATATTTAATGAAATATTGGAGACAGGCAAAATACCTGAGCAGTGGAAAACATCCCATATCATCCTCATATACAAGAAAGGCCAAAAAGAAGACATAGGGAACTACCGACCTATAAGCCTGCTGTCAAATGTTTATAAAGTATTCTCAAAAGTAATTTTAGAAAGAATAAGCAAAAAGCTTGACGAAAACCAAACACGTGAGCAAGCTGGTTTCAGAAAAAAATTCTCCACACTGGACCATATACACACTCTGAAACAAATAGTAGAGAAATACAAAGAATACAATAAACCCATATATATGGCATTCATCGATTATTCCAAGGCTTTCGATAGTGTAGTCCACAAAGCAATATGGGACAGTCTGAAACAACAAGGAATAGCCCAAGTTTACATCAGAATCATCAAGAATATATACTTAAACAGTGAAGCTAGGATACAACTTGAAACTCTTGGTGAAAAGTTTAAGATCTCTAGGGGCTTAAAGCAAGGAGACCCACTGTCACCGAAACTGTTCTCAGCTGTCCTGGAGAGCATATTCCGCAAACTGAATTGGGATGACTTCGGCTTAAACGTCGACGGGATTAAGCTCAATCATCTAAGATTCGCTGATGATGTAATATTGTTTGAAGAAGACCCCAAGCGCCTCGAAGATATGATTGACTTACTCAGAGAGGAAAGCTCGAAAGTAGGGCTGTCTATGAACATGGACAAAACTAAACTGCTCACAAACTCCAAATTGATACCAATAAAATTAGGCAACAATCCACTCGACTATGAACAAGAATATATCTACCTAGGGCAGGTAATCTCCCTGGAAGATCAAACTACCAAAGAAATAAATAGAAGAATAGCAAATGGATGGAAGAAGTATTGGTCATTGAAGGAAATCATGAAGTCAAATAAGCTCAGTTTAACAATAAAAAGAAAAGCTTTCGACACCTGCATACTTCCTGTCATTACCTATGGATGCGAGACATGGGCACTCACCACACTTCATAGGGAAAAGCTGGAGCGATGTCAAAGGGCCATGGAGCGAAGCATGACGGGTACAAGAAAAAGGGACAAAATAAGAAGTAGTGAGATAAGAAAAAAGACAAAAGTAACCGACATCCTCGCTCGTATTGACCAACTGAAGTGGAGATGGTCCGGCCACATAATTAGAGACAACCAATGCAAATGGAGTACAGCTGTCTCAGATTGGTACCCCAGAGATGGGAAACGCGACAGAGGTCGTCCACTGATGAGGTGGTCAGATGACCTTAAGCTTACGGCAGGACACCACTGGAGAAGGGTAGCGCGCGACAGAAGACAGTGGAAAATGCTAGAGGAGGCCTATGCCAAGAGGCACACTGAATTACGCGACATTATTTAAGGCAAAAACTAAGTGTAACAGTGACACAACATGTAATAATTCAGAATAAAGGGCTTATTATTATTATTATGATAGACCACAAGATTCTTAATCCCCCCCTCCAGTGCACATGATGTGTTCTCCAATAAGATTAAACAGCTGTGGAGAAGGATACCTACAGACATGTCTGACACCTCGCTTGCTCTGGCTATAATGCAACTTACATACACGTTGGCCACTTACACACCAGAAAAAAAAACAAGATAGACTTCTTAGATAATACACTTACCTAAATTTAAATTCTCATAAACAAAGCTAAACATGAATGTATATAAACCAAACCAAATGATCTAGATTAAGTCCACTACAATTTTCTTTTGCGATAGGACAACGAAAACGTTAAAAATAAAAATATCAGCGAACCCTTCCCACAGGCCACAATATTCAGAGCTCCGAATCAGCGTAAAATTTTTCTATGCAATTATTTCACAAAATTAACTTACGAGGACTTCCCTGGGTCCATGATGTTGCTACAAATTTAATTTTCTGATTGAATTTCAAGCCGCGTCTCCTAAGCTTGCTTTTTCTAAGCAATCGAAACTACTGATTAGACATTCACAACTAGCTAGCACAAATTATATTTCCTAAACGGCTAGCTAGCCTAGTTTAGTTATGTTAGTAAACAATATACAGTCATCAAAAATCAAAACATATGGGCGAGGTCGTATCACGGTCGTATAGATAGAATATCATTACCATGGTAGAATAAAATAAGGTATTCTCTCTCCGTGACAGCTGATGACGTAGGAAGAACTTGACTACGTCATCAGTGTAATATGTTGCCTCTGTGTGAAATTGAATTACCCGAGCGTAATGCATTTTTGAACTTTATATACCAATTTCAAATTAATAATCCATTTTATCAATTTATAAAATTTTGAATTGATGAATGACGCGAGAATCGCGAGATTCTTAATAGCTAAGTTACTTAACATTTTTTTTAATATTAATGAACTAATTGAGAAAGTCCTTAAATTTACTGAAAAGAACAATCAGTGGCAACACTTTCGTGACGTAGTCAAGTTCGTTTTCGGACAGAGAATACCTTATTTTATTCTACCATGATCATTACTACGTTTTATATAAGAGACGGGACTTCATAGTTAAAAATAAATAAGTCCATGCATGGAAAAGTCGATTTGTATGAAACATTATGAAACGCACGTAATGCTCCTATACCAACCTACCTAGAAATGACAGATGTCATGCTGCCCATGCAGCCAACATAAAGGCGGGTCTCCTGCACCTAAAATTTCGAAACATTACACAAAAACATTCAAACAAAGGGGCGTGGCTATACACAATTGTCTATGGCATACACATGTTTCTGCTTTCCAAAGAAGATGGAAAACATGCGCTGCGCGGGGCGAGAGGGGAAGGGTTTCTTTTTTAATTATTTTATGGTTTTGGGTACGAGTCCTTTGGAGCCTATCTCTATTATCTGCAATTGGTAAAACGCCGAACACATCTTCTAGTTCTTCGTCAGGCAGAAATGATGATAACAGTAATTAGGAATAAATATTATTAGGTATCTTAAGTGTCATTTTTGAAACGCGGAGTCACCTTAACGAATGGTTTTTCCATACAAAAAACCGTTCGTTTAGTTACTCCGCGTTTGAAAAGTAGCACCTAATGATGAAGTTAACCATAAAGAATATAAACACTTGACGTTAAAAATGTTTTCATTAAAAACAGAAATTATTCGCAGGAGACGGTTTGTGTATGAAAAATAATATTTTTGTTTTGTTTTTGTTTCATGTTTTTTGTGTAATGTTTCGAAATTTTAGGTGCAGGAGACCCGCCTTGAAAGACGAAATAGGGATGTACATAATGTAGATTCAATCTACCACGATTATCGATTTTAATTTGATAAAAATTGATCGATATCGATCAATTTTAATTTGATAAAAAATATTTAAAAAAAATCAAAAACATTTAATTAAAAAAAAAATATCCAGGTTCAAAAACAAATTATTTGGTACTGATAACAGAATAAAACGTCACTAAACAATAATAACCACGCGGGATTCTGGAGCTTTTTCTTCTCAAATTAACTGGTACAGTTTCCTAAAGCCTGAGTAGTGCGATCTATATCTTATCTTCTCAACTAAACAAATGCAGTTTCCTGATTTGATGTTGAAAGTTCTGTAACGATTATGAAGCAAAGTAAGACTATATGGCAGAAATACAGAAAGAAATTGTTTTTTCTATTGGCGCCAAGGCAAGCCAAGTTTTCTCTGCCCGTTACCCTGCCTGACCCTGTGTTTACATCTAAAAAATGAGGAAATAATAGTAAGAGATGTGTGAGAGGTTGCTAGGTCGAGAAAATATAAATTATTTTCAATATTTTATTTAACTACTTTGTGTGGGTTTTTCTATGCAATAGATCAAATCTTATCTTATGCTAATTGATAGTATGGTACGTTATTTGGCAAAACGACCGTTTCATTAATATAAAAATAAATAAATAAAGAATGGGACAGTTAGTGACAGTCTCGGAAGTACCAATAAAACATTGTCGTCAATGTATTGTATCTAAATACATATAATACTTACTTCGATCTAAGTAATTGTGATTATAATGCCATCAATTGCAGGCGAATTTACATTGTAATTAAATTTTGCCTATCTCTGATTCATACCCATGCCAAATTACAGCTTTCTAGTACTAATAGTCTTCGAGTAAAATCGCGGACAAATAGATAAACAGATAAACTATACATATGAGTAAACAAGGAATTGTTTACTATCAAACCCTAAAAATGGGGGATTCGGATCGTTCTGTGGCCGCAGATCTATTAGATCCTATTTTTTTCCGAATGGTCAAAATAACCAGCCCTTGAGCGAGAAAGTAGTTTACATTTTACGAAAAAATAATTTAACGATTATCTATAATAAACAGAACAGCACTATCCATGTAACAAGTTCAATTTACAACTTTATTCTAAAATGTACCAAATTACAATATAAAAGGCTTGGAATATATAAAATAATGTTCTTTATTATTTACCGGACTTCATCCAATTGAAATTGAGCCAGAAACATCCTTTTTTGTTATTGAACTCGGGTTGATGTAACCCTACATAATTCGCACTTAACTGCCATTTTTGTCACTTATTAGATCATTTCTTACAAGATAAAACCTTTAAACCTGATTATTGACAAAATAACACGAAGTTTTATAAATAAAATAAAAAAAATTGGCGCTGTGCTGTGTTTGTGTTGTGCTTGTGATACTTGTGATACACAAACAAGGTATCAAAGTCACCATCTTTGTCATAATGTCTTTTGACTCATGAATGAAGTAGCTAGCTTCATGGCAACATGGTATGGTATAGTAAAACAAGGTATTCTCTTCATGAGATGGAACTTGACTTCGTCACGATAAGTGTTGCCACTATTGTTCTTTTCAGTAAATTTAAGGACATTTTCAATTAGTTCATGAATATTAAATAAAATATTAAGTAACTTAGCTATTTAGTATCTCGTGTGAATCGCGTGATTCATCAATTCAATATTTTATAAATTTATATAATGGATTATTAATTCGAAATTGGTATTTAAAGTTCAAAAATGCATTACGCTCGGGTAATTCAATTTCACACAGTGGCAATGGCAACACATCAAACTGATGACGTATCCAAGTTCCACCTACGTCATCAGCTGTCACGGGAAGAGCAAGATGGTGACATTGGCGTTGATGGGGCGTACGTTTCATACATTTGGATTTGTCTATGAAGTTGCGCCAGACTGCACAGTAATTTCTTCACCGAACGAAATAGTGTAGGGTAAATGAGCGAGACGGCAATAACAATAAAATGGTAGCTGTCAGTATGACAATTCTAATGTGTTGCCATTACCACTGAGTGTTTTTGATTTGCATTTCATACTAAATAATATATAGCTACATGCAAAAGTTAGGTTATTAATATTTTATTTAATGTTCATAGTCCTTAAATTTACGGAAAACAATAATCAGTCTCAACTTCTCAAGACTGCTGGCTGACCATCCATTATTTTAATGGTTTCTCACGCCATTGACACAACAAAGAACAAACTCAATCGATAGTATCGATAATTTGTTCGGTGGTAAGCACTAAAATAGCTATCGATATCGATATCGAACAGTTTGGTAAAATAACCAAGTACCAATATTGATAGTCTATCGATAGTGGTATTAGTGGTAGTAGTGACTAAAGAGCGGCGGCATTAGGTTTTTATGCCGCATTTACATAAAAAGTTATAGCGTAGAATATGTGGCAGATATGTCAAAGAAACCTTTCATGAAGAATCCGTTCCATTTCATGCCGTCAATTTTTAGAAAACTATACAAAGATTTTCGACATTTTCGGTGTACAAAAAAAAATGTTTTTCGATGACACGCACGATGGATTCAAAAATACGACCAAATGGTATTTTACGCGAGTGGTGAGTCAGAAAACTACACGTTTTGTGTTTGGGTGAGTCCTTAAATGAAAAATAGTGTCGCGTAGAACGATAAGTGATAATGACAATGTCAACGTCACAAATTCAAACTAGGTGAATTCATCTAAAGGGAAATTTCGTCACTCACGTCAGCACACGATTGGCCTAGCGGTCTTGGTGTTGGACTGTGAATCCATAGACCCCAGGTTCAAGTCATAGTCATGTTTAGTGTTTTTGAAGTTTTGTTAGAAGTTTCTAGATAACTCTAGATTAAATTGGAATGAAAATACGGGCCCAGATAAAAGAAGACAAAAGAAAATTTATGACTTGAGTTTAGAACTTTGATCCGAAAATGTTCGCACCCGGGGGGTATATAAGCGGAACAAGGCGCGGCCTACGCCAGTTTAGTTTGGAAGTAAAATCCGAAGAAGGAAGAAGGAAGAGGAAAAGGAAGAAAAGAAAAAGTGGAAGTAGTGAGTAAAGTGTTCAGAAGTGCCATTTTTGAAACGCGGAGTCACCTAAACGAATGGTTTTTCCATACAAAAAAACCTCAGTGCGGTAAATACGAGCAAGTGACGTTTCCGCGCGTGACAGTACAGTGACGTTTACGCGTGTGACAGTGCAGTGACATTTCCACGCACAAGACAGTGCAGTGACGTATCCGTGCGTGTGACAGTACAGTGACGTTGCCGCGTACGTACCTGTGAAGGCGGGTCTCCTGCGCCAGAATTCTCGAAACATTACACTAAAAACATGAAACAAAAACAAAACAAAAATATTATTTTTCATACACAAACCGTCTCCTGCAAATAATTTCTGTTTTGAATGAAACATTTCTTTATGGTTGACTTCATCATGAGGTGCTACTTTTCAAACGCGGAGTCACTAAACGAACGGTTTTTTGTATGGAAAAACCATTCGTTTAGGTGACTCCGTGTTTCAAAAATGACACATAAGATACCTAATAATATTTATTTCTGATTACTGTTATCATCATTTTTGCCAGACGAAGAACTAGAAGATGTGTTCGGCGTTTTACCAATTGCAGATAATAGAGATAGGCTCCAAAGGACTCGTACCCAAAACCATAAAATAATTAAAAAAGAAACCCTTCCCCTCTCGCCCCGCGCAGCGCATGTTTTCCATCTGATTTGGAAAGCAGAAACATGTGTATGCCATAAGGCGGGTCTCCTGCACCATAATTCTCGAAACATTACACAAAAAGCATGAAACAAAAACAAAACAAAAATATTATTTTTCATACACAAACCGTCTCCTGCAAATAATTTCTGTTTTGAATGAAACATTTCTTTATGGTTGACTTCATCATGAGGTGCTACTTTTCAAACGCGGAGTCACTTAACGAACGGTTTTTTGTATGGAAAAACCATTCGTTTAGGTGACTCCGTGTTTCAAAAATGACACTTAAGATACCTAATAATATTTATTTCTGATTACTGTTATCATCATTTTTGCCAGACGAAGAACTAGAAGATGTGTTCGGCGTTTTACCAATTGCAGATAATAGAGATAGGCTCCAAAGGACTCGTACCCAAAACCATAAAATAATTAAAAAAGAAACCCTTCCCCTCTCGCCCCGCGCAGCGCATGTTTTCCATCTGCTTTAGGCGGGTCTCCTGCGCCAGAATTCTCGAAACATTACACAAAAAACATGAAACAAAAACAAAACAAAAATATTATTTTTCATACACAAACCGTCTCCTGCAAATAATTTCTGTTTTGAATGAAACATTTCTTTATGGTTGACTTCATCATGAGGTGCTACTTTTCAAACGCGGAGTCACTTAACGAACGGTTTTTTGTATGGAAAAACCATTCGTTTAGGTGACTCCGTGTTTCAAAAATGACACTTAAGATACCTAATAATATTTATTCCTGATTTCTGTTATCATCATTTCTGCCTGACGAAGAACTAGAAGATGTGTTTTGCGTTTTACCAATTGCAGATAATAGAGATAGGCTCCAAAGGACTCGTACCAAAAACCATAAAATAATTAAAAAGAAACCCTTCCCCTCTCGCCCCGCGCAGCGCATGTTTCCCATCTGCTTTGGAAAGCAGAAACATGTGTATGCCATAGACAATTGTGTATAGCCACGCCCCTTTGTTTGCATGTTTTTGTGTAATGTTTCGAAAATTTAGGAGCAGGAGACCCGGCTTTTGGAAAGCAGAAACATGTGTATGCCATAGACAATTGTGTATAGCCACGCCCCTTTGTTTGCATGTTTTTGTGTAATGTTTCGAAAATTTAGGAGCAGGAGACCCGGCTTTTGGAAAGCAGAAACATGTGTATGCCATAGACAATTGTGTATAGGAACGCCCCTTTGTTCGCATGTTTTTGTGTAATGTTTCGAAAATTTAGGTGCAGGAGACCCGGCTATAGACAATTGTGTATAGCCACGCCCCTTTGTTTGCATGTTTTTGTGTAATGTTTCGAATATTTAGGTGCAGGAGACCCGGCTTACAACTGTGAGTACCCTAGAGTTGTAAATAAAGGCACTATTCCTTAGGATTGGTGTTTCCTTTCCTATCCCCAACCCACTCTCGTGACAATAGGTAGTGAACCGTGTCATGAATCATGTAGAGGGTAAACTAGCGTTTTATAACTATTGATAATTGACCTCGAAAGAATACACAATATCGATAGAACTATTGATAGTATTGATACCATCGATACATCGATAGTATCGATACTGTAATTACTATTTGTATGAAAAACTATCGATAGCTGTATTTACTATCTATATTCTTTTATACTATCGATAGTTCTTTAAACACAAAGTAGGTACCTTTACTATCGATCTAATAGTATTAATTAAAATTTATCGATATTGTTACTGTTATCCGAGTTTTCTATAGTATCGATAGACCTACGATATTTTATACTATTGCTTGCAACACTAGGGTAAACTGACATCTTGCCTTCCTATTCATTGGTTCACAGGTTCATTCACTCTTTTCACTATTTGTATTTGAAACAATTCAATTATTTTTCGGAACTTTAGAACCAACCAACCGTTTTTAACGCAAAATATAAAACAATGATTTTACATTGTGTTTTATTTTGAAGTGCACTATGGAATGCGACGAAACAGAAAATACAGATGCTGTTGAAGTGAATGCTGGAGAAAATGCTACTGCAGTGAATTCGTTAATTTTGGATTATTATAAAAAGTTTGGAAAGAAGAGAGATTTGGAACAGTATTTTTCATTGTCCACGGCCCAGGGCGAGATTCGGGATCCTACTGGTTTGTTTTGGAGAAGAATGAAATCTCAAAATGACTCTTCCGATTCGGGTGATAAAAAAAGTGAATCTTCTACTGAGTTATGTAGGATATCTATCAAGTGCACTGTGCCTGAGCTCTCTACTAGCTCTCAGGCAAGTATTATTATTTTTATTGCACATTAATACTGGTTACATTAACGAATTAACACTCTTGATTTCCTAAATCGAGAGAGGTTTGCCAGGATCATACCAAGTGGAGGTCCCTGCCTACTCTTGTGGGAAAAAGGCACGATGAACCGGACTTAATGGTTTGTTGTTGACATTATGGGATATAGGTATGTATTAAAGAAACAAGGGTTAGTCAAGCAATGTGTCTATCATAATATCTAGTATCATGTAATGTTTTCAGAAAGGTCAAATCAAGAGCGACAATTACTATGTTTAAACTACTTATTGTACAGTGCTGTTACTTTATTGACCTACTATTTTTTAGATCTATGACTGTTAGTTAGACCGTACATTATGTACGGCACAGGCTTCGGTTGTTACTTAGGTCTGCGCCATACATGAAGAGATGATGTTGTTTGATGATGTTATGGAGACACAAGACCACGTCACGTAGAAACTGTTTATTTTTGTTATGTTACATGTTGTAGTTGGGTGTGACGGGTCCTTTCTCGATCGCTGTTCAATAGTATCTCAATTGTTTGTTACAAGTAGATTTAAAACGTAAAGTAAAAACAGCTGACACGCTACCTACATACTCTGGGCCACATGCAGCTGAAATGTGCGAGCTTGGCTCGTACAACCATATTCCTATTAAAGAGCCAAGCTCTTGTCTTTGGATCTACTATAGTGGGCATATTAGGCATGCCCATAATGCTTATGGACTTGTGTCGTCACACTTGCATATTGTCACAATCACAATCAATTTAACTCGAAGGGGTTTTATTGTATTTTGGATTCACCCTGGTCAATGTGCTTAGTTATCTACCATAAGTAATGCATTTTTTTTAAAACCCCTTGTAATACATGATGTGGTTTAAATAACCCCTCCCCCTAGGCCAAGGCTTTAATTAATTATCATGTGTATTTTTCTTGATCAGCATGATGACTGAAAATATAATTTTGGTACATTGGTGAGATAATAAAAAAATTGTACATGCAAATTCTTTTTCTGTGCGAAACAAAAATTGATAGAGCCAGTGCATTTAAATTTTGCATGAAGTCACAGCTAAGTATGATTTTTACATATCGGTGATATTACAAGCCCCTTCTTTGGAACTTAGATCTTATGGGTCCATTACTTTTGGATAATCTTACTTTTCTAACCCTGTCCTCACCCCTATTTAGGTTTAGTCTAATTTAATTAAATTGTATCCTGGAACTGGTAAATACTCTGTATGCTTCATCCTTATCCTTATTTTTTACAAATATACATACAAATGCGAATTTAACTCTGTCTGTAACAATTAAATGTCAAAGTAACTGTTTGTCATTTCTGTTTGTAACCTTTTCAAGCTCAACCATTAAATCAACTTAGATGAAATTTGGTATGGATATAGTTTGAGACCTGGAGAACGATATAAAATATGAAACAAAAACCCATGAAGAGAATGTTGGGGAGCTTGTGTATATTCATTTGGTTTCTCCCGTTCATGGAATAATAAATATAAATAGAACATACTCAAGCTACCCAACATTACCTTCACGAATCGGTCAGGGTTTTTGTTACATATTGTAGAATAGTTCTTTTCCTAAACATCATTTATTAAGCAAGTGAAAAGGGGGCACTTCGCATGGGGAAACTCATTTTGCCATACAAAAGTAGACTTTATTATAAAGTAGTAATTTGCGCAGATTGATGAAGTCACAGGTTACTACTAGTAAGGGATAAGGACATGATAGTGTGTAGTAATTATATTATGTAATATACAAATAGGTTTAACATTATAGAAGTACCTCTGTAACATGGTATAATAAAACAAGGTATTCTCTTCCCGAGATGGAACAAGGAACAAGACTATGTAATGGTAAGTGTTGCCACTGATTGTTCTTTTCAGTAAATTTAAGGACTTCAAGTTCATAAATATTGAAAAAATTTTAAGTTACTTAGCTATTTAGTATCTCGTATGATTCATCAATTTAATATTTTATAAATTGATAGAATAGATTATTATTCAAAATTAGTATATAAAGTACAAAAATGCATTACACTCTGGTAATTCAATTTCACAGTGGCAACACATCAAATTGACAAGTATCATACTGACAACCCACCATTTCATTGTTATCGTCGTCTCGCTCACATGGAGCTATTTCGTTCGGTAAAGAAATTACTGTGGTTTCCAAACTTCTGCGGTGAACAATGAAGGATTCTCAAGAAAATGGTTAATGGTTAAAAAATATTGGAAATAGTGGAGTAATTTTTTTTATTGTGCCTATTTTTTAATGTTAAATAGAATGTATAGTATAGTTAAACCTGGTAATCTGTATTGTAATTTGTAAAATAGCCCATCAGGCGGGGTAGGGAGCAATAGTGAACTGGAATACTATAATTTTTATCTTCCCAGCAGTGGTCATTCTGAAACGACAAACAAGGCAAATTAAATAAAATCTTGTAATATTAAATAAATATATCCCTAATATAACTGTTTTTTTTGTATCTATCATCTTTTTCCCCACTGAAAAATTTTGAGAACCACACCGCAAACTGATGACGTATTCTTGTTCCACCGAAGGCGAAGTATATTATTATACCATGCTCTGTACCATGCTTTGCCAAGGACATGAAGTAATTGTTAATATTTATTCATGTAAAATTAATTTTTAATGGCAATCATTAACATGAAATAACATTTTTTATTATTTTTCAGGAAGAACACTCAAAAATCAAGAGCGCATCTGTATCTCCACCAATTATCACAGAAGATGCATCGAAGGATACTGATGAAGAATCTGTTAAGTCTGATCACCACTCCCAAAAATGTAAATACATACTTAATTATTTATTACACACTAGCCGAAGCCCGCGAATTCGGTCGCCTGAATTTTATATCTCCGGAAAATGCTCATCAGGCTGAACAACTTTTGCTAAGGCCTCATTTTTATATATCTTACAGTTTACCTGGACCATTATAGTTCTGCATCAGATGTTTTATTTTCCAAAACTATTTATAACCTAGGTATATGTTGCCCAGGCTATATAAACAGCTATATTAAAAAAAAGTTTCATTCGAAACCGTCCAGTATTTCCGGATTTTTTTTTATTCTTACTATGTCTCCATATCTATGTGATCTTTGTCAAAATATAAAAGTGATATTACAAGCCCCTACTTAACATATTATATCATACATATTAAATCACATTCTCAATGTATATTTACAGCTGTTGACTTGGCATTGGACTCATCAATGAATAAACCACTCTCACCAACAAGCAGCATAACATCGCAAAGGAAACTAGAATGGGACTCTTTAGCAGATGTCGGTTATGGCAATGAGACTGACAGAAAGACATCAGCTTCAAGTTTAAGCACTTTAGAGAGACTAGCTTTGAAGCAACAGTATTCAAATAATGATTCAAGGCACGAGTCAGATTTAGGTCCACCCACTGCTCATTCTACATTTCTTGATCAACCTGACAATAAAAACAATAGTAAAAAAGGTAATATAAAAAAAACCACTAAAATTCACAATCGTGATGTTGACCTTGTCGAGGTTAATTTACCTCAGGGAGAAAATCATCATCAGGCAATCAGTGTAAACCTGACAAAACATATATCATTCAATGTTGAAAAAGATGGTGCAGTTAGTATAGAAAATGTTAAAAAAGATCTGAGTGTTACCCCAGAGAAAGTATCTGTAGAGACTGAAGTCACACCTCAAGTGAAATTCGACAAAGAAATTCAAACAACTTTGACAAAAAATAATATAAATACTAGCCCCAAACCAGAGCCAAATACAAAACCTGTATATGTTCATAAAGTACCTGTTTTAATAAATTTGAATACTTTAAAACAAAGAACTAGAAGAAAGAAACTTAGAACAGTTAAAAAGAGATCGAAAAGTAAGAAAAGGATAGAACTCGATAAAGAAAACACGCCATTACAGGAAAAAAGCGGAGCTCAACTTTCAGAAGCTGATAGCTTCGAATACATGCCTGGTCATATGTACAATCAGAACCAATTGAATCCAAACCAAAGTGATGCAAAATTTTCCAGTGGTGCTGGTAATAAGTCTAGCCTTGAGTCTAGTGGAGTTCTTACTACCGATTCAAGCAAGAACTCAAAATATTCCTTCACAAAAGATTTAGAAAAAAGCATTGACTTGCTAAAATTAGCATTAAAACATCGCTATGATGATCCTACTATAAAAAGAAAGTTAATCAAAGATATAGTGCACAGGCTTATAAAATCAAATTATAGGGATGATGATACCACAACCGATTTTCTTTCAGGCTTGAGTTTTGGTAACAAAAAGATTGCTTTAGGTGATAGTCATACAACTACTAGTACATCTGATGGAAATCAAACAAAAGAGAAGGTAAAATTACCAAAGAAGTCAATATTACGATTAGATAAATTCAATTCAAATGCATTAGCATCAAGTTCACAAAGTGCTCCTAATTTACCAGTAGCTTCCACTAGTGAAAGGCCTGTTTTATCCAAATTACCCAAAGTATCTACGTCGTCAAACACAGAATCAGATGTATCAAGTAAAAAGTATTCGTCAGAGATTGAAGTTGCTAAAACATCATCAGAAGAACTTTATCAAAAGTATTTAGACGCTTTGAAAAGAGAAGAGGCATACAAAAGACATTTAAAAGATAAAGAAAATTTTCTTAGACAAAAGCTTGTCAGCAGTGACGCTGCCTTCAAAATACCTGCGCGACCCGATCTGAAGGGAAATAGTAAGTTACAAGATTTACTAAAAGATCTGACTAGAAATAACTATGACGATGGCTCGGGCGATGCAAGTAAATTGGAAGGAGGATCTAATTCAAACGTCACAGACTTTGATCTTTGTAATGCTATAAAAAAACAGAGGAGCCATTCAGTTTTCACTCTGTCATCAGCAAATTCTGACTGTTGTCAACAAAGGAAAAACAATTATAAAAAAAGATTGCAACAGGAAATAAAAGAATCGAAGTCGCATGGTAGCAATGATGGGCCCTGTCAGTGTAAATTACATTCAAATGTACCTAAAATTGATGTAGCAGACAGCAGTGTGCAAGTCAATATAAAAAATACTTCTTTGGAGCAGGAAAAGGAGTATCATCAGGGTAGCTGTAAAGTTTCTCCACGAGAAACAACAGAACAAGTTTCAAGTATTAAGTATGTATGTTTATGCTCTGAACAGAGTTTAACCAGCGCTCAAGGTACCAAGGTACCTGGTAATATGTACGTGTACAAATGTTCTCGTGTATCAGATTACGGTATTGACTATTCACCTTCGGCTGCCACCTATAATATAAATGCATCATCCAGTAATTTTCTCAATAAAAATGATGATTATGCTTGTCAGCCATCCACTTCTAAAACAAAAGAAGACAGTAGTCGCATTGAAGGAAAACGATGCACTCAATCGTCACAAACTAATGTCAACAAGACATTAAACATGTTAGGCCAAGGACATAAGTGCGCAAGCATAGCGTCTTCATCAGGTAGTAATGGCAGAACATATTCAAGAAAAAATAGTAATGGAGATCAATATCATACTATGTTTATACACGAAGCAACACGATTTATTCAAACTGAAATTAGCATCAATCCAAAAATATCAGATCCCTGTTTGAGTGATATTAACATTGTTAACGAATGGGACTGCTGTAAAGTAATGCATGAAAACTATAGGCGGATCTCAAAACCAAACTCGGAAAATGATTTCCATAAGTGTTGCATTGAAGATAAGGGATCTGACACATCTATTATAAATAAACAAATCGCCGCTAAAGATTCTCAAACTGACTACAAAGTCAATATTAATAACAATATTACAATTTCGACACAAACATTGGATAAAGAGGTTCAGTCTAATAACGAAGGTAATTTTAAACCTGCTGTCACTGACAATCTAGATAAAATTGAAGATAACTTTACAATACCCATACAGGGAACTAATATGACATTATTAGTCAGTATAGGTGCAAATAAAGCAGGTATTCATAAGAAAAATATTGAACCGTCGAGTAGTGAACAGTTGCCTGAAGAAATCACAAAATATATAGAAAAGAAATCGGTTTGTGAGGCAATTGGAACTGATGATATAAACGTGGCCGACAAGGGAACTTCACTTTCAGAAGAATGTTCGAAGGGTGTTCAATCACAGGGAACAGAAATATTTAATACAAATAAAACATCATCATCTACACATAGCCCACGACCTTTGGAGCGTACTAAAAACTCAGTCAAAGAAAAAATGAAGAAACCTTGTGTAATTAATACTTGCTTTTTAAACACAAAAGCAAACACTTATCCTAGAACTGTCCAAATTAATGAACCAAAAACGAAGCCTTTTGTCCGTAGTGTGACTGACAGTGGCAGAATAGAAACCTTACGTGGTCAAATACAAGAGACTGTTCCTAATTTTGACGATTCTGCACAAGAAATTACGAATTCGGGGAGGCGTGAAGAAAATAAAGATATGTCTTATCACAACCAGGAAGATGAAATGGTTGCTGACAAAATCTATTCTGAACAGTCATCTAAAAAATCTTATCACAGGAAAGAACAAGGTGAAACTTCTGATGACGCAATACCTAGTCTTAAATCGAGTAATGACAGCAAAGATAGAACTAAAAGTATAGACGATCCTATACTGGACATTATAAAAGATATAACACGACGCTACTCAAAGAAGGATATTGAGAAAAGCAAGAGGAAGAAATGTTTTAAAGAAATAATAACTGTTTTGAACTATTTATTAGATACTGACGAAAATGATAAATATCATGGTCAAATGATATCTGATAGCGATTCTTCACGTGAAGATGGCTCTCGCGAGAAAACTGCAGGGGCTAAAGTCAATAAAGAAGTTAGCTCGTCAACGAAGCCAATTGAAATGGTCGACAAAAGCATACAGTTAAGTGAGAAAAAATCAAAAGAAAACAATAATGGTACAACTGAATCTTCAGAATTACCATCATCTTCGGATTCAGCTACTTGTAAAGTTCTTAATAAGATTAAAAGAGAATGTGAGAAGTATCACCAGAAAAAATGTAAGTATGGTGGTGGGAAAAAATGCGAGGCATCTAGCAGTAGCTCGGTTCATTGCAGCCAATGCCGGCGAAGCCTTCACTGCCATTGCCAAGCTCATCGATGCAAGGGTTATAGGCAAAAGACTGCAGAGAAAGTGAGAAAGAAGTGTCTCGCTTATAATTTGATAATACAGACATCTGACAGTGTAGTCAGCGAGGAGATTCCTTATAAAAATTGCAAACCTTTACAACATATCGTTGTGAAAGTGCCACCAAAGCACAAGCACGTCGAAAATGTGCCTTTCAAGGAAGTTTATGCAAAAATCGAGAAAAAACTTCCTAGGGGTAGCCCTCGTGAACCTATGTGCCGTTCAAGGAGTTGCCCAAATGAAAGTGAGGTGTCGAGCGAATGCAACTGCGCCCCTGAGGAGTGCGCGAAGAAGTGTAAAGGGTACACGGTCCGAGACTACTTGGAGAAGAACAGGCCAGACTTTGTTGAGAGAAGCTCAGACCGTCAGAATTGTCTCAAGATTATCAGCGAGAAAAGGTAAGGCTTATGGTTACTTTTTTATTTGGCAAATTGTGCATTTTATATTTAAAGCGCCAATTTGTGTGGCAATGTACGCGTCTAACAGTTTAGATACCGCATCCGCGATTAATATGTATCAAATCCAACATGTCAATTCTTACAATGTATTAGTTTATATAACTAAAATCCAACTATGAGAAAAATACATACATACAAAGTCTTTGTCGTAAAATGTCATTGTAGTTTGGTCAATGTGATATTGACATGCTAACTGGCGCTTACTATAGTTTCGAACAACTCACCAAATTTTGTACACATCAAAATAAAAACAAAACGACGTCGTATTATTCATATAGTAGGTCAAAAATTAGTCATGTATTTTGAATGAACGCGCCGTTTTGTAAACTTCTTAGCCTTTTCGTAAAACAGCGGATTTCACTAATAGACAGCGTTAGTTTCCTAGATTCTCCAAACTCCTGTCAGGCGTCGACTATACGTGCAATTATTAACTATATATTTTTCATGCAGTAGGCTCTCGTCAGTGGAGTGCTTTCCTAGATATCTCCTTCTACAGCCATCTTGACCCCTGTATGATTTTATAGAGTCAAATACCGTAATGCTTGAATGTAATCTTCTTGCTCCAGACCTCCAGATACGCGGTGCCCGCCAAACATGAAAATGGTCGTTATTCAGCCCCAATATAAAGCAATGGGATCTATGGAAGCTTACAATACGCGATGCGGAGGTACACCAAATCTGTTTGGTAGTCTAGTGCCTCGTCAATGTAATAATCAGGGAATATGGGGTACCTAGGCACATAATTAATAAGAGCATTATTATTTTTCTTTCTTTCTTTCTTTCTTTCTTTCTTTCTTTCATTACACACAGAACGGAATCTCTAAGGTCCCGCGCAGTATGCGTCCCCGTCCCCCGTCCCCGCACCTCTTCCCCTTTCTCGCCTTTTGGGGAGTGTTGAGACAACACGACAACGGGGGACGGAGACGCGCCGACAGCCTGCAAACCATTTCAGCGAACGAACTATATTGGACAAAGAGGGTGCTTTTGGTTTGTGGAAAAAGCAAAGTCGAGCATTCCTTAGTTCGTCGCCTACCCAGGTTTTGATTCGCTTGGACCTCTTATATTTAAATTCCGAAGGTTTTAGCAAGGAAGAATATTAGCTAGTTCAATTTTGTTGGTCTTGGTCCGAGGGCCCCCTGAGCGAGGGCCTCCCGGTGCACGGCACTGTCTAGCCTCTTGGTAGCTGTGCGACTGTCTATAATATGTCTGATTGATTTTTGTACATTTACGTTATGCGAGTCGTGAGTAACGTTTTTTTATTGATAAAGGTACTCCGCCTATTTACAACCCGTGCGACCCTGTAGCATGCATGCCCTGTCCCATCCCGTGCGAATGCTTCTCGTGTAAACCGATGCATATTATGAGTGAAGTGACTAGAATTGGTGAGTTTTTTCGGAACTTCCAAACCACAGGGGCACCATTTTTGAAACGCTGAGTCACTAAAAAAACAAAATCCTTCGTTTAGTGAATCAGCGTGTTTCAAAAATGGCGCCTCTGGTAAAATAATTCATGTGACAGCTGGAATCAACGGCTTAACGCTTAAATGTAATGTAATGGAAGGCTTAAATGACCTTCCATCTGAAGAACGGAGGAGCTCAAGATTTTTTATGCCACTTGTGGACACCCATCCAAATGCGGATCACTCCCTGTGTCACTTGCAAAAGCGCTACGAAAGCGTACTTCCTCAAAACTACAGTACCCAAATCCAGCCTGATTTCGCAATTTTCAGAGCAAATGAACGCGCTGCCCACCGGCAGCTGCTGTCACTGCAACTGGAACAACGGCCCCTAAGCTCGGTCAGCGAGGGGGATCTTCGCCGGCTGGCCGAGGACCTTGGGGTTCATCTCCGGCGTAAGAAACGTCAGTATACCAATATAAATATATAGGGACAAATTACATCTCTAGCTAGCTCAATCAGTGTATATGTGCATTTGTCCCTATAGGACAAATTACACTGATTGAGCTAGTCCCAAAGTAAGTTTGAGACTTATATTGTGGGATACTAACACAACGACACTATATTTTATAACAAATACATATATCGATAAACATCCAACACCTCCACCATTTCTTAATTTTTACAAGCTTTCATTAACTTGAAATGTATCTTGTATCTATGTATGTTTAAGTCAAATCTCGCAACTTAATTTTCAACCAGTCATCGTCAACCGATTGAGTTGAAATTTTGCATACTTGTGTAAGTTGGATGACAATACAATATTATTGAGTCAATAAGCTGTGCTGATGATGGAGCCGGGAGATATTCGACGGTACTCATAAAACGACATAACCTCATTGAGTAGGACTCGTTTGATTTGTCTTGACGAGCACTCCATGGTAGACGATGCCTAGGGTTCGATCACGGAGACGGAAGGTGGCCGATGGAACTCAGTGATACAACGACGCACCTCCATCGAGTTTGGGTTTATTTAATGTCTTAATAAGTACTTTGACCTTACAATAAAAGCTTGTACAAAATATGTAATTAAAAAAAAACTTATTTGTCATTAAAATAGTGCGCTGCCTGGTGACGGCAGAACATAGGCGGCCCCTGGCCACATTTTCCGTAGGAGTCGGCCCATTTAAAAAAAAGATGGGTATCGTCTTGCACTCGGTGGGAACGAAGATCCTTACTACAAAATCGAAATTATAAATGAACTTAAAATTTAATTCAATGACGTTATGTAAAAAATAATTTAAAACCGACCCATCATAGATTCCAAAAACAGTTTACGCCCTTCGCCCTCGTCACGGAGCTCGGCCTCACCAGCGGCATGCGTGTCACACGTACATTCCATCATTCTTTTTTGGTCTAGAATTAATAAAAGTATTACATACAGAACGGAAACTCCTGCGCAATACGTTCCCCGTCCCCGCACGTCTTCTCTCGCCTTGTGAAGGATGTTCGGCGGCTGCTGGCGCCTGCAGCCTCTACAAGGCGAGAACAGGGGAGAGGTGCGGAGACGGGGAACGGGGACGCATATTGCCCGGGACACCAAGTTTCCATTCTATTGTTACTATTATATTCAATATTTGCAATATACAAATTTATAATGACAACTCTAGTTTGTTTTGAGGAGCTCGGTGACTCGGCAGGAGTACGCATTACTAGCGCTTTTGCAAGTAAAGCGACACCGGACGTGGTCCGCACTTACCCATCCAAGTGCGGACCATGGCATAAAGATTTCTCGAGCTCCTCCGTGCTTCGGAAGGCACGTGTAAGCCATTGGTCCCGGCTGTCATCATTGTATGGCAGACGTCAAGCGGTCAGATGCCTTTAGGCAGCAAAAAGACCTGGTGTCTTTTTTAAGCTGTTGAAAAAGAAACAAACAGTTTGTCTTTTTCGTATGGTGATATGTAGGTGTTGCCTTTCTGATTTCCAATAAGTATCACTTTTATTTTTAAATTAACTTGCACAATTTATTCTCCTTTCAGATCCCCCCAAATTCATTAATGAAAAAGAAATGAAGAAACATTCGGAGAAAATATACAAATCACTACCCGAGGTGGTGCAAAAAAAGGAGCAGAAGAAAAAAGAAAATATCAAAAAGACTAACTTGCTAATGGCAAATATTTTCAAAAAGGTGAGATGTGTGTAAATACATTTATTTTTTATATTAAAGAGTTCACGTTAAGCCGTCAGTCCCGGTCACTGTCTTTGACATTGGTCGTTACGACACTAGTGTTAGTCACTAACACACACGATAAGAAGAAGAAGTCCAAACTGCCGTTGTGAGACGACTTACAAACAAGTTGACAACGTACGGCGGCTGAATGTATTTTTTTTTGCACAAATGCATTTTCAATATGTTCTCTATAATGTTTGGCAGTAGACGTCGGACATTGACTTCATTGGGTAACCATTGACAATTTGATATTTGGAAATTCATAATTGCTCGTTCCATAGCTCTTAGTTCTGACTTCTCTTTGGATTGCTGCGTAAGCGTCCAGGTTTCTTTCGGGGAGAATACACTGCGACGAAACACTTTTTTCATACATACATACATACATACATAGTATCACGTCTTTTTCCCTAATGGGGCAGACAGAGCATTTTTAATCTTGCGGCTCTAAGCAGATAGAGCTCAGGGTTGCAAGACTCAAAGGCCTCTTTTAGCTTGATGTGGGCAAGAAGGTGGATGAAGGAATCAAAATTGTGATGGGTTGCTAGCTGCATCGCCTATTTACATGATTCGATTTTTCCCTCAATCGGCTCTTACGACCTGCCCGGGAAGACAAGCAGCTGGTACATTCTATGTTTTTTCTTTTCTCTCAGACCAGCATGGAAGTGCACTTTTTTCACTCCACAGTAATAGTTTTTTTTTCCAGAATCTCCAAAAGAATACGCTCCGTGGTGCTGTGAATCTCTCAAATTATAGTACAGTCATAAAAATATGACACAAAAACACGTTGACGATCACCACCGAGAAACTTTATTGTGTTCAATGATTTTTATGTTTATTGACAAATGCTTGTATTTTTGTAAAATTGTAACAATTATTGTTAATGTTTATGGACTTATTAAAATAAATGTATTTTTGTAATATTATTTTTACTTTTAACAGTTGATGCCGATCAAAATTAAACCTCATGCTGTTTTAACCTTGGGAATAGAAATCGCAATATTGATGATGTAAGATGTAACACTTTCCATTAAATAAATAAATAGATAAAAAATGGATAAATAGTATACAACGTCCCTTTTAATTAACTACAAATACTTTAACTGCTGCTTCATTTAGGGTGGAAAAACAGTTTAGTCGCATAAAATAAAAAATCCGCAGGTTAGTTTTTTTTTCACTTCTTCTAACAAAAATATTAAATTATTTTCGCCATCCTCCTGTATGTGGTCTACTAAAATTCATTCATACTTCTAAACACTTATAGGCACCGCCCATCGCCATCTATCTCCCTCTTACTGTAGCAGATTGTGTGTGATAGACAGAGTCATTAATGTCAGTCATTATCATTAATCCTACTCCTACGTACAGTACACATACATCTTTGTAAGTAATAGTAAATCAATATGAAATAAGCAAAGGTACATACCTGTTACAAATTCAGAAAACCTCAAGCAGGTGCATGAGTCATGGCCTCATGGAGAGTATTCCGTCAATCTCCAAATGGACCATGAGGTCTTATGCGACTGCGCTTTCCACCCGGGCTTACACAAACATTCACACTGACACTTTAAGACCAAACGAGTTGGCATTCAAGCACTCAAAAATACTTCAAACGACGAAATTAAACTAACACACTGCACTGTAGTAGGTACAAATTCGTACATTATCTACGAATATTTAGAATCCCCTGCACTCTGGTGAATGCAGTACTTTTGAAACAGTTTAGATAGTTAGGTACTATTACCCTAAATAGGTAAATACTTAGCACTTATCGGCGACACTACGATCAACTTCTGCAAAGCCGCGAATAGAAATTTTACCTATTTTCATGACGGAAATTGCCGGTTAATTTCCAATTAAAAATGGTTAAAACGCTTTTGTTAGTAATTAATTAATCACATCACATGCCACCTAGATAGGCCTATGGACTCAAACAGACTGAACGAAACAAACGGAAAGCCGGCTAGTCAAGGCTAGGTAGGTACATAGCGTCTTAGTGACACGAGGCTAGAGTGAGATGCGACACAAGGGAAGAGCGAGATAAAACTGTCGAGCACGTGTTTGTCGGCACTGTGTCGGCGAATGGTAAAAGAATTAAAAAGACACCGCTTTCGTTTACGATTGCCGCAAACGGCTATTAGAAAAGTACAAAGAAGTGCCGCAGTAGCAAAGAGTTCTTACAGTACAGATGTGACAATTGTTTTTTAACATCCTCAATGAGAATATTGTAATGAATACATTTTTATCTTTTATTTTAACTTTTAAAACATGTTTCCGATTTAAGATCTACTTAGGCATAGTTACCTTTGAAGTACGTTTTTTAGTTTATACGATGGTATTAGTCTTTAAGTATGTGAGGAGCTACACAGTACATTAAAGCTACAACCTCCTATTTTGGGACCTATTATTGGGAAGAGGATTTTGACCTGGGATTTGGTAGTTTTAAATTTCCATAATGAAGAATAGTAAATATCTCATGATTTAATTTTTTTATAAAACGGATTGGTAATTGGTATGGTAATGGATACACCGATTTTAATTTATTTATTGTTTGAAAGGTGACTCAATCAAGAGTTTATTTTTTGCTAAGATTTAAAATTTTACTTAGCCGGTTTCGCTAGCTTATGTGCTGAATCGCTAAGAGTGTGATTTATCTTACAATAGGTCTAATTGCACTGACCTAAACTAACTAAGGTGTCTAGTCGGCATGATATTGTGAGAGTGTACTACAATAGCAAAGCTATGGAACGAACCATCTGTATTTCAACTTTTCTATGGCAGTAGCTTCGGACAGCTGAAAGTTCGATGACCGTAGATATTGAATGGGTTTTGGAAGGTGATATTTTAAATTAATGAATGAATATTTGCGTAAAAGGGGCGTGTACAACGTAATAGTATAGTAAACAAATAGTACGCACTACGCAATGTCGTCTACAGGATGTTGTATGCGTCTCTTTAAGGAAAATTTATAAGTGAAGTTATCTCGAAAACTAACCTGCGGATTTTTTATTTTATGCGCCAAATCTGTTGCTCCGCCTTGAATAAAGCAGCAGTTAAAGTATTTGTAGTTAATTAAAAGGGACGTTATATATAGGTATTATGCAATTAGTGAATAAAGTACAGATTTTAAATTGAGGGCCATAGATGAATTACGAGCATGGAGGATTCCAACGACTGAATCACGACCGTAAGGAGTGATTCATGATGATTGTGTTAGAATCCTGAGCGACGCGAGAGATTCATGGCCCCCGATATAAATCAGTTTTATTCAAGAGTTCAATACTTTATACCAAGACTTAACTCTATTTGGTTAGGTATTTATCTTATACCTTTAAACGAGCAATTCTTGTATGTATGTATGTATATATATTTATTTATTTATAAATTTCTGTGATCTCGAAAACGGCTCTAACGATTTCGCTGAAAATTTGTATATGGGGGTTTTCGGGGGTAAACAATCGATCTAGATTAGTTTTATGTTTGGGAAAACGCGTGTTTTCGAGTTTTCATGCGTTTTTCTTTCCACGCAGAATATGGTCGCTAATTTCGTCGCGCCGCGACCGCCTTGATTTAGCTCAGTGGTTAAGGATAGCGACCGCTAGAAAGAGGGTTACGGGTTCGAATCCCACTCGGTGACTTACTTTTGTTTTTTTTTATGTTTAAGTTTATATATATTTTTTTATTTTGCATTGTTTTTAGACAAGTTTAAAAAAAAATTGTTAATGTTTGAGATGTAACCGAGCAAAGCTCGGTCGCCCAGGTACTAAAGTTAAATTATATAAATAAAATAAATTATAGTTATAAAGTAATTATTTTATAAATTACATAATTATTTGTAATTTGCAAAGGTATTGATTTATAAAGTGTATATTTCAATAAAAAGACATGTCAAGATTGTTTACATTTATTTAAATACCTAACCAAATGGAGTATACGTAAAAAAGAAAGATTTAACAAATTTAATTTTGTTTTTCAGTAATTAACTTTGTTTTTCAGCATAATTAGGTAATAAGATAAAAATATATATTTTGACTTTGGTAAATATTCAAATTTAGGTGGTTTTACTTTTTTCCATACTATATTCACCTTTATATCTATCCAAGAAATGCATAGAAAAGCTTGAAAAAAAAACTCGGCCGCGCGCCGCCGTCGGCAGTTTGGTCCAAGCTATACTGTGCATTTGTGGTTAATATGTTTTAACAGTGAAAGTGCGCTGCTAGCTGCTGCCGTTCCGGTGTGAGTTTTCTCTTACTGTCGCTGACATTGACCATGTTGAGTAGGATTCGAACTGCTACCGCGTTTTTAACCTGTGCCGTAGTAACTTATCTCACCAAAAACATACCTGTTGAAAAGGGGGCAGAGTTCCTATCGGCTAATTGTTCGCCTAAAAAAGAGTTGAAATCCAGTCCATCCAATTTGAACTTGGCAGGTTAAATTTAATTTTAACCAAGTGTTACAATTGTCAGTGAGTCAGTCAGTGCCAAAATTAGCTATTTTCACAGGGTCATATTTCAGGATCTACTGAAGCCATATCTATGAATTGGCATACTGCTTCAGTACTAGTATATGATTACGTAGGTACAATTTAATCTCTGTATTTGCAAAAGGCACTGAGCTACAGGGGGGTCTAAAGGGGGTTGAAACAGTACGTGTAAATAGTGCACGGCATGCGCGCGGCCTGTTGCTGGAACTTGGCTTGCACACTACCGTGCGCTTAGATTAGTAATCTGTGCCTGTGCGTCGAATTTCAGTTAGAAAAGTATGGTTTACGTTAGTAATTATATTATCTTTGGTATGGTCGAGCAAAACACGGAGTCGCGTTTTGAATCCTGCTCGCCTGATACCTATTCTTTCACCAGTTCTTAATTACAACACAAGCCATAGATAATACAATGTTTGCATATTTGGCTAATTAGTTGTATATATGGTATCTACCCGTATCTACCACTCAGTACAAAAGCAGATAAGAACAATATAACAATTTCATTGACTATACGATTGATTATGCAATATTAGTAATTATATTATCTTTGGCAATACTATAACACTGACTTGCACAAAACCTTTACAAAACTACCGACTTAAAATCAGTAACTTTGTTTATGGTACAAATATTATTGTGCAAGTTTCTTAAAGAGTGTTCTAAAAGATATGATTATCTACTGGTATAATTTTTTTATCTAGTTACCTAGTCCTTTCTATAATCAGGTAGATAAGTAGATAGATATTTTTTATACCAACTAATTCTCTATGGTTACTATAAGCCCTCGTCGATCCTAGAAGAATCCTGGTATTTATGTTGCTTTTTTGCGAAGAAGATATACCTAGACGCTTAGCACTTTCTGCGATAGGTACCTTGTCTACCAAAAGGGTGCAGTGCTTACAGAATCATATAAATAATATACCTTTACTACCTCCTACCTGCCTTAAGGCATCTGACGTTAGCTCAGTGACTGTGTTTGCCAACAGTCATTATTAAGTATTAGGTAGGTACTCAAGGATAACAAATTTATGTATATAATTTTTTTACAGAACTGTAGTAGCGAAGAAAACAACCTACAAGTCAGTTTCAGCTTGTAGCGTCTTCTTTCTCTTACCCGATACAAAATAAATATCTACACCAAACTAAAGTAAATATATCGTTATCTCGGTTTAAAGACCTACCTAGCCCTAAGACTGTGTTCACAAGTACAGGTATTTTGGGGCGGAGAAAAAAAACTTAATATCGTAAAATAAGTAACTAGGTAAAAATACTGTAATTAAAATGCTGTGCCTGATATGTGTGATGTTGAGAAGTGCTGAAAGGCTGAGCTGAGTGGAAAGATTGGGGTCTGTAAATTTTGATGTAGCCCGTTATATTTCAAATTGTAACTTTGATGTAGGTAAGAGCTTCAGTTCTGCGGTGCGACATTCCTTAAGCCTGTTGATTTCGGCCAGGAAGCACACAGGCTTTTGTTAAAATGCGCTTTTCAAGCCCCAAGAGGTTTCGACCGTTCTGACAGCCGTCCTATAGGCTACTTGAGTAGATAAATCAATTACAAATGTATGTTGATTTCGGCCAGGAAGCACACAGGCTTTTGTTAAAATGCGCTTTTCAAGCCCCAAGAGGTTTCGACCGTTCTGACAGCCGTCCTATAGGCTACTTGAGTAGATAAATCAATTACAAATGTATGTTGATTTCGGCCAGGAAACACACAGGCTTTTCTTGTTTGAAACTCACACTCCAAATCCCAGAGCGTTTCGTATATGTTGCAGTGCCAGGGTAGCTTGTTCGCAATTTAAGAGCAAGCAAAAGCCTCCCTAAGAGGCTAGGATCCGGCTCACACAGTCAGCTGGTAAATCAGCTATTGGTTACTGAGATAATATTTTAATGGATGGACTATTTTGTCTGTCCAGCACTTTTGTGATAACTGGGGGAGGCCTAAAGCGGTCGCTCAGGGATTATACCATGCTGATTTTATATCCATGCAATTGTCACATTGCAAAAAATTGTCGAATTAGGTAAGTATGGGAGATTCAAATTATTTCATATCTTGCGGTATATTTATTGGGCAATGTAATCAGTACCATGGAATGGACTTGTCATAAGAAATTGAGCACTCGGAAAAAAAGTTCTAAATGATACTGATGAAGCTCCTTTATGGACTTATCTTTAGTTTGATAGCCCGGAGCATAATTATTATAAGGCCATTTCGGCTGTTTACGTAGTTCAGAAAGATTTGGTAGTGATTCCGATAAGGTAGAGAATGAGCACGTATGTATACAGATTTTTTAACTTTTACTAGAGGTTCCAACTATTGTATTTTTTTATTTTCTCGAGGCTATTATGTATGCCAAAAATTTAATTGTAATGCTAGAGTCGGCAAGGCTGAATTAACAAAGTTTTGTGGAGTGCAAATATCGATATAACGTCTAAAGTGTTTGTTTTCTAACATCAACATACTTACCTATTTTTTTCGACGCTTAGGTACCTTATCCGAGATAACTTGTATTTTTCATAAGTCTAATAGGTATGTGTGCTATCGTAGGTCGAAGGTCTCCTTTCTACTTCTTATAACTATATAATAATATCCAAGTGAATGAAAACTTTTAATGTAAATTGTAAAATGGCAGGAAACGTATCATACATATCTAAGTACCTAAGTACACGCCACACGTAGTTTTTATTGTGGCTTTTTCCGGCTTATTATAAAACGCAGACTATCTTTGTTACTAGGTTTAAACCATTATCCGACCAAATCAAGTTGACATCTAGTAATACGTCACTGTCTCATCTGAAAATGTCAACTTGATTTGGTCGGATAATGGTTTAAACCTAGTAACAAAGATAGTCTGCGTTTTATAATAAGCCGGAAAAAGACGGTTTGTGTCGAAATACCAAAAGACAAATTGAAATAGAAAATATTAAGTCGGGGTTTTATTTTATGTGCGATGTCTGTAGATATGCTTCAGATATTTTTTCTGTGGGATACAATGAAAACTTCTTTAGGCGCGTAAACTGGCTACTCCTAAAAGCCACTAGGCGTCAACTTACACAGTCTGCTGATAAATCCGCCACTGGTTACCGAATAAATATCTTGATGGATGTTTCTTCTTTCACGTATTTGGTGATACCTCAGGCACAGTCTATGTGTTTAAGACTCTGATTCTATATACATTGCCCGTTTTGTAACGATCGGTCAAAATTGTATCATTACAAAACCAGCAGTGGGTATAAAATCAGCATATGAATTTTAGAAAATGTATTCCCAGATTGTTGAGTAGGATAAGACAGTTCTAATGGCAGCAATAAAGAATTTACTGAGGAATCTCATATGAATTCGTATCTGTCACATTCAGTTACTTATCTAAAGTGTATCATAAATTTGCTAGAGCCTTGAACAAACACATGACTACTCTGAGTGATAGAATGTATGATATCTTTTGATTTCTCAAAAAAAAAAAATTATATAACATTTTACAAAAATACTTTTAACAAATGGCGGACTTAATGCTAAAAACATTTTCTCCCAGTCAACCATAGGGATAAACAGAGAAAACTATGCGGTACGAAAAATACATATGTATATTCTAAAATATTACTAAATAATACTTATATTACTTAGTAATATTTTACAATTGATGATGATGACTTTATGAAGAAAGGAAGTTTAAAAGGTGGGCGTGAACTTTTCTTTTAATAGAGAATTTAGTAGAAATTTCTCTGATGTCAACGGGTAAAGCATTCCAGAGCCGTGAGGCTTGAAGAGAAAACGCGTTAGACATCAAATTTGACCGGAAAAGGGGGATAAGGAGCTGTCGTGTCTCATTAGAACGAAGTTGTCGATCGTGAGTATATGAAAGATATTTGAATTTACATTTAAGATATTCTGGGAGTTTGGATTTGTAAGAATAGAATAATAACCGGTCAAGTGCGAGTCGGACTCGCGCACGAAGGGTTTCGTACCCTTATCTATAAAAATCTAGTTTTTTGTATGGGGCTCCCATACAAAAAACTAGATTATACATGTATTTTATTACCCCTTATATATGTATTTTATTTTAATTTTTTTATTTATTATTAAAATAAATATACAACTGAGTATTTTGTGAATATTTCAAGTCCGTACCTGTTGCCATTACTGATATCTAGCAAAAAGGAGCAAAAAAAATCGCGTTTATTGTATGGGAGCCCCCCTTAAATATTGATTTTATTTTGTTTTTAGTATTTGTTGTTATAGCGGCAACAGAAATACATAATTTGTGAAAATTTCAACTGTCTAGCTATCGCGGTTCTTGAGATACAGCCTGGTGACAGACAGACGGACAGACGGACAGACAGCGAAGTCTTAGTAATAGGGTCCCGTTTTTACCCTTTGGGTACGGAACCCTAAAAAGAGTACACAGTAACCGAAGTTCCCTGCGTTGACGGATAGAAAGCCACTTAAGTTCAGAACGAAAGGAAGACACATGATCATATTTTCGAAGACAGAAGATAAAGCGAATGCAGTTATTAAGGAGCCTATCAAGTTTATTAAGAAGATCCACATTGAGGTCAGGAAAACACACATCAGCATAGTCAAAGATAGGAAAAATTAAAGATTGTACAAGTAAGATCTTTGTTTGAACAGGTAGAAAATTCCTAAGACTGTTCAATTGTTGGAGACTAACAGTGATGTTACGACTAATTTCAGCGACGTGAGAGTTCCAACTAAAAGCGTCGTCAATTTGCAATCCAAGATTCTTTACAGAATTAGAATAAGGGATAATAATATTACCTATTGAAATAAACAGAATGTGAACTGACGACCTTCGTGGCGTAGTGGTCACCATGCTAGCCCGCCACCCAGAGGTCCCGGGTTCGATTCCCGGTCAGGGCAAGTTGGAAAATAGCCTTTTTCAAATTGTCCTGGGTCTTGGATGTTTATCTATATATGTATTTGTTATAAAATATAGTATCGTTGAGTTAGTATCCCATAACACAAGTCTCGAACTTACTTTGGGGCTAGCTCAATCAGTGTAATTTGTCCCTATATATTTATTTATTTATTTAGGATGGAGCGAATTATCAATCTGAGCAACTTGTCTCGAACTTCCCACAATAATGGCCTGACATTTAGAGGGGTTGACTTTGACACCGAAGTCGTCAGACCAGGACATAATTGCTGATAAAGCAGTATTTATAGTAGCCACAGGCATATTACTTACTACGATATTTTTATAGACTGAATAGCAAACGTAATATAAGTTACTAGCTGTGCCCGTGGGCTTCGCTGCCCGTGGGAATTTCGGGATAATAACTGTCCTTTGTCCTTCCCTGGGTATCAAACTACATCCATATAAAATTTCAACTATATAGGTTCAGTGGTTGAAGCATGAAGTGGTAACAATCAAATAAATATACAAACTCACTTTCGCATTTATAATATTAGATAGGATAGGATTAGGCAGGTATGTAGGTAGTAGATATTAAAAGTATGTTGATGATATTTTGTACAGACTCTACTTACCTACTACTTACTTACGAAGATGCTGAATCATATCGGCAGCTCACTCAATAGACGCATACAATACTTGTCGCAAGGACATACCCTAGGACACGACATCCGCTGCTGACCCGACGCTAAACAATGCCCGTAACAATGTGTGTTACCAGTGATGACTGATGAAACATGGTCCCTTACTATGGGATTAGAGGTCAAGGTCGTGCAACGTGCTATGGAGTGGGCTACCTATGCTGGGATCCTTTTCTTTCTCATGAGTGTATTAATCATAAGTACCTGGGCGAGCGAGCTTTGCTCTGCTATTTCTCAAACATTAACTACATTTTTTAAACTTGTGTAAAAACAAAAAAATAAAATAAACTTGCACATAAAAAAACACAAAAGTATGTCACCGATTGGGATTCGAACCCGTAACACTCTTTCTAGCGGTCCGCGTAACCGCTGGGCCAGACGGATAGCGCCCGATAGGACGAAATTAGCGACCATATTCTGCGTGAAAAGAAAAAACGCATGAAAACTCGAAAACACGCGTTTTCCCAAACATAAGACTAATCTAGATCGATTGTTTACCCCCGAAAACCCCCGTATACCAAATTACACCGAAATCGTTAGAGCCGTTTCCGATATCACGGAATTTATATACATATAAATATATAAATATACAAGAATTGCTCGTTTAAAGGTATAGGATATGGGTTGTCATAATGCCTTTATCATCATACCTATGCTCGGTGTTTCTCTACACGATTGAATCAGAAATTAGAAAATTCGTAGGAGAATAAAACTGACTTAGCCCAGCAAATTAGCATGTTGTATGTTGAAGTGGCAGTGGGCGGGATACATAGCGCGACCAACCGATGGCCCATGGCATAAAGGTTCTTCAACGGCAACCACTAACTGGCAAGTGAAGCGTAGGACACCCACTCACAAGGTGGTCAGATGACCGGATCAAGGTCACTGGAACGCGATGGATGAAGGTTTATTATTTACTTTATTATATTATACTTTAATAAAAAAATAAGATCATATTCTTTCCCTCTTTTCAGGAAAATGGCCAATCCTCCGAGAATAGTAAGCGATTTCGTCCTGCACTTCGTGAATACTCTGACTTCCCGAATAGTTGCACGGACGGGAAGACCTGAGGATAGGTTCCATCTTGGTAAAATTATATTGCAGAGCTTCAGGGATGCACCAGATTTCGTCATGCAGGTACCTGCAGTTATGGTTGACATACATACATAATATCACGCCTGTTTCCCACAGGGGTAGGCAGTGACTATGGACCTCCACTTGCTACCTCTTTTGCTTCATCTAAACTCATCAATCTCTTAATACATGCCCTTCGGTTACGGGTACTTTTTACCTCTCCTTTTTTTAGAAAGTCTGCAATTTGGTCGCAGAATGAAAAAACAGTTTTTATAACGTGTGATAAAGAACTTACACAACTTCGTCTCTCGCTCACTGATAATTATTTATTAAAATTTTATGGTATTTACAATAGGTGGACTTAATGCATAAAGTAAAGCATACCCTATCAGTCAGCCTTTAGGAAAAACAGAAATGAATTAATCTTAGGTTAAGGCGCTTAAGGCCATACATGTATTTTCCGGGGACCAGTGCTGCCCCCGCATTAGAAAGGAAACGGAGATATCATTCAAAATTGTGTCTTGACCAAACGTGAGATAACCATTAAAATATTTTATGAACTAAGTACTGTTTATAGTTTAAAGTGAGAACGTGAAGCTTTTCTAGACACATCAGCCAAAAGTGGCCGTTTTTCGCAAATGTGCGTAGAAAAGCTTCACGTTCTTACTTTAAACTTTTAAACAGAAGTTAAAAAATACTTTGAAGGGTGATCTAGGGCTTAGTCAAGACACAATTTTTAGTGATATAACCGTTTCCTTTAAAATTATTTATTTAAAATGCCACCGGGCGCCGCCACTAGAACCCGTAAAAATACAGGTAACGGATGAGTATGTAATAATGACAAACACCATATGACTTATACCTAAAAACATAAATACATACATAATACCCTGTAGGTTGACGGTAAAAAAGACACTAAGCCTTAAGTCCGCCTGTTACAATTTTTGAAGTACCTAAAGTGGAATAAAATAAAGTATAATATAAAAATAAATACAAACAATTTATAATAATGACTACCACTGCTGCAAAATTTTTGCGAAAAGGTCAAAGAACAAAAGCCACATTAAGAAAAACTTTATTGCCCTTACAGATAGATGGACTAACAGGAGAGTCCGTTACTTTTGCGCAAGCATTGGAGAAGACTGTTCGGTGTGCCATAGCCTTCAGGAATATAGGCCTGAAGACTGGTGACGTCATGGTCCTCATGTCACACAACTACTCGGACCTAGCTATCGCGTTTTATGCAGCTTTGTACGAAGGGATCATAATTTCACCCGTAGATATAGGATTGGGTGTTAGTGAGTATCGACCGAACGTGGTCAAAATATTTTTAAAAAGTGCCGAACTTTAGTTTTTATAAACTGAAGTGACAACAATCAACAAATTTTACCTTAGTACCTTATTCTGCTTTTTTGCTTGGCATTTAGGACTATTATACTTTATTTACTTTACTTTATATCTTTATGCTATTATATTACACTAGCCGAAGCCCGCGACTTCGTTCGTGTGGACTTTATGACTCCGGAAAATGCTCATCGGGCTAAACAACTTTTGCTAAGGCGCCATTTTTATATTTTTTATAGTTTAGCTGGACCATTATGGTTCTGCATCAGGTGTTCCATTTTCCAATATCAATTATACTCTATATGTTTCCCAGGCTTAACAGCACATAACAAAAAAGTTTCATTTGAATCCGTCTAGTATTTTCAAACAGACAGACATATTTTTTATTACTATTAGTATGTTTCCATCGCCCCAATTATTTTTTTGGAAATATATTTAATGTACGTTTTTTTACTGTTTTATTATATACATGTATAGATAAGTACTCACGGGTAGAAGATACATTAATTGAAGAGTTTTTTAGATTGATAGATGAGTAAGTACAAAGAAAATATTATTTTACGGGGTAAGTTAAAGTATTTGTAAGAACTCAATTTAAAAGGTTATACTTAATACAACTTAATAAAAATCGTTGTCCTTTTTGTCCATATAACAATGAATCTATAACGATTTCAGATGAAATCAAGAACGCATTTGACGTGAGCAAGCCTAAAATTGTATTCTCCGAAAAGAACAAAACAGCTGATATACAAGAAGCCCTAAACGCCCTTAAACTGGATGCCCCGATCGTAACATTCAACGAAGGAGACAAATATCTTACATTCTCAGACTTTTTGAAGAAGTACTCAGACAATTCGCCGGTTGAAAAGTTTGAGTAAGATTACTCTGAATCTTTACATAAATGTACCATCATCATCATCAGATCTTTTTGTCTCCACTGCAGGAGCACGACCCTCTCTGTACTACCAGAGCCATACTTGACCAGAGCAGCCAGAGAACTTTGGCTACACTCTCCACGCTGGCCAGACGTTAGATAGGTCTCATTGATGTTTATAACCATACTGATGTTCATTACATTACATGCTGGTCTAGGAGAAAATAAATCTTAGAATGGATCAGCTCCTTTTCTTTTCGTGCAGATCGTAAAGACCGTTCGAGGAATTATGCACGAAAATACTAATCATGTTAATATGCGGCTAGCAACCTGTCACTCTTACTTCTTTTTCCACCTTTTCGCCCACCATCATGCTAAAAGTGAAGGAAACGTTTTATTCTGAAAAAGTAGAATAAAAATTAACAATAAATGGCCTTTGACCACTAGCAGACTGTAGCGGCTATGTTGCGTATACCATGAGCCGCCCTTAGCAGGCCTGGATACCTAATAATACTTTTTCTCCCTTTTAGAGCACAGGACTTTGAACCTGAAGACGCAGTCGCCATACTGGTAGCAACCAGTGGTACCACCGGCTGGCCCAAGTCAGCTGCCTTATCCCACAAAAACCTGGCCATAACACAACCTTACTTGTGGTAAGTTTTGATATTGTTAAATTTAAAGTAATACTTGGATTTACAATTATGCCTGAAAACAAATGCTAAGTTGACCTTTAGTTACATAGATTTAAGAAGTAAAAAAATGTTATGTCTATGTTTAGTTACGTCCGCTGCAGCTTAATATCTAAAAAAAGCCTACGTCATTTTCTTAAAAAAAGCAGTGCGGTGTTTTGCCGCGAGGGAAACTACGCCTCAAAATTACTAGACGTTTCGTTACGTTTTTTTCTGTACGAGTAAATTTTCTACCCGTAAACGTCTCTGTAAGTAAGCGTTAAAGCACTTGTTTAAGAGCGATCTTTTTAAATCTACAAACTTACATTGTTGCATTCTATTTACAGGTCCAGATATACAACTTTTCCTACACCAACCCGCTTGGCTTTAGTATGCGCAACGTTGCAATGGATGACAACTTTGATGAACTATCTGTCGTCACCGGTAATGAGGATCACCAGGTTGCAGTGCTCGAAACCATTAACACAGGACGTCGCTTATAGTCTCATAAATAAATATCGGGTAAGTTACTATAATTTTCATTATTTCTGATATATTTCTGAGTTTCGCTCGCGGCTAAGTTGGTTACGTATAGATACTCGTCGTGACCTTCACATCCTCTCCTTTCTTTTTAAAGTCCTATTTAACCCCTCCTCTCCAAAATACCTTACCGAAAAAATTTCATTTCGTGACATTGACTCCCGCCTTCGATCCAGTAACAACCCGACGCTGCACATACCCGCTCACTTCTCGCAGGGCTATAATAAGTGTTTCGTAGTTTATGCAGCAAGGCTTTGGAATAAACTGCCGTTAGAAATTATAATGTCGTCTTTTTTTAATTCTCTTGAATTTAAAATTAGGAAGCTTTTAAAAAGGTCGGAAGACTTGAGTTGAGTTATATATATGTATAAATGTATGTGTATATTAGTATATATTTACTATATATTTATTATATATTAATTATTATATATGTATATTTTATGTATTTATATTTATTATGTTATAGTTTTTGTATTTACAAGTATTAGTATAACTTTAAATTGATTTTAGTGTAGTAAAGTAGTTATGTAGGTTTAATTGGATTCTGTTTTACGTTTTTATATATATTGTACTCACTCTCTACCCTGTGTTGTAAATTGTCCTCTTAATTCAAGGTTGACTGGAAGAGATCCCTATCTGGGATAAGTCCGCCTTTGTACTGTTTTCTACTTCTAACTTGTATTTTTGTGTCTTGTGTTTATGTACAATAAAGATTTAACAAACAAACAAATATTTTCACCATTTTGACCCGGGTCTCAAGGTGTGTGGTTTCGGGCTTAAAATAGGACTCCATTTCTTACTTTACGTTGTAAGAGGCCCGGCGGTGCCAACCGCGGGGAGCGCGGGCGATCGCCTTTAATAATGTCTTTCCTTTTTAGCCAACTTTCACGTTGATATCGCCGACACTGATGTCGTGTCTGATCACCCCCGGGCTCAGAGAGCAGTGCGACTTCAGCTGCTTCGAAGTGATTCTCCTGTCAGGCAGCGCGGTTCATCAAGAGCTGCTTGACGAAATAGAGGTACTTAAGTGTTTTTTACAAAAGTCATGAAAATCCTTTAATCCAAAAGAGTTCAACGGACCGGACATTTTTTAAATATTTTTTCTATAAAATATATGTTTTATTAGCGAGCCAGTAAATATAAATTGCTTCACGAATTTCCCAACAAAACAGGAGTTGTAGAACAAAAAGGTAGTTTCAAAGTTTAGAAATATAAATGGAAAATCTTTATTGGGAGCATGTACTTAAATGATCTAAGAGCATATATGTACAACCACAAAAATACTACACCAATGAACAAAATATTCCACCAAAATTGATTCTCTCAGCTTTTGTGTCTAGGCTTTCTTATTGTCATACTAGTAACAGTTGTCCAAGGAAAAACCTCAAGCTAAACAAAACTTTCAGCAAGTGGCACCAGGGGTCCAGGCGTCCATATGCTATGGGATGAGTGAGCTAAGCGGCATCGCCTTCCATAGTGTATACCCAGCTCGAGGGGCGTGCGGATTGCCTCTCGGGTGCTTCATGTTTAGAGTAAGTTATATTTCTAGACGAAATTAAAAACTAAAAAAATCCCCGACTATAAAGTACCTACGTGATAACCAGGTTCAACCCCTAAATCCTCTTCCTCAGTACGCTTATGATTCAAATTTGTCTTTGATTTGATTTAAAAGGTACACCTACAGTAATAACATGCTATAACTTATAACACCAGTGACGTGCGCAAATATTTTTTACAAAACTTTTTTCGCTAATATCCGATATTATTATGGTGGCACAGGGTAGACAAAATCCTAATCAAAATATTTTATTTTATTTATTTACGCTACTATCTGATATTATATTAGTGTGGCACAAGATAGACAAATTCTATGTGTCTGTATGAAATGCACGCTACTGTATAATATAAGATCAAACGAACTTCTAGAAGTGAAGTTCGATCGATATTATATGAGTCGATTCATTCGAAGATATAAATATTAATCTTCGGATGAAGTGACTCATATAATATCGATCGAACTTCACTTCTAGAAGTTCGTTTGATCTTATATTATATGTCGTCACTTCATATACACGGTGACTTTATATTACTTCTGAAGCCGAAGGCTACTTTATAGGCATCGTTAGTAAGACCTAATTAGCTAGTCAAAATAAAAATTCAGAAACAAAAAATGTTGACTAAAACTCGAAAGCAAAATAATGAGATCAATTAGTAGTACCGTCGCCATACACCGCCCGCCGGCCGGCGGAGGACATCGACATCCACGCAGCTGTTTTGGCCGACATAACTACGTGGTCTCGATCGAAAATCATTTACGAAACTTTTTTATCTTATGACATACAGAAATTTGGATTACGTATATGGGTAGAGGAATTTATTTACTATACGACATTTTTTTTTCCAAAACCATTGAAAAGTCAGCGTGTATAAATATTAACAACGTAAATATGTAGAGATATTTATATTTGCAAGAACTAAACTGCAATTTAGTGCAGTGAAATAAATTTATCTGTAACCATATCTAAATGATATTTATTTTATATAAGAATTTAATTTAATTTTAATTTACAAACTGTAAATAAACTCTATTAGCGAAAAATGATCGATATCATTGTTATCTTTTTTATATGAAGTTTATATAATTTAACAAAAATGTCCCGCGCTCTGCGGATAGTTCAATGCCTACTCCTGCAGCTTGCGCTGTAAATTCGCTAATGGGTGGTGAAGATTGACATGTCAATACCGCTGTCTAACAACACAGATTAGATCCATCTCCAGTATCTGATTATAGTTTGTGAGCTGGCAGTTCTGTACGGCTTGAAATTTCTATTATTTTCAGTACACCTAATGTAATCTGATATAAGGCAGCTAGCTAGTTATCTTGAAAATTGGGGAGGAAGTAAACAGGTTGTTCTTGACCAGGTGCAGATATTTTGATAAAATATGTACGTTATTGACAATATATAGGCACAATTAGTGCAAAATAAAGTTATTATATATTGTTATCCTGTAAATTCCTCGTCGCGCCTACAATTTAAAAAAAAAAAACTTAAATTTTTTGATTTGATAGGATATTTCTTAAAACTTAAAAGTTAAAGTTTTAAGAAAAAACCAGATTTAACTTTATTTTTATTTTACTCTTAGCACTCTTTGACTAGTGCACCAAGCCCACAATGCTAATGCTAAGTTTCTTTGACAACTTCTCAAGTGTAATATTTTGAGAGCACCATAAAGTTATTGAGAGTAAGTATATGAATATATTTTATAGGTCTTATGGACTATGTATGGTCATATATGGTCATATATATATATATATGTAATATATAAATATATTATATAATATGACTATTGGATATAGAAATCATTCGCATTTATAATTCTATATGTAGACACCAGCATACATAGCATTTACATACAGATTCGCTGCCATAAATAGAAAACCAAATTAGATTTTAATTTTAGTTAAAGTTAATCAAAAAGAGATTTATATACACAACTTGGGTTCCAAGAGATCAGAAACAATCAAAGGGGAATCCTGTGTTAAGATGGATGGATGTCCTGTCTACTTCTGACTAGGATTGGAGAAGATTGTGTTTAGTGCTGAATTTTATTATTTAATTGCAGATAATTGACGTCGACACGCAGCAGGATATTTATGAGCCTCATGTCAAGGGAGAACTGTGGGTGAAAGGTCCAGGCACTATTAAAGTACGTCCTCATTTAGTCTAGCATACAAACCTCCATTAACCAAAGTGGATAATTAGATTACTTACTACTTGACTTGGAAACATGAAGTCAGATGACCCTTTTGAGATTTTCGGAATGAATATATTTTGGTGATTAAATATTATATCAGCCACAGAAAGGCCTCCCCCAAGGAATTCCAAAACGACAGATCAGTGATTTAATATAAGCTACTACTCTTATTTGCGCAGTATTTGCAGAGGACCATAAATACATAGAGTGATTATCATAAGCTTAGCAGCTTGGATGTTTTAAGTGAAATCATTGTACACGTGCGCGTTTGGATATTGAACGCTTAAAGTATTTTTGCTTGTTGTTAATGTACAACGTTACACCCCACTTTTGTCATTATCTCCTCTGACTGTATGGTTGGCTTGAAGAGATCCCAAACAAGGATAAGTCCACCTTTGTACTATTGTTTTATTTAAGTATATTTTAATTGTGCCTTTTTAAGTAGAATAAAGAATTTATAAAACTATACAAAGAACGGAGCGGTTGACAGATCAAGTTAGAAACGTAATGAGTCTGCCAAGGCACCAACAGAGGGACATAGGAAAAAAAGAAAGTGAGTAATGCAACAATCCGTAAATTGATTATATTTATATTTTTTTGCCAGCAATACTACAACAACCCAGAAGCGACCCGGCTGACATACGCGGAGGACGGTTGGTTCAAAACCGGCGACTTGTTCTACAGAGACGAGCACTTCAAGTACTACTTTGTGGACCGTATCAAACTGCTTATCAAGCATAAGAGTAATCAGGTAACTCCGTGTTTTAAATAAACCCTCAATATTATTATTTTATTAATATATTCCGGACTTATCTTTTCCTGCTGACTGCATTACCCATGATTCACAGATAAGATGTTTGTAACCTCGTTTGACCTCTCCAAAACGTCTGGCCATCGTGGAGAGTATAGGTAGTACAGAGAGGGTCGTGCTCCTAATTGGAGACTAAAAAGACCTGATGATGATTTTTTTATTTTTATTTTATTTATTTGGTTCGCTAACTGGCTGAACAACACACAAACTTATACAAATACAAATAAGAGCATACAAGTTGCCAACCTACTTGGAGCGAACACAGCATGCATATTATATAAAATGCTCTCAATCATTTTAAATAGAGAATTAAATTACATTAAATTAAATATAGAAGTATTTAAAGATTCAGCGGGATTAATTCGAGTAAAAACAAGGTTAACACTCAGTTGTAATCCAGAAGATTTCATCACTCCAATTCTTCTACCAGATATGAAATGTAACCCGATTATTGAACGCCTCATCACCCAAAAACATATATCTAGTCAACATGCTGGTAGTCAAACAGTAATCAGCAGTTTGCGAGAGAATTTTTGGATTATTGGAGTGCGAAGGTGTGCGAAGAAAATAGTAAGAAGTTGTATCATTTGTAAGCGTTTCAGCGCAAAAGCCTGTTCTGTTCCTCCAGCTCCTTTACCTGTTGATCGAATCACGTGCGGAAGTCCGTTTGAAGTGTCAGGAGTGGACTTGGCTGGCCCAGTATTGCTTAAAGATGGTACTAAATCATGGATAGTTCTTTTTACGTGTGCTACTTACCGTGCAGTTCATTTGGAGCTCTGCACGTCATTGAGTACAGAAGAATTCTTGTTAACTTTAAGAAGGTTCATTTCAAGGAGAGCTCGTCCGAGACTTATGTACAGTGATAATGGAACTAATTTTCGTGGTACCGTTAACTTATTAAATGACATTGATTGGAATGAGGTTGTAGCAAAAACCTCAATAGAAAAAATATCATGGCGTTTCATACCACCACTAGCGCCATGGTGGGGAGGATGGTGGGAACGAATGGTACGTTCAGTAAAGGAGATTCTCAAAAAAGTCTTAGGCAAGGCAGCACTCAATGAGAAGGAGTTTTATACAGTTTTGTGTGAGGTTGAAGCCACCATAAATTCTCGTCCCCTGACTTATCTCACGGATTCAACGGAAAACCTGAAACCATTGACTCCGGCTATGTTCCTACAGGTGGGACCATCAAATATCGCAGACTTAGATAGTATGGAATCTTCTAATTTAACCGCGCGATATCGTTACATTCAAAGGCTTAGCGAGCAGCTAAAGCAAAGGTTTCGTAGCGAATATTTGTCGATGTTAACTCAGCGGTGTGCAAAAACATCGAAGGGAATTAACGTAGGTGACATCGTTTTGTTAGGATCAGATGATATAAAACGCATTAATTGGCCTTTAGGATTAGTTCTTGAAATTATACCTGGAGTGGATAGTGAAGTTCGAGTGGCACGAGTTAAAACGGCTCGAGGAGTAAGAACTAGAGCTTTACAACGTCTTTATCCTTTGGAGATCGCACAAGCCTTTAGCGATTCCCAATCATCAGCGTCAAATAACAATAAAACAAGCTCGAAGTTCGGTCTTTGCCCCTATCTACCACAGATCACTCGCTCTGGCCGCCAAGTGAAGTTACCGGTAAGGTTGAATTTGTAGGTTAATTTTTTGGATGGGAAGTCAATAATACTAAATTAATTTGCTCATCATTAGGGACATAGTTAGATGCTGCGTCTGCGCAGGGGCGGAGGATGTTGCGGCCTCCTTTTGTATTTATTTGGGTTTGAATTTTAATATTTTTTTATTGAGTAAGTGTCATTGATTTTGTTTTTTTTTGAAGTGAAAAGGCATACAAGCGAAATACACGAAATATTTTCCCGATCCTGGAAATTTTATTTATCCGGTCCTAAAAGGAGCTTAAGGAGAATCCAGGGTGCGCGGAGTCGAGTTTTCCAGGCGACGATACACTTCCACATTATTAAATTAAGGAATTAATACATTATCAATTAAATTACATAATTTTATATTACTTAGTAAAGAAAAATGTTTTGATCATATTGGCCGATGCGCTGAAAATGTCAATTTCATTACAAATTTTATTATAATTTGTACTCATACGATTCAATGAAGAATGCTTACGGTAATTAGTTCGACACATGGGCAAATTAAAAGTTACTCGGTTATGTAAGCGACTGCAGAGTCTTGGAACAGATAAGGTAAATCTTCGGAGCAAGTCAGGGCTGTCAATTTTGCCTTGAATAATTTTGTGCAAAAATATTATATCAGCAGCCTGTCGTCTACGTTCCAGGGAGACTTTTGAAGTGGTTAAGTCTAGATTCGTTAGATGTTAGGTTACGACAGCTATTAAATAAAAAGGTAAGATGGTATAAAAATCTTTTTTGTATGCTTTCAATCCTTTTGATGTGGATAGCATAAGATGGATTCCAAACGGGACTGCAATACTTAATCAAACTTCGCACGTAACAATTAAAGAGCATAATGGGTATTTCAGGATCTTAGTTTTGTTTGGAGTATGACTAAACCGGCTAATTCTGAGGCTTTCTTTACAATGCATTCAATGTGTTCTCTGAAGTCTAGTTTTTGATCCATTATAACTCCCATATCACGGATGCTATCGGTTTCTTGAAGCGGAGTACCAGTGATTTTATAAGTATTAGCATATGTTTTAGATGATCCTATTTTATGGGAAAATTTTACAAAGGGACATTTCATGGGGTTCAAGATCATGCCATTCCTTTGGCACCATGAGCTGATTTTGTCAAGATCGTTTTGTATGATAATGATAAACCACATTTGGGGAAAAAGTCTTTTTGCATATAGTATGTATGAACTTGTAATAAAACCACTTTGGCTATACTATGTATTTGTACCTGACTGGTTTTGGTATCATTTAAAAGTTTAAATTTTAAAGAAGATAATTCCAAGTTCAAATTAGGTAGAAACCCGGGTTAACTCGCAACAAGGTGATGTTGTGTGTGTGGTGGGATTGGAAGGGCATTATTCATTATGAGCTGTTACCACCAGGCAGGACCATCGATTAAGAACTCTACTGCAAACAACTGATAAGTTTAAAGCAAGAAGTTGAGAGAAAGCGGCCGGAATTAATCAACAGAAGGGGTGTGGTTTTTCATCATGATAACGCTAGACCTCACACATATTTAACCACTCAGCAAAAATTAAGAGAGTTTGGCTGGGAGGTGTTAATGCATCCGCCCTATAGTCCTGACCTGGCACCTTCAGATTACCACCTGCTTCGGTCTCTTCAGAATACTTTAGGCAGTGTCAGGTTAACATCACGAGAGGACTGCCAAAACTACTTGACGCAGTTTTTTGATCAGAAGCCCCAAAATTTCTATAGCAATGGGATCATGTCCCTACCTATAAGATGGCAAAAAGTTATCGAACAAAATGGTACCTACATACTTTAGTTAAATGTAAATAAACTATATTAAAAAATGTTTTGAATTTTCATATAAAATGCGAATAGATTTTTTTCCCCAACCTATTATTTAAGGTGCCGTTCTCCGTAAATATATTTCTTTTTTCAACTTTATAACTAAAAGGTATAACCGTAAAAAATACTATGTTTTGGTATATAACTAGCTTATATCATCATATACATAAGTACTTAAAACAACATATACCTAGATATGTAAAATAACAAAAAAATGCTGCTCCTAAACTAAGTATATTGTTAATTTAAAACATGAACAGATATCTCCCGTGGAAGTAGAGAGCGTGATACTCCAGCATCCAGGAGTGATGGACGCTGTGGTCGTGGGCATTCCTGAGCTGGCCAGCGGTGAACTGCCCGTGGCCTACGTCATCAGGCGACCGGGCAGTAACGTCACAGCGCAGGAAATCAAGGATATAGTTAAAAGTAAGTGGAAACCTCCTCAGTGGTTCGGGAAGCACGTTATACTTTGGTCACTGCTATCATCATTGTTTTGCAATCGCTCTATATAGCTGAAAAATCTAACACTAATGTTGGCCATATGCCATAAACACGACGAAAATGAAATATTAAAGACGTTTTCGATCGGTTTTTTCAAAAGCCCTTAGGGAATGTTTTCATCCAGCAGTGTATGTCGTGCAGCTGAAATAATGTGGATGATCACCTAGTAAAGTGAACGAGATAAAACACTTGTAGAAAACAACACCAAGGCATCCATTAAAATTAGACGTTCCTACGTCAGCTCGTAGCGTAGCAGGATCGTAGCACACTCCTACAAATGTGCTACGAGTAGACCTTCGTCCATCGTAGCGCTTCTTAGTATGTGTAGTTTTCCACAGGTGAGTACTTTCACCTAATAAATAAATGTATAGAGTCAAATTATACAGATTGATAAATGTATAGAGTCAAATTATACAGATTGAGCTAGCCTCAAAGTAAGTTTCAGACTTGTGTTATGAGATACAAACTTAACGATACTATATTTTATAACTAAGACATATATATTACATACCTTTCTGCTGATGGAGTAGAAAGGTTCTCATATGGCGGCCATGTGCCGGCAAGCGCGGCGTAGGACATCCTACTAGGTGGTTGGACCACCTAAGCAAGGTTGTTTCAAGCAAACCCTGAATGCAATAAATTAGTAGATATTCTTCCTTGGAAGAGGCCTTTGCCCAGCACTTCCTGTGGCTGATATGTTACCTTAGTTTTATGAATCAATTTGAAATTCCACAAAAATCGCAACCACATAATGCTAATACACGTGCCAACGTTTCGATTTATGACTTGAACTTTGAACAATCTACATATAATAAATAACGTAATTCTGTATGTTACCATGAGCCGATATATTGTCGATGATTGAAATCAGATCATAAAATACTTGACTGATAAGATGTAAATGTAGTAATACTGTAAATAGTACGGCTGTTTTACGATTAGATATGCTAATAATAAAACTTAAGCGAAAGTTCCTACTCGCTGGGTGGTGAGGAGGAAATTAATCCACGAATCGCTTTGATTATCTTGACTTATCGGGAAATGATGATTGACAGAACATTTGAAGTGAATCGTGATTTCCATGCTGGTCTGGGAGAAAAGAATGCTTCTCTTCCCGCGCAGATCGTAAGGGCCGGTCGAATCATTTTGATAGGCGATGCGACTAGCAACCCGTCTCAATTTTGATTTCTGCATCCACATTCTTGTCCACATCAAGCTAAAAGAGGCCTTTGAGTCTTGCAGCCCTGGGCTCTATCTGCTTAGGGCCGCAAGACCCAATATGCTCTGTCTGCCCCATTAGCGATAAAGACGTCATAGTAAGATGTCCAGATAAACGGTGGCTCAGTTTGTTTATCGATAGACTGTGAACCCAAATTCTAGTTATCTTTTTTGATTTTCAATTTTCTTTCAGACTCATTGGCTGACTTCAAACAGCTGAGGGGCGGCGTGATCTTCATTGATAAATTCCCCACGACAGCTACGTCCAAAGTTCACCGAATGAAGCTGAAGCAGATGGCTCTTAACATGCACAGAGAATAAAAACACTTAAGGTGCCACTTCCATTGACGGATATGGCAAAATTGATAATTGAATTTCTATCCGTCTTATTATAAAACGCAGACTAATTTTGTCGTTACTAAGTTTAAAGCACTAACCCACCAAATCAAGTTGATATTTTGAGATGAGACATTGCCATATTACGTCAATTTGATTAGGTCGGATAATGGTTTAAACCTAATTCCGACATTTATTGCTGTTTACAAATAAGTATTGCCTAATATAGATATTAAAGATTTTTTTTTAATTTTTTTTAAACAATATGACCTTGTTTTATAGTGTATTGCAGGTTTATAGATTTACTATAAGAAGATAGATATTAGACAGTATTTCCGACAAACTTTGCACAAAGGTATAACATAATCATGTTCCGTTTTTGACGAAACAAAATGTAAAAAAATATTCTAAAATATTTTTTTAAATTTGTTCTAAGTGTCCCTTTAGCTTCATGTCCATCCTACTATCCTATCTAGCCTATCTAATATTATAAGTTTTATACTTAAACTACTGAACCGATTTGGATAAAATTTGATATTTATATAGTTTGAGACTCGGGGAAGGACATCGGGTACTCTTTATCCTAAAATTCCCACGGGGAGCGAAACCCGCGGGTACAGCTAGTTGCTCATAAATAACAAAGATTAACTAACTAGCGGTGGAGCCATGGTGGTGTTATCATTTCAAATCAACTAACTAAATTGTTAATCAGTTGTTAATCAGGATGATAATAAACCTCCTTTCCCTAGTTATATTTTAAGGAGACTTCTAGGTTACCTAGGTTCAACGAAATAAAAAATATATAGTCTGTCATTTATCTACCTTGTTTCATATCATAATAAAAAAACAAAAACATCAGCCGACAAATGCATACCAAAAATCTTCCATTTGAATGTCACTACCCGCTACCTGACCGCGAGTCGGTAGCCATTTATTAGTATTAGATCTCAATACTCGCTGACTTTTCATTGTATTCAATTTCTGTTAATAATTAAAAAAAATGGAGTAAAATGTCTTGTTTTTTTTACTCGTATTTTGAAGGCCTGTAAGAAAAGGGAAACTTAGAATATTCTGCTGCTTCTCTTTATACGCAGATTGTAGAAGACGATCGAGTGAATGGGCGAAAATCTTAATCATTGCAAAGCGTCAGGCTCTGTCTTTCCCATTAGAGATAAAGACGTGATAGTGTGTAGTATTTTTTTATTTCTTAGGTACATGGAAATTAGGTGCCTAATATAAATATTTTAAACTGGATGACTATACTATACATAACTAATAAACTCATGAGTTACACTTAATAAATTATACCTTTGCAAATCATTAATACATATAATAAAATCGTAACCGATCGCTGTCTGTACATGGAAGATAAATGAGAATAATTGGCCAAGTGCGTGTCAGGCCACAGTATAGGCAGTATAGGGTTCCGTAGTTGTAAATGCCAACTTGCAGCCTAAAACTATTGAATTTGTATGAAATTTTCTTTTTCGAGTACATTTTATAAGTTGATCACCTATAACTTTTTAATTTGTTAACCCTACTTAGCTCTGATAGTTTTCCTTTAAACTGCATAATATATACTATAGCTGTGATTTTTTTCACGTGTCCATATATAACCGTTAAGTAGATAGATGGGGGGGACAAGTGACTTTAACAAAAAAGTTTACTTGAAACCTAAATATTTCAGACACGGATCCCTAAATCGAAAAATGATGTTGCCAAGCTCACAATATTTTTGAAAAACCTATTCAACGATACCCCACACAATATGTTTGTAGAGAAAAAAAATATTGACTTCCTCTTTACTTGTATGGAAGCTACCCTAAAAAAAATTTTTTTCCATATTTTATTTTACGACTTTTTTGCCATGATTGATATACATATCCATGCCAAATTACAGCTTTCTAGTACTTATAGTTTCTGAGTAGGACCGCGGACGGACAGACAGACAGACAGACAGACAAACATGGCGAAACTGTAAGGGTTCCTTGTTTACTACGGAACCCTAAAAATATTGCAATAGAACACAAAACAATGATTTTTAGAATGTCTATTTGTCTGTGCCTTTGTGCACGATAATCTTAGAAACGGCTGAACCGATTCGATTGCAGTTTTCACTAATGTATTGTGATAAGCTTCACTTAACATTGTTTAATTTAAATTCGTTGATAAATGAAAAATTTCCATCAATTTAAAGAATCACGTCAAACATTTTTGTTCGAAAAATTGCTATAAAGTAACTTCTCGGTTACATTGGCTAAAACTTTTGTTAATTTTATCAATATTATCATACGAGCGTATTTTCCCGGTTGCATCCTCAGCAGTCCTTCAAAACCCGGGGTCCGCTACCTAATCAAGGAGATTTGTCGAGGTTACGACGACCTCCGTGGCGTAGTGGTCACCATGCTAGTCCGCCACCCAGAGGTCCCGGGTTCGATCCCCGGTCAGGGCAAGTTGGAAAATGGCCTTTTTCAAATTGTCCTGGGTCTTGGATGTTTATCTATATATGTATTTGTTATAAAATATAGTATCGTTGAGTTAGTATCCCATAACACAAGTCTCGAACTTACTTTGGGGCTGGCTCAATCAGTGTTATTTGTCTCTATATATTTATTTATATTTATTTATTTTATTTACTGGTTTTAACACGAGCGACTGCAGTCTGACCTCCACAACCCAAAGGGTAAACCGTCCCTAGTTTGTATATTTTGGTTGGTCTACTGATTTCAAAAAAAGATGCCACTTTTTGAAACCGATCTAGAAAGACGAACACGGGAGAGCACCAAGAAGAAAGACTTTGTTGATGATCTTAAACCTAGGTTTGAGGTGGTTAAGCATGGCGCGGGGTTTCAGGCAACTAACTTCAATAGTTTGCCCGTGAAGCTGAGAACCATACGTAGTCGAAAGTTATTTGGAAAAGTTTTGCTCTACAATTGAAGAATTCTTAGATAATTAATATGTGATATGTACCTATAGACATAAGATTTTGAATTTTAACGTAAAGGACTTGTAATAGACGAAATAGATTGCCTTTTCCCCTTGCACATTTGCTGATTGTATAACTAACCAAATATTTTATGACGTATTATTTTTTATTACAGGTCCATAATTTCAGACACAATAGTAACTGTTTTTTTAAATAAATGAATTGAATTTAAAAAACCAGAACCAATCCTTGGGTAGTTTGATGATCAAACGCTAGATGGCGTTCGGGACCCACAGTTTATACGTACCTTTCGAAACACGGAATCATCTTTCTTTTCAGATAATCAGGTGATTCAAGCCTGCAATATCCTTACCAGACTGGAAACAAATTTTTCACAATCACTCTGGAAGGCTATTAGAAATGTGACTAATTCTCAAAAATCCCCAAGCTCTGCTAATGAGTTACTTTGTTGCACGTCGTCACCTGACACTTCACTTGATCACGTAAATTCGTATTTCGTCAATGTTGGAAAATCACTAGCCGAGAACATCAGCAATCAGACTGTTCCCTCTCCTCCCCAATCCTCTAATACTATTCCCAACTCTGAAATTCGCTCCTATATGCACTCTTTTGCCCTACTTGAAACCACGTTAGAAGAGGTGGGAAACATAATAGATTCCTTGAGAGACGTCTGTGCTGTTGGCTGGGATAACCTGTCCTCATCCCTCATTAAACCTTATAAAAATATCCTTACCCCCCTTACTACCCATATATGCAATATATCAATGTCTACCGGCATTTTTCCTTCTGCTTTTAAGAGAGCACTTATATATCCTATCCATAAAAATGGAAAAAAACTTCCTAACGACAACCGTCCGATATCCATACTCCCAGCTCTCTCAAAGGTATTGGAACGTATTGTAAACATTCGTCTTATGTCTTTCCTTGAATCCCTCTCTATCCTCTCTCCTAACCAACATGGTTTTCGCTTCGGAAAATCTACAAATGGTTCCGTACATGCCTCACAGACTTTATAGTAAGGAACCTAGATGCAGGAAACCAGTGCGTCGGCCTACTTTTGGATCTTGCAAAGGCCTTCGACACTGTATCAATACCCATTCTATTAAAAAAACTTGAGAATATGGGCATAAGTGGCAACCAACTTAAACTTTTCGAGAGTTACTTAACTAATCGTACTCAATGTGTATCTATTAACAATAGACTTTGCTCGGATCTCCTTGTCCAGTATGGTGTACCCCAGGGAAGTATATTGGGTCCTACTCTCTTCCTTGTGTATATTAACGACCTCCTTTCACTCCAGATCCCACATTGTAAAATAGTCTCATATGCAGATGACACTGCCCTACTCTTTTCCGCTAAATCATGGCAGGAGACATATCAGCACGCTCAATTCGGCCTGGACTCTGTCTCAAATTGACTTTGTCTCAATCTTCTGACATTTAACGTACAAAAAACTCAACTTGTCAACTTCTAAATATACAATTTAAATTAAAAAAACAGACCTTTCTCAATTTTTGATCATTCTGCTACAAATAATAGCACTTATCCCAACTGCACTTGTCCTCCTATACCTCCTTCTGACTCAGTGAAATATTTAGGGATCATCATCGATCAAAACTTAAATTTTAGACCCCATGTTAATATCCTCGCTGGTAAAATTGCTAAATTTAGTAAACAAGCCATCAATCAATCAAACTAAGCCAAAACTAAAAATAATTTGCTGCGTGATTTTTTTTTGCCAATCCAAGATGCCTCCGATTTGGCTGAAAAACTTTGTCCCCAAAAATCCAATTTTTTTTTGGGATTTTTTTGGGTCTGGATATTAGAAAATTAAACTTATTTCGTTTATAACGCCTCATTGGGACTTCGTTGGGGTCTGAAATTTTGCATGTGGGGATAAAGCACCCCGCGGAACTCAAAAATGCAATCAGATTTTGGATCCAAGATGGCCGCCCCCACAGATATTTTGATGTTTCCTTTACTGACTCCAGTTTTTACCCATTTTCTGAACTGGTAACATGTCTTAGCCTACCTCAACAGCCGCACGAAAAACCGCGGGCTGCTAATTGCATAAGTGACCCCGTGTGCCATACTTTTTTTTGTCTGTCTGTCTGTATGTATGATCTCGCTTTTCTCCGAAAGTACTAAACTGATTTACTTAAAACTTTCACCAATTGCTTTGTTTTTACTCAACAAAATATTACAGTTTGTTTCAATAAAATCCGTCTATTAAAAAAAAAACTCAAGACATGAGTTTGCCTGCAGATATATAGCAATCTTAAATAAGTTACATAGAAAATTTAAAATCCGAAGTTAATTTATCATCTTTATACGACAGCATTATACTTATAAATATATAAATATAAGCGAAAATCGTTTTTATTTTTGTTTTTTTGATAACATCTTGGTTTTGCCGCAAATAATATGCCTATTAATTCTTCAAGAATCCGCTAGATTATGTTGTTTCATTTAATCAATTTCTACAACGCGCTCATGCTAATAATGTCGTATAGAAATAATTTCTTTGAGTTTACTTTACCTCAAAAAATTGCTTTATAGACCAAAAATATTTTATTCGATAAGTTCACTTATATCATTTAAGTAAGTATTTCATATATTTGACGGAGCAGGAGATGACCTACGCCGAACTCACTAAAAGTGTGACGATAAGTACAGCGCTCCGCCTCGCGCTGTATTATGGATTCCAACCACATGTGTCTGAACACCCCTGGCCCACACAGTTATTGTCTAGCTGAAACAACTATAATTGTAATAAATCTGTTTACCAAATCCTCATCTATTACAACAATCACAATTAAAGAAGTTATGGCCAAGCCCACAGCACACTACACAAAGGAGATGTTCACAGTACGGCGGTCCGCACAAGACTGCGCCGCTCGTCGCTAGGGCGACCGCTTTTATACTTGTTGAAACATTTGAAAATGTAGTAGTTATGTTTTGTAGTAAACAACTTTCTGTTTGCACATCGAAAACAATAATAAATGGGATTATCTTGAACTCGCCGACATATTAATATGATTTGTATATTGATTTATTATATTACGCGGACGAAGCCGCGGGCAACAGCTTAATCTAATAAATGAGTATGCTATATGAAATATAGTAATACTATCTCGTGAAATGATAAGTTTCATCCAAATCTGATCAACGGTTTGAAAGTTATAGAGCAATATTTATATTTACCAAAATGCGTATATCTCAAAAACGGCGGAACCGATTTTGATGCCCAACAAACTTAAAAATTCTGTGAATAGTTGCTACACGCATTCTTAATTTCATCAAAATCAGATCAACGGTTCGAGAGAGTTATCGCAGAACATACATACATACAAACAATGTGTTTTTGGCCCCAACTTGAATTGTATGTGTATATCTGCATTTATAATAATTTGTAATGTGTACCTAAATATATAATTTGTAAAATGTATATTTAAATAAAAAGACATGTCAAGATTAAACAATCTTGACAAGTCTTTTTATTACATTTATTTTAATACTAGCTGATGCCCGCGACTTCTTTCGCGTGGACTTTATGACTCCAGGGTATCTGCATCAGTCCAGAGCAATAAAATAATATTGCGACTATAAATTGAGATGTAAGTTATCGTATCTTTTAAGTTGGACCAAATTGCACACGGTGTGCCAATCAGATTTAAAATTGTTTCCGTAGTTCAGGAGTCCATCCCGGACAAACAACGTGACACGTAATTTATATATATAAAGATTTATATAACCAAATGGAGCATAATATTCAAGATAAAGTTTATTAAGATTTTCAACAAATATTTTAATAGAATAAACCAAAAAACTGACTAAAACCAAACTAATAACTAAAATAAAAAAGCCCTGGCAAATCGCTGTCTCGTGGTAACGTGCCCAGAAGGCGGGCAGCATCGCCACGTTGTATGGCAATGCTTATCTTTCGAGCCGATAAAAGCCAATCTTCTGGTCACGCAGATTTCAGCAAATTTTCGGGTTACGCTGTTATTTATATATTTTATGCGCCGACTGGTTTTCAGTTTTAACCTAAAGCGAAAGAAGTAAGTACATATAAAGAAATATATATGTAGCCTTACCTAGTCAATAAATTAAAATTGAATTTAAATGGAAGTCCGATTAGTGAAATTTTAGAATATTTAGGATGACCAAATAAGTACATACATATACAAGCTGACTTTCCATTGGTTTTGAAAAAAAAATGTCGTATAGTAAATAAATTCCTCTATATCCATATACGTAATCAGAATTTCTGTATGTCATAAGAATAAAAAGTTGCGTAAATGATTTTCGATCGAGACCACGTAGTTATACGCCGGCCCAATGTCGATGTCCCCGGCCGGGCGGCGGCGGGCGGTTTATGGCGGCGGTACTACTAATTGATCTCACAATTTTACTTTCGAGTTTTAGACAACATTTTTTATTTCTGAATTTTTATTTGGACTAGCTAATTAGGTCTTACTAACGATGCCTATGAAGTGGCCTTCGGCTTCAAAACCAATGAAAAGTCACCGTGTATAACTAAATAATAGACAATTAACAGTGACCGCAAAGAAAGTATTTTTTTTAATTTAGAAGGTGTTGCAGCGGTCCGTTACATGCGCTGAAATGGTTTTTCTTTTATTGTTCTTGGGGGCACCATTCAGATTCTCTATTTATCCAAAATAAATATTTATGTGACAAATGTGAAAGTATAGGGTCGGCTTCGGCGAACATTCTGCGACCAAATTGCAGACGTTCTAAAAAAAGGAGAGGTAAAAAGTACCCGTAACCGAAGGGCATGTATGAAGAGATTGATGAGTTTAGATGAAGCAAAATAGGTTTGTCAGGATCGTAGCAAGTGGAGGTCCATAGTCTCTGCCTACCCCTGTGGGAAACAGGCGTGATATTATGTATGTAAGTACGAAAAGGATCTGTAATTTGAAAAAAAAATGGGCAAAGTTTCTCAGTGGCTATAGAATATTGTTGCAACATTTTGTCGCATGGTAATTAGTTCGTACGTCTTATCTTGTTATATATGTAAATATATTTACATGTATAACAAGATTATATATGTTATATATGTAAATATATTTACATATATAACAAGATTTTTAAAGGGCATAGCCATATTTTTTATGTTTAATTATATCTATTGGTGTTCGTGTACGCAATTGTCTCCATGTAAGTGAATGATTCTGGATTGTTTAAATTACTTTTGAGAAATACCTATATCTATTCTTATTCTTCTTTTTGTGTCGATTGTCTTAAATAACATTAAATTTCGTTCCTGCAGTGCCATTCTGACGCCTCTCTGCGACGTACACGAAAGTGTCATAAAATACTGTCCTTTTAAACACCACCTTATTACTAAACTAAAAAACGAAGAAATAATCAGCTTTCCATAAAAATCCGCGCTCTGCCAAATGGATTTTGTACAGGAGGACGTAATTTTTGTAGAGTTTCGTACCCAAAGGGTAAAAACGGGACTCTATTTCTAAGACTCCTCTGTTCGCCTGTCTGTCACCAGGCTGTAACTCATGAACCATGATAGCTAGTCAGGTAAAATAAAATAAATATTCAAGGGCGTTTTTTGTATTATTATATTAATAACGGCAAGGTATAGGCGCTTGAAATATTCATAGAATATTTTGTTGTATATTTACTTTAAAAATAAATAATTAAATTTAAATAAATATTTAGGGGGGCTCCCGTACAACAAGTGTTTTTTTTTAAATAATGGAACGGAACCAATCGTGCGCGAGTCCGACTCGCACTTGGCCGGTTATTTAGATATCAATATATTTTTATATAGAAAATAGTTTAGTATCATGTGCTGAATTTAATGTTTTTTTTTGTTGGTGTTTAAAATTTAGCCTTGAACATGAACATGATTGAACAAAATAAATTGAAACTATTTTAAGGTTGAATTCTGTCCATGATACTGAAAAAAATTCCCCAAGAAACATATATCGAAATATCAAAAAATATTTTTCGGTCTACCATACAAGTTGCCAATCAGATAGCTGATATACCTGCATCTACATAGGCAGATACGAGTTTGTATGGAAAGCAAAAAAAAAAAAACATTTTTCATATTTAGATACATTTACTCTCCAACCCGTCTGGCCAGCGTGGAGAGTGTAGGCCAAGACCTCTGGCAGCTCTGGCCAAGTTTGGCTCGGGTAGTACAGAGAGGGTCGTGCTCCTGCAGTGGAGACAAAAAGACCTGATGATGATGATGATGATACATGTTCCTTGGGGAAAGTTATTCAGTATCATAGTCTGAATAGCCCCTTCAAATAGTTCAGTATATTTTGTTAGACGTTATATTTGAAACAGATTGAAAAAATATCTCGAGCTTACCCGTTCTTCGGGAACCACGTAGTCTTGGTTATTATATCATTAGTGAACTTTTATACAAATTATAGGTAAGTTAATATACGCAGTGATGTGCACAACTGCTATTTTTTACAAGGTATGCATCAATCTTACCTCAATTACGAGAACGGCTCCATATCGAACAAAACACATAGGTATATCGCTTGTATCTGACATTATATAAGGGTGGACAGCACGTGGACAGGGTAGACAAATTCTGTGTGTCTGTATGAAATGCACGCTACTGAATATACAACGTCTAGACGTCTTTGTTCCAGAGCGCGCTTCTCATAGTTTTAGTAAAGCTATAATTATAGATTACATTTTGCTCTTAGCCTTAGCGTCTGGTCATCTTAATTGTTGTAGCAAAATGAGAAAACGTCCGAGAGTGGTGAACGATGCTGTGCTACTCTACATGAACGAGTTAACGTCCCGCGTCGTTGCCCAGAGCGGACGACCAGAGGATAGGTTCCATCTGGGCAAGATCATACTGCAGAGCTTGAAGGATGCCCCGGATTTTGTCATGCAGGTTAGTAATAAAATATGTAGGTTACCTTTTATTTGACCTGGAGGAGATGGTAGGCCAAAGTCCTCTAGCTGCTCCGGCCAAGTATGGTTCTGGTGTGCAAAGAGGGTCGTGCTCCTGCAGTGGAGACAAAAAGATGATTTGACCTGGATAGCCGATGGGGCAAAAAGGTTCTTGAATGGCTAACACACATTGATAATCACAGCATAGGACTCCCACTTACAAGGAGCATGGTTGAAAGGAAAATGCTGATCGGTTATTTTGGAAATCCTTGGGAGAGGCCGTCCAGCTGCAATGTTGATAGTGACCTAGACTGCGTGTTTCCGCCATCAGTAGTTCGTGCATGGAGTTTACCGACTACTATTAGTCCATTCATAGCATTCCTGCCACCAACAGTCCCAACGTACCCGCCCGCCAACTGTTGACAGAATTTTCATCATATAGTAGTAGTATTCATAATTATAAAACATTGAAAATGTTTAGAACTGGCCAGTTAGACCCATTACTAATGAAAACTTTTTTTACTCTTTGGTAACCTAATGTATTGCATTCATTAGTCATGTGTTTTTGTGAATTGGCGGCAAACTCTTGTTACACGTGAAAATGAACCTAGAGTTTTTGGCAGGAAGTCAAGAAGTCCAGTTGGAGTTTGCTTTAAATTGTTTTGCAAATTGATTCTAGTGGACTTTATAATATGAAATTGATGTAGTTTGGTGTTATAAATCAAATCAAATCAAATCAAATCAAATAAATATAATAATAATAAATAAATGCTCATTCTCATGGACAATATGTGAAATGTTTAAAGTGGACAGTCATAGTGCGGTTGTAGTGATATTTATTTGCGGACTGCGGTGGGCGTCTTTGGGCGCCGTCCGCCACTCAATCGGCTATGAAAACCAGTGGACTCGTATAGATTTGTCGCCAGAAGCTCCCGTGAAGCAATCAAAGGACCTATACCAACCTTTGATTGCATAGTTAAAGGATTTAGGATTAGGAATATAAAAGAGATATTACTCGACACTGGCAAAATAAGCTTCAACGAAGTTTGATCGCCATAATCAAGAAAAGAAAAAAAAAAAAAATGAACCTAACGCGAGAAAATTTTTGGTCAATGATTTATTATGACTTTCCTTGTGGGCTTACTCAACAACAAAGCTATGATAGGCTGCGATTGGCATTTCTTAATGATGCCTCATCTCGTGCCACTATTTACAATTGTTAAGCGTGGACGTAGCAATCTCAATGATGATCTGCCGCGTGAGGGACGTCCTTTAACAGCGACTGCTGAAGATAACATCAGTGCTGTGCAACGCATGATAGAGGAAGATAAGTGAGTGACCTATCAGCAGACACGGGCAAACATAGGCATTGGTATGAGTTAGGTTAAAAAAATATTACACGAACATTTAGGCGTCAGGAAGCTTTGTAGCAGATGGATTCCCCATACTTTAACCGACGACCAGAAACACCTTCGCATGGACTGGAGTTGCCAATGTTAGATAAGTTCAACGGCGGTGACTCAAATGCTGTATTTGACATCGTCACAGGTGATGAAAGCTGGATATATTGCTTCGAACCCGAAACCAAAAGACAATCAGCTCAGTGGGTGTTTCCTTTCGAGGATCGGCCAACTAAGGTAAAGAAAGGAAGAAGTCAAGGAAAAAAGATGATTGCCTCATTCTTTGGTCGGAAAGGTCATTTCGCGACAGTTGTGCTAGAGATGGAAGGACAGTTACTGCAGACTGGTATATCAATCGCTGTTTTCCTGTTGTCTTGGAAAAAAATCGACAGCAGCGCCCTCGAAGCAGGATCCTCCTTCACCACGACAATGCTTCTGCGCACTCCGCAAAACGGTCTGTTGAATATTTGACTATGGCAGATGTCGAGATTATGAGTCATTCGCCATACAGTTCTGACCTGGCGCCCTGCGACTTTTATTTATTCCCAACAACTAAAGATAAAATTCGAGGTATTCGCTTTACGAGCCCTGAAGATGCGGTGAAAGTGTACGAAAATGCAATAGAAGAGACCCTTAAGGAAGAATGGGCCCACCGCTTTTCTCAGTGGTTCCATCGAATGTGACGATGTGTAGAGAGGAACGGAGATTACTTCGAAAAACAATAAAAGTATTGGCAACTTTCTACATTAAGACGTTTTTCATTTTCTAAACATTTTTAGTATTACCTAGGTACCTAATGTTCACTGACGTCATATAACGCCTGCGAATTTCTAGTTTCCAAATCTGTCTGATTCTTCGATTGACGAATTGAAGATTTATTTACTACCCACAGTCTACTGGATGGAAGTAAATTTGTGCCGAGATATTTATAATGGGTTCACTACACCAGTTCCAATTTAAGCACACTTCATCTTGTCTATGATGACTCGTATATTATTACTTTAATCGGTAGTTCAATTCCCTAAATGTTTTTTATGACGAAAAATATGTTACACATGCATTATTTCACCCAAACACTTTTAATCCTAGGTACATTTCCTCATGTTGCAGTTCATCTACGAGAGTTTGCCTTAGGAATATTTTTATCTAATTACGTAATCATGTTTAACTTATTCGTATTTTGATATGATGCCCATTAAATATTATTCTTATCGACATATTATGTTACTTTACTGCTCTAAACCGTTATCCTTTCCTATAGGTCATAGTCCTTAATGCAATTAATGTTTTAACGTGAAAATATATTATATGTATGAATGAATAACTAGTTTTATATAAGTACGAATAGTTTCGTTTTTAAAAAAATTTGAAACTGTGACCTAAAAGATGAATGAAGACAACGTTTTATTATTATCTCGATAATTATCTATTTACACAATTTATTTTATTAAACTGTTTCCTAACTATACCTAATCCTAACTATCCTACTAATATTATAAATGCGAAAGTGAGCTTATATATATATTTTTGTTTGTCAGTTTGTTTGTTTGTTACTACTTCACGCTTCAACCACTAACTTATTTAGATAAAATGTGATATGGATATAGTTTGATACCCAGGGTAGGGCATAGGATAGTTTTAAATCCCAAAATTCCCACGGGGAGCTAGGCCCACATGCACAGCTAGTAATATTATAACTGGGAAAGTAGTGATGTTTGTATGTTTGTTTGTTACCTCTTCACGCTTTATCTACAGAACCAATCTTCTTAAAATTTCGCGTACGCGTATTTAAGAGAGCGAAGAAGGACATTTCTACCTTTAATCTCGGAAAATATAACTGTTCCCGAGGGAACGACAATAGCGCGGGCGAAGCCGCGGGTAAAAGTTAGCGGGTAATATTTGTATACTAAACATTTATCAAATTTAACGTAGATGAATGGAACCAAACAGTTTTACATAAAATAATACTTGGATATAATGACTTTAGGTGAAATGAACCACCGGTGCAATGTAACTTGTTAAATAGAAGACTAGCTCAAATAAGTGGACAATCAGTCGTCATAGTTAAAGTGTAACAAGATAAAGTGTTCTTCGAACTGGCGTAGTGAACCCATTTATAATACTATTATAAATATCTCTATACTACTGAGTAAGTGATTCGGAAAAAAAATTTCGTCTCAACGAGTAGAAATCTACACGTGTACCAGTCAGTGGTAGTACTATGTCTCTCATCTTATCAGTTAAGCATTATACTTACCTTTATAATTTTACGAGAGATAAGATAACGTGTCAATCAAGTCATGCTTATAACAGGGATCTGGAGACTTATTTTTGAACGCGGAAGTAAGCGAAACATAAAACACTAAATCATTTCTTGTACGACTCCCGCGTTCTACTTAGGTAAGTAATATTGCAACCTGAAATAAGTTTCCCGCACTAACTCGCGTGCAACAGCTGGTAACATATATGAATCTTCCAGATAGATGGCGCCACAGGGGAATCTGTAACATTCCGGCAAGGCCTTGAGAAGTCAGTGCAGTGTGCCAGAGCCTTAAGAAAAATGGGACTGGAGGTTGGTGACGTCATGGTACTGATGTCACCGAACTACTCTGACTTGGCAGCAGCGTTCTATGCTGCGTTGTACCTTGGAGTAATAATTGCACCAGTAGACATGAGCTTGGGTGTTTGTAAGTAGCTACACTTTCTTAATTCACCAGCCCATATAGTCCACTGCTCAACGAAAGGCCTTTGCCAATAAAATAATTATTTGCCCATGATCACCACGCTGGGCGGTGTTGCCGCAAAATAGATAGTTTTACAATCGATAGTTTCCGTAGAAATATCTTTTTTTTTCTTATTTTTGTTTCATCCATGGAATTGTATGTACTGCGTTTCATCACTTGGTCGGCATGATTAATATACCTGTATAGGTACAAATCCATGCCAAAGTAGAACCGCCGACAGACAGACAGACACGGCGAAACTATAAGGGTTCACTACGGAATGCTTAAAAGGCAATTTTTCACAATTTTCTCTGGGGATCGAATTCATAACTTCCACGTGGCTGTGGTATGCCACGCGGAGGTCGTAAAAATATATTTTTATTTAATTTTCAGTGGAGCTTACGAGTGCATTTGAAGTAAATAAACCCAAGATAATATTCTGCAAAAGTGACAAAGCGCTTGACGCCGACGCAGCACTCATCGCTGCCCAGGAAAAGGCTCTGATCGTAACGTTCGACGAAGGAGGAAAGTTCACGAGCTTCACCGAATTCCTCAATGTTCAACCCGACGATCCTCCGATTGAAGATTTTGTGTAAGATTTGAACACATTCTTTCTAACTAGATTATGTTGCAAAAAATTATTTCAGTATGTGCCTACGTATATCATGTATGTTTATTATATTAATGACCCAACACGTCCTAATATCCAATCATTTTTCTATACACGGTGATTCTTCATTGGTTTTGGAGCCGAAGGCCACTTCATAAGGATCGTTAGTAAGACCTATTAACTACTCAAAATTAAAATTTAGAAACAACAAATGTTGACTAAAATCTCCTGCCGGCCGGACGGCGCAGGTCATCGGGGTCAAACGGTAGTTTTGGACGGGCGTAACTACGCGGCATGGTCTCGATCGAAGTCTTTTCGCATCTTTTTTATCTTATGTCATACACAAATTTGGATTACGTATGTAAAGGAACATATTAACATACGATTTTTTTTTCAAAACCAATGAAACGTCGGCCTATACAAGCGAGGTTGCCTGGAATTGCTTAGGGCACAATAATATCGGCGACCGTCGCGCAAATGTCGTCGTCTGTCATGTCATGTGGCACATGTCAATCTATCACAAACCTGCCAAAAATCGGCCCGGCGATTATCGAAATTATGAGAGGTGTCGCGGGCATACTATATAGTCTGTGAGAGCGCTTAGCGATAAGGCCGCGATATATTTTATCTGACAATTCCCGAAGATAATGTACACACACTGCATTTTTGAACGCTACACGAGCAGCCTTCTGGATATTGATTGGTAACACATAAGATTATCTAGAAACTCGTATCAGCTGATCGATTAACTTGCATAGCAGGCCAATTTTTTTTCGTATTTCTCTGTTTCTAACTATCCCCAGATAGTTGTTCAGTATCATAGACCGAATTCACCCTTGAAATAGTGTCAGTATATTTTGTTAGATCTTTTATAGAAAAAAGTGGACTAGAAAGATTAGTTTGTCCCCAATTAGTAACACCTTCTTGAGTAACATTGTTACTCAAGGTGAAAAGTTGCCGATATGTGCCATTGAAATATATTGCAACAAATAGTCAAAGAGCCAACCCACGTATCGTATTCCCGTTAAGTATAATGAATGTATTATAAAAGAACGTATGTAACGGTAACGTGGAGAAAAAGTTTATACTTAGTTCTGGATAAAGACATTAGCAAAATTATCTCTAAAATTGAATTGAAATCTCTAGATTTACCCCTAAATCTTTAAACTGCTCAACCGGTTTTCATCAAGAACCACTGCAAGGGAACTTGTTTTCACGTAAAAAACTTCATCGAAGTCGGTCCATCTGTTCGAGCGCTACGATGCCACGGTCTGATAGACAGACAGATATCAAACTTTCGCTGCGGTGTCATTCGACTTGGTAGCTTTCGCCTCAATAAGTTTTCGCTCCAGTGTACCAAGCTAAAATATTTTCGCCACAACGTGCATCGCTTGAGCATCATTCGACACAAGGTATGGGACCCACTTATAACACCTCTCTTTTTTGTCGGGGGTTAAAAAGAGATGACATTAAAAATATTATGGGCTAATGCTGAAGGCAATCCATGGTCGCACTCAATTTTAAATACACACTGTTGGGAATCAAAATAAGGGTAGTTTATCGCCTAACATGATTTTGATTCTCAACCATTACCTCGATCGGTAAGAGAAACCGCAAATATTTTCAGATTCTTCTTTTCTGTCAGAACGGCATGAAGTCGTAACATTTTTAATTTCTAGGCCGAACAACTTCGACCCGGAGGATACATTAGCTATGCTGATAGCGACCAGTGGAACAACAGGGCTGCCGAAAGCGGCTGCCTGTTCGCACAAGAATTTTGCTATAACACATCCCTACCGATGGTGAGCTTCTTTACTGAACTCCACTGCTAGACTGATTTGTTTTTCGTGTGCATAAGTGACCAACACTGATGTCAGATTTTTCAGGCTGCCTAAATTTCCCTGGCATAGTTTGACGACTGCCAAACAATGATGACAGCCGAGACCAACGGCTTATACGTACCTTCCAAAGCACAGATGAGCTCGAGAATTTTTTATGCTACTTGTGGTCACCTAGTCAAGTACGGACCGATCCCGGTGTCGCTTAACTTGCGAAAGCGCTGGTAAGGCCACTGAGTTCCTCTGGTATTATTATTCTACACATGAAAAACGAAACGAACTAACCGAAGCCCGCGACTTTATGTTCGCGTGGACTTTATGTCGCCGGAAAATGCTCATCAGGCTGAAAATTTTTTTCTAGGGCCTCATTTTTATATTTCTTATAGTTTAGCTAGAACATTATAGTTCTGCATCAGATGTTCCATTTTTCAAAATCATTTATACTCTATATGTTGCCCAGGCTTAACAGCTATATAACAAAAAAAGTTTCATTCGAATCCGTTTAGTATTTCCAGAAATTCTCTCTCTCTCATCTGAGCGTTTTCCCAGTTGCATTCTCAGTTGCAATGCTGAAAAGCCCGGGGTCCGCTTTCCGACTTTTTCTTCTCCACTTCGCACGGTCTTGAGCATCCTTGGTTGTAAGACGATTAGCACGCATATCATCCTTGACGACGTCAAGCCAGCACTTCTTGGGTCTACCACGCTTGCCGGGCCCCGGCGGAGGCGGCATGGCTATACATTTGTTTCCCACGTAACTTGCCGGCTTCCGCAAGACGTGACTGTACCAGCGAAGGCGGCTCTCTTGCAGTTTGTCTGCTATGTCACGGACATGAAGGCTGCCACGGATGCGGGTGTTTCTCACACGATCTCTTCGTGATACACCGCATATCCAGCGCAACATTTGCATTTCCGTGACACGCAGCTCCTGTTTGTGCCGCTCAAGCAAAGGCCATGCTTCACTCCCATATAAAAGGACAGGTCTAATGATGGATTTGTAGACCTGTCCCTTCAGCCTAACCGGCATTTTAGGGTCACAAATGACACCAGTCACCTCTCGCCACTTAGCCCATGCAGCAGATATACGGGCCTTGACGTCGGTATCGATGTCTCCGGATGCGTGAAGTACAGATCCCAAGTATTTGAACTGGTCCGTACGCTTGACCAAGTCTTCGCCTATGCGTACGGGTGGGGATCTGTAGCATTGCAAGCCATGTATTCAGTCTTCGCCACATTTAGCTTCAGACCACCGTTTTCAAGCGACTCCCTCCACACATTTGCGCGTCGCACCAGTCTCCCTCTGTCCGCATCCGCCAGTGCGATATCGTCTGCGTACATGAGCAGCCACGGGGGCTGCTCGTGTGTGTCTCTGATGTTTTTAGAAACTTCGTCTAATATCACACTAAATAGGTAGGGACTGAGAACCGAGACTTGATGAACCCCGAATGTAACGGGGAAGGGTTTGGAGTCACCAACAGCAGTCCTAACTATGGACTCGGAATCGCGGTACATATCGCGGATTATGTCAATATAGATCTCTGGCACCCCTTTGGACCTCAGTGCCCACCAGATCATCTCTCGGGGAATACAGTCAAAGGCCTTCTCCATATCCAAGAACAGGAAATGGAGAGGCGTATTCTTTGCTCTGTATTTCTCCATGATGACTCTTAGGGCAAAGATAGGGTCCGTAGTGCCTATTCCGGGGCGAAATCCATATTGACACTCCGAGACTGCACTCTCCTGTCGGATCCGGGAGTCTATTATCCTCTCGAAGAGCTTCATGGTATGGGACATGACCTTTATACCGCGGTAGTTGCTGCACTCTTGCACCGATCCCTTTCCTTTAAACACTGGAGTAATAATACTCAGCCTCCATTGGTCAGAGATTTTGCCGGTGAAGAGTATGCGGTTAAAAAGGTTTGTTAAGATGTCCACACCATGGGGACCCATAGCCTTCCAGGCTTCGATGGGCACTCCGTCGGCTCCGACAGCTTTCCGGTCCTTCATGCAGCGAAGAGCTGAATGGACTTCCTCAGGCGTTATTGGTGGCACTAGTCCTTGATTGGGAGGGAGGTCCGGTGGCTGCACCTCTTTATGCTGCTGGTTCAGCAGCTCGTGAAAATACGAGCGCCATCTCTCCTTCACCGCGAGGTCTTCGCACAAAAGGTTGCCGTTAGGGTCTTTAACACAGCGGCACTTGGAGATATCCTGTGCTGCTTTGACCCGGGAACGTGCCAACTTATAGACTAGCTTCTGCCCCTCAGGCGACTCCAGCTTATCGTACAATGGTTGTACGTGGTTACGCCTGGCCCGGGCAACTGCTTTCTTAGTGGTCCGTTTTGCAACCCTGTATGCGTCGCGGTCTTCAGGAGATCCGGACGCTTGCCACGTTTTAAAGAGTGCTTTCTTCACCCTTATCTCCCTCTGGACTGTGTCGTTCCACCACCAAGTTTCCTTGTCACACTTGCGCCAACCCTTTGACATACCAAGCACTGCCTTCGCTGCACCAGTGATAGCTCCCTGAATCCTGCCCCAGTGAAGTTGGACTGGTTCGCCATCGGTTTCGGCGCATTTGTTACCGATCGCAGTTGCGAACTCATGGGACTTGGATTTACCGAGCCGCCACCACTTGATTTGACGACGACAGCGCTCAGTGGGCTTGCCAGCAGGCTTCACGCGAAGGTCCATGACAAGGAGACGATGTTGTGCAGTGAGACTCTCGCCGGGTATGACTTTGCAGTTGGTTACTTTGCCGATTTGGTCTCTTCTGGTAAGAAAGTAATCGATTTGGGTAGCGTGACCCCCGCTCTTGTAGGTGATTAGGTGCTCGGATTTCTTTTTGAAAAACGTGTTCACGATGGCGAGGTCGGCCGCCGCACTCGTTGAGAGGATTTCTCCACCCTCCGGGTTGCGGCTTCCGTATCCATAGCCGCTATGAACACGCTCAAACTCCTCACACGCCTCACCCACATGACCGTTCAAGTCGCCACCCAAAACGACTGCCTGCGACAATGGGATGCCACGCAGCACCCCGCCGAGTAGGTCCCAAAACTGCGTCTTTTCGACGTCTCCACAGCCAGCCTGTGGCGCGTAAGCACTTATCAGATGAGTCATAACCCCTTCGATAAGCACCACGACGACCATAAGCCGGCTACTGAAGCGTTTCACCTCCAAGACGCTATCCTGAAGCCCCTCTGACAGCACTACGGCCACCCCATCCTCGCCACCAGGTGCACCGGTGTAGATCAGCTTGTAACCATTCCCAATGGACCGGGATCTGCTGCCTTTCCACCGAGTCTCCTGCAGGAACGCCACGGCCACTTTTCGCCAGGAAAGTACGTCGGCCAGCTCTCTCGCGCGTCCAGTTAGCGTGCCAATGTTCCACGTTGCAAAGCGGAGTTTCTGGGTTGGGGCTCGCGTCTTTGGCCGTGTCCACCCCTGACACGGTAGCCCTGGCCCACTTGTCACAGGAGTCGGGCGGGGCTCCTGCGCGCCATTTTGCGGTGGCGCCCTATCCCTATACTTGACTCTTTTTTGCCTTTCCATTTTTTTTGATTTGGCTTTATTTTACGACCGGCCGCCTGCCTGACGTCAACCCTCCTTGGGAATGCTATTGTTGCACGAGCTTTTAGTGCTATGTTTCCTTTAGTCGCCTCTTACGACATCCACAGGAAGAGATGGAGTGGTCCTATTCTTACCCGGAACCACACAGAGGATTTCCAGAAATTAGCGTGTACAAAGAGACAAATGGACAAACAGACACACATTCTTACTCTATAACTATATCTCCATGCTTCCAATATTTTTTTTGGAAATATATTATTTCACTGTTTTATTATATGTATATATACGTACATTGATATGACTTTTCGTAGGCAAATTGATATAACATACTAACTGTTTCCCAGGTCTCGTTTCACAAAGTTCCCCACGCCCACCCGAATGGGTTTAGTGTGCACCACTTTACAATGGATGACAGCATTGACGCACTACTTGACCTCTCCCATTGCGAGGATCACGAGGCTTCACTCCTCCCTACCTATGACACCGGAGCATGCGTACTACCTTATTAATACATACAAGGTGATTTTACTCTGTTTAGGTTTTGCCATGTAAAAGATAGTGTATTGATATTATTCTATAAAATACAGGAAATACAGGCAGATGGCGTCATAGTTTCTCGGAGTCAAATAGCGTTCTTAATATCAGTTTTTCTGCAATAATAAATCGTAAGTCACTTTGAAAATGGTTATGATTAGTGACATTATATTTTCCTTAACAGTACCAAATAATTTATTTTCGACCCAGGAAAATACCCAATTCTAGATGGCAGCTAAATACATCTGTATGCCCCAGCCGCCATCTTGAAATTGAGGCACAAAATTAGATTTTAAAAAAGAGTTGATTTTGTGACAAAACTGTCTATGGGAAGAAAGCCAAAAGACATAATTCCTCACGAAAAATTACAAGCGACTAAATTAAATAAAACGAAATTTTAGCGTAATTTACCAATCAAGAGTCTTAGCAATGCAATGTTGTTTAAAATTTTGATGATCAATGTCAAAATTTGGTTGGTCTAATGCCTATTGCTCACATCAGAAATAAGGTTATAATTAATTTTTCGTACCACTTGCTAAAAAAGTCACATTCTATAGCACAAAAAGCGAACATAATAATAGTCATTTTCAATCTGATAAAATCAGGGAAAGAAAAATGTACTGAATTTCATTCAGCCTCTAGACTAAGAATGAAAACAGGGAAAGAAAATTGTACTGAATTTCATTCATCCTCTAGGGGGAGAATGTGGTTTAAGTTTTGAATACTTACCGAAATTTATACTGAACTGAAATCATTTCCATATTATTCAGCGTAAAAAAATAACTATTTTGAATCGACAACATGTATCCACAAAATCCACAAAACTACTTAAATTTCATAAAATAAACAACTAGATCAAGTCATGTTATAGTTTGTTTTTGAAGTGAAAACTTCTTTAGCGGCGTTGTGCACTTTTTTTGGAATGGGTAAAAAATGTTAAACTCGCGTCAGGACACGTGACCTGATCGAAAATTCGTAAGACGGATGGAGAGTAGACAGCTGGTGCGGCGTAGAAGAGGGAGTATCCCCCTCTCTTTCTACGGCGCGGCGAAAATGTATGCCTGCGCCTGCTGTTTCGTTTAGGCGGCGCAGGGCGCTTGCGCGAATGTTCGTGTGTGTTTATGTTACAGCGTGCTACGCGCATCCATGGATGGTGACAGCTGATGGCTCGACCGTCTGTGTAGTGGCCATACTGCTGTGTTTTCACTTCTGCCGGCACTCCCAGAGTGCAACCCGTCGTTTTTTTTTATAAAATAATTTACGGCTCTGGATACTTGTCCTTTAGAGCCCATCTTCATTTATCTCTTCTTTATTCCTAATCCTAACCCTAACTATACAATCGAAGGTTGGTATAGGTCCTTTGATTGCTTCAAGGGAGCTTCTGGCGACAAATCTATACGAGTCCTCTGGTTTTAATAGCCGATTGAGTGGTTATTGTCTTAATTTTTTTCGCAAATGGTACGAAAAGTAGAGTATTTTCCTCGGTGATAAAGCTGTCTTCGTCTTGGGTGAACTTAAATCCGTCGCTACACTCAGGAGTCGTCCTAAATCCCTCGCTTCGCTCGTGATTTAAGTCGTCACCCGCGACAGAAGACACTGCCTTATTTTCTGCCCCCTTGGTTAATAATCTACTATATTTTTCAGCCAACCTTTACGATAATGTCGCCTACACTTCTGTCAGCTCTGATCAATCCTGAAACGAGGCAGAAGTGTGACTTCAGCTGCTTCGAGCTGATCCTCACGGGAGGCAGCGCAGTGCACCAGGAGTTGCTGGATGAAGTCGAGGTAAGAGAAAAACAACTTAGAATATACCAGCTTCTCTTCCCGCGCAGATTGTAAAGGCCGGGCGAGGGAAATGGATAGATATCCGAATCAAATTAGCATTAATTTGATTTCCCTTTTCCACGTTTATGCCTACAATCTCGTTTAAAGTGACCTTAGTTTCCTACCACCCCAGGCTATCTTGTTATTCAATAATGGTATAGATAGAATCTGGGAAAAGGTTGGTTTGAAAGAAATCGGAAACGAAAATCACATTTTTTATCCATACCATTAGAAGTGAGAGATCGATTGGCTCGTACTTGCTATTTCTATTAATAAAAAAAAGTCTGAGGGATCACTTCAAAATAGATAATCAAGAACCTCTGTATTTTCATTGATATTTGAAGTTCAACAGATATTCGGTAAAATCAAAATAATTATCTATCTAATTATCTAGTTCTAAATTTAAACCTCGATCACCGCGCCTGGATTCAAGCCTCTTTACCTATTCGATCTGGTGGCATCGGTATCAGAAAAACTTCTAGTATAGCGCTTCCGGCTTTTCTTTCGTCCGTTCACATTTGTGTGCGAAAATTCTTAAAATGTCTTCAGCTGATATACTCTGTGCAACGGATGCAATCGATGCCTGGAAGACTCTCTGTCCCAATGAAAACATCCCAGAGGCACCAAACCGACAAACATGGTACATGTACCAGAGGGACATCCCAGACTTTTTGTCGGTCTCTGCAGAGAGATTATAACTATCTGGTTCAAAATTCTGTCAGTGATTTAGACCGCGCAAGGCTTCTTGCAGTTTCTGAACATGAATCAGGACAATGGTTACACGCACTCCCCTCCGCCAACCTCGGAACACTTTTCGACAATGGCAGTTTTCGAATTATCGTTGGACTTAGATTGGGTGCTGCCATTGTCGAACGCCATCTACGTTTATGTGGCAGTGTCGTCGACAAGAAATGACTCCACGGGCTACACTGCCAACGCAGTGCCGGCAGATTTTCACGCCACGGCTCCATTAAAAATATCGTCAAAAGGGCGCTTGCCACCATCGACATCCCTAATGTGTTAGAACCTTTAGGAATAACTCGTGATGATGGCAAGCGTCCAGATGGATTAAGTCTTGTCCCTTGGGAGCGGGGGAGGGCACTCGTGTGGGACGCGACATGCGTCGATACGGTTGCCCCTTCTCGCCTCGGGGGGACGGTGTCAAGGGCTGGAGCTGCGGCTGAAGCAGAAGACGCCTCTTTATCTAATGAATATATCTTTGCTCCGCTTGGCGTCGAAACTCTTGGTCCGTGGGGTCCAAGTAATAAAAAAATTATTAAAAAATAACCCCTCGGCTTATCGACGCCACTGGTGACAAGAGGGCTGGCTCATATCTCGCGCAGAGGATTGCAGTTGCTATTCAGCGCGGGAATGCAGCCCGTGTTCTTGGCACCATGCCACATGAACAATATTTAGATTTTTAATATAGTTTTTTAATTTAGATTGTAATTTAGATATTAATTTAGATTTTTGATTTAGTTTTTATATTTAGTCCTAGAACTATATTTATAATTCTCTATTACAGAAATTTATGCCAACAACAGAAACGTGTATTTCGTATGGAATGAGTGAACTCACTGGCAATGGGTTCCACAGTGAGTATCCGTCGCGAGGGGCTTGTGGTAAACCTGTGGGCTGTTACCAGTATCGAGTAAGTCGTATTGCTATTCGTTAAAATATTGCAGATGTTTTGGCATCCAAAAGCAACCCTCGTGAAGGAAATCGGTATAACAATCAAAAACTAATCTATTTTTTTTGTAATAAATCGAAAATGTCTCTTTTACAGATAGTAGACATAGATACACAAGAAGAAATAACAGAGCCAAACCAAAGAGGAGAGCTGTGGGTAAAAGGGCCAGGAATAATAAAAGTAAGTACTTACCTTAAAGAAGTTCAATGAATTTGTATAATACTACCAAGAGACGACTACCAAAACACTACTTATGCGAACAACAACAGAGTCTTTCTTTCTTCCCCAGTCAAAGGTAAATAAATACCTTGTACACAAAGCGAGACAAAAATATTTTTAAATTTTTAATACTCAGTAAAAAACCGTACAATTTTTATTTCCCACCAAGCAGAACATCGAAATTTAATCATAAGCATAAGTAACATAGACAAGTCTTATAATTTTTCGCTTCCAATAGATGTACGCAGTACGTAGTATATACAGTACTGTTTCTATGGGCAAAGGTACAGAGGGCGATCTAAAAAGAGGAAATGCCCAAAAAATGATGATGATGGAGAGTGTGAAGGAAGCAAGAAATGTATTTGCGGAGTGCGGATGATGACGAGGTCTCAAACATAGTGAAGTTGAAAAAAACACGGAACTGCCACGTGCAATTCATATTAGAGGTAGAGACCTAGATGTACATAAAAGGAGATCATTAAGGAACCTACTTTAAATAAGGCTTTTGGCATTTTATGTATATATACATACATGATTCTGAATTTTAAAACTTGTGAATTTTTTTTTAGTTAAATAAAATTTCACTAGTATTCAAATAAAAAATCAGTTAATCAAATTAAATTATGCTAAAGCTCTATTTTGGCCCTAAATTAAAAATGTAAAACAAAATTACGAGCTACTTATTAGTTCGTTTCAAAAAATTTTTGAAAAAATAAAATATTTTGTATAAGCTTTTATTGTGGCCAAAGTATTTATTAAGACATAAAATAAGCCCAAACTCGCCACATGATATATAATAGGTATTTTATTTCATATTCTCGAAACATACTTCTAGGCTTCTTTTTATATTTAAGAGCTGGGCTCTTGTCGGTGGAGTGCTTTCCATGTCTCTCTTTCTTCCGCTAAGTTCTTAACCTCCATATATGTTTTCACGTTACTTTAAGAACATAATATTTGTGACTAACTACATATTTTGTGATTTAGGCATACTACAACAACCCCGAGGCTACTAAGGCAACATTCACCGAAGACCACTGGTTCAAAACCGGCGACTTGTTCTACAGAGATGAACACTGGAGTTATTACTTCGTTGATCGTATTAAGCTTCTACTGAAATATAAGAATTATCAGGTAAAATCAAGTCCTAACATAGCTTTCCAGATTCGTGAAAACGATTGTTGGAAAACTGGAATCAATATTCGGAAGGAAGGAAAGCTCGGTCAGGGACCACTTCTTATAGTTTGTATACGTATTGCTAGCACTACCTGAATTTTCATGACTAAATAACCCTTCAAAGTATTTTATGTACTACTGTTTATTGTGTAAAGTGAGAATGTTAAGCTTTTCTTCGCACATTAGACAAAAGTGGCCGTTTTTCGCAAATGTTGGTAGAAAAGCTTTACGTTCTCACTTTGAACCATAAATAGTAGTGCATAACGTAGTTTGATGGGTTAATTAGGGCTTGGTTAAGACAACATTTTAATATTTCAATTCATTTATTTCGGGTTCCATCTATCTGGCAGAATTTTGATGCTCCGAATTTCATTTGGCATAATACACTTGGCAGAATCTTATTTAAAAGAACATATCAAATGCATAAAAAATATTTTGTATAATTATTGTTTGGCCGAATTTTCATATGTCCGAATGTACAGTAGCATACTTTTGAGATGTCAGAATTTCATTTAATATAATTACCATTTACATAAATTAAGTTTCGCATATTTTTTTTTAGAATAATGTTTAATTAGGGTAACCTATTATATTTACGAACTTTTTTGACCACAGAAACAACTTGACTACAAACAATGGGTGGGTTAGGTTCGTTAGGTTTCTTGTGACCAAAATTCGAGCGAACGAGCGAATAATGATTCTACTTTTATATTATTATGGCTATAAAATTTATGCTCTAAAAGACTCTGATTTTTAATATTATTGGTTTTGAATCTATGATAAATGAGTAGATGCCAAACAATTTTCTACGAAATGACGTTTCTGTAATCTGCTATTATGCATAATAATATTATAGCACAAACAGTTCTGCCATAAAGGGGGGACCCATTTATTTCAATAGGAGGCAGCACTGGACTCCGAAAAATCTCTCCTTAAATAGAGCTCCGTAAAGCCATTGGCCCCGGCTATCATCATGGCATCGTAGTCGTCAAACTATGTCAGATGCCTTTTAAGCAGCTTGAAAAATCTGATACCAGTGTACGCTTAATTCGTTTTGTTTCTCGTGCGCGAATTTGGTCCTATCTTCCCCCTTAGCTGTGTCAAATAACCATCGCCATTTCTGCAGATTTCTCCAGTGGAGCTAGAGAGTGTAATCCTGCAGCATCCTGGGGTACAGGATGTGGTGATAGTAGGTATCCCAGAGATGGAGAGCGGGGAACTGCCTGTGGCCTTCGTGATTCGTCGTCCAGGCACTAACGTCACGGCGCAAGAAATCAAGGATATGGTCAAAAGTAATTTTTCGAGATTCGTTATCTATTTTTTTTATCCACTTAAGTCCTCCCGTGGATGTCGTAGAAGGCGACTTAGGGTATACAAGCTAAACATAGCTTATAGACATCAATGAGACCTCTCCAACCCGTCTGGCCAGCGAGGGAGTGTAGGCCAAGTCCTCTGGCTGCTCTGCCTGTAATGCATTTAGGAACTTTCTGCATTTATGGTTTTGCTAAAATAATATCCTTCACATGTTGATTGTTAAATCATGTATCATATTTTGAGGGCAAGGTAGATACTTATATGTACATATACAGCAGTACAGCTAGTGCTTATGTGAGCTGTAGACCTCGCAAGTATACAACTTCGCGCGAGGAAAACATAATATGTTAAAGTTTTTGAAATTTTGAAAATTTTAATCGACAACATAATTCTTTGTAATTATCGAACCTGCTTACAGAATTCTTAACCTCTAGGCGAAAACAATCTAAACATTCGAACATCTGGAATTCGGACGCACGAAAGAATTTTTGCCGTAACTAAAACGGAGACTCTTTACTGCCTCTGTCAATTACGAGTACTTTATAAGAATGTAGAAGTAATCTACCAGTCCCTGAAAGAAGAGACCCAAGGAATAGGTACTCACTTGAAGTTGCCAAAGTTGGAAAGTGCAGCCCCGGCTGGCTGTGAATCAGCACAATCATTGAGGCAACCAGATGATCTGTAAAATCTCTGTTTTTTTATTTGTCTGGCAAATTAACTATTTTGTAAACTTTATAAATGATTATATAAGTATAAGTACTTAATACTTAGATTATAATTAAATAAATATACCGTACCGCTCTTTCGTACTTGCACCAAGAAAGCTGTTTGAAACTTCTTTGGGGAAACCATAAAATAAGCTGACAACCACCGGATTAGCTCATTAGCAGTGAAGAACCGATAACTGATGGGTCAGAAAGGCAAGCGCAGCGCAGGACACCTAAGCAAGGTTGTTGTAAGCAAACCCTGAATGCAAGGCCGCTTTCAATCGGTCGAAATTCTTCCTTCGAAGAGGCCTTTGCTCAGCACTTCCCGTCTATTTGAAATTAAGACCATTCGAGACTAACTCAATGTGTTAGCTTAGTTTTATGAATCGATTTGAAATTCCACAAAAATCACAACCACATAATGCTTTACACGTGCCAATGTTTCGATTTATGACCTGAACATTGAACAATCTACATATAATAAATACGTAATTCTGTATGTACCATGAACAGATATATTGTCGATGATTGAAATCAGATCATAAAATACTTGACTGATAAGATGTGAATGTATTAAAGTAATACTGTAAATAGTACGGCTGTTTTACGATTAGATATGCTAAGAAGTAAACGAAAGTTCCTTCTCGCTGGGTGGTGTGGAAGGATTAGCTAAATCGAATTGACATCTCATGAAATGATGATTGACAGAACATTTGAAATGAAAAAAGAAGAAACTTAGAATGTACCAGTTGCTTCTCTTCCCGCGCAGATCGTAAGAGCCGAACAAGGGAACGGGCGAAAATTCGAATCATGTTGATAGGCGATGCGGCCTATAGCTGTAGTACTAGTAACCTATCACTATTTTGATTCCTTGATCCACTTTCTTGCCCACATCAAGCTAAAAGTGGCCTGTGAGTATGCATATTGGATCTTGCGGCCCAAAGCAGATAAGGCCGCAAGATCCAATATGCTCTGTCTGCCCCATTGGCGATAAAGACGTGATAGTGATTTTGCCTCGATGTCCAGCTAAACGGTGGCTCAGTTTGTTTGTCGATAGACTGTGAACCCGAATTCTAGTAAACTTTTTGTTTTTCAATTTTCTTCCAGACTCATTGGCTGACTCCAAACAGATGAGGGGCGGCGTGATCTTCATTGATAAATTCCCCACGACAGCTGCGTCCAAAGTTCACCGAATGAAGCTGAAGCAGATGGCTCTTACAATGCACAGAGAATAAAAACACCAGTCCGTCAACTAGATTATCAATCAATACATATAATAAAACAGTAGGAACCGCGTGTCTGTACATTTAATAAAAATTACAAAAAATGGATGTGGGCGATAAGAAAAGAGTAACAGAACACAAAAAAGATTTTTTGGATTTTTTTGTCGGTCTGTCTGTCTGTCTGTCTGTATGTACTCGCTAATCTTTAAAACTACTGAACAGATTTTTACGCGGTTTTCACTAAAAGATTAAGCTCATCCCTGACCAACATATAGGCTTTGTTTCATCGAAATCTGTTGTCAGATAAAAAGTTATCATTATTTAAAGTTTAAAGATAATTTTTCTATGAGCGATTCTTTGTCTGTTAGTACACGCCAATCTCAGGAAATACTGGACGGATTCGAATGAAACTTTTTTTGTTATGTAGCTGTTAAGCCTGAGCAACATATAGGCTATAATTGATTTTGGAAAATGGAACACCTGATGCAAAGCCTTAATGGTCCAGTTAAACGACAAGAAATATAAAAATGACGCCTTTGCAAAAGTTGTTTAGCCTGCTGAGCATTTTTTGTTGAATTATAAAAATCGAAGACCTGGATCACCTGATGCAGAACCATAATGGTCCAGCTAAACTATAAGAAATATAAAATGACGCCTTAGGCAAAGTAGTTCAGCCTGATGAGCATTTTTTGTTGAGGTATAAAAATCGAAGTCTGGAACACTTGATTCAGAACGATAATGGTCTCTACGTATAATAAAACAGTAAAAAAATGTATCTGTACATTGAATATATTTTTTAAAAATTGGGCGATGGAGACTGTTATAAAGTAAAAAATAAAATAAAAAATCTGTCTGAAACACTTTTTTATCAACATATAGGCTATAATTGATTTTGGAAAATGGAACACATGATACAGAACCATACTGTGCCATAATGGTCCAGCTAAACTATAATAAGAAATATAAAAATGACGTATTAGCAAAAGTTATTCAGCCTGATGAATTTTTATTGTTGAGGTATAAAACTCGAAGATCTGGAACACCTGATGCAAAAATATAATGGTCCAGCTAAACTGTTAGAAATATACATTAATGACGCATTAGCAAAAGTTTTTCAGCCTGATGACCATACTTATATGCTGGAGTCGTAAAGTCCACGCAGACGAAGTCGCGGGCATCAGCTAGTTCAAAAATAAAGGACCCATATTTTTTCGTTTAGCAATGTAGAAAAAATTCACAAAGAAACAGCGCTCCCCTACTCAAAAACTTCGAAGCGAACTTGTTATTGATTTAAATACGTAAATACGTATATAGGGACAAATTACACAGATTGAGCTAGCTCCAAAGTAAGTTCGAGACTTGTGTTATGGGATACTAACACAACGATACTATATTTTATAACAAATACATAGGTATATAGATAAACATCCAAGACCCAGGACAATTTGAAAAAGGCCATTTTCCAACTTGCCCTTACCGGGGATCGAACCCGGGACCTCTGGGTGGCGGACTAGCATGGTGACCACTACGCCACGGAGGTCGTCATTTGATTTACGTCACATAGGGTTAAAAAATATTGTAGATTGTAGCTGATCGTGACGTCACGCGAAATTTAAATGTGCTGTACCTTCCTCATTATTTGCAAATCAGAGAAAAGAAACAAAACGTCTTCCACACTTTTTAATAATCTATCTAATAAGTAATAAAAAAAGAATAAAAAAAAAATTGGTCCACATCCCTACAAGTTTTCGTTCATCATTAGTTATTAGTTCTGTTCTTAGGTATTTATGTAAATAATTAAAAAATGCAATAATATGTCTTGTTTTTTACTCTTATTTTGAGGGTCTGGGAGAAAAGAAACACTTAGAATATTCTGCTACTTCTTTTCCTAGAAGACGATCGAGGGAATGGGCGAGAATCATTGCAAAGCGCTAGGCTCTGTCTTTTCCAATAGGGATAAAGTCGTGGTAGTGTGTAGTATTTATATATTTATTAGTTACATGATCATATGGTGCCTAATATAAATATTATAACTGGATGACTATAAACAATACACAACTAATAAACTCATGAGTTACACTTTATAAATCAATAACTTTGCAAATTACCAATAAATATATATATATAAATTATCGCCCGAAAATTTACTGAAATTAAGCGTGGTCTTCTGCTCACGTTTGATTTCAGTCAATTTTCGGGCTACACTGTTATTTATATATTTTTCAACACATTAGCTCGGATAGTGCTATTTACCACACTGATTTTACTTCTTCTTCTTCTTATCGTGTGTGTTAGTGACTAACACTAGTGTCAGAGTCGCATGGTATTAGTAACGACCAATGTCAAAGACAGTGACCGGGACCGACGGCTTAACGTGTCCTCCGAAGCACGGATCATCTTACTTATCGGAGAACAATTAGGTAATCAGCCTACAATGTCCTAACCAAACTAGGACAACAACACAAAGTTTTTGCCCCCGCCGGGAATCGAACCCGCGACCTTCGGGTATGAGCCGAACGCTCTAACTAGGCCTTTAAGACGGTTTAAAAACTCTGACACTAGTGTTAGTCACTAACACACACGATAAGAAGAAGATGAACAACAGTTAGCGTAGAGAAAGTTATACTTTTATTTTTTTAATTTAGAAATTGCTGCAGCGGTCCGTTACATGCGATGAAATGGTTTTTCTTTTATTGTTTTTGGGGGATCCTCTGAAGATCCCCTACCATTCAGATCCTCTGTTTATCCAAAATAAAGCATCTTAAAGAATGTTGAAAATTTTTTTTCGTACCACTTGCTCAAAAAAGTCACATTCTATAGCACAAAAAGCGAACATAATAATGGTCATTTTCAATCTGATAAAATCAGGGAAAGAAAAATGTACTAAATTTCATTCAGCCTCTAGACTAAGAATGAAAACAGGGAAAGAATATTGTACTGAATTTCATTCATCCTCTAGGGGGAGAATGTGGTTTAAGTTTGGAATACTTACCGAACTTTATATTGAACTGAAAATGATTGAAATCATTTCTATATTGTTAAGCGTAAAAAAATAACGATTTTGAATCGACAACATGTATCCGCAAAATCCACATAACCACTTAAATTTCATAAAATAAACAACTAAATCAAGCCATGTTATTGTTTGTTTTTTTTTTATAAATTAATTTACGGCTCTGGATCCTGGCTCTAGTCCTTTAGAGCCCATCTTCATTTATCTCTTCTTTATTCCGAATCCTAACCCTAACTATACAATCGAAGGTTGGTATGGGTCTTTTGATTGCTTCAAGGGAGTCTACTGGTTTTAATAGCCGATTGAGTGGCGGACGGCGTCCAACCGCAGTCCGCAAATAAATATCATTAGGTACAGCCGCACTATGACTGTCCACTTTAAACATTTCACATATTGTCCGTAAGAATAAGGATTAAAACTACACCAATTTCATATTATGAAGTCCACTAGAATCAATTTGCAAAACAATTTAAAGCAAATTTCAACTGAACCCCTTGACTTCCCGCCAAAAACTCCCGTTATTGTTTGTTTAGTTTACACCAGCTGTTTAGTTTTCCAAAAAAAAGCAAAGGGCCATTTGCGTCTCACACATACAGCCTAGTTAAAAGCATTTTGTATTTTTTAAGTATCTGGGTATAAATTAATTAATAAATGCTTATCTCTTGTTATTATTGTCTTTATTTTTTTCGCAAACGGTACGAAAAGTAGAGTATTTTCCTCGGTGATAAAGCTGTCTTAGTCTTGGGTGAACTTAAATCCGTCGCTACACTGACTCGTCCTAAATCCCTCGCTTTGCTCGTGATTCCCTCGCTTCGTTCGCTAGTAAACCTCGAGTCCTTCGTTGCGCTTGCGATTTAAGTCGTCACCCGCAACAGAAGACACTGCTTTATCCCCTTGGTTAATAATCTACTATTTTTGAGTAAGTGTTTCTCATTTGCTGTGCAATATTGTTTCATTATCTTGTTGCATTGCTTTCGTCTGTCTTATCTTGTTATATAAATAAAGGTATAGCGATATTTCTCTTTAATCATATCCATTGGTGTTCCTGTACGCGATTGTCTCCATGTAAGTGATAGATATTGGATTGTTTAAATTACTTTCAAGAAATATCTGTTTGTTCCTCTTCTTTTCGTGTCGATTGGCTTAAATTGCAATAAATTTTGTACCTACAGTAAAAAAAAATATTATTTTTTTTAATTTTTGTATTCTTGCGACGTAAAGAATTATACTTACGTAACACGAAAGAATCATAAAATGCTGACAAAACACGAGTAACATTTTTGGAGCAAGTTCGTTCCATGATACTAAACTATTTTCTATAAAACGAAAAAAAAATCGGGTTTTTATACAAATCAGCGCTCTGCCAAATGGATTTTGTACGGTAAGATGTAATTTTTTTTGGGGTTTCGTATCCAAAGGGTAAAAACGGAACCCTATTACTAAAACTCTTCTGTTCGTCTGCCTGCCCGTCCATCCGTCTTTCCGTCTGTCTGTCACCAGGCTGTATCGTAAGAACTGTGATAGCTCGCAGCTTAAATTTTCACAGAAGATGTATTTCTATTGCCGCTAAAACTACGAAATTCTTGGTCCGTGGGGTCCAAGTATTAAAATAAAATATTAAAAAAATAACCCACATGCCACATGAACGACTTTTACATTTTTAATTTAATTTAGTATTTTTAATTTTTTTATTATGTTTAGTTCAATAACTATTACTTGTTTTTAACCATAAATGACTTTTTATGCTGTAAATATACAACTAAATATTCTGTGAATCTTTAAAAATAAATAATTACATTAAAATAAAATAAATATTAACATCTAATACAACGAACGTGATTTTTTATAAATAATGGTACGAAACATCTTGTACGCGAGTTTGACTCGCGCTTGGCCGGTTATTTATCTATATTTTTTTACAGAAAATAGTTTTGTGTCATGTATTGAATTTGCTGCTAAATTTTTCTTGGTCTTTAAAAATGTTTAAACATGATCTAACAAAATAAACTGAAACTATGAAAAACTTTCCCCAAGGGACACATCAAAATATAAAAAATATTTTTCGGTCTACTATACGTACACGTTATCGATCAGCTGATACGTGTTTGTATGGAAAGTAAAAAAATCCTTTTTCCTATTTTGATACATGTTCCTTCGGGAAAGTTATTAAATATCTTGAAATGAATATCCGTTTAAAACAAGTAGTTTCGCTTTATTTTGTTGTACGTTATATATTAAACAGATTGGAAAGATATCTCGAGCTTACCCGTTCTTCGGGAACCACGTAGCTGGTTATTATCTACTTGGTTATTATCATAAGAGAACTTTATACAAGTTGTACTTAGGTTAGTTATTATAATAAACGTCTAGAAGTCTTTGTTCCAGAGCTTCTCATAGTTTTTGTAAAGCAATAATTATAGATTACCTACATTCTGCTCTCAGCCTTAGCGTCTGGTCATCTAAATTGTTGTAGCAAAATGGGCAAACGTCCGAGAGTGGTGAACGATGCTGTGCTACTCTACATGAACGAGTTGACGTCCCGCGTCGTCGTCCAGAGCGGGCGACCAGAGGATAGGTTCCATCTGGGCAAGATCATACTGCAGAGCTTGAAGGATGCCCCGGATTTTGTCATGCAGGTTAGTATTAAAATATGTAGGTTACCTACTATTTGACCTAGAGGAGAGGGTAGGCCGAAGTCCTCTGGCTGATCTGGTCAAGTACGGCTCTGGTAGTACAGAGGTGGTCGTGCTCCTGCAGTGGAGACAAAAGACCTGATGGTGATGATGATTTGACCTGGATAGCCGATGGGGCAAAAAGATTCTCGAATGGCGATACGCACTGGTAAGCATAGCGTAGGAAACCCACTTACTGGAAGCATGGTTGGAAGGAACGTGCTGATATTATTTTGGAAATCCTTGGGAGAGCCCGTCCAGCCGTGGATGTTTTGCGGCTGCAATGTTGATGGTGACCTTGATTTCAGCCACCAGTAGTTCATGCAAACTATTGCCGGCTGGAGTGTACCTACTACTATTAGTCCATTCATAGCATTCCTGCCACCAACAGTCCGAGCGTACTCGCCATCTTGGTCAAAAGTATGCTGGGACTTACAATAGCAGATGAGCGTCGCGTCGGCCGGCATGTAACTTTCACTTCCGCATAAAATACAGACAGAAAGGCAGACAGAAAGGCGAGGTGCAACTGTAAGGGTTCCTTGTTTACTATGAAACCCTATAAACGGTTCTAACTAATCATAGTACCTAATGTACACTGACATCATATAACGCGAAATCATAGTTTCCAAAACTGTCTAATTCTTCGATTTACGAATTGAAGATTAATTTACTACTCCCCACAGTTTACTGGATGGATGTAATTTAGTGCCGATTGTAATATCAATATCACTACATTACTAAGCAAGCGATTCAGACAGAATTTTCATAGTCTCTACGAGTAGAAATCTACATTTGTAACCAGTCAGTGGTAGTACTACGTCTCTCATCTTATCAGTTAAGCATTTTACCTTTACGATTTTACGACGGTTAAGATTAGTTGCATCAGTCAAGTCATGCTTATTACAGGAATCTGGGGAGTTATTTTTGAACGCGGGAGTAAGCAAAACAGAAAACACTAAATCATTCGTTGTACGACTCCCGCGTTCTACTTAGGAAAGTAATATTGCAACTTGAAATAAGTTTCCCGCACTAACTCGCGTGCAACAGCTGGTAACATATATGAATCTTCCAGATAGACGGCGCCACAGGGGAATCTGTAACATTTCGGCAAGGCCTTGAGAAGTCAGTGCAGTGTGCCAGAGCCTTAAGGAAAATGGGACTGGAGGTTGGTGACGTCATGGTACTGATGTCACCGAACTACTCTGACTTGGCAGTAGCGTTCTATGCTGCGTTGTACCTTGGAGTAATAATTGCACCAGTAGACATGAGCTTGGGTGTTTGTAAGTAGCTAAACTTTCTTAATTCACCAGCCCATATAGTCCACTGCTCAACGAAAGGCCTTTGCCAATAAAATAATTATTTGCCCATGATCACCACGCTGGGCGGTGTTGTTTTTTTCTTGTTTTTCTTACATTACTTTATCGGCATGATTAATATACCTTTGCTCTGGGGATCGAATTTAGAACTTCTAAAGTTACCACCAGGCATAGACCTAGATTTTTTTATTGCGTTATTTCTTAAATCTATGCCAGCATGTATGCCACGGAGGTCGTAAAAATATATTTTTCTTTAATTTTCAGTGGAGCTTACAAGTGCATTTGAAGTAAATAAACCCAAGATAATATTCTGCAAAAGTGACAAAGCGCCTGACGCCGACGCAGCACTCATCGCTGCCCAGGAAAAGGCTCTGATCGTAACGTTCGACGAAGGAGGAAAGTTCACGAGCTTCACAGAATTCCTCAATGTTCAACCCGACGATCCTCCGATTGAAGATTTTGTGTAAGATTTGAACACATTCTTTCTAACTAGATTATGTTGAAGAAATGGTATTTCAGTATATGCCTACGTATAGCATGTATGTTTGTTATTTAGTGACCCAACACTTCCTAATGCACAATCATATTTCTATAATAGATTGTTCATTGGTTTTGGAGGCGAAGGCCATACTATATTTTTTAATAATCTAACCAATGGCCTAAAAATATTTTTCGATTCGTCATGCCTATTTAGTAGTAGGTACCGCCGCTAGGCACCGCCCGCTGGCTGGGCGGCGCAGGTCATCGGGGTGAGTAAAACGTTAGTTTTGGAAGGGCGTAACTACGTGATCTCGATCGAAATCATTTTCGCACCTTTTTATCTTATAACATACACAAATTTGGATTACGTATGTAAAGGAACATATTTACTATACGTTTTTTTCCATAACCAATTAAAAGTCAGCCTGTACAAGCGAGGTTGATTGGAACGTGACCGTCGCGCGACGGTCGCCGACTGTCATGTGGCACATGTCAATCAATCACAAACCTGTCAAAAACCGGGTTATCGACATTATGACAGGGAGTCGCGGGCATACTCTGTCCCTAGTCGGTAGGTAAGAGCGCTTAGCGATAAAGCTGCGATGTACTCTATCTGGCAGTTCACGACGATATTGTACACACACTGTATTCTTGAACGCTACTGTATAGAAAATAGATAACAAGAAAAGATGAGTTTGTCCCCTATAAGTAAAAACTTCTTGAGTAGCATGTTATTCAAGGTGAAAAGTTGCCGATATGTGCCGTTGAAATATACTGCAACAATTTGTCAAAGAGCCAAAGAGTAACACTGTGACCCGTATTCTCGTTAAGTCTAATGAACGTATTATAAACCAATAGAAATGGAAATGGAAATCACTAGAGCCTTTTATTTACGTTTTCACGTAAAAAAACTGCATCGAAGTCGGTCCATCCGTTCGAGCGTTACAATGCCACAGACTGATAGACATACAGACAGACTCTCTTTTTTGTCGGAGATTAAAAAAAGATGACATTAAAAATATTATGGGCTAATGCTGAGAGCAATCCATGGTCGCACTCAATTTTAAATACACGCACTATTGGGAACCATATTAAGGGAAGCTTATCGCCTAACATGATTTTGATTCTCATCCATTTCCTCGATCATCTATTTTGATCAGAGCGGTAAGAGAAACCGTTTGATATTTTCAGAACTCTATAATATTCTTCTATTCTGTCGGAACAGCATGGAGTCTTTAACATTATTTAAATTCTAGGCCGAACAAATTCGACCCAGAGGACACTATAGCTATGCTGATAGCGACCAGTGGAACAACAGGGCTGCCGAAAGCAGCTGCGTGTACGCACAAGAATTTCGCTATAGCACATCCCTATCTATGGTAAGCTTCTTTACTTGACTATATCTGTTTTATTATAAAACGCAGACTAACTTTGTCACTAGTTTTAAACCATTATCTGATAAATATCTAATCAAATTGATATTTTCAGACGAGACAATGGGATATTACTAGATGTCAACTTTTTTAGTCGGATAATGGTTTAAACTTGGTTACGCGTTTTATAATAGGACGGTATCAGTCCACTGCGAGAATGTCTCGTTTTACTTGTGTATCAGTGGCAAACACTGATGTGAGCGATTTTTAGGCTGCCCACAAATTATACACAATATGTGAGGCTGCCTGAAGACATCTGACATAGCTTGAAGACTTCTTCTTATCGTGTGTGTTAGTGACTAACACTAGTGTCAGAGTTTTTAAACCGCCTTAAAGGCGTCTGACATGGTTTTAGGAAACGACCAATGTCAAAGACAGTGACCGGGACCGACGGCTTTACGTACCCTCCGAAGCACGGATCATCTTACTTATCAGACAATCAGGTGATCAGCCTACAATGTCCAAACCAAACTGGGACAACAACACAAAGTCGTTGCCCCCACCGGGAATCGAACCCGCGACCTCCGGGTATGAGCCGAACGCTCTAACCACTACACCACCGAGGCAGTTTAAAAGTTAGTTTTAGTTTAGCAGCTTGAAGACTGCCATACAATGATAACAGTCGAGACAAACGGCTTATACGTCCGTTCTCGAGTTCATCCGTGCGAGCTCGAGAAATTTTTATACTACTTTTGGTCACTCATCCAAGTGCGGACCGCGCCCGGTGTCGCTTAACTTGCGCAAGCGCTGTAATGCCACCGCGTTCCTCTGTCAATAATATTCTACTCTTACATGTGACGTAATATGATTTATTCTTCTTCGCTTTATTGAGACAGATGCCTGATACCGCTCTTACAGACAATTGTCTCGGGCACAGTCGCTCGTCTTTAAGAGCCTTTACTTGACAAGAATAACAATGGTATGAAAATCGTATGATAGGTACAGTAGCCTGCAAAAGTCCATATATAATTGAAAGACGAAATTGGCGTGCACGCAAATCACTCACACATTGACATTGACTATTGCAAAAAAATAATTAACCTTAATGATAAAGTTATAAAACTCAACACGCAGGCAGAAGAATTATATAATAGTTTAATGATTAAAATGGCGTGCACGCCAATAATACATTTATAACGTAAACCATAACAAATAAATATCAACCATAACGGAACAGTCATAAGGCTCCACTTTTCGATTTCTATGTGCTCAACAACATATCTCTTTACGATATAGCTGCAGCGCCTACCTCACAATTTCAGTTTTGCTTTCGTAACTTATCATTACGATTAGTTAGATTCTTTATTTCGAATAAAGAGTTAAAGATGCAATGTTCTAGCGGTTTACACATATAGTTGGCACATCTTGGACCTCGGTTCAAATCTGACTGGTGATCGTATAGTTTTTCATTTTTATTTCGTTTTTCTGAGTTTTTTACCTTGTTATCAATAAATTCAATAAAGGTTAGGATGTAATATTAATATTTATAGAAAAAAATAATATTGAATCAGGATTTTTATTCAACGTTTGACATTAGATCTTGTTATACTATCAATCCTATCTATTTCATATGGTCTGTTATAGCTTAAGTAATCGTTTTCGTACTGAAAAGAAAATTGAAGCCAGCTAACCATAAAAATATTACAATTGTTACTATCATACGGCGGCGCTCAATTTTTTTTTCCGTGGGTAGTTAATTAAAAAGTATCTTCTTAACTTTATACTAAAACACTATTTTATACTTACTAGTAGAAAATTACTTATTATTTATTCCATAAACCTTATAATATTATTTTAAATTATTTAATATAAAATATTTTTAATTTTTTATGTAGCCTCCTTTACTATCAATAACCGCAAGCAAGCGCCGCCGCATTGATCCGACTATATTTAAACAAACTGTTCCTCTTAAGTCCTACCACACTTCCATGCAATGCGCTTCCAAGGCTTCTGCAGTTCGTTCATTGCGCATTTCCCACCTCTGCACCATCAAACCCCATACATTTTCTATCGGATTCAAATCCGGAGACTTTGTTGGCCAGGGAATAACGTTTATGTCACTATTTTGTCTGAACCATTCACGCACTACTTGGGCTCGATGCACAGGACAGTTATCTTGCACATATATCAATAGTGGCATATCTATTGCTGGATAGACACATCGCACAGTTGGTAACATGTGATCTTGCAGCACTTGCACCTAATGAGCACCTGTAGCGCGGCCCACTATCGATACCAATTCGCCAGGTCCAGCGGCACTCATTCACCCCCACATATTCACTGAAATGCGCCCAGACTCCATATTTGCAACTACGTTTTGTTCATCATAACGAGTTCCATCCCTGCGCCATAGGTGTAATCTACCGTGCTGGCTTGACATAAACGATTTCTTGTCGGTAAATATAGTACTGTTCCAGTCGAAATCTAAATACTCCCTTGCAAATGCCAATCTATTTTGTTTGTGGCTCTCGGATAGGTAGGGCTTTTTAGCTGGTTTTCTGTGGTGAATTCCATCAGCATGCAAAGCTCGCCGGACGGTGTCCATACTCGTGTCAAACATACTCGCGAACACAGACGTCGGCACAAAGCCACTCGATTTATATTGCTGAACCATGTGGCTACGCTGGGATGCACTAATATGCCGCGGACGCCCACTACGAGGCCGTGTGGTTATATCGCCTTCTTGTTGAAAGCGACTTATCCACCGCTTTACTGTTATCCTCTGAAACAAATTCACAGAAATTAACTTACTGATAATAATACCATTATTTTTAAAATAAGCTAATTGCGAATAAAAATAATACTTACAGTAAATCCGGTTTGATCAGCGATTTGAGATATGTTATATCCCATATTATGCAATTCCACAATGCGCATCCTATCCTGCATATGAATATTAGATTGCATAGTTATTAGAACGATAAATACGACTCAATCGATTTAAGCAATACAGGCACCTCCGCTAGCGAACTAGTAACGACAAAGCATTTAGACAAAGTTAAAATCAATCACTGTGTAATTTTATCGGTTACCGTCAATTTTTGAGTTCTTATGGTATGTTAGTCGTGCCCTACCCTTCACTTTTAAGTGTTTTAAACTAAAAAAAACAACAAAAACAATTTTTAATGACTGGCTTGTTACGAATAATCTAAAACTCAATACAAACAAAAGTAATGCTATTCTTTTCAGAACTACTTCGCGTAATAAATAAATATTAACTGTAAAATTGCAAAGTAAAAATATTGAATGTGTTGCAAATATTAAATTCTTAGGGGTTATAATAGATACTGACTTTAATTGGAAATTGGAACTTGAAGCTATTGATGATGCAATCAATTCCTCATGCTATGCACTTCGAAGTCTTAGAGATGAGCTAACTAAAAAACAACTGAAGACAGTGTACCATGCTCTAATTGAGTCAAAATTGCGCTATAGCATAGATTTTTGGGGCAACAGTTATAAGTATAACGTACAGAGAGCCTTTTGGGCTCAGAAAAGGGCAATACGCACTATGGCAAGAATTCCGCCCTGGGAGTCTTGTATACCTTACTTTAAGAGCTTTAAAATTTTAACTGTGCCATGTTTGTACATTTTGGTTCTTCTAAACAATTTCTACAAACAAAGAAATCTTTATGAAACAGAAGAAGAAATGATCCGAAGAGAAAAAACGCGGAGAAAAGATCTTACGACATGGATTAAACCTAAACTGAGAGTCTCAACGCAATGTGTCCGATACCAAACAGTGCTCTTGTTCAACAGGTTGCCTATAGATTTAAAAACAATACGTAGCAGAAAATTATTTAATAAGAAATTGAAAGCTTATCTTTTGGAAAAATTTTTGTACTTGTTAGATGAATTTTAAGTTGTATTACTATGTCTATGTCTGGTGTGTGTGCTTTGTTTTATTATGTATAATATTTAATCATACATTCGAACACAAATATTATTTTTGTAAACGAATTAAATAAATAAATAAATAAAATAAATGTTATAATTGCTGCTAAGTTGTTTGAAATATTTCTCAATACAATTTCTGATTATTAAAAAATATGTTATAATAAAAAAAATTAAAATCCACTATCACAAGACGGGATTTGATCCATCGTCTCACCCATTAGAGTCGGATCATTTCCCACCGAGCCACAGAACATCTTATGACTGGCGGTAAAATTATTGATATATTACTTGGTTAACTAATAGATCGAACAGTAGTTTATTGGTTTATTTGTGTAGCTGTGTGAGTGAGTTTGACCGCTGGATGCGGTAATATTTGCTCATTCTATATGGACTTTTGCAGGCTACTGTACATAAGAAGGATACGTAGAAAGGTATGACTTTTCGTAGGCAAATTGATATTACATAACTAAATGTTTCCCAGGTCTCGCTTCACAAAGTTCCCCACGCCCACCCGAATGGGTTTAGTGTGCACCACATTACAATGGATGACAGCATTGATGAACTACTTGGGCTGTCCCATCATGAGGATCACGAGGCTTCACTCCTCCCTACCTATGACACCGGAGCATGCGTACTACCTTATCAATACATATAAGGTGATTTTACTCTGTTAAGGTGTTTTGCCTTGTCAAAGATAGTATATCTTATCTTATACCTTTAAACGAGCAATTCTTGTATGTATATATATATATATATATATATATATATATATATATATATTTATATCTTATACCTTTAAACGTGCAATTCTTGTATGTATATATATATATATATTTATAAATTTCTGTGATCTCGAAAACGGCTCTAACGATTTCGCTGAAAATTTGTATATGGGGGTTTTCGGGGGTAAACAATCGATCTAGATTAGTTTTATGTTTGGGAAAACGCGTGTTTTCGAGTTTTCATGCGTTTTTCTTTCCACGCAGAATATGGTCGCTAATTTCGACGAGCCGACCGCCTTGATTTTAGCTCAGTGGTTAAGGATACCGACCGCTAGAAAAAATGTTGCTGGTTCGAATCCCACTCGGTGACTTACTTTTTTTATTTTTTATTTTTAAGTTTATATATTTTTTTTTATTTTGCATTGTTTTTAGACAAGTTTAAAAAAAATTAGTTAATGTTTAAGATGTAACCGAGCAAAGCTCGGTCGCCCAGGTACTAATATTTTATATGGGATTTGTATGAAATACAGGCAGATAACGTCATAGTTTCTCGGAGTCAAATAGCGCTTTTAATATCAGTTTTTCTGCAACAATAAATCTAAAGTCACCTTTAAAATGGTTATGAGCATGATAAGTGACATTATATTTTTTTATATAAATTATTAGTATTTAATAATTTATTTTAGACCCAGAAAATACCCAATTCTAGGTGGCGGCTAAGCTAAATACATCTATTTGCCCTAGCCGCCATCTTGAATTTAAGGTATCAAAATTAGATATGACGTCTACGTAACAGTTGATTTTGAGACAAAAGTGTCTACGAGAAGAGAAGAAAGGAAAAGACATAATTCATCACAAAAAACTACAAGAGACGTAATTAAATAAACCCAATAACTTCAACTAAACCGATGAAAACATTATGTTTTATAATGTAATTTACCAATCAAGAGTCCTAGCAATGCAACGTTCAGTATCAAAATTAAGGAGCTTTCGTTTGTTCACATCAGAAATAAGGTTATAATTAATTTATTTTTCAGCCAACCTTTACGATAATGTCGCCTACACTTCTGTCAGCTCTAATCAATCCTGCAACGAGGCAGAAGTGTGACTTCAGCTGCTTCGAGCTGATCCTCACGGGAGGCAGCGCAGTGCATCAGGAGTTGCTGGACGAAGTCGAGGTAAGAGGCAAACAACTTACAAGCTATTTCTCTTACCGCACAGATTTTAAAAGCCGAGCGAGGGATATGGAGGGATATCAGCATTAATTTGATTCTCCTTTTTCACGTTTATGTCTACATTCTCGTTAAAACTGACCTTAGGTTTCTACCGCCCCAGGCTATCTTGTTATTCAATATGCAGTCTATCTTGTTGTTAAATAATGGTATAGATAGAATCTCCCATGCTGGTCTGGGAGAAATAAAATAACTTAGAATGTACCAGCTGCTTCTCTTCCCACGCAGATCGTAAAAGCCGATCGAGGGAATGGGCAAAAATGCAAATCATGTTAACAGGCGATGCGGCTAGCAACCCATCACTGTATTGATCGCTTTTTCATCTTCTCGCCCACCATGACGCTAAAAGTGGCTTTTGGGTATTGCGGCCCTGGGCTCTGCATAGAACCGCAAGACCCAAAATGCTCTGTCTGCCCCATTAGGGATAGATACGTGATAGTATGTATGTATGTATAGAATCTGGAAGAAGATTGGATTGAAAGAAATCGGGCACGAAAATCACATTTTTTTTATCCATACTGTTAGAAGTGATGTTATTGACTCGTACTTGCTATTTCTATCGATAGAAAAAAGTCTGAGCGAGATCACTTCAAAATAGACAATCAAGAACGGTGGTCAAGGGGTGCGCGGTGCGCTTTTGACAGCACTGAACGTGTTAAGGAGCTCCTGTTTTGTTAAAATTATTTAGACTGTATTTCCTTCAAAGTGCTACTTGAAAGTTATATTGCCAGATTCGATAGTGCCGGGCCTATAGATTCGCATTAGTGATTTAAACTAAAACTTAAAATTCGCCGTGAAATTTACAAGTGAATCAGTGAAATTAAACCATTGGACGAGAGACATATTTAAGTGGACGGTAACTCTAACTATTATTTGTGGACAATTGTCATTACTGACAAGTACTAACGCAATACGCCACACACAATATACGCACGGATATAACAAATTCATCAGCTGCACTTAGGCTTGGGTGGCTCAGTGGTAATATAGTAGTTAGAAGACGAGAGGGTCCCAGGTTCGAATCCCCAATGACTAAAGACATTTTTTAGTTTTTGAACGCAAAATTTTAATTAAAAGATCACTGGTTCAATTCCTGCACTGAAGTTTTGGCCAATATTCAGTCTGCATAACAAGTTTTTTGTTTTCTTTCTTTTTTTTTTTCTTAAAAAAATAAAGTAAAATAAACAAAACATGGAAAAAATACAGGAAGTCATTGAATGTGCTGGATGCCTCAAGATAATTGAAACTCGACAGTATCTGGTCTGTGCCCTGTGTAATAAAAAATATGACCTCACTTGCGCTAACGTGTCAGAGCAAAGATTTTATAGTACTCTGACTCCGGAGCACAAGGCGAACTGGAAGTGTCCGCTGTGCGTCTGCAGACAACCTCGAGCGGACAACACTAATACGCCCGTCCGTGGAGCGGTGGATGGAGTGATGCAGCGACGCGGAGCCGCAGCAATAAGTCCCGTGGAACAGGCGTCCCTCATCTTTCCCGCTGCATCAAACCTAAACACGACGGCCTTAAACGACACGCTGGATGTCGCGGACGCCCAGTTGTTAATTTACGAATTGCGCTAATTCAGAGAAGAGTATAGGGAGGATAGGGCAAAAGACAGGCTATACAATGAAAAGATTGCAGAATCATTGAATAAAATTATAATGAGACAGGATGCAAGCGACCATAAGTATGAGGCACTGGAGGCACGAGTCGGTTGTATTGAGCAGCAGATACGTGAATATGTGGTGGAGCGGACGGCCACGGGATCTGATGTCGAACATTCGCTGGTAGACTCGATAGCCGAATTAAAGGCGGAAATTAATGATCGTGATCAAGACCTGCTGTTAAATGACATCGAGATTTCCTGCATCATGGAGCAGCCAGGGGAGAACCTGCACCACATCGCAATCACCCTAGCGGACAAGCTCAGCGTTAACCTTACGGACGAAGACCTTGTAAGTGTGTCGCGCGTGGGCCCACCAGGTCAGCCGGATGCCGTCAGGCCGGCGGCAGGGGGTGACCGTTCAACGGGTGGATCCCGACCTCGACCCATTGTCATTCGTTTGGCAAGACGGGCGCTTCGCGACCAATTACTCCAGGCAGCGCGTGTGCGTCGTGGTGCAACGACGGAGGGCACTGGACTTGCGGGACCTCCGCGTCGGTTTTATATAAACGAGCGGTTAACCAAGGTCAACCGACACCTCTTCCGTCGTACTCGCGAGCTGGCAACGCAGCACAGATGGCGTTTTGTTTGGACCAGGGACGGCAGAATATACGTCCGTCAGCGTCAGGCTCCGGAGGCGCCCCGACACCGCATACGTACTGAACAGGACCTTGTACGTGTTTTTGGACCCGGTGCCGTTGGCTCCACTGAAAATCAGTGAAATTATATATTATTCAAATGGTCATACTCAATCTTCTCACTTATTATTCATAATCATTTGTTTTTGTCTATCTTTTCCTTCAATCAGCGACAGTTACAATTCTGTCAGCACTAGACTAATTAATATATACTATAACTTTAAAATTAATATGCTTAGTGTGTTGTATTTACCTTTAGCATTCTATATATTGAGTTCATGTTTCGTTGTTAGGTTATCTCCCTCGTGTTTGTTTTGTGAACCCCTCCTTATTGATGTACCGCATCGTCCATATCTATGTACACTGAAATGCAATAATTATCGTGTCAAAACATTATTCGTAAAAAATTACTATGTTACACTGCTTTCAACAATACTACTTGTATATGGTTACCGTAGTGACAACTTACCTTTGGTTCTGTATTTCCATTGTATGCAAGAGAATATACCGTATCCGCAAAGTATTGTTTTCAATGTAAGTGTTCATCTCATTGAACTTGCATATATGATGGTCAAAGCACAAAACTGTAACAGATATAATATTGTAATTAACATTTTCTGTAAACCTTTATCACGTAACTTTGATAAGAATTTTCTTTTAATGGAGTTGTTAATTAAGGTTCAATTGTTGCGTTCCGATGTGGTGATGGATGCTGCAATGGTACACAGGTATGTGGTTAAGCAAAGTATAGTGCATCAGCTGATACTTCGGTTAGTTATCTTTATAAAGCGTATTTACACTTTCATAATATATTCTATTTATTGTCTATCTTATATATATATCTTTCTTCCAAGCTGGAAGTCACTGCATATGTATACACGCATATTGATTACTTACTTTTTATCTTATCTGCAACTTCTCCCATAGATGGCTCCAAAAAGCAAGCAGTTTAAGCTAGGTTTATATAATCCTGGTTCGTTGCCCTCTAAAACTGAAGACTGCCTTATCGCAATGGATAGATTTCAAGCCGATATCGTTGCAATCAATGAAACTTGGCTTAAGTCAGGCAGCGAGGCGCGTGCGCCGGCTCCTCCCGGCTATCGGCTGCATACTGCGGCGCGTCCTTTGCATATGAAGGAGGGGCGTGGGGGTGGGGTCGCATTTTACGTGAAGCGCGGCTTGCGCGCCCGTGTCGTTAAGCATCCAGATGCCGATGTGGAACAGATGTGGTTGTCTACGCGTGTAAACGGACAAACTTTTGCAATAGGTACTGCTTACAGGGCACAGTGGGTAAAAGTTGATAAGTATATTGATGCGTTGGCGGAATCTACAGTGTATTTTTCTGATCACGATTATGTTGTGTTTCTTGGGGACGTTAATATAGACTTGCTAGATACCAATGCGTCGGATACTCTTAAATTCAATACCTATTTGCATTGTGTGGACCTTAAACAGGTAGTCACTGAACCGACACATTTCACCAAACATTCGGCGAAACTAATTGATGTGGTATGCACCAACGCCCCCGTGCGTAACGTGTCGGTCACTAAAATCACGGGTAGCGAAGAAGGGCACGCAATGGTTAATGTTGAGCTACACATAAAGAAAGCTAAAATACCACCTAAATATATATATCATCGTCCTATAAAGAACATAGATATGGAAGCTTTTAATAAAGATTTATTATCTATTGACTGGAATTCATTGTGTGATTTGACTGATGTTGACGTATTGGTTGATGTATTTAATACCCATGTGCTCAATATATTTGACAAACACGCCCCCGTTAAGAAAACTAAAGTAAGTTATTCCCACTCTTTACCCTGGGTTACCGGCACCTGCAGGCTCATGATAGATCTTCGTGACCAAGCCCGGAAAAAACATCGCGATACTAAATCTGAAGCTGATAAAGTTTATTATAAACAATTAAAGAATTTGGTTCAAACAAGTATTGCAAAAGAAAAGGCCGCATACTTTAATTTTCATATAAATTCTCAAATAAACAACAGTAAAACGTTTTGGAAAAACTTAAAAGAAAAAATTCTCATAGATCCCAGCAAAAATGACACATTACCAAATACATTTGACAATCCTGATGCTATCAACAATCATTTTCTTAATGTTCCCGGTTCTAACATGACTAATAATTTATCTAACTTGACATATTTTGAATATAATCGTTTTAGTGACTCCACCTTTAAATTTCAACCTGTATCTGAGACTGACGTAGCTAAGTTTATAATGACCATAAAATCGAATGCAGCCGGTATTGACGGAATAAGCAGAGACATGATTCTTTTGACTTTGCCTACTACCTTAGGTATAATTACTAGAATCGTCAACTTGTCACTGTTAACAGGGAAATTTCCGCACCAATGGAAAGAAGCTCTAGTCACCCCTATTCCTAAAACAAATAACCCTAGTAGTCTCTCTGATCTTAGACCAATAAGCCTACTACCATTTCTGTCTAAAGTCCTGGAAAGGGCTGCCCAAGTACAACTAGTAAGCTACATTGAGGAAAATAATATATTACCAATATTTCAATCTGGTTTTCGCGAGACTCATAGTACTGTCACAGCTTTATTGGATGTAACGGACAACGTACTGGCTGAGCAAGATAATGGTCGTGGAACTATCATGACACTCTTGGACTTTTCTCGGGCCTTCGATAGCATTGACAATCCTCTACTCCTCTCCAAGCTATCTTATTATGGGCTAGACCACCATTCTGTCCAATGGTTTAAAAGCTATCTGAGCGGTCGAACTCAACGGGTAAAACTGTTAAAAGATGATGGTTCATGTATCGTTTCGGAAGCTCAACCTGTGAATCGTGGAATCCCACAGGGATCTATCCTTGGGCCCCTTCTGTTTGTCATTTATAGTGCTGATCTTGCAAAGGTAATTAGACACTGTAAATATCATTGCTATGCAGATGATGTCCAGCTATACTTATCTGGTTCCCCTCAAGAAATATTGACTGTAGCGCAAAAGATGAACGAGGACTTAGAGAGCATTGCTGACTGGTCACGCAAAAATTCCTTGGCTCTTAATCCTTCAAAATCTAAAACCATTGTTCTAGGGTCGCGGGCGCAGGTAGCTAAAATCAATGACATCGATTTTATTATAACAATAAATAATGAACCCATTGATAGGGTAGTTGAGGTCAAAAATCTAGGGGTTATAATAGATAGTGAGCTAAGATTTGAAAGCCATGTGTCAGAGGTTGTTAGGAACTGCTTTTTCCGTCTGAAAGTCCTTTACAAGGTGCGTAATATCTTATCTGAAGAGGTACGCATTAGGCTTTGCGAGTCGTTAATTTTATCACGACTTAACTATGGAGATTTGGTTTACGGGCCACGTCTATTGGAGAGAACCCGTCGCCTAGTGCAGCGAGCTCAGAATGCATGTTGTAGATTTATTTTTGATGTTCCTCCACGAAGCCATATCACTCCATATCTTAACAATGCGTCCATGCTAAATATGAATTCGCGTAGACAATTACATCTGGCTACCTTGCTGTTTGGAGTAATTAAAAGTAAAAAACCGGAATATTATATTATTATACTATAAACCTACATTACCACTCACTCACTGACTGACTGATTGACATAGTTGTTTGCCCTGTTGCGGGGTTGGTGGGGTTTAGGTTGATGTGTGGTCGTATAGAGGGTGCTCCAGTGAGTACCAGAAAAATCTGACATTTGAGGATCTGCGGAAACCTGATGTGGAAGGGGTACAGCCTGCAAAAACGGTTAAGGCTAGGGGCGTGATTTTTTTTCCATAATGTAGAAGATTATAAGCAATTTGACGACCGTCATTTGTTTTTTGATTTTTTTCAAAATCCAAGATGGCCGCCATACAAGGACAATTTTCCTCCATACAAACTTACCCATTTTCTGAACTGGAAACATTTTTAACCTACCTCAACAGCCGCACGAAAGAACGCGGGCTGCTTGCAGCCCGCGCAGCGCCCGAAAAGCTAGTTATAATATATAAACCTACATTACCACTCACTCACTGACTGACTCATTGACATAGTTGTTTGCCCTGTTGCGGGGTTGGTGGGGTTTAGATTGATGTGCGGTTGTATAGAGGGTGCTAAATGGAGTACCAGAAAAATCTGACATTTGAGGATCTGTGGAAACCTGATGTGGAAGGGGTACGGCCTGCAAAAACGGTTAAGGTTAGGAGCGTGATTTTTTTTCCATAATGTAGAAGATTATAAGCAATTTGACGACCGTCATTTGTTTTTTGATTTTTTTCAAAATCCAAGATAGCCGCCATACAAGGACAATTTTCCTCCATACAAACTTACCCAATTTCTGAACTGGAAACATATCTTAGCCTACCTCAACAGCCTCTCGATGAACCGCGGGCTGCTTGCAGCCCGCGCAGCGCCCGAAAAGCTAGTTATAATATATAAACCTACAATACCACTGACTGACTGACATAATTGTTTGCCCTGTTGCGGGGTTGGTGGGGTTTAGGTTGATGTGCGGTCGTATAGAGGGTGCTCCAGTGAGTACCAGAAAAATCTGACATTTGAGGATCTGCGGAAACCTGATGTGGAAGGGGTACGGCCTGCGAAGACGGTTGGGGTTGGGGGCGTGATTTTTTTTCCAAAATGTAGGGGGTTGTGAGCAATTTGACGAGCGTCATTTGTTTTTTTATTTTTTTCAAAATCCAAGATGGCCGCCATACATGCACAATTTTCCTCTATACAAATTTCATACTAACGGCCACTCCAAGTAACTAGGCGCAGCCAGAGGCCAAAAGCAAAGGCCACCCCCGCGAGCCCGAAGGGCGAGCTACGGGCGAGGGCGAAGCCCGAGCCACTCCCACGGCCCCCTTCTTTTACCCCCCCCCCCCCCCTGGAAGTAATTTTCACGAGGCCGCAGGCCGAGTGATGCGAGCCCGGAGGGCGAGCTGCGGGCGAGGGCGAAGCCCGAGCCACTATCACAAAGCGCAGCGTCTTTTTTTTTTTTTTGGAAATCCAAGATGGCCGCCCTATGTCAACTGCTTGCGATTTGGCTGAAAATCGATATCTATATGTAATTTGACCCCTAAAACCTAAATTCAATATTTTTTTTGGAATCCAAGATGGCGTCTGGATTTTAGAAAATTAAACTTATTTCTTTTAACGTCTCACTGGGACTTCGTAGGGGTCTGAAATTTTGCATGTGGGGGTAAAGCACCCCGCGGAACTCGAAACTGCATTCCGATTTTGGATCCAAGATGGCCGCCCCCACATATATTATGATGTTTCCTTTACTGACTGCAATTTTTACCCATTTTCTGAACTGGAAACATGTCTTACCCTACCTCAACAGCCGCACGAAAGACCGCGGGCTGCTTGCAGCCCGCGCAACGCCCAGAAAGCTAGTTTATAATATATAAACCTACATTACCACTCACTGACTCACTCACTGACAGAGTTGTTTACCCTGTTGCGGGGTGGGTGGGGTTTAGGTTGATGTGTGGTCGTGTAGAGGGTGCTCCAGTGAGTACCAGAAAAATCTGACATTTGAGGATCTGCAGAAACCTGATGTGGAAGGGGTACGGCCTGCGAAAACGGTTGGGGTTAGGGGCGTGATTTTTTTCCAAAATGTAGGGGGTTGTGAGCAATTTGACGAGCGTCATTTGTTTTTTGACTTTTTTCAAAATCCAAGATGGTCGCCATACATGGACAATTCCCCTCCATACAAAATTCATACAAACGGCCCCCCAAGTAACTTGGCGCAGCCAGAGGACAAAGACCAAAAGGAAAGCCCTCCACCGCGAGGCCGCAGGCCGAGCTGCGGGCGAGGGCGAAGCCCGAGCCACTCCCCCCCCCCCTTGACCCCCCCCCCCTCCAAGTAATTTTCACGAGGCCGCAGGCCGAGTGGTGCGAGCCCGTAGGGCGAGCTTCGGGCGAGGGCGAAGCCCGAGCCACTCCCATAAGCGCCGCTTTTTTTTAAAATTTTGGAAATCCAAGATGGCCGCCGAAAGTCAACTGCTTGCGATTGGGCTGAAAATCGATATCTATATGTATTTTGAGCCGAAAAATCCAAATTTGACAGTTTTTTTGGAATCCAAGATGGCGTCTGGATTTTATAAATTAAACTTATTTCGTATATAACGTCTCACTGGGACTTCGTATGGGTGTGAAATTTTGCATGTGGGGGTACAGCACCCCGCGGAACTCGGAAGTGGAATCAGATTTTCGATCCAAGATGGCCACACATATTTTGATGTTTCCTTTACTGACTGCAGTTTTTACCCATTTTCTGAACTGGAAACATGTCTTACCATACCTCAACAGCCGTACGAAAGACCGCGGGCTGCTTGCAGCCCGCGCAGCGCCCGAAAAGCTAGTTATATTATAATATATAAACCTACATTACCACTGACTGACTCACTGACTGATTGACATAGTTGTTTGCCCTGTTGCGGGGTTGGTGGGGTTTAGGTTGATGTAGGGTCGTATAGAGGGTGCTCCGGTGAGTACCAGAAAAATCTGACATTTGAGGATTTGCAGAAATCTGATGTGGAAGGGGTACGGCCTGCAAAAACGGTTGGGGTTAGGGGCGTGATTTTTTTTCCAAAATGTGGGGGATTGTAAGCAATTTGACGAGCGTCATTTGTTTTTTTATTTTTTTCAAAATTCAAGATGGCCGCCATACAAGGACAATTTTCCTCCATACAAACATACCCATTTTCTGAACTGGAAACATGTCTTAGCCTACCTCAACAGCCCCACGATGAACCGCGGGCTGCTTGCAGCCCGCGCAGCGCCCGAAAAGCTAGTTATATTATATTATATATAGCTACACTTACCACTGACTGACTCACTGATTGACATAGTTGTTTGCCCTGTTGCGGGGTTGGTGGGGTTTAGGTTGATGTGCGGTCGTATAGAGGGTGCTTCAGTGAGTACCAGAAAAATCTGACATTTGAGGATCTGCGGAAACCTGATGTGGAAGGGGTACGGCCTGCGAAAACGGTTGGGGTTAGGGTCGTGATTTTTTTTCCAAAATGTAGGGGGTCGTGAGCAATTTGACGAGCGTCATTTGTTTTTTGATTTTTTTCAAAATCCAAGATGGCCGCCATACATGGACAATTCCCCTCCATACAAATTTCATACAAACGGCCCCCAAGTAACTTGGCGCAGCCCGAGGCCGAAGGCCGAGGGCGAAGCCGGCTCGCGAGGCCACAGGCCGAGCGAGGCGAGCCCGAAGGACGAGCTCCGTGGCGAGGCCGAAGGCCGAGCTCCTCCCCCCCCACTTTCACCCCCCCCCCCCTTCCCTACCCCCAAGCAATTTTCACGCGGCCGCAGGCCGAGTGATGCGAGCCCGTAGGGCGAGCTGCGGGCGAGGGCGAAGCCCGAGCCACTACAGTAAGCGCCGCTTTTTTTTTAAATTTTTGCAAATCCAAGATGGCCGCCGAAAGTGAAATGCTTGCGATTTTGTTGAAAATCAATATCTATATGTATTTTGGGCCAAAAATCCAAATTTTACATTTTTTTTTGGAATCCAAGATGGCGTCTGGATTTTAGAAAATTAAATTTATTTCGTTAGTAACGTCTCACTGCGACTTCATAGGGTTCTGAAATTTTCTACACTGGGGTAAAGCACCCCACGGAACTCGAAACTGGATTCAGATTTTGGATCCAAGATGGCCGCCCACACATTTTTTCATGTTTCCTCTACTGACTGCAGTTTTTACCCACTTTTTGAACTGGAAACATTTCTTAGCCAACAACAGCCGCACGAAAAACCGCGTGCTGCTTGCAGCACGCGCAGCACCCGAAAAGCTAGTTTTATAATATATAAACCTACATTACCACTGACTGACTGACTGATTGACATAGTTGTTTGCCCTGTTGCGGAGTTGGTGGGGTTTAGGTTGATGTGCGGTCGTATAGAGGGTGCTCCAGTGAGTACCAGAAAAATCTGACATTTGAGGATCTGCAGAAACGTGACGTGGAAGGGGTACGGCCTGCGAAGATGGATGGGGTTGGGGGCGTGATTTTTTTTCCAAAATGTAGGGGGTTGTAAGCAATTTGACGAGCATCATTTGTTTTTTGTTTTTTTTCAAAATCCAAGATGGCCGCCATACATGGACAATTCCCCTCCATACAAATTTCATACAAACGGCAACTCGGCGCAGCCTGAGGCCGAAGGCCGAAGCCTTAGCCAACACGCGAGGCCGCAGGCCGAGCTGCGGAGCGAGGGCGAAGCCCGAGCTCCCCCCCCCCCCCCTTGCCCCCCCCCCCCCCCTCCCTCAAGCAATTATCACGAGGCCGTAGGCCGAGTGATGCGACCCCGAAGGGCGAGCTGCGGGCGAGGGCGAAGCCCGAGCCACTATCGCAAAGCGCAGCGTCTTTTTTTTTTTTTTGGAAATCCAAGATGGCCGCCGAAAGTCAACTGCTTGCGATTTGGCTGAAAATCGATATCTATATGTAATTTGACCCCAAAAATCCAAATTCAATATTTTTTTTGGAATCCAAGATGGCGTCTGGATTTTAAAAAATTAAACTTATTTCGTTTATAACGTCTCACTGGGACTTCGTAGCGGTCTGAAATTTTGCATGTGGGGGTAAAGCACCCCGCGGAACTCGGAACTGGAAACAGATTTTCGATCCAAGATGGCCACCCCCACACATATTTTGATGTTTTTTTACTGACTGCAATTTTTACCCATTTTCTGAACTGGAAACATGTCTCAACCTACCTCAACAGCCGCACGAAAGACCGCGGGCTGCTTGCAGCCCGCGCAGCGCCCGAAAAGCTAGTTATATTATAATATATAAACCTACAATACCACTCACTGACTGATTGACATAGTTGTTTGCCCTGTTGCGGGGTTGGTGGGGTTTAGGTTGATGTGTGGTCGTATAGAGGGTGCTCCAGTGAGTACCAGAAAAATCTGACATTTGAGGATCTGCAGAAACGTGACGTGGAAGGGGTACGGCCTGCGAAGATGGATGGGGTTGGGGGCGTGATTTTTTTTCCAAAATGTAGGGGGTTGTAAGCAATTTGACGAGCGTCATTTGTTTTTTTATTTTTTTCAAAATTCAAGATGGCCGCCATACATGGACAATTCCCCTCCATACAAATTTCATACAAACGGCCCGCAAGTAACTTGGCGCAGCCCGAGGCCGAAGGCCGAGCCCCTCTCCTCCCCTTTCAGCTGACTGCAGTTTTTACCCATTTTCTAAACTGGAAACTTTTCTTAGCCTACCTCAATAGATGCACGAAAAACCGCGTGCTGCGTGCAGCACGCGCAGCACCCGAAACACTAGTTATAATATATAAACCTACAATATATAAACCTACATTACCACTGACTGACTGACTGACTGATTGACATAGTTGTTTGCCCTGTTGCGGGGTCGGTGGGGTTTAGGTTGATGTGCGGTCGTATAGAGGATGCTCCAGTGAGTACCAGAAAAATCTGACATTTGAGGATTTGCAGAAACCTGATGTGGAAAGGGTACGGCCTGCAAAAACGGTTGGGGTTAGGGGTGTGATTTTTTTTCCAGAATGTGGTAGGTTGTAAGCAATTTGACGAGCGTCATTTGTTTTTTTATTTTTTTTTAAATTCAAGATGGCCGCCATACATGGATAATTTTCCTCCATACAAACTAACCCATTTTCTGAACTGGAAACATGTCTTAGCCTACTTCAAAAGCCGCACGAAAGACCGCGGGCTGCTTGCAGCCCGCGCAGCGCCCGAAAAGCTAGTTATAATATATAAACCTACATTACCACTCACTGACTGACTCATTGACATAGTTGTTTGCCCTGTTGCGGGGTTGGTAGGGTTTAGGTTGATGTATGGTTGTATAGAGGGTGCTAAATGGAGTACCAGAAAAATCTGACATTTGAAGATTTGCAGAAACCTGATGTGGAAGGGGTACGGCCTGCGAAAACGGTTGGGGTGAGGGGTGTGATTTTTTTTTCAAAATGTAGGGTGTTGTGAGCAATTTGACGAGCGTCATTTGTTTTTTGATTTTTTTCAAAATCCAAGATGGCCGCCATACATGGACAATTCCCCTCCATACAAAATTCATACAAACGGCCCCCCAAGTAACTTGGCGCAGCCAGAGGCCAAAGACCAAAAGCAAAGGCCCCCACCGCGAGGCCGCAGGCCGAGCTGCGGGCGAGGGCGTAGCCCGAGCCACTCCCCCCCCCCCCCCCCTTGACCCCCCCTCCCCCCTCCAAGTTATTTTCACGAGGCCGCAGGCCGAGTGATGCGAGCCCGTAGGGCGAGCTGCGGGCGAGGGCGTAGCCCGAGCCACTCCTACAAGCGCCGCTTTTTTTTTAAATTTTGTAAATCCAAGATGGCCGCCGAAAGTCAACTGCTTGCGATTTGGCTGAAAATCGATATCTATATGTAATTTGACCCCAAAAACTTAATTTCAATATTTTTTTTGGAATCCAAGATGGCGTCTGGATTTTAGAAAATTAAACTTATTTCTTTTATAACGTCTCACTGGGACTTCGTAGGGGTCTGAAATTTTGCATGTGGGGGTAAAGCACCCCGCGGAACTCGAAACTGCATTCCGATTTTGGATCCAAGATGGCCGCCCCCACACATATTATGATGTTTCCTTTACTGACTGCAATTTTTACCCATTTTCTGAACTGGAAACATGTCTTACCCTACCTCAACAGCCGCACGAAAGACCGCGGGCTGCTTGCAGCCCGCGCAACGCCCAGAAAGCTAGTTTATAATATATAAACCTACATTACCACTCACTGACTCACTCACTGACAGAGTTGTTTACCCTGTTGCGGGGTGGGTGGGGTTTAGGTTGATGTGTGGTCGTGTAGAGGGTGCTCCAGTGAGTACCAGAAAAATCTGACATTTGAGGATCTGCAGAAACCTGATGTGGAAGGGGTACGGCCTGCGAAAACGGTTGGGGTTAGGGGTGTGATTTTTTTCCAAAATGTAGGGGGTTGTGAGCAATTTGACGAGCGTCATTTGTTTTTTGACTTTTTTCAAAATCCAAGATGGTCGCCATACATGGACAATTCCCCTCCATACAAAATTCATACAAACGGCCCCCCAAGTAACTTGGCGCAGCCAGAGGACAAAGACCAAAAGGAAAGCCCTCCACCGCGAGGCCGCAGGCCGAGCTGCGGGCGAGGGCGAAGCCCGAGCCACTCCCCCCCCCCCTTGACCCCCCCCCCCTCCAAGTAATTTTCACGAGGCCGCAGGCCGAGTGGTGCGAGCCCGTAGGGCGAGCTTCGGGCGAGGGCGAAGCCCGAGCCACTCCCATAAGCGCCGCTTTTTTTTAAAATTTTGGAAATCCAAGATGGCCGCCGAAAGTCAACTGCTTGCGATTGGGCTGAAAATCGATATCTATATGTATTTTGAGCCGAAAAATCCAAATTTGACAGTTTTTTTGGAATCCAAGATGGCGTCTGGATTTTATAAATTAAACTTATTTCGTATATAACGTCTCACTGGGACTTCGTATGGGTGTGAAATTTTGCATGTGGGGGTACAGCACCCCGCGGAACTCGGAAGTGGAATCAGATTTTCGATCCAAGATGGCCACACATATTTTGATGTTTCCTTTACTGACTGCAGTTTTTACCCATTTTCTGAACTGGAAACATGTCTTACCATACCTCAACAGCCGTACGAAAGACCGCGGGCTGCTTGCAGCCCGCGCAGCGCCCGAAAAGCTAGTCTCTTCTGTAAATATAAACCTACATTACCACTGACTGACTCACTGACTGATTGACATAGTTGTTTGCCCTGTTGCGGGGTTGGTGGGGCTTAGGTTGATGTGTGGTCGTATAGAGGGTGCTCCAGTGAGTACCAGAAAAATCTGACATTTGAGGATTTGCAGAAACCTGATGTGGAAGCGGTACGGCCTGCGAAGACGGTTGGGCTTAGGGGTATGATTTTTTTTCCATAATGTAGAAGATTATAAGCAATTTGACGACTGTCATTTGTTTTTTTATTTTTTTCAAAATCCAAGATGACCGCCATACATGGTCAATTTTCCTCCATACAAACTTACCCATTTTCAAAACTGGAAACAATTCTTACCCTACCTCAACAGCCGCATGATAAACCGCGGGCTGCTTGCAGCCCGCGCAGCGCCCGAAAAGCTAGTCTCTTCTGTAAACTTAAATTCTATAACAAGTTAAATGCACGATCTTGTAGACCCCAACTGCTTGTTCATGGACATAAAACTGCTGCATTCAGAGGCAGCTTCCGATACCAGGCGACTAAATGTTGGAACAACATACCTCCGCCAATCAAACTACAAACTAAATATTCATTTAAAAAACAAATACGCACTAGTTACAAGATCTGCAGCCGAAGATTGCAAAAAAAAACAAAATTTTCTAACTAATTTATTAAAATAAAATTACAGAGATTATAATTATATGAATGATGCCTAGTGGTCGATGTCAGTACCAAAAGTGACGATTCGCAGGGTTTCGACGATTCCGGTAAACAGCTAACGCGTTGCGCTGACTCGGCGGCACGTGTAAGGTACAGGCGTCGTACGAGGTATCGGGGCGGCTGCTTGCGGTGCGAATTACGTGGATGCGCTTTGCGTAACGCCTCCACCCGAAGATCGGCAACTATTCGTAAGTTTTACTGAGGATGTTGCCGGGATGCTGTTAATCTTTATCTTCACGTCTCTGGGTTTGATATCTTGTATAGATGAATAATGTCCATCAGAAATCTCAGTCGGCGTGGCTTCATTATTAGGTCTGGAACATTTATAGGAACATTTCCAATATACGGTTATTATCAGGACGAGTGCTGAGGCACCGGATAGTATGGTGTATACGGGAATCGTAGTATGGTAGAGACTGTTAAAATCGATCTTTTCTAAGTCCACCGGATGCTGCAGAGATATCTTGGTGTTGGTCTCGTGGAGATGTTCGAGGTTAATAGAGTTCAATCTTACAGTTGGCTGGGACTTTGATGCTGAGGTCTGGTTGGTTGGTAACTCTGCTATCTGCACAGCGTGACCTTTAATATGATTCTGTATGTTTGAGATGGTGAAATCCGCCGTCTTCAGTGAACAACCGATTGGGATAGATACTAAATAACTTCCCTTAAGATTCTTGTAGTACTCTTTTTCGCATGATATGTGTACCTTGGTTAACGTCGGCAGACTGATGGTGTAGTGGCAATCATCTAATTTCTCGAGAGCGGATCTGGTGAGGTTAACATGAGTGAAGCGACACGAGGAGCTGATAGATTGGTCCGTTATAAGACGCTGAATACAGTCTTCATTGTTTTGGGTCTTCTGTAGTGACTTTTCTTCGCAGAGATACCATGTGCTGACCTTCGGACATTCTGTCGCTATGTACCTAGAATCGTTATCTTGAATTGCTATGAAGGGTTGGATAGGGATGAATATCTGGCTATTTTGGTTGGGAGCTATGGATAGTTTATAAAGGACATAATTGAGAGGGGAAACAATCGGCATCATGAATATTAAAACTAATTTATTACCTACATAAAATGAACCCGTCTTCATTATGTCGAAATATTCTCTTAGATCAATATTAATGATTTGCTCCTCGGGATAGAGCTGTCTTAACTTACCTAAAGTATTATTTAATGACCTAATACTAATCATATAATGAGCAGTAGTTCCGCTATGTATGAAGGCTACCATATTCTCAAGGTTGTGTAGCTCTTCGTACAGATTGTCAGTATTATCTGATATAATTATTAAGTGTTGAGCTAAATGTGCGTATTTAATTAAGTCAGTATCTATATTGGCTTCTGCTTTTAGTATTAAATCAACGGAGTTAGCTAACCTGTTTTGGTTCTCTACTATGCTATCTAACACAATTGAATGCTTGGTTATCCAATCCTTGCCCAGGCTTATATGTTCATCTAGTTCTGTTTCTAGTTTATGCTCGTTATTTTGGAGTATTTTAATCGCATTGTTGTACCTAATGGCATCTGTATAGTCGAGATTACCAGAAATACTTTTGATAATTGAGCCAAGACCATCTATAAGACCTCGTTTACTGCGAGTTAATTGAAAGCTGTGAATTTGCTCTAATATCATTTCTAATTTCTTTGAGAGATGTGTAATATGAGGTTCATACAATGACAGAGTTTTATTTTGAAGATCAGATCTAAATGCCTCAATTTGAGATTTAACTGAATTAACTCTTAATGAGATCTCATCGAAGTCTACAGTATATAGGAAGGAATGGTAGTGGGTTATCAACCTAGTGGGTCCCAATTTGAAGGGTAGGATGCCCGGTCCGTGGTCGAGGCTGTTAAGAGTCACGTCTTGCGCCATTGTCTGATGTAAGACGACAATCAGGAGGATCCTGCAACAATGAGTGGGTTTTAGGTGTTCGTTTGAGGCGTGCTTTGGCAATTGGACCCTTTTTCTTTTTCGTGTAAATGTGAATGGGTAAATCAGCCAATACTACATCTTGAGTGAAACGTGGGGCTAACTTTTGCCTACTAGCTAAAGGGTTACGAACAAATATTTGTTGGTCGGGGTTGTATTCTATTTCGGGTTCACGGTCTTTGTTTCTAGCCTCTGTAAGTTCGGTACGTCTGTGTAGAGAAGTTTCGTTTAGCATGTCATAAACCTTAATCATACGTTGCTTATGATCTAGGACATACTGTTGAAGTAGATGTTCGCTCAAATCTATACCTACTGGGTCACGTGGGTCAAAATGTCCTGTGATAACGTCAAGGGGCCTACATTTCGTGAAACTATGTATGGAGCTGTTATATGCTAACACGGCGTATGGCATAAGATTCATAGCAGGCTCACTGCGATGTTCTAATTTAAGTATTCTTAGATGTTCAAGAATGGTGGAATGAAATCTTTCTACAATAGCGTTGCTGTTAGGATTATGAGCTAAAGTTTTATGATGTTGTATTTTATGCAATCTGGTAAATTCTAAAAACATCTGATTCGTGAACTCGGGACCCTGGTCAGATACTATAGTTGCGGAAACACCGTGATGTGTGAAGAACTTAAGAAGGGCTTGCACTACACTTATAGCCGTTCCGTCTCGAAGATGATACGCCTGCGCATATTTGGAGAATGCGTCAACTAGGGTTAGATATTTTTCGTTTTCAGTAGTAAATAGGTCAATATGTACAGTCTCGAAAGGTTTGGTTGGAGGTGGTACTATAGCAAACCTTTGTTTTATTGGATTGCGGTCATACTTTGCCATCCCACAGATGTTACACTCATTTATGTATTTTGCTATATGGTCCCTCATCTTAGGCCAAAAATACTTATGCGATAATGCTAAATAGCACTCGTTAGTACCACGGTGGTTTGTTTTACCCTCGTGGTAGTTCCGAATTATTTCTTGTTGTCGTAGGTATTCCTTAACATTCTCAACTTCTACTTTCGCTAAGACAAGGTCCATAGCGGAGCTTTTGAAGTTCTCTTGTATTACTGGAATAATTTTGTACATAGCAAGGGGTGGAAAAATAATTATACCTGTTCGTACTTTAGGGTTGACGTATTCTTTTATAGCATTAATTGTGTCTGTCTCGAGGTTGGATTCTGAAAGCTGAATAGTTGTTTTAATGTGAGAATCAAAGGGCTTACTAACTACGGGGCGTTTTTTTATGTCACCTACTACAGTTAAACAGATTTGTCTACTGAATTTGTTAAGTGGGTCATCTGTAATTGGGATTTCCAAAATAGGGTGTTCTGCGCTGGTATGTGCTGTAAGTGTAGTAGATCGTGATAACGATGGTGGTTTTTCAGATGGCTGTACAGCTATCGAACTTGTTTCTTCGTTGTTTATCTCGACACGAGATAAGGCATCGGCATTAAGGTTAGTTTTACCCTGTTTGTAGATAACGGTAAAGTTATATTCGCTTAACTTAAGCCGCCACCTCGTTAATTTAGCGTTAGGCTCTTTCAAACTCATAACCCATTGGAGGGGCTTATGATCGGTGACTATCTTGAATTTTCTGCCGAACAAATAGGGGCGGAAATATTTTGTAGCCCACACGATCGCTAATAGCTCTTTCTCAATGGTGCTATAGTTAATTTCACTATCATTTAGCGTCCGTGAAGCGAACGCTATGGGTTTATCCGAGCCTATCGGGCCTTGCGACAGTACAGCACCTATAGCTAGGTTGGACGCGTCAGTTGTGAGGACGAATTCTCTGGTGAAATCCGGGTATTGTAGTATCGGATCATTAGTAAGAAGGGTTTTGCAATGCTCAAAGCAATTTATATAGTCAGGGTGGTTGAGATTTATTTTTGAACCCTTCTTGAGACATTGCGTCATGGGCTTTGTAATCCGGGCAAAATCGGGTATAAATTTCCTGTAATATCCTAGCAGACCAAGGAAACGCTTGATTTCCGTTGCTGTTTTAGGTATTGGGAAGTTTTGAATAGCCACAATTTTGTCTGGATTAGGTTTAATACCATCCTTGCTAATGATATGACCAAGATAAGCGGTTTCCAGCTTTAAGAACTCAGATTTGTCCATCTGGATCTTAAAGTTGGATTGCCTCAATCGTGCGAAGACTTTTTCCAGATTTACCATGTGCTCCTGGAGCGAGGTGCTAAACACAATGATGTCATCGAGGTAGACCAGGCATATGGTGTTTTGAAGGTCTCTGAGTACATTATCCATGACTCGTTGGAACGTAGTGGGCGAATTTTTCAGCCCCATCGGCATCCTTAAGAATTCAAAGTGCCCTCGTTCCACGTTAAACGCTGTCTTCGGAATATCGTCAGGACTCATTTCTACCTGATAAAATACGCTGGCTAAATCCAAAGTCGTAAAATAGTGGCAATTACCAAGCTTGTCTAGAACATCAGTGATGTTCGGGATGGGATATTTATCATCTATTGTTTTTTCGTTAAGCTTCCTATAGTCCACTACTATACGCCATTTAGTTTTGCCTGAAGCATCTGTTTTCTTGGGAACCACCCAAATCGGTGAACTCCATGCGGATTCAGATGGACGAATGATGCCCTGTTCTAGCATCTTACTGATTTGGTTTTGTACCTCTTGTCTATGGATAAAAGGGTACCTATAAGTTTTGGTGTAAATTGGTACTTCGTCAATAGTGCGAATATGATGTTTTATTCTATTGGTAAAGGTGAGGGTTTCACCTTCGATATAGAAGACATCCGCGTATTGAGTACATAGATTTTGCAAATTTATGCGTTCCTCCTCGTTAAGGTGGTCCGTTCGTAAGCGAGAGAGGACTTTAGCTACACGCGAAGAATTTGTCTGTTTAGCACGCATACAATCTACATTAAAAGCTTCGGCGTTTATTGGACTATACATCGAAAAAATCAAATCATTATTAGTTAAGTTACTAATCTCTACTATACCGCGACTATGTTTAACATTTGTAACGCACTCGTGTACTAGACAATTAGAAATAGTCTGTTCAGGAATCAGAACGTCTCCATCACTGGCATTTATTGGGACTTTAACTAATTTAGACGTGTTAGCCGGTATAATATCTTCATACCAGTTACAGTTTCGTGAGTCGTACATATGTATGGGAGTTACTGAAGTTTTAGTTTTAAGTGTTCTTGTCTTTAAGTCAATGTTAGATTCCCATTTATCGAGTAGATCTAATCCTATCAAACCGTCAAAATAGTCGTGGAATCTATAGAGAAATAAAGTAATTGCGTCATTGTCTCCAACTTCAGAGAAGCAGGGTAATGTTACTGAGTAGTCGCTGCGTGTTGTCGCGTGTACGTTAGTTATCTCTAGAGGGTCATACGTTAGAGGCAGATTAGGGTAGTACTTCTCAATGCTTGCCGGGCTAATAAACGATTGGTTAGCTCCCGTATCTATAAGTAATTTTAGGGGTGGCTCAGATATTTTTATATAAGGAAGCTGTCGCTGTGTCTGTAAATTAACTTCTATTTTTGACTGTCGGAAGAAATGCCTTTGTGAAAATCCTGTTGGTCGTTGCCAGACGAGTATTCAATAGGGGTTGTATCATGGGGTTGATGTTCAAAATGAGAGGGGTAAGTGCCCTCATTATTGTCATAGAGGTTGTCAGCGTAGTCATGATATTCTAATTCATACGGTTGGTTATCGTATGAGTCACTATACTGATCGTACTGATGCTGGTAGTCATAACATTCATTAACATTCAATTCGCGGCTTTTAAAATAATTGGTAGGTGGAGGGTTACCAAACTTCCTCCAGTCATGCCCAGATGGTGGCAATGGCTTAGGAGCGAAATGACTTACGCCACTCATAGGGCGAGGTGCAGTATTCACGTTATTTGGCCGATGGGAAAAAGCGAACACGTTACTACGTGGGTTATAATTAGGAGGGGGAGCACTAAACATCTGTTGGGTTCGTGAAGGTCCACGGTACTGGGGGTTTTGGTTACCAAAACTATTGTTACTAAAGTTATTGTTGCCAAAATTAGGTCTCCACATCAAAGGAGGACGTGGTGCCACTTGCATTGATTGTGGCTGAGAGCGAGAGGGGCCAGGCATGTTAAAAGTAAAGGGCTTATTAAATGAGCCAAATTGCGGTTGTGAGGGCGTATTAATAAAGTTAGTTTTATTGTTAAGCATTTGGGGATTCATTTTTCGGTCAGGTATACCCTCATTACGTTGCTGGAGATATAAGGTATTCATCTCCTCGTGGACAAACTCAAGAGCTTTCTCCATCGACTCAGGCCTCATGCATCGTATACGCGACCCCAGAGGATCTTTCAAACCTCGGAGGTATGATTGTAGGGTAAGTTTCTTATAAAGATCTCGTTTGCTTTCAATGGTAGTTTGGATAGTTTCGTGTAGTGTTATATACGTCATAATAGTGCTAAATAAATTCTGACATTTTTCATAGTATTCTTGCGGGGTGCATGAGCCCTGTGTAAGAAGCGCGAGGTCATTATAGAGAGATGTCTCATCCCTCTGATCAGCAAAATTATTAATAAGGGCATTACGAATACCTTGCCAGGTATCCGGTATACCGTTAGCGTTAATAAGACGAGCGGCAGGCCCGGTTACCTTATTTAATATCCCATTAAGTAAGGCAGAATTACTAAGAGCATTACCCTCTTTTATGAATTGTTCTACCAACTGATCACATAAACTTATGAACCTGGTTAAGACATTCGGGTTACCGTCAAATTCAGGCACCAATCGAAGGGCCTTCCAAATAGTATCGAGGTCCGCCATTTCTCCTAATGAACTATCACTATAAATGTTCGAATCTAAAAATATATTTAGGCCTAATGAATTATTACTGTCACTACTTTGATCTAAATTTCTATTTATATCTACTTCCCTATGTCTACTAGCACTATCACTAGGGGTCCTCGATTGCCTTGGATGGAAAATCTTGGAAAATTATACTTAACACGGGAAAATAAGGAAAAGCAACTCTAGATTGATTCTAAAGTACTTACTTGTGCATTTTTCTTGGCTTCTCTGCGGTATCAATGGTCGGATACACCTCCGGACTGCAGCTTCTGTAGGTTCGGGTCTCTCAGTGAAGGCTTGAAAACCAGTTAGGTCACGCGGGACTCGGACTGAGTTTTTGCGGAAATCTTCTCACGCGCGCGCTCGAACCGAGATGAATCCTACCGACTGCGCCAGTTACAAGATCTGCAGCCGAAGATTGCAAAAAAAAACAAAATTTTCTAACTAATTTATTAAAATAAAATTACAGAGATTATAATTATATGAATGATGCCTAGTGGTCGATGTCAGTACCAAAAGTGACGATTCGCAGGGTTTCGACGATTCCGGTAAACAGCTAACGCGTTGCGCTGACTCGGCGGCACGTGTAAGGTACAGGCGTCGTACGAGGTATCGGGGCGGCTGCTTGCGGTGCGAATTACGTGGATGCGCTTTGCGTAACGCACTCACCTGCTAGAAAAGCAAAAACACAACAATCCAACAAGTCGCCGGTAACGGTTGCTGACATGCCAACAAAATTATAATATGGTTCAATTTATTTCGGGACACGCTTTTGATGTGCAATAATATCAGCGGAAAACTTTATTTTCTTAAATTTCACTACAACAGCACTACCCACATTTAGAATTATTGTATTATGTCGTACTTCGTATATTTATTTATTGTGTATCTATATGTCTTGTAGTTTATTCTTGTCTTTAACACGTTAATTTAACAATCTTCACAACTGATCGCACTTGCACCTATACCTAAGGTTTTAGCTGAAAATCAGCGCATTGCTCTTTGAGCAATATTGTCGCTGAGCCTACGACCTTTTTGTGCAACTGCAGCATACACATCACATCGCTAAAAACTTGTTCTTGATGTTCTAAAAAATAATTCGTGTATTTCTTTGTGTGTGATTGTGTTTGTGCAGTTTTCACAAATAAACGTTTTATCTATCTATCTATCTATCTATCTATCATAAGAACTCCTGTATTTTCATTGATATTCGAAGTTTGACAGATATTCGGTAAAATCAAAATAATTATATCAAGTCCTAGAACTATATTATAATTATCTATTACAGAAACTTATGCCAACAACAGAAACGAGTATTTCGTATGGAATGAGTGAACTCACTGGCATTGGGTTCCATAGTGAGTATCCGTCGCGAGGGGCTTGTGGTAAACCTGTGGGCTGTTACCAGTATCGTGTAAGTGGTATTGCTATTCGATTAAACAAGGCAGATGCTTTGGCATCCAAAAGCAACCCTCATGAAGAAAAACTGTACTACAATCAAAAAAAATTAACTGTTTTTTGTGATAAATCGAAAATGTCTCTTTTGCAGATAGTAGATATGAATACACAAGAAGAAATAACAGAGCCAAACCAAAGAGGAGAGCTGTGGGTAAAAGGGCCAGGAATAATAAAAGTAAGTACTTACCTTAGAGAAGCTCAATGAATTTGTAAAAAAAATAAAGACGACTAATAAAACACTACTTATGTGAACAACAACAACAGCTTTTTTCCTGGCAACTGGCAATGAGTGATAAAAAATATATTTTTTGGTTAAGTTGTCTCAAATTTTTTTGCTTTCAATAGATGTACGCCGTAAGTTAAAGGTACAGAGGGCGATTTAAAATGAGGAAATGCCCAAAAACTGATGATGATAGGGAGTGTGAAGGGATTGATAGCATGCAATGTATCTGCGGATGGTGAAGATTTGAAGATGTCACAAACATGGCGAAGTTGAATAAACACGGAACACGCCACGTGGAATTTATATTTGAGGTAGAGACCCTAGAAGTGCATAGAAGGAGATCATTTAGGACCTACTTTGAATAAGGCTTTTGGTTTGTTCGCATGTCTCTAATTTCATTTTATGTATACAGCTATTAAATATATTTTTTTAAATTTTATTCCCTGTCAATTAAATTATCAAATCAAATTACATTATATGCGCTATTTTGGTCCTGAATTAAAAATGTAAAACAAAATTACTGATCTAAGTAGTTAGTTTCAATAAGTTTTTTGATAAAAATATTTTTTTGTATAAGCTTTTATTGTGAAGCCAAAGTACTAATTAAGACAAATGTAATAAGCCCAAACTAGCCACGATGGTATACAATACTTAATTTCATATCTATCTTCAAACATAATATTTGTGACTAACTACATATTTGTGGTTTAGGCATACTACAACAACTCCGAGGCTACTAAGGCAACATTCACCGAAGACCACTGGTTCAAAACCGGCGACTTGTTCTACAGAGATGAACACTGGAGTTATTACTTCGTTGATCGTATTAAGCTTCTACTGAAATATAAGAATTATCAGGTAAAATCAAGTCCTAACATAGCACTTTCCAGATTCGTGAAAATGATTGTTGGAAAACTAAAATTAGTATTCGGAAGGAAGAAAAGGAGCTCGGTGATGCGACGGGCAAGTTTTGGGACCAGCATATTATATAGAATAACAAACATACATAGGAATAGAAAATTTCTTCCATGATTTTCTATAAGAGGAAGTAAAAACTTAGAATATACCAACTGTTTCTCTTCCCGTGCAGATCCAGGAAATGGGTGAGAATCTGAATCATAATTATAGGCGAAGCGGCTAGCGACCCGGCGATCACCATTTTGATTTCCTATCACGCTGTAAAATGTAGTCTTTGGGTCCTAATTACCTAGGCTCTATCTTCCTCCTTAGGGATAAGGACGTGATAGTATGTATCTGTGTCAAATAACCATCGGCATTTCTGCAGATTTCTCCAGTGGAGCTGGAGAGTGTAATCCTGCAGCATCCTGGGGTACAGGATGTGGTGATAGTAGGTATCCCAGAGTTGGAGAGTGGGGAACTGCCTGTGGCCTTCGTGATTTGTCGTCCAGGCACTGACGTCACGGCGCAAGAAATCAAGGATATGGTCAAAAGTATGTAATGTTTCGAGATTAGTTACCTATTTTTCTTTACCCACGGACATTAAAAAAGGAAGACCTCCTATAGATATGTAGGGGCGATCTTCGAGCGACTTTTAAAAAAAGAAATTTATTTAAACTGAAATTAAATGTTATTTATTTGAAAACTCAACTAAGACTGACAATTATGGAATATCGGAAATACAGCATGAAATTAGAGTCACTGGGCCGGCCATTGGGCAATCTGCTGACTCGACGATCTTGCGGTGCGGAGTCTCAGCTGTTTCAGCAGTATAGCACGATTATGACGTGCTAACTCCTCCCTCCTTAAGATAGAACCGTGTTCCACCGGTTCGTTTGGCGGGTTCTTCTGGTGCTACTGGTCCAGGCAATGGGGTAGTTTTTCTTCCCAAGTAGTATTTGTATGTCTTCCAGGCCAGGAAAACAGCTCCAATAATGTACAGGATGATTGTGGTCCAGCTTGGGGTTAATGACACGAATGCATCTTCATAATAGTCTACATCTTGTATATTCTGAGCTTTATTTATAAGATTATGTATGTTGTCAAGTGAAATGTCCTCTAATTGCACTTCGAGTCTTATTTCATTCGGCACGTATTGTTGTTCAGGTAGCGGGATGACGTCATGTATGGTTACTGTGCTACTATGTGTCTGTAATGTCGTATTGAGTACTTCGGCGTGACATTCGTTCGAGATTGAGATGAGTTGCGTCTTCGTGAGAGTATGATATGATACTTCGTTTCCACACGTCGCTTTCAGGACTTCATGGTGATTGGTGATGAGAAGCCAGGTGTTGGGGCTGATGTTCTGAATTTTTCCTTTCTTGAGCTCCATCTTCGCGTAGGAACACGTGAGATGATGTGGTTGATGTTGAATTATAGATGTCACGCAGTCTCCCGAGTCGTCGAGTTGTCTCGTAATGAGTTGTTTGCAGACTTGGGCTTCATCCGTAATGTGGCGGCATTCTTTATTGATGTATGAATACTCTCCGCTACCAAGTACTAGGTATTTGGACTTAGGAATTATAGTGAGGTTTTGGTCATTGGGGATGGAGTATATATGAACGAGGTCATAAGGGGTTGATTCTACACAAGGAATTTCTAAGATAAAATTTAGCGAGTGTTGAGTACTATAAGCCTTGACCTCTATAGATTTCTCTATGCTATGTATATTTTCTAAACTAATCGGAGCGACAGCTGTAAAACTGAAATTTCTTTGTATATCCAGCATGTCAGCTATTAAACTTTTAGAATTAACTATACTAGGGTGCATAATACCTATCTGTGCAAATGCCATTGCATCTTCTAGTAACATAAGTTTATCTAAGATTATCTGTAAGCTAAAGTCTATTTGTATGTGCACCTGTAAAAGATTAAAATGTTTGTAGACTAAGTTAGAGTTCATGGTTATATTTTTTATCAAAAGATTTAATTTATTTTGATTCTCATTTATTATATTTAATTGTTTAGCAAACTCTGTGATAGCCTTTTGAGCTATAACTATTGATTTCTCGTGAACGTTATAAATTTTATTTTTAATGTTAGATATTTGCTGTTCTATTTTCAAAGCATCGTTATAATCTAAATTGCCAGTTATAAGTTTAACTACTGATCCTAATCCATTAAATAAACCACGCTTTACTCTACTATAAGGTGCCAGAAATATAAGTTTATTATTAATAATATTTATTTTATGCTCAATCTGATCTGTATATGATCTATGTAATTCTCCAGAAATAATGTTAGGATCTAAGGACTTAGTGCTTGCATATAGACCTGCTAGTTTAAGGGTGGTCAAATGAAGGTAAGTTATATTATAGCTACACACTAGGTTAACAGTATCTATTTGTTTAAGAACAATGCCTTGTTTTAAGAGCAATAGGCCATTAGAGTTATCTACTGGAGTAATGTTCACGGTGGCTGCTGCTGAGAGCACGAGGGCTCCGAAGAGGATTGCCCTGGAACAAGGTGAGGCCTTCGTAATAACTTAAAGTGGACTCTTATCGACTTAGAGTTAGGGTGGTTACCTATTATCTCAGCCACGTTGTTAGGGTGCAAGTGAATAATCTTATACGGACCTTTGAACACAGGCTTGGTCTTGTCGTTCCGTGCTGTCTTAGCTACCTGCTTATAAACTGTTTCACCTACCTTTAGCTGGGTTTCTTCCGCTGCTTGGTTCCGCTTTGCTATTACCTGTTCTTTGTTTTTAGAGAGGTGCGCCGCTACACACTCCTGCACAGCCTCTGCATTAGCTCTATGTTTAAGAACAAAGTCTTGGTAAAATTCTTTAGGGTAGTAAATCTCTAGAGGGTTCCTAGCAGCTGTATGTCCATATAATAGCTCATATGGGGTGTAACCTGTCGCTGAGTGTATGGAGTTGTTATAGGCTATAACTGCATATCTCATTATAAGTTGAATAGTATCATCTTTATTGGTCATACGCTGAATTCTTATGATTTCACCAATAGTTGAATGAAAACGTTCTATAGGGGAATTTGAATTAGGGTTGTAAGGGGTAGTGAAATGTATTTCTATATTGTGGGAAGCACATATTTCTTTTAAAACATCGTTATCAAATTTAGTGTCAGAATCTGTTGTGATTTTTAGGGGTAGTCCTAAGATAGAAAATACTTTTAAGAGAGCATCTGCCACATGAATGCTACTTGATCCTAGCATAGGTACTGCTTGTGCAAATTTAGAAAAGTTGTCTATTATGGTTAGGAATATTCCACCACCTGTAGAATACAGGTCCATGAAAAGATGCTGCATGGGCTTAGTAGGTGTTTCTGTTACCATTAAGGGTGGCCTTAAGGGGTTACGCTCGTATTTAGCTTTAAGACACGTATCACATTTGTTAATGTATGTTTGGATAGTTAATAACATATTGGGCCAATGGTAATTCCTACGCATGTGTTTATAAGTCTCCTGTATACCACGATGTATGTTCTTTCCTTCATGATACTTCTTAATAAGATCTAATTGCTCAGATTTATTTTCTACAAGAGTTACGCGGCATGTACATCTTATTAATTTAGGGCCTCTATCATTAAATATAGTGGTATATACTCTTGAGAAGGCAAGATACAGGTGTTCATCTATAAAGTAACAATGAAATACTCTATCAGCTATGGTATGTTCCTTAAGGAATCTAATTATCTCCTGTTCTGTGTTATTTACAGGGATGAACACATCTTTTATAGTAACTTTTGAGTTAGTAGTTCTATTTTCGACTCTATAGGTAGAACCTGGGGTAGATCTTATATAAAACTGCTTTTGCTGTCTCTCTATAGCGTCATCTATAATAGGAATGCCAATATTTTCGTTGTCAGGCTGGGTATGGTTTGTAGAAACTAACTGATTGGGATCTAATGAAACTACACTCATACTATCAGATGTTGCGTCTGCTTGAGGTGGGGCAACGGACTCTACTGGGTTAGGCTGATTGTTATTATTCTCAGCTTCACGTTCTTCACGTTCCATCTCGCGACGAACATTCTCAAAAATCCTAGGTATGATCTCATCGTCCTCATTATCTTCGAAATTAACTGCTAGTGAGTCTATGCTGTTATGAAATATTTTAGCTCGAGATAAAGCATCGGCGTTGGTATTTTGGGAGCCCTTTTTATATACTACATTATAGTCGTACTCGGCTAGTTTAAGTCTCCATCTAGTTAACTTTGAGTTGGGATCTTTAAGGGACATGAGCCATGTGAGAGGGCGGTGGTCGGTATAAATGGTAAATTTGCGACCGTACAGGTATGGTCGGAAGTACTTTACTGCCCACACGATGGCTAATAACTCCTTCTCTATTGTGGAGTAACGGGACTCTGTCTCGGATAGGGTCCTGGATGCATATGCTACGGGCTTATCTGATCCTATTTTGCCTTGGGATAAGACTGCTCCTAGGGCAAAGTTCGATGCATCTGTTGTGAGGACAAAGGGTTGATCGAAATCGGGAAACTGTAAGATGGGGTCGTTGGTAAGTACCTGTTTACATTTACTAAATGATTCCAGAAATTCAGGGGTGTGTTCAACTTTATGATTTTTCTTAAGGCACATAGTTATAGGCTTAGTCATTTTAGCAAAGTCTTTAATAAATTTTCTGTAGTATCCCACTAGGCCTAGGAAGGATTTTATTTCCTTTTGCGTAGTAGGGATTGGAAAGTTAAGAACAGCTTTTATCTTATCTTGATTAGGCTTAAGGCCATCTGAAGTAAGCTCATGACCCAAGAATTGTACGTGTTTCTGAAGGAACTCTGACTTATCAAGTTGAACTTTGAGGTTATGAAGTTTTAAACGATCGAATACTTGTTTAAGCTTGAGCATATGTTCCTGAAGGGATGTAGAGGCGATGATGACGTCATCTAGATACGTAAATACGTTATCTATGCCTCGTAAGATGTGATCCATCAGTCTCTGAAAGGTACTGGGGGCGTTCTTAAGGCCAAAGGGCATACGAAGAAATTCATAATGCCCTCTTTCTATGGAAAACGCAGTTTTTTCAACATCACGGGGGTGCATTTCCACCTGATGGTACCCGCTCGCTAAATCGAGGGTGCTAAAGTATTGAGCGCGTCCTAACCTATCCAGAATATCACTTATATTTGGCAGAGGGTACTTATCCTCTATAATTCTATCATTAAGCCTCCTATAATCTATCACAAGGCGCCACTTGACCTTGCCAGAGGCATCTGGCTTCTTGGGTACGATATGAACAGGGGCTGACCATGGAGACACGCTCTCGCGAATGATGCCTTGTTTCAGTAAGTTGTTAATCTGATTTTTAATTTCATCCCTTTGCTGAGGGGCCTGCCTGTAACTGCGTACAAAAATAGGGGTGTCGTCTGTAAGCCTTAACTCATGTTTCACAGCATGTGTAAAAGTAAGGGGTATATTTTCAGAATAAAAGATATCTCTATATTGATAACATAATTTCTCAATCTCACGTTTCTCTTCTTCGTTTAAATGTTTGGTTCTAATTTTCTTTAAATTTTCGCAAAGCTCTCTATCAATATCCGGTTGCGTTTGGATTGAGTTTAATGCGCAATGGATATTAGGGGTTTCCTTTTCCACATAAGGTTGTAACACAATAGGGGGTTTATTTAAAATAATTTTCTTTTCCGGATTTAAGTTAAGAACCTCAGTAAAAAATGAGCCCTTAGTTACTTGAACTATAGCTGAAGGGGATGTTAACCCTGGCATCCACTCATGGTCCTCATGTATATAGGTACCATCGGTATAGTTTGTTTTAACTTTAATAATTTTTCGACAGTGAGGATCTACTCGGATTTTCTTAATAGGGTAATCAAAATGAATAGGTATTATAGCAGTGGATGTACGTAGTACCTTATTTTTTAAATCAATGTTACTAGAGAGCGATTTCAATAGATCTAGCCCTATAAGCCCTTTATACTTCGGATCAAACTCGAAAATGAGAAACTTGTGAGTTATGTCACTATTAAAGACCGGTGGTAGTGGTAAATATGCAACGTACGAGTGTCTAGTTACCGCGTGAGCTGTCTTTACTTCGAAAGGCTCGAAGTCAACGCAATGTTCTAATACTGTGTTTTGTATGACGTCAGGTGATATCATAGAACGCGAGGCACCCGTATCTATAAGGAATTTACCTTGGAATTCCGGTATCTCGATGTATGGGAGATGATCTTTATCTTGATGGTTTAACTTTATCAACTCCGGTCGTCCGGCTCCTGGTCCTCTTGAAAATCCTGAGGAGTAGTTGCTTGGTCCTCCTCTGAGCTCGTAGAAGGGTAGTTCACCTCTTGCTCGTCCGCATTAGGGTAGTACTCCATAGGGTAGTAATATTGAGGTGGATAGTAATTTACGTTACCTTCGTATGGTGAGTAAAATAGCTCCTCAAATGCGAATTGCGGCGGCATCGGCTTGTTAACCGATCGCATAGTGACGTCAGAAGAAATCTGAGGTGGGTTAACTTGTTGCTGGGGAATGTTCGGCTGCCTTTGGAAATTTCCTGAGTTCCTAAAATTGCCTGAATTATTTCTAAAATTACCTTGGGGGTGTCTATTCTTCCAGGGTAACACGGAGTTTACTAACTGCTGTTTCTGCTCAGGGGTTAGATTGTTACGCTGGGGTACAAAATTATTAGGGGGTGCAAAATGTGGCTGAGGTGCAAAATTATATGGTCTAATAAAGGGTTGGTTGTTAAATTGACGCTGAAAATTATTTTGATTATTATTTGATTTAAAGTTATTTTCAGGTTTCTTATTTTGGGGGTTACTAGAGGGGTTGTTAAAGTTAGGTCCCTGTCTATAACCGGTTTTTGCTTCCTCTGCGCGTGCAGTGACTATTGCAAGCTCTAAGGTTGAGGGTTTATTAATTCTCACCCCTACGGATACTTGGAACTCTAATTGATTGACGTACTGTTCTATAGCCATGTTCTCGTAATAAGTTTTATCTGAATGCTGGCCTACCATATACAGAGTATCGAGCACATCTCTAATACGCTTGCCAAAGGACTCAGCATCCTCGTTCTTATTGCGCCGGGTGCGCGTGAGCTCCTGCATAACCTGTATTTCGTTCCTAGGTTCTCCTAAGCGCGTTATTAAGGCACGTTTTATTTCTGACCACGTATTAAGCGTACCTTCATGTGCAAGGGCATCTATAGCTGCACCACTTATCTTACTTTTAATTAAACACACTAGTGCTAAGGGGGCTGCACCCTCATTGGGTCTAATCATCCCCATAAAATTATCCATTTCTTTAATATAAAACTGTAACCTCTTAGGGTTCCCATCATACTTGGGCATAAGTTCCGAAATCATCTTATAATCTGTTTGGAACTCCATTTTTAAAAATAAAATAGGCGTGTGCACTTAAACCTTAAATTGATTTAAAATTTTAGTTTATAATCTATAGCGATATGAGCCTACAGATAGACACACGCAAAACAATATCTTAAAATTAGACGAGAGGAAATAGAGCAGAAAGGAATGTACTTGGGAAGCAAAAGAGCACTCACCAACACAGCATTCTCTGCATCTCCTGCTCGGGTCTCGTTGAGTACAGGTCTCCAATTCTCCGGATACCCGCAAGTTGAAGCCGCGTTTACGTGACCGCCTCGAGGTTCTTCTTATCGCGGATGACAACGATTGAAACCGTTCACTCTGGTCGGCGAAGAGTCTATTCACACGAGAGGACTTATCACGAAAGTCCTAGAGTGCCGCGATCCTACCGACTGCGCCAGATATGTAGGGGCGATCTTCGAGCGACTTTTAAAAAAAGAAATTTATTTAAACTGAAATTAAATGTTATTTATTTGAAAACTCAACTAAGACTGACAATTATGGAATATCGGAAATACAGCATGAAATTAGAGTCACTGGGCCGGCCATTGGGCAATCTGCTGACTCGACGATCTTGCGGTGCGGAGTCTCAGCTGTTTCAGCAGTATAGCACGATTATGACGTGCTAACTCTATTTGGTTTTTTTTTTGTTTGTGGTCTTAGTAGTAGACTTAAAAACTTCGTCATTAACATTTTTTTTAAATAGTGCATTATTAAATTGATTCAATAGTTAACTTTCTAATTCAAAATAACTAGAAAATGTACAATAAGGGAATATTGTAGTATAATAAAATTAAAATAACAAACAAAAAATCGGCTTTACTATACAAAAGTGCGCAGCCGCCCGCATTATTTCACTTAGTCACTTCACTTCATGTTGTGTATTAAACCTATTTTAGTTAAATTATGTTTTGTCTCGTTTTTTCAAAGTCAGATATACAAAAGTCCCTCTTTTGTCAAAACATGTCTCCCTTCTATCTCCTCTGTAAGTGACAAAACATGTTTTAACTAAAATAGGTTTAAGCATCCAAGTAACCGATATAAATATCCGTTTTAGTGTTTATTTATTTAAAATTTTGATTTCAATTTATTTAATTTTATTACAAGCTTTTATTTAGTTTCACCTGTCCCGTTGTCTGTCTGTAATCAAAACTTGCAAGATAAATTTAAGCCATTTCCCGATTTCCAATTGAGCTGAAATTTTGCACGCAAACGTATAGCACGATATTAATGCAATATTATGATAACATGGAGCTGATTTGATGATGGATGAAAGAAGGCTACAGGTACTCTGTAATGAACTAACCCCAGCAACCCCATCGAGTTTGGGCCTATTTGTTCGACTTGAGGAGCACTTTAAAGTTTGTGTTACTTAGCCCTTTAAATGTCGGACGCCCGGAGCGGGCGTCTGATGTATTGTTTTACTATTGTGTCTGCTATGACGACGTTTGAAGGGATATTATGTGAATTTATGTGATACGAGTTACTTTGTGCGATTCCGCCACCAGTTATTTCATGCAAACTATTGCCGGCCGGCGCCGGCGCCACCCACTAATTTTGTTCCCAGCATACCTGCCACCAACCGAGTGCACTTGTTACCAACATGATCCCTTCAAATTCAAATCACATAGTATGTAACTTTGCCTTCCGATAAGTAACACCTAAATCTAATAACTATGTTTGTTACACTTTAAAGTGTTTTAGTTAGGTAAAAGCTCGTTTTTTTTTATTTTTATAATTCCTTGTTTCTATTTATGATCTTGTTTACTTTAGTGATGTGTTTGTCTCTCCACGCTGGTTTGGAAAGGTCTCATTGATGTCTATATGTCTTATCTGCCGAATAAAGATTTTCTTTCTGTCTTTCTTTCTTTATAAGCTTTGTTTAGCTTGTATTCCTTAAGTCGCCTTCTACGACATCCACGAGAGGATTTGGAGTGGCCCTATTCTACTCTGCCGGAAACCACAAGGCACTATCTGACTACTACTAGCTGACTTTATACGTGAGTAACCCATTAACTCGTACTAATAATGTTTTGATCTTTTACTTACTTTGGGGCTAGCTCAATCAGTGTAATTAGTCCCTATATATTTATTTATTTATTATTTATCTCTTTTCAGGTTTACTGTCCGATGCGAAGCAGCTGAGAGGTGGTGTCATATTCATGGATGCATTTCCGACGACAGCCACGTCGAAAGTTCATCGGATGAAGCTGAAGGAGATGGCACTGACTATGCCTAGAGAATGAAGATAATATAATGACTAAATAAATAAACATAAATACCTTTCCTTTTCCTTGCGATAGTTCCTCCTTCTATCAAAACCTGTTTCATTGGTAGCGTATAGAGCAGTAGATCCTCTCTCAGTACGCCATGGTTGGCGAAATGATTACAGTAGATATTATTAAGAAGTCAATGCATAGAAGAAGCTGTTGCCGATTCTCGTCAGAGAGGAAAGGGGCGGTGACAAGATGTATTTGACTTGACGACCTCTGTGGCGTGTTAGTCAGTCACTCGAAGGAAATTTTCATATATGTAAGTTACGTGAGTGCTGCTAAAATATTGTTGCTTGTCTGTGTGAGCCCTTAAAGTTGGCTTATCTAACCTTTTATGAAAATCGTTGAAGGTCAGAATATGGAAATTAACATTTGAATGCATTCTAAATGCAGCTAGGGCGTTCATTGTAACTTATATCATCAATAAAAAACCATAAAAGACTTGTTTGTTTAATATTTATAGGTTTTTCGTATTACACGTATATAGTATAGTATTTGTTATTCTCTGTTTACTTGTCCTTTTGACTTTGTATAACTGATGGTCATTTACTTTCGGAAAATCAGGCTTTCTTTGGGTGACCATTGACGTATAAGTATATTTGGAGAAGAAAAAGGGACTAGAAAAGGTTTCGAAACAGCATAAGAGATGAATAATCAGACTGACCGGCAAATCTTAAAATATTTGAAGAGCAAGGTCGACTCGATAAGAAGAGCATCTTCAGTTAATTATACATATATATATACCTACTCTGAGTTTAGCTGAGCGCGCGTACGTAAGTATATGTGGGAGGTTGATTAAAAAAAAAAAAGGATTACGAACACATAGGTATGCATTAAATTATTAATTATAAACAATCAACAATCATTACAATAGCAACCGCAGCGTAGAACAACCTTCCTGCTAGTTACGTATGTACAATTATGTGCTCAAATATTCGTATTAAATAGTTCAAAATTGGGTTGTTCCTGTTGTTTACTCCTAAATCAAGCTAGTTAGTTTCCTGAACACACAAAGTCACCATGACAGTGTAATAAATAATGGGTCGAATAATTACAAGCCATCAAAACGACATCAACCAAGTATATATGTGATCTGACGATAATTACATGTCATACATGCATGGCAAGATATTGGGTTAGTATGTCTTATTATATTCATTCTATGCTAGTCTAGAAATAAGTTTTTTGAAAAGAAAAAAACATTATTTGTACAGCCTTTTATTGTTGGGCTAAAGTACTTTCTTCTTATATTTAAGAGCTGGGCTCTTGTCGGTGGAGTGCTTTCCATGTCTCTCTTCCTTCCGCTAAGTTCTTAACCTCTTTATATGTTTTCACTTTTAATTTTTCTTTTATTTGGTCTATAAATTTCCTTCTGGGTTTTCCTACTCCTCTCTTTCCTTCTATTTTTCCTTCCATTATTGTTTTAAAGAATGCATCGTGGCGTAGTAGATGACCGAACATTTTGCCTCTTCTATTTTCCATAATTTGTATTATTTGTCTTTTCTCTCTCACATCCTCTAATACCTTCTCATTTGTAATTTTTTCTGTCCAACTTATTTTTTTCATTCTCCTCCAGCACCACATTTCAAATGCTTCTAATCTATCTCTATCCTTTTTGGTCATCGTCCACGTTTCACATCCATACAAGGCAGTGCTCCATATAAATGTTGTTTAAAGTACTTATAGACAAACAAAATAATGTCAAATTCAATGAAATGAGTTCCATCGACCACCTTACTCTCCATTATCAAACTCTAGGCATCGTCTACAATAAAGTGCTCGTCAAGACAAATCAAACGAGTCCACGCGGAGTCACCAAAACGAATGGTTTTTCCATACAAAAAATCGTTCGTTTAGTGACTCCGCGTTTGAAAAATAGCACCTCTACTCAATCAGGTCACGTTGTTTCTAATTAAGTTCCGTCGAATATCTTCCAGCTCCATCGTCATAATATTGTATTGTCATCTGAAAGTTTGTATACTTGTGTTGTGTAAGTCGGATGAGAATAACTATGGTTGAAATTTAAGTTGCAAGATTTGATCTAAACAAATATTTACATATACATACATACATACAGAATACAATTTTCAAATGGTTAATTGTCTTTCAAAAGACAGAAGAGAAATTCACAATAGGTATCTGTAATGAAAGAAGTATGTAAGTACAGGTCAATTTTAAAAGACAGTAGAAGAAAATTAACCTATATAAAACTTGTTAAGAAAGAGAAACATGAAAAGCACTCCACCGACAAGAGAATAAATAGCTCTTAAATAAAAGAAGAAGAAGAACACTTGTTAGATTACTTCGGAAATGAGTCTTACACGTTAATTTTCTTTTAAAGACATGGAAGCCCTAGCAATGTATTCAAATAATCATGAATTAGGTACCCTACCGGTACATGGCCAGTAATTTTGCTAGAATGAAGCGCGGTGCTTCATTATGGTATACATAATAGATTGATGGGAGGAAACTACTGCTTTTCATTGTTAGGGCTCGTATATACTTTATAGTCGGTAACTACAGAGGACAGACACACAAACACATTCCTGGACACTAGAAATAACAATTAGTTTTGTCTGCAGCCGTACAGAATGTGTTAAGTATAAATTTTATACTTGAAATACATTTGACTTGTCTGGCCCTCTGTATGTTTGTATGTTTAGATCTTTTAACTACACAACTGATTTTATTGCAGTTTATGTCAAAAGATAGTGACTTAACAGGAAGGTTTGTACGTACGTATGAAACATAGCCGTGCCCAAAGATAATATTACTAACGTAACAGAAACTCAACGCCATAGAAACTATTGGAGGCAATACTGACGTTGCGGGTAAGTACACAGAGATGGCAGCACACACGACTAGCAAAAAAGGACAAAGGAAGTGTTGAATATGCTTTAAAAATCTTTTTTGCATTTCATTTTAGTAATATTTAATTGATTACTACTTTATTCAAATAATAGGAATAAAAGATTTTTATGTTTTAATTACCTTATGGTAATAATTAAAACATAATTTTTTTTTATGCCTATCTTTTATTCCTATTATTTTATTCTTAGCGCCATCTAGTGACAAGAAATAGAAATAATTATGTTTATATGGCGGTAGGCATGGCCGTGCGTAGCCTGGGCAGAAAGCTAGTACAAACACACGGCTTGAGCTCAACTCGAATTTACGTGGCATTTTGGCTTTACGGCACTAGCCTCTGTCTACCCTGTTAGGGATAAAGACGTGATAATGTGTCTGTTATGCTACGAGTACCGTCGTTTATGGACAGAACTAAATATGTTAAAAATGTATGGCTTCCACCCCGGATCTGATTTGGGGTCTAAAAAATTAACAAATTGTTGATGGCCGCATCCCAGTGGGTGCAATCCTAAGCTCTTACAATATTCTGAAAATTTTCGTGTTTCGCTAAATGTTTCTCTGGACTTAAAACTTGCTGCAAAAATTTTCTCACTAGATAAGAATATACTAGAATATAATATAGTACGTAACACTAAGTGGGTTGAAATGCATTAACATTGGTGCAGTTAAACTCAATTGTTGTACAGTGCTGGTCATTATTGCATTCCTCGCCTGGTGGCGTATCATCTTCAACAAGATGCTTGTATTACAGCAAAAGCTATAAATGCATGTAAGAATTTTCTGCATTTATGCTTTTTGGAGGTATACAAGAGTACAGCTAGTGCCTATGTGAGCTGTAGACCTCGCAAGTATACAACTTCGCGCGAGGAAAAATTTCTAATGATTTTAAAAAACTGTTTCGACCACGAAATTATTTGTAATTATCGAACCTGCTCACAAAATTGTAAACCTGTAGGCGAGAACAATGTAAACATTCGAACATCCGAAATTCAGTCGCACGAAAGAAATTTTGCCGAAACTGTATCGGAGACTCTGCTTTTATAAGAATATAGTAAATAATCTACCGGTCCCTGAAAGAAGGGAGAGTTCCAAGGAATAGGTTCTCACTTGAAGTTCCCAAAGCTGGAAAGGGCAGCCCCGGCTGGCTGTGAATCTGGCTGGGAGTGCTCTAAGATGATCTGTGGTAGGTGTTCTCGAGTCATTCATTATTTTAATATAGACTAAAGTTACTCAACAAATGTTGTTCATTGATTATAAATCCTACAAGTATAAAATGTGTCCTTGTGTCTCTTAGTTAAGCCACTAGAGCCAAAATACCTACTTTTATATTTATTATTCGTAAGTAGTTGTGTTTTTTATTTGTGTTTTAGTTGTGTTTTTGCAGGCATTATAAATAAATTAATAGCAATGTGTGTAAAAAAAATCATTAATGTATTCCAAACCGTTTGTAAGATCCAACAAAAGGCCAAACATTTCCTCAGCGGAATTTTAAATAACTTCGGAGGCCTATGACATACAAAGTCCATTTGTACATAAACATTTGTCTCATAAGATACATTAAATGCTCCACTAATTCAATTCTGGATCCCTGACAAAATTCTGATTCTCTAAAATTACTGAATACACAAATTTCATTTATCGATAAACATTTGAAGGCAGCTATAAACTAAAGATCTAGTATAGTCAACAATTATTATTCGATACTTTTCCGCGGGGGACATGCACACAACAAAACGGACGGCAGCGTCTTCTGTAGTATAGGCACGTAAAGGCAAAGACTTTATACCATATGTTGCAGTCAAAGAAAATGAGCCCAGCGTGGTGATTATTACGCAAATCCTCCTTGAGGCTTTTAGTCAAGCTTTAGACTGGTATAGGTGATTAAAGAGGGATTAAACTATAGAAAAAGATAGGTTGATTTAGTGTACAATTACCCTTATAGTATAATACACCACAAGACATAATATATCAAACAAGAAAGGACAGATCATTCCAAGTACGGTCGTCACGACAAGCGGACGGCCCTTTTTAGAAATATCGAGTGTTTTCAGTATTGAGTGTGTTATATAGAAGTGATAAGAAAGTTACACCTCTGCCAGTAATAAGTTCATAACTATCTGTAAGTACTAAACAGTACGCATTAGGTACTTCTGGAACTTATACCCAATATAGAGCTAGGCAGGTACACGTAGTATATGAATTTGAAAAAAATCTGTTAGTTATTTAAACAAAATTAGGATTAGGGAAGTTCCTGTTTTAAAAAAAAGGTGATCAGTTCGTATAAAGTTGCCGGTTGTAGAACCCTTGTCTCTTATTTTTTACCCTATTGACTCGAAATAAAAATTTTCGTATCGTTTCATCTGGTACGAGTGAGTACGTATGAATTTTGCGTATTAATTATCCAACATTATCCCGCACTATTTCGCTTTTCAGGGAATGACGCGATATAACCAAGGCAGGGAGACCATTCAAATTAATTAAAGTTTCAAATACATCACCTTCAAAAAACAATAATTGAAAAGCTTATCCTTTTAGGGAAGAATTTGTTTAGGGATGCAATCAGCGAGTTGCTGGCAAAAGTTATATGTACAATAAATTTTGCTCATTCATGATGTTACCTACTTCTTGCATTTTGTTTATCATTATCCATACGCTACATTATATTTTTCAGTAGAAATATAATTTACACCTAAATTGGTACTTATTAACGTGTAAATACTAGAAGTAGGTATATATAATAAACCCTAAAGTAAAGTAAAAAGTAGTTTATTTCCTCCATACAGTCGTAAAATACAGAAAGAAGAAAAAAGGAAAATTATTATTCGATATACTTATCTAATTAAATTTGCACCCCGTCTACCATCTTTTCTGTCACGTCCCAAAGGTGAACTGATAGACAACGCTTACCATTAAATTGTACCTTTTGTACTATAATCTTAAGTATTTAAGTGCAATAAATTAAATAAACAAATAAAAATGCGGTCTTGCTCTTCACAAAAAAATCGATGTACACGTACGGTTCCCGCCAATTGCGTAGTGCATTTTGCTAAAAATGCCTTCAGTGCTCCATGTAGGTATATGCAGAAATTAAGAGAATTTTTCAAGGTGAACGTCAATATGACTTGTTTTTATATTTGCACATAATTAAGAACGATAACAATAAAAATGCAGCTAACTGCGACTCTTACTGAAGTATTTTTATATCACTATTAAGCGTTATTTTTATATATCAAATTAAAAGTGTTAAAATTATTTTTTATAATGTGACTGGCTCCAAGGAAACTTTAAAAAGTGCGGTTTGTTTTAGCCCCTAAGTAAGTTTGAGACTTGTGTAATGGGATACTAACTCAACGGTACTTTAATTTATAACAAACACATGTATAGATAAACATCCAAGACCCAGGATAATTTTATAAAGGCCATTTTCCAGCTTGCCTTGACCGGTGTTGTAACATTTAGCAGCATTTTAATAATTATATTTGCGTAAAGGAGAAGGGTCGCTGTAGAAATACACCGAATGCAAATAAGAATATTCAGAAAAGTAAATACTTCAGGCAAAGATAATATAATTACTAACGTAATTTGAAAAGTTTTTAAAGCAAATATACAACAATTATTTTAGAGACAATCAGTCCGGTTGTCTTTGCTCAAAGAGAAGCCCGTTGTTTAAGATATAATGAGATGGAGAATCTCTATAGTATAGCGGCCCCCTGCTCCGTCCAGGGAAAGACAAAAATAAGCTATTTTGGAAAAAGAGTGTTATTTCCATGCGAAAAAAATATGAAAAAGAAGAAAAGCTTATTAATTACATTTTTTTTTTGTAAAAATCGTGTCCTTATTGCGTGGTGCCAAGAACGCTGACTATTATAATAAGCATGTATCAAATTGTTATTATAGCAAAATGGTAAAACTACCAAGAATCTCCAACGATGCAGTGCACTGGTTTATGAATGACTTGGCGTCGCGGATCATAGCGGAGTCGGGGGACCCAAACGACAGGTTCCACCTGGGCAAGCTGGTGCTGCAGAGCCTCAAAGACGACCCTGATTTTATTGTCCAGGTAACTAGATCAAGAGTATTTTTTAGCAGTTTTGGATATTTATACTACAAAGTATAACGTGGATTTTGTATAACAACTTTAGTTTCTTATCACAATTTTTATTTATTCACCAATTTATGTACAAGGATAATGTATACAAAGAATACATAAAATAAAAGTTGTTCAAAAGTACTACTTATCTCAAAAGGGATCTCTAGCATATTTTTTCTTTACTGCACATGATCTGGCTTCATAAATATGTAAATAAGCCGTCAACATTTTTCACAGAAAAGTTTTGAACTGACATGACGTCGAACTAACTAAAAGATACAACACCAAGCGTATAATCACTTGGCCCTACTGCATGGTAGTTTGACGGTATTTTTAATACCTGTATCACCATTAAATACTTTAAAGAAAGTTTATCCTTTATGACCGGGATCAACTCGAATACCCAACTCAAATTGGATGTCTGTTATTTTCATTTTATCACCAATATTCGTATTTGGGGTAGAGGGGATTGACTTTCCGTCTCTTTTTTTCTAAGATTCAGAAAATACATATTTCACTCATTCTTTTATAACGGTACCTTTAGTATGTTCGTGCAAAGCCTGAGCGTAAAATAAATTGCAGAATATTGCACTCCAAGGATTTTTTGCCTTGCGGTTACAAACTCAATAAATACTGAAATGAATCTGTCAGTTACAACAGTTTATCAGTTAATTGTCCAATTTGCTCTTAATTGTTTCGATAACAGGACACCCTATTGTTAGACGTAATTTAATTGCACAGTCGAATATAATGACAGCTGAACTAGTTTCATGATTGACCTACCCTTAGCCTTCTTTACGGAGTTTATGAATAATTGCTTTTTTCGCTTTGAATAGCATCGACAGGGTCGTGTTGGGGAGGCAATGCCCTTACAAAGCTCAATGACTGGCTTATTGGGGTGATTCACCTTCAGAAGTCATCTACATACCTATAATGAAATCGAAAGACAAATTGACAAGTTATACAAATATCCAAATATAAATAAATAATTTTTGATTTTTTTTTGTTTGAAACGTGTAAAAAAAATTCTATGTCTATGTGGACACCAGTAAAAAAGATAACGACGACTTACTTCAGTTTTTTTAATGGTGAACATTTATTTATTTTGAAGATTGATGGAGCTACAGGAGAATCAGTTACGAGCGCAGAGATCCTGGAGAAGACCGTACGATGTGCTGTCGCCATGAGAAACTTCGGTCTTCAGACTGGTGACGTCATGATACTCATGGCTCCAAGCCACGTGGACTTGGCCATTCCGTTTCAAGCAGCCTTGTACCTTGGAGTTATAATTGCAGCTGTTGACAGAACTTTGGGAGTTAGTAAGTAAAGTCGATCGATGTTTGTAATATTTTTTACGATTGAAACAACGATAACAAAATATTTACCGATGAACTTACATGTATCAATAATTTTGTTTCTACAATATGGATTTAATTTCACATTGTCCTGGAGAACTTCGAGCTATTAAGCAAGCAATTACACTAAATATTCCTATTTTTGCTCCTACATTGGTCTTTATTGTATATGCACTACCTGTTGGCTAAATAAGTAAAAAAAAACCTCAATACGAAATACGAAAGCTCGGTAAGCTTAGGAAGAAGTGGAGAGACAAGCTTGACTCTCATGCATGCTAGGGATTGCACCTCGACCCTCCCTTTTAGCATTCCAACTCTATCGAGTTGGAGTGCTAGAAGGGAGGACTTTGTACTGCAGTGAGACAGTAATAGGCTGATAAAAGAAAAATAAAAAAAAATTACAAACTAATTTCAGATGAGCTGCAAGGCACTTTCAGTGTAGACAGGCCGAAGATAGTGTTCTGCCAGAGCGAGAAAGCACCCGATATCCAAATAGTCTTAAACGCTCTAGAGCTAGACACTCACATCGTGGTCTTTGATACTGGAGACTACCTCTGCAGTTTTTCAGATTTCTTGGACCAATATGGTGATGACTCTCCCGTCGAAGATTTCAAGTAAGACATTGTTTTTGACGATAAAATGCGTGGCATTGTCAAGGTTGTTAGCCAATACTGCCGATCTCGAAAAGCGAATTCCGAGCTTCAAAGCAGAGAGCTAGGAATGCAGAAACGCGCTAATATCAGAAAGAGAAAGAGAGAGAAAGTTTTTGGGATCTGAATTAGGTACAATAAAAAAGCGGCCAAGTGCGAGTCGGACTCGCCCATAAAGGGTTCCGTAGTAGCAAATAACATAATATAAACGTCTTGTAGTATTTTTTTTTTTTATTTTTATATTTGAGTTGATTGAATGAAAGGTAAATTGCTGTTTATGATTAATGACGGATTAAAAAAAAAACTACTTACTAGATATCGTTCAAACCAATTTTCGCCGATAGTTTTTATGGTAATGAACATCATATATTTTTTTTAGTTTTATAATTCCCTTATTTTAGAAGTTACACACTTTTTTCCACTTTGGAAATGTCTTCCGCGCAAAGTATTCGGTTAAGAAAAAAATGATATTAGAAACCTCAATATCATTTTAGAGACCTATCCATAGATACCGCACACGTATGGGTTTGACGAAAAATAAATTTTTGAGTTTCAGTTCTAAGTATGGGGAACTCCCAAAATTTATTGTTTTTTTATATTTTTGTGTCAAAAACTTAATGCGGTTCACATAATTCATCTACTTACCAAGTTTCAACAGTATAGGTCTTAAAGTTTCGGAAAAAAGTGGCTGTGACATACGGACGGACAGACAGACAGACATGACGAATCTATAAGGGTTCCGTTTTTGCCATTTGGCTACGGAACCCTAAAAATGAACATAATAACTTATAATATTTAAATTACACGCCGTTTCCGGCAGAGTAGGACCACTCTAAGTCTTCCTTTGGATGTGTAGAAGCGACTTAGAAAATTACAATTTAAAAAAGTATATTATCATCGTGAGACCTCTCCAACCCATCTGGCCAGCGAGGAGAGTGTAGTCCAAATCCTTTGACTGCTCTGGCCAAGTATGGCTCTGGCAGTACAGAGAGGGTCGTGCTCCTGCAGTGGAGACTTAGAGACCTGATGATGATGATGATTTAAATTATTTTGTTCTTTATTTTTGTTGCAGACCCAATGATTTCGACCCTGAAGAGACAGTAGCTTGTCTGATAGCTACCAGCGGAACCACTGGTCTACCTAAATCAGCAGCAGGGACCCATAAGAACTTCGCAATAACTGCTCCTTACTGGTGGTAAGTAAGGTTACGCATACTTGGGACCCTTACACCCCGTGTGTTTTTCAATTCTTGATATAAAATAAGAATGTAAGCGCCCTGCATCCTGCGTTTTCCTACAACCTTGCTAAGGTCGTCTGACCACTTAGTAGTTGGCCAGTAGCCACCATTTATAAATCCTTTTACCCTATCGGTTATTCGTGATAAGTGCATATCCCACTGCCACTTCAATGAGCTAATTCACTGGGCTATACTGACCATAATTCTTCTACGAATCTTTTCATTTCTGATTGCTTATCTCTACATGTATCTTTACAATATCAAGTCAAAAAATTACTTTGATAAAATGATAACACATACGAATTGATTTGTTGACTGCTAACAGTACAGCATCACTCCTTACAACCCTGACTTAACTAGGCGAAACCACCATGTGACGACCTCGACCCTCTTTTCTATTTAATTCTCACACAGGCATATTATGTATTCTGTGACACAGGTTCTTATGCTTTATATGTCCCTTCTTGTATAATAATCTTCAAATTGACCTTACATACTCTTTCTACCTCTTCTTGTAAAAAAACTATTGTCAAATATTTGCTCTCTCTAAATTATGAAGAGACCGAACAGCTTCTGCGACCTCTGGTTTGAATATTCTTTAGACTTCTTATACTATATTTATTTTGCTCTCTATATCTATTTATCATAAATAATTATAACACCTTATTCTTATCCTTTCCTCAGAGCAATCCTACTCAAATGAGACATGTTTTTCCTAACACCTTTTTTAACTCATCATATCATAATATACAATAGTCTGTAAGTTAATAATACTATTTCTTCGTAGAGTATAAGCATTCTCACGTGACACTTATGTTTCCTAGTCGTAAGATTTACATCCAGTTGTGAGAGCACTGGAGAACTGTGATGCAGGCCCAGCCTTTACAGTCACCATTCTTCATATCACATTATATGATAAATAAATCACAGCAATGTATATGTTGCAGATTTAAGTGTTATGGAGAATAATAAATACGTTTTTCCTACTTTTTTATCGACGACCATGAAAAATGTAAATAGCAAAAAGGTTACGATAAAGAATGAGTATTGAATTAATGATATTCGTTTGATAAAAATGACTGTCACACCTGGTTTAGACGTTCAATATATAATATTACATAATATGGACTAAAGTACCTATATATCTACAGATATACCTATATGTTCTGCTTTTACACAAAATTTGTCAGATGAGGTGAATATTGAGTCGAAATGTGGTCTCTGGTCAATATCAGTGTTGCCAGATCTATCCAGAATCGTTAAATGGAACTACTGTTCTTAGTTTTGTCCAACTAAGTACACATCGACCCGCAGTATTACACAATGGTGTTCTTTTGTGAAACGACATATACTAGAGAGGCGGTTATTACTGAATTTTTTAGGGGATCATACTCAGACTTCCCGGCACCAGTTTCCATGGCCATGATCGGATCACCTCTCCAATGGCTGACTGCGCTGGTTAACTTCATCGTATCTCCTATACTGCGGTACACTAGGCTGCAAACGTCGCAGGCGTTGACGCAGGAGCACGCTTACTATCTCATTAATAAGTATAGGGTGAGTACTTTAAGGTTTTTGTCCACCGCGTGACTTTGGTACGCCCTTCCCGATAACATTAGTGCAGTCGGGATCATTTTAATGCTTATTTTTTTAATCATGATATTCATTATGATATAAGCATAATATGACTTACATTTATCTATCCTGAGATATTTATAGGAACATGCATGATCGTGGGTTGTCAAATGAAATTGTGTATAAGGAATTTTAAAACATGTCAATAACACGTTTTTTCCAAAAAAAAAACTAAATTACAGAATGCGCCGTATCATATTCCTTCATTACAATCATGTCATTAGTAATTTAAGTAATTTTGTATAAAAAATATAATAATAAGGTAATAAGACTCGTGAATTATTGTCAAGGTTAAAGTAATTTAAGTTCATTATGAGCCAAAATCTTTTTGTATAATAAGAAGCAGCAGAAGTAATCTAAATAATAATTTTTAATTTCATCTAAAATTGCTCTCAATCTATGTTAATTCACTTAAACCTTTGTGTACATGTGGATTACTAAAATGGATATATCTATATCTATATACATATAATAAAACAGTAAAAAAAGTGTGTCTGTACATTAAATATTTTTCCAAAAAAAATATTGGGGGCGATGGAGACGTAGTAATAGAGTAAGAATTTAAAAAAAAATGTCTGTCTGTTTGTCTGTTTGTCTGTTTGTCTGTTTGTCTGTTTGTCTGTATGTCTGTTTGTCTGTTTGTACACGCTAATCTCCGGAAATACTGGACGGATTCGAATGAAACTTTTTTTGTTATATAGCTATTAAGCCTGGGCAACATATAGGGTATAAATGATTTTGGAAAATGGAACGCCCGATGCAGAACCATAATGGTCCAGCTAAACTATAAGAGATATAAAAATGTCGTCTTAGTAAAAGTTGTTCAGCCTGATGAGCATTTTCCAGAGACATAAAGTCCACGCGAACGAAGTCGCGGGCTTCGGCTAGTTCATTTATAAAACATTGGGAATAGGTATAATTTAATTTTACTCCGTATAATAATACTGCCGTCTGCAGTGTAAAGCAGGCAAGGGCACGCCTTAAATGCAGGCAAGTAGAGCGTACATTATAATAACTATGCAACATATATAAAAACAAATATATTTGTACAGTCAGCAGTAAAAATATGTCACATATATAAGCTTTTACATAGCATAAGCTTTTATTTGGTGACATATTTCTATTTATTTACAAAGGAAGCAGTTTTCACAATTGGTTTAAGACGTGTTTTTAATTTTTCAGCCAGCGTATACAATTTTTTCGCCCACTTTCATGACGACTTTGACCAAGCCAGGCGAGAGGGACCAGTGTGACTTCACATGTTTCACCAGCATCGTGCTGGGAGGCAGCGCGGTTTCTACCGACAGTGTTGCACAGATCAAGGTATTTGTACTATTTACATCACCCGTCAATCATCAGTCATTTAGACAGTGTTTTTCTTACGATCAAAAGTTTATTTAGGGCTCCAAGCCAGTCTTGGCTTCTAACAAAAATACGCGGGAATGCTAGATTATGTTTGTATGGAAAATCTAGGGTAGATAAGGCTGAAATCCTTTTGTAAAGTGCACCAACGTCTAGCAGTGAATGTCGGGGGCATAGAATGTCTTAGTGGTCGATATCCTGTCGGGTCTAGGCAATAAAAGACGTAAACTAGTACTACCGGAGAAGATAAAGAAATCTTGACTTGGGGTAATTCCTGCGCTCTGAGATGAATATCATCACCCAAGCTGTGTAAATTTCAAGCGTATAAAGATAAAATATCTCGATATGCTTAATTGTAAAGCAAAAACCCATATATACAGCACCTTTCATAAATGAATACAGTCAGGAGCTGCGTAGAGCCCATAACGGTATTGCGAATAAGCAATAATATATTTTTTACAGGAAATAGCGCCTGAAACTGATGTATTGAATGGATACGGTATGAGCGAGTTGACCAGCATAGGGTTTGCGCCCAGGGAACATCCTCCAGGAACCTGTGGAAGACCGCTGGGATGTTTCCAGTATCGTGTAAGTACAAGATGTTTTAAGTACGAAAATATTGACAGCAATTACAGTCCAAGATAATGATTATACTATCGTTTTTTCCGTGGGCAAGAGAATTAATCGAGTTCAATACATCAACTCATAGGGCCAGTATAGAATAGGTCATCATCATCATCATCACCAGGTCTCCTTGTCTCCACTGCAGGAGCACGTCCCTCTGTGTACCACTAGAGGCATACTTAGCCAGAGCAGTCGGAGGACATGGCCTACACTCTCCTTGCTGGCCAGACGGGTTGGAGAGGTCTCATTGAGTTTATAAGCTTTGTTTAGCTTGTTTTTCCCAAGTCGCCTTCTACGACATCTACGGGAGGACTTGGATAGAATTATGTGGCATGACGAAAATATCGGAAATATCGGGAGGTTTGTGAATGGTTTGTGTTGTGACACATGTCGACGATAGTTAGCGACATCAGTTCGCGTCGCGCGCTCTCTATAGTACATTTTTTCTGAATTGCGCGTCAGTTCGTGACAGCATTCGGTAAACACCTGTATAATAAAAATATACTGTTTTTGTTACAGATAATACATACTGAAACAAACGAAGACATATTTGAGCCTAACGTTCCGGGAGAGCTATGGATCAAAGGACCTGGAATCTTTAAAGTAAGAAATTTAGAACGGTGAAGGGAGGAGAATCCAAAACCAGACAGCATGCATGAAAAGAATAATAAGTGCTCTCCTTCTTCTCGTGTCACAAGTTCAAAATAAAATATGCATTTATTTTTAATATTTGATTAATGAGTGTTGACGAAGCGAAAGGAGTTTGCAATCATCGTAGTACGTGGAGATTCAAAGTCTCTGCTTACTCTTATGTGGAACAATGGTCATAATATGTATGTTTGTTTAAACAATGTGTCTAGCTTATATAAGTACGATGAATACTTACGTCAGAACAAATGACAATACGAGTATAGAGAAGATATCTGCCGTGTAGTTTCCGGCAGAGTAGAATAGGACCACTCCAAGTGATCCCGTGGATGTCGTAGCAGGCGACTAGGGAAATGCCAGCTAAACAAAGCTTATAAACATCAATTATACCTCTCCAATCCGTCTAGCCAGCGTGGAGAGTGTAGGCTAAATCCTCTGGCATCTCTGGCCCAAGTATGGCTCTGATTCGATAGTACAGAGAGGTCTTCTTCTTATCGTGTGTGTTAGTGACTAACACTAGTGTCAGAGTTTTTAACCGCCTTAAAGGCCTCTGACATGGTTTTAGGTAACGACCAATGTCAAAGACAGTGACCGGGACCGACGGCTTAACGTGCCCTCCGAAGCACGGATCATCTTACTTATCAGACAAACAGGTGATCAGCCTACAATGTCCTAACCAAACTAGGACAACAACACAAAGTCGTTGCCCCCGCCGGGAATCGAACCCGTGACCTCCGGGTATGAGCCGAACGCTTTAAACACTACACCACGGAGGCAGTTACAGAGAGGTTCGTGCTCCCGAAGTGGAGACGAAAGACCTGATTGACAGAAGATCTCTCTCTCTCTCTCATCTGAGCGTTTTCCCAGTTGCATCCTCAGTTGCAATGCTGAGAAGCCCGGGGTCCGCTTTCCGCCTTTTTCTTTTTCACTTCGCACGGTCTTGAGCATCCTTGGTTATAAGACGATTGGCACGCATATCATCCTTGACGACGTCAAGCCAGCTGATTGACAGAAGATATCTAACATAAAATATATTTCTAAGGGATACTACAACAACCCCGAAGCCACCGCGGAGACGTTTGCGGAGGATCGCTGGTTCAAAACCGGGGACACGTTCTACAGAGACGAGAACTGGAACTTCTTCTTCGTCGAACGGATCAAGTTGTTGCTCAAGTATAAAAGTAACCAAGTAAGTACTGAAAAAAGTATAAAAGCAGTAGATTGTGCTACAAGGAGTTAAGGTAATATTTTTATTGCGAGGACGCTATTTTAAATCGAATGCGTAATGAAGCGAGGGATTAATTTATATTTTTCGAAGTGAAAATATTACCGTATTCAGGATTGTCCGAATGTTAAAAGACGATCCCATCAAAAACAATACTTGTCAAAAAAACAAAGTCTCGCAACTCAGTTGTTCTGCGGTAAAAAGTTGTGAGATCCATGTTATACCAAGTCGGTTATTAATTTATTCAGTCTCTACTTAAGCGACTTTCTGTCTTAATACGTCCAGTCTCTAAGACCACGATCGTGGTCCATAACAATTGAAAATCAATTGTGTCTGGAATCTCCGTACTCGAAGCATTAAGTTGTTACGTAATAATTAACAGCATCTTATAGTGACGCATATCAATATTAAAATTCTTTAATGTTTTATATAAATATATCGAGACTTGGCCATCGCACCGCAAATAATTGAATTTACATGTGTTTTCAGGCGATTGAATTTACACGTGTTTTCAGGCGATGGCCAAGTCTCAATATATTTATATAAAACATTAAAGAATTTTAATATTAATATGCGTCACTATAAGATGCTGTTAATTATTACGTAACAACTTAATGCTTCGAGTACGGAGATTCCGGACACAATTGATTTTCAATTGTTATGGACCACGATCGTGGTCTTAGAGACTGGACGTATTAAGACAGAAAGTCGCTTAAGTAGAGACTGAATAAATTAATAACCGACTTGGTATTACATGGATCTCACAACTTTTTACCGCAGAACAACTGAGTTGCGAGACTTGGTTTTTTTGACAAGTATTGTTTTTGATGGGATCTCATTTCTTTTTGTATTTTGTAGACAGTTCTACTTTTTTCCTTTTCGGTACCTTCTACTTATTGTATATATGTATATCTACCAGCAACGAATTTTCTTAAAGCCCTCTCTCTAACTTATGAACTTTTCTTATTTTTGTAGGTAGCCTTCCGTTTTCTCTTTTCCGGTACTACTTCTTGAGCTTCAGCTACAGTTTTTCTAAGAGCCCACTCCCTGTCTCTATGCGTTTTTCTGGGAGGCTGTGATGTTACAATTTTTGACAAATCTGGACGGTAAATGCTTCTTAGTCTGTTGTATTCACAAATTGAGGATTTATTTATATGGGACTAGCTTAAACCTATATTTTTATGGAACTCGCTTAAACCCGCGGCTTCGCACGCAATAATAATAACTGCCGTAAAACATCGTTACGAATAAAGCCAATATTGAAAAATTTAACTGAAGACTTGGCTGTATGGGCTTAATTTTCTTTGCGGTCTTTTCTAGATTTTTTAGTTTTTCCTTGATTCATACACCAAACACTACTTATATTCCAAATTTGAAGCTTCTAGGTCTGCTAGAAGTGCCTTAGAATTTTGATGATCGGTGAGTCAGTGAGTGACAAAATTAAGAAATTTGACCCGTTATAATTCTTAAAATACTGGTTCAAATTGAATGAAATTTGAAATATACCGTGTCTTTACAATGCCTGCATGGTTACTGAAAATTTCAGTCTTCTAGTTTTATCCACAACGAAGTTACAGGGGGTCGAAAATGGTCTGAATTGCTTCGAGAAAAGGATGGTACGGCCGTGACGCTTTTTTGCTCGACTTGGTGGGGGCACTGCCGTGCCCCCAGATGTGACTATAGTAACCCATTCCGATTTTGATTCTTTCTCATATTCTCTTAGCAGACCAATTGTAAAGACCAGAAGATATTTTTAGGGTTCCGAACCTCAAAAGGTCAAAAACTAAAACCTTATATGATCACTTTGTTGTTCGTTTGTCTGTCGGTCCCTTTATCTTGGGAACGCAAGGAGGTACCGGTTTAAAATTAAAAATCATAATCATCTTATAACTACTCAGATCTACAGTCGATTGAAGCTGGGAAAAAATCAAACTTCTAAGTGGACGTAAAAAAGGGCCGTTTTTGCTGCAAAAACGTATATTTTGACACTAGCTAGGAAATCTAAATTTATAGGGTACTTTCCGTTGACAAGTGATATTGTCATAAACCACAAATACAGGAAAAAATAAACAACAACACATACAAGCCTTTTCCAAGGAACGGGGTTAAATTTTATGGTGAGTTAATAAGGCAGTTTCCAACAAGTCAAATCAGATACTTTTCTAAACGTACAAACAAACATTTTCTATGGGATTTATATGAAATAAAGACGAATGACGTCATAGTTTCTTGGAGTTAACCGTTCCTTTACCGCAAATATCAGACACAATAGTAAGAAAATGAACGTGGTCTTGACCGGTAGTTTCTTGGAGTTAAATAGCGTTCTTAATATCAGTTTTTCTGCAATAACATCTCTAAATCTAAAATCACGTTGAAAATGGATATGATCAATGACATGTGACATTACTTTGAGACATATTATTTTATTAACAGTACCATATAATTTATTTTTTACCTAGGAAACTACCTAATTATGTCATGTGGGGTATCTTCTGATCTTTCTTAGTTGCATTTGTTCCATTATTAAGTTCAATTGAACTAGTGGAACAAATGAGTCACACTTGTTCCATGGAACAAAAACGCAATGGTACTAGTGGGAATCATCCGAATTTCAAGTCAAGAAACATTTCAGATATCTCCAGTGGAGCTGGAGAACGTCATCCGCCAGCATCCTGGAGTGCACGATGTAGCGGTGACTGGCATCCCAGATCCAGAGTGTGGGGATCTGCCTGTGGCGTGCGTCGTTAGACACCCGGACAGTGACGTTACAGCTCAGGACATCAAGGACTTGGTTAAAGGTACCTATGTAAAGAAAGCTATAGGACATTGGCATTGTTACTGAAATTTATTGCCCACTACGCGTATCTATACAACGTGGAAGGGCCATTCCCGTAAAAAAATCGAACCATGGGCTATACTAGACCACTATAGTATAATGGAATTAAGACCATACCTGAATTTTTCGGGGTCCAGTGGCGCCCCCATTTTAAATAAATCATTTGAAAGGAAATGATGATATCATTTAAAATTCTGTCTTGACCAAGCTCTAGATACCCCTGCAAAGTATTTTTAAAACTGCTGCTACGCACATTGCGAAAAACGGCCACTTTTGGCTAATGTGCGTAGAAAAGCTTCACGTTCTTACTTTAAAGTTCATAAAATAGTTTGAAGTGTTATCTAGAGCTTGATCAAGATCCAATTTTAAATTATATCTCCGTTTCCTTTCAAATTATTTTTTTCAAATGGGGGCGCCGCTGGACCCCTGAAAATTAAAGTAGTTAAACAAATTTTGGCATTTCAAAATTTACTTAGCAATTGTGTAACAATGCGGCTGTGGTTTTATCTGTCGTGTGGGGCTTGAGACGTCACACCTAGTACTAACGTTAGTCTGCATTTTTAACCGACGTCACTGCTTCCGTGGTGTAGTGGTTAGAGCGTGTGACGAGGTCCGCACTGGCGCTTCCCTCCTCACCCCGCTCTCCACCCCGCGCGGCCCATATAAATACGGAGGCGTGAGGAGTCTCGTCCTCTTTCGACCACCACTGGACGCCGGGCTGCTTCAAAGTTGAGTACTTTTGGAAAACTCTTCTGGAACAACGAATCTCGTGGCTGTGAACCTACGACCCTTACCTGTGACTACTTTCGGCACTCATTGAATAATTGCTAAAAATTAAATTAAAGAATTTAGTCTTTTTAAATATTGTTTCTTTCAAAATAATCTTATCGTCACAAGCGTTCGGCTCATACCCGGAGGTCGCGGGTTCGATTCCCAGCGGGGGCAACAACTTTGTGTTGTTGTCCTAGTTTGGTTAGGGCATTGCAGGCTGATCACCTGATAGTCTGAGAAGAAAGATGATCCGTGCTTCGGAGGGAACGTTAAGCCGTTGGTCCCGGTCACTGTCTTTGACATTGGTCGTTACCTAAAACCATGTCATTAAGGCGGTTTAAAAACTCTGACACTAGTGTTAGTCACTAACACACACGATAAGAAGAAGACCGACGTCCCAAAAAGTAGGAGGTTATCAATTCGTCACGATAATTTTTTTCATGTATGTTAACATACAACGAAGATTGTTCGAACAGAAGATCGAATTGGAATATTCCTTTTTGTTTGATAGGGTATACTTGTCAGGTTCCATAGAAATTTTATCAAAGTCGGTTGTGTAGTTTTAGGGTTAAGTCGGTTTTTAGTTTTGAAAATTATATATAAAGAAAGAAATATTATAAATAAAGAAAATGCGAAAGTGAGTTTGTATATTTGTTTGTTTGTTACCACTTCACCCACTTTTTCAACCACTTAACCTATATCCTTATCCTTACTAATATTATAAATGCGAAAGGGAGTTTGTATATTTGTTTGTTTGTTACCACTTCACCCACTTTTTCAACCACTTAACCTATTTAGATGAAATTTGTTATGGATATAGTTGAAGCCCAAGAAAAGACTAGGATAGTTTTTATCCCGAAATTCCCACGGGGAGCGAAGCCCACGGGCACAGCTAGTTATGTATAAAGCTATGTACTACTTCTTATGATAATGGTACTTTACAGATTCGCTGTCAGACTTCAAGCAGCTCCGAGGAGGGGTGATATTCGTTACCGACATCCCAATGACGGCGTCGACCAAAGTGCACCGACGGAAACTCAAAGAGATGGCTCTAGCTATGGACAGGGAATAACCAAGGAGTTGGGAGAGATGTCACAAACAAAATATGTTTCAGTTTTCTTTAAAAATACATTTTTGCACATTGCAATACTGAAAAGACATGAGCTCTTTCACAGTACAGCTGGAAAAACTAAAACACCTGGAATAGGGATGTTGACTGGGTCAAAAAATACTATTTTATTTAGTACGTCAATTAGACTATCCGAAAATAATGGTTTTTTTTTTCGTTCAGCAAAGTACTTAGAAAAAATTTACAGCTCATCGAACTTTCGGAGTAGGGGCGATTTACGTCATCGTATTGTGTAAATCGTGCTCGATTGTTCATGCGAAATTTAAATTGTAAATTAAATTGTAATTATTTGTTAATTAGAAAATAGAAAAAATACGCACTTATACAATATTTTATACTCGACTTAATGAGCCGAAACATTTTTTAGTCCGCATCCGTATTTGTTGCAGGTTAAGAATCGAATCCAGGACCTATATGCACCTATTTAGGTAAAATGTCAATGAATTTTTATTATATAAATATAATTAGTTAAATGTTATGTGTATACAACGTGGAAGGAACATACCCGTAATCAATTAAACCACGGGCTATATTAGATCACTATAGCATAATAAAATAAAAACAATAGTGAAAAAACAAAATAAAAATCGGCATTCCCACACAAATTGCTGCACACTTTAGTGGAAATCATGAAGTTAGAGGGTATGGAAATGCCAATTTTTTTGTTCTTTTACTGTACGTGGCGTAGTGGTCAACATGCCAGTCTGCCACCCAGAGGTCCCAGGTTCGATCCCCGGCCAGGGCAAGTTGGAAAATGGCCTTTTTCAAATTGTCCTGGTCTTGGATGTTTATATATATATGTTAACGGAAATGTATAAAACTTAGGAATTGTTTACAATACCTAGATATGTATACAATCCCAAGCTAATAAGGAAATTTATTAAATATTGTTTCAAAGATTATGTAATACACACATATTCTAGGAAATGTATAAATTTCCTAGGAATTGTATACATTTCCAAAATCGTATTAGGAAATGTTTATAACGAATGCTTTCTACGAATAAAATGAGTAAAACGGGAGCTAGCGACTTAAGCTTAGGGCGAAAATAACACAGATACAAAAAAATCTTTGCCACAGAGTGTAGGTTAGGTTCGTTAGGTTTCCTGTGACCAAAACACGAGCGAGCGAGCGACTCTAGCTTAGAGCGAAACTAATACATACACAAAAACAACTTTGCCGCGGAGTGTAGGGTAGGTTCGTTATGATGATACCGTTCTTGGTACCAATTTGATAGGGATTTATTACATTTCCGACAGCTACTTAGGAAATGTATATATTACCTAGGATATGTGTCTAATATAAATTAATTCACACATTTCCGGGCGGTTTTAGGAATTATATACATTTCCTAGGAATTGTATACAATGACGGATTACACACATTTCCGGTAACATATATACCTATTTGTTATAAAATATATTATCGTTGAGTTAGTTTCCCATAACACAAGTCTCAAACTTACTTTGGGGTTAGCTCAATTAGTGTAATTTGTCCATATTTATTTATTTATTGTTATTTTAATTTCATTATGTCACCTATTATAGCCCGTAATTCGGTTTATTACGGGAAGGTCCCTTTCATTTTGTATATATTTTGTCGTCTGTACATTAAATAAATATTGTATTAACTAGTTAAATAGATCAACTTTTCATATCATGAGATAAGAAGTTTCACAATTTGTTGCACCTAAGTAGATTTATTAGTCTTATTAAATTAAATAATGACAATTTTGTGCATATGAAATAAATAAAAATATTTATGATTACGTCTTATTACAAAATGCGTACTAACTTTTGTACTAATTTTAGTTTAAACCATTATCTGTCCACAAGAACTTATATCTTAAATCAACAAGTACCTAAGTACCTATAAAAGTTTGTAATAAGATGGAATATTTATTGTTACACTGTGATAATATCGTAAAGATACGCATTGATACATTATGTGATGATCTGTATTAAGAAATTAATAATAATAGTTTTATCAATATGTTTAATAAAATGATGTTTAAAAGTTTGTTATTTTTCTTACTCGCCTTACGCACCTCTATCATGGAAAATCACACATGTCATAACGTCACAAAGCGTCACATATGTCACCTCTTCTGCTGTTAACAGTCTAGACAACTGTACTATTTCTAGAAAATTGGCGGTATAAATAGCTTACTCTGGAAAAGACATACTAGACCTAGAAGTTTTTAATAAACATTCTTATCTTCGATTGATCCCAACTTCTCAACGAATATTATTAATGCGAAAGTGAGTTTATACATTTGTTTGTTTGTTACCTCTTCACGATTCAACCACTGAACCTATATAGACGAAATTTGGTATGGATATAGTTTAAGACTCAGGTAAGGACATAGAATAGTTTTTAACCCAAAATTCCTATGGGGAGCGAAGCCCGCGGGGACAGCTAGTAATTGATAAAACGCAAAATCGAGATATTCTGGAATAAATTTTAAACTAGTTTGGTCGAATACGTCCGATTAAAACCATGCATAAATCTTACTGACTAAAAACAAATAATATTAAAATGTTTATTTTTCAAAACAGGTACTTTTATGCATATTATAATTTCTTTCTGTAAAATATTTTAAATTCAATTGTGAGAAACAGTTTCAATTCATCCTGAACTACTTGATAGTTAATGTACTCCTAGTACCAAAGATAATATAATTACAATAACTTAAGTATGTAATACGAATAAAATTAGTTTCTCTTTAGGGTTGATTGCATATTGCATACGAAGTCTAAGCAGCTATCGAGTCAAGTAATCATCTGGTTACTATGAAGAGATGTCAATTTTTTATTGTATTTTGATTAGAGAGACTCCAAGGAATCTATTGTACTCAAAGATTAGAATATACAAGTAGTGAAAATCGTAGAACTAAAGTCACTGACACAGCCCAGCGGATTAGCTCGTTGAAATAGCTGTGGGCGGTACACATAGCTCGACGAACCGATGGCCGATGGGGCAAAAAGGTTCTCGAATGGCGACATCTTACTGGCAAGCGGAGCGTAGAACACCCACCCACAAGGTGGCCTCATCAAGGTCGGTGGAAGGCGCTGGATGCAAGAGGCTCTAGATCGGTCATTTTAGAAATCCTTGGGAGAGGCCTATGTCTAACAGTGGACGTTAAGCGGCTGAAATGATGAAGTAGTGATTGAACTTGACCTACGTTGACGTGTTCTATGATGTAACTTCACACACCTATGCCACATACTTTTAAGGGGTCAGTTAAGGCCATAATATTGGACAACTTTCTTTATAGAGAATAGAGAACATTCAGCAACAATTTACAAAAAAAATAATAATAATATTCAGTTTGTTTTTGAATATTATGGACTTTATACAGATCAGGATAAAACAATTTTTTTAGCTCATTAAGTAGAATAATCAAAAGCGCGGTATACGTATTATTTTATTTTTTCTGAAAGCAAATATTGACGAAGATCGATGCATTTAAATTTCGCGTGACATGACGATGAGAATACGATTTTCAACGGAAGGTGACGTAAATCGCTCCCTCCGAAACGTCTATGCCCTGTATCTCGGTGATTTTTTTCTACTTTGTTAAACAAAAAAATATGGGTACCTACATATTATAATGATAAGTATATTTTTTACCCACTCCACATCCCTATTTTATACAGGGTCCACATCATAACAATTTTTTTTTATTCATTACAACAAACAATTCTCAACAGATTATAACAATGCTAGCTTCAACCTGCGACTTTATCTACGTGGGAGTCGAAATTAGATGGTTTTTATCCTATTCAGTAATTATAACATACGAATTATTATGTCTAAATGTTTGATTGCTTATAAAATAAAACAATATTTATTATAGGTTTGACAGACTTTGGTCTCGTTCCCTTTATTTGCTTCAGCATGGCCTAGGTAGCAGGTCACCCCATTTCATCCCTCTACGGGTTTAATTTTGAAAAATTCTGAAGAACGGGCTTACTCCTGCGAAGTTTCGAATAAAATGGTCATCTTTTTTTCCATACAAACTTTGGACCCTGTTTCACCACTTAGGGGACGAGTTTTGAAAAATCCCTTCTTAGGGCACCCCTAAAACTTATAAGAAACCTATGTGCCAAATTAGAAGTCTCTAATCCCAGCAATTTGGCCTGTGCGTTGATACATAAGTCAATCACTTTTGCCTTTTATGTATATAAGGAACTTATGTGCCCAATTTAAAGTCCCTAAACCCAGCGGTTTTATCACATGTGCGTTTTTATATTTAAAAGACCTAAACAGTGTCAGTGATTTGAGTATTATAGTAAACTACTTATAATGCAAATTGTAGCTAAGGAGAAAAAAGAAAAAAAATATCTGTTCATATCCGTTGCAAAGATAATATACCTAATTACTTATTCGTTGAGGGAAAACTAGTGAGTGAGGAAATAAACAAACAAAATTTGTTGATCTAATGATATAACGACGGTAAGTAGGTACTAATTGTGACCAATGGGCTGAGTTTTAGCTTAAACTTATTCTTTAATTAAAGTATTCAAAGATATATTACTAATATTTTGTAATTATTCTTACCTACCCTGTAGTTCTAACTCATCGCAAGTAGTGTTGGTCTGTTTTTAGATTGAATGCAAAGTCGGTAGGTCAAATGTACAAGTGAGGAGTTTAGCGGAGTGGTTGATCTACTTTTTTGTTTTCATCATAGGTATTTAAGTGGTATTTAACGCTACGCACTGCGCAATCGACATACCTTGTATAAAACCGGCTTGCGAACCGTCCTACCTGACGAAGTAGGTACTTGCCTCATTGACTTAATATCCTGATTACCTTAAGGGGTGTGACCATCCACAGTAATTCGCCATCTAAAATAATTGACCAAGTGCGTGTCGGGCCACGCGCAGTGTAGGGTTCCGTAGTTCCGAATGCCAACTTTGAGTTTATGCCACTAAAAACGTTCTAAAACGAATTATCTATTAAATTTGTATGAAATTACTTTTACCGAGTACATTTTATAAGTTGATCGCCTATAACTATTTAATTTGTATACCCTACTTAGCTCTGATAGTTTTCCTTTAAACTACATTAAATATACTATAGCTGTGAGTTTTTTCACGTAGCCATATATAACCGTTTAGCAGATAGAGGGGGAGGACACTTGCCTCCAACAAAAATTTGCACTTTAAACCCAAATATTTCAGAAACGGATCCCTAAATCGAAAAATGGTGTTAAGAAACTTACAATGTTTTTAAAAGACCTATTCAACGACACCCCACATAAGGTATTTGTCGAGAAAAAAAATATTGACTACCTTACTTGTATGGCAGCTAACGTAAAAAAAATATTTTTCCACATTTTATTTTACGACTTTTTCGCCATGATTAATTTACATATCCATGCCAAATTACAGCCTTCTAGTACTTATAGTTTCTGAGTAGGACTGCGGACGGACAGATAGACAGACAGACAGACATGGCGAAACTATAAGGGTTCCTTGTTTACTACAAAACCCTAAAAACGGATGCAAATTATTTTTTGTGTATATTCAGTAGTTACCTCTTTGTGACATACGGAAATCCATTTATTTTTGCCACATAATCGTTACTGTGTGATTTTTTATACAATGACACGACAAGAGATATGGCTCTTCGAGCGACAGTATGCGCGCTACTTGTCAGCGACGGTCGGCGACCGTCGGCGACCTGTGTCGCACGACAGTTGCCGAAACTGTCGCGGGCATACTGTCGCTCGTCTGTAAGAGCCCCTAATTATGAGAAGGAAAAAGAAAATCAAGCCAAAATATAGAAGAATGGTATAATTTGTACTTTGTATTTTTATAACATGGTACAAATCTCAGTCTGGGAGAAAAGAAAAACTTAGAATGTATCAGCTGCCTCTCTTCCCGCGCAGATCGTAGTAGTCGATCGAGGGAAAGGGAGGAAAGCAACCCATTACAATTTTGATTCCATTTTAGGGTTCCGTACCTAAAGGGTAAAAACGGGACCCTATTACTAAGACTGCGCTGTCTGTCCGTCTGTCCGTCTGTCTGTCACCAGGCTGTATCTCAAGAACCGCGATAGCTAGACAGTTGAAATTTTCACAAATTATGAATTTCTGTTGCCGCTGTAACAATAAATATACTAAAAACAAAACAAAATAAATATTTAAGCGAGGCTCCCATACAACAAACGCGATTTTTTATAGATAACGGTACGGAACCCTTAGTGCGCGAATCCGATTCGCACTTGGCCGGTTATTTCACCTTCTCGTTCCCAACACGCTAAACGTGGCCTTCGATTCTGCTAGAGCCTTAAATTACAAAATGCTCAGTCTCCACCATTAGGAATAAAGACGTGGTAGTGTATAGGTATATATGTACAAATCTAAGTAAGTTTTTACAACTTTTTCAGCATGACTAATATACATATTCATGCCAAATTGCACCTTTATAGCTAATAGTCTCTGAGCAAAACAGCGGATCAACAGACAGACAGACATGGCTAAACTATAATTATTTTTAAAAGTAAATAACTTCAACCATACCTTCCGCCAACGAGTAGTTTTTTCGTGGATTTTCGATAGTTCGTCAACAAATTTAAATATATTAAGTTGCATGGACGAATTATATTAGTAAGTCATGAATAAGAATTTCAATTGAATAATCCGTGTATTATCAATTGACGCGGCGCGGACGCTTCAGTCGGTTTAGGGATCCTTGTCTCTAATTATCACTTTCATTTTCTTTTACTTTAATTGAAATTTTCCTACTTTGATCATGTTTGCATTATATCTACACTAAGTGTGTTTTACTTACTTACAAACAAAATAGCCACGTGTAGTTTAGGGTTCTATTGTTACGAAAGCCGAAATTGACTTCACGCGAGTAAAAATGCCAAAAAACCTAATTTTCTATTGAATTTGTATGAAATTTTCCTTTTCCGAGTACATTTTTAAGTTGTTCGTCTATCGATATGGAATTTGTTATAAACAGTAGTAAGGTCCGTTTAGGCGGGTAATACAATTGTTTAGGGAGGGGGGGGGGGGGACACGCACTTGACTTCTCTAAGAAAAATTACTCCCACTTTACATGTATAGAGCTAACATAAAAAATTCAAGATTTCATTTTACTTCTTCTTTTTGACACACAGACAGACATACATGGCGAAACTATAAGGATTCCTACGGAATTACTACGGAACTCTTAAAATTAAGTCTGAAATCATATTTTACAAGTACCTTAAGAATTTGAAATATTACACCTCTATAAGTTATGTAAATCCCTCAGTAAGAAATGCAGAAAATATTATTTCATGAATATCTATAGTAGAAATAAGTAGATCATTCAAATGCTTTTAAACACCTTGCATGCAATGCCCACAAAAAGTTAAAATTCCACAAAAATATGCGGAACCATCGACGCGTGAAGAACTTGTTCTTGACCGTTATGTATTACTATTAGAATGTACTGTGTTGACGTTGATTCGATTCAGTCAGGTTAACCATACCTTCGAGTGGAGACGTGCGGCGTTACCTAGTGTACATACTATAATAGTATTTTCATTTCAAATAACTGGCAATAGGTGTAGGCCTTGAACCGGGAAACAATGGAACAATTGGATCAGTTTTTAGGAAGAAAATACAAGCTCACATCAGGCGATACCAAGAACTTCGAAGAGTATTTGAAATTTATAGGTGAGTGAGTCTTTTCGAGTTTTATTCTACATCACAAGAACCATAACAGCGGCTGGGGACAGAGCGGGATGGCGCAGGAAAAGGGAGGCTATGCCCAGCAGTGGGTTGCAGAGAAGTTGATAATGATGATGAACCAGAAGACCAGAGAACCAGATATTTTTCACCCGACTGTGTCAGATGGAGGGATTTTGATGACTTTATGAGGCACCATGCCACATAAGTTTAGTTTTTTACTTAGAATTTTATTTAGTTATTACATTTAGTTTTTAGTTCAATAATTACGGGTTTTTCTTTGAAATAAATAAATAAAGATGAAGGGTTATGTTTTTCGAGTGTATGAATATTTACTTCTATGGGACGCTCTGCAGCCAGAGCGGGTCAAAGATTTCAGTTCGAGAGGTATCGTTAGGAATGTAAAAAATTTCACAAAGCAAAATAGCGAACTTCCGGTTTTTTTAAACAGGCGGCTTTTTTTGTTTTTATAATAATCCGTTACTCGGCCAAGGTTATTACGGTCTATTGTTGTATGAGCTCATTTCTGGGGATCTCTCTCTTATAGAGTGTGTTATTAACTGACACTGACTTCAGATTTTTTTAAGCTGGCTACAAGTATGTGACGTAGCTTAAATTCAGTAAAAGTATATTGATAGGGATAAAAATACCGCCCGAGTGCGCGTCGGGTCACGCGCATTGTATAGTTCCGTAGTTACAAATGCCGACTATGTTAGAGCGACTAAAATTATTTAAAAAACTATTTTTTCCCTTTCTGAGTACCTACTTTTTATAAGCCTATAACTTTGTGTAGTTTACTACTGCCGTTTTTTTCACGGTTCTATATACAACCGTTTAGTAGAAAGTGGAGGACATTGAACTCAAAAAATTGCACATATTTCAGAAACAGATCCCAAAATTGAAAAATGATGTTCACAAGCTTACAATATTTTAAATACCTATTCAACGATATCCCATACAATGGGTTAGTCGAGAAAATTGGGTCCTACTAAACAAGTATGGGAATTACAATAAAAAAATCAAGCTTTTTTTTACAACTTTTTAGGCATGACTAATATACATATTCATGCCAAATTGCACCTTTATAGCTAATAGTCTCTGAGCAAAACAGCGGATCAACAGACAGACAGACATGGCTAAACTATAATTATTTTTAGGGTTCTGTAGTAAACAAGCAAACCCTTAAAACGAATCAAATACTTTAGTTTTCTTCCCAGTAAAAACTTTGTGTTTCTTTAAAAAATAGGCCTATATTGCAAGTGAAAAAACCGGCAAACGAGTCCAACAGTCATTAGGTTATATCATAGAGCGGTTATTAACCTTTAACCGATTGAGTAATACGTGGGTGACTGCTGCAATGACCATATCTGATGCAAAATATTCCAAACGATAGGCCCTAGACTCTTTATTTTTTATTGATTTTAATAATTACATATGTATTAATCAATACATATTTATTAATTAACTGTAAGAAGCGTTTTCAACAAAAAGAAATGTGACAAACAAGTAAACACGCGTAACACAGTAACACTTAGATATATGTATATCTAAGTGTTACGCTATTTACTTATTTAGGTTTTATATCATTAAGGTCATATAAGCCGTGTGGTTTCCGGCAGAGTAGAATAGGGCCACCCCAAATCCTCCCGTGGATGTCGTAGAAGGCGACTTAGGAAATACAAGCTAAAAAAAGCTTATAAACATCAGTGAGACCTCTTCAACCCGTTTGGCCAGCGAGGAGAGTGTAGGCCAAGTCCTCTGGCTGCTCTGGCCAAGTATGGCTCTGGTAGTACAGAGATGGTCGTGCTCCTGCAGTGGAGACTAAAAGACCTGATGATGATGATGAAAGGTTATGATAATGTCGCAAGCTGATCGTGCCGTGTAGCTTCCGGTCTGGAATAGGAACTCTCCATCTCTTGGTGTGGATGTCGGAAAAGGCGACTAAAGGAGTGAGCATAATTATCTCGTATTACAACTGCATTCCTAAGGAGGGTTAACGTCAGGTAACCGGTAACCGGTTTTTCAACTATTTTTTCTCTATTTTATGGTGATCATTGACTTTCATGCTTGGGGAAGGATAAGCGGGAAAACGCACCCCGGGCTCCGAAAAAGCATGACAGGTTGTTCTTTGTCTGTTTTTCGTGTGAGTAAGTGGCCAACACTGGTGTCAGATTTTTCAGGCTGCCTCAAGGCATCTGACATAGCTTGACGACTGCCATGCAATGATGACAGCCGTGACCAACGGCTTATACGTGCCTTCCAAAGCACAGAGCGTCTCGATAAATTTGTGGCATGCCAGGTGAGGATGAAGAAGAATGTCGTAAGGAGACCTACATTCACATAGGCAGGTCGCGATGTGCTATATATTGTCCTAAAATCCTCCTGGCTCTAAATGTGGCGCAGCAGACATCCCCTGATTTCATTCAACCATTTTATGAACTACCATCGGGTCACATGAAAAAGCTTAAATGGACTTCGAATTGAGGAAGCCCGGCGCAAGCATAATTTAGCCCGGTGGCGGTTTATTGAGCAACTGCAACAGTGTGTGGTCATAACAACTACACAATGCCACACTTTATCTCCTGCACATGCCCCACCAGCTCCTCTAAGCGCGACCTTCATGAGGCCTCAGACAACGTTGTGACAGTGGGAATCTACTGTAGTGAAAAGAATTGGTTTTGTTCTGAGCTTTCGACACGAGAAGTAGAAGCATATTGAGATTTATCATTTAAACAAAACGGAAAAACACTACGATGCGCCCAGCCATATTGATTAAATTTGGCGATAACTAGTTTGGGCATATCGATCAATACGTTGTAAATAATATACGTCGATTTTTAATCTCTTATTATGAAACGCAGACTAACTTTGTTACTAGGTTGAAACCATTATTCGACCAAATCATGTTGACATTTTCAGATGCGAATAGCATATTACTAGATGTCACCTTGATTTGGTCGTATAATGGTTTAAACCTAGTAACAACGTTAAACAATTAAACAAGCTGTTTTCGCGGCAGAGCGTGCCAAACAAATAAACGGTAATTTTTCATCGGTTTTGGAGTTAGTCCGGTTTTTATAATACCTAAGACGGTTAGGGTTTATTGCATGATGAATTTTTGCATAGATGCAGTACTAAATAGTGCTCAAACTAAATAACTAGCACAAACCGCGGAGCAGATATACCAGATAAGTGAAATCGCGAACCCTATATCTCGGCAACCCCTTGACAGATTTGGTTTATGTTTAAACTTAAAAATTTTACTGAAAATATCTATATGCCTGATGAATTTCATGAAGCTCAGTCCAAAACTACTCGAGTTATCGTCGAAAAAACATGCATACAAATGCCGGATTGTTCAAACAAAATCGAAGACCGTTCGCTTCGCTTGCTCGTTCAACAAAATAATGGAATGGTGAAAAAATATAATGGTGAGTGTGATTATATCAAGACCAAAAAAAAAAAATATATTTTCCATGGTGCAGTTGACCGGACTACGGCAGATTTGTTTACTTCCATAGCTTATTTAAAATACGTTGATCGTCACTGATTTGCTTATTTTATACTTCTTACCTAAACTTCTTCTTACTAGCACTATTTAAAGTGTGACGCACAATAATTTGCATAATAGGAGTCGGTGAGGAACTCGGGGTAACGCACACACCCGGCGTGTGCGTTACTAGCACTTCGCAAGTTCAGCGACACGGGCGTAGACCGCACTTGGCTGGGTGACCATAAGTGAAATAAAAATTTCTCGTGCTCCTCCGTGCTTCGGAAGGCACGTAAAGCCGTTGGTCCTGGCTGTCGTCATTGAATGGAAATCATCAAGCTATGTCAGATGGCTTTAGGCCGCTTGAAAGATCTGGGGGTTTACTCCATCAATAATTTCATTGGTTTTGAACTTTATTTCAATGTCATAAGGTTTTTAATGTGGGAGCTATTCTCACTCGGTTTGATTAAGGGATAAAATAATACGATACTCATTCGAAAGTGACGACCTATGTCAAAACAAATTAGACTTTAGGCTGCGTTTCCACTGAAGCGGAGCAGAGCGGAGAGGAGCTTAGCGGTGCATGAATTGATCAATCACAATGCTCGATATCTCCGCTTCGCTGTTTCCATTGAAGCGGAGCGGAGATGTCGAGCATTGTGATTGGTCAATTCATGCACCGGTTAGCTCCTCTCCGCTCTGCTCCGCTCATTGTATATTTCTGCTCAATGTTGCTTGACACTGAAACGCGTATTCGCATTTCGTTCGTCTTGCGTACCGCTTTTAAGGTAACCCCCCTGATACCAGTGTTGCCTACACACACAAAAATCAAATGAAAACAAATAGGAGTCTGAAGGTCAGCCTATTTATCGAGGTCATAAATTAAAATAATGAATACTTAATCTAAAAAAATTCCGGTAGGTGTAGTTTATCTCACGTGGAGTAGGTAAACATAACGATAATATGATTTTGCCATAAAAGTCTTAAGACTAGGTTATGTTGCGAAAATAAAACAGATTAATAAAAATTACATAATCATGGAAAAGTTGTAAAATGTATTTACTTAAAGCCCCTTATTATCAGTGGATTACAAAAGGATAAGTCTGACAGCAAAGCTCTACAAGCTGCACCGATATAGATAGTGTCGCTGACACTGCGCAGTCAGGGAAAAGTAGGTATATAATAAGTAGGTACTTACTTATATTTTGGCTTTTTTATATAATCCACTCGTTTCCAACGAGACAAATCAGTTACTTCCTACCATTTTTAAACAAACATTTTCTTACAGTATTTCTATGAACCTATTACAAAATTGTAACGTTATAGTTTCTTAGTGTCAGATAGCGCTATTCTTCATTAAAAATCTAAAATCACGTTGAAAATAGCTATGATTAATACCATAGACATTTATAAATCTATGATTTTTACATTATTTAATTTATTTTTGACAAAGGATACTACAGTACTGTGAGAACTCCACCTGTCCCAGCTAGTAATGGTGTGTTCCCAAGAGACTAAAAGAACCAGAGAATAAATATATATTTATTATACAATATAACTGATAAAAGAAATTACAACACACATACATACATACTATCACGTCTTTATCCCTAATGGGGCAGACAGAGCATTTTGGGTCTTGCGGTTCTATGCAGAGCCCAGGGCCGCAAGATCCAAAAGCCACTTTTAGCGTCATGTGGGCGAGAAGATTTTACAAGTACCTACTAAGATATGTTATTCGTATCAGAAGTGAAAGTGCAATGAGTCAAAAATAATGAGCAAGGAATGTCTGGAATTTAAAATTAAATTTAGGACAGAATGAAATTTGAAAATAATGAAATGATACAAAGGAGGTAGGCAAGAACATGAAGGATGGTGCTTATTGCAACATCGTTACAATACAATACAAATGAACTTTATTGCACCGTAATATACATACAAAAATTACAAAAACAACAGGAAACAATACGAGTATGTCGGCAACCTTCGGATTAAAAAAAATTAAACAGGGTGGGCGCAGTAATACTACCCAGTTCTATGTGAACTGAGCTGTGCGTACTAGCTCCTTTCCGTGGGTAAGGGATAAATAAATAAATAAATAATTAAATAAATAAATAAATAAATATATAGGGACAAATTATCTCGTCCTTGTCCAACTCCGGGTTTTAAACTACAACCATATCAAATTTCATTTAAATCGATTTAGCAGTTGTTGAGTTATAAATAGTGTTACTAACCCAATTTTGTTTTATTTATAACGATTTTAACTTCAAAATATAACGTTATATAATTACATTACTTATATGAAATAAACAGGCAATAATAGTCTTAAAAAAAACTAAAAAGGCAATAGTTAGAGTTGTGGTTATGTAAATGTTGTTACCATATAAAAAAAATTTAGGCTTCAAAATATCTAATACGACGTATTTAAATAATTAATTTATGCTCTATTTTTAAACTAGGCTAACAAACAACATTATAATTCGATCGTTTCATAATTATTATGTTGTTGTACATTCCACATAGAAATATCTCGATGGCAATCAATTAACATAATTTTGTAGTAGTCAAAGTAAATAATGTTATAAATAGAAACGCTATACAGACACTCATGTATAGGGTTTCTATTTATAACTTTATTTCCTTATTATGTTTATATTCTTTTTTATAGATACAACTTTGGAGGCGCAAAAACGAACTGCTAAGATGCGTGGGCGTTACGTATAATGTGTACCAAACTGTACGTATTACGTAACAAGGGCACGTGTACAATAAAAATATTCTAGAAATACTTTTTTGTATCATAAAAGGCATACGTTCGCATTTATTATAATTAATTATACTAAAGTTCAAGACCAAACAGTTAAAAAACTGTGTAAAAAACTTTTATGTTTTATTTAAGGCCGGATAGTACTGGTTAAGTACATTATATATATATATATATATATATTTGAGGAGATATCTTTACCATGGCTCGGTGCTTAGGCGGGAGTGTGCATTACTAGCGCTTTTGTGAGAAAAGCCACATCGGGCGTGGTACGCACATGGATGGGTGACCACAAGTATAAAAAAATTTCAAGCTCCTCCGTGCCTTCGAGTCCTTCGAAGCACGAACAAATGCTTCGAAAAGTGCTTGGTCTCGGTTGTCATCATTGTATGGCAGTCGTTAAGCTATGTCAGATACCTTTAGACACCAGATTTGGCCACTTACACACACGAAAAACAAGCAGTATATTAATTATACTTAGCATGTATATGTAGGCCTCTACCAGACAAATACCAGATGAATCGCAAAATAATCTAGTTTGGGTATTTGCGCATTTCTGTTATTGCTGGGACAGAAGTGTTGCAAGAATTAGTACCAAATTTATAATACAAGATTAGATTTAGATTATATTATTTGTATCAACTATACAAAGACTGATTTGTTTCAAAACTTAAGTAAATTACCTCATGTAAAAAAACACATGTAGTAACAAACACAGCTTAGCTTCACTCAACACCTTTCTCAGCTTGCACTTCTTCATCCAACTTCCGACACTCTATGGTTTTAAGGAATACTTGCATTGGTATTTTCTTTCTGTTCAAAAAGGATTTGTTACCAGTACGACAGATATATATGGCAGATTATAGATTTTTCCTGCGACATAGTTATATTATATTCCTTAAGTAACATACAGTGTAATACTTTCGCAAAAAATAACGATCTCCTTGATAATTTAGTATAACACTCAATGTACATATCTTATCTTATACCTTTAAACGAGCAATTCTTGCATATTTATTTATTTATAAATTTCTGTGATCTCGAAAACGGCTCTAACGATTTCGCTGAAAATTGGTATATGGGGGTTTTCGGGGGTAAACAATCGATCTAGATTAGTCTTATGTTTGGGAAAGCGCGTGTTTTCGAGTTTTCATGCGTTTTTCCTTCCTTCCACGCAGAATATGTTCGCTAATTTTGTCCTATCGGGCGCTATCCGTCTGGCCCAGCGGTTACGCGGACCGCTAGAAAGAGTGTTACGGGTTCGAATCCCACTTATGTTCAAGTTTATATTTTTATTTTTTATTTTTATTGTTTTTAGACAGGTTTAAAAAAATGTAGTTAATGTTAGAGATGGAACCGAGCAAAGCTCGGTTGCCCAGGTACTTATTGTATAAATGCAGTAGACACATATAGGTATGTAAAGGTATTATGTCAACCGATATGGCCCCTAGTATTAGTAGATAGTACTTAGTCATTTTGTGCAAATGATAAAGAGTATTAAATGTGGTTTTTGGAGCGTGGTGATAAATGTGCTATCTATAATCCTTAATTGATTTAATTTATTTATTTATTGCACGCCTTATAACCGCAGCGTTGAGGTAGTGGTGCTCTTCTCTAAAAATATCAGGGTCAAGCATTTTTCTGGACTTTATATTTCACAATAATATTATGTAGTACAAAGATAAGTATATACAACGAGCCTTTTATAAAAAAAAAAACACATTTACCCCTTGTAGAAAATATTTATCAAGAAAATATATAAAAAAATGATTTATATAAAAAATTTATTATGGTCAAGTTAACACCTATCGCGTAGGTTGAACGCACACCTACCCACCTACTTATGTACTTTTCTGTCATTACCTGTTTACCGACTATAAATTGCTCTTCGAGAAGTATAAATAGAAAATGCACACAAATGAAATGAAGATGCTTAGGTGAGTAGTGAGAGTTACAAGACTTGACAAAGTCAGAAATTAGCTACAGCACTTATAATACGTATAAGTTACTTCGTAACCTACAGCAGGAAAGATGACAGAGTTATGTGGGGTGGTTTGGGTATAATATGATGGAGACCACTTCCCACATGTTGGACAACATTATTGTCATGTGGTTTTCGGGTAATCTGAAAAAAAACAGGTACATTGCACGGAGGAGATTCTTTATATTTATATGATATATTATATTATTTATTATATCCTTTATTACGTGACCTGGGTCAGCTGGATGGTCGGCATGACTATGGAAGAACACCGTTGGCGGCTAGGGAGTGGATTAACGGCCACACCCGCCCTACATTAACTACATGACCTGAGTGGTCTACATGACTCTCCTGGAACAAGTCAGCTGTTGGCGGCTATGCTGCCCCATAGATGATAAGCATTAAATTTATAATAATGCCCGGCAGGCAGGTCTGATTATTATAATAGTTTTATTTGCCCTCTCATTTTGGGCAATAGGGGTAACGACAGGGTCCGAAAAATATGATTGTAATTAGTCCGTCTTTTAGATTGTCCAAAAATAATGGACCCGTATTTTTCAGTTTACCAAAAAAGTTAAAATTCACAAAGATACGGAGCGTCAAAGTGGGGGCTTGCGACGTACCCAGCCGTGACGTCACGTGAAATTTATATGCGCACAATATTTTAAAAATACGTGTACAATATTTTTTAATAATATAACCGATGGACCAAAAATATTTTTCCATTCGTCATGCCTATTTACAAACTGCCTGGACGTTTATTATAACGTCTTATTATCTGGTCCATAACATTAACAAGATTTAAATTAGCATCTCTTGTTTTATGAAATATAAATAAATATACAAAAACACATAATGATATACTATGAACATAAAGCGGCAAAAGAACAATGGGTAGAGTCATTTACTCATAGGTAAGTTGTGTGTTAATAAAAATAAAGACAAATGGCGGTTTTAAATGTGGAGGTTATCGATTCGGTTGTATTTTTATGTTTGCTACATCAGAACTCATGGGGTTTTAAACCAAACTAACTGAAAAAAATGACATTATTTAGCATTATGTAACCGTCACAGTACTCCATTTCTTATCCTAAAGTGGTCCATAACAAGTTTGCAATAATCTTCAGAATCCGTAATTTTGTTTTACCTAATTATCTTGAATCATAAGTAATCATAACACTTTTGTGCCATAATATAAATTGCTATAATAATTGTTTTTTTAAATTTTGGATGCTATAAAGTCACATGTCCTAGGTGTTGTATTCTATAATGTATGTTAGTCCGCATGTTAATTTGTAATAAGATTATTAGCTTAAAATACTAAGTTAAAATTGGGAGTTTAGGTTAGGTTCGTTAGGTCTCCTGTGGACTAAGACACGAGCGAGCGGGCGAAGCGAGCGAGCAACTCAAGCTTAGGGCGAAAGTAACAAAGACACAAAAACCACTTTGCCGTGGAGTGTAGGTTAGGTTGGTTAGGTTTCCTGTGACCAAGACACGAGCGAGCGGGCGAAGCGAGCGAGCAACTCAAGCTTAGGGCGAAAGTAACAAAGACACAAAAACCACTTTGCCGTGGAGTGTAGGTTAGGTTCGTTAGATTTCCTGTGACCAGTTCACGAGCGAGTGAGCGACTCAAGCTTAGGGCGAAAGTAACACAGAATCCAAAACCTGTGAATCCAAAAGGAGATACAAAAAAAATTATTCCCGATAATCACATTGGCGAACTACCCTTGTTCTGGGTTACGGAAATTACTTTCGTAATTAGGGCTTGGTAGACCGAGTTTTTGAAACTGTCTGAGACAAGAATAGTTTTCTAAAATCTGAAAAAAGAAGTTTTTTTATTAGTTAAGGATCTAGTCTAGTCAAATTCGCATTCAGTTACATGATCTACCTAATAAACTTTAATTAATAAAAGAAACCCTTTTTATAATATTTTTTAAATACTACGTAGCCACAAAATTTTGAAGACCAATTGGCAAAGTTAACTTTTACAGACTAAAAAATGCGGCACGGATTGGTCTGTCGTCTGCGTTGAGGCTTAATCACTTTCATACTTAAAAAAATATAAACCAATAAAATCTTCGTTCCGCGTCTGAGTTTGGGCTACATTTGGCAGCACGGAATAGCACTTTCGCATGCTGCTATACTTAATGCGAAAGCGCTGTTCCGTACGACGTAGCGCAAGCTGCGCAAGCCCAGTTCCCCAGTCAGACGACATATGTAGAAGTCTGAGGGGTACCTCGCAGCTCGCCCCACACCTCATCCGACGGGGCCGTTGCAATACAGGGTCTTTTAAATTTCTACTTCTGTATAGTGTTTTAGCTAATTCAATAATGTAATAAATTTAGTTTTAGTTCTATAAATAGATAAATACAAACAATAAAAGATAGATAAAATGTTTTAAAAGCCGGAAAGCGGACCCGGGCGTCGCAGCATTACAGCTGAGGACGCAACTGGGAATACGCTAAGATGACAGAGAGAGAGAGAGAATAAAAATGTTTTTATGCAATTGGTAATTTTGAAATTGTTTGTTAAATTCCAGATGTCGGTCTCATATCCCGCAAGACCGCCACCACAGTGTCACCCGTCGCCGAGTTGACGAAGGACGAGAACGGCTACTACGTGTTAACATTCTCCACCATTCTCAGGACCGTCAAGATGGTGTTCAAATTGAACGAGGAGTTCATCGAGGAGCGGGCTGATGGAGCAAAGGTATGAAGTGTCATCATCATCATTCTCCTTGCCATTTCCCTATTCAGGGTTGGCTCTGTATGTCAACTGTTTCAACTTCTTTCCGTCATTCACCATATTTGCACTAGCCCCTCGTTCCTTCATATCTGTCCTCTTAGCCAGATGTTCGGCATCCCTCCTCATAGCGTGGCCACACCAGGTGAGTCAATGGCTTTTTAACTTGTCCAATATTGGAGCAACTTCCAAACTTTCTCTAAAAACTTTTCCCGCGGATTGACTTCAGCATTGTAAATCCACAGCCAAACTGCATTATTATTTAATACTAGAGGCAGCGCGCGGCTTCGCCCGCGTTAACCACTCGAGTGAAGTCGCGGGCGTGATGCAATATAGCCTATAGCCTTCCTCGATAAACGACCTATCTAATACCGAAAGAATTTTTCAAATCGGACCAGTGGTTCCTGAGATTATTGCGTTCAAACAAACAAACAAACTCTTCAGCTTTATATATACCTAAGTATGGATACGTGATATACACGGCGAAGGCGGCATAGAAAATACAATCCATTAACTATTGTACCAAAAATACGTTGTCTAAACTTTATGTCGTCACGTTTCAGGTGAAGTCGATCATGACGTGGGAGGACGGCAAACTAGTGCAGATCCAGATCGAGGACAACGGCAGGAAGTCCAAGCATGTCCGCACGTTTACCAACGAGACCCTCACTGCGGTATGGAAAATTTATTCTTGCACTTCTTTTACTTACTGCGTTGACTCAGTGACCTAAAGCTAATCTTGATTTCAAGCACCAGAAGACGTCACTGTTTCCTAGAGGGTTTCGTCTCTCCAGCGGTACCTAGGACGACCCACCGGCCTGTTCCCGGTTGGTCTTCTCGTGCACTCTTTTGAAGGCATGATCCTTCTCAATCCTCTTCTCGTGTCCAGCCATCGAAGTCTTGCCGCTTTGCACTCTTTTAAGAAACAGTATTCTCAGTTGCATCCGCAGTAGTAATGCTATGAAGTCTGCGGTCCGCTTTCTGGCTTCTTCTTTTCCACAAAGTTCGGTACTGAGCATCCTTGGTTGTTAGACCGTTGACTTAAATGAAACCGTATACGTATATCTAGCAAAAAATTTAAGGCGCCATGTTCAAAGTTCCGAAGTCCCTACAAGGAACTCCTTTTTAGGCTTCCGTAGTTAAATGGCAAAAACAGAACCCTTATGGATTCGTCATGTCTGTCTGTGTGTCTGTCCGTCGGTATGTCACAGCCAACGAAACTATAAGAACTATACAGTTGGAACTTGGTAAATAGATGTATTCTGTGTCCCGCATTAAGATTTTCATACAAAAATAGAAAAAAAAACAATAAATTTTGGGGGTTCCCATCCCAATAATTAGAAATGAAATTAAAAAAAAAATTTTGGACAGGATATATATAAAAATTAATGATATTAAGGTTTCTAATATCATTTTTTTCTAAACTGAATAGTTTGCGCGAGAAACACTTCCAAAAAATATTTGAAATTCATCACCATGCAAACTGCCTCCAAAAATTGGGTTGAACAAGATCTAGTAAGTAGTTTTTTTAATACTCGTTACTAAATCTAGTTCAAACCAATTTTCGGTTTAAACTAAATCTAGAAAAAAATCGATCGGAAAAAGTTACAACGAACTACAAGAACTTTTATATTATGTTACTTGCTGCTACGGAACCCTTTATGGGCGAGTCCGACTCGCATTTGGCCGCTTTTTTACTATTAAAGACTAACTTTAAAACTTGGTTTAACCATTATTCACCCAAATGAAGATGACAGTCCCAAAAGAGAAGGTAACATAATGCGAGGGGTTTGCAGTGTGGATTTCGTGCTGGTAGAAGTACAACTACTGCTCTCCTAAATGTAGTAGACGACATCCTTGCGGGAAGAGATGTGGGTGAAGGGTCTATCCTTGTGTTATTAGACTATTCACGTGCCTTTGACACGATTATTTCTACATTACTTATAGCAAAACTCGCATATTATGGAATTGATGGTCCTTCTTTGAAGTGGTTTTCCAGTTATTTAACTAATCGTCGTCAACGCGTAGTAGTTACCGCGAGTGACGGTACTAAACGGTATTCTGAAAATTTGTCTGTAAAGAAAGGGGTACCACAGGGATCAATATTAGGACCTTTACTTTTTATCCTGTACACCGCAGATTTGTCAAACATTATTTGTAACACCGAACATCATTTGTATGCAGATGATACTCAAATTTATAAAATTTTCAAGCCTTGTAATACAAATTTAGTAGTAAATAAAATAAATGAAGACCTAGAAGGAGTAGCTGCATGGTCAGAAACCAATGGCCTGGTTTTAAATCCATCAAAAACCAAATACCTTATTTTAGGCACTAAAGCTCAAATCTCAGATATTAAAAGTCACAAGCCAGATGTAAAGATAAAAGATACACAAATTGAACAGGTTAGCGAAGCTAGAAATTTAGGGGTGATCATGGATAGCCAACTACAGTTTGAAAAGCATGTACATGAGACAGTTAAAAATTGTTACTATAGGCTAAAAGTGTTGTACCAAATCCGGGAATACTTAAATGTTGAATCTCGTATATATCTTTGTGAATCTTTAATATTGTCCAAACTAAATTATGCCGATATTGTCACAGGCAGTTGTTTACTAGCTCGTACCAAGAAACTGATACAGCGTGTCCAGAACTCTTGTGCTAGATTTTGCTTTCCCATCCCGCGTAGAGCTCATATTACTCCCTACTTAAACAACAATAATCTACTAAACATGGAGTCTCGGCGTACTCTGCACTTCGCAGTATTACTTTTTGGTGTCATTAAAAAGAAAACTCCTTCCTATCTGTTTAACAAGCTAAAATTCTCGCAACGCGCAAGAGTACCCGACCGTTTGATTTGCCCGACACACAAAACTGCAGCTTTTCGCGGTAGTTTCAGATATTCTGCGACACGTTGCTGGAATGTCATCCCGCCCCCTATAAGAAATTCACTTACAGTTAAGACCTTTAAAGTGAAATTTAAATCTTATATCCTAAGTATCCAAAAGTCCTAAATTTGCAGCTTTGTGTATTATTCCATTTTCAATATCATCTTAAACATTCAAACCATTATAATTTTTTACATTAAGATGTTTGTGTCGAAATAGCACCTTGTTTTTTTTTCTTTCTTTTTAGCATTTCTATGCAATATTGACTTTGTTTTATTTCTTAGTTGTATTTTTTAACTATTTTATTTTATAATTACTTTTATTGTAATTTTATAAATGGTGTCCGCGGAAGACCAGCGTTGTAGCTTACGCTACGACATATGCTGAGCGGAGACCATTTTGGTGAAATTTGATGATCTCACTGTGTTTAATATGTCTTGTTATTTATATTTCTACCAAATAAACATATTTTCTTTCTTTCTTTCTTTCTTTCTTTCTTGTTTTGGTCGAGTAATGGTTCAAAGCGACTAAATTAAGGAAATTCGCGTTTTAAAATAAGACGGTAATGGTTTAAACCAGTCTAGTACTAAAGCTAGTAAGGATGCTTAACATTTATACGATAAAGTTATATAAAGTTCAAAGAGGGTGTGAAAATTGTCTAATGGCTGCCTACGATAACCACTCACTGATGTGCGCTTATACATAGGCTTATGCTTTATTTGCCATAATCTTAAAAAAAAACTGATTTTTGTTTTCAGGTAACTACTGGGGAAGGGTGGGACGGACAAGTTGTTCGAGTGTACGAGTACCAGCCTTAGATATAATAAAAACAGATTGTTATAAATGATGTTAAACACCGTTATCCCAATAACGTCATAGTCTATGGAAATGTACTTTGAAAATAAAAAGAGAAAATAGTTCGAGCATTGCTGAACTTGTCCATTTTACAAATATTAAATATACGTATAAATGTTTCAGAAATCGAAAAAAGCATGCTGCATGATACTGAACAGCTTACTCGGGAAAAAAGTGATTTATGCATAAAAGAACCTAGCACTAACTTTTTTCTTGATTTACAATTTTTTGGGCCTGAATTGAGAATTGGTTTGCAATAATTTGCTCTTAGGGATGACGGTTTTAATGCTATAATAGGGTGATTCAGCTATAATAGGTAGAATAATATAAAAATTACAGTGAAACAAGCTTAAAACTATTTATTGCAGTAATTTTGTAAAAAAAAACTGCCTTGCTCCTGCACTATTCGAAAAAAATGTCTGTAAAATTAATGTCAGAATAAAAAAATACTACTAGTATTTAGTGATAAATATGATTACTAAGAAAATAATGCTATCATATACCTGTTATATGTTATATATTAGTGCCTGTTAAAATAATTTTTGATACACTTTGTGATAAGGAAAAACATTCTTGCCTCTTTGTCCTAAAATATGAAAGCTTCCAATCTAACAACTTTGAAATGTCAGCTTGTTAATGAGTAGGCAATTTTTTTATTTGTAAATATTATTTCAAAATATACCTACTCAGTGAATATTTTTTAATGCCATTTGGATCAGAAGAAATAATTATACAAAATTGAAATCGCTGCTTATTTATGTGAAGACTTATTATAATATATTTAATGTAATTTATTAATTGTACCTTATTGCTTTTTATTCTGTTGAGGTATGTAATAAAAAATATTGTTTTATTTTCCGCCTTTTAATTGATTGTGCTATTGGTCAAGGGTTTCACCTTTACCTTACACCAGACCTTTACTACATTAATGTATGTAAATTAGTAACGTTCGGTTGCATCGAACGTGGTCTCAGCCTGACTTAAGTCTCAGTCAGGTGAGACCACGTTCAAACCATCGTTTCAAAAATTTAAAGGTGGAAGGAATGACTAAACCGATTTTCATTAAAAGACCGATTTCATTATATCCAAATTTAACCCGTTATTTTAATTTGATATCCCACTCAGGCGTATTTTTATACTTAAGATGCTCACCCCGTCCTCTCCTTCACCATCCATCAAATTTAAACCGCTTAACCGATTTCCATCAATTATAGCTAAGAAACATTTCGATCAAGTCAGCTTTCAAACAAAAAAAAAACGACGGGTTGCACTCTGGGAGTGCCGGCAGAAGTGAAAACTTGAATATTGACGTTGTGCATTTTTGATATTTTGGAATGGTTAGGGAATAATTTTGCACGAATTGCTTTAATTATCAGTATTTATAAAATATTTCAAATCTTTTCTGAACCACAGTCTGTCACAAATGTCACAAGCATGACCAAATTCATTTTCAACAAAATCTTTTTCAAATACACAGCAGTATGGCCACTACACAGACGGTCGAGCCATCAGCTGTCACCATGCATGGATGCGCGTAGCACGCTGTAACATAAACACACACGAACATTCGCGCAAGCGCCCTGCGCCGTCTTACGAATTTTCGATCAGGCCACGTGTCCTGACGCGAGTTTAAATTTTTTTACCCATTCCAAAAAAAGTGCACAACGCCGCTAAAGAAGTTTTCACTTCAAAAACTGCATCTAAATCAGCCCTATCATGTAGTCGTTACAATGCCACAGACCCCACAGACACTTCAAACTTATATACCTACCCTTCCTTTTTCGTCGGTAAGGGTCGAATTTCCCAAACAGGACTTTATTCCAGAATAACTATCCTTGGTATAACTTTTTACCTAGAATTTAGTCTGGAATTACTTCGTTTACGTTTCACCACTCTACGCGAGAGTAAATTTACTCTCGCATAGTTATTCTGTGACTCGGAACAAATTTATGTGATTTCAGAACGACTGTGATAAAGCACTTAAAATAAATCGTCCGCTTCTCTCATATTAAGTTATGTTTACTGCGTATTTTTCTTTTGGGTAGGGTTAAATGTCAATATTTTAAAAATATTGACAAACCTTTTTCACAAAATCTCTATCATCATAGACATCATCATTATATTCTCTTTGGACGTCATTGTTTCTTTCTTGTACCTACCTATCCATCTTGTTTGCCTCGGTAAATAGTCGTCAAAGAGTCAGCTGTTACACTAGGGCCGCTCTTATCCATGGTATAAGCTCAATACTCCATGAAAATTGGCGGAGTAGTGATTTACTCGAGAGTAGCCGTATAATCCTAGTATAAGTCTATGGTGAAACGTAAAAATAGTTTAACCTAAGAATAAATGCCGTAATTCTTTGGAATAAAATTTATTCTTGTTTGGTGAAATCGAGTCGAAAGATCTTGTTAATTTTCCATAATACTGGATCTGCAGCCGCATTCCAAGGTCATTATTTATTTTTATTTTAAAAATTCTATATCTTTTATACTGTCAAGTAGGACATTGAAAATTAACCGACCAATAGACAAGTGGTACCTTCTATTCATTTCTAGGGTTCCAAAAAAACGGAACCCTTAAAGGATCAATCGTGAGTCTGTCTGTCCGACCGTCTGTTACAGCCAATTTGCTCCGAATCTATAGGACCACATCAGGTAAATTTTGGTAGGATGGTGTAATCAAAAATCAAAAAATAGAGATGTGCAAAGTAAATTAATATTTTTAAAGGATGTTGGAAATCCCAACACTAATTAAAAAATTTTTTTTCTGTGTTTACATGGCCAAGTTTCAGAAATTTTAAGTATGGCAATAATGTGACATCTGTCATTTGTATCATTTGTGCCTTATTTCCGTGGCGATTAAACGTGTGCATCGATTCTTCTGAGTCTAATTGCAGCCCTCAATCAATTCCCATAGTCCACCAGATCTCAATAAAGCTAGTCAAACTTATCCAAAGCGGATTTACACCCCTCACTGGGTCATATACCTATAAAATGAAAGAGCTTGTTAAAAGGATCTTAAATACTAAATTTTTATTATTATTGTAAATAGTTTTGATAATTCCCTCCCTGATCTCCTGAACTACTGAGTAAAAAAAAAATTGTACCTAAATATAGTTCATTCCTTGTAGATTACAAGAAAAACCTATATATAAGAATTATATCATTAAAAAAAACTCATCATAAATTAATAAAGGGACAAATTACACAGATTGAGCTAGCCCCAAAGTAAGTTCGAGACTTTGTTTGATACAAGCTCAACGATACTATTTTTTATAACAAATACATACCAAATTTTCCAACGTGCCCTGACCGGGGATCGAACCCGAAACCTAGACTAGCATGGTAACCACTACGCCACGGAGGTCGTCATAACAATATGTTCACTTACGGAAAATAGTTGAATAGAATACCATTAGATAAACCTGAAGGTAGAAATAAAAAGCTCATGAAAAATATATCTTACACATCAATAACCCTATAATCGGCAAAAGGGCCCCGCTGACTGTAAAAAGAAGATTTTTTTTATTTTGACAGTCAATCCACCGAGGTAGAAATTTAAACATATACAAATCGATAGGTAGAAATGGATACTAATTAGACTTAATAGGTCGGCATAGGGTCCCGCTGGATCTACGGACATCTAGATAGCGCCAGTGAGGATTTCAAATGTGATTGACTTTAATTGGCATTGTACGGAATCCTCTCCACACAAGTTAATCTCGCCCTCGGCGGTTTTATTATTTTTTATTTTTATTTATTCAAGAAACCAACAGCGTGTTACAATATTATATCTTAACTACGAGTTTCACTTAGAGTAAAGCTAATAACAGGTTTCTCTCTTTAAATACAAGTATAAAAGAAGTGTACAAAACTCAGATAAAAGGTATTATTGTTAAAGGGATTACCACCTTCATGTTTTACAGTAAATTATAGGTTCTTACTAGATTTTATTATATAATGTATATTAAACTATTCATAATTTTTGAGTACTGTACTACTCACCTTATGATATTTCGATAAACCGAATGAGTTTACTTCAAATGAGTACAATAATAAAAACTCCTACTCAGATTTACTATGTCATGGATCCTAAATAATATGAATACCTTAAATAATTTGCATCCTATGCTGATTTTGCAATACCAAATTTGTTTCACTGGAAGAAAAAAAAAATGTTTCTACATCAAGGCATGCTATCCAACAGTGTGTTACAATACTATATCTTACTACAAGTTTCACTTAGGGTAAAGCTAGTAACAGGTTTCTCACTTTTAAAAGAAGTGTACAAAACTCAGATAAAAGGTATTATTGTTAAAAGGATTACCACCTTCATGCTTTACAGTAAATTACAGGTTCTTACTAGATGAAATTATGAATTATGAATGATGTGTATAAAGCCATTCATAATATTAAGTACAGTGCTATTCACCTTATGACATTTTGATAAACCGAATAAATTTACTTCAAAAGAGTACAATAATAAAAACTCCTATTCAGATTTACTATGTCAGACATCCTAAATTATATGAATACCTCAAATAATTTGCATCCTATGCTGATGTTGCAATACCAAAATTGTTTCACTGAAAGAAAAATAAATGATTCTACAGCAAGGCACGTTAGATATCCATTAGAAATCTCGTAATATGCTTTTTAAATGTATTTTTTGACAAAAATAATATATCTAAGTCACTCAGTTCAGTATTGTATGTATTAGTTATGCGCCTTATAGGAGCATTCTTAGCATACTTTGTAGCGCTATGCTTGACGAGGAACAGAGGGGTGTGGCGAGTGCGACGGGCTGGTGTACAGTAAGTTACACTAGATACTAACTCCGAGCAGTCGACATTATTATGTATGATATCGTGGAGTAAACAAACCTGCAACATTTTGTGTCTCTCTTCAATGGTTTTATTATATGTGGAATTATTTTCTTTAGCAATTTCCAATACTCATACTATCTTTACGGATAAAACCCAGTATATTTACTTATAATCATTTCGTTGATGTGTCGTAAATTAAGTTTTTTTTTTTTTATTACATTCACCATTGTGTACTACATTATTACATTCTTAAATCTAAAGTGTTAAACATTTACGCAAAATGCGCACACCTTCTAAGGTGAACACCACTTGCTTTACAACAAACTAGTATAAGAAATTAAGAATTTGGTACTTAATAGTAAAAATACAGTACTTAATCAAATGCAATAGCCAAACAAGGTCGCAGAGCAAGATAACCATGTTTGCCAGCCACTAACAGGTAATCGTTTAAATCAAATAATACCTGCCTACCTGGTTTGTCTATCCAACAAAAGAATAAAAAAATAACAAAAAAAAATAACAACCGACTTCAATTTTTTTCAGGAGCCTCTTCAATATCTCCAATGTTTCTCATCTTGTATTCACCAAATTAATATGGGACCGACATGGGAGTAAAAGCTTTCAAATAAAATTAAAAAAAAGAATCATCAAAATCGGTCCGCGGTTGACGAAATTATCGCGTGGTAACAAACATACAAAAAAAAACATACAGTTGAATTGATAAACTCCTTCTTTTTTGAAGTCGGTTTAAAAGCAATTAATCTAGACATACCAATACAAAGTTTACACTATTTTATAGTGTAATGGATTCATTGACAAGTCTTTCCCCAACCCTAATGGGTATCTACAGGATGCTACCAATATTTGTACAATTTTTTTTCAGTGAGTCATGGTGCACATCGCAGGTATGACTAACTTTATTATATAGGTTACATATTCTATAGATGGGTGAGTTGCGACCTAAAACAGTTCGACGGAAAGGTAAAACCATGGTATTTTATTATACCATGGGTAAAACTAATGGTGCAACAATACCTCGAAGCCTTCTAGAGGGAGCTCTAAACGTAATTTTACTAAAAAGTTGTGGAGAGTTAATCTTATTGCGGACTATTTTATAAAAAAAAATTTAGGTCTAGAAACTCTCTTCTTTTCTTTAATGAGCTAATGTTAAAGTAATTCAGTCTTTCGTCATAAGATTTTAGCTCCTTATGTTTTCGAGCCGTGTAAGTAAGTTGGTCATTTAGGTCATAACAACAGACATGCAATTTTTACTTACATTTAACTATATTCCCCTTCACGCTAGGTGCGGTCTCTGATAATACACGTATAGACCAATCAAAATAGCACAACCTGGACATAAATAATAAACTCGTTGTTTTCAATATTTTATCGGATATCAATATTGAGTATCAAATATTAATTAGATATATTATGTAATTTATCCGCGGTCGCAACCGTATTATATAAAAATCGTGAGATTTTGTACACTACTCAACTTTTCCCTAAAAGCATAATAGGTAACCAAAGACCTTGTTAGTTTAACTTTTAGGTGCATTCAAATGCGATCACTTAATAGCAAAATTAAACTGACCCCATTTTTGTTTATACATTTTTTTTCACAGTTTTCACCTGATCTCGATATTTAGTTAAGCCAAAATGATAACCATAATGTTTATATCTTTATAAGCTATATTGTGTCTTTTTAGACATTAAAGACCAAAATTAAACATCATTTTTTAATGTTTTAAAATTAATGTTTTTCTCAGTAGCCAGAAATAGTAACTGTGTTATTTTTGTTTAATTATAGCTTTTTGTGTACTATAATCACATTTTCATCAAAATTAAACACATAAACGTCTTACTTAAAACAAAAAATATTTGATTGAAAATACGCGAGAACATGTCGTGAAGCGGGATGCTTGCGGTGATTGCGGTGCGGTGCGGGGAGAGAGAGCGAGGCACCAACCGGGTGAGCGCGCGGCTGCGAACGAGTTTATACGTGTTTTCAACCGATCGCGCCGTGTGCTTACAAAACATATAACTCGTAAATATGGAATTTTGCTAATTGTAGGATTATTTTGATTGTGCCTTGAACTTTAACCCATTCGCAACCGCCAATACCAGACACAATAGAAAGACGATGAACGTGGGCATTTTATTGCCGTCCGGGTCTTTACGGGTTATCGTGGTGACACAATGAACAATTTAAAACTCTAAAAACAATATAAGTCTTTTAATACTCTTGTTGTCACGGCAAACCCGTACAACATGACAGCCCCTGGACTAATACCGTTCCAAAAATGGGCCCCTGCTGAAATATTCCGTTTCCCATGACATTGCATATTAATGGGATGTAACATGAGAAAAAATTAAATACATAAATATATAACGAAGTTTTTATGCTGTCGTACTAAAATGTAGTTGGGTATTTACAGAGTGCAAGTTGCGCCGTGCAACTTAAGTAGTGTCGCGAACGAGATAAATGTAGAATATTCACGAGCAAGAACTCTGCTGGCGAGATAGACTCGGAATGTTCGCGAGCGGAATGGTATAAAAAAGACGTCAGGATAATGCAAGCGATACTAGGCCTTATATTCTTATAGCATAAAGGCTAGAGTTCTTTGAATGGTCGTCGGCTTAGTCGCACTCACACACACATACCGGCGTCTCGATGTTTCCCGTCAATCGAAATACATTCGTCAAGATATGAGAATATTCGAGAACAATGTAGACCGCTGAGTGCGTAGAGTGCACGTCCCGCCAGTTCAGTATGAGCTACGAAAGCGATAACTTCGAAGCGAACCGAAGCGAAGGAAACCTACCCCAGTGCGACAAGTGAAAGTACCTGCGACTAATTTGGCGAGATACCTGGACCTCAGATGCTACGCGACTTGGACTTGGACATCAGGAAGACCATCTTCACGTGTCAACCTGTGGGTTTCGTAGTGAATAAAAACCCTCATACGAACTTTGGCGTTTTTCTCCAAATCTCGAACCCAGTTTCGTAACAATAGCATTTTACACAATTTCTACCCACCGTTCACACGATGCGACGCCCAAGTTACGTCTCAACGCAATTCGCACTGCACACGTGCTCGCAAGTGCCCGCACAGAGGCCGTGTAGTGTTAGAGAGCAGGACTAAAATGTTTTACATAGATAGACTTATTTTTAACATAGACCTTGTCTATCAGACTTCTATGGGAAATGGCAGCATTTCACTTCTCTACATCAGCTGTCTGAAAGAAATTATCGCTATTAGCTATAAGACCACCCACCCCCATTGGACATTTTAATGTCTTTTTCTGTGTATAGCACACAGAAAAAGACATTAAAATGTCCAATGGGTACATTTTAAATATTATAATTTTTTTGTATTTAATAAAGTATTATTACTATTTATTATGTCGTATTATAATAAGCGCTATGGAAGTTAAACTCAGTTGTTGCTTTTTAATGCATAAATATAATCAGTAAAAACCAAAACGAAAACCACACTTTAATTTTGATGTGTATAAAATACTATTTTCAAACCACTACACGACACTACTCACTAAGTATCGACTGGCCAGCTTGTTCAGTATGACTTCATCACATGGCCAATTAATTCCTAGCGTGGTTCATCTAGGTATCATGTAATGAGGTTCAATGAGTTTTTTAGTTAAAAAAAGTAGAATTACAGTCACATAAAAATTAATTATTTCAGTAAAATAATTATTGGGTTTGGACCAAAAATGACGAGAGCGATTGGACACATTTAAGGCTAGGTATTCCCGCAGAGGCCGTGCTTTAGAGTTTTTGAAAACCATTTGAGGCATAGACAAAAGTGTTTTTTTCATCCCATCTACTCAAAAAACTATGGTTTCATCCCAAAACATTTGGAGCTAAAGTTACTGCTAGTTCTCTCGGGATTAAAAAGTGAAAAAGAAAATCTTACGGGATTAAAACACAATTTGAAAATTGAACACGATGTTATTTAGGTAAAATCAGCTAAAAACAAAAGAATTAAGTTTTAATACCATAAATAACTGGAACAGACTTCGTATTTTTTTAAATTTGGAATACATATCATCGTGAATGTAGGTAAAAATGTTTATGGTCTTTGCTTCGAAAAAGGAAAAAAGAATAATTAGCGCAATTTTTGTCTTCGATTCAAAGTAATTACAGATGTTTTAGGTTATATTGTGTTAAAATTAATTATTTTATGTAAATTTAAATCCTTTTTCGTAAGTTTAAGCCGATAGTGCACATTAAATTTATGGTTATTATAAAAATCTTAAAATATGTAGGTCCACGCAAACAAAGTTACGAGTTTATGCGTGAACAAACATTTTTTTTAGAAGTTGGTTCTTAAAAATTATTTCTTAGTATTTATTGATTTGTTCCCTATTTATTTATTTATTTATTTATTTATTTATTTATTGAATAAAAACGACACTAAATAAAGGTTAGTACTTGTCGGAGCTTTGATTAGGTATTGTAGTTGTTCTACTTTCTCCATATTCTGTTTTGTATCTTTTTGCTAGTTTTTCTCATGGATGGCGATGTAATGTGTGCTACTTGCGTACGGTAATATTTTTGTCTCGGGCGTTATACACGAATCCCTCGCTTCACTCAAGATTCCATCGTAGAATCACTCGCTACGCTCGTGATTTAACTGAGGAATCCTTCGTTTTGCTCTAAGTTTAAAGTAGCGCACTCGACTTAAAAGTATTACCTTTACGCCTTGTAGCACAATCTACTTTTAAACTCTTAAAAAAAGGTATGTATAAGTTAAGTATCCAGGCTCGTCAAATTCGCATTCAGTTACAAGATCCTATAAACTTCATTCGGTTGGAAAAAATCCCAAAGTAACCCTTTTTTGTGATATTTTTTCAAAACTACGAGTAAAATACTGATATTTTACATAAAAAAATTGTACTTTTAGCTTAATTGTACTTAAAGCCACTTAATATTTACAGATAAATTCGCTGAGTTTGACTTGATATAATTATTTTCTTAATAATTATATGAAATTCGCGAGCGCGACGACTTGAACTCGGCAGGTCCGATTAGACGCGTGCTAGCGCTTACTAATATTGGACCAATAAAACAACCAAAGATCGTTATTAGATTCAGGTGTTACTTTGCGGAAGTCAAAGTTACATACTATGTGATTTGAATTATTTTGTGTGATTCCGCCACCAGTTAGTTCATGCAAACTATTGCCGGCTGGCGCCCACCCACTACTGTTAGTCCCAGCATACCTGCCACCAGCAGCCCGTGTGCACCCGCCACCAACAGTCGTTGATCGTTCGGCCGAACGATCAACAACTTGTTTGGTGCCTGAGGATGCCTTGTGAAGAGGCGAAACACGTGTCGCGTATACGACGTCCGATGTTGCTGCAGCCACAGCGGATGCAGCAGCATGGGAGGGGTCATGCATTGACTGTTGGTGGCGGGTGCACACGGGCTGCTGGTGGCAGGTATGCTGGGACTAACAGTAGTGGGTGGGCGCCGGCCGGCAATAGTTTGCATTAACTAACTGGTGGCGGAATCACACAAAATAATTCAAATCACATAGTATGTAACTAAAGATCGCTACATGTTTTTACAAGCTTTTATTTAACTTGCAATGTATGTATAAATGTAAGTATGTTTGTTCGGGTGGAATCTTCGAACTCAATTTTCAACCAGTTATCCTCAACCAATTTAGCTGAAATGTTGTATACTTTTGTAAGTCGGATGATAATACAATATTATGATGTCAATGGGCTGTTCTGATGATGGAACCGGGAGATATTCGACGGAACTAAGTTAGAACCTCATCGAGTAGGTCTCGTTTGATTTGTCTTGACGAGTACTTTTTGGAAGACGATGCTTATCTAGGATCTGATAACGCAGACGGATGGTGGTCAATAGAACTCAGTTATAAAACAACACAATCGAGTTTGGGCTAATTTCTAACCTTTAGGTACGAAACAATAAAAAGACTTTTAGCTCATGTCACTTTGAAATGTAAGAATTTTAACGAAACGCCATTCCACAGGTATGGCACTTCATAGATACGAAGTAACAAATATACCTAGCACTACTACAAACGAAATAATATATCTGTGCATACGTCAAATGTGTGAGTTAAACAATCAGGGTCGCCACCACAGAATTTGTTGCTTTGCTTACCTGTTTTTATCACTCGGAAATCTATAAAATTTTCGTTCTTTGTTGTTTTTTGTGGATAAGCAATAATAATATGTGCAGTTTCACACCAATATTATTTCAATTATCCTAAATGACTCGGAGAACGTCAACGTGCGACTAGCAACAACCCTATTTTACAGGCGCTTACAAGGTCCAAAAACGTGCGAGTTTCCGTTCTGTATGTAATACTATTATCTGCTCTGTGGCCATACATTCAAATCCGTGGCGACATTAAGGAATAAAGAAAATCAAATACATTGAACATACATACATGCATATACAGGGTGGAATTGAATTCGTTGGCAATATTTTAAGTATCTACTATACCCATGATACAAAGTAATTTAAGACTAATAAAACTTCAATCAAAAGTCGTCATTTTCATATTCAAGAAAACCTCTAAACATGCGTTAGACTCTTTGATACATACCTCTACTGCAATTATAAAAAAAAAACTAATACGAAAAATAAATTAATTATAATAGTATCAATTTCGTTGCGTCTTGGTACCCTAACATTCGTTCCTACTTCAAACGTACCTATTGTCCTCAAGCTTTCGTGTGACAAGACCCGTCCCCATTCGACTTCAAACCTTATTCACGTAAATTAAGGTCTACTTTTGTATGCCGGTCGGTCGCGCCGTTTGGCTGTATCCGTCCAAGGTCTTTGACCTTGCGGCACGTAGGTATCAGTACGCGCGCACGACTCGAAGTGTTTTGATACTTTATTAATTTTTCTTACTTTTTGATACTTTTTAATTACTGCATTAATTGCAGTATTGTTACCATACAAAATATCCTTTAGGTGAGTATGATGATAAGTTAAATCAATGCTAATGATTTCAATTGCACCCTATAGACTATATATTCGTAATCTCCTGCTTTGCAAGTCGTGTGAAAAATACTGGGATCTAGGTGAGACCCATGTTTTTTTGGTTCAGTGTTGTATCATAGATAGTAAATAACAAAACAACATAATACCCATAAGTTTATATTTAAGAAAAATAATAAAAACCGACTTTAAGGTGTTTACTCCTAATAAATTTTGAACGGCTGAACCAATTTCTAATAAATATAGCTAAGAACTATGACGAAAAGTCAGTTTTCAAACAAAAAAATTAAATCTTCGTTCAGGCCTTACGATGCCATTAACAGACACCTAGATACACAGACATACCGACACGTCAACCTTATAACACTCCTCTTTTTGTCGGGGGTTGAAAATAAACAAAGACACTAAATAACGACTTTGCAGGGTTATTTGTTTCTATTAATTTTTTATTAATAAATCGCTACTGTCAAATTATGTTAATAGGCGATGCGGCTAGCAACCCATCACTATTGATTTATTTTTTGATCACGCTAAGCCTTTGGGTCTTACGGCCCTGGACTCTGTCTACCCCGTCAGCATTAATGTAAGATAATGTAGCTGTATCGAACACTACTTTAAACAAAGTTTAATCAAAATAAAACTATTCTACTGCTTATTTCTATACTGTGTAGCTGGTGGGGTCACATTTGAGCTCACCGACGCAGCGTCCACGCGATGCAAATTGCGGCCGGGGCAGCATTAAATACCTACATTTGTAGGAATACCCGGCTTTAACGATTGTTTCGTGAACTTTCATGAGAAAACTTATCAATTAATTGAATAGGTCAGAATCAGAAGACCCGGATCGACTACTCACAACAGTTCAGTATTGGTTTAGACCTTAAAGATTGAAGGAACAACACATCTCTAATAACCAACAATACTATCGATAATTTGTGTACTATTGATAGTAATTCCTGTTTTAGGGCAACAATATGGATAATCGATAGTATCGATCATGATGACGAATAAACTATAGTATTGCGTTTCATAAACTATCCATAGTATCGATTATTTATTTATTAAAAAAGCAATACTATCGATAGTTTGTTCGTCGTCAGAATCAATACTATCGATAATATTGGTTTTATTCAAAATACAGATAGTTTATCGATAGACTAGCGATAGTGTATTATCGAGAGGCAACACTGGTCATCGCAGTGTTGTGCGTCGCGATCGCGACTCCATAGGTACGGGAATGTGGCTCTTCGCAGTCGAGTTTCATGCGGAACGGTAACAACGCGTAGGTACGTACCGGTAAAATTACCTTTAAATTTTAACAATACCTATAACGTTACTATTACTACATAAACGATACCCGTACTATACGAGTATTACCCTTAAAATTTTAACATAATGAGAATTCTGTTACTGGTACTTAAAATGTGAATTTGGTACCAGTAACAAACCCTGGGGATAAGTCCGCAGTTGTAAGTTTACTTTTCTGATTTGTGTCTGTGTTCTTTATTATGTACCATAAAAAGCTTTATAAACAAACCAATAAAAGCTCAACAATGTAGTTATTATCGATCTAATAAACACAATATTTCAATAAATCTCCACCCTAGCCGATTCATGGTTAGTAAAAGTTCCCACGTGCTTATAAAAGTTTGACAATGATTGACTACAAATAAATGCATAAGACGACGCGACGAAACTACTGTACACGAGAATCACTCGCGACTCGCTACAGCACGGTCGGGAGTTGAGGCACAAACCAATGACGACCTTATTGTGCAAGAAATAACGTTCATATTAAAACGCAAGTAAGAAAAAAATAGAAAAAAATTATAATCGTAGATATTTTTTGTTTGATTTGTTCCTTATAGTATCAAAAATATGTTGACGGCATAAGTTAAACACTTTCAAAATAGTTATGTATTTTGGCTTTACAAAAAATACAAAAAATTGTAAATGTAGAAATGCATAAAATGAATTTGTTTAATTTTTAATAATTTATCAACACACATAATATTATATTTAGAATAAATTGTTGAAAGACAGTAATCTATAATTTCTGGTGAGTTAAGCCTGAAAATTTGTAACATACCGAACCTTCTTTATTAACGATAGTGCTAATTGATTAATTTGTTTAATTTAGATTTATTCAACTGGAATGCACACGTTATAATATGGTAGAGGTAGTTTTCCAAAGTTATTAATTATGCTGTACTTATGAAATCAAAATTTGTTCAATTTTCAGTTTTTTGGTTTTTTTACACTGACGCAGAGCCCTAATTTGTTTAATTCGGTTTATTTTAACTATAACTAACATTACTTTATATCATACAAAAAGAAACTTACAGTTATAGCATTATGTCCAGGTACAGCTATATTTACTGGTCTAGTATTACTTATCTGATAGCAATTTTTCATTTTATTTGCTGATATTGACGAACAAAGTTCATTGCAAAGTTGATGATCATTCTAGAACTCAAACCAGTGGTGGATCTAGGACTTTGGTTTGGGTTGGGAGGGGCTTGATTCCAATGAGGGTAGTTTTTATTAAGATAAAGAAAACACCATTAACTACGACTACGAGTATAGTACCTTATTATAATGAAGCGATAAACACGTTTTAACACGAAATAAGTACACCTATTTTAGTTTTTACACTATCTGTTGAGAATCGCACTTTTTCCCTAGTCCGAAATCATCATCCTTTACATAGATATTTTTGAGCTTATCAGCCCTATTTTTGCAAGCTTTTCCTACCCCATTGCGTCTGTCTGTCTGCAATGAAATATTGCAAGTTAAATTTGATCTACTCCGGTTTCTGATTGAGCTGAAATTTTGCACGCATACGTGACAATGCAATATTATAATGACATGGAGCTGGTCTGATGATGGAGCTAGAAGGTGGTCATGGCATCTCGGTGATAAAACAATATAGCCCCAGCCCCACGGAGTTTGGGCTCGATTGATTCGTCTCGAAGAGCATTTTAACCTTTTTAGGTCTTTGTTAAAGGTAAAAACTTGTTTTAAAAATATTTTTAAAGTAATTACTTGTTAAAATATAGCTCAGGTTAAATTAAGTCTCAAAAAAGCCTTAACTAGCATAGTTATCCTTTAAAGTTTAATACACATTACTAATATCACGATTTTTCAAAGATAGTTAACTTTGAGGGATATCCTATACCTATAATTTAAAGTAGTTTAATATATTAGAAAACGGTGCGGATTGGAGGGTGCAATTTTATTTTAACGTTTGTCATCAGTAAATAAAATAAATATTTTTAACAATAGAAACATTTAATAAGAAATATCTTTTTTACTAGGACGACTTATTTTTAGTACCGCTTTGGCATTAAGTTTGAGAAAATATATTTTTAATCCAAGATACGCCATATCGCATTCTAACATACATACAATACTGCAATATGAGGTGATATATATATATATATATATATATATATATATATATATATATATATGTCGCAGTTGAATTGTATAATCCGTTGATATTCAAAAACGCTAGCTGTTTGGCAATACAGCTCGGTTTTGTAAAACAGCTGAAAATAGTGCAGCTCGATTGTCAATGAGTTACGTAATTACGTTTATCAAAACAGCTAGCGTTGAGATAGCATATAGGGTTACCATAATTGAATAAAACTGTGTTACCAAACAAAATAATATATGAGGGGACAATAGTTGTTCTTTATTATTTTTATATTACTCTTGGGATGGAAATAAAACCTCAATTCAACTCCTTACTAAATAATTCAGTCTCCAACATCGTAAAACACCAATGAAGAATGATAATCAGCTCGATGCAATGGGATTAGAAGTATAGAAATTTTGTAAACCCGACAACTCAATGGCGCAGCGATTTCTTACGGCCAATTGATCCACGTGAATTTTCCATCTTGCCAGAAGGTGGGCGTCGAAATAACAATATGGGATCCAAGCTAATAATAATAATAATATAATAATAAAGCTTTATTTATTCCATACACAAATTATTACAATTTTTGAGTTTTTTTTTTTTTAGAATTAGGATATTTGTTTAAAAAAAAAAAAAAAATCCAGTTTAAAGTAATTAGATAACAGAAAAAAACATCATTGCATTGTTTACAGTTACAGAACTCTATTAACTGTTTTAATAATAAGTGATAAGGGCAGCTTGTGGCGAGCTGTTGGTGAGTAACGACACCACGGACCCGAGTGCTCCAGAGAGCCGGTCAGACCCTCGTCCCCGACGCTTCTTCATCGGTCGGGGTTGAGACCCAAGAGGGCTCGCAGGGCTCTCAGCTCTGCATTGCCTTAATTGGCTGTGCAGAGAGGAGTCGTCAGAGCTGTTGCTCCAGGGGTGGAAGTGTTAAAGGGCATAACGACGCGAGTAACTTCGGAGAAAGCGCAGCACACCTCTCGACACCCCTGAGTCGCCCGCACCGGTGTTGCTCCTTTGCCGGCAACTATTGTCGGCGCGTTTGAGGGGCCCATCTAGTGGGCGGCAAGCCACCACCTGCCTACAATAGTCAGTAATCATGATTATGGCAGGTGACGTTTCTATTGCAATATCCCAGCATCAATCCATCCCAAATTCATTCCATAATCCTTAAACCTTTCCCTTTTTCATGCAATAGTTTTATCTTCTGCCAAAACCTATTCAAGGGTACACCTTTCATAGGTATATCCAGGAATGGGTTTTGGCGGGAGCGCCACATGACAACAACTTCTCCAAAGGGCCTCTACGTGTTGGATCTGTATCCCCACGCAAGCCTCTCAAAGGACCGGGGTGAAAAGACCCGTGATTCTCAAAAGTGATAACGATATATAATTATGCAAATGTCACGATATTTATGTAAATATTATTCATATTATTATATTACTCAAAACTATTATTCATAATAAAGATTAATGTTGTCTAATCGAATGTTACTATAATTGATGAATTTATGAGCTATGTATGGACCCCTCTTGGGTAAAAGCCTCCTCCAAAGATAACCATTTGTCCCTGTTTTCCGCTACTTTCATCCAGTCTTTTCCTCCGTGGGCTACTATTTCATCTCCCCATCTGGCATTTGGTCGACCTCTACGTCTCCATCCGTGAGGGCCCTTCCACTTTGTCACTTTCAGTGTCCATCTGCTATCAGAGTACCGAGCGATATGTCCGGCCCACTTCCATTTCATCTTTTGTGCATGAATTAGGGCATCTGTCACATTTGTTTTTTTGCGTATATCTGTGCATTTTATTCGGTCTTTCAATTTGATACCTAGGCAGCTTCTTTCCATGGCTCTTTGGGTGGTAAGTATTTTGCTTTTTGTCTTTTGGTCGAATATCCAGGTTTGGCAGCCATATGTAAGGCAAGGTAGTATAGCAGAATCCATCACAATTTTTTTTGGTTTTTGTGGAGAGTTGGGATTTGAGTATCTCTTTGTGTGCCCAAAATTTTTTCCATGTAGATCCTATTCTCCTATCAACTTCTTCAGTGTTCCTTTCTGCCTTAAATGAAATTTGTTTACCAAGGTAGATGTACTCCTGAACATATTCAAGTGGTGTACTGTCTGCTAAAATAGGTGTTTGTCTGCTATTTGTCATGACTTTAGTTTTTTCTAGGTTAATTTCAAGTCCCACTTCTCTACTAACAAGTTGTAGTTCTTGTATCATGTTTTGAAGTTCTTTGGGATCTTCTGACAGTAGAATAATGTCATCTGCAAACCTTAGGTGGTTCAAGTATTTTCCATTGATATATACTCGTATACCTTGATTTGTCCATGTGAGATCCTTCATGATGTTCTCTAATACCGCTATGAACAGCTTGGGTGAGATAGGGTCGCCTTGTCTTACTCCACGTTTAATACTTATACTTTTTCCTGTTCTGTCTAGCTTTACTTTGCTTGTGCTGTTTGAATATATATTTTTCAATATATTTATATACTTGTGGTCTATGTTTTGAGTCTTCAAAGCGGCCCAAATGCTGCTATGTGAGATGGAGTCAAAGGCTTTTTTATAATCGATGAAACCTATGTAAAGTGGTCTCTGGAATTCTGAGTATTTTTCTATTATTTGTTCAATTGTATGGATATGGTCTGCTGTGCTAAAACCTTTTCTAAAGCCAGCTTGCTCGCACGGTTGGTTTTTGTCAATTTCTGAAGATATTCTTTCTAGTATACATGATGCAAAGATTTTGTATAGGCATGACATGAGACTGATGGGTCGGTAGTTTCCAATATCAGCTGGGTCACCTTTTTTGTAAAGTAGTATAATCTCGGATTCTGTCCAGCTTTGAGGAACTTGTTCTTCATCAAGAATTTTGTTAAAAAGAATCTTCAATGGTTTCAGCAGATGCATTTCTGAGTACTTGATGTTTTCATTTGTAATCCCGTCTGGGCCAGGACTTTTTTCTAGCTTTAACTTTTTTATTTGGGTATGGATTTCTTGTTCGCTGAAGTATGGCACAGAGTTTTTGGTGGAGTTTAGCTGAGTATCTGCATTCTGTTTCTCTATAGTGTTGGGAGGACTGTATAACTTGGCATAGAAATCTGTGGCTATGTTTATGATTTCTGTGCGGGATTTGCTTTTGCATGGACCGGATTTGAGTGTTGGTATCCATGTTTTTGTTCTATCCAGGTCTTTGAATGCCTTTTTAGCACTTTTTGAACTTTCAAGGTGTCTCGTGAGGGTGCTCATTCTATGCTTCTCATAACATTTCTTTATTTCTTTGTGTGTTTCTTTGTACAGTCTTTTTAAATTTTCTTTGTCATTTTTGTCAAGTTTATCTTTATGCTGTAGAGTATTCCTCTGCCTCATCAGTTCAATAGCTTTGTCTGATAATATGTTATTTCTTTTAATTTTCACTTTTGCATTTTTTAGACAAATTTGAATTGTATTTTTTATCTTTATATAGTATTCTTCAGCTGTGCAGGTATCATGAATTGATATTAAATTTGGTATGTGATGCTTTAATTGTAATTGGTAAAGCTCTTGCTCTCTTAGTGTCTTTAACATAGCCTTTGAGTTAATGTATTGTCTTCTGCACTTTTTCTTCATATTCAGATTTAAAGTGGCTCTAATTAATCTGTGGTCAGAGCGAAAGGAGAAACAGTTCAGTACCTCATAGTTTGAAAATAAGTGTGGCATTGTGGTCATTACATAATCAATTTCGTTTTTTGTGTTTTTATCGGGTGATATCCATGTCCATCTATTTTGCTCTTTAATTTTATACATGGTATTTAATATTTTCAGGTTATACTCGTATGCATATTGAATTAATTTTTCACCTCGTTTGCTTCTTTCTCCATGTCCGTACATTCCCGTTACAGTCCTGTGTTCATGGGGTTTTGGCTTTCCTATTTGAGCATTGAAATCACCCATTGAGATAATGTTTTTTGTGGTAGTAATGTCATGTGCCTTTTGTAAGTCACTGTAAAATAAGTCTATATCTGTTTTTGGAGATTTTTCTGTTGGTGCATATGCTTGTATTATGGCAAAGTGTTGGCCTTCTAGTTGAATCTCTAATATACATACCCTCTCTGATATTCCTGTGAATTGTATGATATGATTTTTGAGCTCTTTCTTAATAAGAAATCCTATGCCATATAGACCTTTTGTTTGACCTAGATAGTACAATATGTGGTCTTCGTCTTCTATTATATTTTCTCCCATTCTTCTGACTTCACATAATCCAAGTATATCCCATTTGATGTACTGCAAAGCCGTTTTCAGCTCTAGTAGTCTTTCTGGTGAAGCTAATGTGTTGACATTTAAGGAACAAATGTACAAACTTCTTATATTATGTTTTGTATTTTTCTTTGGAGGGTTATAGTCTTGATCTCCCGCGGTGACTAGCCGTGTTGGGAGATTTGGAAGTGGTGGTGGTGGCTGTGAGGGTCCTGGTTGTGTTTGTTGGCCAAAGTTGGGGTTATTGTTTTGGGTTAACTTGTTTTTTCTCATGATAGGAGTTTGATTGCTCTTGTAGGTAGCGAAAGGCATCTATTTTTTGTATTTTTGGATCTTTTTTGGTATTGATGTCATGTACCTTTGGGCTTATGCTTTCTGATCGTTTTCTCTTTTCATATTCCTTTCTTTTGCTATATTTCTCTTTATTCTTCTGAATAATCTCCTTAGGTAGATCCTGAGTAATGTACGTAGTAGCCTTCATTTTTCTTTTGTTTTAAGTATTTGTATTTTCTTTTCCAAGGTTGTTGTGGCAAGTAGGATTGGTCTGATTTTGCTATCATCTCTCCCTTTTTTCCCCAATCTTTGGATTCTGTTAATGTCTCCGTTTCCAATCTCAACTTCAATTTCTTTTAATGTTGACTTGACTAGGTTGGTTAATTCTTCGTGATTTTCATCAGTACATTCTGGTAAACCATGCAATATAATGTTGTTTCGTTTTTCATTTGCAGCTAAAAATACTAATTTTTTATTTAACTGTTCCACTTCACTTTTGAGTTTTTCGTTTTCTTCTAATAATGGCTTTATTTTTTCGTCTACTTTTTCTAAAACTGCTTTTGTTACTTTTTCCGTTATTAATTTTGTTTGTTTATCGAGCTTTTGATCGAGCTGTTCTGACATTTTTGACAGCAGAAGTGTCATCTCGGGTGACAGCTGTTGAGTTGTCATAATGAATATGGCGGATCTTAAATCGATTGTAGGTAAGTTTTTAATTGATCGAATGTGGTTGGATCTGGAGTCGAACGATTAGTTCGATTTCGGATGTGTATGGCTGACCTTTTTATTTTTTGTTGGAGGTATCTCTTCAGCTGTTGTCTATGATGAATGATGAATATCGTTTGATGATTAACTTATGATGAAATTCCGAACTATATTTTCACTGATACGGCACTTCTTATATGATGTTTATAGTGTATTTCAGCTCACTGTTTCACTAAGAGTTTATATCTTGGCACTATTTTGGAAAATAACTAGTGTTTTAATAATTATTTGCGAAAAAGTCAAGAGCGTTCTAACACACGTCTACTGTTTCCCACCACCGGAAACGGAACTTTCCATCCAAGCTAAGGTCTGTTTATTCTTTCAATCTTTTGCACTCCGAAATCACAAACGATGCCCCCGATGTCTCTCGATAAAAACGGCTTAGTCCCGGAACGCGGCGAAGAATTTACTCTATGGGAGGCCATATTTGTTGTTATGACACCGACACTTCACAAGCCACAAGTGGCAGAATTCCGAACAATTTACAATCTTACGTTAGCTAGTTTGTTAAACGTAACACATTGGACGATCTAGCTGACCGATTTTCATCTATATTACAAAACCGAGCTGTAATGCCATATAGCTAGAGTTTTTGAATAACAGCGGATTATACAATCCAACTGCGACATATACATTATCGCTCATGGGATAGACAGAGGACATGGCCATATGATCCAAAGTAAAGTGAGATAGTCAGTATCAGGGTTCTTCAATGTAAGAGTCTTCTCACCTCATAATTACCTACTAATGTTCTGTTGGGAAGCGGAAAATAACTTATAGTGCGTAAAGAAAATTAGATACCTACTAGTACTTCTGCACTCAGACTTTCATTTATGGCCTTGACCATTAGTGCAGAATACAAACTAAACGATCATTCATCGATAAAATCGATGCGATAAACTTTATCGTACGATGAAGATATATATAAGTATGTAATAATTACATAAATGCATATAGTTTAAACTGTCCTTGTTACACTTTTGATATAAATCTCAAATAAATGTATCTAAATTATATTTGCCAATTTATAGGGTTCCTTGAAGATATCTTTTTAATTTTCATCAATTGTATTGCATTTGTTTTTTTACTATATTTTGCAGCTGCTTCTATAAATAAATAAGCATACATTAACAAATCACACACATTGAGTTAGAGACTTATTTTATGAAACATTAACTCAACGATACTATATTTATAACAGATACACATAATTATCTATTAGATAAACATCCAAAAACCCAGGCCGATGTACCTGTCTAGTGACCGATTATTTAAAAAACTTGATGTTCCACTTGCAGACGTTTGAATCAGCATGTATGTTAGTGCAGTGGATAAACATAAACTGGATCCCTACGCTGAGCATGAGCAGGCGGGTTGATAATCGCAGAAGATGGTTGTAAGTTGATCGTCTTCTTATCGTGTGTGTTAGTGACTAATACTAGTGTCAGAGTTTTTAAACCGCCTTAAGGCCATACCCAAATTTTCCGGGGTCCAGTGGCGCCGCCATTTAATATAAATCATTTAAAAGGAAACGGAGATATCATTCAAAATTGTGTCTTGGTCAAGCCCTAGATAACCCTTAAAACTATTTTATGAACTACTGTTTATAATTTAAAGTGCGAACGTGAAGCTTTTCTACGCACATTAGCTAAAAGTGGCCGTTTTTCGCAAATGTGCGTAGAAAAGCTTCACGTTCTCACTTTAAACTACAAAAAGTAGTTTAAAAAATACTTTGAATGGGTATCCAGAACTTGACCAAGACACAATTTTAAATGATATCTCCGTTTCCTTTTAAATGATATATTTTAAATGGCGGCGCCACTGGACCCCGGAAAATTTGGGTATGGCCTTAAAGGCCTCTGAAATGGCTTTAGGTAACGACCAATTTCAAAGACAGTGACCGGGACCGACGGCTTAACGTGTCCTTCGAAGCACGGATCATCTTACTTATCAGACAATCAGGTGATCAGCCTACAATGTCCTAACCAAACTAGGACAACAACACAAAGTCGTTGCCCCCGCCGGGAATCGAACCCGCGACCTCCGGGGATGAGCCGAACGCTCTAACCACTACATCACGGAGGCAGTTAGTTGTAAGTTGATACACGGAGGAAACTGCTGGCCTTTCTATTTTAGCTATACCTTTCTTAGTCGACAATTACAACACCCGTTAGAAAGAAAAGGCGTCGTGATATTTTCTGTCAACTTTATTACTAGGTTTAAACCATTATCCGCCCAAATCAAGTTGACATCAGGTAAAATCAAATTTTCTCATCTGACACTGTCAACTTGGTTTGTGCGGGTAATAGTTTAAAGTTTTAAACCTAGTAACAAAGTTAGTCCGTGTTTTATGATAAAACGGTTTAAGTTTATAGTTGATTTCCTCTTACTGTTCATAGTTTGGCCTCGGCATGATATTAGCTGGTTTAATCTTTGGGTTGCTGAGGTCAGACGGCAGTCGCTCTGTGTAAAAAGCAGTAACCTCGTCAAATCACCTAGATTAGGTAGTGGACCCCGGGCTCTGAAGCGTTACCGCTGAGGATGCAACCGGGAATACGTGTGGATGTAATGATTCGGAGTAATAACCTGAAGTGGCCGAATGGTGACAGAAGTCTAGAACGCGCTTCTTGGCAATATGACAATAGCAAATTCAGCAATTATTTCAGATATTCTTAACTATGTCTTATAATTTTACATTAAGGTTGTCTACCATTTACTTTTTGTTGTTGTTTTTTGTACGTGTAACTGGCCAACACTGAGATTACTATTACATAACACCATTTACTAGAAAAAAGTATCTATATGGAACAAATGTAATAGAAATAAAACAGACTTGCCTAAAAATAATACCCACATCCGATACATGTTGAAGACTTATTGAATGTTTATGACAGTTTAATCTAGTAGTCATATCTTTATAGCAGGATTTAACAAAACAAGTACTTAAAGCAGGGGAAAAATTTCGGCGAATTCAGTTGTAATATTCTGTGGCTTCAAAATGGCGTACTTCGGCAAGGAATTCAAATTCGTGAGGGAGGAGAACTATGACGGTTTCATCAAAGCTTTAGGTATGAAGTAAGATAGCATTCAAATATTATTATCATTTCTTTCATATATTTAGAAGAGTTTGATTGCAAAAAGGTTCTTGCGCTTTGAAAGCAACAGAACAGAAATCGTGGCTTAGCAGCATCTAATGAGAAGCAAACTTTTTTGGCTGAGAATGATGACCATAGTGAATTAGATAAGTAACTGCTTATGAGAGGCTCTTAACGGAAAACATGTGTTCGTGCATCTACTCGTAGAAGATTTACTTATAGAAGACAAAATAGTAATCGAAGTATCCCATAAGCAAACAAAAGGGTCTAAAGCTTCATACTTGGTGGGTGACATTATAGTTTCGGATGGATTTATAATTTCTAATGAATTTATATAGTCTATTTATATTGTATTGTAGGTTTACCTTACAAATGTAAACCTACAATACATAACTTAAATGGACTTCTTATCATTAATCTATCCAACACGATACCAAATCTTTGTCACTGTCACTTTTGTGTTTAGGACATGCCGACGTTTTGCTGGAACTACATGGATGATTTGTTTATAAATTTGTATTTTTGTAAAAGTATACACATAACCGATATCATTATCATCATCACCAGGTATATTTGTCTCCACTGCAGGAGCACGACCCTCTCTGTACTACCAAAGGCATACTTGGTCAGTGATAAGAAATAAAGTCTTACCGAATCATACCGCGTTTTCCAGGCTCTCCCACTGATGGTCAGAACTTCCTCAACTACAAGCCCAACGTGAAGCTGGTGAAGAATGGCGATAGCTACACCATGTCCTTCATAAATGCTGACAAGACCAAGGACGTCACCTTTACCCCTGGAGTAAAGTTTCACGAAGTCATCAGGGAGGGTATTGAAGTGAGTCATATAAAAACCGTTTACTAGTGGCTCTGTGAGCTGTAACCCTCGCGCTTTTTGCATCACACACAATACAATACAAAAAACTTTATTGCACCAAAAGAAATTTACAAATTTGGAACACTTATTATATACAACCTGATCCCTCGCAGTCTCTTTACCGAATAAAAAGTTGTTTGGACAAAAAAGGTGCATCTTAATTGGGGTAAAAAAAGTCTTGACATTTTTTGAAATAGCTATAGATGATATATATTTTTTTTTATATTTCACACTTTTGAAATATCTTCTTTTTGAAAAATTACAAAAAAAAACGAATCTACAAAAAGTAATTATATGCGGAGAGAAAAAAAATTGTTCCCTACTGACCGAGCATCACCGTTTTGGCTTCGACAAAAATTCTTTCGTGTGTCCGAGTTTTCTTTTCCGGCTGTTCTGTGACGTGAAGGCGACCTGTAGGCCTGTTTGTCGATCGATTCTCGTGGAATTTTGAGAGCAGGTTAATATAATTATGACGGAGTAAAAGATGTCTTACGAGAGCCTTGTTAAAAATGTGACGATAAGTCAGCGCTCTACCTCGCGTTGATCCATGCTGTATCTCATGAATCGGGACAGCTAGACAGTTGACATTTTCACACAGAGACTGTTTGCTAAATGGTATCTAGCTTAATAGGTTTAACATATACCGAAAGATCTATCTGGTAATCCCGGATTAAAAGTATCTATTTTTTATGATTTCAGGCCGATTCCCTCTTCACCGTAGATGGTGACACATACACACAGGTTCAAGACTTTGGAGACCGCGGCAAGATTACCCTTAAGAGAATTTTCTCCGGTGACGAGATGGTCTTGGTAAGTATGCTTAATTCATATGTGTAGGTATTTTAAAGGGGGTCACAGTCAGTAAAATCGTCAAATTCAAGCACACAGCCTCCTTCTTTTTGACCCCCGATCCAAACACAGGGGTGTTATTAGTTTAACGATAATGTTGACAGACATTATAGTTAAACTAATAACACCCTTCGAGAGCTACAATGCTTCAGACAGACATGTCTGTAGCATCGTAGCTCTCGAAAGGAACCGATTTCTATGCAATTTTTTTATGTGAAAGCAAGTTTCTTGCGGCGATCCGTATGTATGTTTCATCTATATCGATTATGTCATTCAAAAGTTATTGGGGGTAAACGTTTGAATGTCAGGGTGTTTTTTAAATTCATCCCGCAATTGTAGCGTATCCTTCAATCGTAGGCATCAATTTAATTTGTCTTATGTAATAAAATTACAGTATACAAAAATATTCAGCAACATGCTTCGTCAAAAAATAAGTGTACAAAAGTATATCCGCAACATGCTTCGTCAAAGGTTTACAGAAATAACATGCATGTAATAAAATACTATGAATCAGGTATTGTACTTAATTCTAAAATACAAGACTCAAACATTTATTCACGTGACTGTAAACGATGAAAAATTATACAAGGAAAACCATTGAATTTTAAGTAATCTTGAAAAATTGATACGATCAGAGAATCTGATATGGTACTGACCTAGTTGTAGTAGGTGTGGTCCCGTGATACAGCCGATATGATAACGGTAGCTAGCGGTCAGATTTACTTTTTGTGCAATACCTACGTCTTTTACTTGTTAGTTAAAACAGACAGATAAACGCACCGGGGACTTAATTTTTTATTTATAGGGGACAACAACAATTTAACGTGTTTACTTAATTCTTTGTAAGTTTCTTTATTTTTCGCTTACACTCATAGAGAATGATGGTTAGAGTAGGTAAGTGCATGAACTCTGACGGGGTGTTGGAAACTTTTCTACTTATAGGTCTGAGTCTTTGTCCCCGACATTTATTTATTTATTTGTAAAATAACTTAAATCTATCGTAACAGTTTTCACCAATGTGATAGACAAGCAATAATATATTTATTCATAACACAGAACACATAATGCAACTCTTGTGAATTCGTTCAGAGAACAGGTAAAAATATCAATTTTTTCTGCCAGTCGGTTGAGCGTGCGCAGCGTCCGCGTTAGCGGCGCTTTTTTCAGTAGCTCGGTGCGAGAGCTGGGCACCACGAATAATGGCGGGCGGAGGCGACGCCCTGCGTATCCGTTTGGAACACACAAACTTACTAACCTTAGTAAATCCGGATTATTAATCTTTCCACGAATCAGCTTAAATATATATGAGGCCAATGCCAGGTTCCTCCGTACACCCAATTCGGTGTATCCGACCATACCGAGAACAAATAAGCCCGGATACATCAAAGGGTAGCACGGGTAGACACCATAAAGCCTCATATATAAGTATCTGGTAAATTTATTCTGGATCCGCTCCAGCATGAGCCTGTATTTAGCTTCGTGTGGAGCCCAAATGATTGCGTTACATTCTAGGTGGCTACGTACGAGGGCGTTATACAACGTCATAATGGCTTTTATACTTGTGAACCCATGTACCCTACGAAGTATAAACCCTAAGTTTCTGAATGCCTTTTTTACTACCTCAATTATATGTTTTTTAAAGGATAGGTCCACTGTAAAATTTACACCTAAATCTTTTACTTCCATAACTCTCTTCATGGCCACGTCTTCTACTTTATACTCGTATTGCACCGGCTTATGTTTTTTTGTGAACGAGATTGTAAGACATTTCGACTTATTAAATTGGAGTCCATTTTTTTGGGCCCACTCAACAACTCTGTTAATATCTGCCTGCATCCGCTCACAATCTGCAGGTGTATCAATCTTCAGAGACAACTTTAGGTCGTCTGCGTACAAAAGACAGTTGGAATGTTGGATGACTTTGGGTAAATCATTAATCATCAGGATGAATTGCAATGGGCCCAGATTACTTCCTTGACTTACACCAGATCTTACAAAATATGACGTTGATCGGCATCCAGCATATTCTACATATTGCTGCCTATCACGCATGTAACTGGCCAAAAACTCCAGCAAGTGTGGAGTGCAGCCGACTCCGGCCAATTTACTCAAGAGCACATCGTTATCTACCACATCGAAAGCCCTGCGGTAGTCAAAAAATGAGACATCCACTTGCCCTCCTCCATCCACTGCTGGTACGATTTGAGCCATGTGGTTGAGCAGATTGCTTGTGGTGCCGCGACCCGGCCTGAACCCGTGCTGTTCGTCACAGAGCTGAGAGTTTACTTGATCGAAAATGTTTTTTTGTATTGTCGAATCGAACACTTTGGCCGGAGTAGACAACACGGCCACTGGTCTGAATTGGTCAACGCTCCGGCATGACCCTCCTTTTGGGACCGGGACTACGCGGGTCAATTTCCATGCCTCTGGAAAAGTAGCTGACTGCAAGCTTTTATTAAATATGTGCAGCAGGGGCTGCGCCAGAACAGCCCGACAGTCCTTAAATACGAACGCCGGGATTCCATCTGGGCCGGCCGACCGCTTTGGTTTGAGTCTCGCCAATGCCAGTTCCACTTCCTGCAGCTGCAGCTCACCGAGATGCACGCGCGCCGACTCATTCGCACCGCCCGCCTGCTCCATCGCCGCACTCACGTTCAATTCCGGTTCATTAGCTCCATAAACTGATTGAAAGTAATCAGAAAATTCCTCACAACATTGTTCCCTAGTTAATTCTATATCGTCTTTTAGAATGGTATATGAAGAAGTTTGAGCCTTTTTGGAGTTAATATAGTTCCAAAAGGATTTCGGGTCTTCTGCTAAATGACTTTGAATTTTGTCGCGATACCGGCCTTCTGCTATTTTTATCATATATTTTACGCGAGCCCTACATTTAGCAAATTCGTCGTAATCAACCTGCAATTTACTTTGTTTAAATTTTTTATGAAGCGAGGCTTTAATTTTTATCTCCCGAATTAATTCAGTTGTGTACCATTCGGGATAATTATACCTCGAACTAACCGGCATAAATCTCCTTTTAATCGGAACACAGTCATTGAACACACTAAATAACATTTCATAAAACATATTTACAATTGATTCAACATCATTTAAACTGTACATAGAAGTCCAATCTATGGCCGCTATTCTCGAATACAGTAATGAGAAGTCAACTTTTGTAAAATTCCAATGTGCCTGTGCGGGGGGTAGTTCAACATTGCTCGCCATCGAGGGTAACTGATGCCGCGCCGCGCTCGATGCCGACCGCGCGCCCCGCAAAGTTACAGCTATCTCGAGGGGGGGGGGTGCTGCACGTCCACCGGAACCACCGGCTCACTCGCGACACACACACTCACACTCCCATCCATTAACGATGTTAATACTAGATCTAATTGTCGATTGATACAATTAGGCACTCTGTTATTCTGAACGAATTCACAATAAGTAATAAAATATTCATAATAATTAATAACACAATCATTGCATGAATATAAATTAAAATCTCCTAAAACAATTACTTGACTAAATTTGAGACATAATTCTTCTATTATTTTAAATAGTAACATGTATTCATCATTGTTTCCGTGCGGAGGAATGTAAACTACGCAACATAAGCACAAGTATCTACCGCGCAAGTATACCTGCGCGCAAGCGATCTCGAAAGTGTGTTTCTCGATGTTTACGTCGCCAGGTATCGGCACGCAGCGTAGCTCGAATCGCGGTGTGGCCATGAGAAGTGCGCCGCCCTGCTTTCGTCCGTCCGTTCTGTCGCACCGTACTATTTTATAACCTGAAGGGGCCAATTCCGCGTCATATATTGAATTATTGCAACCAGTCTCAGTTATTGCGAATATATCGGCATTCAAAGATGCTACTCCTGCATAAAATAAATCCAGTTTTGTTCTTAGACCTCTTACATTCTGGTAATAAATACCAACAGTGTTACTGTGCGTCACGTGATTTGTTGTGTGATCTGCGAAAAAATATCCATTCGCTAAATTCAACATTTACAGGCCAATTTTCAGGACTGCATAATTTTTCATAAGACCCTTCAGGTACTCCAATCCGAAAAGATGCATAGTCTCTTTCTGTTTTGGGTGTGACTTTTTCTACTCGGACTGCCACTTCGGGGCCACATATCTTCTTCACGTACTGTTCCATACTTTCTTGACTCGTTTCTTTTTTTAAACGCCAAACATGTAAATATTTCTTTTTTTCAGTACCCTGGATTTCTGATACACACGAACTCCCTCCTTTTTTAACTTCCGTGTTAGCATATCTGCTCTTTCTTTGTTTTGTTGCCGGCTTCCAGCTATCTTCGTATTGTGTCACAATACTCGTGTTCCCCCCTTTTTCAATATTCTCTAAATTATCCATAGGAGCCAACACCGATACGACTTGTTTGTTGGACTGCGTTACTTGCCTTTTTTCCGCAGGTTTCATAGCCACACAATTACTTTCCGCATCTCCTACTACCGCCACTTCGTTTTGTGATAAAACTTCCGCGAATGTTATCGGTTGTTTATTCTCCTCTAAAGACAAGCACCTTTTTTCTTCTGCTTTTTGTCCTGCTAGGCAGGCTTCAAGGTATTCATTTCTGTCTTTAAGTGATTTAACAAGATTTTCTAATAGTTCCACTCTGCCTGTTTTTTCTTGAGCTACCGCCAACATATTTTTAATTTCTTGTAATTCCTTCTCGGACTTAAAGAACTGATGTTGAAGTTGCGAGTAAGCGATTATCTGGGCATCAAAACGTGAGTTCATCTCTGCTCTGAGCTCGCGTACCTCGTCCAGCACCTTCAGCTCGTTATATGTGATCGATGTATCGGCCGCTTTGGGACGGCTCCCGCGCTCCGTGTTCACGTAATTCGGTGTAAAAGTTTTATTTAATAAACTAACACTGCTTCTTACGGGTGTATCCGAATTATCTCGTTTCGGGTTGCTACAAACACACTCAGGACATATCCAATTGTTCTTATACTCCTGCGTTACGCTTTCAAACGCCTCCTTCGTTAGTCCCAAGCACTTCAGGTGATAAAGCTTCCCACATCTCTCCTTGCTACATTCCATATAAAGTAACTCTTGAATGAATTTATCACAACCGGTGCACTTATTTTCCATATTTAATTCCGAAAAATATCCGAATAGCAACAACACGTCCTTCGCTTGCAACGCGCGCGAAGAACATGAGAAGACATGTCTTAATCGGTCGGGGTGGAGACCCAAGAGAGCTTGCAGTACTCTCAGGTTTGCATTACCTTAATCAGTCTTGTAGAGAGGAATTGTTAGAGCTGGTTGCTCCAGGGGTGAAAGTGTGAAAGGGCATAATGTCACTCCTAAGTCGTCTGCACCTGTGTTGCTTCTTTGCCGGCAACTATTGTCGCCGCGTTTAAGGGGCCTATCTAGTGGGGGGCAAACCAACACCTGCCTACAGCCAGTCAGTGGTCATGATTACGGCAGGTGACGTTGTTTCTATTGCATTATCCCAGCATCAGTCTATCCCAATTTTTTCCATATCGCATAACTTTTCCTTTTTTCTTATGGCGTATGGTATTTTCGTATGGCTCTCAAAAGACCGGATTGAAAAGACCCGTGATTCGCAAAGGAGATACAAAATAGTAATAATATTTACTAAATAAAAAAGTAGCATACCATTGATGTCAGTAAGTAGTTAGAAAACATAAAATAAATTTAGAAATGTGTACATCTTTATTCTGTTGTATGATAAGTACATACATATTTTTGGTCTAGTATTTTTAACAAAATGTGTTTTTTTCTTTTACAGGAGCTGAGCACCTCGAAGTGGGATGGCGTTGCTCGCAGATATTACAAAGCTTAAGTTAATTAGTTTATTGTAAATAATTTATAAAATAAATTATATATCAACTATTTTTTCATACTTGTTCTTGATTAAAAAAAAATCTTTCACGCTGAGAAAGGAACTATATATTTGGACGTCGAATCATAAATATTATGATGTGAATTAACTTCCTGGATATTTAGAAAATGGATAGGGCAGTGAATTTAGCGTTCATACAGACGAACGGCACTTCCGACGGCACCGTCTACTTGGCAGTGAACTGCAGACAAACTTAGAACAAGGGTGAGCAAGTGTCCCGCGTCCTTTAAATGGTAGTGACGGCATGTTAAATTGCTAATTATGGCAGTAGCATTGACGAAAAAATAATAAGAAGACTGCCAACGCCGTACAAAAAAGTATTCTGCTAGAAAGCCAAAATCCTGTATTATTCCTAGATGCCACTACTATTTAGCTTGTTACCATATAAGCAGACGGCGTAGTAAAAAATATTTCTTGATATTTTTTGGTTAAATAGGCGGATTAAAAGCAGTTACAGTATTTCTTAATTGGAAAAGATTTTGCAACTGGCTTGTGGACTAAAAGCCGACCACAACTACTCAACTGCAGCCGTCACCACCAATCGACGGCAGCCGTTGACAGGCGCCGACGGCTGCAGTCGACGACTGCAGTCGACGAAGTGCCGTTCTGTATGAACACATGTCGACCTTTTATAAGCTTTTACTTAGTACTTTCAACCCCAATTTATGAAATTTGTCAAAACAATGTACGAAAATGCACGTAAATGATTATTAAATGCTCGTGTGATAAGATTATAAAATAATGAGACCATATTATAATATATCTGCATTTTTCGATACCTAACGAATTATGACAATGATCTTCAAAAATATAATCTATTTACATATGAGTCAAACTGATACTTTGGGGCAAAGTCTGAGCTTATCAAATGCATAAACCTCCAAAATGCGTGATTTCCGATAATTGCGTTTTACATTTCTTCAAATACAATATTTATTAGCCTTCTATTAGAAGATAAAAGGTGTACCTAGTCATAAATTGTATTCTACTTTGCCGTCACTACGCGGCAGTTACTATTTGCATAATGGGGTTCCCCACGCCATTCAGAAACACTATTTATGGAATTATGTCTTGATGTTAGTCAGGCAGGTGATAGCTAGTGGCGGCCGGTCGTGTAACTATAGCATATCTTAATTTTGTATGGTCTTCAGCATCTTGGGGTGACTATTGGCATGCATATTATATTCTTAGCCCGGGCAACAGAATTAATATAACTAGTGGTTCGCCGCGAACTTAGACCTCGCGGTTATTATTCCAAAATAGGATCCCACCAAAAACATTTTCATGTAAAAATGTTGCCAAGACGAGTGTACATAGCTTACCATGTGAAAAAGTTATCAGATATCGTATTAAGCCAAGCTCTTAAGACTACACACTCTAAACCTACAAGCTGTACACTACATCTTAATCAAAATCTATGAAAAGTGGTCAGATCTCATATAGAGCCAAAATTCTTGATCTATGCGCCCTTGCTTCACCAGGCCTAGTTCCCGCCCAATATTCATCCCCGTCGTCGTCCCCCGTCCCCAGTCCTCGCGCCTCTTCCCCGTTCTTGCCTTGTTCCCACAAGGTGTTGTGTGCTCGGTTGCGTGGCCGCCTCGACAAGGCGAGAACAGGGGAGAGGTGCGGGGTCGGGCGACGGGTGCTTCCCCGTCGCCCGTCCTTGCACCTCTTCATTGCGCGGGACTTTAGGAGATTTCGTTCTGTATGTAATACTTATATGAATTCTGTGCCTGAGCTCAGAAGTGCGATTTTTGAATCGCGGAGTCACCTAAACAAATGGTATTTCCATACAAAAAACCGTTCGTTTAGTGGACTCCGCGTTTGAAAAATCGCACCACTAAGCCTGCAACGCTGAGAATGCAACCGTGAAAGCGCTAAGATGAAAAGAAAAAGTATACTATTTACATCAGAATATCACAAGTAAGCACTATAAAAAGTCAAACTACACATAAAAATTACACATATTTTAAAATAGATTACTAATTCACTGACGTGATTCCACTTTGGCTTGGATTTATCAAGTTTTATCTGCGATTACGAGGTAAATAAAAGGGCAGGTTATTTGTTCTGATATTTATTATCGGAAACTTGGTGATCGACATCGGACAACATGGCTTTCTACGGCAAGGTATTCAAATTTGAGAGGGACGAGAACTTTGATGGATTCCTCAAATCAGTCGGTACGTTATTAAAAACCTAAGGATATATTTTTTTACCTTGTTACCGATTATTCAAAAAGTACAGTGTTCCGTAAAAATACTAGTTTCTTGAGCGAGTATTTTTTGCAAATAAGCTATTTAGGGCTAAATTATGAACAAATATTACGTTTAATAAAATAGACTGAAATTAATTTAAATTCGGCGAATTCAGTCCATGGCGGCTAAGAAATAAATAAATAGATAAGGACAAATCACATCGATTAAACTAGCCCCAAAGTGAGTTTAAACTTGGGTCATGGGACTCATGGGATACTAACCTAACGATACTAATACCACAGAGTAATTACCTAATACTATATAATATAATATTACATATGTAGATAACCTAAGATCCATGATATTTTGAAAAAGAGCATTTTCCGACTTGTCCTGGCTGGGAATCGAACCCAGACAGAACCTGCAAGTGACGGACAAGCGAATTAGATAAACAATAGGCCACGCAGCAGGTAGTCACCTATTAGTATTTTTTCTTAGGGGAAAACCTTTTAAAGATTCTTTTAGTTTTATTATAAAACGCAGACTAACAAAAGAACTTAGTTTAAACCATTATTCACCCAAATGAAGTTGACAGTGTTTGGAACGATAATGGTTTAAACCAATACTTAATGACGAAAGCAAGTACTTAATTAAGTCCACGATTATAATAAGGTTGGTTTATAATGGTTTGTTCAAGATCGCAATTTTTCCAAATTTCTCTTTTTAATTAAATAGGGCCAAATAATACAGACTGCTGGCAACGTGGCAACCAAATTTATTAAAAAAATATTTTCTAACGTTCCAGGTCTTCCGGAAGCGGAAGTCGCAAAGTTGTCACAGTACAAGCCTACGAGCAAGCTAGAGAAGGACGGTGACGCCTACGTGTCCACCACCGTCGGTCCAGACAAGACCAAAGTGGTGAAATTCAAGCCTGGAGAAGAACTTGACGACGAAATCAGAGATGGGTTCATTGTGAGTATCCAAATAAATAAATTGAGTCCCATGATACAATAATGTTACAAAATAACAGACCAAAAAACAAAAAACACCTAGCAGTAATTTTTTTGTTCAAACACAAGAAATAAATATATCTTGATAGCGGAAGGAATAGAGACATGGAAAACACTCCACCACCAAGAATGCAACTTTTAAATATAAGAAGATGGAAAACACTTCACCCACAAGATGACATGCAACTATCAGTTAGGTTTACATTCATAAACCTCTATTTTTGGCTTAAAAGTTTTTTAAACCTACCTACTTACGGGTTGGTGTATGTTGCTTGGTGACGGTAGAACAGAATTAATTGTCTAACAGGCTCAGTCTGGTCTGAGGTAACAGGTACCTTTACTTTGAATCTTTACTCCAAACACAAAGCAACTTGACATACACGTACGTTAGCTATTTCATCTTGATGTCATGAATGATTCTAAAACCCACGCGTATCAGAACGAGAAGACACGGCGCGTTGCGTCTTTTTACAATCAAATCACCATAGAGTACACACTATGCGCTGCGTTGACTCAAAGCACAAGCAAGACTGATTGAAGCCTCAGAAGCAGAAGGAGTGTATGTACTTGTTCGTCATTAAGTCAGACTTTGTTGTAGCTACGCTGCGTCTACGCAGCGTCCGTGTGAATGCTCTCAAACAACATTGAGCTCTACGAAATTTTTGATGATTAATTTATATTCTTACCTTTTCAGGTTAAAAGCACATACACTGTAGACGGCAACACTGTGACACAGGTCATCAGGCACGATGGTAAGGAGGTCACCTTCAAGCGAGAGTACACCGACGATACACTGAAAGTGGTGAGTATTACAATAATTACAGTACAACACATTTTACACATAGACACCGTTAATAAAGGCCTATTTATGGTATAACAAAATATACTGAAACTATTTTAAGGGTAACAGATACTGAAACTGAGAAATGATACTGAAAAACTTTCCCCAAAAAACCAAAAATGGTTTTTCATATTTCAATACATTGAAATATGAAAAACCATTTTTGGCTTTCAATACAAACTCGGATCAGCTGATCGGTCAACTTGTATGGGAGGCCAAAAGTTACTTTTAATATTTCGATACATGTTTATTGGGAAAAGTTTTTCAGTATCACGGACTAAATTCACCATTAAAATAGTTTTAGTATATTTTGTTAGACCTTACATAATAGACGAAGCAAGGTTTTTGCCTCTTGTATACCATTTTATTGAAGCAATAGATAACTTGCACAGTCTAAACGAAACGGTAGCAATACAAATCATTTATTGCTTATACAGGTTTATTTGCTAGGCAAATTAAAAAACCCCTGACAACACCATCTGTCATCAGTGGTAAGCCGAGGAACTACATATTCCAACCCATGTTAAGGGGCTACCTGAATTTCCCGGGGTCCAGTGGCGCCCTCATTTAAAATAAATCATTTTAAAGGAAACGGTGATATCATTTAAAATGCGAATGTGAAGCTTTTCTACGCACATTAGCTAAAAGTGGCCGTGTTTCGCAAATGTGCGTAGAAAAGCTTCACGTTCACACTTTAAATTATAAACAGTAGTTCATAAAATAGTTAAAAGGGTTATCTAGGGTTTGGTCAAGACGAAATTTTTAATGATATCACCGTTTGCTTTTGAATGATTTATTTCAAATGGCGGCGCCACTGGACCCCGAAAAATTTGGGTATGGCCATAAGTGGGATTGATATCCGTAGCGCCAGTAAATTTAAAAACCCCGATATTCTAGTCTTAACCCCTAATAACTGAATTTAACCTAACCTAACCGCCTGAATCGATTTTTATCAAACATAGCAAAGCAATTTTCTTTGACGTAAAAAGTCCGCATTCAAATCAGTCCTTTAGTTCGAGAGCTACGATGACACAGGCTAAAGATAATATAATCACAGGCAGACAAACATAAGCGTCAAAGTTATAACACCCCTCTTTCTTGTCGGAGGTTAAATAAATTGACATGCAACACGCAAGAAACTTACACGATCTAAACTAGTAGTTCGCCGCGAACTTAGACCTCGCGATTATTATTCGCAATTCAGTTTCTTATATAACCCCTAGATGGCGGTATCCAAAGTTAGAACGCGCTATGGTTTCGTTTGCTACATAATCGCGGACATTTTATTAATATTTCAAAAACTACTGAACCGATTTTGATGCCCAACGAACTTGAAAATTCTATTAATGTTTCCTACATGCCTACCAAGTTTCATCAAAATCAAACCATCGGTTCGGCTGCTATCGCGGTACAAACATACATACATACATACATACATACATACATACATACATACATACATACATACATACATACATACATACATACAATGTGTTTTCGCCCCCAACTCGATTTAGAGACCTCACTCGCTTCGCTCGCTCGGTCAATAAATAAATAAATGCGGACAACAGTGAGGGTCGTGCTCTTGCAGAGGAGACAAAAAGACCTGATGATGATGATGATGATGCGGACAAATCACTATCCCTGTTTAGGTATCGAAAATATACCTACATTATTGTTATTACTATGCATCCGGAATGGTAAATTTAGTGACATGAATCGTATGTCTAGAGTAATAAGAATAAAATTGACTTACAATGCAGTTCTAAGTATCTGAACGAAAAGGAGCACAGTTCTGACGCGAGCTAAATTAAAGAATTTAACCATATCGCTACTGACATTGAGTACATATGTCTTTGTATTCCTTTGCGGAGAAAGATTTTTGTACGTGAGTACTTGTACTTTTCTGTGGCTTAAGTTTAATTTTAAACCAAAAAAGCGACCTTCTTCGGCAGTTCCACTACTCCAAAACACTTTCTGAATGAAAAGAAAGAAAAGCTTAAATAACTGTCAAAAACATCAGTATTTTTTGAGTTCACTGGACTTCTCGTGGACCCTACCGTCTGATCTTTACCTGCTGTTCATAGGAGCAACTTGCATTTATATACCCTTTCAAATAAAACGAGAATTTAACTGGTTAAGTGCGAATTATTGTCCGGAGCTCGCACTAGCCCGATATTTTTAAATTTTTTATTGGCTTGGTGGGAGAACTCATTGATTGCTAGCGCTTTCGCAAGGCAAGCACCCCGGGCGTGGTCCGCACTTAGATATGTTACCGCTACCTTCTTGCACTGACACGTAAAGCCGTTGGTCCCGCTGTCATCATTGTATAGCAGTAGTCAAGATTTGCCCGATGCTTTTAAGCCACTCGAAAAATCGGGCACTAGTGTTAGCCACTTACACATACGAAAATTGAACAACTTCCTTAATTTGTTAATTTTGTTTCAGATAATCACCAGCAATTTCTGGGACGGCGTAGCCACGAGATACTACCGCGCCTAATTTATTTTAGATTAGATTTAAATAAAATTTATTTATTTTTAATATATTATTGTTTTCGTAAGTGTAGTTTGTCTCTGCTTTATCCTACCGGAGGGTTACTTCTAGGTCCTTATCCTTATATTCTGGAAAATACTGTGAAAATGGGTTTACTGTGTAATCTTCTCAGCAGTGGTCGTTCCGAAACGCTAGAAGTTTTTAGCTTTTGCAAATATTTAAAACAAAATAACCTTCAATATCAAATTTATAAAAAAAAAAAAATTTTGACTTTGACTGTGACTTTTCTGTGGCCGCTGTATTGACAAATACTTCTTCTTCTTTGTCCTCGCCTTTTCCCGTTACGCGGGGTCGGCTTTTTTAATCTTTCGGCGCCATTCACTTCGTTGGTAAGCATCGTCATCCGTAAGGCTAAGCTTTTGCATGTCCTTTCGGACATTTGTCATCCAGGTAGTTGGCGGTCTACCTCTTCCTCTCTTTTTTGTAGCCATGAAAAGGCACTTTTTCACGATATGGTCATCAGGTCTACGCATTACATGTCCGTACCACCTTAGCCTAGACTCTGCAATTTTCTCAGTAATAGGTGTTACTTTAAAACTTCCTCTTACGTGTTCGTTACGCACTTTGTCTTTTAGCGTTACTCCACCCGCCCAACGTAACATGCTCATCTCGGTGGAATGAAGTTTTTGCTCGTGGGTTTTCTTCAAGGCCCACGTTTCGCTACCATAGAGTAAAGCAGGTCTTACAGCTGTTTTGTAGACCTTGCCTTTGGTTTTTATCGGCATTTTTGGATCGCAGAGTACTCCCGTTAGTGTACGCCACTTATTCCACCCAGATGTCGTTCTATGTGTAATGTCGGCTTTTATTGATCCGTCTTCCGCGATTTCTGATCCGAGGTATTTGAATTTGTTTACTCTATTGACAAATACAAAAAATAAAATAAAGTAAAAAAACTATAGAGGGCATTCGAACTAGAATTTTGTAATAGTCTGTAATTTTCACGGGACTTACACCAATTTCATCGAGTAAATTTCTAAAGAACAACAAATCAAATAGCAAAATTTAAGAGATCAAATGTTTTAATTAGCAAAGTGATTTGTGTCATGAAATGGACGACTGACCAAAAGTTGCTTGATGTAAATTTAAAGTGCCAAATCATTTCTAGTCAAATTTCACTATCGCAAATTATTATTTTTTCAGTGTTTTGTTTACACCTTTCTCAGTCAGTCTAATAGTTAGTTAGATTCTTAAGCTGGCATGAAGCATGCCTGTTTGCATACAGCATACTTGCTCGAGTGTCTATTAGAAAACAGAATTTTTTCATATCGAATTTAATTTCGGTTGGTCGCAGTTCTAACATAAACTAACCTAATAGTTTTGCCCAACCTAGTAAAATGGATATAACTATCCTAGCACTCCTTTCAAATGCTTTAACTATCTTGCAAACAGAAACTTACGTGGAAACATTGAAATACATTATTGTAAATATTCAATCAAACGTATATTATTATCGCTTAAGCAAATCGCTCATGTTGTGTGAACTTAAGAGTCCCCTTACCCTAGACCAAACTACACTTTACCATGCAAACGTAGTCTACGTTTTATTTCGAAACGACACGCCCGATTTCGGGAAAATTTTGTAATTTCAATTATCTAGAGTTATAATTCGTTTTCGACCATAAAAATATGAAATTGAAATAGAATATAGTGTGTTATATCATTTTTGACCATCGTCTGTATGAGATACTTCTACATCCTTATATTTTCTTTCCAGTTTATAATTTTACGTAGGGAACCAATTATTACCCTAGATAATTGTAATTTCTTTAAAATTACAAATTCTTACCTGTTAAATAAGACATGTGGTATCAAAATAAAACGAAGACTACGTTTGTATGGAAAAGTCTAGGGTAAAGGGGATTATTTCTATAATAGATAAGCGTTATTCGCAAATTTATTTATTTAGAAAAGAAAATTATTAAAAAAAGGTAAAAAAGGTAAATTTCAGTTAAACCAGTAGATAATTAATAATTAATCAAATAATCCTTTTGACCTTTGAACGATTTGGCCAAAAGTAAAATAGATAATTTAAACTTTGATATTCCAGACTTTGGTCAGTGGTTGTTATTTTAAAATTTGTATATTTGTTCGTTGTTCTTTTGAAATTTGCTCGATGAAATTTTGATTTTCTTACATGCAACCATAGATATACATATCTAATTAATTAAGTCATAATAAAAGTGTCACAAAACATTTAAAAAAAACTTTTTTATTTTTGTTTTGTATAGAGTTAGCTACTGCCGACATGTTTCGACCTTATCCGAAGTTTTTCATCAGGGCGAATGTGACTACAGACCCGTACAGCGCATATAGTATAGTACTAGAGTACTATGCATGTTAAGTACTATGCTAACATTAGTACACAGATGCACTGATGCTAGTTGTGCGTCGCGCGGGGCGCGCGAGCGGCGCGGGGATTCGGCCTCTGCGCCCGCAGCGACAGTCCGGTCCGGTAGACGGTGGTGGTTGCTGGACAGCTGCTTCAAGGACTACCGTGGATATTTTGGGAGCCTTAATTTTCTTGGTGATAGACAGTGCGTGAAAAAAGCTCACTGTATCAGAGACTGTCCGCTGTACCTGGCATTTATTATGCATCTCTTAAAGCACCGTTTTCCAGGCGGCGGGTAAGCTCCAACCTACATCACGATTAAAGTTGGGAAGTCACCCAATTTCTATTGCTTCTCGGGACAAAACCTTTCTCTCTAGCTAAGACTTTGGCCCTGTCGAAGCGTATGTAATGTGTGACGTCTCTATCGCATGTTCGGCGATGGCTGACCCGTTGCTGTCCAGTTTCTTCAGGCTCCTTATGTGCTTCTGCAACCTGGTAGACATATTCCGACATGTCTCCCCCACGTAGCTCCTTCCACAATCGCATAGGAATTCGTAAACACCGGGAATGTTTAGTGGCTCGCTATATTTGGGGAACGCATGAGATGTCGAATTTTTGCGACGCAACATTTGAACGATTTTGTCCGTCACTTCCTTCACAAATGGTAGGTACAATATCGCTCATCTACCGCTGTTGATTGCGTGCTCTTATTGGTACTAATCCTTAACCTTTGTCGCCACTTGTATCCATTGCTTTCCAGCACTTGTCTTACATGTGCCAGCTCAGACTTAATGTATTGCGGGTCACACAGACGCAACGCTCTGCTGATGAGAGATCTAGGAACCAACGCTAAATGGGTTGAATGATAGTGGGGAACTGCTCTCAGATAGCGGTCTGTATGAGTCGGTTTCCGATATTCTGTATGTGATAGTGTGCCATCGGGTTCTCTCATAACTAGAATATCCAGGAAAGCGCAGAGGGCGATAGCCCGCGCCGCCCGCGCGCCCTCGCGACCCGCAACTATCATTAGTCAGTGTGTCGCGACCCGGTACGGGCCTTAGTTACATTCGCCCTGATGAGGTCGAAGACCTCCGGATTAGGTCGAATCGTGTCGGCAGTAGCTGTGTCTGTGTCTCGCGTTAGTTTGAATCAAAAAATATCATTTACCTTTTCTTTCTTTTAAACTCCCATAGATTTGCTGAAAGAAAAGAATCTATGAATTAATAATAATAAATCTCTATATATTTATTAATTTGTGACGTACAATTATAACTTTATTAATGTATTTTTGTATAATTCAAAATCTTACCTTGACGTTTATCTATATAATATTCAAAAGAAGAAACCAAATGACTGACTAAATGATTGACTGACTGACATATCCGCTGGGAATAGACTAGAGACTCCAAATTCAGAAAGAATTTAGAAGAGAAACCAGCTTAGTTACTTCGACCATTTTATTCTGGCGATAAATGAGTTAGTAATGTTCGTGTTTCAAGATTTATAAAATTCAACCCCTAGAGAGATGAAATGGGCGCTGAAGTGTTTCGTCGCTCAAGTCAAGTTGTCGGGAAAGAGAAAGAGAAATTCAAACTTTTTAACAAACTAATTTATATGTTATGTATACCAAAATAAAAAACAATTAAAAATCCTATTAGTACCATTTTCCACTTGGCCGCGGACAAAGTCGCGGGTTACAGCTAGTATCTAATGACTACAATTGCATCAAAATGATGCATTATCACAATAAAGATAAAAGGAATTTCACCCGTGGCGTGTTTTGTGCGAAAACCGAAAACCTGCCCATAGCATGATAAACTCAGATAAAGTTTATGTCACGAGAAGGACTAGTGCTATTCCGCTCATTATTATTAAATAGAGCGAGATATTATGAAATGAAAGTAGATCTGGATTTTTTATTGCGTAATTACGTATGTCGCTGTCGTCGGTGCCATGCTACGAGGGCATAATGTTACTGCGCAAAAAATCAAGGAGCAAGTAGATAGAAGGGCATAATGTCATAGAAACCAGCCAAGTGCATTTCGGGCCACGCACAGTGTAGGGTTCCGTTGTTACGAATGCCGACGAGTTCACGCGACCAATAACGTTTAATTAACTATTTTTCTGTAAACTTTTTATAAAATTTTCTATTTCCGAGTAGGTACATTTTATAAGATGGTCCCCTATAACTTTTTAATTTGTAAACCTTACTGATAGTTTTCCTTTAAGGCCATACCCAAATTTTTCGGGGTCCAGTGGCGCCGCCATTTGAAATAAATCATTTAAAAGGAAACGGAGATATCATTCAAAATTGTGTCTTGGTCAAGCCCTAGATAACCCTTAAAACTATTTTATGAACTACTGTTTATAATTTAAAGTGCGAACGTGAAGCTTTTCTACGCACATTAGCTAAAAGTGGCCGTTTTTCGCAAATGTGCGTAGAAAAGCTTCACGTTCTCACTTTAAACTACAAAAAGTAGTTTAAAAAATACTTTGAATGGGTATCTAGAACTTGACCAAGACACAATTTTAAATTATATCTCCGTTTCCTTTTAAATGATTTATTTTAAATGGCGGCGCCACTGGACCCCGGAAAATTTGGGTATGGCCTTAAACTTCGTTAATACTATTACCGTGATTTTTTTCTTCCATATATCCGTTTAGCAGATAGAGCCAAGTTAATCAAAAATATATGTAGCTATAATTTAAAAGTTGGTTGTTCTAATTTCTAATTTAAAATGACTATCATGTTAGTAGATTTATTATCTAAAAACCGTAGTTGAGTACAAGTTGCTGATAAGATAGTACACTAATGAAAGGTACAGTTAGATTCTAAAATAAGATCACTTTGTCACACTTATTATCTATTTATTTATTTTAAAACATACTAGGTTCTATAATCCATACTAATTATTATTATTACCTATACAATGTGGAATAAACGAACCACTGACCATAGCCTGTGGTTCGATTATTTACACTTTTTATTTTCCTTCGGATTTCTTACTTTAAGAATTAGAATATTTTTAATCGACACAAGTATGCGTTTATGACTGTACACATGATTTGCTTCTAATGATTGAATGTTACAAATGGGACCAAACCGAAAAAAATATTGTACGGTGCCGACGTAGAACTGATATATAGATAATATAATGCCGCTACTACGTTATTGTTTGTTTTATTTCAGTTCCATTATCATTGTAGGGAGTCCGTTTATTACCAATTTATAAATAAAACGTAAAGTACTTAGTTTTATCTCATCAGTCTTGAGTGAATTGCTGGTCGTTACCTATATAAGACTTGCAGAATATTGAACCTGGAAAATATAAAGGCAGATTTTCGTGTGGCGAAAAGTGAGTATTTTTTACTTTATTATTAATTATAGACTGATTTTGTAAAAAATCCTATTAAAATATGATTAGAATAAAACTTTTGCGAGCTATTGTTTAACTAGTAAATATCCTACTTATCCTACTAATATTATAAATGCGAAAGTGAGTTTGTATATTTGTTTGTTTGTTACCTCTTCACGCTTAAACTACTGAACCGATTTGGATGAAATTTGGTATGGATATAGTTTGAGACTTGGGGAAGGACACAGGGTACTTTTTATCCCGGAATTCCCACGAGGAGCGAAGCCGGCGGGTACAGCTATTAAAATTATAAATACACTTTTATCACAAATGGGGCAGACTTAGCAGACTTATTGATTTTATTTTTCCTTTTTGTCGCGATATAAAAGAATTTCTAACAATGCCACAGTGCGGCATATTTATTTTGAGAATTTAATTAAACTGATTAACACATTCACGGACACTTACGGCTGTGGACGTAATTCAATTGTTATTTCTATTGTGTCTGGCTTAGTGTCCGTGAATGTGTTAAAAATTAACGTAGCTATACTAAGTATATACTTGTAGTTGACAAAATTGTACTGTTATCTTAAATACATATATCACGGCTTTATTATCAAACATAAGCTTTTTAGGATTCTGTAGTAAACAAGGAACTCTTATAGTTTCGTCATGTCTGACTGTCTGTCCACAATTCTACTAAAAGTACTGGAAATTTGTAATTTGGCATGGGTATGTATATCATTGTGACAAAGTGGTAAAATAAAATCTCAAAAAAAAACTTGAAAGGTGTCAAGGGACACGCGGATGGAACGAAGTTCCTTATTGCGCGTTGCGAAAGGAGGCTAGACGGAAAAAATTAAGACCAAAAGTTGTAACGACACTTTTTGCTATAGTTGTAAGCCGTGCGGCGTGCGCGTGTTTCTCTGTCTGTCTCTCTCTCGTAATTAATCGAAAGGAACTTCGTTCAATCCGGGTGTCCCTTGACACCTCTCAAGTTTTTTTTTTGACTTTTGGTAGGGGCACGAAACTCTAGCGCTGACCATAATTACTTGTAGCTCTAATACATGTAACTGAAGTGGGGTTTTTCTTGACTAACCCATCGTGTGGGAATATAATCATCATCATCAGGTCTTTTGTCTCCACTGTAGGAGCACGACCCTCTCTGTACTACCCAAGCCAAACTTGGCCAGAGCTGCCAGAGGTCTTGGCCTACACTCTCCACGCTAGCCAGACGGTGTCGGAGAGGTCTCATTGATGTTTATAAGCTTTGTTTTGCATGTTTTCCCTAAGTCGTCTTCTACGACATCCACGGGAGGTCTTGGAGTGGCCCTATTCTATTCTGCCAGAAACCACACGGCATCGGTGAATAGGTCTTTTAAAAATATGGTGAGCTTGTAAAAAAAAATGATTTAGGGATAAGTTTTGGTTTCATAGTGTAAATTTTTGTTGGAGTCAAGTGCTCCCCCCCTCTATCTAAATACTATACGGTTGTATACGGATGGACACGTGAAAAAGATTAAGGCAGTTGTATATAACGGAGTTTAAAGGAAAACTATGAGCTAAGTAGGGTATAGGCGACCAACTTATAAAATGTACTCGAAAATGTAAAATTTCAAACAAATTATATAGAATTTTTTTAGACGCTTTTGTCCCGTGAACTCAAAGGCTACAACTACATTCGCAACTACGGAACCATACACTGCGCGTAGTCCGACACACACATGATCGCAACTTTTAGAGTGATAGTGTGCAAAAAGATGGAAAAAGGAATCAAAATAGTATTGAGTTGCTAGCCACATCGCTATACCCTCTCGCCGCGCAGAAAATTTTACGATCTGCAAGAGAAGGGAGACCACAGACCAGCATGGAAGTTATCTAATTTTTTAAAGATTTCGTTTGTTATTCTTGTTTAAGATACAAAATGCACGCTCTGCCAAGATCAAATGCTTCGGTGCGGTGGTTTATGGAGGACTTGACCTACGGGATCGTGTCCAAAACTGGCATCCCTTCAGACCGGCATCACATGGGGAAACTGATACAGCACAGTCTGTCGGATGACCCCAACTTCATTTTACAGGCAAGTTATAATTACATACATACGAGTACAATAAGCGATATAGTATAGGGATCACTATCTATATGCATACAAATTTAAGCTATAACTAGCTTTTCGGGCGCTGCGCGGGCTGCAAGCAGCCCGCGGTCTTTCGTGCGGCTGTTGAGGTAGGCACAAATATGTTTCCAGTTCAGAAAATGGGTAAGTTTGTATGGAGGGGAATTGTCCATGTATGGCGGCCATCTTGGATTTTGAAAAAATAAAAAAACAAATGACGGTTGTCAAATTGCTTATAATCGTCTACATTATGGAAAAAAAATCACGCCCCTAACCTTAACCGTTTTTGCAGGCCGTACCCCTTCCACATCAGGTTTCCGCAGATCCTCAAATGTCAGATTTTTCTGGTACTCACTAGAGCAACCTCTATACGACCACACATCAACCTAAACCCCACCAACCTCGCAACAGGGCAAACAACTATGTCAATCAGTGAGTGAGTGGTATTGTAGGTTTATATATATTTAAGCTATAATATCACATAGCATACTTGTTTAATGCACAATCGTTTTTAAGCATAACGTCCTTTCGCATAATGGAGTATGCATAATAATTTTAAGCATAATGTACCTAAGCATAATCATTATTTAGCCCTAACATTTTAAAGCATAAAAGGATGTAAGCATAATGTCATCAAACCATAATTTATCAAGACATAACATTACTTTAAGCATAAAAATGATTAAGCATAACATTTTTATTCATTGTATATAAATTGTTTATTAATTGCTAATAAGTTGAATCTAAATTCCTTTCTGGTCTCACAGTTGTTCCAGGTAATCATAAAAAAAAAACTTAAACCTAACTTCCCTTTTGCCCTCACATTTGTTCTGGGTGGTCATATTTTTTTTGCATGATATTTAAAAATAAACACTTAAATAACCTAATTTTGTTTCTTTTATTTTTAAAAATATTATGCCTAAATACTATTAGTCTTATAGTTATTACGCCTTAAGAGATTATGCGAATTAACATTATGCCGTAACAAATTAGTCTAAAATATAATTATGCCCAACTTACCAGTATGCCAAAAACAACTTATGCCTAAAAACTATTATGACAAAATATTTTATGCCAAACCCAGTATGCCAAAGCATATTAGGACAAAAAAATTATGCGAAAAAAATTTATACTTGTTAAATTAATTTCATACTTGTTTTTATGCGAAATGCGACTTTTAATTTCAGATTGATGGTTCTACCGGCATAAAAGAAACAAGCGGATCAGTGCTTCAAAGATCAACGGAATGCGCTATAGCAATGAAGAAATTTGGCCTCAAACGCGGTGACGTCATTGCTATGATGGTACCAAATCACTTGGACGTCAGCATAGCGCTCTACGCTGCCCTGTATCTGGGAGTAGCTACAGCGCCTATTGATATTAATTTGGGTGCCAGTAAGTCTCATTTTTATATAAATTCTATTAAAATACACGGTGATTTTTTATTGGGTTTGGAGCCGAAGGCCACACGTTATTAAAACCTTATTAGGTAGCTAGTCAAAAAAAAATTCTGAATCAAAAAATGTTGACTAAAACTCGAAAGTAAAATCGTGAGATCAATTAGTAGTACCGCCGCCAGGAGCTGCCAGCCGGAGTTCATCGAGGTCTCGCGGCAGTTTTGGACGGGCGTAACTGTGTCCGTCAGGATGAAAGTTTACTAAACTATATTACATTGAACGTAAGCCTGAACATTGCTTTTCTTTGCTTCCGATAAGAATAATGGCTTCCATCGTAAATAAAAATAAATAAAACATTTTTGGGTGACTGTTCATTCTGACATCTGAATGGCCAGTCAGCGGTCACCTAGCATGAACTCAAAGTTAACATTTGCAACTACGGAACCCTACACTGCGCGTGACCCGACACGCACTGGGCCAATTATTACCCTTTGGGTACTGAACCCTAAAAAAGATCCGGTCGTATATGGAGCAAAAAATGTAAAATTGCTCGATACTCGCAAGGAAATCAAAATTTAGAGGGTATTTTCCGTCTTAAGCTTTACAAACAAGTAGAGAAAAAAGTCTAAAAACTATACATTTGTACAAAAACCTTGGTGGTCGAGTCCGACTTACACTTGTTCGGTTTATTTTCTTAAATAACATTATTGCTCATCTAATTTTGTCAGGAACTGGAGGCGTTATATATTTTTTTTTATTTTCCGTCATAATTCCAAAATCACGTGTATTACGTTTGAAGAAAATAAATGGGCAGCAATTATTTGCTTATGAAGATTTTATTGACCGAGCGAGCGAAGCGAGTGAGGTCTCTAAATCAAGTTGGGGCGAAAACACATTGTATGTATGTATGTATGTGTTTGTACCATGATAACAGCCGAACCGATGGTCTGATTTTGGTGAAGTAGGAAATATCAATAGAATTTTCAAGTTCGTTGGGCATTAAAATCGGGTCAGTAGTTTTTGAAATATTAATACAAATGGCCGCGATCATGTCGCAAACGAAACCATAGCGCGTCCTAACTTTGGACAGCGCCATCTAGGTGTTACTTAGGGAATGATTTTATATTATAATTATAGAATAATAATCGCGAGGTCTAAATTCGTGGCGAACTACTAGTTAATTCCACATAGCAAAGACACTACGGCTAGGTGACCGCCGTCCATTCAGATGTCGTTTAGTGACCGTTCATCGTGAGTAATCGTGACGGACACGCGTAACTACGTGGTCCCGATAGAAATATTTTCAAAACTTTTTTATCTTATTTCATACACAAATTTGGAGTACGTATATGAATAGAGGAATTTATTAACTATACGTCTTTTTTTGTTCCAAACCCAATAAAAAGTCGGCGTGTATAACCTAAATCTATTTTAGGATAGATACTGAAGAACTTACCCGAAAGCAACAAGAGTAGAAATACAAAAACAAATAAGCTTCTCATAGAAATTTGGATCAGTTAATCTGTAAACTTGTATGGAATGCTAAAATGTTTATGTTCAGTACCCTTTAAATAGTATTTGTATGTATATTTTGGATGCTCTGGCCAAGTATGGCTCTGGGAGTACAGAGAGGGTCGTGCTCCTGCAGTGGAGACTAAAAAAGACCTGATGATGATGATGATGTATATTTTGTTAGACCCTTTTTAAGGTTACGTAGTTAAAAAGAAACCTTTTTCTTACAGTTTCAAGTTTCAAACAAGCTGTAATTTAGCATAGGTATATAATTTAGCATAGATATATTAATAATGCCGAAAAAGTTGTAAATTAAAATCTTTTTAATAAAAATTGTAAGCTTATGAACACCATTTTTCGATTTAGGTATCCGTTTTCGGAATATTTGGCTTTAAAGTGCAATTTTTTTAGAGTCAGGTGTTCCTCTATCTGCTAAACGGTTGTATACGGACACGTAAAAAAAAAGAAAATTGTATAAATAACAAAGTGTAAAGAAAAACTATCTTGTTATACTATAGTGATATAGTATAGCCCGTGGTTTGCTTTATTACGGGTATGTCCCTTCCACTTTGTATAAGAGATCTACAAGATCCTTATCGAGTATACTCGTAAGCCGGACATTCCGGAAACATCAACCACTTAGTTTAGTTCCGTGCTATGGTAGGCAGGTACAGACCGATTCAAACTTAATGGCGGCTCTGAACTTCGCGCGGAAGCTGCGCAGTAGACTTATACAGGTGTGCGCAGGGACGGTGCGCCTACCCCACTGTCACTCGCGAGTTCGCGAATAATGTCCGAGTCGCCATTAAGTTTGAATCGGTCTGTAAACGCTCGCATTGCGAGGGGGGTAGGATGCGGGATGCGGGCGGGGATTGTTCGCCTTGTTTTACAAAAATACACAAACAAAAATTTTACGTAAAACTATTTTTGTTTTGATTAAAGAAAATATGTTTGAACTATATTTGATTGTTTGCAAATTTCACACTAGAAGATTTATTGTTAAAGAAGATTTAATATTTTGTTTTTTGATAAATGAGAAGTTCGTTGTTGATTAAAGACTGATGTGATATATAAAAAAAGCTTTATTACTCATATTCCATAAATCTGGACAAATTGAAGGGCCGGACAAAGGCCGGACAAGAGTCTAAAGTCCGGACTAATCTGGACGGATGGTAACCCTAATCGAGTATGAGACAATCGCCTTCTTTAAGTCGGGGGAAAGAAATAAGTATTAAATTTTTAATTTACTTTTAAATTATTTGTTTTCAGAGGAAATACAAAGTCTTCTCCTCATCACTCAGCCACAAATGGTGTTCTGCCAAAATAACTACATAAAAAATGTTGAAGAAGCCATAGCAAATGCTAAACTGATGTCGAAGATAGTCACTTTTGATAAGAACAAACAGTGTTTAGATTTTACAACATTTATCGAACAGTACGGTGATGAAACCAAAGTTAAGGATTTCAAGTAAGATATATCTGGATATCTTCAATGTGAGAGGGACATACCCGTATTAAATCGAACCACGGGCTATACTAGATCACTATAGTATAATAAAATTAAAATAACAGTAAAAGAACAAAAAAGTGCAGCTACCCGGCCAATTTGTATGGGAGCGTCGAATTTTTGTTTGTTTCTCGACTGTTATTTTTATTTATTATACTTTATTGATCTATTTTTTTATGCTATATTTATTTGATCGAATATAGCCCGTGGTTTTATTTTATTACGGGTATGTCCACGTTGTATATTTTTACCATTAAATAATGAAAAAAATAAAGAATTTTTCAATTGCAATTTATATAGTATACACTAATAAATACATACAAATACCATAATGCTACAGTGATTTAGAGTTTAGAGGCTATTGGCACAGAACTACATACAGATAATAAGTATTAAAATCATTTATACCCTATATGTTGCCCAAGTTTAACAGCTATATAACAAAAAAAGTTTTATTCGAATCCGTCAAGTATTTCCGGAAATTAGCGTGTACGTACAGGCAAACAGACAGCCATTTTTTTAAATTCCTACTCTATTAGTATGTCTCCATCACCACCAATATTTTTTTTTTGGAGTATATTTAATGTATGTACAGAAACACTTTTTTTTACTGTTTTATTATATGTATATGTTGCAGTTGAATTGTATAATCCGTTGTTATTCAAAAACTCTAGCTGTTTGGCAATACAGCTCGGTTTTGTAAAACAGCTGAAAATAGTTCAGCTCGATTGTCAATGAGTTACGTAATTACGTTTAACAAAACAGCTAGCGTTGAGATAGCATATAGGGTTACCATTATTGAATAAAACTGTGTTGCCAAACAAAATAATATATGAGGGGACAATAGTTGTTCTTTATTATTTTTATATTACTCGTGGGATGAAAATAAAACCTCAATTCAACTCCTTACTAAATAATTCAGTCTCCAACAACATAAAACACCAATGAAGAATGATAAATCATCTCGATGCAATTGGATTAGAAATATAGAATTTTTGTAAACCCGACAACTCAATGGCGCAGCGATTTATTACGGCCAATTGATCCACGTGAATTTTCCATCTTGAGGAAGGCGGGCGTCGAAATAACAATATGGGATCCAAGCTAAAGGTCTGCTTTTTTCTTTTCAATCTTTTGCACTCTGAAATCACGAACGATGCCCCCGATGTCTCTCGATAAAAAACAGCTTAGTCCCGGAACGCGGCGAAGAATTTACTTTATGGGAGGCCATATTGTTGTTATGACACTGACACTTTACAAGCCACAAGTGGCAGAATTCCGAACTAATCGTTCTACAATCTTACGTTAGCTAGTTTGTTAAACGTAACACATTGGACGATCTAGCTGACCGATTTTCAGCTATATTACAAAACCGAGCTGTAATGCCAAATAGCTAGAGTTTTTGAAAAACAGCGGATTATGAAATCCAACTGCGACATATAGATAACGCTACAGTGAATCTAGAATTATGCAAAAATGCAATGCTACCAGTCTCCTGGGCACTCTTCCACAGGGAAAGGATTTATATTATATTTTATTTAAAATAGATATGTTTTTAAGTAATTTATTTTAGTCTTTTAGTTTATTTTAGTTAGTTTTAATTAAATTATTATTTAATAAATGTTGTGGAATTGTCAATATGTTATGGATAAGATTTATAGCAACTATAGCATGTTTTTATTATACATACAACATGGAAGAAACATACCCGCAATAAATTAAACCATAGGCGATACAAAAAACTTAAAAAAAAGTACATTCCCATAAAAATTGCCCGGGCGGCTGCACACTTCATGCTTAAACACTTCATGTAAATGCCGATTTTTTTAAAAGTTTTTACTGTTATTTTAATTTTATTATACTATATAGTAATCTGGTATAGCCCGAGGTTCGATTTATTGCGGGTATGTCTCTTCTATTACTACTATATTTTTATTTATTTCAGGCCAACAGATTTCGATCCAGCGGACACAATTTCTTTCTTGCTGATGACAAGTGGAACAAGCGGTGTCCCCAAATGTGCTGCGCAAACTCACACCAGCTTTCTCTATGGATGCGCTGAACTATGGTAAGAGAATAAAAAGAGAATACAGACGGACACCTTGCCAATGAAGCCTACACCTTGCGACTAACCTCAGTAATTTTTGTATCTCAGCTCAACTGATTATCAATATAAATACCTAGATATTTAACTAAATTAGAGAAGGACCATTATCACCATCATATTCAAAATATGCCAACAAACTATATTCCGCGAGCTCCCAAACCAGTATTTTATGCACTCAAGGTTAGAATTAAGTGAATCAATGGCATAGTTTATGTGATCAACATCAGTTTGTATATAAAGCTGCAAGTCATCGGCATCAAAATGATAGGAGCAATTAAGAAGACTAGAAAGAGTATTGATAAAAATAGAAAATAAAATAGGTGAGAGTATGCCGCCTTGTGGGACACCATCAGAACGACGAAGAATGAAGATATGACAAGAACCAGTAACCACTGAAGGTGATACCTATATTTATACATATATGATGGGACGGCTAAAAGTATATCCGTATCAACGGTGTTGAAGGCATTAGAGAAGTCTATAAACTTCTCACTGATTATGTCCATTTTTAACATGATTTTATATTAATTATGCAGAAAACCTGATACTAGGAGCTCTATTTGACTTAATAAAAGCATGACGTCACAATTGTGTATTTCATAAAAATCTTATAGAAAACTTACTTGTTGTCATCTAACGAATTGGAGACGACAAACAAAAGGCAAAGGGAGACTACTTTGCACGTGGTGGAAAACTGTGAGAGCCGACGCCAAGTCACTGTTTAGGCTTGCCATGGACAAGTTTAGTTTTAAATAGCAAGTTTAGTTTTAAATAAGGTGACTTCTGTAATAAAGTGGCATCTTAAGAAGAATAAGTAAATTAACAAGATAAGGCATAGCTCAAGAGGAAGAAAGAAATGGCACAGTAAGCTGACAAAAGATTTTTTTAAAGTTAAAATTTAATTTATTGCACTTAAAATCTTAAGATTATAGTACAAAATGTTTATAGTTCAATACATGTGTATACACTATTATTACAGGCTTAACCTAGCAGAGCTATTAAGCCTCAGGGTCGTATGAGCCAAAAGTCACGTTAATTAACCGGCCAAGTGCGTGTCGGGCCATGCGCATATATAGTGTTCCGTAGTTGCGAATGCCGACTTAGAGTTCACGGGACTAAAAAAGTCTAAAAAAAGAATTTATACCATTCCCCCTTTAAAAAGTTTATTTTATTCACTGAAAACAGTGAATAAAATGCATTCAGAACAATTACTTTTAATTTTAGTAATTGTTCCAAATTTTAATGTTGATTTTGATTAATTTAACCTTTCTTTTTCTTCGTTCAATGTCTATTTTTTCTTAAATCTTTGTTTTTTTCGTAGTCATTGTATAAAGTATACAACTCTTGAATAAAACGGATTTACAACACTCCCTGCGGTCGTGATACAGTCGTTAGAACCCTTCACTTCTTCGTGATTCATCTCTGTGTCTCTGGCCTTCGATTTAAATCCGTTTTTTATTCACTAATTACATAATAATCTGTTTTTTCGTTACCAGGTCGAGAGAATACAAGTTCCCGGACCCTAAAAGAATGGTTATAATACTTTCACCTCTTCAGTGGTTGTCAGCAGTATTTCACTATGCGGTGTCACCCATCCTGAGGTATACCAGGCTTCAGTCTCCGTTACCAGTCGATCGGCAACACGTTTACGACATGATTAACAAATATAGGGTAAGTTTACACCTAAGGTACCTTAATCAAGTTTACGTTTAGCTTTAAACTGAAAAGCTATTTTAAAAAGAAAATATCTTAGATCACTCAGATCTCAGAGTGAAAGAAGAGATGAGATGAGAAGAGAGAGAGAGAAAGAAAAAGAGAGCATCAGATTACTTTTTAGGGTCCCGTACCCAAAGGGTAAAAACGGGACCCTATTACTAAGACTCCCCTATCTGTCTGTCCGTCCGTCCGTCTGTTCGTCTGTCTGTCACCAGGCTGTATCTTATGAACCGTGGTAGCTAGACAGTTGAAATTTTCACAGATACCTATTTCTGTTGCCGCTATAACAACAAATAATAGTTGGCTAAGTGGGTGTCGGGCTACGCGCAGTTTCAGGTTCCGTAGAAGCGAATGCCAACTTTGAGTTCAATGAAACAATATCTCAGGAATGGTAACTCTTAGGAAAAAAATCATGAACACCATTTTTTGTTCAAAATTTTAAGATCCACAACTTTGGTTTGAGGTTTTTTTTTTGATAAAACTTACCGTTTTCGAGAAAAATGCCAAACGCCTAAAATTTTGACCCTTGACCACAGGTATGGCACTTCATAGAAAAGGAGCAGCATTAATACCTAGTACTACTACAAACAAAACAATACATCCGTGCACACGACAAATGTGTGAGTTAAACAATCAGGGTCGCCGCCACAGAATTTGTTGCTTTGTTTACTGTTTTCATCACTCGGAAATCTATAAAATTATCGTTCTTTATTGTTTTCCGTTGTTAAATAATGATAATATGCGCAGTTTCTCACCATTACGATTCAATAATCCTTAGTAATTCGCGTAACGTCAACCCTGTTTTACAGGCGCTTACACATCCCAATGACGGGGGAGGAGTTGCGGGGACGTCAGATTGCGGGAGACGGTGCGAGTTTCAGTTCTGTATGTAATATTAATTCTGGGCTTTGACCCCGAATAACTTTTGTAGCACACATAGGGTCGATAAGGATTTTTAAAACTTTATTTGTAATGGTAAACCCCAGCTCTCTACCAATATTCGGCTCTCCGGGAATTTTTGTTATTTTAAATGTCTATATTGACCGGACTATTGTTATAACACAAGCCACTATACTAGTGGCAGAATTTCAAACTAAAGTCTATGTTAACTATTTTGTTTAACGTAACACATTGGACGATCTAGCTAAATAATTTTTAACGGTTTTACAAAACCGAGCTGTAATGCCAAACAGCTAGAGGTTTTGTCAAACAATCCAACTGCGACAGAAATAAAACCGTTTAGTACATAGAGGGGAACCAAACATTTCAAAAACGGATCCCTAAATTGAAAAATGGTGTTCACAAGCTCATATTTTTGAAAGACCTATTCAACAGTACCCCATACGATAGGTAAGTCAAGAAAACAATTATTGACTTTCACTTTATTTGTATGGGAGCTAACATATATTTTTTGAAAGATTGTATTTTACCACTTTTTCGCCATAATTAATATACATATCCATACCAAATTACAGCTTTCTAGTACTTAGAGGAACTAAAAAACTGAGTAAAACCGCGGACGGACAGACAGTCAGACATGGTGAAACTATAAAGGTTCCTTGTTTACTACGGAACCCTAAAAACAGAATAAAACAAATATTTAAGTGACAACAAACGTGATTTTATATAGATAGTGGTACGGAATCCTTCGTGAACGAGTCCGACTCGCACTTGGCGGTTTTTTTAAACAAAGACTACTACTCTTTATTTTATCGCCTTTTAGAATAAGAGACATCTCATCCTATTGCTTTAAAGATTTTAATTGTTTTAATTGTTCTTTTATGAGATACCTATATGCGGTTTCTTTACAGCCGACAAGTATGATCGCCAGCCCCCCCTTGCTGCTCAGTTTGGTGAATACAGAGGAGGTAGAAGAGTGTGACTTCTCGTGTTTTAACTCCATCATAATTGGGGGCAGTGCTGTTTCTAAAGAACTAATGAAAATTGCGAAGGTACAACTCACGTACGTAATAATCCAAGGTTGTGTTGGGAAGTGCAGAAGAACAAATTAAAAAGCGAACCGCGGGCTTCGAAGCAGCCCAGCTAACTTAGCGAAAAGTACAATAACTTATCGAAAAATAGTCCACCCTAAGTAGCAACTGCTATCAAAGATTTAGAATATACAAATAGTGTAGATTTGCCACCGAGCGACCGGGGGTAAGAGAAAGACATTTTAATGATACTTCGTATTTTTTTTTCATGGTCGGGATATAGGTACACTTCAAATAGGTATATGCAATTTGAAGTGTGCATATAATCCGACCATGAAAAAATGTTCGGTCGGTGATAAGGACAAAACATGACACTTTTGTCTTTTTCTTCTTTTAGAATTCGCAATAAGCCTGTCTCCCTTTATCAAAGCGTGTCAGGCCCTTGACTGCCATGAAGTTTACTACACTTATTCAAAGATAGACAGTTACGTGTAAAAAAATAGTCTGGATCTTTTTTATGGTTGTCTGATTATTCGAAGACACTAGATCGATATGGAATATTCTTTTTTTGTTGGAAAGAGTATACTTTTCAGGTGGTCCCATAGAAATTATTCATCGGTTGGTAGTTTGGAGATAAAGTTGGTTTTTAGTTTCGATTTTGATTTTATTTATCGATGATATGTCAATGGTAAGAACTGGTTAGCAGCGGCCGCGGACAGAACGGGATGGCGCAGACAAAGGGAGGCTTATGCCCAGCAGTGGGGTTTTGAAAGCTGATGATGATGATGTGTTTATTATACCTTACGGGGACGGGGTAGGCACAAGAGAGAGTAAGTCGTTAAATCCAATGGCACGCATTTAGCAATCTGATATACGAGTTGAAAACTTGTAGGTAGGGATAAGAAAAACACAGTTACAGCTTTCTAGCCCTTCGCCTTAGAATCCTTATTGTTTCAGAAAGTCTTGCCAACGACAGACATCATAATTCAGTATGGGCAAACAGAAGCGTCTGGTTTTGTTATTCAAGTCGACAATCATCCTCCCGGCGCCATCGGGAAAATCGTACGCGCTTTACAGTTTAGAGTAAGTATAGGTATTAAGGCCCATTTAGACGGTGCATGTTTCTTGCTATCGGCATAGCATTTTTAACCGACTTCCAAAAAGGGAAGGTTATCCATTCGTCACGATCTTTTTTTATGTATGTTGACTGATTATTCGAAGTCGCCTGGAATGATTTGGAATATTCTTTTTTTGTTTGAAAGAGTTTACCTTTCAGGTGGTCCCATAGAAATTATTCAAAATCGGTGGGTAGTTTGGGGGTAAAGCCGGTTTTTAGTTTCGTCTTTTTTATTTAATTTATTACACTTGAAATCTTAAGATAATAGTACAAAAGGTACAACTTAATGCTAAGCATTGTCTACCAGTTCACCTTTGGGACGTAGAAGAAAAGATGGTAGGTAGATGGGGTGCTTTAACTAGACAGGTATATCTGAAGAAATAAATAGAAATTATATTGATCCAATAACTGATTTGTATTTCCGACGATTCGTTTCAATCATTCAAGTTATCTATTGCTTCAATTTAATTGTATGTAACAAGCAAGAAACTTGCACCGTATGAATAGGACTTTATTGATATTCCTTTAACGATGTCTCTAGTTTGCGTCAGTAAAAACGTATTGATTTCAGTTAGTAGATGCCACTACACAAGAAGATATTGTGGAAGCAAACAAACCAGGAGAACTGTGGGTGAAAGGACCAGCCGTGTTTAAGGTAAAGTTACTTGGTACCTACACCAAAACATTTGTTTGCAAGTTTTGCAACTGACATTGCACTACTCGTACCTATCTTTTGTCCCCTAAGCCGGCACTGGGAGGAATTCCTCCCGACTTCCATTGTTTAACTATTGTGTCTGGTATTGGCGCATCTCAAAGAGTTATCTACTCCTGTACAATTAAATACGATAAAAATTTACTGGTTTCAGGGTTATTATAATGATCCAGAAAGAACACAAGAGGTCCTTACAGAAGATGGTTGGCTGAAGACTGGTGATATCTTGTACATGGATGAACATCTCAACTTGTATTTCGTCGATCGTTTAAAAATGTTGCTGAAATATAAAAATCATCACGTGAGTACTTCTAAATATAGGTACTTACATGAATAGGAATAGTCCCTTTAAGTTTTATCTCGTTGTGTATACAGATACCACTACCAGCTTTATCCCTAACCGGGCAGACATAGCCCATGATTTCATGTTAAATATGAGGGTTGTTGGATGTAAAAACTGGTGAACTTGGTAGGATTTCTTATATTCGATACTACGAGGGTGATCCCTATGCTCTACCCCTAACCCTCTTACAATGAAACTACATTCAAGATTATTTTTTTATTTTTCAACATAGTCTCCCTTAACGCTAAAACACTTATTCCATCTGTGCTCCAACAACTCAATAGGCTCCTGGAAAATTTTTTGTGCAACCTTCGAAAACCACTCCTCTACAGAAGAAATAACCTCATGATTGTCCAAATTTTTTTTCCACGTATGAATTCCTTTAATTTTGGGAATAGCCTGTAGTCGCTGGGGGCCAAGTCTGGCGAATACGGTGGGTGCTCCACCAATTCAAAGCCTGTCTGGCGTATGGCAGCTTTAGCAATACTGGACGTATGGCTGGGAGCATTGTCTTGGTGGAAGAGAACGCCTCGTAACTTGCCCCGGCGTTTCTCTTTAATAACGTCTCGCAATTTTGAAATCAAGTTTGCATAATAAGCCCCTGTAATAGTCTCTCCCTTTTCCAAATAATCAGTCAGGATTATACCTTGAGCATCCTAGAACACAGACAGCATAACCTTTCCTGCAGACGGTGCCACTTGAAATTTACGTGGTGGCGGAGAACCTCTGTGTTTCCACTGTTTACTTTGAACTTTAGTTTCAGGATCATAGTGATGTACCCAAGACTCGTCCATGGTTACGTATCTATGGAGAAAATTATCTTTATTTGCCTGGTACATATCCAACAGACGCTCGCAAATCAATACTCGATGTCTTTTCTAATCAATGGTCAACATTCGAGGCACCCATCTTGCACTGATCTTTTTCATACCCAATTCTTTAGTAAGTATCTGTTGCAAGTAGTGATGTGCCGTTCCCGGGAACGTTTCCACATTCCCCAGATTTCCAAAATCATTCCCGGGAACGTTCCCAATAATTGGAAATGTCTGGGAAAGTTATAATTTTATTTATCAGACAATTTTTTTATCAATGCAAATGTATTAAACTTATGTAAAAGCATTTCTTAATATGGTTATAATTCAAATATTTCCAATAATCCATAACATTTCCAAAAAATGTGGGAACGTTCCCTGGGAACGTTCCCAAATTTCTAGGGAACGTTCCCTTGTTGCCGGGAACGTTTCCGTGATGCCGGGAACGAGACCCGTTTCCATAGGATATACATCTTATTAATCGAGAAAAAAAATCATTTTTATTGTTTTATGGTCTTAAATATGTTATACAATTATTTAAAAATATGAAATTGTCCCTTTGAACGTGCCGACTTTCTTGGTAATAGGTTAAATAGGGTAAAAATTATGGGTTAAAAATGAATTATTTTGATATTTGATCTGCTGATGAATATACATATTAAAAATACTTAACTACCTATAGCAGAAAGCATTCATATGATGAAAAAATAAAATTGAGACGGGAACGTTCCCCTGAAATTGGGAATGTTCCCGGGAACATTCCCGTAAACGGGAATGAGGAACGTTCCCCGGAAACGGGAATTTGGGAACGGCACATCACTAGTTGCAAGACATGATATGACAAGCCAGTCTCTTCAAAAATTTGCCTGATGCGTATTCGCCGGTCTTATAACACCATATCATGAACTTTTTTAATGTTTTGGTCTGTAGTGACCGTTACAGCAGGCCCACCGCCATGCTGGTTTTCACAAGTTGATCTTCCGCACTTAAACTCTCGACACCAACGTTTGACTATGTCATAGGATACTGCACACTCTCCCGCAGTTGCCACAATATCTTGATGGATTTAAGTTGGAGTCATACCCTCATTTTGCAGATATTTTATTACCGCCCTCTGCTCAACAGGATCCATTTTTGTAAAAACTCACGAGTCAACAATTAAGTGAGTTGTAGCTCAATAATAGTTTGATATTTATAAATTATTTATTTTTTATAATAACCTCTAAATGTAAATAAACCTACAGCAAAAAGGTTTTAATAACCAAGTGATAGCAAAGAGGTCAGGGGTGGTGCATAGAGATCAGCCCTCGTATTTTAAGATACCGCCGAGAAGCAACATTTCACCTTTTATTAATTCTGCTAATTTACTAAAGCTTTCGCAAACCTTACTTACTTGATAAATTAGTCTGGTCTTCTCGATCTCTGCTCGGTTTACTCACCATTAAAGCTCACAGGTTGATTTCTTTTGAGGGAAGTTTCAAGTACGCCGCAACTAAAATTTGGAACAATTTGCTCCCGCCACTTCGTAATCCCTAGTCCTTTGCAAGTTTTCGTAAACGTATTGATGCTACCTACTGCCATTAATTCCTTCTAAAACTAACCCTCAATTTTTTTAATTTTAATTTATTAAGTACTATCTAATTAATAACATTTTAGTGCTGAATTAGGTGAAGACAGGAATATTTTGCCCGTGTGTTTTTCAATTTTATTAAAAAGTAAATGTTTTATAAACTAGTATTGTGAGTATTGTGTAATATTGTATTGTCGATCATCATCTTTATCTTTTTCCATGCCTTCTCCTGTTTGGGGTCGGCTCTGTATGTCAACTCTCTCCATAGTTTTCTATCATTTTCCATATTTGTACTAACCCCCCTCTCCTCCATGTCCCGATTTATTCATTCCCCCCACGTCTTTCTAGGTCACGTCCTCTATCTCTGTGGCCATCTACCTAACCTTAAGTTAACCATTTACGAGATGTTCGGCATCTCGCCTCTTGACATGGCCGTACTAAGTTAAACTATGGCTTTTAACTTTTCTATAATCCGTTCTACCTTTAAACTCCCTCTTCATTCCTGATCTTATCCATCTTCGTCACCCAACACATCTTTTATCCATTTATAATATTATATTGTCGATGTAATATGATAATTTGACAATGTAATTATTCTTTAAAAGCTATCTAACCATTGACTTATTGTAGGATAATTCTCAGTAGTACCATTGCATCTTGTTCCATGGAACAAGTGCAACTCATTTGTCCCACTAGTTCCATTAAACTTAATAATGGAACAAATGCAACTAAAAAGTCTCACTAGTGCTAGGGACAAATGAGTTGCACTTGTTCCATGGAACAAAAACGCAATGGCACTAGTAACAGCTAAAAATCAGCGCTATAGTTCACACCACAGCACAAAGCTGAATTGGCCTCTTTTTCGGTACTCTTAATAGATATAAATCTACTTAAGAGTGCCGTCTTTCTTTTCATTATCTTGTTAAATGTAAAAAAAAATTAAGGTATCTCCCGTGGAACTGGAGAGCGTCATCCTTCGCCACCCTGGGGTATATGACGTGGCTGTGACTGGCATTGACGACCTTGAGTGCGGCGACCTGCCCGTGGCATGCGTTGTGCGAAGACCTGGCCATGACGTCACCGCGCAAGAAATCAAGGATCTTGTTAAAAGTGAGTAATAATGCAATAATGACAAATACTTATTAAAAAAAACTACCGAATTTACTTTATATTTGGCTGCACACTGTAACAAACTAATTTCAATCAAACATGAAAAAGTATCACCATTAAGGCTCCTCCCTGCGCTAGCGACCTTGAAAACACAAAAAAATTAATTTCTCTTTCTGTAAATGAGATTATTAGAAACCCTCGTACAACTTTTTAGCTAGTATCCTGAAGTTTTATTAGAACCTCGAAAGTCATTGAAATACTATCCGGTTTAGAAACCTTTACAAAAAGAGTCAAAAATGGCCGTTTTTAGTATTTTTTGCAAAGGAAAATTCAGGGTATTTTATTTCAATGATTTTCGAGGTTCTAATGAAACTTAAGGATACTAGCTAAAAAGTTGTACGAGGGTTTCTGATAATCTCACTTACAGAAAGAGAAATTAATTTTTTTGTGTTTTCAAGGTCGTTAGCGCGGGGAGGACCCTTAAAAAACTATTTCAAAATTGCTTTTAGGTAATTGGATGAAACTTTAAATAAATAAGCGAAACTATTCTACCTAAAAGCCCAAAAAGAAAAAGAAAAGCCCAGATGAAAATCTCTGGTGATAATTATTAATATTTATTTATTTTATTGGTGCATGTACACTTGAAAAATTTATAAATAAAACCATAATGTAATATTTATCATGAAAATAATTATTGTTCCAAAGTCCTGGTGAGCAGGGATAGGAGATGAAGTCGAAAGGTCATACGAACTTCCAGCAATATCCCATATAATTAATAGAATAGGTATTACGGGATTTCGTACATACTTAAGGATTTTTTTATTTCTTTTCAGATTCTCTGGCAGACACCAAACAGCTCAGAGGTGGTATTATATTCATGGGGCAGTTACCGATAACAGCGACTTGCAAAGTAGACAGAGCTGCGCTGAAAAAGATTGCGGCAGAATTAAAGAGAGAATGATTTTATACCCATATGTTTCTTAATTTCCACTAGCACCTACCTATCCAATCATGATCATCATCATTATCATCAACAACATCTACCTGCACTGAATAAAGCCGGACATTTAGCCCCAAAAACCGGTTGATAAAACAGTGACAAAGTAAGATCAAAGTTTTGTTAAGATAGTTGTAGTGAGGCCTGAAATTTCCGGCAGAGTAGAATAGGACCACTCCAAGTCCTCCCGTGGAGTCGTAGAAGGTGACTTAGAAATTCAGCTAAGCAAAGCATATAAACATCAATGAGACTTCTCCAACACGTCTGGCCAGCGTGGAGAGTGTAGGCCAAGTCCTCTGGCTGCTCCAGCCAAGTATGGCTCTGGTAGTACAGAGAGGGTCGTGCTCCTGCAGTGGAGACAAAAAGACCTGTTGATAGCAACCTTAACATTATGTTATCAGCCACAGGAAGTCCACGGCTGAACATAGGCCTGCAAAAGTATTTCCGAAACGACCGATCGGAATGACTGCTATCTCCGATAGTTGTTTGTCATCATGACTTCGTCGGCAATTGCACAGGCAAAACCTTCGGTTTCCCCAAAGAGGTCACCGAATCGTAGCCAGTTCACCGATGCGATTTTTATTATTATTATAAATTAAAAGATGTAATATACAACTAAATATTCTTTAAATATTTTAAGCGTCTACCTGTTGCCGTTATTAATATCGAGCACAAAACGACAAAAAATCACGTTTGTTGTATGGGCGCCCCCCTTAAATATTTATGTGGGAATGGGGCTGAGGAAGATCCACAGAAAGAAATATTGTTTGAGATAATAAAAAATCTGATAGTATATTGAACGTTGAACTTTAAAATAAATTTTACAAATCTGTCTTTACGTCTTTTAAACTTAAACATAACTTTAAAAATACGTCTTACACCTTATTTCGTCTTTACGTAATCTTTCATTCTCCGTAACGCTAATCATTCTTTTTTCACATTATCTTTCCCAATTCAAACTTTTCATGCGTCTCTTCCTTTCTCTCTCACTCCTTCATACTTGTACCATCTGTCCTTCTCTTACAAATCGTACGTGTCTTTCCATTCAAAACTCATACAATCGTACGATTATTTTATTCTGATTTTAGTATTTGTTGTTATAGCGGCAACAGAAATACATCATCGGTGAATTCTGTGAAATTTTCTGTCCTCAAAAAATTCTGTCTTGCTATCACGGTTCATGAGATACAGCCTAGTGCTAAATAGACAGACTAACAGACGGACGGACATCGTCTTAGTAGTATCGAGTCTTAGTAATAGGGTCCCGTTTTTACCTACTGGGTACGGAACCCTAGAAATAAAATCAATTAAATCATACCGTATTTGATATCAATAAAATGCCTTAATTATCAGACTGTAAATATTTAATTTTTTGGGTTCACTACGCCATTCAGATACACTATTTAGGGAAATACGATGAAATTCAACGATAGTTTAATTTCGTTGCCTTGTGGTTTCCGGCAAAGGAGAATAGAGCCACTCCAAGTACTCCCGTGGATGTCGTAGAAGGCGACTCTGGAAATACAAGCTAAACAAAGGTTAAAAACATAAATGAGGCTTCTCCAACCCATCTGGTCAGCGAGGAGAGTGATGGCCAAAGTCTTCTGGCTACTCTGGCCAAGTATGGCTCTAGTAGTACAGAGAGAGTCGTGCTCTTGCAGTGGAGATAAAAAGACCTGGTGATGATGATGATGATGAAATATATATTATAAGCTGTTGTTCGCGGCTTTGCTTGCTTTCATTGAATAATTGGGTTAGTCGCGAATGGTCTTAAATGCAAATAGTCTTTGTAGAAACTCGTCTAAAACGCAACTCGGAACTCGTTTAATAAGCAACTCGTCTAAGTTGCAAGTAGTCTCAAATGTTATTTTGACTAAATGGCAGCTGGTCCCCTATGTTATTATGTCTACTGCTGAAAGTGGTCTAAATATCAATTCGTACGAAATGCAAGTAGTCTAAAATGTTACTTTACCTAAAATTGCTGTGATAAATAATGTAAATGCCTAAACCCTTTGGAAGAGTAATAACAAGGTTTTATTCAAAAAAAAATTAAAAAAAAATTTATACCTTCGTTTTTATTCTGAGGCCAAAGTACTTGACATAACCCTAAAGTTCCGTAGTAAACAAGGGACCCTTATAGTTTCGTAATGTCTGTCTGTGCGTGTCTGTCTGTCTGTCTCTCTGACCGCGATTTTACTCAGAGACTATTAGTACTAGAAAGCTGTGACTTAGTACAGGTATGCATATGCCGAAGAAGTGGGGTACCAGCTTCCATACAAGTAAATTGGGAGTAAATTTTTTCAAAAATATAATAAGCCGTGAACACTATTTTTCGATTAAAGGATCCGTTTCTTAACTATTTGGTATTAAAATGCAAATTTTTGTTAGAGTCAAGTACCGCCCCCCCCCCCCCCCCCCATAGCTGTAGTATATAATGAAGTGTATGCTGTATATGATTAAAACTCAATAGAAAATTAGTTTCTAAATGTCTTTATTGGCATGAACTTAAAGTTAGTATTCGCAACTACGGAACTCTAAATTGCGCGTGGCCTGACACGCACTTAGACTATTAAAAAAGATATGTCTTAATGTACAGGGTGTCTTTTTATTAAAAATATATTGCAGTAGTATTTTTTTTTAATTTTCTCTTCACAGTATTGACAAAATTTATATCACCTCATACATAGACAAGTTTCGGTTTGGACCACCTGATACTTAGACAAGTTTCGGTTTAGACCACCTCATATTTAGACTTGTTTTCGTTTAGACAATCTCATAACTGTGACGAAATTCTACTTTAGACATACATAAGACCACTTCCTATTATGACGACATGCGGTGTAGACAATCAGCGTTTTAGACGAGTTGCTGCAAAGGCTACTTGCGTTTAAGACCATTCGCGACTAACTCGAATAATTGATTAGGCTCGGAAATGTTCAGTGGTTCCGTCGTATCTTCTATGATATCTATGGTAGGTACCTTAACAAAAAGGTATAATTGGAAGCGTCTTGGCTATCCGTTAGGGTTGGGCTACACCTGTCAGCACGGACCAGCACTTTCACAAGCTACTTATACACGCTGACTTTTTATTAGTTTTGGAAAAAAAATGTCGTATAGTAAATAAATTCCTCTATTCATATATGTAATCCAAATTTCTGTATGTCATAAGATAAAAAAGTTGCGTAAATGATTTTCGATCGAGACCACGTAGTTATACGCCGGCCGCCAGCTGCGTAATGTCGTCCCCGGCCGGCCGGCGGGTAGTGTATGGCGGCGGTACTACTAATTGATCTCACAATTTTACTTTCGAGTTTTAGACAGCATTTTTTGTTTTTAAATTTTTATTTTGACTGGATAATTAGGTCTTACTAACGATGCCTATGAAGTGGCCTTCGGCTTCAAAACCAATGAAAAATCACCGTGTATATACATGATAGCGAGAAAGGCACGCTATAGCACCGGCCGTGTTATAGAGCGTTCCGTCGCTCTCTCTCGCTTTGGCAAATGACGGTTTTAAGTACTTCTGAGCGACAGAATAGGATGGCAGCATGCGAAAGTACTGTTCAGTGCTTGCTGACAGGTGTAGCGTGTAGCCCATGGTTATCCTACTTCCTACTATCCTACTATAAACGTGAAAGTTTGTAAGTATGGATGGATGTTTGTAACAGTTTCACGAAAGCACTACTGAATACAATAATTTAGTTTATACATCAGAATAACACATAGACTACAATTTATAAAGATATTGTGTGATAATCTTGCGCAGACGAAGTCGCGGGCACCAGCTAGTAGGCTATAATTTATTTATTTATTTATTAAAACTTTATTGATCCACAATTAAAATTGTTTACAATTGGCGGACTTAACGCTTAGAGCGTTCTCTCCCAGTCAACCATAGGGATAAACAGATAAAGGGTTGCGGCGCAAAAAAAAATTAAATATAAAAATATTATTATATATTACATAAAATATCTTATAATATATCCCTTGCTATAATATATACCTGCATATAATATATAATGTCATCACAGTAAATTTTATATTGTGCCCTCTCACTTAATCGATTATATCGTGTAGGGACCAATAAAGGGGCAGTTTTTACTCACATTACAAGCTATTTTTCCCTGCTGCGCTTGCATTTATTTACTGAATAAACATACTTTCCAGTAAGAATATTTCCGTAGTCGGATTAAAAAAACATTGGATACTGTCTGTCCCTTGCTAGGTAGGTACTATACTAATGGAAATTAAATAAAACATACTTATGTATCAAATTATTCACTTTTTAATTCTGACGCAATCTTTTTTAGTGCAGCTCTATTTATTTTGGAAGTAGCTGTTGTTGCTAACTGGTCCATGAATATCACACCACCTCTGAGTTATTTTCTAATTTTAAAAATAATTTCTGAAAAATCGATGGAAAATCTTTTAGTGTCGATTGCGAAGAAAATAATCGATTCAAGTTTGTGACTGATTTCCTTCTATTTCAATCGATTTTCACCCTTATGAACTGACGACACGAGTAGTAGTTCATTAACCGACGTTTCAATCACATTCAAACAAAGCAAAAGTTGTTTAGCCTGCTGAGCATTTTTGTTAAGGTATAAAAATCGAAGATCTAGAACAACTGATGCAGAACCATAATGGTCCAGCTAAACTATAGGAAATATAAAAATGACGCCTTAGCAAAAGTAGTTCAGCCTGATGATAATTTTTTGTTGAGGTATAAAAATCTAAGATCTGGAACAACTGATGCAGAACCATAATGGTCCAGCTAAACTATAGGAAATACAAAAATGACGCCTTAGCAAAAGTAGTTCAGCCTGATGATAATTTTTTGTTGAGGTATAAAAATCGAAGATCTGGAACAACTGATGCAGAACCATAATGGTCCAGCTGAACTATAGGAAATATAAAAATGACGCCTTAGCAAAAGTAGTTCAGCCTGATGATCATTTTTTGTTGAGGTATAAAAATCGAAGATCTGGAACACCTGATGCAGAACCATAATGGTCCAGCTAAACTATAGGAAATATAAAAATGACGTCTTAGCGTAAAAAGTAGTTCAGCCTGATGATCATTTTTTGTTGAGGTATAAAAATCGAAGGTCTGGAGTCTGGAACACTTGATTTAGAAACATAATGGTCTGTACGTATAATAAAACAGTAAAAAAACTGTGTCTGTACATCCTACTATCCTACTAAGGATATACTATCCTAGATAGTAGGATGTACTATCCTATCCTACTAATATTATAAATGCGAAAGTGTTTGTTTGTTTGTTCGTTTGTTACTTCTTCACGCTTAAACTACTGAACCGATTTGGATGAAATTTGGTATGGATATAGTTTGAGACTCGGGGAAGGACATAGGGTACTCTTTATCCCGAAATTCCCACGGGGAGCGAAGCCTGCGGATACAGCTAGTAGAATATATTTTAAAACAAAATTGGGGCGATAAAGACATATAGTAATAGATAAAGATCTAAAAAAAATCTGTCTATCTATCTGTTCGTCTGTTTGTACTTGCTAATCTCCGGAAATACATGACGGATTCGAATAAAACATTTTTATTACATATCTGTTAAGCCCGAGCACCATTTAGGCTATAATTGATTTTGGAAAATGGAACACCTGATGCAGAACCATAATGGTCCAGCTAAACTATAAGACATATAAAAAACCGGCCAGGTGCGAGTCGGACTCGCGCTGCTCGTGCACGAAGGGTACCGTACCATTATCTATAAAAAACGAGTTTTTTGTAAGGGAGCCCACCTTAAATATTTATTTTATTTTAATTTTTTTATTTATTATTAAATTTTAAATACAACTGAGTATTTTGTGAATATTTCAAGTGCCTACCTGTTGCCATTTTTGATATCGAGCAAAAAAGGGCAAAAAAATCGCGTTTCTTGTATCGGCCCCCCTTAAATATTTATTTTATTTTGTTTTTAGTATTTGTTCTTGTAGTGGCAATAGAAATACATAATTTGTGAACTTTTCAACTGTCTAGCTATCGCGGTTCTTGAGATACAGCTTGGTGACAGACAGACGAACAGACGGACAGACGGACAGACGGACAGACGGACAGACGGACAGACGGACAGACAGCGAAGTCTTAGTAATAGGGTCCCGTTTTTACCCTTTGACTAATAACCCTAAAAATGACGCTGTAGCAAAAGTAGTTCAGTCTGATGAATAATGATAAAATTTATTATTGAGGTATAAAAATCGAAGATCAGGAACACCTGATGCAAAAACATAATGATCCAGCTAAAGTATATGAAATATATAAATGACGCCTTAGCAAAAGTTGTTCAGCCTGATTATAATTTTTTGTTGAGGTATAAAAATCGAAGGTCTGTAACACCTGATTCAGAAACACAATGGTCCAGCTAGACTGTTAATGACGCATTAGCAAAAGTTGTTCCGCCTGATGAGCATATTTATATCAAGTCAAGCCGGAGTCATAAAGTCCACGCGAACGAAGTCGCGGGCATCAGCTTGTAGATAATATTATGAAGCTACGTTACTGTTTATTGCAGTACCATTATCATTTTAGGGAGTCCGTTTATTACCAACTAGCCAAAGCCCGCGACTTCGTTCGCGTGGACTTTTAAACTCTATAGAATGCTTATCAGACTGAACAACTTTTGCTAAGGCGTCATTTTTATATTTCTTTAGTTAAGCTGGACCGTTATGGTTCTGCATCAGGTGTTCCATTTTCCAAAATCAATTATATGTTATAACAAAAAGTTTCATTAAAATCCGTCGAGTATTTTTGGAGATTAGTGTGTACAAACAGACAAACAGACATACAGTTTTTTAAATTCTTACTATATTTTAATGTCTTCAACGCCCCAAATATATATTATTTTTTTGGAAATATATTCAATGTACAGACACATTTTTGTTACTGTTTTAATATATGTGTAGATATAGATTTATAAATAAGTACACTTAATAAATAAGTACTTAGTTTTATCTCATCAGTCTTGAGTGAATTGCATTCAGGTCATTATATAAGACTTGCGCAATATTAAACTTGGAAAATACAAAGGCCGATTTTCGTGTGGTAAAAAGTAAGTATTTTTTACCTTAATTACTAAATTTAGAGAGTTGAGTAAATTTGTTGCGAGCTATAGTATATCAAGTAAATATCCTACTTAATATTATAAATGCGAAAGTGAGTTTGTATATTTGTTTGTTACCTCTTCACGCTTAAACTATTGAACCGATTTGGATGAAATTTGGTATGGATATAGTTTGAGACTCGAGGAAGGGCATAGTGTTTACTTTTTATCCAGGAAATCCCACGGGGAGCGAAGCCCATGGGCACAGCTAGTAAAATTATAAATACAATATTGTTCCAAATCGGGCAGATATTATTTCTAATATAAATATATTGATTTTATTTGTTCCTACTTGTCGCGATACAAATAATGCCACAGTGCCGCATGTTTCTTTTAAAAAGTTAATTGAAATGAATGTAAATGTCAGTATATAAGTAAATGTACTCGTAAGTTGACAAAATTGTATTGTTGTCATACGAAACTACATACATCACGCAAGTCTTATCATCAAACAAGCTTTTAAGAGTTCCGTAGTACACAAGTAACTCTTATAGTATTGCCATGTCTGTCTGTCTGTATGTCCATGGTTCTACTTAGAGACTAAAAGTCCTGGAAATCAGTAATTTGGCATGGATAGGTATATTAACCATGGTGACTAAGTGGTAAAATAAATAAAATAAAATATTTTTTTTAGGGAAGCTCTCATATACCTATCAATTTTTAGTATATAACGGGCTTTTCAGAGCTCAGAGCATTATTAAATATACTCCAAAAAGTAAAATGTCAAACAAATTTAATTTAGTCCCGTGAGCTTAATTAAAAAATTAAGGAACCCGTGGCCCGTCACGTAAAAAGATGGAAAAAGAAATCAAAATAGTATTGAGTTGCTGGCCACATCGCTATACCCTCTCGCCGCGCAGCAAATTTTACGATCTACAAGGCAAGGGAGACCACAGACCAGCATGGAAGTTATCTAATTTTTAAAGATTTCGTCTGTTATTCTTTTTTAAGATACAAAATGCACGCTCTGCCAAAATCAAATGCTTCGGTGCGGTGGTTTATGGAGGACTTGACCTACCGTATCGTGGCCAAAACTGGCATCCCTTCAGACAGGCATCACATGGGGAAACTGATACAGCAGAGTCTGTCGGATGACCCTAATTTCATTTTACAGGCAAGTTAAAATTACATACTTACCACAGAATAAGTACTTACTAGTATTCACGTACAGAAGTCTTACTCTAAAAAGAAATTTAACGAAATATCTTCCCAAAATTGTAAGCGATATGGTATAATTTAGCTCGCGTCAAAACTCGACACCTTCTCGCTTGGAAAATTTCAGAAGCCAATTTCATTCTAATTACTCTACACAAACCATTCATCATAGGTAGGTAACCTACACAAAACCGATTGAGTGAGCAGTTCGCCAGGGTTGTCAAGATAGGTACTACCATCGTTTTACGAATGATAATAAATTATATAACGTAAAATTTTTGGAGATAGCTACAATTGAACGGGTTAGAACAATAATGATTAGAACATAATAGCTCTTTGCTAACAATCATACATACTAATTAAGTACTTAATGCAGGATGTTCTAATATAAAGGTGAAATTTTTATATCTGTTACGGCTAAAACCCAAAATGCGGCTACGCCTAGGTGTAGCCAGCTAAAACTAGGTGCAGCCGGACTCAGATGGCTACTCTTAGGTGTATCCTATTTATCTGCGGCTAGAACAAGGTTTAGCCTTTATCATCTGGATCCGGCTGCACCTAGTTCTAGCCGGCAAAACCTAGGCGTAGCCGCATTTCGGGTTTTAGCCGTAACATATCTACTTAATACCTAAGTCCTTCCAAAATGACCAGTGCATGCTGTGCATGTGTTTGAATGAAAAACTATATTATTCCATACTTGTTTTTATGCGAATGCTGAATTTTAATTTCAGATTGACGGTTCCACCGGCATAAAAGAAACAAGCGGATCAGTGCTTCAAAGATCAACGGAATGCGCTATAGCAATGAAGAACTTTGGCCTCAAACGCGGTGACGTCATTGCTATGATGGTACCAAATCACTTGGACGTCAGCATAGCGCTCTACGCTGCCCTGTATCTGGGAGTAGGTACAGCGCCTATTGATATAAATTTGGGTGCCAGTAAGTCTCATTTTTATACGTCTAATAAAATACACGGTGGTTTTTCATTGGTTTTAGAGCCGAATGCCACTTTATAAGGCGCCGCCGCGCCGGCCGGAGTTCATCGAGGTCACGTAGCTGTTTTGTAGACTCCGTGGTCTCGATTGAAAATCATTTTCGCACCCTGTTTATCTTATTTCATACACAAATTTGGATAATGTATATAAATAAATATTATGTACAAATCACACAGATTGAGCGAGCCCCAAAGTAAGTTCGAGACTTGTGTTATGAGATACTAACTCAACGTTACTAAATTTTATAACAAAGACATATATAGATAAACATCCAAGACCCAGGGCAATTTAAAATAGGGTATTTTCCAACTTGCCCTGACCGGGGATCGAACCCCGAACTTCTGGGTGGCGGACTAGCATGGTGACCACTACGCCACGGAGGACGGAGGATAGAGGAATTTATTAACTATACGAACTTTTTTCCAAAACCAATGAAAAGTCGCCATGTAGTAAAATATTCCAATAACAATTGATATCCGTAACGTAATGCAAGCTATACACGCTGACTTTTCATTGGTTTTGGAGAAAAAAATGTCGTATAGTAAATAAATTACTCTATCCATATACGTAAGCCAAATTTGTGTATGACATAAGATAAAAAAGTTACAAAAATGATTCCACGTAGTACATTCGTCCAAAACTGTCGTGTGAACTCGCGTGACCCCGGCGGCCGGCCGACGGCGGCACTACTTATTGATCCCACGATTTTACTTTCGAGTTTTAGTCAAAACAATTTGGTTCTGAATTTTTATTTTGACTAGCTAATTAGGTTTTACTAACGATTCTTATTAAGTGGCCTTCGGCTCCAAAACCAATAAAAAATCACCGTGTATTTTTTGTCTGGGATTAAAAACAATCTTCTGTTTTACTACTACTCCCTAATGGGATAGACGGAGTCCTGCAGATTTTTTGATCTAATTAGAGAACTACGAGAATCGCCCTATAGGCTCCTTAGGCCGTGCGAAAATTATACTTTTTATACTATTCCTAACTTTTTTTATTTTCAGAGGAAATACAGAGTCTTCTCCTCATCACTCGGCCACAAATTGTGTTCTGCCAAAATGACTATATAAAAAATGTTGTAGAAGCCATAGCAAATGCTAAACTGACATCGAAGATAGTGACCTTTGATATGAACAAACAGTGTTTAGATTTTAAAACATTTATCGAAAAGTACGGTGATGACATCAAAGTTAAGGAATTCAAGTAAGATTTATTTGGATATCTATATCTTCACCAATAAATTATGAAATAATGAGGAATTTTTACTATGCTATTGGATTAGAAACATAGACATTTTTTTTTCTAGAAACTAACTTGAGGCGTGGACATTATGAATATGCGATATACCGGTTATACAATCACGTAAAAAGATAGCTACTGGCCGTTCGACCTCATCCAGAGTGTTCCCAAAGGCAAAAGTAGTGTTGTAAAAAACTCGCGTCTGGGAGTCTTAATATGCTGACTCGACTGTAAATCACAAGACTGGACTCATAAATAGCGACTCCACTGCTCGATGAGTCAGTCATACTCAAGCTCCCATAATAGACTCGAGTTCAGTCTATGTGCTCAACTTTGTTGTGTGCTGGAGTCTGATTATTATGGACCGAGTCACGCTCATTAAATCATAATTGTTTTTTTAAAGTTATTTTAATAAACTAAACATTTTTTTGCTTCACGTTACCGAAATCGAGTGACTGCTGAATCCAGGCCTACTGGTAGTTCGAATGAGTTTTATACTCATATGAAAGTTGATTTACTATTATTATTATTAAAGTTAATCACAAATATTGTTTTGTATTAATCGTTAATATTAAATAAAGTTTTGAATGGTTGTAATGCTTTGTATTACTTGTTGTAACAGTTTTGTATGAGTTGAAGTTGCTTCGAGTATTGTATTCGAACTCGAGTTGGTTCTGCGACTCGGAGTTTTTATCAGACTTGAGTTATAATTCGACTCCGAGTCTGGGCTCCGATGACTCGTGCTCGACTTGACTCTGACTTGTTAATGCCTTAGTCTAGCAAGCATGCAAAATTAAGTCAAATTTGCAAATGTAGACTCTTGGACTCGAGTTTTGTACAACACTAGGAAAAAGTGACTAGAGACGCGCGCACACGACGGCGTCCCGACTCGCACTCCCAGTCAAAGCCAGTAGCTGGCTTTCTACGTGAGTAACCCGTACATCGCATCACACCAATATTCTAAAAGCGAAAATTTGTGTGTGTATGTTTATTACTTCTTCACGCGAAAACAGCTGGACCAATTTTGATAAAATTTGGTACGCAGCTGACACCCTGGATGAACACATAGGCTAATTTTTCCGCGGGTAACACCGTAGGGCGCACCTAGTAATATTATAAATAATACGATAGTGAATTCAGAACTATGCAAAAATAATAAGCATTAGTTACTCAATTACATTTTGGGCATTCTTCTGCAGGGGAAAGATTTGCAGGTATAAATTTCATACAATAGATATGTTTACAAGTAATTTATTTTTAGTCTTTAAGTTTATTGTAGATAGTTTTGGTTTAGTTATTATTTATTATATGTTTTGTAATTGGAAATATGTTATGGATAAAATTTATAGCAACTATAGCATGTTTTCACAGTACATATATCGGTAGAGATTAGAACTTACTATTTTTCAGGGTTCCGTAGCCAAATGGAAAAAAAACAGAACCCTTTATGGATTCGTCATGTCTGTCTGTCTGTCTGTCAGTCCGTCCGTATGTCACACCCACTTGTTTCCGAAACAATAATGTATTCTGTGAACCGCATTAAGATTTTCACACAAAAATAGGAAAAAAAAAACAATGAATTTTAGGGGTTCCCCATACGTAGAACTGTAACTCATTTTTTTTTCATGAAACGTGTGGGGTATCTATGGATACGTCTTCAAATTAAGTCCCATATCTCTGTCTTCAAAAAATGATTTAATTGATGACAAGTGGGACAAAAATGATTCATTTCTAATGTCATTTTTTCTAAACTTAATAAGTAGTTTGCACGAGAAACACTTCCAAAGTGGTAAAATGTCCCCCTCTGTAACTTCTAAAATAAGAGAATGATAAACCCAATAAAAATATATGATGTACGTTACCATGCAAACTTCTATCGAAAATTGGTTTGAACGAGGTCTAGTTTACCTTTTATTTACATATAGCAACAAATAGTACGGTGGTACGGAACCCTGCATGTACGAGCCCGACTCGCACTTGACCGATTTATTATTTATTTCAGGCCAACAGATTTCGATCCAGCGGACACAATTTCTATCTTGCTGATGACAAGTGGGACAAGCGGTGTCCCCAAATGTGCTGCGCTAACTCACACCAGCTTTCTCTATGGATGCGCTGAACTATGGTAAGAGAATAAAGATTAGATCATAAACATTCTAAGCTAAAGGGTTTTTCACACCTTGATGGGCATTGCTTTTCCAAGAAGTGTTGACGTCAGGCAGGTGGTCAAACATAGCCAAATCGTGTAAATGGTTCCGATCAATGAACAGTCACACTATTTTGTGACCTTTTATTTCATGAACTGTAACGAATAATTTATTTTTTACTTAGTCATCTACTTAACCGGTCAAGATCCGCACGACATTAATAAATGTCCACGTTCATTGTCTTACTATTGTGTCTGGTATTGGCGGTAAAGGAGCGGTTAATAGTAAGCAATGCGCTTGTGATGACGACAAAAAAAAGGAAAAGGAGACCTGACCACTTTGCACGTGGTGGACAACCGTGAGAGCCGACCCTAAGTCACTGTTTAGGCTTAGTACCTGGGCGACCTCACATGGGCGGTTACATCTCAAACATTAACTACATTTTTTTAAACTTGTCTAAAAACAATTCAAAATAAAAAATTATATATTTATAAACTTGAACATAAAAAAAACAAAACTCGAAAGCATAAATCTTATTCACGTAATCAGTATAGTTAAATGTAAGACATTTATGAGAAATATATATTGTTATCTCAAACATCAACTACATCTTTTCAAACTCGTCTAAAAACAATGCAAAATAAAAAATTATATAGAAACTTGAACATAAAAAAAACAAAAGTAAGTCACCGAGTGTGATTCGAACCCGTAACACTCTTTCTAGCGGTCGGTATCCTTAACCGCTGAGCTAAAAAGAAGGCGACTGGCGCGACGAAATTAGCAACCATATTCTGCGAGGAAAGATAAACGCATGAAAACTCGAAAATACGCGTTTTCCCAATCATAATTCCCGTATACCAAATTTCAGCAAAATTGTTAGAGCCGTTTCTGAGATTACAGAAATTTATAAATATACAAGAATTGCTCGTTTAAAGGTAAAAGATTATGCACATTATGGACAAGTTAAGTTTTAACACTCTCACTGCCATTGCAGTCCGCTGGCGCCCCGCAAACGATAAAATTTCCATTGTGTCTGGAATCGGGGCGGTGAGAGTGTTAAAGAGCTGACTCTAATAAAGTGACTTCAGTAATAAAGTGGTATCTTCAGTAGCTCAAGAAGAAAGAAATGGCGCAGTAAGCTGAGAAAAGTAGAGCTATTAGGTTTCAGGGTCATAAGAACCAAAAGTCACGTTTTTAACCAGCCAAGTGTCGGGCCATGCGCAGTGTAGGGTTCCGTAGTTGCGAATGCTAACTTTGAGTTCACAGGAAAAAAAACGTCTAAAATAATAATTTTCTTTTGAATAACGATATGAAATGTTACGTTTCGAGTACATTTTATAAGTTGGTAGCCTAATACTCTTTTTGTAAACCCTGCTTAGTTCTGATAGTTTTTTTAAACTTCGTTATGTATACTTCTTGTTTTTTTTTACCTGTCCATATAAAACCATTTAGAAGATACAGGTGACACTTGACTCTAACATCAATTTGCACCATAGATTTTAGTATTTTAGAAACGCATCCCTAAATAAAAATATGGTGTTCACGAGCTGACAATATTTTAGAAATACCTATTCAAATATACCACACGTATTGGGTTAGTCAAGAAAAAATAAATTGATGGTCACTTCACAAGTTAGGGAGATAGAAAATAAAAAAATAAAAAACTTGATATTAATTTATTACTTTGTCGGCATGGTGATATACATATCCATGCTAAATTACGGCTTTCTGGTACATATCCATGCTAAATTACAGCTTTCTAATTCTTATAGTCTCTTAGAAGTTTGGATGGACACACGCACGAACGGACGGCTGGACAGACAGACATGGCGAATCTATAAGGGTTCCTAGTTTACTACGGAACCCTAAAAAGTCGGTAGGCTTAAAGATGGGAACAATATTTTTATTAATCTGTTTTTTTGTTACCAGGTCGAGAGAATACAAGTTCCCGGACCCTAAAAGAATGGTTATAATCCTTTCACCTCTTCAGTGGTTGTCAGCAGCATTTCACTACCTGATGTCACCCATCCTGAGGTATACCAGGCTTCAGTCTCCATTGCCAGTAGAGCGGCAGCACGTTTACTACATGATAAACAAGTATAGGGTAAGATTACACCTCAGTTACTTTAATCAACTTTACCTTTAAACCGAAAAGCTATATAATAACCAGCCAAGTGCCAGTTGAACTCGCGGTGGAGGGGGTTCCGTGCACATAACAAAATTAGCTTCTAGGTACAAGCGCTATCTAGTGGTGTTTTAGTGAACTATTTTCCGTAAATAAACGTGTTGTATTGAGTTTACCAGTTTATTTTAAATTGATAGAATTCTTATAGGGTTTCCTGTAATCTACAAGCAATGAACTATATTTTGTACTTTTTTTCAACATTTGAGGTAGTTTTTCAGTAGTTTTGGAGATCAGGGGTAAGGTATGGTCAAATTTCGTCTTCTTTCATTCATAACATCAAAACTATTTATATTACAACAATCACAAAAATAAGTATATTTGTGATCGTCATAATGAGCCCTTTCATTTGATACATGACACAGTAAGGTTTGCAAAACTTCTTTTTAGGGCCTTCGCTAAGATACGCGGGCGAGGGCGGCGGCGGGTTGCGACAAAGACAGGTGACCCGCGACGGATTCTGCTATATCTTTCACATTTAGAGTTTGTGACAGAGATAGACCGAAACCCGCCGCGTGCCGCTATAACAAGAAGAAAGAACAGAATAAAATAAATATTTAAATGGGGCTCACATACAACAAACGTGATTTTATATAGATAGTGGTGCGGAACTCATCGTGCGCGATTCCGACTCGCACTTGGCCGGGTTTTATTATTAAAAGTCTACTCTTTATTTCCTTGTCTTTTAGAATAAGAGACACCTTATCCTATTGCTTTACGGATTTAAATTGTTTTAATTGTTCGTTTATGAGAAACCTATAGGTATGCGTTTTCCTTACAGCCGACACATATGATGACCAGCCCCCCCTTGCTGCTCAGTTTGGTGAATGCGCAGGAGGTTGAAGACTGTGACTTCTCGTGTTTTACCTCCGTCATAGTTGGGGGCAGTGCTGTTTCTAAAGAATTAATAAAAATTGCCAAGGTATACCCACGTATACGTAATAAATAAATATATAGGACAAATTACACTGATTGAGCTAGCCCCAAAGTAAGTTCGAGACTTGTGTTATGAGATACTAACTCAACGATACTATATTTTGTAACAAATACATATATAGATAACATCCAAGACCCAGGACAATTTGAAAAAGGCCATTTTTCAACTTGCCCCGACCGGGGATCGAACCCGGGGCCTCTGGGTGGCGGACTGGCGTGGTGACCACTACGCCACGGAGGTCGTCAAAGTAATAAAAAAGGGCGTGACGGAAAGTGAGATGATCAAATTAAAAACCGAGTCGCGGGCTACGAAGCAGCTCAGCTAACTTTGCGTAAAAGCACTACAACTTAGTCAAAATAAAATCAAAATAGTCCACCCTTTAGCATCTACTATGAACTATATCATATTCAAAAATCGTTTGGAAAACCCAAAAAAATATTAATAATATTGTTATTGGGCTACGATAAGCTACGGGCAATTTGATCCGTCTGAATCCCTCTTTATTTCATGAATCTGACAGTACACGGAACCAACACGTGACATACGAGCGCTGAACAAAAAATAACACACATACTTGTAGGTTATATACACATACTTAGAGACATTTTTTACACAGCCGTAAAAAAAAGTCAAAATCTTTGGGTAAGGTCTATGTCCAGCAGTGGATGTTGTGCGGCTGAAATTATGCTGATGATGATTTCTAACAAGCTAGTTAACCATACAGAACTTAGCAAAAGTAAGTTCCTACACCAAACTGCCATTGCATATTCGATCTTGCCAGGAGATAAGTTGGGGCGACTCGTGGAGAGCTTTTTAAAAAGACAAGTGTGTTCGCTGGATGCTTTATTAGAACTAAACTTACAGATGACATTTTGTGTGAGGTAACCTATCTCTGTAATGAGAGAGGTGTCATAATTAGTAACATAACCTATGTCTATAGCCTACGTAACTCCTCCCTTCCAAGAGGAGCGCGTGCGGTCGGGGTAGGTTCGCAAGAGGGTTGCTCGGCGGGCGGTGCGCGCTGCTGCGGGGCTGGTGGCGTGCCGGATTCCGACTGGACACGCGGGACTTCTCTGAGTTCTATGTTCTGGCTCTGTAGGTTGCATCGTAACATCTTCCTACGTCTGTACGCATAAAATGCAACGCAGGCCGCTATTGCTGTGATGGCGCTAATAGAGGCCCAGCTAGGGGTGTTTCCAGAGTGCTCTTTTAGATCCTGGGGAGGTTTCCATGAGGATTCTGCTTGTGTGGCGAGCGTATGTAGTTTGTCCAGATCTATGTTGCCAAGCTGGATCTTTTTGTAGGTAGTATTCTCGACCGACATCTCGATACGTGGTAGAGGGATGGTTTCCTTAAGAGCTATAGAGTTGTGATGGGTCTGTAGAATCTGTCCATTGATGTTAAATTTACACCTCTCAACAGTAGTGAGTAAGTACGTCCCTTGAATGCGTTGGTATTTGTCGTTAGTACCGCATGAGGTCTTTAGTATATCTTGACCTTGAACTACAACAAGCCAGGTGTTTTCTTGGACCTGCTGGACTTTCACGGGCGGCAGCATTATCTTGGCTAACTCGCAGCTGGTTCCAGGTGTGTGTCGAATGGTCTTCACTATGCAGTCTTGAGTGCTGTCGATCTTCTCCAGTTGCAGGTGGTTGCAGATGCGGAGGTTATCTGTGATGCAGCGGCAGGGCTCGTGGGGGTAAGTGTACTCATCGCTACCCAGTATAAGGAAGGGTGATTTTGGGATTCGGGTAAGGTTTTTATTGTTAGGTATAGAATATAGGTGTAAAAGGTCGTAAGTATTTGGACTCACAATCGGTATCTCCAATATAAAGTTTAGAGACTTTAGGGTACTATAAGCTTTAACACTAATACTATTTTCTAAAAGATGTAGGTTTTCACGCCTTGCGGCTAAGGGTAGTTTATACTCCCTTTCAATTTGTATCAACTCCGTAAGTAAATAAGTAGGTTGTATGATGGCAGGATGCAAAGTACCCATTGATGCAAACGTTATCGCGGTTTCGAGTGTATTGACCTTGTCATACAGCTGTTGAAGGCCATTCTCTAACTGAATATGTAGGTGCATAATCTCTATGCGCGATACCAGTGAAGATAAGTTTTTGTTTATATTATCTAAGTTTACGGCTAGCATATTTATGTTTCCTTGTATTTTATTTAAGGCTTCATTATAATTGTCTATGTACTGTTTCATAAGGCTCACACTATTTTTCTGGTTATCTAAAAGCACATATGTATTTTTTCTTAATTTATCTATTTCATTCTCAAACCGTTGGGCATCATTTTCATCCAAGTTACCGCTAATAGCCTTAATTATAGTACCTAGGCCATTTATGAGGCCTCTCTTAAACCTAGCTATCGTCCTAGGTAGTATATAAAAGAACTTACTCTCTATGTTTTCTATCATATATGCTATCTGTTCTCTATGAACATAGCGTTCCGCATAAGTTGGACGGGAATTTTCTATAAGTACTAATCTAGAATATAATCTAATAAATTCTTTAAAAATAGTATAAAGGTATGTAGTATTATAAGTACATATAAGTGTATAAGTATCTATTCTGTGTAGTATTTTAGCTTCTTTAATCACTAACAGGCCGTCCTCGTTGTGTACGGGCTGTACTATGGGCTCGGGCTCGGATTGCGCGCGGGCGGCGCCGGCGCCGGCGGCGCAGAGCCAGACGATGACTCTGTAATGTGAGATGGTCGTCTTAATAGGCGGGAATGTACTCTGATGGATTTTGAGTTCACATGCTTGCCTACTATTTCTACAATATTGTTTGGATGGAGCCTAACTATAGTGTAGGGGCCTAGATAGCGTGGCTCCGTTTTCTTGCTCCTGGCTGATTTAGATACTTGCTTAAACACCTGATCGCCTACCTTGAAAGTTATTTCTTCGCTATTTTTATTGGCTTTTTTAATAACATTTTCTTTATTTACTGCAAGTTTTGTGGCAACCAACTTTTGAGCACATTCCATTTGAGCTTTATGTTTTTGGACATAATCTTGATAAAAGTCTTGCGTATAAAATAACTCTAATGGATTACGGCTGCTCGTATGTCCGTATAGTAGCTCAAAAGGTGTAAACCCTGTAGCGGAGTGTATGCTATTATTATAGGCAATTATGGCGCTACGCATTAAGACACTAACATCACTCTTATCTGTAAGCTTTTGTAATCTTATAAGCTCACCTATTGTAGAATGGAATCTTTCTATAGGGGAGTTAGAATTAGGGTTATAAGGGGTGGTAAAATGAATATTTATCTTATGCATAGAGCAAATCTCTTTAATTATATCATTATCAAATTTGTGGTCCGAATCTGTAGTGATCTTATGAGGTACACCAATAATAGCGAATAATTGCAGCAGAGAGTCCGCAATATGAATACTCGTATTAGCTTGTAACATGATAGCTTGCGCGTACTTAGTAAAGTTATCAATAATAGTGAGGAAGGTCGCGCCATCTGATGAGTATAGGTCCATAAACATGTGTTCCATAGGTTTGTTAGGAGTTTCTGTCAAAGCTAAGGGCGTTTTTAAGGGGTTCCTTTCGTACTTAGCCTTTAAGCATGTTTCACATTTATTTATATATTTTTGAATTGTTGTTAACATGTTAGGCCAATGGTAATTTTTACGTAAGCTTTTAAAGGTTTCTTGAATACCTCTATGTAGATTTTTGCCCTCGTGGTATTGTTTGATTAAGGTAATTTGATCTTCTTTACTATCTACGAGGGTAAGTCTAGTTAAACATCTGTATAACTTAGGGCCACGATTGTTATCAAAAATAGACTTAATTACTTTGCAAAATAAGGGATATAGGTCTTCGTTATAGAAATAACAATAAAACTTCCTATCTGCTATAGTATGTTCCTTTAAAAAGTTAATAATTTCTTTCTCGGTATCATTTACTGGTATAAACACATGTTTTATGACGTAATTCCCCTTCGATTTATCCTCTATTCTATATACAGTGCCAGGAGAGCTTCTAATATGGAATTGTTTCATTTGTTTATCTATGGCATCTGAACATATGGGTATCTCGGTCGCCTGTGTCTTATCAGATGGTATGACGTCAGACTCGTTATCATCAGGTGACGCCGCGTCCTGGGTCATCGTGACGTCAGCCGGTGTCGTAGGCATGTCGAGTAGGCTACGTATATCTACGATATCTGCATCATCGAGTGATGTATGCGGGTTGCTATCTGCTAATACGGGACTATTAAGGGGGGGTAAAGAGTCGGCTGGCGGTGGTTGTATCAGCAACGAATCTATTTCGTCTATTGAGCTAATGTTTTGATTATCCTTTGGGGTATTGGAAGAAGTACTAGGTTTTATGGCATCAATGGCATTCAATTTTATGCGTGATAGGGCATCTGCATTTGTATTATATTTACCTTTTTTGTATATTATTTGGTAGTCGTACTCTTCTAGACGTAGACGCCATCGTGTTAGTTTAGAGTTGGGGTCCTTCAGGGACATTAGCCATGTAAGTGGTTTATGATCGGTATATATAGTGAACTTTCGACCATAGAGATAAGGTCTAAAGTACTTAATGGCCCAGATGATGGCAAGGAGTTCCTTTTCTATGGTGGAGTATCTTGTTTCTGTGTCTGATAAAGTACGAGACGCGTACGCTACGGGCTTGTCAGAGCCTACCGTGCCCTGCGATAGGACTGCTCCTATTGAGACGTCAGATGCATCCGTTGTGAGAACAAATGGTTTCTCGAAATCGGGGTATTGTAATACGGGTGCATTACATAATATTTGTTTACTTTTTTCGAAGGACTCTTTAAATTCTTGAGTATGTATAACTTTAGCATTCTTTTTAAGGCATTTAGTCAAAGGTTTCGTTAGTTTGGCAAAGTCTGGGATGAATTTTCTATAATAACCTACCAATCCCAGGAAGGACTTGATTTCCTTTTGTGATGTAGGTATAGGAAATTGTTTTATAGCATTAATCTTATCTTCATTTGGCTTAAGGCCTTCTTGTGTCAGTTTATGCCCGAGATAACTAACTTCCTTTTGTAGGAACTCTGACTTATCTAGTTGTACCTTAAAATTGTGGTCTCTGAGTCTTTGGAAAACCTTTTTTAATTTGTTTATATGATCTTGCAAAGAGGTACTATATACTAGGATGTCGTCTAAATAAACTATACAGGTGTCTGACAGTAGGTCCCTTAAAATATTATTCATGAGCCTCTGAAAGGTGCTCGGTGCATTCTTTAAACCAAATGGCATTCGGAGAAATTCATAATGCGCGTCACTAGAAAATGCGGTTTTCTCAATATCAGCATCTGACATCTGTAGTTGGTGGTAACCTGATGCTAGGTCAATTGTAGAAAAGTATTGGGCACGTCCTAGCTTGTCTAGTATCTCACTGATGTTGGGAATTGGGTATTTATCCTCGATAGTCCTGTCATTGAGCTTTCTAAAATCTACTACGAGCCTCCACTTCACTTTTCCTGATGCATCAGGCTTTTTAGGCACTAGGTGCACTGGACTTGACCACGGAGAAATACTTTCTCTTATAATTCCTTTTTCTAACAAGCTCTTAACTTGTTTATTTATTTCTTCCTGCTGGCAAGGGGGACGTCTATAATTTTTTACATATATGGGAGTATCATCTGTTAACCTAAGCGAATGCTTAACAGAGTGCGTAAAGGTTAAGGGCATATTTTCGCAGTAGAATATGTCCCTATATTGATAACAAAGCTTCTCTATTTCTCTTTTTTCTTCTAAATTAAGATGATTCGTTCTTATCCTTTTTAAATTTAATTTCAGTTCCTCGTCTATAGTACTATTAGTAAAATTAACGCAACCATTGGAATTGAATTTTCTTTTAATAGTCAAGTTATCAAATTTTAGTTCTATGGTAGTGTTTTTTGTTATAATTTTATTTTTAGAATAATCTATGTTACACCCTAACAGCTTTAGTAGGTCGTTACCTATTAGTCCTTTATACCCGTTATCAAAATCGAAGATAAGGAATGTATGACTCGCATTGCTTCCGAGTATTGCGGGCAGAGGTATCTTAATTACTTTGTTATGGTGCGAGATGCCGTGGGCGGTCGTTATTGTGAACGGCTCTTCCCGGATGTAACGCGAGAGCTTCGGATCTGTTGTTACATGGGAACCTATTAGTGACTGAGTCGCACCAGTGTCAATGAGGAACTTGCCTCCTAATTCTTTAATAAATACATAAGGCAATCTATCTACTATATACTCATACTCAGGAAGGTAATGTATTAGGACATTTCTAATTCCTGTTCCCCTTCGGGAAAATCCTGCGGCGTTTCCGAATCGGGTTGATCTTCGTATGGTTCTTCCAACTCGGTGGTATTAATTATATTGTGTACCTTCTTTTGTAAGTAAGGTTTAGGTTTGAAGTCACTTGGTGGGGGCCGTGAAAAGGGGGTTTTCTCGTTACTGGGAGCCGTAGGAAAACGTGGCTTAAAGTTAGTACTTTGTGCGCTTCTGGGCTCACCTCGCTTGCTTCGACTTTCCTCTTGTCTGGCCACTGCTATAGCAGACTCTAGTGTTTTGGGGTGGTGAAGTCTCACTCCTAGCCCTATGTTGTATTCTAAGTTATCTATAAACGTGTCTATTGCTATGGACTGATAATATCTACTATCCTTTTGTGCGGGGCCTACCCCGCATAACGCATCTAAAATGTCCCTAATCTTTTTACCGAAACCTTCGCAGGACTCACTTTTACTTTTAGTGAGGCGCATCATCTCTTGCAACAATTGCACCTCATTTCTGTGTTCGCCGAAGCGACTAACTAACGCGAGCTTTATGCTTGCCCAGTTCTCTATATCTACTTCTAAAGAAATAGCTTCTTGAGCTTTTCCTGTTAATTTGTTTCTTATCAAACATACCACCACTGGGTTGTTATCCGCTATTTGGTGGGTATTCAACACACTTTCCACACTTCTTATATATAGGTTTAGGGTTTTTGTCTTGCCATCATAAGTCGGTAATATTTTATTTAAAAGATCATAATTAAGCGGCTGCTGCCCTGAGGCCGATGCTGAGGCTAGCTCAGCGGCAGCTGCTGCTAAGTTTTTTAGATCCATTACGTCTTGTGGCATTTTCTCAAAATTTTTGAGAACTACTTTACTACTTGTGCACAGAGTTTTATGTGCTTACGTTGACCGAGTATGTGAGTAAACACTACACAGGCCTTAGGGGCTAAGGGACAGGGAGATGTAGGACACTGAGTAAACAATAAGATTGACTCACCCCCAGTATAGCTGCATCTGTTCCTGCGCCGAGTTCTTTAGCTGGTTTGCACGCGTAACACCTTCGCAACACGTACACTTTGGACTGCTCTTCACACTACACACAGACACCAATATGAACGTGGACGAAGTTCCCGAGTCGCGAGTAGGTTCTGATAGCTGCGTAGACCGGCACGAGGTGCAGAGGTTTATGCACTCGACTCGATTCGTTTACAACTATCCCGTAAGACTGCGCCAGATAAGTTGGGGCGACTCGTGGAGAGCTTTTTAAAAAGACAAGTGTGTTCGCTGGATGCTTTATTAGAACTAAACTTACAGATGACATTTTGTGTGAGGTAACCTATCTCTGTAATGAGAGAGGTGTCATAATTAGTAACATAACCTATGTCTATAGCCTACGTAACTCAGGTAATAAATAATTTTAAGATGCTTGTTCATAATGATTAGTTGAAAAAGCATACTACTTCGTGGATGAATTCTTATCTGACAAACTCTGTCTGGACCTGTTATTATTATCACTCTTTTACTTTACCCAGAACAAAATATACACACTGTAAATTTGCTTTCAAATAATAAAAAAATAACACTAATTCTAACTCTAACAAAACAAAATTTGTATGCCTGACGGCACAGCATGAAGCCCTACACAGTTAACTAACAACTTTTGTACTCATGTGTAACAAATAAATGATTTATGATTATGATTTTGATTAGCAATCTGATAAACGAGTTGAAAACTTGTAGGTAGATACAGATACAGATACATTTTCACGTCTATATCCCTGACGGGGTAGACAGAGCCCAGGGCCGTTAGGCCGAAAGGCCACGCTTAGCGTGGTGGTGAGCGTTAAGATGGAAAAGGAATCAAAATAGTGATGGGTTGCTAGCCGCATCGCCTATTACCATGATTCAAATCTCGCCCATTCCCTCGATCGGCTCTTACGATCTGCGTGGGTAGAGAAGCAGCTGGTACATTCTAAGTTTTTTCTTTTCTCCAGCATGGAAGAAACTTGTAGGTAGGGATAAGAAAAACACCGCGTGACAGCTTTCTAGCCCCTCGCATATTTAGAATCCTCATTGTTTCAGAAAGTCTTGCCAACGACAGACATCATAGTTCAGTATGGGCAAACAGAAGCGTCTGGTTTTGTTATTCAAGTCGACAATCATCCTCCCGGCGCCATCGGGAAAATCGTATGCGCTTTACAGTTTAGGGTAAGTATACATTACTACTCACTCACTCACTGATGTGTCCCGTAACCGGTAAGGTATCCGAAGGGCTTTTCTTCGCGTCAATAAAAAAAAAAGGGTGGGAGGGGTTAAGGTTGATGTGTGGTCGTGTGGAGGGTGCTCCAGTGAGTAAGAGAAAAATCTGACATTTGAAGATCAGCGGAAACCTGATGTGGAAGAGGTACGGCCTGTAAAAACGGTTGGGGTTAGGGGCGTGATTTTTTTTTCCAAATGTAGGGGGTTGTGAGCAATTTGACGCGAGTCATTTGTTTTTTAATTCAAGATGGCAATTTACATTACAAGGACCATTTTCCTCCATACAATTTTCACTGACTGCAGTTTTTACCCATTTTCTGAACTGAAAACATATCTGTAGGAATGAAAGAGAGGTTAAGAGCGAGATGGGTGTATGTGACGTATGCGAGTGACGTAGAAAGATGGTTGGGGGGAACATTACTAAGGCAACGCCCGAAAAACTAGTAGGTAGACCCATTTAGTGCAAGTTTCTTGTCTGTTGCATACCATGCATACCAATTTTAACTGACTTCCAAAAAGGAGGAGGTTGTCAATTCGTCACGATCTTTTTTTATGTATGTTCACTGATTTTTCGAAGACGCCTGGACCGATTCGAAAAATTCATTTTTTTTTAAAGAGTTTAGAAATTATTCAAAATCGAAAAATTATATTGAAGCAATAATAATGACGACGCGCGACGTTTCGTTTAGACCATTCAAGTTATCTATTGCTTCAATTTATTTGTATGTAACATTCAAGAAACTTGCACCGTATGAACAGCCCTTTATTGATATTCCTATAACGATGTTTCCAGTTTGCGTCAGTAAAAACGTATTGATTTCAGTTAGTAGATGCCACTACACAAGAAGATATTGTGGAAGCAAACAGACCAGGAGAACTGTGGGTGAAAGGACCAGCCGTGTTTAAGGTAAAGTTACTTGGCACCTACACCAAAACATTTGTTTGCAAGTTTTGCAACTGACATCGCACCACTCATACCTATATTTTATCTACTCTTGCACAAAAAAATACGATAAAAAAAATTACTGGTTTCAGGGTTATTATAACGATCCAGAACGAACACAAGAGGTTCTCACTGAAGATGGGTGGCTGAAGACTGGTGACCTCTTGTACATGGATGAACATCTTAACATGTATTTCGTCGATCGCATGAAAATGTTGCTGAAATATAAAAATCATCACGTGAGTACATATACATATAGGCACTTACATCAATAGGAATAGTCCGTTTAAATTTCATTTCATAGTACACAGATACCACTATCTGTCTTTATCTCTAACGGAGTAGACATAGCCCATGAATTTATGTTGAACCAACCCTCATTGGTAAACGTAGCGTGGGTCGTCCGAGAGCTAGATGGATTGACGTCATAAGAAAAGTCGTGGGTCGAAACTGGTTTCGTAAGGCGCAGGGCCGATGTGGTTGGCATATACATTGAGAGAGGCCTATTCCCAGCAGTGGGATATGGAAGACGATGGTTAGGTTGACCTTTTCTTTTTGTCGCATAGAAAATCACGAGAAGCCGGTAAGGTTATGTGGTGTTACCACTAAAAACTCTGCGGTGTCACCTCTCAGCCGCCATAGGCCGGGACCGTGTACTATTCTTGCTTCATATTCCCGGCGCGGCGACCACTATGGCGGTCCCTGCTCGCTCTGGGGTCCCTCTCATTAAGAGAGGGTATAAGAGCGAACATGTGGGTGGGCCTTGCGGCTCGCTATCAGCAGCCCGATAAGGACAAGGGTGCAGACATGACACGCGCCTTCCACTCCGGAGGGCTGTCTGTCGGACGATGAAATCCCGTTTCCACCATCCAATCAGCCCTCATGATTTCGAGCCTGCGAGAGCAGACCCTGCCCCAGGTCTGCCTGATGGCGACCGAGGCCGCAGGGGATAGGGAGAGCGGCAACGTAACACCGACACTCCTCTTCCCCCGCGACCTCTACCACGGCTGTGATAGAAGGGGTTGTGTGCCCTCTTCCCACACAGCCAAACCAAACCCACCGAGATTGGCCTCCACTCGGTCCAGGGAAACCAAGGTCTCGATACCCGAGCCATGGGTTCCTCTTAGCTTCCCTGCGGGTGGCTCGACCGCAGGTACTGAGCCCTCCCATCGCGACAAGATGGGAACCCGGTCGGCGGGGCGGTTAGATTAACCTAACCTTTTTTTTTGACGCGGAGGAAATCCCTTCGGATACCTTGCCGGTTACGGGACACCGGTAAGGTTATGTGGTGTTACCACTAAAAACTCCACGGTGTCACCTCTCAGCCGCTATGGGCCGGGGCCGTGTGCTATTCTCGCTCCACAGCCCCGGCGCGGCCGGCCACTACTTCAGCGGCCCCGGCACGCCAACGGCCTCAAAGCACCCTCTGCTGAATCAGAGGGGCCGGAGCAACCGTCGCGTTGGCCTCTCGGCCGAAGGACAGGTGCGCTGACACGCACACGTGCCTGCCTTCCACTCCTGAGGGCTGTCCGTTGGACGATGGAATCCCGTTTCCACCGTCCAACCAGCCCTCATAATTTGGGGCCTGCTAAAGCAAGCCCTGCCCCAGTCAACCAGACGGCGACCGGGGCCCACACAACCGGCTGCAGAGGATAGGGAGAGTGGCAACGTAACACCGACACTGCTCTTCCCCTGCGGCCCCACCGATGCCGTGCCAAGCGCCACGGCCGCGCTTGGTCGCGGAGGATACGGCTGTGATGGTGTATGGGGGGTCGTCGTCACCCCCTTCCGTCACAGCCAGGCCATTCCTCCACCGGGCCCGGGGAGGCCTAAGCCTCAACCTGGGCAATGGGATCCTCTTAGCTTCCCTGTGGCCCAAGCAACCGCATGTACTGAGCCCCCCCCATCGCGACAAGATGGGAACCACGTCGGGGGGGGGGGGGGAGATTAACCTACCCTAACCCTCATGGGCTGGATGTAAAAACTGGTGAACTTGGTGGAGTCTGATTAATTATTTATCTTGTTTAATGAATGTAAAAAGGTATCCCCCGTGGAACTGGAGAGTGTCATCCTTCAGCACCCTGGGGTGTATGACGTGGCTGTGACTGGCATTGACGACCTTGAGTGCGGCGACCTGCCCGTGGCATGCGTTGTGCGAAGACCTGGCCATGACGTCACCGCGCAGGAAATCAAGGATCTTGTTAAAAGTGAGTAACAATGTTTAATGAAAAGTACTTAATAAAAAAGAAAACTAAACCCGCGTTAAAAATAAATATGATAAATGACAAGTGACATTATTTTGTGACTTGTTCTCGTATGAGTACAAAATAATTTATTGTTGGCCCTGGATACTACCCTATTAGAATATCACGGGATTTCGTATATAAGGATTTTTCTATTTCTTTTCAGATTCTCTGGCATACACGAAGCAGCTCAGAGGTGGTGTGATATTCATGGAACAGTTACCGGTAACAGCGACTTGCAAAGTGGACAGAACTGCAATTAAAAAGATTGCGACAGAATTAAAGAGGGAATGATTTAATATCCACATATTTTTTTTATTTCCACTAGTACCTGCTTATCCCATCAATAACATCATCTAGGGTTGGCATCTCCCTAAAAAAGCCGGAATCTACGGTAAATAAGGTCATCACCTTCATCATCAGGTTTTTTAGTCTCCACTGCAGGAGCACGAACCTCTCTTTACTACTAGAGCCACTCATGGCAAGAGCAGTCAGAGGACTTGGCCTACACTCTCCTCGCTGGCCAGACGGGTTGGAGAGGTCTCATTGATATTTATAAGCTTTGTTTAGCTTGTTTCTAAGTCGCCTTCTACGACATTCACCGGAGGACTCTGGGTGGTCCTATTCTACTCTGCCGGAAACCACACGGCTAGCTGCGGGTCAAAAAAATGGACGACATTTAGCCCCAAAAACCGGTTTGAAATGCAGTGACTAGATAAGATCAAAATTTTGAATAGGATAGTTGTAGCACAGAATCAATAATAGTATTACATACAGAACGGAAACTCGCATCGTCCCCCGCAATCTGGTGTCCCCGCAACCCCTCCCCCGCTTTTGAACCTGGTAAGCCACTGTAAAACAGGGCTGTTTTGCTAGTCGTACTTTGACGTTATGCGATAAGCGTTGACGATAATGTAAACAAACGTTTGTTTATTTTTTTATTGAATTTAATCATATTTACCGTAACTTTTGGTGCCAAATATGAAAATTACTATGAAACAAGGGTGTATTTAGGCGTTACATTATAAATGACTTAAAAATAAACAGTAAACCAATGGGGAAAAGGAGATGGACAATTGGACATAATAACCTAAAGAAATATTTGTGATGTGTAATTGTGTAAGGTGATGTGATATTTTGTAGCTGTTCGACTCTTGCGTAACATCCTATCCTACTTTAGTGATCAAACGAGAAAAACTCAAAAAGAAAATCGGCTACATGCCATAGGTTCCACTGACGTTTTAGTTTTTATTGATAAATAAATTTGCCGCCGGATATTGGGTTCATCTTTCGTTGGCCGGACTCCAATTTGAATTTATTACACCAACCAACCAGTATATACTTTTGGGACGTTTATGAGACGTACCTGCCAAACGTGGTTTTTTCGGAAACTAGATTACGGCGAAGCCAAAAAAAGGGTTATGTCACGGCACAGGTATGGCACTTCATACAAACTAAGCAGCATATATACCTAGTACTACTACAAACAAAACAATCCGTCCGTGTACACGTCAAATGTGTGAGTTGAACAATCAGGGTCGTCACCACAGAATTTGTTGCTTTGCTTACCTGTTTTCATCACTCGGAAGTCTATAAAATTTTGGTTATTTATTGTTTTCCGTGGATAAACAATGATAATGTGCGCAGTTTCTCACCATTATAATTAAATAATCCTAAGTGACTCGCGTAATGCCAACGTGCGACTACCAATAACCCTGTTTTACTGCCACTTACACCTCACAATAACGGGGGAAGGGTTGCGGGGACACCAGATTGCGGGAGACGGCGCGAGTTTCCGTTCTGTATGTAATACTATTATTAATTCTGTGGTCACGGTACAAATATCTGTACCGTGGTTATGTGTTTCGCCGCTATGTATGTTCACCTGTTACTCGTATCTTCTATGATATCCATGGTACCTTAACAAATAAAGTATTATTGGATTCGTTGGTAGCGTCGTTTGGGTGTACGCTTATTATATACTATGTGACGTCATCACAAATTCAACATAGAGCCCGTTAGAAACCAACTATTTGAACAACCGGCCAAGTGCGATTCGGTCTCGCGCACGATGGTTTCCGTACCATTATCTATAAAAATCACGTTTGTTGTATAGGAGGACCCCATAAATTTTAATATGAACATTTATTTTTTAAGTATTAAAATATTTTAAGCGTCTACCAGTAGCCGGAATTAATATCGAGCAAAAAACAGCAAAAATATCACATTTGTTGAATGGGAGCCCCCTTTAAATATTTATTATGAAATAGGTATCACGGTTCATGAGATACGGCCTGGTATCATTTAGACGGACAGACAGACGGATGGACATCGGAGTCTTAGTAATAGGGTACCGTTTTTACCCTTTAGATACGGAACCCTAAAAATAAAATAATTCAAATCATACCGTGTTAGATATCAATGAAATGCCTTAATTAACAGACTCTAAATATATATATTTTGTTGTGTATAGTTTCCGGCAGACTAGAATAGGGCCACTCCAGTCCTCCCGTGGATGTCGTAGAAGGCGACTTAGGAAATACAAGCTAAACAAAGCTTATAAACATCAATGAGACTCTCCAACCCGTCTGGCCAGCGTGGAGAGTGTGAGCTCTAGCTAAGTATGGCTCTCGTAGCACAGTGAGGGTCGTGCTCCTGCAGTAGAGACAAGAAGACAAGATGATGATGACTGTCTGTCCCTTGCCAGGTAGGTACTAATGGAAATTAAATAAAAAATACTTATGTATAAAATCATTCACTTTTTAATTCTGACGCAATCTTTTTTAGTGCAGCTCTATTTATTTTGGAAGTGGCTGTTGTTGGTAACTGGTCCATGAATATCACACCACCTCGGAGTTGCTTGGTGTCTGCCAGAGATTCTGAAAATAAATAGAAAAATTCCTTCATCATGAACGAGCTGCCGTCATTTTTGGACGAAATTAATCTTTAGACCGCTTCCTTGTTCCTTATGACGACATTGACGACATGCAATTTAGATAATGAGCGTTTTAGACAAGTTGCTACATAGACTACTTGCGTTTAAGACCATTCGAGACTAACTCTTAAGAAGTTTAAAAGTTTTGACCGCCTCTTTCAACTCCTTCTCCTATGTACTCTGACCTTAGGGAAAATAATTTCAAGATATAAGATTAATCACAAAAGATTTTCCGGCGGTCTTCTCTTTTATTCTAAATTTCTAGGTAAGATAATATTAGCTTTGCTTTCTTTCTTCTTCTTAAATGGTGGCCTACCAAAGGGTTTTGCATTCTACATTGCATAAAAAGAGGGATATTTTTAGTTTGATCTTTGATGTGTCGGTCTAACTGATGATGATTTTGATGTCGTTTTCTTTTTTTAATCGTGTGTGTACTTTTTATATTCAGTCGGAATTGGTTCTGTTTCCTATTTAAATTGTTGTTGTTGCATTACTCACTTTTAACAAGATCCTTGATTTCCTGCGCGGTGACGTCATGGCCAGGTCTTCGCACAACGCACGCCACGGGCAGGTCGCCGTACTCAAGGTCGTCAATGCCAGTCACAGCCACGTCGTACACCCCAGGGTGCTGAAGGATGACACTCTCGAGTTCCACGGGGGATACCTTAATTTTAAATTAATAAAATAAAATAAATAATATCAGACCTCACCAAGTTTGCCAGTTTTTACAACCAAACCTCATGTTGTTGTGTGCATATCTAAATTCATTCAAAATCTCGCTGCAAATAATATGAATTCAGTTTCAGTTTTGATATTCATATTAATCCAAATATCACAAGCCTACAAAACTTGATAAATTGATTGTGATAAATCAATCACTAATTACTCATAATCACTTAGTACGATTATGTGAGGTATACTTCAACTCTACTGACTCAATAACTTAAAACTATATGATAACCCGAACATTCTGCGACCAAATTGCAGACGTTCTAAGAAAACGAGAGTTAAAAAGTACCTGCAACCGAAGGGCATGTATGAGGAAATTGATGAGTTTAGATGACCCAAAATGCTCTGTCTGTCCCATTAGGGATAAAGACGTGATAGTATGTATGTATGTATGAGTTTAGATGAAGCAAAAGAGGTTTGTCAGGATCGTATCAAGTGGAGGTCCATAGTCTCTTCCTACGCCTGTGGGAAACAGGCGTGATATTATGTATGTATGTATGAACAAATGTATATGAAAACCCTATTAACTACTATACTAAACCTTATACATAACTATTTTGATTCCATTTTTCCATCTTTACGCCCATCAGTTCGCTAAATGTGGTCTTTGGGTTTTACGACCTTGAGCTCTGCCTGACTTTAGGAATAAAGACGTGATAGTGTATCGGTATATGTAAAACATGATCAATAATCCGATAAGATAAAATAATTTGATAAGCTGTTACTATAGAACATAAGAGTACAGAACGAATACCTACCGATGTCAGCATACATCTAATAAAAAACTAAGTCTATGGATGTAAGGCGACCTCCGTGGCGTAGTGGTCACCATGCTAGTCCCAGAGGTTGCAGGTTCGATCCCCGGTCAGGGCAAGTTGGGAAATGGCCTTTTTCAAATTGTCCTGGGTCTTGGATGTTTATCTATATGTCGGGGAGTTGGAATTTAGTTTCCTCTACTTATTATTTATTTCCACACAATATATCCAAGCGTATCGTATGCGAGCGCGAAGCAACGGTGCAACTATCCGAATGCCTGTCATCACGCGATCCAGGCTCGACCAATAGGGGCGCGGCTGGTAGTTGGAGGACGCAGCCATTGCTGGCACTTCAATTGTGAGTCATTCACAAAGAAAATACGGGATCGCGGTGGAGAATGGCTTGCGCGTCATACAATTCCTATAATGCTTTGCATTTGTGCTATGATCATAAGGCTAGGACGTAATTACAAAATGCAAGGAAAAAGTGGTTAACTGCGATGTGCGGCAGCCTTTTTGAGTGGCCGACTAGGCCGAACATACCTTACCCGAGTGGAGCGATGGAGTCGGTCTTCTAGCGACAGAACAGGAAAATTATTCAATCTCGTTTAAATCACAGTCATACAAACACAACTCTCTTATGATTTCTGTCTTTAGTGGTGGGCCTGGCCATGACTCATTTTAATTGTGATAATTGTAATAGATTTATTTTATTTATTTATTTAACTTTATTACAATACATGTAAATGGCGGTCTTAAGGCCTGATGTGATTGGTAAAACCGATTTATTACAATGGTAGTCTATTTCAGTTAGACGATAAGCCCTGTTGTACACAGATTCAATCCATGTGTGGGCCAGAGAACTAATATGGGTTAACTAATGTGGTTGAGTTCATGGTCAACGCGTGGCGGGGCGTTGAATTATCGTCACATTTTTATAATGCCCACGTAAGGTCTCTTGCGGCGACATCGATTAGGTTACGTGACTGTAAGTAAGTTCTCATCCTGACATTAGCCTGATTTCGTACTGTAAGTAACCAAGTGGCTAGTTCACGTCATCCGGGATGTCAGATACCGATTCCGCTCAGGCCTCAGCGTGACTCTCGTCTGCGACATATATATGTATTTGCTATGAAATAAGTATAGTATCGTTGAGTTAGTATTCCATAGCACAATTCTCGAACTTACTTTGGGGCTAGCTCAATCTGTGTGATTTGTTGCTATATATTTATTAATTTAGTATGTATACCAATATGTTTAAGTACTCACCTGATGATTTTTATATTTTAGCAACATTTTCATGCGATCTACGAAATACAAATTAAGATGTTCATCCATGTACATGAGGTCACCTGTCTTCAGCCATCCATCTTCTGTGAAGACCTCTTGTGTTCTTTCTGGATCGTTATAATAACCCTGAAACCAGACAGTTTTTGTTATAGTATTTTGTTATGCAAGGTAGATAAAAGATAGGTATGAGCAAGTATGAGTAGTGCAATTTCAGTTGCAAAATAATGTTAGGTACCTACCTATATAGTAACTTACCTTAAACACGGCTGGTCCTTTCAACCACAGTTCTCCTGGTTTGTTTGCTTCCACAATATCTTCTTGTGTAGTGGCATCTACTAACTGAAATCAATACGTTTTAAGTGACTTGAAACATCTTTCGAAAGAATCTAAATAGAGCAGAATCTATCTAGACACAAAAACTTGTTCGTAACTAGATAGAGAAAATGAGTACGTACTTACTCTAAACTGAAAAGTGCGTAGGATTTTCCCTAAGGAGCCGGGACGACGGTTGTTTGGTTGAAATGCATAACCAGACGCTTCTGTTTGCCCGTACTGAACTATGATGTCTGCCGTTGGTAAGACTTTCTGAAATAATAAAAGATATAACTTAATGGGCGGAAGGCTAGAAAAAAAAAGATTTTGACTTTGACTTTGACTTTGCTCACTATTTCTTATATTGGTTTTCGTTGTTGGCACGTATTTAACTAGGTGTTAAGGTGTTTTGTCTAACATTTCGATGAAAATGTTCTAGCCGCTTGCGATTTCGGTCAACTATGTAAACAGCTAGCTACTGATGCGACTTCGTGAGACGATTTGTGCAGCGATTAACCGCACGGCGAAAATCGACCCGTGTAAATAGAATAGAAATAGAAAAAGCTGCTGGTCGCCAATTTAATAGGGAAAACAGCAGCACTGGTCTTCCGTAAAACCACAAAGGTCGACTGAACTATGCATAGTGGTAATGTCGAGAAATATTTAAATACCCTCACAGGCCCCCTCACTTCCTCTACAAGGCAGAATTGTATATTGTTTATTAAAATATAACATACAGACTAACAGTTTTACACCAAGACATCTGCATGCTAAATGTTACAGTTACATCACTATAAATAGACACAATTTTCATGCATACGTAAAAATCATTACAAAATTAAATATTGTCAAATAAATATACTGAATAAAATAAAAAATTTAAAGGTCAAGATTAATAAAATACATTAAATTATATAATTGATCGAATTCAAATACATTATCAAATTAGAAATGAATGTGTTAATTGAATCATTAAAAATGTCAACACAAGTTTGGTGAGCGAGCATGTCACCGAGCAACTGCAGCGCTCTAATTGTAGGCGCGTTCTTTGTGTATTCCGAGCGAGTGGCCGGAGGAGAGAGCAAGCGCGGGGGTCTGCGAGGCGCTACCGCCGCGTGCCAGCGCACGGGGACGTGGAGACCCAATAGTGCGAGCGCAGACTTATTGTCTACCTTATTGTTTAATAACAGGTAATAGTGGATCAAGAGCAGCATTTTCCTACGAAACACTAGCGTATTAAGCCCCACCATACCCGAAACAAACATAGATGGATACAGATATGGATAATACCCATACATCCTCTTATACAGCCATCTAGCAAATCTCCTCTGTATCTTTTCCACAGTTAAGGCATATGTACTTTCGTAAGGATCCCATATTATTGCACAATACTCTAGCTTGCTGCGAACATATGCATTATATAGTGTAATTGCGACTTTCATATCATCAAAATCGGCCGCTACTCTCATTATAAAGCCTAGAGCCTTGGATGCTTCTTTACACATTTTGATGATATGATTGTGGAAGTCAAAGTTGCTGTTCAATGTCACTCCCAAATCACGTATCTCAGAGACACGTTCAATTGCCTTGTCATGGAGGTAGTAGGTGGCGTGCACAGGTGAAGGGGAGCGGCTAAATGTGATTGTTTTACATTTATCTACGTTAAAATTGAGATGATTAGCTCTACTCCATTCAACGACCGCGTTTATATCCTTCTGCAATTGCACCGTATCTTCCAAGCTACTAACTCCACGAAATAATTTGAGATCGTCTGCAAAAAGAAGGCACTTTGCAGAACTGACGCTTTTTGGAAGGTCGTTTACCATGATAACGAACAGAGTAGGTCCCAAAGTACTTCCCTGGCTCACGCCAGAGCCGGTGTAGTAGCTTTTTGACATGTGGTTACCAAGTTTCACTCGCTGGGATCTATCAGAAAGATAACTCGAAAAAAATTTAAGAAGTCTAGGAGCAAATCCAACAGCTGAACACTGACGTAGAAGCACGTCATTGTCAACCAAGTCAAAAGCTTTTTGGTAATCGAAATAAGTACCATCAACTTGCTTTCCGTTGTTCATTTCGGCACTGACGTAGTCGACCAAGTTGACAAGATTAGTTGTCGTGGATTTACCGCTCCGGAAACCATGTTGCGAGTCGTCAATCCAAATGCTTATTTGCTGTCGCAGATGTGCATCAATAATGCTTTCGAATATTCTATCAAAAACAGACATCACAGCGATAGGTCTAAAATTAGAAATTTCACTGGCAGACCCAGCTTTATGCACAGGAGTTACATTACTAACCTTCCAGATGCTCGGAAATGTGGAAGATTCAAGGGAAAGATTGTAGATGTACAATAGAGGGGCCTTCAGTACTTCCAAACAGTCCTTAACAATGAAAGCAGGGATGGAGTCAGGACCAGGAGCTGAGTGAGGTTTTAATTTTTTTACTGCGGTAACTAAATCCCTTTCGTTTACACTCTTGATATTCACCAGAGGAGAGCAGTTGGAGTCCGAGGCATATTGTTCGGCATCATCAACATCGAGCTTCGGTCGGTCATTTCGGAAGACTGAGCTAAAGTACTCTGCAAACTCGTCCGCAGCCGCCTGACCCATTAGGGTACGACCATTATGAGTGTAGGTATTGCATGTATTTCTGTTGGCTCTCTTGCTCTTTACGTACTGCCAGAACTGCGAAGGGTTGTCAATTAATTTGTTTCCCGTATTTTTATGTACTTGTGGTAAGCATCCTTAATAAGTTGTTTAACTAGGTTTCTATAGTATTTGAACATTTCCCTATTAAAATCTTTATTTTCAAGTTTATATCGTTTAAGATGAAAGTATTTTATCTTGATATATTTAATAATTTCAGTTGTAAACCAAGTAGGATAGACATAACGTTTATTGGTAGATGCTTGCGAAGGTTTTTTGAAAGGCACATTGGCTTCAATACATTGGTTTAGTTTTTTGTAGAAGGTGTCAACTGCAGAATCGACGTTAGGATTATTTAATACTTCATCCCACGTTATGTCAGCTAAGGACAAGTACAATACTTGCAGGTCAGCTTTAAAATAGTTCGGCCTAGGCATACAAGTCGGAGGAGATTCAGTCATTGAGTCATGAGTTTCATTATTCAAATGGAACTCTACTGTGACTTCAAATGGTGGATGTAGGATATCCATGGGGACTAAATGATTATGAGATGCTAATACTCTGACTTGGTCGGTGGCATGCTCGCTCAATACCAAATCTAACATGACACCAAACTGGTTGTACACTACATTATGCTGGTTTAAATTACAAAACTCATTGAAAATATGAAATTGCTGTCTTACTCGCTCAGAGCGTGAATTTAGATTAAAATCACCTATAATAAATAAGTCTAAGTTAGTATATTTACAAACTGTGCTTTCTAAGCAACTCAATACTCCTAAATAGCGTTCTTCTGGACAATTTGGAGGGAGATATACCACGCAACATATAAATTTCACCGATTTAGATGTGACATACACAACTAATAATTCTTTATCATTTGTTAGACCATCAACATCTTCAATCATATGTAAATTGTAACAATCACGTGCGGCTAAGAGTACTCCTCCCCACCCCGCATCATTAAACCGGTCTTTACGTAAAACAGTATAACCAGGCGGAAACAGTTCTGCGTTGAATACTGAATCAGTCAAAAATGTCTCTGTTAAGATGATTATGTCACAGCTACAAAGGTGCATGTTGTTGTGGAACGTTGTGGTTTTAGTTCTTAACCCGCGTATTCTGGTAATACATTGTGACGCACTTTTTACAAATTTTTGTTTTTGGGACGAAAGTTCTGTCTCCACGGTTTGACACAGATGTCAGTAGCCCAATTTCCCTCTGACATGATTTTATCGGCAAGCTTTGCTGGAACACCCAGTTTAAAGGAGGCATAGTTACCCCTAGCTTTGAGAGACTCTACCGTACACTCTTCACTTCCACTAATAGAACACAGATGTGCCTGTACCTCTGCTACAGTTGTACCCCGCTTCACATAGTAAAGATGGAGATATCTCTGCCTCTCTGAAGCCTGCAGCAAAGTCGTTCCTGGAGCCGCAGATCCACGCAGTACCTTAATTTGAGATGAGGAGAGACGTTTGTTCTTTACTTCAACCCAGCCGTCATCATGCGTCACATCGAGCGACACAGAGTCGACGTGAGCTTCATCCTCCTTTGATGGACTATAAGCTGGGGTTTCAGTTGAAGCCGGTATATTGCAATCAGCAGAACATGCCGCTTGGACGTTACAAATAGTTTCAGAAGGTTGTGTGGTCATCGTGACTTTGGAATACTTTGACTTTACTGACTTATTTCCTTTCTTTGTGACATTTTTTCTTTGATCGGATACTAGGTCTGTGGTAGGTGTCTTATTTGGTGTAGTGTTCGGTAACTTTTGGTGTTTCTTAAAGCTGGCCGGATCAGTATTTTGATGTACCTCAGAATTACCACAAACCTTATTTCATAAAGCGGTAAATAGCTTGCTTTCTAGGATGTTTATCTGGCTTGATGTGTTGTTTTTAATAGCCACTACAATATCACTCAAAGCCAATTGAAGCTCTTCACGAATAACATGTCGTAAGCTACTTAAGCTAGGGCAGCAGCATTTGTTGACATTTCTTTGCCCTCGCCTCAAGGTGACATTTTCAGATTCACAGGTTGGTGTTTCAGTTACTATTTCTCCTGGAGTACTTGATAGATATGGCGCTTGGCGGACCGGTGTCATGGTGTTATCTTTTTTGGGAATTTTACTGCGGCAAATGACACATAGCCATACTCTTACAGATTCTGCAGGGAGGGATTTATATGCCCCTTCTGATATTCCGGCACACATCAAATCATATTCCTGATTGCAATCAGAACATTTTAAAAAAGTATCCTTAGGATCAATTTTGTGTTTACATCCGGCACATTCCTTTATAACCATTTTCTTGCTTTAATTTTTTCTTTGGCTTTTCTTTCTACTTTTAGTAGAAAAAAGTAGAAAGAAGTCGAAAAAAAATTGTGATAAAAAAAAAAGAACAAAACCAAACAAATCAATAATTTATGTTCTCCAGTGCCGTGGTCCGGGCTTGAACCGGGAGCTTCCGCACAGCAGTCAGGCGTCTTAGATAACTGCTACAAGCGCGCTGTGACGTAGCATGGGGGAGAGATGCAAGGAAGGAGAACAGGAATGCATATTGCGTGAAATCTTAGGCGATTTTGTTCTGTATGTAATACTTATATTCATTCTGTGCACTGAGAAAAAAATACTGTTGAATTAACAATAAAACTTTAATCCCTGAGAGCCGTCCATAGTGAATTGTTACCATATAAAAGTTTTTATTGCCAAATGAAATCGATAATTGGGTTGATTCGGCAACAATAATACATCGCTGAAGAAGCAAGTGTAATCTTGTCATATCAAATACTCGTATTTGTTTCTCTAACAATTGAACTTTGTTCCCATACATATTCCCGTTTGTTCCAATACCTATATCATTTTGTCCCCTTACCCATTCCGGCTTTGTTTCCCCAGTAATCTGACTTTGTTAACGTAACCATTCCCCATTTTGCGTCCCTAAAAATGTAACTTTGTGCCTGTAGCTGTCTTCTTTTTGCTGCCACAGCAATTTAACCAACCCCTTTTATGACCGTTCTTAAATCTGGCCACATTTGTAAATTATCTTTTCTTTCTTTTGAAATCGTTGCCATAAGCAATACAAAAGAAAGTTGTGTTTTTTGCTGTAATCAATATCATGGGTAAGGGTTTTCATTGGTGCCATTAACAATAATATCCTTTAAGCATTTTTAAGGAATGTCAAAGGCACCAATTCACCTTTTATATTAATTGCAGTTGTATTACACATCATATTTTTGTAGTACTTATTTATGTCAACAAATGTAAAAGAAAGAAAAGATAATTTACAACTAGTGACCAGATTCAAGAACGGACATGAAAACGGTTGGGTAAATCACATTTAAAAAATAGCAAAAGAAAAATAGGAAGAGCTTAAAAATAAAATAGAAAAAAAAAAGGGTATTATGTTCAAAAAGGATCGCAAAACAATTATATAACTATATAAAATATTTTAACTTGCATTTTGTTTACCTTTATCGCCATCCTTGTAAACCTTACATTAATTGATTTGGGGCAACTTATTACCAAACAACTTTAGGACAGCTGCTGATTGAAACAAAATTATTTTGACAATCTATTTTTATTTGTACTGCAGTATCAAAGTATTAAGTACAATAATAATTATAAAAAATGTTTATATACTTACACCTCATGCTTTTGTGTCTGATTTTTCATCACAAGTTATGTTTATCCCAATTGTTTACTGTTCACTGCACAGATAGACACATCGAACCAGCCGCACCGATATTGTTCGCCGTAAAGTGCACCACACGCTCGAACATGGTACGACATCGCACACCGTTGGATTCACAAAACGATTTGATTACATTACTGTCCTCCATGATGAAATTTAGATACTTAGAATGTAAAACTCCACAAACAGTTTCACGACTGCAGTAAAAGCAGCCACGCGGTCGAACACTCGCGAACAAACTAAGCGCCTGAGTTTAAACCACGGCAAAACGGCACTAGTATTTTGTCACGATACACTAATTCACTTGTTAAACGAACACCCTAATATTTTGTTACTTTTGAGTATTGTTGACCCAGCGATGCATCAATTAAACATGACAGCAACTTTAGTTTTGTTAGAAGTTATTTTGTTATACTATAAACACCTATATTAATATTCGAGCAACAGTAGCGGTTGTTACTTTAACAACGTTATTCAACATTGTTACACTGTTAAAATTTCCGAAGCCGCAGGTACAATAAATATGTGACCATAAAAAGATTGCCTTGGGCATAATTTACCCTTTGTTAGTGTATGTCAAGTGTTTAGTTGCAGTAATTATAAATATTTAACAACGCTTTTATTGACGCTTTGCCAGCTTATTTTTTTCTCAGTGTGACCATATCATAACCGATCCCAAGATTTTGTTCGTAGGGCTTGCCACAGGACTTGTGGATCTATAAAATATTATGTATGTAACCTACGGTTATATGACTGATGTTGACTGTATATGTTTGCTATACCTCGGATGTGTCCCTGGTCTAAACCAAATTGGTCTTCCTTAACAAAAATATAAAACGTCACAACATAACATCACTTTATATTTATTTAAGTCGAAAAACTGATAATAGATCACTAATGACTTCTAGATAATAAATAAATAAATATAGACAAATCACACTGATTGAGCTGGCCCCAAAATAAGTTCGAGACTTCTGTTTTGGGATGCTAACTCAACGATACTATATTTTTAACAAATACATATATAGATAATATGAAGTCTCTGTGTGCTGTTCATTCATTTCATACTAAAATATTCATTTTGATGCTTTTGGAAGAAAGTAACTGATTCTACCAGTGGGGTCAAATTCGAATTGTTATATTCACTGTATCAGTATAGCCTTTTTGATAAAACTAATGTTTATGTTTTTCCTTCTTACTTTAAACCATTGTTTCCAGACACTGTTTACCAGTTGCGGGAGAGGAACTTTGTGATATTGATGTAACTAAATCTATATCTAGTTGTATCTTGTATAAAGTACCCAGTGTTACGGTAGTAATTATATTATATTTGCCAATACCTATTTGTAAATGTATCGAGTGGGGGGGCCTGGTGACCTGTAAGACAGGTTCTTAGGATACCTAGTTCAGGCGCCAGTCCTCCACAACAACCCTGTACATCATCTGTAATGTATCTACTAATGTTTTTGTTTTTTTTTTTTTTACTGTTATGTTTTGCACAATGTTTATTAACTATAGTTATTAAGTTAACTTTTTGTTGTTGTGGATGGAAATAAACAATATTTTTATTTATTTATTTTTTATATTCTGTCTATTCCGTAAAGGATAATTAAACGTTATTGTAATTTTTTTGTATCTATATGATGTGTATCTTCAGTGCTATGTACGGTGTACTCTCTTTCGCTAAGCGTCTTCTCAGTTGCTATGCAGTTAGCTGTGCTACTTTGTAACCTGAGGTTTGCTTTTTAGCTTATCCTTCTACAATTCATATTGTTAATACGTATGTACGTGGGTATGTACCTTGGCAATTTTCATTAGTTCTTTAGTAGCAACACTGCCCGAAACAGTGACGGATTTAAAACAAGAGAAGTCACAGTCTTCTACCTCCTCTGCATTCACCAAACTGAGCAGTAAGGGGGGGCTGGCGATCATTTGTGTCGGCTGAAAAGAAATCACAGATAGGTAAGTATCGAAAAGATTTACATCTGTAAAAGAATAGGATACGAAACACCAAAGGCGACGAAAAGAAGAAAAGAAGAGCATTATGATAAATAGGCGATCTGAGGCCTTTTTATTTATATTATACAACGTGGAAGGGACCACAAGCTATACTATTCATTATAATATAGTGATCTAGTATTGCCTATGGCAAGCCTCCGTCACTCGATCAAAGTCGCGCTATATTTACCTACCGGCTAACCGTGTGTTCGAACGCCAAAGTGGCAGAGGGACGCCGCACGCGTGGAACCTTACTGCGTATAGTTTCTTTACAATATAAACAAGCGTTTTAACGATGTCAAATTCAAGACATTATTGTGCGGTACTCGAATGTCAAAATTCACTCCTGTTTTGCACCAAATAAAGTATTTTTCTTTCTTTCTTTCTTTCTTTCAAAATCAAAGAACCAATAAACAATTGTCATTTTTCACATTGCCAAAAGACGAGAAAAAGTAAGTGTTTCTGTTTTGGTATAATTTTCACTAGAATTCACTGTTTTACAGTTGTAAATGTTATAAAAAGTAGTCACTTTTTATAACATGTAAAAAGGACTGTATAGGATACGGTTTGGTACTGTCTCGTCCAATCCGATTATTTTTTAGGTATGAAGTTTGACTAGTTGAAGTTAGTAGAAGTTGAAGTACTGAACGTCGAAAGTCAAAACATCGATGTACTGTAGAAAGTATATGTTGTTGTTTTTCGTGTGTGTAAGTGGCCAACACTAGTTTCAGATTTTTCAAGCTGTCTAAATGCATCTGACATAGCTTAATGACTGCCATACCAACCAATGGCTTATACGTGCCTTCGGAAGCACAGAGGAGCTCAATTTTTATGCCACTTGTGGTCACCCATCCAAGTGCGGACCACGCCCGGTGACGCTTTACATGCGAAAACGCTAGTGCGCACTCCCGGTGGGCCACTGAGTTTCTCTAGTAAAGTATATAAAAACGATTTACGTGAACTAGAAAGTATGCTATAACGAATTACTCAATAACGTATCTTTCTTATTGCGATGTACTTTACTGCGACAGATTATTATAACGAATTACTCAATAGTTCAATACCGTATGTTCCTCATTGCGATGTACGGTACATCCACAGTTTATGAGTCAACCCTAATGTATTCTCACACCGGCCGACGTCATCGCCCGCTGTGCACTTAAAACGCTCCATTGAGTCAAAGCAGTTCATATTTCCTCGCGTCGCTTGACAGCTAGAAAGTTTACTTTACACTTAGGTATTTAGTAATCTGTGCCTATGGTTTGATATATTACGGGTATGTCCCTTCCACGTTGTATAATATATTTAAGGTATTAATAATGGACGCAGCTTATTTATTTAATTTTTATAATAATATTGCTTTTATAATAATATTTACGTTGCGAAAATATACAAATTGATTTTTAACATCTTTCCCGAAAGGTAAGTATATTAAGTTAATTTTAGATACCAGAAGTATAATCTTACCCTATATTTGTTTATCATATCGTAAATATGCTGCCGATGTGTCGGTAACGGAGACTGAAGCCTGGTGTACCTCAGGATGGGTGACAGTACGTAGTGAAATACTGCTGACAACCACTGAAGAGGCGACAGGATTATAGCCATTCTTTTAGGGTCTGGGAACTTGTATTCTCTTGCCCTGATAACGAAAAAACAAATGCCTGTTCGTAATTTTTGCCACCTTTGACCCTAAAGGTCGAAGTGGGTACGTATTGGGCTGTATCAGAGCCAAGTTTAGTTTTTTTATCAATTTTTGTGCGGAAAAAGAAATCGAAACGAATAAAACGTTTTGGCTGAGTTCGGCCACCTGCCTGACGACAACACTTCTTGTAAAAGCAATGTACTAATCATAATTTGATAACCATAGTCTTCTTTTAAGTATAAATACACTTATATAACCCTGCATTAACTTAGAAAGCATTCGCACGCGATAGTTTAAAGGTACTTACTATTAAGTAGAATATTATATAGTATAATTAAGTATAATCTTTATTGGCCAGCAAGGAGAGTGTAGGAGAAGACCTCTGGCTGCTCTCGGTAAGTATGACTCTCGTAGTACAGAGATGGTCGTGCTCCTGCAGTGGAGACAAAAAGACCTGATGATGATGATGATGATAATAATCTTTATTCTCTTACCATAGTTCAGAGCATCCATAGAGAAAGCTGGTGTGAGTTAGCGCAGCACATTTGGGGACACCGCTTGTCCCACTTGTCATCAGCAAGAAAGCAATTGTGTCCACTGGATCGAAATCTGTTGGTCTGAAATAAATAAAATACATAGTAAGTCGATAACCTCCTTTTTGAAGTCAAGCACAAATACACAGCAGAACAGATAAAGTGTTCCACTCACTGATAGTGTAATTAGATTTTTCATGCTCACTCTCTAACATCTGAGAAACCGGGTTCAATTCTAAACGTCTCTATTCTATTGTTTAAGAGTCCGGCGACCCTAGACTTCTCCATACAAACGTAGTACACGTTTAATTTTGAAACCACATGTCAGATTCCGGTAAAAAATGGTAATTGTAAAGAAATTGCAATTATCTAGGGTTACATTGGGTTTCCTATAGTAAAATTATGAACTGGAAAGAAAATATAACGATTTAGAAGTTTCCCATACTAATGGTCAAAAATGATATAAAACACTATATTCTATTTCAAGTTCATATTTTTACCGTCGGAAACTAAATATAAACCTAGATAACTGCAATATCTTTGAAATTACAAAATTTTTGCCCAAATCGGACATGTCGTTTTGAAATAAAACGTAGACTACGTTTGTATGGAAAGTTGTATTTTGGTCTAGGGTCGGGGGACCCTTAACCGTTCCTTTACCACCAATACCAGACACAAAAGTAAGACAATGAACGTGGACATTTAATGTCGTGCGGGTCTAACGTAGGTTACGTAGGTATCTTATATCTTAAAATCTTTATTGAGCCTATACTCCATTTCCAACAATCTTGACATGTCTTTTTAATGAAAAACAATTATTTTGCTAATTACAAAGTAATTATGTTATAAATTATAAATTACATATTTACTTTGTAATTTGCAAAATTTTATATATAAAGTGTATATTTCAATAAAAAGACATGTCAAGATTGTTTACATTTATTTAATAACCTAAACAAATGGAGTACAAAGCTACAATAGGTGGACTTATTGCTAAACTAGGTGGACTTATTGTTAGCTATAGAAACAGAAAACATATAAGAAAGTTGGCGTCTAAATAACAAATAAAAGATATAGCGCCAGTTATCATAATTACTTTAAATTACAATAAATACGTAATACATTTAAAAATAAAGCGGAATAAGAGTATACAAAAATATAAAGAAACGATGAATTCTACTAATTGATTAAGCTTTTAAAAAAGTAAAGCATGTACTTTTTCTTGTACATATGTCTACTGGAGATTTGTCTGATGGCTTCGGGCAATGCATTCCAAAGCATCATCAACTTTTTTCATTCTCTCCACTTCTTTATAAAGTAAAAATATAGAATGAACTTACTTGAAATCCTTTACAATAGTTTCATTACCGTACTTTTCTATAAATGTTGTAAAATCTGTACACTGTTCGTTCATATCAAAAGTGACTATTTTCGACATCAGTTTAGCATTTGCTATGGCTTCTTCAACATTTTTTATGTAGTTATTTTGGCAGAACACAATTTGTGGTTGAGTGATGAGAAGAAGTCTTTGTATTTCCTCTAAAACATTTTTTAAGATTAGTAAAAAAAGTATAAGTAACTTTCTTATGGCCTAGGAGTCTAAGGGGCGATTCCAGTAGATATCTTATTACATCAAAAAATCTTCTAGGCTCCGTCTATCAAAAGTACTAATAAAACAAAACAAGCTAAACAAAGCTTATAAACATCATTGAGACCTCTCTAACCCGTCTGGCCAACGAGGAGAGTGTAGGCCTAGACCTCTGGCTGCTCTGGCCAGTATGGCTCTGGTTGTATAGAGAGGGTCGTGCTCCTGCAGTGGAAACAAAAAGACGTGATGATGATGATGATGATGATTTTTAATCCCAGACAAAAAGAGGGTGTATAGATGGCGCGACGGATATCAATTGAAATATGGATTTTCGCTACTCGTCACTAGATGGCGTTCTTGAAAATTAAGGTTTTTTTTATTTGCCTGGCAAATAAAACTTGTTCCTAGTACGCTTTAGGACTAGAGCCCATGAGCTTTCATTAGGTATAAAGTAGTCTGGGTTTCAGAGCAACTTAAACTATTTTAAGGGTAAATTCAGTCTATAATTTTGAACATCTTTCACCAAGAAAAATAGGCTAGCCAATCCGCTTTACCCGCGAATAGAGGTTCTATGGGAAACATTTCATATTTCGATACATTTTGCCTTGGGAAAATCTGTCAGTGTCTATGCCTTAAAATAGTTTCAGTATAGATAAGTAGTTTTCAGACGTTTTATAAAGTATGAGACTTACTGGCACCCAAATTGATATCAATAGGCGCTGTAGCTACTCCCAGATACAGGGCAGCGTAGAGCGCTATGCTGACGTCCAAGTGATTTGGTACCATCATGGCAATGACGTCACCGCGTTTGAGGCCAAAGTTCTTCATTGCTATAGCGCATTCCGTTGATCTTTGAAGCACTGATCCGCTTGTTTCTTTTATGCCGGTGGAACCGTCAATCTGGTAATTAAAAATCATGTCATCAATCAATGCATAACAACAATAGATATAATCGTTTATCAGATAAAGTATGTAAGTACACGACTTATTATGATAAAGATATGTACTTCAGTGAGTATTTTCTATGCAATACTAGTTGTCCCATAAAAATTGTGTTTTGTTGTATTTTTCTTGTTATATGGACTGAATTTGCTTTAAAAATATAAGCAATGTAGCTCGAATTTTTAAATATTGAGACACTTAGACTAAACCATTTTTCAGCATAAGATATTTCGACTTTCTGTTAACACATACACAACATATTACAATTACAACATGGTACAACAACATATTATTATACCTATAGAGGTATAATGGCAGGGTAACCTTAAGGGCGTTATCGCTTTTAATTTTCATACAATTTATTCCATGCGTAATTACATTGCTTTGTTACTTCACTGTTATACTTATTTGAAATGTTAGTTTCATTAATTAACCAACTTTCTTGTTGTTATCATAAAATATTTGTTTTCGGTGGTATTTTTATTTATATAAAATATTTAAAAAATACATACACAGTACAATAACCTATTGCAGAAATCATTCGTTGGATTTAAAAAAAAAAATTATGTCTATGGATTTTACAGTGTAAACCATTATAGAAATCAAATTAAATAAAGATTTTACAAAATTTTCTTCTAAATTTGTTGATTGTATTCATAATGAAAACAATCAACTAAAAGTTCATTGTTTTCATTATGAACACTTAATTTTATTCAAACAGCAACAAGTTGACTTGATGCTTCCTTTGATATATATAAAGTGATTAGTATGCATTGTATATAGGTTATATAACTTGCCTGTAAAATGAAGTTGGGGTCATCCGAGAGACTCTGCTGTATCATTTTCCCCATGTGATGCCTGTCTGAAGGGATGCCAGTTTTGGCCACGATACGGTAAGTCAAGTCCTCCATAAACCACCGCACCGAAGCATTTGATCTTGGCAGAGTGTGCATTTTGTATCTTAAAAAAGATAGCTATGAAGTGGCTGCCAAAATTTTTCTAACAACTATCGCATGCACAAGATTTTTCAAAACTAAAAACCCACATTTCCCCGAACTACAAAACCGATTTAAATAAAATTTCACTGGTAGTATATTGCTTCTTAAATACTCGTCTGAATAAGAGTCTTTATATAATACTTTATTTAAAAAAAAAAAAAACAATTTTTATCACACGGAATTTCTAACAATGTCTTCGTGGTCAACGTAAGAATAGCTATAATTACTTCAATAGGTATTCCGAATGTTGCAAAGTCCAGCGAGTCGCTCAGGACTAATGAGATAAATATTATTCAGTATGTATATAAGTGTCTTTTATAAATTGATAATAAACATACTGATATAATGATAGTGATATCAAATTGCAAGACAGAGTTCGCAATATGGAGATCCGGCGTCCAATGAATATTCGAGATGCGCTGTCTAAAGTTGCGAGTCTATGGAGCTGGGCAGTACAGATGCATTTTTTACGTCTAGGCTTTATTCCTTACGAGGTAGACAGAGCAAAGGGCCATAAGACCACACTTAACGTGTTGGTGGGCGTTGAGAAAGAAAAAGAAATTAAAATAGTGATGGGTTGCTACTCGTAACTGGGCAAGGCAACTTGATATCTAACGGATAGGTGGGTGGATATCTGCAGAAAACTGGATAGCTAAGCTAGATTTTTTTAAAAGACTTTTATAAAGATTCAATGGTGCAATGACAAACTGAGGTTGTTAAGGAACTGAGTTATGCCCAACAGGGGTTCGTTGAGAGCTAATGATGATGATGATGATACTTATTGCAATAAAGTGCAAGTAGTGAGCTTGTTTACACCATTTTTCGATTTAGAGATCCGTTTCTGAAATATAGAGGCAAGTGTCCTCCCCCTCTATCTGCTAAACGGTTATATATGGCCACGTGAAAAAATTCACAGCTATAGTATATATAATGTAGTTTAAAGGAAAACTATCAGAGCTAAGTAGGGTATACAAATTAAAAAGTTATAGGCGATCAACTTATAACATGTACTCGGAAAAAGAAAATTTCATACAAATTCAATAGATAATTAGTTATTAAATGTTTTAGTGGCATAAACTCAAAGTTGGCATTCGCTACAACGGAACCCTACACTGCGCGTGGCTCGACACGCACTTTGCCAATTATTTTCTATTTAGCTACATACCTACTAATAATTACACCATTAACGACAACTGATAAAATGTACCACGCGTTTATATATTGAATTATCTTTATCCAAACATACCTAAACATACATACAAAATAAATACATTTATCAGTCTCTAAGTATTCTCGCCGACAGTCGCCAGCCATTAAGTATCTGCCAGAATTATAAAGTGTAAACAGTACATAGAATAAGTGTTTTAAAAATGGGTGATGTTAATTTTTATAACAACTTTCAACTGAGATACCCGAGTGACGAGGTGCATTGGTACTGGGATGAGTTGACATCTAAAATTGTAGCTGAGAGTGGAATACCTACAGATAACCACCACTTAGGAAAGATTTTTCTGAAAGTTTTACGGGACAACCCAGAAACTATTTGTCAAGTAAGTTGTTGCAGCATTAGTGTGTCAAAATGGTTTCATACAAAAAGCAATAACTGTTTTCCCCCTTAAACCTTCTCTGATTTTGACGATTCTTAGAATGATGTAGAAATTTTGAGAGCTAACGAGAAACTAGAGCCTTACTTTTCGTAAAAACTTCATAAACTTTAATTTTGTATTAGGTAAATGGAATTAAATTATTAAAATAAATCAAAACGTACTGCCCTAATTTATGGTAACTATATTGAGTCTGTTTTTCATCCGATTAACTTTAAGGTGTCAGGGGTGTGACCACTGTAAAGACAGACTTGCTAGGTTTACAGCTCACATAGTCACTAGTTTAGTCGGGGGGGTAAAAAATGAGATTCTATATTGTATTTGGATATTTTGTAATTAGATTGACGGTTCCACTGGTCAGCCTTACACTAACCGCCAAGTCCTAGAGAAGTCAGTCAGATGCGCCACAGCCTACAGGATTCTTGGGCTCAAGAAAGGAGATGTTGCTCTCATACTGGGCCCCAACCACTTGGACTTGACGATACCTTTTTTTGCCGGCTTTTATAACGGCGTGATAGTTGGCGGGATTGACAGGACTCTTCGAACGAGTAAGTACCTACGTACAGCATGTATTGTATGCTTGAAATATTAATCACTATTAGAAAACGAAAAAAGTAACATTTTTTTTTTGGAAAACACCCTTTCCAATGGTTGGCTAACTTACTGACCTTACTATTACTACACGCACAGCTGTTGCCTTTCTTATTTGCATGGAAAAAAAGAGTGTTTAGACATCACATAGTCCAAGGATTTCCAAAATAGCTGACTGGATGTCTATATTGAACCTCGCATTATCACTAGAGGTTCAGTTGATTGCTTCGCCCACTGAGTATGACTTTTATTCTTCAACAGATTTTCTTATTTGATTCGATCTTGTAGGAAAACATGTAGCATAGCCCTTTTCATCACCCTTTGAATGACCTTGGCTTCTGTCAAGAAGGCCACTATCTTGTCCAAACTGGGGATCGAATCCATTACGCCCTGATAGTCTTTAAATATGCGCAATCGCATTTTATACCGTAGTATTATTTACCTGTTTATAAACATAAGTATGGTTAAGTATGTTAGTTTAGATAAAGCAAAAGAGGTTTGTCGGGATCGTAGCAAGTGAAGGTCCATCCATAGTCGCTGCGTACCCCTGTAGGAAACAGGCGTAATATTGTGTAAGTATGTATGTAAGTATTTTGACGTAGCAACAGACTACATCTTTTCTTAACTCGCTAAGTTTCTACTTCATCATCATGATCATCATATCAGCCACAGGAAGTCCACCGCTGGACATAGGCCTACCCAGTAATTTAAGTATCTACTTAAATAATAATAACACAGACATTGAAGGACTTCAGTATATCCAAAGGATATATATAGATCAGTATATCTGGTTGGCGCGAAGTTTTAACAGAAGACTATGTTTTTCTTGCTCTTTGGTTTGGTTTAGTAAACACTTGGAACTAAAATGACCTCTAATATTAATAACAATATTGATAGATGGTATCCTAAAAAATTGGCCAAGTGCGTGTCAGGCCGCGCAATTTAGGGTTCCGTTGTTTAATATGCAAACTTTGAGGTCATGCCACTAAAAACGTCTAATAACAAAGTTTCTATTGAATTTGTATGAAAATGTCCTTTTTCGAGTACATTTTATAAGTTGATCGCCTACTGCTTTTTATCTGCGCTTGGCCCGATACGCATTTGGCTAATTATTATCTTTTAGGTACATAACCTTACATAACCCTAAAAAGACTAAATAAGTTGGTCAGGTATTATAGCATTTCGTAATTTTTTAAGAAATGAGTACCAACTAATTAAATAAATAATTTAATTTAATAATTTTCTATTGTAATAAATAATTAGATTGTTTTAATAAAATAAAACCTAACGCGAAGTTAATGCCCAAAATTGACATTCTATTGTTTGTGAAAACCCGGGTTCTCTGAGAGAAAATAACTATAAATTTACCTGATTATTTTGAAAGTCTAACCATTTGAACAAAACTTATTTGTGACAGAGGAACTTTCAAGCCTTTTCATTACAACCGAGCCGAAGATAATTTTCTGCCAAAGCGAGAAAGCTGGTGAAATTCAACAAGCCTTGAATGATGCGAAGCAGAAGCCTCTTATTATAACGTTTGATGAAGATGAGACGTATATGAACTTTTCGGACTTCTTGGAAACATATGGAGGACAAGGTTCCGTTCAAGAATTCAAGTTAGTGAAAAACCATTTGCATTCCTTTCCTTTACTTCTTTTAATACTAGTGCAGAATTCTGCGTACCAAATTCATACGGGGCAAGTTGCAATTTATACCTATAATTTGCCTCATTGAAACTGTGTAAAGTTCGTACAAAATGTGTTCATTTTAATTAAGAGTGACACAGCATACACATAGCAACGTACCAAAAAAAATGTTGATAATTTTTATATTGTTTCGACCAAAAAAAAGAATTTTCTTTCTTTCATTGACCGCTAAGAAATAAGACCGCTTTCTTCTTTTCGATGTTTTCTTTCGCAGGAAGCAATGTTTTTAAACTAAAACTCCTGATCCTAAAATGCGTGTTTGGCTCCTAGTTTCTGGTTTTAAAAAAGTATGATGTTTTTAACAATTACAGAGCAGCCAATTTCGACCCAGCTGATACGATCATATATCTTATATCAACAAGTGGATCAACTGGGGTGCCCAAATTAGCTGCAGTTACACACAAAAATATGTCCATTGGAGGACGTATGCTATGGTAATTTCTCTTTTCTTTATTAATTATTAATTATTGTTGTCTTTTTCATGGCACCTTTACTTCATCATAAAAATCATCATCATCAGGTAGTTAGTCTCCACTGCAGGAGCACGACCATCCGCACTACCATAGCCATACTTGGCCAGAGCAGCCAAAGGACTTGGCTTACACTCTCCGTGCTGGCCAGACGGGTTGGAGATGTCTGATTGATGTTTATAAGCTTTGTATTTCCTAAGTCGCCTTCTCCGACATCCGCGGAAGAACTTGGAGTGGCCCTTTTCTCCTCTGCCGGAAACCACACGGGACCTATATATTATTAGCTAATGAGAAAGACTACTTATACCAATGCCTATTTATCTTTAAATATATCTAAATATATTAAATAAAAAACCAACTAAAAGAGAACGGAAACGGGAACGGGAATGGCCTTTTAATTCCTACACTATATTTAAAGATTGTTATCTATACATCTATACATATAATAAAACAGTAAAAAAAGTGTGTCTGTACATTAAATATATTTCCAAAAAAAATATTCGGGGCGATATAGACATAGTAATAGAGTAAGAATTTAAAAAAAAATGTCTGTCTGTTTGTCTGTATGTCTGTTTGTCTGTATGTCTGTTTGTCTGTTTGTCTGTTTGTTCACGCTAATCTCCGGAAATACTGGACGGATTCGAATGAAACTTTTTTTGTTATATAGCTATTAAGCCTGGGCAACATATAGGGTATAAATGATTTTGGAAAATCGAACGCCTGATGCAGAACCGTAATGGTCAGCTAAACTATAGGAGATATAAAAATGTCGCCTTAGCAAAAGTTGTTCAACCTGATGAGCATTTTCCAGAGACATAAAGTCCACGCGAACGAAGTCGCGGGCTTCGGCTAGTATTTTATAAATATTAAAACATTTTTACATAATAATTCATATTATTATAACAAAATTAATAACTTTTTTCTAATTTAATTATTTATAATAGTTTATTTTAGTTTGTTTAATATTTAATTGTAATTATTGTTAGTTTAATAATATCTTATCCCTTTAAACGAGCAATTCTTGTATGTATGTATATATATATATATTTATTTATAAATTTCTGTGATCTCGAAAACGGCTCTAACGATTTCGCTGAAAATTTGTATATGGGTGTTTTCGGGGGTAAATAATCGATCTAGATTAGTTTTATGTTTGGGAAAACGCGTGTTTTCGAGTTTTCATGCGTTTTTCTTTCCACGCAGAATATGATCGCTAATTTCGTCGCGCCGACCGCCTTGATTTTAGCTCAGTGGTTAAGGATACCGACCGCTAGAAAAAGTGTTACGGGTTCGAATCCCACTCGGTGACTTACTTTTATTTTATTTTATGTTTAAGTTTATATATAATTTTTTATTTTGCATTGTTTTTAGACAAGTTTAAAAAAAATAGTTAATGTTTGAGATGTAACCGAGCAAAGCTCGGTCGCCCAGGTACTATTTGTCCTAATTCTTTCCTAAACCCTTCCATTTTGTTGAATATCCTACGCTTCCATGGTGGATCATTATGCGGTTTTAGTATGTTTGATGGTATGTGCCTATTGTGTTTGCTTAATAGCTAGTATTAACGTTTTTGCGGTTGTAAATATTATGTTATTAGTTTGGCTAAGTGTTTGGTTTGATACTAATGGGGTAGGTAGATATCTATTTAATTTGTGTAGGTTTGTAAGGAACTGCGTGTGTATTTTTGGTTTTGGTAAAACATGGTGATCTTCTATATTTGTGTCTTTAGTTTCGGCTATTAATAGATTTTGTTCATTGTAGTTGTTTGATAACTCGTCAACAGGTTTTAAACTGTTTTTGGTTGTGCTCTGGGTGTTTGTGGTATGTTTTCCTGACTCAGTTAATCATGTCCATCGGTGTGATAGGAAGAGATGTGTTTGTATTATCGAGATGAGTATCAGTGGTGTAGTTGTTTGTTATGCTTGGCGTTGTATTTCGTTGAGTATTTCTGTATATTTTTTATAGTTCATTAGTACTCGTGCGTGGGTGGATAAAGCATTACCTTTAAATGTATGAATTTTTGGGTTGTTACGTTCCTTAAATATCCTTTCTAATCGAATCAGCAATACGTACCCCCACCGGGTTACGAAGTTGTTTCACAAAGCTGCTCGTTTACTCATATTAACATTTTTAGTTAGACTTCTTTTATAATCCTCTCAGATACAAAAGAGAAAATAAATGTGAGGTACTTAATCTGATAAGTGCTCATCTAATTTTCAGGTTAAATTACACCAATTTTCCTAGACCCACAAGGCTGATCCTTAATCTATCTCCTTTGCAATGGCAGTCAGGCACTTTGATGCATGTTATGGCACCAATATTCCAAGTACCTCGCCTGCACACGCCTGCCGAGTTGACTTCAGAGCATTTTCTAAAATTGCTAAAAACTTATAAGGTATGTTATGACGACCTCTTTTCGCCACACACATTGTCGAAAATGGATTTTAGGCTATGGGGTCTATATTTGATAGTTCGACGAGCGGTAGCACGAAACTTGGTTACGTATATTATGTTTTCTGTGATGCGGTACGAACAAAGAATACTTACTAATATATCTAAGCTGCCTACGACACCCGAAATACCCTTCACCCCGAGAAGAAAGGGTTGTTCTACTTGGCCGTCACCAGTCGGCCAAAGGATAAATTTTAAGCCTCCAGCAAATTTTTGGAAAAAGTTTTGGAAAAACTAGTAAGTAACGAAAAGTAAAATAAAAAATCATCTTCCCTTACAAATTAGCGCTCAGCCATACTGATTTTGTGTATGTGTATTTTGTGTGTAATAGCATGAATTTCATTATTTTTTATAGAAAGTATTCAGTATCAGGGACTGAACTTGCTGGTTGAAAATTACCCTTACGAATACACAACGTATAGTCGTATACCTGTAGGATTTTTGCTCGATATATCTACACGCAGCTTCGTATCCGTATTGCACTGCGAGATGACTAACAAGTCGTCATGTCAAGTAAAATTAGATAATTTTGTTTGACACCGAAAGAGGACGAAGCAAAATTGGATAATTTGGTTTGACATCGAAATAGGACACACTATTCACACTATTGAACGACTTTCAAGTTATGTTTAAGGAGATTGTTAAGTGGTGGTCACAGTCAGTCCATGCTCTCAAATTGATTCTTTGATTTCAGCCGACCTACATATTGACTAGCCCAAATCTGATGGCGGTGTTACTGAAATCTTGCGGTAACGATTTGCAACACTTTTCCTGTTTCCATACTATTCATTTAGGAGGAAATGCTGTGTCCAATGAGCTAATTAAACAAATCAAGGTTGGTGTGACTTAATGACATTTAACGACTTAAAAAAAGATGGTATTTCTATTCAAATGCAATGCGGTCGTTTTGTATTTCGATAAAAAAATGCGTATTATCATGTAAATGACTATTTGTCATCATCTGAGAAAAATTCTTGGAAATAGTTGACTGCAAATTGTAATTGTCTAATTTAAATGTATAGCTTAAGTGTAAATCTGTATTGTAATTGTAACATAGCCCATCAGGCTGGGTAGGGACCAATACTGAACTGGGTTTCTTTCGGCGTAATCTTCCCAGCAGTGGTCGTTCCGAAACGCTAGTAGTTTTTAGCTTTTGAACGAAAATAATATTTAATTTAATAAATGACCTTCAATAAGAGATAAATTTATCCTATATTGAATAAAAAATTTGACTTTGACTTTGACTTTATCCTCAAAAAGAACTGATATTAAATGATGTATCTACCTGTACTTACTTTCACATTTGTTTTTTCTGCTTTTTTTAGGCTACTTGCCCCAATACAACAGTTACGATTGTTTACGGTTCAAGTGAATTGGTGACCCTGGGTTTCCATTTTGTTGCCAGTCCATTGGGTTCTGTCGGCAGACCAACAGGATCTTATAAATATAGAGTGAGTATATAGCAAGTCTTGTACCTAAATTACAGATACGAGGTGAATAACTGTTAATTATGAACATTATTTATTAGGCATATAATTTACATCTAAAAACATATGTATTTAATCTATATCTACAATTAGGAGACAATCATTGTATGGAAAGAAACGCACACAATGTAAATTTTTTGGCACGGATCACTACTTTACAAGGTTTTTTACCCATAGATGAAATTGATATGTATCGGTAGAGTTATATTATAAGCCCTTACTTAAAAACTGATGTTGGAAAAAAATTAGGACGTCAAATTTTGTAAATATGCATTATATTTATTTTTAATAATTTTTATACGTTTATCTCAAAAACAAGTCAAAAATGGCTCGTGTTACTACTTTTTTTAAATTATTAATAATAATTAATCAATTATTAATTAATTATTAATTTTAAATCAATGTCCTGGCTTGAAACGCTGGGTAATGATGGATAAGAAACTTCTTCAGAATGTAGCACAGGTTTTGTGACTGATTTACCTACTTAACATCAGGATATTGTATGTGCTTTCGGTTTTTTTTTGTTAAAACCTGTAGTTTCAGTGAGGCAGAAGTAACAGTCAGTAGTATGATTTGTGGGTTCTCTCTCTCCATATCATTGGGATGCCGAATCGCAAATGTTTTCTTTTTCCTGCAGCTCAGTTCAATAAAATACTTCTGCAATTTTCGCACACTACACTAGGAACCCATTTTTTATCAAGGTTTGTTACCGAGATTTGAAAGTAATGGAAATAGGCTCGTTTTACGGCTTCAGTAATTGCGGTCTCTCCATTTTTGTCAAAATAATTTGGCCACAAACATAGCAAAAGTTATTTGGGTTTAATTTACACTGCCTTGATGACATCTATACATATCTGTACATATAATAAAACAGTAAAAAAAGTGTGTCTGTACATTAAATATATTTCCAAAAAAAATATTGGGGGCGATGGAGACGTAGTAACATAGTAAGAATTTTTTAAAAAATATCTGTCTGTTTGTCTGTATATCTGTTTGTCTGTTTGTACACGCTAATCTCCGGAAATACTGGACGGATTCAAATGAAACTTTTTTGTTATACTCGTATAGCTATTTTACCTGGGCAACATATAGGGTATGATGCCCAGGTATAATAGCTATATAATTGATTTTGGAAAATAGAACGCCTGATGCAGAACCATAATGGTCCAGCTAAACTTTATGAGATAAAAAATGTCGCCTTAGTAAAAGTTGTTCAGCATGATGAGCATTTTCCAGAGACATAAAGTCCACGCGAACGAAGTCGCGGGCTTCGGCTAGTTTTAAAATAAATTAAAACGTTCAAATAATACTTAAACGCGATTAAAACAAACTATAAACTCCGACACGGCTAACCAGATAACTTACTTAGGTTAATAAAAAGGTATATAAAAAACTTGACGTGATAAAAATATGAGACATTTTTGTAGTAATTAGGTAGGTAGAAAACATATCCAATATGAATTATCTTTGGGTAAAAGAAAAACTTTTTTTTGTAAAGTTGTGAATAGAGTGGTTCTATATCCTATTCTCAATTTCACAAACTTAGTAGTCACTTGTGTGCAGATTTCCTGACATATACATTTTACATGTGCCCAGATTAACTTTATGAACGGTATAATTACACAGAAGTACCTATGTGACAATTTGGATTATGATTTTTTATAGGGAACGAGTGACATAATAACAGTTTTAGACTGCAATTTCGTAACACTGAAATCTTTTTTGTTTTGCTTAATTTCAGTTGGTGAATACCGAAACAAATGAGGTTATTACTGAACCCAACGTTCAAGGAGAATTATGGATGAAAGGACCTTCTATTTTTAAGGTAGGTAAGGCGGTCAACCACCTCCAAGCAGCCCGGTGGACCCAAAGTGTCACCTTGTGGGTACGACGGGCAAAGACGTAGGGGTAGATAAGGAAGAGATGGCAGGATGTCCTCGAGGGTCTATTTAGTGGAAGGCAGTAACTAAGTTGAGATAAAGATAGACGTAGAAAAGATAGGGAGGTCTTTGCCCAGCAGAGGGACACAACACAACGTCTGGCTAATCCTTAGCCTGAGACGCAAACCCAAAAACTAATACTGGTGGCCTCGTGGCAGGAATACAAAGAACTAGGGATAAACCAACAATCCGATGGATAGATGTACCTACCTAGGTTTACTAGAAATGTAATGAATTGAAAAAAATGTAGCGCATTATGGCGGTCACGATCTTGCCATGAGAAATGCAACACAAAAAAAATATGTAGTTTCGTAGATTTCGCAAAAAAAAAAGCAAATATGCTCATCTCCATATAAAAACTGCCGAGGAATAAAAAAGACCTAAAAATAAGTCTGTGTATTTGCATTCCCCAGGGATATTACAACAACCCAGAAGAAACTGCCAAAGTATTCTCCGAGGACGGATGGTTCAAAACTGGTGATATCCTGTACAGAGACGAGAATGATAACTACTTCTTCTCCGACAGACAAAAACTTCTGATGAAGTACATGAACCACCAGGTAACCAACTCACGTGTGGCCTCTTATCATTATCACCTTCATCGTCAACTCTCAATGACCTACTGCTGGCTAAGTCTTCTTTTGTCTGCGCCATTGAATCCTATTTTTAGCTTGAGCGGTTTTTCCAGCAATCCGATTGATATCCTCGAAGCACATAGCTGCCGAACGCCCAACACCCCGTTTTATATACGGTAGGAATATTACTATTTCTTTAGAGTGAGGGTAAAAGTGACTTAGCGTAGAATATTATTATTTCTAGATTTATGAAATGGACCCCTGGCTTCCCAGCGTTACAGCTGAGGATGCAATTGGGAATACGCTGAGATAAGAAAGAGACAGATTTATGAAATACTAATGAAATTTGCGTTACAAAAAATAATATCCTTAATAAATTTATATTTTAGATTTCTCCGACTGAATTAGAGAATGTGATTCGCGGACATCCGGGAGTTCAAGATGTGATTGTGACTGGCAGAGCAGACCCCACGGTTGGGGATTTGGCGGTAGCTTGTGTGATGCCTCGCCCGGGATGCGACATAAAGGAGCAGGAAATCAAAGATTTGGTGAAGGGTAAACAGTGTAGAAGCAGAAATCACTTATTTTTGAAAATAAAGATCTTGGTATAATACTTCGCCTGGTATTCTCTTCCCGTGACGGCTCTGTAGCACTTGCCGTGCCACTAACACTATTCTGTCGGCTCGGTCACACACCAGTATCCAAACGTAGTCCGCTCTCGCTAACAGCTCGCACGCAACTGACGTTTGACTATGACTACCCGTGTGTACGAGACAAAAACATAGGTCGGTCGGATACAGAACACTACATCCCTTCCTTATTATTATTCATTTTGTTCAATCGACTGTATTCTACTACCTAAAGCCATAGAAAAATAAAACTACATTTTATTCAATCAACCGTATTGTATTACATTACTATGTAGCTAATCCATTCTTATTTTAGTTAATCACTGTCACTTTCCTTTTCATTTTGAATTTGTCCATTTGCTTCTTTGTTCTGTACTTCCCACTCTCCTTCTACTTTTTTCAAATGTATTACATTTCGTCTCAGTTGTTGACCTGACTCCTCGTTTCTAACTAAAACATCTCCAGTTCCACTCTCAGTTCTCTCAACTACATAAGGTGATGCCTCAAAGTTCGTTGACAATTTGTTTCCTTTTCTCATGTCCTTTATGTAAACTTTATCCCCTTCCGAGATTGTTGTTTCTACTGCTTTTCTTTTTTTATCACTATACTCCTTTCCTTTTCCTTTCAATGTGGTATCTCTATCTCTAACTTCTGAATCATCAATTATAAAGTCGTTGTCCAATAAAGAAGGAATTTTATCACGGTTTTGTCTTCTAAAAAAAAGTTCAGACGGTGTCTTACCTGTCACGGAATGTGGTGTTGAATTGTACATCATTAAATATTCCCAAACGCTCTCATGCAGATCCTTTTTATCAACCCGGCCTATTTTTAATCTTTTTAGTATATCTCGGTTCTGCCTCTCTACTTCGCCATTCTGTTGAGGCCAGTAAGGGATCGTGTTAAATAACCGTATGTTACATTGTTGGCAGAACTCTTTAAATTCTTGGCTTACGAATTGGGCACCATTATCTGCAGTAATAGAAGTGGGGTAACCAAGGCGGCTAAAAATTTCCTTCAGTAATTTTATAATTTGCGAACTAGTTATGGATCTCGTGAATTTAATTTCTTTGTATCTGCTGTAATAATCGATGACCACCAATAGGTACTCATTATTTGGTAGTGGCCCTAATAGGTCCATAGCAACATCTACCCAGGGAGCTGAAGGTAATTCACGCCTTTTCATAGGCACAGGATGACTAGGCAATCCCACAAGGGTACATCCTTTACACTGTTTGACAATTGCCTCTGCATCCTTGTCAATCCGTAACCACCACACTTTGGTGCGTAGCCGATTCTTCATAGCAACTATTCCTGGATGGCCTTCGTGTGCTGCACTCAGTACGTCCTTTCTCAATTCTCTTGGAATCACAATTTTATTGCCTCTTAGCAGAATATTATCATAAAAACAAAGTTCAGGCTCAAACACCTTATAGCCTTTTACAGATTCATCCCAGTCATTATTGTAAATTCCTCGTTTAATATTTTTTATTTCTTGATCTTTCTCTGAGCTTTTACTAATGACATGCAAGGGGATAGCACATGGACATGCTTGCTCAATTATTTGTTGAACAAAGTCGTCAACATGACCTTTAGGAGCATCACGATATTTGCAGAGTCTTGACAAAGGATCGGCAATATTTGTTTTTCCAGGCCTGTATATGATATTGTACCGATATGTTTGTAACCTCAACACCCATCGTTCAACTCGAGCACATGGTTTTGACTTTTTTCCAAATAAAAACTCGAGGGGCTTGTGATCTGTTATCAAATTAAACTCTTTTCCAAACAAAAATGTATTAAAGTGCTCCACGGCCCAAACTAGTGCGAGTGCTTCTTTTTCGGTTTGGCTGTATTTCCGTTCTAGTTCTGTCAAAGTTCGATTGCCATAAGCTATGATTCTTGGTCCCCGACCATCACTCTGAATAAGAACAGCCCCTAAGCCTACTGGACTGGCATCAGCAATAACTTCTGTCTTGTCTGTCACATCATAATATCCTAATGTTTCTATTGTTGATAGCGCCTGTTTTAATCCTTGAAATGCCGTGTCCTTTTCTTCTCCCCAGCATTCTTCCAAACTTGTCTTTTTTCCCGTCTTTAGCCTCAGCAACTTCTTTAATGGTTCTGTTCTTGTTGCGAGGTTAGGCAACCATTTATTTATGTAGTTCACCAGTCCTAAGAAACTTTGCAACTCTTCTATTGTTGATGGTACTCTAAAATCTCTAATGCTCGTCATGTATTTTTCTAGTGGTTTAGTTCCATCCGGTGTTAATACGTGTCCCAGAAAGTTAATCTTCTGTACTTTATAAATGCACTTGTTTTTGTTAAGTAGCACATTATTCTTTTCTAAGGTTTCTAATACTTTTGATAACCTCTCATCATGTTGTTTCTCGTCTTCGCCGTATACCAAGATATCATCAATGAAGTTCATCACGCCGTCCAATCCAGTCAACATTCTTTCCATAATTTTTTGGAATAACTCGGGTGCACAAGTAATTCCGAACATCAATCTTTTGTATCTGTATAAACCTTTGGCCGTAATGAACGTAGTGAGATATCTTGAGTTTGGGTGAATTTCCACTTGATGAAACGCGTTTTTTATATCAAGTTTAGAAAACCAGCGGGCTTTCCTAATCCTCGTTAATAAGGTATTCATACAAGGTAGAGGATGATTTTCTCTTAATATGGCTTCATTAGCACGTCTCATGTCGACACACAAGCGTAAATCATTATCATCTTTTAGTACGGGAACCACGGGTGAAATCCAAGACGAATGTCCGTGCACCTCTTCTATAATATCACTCTCCAGCAGTTCATTTATTTTCTTTTCTACTTTTTCCTCGATTGGAACTGGTATTCTCCGATAAGGCTGTGATACAGGTTTGCATTTTTCATTTATTGGTATTTCAATGAGCACATCCTTGAACTTCGGAAAAGGTTTACTTTTATTCTCAACTGCATTTACACCGATTCCTAACTTTAACACTCCTAATTTAATAGCGGTTTCTTTACCAAGTAAATCTCTGGTTCCATTATTTATAACAAACACGGTAGCCTGCTCTTCTTGTTTATCAACTCTTATGGTAGTTTCAAATGTCCCCTTAACATCCAATGGAATTTTGCTACCATACCCATATAATTTTTTTGTAGTACCTCCGACTTCATTAGAAATTTTTATTCCTTCTTCCTTTAATCTAGCCCAGGTTTTATCCGTAACTATATTCAAATTACAACCAGAGTCTATTAATAAATCTAGTTTGACCCCTCCCATTTCACACTTTACTACTGCGTCATCATTTATGTTGAAAACGTAATAAGTACTTTCAGTTTCTCTAGACTTCTTGTTCGACTCGTCTATTTCAACTGAGTTCACACCGTTTTTACTTCGCTTTAGTTGATTTTTCCTACTATCCTCTATATCTTCTATCTTCCTTTTTTTCAGTGCCGATTTACACACAGAACTGAAGTGACCAACTTTTTTGCATGAGTTACATGTTCTACCAATCGCTGGGCAGGCCTGGTTTGCCTGTGTATGTTTTTTGTATCCACACCTACTACATTCTTTAGTACTATATTTATTTGCAATAGTATTACCGGTGTTTTGCTCTTCACTTTTGTATTTTTTTTCTGTAAATCTTTTAGAAGTACTCTTGATTGCATTAACTTCGCTTATTGAGTTTTTTTGTCCATATCCTTCTAGTTGCCGTCCGACTATTTCTATTGTATTAGCTTCCTTTATAATTTTATCTAATGTAACATCGTCTCCCAAAGTCAATATTTTTTTCCGTAATTCTGACGAAGAACATTTTTCTACAATTTGATCAATTAAATGCTCTTCCGGGGTAGTAAACTTGCACTTTTCTGCTTGTTGTCTTAGTTTAATCACAAACTTTTCGAATTTTTCGCCTTCGTCTTGTTTTATTTGGCGAAATACATGTCTTTCGAATATTTTGTTTTGTTTAGGAAGAAAATAGGCATCAAGTTTTTGAATAGCACTCTTGAAAACATCAGTGCTTCCATCAGTTTCTTCAACATATGCTCCTGGTATATTGTAAATAATTTCTTGGAGTTCAGGTCCCCCTAAAAGTAGTAAGGTTGCTCTTTTTTTTAATGCTCCGCTAATTTCCGCGGCGTCCAAGTAAATATTCAGTGATCTTTTCCATTTTTCCCATCGTAATGCAACCACCGCATTGTCTCCTTCCAGGTCAAGCTTATCTGGGGTCGGTAGAAAATTTGCCATCATGAAGAGTAAGTTTAGGATAACCTGGAACCAATAGACCATATTATGGTCAATGCATTGGCTATAGGTACACGGAATTTGCTCATACTTCACTCTCATACGTTTTACTTTACGATAAGGCTATATTTCCATATTAACTTATAAAGTTTTGATTCCGTACCGCCCTTATCTTAACACACAACGTGTATGATTTACAATTTTATGTTGGCCCATACTGCCTTAACACACACACACACACATATGGTTTACAATTTAATGTCGGCCCATACTGCCTTAACACACACACGTATGGTTCACAATTTAATGTCGGCCCATACTGCCTTAACACACACACGTATGGTTCACAATTTAATGTCGGCCCATACTGCCTTAACACACACACGTATGGTTCACAATTTAATGTCGGCCCATACTGCCTTAACACACACACGTATGGTTCACAATTTAATGTCGGCCCATACTGCCTTAACACACACACGTATGGTTCACAATTTAATGTCGGCCCATACTGCCTTAACACACACACGTATGGTTCACAATTTAATGTCGGCCCATACTGCCTTAACACACGAACCTACTTGGCCTTTTAATGCCTAGTATTTTGTTTTTAATCTTTTTTTTTATATTAAATAGATTACATATATGTGAAGCTAAATATCAACATTACACCCCACCCCTTACATAGTTTCTGGTCCAATTTTAACTTACGTTACTCGTGATTTTTCATTAATTTAGCTACATAAGTAATATTTTAGGTCTGCCATAATGACATGCCAAAGCCATGAATATTTTTATTTTAGGTCTCCCATAAGTCCTATTTTAGGTCATTATAATATAGGCTGCCATTGTCAAAATTCAAATATGCAACCAAAGAGTTTGAACCTCATATCTCAGTGTGCAAAGACAAGAATATCTTTTTATTATCTGTGATGAAACGTTCTATTTTTTGTTTTATGATTGAAAGCTATTAGCTTTGAATTTTTTTGTATGTATTTCAGGTATAATGTTGATGTAATTTTCATTCGAAAATTCAGCACCTATAAAACAAAATGTTATAAACACCAATTATAGCTGCCTAATAAAATAATCCTATAACTCAGAAAAACACTAATTGGTCTACATTTCCAATAAAATCACGCAATACAAACACAACTTTGCAGCTAATTTCTTTTATGGACAGAACTTTAAAGCTGAGACTTCAGTTTGTAATAAAAGCATTGGGAGCAAATAAATTCCATTTAAACATAACTTTTTATCTGTACAGTCTCATATTTTTAATAATCAACAATACCTTTTTACTTTTTACATTCACTCTACTTCTCCCTTTGTTTCGACTAGATGTAAAATTTATTAAAATGTAACTTTTTAAAATCAATATATACTATTTCATTACCTTTTTACTCGTCGCCACATGTAGCACTTGCCGTGCCACTAACACTATTCTGTCGGCTCGGTCACACACCAGTATCCAAACGTAGTCCGCTCTCGCTAACAGCTCGCACGCAACTGACGTTTGACTATGACTACCCGTGTGTACGAGACAACAACATAGGTCGGTCGGATACAGAACACTACAGGCTCACGCTGACTTTTCATTGGTTTTGGAAAAAAAATGTCGTATAGTAAATAAATTTCTCTATCCATATACGTAATCCAAATTTCTGTATGTCATAAGATAAAAAAGTTGCGTAAATGATTTTCGATCGAGACCACGTAGTTATGCCGGCCAAAACAGCTGCGTAATGTCGATAACCCCGGCCGGCCGGCGGGCGGTGTATGTCGGCGGTACTACTAATTGATCTCACAATTTTGCTTTCGAGTTTTAGTCAAAAAAAATTGTATCTGAATTTTTATTTTGACTAGCTAATTAGATCTTACTAACGATGCCTATGAAGTGGCCTTCGGCTCCAAAACCAATGGATAATCACCGTGTATATTATAGATAGATAAAAACAATGCAGTTGCATATTTGTTATATTTTTTTATTATTACAAGCTTTTATTTAATTTGCCTTGTTTATCGTTTCGGAATTACCACTGCTGGGAAGATAACAATGAAATAAACCCAGTTCAGTATTAGTCAGTACCCAGCCTGTTGGGTATGTTACAAATTACGATACAGATTTACATCTTTAATTATACTAGTACCTGGGCGACCGAGGTTTGCTCGGTTACATCTCAAACATTAACTACATTTTTTTAAACTTGTCTAAAAACAATAAAAAATTATATATAAACTTGAACATAAAAAAAAACAATAGTTAGTCACCGAGTGGGATTCGAACCCGTAACGCTCTTTCTAGCGGTCCGCATCTTAAACCGCTGGGCCATACGGATAGCGGCCGGCAGGACGAAATTAGCGAGCATATTCTGCGTGGAAAGAAAAACGCATGAAAACTCGAAAACACGCCTTTTCCCAAACATAAGATTAATCTAGATAGATTGTTTACCACCGAAAACCCCCATATACCAATTTTCAGTGAAATCGTTAGAGCCGTTTCCGAGATCACAGAAATAAATGTATATACATATAAATGATTAAATATACAAGAATTGCTCGTTTAAAGATATAAGATACATTATATTTGACATTGAATTATACAATCAATTTTTTTAGTCGACTATCTCCAATATTTTTTAACCATTAACCATTTCCTTGCGTATCCTTCACAATTCACCGTAAAAATTTGAAAACTACAGTGTCTTTTCCACCCTTGATCAGCACATACAATTCCATGTTCATAGTTATAGTCGTCTCGCTTACACATTTAGAACTATACCGTTCGGTGGAAACAAGGAAATTAAAACTGGTACTCAAATTCTTACTGGCCGTCACTGGGGTAATATCAGTCGTGACGTTGGCTATCCCGTAGGGAAAACAGGGGTTACTTGAGGTCATTTTATATTACTTTTGTTGTTAGTTAGGATTGTTGCTTCCAGGTTACGTCTCTACTTTCGTGGTGCTGATGAAGAAGTGGGTTGTCAGTATGACAATTGTCAATTTGATGTGTTGACACTGTGTGAAATTGAATTACCCGAGCATAATGCATTTTTGAACTATAAATACCAATTTCAAATTAATAATCCATTATATCAATTTATAAAATATTAAATTGATGAATTACACGAGATAGTAAAAAGCTAAAGTACTTAATATTTTATTTATTTAATATTCATGAACTAATTGAGAAAGTCCTTTAATTTCGGAAAAGAACAATCAGTGGCAACACTTATCGTGACGTAATCTTGTTTCATCTCGGGAAGAGAATACCAAAGATCATCGTCATCGAATCAATACAATATGTAAAAAAAATCCTGTCCGATCCGTTAAGGTAATGTTGGGTCCACAATCGTAATCCCTGAAATCGTAAAAAATAAAATCTGCAGCTTCATACATGTTGAAACGGTATGGAGTCGTAGATTTTTTGTTGTGATTCCAGGAATGGTAGATACTAGGGATGCAACGATACTGATACGATAATCGTATATCGGCGATTATCGTAAACCTTTACGATCATTCGTTATCGTAAATATTACGATACGATATTTTTACGATACATTTACTTCAAAATTTGTAAATTTTTACTGTTTCGGGTGAAACGAAACGCATAACGCTTCAATTTCTGAACGCTTCGCATCCGTCACTTTTGGCATTGAAAGTTTTAAGCAGGCAGGCAGGACTCCGTTAGGATATAATCTGTCTAATCTGTGGGCAGGACTGATACACAGTGATGAGAGAAACCGACATAAGGGAAAAAACTTAAATATGTTGTGTTTTCTGAATAAGAATTTGCCAGTTATAAGTTACGACTACAATTAAAATTAATTATTAGTCAGTAAATGTAACAAATTGTAACAAATTAAAATATAAGTTAATGATGAAAATTGATAAAATTAATAAATATATTCATTAAAAATGCTTTTTTTAATCTTTTACTTAGTCTTACAATAATAACATACAACAAAGCTTCCAATAAATTCATCAAACTGGTATTAAACAAATATCGTAATGCATTCGTATCGTAATTCGTTATCGTATTTGGCCATTACGATGTATTCGTCATTTGTATTGGTATCGTAATAGCCGTATCGTTGCATCCCTAGTAGATACCGATAAATAGACTATACAACACAGTTGTGTTGTATAGTCTAGACAGAAGCTACCTAACATTACCGTAACGGATCGGACAGGGTTTTATTAACCCTAATTATATACTGAAAATATTTTAAGAGTTAATTCAGTCCATGATACTGAACAATTTTCCCTGAGGAACACATATCGAAATATAAAAAATAATTCTTGGCCTCCCATAAAAGTTGACCGATCAGCTGATCCGAGTTTGAATGGAAAGCCAAAAAATAATCCTTCTAATATGATAAACGCGAAAGTTTGTAAGTACATATGGATGGATGGATGTTTGTTACTCTTTCACCTAAAAACTACTGAATGGATTTTAATGAAACTTTACAATCGTATAGCTTATACATTAGAATAACATACAGGCTACAATTTATAAAGATATTGTGCGATAATCCTGCACAGATGAAGTCACGGGTACCAGCTAGTTGTTCATTTTTCGCTATACGTTTCTTGGGGAAAGTTGTTCACTATCTGAATTAACTCTTAAAATAATTTCAGTATATTTTATTAGACCTTATAAATATATTCAATTTTCAGACAATTAATAAAAACGTGAACAGGAATAAGACATCTGACGTCTTTAACTACCTAAGTACTTATATGAAATAGCAAGAAAAATTGACAAATTGTTAATTTTTCTTTTCAAGTGATACAAATATCCAAAAGATAAGCAAACCATTTTTGGCTGCGACAATACCGGGAAAGCAATGAATAATCTTCGAATCAATAGTACGACAAAAGTACAATAAAATTAAATTAAATTATAAGTTCTTTTTCCAAATTAAATTTCGTAGCGCATGCGCCTTCCAGCGACCTTAGTCAGGTCGTCAGACCACCTTGTGGGTTACGTTATTATAGATCAACAAAGTTAAATAAATATTTTTTTTACAGATAACCTTTCAGAATTCAAGCAGTTACGAGGAGGCGTCATATTTCTAAAAGAAATGCCGCTGCTGGAAACTGGTAAAATCGACCGCCAGAAGTTGAAGAAAATAGTTCATAGTCAATAAATACCGTGCAGAAGTGGAGCTTTCATTTCAATAAATGGTTGAATCGTAAACATTTTGCTTACCCTCAGGCATGACATATCTAAACCTTTAAAAAAATTCTACTCTGTACTTTATCAAGGTAGTGATCTAGGACCTACCCTCTTTTTGATATATGTAAATGACTTATGTAATTTGCTCCTTACTAACGGTAAAATAATTACTTACGCAGATGATACAGCTGTTTTTTTTCACGGTCGGAACTTGGATGAGGTCTCAAAATTTTCTGATAATGTTGTCAGAGTAATCATGAACTGGCTATCATTACATTTTTTGACCCTTAACTTGTCTAAAACTAAGTTCATTACCTTCTCCCCAAAGGTGCCTTCTCAAGCTCCTCCATCTTTTAAAATTACTGCACACACCTGCCCTGACAGCAACCAAGTAAACTGTAATTGTACAATAATAGAACGTGTCCCTAACATCAAGTCTAGGAGTAATCCTAGATAGCGAATTGTCTTGGAAACAACCAATTGACTCTATGACTTTGAAGATAAGAAAGCTGATGTTTGTATTCAGAAAACTAAGAGCTGTCGCAGACTTCCAAACTATGAAAATGGTGCACTATGCTCTAGCGCAATTAGTTTTTTCTAATTGCATAAACAGTTATGATATCTGTTTGGGGTGACAAAACACATATACTGAGAGCGGAGAAAGCACAAAGGGGCGTCTTAAAAGTTGTTACAAATAACCCTATGAGGTTTCCTACTCAGACTTTTACTCATTATGCAAAGTTCTTACGGTTCGGCAGCTCTTTATTCTCCAAAATGTATTGCGAAAACATTCTCAAGTGCCCTATGATTCTAACTCATTCAAAACGCAGATCTGACTTTGTATGTACTGTCGAATACCGCCGAACAGACCTAGCTTCCAACACTTTTATCACATTAGCTACATTGTACAACAGAACAAACGGACAACTAAATATTTATCCACTTAATGTGTACAAGTGTAAAAAGGTATGCATAGAATGGCTGTACCTTATCCTATGATGCTACTAAATATTTTGTTATCTATTGTAATTTTATTATACCTAGTCATAATAATTTGACTAGTAGTAGGTACCTACCTTATATGTTTGATGTACAGGAACATATTGATTGTATTTACTTCGGAGGTAGGCGTTGATGCCTACGACACAGTTTTTCTTAAACTACTGCAGATATTATCGTACATTATGTTTTTAAATATCCTTGTATACTGTTACTAATAAAGATATTATTATCTCAAGAAAATCTGTCATTTACATAGTCGCAAAGACTAATTTAAGAACACAGATAATATGAATCTAAGAGTCTTTGCACTATTCCCCAAAAATGCTCTAGTATCGTTATGTGGCCAAAAAGATATGCCTAGCTGACATAGGTATACTAAAAGTAAGTTACACTTATCTAAGGTTTAATTCGATTAACACTAATTTTACAACGTAAGTACCAACTTAAGAAACAAAAGAATTCATCTGGATTTAATTAAAATTAAATTTTACCGCCAACAGAAATTACATACTTATATTTATTAATATCGTCACTGCGGAAAGTACATTACTTTAAATCATTATTACTATAACCAACATACCTATTATCATGACTATTATACAGCATTAAAGTATTACATACCTATAGTCATTAGAAAGCATCTAGAAAGTAAACAAAGATTTACATTTAAAAAAATGCGCTACAGATACCTATCTATTAGTATTTGCCAAACATAAATGTCAAACTTTTAACATTTTACTTTTTATACATTTGTATAAATATAGTCGTAGAAGAAGTGTTGTATGCAACGTTGCATATGTAAGTCAAAAAATGCTTGATAGTGTCCTACGTAACCTACGTATCTCGCATTTTTTGATCTTTCTTATACAACTGTTGCATAAAATACTAATATGAAGAAGCAGTATTGGCGAATTATATACAAGAAAAGCAAACAATGATATTTTTAACAGATAAACATGAAATAAATTAAAAGGCCCATAAATCTTGGTCTATAGTCTCTAGTCTGACGACCTCCGTGGCGTAGTCAGCAGGTCAAGTTGGAAAATGGCCTTTTTCATATTGCCCTGAGTCTTGGATGTTTATCTATATATTAACGTTGAGATAGTATCTCTTAACACAAGTCTCGAAAAAAAAACAATAAAAAAGAAAAGTCTGATGATTAGAAAAATAATAATTATCACCATAGTAGTAGTATAAAAAAGGTTAGTAGAATATTTACGAACAAATAAATTTATTTCTAATAAGGACGTCACATCCGGGTAACATCTGCACTGTATGTGCTTTAATAAAAATATAAATTATTTGGAATACTTAATAAACTTTCATTTTATACAAAATAGACTAGACAATGCAGCAGAGGAATTAGCATTTTTACAATTGGAATATAGGTAAATACATTTCAACAGTTTAGCTTTAATCAGGTGTTTTAGTTAAACGTGGGTTAGATGATTGTCAGCTCATAGAAGTCTTCCCATTCCCTTATTTTTCCTATTAAGATACATACAAATTATTACTAAATCATATACAGATAAGTAACTGATAAATGTGTAATCGCGTGTAATCAGCGAACTGCGTGTGATATTAATTTATCATTGGCCAAAAATTATTAAAAAAAATAAACATATTTATCACCAAGCATTCTCGCGGACAGCCTATAGCCGGCATCTTCTAGAAGTTTATAATATTTAACATACAGTAGGAAGTGTTAAACAATGGGTGATATTAATTTTTATAACAACTTTCAACTGCGATACCCGAGTGACGAGGTGCATTGGTACTGGGATGAGTTGACATCTAAAATTGTAGCTGAAAGTGGAATACCTACAGATAACCACCACATCGGAAAGGTTCTTCTAAAAGTTTTACGGGAAAACCCTGAAACTATTTGTCAAGTAAGTTGTTGCAGCTTGCAGCATTTGTGAGTCAAAATGGTTTTATACAAAAAGCGATAACCTACTCCGATTTTCACGATTTTTGGAAACGATATGAAAATGTGCAAAATTTAGAGACGTACGTTTCGAGTTTTTTAAATTTTATACCTATAAACGATAAGATTTTATTTACAAATCGCCCATACTCATTTTCACGTCATCTTATGAAATGTATAGACACGGGATTTTTACTGTTTTAGTATTAAATATAGTAGTAAAAATGTGTTTTATTACCAGATTGACGGCCCCACTGGCCAGTCTTACACTAACCGCCAAGTTCTAGAGAAGTCAGTCAGATGCGCCACAGCCTACAGAACTCTGGGGCTCAAGAAAGGGGACGTTGCTCTCATACTGGGCCCCAACCACTTGGACTTGACGATACCTTTCTTTGCCGGCTTTTACGACGGCGTCATTGTTGCCGGAATTGACAGGACTCTTCGAACGAGTAAGTACCTACTTATAGCGTACATCATTACAGCTTATTTACAAAAATACAAATATTAACTATAAATTTTCCAGATTGTTTGGTAAAGTGTAAATTAATACAAAACTTGTTTGTCGTAGAGGAACTCTCAAGCATTTTCAACACAACCGAGCCGAAGATAATTTTCTGCCAAAGCGAGAAAGCTGGTGAAATCCAACAAGCTTTGGAGGATGCCAAGCTGAAGTCTCGTATCATCACTTTTGATGAAGATGAGACTTATATGAACTTTTCGGGCTTCTTGGATACTTACGGAGAACAAGGTTCCGTCAAAGAATTCAAGTTAGTAAAAAACTATCCGCATACCTTTCCGTTACTTCATAAATACTGTGCGATAGGTAGTCTGCGTACCAAATTTATATAATGGGGCCCTAAACTGCAATATTATACCTATTATAACTTGCCTAGAAAAAACAAGCTTAACAAAGGCTCTAGTAGTAAAGAGGGTCGTGCTCCTGCAAGTAGTGGAGACAAAAAGATTTGAAACTATGTGAACAAGTCCGTACAAAATGTTTTAATTTTATTTCGTCCCCGATAAGAGGTCTTTGCTTGGCTGGCTTTGCTCCTAGAGCGACACGATATATACTCGTAGTTACGGGACAAGCCAAATTGTTCATACTTACATTTCATGTTGTTTCTACCAAATAAACATTTTTCTTTCTTTCTTTCACTGAGCACTGCGAAATGATCTTTGTATGGAAATAGACGTAAACAATGAAGGTTTTGGCAGAAATAATGGAGTGGTTTGCTATTCTATTCTAGCTTCATTTCACACACTAGTAGACTTTTATAGTTACTTGCGTGTAGGTATTCTCCCGATGTTTACCTTCGCTGGAAGTAATGTTTAAGATGTAAAAGTCCTGACCCTAATATAATATTTAGGTCCTATCTGAATTTTCGGGTTTTGAAAAATGTATAATTATTTTACAACAGAGCATCAAATTTTGACCCAGCTGATACAATCATCTATCTGCTTTCAACAAGTGGATCAACTGGAGTGCCCAAGTTAGCTGCAGTTACACACAAGAACCTGTCCATTGGAGGACGAATGCTGTGGTAATTTCTCTCTTTTTTTTAAATTTTCGTCGCCTTATTCATCGGAAGCAGTATACTTTCTGTTTAATTTTGCTATACTTGGTATATTATTATTAGCTAATGAGAAGAACTAATTATACTTATGCTTATTTTAATTTATATGACCACATTGTACCCTTATTAAGCAAACAAACATTCTATCATACTAGTAGAGCACAAACGTCTCATACAATATTCAGCTTAATAATGGCTTGGTATGAAAAAGTTGCAGCTTTGTCATTTACTGTTTCATTTTTTGTTTGATTTTCTCATGCCACTTGTGTCAGATTTTTTATCTGCTCAAAGGCGCAAATAACATAGCTTGCAGACTGACATATAATAATTAATGCTGAACGAAGACCTCAACGTGCATTCCAAAGCACGGAGGAACTCGAGAAATTTTATTTCTGATCTCCCTTCCCAAGTTCGGACCACACCCGGGGTTGCTTAACTAGCGAAAGCAATACGTACTCCCACCGGGTTATGAAATTGTTTCATAAAGCTCAAATACTCATATTAACATTTTTAGTTAGACTTCTTTTCATAACACTCTCATACAAAGGAGAAAACGAATGTGAGGTAATCTGATAAGTACTTATCTAATTTTCAGGTCAAATCACACCAATTTCCCTACACCCACAAGACTGATCTTTAACATATCTCCACTGCAATGGCAGTCAGCCACTTTGATACATGTCTTTGGACCAATATTTCAAGTTCCTCGGCTGCAGACGTCTGCTGAGTTGACTCCGGAGCATTTTCTCAAATTGCTAAAAACCTATGAGGTAATTTTATTCTTATTAAGTACTGCAACCAAAGACAGAAGGTTTCCGGGTTTGATTGCTGCCTGACCCGCCTTGTACCTTAAGTTAAGGGGAGCTGAGGGGGATTTACTTATGGACGCTCATTTTTAACGATAAACTGGTAGTACCCCCGGAGACAATAAGTGCTTCCTGTGAAGGAAAGACCACTATCGAGTAAATTGTCAGGGATTAATTTTAGGGAGTAAAGGTCCAGATTCTTCTTCGCCAGTATCTGTCTGTTCGTCCCTCCGCGGTTTTACTAAGAGACTATTAGTACTAGAAAAATGTAATTTGGAATGAGTTCAATCACGCCAACAAAGGAGTAAAATAAAATCTAGATAAAATATTTTTTTGGGAGCTCCCATACATGTAAAGTAGGATTTTTTTTACTTACCCGTGGTGTAGCTCGTCGAATAGGTCTTTTAAAAATATTGTGAGTTCGGGAACACCATTTTTAAATTTAGGGATCCGTTTGTGAAATATTCGCTTTTAATGTGTTGTATATCAGCTAAACGGTTGTTCAATTCAATTCAAATTATTTATTGCATTTCATAATGTACATCAGTTCTAACTACTAAAAGTCACTGTCTTAAATTAGGTACACTATGAACCCTGTCTGGTATCGCAACCAAAAAATGTTATGTATAGGTATTGACCACGTGAAAAATCAATAGTAAATTATATTTTTTTTACCTATACTTGCCCACTGCTGGGCAAAGTATTCACAAATTAGAGATTGATAGTCAACCGACTAATACTATGTACTCGAGAAAATTTTGTACAAATTCAATAATCTTTTAGCATCAACTCAAAGTCGGCTTTCGCAACTAGGAAACCCTACACTGCGCGTGGCTCGACACGGACTTAACCGTTAATAAAAGGAATTGATTTTTTTATTTCAGCCGACCTACATAGCGACTAGTCCAACTCTGATGGCGACTTTACTGAAATCTTGTGCTAACGATTCGCAACATTTTTCCTGTTTCCAAATCATGCATTTAGGAGGAAGTGCGGTGACCAACGAGCTTCTTGAACAAATCAAGGTAGGAGGTGACTTCTATCTCTATTCAGGAAGCAATTCGTTTGCATTTTTTAAAATAAGAAACCCCTTAATTTATAAACTGATTTGGAAAATTTTGTTTTGTCAATTGAAATCATTTTATCAAAAAAATGTCATCCATATTAAGGAAACGGTTTTTTTAGACAACATCTCCCAATACAACAGTTGCAATTGCGTACGGTTCCAGTGAAATGGCGACCTTAGGTCTCCATTTTGTAGCCAGTCCATTGGGTTCTGCCGGCAGACCAGCAGGGTGTTATAAATACAGGGTGAGTGTCCAAGATAATATAATTACTAACGTAAGTCTTCTTCATTTCGTGCCGTTGGCTCAAACAATTAATTTTTTTCCCTCCAGAAAGTAACATGAGTGTTAACACAAGCGCAATCTACAACGTGGAAGGGACATTCCCGTGATAAATCGAACCACGGGATATACTAGACCACTAAAGTATAATAAAATTAAAATAACAGTCAAAATCTTTAAAAAAACGACTCTGGGAGTGCCGGCAGAAGTGAAAACACAGCAGTATGGCCACTACACAGACGGTCGAGCCATCAGCTGTCACCATCCATGGATGCGCGTAGCACGCTGTAACATAAACACACACGAACATTTGCGCAAGCGCCGGCATACATTTTCGCCGCGCCGTAGAAAGAGAGAGGGATACTCCCTCTCCTACGCCGCGCCAGCTGTCTACTCTCCATCCGTCTTACGAATTTTCGATCAGGTCACGTGTCCTGACGCGAGTTTTACATTTTTTACCCATTCCAAAAAAAGTGCACAACGCCGCTAAAGAAGTTTTCACTTCAAAAAAAATTCATTTCCATACAACCGCGCAGCCGATCAGGCAATTTGTATTGGAATGTCGATTTTGTTTTTGGTTTTTGACTGATATTTTATTAGCATTATACTATAGTGATCTATTATAGCCTGTGGTTCGATTTCTTACGGGTATGACTCTTCCACGGTTTGCATTGCATTGTGTACTCTAGTATTAAATATTATATCAACACTTGATGCTATAAGCCATTAGATGTCATATTATACGCAATACATAAACGGATTTGGACAATATCCGACCTTTGTTGTAATCATCATCGTCAGGTCTTTTTGTCTCCACTGCAGGAGCACAACCTTCTCTGTACTACCAGAGCCATACTTGGCCAGAGCAGCTTGAGGATTTTTGACCTACACTCTTCTCGCGGGCCAGACGGGTTGGAGAGGTCTCATTGATGTTTATAAGCTTTGTCTAGCTGTAAGCAGATACCTAATAAATTTATAGATACCAAACTTCCCTTTTTCTTTATGGACCTATTTCACAGCGAGTATAAGTGTAGCATAGTACAGGTTTCAGTCAATATTGTACAGGTTTCAGAAAAATTGAGATTGCTGAGAAATTTATGGCTTGTTTTTATGTGGATAATGATCTCTTCTGTCTTCTACTCAGTTTGTTTCATTTCAGTTGGTGAATACCGAAACAAATGAGGTTATTACTGAACCCAACGTTTCAGGAGAATTATGGGTAAAGGGACCAACTATTTTTAAGGTAGGCAATATCAGAATTTATGCTATATGTAAACGGCAGTTATCAAAGAAGGCTTTTTGGCCGAACCTCCGAACTCTGAAAAGCAGTAATTCTGCGGCCATTTCTTCATTCGGCCTATTACTCTATTTGTATACCCTACTTAGCACTAACTGCCTCCGTGGTGTAGTGGTTAGAGCATTCGGCTAATACCCGGAGGTCGCGGGTTCAATTCCCGGCGGAGGCAACGACTTTGTGTTGTTGTCCTAGTTTGGTTAGGACATTGTAGGCTGATCACCTGATTGTCTGATAAGTAAGATGATCCGTGCTTCGGAGGGCACGTTAAGCCGTTGGTCCCGGTCACTGTCTTTGACATTGGTCGTTACCTAAAACCATGTCAGAGGCCTTATTTAAAAACTTTGACACTAGTGTTAGTCACTAACACACACGATAAGAAAGAAAGCACTGATAGTTTGCCTTTTAACTTCGTTATATATACTACCTGCCATGATTTTTTTCACGTGTAACCGTTTAGTAGATAGAGGGGTGGACACTTGGTAGCAAATTTTTCAGAAATAGATGCCTAAATCGAGAAATGGTCTTTGCAAACATTATATTTAAAAGACCTGTTTAACGATAACCCACTTGATGGGTTAGTAGAAAAAAACAATGACGGTCTGACAGACAGACACACATAGCGAAACTATAAGGTTTTTTTTTTACTACTGTACCTTTAAGAGGATTGTGTAGCTGTAAATTTCCATACAATTATTTATTCCAATTTATTATTATGATCCTTGGTGAGTCGAAATAAAAATATTTTATTTATTTTTATGTATTTTAAAAGTTATTTGCATCTCAATATCCATATTTTTTAATGAAAAAATACCTCGAGCGTTTTATTTATTTAAGTTAAACTAAACCGAATTACCAAAAAGGAACCGTACAGCCATTAAGGTGTACCAAATCGAATGACACCAAAATTGCCACATTTCGTTAAAGTTTCGCCTCTAGGACTTGCAACTCTCTCTATCGCACAATGCAGGTTGGTAGGAAGAGCGGCGTGAAACAGATATATTTTTTGCAAATACCTACTAGTGACGCGTATAGGCACTACACACACAGTTCTCTTAGAAAAAAAAAAACGACGGGTTGCACTCTGGGAGTGCCGGCAGAAGTGAAAACTTGAATATTAACGTTGTGCATTTTTGATATTTTGGAATGGTTAGGGAATAATTTTGCACGAATTGCTTTAATTATCAGTATAAAATATTTCAAATCTTTTCTGAACCACAGTCTGTCACCAATGTCACAAGCATGACCAAATTCATTTTCAAATACACAGCAGTATGGCCACTACACAGACGGTCGAGCCATCAGCTGTCACCATCCATGGATGCGCGTAGCACGCTGTAACATAAACACACACGAACATTCGCGCAAGCGCCCTGCGCCGTCTTACGAATTTTCGATCAGGCCACGTGTCCTGACGCGAGTTTAACATTTTTTACCCATTCCAAAAAAAGTGCACAACGCCGCTAAAGAAGTTTTCACTTCAAAAGTATGCTCGTCTCGCTAAGAAAAGAAATTTGGTGGTACAAACACAACGGACTAGAAAAATGATTGTGTCTTATGGGTACTCACTTTAATTAAGTAAGTGAAGACTTTTTCAATATAATGAGTATGTTAATTTGCATTCCCCAGGGATATCACAACAACCCAGAAGAAACTGCCAAATTATTTTCAGAGGACGGATGGTTCAAAACTGGTGATATCCTGTACAGAGACGAGAATGATAACTACTTCTTCTGCGACAGACAGAAACTTCTGATGAAGTACATGAACCACCAGGTAATTAGCTTATGTGTGGCCTCTGATATAGAAGATATATATTATTTCTTCCATTTCTTATAGTCTAGGAAAAAATAAAACCGGCCAAGTGCGTTACGTACCATTATCTGTAAAAATCTAGTCTTTTGTATGGGAGCCCTCCTTAAATATTTATTTGACTTTATTTTTTTATTTATTAATAAAATAAAAATACAACTGAGTATTTTGCGAATTTTTCAAGTGCCTACCTGTTAATTGCTATTGTTGATATCGAGCAAAAAAAATTGCGATTGTTGTATGGGAGCCCCCCTTAAATATTTGTTTTATTATTAGTATTTATTGTTATAGCGGCAACAGAAACACATAATTTGTGAAATTTTCAACTGTCTAGCTATCGCGGTTCTTGAGATACAGCCTGGTGACAGACAGGCGGACAGACGGACAGACAGCGAAGTCTTAGTAATAGGGTCCCGTTTTTACCCTTTGAGTACGGAACCCTAAAAACTTAGAATGTACGAGATGTTTCTCTTTCCACGCGGATTGTACAAGCCGATCGAGAGAATGGGCGAGAATAAGCGATGCGCCAAAGAAACCTATCACTATTTTTGACTCCTTTATCCATCTTCTCGCTCACGATCACGCTAAAAGTGGCCTTGAGGCCGTGGATTCTGTCTTCTAAGAGCCAAAATGAACGGTCTGTTCTATTAGGAATAAAAAATGTATGGTGATATTATGATGATGATGATTATTGATCGATCATACAACCTTACCTATTGGTATATATAACTTTCTAATGTTCTCTCTAGTCTACGCTATAGGGACAACAATAGATTAAGTTGTGAGTTCTGAGGCAATAATGCTAACAATAGCTACTCAAAATTTACGACTATCTACGCCATCACGTCTTTTCGAACGGGATAGATAGTCTAGAGTCTAGGGCTGTAGTAAGACCCAAAAACAATTTTAACAAAATTGGGGGCGATGGCTAGCCGCATCATTTATTGACATGATTCAAATTTTCGCCCAATCTCCGAGAAGCAGTAAGTTTTAACTTTTCTCCCAAATGGGAGATATTAAATAAAGATAAGATAAAATTTCTTTATTGCAACCAACTAAGTATAATAATAATCAAAAATGAAAAATAGTTTATTCAGTACTTAAATTTACAATTTGTCTGAAAGTCGATGGAAATCACTTTTAAGCATATGGATAATTATGCTTGTGTTAGTGATACCCGCTTTATATACAATTTTTTTACTATTTATAAAACTGTATGACATTACATAAACCAAGTTGTATTAACATTGTTAGATAATAAATATTTAAAAATAATTATTGAATTAATTAATTGTTATTAGTCAAGATAATTAAGATAATTACATTGTTTGGTTATTAAATTCTAATAATACCTACTATTTAGTTACAAATTTGAATAGAACTGTATACATAATAGAATTATTACGTAACAAATAAACACAATTAAAAGGAATTATATTATATATCACATGTTAGTAAATTATTTAAAAAAATACTAAGGTTACTGTGTATCTCTAGGATATTATTTTATGAAAGCTTCAGTTTCGTCATAGTTTCCTACCTTTTAATAACGTTGTAAGCGATTTTTTACAGGCCCGTTTTGTACTGGGATAGATATCCAATAGTGTATTTACATTGTTATATAAGTAAGCCAATCGACTGGTGTATTGTCTTTTGGCATACTTACTCTTAAAGGAAACAGTCGGTGCCACATAATTTTTTCTTCTCCGCGTTAACTCAGAGGCATCGTATGGCAGTCTCTTGTGAAGTCTCAGTATTATTTTTAATATGTAGAGTTTCCTTACCGTACATTTACCGTACCTTACCGTGAGTTAAAGTACATTAAAAATATATTAGATACAATACAAAGGCTTATCAATCAATAAAGCGATTTCTTCCAGCCAACCTTTGGGTAAAGAAAACTATAAAAGATGTGCGGGGGGGTTTGGCATACTATAACATATAAACGAATAATAAAGTAATACATATAAAATACATAAATTATAAAATTGATAACATAGTTTTCGAATGCAAGAAGAAAATTTATCTAGAATTATAAATATTAATAGTTCCAATAAAGTAAATTCAAATAAATTTATATTTTAGATTTCTCCGACTGAATTAGAGAATGTGATTCGCGGACATCCGGGAGTTCAAGATGTGATTGTGACTGGCAGAGCAGACCCCACGGTTGGGGATTTGGCGGTAGCTTGTGTGGTGCCTCGCCCGGGATGGGACGTGAAGGAGCAGGAAATCAAAGATTTGGTGAAGGGTAAGCATTAATGAACGCAGTGAAAAAGAAATCACTTATTTTTGAAAATAAATATTATCATCCTCCTTATCTACTGCATCTTTTTACTATCAGAATCGTACTTGGCCAAAGCAGCTAGAGGAATTGGCATAATAAATATATGACATTTTTAGGCAATCGATAAAAAAGGGAAATAGAAAATAAAATACGGGAATGCAATGAATAATAACCTTAAAATCTATTTGATGATAAAATCAAGAAGAACTTACACGCTGACCACATGTTCATAAGATGTATAAATATTCTCTAGTTTCAAAAATACTGGCGTTGATATGTTATGACTTTATGACTCGATAGTGCTCTCCTCTTAGAAAATGTTAACCAGGCAGGACAACTATTATAATGGATCATCATCATCATCATCATGATTTCAGCCGCTAAATACCCGCAGGTAAATTGGTTTTTTTTCTTTTTACAGAAAACCTCTCAGAATCCAAGCAGTTACGAGGAGGCGTCATATTTCTAAAAGAAATGCCGCTGCTGGCAACTAGTAAAATCGACCGCCAGAAATTGAAGAATATGGTTAATAGTTAAGGTCATCATACCTTGGAGAAGTGGATGTTAGTGGCCTCATTTGAAATAAATTGTTTAATTGTAAATATGGTGATAATTTATATTTTGCTCTCAGGCATTAGCAACACCTTTAATCAACGCTTTAGTCTAGTCTATTTAGCTGTAAAATAAGTTTTTGCCAAATGTGGTCACTTTTGGCAGAAACTAAAATCATGATACTGTCGACGGTTGTTCATAAAATGTTAAAGTTAATCTAAAGCCTGAGGGTTTCTTCCATGCTGATCCATGCTTATTCCGCCTTCTCTTCCACAGTCTCTCTCGATAAAGGCTTGATAGTATGTATGTAATCATATAAAAATAAAATATTTAGCTATTCGATTTCGAGAAACGAGATATACTTAAGCCGTCTTATTATAAAACGCAGATTTACTTTGTTAGTAGGTTAAAACAATTTTTCGACCAAATCAAGTTGACATCTAGTAATATGCCATTGTCTCATATTGGTCGGATAATGGTTTAAACCTAGTAACAAAGTTAGTCTTCGTTTTATAACAAGACGGAAGTAGATAAAAAAAAGCCGACTACAGAAAAATTCGTACTAAAAAGTATTTATCCAGTTAATCCATATTATGATTATGCGGGCCACGCGCTATGTAATTAGGGTTCCGTAGTTGCGAATGCTAACTTTAAGTTCATGCCACTAAAAACGTCAAAAATCTAATTTTCTATTAAATTTGTATGAAATTTTCCTTTTACGAGAACATTTTATTAGTTGGTTACATATAATTTTTAATTTAAACTAAAACTTAGGTCTTTAGTTGGCATCCTTTTAAGTATCTTCAATACCTATGATACAAAGAAATTTAAGATTAATAAAACGTCAATCAAATGATTCACATTTAAGAAAACCTCTAAACTCGCATTAAACTCTTTAACAGAAACAATTACTGCAATTAGAAATAAAAAAGCTCAAAGTATCAATTTCGACGCGTCGTCTTGGATTACGCAGTACCCAAAGTTTGTTGCCCTCAAGCGTTCGCGTGACCCCGCCGTTCCCTACTCGATTTTAAACCTTATTTACGCTACCTAAAGTATACTTTTGTATGCCGAGCGCCCGCTACTAACGCCGAGGTCATACCGTATTATAAGCACTATGTGTGCGCGGCACACGGGCACATGACATTTTGATACTTTGTTTATTTTTCTTAGTTTTAATTTTGCAACTACGGAACCCATACACTATGCGTGGCCAGGCACGCACTTGACCAGTTATTTTCTATTTAGAAACCTGTGATAATAATAGTTTTATTATTACCATTTAAAGATACCTGATAAAAGTACAACGCCTCGTAATATTGCGCCCACCGAGGGTTCCGTACTCTATTTAGCTTGAGCCAATGAGCCCTTCACATCCCGTGACATTCTTAACTCACATGAAAATTGGATCCCTATTTCGTGCATACCTAAAGAGCCTATTTGTTTTGTATTTAATTACAAATGTTAAGACTTTTCCTGTACTTGTAGTATAAAATGACATTACTGGCTTTTTATTCTAGGGTCTAGGTCTGTGGTTCTAGGTCAACGTTCCCAATAAATATATAGTCAATGAGTACCCGAGAGAGTGTCGAAATGAAAGTTTTTTGCAGCATAAACGGCCTTATCTTTGTATTTAGTTACAAATGTATAGTTTTCAGACTTTTCCATGTACTTGTAGTAGGTATAAGACGATACTATTTGCCGAATTTCTTAGTTGTACATGGAAAGTTCTCTATGAATTTTAACTCCTATAAGAGTGTCAATATGTAGGTTTTGTGCGGCATAAACGACCCCATCTTTTTTAGGTTAACTTAAAAGTTGGATTTTTTACAGCTTCAGGTGACTGTAGACTTGAGTATATCGTTTTAATTTCAATTTTATACCTCTACGCGTTCCCGAGATAGAGTCTTGACAGACAGACGTACAACAAAGTGATCCTATAAGGGTTCCGTTTTTGTCCTTTTGACGTATTGAAAACCCTAAAACATTTATCACCAAGCATTCGTGCTGACAGCCGACAGTCAACAGCCATATCATCTTCCATTAGCTCGAATTCAAGTGTAAAAGATACTCGTAAGTGTTTAAAAATGGGTGATATTAATTTTTATAACAACTTTCAACTGAGATACCCGAGTGACGAGGTGCATTGGTACTGGGATGAGTTGACATCTAAAATTGTAGCTGAGAGTGGAATACCTACAGATAACCACCACTTGGGAAAGATTTTACTAAAAGTTTTACGGGACAACCCTCAGAATATTTGTCAAGTAAGTTGTCGCGTTTTTTCTGGACGCTTTTTCATCCAATTAACTTCAAGGGGGTCAGGGGTAAGATTATGTAAACAGACTCATAATTTTCCCGGGAGTGACGTTTTTCCCAAAGGAAAGAGTATGAAAATATTTCTTCAGGTTTGGCAAAGTGCGTACCATATTGAAGTAACAACGTACAATCAAATGGTGTTTAAAATGCTTGTTTGTTTGTAATAACCTTTATTGCAAAAAAAATATGTACATACGTATAAAAAAACAACGATACGAAAGAGCAAATATACATAGGTGGACTTATCTCGTGTAGGGATCTCTTCCAGACAACCTGCGATAGATTGAGAGTATAAGAGAATACCTCTATTATATTCGTATGAGAATTCTTTACTCATAGGTACTTGTATTTGGATATTTTTATTACCAGATTGACGGCCCTACTGGCCAGTCTTACACTAACCGCCAAGTCCTAGAGAAGTCAGTCAGATGCGCCACAGCCTACAGGATTCTGGGGCTCAAGAAAGGGGACGTTGCTCTCATACTGGGCCCCAACCACTTGGACGGGACAATACCATTTTTTGCCGGCTTTTACAACGGCGTTATAGTGGCCTGGATTGACAGGACTCTTCGAACGAGTAAGTACCTTTACATACTAATAAGGTTGATTTTGAAGTCATAAAATCTAAATCACTAATAGAACACAAATCGGAAAAAGTAACACTTAGCTCCTTCACTATCATCCACAGATTCAGCGGGCTGATAGGCTCGCCCGTTGACTATGACTTTTATTTTTTAATCTGTCCAAATATAAGTAAGTTAAGCATTTTAAATCCGATGGAAGGGGAAACTGTCAAGTAACAGAAAAAGGATGCACGTATAGCGATCTTGACGTCACGCTATTAGGTCTCGCGCGTACGACAGAGATAGTGAGATGACCCCACCACGATCCCACTCTTATATGTGTAATGTTAATTATTACTCCATTAAATAACGAATTTTATTGCTTATAAAAAAATATTTATTCTGTGGTTTTTTGTATTTACAAGACCGAAGCCCGCGACTTCATTCACTGGACTTTATGTCTCCGGAAAATGCTCATCAGGCTGAACATCTATTTCTAAGGCGTCATTTTTATATTTCTAATAGTTTAGCTGGACCATTATGGTTCTACATCAGGTGTTCCATTTTCCAAAATCAATTACACCCTATATGTTGCCCAGGCTTAAAGCTATATAAAATAAATGGCCAAGTGCGAGTCGGACTCGCGCACGAAGGGTTCTTTATCATTATCTATAAAAATCAAGTTTTTTGTATGGCAGCCCCCCTTAAATATTTATTGACCGAGCGAGCGAAGCGAGCAAGGTCTACAATTCAAGTTGGGGCGAAAAACACATTGTTTGTATGTATGTTTGTATGTATGTTTGTATGTATGTATATATGTTCCACGATAACTCTCGAACCGTTGAACTAATTTTGATGATATTAAGAATGAGTGTAGCAACGATTCATAGAATTTTTAAGTTCGTTTGGCATCAAAATCGGTTCAGCCGTTTCTGAGATAAACGCATTTTTGTGAAAATAATTATTGGTCTATAACTTCCGAACCGTTAATCAGATTGGGGTGAAACTTGTCATGTCACGAGATAGTATTACTATATCTAACCTAATAAAATATTTTTGGTCATTATGCAATTCTTTGAGGAAAAGTAAACTCAAAGAAATTATTACTATAGGACATTATTAGCTTATGCGCGTTGTAGAAATGGATTAAATTAAACAGCACCATCTAGCGGATTCTTGAAGAATTAATAGGCATGTTATTTGGGGTATACCAAGATGTTATCAAACTGATTTTCGCTTATATTTATATGTTTATAGGTAAAATGCTATCGTATCTTATACCTTTAAGCGAGCAATTCTTTAATATTTATATATTTATAAATTTCTGTGATCTCGAAAACAGCTGTAACGATTTCGCTGAAAATTGGTATATGGGGGTTTTTGAGGGTAAACAATCGATCTAGATTAGTCTTATGTTTGGGAAAACGCGTGTTTTCGAGTTTTCATGCATTTTTCTTTCCTCGCAGAATATGGACCGCTAGAAAGAGTGTTACGGGTTCGAATCCCACTCGGTGATTTACTTTTGTTTTTTTTTATGTTCAAGTTTATATATAATATTTTATTTTTTATTGTTTTAAGACAAGTTTAAAAAATGTAGTAAATGCTTGAGATGTAACCGAGCAAAGCTCGGTGGCCCAGGTACTAATGATGATGAATTGAGTTTGCATTTTAAATTTCCTATGTAACTTATTTAAGATTGCTATATATTTGCAGGCAAACCCGTGCCTTGAGTTCATTCAAATGACGATAACTTTTTTTAGGGAGTGCCTCCGCTGCCAGCGCCGGCTCCTAAAATATCACTAATGGGAACCGGCGGTTATACTGCATTATTTTCAGTTTTAGCTTAGTTTGATTGATTACTAAATTTAACAATTTTGTTGAGCAAACTTTGGTTCAATCGTTATCGCTGCTTGTCTGTGATTCTGAAGTAGTATTAGTGATTATGCTTCGAACTAAAAAGAGATCAGCGTCAACCAAAGCCCGCGAAGTAGCTTGACGTAGAGAGTTAGAAACTAATGAGAAGCGGCATGAGCATCTTTCGCAACTAAAGGAAGTTGCCAGTACCTCTCGTGCCAATGAGAGCTCATCAATCGCTTAAATCAAGAAATCTTTCCCAACGTAAAAGGGAGCTTCGTCAGCAAGAAAATTCGGCCGAACGCCTCTAAAGCTTGTGTTTACAGCGTGAGCACGCAAGGGAAGTAATAGAGCATGAACTATTCCCTGAACTTTACGCGCTTGCACTCAATTCGTGAGGACGCTGTGGAGGTTCGAGAGGAAGAATCTTCACCAGAACACGGATTCCATTCCACCCATGATCCGATCGCGGAAGACTGGCCAAGTTTCATGCCCACGTACGCAATTTTCACTGGCATTTGCCTAGGCAGTAACTGTGCACAAATCGCAAGGACTTTGAATAAAGTAGTCGTAGATATTGGCATAAAAGAGTTGGCGACCGGGTGTACAATCGTACATACGTTGCTCTTTCAAGTTCGAAACGTCTCACGGATATAGTATTTGATCCAGGTTCTAAATTAATTCGTTTTGAAAAAAAATGAACTTATCAGCTCAGAATAGAAGAAGAAAGAAGGTTGTAAAATCTGAAAAAAAAACACAGTTTTACTGGGTATTAAAATTCATTTTAATCTGGGGGCACGAGAATGCCAAGACGAGCCTAGCGGAGCGCAAGGGCACTACCTACCTTTTCTTGAAATGTTTCGTCGTTTTTTTGAACTCTCATAACTTTGGTTTGGATGATGCTAAATAGTTAAAAATTTCAAGATATATTGACACCAATACAGTCATTAAAAATACAAAATGTGAATGTCGTAGCTATTATACTTTAGATTTTACTTTACTTAATGTCTGAAAGCCCCCGATTTCGTCACTGAAGTCCTAGAACGCTGAAATTTGGTATGTAAGCTAATATTACTACAAAAACAACAAAAAAAAACAAACCTAACCTTTCCCCTCGGAATAGGAGGTGGAAGTTTGTAGACGTGTGGCTTGGCCGTTTTATTTCACACACGGTAAGGGCGCATAGATCAAGAATCTTGGCTCTACACGAGATCTGACCACTTTTTCATAGATTTTGATTAAGGTGTAGTGTAGAGCTTGTAGGTTTAGAGCGTGTAGTCTTCAGAGCTTGGCTTTATACGAGATCTGATAACTTTTTCACAGGGCAAGCTGTGTAGACTCGTCTTGGCAACATTTTTACATGAAAATGTTTTTGGTGGGATTCTATTTTGGAATAATAATCGCGAGGTCTAAGTTCGCGGCGAACCACTAGTTAAGTTCGTTTGGCATCAAAATCGGTTCAGCCGTTTCTGAGATAAACGCATTTTTGTGAAAATAATTATTGGTCTATAACTTCCGAACCGTTAATCAGATTGGGGTGAAACTTGTCATGTCACGAGATAGTATTACTATATCTAACCTAATAAAATATTTTTGGTCATTATGCAATTCTTTGAGGAAAAGTAAACTCAAAGAAATTATTACTATAGGACATTATTAGCTTATGCGCGTTGTAGAAATGGATTAAATTAAACAGCACCATCTAGCGGATTCTTGAAGAATTAATAGGCATGTTATTTGGGGTATACCAAGATGTTATCAAACTGATTTTCGCTTATATTTATATGTTTATAGGTAAAATGCTATCGTATCTTATACCTTTAAGCGAGCAATTCTTTAATATTTATATATTTATAAATTTCTGTGATCTCGAAAACAGCTGTAACGATTTCGCTGAAAATTGGTATATGGGGGTTTTTGAGGGTAAACAATCGATCTAGATTAGTCTTATGTTTGGGAAAACGCGTGTTTTCGAGTTTTCATGCATTTTTCTTTCCTCGCAGAATATGGACCGCTAGAAAGAGTGTTACGGGTTCGAATCCCACTCGGTGATTTACTTTTGTTTTTTTTTATGTTCAAGTTTATATATAATATTTTATTTTTTATTGTTTTAAGACAAGTTTAAAAAATGTAGTAAATGCTTGAGATGTAACCGAGCAAAGCTCGGTGGCCCAGGTACTAATGATGATGAATTGAGTTTGCATTTTAAATTTCCTATGTAACTTATTTAAGATTGCTATATATTTGCAGGCAAACCCGTGCCTTGAGTTCATTCAAATGACGATAACTTTTTTTAGGGAGTGCCTCCGCTGCCAGCGCCGGCTCCTAAAATATCACTAATGGGAACCGGCGGTTATACTGCATTATTTTCAGTTTTAGCTTAGTTTGATTGATTACTAAATTTAACAATTTTGTTGAGCAAACTTTGGTTCAATCGTTATCGCTGCTTGTCTGTGATTCTGAAGTAGTATTAGTGATTATGCTTCGAACTAAAAAGAGATCAGCGTCAACCAAAGCCCGCGAAGTAGCTTGACGTAGAGAGTTAGAAACTAATGAGAAGCGGCATGAGCATCTTTCGCAACTAAAGGAAGTTGCCAGTACCTCTCGTGCCAATGAGAGCTCATCAATCGCTTAAATCAAGAAATCTTTCCCAACGTAAAAGGGAGCTTCGTCAGCAAGAAAATTCGGCCGAACGCCTCTAAAGCTTGTGTTTACAGCGTGAGCACGCAAGGGAAGTAATAGAGCATGAACTATTCCCTGAACTTTACGCGCTTGCACTCAATTCGTGAGGACGCTGTGGAGGTTCGAGAGGAAGAATCTTCACCAGAACACGGATTCCATTCCACCCATGATCCGATCGCGGAAGACTGGCCAAGTTTCATGCCCACGTACGCAATTTTCACTGGCATTTGCCTAGGCAGTAACTGTGCACAAATCGCAAGGACTTTGAATAAAGTAGTCGTAGATATTGGCATAAAAGAGTTGGCGACCGGGTGTACAATCGTACATACGTTGCTCTTTCAAGTTCGAAACGTCTCACGGATATTGTATTTGATCCAGGTTCTAAATTAATTCGTTTTGAAAAAAAATGAACTTATCAGCTCAGAATAGAAGAAGAAAGAAGGTTGTAAAATCTGAAAAAAAAACACAGTTTTACTGGGTATTAAAATTCATTTTAATCTGGGGGCACGAGAATGCCAAGACGAGCCTAGCGGAGCGCAAGGGCACTACCTACCTTTTCTTGAAATGTTTCGTCGTTTTTTTGAACTCTCATAACTTTGGTTTGGATGATGCTAAATAGTTAAAAATTTCAAGATATATTGACACCAATACAGTCATTAAAAATACAAAATGTGAATGTCGTAGCTATTATACTTTAGATTTTACTTTACTTAATGTCTGAAAGCCCCCGATTTCGTCACTGAAGTCCTAGAACGCTGAAATTTGGTATGTAAGCTAATATTACTACAAAAACAACAAAAAAAAACAAACCTAACCTTTCCCCTCGGAATAGGAGGTGGAAGTTTGTAGACGTGTGGCTTGGCCGTTTTATTTCACACACGGTAAGGGCGCATAGATCAAGAATCTTGGCTCTACACGAGATCTGACCACTTTTTCATAGATTTTGATTAAGGTGTAGTGTAGAGCTTGTAGGTTTAGAGCGTGTAGTCTTCAGAGCTTGGCTTTATACGAGATCTGATAACTTTTTCACAGGGCAAGCTGTGTAGACTCGTCTTGGCAACATTTTTACATGAAAATGTTTTTGGTGGGATTCTATTTTGGAATAATAATCGCGAGGTCTAAGTTCGCGGCGAACCACTAGTTAAGTTCGTTTGGCATCAAAATCGGTTCAGCCGTTTCTGAGATAAACGCATTTTTGTGAAAATAATTATTGGTCTATAACTTCCGAACCGTTAATCAGATTGGGGTGAAACTTGTCATGTCACGAGATAGTATTACTATATCTAACCTAATAAAATATTTTTGGTCATTATGCAATTCTTTGAGGAAAAGTAAACTCAAAGAAATTATTACTATAGGACATTATTAGCTTATGCGCGTTGTAGAAATGGATTAAATTAAACAGCACCATCTAGCGGATTCTTGAAGAATTAATAGGCATGTTATTTGGGGTATACCAAGATGTTATCAAACTGATTTTCGCTTATATTTATATGTTTATAGGTAAAATGCTATCGTATCTTATACCTTTAAGCGAGCAATTCTTTAATATTTATATATTTATAAATTTCTGTGATCTCGAAAACAGCTGTAACGATTTCGCTGAAAATTGGTATATGGGGGTTTTTGAGGGTAAACAATCGATCTAGATTAGTCTTATGTTTGGGAAAACGCGTGTTTTCGAGTTTTCATGCATTTTTCTTTCCTCGCAGAATATGGACCGCTAGAAAGAGTGTTAGGGGTTCGAATCCCACTCGGTGATTTACTTTTGTTTTTTTTTATGTTCAAGTTTATATATAATATTTTATTTTTTATTGTTTTAAGACAAGTTTAAAAAATGTAGTAAATGCTTGAGATGTAACCGAGCAAAGCTCGGTGGCCCAGGTACTAATGATGATGAATTGAGTTTGCATTTTAAATTTCCTATGTAACTTATTTAAGATTGCTATATATTTGCAGGCAAACCCGTGCCTTGAGTTCATTCAAATGACGATAACTTTTTTTAGGGAGTGCCTCCGCTGCCAGCGCCGGCTCCTAAAATATCACTAATGGGAACCGGCGGTTATACTGCATTATTTTCAGTTTTAGCTTAGTTTGATTGATTACTAAATTTAACAATTTTGTTGAGCAAACTTTGGTTCAATCGTTATCGCTGCTTGTCTGTGATTCTGAAGTAGTATTAGTGATTATGCTTCGAACTAAAAAGAGATCAGCGTCAACCAAAGCCCGCGAAGTAGCTTGACGTAGAGAGTTAGAAACTAATGAGAAGCGGCATGAGCATCTTTCGCAACTAAAGGAAGTTGCCAGTACCTCTCGTGCCAATGAGAGCTCATCAATCGCTTAAATCAAGAAATCTTTCCCAACGTAAAAGGGAGCTTCGTCAGCAAGAAAATTCGGCCGAACGCCTCTAAAGCTTGTGTTTACAGCGTGAGCACGCAAGGGAAGTAATAGAGCATGAACTATTCCCTGAACTTTACGCGCTTGCACTCAATTCGTGAGGACGCTGTGGAGGTTCGAGAGGAAGAATCTTCACCAGAACACGGATTCCATTCCACCCATGATCCGATCGCGGAAGACTGGCCAAGTTTCATGCCCACGTACGCAATTTTCACTGGCATTTGCCTAGGCAGTAACTGTGCACAAATCGCAAGGACTTTGAATAAAGTAGTCGTAGATATTGGCATAAAAGAGTTGGCGACCGGGTGTACAATCGTACATACGTTGCTCTTTCAAGTTCGAAACGTCTCACGGATATTGTATTTGATCCAGGTTCTAAATTAATTCGTTTTGAAAAAAAATGAACTTATCAGCTCAGAATAGAAGAAGAAAGAAGGTTGTAAAATCTGAAAAAAAAACACAGTTTTACTGGGTATTAAAATTCATTTTAATCTGGGGGCACGAGAATGCCAAGACGAGCCTAGCGGAGCGCAAGGGCACTACCTACCTTTTCTTGAAATGTTTCGTCGTTTTTTTGAACTCTCATAACTTTGGTTTGGATGATGCTAAATAGTTAAAAATTTCAAGATATATTGACACCAATACAGTCATTAAAAATACAAAATGTGAATGTCGTAGCTATTATACTTTAGATTTTACTTTACTTAATGTCTGAAAGCCCCCGATTTCGTCACTGAAGTCCTAGAACGCTGAAATTTGGTATGTAAGCTAATATTACTACAAAAACAACAAAAAAAAAACAAACCTAACCTTTCCCCTCGGAATAGGAGGTGGAAGTTTGTAGACGTGTGGCTTGGCCGTTTTATTTCACACACGGTAAGGGCGCATAGATCAAGAATCTTGGCTCTACACGAGATCTGACCACTTTTTCATAGATTTTGATTAAGGTGTAGTGTAGAGCTTGTAGGTTTAGAGCGTGTAGTCTTCAGAGCTTGGCTTTATACGAGATCTGATAACTTTTTCACAGGGCAAGCTGTGTAGACTCGTCTTGGCAACATTTTTACATGAAAATGTTTTTGGTGGGATTCTATTTTGGAATAATAATCGCGAGGTCTAAGTTCGCGGCGAACCACTAGTACTACAAAAACAACAAAAAAAAAACAAACCTAACCTTTCCCCTCGGAATAGGAGGTGGAAGTTTGTAGACGTGTGGCTTGGCCGTTTTATTTCACACACGGTAAGGGCGCATAGATCAAGAATCTTGGCTCTACACGAGATCTGACCACTTTTTCATAGATTTTGATTAAGGTGTAGTGTAGAGCTTGTAGGTTTAGAGCGTGTAGTCTTCGGAGCTTGGCTTTATACGAGATCTGATAACTTTTTCACAGGGCAAGCTGTGTAGACTCGTCTTGGCAACATTTTTACATGAAAATGTTTTTGGTGGGATTCTATTTTGGAATAATAATCGCGAGGTCTAAGTTTGCGGCGAACCACTAGTTAGTAAGAGCTATATAGAATATAACTGCCTCCATGGTGTAGTGGGTAGAGCGTTCGGCTCATACCCGGAGGTCGCGGGTTCGATTCCCGGCGGGGGCAACGACTTTGTGTTGTTGTCCTTGTTTGGTTAGGACATTAGGCTGATCACCTAATTGTCTGATAAGTAAGATGATCCGTGCTTCGGAGGGCACGTCAAGCCGTCGGTCCCGGTCACTGTCTTTGACATTGGTCGGTACCTAAAAACAAATCTCTGACACTAGTGTTAGTCACTAACACACAAGATAAAAAGAAGAAGAAGAGCAAAGAATGCGGATGTTTTTCACTCACTTGAATTCTTGAACGGAACCTTGTCCTCCATATGTGTCTAAGAATTCCGAAAAATTCATATAAGTCTCATTTTCATCAAATGTAACAATACGAGTCTTCAGCTTGGCATCCTCCAAAGCTTGTTGGATTTCACCAGCTTTCCCGCTTTGGCAGAAAATTATCTTCGGCTCAGTTGTGATGAAAAGGCTTGAGAGTTCCTCTACGACAATTAGGTATGTAAGTTTTGTGTAAATTACTTTATCCCTACTTATATCTTGTACATAAAAATCTGAAAAACCTATTTATTTCAATAGTACAATAGGAAACTCTTAAACAACTGTTTATTTGTCTTTTTTTAACCATTGTCACTCGTTGTCACTATTGTTCATTATACTCTAATATCTACTTCTTTGCTATCTTTGCTTAGCTTCCTCATTCATCATCATCATTTCAGCAGCATTACGTCCACTGCTGATGGACATAAACCGCTCCCAAGGATTTCCAAATGACCGATCTAGAGCAGTTCCATCCAGCGCCTTCAAGCGACCTTGGTCAGGTCGGCAGACCACAATTTGGATAGGTTTCCTACGCTTCACTTGCCAATACGTGGTCGCCATTCGAGAACCTTTTTGCCCCATCGGCCAACGGTTCGTCGCGCTATGTGTCCCGCCCACTGCCATTTCAACGAGCTAATCCGCTGGGCTATGTCAGTGACTTTAGTTCTCCTACGAATTTCCTCATTTTCGATTCGATCACATAGAGAAATATTCTAGCATAGACCTCTCCATAGCCCATTGCATGACCTTGAGCCTTTTTATGAGAACCATAGTAAGGGCCAAAAGAGCCGAAAGATTATGACTTTAGTATGCCTCGTGGTTTCAAGCAGATGATATCGTAGGAGGCGACTTAAGAAATACAAGCTAAACAAAGCTTATAAACATCAATGAGACCTCTCCAACCCTTCTGGCCAGCGTGGAGAGTGTAGGCGAAGTCCTCTGGCTGCTTTGGATTTTATACCTTCAGAAGGTTGTCTTCTCTTAAAATTTTACTTTACCGATTGGTAATTTCCGAAACTATTCAAATGCTGGAAATATTTTAAGTTATGAAAAATTGCAACACTAAATTTGAAAACTATTGGAAACCGAAAAAAACTATTTTTTAAGAACAAAATTTTTCCAGCCCAGACAGTATCAATATCCTTTGAATATATCCACTGATGGCCTTCAGTGTCTGTGTATTTTTTTATTATTTAGATAGCGAGTTAAGAAAAGATAATGTCTGTTGCCACGTAAACATAACCATAGTTATCTACCTACCGATGCTATCTATACTACATATAATAAAACAGAAAAAAAATGTGTCTGTACATTGAATATATTTCCAAAATAAAATAAAGGGGCGATGCAGACATAATAATAGAGTAAGAATTTAAAAAAAATGTCTGTCTATCTGTTTGTATACGCTAATCTCCAGAAATACTGGACAGATTCGAATGAAACTTATTTTTTAGGGTTCCGTACCCAAAGGGTAAAAACGGAAGCCTATTACTAAGACTTCGTCGTCTGTCCGTCTGTCTTTCACCAGGCTGTATCTCAAGAACCGCGATAGCTAGAGAGTTGAAATTTTCACAAATTATGTATTTCTGTTGCCGCTATAACAGCAAATACTAAAAACAAAATAAAATAAATATTTAAGGGGCTTCCATACAACAAACGCGATTTTTTGCCCTTTTTTGCCCGATATCAATAATGGCAACAGGTAGGCACTTGGAATATTCACAAAATACTGTTGTATTTTTATTTTAATAATAAATAAAAAAAATTAAATAAAACTAGTGGTTCGCCGCGAACTTAGACCTCGCGATTATTATTCCAAAATAGAATCCTACCAAAAACATTTTCATGTAAAAATGTTGCCAAGACGAGTCTACACAGCTTGCCCTGTGAAAAAGTTATCAGATCTCGTATAAAGCCAAGCTCTGAAGACTACACGCTCTAAACCTACAAGCTCTACACTACACCTTAATCAAAATCTATGAAAAAGTGGTCAGATCTCGTGTAGAGCCAAGATTCTTGATCTATGCGCCCTTACCGTGTGTGAAATAAAACGGCCAAGCCACACGTCTACAAACTTCCACCTCCTATTCCGAGGGGAAAGGTTAGGTTTGTTTTTTTTTGTTGTTTTTGTAGTAATATTAGCTTACATACCAAATTTCAGCGTTCTAGGACTTCAGTGACGAAATCGGGGGCTTTCAGACATTAAGTAAAATAAAATCTAAAGTATAATAGCTACGACATTCACATTTTGTATTTTTAATGACTGTATTGGTGTCAATATATCTTGAAATTTTTAACTATTTAGCATCATCCAAACCAAAGTTATGAGAGTTCAAAAAAACGACGAAACATTTCAAGAAAAGGTAGGTAGTGCCCTTGCGCTCCGCTAGGCTCGTCTTGGCATTCTCGTGCCCCCAGATTAAAATGAATTTTAATACCCAGTAAAACTGTGTTTTTTTTTCAGATTTTACAACCTTCTTTCTTCTTCTATTCTGAGCTGATAAGTTCATTTTTTTTCAAAACGAATTAATTTAGAACCTGGATCAAATACAATATCCGTGAGACGTTTCGAACTTGAAAGAGCAACGTATGTACGATTGTACACCCGGTCGCCAACTCTTTTATGCCAATATCTACGACTACTTTATTCAAATTCCTTGCGATTTGTGCACAGTTACTGCCTAGGCAAATGCCAGTGAAAATTGCGTACGTGGGCATGAAACTTGGCCAGTCTTCCGCGATCGGATCATGGGTGGAATGGAATCCGTGTTCTGGTGAAGATTCTTCCTCTCGAACCTCCACAGCGTCCTCACGAATTGAGTGCAAGCGCGTAAAGTTCAGGGAATAGTTCATGCTCTATTACTTCCCTTGCGTGCTCACGCTGTAAACACAAGCTTTAGAGGCGTTCGGCCGAATTTTCTTGCTGACGAAGCTCCCTTTTACGTTGGGAAAGATTTCTTGATTTAAGCGATTGATGAGCTCTCATTGGCACGAGAGGTACTGGCAACTTCCTTTAGTTGCGAAAGATGCTCATGCCGCTTCTCATTAGTTTCTAACTCTCTACGTCAAGCTACTTCGCGGGCTTTGGTTGACGCTGATCTCTTTTTAGTTCGAAGCATAATCACTAATACTACTTCAGAATCACAGACAAGCAGCGATAACGATTGAACCAAAGTTTGCTCAACAAAATTGTTAAATTTAGTAATCAATCAAACTAAGCCAAAACTGAAAATAATGCAGTATAACCGCCGGTTCCCATTAGTGATATTTTAGGAGCCGGCGCTGGCAGCGGAGGCACTCCCTAAAAAAAGTTATCGTCATTTGAATGAACTCAAGGCACGGGTTTGCCTGCAAATATATAGCAATCTTAAATAAGTTACATAGGAAATTTAAAATGCAAACTCAATTCATCATCATTAGTACCTGGGCCACCGAGCTTTGCTCGGTTACATCTCAAGCATTTACTACATTTTTTAAACTTGTCTTAAAACAATAAAAAATAAAATATTATATATAAACTTGAACATAAAAAAAAACAAAAGTAAATCACCGAGTGGGATTCGAACCCGTAACACTCTTTCTAGCGGTCCATATTCTGCGAGGAAAGAAAAATGCATGAAAACTCGAAAACACGCGTTTTCCCAAACATAAGACTAATCTAGATCGATTGTTTACCCTCAAAAACCCCCATATACCAATTTTCAGCGAAATCGTTACAGCTGTTTTCGAGATCACAGAAATTTATAAATATATAAATATTAAAGAATTGCTCGCTTAAAGGTATAAGATACGATAGCATTTTACCTATAAACATATAAATATAAGCGAAAATCAGTTTGATAACATCTTGGTATACCCCAAATAACATGCCTATTAATTCTTCAAGAATCCGCTAGATGGTGCTGTTTAATTTAATCCATTTCTACAACGCGCATAAGCTAATAATGTCCTATAGTAATAATTTCTTTGAGTTTACTTTTCCTCAAAGAATTGCATAATGACCAAAAATATTTTATTAGGTTAGATATAGTAATACTATCTCGTGACATGACAAGTTTCACCCCAATCTGATTAACGGTTCGGAAGTTATAGACCAATAATTATTTTCACAAAAATGCGTTTATCTCAGAAACGGCTGAACCGATTTTGATGCCAAACGAACTTAAAAATTCTATGAATCGTTGCTACACTCATTCTTAATATCATCAAAATTAGTTCAACGGTTCGAGAGTTATCGTGGAACATATATACATACATACAAACATACATACAAACAATGTGTTTTTCGCCCCAACTTGAATTGTAGACCTTGCTCGCTTCGCTCGCTCGGTCAATTAACTTTTTAGAATACCCATAAGAGGCACAGATGAAACATATCTCCAATTAATTTCATTATAAGTACTATTAGTGTATCTGTATCTGAAATGTATGATTTTACAATTACAGAGCATCAAATTTCGACCCAGCTGATACGATCGGCTATCTGCTTTCAACAAGTGGATCAACTGGGGTGCCCAAGTTAGCTGCTGTAACACACAAGAACCTGTCCATCGGAGGACGTCTGGCATGGTAAATCCTCTTCGCTTTTTTAATATGAATTTACATACCTTTTTCATCGGAAGCAGTAAAGTGTTTGTACCTTCTTACTATATTTTCAGTTTTAATCCCTAGCACGAGTATTGACCCATTTTTTTTTTATTTGTTTGACATAAATAATTTTCTCCTTGGTAGATACCCTTATATTCAGCTTGGTATGGCAAAACCTAAAGAAATTGTATATATAATAAATCTAGAATAACTACGAGTAATAATAATCTCAGAAAAACGACATTCAAAACGCACATAAAGTTTATATTTCCATGAAGCTTATGTTTAAATACCTAAAGTTCTAGTATAGGTTAGAGTTTTAAAAGTTATCGGCATTCCTTTTCAACAAACTGCCAGCACAGAATTAATAATAGTATTACATACTGCCAGTATACATTGTATGTTGTAGGGTGACTATGATGTTCTAGATCAGCGTTATTCTAGACCAGACTAACAATAACTGGAAGCTAGACTGTTGTAGTGCGCTTTAAATTTCGTATTTATTCTAATAAGGATTTATCTAATTTTCAGGTCAAATTACACTCATTTTCCTACACCCACAAGGCTCATCTTTAATATAGCTCCATTGCAATGGCAGTCAGCCACTTTGATACATGTCTTTGGATTAATATTCCAAGTCCCTCGGCTGCAGACTTCTGCTGACTTGACTCCGGAGCATTTTCTCAAATTGCTAGAAACTTATAAGGTATGTTGACCGGTAGAAATGACATTCTCTTTGGCAAAGTAGTAGCCACAAATATTTCTTAGTCGACAATATGCTCGTGTCTGTGGCGGACTCCACACACATGCCAGAACACATTGTCGAAAATGGATTATAGGCTATAGCGTATAGAGCTCCGTCGCTCTCCGTTCTAGGGTTGGGCTACATTTGTCAGCATGGAACAGCACTTTTCTATGCTGCTATCCTTTTCTGTCGCTAAGAAACATCATCATCTAGAGCGAGAGAGAGCGATGAAACGAATTAGCACTGGCCGTGCTGTAGCTTATAGAGTTCCGTCGCTCTCTCACTCTGGCAAATAACAGTTCTAAGCGACAGAGAAGGATAGCAGAATGCGACACTGCTGTTCTGTGCTGACAAATGTAGCACAATCCCTACTCTGCCGTCACCATTCAGCCAAATACTGGTGACATTTTAACCATCAGCAATTTTTTTTTTAAATGTTCATGTTACTGAACTACTTTCCATAAAAACAATAATCGAAAAATAAAAAAATATATCACCTTACCTAACAAAACAGAATTTTGTATTGTATTATATCGATTTTCATTATTTTTTTATAAAAAGTATATTCAGTATCACGGACTGAACTAGCTCCAAAAATTTGGCTGGTGGTTAAAAATTTACCCTGTCAATAATATGAAAGGGACAGATCCGTAATAAATTAAACCAAGGACTATATTAGATAACAATAAAATAATGATAATAATATAACAGTCAAGAAGCAAAAAAAAAACGAAACGATGTTAAAGTCTAATTTGGTTTGACACCGAAATAGGACGACACTATCGGGCGATTGTCGTGCTATCGAGATTGGTAGCAGTGGTCACTGTCAGTCCATGCTCTCAAATTGATTCTTTGATTTCAGCCAACCTACATATTGATTAGCCCAAATCTGGTGGCGGTTTTACTAAAATCTTGCGGTAACGATTCGCAACACCTTTCCTGTTTCCATACTATTCATTTAGGAGGAGGTGCAGTGTCCAATGAGCTACTTAAACAAATCAAGGTGAGTGTGAATTAAAGACATTTATCATCATCATCATCTCTCTTCCGCCCACTGCTGAGCATAGGCCTACCAAAGACATGTAACCGACTTCATAAAAGAAGATATTTCCATTCAGGATGCAGAGCAGTTGTTTAATTGTATCCTCAAAATAAACTGATATAAAAATTATCGCCGTGTGATTTCCGGCAGAGTTGAATAGGACCATTCCAAGTCTTCCACTGGATTTTGTAGAAGGCGACTTAGGAAATACAAGTTAATAAAGCTTGTAAACATCAATGAGATCTCTCCGACCCGTCTGGCTAGCGTGGAGAGTGTAGGCCAAATCCTCTGGCTGCTTTGACCAAATATGGCTCTAGGAGTACAGAGAGGGTCGTGCTCCTGCAATGGAGAATTAAAAAACCCGATGATGCTGATAATGATGATCTACTTACTTTTAGATTCGTTTTGTTTTCTTTTTTTAGGCAATGTGCCCCAATACCACAGTTACAATTGCGTACGGTTCAAGTGAAATAGCGACCTTAGGTTTCCATTTTGCTGCCAGTCCATTGGGTACTGTCGGCAGACCAGCAGGATGTTATGAATATAGAGTGAGTATATAGCAAGTCCTGTAGTAACTGTAAGATAAAAGTAAATAACGGTTAATTATGAATCACATTATATTGCATAATAATACAAGGTGGGCCAAAAGAAATCACCCTATTGGAAAATGCTCTCATTTTTGCAAATGACCGCCAATTCCAAATCTGTTTTGACATTTGTAGACTAGACAGATACAGAATACAAGTGAACAAGCCATGGAGTGATACACTCCCCAAGAACGCAGAATAATCGTGTCTATTTTTATGCGTAACAATTCGTCTGTGGTGTTGGCGCAGCGCAAATTTCGTCGCCGATTCTTCGGCCGTCCTACACCGACTGCGCAAACACGGCGCCGTTTGGCCACCAACCTTGAAGGGTATGTGACCACACGAGACGTTGCCAAGAGTGGTCGGCCCCGGAGCGCCCGGTCTGCTGAGAATATTGCCGCTGTTGCCGAGGATGTCGAGCTGCCGCCGGAAACATCGACCAGACGCCGTGCCACGCAATTAGCCATCAGTCGGACGTCCCTAAGGCGAATTTTGGTCAAAGACCTGCGCATGTTCCCGTACAAAGTCCAGTCCGTGCATCAGCTGCTGCCTACCGACCGCCAAATGCACGTAACCTACGCCCAAGCCATCCTCAATCTTGAGGAAGAAATAAACGATTTTTCGACCAAAATCATTATGAGCGATGAGGCTCATTTCCACCTCAGCAGGTACGTGAACAAGCAAAACTATCGCTTCTGGGGCACCGAAAATCCACGAGTGATGCACGAGGAGCCATTACACCCGCTCAAGGTGACTGCATGGTGCGCTGTTCACGCTGGAGGAGTCATCGGGCTATTTTTTTCGAGAATGCCGCTGGCCAAACGACAACAGTGGACAGTGCGCGCTATAGGGCCATGTTGACCGAGTTTTTTCTGCCGCAATTGGACGAATTAGGACTGAAGGATATGTGGTTCCAACAGAACGGAGCAACTGCATACACTGCGCGAGCCACAACCGATATTCTGAAGCCGGCGATCCCGGGTCGCCTCATCTTCTCGACTTGACCAATAAAATTCTAAAGGTTCAAATAAACATAATCGAAGTTTTTCATTTAGAAAAAAAGGAGAGCCAAACAACATCGAATGACTTCTTTTGGTCCCCCTTGTATATAGGTACATATCTATATGATCTATATCTACAATATAGATAATCAGTACCTGGGCGACCAAGCTTTGCTCGGTTACATCTCAAACATTAACTATTTTTTTTTAAACTTGTCTAAAAACAATGCAACATAAAATAAAAAATATAAACTTATACATAAAAAAAAAACAAAAGTAAGTCACCGAGTGGGACTCGAACCCGTAACACTCTTTCTAGCGGTCGGTATCCTTAACCGCTGAGCTAAAAACAAGTCGTCGGCGCGACAAAAAAACTCGAAAACACGCGTTTTCCCAAACATAAAACTAATCTAGATCGATTGTTTACCCCCGAAAACCCCCATATACAAATTTTCAGCGAAATCGTTAGAGCCGTTTTCGAGATCACAGAAATTTATAAATATATATACAAAAATTGCTCGTTTAAAGGTATAAGATTTTATGGAAAGAGACGCAAAAAATGACGATTTTTGGCACGAATAATGGAGTGGTTCCATATTCTTCTCAATTTCACACACAGTAACTAGTAGTCACTAGTGTGCAGTTTTCCTGACTTATCAATTTTGCATATTATTATTATGCCCAACTTTATTAATCGCTTAATGAAGAAAATGCATGCGCATAATATATATTTTTTTAATTTTTTCAATCGATAGTTCACGTCGAGAAATATCTGCAAGAGATAAATCAGTGATGAAAAACATGTAAGTGTAATAAATATTAACAATAGCTAGTAGATTGACGATAACAACGTTAATGCGTCATTTTAAAATTCATCCAATATTTTTTGCTGTTTGGCAATATCCAAAGATATAGGAAGCTATTATAAGAATATTTTTTTAATCTCATCTACGCGAAAAACGGTGTTTTCATCCCAAAACATTTGGAGCTAAAGTTACTGCTGATTCTCTCGGGATTAAAAGTGAAAAAGAAAATCTTAAGGTATTGACACTATTGAAAACGGAACACGAGTGGAATCTATGTAAAATCAGCCAAAAGCAAAAGAATTTAGTTTTAAGGCAATAGATAAATGGCACAGATTTGGTATTTTTTTTAATTTGGAATACATATCATCGTCAACATGGATGAATGTAGGTAAAAATGTTTGTAGTAAAAATGGTCATAAGGAAAAAGGAATGAATTGAAGTAATTACAGAAGTTTTGGGTTATATTGTGTTGAACTTATTTATTTGTGTAAATTTGAATAGTTTTTCGTACGTTTAAGCCAAAAGTGACATCAAGTTTATAATTTTTATAAAAAACAATATAAATATGAACGACCACGCAAACAAAGTGTCAGCTTATGACTGAACAGTATTTTAGAAGTTGGTTCTGAAAAATGATTTCTTAGTACCTATTTCTTGAATAAAAAAGGACACTAAATAAAGGTAAATACTTGTCGGAGCTTCGATTAAGTTTTTTTTTTTTTTTATAAATAATAATCTATTTTGCTTCATATTTTGTTTTGTATCTATTTGCTACAATAGTTTTTCTCATTAATAGCGATGAAAAGTAGAGTGTGCTACTCGCGTACGGTAATATTTTTATCTCGGTTGTTATACGTAAATCCCTCGCTACGCTCGTGATTCAACTGTGGAATCCTTAATTTTGCTCTGGATTAAAAGTATTACCTTTACGCCTTGTATATTATATTCGTCGACGTTTAGAAACTTCCATGGAAACTTCTTATGAATAAATGAAGCTGTCAACGCATGTTTTTCTTTTTTGGGTACTTTCGATAACATCAGCCAGTGATGTTTATTTAACCTTTATATGAAATTACTCGTGGAAAATACATAGTACATCTTGTTTATATGGATTATAATTTATTCTATTTATGTTAAATTTATTAACTAAGGTACGCTTAGGTGACATAATAAAAGTATTAGAAAACTTTTTACGGTAAAAAGGGCATAAAATATTCTTAGTCTATGGAAAAGAGATTGCGTTGCAATTTTGTAAGACTTCCATCCCTTTTGGTTTGTTTCATTTCAGTTGGTGAATACTGAAACAAATGAGGTTATTACTGAACCCAACGTTCAAGGAGAATTATGGATGAAAGGACCAACTATTTTTAAGGTAGGTAAGTCGGTCAACCACCTACAAGCAAACAGGTGGACCCAAAGGGTCACCTCTTTTTCAACACAACCGAGCCGAAGATAATTTTCTGCCAAAGCGAGAAAGCTGGGGAAATCCAACAAGCTTTGGAGGATACGAAGCTGAAGTCTCGTATCATCACTTTTAATGAAGATGAGACTTATATGAACTTTTCGGACTTCTTGGACACATATGGAGGACAAGGTTCCGTGCAAGAATTCAAGTTAGTGAAAAACTATCCGCATTACTTTCCTTACTACTTTCACTTTATAGAATAACTAGGTGCAACAAGAGGCGTATCGAGCTTTGGAGCCCTATGGAGCGTTTTTACATTTCATTCCTTGTACCATAACAGGTTGAGAACTCAAGCCGATGTAAAGTTAACCTGGTCAGCTGGAAATACATACAAAGAGACCGCAACTTCTGCGGCTGTGGTGCATCATCGTCATCATCGTCAGGTCTTTTTGTCTCCACTGCAGGAGCACGACTCTCTTCTGGCCAGACGAGTTGGAGAAGGCCATAGTCTGTGGAGGAGTGGTGCATCTCCACATGGAGGACTGATGACTATGGCACACTTGATGAGTTGCCCAGCGCGCCTATACATCTGCACACTGTAGGACCTGTACTATGCAAGCCCTAACGCATAAACGCAGTACATGACGCTCATTACTGGGCCCAGAGAAATATTTAATTATCGCATGAACATTGACACGCTAAGAAAAAGAAGAAAAAGTACGAGAGTAGTAATAAGTAACTTAATTAACTGCCTCCCTGTCCGTAAAATGTTTTATTATATTTCCATTTTGCGCCCGGCTGGCCCAGACCCAGAAAACCCTTGGAACTTTACTCCAAGATCGGCACGATATACGTACGTTACGTTGCTACGTACAAAAAATGACAACAGTGTCTGAAGCATGAAGTCGGCCATTGAACATGAAATAGGCATGAGGGACGGCGGAGAAGTTATGGCATTATCTGTATCGCTTCTCTTCGTTTCATAAACTTAGAGGCGCTATCAGACGAGTATTTAAAAAATCATTGTTATTTTTAAAATTACAGAGCATCAGATTTCGACCCAGCTAATACGATCATATATCTGATATCAACAAGTGGATCAACAGGAGTGCCCAAATTAGCTGCAGTTACACACAAGAATATGTCCATAGGAGGACGTCTAGCATGGTACTTTTTCTCCCTTTCTCTTATTTTTTACCTTAATTATACCTATAGTATTGACGGAAATAACGTTCTCATATCTACAATATTCAGCTTGGTAGGTATGGCAAAGTCCGAAGAATATGAAACTTTATTTTTGGGTTTAAGTGTCACCCCTTAAGGACACTTTTGAGCTTTATTCTTTACAGCTGCTGTTTTAGTTTTTGTCAGATTTTTAGTTGTCTAAAGACGCTGGCGTATTTTGACCACTCCCGTACAATGATGACAGTCAAAACGAGTGAAGTATAATCTTTTTGATATCAATAAAATAATTATATAACTATGTATCTTTCTATCTAATCAAGTGTGGATAACTTGCGAAAGTGCTAATAATTCGTACTCCGATCGGACCACTTACTCATAAATTTTTTTTCAGTTAGTTAGGTACCCTAGTCTTTTTTTCATAACCCTCTACCGAGAAAATAAATGCTAGGTAATCTGATACTCATCTCACTTTCAGGGCAAATTACACTAATTTCCCTACACCCACAAGGCTGCTCTTCAATTTATCACCACTGCAATGGCAGTCAGGCACTTTGATGCATGTCATGACACCAATATTCCAAGTCCCTCGACTGCAGACGACTGCCGAGTTAACGCCGGAGCATTTCCTCGAAATGTTAAAAAAATATAAGGTATGCTTACTGATGAGCTAGCTCGCCACACAAAATGGCCTTTTTCTAATAGTCCTGGAGTCCTGGGTCTTCGGTGTTTATCCATGCAAAAGTGTATCGTTGACTTACTATCCAATAACCATAAGACATGTTTAAACTTCTTTGGGTCTAGACCAAATTGGGTAATTTGTTCTTAAAAATAAGAATAAAAAAAATGTAAGACCCGCAACCAAGAACTGTAAGGTCCCGGTTCAATTCCTATTCGGATCTCCAGTATGTAATACTAAGTATTATTAATTCTGTGCGTCGAGTTAAGCTGAGTGCCGCGAAATGATGATAAAGTCAAATTTTTGTTTGATATTGAAAGTAAAGGAGTAAAGGCCATGAAGTTAGAGGCTAAAAAGTAAAGGCGGTACTTTTTCCGATTATGTATTCTGATTGAGAAGATTTAGTGACGCCTCACTAACTTTCCTCTAGATTTAACAAATATCTCTATTCTTTCCACTGGCTACTTTTCATTTACTTTCGTTCTTAATTGTACTCATATTATTACTAACTAACAACAACTAATATTCTTTGCCCAAAGCTTGACTGGAAGAAACCATTTCCCGTTTCCATTCTTGACTCGAGCGAGAGAGAGCGACGGAACACTTTAGCATGGCCTAGGTCGTAGGTCACCCTATTTTATCCCTCTGTAGGTTGAATTAAGAAAAATTCAGAAACACGTACGTATTTATTTACCGCCAGGAGTACTCCTGTGAAGTTTCGAATAAAATACTTAGTCTATCTTGTTTCTCCATACAAACTTTGGACCCCCGTTTTACCCCCTTAGAGGGTGAGTTTTGAAAATCCTTTCATAGTGTGCACCCCTAGACCTGCCTATGTGTCAAATTTGGAAACTTAGACCCAGCAGTTTGGGCTGTGCGTTTATATGTCAGTCAGTCATTAAGTTTCTTCTTTGTAGTAAAGCTCCAGATTAGTACTAGCCCTTCAAATGTCGGACGCCCCGAGCGGGCGTCTGATGTATTGTTTTACTATTGTGTCTGCTATGCCGACATTTGAAGGGCTGTAAGTCAATGGTCTCAAATCGATTGTTTGATTTCAGCCGACCAAAATTGCGAGTAATCCAAATCTGATAGCAGTTTTACTAAAATCTTGCGGCAACGATTCGCAACATCTTTCCTGTTTCCATACCATTCATTTAGGTGGAGGTGAAGTTTCCATTGAGCTACTTAAACAAATCAAGGTAGGTGTAAATAAAAGACATCAAACTTACTCCAAAATAATTGGTCAAGTGCGTAGCGTAGGGTTCCGTAGTTGCGAATGACGGACTAAGTTCATGCCACAAAAAACGTTTAAAAACGAATTTTCTATTAAATTTGTACTAAATTTTGCTGTTCAATTGTTAAATTTGCACTTAAACCCTACTTATCAGTGATAGTTTTCCTTTAAACTTTATGCTTATACTACAGCTATGTAGCTGGGCGGGAGGACACTCGACTAAGAAAAATTTGCAAAACAAATATTTCAGAAACGGATCCCGAAAAATGGTGTTCCCAAGCTTACTATATTTTTGAAAGTCCTATTAAAAACTCTCATTTTACTTGTATGAGAGCTAAATTACAGCTTTCTAATACTGATAGTATCTAGTAAAACCGCCGGTAAAAAACGGACGGACATGGCGAACCTATAAGACTTCCTTGTAGTAAACAAGGAAATTTTAAGGTTTCGCCATGTCCGTCCGGTACGGAACCCTAAAACGGAGGTATTTCTATGCAACTAAGTTATTTTTTTATTAGAAACTCTCATGTTACTAAACCAACTTATTTGGAAAATCCTGGTTTGATCTATAATAATACTATTAATAACCGGCCAAGTGTGAGTCGGACTCGCGCACGAAGGATTCCGTACCATTATCTATAAAAATCAAGTTTTTTGTATGGAAGCCCCCTTAAATATTTATTTTATTTTAATTAAAGAAGTATTAGTCCCGTTTTTACCCTTTGGGTACGGAACCCTAAAAATTATGTCATGGCAATAATTAAGGAAAGGGTTTTTTTAGGCAGCATCGCCCAATACATCAGTTGCAATTGCGTATGGTTCCAGTGAAACGGCAACCTTAGGTTTCCATTTTGTTGCAAGACCATTGGGTTCTATCGGCAGACCAGCAGGATGTTATAAATACAGAGTGAGTATAAGTGTAGCAAGTACTTATGTTATAACGTTTATCGGTTGGTTATGTACCTACCACAAGAGGATTGTTTAGTCATACAAAAAGCGACAACGTTTCCCCCCTTAACCATAGGCCAATTTTGATATTTTTTTAATATGTATATAACGGTTGGTTATGTACCTGCCACAAGAGAATTGTGTAGTTGTAAATTTCCATACAAAAAGCGATAACGTTTCCCCCATAAACATAGGCCAATTTTGATATTCTTTAAATATGTACTTCATATAATAGATATGTAGGACCATACGTTTATATTTTTTTTATTAAAAAAAAACCTTGAGCTTTTAATTTATTATAAAATATAAAAAAATATAAAAATCTTTATTTTCAAGCCAGTAGTTTAAGTAATACAAATTTCTGGGACCCACCTAGTAAGCTTTGAAAAAGCCTGTGGCAGGGGGACCCGCTCTTCCAAACACTTAGTATTAACATAGGCTCGTAGTTTACAAATATATTTTATAGCTTTAAATATATTCTTAGTTCTGTTGACATGAGTGAATGTTGTGTTGTGTGGTAAGTGAAGATGTGTGTATGCGTGAGAGGTTGTGTACGTGTGTGTGTGTGCGTGTGTGTGAGGGTGTGCATGTGAGTGTGAGAGAGTGTGTTTGTGAGGGTTTATGTATGTGTGTAGTAATCATTACTCATTCCTGGTGGTAAGTGAGAAATTATAATAAATAAGAAATAGGTTATATAGTTCTCAACCCTACGATAGAATCTTGGGATCAGAGACCACAAACAGACTACACATAAAATTATGAACTGTCGTCAATTATTTGTGGCCTCCATTGAGTATATTATCCTATATATTAAATCACTTTATTTTGGTTAATAATGAGTTTTTCTGTCTCATCATAGTCTAATGGTAACAGCCATTCAGTTATTAAGGTCTTACATTTATATTTTCTGAGTTTATGAATATCTAGTTGTTCATTTAAATTATTATATATATATGCCGATATAATATAGTATTGTCTTTTAGCAAACTCTGTATTGCTTTGATGAATAGAAGCGACCTTGGGCCTCCTACTAGCAGTTTGTTGTTTGGGGTTATAGGGTATTGTTTTGTGTAATCTCAAGGCTGCTGATAAAATGAATAATTTCCTAACTGAAAGAAGTTTACAGAGTTCATAAAGTTCCTTAGTAGGATATCTTAGTTATTTGAAGAACATTATTTTTAACAAGTATCTCTGGCCCCTTTTATTAAACTTAAATTAAATAGGATTACTAAAAATAGACATACCTACAGCCTTAGATTAAGGTGTACCGGATCGAGTAACACCAAGTTTAGAGGAGTGGAAACGTTATCGTCCGAAACAATATTTCAGAAGGAAAAAAAGACAATCGCCTCTAGGACTTGCAACTCTCTCTATCGTACAATACGGGTCGGGACGGCACAAGGCAGAGCGGCGTGAAACAGATATAATTTTTGCAAATACCTACTCGCGACGCGTATCGGCACTACACAATCCTCTTTAAGTACCTATATTGCATATTACTACATAGAATCAGGTCGGAGTCATAGTAGGGAAAGAGAAAGAGTTGCAAGGTTTTGTCAGAGATAACAGAGTGGTTTGACACTGCCTTGTCCATTTCGAAAACTGTAGTCTCTGGTAAGCAGGTAGCCTCACATAACGATGTAGGTACCATATGCCTAGATTATATCGACGACATAATCACACTACCTATGCGTTATGTGAGAAAAAATTGAGATAATAGATCAATCTAAATTTTTTCTTGCTTGTTTTTTAGATGAATAATGATCTTTTCTATTGTTTTCGTGTGCATATGACTAACATTAGTATCATGTGGCATGCATGAAGAGAGTGATGAGGATAGTGTAGATGAAGCGAAAGAGATCTAGGTATCTCTGATGCCTACCCCTGTGGGAAACAGTTGTGATAAGACAAGCTCATGGTAGATAGGTACAGTTAAATAAACATTTCCTTAGTACCTATTTGAAAACTTTTCACGGTGGTATTCTCCCGTGAAAAGTTTTCTGCGTATCGTAAGACTGCGTCGCGATTTTGCAAGACGGCATCCATTTTAAGTGGTTTCTTTCATTTCAGTTGGTGAATACCGAAACAAATGAGATTATTACTGAACCCAACGTTTCAGGAGAGTTATGGTTAAAAGGACCAACTATGTTTAAGGTAGGCAATATTTGTAAATGAGTAAGTACTTAAGTAGTAATCAAACTAGGCTTTTTGTAATATTCCTCCAAACTTCGAATAACACTGTGATTCTTCGTCCATGGTCCAAACAACAGATCTGCATTGATCCATGGTCTGAGACGCGAACCCAAAAACTGATAATGGTTGGCCGTGTGGTAGAAGTATATAGACCTAGGGATACACTAACAAACTGAAGGACAGATCAGCTAACTCAGTAAGGGCTAAAGATGAACTAAAAATTTTGTCTCGCAAGTAAATGGTGCCATATGAAAAAAAACAGTCAAGGGGGTAAGAGTATGTACAAACTGAAAAGGAGGACTGGAAAACATATTGTGGCCTGTTTCACTTTCTCTTTGAATTTCTTCTGTACGTGATTACTAGTATTATTATGTGGTCTACTCTCGTAAATCACGTTAAGTACCTAGTAGTGAAGACCGGACTGCACCGGTAAATATTGATTATAATATTATCGACTTTAATTTTTATACTTTTTTGACCAATTTTCGATAGACATTGCATAGATTTCCCTTTACAATATATCTAACACGGAATATTAGTAGCCTACTGAAGATAATAAGTAGATATTAATTTGCATTTCCCAGGGATATTACAACAACCCAGAAGAAACTGCCAAAGTATTCACAGAGGATGGGTGGTTCAAAACTGGTGATATCCTGTACAGAGACGAGAACGATAACTACTTCTTCTCCGACAGACAGAAACTTCTGATGAAGTACATGAATCACCAGGTAACCAACTCACGTGTGACCTCTTATCATCATCATCATCATCGTGAGCTCTCCACGACCCCCTGTTGGGCCTTCTTTTGTTTGCGCCCTTGAATCCTATCCCTAGCCTAAGCTATCAAGTTTTTCCAGCAATCCGATTGATATTCTCGACCCAGCTAGCCGTCGGACGCCCAACACTCCGTTTTCCATATGGCCTCGCATAAATGGCTTTTCCCGCGCAAATCGTAAAAACCGATTAAGGTAATGGGTGAAAATCCGAATCGTTTCAAAGAGCGATAACCACCATAGTTATCGCTCAATATATTAAATATACCTAAATTCCTAAGTAGATAAATTTATATTTTAGATTTCTCCGACTGAATTAGAGAATGTGATTCGCGGACATCCGGGAGTTCAAGATGTGATTGTGACTGGCAGAGCAGACCCCACGGTTGGGGATTTAGCGGTAGCTTGTGTGGTACCGCGCCCGGGATGCGACATAAAGGAGCAGGAAATCAAAGATTTGGTGAAGGGTAAGCACGAAAAAGCAGAAATAACATTTTTTCGAAAATAAATATCGTCATTATCAGGTCTAGTCTTTACTGCAGGAGCACAACCCTCTAGTACTACCAGGGCCATATTTGGCAAGAGCAGCCAGAGGCACTGGCCCTATAAATACATATATAAAAACGTTTAAAAATCATTAAAAAAGTGAATAGTAAGTTGCAATGAGTAACACTGGAACTTATCAGGAAGTTTTTTCTACTTGAGTAACAGTGGTACTTAAGAGGGTGTTACTGAGCGGGAACGGGAACTACGGGAACAAACGGAACATACAGGGAAAACAAGAAATAACATTCGAATCAATGTACGATTAAAACAAGAAGTACCTACCTATATTCTTCTTTCGAGTCCAATTTCTTCTACCTACCTATATTCTTCTTTTGTTTCCGACTGGCTGTCCACGCAGATTAACCAGGTTGTGGCGGACGTACAGGGGGACTCAGTACTGAGTCCCCGTTTCGTGCACTGATGATTAGTGCTTAGCACCACACTAAGCTGAATATCATGTGTTACATCTGCTCTAGTTTTAAAAATAGGGCTGCTGCGTTGAATACGCAGTAGCCCTTTTTACACTACGTCTGATCTTATGATTTAGATTTTCAACTCGGTAGTGCTTTCATCCTAGAAAACTTTAGCCACACAAGAAAATTTGATTACTTGTCTCTTGGGTAGGTAGCTAGGTCTTTTAAACTTTTTACAGTTACGTACGTAGTAAACAAGGAACTCTTATAGTTTCGCCATGTCTGTCTTTCTGTCTGTCCGTCCGCGGTTTTCCTCAGAGACTATAAGTACTAGAAAACTGCAATTTGTATATAATTTATGTCTTCGAGCGAATATGTCATAAAATTATGATAGAACTTCACTCAAGGTAAGTTCGTTTAGTCACTAATTATGGCGAAAAAGTCGTGGAACAAAATCTTGGAATATAAATAGGTCTTTCAAAAATATTGCGAGCTTGTGAACACCTTTTTTTATTTAGGGATCAGTATTTGGTTTTAAAGTGTGAATTTTTGTTAAAGTCAAGTGTGCCCCCTTTTTGAAAATTCTGAAATTCACAGCTGTAGTATATATAACGAAGTTTAAAGGAAAACTATCAGAACTACCTAAGTAGGGTTTACAAATTAAAAAGTAACAGATGATCAACTTATAAAATGTACTCGCAAAAGAAAAATTTTATACAAATTCCATAAATAGAAAATTAGTTTTCAGGCGTTTTTATTGGTATGAACTCAAAGTTGGCATTCGTAACTACGGAACCCTACACTGCGCTTGGCCCGACACGCACTAGGCCTAATAATTTATTTCTTTTTACAGATAACCTCTCAGAATCCAAGCAGTTACGAGGAGGCGTCATATTTTTAAAAGAAATGCCCATGCTGCCAACCGGTAAAATCGACCGCCAGAAACTGAAGAATATGGTTAATAGTTAAAATATATATAAATATATATTGATACAATATAATTGAATACAATAGAAATGATGCATTCGTTTATAATCCATTTACCTATATATTATGACGTATCAGCACGATCTTTAAATGGTGTAAATAAAAGCTCAAATTTTAACAAAGTTTTTTTTATTACTATACAAAGTACTACCTATATTTTTGCAAATAACGATCACAGAATATACACCTTGTATATTTCTCGGACAACTCTATTCTAGCAGTAATTTTACAACTGTCACAAGTGAGATAATCATCTGTTTCAATAGGAGTAAAAGATATTGGACAAAACATGTTTATATGACCACTTTTACATGAGAACCCCTCAAGTTCATCGTCACAACACTGACAGATATATTTGCTCTCAAATTTAACTGCATTTAAAATAACCGGTGATACTGTTTCTTCTAATTTTAAATCGTACTTTAGGGAATAGTACTTCAAATATTGTTTAGTTGCAATAAATGTTTCCATTTCAAAAGTGTTTAAACTATTATTTCTTAAATACATTTTGTACATGTTTTCTAATTGTGACTGAGCATGTTTAAACATAATTTTTTCTTTGATTTCTTCTAATCCAGGCCACAATTGTTTAGAAACTTTAAGATTACTTTTTAAAGTATGCCAGATACTTGCAATGACTAAATAAAGTTTCCATTTAAAAACATCAGTGTTACCATCTATAATTAATTGATTTAGATCAACTGTTGGCAACATTTTTGATTTTATTATTTTTAATCGAAGCAATTCAATGCAATCCCACAAATTGTACATATTTTTTTCATTGTTGTTAGTAAGAAATGAAATAACAGAATCATCATTTAGGTTGGTTAATAAAAATACAATATTTACACACGAAGTCTTTTTCCTAACCAATACTGATCGATCTAAAACGACCAAAGCAAGAATTTGTTTGTTCTTTGAGAAACTCATTCCCAAAAGTTCACAGTTATTGTAAGACTCTTTTGTTGCTATCAAGTCAAGTCTCACGTCCAGATTATCATTTGAAACATTAAAATTAATTTTATACATCTTAAAATTTATAGTTCCTAAGAAGAATTCATCTATAGTACCTGTAATAGTTGATATTTTAAAATCATTCACAATTTCAGCATATTGTGAGATAACTTTGTAGTTATCATCCAACATCAGAGCAACAAAATGTCTATGTTTGCCAAAAAATATTACAGTCTTGTTATTTACTTTTATCTGATATAAATATTGTGTAACCATCTTATCTTTGTGAGGCCAGATATGGTGACTATTAATTAGTTCAAAATTATCACATACTCTACAATTGTAGACAATGATTTGTCCAAGTATATTTGAAACAACTAGCAAAAAATTTCCTTCTCCTTTATCAATCCACAAAATAGACTTTACTTCATTGACATCACTTTTAATGCAGCCGCGATAATGTGCAAAAAGTTTAGTGTCATCCACACTCAGGTGCCAAAATAAAAGATCTCCATTTTTCTGTCCTAACACCACACAGCAATCATTGTCACTTGTAGCTGGTGCCCAACAAACAGCACTAGATTCCACTATGTCTGCTTTTATCTTCAATTCTTCAACATACCTCGGTAAAACCAACTTAAGTTCTTGGTTTACACATGATGATAAATCAAGCAAGTTTTCCCACTCTCCGTTCCTTTTACCAAATAAGTCAACATTCCCAATGTTATTTAGAATGGCTAATAACGGTTCGCCGTTGAAAAGGAAATCATTTGGAGACCATTTACAGTCGATAACACAAGCCATTTCTTGGACTATTTGAGGACTGTGAGGCCATAATGATGGGTCTACAATAAGTTGAGAAAGTTCAAAGTTACTCACACCTAAAGAGATGAAATTATTAGAACACAGGTATGTGGCAGGGCTTGACTTCGGTGTCTGTATTATAGACTCTTTAAAATTTAATTTCTTGTCCAGGCTGGTGAGATCGTAAGTGAATTCGTAAATATGTATGCCTTTGGGAGATCGAAATGTGAACGACGAATTGTGCCAGGAAATAGATGTCTCGTCAACTTTATTGATATTGATGGCGTGCGTTGAGATTTCTTGAAGTGGATTTTCAAACATTTCTAGTAAGTATTTATTGTAATATGTTTATATGAAAATAAAATTTAAATTTGTCTGTTTACACTGCACGTGCTTCCTTTTGTTTACAAAGAAATGTCAATTAGTGTGTCAGTGTCAGTGTCAATGTCAAGTGTCAATGGAGTTTTTCAAACGACTGGATGCAGTACAATCACGCGAATTTTTTTAAGAGAATGCCGCGAAAGAGAAACATTATTAGCGAAAAAAAACATGGTCCGCGAAAAAAATGTCAGCGCGAAAAAAATTCGCTAATAAACTTTTAGCAGAAAAAAACTGTCTGCGAATTCTGTTAACGTGAACTGCGAACAGACATTTTAGCGCAAAATGGCGAATATTTTTGTTATAGTGTTTATTTAATTAGGGTGGGTAACCTATTTCTAAAGGCGGGTCTCCTGCGCCAGAATTTTCGATACATTACACAAAAAACAAAACAAAAATAATATTTTTCTTTCATACACAAACACAACACAAACCGTCTCCTGCGAATAATTTCTGTTTTGAATGAAAATGTTTTGTTTATATTCTATATGGTTAATTTCATCATGAGGCGCTACTTTTCAAACGCAGAGTAACTAAGCGAACGGTTTTATGTATGGAAAAACCATTCGTTGTGTCTCCGCGTTTCTAAAATGACACTAAAGATATTTATTTCTGATCACTGTCATTTCTGCACAACATATGTGACCTTCGCGGAATGGGCCCGACAATGTTTGTCACATATATGCGACGCTCGCGGTTAAAGGGTTAATCTATAATAAATGAGTACATACATAGATGCTAAAAAAATTCTAGAAAATGTTTCTGTAATCTGCTATTCTGCATCATAATCTGTAAAGTTCACATTACCAATTATAAAAAAAAAAACATAATAAATGTCACCACAATGTCACAACAAACAGCTGTCATATGAAAGCACGTTTGATGTGGGTTTTTGGTGGGTTTTATTTGGTTTGATTGAGTTGTTTCTTGTGCATTTTGTCTCTTAAATACCTATTTAATTCATTTTAATGAGAAGAATTAAATAATATTTAAAAATGGGGAAGTCTCGTCACAATGCAAAAGCTCGACAAATCGTCAAAACAAGTATTGATAATACTGCGACTAACGAAGTAAGTTTTTGATTTCAATCGACATATTTTTCAATTATTTTTATAATTACACTATGGATGGTCTTACCTTAGTGGTTTTAGGATCAAGTTCATTATATCCAGATCAAACCAATTCACTTCTCAGTGCAATCTTTAACATAAACAATAAATAACCTTTATAGTTTTAATGCTATTTGCTATTTATTTATTTATTTTCTCCATTACATGGTTAGCAGAAGATTGTGAGAGACTGGTGTCTGAACTAAGAGAAACTTGTATCTCAGAGCACCAGACCCTCCACATTTGGAGGAAACGTATTGAATATTACAGGTTTAACGGTAAAAAGAGTAACCAAAATTAAAAACAGTTGGAGAAATTACCTATATCTTAATAAAATTCTTCAAATTAAGTTGTAAGCTGTGTAAGATGTAACCATATTTTTTCAGATAAAAGTAGACTTTTTAACAAATGAATATGGAGCTTCAGACACCAGTAACCTACTGGTGTTACCTTCTAAGAAACGACAGACCAAGGTCATTTCAGAGAAGAAAGAGAAAACTAGGTTTCTTTCTAAAGCACAGAGGAAAAGATTGGAGAAAATTGTTGAGAAGAAGAAGAAAAAAGAAAATGTAAGTACTAATTACTTTTAAATATTATTATTAGTATTTATTTTTAGATTCATGTTTAAGCCTATCTGTTTGCCGCTTTCTCTGCAGGTCTGATTGCCCCTCAGCAAAGGCCTAATCTAGCCTCTTACACTCTTTCTATCTCATGCCACTCTGTGCTAAGCCTTTTTGTCTGTGGTCTCCCTCTCTTTCTCAGACCCGTAGTGATGAGTATTATAAGTAAGTCAACTTTATACAAAGTTTCCGCTAAAATTATAATCTGTTTGTGGCAGAGAAATGTGAGACTTAACTCATGGCAACACTGAAAATTAAACTCATTATTTAATTTTGATTGAAATAAGGTTTAACTCTCGAAAAGTAGCTGTTGTTTCAGACTATAAGTACTACATATGTATTCCACTAAAATTTTAAAATCTTGTCTTATGATTACAGAGATCAGCTCTTCTAGAGTCGCTGATGCAAGTGCAAGCCTCACCTGCGGAAGTCCAGCAGATGACCGCCATCTCAGCAGTGCAGACCATTGGCCTAAGGAAGCTAAACGAGTTTAACTTTGAAGCCAAAACTGAAGTACAACAGGCAGAGGAAAACAAAAAGTTTAGCAGTATTGCTGGTAAGTTCTTAGAGAAACATTTGTTTTAGTATCACTTGCTATCAGATCAAGTCTAGCACTGTTTGGCCCGGCTTTATGTACTGACCTGTAGATAGCTCCCATCCTGTGCCAGGTAGAAACTGAGCTTGTAGACATAGACCATCATTCTTCAGATCCAATGTACAACATGCATATTACTTGTATATTTTGGTGCAAGATGCTATGCTGCATAATAGGGGTAATGACAGGATCAGAAAAGTTTGATTATAATTAGTCCATCTTTTAGATTATCCAAAAATATACCTAATTAGTTCATCTTTTAGATTATTCAAAAATAATGGATCCATATTTTTCAAAAAGTATTAAAGTAAAGAAAGTATTCACAAAGAAGTTCCTGAAAGTAGTGGAGGGGCTGGCTAGGTTTTGATTGATATAGATCATCTTTAGGGCGAGTGTAGTAATAAAAGATTTTAATGTTTTGATTATTACTTATAGCGCCATCTCAACAATTTCATACCTAATGAATTTACCTCACGTTCGTTTTAATAATTATTTTGAAAGGTTTGTACTATTCAAAATAACTCATTTTGTCACGATTGTGCCTATCTCAAATTCTTTCAGGAGCCAAAAAACGCTTACGTCTTCTCAAAATGGAGAATGCAGGTAAAACCAAGAAAAGCAAACGAGATCCCAATGTAGTTGGACTTGAAGAGTCTTCCAGTGAAGAGGAACTGAGTGCAGAATCTGATGATGAACCTGAAATCGTACCAAATGGCGACGGACAAGATTCAGTCAATGACAGTGTTAACATGAAAGACAATGATAATAGTAAAACAGAAATAAGTAACAATCAGAGAGTGATGGATGTATCTTCGAAAATAGAGGAGGAAATAGTAAAAGAAGAGAAGGTAGGCCCTGAAAAAGAAGAGAAGGTAGAAAAGAAGAAGCCTTTGCTTGAACATAAGACGGTTCATATAACAGTGAAAAGAGACCCTAAGGTGCAGGTGGCAAGGTTGAAATTGCCTATATTGGGCGAGGAGCAAAGAATCATGGAGTTGGTTAATGAGAATGAATTCCTGCTTGTGGCTGGAGAAACTGGTAAGTTATTGTGCTTTTATTATCGTGCAATGCACTGTATATAATAATAATAATAAGCCCTTTATTCGGAATTTTTTACATGTTGTGTCACTGTTACATTTAGTATTTGTTTTAAATAATGCCGCGTAATTCAGTGTGCCTCTTGGCATAGGCCTCCTCTAGCATTTTCCACTGTCTTCTGTCGCGCACTACCCTTCTCCAGTGGTGTCCTGCCGTAAGTTTAAGGTCATCTGACCACCTCATCAGTGAAATGAAATAAATTTATTTGCAAGCAAACACTGTAAGAATTACGATTTTACAGGTCATACCTAATTCTCTTGTACAGACGTGTTGCACCAACAATCGGCATGCAAATTTTTTAAATATTCATGCTTCTAATTTACAAAAATATAATAATAAAAGTTACTATTGAATAAGTGGACAACCTCTGTCGCGTTTCCCATCTCTGTGGTACCAATCTGAGACAGCTGTACTCCATTTGCATTGGTTGTCTCTAATCATGTGGCCGGACCATCTCCACTCCAGTTGGTCAATACGAGCAAGGATGTCAGTTACTTTTGTCTTTTTTCTTATCTCACTACTTCTTATTTTGTCCCTTTTTCTTGTACCCGTCATGCTTCGCTCCATGGCCCTTTGACATCGTTCCAGCTTTTCCCTATGAAGCATGGTGAGTGCCCATGGGCACTGTATAGTTTGAACAAAACAAAAGCCTCACACGACTGCCAGTAGCGCCACGCGGCTGAGTGTTTTTTAAGCTATTCTATGCCTTTCGTAGATAGAAATAAAGGTGACTTTGGTTTGACAGTAAAGTAGTCTATCCGTCGCTGCCGTTTTGGTGAGATAAGCCTATAACATTTTATAAAAGCTTTTACACACCCACCATCAATAAGACCTCTCCAACCTGTCTGGCTAGCAGGAGATTGTAGGCCAAGTCCTCTGGCTGCTGTGGCCATCTATGGTTCTGGTAGTACAGAGAGGATTGTCGATCGCTCCTGCTATATAGATACAGAAAGAATTTGTTTGAAGATGGTGGGCCTAAGATATAAAACTGTTGTCAGTAATATATTAGGTAACTCAGAAAAGATAATATAGACTACTCACACTAACTTTTACAAATTTTACAGGTAGTGGTAAAACAACTCAAATACCCCAATTCCTGTATGAAGCTGGATATGCTGAACAGAAAATGATAGCTGTGACTGAGCCGAGGAGAGTGGCCACTGTGGCTATGGCGGCTCGAGTTGGCTATGAACTCGGCCTGAGTAGCAAGGAGGTGTCATACCTGATGCGGTTTGAGGGAAACGTCACTAAGAATACTAAGATTAAGTTTATGACTGATGGTAATTTACAGTATTTTTTTATTTGATTTATTGCATTTAAAATCTTAAGATTATAGTACAAAAGGTACAACTTCAATCAATCACCATACGTTTTAGAAGGATTTTTTTACCACATACGACCGAACTGTGAAATCAACTTCCTGCAGCGATGTTCCCGGACCGATACGACATTGGAACCTTCAAAAACTAGTCTATATCTTCCTGAAAGGCCAGTACACCCCTGGGGTTGCAGTTATCCATGGGCAGTGGTGATCACTTACCATTAGGTGACCCGCTTGTTCGTTTGCCGCCCTATAACAACTTAATGCCAAGCTTTGTCTACCTTTGGGACGTAGCAGAAAAGATGATAGATGGGGTATTTATAGTATATCTATTAGCTTAGATTTGATGTTAAGTATTTCTCTTAGCTGAAAATCCCATTAGAATTCTTTCGAACAGCAAACCAGGGATGTTACGAATGTTAAATTTTCTACATTCGCGAACGTAAATGCGAACACGAATGTTAAGGGTGCGAATGTGCGAATGCGAATGTAGTCATCAAGTTTACAAAAACATACATATGAATGAATAATCTAAAATGGCACGCATGACAGACAGAAACCGCTCTAAATGTCACTGTCACTAGCTTACACAGCTTTACAGCAGAATACAGCTTTCTAGTACTTATAGTCTCTGAGTAAAATTGCGGACGGGCAGACAGACAGACAGACATGGCGAAACTATAAGGGTTCCTTGTTTACGTTACGGGACCCTAAAATTAATTGCTGTTCGTTAGTCTCGCAAAAACTCTGAGAACGGCTAGACCGATTTTGGCAGATATTGGTTTATATCTGCCAAACTAAAAGATGTAGATGTTCAGGAAAGTTTTATATGGAATAACGCTAAGCGTGGCCTTTGGGTCTTACAGCTCTGGGCTCTGTCTACCCCGTCAGGGATAAAGACGTAATAATGTATGTGTGTCTGTAAATATGAAAAACTTACGGAAACTGGCAGTTCGAAATTCGCCCGGTCAGCTAGTTTAAAAAAAAGTTCTTTTCCTCAGGTGTCCTCCTCAAAGAGATCCAATCAGACTTCCTCCTAAGCAAGTACTCGGTGGTGATCATAGACGAGGCTCACGAGCGCAGCGTCTATACGGACATCCTGCTCGGACTGCTCTCTAGGATCGTGCCGTTGAGGCGGAAGAGGGGCAACCCGTTGAGATTGATCATTATGTCAGCCACGTTAAGATTAGAGGATTTTACGGAAAACACTAGATTGTTCAAGGAACCACCACCTGTTATAAAAGTAAGTGCAATTGTTGGGCAAAGCGGCAAAGGCTTCACCGTCTCCTATCACTCATTGCTATTTACTGCAATGTTAAAGCTCAAAGCACTTAATGCCATCTCACTTTCCAATATTTTTCAAACTTTAGCACTTGTCTGCAATGCTGGCTTCATTAATAGATCATGTCACACTAATATTATAAATTCGAAAGTTTGTGAGTGTAATGTGTTTTTACGCGCAAACGGCTGATCCAATTTTTATAAATAAAAATATGCAGGAAGCGGTCCCCTGGATTAACACTAAGGCTATGTACTTTAGCCGCCGGTAAAGGTATTTAATTGTTTTTCGGACACCAGGTGATCGTCATGGTGATTAAAAAACTGAGTACATCAATTATTAAATAGTCTACACAGTGGCGGAGAAGCCCCCGTAGCATGGTACTGGGGACAGCGTTTATCGAGCGCTATCATATATCGCTATCTAGCTCTACGAAACAATAAAGAGCGGGATGGCGCTAGTCCCTTTCGCTATACAAACTTATCTGGGTTTGTCAACGGTGTCATGCTAAGGGGGCTGGATCAAAGCTTTATGGGGCAAGATAGGTCTAGCAAGGACCTATGGACCGCGAATTCGTTGCCAGGGGTCGACAGCTCCTAAGCCTGGCTACGCCACTAGTGCTACAAGGTGTATAAGACGAGGGCGCTACTTTGAATCCAGAGCGAAACGAAGGATTCTACTACGCTTGCAATTCTACTTTTAAGCCTTCATCAAACCTAATTTCTTGTTATCATCACTATTTTAATAAATCAGATTTTTTTAGACAACTTTGACTTGCCCTTTCAGATAGACTCAAGACAGTTCCCTGTGACCGTGCACTTCAACAAACACACGAACAGCGATTATCTGAGGGAGGCATACATGAAAACTGTAAAGATCCACACAAGGCTGCCTGAAGGCGGCATTCTCATATTTGTTACGGGACAACAAGAGGTAAACGTTTTTATCTATCTAAAATGCACCAGCGTTACCATCCAGTAGGAATTAACGGAGACGTAATGATAACATTACCTCCTAAAATCAGTAGGTAATGAGTTTAAATTTGGAACAGCTCTCAAATTCAAATGGGTGTCTATTCTAATAATTATAGATATTAAAACAGTTATCAAGAGGAATGCCAAATTCGGTATATTTTTTAATATAAATCGCACGACATTTGATCTCGAGTGACACAAGAATAGAGGCGTTCATTCATTTGTCTATGATTAAAAAAATGACAGATGTTATAATGTCTGGTCAGTCCCATACATTTTACTTTTAATGACATAGAAATGATAACAGATGGCATTACTTACTTCATTTCAAAATAAGTAGAAACTTTTTAGTTTGATTCTTAATTTTAAAGCAGTTTACATGTGTTTAAATCTTTATAGCACTATCTAGTTATTATTTCTCAACTGTTTATTGACGTTAAGTCATTTAATTCAGGTTTTATTTTTATTATTTCCTATTGAAAAGCGCCATCTCTCGAAATTTCGTCAAATCCAATCGGAACTCGTAATCACGTCGCGTCGTCTCGTCACTACCCAAGCCCAAGATAGATGGCGCACATTCTTTTTATAGGAGCGTTTCAAGTGCACAGCGGGCGATGACGTCGGCCGATGTGAGAATACCTTAGGGTTGACACAATGTTGTATAATACAAAAATGTACGTGACACATTATTTATGAAATGAAATTTGCATAAAAAGGATCTATAAATGATTTGACTTTAAAAGTTGTGACGTAATAAGAGCGTGTGATTTTTATAGAAACTTCATATACTGTGGATGTACCGTACATCGCAATGGAGGAACATACGGTATTGAACTATTGAGTAATTTGTTATAATAATCTGTCGCAGTAAAGTACATCGCAATAAGAAACATACGATATTGAGTAATTCGTTATAGCATACTTTCTAGTTCACGTTAATCATTTTTATATACTTTACTAGATTTGTTTGCCGGCCCAGCGGGAGTGCGCACTAGCGCTTTCGCATGTAAAGCGGCACTGGGCGTGGTCCGCACTTGGATGGGTGACCACAAGTGGCATAAAAATTGAGCTCCTCTGTGCTTCCGAAGGCACGTATAAGCAATTGATCCCGACTGTCATATTGTATGGTAGTCGTTATGCTATGTCAGATGCATTTAGGCAGCTTGAAAAATCTGAAACTAGTGTTGGCCACTTACACACATGAAAAAGAACAACATATACTTTCTACAGTACATCGATGTTTTGACTTTAGACGTTCAGTAGGATAGACAAACTTCATACCTACAAAATAATCTGATTGGACGAGACAGTACCAAACCGTATAAAAAGTATTATTATAAAAAGTAGTCACTTTTTATAACAAAACAGTGAATTCTAGTAAAAATTAATACCGAAACAGAAACACTTACTTTTTCTCGTCTTTTGGCAATGTGAAAAACGACAATTGTTTATTGGTGTTTTGATTTTGACATTCGAATACCGCACAATAATGTCTTGAATTTGACATCGTTAAAACCCTTGTTTATATTGTAAAGAAACAATACGCAGCAAGGTTCAACGCGAGCGGCATCCCTGGCGTTCAAACACACGGCTAGCCGGTAGGTAAATATAACGCGACTTTGATCGAGTGATGGAGGCCTGGTTACGGGACGGAAGTGCTATTTTTGAAACGCGGAGTCACCTAAACGAATGGTTTTTCCATACAATAAATCGTTCGTTTAGTAACTCCGCGTTTGAAAAATAGCACCTCGGGTGTTCACGTGACAGTTTTAGACGGACGATGTGACTTAACTACTTACGTTGTCTCTCAACTTTTTTATGTTATGTATGTCTGTCATACACTTTGGATTACGTACCTATATGGATAGAGAAATTTATTTACTAGACACTTTACTCGAAAAATTTGCCCTATAAAACCTAATATTTCAATAATTGGCCAAGTGCGTGTCGTGCCACGTGCAATGTGAGGTTCCGTAGTTGCGAATGTCAATTTGAGTTCATGCCACTAAAGTCTAAAAACTTATAATCTATTGAATTTTTATGAAATTTTCTTTTTCCGAGTACATTTTATGAGTCGATCGCCTATAACTTTTTAATTTGTAAATCCTACTTAGCTCTGATAGTTTTCCTTTAAACTACATTATACATACTATAGCTGTGTACATATCCATGCCAAATTACAGCTTTCTAGTACTTATAGTATCTGAGCAGGACCGTGGTTTACTACGGAACGCTAAAAACGGATCTTTAAATCGAAAAATGATGTTCACAACCTCGAAATATTTTTAAAAGACCTATTCAACGATACCCCACCCCACACGATGGGTTAGTCAAGAAAAAAGAAATGACTCCCGCTTTACATTATAGGAGCAACCTTAAAAAAGATTGTAATGATTTCAATGGTACTGTTTAATATGTTTTCAACCGTAATGTAGCAGCTACTATTTAGTTTTTATAAATTCTTGCATTTTGAATCTCATCTATTATAATTATCGCTACAATATTTAATCGCTGCCAAGTTATTTTTTAATAACAAAACAAATAGTCGCCCTTTATGTTGTTAGTCGCCGCGAAAATAATTAGCCTTTCTTAACGACTTTTTATCCCATGACCATGATTAATCATATATACCTACCTATACCAAATTACAGCTCTCTAGTACCTAAAGCCACTGAGTGAAACCGCGGACGGATAGACAGTCAGACAAGGCAAAACTATAAGGTTTCCTTTGTTTACTACGGAACCCAAAAAAACCCGCTATCGGGCCCGTGACACGGCGTCATCGGGGCCATCTTTTTGGCCGCTACCTGTCAGGCGATTCTCAATTTTTGCGAAAATTCGACATACTATTGCGTGCGAATTGCCTCCCTGTAGTCCCTATATGCTGTGCTGTAGACTGTAGCACAGGGTAATAATAATATAATACGTACTGTAGTATCACAGAGTAATAATATAATACGTATTATTACTCTGTGTACGTACGCTGTAAACTTTAACGCTGACCGAAATTGTGCAGAAGTCAAAAATTTGTACTGTACCCATGCGCAGTAGGTATCCCTACATTTCATTCAGCGCAGCGCTAAACTTAAGGGCCGCTACTTGTATGTAGGTAGCCGGGCCGGCCGGCTCTGCTAGTACTTACTTACCTACCTTGTCATTGTAGCGCTATCTAGTATTATTCCTAAGAAACAACTACACTGCTTTTAGCGCCATCTAGATTTATTCGTGAACAACCGTCAAAACTTTGCTCGTTAGTTCCAGCTACTCACCACTGTCGCTGTTCTTGCGCGAGTTACGGCAGTAACTTTTCAAGTATGGGCGTTGACCCTCTGTTGTACGTAGTATATTATTACTCTGTGATGTTTTTATGATACATCCACATTCGTGTTGTAATGCCTTTCATTATGCACAGTCGCATAAACTACTATTACAATCTATATTTTTGGTTCGGAATTTTACCGCAATATGGCAAGGACCCAACGATTTCGCTGCACCCTTTGCTACGCGTCTTCTGGCAGCGTCTAGCAGCGGTATTACTCACGATTTTACTTTCGAGTTTCAGTCACCATTTTTTGTTTCTAATATTTTATTTTTATTTGCTAATTAGGTCCTACTCGGATCGTTTCCTTATAAAGTGGTCTTCGGTTACAAAACCAATGAAAAATCACCGTGTAAGTTTTTGATATATTAGTTAATGCGCACGATCATGTATACATTTTAGGTACATTACTTAGTGCGCAAACTGCGCACGTCTTTTCCTTACCGCAAAGATGTGGACTACTCCAAACTCATCACGAAGAAAAAACCGATGACGGAAGCTGACGCAGCGCTGGATTCCGAGCCTGAAGATATAGACTCCGATGATGATGAGGTATGTTTATTAACCCCCGACGAAAAAGAGGGGTTTTATAAGTTTGACGTGTCTGTGTGTCTGTCTGTGTCATTGTAACGTGGTGATATATTGTATTAAATTCTGCCGTCTTCACGGCATGGTTTCATAAGAAAAGCTTTTATTTTGATATACTTTGACTCCCTTTCACTGCTTTCCGCTCGGTGACCGTTGAAGTACGCGACGGATTCTGCTATCTCTTTCGCATTTAGAGTATGTGACAGAGATAGACCGAAACCCGCCGCGTGCGCCCGCGTAACTAGCGCTTTCGAAATTTAAGCGATATCGGGCGTGGACCGCGCTTTCGAGATTTTTTTAATGCCCCTTCTAGTTGGGTGACAAAAGAACTCCGTGCTTCGGAAGGCACGTAAATCCGTTTATCTCAGCTGTCATAATTATATATGACAGTCGTCAAGATGTCAGATGCTTGAAAAATCATACACCAGTGTTGGCCACTTATACACACGGAAAGCAAAAACAACTGCATTGTTTTACAAACCCGCGAACTTAGTCACTTCGCTGCTACACACGAGTACATTATCATTCAATTTCAGGTAGAAAAAGAAATGAAGCGCATGAGAAAAGCTAGAAGGAAGGCAAAGTTGAAATCCAAGTCGCTGCCAAAGATCAATCTGGACGATTACGACATGCCCGATGACGATGGGCAAGCGGACTTGGTCGATGACCAGGACAGTGAGGGACATCTCAGTGATTCTGGTGAGTTAAATAATATTAATAGACAAAAACATTATTATCACTTGTAGTACGCCCTGAACGTTTCATATTCACGAGAACACGAAACTTTCCAAATCCATATTTCGATAACCCTTGAACGATTCAGCTCATGTTTAAGGTCTCAGCACACTTATCAACTCGGAAAGGGATCGACACCGTATCGCCTTTCGCCGCGCGGTCAACCAGGCGTCAACCTGACGTAGGCACGTAACCAAACCGGCTCAGCTTCGGTACGTCGACTCGACTACGGCTGGGCGACGCCGCGCTTACCGCTCGCCGGCCGCTCTGGTCTGGCTGGCACTAGATCATTTTAAACGTAAAGTGTAGCGCACGGTTATGTCTCGGTTCACAATATGCGAGTTGGCAATCATAGCCATAAATTTTTGATTATCTACAAATAAATAAAACGCGGGTGTGAGGAAACGGAAAGACGTCAGCTCGCATACGGAGAGGCGTAAGCGCGCGGACGACGAGCCGCAAGCGCGGGGCCCGCTAGTTGACGGACCAGCAAAGCGGTTCGTGAACTGGTCCCGAGGCGAGGCGTTTACGTTACGAATCCGAATAGTGTGCGTTGCAGTAGGAAGTTTCATACAAAGAATACTGAGCTGCTCGAGTTGATACGTTTACGTTCCGTTTACGTGTTGATAAGTGTGCTGTGACCTTTAATCTTTAAGTTGTTTTGGTATTATTTACTCGCTTTCCATTCATGAATTTCACATCAGAGGTTTAAGGTCCAAAATATAACTCCGTAATTAGGTAGATAACCGAAAATGTTTAGTTTGACGTTCAGAAAAAAATGTCTGATTTGACCTGTTTGTCATATAGTGGATTATCAAAACTCGGAAAGCATTGCTCGCTCTTTCTAATTATAGACCAAAGTCCGAGAAATAGCTCTGAAATCAGTGATACTTCCTGTTGTACTTTAGTTTTGTACAACGCCATCTATTAAAACTAAAAAACGATTAAAAAGAGAGAGAGAGAGAGAGAGAGAGAGAGAGAGAGAGAAATGTAGTTCTTAAACTAAAACAATTTTTCTCAAATTATAGATCTTGAAGATGACGCCGTATCTTCTGTCATAAAGTCATGTCGACAGCCACTCTGGGTCCTCCCTCTTTACTCTATGCTTAGTTCAAGCAAGCAAGCGCGCGTTTTCGAGCAACCGCCTACAGGGGCAAGGCTGTGTGTCGTCAGTACGGATGTCGCTGAGACTTCTCTTACGATTCCACATATTAAATATGTCGTAGACAGTGGCAAGAAGAAGATGCGGTGAGTAGAATAACAAATGAATACTGTAAAAAAACAATTATGTCTTGGACATCGGTTTATGTTTTAATTATTATGACTATCCATGACATATGCATTCTTTGAAAGTTTGTTCCGTTTGGCTCCTTATGTTGCTACCGAGGGACCACAGATAATGACTATTACACTACTGCTTATTTCTGACAGGTTACGCTTGTTTTAGATTAACGAAGAGAAGAAAAGAAAAATAATCCTAACTTTTTTTCTAGTCATTATTAAAGATAACATTCTACATTTGTAGCTCTGATGTATGCTTAATTATATTTCAGTGTATACGACCACGTGACTGGCGCAAGCGCATGGCGCGTTGTGTGGACGTCTCAAGCCAGCGCGGAGCAGCGCTCGGGGCGCGCGGGGCGGGTGGGGGCGGGGCACGCCTACCGCCTGTACAGCAGCGCCGTGTTCCAACACGACTGTCCACAGCATCACCCACCTGACTTGTGTAGGAGGCCGGTTGACGATCTAGTCCTGATGATGAAGTGCATGGGCATCGATAAAGTGAGTTTTATTTCATAGACATAAAGTCCTTATTGCGGTGTAAAGACATCGATGAGTGGTTGTGGGGCATGCCTACAGACTGTACAGCCTGATGATGAAGTGCATGGGCATCGATAAAGTGAGTTTTATTTCATAGACATAAAGTCCTTATTGCGTTGTAAAGACATCGATGAGTGGTTGTGGGGCATGCCTACAGACTGTACAGCCTGATGATGAAGTGCATGGGCATCGATAAAGTGAGTTTTATTTCATAGACATAAAGTCCTTATTGCGTTGTAAAGACATCGATGAGTGGTTGTGGGGCATGCCTACAGACTGTACAGTGAACAGCAGTGCCGTGTTCCAACACGACTGTCCACAGCACCATAACCTGACTTGTGTAGGAGGCCGGTTGACGATCTAGTGCTGATGATGAAGTGCGTGGGCGTCGATAAAGTGAGTCTTATATCATACACATAGAGTACATATTGCATTGTATAACAGTGCCGTGTTTTAACACGACTGACACAGCACCACCCGCCTGACTTATGTAGGAGGCCGGTTGACGATCTAGTGCTGATGAAGTGCATGGGCATCGATAAAGTGAGTCTTATTTCATACACATAGAATACATATTACGTTGTATGAAATACGTAATATATAATTTCATTGAAAGTGATATCCATTCAGTAGAACTTTTAATAAAATTTTACAAAATACAAAGTCTTGTAATAACTGGATAAACATACTTTGTTGTCTACAGGTTGTAAACTTCCCATTTCCCACGGCGCCAGACAGGTTATTGTTGCGACTGGCTGAGAAACGTCTAGAAACTTTGGGCATTCTGGAGATGCCAGAGGAAAGAAAGAATAAGCGAGTCGATGACGAAGAAGTAAGTTTAAGCAAAGTATGAGGGTTTTAATAATATATGGGACACCAGATGGCGACACCGTGACGTCAGGTGCAATCAACTGTTGCCATAGGCCCCATAGACATAGAAATACAGGCCTAAAAGTTGATAGGTTACTTTGCTTCGTCAAATGTACCCAATAAGTCGCTATGACCTGACGATACTCAATTGTTAAGATTTTTTTTTCAAATCACACAGATTGAGCTAGCCCCAAAGTAAGATCGAGACTTGTATTATGGGATGCTAACTCAACGATACTATATTTTATAACAATTAAAAATATAGATAAACATCCAAGACCCAGGACAATTGAAACCATTTTCCAACTTGCCCTGACAGGGAATCGAACCCGGAACCTCTGGGTGGTGGACAGGCATGGTGACCACTGCGCTACAGAGGTCGTCATTTATCAACCTCATTACATAAATGTTGTAATAGGGTGTTTGACTGTGTTTATTTAGGGACAGTTTGTTTAGTAAAAAGCAGCAAAAAATTGGTTATAAAATGAAATGAAAGTGAATTAATTGATATGAAGAAAAGTGGGAGCGTGGCAGGCACATCCCGCTATCTCTATCGTCCACGCGAAACTAAATGACAGTGGAGTCACATGGCCATTTGTGCATCTTATTCTCTAAAGATTTAAAGATTCTCAAGTACAACAATAAGGGTCATTATTTCTTTTACAGGTACTAAAAGTAACTCCACTAGGTAAAGCAGTGTCAGCCTTCCCATTGTTACCCAGATATGGTAAAATGTTAGCGCTCAGTCATCAGCAGAATCTCTTGCCTTACACCATAGCTTTGGTGGCTGCTCTGACAGTCCCGGAGGTGAGTTTGATAAAAGAGTTCATTGCTTTGCTTTTTTCCGCGAACTTCGGATTTATCCGTCAAACATTTCATTCGCAAGACACACCAGGCGTTCTTTCGTAAAGTTAAAAAGATACTTCGCTTTTGATAGAAGTAAATGTAACCCGAAAGGAAGAGGAGAGATGCATTGCTCAGTAGCAGAATACTTAAACGGATAAAAAACTGAAATCGCGCGAAAATTTACTATGAACAATGGAAATTGTCATTATTTTACATCGTTTTATTTTAGCAATAATTATTAACTGAATAAAACCATTTTCTAATAATACTATTAAACACTAAAACAATATTAAATTATAAATTAAAATATTTCTTCCAACGCACCACATCGAGGCAACGTACCCAATTTACTGGCCGCATTCCCTCGCTGCGAGACGCTCGATAGCGAGATTTATTCGTTGAACAAAAAAGATACCAGCCCTCGGGTCACCATTTGCCTCTATGAGACGCGTTGTGATGTCCTTAAAAACAACCTAGCTTTAACCAAGGACCCTTTGTCTCTATGCGAATGGAAGAAAAATGTAACTTTTATTTGTAAATAAATATTTGCTTTGATGATTGTGTGTAACTCCAACCCGTTTGGCCAGCGTGGAGAGTGTAGGCAGAGTTTTCAGTGGTCATGTATGGCTCTGGTAGTACAGAAAGAGTTGTGCTCCTGCAGTGGAGGCCTGATGATGAAGATCATGATTACGTATAGACCTATTTATTTTTTAGGTCATGACTGGCAAACCCGATAGTTGGCCAGCGACTGGCAACACTTTGTTGCTGGGTGATCCCGGAGTTCTGCTAAGGGTGGTCGGAGCTGCAGAGTACGCTTACGTAAAGGGAGAAGAGGAGTTGTTTTGTGCCAAATACGGACTTAGAGATAAGGTAATTTTGACTTCTGTAAAATTATGATAGATTTGTTAATCGGACAGCAACTGGCAATACTGGTGCTAAGCGACGCTGGAGTTTCGCTGAGGTTGGTCGGAGCAGTGGAATACGTTAAAGAGAAAAGAGCTGCTTTGTGCTATATACGTATTGAGAGAAAAGGTAATGTCTACTTCCATGAAATATATTGTTGAACCGATTATTATTTTCAGCCCAAGTTTTCCCACTGCAAGATAAAGGGAATTCTTTTCACTTCTTCTTTTCGTGTTGTTCGGGTTCTGCCGACACTATGATGATATTAAATGATACGACTTGATATCTGTTCAAACTATATTGTAAAACCAAACTTAATATGTATTGTATAATGTTAAATGAGTACGCGCGACGCTCTTGTTGGCCGGATAGTTGCGAACTGAATATAACACTAAGTGACGTAAGTAATGAAATGAGTTAAAATGCTGACATTGTACGATGATAGCTCGTACATCTTCCCGGGCGGGGGATGAAATTTACTTAAATATTTCTTGATGATCGGAAAGATGATTTACGTTAAAGGAAATTGATTCTTATTGAAATGAAGTGTTTCTAATGTCTTTAACTACAAATTTGGAATAGGAAAAACTGATCGTAACACTGGTGAAGTGCTTTTGTTTTGCTTGGATACGCGCGCACTCTGTTCAGGGATTTCATTTAATTCGACACTGCACTGATTGACTATATCACTCTGATTGCACTGAACACTTGCACTGCCCGTGGCGGCCGGCTGACGGGCTCTTCCCGTCTCCGCTGCTGCTGCCGCGACGGGCGGCGCGGCCGCGGGTGCGCCGCGCCGACATCGCTTCCACACGAACAACGCCAAGCCTGCTACTACCGCCGTGAACAACACGTAGATTGCCACGTAGTGATGAATATCATGATGAGAGACGCTCTCTATTATGGGACTTTCTTGTTTTATCGTCTCCAATTGCTTTTGAATATTGATTAGTTGCAGGTCATTGGTAGAGTTATTGGAGTCATTGTTCGGTGATGATATGTCGGGTAATGTTATGTTAATGTAGTGATTAATAGGCGAAATCTCTGGTGATGGTATGTTGGAGCTGATGTGGAGTTTACTATCGTCCGACTTATGAGAGTAGACCATGAAATCAGCTGTCTTGATAATGCAACCTTGATCTACATTTAATAATCCTGCGCCGGCAATTTGCACGCCGGTAACCTGATCGCCGCATAGCAACTTCAGTTGACACTGGTCGCAGCATGAATAAAAATATGAATTAATTTTATTTATCTCTATCCACTTGTTGTAACAGGATCTTGTTATTGTTTCGCACTTGTTCGAATTCGATAACGGCTTGCAAAGGTTCCGATCTTCTTTGAGATGATAGATAGGTGTTCTAAGGCGGCATAAAAGTAATGTAGGTTTTCTGCGTAAGCAGGAATCTAATTCCCTTTCGGTCAGTGGCACGAAAGCATCCTTTTTTAGGTTCATCGCCACATAATCCGCAATTGGAGTTATGATGGTTTCGTTTGTACGTGTTAAATACGGAATTGAGATAAGTTTCAGGACTTCAAACTCGTCTCTGTTAGTTAGGGGAATCTTGATTTCGAATATGATGTAGCGTACGGTGACTCTGGCACGGACTTCCAGTAAATTATAAATTTCAGGGAAGACGTAATTATCAATTGGGAGTGACAAATCCTTCGAAAGTTGTCCAGCTATTATATTTTCTTGTCTTAATTGATTTGGAGGCAATATGTGTACGTTAAATTTGCCATTGTATATATTAGTGACTGTATTTAGTAAGATTTGTTGTATATATTTTAATTTGTGTAATAAGTTGTTTGCCATGATACTCGTGCTGAGAAATTCTGTGCTTATTGAAATGTTCTGTAGGCTTTCTTTTATCTGAATAACTGCATCGTCGATTGCCTGTATTTTCTCGTCAATGATTTTATGATGTTTGTCCATGGCGCCCTCCATGCGTTTTAAGAAGTTTAATTCGGCTTCGACAATTGAAGTCTGATTTTTCCAGAGTGCAGCCAAATGTTGTTCATTTCTCTTGATAAGATTGATATCCTGCTCATATTTGTCTGCAAAATGCTGATCTAGAACCCCGAACAGGCTGTTGGCAATATAGCCTACACCATTGATCAGACCGCGCTTGTGTCGTCGACGGGAGTGGGGTTCATGATGCAGTAAAATGTCATTATAGTATTGTAACTCAGGGAGCTCGTGCTGCATCTGTAATACGATGCCTTCACAAAGTGATTTCTCCTTGATGTTTTTGCATAATTTATCTAAATAACCAACGTATTTTGCTAGGGCCGTGGTTCCTTGTTCATACGGCAAAGTGTCATAGTAGACAACGAGACGCCAGTCATCTCGTATTAAATGCATCTCTGTGATGCTATCAAAGTAAAGACTGCGGTTATTTAACGGGGTTATGTTGTACGCTCCTCGTATTGTAGGTATGATTGTCATAAAGAAAAATAGTAAAGATGTTGCGATGGATGAGAAGCAATAGCGTTTCTTTCTTCTGGTTCTGGGCACGTGTTCTTGTTCACGTGAAGATGACTGTACTTGATTATCGGAGGACGCTTGATCTTGATTATTATTGTGCTCTTGGTGAACTGGTAAGATAGACAGTTTAACGATGGGGCGCTGCATTAGACCGTTTTTCGTTTTGAGGGTGACCACTCGAACGTATCCGTCGCTTCCCGGATGCAGCTCCACCACGCGACCTAGGGCCCATTTTCCCGGGGGAAGGTTCTCATCTCTGATTATGACCACGTCGTTCTCTTTGATATTACGTTGCGGCTTCCTCCACTTGCTTCTAGCAGCTAACTGAGTGAGGTACTCGTTACGCCACCTATCCCAAATATCCTTGAATAATTTCTGAGTTAAGTGCCATCTTGTTCTCATGTCCTTTTCAGTATCAAAGAAGTTTAAAGTAGGACCGCTCCCCAAAAAATGAGATGGTGTTATGATGTCTAGGTCATTTGGGTCTTCAGTCATTGGACAAAGGGGTCTTGAATTTAGACAAGCCTCGAGTTGACATAGAAGGGTGGTGTACTCCTCGAAGGTGAGCTTTTGCTCACCTACCACACGCTTAAGGTGGTGTTTTAGGCTTTTTACACTGGATTCCCATAAACCGCCGGCCGATGGGTAGGCCGGTGCGTTGAAATGAAATTGGATATTCATTGATGTGACTTCAGACATGAATTCTTGATTGAATATGGTTTGTATCTCCTTATATTCCTGTTGAAGGATCCGATTTGCTCCTACAAAATTAGTGCCTTGGTCGCAATAAATGTGTCCGGGGACGCCTCTTCTTGCGGACATCCGCCGTAAGGCAGCTAGAAATGCAGATGTACTTAAGTCGGACACAATTTCCAAGTGGACAGCCTTTGTCGACATGCAGACAAATACTGCCACATACCCTTTAGTGGTTAGGATACCTCGGCCCTTGTTGGCCTTGACTTGGACGTGCCCGGTGAAATCACATCCGGTGTGATAAAAGGGTCGTGAAGAAGTATTTGCTCTTGCAGGCGGTAAATCTCCCATAATTTGGTTGTGCTGATCCGGACTGTGCCTTCTGCATTTCACACAGAGGCGAAGGCGCTTCTTGGTGGCTCTTATACCTCCTATCAACCAATATTTGCGTCTCATGGTGGCCGTAGTTAGTCGAGGTCCACCATGGAAGCATAGTTGATGAGCTTCATCTATGATGAGGTCGGCTATCTTTGTGTCCTTTGGAATTATGGCGGGATGTTTCATCTCAAAGTCTACGTTTGCGTGTCTTAACCTGCCGCCGACTCGCAAAATTCCATTCTTGTCCAACATAGGATTTAAATCACAAATTTTACTCTTGCTGTTTTTGATCTGGCCTGCTTTCAATGCTTTTATTTCTTCCTCGAAATATTCTTCTTGAATTTGCTTAATTATTTTTAATTTCGCTTCATTTATTTCTTGAATAGTTAGGTAGTTAAGTTTATTTTTTCTGAACATAAATCTTCTAACCCATGCTAATATTTTTATGATATTTGGCAACGAACTATATCTTGTTATTAGCTCGGTGATAATGTTGTTTTCGCTTTTGCTTATTAATTTTGCTGCATGATAAATTTGCTTGTTTGTTTTTGCTTCTAGCTCTATTATGTCATTTGATACTTTGCCTATATCGTTGCTGGGAATCTCTTTATTTAACCAGCTAGGTCCATCCCACCAAAGCGCATGTTCTTTTAGTTGGGATGCTGTTAGGCCTCTGCTTGCGCAATCTGCTGGGTTGTCCTTGGATTGTACATAACGCCAGCAGGTTGGTGGCATATTTTCGCTTACTTGTTTAACTCGATTGGCTACAAATGGCTTCCATCTTTCTGGTTCCCCTTGCAGCCAACCCAACACGGCCATCGAGTCTGTCCAGCCATAAACCTTGATGTGGTAGTTATGCAGGCAGGATATAATTTTTGCCATCAACTTGGATAATAATAGCGCCCCGCATAACTCCAAACGAGGCAAAGTTGTATGTTTTTTAATATTTTGAGCATTTTTTACAGGTACTAGCTTTGTTTTTGCGGCAACTAAAATAATCGAACACGCATGGCTTCGATTTATCTTGCAGTATACGACGCAGGCGTATGCTTTGGTGCTTGCGTCGCAGAAGCCATGAAGTTCTATAGTATCAACTTCGTTAGTCCCGATCCATCTAGGTATCTTGTAGTCATTGATCGCTTTGATGTCTGATTTGAATTTGACCCATTCCTGGTAAATTTCATCCGGTACAGGCTCGTCCCACTGCAGTTGAATTTTCCAAATATCTTGAAATAAAATCTTGAGTTTGGTTGTAATTGGAGCCAACCAGCCCAAAGGATCATAGAGTTTAGCAATATCCGATAGAAGGGTTCTTTTGGTTGGGCGAGCCAAGGATGTATCAAATTTAGATTGAAATGTGAAATAATCTGATTGTGGATTCCAGCTTATCCCCAGCATTTTAGAGGATTCTTCTTGCTTGAAGTTAAAGTTATCTTGACTAGTTGGGTCTACACTGACGCCTTGTAGTAGTTCAGGTGAGTTGGATTTCCATTTTCGAAGGTTGAAGCCGCCAGATTTTAGCAGCTTGATTAAATCGGACTGCAGTTGCTTTCCTGACTCGATGGAATGCGCCCCGTGGACAAGGTCATCGACGTAAAATGACTCTTCGAGCACGCTAGGAGCCAAGCTGTTTTCGAAGTTTGGTTTTTCATCCTGGGCCAATTGCTTAAGTGTTTGCATGGCTAGGAAAGGGGCGGCCTTGGTGCCGTAGGTAACCGTTGTTAATTGGAATACCATCAATTTTTCTGATGTATTATCACGCCATATGATTAGATGTAGTTGTTGATCATTTGGATGTAGCCAAATTTGTCTGTAAAACTTTTCAAGGTCGCTTGTAAAAGCAAATTTAAACTGTCTCCACTTGATGAAGAGACTTAGTAGATTTTGTTGTAAATTAGGACCCTTGCACATCAGTTGATTAAGGCTCGTCGAATTCGCAGTTTTCGAAGATGCGTTAAAAACTACGCGTAATTTTGTAGTCGACGAATCTTGCCTGGTGACGGAGTGATGAGGTAGGTAGCATTTTGGTGTTATATTGCAATCGACCGCTGGCGTCATATGACCGAGCTCTAAATACTCCTTGATAAATGATTTATATTGTTGTAAAATATCTGGATGTCTATTTAAATTTTGTTCTAATTTGTAAAATTGGGCTACTGCCATTCTCTTGGACGAACCTAAATTGTCTTGAAAATTTGGTTTCATTGGCAGCCGCACCTCATAGCGCCCATCTTCTCTTCTTTTTGTGGTTTCTTGATAGAAGTCAAGGCATCGTTGATCTTCAACTGACATCTCGGTAGGCTCGGAAATATCCTCTAACTCCCAAAACTTTGATATATCATTGATGTTATGAAGTACGACATTGCATTGAAATGTCTTGATATTACCACTCAATATCCAACCTAATCGCGTTTGTTGGGCAGTCGTTAAGGTTGATGTTTCTCTACATATTCCGTCAAGCAATATGATAGCGTATACGTCTGCACCTAACAAAATGTCTATAGGACGACTTAAGTTGAAATCTGGATCCGCTAGTTTAATTTGATTGAGATAAGGCCAATCTGGCTTGGAAAATGAATTCATGGGTAATTTTTTGATTAACTGATTCATGATTAGGATGTCGGTTATGAAAGCATAGTCAGTAACGACTGAAGAACATTTGATACTAATCATCCCCTTTAGATTGCATTCGTTGTCACCTATACCTGCTACAACGCCCTTGCAGCTTTTACGTGGTAGCCCAAGGAGTTGAGCCGCATGCTCGGTAATAAGCGACGCTTGGGAACCTTGATCTAATAGAGCACGCATAGTGTGATAAGTACCATCCACTCCTTGTACTTGGATGATCGCTGTTGGTAAGAGTACCTCAGTTGCTTCTCCTGGCAGAGACACGTGTGAACTACTTTTGACCAATTTCCCTGAGTTTGCATTCGAGTAGCTGGAACTGCCCGCTCCTTCGTTTATACTCGCCGCCGTGTCCGATGTCGGCCGGCTTGATTGCGCAAATGCTTCGTGCAACAAGCTATTATGCTCCTTATTGCACTCACGGCAACGCTTTTCAGACAAACATTTCCCTTGATGAGTCTTCAAGCAATTCGAACACATATTGAATTTCGAAAGGAATTTACGTTTATCGTATGATGGCATATCGAGAAATTTCTGACAATAATATATACCGTGATCATTTGTTTTACATAGATTACATTTATATTTAGGGGTTTGATTATTTGATGTATTTGATTTTGGAATAATTACTTTAGCACTTGATGAAAATGAATTTTTGATGAAGTTATGTTTCTGATTCCCTTGATTGTTGTTGTTTTGTTGCTTATTCCCTTGATATTTTTGCGCAGGTATGTCTTGTTTCCTACGCGCTGTTTCTAATGTTGTAAATTTTGTCTCCAGAAAGTCCAAAAATTCTTGTAATATCGGTAACTCTCTTGGCTCTTTTACCGACTCGATATAGTCCGTGTATGACTCCATATCTAACTTCTGGGACAAAATGTGCACAACCAGGGGGTCCCATGTGCTTGTGTCAACCCCGAGGTTCTTGATGGCATTGAGGCTCTCCATGGTAGTGTCCAGCATGCGTTTGATGTGAGCTAGAGATTGCTGTTGCATAACCGGTAGATTTAATAATAGATTGATGTGGGACGTGAAAATTAGTTTTTTGTTGTTGTATCGCTGGTTGAGTATATCCCAGCAGACTTTGTAGTTATCAGAGCTCACATTCAAATGCTGGATCAGACGTTCCGCGTCACCTTTAACCCTACTCTTGAGGTACTGCATCTTTTGGGCGGGCGACATTGACGGATTGTTATGGATGCTTTCTGTGAAAAGATCTTTAAAAGACACAAAATCCTTATAATTTCCATGAAAGTGTGGAATTTCGAGGGTTGGAGCTGATTTTTCAATATGTGCCACTGACCACATCTTCCTATTGATTGACGCCTTCATCTCGTTGAAAGACTGCTCGTAGCTGTTGTAAGCCTGGTCATATTCCTTGTTTTGACCATCTAGCTCGCTGTCCAGATCCCAGTGCAGGGCGTCTATGGTGTTCCAGCGGGTCTGGAGCGTGCGCAACAAGTCTTCAAACTCCCATTTCTCCGAAACTGCATTTAGGTTGATTGATGATATGGTTCGATGAAACGCCTTGAAGTTACTGTTTTGTTTTTTCAGCATTTCTTCGTTCTTGCTGGACGTGCCCCTAGAACTTGTTGAAGCTGGAGGTTGCGAAGACGCGGCAGCTGAAGGTTGTTGGGGCATGAAAACCGGGGTTTGTTGGGGCTCCGGTTTTTGAATAGTAAACGTAGGAGGCTTCAATACTGGTGGCTTTTCTGCCTGTGTGCTAAGATAGTTTTGAATGCGTGACCTAATCAACTCATATCTCTCTTTTACTTGAATATATTCACCTGACGTAAAATAAATATTTGAGTCATCACCGAACTCCAATAAACTACTATTATTCTTTTCAAACTCAAGCCAATAATTATCGAGAATATCTAACCTGCGTTGAATATAATCTGGTGTTTTTCTTTCCGCGGAATCTTTTTTAAAGTTGGAGTAGGTATGTTCAATAGCCTTAGAGATTTGCTGCTGGTTGGTTAAGATGTCTTGCATGTTAGGCATTGTGAATAAAGAATAACAAAGGATAGATCTTACTTGATAGATCTGGCGTGACTCGGGCAGAATGTGATCCACCCACGGTACCTGATGATGGGAGGCCTTGGTGCCCCCGGTGCTACTTCGTGATCGGAAACCTTGCTAATCCGATCCTTGGTAACCTTGAAATAATGCACTGCTTCCGATAGGTTGCTGCGCGGAACCACTGACACGTTCACAGTTCACACGCGCACTCGTAACTTGATAACTTGCCACGTGGAAAACCGTGAAAAGGCCCCGCTTTACGGAAAGCTCGAAGGACCAATGTTCGGGTTCTGCCGACACTATGATGATATTAAATGATACGACTTGATATCTGTTCAAACTATATTGTAAAACCAAACTTAATATGTATTGTATAATGTTAAATGAGTACGCGCGACGCTCTTGTTGGCCGGATAGTTGCGAACTGAATATAACACTAAGTGACGTAAGTAATGAAATGAGTTAAAATGCTGACATTGTACGATGATAGCTCGTACACGTGTTATCTTCTATTTTTAATCTACAGTTTGACATGTGTATTTATGACCTTACAGCGATTTACTAACTTTATGTACAGCGATAGACCGCCCATTCTACCTTTGTAAATCGCATTGTAAAATTTTATTCATTTTTTGTATTTAATTTTTTGTATTGGTGCATTAAAGAGTTTTTCATTCATTAATTAAAAATGAATGACTTAATATACTCGATATTCAGAAGTTTATTTTGTATTTAAAGTAAGGTTTTTCTGCTGCAGTATATTGATTGTACTATAAGTATTTAGTAAGTATATTTTATACTTACCCTATTTCAGGCCATAAAAGAAATCCGCAAGCTCCGTAAACAACTGACCTCGGAGATAAACCTCAGCGTAGCGGGTGTGGACGCGACCATAGACCCTGAGATGAAACCGCCCACAGACAATCAGGCTAGGCTACTGCGGCAGCTCGTGCTCAGCGGTTTAGGAGACCAGGTCGGGAGGAAGATCGGACTGGACGAAGTTAAAGAAGGTAAGCTTATAGTCTTTGGTGAAGGGTGTGGATGCGACTATCGACCTTGAGATGAAGCCGCCCACAGACAATCAGGCTAGGCTACTGCGGCAGCTCGTGCTCAGCGGTTTAGAAGACCAGGTTGGGAGGAAGATCGGTCTGGACGAAGTTAAAGAAGGTAAGCTTATAGTCTTTGGTGAAGGGTGTGGATGCGACTATCGACCCTGAGATGAAACCGCCCACAGACAATCAGGCTAGGCTACTGCGGCAGCTCGTGCTCAGCGGTTTAGGAGACCAGGTCGGGAGGAAGATCGGACTGGACGAAGTTAAAGAAGGTAAGCTTATAATCTCCAGTGAAGGGTGTGGAAGCGACCATAGTCCCTGAGATAAAGCCGCCCACAGACAATCAGGCTAGGCTACTGCGGCAGCTCGTGCTCAGCGGTTTAGGAGACCAGGTCGGGAGGAAGATCGGACTGGACGAAGTTAAAGAATGTAAGCTTATAGTCTTTGGTGGAGGGTGTGGATGCGACTATCGCCCTTGAGATGAAGCCGCCCACAGACAATCAGGCTAGGCTACTGCGGCAGCTCATGCTCAGCGGTTTAGAAGACCAGGTCGGGAGGAAGATCGGACTGGACAAAGTTAAAGAAGGTAAGCTTATAATCTTTAGTGAAGGGTGTGGATGCGACTATCGACCTTGAGATGAAGCCGCCCACAGACAATCAGGCTAGGCTACTGCGGCAGCTCATGCTCAGCGGTTTAGAAGACCAGGTCGGGAGGAAGATCGGACTGGACGAAGTTAAAGAAGGTAAGCTTATAGTCTTTGGTGAAGGGTGTGGATGCGACTATCGACCTTGAGATGAAGCCGCCCACAGACAATCAGGCTAGGCTACTGCGGCATTTCGTGCTCAGCGGTTTAGAAGACCAGGTCGGGAGGAAGATCGGACTGGACAAAGTTAAAGAAGGTAAGCTTATAATCTCCAGTGAAGGGTGTGGAAGCGACCATAGACCCTGAGATAAAGCCGCCCACTGACAATCAGGCTAGGCTACTGCGGCAGCTCGTGCTCAGCTGTTTAGGAGACCAGGTCGGGAGGAAGATTGGACTGGACGAAGTTAAAGAAGGTAATCTTAGAATGTGGGTTTTCAAAATTATCGGACACTGGATAGCAGTGACGTCAGGTTCTGTAGGAACGTGATAATATGCATATACATGCTTATTAAGGTTACGTGCTTTGTAAGCTACAGGAGATAGATTCCAATAATAACCTTTTTACGACAATAATGGTTACTCTTATTTAGTATAGAAGCTGTAGTTGTATTCAATAGTGTTAGATTTGAGTGGGTTTACTAAGATGGAATATATACTATCAACGGCTTTCGTGTTTTCATCACCACAGCTCCCAACCACAACGCTACGCTACTGGACACCAAAATCAACCCAACCCAACAGCATGGCACATATAATTTGTTATTGTAGTTCTTTGCTTCGTCAAATGTACCCAATAACAGCAGCTTTTTGGACCTGACTTCACTGTGCTGCCATCTGGTCTCTCATATTTTTTGAAAACCATCCATACATTATAGTAATATAATAAATATACACGTATTAAAGATTTGAATACACGAGTACGTACCTGTTTATACCTTTAGATACCTGATTTTCGTTTAGGATTCGTATGTAATGTAAAAGTCAACAACTAAGTTAGTGCCCTAAAATGATGGATTAACCGAAAGTTTTTATATGTCATTCCGTGTTAAATTTAGTTCTTATATTTTACCCAACATAGGGAGGTCCACTAACATATTTGCTTACCTTTAAGGTATTTTAAAATACCAATCTTCCTTTTAAAAATACTACATATTTAACAATTTACTTACATATTATCATCAACTTGCAGGCGAAGACAAGAGAAAATTCAAATACGCCTATCACTGCGGTGAGTTAGAGGAACCAGTTCATCTTCACTCCGAATCCATACTGCGGAAGAGCATTCCAGAGTGGGTGGTGTTCCAGGAGCTTTACGAGACAGGTGGTGAAGATAGGAGAAAGATGGTGATGAGGAACGTCACCGCCATCGAGCCGGAGTGGCTGCCGGTGTATGTGCCGCAGATGTGTCACTTAGGTATGTACTGATAAGCTACAAGTGAGGGCATTATAGAGTGGTGATGGCTTGAGGAACGTTGTTGCAAATGTGTTACTCTTTGTTGTTTTAAAGTGGCTAACACTGGTTTTTTAAGCTGCCTGAAGGCATCTGACAGATCGATGAATGCCATAAGTGTCACACAGTGATGCCTGCTGAGACCAACGTCTCGACGTGCCTTCCGAAGCACAGAGAAGCCTGATATTTTTTATGCAACGTGAGTTCACCCGGGGTCATTTGGCTGCGAAAGCTAGTTCTCCTACCGCGCTGACTCTATAGCTCCTATATCTATATATCTGTGGAGTATCCCCAATCCATGCAAAATATTATCGGTTAATGTCAACTTTATTTGAGTGGTTAGTTAGTCCGTGTTTTTAACCGACACCCAAAAAGGAATAGGTTACTAATACGTCGCGATCTTATTTTTTTAATGCTTGTTTACGAATTCTTCGAAGACGCCTAGACCGATTTCAAAAAATATTTTTTTCTGTATGAAAGGTTACTTACATACTTGTCAGGTGGTCCCATACAATTTTATCAAAATTAGTTGTGTACTTTGGGCGTGAAATCGGTTTTTAGTTAAGACTGTTACTGTCCAAAGCCAGTGATAGCCACTGTCCAAAATCTTTTACATTCTTATAGGTGCGGACATTAACTGAGTCTCCAGCCCCTATAGGAGTAGCATGGCACCGTTGATAAGCTAGATAAAGTTTATATCGCACGACGGACTAGTGCCATCCCGCTCGTTGTTATAACAGACAGCGAGATAGTGATAGATGGTAGGGGTAGGCAGGTCTCCCTTTGTCTCTTAAATTTATTCCCCTCCAATATTAACTTTTTTTGTAGGTGAACCTTTGTCGGATCCCGAACCAAGATACGACGAGAAGTCGGGACGAGTGAAGTGCCACTTTAAAGGAACCTTCGGGAAGGCTGGCTGGGAGCTGCCTACTGTTGAAGTCGACTATCCCGACAAAGTCGAGCGGTATAGGTAAGACTGGCTTTTGTTTATTTTCATCATCAGGTCTTTTTGTCTCCACTGCAGGAGCACGACCCTCTCTGTGCTGCCAGAGCAGCCAGAGGACTTGGCCTACACTTTCCACGCTGGGCAGACGTGTTGGAGATATTTATAGCTTTGTTTAGCTGGTATTTCCTAAGTCGCCTTCTACGACCTCCACGAGAGGAGTTGGAGTAGCTATTCTTCTCTGCCGGAAACCACACGGCTAATTGTTTATTTTGATTCTGGTTTATTGAAACGAAAAAAAGGACTTCATCTATTTTTGTGGATTGCGTGTGTATTAATTAATGTAGTGCATTGATTTTATTTATATTTTTATGTGTTCTTGTTTAGTTTTGATGACTTGTGTGTGTTTTTTATCCATACTTATATATAACGCTGAAACCACTGGTCCGATTTGAAAAAATTCTTTCGATATTAGATAGGTCGTTTATCGAGGAAGGCTATAAGCTATATTGCATCACGCCCGCGACTTCACTCGCGTGGTTAACGCGGGCGAAGCCGCGCGCTGCCTCTAGTTTCAAATAAAGTTTATTGCCCCATGCGAGCAGGTAGAGGGCCCGTAGGGTCACCTTGCAGGTACCAGATGAGAGAAGAGGTAGGGTTAGACCAAGAAAGAGATAGCGGGATACAGGAAGATGGAGAGGATAAGGGAGGCCTTTGCATAGCTGTGGGACACAACATCAACCTATAAAAAAAGATTATTGTTATTAAGTGAATAAAATTGTGTTCATTTACAGATGGTTCGCCCGCTTCTTACTCGAAGGCTTAGTGTTTCCCAAACTGCGCAAGTACTGTGGTTCCCTGCTCTCGCCCCCGTCCACTATGGTCAAAAGCTGGGCCAAGCTTCAGCCGAGGACTGAGGTTCTTCTGAAGGCGCTCATCATGAAGAGAGCAGGCACTAGAGACGCCTTGAAAAAAGTTTGGGAAGATCAACCTAATTGTAAGTATTACTCGCCAACTTATACGACGAGTTTTTGGCGGAGAGTCAAGGGGTTCAGTTGGAGTTTGCTTTAAATTGTTTTGCAAATTGATTCTAGTGGACTTTATAATATGAAATTGGTGTAGTTTGGTGTTATAAATGCTCATTCTCATGGACAATATGTAAAATGTTTAAAGTGAACAGTCATAGTGCGGCTGTAGTGATATTAATTTGCGGACTGCGGTGGGCGTCTGTAGGCGCCGTCCGCCATTCAATCGGCTATGAAAACCAGTGGACTTGTATAGATTTGTCGCCAGAAGCTCCCTTAAAGCAATCAAAGGACCTATACCGACCTATGATTGTATATATATATATATATTTACTTCACATCGATTGTTGCCACGTTTTATTAACTTGAGCCTGGATAAATACGCTACGGCGTCGAGCCACAATTGAAAAAAAAAAAACAAAACTTATACGACACAATTTGGTCTGAGGACACAATAATGTTCATTATTATTATCGTCAGCTTGCGGAATTGTGATATTTAGAGGGAAAAGCATTGGATTTAACTCAAGTAATACAAATTTGCTGCATAACGCTTATAAACACTTTTAGAGCACTCTGCAATACTTAATCCCCTTACCCTAGAGTTTTTGCATACAAACGTAGTCGACGTTTTATTTTGAAACCACGTGTTAGATTTCGGTAAAAAATAATAATTTTAAAGTAATTGCAATTATCTAGGGTAATAATTGTTTTTCTAAAGTAAATTATGAACTGGAAAGAAAACATAAGAATGTAGAAGTTTCCCATACTAAAGGTTAAAAATGATATAACACACTATATTCTATTTCAAGTTCATATTTTGTTGTTTGGTCTAGGGTAAGGGGACTCTTAAGCAGCAACTGTAGCGCCATTTGGGCACACTTTCTTGCAGCTCTAGGCTTTATTACAGCTACATAAAAGAAGCATAAGAGCGCCAACGAACAAATGTAGTAATAAACGATTTTGATTTACGTCGTTGTTAATACTATGTTTTTAGGGTTCCGTGCCCAAAGGGTACAAGCGGGACCCTATTACTAAGATTTCACTGCCGTCTGTCATTAGGCTGAAATTCTGTCTCGGCAACCGTGATAGCTAGACAGTTGAAATTCTCACAGATGATGTATTTATCTGACGATAGTCTTTTAGACTAGCGCTTTATGTAATCTGACATTTTCAATTGATTATTTTGTTACAGATTTGCTGGATGAGTATTTAAAATGGCTTCCAGAGTCTGCACACAACGAAGCCACGCTGTATTGGCCTCCCTTATAGTGAAATTCATGATATTTATGTAAATATTGTAAATAGAAATAAATATATTGTTTTACATGTAATTAATATATTTATTTGGTGTTTTTACTCCGCTTGCTTCTTAACTGCCTCCGTGGTGTAGTGGTTAGAGCGTTCGGCTCATACCCGGAGGTCGCGGGTTTGATTCCCGGCGGGGACAACGACTTTGTGTTGTTGTCCTAGTTTAGTTAGGACATTGTAGGCTAATCACCTAATTGTCTGATAAGTAAGATGATCCGTGCTTCGGAGGGCACGTCAAGCCGTCGGTCCCGGTCACTGTCTTTGACATTGGTCATTACCTAAAACCAAGTCAGAAGGCCTTTAAGGCGGTTTAAAAACTCTGACACTAGTGTTAGTCACTAACACACGATAAGAAGAAGACTCCGCTTGCATGGATACAGATCCAACACTCTCTACCGCCAAACTCATTCTTGGATATCCAAGAAAATAACCAGTTACTTTTGCCGCCCAAATATATAAAAGTCGTTCAAGGAAATTGACATGATAGGTATATACAATTCTTCAAAACTAAAAACCTACTTTTAACCGATTTGATAACATTTCTATGGAACCACGTGACAAATATGCTTTTTCAAACAAAAAAATATATTTTATAATCATAAATATCGTTCAGGCGCCTCGAAGTAATCTGGGAAAATACTTAAAAAACCATAATTAACCCTTTAAATGTCGGACGCCCAGAGCGGGCGTCTGATGTATTGTTTTACTATTGTGTCTGCTATGACGACGTTTGAAGGGTTAAATAGGTCGGCTCGGTTACAAAAGGGAATGAGAAGTAGTGAAAAGTTGTAGTTCACGCAGTTGGTAAGTAAATTGTACTTAAAAACATCTACTTGACTCTTGATCTTTATGACGAAGACGATAAGAATCAAGTATACGACATAGGGATTCCCCGAAAAAAAAACACATTTGGTCACGTAATTTAAACATGGAAAATTATTTATTAATATAAAGGTAAAAGCGGGACCCTATTACTAAAAAAGAAGTGCAGCCTTTGGACACATTACACCCAAGTAGCATACAGGGCTCTTCGCACTCAGTATTACAATGCCCTTAGAGTAATGTTGGGGATGCGCCGCCCTTGTAGTGCCTCAGGGATGCTGGCGGAGGCTGGAGTTGATAGTCTGTCAGCAATTATAAGAAAGCGCACAGCATCCTTGATTCACCGGGTGCGGGGCAGCGCCAACATTCTAGTAAAGACGGTTGCGGCTAGATTGGACGTGGACATCAGTGCTATCATGCAGCACTGGACTCGCGTTCACCTAGTCAAAGACACTAAACCGTCTACAAATTTTGATGTGGATAATATTATACTAACATACTTAAAAGTTTTCTTTGTTACTAACAACATTTTATGGGTTCTTAACCCTAAAATAAAAGATTTATTTTTATAATTATCGAACTTAGATATCGAACCCAGAGAATAAGTCCTTTTTAGGGTTTACTAGAAAACTGTAATTTAGCATGGATATGTATATTAATTATGGCGAAAAAGTCGTAAAATAAAATATGAAAAAAAAATTTTTTTAGCCTAGCTGCCATACAAGTAAAGACGTAGTCAATATTTTTTTTCTCGACAAACATATTGAGTGGGGTATCGTTGAATAGGTCTTTCAAAAATATTGTTAGTTTGTGAACACCATTTTTCGATTTAGGGATTCGTTTCGGAAATATTTGGGTTTAAAGTTCAAATTTTTGTTCGAGTCAAGTGTCCCCCCCTCTATCTGCTAAACGGTTATATATGGCTACGTGAAAAAAATCACAATTATAGTATATACAATGTAGTTTGAAGGAAAACTATCAGAGCCAAGTAGGGTATACACATTAAAAAGTTACTTGAAAAAATAAATTTTCATACAAATTCAATAGATATTAGTTTTTAGACGTTTTTAGTGGCAAAAACTCAAAGTTGGCATTCGCAACTACGGAACCCTACACTGCGCGTGGCCTGACACGCACTTGGCCAATTATTTCACTTATAACCCATGTATTGCCAAAAAAAAGTTTCTGGGATTCCCGGTGTTGTGTACCCGTTAAACTCAGTGTTGTAGGGATTCCCGGAATGCGATAGGGTAGGAATTCTTAAATATAAAGGTTATCATTACTTATCATACGATACACAGTAAAGCTGCAAAAACACTTTTCTGCGCCGTAGGTACCTACAATGGAATAGGTAGGTACTAAATTATAAATTTAAAAAATGCGCGTTATTAAACAATAGTGAAATAAAAAGCAAAAAATAAACAGAAAGAAAAACAAACTAAAACTAAACTAAGTATCATCATTATCAGGTCTTTTTGTCTCCACTGTAGTAGCACTTAATAAATACCTATATCTAAAACTTAAAAATATTCTTAAATTAAAACAACTTGTAAATAACAAAACTTCGTCGCGTTAGTACTTACCTTATGTTGGTAGCTTGTGTAGGTTTTTAATTAATTTTATTTAGGATTAATGTATGTATTAGTTATATTTATTAAATAGGTATTAAGACGATCTCCGTGGCGTAGTGGTCACCATGCTAGTCCGCCACCCAGAGGTCGGGTTCGATCCCCGGTCAGGGCAAGTTGGAAAATGGCCTTCTTCATATTGTCCTGGTTCTTGGATGTTTATCTATATATGTATTTGTTATAAAATATAGTATCGTTGAGTTAGTATCCCATAACACAAGTCTCGAACTTACTTGGGGCTGGCTCAATCAGTGTAATTTGTCCTTATACATTTATTTATTTATTAGATTTGCCAATTATTTTATAGCAAGTTCGATTATGATCACGGCAAAAAAAATAATTAAGTAAAATAAAAACAATCCTGTATGGATTTCTGCATAGACCTAAAATAATAGATTCCGAAGTCTTAAAAAAAAGTCATCATCGACAGTCTGCCGTCAAAACGTGAAATAATTTTACATTCGAGTTTCCCGGATTATCCCATTAGTTTATTTATCCATCAGTTCACATGTTTACGTTTCTTCTTCTTCCTCATCTTATAATTTATCACTCCTAAATAATATAGGTACATTTCTGTCAAACAAGAAATAAAAAAAATACTTTGTTTTAATGAATTAAATATCTACTCCGATCATTTTATTTTTGCACAAATTTTGGAGGAGGATCATACACTTCAAATTATATAATACTACTGGTTCGTCCCTTCTTTGCACGGGTATGTATTATACGAACGTAAATCTTCTCGGTGAAATAATTGATAACTAATAAGTTATTCTATACATGTTAGTGAAAACCGCATGAAAATCGGCTCAACTGTTCGGTGTTTATTGAGCATAAACAGACAAAAACAAAATATGCGCATAAGAAATATATGTAGATAGGCACAAAAATGACATGTTCATGGACGTTAAAACATTTTTAACCTACTTCAAAAAAGGAGGAGGTTATCAATTCAAATGTAATTTTTTTATGTATGTTGAACTGAACAGTGTTTGGTATAGTTAAAAAATATGTTTGGTTAATTAAGCATGCATAAGGTGGTAGATTACTATAACTTTATTGTATTGACGTCAATGAAATGTACAAGGTCATAATAGACAGACATCGACATACGATACCAGTGCTGATAATAAAATGTAAGTGGCATATTGAATAGCGAAAATGTGATATAATAAAATTGCAGTGTGTCATAGTCCTTATTCATCTTGAGACGCTCATAAAAACATCTTTCATTTGTCAGTATCAGCCTGGCTTGGATCGAAGTGAACGCGCGACTTGTAGCGCAACCGTGAAATAGTGGCACGAAAACATTGTGTGAACTGAATAGAAAATGGGTTTATTTTTTTTCAAGTTGTGTGTAGTGCTGGCGTGTAGTACGTTTTGCACTGTCAACAGTTTCGCCTTGCCGTTTGAAGGGCTGTTTGATTTGGATATCATTCATTATAATGATTTTCATGCCAGGTGAGATTTCCTTTTTATTTTGTTTAATTAATACTAAGTATAATGATTCACAGTAAGGATTTTTGGCAGAAATAACGGAGTTTTTGCCAACCTCACGACTTTTTTGTTCAAGTGATGATTGTGTTGAAAAGACTTAGGTGACAATATTCATCCGTAGATTTTCATGCCAGGTGAGATTTTCTTTTTTATTTTGTTTAATTAATACTCTAAAACAATATTTTTGATAAAGATATATTTTTCGATAAAGATTTTTGGCAGAAATAATAGAGTTTTTGCCAACCTCACGACTTTTTCCTTCACTGAAAGCAAGTGGTGGTTGTGTTGAAAACACTTAGGTGACAATATTCATCCCTAAAATATCTCGTCCGAGGATGAAACGTCACCCTTTTTAAATTGTTAGGCGTCAACATAGGGACGTGGACTGGGTAATTGGATAGGTATTTCAACTATTTTATTTAGTCCGTCAACTAAATAATCCAAAAATAAAGGACCCATATTTTTTCGTTTAGCAAAATAGTAAAAATTCACAAAGATACAGCGCTTCGAAGTTACGGAGTGGGGGTGATTTATGTCACCTTTGGTTACCGTTACAGTTAGGTAAATATTGTACCTAGTCTTGATGTTACGTGAAATTTAGACGACCTCCGTGGCGTAATGGTCAACACGCTAGACCGCCAACCCGAAGGTCCTGGGTTCGATCCCCAGCCAGGGCAAGTTGGAAAATGGCCTTTTTCAATTTTTCCTGGGTCTTGGATGTTTATCTATATATGTATTTGTTATAAAATATAGTATCGTTGAGTTACTATCCTATAACACAAGTCTCGAACTTACTTTAGGGCTAGCTCAATCAGTGTAATTAGTCCCTATATATATTTATTTATTTATTATTATTTATTTATTTAGATACGCTGTATCTTTGTCATTATTTGCTAATCAGAGAAAAGAAAAATACGTATGCCATACTTTTATATAATCTTTCTGATGAGCAAATAAAAAAATCAGTGCACATCCTTATTACCACTGGTGTACAGTGAATCGCGCCTAGTGAGAATCGAATCGAATTTAACTCTTCTAACCTCACAGACGCAGTTTGGCCTCCACCGCTTATAATACTTTTTTACTATCATGTTGTATTTCATTTAAATAATCAGGTATATTAAAAAATCTGTATTTAATTAAGGCATATAGGACTTCCACACCTATTACTTAGTGGTCAGATGATCGAGCAAGGTTGCAGGAAAACGCTAAATAAAGTTGCTTCCATTCAATCTATTTAGAAATCTTTAAGCTCTATTTTAGCAGTCTAGTCTCTGCGCAGAGCATCAAATCCTATCGAGGGAACGGTCAAAAATGCGAATTAGGCGATGCGGCAAGTAACCCTTAGTAATCACTATTTTGATTCCTTTTTTCAGCTTCTTCTTTTACTATCTACCATCATGTTTAAGGTAGCTTTTGGGTTTCGCTGCCTCAACTCTATAGACATTCGAGTAGAGCCGGGGCTGCAAAAAACCAAACGCCACTTTTAGCGTACTCGACGATAGGACTCTATCGACCGTTTTATATGTGATCTGGTCAAATGTTGCGTCCTATGACTTGGGTAGTTGTCCTTTACTCATTTAATTGGTCCTTACACCACCTCATTTTTGGGCGAGATCTAACTTAAGACCATACTATTATGACGACATGCGATTTAGACAAGGAGCATTTTAGACGAGTTGCTACATAGACTACTTACGTTTAAGACCATTGGAGACTAACTCGGTTGACAGGGAGGTAATGCTGTCAACTCAATAAAGTTTTTAAATAACTATTTTTTTTCAATATAGGAGTTTCCTGGCTTAAAAATAAATTATTTGATATTGTTATTAGAATAAAACGTCATAAAGTAATGTCACTTGTCATTGATCATTTCCATTTTCAACGAGATTTTAAATTTATTATTGTTGAAAAAAGCGCGCTATTTGTCTCAAAAAACTATGACGTCATAAGTCTTTATTTTATACAAATCCCATAGAAAATATTTGTTTTCAAGTTTTAAAAAGCATCTTTGAGTTGTTACTGGAACTTATTGGATGGCAGCGTTCAACGAACGGCCGATTGTTCTAATGAGCTGGCTTATTTAACCAGATGGTCGGGAAATATGCAATGATAAAAGGATATATCTTGGTAGTTACTTAAATACTTAGTTATTTGAGATAGTGAACAGTAAGTGCACTCATACCGTCTTATTATAAAACGCAGACTAATTTGATTACTAGGTTTAAACCATTATCCGACCAAATAAAGTTGACATCTAGTAATATGCCACTATCTCATCTGAAAATGTCAACTATATTTGTTTGGATAGTGGTTTAAACCTAGTAACAAAGTAAGTCTGTGTTTTATAATAAGACGGATAAAGTCTACAGGTATGTCTACATACATATTAAACAATTTGGAAGTTTAAAAAATAATGTAGGTACTGAAACTGAATGAGAACATAATTTATGAGATCATATAGCAAAAATAACTTTTCATTGTGAATGAGTAAAATTATTCAAATCACTTGTATATTATGCTTGCATATACCAGCTGTGTAGTTGCTTTGTGCTGTATATTAGTAAGTACATTATTGTTCTTTGAAAGGCATCTTATTTATGAACTAGCCGAAGCCCGCGACTTCGTTCGCGTGAACTTTATGTCTCTGGAAAATGCTCATCAGGCTGAACTACTTTTACTAAGGCAGCATTTTTATATCTCTTTTGGTTAAGCTGGACCATTATGGTTCTGCATCAGGCGTTCCATTTTCCAAATTCATTTATACCCTATATTTTGCCCAGGCTTAATAGCTATATAACAAAAAAAGTTTCATTCGAATCCGTCCAGTATTTCCGGAGATTAGCGTGTACAAACAGACAAACAGACATACAGACAAACAAACGGACATTTTTTTTTAATTCTTACTCTATTACTACGTCTCCGACGCCCCAATATTTTTTTTGGAAATATATTTAATGTACAGACACTTTTTTTACTGTTTTATTATATGTATAGATATAGATTTTTACTATTTTATTATATGTATAGATATAGATAGAAGATATAGATAAATAGCTGTGCCCGCGAGCTTCGCTCCCCGTGTGAGTTTCGGGATAAAAACTATCCTATGTCCTTCCCTGGGTATCAAACTATATCCATATCAAATTTCAACTAAATAAGTTCAGTAGTTGAAACGTGAAGTGGTAACAAACAAACAAACAAATATACAAACTCACTTTTCCATTTATAATATTAGTAGGATAGGATTTTAATAATAGCCTTACTTTTAAGTCAGTAATTAATTAAATTACCGATCTTTGCTTTTAATACATACCTATAGGTATCTAAAGTACCTATGTAACCCGGTACGCAATATGAGGGTTCAGAATTAAGGAGTAAAAACTCCTTTATAAAACTTTTTATATAGGTCTTTTCCTTTTAATTCATGTGTACCAAATAAACAATTTTTCTTTCTTTCTTTCTTTCTTTCTTTCTTTCTTTCTTTCAGAAAACGTTAAGGGGCGGGTTATGAATGTTGACTCTGTTGTCAAACAATATAATGATATTACAAATATAATACCCATTTTAGTAGGTATCTATCGCAAGTGAGAACAGTAGTGTCAAAACTTCGAGAACCACATCTGGCATAGTTTTAAGGTTCAATGTTACCTACTATAAACATATTAAACATGGATACATTATAAATTTTCTCTCAAAATAGGGTATTTTAATAACTAACCAATTGTTTTCTTTTTCATAGTTCGTTTAATGACTCGACCGCTTTTGTACTGCAGCTATTTCGTCAGAAAGTTGCCAAGCAAGGTTTATAACAAGTAAATCCACTGAGGTATGAAATGAGGAAGGTCATTTAGTAGTCTGCTCGATATTATGACATGAGATATACCTATCTGTACATATAATAAAACAGTAAAAAAATGTGACTGCACACTAAATAAATTGCCAAAAAAAAAAATTTCGTCTATGCTGACATAGCAATCGAGTAAGAATAAAAAAAATGTCTGTCTGCTTGTACACGCTAATCTCCGGAAATACTGGACGGATTCGAATTGAACTTTTTTGTTATATAGCTGTTAAGCCTGGGCAACATATAGGGTAAGTATAATACATGATTTTGGAAAGTACGCCTGATGCAGAACTACAATGGTCCAGTTAAACTATAAGAACTATAAAAATGACGCCTTGGAAAAAGTTGTTCAGCCTGATGAGCATTTTCCGGAGACAAAGTCCACGCGAACGAAGTCGAGGGCTTCGGCTAGTTTTTAATAATTTACAGTTGTAATCAACCAAGAATAATATTATTATAGAGGTCGGAATGTGTTATGCATTCTAGGGTTGCCATCCGTCCGGGTTTCCCCGGATTTGTCCTAGTTTAGAGGGCATCCGGGGAGCGTCCGGGCGGGGATTCATTTGTTGTCCGGGTTTAAAGATTTTAAGTCTTGCCCCCCCCCAGCGTCCCCCCGCGACATCCGCGGCACTGTGCCCGCACGCCGTATATTTGAAATGATGAGGCGTCTCGTCCTGGTTGCAAAATTTTAGAGATGGTAACCCTACATTCAGCTCATGTCCAGATGTCATATTTCATAGGTGGATGACTGGTGCAATGATAGCGCTTATCTATACCTACTTACTCGTACATACATTCGTTCATTTAACTTTACTCGAGCAAAGACACAAGTACAAAGTACCTTCCCCTTAATAGAGACAGTAAGGAAAGTGCCAATGGACACATTCTACGTTTAAAACTAGGTTAATGTTAAATAACTGATTAGTCTGAATTTGAGCTACAAATGATTTATAGAACATAGAAATCACGGTTCACCGTTCATCGGTACAAAGAGAAAATTTTACGCCGCTACCTTTTCTCACCGACAGGTCGGTTCGCCGAAAGAATTTTTAAAATAAAATTGTTTTACAGAAACATTTATCCGCAGATAACGCGATTCTATTATTTATATATTAGTCTAGATTGTAATATTAATAAGGTACTTAATTATTTAACTTAATTATAAACGTAAATAAAGAAAAAAAAATGAACTTTACAATCCACCCAAGTAAAACATAGGGCTTCAAGATTGCTTTGATGAATTAACATACGTTAACTCGCATAAGTGATGTCACGAGGTAGACATAGACAATTGTCTATGAGGACCTACAGATCGTCTAATTTGCCTATCTCGCTTGCCTCTCTCCTCGGTTTAAATATGCTCACATGCAAAATAGGTGTTTGTTTACCTATATTTTCATCTCTACATACAATACGCTATTTTCCAACAAGTCAAATCAGATACTTTTTTCTAAACGTCAAAACAAACAGTTTCTAACTACGGGATTTTGTATGAAATACAGGCAGATGACGTCGTAGATTTTTGGAGTCAAATAGCGCTTTTATTATCAGTTTTTCTGCAATAATAAATTTAAATCACGTTAAAATGGATATGTTCAAAGACAAGTGACATTATTTCGCGACGTTTTATTTTGTTATCAGTGCAAAATAATTTATTTTTGGCTTAGGATAATACCCAATTTTTGTTTCCTCATTAATTATTCCAGCGACCCTGGTCAGGTCATTTGACCTCCTCTTCGCTTGCCAGTACACGGTCACCATTCGAGAAGCTGGAAAGCGGTCTTAAACAATCATTTTGGAAAGTTTTGGGAGAGGAAGTCCAGCAATGGACGTTATGCAGCTGAAATGATGATGATGATTGATTATTCATTGTCCGTTTGGTCAAGACAAATCTTTTGGCCAAACATCATATAGTAAAAGCAATTTAATTCTCTTTGCATAAATTATAACATTTAATCTTATACCTTTAAACGAGCAATTCTTGTATATTTATTTATTTATATATTTATAAATTTGTGTGATCTCGAAAACGGCTCTAACGATTTCGCAAAAATTGGTATATGAAGGTTTTCGGGGGTAAACAATCGATCTAAATTAGTCATATGTTTGGGAAAACGCGTGTTTTCGAGTTTTTATGCGTTTTTCTTTCCACGCAGAATATGGTCGCTAATTTCGTCGCGCCGGCCGCTATCCGTTTGGCTCAGCAGTTAAGGACGCGGACCACTAGAAAGAGTGTTACGGGTTTGAATCCCACTCGGTGACTTACTTTTTTTATGTTCAAGTTTATAATTATATTATTTTTTATTTTGTATTGTTTTTAGACAAGTTTAAAAAAATTTAGTTAATGTTTGAGATGTAACCGAGCAAAGCTCGGTCGCCCAGGTACTGGGAATACAATGAGGAAATGGGCGAAAAATCGAATAATGTTAATAGGCGATGCGGCTAGCTACCCTTCACTATTTTGATTCCTTAATCCTTCTTGTTGCTTACATCAAGCTAAAAGTGGCACCCGAGTCTTGTACCTCTAGGCTTTATCTGCTTAAAGCCGCAAGGCGTGATAGTGTGTAACACTTATGTAATATTTATAAATCTCGTATGTCTAGAATTTTGTTATAGTTAATAATAAGCATGCTACACTTGCACCCTTTTTATCAACTTCTTGGTACGTGTACAGCAAACCGTTAGATAATGTTTTTGTTATCAAACAAAATAACTTCGCTGTTCAAAAAAATGCTTAAATAAAATCTTACATCGTCCTCCTTTGAAGATTCGAAGAAACCTCAGTGGCCTTCCCCACTTGCCGATTCAACAACAATTCCTGCCTCGGCGGCTTCCCTCGCCTCTATCACGAGATCCAGGTCCTTCTCAAGGAGAAGCCAGACGCGTTGGTGCTTAACGCAGGAGACAGTTTCCAAGGGACCTACTGGTACACGCTGCTGAAGTGGAATGTCACGCAGCAGTTCATGAACCTACTTCCTCATGATGCACATGTAAGTCTTTTGTTTCTTGAAGTAAGTTATCCAATTTCTCATATCAGGTTCCGGGCTCGAACCCCGGTCAGTACAAGTTGGAAAATGGCCTTTTTCAAATTGTTCTGGGTCTTCAATGTTTTTGTTTTTATTATAAAATAGGTATTGTATCGTTGAGTATCCCATAACACAAGTCTCGAACTTACTTTGGGGCTAACTCAATATGTGTGAGTTGTCCTTTTATATTTATTTATTTATCATGGATTACTTTACCGTTACTGAAGATTCAGTATATCTTGTTAGATCCTTACATATCTTGTATTATTGTACGTTCAGAATGGAAGAACTCAATATAAAGTACCACTATCGTCGTTAGTTTATCGTTCACATTAGGTAAGCCAGAGTACATTTATTAATTTAAATACGCACTTAATCTGCTGCAAATTTCTGCTTCATTTGGTTTCATACGAAAGTCTTGTACTGCCAAATTTCGAGAGAAATTGAGTTGTGGATTCCTCCTGTTGCATTTAAGAGCAACAATATCAACATCAATGAGACCTATCTAACCCGTCTGGACAGCGTAGAGAGTGTAGGCCAAATCCTCTGGCTGCTGTGGCCCAATTGTGGCTCTAGTAGTACAGAGAGGGTCGTACTCCTGCAGTGGAGACTAAAAAGACCTGATGATGATGATGTTTATCATCATCAGAAAAATTGGCAAGTTGCTACCCTTATTTATAAATGATACCCTATAAGAATCCTCTAAGCCTATGTTTATTGTTTATGCTTTTCTCTTAGTCAACTTGCGCAAGACGACAAGCTGGTACATTGGTTACTAAAGAGTTATTATAACAAAAGCATTTTTGTTTTAAATAGGTAGGTATAAAGATTGCACGGTTTTTAAATGACTTTGTTACTTTATATGCTTATTATCACGCTCTGACTCATTCGAGAATGAGTGTTATCGTGAAATTGACTAAAATTTAACTTTATTTTATTCATTGAAATATATCTTTTGTGTTGTGAAGACGTGACTAATCAAACATAAGTTACCTGCCAGATGTTTGTTGCATTAATTAACATCTGTTTTAGGGTGTTTATCAATGGCTTTACGTGTACAAATGACTGATGCGTCTGCGATCTTTCTTAGACTGTTTAGTATCTCTTTATTTTGCTGAATCCCTAGGGAATCCTCTTTCGGGCTTTTTCTTGTCCACTTTGCACGATCTTTCGCATTGCACTGTCATACAATGATAACAGCCAGGACGAAATAGCTCACTACTGTAATTTTAATTTAATTTGTTTGATTTATTACGGGTATAAGTGTATAAAGTGACAAAGAAATCTTTTAACACGCTAGGAAGAAGAAGACAGCTGGGATCAACGGCTTAACGAACCTTCCGAATCATGGAGGCCACCGGTGGTCACCCATCCAAGTGCTCACCTCGTTCGGGGTGCTTAACTGGTTAGCGCTACCAATGCGTACTTTCACCTGGCCACCGACCTCCTCAGCAGGAAAGGAGATTGATACTTACCTACAACCTTATTAGGTTGTAGGTAATAGTACTAAAGTACAGAAGAATCAGTCTTGGATAAGAAATTTGCTAAATTAAAGAAAGAAGAAAGAAAGAAAAGCTTTATTCGGCAATCAAAACCATTACAGCTTACATGTAGGTAAATACAATAAAACATACAAATACGAATTGCCGAAAAGGCGACCAGCTCAGCTATGTGCTGATGGCGGTTTGCCACAGCGCTTATTTTCGGCTGGTGCCAAATAAATGGGTTGAGATGGCTTACACAAAACAAAAGAGAAAAATCAAAAAAATTAACAAAATCAGCTCTGTGAAACTGCTTCTATACATTATTTACACAAAAAAAAGATTTTAAAGTTACCACCCACCATTAAACCTAGTTGCAGCTTGCAGCGTACTAAAGATATTTAAGACCCAGGCAGGTCAATCTGAAAAAGATCATTTTCGATCTTGACCTTATCGGGGCTCGAAGTCGGACAATATGGATGGCCCCTAATAAGCTTACCTATTACATTATTTCTAAATCCTACAGGCTATCGGCAACCACGAGTTCGACGATGGTCCAGAAGGGTTGGCTCCGTACCTCTCCTCCCTCAAAGCACCAGTGCTCGCCGCCAACATGGATACTACCAACGAACCGTCACTGCAAGGGCTGTACAAACCACATTTGGTGTTGGAGAAGAATGGACGGAAGATCGGCATCATCGGACTGATTACGCCTGACACTGCGGTAAGATAAGTACTTATTTTTACATAATCATCAAGTCTTTTGGCCTCCACTGCAGGAACACGACCTGTACTACCAGTGCCATACTTGGCCAGAGCAGCCAGAATCTTGGACTACACTCTCCTCGCTGGCCAGATGGGTTGGAGGAACTCATTGATGTTTATAAGCTTGTTTAGTTTGTTTCCTAAGTCGCCGTCTACGATATTAACGGGAGGACTTGGAGTGGCCATATTCTACTCTGCCGGAAACCACACGGCTTTTTATTTTTACATACATGCATACAAATCACGTATTTATCATTTAGTTTCTTTATAGGGTAGACAAAAGACACATTTAGTGCGAAAATGGAATCAAAACAGGTATCGCCTGTTGATATTTATATTCTCGGCCATTCCCTCGATCAGTTTTACGATCTGCACGGGAAAGGATGAAGCTGGTGTTTACATTCAACGTTTTTATTTTTTTTTATTTTGTTTCTATTCTGTGCACAGAACAGCAACCATATACTATTAAAAAAATGTTTTTATATCACTTATAGTATTTTATCGTAATCTGAAAGATCTCTCTCTCGACATTGACTTATCAACATCAATAAAGTGATCTATGTGTGAGTAAGTAAATGTTCGAGATCATTATTATAACATACATACACTTGTGATAAAGATAGAAGAAGGTATTTACCAAATGACATAATAAATCCCTTTATCTAATGTTACAGGCATATAAAAAAATAATCTCGTTTAAGAGAAAAATTACAGTTTGTGTTTCGAAAAAACGTGGTTCTGCGGTTTTTAGTCACCACCTGTCAAATTTACAAGACGCGTACTAGTGTTAAGTTCTTCAAAAACAGTAGAAAGTAGAGTTACAGATTCCTAATAAGTTACTGTGGAGCTCAACTAGCATTTTATGCTTATCAAGTTTTAGATATTTAACACAGATTTTTTTGTTTAGAAAGGTAGTGAAAATTCATAAAGATACAGCGCTTCGAAGTTTCGGAGTTGGGGCGATTTACGTCACCTTCGGTTAAACACTGCAGCTGATCGTGACGTCACGCGATGTTTGAATGCGCTCTATCTTCGTCAATATTAGCTAATCAGAGAAAAGACAAAACACGTAGATCATTATTTTTAATAATCTCTCTAATGAGCCAAAAATGTTTTGTCCACATCCCTATTCCTTAATTTAATTATCAATTTCTGCCCTGAACGCATTAGAGTACACAAACATTCATCTTAATTACTAGCCGGTTATATGAAAGAGAATTCCACCTTTGTATGTTTACTTTTCTGTTTTAATATTAATTGTGACCAAACAAAAATTTAGGTGCCGAAAATATACCTACATTATTAGGTACTATGCACGCGGCGACCACTCCGGAGTGGTAAATTCAGTGACATGAATCGTCTATCTAGAGTAATAAGAATAAAATTGACTTGCAATGCATCTAGCTATCTAAACGAAAAGGTGCAGAGTTCTGACGCGAGCTAAATTAAACCTTTTTATTTGAATTGAGATTGATGACTTTAGATAAAAAGAGGTTTGTCAGAATCGTAACAAGTGGAGGTCCATTGTTCTGCCTACCCCTGTGGGAAACAGGCGTGATATCTTGTATGTATGTTTCTTTGAATTCCTTATTGCTGAGTAAGACTTCTGTAAGTGAGAAGTAGTACTTATTCTATGTTACTACCAGCTGTATTAAAATCAGCAAGCTTTCTCTGACAGTCGTTTCTCCTTTTACTAATTATCTACCAACAGGACGTTTCGTTTCTAAGAGATTCCTCTTCAGAAACATTCACTGAATTGACAAGGATCCTTCAAGCGTACACTTACTTTTTTTTCGTAATGATTTTCAGAAACTATCAACTCCAGGCAATGTGGTGTTCACCGACCCAGGAGAAGCGACCAGGCGTGAAGCACAGGCGCTAACCGACCAAGGAGTTGATATCATCGTTCTGCTGTCACATTGTGGATTGGACGTTGACAAGTATGTCTCTTTTTTATGCTCATAAAAATGTAACTTTTTAAAAGTCTGCCTTTCTCTCTCTTATCTTACAGATACTCAGTTGCCATAAACGTCTTACATACATACATATTTTCACGCATGTTTCCCATGGGGAAAAAACGTCTTGTCCATAGATTTCTTACGTTGCAGCTTAACTTCGCATTCTCGATCGTGAGATTATTGGTAGGTAGCTACTTTCGTCATATAAATATTTTATTTTATTTATAAATATATCTAGTTATTATCTGAGTCTTAAATTTTCCGGTTTACCCAATTATCATGCTCTTCTTGTCTAGCTAAAATATTGTCTGTAGTGTGATTTGTTCGTATGGTATGTTCTTTTTTATTTATAAAAAAGAACACATCTACTAACCTATAGATTTTTTACAACGAATCTATTGATTTGAAATGCCAAAGGACGAGTCATGTGACTAGATATCCTTTAGTTCTCATAATATGCAGTTGGGAGATCACTACCTACTTATTCAATTGAAAAACAATTGCTTGTAAAGTTTAAACGGGCAAGATCACGAACACATTATAGCTATATACCGGTTGGCAACAACATACAAAGATAGCTCAGGAGTACTGTAATATGAGTCATGAGATATTTAAATTGCATACAAAATTCCAGGACCACAAAATTGATAACAATACTAATGTAACAAGAATAACACAGGAATGTCAATTGGTGTAAATAGATAATTAAATGCTAATGACTAGCAATTGGCTAATAATAGTTTTAAGCCTGATATTATTATGTTATTTGTTTTTCGTGTGTATAAGTTTTCAAGCAGCCTAAAGGTATTTGACGCTTGAAGACTACCACAAAGTGATTTCGGGACCAACATGTGTTTCCAGTTCATAATTTTACTGTAGGAAAACAAAAATCAAACCCTAGATAATTGCAATTTCTTTAAAACTACATATTTTTACCGAAATCTGACATGCGGTTTCAAAATAAAACGTAGACTACGTTAATTTGTATGAAAAAGTCTAGGGTAAGGGGATTCTTAAAAAGGTTCCAATAATCAAGTAATTTTTTTTCAAATTGCAGGCAATTGGCTAAGGACCATGGTGAATACATCGATATAATAATTGGAGGTCATTCACATTCCTTGTTATGGAATGGGCCTTCGCCCAGTGGGGAGTCAGTGGCTGGGCCATATCCTGTTTTTATTGAAAACACCGCTTCTGGAAGGCAGGTTTGTATGCGTTTTCCTCACTTTAGTCTCATAGACTGACTTAGAATTTAGATCAAGTAATAGGCAATTTTAATCGTACGCACGAGACTTCATAGCGTGACGTCAAGAGTGCTGTACGTGCGTTTTTCTGTTAATTGACAGTTTCCTCTTCGTATAATGAAATTAAAATAAGGGTCTACATACCAAAAAAATAAAATTCGACGATCCCATACAAAATGCCCGGGTGGCTGGCTGCACACTTTTGTATAGAAATATCCATTTTTTTTGTATTTTTACTGTTATTTTAATTTCATTATACTATAGTTATCTATAGTATACCCTGTGGTTTGATTTATTACGGCTATGTCCCTTCCACGTTGAATTTTGTTACACCTTATATAACGTCCTACAGAATAAAGATAAATTAAAAACCATCTTTCTACAGGTCCTAATCGTGCAAGCTTCAGCATTCACTAAGTACATGGGTAACCTTACCGTCTCCTTCGACTATCTGGGACATTACAACAAATGGGTGGGAGGTCCTATCTTCTTGAACAGATCTATTGATGAAGGTAATTCAATCCATTAATTTTATCGTTATTATTTAATCCGAGAGACAGAGAAAGAGAGAGAGAGAGAAATAGAGAGAGAGAGGCTGTTTTTTTATTTTCAGACATCATCGTCGCACATTTTATTACGCCCTGGCTTAGTATTAGTGCAGGTACTGGCAACATAATACCAAAGCATTGAAAACTAAGCTTATCTAAATAAAACGTAGGTTCCTACCTTTTTAGGTCTCCGTACTAAAAAACGGGACCCTATTAGTAAAGACTCCGCTGTTCGTCTTTCTGTCACCAGGCTGTATCTCATAAACCGTGATAGTTTGACTGTAGATTTTTTTACAGATGATGTATTTCTGTTGCCACTATAACAGCAAATACTAAAAACAAAATAAAATAAATATTTAAGGGGCTCACATACAACAAACGCAATTTTTTTGCCCTTTTTTGCCCGATATCAATAATGGCAACAGGTAGGCACTTGAAGTATTCACAAAATACTCAGTTATATTTTTATTTGAATAATAAATAAATACATTAAAATAAAATAAATATTTAAGGGGGGCTGTCATACAAAAAACTTGATTTTTATAAATAATGATAAGGGACCCTTCGTGCGCAAGTCCGACTCGCACTTGGCCAGTTATTTTATATAGCTTTAAGCCTGGGCAACATATAGGGTGTAATTGATTTTGGAAAATGGAACACCTGATGTAGAACCATAATGGTCCAGCTGAACTATTAGAAATATGAAAATGACGCCTTAGAAAAAGATGTTTAGCCTGATGAGCATTTTTCGGAGACATAAAGTCCACGTGAGTGAAGTCGCGGGCTTCAGTCTTGTATAGACAAAATACCACAGAATATTTTTTTTATAAGCAATACATACATACATACATAATATCACGCCTGTTTCCCGCAGGGGTAGGCAGAGACTATGGACCTCCACTTGCTACGATCCTGACAAACCTCTTTTGCTTCATCTAAACTCATCAATCTCTTCATACATGCCCTTCGGTTACGGGTACTTTTTACCTCTCCTTTTTTTAGAACGTCTGCAATTTGGTCGCAGAAAGTTCGCCGAGGCCGACCTTTTCCTACTGTTCCCTTCACATTCGTCATATAAATATTTTTCGTCAATCTCTTTTCATCCATCCTTTCTATATGCCCAAACCATCTTAACATCCCTTTCTCTATTTTTGTCACAACATCCTCTTTTACTCCACACCGCTCCCTTATGGCATCATTCCGTATTCGATCTTTCAAAGTAACACCACACATACTCCTCAGCGCTCGCATTTCAACTGCATTTATTCTACTTTCATGCTTTCTCTGCCATACCCAACTCTCACTACCGTACATTAAAGTAGGCATCAGTACTCCTTTATGAACAGCGAGACGTGCCTTGTCTGATACCTTCCTACTGCTCATAAAGGAATGCAACGCTCCATTCACTTGGTTACCCGCATTCACTCTTTTTTCAACATCACCCTCGTGCTTACCATCCCTTGTAAACATACATCCCAAGTATACAAACTCTTTCACTTGCTCAACTTTCACCCCATTTATTAAAATATTGCATTCTGTTGCACTATCGTCCTTTTCAAACACCATAACTTTGGTTTTACTGACATTAACTTTCATACCCTTTTTCTCTAATGCATCATTCGTAACAGCTATCATCTTCTGTAATTCCTCCTCTGAGTCCGCAAGTATTACTTGGTCATCGGCATAGAGAAGGCATTTGATTAATAACTCATCCATTCTAACACCACATTCAATTCGTTATTTATGGAGTAATAATTAACATTACACATATAAGAGTGGGATGATGTATTTCTGTTGTTGCTAAAATAACAAATGCCAAAAACAGAATACTCATAGCACAAAAGTGATTTTAATAGATAACTTGCTGCGCCCCATGGTGTTACTCGCGGTATTTATATATAATGTAGCCTACGTGTTAATTCAGGGCTTTCTGCATTCCAAATTTTACAAAATTGGTCCATACGTTTCCACAAACCTACATCCACACTCACAAATTTTTATGATACGGAACCATTCGTGCGCTGGTCCGTCTCGCACTTAGCCGGTTACTTTCATTACAGATGAAGACATCAAGTCCAAACTAGAGCCGTACGCGAAGCTGGTACACGATGCTGAGAACGTCAAGATTGGAGAATCTGAGGTGTTCATGAGCTATGAGGATTGTGTTTTCGGAGAATGCCTGCTGGGAGACGTGCTGGTGGATGCCTTGGTCGAATATGTGAGTTACATGTCCATACTGGGTGTGTCGTGTGGGTAAGAGTTGAAGCACACGCAGTAAAGGAGCTTTGGGCCAGTTTGAACCAGTGTTTTTGAGCATGCGTAAACTGAAAGTATACTATAATATAATTAGATAAAGTAAGAAAATAAATAAGGACTGGCTACTCTACGGCAGTCTACGGCTCAAGAGCCGTGCCGAGATTCCTTAATGACCTTGGTCGATAAGGATTATTAATTTTATTTTATTACAAAATAGACTTGTCTAAATGCCTATGGATCCCTCGGACCTGCCAGATCCCCATACTGAGTTATTTTCTTCTTTTTGTAATACTGTAAAGATAAAAATTCTCTTAACATACACAACTTTTTTGCTAGCGCCTTGCCATCTGTTCCATTCAACTTATTTCCACAAATTTTCGAGAAGACATATCAATGTCAATACATACAATAAAACAGTAAAAATCGCGTGTTTGTACATTTAGTAGATTTATGAAAAAATGTTTCGCCGTGTGGTTTAGAGCAGAGTAGAATAGGACCACTCCACGTCTTACCGTGGATATCGTAGAAGGCGACATAAAGAATACAAGCTAACCAAAGTTATAAACATCACTGAGACCTCTCCAACCCGACTGGTAAGCGAGGAGAGCGTAGGCTAAGGCTGCTCTGGCCAAGTATGGCTCTAGTAGCACAGAGAGGGTCGTGCTCCTGCAGTTGAGACTAAAATGACCTGATGACGATGATGATAAGAAAAAACACACATAAATAAAAAAAATTGCAAATAACAATGATAAATGGTTTTTACCAACAAATCCTTGCAATATGACTCCCAAAAGCAGGAGGTTATCAATTCGTCGTGACATCTGTTTTATGTATGCTCATTGATGTTTTCCACGCTGGCCACCTGGCTGGTATGTTAAACGATTATTCGAAGACGCTTGGGCCGATTTAGACAATTCTTTTTTTGTTTGGAAGGTCGTACTTGCCAGGTGGACCCATAGAAACTTTATCAAAATCGGTTGTCAAGTTTGGGGTTGAAATCAGCTTTTATTTCAGGCCAAATCGCATACAAATTCCAGTTCTGACATCTTATCCTTCATACAACGTGGAAACATTAGATCTTCTATACCTAAGGGAAGTAAGTATTCAATATTATATAACTCTAGTTATTAAGTATAGACAATTATTGTAATACCTAAATAAACGTACACTACCTCTAGTTGTACAATGCAATATCACGTCTTATGTGTGAGTTGTCCGTATATATTTATTTCTTGATGGGGCAGACAGGATTTTAGTCTTGCAGCTTTAGGCAGATAGACTAGACATAGCCGTAATACCTAAGGCCACTTTGAGTGTAAAGGTGGGAGAGAAAGTAAAAAATGAATCAACCGAAGCAGCCGGTACGTTCTAAGTTTTTTTTTCTCCAAAACTTTTATCGAAAGAGTAACATCTCACCCACTATTAAAATATATGTGACGAGGAGATTTGCACTACCTTGTAAGTTTGTACACAAAAAAATGTCATTTTGTAATTTTTTCTATATAGCGCATCCAGGAAAAGTATTTAGCCTTATAAAGGCTACCTTTCAGTTAAATGTCAATCAATTTTTCATAAAATGTAGGAAGTAAGGACAATCACATACTTTTTCGAGCCAAAATTAATAAAATACTGCTTGAAAAGAAAAAAACCCCGAAATGGCTTTCCATATAGCACAGTGTTCAATTTTTTTTATCCATATAGCACAATGTTCAAAATTACTTAATTCTCAACCCAAAATTATGACTTTGAACATTCAATTACTGTACAAACGCGAGAGGTGGGTTCGAAGGTAGTATAATAATAGTAAGGGAAGGTAAGGCTAAAGGTAGTTCTAAACAGTGTAAAAATCCTTTACATGTATCTACCTACCATTATTTTTTCAGCTATAACCCAAGGCATGTTGTTCGAGATGTTACCATTCAACGACAGGATACAATTCTTCGAAATCCAGGGGAAATACATTCTGGAAGCCTTAGAGAGGAGTGTTATAGATGCGTGGGCTTTCCACCCTTTCAAAGCACCCTGGCTGCTTCAAGTATCTGGTAAAATAATTATACGATTATGGCGAAAGAGGGTATAGGCCCATTGAGACGATGCAAGTATCTTGTCTGGTGCATACCATTTATTGAAGCAATATATGATTTGTTGCTGTCGTTGCGTTTAGATCATGCAAGTTACCTATTATTATTATTATGTTGGTACGCTTTTCAGCCACGAGTCCATGGGGACCCGGTCCTTTGAGGCGTTCATGGGGCCAAAGCCAACATGAAGAGACCTTTTAGTACCTTTTTATCTAAATAGTGAGATGGCTGCATCTACGGAGGTCTATCCCTTAATGTACCATTGAGATGCACTAACGGACAGTCCTCCATAGGTGCCGAACTATTGCCAGGGAGGGATTGACTTGGTTTAGGCTATGTGGATGGGATGTTAGTGGACCGGATATCTGGGTTATGGAGTGAGATACGGACATCTACCTAAAATCTCTCACAAAAATTTTACTCTGGTAGATGGTGACTTGCTGCTCGTTGGCTACACTGCCTGTGGGCACCCTAACAAGCCACGAAAATGCGGCCAGGGCGCAATTATTATTATTATTAAGTATTATTTATTGTAGAACACACTAGCAGCTTAATAAGCTGATGCGTGTGCGTCTTGATGTTTGGAGATGTTGATATTGCTTCTATAAAATGGTATGCAACAGGCAAGCGATTTGCACTGTCTAAATAGGTATCTTTATGATAATCCTGGTAATTGTGTATAAATACAAATACAGTTATTTCGTAATTAAATTACGAAAAAGAAAATTATCTTAATCTCTATATATTATTGAGGTTTTCGATAAAAAGTAATTATGTCAATTTTGTGCTAAAGCCTAAAAGATACATAACTTATATTCGATTTAAACTAAGATTCAGAAAAAAAATATCAATCGGATCTTTACATTGAAATAAATCAATAAATTGACTTAATTTTTCTCAAAGGTAAATTGTTGTATACTGCGATTAGCCATTTTATTTTCTTCACATGATTTAATTATATTCGTATGTCTTTCAGGTCTGAAAGTAAACTACAACGTAACAAAACCAGAGGGTCAGCGAATATCATCAGTTCTCGTGGGACAGGATGGTTCTCCTCTCAATGAAGACCAAAGCTATCAGGTGGTCGTACCAGCGTACTTGGCCGACGGCGGCGATGGCTTTACAGTAAGTTTATAAAATTCTAGCTTGTCCTATTTCTTAGATCTTTTTAAGTAAAAAGCACGTTTATTTAAAAATCTTCGCAACTGGCATTTGCACCTACCTAAGGTTACACCTGAAAATCAGCGCACTGTTCTTTGAGCAATATTTTGGCTGAGTGTACGACCTTGTATAGTGAAAGGAAGCCAAGAGAGGAAAAGGAAGACAAAGTACTTAGGTCGATCATGGATGAAGAAAACTAAAAGGCAATAGTCGTGCCGTATAGTGAGGTCAAGCATGTAGCTGAAAATAAGGGGACATGCAAAATACGCAACTGATAAGAGCCTATTAAACTTATTGATGATTATGATGAGAGTGTGTGTGTAATTTTTGTAAATATACGATTTATTCTATCTACTTATCACTGTACTGTACCACTGGGTCTAAAATTTGACACATTCAAATTGCTTCCTGAAAGAATCAGTAAATTGTTCCAATTAATGTGTAAGTAACAAAACGAGAAACTAAACCACAAACAACAATGAACAAAGTGATGCCATAGTTCACAAGAAGCGTAAGAGATGGCGCCAGCGGTATCCTACATCAAAATCTCAGAGTTTGCTTCATTCGCTGCATAAATACAACCTCCAAAGACACTCCGACGGAGCCGCGAATAGATTGAGCGGTTCCCCTGGCTCAACACCATGCCTGGCGGGTAGATCTTTCTTTTGTGGGGGTCGAATATATATATATCACCTCGTCCCCGCTATTTATGTACTCGAGAATTCACGTGGATATGAACCTACTACACTTAGTACGGCAAAATTAGATTGTCGACTTTTACGAAGCGTTTTAATTGATTAATTAATCGTTTTACTGTATTCGAAAAATCTTAATTAAAAATAGGTATGTGATGATTTGTTTGGTAAGAAAGAATCAAGAATCCAATAATATTTGCAAGCAAATTTTGCACATATATCACGTAGGATTCGAACCCACATCTGTACCACTGTACAAAATAAGTGATTCGAAGTTAAAAAGAGCAAAGCTGTTATTGGTGAATTCATGGTACTGACATTAGGGTTCTGTAAAATAGGTGTCTGAGAAAAAGAGGGAAATTTGGTATATATCGATTTGTTGTGACTGCTTACAACGCGTGAAAAAGATTGGGTCGCGGACACGGCCGGAATTTCTTTATATCTTACTTACAATGTGAAATCTAGTGGCGACTATTCGAAACACTTATTGACAGTGCTGCTTATAGCATCAAGCATTGATCTAATATTCGGTACTAGGACACTTATTGCAATACAAGCCATATAGATGGCGCTTGTGTTAACAGGTTCACATAAGGTATTTTTTTGAGGAATAGGAGTAAATACTCGAACGAAATACTTATTTAATGAATTTTAACAATTTCAGATGTTCAAGGAAGGCAGAGAGAATGTGCAAGTGTTGGGTCGAGACCAGAAAGCGCTCGTAGACTACATCCAAAAATATTCTCCACTGAAACCGAGCCTTGGCGGAAGAATAAACATATATAGTGGATAAGTGAATATGTTCCAAAAATATACATATCTAGGAATAGGCAGCAAATGTTTTGTAACTTTTTCGTTTCATTATTCTTTTGCAAACGGCATTTATATCTATTGTAGCGAATTAACAAAAATAAACTAACTTAGGCGATAGAATTAGCAGCTGCATATTGATTAATTTAATGTGTTCGAAATAATAGATATACCTAAGTACAGGGTGGCCAACTTGGAGGTATACAACTTTTTTTTGCCGCCATTTTGTTTTGGCGGTAAATATGACAGTTGTTGCATGAATATTACTTTGTGTAGATACGGCAAATTTATTATGGAGCGTTTTACGACGGAACAACGTGTTTTAATTATTAAAACGTTTAACGAAACATTTAAAAGAATGTTTCCCGGTCGATTAATTTCGAGAAACGGTGACATTGATTGGTCCCCAAAATCGCCCGATTTAACAGCTCCTGACTTTTTTCTGTGGGGCTATCTAAAGGGACGTGTCTATGCTAACAGGCCAATGAACCTTCAGCAATTAAATCAAAATATTCGAGATACAGTCACTGAGATAACGTAGGAAATGTATGAGAATGTGATGAAAAACGCGATGAAAAGGGTTCACATCTGTGATGCTGCTAGAGGTGGATATGTCTGACATTATTTTCCATGTTTAACTGCCGACCCTAAATATTATATTTAACAAGGAATACTTGATATATTTTATATTTCATAGAATAAAAATACAAAACTAAAGTGTATACCTGTTATTTGGCCACCCTGTATATGTAGCAAATGCTGTATTGTTTCTATTTTTATTCTTTTGCGAATAGCATTAACTTATTTTAGTTTTTTACACAGTTTAAAATTTATTAGTTCTTTTGAAAGAATTGGACATTTTCTATTATGAACAATTTAGAGACAGGTTTTATCGTATAATTTTCCATCGCTTTCTCATTTGTTCTTATTTTTTTCTCTATCTGTCTATCTAATATTTGAATCCAAAAAAAAGTTACGCTTATAAGGTATTTATTTTATTTGTTATTTTTATTTGTAAGTAAGTTAATTTGCAACTAGCTGTTTCCTATGGTGTTGCCCGCGTGGTTAATGTGGTTTCACAATCCCACAGGAACCTTACATTTCAAAAATATCCTATGTTTTCATACATCGAACAAGCCATCTATTTGCCAAATTTCATTCCAATCCGTTTAGCCATTTTGCCGTAAAACCTGAACAAACATCTACACAAACTTTCGCATTAGTAAGATTCAGAACTAATATTTACCTACTTACCGCAATTTTAGAGTCATTTTTAATTAAACCTATTGAATAATTTTATAATAAGTTTATTTTTATAACTATTGAAATAAAATTTATTTATTTAGTTTTCTTTACTTTTTGTTTTATTTATATTGTTAATCAAAAAGTTCTTTGATGTCCAATGAGGCAAAATATATGTTCAATGAAGTAAGACGATTTCATACAAAAACGTTTGACGCTGCTGTTGGATTTTGACGCACACGTGACATAGGTCATAATTCATAAGTCGTTTATTCGCATGCCTAGGATGTTATGAGAAGGTAAGATACCAACCCGAATAATTTTATCAGTTTAATGACCAAAGAGTACGATGGCTTGATGACGTCAAGAAGGATAGCATGGCACTGTTTTCATAACTCAAGTGTACGAGCCTTAGCACGTACAATTTGCGGCGTCAGCGCGTACAGACCGCGTGGCGCTTGCACTCAAAAAATTATACAGTATTCATGTTCACCTCAGCGACGGTCCGCGAGTGTCATGCGCTCATATAACAAATTATATCAATTTATCAACTACCAGTACACATCTTTTCTATCAGAACTTTCTATAATTCTCAATACGTTTTGGTAACAAACCATACACCAAGGGAGCTAAACTCGAAAAGAAAAGCTGGCAAGGCGACGCAGCTGAGGATTTATGAAACACACAAGAGCGAGAGAGAGAGAGAGAGAGAGAGAGAGGTAATAGTATCATGAACTGTAATTGTTTTTTCAACACACTTGCTCATAAAGTGGCTCTATGGTCACCGCAATTAGGCACATAATGACACCCATAATCAAACAGTGACTTTTTCATTGCTATAACTCACTAGTGAGTTATAGTTTTTTTTTTAATTTTATTGATTGAGTTGCTTTGTTCTTATTAAAAAAGTTTTTATTCAAAAAAAAGATCGTGTTCAATAGAACAAACAAATTAATGTTCCTTTTGCTTGCTCATTTCATGCAACTTCTTATTTAAATGAATAATTTTAACTAGTACGTGTTTAATAAATAAAACTTTCACTCAATTATAACTTTTGTTTTCTCTGTAATAAAAGAAAACATTAAATTCCCCATTTTGTACGTGGCAGAATAGGCGCAAATTCTATGCGCAGAAAATAAAATAAAAAAAATCCCTTTCTTTAGTCTGTGGTCGACCGCAATGCGCGCGCATACGAAAATTGATTAATTTTTCTCGCCATAGCGAAACATTTTTCACAACTGGTTTTCACTGTTGAAATTATAGTTATATAATAATTAAAATGTCTACAAGTACTAGTTACGAAGAAAATGATTTATGTTGTACACCGCCCGATATAAGATGTGAAGCCCATATGGAAAGTTTAGTACTTGAAAACTCCAAGGAAAAATATCTATTAGCGTACCAAAATTTCATGGCAAACCAGCAAGAATACGCATTCTTTTTCATAAAAAAGTGTTCATGGCGTACTTTAAATAATTATCTTCTAAGTACAAACATAGCTCTTTGTGGTGTTTATACTCAATGTTAAAAAGTACAGTCCGAACAAAGAATGGAGTGGGCTTAAAAACATACTTTCATTTGTCAGCTTATCTAAAGAGACTCTCCGAATTATCGTCTGACGATATTGAAAAATTTATAAAAGATTCCTACTGACGAAACACCAAGTACATGCAATGATTGGATTTCACCTACCTACACGAATAATGAGCCATCTCAAATTATAATAGAACATGAAACAATCTATCTGATGAGACCGCTATGCCATCAAAAACAGTTAATTATAATTTTACTAACTGCACATTTACTAATTATTTCTCTAAAAAAACTTTTTATTTACAAAATAAAATGTATTTTTATTGTTATTTTATTTACAAGTGTGTTGAAAAACGTCGTATGATACACGTGTGTATTGATGATTACCGTCCTTGGCTCTCTTAAGACTCTCGCCTACGGCTCGGGTCTCAATGGCGCCACGGCGGTAATCACCAATGTTACACACTAGTACCATAATGTACTATAATTTAAGTACCAACTCAAGTTTTGCCGATGACATGGTATTGCTGAGCCCATCTATCAGCAGGTTAAGGAGACTAGTGACCAAATGTGAAGTCTATCCAAAAGTCATGCCCTGGTGTATAGTGTAAAAGAGGAAAGTTTTAGTATTCAGGGCCGGTACAAAATGGGCCTCAGTTTGTGCCGCTTGTAACTTTTTATGAACATGAACTGAAACAGGTCACTAGTTTCAAATTCTTACGATATATTGTGAATTCCGCTCTATCTGAGATTGAGAGGTTCGCAAACATCATATTTCTGAAGTGTTTTAAGTTGCACAAAAAAATGTTTTGCGGCAAACAGATTTAATTACTAAGGCACAAAAGTGAGTGAAGTAAGTAGCAAGTTCATTTTTTGAATAGACAAAGCAAAATATGCCGAGAAGAAAGTCGCCAACGTGTAAGTTAAGGGCATCTGAATTATTAAAAATTCTAATTCTAAAAGAGGTATGCATTGCTGGTTTTGTAATAATACAATTTTGACCGATCGTTGCAGAGCAGGCAATGCATACATTATTATGTAAAATCAGCATAGTATATTCCTAGCCTAAAGTTTGACAATAAAATTTAAGACCCTCTCAACTACGAGATCGCCTCAATCATTCTTAGTTAAGCACAGATTACTTCTTCTTATCGTGTGTGTTAGTGACTTACACTAGTGTCAGAGTTTTTAAACCGCCTTAAAGGCCTCTGACATGGTTTTAGGTAACGACCAATGTCAAAGACAGTGACCGGGACCGACGGCTTAACGTGCCCTCCGAAGCACGGATCATCTTTATTATCGGACAATCAGGTGATCAGCCTACAATGTCCTAACCAAACTAGGACAACAACACAAAGTCGTTGCCCCCGCTGGAAATCGAACCCGCGACCTCCAGGTATGAGCCGAACGCTCTAACCATTACACCACGGAGACATTACTAAGTTAAAGATTCATAGTAAACATTTATTTATGTAAATATAATAAACTTATAGTGCCTTTACCCGCTAAGTCATCGAGCTCCTCATCAGTACATTTGGTCAGGGCAAGCATAGGGTATGGCTGTGAATTGCTATTACCTACAGCTGATCGCCTCGGTTGGAGCTATCACTATCAAACACATGCGCGTCGAGTGGGTTAAGGTATGGTTCCAATCAAGCGATAATCTTTTAGTCACAACGTAATGGGTTTTTGACAATTAGTAACGATAACATAATATGTTACTAATTGTCAAATCCCTTTGCGTGGTAATTAAGTGAATACTCGTTGAGACTTCTGAACCATACTGCCGACCACGATTACTGTCGTAGACTTTTAGATCGTTTACAAACAACTTTGGTATTTTAAAGGCTGGCTTTAACAGAGAAAATCAACATTAGAATCAAAGATTATAGCTTTAGGTGGATTAACGAGCAAGATAGTAAGTAATTTAGCTTTTGAGTACTTTAAAACAATCAATGACACTACTAATTAATTCATCATCATTCATCATTTCAGCCGCATAACGTCCACTGCTGGACATAGGCCTCTCCCAAAGATTTCCAAAATGACCGATCAAGAGCGGCCTGCATCCAGCGCTTTCCAGCGACCCTGGTCAGGTCATCTGACCACCTTGTAGGTGGGTGCCCTACGCTTCGCTTGCCAGTACGCGGTCGCCATTCAAGAACCTTTTTGCCCCATCGGCCATCGGTTCGTCGCGCTATGTGTCCCGCCCACTGCCACTTCAACGAGCTAATCCGCTTGGCTATGTCAGTGACTTTTGTTCTCCTACGGATTTCCTCATTTCTGATTCGATCACGTAGGGAAACACCGAGCATAGCCCTCTCCATAGCGCGTTGAGCGACCTTGAGCTTTCTTATGAGACCCATAGTAAGGGACCACGTTTCAGAGCCATAAGTCATCACTGGTAACACACATTGGTTGTAGACCTTAGTCTTGAGGCACAGAGGTATTTTGGACGAGAAGACATTGCGTAGCTTCCCGAACGCTGCCCAGCCGAGTCGGATTCGTCGAAAGACCTCTTTCTCGAAGCTGGAACTTCCTGTCTGGATCAATTGACCCAGGTAGATATACTGGTCTACAACTTCGAGGGTGGAGCTCCCAACACAAACAGTTAGGGGTGCAACATGGACATTCGACATTACTTTCGTTTTGTCCATGTTCATTTTAAGGCCCACTTGTTGGGAAACTCGATTTAGGTCTCCGAGCATAGTACTTAGGTCTTCCATCGATTCTGCCATGACAACGATATCGTCGGCAAATCGAAGGTGAGTGATATACTCGCCATTGATGTTGATGCCAAATCCTTCCCATTCCAGAAGCTTGAAGGCATCTTCCAGTGCAACGGTGAACAGTTTCGGAGATATAACGTCTCCCTGTCTTACACCTCTATGCAGTGGAATTGCCCTCGTGCACTGCTCCTGTACTCGGACTGACATAGTGGCGTTACTGTATAAGCACTTCAACACTTCGATATACCGATAGTCAATACGGCATCGCTGGAGAGACTGAAGCACGGCCCATATGTTTCGATCGAATCGAAGGCTTTTTCATAGTCCACGAATCCCAAGCATAACGGCCGGTTATACTCCCTCGTCTTCTCTATAACCTGCCGCAGCGTATGAATGTGGTCTATGGTGCTAAAGCCTTTACGGAAACCAGCTTGTTCGGGAGGCTGGAAGGCATCAAACCTGTTCGCGAGACGATTCGTGATGACCCTCGAAAACAACTTATATACATGACTCAGAAGCGTGATAGGTCTATAGTTCTTCAATAGGGTGTTATCTCCCTTTTTGAAGAACAAGACCACCACGCCCCCGTTCCACACTTCTGGCGTTACGCCCTCGAGCAGAACAGAATTAAAGAGCCTCTGAAGGACTTTCAGTACCGGCGTTCCGCCCGCTTTCAGAAGCTCTGCTGTGATTCCATCCTCGCCCGGCGCCTTGTTGTTTTTAAGCTGTTTGAGGGCCATCCTAATCTCGTACAGGCTGATGTCCGGGATATCTTCGGTATAGTGTCGGGTTAGCTTGGCTCTTGGGTCTTTAGCCATTTGTCTACTGGGTTGTGAAACTGAGGTATACAGCTGTCCATAAAACCTCTCGATCTCCGCCAGAACCCCTTCCTTTGTCGACACCACGCCGCCGTCCTCCGTCTTCAGCTTCATCAATCGGCTTTGCCCAACCGACATAGCTCTTGCGAACACTTTGGAGCCTTTATTCTGCGCTATCGTCTCCTTAATACACTCAGTATTAAAGGAGCGGATGTCGTGTCGCAAGGACTTTTGTATACGTCTGTTGAGCTGCCGATATGATTCAGCATCTTCGGAGGTCTGCAGCGGCCTTGATCGTCGCATTAAGTCTAGGGTCCGAGCAGAGATTTTTTGAGGCTTTCGTTTGGGGCTGGACCTGAATGCTTTTGATCCCACCGCTTGGACGGCTTGTATAAACCCTTGGTTTATCTCGTCCACTGTAACGCAATCCTGAAGGCCTTCGAAGCGATTTGACAGTTCAAGCTGGAAGCCCTCGGAGTTCTCAATTTGGACTTGCGAAGGTCAGAGCGTCGACTTCATCAGCCGCGACCTTTCGACTTTGAGATCAATATTCACGATGCCTCTTAATATTCGGTGATCACTCCCGGTTTTGACTCGAGTGATCACTGAGACATCGTTGAATATTCGTCTCTTTGTCGTTAGGATGAAGTCGATTTCGTTCTTAACAGGGGGCTGGTTCTTTTTAGCCGGACCCAACCAGGTCCACTTTCTTTGCGGCGGCTTCTTAAAGAAAGAGTTCATCGCAAAGAGTCCCTCTTGCTCCAAATAATCAGCCAGCCTACGTCCCCTGTTATGCCATGCTGGGACTTCTTTTCGTCTCCTTCCCGGTGATAGAGTAGGTTACCAGACTCTAGGGTTGTCGTGCCCTCGCCCTCTCTTCGGACTTCAGACAACCCCACAATGTCCCACCGTAACCTACTCATTTCTTCCTCCACCTCAGCCAGTTTCTCGTCAGTCCTCAATGTGCAGACATTGTGTGTTACCAGGGCCAGTTTTCGCCGGGGTTGGTAGCCGGATCCCATCCGGGGATTCTTAGCACCCCCTGCCCCGCCGTTACCATGACCGCTACCGGAGTCAGGAATAGCGGGGCTGCCGGGTACTGGGAGCCTGGTCATTTTTTGCCTATCCATGAGGGGATATTGCCATACTCGCCACGCTTGGCAGGCGGGTTGGCGAGCGCAGTGGGAGTCACTATCGTACTTCCGACGCTGCTGCCCATCGGAAGTCTGTTCATGTTTAGTGACGGAAAGAAAATCCTTTAGTCGCCTTTTACGACATCCACAGGAGGAAATGGAGTGGTTCTATTCTAGGCCGGAAACCACACGGCCTTCAACTAATTAATTAAACAATGTTAATCAATCCTAAAACTCTTTGACCAACCACTTGACAATCTTGCCTTGTCACAGTCACAGTAGTCTAAATAAAATAAGAAAACAATCTAGGTCTATGGATTAAATATTCTTTCCTATGAAGTGAATGACGACATTTTCTCAGCTCTGATCTAAGTATTCAAATTTGGTTAATCATTATGCATATTTAGTGCATAGAGCAAATATTTCATACAATATATTCAAAATCTTCGCAGAATTCTTATGACGAACAAAATATTGCACTGAAGGAACCGTACTTTAAAGTCGGTCACTGAGTCGAGGATCAAGGAGACAATCTTGAGATGACAGCGGACACTTGAAACCATACCTTAAATTATTTCCAGATTTGGTTTGGTCAAGTATTTTAAGATGTTTGAACTAATAAAATTTAGAAAAATAAACCAGGATCGGTGGTGGTATTATTAAGGTCTAAAAAAATAGACTGAAACTATTTTATGGGTAAATTCGGTCCATGATACTGAACAACTTTCCCCAAACAACACGTATCGAAATATGAAAAATTATTTTTGGCCTCTCATACAAGTTGTTTGATCAGTTGATGCGAGTTTGTTTGGAAAGCCAAAAAAATTTTTTATATTTCGGCACATGTTAAAATATTTTTAGTACATACTTTTTAGTTTTCCACCCCTGAAACATAAATCAAATTAGCCATTGTTGGTACCATTCGACACATAGGTAATAGGTACTGTGTAAACTCGAACACGCACAGTTCGTGTGATCTAAAACAGTGGGTCTAAAACATATTGGCATAGTGCCTTCCGGCGGGCGTCAGAAATATTTTGACAGAAATATATTTTTACTAGCTGTACCCGCGGGCTTCACTCCCCGTGGAAATTCCGGGATAAAGATTACCCTATGCCCTTTTCCGAGTCCCAACCATATCAATACAAAATTTCATCCCAATCGCTTCAGTAGTTTAAGTGTGAAGAGGTAACAAACAAATAAATAGACAAACTCACTTTCGCATTTATAATATTAGTAGGATTAGTAGGATATATGTCGATGCACCACATCAACACCAAGACACGCACACAGACATACAGGAACACCGTTTATCGGCAACGCAGCTACAGGGGCATCGCTCGCTATCAGACACTTACTGTCTATACGCATAAAGGTACAATTGTCTTGTAAAAGTAATTTAAATTCAACAAATGAGTCATATTCCATCACATGTACTTTGGACTGTTGTAACTCAAGAGAGAAAAAGCCACCGTTACAAAAATCGCAACCAAAAGGTTGCACCTCTGCCAAAGACGGTGCTCATTCAAGCAAAAACAAAAGCGTCATCAGGCAAATGGGGCCACGAGTAATGGCAATAGGCGTGAGTGGAGTATTCGGATGCATATTTTGACACCTCTGTACTTTCGCCCCAATTTTACTGTGAAGGGTTGAAACATCGTAGAGCCTTGAAATACCTGCGTCACATTCTGTGTTAAAAATGTTTTCTCTGTTTTGTCTGATAAGAACTTTTCCGCTTAGAATTTTTTTTCTTTATTGAGGTAAAATAACAAAAACACAATAAGCACTTACAATTATTCACTTGTACTGCAGATTATATATTACTTACAAAAAGCAGTACTGTGGTATTTGTGCATGTATTCTGATTAGTACCATCCAAAATTTTATTTTACCATGGCACTACTGTGAGTACTGTGACTATTGCACGAAGGCTATACTGAACCTGAGTGGCGGTTCTCAAAATCGTCGAAACCTTTTTTTATAACAATTTATTTTGACAGAAATTAATTTCTATCACTTTGGTAATCACAAAATCTTTAAGCTTGGCTATAATGATCGTTGTAGCACAGACGAATTACTAGTACTCACGTAAGAAGTCTTACTCAGCGAAGGAATTCAAAGACTCAATGTCGTTAGCGATGTGGTTTAATTTAGTTCGCGTCAGAACTCTGCATCTTTTCGTTTAGATACCCAGAAGTGCGTAGCGAGCAAATTACTTTCTTATCACTTTAGACATAAGATTAACGCAATACTATATTTAATAACCGGCCAAGTACGATTTGGACTCGCGCAAAAAGGGTTCCCTACTATTATCTTTATAAAATCACGTTTATAGGAACCCTACTTATTAAATATTTATTTTATTCCGTTTTTAGTATTTGCTGTTATAGCTGCAACAGAATTACATCATCTGTCTAGCTATCTCGCTTTATAAGATACAGCCCAGTGACAGACAGACGGACAGACGATTAGTGGAGTCTTAGTATTAGGGCTCCGTTTTTATCCTTTGAGTACGGAAGGTACCTAAGTTTATTTAAAAAGTTCCGTTTTCTAAAAATATATCATCTTTGAAAATGTCGGCTGTGTAATGAGATACAGCCTGGTGACAGACAGATAGACAGCCGGACGGATGGACAGCAAAGTCTTAGTTCTAAACCTTGGAAAGGGAACGTAAATATAGAAACGGGTCGCTAGCCGCCACACCTATTCATATTTGACCATTATACCGCAATAATTATTTAATTTAAATTAAATTCTTATAGTTAATAACTATTATACTCTGCTCTTGACATCATTTGTGTACGATATTGTCTGCATTCTATCACAATCATGCATCAGGTCGAGCATTCATAAAACCCGTCTTCCTTATGAAGCGAAGTGTGACTTTAATAAAAATACTTATTATGTGTGTATCTATACATAGTTGAAAAAAAAAACAGAATATCAGTGACAAAGGATAGTGAAGATGTTGTAAGAGAAGAAGAAAGAGAAGAAAAAGAGAGAAGAAATAAAAACATGTTGTTTAATAAGTGCATTCTCAAGGAGAGTGGATTTTTGTGGATGGTCGGATGTAATACTTTTCACATAAAACTCTATATAACTTACATGGCGGCTGTTTAAAAACTCAGCCAAATCGTTCCGGAAATTTTAATGATTCCGTGTTTGTTTTTTGCTTCTCCACTTCACACCGCGTGGTGTATAGTATATACATGCTTAGTAATGGTTGAGGAAAAAGCTGGAACGCAACATCGTAACATCACACATATATTATTTTAAGTATTTTCTTTTGTCGTTTTGTTTTGTTTGTTATTCTTAAAATGGTAAATAATTTTTTTTAAAATGGCTATTTTTGTTTGTCTGTCCGCTGTATGTTAATATATTTACAACAATTTTTAAATTTTTCTTTTTCTTCTTTGTTTTTTCTCAAGGAAGCTTTTACAGCAGTATTAAAATTAAACATAGGAAATAAGCAGTACACTTTACTAAATAAATAAAAATAAATACTACCTCAGCGTAGTTTTTTTTTACGGTGTATAATGAATAATGATTGTGCTTTTATATACTCATTTCGAAAAAAGAAAACATAATTCAAGGGACAACTTGTAAATCTCGTAAGTACACTTGTTAGATTATTTTACTTTCATCGATAGATGTGCTCAAATTTACTACACTATTGCAATCAGCTCTATCGCAAACCAATCGCTTACTCTATTTACTTCTCGCACTGGAAAGGAAGCTTTAAGATCATTTGCTTTCAAGAACCAAGGTCAGGCTTGACTGAAAAACTACAATACTATAATTACCTCAGTGGAAATAACTTTTAATTCTGTTAGTGTAAGTAAAAAAACTTTTGTCACGACTCTATGTACCTTGGAATTGCGCATAGTTCGTGAGGTTTTTTAGTATTTGGGTGTTGGACAGTTTCAATACAAAGTATCAAACAAAGTTACTTATCGCCGGTTGTCCCTCTGTGTTTATGTATGAATATTATATTATGTACTTAAGTAAGTATCTGGGACTGAAAAGTAATTGCTTAAAGATGCTCTTTAAAAAAAAAACGTGGGCCATACGGGCAATCTGACAATACATAGAACAAACGCGTGACATACTATGCTGTGCGGACCAAAAAAATCAGAAAAAAATAGACTTAAAACGACTTGTGACAGCCGTAAAAAAATTAAAAAATAAATGACACAATATAAGTAAATAATATGTAATTCATACTTTTACAAGAATGCCAGCTTAGTTTTTTTGAGTATTTTATTAATTTTAATTAAATGACATTGAATAAGACAGTAATTTTCAATAGAAAACAAACCCGTGACTTGCCGAAGCTATTTAAAAAAAGTTTAAATTCATTAAGTATTTCGAACTTAATAGTAGCACATATGTCCGGACAGACATCCGGAAGTCCACGAAAAAAAATTTTTAGTCGTGTTTTTTACATGTTTTCCTTCCAATATTTTCTACAAGTATTAAATGTGTTTATATAAGTATATTTATAGTATATGATATATTAGTGCAATATAAATATAACAAAGACAATTAGATATAGTTAAAGTGCATGAAAATGTTTGACCCTGACACGTTGAGACTACCTCAAACGCTCCGCTTATGAGGTAAAAAGTATTTTGCTATAATAGGTAGGAGTATTCTGTAATATATGAAGCTGTAATAACTCACACTAAGAAAATACATGAGTTTCAACCTTATAAGATACACGACAAGATTAGTTTTTGCTGATCACTTCGCATTTTTATTGAACTGATCTTATGATAAGTGAGTGTTTTATGTTCGTAACTTAGTATGACTCCAACTTTGAAGTCGGACTGACGAACAATCATGTGATTAAGAAAAAATAAAAAAAGAGTTTTTTTTGTTAGGTAAAATGAAAGTGTCCGTAATTTTTGTATGTTTCGTTTTAAGTGAAGTTTTTTGTGGTGTTATCAATAACTTTTACGAAGTGGATATAATTCATTACAATGATTTTCACGCCAGGTAAGTATGTTTGTAAACTAATAATTGATTGAAGAACTACACGCAAATCATAATAGTACAACAATAATATTGTCATCTTCGGACCCATTCAAAGAGTTGTCATTTTTTGTATTGTACACAACATTCGTAGGTAGGTATGTGATTGGCATTGGACACAGGATGCCAAAAAATTAGATATCCAAACTAATTGAGCGATAAGTTCATCAGATTTGAGATTTGTTTTAGTGAATATGTTATGTGTTCCTTGTTGTCATTGTAAACTTCCCACTAACTGCCAAATTGATAGATCCGTCACTTATGCAAATGCTCGCAAAACCAGTCAATGCTAAATCCTCTTAGAAACACGTGACATAATATGCAAAATAAAGTTTAACTCCAGATCACCTGATCGCACTCCGTGTAAGTCAAATATTTACTAAAAAAAAAAACATGAGGAATTTGAACTAAAATTATGCTCTAAATTTAAAATAAATTATTTTTATTCCGACCAAGGATCATATCACATTAAATTTATGTGTTAGTATCAGAAAAATAGAACTTGAAAACTAAATGATTAGTAAAAAAATTAAAATCTATTCTAATATGCTTACGGCCAAGAGAAAAAAAACTTAATTTTATTAGTTTATTTATTTATTTATACTAACATACAAATTATAGTGTAGAAAAGGAAACATAAGGATTAAGCTTTAAATATTTAAAAGACTTACATACATAATTGCAATTATTATTATACTTACATACATAATTGCAATTATTAGTAGTTTGGCTTATTATATTCATTCTGTAGTTCGTAACAAGTTTTTGTTAGACTTTAAATTAGACAGATAAGATAATATTGTTTTCATTTAAATGGTTAATAAAATAATGTTTTAACATAAATTTAAAATAAATTCAAAATATATAGGTACATACTATTACATCTTTAGCCCTATATATTAAAAAATAATTACGATAATTCAAATAAACATAGTCAGTTTACGTAAATTCATGATAATCATACGCTTGCGTAAACATGCCGTTTAATATCATAGGCAAGGGCACGACAATTTATTAATTAACTGGCCTATTAGATAAAATTAGATACTAATTAAATATAATTATTGTTTTGAGTACACTTTATTTGAAGCCATAAATATCCATGCTATGTATTCTCGGAATTCGCAATTAGTTGAAGGTGATCTTGGAGCAAAAAGGTTTTAAATTATCATTCTGACCTTAGATTTATTTATTTACTAGCTATTGCCCGCGGCGTTGCCCTCGTAATCGAGAAGTATTTGATAATCCTACGGAAACCTCACAATTTTCTAATGCGATGCATCTACTTACATGCAAAATTTCATTCCAATGGCGAAAAACGAAAAAAGCGACTATACAAACTTTCGCATTTATAATATTTAGTAGGAATTTATTTACAGGGTATAATATAGTGTACAAAAATAATAACTTTATCCATCGGAACTAGTTGTGAAACTTTGTTGCGATGGCGGCCAGAATGTAAGTTTTATAAAATTTTAATATATGTACTTACTTAATTTGTTATTTTTTCTTTAAAGAATAAATAAATAAATATATTGGGACAAATTACACTGATTGAGCTAGCCCCAAAGTAAGTTCGGGACTTGTGATATGGGATACTAACTCAACGATACTATATTTTATAACAAATACATATATAGATAAACATCCAAGACCCAGGACAATTTGAAAAAGGCCATTTTCCAACTTGCCCTGAATGACTTGGGAATCGAACCCGGGACCTTTAAGTGGCGGACTAGCATGGTGACCACTACGCCACGGAGGTCGTCATAGTCAATAGAGTCTGTTATTTCTTTAGTCTAACAAAGAGCGATTTAGGACCTTTGATTGCTTCAAATGCTGCTCCTGGCGAAAAATTACCTTTAACTATTTCACATATTGTATATGTGCATTCATAACACCAAAGTACCTACACTAATTTCATATGTCTTTCCACCAAAATTAATTCGTAAAATAATTAGCAAATACTTGAAACATTGAAACCGCCAAAAAATATTTTTACCAGTGCATACTTAATTGCTTACGTTTACTGCATGCTTAGTCTATGATAGTGGTTTTATTCCATACTAGACATATAGAGTATTACAAACATAACTTTTTTAGAGAATAAATTCACTTTTCACTTGTCTGAATTCAGTTTTATGAAAACCTATACCTACGAATATACCTAGCACCTACTGAGCTCGCTGTAAAAATTACGCAGTGAAATTAAAATTAAAACGGTAAATTTAAAACAATGTCTACTGATCGATAGTTAAGATAAGCATTACCACTCCGCATTTTTAAAAGTGTAAGTAGAGTCTGTGCGGAAAGAGAACCGTCGTGGCGCAAAATCAAACTAACAAAATCTTTTTTATATGACAACCCAATACCCATCTGTCAAATGACAAACTTTACGTCATCTTTGTTTACCGCGTTGTTTTAACGTGATTTTTATTTTAAATCATTTCAAAAAGGGGAAATCCTTTACCCAGTCCTACAAGGGAAATAATATTTAATATTATTATAGGTTTTGCCAAAAAGAAAAAGTGGCTAAACACAATTATCGACTTAAACAAAGTCATGGAACGTGTGGCGGCGATGTGCGGTATGTAGAAAGTTATTTTAAATGTTTTAGATTTCCTAGGTAACCCCCAGACACCGACATTTTATATTATGTATAAATTAAAGAGAATTCGCATAAATATATAAAAATATTTGTTTATTTTGTTTCAGTCAAAGTTTTTGATAGCAGGTATAAAGAGTGTTGATACTTTTAATTTATTATGCGTTTAGATAAACTTGCCCTATTTTTTTCAGGTTTAAGTAAAGATACAGTATCTAAAATAAAAAAGAAGGTTCCTTAAATAACGGCGTGTGGAGCAAGAATTTATTATAAATAACTGTAACAGATTCGAGCAAATCAAGTTTAGAAGAAGAAAAGTCTTTGGATCTCTATAGTCTATCCGATGATAGTTCAAACATGTCCGGCATTAAATATTTAGAATAAGACTGTGATTATGGTTCTGACCAATAAATTAATAAATATATTATTGTTTTAAATTTATTTTAAATTTATTTTTTATGCCTACCTAACCTAAAGGCTAACGATGAAGATAGCATCTGAAAACATATAAAAATATTTTTTCATTTACAGCCATTACATGTAATGTAAATAATATATGAAAATATAATTTATCCATTAGCATCCAATAGCCGTCATAGTTTCAAAATATCAAGAACTTTATAGTCGCACTATAATGACACAACAGTGTTGTCAACATAACAAATACGGATATTAAACACAACTGCGCCCTCAAATCCTACGACGGTTCTCTTTCCGTACAGACTCTATTTTAAAAGCGTAGTAAAGAGGTTTCAAACCTCTTTTCACTCTATAAAATAACTGGCCATGAGGCATTTCCGTATATAAAAAAGAAAATGATAAAAGGTTTGTATTTTATCACTCCACGTACAAGTGATTAGTCTTTGTTCTCTCCCTGAATAGAATTCCCGCTAAAATATACACAAGTATCATAAGCATTTTTATGAAAGTGTAGAATATATATTTTTTAGTAAGTAACAATTTCGTAGTTTTGGTTATTATATCAAAGTCATTATATTTGAAAAGTTCTTCTACCATAAAGTATGTAGTAATAATGAATTTACTCAGAATTACGCAATCTTATGCTCGCAAGAGCGAAATGAAAGTACAAGAATTAGGTAAGTACTTTCAGTTTTATTTATACATGAAAGAAGTACACGATTCGGTGAGGCTCAGTACCACCAGGCCACCAGTAAACAATAGTTAACTCGTTTGGTTGTTTTTAGTTCAATGGCATTGTAAGGTTACTTCTATGGCCGTGAATATGAAGAGAAATAATGTCTTAAAGGCCTTGCGCTGGTTTTTATAATTTTACTATACCGACTATTTATAATTTAACTACACAACCGACGTTGATAAAATTTATATTTTATGGGACTACCGCGCAATTGTATACCCTTTTAAACAGAAAAATAAATTTCCAAATCGGTTCAGGCGTCTTCGAATAATAACTGAACTTACATAAAAAATAAAAATAAGAGACGAATTGATAATATCCTCCTTTATGTATTGAAAGTTATTAAAAAGTTACAATAAAACATTTTTATTCCTAACGGGAGATCTTCAGGCCGAAGGACTTGGTGAATAAGATGTCTGCTTTTTTTATCATACCTATTTCATTGAAAAAAATGTAAGGTTCTGCAAGATAGTTAAAAATTTGACCACGCGAACAACACCGCGGGCATCAGCTAGTACTTAAGAGGTTTTGAAGAGCTATGTGGCCCACCGGGAGTGCATATTACTAGTAGTACTTCCTCAAGTAAAGTGATACCGGGCGAGGTCCGCTCTTGGATGACCACAAGTGGCATAAACTTCTCGGGCTTTTCTGAACTTTAGAAGGCACAGGTCTTGGCGGTCATCATGATATTGCAGTTGTTAAGCTATGTGAGATGCCTTTATGCAGCCTGCAAACTCTGACACCAGTGTTCTCCACTTACACACACGAAAAACTCAAATTTAAATTATCAAAAACATTGCAGTAGAGAAGTGCTTACCTACATTCTACAACTATGTACAGTTGTGTACTTGTGTAATGATGTAACGTAATGGCCGTGCTAATGATATCATAATCTGGCTAGTCAAGGCGAGTCATCTTTCAAATTCTCCAGAAACATTAGTATAATACATACTAGGATACAAAGATATACGAAGCTAGTTGGCAATTATACAATACAATACAATACAATACAAATTAACTTTATTGCACCATGATAAACATAAAAAATTACAACATTATACCTATTGTAATTTAAAACTACAAATGACTTTTTACAATGAAACGCAGGATTTTAAAGATGGAAAGCTTAAATGTACTCTAAAAACGAAAAAATCATAATTTAAGATACATACTTAAGTAAATATAATAAAATGTTAAATCACAAAAGGTTAAAATTGGATTTTGAGATTACCTATGTATCAAATTGCTATTTTCAGATTCGTTTAAGTACACTAAAGTTAATCATTAATTTCTGGTCCATGTTATTGAACGAACAATTTATTTTATTTATTTTATCACGCAGGAGCACGACCCTCTCTATACTACCAGAACCAAAAATACTTGGCCAGAGCAGTTAGGCAATTAGTTTCCGTAGTTGCGATGCCTAAAACCCTTTTTAGCTCTGATAGTTTTCCTTCAAACTTCATTATACTACAGATGTATTTTTTTCACATGTCGTTTATTAGATAGAGGGGGAGGGGGGGTCCAGTGTCCGCCCACCCCGGCCGGACACTGGACACTAACAAAAATTCGCACTTTAAAATCAAATATTTCGGTAACGGATCTCTAAATCGAAAAATGGTGCTAACAAGCTCACAGTATTTTTGAAAGACATATTCAATGACGCACCACACAACGGGTTAGTGAAGAAAAAAATATTTACTCCCGCTTTACTTCTATGAGAGCTACCTTGGAAATTTTCAAGATTTTACTTACCAGTTTATAATTAATATACATACCCATACCAAATTACAGCTTTCTAGTACTTATAGTCTCTGAGTAAAACCGCGGACGGACAGACAGACTGACAGACAGACGGACAGACAGATAGACAGACAGATAGATATGGCGAAACTATAAGGGTTCCTTGTTTACTAAGGAACCCTAAAAAGTGCTAAGCTATTACTATGGGATGTCTAATTTTCACCATTGACCAGAACCATAGATGGTGCAAACGAAACTTCTTATTTATCGTATGATAAAACCCTACTGTTGCCCATTCGTATGATACGATAATATTTACTAACTAATTCTAGCTGATAATGATGATGATGAAATGATGATGATTTTGACTTTAATTTTCAGATTTGAAGAGACCACAATACTGTTCCCGCTCTGCACATCAAATGACACTAAATGCTTAGGAGGATTTGCCCGTCTCTACCATGGGATTCAAACATTACTCAAAGAGAAACCAAATGCCCTGGTACTGAACGCAGGTGACGTGTTCCAAGGCACATACTGGTACACACTCATGAAATGGAATGTGACGCAGAAGTTTATTAATTTGATACCTAATGATGCTCATGTAAGTACCTACTTTGAAAGGAATTTTTGAGTCGATAATCTATGAACTGTAATGTCTTTTACTACTTGCGATGTGCTAGAGCCAAGGATTACAAGATTTAAAAGTCATTCTTAGTAGTAACCTAAGCCTTAGGTTACACCCATTCTCTAAGGGCTCTAGTAGACGAGCTACAGTATGCCCGCAATACCTGGCTACGGTCGCCAACATTTGTCTCGAGCCTCAGTCTCGAACATACAAACTTACAAAGGCTTTTCAACTTCTACAACGGTCGAAAACAATTAGCTTGTATATTCTATGTTTTGTTCTTTATTCTTAGATTAGCACGAAAGTTATTACTAGAAATAGGGGTTTAGTAGGAAATCTCTTATACTTAGTACTAAGCAATACACTTTTCATTGGTTTATAAGCCCATACGAGGTTGTTTCGTTGGTTTATAAGGTCATTAACGAAGTATTTTGTTTTCAAAAATTATTCGAGTTTTTGTAAATATCTTATTTATTTTTTTACTTTTCATGTAAGATATCTTCTTCTACTATAATATTAAGTACTTGTAATTTATAATATTTATTTAATGTTTTAGGCAATTGGAAATCATGAGTATGATGACGGTCCGGCGGTCTTAGCACCATACCTTGCGGGACTCCGAGCTCCCGTTTTAGCAGCAAATATGGATACAAGTAAAGAGCCCTCTCTAGAAGGACTTTACAAGCCGCATATAGTGGTAGAAAGGAAAGGAAGGAAAATAGGTATTATAGGACTCATCACTCCAAATACTGGTGTAAGTACATAAGAGTATTAATTTATTATTACGCATAAGACAGTTAGTGCTTTTACAGACGAGAGACAGCATGCCTGCGACACTTGTCGTTCCGTTGCACACTGTCGTCGCAGGTCGCCTGACACATGTCAGTCTGTCACTCTCGCCACGAAGTTGCCCACTGGCAACAGTGGGCAACCGTTCCGTTGCGCGACAGTTCGTGGTATCGTGGCCATTCTGTCGCTTATCTGTAAAAGCTCTGTAGAAACGTCATAAACACTAACTGCCAAAAAATCTTCAGCAAGTCTGTTCGCCGACAGTTGATAAATATTATAATTCGTCTCAAACTAGCGACTGTCGCTTAAGTATCGCGAACTGTATGGCGGCCGTCGCTTATCTCCCTCTTTTGCCGTTTGCGGTATTACGAGGCACGCAATTGATATCAACTGCGGCCCGAATGGGCGAGCGGACGCGGCGGCCATATATTGCCATTCCGTTCTGTAATGCACTTCAAATGACTCATTTGGGTGTTTACGTTTTGTTTTCTGTTTTATACGGCTAATAATTGTTTTGAATTGTAAAAATAAAATTGTATCACTTTTTAAATTATTAGCGGGTTGCAATTTATAATGAGTTAACCGAACAGACTTTAGGTTGTTTAAAACTAATTTTATTTCACAGATGTCATCAAATGCTCATAACGTGATATTTCTAGATCCGGTAGATACAGCCGAAAAAGAGGCTAAATTATTGACTGAGAAAGGAGTGGATATTATCATACTATTATCACATTGTGGTTTAGATGTGGACAAGTAAGTACTTCCATTTTACAGGGATGTGGACTAAAAAATATTTCTTGCTAATTCGGTAGATTTAAAAGTACTTATGGTAGACATATTTTTGCTTTTCATTGATTAGCAAATAACAGCTCACTTCAATTTCACGTGTCGTAACGATCAGCTAGCAGATAAGGCATGCTAAATCAAGCAAAGTGTCAAAATTCTAATAAATAAAGTTTAGGATTCTCTACAGAAGCGGCCATCTAAATCTCAATTCATCGGTTGGATTTTGAACATGGCTTCCATTTTCACGTTTATGTTTTTTATGGGATATCATTGCTTTTTGCACAGCAGAATCAGAAAGAATCATAACAAAGAAATTTTTGCTTGTACAATTTTGATAGGTTCTTTACTTAAAAAATGGATTATTTTATTTAAAAAAAAAACAAATTTATTATTTTACATAGGTTTTGAGTTGGGAAGGAATGTATTTGCTAAATTTCATGTATTTAGGATACTTAGGTTTCGAGTTGTGTTAGCCCTGACACGCTGCCTTGTGTTTAGCTAGATTTAACACAAAAATTAGAAATGTGCTCGGTGCTCCTCCTATTTATTATTAGTAAAAAAAACACAAAAACAAAAAGATAATTTCAGGAAATTCCTATAAAGTTTATATGTAGATAAAAGAAAAATTTCAAATCCAGAAAACTGTGTACAGACAAAACTTTGTCAATTTGCTGTTTCATATAGTTTGGTGATTGAAACCTTTTTGTAACGAAATGTTAAGGAAATAATATTTTGTTCTCGTTTTTGAGGTTGATCCCATGGCAAAAGTTGTTCATAAGGTGTACGCTCAAACAATCATCCCTTTCGGCTAGACTATCATTGTACTCACACCAATTTTCATATTTTACCCACTTACCCTGGGCGTTTTGGTTTATAGCATGACAACTTTATTGGAAAATATAGAGGCTGGGAGCCATCTTTGCATTTAAATTGGTTGTAATTTCATAAGAACTGATCTAAGCTAAGCGAGATGGATTATTTTGCTCGTATTTTAAATATAAATTCTCCTTCGAGTAAACACAGTTTCTAAGTCCTTCAAAGTTTCTGACATTAATTAAACATGATAAAATCTCAGTCTGGCAGATAGGTTTTAGTTTAGAAGCTTTGTTTTTTTTCAGGATGTCAGCTGTTTTTGTAAATAACTTGTTATATTGACATTGAAAACTTGATCAATAAATCATTAGGCCATCAATTAATTTTAACGAAGTTATTAAAGGAGGTTATTTATGGAATAAATCATATTGATTGATGTACTTAATGTTATTAATTTTCTAACAATGTATGAACAAGTTTGATATTTTATGCAAAATACTTTATAAATATTTTTTTTAGGAAAATAGCTAAGGATGTTGGCGAAAATATCGATATCATCGTTGGAGGTCACACCCACAGTCTGCTGTGGAATGGAGACCCGCCCAGCAAAGAAGCATCAGAAGGGACTTACCCAGTCATTGAAAAGAGTAGTAAAAATCCAGAGCATGAGGTAGTAAACCTAGTTCTAAGTAATCTTTTTAAAATTCTTTATCAGTTTACTACTGCACTTAAGGTCTCCCAAAATTAAGGGAGAATTAGCCCATTCTCACCACGCTGGGCAAATGGGTTGGAGATCGCAGTATATATATGGTATTATATAAGGTCTAACAAAATATTCTGAATCTATTTTAAGAGTAAATTCAGTCCGAAGACCTGCACAATGTTGCAGGAAGGCGCTGGATGTAGGCCGCTTCCGATCGGTCGTTTTGGAAATCCTTGGGGGAGGCCTATGTCCAGCAGTGGACTTCCTGTGGCTGATATGATGATGATGAAGGAATTTATATCGAAATATGAAAAAGATAAAAGTACTCGTAACCGAAGGGCATTTATGAAGAGATTGATGAGTTTAGATGAAGCAAAAGAGCAGAAGCAAAAGAGGTTTGTCAGGATCGTAGCAAGTGGAGGTCCATATAGTTTCTGCCTACCCCTGTGGGAAACAGGCATGATATTATGTAGGTATGTATGTATGAAAAAGATTTCTTTACCTTCCATACGAACTCGGATCAGCTGATCCGTCAACTTGTATGGGAAGCGATTTTTTTTTTAATATTCCGATGCATGTTTCTTGGGAAAGGTTGTTCAGTATCATGAACATGGATTCAACCTTAAAATAGTTTCAGTATATTTAATTAGACCTTATGTGAGAGAGAGGCCTTTGCCCAATACTGGGACATTGACGGCTATTGATAATAATAAAAATAAGGTGTTGCTCCTTTGCCGGCAACTACTGTCGGTGCGTTTGAGGGGCCCATCTAGTGGGCGGCAAGCCACCACCTGCGAATAGTCAGTAATCATGATTATGGCAGGTGACGTTTCTGTTGCAATAACCCAGTATCAGTCCATCCCAAATTCACTCCATAACCCTTAAACCTTTTCCTTTTTCATGCAATAGATTTTTCTTCTGCCAAAACCTATTCAAGGGTACACCTTTCATAGGTATATCCAGGAATAGGTTTTGGCGGGAGCGCCACATGACAACAACTTCTCCAAAGGGCCTCTACGTGTTGGATCTGTATCCCCACGCAAACCTCTCAAAGGACCGGGGTGAAAAGACCCGTGATTCTCAAAAGAGATACATAATAATAATAAAAACGGCGTCGGGACGTGACGACCCTATCGCTCACTGGATTCCCAGTGCAGTCAGTCAACGCAGGGCAGCTTGTGGCGAGCTGATGGTGAGTGGCGACACCACGTGCCCTACCTCAAGGGGGACCATACACACATGCGCTTACACACACAGTTACACACCCCCCCGCCTCTGTCTTGCCTTAACTGGCCGGCCAGAGTGGAGTCGCAAGAGCAGAACATACGCTCCAGGGTGGAAGTGTATTGCACGTAATGGCGTAATAACGGGGAAACCCGCTCTCGGGGGTAACCCGTGATGGTGAAACCGGAGCCGCACCTCTCGACACCCTTAGCTGCTCAAATTGTGTTGCGCCCTTGCCACATTTTCGTGGCTTGTTAGGGTGCCCACAGGCAGTATAGCCAACAAGCAGCAGGTCACCATCTACCAGGCTAAAATTTTTGTGAGAGATTTTTAGGTAGATGTCCGTATCTCACTCCATAACCCAGTTATCCGGTCCACTAACATTCCATCCGCATAGCCCAAACCAAGTCAATCCCTCCCTGGCAATAGTTCGGCAGCTATATAGATTCGGCAGCAATAGGAGGACTGTCCGTTAGTGTATCTCAATGGTACATTAAAGAATAGACCTCCGTAGATGCAGTCATCTCACATTTTAGATAAAAAGGTACTAAAAGGCCTCTTCATGTTGGCTTTGGCCCCATGAACGCCTTAAAGGACCGGGTCTCAATGGACCCGTGGCTGAAAAGCGTACCAACATAATAATAATATAATATTATGGTACGATATATGCGTACTCCCCTTTAATTCACTCAAAGAAAATAAAATCCTTTGTTTTTACGCGTCTTCTAAACGAGTTAGTCGCGAATGGTCTTAAATGCAAATAGTCTATATGAAAACTCGTCTAAAACGCAACTCGGAACTCGTTTAAATAGCAACTCGTCTAAGTTGCAAGTAGTCTTAAATGTTATATTGACTAACGATTTCGGTTGAACAATACCAGAATTTTTTTCTGCGTTGACAGTTAACAAAATAATATTTAGCATACATCTGTACTTACAAACGTCCTCTATCATGAGTTGAAAATATTTTGAGGTGCATTTTTTTACTAGCTGTGTCCGCAACTTCGTTGGCGAGAAATTTAAAATGACGATAACTTTTTCCTGATTTTAATGAAACAAATACTATACGTAACATACAGGCAAACATTTTTTTCTCTTTTTTTGTATTAAGTTCTTAGGTTCACTGTGTTACATAGACCATTATATTTTTTTCTCTTTTTTGTGTTAAAAAAACTATGTTACATAGACAGATTTTTTTGTGTTCAGTTAGATACTCTATTTTTATTGCCTACACTCATTTTTTTATAAATCTATTAAATATACAGATACGCGATTTTCACTGTTATATGAAGATTTAAAATTTTTAAACCCGGACAACAAATGAAGCCCGGACGCTCCCCGGATGCCCTCTAAACTAGGACAAATCCGGGGAAACCCGGACGGATGGCAACCCTATATGTAATGATATTGATTTGTCTTCCCAGAAATAATCCTAATGATTTCGTGGAAATATGTTGAACAGAACAGATAGCAACTCATTTATTTATGGAGGCGAATAATTGGAATCACTGGTTTAAATAGTCTAATTTCTAGGAAAATTATTGAATTACGTGCCATGGGCCTGTAATAAAAAAAAGGAAGTACTAGCTGCTTCTTTTTCCGCGCAGATCGTATAAGCCAATCGAGGAATTTGGCAAAAAAAAGTAATAATTGTTAATTGGGCATGCGGTTGCCAACCTATCACCATCTTGATCCCTTTTAAACCTATACTCCTGCCATCACCCTCAACGTGGCCATTAGGTTTTTAAAATGACTTGACCGTAAGCAGCATGCTTTCAGCGAGTTCCACCGACCTAGGTCGATCATCAATGTAGGTAAATAATCTGTACTGCGCTTTTAAAAACTGTCACCGCACGATAACTTTTCTATGTAATTCGATTGAGCGGGGCCACGCGAGCCAGACCTTAAACACTAGTGGCAATGCTTTATCTGTTCAATGTACCCCACGAATTTATTAACAAAATCCAATGTACCTCCACCATTTGGAAAAAAATAAAAAAAATGTTTTTTATCCGTCCAGCGGGGCCCTCGGTTGTATTACACTAGAAATACCTAAAAATAATTCAGATCGTAACTTGATCCAATGTACCTTTCGATTTATGTTTCAATCCTTAGGAATCTTTAGCAGTTTAGGAGATATTTAGAAAAAAACTTTTGTCCGTCCAGCGGGGCCCTTTGTAATTTGAATCCATACATGCAGAAAAAGCTAGCCATTGTTACGTGTTACCAATGTACCCTCCAATGTATTTATAAATATACCTACAAGTGTTTATTTTGAACGTATTTTATATAAAGTAGCTGAGCCCGTAGATCTGTTGTTATTTGCCCTCGCCACGCAGCTCGGCCTTCGGCCTCATACTCCGCCCGACCTGTGGTCTCGCGGTAGGTATTAAGTTGTTTTTTAATTCAAAATATATACAACACATACTTTACTTAATTATAGACTGTCGCTTATGGTCTAATGTATCAATAGTAGTATTTTCATATTTATATTAGTTCATTTTTTCATAACATTTTCCACCACATTGTCATAATTCGGTATATTTTAATAGTTTTCTTATACAGTTGCACCTAACACTGCACCGTGACTTGCACTTGCACCGAATCAGTTGTTCACGACAAGCGGTAGCAGCCACTGGTGCAGTAGTCCACTTCGGTTTCCTATTATTTGATTTAATTTCCTATCCCTAATCCGCCGGACTGGAACGATTTTGAATCTGCCCCATAAGTGCACCCCATGGTAAACAGCTCTTAGAAGATGCTGCCATAAACTCTCTGGCTGTCGGTCTTTTTTTAGAAAACAGCTCCCTCCTGCAATCGTTTAGCGATGTGCACTGACTGGACCTGAAATGAAAGTTTGTTTAAGGTCTGGCTCGCGTGGCCCCGCTCAATCGAAATACATAACTTTTTCTGTATTGCCCTGATCGTTTTAAACATTCGACGACGGTCTAAAAAAATGTACATACTGAAACTATTTTAAGGGTAAATTCAGTCCGTGATAGTGAAGAACTTTACCCAAGGAACATACGTCGAAATATAAAATAAAAATCTTCGCTTTCCATACAAACTCGGATCAGCTGATCGTTCCACTTGTATGGGAGGCCGCAAATTACTTTTCATATTTCGATACGTGTTCCAGTACCATGGACTGAATTCACATTTTGTTAGACCTTATATAAACGTACCTCTTACTTTATATCTTTATACCTAATTATTTCAGGTTTTAATTGTGACTGCATCAGCCTACACAAAATACTTAGGAAACCTCAGCATATATTTTGACAGTCTTGGAAACATGAAATCTTACGATGGACAGCCAGTTTACCTCGATAGATCCATTCCAGAAGGTAAAAAATACTACTTAAGTATCTTACTTGGGAGGATTTATACAAAGTAGTACCTCTGTCTACTCTCCACGAAATAAATACGTACTTAGCTAAGTATATGTTCGCGTTGCAGCCTTAAAAAGACTTTTAAAAGGCTCTGGTCATGTAGAGATTTCGCATGAACATCATTTAACAGTTAAAACCAGCAATATGTGCGAAAAGCGGTGTCTAAAAGGTATAGGAATAAAACACTTTGGGTCGAATTTGCAAAAGGGTGGAACATTGTGAACAAAGTGTAACGAAATTGCAATAAGCACTATCCTTCATATTCTTGCCCACCTCCTTTGTATCATTTCATTATCTTCAAATTTCATTTCTAAATTAGATTTTTAAATTCTAGACTTATTCCTCCCACATCTTTCTGACTCATTCCTCTTTCACTTCTGATACGAATAACATCTTAGCACTTGTAATTTCTTGTATCAGTTCTATCGTATAATAAATAAATTTATTCTGTTCTAGTATTAGTCTCTTGCTCTACGACCTCTAGAAATTTCATGTGGAAACACACCTTTACTGAGCTGAGACAGGTATAGTACCTACATAAGGCATGGTGTATAAGTGGTCGGAATCGGAGAGGAGGCATAAAGACGACGGAAGAAGGGTTCTTTTGTGATTTTAAGAAAGAGAAGAAGAAATAGTTGTTGTGATGTTCATGTACTTATTTTTTCAGATCCTGAAATAAAGGCATTAATGCAACCCTATGCGGAGCACCTCCACAGTATCGTCTCAGAACTCATAGGGCACGCCGAAGATGACTTCCTGGACACAAAGTGTGGAGCTGAAGAGTGTGCGTTAGGAGACTTGATAGCTGACTCATGTTTACATGCTGTACGTTACTTTGATTTCAGTGGCGCGTTTATTATAAGTAAACTTTGCCAGTGCTACATAAGAAGTACTGTATTCACGTACAGAAGTCTTACTTAATACCTACTCAACGTGGTTAACGATTTGATTTAATTTTGAAGTCCATTGCAAGCTAATTTTATTCTTATTACTCTGAACAAAAAGCCTGCCAGTGCGCACACATACTGTATTAGTGCAGTATACTTTCAAGCGTTCAAGAGCGAAATCAAAATATTTGTTTCGAAAGTACACAGTACCCAAATTAAGGACCTTGCTTACTCAGATCGTATGATCGGAGCTTTGGACAGTAATGATTGAAGTAGAGCAAATTTAAAAATTAAAAAAATCTATTTTATAATGTCCAAAGATAAATAAAGAGTTTCAACGTTAGCTTTTGCTATTACTTTTTGTTTTTATAATGGATATATTGATTTAATATTCTTGTTTTAGGTCAAACAGCATAATATATCGAATCTACCTCATATAAGTTTCTTGTTAAGAAGTATGATACGCGGTGCCATAGGACGTGGAAGTAAGTACAAACAAAAAATATATATAATATAATATACCTATAATTCTACGATTGGCAATTCGACATCTATACATAAGTATAATAAAACAGTAAAAAATTGTGGCTGTACATTAAATGTATTTCCAGATATCTGGGGCAATGAAGATACAGTAATACTCGTAGAGTAAGAATTTAAAAAAAAAAGTCTGTCTGCTTGTCTGTATGTACACGCTTATTTCCGGAAATACTAGACGGATTTAAATAAAACTTTTTTGTTATATAGCTGTTAAGCCTGGGCAAAATTAAGGGTATAATTGATTCTGGAAAAGGAAACACCTGATGCACAATCATAATAGTCTAGCTAAACTATAAGGAATATAGAAATGACGCCTAAGCAAAAGTTGTTCAGCTTGATGAGCATTTTCCGGAGTCATAAAGTCCACGCGAGCGAAGTCGCGGGCTTCGGCTAGTAGACTAGTCGTAATAGATAATTAAATAGGTGTTTTAATAAACATACTTATGAAAGATTTTATTTTTCACAATAAGTGTATTTTGCGGCCTGCCAAAAATATTGTAAAATTCGATTTACACTAAGACGGGGCCGTATGCATCGAGTAGCAAAATGACTGTCCAAAATGCTCCAGGTAAGGCCTAGGCAACCCTGTACATTAAGACGTATCTTTTTAATATGCAACATTCTACATATGTCACATTTTGCTACCCGATGAGATAGGGTTGCACACGGCCCCCTCTTAATCTAATTGTTTCAAAAAACCAGATCAGACTCAAACGCTAAGGAAACGGTTTTACGTCAATAAATAAAACAATAACAAAATTCACTAAATGCAGTTATATTAGCTACACAATTTTCAGCATAACATTTCTATTTCAGACATTACCCGGGGAGCACTTATAAACGTGTTGCCCTTTACCAATAAAGTCGCTACGTTGATTCTACCTGGGAAATACATAGTGCAGGCAATGGAACGATGTATGGAGGTATCCTGGCATCAGAAACCTTTCAACGGCCCCTGGATGCCGCAAGTGGCTGGTAATTTTGTTAACTTATCAAATTAATATCGATAGGCAGTGCCTAGTGATGAGGAGTACTTAGGTATAGGTTATTTTTATCGACATTATATGTTATAATACATATAATTATAACACACGATGTTTATTATCTTTATAAGCTTTTATTTAGTCGCAATGATTGTACGTACATCGTATTGCGTAGCAATTTGATTAAATGGTCCGTTTCAAAATTTGAAAACATTTTTTCATCCAATAACCAATACCTAGTTGCGTAAACCGTTTTCACCTGAAATATGTTTAATCATTGTGTTTAATCTCTATCTATTTAGTTGAAAGTTAGTTCTTTTTTGTGTAACTATATTGTTTTTGTTAAATAAATAGTCACATGCACTAAAATAATCAACAATATAGATAATTTAATGTAATTTCCGTACACAATTATATTTTATCAATATAGATATAATGCTTACGTCACACTACTCAAATGACGACATACTCGTAAATACGTAATAGCGCATCCGATATCGATGTCAACGTTTCATATAGACCTTGCAAATATCTTATCCTTATTATTACATGTATATGTTAAGGTTAAAACCCGTTTTTAGATAGGACGCGTTTTCCCTAGTTAAAACTAGTTTTTACTAAATGCTTGTGTTAGAACTATAAATACCTAGTCAAAACTAGAATTTACTACTGATATATTTGATTTTCAGATAAAACTAGCTTTCTTACTAAACTTTAGTTAAAATTAGTACTAGAGAAACTAATTTGGGATTGAAACAAAATATACTTTTAAAATATTTTGTAAAAAGATCTAGGACAAAAAGTTCGTGTTCCTAGTAAAAATGATAATCTAAGACTAAAGAAATATTTTAGTGAACATTGACATATAGTTCAGATGGGTGCAGCACTGGACCCCGGAAAATAAAGTTTTTTTAGCTCATTAGATAGATTATTAAAAAGTTTGGTTTACGTATTAGTTCTAACTAGGGCAAATGCGTTCTATCTTAAAACTGGTTTTAACTGTAACATATATATATGTCTGTCTGACCTGATTGACCAACACGCACCTTTGAAATTCTTCAGGCCGATGGCCGGGTTTCATCAATTAGTTAAAACTGCTGTTGTTCTGCTATAGATATGGTTTCTTTCTTCAGGTATGCACGTGATTTTAAATGTAACAGCAAAAGCTGCTGAAGTTTTGGTGAAGCAGGGAGAAGAGTATGTGCCATTGAACCCTGATCAAGACTACCAAGTCATCACTATGGACTTCTTAGCAAGAGGCGGAAGTGGATTTACGGTAAATAAAAAAATATATTTGATGCATAACATAAATCTAAACCAGAAGATTATGGATAAAAAACTCGAGAAAGTTATGCGACCAAAAAGTATGCATATTTTTAGTCAGCTTTTTAGTCCGTTTAAAAATAACCCATTGAGACTCGTTGAATTTCAGTGAAACTAAATGTAAAATAAGTCAGGTGGCGCAGTTATAAACAGAAATTTAATTACTAAGTAGCAGTTATTTTTACAATATATTTTACAGGTACTACTAGAACTTTTGTAAGGTAAACCACAGAATATATAATAGTACTGAGGTAAACAAAAGTCATGCTATTCGTAATATACTAAGACAGACAGAATCTAATAAGCTGGTCTGAGAGTAAAAAAAAAGCATGTACCAGCTGCTTCTCTTTTCTTCTCCTGTGGATCGTAAAAGCTGATCGGAAAAATAGATGCGGCTAGCAAGTCATCACTATTTTTTATTAATTTTAGCATCTTTTCGCTCGCCATCTCACTAAAATTGGTATATTTGAGTCTTGCAGCCCTGTCCTCTGTCTGCTTAGAACCGCAATACCTAAAATGCTTTGTCTATCAGAAGCGAAGATACCCTATAACTGAATTCCTTTAGCTTGTCCTAGTAATGGTTCCTAACATATATTTTTGTTATTCATTATCATCATCATCAGGTCTTTGTAAGAGCATGACCCTCTCTTTACTACCAGAGCCATAGTTGGCCAGGTCAGCCAGAGGACTTAGCCTACACTCTCCTTGCTGGCCAGATTGCTGGCAGATTGGAGAGGCCTCATTGATGTTTATAAACTTTGTTTAGCTTGTAATGCCTGGGTCGGCTTCTACGACATCTACAGAAAGACTTGGAGTGGTCCTATAGTCTACTCTGCTGGATACCACACGGCGGGATTTTTGTTATTATGAACCAATTATTAGTTACAGTCAATTAAAGTATTATTTATTTCGTTCGCCGGCTATTCCCAGTCAAAAACCCACACACCGCCACTGCTGTCTATACAACGTGGAAGGTACATATCCTTATCTATCGAACCACGTACACTATAACATATAGCATTACTATAGTATGATGAAATTAAAATAACAGTCAAAAATGTTGTAAGGCAACTGCTCGGGCAATTTATAAAATGGGAATGTCGTTTTTTTATTATTTTTTTGTTTAGCTGTTATCTTATTATCATTATAATATAGTGATCTAGTATAGTCCGTGGTTCGATTTATTACGAGAATGTTCCTTTTACGTTGTAGTTATAGGGATAAATTATTAAACTTTTTTTTTTTTGTTACAGATGTTAAAAGAACACGGTCGAAACCTCACACTAATCGGAAAAGACGTGGAAATTGTAGAAAAATATATAAAAACAGTTTCGCCTGTAAGAGCAATCATAGATAATAGACTTACAGTCTTAAGTTAATTTTATATTTGTTTTATTATTTTGGACCGTATTCGATCCTAGTCAATAGTGAGATTCGGCAGAAGATCTTATGATATATTTAGTTTTAAAGATTTTATAAAATTCTGAATCTTAGTTTTATTTTTCAAACTGATTAGCACATTAATCGACGTGTTTTGACATTTTTTTTTGTTCATATTTGAGTATAAGATATAGGTACAAAATTATTTTGACGAGCTCCGTGGTGTAATGATTTACACGCTAGTCACCTGCTCTGGAGGGTCTGGGTTCGACCCCCAGCCATGGCAAGTTGTAAAATGGCCTTTCAGAAACTGACTTAGTTCTCTTTCTGATATTATCTTATATATCTTTGGTTTAGTATCCCATCGCGTGTCCTCATCTATTCATTTACTAATAATTTATTTGTATTTCATAAGTGGTCCAAAACAGTTGGCGAAATCTTCCATAAATAATTTCATTACAATTTGTTAATTACGACTAAGTAGTCATTTTTTACGGGTAGTCAAAAGGAAGGGCCCAAAACCCTATAACCAGATGGGAATATGTGCGTAAACTGACTGTCCTACTGAACGTCGAAAGTCAAAACATCGACTGCATCCATGGTCTGCATCAAGCGGTACCACGGGAATTGTGACATATAAGATTTACGACATATACGTCGCGTGATTCAGTTCGTGTCTCTGTCGCACGTCGAGGTTGTGACAGAGATAGACTGAATACGTCGCGTAGTGCATGATGCAGTATTAGACCTCAGAAATAAATATCACTAGTTGGCTAGGCCTTCGCTGATGTAAATTAATTTTTACTCCAGGCAGCTGATTCTGCCAAAACTTTTGACCAAATCAGCTAAGATGTCTTCAAACTAAAATAACCGCCGAGTGGCAAATTTAATAGAGTATAAGAGCGGACCGCCAACTTTAATTAACTTTGTCATTGAATAAGGAACGAATTGACCTAGATTGTAGACATTATACGAATTTGATTGGAAACTAGCTTGCCGGAATTATCATTTTGCATTTATTAGAAAGTTCTCTATGAGTAGTATCTGAGAGCGTGTCTTGCTTGCACGTAATTTCAAATTTCAGATGCAGACATTTTTCTCAAAAATATATTAGAAAGTAACAAAGAAATTATCACTTACGGTAGTTAGTTTTCTAAGTAAGTACTAGGTACTCGCAGTTCTTTTTGTCTTTGATTGGCCATAAATTCCACTGGGAGCATTTTCAAAAAAAGCTGCATCGAATTTTTCTTAGGTCTTCCAGTACCATTAAATTTGAGTTGGGAGAGTTTAACCATTAACTCATTTTAATAATGCCTGTGCTTCACGTTTGTTTTAACCAAAAAAAGGCTTTTTGCCTTTTTATTATGGAACAATAAAGTTTTAATAAATAAGTAAATAACATTGAATCGTCAAATGTACTTAAATTTTAGTTATTTCTGACGTGCACATTCCTCTCCATTCATCGGTTGTCTGGAATAGTGATAAGACCTTAATATATATTTGGTTAAACAATTTTTAATATTTTTTGTATTTGTGCATAAAGAGTTTTTCATTCATTCTAAAAAGTACTGGCGGCGTAGAGTAGTGTTGATATAAAACGAAATATTTAGTTATTCTTTTTTGCAAATACCATAAAATGAAAATTTTAAACTTTTTTAATCAAGTGAAATTTTAGCGAATCCTTTCCTTCAAATTATTAAATTTAAATATGATAATGAGACTCTTGTAATTGTGGGATGGTTACGCCATCTGTTGAATATCACCGTCCGGCTTTACTTTCCGTTGAAACTTCTTCTCAGGTATACGCGTTACGCTAAAAAGATCTATGATCTAATTGAAAAGACCTGTAAACTGCATTTCGTTTGTTGTCTGTTATGTCCTTAAGAGTCCCCTTACCCTAGACTTCTCCATATAAACGTAGTCTACGTTTAATTTTGAAACCACATGTCAGATTCCGGTAAAAATTGGTAATTGTAAAGAAATTGCAACTATCTAGGGTTATGGTTTCCTATAGTAAAATTATGAACTGGAAAGAAAATATAACGATTTAGAAGTTTCCCATACTAATGGTCAAAAATGATATAAAACACTATATTCTATTTCAAGTTCATATTTTTACCGTCGGAAACTAGTTATAAACCTAGATAATTGCAATATCTTTAAAATTACAAAATTTTGCCCAAATCGGACATGTCGTTTTGAAATAAAACGTAGACTACGTTTGTATGGAAAGTTGTATTTTGGTCTAGGGTCGGGGGACCCCTAATGTTACAACATATACAGTCAGACTATTTTTAGTGGCGTAATCAGATGCTAGGGCCACATGTAACTTTTATAGTGAATTAGCTGTGCCCGTGACCTTTGCTCCCCATGGGCATTTCGGGATAAAACTATTCCCTGGGTATCAAACTATAGCCATATCAAATTTCATCTAAATAGGTTCAGTGGTTTAAGCGTGAAGTGGTAACCAACAAATATACAAACCCACTTTCGCATTTATAATATTAGTAGATAAAAAGTACTTAATTAGGAAAAGGGAATCTAAACAGTGTTTGGTTGATAGTCGCATTGCCTATTGGTATGATTCCTGGAGATGTTACAATTGCGCGGGAAGAGAATAAGGTTCATTCTACGTTTTATTTTTGTCCCAGAACAACTTAGAAATTATTTAATAAAACAATTTCATGTCGTATTATATACCTCAAGCTAGAACTCACAACACATCCTATAACTGATAAACTGTATTATTTATAAAAATTATAGCAGCATACGGTAGCGAATAGGTATGACGAACGGAAAATATTATTAGCCCATCGGAAAGATTAGTAAAAATAATGTGTAATGAATAAGTACTACTTCTCACTTACAGAAGTCTTACTCAGCAATAAAGAATTCAAAGAAACATACATACATAATATCACGCCTGTTTCCCGCAGGGGTAGGCAGAGACTATGGACCTCCGCTTGCTACGATCCTGACAAACCTCTTTAGCTTCATCTAAACTCATCAATCTCTTCATACATGCCCTTCGGTTACGGGTACTTTTTACCTCTCCTTTTTTTAGAACGTCTGCAATTTGGTCGCAGAATGTTTGCCGAGGCCGACCCTTTCCTACAAAATAATGTACACATTTTTTTTTCTTTTTTTTTTAGAAACACAAAATTACAAATAAACAGCGCATTTATATTCCGCATGACGCCACGGCTAGATACAACTTTTACTTAGCGGTAACGTCGCAATCCCCCACTCTGGAACTTTGATGCTCCATATCTTTGTGAATTTTAACTTTTTTGCTAAACCGAAAAATATGGGTTCATTATTATTTTTAGAAAATCTAAAACAGACGAATCACAATCATACTTTTGTGACCGGGTCTTCACCCCGATTCTTTAGAAATATTTAATTTTATCGTAAGATAACGTGATAAGTAAAATTTTATCCGCCGAGGCAGACACTCAGACGGTTATATGTCTCTGGATGGAACAGGATCTGAAAAATTCAGCGTTAATAGCTGGACACAGAAAGCCCAAAACAGAATTAGGTATCTGGAAGAAAACAATTGATCAGGCCCAGCTAGGCCTACCCGCAGCTGTAGAGAGTTAGATGATGATGAAGAAAGTCTTATGAACTATTGAAAGCATTGTAGGTACTTGGACTCGCTTTTTGCAAATAAAGAATAAAGCAAATAAGTGACTGTTCCATATTTTCCTTCTATCAATTTTGTCTCTTCCAGAATTTTATTAATTAGTATATCCTTGCATCAAAGCATTTCATGACAAAACTTTAGCTATGGGGACTGTAGAATTGGTTTAAGTAAAATTTAAATAAATCTGTTTTTGTTTTAAACTTGGAATTTAAATATGTTTTTGAATTCTCATGAATATATATTTTTTTAATTACGTGGTATATGGGAACTTGCTGGTAAATCACAAAAGGGGAAAGTTTTTGGTCAACTTCTACGTCGCGATGCGTTTTTTAAATAATAATGGAAGGAAAATAGAAGGAAATAGAGGTATAGGAAAACCCATAAGAAAATTTTTCGACCAAATAAAAGAAAAATGAAACGTGAAAACATATAAAGAGGTTAAAAACTTAGCGAAGGAAAGAGAGCCATGGAAAGCACTCCACCGACAAGAGCTCCGCTCTTAAATATAAGAAAAAGGTAAATCACATGATATTCTTTTAATATTTATTTTATTAAAATATTAAAAGCTTTACATTATAAAAGCTCTATCTTTAAACTATTTATTAATACTAACAACTTAGTTATGATGTTTTCCTCTAATTCCGGGAAAATAGAGCACTGAGCGAGGTCACTAACTGTAAAATGTTGGTAAATAAGACCAAACTAACCGTTCGACATCCAGGGGAATGCGACCAGGGACACTCGCTTGAGGCAGATTACATCTGAACTGGTTACACACAAACAAAGTACCGTAGTGTACGTCAGTGCCTTTATTTAAAGCGAATAGTTCGCAAAAGTGGCACCTTATTTCAATTAAATTACCGTATTACCTATATGTATTTTAGATTATCTTACTTATATATTTTTATTTGCGCTGTCATATCACGATATAGGTAATTAAGTTAGTACTATGCTCACTATCGCACCACTAATTTACTATTACTCCTATTTGCCAATCCTGTCATCCAAAGGTAGCCTGTAAGAGATTGCCTTGGCGATAAGGCCGCCTATTGTACATCTGAATTTATATTCAAATGTTATTTTCATGTGTTTTGGTGCAATAAAGTGTTTTTACTTACTTACTTACTTACTTCGATGCGATGCGGCTAGCAACCCATCACTGTATTGATTGCTTTTCCACCTTCTCGCCCACCATGACGCTAAAAGTGGCTTTTGGGTCTTGCGGCCCTGGGCTCTGCATCGATCCGCAAGACCCAAAATGCTCTGTCTGCCCCATTAGGGATAAAGACGTGATAGTATGTATGTATGTACTTACTTAAATTTATGACCAAGCCATTAATTTTAAATGAGAAAGAAAAATATTGAGAAAGAATTCTTTAAACTTTATTATAACCAATATTGAAAATTATTTAGAAGCGTGATCATTTTGGGCACACAAACTTATTTGATACAGTGCCGTAGGCTTTGTCTACCCCGTAAAGGATAAATAAGTGACTTGAATATAATAACAGTAAATTAAGTGATATCAGTACATTTTGTTTGCAGTTGCAGTTTGTAGGAATCGCGCCTCCCAAATTATGTTACATTTGATAGAGTGCCCTGACTTTGTCTACCTAGTAAGAGTTAAAGAAGAGCCTAGTATTTACAGTATATTAGGTATTGAAATATAATAAAACAGTAGAAAATTATGTCTGTACATTAAATATTTAAAAAAAAAACTGTCTGTTTGTCTGATTGTCTGTTTGTACACGCTAATTTCCTGAAATACTGGACTGATTCAAATGAAACCTTCTTTTTCTTATATAGTTGTTAAGCCTGAGCAATAGAGGGTTTAAATGATTTTGGAAAATGGAATACTTGATGTATAACTATAATGGTCCAGCTTAACTATAAGAAATAAAACCGGCCAAGTGCAAGCCGGCCTCGCGCACGAAGGGTTCCGTATCATTATCTATAAAAATCAAGTTTGTTGTATGGGAGCCCCTCTTAAATAGTTATTTTATTTTGTTTTTAGTATTTGTTGTTATAGCGGCAAGAGAAACACATAATTTGTGAAAATTTCAACTGTCTAGCTCTCGCGGTTCTTGAGGTACAGCCTGGTGACAGACAGACGGACAGACGGACAGACAGCGAAGTCTTAGTAATAGGGTCCCGTTTTTACCCTTTGGGTACGGAACCCTAATAAAAATGACCCCTTAACAAAAGTTGTTCAGCCTGATGAGCATTTTCCAGAGACAAAGTCCACGCGAACGAAGTCGCGGGCTTCGGCTAGTATCAGTATATTTCCTTAAATCTTGGCTATATAGTTGAGTGAACCCACGACGTCTCAGCAAACAGTTTGCGGGAGTCGCGCCGATCAAATTGTGTTACGTTTGATACAGCGTAAACAACGGTAGCTACCCAAAAATCTCGACTTGTCATAACCATAAGGAACTAGATATGCCTTTTTTACTACAAACTTCTGACGCTGGTAAAATACGAAACGTAAGATTGTTATTGAATATATGAACATATTGAATGGCATGAATGAAAATAGTATGAAATTCCGGTTCTGTTTTATTAAAATACATACACCGCCGCGGCAGCTGTAAGCGTTAAGAGTCCCTTTGACCTAGACCTCTTCTTTTGCCGTATCTCCTTGTCCCACTATTGATGTAGGGTTGGCACATGTTAGAAATTGCTATTAGTAAACCCTTAATAATAGCAATTTCTTTAAAATTACAATTTTTTACCGATATCTGACATGTTGTTTCAAAATAAAACGTAGTCTACATTTGTATGGACAAGTCTAGAGTAAGGGGATTCTTAAGTGTACGTAAAGGTCCGTATAAATACTCGTAAATACGTCGCCGCAGCAGCGTAGCAAGATAGTAACGCTATTTATGGCCGTAGCACGGTTGTAGCAACATCGTAGTAAAGGCGTAGCTTAGTAATACTAAATTTCGATATAAGACAGGACTGCTGAGACAAAATCTTATAAAAGTCCATTTTGTGTGTATTTGGCTGTAACGCAGAGGTGATAGAGGTCAATTACACACGAATTAATTTCAATTTAAAAGTTTCAGAACCAAAAGAAAGAAATGGACAAGTTTTCACTAGTCACTACTATCCAATCATAGCCGTTAGAAAGGAAAATCTTCCTCTCTTTTTTATAAACTGGAATACAGGGGGTATTCTAAAGGAGATATGAGTAAGTAGTGAGTTTTCTTTATTCATCATATAAATAATTCTTATAATACTCGACAAAAATTTATATTGTGACAAAAATTAGTTATTCTACTTTACGTCACTTCCAGCGATTTAAGATATTCACTAAGCCGGGAAGAGAAAAAAATCGCTCCTCGCTCGTCTTTGATACACACATTGCAAATATTTGAGCTTCTCTTCACTTTGGCCTGTCTGCAAACAGCGCTATTTTAAGTCATTTGCGGGTTACAGCTAAGCCTGAAATTCATGTAAAAAACTATATAGTAGTATATAAGTAGTATTCATCAATCAAGTGCAATTTTTTATTGACCGAGTGAGCGAAGCGTCTCTTTCGGCTTTGGCAAAAAATCTTTCGTATCTCCGAATTTCGTATATTCAGATTCACCTGCTGGTTGCATTCCCAACGGAACGTTCAAGTAGTTCGTGATGACGACTTGTCGGACACACATTGTATAAAATACTACCGGTCCACCCCGGCTTCGCACGGGTATTTAACAAAATGTCAAAATTAGACATTTTTAAAACACACAAACAAATAAACTTCCTTCATTCATTCTTAACATTTTTTTTCCTTGCGTACCCCAGTGGTGCCTACAATCGCATCACTTAACACGGTGCTGCCTTGCCAGCCGAGCGGGGTGAGCGGCGACCACGCGACTTTTTTACTTTTTTTCTTACATTTTTAATATTAATCTTTTACTAAATTAAAGTAAGTAACCTACACGTTACTACAACACTGAACACTAAACAAATAAGTCGTTGAAGCCGACAAAGATGAGAAGACCCAGATGTGAGCCTTTGACTTGAATAACGTCAAACGTGAACAAATAGAATTGTTTTAGTTGGGATCAACTAGACCCGGGGTCAGCATGGTATCTGTAATAGAACTATGTTTTTATTTTGTGGATAAATATCTATATTCACATTTAAAATATCTCAGCTTTTAGTGGAAAAATTAGCGTTCAAAATATTGACAGAAGCCAACATTGTAAATCGATTTTAGCAAAATAAACAAAAGTCGTATGTAAATAGCTTTACTTTCATTTAAATAAAAGGCCATAAATAATTCAAAGTCGTTTAGCCGCGTATTTTTAATTTCCGTTTCAATCTTTTCTAGATTTAGACTCGCAAAGAATACAAAAGCATTTTTGTTCCAACAGTCATTTTTACCGTCTCTGTTTTAATGTAGATTGGCGAAAAGAGCACTTTTATCCCTTTTTACTTTATGTGCACTGGATGAAAGTGGTTTTACCTAAATTTTTCATAAGAACAGTAACCAAAACAATGCCAATTTTAATTTTTTATCGCAGACATTCATAGCGCATGTGTTCGTGCAAAAGAATAGCGCGCATGCGTCAACCCCCAAAAAGATGGCCGCCCGAGCCCGGCTCAATTTCCCTGTAGTAACATATTTGTAAAACAAAATCAAAATAAGAACAATAATACTGGCTGGTTACACATAAAATGTAATCGTGCTATATTTTTAAGTTAAAATTTGTTGAAATAGATAACTAGAAGTGTTTTTTAGTGTACACAATGAGATATTCGGACGAGGTTGTGGATACTTAGTAGTATGTTGACAGATCAGTAGTAATCAGTGAAGATGAGCGAATACAATGTTGTATTGAGACAGTGTGAACGTTGCAGGAAGGTGTGATAAAGAAACGATCAATTATTTGTTTGTATTTATAAGCAAAAACACTTATATTGAGACGACACCGAGGAAAACATCGCGAGCAGTGAAATAACAAGGTAAGTACCAAATCATAGATATCCAAAAGAGGCTTCATTTTCTTATAATTTGTGATATTTACTCGTACCTACGTCATCATTTAACTCAATAATAGACAAATATATGTATAGAGATATGTATAGAGATATAAGAAGAATGTACCCTTATTATGCTGTGTTTAGTCCATACACACGTGAAAATCCATTTTTTTTCTTATTTTCAAAAGTAACAATTGTCAAAAGTAAGAAAACCTATTTTATATATGCTCTTTTACCCACGCATAATTGTTGGATTAGGTTTCCAAGAATGTCCCTTGAAAGAGAATAGAGTACCTATTATGTATGTACCTAAATGAATTTATCATTTGTTGAGGTTTCAAGTGACGCAGAATTTCTACGATCTTCAAAACATGTTTCATGTAAACGTTGCGTTATAAATACTAGAATTGACAATTATTAATTGGCATAGGACTGATGGCTGCTGGGGCAGAAAGGACCCACCTACTAGGTGGTATAATAAATCTAAGTAAGTTTGCAGAAAAATGCAGTATACTGGTCGCTACCAATAGGTTAGTTTTTGGAAGTCGAAGTTCTAAGGAGGCAGAATACAGTTCTGGAACTTCTTACATTCTGAATAAAATTTACAGCTTTGGTACATACGCGTCCATGTGTGAGTAAAAGTTAGGATTCTCGTATCATGTCGGGTCTGTCAGTTATTATTGTATGGCAGTTGTTACGCTAAACCAGACCATAGCTATAAACCTTTACTTAATGTCTCTAAAACTGCAGTTTTCTGAGCTTCTCCGTACTTCTGAAAGAACGTTAATTATAAGCTATTTTGAAGTCTGCTGTCATCATGGTATGGCAGTCTTTAAGACATGTCTAATGCCATGGCAGCAAGAAAAAACTAGCACTAGTGTTGGCTGAACACACAAAAACAAACATACAAAAATATAGGTTTTCTTATTAAAAGTGTGCCACTCAAAAAATAAAAGTAAATTTGTCCTGATATTCGAGAATAGGTCAGAAACGCGCCATAAACCTTTTATTGAGGAATAACGTTTTACTACATTGTAACAGCTATACTCTTTCTTATCTCTGCAGAGATACATGAAGTGGTTTAAGAAAGCAAACTATACTGGTGAACACTATTGTATGATATGATTCAGGTCATCGTTGATGGAGTTTGGTAGCTAGGCTAGAGTACGCAATACTTAGCGTTTTTGCATGATTAGGCGAGGGCGCTTGTAGAATCCATAGCTAAATAAACGATTTTGATTACATTCGTGTTCAGTATTTTTTCTACCCTTGTTGTTTTCTTTTTCATGTTTCATGTTTCAACCGCACGGGATTAAGAGATGACTTGACTCTCCTCCTAGGAGATAAAGGTTTTTGGAATGTGAATTCGAAAAAGATATGAGATAAAAAATAATGAAGTTATTATTTTCATTGAATTTTAATGATCAGCCAACACCCAGCGTAAGTTAAGCTTCGCTAAATTGATGCACATCATTTTGAAAATATTAAAATTCCCATCCCTTTTCCTCGCCGAGCGAATTAAAATTGACAATAAAATTAATTTAGCCTTCCGGCTAAGTAAAAGGTGGGAATAAATGAGGCTTTTCCACGTTGATGCCGCACAATAGCTTTTGTTGGAAGCTGTTTGTCTTTTGGCCTCTGCTTTTGATTTTCACGAGTTATTTATAGCTTTTTGGGTTAACGACGAACATTCATATTGGTCAGTTTTCTTTTATATTTAGCAAATGGTGTCCCATCGTTGGACAAAGGCTTCCTAAGCCTCCTCTCTAGACTACTATTTGTCTCAGTTATGCTAAGGTAAAATACAATAAAGACTACAAACAAACAAGCAAACAAAAAAATTTGGTATCTGACGTAGCTAGTAGTGACGGAGACTATAACCATCTTATACATACTTCTTTTATTTACCACAACGACGCAGTAGGTATCAATTATGTTGCTCAAAAAATTCTTCTACCGTTAGTTATTCCACTAAGTTGTTAACCTCTATATAATTATGTTTCTCATAGATTAATCACTGGAGGTACAAAAAAGGCCACCAAAATTTAACTCTCACAGGGATGAGGGCACCTCGGAGGGAAAACTTTGTCAGTTCATAAATATACTACCGGTGTAAACTGTCGCTCTGTCCCTAGGGATGTTCTTTAACAGGGACCGACATTTGCATTAACACTTTTGTTTAACCTTGCGGAGACGTGGGATCCTGAGGGACCTTGTCATGTATACGAAATGTCCAACGAAGGTCTGGATGTAGTGTTTTTTATGAAATGACATTGTTTTGGATGGGATTTCAAATGTCTTTTCTTTTAGATTTATCTGTCTTAAGAAAAATGTATAAAGACTTTGATATGTACTATAATTTGATACATGTACTTTTTCCGAATCAACTTTTCATTGATACTGAAACTGATACGTAGTGTGTCCTGCTCTGACACAAAACTTTCGGTGTTGAGATATGAACTCTCACGACGGAGGCTGTGCACATACTCATAGAATGCTGGCTTTAAGAGGAAACCAAGTATAAAGGCAAATTTCTTGCCTGTTGCATAAAATTTAATTGAAGCAATAGGTTTGTAGACTGGGTTAAAAAATATATGTGGGAGCCAGGTTGGCTTTACGCGGTACCTAAAAAAATAAAGAGCGTGACGATAATATGAGCGTCCCTCCTCGCGCTGATCCATGCATTGCAACCACATGTTTAAAATGAAATACTCTGGCCCACACAGATGTTCTGTGTCCACCTGGGCTTATCAGGCTGAAACAAACAGTCATTGTAATAAATCAGATCACCAATCTATTACAATAATCACAATGAAATGAGTCATGGCCAAGTCTCAGCAAAGTACGCAAACGAGTTGTGCACAGTACGGCGGCTCGAACAAGACTAAGTATTTTATCGACAGAGCGACGCTTTTATACGCCGTTCAAACAAGGCAATAGTGGGGATATTAACCGCAGCTATTGTTTACGATAGGCAGGTGCCATTTTGCTATGTAAAATAATAAAATATCAACACAATATATTTTTGTAGGTAAATAAACATTTATCTCCCACATATACTATTGTATTTAGTCCGTCAACTAGATTATCCAAAATAAAGGACCTATATTTTTCGTTTAGACCAGTAGTCCTTAATTCACGAAGATACAGCGCTTCGAAGTTTCGGATTTTGGGTGATATACTTCACCGTTGGTTACGTAACCAATCGTGATGTCACGCGAAATTTAAATGCGCTGTATCTTTGTCATTATTTGCTAATGAGAGAAAAGAAAAAATACGTATACCAACTTTTTAATAATTTATGTAACGAAACATATAAATTGTTTTTGTTCACTACCTATAAATCATGTGGTTGACCTTTGTTAAGACCATGCAATGCAAGTCATCTATGCAACAGGCAAGCAACATCCACTGTTTAAATGGGCCTTAAAGGAACACGTTAAAATGTGAGAGAGGTATCGGAAGTGACCCGTAAAGCCTCTGATTTCTATACATGGAAAGATCTCAATCGAGGCAAAGGTTAGGGATAATTGCGAACCGACCGCGGTATAAATTGTGCGGCTGCAATTAGAGAGCACAAAGAGATGTGTTACGATACAGTCAGGGCTGGAAATTGATGGCAGGCGCCTTCTACACTGCCAGAGATACAAAAGTAGAAGAAAAATGGAAGTACCTTACTATAGTACTTGTAGGATAGGTTAATGAAAAAACTTATAATGGGCGGTCTTGCTTAGAATTATCTCTTCCAGACAGTATGTGAATAAAGAAAGACAAAATGATAATGACGACATAATCTGAGTTAGCTGGTGGCAAGTACATCCTTACTTCCTTACTTAATATAGAAGTGCAAAAGTAAATCTGTCTGTCTGTTACCTCTATACGCTTCAACCACGAAACCAATTTCGACGAAATTTGGTGTGGATATAGTTCAGACCTGGGGAACCCCCCACAATTTTTTTAATATTTTTAACCCCTGACAAAAAAGAGGAGTCATATAAGTTTGATGCTAATATCTGTCTATCAGTCTGTCTGTCTGTGGCATTGTACCGCTCTAACGGACGGACCAATTTCTATGCGGTTTGTTTACGTAAAAGCAAGTTCCCTTGCGTTAGTTATTGGCTAAGCTTGATGAAAATCGGTTTGGCCATTTAATAGTTATTGGGGGTTAACACTTGGAAATCGCAGTTTTAGTAGTTCGTCTGGCAAATAATTGAATAGATGGCGCTACGGATATTAGTTCTACTATTTAGTTCCTTTATACCGACATTTTTAAATTAATATCTGGCCATGTGTCAGCAGGAGGTGTAGTGTAGACACAAGTAACGGCATTTTAACGTAATCAAGAATGATATGTGTGCTAATGGTCTTACAACTAGACGAAATATAATGCGAGAATGCGTGAAAAAGAACCTCAAAAGTGACCCTTCTTCCTTTCTTTTTTTCTCCTTACCTTATCCCACTTTACGTGGGGCCGGGAAAGTGACCCTTACAGCTTACGAATTAAAGAATTCGGAAGCTGTAAGGGTCGATCAAGAAAATGGAATAGAATCTGAATCATTGGTAATTCTCATCTAGGGCTTTCCTGCAACCTTGTTTAAGTCGTCCAAAAACCACTAGAACCTCATGATACAGAATAATAGTTCGTATATAAACAAATAAATAAAATAATCGAAATGCAATCTTTTCCTGATTTCCTTAATCAAAAATTGATCAGTTGAACTTCTAAAACAATACGACAGTCTGAACGCAGCCTTACGGATGGTTATATATGTCTGTTTCCTCAGCTTATCTGAATAAAGGATAACGGTGACCAGTTAAAGGTTCTATGAATTTAAAAAAGTGTTTTCTTTTGCGCCTTGAATAATAATGGGGCTATTGAATAGATTTTTTTCCCAAACGGTGCTATTCTTATACAGTACGGTTTTCATTTTGCGGAATCGTTGAAGTTTTTGTATTGTGTTTTTAGGCGGAGTAATACTTTAACTCTTCGGGTGCGTTCAGACGACACGCGTACGCAAAGCGCAAGCTTAACCCACGCCTGTCGCGCTTCAAAATTTGTTGCATATAATTTGAGTTCTATCATACATCAATACAACTCAAATTACATTTACTGAAGTCCAGTCAAGGCAAGCACTGGACGAGTGTGAGTAGATGAGGCGTGCGCGTATGGACTTCGGTAAATGCAATACTAATATGAATTGTATTGATGTGTGATAGGAATCAACTTATATGCAACACATTTTAAAAATTTCAAAGCGTACTAAGAGAGGGCAAGGCGTGGGCTAGTAATACGATATGTGGGGTGAAAAGGGATGTAATTACAAAAAAAATAAAGGAATAAATAAATATATAGAGACAAATTAAGTATACTGATTAAGCTAGCCCCAAAGTAAGTTAATGTGTTAAGGTGGTTTGAACATGTTGAAAATATGGATGAAAGAAGACTAACAAAAAATATTTATCTTGCGGATGTGGATGGGAGAACCGGACCGAGTCGACTTCGACGAACGTTCTGCGACCAAATTGCAGATGTTCAGAAGAAAGATGATGTAAGGAGTAACCATAACCGGAAAGCATGCATGAAAAGGGTTATGAGTGTTGACGAAGCAAAAGAAGTTTGCAAGTATCGTCGTAAGTGGAAATGCATAGAGTCTGCCCATGGGAAACAGTCGTGAAAATATGTAGGTATGTATTGTTTTGTCGGTCGACGTGATAGTGTATATATAGTTAGAAAATCATCCGTTATTGTATAGGTATAAATAATCACACGAAACAAGCCCTGCGGCTATCGTTCTCTCCCCAAACAACCTGTTTATATTTCGTACACAAAATACCAAAGTTCAAACTACAGTTGACGAAATAAAATGAACCCTCCCAATAGTTTTAATGTAAACCTCATAAGCCCCTGTCGTCGTATCAGTTTAAAACGACAGTTTGGACTACGGGCCACGTCAAGGTTCACGTCGACCCGGGTAATCCGAGGCTTAACCGGATACAATTTTGAAATATATGATAGTGTTTAAAGTATTGCGGGCTGTATATAACCGCAATTCCGACCTTACGGTCTTCGATTATTAGACGACCTCCGAGGCGTAGTGGTCACCATGCTAGTCCGTCACTCAGAGGGTCCGGGTTCGATCAGTCAGGTCAAGTTGGAAAATAACCTTTGTCAAATTGTTCTGGGTCTTGGAAGTTTATCCATATATGTATTTGTTACAAAATATAGTATCTTTGAGTTAGTATCCCATAACACAAGTTTCGAACTTTAGGGCTAGCTCAATCAGTGTAATTTGTCTCTTTATATTTATATTTATTTAGTTATTTGAATCGTACGCAGGTAATAAGGTAGGTAGTCCATATTTTTACTCATACTGTTTCTAACACTATTACTGCCATTATACAATATAAGACATTACTATATAATTTCTTATCTTTATTACCTCGTAAAAGCAGAATAAACTACAAACTTGTGCGCGTAAACTACGATTTCAAGTGAGAACTACTATCTCCGATCAAGGCACTTCCTATGTCGCTCACGTATTCTATGCAAACTGTGTGTTTGCACCTACGATGTCGTTACGATACAATACAATATTCTTTATTGCAGCATTGTAAGAGGTTTTATAAGTTTATTGAATATCCATAACCACAAACTGTATGGATTAGCTGATTTTACTCGTCTTTAGCGAAGACAATATAGCCGTTCATCTGTTCCGTCATATCTTCTATGATATACATGGTACCACCCTTAGCCAGGCAGTGATCACATAGCGAACCATCTCAGAAATATTTCTTTTCTGATGAGCAGATGAGGTAATGTTAACAGCTTCTTGGCTGTGCGCTGGTTATAGGCTATGTAACATCACGGTAATATGACGCCTTCTATAGGCCAAAAAGTAAGTAATTGAAAAAGAAAATAAATCGAACCATGGCGTGTTTGGTATCAAATGAAAGGACTCAAATGCCGTGTGGTTTTCGCCAGAGTAGAATTGCCGTGTGGTTTCCGGCAGAGTAGAATAGGACCACTCCAAGACCTCCCGTGGATGTCGTAGAAGGCGACTTAGAAAATACAAGCTAAACAAAGTTTATAAACATCAATGAGGTCTCTCCAACCCGTCTGGCCAGCGTGGAGAGTGTAGGCCAAGACCTCTGGCAGCTCTGGCCAAGTTTTGCTCGGGTAGTACAGACAGGGTCTTGCTCCTGCAGTGGAGACAAAAAGACCTGATGATGATGATGATAATGAAAGGACTCAATTGGCACATTTCATACAGCGTGAAAGACAGGTACTTATCTTATACCTTTAAATGAGCAATTCTTGTATATTTATTTATATATTTATAAATTTCTGTGATCTCGAAAACGGCTTTTTTCGCTGAAAATTGGTATATGGGGGTTTTCGGGGATAAACAATCGATCTACATTAGTCTTATGTTTGGGAAAACGTGTGTTTTCGAGTTTTCATGCGTTTTCTTTCCACGCAGAATATGATCGCTAATTTCGTCGCGCCGGCCGCCATCCATTTTGTCATCCATCCGCTGACCGCTAGAAAGAGTGTTACGGGTTCGAATCCCACTCGGTGACTTACTTTTGTTTTATTTTTATGTTCAAATTTATATATAATTTTTATTATGTATTGTTTATAGACAAGTTTGATTAAATATAGTTGTTGTTTGAGATGTAACCAAGCAAAGCTCGGTCGCCCAGGTACTCATAATAATTTATATTGTTAATCACAAGTACAATGGGTGTTAGGTACATACATTCAAAGAACGTATCACTGTATTGCGCCGTTAGGCATATAAAATAAATAAATATATAGGGACAAATTACACTGATTGAGCTAGCCCCAAATATAAGATCATATAAATTGTTTGGTGATTGGTAATACATGCAATCACAAAAAATTCTATTAATATTTAATTCAATTTAAATATATGTTTATATGAAACAATCACATGATTAATATAATGAATGCTAAAGTTTGTGAGTGTGTGTGTGTGTGTGTATGTTTGTAACTTATTCACGCGCAAACTGCTGGACAACTACTCGTAATTTTGATAAAATTTGGTATGCAGGAAGCTGACACCCTGGATTAACACAGGCTATTTTAGGCGCGGGGAACACCGCGGGGCGTAGCTAGTATTTAATAAATAGAAAATGTAGGTATGCTATAAATAAAAAACCGGCCAAGTGCGAGTCGGACTCGCGCACGAAGGGTTATGTACCATTATCTATGAAAATCAAGTTTTTTGTATGGGAGCCCCCCTTAAATATATTTTTAGATTTTTTTTATTTATTATTAAAATAAAAAAATAACTGCGTATTTTGTGAATAATTCAAGTGCTTACCTGTTGCCATTATTGATATCGACAAAAAAGGCCAAAAAAACGCGTTTGTTGTATGGGAGCCCCCTTAAATATTTATTTTATTTTGTTTTTAGTATTTGTTGTTATAGCGGCAACAGAAATACATAATTTGTAAAATTTTCAACTGTCTAGCTATCGCAGTGCTTGAGATAAAGCCTGGTGACAGACAGACGGACAGACGGACAGACAGTGAAGTCTTAGTAATAGGGTCCCGTTTATACCTTTTTACGGACGGGTACGGAACTCGAAAAAGTGTTAAAAAAGTCTACATATTAGAAGTCCATTATAATTTCGCTACCTATGTCGCATTTTTACCAGAGTGGCTGTAAAAAGCTTATTTCTTAATAGTATTGTCGTTCTATATGTATACATGTATATAGCACTTATAAGCCGTTGGTCGGGGCTGTCATCATTGTATGGCATTCGTCAAGCTATGTCAAGACTTACCTTGAAGCAGTCTGAAAAACCTGACACCAGTGTTTTTTTTTTAAATAAATATATAGGGACAAATTACACTGATTGAGCTAGCCCCAAAGTAAGTTCGAGACTTGTGTTATGGGATACTAACTCAACGATACTATATTTTATAACAAATACATATATAGATAAACATCTAAGACCCAGGACAACTTGAAAAAGGCCATTTTCCAACTTGCCCTGACCAGGAATCGAACCCGGGACCTCTGGGTGGCGGAACAGCATGGTGACCACTACACCACGGAGGTCGTCAAAGTTTTGCCCAGTACACATACGAAAAAACCAGTGTCTTCCTCCATGTCTATTAAGCGCAAAGGCATGCACTTGCAACTGGCAAACTTGAACTTGCTAAAGTTAATACATCGCCTAGCCAAAAGCTCCGAATGAAATGTCACCTGTGTAAAAGTAGGTAGTCTCTTGGAAGTCTTGAAACTTCGCCTTGCTGGTATGGCGAAGCTTTTACTTTTTCACTGTCTTTGAAACTTTTCGTTTCAAAACGTACGTCAATGTTGTAGAATGAGCTTCCGTGTGTGGCATCCTTGGGGTATCATGTGTCTATAGGCAATATGGTATGACAACCCTACTCTCTTTAAAATGTAGGACTGCAATACAGGTAAATGATCAGGCGATCATTGATAAATAAATGTTAGATTTAAAATAAATATTAGTTTGTAGTGTATTGTACTGAGTAGTTTTATAATCTTTATTTTAGTTTTTAAGCAAATTTAATGTGTATATAGAATTATTTTTCGTCGTAATAAAAGCTACTATTAGAATTGTAATAACAACAATTCCTCTAATGATCATACAACCTAATGTTATTTAAAATAAATATTTTGAAAAATAAATAGAACTCAAAATAAATTGATTTGTAAAGCCAATTGGATAAATTAAAGCGAAAGAGGTCTGTCTAGATCGAAGTAAGTGAAGATCCATAGTCGCTGCCTTCCCCTGTGGGAAACAGGCGTGATAATGTGTATGTATGTAAGTATGTACGATCGACTCAAGAAAAGAAAACCCATTTACCATGTCTATTAGTTTTTAGCAACTTTCTCTTGAATTGTTCGGAATGTATACAACAATATTTAAACTTAACATGTATTTAAACATTTTTCAAACAACAAACTATGTCTGTGTGCAGTTATATCTATTTTCCAGGCATCATTATTATTAATACTAAAAAATGTAATGTTCTTTTCATTGCATTTCTTGGTATACGTTATAATAAATGAAACATATAAAACGAGATTTTTATTTATTAAAAACATGAAGATAACTTAAATAATACAAATATATATAACTGAGATTAAACTAAATAACTAAAAACTAAATATAACTAAGTATTAATAAAAACTAGCTGTAAGCAACATTACCATTTTTAATCAACTAAAAGAACATACTGGACTTTACCAATAAACAGTCTTTTATGTACTTTTAAAAAGCTGCATAATATTTAAAATTTAATAACTCAAATAAACGAATGGCAACGACAGTATTGTAGTCAAATAAACAGAGAATCGGATTTACGACTAAATTTATAGTCAATAGTACTGAATACCCATTTTAGTGGAAGTGTTAACATACAACACTTTCTGAAGATAACCGTGAATGTTTCCTTACACTACAATCTATACAATGTATATTTTATGAGCCTAATGAAAAGTTATGGTTCATTCTGGACACAAATCGGTTGCACGGCGGTTTATTGGATTATTAAGCTCTATATTGACTGTTTGGGTTAACTTTTATTGGCATGTTGTCTTAAGATACAGGTAGTAAACAAGAGTTTCGAGGGTGGTATAAAATAAATCTGTAAGTTCAAATTTTGGGATTTTAAATTTAATAATAGCTTCATCATCATCATCGTCAGCTAACAGGGACCCAACTGCTAGGCTTGATCCTCCATTTGATCGCGATCCAGTTCCTTCCAGCAACCTGTCTGACATCGTCAACCCACCTAGTAAAAGGCATATAAACTAGACATCAGTCAGATCTGTGCACTATCGTAGCTCATTGCTAAGTACATTGTTAGCTGTGTCGATTCGTACTACTCACGGTCTTGCGAAAATCTTTAGCAAGATAGTTCGATTATGTGAAGACCAGTCTGACAGAGTTGAGAAGTAGATAGGGCAAGAAAATGTTGGTATTTTGGTTTCTTTAATAATTAAGCTTTCATAATTTTTAAGTTAATAAAATGAGAAATAACAATTGGCCAAGTGCGTGTCGGGCCACGCGCAGTGTAGGGTTCCGTAGTTGCGAATATAAACTTTAAGTTCATGCCACTAAAACTGTCTAAAACTAAAAAAAAAAATCTATTGAATCTGTATAAAATTTTTATATCAGTTTTTTTTAGTACATTTTATAAGTTGTTCGCCTACAAGTTTTTAATTTGTAAACCCTTCTTAGCTCCTTTAAACTTCGTTATATATTTTACTACAGTTGTGAATTTTTTATGTTTAAATATTAATCGTTTAGCAGAAATTTTCAGAAACGGATCCCTAAATCGAAAATGATGTCCACAAGCTCATAATATTTTTGAAAAACCTATTCAATGATAGCCCAAAAGATGGGTAAGTTAAGAAAAAAAAATTACTCCCTCTTTTTGCTGTACCACTTTTTGCTATTATTAATATATTTAAGTACCCATACCCATACTAAATTATAGCTCTGAGTAAAACCGCGGAAGGACAGACAGACTGACATGGCGAAACTATAAGGTTCCTTGGTAACTAGGGAACCCTAAACAATTGGATGATGGTATGCAGCAAACTAACATGTGAACAAGGTTGTATCAGAACAGGGTTCAATTTAATTGAACAGTGCCGGGCGCACTCAAAACTGTGGAGTTTCAAATTGGAACGTGCAGTGGTATACTATTATTAAACTATTGATTGGTTGCCAGTTTTTTCTATTTTTAAATTCAAATGCGGTGAATGTAACCGATAGAATATTGAGTATTTGTGCACCAGAAAATTTAGAAGTTAATACAGTGTTCATAAATTTGAAGAGTTAAGGCCATACCCAAATTTTCCGGGGTCCAGTGGCGCCGCCATTTAAAATAAATCATTTTAAAGGAAACGGAGATATCATTTAAAATTGTGTCTTGATCAAGCCCTAGATAACCCTTAAAACTATTTTATGAACTACTGTTTATGGTTTAAAGTGAGAACGTGAAGCTTTTCTACGCACATTAGCCAAAACTGGCCGTTTTTCGCAAATGTGCGTCGAAAAGCTTCACGTTCTCACTTTAAACTACAAAAAGTAGTTTAAAAATACTTTGAATGGGTATCTAGAACTTGACCAAGACACAATTTTAAATGATATCTCCGTTTCCTTTTAAATGATTTATTTTAAATGGCGGCGCCACTGGACCCCGGAAAATTTGGGTATGGCCTTAAATATGAACTGAAAAAAGAATTAAGATATTCATCCTCATTGTGGAAAATATTTATGTATTAAAAATGTCCGGATCAAAAATTAATATTTTACGAACGTGTTGAGCAATAGATCAATCAAATGTGAATGCTATATATTAACAAATTAATTTAAATTTGCGTATTTAAATTTTTTTGGTGTGTAACCATGCATGCCCTAAAATATTATTTCGATTTTCTGAAACACTCTGTATGTACATACATACATACATACATACTATCACGTCTTTATCCCTAATGGGGCAGACAGAGCATTTTGGGTCTTGCGGTTCTATGCAGAGCCCAGGGCCGCAAGACCCAAAAGCCACTTTTAGCGTCATGGTGGGCGAGAAGATGGAAGAGCAATCAATACAGTAATGGGTTGCTAGCCGCATCGCCTGTTAACATGATTTGCATTTTTGCCCATTCCCTCGATCGGCTTTTACGATCTGCGTGGGAAGAGAAGCAGCTGGTACATTCTAAGTTTTTTTATTTCTCCCAGACCAGCATGGGAGTATGTACTATTCATAATTGGATCGGTAAGTTAATAAGTATTATTATCCCAATTTTTTTCAGAAATTAATATTAGGCAAATAAATCGGTTTTCTGTACATTACGTTACATAGATTTAAAATGTTCGGATGGGGTGTGGTTTCTGGCTGAGTAGAATAGAGCCACTCCAAGTCCTCCCGTGGATGTCGTAGAAGGCGACTTAAGACATAACAGCTAAACAAAGCTTATAAACATCAGTGATACATCTCCAACCCGTCTGGCTAGCGTGGAGAGTGCGTAGGTCAAGTCCTCTGGCTGCTCTGTCCAAGTATGGCTCTAGTAGTACAGAGAGGGTCGTGCTCCTGCAGTGGAGACAAAAAGACCTGATGATGACGATGAAAATGTTTGGAGCCGCCATCACTTCAGGTCTATTGTGGAACTTAGTTGAAATGTAGTTGTTTTACCATAGTTACGTAAGATGCGTCGGGAAGTGGCACGCTCTTAACACAATGGACTTTGTGCCACGAATGCATAATGGGACTTGTTCTAGATGCGTCTTTCCTCATACACAATTTCCTTAAATCTCATGGAATTGTGTTGTGTTTACTACAGAGTAACATATATGTACCATAAATAAGTTATAAAATATTTTCCTAATTCAATTATACGTTATGCTATTTAAACATATATAAATCATTCAAAAGTCAAAGTCAGAAATCATTTATTTATCTTTGGATATTTTTACTTGATAATTTCTTTTTCTTTCGATTTCATAATAAAATAGGTAAGTGTTGACGTCAGATCATTTACTTACAGCTTAGTTTACTGTACAAAAGAAGCGGTAACAAACTTACTGCAACGTTCCAAAACGCCAACTTAGAATTATACTGATATTAAAATTAGATTTGTGGACTGAAAATACATTCATAAGTGGTAGTTATTATTTGAGCTATGACAATTATTTGTAAATTTAGTACTTGAACATGTATAGAATGTACTCAAGTTACGAAATTTGTGAATGTACAAATACATATTATTTGTTACATGTCACGTCTGGAACAAAATAAATATGGTTTTTTTACCTTCTGACAAAAAGGGTATGTAAATATTCTTCTGTCTGTCAGTGGTAGCTCTGGAATTAATGGATATTGAAATTTGATTTCAATTGTGAAGCTTTCAATTAAAGCAGTATGACCAATTTAATGCAGTAGCATTTCTCAAATGCCAATATTTCAGTCCTTTTATGACATCATTCAGTCCCCAACTCGTGGTCAGCTAGCGTAACCTCAGACGAAATAAAATAACAAGATTTACTTCACAAAAATACAAATTTGTCAGTTTAAACATAAAAGGCGATTTTTGTCCATGAAAAGGTTATTTAATGCCGAACAAAATATACTAAAACTATTTTAAGAGTGAATTCAGTCCGTGATATAGTAAACAATGGAATAAGCCTCAATGGGGTAAGCCCGCCGTTGTACATTTTATTTTTTAATGTATATGATTTGTATCTCAAGTGTTTATATTTAATGTGCAATAAAGAGTTCAAACAAACAAACAAACAACTTTGCCCAAGGAACAACCCTTAACATATTTTCAGTATATTTTGTTAGACCTTACATAGGTACTGTGGTTTTAGCCATCGCAAAGAAGTTTTCAATAATGGCTTTCACTTGTGATGCTTTTGTTTGGGCACTGACTTTTTAATTAAGGAGATTTATCTATACATAAAGACACTTCTAGGTATTTACAGTAACGTGTAGTTCAGGGTTCAAACCCGGGACCACTTCATCTTTTCATAAGGATGTCGTAAGTCTTCTAAAGGGCTAAACACAAACATCTCGAGCTACTATTGCATTCCCAAGGAGGATTGACGTCTGATGGTCCGGTTTTAAAACTTTTTGAACAAGTATCAAGAAGATAGGTATAGTAAATATAAAAAAAATGTATAGAAATGTTTTATTTTAATTTAAATTAGGTACATTTTTATACAAGCTTTCATTGTGATTTTTTTTTCAATATCTTACAAGCACTTATCATTACAGGTTATACATACCTAATGCAATGGTGCTGACATTTAAAAATAACATGCAAAATTAATAAAATGATATATATGTAACTATGTAATGTAATGTAATGTAATCCGGCACCATTTAAGAAGGAGCCTGTGACCATTTAATGCTACTTATTACTATAATTACATCATTATCATCATACATAATAATTCGTATCCACATCAGCGGTGAAGCGGCGTATTATATCTACCTAACCGAAAAGAAATAAATTACAGCAACCAAAATCCCGAGACAATAAATAATACCGATAGGATTAACCACACTGTAGATTTATACCCTAATATAGAGTCGATAAAACCAAATTCCACACCAAAAGGTCGGGAAGGAAGAAATGGAAAAATCAGTCCGCGATCCGCTCGTTTTAGCCAAAGTAATGTGACGATGCGAAAATTCAATTTCAGGTGTCGCTTGCGATAAAGATTTTGCATAAATCAGTGATATAATCCAATATTACAGCATTTTAGCCACCCCAAACGCCTAATGTTCCGCCATTGAAATCTCTATTCCAATTTAAATGACTTATTTCATTACCCTGCGTGCGCACCAAATAGGGTTACCATGGATTCCTTACTTAGGGAATGCTAATTTATTATAGCGATCTGAAATAGGATTTAGAGCTCTGCGTTAAATAATTTTATTTGGCATAAATTGGGGATAATCCTTTTTAAAATTGAACACAGAACTGGTCAATTATTTTGATCATTAAGTATTTTAACATAGCAATAATAATGAACACGAAATGACGCGGAATGCAGATTGTAACGGTTTTTTTATAAGGGTAAGAGTTATAAATGGGAACTCTGCGAATTAGTCTATATATATATTAAGCGGCTTTAATTGAGCTCAAGTATTAAATGAAAAATATTAGTAGTTTAGACGTGGTTTAAAAAACTATTACAAAAAAGGGTAACTTTGGGATTTTTTATCGGATAAAGTTTGTTAAATCATGTAACTGAATGCGAATTTGACTAGATTAGATCGTTAACTAAAACATATCTTTTTTTTCAGATTTTAGAACTCTATTTTCTATATCTCAGATGGTTTTAGAAACTCAAAAACTCGGTCCACCAAGCCCTAAAAATACTGTTGTACCACGAGATGTTTGTACTTAATACTTTAGTCGCCTTTTACGACACCCACAGAAAAATATAGAGTGGTCCATTTCGAGGTCAGAAGCATCACGATCAAGATTGAGTTTTCTATTCAAGCGATTTTGCAGCCAGTGAAGACGCATTCAAGAAATTTGTAACATTAATTTTCATAAATATTGTGTATGAAATCCTACACTACCGCGGACCCCGGGCTTCTCAGCATTGCAACTGGGAAAACGCTCAGATGAGAGATGAAATCCTACACTAATGTCTATATATAACTAGTCTATTTATATTTTTATGTATTTATTTATCGTATGTTTTATTATATTTATGTCTACGAGTGTTTCTTTTATTACTGTGGCTATTAGTGTAATTAGGTACCTATTCTTTTTTTGTACGCCTACCACTAGCTTTGTCTCTATTTATCCCGTAGGTTGATTGGTAAAGAATGCTATTAGCATTAAGTTATTTGTCATCATGTTGTTTAGGTAAATAAAATTAAATAAATAAAATGCAGCCACTAATACACTTAGCTGTCTTTACAATGTTATATTCGCAGTTAAAATCCTGAGACTAACCAGAAGCCTTGCTACCGTAGTATGGATTCCATCCGAGATCCACGCGCATAAATTCAGAAATTGATAATAAAATTTTAGTAGGTGGCTATTATGGGAATTGTTATTTTCTGTATGAGGAATTTATGAGTTACGTCGAAGAATCATGATTTTCATCATATTTGAATACGAAATACGCACTGAATAGTAAGCGAGTTTGATGGATATAGTTAAGAAGTTAGAAAACGTAAGCGCTTGGTATAATTTTAAGGATTGTTTTGTTTTAACGTGTTGAAGTGGTCAACACTGTTGTCAGATTTTAGCCTGTCAGATGCCTTAGGGCTTAAGGCCCAACGCAGACGACAGACTAGACTGCGCCGCACTATTTAGTCTGTGAAAATAGAACCCATGTAATCACATGCAGTGACGCACACGACGCGCAAAAAGTCCGGATTCCATAGGTTCTATTTTCACAGACTAAAAAGTGCGTCACGGATAGTCCGTCGTCTGCGTTGGGCCTAAGGCATCAGATAAAGCTTGCCAATTGCCATACAACCATTACAGTTGTGACCAACCGAGTCACGAAGGAGCATTTGTGCCCATCCAAATGTGGACTACAACCGGAGTTTGCTTATCTTATTACTAACTAGCTGTACCGGCGGGCTTCGCTCCCCGTAGAAATTTCGAGCTAGGAGTACCCTATGTCCTTCCCCGAGTCTCAAACTATATCCATACCAAATTTTATCCAAATCGGTTCAGTAGTTTAAGCGTGAAGAGGTAACAAACAAACAAACAATCAAATATACAAACTCACTTTCGCATTTATAATAATATATATAGTAGGAATAGTAGGATATAGTAGGATAGGAAGTAGGATTAGTAGGATAGGATAATGAAGCAGCGGTCCGTTGGTATTATGCTTTGGTTAACGGGTTCTCGGGATTTTTCCAATAAAAAACCGGGAGCTAGTTTATTGCGCTCCGAAAGAAAGACAGAAAGCTTTACAAACGTTGCCCTGTCTTATATTTTAATTTCCCCACAAATGGTGTTGCTAGTCGCAACAAATACGCCGTACTTCCAATGGACCACCGAGCTCCTCAATTGTATAGGGTTACTATTATATCAAAGTCCTTGACTAATATAAGGAATTATATTGATAAATTAAAAGAATGAGCAAAAATGCGAATCATGTTAACAGGCGATGCGGCTAGCAACCTGTATTGTATTGATTGCTTTTCCATCTTCTCGCCCACCATGACGCTAAAAGTGGCTTTTGGGTCTTGCGGCTCTATGCAGAACCCAGGGCCGCAAGACCCAAAATGCTCTGTCTGCCCCATTAGGGATAAAGACGTGATAGTATGTATGTATGTATGTATTAAAAGAATTCTGCTCTAGCTCTGTCTAGTGACATTAAACTTATAAACCTTTTAGATGTCACACTACAACATTAAAAACATACACCACATTGTTACAAGCTGCAAACTAACTTAAGTTACTCTGAGCTTGCTACAACGAAAAACAGTTAGCAGTTAAGTTGCTGCAACTTCCCGACAGCAGTCTAGTTATTAACGAGTTGTTTCGTGATTGCTTTACAACATATGTTTGTGTTAACTTAAACTGACGTAATAATACGAGAACCAGAGGAAGATCGTTAAAACATGATTAAATGTCTGGAGATATTTTGTCAATTTTTAACCTCCTACAAAAAAAAATGGGTGTTACAATTGGAAACATTACATAATAATGTATTACTGGCAAATTATCTGTACTTATTTACTTGTGAGATTGTATGGATAGCAATCAATACATCTTTATCTTTATCTTATCTTATCTACAAGTTTGACGCAATATCTGTCTGTATATTTGTTCTCCAACGGATGGATTGATTTTGATACGGTTTTTTAAGGTGAAATAAAGTTTCCTTGCGGTGGGTCTTAGCTATGTTGTCAGCCGTTTAAAAGTGATTGGGGGTAAATGCTCAAAAGTCGGGGCTTTTAATTTGCCTGGCAAGTAAACTTAGTAGCCATCTCAAAAGTAAAAAAAAGAAGTTTTGAAAACGGCTAATAATATATTTGAGACCTATTTTTAAAAGGCTTTAGGAGAATATGGCGGCGTGATATGATTTGATTAAATGGAACCAAGGAAATGAGCTTTACTTTTTAATGATTCTCCTCACAAGTCCATTCAAAAAATCTTTCTACAGTTCTATAAAGGCGCTTTTTCTTGCTTTATTTATTTTAAGGCGAAGCAGAAGTGGCGCCTTCATTTAAAATAAATTGTTTAAAAGTAAAGTACCTGGGTGACCGAGCTTTGCTCGGTCGGTTACATCTCAAACATTAACTAAATTTTTTTTAAACTTGTCTAAATCAGTACAAAATAAAAAATGATATATAAAGTTGAACATAAAAAAAACAAAAGTAAGTCACCAAGTGGGATTTGAACCCGTAACACTCTTTATAGCAGTCAGCATCCTTAACCGCTGAGCTAAGCGGATGGCGGCCGGCGCGACGAAATTAGCGATCATATTCTGCTTGAAAAGAAAAACGAATGAAAACTCGAAAACACGCGTTTTCCCAAACATAAGAAAATCTAATCTAGATCGATTGTTTACCCCTAAAAACCCCCATATACCAATTTTCAGCGAAATCGTTATAGCCGTTTTCGAGATCACAGGAATTTTTAAATATATACATAAATATTCAAGAATTGCTCGTTTAAAGGTATAGGATATGGTGATATTAAAAAATTTGATATCCAACAATTTGTAGAAAGACCTTTGAATTATTTGATGAATAACCTTTAAAAGTATTATTGATAATTAGTCTAGTTTTAAGACGAGTTTTCGCTTAAAACTCGCTTCAAAACTAGACGGACTAACACAATTACTTTCAAAGATTATAATATCATATAATAATTTAAAGATCCTTCTAGAAATCGTTGGATGTAAAAAAAAAATACTATCACCATATTAACTTTTAAACAATTATTTCAAATGAGGACGCCACTTCTGATACCATTTCGCCTTAAGGAATTTCATTAGCCCTAATTTTATGGGAAAAAGTTATTTGATCTTAACAATGTCTTTATTATTTAATTTTGCAAAGTTTTAGGTGGAGTTCGAATTGATCGAGTGGTATGAGCAAAATAAGTGCTTTTGTTCTTAATCTAATAGGAATATTTAGATATAGGTACAGGAAGACTACTTTCTGAGTGCTTAAATTCTAGTTTAAGTTCAGTGGATTACAAACTAATCATACAAATACTATCACGTCTTTATGTCAAATAAGGTAGACTAGTATTTTAGGTTTTCCGGCCCCAAGCCCAGAGCACGGGCCTAGAGTCACAAGCTTCAAACTTCCACTTCAAGCGTATTGGTAGGCGAGAAGGTGGAAAAAGGTATCAAAATAGTGATGGTTTGCTAACCGCATCGCATGTTTGCCCATTCGTTTAACTCTTTATCTAATAATAAAAAAAAGACACACAAATAAAACACCTAAGAACTGTCCTTAAATTCCCTCCTCAAAACACCGCTACCTTTTTCTACCTCTTTTTGGCACATGCAGTCAGACTATGGAACTCATTACCTCCTGCTATACGTGAATCTAAAACTGATTTATGTATTTAAAAGACGAGTAAAAATTCATTTTTTATTAAAATCAACTACATTGTAATTTAAATTACTTATTTAACAAAATAATATAATATAATAGTAATAGTCATAATAGTAGTTTATGATACAAGTGTGGTAAACTGGTCATTACAGTCTAGGTGGGTTGACAAACTAGCGGGCGAAGCCCGCGCATTTGTCTATGGAGCCGAGACTTGTAATGGACAATACCACACGTGTGCCATACTACGTTTTTCAACACATTAGTGAGGAAAAAAGAACTTCAATAATAAAACAATTTTAAAATCTTGCTAAAGAAAATTTGAAATATGGCGCGCTTAGTTTTTGTTTTTCTAGGCGCATTTCGCGTATGCACGAATCTATAGTGATACGAGAGACACAGAAATCAATCGATTAACAGCCTAACAATAATTAAAAAAAAATTTTTTTTTCCAAACATAGTTGAATTATAAATTCATTTTACTGTTGTTACAAGAATTTTACTCAGCTACTAGGATATAAAATGGAATAATTTGAGTAAAAAAAGGTTTCGGTATGAGTCTAGGCTGGCTGCATGCAGAGATTTAATGTTTCAAAAATAATATTCGATATTTTGGATTTATAGAATCTTATTCCAAAAACATTTAAAAAAGCACTTTACCGCACTTGTGCGGTAAGTAACATTTACCGCACGATTTCGAATGAAAAAACTACTATTTCCTTTATCCTATGTGGCGTGTTCATAACACGCATGTAGGCCTCTTACATAAAAATCTCTCACAGGCCCACTGGAAGAGATCTTTTTTGAGATAAGTAGTTATATATGTATTCTCTGTATACATTTTCCGAGTACATGAATTGGTAAATAAATCATTAGTTAATTGGTATCATATAGTAAATATCAGATTATTTACTATATATTCATTATTACGTATGTATATTCTATATATTTATCTTGTTATAATTTTGTATTGACAAGTATTCATTTTAAATAGTTTTTAGTAATGTAGTTAGCTGTAGTTGAATTTTGTTTTCTGTTTTATGCCTGTATATTGTACCCACTCTCTACCCTGTGTTGTTAATTATCCTCTTATTTCAAAGTTGACTGGAAGAGATCCTTATCTGCGATAAGTCCGCCTGTACTGGTTTCTCCTTCTAACTTGTATGTTTATGTCTTGTGTTTATGTACAAAAAAGATTTAGCAAATTAACAAACAAAAAATAAATAAAAAGCAGCTTACCCAATGTGAACAAGGATTAACTGGGAGAGGTACCGTGTGTAATAAAAGTCGGAATAATTTAATGTCAAAACTTTTCGTGTTCAGACCCTACTGTTACTAGCATCTTATTTTTAATTACGTGTTCTTTTTACTTACAAAGTTTGTACAATAAAATGGAAATGTTTTGTTTTAAACTTTATGGTTATGCTTACTTCGCCATTAATATTAACGAGTGACGATATTGCACGCCGTGAGGTTTCCGGCAGAGAAGAATAGGACAACTTCAAGTCTTTCCATTGATGTCGTAGAAGGTATAAGTAGAATCCATAAACAATAGCACAAATAAAATTGCTGTTTTCACTCTTGCTCTGGCTGGAGATCTAAATTAAAAGCTCTGGAGTGGCGCACCGACTCGGTAACCATGATACCATGGATATCATCACCATCATAGGTTTTTTTTTTTAGTCTTTACTGCAGAAGTACGTTTCTCTCTGTACCACCAGAGCCATACTTGGCCAGGGCAGCTAGAAGACTTGGCCTACACACTCTTGGCTGGCCAGACAGGTTAGAGAGGCCTTATTGATGTTTATAAGCTATGTTTAGCTTGTATTTCCACAATCGCCTTCTACGACATCCACTGGAGGACTTGGAGTGGTCCTTTTCTACTCTGCCGAAAACCACACGGTAATTTTCTACTTTGTATTGTTTTGCATTATGGTTGTGTGTATTAACAAAGTAATTCAGATTTGAGTATAACATCGTACTTGATTTATTACTTTAAACTTTTGCGAATTTAAACATTTATTGATATTTATATTTATCTGCGTTAATGTAGCGGAAACAAAACGCACCTCAACTGGATCACGGAACGGTATAAAGTTTAAACTTCGTCAATAATTTATTTCCAATTTACCAAGTTCACTTAATGGCAATTAAGGTCGGTGGAAGTTGTGAAAGTCCTGTTTATGAAGTGATTTTGAATTAATGCACTTTTCATAAGCATTTTGATAAATTGTATACTATTTATCATTATATTCGGGTGTAATCTGCATTTGCATGGGTGACAAGAAAAAAAAAATCGAGCTGTTCCTTGCTTTAAAAGCCAAGTAAAACCCGGATATCGGCACTGTTTATTGTATTCAAAGTTAACGATAGTAAAAAAAAGATTGTTTGGCAGTTGGTAATTTTCATTTGTAGGTACTGTGTTGCTTTTTCGATTACTCCGAATGATTTTTGGTAATAATAAATCACATAATAACTTTGTAAACTTAGCTATAAGTAAACGATTTGACGTCAACATTTATTTTATAAGAAATCGAAAGGAAAAAAAGTGACAATTATCAAGTGATACAAATATCCAAAGATAAATAAATGATTTTTGACTTTGACTTTTTGACTTTTGACTTTGTATGATTAACTTTAGTTCTTTTCGACATATTGTGTTTCAATTTTAAATTGTATTTATGTGTTTTCAATTTAATTAATTAGTGGTACTGTTATACACAATAACGAATGAATGATTTAAACATTTGTTTTAATCGAGTTGAAATTACAAAAAAAAGACTTACCTGGGTATAAAATTTTGATATACGTTTTGTAACAAGTCTGAATACCGACAGACCACAATCGCCGCATAATAAAAATAATAAATATATATATATATGGACAAATTACACTGATTGAGCTAGCCCTAAGGTAAGTTCGAGACTTGTGTTATAGGATACTAACTCAACGATACTATATTTTATAACAAATACATGTATAGATAATGTTGGAATAACAACTCGGTATGGGCTAAATTAAACTACTGTTTATCCGGTGAACTATGAAATTATATTATTTTCACTTTTACTTGGAAGTGTATACGTCTGACGCCTAACACAGTCGGTAACGAAAATGAACGAGACAACTGGGCGTTGCAACTAATTAAAGACAGCAACTTGATTGCTTTAGTATTGCCATAATGAAAAATAAAGATTGATTTTTGCAAATTAAATCATATAAATCAACACGCCCCCTCAAAAATTAATCTTTTATACAATAAAAAAGTCCCTATGCAGAGCATACATAACTTCCAAGTTTATCTGGGGAATCACAAAATAATGATCCAACATTTGTTGCGAGGATTAGGAAAACCCAGTAAAACCTAATCAGATCATTTCATTCATTACATTAGTTTCATTAACCAATTTAATTAATTAGTATATCATTTTCGAAATGTCACTTATATATCCATGTATATAATTAATCAATAACAAGATCATGTACTTTAATAATACATTATTGTAAACCCATGTTCCACCTCATCGGAGGTAGGTAATGGTTTCGTCTTCGTCAGTGCATCTGCCAGAAGTTGACCTGTGAGAATGTAATTTTATTTCATTAGATACATATTTAATGTCTATATGTTTAGTGCGTTTATCAACAGTTGAATTATTTGCAATATTATTTGCAATTTATTTGCCATATGCTTATACATACATAGTCTATATATACGAGTATTATTATGGGTGTATCGATATTAAAATATATAGGTACTTTTGGCTAAAGACAAACCACTAGGCTTCTTACAACGCTATCTACTAGCACCAGACTGACAGTTGTTTCTTTGTACTTGTTTGTGGTTACTGAACAATGCTTAAATAATTGAAAGAAATACCCAGTTGTACTTTTTCTGTCATTTTTACTATTTCCGAGCCAATCAGAATAAGTATAGTATATTGTTATAATCACATCTTTAACAACTTAACTTAAGGTCATCTTTGCCTTTTAACACTCTGACCTAAGCACTTATAATACATTGTCACATTATCTACTATTTTTATTTAAATACCTGATATTAACACTTATATTAAATCAGGTTTAGTTCATAGCATTACATACATCAGAAAGCCTTTTACATGCTTCATAATTTACTTTCTAAGGAGTATTTACAGGATTGAAATCCTGCATACTAAATTTAGTTAGAACTGCACTTTGGTCTAACATTATTTCATGATCATATCAAGTAATTTTAATACCAAGAAACCTATTTGAAATCTTTCATCTCAAATTTACGTATAAAATACTTTTTAAAACTGTTCATTGTATTTTTTTTTTATCACACATACTATTACCAAATCATCTACATATAGTACCATGTATATATATTTCTATATATATAACTAACACGTTTATACATCTATCAACTAATGAAAATTGAAGGCCTTTTTTTTTTAAATGACAGCTCAAATACTTTATGCCAGCACCTGCTTCATCACATATGCTTCATTCAGTTTAAAAAATCAATTATTTTTGCTTGATACGACCTTGAATTTTTTCATGTCAATTTCCTTTAGTTTCGTGGTCCATATGGTGGGCTAAAAAGTAATATTGATAAGCAAAACTAATTATAAACCACCTAGTTATTCCTGCAACAGGTGGAAAGGTTTCATCATAGTCTATTAGATATTTTTGACTGAAACCTCTAGTAATAAGTCAAATATTGTAAAGGGTCTCCAAATTCATCATTTAGAATCAATACTGAAAATCCCTGCATTGATTTGGTACTATGTTTCCTGAATTATTTGTCAAAAGAAAATTTAAATAATATTAATTGCGCTTTCCTACTGAACTCTATCATCTCGAGTTTTCTTATTTCTCGGTTTACACAAGATTGGTTAAGCACAGATAAGGTGTTCATTTTTCCTATACGAAATAGGGGACGACCTTCAAGTATATCACTCTTTCAAGTTTAAACAATAACTGTTCTTTTAGTATCTGTAACCACTAATGAATTATCACAAGCTTTAGCTCTTGGTTATTTCAATTTTATTATGTCGTGGTTCTTGCGAACTAAACCTATGAGAACTCTCATACTCATCAGATTTATAGGGCATATCTGATTTTAGATTTCTCAGTCAATTATCATCAGATTTATAGAGCATATCTGATTTTAGATCTGTAAGTTAATAATCATCAGATTTATAGGGCATATCTTATTTTAGATTTCTCAGTCAATTATCATCAGATTTATAGGGCATATCTGATTTTAGATCACTCAGTTAATAATCATCAGATTTATAAAGAATATCTGATTTTAAATCTCTCAGTTAATAATCATCAGATTTATAGGGTATATCTGACTTTAGATTTCTTAGTTAATAATCATCAGATTTATAAAGCATATCTGATTTTAAACCTCTCAGTTAATAATCATCAGATTTATAGGGTATATCTGACTTTAGATTACTTAGTTAATAATCATCAGATTTATAAAGCATATCTGATTTTAAATCTCTCAGTTAATAATCATCAGATTTATAGAGCATATCTGATTTTAGATCTGTCAGTTGTTAAGAGACTATTCCAGAATTTCCGAAAATATTAACACTATCTTGAGAATTTCGACTATTCTCTTCAGATTGCCATGTAGGCCTGGATTGTCTCATCCACAATGCCATACCTGACAGTTCCAAACCTTTCGTAATTTGGATTCCTAACTTTTTACTTTATATATAACTATTTTGTTTTACCTACTCGTTTTATCGTGCACATAAACCGTTAAACCAAAAACCTTTAAAGTAAAACTGTCTCACCCTAAATACTTTTTCTAGACTTGCACCATTAGTCATAAAACGAGCTTTCCCAGTAGTAGATCTTACCATTTTTCCAAAACACCATTTAATTGAGGCATCTTTGGAACTGATAAGTGGTAAGTACTTCCCGTTTCAACACAATTTTTATTTCAGTGGATAAATACTCCGCACTGTTATCACAATATAAATAAACTAATTTTTAATTTAATTAGCTTCGTTTTTAGCAACACAACCTTTCAGACCAGAGAAAACATCACACTTTTTTTTTTTTGTAAATTGTATTGTATTATGTAATAAATTAGTAAATTGGTCAGGCCAAACAAAATAATTATTGTTGATTTTGAAGAAGTGATTGGGCCACACACATCGAACTGTATAACGCATAATACTCGTTCAATATATATTTTGTCTTTAGTCTGATTGAATGGTAGTCTACTGTTTCCCATATATACAGCCTCACATAATATATTGTCACTCGGTACCACTTTTGATTTGATCAATGTCATCTACCATTTTATTAGTTATCAACTCAAAAAATATATATTTTTCGCGTGGCCTAGGCGCTGCGCTGATGGCATAATTTTCATTTATTAGAGCCAACATATACACTTGGAAAACCGGGTGGCAGACATTCGCAGACACCACAAAATTTAAAACAATAAAATTATTAACTCACATACCTTTCATTAATGTTTTACCGTCTTTACATATTTTGACGCCTCACTCGCCGAATTGTTGCACCTTCGAGATCAACAGCAAACCCTATGGTGCCTCAGGGCAGTAAAGCATGGCTTCTATTGCTCCTCCAATACCCATGTTGCTGGCAACATTTCCCTTTTTGGTATCTGAAATAAATTTATAGTGTATAGCAATTGAAATATTTTAAGGTTATATGTAACGAAAATACTTCTCTGTTAGTTTATTTAGATGCACCAAAATCCAATTTAATGTGTTATAAAATTGGTAGTCTCGACTCTCGGCCATAAAAGCAAAACTTGATGACGTAGATGGTTTGATTCATTTTGACTGCTTAAATTGTTCTTGTTCTGTTCGTAGTTTTCTGCAGAAACATTCTTTTGAAATAGTAACAGTAATTTTTAACCTATCCGTCCACAATGATAACACTTTTTAAAAAAAAAAAAAGACTAATTTTTACTTATATTATCTTTTGATGGTAATTATTTGACGGACAATAATTCGCGTTTTCTTTTTTTTTTTTTTTTTTGTAACGCCTACTTCCCAATCGATCGATACTCTAACGTTCGTAAAGAGTTTCCGAATTGTGCAAAATACCCATCGCCGAGCTATTCTTTCGCAAATTGTATAATTGGATCACTATCACAAACATTTAATCACACATGTCTAACACATTTATTTGACTTAGTAACACACGTTAAAATCACAAAGTAACACACACTCAATTCACTTAGTAACAGTATTATTCACTTCTAACACATTTCAATTTCTGTAGCCTACATTTCCAAAAGCTGTATTTCTCGCTATCAAATGGTTATAAATTTATTTTTATTTTTTAAATCCATCGTAAAAAACGAGTAACGGTTTTAAATTTGCGAATTGAGATATTTTTCTTAGTTAGATATTTTAAATGCCTTATGCGTAAACTGGGTCCATAACCTGTTGGAATAACAACTCGGTATGGGCTAAATTAAACTACTGTTTATCCGGTGAACTATGAAATTATATTATTTTCACTTTTACTTGGAAGTGTATACGTCTGACGCCTAACACAGTCGGTAACGAAAATGAACGAGACAACTGGGCGTTGCAACTAATTAAAGACAGCAACTTGATTGCTTTAGTATTGCCATAATGAAAAATAAAGATTGATTTTTGCAAATTAAATCATATAAATCAACAGATAAACCCAGGAAAAATTGAAAAAGGCCATTTTCCAACTTGCCCTGGCTGGGGATCGAACCCAGGACCTCCGGGTTGGCGGTCTAGCGTGTTGACCATTACGCCATTGAGGTCGTCGCATAACAATGTGGAAATGCTCTGCGTATGCTCTAATGCAGATATATACTATCGACTGTTACATGGGCGAGCTAGTTTGGTTAATTGTATGAAATACCCCGCGAAATCCAACCTTTGCTTGATCTGTTATGATAAAAGGGAAAAACCGCCAATTTAAAAAATTCAAACGTTAAAATTAATATTTAAAAAAATTGGCTGTAATTATTGATATTAAATAAAATTAATGTATTTCATTAATTTTACCACCTTTACTCAGTTTCAATAATTTTTAGTTTCGTTTCGCGAAATAACAGTTTTTATTTTGCATAAAATCTTTGCAGACGCTGTATGTAGCGCGTCTAATATAAAGTTTTATGTTCCATATGAGACTTGAAAACTAAAGTCGAAACTTTCAATTGAAAATTTTATATGATATATAACATGAATAAATCTTCATACATAACCAACATTTTGGTATACTTTCGTACAATCGTTCCTTTATTTTATAGCACAATAATTGATGTAAGTCTATTGAATCCCTATCTTATTTTACGTGTATTAATACCTACACATTATTGACTTAATAATTTTTTAAACTAAAAACCGACTTCACCACCAATCTACACAATAAAATTTTTATGGGACCACCTCGGAAGCGCTCTTTTTCGAATAAAATAAAAAAGAATTTTGAAAATCGGTCCATAATGCTCGAAATCTTCGCTCTGCTTCAATGGAAACAGCGGAGCGGAGATTTCGAGCATTGTGATTGGTCAATTCATGCACCGCTAAGCTCCTCTCCGCTCTGCTCCACTTCAGTGAAAACGCAGCCTAATTGACTGAGAAATCGGTGAACATACTGGTGTATAGGTGATTTCGCTGAAATTTAGTTTATGGGGGTTTTCGGGGGTAAACAATCGATCTAGATTAGTCTTATGTTTGGGAAAATACGTGTTTTCGAGTTTTCATGCGTTTTTCTTTTCACGCAGAATATGGTCGCTAATTTCGTCCTACCGGCCACTGTCCGTCTGGTCCAGCGGGTTAAGACGCAGACGGCAAGTAACGAGTGTTACGGGTTTGAATCCCGCTCGGTGACTTACATTTGTTTTTAATGTTTGAGATCTTCTTCTTATCGTGTGTTAGTGACTAACACTAGTGTCAGAGTTTTTAAACCGCCTTAAAGGTCTCTGACATGGTTTTAGGGAACGACCAATGTCAAAGACAGTGACCGGGACCGACGGCTTAACGTGCCCTCCGAAGCACGGATCATCTTACTTATCAGACAATTAGGTGATCAGCCTACAATGTCCTAACCAAACTAGGACAACAACACAAAGTCGTTGCCCCCGCCGGGAATCGAACCCGCGACCTCCGGGTATGAGCCAAACGCTCTAACCATTACACCAGGGAGGCAGATTGTTTAAGATATAAATTGACGAATGTTTGAGATATAACCGAGCAAAGCCCGGTCGCCCAGGTACTTACCCCTGATACTACTTTTTTTCGGCCTATTGCATGACGAACTTCTACTCTCTTGAATAGGTAGGATACTCACTAGAACTTAGTATATTTTTTTATCTTGTCCATTTATTTATTTTTGTATTATACACGCCAATTACTTCTTTTCTTTAGAAATAAGTAGCACCTATATCTATATATAGTAAATAGGTGCTATATATGTATAATTTGTAAATTTTAAAGTTTACATGAACCAATAAAATCAAACTAAAATGCTTTAAATGCGTGATTAATATGCGATTAAGAAATTCCTCGGATGTTTTGAAGTTACGGTAGCACAAACGCCCAAAGCACAGACGGGTGGGATGTAAGCTCGATTTTTATTTATAAATCACTATTTGATGCCCACGTTGTTTATCATAGGTACGAGTATGCTAAATATAGGTAAACATTATTTGTTTTCTCTCTCCCCTTCTATCATCCCGCCCTTTCCGGGTAAAGCTACTTTGTTATGATCTGCTGACTTATGCACACAAAATAAACTCGAGCTTTTTTATTCCTATTCAAGAGGCATCGACGATATTTATTTATTCTTTTCTTTCGCAGATGATTTGGAGAAGTACAGTGGGGTATTAAACGATCAAACAGGAAAACATGCCCCGCCTAAGTTCATGAAGGTGAACATGGATAAAAATAAGAAAAAGAACCACGTGAACGGAAAATTCAAAAAGAATGGAAAGTCCGACTACAGAACGGAAGATGACATTGTTACAACGTGTTGTTTGTGCGTTAAAACGAAAAAGAGCAAGAAGAAAACTTTAATTGCAGGTTGTGTTACAAACCTCGGAATTTTCGTTTTACTCTTGGCTTATACGTTACTTGGTGCTTTTATTTTCCTTGCAATTGAAGGCACTGCTGCTAAAGTCCATCAGAAAACTTTAGCAACAACGTCGTATCAAGCTAACGATCAGAAAGTGCCATTGTCTAAAATAAATGGAAGTATAAGCCAAGCCAGCGCAGAACTGAGATCCCAAACAGTTGAAAGTATCTGGGAGATAACAGTTTCTCTAAACATTTTGTATAAGGAAAACTGGACAAGATTGGCAGCTCAGGAGATAGCCAGGTTTCAGGAGAAGCTAGTGGCACGGGTGGCGGCGGACGTTTCGGCTCAGTACGGGGGAGCCAGAGCCTTGGAGTCGGCACCGGCGCTCGTCGTCGACGATTATGAATGGAATTTTGCCAAAGCGTTCCTATATTCACTGACGGTCCTTACAACTATAGGTATGATATGTGCTAATTATTATTACATAGAGTTGTAAAATGGTCACGCATCCTGAACATCATAAACATAGCAGATTTATTCTTCCATACAGGTCTGGGGCCCAGACTCTGGTATAAGAGAAAAAAAATAGGATATACCTTTTAAGCTGCTTCTTTTCCCACTTGAATCGTAAAAGCCGATTGAAGGAATGGGCGAAAATTCCAACGTGGGAAACAGGCGTGGTAATATGTATGTATGTAGGTTCTCGCCCATCATCACGCTAAAAGTTGCCCTGGGTTCTGTCTGCCCCATTAAAGACGTGACAGTGTATGTGTGTAAACGAGAATCAACATCAAAAATAGCAATTAAAGAAGAAACTTCTCCGACAGTTTTGTAATCTCTTTGCAATGATTCTAGTACATTAAAGTTTTGAACACATGCATTATCCTTTTTGTTTCAGGATATGGCAGCGTAGCACCTAAAACAGCTTTGGGTAAAGCAGTTACTATTGGGTACGCCGTGGTGGGTATACCTCTTACTCTTCTATATTTATCAGTCGTTGGAGCACTGTTATCTAGATTAGCAAGGAGCGTCTTCAGCAGAGCATTATGTTGTTGTCTCTGCACAAAATGTGGCTATTGCTGCCTCGACGAGAGAACGATGGCGAGCAAAGAACGAAAAGAAAAGGTGAGACGGCACGATGACTACAGAGGTCAGACTTTACATCTCCAAGAGCCTTATTATGTGCGATCACCATCTGGTACCATCATATCTGCATCACAAGCACACAGCGTCAGCACAAACTCTATCAAAGACAAAACTCAGAGTCTAAGTTTTCTTAGAGATTGTGACTCAATGAGTTGTACTGATACTGACTCTAAAGTCTCTTTGCGTGGATTTTCAATACTTGCTCCGGTATCTCTGTGTCTTGCCGCTATATTCACGTACATCTTCTTTGGAGCCCTCGTATTGTATCAGCTTGAAGGCTGGAGTCCTATAGACGGAGTATACTTTTGCTTCATGAGTCTCAGTACGATTGGATTTGGACATTTGGCTCCTGGAGCCACTCAAAAGAACGGAGCTTCTTCTGGCACTGTCTGGTTTTGCTCAATTTACATAATGACCGGGCTTGCTCTCACGGCTATGTGCTTCAATGTCCTTCATGATGAAATCGTTCATCGTCTGCGTCATCACGAGAAGGTTCTAAAGACGACGACGCACAAGGTTCTGACCCCAGAATTCCTGCATCGGTCTTGACGGGATGAAAGTGGTAACGTAACTGATGACACCGTGATTAATTCTGAGGGGGAATCTTTGCCAGAGGTTTTACATCACGTTTCTAACACTAGATGCGAAGGGGGAGCTATACGCCGGTCTATTTATACGGGTAGAGAAGAAAGGGATCCTGAAAGAATGACCCCCATGTAGAATTAATGACCAATAGAGGTTTTAACTGCCAAACGTTGTCCCTGTTGTTTTAAACTTAGCTATATTAATAGTACGTACAATTTGTGTAAAACAAAAAAATTATGTTTCCAGCGCGCTTAATACATACAACTTATTTTGGAATAGCATATGGCATTTTTTTAAGCTGCTGTTGAGTTTTTGAGCATTTTTAAATTCTTTGTACTCATTTTAATGATTTATTCAATAGATTGAGTAACTCTCTTTCTAGTAAGGCTCTTGTCGGTGGAGTGCTTTCCATGTCTCTCTTCCTTCCGCTAAGTGCTTAACCTCTTTATATGTTTTCACGTTTAATTTTTCTTTTATTTGGTCTATAAATTTTCTTCTGGGTTTTCCTACTCTCTCCTCTCTATACATTTTACACCATACATGTAGATAATTAAAGCGATCCATTGTCAAAATTACAACCCAATATTACAGCTCAATTCGGTTCTATTGGTAATGTTCGATAATTATATCCCTTCAAAGAGACGTGACAAAATCCGACCGCGAGTGATTAGCTTTTGACCACAAATTGGCGAGCCACAGTTGTAACTTTGATATACGAGTTCGGCGGATAAGGTCAATAAGTGTTGAAAATACATGATTATTTTTTTCTCCAGTGCGTATATTTGAGTCGCATTTGTTTTAATTTTTCTTGGGCAATGTAATCAATTTAAAATATTAAGTATAAATATTTATGACGGTAAAAAATCTTAGTTTTACGACCGCCGGGTACGTACGAAATCATTCCTAATTGTTATGGTTTGTTTTGAAGGGTGATAGAAATGTTACCTAAAGTGTAAGTATATTATTCCAATACTACGGAGGTTTCGGGTTTCGATCTCTAGCTAAGGAAAAGTTGAATAATTGACCAAGTGCGTGTCGGGCCACGCGCAGTGTAGGGTTCCGTAGTTCCGAATGCCAACTTTGGGTTTATGCTACTAAAAACGTTTTAAAACTAATTATCTATTGAATTTATATATAATTACTTTTTCCGAGTACATTTTATAAGTTGCTCGCTTATAACTTTTTAATTTGTATACCCTACTTAGCTTTCATAGTTTTCCTTTAAATAACATTATATATACTATAGCTGTAAATGTTTTTACGTGGCCATATATAACCATTTAGCAGATAGAGAGGGGGGGGGGGGACACTTGCCTCCAACAAAAATTTGCAAATATTTCAGAAAAGGATCCCTAAATCGAAAAATGGTGTTAGAAGCTCACAATGTTTTTGAAAGACCTATTTAACGACACCCCACACAATGTATTTGTCGAGAAAAAAAATATTGACTACCTCTTTACTTGTATGGCAACTAACGTAAAAAAATATTTTTCCAAATTTTATTTTACGACTTTTTCGCCATGATTAATTTACATATCCATGCCAAATTACAGCCTTCTGGTACTTATAGTTTCTGAGTAGGACCGCGGACGGACAGACAGACAGACAGACAGACATGGCGAAACTATAAGGGTTCCTTGTTTACTACGGAACCCTAAAAGTGGCCTTTTTCAAACTTTCGTGGGTCTTGGCTGTTTATTTATATTTACTAATTATAAAATAAAGCCCATAAGAAAAGTCTAAAACTTACTGGCTAGCTCCATCAGTGTCATTTGTTCCTATACATTGCATTATTTATTTTCCCTAAATGATTTGACATAGAGTTTTGTTAAAAGAACATTGGTTAAAAGATCTATTTATCCCTATGGTTGACTGAGAGATACTTAAGCTCTTGGCGTTAAGTCCGCCAATTGTAAACAATTGTTAATTGTGAATCAATAAAGTTTAATAAATAAAGAAGGGAAGAAAATAAATCAGGTCTAGAGTGGTCACCACCAATGCAGAGTCGTAATTTTCATAGGTACTGCAAGTTTCATGCCTGTTTTTAAAGTACTTAATGCTTAAGTGATTTATTTGATTAAAGTTTTATTTAGACCGTGCAAGTTGTCTATCGCTTCAATATACTTAGTTGTGTGGGCCTTTAGGCTTGTTAATGTATGGAAAGCGTTATTTATGCATGTCAGAATTTGAAACATTGGCTGGACAGCAGCGGCAATGTTTTAATTTCTGACATGCTAAATTTTAAAAGCAAAAAGAACATATTTGATGAGGCGTTTTCCAGTAAAAAAAAAAATGAGGTCAAAAACATTGTCAATAGATGGCGCTTATTAGTTTGAAAGCGTTCTGTAAAAAATGAAAGAGATTGTTTGGTTTTACATATCCATGCCAAATTTATTAGGCAATCTTGTATTTTACTATAATTTAATTAAAAAATACATATTTACAAACAATAATAGGTATTATTTTAAACTAAATTTAATAAAATAAAAATATTAAATATTCCAAAGACAAACTCTCACCATGAACATTTTATGTGATTGCTGCGGCATCTATGCCACGTGAAGGAACTTATTTTTTTTTAAAGAAAACGCCTCATTATTTTTGAAGTTGAAACATTAACCGCCTTATCATAAAACACAAACTAAATTTGTTACTAGGTTTACACCATTATCTGACCAAAGTTAGTCTGCGTTTTATAATAAGACGGTAAATATTTGCGACTGTCCATTAACAAAAAGTCTGTATACCAAGAACCTAATAATATTTATGGCCAACACAAGCTTGAGCGATGGACGGCAGTGTTGTAAGAGGAGGCGCTAATGTTTATTTTGGTTAAATGTAAAACACAAAAACGCAGCTGTGTATTAGTTTTAAATTTTACTATAATAAACCTATAGCTTGCCGCGCCGTGACAACTCAAACAGAGCGTATACATATACGCCACTCCGGCGGCAGTAATTGCCTCAGCGGCGCGGCGCGTGGATTTTGTTCGTAGTTTTATTATAGTGCCATTTTTCAAACGCGGAGTCACTATACGAACGGTTTTTTGTATTAAAAAAACCAACCGTATAGTTGACTCCACGTTTAAAAGATGGCACTTCTACCTGCACATGGCCGCGGCATAGCCGTGGCTGCGGCGAAAATTCTATAGATTAGTAAATTAAATAGTAACAAATCCAAGCGTGCGGCGACATAGCGGTGAAAACCGCTGTCGCGGTGGCGTTATATGCAAGCGCTCTTGTGCCTATGCGATTACGTATTTTTAAGCTATTGCATAGCTTCTATCGCGGGCCTTGAGCGCGGGGACCGAATCCAGAAATTCCGTAACGAAAAAACCTCACGCTTCCCACTCCGCCTACCATGTAGGTTGCCGCTTCGTCTCCGTCGTCCGTTTGCGACGTTGCCGTCCTTCCTTGTTTGCAATAGCTTTACCGCGGCAGTCCCCGAGTGCCACACGTCTTTTTTTTATTTGTGGGTTGGGTAATCTAAGTAGTAGGAAATGATTAAGATAGAACAGTGTTTTTGTATCTGAACATTGCAAAAATAATGTAATTCAAAATGACTGACCATATTCGTTAATTATTTTTATTAGATGAATAATTTGATAGGGATACTAATTAGTTTTATGTATACACGAGTTTATTCCAAAGGAAAAGTACATTTCCTATTCTGTAATTCCTCTAGTCTATGAATTATGATAGAAAAATAAGTTGAGAGCACAATATTGACCCATGTCGTACTTGCTAAAAAGTTTAAAAGAAGAACATCACTGAAATCTTGTAAAAATATGGCGTTATGACAGTAAGACGTGGAAGCGCCGCTTCAGAGTGGAATGGCAACGGCCAGCATTACTTCCATGGCGTAGTGGTCACCATGCTAGTCCCGCCACCCAGAGGTTCCGGGTTCGATCCCCGGTCAGGGCAAGTTAGAAAATTGCCTTTTTCAAATTGGCCTGGGTCTTTGATGTTTATCTATATGTGTATTTGTTAGAAAATAAATATTGTTGAGTTAGTATCTTACAACACAACTCTCGAACTTTTGGGGCTAACGCAATTAGTGTGATTTGTCTCTATATTTTTGTTTATTTGTTGTCAAACCATATTCACCTTTATTTCTAGTAAAGGTATCCACGAAATCTACGGCGAGTAAATGACGTTGATTAAATGAAGTACCAGACTGACGCGATAAATATTGACGCGCGAGACTACGCGCAGGATAAATATTACGATCCAGGATCCGGGATCAGATCACAAGGATTTCCAGAAATCCAGCGATAAATATTGTGATCCGTCAATACACTACACGTCAATAAATATCGTGATCCGTCGGTTTATATTGACGGATCACAATATAGATTTTGCGTGTAGCGTTCGCCTATTGCATAGATTGATGAAAAACTAAAGTCTTGCAGCTGCCAGCGGCGCCGCGTGGCTTCAAGCAGTCAAGTCTCTCTTCAAGCTGTTCTATGCATTTTGTAAATTGAAATAAAGGTAAATATGGTTTGATAATAAAAGAGCACTGCCTGCCGCTGCCATTCTAGTCTGAAGGTGCGCTAATTGTGCTTTCATCCTAATAGTACATACAAAACCTTTAATTAAAATGTATGATCTTTGAGTTTCGCGGTCACAATGACCGTTATAAGTATTACGGGCTTTACCGCGATTAATATCATTTTTAGCCAGACGGTACTACCGTAGAAAATCTGGCTATAAATGTTATTAATCGCGGCAATTTCTAATTGGAATTGTTTTAAATTTTTCGATCAAAATTTTAATGTCATCCAAAATTCTATTGGAACTGTAATAAATATTGTCTTAACTAGAATTTCATCTTAGTTTGTAAATCTATGTAAATTGTATTTGGTATGTAAAATGTAGATGTATGCCAAAATTAAATTTAAGTACATACTGTATCAAGTAATGAATAAATAAATTATTTGACGGTTGTTCGACGACTGTGCGTGTAGACCTTTTTTGTTTGAGTTTGATAAAAAATAATTTAGAGGTGTTTGTTCATACAAAGTGTGATAAATACCTGTGTTGTTTTGTGGAATTGTATGGAATGTAAGATAACATCTCTCAAATAGACAAATAAAGACTTTTAAGCATGGTTGTTTATTTTTTATGGATTAAAATATTAAAGTAATTTTGAAGCCACTAGAACGTCCCTAAAAATTATCATCATCATCATTTCATCCGCATGACGTCCACTGCTGAACATAGGCCTCTCCCAAGGATTTCCAAAATGACCAATCTAGAGCGGCCTGCATCCAAAGCTTTCCAGCGATCTTAGTCAGGTCATCAGAGCACCGCTTATGGGTGAATGTCCATATTCGTCGGTCGCCATTCGACCCTTAGAAATAGGTAGGTGTTATTTTTCAAACTGCCTATAAAGGAATTTGACATAGATTGACCACGGAGTCAACTGCTAAATAATTGTTAAAATCGGGACTTCCGAAGCATGGAGGAGGTATTCAAGTGCGGACCATGTCCGAATATTCACTTGCGAAAGTGCTATAAGTATAATTATACGTTCATGCATCAGACCACCGAGCCCTCCCTGTATTACTCTTACCCTTCATTAGTAACTTAGAAGGGTTTGGTCAATGTTGATCAAGAAACAATGGTTCATTCTTTCTGTGATCAACACTACTGTTAGAACTATTGACTGCCTAATACTTAGCTTAATGAGACTGGAATGGACTGATGTTGGGATATTGCCATAGAAACGTCACCTGCTATAATTATGATTACTCGTACTTGTAGGCCGGTAGAGGTTTGCCGCCCACTAGATGGGGCCCTCAAACGTGCCGACCGTAATTGCCGGCAAAGAAGCAACCCTGGTGCAGGCGACTCAGGCGTGTCGAGAAGTATGCAGGGCTTACTCAAAAACATATTCATTTATTTTGTAAATCACAACTATAATTTTTTTTAAATTTAATATATTGCACTTAAAATCTTAAGATTATAATACAAAAGGTACAACTTAATGCTAAGCATTGTCTGCCAGTTCACCTTTGGGACGTTATAAAAAAGATGATAGATGGGGTGCAAATTTAACTGGACAAGTATATATAATGGGTGTGGTACATAAATTTTACTCTCCGAAGTTACTCGTAGAGTTATGCTCTTTAACATTCCACCCCTGGAGCAAACAGCTCTAACGACTCTTCTCTGCACAGCCAATTGAGAGAATGCAGAGCTGAGAGCCCTGCGAGCCCTCTTGGATCTCCACCCCAACCGATGAAGGAGCGTCAGGGGCGAGGGCTTCGACCGGCTCACTGGAGTACTCAAATCCGAGGTGTCATTACTCATCAATAGCTTGCCACAATACAATTTTTTATTTTTTATTCTAGCCTATTGTGGTGTCTCACAGCTAGGCAAAGGCCTCCCCTTCTTTCTTCCACAGATCAATACTATTATTACTATTTTTATTATAACATATTAGTATTTTATACTAGTTATAAAAATATATATCATTTACACCTCCTTCTAAAGTCATTACTAGTAATTTGATTGGTAGATATAGCTTATGGCTTGAGGTCCGCCTATTACATTTAAAATAAAGTTAATAGAAATAATACCTAATACCTAATATTTTACTTCACCTACCAAACCAATGTTATGTTATGTAATACTATTATTAATTCTGTGGTTATGTCACAACATTTTACAAGGAATAGGTATGACGTGTGTAATTTTTTACATTCGCTCTGATGAAGACATCCGGATGAGGAGAAATATGTTGGTAGTAGCTGACTCTATACGTGAGTAAACCATTAACTCAATTTAATAATGTAATTTTTCCGTTTATGAAATCTTAAATGGTTTTAGTATGACAGCATTGTGGACCAAAATGGCAGATCTGTACTAAACATAAGACGATAATTGTTATTGAGCAGCGAAACAAAAAATTAAAAGCCATTTCCGCTTCACACTACACCTGCGCTAAATAACCATAATAACAGTAGCGATAACCAAAAATCGCAATAACAACCGCTCAAAAAGCTATTACGTACGCTGCAATTCCATCCGCCGTGAACATCGCCAGCCAGTTTACAATAAATAAATGGGGCCGCTACTATTGTGTGTCGAATGCATTTCACTTTGGAAACAAAGCGACTTAAAAATGTTCTTTAGAGAAGTGTGTGGTAAGCAAGCATTTATGACGCTCAAGACCGTGACGTGCACAAATATTTTTTTCAGTTTACAATAAATAAATGGGGCTGTTACTATTGTGTGTCGAATGCATTTCACTTTGGAAACCAAGCGACTTAAAAATGTTCTTTAGAGACGTGTGTGGTAAGCATGTATGACGCTCAAGACAGTGACGTGCACAAATATTTTCCCAGTTTACAATAAATAAATGGGTCTGCTACTAGTGTGTCGAATGCATTTCACTTTGGAAACCAAGCGACTCTAGAATGTTCTTTAGGAAAGTGTGTGGAAAGCATATATGTCAAGGTATTCAGGACGGTTACACCATAAAATAATACGTTAGTCATACGATAGTAACATCGTATTTATCATCATCATTATATCAGCCACAGGAAGTCCACTGCTAGACATAGGCCACCCCTAAGGATTTTCAAAACGACCGATTGAAAGCGGCCTGCATCCAGCGCCTTTCTGCATCCGGCTCGAAGGACCAAAATTATGTTATAAATTGGATGTGTAGAGGTGACCACTTTACTGAAACGCACTTTATTGTTCACCACGTTTATTTTGCACTAATTTTGACAACGAAAGCACTGTTTAATATATTTCATTATAAAGCAGTAACACGGACACAGTGTTGGCGTCAAGGCACGCACGGACGGAAGAGAGAGAGAGAGCAATATATTTTTTAAATTTAGTAGAATACTAAACAATTGCGTAGGTCGTATTTATATGTCAAACTAAATTAAACTTTATCATCATATTTTAGAGCTTAATGTTGCGTTGCTTGACACAGATTTGCCATAACGTCCGCCTTGCGTACCGCTTGGAGTTAACCCCCAGGCATCAATCCATAGATTAAGGTGCCCACTTATAAAGTAGGCTGGTTTGCCCAGTTGTTTGCATAAAAACTCGCTGTACAGTTTAAGAACAAGACTATTTGCCAAGCAAAATAAAAAAATCCTCGACGACACATATCTACTCACGAGTGGCGGCACTTCATATTCCAACCGATGTTAAGTGAAATTACTCTTCAACCGATTTTCATCAAACATAGATTTTGTTTAATATATTTTTTGCAAAACATACAAATATATTATAAGAAGCAAATGCATAAAAAATTAAAAAAATACATTATGACAGTAGCCATTAGCTAGTTCAATAAAAATAAATTATGAGTGAAAATTTAGGACTAGGGTTAGGAATAAAGAAGTGAAAACCATAAAGATTGGCTTTAAAGAAGAGTCGTAAAATAATTTATTAAAAAAACTAGCTGTACCCGCGGGCTTTGCTCCCCGTGGGAATTTCGGGAAAAATAGTACCCTATGTCCTTCCCCGAGTCTTAAACTATATCCATACCAAATTTCATCCAAATCGGTTCAGTAGTTGAAACGTGAAGAGGTAACAAACAAACAAACAAATATACAAACTCACTTTCAGTAGGAAGTAGGATAGGATATAATCTGTCAAAGCTTAAGGGAGGGACAATAGTAATGGTAAAGCCACTACCTCTGATTCTCAAAACTGCAGTGACGCCAACAATAACCAACGCCTACATTTTCAATTTGGGAAGTCCTCCAATAAATATGCGACACAATTTTCACAATTTTCGTCGTTCCGGCGGCCCTTTAATGAACTTCTATCGACAATGGCTTTTTGAATGTACGAAAGCGTCAATTGGCTTTTTAATAATATATTTTAAGCTTTTTCCCATACTGTTCCGGGAGAAATAAAAAAAACTTAGTATGTACCAGCTGCTTCTCTTCCCACGCAGATCGTAAAAGCCGATCGAGGGAATGGGCAAAAATGCAAATCAGTTAACAGGCGATGCGGCTAGCAACCCATCACTGTATTGATTGCTTTTCCATCTTCTCGCCCACCATGACGCTAAAAGTGGCTTTTGGGTATTGCGGCCCTGGATAGAACTGCAAGACCCAAAATGCTCTGTCTGCCCCATTAGGGATAAAGACGTGATAGTATGTATGTATGTTTAAGCTTCTTCTTATTTATTTATTTAAAAACTTTATTGAGCCAAAAGCTACAATAGGTGGACTTAATGCTAAAGCATTCTCTCCCTGTCAACCTTGGCGTAAATAACAGATAAAAGATATAAGCCAGATATAACTTAGTAATTATCATAAATACATATTTAATACCTACATAATATATTTATAAATAAAATAGACCTACATACATATTCGTATATTATATATATATATATATATATATATATATATATATATATATATATATAAATATATATATATATATGTATATATTTATATATATTGAAATTAGAAATTTTCTGTGTTTTACATTTGCGTATATTTTGTATCACATCAAGGATATTGATAAAATCATCATAATTATTATCAAATTAGCCACAGGAAGTCTACTGCTCGACATAGGCCTCCCAAAGGACGACCAGAGCAAGGTTGCAAAGGCGCTGGATGCAGGCCGCTTCAGGTCGGTCATTTTGGAAATCCTTGGATAACATCATGATCATATACATATATACATGCTTATTATAAGTTACGTGCTTTGTAAGCTACGTGAGATAGATTTAGTAATGGTTACTCTAATTTAGTATATAAGATGTAGTTGTATACAATAGAGTGAGAGTCGTCACTATGTAAGGAGTAGGTTTAAGAAGATGGAATAAATATCAATCAACGGCTCTCGTGTTTCCATCACCACTCCCAACCACAACGCTACTGGACACCAACATCTACCCAACAGTATGGCACATATCATCTTGTTATTGCAGCCCTTTTTCCACCCATTGCTGAGCATAGGCCTCTCTTCATCAATATCGGTCCTGTGCTGCTCTTATCCAAAAGTGCAATTTTTGAAATGTGGAGTCACCTAGACGAATGGGTTTTTCATACAAAAAACCGTTAGGTTAGTGACTCCGTGTTTGGAAAATTGCACCTCAGCAGGTGCGACCCGTTACTTAGACTATATCGTCAACCCATCTCATTGCAGGACAAATAAATTGATAATATATGGTTTATGTAAACAATAATTTCATTTAAACTTTCAACAACCTATCCATATAATAAAACAGTAAAAAAAATGTGTCTGAACATTTAAAACATTTCCAAAAAAAAAACCGGACTTTGAACCATAGTTATAGAGTAAGAATTAAAAAAATGGTGTCTGTTAGTTTGTCTATTTTTACACGGTAATCTCCGGAAATACGGATTCAAATGAAAATTTTTTTTTGTTATATAGCTGTTAAACCCGGGCAACATAAAGGGTATAATTGATTTTGGAAAATGAAACACCTGATGCAGAACCATAATGTTTTCAATTCAGTAAATTTAGGTTCTTGTAAACTATAAGAAATATAAAAATGACGCCTTACCAAAAGTTGTCCAGCCTGATAAGTATTTTCCGGAGTTATAAAGATCTAGCGAACGAAGTCGCGGGCTTCGGCTAGTAAATTATTAGAATAAACATGAAAACTAACTTAAATTTAATGACTTATAAATAAAAAAGCACTGCCCATGCTCATGGTAATGTGTCCAGAAGGCTGGCAGCATTACCACGTCGTATGGCAATGCATATCTTATTATTCTTTACTTAAAAATATTCCTCGATCGAAATTCAGCTTGGAATAATACTGTTAATGAATAAACAATTTCGGATTTGAATTAAATTTGAATTATATTTTGAGCTAGATAAATGCCAGCCTTGTCACGCGTAATTTCAGTAAATTTTCGGGCGACTGTGTTTTTTATGCGCCCATGGTCCCCACGGCCCCAACGTTTCAACCCCAAACGGCTCAAACAAGTAATTAATGCCAAGGTTTCTATATTTGCACCGTTTGACGTTTTCTGCGGCTGACCCGGCTTAAGACCGTGTGACTGAGTGATGAGTAGTTAAATAATTAGCTATAATTTTTAAATATAAAGAAATTTTGAGATTCTGAATATCCCAGCATTGGGCATGAGTAACAAATAGAAACAGCTGGTACATTATACATTTTTATCTTATACCTTTAAACAAGCAATTCTTGTATATTTATAAGTTTATAAATTTATATTCATATGTATATTAAAAACATCGATCTAGATTGGGAAAACGCGTGTTTTCGAGTTTTCGTGCGTTTTTGTTTTCACGCAGAATATGGTCCCTAATTTCGTTGCGCCGGCCGCTATCCACTTGGCTCAGCGGTAAAGGATGCGGTGCGGACCGCTAGAAAGAGTGTCACGGGATCGAATCTCACTCGGTGACTTAAGTTTTTTTTTATGTTCAAGTTTATACATAATTTTTTATTTTGTATTGTTTTTAGACTAGTTTAAAAAAATGAAGCTAATATTTGAGATCCTTATCTAAGTTGTTACAGAGCCCGGAATCGCCTGAGTTGGTTTCATACTTACTATCAGAAATATTTACAAAAAGTTGCATCGTTCGTAACGTACAATTTCTCTGAAACAATGAGCTTTAGTTCAGTAAATACTGGCATTGCTTCCGGAGCCGGAAGCTCGTAGTTTTCTAAAACAATGCAACGTACGCTTGCTGCTTTAGTTTCTAAAGTTATATGTACAGTTAATAATAAGTACTATGCGGAAAAACACTTTTACGGAAATAACTGACGCGAGAAAAACTTAAAAAAACTTATGTATATGGTCCATAGTCTCTGCCTACCCCTGTGGAAAACATTCGTGATGTTATGTATATATGTATGTATATAACATATAAACGATATTATTAAAAAACTGAATTCAGGGCATTAAGGCGTAAACCTATGCCTTATTTTTTCAATATTAAACACTGACTTCAAAACCAAACTTCACGATCTATTTTAATAAAAATTGTCCGTTCAGACAAAAAATAATTTTCCAAATTGTTCCAGGAGTCTTGGAATTATCGGCGAACATACATAAAATAGATTTCGACGAAGTGACAATCTCCTCCTTTTTTGAAGTCGGTAAAATAATGTTTAAGTTGACACTTTTTTTTAAAAATATACTACTTGCTGTGCCCGTTGCCTTCGCGTCCCGTCCCGATTTTCGGGATAAAAACTATACTTTGTTCCTGGGTATCAAGCTGTCCTACTAATATTATAAATGCGAAAGTTTGTAAGTATGGGTGGATGAATGTTTGTTAGTCTTTCACGTAAAAACTACTGCATGGATTTTAATGAAACTTTACAATAATATAGCTTATACATCAGAATAATACATATGCCACAATTTATAAAGATATTGTGTGATAATTCTGCGCAGATGAAGTCGCGGGCACCAGCTAATATCCATATAAAATTTCATCTAAAAAGCTTCAGTGATTGAAGCGAAGTGGTAACAAACAATACAATACAATACACTACAAATACTCTTTATTGCACCATAACAAGAAAATAAAACAGAAAAAAAAGAATAAGACAGAATTATGATACAAAGGCGGACTTATCGCATAGCAATCTCTTCCAGTCAACCTTTGGGTAGTGGGAGAAGTGAATATTTAAGAGAGGCGGTGCAGTATGTCAGATATACTGTAAATAGAATAAAAAATAGAACCTGCCACAATATATATAAATACATATATATACTTACACTACATACATACATATGAATTAATACACAAACATATATACATATAATGTATATTATAATAATAATTAAATATAAGCATAATGCGAAAGAATCCACAGAATAAATCATAAGCTAGATAGATAGTGAGCTTTTAATTGCGTTTTGAAGCTGCACAAAGCGCTACGGATATTATAAGGCAGAGAGTTCCACAGACGAACAGCTTGAACGGAGAAGGACTTAAAGTAGTATGTGGAAGAGTGGAGAGGGACTTGAAGGCGGAGATTGTAGAAGCTGCGTAAGTTACGATTGGAGACATCAGTTAAAAACATGAATCGCTCTTTTAGATAGCTTGGAGAAGAAGGTATGAATAGTATGGATTGTACGTAGTATATTATTATTCTGTGGTATGGAGTATAAAAGGGAGAGGATGTGATAATTACGACGAAGTCTAATAGGGAGCCACTTGAGTTGCGCGCGGAAGTTGGAAACATATTTGCGTAACCCAAATATGAACCTGATGCAGAAATTTTGAAGACGCTCAAGCTTATTAAATTGCTCTTCAGTGACAAACTCACTTTCGCATTTATAATAATAATAACAATAAGAATTCTAGGTTGTTGATATCTCTATAGAGTTTATAAGAATTACAATTTGGTATAAATTATGGTTCCTACAGAACTAAGAAAGGAAATGACGCATCAACAAGTTACTCTGAACGTAGCTCGTAGACGCTCTACGGCGTAGAAGGTCTACGCTGCAGGATTTTTACCTTCGCTGATCTACTTCAAGTCTACAGTTTTTACAGTTCGTTTGCCTGTCCTGGAGTCTTTTTAAGAGCCAGCGTCACCTTTGTGGCGCACCGGCAGTCCGCAAACCATTTCAGCAAACGACTGTTTTTAGTTTTCTAGCAAACATGTTTTCTTTTACTGGAAGTAATGATATTGATTATACATGAGTGAGATTATGCTACAAACTAAGCTAATTCAAGTCAGGCCGAGGACTGAACTCGGGTCCTTTTGGTCATGTAGCGCTCTTAAACTACAAGACCACTACCGCTTTATCGGTCCCTTTGTTTCATGAACTTTGTTAAGCTGCTTACACACAGGGCCAAGTGAACGCCAACGACTAACAAATGTGCTGCAACAAGTCTCTCTACACGTTAGCTCACTACCTTGGCCCAATGTGTACTGCGGCCTTTAGACAAAAAAGACCAATGACCCTCCACATAGATTCTCGTCTAGAAACTTGCAAAGACATTATTCAATTAGAGCCAATATAAACTTTATAGCTTTCGGCTGAGCTTTAGACTACTCCATTATATTAATTGAAATATGTGCTTATTTTGTGACTATATTACTTTCTGCAACTCTTACACTGTCTTGTTTTAAGTTTTAATTTTCATTATGCAAATGAACCTAAATAATTGATTGTCGACCTCCATGGCGTAGTCGTCGGTATGCTAGTCCGCCACCCAAATGTTCCGGGTTCGATCCCCGGTCAGGGCTAGTTGGAAAACGACCTTTTTCGAATTTTACTGGGTCTTGGATGTTTATCTATTTATGTATACTACTAATATTATTAATGCGAAAGTGAGTTTGTATATTTGTTTGTTTGTTCGTTACCTCTTCACGCTTAAACTACTGAACCGATTGGGATGAAATTTGGTATAGATATAGTTTGAGACTTGGGGAAGTACATAGGGTATTCTTTATCTCGGAATTCCCACGGGGAGCGAAGCCCGCGGGTACAGCTAGTGTGTTAAAAAATATAGTATCGTTGAGTTAGCATCCTGTAACATAAGTTTTGAACTTACTTTGGGACTAGCTCTATCAGTGTAATTTGACCCTATTTATTTATTATTTATATTTTATAGATTTTTTGAATGTAGGCCTATGCCTAGGTACTTTGAATTTTTTTGCAATAACAAATAAAAAAAAATCGTCAATGTTATTAATGCTGGTTTTCAGTCTAGAATTCGACCAACCCAATGTCTTTCTGTGGATGTCGTAAGAGGCGACTAAATTACTAAACAAAAACATTTAGTGTCACAATTGCATTCCCAAGGTATATTCGCGCAAATACAGTTTTAAAGAGGATTAAGAACAGGCAGGGGCCAGTCGAAAACATAGCAAAGTCGTTTGTTTCGGCAATCTCTTTCCGATTTTGCATCTTCCGCATACATTTTTCTTCCCTTTCTTCTCATTTCCTCTCGCGGGTCTTATTGAAAGAAATTTCTTTAAAAATAAGTAGAAATAGCATGATTTGTAAATTTTAAAAAATAAAGTGTACATGAACCAATGAAATAAATAAAAAATGGTGACCATTGTCATGCATATTATATTTAAAAAAAAACGGGAAAGCCTACACAGAGCTTCAGAGCAGCATAGCTGAGGATGCAACTGGTAACGCGCTAATATGAAGAAGAGTTACAAAACGGAATACATTAATTTTCCGGGGTCTAGTGCCGCCCCCCTTTGAAAAAATCATTTGAAAGGACACAGAGATAATATTGTATTGTTTAAAATTATGGCCAAGCCTTAGATACCACTTCAAACTACAATATATAAACTACTACTATAGTTTAAATTGAGAAAGTGAAGCTTTTCTTCGCACATTAGCTAAAAAAAGGCCGTTTTTTGCAAATGTGCGGAGAATCCTGTATCTCCTTAAGAATCTCCTTACCCTAGACTTCTCCATATAAACGTAGTCTACGTTTAATTTTTAAACCACATCTCAGATTTTGGTAAAAATTGGTAATTTTAAAGAAATTGCAATTATCTAGGGTAATAATTGGTTTTCGACTGTAAAATTATGAACTGGAAAGAAAATATAACGATTTAGAAGTTTCGAATACTGATGGTCAATAATGGTATAACGCACTATATTCTATTTCAAGTTCATATTTTGTTGTCGAAAACCAGTTATTATCCTAGATAATTGCAATATCTGTGAAATCACAAAATTTTGCCGAAATCGGGCATGTCGTTTCGAAATAAAACGTAGACTACGTTTGTATTAAAAATTGTACTCTTAAGTAGTTCTTCAGCACTAGTCCCCAGAAAATTCAGGTCAAGCAATCTCGGTTTGCTAACATGTACGGTCACATTATTCGATCTACATCTAATTTTAATATTTCACGTATTAATAAATACATTTCGTTTCATACTCAAAATAAATAAATAAAAATAAATATATAGGGACCAATTACACTGATTGAGCTAGCCCCAAAGTAAGTTCGAGACTTGTGTTATGGGATACTAACTCAAATATACTATATTTTATAACAAATACATATATAGATAAACATCCAAGACCCAGGAAAATTTGAAAAAGGCCATTTTCCAACTTGCCCTGATCGGGAATTGAACCCGGCGAAAATGTTGGCTAGGAATGTTCATTTAATGATCAAAGCAGTGAATTTGAGATAATTGTGCTCTCATTATTTTAATTGTAGATAAACTTAATGACAAGCGGAAGTGGCTTCGTTTTGTGGAATACTAAAATAGTTTCAACACTGTTTAGGAGTTATTGCTGGAATTCTGTGATGTGGTTTGGTGTTAAGTATAATTATTTCAAGTGTATCATTTGCCCTAACTTCATTTGTCATAACTTTAATCAAACAGCATTTTATTTTATCATCATCATAATGTCAGGTGCATAAATAAGTCCGAAATCTTCTTTTAACTGCGATATAGGCTTCTTCCAAAGACATTTGTAAAGAATTTAGTATATACAAAATACAGTTTTAGAAAACATATTATGGTCAATCAAAATTACAAATTTAAATCAACAATCATGCATACAACCCGCCCTTTAGGGTTTATTTATTAAAAACTTTATTGATCACAATGGTAAAAAAACGTTAATTTAATAGTAATGGATTCTCTATAAGTCAAGCTGTAGGAAAAAAAGAACGAAAACTCCGCGCAAAATTTTCCAGAACACTAGCACCATGGACATTCTTTGCACCAGAAATGATCCAGGGCAGGAAACTGCAGTCTTTTTTTGCGATTGATTGACCTACCTCCCTAATTAGGCACTTAACGTCTAATCCCCAGTCTCTACGACTATAAGCCTTAAACATTTCTGTGGCCGCCAGCACGAAAGCCGCCGCTGCCTAGCTGACAATACTCGTACGTCCAATGTGGCTGACAGCTGCTATAATAGTACTGACGCAATACGTGACGTCCCCAATCAAAGCATCTGCCGTGCTTCACGACATATAGCCAACCCATCAGGTCAGTTTGTCAGAAAGTTTATCACCAACTTAAGCAAGATTTTCAGTAACTGTCAATAATGTGTAATGTAAAGAAAATTTTGTAACCAGTACATAATAAAAATAAATGAAATTATGGCAAATAAATGTTATGTAAACTAAAGCGCAAACACAATGCATCATATTATTTCGGCCTCAATTTTGGAGTTAATTTAGAAGTGAATACATATTGTATAACAGTATGATTCATATTTAATGTGAATTTGTTAACAGAGACAACAGTCCAAAGTTAAATATTTTAAAATTTTATCTTTTAATCGCATGCTTTTCCATCCTATGAAAAATAATATTAAATTAAAAAAAAATTGTACAAGTTTTTATTGTGAGCCAAACTCGATGGAGTTGCATCATTTTATTACTCTCCCAACTCCATCATCAGAACAGCTCATTGACATTGCTCAGCTTCTAAATATTGTATTGTCATCCGACTTACCCAAGTATGGAAAATTTCAGCTAAATCGGTTGAGGATAACTGTTTGAAAATTGAGTTGCAAGATACATTGCAAGTTAAATAAAAGCTTGTAAAAAGGATATTAACACATTCACGGACACTTACGGCTGTGGACGTAATTCAATTGTTATTTCTATTGTGTCTGGCTTAGTGTCCGTGAATGTGTTAACAAATCGTATTCTACGAGTACTGTGCCGTCTCCATACGACTGACTCTTCAATCTTAGTTAAAGTAATACACACAGTACAAAAAGTAATAAACGCAAAACCAGCAAAGAACAAAATGTACAAAATGGTCGATTTTGTAGCAATGTTCGCGTTAATGTTTTATGACTCTGAAAGCTAAACAAAAGGGAATTTTCTATCTCACCATCTCTGTAGACAATGCTCCAACGATAAAAAGCGGTTTAAAAGAGAAACTGTTAAAAGAATCAGCGAAATCCGAACGATAAACAGAAAGGAAACGTCTTAAGAGATATTTATCGGTAAAATATTCCCTTCGCAAACTGCTATGCTATGTAGGCTCGGAGACAAAAGCTTAAAAAAATAGGGCAATTGGCAAGGGAGTTTTAAATGTGGAAATATATTATTTTCAAATACCATTGTAACACTACTCAACTGCACGAAGATAGATAAGATCAGATAAATGGTAAAAACTAAAAATAGTACGTAACTAAAAATCTTAGAGCTATGTTAGATTCCGGTAGATTCCGGTTGTTTGGTAGTCCAAAAAATTAAATAAGATACTGTTTTCTATGGAATTTTTAAGTGTTTGTATTGGTAAACCAGTCAAATAGCGCTCTTAATATCAGTTTTCTGCATTAATAAATCTACAATAACGTTGAAAATGGATATAATCAGACAAGACATATTTTGCTAGGATGCCACACTATTAATTTTTTTTCGTTAGCCATTCTTGTCCCACTGATGGACCAAAGTCTTCTTTCTTTTCATCCAGTACTCTCTTTTTTTTTTCTGTCCAATCCTTCTCAAACTTTCAGTTCGTCAGCTCATCTCGTCCTTGGGCTTCCTAGTTAACTGAATGCTTGTTTGTTTTGTTTTTCGTGTGTGTTTGTGGCCAACACTAGTATCAGATTTTTCAAGCTGCCTTGCATCTGACATAGCTTAACGACTGCCATACAATGATGTCAGCCGAGACCAACGGCTTATACGCACTTTCCGAAGCACGGAGGAGTATGGCACTTGTGGTCACCATTCCAGACGTCACTTGCGAAACGAATGTTATAAATCTATTTATTTCACCGCTACTGCCCCTGGACTATTGGAAGCTCATAAAACGTAGACTTCGCCCGTCGTGCCGCGTCTCCTTGCCGAAGCAGCGTGTTCTCGGTACACTGTACAGCTTTACATAATGAGATGGCTTCCAAATGCACCATACAGTAAGGGTTCAATTTGTACCGTATTCAGATTCTCCGTCGAGCCTATTTGTGCGTATTATTGTTATTTTATGGGTGACGTCTCGCAATATGTAGAATAGGATCTCTGTGACTACATACCCTAGTAGGCGTCGTAATGAAGGCCGGGCAAAAGGAAATCAAAATAGTGATTATCTTGACAGGAGCAGAAGTAGGGTGTACATTCTTGGTTTTTGTATTAGATCAGTTTGGAAGAAATCATTGGAGTTTTTAAAACTTTTCAAAACTACCTGTATCTATAGGTTGTTTTGACTAACTGTTTTAGTTACTCTAAGCATGTCTGGCACATAAATAAAAATAAAAAAATGATTATTTGGTACCTACATTTTTTACAATATTTTTTGTTGCTGAAGCCTCTTTTATGCTTGTGCCAGGAGACTCCGCTCTTTTTTTTATCTTTAACACTATTCAAAAACATCGTTTTTTAATATCCTCTATGAGAAAAATGAGAAATGACAGCAACTCGGAATTATACAGATACAATTGCACGTCTTTGACTTTACCGGGCAGCCAAAGTCGAGGGTCGTAAAATCCAAAAGTCTTACTTAGCGCATTATTGCTGCCTCCGTGGTGTAGTGGTTAGAGCGTTCGGTTCATACCTGGAGGTCGCGGGTTCGATTCCCGGCGGGGGCAACGACTTTGTGTTGTTGTCCGTGTTTGGTTAAGACAATGTAGACTGATCACCTGATTGTCTAATAATTAAGATGATCCGCTTCGGAGGGCACGTTAAGCCGTCGGTCCCGATCACTGTCTTTGACATTGGTCGTTACCTAAAACCATGTCAGAGGCCTTTAAGGCAGTTTAAAAATACTGACACTAGTGTTAGTCACTAACACACACGATAAGAAGAAGCAGCGCATTATTATTCATGAAGATGGAAAAAGGAAATCAAATTGGAATAGGTTCATAACCACATATTCTACTGGTATAATCCACATTTTCGCCTGTTCGGATTTTACGATTTGAGCGAGAAGAGAAGCAGATGGTAAATACTTTTTCTTTTCTCCCATACCAGCATAGAAAGGATCCCAGAATCTGCTATTACTAGAATTTTCGAATTCCGCTACAATTTTTCTCCGCTATTTTCCTACAAGTCAATTCAAAAACTTTCAGGCCCTTGATATAAAATAATTTATTTTCGACTCTGGATACAGTTATTGGTAGACAATGGACACGAATGACATAACTAAAGAAATCCTCATAAAGCGAAAAAATAAAACATGAAATACCAAAGAGCTATAATGTACTTACGTACTAAATACAATCCATCTGTGTCATTAGCTATTGTTGTCCAAAGTGTGTTATCACGTGACGCCGAGCAAGGAAACGGATACGAGAGAATCAACGTGAAAAGATCCCAAAACACATACTTACCTCCAATTATGGTTTTGTTCGCCGACTGTCTTTTGTTGGAGGAAAGTTGATAGCTTTTGGTGGGGAGATTTTCTTTGAGGTACTTTTTATCAGACTTTCAAGGGAGGGTTATGTTTTTCACGCATATCTTGTACATATATATATATTTTGACGACCTTCGTGGCGTAATGGTCAACACGCTAGACCGCCAATCCGGAGGTCCTGGGTTCGATCCCCAGCCATGGCAAGTTGGAAAATGCCCTTTTTCAAATTTTCCTGGGTCTTGCATGTTTATCTATATATGTATTTGTTATAAAATATAGTATCGTTGAGTTAGTATCCCTTATAACTGCCTCCGTGGTGTAGTGGTTAGAGCGTTCGGCTCATGCCCGGAGGTCGCGGGTTCGATTCCCGGCGGGGGCAACGACTTTGTGTTGTTGTCCTAGTTTGGTAAGGACATTGCAGGCTGATCACCTGATTGTCTGATAAGTAAGATGATCCGTGCTTCGGAGGGCACGTTAAGCCGTCGGTCCCGGTCACTGTCTTTGACATTGGTTGTTACCTAAAACCATGTCAGAGGCCTTTAAGGCGGTTTAAAAACTTTGACACTAGTGTTAGCCACTAACACACACGATAAGAAGAAGAAGTATCCCTTATCACAAGTCTCGAACTTACTTTGGGGCTAGCTCAATCAGTGTAATTTGTCCCTATACATTTATTTATTTTATTTATATATAAACATAAATGATGGATTTTTGCCGTTAAATTGTAAGTCCTTATTATATAGGATTTTAGAGTTTCACGGTCACAATTGCTGTTATTAGTATTACGGGACTTACTTCGCGGTAAGTCCCGTAATACTAATAACAGAGTCCTTATTATTTTTTAGCCTAACCTATTAAGTAGAGTAAAGTCATATTTTATTACTATATTACGAATGATAATCAGTTTACAAAAGGTTTATTTTTTATTTTTTGCTGGATACTTTCCCAGTTTGACATGCTGTGGCAGGCAAACATGAAGAAAAGTCGCATGCAACTAATTGCCAATAATCACGACTAGAAAATGTTGTTTTACCGTTTGTTACAAAAACAAACAAAATGAGCTTGACATGTCTTTGAAATAGGTAATTTGATTGCTTTTATATGCTTTTACAATTTTGGTTTTAGCAAATTGTATTCTACTCTAAATTCACAACATAGTCAAGTTCGTTTCATAATATACCTATATTGTATTGTACGGATCTCAAAGCAAAGACGCTTTTAGTAACTGGCAATATGAAGATGCTACAAGGATTTGCAAATCTAGTTACTCCATTTCACAATAAGGTACTAGCTTCTGTGACTTGATATAGTAGTTTGGTCTATATCTGACTGAACACGAGCATAATGATGCTCTGTGTTTCATTAGCGAAATTTGTACCATTCATACCGCGTATTTTAACGTAGGTATAATTTATATTCCATGCTGATCTGGGAAAAAAGGAAAAACGTAGAATACGTACATTCGTTCAGTGCGAAAAAGATGGCGGGAGCAATATAATCTATCGCAGCGCTCATGGTAGCCAAAAGTAGAAATTATACGGGAGCTGTACCAATTAGGATGCTTCCTGGGTCAAAAATTAATTATTTGGTATTATTTAATAAAATATTAAAATGGCCGTATTTTCCTGATATACCGTACTTTTGTAAACATTATGTAATCAAACCCGTAACGTATTAAAAATAAAAATAAACTTTTTACCCAAATTTCACTTACTCGAAAACAGTTTCACAAGCATTTATGTACCCAAATTATAGCAATAAACTGAAATTAAATATAATCATTAATCAACATTATAATTTTCAATTTTATATTTTTGTCACAATATTTTGATAGTGTGTTCCCCCTAAACAATTCAAGGTCTATGAGTTCAGCCGACAAAGTTTGCTCTAAGTAACGAGGGAACCCTTTAGCTTTATATAGTATCGAATGCTAGGCGGTGCTGCAGACAGTTATATATAGGAAACAACGCAGTTAAAAGTAGTTATAGTACAATAGCTGCTTCTCTTTCTGCGTCATCCATACTGGTCTGGGAGAAAAGAACAAAACGTAGGATAAACTAGGTGCCCCTCTTCCTGTGTAGATCATAAAAGCTGAGTCAAGAATTATGTAAATACGCGGATAGCCCTTTCACTATTTTTCTTATTTCATTAAAACGCCCGCACGACTTAGGGGTACGAGCCTGGGCCCTGTCTACCCTGTGAGGGACAAAGACATCAAAACTGTATATTTTTTCAGTTAATAAAGCCCTGTAGACATTTTTCGTGCTACATATTTCCAATTACCAAATAAAAAGTGGCATCATTACAAATCAGAGAGTTCCCTGTTAGTGTTACCTAAGGTCCGATATAAAATCATAACTACCGGAGTACGGGCCATTCCCCCTCCAATTACGACGATTTACGACCATGGCGAAGCGTTCAACGGTGAAATGATCGAGGAATTAAAACATCTAGAAATGCTGTATAGAGTAACAGTACCTGGGTGACCGAGCTTTGCTCGGTTACATCTCAAACGTTAACTACATTTTTTAAACTTGTCTATAAACAATACAAAATAAAAAATTATAATTAAAATTCAACTCTATAACACGCGTTTTCTCAAACATAAGACTAATCTAGATCGATTGTTTACCCCCGAAAACCCCCATATACCAATTTTCTGCGAAATCGTTAGAGCCGTTTTCGAGATCACAGAAATTTATAAATATATATATATACAAGAATTGCTCGTTTAAAGGTATAAGATTTATAAATTTCTGTGTTCTCGTAAACGGCTCGTGTTTTCGAGTTTTCATGCGTTTTTATTTCCACGCAGAATATCGTCGCTAATTTTGTCGCGCCGACCGCCTTGTTTTTAGCTCAGCGGTTAAGGATATCGACCGCTAGAAAGAGTGTTACGGGTTCGAATCCCACTCGGTGACTAACTTTTGTTTTTTTTATGTTCAAGTTTTTTTTTTTTTTTTTGTATTGTTTTTAGACAAGTTTAAAAAAATGTAGCTAATGTTTGAGATGTAACCGAGCAAAGCTCAGTCACCCACGTACTATATAAACATACAAGAATTGCTTTGGTAAGCAAATTATCGTATAAAAACGCCATCTAGTAATAAGTAGCGGAATTATCAATACGACTTGATATCCGTAGAAAGAAAGCCCTGACTTTCAAACGTTAACCCCCGATAAATTTTAAACAGCTGAATCGATAGCCAAGAACAACCGCAAGAGAATTGGTTTTCACGTGAAAAAAATTGAAATCAGCCCCTTCGTACGAGCGCTAAAATGCAACCGACAGATAGAAAGACAGACCGACAGACTCTAGCGTCAAACTTAAACAATCTCTTTTTTGTCGAGGGTAAAAAACACAAAATAAAAATAAAATTTGAAAACTAGGACTTCCATTGAGCCGACATCGGTGACATACAACAGCAGGTACAAATTAAGGGGCACGCAGTATAACAGCTTTATTTATTTATTTAACTTAATTTGGGGTAGGACACCATAATGACCTACTTGATGTCGGGTCTTTAAAGCAAACCTCGTGTTTGATGCCGGCTTTACGGGATATTAAGATTTGTTGCAGGTTCACGTCTAATTTGCATGTTTTTAAAGTACTTACATCCTACACGTAGAAAAGGATTAAATGAAGGCCAATATTAATTGTTCTTTCCACCCTCTTAAGACCCGGAACACTGGTTAGGGGTGCTTTCATTTTGAATAAATTACTTTCCTAGTGGCTCTGTGAGCTGTAAACGTCGGTTTGTCTTTGCTGTCCGTGACCCCTTTTTATCGAATGAGGAAGTCGTTCGGCTAAAAATATTGTGCCTTAATAATGGTAAGAAAAATGATTTGTGCCTGAAATTTATTAGTTTTCAACCCTCACGGCTTTTTAAGATACTTCCAAAAAATGAATAGCCAAATAATTCTGTGTATATGCAACCTGCTAAATTTGGGAAAAATGTTTGAGCAACCTAAAGAAGAAAATCGGGAATATGAACAAATTTTTGCCCAGGCTGAAACAGGAACGCTTCTGTTTTGTGCTCAAACAGACAATAATAATAAGTTTTCTGAAAAAAAAAATTGTACAAGCTTTTTCATTGTCAGGCCAAAGTAATTACTAAGACAAATGAAATAAGAACAAACTTGATGGAGTTGCGTCGTTTTATTACTGAGTTCCATCGAACACCTTCCGTCTCCGTGATCAGTCCTAGTCATCGTTAAAAATGTTTAAAATGTACTTTTGATTATTGTCATACTTAGTTGGTGCAATAAAGAAATTTTGTCTTATCTTATCTTATCGTTTACGATAAAGTGCTCGCCAGGCAAATCGAATCGAAATCGAAAACGAGTCCTACACAATGGGGTTATGTTGTTTTATACTGAGGTCCGTCGAATATCTCCCGGCTCCATCATCAGAAAACCTCGTTGACTTCATAATATTGTATTGTCATCCGACTTACAAAATTATACAAAATTTCAGCCAAACTGTTGAATATAACTGGTTGAAATTGCATTGCAAGATTTGACCTAAACAAACATTCATACATACAAGATACATTGCAAGTTATATAAAAGCTTGTAAAAGGTGGTAAGATGATCTAGCAACCCTAGCGTCTTTCAATGAAACCTAAAAGACTGAACTAAATTAAATTGTGACATAACAAACAATGTATTCTCTGTCCACATTTTAACTTAAAATATTTAATTTAATTGTGAATTGACGTCCTTGGAGAAAATGCTGCAGTGAAGTATGTTGCCCCTTCTTCTGCACTTATACTACCTATACTAGCGCTTAAGAAGCGGCAGTAAATTTAGCTGTAAGTAACCATTTGACGTCAACAATTGTGCAAAAAATTGAATATTATAAATACTCTATGATAATATAGATATTATTATAAATATTCTATAATAATATAGATATATTTAAATTTTAGTTTCACCTTCGCGAGCGATTGAGGCTAAAAGCGGCTTTAAGAATAGGCTTTTGCCTAGGCATACTGCTAGCAGTGGAGTGCTTGGCAGGTTAGGTAGAAAAAACAAAGGAAATCTTATATCCTTTAGCGGATCATAGCCTAAGCAATAACATACAAATTCCGCTGCACCTAAAGTTATAATAATATCTTAAGCTTAAGGCCAAACTTAAATATAAAAGAGTATTTTTACAAAGAATACTTGCAACAAAATTCTCTATAACGCGCCAATAGAAAATCATAATATAACTTGACAGAAGCCAGTCTTCAGTTTTCAAAGAATTTATATTGCAAATGCGGTTCTGCATACAATATATGGGAGACGGTTATGTAGATGTGATATTGAAATGAGCTCTCTGCGATAGGGTTGTTTCGTTTATATTGCTGTAGATATTTGATTTACCTCTGAATTACATTGAAACGGCAGCGGATGGTAGTGCGCTTCATTGTCAAACCATATTCACCTTTATTTATATTCGCAAAATGCATATAATAGTTTGGAAAAGACTTCGTTGCTTGTGGACGCGCGGCACTGCTGGCGCAAAGAGATCTTTTATTTTTTTCAAGTGATACTATGCATTTTGTAGATGAAAATAGAGGATAATATGGTTTGTTTTGAGGTCTATGCCCAACAGTGGGTTGATGTTGGCAAAAAATGATGCTGGTTTGACAATAAAGTTTGCTTTGCCGACCATTCCAGTCTGAAACGGCGTTTAGGGTAAGATTTTATAATTTCCAACGAGTGTCATTCTGAATTTTGACAGAGCCTTAATTTCGAAACACAGTAGTTCGTCTACTCATTACTTCGACAATACACACTTTCGAAAAACACTACTTTGGCGAACCCTTCTTCGATATGCACTTATTCGATGGAATATACCTTCGACATAATACTGCTACGAAATGTAAACAATAATATTTTTGTTAGGTTTAGGTACCTATAAACAACATAGAATGTTGGCTCTGCACCAGTGTTCTACTAAAAATCAACGTTAGTAAACCAGTTTATATTTACAAAAAATCAAGTACTATTTACTAAGTCACAGCCACATATGAGATTGGAAAATATTCCGTAGTGGCTAATTTGGTCAAGGCTCAGTTGTTAACCTTTATGTACTAAATAACACCTGTGTGCCTTTTCCCAATAAAATAAAATAAATAAAACACCTGAGGGAGAAAATAGTAATAGAAGTTTATTGGAAGAATTAAGTATGTAATTCTAAAAGTACTCAGTATTTTAAAAACTAGATTAACGTTTTATCATGACCTTTCAGATTATGTAGTTGATTAGAATACAGTACATTAGGTATCTGCTTAACATGTTTGTCTGTGTTTATTTGTACTTGTTTGTACCTAGATCATCATGGAAATAAGAATATTTAGTCAATTCAAACATTTTAAAAAGCAGTGCCAGCCCTGTGCGACTGGAGTTGGAAGACATTCAGACTTATTGTTTGGTTTCTTATTTTAGAGATGCACGATATTCCGTTTTATTTGCTGAACACCACTCTCCTTAGGAGCGAGCTGACTCCAAAAATTGTAGCACTATGTAATTCAGTTGAGGGAAATATTGACTGTGAGCGAATTTCATTATTCGCTCCTGCAGTTTTATTATAAAACGTGATTTAACTTTAGTACTGGGTTTAAACGGTTATCCGCCGAAAACAAAAAGCCCATGCCGTCACTCTTTCATAACTGTCAACTTCATGTGGGTGTGTAATATTTTTAAACCAGGTCGAAAACTAAGTCTGCGTTTTATAAAAAGTAAGATAAGGTTTTTAAATCTCTTCGACCCGGCGCAAGGAGATGTTTTATGTTTGCAATGTTTATCTACTCGTATTTACACCCGGTATACTATTTTATTACTTAATAGTCTTTCAAGCTCTAATAGAAACAAAAAACTCAAAGAAAACCTGCTTGTATTTCCACGCAGTTTTTAAAATCGTAAAATTGACACTCGTATGATAGAGACTATAATATTAAATACTACAAAACATAAGAAAAAAAGATTTTTTTGAACTTAAGCAACATCGGCGAGCTAATGTTTATATTTTTTTATTTCTATAGAAAAGAGTCCCAAATGAATTGGACTGTATACAAGTACCTAGTTTGATCATTATTATAAATTTAGCCTCGTTACATACAATGTCCTCAACATAGGTAGGTATAGTATCCGGTATCTAGGGACAATTTCCACAACAGCGATTGGGAAAGTTACTCAGCAGGCTGATTTACGATTTGTTCATAGATTATTAATTATACAGAGTACAAATAATGTTTAAGAAAGATTAGCGGGGACAAACGCGTTTATTATATTCTTTTTAATTTCCAATATACACACGTTTATATGATCACAAAAACATATTATGTGTTTTTGTGAATAAATAGTCAGTCATAGATAGATTTTATTTATGAGTAAAATTTTAATAAGAAGTGTGAATGAATTTTCTACTAGAACACCAATAATATTATTAAAACTAACGTAAGATGACAAAACTAAATCTATTCACATGGTTTTACTCACGTAGTGTAGTGGGGAAAGGCCGACTAATATTTTTCGATTTAAAAAAATATTTATTTTTATGATATTAATTTTGCTAATAGTCAAAAATAATTATGTGTAAAAATTTCAAAATATCTTTTACGTCTTAGGTACCTTTAATAAGTACCTTTTAGCTGATGTAGTATATCTTCTGCCTAATTTATAATCTTTGACAAGTTCACAGTTCATTGGCGATTATGGCGTATAAATCAAATTTAGCTAAACTGTCGAGCCAGCTCGCGTATTGATGACCAGTACACAATAACTACATTACTATAAATTATTACTATCGGTGGTAAATAACAGCTTCTATATCTGCGTATATGTAACTTTTTAATTTAAATAATAATATATAATATAATAATAATAGCTGAATTCTGCGCGACTATTTTACAAAAGTGGCTGGAAAGTTCATTAAGAGGTTGCAAAGGACGAACAGAGCTTGAGAGAAATGGAAGAGGCCTTTGTTCAGTATTGAACTAGAAGTGATGATGATAATAAATTTAAATCAAAATCCCTCAAGGAAAAACTATATAAAACGAAAACTACAACATATTTATCTACATCACATACAAAACCTTTGAATAAAACATTGAGAAAAAGCTGAAACACTAAAACATTATTTTGTTCAAGACTTTGTTCGGTAAATTTCTCTCAAATGAACATAGGGCCGTGATTTAGGGCTGTCACGGCGGCTGGGGCCGCGATCTCCAGTAAACTAAACGGACGACAACTGTTTTAAGATACACTAGGGCTGCTACAATCACAGAATTAATATAAAAACAATAATGTACAGATCGGAAGCTCATCCTTTCCCGTGAGATGACGTTACTGATAATCCCCCCGCAAATCGGTATATGGATAAATATGAAATAAGATTTATAAATCTGTCATAGATTAATAACGATGATAGACAGAATAAGACTTACAGTCTGTTAAGGAAACATGAAAAAATTTAATTAAAGAATTTTGAAAAATTTTTCTTAGCATGTAGAGGTGTCGTCCCACTACAGTGCCTTCATTTTTAGGGTTCCGTAGCCAAATGGCAAAAAACTGAACTCTAATGAATTCGTCATGTCTGTCTGTCTGTCCGTCCGTATGTCACAGACACTTTTTTCCGAAACTAAAAGAACTATACTGTTAAAACTTTCCCATTTCCCAAACCACAATAATGAATATAAACATTAATTCTTCTGCTGAAATCTATTTCAGTGTACCCTTGAAAGTCCTTAAAAGGACCGGACTAAAAAGATCCCATGATTCCAGAAGAAGATACAAATAATAATAATAAAACAGTGCTAACCCTATCTGAAACTCGCCTTGGCCACAGTGACCATCCCTTATCGCATTTCAGTAATGTTAAGGGTCTCCCGACCCTAGACCAAAATACAACTTTCCATACAAACGTAGTCTACGTTTTATTTCAAAACGACATGTCCGATTTGGGCAAAATTTTGTAATTTCAAAAATATTGCAATTATCTAGGTTTATATTTAGTTTCCGACGTAAAAATATGAACTTGAAATAGAATATAGTGTTTTATATCATTTTTGACCATTAGTATGGGAAACTTCTAAATCGTTATATTTTCTTTCCAGTTCATAATTTTACTATAGGAAACCCAATATAACCCTAGATAATTGCAATTTCTTTACAATTACCAATTTTTACCGGAATCTGACATGTGGTTTCAAAATTAAACGTGTACTACGTTTGTATGGAGAAGTCTAGGGTCGCCGGACTCTTAAGTTCATATTTTAAGGAATGTACGATTGGCTTGCTTGACGGTTTGATGGTTATCGATAAATATATATTATATAAATATATATTATATAAATATATATTATATAAATATATACAAAATGTAAACAATCGTCCAAAAATACATAAATATTCTAGTATTTATTGGTGTGTAATTAAGTCAACTTTTAATAAATACCATACTAACTATACTAAGCCGTGTGGTTTTCGGCAGAGTCGAATAGGGCCACTCCAAGTCCTCCTGTGGAGGTCGTAGAACGCGACTCAGGAAATACAAGCTAAACAAAGTCAAATAGTCATTAATTTCTGTAATCTAGTTACAATATGATGCTTGGACTTTCCAGTGAGTAATCTTATGATACTCGTGATGGGAATGACCCGCTGCTTCCTTTAAAGGTATACATTAAGACTACATTAGTAAATGTACCTACTAGTGTCTTATACCTTTAAACGAGCAATTATTGTATATTTATTTATTTATAAATTTTGTGATCTCGAAAACGGCTCTAACGATTTTGCTGAAATTGGTATATGGGGGTTTTCGGGGTTAAATAATCGATCTAGATTAGTCTTATGTTTGGGAAAACGCGTGATTTCGAGTTATCATGCGTTTTTCTTTCCACGCAGAATATGGTCGCTAATTTCTTCGCGCCGGCCGCCATCCGTTTAGCTCGGTCACCCAGGTACTATACATATTAAAAAGAAAACAAGAAAACAAAACAATCAAGTGTATTTTAAGTATAGTGTAAGTGTAAAGGGTGTGTGACAGTGTGAATGCGTGTGTGTGGGTATGTGTATGTGGTAGTGATGTAAAGAGCGATTTGGTGTGTGATGATTAGAGTGTGCGTAGGAGTTATGTGAATGTTAATAAAGTGTGTTAGCTTGTGTAAAAGTGATATGAATGCCTTAGAGAATTTGTATAAATATTAACAGAATAACTTTAGATAGGTTTAAATAATAAGTTTTCAATTTCATCATAAGTGTCTCCAACCACTGGATCAAAGTTCTTTTGCACTTATATAATTTCATGGGATAAATTCCACGAAGAGTATTAAGTTTATTATATATAATAAGCGGACAGGAATGGGTATTGTCGTTTAGCAAAAGCTTATAAACATCAATGAGTCCTCTTCAACTCCTCTCCTGAGTGTAGGCCAAATCCTCTGGCTGGTCTAGTCAAGTATGGCTTTGGTAGTACAGAGAGGGTCGTGCTCCTGCTGTAGAGAAAAAAATACCTAATGATGACGATGATGATGACTAACTATACTAAGTTCCGTGCTGGTCTGGTAGAAAAGAAAAAAAACTTGTCTGGTAGAAAAGAAAAAGAAGAGGTTTCACTGATGTTTATAAGATTTGTTTAACTTGTATTCCCTAAGCCGCCTTCTACGAGATCCACGGAATTACTTGGAGTGGCCTTATTCTACTACCGGAAACCACATGGTTTAGTGAAGTATGGAATAAAATCTGTTTTCCCGCTTGCTATAAGCAGCCGGCTTTGGGGGCTCAATTATAAGAATATACCGGGCCCTGGGGGCTTCCTGACGGCCCCTGTCAGCCCTAAATTATACATTACGCCAGGAAGAAATACGGGCGTTGGTTGCGGCTAGTTGACTCCGTAATGAACGGCGCATTATCCTGTTTTGGATTACATACATACATACTATCACGTCTTTATCCCTAATGGGGCAGACAGAGCATTTTGGGTCTTGCGGTTCTATGCAGAGCCCAGGGCCGCAAGACCCAAAAGTCACTTTTAGCGTCATGGTGGGCGAGAAGATGGAAAAGCAATCAATACAGTGATGGGTTGCTAGCCGCATCGCCTGTTACATGATTTGCATTTTTGCCCATTCCCTCGATCGGCTTTTACGATCTGCGTGGGAAGAAAAGCAGCTGGTATTCTAAGTTTTTTTTTATTCCTCCCAGACCAGCATGGGAGTTTTTTGGATTACGGTATTTCATTTTTTTAATCCCGTGTGAGATGCCTAAAATATGCTAAAACCATTTTTTAAGAATCTAGTCCATTCGAGACTAACTCTACAAGTTGACCGCTCAGGAAATCCTTGTTTGTTTAGAAAGCCTAGAACTATTTTTCATATTTCGATATAAGTTTCGTGGGGAAAGTAGTTTACTATCACGGACTGAATTCACCCTTAAAATAGTTTCAGTATATTTTATTATACCTTACATATACCTACATTGATTTCCATTGTTACTGCCATGATTTGCTTGATTAACTTGTATTAAAAAGCATTTTTCTTGAATATCGTTTTCAGAGTAAACTTTTAAATCAGAAAATATTATGCGATGAAAATCTAAATAATTGGCCAAGTGCGTGTCGGGCCACGCGCAGTGTAGGGTTCCGTAGATCCGAATGCCAACTTTGAGTTTATGCCACTAAAAACGTTTAAAAACTAATTATCTATTGAATTTGTATGAAATTTCTTTTTCCGAGTACATTTTATAAGTTGATCGCCTATAACTATAACTTTTTAATTTGTATACACTACTTAGCTTTGATAGTTTTCCTTTAAACTACATTATATATACTATAGCTGTGAATTTTTTCACGTGGCCATATATAACCGTTTAGCAGATAGAGGGGGGGGGAACACTTGCCTCCAACAAAAATTTTCACTTTAAACCCAAATATTTCATGAACGGATCCCTAAATCCAAAAATGTTGTTAACAAGCTCACAATGTTTTTGAAAGACCTATTCAACGACACCCTACACAATGTGTTTGTTTAGAAATAAAATATTGACTACCTCTTTACTTGTATGGCAACTAACATAAAAGAAAAATATTTTTCCAGATTTTATTTTACGACTTTTTTGCTTTGATTAATATACATATCCATGCCAAATTACAGCTTTCTAGTACTTGTAGTTTCTGAGTAGGAACGCGGACAGACAGACAGACAGACAGACAGACATGGCGAAACTATAAGGGTTCCTTGTTTACTACGCAAACCTAAAAATATGTAGGCACATTTTTTATATATTAAATGATGCTACATTTTTCTGCTTTTCTTTTCTAACGTTAAATAAATATAATGTCGAACGCACTTAATTCTTTAATTTGCAATATTATTTAGAAGTGACAAGTAAATAAAAAGTCCTAAAGAAAATAAAAACTTAACTTGACTAAAATAAAATACCAACTTTTATACTATTTACTGACTAAAGTAAACCTAATTTAAATTAATGAGTCAAATACCTATTTAATAAAAAAATAGTCTAGACGGCATTGTACCAAAAACGCTGACTGCGCTCCCTCGCTAGATAAAAATCTATACTTAAGATTACATTTCTAGGTTTAGTTTAAATTAAGTATACCAATGTAATTTTTGTTAATGATCTGGTTGTTCTATTTATGAACAAAAATTCCCGTATCATTTACTGAAACGACGCTTTTTTACTATATTTTGTAATGTACTAATCTAAGATTAAAATATTCGTTAGAAAATTCTCCTTTTCAATTCAGAAAAGTGGATTTGCTTACACGAATGGCGGGATTAAACCCGTTGGACGCTTACGTGTGAAATATCCCAGGATGCGACGGGAATCCCCAATCTCAATTTACAATGGCCATAATTTCCACCTTATCGAATCCGGTTTATAAGCTGAGAATTTTTATAAGTTGAAAGATTTAAGTGTACCCCCGACATATACCAGTAAATATGAACAATATTTCTTAACTGATCAATCTCAAAGAAATTGTCTGTTTAGGGTTCCGTAGCCAAATGGCAAAAAACGGAACCCTTATATGGATTCGTTATGTCTGTCTGTCTATCTGTCTGTCCGTATGTCACAGCAACTTTTTTCCGAAACTATAAGACCGACACTGTTGAAACTTGGTAAGTAGATGTATTCTGTGAACCGCATTAAGGTTTTAATACAAAAATAGAAAAAAAAAACAATAAGTTTTGGGGGTTCCCCATGCTTAGAACTGAATTTCTAATTTTTTTTTTTCATCTAAAATGGGTATCCTTGGATAGGTCTTCAAAAATGATATTGAGGTTTCTAATATTATTTTTTCTAAACTGAAAAGTTTGCACGAGAGACACTTCCAAAGTGGAAAAATGTATCCCCCCCCCTGTAACTTCTATTCTATATGATGTTCATTACCATACAAACTACCACCAAAAATTGGTTTGAACGACATCTAGTGAGTAGTTTTTTTTAATACTACTTACGAGATCTCGTACAAACCAATTTTCGGTTAAAACTAAATTAAGAAAAAATCGGTCGGATAAGTAAGTAAGTACAACAAACTACAAGAGCTTTTATATTATGTTACTTGCTTCTACGAAACCCTTCATGGGCGAGTCCGACTCGCACTTGTCCGCTTTATTTATGCAAATGTGTTCAACCGATCAGATGATATAATATGGGAAAATAGCAAGCTGCTAAAAGACATCTGACATAGCTTGATGACTGCCGTACAATAATGACAGCTGGAACCAATGGCTTACCATCCGTCTAGGTATAAAAGGCAGATTAACTGTGTGACTAGTTTTAAACCATTATCTGACCATATCAAGTTGACATCTAGTAATATGTCAACGTAATTTGGTCGGTATTGTAACGTAAGTTAGTTTGCGTTTGATAATAAGATATTACGTGTCTTCCGAAGCACGGAGAGAAATTTTTATGCCTTTTATATTCACTCATCTCCTTCAAATTTCTAAGGGTGAACATCCTAGGGTTGCCTAGTAATGCGTTCTTGACCTAGGAATATGGCTCGCTAGACACCTGGTATAGTAAGTTAGCCTCGTGTATAAATCAGTGGTTGTAAATTCAACACGGCTTGCTAGTTTGCTAAGTCACTCGTGTGAGCCCGCCATTCGTCTTGCCGTAAAAGAAACGCCATTGGAGCCTAACGATAGCCATGCATCACTTTATACCTAATGGATAGTTTTGTAGCTTGTACACTGGCGTTGGGAAATTCTTGGGAAACTTTCAATTCGAATTATGCCATAAACAAGAACTATCACCATCACTTACTTCTTCCCTTTGAGTAAATGTCCTCTCAATTTATCGCAGGTTAACTGAAAGAGATTTTTTGTAATTTATTTTGTCTTTTGATACAATAAAGTTATTACAAACAAAAACTCTCACCATTGCCCACCGTCACGCTAAATGTAAGTGTTTGGATCTTGTAGTCCGGGGATTTATGTACTCAGAGCTGCCAAATAAAAATTCGGATGCTTAAGGCAGCTCGAAAATTGTGACTCCAGTGTAAGTTATATCAAAACACTCGATAAGAGAATACATACATATTAATAGTTTGCCTCAAACTATGTAAAGTCGTAATTACTCTTACAGTCGTAAGAGTAATTACTTTACTTTACTTTTACTTAACTAGCTACTCCTTTGGCCATTTGTCTCATGTTTAAACTAAAAAGATTTTAGAAGAAAGTTAAGTTTTTATTTAATTGTTGAAGAAAAAATTAGAAGTCCGTGCGATTGTATCTATAAAATGCCTTCAAGTGTAGAGGTCCTGAGAAGCTAGGTGGCTGTGGTTCGCGGTCTGTTTGGTCGAGAGGATTTTTTTTAATGTAGAGGCTTTATGAACTTGAAGTAAGGGAGGGTTTAGATTTTAAACCTCTTCAAATATGTGTCTACTGTGTATGTACACCGACATGTATCTTATATCTTTAAACGAGCAATTCTTGTATATTTATATATAAATTTCTGTGATCTCGGAAACGGCTCTAACGATTTCCCTGGAATTTGGTATATGGAGGTTTTCGGGGGTAAAAAATCGATCTACATTAGTTTTATGTTTGGGAAAACGCTGGTTTTCGAGTTTTTCTTTCCACGCAGAATAGGTCGCTAAACATCACCATATTACAAAAAATAGGTAGTAATAACCGAGCAAAGCTCGGTCGCCCAGGTACTTTATACCTTTAAACGAGCAATTCTTGTATATTTATAAATTTCTGTGATCTCAAAAACGGTTCTAACGATTTCGCAGAAAATTGGTATATGGGGGTTTTCGGGGATAAACAATCGATCTAGATCAGTCTTATGTTTGGGAAAACGCGTGTTTTCGAGTTTTCATGCGTTTTTCTTTCCACGCAGAATATGGTTTCGTCGCAACGGGCGCTTTCCGTTTGGCTCAGCGGTTAAGGATGCGGACCGCTAGAAAGAGTGTTACGGGTTCAAATCCCACTCGGTGACTTACTTTTGTTTTTTTTTTTCTTCGAATTTATATATAATTTTTTATTTTGTATTGTTTTTAAACAAGTTTAAAAAAATGTAGTTATTGTTTGAGATGTAACCGAGCAAAGCTCGGTCGCCCAGGTACTTTTTATTTAAAGGAGCAAAAACTTAGACATCCTTGCGATTGTAGCGATAAAATGCCTTCAAGTGTACAAACCTCCATTGGCCAGTTCACGGTCTGTCGGGCCGCGAGGATTTCATATTGTAAAGGCTTTATGAACTAGAAGTAAGGGAGGGTTAGCGTTTTTAAACGGTTAAACCGCACTTTGTACGTGCCACAATAAATTTAAGTACTGTTACATCTGTGTTACATTTATTGCTGATAAACTTGTATTTTTTGAATTCAGTATCTATCTATACATATAATAAAAGAGTCAAAAAGTATGTTAGTAAATTAAATATATTTCAAAAAAATGGGGGCGATGATGCCATAGTTTTAGAGAAAGAATTAAAAAAAATGTCTGTCTGTTTGTTTGTCTGTTTGTACACGCTATCTTCGGAAATACTGGATGGATTCGAATGAAACCTTTTTTGTTATATAGCTGTTAAGCCTGGGCAACATACAGGGTATAATTGATTATATAATTATAATTATATTATTGATTCGGAAAATGGAACATCTAATGTAAATATTAAAATAACGCCTTCGGTTGTTGTTGTTCGGCCTGATGAGCATTTTCCAGAGACATAAAGTCCACGCGAACGAAGTCGCGGGCTTCCTTCATTTTTCCATTCGTTATGTTTCTTCTTTCCAGTCTTTATTAAATTTGTCTGAACTCGCATTGACATAGCGTTCGTGGGCTATTGGGTCTTCTCTCACATTTCTAAATCTAGCAAGAGGTTCCCTTTGTCCAAAGTCATTAGGCATTTAATATATGTGCTCAGTCCAGTCCTATTTGAGTTTGGCGCATATAAATAGTTAATTAGTAGGTAATTGGGAATATGGACTGGGTAAAAGGTATATTTTTTTCATTAACTAGGTTAGTATCCAAAAATAAATGGCACATATTTTTTTCGTTTATGCTAAGAAAATATAATTACTAATGTAACAGATACCCAATGCCATAGAAACTGTTATGGGTAAGTAGGAAAAACTAGATTTGCGGGGTAGTCTCACAAAGATCCAATCAAAGTATCAGCACACACTCACGACTAGCTAAAAAGTGACGATAAAAGTGTTAAATATACTTTAAAATATATATATTTTTAAAATTAAATTTATGAATTAGAGTACTTCTTTATTTAAATAAAAGTAATAAAAGATTTTAATGTTTTTAATGACTACCTTATAGCGTCATCTTGTGACGTAATTATGTGTACAAGGCAAGGGTAGGCATGGTTTAGCAAAATAGTAAAAATATACAAAGATACAGCACTTCAGACCAAACCCAGAGCCATATACTCACTGAATAACCTATTTGAATAGATTAAAGTATCTTCTTTTGAATAAATGTAATACTTCTTCTTCTTCTTCTTTCTTGCCTTTTCCCTATTTGGGGTCGGCTCTGTATGTCAACTCCCTCTATATAACATTCTATCCTTCGCCATTTCTGTACTGACCCCCCGTTCACCCATATCCAATCTTACGCATTCTTCCCACGTCTTTCTCGGCCTTCCTCTTCCTCTATACCCGTCTACTCTTAAGTCGACCATTTTTTTTGCCAGGTGTTCGGCTTCCCTTCTCATTACGTGGCCATACCAGGTCAGGCGATGGCTTTTTAATTTGTCGACTATTGGTGCCACTTTTAGACTTCCTCTAATATACTCATCCCGTATCTTATCCATTTTAGTGACCCCAGATATCCATCTTAACATACGCATCTCAGCCACACATCTTATATTCATTTTTATTTTTCGTTGCCCAACACTCTGCCCCATATAACAAGGCAGGTCTAACAATGATCTTATATATTTTCCTTTTCAATTTGAAAGGGACTCTCTTGTCACACGTCACACCTGTAACCTGTCTCCACTTAAGCCATCCGGTATTAATTCTCTTCGTAACGTCCCGATCTACGTCTCCGTCGCTCTGCAAGAGTGATCCCAAGTACTTGAAGTCAGTACAAACTGGCAGCGGTAAATCCGAGATGTTCAGGGCCGCAACGTTGGAAGTTCCCTTAAAATCGTAGAACATGCATTCTGTCTTCGTTTGGCTGATTTTCAAACGAGCATCTTCCAGCGCTTTCTGCTATGTTTCAAGTTTCTTCTGAAGCTTTCCCCTTCTTCCTCTATTAGATCGACGTCTTCCGCAAATAGCATACACCAAGGCACGTCCTCCTGAATGCAAGCTGTTAGGGCATCCATCACCAATACGAACAAGTAGGGACTTAACGCAGAACCTTGATGTAAACCCACTCGAACCTCAAACTTTTCAGTAGTTCCTGCTGGAGACTGAACTTGTGTTCTCGCTCCATCATACATGTCCTGAAATAACTGAATGTACTTTAGTGGGACTTTGAATAAATTTAATACAACTAGGTAAATAATATACGAATTTTCTATTAAATGCAAACAACTTATTTTGTGAAAGTTAAGTCCTACGATAAGTGACCAATATTAAAATTTACATTGAGAACCAATACATAAATAACTGAAAGGCATTTAATTTTTAATTTAAATATCAGCAGTGCAATTCTGGTATTTTACATTTTAACTGTCAAATTCACGATACAAAGTACGCTTCGAACACGCCTCGATTCGAACCAAAACCAGTTAAACTTTCTTCTGACATTTCAAATCGAAGGTGAGCGGAGTAGGGATTGAAAAACTACGATTTTTATCGGTTTTGTAGTAATTCTAGCTTTGTCTGTGGATGTAGACATGCAAATTGAAGATATCGATAAAAGGAATAGATCTTAATAAACAGGCCATGGGTTTACCTGTGATTATTTCCGTCATATATGCAACGCAAAGTTTAGCTTTGAAACGTTTACAATTTTTAATATGTTGAGCGCCAATATGATAATCAAAATAAAGATTCATAAAAGAAACCCCAACCTCCTAAGTCACAATAACTATGAAACGCGAGGTAGGTCGTGCTCCGGAAATTGTTGGCACTGCCATACACCAGAAATAATGCATTTTTCATTTGACGACCGCCGTAGCGTAGTGGTCACCATGCTAGTCCGCCACCCAGAGGTCCCGGGTTCGATTCCCGGTCAGGGCAAGTTGGAAAATGGCCTTTTTCAAATTGTCCTGGGTCTTAGATGTTTATCTATAAATGTATTTGTACTAAAATATAGTAAGTATTGTTGAGTTAGTATCCCATAACACAAGTCTCAAACTTACTTTGGGGCTAGCTCAATCAGAGTAGTATACATACATACATACATACTATCACGTCTTTATCCCTAATGGGGCAGACAGAGCATTTTGGGTCTTGCGGTTCTATGCAGAGCCCAGGGCCGCAAGACCCAGAAGCCACTTTTAGTGTCATGGTGGGCGAGAAGATGAAAAAGCAATCAATATAGTGATGGGTTGCTAGCCGCATCGCCTGATAACATGATTTGCATTTTTGCCCATTCCCTCGATCGGCTTTTACGATCTGAAATGGGAAGATCTTCGAACAATCCTACATTTGCTTTGCTCGTTCAACTTAAATATCGATTCGATAAATCTTTTCTTCTAGCAGTTTGCACATCCCTATTATAATCAAGTAAGTATTACATTTATTTAAACCAAATAACTTACAAATCTGTCAAGAATAGTAAAACTTCATAGACACACAAATGTCAAAAACTGTTTACCAGATTGAAAATATGTATAGTCCAAAATCTCTGTTATATATTTATGTAATAGCTTTACTACTATACCATCTACAGTGATCGTCCTGTCCGTTCCGTTTGCCCATCGTAATTACTGATTATGCAGGGAAGAGGCAATTCGTCCAGCAGTGGAATTTTATAAAAAATAAATAAATAGACAAGAATGTGAGAATAATATACGATATATATACACAAGCAATATTTATTTTTCTTATAATAAAACATTTCAAGATGAAAATATCTTGAAATAATCAATAATTTCCAGTATTCCAGTAGTTGTCCTTGAGCTTTAGTCAATAATTTTAATCCAATCTGTTTTTTCGAAACTCCTTTGAATCCTCTAACACTTAACACTTGTACTGTATATTATGGCACAAAGAGTTCCATTCATAACATCCAAAATAGTGTGTTTTGTGAAAATAATGTATATTTAATTCATAATATGAGTCCTGTAAAAATCAACATTATTAAAAATTTACAATATGTCATTTCAGAGCACTATACATGAGTTGACATGCTCCAGAATGATTAGAAAAACATATTGGTTTTGAAAAGAGTATATTCTACAGATTCATACTTTCTTATATGAAATCTTCTAGTTTCTTCGCTGGATAGCAAAAGATAGCAAAAATAATCATTTCTCTTATCACCAGGGGCGGCTTTCAATCGCGGAGCAATGTCGTTAAAAAGTCTAAGTCCAAGTCTTCTCACGGCAGGGTCCTACGGTCGAGAGAGACGAGCCGCTTTGCAGAGTAGCAACCTACTCGATTCATCTATCAAGTCTGTCGAGCGCGCTCGTTTTCTTGCTAACGCCTAGAATGAGAGTCTTGTTGTAGTAACATCCACCATACCATCTTTTAATTTACTTTTATGGAGCCGAGAACTCAGTTATAAAACAACATAATCCCATTGCGTTGAACTGTCAGACTCGTTTGATTAGTCTTAGTCTTGACAAGCACTGGTAGACAACATTAAACATTTTTTTTGGTCTTTGGATAGGTTGCCAGGTCAGGTTTTGACTGTACCCGAGGTTTGTTTTCATTTTACTCTAGATAGAATATTTTTAATCGACTTAAAAAAAGGAGGATGTTATTAATTCGACTGTACCTGTTTTTTTTGTATGTATGATTCTTTCATGACCCACGTAGGTATGTAGGTATATTTATTGGAACGCTGTCTAGCTGGAGGCCAGTCTTACTGGATTTTAACTTGTATCTAGTTTCGACGACCTCTGCTGTCTAGGGTTCGTCATACTAGGTTGTCACAGCAGAGGTCCCGGGTTCGATCTCCAGTCAGGTCAAGATGGAAAATGACCTTTTTCATATTGACGTGGGTTTGGATTTTTATCTATATATTTATTTGTTATAAAATATAGTATCTACACAAGTCGTGAACTTACTTCGGGGCTAGCTCAATCTGTGGGATTTGTCTATACACATTTATTTATTTTGAAAAATCTAGTAATGTGAGGGTGACCGCTCGTGCTTTCACAAGTTAAGGAACCAGCCGAGGTCGAAACCTGGATTGGTGAGTGAGCGTCGCTTGGTAGACGTTGGCTCATATTGGTTCGTTGCGACCAATATGTGAGCGATGTGCTCACATATTGGTCGCCACGAACGATGCGGGCGCTGTGACGGCGGCGCTTGGTAGACTATTTACCGTGGCTACAGCTCGACAGGCCTTACTCATTGGGATGAGTCCAGGGTCCACACATTTTCCCGGGTTAAAAAGTACCTTTGCTAGTTAGGCATAAATCTTGATAATAAGTTAGGTACCTGTATTCTTTTTTAGGGTTCCGTACCCAAAGGGTAAAAACGGGACCCTATTACTAAGACTTCGCTGTCTGTCCCTCTGTCCGTGTGTCTGTCTGTCACCAGGCTGTATCTCAAGAACCACCATAGTATATATATATGTATAGTATATATAGTTGAAATTTTCACAAATTATGTATTTCTGTTGCTACTATAACTATAAATACTTAAAACAAAATAAAATAAATATCTAAGGGGGCTGCCATACAACAAACGCGATTTTTTATAGATAATGGTACGGAACCCTTAGTGCGCGAATCCGATTCGTACTTGGCCGGTTAGAGCTAGTACATACTGGGCGCTCGGCGTCGCGTTGGTCGCGTACACACACCGCTCTTAGGACGGCGTTCTACGCGCGATAGTAAGGTGCGAAAAAAGCAAAAAAAAAAATGGAAAAGAAACGAATCGTGAAACGAAAGCGCGCGATCAAATGTTCAAAAAAATGGCCGCTCATATATCTCAAAGCGCGCAGATGACGCCCGAGCAACGCTCGTTCAAACGAAAAAATGTAAACGCGCGCTTGACACGCGCTTGACCAGCAGCGCGCGCTTGCATGTGTACATTTCTATTGAATTAGGGGTTCTCAAAAAGCGCGTTTTAAAACGCGCAATGTGTACCAATGTGCTTTTATTATATATATAAAAAAAACTAGCTTTCCGGGCGCTGCGCGGGCTGCAAGCAGCCCGCGGTTCATCGTGGGCCTGTTGAGGTAGGCTAAGATATGTTTCCAGTTCAGAAATTGGGTAAGTTTGTATGGAGGAAAATTGTCCTTGTATGGCGGCCATCTTGAATTTCGAAAAAAAACAAAAAACAAATGACGGTCGTCAAATTGCTTATAATCTTCTACATTACGGAAAAAAAATCACACCCCTAACCCCAACCGTTTTCGCAGGCCGTACCCCTTCCACATCAGGTTTCCGCAAATCCTCAAATGTCAGATTTTTCTGGTACTCCATTTAGCACCCTCTATACAACCGCACATCAAACTAAACCCCACCACCCTCGCAACAGTGCAAACAACTATGTCAATGAGTCAGTCAGTGAGTGAGTGGTAATGTAGGTTTATATATTATAATAACTAGCTTTTCGGGCGCTGCGCGGGCTGCAAGCAGCCCGCGGTTTTTCGTGCGGCTGTTGAGGTAGGCTTAATAACATGTCCAGTTGAGAAAATGGGTAAAAACTGAAGTCAGTAAAGGAAACATCATAATATGTGTGGGAGCGGCCATCTTGGATCCAAAAACTGATTGCAGTTTTGAGTTCTGCGGGGTGCTTTACCCCCATGCTCTAAATTTCAGACCCCGACGAAGTCCCAGTGAGACGTTATAAACGAAATAAGTTTAATTTTCTAAAACCCAGACGCCATCTTGGATTCCAAAAAAAAAGTTGAATTTGGATTTTTGAGGTCAAAACACATATAAATATTGATTTTCAGCCAAATCAGAGGCAGTTGACATTTGGCGGCCATCTTGGAATTCAAAATAAAAAATTACGACGCAACGCTTGGTGATGGTGGCTCGGGCTTCGCCCTCGCCCGCAGATCGCCCTTCGGGCTCGCAACACTCGGCCTGCGGCCTCGTGAAAATTACTTGGGGGGGGGGGGGGGGCAAAGGGGGGAGGGGGAGAGGAGCTCGGCCTTCGGCCTCGCTCGGCAGCTCGGCCTGCGGCCTCGCGGTAGGGCTTCGCCTTCGGCCTCCGGCCTCAGGCTGCGCCAAGTTACTTGGAATATTTGTATGAAATTTGTATGGAGGGAAATTGTCCATGTATGGCGGCCATCTTGAATTTCGAAAAAAAACAAAAAACAAATGACAGTCGTCAAATTGCTTATAATCTTCTACATTATGGAAAAAAAATCACACCCCTAACCTAAACCGTTTTAGCAGGCCGTACCCCTTCCACATCAGGTTTCTGCAGATCTTCAAATGTCAGATTTTTCTGGTACTCACTGGAGCACCCTCTATACGACCGCACATCAATCTAAACCCCACCAACCCCGCAACAGGGCAAACAACTATGTCAGTGAGTGAGTGAGTGGTAATGTAGGTTTATATATTATAAACTAGCTTTTCGGGCGCTGCGCGGGCTGCAAGCAGCCCGCGGTCTTTTGTGAAGCTGTTGAAATAGGTTAAAATATGATTCCAGTTCAAAAAATGGGTTAGTTTGTATGGGAAGAAAATGTCCTTGTATGGCGGCCATCTTGAATTTCGATAAAAAACAAAAAACAAATGACGGTTGTCAAATTGCTTATAATCTTCTACATTATGGAAAAAAAATCACGCCCCTAACCCCAACCGTTTTTGCAGGCCGTACCCCTTCCACATCAGGTTTCCGCAGATCCTCAAATGTCAGATTTTTCTGGCACTCACTGGAGCACCCTCTATACAACCACACATCAACCTAAACCCCACCAACCCCGCAACAGGGCAAACAACTATGTCAGTGAGTCAGTGAGTGGTAATGTAGGTTTATATATTATAACTAGCTTTTCGGGCGCTGCGCGGGCTGCAAGCAGCCCGCGGTTTTTCGTGCGGCTGTTGAGGTAGGGTAAGACATGTTTCCAGTTCAGAAAATGGGAAAAAATTGCAGTCAGTAAAGGTAACATCATAATATATGTGGGGGCGGCCATCTTGGATCCAAAATCGGAATGCAGTTTCGAATTCCGCGGGGTGCTTTACCCCCACATGCAAAATTTCAGACCCCTACGAAGTCCCAGTGAGACGTTATAAACGATATAAGTTTAATTTTCTTAAATCCAGACGCCATCTTGGATTCCAAAAAAACTGTCAAATTTGGATTTTTCGGCTCAAAATACATATAGATATCGATTTTCAGCCCAATCGCAAGCAGTTGACTTTTGGCGGCCATCTTGGATTTCCAAAATTAAAAACAAAAGCGGCGCTTGTGGGAGTGGCTCGGGCTTCGCCCTCGCCCGCAGCTCGCCCTACGGGCTCGCATCACTCGGCCTGCGGCCTCGTGAAAATTACTTGGAGGGTGGGGGGGTCATGGGGGGGGGGAGTGGCTCGGGCTTCGCCCTCACCCGCAGCTCGCCCTTCGGGCTCGCATCATTAATTACTTGTTCAGAAATATAATAATCAGAAAATTACTTGAGGGGGGGGGGGGGGTCAAAGGGGGGGGGGAGGGAGCTCGGGCTTCGCCCTCGCTCCACAGCTCGGCCTGCGGCCTCGCGGGGGCGCTTCGCCTTCGGCCTTCGGCCTCAGGCTGCGCCAAGTTACTTGGGGGGCCGTTTGTATGAAATTTGTATGGAGGGGAATTGTCCACGTATGGCGGCCATCTTGAATTTTGAAAGAAATCAAAAAACAAATGACGCTCGTCAAATTGCTTGCAACCCCCTACATTTTGGAAAAAAAATCACGCCCCCAACCCCAACCGTCTTTGCAGGCCGTACCCCTTCCACATCAGGATTCCGCAAATCCTCAAATGTCAGATTTTTCTGGTACTCACTGGAGCACCCTCTATACGACCACACAACAACCTTAACCCCACCAACCCCGCAACAGGGCAAACAACTATGTCAATCAGTCAGTCAGTCAGTGGTAATGTAGGTTTATATATTATAACTAGCTTTTCGGGCGCTGCGCGGGCTGCAAGCAGCCCGCGGTCTTTCGTGGAGCTGTTAATATAGGTTCAAATATGTTTCCAGTTCAGAAAATGGGTAAGTTTGTATAGGGAGGAATTATCCTTGTATGGCGGCCATCTTGAATTTTGAAAAAAATAAAAAAACAAATGACGCTCGTCAAATTGCTTATAATTCCCTACATTTTGAAAAAAAAATCACACCCCTAACCCCAACCGTTTTTGCAGGCCGTACCCCTTCCACATCAGGTTTCCGCAGATCCTCAAATGTCAGATTTTTCTGGTACTCACTGGAGCGCCCTCTATACGACCACACATCAACCTAAACCCCACCAACCCCGCAACAGGGCAAACAACCATGTCAATCAGTGAGTGAGTGAGTCAGTGGTAATGTAGGTTTATATATTATAACTAGCTTTCCGGGCGCTGCGCGGGCTGCAAGCAGCCCGCGGTCTTTCGTGCGGCTGTTGAGGTAGGGTTAGACATGTTTCCAGTTCAGAAAATGGGTAAAAATTGCAGTCAGTAAAGGAAACATCATAATATGTGTGGGGGCGGCCATCTTGGATCCAAAATCGGAATGCAGTTTCGAGTTCCGCGGGGTGCTTTACCCCCCACATGCAAAATTTCAGACCCCTACGAAGTCCCAGTGAGACGTTATAAAAGAAATAAGTTTAATTTTCTAAAATCCAGACGCCATCTTGGATTCCAAAAAAAATATTGAATTTAGGTTTTTGGGGTCAAATTACATATAGATATCGATTTTCAGCCAAATCGCAAGCAGTTGACTTACGGCGGCCATCTTGGATTTCCAAAAAAAAAAAAAAGAATCTGTGCTTTGTGATAGTGGCTCGGGCTTCGCCCTCGCCCGCAGCTCGCCCTGCGGGCTCGCATCACTCGGCCTGCGGCCTCGTGAAAATTACTTGTTGGGGGGGGTCAAAGGGGGGGGGGGGGGGAGCTCGGCCTGCGGCCTCGCGGGGGCGCTTCGCCTTCGGCCTTCGGCCTCAGGCTGCGCAAGTTGCTTGGGGGGCCGTTTGTATGAAATTTGTATGGACGGGAATTGTCCATGTATGGCGGCCATCTTGAATTTTAAAAAATATCAAAAAACAAATGATGCCCGTCAAATTGCTTGCAACCCCCTACATTTTGGAAAAAAAATCACGCCCCCAACTCCAACCGTCTTTGCAGGCCGTACCCCTTCCACTTCAGTTTTCCGCAGATCCTCAAATGTCAGATTTTTCTGGTACTCACTGGAGCACCCTCTATACGACCACACATCAACCTAAACACCACCCACCCGGCAACAGGGCAAACAACTCTGTCAGTGAGTGAGTCAGTGAGTGGTATTGTAGGTTTATATATTATAACTAGCTTTTCGGGCGTTGCGCGGGCTGCAAGCAGCCCGCGGTTTTTCGTGCGGCTGTTCAGGTAGGCTAAGATATGTTTCCAGTTCAGAAAATAGGTAAAAACTGCAGTCAGTCGAGGTAACATCAAACTATGTGTGGGGGCGGCCATCTTGGATCCAAAATCGGAATGCAGTTTCGAGTTCCGCGGGGTGCTTTACCCCCACATGCAAAATTTCAGACCCCTACGAAGTCCCAGTGAGACGTTATAAAAGAAATAAGTTTAATTTTCTAAAATCCAGACGCCATCTTGGATTCCAAAAAAATATTGAATTTAGGTTTTTGGGGTCCAATTACATATAGATATCGATTTTCAGCCAAATCGCAAGCAGTTGACTTACGGCGGCCATCTTGGATTTTCAAAATTTAAAAAAAATTGGACTGCGCTTTGGGAAGTGGCTCGGGCTTCGCCCTCGCCCGCAGCTCGCCCTACGGGCTCGCGACACTCGGCCTCCGGCCTCGTGAAAATTACTTGCGGGGAGGGGTGGGGGAAGGGAGGGGATGTGGGAGTGGCTCGGGCTTCGCCCTCGCCCGCAGCTCGCCCTTCGGGCTCGCATCGCTCGGCCTCCGGCCTCGTGAAGATTACTTAGGGGGGATCCAAGGGGGAGGGGGGAGTGGCTCGGGCTTCGCCCTCGCCCGCAGCTCGGCCTGCGGCCTCGCGGGGGTGGCCTTTGCTTTTGGTTTTTGGCCTCTGGCTGCGCCTAGTTACTTGGGGTGGCCGTTTGTATGAAATTTGTATGGAGGAAAATTGTCCTTGTATGGCGGCCATCTTGAATTTTGAAAAAAATAAAAAAACAAGTGACGGTCGTCAAATTGCTTGCAACCCCCTACATTTTGGAAAAAAAATCACACCCCTAACCCCAACCGTCTTCGCAGGCCGTACCCCTTCCACATCAGATTTCCGCAGATCCTCAAATGTCAGATTTTTCTGGTACTCACTGGAGCACCCTCTATACGACCGCACATCAACCTAAACCCCACCAACCCTGCAACAGGGCAAACAACTATGTCAGTCAGTCAGTCAGTGGTAATGTAGGTTTATATATTATAACTAGCTTTTCGGGCGCTGCGCGGGCTGCAAGCAGCCCGCGGATTTTCGTGCGGCTGTTGAGGTGTGCTAAGGAATATGTCCAGTTGAGAAAATGGGTAAAAACTGCAGTCAGTAAAGGAAACATCAAAGTATGTGTGGGGGCGGCCATCTTGGATCAAAAATCTGATTCCAGTTCCGAGTTCCGCGGGGTGCTTTACCCGCACATGCAAAATTTCAGGCCCCTACGAAGTCCCAGTGAGACGTTATAAACGAAATAAGTTAAATTTTCTAAAATCTAGACGCCATCTTGGATTCCAAAAAAAATGACAAATTTGAGTTTTTCGGCTCAGAATACATGTAGATATCGATTTTCAGCCAAATCGCAAGCAGTTGACTTTCGGCGGCCATCTTGGATTTCCAAAAAAAAAAAAAAAAGACGCTGCGTTTTGTGATAGTGGCTCGGGCTTCGCCCTCGCCCGCAGCTCGCCCTTCGGGCTCGCATCACTCGGCCTACGGCCTCGTGAAAATTACTTGTAGGGAGGGGGGGGGGTCAAAGGGGGGGGAGGGGGAGCTCGGGCTTCGCCCTCGCTCCACAGCTCGGCCTGCGGCCTCGCGGGGGCGCTTCGCCTTCGGCCTTCGGCCTCAGGCTGCGCCAAGTTACTTGGGGGGCCGTTTGTATGAAATTTGTATGGAGGGGAATTGTCCATGTATGGCGGCCATCTTGAATTTTGAAAGAAATCAAAAAACAAATGACGCTCGTCAAATTGCTTGCAACCCCCTAGATTTTGGAAAAAAAATCACGCCCCCAACCCGAACCGTCTTTGCAGGCCGTACCCCTTCCACATCAGGTTTCCGCAGATCCTCAAATGTCAGATTTTTCTGGTACTCACTGGAGCACCCTCTATACGACCACACATCAACCTAAACCCCACCAACCCCGCAACAGGGCAAACAACTATGTCAATCAGTCAGTGAGTGGTATTGTAGGTTTATATATTATAATAATATAATAATATAGAATCGTTGAGTAGATCCCATAAGACAAGTCGCGAACTTACTTTGGGATTAGCTCAAACTGTGTGATTTGTCCGTATATATTTGTTTATCAAAACAAATTGTATTTATTTTATAAATTATAAGACCTAAACCGGCAATTTTCCGAAGACGAAAGCGCGAATATTCGTAGCATAGCATAAGCAAACGCACACGCACACGCATACGCGCACGCGTGCGCTCTAGCTCGTGCACATGCCTGTATTAGTGGCTGCCCAGGTGAGATTAAATTTGAATCGGTAAGTTTCCTGGCCCCAAACTTGCTCACTCGGCTTCGATCGAACTTAGTAAATTACCAGAATACCAATCTAATGACATCTTACTTTCTATCGGGTTTGTTTCGAAGCGGGGCGAGGTCGGCTTTGTATGGGTTTTGGTTCGTACTTTCTTTCGAGTTGCTATCGTGTGCACAATAGGGATATTGACTAAAAATATTTTTTGGCTCAGAGTAGGTAGATTATTATTTTTTCTATTACTAACAAATAATGACAAAGATAATACGCATTTAAATTTCACATGACCCCCAAGATCACCTACGATTTTTAACTAAAGGTGTCTTAAATTATCCCCACTTCGACACTTGGAAGCGTATCTGTATCTTTGTAAAATATTACTTTGCTAACCGAAAAAATATGGGTCCTTTATTTTTGGATAATCTAGTTGACGGACCAAATAATATAATATCTTTTTATCCAGTCCACATCCCTTTTCAGAAATACAAATTTCTTTATGAGCTTTTAAATAATTTATAACTTGAACTTTGTAATTATTTTCTACGGATTATGAATTTTGTTAATGAATATTCAGTAATCATTGATTCTAGCCGCATCGCCTATGAACATAATTTAGATCTCACCATTACGCTAAGCCTGTCCTTTCGGTCTTACAGCCCTGGGCTCTGTGTATACCGTAAGAAATGAAAATGTGATAATGTATCTATTACGTGATATGCAAGCCGTTAGTCTTGGAAATCACCACGGTATAGCTGTCGTCAAGCTATGTCAGATACCTATAGACCAGTACCAGTGTTGGCCAGTTACACAAACGAAAAACAAATACATATGTTAAAACCGAGATCTTATCAGTACTGTAGGTGAAGACAATACACACGTAGGGGTTCCTGTCACCTTACCAGTTTTCCGCCAACCAAAGAAGGCAAGACGGAGGTTAGGTTAATTCTAAAGTTCATTTTACGCGTATAAAGGCCTGGACTTCAGATAGTTTACTATAAAAGCAGTGCATTTAGGCCTTTTAGCTCCACTGCTTAACTTAATTACATTAGATTATTTTTTTGTCAGGATCGTACCAAGTGGAGGTCCATAGTCTCTGCCTACCCCTGTGGGAAACAGGCGTGATGTTATGTATGTATGTATTACATTATCTGTATCTTCTCGCCACAAACGTGTGTGTAAGTGGCCAACACTGGTTGCTTAACGACTGCCATACAATGATGACAGCCGGGGCCAACGGCTTTACGTGCCTTCCAAAGCCCGGAGTAGCTCGGGAAAATTTTATGCCACTTGTGGTCCCACCCAAATGCGGACCACGCCTGATGTTGCTTAACTTGCTAGATTCCTATTTTAACATGTCTTTTTTAAGATGGTGACCCCTTGCCGTACTCCTCTGTCGATAGATATGGGATTGATGTTGTCCTACCCCTAGAAAGTACTTTGTTAGACTTCGACATATATTTTTACATCTTCAATTTGGAATTTGGTATATGTTTAAAACATTTCTACAACATAAATTTTTGTAAAAAGGTAAAATAAAAATATTTGTCCCAGTCCGCTCATATCACGAAAGAAAACACGCGTTCGAGGTTCGTTCGTAGTTTTGACAGCGGTTTCGATACAAAATCAGCGCTCAAACTATCCAAAGTACGATCATTGTATTTGCCGGAATACCAATTGCCTTCTGACAGCGTCAAAAACACGAAAGATGTCGAATCGTAGAATACCGATTCGGGGTTGACAGTTCAAATCATAAGCAAACCCGCGGAAAACTGCTAACATGTTGTCATATATGACAGTAAGTCAAGTCGATTCAAGTTAATTCAACCAGATTCAAGTCGTTTTGTGTGACCAAAAAACGTCTCAGAATACCAATTCGAAACTGACAAGATGCTTTTGTGTCAAAGTTTATAAAACTAATAGCTCAGAATCGCACTGCAGCATGATCGCAATAACTTGAACAGAAATTTGTTAAGAATGTTTCATATTATAGCTTGATAAAACTAGTGATCAAAATCGAAATATCTAACGTTGTTAGAAAACTTTCTAGAGAATAATAAACCATTAGAGTGGACATTATGACAAAATGTTCATATTAAGGGTCCTCCCCGCGCTAGCGACCTTGAAAACACAAAAAAATTAATTTCTCTTTCTGTAAGTGAGATTATCAGAAACCCTCGTACAACTTTTTAGCTAGTATCCTTAAGTTTCATTAGAACCTCGAAAATCATTGAAATAAAATACCCTGAATTTTCCTTTGCAAAAAATACTAAAGACGGCTATTTTTGACTCTTTTTGTAAAGGTTTCTAAACCGGATAGTATTTCAATGACTTTCGAGGTTCTAATGAAACTTCAGGATACTAGCTAAAAAGTTGTACGAGGGTTTCTAATAATCTCACTTACAGAAAGAGAAATTAATTTTTTTGTGTTTTCAAGGTCGCTAGCGCGGGGAGGAGCCTTAACATTTTTGATTCACAGCCGGTTACAAAAAAATCGTTTACAAATTCTAATCTTCTATAAATTAATTGAAATTAATGTTTGTAGGTTTGTCCTTTATGTATTCCTAAACTATTGATCAGATTGTGTCAAATGGTCGTCAAATGGTTACTTACAGCTAAGTTTGCTACCGCTTTCAAAGCGCTAGTGCAGAATAAGCGGTAACAAACTGCACTGCAGCATTTTCTCCAAGGACGTCAACTCACAAATAAATTAATACTTAAAGTTAATGTGGACAGAGAATATATTGTTTGTTAAGTCATATCATAATTTAAATTTAATTTTTAAAATGTCAAAATTTTGAAATAATGTCAAGTTCAGTTTGTACAAAATGTACCAAATTATGAAATTTGCAAGTACCTATATAACAAACTTTAAGAGGGACCCGCGCCAAGCTCAAGCCATACTTTTTTGTCGTTAAGGTAGTCATCGATCCTATAATAAGCCTTCTCACAAAGTACTTTCTTTACATAATTTTTGAATTTTTTGTCTGGCATATCAAGGACAGATTTTGGCAATTTATTATAAAAAAGTATACAGTTCCCCATAAACGCCTTACTAACTGTTTTGAGCATAGACATAGAATTTTTTGTATGGTAGATCTATGGTTTTGAGCCTATAAAACGGGGCAACTAAGTCATTCTTGTTACGTAAGTTTCTTCTAACCGGCAGACGGCATTTTTTAATAAGATAATAGGTTTTAGTCTAGTTTTATAGTTTAATTGCACAACTGCAAATTTGCAGGAGTTATATAAGACACCCACTCTCTACCATGGTATATATTTCAAGGTTAACTGGAAGAGATCCCTGTCTGGGATAAGCCCCCTTTGTAGTGTATAGAGGCGGGCGTGACGGGGGCGTTATCTACTTTTGACTTGTATTTTTGTATCTTGCCTTTATGTACAATTAATATTTTATATAAGGTATATAGGTATCTATATAATATAGGTTATTTTTTAGTATTAACTCCAATTTAATATAATTTTATGAATTAATTAATGCACGTATCATCATCATCAGGTCTTTTTGTCTCCACTGCAGGAGCACGACCCTCTCTGTACTACCAGAGCCACACTCGGCCAGATCAGCCAGAGGACTAGGCCTACACTCTTCTCGCTGGCCAGACGGGTTGGAAAGGTCTCATTGATGTTTATAAGCTTTATTTAGCTTGTATTTCCTAAGTCGCCTTCTACGACATCCACGGGAGGGCTTGGAATGGTCCTATTCTACTCTGCCGGAAACTATAATTTTTAATAAAATAATATCGTCTCTACGCCATCTTTGCTCTTGCGCAATATGCGTCCAACCTCACGAATGTGCGACATTACTCATAGCCTGTCCGAACTCCGACAAACTTACTTTTTTCTTATATCATCGCGAATTCGGTCATTCTGTTGGAACTACTGCAATAGTGCCATATAAATGAGTTATTAGGTTTGTGAATGGCCTCCATTTCTTCCATTATACCGACTGTAGATAAAATTGAACAGATTTGTGAAAAGGACTTTAAAGAGTACAACCAGACTACAAGTTAAACCTGTGAGTTAAACCATTGACTTGAAATTGTGCAAAGAAATCTTAATGGTAAATAATAAATAAATAAATATATAGGGAGAAATTACACTGATTGAGCTAGCCCCAAAGTAAGTTCGAGACTTGTGTTATGGGATACTAACTCAACGATACTATATTTTATAACAAATACATATATAGATAAACATCCAAGACCCAGGACAATTTGAAAAGGCCATGTTCCAACTTGCCCTTACCGGGAATCGAACCCGGGCCCTCTGGGTGGCGGAATAGCATGGTGACCACTACGCCACGGAGGTCGTCATCAATGGTAGAATATTATTTGCTTATACTTGTATAGCAACATAATATCATGTGCTAATGAAATGTTTAATGTCCCAAAGCTTTTGGATATGAGACAATTATTATTTACAATTCTACTCTTCATTAATTACAAACACTAAATGGCTTTTCGTAGATACATTACAAAAGCGTTCTTATAGACGAGCGACTTTCGACGGCCATCGCCGACTGTCGCACGACAAATCGCACCATGGCGACCGCACAACCTTTGCCGACTATTTTCTTTTCGATCACTAGTTTTATCAAGCTATATGAAAGATTTTAAGTTATTGCAATCATGATGATATTCCTCTTAATATTATAAATGCGAAAGTGAGTTTGTTTGTTACCACTTTACGCTTCATCCACTGAACCTATTTAGATGAAATGATATGGATATAGTTTGATACTCAAGGAAGGACAAAGGATAGTTTTTATCCCGAAATTCTCTCGGGGAGCGAAGCCCACGGGCACAGCTAGTCTTAAATTATAAAACAAAGTCGTGTTAGTTACACTATTTATAACTTAAAAATGGCTGGACCCTTTAGACGAAATTTTGTATGGATATAGTTTAAAACCCAGTAGGTAAGGGTATAGGATAGTTTTTATCCTGAAATTCGTACGAGGAGCGGAGCCAGCGGGCACACCTAGTTTTAAATAAAAAATTAAATGCGTTTCAGTTATTTTTAGGGTTCCGTACTAAAAGGGTAAAAACGGGACTCTATTACTAAGTCTTCACTGTCCATCTCTTCACGTCGGATATTGTTTGTCTGTTACCAAGCTGTATCTGAAATGTCTAGCTATCATTAAACGTTTAAACCTGTTATCACCCTGTCTCACCCCACACTCAAGACCATATTCATCTGACAATACACCAGCCCACTTTACACGATTTTTTTGATTATTATACCAATATTTAAAGATAGAGATTATTTCAGCTGGTATTTCAGTCTCATTCTTCATCCTATCCCACAACAAATCATAAACCACTAGATCATAAGCTTGAGACAGATCCAGAAAACATCCGTAGACTGGTGTACCCCTAGATGTATAGTACTTTACAGTCTGCTTAAGGCACAAAATTGCACTTTCAGTTGACAAGCCGGCTCTGAACCCAAACTGAGCATCATCAAATTTAAGATATTTACCTAAGTGCTGGTCAAGCAGACTGTCTAGCCCTTTTGCAATAATACAAGCTAATGATATAGGTCTGTAATTTGCTAACGAGGAACTGTCACCCGTTTTATTCTTTACAACTGGAACCACCAACGTAGACATAAGTTTCTGAGGTAAGTAAGAATGACTAATGCATAGTGTAAAAAGTCAGATAAAATTACAGGTAGCCCATCACCTGCATACTGCAGATGCTCGATGCTTAAACTGTCCTGCCCTGGGGATTTTCCCCTTGTCATGGATTTTATAACTTTACTTACTTCCTCCGCGGTAAAAGTAACTGTTAAGTCAGACAGGGCATTTTCAGCACCAAGCACCTGCTGATCAGGTTTTAGAGGTGACTTTACCCTAAAATGGGCCTGAAATAGATTGGCAATATCTTGTGGCTCATATGCACCCTCCACACTCGCAGGTAGGCCCGCCCCCGGGTTCAGTTTACTGGTAGATTTCCAAAATTTTGAAAAGTTTTTATTATTGTGGTGACTAGCAATAATATCCATTTTTATTTGTTGCTGGTTGTCTTGACACCACTTTAGCTTAGACTTAAAAACTCTTCTCGATTCACACATGTCCCTATAAAGGTACCCACCGAATGGTTTACCATGTAGAACCCAGTTCTGAAAACAAAGTCGAGCCCACGCATGAGCTTCACGGACTTTTTTATTCCCCTACCCCGGGTACGACGCGTACGCTGCTTCTGGTAAATTCGAATTTAGTCACCCAGAGTCCCCCAAGGTCGATATACGTATCGGCGCGCGCAATATAGATGAGTAAATTGATTTCAAACTTTTTTGTGGGTCTCTTAGACCCCACATCAGTAGTTATGTAACTTATTGAAACGTCGCCAAAATTCATATTTTTTATTTTTTTAACAGAAAACGATCAGATAGCCTAAAATGGAGTACAGTACTTCTTCCGGAAGAAAACGCTATACCAATACAGGCGGTGATCCACAATTTCCTAAAGCCAGAAGAGTTGTTGCGCCTAGTGATAGTGATTTTGTATCAGTTATGTCTTCGTGCCTGAACAACCACACAATAATGTGTGGTTCGGAAGTCCCGAAACAAAGAAAAAAAATGCCATACATGCCCCTTAAAACTCCAGAGCAAATCTAAACATGTTATGTATGCAAAAAACATAATACTATGTGTCTTCAATCCGCTAAAGCGATTTGCCCGGATTGTGCGTAAATTGAGATATTTGATGCCTTGCAGTTTTTTATTTCCCATTTAATAATAAGGTTGATTGTTATAAGGTTAATAAGAAAAGTTGTGAAATTTTATAATAAATGTTACTTGGTTCCGTTTGTTGAAAAAATAAAAACTGATTGTGTTGATTCTGATCTCAAGTAATTTTTGTCAATTATATTTTTACTTTTGTTTCATTGATAGATATAAACCTCATTTCAATAAATAAATATAAAAAACTTAATTGATTTTATTCAATTAAGCCTATTTAACGTAAATAATGATGAAACATTACATTAATGCCCACAATTTTTTATTTATACGTATTTGAAGTTGCGGGCCCCACGGACCCCACGTCAGTGCTTACGTTATAAAAAATCCACGTCATCAGCTAAAGGTTAATGTACAGACACACTTTTTTACTAGTTTATTATATCTTATACCTTTAAAGGAGCAATTCTTGTATATTTATTTAGTTATAAATTTCTATGATCTCGGAAAAGGCTTCAACGATTTCGCAGAAATTTGGTATATGGGGGTTTTCGGGAGTAAACAATCGATCTAGATTAGTCTTATGTTTGTTAAAACGTATGTTTTCGAGTTTTCATGCGTTTTTCTTTCCACGGAGAATATGGTCGCTAATTTCGTCCCGCCTGGCGCCCGTCTGGCTCAGCGGTCAACGCGAACCGCTAGAAAGAGTGTTACGGGTTCGAATTCCACTCGGTGACTCACTTTTGCTTTTTTATGTTTAAGTTTATATATAATTTTTTATTGTTTTTAGACAAGTTAAAAAATGTTGTTAATGTTTAAGATGTAACTGAGCAAAGCTTGGTCGCCCAGGTACTGTATACATATATAGATTACGTTTTCTATTTAAAAGGTTATTTTCTTGAAACTTGAATCTTTAGAAAAACAGAGTACTGCAAAGCTAGGTATATTTAACCCTATATTCTTTGCTTCAACAAAACTTTTCTATTTCGAGCCACAAAAGCAACCTCGATGCATTGGTAATGCTATGAAGTCAATGATGTTATGTTAACTCAAGATATTGCTCTACGAACGTATTTCTTTGCAGCATATTTATCAGGTGGATTAAAGACCTTTCCCAAAAAACGTTCGAAGAAAAAAGGTAGGTTTTCCCCATAATCGCCACGCTGGCCAGGCAAGTTGGTGATAGCAGTAAACTTTAAAAAGTAGTTGCACAGATGACACTGCTATCCGTTCTCTAAAGTTGGGCACTGACGATCAGTTTTCCCCGTCAGTTGAACTGACGTCCATCCAAAATTTGATCGTGAATGTGGAATCATCACGCCGGAGTTTTAACTGACGGCGCGCCCGGAAATCCAACCCGGCGGCGCGGCGTTGCGCCAAACTGACCGTGAGTGTGCGATCGTCATTCCAGTGGCGTCAGTCAGTGCGCTCGCAGCGCCCGATGCGGGCGCCCGCGGCTGGGATTGAGTGCAGTAATATTATTCTATGATTGAGTGTGTTTTCATTTATTTCAAAACAGCGAAGTTTTATTATATTATACCTTATACCATGATTTATCTGTTTTCAAATGGCGGCATCGGTATCATCTGGATGTGCCGAACTTATTGAAAAATATAAAAATTCTGAATGTATGTGGAAAGTAATTGCTTCCCATTTTGAAAAAAAATTGACACTACTGCTAATTTGGACAGCGTTTCACAAAAATTTAAATTTCAATACAGATACATTTTCACGTCTATATCCCTGACGAGGTAGACAGAGCCCAGGGCCGTTAGGGCCAAAGGCCACGCTTAGCGGGCGGTGGGCGTTAAGATGGAAAAGGAATCAAAATAGTGATCGGTTGCTAGCCGCATCGCCTATTACCATGATTGGAATCTAGCAAAATCCATTGCTTTCCTTTTTGTTTTTCGATGAATACATGGCAACAAACAGTAGCAGTAAGAATTAATGTTTCTTCTTCCGAGTCAGAATTCATATTTTTTGTTTCGACACAAATAGGCACGTACGTAGCACTACGTACGTTCGCCTCACAGCCCGGCCATTCGAAAACTGAAGAGTCGGAGTGACGCCAGTGAATGGGGAAATCTAGTTAGCCTAAAACCATTTGGAGTGACGCCACAGTTTTATGTCTAAACTGACGGGAAAAACTGATCGTCAATGCCCAGCTTAATATATCTAAACGTTTTATTCTAGTGTCATTTCCGATATTGTATCCATAGAGAGATCCTAAAAATTGTAGTCTGTTCCTATTTTATTTTTATTTTTTGTACAATAAAGAGATAAAATTCTAACTAAAATTATATCATGTTTTAAGAGCGTTAGTGCTAAGAACAAAGAGAAAGAATTCCGTATTAATTTACTATTGAGAGCCGACTCGAATAGGGAGAAGGCGAAGAAAATGGACTAGAAGCTACTTTTAAACTATTCCAGTTGATGCAACAGGGGTTACTTTATAATATAGCTACGATACTCATCCGACAGAGACGTCCTATTTCTATGTCAAACCAAATTAGACTTTATCATCATACAATGATGCTCAATGTTGCATGACACTGAAACATGGATACGCAGTAACGTCCGTCTGGCGTAGTGCTTTTGGAGTAACCCTCCGGATAGCTTAACAGTCTCCAGACACGAGTACATCCGTAGATTTCTTTTTGAATTCTTGAACTTCTCTGGTTTATGCAAGTCGGGCCTTGTTAAATTTTCACGGTAATGCAACCTGACATGATTTGACTCTTTGCTACTTGTTTACTACAATTTGAACTCACCTTTGACACGGAATGATTATATTTGCATTTTTAAATATACCTAGTTACTTGGAAAATTTTGTACAAAATACATGATCCTGAGTAGTAAATGGAAAACTCAACTTGCGACGTTCGCATGTAGGCATGTTTCTACCCATGTACCTAAGGTTTTACGCAGTGGGTAGAAAAACCGGGGTCTGTTAAAACTGATGATAATATCAGTATTTATAAATAAACAATATCTCTTAATCGATAAATTTCAAACTGTATATAAATAGCAACAAAAAATAACTTTGAAATTCAAACAACATTAACATCATCATCATCATCAGGTGTTTTTATCTCCACTGCAGGAGCACGACCCTCTTTGTACTACCATAGCAATATTTGAGACGAGAGACGGATTGGAGAGGTCTCATTGGTGTTTATAAGTTTTGTTTAGCTTGTATTTCCTAAATCGTTCGACATCCACAGGAGGACTTGGAGTGGCACTATTCTTCACCGCTACAAATTCAAATAACATACTTAGATTATTTTTTACGCTTATTCAGAATCGGATTCTATTCTATCTATATTGTTAAAATAAAATGACATAACTATTTCATACCATGACCTCAAATTGATACCTCTCACCTCACAACCACAGTTAACACCCGAGCTGAAAGCAAAACCAAATTGTGACCAGCCTAAATAAATTTGGAGTGTCGATGGGAGTCTACCTGAGTCTAATTTACCTATTTAGCCGGCCCTTTGTGTTGTAGCCGACCCTTTTACAGTCGAATTGTTTAAATGAAATTTTAAAGAGCCATGTCCTTTTGAAGTTATGAAGGTTGAATTCGAAGTTTACGGAGCAAATTAGACAGAACCTGGAGTTCTGCCCTCCGTTTGTGTAACGCCTGAATTCTTATGGCTCTCTGATTTGTCGATTAAGTATGCAGAGTGTTTCAGAGGGGCGAAATAATTATTGAAGACCATAATGCATTTTCAGTCTGCGATATTAAAAATAAAAAAATAAAATAAAAATTTCTTTAATCAGAAAATATATGGGCAAATATGCGAATCCTGTTAACAGGCGATGCGGCTAGCAACCCATCACTGTATTGATTGCTTTTCCATCTTCTCGCCCACCATGACGCTAAAAGTGGCTTTTGGGTCTTGCGGCTCTGGGCTCTGCATAGAGCCGCAAGACCCAACATGCTCTGTCTGCCCCATTAGGGATAAAGACGTGATAGTATGTATGTATGTATTATTCAGACACAAAAAAAGTCCATTTATTGTTAGTACGACAAGAATAACTTTAAAACTATGTTAGTTACCTACAAACTTATATTAATTTAAATATCTGCTTGTCCTACCGTGCGACCTCGGGACCACTGCATGTTCATGTACCCAGTGACGCACTATAGGACAGTCATATTCGACACTTATGACCCTCAGAATATTGAAACAGAACAGAAATTCAACGTTTCTTTTTCATTTATAATTTCGATTGCTCAATTTGTACGGGAGATTTTATTTTTTTTGTATTTGTTTCAGTGTTTTTGGGTAACTTGTATATTTAAGAAACAAACAAAAAAACAATGCACATGAAGGCAGTACCAACGTTAATGTAACCCCCTAACTACATGTGGAGCCTATGGAACTGTTATATAACGTATAAGGGACATACCCGTAATAAATCGAACCACGGGCTATACAAGATCACTATAGTATAAAGTAATTAAAATCACTAAAATACTAAAAATAACTATAAATATAACAATGAACATAACTAAAAATAACTACATAAGTACTGAAATAAAAAAAATTGGCCTTCCCATACGAAAGTTAGCAGCCGCTCGGGCAATTCGTATGAAAATGTAATTTTTTTGTTTTTTGACTGCTATTTTATTATTGTTGTTCTTAGTGATCTAATTAACCTGTGGTTTGATTTACCACGATTATGTCCCTTCCACGTTGTATATTTAATTAACGATATACCAATTAATTGTTGTCAAAACAAATCATCATAATAGTCACATTCAAACAATTAACACTGTAGTAAAACGACACGAGAATTTGCTAACATGTATTAAAGAGGCTGTAAAATATCCCTACAATTTATAATTTGCTCGAAAAGTATAGAATATACAGAACTATAACTTGCTAGAAATAGTTGAATTGCGATGAATACAAAATTTCATCAAAATTTTACAAATTTATCCACCACGAAGAAAATTTTGAGTTATAGAAAAGTAAAACTGGAAAGTTGTTAGCTACAAATTATCGCTTGCATGGATTGAATTTCCTTAAAGTGTTTAGTTCTAAAAACGCGTTGCTTAGACAAAAAACATTTGTGTTATTGATTTTTATATAAAGTGACCGATTATTTAGATATAATTTGATCACTTAAATACATAAGAACATAAGATTCAAGGACCAAGTTTAGAAAAATATTTAGAGTACATGAATAACAGGAATGAGAATCATTAACACTTAATATTAAAGTATATATTTTATTTATTTCTAGGTAGACATTTGTATTTATTTAAGTATATGTGTAATATATGTATAAGTAGTTTTATTGCAGTTTGTGTATTTTATGTAATTTTAATTTTCTTCTCTCTTAATCCTATGTATGAACACGCCTGTATGCCTCTCTTACATAAATATCTCTCATAGGCCTACTAGAAGAGATCTCTTTTGAGATAAGTAGTGCCTTTGTACAACTTTTGTCTTATGAATTCTTTGTATACATTTTTCGCGTGTGCATAAATTAGTAAATAAAATAAATAAATAATAAATTAGATAAACAAGTACCTAAGTAATATAATGACATAAAATTAACTATTTCAGCGCATATTTAGAATAGATCCCTAGGTATTCTTTATGCCTCATTATCTTCGTCAGCAGTCACAGATCTGAAGGCAAAGCAGCCGGTACATTCTACTTTTTTATTAATATTGGTATGGAACTATAACACAATGTTTGCCGTGTGGTTTCCGGCAGAGTAGAATAGGGCTACTCTAAGTCCTCCCGTGGATGTCGTAGAACGTAAAATAGGAAATACAAGCTAAACAAAGCTTATAAACATCAATGAAACCTCTCCAACCCAGCGAGGAGAGTGTAGGCCAAATGCCTCTGGCTGCTCTGGCCAAGTATGGCTCTAGTAGTACAGAGAGGTGCTCCCGAAGTGGAGTCAAAACACCTCATAATGATAATGATGATAAGACAAAGTAAATTCAGTTCAATTCTGTTTTCTTTTTATTTTTTAATTTGGGTGTGAAACGTGCGACTCAAATAGATAAAAGCCAAAGTTACAGCCATTGGCCCTCTTGAATGCAAATACGAAAACAAGTTACACACACAACGCTTAGAAATGAAACTCAAATAACCGTACCCTCATTTAAGGGTTACATACAGCTGAGATAATTGTAAAGCAAATAAGTCTTTTAAGTCAGATTTCTCGAATAAATATGTGCGAATTTCAGCTGTGTCAGTGAGCTTCCACATGAGATGAAGGTACAGGAAGGTAGCAGAGAGCGACAGAGTAAATACATTGATACCAAAATTACCAAATAACACAGTTGTTGTCAGAAGCTCAACTCAAATCAACATTATGCTGAGAGGAGGCCATTTTGATATATTCACGAATATTTTAATTGTAATAGCTAGAACTGTAATGTTATACGTATCATAATTATTGTTAAATAGTGTTTGTGATACATCAAATAAATTATTTTTGTTTTTATTCTTCCTTTTACAGAATTAAGAACGTTTATTACTGGATTTTACTGATTATTATTACAGCATTAATAAAAAATATATACAATTAGACAAATAATAAACAAGTATAAGTTTTCTAAACGTGCTTTCAGTGTGAAATGAGGAAGGAATGCGTGAAGAATTAACAAATGGAATTTAGAAATGAAATTTGATGAATAAAAAAATGAGGTGCGTCAGACGCAGTAATTCGCATTATGGAGTTTTAATTTAACATCTTTACAAATATACACTTATGTCGGTTATGGAGCGATCATATCCCATCCATATTCCTTGTTAGGGCTCAATTGCCTGTTTGGTGGTTGCAAGTATGACTGACATTCATCATCATCATTTCAGCCGCATAACGTCCACTCCTGGACATAAGCCTCTCTCAAAGATTTCGAAAATGACCGATCAAGAGTGGCCTGCATCCAGCGCTTTTCAGCGACCCTGGTCAGGTTATCTGACTACCTTGTAGGTGGGTGCCCTACCCCCTTTTTGCCCGATCGACCATCGGTTCGTCACGCTATGTGTCCTGCCCACTGCCACTTCAACAAGCTAATCCGGTGGGCTATATCAGTGACTTTTGTTCTCCTACGGATTTCCTCATTTCTGATTCGATCACGTAGGGAAACACCGAGCATAGACCTCTTCATAGCGCGTTGAGTGACCTTAAGCCTTCTTTTGAGACACATAGTAAGGGACCACGTTTCAGAGCTATAAGTCATCACTGGTAACACAAATTGGTTGTAGACTTTAGTCTTGAGGTACAGAGGTATTTTGGACGAGAAGACACTGCGTAGCTTCCCGAACGCTGCCCAGCCGAGTCGGATTCGTCTAGAGACCTCTTCCTCGAAGCTGGAACTTCCTGCCTGGATCAATTGACCCAGGTAGATATACTGGTCTACAACTTCAAGGGTGGAGCTCCCAACATAAACCGGTAGGGGCGCAACATGGACATTCGACATTACTTTCGTTTTGTCCATGTTCATTTTAAGGCTCCTCCCCGCGCTAGCGACCTTGAAAACACAAAAAAAAAAATTTCTCTTTCTGTAAGTGAGATTATTAGAAACCCTCGTAAAACTTTTTAGCTAGTATCCTGAAGTTTCATTAGAACCTCGAAAGTCATTGAAATACTATCCGGTTTAGAAACCTTTACAAAAAGAGTCAAAAATGGCCGTTTTTAGTATTTTTTGCAAAGGAAAATGCAGGGTATTTTATTTCAATGATTTTCGAGGTTCTAATGAAACTTAAGGATACTAGCTAAAAAGTAGTACGAGGGTTTCTGATAATCTCACTTACAGAAAGAGAAATTAATTTTTTGTTGTTTTCAAGGTCGCTAGCGCGGGGAGGAGCCTTAAGGCCCACTTGTTGGAAAACTTGATTCAGGTCTCCGAGCATAGTACTTAGGTCTTCCATCAATTCTGCTATGACAACGATATCGTCGGCAAATCGAAGGTGAATGACATACTAATGATGATCATGTTGATGCCAAATCCTTCCCATCCCAGAAGCTTGAAGGTATCTTCCAGTTCAAGATCAGAGACAAGAATGGAAGATTATTAGTTGGGTTACAGAGTGTAGTAGATAGATGGAAGGAATATTTTGAAGGACTGTTTGAAAAAGATGAAATGAGAGTACCGGAGCCTGAAAATGACGCACAAGAGAGTGATATGCAAAATTATGGATGAAGTAGTGAAAGCATTAAATAGTATGAAAATGGGAAAAGCTGGAGGGTATGATAGGATTACTGTCGAAATGCTGAAGGCTGGACAGGGCATAGTAGCAAGTCAGTTGTGTCACCTTTTCAATCTTTGTTTTAAAAACTGTGTGGTGCCAAAAGATTGGTGCAATGCGGTAATTGTACCGCTGTATAAAGGAAAAGGTTCACAGCAAGACTGTAAAAACTACCGAGGCATTAGTCTTCTCAGCGTTGTCGGCAAATTGTATGCAAAGGTCTTGATAGAAAGGGTGGTGAAAAATACAGAAGAGAAGTTATGGGATGTACAAGCGGGATTTAGAAAGGGTATGGGATGCACGGATCAGGTCTTTTCTTTAAGATGCATTTTAGAGAAGCTTTTGGCCAAAGGTCGAAAAGTCTATTGCATCTTCGTAGATTTAGAAAAGGCCTATGACAGAGTGGTGAGAAATGAATTGTGGTCAACATTGTCTGCGTATGGGCTGAGCAGCCATCTGATCCGAGCACTGAAATCTCTTTATAGGAATTCCAGTGCTTGTGTCAGAATTGACGGCGAATACACAGACTGGTTTAACATCGAAAAAGGTGTTAGACAGGGATGTGTAGCGTCGCCTTGGCTGTTCAACTTATTCATGGACAGTTGTTTGACAGATTTGAAAGATGATGAATGTGGTGTTAGAATGGATGAGTTATTAATCAAATGCCTTCTCTATGCCGATGACCAAGTAATACTTGCGGACTCAGAGGAGGAATTACAGAAGATGATAGCTGTTACGAATGATGCATTAGAGAAAAAGGGTATGAAAGTTAATGTCAGTAAAACCAAAGTTATGGTGTTTGAAAAGGACGATAGTGCAACAGAATGCAATATTTTAATAAATGGGGTGAAAGTTGAGCAAGTGAAAGAGTTTGTATACTTGGGATGTATGTTTACAAGGGATGGTAAGCACGAGGGTGATGTTGAAAAAAGAGTGAATGCGGGTAACCAAGTGAATGGAGCGTTGCATTCCTTTATGAGCAGTAGGAAGGTATCAGACAAGGCACGTCTCGCTGTTCATAAAGGAGTACTGATACCTACTTTAATTTACGGTAGTGAGAGTTGGGTATGGCAGAGAAAGCATGAAAGTAGAATAAATGCAGTTGAAATGCGAGCGCTGAGGAGTATGTGTGGTGTTACTTTGAAAGATCGAATACGGAATGATGCCATAAGGGAGCGGTGTGGAGTAAAAGAGGATGTTGTGACAAAAATAGAGAAAGGGATGTTAAGATGGTTTGGGCATATAGAAAGGATGGATGAAAAGAGATTGACGAAAAATATTTATATGACGAATGTGAAGGGAACAGTAGGAAAAGGTCGGCCTCGGCGAACTTTCTGCGACCAAATTGCAGACGTTCTAAAAAAAGGAGAGGTAAAAAGTACCCGTAACCGAAGGGCATGTATGAAGAGATTGATGAGTTTAGATGAAGCAAAAGAGGTTTGTCAGGATCGTAGCACGTGGAGGTCCATAGTCTCTGCCTACCCCTGCGGGAAACAGGCGTGATATTATGTATGTATGTATGTATCTTCCAGTGCAACTGTAAACAGTTTCGGAGATATAACGTCTCCCGGTCTTACAACTGTATGCAGTGGAATTGCCCTCGTGCATTGCTCCTGTACTCGGAATGACATAGTGGCGTTACTGTATAAGCACTTCAACACTTCGATATACCGATAGTCAATAGGCATTGGGTACGCGCTTTCAGAGCTACTTCTTGCTTATTCCCCATTTATCCGTGCAAGTAGTACTTATTAAAAATCCTTTATCTTATTCTTTTTCGCCAGCCAAGCGTGGTGAGTATGGCAACATTCCCCATTACTGTAGGAAGCCTTGATAACCCTTAAAACTATTTTATAAACTAAAAACGTGAACCTTTTTTTCGTACATTTGAGAAAACGGCCACTTTTGGCAAATGTGCGAAGAAAAGCTAGACGTTTCAAGGCAGCAATGGACCCCGAAAAATTCATGCATCCCTGAGATATACTGCACTGTACCATCTTTATGTAGAAAAGCAGTTCAACTCTGTAATGTCCACCCGTGGTCTTTACGCACATCCCTTATGAGTATCTAATATTTTTTTTAATAAGTAAGCAACAAAATAGTTTACGAGCAATAAATAAATAAACATTTTTTTAAATAAAAAAGATTGTTTATTTATACTCTCAACACAATCTTCAAGATGTGAAGTATTATTTTAAAAGTTGCAATAGGTATAAACATACATATAAACAAACATTTTAGAGAGAGCAAAAAATGTACCATTATTTCTAGCTCTCTCTAAAATAATCCCGGTTGCACCCTCTATGATGTTTCGATGCCTGGGGCCCATTTCACTTTTTTTTCTTTTTTGAAATATCGTTCCCCCTACGCAAATACAAACGTACGTGAATGTCTTTTATATTATGTTCACCAAAACTACTATCTGTGTGTCCCAAACCACTCGTGCGTACTCACTTGTTATCCCTATAGAGCGAATTAACAATTGAAACTAGAAATTAATTACATCTAGTGGGCTTATAAGACCCTTTTTACGAGGGTAGTTTGCGACCCGACAACTTGTTATATAATCCTTCGTTATAACGGAAAAATTAACTGTTATACCGGTGGATGGTAAAGCAAAAAGGTTATATCGCTCGATAGATATTTACGGAAATAAAAACTTAATTTTTCATTGAAAATTGACTAATTAAGTTTAATTTGGGTATTGATCCGAGCATTATAATGCTGTATAAATTAATAATTATAATTTGTCATTATAAATAATTCTCGGACTAACGTTTATGACAATACTGGGTTCAAAGTATTGTCTGTCCAAAACAAGAACATTTATGTATAATTCTATAGTTTGAAATAATGCTTTTTCTCATAATCATATTTTATCGTAATAAAATTAAATATAACTTTTTCCACATAACTTTTTTAGTATAATTAGATTTGTCATAAATACTCATTGTCATAAATAGTGATAATCATAATAATTTTATCATAATGTTATTACTCATAATGTTTTTAAGTATAAATTTAATTTTGATATAATTATTTATGAATTCAATTTAGGCCTTTACCCAACAATGGGATCTAGCGGGCTTCACAATAATATTTATAAATTTATAAAATGTGAGAGACAGTGACTCATTTCAATGTAATTTAGTCACTAAATACGTAGGTACTTAATACTTTTGCCCTAAACTTAAGTCGCTCGCTCGCTTACGTTTTGGTCACAGGAAACCTAACAAACCTAACCTACACTCAAAGCCTACGGATAAATTGTTTTAGTGTCTGTGTTACTATCGCCCTAAGTTTGAGGCGCTCGCTCGCACATGTTTTGGTCTCAGGTAACCCAACAAACCTAACCTACACTCCTTGAGTAGAGTAAAAAAATATGACTATAAAAAATATGAACAAAATAAATTATGTTAAACTATGGTTATGACCGTAAGAGTTATGACAAACCAATTTATGAAAAAGTAAGTATTATAATAATATATGTTTATCCCTACAGAAGCATTATATTACAAAAAACATTATGTGAAAAAAATATATGATAAAAATATTATGAGAAAGGCATTATGACAAACCATATTACGATTAATACACTTATGAGAAAGAAGAGGATCCCTTTCATGGGATACAGCCTGGTAACAGACAGACGGATGGACGGACAGCGTCTTTGGGTACGGAACCAGATGTAGATTAGCAATCTCAGCAATCTCAGCTTTGCGGTTAGAGAAAACAAAAAAATCTTTTGTGGGACTCGGCTTGCGCCTCTATAATAAAATTCCAGATAATATAGTAGCATTACCATTATCTAAGTTTAATACAGCCGTTAAAAATCATTTATTAAAAAATGCGTATTATCATGTAAATGACTATTTGTCATCATCTGAGAAAAAATCTTGGAAGTACGAGTAGTTGGCTGCAAATTGTAATTGTCTAATTTAAATGTATAGCTTAAGTGTAAATCTGTATTGTAATTGTAACATAGCCCATCAGGCTGGGTAGGGACCAATACTGAACTGGGTTTCTTTCGGCGTAATCTTCCCAGCAGTGGTCGTTCCGAAACTCTAGTAGTTTTTAGCTTTTGAACGAAAATAATATTTATTTAAAAAATGACCTTCAATAAGAGATAAATTTATCCTACATTGAATAAAAAATTTTGACTTTGACTTTGACTTTGAACTCTAAAAATGACCTTCAATAAGAAATAAATTTATCCTACACTGAATAAAAAAATACTTTGACAGTTACACTTCTGGGTGAACTACTAGTTACTAATTTATATTAATAAAACAGTTCTTTAGGCACATAAAAACAAACCGAGTTCTTACGCATCCGCCTTTATAAGGTTATACAAAACTTTTCATTGTGCTCCAATAAGTCGAATCCAGTGGGTGAGTTTAAATTCAAAGTAACAAGTTTTTATATTGTTGCAACAAAATGAGTTTTACTCTCTAAGGGCTACCACTTATTTTTATTTATTAAAAATAATTGTATAACAGTCAATATAACATGAACATAATATAACAAAAAGACGGTATAAACGGTGAATTACTTCAAAAGAGATCTCTTCCAGTCTACTAGAAGACCAGTAAGAATCACAATTTATTTCGTTTAAAAGCTATCGTTGTTCGTTTGAAGTATTTAAATTTTGTGTCAGATTTTTCAAGCTGTCATAATTCATAGTTCGAAGACTGCCATATAATTATGAAAGCCAGGACCGGTTCTTTTGATTCTATCAGATTTTCTTAATTCTTATACTTTGTTAAAGTTCTTAATTCTTAAACAATCCGCTAGATGGCAACAAGTCAAATCAGACACTTTCTTGTACACGTCAAAACAAATATTTTCATACAAAGATTTGTATGAAATACAAAAGCATGGCGTTATGCTTTTTCGAAGTCAAATAACGCTCATGTCAATTTTTCTGCATTAATAAATCTAAAATCATTTTGAAAATATGGATATGATCAATAAAAAGACACTATTTTGTGACGTTTTATTTTATGAACTGTACCGAATAATTTATTTTTGATCTAGTCATTTACCGAAATATATAGGTTTGTTAGATGAATTGGTCTGGTATAAAAGAGAAAAAAATGCTTCTTATTCCGTAAATAGTGTTATTGACTCCAAGAAACTATGACAAAACGGTAGGGTATTTCATACGATAGAAAACGTATGAAAAATGTTTGATTTGCCTTGTTGGAAACTAGTGGATTGTTTTTTTCTACGCGGGTAACGACTAGTTACTCATATAACAAATGCGATGGGCCGGTGGTAGCCTTTTCACAAGTTAAGTGACATTGAGCGTGTTCCGCATTTGGATGGGTATCCATAACGTTAAGTTTTAACATGGAAAATTGCTATTAAGACCCTTATTTGACTTGAACTTTGAAAAATTATGACGTCACGCTTTCGTATTTCAAAGAAATCCCATAGAAAATGTTTGTTATGACGTTTAGAAAAAAGTATCTGATTTGACTTTTTGTCATCTAGCGGGCGTACATCCACCGATGAAGAACAAGAGTTAGCTAACAGCATCATTATAAATAAATATATATGTCGAAGTTGACAACCCTATGCACTCGAAAAACATTACCATTCATTCGTTTTATTGGCTAGCCCGTCTATATTTACATACGATCAAATACTTGCACAGTGAAAGTTTGACTGGGTACGTAAAATCCACATAAAAGTGCTTTTCAGCGAAGTTTCTAGTTTAATGTAGCTTATTTACTCAACAATTTGCATTGAAATACCTAACTAATATATTTTTGGAACTATTTACATGCACTTTATATACACTTAGAATATTTTTATTTTTGTAGGAACATTGTTCTAATAAAGTCCAAATTTCCAACTGCTATGGCGTTAGTATTGCGCTTAGTGCCTCAGACAGGGCCTGAGACATTTCCCTTCAGGCGAGTGAAAGCACAGGCGAGTGGTTACTTTTTATTTTATTTTGAAATACTATACTAGTAGGTTGGGTAGGTAATCAGTTTGTAGTTAAATCTAATTTAATTAAAATTATCTATTTAATTGTAAATGACATTACATTGTCAATACTAAATAAAAATAAAAATAATTATACGCCTACAAAATGTGCATTCATATAAAAAAATCTTATAAAAAAATCCATACACAAATAACTTTCACTATCACAAAATTTAAGCACCATTTGAGAAATACCAACAAAATAAAATTAACTACACCTAGAACAAAACATGAAAAGAGAAATATATTATACGAGTATGAAAGAGCAAAAATGTGTAATGACTTACCTAATGATTAAAAAGACTCTAAAACTTTGACTTTGTTTAAAACAAGGCTGAAAAAATATATTTAAGCAAAATATTGTTAATAGATTTATTTTTTGCATAACTACACTGTTTTAATGCATTCAATTAGCTAGTTTTAGACTCATTATAAGTGAATTAGGGTATTCTTTATGAGTCGATAACCTACTATTGTGTGCCTGAAAGGGCAAACTGTTGAAACATAGATACTTATCTCATTATGTATCATCTTTATAAAACCAGCTGTGCAATAAGTAATTTTTGATTTTGATTTTCTACCTAAGTACTTGCTATACGCATATCATAATCCTGGTATCGGCCGCTTTTTGACTAGACTCCGGCACCTAAAAGGTACCATTGAAGGTTGATGTGTGTATATAAATTGTGACATTCTTAATTCCGATCAGATAAAGAATATAACATAAAAAATATTGTTGTGTTATAACAATATATAAAATTTATAAAATACTACATTGATATTACTAGTATCCCGTGACCAAAGGGCTGGTAAATATCTGACTCAAAGAATCAGCATTGCCATACAACGTGGCAATGCTGCCAACCTTTTGGCCACGTTGCCGAGGGTCAATATTTTAGTCATCATCATCATCATCATCACTTTATTTTTGAATATTTATTGATAAACTGGACAACTTAGCCTTGCCATACAACGCGGAAATGCCGCCAGCCTCTTGGGGACTCTGCCTGTTGAAGGTGTCGATCTGGGAACGATTTTTTATATAAATTGATGTTTTTATTTTAAGTAATAGTTTTAATTTATAGAATAGCTTTTAGTTTAACGTAATTTCATTATTATTAGATATTATTGTTACTTGTTATTTTAATTAAGTATGAGTTACTTAGAAGTTTAAGCAGTTTTCATTTAAATGTTAATAAGTTTGTATAGTTTAAATTAAAATAGTACTTACTACTTATATTAAATTATTTAATGCTCGTAAATGCATTTAGTTATTAGAAACACACACGGCCCTTCAATTCTGGCAGGCGTTTCAATCGATCAAACTTATCCACCCATAAATTTAGCAAACAATTTTACCTCACGTTGCATGAGTCGGGAAAAATTAGATTTATAGTCTCGACGTGTGTTTCTCGGCGCTTCTTCTCCGCCATCAATCTTCTCTTAGTGAAGGCTTTAATTAAATTTGCCACCGAGTTACTCATCAAACGCTGATGTGGAATTAACTAAACATGCCCATTTTTCTTGTACCTACCTTATGTTTTGTTTGTTTTACGTTTGTGTGTCTATCTTTCTTGTACGCATCAATTTTTTTGCTGTAGTATAATATACGACAGCAAAAAAAATTGACTTCAGTGTTGGCCATTTGCATATGCAACGTCATTTTTTTTGCTGCCAAAACACATCTGTCGCTGCTACTTAAGACTGTCGTATAAAAAGACAGTCTTCTAAACTTCTGAAGTGTAGACAAACTTAAGAAATTTTAATGCCATTTGTACCTACCAATGATAAATGGTTATCCATGAAATCATTTCAACAAACAAACTGAAAACTGGAAACAATACTCCATCAGCAAAATTAAAAGGGAACAAAAATGGTGTCAACCTATCGCGTGGAACCGAATACATTGACCCAGACGTTGCGGCTTGCATATTAACTCATGTAAATAAATCACACAGAAGGCGATGTCACAATACGTCCCAATTAGAATCAACCTCTATTGTGAAGCTAAATCTAAGTTTAAATTGTTCTGCATTGAGGATATGTCGAGTTTGTCACATATTCGTATCCTTCCTTGTTGAACTTTATGCCTGTCTCTTTAATCTATGAGCTGTTTAGCGGTCGCCGATGATCGTCATCTGTCGCTTATAGGCGCCGACGGCCGCGAGACACATGTCGGCGAAAGCCGGTGACGGTCGGCCGTCGGATGTCGCGGGCATACTCTGTTCACACGTTATGAAACAAATGATTCAACCGTAAACGTGAAAGCATGCCGATCCATCCACCCATCCCTATATAAACATAATTATTACTCTTCCTGGTCACTAGATGGCGCTTTAAGGCAATAATCAAAACATTAAAATCTTTTTTCCTATTATTTAAATAAAATATGAAAGGCAATAAATATTTTCAAAGCATATTCAACACCTCCGTTGTCACTTTTTTGCTAGTCGTGTGTCCGGCCATCTCTGTGAGCCTACCTTGCACTCCAGTTCGCCTACTTACTTTCCAATAGCTTCTATGGCTTTGGGTATCTGTTACGTTAGTAATTATATTATCATTGGTGAAAGCAATGATGATTGCCTAGCCTGGCGGCGTCTTTCTCGATTTTTCTTCTCTATTTTGCAAGATATTTGGTTGTTATTCTGTTGGCATGCATATCATTCGCGGGTACGCGAGAACCAGCCACAATTTTTTGCATCTTTTGCCCGGGCGGTGAAGGAATCTCAGTTTGATTTCTTTGTACCAGTAATATGGTACTGATTTATTCGCTGAATTCGTTGCACCTTAAGCCGTCTACAGTGTTAGTTTCGAATTACGCCGATATATTAGAGCTATATTATCTTTGGCCGAAGTGACGCACGTTGTTGTGAAATTTTACAAACAACACTACTTACACAATGGAACCAAAAGTGTAGTTTCTGATTCATTTTTCCTCACATACGACTTGCGGAAGGAATTCCACGGTTTTTCCAAGACTCTACAGCGTGAGGTTATCGTAAAAGATGTAAAAAGATTTCTTCAGGGTCGGTAATACGCATGTAGTAATCTTGGTGTGGCAGGTCTACATTATTTACAAACAGTACTTCTCAATGCAAAGAAATTCCAAATAAATTACGCAGCTCATTTTACGCGACTTACAAGTCAAAAAAAGACTAGCAATATTTAAAATAATATGTTGGAGGTTAAAAATCTTTTTGTTTACGATTTCATGCCAAAGGGCACTAAGAGCAACATCGTTCTGAAAATATTTGTTTTTTATGTTTAAAAAAACAATTTTTAGTATGTTTTGTTTTACTAGTATGTACTAGTCGTTTACAAATAAACAAGCAATTGTGCAAGTTGAACTCACGCGTAAAAGGTTCGGAACGACGTTAAGTTTTATTAACACTTTGACTGTCAGCATTGCAGATAGAATAGATTTTTATGTCAAGTAAAGTCAAGTATTAAATTGTCAATTAATTAAAAAGAAATCTAATTCGCAAATCATATACATTGTTATCTGTAAATGGCTCCCGTATTAGTTTTTCAATACGTTTAAGGTGACGCATTGAAGATTTTGCTTGCAAGGATATCGATTTTTCTCAACAATGGCTAAAGCGAGCAAAATAACATTTAACATCAGGATTCATCATATCTTTGACTTTATGTTGTCCATTGCAAAACACGATTGGTTAAATTTTATAACACAAAATAATTAATCAAAAAGACCTCTATAAAACTAGAGATTCCAATTTTACCGACATTTAGAAGCAATTTAAGGTTCCAAAATTTCTACATATATTAATTGAAACCTACACTATAATTGACACATATGTCATATGAAATATATTAGTAGTTTAAAAGTTATGCAACAAAAACTATTTTGTCGCATACGCCCTTTCCGTTTTCCGCGGGTTTTCTATGAGAAATCGACCCCCCCTCGTGCCCGCGCAGTCCACTTGCGGGATGCGGGGTACTGGGAGGAACTTCAGACGCAGCGTCACCTTAAAAAACAAATACCTAACTACTACGACCTCTCACAATGTATACGTCGGAGATTGGAAATTGGTTTCCTTTTCTTATTATTTATTTCCACGCAATATATCCAAACGCGATCGAATGCGAACGCGAAGCAGCGGTGCAACTATCCGAATGCCGGTCATCGCGCGATCCACGCTCGACCTATAGGAGCGTGCTGCTGGTCGAGGCAGCCATTGTTGTTAGTCATTCACGAAATAAATACGAATCGAGGCGGAGAATGGCTTGCGCGTCATACGATTTCTATAATGCTTTGCATTTATGCTATGATCATAAAAACTAGGACGTAATTACAAAGTGCAAGGAGAAAGTAGTAAGCTGCAATGGGCGGCGGCTGTTTTGAGTGGCCGAATACCTGAGCGGAGTGATGGAGCCGGTTGTCCTAGCGACAGAACAGGACAGTTATTCAATCTCGTTTAAATCACAGTCCTACATGCACAACTCTCTTATGATTTCTGTGTTTAGCGGTGGGCCTGGCCATGACTCATTCAATTATGATTATTGTAATAGATGTGGATCAGGCTTTTAAACTTAGAGCTTTGTGATATGAAAGATATCCAGTCAAAGTCAAAGTCAAAGTCAAAAAATTTTTATTCAATGTAGGATAAATTTATCTCTTATTGAAGGTCATTTTTTTTAAATATTTTTTTTAGTGCAGAAGCTAAAAACTACTAGCGTTTCGGAACGACCACTGCTGGGAAGATTACGCCGAAAGAAACCCAGTTCAGTATTGGTCCCTACCCAGCCTGATGGGCTATGTTACAATTACAATACAGATTTACACTTAAGCTATACATTTAAATTATACAATTACAATTTGCAGACAACTATTTCCAAGAATTTTTCTCAGATGATGATAAGTAGTCATTTACATGATAATACGCATTTTGTAATAAATGATTTTTAACGGCTGTCTTAAACTTAGATAATGGTAATGCTACTATATCATCTGGAATTTTACTATACAGGCGCAAGCCGAGACCCACAAAAGATTTTTTTGTTTTCTCTAACCCCAAAGCTGTGATGGCTAATTTATTTTTATTTCTCGTGTTAATACTATGAATATCACAATTTCTCTTAAATGAGTGTATATTCTGACGCACATACATAATGTTCGCATAGATGAATTGCGAAGGGAGGGTCAAAATATTTATGTCTTTAAATAGTTCCCGCAAAGACTCTCTAGCACCTAATTTATATATAAATCTGATAGCGCGTTTTTGTAAAACAAATATGGTATTTATATCTGCAGCGTTACCCCATAGCAATATTCCATAGGACATAACACTGTGGAAGTACCCAAAATATACCAAACGCGCTGTATCAACGTCAGTCATTTGCCTAATTCTTCTAACCGCACAGGCCGCAGAGCTAAGTTTTCCAGCTAATTTTTGAATATGGGCACCCCATTGCAACCCTGAATCAAGCGTTATTCCCAAAAATGTTGTGTTATCAACCATATCTACTGCTTCCTTATCAATAAATAATCGTGTTGGAACTTTTGTAACATTTGGTAAGCAGAACTTTACACATTTCGTTTTTTTTGCATTTAATACTAAATTATTTGCTGTAAACCAATCCAACACTTGCGACAATATATTATTCATCTCATCAGAGGTGTCAGTTTTCCTATCTACGCTGAAAACAAGGGAAGTGTCATCAGCAAAAAGTACAGCCTTACAATCTTTTACATAATATGGTAAATCATTAATATAGATCAGGAACAACAAAGGACCCAAGATAGAACCCTGGGGCACACCCATCACTACGGTTGATCCTTCAGATTTTACTTGATTTACACTAACTTTTTGAATTCGGCTACTCAAATAAGATTCAATCAATTCAAGAGCCTTCCCTTTTATTCCGTAGTGCTCAAGTTTGGAAAGAAGGGTTTTGTGGTCTACACAATCAAAGGCTTTGGAGAGGTCACAAAAGACACCAATTGCATTCTGACAACACTCCCAAGCATCATAGATGTTTTGTAATAGTGCAACACCTGCATCCGTTGTTGATCGACCCTTAGTAAATCCATACTGATCACCATGGAACAGACTATTTTTGTTTAAAAATCTAATAATTGGTTAAAAATTATCTTTTCGAATATTTTGCTCAGTGCTGGCAGAATAGAAATGGGACGGTAATTTGTTGGATCATTTCTGTCACCAGTCTTAAATAGAGGGATAACTTTACTTAACTTCATCATGTCAGGGAAAGATCCCGCGTCTACACATTTATTAAATATGGAAGCTAAGTAAGGCGCAATTACATCTATAATATTACTTATAACGGATACAGAAATGTCCCACAAATTACCAGTTTTTTTATTATTCAAGCTTTTAAAAGTATCAATGATATTTTTAGGTGTGACGTATTTGAATATTAGCCTATCTTTACATTTAGGTACGCAATTGGTTAATAGCTTTTTTGATTTCCTAGATGAGGACATTAGTGGGGCAGTTGTATTTAGGGGAATGTTTGTGAAAAAGTTCTCAAAGTATTGTGCGACATATTCACTAGTGTCTAGAACCTTATTGTTAATGTTTAACTCAATTTTATTTACTCGTTGCTAGTTTTTCCCGGTTTCAGTGTTAATAATATTCCAGGTTGTCTTTATTTTATCTTTAGAATCTAGAATAGCTTTCCTGGTGTATAACGACTTCGCGCATAAACATACTTTTTTAAAAAGCTTTGAGTAAGTTCTGACGTAATTAATGAAATTAGGTGTTTGGTTATAAGCTTTCATAGCTAATAATTCATATAGCCTATTCCTACTAATATGAATCCCTGTGGTAGCCCATTCGCTAAACTTTTTCCGATTACGTTTCTTTCCCTTTTTAAGTGGAAAATTATCATTAAATTCTGATTCAATCACACCAAACATTTTATTATACAAAATATCCGGATCATCCCGAGTTTCTTCAATTAACGGTAATTTTTTCGAAACTGTATCCCTAATTTTTTTAATTTTATCTTTAGTAATAGCTCTGTAGGTTATTTCAGGTAATTCTACTTCTACTGCGTTGTTGGCAAATTTCACGAACTGACCAAAATGATCAGATGTTATATTTTTAATTATAGTTTTATCAACAGCAGTGCAATCACAGAAAACATTATCTATACATGTTTTAGAGTCGCCTTGTATTCTAGTTGGTTCTAAAAATAAATTGAACAAATTGAATGACTTAAATAAATTCAAAAATCTAATACATTCGGTGCTATCAGACGCTAATAAATCTACGTTAAAGTCGCCACACAATATTATGTTTTTGCGACATGAACTTAATTTTCTCAAAACATCTTCAATTACAGTTTCTAAAGTATTAAAGTCAGCTTTTGGGGGTACGTGTCAAGGTTTTAAGCTCATTGCAAGAGGCAGAGATGAATTGTATTGTTTGTGTTGTTGTGACCGTACTAGAGTTGGGCCGTAGTCCGCGAGGCGGCAGGCGGTCGACTCTACCGGAGGTCGGATTTTTGGAGGAAACCCTAGGGTCTGGAGTACCCGGCGATCACAGGTGGTGAAGCGTATGGTGGCTAACGATGGCAATTCTGATCGTCAGTGATTTTAAACTGGTTTGTTTAAAGTTTTTACTGTTGATACGGTTTGATAATCTCTACTGACTCAATAATTACTGTACTTTTAGACATCGTGAAAATAAAATTTTCGTTGAATAGTCAAATGTAAAGTTTAGAAGTCCATTGCAAACAGAAGTTCGTGATGGAAACCGATATGTCCTAGGGACAGAACAGGACAGTTATTCAATCTCGTTTTTATTAAATCAAAGTTGTACATGCACAACTCTCCTATGATTTCTGTTTTTAGCGGTGGGCCTGGCCAAAACTCATTTAATTGTGATTATTGTAATAGATGTGGATTGGTAAACCGATTTATTACAATGGTAGTCTATTTCAGCTATTACAGGTCAACAGCCTATTTCAGGACGATAAGCCCTGTTGGACACAGATTAAATCCCTGTGTGGACCAGAGAACTAATGTGGTTGAGGTCATGATCAACACGTGGCGGGGCGTTGACTTATCGTCACATTTTTATAATGCCCACGCAAGGTCTCTCTTGCGGCGACATCGATAAGGTGACGTGACAGTAAGTAAGTTCTCATCCTTACACTATCCTGATTTCATACTGTAAGTAACCAAGTGGCTAGTTTACGTCAACCGGGATGTCAGATACCGATCCCGCTCACCCCGCTCAGGCCTCTGTACATCTCTCGTCTGCAGCATATATATTTTTGAAATGTGCTAAGTATTACCTTCGATTTGACACCCCACCAGACATCGAAACAAAAAATAAGCATTTTCTTGCACTTTTTTGTGGAATCTACGCAATGCGACAGTCTTTGGCATAAAGTAAAAGGTGAATGTGCATAAAAAATCATAATAAAAAATAATGAACTTAGGAGAAAAACATACTTAGCATTTATCTGTGAACCGAACAGCATAAATACAGTTCACATAAAAATAAACATATTATTTTAGCGTTCCGTAGGTATATATATTCCACGATGAAAAAAGAAAATTAAATCTTATTATGATTCATAAGGTTTTTACATAGCTTCATATAATAAATCGAACCACATACTAGATCATATAATTTTTAGTATAATGAAATAAAAATAACCGTTACAAAGCAACAAAATAAAACGAATTTTGGAAATGCCTACCTATCTACTACCTAACCTACTTATTATATTAATGCAACAAATTATGAAACAATAGAAAAAAATAATCAATTTTGTTTTTTGTCTGTTAATGCAATTGCAATACACTATAGTTATCTAGCTAGTACCTAAAGCCCGTGGTTCGATTTATTACGGGTATGACCCTTAGACGTTGTGTAAATATATAGCTAGGTTCATAATACGGAAATAAGGTGATACGAAAACTTCTTGAATAAGACTGATTCCATACAAATGTGTGCAGCCGCCCGAGCTATTTCTATGGGAATGTAGTTTTTTTTTAGTTTTGGTGTGTTCCTTTAACGTTTTAGGCTTTTTGAATTTTTAGCAAGTATGTACCTTTACTTATTTCATATTGTTTGTTACTTACAAAGATGTATGTACGTAGGATTAATGACTGACATTAATGACTCTGCCTATCACACACAATCTGCTACAGTAAGAGGGAAATAGATGGCAATGGGCGGTGCCTATAAGTGTTTAGAAGTATGAATGAATTTTAGTACCACATAGGAGGTTGGCGTAAATACTTTAATATTTTTGTTAGAGGAAGTGAACAAAATAATAATTTGCAGATTTTTTAATATAGGCGACAAAACTGTTGTTTCATCTTATATGAAGCAGCAGTTAACATATTTGTAGGTACGTTTAAGTTTTTTATTATCTCAAAAGTACGTAGTATAACGAAATTTAAAGAAAAAATATCAGAGCTAAGTAGGTTTAACTTTGAAGGCGATCATCTTATAAAAGGTCTCGGAAAAGAAAAATGTTATACAAATCCTGTAGATTTTTTTACACGTTTTTAATCGCGTGAACTTAAAAGTCGGACTTTGTAACTACGGAACGCTACGCTGCGCGTTACTCGACACGCACTTGACCGGTTATTCATAGATCCTTTAACCCAACCAGAACCTTACATATGTAGCTCATACGTTACTTAACAGGTACTCGGTTAGGTTAATTTATTCAGACTTGCAATGGTGTATTTATTTAAAAGTTTCTTCTGACGATACCTCCCATTTTTGTGTACTCGCTTCAACAAAGTAGAATTGAAAATTATTTAGAAAATGGCGTTAGAAGATTGGTATTTTAGAATTTCGTTGTTAGTGTTCTTGGTTTTAGTTAAAAAAATATGGGACGTATTGCACATTTTCTGGGTGGGACCTGCGATGAATTCAGTGGACATTAAATCTTACGGATCGTGGGCAAGTAAGTACTTTTTTGTGATCACTTATTCAGTTCAGCCAGCTAGTTTTCACGTTTGAACTTTGGCGGTTAAATCGGGCTTTGACGTACTATCTTCATAGTAGTCCGTATATGAACTACTATGTAGATACTAGAATAGTATAAAATTAATTTAGCACTATAGTGCTAAATACCCGTGCCTAAAGAGCTTATGTGATAATCCAGGATATCAGCTTTTTTAAAATTAAAATTAGTCCAGCTGCAGTAGCAGTAGCACAGAGAGGGTCGTGCTCCTGAAGTGGAGGCTATAAAGACCTAAAGATGATGATAATGATGAATAGTCTATTTTTGTATGGCAAAATAGAATTCCCAATACAAAGTTCCATAATCTTGTCATTCCCATAATGGATGATTTTTAGGATAAAAACCTATGTTCTTCCCCAGTTCTTCAACTATACCCTTACCAAATGTTATCATAATCCGATCAGTGGTTGTAGCGTAGGTGACAAACAGACATAGTTACTTTCACATGTATAATATTAATAAGTATGGATTTGTAATACATCTCTTTAGTTTGTAATTGGCTACATATTTATGAGTATACGTGGGCTGATTGAAGGAAAAAAAATGATTGAATTTATGTTACAGTGGTTACTGGCAGCACTGACGGAATTGGAAAAGAATATGCTAGACAAGTAAGTGAAAAGATTGCAAAATATACGTATACTAATCATAAAGCTATACAACTTTGGAACGCAAAGTTGTATAGCTTAGCAAATGACGGTCCATATATAGACCATTGAATTTTCAATCAAAATCGATACTATACCGCAATACCATCAATACCTACTATCGATAGCACCGACACCGATACTATCAATAGTATAGGGTACATTGCGTTTGTGCGTCGTCATCGATGGATACTATTGATAGTATTGTTAGTTATCAATAGTACTAAAACAGCTATCGATGTATCGTTTGGAATTTTTAGATTAAAATTATCGAATTTAAATCTTTTAGACACTACAGTCAACATCTTGTAATAATTTATTCTGATATCTGTTGTCAGTGCAAAACACCAGTAAAACCATTCATATCGATCGGATTCCGGTTTGCTAACAGACAAGAGTTTATTCATTAATTTCAAACATAACTGTAATTTCTCCTATCTTTCTTTTCTCCTACAAATGAAGTAATTATTTCATTTTCTTTTCAGTTGGCAGCTCGTGGTTGTAATATCATTTTAGTTAGTCGAACTTTACAGAAATTGAAAGCCGTTGCCAGTGAAATAGGTGAGTATATAGATACTTACGCATTATAAATAAAGAAAAAATATATAATAATGGAGATGTACCAACATGTCTCAAGATGCAGTTAGTAAGAGCTTCGCTTAGCAAGTTAATGAAATTGAAAGCCGTTTTCAGAAATAGTGACAGGTGGCTATAACTATCGCCTTTTTAAAATATGTTCCAAACCTCCGGGGCTTAGTGGTCACCATGCTAGTCCGCCACCTAGAAGTTCCCGGTTCGATCTCCAGCTATAAGTTTAAAAAACTGGCCTTTTTCAAATGGTGTTGGGTCTAGGGTGTTTATTGGAACGAAGTTTCTTATCGCGCGTTGCGAAAGGAGGCTAGACGGAAAAAATTAAGACCAAAAGTTGTAACGACACTTTTTGCTATGGTTGTAAGCCGTGCGCGTGTTTCTCTGTCTGTCTCTCTCTCTCTCCTAATTAATCGAAAGGAACTTCATTTCATCCGGGTTTCTCTTGACACCTCTTAAGTTTTTTTATATATATGTACCTATTTATTATATAATATAGTATTATAAAATATTAAACTTACTTTGGGGCTAAATCCATCAGTGTGATTTGTCCCTATATATTTATTTTTGTCCTACTTTCCAGAAAAAGAATTTAATGTGAAAACCAAAATAGTTCAAATAGATTTCACCGGAGACCTAAGCATCTACGATAAACTTGCCAAAGAAATAGAAGGACTTGAAATAGGGACTCTGGTCAACAATGTTGGATTGTGCTACCCTTATTTAGAATTATTCCTCGATTTGCCTGATTGGTGAGTATTCAACAGGAGAATATCTATATTTATACATATAATAAAACAGTAAAAAAATGTGTCTGTACATTAAATATATTTCCAAAAAAAATATTGGGGTCGATGGAGATTTAGTATTAAAGTAAGAATAAAAAAAAAAGACGTGTGGCACTCGGGGACTGCCGCGGTAAAGCTATTGCAAACAAGGAAGGACGGCAACGTCGCAAACGGATGACGGAGACGAAGCGGCAACCTACATGGTAGGCGGAGTGGGGAGCGTGAGGTTTTTTCGTTACGGAATTTCTGGATTCGGTCCCCGCGCTCAAGGCCCGCGATAGAAGCTATGCAATAGCTTAAAAAATGTTTGTTTATCTGTTTGTCTGTATGTCTGTTTGTCTGTTTGTACACGCTAATCTCCGGAAATACTGGACGGATTCGAATGAAACTTTTTTTGTTATATAGCTATTAAACCTGGGCAACATATAGGGTATAAATGATTTTGGAAAATGGAACGCCTGATGCAGAACCATAATGGTCCAGCTAAACTATAAGAGATATAAAAATACATACATACATACATAATATCACGCCTGTTTCCCGCAGGGGTAGGCAGAGACTATGGACTTCCACTTGCTACGATCCTGACAAACCTCTTTTGCTTCATCTAAACTCATCAATCTCTTCATACATGCCCTTCGGTTACGGGTACTTTTTACCTCTCCTTTTTTTAGAACGTCTGCAATTTGGTCGCAGAAAGTTCGCCGAGGCCGACCTTTTCCTACTGTTCCCTTCACATTCGTCATATAAATATTTTTCGTCAATCTCTTTTCATCCATCCTTTCTATATGCCCAAACCATCTTAACATCCCTTTCTCTATTTTGGTCACAACATCCTCTTTTACTCCACACCGCTCCCTTATGGCATCATTCCGTATTCGATCTTTCAAAGTAACACCACACATACTCCTCAGCGCTCGCATTTCAACTGCATTTATTCTACTTTCATGCTTTCTCTGCCATACCCAACTCTCACTACCGTACATTAAAGTAGGTATCAGTACTCCTTTATGAACAGCGAGACGTGCCTTGTCTGATACCTTCCTACTGCTCATAAAGGAATGCAACGCTCCATTCACTTGGTTACCCGCATTCACTCTTTTTTCAACATCACCCTCGTGCTTACCATCCCTTGTAAACATACATCCCAAGTATACAAACTCTTTCACTTGCTCAACTTTCACCCCATTTATTAAAATATTGCATTCTGTTGCACTATCGTCCTTTTCAAACACCATAACTTTGGTTTTACTGACATTAACTTTCATACCCTTTTTCTCTAATGCATCATTCGTAACAGCTATCATCTTCTATTTGCGGCATTTTTATATTATATATAAAAATGCCGCCTTAGTAAAAGTTGTTCAGCCTGATGAGCATTTTCAGCCTGATGAGTCGCGGGCTTCGGCTAGTACTTAAATATTAGAAGAATAGAATTATTCAAGTATTCATCAGTATCACTCACATCAACCTGTTGAGCTATAAGAGGTGTGATACATCGGTCAGTACGGTATGGAATTTTCGTATGCTGCTATCTTTTTCTGTCGCTCAGAAATGTCATTTGCTAGAGCGAGTGAGAGCGACGGAAAGCAGCAGCGTAGCCGGTTCCGAGGCATTCCGTTGCCCTTTACTCGCTATAGCAAATTACGGTTCTGAGGGACAGAAAAGTCTGTTCCATGCTGCCAGATGTGGCCTAACCCTAAGTTATTTTTTGTGCATCATTTAGAGTTCTGTTCCTGTTTTATCCACTACTTTCACGTCAACGTTACAATGTCATCTAACCTGCGTAATGACGGTTTCGCTTGGGCCTTTTCTTCTCTACTTCGTATGGTCTTCAGTATCCTTGGTTTTGACTAGTTTATAGTCGCTATGTATGTTATATTTATTGATATTTATTATGAGAAGATCATGTTGTTCAATACTTTGACTGTCCCTGCGTACTTTAGAGCTTCACTGTGAAAGTATTACTTTCACAGTGAAGCTCTAAAGTACGCAAAGTTCTAATATGTATTAATGTTGACGAGAAGTAAAAATCTTGAAGTATTTCCATTAGCCTTGCCAGATATTTTTGTAAAGGAATCTAAGTTATGACATAACTTTTGTAGGCATGGTCTTGGAGAGGCATCAACAAGACTTTCCAGTTTCAATTTTAGACTTAATTATAAGAAACAAAATTGAAACTGAAACTGATAGCGAAAAAGAAGATTAAAATTATTTCCCCAACATGTTGAGAGTATTGTCTCAAAGGTTATGTACGGTACGGGTTGCAAAAAAAGATAACACAAAAATTACACATGTTCAACAGGAGTAATTTGATGAAGAATCTAATCAGCGTGAATATAGTATCCATGGTGCGTGTGACCGGCCTAGTGTTGCCAAATATGGTGAAGAGAGACAAAGGAATTATTATCAACATAGCATCCTCATCCTATGATCTACCATCTCCGTATTTAATGGTTTATGCAGCAACTAAGGTAAGAATCTCTTGCATAAGTACTTAGTTGAAGGGGCGTTGCTCGAAAACATGTATTTTTTCTAAGCATGAAAAGTGTTCAGCTGACCGTACTACACATGTCTAGACTTAAAAAATACATTGACCTACCATCACCAATGATGAACATTATTAAAAAATGTTGTAATTGTACCCGTAACCACGAAGGGTATGTATGAACAGCATTACGAAACTTGAAAATCAAAGTTTTTTTTTTGATATGGTTTTATTATTATTTTTAAACGACTTAAAAAAGGAGGTGTTATTAATTTCGTTTTTTTATTTGAAAGTTTTTAAGAAAGTAATTGAAGTCAGTTATTTTTTTAATCTATTTATTTTTACCAATTTGATAAAACAAGGCTGATCCCTGATTGCCTGATAAGTAAGATGATCCGTGCTTCGGGCACGTTAAACTGTCGGTCCCGGTCACTGTCTGTGACATTGGTCAATACCTAAAACCATGTCAGAGGCCTTTGAGGCGGTTTAAAAACTCTGACACTAGTGTTAGTCACTACACACACGATAAGAAGAAGACTTACATTTTCCAGGACCAATGGGGCCCCCATTTGAAATAAATCATTTGGAAGGAAATGGTGATATCATTTAAAATTTTGTCTTGACCAAGCCTTAGATAGACATCCAACTAATTTATGAACAACTGTTTACAGTTTAAAGTGAGAGTGAAATGTAAAGTTTTCTACGCACATTTGCGAAAAACGACCACATAAACAATTGTTCATAAAGTTGTTTGAAGGGCTATCTAGGGCTTGGTCAAGACACAATGTTTTTTTCTTTCAAATCATGGATTTTAAATGGGGTCGCCACAGGACCTCGGAAATTTCATGTACTCCCTTAGCAGGTTGAATGATGTGCCGACCGTACATACTATTGTTAATTCTGTGACCGTACATTTACAATCTGTAAGTATGAAACTACGCAGCGTATGATCCGCGACGTATCTTGCGTTGTTCATAGAATTTAAACACGCACGTGGTGTGAATGCTGGCTGCTTCAAATTCTCACAAAAAGGCACGTCAACGTGACGCGATGACAGGCAGGACGACATTTTAATTATCTCTACCTACCATATTTTTTTTCCGTTTTGTCCCAAATACTATAAAATCATTGATTTAATTATTTATTTTATTATTTCAGGCATTCGTTGCGAAGTTTTCCGAAGGCTTGTTTTATGAATATGGTTCAAAAAGTTTAATCATTCAAAATTTATCACCCAATGTGGTTTCAACGAACATGTCCGGCGTGGAGGTCAACTTGGCCATGCCGAGTGCTGAAACATACGTCAAATCAGCGCTCAGTATGGTGGGCTGTGTCAATAACAGTAGTGGATTCTTCTTCCACTCTTGCTGTTCTTTTTTGGTTAAATTTGCCAAATTTTTATCAGAAAACATTACAAAATGGGGTTTGAAAAAAATTTCAGAGTTTGTACGGATTATACACCTTAAAAAGCTAGGCAAATTAAAAATTCAATAGTAAAAGATTCATTTCGCAATAGAAAAGTATTTTAGAATAATAATTGGAAAATGACTGAAAGATGTTGAGCAAATTTGCATTAGGTACTTATATATTTTTAGAAAAATAGCAGTATTTGGATGATAGGCGATGTTGAAAACAAGGCTTACTGAAGAATTCAATGTAATAGATTTATCCTTATAGATACATGTGTTATGTCAGTAAGTCCTCATCATCATCATCATCATTTCAGCCGCATAACGTCCACTGCTGGACATAGGCCTCTCCCAAAGATTTCCAAAATGACCGATCAAGAGCGGCCTGCATCCAGCGCTTTCCAGCGACCCTGGTCAGGTCATCTGACCACCTTGTAGGTGGGTGCCCTACGCTTTGCTTGCCAGTACGCGGTCACCATTCAAGAACCTTTTTGCCCCATCGGCCATCGGTTCGTCGCGCTATGTGTCCCGCCCACTGCCACTTCAACGAGCTAATCCGCTTGGCTATGTCAGTGACTTTTGTTCTCCTACGGATTTCCTCATTTCTGATTCGATCACGTAGGGAAACACCGAGCATAGCCCTCTCCATAGCGCGTTGAGCGACCTTGAGCTTTCTTATGAGACCCATAGTAAGGGACCACGTTTCAGAGCCATAAGTCATCACTGGTAACACACATTGGTTGTAGACCTTAGTCTTGAGGCACAGAGGTATTTTGGACGAGAAGACATTGCGTAGCTTCCCGAACGCTGCCCAGCCGAGTCGGATTCGTCGAAAGACCTCTTTTCCTCGAAGCTGGAACTTCCTGCCTGGATCAATTGACCCAGGTAGATATACTGGTCTACAACTTCGAGGGTGGAGCTCCCAACACAAACAGGTAGGGGCGCAACATGGACATTCGACATTACTTTCGTTTTGTCCATGTTCATTTTAAGGCCCACTTGTTGGGAAACTCGATTTAGGTCTCCGAGCATAGTACTTAGGTCTTCCATCGATTCTGCCATGACAACGATATCGTCGGCAAATCGAAGGTGAGTGATATACTTGCCATTGATGTTGATGATAAATTAAATAAATAAAAAATAAAAAAAAAAAATGCCAAATCCTTCCCATTCCAGAAGCTTGAAGGCATCTTCCAGTGCAACGGTGAACAGTTTCGGAGATATAACGTCTCCCTGTCTTACACCTCTATGCAGTGGAATTGCCCTCGTGCACTGCTCCTGTACTCGGACTGACATAGTGGCGTTACTGTATAAGCACTTCAACACTTCGATATACCGATAGTCAATACGGCATCGCTGGAGAGACTGAAGCACGGCCCATGTTTCGATCGAATCGAAGGCTTTTTCATAGACCACGAATCCCAAGCATAACGGCCGGTTATACTCCCTCGTCTTCTCTATAACCTGCCGCAGCGTATGAATGTGGTCTATGGTGCTAAAGCCTTTACGTAAACCAGCTTGTTCGGGAGGCTGGAAGGCATCAAACCTGTTCGCGAGACGATTCGTGATGACCCTCGAAAACAACTTATATACATGACTCAGAAGCGTGATAGGTCTATAGTTCTTCAATAGGGTGTTATCTCCCTTTTTGAAGAACAAGACCACCACGCCCCTGTTCCACACTTCTGGCGTTACGCCCTCGAGCAGAACAGAATTAAAGAGCCTCTGAAGGACTTTCAGTACCGGCGTTCCGCCCGCTTTCAGAAGCTCTGCTGTGATTCCATCCTCGCCCGGCGCCTTGTTGTTTTTAAGCTGTTTGAGGGCCATCCTAATCTCGTACAGGCTGATGTCCGGGATATCTTCGGTATAGTGTCGGGTTAGCTTGGCTCTTGGGTCTTTAGCCATTTGTCTACTGGGTTGTGAAACTGAGGTATACAGCTGTCCATAAAACCTCTCGATCTCCGCCAGAACCCCTTCCTTTGTCGACACCACGCCGCCGTCCTCCGTCTTCAGCTTCATCAATCGGCTTTGCCCAACCGACATAGCTCTTGCGAACACTTTGGAGCCTTTATTCTGCTCTATCGTCTCCTTAATACACTCAGTATTAAAGGAGCGGATGTCGTGTCGCAAGGACTTTTGTATACGTCTGTTGAGCTGCCGATATGATTCAGCATCTTCGGAGGTCTGCAGCGGCCTTGATCGTCGCTCTGCCATTAAGTCTAGGGTCCGAGCAGAGATTTTTTGAGGCTTTCGTTTGGGGCTGGACCTGAATGCTTTTGATCCCACCGCTTGGACGGCTTGTATAAACCCTTGGTTTATCTCGTCCACTGTAACGCAATCCTGAAGGCCTTCGAAGCGATTTGACAGTTCAAGCTGGAAGCCCTCGGAGTTCTCAATTTGGACTTGCGAAGGTCGGAGCGTCGACTTCATCAGCCGCGACCTTTCGACTTTGAGATCAATATTCACGATGCCTCTTAATATTCGGTGATCACTCCCGGTTTTGACTCGAGTGATCACTGAGACATCGTTGAATATTCGTCTCTTTGTCGTTAGGATGAAGTCGATTTCGTTCTTAACAGGGGGCTGGTTCTTTTTAGCCGGACCCAACCAGGTCCACTTTCTTTGCGGCGGCTTCTTAAAGAAAGAGTTCATCGCAAAGAGTCCCTCTTGCTCCAAATAATCAGCCAGCCTACGTCCCCTGTTATTTCGCACTCCGTATCCGAAGTTTCCCAGCCTAAACTCTCCAACGCTTCGCTTACCCAGTTTTGCGTTAAAATCCCCCATAACAACCGTAAAATAGGTTTCAGAAGTATGTATGGCCCTGATGTCCTCATACACTTCATCCACCTCTTCATCGGAATGATCCCCAGTTGGCATATATACCTGTATAACCTTCAGCGAATATCTTTTAGATACTCTGAGTATCAGGTATATTACCCTGCTGGACACACTCTCGATGGTTGTGACGTTGTTAATGAGGGACTTGTGGACGAGAAACCCGACACCATGCTGGGACTTCTTTTCGTCTCCTTCCCGGTGATAGAGTAGGTTACCAGACTCTAGGGTTGTCGTGCCCTCGCCCTCTCTTCGGACTTCAGACAACCCCACAATGTCCCACCGTAACCTACTCATTTCTTCCTCCACCTCAGCCAGTTTCTCGTCAGTCCTCAATGTGCAGACATTGTGTGTTACCAGGGCCAGTTTTCGCCGGGGTTGGTAGCCGGATCCCATCCGGGGATTCTTAGCACCCCCTGCCCCGCCGTTACCATGACCGCTACCGGAGTCAGGAATAGCGGGGCTGCCGGGTACTGGGGGCCTGGTCATTTTTTGCCTATCCATGAGGGGATATTGCCATACTCGCCACGCTTGGCAGGCGGGTTGGCGAGCGCAGTGGGAGTCACTATCGTACTTCAGACGCTGCTGCCCATCGGAAGTCTGTTCATGTTTAGTGACGGAAAGAAAATCCTTTAGTCGCCTTTTACGACATCCACAGGAGGAAATGGAGTAAGTCCTATTCCCTAATAATGCTAACCTGTTTATTTAAAAAAATCCAAGGCTACAAATCTTGACAGTCATGAACTCATGATATGATGCAGACAATAAATCAAGCTGAAAATGTTCGTTTTTAAACATATTTTATGGTTGATGTTTTAATGGTAATATTTTTTATTCTTAATTGTTATGTAGGTATTTTATATAATAAAGTATTAAAATAAATAACTGAGCAGGGATATAAATCATTTTATTTAAGTAGTACTTGCTTAGAAGTATGAATATATTGGAGTAAAATAACAAGTCAACAAAACTTATAGATTATTTATCACAAACATGATATATTTTGTATTCCTACTTGTAAGTATAACACAAGTTTAAAAAAAATAATATTTTGTTTTTAAATCTGATTACTGTCCGATCAGTCTGATCATAAACATAGAAGACATTCACTATAAAATAGAAGGTATGACAAAGTCATTTAATGCTATCTGTTCTTCTGTATGTGTGTACGCTTTGAACTTTAAACTACGCAACAAAAAAAATACGGTTTTTACCAGTAGATGGAGTGATTCAAGATAAAGGTTTATATGTGTATACAACCTTTTTAGGAATCCGTAGTAAATAAGGAACCCCTATATTTACGCCATGTCTATGTGTCCACAGTTCTACTCACAGAATATAAGGATTAGAAAAATGTAATAAGGCATGGGTATGTATATAAGTCATACCGAAAAATTAGTACTTAAAATAAAATCATGAAAAAAATAATTTTTAGAGTAGCTGCCATACAGATCATCATAGTCATATTTGATAGAGTTATGGGTGTTCAACTTATAAATATACTCCGAAAAGTTAAATTTCATAAAATTTGTTTTTTAGACGCTTTAAGTCCCGTGAACTCAAAGACGCCATTCATAACTACGGAACCCTACATTTCGCGTGGTTTGACACACAATGGGCCGGTTATTTTTACATTTATTTAGCAGGCCCTACTCGTACTTATGTTATAAACTTTGCGCAAGAAATGCTGGACAAGACTGCAAAAACTGATTTAAACTCTGTTCTGCGGTTCTGAAGAAGACAGGACAGAAAATCAAAATAAAACCTTTTTATGTATTTGTAACTCAATTGCCAATCAAGAGACGTGATATTTTAAACGAACTTTACCGATTTGTCTCTTTTTATCCGATACCATTGGAAATTGGCTCTGTGCAATGTGCAACTGGGAATTTCAATTTATTACTGGATTTAAATATTCAGAATCGCGCGTCGCTTGGAAAACAAACTTTATCTTTGGGCACGATTTGTCTGCGACTGACCTAATAATTGCATTGGACCAAATAGTTGTTATAAATATTAACAGACTATAAACCCAAGTGGGGATCATAAAAGACAGTAAATCATCATCATCAGGTCTTTCTGTCTTCTCTCTTCTACAGGAGCCCGACCCAATCTGTACAACCAGAGCCATACTTGGCTAGAGCAGCCAGAGGACTATGTCATATACCTACTCTCCTCGCTAGCCAGATGGGATGCCAGATGGGTTGGAGAGGTCTAATTTATGTTTATAAGATTTGTTTAGCTTGTTTTTCCTAGTTGCCTTTTACGACATCCACGGGAGGACTTAGAGTGACCCTATTCTACTTTGCCGGAGACCACACGGAAAAGACAATTGGTCTGGTGACACATACTGAGTAGCTCGCATGACAAACAGTGCGAGTGCGTCGTTCCACAAACGAAGTCCCACAAACGAAGTCCCACCTTTTATCATGTCCGAGATGCACCTTTGATGATATGCCGCTTCTGACAATACAATAGAAGTGGCCCGATTCTGGTCCAGTATAATTTTTCAAAACTAAAAACCAATTACACTCCTAAACTACACAACTCATTTTACCTACTAAGTTGCTAGACAAAGCCCGGACTTTCAAGCGTTAATCCCCAATAACTTCTTAACCGATTTTTATTAAACATTGTTAAGATCCATCGCAAGAGAATTTTTCTTTCGAGTTAAATAACCGCTTTGAGATTGGTCTATCCGTACGAGCGCTACGATAGACAGACAGACACATAAATAAACAGACTGACATACAGGCAGACTGACAGACATGAGTGTCAAACACAATAACACCCCTCTTTTTTGTTGGGGTTAACAACAAAAAAACACTAAAATTAGTGGCAAACACAACCGCCACAAAACAGCTATGTATGCAGCTAGGTATTCATAAAGTTAGCCGGGCCGCTGAAAAATGCAAGATCTAGAACGACCTCGGAGCACAATGTGAAAAGTGCAGTCAGCGCATCTAATTATTATTAAAACTCATTCGTTTTATTACGCCTACATATTATGGAACATGTTTTCTCTTCCATTTTGATTATAAATAAACAACGTAGAATTATTGCATGTGTGTTTATAGGCATTCAAGCTCGATGGTGTTGCGTCGTTTTATGTTCCATTTAGCACCTTCCGTCTCCGTAATCAGACCCTAGTCATCATCTACCATAAAGTGCTTGTTAAGACAAATCAAAGGAGTCTTACTCAATGAGGTTATGTTGTTTTATAACTCAGTTCCGTCGAATATCTCCCGGTTCCATTATTAGAAAAGCTCATTGGTTAATAGTATCGATATAACTGATACTGTCAATAATATTTACTTTTCGACTATTATTTGCTTTATTAAATCAATACTATCAACAGTATCGACACTATCAAAAACAATACTATCGATGGTACCTATACTATCGATAGTTTTGGTTGTAATTAAACTTCTATCAATAGTATCCTTACGACGATAATCCTATCGATATTGTGACTGTTTTTTATTATACAAAATACTATTGACAATCCTATGGATAGTTTATACCCACTGCCTGCTACCATACCTACCATGCACCGACATTTGCGCGACCCTTGGCTCTGTTTAACCCGTTTTTAATAAAAGAAGCAGGCATCCCTTTTCTCCATCACCATGTCACTCCTCCAATATTTTTACGACGTAAAACAAACGGAGCAATCCTTTTTTAACGTCACCGGAATACAAATCTGCCAATTTCACTCCAATACAAAATATGCAACAACATCCACTCCCCCGCAGCGTACAGCGTCCATTAACGTATGACAAAATTTATTATTTAACTCACGTTGCAGCTTCTGCCATATTAAGAACAAATATTTGTGGTTTTTCATACTGTAAAGTGGGTGTGTTCGCTTAGATCATTAATTGATGCGGTGGTTTGGTTACTTTAGAGTTTGTACTCATGTTCGGTCATTTTTGAATACCACCACTTGTGACTGGTAAAGAAAAATGGAGCTTGATGGTCTGGCTAGGGTGCATTAAGAACTAAAGCTTTCGCAAGTTAAGATATACTTAAAAAAATACACTGGGCGTGGTCTGCATTTGTGTAAGGTGGCATAAAAACACAAGTGGCATAAAAACATTTCGAACTACTACTTCGGAAGGCACGTAGGTATAAGCCGTTGGTCCAGGCTGTCATCATTGTATGGCAGACGTCAAGCTATGTCAGATGCTTTTAAGCAGTTTGAAAATTCTGGCACCAGAGTTGACCACTTACACACACTAAAAACAAACAAATCTCGTGAAGAAAGTATTATACTAGTTCACTAGTGTGAAATAATGACTGTTGTCACTAGATGTCATTGAGTAACGGCAGATGTCTTTAGGCAGCTCTAGAAATCTGACACCAGTGTTAGCTACTCGATACGAAAGCAACACAAGGTCAAGATGTACATGTTTCAATCTGACCAGAAGTCTTTAAAGATCCTAGTATTGGTTCTATTGAAAAATATGTAAGTACCTACATATCGTTGACCTAAGTCAGCTTTTTAGCTACTTATATGTTGGCAGTATATTGACATCTGGTACATTACAAGTGGAAATACCCGTTAATAATAATATTGCTTAATAAATATTGCTTCTGCGGTTTCCGTGGCATTTTAAAAAGAAGGGGAAAATTATTTATAAAATTAAATTTTAATCTTTGCACTGTTGAAGTGTTGTGTTATGAATCTGCTCTTTACAATCACTTAGTTCTCCTGGGTAAAGATTTTCGTACATTGAGAAGCGAGAATTTCTGTGCTATTGCAACGAAGAGTTGTTCCGGTCTGATAACCTAGTGGATCCGTTTTATTTAAATTATTTTCCATTCCGTTCTGATACCCCGTCCAGGGGATCAGAATAAATAATTTAATATTGTATTCCGGTCGGATCCCCAAGCATATATTTGGTACAGTCAGTAACAAAATATTTGTACTGAAAAATATTTTTTGATCTGGTTTAATAAATTGTCGGCTACCTTAAGGTTATAATCTTCATTAGAATTTTTTATACCTGGAAAACAGCAGGGAGCGATTTACAACAGAAAATCGTTTGATTTTTCATTTGATAATTATTTACAATTTTATTTTATGTTATCTAAATCAAAGGTGCAAATTTATTGTAATCTGTAATTGATTATAATTAACTAGAGGCAGCGCGCGGCTTCGCCCGCGTTAACCACACGTGTGAAGTCGCGGGCGTGATGCAATATAGCCTATAGCCTTCCTCGATAAACGACCTATCTAATACTGAAAGAATTTTTTAAATCGGACTAGTGGTTCCTGAGATTAGCGCGTTCAAACAAACAAACTCTTCAGTTTTATATATAAGTATGGATAAAAACGAATCATTTTTTCATCAACAACTGTTTTTTTCTTGACTGTACTAAAGGTACTAAAACTAAACAGGTAGGGGATCAGACCGGACAAAAGTAGTAATAATAATGAAGAGTGGATTCGTTTGGTGGATCAGACCGGAATAATTCGCAATGAATCCCTAGTGCAGCCAGTTCTACTGCACTTCTTCTTCTTCACTTTCTCTAGGAAAGTAATATTACAATTCATTAACAGGGACCACCCATAAATTACGTCACACGAATTTGACTTCACTTTTTGACCCCTCCTTGTAACAGTTGGTCACAATTTTAATCTTCCTAGTGTGACGTTACAGATACCGATTTTTATTTAATTAAAAGAAAAGCGAAGCGCCTATATATACCTATAACTGATAAAGTTAAAATGTTGTGTTTTATTGCTTAGATATAGATTTTGTATTGTGACGACACGAATCTTCTACCCCTCTCACCCCTTTTCACACAAAGCCACACCTTATTGACCCCTTCCTCCCCCTTAATGTGTGACATTTGCTATGCTTAGTGAAGCCGGTTGCTATTCTTAGCAAATGGAATCTATTTTAAGTATTGGGAATTATGAACTCGCAATATAGCACTGTAGCTTGTGAATACTGGTCAAAAATGATAGTTGTTAGGTTTTAAGCTCATTGCAAGAGGTAGAGATGAATTGCATTGTTTGTGTTGTTGCGACCGTACTAGAGTTGGGCCGTAGTCTGCGAGGCGGCAGGCGGTCGACTCTTGCGGAGGTCGGATTTTTTGAAAGAAACCGTAGAGTCTGGAGTACCCGGCGATCACAGGTGGTGAAGCGTATGGTGGCTAACGATGGCAATTCCTATCGTTGGTGATTTTAAACTGGTTTGTTTAAAGTTTTTACTGTTAATACGGTTTGATAATCTCTTCTGACTCAATAATAACTGTAGTTTTAGACATCGTGAAAATAAAATTTTCGTTGATTAGTCAAATGTAAAGTTTAGAAGACCATTTCAAATAACAGAAGTTCGTGATGGAAACCGATATGTCCTAGGGAAAGAACAGGACAGTGATTCAATCTCGTTTTTATTAAATCACAGTTGTACATACACAGCTCTCCTATGATTTCTGTTTTTAGCGGTGGGCATGGCCATAACTCATTTAATTGTGAGTATTGTAATAGATGTGGATTGGTAAACCGATTAACCGATACAATGGTAGTCTATGTCAGCTGGACGATAAGCCCTGTTGTACACAGATTAAATCCCTGTGTGGACCAGAGAACTAATGTGGTTTAACTAATGTGGTTGAGGTCATGATCAAAACGTGGCGGGGCGTTGACTTATCGTCACATTTTTATAATGCCCACGTAAGGTCTCTCTTGCGGCGACATCGATAAGGTGACGTGACAGTAAGTAAGTTCTCATCCTTACACTATCCTGATTACATACTGTAAGTAACCAAGTGGCTAGTTTACGTCATCCGGGATGTCAGATACCGATCCCGCTCATCCCGCTCAGGCCTCTGTACATCACACGTCTGTAACATATATATTTTTGAAATGTGCTAAGTATTACCTTCGATTTGACACCCCACCAGACATCGAAACAAAAAAAAGCATTGTCTCGCACTTTTTTGTGGAATCTACGCAATACGACTGTCTTTGGCATAAAATACAAGGTGAATGTGCATAAAAAATTATAATAAAAAAGAATTAACATAAGAGAAAAACATACCTAGCATTTATCTGTGAACCGAACAGCATAAATACAGTTCACATAAAAATAAACATATTATTTTAGCGTTCCGTAGGTATATATATTCCAAGATGAAAAAAGAAAATAAAATCTTATTATGATTCATATGATTTTTACATAGCTTTATTATATTATATTTAACTATACAAAGTGGAGGGGACATACCTGTAATAAATCGAACCACATACTAGATCCATTTAATTTGTTGTACAATAAAATAAAAATAACCGTCAAAAAGCAACAAAAAAAAACGAATTTTGAAAATGCCTACCTATCTACTACCTAACCTACTTATTATATTAATGCAACAAATTATGAAACAAAAGAAAAAAATAATTAATATTGTTTTTTGTCTGTTAATGCAATTGCAATACACTATAGTCATCTAGCTAGTACCTATAGCCCGTGGTTCGATTTATTACGGGTATGACCCTTAGACGTTGTGCAAATATATAGCTAGGTTCATAATACGGAAAAAAGGTGATACGAAAACTTCTTGAATAAGACTGATTCCATACAAATGTGTGCAGCCGCCCGAGCTATTTCTATGGGAATGTAGTTTTTTTTTAGTTTTGGTGTGTTCCTTTAACGTTTTAGGCTTTTTGAATTTTTAGCAAGTATGTACCTTTACTTATTTCATATTGTTTGTTACTTACAAAGATGTATGTACGTAGGATTAATGACTGACATTAATGACTCTGCCTATCACACACAATCTGCTACAGTAAGAGGGAAATAGATGGCAATGGGCGGTGCCTATAAGTGTTTAGAAGTATGAATGAATTTTAGTACCACATAGGAGGTTGGCGTAAATACTTTAATATTTTTGTTAGAGGAAGTGAACAAAATAATAATTTGCAGGTTTTTTAATATAGGCGACAAAACTGTTGTTCCATCTTAAATGAAGCAGCAGTTAACATATTTGTAGGTACGTTTAAGTTTTTTATTATCTCAAAAGTACGTAGTATAACGAAATTTAAAGAAAAAATATCAGAGCTAAGTAGGTTTACTTTGAAGGCGATCATCTTATAAAAGGTCTCGGAAAAGAAAAATGTTATACAAATCCTGTAGATTTTTTTACACGTTTTTAATCGCGTGAACTTAAAAGTCGGACTTTGTAACTACGGAACGCTACGCTGCGCGTTACTCGACACGCACTTGACCGGTTATTCATAGATCCTTTAACCCAACCAGAACCTTACATATGTAGCTCATACGTTACTTAACAGGTACTCGGTTAGGTTAATTTATTCAGACTTGCAATGGTGTATTTATTTAAAAGTTTCTTCTGACGATACCTCCCATTTTTGTGTACTCGCTTCAACAAAGTAGAATTGAAAATTATTTAGAAAATGGCGTTAGAAGATTGGTATTTTAGAATTTCGTTGTTAGTGTTCTTGGTTTTAGTTAAAAAAATATGGGACGTATTGTACATTTTCTGGGTGGGACCTGCAATGAATTCAGTGGACATTAAATCTTACGGATCGTGGGCAAGTAAGTACTTTTTTGTGATCACTTATTCAGTTCAGCCAGCTAGTTTTCACGTTTGAACTTTGGCGGTTAAATCGGGCTTTGACGTACTATCTTCATAGTAGTCCGTATATGAACTACTATGTAGATACTAGAATAGTATAAAATTAATTTAGCACTATAGTGCTAAATACCCGTGCCTAAAGAGCTTATGTGATAATCCAGGATATCAGCTTTTTTTAAATTAAAATTAGTCCAGCTGCAGTAGCAGTAGCACAGAGAGGGTCGTGCTCCTGAAGTGGAGGCTATAAAGACCTAAAGATGATGATAATGATGAATAGTCTATTTTTGTATGGCAAAATAGAATTCCCAATACAAAGTTCCATAATCTTGTCATTCCCATAATGGATGATTTTTAGGATAAAAACCTATGTTCTTCCCCAGTTCTTCAACTATACCCTTACCAAATGTGATCATAATCCGATCAGTGGTTGTAGCGTAGGTGACAGACAGACATAGTTACTTTCACATGTATAATATTAATAAGTATGGATTTGTAATACATCTCTTTAGTTTGTAATTGGCTACATATTTATGAGTATACGTGGGCTGATTGAAGGAAAAAAAATGATTGAATTTATGTTACAGTGGTTACTGGCAGCACTGACGGAATTGGAAAAGAATATGCTAGACAAGTAAGTGAAAAGATTGCAAAATATACGTATACTAATCATAAAGCTATACAACTTTGGAACGCAAAGTTGTATAGCTTAGCAAATGACGGTCCATATATAGACCATTGAATTTTCAATCAAAATCGATACTATACCGCAATACCATCAATACCTACTATCGATAGCACCGACACCGATACTATCAATAGTATAGGGTACATTGCGTTTGTGCGTCGTCATCGATGGATACTATTGATAGTATTGTTAGTTATCAATAGTACTAAAACAGCTATCGATGTATCGTTTGGAATTTTTAGATTAAAATTATCGAATTTAAATCTTTTAGACACTACAGTCAACATCTTGTAATAATTTATTCTGATATCTGTTGTCAGTGCAAAACACCAGTAAAACCATTCATATCGATCGGATTCCGGTTTGCTAACAGACAAGAGTTTATTCATTAATTTCAAACATAACTGTAATTTCTCCTATCTTTCTTTTCTCCTACAAATGAAGTAATTATTTCATTTTCTTTTCAGTTGGCAGCTCGTGGTTGTAATATCATTTTAGTTAGTCGAACTTTACAGAAATTGAAAGCCGTTGCCAGTGAAATAGGTGAGTATATAGATACTTACGCATTATAAATAAAGAAAAAATATATAATAATGGAGATGTACCAACATGTCTCAAGATGCAGTTAGTAAGAGCTTCGCTTAGCAAGTTAATGAAATTGAAAGCCGTTTTCAGAAATAGTGACAGGTGGCTATAACTATCGCCTTTTTAAAATATGTTCCAAACCTCCGGGGCTTAGTGGTCACCATGCTAGTCCGCCACCTAGAAGTTCCCGGTTCGATCTCCAGCTATAAGTTTAAAAAACTGGCCTTTTTCAAATGGTGTTGGGTCTAGGGTGTTTATTGGAACGAAGTTTCTTATCGCGCGTTGCGAAAGGAGGCTAGACGGAAAAAATTAAGACCAAAAGTTGTAACGACACTTTTTGCTATGGTTGTAAGCCGTGCGCGTGTTTCTCTGTCTGTCTCTCTCTCTCTCCTAATTAATCGAAAGGAACTTCATTTCATCCGGGTTTCTCTTGACACCTCTTAAGTTTTTTTATATATATGTACCTATTTATTATATAATATAGTATTATAAAATATTAAACTTACTTTGGGGCTAAATCCATCAGTGTGATTTGTCCCTATATATTTATTTTTGTCCTACTTTCCAGAAAAAGAATTTAATGTGAAAACCAAAATAGTTCAAATAGATTTCACCGGAGACCTAAGCATCTACGATAAACTTGCCAAAGAAATAGAAGGACTTGAAATAGGGACTCTGGTCAACAATGTTGGATTGTGCTACCCTTATTTAGAATTATTCCTCGATTTGCCTGATTGGTGAGTATTCAACAGGAGAATATCTATATTTATACATATAATAAAACAGTAAAAAAATGTGTCTGTACATTAAATATATTTCCAAAAAAAATATTGGGGTCGATGGAGACTTAGTATTAAAGTAAGAATAAAAAAAAAGACGTGTGGCACTCGGGGACTGCCGCGGTAAAGCTATTGCAAACAAGGAAGGACGGCAACGTCGCAAACGGATGACGGAGACGAAGCGGCAACCTACATGGTAGGCGGAGTGGGGAGCGTGAGGTTTTTTCGTTACGGAATTTCTGGATTCGGTCCCCGCGCTCAAGGCCCGCGATAGAAGCTATGCAATAGCTTAAAAAATGTTTGTTTATCTGTTTGTCTGTATGTCTGTTTGTACACGCTAATCTCCGGAAATACTGGACGGATTCGAATGAAACTTTTTTTGTTATATAGCTATTAAGCCTGGGCAACATATAGGGTATAAATGATTTTGGAAAATGGAACGCCTGATGCAGAACCATAATGGTCCAGCTAAACTATAAGAGATATAAAAATGCCGCCTTAGTAAAAGTTGTTCAGCCTGATGAGCATTTTCAGCCTGATGAGTCGCGGGCTTCGGCTAGTACTTAAATATTAGAAGAATAGAATTATTCAAGTATTCATCAGTATCACTCACATCAACCTGTTGAGCTATAAGAGGTGTGATACATCGGTCAGTACGGTATGGAATTTTTGTATGCTGCTATCTTTTTCTGTCGCTCAGAAATGTCATTTGCTAGAGCGAGTGTGAGCGACGGAAAGCAGCAGCGTAGCCGGTTCCGAGGCATTCCGTTGCCCTTTACTCGCTATAGCAAATTACGGTTCTGAGGGACAGAAAAGTCTGTTCCATGCTGCCAGATGTGGCCTAACCCTAAGTTATTTTTTGTGCATCATTTAGAGTTCTGTTCCTGTTTTATCCACTACTTTCACGTCAACGTTACAATGTCATCTAACCTGCGTAATGACGGTTTCGCTTGGGCCTTTTCTTCTCTACTTCGTATGGTCTTCAGTATCCTTGGTTTTGACTAGTTTATAGTCGCTATGTATGTTATATTTATTGATATTTATTATGAGAAGATCATGTTGTTCAATACTTTGACTGTCCCTGCGTACTTTAGAGCTTCACTGTGAAAGTATTACTTTCACAGTGAAGCTCTAAAGTACGCAAAGTTCTAATATGTATTAATGTTGACGAGAAGTAAAAATCTTGAAGTATTTCCATTAGCCTTGCCAGATATTTTTGTAAAGGAATCTAAGTTATGACATAACTTTTGTAGGCATGGTCTTGGAGAGGCATCAACAATACTTTCCAGTTTCAATTTTAGACTTAATTATAAGAAACAAAATTGAAACTGAAACTGAAACTGATAGCGAAAAAGAAGATTAAAATTATTTCCCCAACATGTTTAGAGTATTGTCTCAAAGCTTATGTACGGTACGGGTTGCAAAAAAAGATAACACAAAAATTACACATGTTCAACAGGAGTAATTTGATGAAGAATCTAATCAACGTGAATATAGTATCCATGGTGCGTGTGACCGGCCTAGTGTTGCCAAATATGGTGAAGAGAGACAAAGGAATTATTATCAACATAGCATCCTCATCCTATGATCTACCATCTCCGTATTTAATGGTTTATGCAGCAACTAAGGTAAGAATCTCTTGCATAAGTACTTAGTTGAAGGGGCGTTGCTCGAAAACATGTATTTTTTCTAAGCATGAAAAGTGTTCAGCTGACCGTACTACACATGTCTAGACTTAAAAAATACATTGACCTACCATCACCAATGATGAACATTATTAAAAAATGTTGTAATTGTACCCGTAACCACGAAGGGTATGTATGAACAGCATTACGAAACTTGAAAATCAAAGTTTTTTTTTTGATATGGTTCTATTATTATTTTTAAACGACTTAAAAAAGGAGGTGTTATTAATTTCGTTTTTTTATTTGAAAGTTTTTAAGAAAGTAATTGAAGTCAGTTATTTTTTTAATCTATTTATTTTTACCAATTTGATAAAACAAGGCTGATCACCTGATTGCCTGATAAGTAAGATGATCCGTGCTTCGGGCACGTTAAACTGTCGGTCCCGGTCACTGTCTGTGACATTGGTCAATACCTAAAACCATGTCAGAGGCCTTTGAGGCGGTTTAAAAACTCTGACACTAGTGTTAGTCACTACACACACGATAAGAAGAAGACTTACATTTTCCAGGACCAATGGGGCCCCCATTTGAAATAAATCATTTGGAAGGAAATGGTGATATCATTTAAAATTTTGTCTTGACCAAGCCTTAGATAGACATCCAACTAATTTATGAACAACTGTTTACAGTTTAAAGTGAGAGTGAAATGTAAAGTTTTCTACGCACATTTGCGAAAAACGACCACATAAACAATTGTTCATAAAGTTGTTTAAAGGGCTATCTAGGGCTTGGTCAAGACACAATGTTTTTTTCTTTCAAATCATGGATTTTAAATGGGGTCGCCACAGGACCTCGGAAATTTCATGTACTCCCTTAGCAGGTTGAATGATGTGCCGACCGTACATACTATTGTTAATTCTGTGACCGTACATTTATAATCTGTAAGTATGAAACTACGCAGCGTATGATCCGCGACGTATCTTGCGTTGTTCATAGAATTTAAACACGCACGTGGTGTGAATGCTGGCTGCTTCAAATTCTCACAAAAAGGCACGTCAACGTGACGCGATGACAGGCAGGACGACATTTTAATTATCTCTACCTACCATATTTTTTTTCCGTTTTGTCCCAAATACTATAAAATCATTGATTTAATTATTTATTTTATTATTTCAGGCATTCGTTGCGAAGTTTTCCGAAGGCTTGTTTTATGAATATGGTTCAAAAAGTTTAATCATTCAAAATTTATCACCCAATGTGGTTTCAACGAACATGTCTGGCGTGGAGGTCAACTTGGCCATGCCGAGTGCTGAAACATACGTCAAATCAGCGCTCAGTATGGTGGGCTGTGTCAATAACAGTAGTGGATTCTTCTTCCACTCTTGCTGGTCTTTTTTGGTTAAATTTGCCAAATTTTTATCAGAAAACATTACAAAATGGGGTTTGAAAAAAATTTCAGAGTTTGTACGGATTATACACCTTAAAAAGCTAGGCAAATTAAAAATTCAATAGTAAAAGATTCATTTCGCAATAGAAAAGTATTTTAGAATAATAATTGGAAAATGACTGAAAGATGTTGAGCAAATTTGCATTAGGTACTTATATATTTTTAGAAAAATAGCAGTATTTGGATGATAGGCGATGTTGAAAACAAGGCTTACTGAAGAATTAAATGTAATAGATTTATCCTTATAGATACATGTGTTATGTCAGTAAGTCCTATTCCCTAATAATGCTAACCTGTTTATTTAAAAAAATCCAAGGCTACAAATCTTGACAGTCATGAACTCATGATATGATGCAGACAATAAATCAAGCTGAAAATGTTCGTTTTCAAACATATTTTATGGTTGATGTTTTAATGGTAATATTTTTTATTCTTAATTGTTATGTAGGTATTTTATATAATAAAGTATTAAAATAAATAACTGAGCAAGGGATATAAATCATTTTATTTAAGTAGTACTTGCTTAGAAGTATGAATATATTGGAGTAAAATAACAAGTCAACAAAACTTATAGATTATTTATCACAAACATGATATATTTTGTATTCCTACTTGTAAGTATAACACAAGTTTGAAAAAAATATTTTGTTTTTAAATCTGATTACTGTCCGATCAGTCTGATCATAAACATAGAAGACATTCACTATAAAATAGAAGGTATGACAAAGTCATTTAATGCTATCTGTTCTTCTGTATGTGTGTACGCTTTGAACTTTAAACTACGCAACAAAAAAAATACGGTTTTTACAAGTAGATAGAGTGATTCAAGATAAAGGTTTATATGTGTACAACCTTTTTAGGAATCCGTAGTAATTATGGAACCCCTATATTTACGCCATGTCTATGTGTCCACAGTTCTACTCACAGAATATAAGGATTAGAAAAATGTAATAAGGCATGGGTATGTATATAAGTCATACCGAAAAATTAGTACTTAAAATAAAATCATGAAAAAAATAATTTTTAGAGTAGCTGCCTTGTGTCATCATAGTCAAATTTGATAGAGTTATGGCTGTTCAACTTATAAATATACTCCGAAAAGTTAAATTTCATAAAATTAGTTTTTTAGAAGCTTTAAGTCCCGTGAACTCAAAGACGTCATTCATAACTACGGAACCCTACATTTCGCGTGGTTTGACACACAATGGGCCGGTTATTTTTACATTTATTTAGCAGGCCCTACTCGTACTTATGTCATAAACTTTGCGCAAGAAATGCTGGACAAGACTGCAAAAACTGATTTAAACTCTGTTCTGCGGTTCTGAAGAAGACAGGACAGAAAATCAAAATAAAACCTTTTTATGTATTTGTAACTCAATTGCCAATCAAGAGACGTGATATTTTAAACGAACTTTACCGATTTGTCTCTTTTTATCCGATACCATTGGAAATTGGCTCTGTGCAATGTGCAACTGGGAATTTCAATTTATTACTGGATTTAAATATTCAGAATCGCGCGTCGCTTGGAAAACAAACTTTATCTTTGGGCACGATTTGTCTGCGACTGACCTAATAATTGTATTGGACCAAATAGTTGTTATAAATATTAACAGACTATAAACCCAAGTGGGGATCATAAAAGACAGTAAATCATCATCATCAGGTCTTTTTGTCACCACTACAGGAGCCCGACCCTCTCTGTACTACCAGAGCCATATTTGGCTAGAGCAGCCTGAAGACTATGTCATATACTCTCCTCGCTAGCCTGGGTTGGAGAGGTCTAATTTATGTTTATAAGATTTGTTTAGCTTGTTTTTCCTAGTTGCCTTTTACGACATCCACGGGAGGACTTGGAGTGACCCTATTCTACTTTGCCGGAGACCACACGGCAAAGACAATTGGTCTGGTGACACATACTGGGTAGCTCGCATGACAAACAGTGCGAGTGCGTCGTTCCACAAACGAAGTCCCACCTTTTATCATGTCCGAGATGCACCTTTGATGACTTATATGCCGCTTCTGACAATACAATAAATAGAAGTGGCCCGATTCTGGTCCAATATAATTTTTCAAAACTAAAAACCACTTACACTCCTAAATTACACAACTCATTTTACCTACTAAGTCTATTTGCTTGACAAAGTCCGGACTTTCAAGCGTTAATCCCCAATAACTCCTCAACCGATTTTTATTAAACATAGTTAAGATCTACGAGTATCGCAAGAGAATTTTTCTTTCACGTTCAATAACCGCTTTGAGATTGGTCTATCCGTTCGAGCGCTAGGATAGCACAGACAGACACATAAATAAACAGACTGACATACAGGCAGACTGACAGACATGAGTGTCAAACACAATAACACCCCTCTTTTTTGTTGGGGTTAACAACAAAAAAACACACAACCGCCACAGAACAGCTATGTATGCAGCTAGCTATTCATAAAGTTAGCCGGGCCGCTGAAAAATGCAAGATCTAGAACGACCTCGGAGCACAATGTGAAAAGTGCAGTCAGCGCATCTAATTATTATTAAATCTCATTCGTTTTATTACGCCTTCATATTATGGAACATGTTTTCTCTTACATTTTGATTATAAATAAACAACGTAGAATTATTGCATGTGTGTTTATAGGCATTCAAGCTCGATGGTGTTGCGTCGTTTTATGTTCCATTTAGCACCTTCCGTCTCCGTGATCAGACCCTAGTCATCGTCTACCAAAAAGTACTTGTTAAGACAAATCAAAGGAGTCTTACTCAATGAGGTTATGTTGTTTTATAACTCAGTTCCGTCGAATATCTCCTGGTTCCATTATTAGAAAAGCTCATTGGTTAATAGTATCGATATAACTGATACTGTCAATAATATTCACTTTTCGACTATTATTTGTTTTATAAAATCAATACTATCGACGGTATCGACACTATCAAAAACAATACTATCGATGGTACCTATACTATCGATAGTTTTGGTTGTAATTAAACTTCTATCAATAATACTATTGATAGAAGTTTAATTACAACCAAAACTATCCTTACGACGATAATCCTATCGATATTGTGACTGTTTTTTATTATACAAAATACTATTGACAATCATATCGATAGTCTATACCCACTACCTGCTACCATACCTACCATGCACCGACATTTGCGACCCTTGGCTCTGTTTAACCCGTTTTGAATAAAAGAAGCAGGCATCCCTTTTTACCATCACCATGTCACTCCTCCAATATTATTACGACGTAAAACAAACGGAGCAATCCTTTTTTAACGTCACCGGAATACAAATCTGCCAATTTCACTCCAATACAAAATATGCAACAACATCCACTCCCCCGCAACGTACAGCGTCCATTAACGTATGACAAAATTTATTATTTAACTCACGTTGCAGCTTCTGCCATATTAAGAACAAATATTTGTGGTTTTTCATACTGTAAAGTGGGTGTGTTCGCTTAGATCATTAATTGATGCGGTGGTTTGGTTACTTTAGAGTTTGTACTCATGTTCGGTCATTTTTGAATACCACCACTTGTGACTGGTAAAGGAAAATGGAGCTTTGTGATCTGGCGGGAGGGTGCATTTAGAACTAGTGCTTTCGCAAGTAAAGACACACGTAAAAAAAGACACTGAAGTATATTATAATTGTCTCCAATTACAGTCAACTAAAATCGGTCCAGTGTCACAAAATTTTTGAATTTGTCTTGTGCTTAACAATGATCTCACTGGCATAAATAGAATATGAATCATAAAACATATTTTTTAATCGATGTTTAATTTAAGTAGGTAATACCAAAGAATTTGAACCCTAGAGGCATAGAAGCCTGGCTAAATTAGCACACGATGAAATATAGCCATCTTTCATTATCTTATGGCATATGAAATGCGTTAGAACGAGATCTCAATACATATTTTCTTTCTCATTTTTGTAGGGTGTCACAAGCTTTGTTGCATGCTAGTGTTGTCCATTATCGATATTTTCTTGTATCGATAATTTCAATACGCAACTGCTGACATCGCATTTTAATTTTACTGTTTCATGTAAAATTAGTTCATTGATCTTAGATAAAGTAAATGGCGTGTTAAATTGATATTGTGGTTATTTTTCAAGAACACAACATGTGTTACTGACAATACTATCGATAGTCCATAGGTACTATTGCTGCAATGCTAATACATAAGTAGACTTTACTTACTACTTACTAAGTACTAAATTTACGTAAACAAAGTCGCGGGTGTTAGGTAGTTTTTCATGTATTTAGTGTTGTTAGGATATAAATCGTAAAAACTTTGTCTGGGTTTATGTTTAAGGGGGTTTGTTTGATACGTAAAATTGTATGTCGATAAAAATATGCACATCACTATTCAGTGAAACAAAACCTCTTAACAGCTTAGTAAAAATCCATTTAAACATAACAAAAACTAACTATAATTTAACACAGTAATGATTAACATACATAAATTAATATTGTTTTTTAATTTTAAGTTGTATTATTATCATAACAAAATCAGGAACTATCGAAACTCATCGATGAAAACTTATTGTTTCTTGGCTATTTTCTTTTCTTCCTGTATGTGAATTACAGCCTTCAATGACACAGGACATTTTTACAAAAATCACACACAGTCTTCTAAACACGTTTATAACACTTTTTTAATAATTATGTAAGAAATAGCAGTATTTTTCTTATATTTTCGTCGAGAGACCGATTTATGTACTCGGAAAGACATCCAAATGACATCACTGATTTTAATCCAACCAAGTTGAAATGGAACACAATGATACCAAGGAAAGGAACAATGGCAAGATATTTAATTTCACAGCGTTATAAGACATCCATTTGAAAGTTTTGACGCTCATTTAGTGACACCACGATAAAATCAAGAAAAGAATACGATTACTTGTTTCAGTCGATCTTATAGTAAAAATCATTTACGCCATGTGAGTAAGATTGCTAATGCCAGTTATTGCTTAAAATGGCTAAATAATCTGGTATCTATTCATTATCCCAATACTTTTGCTTGTCTATGTATCTAAGCCTGGTCACATTTTAGTATTCATAATCGGAATAAGAACGTGTCAGACACGTTTTCAGTCTACGGAGTCTAGAACCAAACATATGGGCAGAGATATAACTACCTCCGTGGTGTAGTGGTTGGAGCGTTCGCTTCATACCCGGAGGTCGCGGGATCACCTGATTGTCTGTTAAGTAAAATGATCCGTGCTTCGGAGGGCATGTTAAGCCGTCGGTCTCGGTCACTGTTTTTGACATTGGTCGTTACCTAAAACCATGTCAGATCCTTTATGGCGGTTTAAAAACTCTGACACTAGTGTTAGTCACTAACACACACGATAAGAAGAAGAAGATGGGCAGAGTGCCTTCCAGCAGTTGTCAGTATTCCAATCTAAAAAAAAGCGGCCAAGTGCAAATCGGACTCGTCCATGAAGGGTTCCGTAGCAGCAAGTAACATAATATAAAAGTTGTGTAGTGCGTGTTTATTTTATTTTTATATTTCAGTTGATTGAATGAAAGGTAAATTACAGTTTACGTTTAATGACGTCTTAAAAAAAAACGACTTACTAGATCTCGTTCAAACCAATTTTTAGTAGTTTGCATGGTGTAGGACATCGTATATTTTTTTTAATTCTATCATTATCTTATTTTAGAAGTTTAGAAGTTACGGAACCCACACACCCACACATTTTTCCACTTTTGAAGTGTCTCTCGCACAAACTGTTCACTTTAGAAAATTTTACAAGAAACCTCAATATCATTTTTGAAGATCTATTCATAGATACACCAGGTTTGATGAAAAATAAAATTTTGAGTTTTAGTTCTAAGTATGGGAAACACATAGATAGAACACACATAGAACTTACAAAGTTTCAACAGTATAGTTCTTATAGTTTCGGAAAAAGTGGCAGTGTCATACGGAAGGACAGAAAGACAGACAGACAGAAAGACAGACATGACAAATCCATAAGGGTTCCGTTTTTTGCCATTTGGCTACGGAACCCTAATCTTTCAACAGACATACTTAAGTAGGTATAAGTGAGTTATCATTATAATAATTTTAACCGCATAACGTCTACTGCTGGACATAGGCCTCATCCAAGAATTTCCAAAATGACCGATCTAGAGCGGCTTGCATCCAGCGCTTTCGAGTGACCTTGGTCAGGTCTTCTGACCACCTTGTAGGTGGGTGTCCTACTCTTCGCAGTAGTACGTGGTCGCTATTCGAGGACCCTATTTTTGCCCTGTCGACCATCGGTTCGTCGCGCTACTTATCTCGCCCATTAGAACCTCAACGAGCTAATCCGCTCGGCTGTGTCAGTGACTTTTGTTTTCCTACGACTTTCTTGATTTCTATTCGATCACGTTGAGAAACACCGAGCATAGCCCTCTCCATAGCGCGTTAAACGACCTTGAGCCTTCTTATGAGACCCATAGTAAGAGACCACGTTTTAGAACCAAAAGTCATCACTGGTAACACACATTTGTTGTAGACTTAGTCTTGAATGTGTAAATGTATCTAATTAACGTGTATGAACCTCTTGTTGCTCGAAGGTTAACGCAATACCTACTTTTGCTTTTCTATTTGCTATCTAACTATTTAAAGTTTTAAATGTTCAATCAACCTTTGTGCTTGTAATATTCTTTATGCCATCCCACCCGTCACTGCCAGCCTCATACGTGTCAAACGTAAAAAACTAAACGTCAACACATTCAGGCCAAAAATTTTCAGTTTTCACCAAAAATACTAAACAAATAATGTAAAAATTGAAACATGATTCTGCGTAACAATGGAAAAAGTGTGAAGAAAATATGGCAAAGAGTAAAGGTGGACAATGTGGCCTAAGTTTCAACCTTAATCAACTTCTGATAGTAATTGGATCTATAGTCATTTTGGTACTGCTATTCCTCGTCGTGTGTCACATTACCAGTGGTCGGTAAGATGGGAAACAAAAACGAATGCTATACTATAGATCTTATACAAGTGATCCTAATCTCCCTCGCTTTTGTGATATTACTGATGGCGTTGAGTTGGATGTGCAAATATTTCCGAGGTTGTTGAGTTCCACTCAAACAGTAGAAGCCATGGAATCAGAAGAAGACATAAGCCTTGATACGGCTATGGCAAAAAAATCTTGTATAAATCCTGAGCTCATTACAGTCGATCTTGTATCTTTTATACTGATCGGTTTCACGTTCATAATGTGGCTTATAATCATGACATGGATTTCCAAATATCTTCGAGGCCTTCCACCATGAATGCTTGATGTTCAACTCATTCAGTCCAAATCATTTGTGTCCGGATCGTTAAGATTTTGGGAAACTTCAAAAGAAGAAATAGCCATATGTTTATTTCATTTAATTTTTATGTACTTTTTTCATAAACAGGTTTAGTCAATTTCATATTTTGTTTTATTTGTAGAATGGGGTATTAACTTCTGCTATAGTATTTCAACCCATACTAAAAAGTATTTATGTTTATTTAATTAACACAAACTAAGCAAGGAGTTAAATGTTTAATGTTCTAATAATATTTGAAAAGTGCTTATTAAGCCTTTTCGTTTGATATCCAACGCGGTATATATGGTTTGATTGATTAATTTTTTAGTTCAATCACTTTAGAGCTGCAAGAGACAAAATGCTCTATCTGCCTCATTAGGGATAAAGCTGGATAGTGTGTGTCTTGTCCTCCTTTGATTCACAGCTAAGCTCTTGTCGGTATAGTATGAATTTTCTTCCATTTGTCTCTATCGACTTCCAGCTGTTTTTCTACGTGTACACCTTACTGTGTGACCAGAAAATCTGTTAATACTTAGACTTATAAAATTTGTGCTTTTTAAAAATATGCCTCTTGCCAGCCTACCACTTTGTGGTATAATTGATTATAAAAATACCTAATAATGAAAAAGTATTATGATAAAATAAAAAAATAAATATAAAACAATCAATGATAATAAACATATTATTATATTTTGGAAACAAGCTCTTATTTGAAAAAATAAATCTTCTACTTAGGTGTATTTGTAGATGTAGTAGAAAAAATATTGGTTTTCTCATGGTTTTCTTTTAAACGTAGTTCTTTCAAATGACAGTGTCTCGATACGTAAAAACAGTCTTTAGCTGAAATTATCTTTCCACCTCCTATAAAATACATAGTACCTGGGCGACCGAGCTTTGCTCGGTTACATTTCAAACATTAATAATTTTTTTTAAACTTGTCTAAAAACAATGCAAAATAAAAAAAATATACAATCTTAAACATAAAAAAAAAACAAAAGTAAGTCACCGAGTAGGATTTGAACCCATAACACTCTTTCGAGCGGTCGCTATCCTTAACCGCTGAGCTAAATCAAGGCGGTCGCGGCGCGACGAAATTAGCGACCATATTCTGCGTGGAAAGAAAAACGCACGAAAACTCGAAAACACGCGTTTTCCCAAACATAAAACTAATCCAGATCGATTGTTTACCCCCGAAAACCCCCATATACACATTTTCAGCGAAATCGTTAGAGCCGTTTTCGAGATCACAGAAATTTATAAATAAATAAATATATAAATATACATACATACAAGAATTGCTCGTTTAAAGGTATAAGATTAGTCATAAGTATGGTAGTCGTCAAGCTATGTCAGATGAAATCTGACTTTGGTTTAGTTTTCGTGTGTGGACCACATACGCGCAAAAAAAAAAAAAAAACAAGGGAACGAAAATGTCGGAAGGGGACCCCGGGACTCTCAAACAACACGGTTACGGATGTAACCGGGAACAAATTTATATGAGGGCGAAATCTACTTACTATATACAAAATGGGTGACCCGGCCCATCAATTTAAACAACTTTTTCTTGGGAATCAATAATGGGAACTAAACAAATCATTTTTATTAACAACCGGCCAAGTGCGAGTCGGACTTGCGCATGAAGGGTTCTAAAAAAACCACGTTTGTTGTATTCACATACATTTAAGTATATAATTCTATTAATTTATTTTTAGTATTTGTTATAGCGGCAATAGGAACAGATCATCTTTAAAATTTTTAACTGTCTAGCTATCACGATTCATGAGATACAGCCTGGTGATAGGCAGACGGACAGACATGATGGATAGACAGACCGACAGATAGACGGACAGTGGAGTCTTACTAATAGAGTCCTGTTTTTAAACTTTCGGTGGGGAACTCTTAAATCGTGTTCTATCACCCAGGTAATTTGTATGCATGTGTAAAAATCTCAAAATCCCAGCATTCAAAAACTAAAAATTATAATGAAAAATGGCCAGACTAAGTCGAAGACTTTTACTTTTTTACTTTTAATTTTTTGAGTTGCGTCCTTCGAGCAATTTTGGATGTCCATGTAAAGAACCAAGCTGAAGCATCTTCAGACAAGAATTTGAGTAGATTCATGGAAAATACAAGGCACGAATGAGGGAAGTATCCAGATGTCCAATGCGAAGACCCGAGCGTACTAAGCGCGGATTTCACGTAAGTTTCTGGTTTAGGAAAGAAGACATTGCTGGCAAGTCCCGTCATATTAGTAGCAACTAGACTCGGTGACAAACATTGTATTATTATCCCTTTTGGTCCATACTCATATCGTATTCCCTCTGTGAATTTTGCTACAAATGCCTGAAACAAATTAAAAAGATTATTAAACACCGATGACAGTGGAACTTTTGAATAAAAATGTCTCGATATAGTCGCCCTAGATGATATGAAGACTGTTTGTCTTCATATCATCGACATATCGACTGTTTGTCTTTTTTAGGGACTGTAATTAGTATCATGGTTCTAACTTTATGAACGATATTAAAAATAAAAGACACAGGAATTATTCCACGACATGTCAACGAAATGTTGACTTTCATAGTAAACTATGTCTATCTATCTATCTATCTATAACTGACATAATTCATAGAACCCTGTGCCTAGTCCCATGGAGGCAAGGTAGGGGTCTCGTTTGGGATGCCGCATGTGTGGATACTCTAGCACCCTCGCACTTGCCTTCAACATCTAATCTCGGTGGAGCAGCAGCCTGTGCTGCAGAGACACGGAGACAAGACAACGGGGGTGATCTCCACTCCGGAGCGTAGGTTTCTCATGCGACATATCTCCCTGCACATTCAGCGTGGCAACGCTGCTGGCATTATTGGTCTATTCGATTAGTTTTTTATTTATTATTTTTTTTAGTTGTTTTTTTAGTTTGATTTCTTTTAATTTTATTTTTGTTCTTTTTAGTTTTTCGAATTATGCTCTTATCCTTAGGTCTCTTTAGTCTAAACTGCAGGAGCACGACCTTCTCTGTGCTAGTAGAGCCATACTTGGCCAGAGCAGCCAGAGGATTTGGATTACACTCTTCACGCTGGCCATACGGGTTGGAGAGGTATCTTTTTAGTTTCTTTTGTTTTTTTATATGTTCAAGTTTATATATCATTTTTATTTTTTTTAAACAAGTTTAAATAAAATGTAGTTAATGTTTGAGATATGAAAGCTCGGTCATCCAGGTACTTTTAAGTTAAAAATAAAATATTTCATTTTAATCATTGCTTGTAATTTCTCATTTTTTTTTATTTATCTAAACTTCTTATGTAGCTATCTGCTTAAATTTTATTTGTGCCGACTACTAAAATAAAAATTGAAAGATTACCTTAACAGCAGAATAAACAACTAAGAGCGGTGCCTGCACATCATTGGATGCCGATGCAATATTGATGATGATGCCTTTGCCCCTCGTCACCATTCCTGGCAACACCAAGCCGGTCACACGAGCCGTAGACACCACATTTAGGTTGATTAAGTTCGTCACTAGATTAGTCCTGTGATGAGAGAAATATTAATGAGGCGCTGGATGCAGGCCGCTCTAGATCGGTCATTTTGGAAATCTTTGGGAGAGGCCTATGTCCAGCAGTGGACGTTGTGCGGCTGAAATGATGAGAGAAATATCATCCTTTTTTCCTTATATACCTATCTATTTTTATTTTATTTTATCTATTTTTTTTAATATTATTTTTTAACTTTTTATTTATATCATTTTGTGGCTTAGCTTGTATTTTGCAAATAATTAAAAAAATATATGATGTATATACTTGATAGGTTTTATGCAAAGAAAACTTTTCAGTCCATTGACCCGGGCCATTTGCGAGATATTAAACTAAATTATGTTCCACATTCATGTACTGCTCTCTCCCCCTTCCCCCCTACTCCATTTAAAAGTAAAAGTAACCTGAAAAATCTTAAAAAAATATGTGTTACCGCAAATGTATGAAATCTGTCATTGTAGTCAATTTCTAAAACCTAGGAAATTATTCATTTCCTAAATCGCTATTGGAAATGTTTTCTTTAACTTTAATTAACGTATTTAAGTTAGTTAAAGTTAAGAAGAATATTTGATGACTAATTCGGCGAGTATTAGATTACCGTTGCAACAGGTATATTTATCATACATTTCATACTTCTTCTGATATCCACCAGTGATTAGGTATTGTTTAAAATTCCTGAATTAAAAATATTTACGGTAACAGCTACACAAATTTCATACTTATAATCTAACACTCTTGTAGTACCAAAATAATTTCTTACCAATCAGGCAAATCCAAGAAAAATTCTAAATAAGGATAGGACAAACCAACATTGTTGACCAAGGTGCCAATTTCAAGCCCTTGAATTTCTTCGGCGAGTTTGTCGTAAATGCTTGCATCTTTTGAGAAATCTATCTGTACTACCTTGGTTTGTACCTTAAATTCTTTTTCTGCAACATAAATGAAATATTTGATAATTTAAGGTTTAGTATTAGTATTATATTGGAAGAAACACACAGAAAATGTATAGCGTTAACTAACAAATTATCAAGTGATACAAATATCCAAAGATAAATAAATGACTTTTGATTAAAATTAAACTTAATCAATATCTTACTTATAAAAGCACTGCAATAAAAGTTTGAGAGACAGCGATTTATTAGGACTTTTCAAATATAGCAACATTGCCATGGCGAATGGCAATAATTTTGAGCCAGACTACGGCTTACAGATTCAGGGTGACTATTATTCACTAAATATTAACCTATTTTCATGCAACGTACGAAGTTTTAAAATATCCGTCTAAAAATAGGCCTTTAAAAATTTTCTGATAATACTTATTACCTATTTCGCCTGCTACGCTCTTCAATTTGTCCAAGGATCGACTAACTAGAATAATGTCACAACCACGGGCCGCTAACTAAAAAAAAGAGCAAATATTGAAGAAGAGATACTGGTTCCGAAAAGTGGAAGGATTAAATGAGGATGATGATGTTTTTGGCTAACCGACAGGCCCAGTACTTGCATGGCACTGCCTGTACGCCTTTTGGTGCTCAACACTGCTGTTAATAATCGGCCAAGTGCGTGTCGGCCCACGGGTAGTGGAGGATTCCATAGTTATCAATGCTGACTTTGAGTTCACGCCACTAAACTCAACTAAAAACTAATTTTCTACTGAATTTTGTATGAAATTTTCCTTTTGCGAGTACATTTTATAAGTTGGTTGCTCATAACTTTTAATTTAATAGTGTTCCTTTCAACTTCGTTATACTACCGCAGTGATTTTTTCCACGTGTCCATATTTAACCGTTTATCAGATAGACTCTTGACTATAGCAATTTTTTTACTATAAAACCAAATATGTACTTTTTTTGGTACAATAAAGTTTTATAAAAAAAACAAACAATATTTCATAAACGGGTTCCTAAAACGAAAAATGAGGTTTAGCGTGATAGTGGGCATTAAGATTGAAAAAATATGATACGATGAGTATAATAATATATAATTTAGATTAGTCATTATATCGTCATACCTGTCTAGCAAATGCCTTTCCTATTCCGTCAGTACTGCCCGTGACCACTGCAACATAATATTTTTTTTATAATCATTTTCAGAAAATGTACATGGTTAGAAACCACTCTTTACAGTCTATTTCAGAGTCCACTGTTGGACCTAGGGTCTCTTCTAGCAGAGTATTGGCCGTGTGGTTTCCAGCAGAGTAGGATAGGGGCCACTTCAAATCTTCCCGTGAATATCGTAAAAGGCGACTTAGGTAATACAAGCTAAACAAAGCGTATAAATCATCAATGAGACCTCTCCAACTCGTTTGGCCAGCGAGGAGACTCTAGGCCAAATCCACTGGCTGCTCTGACCAAGTATGGCTCTGGTAGTACATCGAGGGTCGTGCTCCTGCAGTGGAGACAAAAAGACCTGACGATGAAGAAAGGATAATGACCACGTTGGGCAGGCAAATCTATAAGTACACCAGGGGACCCTGGAACCCGTACTCTGTTACTTAAACCTTCATTAGTCATTTCTTACGAGACCATGCAGGAGAAAAAGGGGGGTGAGAAATCGTTTTATTACATCAACCTGCAATGCATGTATCTTGTATGTATGTACGACTATGCAGGTATGAATGTTTGTTTAGGTCAAATCTTGCAACTCAATTTTTAACCAGTTATCCTGAACCATTTGAGCAGTGTGTCTATATATAAATCGGATGACAATATTGGCTGAAACTCAGATATTAAACAACATAACCTCATTGAGTAGGACTCGTTTAATTTGTCTTGACGAGACGATGCCTAGGGTCTGATCTCGAAGATGGGAGGTGTTCGATGGAAATCAGTAATAAAACGACGCAACTCCATCGAGTTTTGGCTTATTTTCATCATCTTCATCAACATCCGAGCGTATTTTTCCCGGTTGCATCCTCAGCAGTAATGCTTCAGAGTTCGGGGTCCACTACCTAACCAAGTAGATTTGACGAGGTTACTGGTGTTTACACAGAGCGACTGCCGTCTGACTTTCGCAACCCAAAAAGTAAACCAGAACTAATCCTTGGGTAGTTTAATGATCAAACGCTATATGGCGTTTGGGACCCACAGTTTATACGTGCCTTGCGAAATACGGAATCATCTTTATTTTCGGATAATCTGGTGATTCAAGCCTGCAATATCCTAACCAGACTGGAAACAACTTATACTTCCCAGTGAGATTCGAACCCATAACCTCCGGATCACAAGGCGAACACAGTCTAGTCGAGTTCGGGTGCTTTGGCCTCACAATGAATTCTTGTAGAAATGTTTTCTTTTTTTCAGAAAGCTCATTATAATAAAAAACAAATCTGCTAGGTACTTTATTCGTATTTTGACTGGAAATACACTTTGCTGAATTTATATCATACTGCTAACTACTAGCAACATGACACGCTGATTTTCATAATACAACTTACATGACAACAGTTTTAAAAAGGGATGTTAAGATGGTTTGGGCATATAGAAAGGATGGATGAAAAGAGATTGACGAAAAATATTTATATGACGAATGTGAAGGGAACAGTAGGAAAAGGTCGGCCTCGGCGAACTTTCTGCGACCAAATTGCAGACGTTCTAAAAAAAGGAGAGGTAAAAAGTACCCGTAACCGAAGGGCATGTATGAAGAGATTTATGAGTTTAGATGAAGCAAAAGAGGTTTGTCAGGATCGTAGCAAGTGGAAGTCCATAGTCTCTGCCTACCCCTGCGGGAAACAGGCGTGATATTATGTATGTATGTATGTATGACAACAGTTTTTTAATATAATGATATATTTAGTAGGCACTTGTAAAATAATACAAAAAATAGTCATACATACATTCATGAAAAAGAAAATCATATTCATTTCTTGACCTTTGGCTTCGTGTTTTTCGTATGTAAAAAAGCCTAGATTTTTTACCCGACTACGCCAAAAAGTTTTTTATAATTATTTTATGGCCTTTAGAGCCTATCGTTATTTTTTCGTTTCTTTATTCCTATCTGCTTAATCCTAATCAATCAAAGGGTTGGTGTAGGTTCTCTTCTTTTCCTCGAGTCGAGAAGCTATAAGTGTACCTTAAATTATAGTAAAATTGACAGGCCAAGGCGACTCCCAGTCATTTGCCCCATTAAGGTCCTGCAATGTGCAGGAATGGGGGCTTTTTGGGCAGGTTCTCTAATAGCACTGGTTGTCATAGCCAATTGAGTGGCGGACGGTGCCTAAAAAGTCACCACGATCCGCAAATAAATATCACTACAGCCGCAATGAATGTCTATTTTATACAATTCACATATTGTATACAAGCTGTTGCCCGCGACTTCGTTAGCGTGGACTTTAGTTTAGGAGCATCGTTATTTTGGTATTTTCAATAAAATGCATGTTAGGCCACGTGATGTGAAGGGTTCCGTAATTAAACCCTATATGCACTACAGTACACACTATACGCGAATCCCGACTAAAAGTTAAAACTAAAGAGTAAGAACAATTAATTAATTTCAACATTTAATTCCATGATGGTCTAGGAGAATGGAAAAAACTTGAAAAGATTTGAATCATGTGATGCGGCTAGCAACCCATCATTTTTTGGCTTCCCTTTTTCATCTTAACGTCCACCATCACGCTGAGCGTGGCCTTTGGGCTATACGACCCTGGTCTTCATAGAGAAAAAAATGGGTCTCTGAAACACTGAATATTTATGCAATAAGTAGGTAGTGACTTTAGTATTTCATTCACCTTCCGTCTTTCGGCGGGAGTTCCCACAGCACTATTGTAGCTCTCTTCAGCGGAGTGCTGCCGCCACCTATAGTATTTATCTATTTCGTTCTCATCCACTAAAAAACTTACACTTACAACGCCATTACCACAGACCTGGCACGACGGCCGCTTATCAGCGGCATCAGCAGGACTTACTCACGATACCTTCTTAATTAGCGAGAGGGGTCAGAGTTGCCTGCAAGGTGGCCCATCGGCCTTCAATTCTACCCGCAAAGTTTAAGGCACATGTGTCAACCCGGAGGACAGTATTTGTCAAGGGACGGAATCCCGTTTGGATCGTCTGTCTGGGCTACGTTATGAAGGCAGCAGTTGCAGGCCTCCTGCGCCTGATCTTACCTAACCTCATCTTAACTATCGCTTTCTATTTTGATTCCTTTTTCCACCTTCTTGTCCACAATCACGTTAAGAATGGCCGTTGAGCGGCGTTAGGTTTAGCACCCCTAGACTCTGTCTGCAGAAGATCCAAGCTCAGAGCCTCACTTTAATTTAAAATTTTTGAACATCGCCATCTGTCGATGACCAAAAGAACTATATTTTAAAAATACTTTGAAACCAATTGAAATCGAATTAAAATCTTTTATATAAACCAAATATAAAATTAACAAAAGTTTTACCCAATGCAACCGAACAGTTATTATGTTAAAGCAATCTAGTTACGAACAATAATATTTGTCGTGATTCTTTAAATTAATATAACTTTTTTATTTATGAACGGATTTAAATAAAACATCTATATTTTAAGTAAAGCTTATCAAAATATGTTAGTTCAAACTTCAACTGAATCGGTCCAGCCCTTTCTGAGATAAGTGGGCATAAACGCAATTTTTCGAACAAAAATGTTTGACGCCATTCTTTAAATTGATATCACTTTCTTATTTATAAATGGATTTAAATAAAATAAACACTGCGTGTTAATTAAAGCTTATCCCAGTATACTAATAAATTCAACTGAATAGGTTCAGCCGTTTCTGAGATAAGCGTGCACACACGCAATTTTTCGAACAAAAATGATTGACTTGATTCTTTAAAATGGATGTAACTTTTGTGTAACTAAATGTTAAGTAAAGCTTATCACAATACATTAGCGAAAGCCGCAACTGAATCGGTTCAGCCGTTTCTAAGATTAGCGTGCACAAACGCACAAACAAACAGACAAAAATTCTGAAAATCATTGTTTTGTCTTCTGTTGCGATGGTCAAATCAATACTTTTTTCATTTATCTTCCATGTGCAGACAGCGATCGGTTACCTATGATTTTATTAATGTATTGATTATCCTCCTCCTCATAATTCCACGCTATCACACCGGAGGTCCTGGGTTCAATCCCCGTTCAGGTCAATATCGAAATTAATCTTTTTTAGATTGACCTTGGTCTTGGATGTTTATCTATGCATATATTTGTTATAAAATATAGCATCGTTGAGTTAGTATCCCATGGCACAAGTCTGGAACTTACTTTGGGACTAGCTTATCTGTGTGATTTGTCCGAATATTTTATTTATTTATTTATAATTAATAATATTATTGCTGAAGTTAGTTTTAGACCATGCAAGTAATCTAATGCTTCAGTATAATTTAATTTATTTTGCAATAGGCAAGCAACTTCATCATCATCATCATCATCAGGTCTTTTTGTCTCCACTGCAGGAGCACGACCCTTTCTGTACTACCAGAGCCATACTTGGCCAGAGCAGCCAGAGGACTTGGCCTACACTCTCCATGCTGGCCAGACGGGTTGGAGATCTCATTCTCTCTTTCTCTCATTCTCTCATCTCATTGATGTTTTTAAGCTTTGTTTAGCTTGTATTTCCTAAGTCGCCTTCTACGACATCCACGGGAGGACTTGGAAGGCAAGCAGCTTGCATCGCTATAAATAGCCCTTTAGTCTCTTCCTACGACATTCAAAGAGACATCACGCAAATTCTTATACAAAAAAACTTTGGAAAACATAGGTACTCACTTGCCCATTTGCCGTAAGATTTAATGTCCACTTTCACATTTGCGGGCCCTAACCAGAAAGTATATAAAACGTTCCATATTTGCTTCGCAATGTATAGAAAAACACACACTGAAATTCGAAAATACCAGTCTTCTAAAGCCATCATTTGATGCGTAGTGTATGGAAAACTTCCTTAAAATGACTATAGAAATTCACATAATTGTTAATTCCATAACCTGTTGTTTGTGCAAAACACTAGACACAATAGTAAAACAATGGATGTCGACCAGATTCCGGTGTGCTCATAGATGAGAGGTTATTTGTATAAACTATTAGGAAGCTTATACAAACGTCGGTGGCGTTTTTAGAAAATATGAAAATTTAATTTTCTATTGTGGTTTTTGACCAACAGCAAATTTTTTGGGACAAGTTTAATCCGTGATACTGAAGTTCTTTCCATAAAAACAATAAACGAATATAGAAAAATAATTCGCCTTTCATACAAATCAGTGCTCAACTAGACGGATTTTGTATGGGGAGATAATATTTTTTCAGTATTATGGACTGAACTAGCTCTAAATTTTGGCTGGTGGTCAAAAGTCACCCTGTATAATATACAGCAAATATGTATTATTATCATCATCATCAGGTCGATTTTGTCTCACTGCAGGAGCACGACCCTCTCTGTACTGCCAGATACATATTTAGCCAGAGCTGCCAGAGGATTTGGCCTACACTCTCCACGCTGGCTAGGCGGGTTGGAGAGTTCTCATTGATGTTTATTAGCTTTGTTTAGCTTGCTACGACATTCACGGAAAGACTTGGAATGTATTAGTTACGTCTTTATTCCTGACGTGGTAGATTTATTGCCCACAGTAATCTATTACAAGATCTACATAGTAATTAAAAAACGAATGAAATCTTCTATTCTACGTGAAGTATTGTACGGGAAGAGTAGAAGTTGGTGCTTTCTAAGTTTTTTATCGTTACAAGTTTTTTTGACATATAATAAATATTATAGACAAGAACAACTAGTGACGTGCCTCCGAGAAATTTTAAATATCTTCCTTTGACAATTTCCGGAAATGTTCAACATTTCTCGGAAATTTCCCAGACCGTTCCGAAAATTTCTGTTAATTTTCAAGAACGGCACATCACTAAGAACAACGTATCTAGTAACGAGGAGCGAAACTACCAAAGTCGTATCGGTTGTTTGCTACTCATCTCTAGATAGCAGTAGCGCCATCTATTATTTGCTAGAGAAAGCCCTGACTTTCAAGCATTAATCTCCAATATCTTTTAAACAGCTCAACCGATTTTTATAAAACATAGCTAAGAAATTCTATCATAATTTTGTGAGTTTATTAATTTGAAGATTTTAACTTTTCAAGCGCTACGACACTACGCTGTTGTAGACAGATACACAGACAGACGACAGACAAACCTACAGACTATTGCGTCAAACTTATAATACCTCTCTTTTTGTCGGGGTTATAAATGAAAATAATGATCGCACGCTTCAAACAATAGACTTAAGGCGAAGACAGGGCTAAAGTGGCGCCTTCATTTAAAATAAATTGTTTTATCGTACATGTAGTGTTATTTTATATTTTGCGAATTGTAAGATGTGCATTAGACGGACCTTAAAATTATTTTATGTACAATCGTTGATTGTAACTAAGTTGATCCGTTTTTTGATTGTTGATGAAGTGTTCTTTTTAGCAGAAAATTTTAAAGCTAGTACAACTTAAATAATATTTTTAAGATCTAGCTAATGCACATGTAACAGTTTGTAAAATTTTACTTATCACCACATTTTTTTTTTGAGAGTGCCACTTCTGCCCTGTCTTTGCCTTAAGTCTATTTTGTTAAACATATTTTAATTTATAAAGGTATTTCTGGAACCGGTTTTCACGTAAAAAATAACACGTCACGTCGTAATCGGTTAATCGGTTAAAACTACGATGCCATAGACAGACAGACATATAGACGGACAGACATTAGCGTTAAACTAATAACACCCTCTTTTTTATCAGGTGTTAAAAACCGCCGTAACAATAAAAACATAGCTTTTCAGATTTACCCAACCAAGCTAGTCCGCCGTTCGTAGGTGCTGGGTTCGATTCCCGGCAAGGGCAAGTGGCCTTTCGTATAACCCAGCTGAAATAAATAGTGGTGCTTGTGTTAATTTTTATTTATTTATAATTTTACTAAGAAAAAAACCATACTTCAAATCCAAATTTTTGACAGAACCTTTTGCAAATTTTTCTGGGTCTTGGCTTGGGTGTTTACCTATGCATGTACTTACTATAAAATATAGTATCGTTGAGTTAGTATCCCATAACACAAGCCTCGAACTTACTTTGGGGCTAGCTTTTTTCTTCCATAACGTCTTACTGGAATATCCCAGATGTCTAAAATTGTATATGCTGGGGTATAGCACCCCGCGGAACTCGAAACTACAAACAGACTATTATGATTACTTTTGTAAATTTTTCATTTGTAAATTATATTTTTGTATGCGAAAATTCTTCCTGCTATATATTATTCATCGGTAGACGACACTTCGAATGATTGATACTGCGAAACCTCAACTCTTGGAAACGTGGTTTGTTCGCTGCCTTGTTATTAAAAAAATGTTTCGCTTACGTTAGACATTGACACGTGCACGTATGTAAAGTTTCGTTTGTAGTAGTGAAATTAATATTACTCCGCTTGTATGAAGCGAAATACATGTGCTATTGTGTCTGAAATACTAGCATACAAGTGGTTAAAAATTACATTGCATGTTTTTAAATAACATTTACATCCCGTATAAGCGAAGAACTTTGTAAGCATTTTGCTTTTTGGTTTAAACTTAGCATTAGGTATATTTATTAAAATCTGCCATTCTATATCAGTCACATAGTAACTCTGCTTCTTTGGAGTTAGTTTAATGACAGCCGAGACCAACGGCTTTACGTGCCTTCGAAGCACGGGGAGATTGAGAACTTTTTATGACACAAGTGGTTACCCATCCATGTGTGGACCACACCCGGTGTCGCTTATCTTGCAAAAGCGTACTCCCACCGGGACCCAGAGTAAGTGTAGACTTTTAAGCGATCGATAGTAGATGAGAGGCCATTTTCCATACAAACGATCTCGGCTGTTTTCTTCATGGTTTGGTTGGATGGATGTTATAGGTATTTTTAAAATAGGATCAATATCATCAGTATCTGTGGCTATGTTTTGTTTTTTGGATACATTTTTTTATGTTAGGTTACTTTAAATAGTGTAACAGCCCGTAAAAAAAGGTCGCAATCAGACGCCTTGTATACAAATCCCAAACTTAAGATTCCTTTTGAGGTACCTAGCTATAAAATAATAAAACGTCTTAAAAATTATAAAATTTAATAACAATTAACATAATATCGTAGGTACATCCTTTGTTTACATCAGTAACAACTTAATTAAGCAAATCCAATAAATTCTCAAATAAATACTGTTTATTTTTTATGTAATGCGGCGGCAAACATTTCTATATCTTAGATCTATGGTATTAAAAAAGAAAACTCATTGCAACAAAAATTATAAACTCTTTCTACCTATTAGTAAAACATACGCAAATATGCTATCTGGCATAGATATAAGTTAAGAACTTAGCGGAAGAAAGAGAGACATGGAAAGCTCCACCGACAAGAGTGCAGCTCTTAAGGTGAGGTGCAACTTGAATACACAAACTCAATTTACACGATGTACGACTCTAGCTCTAGTTGCCCCGTGAATAAAGGCTAAATTTGCTTAATTTAATTCGGGCGTCAATATGATCGGAGTTCGAATTCCTTACAATTTTTTAAGGTTTTATTATGTAAGATTATATACTCTTAGGTATTACAATAGCCACCTAAATAATACAAAAAAATATGTTCGTGTCGCTCAAAATATTGAAAAAACAGAGTTGCAAGTTCAGAATTTGGGCTATTTTATTTATTTATTTTTTTGCTTTATTCCTTAATTATTAGTAAAATCTGCTCGGTTCAGTAGCTAAATGATGAACGTCTCCGTTATTAATAATTTTCTTGATTTGGTATATATTGCGAGGCGTTAAATACAAGAGTTAAAAAAGGGGCCTGAAAACGAGTTTTCAACTACCACCCGGCCTTAAATATAAGAAGAAGGTATAGATACAGATACATTTTTACGTCTATATCCCTGACGGGGTAGACAGAGCCCAGGGCCGTTAGGCCCAAAGGCCACGCTTAGGGTGATGGTGGGCGTTAAGATGGAAAAGGAATCAAAATAGTGATGGATTGCTAGCCGCATCGCCTATTACCATGATTCAAATCTCGTCCATTCCCTCGATCGGCTCTTACGATCTGCGGGGGTAGAAAAGCAGCTGGTACATTTTAAGTTTTTTTTTTCTCCCAGACCAGCATGGAAGAAAGAAGGTATATATATTTCGATAACTCTACTTCTGTTATAGTCTCTGGCAGATCTATATGAATCGCGGTATCTAGTGTCTCCGTGAGCTGTAGACCTCGCGAGTTAGCCCCAATCCATTACCGTCTTATTATATAACGCAGACTAACTTTGTTACAAGGTTTAAACCATTATCCGACCAAATCAAATTGACATCTAGTAATATGCCAGTGTCATAACTAAAAATGTCAACTTGATTTGGTCGGATAATGGTTTAAACCTAGTAACAAAGTTAGTCTGCGTTTTATAATAAGACGGTAAAAGTTTACCCGACAAAAATGTTTTGATATTTTGATACATTTTTGAAATGGCTGAAACATGATTTTTTTAAGTTTTTTATCCGTATATTTACGCAATTTAAAAAAGTTCAAAAACAAAAAGTAAAACTATATATTATTGAAAATGCTTACAAAATTTCACTGAGAAATGCGATCTGTAGGCGAGAATAGACAAACGGACAAAAGCATTTTTGCACCATCTCGAAACGCAAACGCTTAGCTGGCTCGGTCAATTATGAAACTCTTAAATCAGATATTACTTTTATTTTTCTCATAAATAAATGACCCATCCTAAAGTTAGTTAGACACTCCATGACATGAGCGAACTCTAAAAAAATTAACAGCGAACTTGCCTAAGAACAATTTTATAAAAAAAGAAACCCACTTTATTTTCTTTATTGAGTCGGTTCTATATTTCCAATTTTTTTATTACATCTTCAGCAAATTAATATATGACCAACTAGGTTCTAAACGCTTTCGCATTAAAAAAATAATCATCAAAATGTGTTCGCAGACGGCGAAGATATCGCGTAACATACTTACATAAAATCTGGGCGAATTGATAACATGCCCCTTTTTGAAAAATACCTTCAAATTATAAAATCTCAAAGACAAAAACTTATTGTAAAATATTCGCATAACATAGCATAAGTTATAAGTCAGATTTATCTTTTATACAGATACAGATACATTTCACGTCTATATCCCTGACAGAGCCCAGGGCCGTTAGGCCCAAAGGCCACGCTTAGCGTGGTGGTGGGCGTTAAGATGGAAAAGGATCATCAAGTGATGGGTTGCTAGCCGCATCGCCTATTACCATGATTCAAATCTCGCTCATTCCCTCGATCGGCTCTTACGATCTGCGCGGGAAGAGAAGCAGCTGGTACATTCTACGTTTTTTCTTTTCTCCCAGACCAGCATGAAAGATTTATCTTTTATTTAACCTATAAATAAGGGTTGTTGTTTTTTGCACTTGACTCCGCATTACCAGGTACCGCTTTTATTTGCTAAGCTTCCAGTTTCGTAAACCTGAAAAAAATATAGTAATTATTATAGCAACATTAAAGACAAAATGTAGGTACCTATACTCCATTTAGTTAGGTATTTAAATAAATGTAAACAATCTTGATATGTCTTTTATTGAAATATACACTTTATAAATCAATAAATTTGCTAATTACAAAGTAATTTATGATATATATATGAGTAAGATTTGATATATAAATGTTATAAATTATAAATTACTTTGTAATTTGCAAAGGTATTGATTTATAAAGTGTATATTTCAAAAAAAGACATGTCAAGATTGTTTACATTTATTTAAATACCTAAACAAATGGAGTATAATAATATACTTTTATAGGAAGGTAACTAAATAGGGACTTGCCCTGGATACGTACAGGACCGTTAAATACAAGATAACCTTCTATAAGAATTTCTTTAAACGATAAAAAAAACTAGGAAGACAATCGGATACACATAGAAACACGGAAACCTTACCTTGTAGGTATAAGATATTATGCGATTTATTCGTTAATGGACTGGGTTCGTCTAAAAGGAATTTAGACCAGGTCAAAAAATAATATTTGAGTCTGTCCCTATTTTTCAGTTTTCATCATCATCAAACATTTACAAAGATTTAGGGCTATCCTACGTGACTACGTGACGTCACTGTACCTTTTTCTATATTCGTTACTAGCTGATGCCCGCGACTTCGTTTGCGTGGACTGTATGACTCCGGCGTATAAATATGCTCATCAGGCTGAACGAATGTATATTTCTAACAGTTTAGCTAGACCATTATGTTCCTGAATCAGGTGTGCCAGACCTTTGATATACCTTAACAAAAAATGCTCATCAGGTTGAACAACTTTTGCTAAGGCGTCATTTTTATATTTCTTAAGTTTAGCTGGACCATTATGTTATTGCATCAGGTGTTCCAGATCTTCGATTTTTATACCTCAACAATAAACGTTCATCAGGCTGAACTACTTTTTAGACGTCATTTTTATATTTCTTATAGTTTAGCTGGACCATTATGGTTCTGCATCAGGTGTTCCATTTTCGAAAACCAAATAGAGCCTACCTATATGTTGATAAAAAAGTTTAATTCGAATCCGTCCAATATTTCCGGAGATTAGCGTATACAAACAGACAGACAGACAGAATTTTTATTTTATTTCTTACTATATTACAGTTTTCGTCGTCCCATTTTTTTAAAAATAAATTTAATGTACAGACACATTTTTTTACTGTTTTATGTATACGTATAGACTATTATGATTCTGAATCAAGTGTTTCAGACTCCAGACCTTCGATTTCTATACCTCAACAAAAAATGCTCCTCAGGCTGAACAACTTTTGCTAAGGCGTTCCTTTTATATTTCTAATAATTTAGAAGGACCATCATGGTCCTGCATCATGTGTTTCAGATACTAATCATTGATCACCAAAAAATGCACTTGGTATCCTAAAATAACATGCACCTCCACCATTCACCATCAAAGTAATTATGTAACACCTACCGAAATATTAATACCTATTTCTAATTGATTAAAAGTATCCAATGTAGTAAGCAGGATTTCTATCCATAATTATATTATTAAAATTTATTAATCATGACTTATGTCATCATCATCATTCGAGCGTATTCCGGTTGCATCCTCAGCGATAACGCATCAGAGCCCGGTGCATAGAGTACTGTAATATGCCCGGGGTCCGCTACCTAACCTATAGTTGATTTGACGAATTTACTGGTTTTTACACAGAGCGACTGCCGTCTGACCTTCTCAACCCAAAGGGTTTGCTGCCTCCGTGGTGTAGTGGTTAGAGCGTTTGGCTCATACCCGGAGGTCGCGGGTTCGATTCCCAGCGGGGGCAACGACTTTGTGTTGTTGTCCTAGTTTGGTTAGGACATTGCAGGCTGATCACCTGATTATCTGATAAGTAGGATGATCCGTGCTTCGGAGGGCACGTTAAGCCGTCGGTCCCGGTCACTGTCTTTGACATTGGTCGTTACCTAAAACCAAGTCAGAGGCCTTTAAGGCGGTTTAAAAACTCTGACACTAGTGTTAGTCACTAACAAACACGATAAGAAGAACCCAAAGAGTAGAGTAACCCAAAGGTAGGGCAGAACCAATCCTTGGTTTTGAGCAAACGCTGGATAGCGTTCAGGACCCACTGTTTTACTTGCCATCTATAGCACGAAGTCATCTTTCTTTTTGGATAATCAGGTTATTTAAGCCTGCAAAATCTTAACCAGGCTAGAGACAACTTTCAAGAAAGTATAATCATAACATTTTATTAGACACTAGCTGTACCCGCGGGCTTCGCTCCCCGTTGGAATTTCTGATAAAGAGAATAATACTATGTCCTTCCCCGAGTCTCAAACTATATCTATACCAAATTTCATCCAAGTGGGTTCAGTAGTTTAAGCGTGAAGAGGTAACAAACAAACAAACAAATATACAAACTCACTTTCGCATTTATAATATTAGTAGGATAGGAGTATTGTATTTATATTTATGTAACTAATCCAACAAAAGTGTTAAAATTTTAATTCAAGTTCTTCTTTCTGATATCTTTAACTTCAGGTTTATTAAAAAAATGATTATATACAAATTATTCCTACAAGTTGTCATAATATTGTAAAAGTTTAGGTTTACTCTTAATCAATTAAAGTTTTGCATTGTGTTACCTATGTTATAATTGTCCTCTTATCCGACCACGGCGAACCCTAAATTAGGGTGATTGTTTTGTAAGTTGTAGGTTATTGTATTTCGCCGTTGCTGTGCTTGCATTGCAGTCCTTTACAGCAAGAATCTGCCCGTAGTCGAGTTGTAGTTTTTTAATCTTGTTACTACATTATTTACATTTATGGAGAGGCAAGATTAATTAAACAAGCATTTTTTGTACACTTTATTTAGGAACCCAACACATCATTACACAAAAACATACTAGTATTTACAACGTGTTATTATCACAAACATGTAATTTTGCCAGTAATTCTAATACTGCGACACATTTTTCTAAATACATTTTGTTACATGGTTTTATTGTGTATTTTACACACTTAGAACTACATCGTGCCTTTTACCTTAATATACCACTTTGGCATGCATATACCTGTAGAACCTCTCCATATATACCTACTTGTCTTACTACATGGCATCGTAGATATGCTGTCGACAAAGTTTATATCACTTGATAGACTAGATTACCACCTAGTTCGCATTCTCTTTAAAGTTATGAGTTTCATCATAATTTTCAGCATAAGTCATGTTGGAAAGATTCATTGAATATTTCGTTATTATATTAACTAAAGTGATACAATGACAATTAATAGCATTGTACATATTGCTGTCACCGATGCCATACTACCTTATTTAAAAACGCAGAGTCACCAATTGACATGTTCGTAACGAAAATATGGAGCATTTGTTATGTGACTCCTTGATTTTAAAATAGTGCTACAAAGCTTGACAATGGGTTAGGTGTACACCGAAACATTTCGACAAAATAACCAGTGCAACGGAAGTTGCTATTGAGAATTACGGTTTCAGACTTACGTCTTCCCTGATAGCCCCTCTTTGGGAGTTCCTATTACCTTAATGGCAAGAATCATATCAGTAAAAACAAGTTTAATGAAAAAAGCTAGTTAATACTTATAAAATAAAGTAATGTCGAATAGTTAACCACTTAAATTACATTTATACATAAATGCACATAATTTAAAGCAGTTTTTAAAACATATAACCGTTGCCCAAATATGTACAATTGTGGCATTATTTTGAGTGCGAACAACATGCAAAACTTGTTCCAATATCATTTTGCACAAGACTCAAAGACCTTACATATCCTGTAGGTAAATTATATTTTTTTTGGTACAAATTATATGATATAATAAAAAGTACAGTAGTGTGTAGTGTTTTAATAAATAGGTATATCTGATATCCCAGTGTAATTTATTAGCCGCCTAATTTACAAAAAAAAAGTCTTCTCACCTAGGTTATAAGTTATAAGTACAATACGACTAATATGATTTAAAAGGTGAGCATCTTTCTCACTATATGACAGATTTTGAAGGGCAGATTATTATAAGTACGAGTATATGGCAGGGAACTACAAAGGTAGTTAGAAAAGTACGAAATACTGTTCGAGATCTAATCCAGAGGGTTTCAGAGAGAGGGCTTGCGACTTCACCGCTATGTAAAAATCGGACTTAGCCGTGACGTCATGCGAAATTTAAATGCGCTGTATATTTGCCAATTTCATGTTTCTCAAAAAAAATATTGTACATTATTTTTTCGTAATCTAACCAATGGGCCAAAAATATTTTTCCAGTCGTCATGCCTATTGACAAAGAATTTACATTAGACAAAAAAAATTATAAATAAACACAAGTAACTACATACCTAAACTTGTATTACGAAGTACGTGCAATTTCAAGCAAGCTTAGGCATTACTTAATAATTATTAAATGAATAATTATATTTTGTGGTATTAGGTAAAATTAGTATTTTTTGTAATAAAATGACACCATTTGATTGAAGAAGCCGAAGGTCTGTACATAAATTAGTTACTACAATGTGCATACGTTTCTCTACTGTTAGTAGAAAGCTAAGAAGCAGTTAATAAATTATTTGGACTTATACTTCTTGATCATTATCCTCCTGCTGTTCTCCATGGTACGCCTGGTCATCCAGGCTGCGAAGTCCTCTGATATAGCTCTGATGGACTGCACCGAAGAAGTCAACAATTCGTGTGCGAAATACCCGTTAGTTTCGTTGGCCGTTCCTAGTAAATTCAGGGCAGATTTGACGAATGCCTTCGCATTGGGAGCGAAGAAGCTAGTTTTGCGGATTTTGGACATGTTGGTGGCGACGAAACCTGGAGCTATTTGTTGAACTAATATTCCTTGCCTGCCATATTCGTGTCGCAATCCCTCTGAGAATTTTGTAGTGAAGGCCTAAAAATAATAAAAAATGATTATTTTTTTCATATCTTTTCTTGGATTTTTAAAAGGGTGACCTTTAAAAAGTCTAAGAAACGATTCACCTACTTAATATAAACAAGTAGCATTACTTATATAATTTTTTTAAATAGTAGACAATTGAAGTCATGATAGGGGAAGGCCAAGGAAAAGATGGAGGGACGATATTGAAAGTTACATGAGTGGATGACAGCAAGCTGCCTTGGATCGTTAATCGTGGAAGCAAGAAGGGGAGGCCTTTGCCCAACAATGGGACAATATATGGGCTGTAAAAAAAATTTTGACCATAATTTGAAAATCTCGGAGTTCCACAGGGGAGCATAATGTGACCTGTTTCTTTATGTACATTCATAACTAAAGACGCCTTGTATTGTGATACACATTGCATTATTGATCTCGTGTATGGCTCAATAAAGTCTAGGTATTATAAACATGCAAGTCTTTTAAATTAATATCTAGTTTCTACTTTATTTACATTTTCCCTAAACAATCACTTATTTTATGGATAATATTACAAAATAAGGCACTGTTTACCTATTTTTTGTTGTAGATTAGATAAATTAAGTTTTGTAACATTGGTTTTTAAATAGCAATGTCGACACATTTCGTTTTTAATCACTTAAAATTATAAGTAATACTAGTGAACGTAGATAATTCTTTTTACAGCATTTGTTGAGTAAATCTTAAATGAATACAAACTTACAAACTGATTCACTCGGAAAAGGAGATCAAACAGTGAGTTAAATCAAATAATGGGTTGCCAAGAAATCACCTATTAATCACATTTATATTTTCATTCTTAATATTAGTTTTCGTTAAAACTTTAAAAAAAAACAAATTTTAAATCGAGTATTTATGAAATTTTTGGCTGTCGTTCTTTTATCAGTATGAAAATAGCTTCCACGACGAAAATTTAAGATTTACATATGGTTTGTAGATTTTTTTAATTATGTGTGTTTGGTGAAAATGTTAGTTTAGGTCATGTGAGAAAGTAAAGTGTGAAAACTTAAATAAATCTAAAAAAATTAAGATTAGCATTACCTTGGTAGCTGCATAAACTGTCAAAAGTGGTGCTGGTATTTCTGAAGAGCCGGAGCCCACGTTGATGACGATGCCCTTGCCTCGCTTCACCATATCGGGCAGCACTAGACCGCTGACCCGAACCATAGAGACCACGTTGACATTGATCAGATTGGTTATGAGGTTGGTCCTGTGGGAGATTTTTATATGAATCAATCAATCAATCATCAGGTATTTTTGTCCCCACTGCGGAGCACGACTCTCTCTGTACTACCAGAGTAATTCTTGATCACAGCAGCGAGAGGACTTGGACTACACTCTCCTCGCTGGCCAGACGGATTTAGCTTGTATTCCTAAGTTGCCTTCTACGACATCCACGGGAGTACTTGGAGTGGTCCTATTCTACTCTAACGACACGGCGGTTTTATGAAAAATTCACAAATAAGTAAAATTCTCTCCTCTGGCTGCTCTGACCAAATATGGTTGTAGTAGTACAGAGAACGTCTAGATCAGTAAAGACTAAAAAACAGGCCAAGTGCGAATTGGATGCGCGCACTAAAAATCGCGTTTGTTGTATGGTACCCCCTTAAATATTTATTTATACATCTAATATTGTAGTCTATTAAACAATATGTAAAGAAATTCTTGTCCGATCCCTTAAGGTTACGTTGGGTAGCTTGTCTTGTGTAGGTTCCATTTATAGATTTCTGCCATCCTCAGTGAAATCGCAAAAAAAATCTGCAGCTTCATACATCTTGAATAGGTAGGTATTTAATTTTGTATAGAGATTTCACGGATGGGCGTAACCAATAAATAGAACCTACACAAGCTACCCAACATTACGTCAATGGATCGGACAGGGTTTTCCTTATATACGGTCTAATAAAATATACTAAAACTATTTTAAGGGTGGATTCAGAATATGATACTAAACAACTTTCCCCAAGGAACATATATCGAAATATGAAAGTAATTTTAGGCCTCCCAATACAAGTTCACCGATCAGCTGATCCGAGTTTGTATGGAAAGCCAAATAATATTTTCATACTTCGACATATGTTCCTTGGGAAAAGTTGGTCAGTATCATGCACTGAATTCACCCTTAAAATAGTTTCAGTATATTTTGTTACACCTTAAATATTGTATATTTCATATTGCTTATTTTTTTCTATATTTAAATTTAATTATAGCAATATCAAATATAAAAAAAAATAGTCTTTTTTAAGCAGCCAGAATAGTTTATATGAGCTATATATGAAGGTTTATTTTTATGAATGAAGAACCACGGTCCCTGAGCTCGGAGGCTGCATATAGCTAACAATCACTCTATAAACATAAAGCTATATCACTGTGTAATACAATGTGTATAGGACGTTTACCTTAAATACTAGGAAATCCGCAAAAGGCGACCTTATAGCTTAGCAATCTCTTCCAGGCAACCTCGCTTATATCAAAAAGGTGAGAGGAAATTTGATAGTGCCGGGTGGGGTGAAGTACAAGAAGATAAGTGCCAGTATATCTAGCTCTACGACTTCTTTTATGATTGGCTTTTATCTACGCTGACCACAAAGTACAAGTACAAGAAGATAAGTACTAGACTACCTAGATTTACACTTTCTTTTATGATTGGCTTTTGTCTACGCTGACCTTATAGCTTAGCAATTTCTTCCAGGCAACCTCGCTTATATAGAAAAGGTGATAGGAAATTTGATAGTGCCGGGTGGGGTAAACTACAAGAAGATAAGTACTAGACTACCTAGATTTACGCTTTCTTTTATGATTGGCTTTTATTTACGCTGACCTTATAGCTTAGCAAGTTCTTCTAGGCAACTACGCTTATATCAAAAAGTGATAGGAAATTTGATAGTGCCGGGTGGGGTGAACTACAAGAAGATAAGTGCCAGTATATCTAGCTCTATGTCTTCTTTTATGATTGGCTTTTATCTACGCTGACCTTATAGCTTAGCAATTTCTTCCAGGCAACCTCGCTTATAAAGAAAAGGTGATAGGAAATTTGATAGTGCCGGGTGGAGTGAACTACAAGAAGATAAGTACTAGACTACCTAGATTTAAGCTTTCTTTTATGATTGGCTTTTATCTACGCTGACCTTATAGCTTAGCAATTTCTTCCAGGCAACCTCGCTTATATCGAAAAAGTGATAGGAAATTTGATAATGCCGGGTGGGGTGAACTACAAGAAGATAAGTGCCAGTATATCTAGCTCTATGTCTTCTTTTATGATTGGCTTTTATCTACGCTGACCTTATAGCTTAGCAATTTCTTCCAGGCAACCTCGCTTATATAGAAAAGGTGATAGGAAATTTGATAGTGCCGGGTGGGGTAAACTACAAGAAGATAAGTGCCAGTATATCTAGCTCTATGTCTTCTTTTATGATTGGCTTTTATCTACGCTGACCTTATAGCTTAGCAATTTCTTCCAGGCAACCTCGCTTATATAGAAAAGGTGATAGGAAATTTGATAGTGCCGGGTGGGGTAAACTACAAGAAGATAAGTACTAGACTACCTAGATTTACGCTTTCTTTTATGACTGGTTTTTACCTACTCTGAATGCGAACAGCATTTATTGAAGTAAAATGTTTGTGAAAAATTTTCGAAGCACGGATCTATTGGCATCTCAAAGATTCCCCTTACCCACAACCAGCGCCATAATAGATCTGGATAGTCGGAATAATATTTCAGTTCAGCGTTTATTTCCCGCGGCAATACTTGAACACCTGGCGCATTCAGCGCGCGGTTTTGTTCAATTCCGCAAGTTTGCAGCGTCTCCAATATTAGGCGAGCCATTGAATTCCTTGAGAGTTTTGACGGCATTTTCAACATTTGACGGTATTACACCGCTGCTTATAAATGCAGTGCTGACGGTTCTAAATCTGTCAGTTGCATTGAGGATTTTATAAAATACTAGCTGTGCCCATGGGCTTAACTCCCCGTGGGAATTTCGGGATAAACTATCCTATGTCCTTCCCGAGTCTCAAAATATATCCATACCAAATTTCATCCCAATCGGTTCAGTAGTTTAAGCGTGAAGAGGTTACAAACAATTAAACAAATATACCAACTCACTTTCGCATTTATAATATTAGTAGGAAGTAGGATTGGACCTTCATTGAATTAATTCAATGGGTGGATACCTTGCCTACTAAAAGTTGAAATATTTAATTCACCAAAAATGTCACTTTATCCCAAAATGCTATTTTATAATAAAGCAAAGAAATGAGATAAACCTGTTTTATTGTTAGTCTGAGGGATATATGTAATTATTTTTCGCCTTAATTATAAAATGGCTCATAATAGCCCTTGTTAAATTCCCTGATTTGAAAATAAACCTGTTTAATTGTTAGTCAGAGGTATGTTAGCAATTAAATTATTTTTCACCTCAATTAAAATATGTCTCATAATAGACCTTATTAAATTCCCTCATTTGCAAATAACATCAAAAAATGTCAATAAGTGATAGAGCTTAATGATTACAACCACAAACAACTGGTGCAACTCGTGCTACAACTGCAATTCTGAAGAGAATTGACGTCAAACAGGTGGCTGGTCGTAAAATTAAAGCCAAATCGTTTAAACTGTTCTAGCCATTTATTTTTGATTCCACATGGTCGTCCGTGTAAACTTAGTCTAAATTTCCTTGACTTAAATTATAAAATATAAATATATGGGGATAAATTACACTATTAAAATTGATTATTAATTAAAGATTATACTTTAAATTGACGCAAAATTATGTAAAGATTCATATTTTTTCGTAAATTTCCTTTTTTAGATATTTTCAGGATTATGTTAAAAAAAAATACATAATTTTTGACAGAGTATGAAACCGTAACCGGCGGCCGGCATGCATGAAGAGAGTGTAGAGTGTAGATGAGTGAAAGAGCTCTGTCAGGGTCGTAGCAAGTGGAGATATATTAGTATCTGCCTACCCCTGTGGGAAACAGTCTGGAGAAGAAGACTCCGGACCCGAAGCCCTACAGGGAAGTTTGCAAAAAATGAAAGAGAAAGAGAGAGAGAGCGAGAGAGACAAAGTTAGAAAATGTACTTGTGCCACTTACCAGTCCGGTAGATCCAGGAAATATTCAGGGTACGGGTAAGATATGCCCACATTGTTGACAACAGTGCCGATCTCAAGGTCTTTTATCTCGTTAGCGAGTTTATCGTAAATGCTGAGATCACCAGAGAAGTCTATTTGCACTATCTTTGTTTGAACTTTGAACTCGTTTTCTGCAACATAAAATAGGTAATAATTAGTGATTGACGTTGTTTCTATTGAAACACCCCAGCGTCAGTCCAAATCAGAAACCTATATGAGGTCACCTTTCATAGGTACATGAATGGGTTTTGGCGGATGCGCCTAACATCTACTTCACCAAAGGGCCTTGATGTGTTCGATCTGTATTCCCAATTAAGCCTCCCAAAAAACGGGGTAAAAAGTCCCGAGATTAAAAAAAAGGGAATTGATTGTAATGTAAGAGATAATATAAGTATGCGTTATACAATTAACCAGGCTATAATAGATTACTATAGTAATGAATTGAAATAACAGTATAAAAAAGACATTTCTATACAAATTGCCCAATTGGCTGCACACTTTTGTATGGAAATGGCAATTTTTTTATCCTTTGACTGGTATTTTAATTTCATTGTACTTTTGACGTAGTAATAGCCGTGGTTCAGTTTATTGCGTAAGTTTATGTCCTCAACACGTTGTATAAAGACTTATTGGTTAATTTTATACACTTTATCCATAAAAATATTCTGTAAGTCTGAGCTAGCTAAACCTAATTAAGTGAACCTGATCAAATACTTGAATATTTTTAACCTCTTGGGAAGTCATGTCCTGCAACGTGGAAGGGACACACCTGTAATAAATCGAACCACGGTCTATACTAGATTACTATACCATAATGAAATTAAAATAATAATCAGAAAGTTAAAAAAATAGGCATTTCCATACAAAAATTTGCGTGTTATTTTGTTATAACAAAACTACTACTATAAAGTCAAACTAGATGACTATGTTATAATTATAACATAGTCATGTAGTTTAGCCTGTGCTTCGATTTATGACGGGTATGTCCCTTCCACGTTTTATACATTAATAAATTTCAGGATTCTCTACACAATTTGTCAGCCATTTATCATTTATGTTTCGGTATATTTTACCTATTTCCTCTGCTACAGTCTTCAACTTATCCATCGATCTGCTGACTAGAACAATATCACAACCACGCTGTGCCAACTGTAAAAATAAAAAACAAAGACACATGTAAAAAATATTATTACCTAAGCAGAAAAACATGTACCTACCTACGCAACAAAAAGTAGTAACACTAGCCTACCCGGATTTCCCAACGTATTTCCATGTAACAAGAAAAAACCCAAATTCAGTAAACATTCGTAGTTATGTTATTTTTAAATATATTTTTCCACGGTCTGGGTGTTTAGAAAAACATATGAACGTATATGTGAGTCAGTAAAGAAAGTGGGCGTTAAGAGTCCCCTTACCCTAGACTTCTCCATACAAACGACCAACCAAACCAAACCAAAAAATTGGTAACTGTAAAGAAATTGCAATCATCTAGGGTAATAACTAGTTTCCCACAGTATAAAATTATGAACTGGAAAGAAAATATAACGATTTAGAATTTTTTCCATACTGATGGTAAAAATGATATAAAACACTATATCGTATTTCAAGTTCTTGTTTTTACCGTCTGAAACCAGTTATTACCTTAGATAATTTCAATATCTTTGAAATTACAAAATTTTGCCAAAATCGGACATGTCATTTTGAAATAAAACGTAGACTACGTTTGTATACAAAGTTGTATTTTGGACTAGGGTAAGGGGATTCTTGAGGCGCTGTCGGTTCACAGTTGGCAATCTTCAAAACCCGTGCTTGCTTTATTTACTACTAGCTGTGCCCGTGGGAATTTCCGGATAAAAACTATCTTATGTCCTTCTCTGGGTATCAAACTATATCCATATCAAATTTCATCCAAATAGGTTCAGTGGTTGAAGCGTGAAGTGGTAACAAATAATACAAACTCACTTTTGCATTTATAATATTAGAAGAAAGTAGGATTATTTACTATTTAAAACTTTGTTTACCTATAATAAATGCATTCTCTACTAATCAATCTTTGGGATAAATACAAATTTAACGTAGTAGGCGTAAAAGTAAGGTACCTACTCAAACAGTAGTACGCAAATGATTTATCCAAAATGAAATTTTGCTTTATTTGTATTTTTATGTCTTATATATATTTAATTGTAGTTAAATGTGCTCCAAATTTAGATTATACATTTTTTTGGTATAATTTCCATGTAAAAAGGTGATTTTATAAAATAATTATAAGTTTATTAAGAGTAAGTTTAGAGCTATGTTTGTGGTTTTCTATCAAGCCATAAATGCTGAGCTGTATTTTAGATAAATCTTTAGGTAGAAAAACCTAAAGATTTTTTGTAGTTTATAAAAAAAAGTATAAAAAAATAACACTATTTGTGAGCTGTGAACCTACTGCGCCTTAACCTAGGAAATAAGTAGATATGTAGGCAGTTCTAAATACTTAGTTATCAATATAAATATTGTTAAACGTGGTCTTTGAATCCTTGACCGCTCATATACACATTTTACATACAAATTTTTATATACACATTAAAATTTGACAATCAGCATTGTTACCCAGATTGTTGTAGAAGTATTGAATTATTTTAACTTCCGTAATAGAATTTGAATATGTAGTGTTATTCTTATAAATCATCATCATTTCAGCCGCAAAATGTCTACTGCTACATAAGCTGACACAAGCCTCTCCTAACTCCTATATTACATACTTAAAAATAAATAAATATTTATACATATAGGGTAAGTAACACTGATAAGAGCTAGCCCCAAAGTAATCTTAAACTTGTGATAAAGGATACTAGTTCAACAATATTATATTTTTTAATAAATACACATATGAGCTAAATATCTAAGATAGAAAAAAATAAACCATATAAGCATGCAGTTCGGTTACAATATCGATAAAATAACCATCTACGTCTTTACAATAACATTCAAGTTGAGGTAAAAAAGATAAAAAGGTAAAAAACCTGTCTCGCGTATTCTTTGCCGATCCCATCCGTACTGCCCGTGACCACTGCAACAAACAAAAAGTACTTTGATTAACATAGAAGGACAATCAGTCAAAATATAAAAATGACAAATAGATTTAATGAAAGTTAGCTACGTTGATTAATAATTGACATTTTTATTCTGCTACAAGATTCTACGAAAGGGCAGAATAAACAAAGATTTATTACTAGTGCTCATCATTATCATCATTAGGTCTTTTTGTCTCCACTCCAGGAGCACGAACCTCTCTGTACTACAAGAGCCATACATGGCCCAAGCAGCCAGATGACTTGGCCTACACTCTCCTCGCTGGCTAGATAGATTGGAGAGGCCTCATTGATGTGTATAATGTTTAGCTTGTATTTCCTAAGTCACATTCTACGAGAACTACGGGAGGACTTGAAGTGGCCTATTCTACTCTGCCAGAAACCATACGGCACAGAGTCACTAGTACGCATATAGTTCCATTATTTCAGGCTCACTACGAGTTACTTGTTTGTTGACATTTACTAAGTAAATAGAGATACAGATCTGTGGAAGTAGGGACTTATGTATTAAGTAGGTATCATATTCCTACGAATACCTATTATAAATGTTGATTAAAGTTTAGATTTAGAGAAAAAAATTGGATGTAAAACCTCCATCCCGCAAAAATGGGTTGATTGGATTGGAATGGATTTTTTATTTGTTTTGTTCTTAATCCTGCATACCATAGAATTCGGACGTGTCTATAAAATGCGGGGTCTAAAACAAAACATAGATGGAGTGGACATCAGAAAGAGTGTGACAGAACGAATCTTATTGACATTGGAAATATCTTTTCGTTCGCTCCAGTGTAGGCTCCGCTTTCAGTAAAAAAGGTCCCCTTATACCTCGGAGAGTTGTGAAGATATGATATTTAAAAAAGCTAAAAGGACGTATTCACGAGAGCTTCAAAGGTGCAAAAAGAATTATTCGAGAAAACAAAAAACAAAAAAGTTATGTTCGAAATAGTGATAAGAAAATTAATTTCTTCCCGAATTTCAGATGCAGCACAAGCAAGATGACTTTTTTGGCATAATTTAGTATAGGTTTATTTTATAGCTTAGTTTAGTTTTAAATATCTATATTCTTGTTCTTATTTCTATTTTCTCAGAATAATTTTGCCCACAAATATTGCACAATAATTATTAGTTACTTGCGGCGTATCCAATAATTTGCAACATATACATTATCATTGATATTCATTTAAGGCGATCACTTACTCAGCACAGGCGACTGCCAGCCAAGTTCTAGATATCAAATGCAAATTATGCAAATACGCGACCCGACGTAAATTGTTGACGCAGCTATCTGCCCAATATACGGTTATATGCGGTTGTAAGAGCTCTTTGGATTATAATACTTCTTGCATATGTTTAGAGGGATTTTTAGGGAATATATTAGGTGAGAGATGTATGGACATTTTGACATTCAAGTTTCATTTTTATAGATCCTTATTTACTTTCGTATCCTGCTTCTTCTGCTTCTTATATTTAAGAGCTGGGCTCTCGTAACTAAAGTGGGAGAATTGAGCTTCTAAGAAAATGTAATCTAATGAGAAGTCGTTAATCGGTCAGTAGATTACTTCTCTATATGCAACATAACCCTCCTTCTGGTGCAGTGGGGTAAATAGTGACGGGTTACCTACTAGCTACGTCGCCTATCATATGTGTTTCCCAACCCTCGATAGGTTTTTACGATCTGCATGCAAGAAGAAGCATCTATTGTATAAAGTCTAACAAAATATACTGAAAATATTTTAAAAGTGAATTCAGTCCATAATACCGAACAACTTTCCCCAAGTTGTTCGGCTTATTATTTTGAAATATGAAAATTTTTTTTTTTGTTTTTCATAAAAAATCGAATCAGCTGATCGGCCAACATGTATGGAAGGCCAAAAATTACTTTAAATATTTCACTAGAAAAAAAGAAAGAAAGAAAAATTGTAAGTTCCTTGGGGAAAGTTGTTCAGCATCATATGGACTGAATTCATCTTTAAAAAGTTTCAGTATTTTTCTTAGACCTTATATTTTACGTGTTTTTCATTTCCCAAACGGGTGACCACAATTGACATAAAAAATTCTCGAGCTTCTCCGTGCTTCGGAATGCACGCATAAGCCGTTGGTCCCGGCTGTCATCATTGTATGGCAGTCGTCAAGCTATGTCAGATGCCTTTAGGCAGCTTGAAAAATCTGACACCAGTGTTGGCCACTTACGCACATGAAAAACAACATTTCCCAAAACAGCATTTTATCTGGAATTCGTTTCGTTAAGTATGTATCATTCATGCGAAGTCAGGGTCTGAATCCATGCATATGGGTGTACCTAATTAACATACAAATGTTCGTTAATTAAAATGAATGATTGTATTACCTTTTTTACCTATACATATACTATTTGCAAATTAAATGATCACGCAATGTAAAAAAAAGAGGTACATTGCATTGTAAATCACGTGCTTTGGAAGGCACATGACGTGAAGTTGTTGGACCCTCAAACCAAAATTATTTTACTGATGTCTTAAATCGTCACTGGAAAAAACTAATTAGTTAAAGAATTATAAAAATAAGTTAAAGATATCAACAGTAATATTATTATTTTTTTAAACCAAAACCAACCTTAATACCAAACTTAAAAACCGATTTTGATAAAATTTCTATGGGACCTAACCAATTTATCGATATTGGTTTAGGCATCGAGTAATCGGAGAACATACATAAAAAAGCTCCTACTTTTTTGAAGTATGTTAAAAAAGTGATTTTAAAATACTATATTAATTTTACGCAAATACCAATAGTCTATGATTTTAAAATACTATATTAAATTTTATGCAAATACCAATATAAATCTTAGGCATACTCATAATGATACATAACTTTCTCCTAGAAACGAGTGACCACGTGGCTTCAGCGTAAAACCGACCTTGTCCCATAGAATTTACGAGGTATGTTTTCTTGAACTTGACTCGCGTTGAGGAGAAAGTTGAGGCTGTCTTGCGGAGTGGTCAATTCATATAGAGTAAACAAGAGAAGACTTTGTTACAGTACTTTTAAGGTCTAATATTCAATATTTTTTTTGTGTTGTGCTGTTGTGCTACTCAGTAGAGATCTTTGAATTTTGCAGCGTATTGACATCATATGTTGACATAAACTATGTTTAGTAGTATGTAGTTTTATTTATTTAATTATTTCTCAAAAAAATCTATTAACAATTTAATTTAGTTTGCCAAACTGGCAGGCAGTTTATCGGCAAGGTGGTTTAATCATACATAATGCAATCTTGTTTTGCCTATTAACTAACTATAAACTTTAACTTATTTCTACCCACTCCCATTACAATTGTGATAACGATAATTATGTATGTCATCTCTATAAGTGTGATGGCTAAAGCGAACAAAGCACTGTACCCTCTCATTCATATCAAACGCCAAACGCCCGTCAAACCTATTCCGCTCCAACCGAGCTTTGCATTTTAACTGTTTTATCTGTCTCGTTCGTTATTTTATATTTTAAATATCTATTAAATATTTGAAACATTACGCAACGAACGAGACTGACCCAGTGTCTGTCACAAATAAGAGGATTAGGTGTATCGATCTATAATAAACCGTAATTAAATAGTATTTTGCCGCAAACCTAGACCTCGCAATTATTATTTTCAAGACATTTTTTAATTATATTTCAAAAACTACTGAACCGATTTTGATGCTCAAGGAACTTGAAAATTCTATTAATATTTCCTACACACCTACCAAATTTGATCAAAATCGATCAGGCCATATCGGTTCGGCAGCTTTCGCGGTACAAACAAACATGTATATATACATACAAGTGCTTTCGCCCCCAACTCAATTGGTTTTCAATTTATATTTTATTTTTGCCAGTTCATGTACACGTAAAATGTACACAGAGAATATGTACATAAAATAAAAATACATACTCGTACAGTAAGATAATGCATAGTTTTCTATTTACGGACACATCGATAAGTAGTGCTTACGAAGCATATTTCTAAGATGTTTTTTGGATGCCGCTTTGCTCTTAAGTTCCGCGGGCAATTCGTTACTTAGGGTAGGCGTTAGCCATCTTCTTGTACGCTTACCGTATTTGTTGGTGACTTTTGGCACCAGCAGTTCACCCGACTTTTTAGCAGCAGCGCGGGTTGCGCGGTTATACACTCGTTTTATCTTGTGCGATTCATTACCATACTGTTCAAGTTAGCTTTTTTGTCTATTGGTAAAATTTTACATAACTTGAATAGTTTCTCGTATTGACCGTTTAAACTTTCTTTCTTTTTTTTGCTGATTAATAATTTTAGTGCCCTCATTTGTAAACTTTTGATTTTATTTAAATGTGTATTTACCGCGAGTCCATATCCATATAGCCCGTAGACTATATTTGATTCAATTAATGACGAATATAACATATAGATAATTTTTTTACTTATATAGTAATTTAAGTTGATTAACTTACTCATAAGTTTCGCATGTTGGTTCCATAAGAATGAGCTATATCTTTGTTTAATCCTAGGTACTCAAATGTTGTAACACACTCCAGTGGCTCACAGTTGCAGTTTTTTTTATTATTATGTAGACATTCGTACGAGTGTCCCTTAATTATATATTATATATTAATATTTTTATATTTATTATTGTGAAGTAATCGTATGGCAATATCGTATCGTAATACATTTTATCTTAGAGTTATTTATTATTAGTCCGTTGTCATGTGCCCAGCGTATAATATTTTTAAAATCTTCCTGCAACGGCAATCAAAAAACGGCCAAAATAAACGTCTGTATTTGACTAGACTAGATCTTTATCCAAAGCATATATTCTTTCAGATTTTAAAATGGTTTTAAGAATCCAAAAACTCCGTCCACCTAGCCTTATTAAATATTATGAAAATAAATAGAGTTCAGTTTTTCTATTTAATTCAGATTCGATACTGTAAAAATCACCCTTACTACTAAGGCGATTAACACACTGCAACGCACCCCGCTGCGTGGTGCGAGGTCGCACTGTATGCAAGTAACTCCATTTTTATAGAAAACACGCATAGTATAACACACTAACACCGCGTCTACGCGCGTCGTTTTTGTATGGCGGCCCCGCACTACGCAGCAGGCCGCGTTGCAGTGTGTTAATCGCCTAAGCTGTTCTTAAAAACGTTGCTTTTCAAATACAACAAGACCTATTTTTGAGAAAAGTTTAGTCCTACTATAGTAGAATTAACCGGACAATACCCGTTTGGGCTTTTGGCATCACATGGTCGGCTTCTATTTTTTTTACTGTAGTGTCTGGTATTGGCAAATCTCAAAGACTAAAATATGCAGACAAAAGATCAAGGTTACCTACATATTGACTGAAAAAAAAACAGGTTTTCAGTATGTATATGAGACATCATAGACAGTTTTTTGTTAATTCAAGCCTTCATCCGACTCCAAATGTGGCACAGTCTTCATGCACCTGATTTTAAACTAGTTCGTCATGTCAACTTCCATGAAAGAGCCTATATAACTTGACCCAATGGGGAAACATTATAAATAATAAATATGTATATAACTAATTACTCAGAATAACCTAGTAAAAAATAAAGTTAGTTTTGTGTTATGGGATACTAACTGAACGATACTATATTTTATAAAAATACATATATCACCATCATCATCAGATCTTTTTAGTCTTCACTGTAGGAGCACGACCCTCTCTGTCTAGCTTTGTTTAGATTGTATTTCCTAAGTCGCCGTCTACGACATCCACGGGAGGACTTGGAGTGGTCCTTTCTACTCTGCCGGAAACCACACGGCGAGATAAACATAAATCAAATGTCATTTTATCGTGCCTAGCTGTGAATCGAGCTAGGTGTTAAATAAAAAGCAACACAATGTTAATGTGTTAATAATAACCAAACCATCACACTCTATTTTGGTGTCCATTATGGAAAATAGTTCAACTAAACTTGACCTGTACGTGTACAGAAGTGCCATTTTTTAAAACGCGGAGTCTACTAAATGAATGGTTTTTCCATACAAAAATCGTTCGTTTAGTGGCTCTGCGTTCGAAAAATGGCACCATTGGATTCAAGACTGTGCTTTTAAAGTAAATATGGTTGAAAAAGAAGGATAGTAACGTATGATTCCAGTAGTTTAATTACACGACTGCCCCAAAAAGGGAGTGTAATCTTTTCGGTGTTCAAGTATGTGAGTTTCTTTCTTTTACCATAACATCGAAATGTCTGAAATAACACACTTTAGATTTAATTAAGTATTAATTTAGTTTATAGTTGTAAGATTTATTTTTGTTTTATTTTAGTTAGATAATATTTTTTTAGATATGCACTTTAATCCCGATCGAATATACAATGTCCTTTTTAATTAAGTACAAATATTTTAAGGGGTGGTTCAGTCCATCATTTTGAACAACTTTTCCCAATGAATGTATATAGAAATACGAAAAAAAATTTTTAGGTTTTCATACAAATCGAAGTAGTCACGTGATATCATTACTATCGAAAATGATTTTTTTTTTCGTATTTCGATATACATTCATTGAGAAAAGTTGTTCAAAATGATGGACTGAACCACCCCTTAAAATATTTGTACTTAATTAAAAAGGACATTGTATATGTGTTTGAAACTCTGGTATAGTGATCATAAAGTAAATAGATCGAAGTCATACTTCATTGAATTCAAATTCAAATGCGTAAAACAATTCCTGTCACGTCATGTTACATTCATTTGTAAATATTCGAACTTGAATTAAATTTGTGCTTGTATTTGGTTCTGCGTATTGTTTGTTTTCTGATGTAGGACTTGTACAAACTTTACCACATGGAATAATAATATATATATCGACACATAATAACATTTGAAATTTTAAACTTAGTCAAGTACTTAGATAGAAATGATAGTGTTCTCATTTTTAACCCTAGAAGCAAAAGGTTTTTTTACGTGAAAGCTAGTGCGCGCCAAGTGATTCATAAAGTTCCGATCAATGTATTGGTTGATGTGCTTATGTGTCTCAGGTCAGGGAACGCAGACTTCTTAATATACATATAAACCTTTGCGGAAAAATGCTGTACATGTTAGTGAAAACCGCATCCAAATCGGCTCTTAGTTACAAAGTTTATTGTTGCCAAATAACTATGTACATACATACGCATGACCTCCAATAAACTAAATGTATAAAAAAGAAACAGTATAAAGATAAAACCGGCCAAGTGCGTGTTGGACTTGCGCACAAAAGGTTCTGTAGCCGCCTCTCCAGGGGCCACTTCTTCACTCTCAGGTATGCTTGCAGTAGGACTGCTAGATATCCAGCGTAATAAATAAATATAAGATAAATATACAATATCCTTTTTTATTAAGAACAAATATTTTAAGGGGTGATTCAGTCCATCATTTTGAACAACTTTTCCCAATAAATGTATATCGAAATACGAAAAAATATTTTTTCGGTTTTCATACAAATCGAAGTAGTCACGTGATATCATTACTATGAAAAATGAAAATTTTCTTTTCGTATTTCGATATACATTTATTGGGAAAAGTTGTTCCATATGATGGACTGAATCACCCCTTAAAATATTTGTACTTAATAAAAAAGGACAATGTATACAGGGGACAAATTACACTGATTGATCTAGCCCCAAAGTCAGTTCGAGACTTGTGTTATGGGATACTAACTCAACGATACTAGGTATATTTTATAACAAATACATAATCCAAAACATCCAAGACCCAGAAATAATTGGAAAATAGGCCATTTTTCAACTTGCCCTGACCGGGGAACGAACCCGGAACATCTGGGTGGCGGACTAGCTTGGTGACCACAACGCCACGGAGGTCGTCAAAGGGAGGGCGGTCTTCCAACTGCTTGGGTACGAGTATATTGGTCTCTTGTTTAATTTGTGTTTGCTGAGTGAATTAAACGCTGCTTAGTTGCTAATTATGTGAATTTAATTATTCCCTTTTATTACAAAGTTTTAAAGTAGGTAATATTTTTTTTGTTAAACATAAAACAGTGCGTAAACAGGTTCCGTATCGTAATGTATTAAAAAAAAATCACGTTTTTTGTATGGGCGCCCCTTTAATAATATTTATTTTATTTTAAATTGATTATTTATTTTAAAGTGAATATACAACTAAATATTCTGTTAATTTTTCAAGCGTCTACCTGTTGCTGTTATTAAAATCGAGCAAAAAACGGCCAAAAAAATCACGTTTATTGTATGGGAGCCTCCTGTACTTAAATATTTATTTCATTTTATTTTAAGAATTTAATGATATAGCAGTGACAGAAATACATCATCTGTAAAAATTTCAAGTCTCTAGCTGTCACGGTTCATGAAATACAGCCTGTTGACAGACAGACGGACGGACGGAAGCACAGCGAAATCTTAGTAATAGGGTCTGGTTTTTACCCGTTTGGTACGAAACCCTAATAACAAGGTATTCAGAAGTATGACTTTAATCGACTCGTACATATTCAATCAATATTTTTTGTTTAGTTTTTGCTAAAGATCTTCTTTAACGAAAAAAAAATGACGAGACGTTATTGTACCCAAAAACTCAAACTTTTTGGGTTATATTATTTATATTGATTTTTCCTGTTGTTGTGTTTATTCTGGAAACTTCCAAGCTTAGCCCCATCGTACTTGTGGCTTGAGGATTTATAGAAATACTAGCCGAAGCCCGCTACTTCGTTCGCGTGGACTTTATGTCTCTGGAAAATGCTCATCAGGCTGAACAACTTTTACTAAGGCGACATTTTTATATCTCTTATAGTTTAGCTGGACCATTATGGTTCTGCATCAGGCGTTCTATTTTCCAAAATCATTTATACCCTATATGTTGCCCAGGCTTAATAGCTTTATAACAAAAAAAGTTTCATTCGAATCCGTCCAATATTTCCGGAGATTAGCGTGTACAAACAGACAAACAGACATACAGACAAACAGACAGACATTTTTTTTTAAATTCTTACTCTATTACTATGTCTCCATCGCCCCCAATATTTTTTTTGGAAATATATTTAATGTATAGACACACTTTTTTTACTGTTTTATTATATGTATAGAAGATATATTTTTTCTTTTGCCTGTAGATATCTAGCATAATAAATTAATGATCCGCGGACTATAGGGGCCCGATCGCTGTAGTATATTTAATTTAGGATAACATAAGAAATTGGGTATGTATTCAGTGGCGTTGGGTAAGAATTTGGGCTAGTTCAGCTATAAAACTATGAAACGAATTAAATACCTACCTGATTAGGTTATAAAGGTTAATAAACGTAAGCTGATCAATGTACGGCTTATAATTCGCATATTATTATTTTTATTAATTTAGTGTGAGTAATTGTCTCTGAGCGTGTTTATTTGAATATTTGAATAACCTACGAAAATTTTCGTATTTTGAATATGTGGGTGTGTGCAGTCATGCTGCTAGTTTGCGGCTTATGAAGATAGTACTTAAATGGACATTCTAATATTGCGCCGATATTCGTAGTTTTTTTGTTAGTAAGAAATGCATATAATATATAAGAAACCCGTAAGGGAACCCGATGGGAATCGGGTTATAAGGAGGCCCCGCCACTGTTACATACAAAAGTGTGCAGCTGCCCGGGTAATTTGTATGGGATGACATGTTGTTTTTTGTTTGATATGTATATATTATAGTGATCTAGTACAGTCTGTGGTTTGATTTATCACGCATATATATCCTTTACGCGTTGTATAGATGGTAGAAAAATTCTAGGTCCAAGCTTTTACTCCTTACATATTTTTAACTACCCAATTATACGTCGCAGAGAAGGTTGAGAAAGAGATGGCGCGATGACCTCGACTCTTTCTAACGTAAGTGGTCAAAAGCAGGAGATAGAAACGCATGGAAGGAAATGGGAGAGACTTTTCCCAGCAGTGGGCCGATATAGGTTATTTAATAAAAATATTGTATAAAATATACAATTCAATAGTAATTACAAAAATAACCAATTGCATTAAAATAAGACCTCTACCATATTACTTTTTCATTCATATACCTATTGAGACATACTTAATATAGGTAATTTACATAGGTTCACTTATTTTGAGTTTTCCCAAACATAAGACTAATCTAGATCGATTGTTTACCCCCGAAAACCCCCATATACTTACCAAATTTCAGCGAAATCGTTAGAGCCGTTTCCGAGATCACAGAAATTTATATACATATAAATAAATAAATATACAAGAATTGCTCGTTTAAATGTATAAGATAATATACATTGCCTTATTACGATTAATTTCGATTCATCATCAGACAATCAGCAATTTATGTGAACTAAATAAGTCCTGGAACTACTGTAAGTTGGTATTGGCCGATATGGACAATCGACTTGACTTCGGTACAAAGTTCACCGACCCTTGACCGACCCATTGTCAATGGCACCGAAAATCAGGAAATGAAAGTGACTGGCCGTAAATGGCGATATCCGTGTAAAAATGTCATTTAATTTAATTCGTTTAATAATCACACCGGTTTGTGCGTGTGTGTGCATGTATGTTTGTTACTTCCTCACGCGCAATCGACTAGACCAATTTTGATAAAATTTGGTGTACAGGAAGCAGACACCCTGGATTAACACACAGGCTACTTTTTCCGCGGGTAACACCGCGGGCACAGCTAGTAAATAATATATTCGACATATTATGTATTTTTTTTGTTTCAAATTTATCATTTACATGTTTTTAATGAGGTTTAATGTTAGTTTAGTTTTAGTTTATTATTTTACTATATTTATTTGTCTCTCATATTTTAAAGTAGAACATAATATAAAAAAAAAGTCACATGAAATGATTGGATAAAACAAATCTTTTCTTTTACACTTTATGCGTGACATAGGTATTCAGTGAGTATAAATAACAATAATATCTAAAGTTAAATATACATATATATCGAAATAAAATGCTTTTTAGTTATGAGACGGTCTAAAGAACAAAAATAATAAAATAAAAAAAATGGTTCAGTTGGTCTGGACTGGACGCTTATCAATATTTTATAGTCTTTACTCCAGTGATAAGGAAGTAATCTCTACTTATCAGTGATTGAAAAGCATGAAATTTCAATTCACCGTACTGAAGTTAGAAGCAAATCACCCGCTTATTACAAAACAAAATATAAATCAATAAATTGAACAAAATAAATAATTACTCACATGCCCATTTCCCATACGATTTGACGTCCACTTTATTCACTTTCGGTCCAATGACGTACCGGTACAAAACGTCCCATATTTTCTTCACTAAATAAATTAAAAGCAACACAGAGAGCACTAAGCCCCAATTTTCTAAATGTGAAAACGGTCGCATTTTGCTAAAAATTCTATAAACTACACAATTTATTAAATATGAGGTTACGATGGAGAGAGTTGCGGTGACACTGTTGCCGCATGCGTATAGCGCAAAGAAAGTTGACGCATCGAATGAATGAGAGCACTGACCGTAAGAGTGAATGGGTTCGATATTGAACGAGATTCCCGGTGTATGAAAAGGACGCCCGATCGGACGTCCAGCTCACGCGTGGTGCAGATAACATGTGAAGGTCGTAATTAAGAATTACCACGAATATTCATAAATAGCGTACAGATGGACTAGAGTAGGTGTAAATAACCGGCCAAGAGCAAGTCGGGTTCGCGCATGAAGGGTTCCGTATCAATAAGTATCTATGAAAAATCACGTTTGTCGTATGACAGCCTTTTTTTTAAATTCTGTTTTTAGTATTTGTTGTTAATTTTGGGTCTTGCGGCCCTGGACTCTGCATAGAACCGCAGGACCCAAAATGCTCTGTCTGCCCCATTAGGGATAGTATGTATGTATGTATTTGTTGTTAAAAGCAGCTACAAAAACGCATCAACTGTGAAAGTGTCCACAGTCTAACTATCACAGTGCATGAGATACAGCCTGGTGACAGACAGACAGATGGACAGTGGAGATTTATTAATTAGGGTTCTATTTTTAGGGTTCCGTAGTACCTATAAGGAATCCTTATAGTCTCGCCATGTCTGTCTGTTTGTTGTGTAAATTCTAGAATTAAAATTAATAAAACTTAATTACTTCTTTTTTCTCAATAAATAAAATAATAACATAAAACTTAGATTTCAAACCGTGACTCTACCAATAAAACCTACATTTTTGAAAAATAAAGATGTTAGGTAATTTTAATCTGGCTGATATCCCTACTTAGAATTGAATAGAATGTGGTTTATTAGCGAAATATGTAGGTACAGTTATAATTTTACAAAATGGTACATTCATTCATCTAAATATAATTGCCATAGGTACTTGTACGATCCTTAGCTTTGTCTGACCCGTAAAAAAAAACGTAATATTATTCATAAAAAATATATCAGTATTAATCAGGTTTCGAAAATAAAAAAATCCACTGGAAAAAATAAACATACATTGAATATACAATAAGCGGCCAAGTGCGAGTCGGACTCGTCCATGAAGGGTTCCGTAGCAGCAAGTAACATAATATAAGTCTTATGGTATTTTTTTATTTTTATATTCGAGTTGATTAAATGAAAATTAAATCGGGGTTTTCGTTTTATGACCTACTACTGGCTAGATCTCGTTCAAACCAAATTTCGCTGGTAGTTTGTATGGTTATGAACATCATATTTTTTTTTAGTTTGATCATTCTCTTATTTTAGAAGTTACAGGGGGGGGGGACACATTTTTCCACTTTGGAAGTGTCTCTCGCGCAAACTATTCAGTTTAGAAAAAAATGATAAAAGAAACCTCAATATCACTTTTAAAGACCTACCCACACGTATGGGTTTGATGAAAAATAAATTATTGAGATTCGGTTCTAAGTATGGGGACCCCCAAAATTTATGTTTTTTTTCCTATTTTTGTGTGAAAATCTTAATGCGGTTTACAGAATACATGTACTTATTAAGTTTCAACAGTATAGTTCTTATAGTTTCAGGAAAAATTGGCTGTGACATACGGACGGACCGACAGACAGACAGACAGACAGACAGACCGACATGACGAATCTATAAGGGTCCCGTTTTTGCCATTTGGCTACGGAACCCTAAAAATGAGCTTCTTTATTGCTATGGCTTGTTTGCTCTATCAATATACTTCTATAGCATAGCTTCAAATATCATCATCATCATCATCATCATCATCATTTTAGCCGCACAACGTCCACTGCTGGACATAGGACTCTCCCAAAGATTTACAAAATGACCGATCTAGAGCGGCTTGCATCCAGCGCCTTAATGTTCAAATATGTCTTCAAACTATCTATATAATATTTCAATATACACTACACGTAATGTATTCATCATCACCAGGTCTGTTTGGCTTCCTAAGTCGCCTTCTCCAATATCCACGGGAAGACTTGGAGTGGCTCTATTCAACTCTGCCGGAAACCACACGTAATGTGAATTATACTTTTAATTATTGACGTGTAAAAGTGCCTGGAAAGGTTTAATTACTGAATAAACATTTTAATCTTTGAATTTAAGGTCCTTTGATTGCTTCAAAGAAGCTTCTGGTGTCAAATCTTTACAAGTCCACTGATTTCATAGCGATCAATTTGGCCGGTTTTGGCTTTGTGTAAGTATATATATTATTAGCTCTTGTGGTGTGCCTTGCTAATAGAGTCAAATCAAATATTAGCTAGTTCTGTCGTGTAATTGTTTATTTAAAGTTATGAATTTACATGTTCTTTGATTTAAAATAACTTGTTTGCTTCTCTCTGCCATAAGTTAGTTTATACGAGTAAGTAAGTACTTACAAAATAAATTACCAGATGGTTTTCTTGGACGGTCTTCTTCACTCCACCTTTTGTATTTTATTTTGCAATATCTTTTGTAGAATGAATTCTTTATTGTGCCTCTCAAATTTATTTCAGCAAGCAAACTTCCCTCAAAATTCAAAATTGAAATGTTTATTCATTAGTTAGACTTTTATAGACCAATAATACATCACGTGTAATGTATAGGTATACCTACTAAAATTTTATTTATTGAAGAAAACTATTGCTGAGAAGTAACGCCGAAAGAAACATCCGTACGTACAATGTTGATACTTAAGTATACCAATTTTTTCTTATTTCATTCAAATATGAAATAGGAAAAAATAGGCATACTTACGTGAGTAGGTATGCCTATTTTACTTATAACTTTATATTTACTTTATTCTGTACACGCAATACCAACTTGCGTTTAATTTTCATCAGTTAATGGGGCTGAGGAAATACTTAGTGTTCCTTACGTCATAAATGTACTTCCTATTATTGCGAGTTGTCCTTTACAGGACAAAAAGAAAGACAGAATTAAAAATTGCTCTGCTTGAAACAGGAAGGTATAATTATTTAAGGTCATTTGGACCTGCGCTTCGACTTTGTTTTTAATTTCTGTGCGTACATTTACCTTTTTATTATTTTTAATCTTTTTTTGAAAAAATGTATTATTGTGAGGTTAACGTACCTACGTACTTCAAAGGCATGAAATAAGTCCAAACTCGATGTTATATTCTCTTCGTATGGCCACCTTTCGTCTTCATCATCGGCTCACCTTCGTGTGATAATTGTCATCGAATTTACATTTGCATCCAAATTTTGATCTTGGTTGGAAAACGGAAAGTAGGTGAAATTTAACTTGAATTATTTGACCCGAACAAACATACTGATAAGAAGATATAACAGCGACTAACCAAGGAACTACGATTCAACACTATCATGTTTATCGATCCCGTCCTTACCCATTTCTATGAGTGACTCTACCAGCTGTCTAGATGGTGACGCGCTCCGATGCGCATGCTCATATGTTTAGCTTTGTTTGGTGTAACTTACAGTGATATAAACTTGTGACGTGTCATTTATAAATCTAAAAGTACTCGTACATACATACATAAGTACCTGCAAACTGAATAAAATAATTTTAATTGTGATAAGTATATTGCAGTTAAATCGAACAAGTCTCCCAAAGAAGATACAAAAAGTACTTACTAATGAGGAATGACAAAGTAAGCCAACAAAGAAATTCCAGTATCAAATTTCATAAGTACGTCATTAGAATAATGCATTATAAAAATTTCATAATGAGTCAGCTGTAAATAACTTTCCTCATTAGACGATACAGCTATTGGAAAGTAATTAACATAGCTACTTAAGTGTTGGAGTTACATTGAACAAAAGTTGTAACTTTCCAGTGCTTTGGAGTCCTAATTGTAATTACTTATAAAAAAATTAAGAAATGACTGATTTGACCCAATTCCGCTCTAATTAAATAAATACATACGGACTAATCAAACAGATTGAGCTGGCCCCAAAGTAAGTTTGAGACTTGTGTGTCCCATAACATAAGTCTCAAACTTACTCTGGGATACTAACTCAACGATACTATATTTTATAACAAATATATATTATATGGATTAACATCTAAGATCCAGGTCATTCTGAAAAAGATCATTTTCTATTTTGACCTGACCGGTTATCAAACCCAGGACTTGGGAAATGTTACAGTTACTATAATAGCTTATAAACATCATAAGACTTCTCCAACCCGTTTGGCCAACTTAGAGTGAAGGCCAAATCCTCTGGCTCCTCTGACCAAATATAGCCAAAGCCTTATATTAGTAGTACAAAGAGCGGGTCGTGCTCCTGCAGTGGAGACTGAAACGACATGATGATGATGATGAAAAAGTTAGCTGCCACAGCAAAGCAGTTGGTCTACTTTTTATTTAAAAATTACCTGTTTCTTGCTCTCAATAGTTTATACCCTATGTGATTCATTTTTTTGCATTTGCCATAATAAAAAACTAGGCGCTACGCAACAGCAAGCATAAAGATAACATGTTAGTGACAAAAAATATTAGCTTGTATTATACGTAAAAGTTTAACTGTGTATTTCCCGACCTAAAACAAGTAATATAAAGATTTTTTTTAAAGAAAGATCTTTAATAATGACCCAAAAAGGTTAAAGTGCTCCTCAAGCCCAAACTCAGTGGAGTTATGTTGTTTTTTCAAAGAGATGCCATGACCATCTCCCAGCTCCATCATTAGATCAGCTCCATGACGTAATATGTATAGTCACGCATGTATACTTTTGCTTCCAAATTTCAGCTCAATCGAAAACCGAAAAGTAAAATTTAACTTGTTTTGATTACAGACTGACATCAGGACAGGTGAAACTAAATAAAAGCTTTTAATAAGATATGCCACTTTGCTGGACTGCGTTCTATAATAATTCATTTGTCGTTCAAGCTGTACTGCTTTGGAACGCCTTACCAGTACTAACTGATACTACGATACTTTCCGGATACTGATCCGAAAAGCTGAATCTCGTCTTGCGTTTAAGAGAGCAGTGCGTGCACATTATCTCCGAAAACTGTCACCGGCTATTATAAGCAGTATTTATGTAGTTTATGTATGGTTTATTTTTGAATAACTATTCATGCTTGTTATGTGTAGGTTTATGCACGTTATATATTTAACGACTATGTATACTTACTTAATTATTATAAGTTGTCTCCTTTCCTTTTGGCTTTTTGAGCTAGTTGCTGTTGTAGGTACTTACCCCAAAATATTACTTTCTCAGGATCACCTGTTGGTTGATTAGTAGAAAAGGCCCGTAGCCTTAGGTCCGCCATTTATGAGGTATTAGAAAGAAAGAAAGAAAAATACTTTATTTAGTGCAAAACAGGAGTAAAGTATTACCCGTAGTCCCACCGGCTAGACTCACAGGTAAATTTTTTCCCCGTAGGGTCTACGGGGAAAAAGCTGTACTCAGTGGGTCTACAGGTACTTAATTGAAACAAAACCGCCTTTTAACCGATTGTAATAAAGTTCAATAAAAAAATGAGGACTACCACATCTCTTCCCGTACTTAAGTAAATTTAGTAAATTGTATAATTGTTTATTGTGATAAAAACGACTTAGATCTATTACATTTAAAAGGTGACTGCGAACATTCTGGACAAATAAGGGCCGTGTTTGACTCTCTCCATCGCTGCCACGTAGACGCACGCTATGTGGATCTGCTGAAAGAAATCTACGGCTCGGCCACAATGCAGGTCCGCCTGTATACCAACACCAATTCCATACACAAAAAAAGAGGAGTGCGACAAGGGGACACCATCTCACCCAAATTATTTACAGCTGTACTAGAGGATGTAATAAATACTCTAAATTGGGAATCTGCGGAAATTAACATCAACGGTGTATATTTATCTCACCTCCGGTTTGCAGATGACTTAATATTGGTTGCGGAAACGCCGAATGATCTTCAAAAAATGTTGAACCAGCTTCATGAAGCTTCTCTTAAGGTAGGTCTTAGAATGAACATGTCCAAGACGAAGGTTATGGCAAACACGTCTGAACTTTCAGTTGCAGATATCACTGTTTGTGGCAAGAGGTTGGACGTGGTTGACAAATATATATATCTTGGACATTGTTTATCCTTTGACCAAGATCTTCGAGCTAAGGAGATTGATCGGCGAATTCAACTGGGATGGGTAGCATTTGGTAAGCTGACAGATATATTAAAAAATAGGAAGATACCACAATGCCTAAAGACACGCCTCTTCAACCAGTGTGTTCTGCCTTTTTTTTTTTTTTTTTTTTTTTTTTTTTGACGCGGAGAAAATCCCTTCGGATACCTTACCGGTTACGGGACACCGGTAAGGTTATGTGGTGTTACCACTAAAAACTCCGCGGTGTCACCTCTCAGCCGCTATCGGCCGGGACCGTGTGCTTCTTCATGCTCCACAGCCCCGGCGCGGCCGGCCGCTACTTAAGCGGCCCCGGATCGCCAACGGCCTCACGGCACCCTCTGCTGAATCAGAGGGGCCGGAGTAACCGCCGCCTTGGCCTCTTGGCCCAAGGACAGACGCGCTGACACGCACACGCGCCTGCCTTCCACTCCGGAGGGCTGTCCGTTGGACGATGGAATCCCGTTTCCACCGTCCAACCAGCCCTCATAATTTGGGGCCTGCGGAAGCAGGCCCTGCCCCAGTCCACCTGACGGCGACCGGGGCCCACACAGCCGGCCGCAGGGGATAGGGAGAGCGGCAACGTAACACCGACACTCCTCTTCCCCTGCGGCCCCACCGATGCCGTGCCAAGCGCCACGGCCGCGCTTGGTCGCGGAGGATAGGGCGAGCGGCAACGAAACACCGACACTCCTCTTCCCCCGCGACCCCTACCACGGCTGTGATGGTAGGGAGGTCGTCGTCACCCCCTTCCCTCACAGCCAGGCCATTCCCGCCAGGAATGGCCTCCGCCGGGCCCGGGGAGGCCTAAGCCTCAACCCGGGCAATGGGTTCCTCTTAGCTTCCCTGCGGCCGAGGCAACCGCAGGTACTGAGCCCCCCCATCGCGACAAGATGGGAACCACATCGGGGGGGAGTGTGTTCTGCCTACGTTAACTTACGGTGCCGAGACATGGACTCTTACAAAGGGAACCATGCATAAGATCGCAGTTGCGCAAAGGGCCATGGAGCGAGACATGCTCGGCGTCGAACGAAAGTCCACGACGTGCTATCTAGGGTTGCGAACCTAAAATGGAACTGGGCAGGACACCTGGCTAGAAGGAATGATGGAAGGTGGAGTAAGGCTATCACCGAGTGGTACCCCAGGAATGGGAAAGGGAGTGTTGGGCGTCCGGCAGCTAGGTGGGTCGATGATATCAAGCGGATTGGTGGAAAAAACTGGATAGCTAGGGCTAGGGATAGGATTCAGTGGCGCAGACAAAAGGAGGCTTATGCCCAGCAGTGGGTCGTAGAGAGCTGACGATGATGATGATGATGCGAACATTCAGGGAGCCGGTTACAAAACCACTTGCAGGCAAAGCTGTTTATTGAGAAGAATACCAATTTACTGACGCGTATTTGTTTACTTGATAACTTTATTTTACAAAAAAACATAAGCAGATACAGGTAAAAAAAGTAATAACAAAAACTTGCACAAAAGGCGATCTTATCTTAGGAAGACTCTTTCAGTCAACCAAATTGGTGTTGAGTGCCTGTACCTTAAGGCCATACCTGAATTTTCCGGGGTCTTGCTGATCTCATTTGAAAGGAAACTGAGATATTATTCAAAATTATGTCTTGACAAAGCTTTAAAAATACTTTAAAGGGGTACCTAGCCATTTAAATTATTTTCAAACTACTGTCTATAGTTGAAAGTGAGAAAGTGAAGCTTTTCTACTCACATTTGCGAAAAAATTGCCACTTTTGGCTAATGTGCATAGAAAAACATCACATTCTCACTTTAAACTGTAAACAGTAGTTTATAAAATAGTTTGAAGGTTTATCTAAGGTTTGGTCAAGGCGAAATTTTAAATAATATATCCGTTTAATTTCAAATGATTTATTTCATATGGGGGCGCTACTGGACCCCGGAAAATTCAGGTATGGCCTTAACATCATTTTAAAACTAAAAACCGATTTCCGTACATAACTACACAAGTGATTTTTATAGAATTTCCATGGGACCACCTAACGAGTATTCCCTTAGAAACAGAAAAAAAAATCCAAATTGGTTCAGGCGACATGATCGAGTAATCGAAGAAAGTACATAAAAAAGATTTCGACGAATTGATAGCCTCCGCCTTTTAGAAGTCGGTCTTCTTCTTATCGTGTGTGTTAGTGACTAACACTAGTGTCAGAATTGTTAAACCGCATTTACTCTTTAAGATGCGACAAAACCCAGACACAATAGTAAGACAATGGAAGCCGGGTGGAATTCCACCCAGCGACAGCGGAAAGGTTTAAAGGCCTCTGACATGGTTTTAAGTAACGCCCAATGTCAAAGACATTGACCGGGATCACGGATAATCTTACTTAACGGACAATCAGGTCATCAGCCTCCGATCAGCCTACAATGTCCTAACCAAACTAGGACAACAACACAAAGTCGTTGCCCCCGCCGGGAATCGAACCCGCGACCCACAGCTATGAGCCGAACGCTCTAAAGAAGCTCTCTAGAAGTCAGTTAAAAAGACATATAGTATACTTTCAGATTTCTACATGTCTACCTTAACTAATTTAAAGTAAAAATGAAAATTCCTAAGATAATGAAATTTCTTAGAGATCCACTCGTACTTAATTTACGAGAAAGCTGGAATTTTAACAGCCATCTCTATACATTAACTTAAGACTTAAGTTATTTTACGCAAGCGTGTTAAAACATTATTTTGACAAAATAAATGTAGGTACTTACCCTTAAATTTCAAGAAAATTACTAATTTTAAAGTGATTAGATGTGCTTCGAGTTAGTGTTAAAAGCTTTTAGTAATAAAAGTATATACTAAAATAAATACGTTTAAGTATATTATACGATAATTATTTTATGAATCTAAGGACTATAGGACTGAGAATATCTAATCGGACGTTGTGATTTTGTATATATTTTTCATATTTGAATTAGAAAAACTCAAACACCAAAACATTGATATACTTAGGTAAGTAACGTAAGTCAAATACTTCAAAATTGGAAACTAATAAAACCAATTTGTAACACCAAAGACAATAAAACATACTCCTAACTATACACGGTGATTTTTTATTGGTTCTGAAGCCGAAGGCCACTTCATAGGCATCGTTAGTAAGACCTGATTAGCTGGTCAAAATAAAAATTCAGAAACAAAAAATGTTGACTAAAACTCGAAAGTAAAATTGTGAGGTCAATTAGTAGTATCGCCGCCATACACCGCCCGCCGGCCGGCCGGGGTCATCGACATTACGCAGTAGGCGGCCGGCGTATAACTACGTGGTCTCGATCGAAAATCATTCACGCAACTTTTTTATCTTATGACATACAGAAATTTAGATTACGAATATGGATAGAGGAGTTTATTTACTATACGACATTTTTTTTTCCAAAACAAATGAAAAGTCAGCCTGTATATAACTTCAAACGATTTTCATCAAACATAGCTAAGAACCATCGCTAGGGAACTTGCTTTTACGTAAAAAACGCATCGAAATCGATCCATCCTTTCGAAGACTATGATGACATAGACAGACAGACAATCATACAGACATTAGCGTTAAACTTATAACACTCTTTTTGTCCAGAATAAAGCAGCCAAGTGTGAGTCAGACTCGCCCATGAAGGGTTCCGTAGCAGCGAGTAACATAAAATAAAAGTTCTTGTAGTTCGTTGTAATTTTGATCGATGTTTTAATAATATTGTATTTTAATTTAATTTATAACGTATTAAAAAAAACTACTTACTAGATCTCGTTCAAACCAATTTTCGCTGGTAGTTTTCATAGTAATGTACATCATATATATTTTTAAGCTATTGCATAGCTTCTATCGCGGGCCTTGAGCGCGGGGACCGAATCCAGAAATTCCGTAACGAAAAAACCTCACGCTCGCGCGTTGCCGCTTCGTCTCCGTCGTCCGTTTGCGACGTTGCCGTCCTTCCTTGTATCGAACCACCTTAATGCAATAGCTTTACCGCGGCAGTCCCCGAGTGCCACACGTCTTTTTTTGTTATATCATTCTCTTATTTTAGAAGTTGCAGTGGGGGGACACACATTTTTCTACTTTGGAAGTGTCTCTCACACAAACTATTCAGTTTAGAAAAAAATTATGTAAGAAACTTCAATATCATTTTTGAAGACCTCATAGATACCTCACACGTATGGGATTGATGAAAAAAAAATTTGAGGTTCAGTTCTAAGTATGGGGAAACTCCAAAATTTATATATATTTTTTTTATTTTTGTGTGAAAATCTTAATGCTGTTCATAAAATACATCTACTTACCAAGTTTCAACAGTATAGCTCTTATAGTTTCGTGAAAAAGTGGCTGTGACATACGGACGGACAGACAGACAGACAGACAGACAGACAGACTTGACGAATCTATAAGGGTTCCGTTTTTGCCATTTGGCTACGGAACCCTAATTAAAAAGGAGTGGCAGCAGCCTGCTATATATTAATCCATGGACAAAGTAAGGGGAGGCCTTTGTCCAGCAGTGGGACATCTCTACAGGATAAATAAAAATAAAATGTCTGCTCAAATAAAAAGCTAAACTACAAAACCTTTTGTTTCTAAGTTGGTAGCTTTCATGTAACAAGAAACTTCGGAAAATGAAGAAACATTACCTGAACGTTTAAAGCGTCCCGTGGTGAGGTATTTAACTTTATTTGTAGGTACTAACAGTGTATTTAAAGTTTTCTAGATGGCTCGAGGGGCTCCTTAATGATACTACAACAGTTCTTTATAGAGTTTTGTACAAAATTAGATGCAGATACATTTTTTATGTCTTTATTCCAATTATTGCTGACAGAGAAGATAGAGCCCAGGGTCAGAAGACCCAAAGGCCACGCTTAGTATGATAATGGGCGTTGTGATGGAATGATTGTTCAAGTGCGTGTCGGACAACGCGCAGTGAATAAGGGTTCCGTAGTTGCAAATTCCGGCTTGGTGTTCACGTCTATTAAAATGTTAAAAAACTAATTTTCTATTAAATTTGTATAGAAAATTCCTTTGCCGAGTACATTTTATAATTTGGTGGCCTATAACTTTTAATTTGTAAACTCTCTTAGCTCTGATAGTTTTCTTTTAAACTTTTCGTAAACTTCTGCTATGATTTTTTCTCGTATGCATTGACATGACGTTCACAATTACGCTATATTTTTAAAATACCTATCCAATGATACTCCACAAAATGGGTTAGTCGATAGAAAAAAAATACTCCCTCTTTATTTGTATGAGAGCCATAGAAAAAAGATTAGGAGGTAATCATTAAAAATATACATATTTTTTTTTTATGTATTTCAGAGAATTAGAATTCTCCGATTATTCAAAGACGCAATTTGTAAAATTCTTTGAAATAGCATACTTGGTAAGCCATAAAAATTTTATCAAAATTGGTTCTGTAGTTAGGTGTTAAAGCCAGTTTTTGTTTTAAAAAATTATTATACTAGTTAACTAGCCGAAACCCGCGACTTCGTTCCCGTGGATTTTATGTCTCATCAGGCTGAACAACTTTTGCTAAGGCGTTATTTTTATATTTCTTGTAGTTAAGCTGGACCGTTATAGTTCTGCATCAAGTGTTCCATTTCCAAAATCATTTATACCCTACTAGCTGTACCCGCGGGCTTCGCTCCCTGTGGGAATTTCGGGATCAAGAGTATCCTATGTCCTTTCCCGAGTCTCAAACTATATCCATACCAAATTTGATCCAAATCAGTTCAGTAGTTTAAACGTGAAGAGAGGTAACAAACAAACAAACAAATATACAAACTCACTTTCGCATTTATAATATTATTTATAATATATAATTTTATTAATGCTATAGTATATATAGTAGGAAGTAGAATATGTTGCCCAGGCTTAACAGCTATATAACAAACCAAGTTTTATTCGAATCCGTCCAGTATATCTGGAGATTAGCGTTTACAAACAGACAGATTTTTTTAAATTCTTACTCTATTACTGCATCAACTTTTTTTTTGGAAATATATTCAATGTACTGACATATTTATACTGTTTTATTATATGTACAGATTTCGACTAACATTAAAATTTTATCTTCGGCAGCTAAAGATGTAACATAGAAATAAATATATAATAATTTTTAACATATCCTTACATATATTACATTTACATACATTGTTTAACGTAGCTAACAAAGAGAATGTATTTGCACATTATTTTCGTTAGGTATGTTAAACAAATAAATACAAAACCGAATATAACAAGGCTCATAAGTCATTTTAAACACCATGAATTGTTAAAATTGTTGCGTTTAAAACATCCTTAATTATACAAGGGTAAATTGCACCATGGTTCCGTAGAGAGTTGGTTTCGTAAACGGAGGAAAGCGTAAATCTTTTTAGGGTCAATCAATCAATCAATCAAATATATCTTTATTATCATAGGATATTTAAAATATCTCTTAATAATCGTCATTATTTTGTTGCACTATTGTTGACGTCAAATAGTTACTTACAGCTAAGTTTACTACCGCTTCCAAAGCGCTAGTGCAGAAGAAGCGGTAACAAACTGCACTGCACCTCTTCTCCAAGGACGTCAACTCACAATTAAATTAATACTTAAAGTTAATGTGGACAGAGAATACATTGTTTTGTTTGTTATGTCATATCATAATTTAAATTTAATTTTTAGAATGTCAAAATTTTAAAGTAATGTCAAGTTGTAGATTCAGTTTGTACAAAATGTACCAAATTATGACATTTTCGAGTACCTATATTACAAACTTTTAGAGGGACCCGCGTCAAGCTCAAGCCAGACTCTTTTGTCTTTAAGGTAGTCATCGGTCCTATAATAAGCCTTCTCACAAAGTACTTTTTTTACATAAGTTTTAAATCTTTTGTCTAGCATATCAAGGATCGATTTTGGCAATTTATTATAAAAAAGTATACAGTTCCCCATAAACGTCTTATTAATTGTTTTAAGCCTATAAAACGGGGCAACTAAGTCATTCTTATTACGTAAGTTTCTATCTGTAAAATCGCTTACTTTATTGTATGAGGAAATATTTTTCCTTACATACATTATGTTTTCAAATATATACTGTGATGCTAAGGTAAGTATATCTATTTCCTTGAATAATTCTCTGAGTGAGTCTCTAGATCCTAACCCGTAAATAGCACGAATTGCCCGTTTTTGTAAAATAAAAATAGTCTGAATATCGGCTGCATTCCCCCACAGGAGTATGCCGTAAGACATTACACTATGAAAGTAATTAAAGTACACTAGTCTAGCAGTTGCTACATCTGTCAATTGTCTTATTCTCCTAACAGCATAAGCCGCAGAACTAAGTCTATTTGAAAGTTTAGTAATATGAGCACCCCATTGAAGTTTCGAGTCTATTGTAATTCCTAAGAAGGTAGTACTTTCAACAAGATCGAGTTTTTCGCCATCTATCATTATGTCAACGCAGCCCTGTCTCACATTGGGAAGAGAAAATCGAACGCATTGAGTCTTTTTCGCATTTAACATGAGATTATTGGCAGAAAACCAATCAGAAATGTACAGTACCCAAAGGGTAAAAACGGGACCCTATTACTAAGACCTCGCTGTCTGTCCGTCTGTCTGTCACCAAGCTGTATCTCAAAAACCGCGATAGCTAGAAAGTTGAAATTTCTAATTTTTTTGTTGCTGCTATAACAACAAATACTAAAAACCAAATAAAATAAATATTTAAGGGTTAATTACAAGGGTTAATTAAGGGCACTTAACCGGTTTTTATTCATAGGTATTTTTGAATAATTATTGACCACAATGATGCTAAAAGACATATAAATAGTGTATTCTCCACGAACCAGCCTTTCGCAGCCAGACGACCTCCGTGGCGTAGTGGTCAACATGATAGTCCATCACCCAGAGGTCCCGGGTTCGATCCCCGGTCAGGGCACCTTGGAAAATGGCCTTTTTCAAATTGTCCTAGGTCTTGGATGTGTATGTATATATGTATTTGTTTAAAATATAGTATCGTTGAGTTAGTATCCCTTAACACAAGTCTCGAACTTACTTTGGGGCTAGCTCAATCAGTGTAATTTGTCCCTATATATTTATTTATTTAGGAAAAACAGAAATAAATTATTCTGCGAGAAGCACTTAAAGATGAGTACGTGTAACTCCATTTATTACATACAGGTCTAACGAAATGTACTGAAACTATCACTATTTTGATTCCTTCATCCACCTTCTTGCCCACATCAAGCTAAAAGTGGCCTTTGAGTCTTGCAGCCCTGGGCTCTGACTGCTTAGAGCCGCAGTACTCAAAATGCTCTGTCTGCCCCATTAGGGATAAAGACGTGATAGTATGTATGTATGTATGTTCAATCCATGATAATGAACAACTACCCCAAAGAACACGTATCGAAATATGAAAGTAATTTTTGGTCTCCCATACAAGTTGACCGATCAGCTGATCTAAGTTTGTATGGAAAGCCAAAAATATTTTTTCATATTTCGACGTATGATACTTGGGGAAAGTTGTTCAGAATGACGGACTGAATTCACCCTTAAAATAGTTTCAGTATGTTTGGTTAGACGTTTTATACATTATAAATACAAAATACATAAACACTGCTTTTTATTCATTAAGAAATTACATTAGGAGCTTGGTGACGGCTTTTGCAAGTAAAGCGAGGCCGGGAGTGGTCCGCACTTGGATTGGTCCCGGGTATCATCATTGTATGGCAGTAGTTGCCTTGCTTGTGCTTCGGAGGGCACGTTAAGCCGTCGGTCCCGGTCACTGGCTTTGACATTGGTCGTTACCTAAAACCATGTCAGAGGCCTTTAAGGCGGTTTAAAAACTCTGACACTAGTGTTAGTCACTAACACACACGATAAGAAGAAGTAGTTGCCTTTAGGCCCAACGCAGACGACTAATCCATGCCGCACTTTTTAGTTCACAGACTATTACAGACTTAAAAGTGCGTCACGGATAATCTATCGTTTGCGTTGGGCCTTAGGAGCCTGAAAAATCTGACACCAGCGCAGCGTAGGCCATTTACACACATGAAAAACAAAACGACAACATTAGGGATCTAGTTAAAGATATATTGTATCTGTGGCTCTCGAAAAATATACTTAGAATAAAAAAAAACTTATCATCAGATTGTATTGCTCTTTGACCGTAATTAAAATTTTCATGGCGATCCCAGTAAAAAGATTTCATTTTCTCATATTAATTACTATTACCTGTTTACTTATATGGTCTATATTTAACACAATAACAATATTATATTAGTTCGTTCATTAAAATAAACCACCATATTATTAGTAAACTCAAATTATTTTTCCTAAAGCTCTCTCTCTCTCTTTTACACGTACTCTCTTATATGTAAAGTCGATGCCTTATGGATTTATGTGTTCCGAACAAGTGACTACGTTGTAAACATTCCGGTTTTACAATCAATGTTAAAAAGCTGTTTTATTTTACAAGAATTTAAGTTTTGGGATAAGCGTTTTATTTAGAAAGAAGAATAATAAATCGTAAATTGCATTTTGTTTTGTGGCAAAATCCTTACTTCCATACTTTATTATTTCCTTATATCCTTACTTCCTTTATTCTTTACTTCCTTGCTTCCTCAATTCCTCGCTTCCTCACTTTCTCATTTCCTTACTTCATTATTCCACTTATTTCCTTACTTCCTTACTAATACAAATGCAAATGTAACTCTGCTGTCTGTTACCTTTTCAAGGTTCAACTACTGAACCGATTTAGATGAAATTTGGTTTGGATATAGTTTAAGACCCGGAGAAGGACACGTTTACTTGCCCACGAGGAGCAGTCGCAGCTAGTATAGAATATACCTTATATTAAATTATGAAATATATTTATAAATATGTGGTGTCAGAGAGTATGGAAGCTAATTTTACATTAGCTTGCTTTTGGAAAATTTAACATTAGCTTGCTTTTGGCAAATTTAACATTAGCTTGCTTTTGGCAAATTTAATATTAGCTTGCTTTTGGCAAATTTAACATTATTTCTAATTTGTTAGACGTTCTACATAGTATTTGCCTTAACATCCTGAACACCTTTTCTTCATGGCCTTTTGAAATAGACACTTAGCTCGAAAAGGAAGAATCTTTATATATAAAACAAAGTCATGATAGTTACTTAATTTATAACTCAAGAATGACTGGACCGATTTAGATGAGATTTTGTATGTTTTTATCCTGAAATTCCCATGGGGAGCGGAGCCCGCGGGCACAGCTAGTAGATTATATATGTTATACGAACATTGTAGAAACCTTTGTAGTTTGTCATATGATTTACTGTAATCAGCATGTATAAAATATACAATTTAAACTCTGAATGTAAACTTAATTACACTAAGGAAGTTGTAAAAAAGTCTTAATCAATCAAAAAGAGCGTTCGGCTCATTCCCGGAGGTCGCGGGTTCGATTCCCGGCGGGGGCAACGACTTTGTGTTGTTGTCCTAGTTTGGTTAGGACATTGCAGGCTGATCACCTGATTGTCTGATAAGTAAGATGATCCGTGCTTCGGAGGGCACGTTAAGCCGTCGGTCCCGGTCACTGTCTTTGACATTGACATTGACCTAAAACCATGTCAGAGGTCTTTAAGGCGGTTTAAAAACTTTGACACTAGTGTTAGTCACTATCACACACGATAAGAAAGAAAGAATCAATCAAAATCATTGTAAATTACGTGACACAAATAGGTGACTGTAAAGTATATTTAGTACATTTTTAAATTATGTTACATCTCATAAATACACTCATTTAACGAATAAGTACCTATCAGTAAACAAAATTTAAGTATCGTACATCATTATTTAATGAATAACTTTTAAAAGTTGTAAAAATAATATTGAACTGATAGTTCAATAAATAATAAAAATGTACTTAGAAAAATTATTATTAGGGATAGAAAGATAGAAACGAAATAAGTTAGCACCAAAGTACAGAATATATAAATAAAACTTAAGACCAAAGTTAGTTTTAAAGGTTCAGTGGACGTTATGCGGCTGAAATGATGATGGCCATAGATAGATATAAACTTGTGTTATGGCATATTAAGTCAACAATTCTATATTTTATAATAGACTAGATATAGGCTGTAGGCTCGTAGGCTTCGCTCCCTGTGGGAATTTCCGGACAAAAACTATCCTATGTTCTTCCCTGGGCATCAAATTATATCCATTCAAATTTCATTCAAATAGGTTCAGTGGTTGAAGTTTGAAGTGGCAACAAAAAAATAAACAAATATACAAACTGTAAATATTAGTAGGATTCTATACAACGTGGAAGGGACATACCATACCCCTACTAAATGTGCAGCCACCCGAGCAATTTGTATGGGAATCTTGATTTATTTTTGGTTTTCTTGCCAGTTATTTTGATTTTTTTATGCTATAGGATCTTGTATAGCCCGTGGTTTGATTTATTACGAGTATGTTTTTTTTTTTGTTTTTTTTTTTTTTTTTGCTATACGCTGTTGCGTATTTAGCCAGGCTCAAGATAATAAAACGTGGGAACAATCGATGTGAAGTAAAAATATATCAAAGGTTGGTATAGGTCCTTTGATTGCTTTAAGGGAGCTTCTGGCGACAAATCTATACGAGTCCACTGGTTTTCATAGCCGATTGAGTGGCGGACGGCGCCTACAGACGCCCACCGCAGTCCGCAAATGAATATCACTACAGCCACACTATGACTGTTCACTTTAAACATTTTACATATTGTCCATGAGAATGATCATTTATAACACCAAACTACACCAATTTCATATTATAATACAAATTTGCAAAACAATTTGAAGCAAACTCCAACTGAACCCATTGACTTCCCGCCAAAAACTCCTACGGGTATGTTATTTCCAAGTTGTATAGATAAACCTCCAAGATAGTTGTTAAGGGTCCTCCCCGCGCTAACGGCCTTGAAAACACAAAAAAAATAATTTCTCTTTCTGTAAGTGAGATTATCAGAAACCCTGGTACAACTTTTTAGCTAGTATCCTTAAGTTTCATTAGAACCTCGAAAATCATTGAAATAAAATACCCTGAATTTTCCTTTGCAAAAAATACTAAAAACGGCAATTTTTGACTCTTTTTGTAAAGGTTTCTAAACCGGATAGTATTTCAATGACTTTCGAGGTTTTAATGAAACTTCAGGATACTAGCTAAAAAGTTGTACGAGGGTTTCTAATAATCTCACTTACAGAAAGAGAAATTAATTTTTTTGTGTTTTCAAGGTCGCTAGCGCAGGGAGGAGCCTTAATTTAAATTTTAAGATATTTGTTTATTTGTTTGTTTTAAAACTGCAAGTAAAGAACATTATAGAATTTTGTCTTCAATAGGCACTTATACATAACCTTCTGTGCCAATGACATAGCAGTCAGATAAAAATGTTCTTCTAAACGTAAAAAAAATTCTATGTCTATGTTCTAAACAATTTTGTGACATATTGTTAACATTGTATTGTTATGATGGTTACATGATTTTCATGTTTTAAAAGTTTATATATATTTAGTTTTAACGTACGAGTACGCTCATTCTATCGCCCTAATGCGATGGTTTGACTACTTAGTACTTATTTATAAGTAATATAAAACTTAAGTTAAAACATTTTATTATTTTTATGAAAAATGTGTGAAAATTTTGATATAATTATATATGCTTTTGGCATAGCAACTTTATTGTACACGGTGTTCAAATTATGGAGAGTGTTTTATGTGTTCGTGATCGGGCCTTTGATAAATTATGTGGATTTTAAATCCTATGGAGAGTGGGCAAGTGAGTGTTAATTTTATTCTGGTCTTGGGAAAATATAAGATTCTTAAGAACTGTACAGGTAGTGATAAAGAACGCTTTTTAATTGCCATTCTTTTGGCTCCGGCGGCTAACTCTTTACTGTCCTGGACATGTCATGTAATTATCGTTAAGTACTTTATAGAGTTTGGTTTTTAGTATATAAACTGATAAAATATAACAGATCAAATCAACTATAAAAAAATCAATAAAGACAGTCTGAAGTTAACAGTAGTAAGTCAAAAGTATTTCGTTCAGTCTTCCGCGATTTAACGATGTGCCATTCGTTACTATGCAGCCTTACTAGGTGAAGTGCAAATATAAGCTTTTTTAATTAAAATTCTACATTTTAACGAATCGTATCAGGAAATCTGCAGATTACCTAGTTAATATGCATATTAACGTATTCTGCATTTCATCATTTCTGTCTAACGGTAACATATATATTGTTAAACAAGGGTATCAATTACACCCGCCCGAGACATAAAGGCGCGCGAGCGGGCGAAGCGAGCGAGAGCGCTTATAAATAAATAAAATATATAAATATTTAATAATAATAATAATAATAAATCTTTATTTATCTCCTCACATTCCTGTTTTTACAAATTTCAAAAATAGAAACAGTCTAAAACACAAACAACAAAACAAAAATACAAATAAAAAGGTGTGATTGATCACTTAAATTCGAGTCAAACACTACTTTTCATCATAAAAGCGAGGAAATAATGAAAAACTGTTTTTATTATTAGCATGTACAAAACCGTGGACCGATTTTGTACATGAAGGCTTTGTACACGCCGTATTGCGGCCGTTGAAATCATAGAGATATATTTTTTTAACGTTGATATGGACGTGAACGTCATTTTGAAAGTCACTGACAAAGAGTGAACGTATCGCGCGGTGTTCAATATTTTTACTTCTTAAACAATGTACATTGTGTAAGAAATTGTAAATATAAGATTAAACAAAATATTCTGAAACTATATCCATGATACTGAAGTACTTTTTTTAAGGAAAACGTATAGAAATATGAAAAGTAATTTTGGCCTCCCATACAAGTTGATCGATCAGCTGTTCCGAATTTGTATGGAAAGCCAAAAAATATTTCTCATATTTCGACATTTATGTTCCCTGGGGAAAGTATTCACTATCACAGACTGAATTGAAATAGTTTCAGTATATTTTGTTTGACCTTAGGTATATATTAAATTGAATAATTTAGCATCTAAAACATAATAATTAAAATCATAATTAGAAAATAAAATTAAAAAAGAAAACAAATAATACTTACCACTTGGTATGGGACCTCGCGTCTGAAATCACCAGAAACTTCTCACATAATATGAAAATTAGACACAATACTTGGTTTTTTTGATTCAAAAAAATCTGGATAATCTCAATTGGTGCTATTAGTACCTATTCAATGCACGTATAACAGACTATTGGTTTTAGTTGAAATGAGTTATGGTATAGTGAGTAGCCTGAGGTAATTACACCCAAAGGCCACACTTGTGACAAAAAAGAAACAAAATAGTGATGGGTTGCTAGCTGCGTCGCCTTATCACACAATTAGTATGCTACATTAAGGCCATACCTGAATTTTCCGGGGTCCAGTGCTGCCCCAATTTAGAATAAATCCTTTGAAAGGAAATGGAGATAGCATTAAAAATTGTGTTTTGACCAAGCTCTAGATACCCCATCAAAAGTATTTTTGAAGTGAAAACTTCTTTAGCGGCGTTGTGCACTTTTTTTGGAATGGGTAAAAAATTTAAAACTCGCGTCAGGACACGTAACCTGATCGAAAATTCGTAAGACGGCGCAGGGCGCTTGCGCGAATGTTCGTGTGTGTTTATGTTACAGCGTGCTACGCGCATCCATGGATGGTGACAGCTGATGGCTCGACCGTCTGTGTAGTGGCCATACTGCTGTGTATTTGAAAATGATTTTGTTGAAAATGAATTTGGTCATGCTTGTGACATTTGTGACAGACTGTGGTTCAGAAAAGATTTGAAATATTTTATGCTGATAATTAAAGCAATTCGTGCAAAATTATTCCCTAACCATTCCAAAATATCAAAAATGCACAACGTTAATATTCAAGTTTTCACTTCTGCCGGCACTCCCAGAGTGCAACCCGTCGTTTTTTAAACAGTTCAGTTTAAAGTGAGAACGTGAAGCTTGTCTACGCACATTTGCGAAAAACGGCCACTATTGGCTAATGTGCGTAGAAAAGCTTCAAGTTATTACTTTAAACTATAACAATTACATAAAATAGTTTAAAGGGTTATCTAGGGCTTGATCAAGACACAATTTTAAATGATATCTCCGTTTTCTTTTAAATTATTTATTTCAAATGGACTACCACTGGACCTCGGAAAATTCAGTAAGCCCTTTAACACCGCAGGGCATAGTAAACCATATTAGATCTGCGTTTTCCATGCGAGGTCTTTCAGATCTCCAACTAACTTTTATTCTACTTCGACTCGTTTGCTCTTCGACGTTGTCACTCAAAGTGACTTTTAGGTCTGTTTCATTGAGCTGAACATCAAAAGTCAAAATAATTATCATAAATCAAATTAGTGTCACATTTATTCAGACATGTGACAATATGAAAAATTAAAATATCACGTTAGACATGATTTTAGTTTTATTTTCTTTGAAGTAAATGCATTTTTAACCGACTTCAAAAAAGGAGGAGGTTATCAATTCGATTGTATGTTTTTATTGTATGTATGTGACGCGATATCTTCAGCAACCGTGGACCGATTTTGATGATTCTTTTTTTATTTGAAAGCCCTTACTCCCAAGTTGGTTCTATATTAATTTGGTGAAGACACGATGAAGAACTTTGGAGATATGGAAGAAACTCCTAAAAAAAATTGAAGTCGGTTGTTTTTTTTTGTTAAAAATTTAATTATTTACGTATGGTCCTCAAATCAAGGGTCAACTTCAGAGGCATATTCATATGCTAAAGTGAAGCCATGACGTATTACTTATTTACTGCAGCCTCTCTTACTGTCATCTTCTGCTTTCCTGTTGTGGCTGCTGTGGTTGTTGGTCGTCAACTTGCCCCTTGGCAAAGGCTTCACCTAGCTGTCTCCATAGTATTCTGTTCCTAGTTTTCCTTCTCCATAACCCTCCAGCTGCTTTCTTCATTTCACCTTCCCATCTCTTCCTCTGCCCTCCTTTCCTCCTTTTTCCATCATGAGGATAACACTCTTTAACGTCCTATGACCATTCATTTCTCTTACTTCTTAAATATATATTTATACTTCTTAAATATGTATGACCAATCCATTTCCATTTTAGCCTTCTTACAGTATAGGTCACATCTTCTATCTACTTTTGTCTTTGACTTATATGTAACAACTTAACTCGGCATGAAATAAAGATTACTATTTAATCTTTGATTGGTATCAGCGGGTTTTTCATAATCTCTTTATCTCCAGGACGTATTATATGAATGCAAATGCCTGTAATGTGTCTTAAGATATATAGTTACATACAGACATACAGATTACAGATAGGAACAGGCAGAGCCTAGGGCCATAAGACCAAAGGCGACGTTTAAAGATAAAACATAACGACATTTATCTACATAATGGGTCATTATTAAAAAGATATAAAGTCAAAACCATTAATACCGGCAATAAGCCGTACATAATTAAGTACCTTCTACTTAGTAGTTGTTATATTCTCGTATAGTGTGTATATATATTATATATTAAGGTCTAACAAAATATACTGAAACTATTTTAAGTGTGAATTCAGTCCGTGATACTGAACAACTTTCCTCAAGGAACATATATCGATATATGAAAAGTAGTTTTTAGCCGTGTATGGAAATACACGTTGACTGATTTATTTATTTATTTATTTATTTTCGATACAAAATAATTTGTGTTGAAATATAGTTTACAATACAATACATAAAACAGTTAATCAATTGAATTACAATAAATAAAAATAAAAGAGGATTAGTAATCATAAATCATAGACGTAAAATAAATCAGAATGTCATAAAATTAGTCCAATAATGTCACATTAACAAATTAAATTCAGATTTCATTTAGTGAATAATAACACTTGTCCAGCAGAAATGCTTTTAGTTTATCCTTGAATTCAGCTTTGTATAATAATGCCTTAATTTCTACTGGAAGTCTATTAAAAAAGAATACAGATTTATAATATGGACATTGTTTTACTATATTCAAACCCGATGCTCCAGCCGTAACCAAGTCCTTTCTTCTGGTTGATTCCCGTTTTTGCCTTTGTTCTTCATTTTCATGTCTATGTATATGTTTTGCCAGATATGTCATTAATATAAGAATGTATAGACTGGGAACGGTAAGTATTCCTAATTCTTTAAAATATTCTCTGCACGAGGTTTGCTGGGATATACGAACCATGGTTCTTATCGCTCTCTTTTGCAGCGTAAATGCTTTGTCCATATTATAGTCATAGCTCCCCCCCCAAAAAAGTACACTGTAGCGTAACTTAGACTCTACTAACGCATAATACACTAATTTAAGGTGATCGATATCTACTTCATCTCTCAAACTCCTGAGAACGTAACAAGCAGAGTTAATTTTACTTTCTACATCCTCTAGCTCTGTTTTCCAATTTAGATACTCATCAATATGGACTCCTAGGAATTTCACAACTGCAGAAATTTGGGCTTTTTCATCTTGTATATTTACATCTAGAGTTTCGTCTTCTCTATAATTAGTCCGGAATAACATAACATTTGTTTTTTTAGCATTGATTTTTAAGCCGTTTGCATATAACCAGTCTTGGAGAACATTTATTATCAGTTCAATTTTTACATTAAGCTGTTGTATATCTGGTGCAGAAACGATTGCATTTGTGTCATCTGCATAGACTATAAGTTTAGAGTCAGGATTTTTTTTACTAACGTGGTCAATAAGGTCATTTATGTATACTATAAAGAGTATGGGCCCCAAAATTGAACCTTGTGGTACGCCTGCTTTAACGGTTCTTATTTTAGATTTTATTATATTTGTGTTTCCATCATTCCCTGTGTTACTTATTTGGATAAACATTTTTCGATTATGTAGGTAAGATTTAAATAATTCATATGCAGAATCTCTTACTCCATAATACTCAAGCTTTTTTAACAATAAATTGTGAATTACTTTATCGAAAGCGGAACTCAGATCAAGAAACGTGCCAGCTACTTTAAGTTTTTTTTTAATAAGACTAGTAACATCATTAATTAGGTTTTCTATTGCATCTTGTGTTCCTACTTTATTCTGGTAACCAAATTGTCGACAATTGAGTATTTTATTTTTGTTGAGGTGTTTTATCAAACGAGATTTTACGAGCTTTTCAAAAATTTTTGATATTATTGTAAGTAGAGATATTTGTCTGTACATTAATGGGTCATGTTTTGATCCTTTTTTGTGTATTGGTATAATTTTGGCCACTTTTAATTGTTCAGGAAAAACACCAGCTTCCATACATTCATTAAAGAGGTAACTTAGGGGTTCTGCTAATATATCTAAATTGTCTTTAATTACAGCAATAGGAACGTCATCATAGCCACAGGATTTTTTTGACGGCATTTTTCTTACCATTTTTATAATTTCTTTTGGAGTTGTTGGTTCTAAAGTCATTTTGTTCTGTACTTCTTTTACGGTATTTTTAAGGTAAGTCATGGCCAAGTCCGTATTTACATAATCAGTGTGCTGATCGAATTGATCAGCAAATATTTCGTTCGGATCTACAAAAATTTTATTATTAAGTTTTAGGGACATGTTTTGACATTCCTTGGTTTTTTTGTTACGGTGTCTATTTATAACTTTCCATATTTCTTTGGAGATATTATTTGATGTTTTAATTTTTTTTCTGGACTGCTAATTTCTTTGCCTGTCTTATTACTTTTCTATACAATGTCATATATTTGTTTCTATAGTGAAGGATGGATGGATTTATGTTGTTATTACCATTTCCTATGGACAAAAATCTTTTCATTTTACTGGATACTTTTAAACCCTTGGTAATCCACTTTAATGTATTATCTCTGTTGATTTTTATTTGTATATTTTTAATAGTAAAGCTCTCCCTAAACAGTCTATTGAAGGTTTTGATAAATCCATTTATACCTAAAGATGACCATTTTTGTTTTAAAATTTTATATCTGAATGTCAAGTTATTCTTTGTGTTAAAAATCCTTTTTTCTATCTTTTTGTAAACAGTTTTGGCACTATTATTTTTTGCAACTTTTATGCTACATAGTAGGCCAGCATGTCCATCCGAGAGCCCATTAAAATCAACAGTGCAATTAATTATTTGTTCATCAGGTAAGTTGGTGAGTACATTATCGACACAAGACCGCGTATCATTCCTTATGAAGGTAACTGAGTTGACCAATGGTTTAAATTTATATCGCTCTAAGAGCTTCAGGAAATCTTTCTTCTTACTATTATCCTTCAATAGATCAACGTTAAAATCACCACATATGATGCATTTTTTGTTAAAGAAATGTTCTAAAAGGGAGTCTATTTTATACATGAATTCATCAAAATTGCTATCATAGGGTGTTCTATAGCAACAGCATATGCAAATACCCGTCGATAAGTCTCTAGCACAGCATACTTCAAAAATGTCTCTTTTGTACATGATCTTTCCTATAGATAACTCTTCACTATTTCTATCTTTATTAGTCAAGATGATGCTTCCCCCGCGTCTTTGATTCGTTCTGGCATTATGCGCCGTGACATCAAAGTTCCTCAAACTTAGCATAGACACTAATTCATTGTTTAGAAAGTGTTCACATATACACAAAAAGTCAATTTTATTATCTAAATCTTCAATATATATATCTAAGCCATCTTTTTTACTATCGAGTCCACAAACGTTTTGATAAAATATATGCATTGTCTGAAAGTTCTTGTTATTTACATCAATATTATTTATCGAAACATTAGTCACGAAAAAAAGTCTCCTCTGTTTGAGTGCCTGAGCACACACAGTTGCTAGGTTTTTTTACCGTACTTTCATCCAATTTTGTATCATTTTGGACTATTATATTATAGTGATCATATGTGCTATACAGTATGTTATTTGGTTTTGATTTATAGTTGCGAATGTCAGTAATATATTTAAGATAATTGTTACGATAATTGATCCGTAAAATTTCTCTTAGCATAGATCTACATGCATCTATTTTACTAGAGTGTCCATAAATATCATGCTTATAGTTTGAATTATTGAGACATACAAGTCTTGCATTACTAAAATCAGTACATATAAACCTAAACATATTATTTAAATTTTGTTCATTGAAGTGTCTATTTCTTTAAACTTCACCAATCAAGATATTTGTACTTTTCATTTGATGCAATGTATGATAAATGAAAGCTTGTAGTTTCATAAGATTACTATCATTTGATCCTGCCAAGACTATCACAAAATCTTCACTGGTGAAACCCTTACATAATGCTTCACTAGATTGCAGGATTTGGTCAATTTGTGCATTTGGTTTTATAAAGGAGCTAACTATGAACTTATTTCCTAAAAGGTTTTGCAAAAGTCTTCTAAAATCTATAGCTGATTGATCACCCAATATTAACACTCGATGTTTTCTTTCTGGTTCTAATATGGTATTGTTGCATTTTGCGCTTGATAATGCAGTAGGATTAGTAGTTCCTTGGTTTTGTTTTCCTCTTTCACCACAACTAGTACTCGTTTTCTTTAAGCTTTCCATTACCACGTCGTTTCCATGATGCTCGTTGTTACCTTGTTTGTTTATCTCAATTATCTTTTGCGTTTCTTTCCTGTCACTGTCATCCGTCATAATTTTATTCGAGATAATTGATGATGTGCTACAATAAGTGACATCTGTTGGCGTCGATATTAGTTGAGAACCACTTCCGTCGATTAAGCATACTTTTCTCGTATCACTGTTTTGTGCTTTACATTTAGGTGGTTTCTTGTTGGATTCACATATGTCTAGGAGATGAGTAATTTTCTGTTCCTTAATCTGTATAATTTTTCTTAACTTTAAGTTTTCCGAGTGCATGCTGGTTATTTTACAATTCGCCGCTTCTAATTTCTTTTGTAAATCAATAATAACACTACCCAAGTCCCGTGTCTTCTCAGTATTGTAATTTCCTAAATCTGGAGTACTGATCAGCTGACCCTAGTTTATAATGGAAAGCCATAAAAATATTTGTCATATATCGATATATATTCCTTGAGGAAAGTTGTTCAGTATCATAGACTGAAGTCACCCTTAAAATAGTTTCAGTATATATACTTAATTCAGTCCATGATACTGAGCAACTTTCCCCAAGAAACACGTATCTAAATATGAAAAGTTGACTGATCAGCTGATCCAAGTTTTTATGGAAAGCAAAAAATTTTTTTTCTCATGAGGCCTATGTCCAGCATTGGACTTCCTGTGGCTGATATGATGATGATTTTTCTTATTTAGACATATGCTCCTTGGCGGAAGTGATTCAGTATCACGGACTAAATAAAGCCTTTAAATAGTTACTGTTTCAGTATATTTTGTTAGACCTTATATGTGTTACCGGCAAAACCCGATTTCAGGCCAAACTAGTTTTGTCTAGGCTAAACTAGTTATTCCTATGAACGATTAACAGGATTATTTCTTTATTTTCGCATACATGCACTCATACATTACATGGTTAGTAGGTTATTAAGTACATGAACCCTGACAGGGTGTTGCGAACTAAAATTAACTAGATTAGGCTAGTCCAAACTAATGTACCCTAAGCCCGAAAGGATAAACCAGTTTAGGCTAGGCCAAACTAGTTGGTTCTGATATAATTACGCACTCTCTAGGATAAACTAGTATGGCCTAGTCTAAACCATTTTCGCAGAGTCGAAAGTACTTGAGCGAACTTGTACATGCGGCTAGTGCGGAACCCTTGCTAGCGCACTTGGCCGGTCTAACTAACAAGTCCTTTCTTTTGCAGTGATTACTGGAAGTACAGATGGAATCGGCAAGGAATATGCAAGACAAGTACGTACCTGAAGTGCTATTTTTGAAACGCGGAGTCACCTAAACGAGTGGTTTTTCCATACAAAAAACCGATCGTTTAGTGACTCCGCGTTTGAAAAATAGCACCTCTGTTCGTTTACCCGATATTTTTTTTACTGCAAGCATTAAATGTCACAATGTATATTAACATTAATGTTTATGTATGTATATGAATATGTATATGTGTATACATGTTATAAGTGTAGGTATATGTGCCTATGTATATTATTAGGTATCTGTGTGTTGTCTTTATTTAAGTAATTTTGCGCCGCTACCAAATCTCTGTTTAGCCTTATGGTAGACTGGGAGAGAACGCTTTTAGAGTTAAGTTCGCCAATTGTATACAATTTTATATTGTGGAACAATAAAGTTTTTATAAATAAATAAATTAATAAACATTCATCATCATCCGAGCATATTTTCCCGGTTGCATCCTCAGCAGTAATACTTTAAAGCTCGGGATTTAAATTGTTAATTTAACTTGTTTACAAAAATATGTTTTGTTTCAGCTAGCAGCAAAAGGTTGCAATGTCATTCTAGTCAGTCGTTCATTGAACAAATTGAATGCAGTAGCTGAAGAAATTGGTAAATATATTTTTTAGGGTTCAGTTCCTCAAAAAGGAGAACGAATCCCTTACAGGATCACTCACCAATTCCGTCTTATTATAAAAACAGGACTGACTTTGTTAGGTACTAGGTATAAACCATGAAATTAGAGGGGTTTAAACCCCTCTAGGGTGTAATAACCATTATCCACCAAAATCAAGTTGACGTTGTCAGATGAGTTTGTTTCACTTTACTAAATGTCAACTTGATTATGACGAATAATGGTTTAAACGTAGCTACAAAGTTGGTAATGTTGGTAACATGAAATTGTTGGGTTTGATAAGGGCCGCGCTACATTGGATTGGCATGGCATGGCATCGGAAGCGACACGTCATATCAAAACAAGCTATTATAACCTTTATGTCTAGTGCTATAAGATGCATAGCCGCCCGAGGGCGTCTTTTCCGCGGGAGTGCGCGGCAGGCCGCGGCACGCCGCCGGTCGGCCGGCTCTCCACGTTTATGCATCTTATACTACTTGACATAAAGGTTATAATAGCTTGTTTTGAAATGACGCGTCGCTTCCGATGCCATGCCATGCCAATCCAATGTAGCGCGGCCCTAAGAGAATCTCAAGTATAATTTTACTCCGACATGATCTTTCACAAAAACCAGTCCTTGACATGTTATTAATTTATTATTCGCGGAAAACCGGCGCGTTGTCCATGTATTGAGAACTTCGCTCGCTTATCTAGTTTAAATAAATAAAAAAAAATAACACTATAACGTAAATACATTATTTGTATGAGTAAAGCATAAGTAAAGCCGAAAATAAGAGATTCAAAGTAACCAGTTTGAGAAACATAAACATGCATTTTTAGAGTCTTGTAAAATTGATACTCAAACTAGTTTACTGTTTATTGTTTTACTTAATCTAACCTTTGCTTCCTGTTACAGAAAAAGAATTCAAAGTAAAAACTAAGGTTGTACAATGTGATTTTACCGAAGAAAATGATATCTACGGAAACATGCTGAGTGAAATAGCAGGACTGGATATTGGAGTATTAGTAAACAACGTGGGAGTGTCGTATGAGTATCCTGAGTACTTTATAGATGTACCTGACTGGTAAGTTACCATTTTTGGATCCATTCCTCAGCTAAAAGCATGTAATGTTTACCTCATTTGATTTTTATACATGTCTTACATCATCATTAGGTCTTGCAGGAGCACAAACCCTACTAGAGTCATACTTGGCCAGAACAGTCAGAGGATTTGACCTACACTCTCCTCGCTGACCAGATGGATTGGAGAGGTTATATTGATGTTTATAAGCTTTGTTTAGCTTGTATTACCTAAGTCGCTTTTACGATTAGCATGGAAGCGGGAAGAATAATAGTTAGAACATTTTTTTTTCTATCAGACTATAGAAGAAAAAGTGTTGAAAATTTGAGCTAAAATAAGATTTTTTTTCTCATTCCAAGCCGTTCAGCTTTTGCGTGATTAACTAATAAACATACAAACTTACAAACTTTTGCCAATAGGTACAATATAAGTATGATTTGAAGTCCCCTGGGGCGAGTATTTCTGTCAGTATCTGTCTGTCCGTCTCTACTTTATAAACTCTTAATCTATTAGGCCAATTTTGATATTGTTTTTGTATATACCTATATTGCCAGTTGTTTCTGAACAAATACAATTGAAAAACAGAAAACACTACTTCGCTCCGAACTTTATAAATAACTTTGCAACCCTTTGATCAATTTGGCTCATGTTCGAACTCAAAAATTATATTAGCTATATCTACACGTTTAATATCTAAATTTCATGAAATTTAGTTCAGTTATCGTCGAAAGCGCTGGATGCAGGCTGCTCTAGATCGGTCAATTTGGAAATCCTTGGGAGAGGCCTATGCGGCAGTGGACGTTATGCTGCTGAAATGGTGATGATGATGATCGTCAAATAAACATACATACAAACGCCAGATTGCTCAAGTAGACTCGGGGAACTCCACTCGCTTTGCTCGCTTGTTGATTAAAAAAAACTTCGCAGGATGACTATCATGAACAACATTCTCCGAGTCAACTGCGTCTCCGTCATCCGCACGACCGCCTTGGTGCTGCCTTCTATGCTGAAGAAAGGCAAAGGTGTTATTATCAATGTGGGCTCTGGCACCTCAGAGTTACCGAGCCCACTTCTGACTGTGTATGCCGCTAGTAAGGTATATATTTCTGTTCATTTCCTTTTTTTTCTTTAACCTACACTGCCCTACTGCGGGGCAAAAATTGTAAATTACACAAATATTTTTTTTCAAACAAACAAAAATGTTGATTCTAGTCGCCTATTACGATATTCATGGGAGAGGAAAGAATAATATGTATTCTGCGCAGCCGTCACCTCAGGGTTCGATGAGATTCGGATGAGTCGACGCACGACGCACGTGCTCGCGAAAATGTTTCAGAGTGGTTTTTTTTTGTAATTTTTTTTGTGTAATTATAATTGTTTATAATATTACTATTCTATTTTTTACTCTCATTAGATCCATTTAATTTAATTAATAACAGATTAGAGTTATAAAAATAATTTATCTATTGTAGTAAATAATTTAACTTAACAAATAATATATAATATTTTTTTGTATAATATCTTGTATAGTAGGTAATTAATGTTTTTCGCTACAGTGTCATTCGACTTGGTGAAATTCGATTCAATAAGATTTCGCTCCAGTGTACCACGCTGAAATATTTTTGCTACAACGTGCGTCGCTTCAGCGTAATCGAAATTAAGTACGGGACCCGTACACATATGGCAAAACAATGTTACACACATTTATAATGTTGTTTTATCTTTTTTTGTACATTTAACATAGAATTTTATTTGACGAGAAACGTTATGTTCTGGTTTGTAAATGAGTTTTAACAAACTTAATAATTAAACTATCTTATTGAAACATCTCCAGGTTGCATCTTTGTTTGCACGACAAGCATTCGGAGTTATCTCTCAGATAAAAAAAATTCACTTTGCCAATCTTTGGCACTATTGTGTTGTTTTAACTCATTTGACATATCCGCTATATAAGTGGTAACACTGGTGGTGAGTTTAACAACAACCCTGCTTATCAACATCAGGTCTGTTTGCCTCCACTGCATTAGCACGACCCTCTCTGTACTACCAGAGCCATCTTGGCCAGAGCAGCCAGAGGACTTGGCCTACACCCTACTCGCTGGCCAGACGGGTTGAAGAGGTCTTACTAATATTTATAAGCTTTTTTTAGTTTGTATTTCCTAAGTCGCCTTTAACGACATCCACGGGACTTGGAACGGCCCTATTCTACTCTGGCGGAAACCACACGGCAAACCCTGCATAAAAGAAATGCGCATTATTTCGAGTGAATCTTTCCATTACAATTCGTATTAAAAAATTGTTTTAATTTTTAACAGGCATTTGTCAGCAAATTCAGCGTCGGACTGGGTCAAGAATACAATAAAGATGGCATCATTGTACAATGCGTCACTCCAGGATACGTTGCTACAAACATGTCTCGATTTAGATCCACTAGCTACTTCGTACCATCTCCCAAAGACTATGTCAGTTCAGCATTGAGTTTAGTGAACACAACTGAAAAGACAGATGGGTACTTTAGCCATTCATTAATGAATTATGCTGTAAATACAATTAATACTTGGTGTGGCAGCTATATCGTGAATAAAGCAAGGGTGACATTGGAAACGTCGAGAAACATTATGAAAAAGAAGATGAGTAAGACGAAATAATTTATTTTTTTACATTAGATTACATTTTTGGGTGTTATATTTGTAAATAAAATTAATATAAAAATTTCCCAATTATTTTTCTGAATCTACACGGATTTGGTACAAACTTAGAAGCAGTCAGGCGAATCACCAAGGTAAAAAATCCTGCGCTGTATGTGTGTGTGGGATGGTACAGAAAGACCGATTGCAGACCTGTATATCTAAATAAATTATTGTCATTATCAGTTCAGCTATATAACGTCAACTGCTGGACATAAGACTCTCCCGAAAATTTCCAAAATGTTAATAAATAAATAGATAAGAACGAATCACGTTAAAAAAAGCCACTTCTGGCTAATGTGCGAAGAAAAGCTTCACGTTCTCACTTTAAACTATAAACAGTATTTCATAAAATAGTTTGGAGGTTTATCTAGGGCTTGATCAAGACAACATTTTAAATGATACCTCAATTTTATTTCATATAATTAATTTGGAAATATACTGTGTTCATCATATTATGTCATATCGATATCTTTCAGTTTCAGGCCTAGTTTTTTTTTTGCCTTTACATCAAATGCTAAGGTAAAATGTTTGATACTGCTGCAGTAGCGTCTTGTTGAACCAACAATATAGAAGTACATAGCTAACAAATCTTTAGACGGTAGATAACGAATGCTAAAGCTAAAAAGTTCTTAGAGGTTGTGAGTCAGGACTAATTCCACATGTGATTGACATAAGAGACATAAGAGACATGAAGAATGGAACAATATTTTTGCCTCATCGGTTAGATTATTAAAAAAATATTGTACACGTATTGTTTATTTTCTCTGACAAACTGAAAATGACAAAGATATAGCGCATTTAAATTTTGCATGACGTCACGGCTAGGTACGACTTTTACTTATCGGTGACGTCGCAGGCCCCCATTCCGGTACTTTGACGCTCCGTATCTTTGTGAATTTCCACTTTATATGGCTCCATTATTTTTGAATAATCTAAAAGACGGACTAATCTCAGTAGGACCACGGGTTTACCTCAACAATTATACTTTTCTGACCCTGACGTCATCTCTATTGTGTAACCTATAACCCTGTCGGGTAACGGGGGTAAAGGTTAATATACCATCGTACATATTGAGTTTGTTTTAAACCAACCAGTAGTATTACAATATTAAGTATGCAATGCAATTAAAAAGTTTATTCAGTACATAATACTACAGAGGTTTTCGAAAGCTTTCGAGATAAGGTTCTTCCCTATCTCGCCGATCAGAGTGACGCCGCTCGATCTCAAAAATCTCATAATCAGCTACTAATAAATAAAGCTGAAACAATCTACTGATTGTAACATCTAACACAATAAAAGGACCGTCAAAACACTCTCCAGAATAGAAACGATGTCTAAGCTGTCCCGTTTCTTATCTATACCATCTTTGTACATAACAAGGTTTCAAATGGCCTGTTGGTATGTTCTTTCTAGACCTTAAGTTCATTCTTTTTTTCATTTTTATATTACACGACGTGCTTGGTGCCAGGTGTTGACGTCTAATACTATATTACCTATATAACAGCTAGAAGGTACCTTGTCGGTAACGCACTGGCTCTGGTAGTACAGAGAGGGTCATGCTCCTGCAGTAGAGACAAAAAGACCTGATGATGATAATGAAAAAGTATATGTATATAAAATTAGTTGTTAAAAAAACCAGTGCCCGTGTTAAATAAACTCAACCTAGGGCCAGTATACCCAGATACAACATTTTTTTATGTAGCTGGAATCGGAAATCAAAAATAGACAGAGTAGTTAGTTCTATTAATCTCCTTTTATATGCAGGATGAAATGCAATTAGTACATTCCTTCGTCTCACTTTTAACTGCTTTACATTTTAGTCACAAACTTACGTTTGGCCTTTTTTACTTATATGCATTACTAGCTGTACCCGCGGGCTTCGCTCCCCGTGGGAATTTCGGGATAAAGAGTACCCTATATTCTTTCCCGAATCTCAAACTATATCCATACCAAATTTCATCCAAATCGGTTCAGTAATTTAAGCCTGAAGAGGTAACAAACAAATATACAAACTTGCTTTCGCATTTATAATATTAGTAGGATAGGATGCACATTTTTTTAAAGGGATGTAAACTAAAGAATTGGATCATAAGATAAATTTTTAAAAAGAATATTATATTAGTATTTTTTCTTTTCTCTCATTAGCAAATAATGATGAAGTGAAATTTGATTACTTTGCTAAACGAAAAAATATGGATACTCTATTTTTAGATAATCGAGTTGACGGATTAAATAAAATAATATGTTTTTGACCCTGTCCACATGCCTATTCTCCAAAATGGACCCATTTTCTAAAAGCGTTGTAAATAAAAAAAAGGAATTCTTGGTAGACAAAAAAACCATTCGTTCAATGACTCAGCTTCAAAAAAATGCCACTTTAGAAGTTGACCCACTCAAAAGTAATATTTTTACATAAGTATGTTATTTTATTTACCTAAAAAAATATCAACTCGTCGCGAATTTATCACTCTGCAGCCACAGCCCTTTACCGCAGCCTGATAATACGTCACAGCCTCAAAAGCAATGGGTCAAATGACCAGTGATAAAGAGAACACATCAGTCAAGCATAAAAGCTGATGTCACCCCTTGTAATAGCCACGCATAAAGGAGACGATTGTGCCACAAAATAGGTAAAGGGTGATTCTAGATCTGCTGTAATATAGTAAGGGGTATTAAGGAGATTGTTAGTAGGTGTAATGGTGTGTGATTTGTGTTGTCCTTCTGTAGGTTTGTTATGGTTGTGGATGCTAGACATTATCGTGCAATATAGCTTTTGCGCCTGCCAAAACCTACTCAAGGGTACACCTTTTATAGGTATATCAAGAAATGCGTTTTGGCGGGAACGCCAACTTGACATCAACTTCTCTAAGGGTCGTCTACATGTTGGATCTGTATCCCCAAGCAAGCCTCTCAAAGCACAGTTAAAATTTATCTATTGTATTAATTTTAAAGATTGTAAGTGCAATACAATACTTAAACAAATAAATAAAATACAAGTAAATTTTCGAAAAAAAAAAACAACGGGTTGCACTCTGGGAGTGCCGGCAGAAGTGAAAACTTGAATATTAACGTTGTGCATTTTTGATATTTTGGAATGGTTAGGGAATAATTTTGCACGAATTGCTTTAATTATCAGTATAAAATATTTCAAATCTTTTCTGAACCACAGTCTGTTACAAATGTCACAAGCATGACCAAATTCATTTTCAACAAAATCATTTTCAAATACACAGCAGTATGGCCACTACACAGACGGTCGAGCCATCAGCTGTCACCATCCATGGATGCGCGTAGCACGCTGTAACATAAACACACACGAACATTCGCGCAAGCACCCTGCGCCGTCTTACGAATTTTCGATCAGGTCACGTGTCCCGACGCGAGTTTAACATTTTTTACCCATTCCAAAAAAAGTGCACAACGCCGCTAAAGAAGTTTTCACTTCAAAAACTCCAACTGTCAGTAACGCCATTAGCGGAGAGTGAAGTAAGTATTCGAATGATACCCGTAACGCCATCACAACGTATTAATTGCCAGGAAAAACCCTGATTTTCCAGCACTGTCCAAAAATTTTAGCATACCTAGATAACTTATATATTATGTTAAAAAAAGATTCCAATGAAAAGCTCCTCCTTTTTAAAAGTACTCAAAGCTACTACCAAATCCCTCGGTAGGTACTTCATTTCACACATTTACCAAAATGTTATATCTAGCTAGAGCAGAGTCAAAGTTTGGATCTACTTGTGACAGAGGAATTATCGGAAATGGATCGAGTTGAAAAACAATTCTCATTAGTTGTGAGAACTGAAATTGAATTCTAGTCACCTGAAGAAGTTACTAATTCCGGATTCTCTTTGGGATATTGAAGATGTTTATAACTAACTTTCTTGATTATGGTAAGTTGACAAAGTGTGTTGTAAACTAGAACTAGCATTAACCCTAATGCTAGTTCTAACTTTTATGAGTACCCACTAATAAAAGTTCTTTTACGGGTCTGTTTTTTTTACAAACTACTTATTATGAGAATTTAAAAAAAAGTTTTTCCATAACAATTACCAAACGTTTGCTAAAACTTTTTAGTTAAAATATGTTTGGTTTTATTTTTACGATGTCAAATATCGAAAAGAATGAGTAAATTGAAAAAAAAAGGTTTTGCAAACCTTTGTTAATTAGGGTAATTATGGTACAGTCGGCTAACGTGATACCATAGGGGGTCATTCCATAAAAGATTACGTTTGTTTGTAATAACTTTATTGTACTATGAAAAACACAATTACTTACAAAAACTTTAGTCTTACGATAGTGACGTCCTATTTCTATGTCAAACCAAATTAGACTTTATCATCATATATTAGTGCTCAATGTTGCTTGACACTAAACGCGCATACGCAGTAACGTCAGTCTTGCTGACCGCTTATGTAGTAATCCTCATGGGTCGGCGCTCTATAGGTATCTTGAATTTCCTTTTAAACTGAAAATAATATTAACATGAAAATGTATTTTAAGAGACTTCATTAAAATCTTTCTGAATATATATTTTCATTTTAATATTATTATAATATTAAAAAAACGAAGAAAAATGAGCAGTCAACACCATTGCATTTTTATTTAGTCTAAGTATGATCCTTACACACAAATTCCTAACGCTAAAATAATTCTTCTGGTTTCATGCAAAATAACGATAACGGTTTCCCCCCCTAAAGTCACTCCGATTTTATAGATTTGTGGAAACGTTGTAGATATGATAAAAATTAGATTAAACAATAAGTTTTGTTTTTATATACTATCCTGATATTTTAAGTATTTGTAATATAAATACAAATACTAAAAATTCGCATTTTTTTGCAAAAATTTCAACTTAACATTTTAAAATGATCTGTCATTTTAAAATGAATCGTCTTAATCCCATATTTGGAATATTTATTACAACTATATGGTTGAAAAACCATTATCAGCCAAGACAATTCACGAAAACTATATACACATGTAACAACTATGAAGAACGCAGAGGCTTAAACGGATATGAAAACAACAATCTATCGAGAGACTTCATATATTTTCGTCGCATAACCAACGGTTACATTAGTCTTAAAATAAATAAAAATACAATAACACATTATAATGGAAAAACTATTTAACACGCCGTGTAAAGACGGCAGTAGATACGTTTTGTTACCACCCCATCGTTTAAGGCAACTAAGGCCAGAGTAATGTAAAAAACAAAAATAAACTTTACTCGACTAATAATCACCAACCCCAGCGTAATCCTTTAGATCCACTGTACCCTAGCAACATCCCTGGTGAAATGACCATATTGAGTATGGGCAAAACCTTATTTTTAGTAGTGACCTTCGGTCCAGCAGGTGGGCCGATATAAGCTGTAAAACGGAGGAGGTTTTAAACAAAATATGAATTATTAAGTGGGACATTTGAATTCAAATGGCGGCGTAAGATTATTTTTCCATATATTAATAAATTCGACATCGAAGTTTTATGGCACTTGTGTCATTGCACTGAAAGCATCCATTGCTTTTTAGACAGATCCCAACATTCCACGTTTTTCGATATTAATTCTTTGTTCCAAGTTAAAAAGAATTCCTGATTGTTTAGTGTAACACTCGTTTAGCACAAGTTGTCATGAAATCAAATCTGCTTCGACGCATACATCTGCATAAATCATACTTTTAATTTGTCCTTCAGTCAAAGTAGGAGGTGCAGCAGGAGGATAAAGATGTAAATGATCGAAGGCTACATGAGTCAAATACCATTTGAAAGGTTGGCATTTCAGTTTTTCGCGAAGCGCTTTTTGTTCTGCAATATTTTTTATAAAAAATCTGGCATGGTGAACTGAGATAAACTCGGCGTATTCGTCCATCCATACCTTCGCTACTCGATGGTAGCTGTTGCCAATTTCCAATAGATAGTCAATCTCCATAGGATAGCTCCGACGAACATGACCAACGCGGGAACAAGGTGTTTTATACATGCGTCCTCCACACTGCCAGATTTTAAAACTCATTTCAAACTGCTCGCCGCCCGACATAAAAAGACCTGGATCAAACCCTCCCAATTCCCAGAAAAAAATGCGAGATATTGCAAAAATACTTCCCTTCATCACTGGATTTGCAAAAGGCTCTGGCATATTTTTTGTGTCATTTGGCAGCAGTGGCAATTTTTTGTACTCTAAGTTCCAGTTGAAACCACCACGATGCCCCTGATCTTCCTTCTTGTATTCAAATGAAATTAAATCAATCATATCAATGGTAGGGCACATAACTGTACGATGGTTTAGGGCAATCGGTTCAAGCAGAGGTGGTAGCCAGTTCACATTAACTTCAGTATGAGCTTCGAGAAACACAAGAGCATCTGCTGTAGCTTCAATGGCCCCTAACAGTTTTGCCCTAACCAAACCGTAGTGTCTTCGAGCTCGTAAAATTTTAACTTTAGGCAAATACTTAGCAACGTAACTATCCAGATCTCCTCTAAGTGTATTTAACGTACTAGCATCGTCAACTATTATAACTTCTTTTAACAGCTGTTTTGGTGATCTGTTGATGATTGAATGTAAAGTTCTCAGAAAAGTATTGTAGTGTTTATTGCGAAAAGGAATAATTACGCTAGCTGAAGGTAGAGACTTAATGTACAACTTTTTCTTGCATTTTGGATGTCTAGTATCTGGTAATGATCGATTTACAGAAATCTCATCGCTCAGTTCTTCATTGAACACATTTTTTCTAAATACTATTTTATGTTTTTTCAAAAAACCAGGTTTGCCATGTTCACCTAAACCTTCCCGCTTGCGTTCATAATCGATGAAGCTATAATCGTGCCAGTTTATTTTTTTCAAACTAGTTGGAATAAAATATGCATTTTCGGCGAGTAAGTCTAACACAGATTGTTCAGTTATGAACGATTTACCTGGAATTGGTAAATGGTAAAACCTTATCATTGATTGCGTTAAATTTATAAATGCCACTAACACTGTTAGTAATAGTAAGCGTTTGAATGCACGTAAGCAAAACACGGGTGCTGGTAGCAATATCATTATCTAAGATTTACAGTTTTGCTCTGAAATGTGTAATCAAGTTACTCTAGTTATTGTTCTTTGTGTAATTTGACTAGTGTCAAATGTCATTGAGACGTTGTTTCAACAAGACTCGAAAGAGGATTATTATTATAGAGTGCCTTCGCTGCCGGCACCGGCTCCTAAAAATATCACTTTTGGGAACCGGAGGTTATACTGCCAGCACCCGAGATTTAAAACACCGGCTGCAGGCACCTGCACTCAACATTTGCCGTGAAGTGTAGGTTAGGTTGTTAGGTTTCTTGTGGCCAAAACACGAGTGAGCAACCCAAGCTAAGGGCGAAAGCAACACAGACACAGATCGTGTTATACCAGCGCCGGCAGCCAATTCGGCAATCAGCGCCGGTAGCGGAGGCACTCCCTTATTATTATTATTATTTAGAGCCCACTAGATCCTATTTTCGGGCAAAGGCCTCCTTCTCGGCTCTCCATTTATCCATGTTTTGTCCTTTCGTGTGCCAGTCCTTCGAGTTTGAGTCTAGATCGAAAAGGGATTGCTTTTCAAAAATTAAGAGTTTACTTTTACCCAAGACAGAATCAGAGTTTTTCATACAAATGTTGTCTAGCTTTTATTTTAAAGGGACGTGTCAGATTTTAGTAATTTATTTTAATTTCAAAGATACTGCACCTACGTTATATAACTGGTTTTACAGTCAAAATATTGTTACGAAACTGGGTTCGAGATTTGGAGAAAAACGCCGAAGTTCGTATGGGGGTTTTTATTCACTACAGAACCCAAAGGTTGAAACGTGGAGATAGTCTTCCTGATGTCCAAGGTCCAAGTCGTGTAGCAGCTGAGGTCCAGGTTTCTCACCAAAGTTGTCGCAGGTACTTCCACTTGTCGGTCGCACTTAGGTAGGTTTCCTTCGCTTTGGTTGGCTTCGAACTGATCGCTTTCGTATCTCGTACAGAACTGGCGGGACGCGCCGCGCACTCGATCGCTTTTTTATTTGCGCCGATATAGAGGTCTATCTACATTGTTCTGTGTAATGAGGCTGACCGGGCATTTTGGGTCTTACGACTGAAGTAGACAGAGCTTTGGGCCGCAACACCGAAAGGTCAATTTTTACGTGACAGTTGGCAAAAAAATAGAAACAGGAATCGAAATAGCGCGATGGGTTGTTCGCCGTATGTTAATTCGTAAAGTATATTGAACTTTCACCATTGACTGTGTAATGTACTTACGTACGTACGTACAAACTTGTCTGTATTTCATTCAGAGATTGTCTTTACAAAAAATGACGTAATTGTAACTAGGAAAACATGTGCTATGAACAAGGTCACCGGTGTAAATTGTTAAAGTACGTTTACAAACTGTTATATGTATAAAGTCATGTGGATTCAGCCTAGAGTACAGAACTACTTCATCTCATTCTGTATCCACAGGAAGATAATGAAGTGGTGGTATAAAGGTATATAATTGTAGGTAATGGACTAAAGGATTAAACATAAATATCTTGTGCTGCAACTACGGGAGGGTTGATGTCGGGCGGCGGTCGGTAGTAAAACTTTTCGTAAAAATGCATTCCTAAAGAAGATTGACGTCAGGCACTCGGGCGGTGGTGAAACTGTAGCCAAATCGTTTAAACTGTTCCCGCTATTTCTTCCCCGATTTTGCATCGTTTTCAGCTTTCTATGGTGACTATTCACATGCATATTTGGTTAAGAAATAGGGGGAAAGCATACCCGGTTGGATATCACCAGGAATGCGCTTAAGTGAAGAAGACAAACGCGACTTAATTCAGCTATATTTTCACGAAATTCTCTAGATTCTAGGGTATTTAGAGTGACAAGGAAAATGTAGCGTTTCTTTGCTCATTGAAATTCATGAGAAGAAATTGTTACTCCCGTGGGGGCGAGAAACGCTGACCTAGGCGCTTTGTGGCCTATCAGGAAAATGTAATCTTTATTCCTCTCTTACTATAAATTCAGAATTCATATTTCTTGGACTAAATTAATTTAAGCTGGTAATGAACAGAATACTTATGAAAGTACCTATAGTTAATTCCATTATTATTATGTTACTACATCAAACTGTACTTAGCAGGGTTTCGTACCCAAAGGGTAAAAACGGAACCCTATTACTAAGAGTCGTCTGTCTGTCAACAGGCTGTATCTCATGAATTGTGTTAGCTAGACAGTTATAGTATTTTATGCAACAGTTGTATAAGCACGGTCAAAAATGCGAGTGGCGCAGGTTACGATGCGAGCATCGTAAGAAGACACCATCGAGCATTTTTTGACGTACTTATACAACGTTGCATACAATACTTTTTCTACGACTATATTTACTGAATAAAATACAAAAACAAACAAAGGTTTACATTCACTTCGCAAGTTTGTTTTAAATTTTTGGAAGAATCCAGAGGCGAAACTAGCAAAATGGTTGTTAAATGTGTTAGGCACGGTTGCAAAAGTGAGAGACATCCAGGATGTGATACAATATTATATTCGTAAGTACAATATACCATGCATAAACTGCGCGTCATGTAAAATTGTTTTTAGTTATATTTCACTTTGATCGCAGTTATTTCTGTAAATAGAACTGGTTATTTTGATTTAGATGTTAATTTTGGTCCGGTATTTCCCATTTTACTTCGTTATTTATTAAAGATATAATAATGAAAGTTTCATGAAATTTCAGCTAGGGTGACCAAACATCGTGAATGTATGGTCATTTTAGAAACGGAAAAGGTTCTTTTGAATGGTACTTTACACGAATTGCACGAAAGTCAATGTGATCGAAACGTTGTTCATTCGAATGCTGATACATTAAAACAACAAAATCACGAAAAACCTATTAAAATTGGAATCTAAATCTCAATAAATATCTGCAGAAAACATCGACTGCTTACATTCCTTTTTATCTCTATGAACTGAAAAAATATCTGTTTTGATAACATATTTTTTCAGGTTTCCTTCCAATCCATGGAACGTAATAAATGGTTAAATATTGTTGAACTAAAAAGACACTATTTTGAAAAAGCCAAGATTTGTAATCTCCATTTTAAACCAACCAATTACATGGTAAACGTAAGGAAACGACTGAGACAAGGAGTGACACCAATTTTCAATGAAGTAGCGGATTGTATTGATTTATTGTTATTGTATCGATTAACTCGCAAATTTGTAAACGCTATTGCTATTATATTAATAAATATATAAAAAACATAATTGTAACTTTATTTTTATTATTTTCTAATGACACAAAACAAAAAACGGAGTTATAGTTTCATTTTTATAATCCAGAATTCTTGTAATTGGTGGTCACCCTAATTGGAAAGAGACGGAGGGGCAAAGAAAATTTTCAAGGTCATTTCTTGTCTTTTTTTATGTCATTTGAGAGAGTTTTTTCCAGTTAGTACCAGAGATATGGGACTTAATAGAAAAAAGTTCTAGGTCTATGGCTAGGCGTATCTTTAGCGAAATAACGACACATGTGCTATTATGAGGAATAGAGTATAGAATTTTGTCTGCAATCATATTATCAATGTTCTTATATTAGTGTTCGGGACCATTTAAAAAATAGATAACAGTACAGGAGTAGATTTTTTTTAAAATGTGACGTATTTCTACTAATACTAAAAATAGAATAACATAAATATATCAGTGGGGCTACCATACTACCAACTTGCTTTTATATAGATAGTGGTACTTCCTTAACCCTCGTGCGCGAGTCAGACTCCTTATAAGATAAATTTTAATTAAAGAATATTTAATATACGTAGTAATAGTTATAGAGTACTACACTGAAAAAAGTGATAGCTGAACCAGTTTCGCTATTTCCAATTTTTTTATTAGGTACCTAACTTTGGTTCAAATTAGCTGAACAATGTAGTTTTAACTAAAACACATTTTAACTACTAGTAGCCCTGGGTTCAGCAGTCACTCAATGGATCACGGCAAAAAAATATTATAATAATATTTTAGCGTCTAGAAATGTCATATGGTTATATTGTATTAACATAATTTTCTGCGATTTTACCAAAAACAGACTATTTTGTTAAAAGTCTCAGAAATATAATGCAAATAAAGGAATTTGTAATGACTGCGGTGACCACGGAAGACATTTCCTGCATTTGAGGGTTGCCGTTAGTACAAAGATATCATGGACTGAATTAAGTATATACACGGTGACTTTTCATATATTCCTTTGGGATATTGAAGATGTGTGTAACTTTCTTAATTATGATACGTAGTTGACATAGTATGTTGTAAACTAGAACTAGAACTAGGTTTAAGATACTCATAAAAGTTTCTTCGCGGGTTTGGAAAATTTAACAAACTACTTATTAAGAGTTAAATATAATGCCGCATTTACACATTCGCGCGAATCGCGAGGCGAATAACGAATACGAATGTGTAAATGCGGTATAAAGTACATAATACTAAAAATTGATTACCTATATTTCAATTTTTATTTTCATAATAATTACCATACGTTTGCTGTATGGTTTCTGCAGAGTAAAATAGGGCCACTCCATGTCCTCCCGTGGTTGTCGTAGAAGATGACTCAGGAAATACAAACCAGACAAATCTTATAAACATCAATGAGACCTCTCCATCCCGTCTGGCAAGCTAGGAGATTGTAGCCAAGTCCTCTGGCTGCTTTGGCCAAATATGACTCTGGTAGTACAGAGAGGTTCGTGCTCCTACAGTAAAGACAAAATGCCTGATGATGATGACCATACTGTGGCGACCTCTACGCCACTACGAGGAACTAAAAAAAAAACACAAAACACAATGAACCTTAGTTCACAAGAATCAAACGAGATGGTGCCAGCAGAATCTACATCTCGATCTCAGAGATCTTCAGGTTGCAACTGACTATATATACAGCCTCCGACGATACACCGTAGGAGCCGCGGTTCCCCAGGCACAACACCATGCCTGGCGGTGCCTTGCGGAAACCGGCTTGTTCGGAAGGCTGGAAGGCATCAAACCTATTTGCGGGATGATTCGTGTTGACCCTCGAAAACAACTTATATACATGACTAAGACACGTGATAGGCCTATAGTTCTTCAATAGAGTGTTATCTCCCTTTTTGAAGAACAGGACCACAATTCCCCTGTTTCACGCTTCTGGCGTTACGCCCTCGAGCTGAATGGAATTAAAGAGCCTCGAAAGGACTTTCAGTAGCAGGGTTCCGCCCGCTTTCAGAAGCTCTGGATGATGCCATCCTCGCCCGGCGCCTTTTTGTTTTTAAGCTGTTTAAGGGCCATCCTAATCTAGTACTGGCTGATGTCCGGAACATTTTCGGTATAGTGTCGGATTAGCTTGGCTCTTGGGCAAACGCCAACGTCTACGACTACTTTATTCAAAGTGAGTCCTTGCGATTTGTGCACATTTATTGCCCAGGCAAGCGACAGTGGAAATTGCGTTCGTGAGCATGACACTTGGCCAGTCTTCCACGATCGGGTCATGCGTGGGATGGGAACCGTGTTCTGGTAAGGACTCTTGCCCTCGAATCTCCACAGCGTGCTCACGCATTGAACGCTAGCGATTTAAGCGTTCAGGGTATAGTTCCTGATTTCGTACTTCCCTTGCGTACTCACGCTGTGAACACAAGCGTTTGGAGCGTTCGGGCGAAGTTTTTTGCTGACAAAGCTCTTATTGGCATGAGAAGTACCTACTAGCATATTCCCTTAGTTGCGACTCTACGTAAAACTACTTCGCTGGCTTTGGTTGCCATTAATCTCTTGTTAGTTTGTGGCATGATTACTAATACTACAATAGAAGCACAGACAAGTAGCGATATCGATGGTACCAAAGTTTGCTCAACAAAATTGCTAAATTTAGTAAACTACCTAGTTTGCCGCGAACTTAGACGTCGCGATTATTTTTCGCAAATCAGTTTCCTAAATATCCCCTAGATGGTGCTATCCAAAGTTAGAACGCGCTATGGTTTCGTTTGGTACACAATCGCGGACATTTTTATTAATATTTCAAAAACTACTGAACCGATTTTGATGCCCAACGAACTTGAAAATTCTATTGATATTTCCTACATGCCTACCAAATTTCATCAAAATCAAACTATCGGTTCGGCTGTTATCGCGGTACAAACATACATACATACATACATGTACATACATACATACATACATACAATGTGTTTTCGCCCCCAACTCGATTTAGAGACCTTCGCTCGCTTCGCTCGCTCGGTCAATAATTGTGATAAATAAATAACATAGTTTACTAAAATTACCGAATATCGACTGTTTTTCTTATATAACTTAAGTGAAATTTTGAAAATATTGTTGTAATTTTACAGAATACAGTGAAGCCACTTTATTAGGTTTTTCGTTTTTATTGTTGTCTGTACGAAGAACCTTATGTGACGAATTAATTACAATCGAAATGAATAGGTGACTAATGTACAAAAAATAACCAGTGACGAATTAACCCAAAGTTTTTAGGTGACGAATTTGCAAGGGTGACGAATGAACAATAACCCATGTCATTATATACCTAACCTCTCTCTCTCTCTTGCTTATCTCAGTGTTGTCCCAGTTGCATCTTTAGCTGTAACGCTAAGAATCCCGGGGTCCGCTATATAAAGTTAAATAGGAAAATTGATGTTTCAAGCAAAATGTTATGATAATTTTGTATTTTGATGGAAAAAAAAAATTATATGATGAATCAGAACACTAAAATATGATATATTGTTGATTTGAACATAATTTTATTTTTCGCAAGCTTACTAATGCATGGTAATGCCATCTAGTGACTTAGTTTCACGAGGCTTGAATCAATGTATGGAGTTAGCAATCTTTCCTTCTTATATTTATCTATGCCTATACTTATTGGTCCGCATTATATACTTAACCAAAGATGTAAAAATAAAACAAAAAGTGCATGCTCTAACGTATTTGTATTTAACTTTAGTTTATTTTGTACACGCCTACTACTACTGTTTTGTTCTCTTTTCCTCTCCTGTGTCTGCTAGAAGAGATTTCTTATGAAATAAGCAGTACCTATGTACTCAATGTTCTTACTTTGCTTGTTTCTGTGTTTGTATTTTGTGTACATGAATTTTGTAAATAAATAAATAAAAATGTAAATACTTACATGAAATATATTTCAAGCATTTCTCAGAAAATACCTCTCTGTGATTTTCATAGGCATGTATTTATTTTTGTTTGTGGTTAGTGACGTGCATGTAAATTACAGTAGGTATTTGCTATTTTCAACTACGTATAGTTCAAAGTCAACTCAAAAACAACAACTCAAATTTTATTTGTGAAGGTCAGTTTTTCGTGTCCAATTCAATTGGATTTTTGCAGTTATTTTTGAGGACAAATGAATTGTATGCTTTCTTTTAAAAAAAAATCTGACTTGAAAATAAAGGAGGTTATCAATTTCGTGTTTTTTATGTGATGTATTCATTAATCTTTCTGTATTCATGAAAATTGACAATTCTTACCCTGATATCCGAAACAACTGAGCCCAAAATTAAATTTAAAAAAAACAAAATAGAGTTTATCGCTTGTAGATTATAGAAAAACCTATAAGAATGCTGTCATTTGAAAATAAAGTGGTAAATTCAATGTAATACTTTAGCCTACGGAAAATAATTCACTAAAACACTACTAGTAGCTAACTCGTATCTTACTATGAGGATTTCAAGTGTGATTGACTTTGGCATTGTACGGAACCCTATCCACGTGAGTTCAACTCGCACTTAGCCGGTTATTTATTATTTATTTTACTGTTTCGCGTCACTTTTCTACGTACTCCATTGATTTACATTTGAAACATGTATTTCTTTTGCAGTGACGTTCAGTTCACGGTTAATATTCAAATTTATGTAGTCAAAGGTCAATAGTGACAATCACGTTTTTAAAAATATGTAAAATTTTGTTTCTTTTTTAGATTTAAATTCTTAGAATATGCGAACGCATAAGATCATTGAACTAAGCAACAAGATTAAGTGATTTAAAGCTGTAATGCAAAGAATTCGTAATTTTTTTGTGGGTCATTAACATTTCAATTAACTACAACTAATCTATTACATTTGAAATAAATTATTTGAAAGAAAACGGGGATATCATCAATAATGTTGTCTTGATCAAGTCCTAGATAACCCCTTCAAACTATTTTAAATTATATCCCTGTTTCTTTTTAATTAATTTATTTCAAATGGAGGGTGCCGTGTGGTTTCCATCAGAGTAGAATAGGGCCACTCCAAGTCCTCCCGTGAATGTCATAGAAGGCGACTCAGGAAATACAAGCTAAATAAAGCTTCTATTAACCGGTAAAGACCCGAACGACATTAATAAATGTCCACGTTCATTGTCTAAGGCGGCATTTCCACTGAAGCGGTGCAGAGCGGAGAGGCGAGAAATTGACCAATCACAATGCTCAAAATCTCCGCTCCGCTGTTTGAATTGCAGCTATTGGTCAATTTCTGTGTGTGGTATTGGCGGTAAAGAAACGGTTAACATCAATTAGACCTCTCCAACCCGTCTGGCTAGCAAGGAGAGTGTAGGCCAACTCCTCTGGCTGCTCTGGCCAGGTATGTCTATGGTTGTACAGAGAGGGTCGTGCTCCTGCAGGAGAGACAAAATTACTTTATGGTGATGATGATGAAATGGAAGCAGCACTGTGGTGCGATTTTTCAAACGCGGAGTCACTAAACGAACGGTTTTTTGTATGGAAAAACCATTCGTTTAAGTGACTCTGCGTTTCAAAAATCGCACTTCTGGAGCCCGAAAAATACATGTTTCCTTTAAATTACAAAAGTTTAACAATTAGTATAGAAAACCTTTTGTCCATTAACTTTTTTTAAAATTATTGTTCAGTACAATCGACTGACCCCTTATTAAAGACCCTATTTAGACACTACGTAGGCATATACATACAATCACATCTTCAGCCCTAATGGGGCAGACAGAGCATTTTGGGTCTTGCGGCTCAGCGCAGTAAGTGCACGTAATATTTTTTAATACATGAGCATTAATAAGAACATTATTTAACGAAATATATCGCAAAAATGCCTGCAACAAGCACTTTAGCAATTTTATATTAAAAGTTAACACGTTAAAAGTGTTTTAAGCTAGCTGAAAAATGTAGGATCTTAAGGCAGTGCGAGGCGCTTGTCAAATTTTGTTTCTTTTTTACCTTTTTCTAGGTCTGTTTTTAATTCTTCGAGCTTTGGTTTCCTATTTCTTCACAAAGCTTTAGCTTTTATAGCATAGGTTTTAACTTTTATAGCATACAAGTTTTAAACTTTGGGGTTAGCTATGCGTGTATTATTTGTAATTATTTATTATAAACAAGTATTCTTTATACATTAAACAAGTTTATTTGTCAGTCAAATTTAAAAACCCCGACTTATTACAAATTTAAAAACTTTATATTCAAATTGATATTCGTAGCGCCATCTATTATTTGCACAGCAAACTAAAACCCCGACTTTCAAGCGTTAACCCCTAATTTTAAATGGCTCAATCGATTTGTTTTAAAAATAGCTAAAAACTACCGCAAAATTTGCTGTGGCATAGATATGTATATTTATCTTGGATGGCAAGTACCAAAAAAATTTTTTTTTGGTACTTGCCATCCAAGTAAGGAGGTAGTATTTTTTTTTCTCGACAAATACATTGTGTGGTGTATTTTTGAATAGGTCTTTTAAAAATATTGTTAGCTTGTAAACACCATTTTTCGATTTACATTTAGGATCCTTTTCTGAAATATTTGGGTTTAAAGCGCAAATTTTCGTTAGAGTCAAGTGTCCCCCCTCTATCTACTAAACGGTTATATATGGACACGAGAAAAAAATTACAGCTATAGTATATTTAATGTAGTTTGAAGGAAAACTATCAAAGCTAAGTAGGGTTTACAAATTAAAAAGTTATAGGCGATCAACTTATAAAATGTACTCGGAAAAGGAAAATTTCATACAAATTCATTCAATAGATAATCAGTTTTTAGACGTTTTTAGTGGCATGAACTCAAAGTTGGCGTTCGCAAATACGGAACCTTACACTGCGCGCGGCCCGACACACACTTGGCCACTTATTAAAACTAAACCACTCAACCGATTTGTGTTCTGTAAACGTAGTTTTAATGAGAATTATTACCTATACGATTAAAGACAACCAATTCATTTTTATGAGTTCTAAACATTGATTTTCAAAGAGAAGTTCAATAAAAGATGTGTTTTGTGTCTAGATCCATATTTTCTTTTCTCTGTTGATTTTGAGGCTGGAGGAACACCTATACCACTAGTAAGTACTTGCATATGATTATAATATTCTAGATAAATACATACACATATATTCAAACATAACGTGTTATGTAGGTATACATAACACAATGAATATCTACCTAATACTAAAAATCTTCACGTCACGTCCCCTTAAAAGAATTGAAGTGATGTTGCAGAGCACCATTTAGGTCGTTGAACATCAAAAAGTAATTTTAAACTTGTGTGCAGCAAATGAGGAAACCATTTTGTTTTGCTTACATTACAATTTTAAAGAATACTTTAGTCTTAAGTTTTAGCTAAATTTTAAAGAGAGTTTATGTTTTTTGCGTCTACCTACGTATATTTTTATTAACTCTTACTATAAGTCCTTTACGGTCCAAGTAGTGCACCTGTGGAAAGAATAAGAAAGTTTCCAACAACTCAAACCAGATACTTTTTTCTGAACCTCAAAACAATCATTATACCGTTCCCCCTCTAAAAAGTTTATTTTATTCACTAAAAACAGTGAATAAAATGCACTATTTTGGTGTTTGAATTCAGAACAAACAATTACTTTTAATTTAGTATAAGTTTTTAGAGACAGAAGCTGTCAACGCATGTTTTTCTTTTTTTTTTTGGTTCGTTTGATATTATCAGCCAGTGATGTTTATTAAACATTTGTATGAAATTGTATGTCATCGACAGTTTTACTACATGGACAGTCTTATCGAAAACACCTAAATGTAGACTTTGACGTCATTTCCCTTTTGTTTGCTAAAAGTTCCCGTGCGATATTTTCCTATTTTCAATAAAAGATTTTTTTTTTATTAACCTTTATTGTCCCACTGCTGGGCAAAGGTCTCCCCCATATCTTTTAATTTTAATTTTAAAAAAGATTTTAATTAATTTAAATCTTTTTCTTCGTTAAATTTATATTTCCACTTAAATCTTTCTTTTTCTCGTAGTCATGGTATAAAGTATAGTATGCAACTCTTGAATAAAACGGATTTATATCGAGGGCCGTGAATAACTCACGTCGCTCAGGATTCTAACACTTGAATCAATCCTTCACTTGTTCGTGATTCATCTATGGCCCTCGAACTAAATCCGTCTTTTATTTACTAATTGCGTATTATACTATTTTTTATGGGATTTGTATGAAAAAAAGACTAATGACGTCATAATTTCTTGGAGTCAAATAGGGGAAGGGGAAGGGGTCTTATCACCAGAATGTCTCGTCGGGAATTTTTTTAATCGCCTATGGCAAATAAACCTGTTAAAATTAATACTTGTGCCGCTGAGAATACAATACGCTATTTTCCAACAAGTCAAATCAGCAACTTTTTTCTAAACGTCAAAACAAACAGTTTCTATGGAATTTTGTATGAAATACAGGCAGGTGACGTCATAGATTTTTGGAGTCAAATAGCACTCTTATTATTAGTTTTTCTACAATAATAAATTTAAAATAACGTTAAAATGGATATGTTCAAAGAAAAGTAACATTATTTTACGACGCTTTATTTTTCTATTAGTACAAAATAATTTATTTTGGACTTAGGAAAGTACCCAATTGGAGACGAGCTAAGATTAAGAAGGCGTCACTATCCCGATAAGTGTCAAAAACTGCAGTTCCACTTCGCATTTCAATCCAGTTAACTACGTCATCACAATTATGATGCCAACGCTGCAGCCCCAACAGAAAATTAATTGTTAAGGCCCATTCGCTTATGAACTTCTAAATGGAATTTTGAACGACTTTACTTCATTAAAGTTTAACGACGTTTTGCTAGTGTTAAACAATATGGGAAGGTTTTTTTCCAGTACGCAAATGTTGACAAGTAAACGGTGTTTAGTTTCGCCCAAATGTATGGCTAAGCATATAATCAATCAATAAATATATACGGACAAATCACACAGATTGAGCTAGCCCCAAAGTAAGTTCGAGACTTGTGTTATGAGATACTAACTCAACGATACTATATTTTATAACAAATACATATATAGATAAACATCCAAGACCCAGGACAATTTGATAAAGGCCATTTTCCAACTTGCCCTGACCGGGAATCGAACCCGGGACCTCTGGGTGGCGGACTAGCATGGTAACCACTGCGCCACGAAGGTCGTCATGTGAAGTGAAGTTAAGAGGGTCTACCTAACTCCATACGTTTTTCAAAAAATCTACTCACCTATAGGGGACTTGCACGACGACGGTGCTGCCAACTAGTGCCTAAAATTTGAAACTTTTACTTGTACCGTGTTTTGGGCTATCAACACTTGATAGTAAAATTTATAACAAGTAAAACAATTTTATGGGTGAAAAAATACCTACATAGTACGTTATAATTATAATATTTTGTTGCATTTCTGGTGTCCAAGTCCCTTTAGTCTGTGTGCATTTTTAACTTTCTTTCTATCAAATCATATCCTTACTGATATAGTTATGTCTCGTAACATAGTTACATATAGGAAAGCGATTTATAACCATTTTACTAGGACTGTAATTATAATACCCTCTAGTTTAGTGATATGATAATATAAGTCGATTCAGTTTAGTGAAATAATTGTGCAAGTGAAATGCAGGGCTCTCCATTGTACTTATGAACCCCGTGCGACCCGCGTGTCATTTAGTCGTAAGTATAGTCCCCCCCGGAACCTAGTAGGTTTTTTTTCTATTCTTTCCTGAAAAATTATGGAGTATGTTAAGAATCACATAACTTCGCTTCTGCCCCCATATTTTTTCCGGGTGGTCATAAAATAACCGGCCAAGTGCGTAACGGATTAGCACACTAAGTGTTCCGTAACATTATCTATAGAAAATCACGTTTGTTGTATGGGAGAGCTTAAATATTTATTTTATTTTGTTTTTAGTATTTGTTGTGGAGCGGCACCAGAAATACATAATTTGTGAAAATTTCAACTGTCTAGCTATCGCGGTTCTTGAAATACAGCCTGGTGACGGACAGCCTGGTGACGGACAGACGGACAGACGGACAGACGGACAGACGGACAGACGGACAGACGGACAGACGGACAGACGGACAGACGGACAGACGGACAGACGGACAGACGGACAGACGGACAGACGGACAGACGGACAGACGGACAGACGGACAGACGGACAGACGGACAGACGGACAGACGGACAGACGGACAGACGGACAGACGGACAGACGGACAGACGGACAGACGGACAGACGGACAGACGGACAGACGGACAGACGGACAGACGGACAGACGGACAGACGGACAGACGGACAGACGGACAGACGGACAGACGGACAGACGGACAGACGGACAGACGGACAGACGGACAGACGGACAGACGGACAGAGGGACAGACAGCCAGACGGACAGACGGACCAACGGACAGACGGACAGACAGCGAATCTTGTAATAGGGTTCCGTTTTTACTCTTTGGGTACGGAACCCTAAAAATTACTTCGACCTAACTTGTCTTCTGCCCATCAATCAGTTGTTCCGGGTGGTTTGCAGGTGGTAAAAAATGACACGTGCGCTCCATTAAAGATATAAACCCCCGCCTTTGCTGCGACCCCTGCATTTTACTTCACAATTATTTCACTAAACTGAATCAATTAATAGAATCATATTACTAAACAAGAGCGGTATTATATTTATTTTCCTAGTAAGATAGCAACGAACCGCTTTCGTGTAACTATAACTATATCTGACGGTACATAGTTATATCCCTAGGGACATAACTGTATTACAGCTTTATCTATCTTATGCGAGATATTTACTAACAACTCTTAAAGTATAAATACTATCTACAACTAAAAAAGGTTGCATAAATAGAATAATAAAACTGATATAAAAACAACGTGTAGAACATTGCGCTGTGGTGCCCAACAAGCTGATTATGCTCGTCATGATTATTCGTTGAGCAAAGTTATTGCCAGCCCAGCCAGTCGTCATCATTATTATCAGGTCTTTTTAGTTTCCACTGCAGGAGGACGACCCTCTCTGTACTACTAGAGCCATATTTGGTCAGAGCAGCCATAGGATTTGACCTACACGCTCCTCGCTGGCCAGACGGGTTGGAGAGGTCTCATGATTTTAATAAGCTTTGTTTTGCGTTTTTCCTAAGTCGCCTTTTTCGAGATCCACGGGAGAACTTGGAGTGGTCTTGTTCTACTCCGCCGGTAGTCTTGATAGGACGAAGAGAAGGAGCTCTCAAAAATATGGGATATCAGATAGCAGCACATCAAGTCCGATAAGCTGCTGTTACTGGATACATTTGACGCAGCAAAATAACTTGTCAACCAAGAGAAAAAAGAATTACTTTCTATATCTTTGCTGTGAACTGTTGATCCAATGACAACAGTCGATAGAAACTGATATCTCATATTTGGTGTCTCATATTTAAAAACTGTCAATCAGTCCTACAGGTTTAGCATTTTTCTTAATGAATTTATACCGATTTTTTTCTCATGCAACCATAAAAATATTTACATTTATTTATTAAAGCCTCATATTTCTGTTAACATTAGATTAAAATATTCGAAAGTCACAATGATTTCTTTAAAAAAAATACGAATAAGATAATTATTTATTTCTTGTGACAATTAAGCGTATACAATTGCGTTTCGACAAATAAACTCAAAACAGCGTTAAATGTATTTCACAATGAAATGTAAAAGGGGACTTGAATAAAAAGTCTTGAGAGTGGGGCGTAGGGCTAAAATTATAGTAAGTACAGAATGGCAGTATTAAGGATACACTGTAAAAAAAGGATACAGATAGTTGTAAGTACAAATAAAAATGGCACACTAAGGTAAATTAGAATACTTACATAATAATCTAGTAGATGTGTGTCATCCCCGTGGTTGAAGTTTATCGGGTAAAAAAGTTGTTCAGACAAAAAAGGAGGTATACCAGTTAGAGCACCCGTTTGAATAGCACCTGGCTTATTCCACGAAGACCTAGGCACCTAATATTGGCAGGTGATCTTCGTGGACTTAAATTAATTTTTACATTTTTGTCTACGAAGATCTCCTTTGATTTAGCAGCTAGTTTATATTTTTTACGTTCTCTGATACAAACTAAACTTATCACTGGCAGTGACCCGTTGTGGTGACGAATTGCATTCTACTCTGCCGTCACCACACGGCCACGAATTAGGGAGGCAAATAAAATTATTGCAACCATAGCACAGAATTCATATAAATATTACATATAGGACGGACAGTCCTAGGGAGAACCCTATAGGATATAGCGCCATGTGTGTTTCCCATCCCCGCACCTTTCCGCCGTATTTGCCTTGTCGCGTGTGTGTGGGGGATGAACACATTGACGTATGCACGGATGTAAAGTTTCGTTTGTAATAATAGTGCGTGGCAATTGTTTAACTAAGTAATAGCAATGGGTAACTAAGTAAATATGTTTGCCTGGCTACTTAAGTATGTTCTGTGGCCTCTATATTTTGAGTCGTAGGGTTCTTCAATGCCGGCATCCTCCAGGAGTTGGTAGAAAGAAACCAGGCCAGGCTCCAAGTGCCACCTCTCGGGATGAGTAGCGACATCAATCTCCAGATGTTTAGGAGCAATTATGGTTTATTTTTCATAATAATATTATTAGAGCACATGCAGTACGAGGACCTGGTAATAAAACTGTGTTTTTGTTATTTGTCTATATCGGTAGACGTATGAAGTAATAATTTATTGAGTTGTAAGCATGAAGTTAGAGGTTTGAAGATTGTAAGCTAAGCACTTGTGTGTGTGGCTCTCCACAACGCCGGCATTTTAAAAAAGTTTGTTGAAAAAACCTTTTACACCTGGTATATTAGATGAGTTCACAAAAACTTAACCTTTTAAACTCTTACTTGCAAAAGCATTTACATTATTCGAGTGCAAGACAGAACACTGTTAACAGGAGGATTTCGGCATTCAACAGTCAGCACAATTTGCGATGCTAAGCCTTGAATGTTTCAGGGCAGCTTTTGTTCATTATTGTTCGGGTATAATGCGGAGGTGGGTTGAATAAGTTTACTATAAAAAAGCAGACAGACAGACATAGTGAAACTATAAAGGTTCCTTGTTTGCTACGGAACCCTAAAAAATTATAAATTTATTATCTCTAAAAGTCGAAAATCCTAAAAATTTTGCTATTGTTAAAAATTCTTGTGTAATTGAAACATTTAAGCATGCTGTTGAAGATATACTTTTGTGGAAAATTCAAAACGTGTCCTTTTCACCTGAAAGTTTAGTAAAAAGGTGTTTGCTTATCGCTCTATCACTAACATTCAATACTAATGTTTACCAAATTATCTTTACCTAAATGCAAGATCTGAATACTTGTGCCATTTTTTCCCATTAATTGCCACTCTTGCCACATTTAAGAAAGACGAAGACTGCATAATGGAACAGAAAAAAATGCAAATGCAGTAAAATAGGCGGAAAACTCCGAAAAAGATTTTTTTTATTACAACGTAAAAAAAAGCAAGTAGTCAAGACTTTGCAATTTTATTTGGTCTGAGTATGATCCTTACACACTTAATACCTAACGCCAATGCCACATTTAAGACCATACCTGAATTTGCTGCCCCCATTTGAAAAAAACATTAAAAAGAAAACGGAGATATTATTTAAAATTGTGTCTTGACCAAGCTCTAGATACCCCTTCAAAGTATTTTTTAAACTGCTGTTTATAGTTTAGTGAGAACGTGAAGCTTTTCTACGCACATTTGCGAAAAACGGCCACTTTTGGCTAATGTGCGTAGGAAAGCTTCACGTTCTCACTTTAAACTGTAAACAGTTGTTGATAAAATAGTTTGAAGGTTTATATAGGTTTGGTCAAGACGATATTTTAAATGATATCACCGTTTCCTTTTAAATAGTTTATTTAAAATGGGGGCACCACTGGACCTTGGAAATTTCAGGAATGGCCAAGGTGATCCCCGCTCCATAGCTTACCACCTCATGCAACACATCGCCCTGGCTATTCAGCGCGGCAACGCTGCTGGTATGCACTTTCGAGCCCGGTACGCTCCGGGGCGGGCTCTTCGATTAGTTATATTATCTTCTTTTTTTTTTGTTCTTTTCAATTTAATTTATTTTTAGTTGATTTCATTGTTTTAATTGTATGTAGTTTATGTTTTATGTACCTATTAATAAAAAAATAATAAGTATTACATAAGTATAAATACTTTACTTAAGTATTATTATAATTCATAAAACATTTTTGTGAACAAATAGCTCCGTGTTAAACTTAAATAATTCTTCTGTTTAGGTTTTCTTCCCTTAAACCTACTCCGATTTTATTGGTTTTTGTACGTTGTAGGTAGATATTTTAAAAAACTAGGGTCAGGGGAAAGTCTTTATTTATTTGTTGGAATTTTACGTTTCTTCGTGATATTTACATATTTGTAAAATACATACGTATTTTTCGCAAAAAAATTACTTTACTTTGTTTTCTTTCTATAAAATGAAATAATTAAGAAATAAAAAACATTTGGCTTTAGTTAATATTACAATGAGTCAATTAATCTCAAATCCGGCTTATTAATAAATTTTTTGGGATGGAAAACTATTACCAGCCTTAACAATAATTTTACGATAAATTTAATAAACATTAAACAAAAATGAAGAATGCGGATTTAGAAACGAACATGAAACAACCATCTGTCGAGAGAAAAGTCTATAAAATGACATGTAAAGACGGCAGTATATGCCACTTGTCACCATCCCATACTTTAAGGCGACAAAGGCCGCAGTAATGTAAAAAAACAAAAAAACTTTGATATTATAATTTTTTAATATAAAAATCACCGACATCAGCGTCATGACCCTTCAGACCTACTGTACCCATATCAAAACCTTATTTTATTGGGAGAGGCTTTCGGGCCAGCCCGTGGACCGATACAAGATGTAAAGTAGATTAAAATAAATCATCATCAAGTGGGACATACAAATTCAAATGGCGGCGTAGGATTAGTGTTCCTTATATTTATCAATTCTTGGTCTACGTAGTCATCGAATTCCCACTGTTGAGTTTGGCTTGTATGATCGCAAAGTGTTACATACAACGTCGAAAAAAGAGGATTCCAATCCAAGCAACTTTCTTCTCCCTGAATTATCTGTGACGTACTCACATCATAACGCCATTCTTCATTTCCGGAATCATGACATTTGTGTAAATGCACTGGCCTCCATCGTTTTTCAGGCAAATCCCAACATTGCAGGCCGTCTTTTGTTCTAATTTTTTTGTTCCAAGTTAAAACGAATTCCTGATTATATGTAGTATACACATCGTTACACTCGTTTAGCACAAGTTGTCCTGCCATTAAATCTGCTTCGACGCATATACATACATACATACTATCACGTCTTTATCCCTAATGGGGCAGACAGAGCATTTTGGGTCTTGCGGTTCTATGCAGAGCCCAGGGCCGCAAGACCCAAAAGCCACTTTTAGCGTCATGGTGGGCGAGAAGATAGAAAAGCAATCAATACAGTGATGGGTTGCTAGCCGCATCGCCTGTTAACATGATTTGCATTTTTGCCCATTCCCTCGATCGGCTTTTACGATCTGCGTGGGAAGAAAAGCAGCTGGTACATTCTAAGTTTTATTATTTCTCCCAGACCAGCATGTGAGTATATTCGACGCATATATTTATATTAAACAAACTTCTAATACGTCCTTCAGCCAAAGAAGGAGGTTTAACGGCAGGATAAAAATGTAAAAGATCGAAGGCTACATAAGTCATATCTGGGGGCACGGCAGTGCCCCCACCAAGTCGAGCAAAAAAGCGTCACGGCCGTACCATCCTTTTCTCGAAGCAATTCAGACCATTTTCGACCCCCTGTAACTTCGTTGTAGATAAAACTAGAAGACTGAAATTTTCAGTAACCATGCAGGCATTGTAAAGACACGGTATATTTCAAATTTCATTCAATTTGAACCAGTATTTTAAGAATTATAACGGGTCAAATTTCTTAATTTTGTCACTCACTGACTCACCGATCATCAAAATTCTAAGGCACTTCTAGCAGACCTAGAAGCTTCAAATTTGGAATATAAGTAGTGTTTGGTGTATGAATCAAGGAAAAACTAAAAAATCTAGAAAAGACAGCCAAGTCTTCAGTTAAATTTTTCAATATTGGCTTTATTCGTAACGATGTTTTACGGCAGTTATTATTATTGCGTGCGAAGCCGCGGGTTTAAGCTAGTCCCATATAAATATAGGCGCATGGTAGTGCCCCTGCCAAATCGAGCAAAAAATGGGTATTCCCGTCATGAAAACACGTGTAAATTAAAAATTAAAGCCTCAAAGCCTCCCAGAAAAACGCATAGAGACAGGGAGTGGGCTCTTAGAAAAACTGTAGCTGAAGCTCAAGAAGTAGTACCGGAAAAGAGAAAACGGAAGGCTACCTACAAAAATAGGAAAAGTTCATAAGTCAGAGAGAGGGCTTTAAGAAAATTCGTTGCTGGTAGATATACATATATACAATAAGAAGAAGGTACCGAAAAGGAAAAAAGTAGAACTGTCTACAAAATACAAAAAGAAATGAGATCCCATCAAAAACAATACTTGTCAAAAAAACCAAGTCTCGCAACTCATTTGTACTGCGGTAAAAAGTTGTGAGATCCATGTAATACCAAGTCGGTTATTAATTTATTCAGTCTCTACTTAAGCGACTTTCTGTCTTAATACGTCCAGTCTCTAAGACCACGATCGTGGTCCATAACAATTGAAAATCAATTGTGTCTGGAATCTCCGTACTCGAAGCATTAAGTTGTTACGTAATAATTAACAGCATCTTATAGTGACGCATATCAATATTAAAATTCTTTAATGTTTTATATAAATATATTGAGACTTGGCCATCGCCTGAAAACACGTGTAAATTCAATCGCCTGAAAACACATGTAAATTCAATTATTTAGTGCGATGGCCAAGTCTCGATATATTCATATAAAACTTTAAAGAATTTTAATATTGATATGATTCACTATAAGATGCTGTTAATTATTACGTAACAACTTAATGCTTCGAGTACGGAGATTCCAGACACAATTGATTTTCAATTGTTATGGACCACGATCGTGGTCTTAGAGACTAGACGTATTAAGACAGAAAGTCGCTTAAGTAGAGACTGAATAAATTAATAACCGACTTGGTATTACATGGATCTCACAACTTTTTACCGCAGAACAAATGAGTTGCGAGACTTGGTTTTTTTGACAAGTATTGTTTTTGATGGGATATCAATTGAAAGGTAGGCACTTTAGTTTTTCGCGAAGCGCTTTTTGTTCTGCAATATTTTTTGTAAAAAATCTTAAACGGTGAACTGAGATAAAATCGGCGTATTCGTCCATCCATACCTCGGCTATTCGATGGTAGCTGTTGCCAGTGTCCAATAGATATTTTAATTGCATAGGATATCTCTGATGAATAAGACCCACGCGGGAACACGGTGTTTTAAACATGCGTCCTCCACACTGCCAGATTTTAAAACTTATTTCAAACTGCTCACTACCCCACATGTAAAGACCTGGATCAAACCCTCCCAATTCCCAGAAAAAAATGCGAGATATTGCAAAAATACTTCCCTCCATCACAGGATTTGCAAAAGGTTCTGGCATATTTTTCGTGTCATTTGGCATCAGCGGTCATTTTTTGTACCGAAAGTTCCAGTTAAAACCACCACGATGCACCTGATCTTTCTCCTTGTATTCAAATGAAGTTGTATCAATCATATCAGTAGTAGGGCACATAACTGTACGACAGTTTAAGGCAATCGGTTCAAGCAGAGGTGGTAGCCAGTTCACATTAACTTCAGTATGAGCTTCGAGAAACACAAGAGCATCTGCTGTAGCTTCAATGGCGCCTAACAGTTTTGCCCTAACCAAACCGTAGTTTCTTCGAGCTCGTAAAATTTTTACTTTAGGCAAATACTTAGCAACGTAAGTATCTAGATCTCCTTTAAGTGTCTCTACCGTACTAGCATCGTCAACTATTATCACTTCTTTTAACAGCTGCTTTGGTGATCTGTTGACGATTTAATGTAAAGTTCTTAGCAAAGTAGTGTAGTGTTTGTTGTGAAAAGGAACAATTACGCTAGCTGAAGGTAGAGACTCAATGTACAACTTTTTCTTGCACTTAGGATGTCGAGTATCTGGTAATGATCGATTTACAGAAATCTCGTCGCTCAGTTTTTCATTGAATACATTTGTTTGAGTTTCTATTTTATGTCTTTTCAGATACACAGGTTTGCCATGTTCACCTAAACCTTTCCGCTTGTGTTCGTAGTTGATAAAGTTGATAAAGTTGCTTTTTTTTTGGCGGTAGGTGCAAAATAAAGTCAACAAGTAGCTCTATATATTTATTCTTATTTTAATTATTTAAATCAATTTTTTTCATTTAAAACTATTTATTTAGTCATATAACAGTTTAATTCAGTGCGACTTACGTTTGTAAACACATCTATGAAGATTTAGTAAACAAATCACCTGCCAGCTCATCACTTGCACAAGAACAAAGGATTTATATTTACAGTTGTTACCTAACTCAACTCAATGAAGTAATGAAGATCCAGCAGGACTTAGAGTTTAGCTTTAATAAAAGAATGGCAGAATTGGCCTCTCAGCTGCAGTCGGCAGCCCCCGCTAAGGACACTGTGTCCAAAGTTGCAGAAGAGTTCAGGACATTCCGGGAGCTGATCTATAAAATTCTGGGCCTTGTACGACATCAAATCGCTGAGTGTGTCCGGTCAGTCGATGGAATGGAAACTCAGCAAAGGCTGAAGGTGCTTATCTTTTCTGGGTTTCCCGAACAGCAGAATGAGGACTGCAAGGCCATTGTGGTGGATCTGATTCACTCTAAGCTCGGTCTCACAGGGATTGACGGTGATTCACTCAGGGTATGCCATCGCTTGGGCCAATCCAAGAAGGATAGTCGTCGGCCAATACTCGTGCGGTTTCGGGACTACAGCACCAGGTCAGCAGTTTGGAACAAGAAGTCGGCACTCAAGGGAGCCCAGGTGTCGGTAAAGGAGCTCCTCACGAAGTCACGGCTAGCTGTCTTTGGGAAAGCAAGGCAGCACTTTGGTATGCGGAACTGCTGGTCGCAGGATGGCGTAGTCATCGTCAAGACTCCCGATGGTACGAGACACAAGATTTGCGCCGAGGAAGAGCTCAAGGGTCTGACAGAGAAGTTCCCGCAAGCAGGCGGACGTCCCACGAACAAGGTGGCCACGGAGACTGCGGACTCATCGTAACTTGTCCCTTTTCGGGCCTGTGACTGTGCAGGCAATACCGGTAGATATTAGGTTTTCTTGCTAATCGGATATGTTTGCAATATAGATTAGGTAGCGAGTGTTCGTTGTAGTACAAAGCGTGCGCTATTTTATGTATTATTTGTAGTTATTATTTTTACAAATTTACCGTCTTAATTTCTGTTTGTTCTACGTATATTATACCCATCTTGTATCTAGTTATAAATTATTATCAACTGATGGTGACATTGACATCAAAATTAACATAATGGTTTGACGGATCTAGAAGCGTTTTGTTTTGTTCATATTTCTCAGTAGTGCTGTGTTTCAAACTGCGTTTTGTTTTCATACTACGTAGGTAACTTGTCTCTAGTCGAACACTCGCTTTTATTTCATTTTGTTGTTTAAGTTTACGGTTTAAGGTTATAAGATTTTGTTTTGTGTAGTGGAGGCTGGCAGGTGATGCAGAGTTGTGTGACTTAGTCACCCACTACCTACTTAATAGTTATCATTTTTATAATATTTATTTTATTATAATTATAATTTATATATTTGTTTATTATATACATATATGTCTGACAGTGATTCTTTTCATACTGCTGATGAATATCAGTCATGCGATGAAAGTGGTAATGGTAACTTATCAACGTCATTTAGCTCACTTGGTGATTATGTTAGGACCACTTTTCAGACAGAAGCTAAGCTATTTAATGTTTGCCATATAAACGCTCAGAGCCTTCCGGGTCACTACTCGGAGTTTGTTGAAACTTTTGCTGATGCCAACGTACACGCGATCCTAATTTCAGAAACCTGGCTAAAGCCAGAGCTTTCTTCTACTTCATACCCACTTCCCGGATTTGTACTCAATCGAAATGATCGGACTGGAAAGGGATGCGGGGGTGTCGCAATTTATCTTCGTGCCGATATCAAATATAAAATCCTTACGGCCTCCCCGTCTCAATACTCGGCATCAGCAGAATTCATCTTCCTTGAGATCCAGGTCAAGGGTTCCAAGGCTGTCCTTGGTGTCGTTTATTGTCCTCCTGCAACGGACTATTTTTCGGATTTTGAGATTGCTCTCGACACACTCGGCGCCGAGTACACACATCATATTATAATGGGAGATATCAACACTGACCTTATTAAAGTGTCCTCACCTCGAGCCCAGAAATTACGTCACATACTCGAATCAGTAAATCTCCATGTGCTGCCACTGCAGGCTACTCACTGTAATCCCGATGTCGATGATACCTTACTCGATCTTATAATAACTTCTTCTCCCGATCAAGTCTCCTCATACGGGCAACAGCCAGCTCCTTGTTTTTCCCGCCACGATCTTATTCATTGTGCGTACAACTTAAAGCCACCCAAGGTTACTCCCAAAGTGCGGAATTTGCGTAGCTTTGCACGGGTAGATATCAACAAGCTCATAACTGATGCCAAAAATATGGAATGGGAGACTGTTTGGGCTGCTACGTCTGTAGATGAAAAGGTTGATATTTTCAATCAGATACTTAGTAGTTTGTATGATAAACACGCTCCAATAAGAAAAGTTAGAATCAAGCGGCCTCCCGCGCCGTGGATAACTCGTGGTGTGCGAATGGCGATGAGACGGAGAGACAGGGCGTTTCGTCGGTTTAGAAGTGATCGGTCTGATGATAATTGGTCTGCGTTTAGGGCTGCAAGAAACCGGTGTAACATAATGATTCGGGATGCGAAACGCCGCTTCATTTTAGATACAATCTCTTCCTCTTCTTCGGCTGATATCTGGAAATTCTTAGGATCTTTAGGTATCGGCAAGTCAGGTAATTCTGAAATCCCGTCTACAATTTCTTTAGATGATATTAATAAACACTTCTGCACTTCTTTACCGTTGAATCGTTTAACGAAATCTGACACTATAAAATACATTGCTTCTCTTCCTACCCCCAATATTTCAGAATTTAGTTTTTCGCCAGTCAGCCAAGACGAAGTAAAAAAAATCCTCCTGTCAATCAAAACAAGGGCGGTGGGGGTAGACCAGATAAATAGGCGTATGATTGAATTTATTCTCGACACCATTATTCCAGTTATCACTCATATCGTCAATTATTCGCTTACAACGTCTCAATTCCCATCGCTCTGGCGAAGAGCATTCATTCGTCCCCTGCCGAAAATTCCTAATCCATCTCTCCCCAAAGATTTTCGTCCCATCTCTATTCTCTCGCTACTGTCCAAGGTATTAGAGGCTTGCGCTCATAAGCAACTTACCTCTTACTTTCATATTAATGGCTTACTAAACCCATTACAGTCTGGTTTTCGACCTGGACATAGCACAGTCTCTGCCCTCCTTAAAGTGACCGACGATATTAGAGATGGCATGGAGAATACTAAAGTCACCGTGATGGCATTAGTAGACTTTTCTAATGCTTTTAATACCGTCGATCATGATATCCTTTTAGCAATTCTTTCTCATCATTTAGTTTCCCCTTCGGCACTGGACTGGTTCTCTAGTTATCTTCGGGGACGTCAGCAATCAGTGAAACTTGATGAATCTTCATCGGATTGGTGTGATCTTTCAACTGGCGTTCCCCAAGGCGGTATTCTCTCTCCTTTGTTGTTCTCCATCTTTATAGATTTCATCACTAAAGAGCTTCATTGTTCGTATCATCTGTATGCCGATGACTTGCAGCTTTATACGCAGACCGAAGTGGATGATCTAAACAACGCGGTAGCTAAAATTAATGCAGACTTGCTGGCCATAAGTGATTGGTCGCGTCGCTTTGGAGTCACCGTAAACCCCGCTAAATGCCAAGCTATTATAGTCGGTAGCTCTCGTCTGTTAAGTCGAATCGATGACAATTCTCACTCGGGAATTTACTATGAGAATACCGAAATACCACTTAGGTCCAGCGTAAAAGATCTAGGGCTCTCTATTGATTCAACCCTTTCCTGGAATGTTCAAGTTTCTGAGGTTTCTAGTAAGATCACGGGTGCATTACGTGCACTGTATAAATTAAAAAACTTTTTACCAATTAATATTAAAACAATGCTTATGACTACCCTAATTCTTCCTATTCTGGATTACGCGGATGTGTGTTACTCGGGGTTGAATTGTGATCTCCTTAATAAACTTGACCGCATACAGAACAACTGTATTCGGTACATATTCGGCTTACGGAAGTACGATCATGTGTCGGCTTACCGATCTCAGTTAAAATGGTTACCTATCCGACAGCGGCGTAGTCTGCATATCCTCACTACTTTGTTCTCTGTACTTTTTGATCCCAAGACTCCGGCTTATCTCAAGACCAAATTTACCTTTCTTGGTGATACTCACGTCAGAAATCTTCGCTCTTCTAGCAATCTTCTTCTTACAATGCCACATTATCGGAGCGGATTCTATAAAGATTCATTTGTCGTACAAGCTGTGCGGCTTTGGAACTCTCTCCCACTCAGTATTCGGAAAGCTCAAACTCGCTTCGCGTTCAAAAAAGCAGTGCGTGCACACTATCTCCGAAAACTGTCAGTAGTAAGTTAAAAAGTATTTATGTAGTTTATGTATGTATGTATATTATTAGGGAATAATTTATATATGTATATTTTTGTGTAGGTTTATTATATTCGAGATATATATATATATATATATATATATATATATATATATATATATATATATATATGTATACTTTTTGATATAACAATATATTTTCTTTATTGTTTGCTGTACTTACCCCCAAAAGATTGCTTTCTCAGCATCACCTGTTGGTTGACTGGTAGAAAAGGCCTCAGGCCTTAAGTCCGCCATTTATATGTATTGTAATAAAGTTAAATAAATAAATAAAGCTATAATCATGCCAGTTTATTTTTTTTAAACTAGTTGGAATAAAACATGTATTTTTGGCGAGTAAGTTTGACACAGATTGTTCAGTTGTGAACGATTTACCATTACCAGGCATTTGTAAATGGTTATACCTTATTATAAATTGCACTATACTTATAAATGCCACTAACACTGTTAGGAATAGTAAGTTTTTGATTGCACGTAGACAAAACACAGGTTCTGGTAGCAATATCATTGAATAGGTAAGATTTACGTAATTTATGAGGGATAAGATAATTATGTTATTGTTCTTTGAGTTTCTGTAATGATTTGACTAGTGTCAAATGTCTCTGAGACGTTGTTTGTTTCAATTGGTTTCAACGAGACTCGAAAGAGGATTGCTCTTTAGAAATTAAGAGTTCGGTAAAATGTTGTAATTTTCAAGAAATCGCATTCAAATCTAACATCCAAATTATAAACGATGCATTTTAACAATGTCAGTTTTGAGTTGAAATCGAAGATATCCCTGACATCAGCCTGTACGAGATTAGGATGGCCCTCAAACAGCTTAAAAACAATAAGGCGCCGGGCGAGGATGGAATCACAGCAGAGCTTCTGAAAGCGGGCGGAACGCCGGTACTGAAAGTCATTCAGACGCTTTTTAATTCCGTTCTGCTCGAGGGTGTAACGCCAGAAGCGTGGAACAGGGGCGTGGTGGTCTTGTTCTTCAAAAAGGGAGATAACACCCTATTGAAAAACTATAGGCCTATCACGCTTCTATATAAGTTGTTTTCGAGGGTCATCACGAATCGTCTCGCGAACAGGTTTGATACTTTCCAGCCTCCCGAACAAGCTATTTTCGTAAAGGTTTAGTACTATAGACCACATTCATACGCTGCAGCAGGTTATAGAGAAGACGAGGGAGTAATACAACCAGCCGTTATGCTTAGGGTTCATGGACTATGAAAACGCCTTCGATTCGATCGAAACACGGGCCGTGCATCAGTCTCTCCAGCGATGCCGTATTGACTATTGTTATATCGAAGTATTGAAGTGCTTATACAGTAACGCCACTATATCAGTCTGAGTACATGAGCAATGCACGAGGGAAATTCCACTGGCACTGTATTACCAGTGATGACTTATCTAGCTCTGAAACGTGGTCCCTTACTATGGGTCTCATAAGAAGGTTCAAGGTCGCTCAACGCACTATGGAGAGGGCTATATTCGGTGTTTCCCTACGTGATCGAATCAGAAATGAGGAAATCAGTAGGAGAACAAAAGTCACTGACATAGCCTAGTAGATTAGCTCGTTGAAGTGGCAGTGGGCGGGACACATAGTGCGACGAACCGATGGCCGATGAGGCAAAAAGGTTCTTGAATGGCGACCGCGTACTGGCAAGCGAAGCGTAGGGCACCCACCTACAAGGTGGTCAGATTACCTGACTAGGGTCGCTGAAAAGCGCTGGATGCAGGCCGCTATTGATCGGTCGTTTAGGAAATCTTTGGGAGAGGCCTATGTCCAGCAGTGGACGTTGTGCGGCTGAAATGATGAGTTTTGAGTTGCGAATTGGTGAGTTTTGAGTTGCGAATTGGTGAGGTGAAACCAATCTAAATTTGAATATGATTCATTATAGGTGTTAGCCATTCGACACAACACAGAATTCATTCATAAAGTAAAATATAGGAGGAATTTTGTCACTCCCTGGTCCTATATTAGTATCTTAATTAAGGAGAACATCAGTAATCTCTTTCTCGGTGAATACAATTTCATTGACTACTTCACAGGATTCAAATTCAGGAATTTTTACGTTATGAATTTGCAGGTTTCATAAAGCCACTTTCGAAAAACGTGCAAAAACCTTTACACGCCTCAGATTTTTTTGGCAAAATAAATTTGTTAAAATAAAAAAAAACTGCGGTCCGATTTTGATATTTTCGTCAATATTTTCCTTTTTAGGGTTCCGTACCCAAAGGATAAAAACGGGAACCTATGACTTCGCTGTCTGTCCGTCCATCCGTCTGTCCGTCCGTCCGTCTGTCCGTCTGTCCGTCTGTCCGTCTGTCCGTCTGTCCGTCTGTTCGTCTGTCCGTCTGTCCGTCTGTCCGTCTGTCCGTCTGTCCGTCTGTCCGTCTGTCCGTCTGTCCGTCTGTCCGTCTGTCCGTCTGTCCGTCTGTCCGTCTGTCCGTCTGTCCGTCTGTCCGTCTGTCCGTCTGTCCGTCTGTCCGTCTGTCCGTCTGTCCGTCTGTCCGTCTGTCCGTCTGTCTGTCTGTCCGTCTGTCCGTCTGTCCGTCTGTCCGTCTGTCACCAGGCTGTATCTCAAGATTCGTGATAGCTAGACAATTGAAAATTTCACAATTTATGTATATCTGTTGCCGCTATAACAACAAATACTAAAAACCAAATAAAATAAATATTAAAGGGGGCCTCCCATACAACTAACGCGATTTTTGCAGACAATGGTACGGTACCCTTCGTGAGCGAGTCTGATTCGCACTTGGCCGGTTATTCTACTATTAACCTATACATTAAATGTAAAATTGCACTCGTAAATAAATGACACCATACTCGAAGTTTTAGGTAAATAGAAGCTGATATGATTTTTTTTCTGAAGCGCGGCGAGTAACTTTGAATGCCCCCCCTGCCTACCCTCTAGGGGGTGGCGGATGGCTACTGGGCTAAATTAGCTTATCTGCTTATCTTTACGTACCTATGTTACATCTGCGCCAAGTGAATTCTTCCGATACCACAATTTGCAACTTATCTACTTCCCGCACTAATAAGAGGGAAAGAGACACAAGATTGGTTTTAAGTCAGATTATTTTAGTAGTTAGTACCTAGTTTGGTAAGGACATTGTAGGCTGATCACCTGATTGTCCGATAAGTAAAATAATCCGTGTTTCGGAGGGCACGTTAAGCCGTCGGTTCCGGTCACTGTCTTTGACATTGGTCGTTAACTAAAACCATGTCAGAGGCCTTTAAGGCGGTTTAAAAACTCTGACACTAGTGTTAGTCACTAACACACACGAGAAGAAGAAGAAGAAGAAGTCAGATTATTTTTTTTAAGAAGGTACAATTTTTTTGCTCTTTTTATATAATTATTTTAAATTTTCATGTGCATTCAGCACATGAAAATTAAAAAAAAAAAGCAGAAAAGCAATCGATACAGTGATGAGTTGCTAGCCGCATCGCCTGTTAACATGATTTGCATTTTTGCCCATTCCCTCGATCGGCTTTTACGATCTGCGTGGGATGAGAAGCAGCTGGTACATTCTAAGTTTTTTTTCTATCTCTCCCAGACCAGCATGGGGGATTAGACCTTATATAACATTTTAATAAAAATGTTTGTAAATCAGTTCATAAACTATAAGTTATTGGAAGATATTTTTAAAAATCAGATTTACATATACTTTCCAAGATGCTCCTCCCTTTTGAAGCCACTACCAAATCCCTAGGGGCTTCATTTCACACATTTACCAAAATGTTATATCTAGCTAGAGCAGAGTCAAAGTTTGGATCTACTTGTGACAGAGGAATTATTGGAAATGGATCGAGTTGAAAGACAATTCTCATTAGTTGTGAGAACTGAAATAGAATTCTAGTCACCTGAAGAAGTTACTAATTCTGGATTCTCTTTGGGATATTGAAGATGTTTATAACTTTCTTGATTTTGGTAAGTTGACAAAGTGTGTTGTAAACTAGAACTAGCATTATGATACTCATAAAAGTTGCTTGACAGGTCTGAAAAAATTTACAAACTACTTATTATTTTATTTATATAATTATTTAATTTTTTAAAAGTAAAATACCTATATTCATAATAATTACCAAATATTATATAAACCTCTTTTACCAAACGTTTTCTAAGCCAATTTTAGTTAAAATATGCTTCGTGCTATTTTTGCAATGTCAAATATTGAAAAGACTGATAGGGCCGATACAACTGGTTTTGAAAACATTATGAATGAATGAGATTATCGATATATAGAGAATATAGATATATCAAGCGAAATTACTTAAGTTCTCAGAGTTTGGATAGTCAAGTTCATGAACGTATGTATGTGTCTATCTATATCACACTAATATTAGAAATGCGAAAGTTTGTAAGTGTGCATGTGTATGTTTGGTACTTCTTCACATGAAAAAGGCTGGACCAATTTTTGTATAATTTGGTATGCAAGAAGCTGACACCTAGGATCAAAACATCAACACCGTGGGTGTAGCTAGTATAATCTTGTATAGGTCATTTTTATAAAAGAACCCATTATAGTTTCGCCATGTCCGTCTTTCTGTCCCTCTGACCACGGTTTTACTCAGAGACTATAAGTACTAGAAAACTATAATTTGGCATAAGTATTGATTAAGTATAAATAGTTCTACTCGTCAAGCCTCCCGTAGTAGTCGGCCTACGTCTGCAAGTACCATAGTTTAATATCGTTTTAACACAAAGGATACGTTTTATCCTTTGAAATGAAGATTCTGTGGGTGTGAAAACTTTGATCACGTGGATAACGCCTCAAGAAATAGCTAGTACTCTATATCCATTTATACATACATATATAAAATATAATCTCCCATGTTGATCTGGGAGAAATGAAAAAATTTAGAATGTACCAGCTGCTTCTCTTCCCGCGCAGATCGTAAAAGCCGTTCGAGGGAATGGGCAAAAATGCGAATCATGTTAACAGGCGATGCGGCTAGCAACCCATCACTGTATTGATTGCTTTTCCATCTTCTCGCCTACCATGACGCTAAAAGTGGCTTTTGGGTCTTGCGGCCCTGGGTTCTGCATAGAGCCGCAAGACCCAAAATGCTCTGTCTGCCCCATTAGGGATAAAGACGTGATAGTTGTATGTATGTATATATAAAATATTCATTCGTGCGAGTCGGTCTCGCGCACACAGAGTTCCGTACCACTATCTATATAAAATCAAGTTTATAGTATAGGAGCCCCACTTAAATACTTAGATACCTTATTCTATTTTTTACGTGTTCCTTGGAGAAAGTTTCGGTATCATGGACTGAATTCACCCTTAAAATAGTTTTAGTATATTTTGTTAGACCATATATAATATATTATCTTATAATGGAATTACTTATAGGTACTTTCTTTCTTTCGTACTTATAGGTTTGTTAATTGCCAGCTTAATTTAATTTAGTTCAAGAAATATGAATTTCTAGTAAGAGTGGAATAAAGCTTACATTTTCCTAATAGGCCACAAAGCGCCTAGGTCAGCGTTTCTCGCCCCCACGGGAGTAACAATTTCTTCTCATGAATTTCAATGAGCAAAGAAACGCTTCATTTTCCTTGTCATTCTAAATACCCTAGATTCTAGAGAATTTCGTGAAAATATAGCTGAATTAAGTTTCGTGGTTATATCAAAATACAGCCGAATTTGAACATTAGTTTGTCGTCTTCATTTTAGTGCATTCCCTGTAGCATCCGACCGAGGTATGCTTATTCGCTGTTTCTTCTCCACATGAATGTGAATGGTCACCAAAGAAAGCTGAAATCGATGCGAAATCGGGTAAGAAATAGCCGGAACAGTTAAAACGACTTGGCTATAGTTTTACCACCAGCCGAGTGCCTGACGTCAATCCTCTTTAGAAATGCATTCGTACGCAAAGTTTTGCGTCCGATCGCCGCCTTTTATATGTTTAGCGAAGCTGCTTCCAAAATTTAATGGGAATCGGTTGAGAAATGCGACCTCTAGAGGAGAAGCACTGCAGCACTGCGAGCTTAGATTTTGTTAGTATTTGTCTCATTTGTCTCAGACCAAATTTTTATTTGGTCTGAGGTATTTGTGCAGACCCTTAGGCTTACTCACACCGGAACGACAGCGGCGGGCGGCGCACTTTCATTGTCACACCATATTATACTTTATTTTCATTTACACAGTACAGGCAGGTTGTACAGGCTATTCAGTGCAATGCACAGTATAGCCTGTACAAAATAAAAGACTCGCAAGGCGCTGGGCCGAGCTGTTTTTTTTTTGTATTTTTTCTATTCTATGCATTTCATCATCATTATCAGGTCTTTTTAGTCTCACTGCAGGAGCCCCTTCACTACCAGAGCCATACTTGGTCAGAACAGCCAGAGAATTTCGCCTATATTCTCTATGCTGGCCAGGCGGGTGGGAGAGGTCTCATGATGCTTATAAGCTTTGTTTAGTGTATTCCCTAAGTCGCCTTCTACGACATCCATGGGAAGATTTGGAGTGGCCCTATTCCACTTTGCCGAAAACCACAGGGCTTGCATTTTATAGATAGAAACAAGGGTGAATATGGTTTGACAGTAAAGTAGGCTGCCTGTTGCTGCCTTTGCAGTATGAGTGGCTAAACAGAGTGCCACCTTGACAGCGACAAAAACCGCTGCCGCCCGCGTCCCGTTGATCGTTCCTTTGATCGTTGATTCTACTCGTATATTTCAAGCATTTCTCTCAAAACCTCCGTGTCACGTCCTCCATTACCTCCTTTGACAAATCAGTCCTCACTTCCTGTCTCGTGAATATCGCTACTTCTGACATCCTGTGATCTTCGTTCAGGGCATGCATTTATTCTTGTTTGTGGTTAGTCACGTACATAGTAAATGAACTGTATTTGTGTTTCGAATTATAATTCAAAATACATCACTTGTAGCTAACTCGTGTCTTACTGTGAGGATTTCAAATGTGATTGACTTTGGCATTGTACGGAACCCTCTCCGCGGGGGTTCACCTCGCAATTAGCCAGTTATTTTTATTTATTTTACTGTTTCGCGTCACTTTTCTACCTACTTGATTGATTTAAATTTGAAACATGTGTTTATTTTGCTGTGACGTTCAGTTCACGGTTAATATTCAAAATGTAGTCAAAGGTCAATGGTGACAATTCCGTTTTTAAAATAGGTATGTAAAACTTCTTTTTTTTTTTTGGTAGAGTTAAAATCTTAGAATATGCAACAGTATACCTAAGATGAATGAACTAAGCAGCAAGATAAATTGATATATAGTCAGCTGTAATGCAGAGTTCCTCAATTTTTGGTGGATAATAAACATAATGGTACAAAAAATATAAGGTACATTTTAATTTACTTACCTAAATTTTTCGGGCTCCGGCGCTGCCCCCATTCGAAATAAATTATATTTAAATAATTTATTCGAAATTAATAAATTATAAAATTTTGTCTTATCAAGCCATGTAACCCTTTAAACTATTTGAAATGACATCCCTCAAATGACATCATACAAAAGTTCAACCAATGTTATAGAAAACTTTTCTTAATTAACTTATTTAAAAAACTAAAACGTAAAAAAAAATACTTCTAAAATTTGCTTTACGTGTTGGTGACAGATACACTCCAATAAATTATGGTCACAGGATTCCTTGGATTTGTTTAAGTAATTATTTAAAGATAGTTTAGTACAATCGACTGAACAACTCCTTAAAAATACTTGTACCGTTTAAAAACCCTGTTTAGACACTACGTAGGTACTTTAGCGAACTCGTGTTTTAAATAAAACTTTATGTAGTTCGACTAAAAAAATATATATATTAAAAGAAAGGTCGTAGGTTTTAGGGCCGTCCCTTGAGTTCGGCTGGTTCTTTCCGAGGGTGCTACTGAAGACCGCGGTCCTGGTGGTCGGTTGGTTCAGGGGGTTGTATGATGCCGGGCAGCGTAGGTACCGGTGTATTGGGGTCCTCAACCTAATACTTGAACCATATAACAATTGAGCCAGTCAAGCATGTTTATGATTAAGATCTGAATAATAATCAGAGATTCATCATGACCACTGCTGTTTGTGAAGTCTAGAATGTAGATAGATGGTGCAGTGCAGTGTGGCAATCAGAGTATTTGGCCTACACTCTCCTCGCTGGCCATGGGTTGGAAGGATCTCATGATGTTTACCAACCTTGTTTAGCTTATTTCCTTAGTTGCTTCTACGACATGCACAGAAGGATTGGAGTGGACCTATTCTACTCTGCCGGAAACCACACGGTCGGAAAGCCCAGCCAGTATTTAAGTATAAATAAAAAACCATTGAGCAGGCCAGATACTTTTAGACAGCTTGGAAAAGCTGTCGCCAGCTATCAATGGCTGAAAGGACGAAGATAAGGGGCTTTAGGTCCAATAAGCTGCTGTTATTGGAAACATTTGACGCAGCAAAATAACTTGTCAATCAAGATCAAAAAAAATACTTCCTATATCTTTGCTGTCAACTGATGATCCAATGACAAGTCGATTGGATCCATGGAATTATTGGATCTGATGTCACTGCATTGCCATCTGGTGTCCCACATTTTAAAAACCGTCAACCAGTCCATCATCCTCAGCAGTTTTCATAATGTATGTATTTTTCCTCAATATATAATTTTAGAGGTTCGCAGTCACAATTACTGTTATTAGTTTTACGGGACTTACCGCGATTTATATCGTTTTTTGACAGATATTTTGACGGCCAATCTGCTATCATGGTCGCTGGCCGTAATAACAGTGATTTTTCCTCATGCATAATGCATGTTTTTTTTTATAACTGAACTAGCCCTATAAATATTTACTTAATTATAATTGCCTCATATTTCTGTTTACTGTATCATAAGTCTTAAAATATACGAAAGTCTAAATGATTTCTTAAATGAAATACGATAATTATTTATTTCATGTGACAATTAAGCGTATACAACCGCGTTTTGACAAATAAACTCAAAACAGCGTTAAATGTTTTTTACAATGAAATGTGAAAGGGGACTTGAATAAAACGGCACGAGACTTGAGAGTGACGCGTAGGGCTAAAAGTATAGTAAGTACAGAATGGAATCTGGTTGGAAGGATACGATACTATAAAAAAAGAATAAAGATAGTTGTAAGTACAACGACCTGGACATGATTAGCCCTGGCTTGCTTGGAAATCGCTCAATAGGCTGCGTACCCAAGTAGGTCGACGTGGAGAGCTTTTGTCCAGGTGGAAGATAACTGATAGCTCTCAAAACGTGTGCGAGTGTGGCTTCTCCCCACAAACTATGGCGCACCTGCTTTCCTGCCCCGGGTGCCCTACTTCCTGCACCCTGGACGACTTAAATGTGGCTACTAACGACGCCATCAGAGTAGCTCAATATTGGGCTGATAGAATATAAAAGAAAACGGGTTGATTATCGACACGCCAAGAAGAAGTACAACGACAAAAATAGCAAACCTAAGTTATTAAGAATACTTATATTATAAACTAGTGTAGTGACCTCGCGAGTCATCCTCCCCAACCTGTTGAAGTTTATCGGGTAAAAATTGGTATAAACAAAAAAATTGGCTGATACATTTACATTTTTAAATGTTAGTTTCCGCCGTTTTTGCCGGTCGCGTATGAGTGGGGGGTGAACACACACATTGACGTGCACACGGATGTAAAGTTTCGTTTGTGTTAGTGCCACTATACCTGTATTATGGGTAACCAAGTAAATATGTTTGCCTGGCTACTTAAGTTAGGTATGTTCTGTGGCCTCTATATTTTGAGTCGTAGGGTTCTTCAATGCCGGCATCCTCCAGGAGTTGGTAGAAATAAACCAGGCTAGGCTCCAAGTGCCACCTCTCGGGATGAGAAGTGACATCAATCTCCAGGGGTTTAAATATTATAAGAATACATGGTGAACCTGCTAATAAAACTGTTTTTTGTCTTATTTGTCTGCATATCGGTAGACGTATGAAGTAAGTGTAAGGATCTTTACATGCCGTCATACTCTGAAAGTTTGTGGAAAAAACTGCCCTCATCCTGTACCGGTGTTGAAAATGGCAATCATTTGTAATACCTAGGTATATTATTTCAGTTCAATAGGCATGACGAATGGAAAAATATTTGGTCCATCTGTTAGATAGATAGATTATTAAAAAATATTGTACACGTATTTTTTCTTTTCTCTGAGAAACCAAAAATAAAAAAGATACAGCACATACTTAAGCACAATTTTTACTTCAGTGTGACGTCACAAGCCCCTACTCCGGAACTTGACGCTCCGTATCTTTGTGAATTTTTACTTTTTTGGTAAACAAAAAATTACGGGTCCATATTTCTAGATAATCTAAAAGACGGATTAATTACAATCATACATTGCAGACCCTGTCGTCACCCCTATTCAAATATATGTTTATTATCATAGAATATTTATAATATCTCTTAATGATCATCATTATTTTGTTGCACAATTATTGTTGACGTCAAATTGTTACTTACAGCTAAGTTGACATATCATATTGTTGCAACTCTCATTGTATTTTAACTTTTCTCGTCATTATTTTATGAAAAATTACTTCATTTAATAATGAGAATAATTTTTTTAAATGTTTTAATTATTACCATAAAGCGCCATCTAATGATAAGGAAGATAAATAATTTATGGCGTCAAGTAAATCTCTAATCCCACCAAAAACATTTTCATGTAAAAATGTTGCCAAGACGAGTCTACATAGCTTACCCTGTGAAAAAGTGGTCAGATCTCATGTAAAGCCAAGATTCTTGATCTATGCGCTCTTACTTTACCAGGCCTATCTTCACTTTATTAAATTGTCTACCGCACCGGAATTCAGCAACATCACCTATGCTACCAGGACAGTGGTTTGATTTTTTGATTACCGGTAACGTTGCGGTGCGAAACTAAAACAACGCGTGCAGCAGTTCACGTACCTTGGTAGTGTCGTGTCGCAATGTGGGGGAACTGAAGAGGATATCACATCGCGAGTTACTGAAGCTAGGGCCACTTTCGCGCTACTACGTCCCATATGGCGTTCTAGGAAACTCACTCGTAGAGTAAAGCTCAAAATCTTTCGTTCCAACGTGAAAACAGTCCTACTTTATGGGTGCGAAACGTGGAAGGTCACCAAAGACATCACGCAGCAGATCTAAGTCTTCATAAATCGCTGTCTTCGACAAATATTAGTTATCTTTTCGCTTGATAAGATTTCCAACGAACGCCTGTGGCGGCTCTGTGGCGAAACACCGATCGATCACCAAATAGCGCATCGGAAATGGACATGGATTGGCCACACGCTCAGAAGGGATCCCACTCACATTCCAAGGCAGGCCCTGGAATGGACTCCTCAAGGCAAGAGGAAGCGTGGTCGGCCAAAGCAGACCTGGCGACGGTCGGTAACAGCGGAAATGAAGACAGTTGGGCTATCCTGGCATGAAGTGAAGCACGTAGGCTTGGCTCTACGTTTTTATTTTTCAAAATCTGTCAAAATTGATTCAAAAGTTGTCCGTTCTTTTCCGCTAGGTTTGTAGTAATGTCTAAACGCAATGCAGATAGAGTTAAAAATATGTAGAGGTTACAGTATGAAAGACATGACGTAATGAAATAAATCTAATTTGTTTACATTTTTGTAACATATTATGTTTTTGTAAAGAATTGAATAAGGTCATGTCCGTACAAGGATTTAATGCTTATATTTTGTCTACCGGTCAACCTTTAGAAAAAACAGAAATAGTTTATTTAAATTTTAAAATATACACAGTGATTTTTCATTGTGTTTGAAGCTAAGGGCTACTTTATAAGGGTCGTTAGTAAAACTAATTAGCTAGTCGAAATTAAAATTCAAAAACAAAGTAAAATCGTGAGATCAATTAGTAGTACCACCAGGCACCGCCTCCGTCCGGCCGGCCGGCCGGTTAACAGCGGATTGTATTTCAATGACTTTCAAGGACTTGCGCTGATAGCAGCCTTAATTGAATATATAATAAAATTGTAATGTACACGGCTGCTTTTCCGCCGTTATACTTATTAAAATCAGCGCGGCACGCGGACTTACTAGCTGGTGCCACCAAGCAGTGGGATAGATCGGAATTTAAAAAAAAATGAAAATATTGCCGTTGCATAATATAACTTCACTATTTGCGTTTATAACGCAAGCGTGTTTTATGAAACCGATGAAATTAGAGCCACTTTACGAGCAAGTGTGTTGAAAGAATAATTAATATACAGCATGGAAGGGACATACCCGTAATAAATCGAACCACAGGCTATACTAGATCACAATATTATAATTATAAAATAACAGTTAAAAAAAAACGAATTTGACATTCTCATACAAATTTTCCAGGCGGCTGTACACTTTTGTATGGAAATGCCATTTTTTTTTAGTTTTTGGTTGTTATTTTTATTTGATTATAGTTAGTGGTCTAGTGTAGCCCGTGGTTCGATTTATTACGGGTTTATCCCTTCCACGTTGTATATTGGCACTACTGTGGGCACTACATTTATTTTAAACTGACGTCGAATTTGCGGAGCGTCTATGTAGTGTAAATTCTAGGAGAACAATCTTATGTATTCAGATTTGTCTACAGTACAGTTGTGCTACTGTAAACGATGGGCAAAATTTTAAACAAGTGCCAAGAAAGGGTGATTCAGTCCTTTATTTTTAACCAATTTTTGAAAGTTTAACTAGATTTTTTATCTTTTTAGGGTTCTGTACCCAAATGGTAAAATCGTCCGGCCAAGCCAAGTCTACGCCACCAAAAACGTCTAAAAACTTGTTTTATTTTCATTTTATGATTTTTTTAAATTCGTTAACCCTCATTGGGTTTGATAGTTTTATTTTAACTTTTATTAAATACAAATATTCTAGAACCGGATTCTTAAATCAAAAATGGTGTTAACAAGCTCAAAATATTTTGAAATACCTATTTAACGATACCCTACACGATGGGTTACTTAAAAAAAATCCCTTGTATGGGAGCTACAATATTATATTTTTCCCTATTTTACTTCACTGTTTGTTTTGGCATGATTAATATACCCATGCCAAATTATAGCTTTTTTTAGTACTTATAGTCTCTAAATAAAACGTCGGATGACAGACAAACAGACAGACATGATGAAACTATAAGGGTTTCTTGTTTAAAACAGAACCCTAAAAACTCTCGATAGTTTTACTTGTCATCGATATTATTGTAAACTATCAGTAATCAATATTATCAATAGTCCTATCGATATTGTTATGGTTTTTTGAGGCCACAAATAAAGTATATAGACTATCGATATGTTATACTTATTAATCGATATTTTATATCAATTTTAACAAATGTACTAGCTCTTTAGGCGTTGCGCAAGCTGCAAGCAGCCCGCGGTTTTTCGTGCAGCTTTTGAGGTAGGCTAAGATATGTTTCCAGTTCAGAAAATGGATAAAAGCTCCAGTTACTTAAGAAAACAAGAAAAATGTGTGGGCGGCCATTTTGGATCCAAAATCTGAATCCAGTTGCGAGTTCCGCGGGGTGCTTTAACCCCTCATGAAAAAATCAGACTCCTACAAAGTCCCAGTGAGACGTTAATAACGAAAAAAGTTTAATTTTCTAAAGCCCAGACGCCAACTTGGATTCCAAAAAATTGCTATAGGCGGCCATCTTGGTTTGCAAAAAAAAGAACGACGAAGCACGTGGTGGGAATGGCTCGACCTACGGCCTCGTAGGTGACCTCTGCTTTAGGCCTCAAGCTTCACTTGGTTGCTTGTTTAGAGGGATAACCAGAAAGCCCCCCCCCCCTCCCCCCTCTCTGCTCCCCCACCAAGCAAGTGAGCTTCACTCCTTGCGGCTATCAGCACGGCGCAGGTCAAACAACCATATCAATCAGTCAGCCAGTCAGTCAGTGGTACAATATGTACGTGTTTTTCTCGAAATCTAAAAGTAAATAAATCCGAAGAGTATCTATAGATAAGTTTCTTTGGCTATTATAAAATTAATTTATTGCCACAAAACTGGTAATAAAATAAAACTAAAATATTATAAATCGATATTGTATGTACGGTACTTGTATGAAAAAAAATCTATGCCGACCATGTCTGTCAGGTAATCTATCTATGCCACGCTATACTTTGACACTTCCTTTGACATTATGACAAGTGACACAGTGTAAGAAAGTTACTCGCACGTTTGTTTACAGACTGTTCGACCCATATATATTCGTGATATTATTTTACACTGTGACAATGATTTTACGAAATTAAATGTCATTTTTTTTGTGAAGAGCGACGCGTCCTTGCTCCTTGAGGCCCATCGGCCATCTGACAATTTGATGTATAACTGTCAAAAATCTGTGCAACAAGAACAGTTTATTTAAATACACTCGCGAAAAAGCGAGACGGCAATTACAATAATTTTCAGGAAGGTAAAAGGGCTTATATGACTGAAATCTAAAGCCACGCAAAACTGATCAATTATAGAAAAATAGCTCTAAAATTAAAACTAAAGCAACAAAAAAAAATTTGTACCACAATTTTGAAGATTACATAATTACTGATCTGCATAAAAAGTTTCAAAGCTGAAGTCCCTCTCGTTTGTGAGAAATTAGACCATATATGTTTTGGTAGAGGTGTTTTTGACGAGCAAGTTTGTGTTACAAAAAATAAGTAATCATGTATCCACAACCACAATTATCCTAAAAAAGCGTTCTAGTATGCTATTAGCAAGTATGAGTTCTAAATTTCTGATATTCGCTGAGAAATAAGAAATAGATAATGCCCATTTTCACGGTGAAGAAGTACTGTAGCGGCCCTCTGCCCCCACCCAGGGGACATAGGACAATAAGTCAAGTAAGTCAACGTTGCGGTGCGATTAAATGGACTCACGACCCTTCTTTTCAATTACTCACTTACTACATTTTATTTTGAATACTTTAAAACTTAAGTCTGTTATTTGAACTAAATTTAATTTTAAGATTAGGTCTATAAAATTAAGGTAATACTTACTTACTTAGCGTAAATATTTTAAATCTAGTAAACAAAAATACATATTGTTGTTACTTTTCTGTTTCTTGTTTTTTTTTTATACTACCACCAATGTTGGCCACTTACACTGCATGAAAAACAAACAGTCTTTACTGCAGGAGTGCAATCCTCTCTGCACTATCAGAGCAATATTAGCAAAGGGCAGCCAGAAGATTCATCAACAATGCTATAATTAGATTAGGCAGGAAGTTCCAGCTTCGAGGAAGAGGTTTTTAGACGAATCCGACTCGGCTGGGCGGCGTTCAGGAAGCTTCGCAGTATCTTCTCGTCAAATATACATTAGTGTCTTAAGACTAAAGTTTACAACCAATGTGTGTTATATACCAGAGATGATTTATGGCTCTGAAACATGGTCCCTTTCTATGGGTCTCATAAGAAGGCTCAAGGTCGTGCAACGCGCTATGGCTATGCTCGGTGTTTCTCTACGCGATCGAATAAAAAATGAGAAAATTCGTAGGAGAACTAAAGTTACTGACATAGCAAAGCGGATTAGCTTGTTGAAATGGCAGTGGGCGGGACACATAGCGCGACGAACCGATGGCCGATGTGGCAAAAAGTTTCTTGAATGTTGACCACGTAGGTCACGTAGGTTGCCAACCACAAGGTGGTCGGACGACCTGACCAAGGTCGCTGGAAGGCGCTGGATGCAAGCCGCTCTAGATCGGTAATTTTGGAAATCTTTGGAAGAGGCCTATGTCCAGCAATAGACGTTATGCGGCTGAAATTAGATAACTTTTAGTTTTGAGTAGCTCTTCGTGGGTTAATAATGTGGAAGAATTTGTAAATTAAACGAGATCACAACAATAGGAAAAGTTGCTTATATTGACAGGTTGAGTCGTCCCTTAAGTATGTGTTGACCCTTTTACACTTGGTATATTAGAAGAGTCCACAAAACATTCAACTTTTCAACTCTTACCTGCAGAAGTATTTACATTATTCGAGACAAAGCACTATTCCGGTATTCAACAGTCAGCACAATTTGCGATAATAAACAGCAGACTTAAATATATCAGGGCAGCTTTTGTTCATTATTGTTCTGGTATAATACTGAGATGGACTAAATTGAGAATCTGCTATTTTGATAATCTAATATTTTAAGAATCTGATATTTTGAGAATCTGGTATTATGCGAATAAAGGAAATAAGTTTACTATAAAATAGGCAGACAAACATACATGGTAAAACTATAAAGGTTCCTTGTTTGTTACGGAAACTAAAATTAAAAGTTTTATAACTTTCAAATCCGAAAATCCTAAAAATTTTATTATTCTTAAAAATTATTGTATATTTTAAACTTTTAAGTATGGTGGGTGCCCTGTTAAAGATCTAGTATTGTGGAAAATTCAGATTTTACTTTTCACCGGAATGTATTACTATGTTGGTTTTTGCTTAACGCTCTATCACTAATATTTAATACAAAATACAAAGTAGTGACAGACCAAATTTTTTCTAAATTATCTTTAACCGAATACCTGTTTGTTGTTACTTATGAGACCTTTGTAGTCATGTCACATTCAAGAAACACGAAGACTGCAAAGTGGAGTAACAAAAAATGTAAATAAACGACATAGTACATACAGATCACAAAAAAAATTGGTCCGTTTAAAATCATCATGTCAGCGAAAAAAAATATTGTTAATAGGCAGAAAACTTTAAAAAAATTTGGTATTTAAAAAAAATTACGTAAAGAAAAACGAGCAGTCAAGACCTTTGCATTTTTATTTGGTCTAAGTATGATCCTTACACACTTAATATCTAACGCCAATGCCAAATAAAAACACAACCAAAACTTACTTTATTACTAGTATTATTCAATTAATAAGTATCATATAAGTTTAAATACTTTACTTAAGTATTATTATAAGTAATTCATAAAAAATACTTAACAGCTAAATGTGCCTCGTCAAAATGTAATATTTTACACTATGATAATTTTATATTATGATCACACAAATTGTTGTGCACATTTCAATAGCTCCGTGTTAAATTTAAGTTATTCTTCTGTTTGCATACATAAAGCGATACTTAACGGTTTTCCTCCCCTAACCTACCTAACCTACTCCAATTTTATTGCTTTTTGGAAACGTTGCAGATATTACGAAAATACAAAAGCAGTAAGTTTAGATCTAGCTTATTAAATAAAATTTTAGGATTGAAAAACCACTATCAGTCGAGACAATAATTTGAAATGTAAAATATAATACACATAATATGTAACAACAATAAAGAATGCGGAGGCACAAACAAATATGAAACAAGAATCTACTGAGAGACATCATATTTTCGTCGCATAACCAACGGTATCATTAGTCTTAAATAAAATGACACATTATATGGAAAAACTATTTAAAAATAGTAAAGACGGCAGTAGATGCGATTTGTCACCACGCCATCCTTTAGGGCGACAAAGACCGCAGTAATGTAAAAAACGAAACAAAACTTAACTCAAAAAATATGTCCAATAATCACTAACCCCAGCGTGGTGACCCTTCAGATCCACCGCACCCCTAGCCATATCCCTGGTGAAGTGACCATAGTGATTTTGACCAAAACCTTATTTTATTGGAAGAAGCCTTTGATCTAGCAGGTTTAACAATACAAGCTGTGAAAAAGGAAAATTAAAAAACATCATCATTATGTGGGACATTTAAATTCAAATGGCGGCGTTGGATTAGTATTGCATATATTTATCAATTCTACGTCTACGAAGTCATCGAATTCCCATTTTTGAGTAAGGCTTGTATGATTGCAAGGTGTTACAAACAAAGTCCATAAAAGAGGATCCCAATCCAAGCAATTTTCTTCTCCTTGAATAATCTGTGACATATATGCAACATAACGCCATTCTTGATTTCCTTTGGAATTATGACATTTTTGTAAATGCACTGGAAGCATCCATCGTTTTTCAGGCAAATCCCAACATTGCACGCCGTCTTTTGTTCGAATTTCTTTGTTCCAAGTTAAAACGAATTCCTGATTATATGTAGTATACACAGTGTCACACTCATTTAGCACAAGTTGTCCTGCAGAGTAATCTGCTTCGACGCATACATCTATTTGCAACACACTTCTAATTTTTCCTTTAGCCAAAGAGGGAGGTTCAACTGGAGGGTAAAAATATAGAAGATCGAAGGCTACATGAGTCATATACCATTTGAAAGGTCGGCATTTCAGTTTTTCGCGAAGCGCTTTTTGTTCTGATATATTTTTTACGAAAAATCTTGACTGGTCATCTGAGATAAACACGGCGTATTCGTCCATCCATACCTCGGCTACTCGATGGTAGTTGTGAAAAATTTCGAATACATTTTTTAATTGAATAGGATTGCTCTCATAAATAAGACCCACGCGGGAACACGGTGTTTTAAACATGCGTCCTCCACACTGCCAGATTTTAAAACTTATTTCAAATTGCTCGCCGTCCCACATGTAAAGACCTGGATCAAATCCTCCCAATTCCCAGAAAAAAATGCGAGATATTGCAAAAATACTTCCCTCCATCACTGGATTTGCATAAGGCTCTGGCATATTTTTGGTGTCATTTGGCATCAGCGGTAATTTTTTGTACTGAAAGTTCCAGTTGAATCCACCACGGTGCCCCTGATCTTCCTCCTTGTATTCAAATGAAGTTGAATCAATCATATCAATGGTAGGGCACATAACTGTACGATAGTTTAGGGCAATCGGTTCAAGCAGAGGTGGTAGCCAGTTCACATTAACTTCAGTATGAGCTTCGAGAAACACAAGAGCATCTGCTGTGGCTTTAATGGCGCCTAACAATTTTGCCCTAACCAAACCGTACTGTCTTTCAGCTCGCAAAATTTTTACTTTAGGCAAATATTTAGCAACGTAACTATCTAGATCTCCTTTAAGTGTCTTTACCGTGCTAGCGTCGTCAACTATTATCACTTCTTTTAACAGCTGTTTTGGTGATCTGTTGACGATTGAATGTAAAGTTCTTAGCAAAGTAGTAAGGTGTTTGTTGTGAAAGGGAATAATTACGCTAGTTGAAGGTAGAGACTCAATGTACAACTTTTTCTTGCACTTTGGATGTCGAGTATCTGGTAATGATCGATTTACAGAAATCTCATCGCTCAGTTCTTCATTGAACACATTTTTCCTAAATACTATTTTATGTTTTTTCAAAAAACCAGGTTTGCCATGTTCACCTAAACCTTTCCGCTTGCGTTCATAATTGATGAAGCTATAATCATGCCAGTTAATTTTTTTAAAACTAGTTGGAACAAAACATGTGTTTTTGGCGAGTAGATCTACAACAGATTGTTCAGTTATGAACGATTTACCAGGCATTTGTAAATTGTAATACCTCATCATTAATTGCGTTATATTTAAAAACGCCACTAACACTGTTAAGAATAGTAAGTGTTTGTATGCACGTAGGCAAGCTGGTAAGAATATCATAGTCTAAGATTTACAGTTTTGCTTTGAAATGTGTAATTTTATGTGTTAGAAATAAGTTACTCTAGTTATTGTTCTTTGAGTTATTATAATAATTTGACTACTGTCGAAATATGTCATTTTGACGTTGTTTGTTTCAACAAGACTCGAAAGAGGATTGCTTATGAGAAACGAAGAGTTCCCTTATCCTATACAGAATCAGAGTTTTCCACAAAAATGTTGTCTAGCTTTTATATTACAACAACGTGTCAGATTCGGTAAAATATCGTAATTTTGAAGAAATTGCACATATTTAGGCATATGACTGGGTTTTTACAGGCAAAATATCGACTTGATGGAGAATAAAGCATAATATATCTTGTTTGAACATCAATATTTGAAACTGCTACACCCTCATATTTTGTTTTTTTAATTTGAAAGTTCATATTTTGAATTTGAAAACTGGTTTTATGCCTGAATGTATGTAACTTCTTTAACTGAAAACTGACACTTTAATATCAAAATAAAAGCTAGACTACGTTTGTATCATGAAATTGTATTTGTATAAAAATGTCTATAGTTAGGGTCTCTTAACCTTCAACTGGTAACGTGAATAAAAGTCACAAAATTGGTGACGTGCCGTCATTTTGACGTAGGTACTGCTTAAAAGCCAAGATACAGAAAACTCACTGCATGGAGGAAGAAATAAAGTACTTTAGGTACAAGATGATGACTTTCTTTTGATAATAATATAGGTACCTTCGTTATACTTGAATTGAAATATTTATTTTGAAAATACCCATAATCATTTGGTATCAATTTTTCGACTTTTTTCGTAGACAAGAGTTAATCAACATAAATTAAAAAAAAAAACCAAGAAAATAAAAATTGTTATTTCTTATATTAATAATTAAGTAATAATTAATGAAATAAAATCATTTAAGCAAATTGGTCCCATAAACAAAAACTGAAAAAGTGCGAGTCAACCTCGCTCCTCCAGGCTTACGCTATGATACATACATACGAGAATAGGCGAACAGGCGAACAGACAAATAGGCGAACAGGCGAACAGGCGAACAGACGAACAGAGAAACAGAAAAGCAGGCATATTTTTTTATTTTTACTCTATCTTTATTGGTTATATATTTATTGTACAAACACAATTTTTGAACTGTTTTATTATGTGTTAAGATTACGTTACCTTATATTTACCACATTTGCGCATTTTTATACATGATTGCGCAACAAAACTTTGCAGATCGGTCTAACATAACTTCACACAATGCGTACTTTGCCTTTTTCTTAAACATATCAATATGTATTTATCGATAACGTCAATCTCTAGATATGAGTTTGGCGTAAAGTTTGACGTTTAAATTGGTCAAAAATTGGCGTAAATCATATAGAAATCTTAGGCATTATTGTATATTGTAATAATTTTTGCCAAATTTTTGTATGCAATATTTAAGCGAAAGTGTGTTCAATCAGCAAAAAATAACTTACCAGTGAAATGAAAAATCTCGTGAATTTTTCAATATATAAGTATTCGATCTGCAGGCCGTCACAACCCAGTAAGTCATAGCACATTTTTTTAAGTATTAATCACTAGATTTTTGCGGTCAACGTATAATTTTATAAAATTTGCGTTTTAATTTACGTTCCCACCGTGCTAGGCCCGTCCCACTCCGCGGTAGGTATTAAAAACACAAGTACAAAAAAAGTACATACGGCAGCCACGCCAGCGTGGCTAATAATTGCGCCAGAAAAGGTAAGCGTTACTTGATAGAAAGAGACGGAATGAGATGGAACGTTTAGTTGAATACAACCTTACGTAGTAAAAAAAAATATATGTCTATGAATACAACTGTAGGATATTAGCGTTGTGCGATCTGAATTGAACTTTAAATTATTATTGTGTCGTAGCGAGAGTCGCTATTCTTTTAATTGATTTTTCGGAGTGAATCTTCTGTACAAAGTACTATTTATGTATTGTGTGACCGTACTAGTAACTGATAAGCAACGTATTCCTTAGACAACGTATAAACGACATTTAAAATCGGACTTTAGCTTGTTTTCTTAGCAGTTTCTCTGTATGTACCTTTAGGTACAACTATTTTAACTTTATGCTCTTAATCGTGGTAACACATGGTTTCAACCATATCTCTATAAAAAACTTGGTTTCAACGTTTCAACCATAGATTTAGAAGTAAAATATTGGTTTCAACCATACCTCTATTAGATTAAGAGGGGGCCGTTTGCAATTTAGTACAGTCAGCAAAAAAGTGATTATTTTTAAAAGTTGTGGAATAACCCCACAGGTTTCTTGCCATACTGACAAATGATAACCAATAGTAGTACTGACTATAAAAATCATAGCCGGTGATTGCTAGAACTTTGACTTTGGGTCCAATTTGTATTTTCTCATCTTCAAGGTTGTTTATAATATAAGCCAACATATGATCTGTCATTACATCTAATCATTTACCATCTACTGGACTCAATTTCACGTTGTTCTTGCATCAGTAAATTTTTGTTTGAACATAAAATTCGGCCAACTATAAAAAACTTAAGGTATAGGGCCGGCAATCTAAATTAATTATTAAGAGGATGAATAGAACTATCGAATGGCAAGAGTATCATTTTACTACTTCACGAGGTATTTAAAAAAAATGCCACCTTAAAATCTGCTTGACTTACGAAAGTGCCAGGATTAGGTGAGGCAACGCTATACATTTTAGCACTTCTTGATAAGGACTATCGAATTTACTTACTACGTAGGTACCTAATTGCTACTCGATGAGATAATTTAACACGCAAAAAAATTATCACTTTTTTGCTGACTGGTACAAAATGCTCCAGGTTACGCCCAGGCAACCCTGTACATAAAGAATCTTTTTAATATGTAACACCCTACATATGTCACATTTTGCTTTTTAATATGCAACACCCTACATATGTCACATTTTGCTACTCGATGAGGTAGGGTTGCATACGGCACCCTCTTAATCTATATATAACTATATATAAAACTTGGTTTCAACTTTTTAACCATAGATTTAGAAGTAAAAAAAAATATCTAGTTCTATGGTTGCAACGGTCAAATTCTCGATCTATGGGTTTAGCTTCGAGGCGGCCAGGCGCCCGCAGCCGACCACTCAACACCCTCCACAAGACGAAAATGGGAGAGAAGTGCTAGGACGGGGAACCGAGACGCTATTGCGCGGGACCTTAAGGCCATACCCAAACTTTCCGGGGTCCAGTAGCGCCCCCATTTGAAATAAATCATTTGAAAGGAAACGGTGATATCATTTAAAATTTCGTCTTAACCAAACCCCAGATAACCCTTTTAACTATTTTATGAATTACTGTTTATTTCTTTTTATTTTTGTAATTAAAAGTGCGAACGTGAAGCTTTTCTACGCACATTAGCTAAAACTGGCCGTTTTTCGCAAAAGTGCATAGAAAAGCTTTACGTTCGCACTTTAAATTATAAACAGTAGTTCATAAAATATTTAAAAGGGTTATCTAGGGTTTGGTCAAGACGAAATTTTAAATGATGTCACCGTTTCCTTTCAAATGATTTATTTCAAATGGGGGCGCCACTGGACCCCGGATTCTGTATGTAAAACTCATATTAATTCTGTACCTTGGGCACCTATTTTGCAGACTGTATATAACACTTGGAATTACATAAGTCCGCAAAAAAATTAAACTTTCCAACTCTTTAATCCTAAGTATTTACATTGCATTATTCGAGTGCAAGACAGAACACTGTTAACTGGAGGATTTCGGCATTCAACAGTCAGCACAATTTGCGATGCTAAGCAGTAGACTTGAATATTTCAGTGCAGCTTTTGTTCATTATTGTTCGGGTATAATACGGAGGTGGGTTAAATAATTTCGATAGGGTAAGCACTATTCTTACCACAGCTGCATAACAAGAAAAATAAATTTTTCTCTAGTAGCCGATATTATTTTAGGGCGGCACAGGGTAGACAAATTCTATGTGTCTGTATGAAATGCACGCTACTAAAACTTAATAGATATTGAGCTCGTCTTCATGTTATACCAGAATTATACCGTATATGAATACCTAAAAATTTATTATATAAAACATGATAAATACGGACTATCATGCTGTCAATAGGGGTGACGACAGGGTCCGAAAAGTACGATTGTAATTAGTCCATCTTTTAGATTATCCAAAAATAATGAACCCGTATTTTTCAGTTTACCAAAAAAGTTAAAATTCACAAAGATACGGAGTGACAAAGTTCCGGAGTGGGGGCTTGCAATGTCACCGCTAGGTAAAAGTCGTACCCAGCCGTGACGCCATGCGAAATTTATATGCGCTGTATCTTTGTCATTTTTGGTTTCTCAGATAAAAGAAAAAATACGTGTACAATATTTTTTAATAATCTAACCGATGGTGGACCAAAAATATTTTTCCATTTTCATGCCTATTGTCAATATGACCAAGAGCAGCGTGCAACGAATGAGCATGAAAATGGAGAAGAAAACAGTGTGGCTATTGATTTATGACCAGCCGCTTATATTCAACTCTCTAAAATTTCACAAATTTTTTATCCCCGAAAAATGTCAGGGTTCCGTGGGGTTTTTAAAATTCGACCAAGTGGGCAACGTCGCGGGCATCAGCTAGTGCCGTATACTGCTGAAAGCCACAGTTAGACAGATTCTGGCCACAAGCCAAAATTAGATACATAACTTCAAATCAATTGGACAAATTATGAAATTTAATACACATGTATGTAGCCAATAACTTACATTCGGAACCTAATGCAAAACCCATTGCTTCATAACTCCTGATAACCTGGTACTAAGCTTGCAGTGATCAATAGTAATGTGTTGGTAATTGCTAAAGGCATACTCACACACCAGAGTAAGGACACTTATTGGTATTGCATCTGTGTAGCTTGTATATAGTTTGGCATATTTTGTTACTAATTGAATCCATACAACGTGGAAGAGTACATATAACCATAATAAATCATGCCGCGGGAATACTAGATCACTATAACATAAATAATTCTAAATAACAGTCAAGAAACCAACAAAGAAATTCGACATACCCATACAAAATATCCGGGCGATTGCACACTTTAGTATGGAACGGCTTTTTTTTTGTTCTTTTGCTTTTTTTAATTCCATTAAATTATAGTGATCTAGTATTAGTAGCCTTGGTCCCTTCCACATTGCACATATAAGGTCTAACAAAATATTCTGAAACTATTTAATAGTGAATTCAGTCCTTGATAATAAACAACTTTCCCAAAGGAACATATGTCAAAATATGAAAAATAAAATCCGCCTTTTGTACCTTTTGACGACCTCCATGGCGTAATGGTCAACACGCTAGACCGCCTACCCGGAGGTCCTGGGTTCGATCCCCAGCCAGGGCAAGTTGGAAAATGGCCTTTTTCAATTTTTCCTGGGTCTTGGATGTTTATCTATATATGTATTTGTTATAAAATATAGTATCGTTGAGTTAGTATCCTATAACACAAGTCTCGAACTTACCTTAGGGCTAGCTCAATCAGTGTAATTTGTCCCTATATATTTATGTACCATGTTGTTTTGGTAAATAATGTTTAAATAAAGAAAAAAACGACGGGTTGCACTCTGGGAGTGCCGGCAGAAGTGAAAACACAGCAGTATGGCCACTACACAAACGGTCGAGCCATCAGCTGTCACCATCCATGGATGCGCGTAGCACGCTGTAACATAAACACACACGAACATTCGCGCAAGCGCCCTGCGCCGCCACGAAACAGCAGGCGCAGGCATACATTTTTGCCGCGCCGTAGAAAGAGAGGGGGATACTCCCTCTTCTACGCCGCGCCAGCTGTCTACTCTCCATCCGTCTTACGAATTTTCGATCAGGTCACGTGTCCTGACGCAAGTTTAACATTTATTACCCATTCCAAAAAAAGTGCACAACGCCGCTAAAGAAGTTTTCACTTCAAAAATTCCTAAGCAAAAGAGGGGAAGGTGGGGGCTGCTAAGATTAAATAAATGCATGTTTACTTCAAGCCTAAATCGCTTGCAATAAAAGTCACCTAAGCGAAATTCTAAATTAAGGAAGCGGGCCTTCCACAGCCAAGATTGAAGAGGGTCTCATTGTGAGATGTGGCTGAGGTACCATTAATTAATTCTGCATTCCCCTTACACTAACACATTCTTCTAGAAGTGACTGCTACGCTGAGAAAAAAAAATAGCTGAAACAGTTTTGCTACTTGCGATTTAGTTAATAGATGCCAACATCTTGTTATAATTAGCAGAACCATGTAACCGTGCAAGTCCCAAACTATAACTATTAATTAAATAACACATTTAAACTACTAGTAGCTCTGAGTTCAGCAGTCACTCGATATTGGTAACGTGTAGCAAAACTCTTTGCTACTAGCTACCTTTTTTTTCTTAGTGTCCTGTTTACGTTTTACATTAATTTGGAAAATTGAACATGGGACCAGGCTTCCTTACCGATACGATACGGAGGCTTAGGTATCCGCAAAATTTCAAGTGTTGCCTTACCAGCATTTTTGTCTTCTGTACATAGCATTAAAGAACTCTATCAAAGGATACTTAAACACCCAAATTATGATGTCAGCTATGTATCAGAGGCCAAGAATGAATGGTTTGGCATTTGTCAAAATTCAAAAGTACCAGATTTTCCATCCTCGCAAAGGCAATGGGATGGGCCGCTTTGCAGGTTAGCTCAGATTAGTTTAATTGCTTCATCTAGCGATTCTGCAGAGCGCGCCCGCCTTCTAGCCGTGGCTGAGTGGGAATCCGGACTTTGGCTACAAGCGCTCCCGTCTGCCAACTTGGGAACACTCCTCGATGACATTTCTTTCAGAATGGCGACATCTTTAAGGCTCGGGGCTATATGCAACATCCCACATCGTTGCCCCTGCGGCGATAGCGTCGACCGACTAGGACACCACGGTCTCTCCTGTCGTAAAAGTGCCGGCCGTTTAGGGCGACATGCAGCTCTTAATAATATAATACATCGGGCTCTTGCCAGCATCAATTTGCCGGCTGTCTTGGAACCAAGCGGTTTGGCGCGGGATGATGGCAAGAGACCCGATGGTATGACCCTTGTGCCCTGGAAGATGGGTCGGCCGCTTGTGTGGGACGCTACTTGCGTTGACACACTGGCGCCGTCTCATCTTTCAGCCACTGAAGCTAAAGCGGGCTCTGCAGCGGCATCAGCTGAAAACCTCAAACGACGCAAATATGAGAGTATCGGAAATTACTGCATACTTGAGCCGTTTGGGGTTGAAACTTTAGGACCGTGGGGGCCATCAGCTCACAAATTATACGGCGCTATCTCAAGGAAACTTATTTAAGTTTCCCGTGACCAGAAGGCTGGCCTATATCTAGGTCAGAAAATAAGCATTGCCATACAACGTGGCAATGCAGCCAGCCTTCTGGGCACGTTACCGCAGGGTAAACAATTACCGGGCCTTTTTTATTTGTAAATATTATTTTGTAGTGTATTGTAGTGAGTAGTTTTATAATCTTTATTTTAGTATTTAAGAAAATTTTATGTGTATATATAATTATTTTTCGAAATAAAAATCATTTTTAGTTGATAAAAAAAAAAACTTAAGAAAATCAAATAGAAAAAGATCTAAATACAAAAAAGTTTCTAAATTGATCCATTCTGTTAGGCGTTACGATGCCACGGAGACTCAAATACACAGACATGACACTCTTATAACATCCTCCTTTTTAGTTACAGGTAAGAATTAAATACAATCGTACAGTATCAGCGCCCATAGCATAGCACGGCCACGGGAATAGCGTTTATCGAGTGCTATCATTTGTCACTATCTCGCTCTTTCCAACTACAGTAAGCGAGATGGCGCTAGTATAATGCACAATTAAAACTTTAAAACGAGCGGCATGACACTATTCATTTATTTATTTATCTAACTTTATTGTTCCAAAGTTAGTACACATAGAGTTTTAGATTTAATGCTAAGAGCATTTTCTTGGGACAGGTCTTTAAGTATCTTCTATGTAAATAGTGATAGAGAGAAAAATGTCTTCCTTCGAGAATGAAATCTAGAGATTTCCACAGAGCTTCTATAAAAAAATGTACTTAAGAAAGATAAAACGCATAGATTTCTAAAACAAATTAAAAAAATACACAACTAAAAAGCCGAGCCAAGAGCAAAAACTTTGTAACAAAGTTCACTACCCCTTAGCCATCATAACTCACAAATTTCGCTGCCATAACTCGATTCAACGAGCCGAGATAAAGTATACCTTGACCTAGGTCATTTTCATCCCAAAGGATACCACATAACAATATGACCGGCATAAGGCGAAGGAAGCAAGAATTTTATTTTTATTACGAAGATACCGCGCCCGACGCGCTACGGTTAGGAGTTCAACGACCGGAAAGTTCCCTTGGGATGATTCCTGATTTATATTTCAAATACGTGTTCCTGAGAGTACCGTGTTATTTTTTTGTTAAATACGGTATTTTACTCAATTATTTTTATTATTCATATCAATAAATAACAATCCGAAACCGAAAACAAAAATGTTATTTTTTTATCTGTCCAAAAATAAGTAAGTTATAAGCGTTTAAAATCTGATGGAAGGGAAAACTGTCAAGTAACAGAAAAAGAATGCACGTACGATAAGATAGTGAGATGTCCCCATCACGCTCCCACTCTTATATTTTAAACGCTTATTACTACTTGATTATGTAACAAATTTTCTATGTGCGTTAAGACCACGGGTGTACATCACATGACTGAACTGCTTTTCTACATAAAGGTGGTACCTGCAGTGTACCTCAGTATACCCTTAAGAGTCCGGCGACCCTAGACTTCTCCATACAAACGTAGTACACGTTTAATTTTGTAACCACATGTCAGATTCCGGTAAAAATTGGTAATTGTAAAGAAATTGCAATTATCTAGGGTTATATTGGGTTTCCTATAGTAAAATTATGAACTGGAAAGAAAATATAACGATTTAGAAGTTTCCCATACTAATGGTCAAAAATGATATAAAACACTATATTCTATTTCAAGTTCATATTTTTACTGTCGGAAACTAAATATAAACCTAGATAATTGCAATATCTTTGAAATTACAAAATTTTGCCCAAATCGGACATGTCGTTTTGAAATAAAACGTAGACTACGTTTGTATGGAAAGTTGTATTTTGGTCTAGGGTCGCCGGACCCTTAATGAAATCCGGTGTACTTCTTTTGATAAAAAGATATAAAGTAAAATATGTACACCCGCCATTCTAAAGTTAGGACTGCGGGAACGAATACCTGATACTCTTTCTGGACACCTTGTGTAATAGCAAGTTATACAAAGGAAATACAAGTATTTCCTAAGTCGCCTTTTACAACATCCACGGGAGGACTTGGAGTGGCCCTATTCTAGTGCCGGCAACCACACGGCTATTATGTTACGTTGAATAAAACACATAAAATTATATTGTTTATAATATATTGTTATAGCAGTAATATGAATATTAAATCTGATAAGCATTATTTAAAGATTCTACCACCACGTCGAAAGGCTGAGTCATCACAGAGAAGAGGCGGCAGAAACTGTGGTAGCTCTCTTCCAGTTTTATGACAACAATCCAGTAAATGCAATTTGAGTTGTATTGATGTGTGATAAGACTGAAATTAGAAGCAACAAATTTTAAAAAAAATTAAATCGCGCTAACCATGTGCTACAAGCGAGTGTTATTCGAATGCACCCCTGATTAATCACAACAAAGTATAATTTAAAAAAAAACTTATTTCGATTTACGGGGTGCTTTTCCGTCTCGCCTTTTTAAAAAGCCCTTAAACGAGTCTTATACGCGAAATAAATAAGTAAAATTAAACGTGAAAACATCGAAGGAGGATAAGAAAAAGAGTTAAAGAAAATATAAACGCGAAAACATTTAGGAGGTTAAGAACTTAGCGAAAGAAAAAGAGACATGGAAAGCCCTCCACCAACAAGAGCCTAGCTCCTAAATATGAGAAAAAGAGAGTCATATTCATATTCATTTATTCACATAAAATTTGTAACAAGTACACATGCACATTTCACTACATTGTCATAAAGGGTCTCATTATTTTACAAATTTTACCTTTATAAGGCATGGTGAATTCTAAATATTATACAATTTACTATATCAATTAAGCTTAAACAGAATTGTCTAATATGAACATGTCAGTCAATAAAATGGAATTAAAATAAATAATGAATAATAATAAATTAAATTAAATGTCAGTCCTATAATTTATCATCCCAGTATTCTTTTAATCTATACATATAATAAAACAGTAAAAAAAGTGTGTCTGTACATTAAATATATTTCCAAAAAAAATAATTGGGGTCGATGGAGACGTAGTAATCTATACATATAATAAAACAGTAAAAAAAGTGTGTCTGTACATTAAATATATTTCCAAAAAAAATAATTGGGGGCGATGGAGACGTAGTAATAGAGTAATAATTTAAAAAAATATGTCTGTCTGTTTGTCTGTCTGTTTGTCTGTTTGTCTGTATGTCTGTTTGTCTGTTTGTACACGCTAATCTCCGGAAATACTGGACGGATTTGAATGAAACTTTTTTTGTTATATAGCTATTAAGCCTGGGCAACATATAGGGTATAAATGATTTTGGAAAATGGAACGCCTGATGCAGAACCATAATGGTCCAGCTAAACTATAAGAGATATAAAAATGCCGCCTTAGTAAAAGTTGTTTAGCCTAATGAGCATTTTCCAGAGACATAAAGTCCATGCGAACGAAGTCGCGGGCTTCAGCTAGTGTATAATATTTTTTATTGGTCAGAAGAGTTTTTAAGTCACATAGATCAAGAGATTTTAGAAAATGGTTGTAATCACAGTTGTGATCACAATTCAAAATAATGTCCTAGTTTGCCATGAAGTTTGTGACCCAACTTCATGGCAAACTAGGACATTATTTTGAATCACTTCTTGTTCATTTACATCCTTGTGTCACCTCTCCAGGAGCCGAACACTAATTTAATTTTATTAACAAATCAAGCACCCCTATATTGTCACCGTAATTGTATTGTCGGTAACATTTTGTCTTTGTTATATTGGGGGCAAATATACTTAGATTTTAACCCTTTCACCGCGAGATCGAGACCTTTATATCAGTTGTCGTGCCCCCAGCGCGAGACATGGTAAATCTAACATACCTATCTACAATGTTTGTCACATACGAGTATATGCGACGCTCGCGGTTAAAGGGTTAACCGTTTCATTTTAACATGCCTGACCTAATCAGAGACCCGAAAGTGAAGTTCGGTGAAGGTCAGTTTTTCTGGCTGCCTATAGGCATCTGACCTATTGAATGACAAGTGACAAAAGAAACTTCAACCCCCGACAAATAGAGGGACAAGGTTAACGCCATAAAATCTGTCAGTGGCATCGTAGCTCGAACTGATGGGCAAATTTGATGAGATTTTGTACGTGAAAGCAAGTTCCCAGGCTATGTTTAATTAAAATCGATTCAGCCGTTTAAAAGTTTCAAAGTCGAGGTTTCTTAATGCTCTTGGCAAACAAAATATGGCACTACTACTATGGATATATATCGGTTAGAATACTCATAGTTCCGCCACTCAGCACTCAAAATGTTTTGTAATTTTTGTATTTTTCTTCTGTATGTGTGTGACTATAGCTACAAATAAACGTTTTATCTATCTATCTATCTATCTAAATGGTGATGGTCGCCGGGGGTTTTGTAGGACAGGCATTGGCGTTAAATTTATAACAATTACTTTTGCGTCAGAGGTAACTAAAGATAAACACAAATCCAGGACAAGATCCATTTTTAATTTGCTCTAACAATATGTAGAACCTAGCTATATCCTCCAGACTAATGCTATGAAATATAATACTATGTAAGTATTTTTCAAGTTCGTTATAAGTATATCTACTTTTACACTAATATTATAAAGGCGAAAGTTTGTGTGTGTGTGTGTGTATATATTTGTCTTTTCTTCACACGCAAACGGCGGGACCAATTTAGATAAATTATGGTTTACAGCAAACTGACACTCTGGATTAACATAGAGGCTTCTTTTTCCGCGGGTAGCCCGCTAGTAATAAAGACAATGTGGAAGGGACATACCCTTAATAAATCGAACCACGGACTATACTTAATCACTATAGTATAATGATAATTAAATAAAACAACAGTAAAAACCAAAAAAATCGACATTCCCATACAAATTGCCGGGGCGGCTGCACATATTCGTAGGGAAATGCCATTTTTTTTCTTATTTTAATTTCATTATTCTATAGAGGTCTAGTGTAGGCCAGGTTTCCGGCATAGACCTCTCCAACCCGTCTGGCCAGTGAAAAGGCCAAATCCTCTGGTTGCTCTGGCCAAGTATGGCTCTGGCAGTAGAGAGAGGGTCGTGCCCTTGCAGTGGAGACTAAGGAGACCTGATGACGATGATGATGATGGTAGTGGTTTAGTCTAGCACGCGGTTCGATTTATTACTAGTATGTCCCTTTAACATTGTATATTATTATATCTAGTACATATATGCATACATACTATCACGTCTTTATCCCTAATGGGGCAGACAGAGCATTTTAGGTCTTGCAGCTCTATGCAGAGCTCAGGGCCGCAAGACTCAAAAGCCACTTTTAGCGTCATGGAGGGCAAGAAGATGGAAAAGCAATCAATACAGTGACGGGTTGCTAGCCGCATCGCCTGTTAAAATGATTCGCATTTTTGCCCATTTCCTCGATCGGCTTTTACGATCTGCGCAGGAAGAGAAGCAGCTGGTACATTCTAAGTTTTTTTGTTTCTCCCAGACCAGCATGGGATTATATCTAGTATGACTAAATATTTTTAAAAAGAAATTGCTTAAGCACTCAAAATCTTATTTTATCTCCTTTTCTTTCTAGGATTAAAAACGGAACTCTATCCTTGCGGGAACATTGCAAAAAAGCTGGATAGTACCGCCTTAGCAGCAGATTTGCAACTTTTAGTATTTTGGCGCGGTGACGTAGCGCTGCTGCATGGTAATCTCTGGGATAATAATCGTCTGACTCGAGAGGCTTTAGTGATGCGACTTTATCGATATTTTTATCCAGATACTTTCATATATTTTTTGGCTTCAGTACGTCTTTATAGGTTATTAATAGTGGTTCGCCACAAATTGACGAACCCAATAAGTGTATCAACACTTTGACTGATTTGGCTCATGTTCATACAAATTCTATTGACATCCACACCTCTACAAAATTTAATTACACTTCACACATAAAACACAAGATAAAAAATACTGGTGTAGTTGTTGAACAAAAATATATACTAACGCCGGATTATTCAAATAGATAAATAAATATATACGGATAAATAACATTGATTGAGGTGGCTCCAAAGTAAGTTTGAGATTTGTGTTATAAGATACTAATGCAAAGATACTATATTTTATAGCAAATACATATATAGATAAACATCTAAGACCCACGACAATTTAAAAAAGGACATTTCCCAACGTGTCCTGACCGGAGATCAAACTCGAAACCTCTGGGTGGCGAACTAGTATGGTGACGACTACGTCACGGAGGTCGACAAATACATACAGAAAATTCCTCGCTGCTCCCGCTCTTTAAATATTTTTTTTTTAAATTATCATTTTTGATTTGAAGCTTTTGCTGTCAGTGACTATTATTGGCATAGCATTACGGAACTTACTACCGATGACTTTATTTTGTGCCACATATTTTAACGGACCTACTCCCATTATGGTCACTAGTGACACTAGTAGACTAAAGAACAGCTGGGGTCTGTCTGTTGCAGTTGGTGTGCTTATCTGTGAAGGGTAACCGTATCGGCGGTTCTTTCTTTGTCGTTTTTTTTACAAGCTCTTACAGACAATAATTCAAACACCGTTCATACACTGTCAGAACTACAAGCGTGTTAACCATTTGACAGAATAACTTGTAAAATACCTATATCCTTTTCAAGAATATAGTCTGTAAGTTTTTGGCTGTTACTTCAAAGTAAAAATAAATTGAACTATCGATAAAACTTTTGAAAATTATCGACAGCTGCATCCCTATCTAGGCCTCATCTGGCGCTACGTACCGACGAAGGCATCCGTTTTGCTAATGCACTAGGTCATTCCTTTATATCAGCATCTAGCTTTATTGTTGGGTTTACTTTGAGTTGGTAATATTCGTATTGTGAGATTTGGTGGGTGAATTGAGAGAAGATCCAATTTGCTGAGCAATATCCGACGACCTTCGTGGCGTAGTGATCACCATAATAGTCCGCTACCCAGAGGTTCCGGGTTCGATCCCCGGTCAGGGCAAATTGGGATCTGGGTCTGCGATGTTTATCTATATATGTATTTGTTATAAAATGTGGTATCGTTGAGTTAGTATCCTAAGAAAAGTCTCGAACTCACTTTGGAGCTAGCTTTATCAGTGCAATTTGTCCCTATATATTTATCTATATTTTATATAAGAGCACTGGATTTAAATACAGAATTTTACCACAGGGTAACTATACATCCTTGAAGAGCACGCACATTCCAAGATATTGGAAAGCTTTTTAAACACGTCTTTTGTATAAAAAAAATTGCTATGAGAATACAGTTCTCGCTTCTTGCTTACGTTTTCACATTACAGATTGGAGAATAATTTCTAGGTTCTCTTTGATATTACATCATACCCTTGTTACATATTTCACCATCAAAGAGCCTTAAAATAAAGGCGCATTTTATGATAAATTCACTAAAATTCTATACAAAATTCCTAACTAAAGGTAAGACTGCAAAGGGTGCTTCCCCAGAGGCAATGAAAAATCTAATATCACTCAAGGCGAGAGTCGAGACTCAACAATTGGTTCTCATGAATTTTAACGAGATATTTTCTTTGGCACGCCTAAAGTAAAACTGCCACTTAATCTCGCACCTGAGAAGATAGAAATAGTAAGGAAAATAAAATTGCAATGTACATTTTACAGTTGTTTACGAGTTGGGGGCAAAAACGCATTGTTTGTATGTATGTTTGTACCGCGATAACTGCCACACCGATTGTCCGATTTTGATGAAATTTGGTAGGCATGTAGAAAATATTAATAGAATTGTCAGGTTAATTGGGCATCTAAATCGGTTAAGAAGTTTTCTAAGCATTAATAAATATGTCCGCGATTATGTAGCAAACGGAACCATAGCGTATTCTAACTTTGGATAGCGCCATCTAGGTGTTACTTAGGCCCAACGCAGACTACAGACTATCCGTGATGTACTTCTTAGTCTGTGAAAATAGAACCTATGGAATCATACGCAGTAACGCACACGACGTGCGCCGCACTTTTTGCGCGTAGTGTGCGTTACTGCATGTGATTTCATGGGTTCTATTTTCACAGACTAAAAAGTGCAGCACGGATTAGTCTGTCGTCTGCGTTGAGCCTTAGGAAACTGAATTGTGAAACGCGAATAGTAATCGCGAGGTCAAGGTCATGGTAAACTACTAGTATATAAAGGTGCTTATCTTCCCACACAGATTTTAGAATCCGAGGGAATAAGCGAAAACCCATCACTATTTTTCCACCTTCTCGCCCACCATTATACGTTAAGTGACCTAGTTTTTCGGCCTTGAGCTCTGTCTGCTTTGAGATGCAAGACACAAAATGCTTTGTCTGCCCAATTATTCATTTTTTTTTCGTGTATGTAAGTGGCCAACTTTAGTTTCAGATTTTTCCAGGCTACATGCATCTGACATAGCTCGTTGACGGCCATACAAAGATGACAGCCGGGACCAACGGCTTACATGAACTGTACCATTTTTTTTTTTAGTAAGGCGTAGCGATTGTTGCTACTCCTTATCCTTCGCCCTCTAACGCGATCAGAGTCTATGTTTTCGTAATTTTTAAGATTTTTACATGGAACTGTACCATTAGGGATAAAAACATGATAGTATGTATGTATCACGTTTGTATCTCCGACTCCCCGAGGGGATAGAAAAAGCCTAGGGCCATTAGACTTAGAGGTTGCTAGCCGCATCGCCTTTTGGTTTTAATCAGAATCCTGGCCATTCCTTTTTATATTTTTTTACTATCTGCACGAAGGTCACTGACATAGCCAATCGTTAAAGTGGCAGTAGGCGCACATGGCGCGAAAAACCGATGGCCGAATGGGGTAGAAAGGTTCTCTGCTCTGGCCAAGTATGGCCCTGGTAATACAAAGGGGGTCGTGCTCCTGCTGTGGAGACAAAAATACCTGATGATGATGATGATGACTGTGCACGAAACATCTAGCCGGTACATTCTACGTTTTTCCTTTTCACCCAACCCTGACAACAAAGTGGGCTGAATAAAAAAAAATATTTTTCCTTCTGCGGTTTTATTCATAAGTTCCAAAATCAAAACAAACATACCATCCAATTAGCGACACGTTAAAAGAGAAATAATGAATGAACGTTTAAATGACAATTTGGTTAACCGCCAACGCGAGAGAATACAGAAAATATATATTATTACTTGATGGCCTTATAAACATAAACTTTTTTTTTCTAAACTAGGTTCCTTTTCGAACGGTACAGACTGGGAGAAAAAAGTGTGAGATTTTTCCGTCACGAACTTTTTTGAGTTTTTTTAGGATTCAATTTTTGTAACTTCGTTCCAACCAAGTATTTCACGACACTCAATTTTTTTTTCTTTTATTAGCTATTTAAACGTTAAGAGAGTATTCGGTAAGAGAAGCATTACTCTCGGACCAGCGAAGAAGTAGTATATACAACTACTAGTACGATTACATGTTGGAAAAATAAGATCCAAAAATATCACCCCACACTCCGATCTCATCATAACTCACGAAGAGCCTTTCTTCATTGATGCAGTTATCCATCTCGGTTATACAAACTAGCGTTCAGCTCATACCCGGAGGTCGCGGGTTCGATTCCCGGCAACGACTTTGTGTTGTTGTCCTAGTTTGGTTAGGACATTGTAGGCTGATCACCTGATTGTCTGATAAGTAAGATGACCCGTGCTTTGGAGGGCACGTTAAGCCGTCGGTCCCGGTCACTGTCTTTGACATTGGTCGTTACCTAAAACCATGTCAGAGGCCTTTAAGGCGGTTTAAAAACTCTGACACTAGAGTTAGTCACTAACACACACGATAAGAAGAAGATACAAACATACCTACATAACTATATCACGCTTGTTTCCTACACACACACACATATTGGCAAAGACTATGGACCTCCACTTATCTTTCGCTTTATCTACACTTAACAAGCTCTTCATTCATGCCCATCGGTTACAGGTACTTCTTACCTCTCCTTTTAACATCTGCAATCTGGTAGCATAATGTTCGCCGAGGTTGACCCTTGGTCATGCTATTCAGAAATTTAGCCAAAAATTTAACAGCGGTGTACTTAATTATAAATAAATATATAGGGACAAATAACATAGATTGAGCTAGCCCCAAAGTAAGTTCAAGGCTTGTGTTATGGGATACTAACTCAACGATACTATATTTTATGACAAATACATATATAGATAAACTTCCAAGACCCAGGACAACTTGAAAAAGGCCATTTTCCAACTTGCCCTGACCAGGAATCGAACCCGGGACCTCTGGGTGGCGGAATAGCATGGTGACCACTGCGCCACGGAGGTCGTCATTGTGTTTTTTATGAGGTAATTATGTTTCTTTTTTCTTCAAATTAACGTCATGAATATTGTAGCTACTCTTATTTACCTCTTTACTCATGCACCGCAAACGTATTACTCAACAATGTTTTGTTTTCTAGAAGCGAATTAATTTGTTCGTTCATAGCTTTAATTTGAGTGAATGAATGTATTGCATATATGGTCATTTTCAACTACTGCTTTGGAATATATTAAAGGCATGAAGTGTAATGATCGAATTTTGATTTGATTTGGATCCCTATAGTTTGGCTTTTCTCTGAGTCCAGACTATAAGTACTAGACAGCTGTAATTTGGTTTAAATTTTCAGCTTCCGTACAATTAAAGTAAGAGTCATTTTTGAAGTGAAAACTTCTTTAGCGGCGTTGTGCACTTTTTTTGGAATGGGTAAAAAATGTTAAACTCGCGTCAGGACACGTGACCTGATCGAAAATTCGTAAGACGGATGGAGAGTAGACAGCTGGCGCGGCGTAGGAGAGGGAGTATCCCCCTCTCTTTCTACGGCGCGGCGAAAATGTATGCCTGCGCCTGCTGTTTCGTATATCAAAAATGCACAATGTTAATATTTAAGTTTTCACTTCTGCCGGCACTCCCAGAGTGCAACCCGTCGTTTTTTTATCGACTAACATATCGTGTGGGATATCATTGCAATTTTTTTGTAAAAGTCATGTGTGTGTGTATCCATTTACAGCAGTAGTATAATATAACAAAGTTTAAAGGAAATCTATCAGAGCTAAGTAGAGTTTACAAATTAAAGGCGACCAACTTATAAAATTCACTTGAATAAGTAAAATTTAACACAATTTAATAGAAAATTCGTTTTGAGACGTTTTAAGTGGCGTGAACTCAAAGTCAGCATTCGCAACTAAGGAACCCTACGTTCAATCTATCAATCAATTTATTTATTTGCATAAAATGTAGGTACATCGAGATCTTAAAGTATTATTCTTCCCTTTTACATTTTATCTTCTTGCGTTGGTATACAAATTTTGTTTGAGTCATATATCATTTCATTAACTATTTAAATAATATTTGGTACTTACTTCATTCGATACATAAATTATTATATTTTATAATCTAAAAACTCATTAATTGTGTAATAACAATAACGTTGCGCGTGGCCCGCCCGTCACGCGCTTGGCTCACCCACCATCACACTATAAGAAGGCCTTTGAGTCTTGCGGCTTGGTCTGCTTAGAGCCGGAATACCCAAAATGCTCGGTCTGCCCTATTAGGGAAAAGTTACTCCTGCAAACAAAAGTATCGGTCAAAAATACATTTTCATACTTAACAAGGTCTGGGCTAAATAAAGACTTTATTTTTACCAAGGTAAGTGCAGAAGCTAGTCTCGATATAAAAGTCACCAGGGCCCTTTCCAATTCCCAATCGAATCCAGCACGAGAGAAAGCCTCCATCCACGCAAAAGTGACCTCTTTTTATATCTGCTATATGATACAATTTACCGAAACAACATTTGAATTGAAACCACAAATCGTGAATGATCTATTGAATGGTTTTTCGTGTTTATTTTCGTTGTTCCGGAATCAGGAGAAACAAAAATGCATGACATCTTTCTGCATGTTATGAAAAGGTATTGTTTGATATTTTTAGGGGAAAATCCTTTTATGGGAGCATTGTTTACGTTTTTTTTTTACAGAAGCTTTGAATAAGTTAATTTGACATACAACGGGGAAGGGACATACCCGTAATAAACGAACCACGCGCTATAATAGATAATTATATTATAATGGAATTAAAATATAAAAAGAAAAAAAAAACATCTCCATATTAAAGTGTTCAGCCGCCCGGGCAATTTGTATGGGACTGTCAGATGTTTTTTGTGGTTTCTTGATTGTCATTTTAATTTTATTATGCTACAGTGATCTAGTCTAGTCTATGGTTTGTTTATTACGGGTATGTCACTTCAACGTTGTTTATGATATGAATTCGTTAATACTTATCCACCTTTAATAGAAAGTGGCAATTCGTTGTTATGGACGAATATTAAAATGGAGATGGTCAAGCGATATGGGCACTGTTTCTGCGTTTGTAAGGCATATAAGTTCGTTTCTCACTAGGCGTAGGCGCTATATCAGTGGCGTGACTTTCGCCCTGGGGGGTTAAAATAATACGATAGTTGTTCGATTTCTGTGTAAACCAAATTAGACTTTATCGTCGTTGCTTGACACTGAAACGCGATGTCGCGAATGCGAAGCCAGTGTGTATTATTAAATATTTTTATTATTTATTTAAATATCAAGGTACCTAAAAGTCAATGTTTGGCTGTTAGCAATTTTATTCTTTCGTGCGTGCGCAGATGGTTGCGCAGAAGAAGTGAACGCGGCGTGAGGAGGGTTATATTATCTGTGGCAGATGGAAAAAGAGCGGCACAAAGTACAAGCACAAAATAAGATGGTGAAATTGTAATTTCTGTCGATTATTGAGATTTTACGAGAGATAGAGTTTTGGTGAGCATTTTATAAGTTTATTTACTATCTAGAGAATTCTACCGATACTAATTAATTACTATGTGTTTATGTTTCAGTGTTTTGAGTTAACCGATGCGTCCGTTTTTGTTGTTGGTTTATTGCAAGTTGCGACTTGTAATAGATAAATCAGAGAGAGAATTACCGATGCGTCGGTCTATTAGTTGGTCTATTGTAAACTGCGTGTGTTACAATAGACGGAAAAGAGATAAGAGAATAAAAGTTTGGGTTTAGGTGATCTGTTGTAAACTGCGTGTGTTACAATAGATAGAGAAGAGCTAAGAGAATAAGAGTTTGAGATTAGTTGGTCTATTGTAAACTGCGTGTGTTACAATAGACGGAAAAGAGATAAGAGAATAAGAGTTTGGGTTTAGGTGATCTGTTGTAAACTGCGTGTGTTACAATACAATAGATAGAGAAGAGCTAAGAGAATAAGAGTTTGAGATTAGTTGGTCTATTGTAAACTGCGTGTGTTACAATAGACGGAAAAGAGATAAGAGAATAAGAGTTTGGGTTTAGGTGATCTGTTGTAAACTGCGTGTGTTACAATAGATAGAAAAGAGCTAAGAGAGTAAGAGTTATAAGCGAGGCTCGGGGTGGCTATAGGGGAGGTTGGAGGCCACACGGGGATGCGTCCCCATAGAGAGAGAATCCACTGGATTAGCTAGTACATGAGCGGATGGAACAGCCATCCCAGGTGTAAGCGGATGGAACAGCCATCCCAGGTGTAAGCGGATGGAACAGCCATCCCAAATGTAAGCGGATGGAACAGCCATCCCAAGTGTAAGCGGATGGAACAGCCATCCCAGGAGTAAGCGGATGGAACAGCCATCCCAAGTGTAAGCGGATGGAACAGCCATCCCAGGTGTAAGCGGATGGAACAGCCATCCCAAATCCTGTGGAACGACCACAAAGTGTTTGCGTAACACTATAATTGTATCAGACATAAAGCTGAGTATACCATACGAGATGAGGGTGTATTATGAGTACAAGACTTTCGTCATGATGACCATTTTTACCAGGCCAGCCTTGGTCATTGGCGACATGGTGGAGGTGCTGATCTAAGAATCTGAACTACCGTGTTTCAATATAAAGATTTGTGTGTTTGTTGCAATTTACGAGTGTATATACTTATTCCTATTGTTACGAATAAATGCTAAAAATAGACATGTAAAATTAGTAATAGGGATGTTGACCAAAAAGTGTTCCAATTATTTTATTCAGTCTGATGGACCGAGGGTTAGATTAGGTTATTCAAAAATGATTGACTAATTTATTTTTGTATAGTAAAGTAGTAATAATTTACAAAGGTGCAGAACATCAAGGATTCAGAGTAGAAGCAATTTACGGTACGTGAACGAATAGTGAAAATCGTACTTAATCGTGACGTTATGCGAAATTTAAATGCGCCATATTTTTGTCAGTATTTGCGAATCAGAGAAAATAATAAATGCAGATAGTGCAATGTTCTCAAATAACCTGTCTTAAAAAAATTGACCACATCCTTATTGTGTTTTTATATAACAAATGACTAATTATATTTATTAGAAAGAAACAGCAGTCAAAGTTTGTGGATCAAATACAGTTTATTTAAATCATGTTTTACAAATTGAAGCATGATTTTTTGAATTAAGCGTAAAAAGTATACTAAAACAGGTACCTTTTAAACTTAACAATAAGTATAAGGAAGAAATAAGTATTTATCATTTATGTTAATTTTACTGTTTAAAAAAAACGGGTTTTGACGTCATAGATCAAACAGTGTATTTTTTATATTGAACCAACTGAAATACTTGTGTTAAATTTAATATGAAGCTACATTTCTTTTCTCTTCAAATAAAAAAAAAAGAATAAATAGTCCAATTTGTTTTCATAAAGATCTGATTGACTTGAGCGTCTAGAGTTCGAATTCCACCAGAGGGCGTGCGAGTTGAGTTTACTAGACTGACATTCCTTAACAAGTATTGCTATTGTCATAAAACTCCTGCAGATGTAGACAGACACTAAGGTATAATTCTTATAGCAGATGACCAGAATTTTTGAAGAATAATGTAGATGTAGCCTACGCACATTCAAAACGGTGAAATCTCAACGTTTTCTTTGGCCGAGGAAGGTCTCGCGAATGAATAACCTATATTTATAATTGATTCTGATTTCAGTAGCATAAAACATGTATATATAAAAAATATATATATTTAAAATTGATTTCAAAACAGCGGCAAATATCAGATTGTGAGATTTTAAGGCAAGTCACAAGCAATATAAGTACTTTAATAAAGGTTTGAAAGAGAGCACACATAATTCTAGATAAATTCTTTAAAATGTTAACTAATAATAAATTACACGTGTCTAAGAGAAAGTAGTGACAAACATTGGCAATTAAGAGCTGTAATCAATAGAGTAGGTACCTGAGCTAGGACTAACTATAAATAAAAACAGAAAGTAATAGAGCACACTGAAAGGTTGAGAAGATAGTAAAGGCTCGAATGGACATATAAAAATAACAAAGGTAAAAACGTCGTCAGGCGTGACAATGACTCATTCAATAGGACATTTCCATTACAACTTAAAAAATTGTAAAAAAAATTGAGGTCAATGCACGCAAGGAAGAGTCTCAAATAGAAGTAGTCAGTAGAAAAGACAGTTAATGGCAGGAAATCCACCAGGGCTTCCACTGTCAGAGCTGTAGTGAACTTATTTATAATAAACCTAGGTATTGTAAAAGTTATGGTTCTCTTTATTCTTTCGCCGTGGCGGAGTGTCGCGAATGCGAAGCCAGTGTGTATTATTAAATATTTTTATTATTTATTTAAATATCAAGGTACCTAAAAGTCAATGTTTGGCTGTTAGCAATTTTATTCTTTCGTGCGTGCGCAGATGGTTGCGCAGAAGAAGTGAACGCGGCGTGAGGAGGGTTATATTATCTGTGGCAGATGGAAAAAGAGCGGCACAAAGTACAAGCACAAAATAAGATGGTGAAATTGTAATTTCTGTCGATTATTGAGATTTTACGAGAGATAGAGTTTTGGTGAGCATTTTATAAGTTTATTTACTATCTAGAGAATTCTACCGATACTAATTAATTACTATGTGTTTATGTTTCAGTGTTTTGAGTTAACCGATGCGTCCGTTTTTGTTGTTGGTTTATTGCAAGTTGCGACTTGTAATAGATAAATCAGAGAGAGAATTACCGATGCGTCGGTCTATTAGTTGGTCTATTGTAAACTGCGTGTGTTACAATAGACGGAAAAGAGATAAGAGAATAAAAGTTTGGGTTTAGGTGATCTGTTGTAAACTGCGTGTGTTACAATAGATAGAGAAGAGCTAAGAGAATAAGAGTTTGAGATTAGTTGGTCTATTGTAAACTGCGTGTGTTACAATAGACGGAAAAGAGATAAGAGAATAAGAGTTTGGGTTTAGGTGATCTGTTGTAAACTGCGTGTGTTACAATACAATAGATAGAGAAGAGCTAAGAGAATAAGAGTTTGAGATTAGTTGGTCTATTGTAAACTGCGTGTGTTACAATAGACGGAAAAGAGATAAGAGAATAAGAGTTTGGGTTTAGGTGATCTGTTGTAAACTGCGTGTGTTACAATAGATAGAAAAGAGCTAAGAGAGTAAGAGTTATAAGCGAGGCTCGGGGTGGCTATAGGGGAGGTTGGAGGCCACACGGGGATGCGTCCCCATAGAGAGAGAATCCACTGGATTAGCTAGTACATGAGCGGATGGAACAGCCATCCCAGGTGTAAGCGGATGGAACAGCCATCCCAGGTGTAAGCGGATGGAACAGCCATCCCAAATGTAAGCGGATGGAACAGCCATCCCAAGTGTAAGCGGATGGAACAGCCATCCCAGGAGTAAGCGGATGGAACAGCCATCCCAAGTGTAAGCGGATGGAACAGCCATCCCAGGTGTAAGCGGATGGAACAGCCATCCCAAATCCTGTGGAACGACCACAAAGTGTTTGCGTAACACTATAATTGTATCAGACATAAAGCTGAGTATACCATACGAGATGAGGGTGTATTATGAGTACAAGACTTTCGTCATGATGACCATTTTTACCAGGCCAGCCTTGGTCATTGGCGACACGCGATCCGTCTTACGAACCGCTTTTGGAGTAACCCCCTTGAGCTTGTTCTCATGTGCGGTCATTTTCAACTAAAACACATTAAACGTTCACAATACCTTAAAACCGGTTCGCCATTTTGAAACTATTCCAAAGCTGAATCGACAAAATATTCTATATGATCATCGAACGAACCTGCCCATAAAATTTCACGAGAATCTGTTGAGAAATGTTGCAGAGCAATCCTGGCATACTGAATTATTATAAAGTATTTTTATCCAAACTGAGACGTTTACGTTTCTCTCGCCCTTCGCGTCACTTGTTCATCAACTTTGCACCTTACCTGATTTAGTCAAACATCAGGTTCACTTCGGTTGCCTGGAAGAAATTGCCTTTTGACATCTTTTATAAGTAATCTATTATTCTGTATCGTTATTTTTTGAATAATAAGTACCTATAAGCGGATACATCGAGTGGATAAAGACTGAGCTAGCCACAAAGTAAGTTCGAGACTTGTGTTATGGAATACTAACTCGACGATACTATATTTTACAATAAGTATTTATATAGATAAACATCCGAGACCCAGGTCATCTGAAAAAGATTTTCCACCTTGACCTATCCGGTGATCGAACCCGGGACCTCCGGTGTGACAGCAGCGTGGCATAATGACCACTAGGCTAAAGAGGTCGTCAATCAAATAAAGTTTTTTAATTAACTAACGAAGTATTATGGTCACTTTGGAAATCTTTGGGTGAGGACGGACGGGAGGACGATATGCGGCTGAAATGATATAACTAAGAAGGCAAAATATTATCCACGTATCTACTTAGCGTAGATTTCACTTATAAGTAAGGTTAACTCAGTGTACAAATTAAAAATAAACATTGTTACACTGTCCACTTCCACAAACAACAATCACAAATAACAAAAAAGTAGAAGCGTTAATCAAAAAAGCAATCTTACTTTGAATATAAATCTGACAACAAACGTACATGGTGTAATAAAATTTCGTCACATTTTTTTTCGGATGGTGAATTTTTGTCACAGCTAATGAATGCTCGCCTTTGTAATTTAACTTTGTAATAAAACGCTTTGCGTGTCCTGAACTTTGCAGATGAAAGGTCGCATGACCCGTGACTAAATGTACTTTTTTAGAATAGGACAGTTAATAAATTAAAACAGCAAAAGGACTGCGGTATTGTGCTAAAGCACGAGTAGATACCGCTGTATATAAAAAAATGTTGCCGTGACACATCAGACTAGAATAGGGCCACTCGAAGTTCTCCCCTGGATGTCGTAGAAGGCGACTTAGGAAATACAAGCTGAACAAAGCTTATAAACATCAATGAGCCTCTGCAACCCGTCTGGCAAGCGACGAGAGTGTAGGCAAACGTCCGCTGGCTGCTCTGGCGAAGTATGGCTCTGGCAGTACAGAGAGGGTCGTGCTCATGCAGTGGAGACAAAAAGACCTAATGATGATGATGATACAAAAAAAGTTCTTAATTCAGTTGTACAGTTTAACGCTATATCAGTGGCGTTATACCAATAACTAATTTATTCCCAAAACAATTCTGTCTTCATAACTCAGCTTAAAATACTAGTAAGTGCCTACAAAATTAAATACACGTCTTTATCTGGAAGAATGGAAGAGACGGATTAGAGCTGTTAGACTCAAAAACTAGACTCAAATGGCCAAGTTGCCTTTGGACAGCTTGGAAAATTTGACACTTACAAGAATGAAAAACATATTGTACAAAAAAATATGTAATATTTATTATACTTATTTATGTAGATATATATTATATTGTATATATGTAGTTTTTTTATGTAAGTATATTATTTAATATACGTGTAGTGTCTTGTGTAAATTATAGGTATCCTTAACTATCTATTTAACTTTTAGTTTTCTTTGCACCACCGTTATTTCTGACGTGCCTACATTTCCTCTCCATCCATCGGTTGTCTGGAAGAGATCGCTCTAAGCGATACCTAATTAATTTTTTGTATAAGTATTTTCTATTGTATATTTTTTTCTCTTGTGTATTGGCACAGAATTAATAATAGTATTACATACAGAACGGAAACTCGCACCGTCCCCCGCAATCTGGTGTCCCCGCAACCCTTCCCCCGTTATTGTGAGGTGTAAGTGGCAGTAAAACAGGGTTATTGGTAGTCGAACGTTGACATTACGCGATTCACTTAGGATTATTGAATTATAATGGTGAGAAACTGCGCACATTATCATTGTTTATCCACGGAAATCAATAAAGAACGAAAATTTTATAAATTTCCGAGTGATAAAAACAGGTAAGCTAAGCAACAAATTCTGTGGTGGCGACCCTAATTGTTTAACTCACACATTTGACGTGTGCACGGACGGATTGTTTCGTTTGTAGTAGTACTAGGTATATTTGCTGCTCCGTTTGTATGAAGTGCCATACCTGTGGTATTGGTGCAATAAAGAGTTTTCATTCATTCATTCATTCAAAAACACTGTGTAAAACATTACCTTTATTTATAAATAAAAAAAAACGTTTGTCATACTTATTTAAGAAAATATGTTTTGTCACATTCTTTCAATGTCAAATATTGAAAAAAGGGAAAAGGACAAAACATGTTTGAACTAAAATAGGTACAGAAAGGTTTATTTTTATGAATATGTGGCAAAGTAGGGAGGGTCTCGTACCTATTCATACAGGTACCTAATTACCTATTACTATTTTTTAAGCTATGGCCTTTGTACAATTGCTTAGTACCGTCATATTATAATTTACGTAAACATACATTTAAATAAACATTGTTGCTAAAAATACATACATTATTCTCAACGTACAATTTAAAACAAAATGTAAATTCTTGTCATTTACAATTTACAATCAATTCTTGAATTAAATTACTAAGCTACGTCATGCGGCATGGGAAACTAAAGATATCCAGAAGACAAGAACAAAAAATTGGCCTAGTGAGTGTCAGGCCACGCGCAATGTAGGGTTCCGTATTGCGAATGCTGACTTTGAGTTCATGCCACTAAAAACTTCTTAATTTTTTTTAAATTGATTTGTATGAGTTTTTCCTTTCCTGAGTACATTTTATAAGTTGATCGCCTGTAAATTTTTTATCTGTAAACCCTACTTAGCTCTGATAGTTTTTCTTTAAATTTAATTATATATACCTACTTACAGCTGTAAATTTTTTCACGTGTCCATATGTCACCGTTTAAGAAGCAGATAGACTCTTCCACTTTACTTGTATGGGAGTTATCCTTAAAAGATTTTTTGAAGACTGTATTTAAGTACTTTTTCGGCATACTTAATATACATATACCCATTCCAAATTACAGCTTTCTAGTACTAATAGAGTTAGATCGCGGATGGAAAGACAGACAGACAGACATGGCGAAACTAAAAGGGTTCCTTGTTTACTACGGAACCCTATAATAAGACAACACGAAAGTATCATCGACTCAAAAGAAAAAACTCTAAATTCTTAAATTTAAACAGTATTTTATCACGAAGTTAAATTACTAGCCGGCATAATTACAAAATCTTCATTACTTTGTCTCTTGCAGGGCTGTTATTTTGTTGCTCGTATTTCTCGCTGATACTTCCTTATTGCGTTTACAGCCCTAATCGCTGGAAATTGTGAGCAAATTCTGTAAATTATTGAAATTATATTGTGTCATTAAACTTAACCACTCCAAGTCTTCCCGTGGATGTCGTAGAAGGCGACTTAGGGAAATACGCTAAACGAAGATTATAAACATCATGAGACCTCTCCAACCCGTCCGGCTAGCATCGAGAGTGTAGGCCAAAGTCCTCTACCTGCTCTAGTCTAGTATGGCTCTGGTAGTGCAGACAGAGTAGTGCTCCTGCAGTGGAGACGAGAAAGACGTAAGTAAATAAATAGATGGCAAGGGTAATATATTTTGTTATTAGACTGTTAATATCAAACATTAAATGTTTAACAAAATATATAACAATGACGTTGTGATGGAATGCTCGAGACATTCCAATATATTATTTACGACTACGAAATATAATAATCTCACTAACTAGTATTTAGTCGGAAACTTTTATACATTCGCGAAAAGATTATTAAAAATAATAAGATAATGTTATCACACAAAGTATTTTGTTACATAATTGTTACTACACAGTTAATACAGTTATCTTTATAAAATCTTCTTTAATTTATTTCTTGAACTCTTCTTGCTCGCTGAATCTTCTAAATTGCACTTCCATCTCTGAGCGTAGTAAATGTTGTGTAAATAATAGATCTCGCGATTATTAGTCGCGTTTCACAACTCAGTTCCCTAAGTAATATCTAGATGGCGCTTTTCAAAGTTAGAACGCGCTATGGTTTCGTTTGCTACATAATCGCGAACATTTTTTATTAATATTTCAAAAACTTCTCTAACGATTTTTATTGCTAACAAACTTGGAAATTCTGTTGGTATTTACTACATGCCTACCAAATATCATCAAAATCGGACTATCGGTTCGGGTTTACCGTGGTATAAACATACATACATACAAACAATGTGTTTTCGCCCATAACTCGATTTAGAGAACTCGCTTGCTTTGCTCGCTCGGTCAATAACTCTCATTACTTTGTGTAACTAGTAGTTCGCCGTGAACATACCTCGCGATTATTATTTTCAAAACATTTTTATAAATATTTCAAAAACTACTGAACCGATTTTGATGCCTAACGGACTTGAAAATTCTATTGATATTTCCTACATGCCTACCAAATTTCATCAAAATCGGACCATGGGTTCGGCAGTTATCGCGGTACAAACATACATATATACATAAATACATACAATGTATTTTCGCCCCCAACTCGATTTAGAGACCTCGTTCGCTTCGCTCGCTCGGTCAATTATTATACATCTCTTTTTATGTCCATATATTTTTCAGTATCAAATAATGGTAAAAATTTACAATATTTTTTTACATAGTAACTAATTTTACTTTTAAAACTTAATTATTACAAAAAGCAATTTAAAAAACATGATTCTTTATATACATAAAGACTTCTTTTTTTTGTAACAATGTTATTTGTTTGCATATATGTACGTTACGGCTTGGATATGGCTTTATTGCAGCGTAAGAGTTGTATTTTTTTATAGACATTATTTTAATCAAAACATTATCATAGATAGCAAAACTTATACCAGTCACCGCTAGTCCTACTAGCCTATCCTATCCTACTTTCTACTAATATTATAAATGCGAAAGTGAGTTCGTATATTTGTTTGTTACCACTACACGCTTCAACTACTGAACCTTTTTAGTTGAAATTTGATATGGATATAGTTTGATACCTAGGGAAGGACACAGGATAGTTTTTATCCAGAAATTCCCATGGCGAGCGAAGCCCACAGGCACAGCTAGTTAGTTATAATTTACAAGAATAACAAAAGATAGCAACAAATCAAAAATATATACACGTTATGACGTTATGCATATGTCACAATAGGATTGTATAATCTGCTGTTATTCAAAAACTCTAGCTGTTTGGCATTACAGCTCGGTTTTGTAATACAGCTGAAAATCGTTCAGCTAGATCGTCCAATGTGTTACGTTTAACAAACTAGCTAATGCAAGATTGTAAATCGATTAGTTCGGAATTCGGCCAATTGTGGCTAATGCAGTGTCAGTGTCATAACAACAAAATATGGCCTCCCATAAAGTAAATTCTTGGCGGCGTTCCGGGACTAAACTGTTTTCATCGAGAGACATCGGGGGCATCGTTTGTGATTTCGGACTGCAAAAGATTGAAAAGAATAAAACAGACCTTTCGCTTGGTTCCCATATTGTTATTTCGACGCCCGCCTTCCGGCAAGATAAGAAATCGCTACGCCATTGAGTTGTTGAGTTTATACAAAATTTCTATATCCAATTACATTGAGCTGATTATCATTCTTCATTGGTGTTTTTGATGTTGGAAATTGAATTATTTTGGAGTTAAATTGAGGTTTTATTTTCATCCCACGAGTAATATAAAAATAATAAAGAATAACTATTGTCCCCTCATATATTATTTTGTTTTGTAACACAGTTTTATTCATTAATGGTAACCCTATATGTCATCTCAACGCTAGCTGTTTTGTTAAATTTGATTACGTAACTCATTGACAATCGAGCTGAACGATTTTCAGCTATATTAAAAAACCGAGATGTAATGCCAAACAGCTAGAGTTTTTGAATAACAACGGATTATACAATTCAACTGCGACACATACACTATAATACTCTGGTATTTTTCAATGCTAGCGAATAATCTCTATTCGAGAAGTCCGTGCTTTGAGCAAACCCCACAGGATTAACTGGAAACCGTGACTTTTACTACTTGTTGTGCAGATTTTCATACAAAGTCAATAGCGTTGTATTTTTCCATAAATAACAGAAGACAATGGCATATTATTTCTGTCCGTCATAAACATTTTGTTATGTGTGACCGCATACTGCGGTTCAAGGATTTTAAATAACCGACAAAGTGCAAGAATATTTTATTTAATTTTAAGTTAATTATTTATTTTGAAAGTGAATATACAACTGAATATTCTGTAAGCGTCTACCGTTAACGTTTTAATATCGAGCAAAAACAGCAAAAAAAAGAGTTTGTGTTTTAGATATTTAGTACCTGGGCGACCGAGCTTTGAACGGTTATATCTCAAACATTTACTACCTTTTTTTAAACCAGATGGACAGTCCGGCCGGACGAAATTCCAATTAGCGACCATAATATTCTGCGTGGAAAGAAAAACGCATGAAAACTCGAAAATACGCGTTTTCCCAAACATAAGACTAATCCAGATCGATTGTTTACCCCCGTTAAAACCCCATATACAAAATGTCTGCGAGATCGTTAGAGCCGTTTCAGAGATCACAGAAATAAATTTATATTGATATAAATATACAAGAATTGCTTGTTTAAAGGTACAAGATTTTATTCTATTTTTAGTATTTTTTGTTATAGTAGCAACAGAAATACATCATGTGTGAAAATTTTGGCTGACTAGCTATCACGTCTCATAAGGTACAGCCTGGCGACTGACAGATGAACAGACGGACAGATGTACAGACAGACCGACAGCGCAGTTTTAGTACTAGGGTCCTGTTTTTACCCTTTGGTACGGAACCATAAAAAGGTGCAATTTTTATTTATTAAACTTGCACACATTGTTTTGATCGATTGATTGCAATAAGTCAAACTTAACATAAGCCAATGCATTACCTATCAATACTCAATATGTCCCAAAGGCAAACCCTTTGAGACATTGAAATATTAATTACATAAATTACATATTATTTTTTGGATTATTTACAAATTTTTCTTAGACCTAAATATTAGAAAAATTAAGTTTTGCTCAGTACTGTTCGACATGGCAGCGTTAAGCATGTTAACGAGGAAGACAGAGTTAAATATAAAGCGGCCAAGTGCGAGTCGGACTCGCCCATGAAGGGTTCCGTAGTAGCAAATAACATAATATAAAAGTCTTGTAGTATGTTTTTTTTTTAATTTTTATATTTGAGTTGATTGAATGAAAGGTAAATTGCCGTTTATGATTAATGACGGATTAAAAAAAAACTACTTACTAGATATCGTTCAAACCAATTTTAGCTGATAGTTTTTATAGTAATAAACATCATATATTTTTTTTAGTTTTATAATTCCCTTATTTTAGAAGTTACGGGGGGGGGACACACTTTTTTCCACTTTGGAAATGTCTTCCGCGCAAAATATTCGATTAAGAAAAAAATGATATTAGAAACCTCAATATCATTTTTGATGACCTATCCATAAATATCCCACACGTATGGGTTTGATGAAAAATACATTTTTGAGTTTCAGTTCTAAGTATGGGGAACCCCCAAAATTTATTGTTTTTTTTCTATTTTTGTGTCAAAACCTTAATGCGGTACACATAATACATCTACTTACCAAGTTTTAACAGTATAGGTCTTATAGTTTCGGAAAAAAGTGGCTGTGACATACGGACGGACAGACAGACAGACAGACATGACGAATCTATAAGGGTTCCGTTTTTGCCATTTAGCTACGGAACCCTAATAAACAGACTAATAAACGAAGGCCTACTCGTATAAAACGACGCACTGAAATATAATTTTTCTATGGTCCATGGAACACTAATATAAGAATATTATTAATATGATTTCAGAAAAAAATTTATACTCTATAATTCCTACCGTATCTAGTCGTTATTTCGCCAAAAGGATACGCCTAGCCATATACCTAAAACTTTTTTTAACTTAATTAGTTAATAACACCAATTAAAAAAAAGTTTACCATAGATACCATATAGATTTGTACATAGATGGTACTTTGCATCTACCAAACATATGTCAAACATTTTTTTTCGTTTATTTTTGTATTTTATTTAGTGAATTTAGTCGTAGAAAAAAATTTTATGCAACGTTGTATAAGTACGTCAAAAAATGCTCGATGGCATTTCCTTACGATGCTCGCGCCTACTCGCATTTTTAGACCCTTCTTACACAACTGTTGCAAAAAATACTATTTCTTTAATATTATACAAATCTTTGTAGTGAGTAAATTGAAATAAACAACCATAAATAAAAGAAAGGCTGTCTCACGCCAATGCGTATTCGTTCAAAGTCGTCACACCTATCCCCAGGGCTGTCACTAAAAATATATGTGGTTCTAGAAGAAACAGCCCTACAGGGAACGAACTCATGAATAAGCGATTCTGTCTTGGCAATTGTAGGGTCACGTATGTTTGTTTTAAACAAGGCGAAAAATAGGCAACGTTTTTCATGGTGAAACGAGTGTATTGAAGGGGGAAAATAGAGATACGTTTATTGACTGCGTATACAGAATGGATTTTTACCACCAGCCAAAGTTTTGAAGCAATGTTCAGTCCATGATTAACTACTTTCTATTGAAAATCGATAAAAAAAATATAGTCCTCCCATATCTACTGAATCCGTTTGGCGGAGCGCTGATTAATATAGAACCCGGTTATTTGGGTGGTGGTAAAGACAATAATAATAAAAAAGTATCGTTGAGTTAGGATCCCATAACATAAGTCTTAAACTTAATTGCTAGGTCAATCTGTTTAATTTATCCGCATACCTAAATTTTACATACATACATACTATCACGTCTTTATCCCTAATGGGGCAGACAGAGCATTTTGGGTCTTGCGGTTCTATGCAGAGCCCAGGGCCGCAAGACCCAAAAGCCACTTTTAGCGTCATGGTGGGCGAGAAGATGGAAAAGCAATCAATACAGTGATGGGTTGCTAGCCGCATCGCCTGTTAACATGATTTGCATTAATGCCCATTCCCTCGATCGGCTTTTACGATCTGCGTGGGAAGAGAAGCAGCTGGTACATTCTAAGTTTTTTTATTTCTCCCAGACCAGCATGGGAGCCTATACCTATATTTTTATTTAAAAAAAAGATTTATGTGCTCACTATAGTGGCTCTGTGAGCTGTAGACCTCGCGAGTCAGTTTTTGCATCCGTCAACCTTTAAGGGTTCACATTACCCTTGTAGTTAATCGGATGAAAAAATTATTCAGACGAAAAAGTTGCGTCTTTATAAGCGTAACTAAAAGTAATATTACATTTCTGAATATTTTTTGAAATGGTAGAAATATGAATTTGTTTACATTATCAACCGTAATTCCGCAATTAATTTTTTTTTTAATGTGACTCGACAGAAAAATCTGTACAATTTCTTTTGTACAATTTCTTGTGTACGAAATTCGAATTTTTGGTGTAAACAGACAGAATGACAATCGGACAAAATCATTGTGGGCCAATCTCGAAACTGAGACGCTTCGCTCGCTCGGTCAACAACATAAATTTGTTAGATTTTAATAAATAATATTGAATATTTTCAATGGGTAGACAATAGGTACTTAATTTTACTTTAATAGACTTATAGAGTATAAAGTCAAAACAAAGTTTAATTGGATGAAAGTTATTTTGAGCTACAAGGTAAGTCGTTTACTGAATTATTATGCTAGTTTTTAAATAAAACTAGTACTATTATAATTTGTGAGTTACTATTTAGATTTAAATTAAAAGTCCATCAGCTGAAACTGATTAAATTCAGACAAAATTTATCTATTTATACTTTTCAAAGCTAAAATGTGTCGTTTCAAACTTAAGATTAAAATTTCACCACGCAGAATGATATATTTCTTTTTAATACCCCACGAGCAATGTACACAAATTTCATGAGAATTTAAAATGTTTTTGCTAGGGTTGGAAACCCGGTTTATTTATGCCTTTCGAGGTCACATTGACATACATGCGTATATCAAATGGTATTTTGTTAACACTGTATGAATAGGGTAGATTGGCAAAAAGATTTCAATGTTCTTTTCAAAATTCTTTAAAATGTCTTTTTTTTAAACGACTAAAATTTACTATAAAATTAAACATTATATTTCTTTTTTTTTAATTTAGCTCAATGAACTATGTCAATCAATACTCGAAATTAAAAAAAATATATTTTTATACTACATAATATCTATATGTAATTAAGTGAATCTGTAATATATTATTATTTAGATGCTTAGATTACACTACAGTTTTAAAGAAAATAAAAATAAGTACTCTGTATCAAGGTATCCGGTCCCTGGCTTTTTGTACAATTTTTCGGCGTGTTCGGTTTGAATATATTATACTCAGGGGACACAAAAAGACATGTAAATATTTCACAAGCCCGGCGTTTTGTTTGTTAACCTGAAGTCCCGAGATCACGTGTTGGTTTCCAAATTGAATTACACCTTTTTCTGTCAACGCACTGATGAAGTTTAAATTCCGTGTTTAAAACGAGGATTTTTTGGATTTATTGAAATTAACAATGTTTACAATTAGTTGAGAGTAAACCAACAGCTGAAGAAATATAATGTCAAAACCCTGTGCAGCTAAATTCAAAAATACCATTTGACATTAATATAATGGGAGTGGTATAAACCTAAGTTTGCCGTTCGCTTTGCAGCTCTGCGCTTACCCTGTTGGCTGGGTTGACTTGATTGAAGATCACCAAAAGTATGTACCCGGAGATGAATTCGAGGCCGATAAAACGATTGAAGGTGAGTTGTAGGTCCATCTAGACAAGAACTGGCTGTCTTAAAATCGTGCTTGCGGATCAGAAAGATGAAAATTCTTTAAAGGATACTATACTAAATGTAAAACATCCGAATTGAAGGTAAGGAATCCTTTTGATCATCTCCATGCTGTCTGTTCCTTCTATGCTGGTCTGGAAGAAAAGAAAAACTTAGAATGTATCAGCTGCTTCTCTTCCCGCGCAGATATTAAAAGCCGAAGGAGGGAAACCCATCATTAATGCTTTTCCATCTCGCTCACCATCACGTTAAAGTGGCTTTTGAGAGACTTGCTTGTTGCCCTGGGCTCTCTGCTTAGAGACGTAAGATACAAAATGCTCTGACTGCCCTATTAGAGATAACCCATTCTTGACCACCTTGCCAATTTGGGAACACTAGCTAATGTTTCTTTACTCGTTTATGTTACTCAAACTATAGGCATTAGATATAATATTAAATAATTTTATAATATACCTTAAATTGTTGTATTTTGAATCGTTAAATATTACTGTCTGAAAGAGCCTCGAGATGATATCCTATTTTTTATTATAATGACAGTATGATATACGATATCCTGCTATTCAGTCGGTGATTACAAAATTAGAAGTCCAACAAACATTTACGTACACGTTGAGTAATTTTTATTTAATGTACTTGCAGTATATAGCCAAGTAAATATAGGTGTGCCAATTTGGGTACAATGGCTACAAGTGTACTTCATATTCATACTTCCTTCATAGTATAATGATGAACAGGAAACCTAGTTTATAGGGATACTAGTACAAACAGAATTTTGAAAAGCCATTCAGACTTCACTGATAATGGATTATAATTTAATAAGCCATAATTCCACCAGAACCTTGCATTCTTTCTGCCGAAGACGAGGGTTTTGACGAAGATCAAGGCTTAGCAAATAGCTTTCCCAATTACGTTTCAGATTACATTACATTGCAGTATATTTACAATGTTGGTATCCGTAGTCTTTTGAACTCGAACAATAATTATATGTAATGACGATAAACTTTTGTCTGCTAAATGGGCACGAAAAAAAATAATAGTATCACAGCCAGAAGAACTGAGAAGTTCTGTATGGAACAACAGGAGTAAATTCTTTTTATAGTCACCAAAATTTGAATATTCAATTTCGGCGAAAGTAAACTTACTACAAAACTATTCCACTTCTTGCGAAAGTAATGACCCTGCAAAAGATTTGTCTTTTATTGGATAACATTTTTGATAAGCTGATCCTCATCAAGCTAATCAATTTATTCGAGGTAATGAGTAGGTGATGAAAATATGAAGAACAGTAGATATATTGGCCGTATACAGGTTGAGAAGAAGAATTACACCAGTTGTGTCACTTTGTGGGATCGAAATTCCTCACAATAAATGGTGTTGGCTGGTATTCACTTAGAAATATGATCGACATAACCCTGGCAAAGGTATAGCGCCTGCATGTAACAGCTAAATAGACAGGTATTTATTATTCAAGACAAACAAGTCAGACTATCTTACATTATATTATCACTCTAAAAGCTGAATCTCACCCTATATCGACTAACATTGAAAGTTTCCAATCAAACGGTGAGGTTCACGTAAGTCCCTGAAAATAACAAAAGCCGTCAGGGATGCAGGAAATGCAAGAAAATACTTTAGATAGAAAAAAATGTTTTTCGCAATTTACTCTCGTATGTGGCCGCTGTGCCAATTTGGGTACACCCCTATAATTTCCTGAAAAAATCGAAATTTTCATTTTTGACGAGATATATCTTTTATTGTGCCTACAATAAAAGATTAAATAGAAGAATTAATTTATTATTCTTACGCGTTGTTATTTTGCCAGGAATGGGTTAAAGACGTGATAGTATGTATGTATGTATATTTTTTAATGACGCAAATTAAGCAAGCTAATTCTCCGACTTGGAAAACTCGGCATTTGTATTATAAATACTTATATAAAATTTACGACGGAGGAAAAGATGAAAGCAGCACTTTTTTTTAACATAACCTAATGTATCAAAGACATTGCTGAGTTATTGGATGCAAGTACAGTATGGAGTTCTTGATCGGTAAAAATTACTAGTTACAACCAAGAAAAATAAAAATATTAAATTGAAACGAACCAATACCAGAACTTTGAGCTATTTTCTACTAAAATAGCGTGTGCAAACTCCAACTAACCCCATGTTCCGGAATCTATTACTGCTCAAAGGGCGCCCTCAAATTTTCAATATACATTCTAATGCTACGTTACAAAGAGAAATTTCGTATAATATCAGAGAGTGCGGATCTGTAGTATCTACTCTGTGAATACTGCTTCTAAGTGCTCCTACAGACGAACGACAGTGTACAAGCGACAGATCGCAACACCTGTCGCCTTAGCTACCTGTTGTCATATTATAATACTAGCCGAAGCCCGTGACTTCGTTCGCGTGGACTTTATGTCTCTGGAAAATGCTCATCAGGCTGAACAACTTTTACTAAGGCGGCATTTTTATATCTCTTGGACTGTTATGGTTCTGCATCAGGCGTTCCATTTTCCAAAATCATTTATACCCTATATGTTGCCCAGGATAGCTATATAACAAAAAAAGTTTCATTCGAATTCGTCCAGTATTTCCGGAGATTAGCGTGTACAAACAGACAAACAGACAAACAGGCATACAGACAAACAGACAAACAGACAAACAGACAAACAGACAAACAGACAAACAGACAAACAGACAAACAGACAAACAGACAAACAGACAAACAGACAAACAGACAAACAGACAAACAGACAAACAGACAAACAGACAAACAGACAAACAGACAAACAGACAAACAGACAAACAGACAAACAGACAAACAGACAAACAGACAAACAGACAAACAGACAAACAGACAAACAGACAAACAGACAAACAGACAAACAGACAAACAGACAAACAGACAAACAAACAAACAGACAAACAGACAAACAGACATTTTTTTTTAATTCTTACTCTGTTACTACTTCTCCATCGCCCCCAATAATTTTTTTGGAAATATATTTTATGTACAGACACACTTTTTTTACTATTTTATTATATGTGTGTATAGATATAGATGTAATGCTTGCGTGCGAGTTAACTAACATAAATTAAATCTATACATAGACACGGAGGAGCTCGGTGGCGTGGCGGGAGTGCGCATTGCTAGCGCTTTCGCAAGTAAAGCGACACCGGGCGTGGTCCGCACTTGGATGGGTGACCACAAGTGGCATAAAATTTTCTCGAGCTTCTCCGTGCTTCGGAAGGCACATTTAAGCAGTTGTCATCATTGTATGGCAGTCGTCAAGCTATATGTCGGATGCCTTTAGGCAGTTTGAAAAATCTGACACCAGTATTGGCCCTTACACACACGAAAAACAACAAACAATCTATACATATAGTAAAACAGTGAAAAAAGTGTGTCTGTACATTAAATATACTCGTATTTCCAAAAAAATATTGGGGGCGATGAAGACATAGTAGTAGAGTAAGAATTTAAAAAAATGTCTGTCTGCTGGTCTGTGTGTCTGTTTGCCTGTTTGTACACGCTAATCTCCGGGGATACTAGACGGATTCTAATTAAACTTTTTTGTTACATAGCTGGTAAGCCTGGGCATCATATAGGGTATAAATAATTTTGGAAAATGGAACATCTGATGCAAAACTACAATGGTCCGGCCAAACTATAAGGAATATCAAAATGACGCCGCAAAAGTTGTTCAGGCTAGTAATAAATAAATAAATAAATATATATAGGGCCAAATTACACTGATTGAGCTAGCTCCAAAGTAAGTTCAAGACTTGTGTTATGGGATACTAACTCAAAGATAATATATTTTTTTACAAACACATATATAGATAAACATCCAAGACGAAATACAATTTTAAAAAGGCCATTTTCCAACTTGCTCTGACCGGGGATCGAACCCGGCACCTCTAGGTTGCGGACTAGCATGGTGACCACTAAGCCACAGAGTTCGTCAAATAATAATAAGCACAATTAAATAACGTAATAAGAAATACTAACTAGTCAAAAAGCGAACCCTAGCTGACCAGTCCCTCCCGAAAGCACCATTCTAACTTCACGGACAGCACCCATTTGTTTATTTATGCTTCGACGACAGCCAGCGACTGTCACTCGATAGTTCATGACAACAGTGACACTGTCAACTGTCAAGCCGACTAGTGTCACGAGCTGTCGCTCCTCTGTCTGAGCCCTAGTATGTGTCATATATATAAAAACGAATGCTTCAGTCTAAGGCTTTAGTATTTGAATTTTCTTTGGCTTTCTAAAACACGAGTACTGTAGTAAAATGAAACATATTAGAACTTGGAATAATAACGCTTAATGGAATTATTACCTTAACCTTTGCTAAATTTAATTCCACGTACGAGTAGTTTATACGTTCACACTGACGAGCACATCTTGCACTAAGGTTTGAAGTTTTAAAGCAGTTGTATTCGTAATTTTTATGCTTAAATGCTTCCAAAATAAAACTGTGTCAAACACAAATTCTGACAAAAATATTTTAAAAAAAGCATGTCCAAAAAGACATTAACAAAATACGCAATTTAAATATGCAATTTTTCGTTTATTAAAACCTCTACCCTTGCTAAACGACGGCACAGACAAAAAAGCCTGATAATATAATTAAATGTTTTTTTTCGGCATCACAGATTAAGCTACCCTCGCTCATTGGTCGTTTTTTGTCCTTTATTTGTATTCTCAATGTGCGGTGCGCAACTTTGAGTTGTTTAGATAAACCCCGTTAGCTTTTTTTGTAAATAACATTTTCTATTTTAAGTTTGTATGTAAGTGTTGTTTCCACACAATCGTAAAATCTGATCCACGGAATAGGCAAGGATGTAAATAAGTTATAAAGTCGGAAGGCGACCGGTAGGAAAGTTAAACAAACTTTCCGCATTCCCACATAGGATGGCATTTGTGCGATGGCAGGCGGCTCTTCACTGACATAGCCCAGCGAATTAGCTCGTTGAAGTGGCAGTGGACGGGACACATAGCGCGACGAACCGATGGCCGATGGGGCAAAAAGGTTCTTGAATGGTGACCGCGTACTGGCAAGCGAAGCGTATTGCACCCACCTACAAGGTGGTCAGATGACCTGACCAGGGTCGCTGGAAAGCGCTGGATGCGGGCCGCTCTTGATCGGTCATTTTGGAAATCTTTAGCAGAGGCCTATGTCCAGCAGTGGACGTTATGCGGCTGAAATGATGATGATGATGAGGCGGCTCTTCGTATGACTATAGCCAAATCATTTAACCCGTTTCGGCTATTTCTTCTCCATTTTACAAGGTCTTAGGCATCCTGTGGAACTATTGACATGCATTTTGGAGAAAAAAAGCAGGTAGATGCACCCCGGGCACCGAAGCAGTACTGCTGAGGATGCAACTGGGAACGCGCTGAGGTAAAAATGCATAGAAAGTTTATGTAGGTGATCCATTTGTCCCATCTCTGCCCGTACAAAAGTTTGCGCCTAAAAGACATAGGCCCAACGAACTGTGTATGTTTTAATGACCGTTTTATGTCATTCAAGTAGGCAGTAGTAAACAGAGTGGAACGCTTTGATAAAATTTCACGTATTATTATTTCAAGTAATAGTTTTATTGTATACCTTATGTTTTAAACAATAAGGTTTACATTGTGTTTAATGAATCTATTAATATGTTAAATTTTAAGATAGATATAATTTAATTTTGCTTTCTGAAAATAATGTCTTCTTCAAAAATGTATTGTAATAATTTTTATAAATTCATTGAATATGTAAAAGTGAGAAAGAATTATTTTCAGACATAGTAAATAACTTTGTATACTCTAAAAGGCTAGACTAAACTAATGCTAGTTTTTAGTCCTTTAAGTAGTAGCAAAAAAATCCTATTTAGTTAAAGTAAAATGTTCAAATCATTTTGTTTCAAAAACTTTAGAAATCGATATCAGTCAGTTAGATTCAGAATAATAAAACTCAGGACGATATGTTTTTTTTAATAACACACCAGGATCCGTACCGCGAAAGAAGTCCCCCCGGGATTATAGCATTTTTTTCATATTCCAGAGACAGACAATAGACTTGGATGCAGAACTTCTTTAGAAGCGTGGACTCTAGTTTATACACATTAAAAAATCTAAAACCAAAACCGAATATTTGTATTACATTTTATCGCAAATGCAACTGAGATTCCCTGGTGGAATAAAATGGAGGAAACCTAGTCGTAAGTAATTGCGTATTGTTTTATTTTTTACGCATCTTACTGGTCTCCACCATATCTACGCCTCAAGTATTTCAGTTATGTAATTTGAAAATATGTAGGACAACCAAAGTTTTCTAAGCATGTTTTCACCGTTCATGATCAAAATCAAAAACTATAGTTCTTAAAACAAAACAAGTTAGTAATATAAGGTTTAATAAAATATACACATACATAAATACTATCACGTCTTTATCCTTAATGGGGCAGACAGAGCATTTTGGGTCTTGCGGTTCTATGCAGAGCCCAGGGCCGCAAGACCCAAAAGCCACTTTTAGCGTCATGGTGGGTGAGAAGATGGAAAAGCAATCAATACAGTGATGGGTTGCTAGCCGCATCGCCTGTTAACATGATTTGCATTTTTGCCCATTCCCTCGATCGGCTTTTACGATCTGCGTGGGAAGAGAAGCAGCTGGTACATACTAAGTTTTTTTTTATTTCTCCGAGATCAGCATGTGATAGTAATATATGGTTTAATAAAATGTACTGATACTAAACAACTTTCCCCAAAGAACACGTATCAAAATATGAAATGTAATTTTTGGCCTCCCATACAAGTTGACCGATCAGCTGATCCGAGTTTGTATGGAAAGTCAAAAAATATTTTTCATATTTAGACATATGTTCCTTGGGGAAAGTTGTTCGCTGTCACGGACTGGATTTACCTTTAAAATAGTTTAAGTATATTTTTTGACCCAAATAAAATACAATGTCATATAAACACTATCAAAACTATTTCGTAAGTACATACAAGTATCAGTCATATAAACCGCCCTTCGTCGTTTCCCGTGCAAAGGTGCCCAAAATGCTGGCAGCATTGCCGCGCTGGATCGCAATGGCTATCCTTTGCACGAGAAACGAACCTGAGCGGGAGTCACCAGTCTTTTCTACAATTCTGTGCCCTATCTCGCCGATCAGGCTCTTAGCATCAGCACCCCAGCAGCCCATCGTTTCTACCGCCACGGGGACGAAGCAATAATGCGGCTCCAGAGCCGCGTACTTCACACGCTTTCTCTCCGCTGCGTCCTCCGCAGCTGGGGCTGCCGAGCCGATAGTGCGGCCGAAGTGGCTGGCCGCCACGGTGCTTTCGTATTTTTTAACCCTGTATATCATCGATTTATAATCTTCACACACTATCACACTAATGTTATACTTAAAGGCGAAGGTGAGTGTATGTTTGTTATTCTTTAAGCGCAAAGAGATTGATGAGTTTAGATGAAGCAAAAGAGGTTTGTCAGGATCGTAGCAAGTGGAGGTCCATAGTCTCTGCCTGCCTCTGCGGGAAACAGGCGTGATATTATGTATGTATATATGTATGCAAACGGGCGGACCAATTTTGTTAATGTTTGTTGGAATGTTTATGAAGCTGACACCCTGGATTAACACATAGGCTATATAAGCGTGGGTAAAACCGCGGGTCGCAGCTAGTTATAATACCCCTGTAACTTCTAAAATAAGAGAATGATAAAACTAAAAAAATATATGATGTGCATTACCATTCAAACTACCAGCGAAAATTGGTTTGAACGAGATCTAATAAAAAATTTTTAATACGTCATAAACTAAAATTTTAAGAAAATTTAGTGTTCATATAATTTATTTTTCGTCTAAATAAAAACCCAACTACAATTAAAATACACTATTATTAAAACATCGATCAAAGTTACAAGGAACAACAAGAACTTTTATTTTATGTTACTTGCTGCTACGGAACCCTTCATGGGCGACTCCGACTTGCACTTGGCGGCTTTTTTTTACCTACATCAAGTGCACCACATTTTAACTCAGTCCCTCGGAACGATAGTATTTAAAAAAAAATATTTGACGAAATCATTAGCAGTTTAAGTATTGGAGTAGTCACCACGTAAAATCTGTTTTATCTTTGGATAAGTTAAATAACGTAAATGGTAGAAATAAAATCTTTCGCATTTACAAAATAAAAATAAAAAAATTCTGAAATCGTTCCGAAATCTTAACTATAAATAATAATAATAAATAAATAATAGTAAATATATAGGGACAAATTACACTGATTAATTACAAAATAAGTTCGAGACTTGTGCTAAGGGATACTAACTCAACGATACTATATTTTATAGCAAATACATGTATAGATAAACATCTAAGACCCATTAGAAAAAGGCCATTTTTCAACTTGCCCTGACCGGGGATCGAACCCCGGACCTCTGGGTGGCGGACTAGCATGGTGACCACTACGCCACGGAGGTCGTTAGTAGTAACTAGATACATGATTTGCCTTTTATGGAATGGGTTGGTTTTTAGGCGGCCTATTGTAATACTGTATACGTAATTAAATTAATTCCAAAACGATTTGTTTTTAAATATATAACTGTAAGTTTGATGTTTTTGTTTGGAATATACAACTATATGCCAACATAAAATCTGAAAGCAAAGCCGAATACAATGTTTTATCGCAAATGCAACAGAGATTCCCTGGCGGAATAAAACGGAAGAATCCCAGCCGTAAGTAATTGCATTTCGTTTTATTTCTCAGCCGTCTTGTGTCCGTATCTCAAGAATTTCAGTTATGAGATTTTTAAATTTTCACCTTTTGTAGGTTAATCTGAATATTTTTGACGGTTTTCGTGATTTGCAGGAGTTAGTCGCGAATGGTCTTAAATGCAAATAGTCTATATGAAAACTCGTCTAAAACGCAACTCGGAACTCGTTTAAATAGCAACTCGTCTAAGTTGCAAGTAGTCTCAAATGTTATTTTGACTAAATGGCAGCTAGTCCCCTATGTTATTATGTCTACTGCTGAAAGTGGTCTAAATATCAATTCATACGAAATGCAAGTAGTCTAAAATGTTACTTTACCTAAAATGCAGCTAGTCTTAGATGTTTTTTAGCCTACTACTGCAACTGGTCTAGATACATATACGTTACATACAAGAGCGTGCGTCTATGTCATTGACTTGATGATCGGTCTAGCAGTTTCGTAGCAAATTGCTGTGAAAAATAATCTAAATGCCTAAACCCTTTGGAAGAGTCGGCAACTGCTAGTACTATCAGAGTAAAAGTAAGCTTGCCATTCTTTTTTCTTTAGATATATTTGAATAAATGAAAAACACATTTATCCCTTGGGGGAGGCCTGTCCAGCAGTGGACTTCCAGTAGCTGATATGATGATGATGACATTCATCCCGAAAACATTTTTTACATAAAAACTTATTGGAAGAACCATTCATTTTCTGCTGCGCTGCGCGGGCTTCCAAATCTGTCCAGCGTCTTCATATCGGTGAAAATCTAATAAAAAAAGATCGCGACGAATTGATATGCGATATAAATTCAATCTGTAGTATGACTTTAATAAAAAATATTGTACTTTATTATTTTTGGCGTTATTTTCAAAAGAAGCTTAATATTTATAATTTCAACTCTATAGACGTCAACAAAAGTTTTAATTTTAAAATTATAAAGTATGGCGAAGATGCTCTTGTACTGCAACCCTACCTCATCGAGTAGTAAAATGTGACATATCTAGGGTGTTGCATATTAAAAAGATAATACTTCTGTTCTTTTCATTGAAAATATATTGCAGTAGTATTGTTTTTAATTTTCTCCTGACAGTATTGACGAAATTTAGATCACCTCATACATAGACAAGTTTCGGTTTGGACCACCTGATACTTAGACAAGTTTCAGTTTAGACCACCTCATATTTAGACTAGTTTTCGTTTAGACAATCTTATAATTGTGACGAAATTCTACTTTAGACCACCTCATTTTTGGACGAGCTTAATCATAAGACCACTTCCCATTATGACGACATGCGGTTTAGTCAATCAGCGTTTTAGACGAGTTGCTACATAGGCTACTTGAGTTTAAGACCATTCGCGACTAACTCGAAGAATTTACCAGATGCTTTTCCTTTCAAGCAAATTGTAAAAGCCATGCTTAGCGAAACGCCAAGCCTAAGCTGGAAAATAAAATCAGAAATTAGACTACTCTAAAGTTGTTATTTGTGCCAAGAGGACTCATACCGAAGAGAAGTAAGAGCCGTAAAACCTTTACGGAACACAGGTTCAAAAGCAGCATAACGAAATATGCATACAAGTACCCGTAAAATATCAGTTGGTCTAAGTTTAAAATCATCCAAACTTGGTCCAACTCCAACAGAATCAAAGTCTTTTAAATCAATTTCTTTATTGCACCGCTTTGTCGAAGTTTATCATGCCTAAGATTCTTATGACCTTCTAGATTGCTAGATAAAGTATTCTTATTCACTTCTAATTTAACCATGAGATTATCCAGCAGGAGCTGGTGTTGTGGTGGGCCATAAAATCCCAGAAATATTTTGCGGCAGCGATCCCTGGGCCACAACTCAATAAATATTACAACTCCGGGGTTTGGCCCGTACACCTCGTGTACGGTTCGTATCCCTAAGCGAGCAAAAACCATGGAATGTCTTATTTCTATGTATCTATTTCAATTCATCACGTATGCAGACTTTTTTCCTGTGTACAAAACTTTTGCATAGCACTTTTAGAATATAAAACAGATAAGGTTCCATAAGAATTATAAAGCAAAACTGTTTTTTTTTTAACTTGTTATGTCACAATATTACAGGGCAAAGGCCTTCTATTTGTTCTTTCAATCGTCTCTGTCACTTTTTATATCCATGCTTCGTAGACAAATTAAAAGTTAGGCACTTTAATCAGAGAGAATACGAGAATTAAATTGATGTAGATTTATTTTAAAGTGCATATGATTTCTAAGATTAATAAGATTGATAAGAGTCTTGACCTGAATTTGAAGTAAAAAACTGCGGTTGCATACTGTAAAGTAGTTATCCTTTGTAAAAACTCATTTTTATTAATATATATTTTTAACAAATAAATATTTTTGTAGTATTTATGTACTGCCGAAGCAAGTACACTTTAAAATAATAATAAAAAAAAAGTGAAGTAAAATATCAAAATAAAGACACAGACTCCTATTACGTTGAAGGGTTTTTTCATATAAATCTTACTGTTTACATGCATAACGTCACGTATTTTTCCATACGGGTAGGAGGCAGAGACTATCCCCACTTGCTACGATCCTGAGAAATCTCTCTTGATTGCTTGATCTGAACTCAACACTCTCTTCATGCAAGTCGGCCGGTTACTTGTAGATACATTATCGTCATTAGGTCTTTTGGTCTCCACTGCAGAAGTACGAACTCCTCTGTACTACCAGAGCCATACTTGGCATGAGCAGCCTGAGGACTTTGGCCTACACTCTCCACGCTGGCCAGGTGGGTTGGAGAGGTCTCACTGACGTTTATAAGCTTTATTTAACTTGTATTTCCTAACTCACCTTCCACGACATACACGGGAGGACTTGGAGTGGCCCTTTTCTGCTCTGCCGGAAACCACAGGTACATCTTACTTCATATTTTTTAGTCAAAGTTACGAAAAAATAAATTGCAATAGTTGATTATTGACTCCACACATTTCTTCGTTCCCACCTGATAACCGAATAACAACCCGGTACAATTTTACTTATTCAACGTCAATTTATTGCTTTCATTCGATACGTTTGTTCGGTTCATATCTAAGTGGAGTTTAGAATTAAGATGGCCGGCTAGACCTTGTAAACTATTTACAGCTAGACCCTAGGTCAGGTTTTACAGCCAGTTTCGCTAGAATACTAAAATGATTCCGAATGAGAAACATTGTTCTATTAATATTTATGGTGGAAATACTTCTGGTAAAAGCAAAAAAAATCTATGTCTATGGGTAAAAGTGACACTATAACGACAACAGACTTCTATAAATAAGCGGCCAAGTGCGAGTCGGACTCGCCCATGAAGGGTTCCGTAGTAGCAAATAACATGATACAAATGTCTTGTAGTATGTTTTTTTAAATTTTTATATTTGAGTTGATTGAATGAAAAGTAAATTGCCGTTTATGATTTATGACGTATTAAAAAAAAACTACTGACTAGATCTCGTTCAAACCAATTTTCGCTGGTAGTTTTCATGGTAATAAACATCATATTTTTTTTTTAGTTTTATCATTCTCTTATTTTAGAAGTTACGGGGGGGGGGACACACTTTTTTCCACTTTGGAAGTGTCTCTCGCGCAAAGTGTTCGGTTTAGAAAAAAAATATGTTAGAAACCTCAATATCATTTTTGAAGACCTATCCATAGATACCCCACACGTATGGGTTTGATGAAAAATAAATTTTTGAGTTTCAGTTCTAAGTATGGGGAACCCCTAAAATTTATTGTTTTTTTTTTCTATTTTTGTGTCAAAACCTTAACGCGGTTCACATAATACATCTACCTACCAAGTTTCAACAGGATAGGTCTTATAGTTTCGGAACGAACGGCTGTGACATACGGACGGACAGACAGACAGACAGACATGACGAATCTATAAGGGTTCCGTTTTTGCCATTTGGCTACGGAACCCTAAAAATCGGCTTTAAATGTTACAAACTAAATTTCAAAAGAAACAAAACTTAACGAAATATGATGAGATAATTATTATGAAAGACAAAAAAATGGTTTTATGTCCAAGTACTTATAATACAGTCATGTTCCATTTAGTTGGTACACGAAAAATAAAATTCTTATAATTTTGAAATATTCTTTTCCGTAAACACTGACTAATCTACTAAATTTCCTACAAAATGTCATATAAAACCTATAAAAACTAATCTATAAGGTATTATTTAGATGTAGCTTTTAGTGTTGATGGACTTAATAAAATAATATATTTTTCACCGAGTCACAACCCTAAAATTAAAAATGAAAGACACCACCAATTTTGCTATTTCATTCCTTCAACCAAGACCTAGTAACGATAAAATTTGCAAAGGCATGCTCGGAGCTTTTAGCATCCAAATAGGTGAGGTAGGCTGACTGCATTTTACATGACCTTAAGAGGCGTAGAGAAGTTATCTAGTCTCTTGTGTATTATTACAAGCTATTTACTCCGTCTCCCATGCTGGTCTGGGAGAAATAAAAAAAAACTTAGAATGTACCAGCTGCTTCTCTTCCCACGCAGATCGTAGAAGCCGATCGAGGGAATGGGCAAAAATGCAAATCATGTTAACAGGCGATGCGGCTAGCAAACCATCACTGTATTGATTGCTTTTCCATCTTCTCGCCCACCATGACGCTAAAAGTGGCTTTTGGGTCTTGCGGCCCTGGGCTCTGCATAGAACCGCAAGACCCAAAATGCTCTGTCTGCCCCATTAGGGATAAAGACGTGATAGTATGTATGTATGTATGTATTTACTCCGTCACCTGTTCCGTTGTCTATTGGTCTGTCTGTAATCAAATCTTGCAAGTTAAATTGGATCCACTCCATAAGTATATCACGTGACAATGCAATATTATCATGACATGGGGCTGATCTGATGTTGGAACTGGACATTGGCTATACGAACAACCTAAAACTATCGTTAACATTTAAAAAATAAAGATAAATTTAATTGGTACAAATTTACAGGAGTTACATAATCCTACTAATATTATCAATGCGAAAGTGAGTTTGTATATTTGTTTGTATGTTTCCACTTCACGCTTCAACCACTAAACCTATTTAAATGAAATTTGATATGGATGTAGTTTGATACCCATGAAAGGTCATAGGATAGTTTTTATCCCGAAATTCCCACGGGGAGCGAAGCCCACGGGCACAGCTAGTACTTCATAATTTAAAACAGTTTTACACCAAAAATATAATGATGTGTAATTTTATCTTAGTTATATTTTTAAATATGGGAGTTGACCTATGGTAGTTTTGTAAAAAACTTGAGTCCAAGAGTCTACATTTGCAAACTCGACTTTTAGTTTTGCGTGCTTGCTAGACTAAGACATTCACAAGTCAGAGTCGAGTCGAGCACGAGTTGTCGGAGCCCAGACTCGGAATCGAATAAACACTCGAGTCTAATTAAGAACTCCGAGTCACAGAACCCAGTCGAGTTTTCAAATAAAAAAAAATTCAAAAAATTCAACTCAACTAAACTGTTACAACTAGTTACAGAGCATTACAATCATTCAAAACTTTATTAAATATTAATGATGTAGTAATACCTACAAATAAACAATTATGATTTTATGAGCGCAGTCCATAATCAGACTCCGAGCACACAACAGAGTCCAGCACTTATACCGAACTCGAGTCTATTATGGGAGCTTGAGTATAACTAGCACATCGAACAGTGGAGTCGCTATTTATGAGTCGAGTCTTGTGATTTACAGTCGAGTAAGACTCCCAGACTCGAGTTTTTTACAACACTAGTCTATGGGGTATAATCTACTATGTCACACGTATACACGATGTATTTTCATAGGAGATCAACAATACAAACGAGATAATTGCGCGATTGATTGGCACTGGCCGTCTCTCAATCTGGTGCATGGTCGCTCTGCGGTCAACTTACCTTAAATTAATAGCAGATTGTCGTCGATACTGACACCAATGAGTCTTAAGTGATCTGTTTACAGGATCACAGTTACAGTTTTTTCTGTTGAGCAGAGAAACAGGCTAAAGGAAACAGAGATGAAAGAATTGGTCGAGTGCGTGTTGAGGCACGCATAGTGTATGGTTCCGTAGTTGCAAATGCCAACGTTAAGTTCATTCCACTACAAAGTATAAAAACTAATTTTCTGTTAAATTTGTATGACTTTTCGTGTACATTTTATAAGTGATCACCTATATTTTTTTAATTTGTAAATTCTTCTTAGCTCTGGTAGTTGTCCATTAAACTTCGTTATAAATAATTCTACTGCTGTGAATTTTTTCACTTGTCCATATTATAACCGTTTAGCAGATAGGGCGGGGAGGACATTTGACTTTAACAAAAATATGCACTTTAAAATCAAATTTTTGAGAACGGTTCCCTAAATCGAAACATGGTGTTTACAATATTTGAAGGACCTAATCAAAGATACACCCACACAATGGATTACTCAAGAAAAGAAAAATACATCTATGGGATCGATCCTAAAAAATGTTTCTTCAAGCTTTTATTTTACCACTTCTTCAGCATGTTTAATATGCATACCCATACCAAATTACAGCGCTCCAGTATTTCTTTCTCTGAGTAAAACCGCGGATGGACTAACAGGCAGACATTGTGAAACTATTATAGAGGTTTCTTGGAACCCTAAAAAGGGAGGAAAAAGAGACCTAGACAAATTTGAAAAAAAGAACTATTTTCTAACTTTCCCTGGGGATCGTACCTGGAAATTTTGTGTTAACTTATACGCCATGGAGGTTATTAATAAAGGATAACTCAATTTACTGTACTATTGCAATCTCAAATTACTTCAATACTAATTAGGACCAATACGGGGCTGATTGATATGACGTCTCTCAATCAGAATCAATAGTGCATGATCGCTGTGCGGTGAACCAATCTGGAATTAATAGTCAATTGTCGAAGATACTGACACTATATGTCTATTTTAGATAGTGTAAAAATAGTGTAATATTAAAGGAGAAGAAGAGTTCCCGGCAGAATAGAATAGAACTATTCCAAGTTTTCCCTTGGAGGAAATACAAGCTAAACAAAGCATTTAAACATGAATAGGATCTCTCTAACACGTCTGACCAGCGTGGATAATGTAGGTCAAATCCTTTGGCTGCTCTGCTCAAGTATGGCTCTACAGAGAGGGTCGTGCTCCTGCAGTGGAGACAAAAAGACCTGATGATGATGATTAAAGGAAAACAAACGTTCACAATTATGTACTCGGCGTGTGGTTTCCGGCAGAGTAGAATAAAACCATTTCAAGTCTTCCCGTGGAGGAAATACAAGCTAAACAAAGCATTTAAACATGAATAGGATCTGTGCAACACGTCTAGCCGGCGTGAATAATGTAGGCCAAATCCTCTGGCTGCTCTGCCCAAGTATGGCTCTACAGAGAGAGTCGTGCTCCTGCAGTGGAGACAGAAAAGACCTGATGATGATGATAATACGTGCACAATTATGCGACTGAATGATACGACTACTCTTAATTAACATCAATGGTGCATAGTCGCTATGCAAACTGTCCCGAAATATTAGCCGATCGTTTACAGTACTTACACTGATATTTTATATGTCATCTGTTTAGTCGTTTCTATTTTTTCTATTACCATAGCAAAGAGATAAATAAAAAGAAACTGCTGTTTATTTTACCTATCGGCCCTAAACGTACACGATTGCGCGATGGATTGATACGAAGCTGTGACGTCTCTCAATCAACATCAATGGCACACGGTCGCGGTGGAATCAATAGCCCAATGTTGACTATACCAACTAATACTGAAGTGTATTTATGTAGCTAATACATACGATATTCCACTGATATGTCTTTATGTGTGCTTACATAAAGATTTACCTATCAGTGATATCTTCATGTATAAAGACATCAGTGTCAATTGTCGATAATCGGACAAAATGAATTTGCCGATTCTAAACATATCTCTATTACTAAAGCATAGAGATAAATCACACTAATATTCACGCGCAAACGCCTGGACCAATTTTGATTAAATTTGGTACGCAGGAAGCTGACACCCTGGATTAACACATGGGCTACTTTAGTGGCGAAGCAGCTAGAGGATCATCATCATCAGGTCTTTTTGTCTCCACTGCAGAAGCACGACCCTCTCTGTACTACCAGAGCCATACTTGGCCAGAGCAGCCAGAGGACTTGACCTACACACTCGTCGCTGGCTAGACGGGTTGCAAAGGTCTCATCAATGTTTATAAGCTTTGTTTAGCTTGCATTTCCTAAGTCGCCTTTTACGACATTCACGGGAGGACTATTCTACTCTACCCGGGTACCACACGGCAATACAACTACTAAGCAAACTAGTAAAGGATAAATCAATCTAAAGTTCAATATATACGATGTTTTGTCAAAGCAGTAGAACAATATAAACGTGCACAATTGCGCGATTGATTGATATGACGCTGTGACGTCTCTCAATCAACATCAATGGCGCACGCGGTGGAATCAATAGCCCATTGTCGACGACCGATACTGAAGTGTATTTATGTAGTTTAAAAATAATTTATGAATAATGAAACAGAAATTGCTTTACCCGAGGATTGGTTCTGGTTTGCCCTCTGGGTTGCGGAGGTCAGACGGCAGTCACTCTGTGTAAAAACTAGCAACCTCGTCAAATCTCCTTGGTGACATAGCGGACCCCGGGCCCTGCATTACTGCTGAGGATGCAACTGTGAAAAGCCACTCATATCTTTGCCAAAAATTGACATGGTGGGCATCTTTTTCGCGCTACGCTGGGCTAGATATTCTTCATCATAGTGAATTCAATAGAAAAAAGTTACAAAATCATTAAGTTACAGAACCTTATTTATTTCAATAGCAAAGTTGCTTTCTGTTATTTTAACCTTTGCCATTATAATATTCGTATTATTTTCAATAAGATAGTCACATTCCGTTTTATTATAAATCGCAGTCTAACTTTGTCACTAGGTTTGAACCATTATCCGACCAGATCAAGTTACGGCAAGACATCTAGTAATATGCCATCTAAAATAATCAACTTGATTTGGTTGGATATTGGTCTAAACCTAGTAATTACGCGTTTTATCATCATCATCATCAGGTCTATTAGTCTCCACTGCAGGAGCACGACCCTCTCTGTAATACCACAGTCTTAATTGTCTAAAGCAGCCAGAGGACTTGGCCTACACTCTACTCGCTGACCAGACGGGTTGGAGCGGATGCATTTTATAACAAGGCGGTTTTAGTGTAATAATCGCATTTATTCCCATGCTGTTCTGGGAGAAATAAAAAAACTTAGAATGTACCAGCTGCTTCTCTTCCCACGCAGATCGTAAAAGCCGATCGAGGGAATGGGCAAAAATGCAAATCATGTTAACACGCGATGCGGCTAGCAACCCATCACTGTATTGATTGCATCACGCCCACCATGACGCTAAAAGTGACTTTTGGGTCTTGCGGCCCCGGGCTTTGCATAGAACCGCAAGACCCAAAATGCTCTGTCTGCCCCATTAGGGATAAAGACGTGATAGTATGTATGTAATCGCATTTAGTGGGATAGTGGGCGTAAAGATGGAAAAAGGGAAACAATATAAGTATAGTAGTGGGTTATTAATATAATGAATTGAGACAATTTAACGCTGATCTTGATATCTTCAATCCAAGTTTGTCTTAATTTAAAAGGTCACTTATTGCTTCATTAGATATGTAAACTTTATCACAATTACCTACCTATCTGTTTTGATGACTTACCTGCACTTGCTTTATGTATTGTAAAAAATATTGTTATATCTTACTTGCTCTCATGTATTTATTTGGCCATGCTGTGGACACTATAGTGGATTACAGACAACATAGAACAGGAGAGATTAAAAATTTCTCCTGTTCTTTGTTGTCTGTAATCTTTTTGTGTGCCTTATGATAAAATAAAATAAAATAAAAATATAATCCGCATCGCCTTTTGATTTATTTCATGATTAAAATTCTCAAACAATTCCTTGATCGGCTGGTACGATTAACGCAGGAAGAGAAACAACTGGTAGGTATATTAAACTTTCATTTTTTCCTGACCAGCATGGTTTTATTATCCGCCAATCAGGAGAGGTTCTGTGTTTGATTCCCCGCTACAGCCAGTTGGTAAAAAGACTTTTTATTACGGCAAATTAATAAATAAAAAGTACATTTTTGATTGTTTTTATTTCGTTTATTTCTTTATAAATTACACTAAACCATTACAAATGTAAAATTAATCTAATAATACAAGCATTTTCATCACAATTATTTCAGACAAAAAGAACGTTCCTTTTATACTTTAGTAGAATAAACTAGAATAACTATGTTACTAATTTTGGTACTTACTCTATCACCAATTTAAAATACAATGCTTTGATGTATTTATACTAAGATATGTTGAGAGAAAAATGGTCAAAAATAACATTGTCATAGTTCCGAATAGAGTTCAAGAAACGGGAAAAGAAATCAAGAGCGGCAAACAACACGCTGGGAGGGTGACATCAAAAAGTCGTGGGTCCAATTTGGAGGAAAGTGGCAAAAGACAGAAAGATATGGAAATTATTGCAGGAAGCTTTGTCGAAGGACAATCTGTTGCAAACTCTTGAGGTACTGACCGAGCCTTTTAAAATTTAAAAACTAAGCAATAATATCATGGTTGCAGGCACCTGGATGAGAGCAGCACAGGACCGAGATTGGTGGCGTAGACGAAGAGAGCCCTATGTTCAGCAGTGGGCGGAAGAAGGGCTGAGATGATGATGATGAAGCAATAAAGGCTATTCGCTAATAGGCTACTATACTATTCCTACACCTAGTGCAGTAAAATAAAAATGAAACAAATTGTGAGATTTTTTCCGCTCAAGCCGTAGGCGATGGTAATTAATATTTATAATATGAAATAACTTTCTGTACTTCTTTATGTGTAATATTTACTTGTTTAAATTCGTTAAATACGTACGAGTACATACCTGTATGGAAGATTTAAAAAATTGTTTATCCTATTGTACAAATATAGAATAAAATTTACTTATGCATTGTCTTTTGATTAATTTTCCCTCACTTTATCTCTGTTTTTAAAAAATTATCACCACACAAATCGAAAAAAACTAGCTTCATATAGTTTTTGCCGTAATATACTTTCATATTTGCTTATAAGGTTTTAGATCACCAATTCGTCTTATGATACGTCTTATTCGTGATATGGACCAACACATTTCTAAATACATAAAAATCGATGTGTCATTACCCCTATTGCCCAAAACCATTAATGATGCAACTAGACTTCTAAGTGTCATTTAGACCATTGAAATTACCACAAGTGGTTTTCCCCTCTTTATTTTCTTCGTTAATATTCCTGGGCAAGGGTTCAATGCATAAGAACATTTTTAGGCTGAATTTACCATTCTGTCGAGTCACCTATGTTATTATTCTAGCCAAAGCTTGTGGATCTACCCAGCATGATAATAGCGAAAGAGATGAGTCAAACGCACTTTAAACTGTTTATATCTTTATCTCGCCATTACGCTTTCTCAGCTGCCTTTTCTTTGTCTTCTCCAACAATAATATGCATGATAATGGCGACCCAAAAGTGCCAAAACTCGTTCAAAGTTGAGAAAAAGTAGCCGAAATGTGGTTTTACGACTTACATAATAATTTAAAAGCGATGTAATTGGACTACACACATTTTATCAACTGCTTATTCACAATGGGAGCAGGTATAGTTAATTTGTTGAAATAGGGTGCACCCCTTCGGCATGCCGCAAAGGCCGCGCCTTTAAAAAAGCCTATGCACTTTTGTCTATACGCCGACGGCATTCCAGCCAATTGAACGAATAGACTATATTTTCATAACTACTATTGCTTACTACCAACCTAACAACCAAAATACTAATCTAACTCTAATTTCTTAAATGAGCCAGACATTCGAGTATATTCGTCGTAAATGCTAGCGCCTGGTCGTTTCCTTTCATCTGATATGAGTTTGCTGAAGTCCAGTAGGTATTTCTTCGTTTTGTCGCTTCTTAACTCCTTTTCGTACATAACTGAAACAAAAAAGATATAAATAAGTTGAATTCTATCGTGAGTACTCTGTTTTTCTACGTAGTAAAAAAATATTTTCATTGTAATGAATTACAAAATTTGATACTTTTCATTTTAATATTTTTATTTTCATATATTTTAAGCGAAATAAAAGTTTTTTTTTGCAGTCAAAACTTGTTGGAACACAAACTTTACACAAAAAGATTTTGGAAAATGGAACTTTGGTCCAGCTAAACAACGAGAAATATAAAAATGACGCTTTAACAAAAGTTGTCCAGCCTGTTGAGCATTTTCCGGAGACATAAAGTCCACGCAAACAAAGTCGCGGGCTTCGGCTAGTATATGATAAACACGTTATTTCATTGACCTATAAAGTCTCACAGTATAATTTATTTCGAGTCCATCAAGCGGACGTGAGCGCAACCGAAGTTTCATTACGTCGGTTACACTGCGCATTGCATAAGCTGTGGCCGCGTACATAATTAGTTTTAGTACTAGTATACGCGAACTAGTTTATACTTGCACTTATCTAGATCAATAAATTATAGTGAACCAACAAAAATGATGTGAAGCAACAGGAAAAAATTTTATGGTAAAATTCAAACTGATTTTTATACAAAATAAAATTAGATGAAATGTAAATTTTACAAATTAACGTTAAATGCTACAGTAACATAGCGAACTATTTATATATTTAAACGCCTGTATCACTGTGCTTACATTGTTTGACATATGAGTAAATGATTGATTGTTATGTCAAATGAAATTAGATAAAACGTGGGTTATACCTAGTGTTAGAACAAAGGTAAAATGAAAATATGACAAACGAACAATAATAGTGTTTGTAACATATTAAGAAGGTATATCAATGTAATGTTTTAATATACAATGGATAGAGCAGGTCGACATCATATATATAATAGTGCATTTTTAACTCCTGTAAAAAAAGAGGGGTGTTATTTATAAGTTTGATTGACAGCAGCTCTCCAACGGATAAACGGTTTCAATGCGGTTTTACGTAAAGGCAAGTTTCCTGACGGTGGTTATTAGCTATGTTTAATAGAAATCGGCACTGTGGTTCAAAAAATATGTAGGGGTAATGCCTGAAAATTAGGGATTTTTTTTAAATTACCATGGCAAAAACAAAACCCTGATTTTCAACATTCGTTAGTATAGCCTCTCAATTATCCATTATTCATTTGAGGAGTAACACACTCCTCAGACGAATAATTGAATTATTTATCTTTAGACCAAATAAACTGAGCATTCACCCTGACCATGACTTTAGTGTAATTTTCTAATTTGTAATAAAAAGTTACCTTTAAAATCTTCCATTGAAGGTAAATCACCACCGTAGTCTTCTGGTAAGTATTGTTTAGGTAAATGCTTATGTAACTCATGAACTGACTCGTGGACCATCACTCGGTCCATGATTTTCGGTTTGAAGAACTGTTTCATGAAATTGAGAACTGTTTGGCCCAGCGTGGAGGCGTTGAGGACGTGGATAGCTGCTATTCGGAGACCCATGCCATCCTGAAACGAAAAGAAAAACTTATGAAATTAACAAGATCATCATCAGCAGGTCTTTTTGTCTCCACGGCAAGAGATTGATCCTCTCTGTACTACCAGAGCCATACATGGCTGACCAACGGGTTGGAAAGGTCTCACTGATGTTTATATGCGTTATTTAGCTTGTATTTCTTAAGTCGACTTCTACGACATCCACGGGAGGACCTGGAATATTCTACTCTGCCGGAAACCACACGGCCAACAAGCATATTTAAAATCTAACATATCGAATAAGTATAATGTATGAATGGCGGCCACGTACTCCTGCTAGATGGTCAGACGACCTGCGCAATGTTGCAGGAAGGCGCTGGTTGCAGGCCGCTACCGAACGGTCGTTTTGGAAATCCTTGCCTATGTCCAGCAGTGGACTTCCTGTGGCTGATATAATGATGAATTTACCTGAAATATATGGGCAGTCTTCTGCATCGTGACCGGGTTGGCTCTCAACACGTGGCCGAGGCCCACATCCTTGATGTCCAGCACCCAGATATCTCCAAGCATGTAGTCGTAGGTAAGTCTTATGTCGCCGAGCTGGAAAAATAATATAAATTTGTACAGTTAGAAATAATGTAACGTTATAGAGTGATTTTTTAACCGCCAGCACATAATTGATACTCGTATAATTATTACATGCAGAACAGTAACTCCTAAGACCGCGCAATGTGAGTCCCCGTTTCCCGTCCCGCACCTCTCCCCCGTTCTCGCCATGTGGAGGGTGTTGAGTAGGAGAGGTGCGGGGACGGGGAACGAGGACGCCTATTAATTCTGAACCACCAACCAAATTTTTTAAGAAATTTTCTTTTATATTGAACAATTGCTTTACAAACAATGACTGAAAAATGAAAAAATTGGCTTTTCCAAACAAATCCACGCTCAGCTAAACAGATTTGCTATAGAATTTTTTTTGTTGTCAAATGGACTAAAGTTGCTCCAAAAATTTGAGTGAAGTCCAGAGGAAAAGGCCACTGTTGCATACTATTTATTTACTAGTAGTTCGCCGCGAACTTAGACCTCGCGATTATAATTCGGCTAACTACTAATTTAAAAATCATCTTAAATAGGATTTTGACATTTCTAACACAATTCAGTTCCCTAAGTCACACCTAGATGGCGCTATCCAAAAAGTTAGACCGCGCTATGGTTTCGTTTGCTACATAATCGCGGACATTTTTATTAATATTTCAAAAACTACTGAACGGATTTTGATGCCCATTGAACTTGAAAATTCTATTGATATTTCCTACATGCCTACCAAATTTCATCAAAATCAGACCAACGTTTTGGCAGTTATCACGGCACAAACATACATATATTCATACATACAATGTGTTTTCGCCCCCAACTCGATTTAGAGAATAAATTATTTAAATTAAAAAAGCAATAAATGATTTGTAAGGCTGACATTTCGTTTAGATCATGGAAGTTATCTATTGCTTCAAAAAACTCAAATCAAATACGGGCAACGAACTTGGACCATCTAAAACGAGCCTGAACTTTAGTTATGTATTTTATGACAGTTTTGACCAACAATCCAATAAAGCTTGGGTGTTCTTCGCTAGACAATCAAGCATCTAAAAGTAAGAGTGAATCAAGCATCTAAAAGTGAGAAAGAAAAGTCTAAATTAATATAATGAGCCTAAAGCTTGTCACAAACAGTAATTTTTACTGACTTTTATTTAATGTACTTGTATCATATATGTATCTTTTACAAGCTTTTAAATAACTTGCAATGTATCTTGTATGTATGAATCTATGATTAATGTTTGTTTAGGTAAAATGCCACTCAATTTTCAACCAGTAATGCTCAACCGAGTTAACTGACATTTTTCATACTTGTGGATGTTGGATGACAATAAAATATTAAAACATTTTTTTCAAGATTTTATTTCATTACTTTTTCGGTATAATAAATATACAAACCCATACCAAATTACAGCTTTCTAGTACTTATAGTCTCTGAGTAAAACCACGGAAGGACAGAAAGACAGACAGACAGACATGGCGAAAATATAAGGGTTCCTTGTTTACTACGGAACCTTAAAAACAATTGGATTATTGTAGTATACCTATGTATATTTATTATTATTATTTATTTATTAGCACACTCAACAGATCACAATAAGAAAACAACTTAAGTATACAGATATTAGAGCCGTTCTAGTCTGCAATCCTAAAACAAGTATGCCTAAAAGCTATACTAACAAAGTCAGAAGCTAGGGTACACTGAATACAATAATAAAAAAACATAAAAAAGGGATAGACAATAGCAAAAAAAAATACGTCAACACAAAAAAGAAATCAAAGATTTATAAATGCATGTTATTGATATTGACACATTTCTAGGTGTATAAGTATTTGCCGCTGAAACTTATAAAGTGAAAAGTGAAAGATATCAAAAATGGTTTAAGCGCTTTTTTATTTTAAAAGCGCTTGTCGTCGTCAAGTATATGTATGCTAGGTGGTCTTACAACCAAGGTCAATGCTCAAAACAGTGCGGAAGTACAGCAGAAAAAACTGGAAAGCAGACTAGGCTTTACACAATTCGGCTCATTCGTTAGATTATATCTGTTTACCCCTTGGTTGACTGGAAGAGAACACTCTTAGCGTCAAGTCCGCCAATTGTAAACAATTTTAATTGTCAATCAATAAAGTTTTAATGAATAAATAAATTATACCCGCACTACCTAATTTCCCATCACTATTTTTTTTTCTGTATAGGTTGCCTGGAAGAAATTGCTTAGCGATAAGGGCACCTTTTGAGCATTTCCTAGTTTTTAAGATAATTATGTGCTGTACTTTATTTTGTGCAATAAAGGCTATTGTATTGTATTGTATAAATAAGTTATTAAAACGTATGGTATATGTACTTTTTCTTTTCTATGATTAGCAAATAATTACTAATATAACGTGCATTAAAATTCGCGAGAAGTCATGATCAGCTATGATTTTTAACCAAAGGTGAAGTAAATCACCTCCACCTCGAAACTTCGAAGCGCTGTGTCTTTTTGATTTTTTACTATACTTTGCTACAGGTACTTTGGTACAGGCGCAGAAGTCAAAATCTAGTACTGTATCCATGCACAGTATCCCGTCTACATTTCATTCAGCGCTAAACTTACGTGCCGCTATTTCTAACCAAAAATTATGGATGTATTGTTTTTGGATAATCTACTAAGTGAAATCATATATTTTTACCCCGTCATTCCAAAAAACGTGCAAAAAGAGATGTAGATGATGATGCAACTGAGCTTGTCCTAGTATATTTGGCAAAAATATAGTATTTTACGATTTATAAGCATGACAATATTAAGGATACCTATATAATTTCTTACCATAAATGTGTTCCTGAAGAGAATATCAGTGTTAAACTTGCCAGGGTCGGGTTCAATGAACTTGAACACTGACACTCTATTGCCTTTATATAACTTCGGCATGGCCGCTTGTCGCCTGAAAAAGGACGAATTAAAAATTAATTGCTTTTGCGATATTGAAATACTTAGATGAAAAATATTTTCAATTTTAATATTGAAGTTATTGCCTCAAAAGAAATACCTAATTGAATACTATAATTAGCACTTCTATTAATGTTTTTGTTATGTTTTATACCTGCACCTAAGAAAAATAAACAACATAGTTATAAGTAGCGGCACGTAAGTTTAGCGCTGAGTGGAGTGTAGAGGGGATACTGCGCACGGGTACAGTATTACTTTTTGACTTCTGCGCAACTTCTGCGCTTCTGCGCAAGGTCAGCGCTAGAGCTCTGTCCACATTAACTTTAAGTATTAATTTAATTGTGAGTTGACGTCCTTGGAGAAAAGGTGCAGTGCAGTTTGTTACCGCTTCTTCTGCACTAGCGCTTTGGAAGCGGTAGTAAACTTAGCTGTAAGTAACTATTTGACGTCAACAATTGTGCAACAAAATAATGACGATTATTAAGAGATATTATAAATATCCTATGATAATAAAGATAAAAAAAAAGAGTTTCGTGCCGCTACCTGTAACTATATAAATAATTTTTCAAAACTAAAAAACTACTTCACCCCTAAATTACACAACAATTTTTGATAAATTGTATGCGGGACCACCAAACAATTATGCATTTCAAACAAAAACAAATTTCCAAGTGTCTTGTAATAATCGTCCTGGCGTCTTTGAATATTCGGTAAACATACATAAAAACGCGACGAATTGATAATATCCTCCTTTTGTTGGAAGTCAGTTAAACACACAGCTTTTTTATGTATGTAACGCGATATCTTGGCCATGTGTTGTAAACCGATTTTGTTAGTTATTTTTGTGTTTAAAAGCCTTTGGTTAGTTTGGTAAAGATATAATGAAGAACTTCGAAGATATGAAATAAAATCCTGAAAGATACTACAGGTTATTTTTTATTAAAAGTAAAATTATGATATTCTGCATTAACCCTCACGCATGGTATCGCGATGGCGGCATATTAAATACTAACTCAATTCAACGTATATATTATTTATATATAAGCCCTTTTTAAAAAGAAGAAAAACAAATTTGCTGCTAAAAATAACCTAGAAGTGCAATAACAAAACTGCAAACCAGTATCGCGTCACGTGACGTCAATCAGGCAGAACAAGATCTTTGACGTCACTACATTTGTCGTTAAGTACCTGTAATAATTTCCTTCTCAGCTGCTGATACCTCTGGCATACTGGTTTCGAAAGATATATACAGATCAAAAAAGGAAAAAAAAACTGAGTCCTTATTGCTTTTCGTTGAACAAAACTTTTGTTTAATCATTTTGATGAATATGTTTAAACAAAAGTTAATAGACTCAGGTTGTATGATCGACTTTGAAAATGAGGTATTATTAACTTAGAAGGTTTTAATGACCAGTTACACATTTTTAAAGAATAAAAAATATGATTTATTATATTTTTTATTTCAACATTTCTTATTTCATTATTAAGTTTGAGTACGTTTAGTACTGTATCTCGAATAGCTAAAAATTGTTTATATGTTTATTCTCTAAAACTTAAAACATTTTACGATAGGTAACTTCATAGATTTAGAAGGTATAAGATGGATATAGAGTATTGTAAAATGTGACCAGAAAATATTTCTGTGTAACTTTTTATGGGTTATATTTGTACCTACTACACAAACTATGGGTAAAGCGGTACAATACCATCTTTCCAGTATAAGATAACTTATAAATTAACATAGTTTACAATTTGGAAAATCAAATTTTCGTGTAACGATGTTCGAGCCAGGGTGACATGTTTTGTATGAAAACTTGTCTCATTGTCAAATTGATGCTATCTCTTTTGCTCTTATGAAGATGACACTTATCATATTATCTGTCGCACTCGGCTAGTGTGGTCTTTTCACTCAGTAAAAAAGTTCTACTTCTTTGGGTAACTTAATATAATAAAATATATACTTACACAAACGTCCATATATTTCTGTCGTGATTGCATAGTTCTTTCTCTCGGTTCTGTATAAGTTCTGGAGCAAACCCTCGGTATTTGTAGAGGTTGTCGATCCTCTGCTTGGTTTTTTCCAAAGATCCTTTGGATATGATAAGCATCCTCTCTACGATTTCGCGAGCTGAGAAAAAAAACATATAAGTACTCTATCGCGTCTTTATCCCGCCTCTTTAGGCTGCAAGTCTAAAAACCGGCCAAGTGCGAGTCGAACTCGCGCACGAAGGGTTCCGTACTATTATGTATAAAAATCAAGTTTTTTGTATGGAAGCCCCCTTAAATATTTATTTTACTTTGTTTTATATGTATATTTATTATAGGAAAATAAAATAAAATTTAACTTAAATTCAAACTATACAAACTTATTAAAATTTAAATTAAAACTAAAATTAAAACTAAAAATTACAAATTATGTAGTCCCACTAATATATTACCCCTTGGCAACGTGGCCAAAAGGCTGGCAGCATTGCCACGGTTTGTTTTTAGTATTTGTTGTTATAGCGGCAACCAAAATATATAATTTGTGAAATTTTCAACTTTCTAGCTATCGCGGTTCTTGAGATACAGACTGGTGACAGACAGACAGACAGACAGCGAAGTCTTAGTAATAGGGTCCCGTTTTTACCCTTTGGGTACGGAACTCTTAAAAGCCACTCCGACATGATTTAGATTTTCCCCCCTTATTCCTTGGTTCTCCACTCGTTATACTTTTTTTTTACTTTTCTCGCAGACCAGCTTTGAAAGATTAGTTTAATGTTATTAAATTATTCCCTAAGTAATACAACTTCTAATACCAAGATGCACATAGTGTACGGATATAATATGAAAAAATATTTTTCCGCAGGAAGCAAAATAAATAAAATTATTATAATTAGGATGGATAATATCATTTTTATATTGATGAAATAGGATGTTAAGAAATAGTAAGGTAGGTACGATTAGATACTTCTTAAAAAAATGCAGGTAAATTAGGAACGTAGGTACTTAATGTTTTGATGTAAGTATACATCTAACTTTCTATGATTTTAAAGATTTTAGCATATTTTTTATTTATTTGCTAATAAGCTACATTAATAACTTGTATAGATTTTACTATTTTAGCGCGAAATTTTAATCTGCATTTTGTACAAAAGATTGTTTTGCTTCCCTAGAAACTCATATTGGGCCTTAAGTCCGTCTGTTATATTTTTTATTTAGTTTAATAAATAAATAAATAAACTTGGACCAGCTGATTTGAGATTGTCCACATTAATAGAAACACGCAACTTTGTTGTACCTACATTATATAGGGATTTTTTCGAGTCATTTTAATACTGAGTTCACCCATAAAGTTGCAATATACTTACATAATATACAAATTATGTAAATTGTACATAAAAACTTACTGATTCCAGCTTCAACCAAGTGCGGCTGTTTTTTGAACCATTCCAAAATGGCATCGATATCATCTTGTATCGTTGTCTCTTTCAGCCCCAATTCTTTTCGAATCTCCTGTTTCTCTTCCTCGGTGTACGGGTATAAAGAGTGCTGGACGTCTTTGAAAGACATCTAAAACAACAACAACAACAAAAACCTATTTAATAGTTTCCAATATGTAACATTTTGAAAAGAGAAACTAATTTAGTACCGGTTGATCGGTTTGGAAACTATAATGAAATAAACAGACACATGAAAACTCATCTCAAATTTTGACTTGATACCCCTCTTTTGGGTTCGTCAAAACTGCTTACAAGTAAATTGTTCTGCAAGTTTTATAAATCTATTTAGACTATGCTTCCATTTTAGTATAAATTATAATCTTAAGATATTGCACATATCTGGGCATATAACTGGTTTCCACAGTCAAAATATGAACTTGAAATATAATATTGTGTATTATATCATCATTATGGAAACTTCTATATTCTTATATTTTCTATCCAGTTCATAATTTTTGTGTCGGAAACAAATGACAACCCTACATACCTAATTGCAATTTCTTTAAAATTATTTTTTTTACCGAAATCTGACATGTGGTCTCAAAAGAAAAGCTAGATAGACTACGTTGGTATTGAAAAGTCTAGGGTAAGGGAATTCTTAATTTTTTAGAGGTTATACAAATTTATAATTTTTTAGATGTTATACAAATATATAATCATATAAACGAGTCGCAATTACGCAAGTAGGTACCTATATATTTTAGTTAAGATAATAGTTTGTAAAATTTCAACATTATTTTAAAAATAATGCTTGGCCTATGCTATAATCATAATTACAATAATAGATAATAGTAGCAAAATGGCAATGCGAACGAAGTCACGGGCAAAACCTAGTTGCGAAATAACGATGTGATGAAACGTATCTCCCATAGTTAAATTTAAACGTACATATGTGCTTGGCGTATGTAAAGATTTTCACTTGAGGGCTCTTAGGAAGGTCAATCTTGCACAACTGAACTAACAAACATTTATGGATTCATCATGAGTGGATTTAAGGATAAGGTTTTTGTCGGAAAATAAACAGATATAGATGACTTCTTTATTTTAAAAATTATTAAAATATATGCACTTCCTGTGACCTTATGGAATTAATAAACAACAGTCGCGTGTAAAATAAACAATTCAAATTTAGATCAGCCGAAGCAAAAGCAAATTGATTCTTAAAAAATATATGTGGGACCAATAGAGAAAAGCAAAAAAGTTTCTAACGAACACTTAATTATAAACAGACTAGCCGAAGCCCGCGACTTCGTTTGTGTGGATTTTATGTCTCCAAAAAATGCTCATAAGGCTGAACAATTTTAGCGTTCATAAAGAGACAAACAAACATTTTTTTTAATTCTTCTCTCCATTGCCATAATTTTTTTCTTGGAAATATATTCTATGTACAACATTTTTCAACTGTTTTATTATATGTATAAATATAGATAAAACAAACGCGCAAAATAAAAATATATCCTAATTTTTTGCAGTAAGTTTAATATATATACATAGATAAATGATGTAGAAAAAGCAATTTACTGTTTTTGTAGTTGTGGGCAGGGCAAACATGGTTGCATAGTGGGCATAGCTCGCCCTCGCCCTTACCTTGGCTACGCGCATGCGCACACGCATGTTTACCGAAACCCTATAATGTGTGTTAATATTTACAAACCACATACATTTAAAAACTCACCTGGATATTGCAATATGAAGGTTTAATTGATATACCCAAAACTGGTCAAGGTGTATGACCAATTAATGAACCTTGGCAATGATTTGATTATTAAGCATTAGGAAGTAGTTTCGCATATTAAATGATACTATATTATGTTATTTGAAAACCGGAAGAAAAGGTCACAGATTTGCATGCACATTACTATTTACATAATTTTGGATTTTTATGATAAAAAAACTTATTAACTTCAGTCCTAAGTATAGTTTTTATTACTCGATTGATTGAAATAAATATGAACATTTTTACTTTATTATACAAAATTAAGGTAACCTTACTTGCTACAATTTTTGGTGATAATTTACAATGTTGAGGTAAAGCGAGTCGGCACTAAAATTGATGAATTTTCAGGAAGCCTAGTCAATCAAAGGAATCGGATTATCTTCAAAAATGCGTTGCTTAAGGCAGAACGAGATGGAAAATTACTGAAGCGGCCCTCTAGCCGACACAGGGAGACAAAGGAAAAGAAGTCAAAAGAACTAAATTAAAATAATTTGATTTTGGAGCTGAGATGTAATATTCACTTTACCGTAGAGTTTGAACAGCGAAGTTTGGGACTATATATAATTTCAGAATAAAAGATTGTACAAAGATATAAGTTGGAAAACATGATGCCTTTCATAATAAATATTCATCTATCACCCAAGTGGTGGATGTTGGAAGGAGGAGTGCTAGACTAAAATTGGACTGGAAAAATCTCCTTTGCCGGGTGGTTACAGAAAGATGGACTCACATAACGACCATATGGATTCCAGAAAACCTGAAATGATCAAATGGAAAGCCTAGATCAGACAAAGGGACGAGCTGTCCGCTCTTGACAACGATTGAAGTGAACAAAGATCGAAATAGCTGAAAACAACAGAGAGAGGCCTTTGCCTAACCATGGAACCAAAATGGTTTAAAATATTTTTTAAATCTAAAAACAGACTTCAGCATATCAAACTACACAACCGATTTTGATAAAATTATGCCGTTTAGAATAAAAAAAGATTTTTGCAGGCGTCTTCAAGTACCTAATCCGTTAATCCACGAAAATACATTAAAATATATATATATATATATACATATACATTTGAAACGATAACCTCCTCCTTTTTTTAAGTCGGTTAAATAGGACTGGAAGACTTCTTGCAAAAGAAAATTTCAAAATTTTCCGAAATTGTAAAATTAACCAAATAATATTATAAAAAAGTAGAGGATTATCTTTCTGAAGATTGGATTTGACTTTAAGTAGTTTAAAACTTCAAACTGAAGGGAGTGAACTTTTTTATAAGTTGACCAAAATAAGGGGAGGGTGCAGCAATGGAAGCAGGGTGAAGTCATTATCTTCATGAGTGGTGAATGATTATCTATATATGTATTTGTTATAAAATATAGTATCGTTGAGTTAGTATCCCATAACACAAGTCTAGAACTTACTTTGGGGCTAGCTCAATCTATATATTTATTTATTTATTTATTATGAGTGAAAGAGGTCAGATAATTTACACTTTATTGATGTGTGAAAACTCATTAGTTTTACACTGTTAGATTGTTGGTTGAAGGAACGTGTTTTACCAAATGAGGTATTTGCATGATGTTATTTTAAAGGTTACACATTCTGAACTCACGCAAATATGTATATAAAATATTTTAAAGCAAGCTTGTGAACACTATATTGGAATTCAAAAATATACACTTGGAGTTGTTGGTGTTGAAAGTATACTTACATTTTTTTGTACATAAAGTAAGGTTCTGAATAAAAATGAGAGTATATACTCTTTATTTTAATATTATATATATATTATCTTATATTATATTATATTATATTAGTTTCATTGAGCCGTACAATCCGTTCATGTCCCACTATTGGGCAAAAGCCTCCCCTCTTTTCTTCCATAACTTTCCAATCCTGTTCGAATGCTTAAATAATTTGAGCAGAAATAAATTAATTTTGATCAATATTTATTTCTACTCAAATTATTTAAAAATAAAATTCTTCCTCGGTTTATTCATTTTTTTATATAGTTTTTTTTTTTAATTTCTAGATTTTAAATTAAATATGCACAATAAATTATTAAACTCGTCTAAATATTGCCACTAATAGTCCTGGCCTCTCACCTTGCGCAACAAAACACAAACACTAACTACACGACTGTTTCTATAAGCACTCGAAGAACTTTTAATCAAAAATCTGCGAAAAGGCTGAATATGTATCGGCAAAACAGGTTGCGAGGCCTCTAAACTTTATAATAACTATGTAAGGCTTCGGTTTCTTTGACGCGGTACAACAGAGCGCTACATAGTCAGGATTGTCTTTTATACAAATTGATTAAACAGTTCTGTTGCTAAAAGAATCTGATGGGATCAATATTGCAATTTTACAAAATATGGCAGTGATATCAATATCAATCATCATCTTTATGTCTTTTTGTCTCTACTGCAGGAACACGACCATATCTGTACTACCAGAACCATACTTGGCCAGAGCAGCCAGAGGACTTGGCCTACACTCTCTTCGCTGGCCGGGTTGGAGGTCTTATTGATGTTTATAAGCTTTGTTTAGCTTGTGTCTCCTATGTTACCTTAAACATCCAAGACCCAGGACAATTTGTATAAGGCCATTTCCAATTTGCCCAGACCGGGTATCGAATCCGTAAATTTGTAAGTAATCACAATTTTTTTTAATCTTTGAAAATAGTTATTAATTTAAAAAAAAACTGATTTGATCATCAAACTATATTCTACCTAATTAATGTTATATTAATTAATGTTAATTTTTGTGCAAGAAATATGCACATACCTACAGTAAAACTGTTTGTACTATTGGAATTATATTAAAACGCTGTCGCTAGTCAATCATATAAATATTATATGCTCGATGGTCTTTATTAAAATATACATAAATATTACGTTTTTAAACGAGTTTATCTATACTTTTTATAAAAAAAATAAATCACTGTGCCAGTAGCTCTGGAAGCTAGTGTGTTCTTTATAGGACCCAGAAAAAAAAAGTAGGCAAGGTTATATTTACGTTAATATTTATTATATATTTTAGTAATAATTAAATGTTTAATTAAAAAAAAAAAAAAAAACAGCCGCCTTCTATTTTTTTTAAGAGTTTCTTCTATATCTCCAAAGTTCTTCATCATGTCTTCACCTAATTAATATGGGACTAACTTGGAAGTAAAGGCTTTCAAACAATAACCGGCCAAGTGCGAATCGGATTCGCGCACTAAGGGTTCCATACCATTATCTATAAAAAATCGCGTTTGTTGTATGGGAGCCTCCTTTTATTTATTTTATTTTGTTTTAAGTAGCGGCAAAAGAAATACATAATTTGTGAAAATTTCAACTGTCTAGCTATCGCGGTTCTTGAGATACAGCCTGGTGGCAGACGGACGGACAGACGGACAGTCAGACAGCGAAATTTTATAAGGTCCCGAATAATAAGGCCCCTTTTTATCCTTTGGGTACGATATCGCGTAACATACGTACAAAAAAAAAAACGACGGTTTGCACTCTGGGAGTGCCGGCAGAAGTGAAAACTTGAATATTAACGTTGTGCATTTTTGATATTTTGGAATGGTTAGGGAATAATTTTGCAAGAATTGCTTTAATTATCAGTATAAAAGTACTCTCATTTATGTGGTAGAATACAATATTTATTTATTGGGCTATCGTACACAAACATGACTTATTAGCACGCTGTAACATAAACACACACGAACATTCGCGCAAGCGCCCTGCGCCGTCTTAAGAATTTTCGATCAGGGTCACGTGTCCTGACGCGAGTTTTAGATTTTTTACCCATTCCAAAAAAAGTACACAACGCCGCTAAAGAAGTTTTCACTTCAAAAACATACCTACAGTCGAATTGATAACCTCCACCTTTTTTGAAGTCGGTTAAAAATATGCTACATCTGATTCCTAACATGTCAAGTAGGTATTAGAAAGAAGAAAAGGGACAAAAGATGTTTTTAACTAAAATAGGCTTACCAAGTTGTTAATTGTTATGACTTAGGGTTGGTTGAAAGTTTTGCAAAATTCGCTACCAAGAAGCTTTTGGTTTTCATAACAATAATAAACGTAATTAGCACTGAAACGTTAATGTCCCATATACAAAGGTTGAAGAAGTGACGTGTTCGTTTGTACACAAAGTACTTAATACGCAACAAAGATTTTTTGTCACCTGCAAAATGGACAATTACCTTAACCTCTTTCTTACTTAAGTTTTGCTAGATAAACGTTAGTCTACATTGGTATCAATATAAATTAGATTCTGCATAGTTTATTACTCAATTTTAACTTTACTATACATTAAAAGCAAGGTAGGTAGGCATCTGGCATCAGCTGATTTTATGTTGTGTAATAATTTTTAAATATAAAAGCAGGCTTTAATCCAGAATTAAACAACCGCTTTTGATAACTTTTCTAAGGGACCACCTGACTATATCTTTTCAAACAAAAAAAGAATTTTTGTTCTTAATCGGCCCACGCGTCTTCGAATAATAGGTGAACATACATAAATTTTAGCGGAGATGCGTTTATTATCAAAACTGATCGCGCAGCACAATTGCACACACATTTATTAAAACTAAATTTAAATAAAACGGCCCTCGAGTCCAAGACCGACCGCAGTGCGAGCTCGCGTACCGATTGACATCCAACGACAAACCACAAACCATCATAGAGCAAGTCTTGAAGGAGGCCGGCGAGCGCGCTGCGGGCGGCTTAGCTCCGAAGAGGTTGGCGATGTCCGACGTGGTACATTATCGTCCGCTATAAAATCCTTTTTGGAAATCCGTTAATTATACGTGATTTATACTAAATTAAAATTTTATACATCCTAGAGTCCTAAACTACTATTCCTATGTTATGTATACTAATCTTAACAAAGTTTTTATTACTAACAAATGATGGACTACTATTGTCTGGATTATCTGAATTAAATGTATGCCTGTTATGTTGTATAAACTTTTGACTGGAAGGGAATAATATATCAATAGTAGTCAGATTTTTTCAAAATAGTCTTCTTCTTATCGTGTGTGTTAGTGACTAACACTAGTGTCAGAGTTTTTAAACCGCCTTAAAGGCCTCTGACATGGTTTAAGGTAACGACCAATGTCAAAGACAGCGACCGGGACCGACGGCTTAACGTGCCCTCCGAAGCACGGATCATCTTACTTATTAGACAATCAAGTGATCAGCCTACAATGTCCTAACCAAACTAGGGCAACAACACAAAGTCCGCCCCGCCGGGAATTGAATCCGCGACCTCCGGGTATGAGCCGGACGCTCTAACCACTACACCATGGAGCCAGTTAAATAGTGAAGCATTCAAAATAGTGAAGCCATATTACAAAAAAACCTGAATCGACATAATCAAGTTCATATAATTATCTTTTATAAGTATTTAATAATTTATAAAAAACAGTAAATTCGACCTGTAAAAGAGTACAGGAAGACAGCTGGATAGCCGGACAGCTGGACAGCCGGAGAGTCAGATACCGGGACACCTGGAAATCCGGACAGCCGGACAAGACATATAAAGAGACACTTCGCTCGTGTATGCTTCATGTTCGCTCGGCCTACATAGCCTAGCCATATGAATAGAATTTTGTTGTTTCACAATAAAATCTTATATTATGTTTGGTATAAATTTGATAATGTAGTCAATTCTTTACTTATAGCTCGTATCCACCTTAACCTTGCACCATTAACTGGTCTCACTAATTAGGAAAAACACGGTCATAAAACATTTAAATTTGCAAAATCATTTGTCATCACGTTTTTGTACATGGTTTTAAGAAATATTCAGTAAAAGAATATTAATAATATATAATAATGAAATAAATGTTAAACTCGTTTGTAAAGTTACATTTAACTAGTAGCTTAAACAGATAATATGAATTAAACATTTAAGAACTCGTTTGTATTAACTAGAATTTACGACCTTTAAGTGCCCTAACTGATTTCTAACAATATTTAAGAAGAATAACCGGCCAAGTGCGAATCGGATTCGCGCACTAAGGGTTCCGTACCATCCATACTTATATATAAAGCTGAAGAGTTTGTTTGTTTGTTTATTTGTTTGTTTGTTTGTTTGAACGTGCTAATCTCAGGAACCACTGCCTCTAGTTATTTATAAGAAATCGCGTTTGTTGTAAGGGAGCCCCCTTTAAATATTTATTTTATTTTGACAGAAATACATAATTTGTGAGAATTTCAACTGTCTAGCTATCGCGGTTCTTAAGATACAGCCTGGTGACAGACAGACGGTCAGACGGACAGACAGCGAAGTCTTAGTAATAGGGTCCCGTTTTTACCCTTTGGGTACGGAACCCTAAAAACCGAAATAACGCACTCCGGGTTCTAAAGCAGCACTGGCTTCTACTGGGGATGCAACTTACGCACTAAGATGAACATTGACGGACTGGCCACCTCTTTGAAGGGCTAGCTAGTACTGCTCCCATTTGAAATAAATTATTTGAAAGGAAACAGAGACATCATTTAAAATGTTATCTTGATCAAGTCCTAGATAACCTTTTAGAGTATTTTGTGAACCGAGAAGCTTTTCTACGCACATTTGCGAAAAACGACCCCTTTTGCCCAAGCACTGGACTCCGAAAAATTCATATATGTAGCTCCTTAAGTAGCTATGTATGGGTGTTTATTTAATGATTAATATTATTTTAGATTAATTCCATGAAATAACGTTTCAGGTTATTTCATGGAATTAATCCATCCAATAACGTAAAGTTTATTCCACGGAATAAACAGTGATTTTTTGCAGTGTGCACAAAAATCACTGTATATTGTTGAAAGTTTTTATAAATAAATACTTAAAAGCTGCAAGAAAACATAAAAAATAGAAGTCTGATTATTATCAAATTTGCACAAACTGTTAACGTATGGAAGTACGGATGTTGGCAACGCTTTCACGGCAAAATGGATAGAATTAAATTTGGCTCGCATTACCTGGATTGACTTATAGGTTACTTTTTATTTCGGTAAAATTTAAGTTTCCGATTGTTAAAAATTAGTTCACGCGGGGACGCTGCGGGCATCAGCCAGTATATATATGTAAAAACTTTAAGTGTTGTCTATTAAAAATCAAGCGTGACCATCAAATAACCGGCAAAGTGCGAGTCGGACTCGCGCACGAAGCGTTCCGTAAAAAAAAATAAGTTTGTAGTGTGTATGGGAGCCCCACTTAAATATTTATTTTATTGTGTTTTCAGTATATTTTGTTGTTATTATGGCAACAGAACAGTCAAGCTATCACAGTTCATAAGATAGCCTGGTGTCAGACAGATAGACAGCGGAGTTTTATTAATTCATACATACATACTATCATGTCTTTATCCCTAATGGGGCAGACAGAGCACTTTGGATCTTAATACTCTAAGCAGACAGAGCTCAGGGCCACAAGTCTTAAAAACGACTTTAAGCGTGATTGTGGGCGAGAAAGTGAAAAAAGGAATAAAAATAGTGATAGGTTGCTAGCCGCATCGCCTATTAATATCAGTACCTGGGCGACCGAGCTTTGCTCGGTTACATCTCAAACATTAACTAATTTTTTTTAAACTTGTCTAAAAACAATGCAAAATAAAAAAACATATATAAACTTAAACATAAAAAAAACAAAAGTAAGTCACCGAGTGGGATTCGAACCCGTAACACTCTTTCTAGCGGTCGCTATCCATAACCACTGAGCTAAATCAAGGCGGTCGCGGCGCGACGAAATTAGCGACCATATTCTGCGTGGAAAGAAAAACGCATGAAAACTCGAAAACACGCGTTTTCCCAAACATAAAACTAATCTAGATCGATTGTTTACCCCCGAAAACCCCCATATACAAATTTTCAGCGAAATCGTTAGAGCCGTTTTCGAGATCACAGAAATTTATAAATAAATATATATATATACATACAAGAATTGCTCGTTTAAAGTTATAAGATTCCGTTTTCGTCCATTCCCTCGATCGGCTTTCACGATCTGCGCGGGAAGAGCTGGTACATTCTAAGTTTTTTTTTCACCCAGACTTCCGTGCCAGCTTGGAATAAGTCTTAGTAATAGGGTCCCATTTTTACCCTTCTTCTTCTTATCGTGTGTGTTAGTGACTAACACTAGTGTCAGAGTTTTTTAAACCGCCTTAAAGGCCTCTGACATGGTTTAAGGTAAAGACAATGACCAGGACCGGCGGCTTAACGTGCCCCTCCGAAGCATGGATCATCTTACTTATTAGACAATCAGGTGATCAGCCTACAATGTCCTAACCAAACTAGGACAACAACGCAAAGTCGTTGCCCCCGCTAGGAATCGAACCCGCGACCTCCGGGTATGAGACAAACGCTCTAACCATTACACCACGGAGGCAGTTCTAACCCTAAAAAGTACACACGTGATTTTGCTTTTGGAGTGCAGTTTTCCAAACCAGTCTTAGTTAATCGAATACACAAAATCTAACCCACGCCACGTGTTGCACAACCAAAGTCATTGTTTGCAGTCATGTTGTCACGTAATATACTAGTTTATATTATTTATGTATATGTTGCCACGTATATTACATTTTATATCCGTAATAAATCGAACCACGGGCTATACAGATAACTATAGTATAAAGAAATTAACATTACAGTCAAAAACAAAAATAAATCGGCATTTCCATACAAAAGTGTGCAGTCGCCCGGGCAATTTGAATGGGAATGACGATTTTTTGTTTGTTTTTGACTGGATTTTTATTATCATTATAATTAATACATACATACATACATACTATCACGTTTTTATTCCTAATGGGGCAGACAGAGCATTTTGGGTCTTGCGGCTATATGCAGAGCCTAGGGCCGCAAGACTCAAAAGCCACTTTTAGCGTCATGGTGGGCGAAAAGATGGAAAAGCAATCAATACAGTGACGGGTTGCTAGCCGCATCGCCTGTTAAAATGATTCGCATTTTTGCCCATAATTAATAAAGTGATATATTACAGCCTGTGGTTAATTGTATTACGGTATGTCCCTTCCACGTTGCACAGTTTAGGGAGTTAGAGCCAGTAGAGCTCAATTCCATGTTAAGCAAGATGGTGGTAGGCCTGAGATGGCAAATGGTAATCAGAAATAGTGACAGAATTATACATACTGAGGTTGTTATATATATATATATAATGTTATATTATAATGTGTAAGTATATCGTATTGCTTTTTGTGCCGCATAATTTTCTCTGTTTATCCCTATGGTTGAGTGGAGAAAATGCTTTTAGCATTAAGTCCGTCATTTGTTAAAAGTATATTTGTACCTTGGAACAATAAAATAAAATAATTAAATAAATATAAACGGGGCTTAGCACAAACCTATTTGTAACGTCTAACATTTCTAAAATATCGTTAACACACTAGCTGAAGCCCGCGACTTCGTCGCGTCGACTTTACGGCTCTGGAAAATGCTTATTCATCAGGCTGAATATTTAATATTTCATATAGTTTAGCTGGACGATTACAGTTCTGCATCAGGTGTTCCACTTTCCAAAATCATTTATATCTTATATGTTGCCTAGGCTTAGCAGCTAAATAAAAAAAGTTTTATTCGAATCCGTCCAGTATTTCCGGAGATTAACGATACAAACAGACTAATAGACAAATAGACAAACAGCCAAACAGACACACAGACAAACATATTTTCTAAAAAATTCTTGCTCTATTACTACGTCTCCATCGCCCCCAATATTTTTTTGAAAATATTTTTTTTATTATATGTATAGATATAGATTAAAAATAATTTTGATGTAATATATATACTATACTTACTTACATTAATAATGTATATGTCGCAGTTGGATTGTATAATCCGCTGTTATTCAAAAACTCTAGCTGTTTGGCATTACAGCTTACAGCTCGGTTTTGTTATACAGCTGAAAATCATTCAGCTAGATCGTCTAATGTGTTACGTTTAACAAACTGGCTTACGTAAGATTGTAGAACGATTAGTTCGGAATTCTGCCACTAGTGGCTTGTGAAGTGTCAGTGTCATAACAACAAATATTTTCATAATTCTTCGTCGTGTTCCGGGACTAAGTTGTTTTCATCGAGAGACATCGGGGGCATCGTTTGTGATTTCGGACTGCAAAAGATTGAAAAGAATAAAGCAGACCTTTAGCTTGGTTCCAATATTGTTATTTCGACGCCTGCCTTCCGGCAAGATGGAATATTCACGTGGATCAATTAGCCGTAAGAAATCGCTACGCCGCCGCCATTGAGTTGTCGGTTTTACAAAATTTCAATATCCAATTGCATCGAGCTGATTATTATTCTTTATTGGTGTTTTATAATGTTGGAGACTGAATTATATAGTAAGAAGTTGAATTGAGGTTTTATTTCCATCCCACGAGTAATATAAAAATAATAAAGAATATTATTAACTATTGTCCCCTCATATTTTATATTATTTTGTTTGGTAACACAGTTTTATTCAATAATGGTAACCCTTAATGTCATCTCAACGCTAGCTGTTTTGTTAAACGTAATTACGTAACTCATTGACAATCGAGCTGAACTATTTTCAGCTGTTTTACAAAACCGAGCTGTAATGCGAAACAGCTAGAGTTTTTGAATAACAACGGATTATACAATTCAACTGCGACATATACAAAGCGAAACAGTTTGAAATTTAAGGTTTTTTGTATTTGTACATTTACTATGTCATAATTAGAATTTCGAATTTGACATCATTCTTTACTAATAATGATATGACATAACATGTTGTGTATTCTCAGTCCACATATCTAATTTTAATATCAGCAAAATTGCAAGTTGACTTTTTAAGAGAGAATGCTGCAGTACAGTTTGTTGATGCTTCTTCTGCACTTGAGCTTAGGAAGCGTCAGCAAACTTAGCTTTAAGTTCTGACGTCAACAACTATTAGGAAATCGGAAGAAAAATTTACAATTATTCATTGATAAAAATATCCAAAAATAAGTAACTTTGATTCATTTCTTCTTAACCTTGTACCAGTTAATAATTATAATATATTTATGATATTATAAATACGAATGATGACTGGATCATAATAAAGTCAGTCAGGTAAAGCAAAAATAACAGACGAAATATTTTCGGATTATTAATTATATAAACATTCACAAAGACAAAAAGCATCTTAGTCCCATAGTTTAAGATATGACGTCATGTATCAAAAAATCTGTACTTACTATTTTTTTAAAATATATTTTTACTTCATTCATATGTACTATCCATATTTTTTTACCGTATAAAGTCGTGAGATAGTCGTAACTCAGGGAAAATATAAAAATATTTATATAATTTTTTTTATTCGACATTGCGAAATCCTATTCATCAACATTGATATAACTTTATACATTTATGACTCTAAATAACCCCCAAACCATGTTTATTATCAGTTTAAAACAATTAAAAGTTATATTTTTTTTTACCCTACATCAATAATTGTACAAATAAACTTCAGGAAATCATATCAAAACTTACCTTTTTAAACAAGAACATTTTACCTACGTCACCACTCAACTTCCTACATTTAAAAAGAAATTAAAAGTTAACCTACGCGCACAGTCGAACTATAAAAATGTACTACCGTTGCAGTATGATTTACACACAGCTGACCAGCAGTGCGTACGATTATTACGTTATCACTAGAATCATAATATATTGCAGTAGTTAGTAGTACACACTTTAGGACGAGAGTACACAGTAGACATAATTATATTTTAGGTCAACCTTAATTAAAACAAAAAAATCTGAAAATGGAACAATGGATCAAGAAAAGAACAAAGAACATCTACGGAGACAGAGAGGGACAAATCAAATGCGTCTCCCATTTTTTTTAGAAGTCCAGATCTCGTGTACTTTTACATGTAAGTTTCTATGATTGGTATGGTCCGATCCCGGGTCAGGGCAAGTTGGAAAATGGCCTTTTTCAAATTGTCCTGGGTCTTGGATGTTTATCTATATGTATGTATTTGTTATAAAATAATGTATCGTTGAGTAAGTATCCCATAAAACAGTCTTGAACTTACTTTGGGGCTAATTCAATCTGTGTGATTCGTCCCTATATATTTATATATTCTATTACATACGAATTAAAATATGCGATACAAATTCTAATACATACGTTCAAGTAAGGGCGATAAAAATGTAAAACGTTATGTGCTCTTATTAGTAATAGCTGTTCATAGATTAATTATCATAAAAGTTTACTCATAGAATCAACAAAAAGTAAAGACATAAAAGACTATTCTTCAAGGCCCGGAAAAATTAATTGACACACTTCAGTCTGAGTTGACGACGAACAGAGTAAAAAACAAAGTGACTGACAGTACTAGGAAAAAGAAGAATAATCATCACTTACATGTTTTGACATTATCCACGCAGTCATACTGGCAGTAGTCAGAATTTTTTGCTCTAATTGTCAGAATTGGCTCTTGAAATATATTGCATTTATTTTAAAGAAACATTCACATAATTATTTTTGTTTTAACCAAAACACAGAATCATTTAGATAATAAAATTAAAACAGATTACAATATTATGGATATCTAAAATTTGTCACTCTTATTTAAGCTGTTGTATTAGTATAAATTGTAAGGTATCGCGCGTCTATTTGGACCCCCTGTTTTGCAGTATACTAAATGGTACTACTATTCAGTGTCATCATTCGGCCAGACGTGTATGACATAATCTTTTATTTGACACGTTTTGCTTCGCAATGGCGAGAGAAAGTTTGCGCACATTTGGGTTATTACTGCATAACGCTGGGCTCAAACCGTTAGCCTCGGTTGTGTGTGATAGATTGTATTCGACAAGAGAAAAAAATATTTACTAATTTATTTTTGAATAAATAATTGGGCAAATCGAAAATTTAAATCAGATTTGTGTGTCTTACTTTCCATTTATAGTGACTTTTTCAACCATTACAAGTTGAAAAAAATCATTTTGCCGATGGAGTATACCTATATACATATCATCATCATAGGGACCCTTTTTTTGCATATTTTTTTTGTCCTAATATGCTTTGGCATACTGGGTTTGGCATAAAATATTTTGTCATAATAGTTTTTAGGCATAAGTTGTTTTTTGGCATACTGGTAGTTGGGCATAATAACATTTTAGGCTAATTTGTTACGGCATAGTGTTAATTGGCATAACCTCCATCTTTGCCACAGAGTATAGGTTAGGTTAGTTAGGTTTCCTGTGACCAAAACACGAGCGAGAGAGCGACTCTAGCTTAGGGCGAAACTAATACATACACAAAAACAACTTACATCCTACTTACATCCTTTTATGCTTTAAAATGTTAGAGCTAAATAATGATTATGCTTAGGTACATTATGCTTAAAATTATTATGCATACTCCATTATGCGAAAGGACGTTATGCTTAAAAACGATTGTGCATTTAACCAGTATGCTATGTGATATTATAGCTTGAATTTGTATGCATATAAATAGTGATCCTCATCATATACATATGCATCACGTCTTCAGGTACTACTATCCTTTACGTGGTAGACAGAGCCCAACAATTATAAAACCTTGAGGATTAGCTTTGTAAGATGGTAGGCCTAATAGATATCCAGTTTATTTGCTATAAGCACATTAAAAAAACTCCAAACGACACCATCTAGTGATTAGTGGCGGAAACATCTAATACATTATTATCATAGCGCCATCTATTATTTGCCAGGTAAATTACCAGTGATAAGTAGCGCAACTACATAATATATTGATATCATATGTAGCGTCATTTATTACTATTCAGGTAAATCACAAACCCGAATTTGAAGCTTAATCAACCAATAACTTTCAAATGACTGAACTGATTTTCATCAAACAAGGCTAAGAACCACCGCAAGGAAAGTTGATTTCACGTAAAAAAAACGGCAAAGAAATTAGTTCATCCGTCCGAGTGCTACGATGGCACAGACAGTCAGACAGATACTAGCGTCAAACTTATAACATCCCTCTTTTTGTCAGACGTTAAAAATAAGTCAAATCTTTTAATAAATTGAGTTATTCCGGTCTGATACCCAAAATCTAATACCCTAGTGGATCCATTTTATTTTAATTATTTACTATTCCGTTCTGATACCCCGTCCAGGGGATTCAGAATAAATAATTAAATATTGTATTCCGGTCGGATCCCCAAGCATATTTTTGGTACAGTCAGTAACAAAATATTTGTACTGAAAAATATTTTTTGATCTCATTCGAAACTGTAATAATTGTCTAAAGAAGGTTTTTTTGTTAAGTATTAAATTTTTCATTTGTTAAATATTTTCAATTTCATTTTATGTTATGTAAATCAAACGTGCAAATTTATTATAATCTGTAATTGATTATAATTAAAATAAACTGATTATTTTTTTATCAACAACTGTTTTTTTCTTGACTGTACTAAACAGGTAGGGGATCAAACCGGACTTGTTAATTTTAGAGCAGATCAGACCGGACGAAAGTAGTAATAATAATGAAGAGTGGATTCGTTTGGTGGATTAGACCGGAACAACTCAATAAATCACACACACTAACATGTTTTCTGGCCCAGTGTGTGCATACCTTTACAATTCCTGTCTAATTCTTGTTACTGAAATCAGACAACTTGTGTAAATAGCATCTAATTCAATGTCACAATATTTTTGTATTATAATAATAATTAGTATACCTAAAAAATTTCAAAAATGTAATATTTATTTACTTTAAAATATTTTAAGTGGTATTTTTTGTTTGGATAAGAACACAAAAGAATTGCACGAGACTTTGCCAAGCAGTGGGTCAGTGAAAGGTTTTGTAAAACATAAGGTGTACTAAACAACAATTACTGACGGCTAAGTATAGGCGTTGGTTCAGAAGAAGCGGCAACTAGACAACAATATTGCACTATTACCTTCAAAAGTGTTAACTCATAACTTTGTAATTACTTAAATATCTATGACTAGGCATTGCAAACATTCGTTATTATTTTAGCACATATTTCGCCGACTTTTACCGGTCAATCTGGTCATACTGACCCTCCTCAAGAATCTCCAATAGGTAGTATATATACAAACGCAGTGTTGCCGAAAAATCGATATTTTAAATCGAAAAATGTCGAACTATTGATTGTATTGCTTTTCATAATACATAAACTACCGATATTACCGATAGTTTATGAAACGCAATACTACCTCTATTAATATTATCGATAGCTTGTATGACGTCAGGATCAATACTATCGATACCATCGGTTTCATTTAAAATATCGATAGTGGACTATCGAGCGGCGAAACTAATATAAACTAATACAAACTTTATAAAGTCTTTATTCCTGATAGGGTAGACAGAGGCAGTTGTTTAGGTCTTGAGGCTTAAGAAGATAGAGCCCAGCGCCGCAAGATCCAATGGCTTATTTTATTGTAAAGGCAGGCGAGAAAATAGAAATAAAAAATACATTTTTGTACAAGCTTTTATTTTGAGGCGAAAGTACTATAACTAAGACAAATGAAATAAGTCCAGAATCGATGGAGTTGAGTCGTTTTATTACTAATTTCCATCGAACACCGTCCACCTCCGTGCTAAGACCCTAGGTATCGAGTACCATAAGTGCTCGTCAAGGCAAATCAAACGAGTCCTACTCAATGAGGTTATGTTGTTTTATCACTGAGTTCCGTCGAATAACTCCCGGGTCCATAATCAGTACAGCTCATTGACTTTATAATATTGTATTGTCATCCGAATACACATGTATACAAAATTTCAGCTTAATTGGTTGAGAATAACTGGTTGAAAATTGAGTTGCAAGATTTGACCTAAACAGACAAGATACATGCAAGTTAAATAAAAAAAAAAAACAAACTTGAAAAAGAATTTGAAGTCTGTCGAATATAAGAAACATTTTTCTAATAAAAACAGCAAAACTAAATTAAGTTTCAAAATATTCAATGCCGGAACCGAGGCTACGCTACGGTTTGCATAAATGCATTATTAGGGTTAATGCATACTTTGAGTAGTTCCACAGAATTATTAACTCAGTGTTTACGTCGTGAAAACGATGTTGTGACAACAGTTCTATACATGAAGGTAAACGGGAACCGAAATGGAGGGAGACCGAAGAAAATATGGATGGAGTGTGTGCATCAGGACTCGTAAGTATGTAACGGTTGAGATGAAAAAAAAAACATACAAAATGGAGACGTCGCGGAGGCCCATGATCAAAGCAACACAATAATCGTATAAACCTTAAAAATACTAGTGGCCCTGTGAGCTGTAGGTAGCATCGCGAGTCAACCCGTTGAAGTTTATAGGACAAAAAGCTTGCGTCTATTTACGAATAACAAAAAAGTTCTATGACAATATAGAAAAAGTTTTGAAATGGATGAATTATTTTTAAGTTTTTAATGGTCATATTTCCGCTTTTTTTTTAAATTTCAAAAAACTGGCTCAGCAAAAAAAAAAAAGCTACATAATTATCGAACCTACTCACCAAATTTCACGAGAATCGATTGAAGACCTGTAGACGAGAAAAGCCGGACAAAGTGACAAATTGACAGCCGGACAAAAGCGCTTTCGGCCAATCTGGAAACTGAGACGCTTCGCTCGCTTTGCTCGTTCGGTGAATTAAGGATCGAGTAAAACGTAAGCTACTTACGTACTGTGCCGATCCCCACTAAGAGTGGGATAAGGAAAAAAAAGAAAAGTGTTAACATACAGAACAGAAACATTATCTACCAACAATGGGACACTATATAGGCTAAAAAAACTTGAGAGGTGTCAAGGGACACCCGGATGGAACGAAGTTCGAGAGAGAGAGAGACAGACAGAGAAACACGCGCACGCCGCACGGCTTACAACCATAGCGAAAGTGTCGTTATAACTTTTGGTCTTAATTTTTTCCGTCTAGCCTCCTTTCGCAACGCGCGATAAGGCACTTCGTTCCAAAAAGTTTAATAGGTAATAATCATTATCTATTTTATACCTCGGTCCGTGAGGTAGACGCCTTACGTCCGGCGGAATTTCGTAAACATAGAAATCGCTGCCGGCGGTGGAAGTGAGCGTTACCGGATACATTCGCAATGGAGCCTTGACTTTAGATTTGACGTTTGACGCACATCTTAATTTGACGACACGAATCAATATCATCATCATGCCCCGTCTTATTATAAAAGGCGGAATAACTTCATTACTAGATTCAAACCAATATCCGACCAAATCAAGTTGACATTTTCAGATGAGACATTAGCATGTTACCAGATGTCAACCTGATTTGGCCGGATAATGGTTTAAACCAAGTAGCAAATTTAGTCTGCGATTTATAATAAAACGGTCCGATATTTACTAATATACTATATTAAACCTCCCCACTCAAAAGAGTTAAGCCTGTATACTTAGTTATAAAGTCCTTGTGCCAGAAAAAGCCTAAAATAACTCCATCAAAAAGATAATGTAAGGGATAATATCGGATCGGATTATCATGTAAGTAACTACGTAGCTGATTTATGGAGTGCTGATTTACCTGCCAAATTAATTAAACTTGCACTCTTTAAATTAATAGCATTCTATTCTATTCTATTCATTCACTTTACGATATGACTGATTTAGGAATGCAGTTCTTTTATGACAAGATTTTTCTCGTCAGTTTTTAACTCAAAGTATATATATAATAGGTCTAGTTATGTTCTATCCAGCCAAATTAGTTCTACTTGGGTCATTTTCTTCCATTAAATATATAAATAAATAAATATATATGGACAAATCACATAGATTGAGCTAGCTCCAAAGTAAGTTCGAGACTTGTGTTATGGCATACTAACTCAACGATACATTTTTAACAAATACTTATGTAGATTAACATTCAAGACCCAGGTCAATCTGAAAAAGATCATTTTTAACCCGCGAGCACTCGCGCTATTAGCATTTCCCTCACGATGATTTTAAAACTCGCGGTACTTCGTTAAAAATGTGTGAACTCGCCTCGTCCTCACTATAGCTGAGTTTCGTACGTCCCTCGACCCTGTCGCAACAGTTACATCGGTGCAGTGTGTCCTAGTCCATCGCGAGAGGTGGTTTATTCAGCAAAGTCGGGTCACGCGGCATTTTGCTCATCGCGCGATTATCGACGTAAGTATATTTTAGTTGTTAATAACAACTAAAATATACTTACGTTTACTTTACTTAAAATTAGTAAATAAAGTTATATAACGGTTTTTTTGTTACTTTTATGTTAAACCATCGTTATTAATAATTGTAGTAAGCCATTTATTTATATAAATAGTAATTTTTCCAGATGGGTAGACAAGAGCAACAAATTACGCTGTGGCTAATCCGATTATGTAGAAGATCCTTCTTTTAGAGCAGATGCTATAGATAGCGACCAAGAAAGTGAGTACAGCGATCATAATATTACGGAACAGACATCAACGGAAGATGAAGGTGAGATTTCTTCCGCACAACCTGAGAATTGACTTTTTTACTTAGGGAAAGATCAAAAAACTAATCTATGAAAAAAGACATGTTTTTTGTGCAAAAAAAATAATTATGTGCGGTATATGCTTTTACTTTTTGAAATATGTGTAAATTTCGTGCGTATAATGAAGATTAATACCATGTCATTTTTTGTCTTCCTTTTTTATTCAAGTGAATTTTTTAATTTTTTTTTCAATTGTTCGTGTAACTACAGTAAGCAATTCAGTTCTATGTGTGATATTAAAAATTAAAAGTGAAATAATGTTACAAACTTTAAATAAAAATTTTATTTGATTGTATATGATTGTTTCATTAAAATATAGTCATGAAATAATTAATGACTTATGTACTATGTACAAATAACCGGCTTAAAAAACGTGAGCAAATTACTCTATGCGCGAGTACTCGTGTAACTTTCAAGGGCGCGTGTTCTCCCGGGTTAAACTTGACCTGACCGGGAATTAAACCTCTCCAGTATAAAAGCCTGGCATGTTGATCAACAATCCACTGAGTCAGTTTTACAGACAGAAATTGGAATTAGTAATAGTATAAGATACTATTTACGATGTGACTGAGATCTCTCTACTAGGCTCCATTAGACCATCCGAGGCGTTCCAACTTGGACCTCACAATGTTTGGTTTTGGATCAATTATTTGAAGCAAAATAACCGGCCAAGTGCGAGTCGGAATCACGCACGAAGGGTTAAGGTACAGAACAAATCTTATTTATTTTGTATTTTCATTTAATTATTTATTTTTGGAGAGAATATACAACTGAATGTTCTGTGAATATTTCATGCATCTACATGTTGCCGTTATTTAATCAAAAAACGGGGAAAATCGTATTCTTTAAATATTTATATTATTCTGTTTTAAGTATTTGTTATTATAGCGGTAATAGAAATACTTAAATCATCCGTGAAAATTACAACTGTCTAGCTTTTGATTACTGATGTGGTTTAAGATATACAGCCTAGTAACATACGAATAGACAGACAGACAAATAGACAGACGAACGGACAGCAGAGCTTTAGTAATAGGTTCCCGTTTTTACCCTTTCGGTACGGAACAACACTAAATAGGATCATCAGCTCTTTTAACTATTTTAAAGTAAGTCTTGTTTGTTATCAACATATTACTGTAGAAATAATCAGAGCAAAAATGTGGCATAGCTATATAACGTGTAACAAAATATAGAAACTAGACCTTACACGCCTTATTATAAAACGCAAATTAACTTTGTTACTAAGTTTAAACATTATCCGATCAAATCATGTTGACATCTAGTAATATGTCATTGTCTCATTTGAAAAAGTCAACTTGATTTGGTCGGATAATGGTTTAAACCTAGTAACAAAGTTAGTCTGCGTTTTATAATAAGACGGGTACCGTCTTATTATAAATATTATTATATTGTCTTATTATATTGAAACGACTTAACAACTCATTGATAGTGAGTATGAAACGGTGCGTTGGTGGCCAATTTTAGGCACTGGGTGGTTACTTCATGAAAAAATATGTAGTCATACGATAGTAACGTACTGTTTCTATATAAATCCAGATAAGACTATCGTTATACGTGCTCAATATTGCTTGACACTGAAACGCGGATACGCAGTAACGTCCGTCTTGCGTACAGCTCCTGGAGTAACCACTTGGTTGTGTTGTGCGTCTGTGAGGCATAAGTTCGATGGCGTAACTTTTACCGATGAGTTTGTACTCATAATACAGTTATTTTTATTTGTCATCACTTGGTTCCGGTAAAAGAAAACATCGTGAGGAAATTTGCATCCTATAGTTTGCTACTGTTAAGGAAAATATATTTACTAACGTAACAGATACCCAACACCATAAAAACTCTTGGAAAGCCCGTTAATTGGCAAAACTGGAGTTGCGGGATCGCCTTACAAAGATGGCAGCACACACGATTACTAAAAAAGTGACAAAGAAAGTGTTCAATACCTATACTTTAAAAATATTTATTTCATACAAGTCATATTTAATTATTTAGTGTACTACCTTATTTAAATTAAAGAAATATAAGATTTTAATATAATAATTATTACCTTATAGCGCTATCTAGTGACAAGGAAGAGAAACAATTGTGTTTATAAGGCGATGGGTAGGCAAGTAAGGCTACTGTGAAATATGACTGTTGTCACATGACAGTCATGGAGCTACGTCAGATGCCTTTAGGCAGCTTGAAAAAGCTAAATCCTATTTACACACTCGATAAGAACACTGCAGAAAGGTACCATTTTACTTCAATATATTCCGAATTTTACTCGAGCAAATATTTTGCATATTTTATCAATAAATTTCAAAACGACATTGATTTTCAAGTTCACCAGGCGATCACGTTACGTAATATTATGAATTTGGTTTTTTAGTCAAAATACATAAATAACAAATTCATCATGCGTGCCAAGTACTTCCTGGTTTATTGAACACTGGATTTAGGCTCTTGCTTCATACGGGTTTAGTACTTTTTGCATTAACTTCATATACAACAATGTAAAAAAATATTTTTATAAAATTTTCTAAAAAAAAAATGATAGATACCTCATTATTGTTACTTTACGCTAGCAACGATCGATATGTTATGGACCAAGTAATAACTTAGGATAATTTTCATAATGACTGGATATTATAAAAAATCTCAAGATATCACATTATAGTAATGTCAAATTACTTTAGGGTGAGCAAATAAATATCATTTATGATTTATTATAAGTTATGGTGTGGCACCATAACTTATACTGCATGACCTGGGTGGTCTATATAATTCTGGAAGAACACTGATAGCGGTCAAAGGTCAGGTACAGTGGAGGTGGTCTATGGGCCACATCCACTGCACCTGTATACAACTTGATCTGTAAGAGGAGTCTGCAGCTGTTGGCGAATGTTCTGCCCCATAGGTGATATGATAAGTAATAAATTACTTTAATAGTTTTTATAATAAATAAATAGTATTTCTTATAACTTTCTTTATAGCATATAAATGTTGTAATACGTGATTATTAAAACTTATATCATTATTAGCCATGTGGTGTCCGGCAAAGTAAGGACCACTCTAAGTCTTTTTGAGAATGTCGTAGAAGGCGACTTAGGAAATACCTGCAAGCTAAACAAAGCTTATAAACATCAATGAGACCTCTTCAACCCGTCTAGCTAGCGTGGAGAGTGTAAGTTAAATCCTCTGGCTGTTCTAGCCAAGTATGGTCCTAGTAGTACAGAGAGGGTCGCGCTCCTGCAGTGAAGACTAAAATATCTGATGTAAATGATATCACTATAATACTTGACTCTGATATATATGCCCTGGAGGCTAACATACTGGACGGTCTGATATGTCTCTTCGTGGATAGAATATCGGTCGATAGTGAGAGGTTCGATGGAAAAAAAATAAAGAAGCCGAATGTGTAAGCTTTAATAATCCTAAACGTAATTACTAATCAAAATTATAGTGCTGAAGAACGGAGTTAAAAAACCAAGAAGTTTGGCAAATACTCTACTGACAAGAACCAGTCAGTTTGAACTACTGAACTGAATATTGGCGCATTGAATAAATAAAAGCCAAATCCCGTATGAAGTACATAATTTGATAGTGTAAAGGTAAGTCGATTATCGTAGGTAACTTCAATCTACACTCAAAGTCCTAAATGTACCCGGCATCCCTAAGTATTCCTCATTGAATTTGTCGAGTCGCCTCTTAGTCTCATCGGTCCCTAGTTTATTCATCTTCTTCATGTATCGTATGTGATCATCTGAACTTAACACATCCAGCCATTCCTCTGAAAAATTAAGATATTAAAAATTCAGATTATTTGTACAGTTCTAACGTATTGGTCTTGGTTTCCAAAAACTATGTCTGATTTATCGAAACCCCCTTTTATTACAAGTTATGTGATTTCTTTTAAACTTATCTACCTAATAGTATTTTTGAAAAGCGGGTGAAAATATTGCAGCGTATGGTGTATGGCCGCTATTTTCTAGTCAAGTTCATAATAAGGGCACGGTAATAAAAAAGGTTCAAACAAACGAAAGATAGTGTGCTTTTTTTGTGTGTGTAACCCACACAGCACAGAATATCTAATAAATATCTAATGTTAGTCTACTTGGATCTAAGATATCATAGATCTTTATGGAATATTTAGTAGATATCTACAGCTGGTCTTGAAATCATCTCTTATGGAAGATATTACATAATATCTATAAGATATCTACAGGTGATCATCTCTTAGAAAAGATATTGCATAAAGTCTAGAAGATATTTACGGATGGACTTTTTAAATGACTTTGGAAGATCAGAAAAAAACACGAAATTCAACCCCTAATTTAAGCGCATTTTATAAATATTATATATTTTAATATAAACTTATTATATAATATATGAATATACGTGATTGATCTCCGATACTTGATTTAATGTTTGAATTTGTTATTATATACAATACATTGGATGTGCATTGGATGATTAGGTATGCATTAGAACCAGAGTCTGAGCTGTTAAATTAAAAAGTAAACTGGCATGGCGCCAGTTTTGACTTTGACAGATAGAATGACATTCATAATACAGGGAATTCAATTTCAGAGTTGCCAGAACGTACCAAAGGTACCGTTTTTCGTACTATTTATCACACAACCGTACCTCAGTGTAGAAAGTACCTTTTCTATATTTTCTAGATTAGTGGGCGTGCATTAATTCCGAGAGTGGCTAAATCGTACTTTTACTGTTTCAAAAAATGATGTGCAAATGTGAGAAAATCTGATAAAATTAATCATTCTTTTTATGCATATAATTTAAATCTATGAGTAGGTGTGAAGTTAAGTTACTCAATAATTCGATCGATGTATCGAAAACGTAGTCCCCGAAGCACGTCTAAGAGCCGAGTAACAGCTACGCATGGACTGATTCCAACTTACTTTGTTTACACTCTTTACACCCGTAAATCTTCCAGCGCACAAACACTAAGTTAATTTTTTCACTTATCTCAAATAAACATCAAACACGCCTCGCGTAATTAATGGAAGCCCTTAGTGATTTATTTTTCACTAGAAATTACAAAGGGCAAAAAACAAAAAAAAATTGCCTTTTATTATTTTTCTCAATATTCTAAATTCGAGTTTAAAAACAATATTTTAATTCCAACCAAATAAGACTTGGCTTGGCTGTATGTATGGACTACATTCCTTGCTTTCCTTAATTATGGAGCAAAAATTAAAAAAAAAACTAAACCTATGTACCATGAAGTTAAAAAACGTACCTTTTCAAAAAGCCAACAGTCCTTTTTTTGGACAGCATACTGGCAACTCAATTTTCTGTTTTCCGTTCGGTCGGAGGGAAGGATCTAGGAAAGCAATACCTACTCTTTCATAATTTATTTTGTGAATTGAATTTGTGGATTCGTTCTGTGCAATGTGCATGTATGTTCTGTGATTGCTGAAGCTGAAGACTGTAAGTATTTACTAACAATTATTATATTTTTGACTACATTTACTCAAAAAGTGTTACTTTACCATGCCAGATACTGTTGTAACCTAGTTAACTTGGTTCCAATCACAATAATTACGTATCTAATCTGTCTGTCAGTCTTGTAATGCTTAAATTAAGAGCAATCAATCCACACATTACCGGGTTCTCGACCCGGACGGGACGGGCCGTCCGTGTCCTTTTTCCCGTGTCCCAATCTGTGTTGGTGACTGAGAAGCCCACAACGATGGCCTTATTTAACACTGAGGAATTGGCAATGATTGCAATAGTGCTCGTTAAAGAAGAAGTTAATAACATGCGTTCATTTGCGATGCGACTTCGTTGGCGTGGTGTCCTAACCCTACGCTACCCCCTTCACTATCCTACCCTGCCACACCCTACCCTACCCTTACCTTGCTCTACCCTACCTTTTTTTTCGTTATTCTGCTATTCAAAGTTGAGACAAATCCAACAAACCAAAAATCAGTCCAGCCGTTCTTGAGTTATAAATGGTGTAACTAACACAATTTTGTTTTATATATATATATATATATATATATAATATATATATATATATATATATACAGATTATTATATATTATATGATGTAAATTAGAGGATGTGATGTGTTAAAAGAACTTTTGGTTTTCAGATCAGTTATATAAATAAATATGGTGGAGGCAGTGTGAAGGCAGCAACATTTACTCTTTTGGGGATTATGATTTCTGATGCTACTGGCTCCAAATACTCTTGGGTTGGGGCTAAAAAGAAAAAGTTTTCTCGTCTTTGAGGATTTTCGAGGCTATGTCAGGTACAGTACAGTTTATTTACAAAATACTGTTTGTTTTACTAATATGTATACAGTTAAGGACAGTGAGAATAATAGATTATTACCTACATATTTTAGAGACTTATTGGCATATATAATTTTGACTTTGTAATTTATTATTTTAGATTCAATTCGAGGCCATTTCAATGATGCAACCATCCAGGAGATTTCGGTGCATGTGAAGACTTGGCTACGGAATGCACCCACACATATTCTGTTGAAACAGAAACCAAATCAATAATTTGGTAATTATTGATTCGGTTGCGACCGTAGTCGCGCCAAGAAGCAAGTATATTAGATGTGTTAGGCACTGAGGTTACCTAGATTTCTTTCCAAATTGTTCTTAGTTTTTCCAGTCTAAATCTTTAGACCGTGGAAATTAATTTGTAATGAATAAAGATAATCGCCTCACTCTGTTCAGTGCTTTGTTCAGTCACTTAGAACTAAGGCCAGTAGTTACATAATCACCTCACTCTGTTTAGTGTTGTGTTCAGTTACTTCAGAACTAAGGCCAGTAGCTGTTACTATTATGTGTTTCAGGTTATCAAAGGATTCCAATAATCTATCAATAATTTGGTAATTATTGATTTGGTTTCGGTATCAACGTGAGCTTAAAGGAGCACAGTACATTTATAAAATAGTAGATACCACAACCATCTGCGATAAACAGCAGTGTGCTACTGTGCTCCTAGCATAGGAGCACAGTAGCACACTGTAGCTAACATGTAAAGCTCGAAACACACCAATCGCCTCCGCTCCCACCCAACCAAAGTATAAGCATTCAAATATGGAGGCAGCGCGCCGGTAAGCGAGTTTATGTCACTTTTAAGTATACTTTAAATAACATTATTATAATTCCATTATACTTTAAATAACATTATTATAATTCCATATTTGACTGCTCATACTTTGGTCCAGTGGTAGCAGAAGCGATTGGTGTGCTTTGAGCTTTAGCCTGATAGTGATAAGGTAACAATGACTATGTGTCTTCCTAAAAAGTGCCATATTCTTTGCAAATGTCAAATTTTATGTTTAAGTACATTATTGTTTGTTTTCTAAACGGATAGTGGTGGTGGACGAGCTTTTACACTATCCATTAATCGTTTCATAATTTTGTATTTCATGAGTAAAAATTGGTTGGGGCGTCATTGTACGCACGATACTCCCGTACATCACTGTCTGTTTTCTAAAAAGCCTGATAGTGATAAGGTAATACTGATTTGTCTTCCTTCAGAGTGTCATATCCTTATATTTACGTATAAAATAAAATATCATTACAAAACTGCATATTCTTTCAGTTAACTTAAAAATCGGGTAAAGTCCACTCTAAACAAACTTGTGAACAATAATACGTTATAAAGTACAATAAAACAAGACAATTTTTGCACCAATAGTGTAATTTTTCTACGATTTTATATGTTTAATTGGACTGTACTTTGTCCCATGTATAAGATCCTCCTGAATCACCTAGAAAACGTCTAGAAAATATTCAGCATACCATCTATTAGACGTATAGCAGATAATCTACATGATAAATTAGCAGATAATAGAGACGTCTAGAGGATATTTGCAAAATTTCTATGAGATATTTTGTAGATAATCTAAAAGATATCTTCTAACATTTACTAGCAGACATCTAGAAGACATGTCTAGTAGACGCATTGTAGGCGGACATAGAGTAATCTTCTAGATATTTACTATAGTACTTGTAAATATCACGAGGTATCTCCTAGATGTTCATTTGATTATATAAAAAATATTTATTAGATATTCTTTAGACATTGTGTGCTGTGTGGGAAGTGGCCAACGCTGGTGTCAGATTTTTCAAGCTGCCTTAAGGCATCTGTCAAAGCTTGACCTGCTATACAATGATGACAGCCGGGACTAACGGCTTATATGAGCTTTCCGAAGCACGAAGGAGCTCGAGAAAATTTTATTCCACTTGTGGTCACCCATCCAAGTGCGGACCACGCCCGGTGTTGCTTCACTAGCGAAAACGCTAGCATTGTGCACTCCCGCCAGACCACCAAACTCCTCAAACAACAGTGAGCTGACTGGTGGTTGTTGATGACGGTCAGCAACCAGTGCCGCGAACAGCCGCGCGACCGATTCATCAAAGTCATACTTACTGTTTAATTCAGCCATAGATTTTTCTGTACCACCGTAATCAGACGGCAGTATATCCAAAGGGAGTTTGGCCTTCAAATCTTCTTTGGTATTAACAACAACCAACCTATCGCCAATTTTTTTGCTAACTAGCGGTTTTAACAAGTCTAATAATGTGTGGACAACTTTAGAAGAAGATATTGCATAGATTTCTCTTATTCTGGCACCATATCCTTCCTAAAAATAGAAATTTTAAATTGTTTAATAATAAATTAACTTACTACGACAGAATTATTCCAAAAAAGTAAATTAATTACATATACCTAACAAAGGTAATAGACACGAATAACCGAAAATTTATAATTGGCCCATCAGATAAAAATAAGTTAACAAAACACGTATTTTTCTTTTCACTGAGTAACAAAAATTGGTAAGATGGTTTAAGTTGAAGTAATTTAGGTTTAAGTATGTCCTACGCTCTTGGAACAATTTTTGCTAAAAGGTACTGTAACAAGCCTCCACCCTGTAAAACCACACCCAAATCGTCATAGTTGTTCCAGCCTTATCTTTTTACTTCGCAAGGTTTTCAGAATTCTTAGATGGATATTGTCATAACCATCAACAACCTGTAAGTTGTATCATTAGCTGTGCTGCTTAAATACTGAGCTTTCTAGTTGTAAGATGGCTACACAAGACACAATTTTGCATACAATCTGAAGTAACAATCTGCAGTACAGCACCAGATTATTGCTGCAGATTTTATGTTAAATTTTGTCGACCTTACACACTTTTTCATCTCAACGGATCCCTTAGATGAGGAAGAGTGTAAGGCTTAAAGCTAAGTGAAGATGTGCTGTGTTTGATATTTTGTTAGTCCACAACGAAACAGATTTGACATCGAAGCAAGCCATTTTTGTGCAATTCGGTATCGAAGCAAGCCATTATTGTACGACTGTTTGGCAAATACCCTTTCTCTTTTCTATATTCAGTAGTGTCTACAGCTTCTGTCCTCCGTGCACGGATGAATTTATTAGATTTGTCACACTATTTAGTCCTAGGTCGATTTGGTCCCGGCTTGCCATTGGGCGGCGTCCAGTCACAGAATGATTTCTTGTACTCACGTACAAAAGTCTTAGTAAGCAAAGGAATTCAAAGAAATATCTACTTAATATCAGAACTCGGCACCTTTTCGTTTAGATACCTAGAAGTGCATTGCAAGCCAATTTCATTCTTATAACTCTAGACGTACGATTCATGTCACTGAATTTACCACTCCGGAGTGGTCGCCGCGCGCATGGTAATAATGTAGGTATATTTTCGATACCTAAACGGGGAGTGACACAGGCCTGGTCCAGTCGGTGACTACCTTCGTCCATAGATCTGGATGACGTGTGTTCGCGCCCGTAGCTTGCGCACCGGGCCACTGAGGGGCAAGCAAGACGCACTTGAGGCAGCGGCGAGTGGATTGGTCGGCTATCACGACATATCTGTGGTTATGACGTCAGACAGAACAGCGGCGATGTTGATTGGGTGGTAGTGAACAACCGAAGACCACTTGCCTTTGGTCATCCACGACGACGCCACTCTTTTTTTGAATATCTGTTTTTCTTAGTTGTCAATATACGTATTTATTTCCATACAGTCCAGGTTTTCATTTAAACAATCGAAGGATCCTTAACAACGTGTTCAGCCCAATACTCCATTAAGTTAGCTGCCATTCATAGCTAACCCTAACGACGCTATTCTTATTACTGGGACTCTATTAGTTGCAAAAACACAGTACTTACGTCCTCACTTATATTCAATTGAGTTTCGAACTAAGGTATTCGATTATGTCTATATTGAATATGGATTAACTTATATTGAATTTTTTATAGCTCCAGTTTTGACAAGACCTAAAAGTCCATCGCACAAGATGGAGATCAATGACGTACTAGAGAGGAGGTCTTTACCCAGCAGTAAGACAGTATAGGCTATTAAAAATAGTACCAGTAATATAGTCGCAAAATTTCTGAAATCACCCAAATTAACACTTGTCAGGAGGTTCACCAAATTTGCTCCCGTCAAGTCGTAAACTATTACAAATCCAGCATTATAATCATATCTATTAAGGTACTGCCACATCTGAAAAAAAGACAAAAAAGATAAAAAAAAGAAAAATACGTAGAAAATGCTTATACATATTATAATATTATGAGGGACATTACGAATACTTCATACACAGATTTGTTTTTAAATGTCATGTCGCGTGACTACAAAGACAAAATATTTTACAGTATTTAAGCTGTTTTTCAAGTTTCAACGACAAGTTCTATCGGTGTTGTTATAATTCCACGATAGTCTTTTAGCGTAATATGAAAAAAATGCCTTCCTCCAGCCACCTGAGAAAAATGATTTAGATACTTACGGCTACTTGTCTTATGTAGTAATCCAAAAATAATTTTGCTGAAAATTCTTTGCCATTATTCTGTAAAACGTACACTCTGTAGTTCTCGGGAGTCATTTTGGGCAAAGCTGCATCAATCCTAGAATAATAATTTGAATTACTACAAACTCGCCTCCGAACTGCCTCCGTGGTGTAGTGGTTAGAGCGTTCGGCTCATACCCGGAGGTCGCGGGTTTGATTCCCGGCGGGGGCAACCGACTTTGTGTTGTTGTCCTAGTTTGGTTATGACATTGCAGGCTGATCACCTGATTGTCTGATAAGTAAGATGATCCGTGCTTTGGAGGGCACGTTAAGCCGTCGGTCCCGGTCACTGTCTTTGCCATTGGTCGTTACCTAAAACCATGTCAGAGGCCTTTAAGGTGGACTCTGTAACTCGTAAGGAAGACTCTGACACTAGTGTTAGTCACTAACATACACGATAAGAAGAAGACTACAAATTATTGACTGACAGAGCGTTTCAGTTTCGAAATTGGCCAAAAATGCTTATGTCCGTCTGTCAAGTTAGTCAGTCTGTCTGTCCTTGTTCTTTCTCATAAAATTTTGTAAGCTAGGTTGGATTATACAGATTTTTTATCGATTCAGTTTTTCAAAATGGCAGAAATATGGGAGGTGAAAACTTAAAATTTCATAATAGGTACTTTCTTGTTATTTTGTTTGATCGAGGTGAAGGGTCGGAGAAAGGGGATGCATATTGCACGGGACCTTAGAAGATTACGTTCTGTATGTAATACTTATATTCATTTTATGGTTTTGCCACCCTCGGCTCTGTCTTACCCGTTAGGGATGAAAACGTGACAACTTTTTAATGATACGGTAGTTAGTAAGTGGTACTTACATCATATCCAAATTACAGAATTCAGTTTTCACGTTCACTGGCTTAAAGAATTCTGGCAGCAAGGTCCTTAAGGTACAATGTTTGTCCAATTTAGCTTTACATCGCTCTATTGCTCCTTTGTTTGAAATTATGAATCTCTCTAAAAAATCCCTGTCTGTAAAGAAAGAAAATAGACAGAAATGAAAGATATTTTTAAGACGATTAAAGATATGAGGTTTATTTATTATTATTTACTGTAAAATATTATTTTTTGGTTCCCATCGGAATTTTTAAAGAAATACAATGCTATCTAGCTATAACTACCTAGGTAACACTGAAAATGTTTAGAAAATGAAAAACGGATTAATGTGGAAAGTTGCTAATACTTTTATTGTTTTTCGAAGTAATCTCCGTTCCCCTCTACACATCGAACCACTGAGAAAAGCAGTGGGCCCATTCTTCCTTAGGGGTCTCTTTTAAGGCATTTTCGTACGCTTTCACCGCATCTTCAGGACTCGTAAAGCGAATACCTCGAATTTTATCTTTAGTTCTTGGGAATAAATAAAAGTCGCAGGACGCCAGGGTAATACTATTATTAATTCTGTGGCCAGGGCAGAACTTTATGGTGGATGACTCATTATCTCGACACCTGCCATAGTCAAATATTCTTGGTACAATAAAGTTATTATAAACAAACAAACAAACCTATTTTATTTAAAAATATGTTTTGTCCCCTGCCTTTTTTCAATATTTGACATTGAATGAACCAGAGAATTAACATATCTTATACCTTTAAACGAGCAATTCTTGTATATTTATTTATATTTTTCTGTGATCTCGGAAACGGCTCTAACAATTTCGCTGAAATTTGGTATATGGGTAAACAATCGATCTAGATTACGATCAGGGAAAACGCGTGTTTTCGAGTTTTCATGCGTTTTTCTTTCCACGCACACTTTATATGATATAACCGAGCAAAGCTCGGTCGCCCAGGTACTTTTAACTAAAAAAGGTTTAGCAAACCGTTGTTAATTTTTACGAACATGAGGGTAAGACTAAATAACTATTGCGTCTAGTATTGGCTGATCTCAACGGGTAAAACTATACGTTACGTCCTTGACTCGCTAACAGACCTTAAGTCATTACCATACTACACTCATTACTCCTTTATCGCGTCACGAAACCCGCCTTGAGATGACGATGTGCGAGAGTTGCGCAAATGAAATACATTTGTATCTGAGCTAGGCTCTTGTAGCTGTCATTGTATGAAAAGAGACGCACTCAATTATTTTATTTGGCAGAGATAATGAAGTAGTAGTTTGTAATTGCCTTATCCATTTTTACTAGTAAACTTTAAAAGTCATTACTTTCCTCACAATGTCTTTTTTTCACTGAATTAAGCGGTGGTTGTTGGAAATGATAAATTTTAAAATTACACAAGAGATTGACGACAAACTCATAGGTACGAGTCACGCCTAGTAAGGATCGAACATGTCTGTAAACCCTACATGTTAGTCAAAATGTGTGGTTTGGCCGTTTCTTAACTCAAGGTTAAGAGCTTATTGGCAAGAATTTACGCCTAGAGAATAAATTTCTTTCTGTTCATTAGTGTCTAGTCTAGGTCACTCTTGCGAGACGGCTAGACCACACATTTTTACTAAGATATATTAAAGGTAATATTGAGGAAAACTTTGTAAAGAACATAGATGAGGATTCACGTAGATCCCTAAACGCTATGATGAGAGTTAGTAGGTGAAAATTTGGGTGTGTAGAGTTACGAGCTTGGCAATACATGAGATCTAATAACTTTTTTACAGTTCAAGCTATATTCGGTACGTACTCGTCTTGGCATTACTTAACATGAAAATAATTTTGAGGGATCTATTATATTTATTATTTGACTGACTGAGACGACACCAACAAAAACTTACCAAATTCTTTAACAGTCAGATGATCCTGTTTCCTCGCCCATTCTTGTAAAATATCAATAGCTTCATCCATTCTTTTTGGGTCATCCAAATTAAATAATTTTCGAACATTTTGAAGCGTGTTGTTATTATATATTAAAAACTGGGTGTCCGCTAAAGCTTCCATAGAACCTCACTAGTCGCGATCCAGATGGAAACTAAAACTTACCTTAAGAATCAAGAACATAAAACTTGATTATGCGTTGGATGGATTAGTCAAAGCAACAGTACACTTTATAAACGAGTCAATGTTACAAAAGTCGACGAAAATTTCAAATTCAGTATAAGTAATGTCATAGGTATAATAGATAAGTGTTTATTTTCTGAAAAACAATGTTCATTACTTATAGTAAAATTTTGGTTGACTGGGAGAAAATGCTTTGAGCATTAATTCCGCCATTTGTTAAACGTATATTTGTACTTTGGATCAATAAAGTTTGATGAAATAAATAATAATAAAATAAAATAAAAATAAATGTAAGTATACAAAAGGAAACCTTACTGTCAAAAATCTTTGAGGCAAACTTTTATTACTACATACTATGGAATGTAAAAACTATTGTTAGTTCTAATTCTGATTGGCTTGTCAACTAAAGAATCGAAAAGTGTTGTAGGTGCCTTTAGTCGAAAATATAAACAATATTTAAGAAAGATATATGAATAAAAAAATCTTATATATTATTAGGATTTTTTTATGTAATTTAAAACATTCCACGTGATGACACACGATAATAGAAGTTTAAATTTTTTCAATGCCTGCACAAAAAAGAAACAATGATATCTAACAACTGTCAATGTCTTCTATTTAAATTACTATGTATATTGGTTGTTGACAAGTTGTTGTGTTGGTAGATGACAGTGACAGTGACAATACAGTACAGTGCTGAAAGTGGAAATTGCCAACTTTACGAGTACTAAAACAATCTTTATCGCGACGTCCCTTCTTGAAAATGAGGGTCATAGGGATTTTTGCACGTATCTAAATAAGTAAGACTTTATTTTTAAATCCTAGAGGCTATTTTTTGAAATAGTTAGCGAATAAGATGTTTTTAAATTACTTGACAAGCCAATTGTCTAAAAATATATATATGGATATAAATAACACAAAGCAATACTATCAAAGTACAGTGTGCGACGCAGAATTGTCTAATTTACTAATATTACTATATGTAATCCAAAAACCATCTCAGTACCCTATTGTTTTACACTGTCCCCTAGACTATGTAATAGCCAGGGTGATAATGACGCAAACTTGTGGAGCAGTAATTATAAATAATCAGTGTCCTTACCTCTTTCCTCATCCAATCTCTGTCACACAATCAATCACTTTTCTCATAAATGTTTTATGTTCAATAGTAAGTCTAGGCATTTAAAAATCTCCCCCATATCAATTATAGGAGACGAGAAAGTGCCTGGAAAAAATATGTTACAGTTAAAACCCGTTTTTAGATAAAACGCATCTATGTATTCGCTCCCATGCTGGTCTGGGAGAAATAAAAAAACTTAGAATGTACCAGCTGCTTCTCTTCCCACGCAGATCGTAAAAGCCGATCGAGGGAATGGGCAAAAATGCAAATCATGTTAACAGGCGATGCGGCTAGCAACCCATCACTGTATTGATTGCTTTTCCATCTTCTCGCCTACCATGACGCTAAAAGTGGCTTTTGGGTCTTGCGGCCCTGGGCTCTGCATAGAACCACAAGACCCAAAATGATCTGTATGCCCCTTTAGGGATAAAGACGTGATAGTATGTATGTATGTGTATGTAGTCACTCCCCCCACCAGTACAGTTACTGGTGGGGGGAGCGAATACAGGTTTTCAAAATGGTAAAAAAATCTCCGTGCGGTCACTCTGTATCCTAGATCGTATCGATAAATACATATATTTTAAGAAATATATCTTGTTTTCTAGTGCTAGTTTTATTTAAAGCTCGGAGTGACAACTAGTTATATCTGAAAATCAAATATATTTGTGGTGAATTCTAATTCTGACTAGGCATTTTTTGTTTTAACAAAGGCATACTATATATATAACTAGTTTTAAATAGGGAAAACGCGTTCTATCTAAAAACGGGTTATAACTGTAACGTATATCTGAGAATGGAATTATATTAATGTAAAAAAATAGTGGCCTATGTCCAGCAATGGACTTCATCATTATCATCAATTCAGCCGCATAACGTCCACTGCTGAACATAGGCCTCTACTGAGGATTTCCAAAATTACTGATCTAGCAATGGACGTAATGTAGCTGAAATAAAGTATGTGACAAAGAATAAAATTACATACTCCTAAAAAAATAAAGAATGTTAAAAAATACCAAGGCAGTGTCATATTCATATATCTTAACTGTTAATTATTAGATCACAAAGTTGTGGATTATAAACAATTCTACATTTACTGGATGAACATCCCGGGATATTGTACTACTTAGAATTACCCACTGTTATACTTTATAGAAATCCATTTTATAAAATTACACCTTTTTATTATTGAGTAATCATACAAATGTTAAATTAAATCTACATTAAACACAAACTTAATAAATAAACAAACTTGCAAAAACTTAACACTGAAAGCCGAAATCAAATTCTAAAAATATATTTTATGACTAACTTTTGACCGGTGGTGGGCTATGCAGAGACAACCTACTCTAGGACTAAGTAGGCAAATCACCATTAATTTAATATCACGATGATTAGTTCGACTGCTGGAGAGGTTTTATTAATCCTATCCTATAATAGCGATGATGATATGTGCCATACACGATCGAATTAAAGCAATCTATTCTCTGTGAGTTATGTGACCCACGATCCACTGTATTTCTTCTTTGTTTCTTGATTCATGTAAGTACACTTAAAAATTTACAATGAAACATTAATAAAAGTCATAGTAGGTACATATGTAGGTGCTACTAATTTCTAAAGAAATTTCTTCCAGCAGTCTCGCGAAAGAAAATGGGAAAAAAGAGAAAAATAAATATGTAGACAAGATACATAAATAACTTAATAAACATACCTACATAATCGTTAGTTGAATAAACTTACAAAAATAAATATAGACGCATACAAGAAAAATGTTTCTAAATATAATGATCTTTGAGATTGACATTTTTTTGTTTATTCGTGTGTGTAAGTGACGATCAGTCGTGTAAAATTTTTCAGGCTGCCTACAGGCATCCTGAATAATTTGACACCTGCCATAGCTTGGCGACTGCCATACACTTGTAGTCACGCATCCAAGTGCAGACCACGCCTAGTGTCGCTTTATTTGCGAAAGTGCTAGTATCATCATCATCATCAGGTCTTTTTAGTCTCCACTGCAGGAGCACGACCCTCTCTTCACTACTTGAGCCAGTGTATACTTGGCCAGAGCAGCAAAAGGACTTGGCCTACACTTTCCTCGCTGGCTAGACGGGTTGGAGAGGTCTCATTGATGTGTATAAGCTTTGGTTAGCTTGTTTTTCCTAAGTCGCCTTTACGACATCCACGGGAGGACTTGGAGTGGCCCTATTCTACTCTGCCGGAAACCACACGGCTTACCGGTGCTAGTAATGCGCACTTTATTCGTTTCTTTAAAGTCGTTATGGTTTTAGATTCACGTAACTCCGGTGGTAGCTGATTCAGTAGCTAAACTGTTTTACCGGAAAAGGATAAGGTGTAGGTAGCGGAGCTATGAGTTCAGAATTGAAGGATGGGTTTACGTTTTTTTTTTCTTTTCTTGATTATGGCGGTCAAACTTCGTTGAAGCTTATTTTGCCAGTGTCTAGTAATATCTCTTCTTTATTACAAATCATAAACCCTTAACTATAAAATCAAAGGTTGATAAAGGTCCTTTGATTGCTTCACGGGAGCTTCGGACCAACAGGGAACGTCGACAGGTCGTGCAAAAGAAAATCGATCAAGTAAGCAAGGAGTATAAGTTCACACTCTCCTACTTGGACTTTAAACGCCACGACGGTCATCTGGTGTCCAACAAACAATTAAAAATATTTTGTGTCTGCAACGGTGATAGTCGAAGTGTTGAACAAGCGAGAAGCGCAAGGAAAACGCCTCCGCTTCATTAAGAGCAAAAATGCTTTCGTATGTTTATCTGACTATTTCAGCGTTCGGCTGATCGCCTACACAAAATTAATTTCTAGACCGATTTGCAGTGTTTTGTGAACAATATTTTAATGTAGATTCAGTTTTAAATTTCAATTTTCAATATGGCGGAGCCATGGAGTTTGACAACGTAAAATTTCACATTTACGCGACCGTTTCCAAAAAGGCGCATCTTTTGAATGCTCGTGTGCATGGACAAATATAAATCTCGATTTGCAGTAAGTGACCTACAACATATTTTATGTCAAATGTCAAAGAAATCTTCGTGTTGTTGCATTAGTTCATCATGGTTTATTCTGTTCTGGTTCATGCATGGAATCGTATGAACTTGCTGACTTTCGTGGGTTCATGCTTGTTTAATTGATTTTAAAAAAAATTAAAAAACATTATCATAAATTCTGCGTGAAAGAATATTATTTTTAGCTAATGCGACGGTTTCGTAATACCGTGTTGTTTTATCTTAGGGCTAAGTTATATGGTTCAGTACAATTTGTATTTAAGGACAGAAATAAAATAAATGAATATAATTTCTTTCAACTTTATTGAGAATAAATAAAGATGAAAGGCAACAAAAAATTTTTTTTATGTTTTTTTTTGCATAGATTATATTTAAGTAATTTTATCATACATTTCTCGTTACTACATCTCTCAGTTCCTGTACACTTACCGAGTGCTACCCCAAGCGAAGTCATTACAAGAAAACATTACTAAATGGTAAAATAATGTGTAAAAACATTAGCTTGTCATTGCAAGTTTTATTTTATATACAAAAAATCATCAATTTGCCTAAGAACGATGTTATTTATTTTATTCAAGTCTCGTAATAATGCTGCAAAAGCATTATTAATCTACACTCAAAGTTCTGAATGTGCCCGGCATCCCCAAGTATTCCTCATTGAATTTATCGAGTTGTCGTCTAGTCTCGTTAGTCCCAAGTTCATTCATTTTCTTCATGTATTCTATGTGATCATCTGAACTTATCACATCCATCCATTCATCTGTAAAAGTTTTAATAAAAAAATGTGGAATTTTTAAACAGCAGGCAGTCACTGTCGTACTTCCGACGCTGCTGCCCATTTCAAGTCTTTTCATGTTTAGTGACGGGAAAATAATGAGTTATTCCGGTCTGATACCCAAAATCTGATACCCTAGTGGATCCGTTTTATTTTAATTATTTTCTATTCCGTTCAGATTCTGTCCAGGGGGTCAGAATAAATAATTAAATGTTGTATTCCGGTCGGATCCCCAAGCATATTTTTGGTACAGTCAGTAACGAAATATTTGTAAGGGAAAAATATTTTATATATAAATAAATTGTCGGACTGAACTTCCTCCAAAAATTTGGACAGTGTTTGAAAAGTCACCCTGTATATGTAATTATTGTAATAATTGTGTAAAGAAGGTTTTTTTTGTTAAGGATTTGATTTTTCATTTGTTAATTATTTACAATTTTATTTTATGTTATCTAACTCAAAGGTGCAAATTTATTATAATCTGTAATTGATTATAATTAATAAAAACTTATTATTTTTTCATCAACAACTGTTTTTTTCTTGACTGTACTAAACAGGTAGGGGATCAGACCGGACTTGTTTATTTGAGAGTGGATCAGACCGGACAAAAGTAGTCATAATAATGAAGAGTGAATTCGTTTGGTGGCAGTGGCGGATTTACTCATTTTCCGCCAGTAGGCTAATTATATTTTGCCGCCCCTACCCATCCTTTTTTTTCTGTGGCGAAGAAGTGGAAATAGTTACGCATCAGTGCGCCGCCCTGATTACTTAAAATAAAACATGGGAGCGCTTGATTATGGCGGACCTTTTTAGGGTAGCGGGGGTGCGCGGAAGGGAAGGGCTGGGAAATATTCAATATTGCCGCCCCCTAAAATATGTCGCCCTAGGCTCCAGCCTACTCAGCCTGCTGGTAAATCCGCCACTGTTTGGTGGATCAGATCGGAATAACTCAAAATCCTTTAGTTGCCTTTTACGATATCCACAGGAGGAAATTTAGAGGTTCTATATTAGGCCGGAAACCACAAGGTCTAGATTAAAGGGGAGGTCCAAGTCCATATAATCGCTGCCTAGCCTGTAGCAAAAAGGACTAAGGTATGTCTTAAATAAGACATATGCACAAACTGCCTTCCGTCGGAAATATTCAGACAGAAAAAATATATATGAGGCTAAGGTTTCCGGCAGAGTAGATCGCCGGGTGGTTTCCGGCAGAATAGAATAGGACTACTCCAAGTCTTCCCGTGAATGTCATAGAAGGCGACTTACAAAATGCAAGCTAAATAAAGCTTATAAAGACCTCTCTAACCCGTCTGGCCAGCGTGGAGAGCTCTGGCTGCTTGGAAAAAAATGGCCAGATCTTGTGGGTCAGAGAGGGTCGTGCTTCTGCAGTGAAGATTAAAAAGGCCTGACAATGAAATGAAATAAAAGCTTGTAAAACATGTGTAAAAACTTACGATGCATTTCTGTCAATGATTTTTCTTTGCCGCCGTACTCAGATGGTAAGATTTCTTCAGGAAGCTTACTTTTTAATAGCTCTGCGTCATTTATGTATACCAATCTATCGGCAATTTTTTTGCTTACAAATGGTTTTGCTAGGTCAACTAAAGTTTGAAGTAACATTGAATTGGATATCAAATACACTGCTTTTATTCTTGATCCGAACCCCTCCTGAAAACATTTGAATGTTTATTGGATAAAATTACCTTCGTAATGATAAGCAGAGAATAATCGAGTAAATACACAATACATACCTAGTTGTTATAACTTATGGAGTGAAATAAAAAAAAAAGTATTTATATTATATTTTAAAGGGTGACTAAACTCGTAAATTTAAGCAATTTTTCTTTAATAAAAACATTACTCAATATTTATAATCTCTCTAAAAAAAAATTAAAAAGAAATCTCACACGAGAGAGTTTAGCCTGGTTTTTAAAATACCTATTTCATAAATGTCTATACAAGTATTTAACTCCCTCATCGGTAAAACCAGTGATTACCGGCAGTATCCACTGGTAGTTGTTGTTTTTTAGTAGTTTACTACTAAGTTTAATTATTTATAAACTTAATTATAAAATACCTTGCCCTGCGACCGTAGCGATCTGGGGTCTATTTTTTATTTAATATAACGTTTTTTTGAAGTGAAAACTTCTTTAGCGGCGTTGTGCACTTTTTTTGGAATGGGTAAAAAATGTTAAACTCGCGTCAGGACACGTGACCTGATCGAAAATTCGTAAGACGGATGGAAAGTAGACAGCTGGCGCGGCGTAGGAGAGGGAGTATCCCCCTCTCTTTCTACGGCGCGGCGAAAATGTATGCCTGCGCCTGCTGTTTCGTATATAAAAAATGCACAACGTTAATATTCAAGTTTTCACTTCTGCCGGCACTCCCAGAGTGCAACCCGTCGTTTTTTTTTAATAAGATTATTTTAGTTTATAGTTTTATAATTTAGGTAGGTTATTTAGTTTTTAGTTACTTAATTATTGTATACCTATGTAAATATTTATTTCGTGCAATAAAATAAAATTATAAAATGAATAACTTGATGTTATTTTTTTACCTATAGCTTAGCAATGAAAATAAATGATTACCGTAATCACTGTTGCAAAATCTCTGTAGTCAGAGAAGTTGGTGTTTGTTATAATTTCCTTTATATTTGCATCTGTCAAATCGTAAACAATGATATAGCCGGAATTATAATCGTGTCTCTGGAGATACTGCCATAACTGCAACAAAATATAATATAAATTTAACATCATTTTTCAAAACTACAAACCGACTTCATCCCCTTCTTCTTATCGAGTGTATTAGTGACTAACACTAGTGTCAGAGTTTTTAAACCGCCTTAAAGGCCTCTGACATGGTTTTAGGTAACGACCAATGTCAAAGACAGTGACCGGGACCGACGGCTTAACGTGCCCTCCGAAGCACGGATCATCTTACTTATCAGACAATCAGGTGATCAGGCTGCAATGTCCTAACCAAACCAGGACAACAACACAAAGTCGTTGCCCCCGCCGGGAATCGAACCCGCGACGTCCGGGTATGAGCCGAACGCTCTAACCACTACATCACGGAGGCTGTTCACTTCATGTCCAAACTACACAACCGATTTTAATAAAATTTCTATGACGATTCCGAGACCACCTCAAAAGCCCCCTTTCAAACAATAAAGAATTTTCCGAATTCGTCCAGAGGTGCTATTTTTCAAACGCGAAGTCACTAAACGAAAGGTTTCTTGTATGGAAAAACCATTCGTTTAGGTGACTCCGCGTTTCAAAAATGGCACTTCAGGCGCCTAGGCGGCTACGAATAATCTGTGAACATACACAAAAAAGTTCGCGACGAATTGATAACCTCCTCTTTTTAGGTCTTAACAATATCTGAAACTATTATAAGGCTGAATTCCGTCTATGTCGGACCTTCAGAGGTCGAAAGAGATAAACTTTCAAATACTTTCAACAACTAGTAACGAGTACCATCCATAATACTTTATCCATTTGAAATCCAAAATAAAACCACCTTTTAACTAAAACAGGATGAAAACAAACAGCTTTTTTACATCTTTTCTTTATCTGGGAACCCACAACATTCAAAATACCCGAAATAAGTGCAAACTCCATTTCTTTGGCAACACTCGTGAATTGCAGACTATGAATAGTAATACATTTTAGTCGTAATTAATTGATTTGATTTTTTAATACAATGTTATAATACTAAACAACTTTTCACAAGGAACATTATATCAAAATAATAAATCCAGCTCACATCTTACTTCTAACTTCACTTCTCAAATGCAAGTAGAACTCGTATAAGAAGGGTTCCGAAATATATTTAAAAGACATTGTGATACGAGTAAAATAACCGGCCAAGTGCGTGTTGGGTAGCGCACAGTATAGGATTCAAGATTCAAAGGTTCCCGTTACAATATAGGTACCTTATTTTAAATAAATTTCCATGTTTACTACCCACTTAAAACAAGTTAAAACTTCATCGAAGAATTATTTATTTTATGAAGTTGTCACATCCCTCCTTGGGAATGCAGTTGTAGCATGACATGTTTGTCTTGGACCTAGTCTTTTAGTTGTCTCTTACGACATCCACAAAAAGAGATGGACAAACAATGTGACAGCTGTGTAATCATGAGGAGTTAAGGAAAAAAAGTAATTATAAAAAAAAAAATTTTTTAATCACGCTTTTATCTAAAGACTCTCCTTAAGATGAATCAAACGAGCCCAAACTCGATGGCATTGCGTCGTTTCATTACAAAGTTCCTATGGCCATCCTCTGGCTCCATCATCAGATCAGCTCCATGTCATGATAATATTGCATTGTTACGCTATAAACGTATGCGTGCAAAATTTCAGCTCAATCGAACGGACAACAAGACAGGTGAAATTAAATAAAAGCTTATATTAAAAGCGACAAAGTGCTGCAACACATACCTCAGTTGCTATAAAAGAGAAAATAAAATAAAACAATAATTATTAATAACTTAAATAATACAAATACATATATTATATTAAGATTAAACGAAATAACTAAAAACTGAATATAACTGAGTTTTGATAAAAACTGAACTAGATATAAATACAATAAAAAAAAACATCAACATATATAAAAAATTGAGCCTAAATCGCTGCGCTCGCAGGGTAGAGTGCCCAAGAGACTGGCAACATTTCTGCGTTGAATGGCCAAGCTAAGCCTTTGGCCAAAATGCACACCAGCCCTTGGATCCCCTGAGGCGTCGATTAGGCGTGCGAAGATCTCTTTAAACAACTGACGAGCTTCCGCACCCCAAGGCCCCAAGGTCTCCACGGCAAAAGGAGCAAAAATATAGGGCTCTCCCAAAGCCGCATACTTTCGCTTCTTATTGGCTTCTGCCGTCGCCGCAGCTGCGCCAGCCTTACGAGCAGTCGCTCGTATACGAGATGGAGCAACAGTATCTACGCATGTTGCATCCCATACGAGCGACCGCCCGTTTTTCCAAGGTATGAGCGTCATTCCATCGGGCCTCTTCCCATCGTCTCGATTAATACCAGCAGGTTCGAGTACCGCTGGCACACCCGACGAGGTAAGGGCGCGACGGATGACGTCATTCAAGGCGGAAAATAAAATAGTTACAAAATAAATATTTAATATACTTACACATACTAGTCTGACATAGTAATCCATAAATAGTTTTGACGTGAATTGCTTCCCAATATTTTTCAAAACGTAGACTCTGTAGTTATCCGGAGTAAGCTTGGGCAAAGCTGCATCTATCCTAAAACATTTATGTATTTTGTTATATTATATTCATAAACCAAAATAAAAGATGTGGGGCGGAAAGCAGCCGAGCTCAAGTGGGAATGGGCTGGTCATGTAAGCAGAATGCATCCGGATAGATGGGCTAAAATAACAACAGATTGGGTCCCTGCAGGCTGGCGACGAAAAAGAGGCCGCCCTCGGACACGGTGGTCAGACGAACTAAGGGCCCATGAAAAGAACTGGCAAACCATCGCCAATGATAGAAGTTTGTGGAAGACTAGAGGGGAGGCCTTTGCCCAACAATGGGACAATACAGGCTCAGAAAAAAAATAAAAAAAATATTCATAATATTTTTCTCAAAAGTAGCTCACATCAAAAAGAGGAGCTCTCTATTTCAAATAAGTGTTTTAGCACCAATGAATAATAGAAAAACAAAAGATGAAATTTGGTGACGAAACCAAGTGCGAATTAGCTTTTGAAGAGCAAAATAAAGAAGTAACCAATTAGCATAAATTAATTAAAAAAAAAAGAAACATCTATTACAATTATTGTTTTGGAACGAAGTTTCTTATCGCGCGTTGCGAAAGGAGGCTAGACGGAAAAGAATAAGACCAAAAGTTGTAACGACACTTTTTGCTATAGTTGTAAGCCGTGCGGCGTGCGCGTGTTTCTCTGCCTGTCTTTCTCTCTCCTTATTAATCGAAAGGAACTTCGTTCCATCCGGGTGTCCCTTGACACCTCTCCAGTTTTTAATGTAACTTCTATTAAAATAATTTGAATAGATGTTACATATAAAAGTTAATATAACCTCGTAAGAGCCGATCGAGGAAATGGGTGAAAATTCAAATCATTTTACTAGGCGCATGGCTAGTAACCAATCTCTATGTTGTTTCCTTCATCCACCTTCTTACCTGCACCAAGCTAAAAGTGACTTTTTATGTCTTGCAGCTCTATTCTCCATCTGCTTAGAGCCGCAAGACCTAAACTGATCTGTCTGCCATTAGGGATAACAACGTGATAGTAGCATGTATGTATGTATATTAAAAAACACACATCAGGAAATTTTGAGATTCATCTTTACTTATGATTTCTAAACTTAAGTGAAGACTTACTTACATAAAATCTAAATCACTAAGTTCCTTTTTCACATTGATTGGTCTATAGAAATTCGTTAACAGTTTCCTCAAAGTACATTGTTTGTCTAATCTTATCTTCGCACGTTCCAACAAACCTTTGCTTTGTATTATAAGCTTTTCCAAAAAGTCTCTGTCTGAAATAAATTTAAATCAGTTATTTGCAAACACACAAACCTATCACAATCTATACTACAATATCTAGGATTCTGTATCACAACCGTTCAGAAAAGATAAAAATTGCGTTTTGTATACAAAATACAATACATTACCCTTTATTGAACAAAATAAATAAATACAGCACATAATTATTTTAAAAACTACTAGGATATGCGCAAATGGCGGTCTTATCTTTAAGCAATTTCTTCCAGGCAACCTTGTTATACAGAAAAAAAATATTATAAAGGGCTATACTAAATATTTATTTTTAAGATATATGTTTTTACTAAGAATAATACATTTATTTTTGAAAAAAAAGAAATAACAACAAAATAAACTAAATTAAACTAAGCTATAAAATAAACTTATACTATAGTATGCTAATGTTTTACTTCGTTATGTTTACTTAGGTTAATAATTGTATGAACATATCCTGATGCCAGAGCGGCCTCGGTCATTTTGGAAATCTTTGGGAGAGGCCTATGTCCAGCAGTGGACGCTGTGCGGCTGAAACGATGATGATGATCCTGATGCCAGTATTACCTTATGATATACTGCTTTAAAGCTGTATCATACAAAGTAATATTGACATACTTGTAATTCACGCTTCCAAATTTACTTCTACTATTGCAAACCGTCAATAAAGTAATCAGAAAATATGCCTAAGCATTAAATTTAATAAAATTTAAATTTCAAAACTCCTGACTGCACAATGTTTTGTTAATTAAGAGTCCCCTTACCCTAAACCAAATTTCACTTTTCCATACAAACGTAGTCTACGTAAACTTATATACTTTAATGTCCAAACGAAAAGCCCGATTTCGGCAAATTTTTGTCATATCAAAGATATTGCAATTATCTAGGGTAATAATTGGTTTCTGACCGTAAAAATATGAACTCAAAATAGAATATAGTGTGTTATATCATTTTTGACCATCAGTATGGGAAACTTCTAAATCGTTATATTTTCTTTCCAGTTCATAATTTTATGGTAGGAAACCAGTTCTTACCCTAGATAATTTCAATTTCTTTACAATTACCAATTTTTACCGAAATCTGACATGTGGTTTCAAAATTAAACGTAGACTATGTTTGTATGGAAAATGAAAAAAAATGTTTGTACTAGGGTAAGGGGATTCTTAAATGAAAATATCGCCTGACCACGGCTCTGTTATCATAGTGCTATTTTTTTCGAGAAAATAATTGTACTATAGACTGGAAAATATTTGAACACGAAGGATTAATCATTGGCAACAAAAAAGTCTTAATACTCACGAAACTCCTTTACAGTGAAATGTTCTTGCTTACGAGCCCATTCCTGCATCAAATCGATGGCCTCTTCCAGTCTTTTTGGCTCTTCCAGATTGAACTCTCGTCGTACATTTTGCAACGTATCAGGGTGAAATTCTAAAACTGTTGTTTTAGCTATCGCCTTCATTGTATACTACACACTGGCTAAGAAGTTGTAGATAATATGCAAAAAAAGACTGGTATTTATACTGCGCAGTCTGCATTGTTCCCACTAGAGTAATTGATTCGTAATTATTCTATAATTGTTGGTGTCCAAGTCCCTTTACTTGGTAATAACGAGTCAACTCGGTGCATTGGATCATTTATAAAGATAAGAGTATTTTTCTTTAATCTATATCTATATATATATAATAAAACAGTACTAAAACAAGTGTGTCTGCTCATTATATATTTCCAAAAAATATATTGGGGGCGATGGACACAAAGTAATAGAGCAAGATTTTTTTTTTAAATGTCTGTCTGTTTGTCTATGTGTCTGTTTGTCTGTTTGTACGCGATAATCTCCGGAAATACTGGACGGATTCAAATTTGTTATATAGTTATAAGGTCTGGACAACATTTAGGGTATAAATGATTTTGAAAAATGGAACACCTGATGCAGAACTATAATGGTCCAGCTAAACTATAAGAAATATCAAAATGACGCTTTAGCAAAAGTTGTTCAGCCTGATGTGCATTTTCCAGAGACAAGTCTATGTGAATGAATGCTGGCTACGGCTAAAAGGTACTTACTATTTTTGTGGTTTTTCGTGAGTGTAAGTGGCCAAGACTGGTGTAATTTTTTTTTCAGACTGCCTAATCGCATCTCACATAGTTCAAGGACTTGCAATATAGTAACTACAGCCGGTGCCAAGGGCTGAGCTTGAGACTTGAGATCTTTTTATGCCACTTGTGATCAAAAATCGGACGTAACTAATCAAAATTAATCTACAGTAAAATGCTTGTTTTGGTGGAGTATGTTTTTTTAATCCTTTTGTCTCTTTTGTGTGCCAGCTGTTTTACGTCGCTGTACGACACGACGTTCATCTTTTCTTGTGATACAACGAATATGAAAATCTAAGATTAATTTTTGAGTACTTGCATAATTATTTTATTTTTTAAGTTCAAACCAAAAAAATTATTTTTTTAATGCAAAATTTGTTTCATGAATTTTTTAGATAGTTATATGTTTAGTTTTCGTCGTTTCCACTTTTAGCAGAACACTCTAATGCCTAATTGTTAGCATGAAATATTAATTATCACAATATTTACAAATAAACGCGCCATGTGGTTTCCGGTATACTAGAATAGGGCCACTCCCAAGTCCTCCAGTAAAAGGCAACTAAGGAAACACTAGCTAGATAATACTTATAAACATCGATGAGACCTCTCCAAGTCTCCAACCTGTTTGGCCACCGTGGAGAGTGTAGGCCAAAGTTCACTGGCTCCTCTGACCAAGTATGGCTCTGGTAGTACAGAAAAGGTCGTGCTCCTGCAGAGGAGACAAAAAGACCTGATGATGATGATGAATATTACAAATAAACAATTTATTTCAAATGATAAGGGTGAGTAGATAAATGCTGTTTTTCGTAAATGTGCTTTAAAATGCTTTACGTTCTCATTTAAAACTGTAAACAGTAGTTCATAAAATAGAGTTTGGTCAAAAAATAATAATTGAATGATATCTCCGTTTCCTTTTAAATAATTTATTTGAATGGGGGCGGCAAATTCAAGCAAGGTTAAAGAATCACTTTAGGCAGAAAAATATTACAAAGCTCGATAGTCATAAAGTAGACTGTTGATGCAGTAAAAACGTAGATGTCAGTACAAGATAAATTTATGAATAAACAAGGTTTTAATATATGAATATAAAACTTTTATATTTCATCAGAGAAGTGTCAATTAAATATAATGATTCAAATAAATATAGGTATAATTAATATCACAGTTAGAATTCCGTACTAAAAAAGGTTTAAAAGGATCCTTTACCGTACAGGTCTATTCGTGTGTCATATTCATACCTTGGTATTACTATTTTTACTTTCTTAGACGAGAAAAACTTAACATTTAATTATACTATAGCCTCAATATTACTTTAATTTTAATATAATAAAAGGTGCTCCTGCAGTGGAAACTACAAAACCTGATTTTATCTGCATAATGGATTTATCTGCATATTTTTGTAATTTATATTTTTTTAGTTGTATTTTTACATATTTCACCGAATTTTGTGATAAAGTAAAATCTAGAATTAAACATTATACATCTTTATTCCTTAAATTATTATACCTTAAATTTAAGAGATTAATTATAACTGTTTATTTAAATATTGCAAAATATTCATTATCATCCGAGTGTATTCCCGGTTGCATTTTCAGTAAATGCTTAAGAGCTCGGGGTCCGTTACCTAACCTACGTGATTTGACGAGGTTACTGGTTTTTAAAACTGCCTCCGTGGTGTAGTGGTTAGAGCGTTCGGCTCATACCCGGAGGTCGCGGGTTCGATTCCCGGCTGGGGCAACGACTTTGGGTTGTTGTCCTTGTTTGGTAAGGACATTGCAGGTTGATCACCTGATTGTCTGATAAGTAAGATGAACCGTGCTTCGGAGCGCACGTTAAGCCGTCGGTCCCGGTCACTGTCTTTGACATTGGTCGTTACCTAAAACCATGTCAGAGGCCTTTAAGGCGGTTTAAAAACTCTGACACTAGTGTTAGTCACTAACACACACGATAAGAAGAACTGGTTTTTACATAGAGCGACTGCCGTTCGATCTCTACAGCCCAAAGGGTAGACCAATACTTGTATAGGTTTGAGAGTAAACCCTAGATGGCGTTCTGGATCCACATTTTAAACGTACCTTTCGAAACAGGGAATCATCATTATTTTTTGATAATTAGGTGATTTAAGCCTACAAATATCCCAATCAAACCAGTTTTTCACAAAGTATGCTTCCCAGTGGGATTCGCACACCCGACCTCTGGATCACAAGGCGATCGCCTTGACCACTAGACAACGCAGGCAATATTGCCTTTAACTGTGTGTTCAATAGGAAATCCGGTAGACGACAACAAGTCAAATCAGACACTTTTTTTTTAAACGTCAAAACAAATATTTTGTATAAGATATACTATGAAATTCCTCCCATGATGGTCTGGGAGAAACGAAAAAACTTAGAATGAACCAGCTGCTTCTCTTCCCGCGCAGATCGTAAGAGCCGATCGAAGGAATGGGCAAAAATGCGAATCATTTTAACAGGCGATGCGGCTAGCAACCCGTCACTGTATTGATTTCTTTTTCATCTTCTCACCCACCATGACGCTAAAAGTGGCTTTTGAGTCTTGCGGCCCTAGGCTCTGCATAGAGCCGCAAGACCCAAAATGCTCTGTCTGCCCCATTAGGGATAAAGACGTGATAGTATGTATGTATGTATGTATGAAATACAAAAGCGTGACGTCATACTTTTTTGAATTCAAATAGCGCTCAATATCAGTTTTTCTGCATTAATAAATCTAAAATCATGTTGAAAATAAATATGAGCAATATAAAAGTGACACTCTTTTGTGACGTTTATTTTTATAAAGTGGGCCAGTCATCTACCTAATTGACGTGCGTTAGATCTGATTTGAATTTGATTTAATTTGATTTGATTTGATTTTAATTAAATAACCACGGAGTCTACGGAACCCTCTTTAGCCAGTCTAAACTCATAGCTGACCAGTTTAATTACAATGATTTACTCGTTATTGTATGTGACTTATTTTTTATTGCTTTTGTGACCTTTTATTTTATAAACAGTACAGAATAATTTAATGTGGGCCAGTCATCTACCTAATTGACTTGCGTAAGATCTGATTTGAATTTGATTTAATTTCATTTGATTTTAATTAAATAACCACGGAGTCTACGAAACCCTCTTTAGCCAGTCTAAACTCATAGCTGACCAGTTTAATTACAATGATTTACTCGTTATTGTATGTGACTTATTTTTTATTGCTTTTGTGACCTTTTATTTTATAAACAGTACAGAATAATTTAATGTGGGCCAGTCATCTACCTAATTGACTTGCGTAAGATCTGATTTGAATTTGATTTAATTTCATTTGATTTTAATTAAATAACCACGGAGTCTACGGAACCCTCTTTAGCCAGTCTTAACTCATAGCTGACCAGTTTAATTACAATGATTTACTCGTTATTGTATGTTTTTAACATGTCGTGGAAAAAAGATAATAAGTAGTAATTTATTCTATAATTTACTCGATCATGGAAATATTTCTTCTACATATTTTATGAGCAAGTTTCTTTAAGAAGCACATTGTAATTAGTATTTTCTTTTTTTATTTACGAGTAGCTCTGTGCGCTATAGATCTATCAAGTCTGTTTTTGAAAACATGCCCCAGTTTTTATTAAATTTTCAACCCTCATATTTCTTTTAACAAATTTTGAAGTAAATGTCGATCCTAACTCCTGATTTGGATGTAGTTTTACTTCCAGACGAGACATTTGTGCTTAGCCCATTATCGTATCCTACGATATCCTCTGTTATAGATACAGTAGGATCACTGCATCTATAACTGAGGATTTCCCTAGAACAAAAATCACATGGTCAATTAACCCGTTTATCTCTTCCTTAGTAAAAATGTATACTTAGATAAAACAACTTTGCGGGGTCAACAAGTGACCAAGAAACTATTTAGGGATCAAGACATTTTGTCGATTAGATAAAATAAAAATAAATCATACAATATCGCTCATTTATTATTTTAATAACCTTTTTATTACAATACCATTCCATGTTAATTATACACCTAATATAATAAAATAGGTAGCTACTTTTAGCAATAATGATTAAAAGATAAACATAAAAATACACCTCTTATAATAGAAATATTTAGATAATGTTTTGCCACTATGTCAGGCCAATTTAAGGGGTGATTTGTTCAATAGTCATCACACTAAGCAGGCGGCGGCGATTTCTTTTGTCAAGTTTTAACTACAAAACAAATTAAAAATCAGATTAAAATTTAAAAATTAATTATATTTCTACAGCAGTTTCAGACATGATCTTTTGTTTTGCTTTTATGTTTTATTTAAGTAAATAATCTAATCTTTTGGTACCAGCTGAAAATCACTCCAAAGCGCGGTGGCACCTCACCATCAGCAATTAGCTGAGCTGTGTGCCCTTTCAGCAATTTGTTGCCAGCAGATTTTATACTCAGTAATAGTTAGGTATATAAAACTTAGTTAATTATGTCCTTATATACGACAGATCTTTTTTTCATTTTTTCAAAGCTTTTCTTTCTTTTTTCTTCTTCATTTATTTGCGTAGTATTTTAAGCCACTTAATTTAAATAAACTTTGACTTTTCTTAATCAACCGTCAAAGTCCTGAAGGTGCCAGGTACTCCTAGATCATGGGTCAGCTCGATTGGTCTCTTCGCTTCGTCAGTTCCAACCTCGTCCAACTTAGTCAAGTATTTCATATGTTTCTCTGAACTCATCTCGTTTTGCCAAAGCTCTAAAAGTATCAAAATATTTAAAATAAACACGGAGGATAACTTTTGAAAAGTCAGCCTAAGTTATATATAATATACTCACAACTCGAAAAGAGCAAAAGAAAGCTTGATAATACGAGATGGCTTATAGACAAGTAAATCAACAAGAAGTACCATGTACTCTATACCTGTTATACGAGTATGAACGCTATTTTGATAACTAAAGAACAAGTTCATTTGCTATGCTATTTTAACAACTAATAAGTTACTTTGCTAAAGGCAAATAAAAAAATACCCCGACGACACCATCTGGTGGTAAGTGGCGGAACTACATAATATACTGATATCGTAGCGCCATCTATTATTTGGCAGGTAAATTACTAGTGAAAGGTGGCGGAACTATGTCATTATATGCATGGCATAATAATATACTGCGCCAGGTATGGCATTCCGACATATAGTGGTCACGTGGGTGACACGAGCCTACGTCACCCGTCTCAGTGTTACCGGTACTGTAAAATCAAACACCCCAACTTTAATTATTCACGTATATCTGAATCGGATTTAACCATGTCCATTTTTACAAATAACCTATTTATGAAAAAATAAGTTATACTTGTTATTGAATAACAAGTATAACCTATTTTTTTATGCATTAAAATATTTATTGTCATGAATAATGGCAGGCAAACGTTCCCTAAATCTTAACTTAGTCACATTAAAGTGGCAACTCTGTGGTGACGTAGGCTCGTGTCACTGCCGGAATAGCAGACCTGTTTTTTTGGATCATGATAATATGTTGATATCGTAGCGACATTTGTTATTTGTCAAGTAAGTTGCAACATTTTAAGCGTTATCATACAATAACTTTTAAATGACTAAATCGATATTCATCTAACAACGAAGTTGTTTTCACATGAAAAAATTGCATTGAACTTGGTCCATACGTTCAAGCGTTACGATGGCACAGACGGACACACAGACACTAGCGTCGAACTTTTAACACCCTTCTTCTTTTTCGGGGGTTAAAAATACGTCGCGACACAAACTTACACAGCTTTCTAATACTATTAAGTCTCAGACTGACAGACGGACAGTCAAATAAAGTATAAAGGTTCCTTGTTTACTACGGAACCCTAAAAAAATTGTAATTACCATTTAGCTCAGCTAGAGGTTTCTCTTTCCCACCATACTCAGCTGGTAGGAGATCTAAAGGAACGAAGTCCTTCAATTGTTCTACACTCTCTACGACCTTTAGTCTACTGCTAAGTTTTGCACCCAGGAGAGGTTTAATAAATTCAATAAAATTATTAATAAAAGACGAATCTGATAGATACACTAAATGTCGTATTCTAGCGCTTAACCCTTCCTGAAACCAGAAAAAGCACTTATATTTTACATGATTCTATTAGAAATAAAACGTTCCTTGATTATATTAAATATAACTATGTAACTGTATGTATTATCTTTATATCACAGTTTTATTATTTAATAAAATATCTTCGTACGTAATTACTTATTCGTAATTACTTTAAATAGTAATGTTGTGGAGCGGGCCCGTAAACTGAAGCTGCTAGGGATTCCTACTGCGGCGCTGTTAGAAACTAGGTTTAAACTGGTATGGACTGTATTTCTTGCGTTTAAATGTACGTATTCGTTCGTATTGCCCGTATTTGAGTAGTTATTCTTTTTAAATAGGTAGGTACTTATTTATTAACACGTAGAACGCCAGACTTAAAACCATGTTTAGCCCAGTGGGCCGTGGCAGACACCATGTGACCGCATCATATCGGGTCCAGGGCGCCGCGGCGAACACCGTGTGTCCGCGTACCCTCGGTGACTTTAAATGCCTTTACACGGCCGGCAGACAGCGTTTCGATTCTTTTTACAAGGGGAAGTGATCCGCGCGGCCCCACAGTACAATCTGGTCACTTGGCACAAAAAAAATTGAAAGGACTTAGAATTTATGGGCTTTTCAACAAGATGTGTCCAAAAACTGTTTTGAGCACATTACATTAAGTGTTTTGATTTTTAATTTAGTGAGGTTACAGTTAGGTAAACATATTTTTTGCCTTTATATTGCACTAGAAAGTCATAAGAATTATAATAGTTATCAGTCAAGCACGTATCCAATAAGTAATCCGGGTTCCGTAGGTAATAATTAACGTAAGAAGTTACCTTTTCGTGAATAATTCAAATGGCTAAAGACCCAAGAGCCAAGCTAACCCGACACTATCCCGGACATCAGCCTGTACGAGATTAGGTTGGCCCTGGCGCCGGGCGAGGATGGAATTACAGCAGAGCTTCTGAAAGCGGGCGGAACGCCGGTACTGAAAATCCTTCTGAGGCTCTTTAATTCCGTTCTGCTCGAGGGCGTAACGCCGGAAGCTTGGAGCAGGGGCGTGGTGGTCCTGTTCTTCAAAAAGGGAGATATTGAAGAACTATAGGCCTATCACGCTTCTGAGTCATGTATATAATTTGTTTTCGAAGGTCATCACGAATCGTCTCGCAAACAGGTTCGATGCCTTCCAGCCTACCGAATAAGCCGGTTTCCGTAAAGGTTTTAGTACCTTGGACCACATTCATACGCTGCGGCAGGTTATAGAGAAGACGAGGGAGTTTAACGGGCCGTTATGCTTGGGGTTCATGGACTATGAAAAAGCCTTCGATTAGATCGAAATATGGGCCGTGCTTCAGTCTTTTCAGCGAAGTCATATTGACTATCGGTATATCGAAGTGTTGAAATGCTTAAACAGTAATGCCACTATGTCAGTCCGAGTACAGGAGCAGTGCACGAGGGCAATTCCATTGCATAGAGGTGTAAGACAGGGAGACGTTATATCTCCAAAGCTGTTCACCGTTGCACTGGAAGATGCCTTTAAGCTTCTGGAACGGGAAGGATTTGGCATCAACATCAATGGCGAGTATATCACTCACCTTCGATTTGCCGACGATATTGTTGTCATGGCGGAGTAACTCCAAAGGAACCCTAATTTTCAATAACACCACGACCGTCTCCTATGCAAACGCAAAGGCAAATGAACGAGTGAAGCGCGTCTCGCTCGCTGGGGCTCGCTGGTGAGGGCGGCGCGGCATAGTGCAGGGGGAGCCGACAGTAGGACCCGCGCGGCGCCCGCGCAAGGAAATACGGTTGGACGTTCTAGCACGCCGTGACGGACACTGGTGTCTGCCATTTAACATCTCAGAAAATAACGCATAACGTCTCTGTTCTATAAGTTGCCCATTATTTTTAGGTTATTTCTTATCGATATTTTCAAAAAAAATCCCTATCAATTTTTGGACGTTCTTTATTTTTTGGTACGGCCCCAGGGGAAAGTATGCTGTCGACCACATGGTGTCCGACATGGCGTTCAACGTGTTAAGCAAAGTAAAGCTTGTTGTGTGATTTCATCCATGTTAAAAAGGAGCTCTCTATCTTTCTGTGAATGTCGTAAAAGGACTCAGGGAGGCGGCCGGTTAGTTAAAAATAATAGTAAAATCAAAACAGAAAGTCGTAAAATCTTTGAAGGTAAATGTTAATTTTTACTGCATTTACAATAATAAAAATTGTTTTAAATGAGGGCGCCACTTAATATCTGTCTTCACCTTAAACTAAAACATAAATTTACCGTCAAAATTGAAATAAACTGCCTAAGCATGGGTCCATTCATTCCCAGTTTTAATATCAAGTCTTTCAAGTCTGTCTCACGGAAATCGTAAATGAGGACATATCCAGCATTGTAGTCGTGTTTTTGTAAGTAAGCCCAATACTGAAATCATAAAAAAATATGAGTTTATTATGAGTACAATTCAGTTTTTAAAGAAATAAATAAATATATAGGGACAAATTACACAGATTGAGCTAGCCCCAAAGTAAGTTCGAAACTTGTGTTATGGGATACTAACTCAACGATACTATATTTTATTATAAACTAGCTAACCCGGCAGACTTCGTACTGCCAAATATAGCCTGTCAAAATGTAGGTTTGTATGGGAAAAAGAAAAGGGCTGTTTTTAGGGTTTTTCCGGCAATTATTCGAATTTTTCTCGCCGTAAAAACAATCTTTGAATTTCATCGAACATTTAAAAAAAAGAATTGGCCAAATTGGTCCAGGCGTTGTTGAGTTATGCGCTTACCAACACATTTTGCGATTCATTTTTATATTATAAGATACATATATAGATAAACATCCAAGACCCAGGACAATTTGAGAAAGGCCATTTTCCAACTTGCCCTGACCGGGGATCGAACCCGGGACCTCTGGGTGGCGGACTAGCATGTTGACCACTACGCCACGGAGGTCGTCAAATAAATGTTAGCTATATATTTATACAATGTGAAACGGACATACCCGTAATAAATCGAGACACGGGCTATACTAGATCACTATACCACTTAATTTTTATGTACCTAACACCCATTGTACCTGTGATTGACACATACATACATACCTATCACGTCTTTATCCCTAATGGGGCAGACAGAGCATTTTGGGTCTTGCGACTCTATGAAGAGCCCAGGGCCGCAAAAACCAAAAGCCAGTTTTAGCGTCATCGTGGGCGAGAAGATGGAAAAGCAATAAATACAGTGATGGGTTGCTAGCCGCATCGCCAGTGTTAACATGATTAGCATTTTTGCCCATTCCCTCGATCGGCTTTTACGATCTGCACGGGAAGAGTGCAGCTGGTACATTCTAAGTTTTTTCTTTTCTCCCAGACCAGAATGGTAAAATAAATGATTATGATGATTATATTATAATGAAAATAAAATAACTTTTTTAACAGTAAAAAACATTTTTTAAAAATAAAGTTATACTGACTCGTTTTAAAAAACTTACATAGAAAGTAATTACGAGAAAACGAACTCTGTATAACTAGGTAAGTAAATATAAGAATTAACGGATCCATTGTTAGAATGTCCTTGATTGTATAAATAGCTGCATGGCGTAAGGTTGCGTTTCCACTGAAGCGGAGCAGAGCGGAGAGGAGAGCAATTGACCAATCACAATGCTCAAAATCTCTGCTCCGCTTCAATTTAAACAGCGGAGTGGAGATTTCGAGCATTGTGATTGGTCAATTTACTCTCCGCTCTGCTCCGCTTCAGTGAAAACGAAGCTTTACATCGCATTTCCACTTTTTCATAATGCTTATGTACGATTCTCTTTTTATAGGATCCCACTTTTTTGTTGGAACCTAAAATAATAATTTTGTATTGTTATATCTCATGTGTAATCTATTGACCATAAAAAAGAAAATGAGGGTACATCGAGAACAGTGTTAGCATTGAAATAAAATGTGGTGAAAAGACTTACTAAGAAACAGTAAATTATATCACATATACTATTATTTTTAATTCAATACCCAAAACAATTTGAAAAAGGCCGTTTTCCAACTTGCCCCGACCGGGGTTTGGACCCGGACCTCTGTGTGGCGAACTAGCATGGTGACCACTACGCCACGGAGGTCGAGAAAATTACGATGTTTTATGATGTACACTAGGGTCTGATTAAACTCATCCAACTTATACTTACAAATTTCTTTTTTCAACTTAATGTTTTTTATTATTCCAAAAAACAATAATAAACAATACTTACAATAGTAAAACGGATGAAATAATTCATAAAGATAGCGGCCGACGCTTGCTTGATTGAATTCTTACATATATAGACTCTGTAGTTTTCTGGGGTCAGTGTCGGCAATAAAGCATCTACTGTCCTACAAAAATAAAAAATAATTTTTTTATTCTTTTCTATGTATGAACACGCCTATACGTGCCTCTCTTACATAAACATTTCCTTTCACAGGCCTACTGGAAGAGATCTCTTTTGAGATAAGTGCCTTTGTACAACTTTTATTTATGAATTCTTTGTATACATTTTCCGTGTACGTAAATTGGTAAATAAATAAACAAATTCACCTTTATGTTGTTTTTAGTATTTAAAACATTATCTGTGAATTTTTTTGCTATCTAGCTATCACTGTTCATGAGACACAGCCTGGTGACAGACAGACGGACGGGCAGACGGACAGCAGATTTAGGTCCTGTTTTTACTTTTTGAGTACGGAACCCCAAAAATCAATGGGATAATATTATTATTATTTGTTTCGTATAAATATACTTTTCTCTCTTTCTTATGTGAAAGAGATGAATCATTATCATTATTATTATGTTGGTACGCTTTTCAGCCACGGGTCCATGGAGACCCGGTCCTTTAAGGCGTTCATGGGGCCAAAGCCAACATGAAGAGGCCTTTAAGTACCTTTTTATCTAAAATGTGAGATGGCTGCATCTACGGAGGTCTATCCCTTAATGTATCATTGAGATACACTAACGGACAGTCCTCCATTATTATTAAGAGCCCATTAGATCCCATTGTTGGGCAAAGGCCTCCCTCTCGGCTCTCCATTTATCCCTGTTTTGTCCTTTCGTGTGCCAGTCCTTCGAGTAGGCGTCTAGGTCATCACGCCATCTGCGCCTAGGTTTTCCAGGACGTCCATTAGTTGGGGTCCACAAAGTCAGTGTTTAGGCCCATAGTTCGGTTGGCATGCGGCTGAACGGGATAAAAAATAATGTTAAACACTTACACGTTATTAAGATTGGTTAAATCTTTCTTCACGTTCACTAGTTTAAAAAAATCTGGCAGCAATGTCCTGAATGTGCACATTTTGTCCAGTTTTCTCTTACAGCGTTCTAACTGTCCTTTGCTGGAGATAATCAAATTTTCTAGGAAGTCTCTTTCTGTAAAATACAAGTCCTTTAATATTTTATAAAATACTAGCTGTTACCCGAGACTTCGTTTACGTAAACTTAGTACTTTGTAATAAAGTCTACTTTTGTATGGCAAAATATAGGATTCCCCATTCAAATTCCTCTTTTCATTTCCTCAATGGATGGTTTTTGAGATAAAGACTAGGTAACTTATTTCCTTTTTAGTATATTAAACTATATAAAAATCGTTTATTTTCAGACAACTCACACCATAGGGACATGAAATTCAATAAAAAAAAATTATATAAAACACATTAAAATCAAAATAATTTAAAAATAAAACCGAAATTAAATAAAATACAAAAAGAATAGATAAATACATAAACTGCCTTCATGTGACGAGGCGGACGAGCATTATTAAATTCAATTCAATAATTCATAGACCTCTCACATGCAGATCGATGAATCGGCTCAGGATAGCTGAGTTCATCCTATCTGCAAACACCTTCAGAAGGCCTTTCGTGCAATAGAAGTACGTGTCCAAATATTACTTACCGAATTCTTTCACTTTGAAATGATCTTGCATACGGGCCCAATCCTGCAAAATATCTATTGCTTCTTCCATTCTTTTCGGTCCATCCAGATTAAACAAATGCCTTACAGCTTCCAGGGTATCTGGATTGAATTTCAGAAGTGAGCTCTGTGGTAGTTTTTCCATTGCGAAGTAATTTCTACTAGTGTTTGAAATACAAATATAAAATAAAGCAAATAAATTGCAGCCAACACTTATATACGTAACTTTAATTAGGTAATTAATTAAATAAATTATCTATTGTTTTATATTTTTCAAAAAACATGTTTAAAATTACCTTAATACATTTATTTTGTTATATCATATTTTTAAATCTTATTACAATATGTAATTGAATAATTTCAATAATTCATTTCAACGTTTTCGAAAGGCGAAATCTAAAGTAATAATATAAAGAGAAAAGATTTGATTGTTTGTTTGCATCAAATAGGCTCCGAAACTACTAAGCAGATTTTAATTTTTTTTTTGTACCACTTGCTCAAAAACGTCACATTCTATGGCACAAAAAGCGAACATAACAATAGTCATTTTTAATCTGTTAAAAACAGGGAAAAAAAATGTATTGAATTTCATTCAGGCTCTAGACCAAGAATGTTTTAGTTATACTGAGTTTCATTCATCCTCTAGAGGGAGAATGTGTTTTAAATTTGGAATACTTAACGATATTTATACTGAACTGAAATCATTTCTATATGGTAAGCGTAAAAAAATAACGATTTTGAATAGACAACATGTGTCCGCAAAATCCACAAAACCACTTAAATTTCATAAAATAAACAACTAGGTAAATCAAGTCATGTCATTGTTTGTTTTCATACACCAGCTGTTTAGTTTTTTTTTTTATAATTATTTACGGCTCTGGATACTAGTCCTTTAGAGCCCATCTTTATTTATCTCTTCTTTATACCTAATCCTAACCCTAAGTATACAATCGAAGGTTGGTATAGGTCCTTTGATTACTTCAAGGGAGCTTCTGGTGACAAATCCATACGAGTCCACTGGTTTTCAGTCGATTGTCCGCAAATAAATATCCCAAGGTTTGTGCTTACCTATATTTATTTATAACGTAAAACATTTTGTATTTTTTATGTAACTGGATAAAAATTAATTAATAAATGCTTATCACTTGTTCTTATTGTCTTTATTTTTTCGCAAATGGTACGAAAAGTAGAGTATTTTCCTCGGTGATAAAGCTGTCTTAGTCTTGGGTGAACTTAAATCCATCGCCACATTCAGGACTTGTCCTAAATCCCTCGCTTCGCTCGTGATTTACGTATTTAACACCCTCGCTCCGCTCGGGAGTAAACTTCGAGTCCTTCGTTACGCTCGCGATTTAAGTCTTCACCCGCGACAGAAGACACTGCTATATCCCCTTGGTTAATAATCTACTATTTCTCCGTTAGAAAGTTACACTATCTTTGAGGTCACTCAATTTTTTTTGAAAATAATAGTATAGCCTATGTCAATAGGCTATACTATTATTAAAAAAAAAATTGGGATCCTTACTGAAACTCCAATATTGTAACTTGTAACCCAACCCCATAAATGACTTAAAAAATCCCTTACATCGCTTGCGCTGCGAAAACTATTGAAGATAGAACAAAATATTGTACTTCAACTTTTTAGAATGCATTATTATCTACCAAAAGCCGGCAACATATAGCAGTAATAAGGCGGGGCGGGCCGTTATTATTTAATATTTTTGTCACAAAAATGCAAAGACCGTGCTATTTTACAGATGAGACAAAAAATTACTACATTTCTTTTTACTTCTTCATCAAAAATGGATCGACAGATAGCTCAATTTAATTAGAGACATTTTTTTTGTATCAGCTTTATTTGATAACCGAGCGAGCGAAGCGTCTCAGTTTCGAGACTGGCCAAAATGATTTTATTCGGCTGTCCGACTGTCCGTTATTGTCCGGCAGTTCTCGCCTACATAAGGGCGTCCGCTAAGTAACGCGGGCGCCCGCTGCGGGTTCAGTTTATCTCTTTCACAAACGCTACGTGCGACAGGGACAAGTGACCCGCGGCGGATTCTGCTATCCCTTTCACACTTAGAGTTTGTGACAGAGATAGACTGAAACACGCCGCGTGCGCTCGCGTCACTTAGCGGACCCCTAACAGGTCGCATCTCTTAGAATAGAAATTTTGGTAGATAGGTATCTACCATCTGTTCTACTACGTCTCAATCGTGAAATGGTAGACTTAACTGCCTCCGTGGTGTAGTGGTTAGAGCGTTCGGCTCATACCCGGAGGTCGCGGGTTCGATTCCCGGCGGGGGCAAACGACTTTGTGTTGCTATCCTAGTTTGGTAAGGACATTGTAGATTGTCTTTTATGTAAGATGATCCGTGCTTCGGAGGGCACGTTAAGCCGTCTGTCTCGGTCACTGTCTTTGATATTGGTCGTAACCTAAAACCATGTCAGAGGCCTTTAAGGCAGTTTAAAAACTCTAACACTAGTTTTAGTCACTAACACACACGATAAGAAGAAGAAGACAGTGCTTAGCATTAAGTTGTGTGTAGCCTTTTGTACTATAATCTTAATATTTTAAGTGTAATAAATAAAATAAATAAAAAATATACTAGCTGCCCATTTTATTCTGTATTTAAATAATATTGTTTTCTTACAATTAGAACATGACATTTCTTGGCATTACTAAAATGATGTGCACAAGTGATATTATTTTGTGAGTTTTTATTTCTTCATCAGTACAAAAAAATATTTTTAAACCAGTCCACATTCTACTGTGGATTCATGAAGATTTTTTAAATAATTTAGTCTACATTCAAGCTTCTGAAGGTTCCAGGTAGCTCGTCCATTTCTATTTTCCCTCCAACTCTCTTGGACTCGTCAGTTCTTTGTTTAACTACTTCCTTCATATACTCAATATTTTCTTTTGAATTGACAAGTTCTATTCGTAAATCTGAAATAGAAATAAATAATTTGTTGAAAAGAATGTCAGACGGGAAGTTTTTATGGGACCGACAAGAACCCGTCAGCCCAGCGTGGTATTGTATTAGGGCAAATTCTCCCTTTATCGGAAGGGGCCTTTAGCCCAGCAGTGGGCTGTTATAGGCTGATAAAACTTGTGTCATTTTTTGAAATTAAGAAACAGAAAATAACCGGCCAAGTGCGAGTCGGAATCATGCACGATAGGTTCTGTACCATTATTTATAAAAAATCACGTTTTTTATAAGGGAGCCCCATTAATTTTATTCTGTTTTTAGTATTTGATGTTACAGCGGCAACAGAAATACATCGTTTGTGAATTTTATCTGTCTAGCTATCACAGTTCATGTGATACAGCCTGGTGACAGACAGACAAACACACAGACGAATGGACAGACAGCGTAGTCATAGTAACAGGATCCCGTTTTGACCGTCTGGGTACGGAACCCTAAAAACGTAAAATGTACATTAGCTGCTTCTGAATTGCATCCGTCAAGTTACTGCAAAGTTGTTAAAATAGCCAAAACAGATTTAGAATAGCTTGAAAAACTTGACACCAGTGTTAGCCACATACACATACAAAAATTAACATTTCATTCTGCCTATACGTCCAGATAGGTCGAGATCATCAGACAGTCTTAAGCTCAGTATGCTGATATATCGGTCATCTTTTTACGACAATTCGTTCACAGTTCAAGCTGTGCGCTTATGGAACGAATTGCCTGAGTCTATTTTACGTGCAGAATATGTCTCTATTTTTAAAAACAGGCTTAAAGAATTTTATCTAGCTGAGTAATCGTACCTTCTTTGTTTTCCATATCAAATGATATATATATTATGTACTAGCTGACCCGGCAGACTTCGTACTGCCAAATATAGCCTGTCCTAATGTACGTTTGTATAGGAAAAAGAAAAGGGTTGTTTTTAGGGTTTTTCCGGCAATTATTCGAATTTTTCTCGCCGTAAAAACCATCTTTCAAATTCAACGAACATTTTAAAAAAAGAATTGGCCAAATTGGTCCAGGCGTTGTTGAGTTATGCGCTTACCAACACATTTTGCGATTCATTTTTATATTATAATAGATATGTATGTTATATTTATTATACTTATTTATGTAAATATATTGTATTGTATATATGTAGTTTTTTATGTAAGTATATTATAGAATGTACGTGTAGTGTGTTATGTAAATTATAGATATCCTTAACTATCTATTTAACATTTAGTTTTCTTTGCACCACCGTTATTTCTGACGTGCCTACATTTCTTCTCCTCTTCCGCTCTAAGCAATAAGACCGCCCATTTTGTACCTAATATATTTTTGTGCATAAGTATTTTCTTTTGTGTATTGGTGCAATAAATAATATTGGATTTTCATTCATTCATTCAGATATGTAAGTTACGTAGCTGAAATTAAAAGTAACAAAACTTACTTTTTAAATCATTCATAGGTAGATATATCCAGTTATGTAAATTAGGCGGATGAAATTAAAAATTATTAAACTTACTGTTTAAATCATTCAAAGGTGGACATTATGTCCAGTTGTGTAAGTTGTGTGGCTAAAATTTAAAGTTATGAAACTTACTGGTTATGTAAGTTACGTGGCTGACATTAAAAGTTATACATAAGTGACTGTCTAATAAATATATAAATAAATATATATACGGATAAATTACACTGATTGAGCTAGCCCCAAAGTAAGTTCGAGACTTGTGTTATGGGATACTAACTCAACGATACTGTGTTTTATAACAAATACATAATATAGATAAACATCCAAGACCCAGGATAATTTATTAAAGTAATCAAACTTACTGTTTAAATCATTTAAAGGTGGTTGGTCACCTCCCAAGTCTTTGCTGAGCAGTTCCCTTGGTATCACCGCATGGAGAGACTCCTGAGAGCTATGCACAAAAATTCGGCTAGATAATTTATCAGGCGAGATTTGTTTTACAAGGGCTGCATAAGTCTCGATCAACTTCAAGTTAGACAAAAAGTGGATAGCTTTTAATCTTATTCCGTATCCTGCCTAAAAAAATACAGTATAAATATAAGATTATTTGGTATTTTTTCAAACCCCAGCTTGAAGAAAAACCGGAAAAGAAACTTTAAATTTCGTCGCGATCGTCTATAATATAATGTGTCGTCGTGTGGTTTCCGGCAGAGTAGGATAGGGTCACTCCAAGTCCTCCCGTGGATGTCGTAAAAGGTGACTTAGGAAATACTGAACAAATCTTATAAACATCAATGAGACCTCTCCAACTCGTCTGGCCAGCGAGGAGAGTGTAGGCGAAGTTCTCTGGCTGCTCTGGCCAAGTATGACTGTGTTAGTACAGAGAGGGTCGTACTCCTGCAGCGTAGACAAAGAGATGATGACGTGATATAATTATATCATATTTGTGCCTCATTTTTGACCAACAAAAAAATACTTACTTTAAATTCAAATATTTTGATAACTTCTTTTCTTAAGGGTCAGTGGTACATATAATTTAAGTGGTGCTACAAGGGGTAAAACTAATATGTTAAAGGCGAGGGCACATTTTTAATCCAGGAATATAATAAGGAAGGCAAAAATACGTTGTTATTTTGATATTTGTTGATTAGTAAACATGTATGAGAGGTATTTTTTTTTAATTTCACTTCATATGAGTAAAGGTTAGTATCATGCCGTCTGGCCTTAAATTATTTTAATTTATTTTGTTACAAGTATTACTCGTCAAAGGCTTTTCATACAAGCGACATTCTTTGCCGGTAGGTAGATTTGCAAAACAGTATATTAATAGCTGGTATGCTCCAAATAGGACAAGAGAGATCAAAATACAAAAAAAAATCCATACAAATGGTGCCATTCTCTGATTGATTTTCTACAAAAAAGGATTATATTTTGCGTGACTAGATTTTTTATCTTGGACGAGCTGTTTTATAACACAAACTCCATTAATTTGAACACCCAATTTTAGTAGAGTAATTGATAGTCACGTAAACACTACTATGTCTATTACTAGAATACTTACTCGAACTACTTTAATATATTTCTGCAAAATAGTTAAATTAGTCGCAACGAGTATATCCTTAATATTAGCATCACGTAAATCGACAACGCATATCACACCTATGAAGTACGCTACTCGAAGCAGATACTCGGTACACTGCAACATAGTAATCTACTTTAATAATAAAAAAAACAGATTGCGTTCTTAAATTCTAGGCCCACTTTTCCACAGACTAAAGGACAGGACTTGAGTCTACTTAGCAGTAAGAACAGACTGTATAGGTAAAGGTTATTAAAGAAAAAAACGACGGGTTGCACTCTGGGAGTGCCGGCAGAAGTGAAAACTTGAATATTAACGTTGTGCATTTTTGATATTTTGGAATGGTTAGGGAATAATTTTGCAGAAATTGCTTTAATTATCAGTATAAAATATTTCAAATCTTTTCTGAACCACAGTCTGTCACAAATGTCACAAGCATGACCAAATTCATTTTCAACAAACTCATTTTCAAATACACAGCAGTATGGCCACTACACAGACGGTCGAGCCATCAGCTGTCACCATCCATGGATGCGCGTAGCACGCTGTAACATAAACACACACGAACATTCGCGCAAGCGCCCTGCGCCGTCTTACGAATTTTCGATCAGGTCACGTGTCCTGACGCGAGTTTAACATTTTTTACCCATTCCAAAAAAAGTGCACAACGCCGCTAAAGAAGTTTTCACTTCAAAAAAATACTTACAAGTATCCAATCTTTTGTAAGATTCTTATGATCTTCTGAATTGTATTCACCTGGACTTTCTTTTCCTACTATGATTGCATAGTAATCTGGTGTAAGCATCGGCATAACTGTGTAAAGACTAAAAACATATATACAACGTAAAAGAGACATACTCGTAACAAATCGACCCGTAATAAATCGAACCACGGACTATACTAGACTACTATAGTATAATGAAAAAAATAACTGTAAAAGAACAAAAGAAAATTTGGCATTCCTATACTAAAGTGTCCAGCCGCCCGGTCAATTTTTATGGGAACGTCAAATTCTTTTTTGTTTTTTTGACTGTTATTTTAATTTTACTATTTTATAGTGACCTAGTATAGTCCGTGGTTTGATTTATTACGGGTATGTCCCTTCCACGTTGTATAGTAAAGTCAAATTTTGTATTCCTTAGAATTCTGACATTTCATTAGTGTTGCTACTAAAAAAGCTCTCCAACTAAAACGGGAATCCATTTATGGGCAATAACTAGTACAATTCTGTTTTTTTTTTTGTTTTACCTGGAAAAAGGTAAATTTTAAGCTTTTTGGCATATTTAAAATGCTACCTATAACATTTTTTAATACATATTGAATTATCAAAGTTATATTTTTAACTTAGCAAGATATTTTTCGTTACCTGGCATCAATCCATACTATAACATTTTTAGTCAAAACTTTATTAAAATAATTTTTTTCGTTATCTATTTTTTTAATAACCTGTACTGTCCCACTGCTGGACAAAGGTCGTTATCTATTATGAAGAAGAAAATAAACAAGTAATTATTTAAAAAAATATTTTTAAAACAAGCTTTTATCTAAAGTATTCCTCAAAACGAATCAAAAGAGCCCAACCTCGATGGGGTTGTATCGTCGTTTCATTACACAATTCCTATGGCCATCTTCCGGGTCAATCATCAAATCAGCTTTATGTCATCATAATTTTGCATTGTCATGCGATAAACGTAGGTATGCGTGTAAAATATAACGTAGGTTTGACGACCTCCATGGCGTAATGGTCAACACGCTATACCACCAACCCGGAGGTCCTGGGTTCGATCCCCAGCCAGGGCAAGTTGGAAAATGGCCTTATTCAATTTTTCCTGGGTCTTGGATGTTTATCTTTAAATGTATTTGTTATAAAATATAGTATCGTTGAGTTAGTATCCTATAACACAAGTCTCGAACTTACCTTAGGGCCAGCTCAATCAGTGTAATTTGTCCCTATATATTTAAAAAAAAAAAAAACAGGACAATTGAAAACCGGGAAGTGGGTCAAATTTAACTTGCAAGAGTACCGACAGACAATGGGACAGGTAAAACTAAATAAAATCTGATTAAGGTATGACGCTGTCAGCTGTTTCGTTGCGTCTGTCACATAGATTTTTACTAAATTGGTTAAGTTCTATTCTATGTTAGTCTTTTCTAGTAGAAAAAAAAATTTTTTCAGACCTGATTTAGATTAAATTTGATACGGAGATAATAAGACCCTGGAATGGACGTATAAGTTGTTTTTCCTGCGGGATAATGTCTTATTCCCATTCATCTACAAACTGGCCGCGGTAGAAAGCTAATAGGAACCAATATAAGGGGTTTTTTTTTAAATAAAAAATAGAATCAAAACTATACATACATACATACTATCACGTCTTTATCCCTAATGGGGCAGACAGAGCATTTTGGGTCTTGCGGTTCTATGCAGAGCCCAGGACCGCAAGACCCAAAAGCCACTTTTAGCGTCATGGTGGGCGAGAAGATGAAAAAGCAATCAATACAGTGATGGGTTGCTAGCCGCATCGCCTGTTAACATGATTTGCATTTTTGCCCATTCCCTCGATCGGCTTTTACGATCTGCGTGGGAAGAAAAGAATCAAAAAATCAAAACAATTTGTCTGTCTGTCTATCTGTATGTTTATTAAATGATATAGTTTTTAAAGTTGTTTTTTATTTTATACCGATTATTCAACTGGTCGTGATGAAAATGAATCCCTTACGTAAATATCGCTCGCCGTAAACCCCCTATTGATTTCTAGCGCCGCAGTTAATTAATAAAACTGCGTTTACGCAACGCAAGATGCGCGACGCAACTTGCGTCACATTACGCGCCTATACACGGCGTTTCATACAATACAGTATTTTTATTAATTATTTTTCTTATTCATATCAATAAGTTACGTGATCCGAAACTATAAACACAATGATTTTTTTAATCTGCCCAATAATAAGTAAGTTATACGCTTTTAAAATCTGATGAAGAGGGTAACTGTAAAATAACAGAAAAAGCATGCACTTGCAGCGCATTTGACGTCACTGCTATTAGGGCTCACGCATACAAAAGAGATGTCCCCACTATGATTCCATCACCCCATTATGCAGCAATTATGCTGCATAATGGGGGTGAGATTTCAATCAAATGCTACGTAATTGCTGATTCATTAATTAACTAATTTTCTTACTGTTTAAAAAAAAAACAATTACTTTTAGTTGTATTTTTGTTTTTTTTTTTTTATATAAAATATTAACTAAAAACATTAACAGTAAAATAGCTTATTTATACCCACCTCGTTCAAATCACACCCCAAATAAGTTGCAAAGGTAGAAAATATATGAACGACGCAAGTTGCGTCGCGCATCTTGTGCTGTGTATGGTTCGATCCTTTTATAGATCACTATATTTAATTCTCCCTTTCTAGCATTACCGAAGTAAAAGAAAATACTTACCATCTCGTACGGTTCAATTTAACTTCCATTAATTGCGTTTCGAAAAATTCCGGCGCCAGTGTCCGCATTGTACAAAGGCTATCTATTTTCTTCTTTGCCTTCTCTAGCGAACCTTTGCAGAAAATGATCAACAACTCTAAATATTTTCTATCTAAAAATATATTTAGAATTTGAGGTGACTGAACATGAAGAAGTTGATGAACATGAACTGAACATGAAGAGTCTTTGAGGGAACCATTTAAAGACATAAATATTTTGACCCTCTCTTCGCAATTCATCTATGCGAACATTATGTACGTGCGTCAGAATATACACTCATTTAAGAGAAATTGTGACAATCATAGTATTAACACGAGAAATAAAAATAAATTAGCCATCACAGCTTTGCAGTTAGAGAAAACAAAAAAAATCTTTTGTGGGTCTCGGCTTGCGCCTCTATAGTAAAATTCCAGATGATATAGTAGCATTACCATTAACTAAGTTTAAGACAGCCGCTAAAAATCATTTATTACAAAATGCGTATTATCATGTAAATGACTACTTATCATCATCTGCGAAAAATTCTTGGAAATAGTTGTCTGCAAATTGTAATTGTATAATTTAAATGTATAGCTTAAGTGTAAATCTGTATTGTAATTGTAACATAGCCCATCAGGCTGGGTAGGGACCAATACTGAACTGGGTTTCTTTCGGCGTAATCTTCCCAGCAGTGGTCGTTCCGAAACGCTAGTAGTTTTTAGCTTTTGCACTAAAATAATATTTAAAAAAAAATGACCTTCAATAAGAGATAAATTTATCCTACATTGAATAAAAATATTTTTGACTTTTGACTTTGAAATATGTAAACTACTGACATGTGAGAAAAAGAAGTAATAAAATTTTGAATTTATGAGTGCATTTTGTTTTATTTTGTGAAAATATGCGACAAGACACCGTACTGCAAAGATATAAGTAATATAAAAAAAAAAAAAACATTAGAATCCGTCCAGTATTTCCGGAGATTTGTACATGACAAACAGATAAACAGACAGATTTTTTTAATTCTTACTCTTTATATAAGCCTTCATATATATGGGGCACTGGACTCTGAAAAATTCAAGTAGCCCATTAAGAGTCCCCTTACCCTAGACTAAACTACACTTTTCCATACAAACTTAGTCTACGTTTTATTTCAAAACAACATCCCCGATTTCGGCAAAATTTTGTAATTTCAAAGGTATTGCACAACAAGATATGTGCAATACCTTTGAAATTACAAAATTTTGCCGAAATCGGGGATGTTGTTTTGAAATAAAACGTAGACTAAGTTTGTATGGAAAAGTGTAGTTTAGTCTAGGGTAAGGGGACTCTTAATGGGCTACTTGAATTTTTCAGAGTCCAGTGCCCCATATATATGAAGGCTTATATAAAGAGTAAGAATTAAAAAAATCTGTCTGTTTATCTGTTTGTCATGTACAAATCTCCGGAAATACTGGACGGATTCTAATGTTTTTTTTTTTTTTATATTACTTATATCTTTGCAGTACGGTGTCTTGTCGCATATTTTCACAAAATAAAACAAAATGCACTCATAAATTCAAAATTTTATTACTTCTTTTTCTCACATGTCAGTAGTTTACATATTTCAAAGTCAAAAGTCAAAAATATTTTTATTCAATGTAGGATAAATTTATCTCTTATTGAAGGTCATTTTTTTTTAAATATTATTTTAGTGCAAAAGCTAAAAACTACTAGCGTTTCGGAACGACCACTGCTGGGAAGATTACGCCGAAAGAAACCCAGTTCAGTATTGGTCCCTACCCAGCCTGATGGGCTATGTTACAATTACAATACAGATTTACACTTAAGCTATACATTTAAATTATACAATTACAATTTGCAGACAACTATTTCCAAGAATTTTTCGCAGATGATGATAAGTAGTCATTTACATGATAATACGCATTTTGTAATAAATGATTTTTAGCGGCTGTCTTAAACTTAGTTAATGGTAATGCTACTATATCATCTGGAATTTTACTATAGAGGCGCAAGCCGAGACCCACAAAAGATTTTTTTTGTTTTCTCTAACTGCAAAGCTGTGATGGCTAATTTATTTTTATTTCTCGTGTTAATACTATGATTGTCACAATTTCTCTTAAATGAGTGTATATTCTGACGCACGTACATAATGTTCGCATAGATGAATTGCGAAGAGAGGGTCAAAATATTTATGTCTTTAAATGGTTCCCTCAAAGACTCTTCATGTTCAGTTCATGTTCATCAACTTCTTCATGTTCAGTCACCTCAAATTCTAAATATATTTTTAGATAGAAAATATTTAGAGTTGTTGATCATTTTCTGCAAAGGTTCGCTAGAGAAGGCAAAGAAGAAAATAGATAGCCTTTGTACAATGCGGACACTGGCGCCGGAATTTTTCGAAACGCAATTAATGGAAGTTAAATTGAACCGTACGAGATGGTAAGTATTTTCTTTTACTTCGGTAATGCTAGAAAGGGAGAATTAAATATAGTGATCTATAAAAGGATCGAACCATACACAGCACAAGATGCGCGACGCAACTTGCGTCGTTCATATATTTTCTACCTTTGCAACTTATTTGGGGTGTGATTTGAACGAGGTGGGTATAAATAAGCTATTTTACTGTTAATGTTTTTAGTTAATATTTTATATAAAAAAAAAAAAACAAAAATACAACTAAAAGTAATTGTTTTTTTTTTAAACAGTAAGAAAATTAGTTAATTAATGAATCAGCAATTACGTAGCATTTGATTGAAATCTCACCCCCATTATGCAGCATAATTGCTGCATAATGGGGTGATGGAATCATAGTGGGGACATCTCTTTTGTATGCGTGAGCCCTAATAGCAGTGACGTCAAATGCGCTGCAAGTGCATGCTTTTTCTGTTATTTTACAGTTACCCTCTTCATCAGATTTTAAAAGCGTATAACTTACTTATTATTGGGCAGATTAAAAAAATCATTGTGTTTATAGTTTCGGATCACGTAACTTATTGATATGAATAAGAAAAATAATTAATAAAAATACTGTATTGTATGAAACGCCGTGTATAGGCGCGTAATGTGACGCAAGTTGCGTCGCGCATCTTGCGTTGCGTAAACGCAGTTTTATTAATTAACTGCGGCGCTAGAAATCAATAGGGGGTTTACGGCGAGCGATATTTACGTAAGGGATTCATTTTCATCACGACCAGTTGAATAATCGGTATAAAATAAAAAACAACTTTAAAAACTATATCATTTAATAAACATACAGATAGACAGACAGACAAATTGTTTTGATTTTTTGATTCTTTTCTTCCCACGCAGATCGTAAAAGCCGATCGAGGGAATGGGCAAAAATGCAAATCATGTTAACAGGCGATGCGGCTAGCAACCCATCACTGTATTGATTGCTTTTTCATCTTCTCGCCCACCATGACGCTAAAAGTGGCTTTTGGGTCTTGCGGTCCTGGGCTCTGCATAGAACCGCAAGACCCAAAATGCTCTGTCTGCCCCATTAGGGATAAAGACGTGATAGTATGTATGTATGTATAGTTTTGATTCTATTTTTTATTTAAAAAAAAACCCCTTATATTGGTTCCTATTAGCTTTCTACCGCGGCCAGTTTGTAGATGAATGGGAATAAGACATTATCCCGCAGGAAAAACAACTTATACGTCCATTCCAGGGTCTTATTATCTCCGTATCAAATTTAATCTAAATCAGGTCTGAAAAAATTTTTTTTTCTACTAGAAAAGACTAACATAGAATAGAACTTAACCAATTTAGTAAAAATCTATGTGACAGACGCAACGAAACAGCTGACAGCGTCATACCTTAATCAGATTTTATTTAGTTTTACCTGTCCCATTGTCTGTCGGTACTCTTGCAAGTTAAATTTGACCCACTTCCCGGTTTTCGCTTTAGAATATTCGTTATTTTTAATGAGCACAAAGTAGTCGAGTCCAGACTATGGGTGTCTGTACTGATATACAGAGTGGCAATACGCCGCCCGAACAACTCGTCACCTTGTGCGATGGAGAATGCACAGTTCCGACCGAAAATATTTATAAAAAGTACAAAAACAACGATTCGTCGTTCCCTGAGTTATATGGCGTAATTTTTTTTTCTATATGCAGGAGAACTTGGTATGTTTTTAAAATATTTTTGGATTTTTCAGAAAACAGCTGACTAAAATGTAATGATGTATGTAGTATATTTCTAGAGCCCTTTTATTTGATACCACGCAGGAGGGATTTAATAATAAAAAAAACAAATTCCATAAAAAAGTTTGATGATATCATAACCCCGTCCAAAAATTCAAGGTTCAATCCCCTTCTTAGAATGATCTTAGGTTTCAGATGGTTCACCCAGCCAAAGGAAATGTCTCGATCACGATTTGCCGTATTTTTTAACCTAGACCAGCGTCTATTTCAATTATTTTATCTTTATAAATTAAAAAATAAAATCTATGGCTGTATTTTCTTTTTTTCTGGTGTTACTTCAGGTTACAGGCTACAGGGTATCAGCTTCCTGCATACCAAATTTTATCTTAATTGGTTTAGCCGTTTGCCGAAGTAACAAACATAGATAGATAACTCTTTATTGTACACCAAAAACATAACAAAAAAAAAAATAACACACATACAAAATTTGCCTTTATAATAATACTTTGATTAGTGTGATAATAATAATTATCTCGTAAAATTAGTTTCATATGGATGTTGCATTTGAACACAGTAGAAATTCTTACAATTTTATTTTCGGTTTAAGGAGGTTTATTTATTTTTTTAGAAAAATTTTGAAAAATATAATTATAAACGGACAAGCTCATACTAAAGGCTTTTGTAAAAAAGAAAACATTACTTTCACTATCCGGCGAGGAATCAGGGGACTACGCTTACATAATAATTCAGCCCAACAATTTCCTCATAAGGACTATAATGTATTTTTACAAGTTTTAGATCAAAATGCATAGAGTTAGTTATCTCTTATCTCATCTCATCTTTTTCTTCTTCTTGTTTTTTTTTCCTGCTGATTAAAGGTGTGTGCTCTAAGTTAGTATTTATAATAAAAATAAAAACACAAAGATGTCCAACCCTTTATTCGAATAAAACCGGCAAATTAAATATTAAAAGATTTTTTTTTGTTTATATTAATCACAATACTATCCACACAATATTATCCATACAAAACTATTCTTGTGTCGCTGGCAGTATTCAAATATCCGATCCGTATCCGATTATATCAGTATCTCATTGTCCAAAAAATTTAGGGATAAGTTTTTTATTTGAATCGACAAAGTATTTAAAGTCTAACAAAAGATTTTCACAATATGGAACATAAAGAACAGTTATAGGAACTCTCTTAAGTACAGGATCTTAATCTACATTCAAATTCCTGAAGGTTCCCGATAAAAAGTCCTGGTTGATTGGTCCTCCAATTCTCTTGGATTCGTCAGTTTTCTGTTTTAGCACTTCTTTCATGTACTCAATATGCTCTTTAGTAGAGACATTTTTCACACTAATTGCTGAAAAAAAAGGAAATCTATACAACGTGCAAGAGACATTACCCCTAATAAATCGAACACGGACTATACTAACTTCTATAGTATAAAATCGGCATTAACTATACAGAAGTGTGCAGACACCCGGGTGAATTGTATGAGAATGTCGATTTTTTTTGTTTTTTGACTGTTATTTTGTTATCATTATAACTTAGTTGTCTAGTATATAGACTGTGGTTCGATTTATAAAGGGTTTGTCCGTTTCACGTTGTGTCAAAAAGTAGAAACTGACTGGCTGACAAAGAAAGAATAGATATTGACTGATCGATCAACGCACATCTAAAACAGCTGGTTTTAGAAACAAGCAATTTTGCACAGACTTTCTTTAAATGATGTAAATGTGCACTAAAAAGGGTATTTGAAAATTAATCCCCTAAAGATTTGAAATTAGGGTTCAAAATTTGTATTAAACATGGTCAATTTTGATGTTAGAAATGTAAATAAGTTTATTTCCTAAGCAAATTAAAATGATTACTAAACTAAGAGTCAAACCGTTACCGTCTAAAGCAATCGAAACTTGTAGGCTTTTTCCAACTACACTACTCGTATGTGAGTAAAAAACCTTGTCAAAATATTTCGTTACTAGCCGAAGCCCGCGATTTTGTTCGCGTGGAATTTATGCCTCTGGAAAATCTGAACAACTTATTCTAAGGCGACATTTTTATATTTCTTATATCATTTCTATTTAGCTAGACAATTATGGTTCTGCATCAGGTGTTGCATTTTCCAAAATCAAATATACATTATATGTTGCCCAAGCCAAACAGCTGTACAAAAAAGTTTCACTCGAATCCGTCTAGTATTTCCGGAGATTAACGTGTACAAACAGCCAAACAGACAGACATGTTAAATAAGCCCTCATTTAAGGGAATGAATCACTTACCATGCAATTCAGCAAGCGATGGCTCATCACCTCCCAGATCCTTACAGAGCAGTTCTCTCGGCACCATCTTATGGAGGGTCTCTAGGGTCAAATGGACGTACAAGCGCTCCACTATTTTTGCGGGCAATATCGGCTTGAAAATAGCCACAAGCGTGTCAATTAATTTTGAATTTGACAAAATATGCACACCTTTTACTCTTATTCCATATCCTTCCTAAAAAAACAATTTTCATAGTACAACTAAATTATATCAAGTGAACAATAGTAACAACTTTTTACAAAGTATGCTTCTCAGTGGATTCAAACCCACGACCTCCGGATCACAAGGCGAACGCATTGATGTGGACTATGGGGGCAGTCATTGTAACAAACTCGTAATCAGGGGGATTACTCCAAAAGCGATACACAAGTTTGACGTTACTGCATGCATATCCGCGTTTAAGTGTCAAGCAACTTTTCGTTTGAAATAGAAAAAGAACGTCACTATCGTACGCCTATAACGTATTATTTGATGAGGTAAACCCCCAGTTTTAGTTGTACTGTTATGGATTCGTGGTCTAGGGTTCCGTCTGTTACCAATTGACGAGTCTTCTTTCGGTCTTGTCGAGTGTGTTAGCTAATACTGGTGTCAGATTTCTCGAGCTGCCTAAAAGCATCAGAAGTACGCGTTGCTACATTTTATTTTACTATAAAAGGCACACAAAACTGAAATTTTACAAAATTGCATTATAACTAACTTTATCTTAATAGATACTTCTATATATCGATCCAGTAAAATTGCCATAAACAATGTGTACACAGAATGATCGAAGTACTTATGTGAGTTGATTTGATAGTGAAAAGGAGTACTCAATTTTAAAGTTTATAATTTCACAGAATATTTTAAATAATGTGGTTAATAAAGAACAGAAACATACCTATATATAGTACCCTTGCAACCGAGCTTTGCTCGGTTACATGTCAAATATTAATTACATTTTTTTAAACTTGTATAAAAACAATAAAAATTATACATAAACTTGGACATGTAGGTCTCCGAGCGGGATTTGAACCCGTATCACTCGTTTTTGAAGTCCGCGTCCTAACCCGCTGGACCAAACGGACAGTGACCGGCAGGACAAAATTAGCGAAGTTAAAACTCGAAAACACGCTTATTCCCAAACATAAGACTAATCTAGATCGATTGCTTACCTCCGAAAAAATAAATATACCAGATTTCAGTAAAATCGTGAGAGCCGTTTCCGAGATCACAGAAATAAATTTAAATACATATAAATAAATAAATATACAAGAATTGCTTGTTTAAAGGTATAAGATATATATCACCTAAAACATAGAATTGATAAGAATGTTATGGGCATAATTTATGAAAGTAATAATTGCAGAATTGTCTATAACTTAGTCTAAAGATATCAAAACCATTCAGTTTAGCATCATTGCATGATCGGCACATGACAGATATTGGGTTATTGTGGGAGTACTTATCACATACTAGTGACCGAGAGCGCAGGTTTCCTCACGACGTTTTACTTCAACGACGACGTTTTCATGAGTACCTATTCAAACTTAGAGGTACAATTTTTTTTCTATATAGCAATATTGCCTGGAACAAATTGCTTAGCGATAAAGCCGCACTTTGCGCATTTCCTAGTTTTTAAGATATGTATTTCCTATACTCATTTATTTTGTGCAATAAAAAGTTTTGAATTGTATTGTATTGTACAAATCCCGCCTAGATATGAACAAACTCGAGCCTTACAGACGCCTGCGGCTTGTGCCTAAACTGCTTGGTGGTCACCGCTATTGTTTAACCCTATATTTATAATAAACTACCTGTACCCGCGGGCTTTGCTCCCCGTGGGAATTTCGGGATAAAGAGTACCCTATATCCTTTCCCGAGTCTCAAACCAAATTTCATACAAATCGCTTCAGTAGTTTAAGCGTGAAGAGCAAACAAACAAACAAATATACAAACTCACTTTCGCATTTATAATATTAGTAGGATAGTAGGATTTTTAAAATTAAAATCCGACTTCACAACCCAGTTTGATAAAATTTCCCTGGGACCACAAGACCAGTATGCCCCTTCAAACAATAAGAATTTTCCAAATCGGTCCAGGCATCTTCTAATAATCGGTAAATATACAAAAAATTTGCCAAACGTCTTTTAGTTAGAATATGTCTCGTTCTTACTAATTTAATATGAAAAAGAGGGATAGGGACAAATTTTTCTAAAACAGGTTTAGCAAACTGTTGTAAATTTTTTATCAATACAAGGGAAAAAATTTACTATTACTTTAGTTACTTACTTGGATAATTGACATTAATTTGCGATATATACTTATATTAAAGACTTTAATAATATTTTCAACATTTACATCTCGAATATCATATACAGATACGAATCCTGCGTAATACGCCTGTCGCTGCAAAAACTCATGACTCTAAAACAAAAACAAGATACACAATCTTATTTTAAATAGGTAGTTAAAAAAAAATATATATCCACCGCCGATATAATAAATCGTACTATGGGAGACAAGCTCAATATAACTTATCTATATATGTGAAAGATTTTGAGGACTTTTAGCCGTGACGGCAGCGTAGATTACAATATCTCAGCTGCACCCCTTTCCTTTTCCACGGGTGACGTAACAGACGATTCATCATCATCATCATCATCAGGTCTTTTTGTCTAAACTGCAAGAGCACGACCCTCTTTGTACTACCAGAGCCATTCTTGGCCAGAGCAACTAGAAGACTTGGCCTACACTCTCCTCGCTGGTCAGATGGGTTGGAGAGGTCTCTCTGATGTTTGTAAGCTTTTTTTAGCTAGTATTTCCTAAATCGCCTCCTACAACATCCGCGGGAGGACTTGGAATGGCCCTATTCTACTCTGCCGGAAACCAAAAGGCTGGATCTTTATCTTCACGTTAGTTGTTCTAGGAGTGATCAACTCCTTTTCAGTTACATTAATCTCTTTTCAACATCGTAAACTTTCGTTCTTTAACTGGCTGATTGTATTTGAACGTTCAAACGTGCGTACAACGTTCCGAAATGCTAATAGTTTTAAGATTTTGCACTAAAATAATATTTGGAAAAAGCCCTTTAAATGGATATAAATTTGTCCTACATTGAATAAGACATTTTGACTTTGACTTTGAACTTGAACAAACATTAAACCAGGAGCTCAATTCTTGAATCTACATGCATAAATAGCACTTAAGGCTCCTCCTTGCGCTAGCGACCTTGAAAACACATAAAAATTAATTTCTCTTTCTGTAAGTGAGATTATTAGAAACCCTCGTACAACTTTTTAGCTAGTATCCTGAAGTTTCATTAGAACCTCGAAAGTCATTGAAATACTATCCGGTTTAGAAACCTTTACAAAAAGAGTCAAAAATGGCCGTTTTTAGTATTTTTTGCAAAGGACAATTCAGGGTATTTTATTTAAATGATTTTCGAGGTTCTAATGAAACTTAAGGATACTAGCTAAAAAGTTGTACGAGGGTTTCTGATAATCTCACTTACAGAAAGAGAAATTAATTTTTTTGTGTTTTCAAGGTCGTTAGCGCGGGGAGGACCCTTAAGTTTATACGTTTTAAGCCTTTGAGATTCGCCAATACGAGACACAATAGTGAAACAATGGACTTGCGTTTTGACCTGGCAACCTGAATGTGCTTCGGAAGATGCGTCCCGGCTGTCACCTTTAAGTTTATAAAGATGTATAATATTGTATATGTTAGATAGTTTAAAAAAATATATGCCCATGCAAAAACAATATTTAGTCAACTTACAATAATCCAATCTTTACTGACATTTATATAGTCTTCCGGCTTCAAATCCGATGTAATTATTTTTAATACGAAGATTTTGTCAAAATTTGGTGTCAACATTGGCATGCAAGAATAAAGACTGAAAAGAAAGTTTAATTAAAAAAACTATTTTTGTACAAGGTGAAGTAAGGAAAGATTTCGCCAGTGAACCTGAAACTTCTATCAATATTTTTGCCTCCCATTCAAGTTTGTCGTTAAGCATCCGTGTTTCAATGCATAGCAAAAATAAACCCTTGATGTACCTTATACTTAATTTGACATAAGTAATAAATTCTTTAAGAAAATATTTTTTTTGTTATATATAAACAAAAGCTTGAAAAAATTGAGAAATTATAGAAAACACTTAGGGCGGATTCTACCAAAAAGGAATATTCCGAGAAAAAATGGCAAAAGAATAGATAAATCGACTTTGCATTTTACCGATATATGATGTCTATTCCAGAATAATTCTAGGAATATTTTAATGGCGGACTTATAACAGCTGATGAGATGACGTCTGTGACGCATGGTTTAGTTTGTTGTTGTTTTTAGTTGACATTTATCTCATGCTAAATTAAATGGTCTCCGCAATCGAAGTCAATCTATGGAAAGAGTATTAAACTGATTTTTACGGTATTATTATAGGATATGGATATACATTCACTTCCTTAGCCATAGGTTATCAATGCCAAGGATTACTTACTCCAGAAATGTAATGGTAAAACGTCAATGAAGTTATTCCAAATGAGGCGTGTTCCAGTGAAAAAAAATTAAGTTAAAAACATTGTCAATAGATGGCGCTTAATAGTTTTAAATCGTTCTGTCAAAAACGAAAGAGGCCGTTTGATTCAATACTTTTAATAAATTTGTAATTTATTAACCAATCTTGTATTTTACTATAATTTAATTAAAAAATACATATTTACAAACAATACTATATTTTAAACTAAATTTAATAAAATAAAAATATTAAATATTTCAAAGACAAACTCTCATCATGAAAATTTTATATGAATTAGACATTAACAGATCAATTTATGTGATTGCTGCGGCATCTAAGTCACGTGAAGAAACTACTTTTTTTTAAAGAAAACGCCTCTTTAAATTCAAAGATTAAAATTATCCCAAGAATAGTTATACTGATGTAACTTAACTACCTAAATTTTCCGGGGTCCAGTGTGCATTTGAAATTAATCATTTGAAAGGAAACAAAAATATCATTTATAATTTTGTCTTGACCAAGCCCAAGATAATCCTTCAAACGATTTTATGAACTACTGTTATAGTTTAAAGTGAGAACGTGAAGCTTTTCTTCGCACATTAGCAAAAAGTGGCCGTTTTTCGCAAATGTGCGTAAAAAAGCTATACGTTCTCACTTCTAACTATAAATAGAAGTTCATCAAATAGTTTGAAGGGTTATCTAGGGTTTGGTCAAGACACAATTAAATGATATCTCAGTTTCCTTCCGAATAAGGGTAGCGCTGGGCCCCGGAAAATTCATGTATGGCTTTAATGTTTGGTCGAATCCGCCCTTTGTGTTTTGTTTGTTAAACCTTCACTTACCACACAACTCGATTGAGCTTTAACTGTATAAGCTCAGATTCAAAAAATTCCGGCGCCAGTGTCCGCAGGGTACACTGTTTGTCAATTTTCATCTTTGCTTTTTCCAAGGACCCTTTGCATGATATAATCAGTATTTCTAAATAACTTCGGTCTGAAATTATTAAAAAAGTAAATAAAAAAATTGTTTTTTCTAAGGACCCTTTGAATGAGATTATCGGTGTTTCTAATTAACTTCTGTCTGGAACGATTAAAAAGTGTATAATTTTTTTATTAAATTTTTTTATTTGTTTGAGTTGCATGGTAAGTATTTATTTATGATATATATTAGGAGTTTAGGCCCCAAAGTAAATTAAAACTTTAAAAAAATCACATTATTAAGTGTATTTAATTTAACTGAAAATATTATGAAAAATTATAACATTTAGTAAAAATTACAAAAATAGTAAATCCTATCTAATGTAGGTATTTTAGAATCGGCAAAATTATATTCAAAATAATATTCTCAGACATACATCTAGATATATTAAAGACTCACCAAAGTTTTTTGACTCAAAATGCTCTTGCTTTTTTATCCATTCTTCTAAAATGTCTATCGCTTCTTTAATTCTACCAGGTTTTTCCAAATCGAACATCTTGCGGATATTGTAAAGAGCATTTGGTGGATATTTTAGCAAAGCTGATTCCGTCAATGCTTCCATTTTAGTTTTTGATTTTGATATTCTTTTATAATTTTTTTTAAAACTAAAAACCAACCTCTCCCCCAAACTACACAACTGATTTTGATAAAATTTCTATGGAAACACAAGAATTCCCCTCCAAACAAAAAAAATATCGCTTTTATTTTTTTTTAATTCTGCTTAAGGAAGTCGGTTAAGAACTGATATACAACGTGGAAGGGATATATACCTGTAATAAATGGAACTACAGGCTATACTAGACTATAGTATAATGATAATGAAATAACTATCAAAAACAAAACATTTTTTTGATTTATCGACTGTTTTTTTTTTTGAGAATATTTATTTAAAAAAATCGTCTGTTATTTTAATTTCATTATACTATAGTAATCTAGTATAGCCCGTGGTTAAATTTATTACGGGAATGTCCCTTCCACGTTTCATATATATGTATTCATAGTATGCAAATAAATCTGTAAATCCATTGTTTAAGATGTCAATCTAGTCACATTCATACCTATATGTTACGTACATCTTCTAGATGGGCTTCTGTCCATTGCGACTTTTTAAAGCCGCGCGCGCAGGGTAGCTGCGTGACACTGCGACTGCAATTGATATGACTGAGGAATGGTCATCGGAAATGCACGCTAATTTTACTTTTCTGAATGCGTAAGCAAATATATAGATCTCGAATAGATAGTTCTGAAATTCATCATTATCATCATCAACAGGTATTTTTTCTCTACTCCGGGAGCACGACCCTCTCTGTACTACCAGAGCCATATTTGGCCAGAGCTGCCAATGGACTTTGCCTATTCTCTCCTCGCTGGCCTGCCAGGTTGGAGAGGTCTCTTTGATATTCATATGCTTTGTTTAGTTTGTATTCCTAAGTCGCCTTTTACGAGATCCGCGGGAAGATTTGGATTAGCCCTATTTTAATCTGCTGGAAACCACACGGCTTCTAAAATTATTTGACGTGAATACTTGATTGTCAAATTTGCTATGGTTGCGTGATAGTTCTATTAGCCGTGACAGATATTTAATACAAATCTTCTTTCAAAATGTACTGAAATTATTTAAGGGTGACTTCAGTCCGGGTTACTAAACAACTTTCTGAAAAATGCATGTCTCCCGTGGGAATAAACCCACGACTTCTGAGTTACAAGGCCAATGCCTTGACCACTATTTTTAAGAAAAACTTAAAAAAAAAAACTTGAGAGATGTCAAGGGACACCCGGATGGAACGAAGTTCCTTTCAATTAATTAGTGAAGGAATTGTAATATTTTTTTTTTGTTATAATAATATTTTATTATTTATTATGTACAAAAAACCTGTATACACTTAACAAAACTAATCGTCGCGACACTACATGTTCAATGCGAAATAGAAAGACGAAACGAAAATAACTGGCTTGCTTTCTATGAGAGAGAGAGAGAGAGAGAGAGAGAGAGAGAAAGAGAGACAGACAGAAACACGCGCACGCCGCACGGCTTACAACTATAGCAAAAAGTGTCGTTACAACTTTTGGTCTTAATTTTTTCCGTCTAGCCCCCTTTCGCAACGCGCGATAAGGAACTACGTTTCAAAATTATATATAAACTTGAACATAAAGAAAAAACAAAAGTAAGTCACCGAGTGGGATTCGAACCCATAACACTCTTTCTAGCGGTCAGTATCCTTGCTAATCCCGCTGAGCTAATCGGATGGCGGCCGGCGCGACGAAATTAGCGACCATATTCTGCGTGGAAAGAAAAACGAATGAAAACTCGAAAACATGCGTTTTTCCAAATATAAGACTGATCTAGATCGATTGTTTACCCCCAAAAACCCCCATATACCAATTTTCAGCGAAATCGTTAGAGCCGTTTTCGAGATCACAGAAATATATAAAGATACAAGAATTGCTCGTTTAAAGGTATAAGATAAATAAATAAATCTACAAGAATTGCTCGTTTAAAGGTATAAGATAAGTATAGGTAGGTTAGGTACTTAGTAGGAATATCTACATCTGAGGAGCTTGATGATTCAGAATGGCCAACGCTAAGCGTGGAAATTCAATTTTTGAATTGAGGAGTAAAGTCGTGTTATATTTAACGCCTGTCCCAAAAACGCCATCTAGCGGCAGCTCCGTGATCATCACGTTCCGATAAATGATTTCGTTTAATTTTGATTTCGTGATATCTTCTAAACTATACATTTGATTGCCATGCTGTAAAGGACTATGTTAATCTAATTTAAAAGACCAAGGTAACTAAACTATTTAAAAGGATAAGGATTAATATCCTGTCGGTGAAAATATTATTGAAAATTTGTACGCGTAATATAAACATAAAAATGGTTATTGTGACCTAACCTTAGGAGATAGACATATGCTATCGCAAACTTTTTTGTACCTACAACTTTCTCATACCTTGTTTTTATGTAGCTTTTAAATCTTAGCCAGCTTTAGCTCTGAAAGTGCTTGACGCAGTGTCCGAAATCAATTTTTTGACTAAAACTTCAGTAAATATAAATAAAATACATGCAAATTATATACATAAACCATCCGGAATAAACGATCTGCCTAATAGTGAAAACTGCAACAAAATCTGTTCAGTGCTTTTTTAGTTATAAGCGTACAGACATACGCGGCGAGGGACTTCATTTTATACTATGAATAGAAAGTGTCGTTACAACTTTTGGTCTTAATATTTTCCGTCTAGCATCCTTTCGCAACGCGCGATAAGGAACTACGTTCCAAAAAAATATTCGATTTCAAATCGAAATGCACTAAAAAGCAATATATAAATAATAATCGCGAGGTCTAAGTTCGTGGCGAACTACTAGTATTATGCACCTTATGTATATGTTCATATATTGATCATTAATTCCATAATCTAATTTTCAGACACATTCAACTGTAACTTAAAATAAATTTTACAAAGATTAGGTAGGTACTTGTTTCCGATTTGATTGTTCTTAAAAATAAGGCATATATAAAATGATTGTGATTTTAAAGTAATTTACGATTAGTAATAATACAAGATGATTACATGACTTTTTAGCGGTTGATCTAACATGACGTTGTAAAACTAGTATGGCGCCAAGATGGCGGGGCTAGGATATAAATTCAGTGTTTCTCAGTTTGTGTACCACTTTTTGGTTAAGCAGCTGCACAAAAATGTAAGTTTCATTCTTTTACTATGTTTCTTTTTAATTGTGATAATAATTAAGTGGTACTAAAATAGATATTCCTGATATGTTTGTGAAACCACTTTTGCCATTATTCTTTTGCGAAGAGCCGGTATAGAATAACCAGTATATCTTTGTTAAGTACAGGTGTAAAGATAGTTATTCTAGCACTAGATAATATAATGCAATAGTGGTTTTCCAAGATGGAAATGAGTGGTGATACTTGTGATATTATGAATGTACTTTATTTGTAATTGAACTAGTCACGTAGTGGAAATGTGACAATATGAAATGTAGACTAAAGCCCTTCAGGCAAGTAGGCGGCCTGTACTGACGAGTTTCTTTCGGGATCTGTCTTCTCGGAAAACTAATGGCCGATTACGAAACCCTGGTAGCTTTGCCTTGAAAATTTATAAGAAATGTTCTGAGATAGTTGTTTTGAGGGAATATATAATTTATTGAAATAAATTATGTTGTTCTCCCTCACCCTAGTATTTCATTTTCTATCACGCGCGTCGGTACAACACATAGAAGTAGGTAACGCCATTTTCTTATTGAGAATATTGCTACATCAGTCGCACAAACAACACGTTTTTGTCGTGTCGCATGCAGGAAAGCCTACCTTAAGCAAAATACGTACAAAAACTAAAAATATAATAATCTGAAAAAGCAATATCTTTAACTTAACAATGACCGACAAAAAATACATTCATATTCCTATGAGTCAATACAGTAAAACCAAACACTGACGTCATTGCTATTTTATAATACTTCTTAAATACCCATTATATAAACAATAGTTAAATACCTAGGTAAGTCAAGATGACAAGTTATATAGATAGGTGATAAATTAAATAGGATGATAAATTCGTGTTAATTAGGTTGAATTTAAGCATTCAACCAAATTAACACGAATTTATATTACATATAAATGAGATTATATATTTTTTGTAAAAAAAAAATTAGAATGTACCAGCTGCTTCTCTTCCCACGCAGATCGTAAAAGCCGATCAAGGGAATGGGCAAAAATGCAAATCATGTTAACAGGCGATGCGGCTAGCAACCCATCACTGTATTGATTGCTTTTCCATCTTCTCGCCCACCATGACGCTAAAAGTGGCTTTTGGGTCTTGCGGCCCTGGGCTCTGCATAGAAGCGCAAGACCCAAAATGCTCTGTCTGCCCCATTAGGGATAAAGACGTGATAGTATGTATGTATATATAAATGAGATTTCTGAAGAATAAAAACTTATTTATGCGATCAAACTAAAAGACAAATTAAGCCCAAACATGTTGACTATGGTTACCTTTCGGGGCTATTATTAGGCTAACTCGATGATATCATTATACTTCGTGTTACATTGTCATCAGATTTACATAGGTACCTATGCAAAGATAAATTACAATCAATTCAGGAATGACTGTTTTAAATTCAGCAAGATTTGACTCAAACATTATGTCAAACCAAGGTACAAGGTACAAGGCAAACTTGGTAAAATCACTGAAAAAGCCAAAATAAACAAAGGTATAACCTTATATGGTTATATCCTGAGATCAATTATAATCTAATAGATATAGATAATTGATCTAAGGGTATAAAGAAATATTATGGAAACTTCATCTTTACTTAATGTATGCATTTAATGATTTTTAAAATAACGTGACTTACTGCAATAGGTCATAAAATGTTAATAAAGTCATTGTGACCGCGAAAGTTTAAATACACATGTATATGCATCACACCATACGTTTTTACGATGCCGAAATTATATACGTATATTTGTACCATGTAATAATAAAACAAGGTATTCTCTTCCCGAGATAGAACTTGACTACATCACGATAAAATATGTTGCCACTACTATTATTTTCACTAAATTTAAGAACTTTCTCAATTGGTTCATGAATATTAAATAAAATATTAAGTAACTTAGCTATTTAATATCTTATCTCGCGTGATTCATCAATTCAATATTTTATAAATTGATATAATGGATTATTCATTCGAAATTGGTATATAAAGTTCAAAAATGCATTACGCTCGGGTAATTCAATTTCACACAGTGGTAACACATCAAACTGATGACGTATTCATGTTCCACCTACGTCATCAGCTGTCACGGGAAGAGAATACCTTGCTTTATTATACCATGATTTGTACCATCTCAGTGTAATGTTTGATATATCAAACGTTATTGTAAACTCTGTCAAACTGATCACATAAATAACTTGCTAAACGCTGTGTCGTATCCAATAATGCTGATATGGTTTACCACTTTCACGTCTACTGGCGTAAGCAGTAAAAGATTTTTAACAAAATTTCGAATTCCATTCAAAGTTGACATAAGTATCTGAAGAGATAATTGGTCTTCAACACCAAAAACGCCAATTTTCCCCATTCTCCATTATTCTACAACCTTGCAGAGATTTGACGTATTTGGGTCATTTATCATTTATTACTAGGCAATCGTTGACCTTCCAGCGATATCTGAGTCCTCCCATTATACCATTATCACAAACATCTTGAACCCTTTTTTAATTTAAAATTTTTAGGATTTTTAGGAATAGTGCCAAATTATAAGGTTATTTGTAGAAAGATAGATAAATGATGGATTTATTTAAACTGTTTTTTACATTGTCACACAAAATACATGATTTGAAGAATACAATTTCATAGCTTACATTAAACTAAGCATGCATTTGTGTGGCACAGAACACAAAATCAGCTAAACGCTACTCACTAAAATTAAGAAGCTTAGCGCCTTGGAATTTAATTTATTAATCATTTAATTTAGCCTGTATGGTGTGAATACTCCACTCGCAAGTTTTCGCCAATCTTATTAATTTCACACTCGGTAACTTGCTTGTCTCATAGTTTGGAAGCCATCAGAAATTATACATGCCCACCGTTGCACGTATTGAGGTCATGTAACGAAATGCATTGAAAATATTTTTAACTTGACGACCTCCGTGGCGTAATGGTTAACACGCTAGACTGCTAATCCGGAGGTTCTGGGTTCGATTCCCAGCCAGGGCAAGTTGGAAAATTGCCATTTTCGAATTTTCCTGGGTCTTGGGTGTTTACTTGTATCTATATATGTATTTATCATAAAATATAGTGTCATTGAGTTAATATCCCATAACACAAGTTTAAAACTTACTTTGAGGCTAGCTTGATCTGTGTGATTTGTCCTTATATATTTATTTATTTTTAAGTGAAATTCAGTCCATGTTTTTTTGTTTTTCGTGAGTTATTGGCTAAAACTGGTGTCAGATTTTCAAGATGGCTCAAGGCATATGACATAGCTTGACGACTACCATTATTACTCGTATAGTGAGGTTTACGTGCCATCCGAAGGCGGAAGACCTTAATATTTTTTTGTCATTATGGTCACCCATCCAAGTGCGGACCACGCGTTAGGTCAATTTACTTGCGAAAGCGGTAGTACTCGTACGTATATAAATTGTATGTAAGTAGGGATATTTATTCCGATTACAAAACAAAACTGCTGAATGTATTTAATTGCAAAGAATCAAAAAATAATAACACTTAGGATACTTTTATTATACTTAGGATACTTCAGTCCCGAAAAAAAATGTGAGGTTTCCAACCGCGGTCAACAGTTAACATAAAATAGGTTTTAATTTAAAATCATTTATTTCCGTTCCCTAAAACATCCCTGTATATATCTTACATTTAGCATTAAGATATTGCCGTCAATATTTTGTAATCTCCTTTTACCGCACTCAGTATATAACTACCTCCGTGGTGTAGTGGTTAGGTTCGGCTCATACCCGGAGGTCGCGGGTTTGATTCCCGGCGGGGGCAACGACTTTGTGTTGTTGTCTTAGTTTGGTGAGGACATTGTAGGCTGATCACCTGTCTCTCTGATAAGTAAGATGATCCGTGCTTCGGAGGGCACGTTAAGCCGTCGGTCCCGGTCACTGTCTTTGACTTTGGTCATTACCTAAAACCATGTCAGAGGCCTTTAAGGCGATTTAAAAACTATGACACTAGTGTTAGTCACCAACACACACGATAAGAGGAAGAAGACTCAGTATATGGAATATCCAAAATATTACCTACTTATAAGTACATTATTGCAAGGGAATTTGCTTTCACGTAAAGAAAAAAATCACCTAGATTTTTTTTCATCCGTTTGGGCGCTGCAATGCTACAGACAGACAGACAGACATACAGGCAGACAGGCATACAGGCATACAAGCATACAGGCATACAGACATACAGGAACTAGCGTCAAAGTTATAACACCGCTCTTTTTCATCGGGGTTTAAAAACAAACTCCATTTCTACCCTTTATAACAATGCTATCATTTAAAACACCCAAATCCAAGTTTATGTTGCCCACATTCTCGAGCTTATGCGTTCCACTTTATATAAGCCTTCTTAATATTCCATCTCTTCAAAACATAAATTAGACTTTATAGCAAGACATTTATAGTTCAAAATCCCTTGCGTTTCTTCAGCAATTTTTAATATTCATTCACGAAGACACATCTTGCGTCGTACGGTGCTCAAAGTAATTTAAACTCTATTGTCGTATAATTGTATTACGTGCCGCGAATGCTTCAGGGGCCGTAAGAAATTATATTTCCTAATAAACATCAGCATTAATTACAAGGAAACTGAGTAAAAATATGCAAGAGGCGTTTAGTAGATATTAAGGGCAGCTAATGGCCTATTTTAAGGCGCCAAAAGCATTTAGTGGTGTTTATAGTAAATAAATTCCAATTTTTTTTTATTGCATATGGATCAGTTTTTACAAGGATAACTAATAATTGAAGTAATTCACAGCGATTTGGCACATCAGTTATTATGAATTACACTACTAATGACGTAAATTATAAACGTTCAATACGAAAAATGACCAATACAAATAATGTACAATACCAAAAATTTCCAAAACAAAAAATGCTCAATACGAATAATGTACAATATCAAAAATGTCCAAACCAAAAAATGCTCAATACGAAAAATGACAAATACGAAAAATTACCAATACGCAAAATGACAAATACGAAAAATGAATTTATTGAGCAAGTTTTTCGAAAGTTAGCGAGCATAAATCTAGTGACCTTAAGGCTCAAATTATATTATAGGTAAGTCTTCAACCGTTTGCTTGATTCTCACCCTCTACCACAGATTAATTAATGTAATGTAAACGTCCCCCGCAATATGGCGTCCCCGCACCACTGCTCCATTCTCGACGGAGTTAGGAGGCTTTGAACACTGAAACTCACACATGACGTGTGCAAGGATGTTTAGTTTCGCTTGTAATAGCATTAGGCATAAATGTTACTAAGCGCCATAATTTTCTTCTAAATGTGATACTTAGACATTGCAGCAATAACAACTTTAAATTGTGGTAGGTGCCATAACAAGGTTACCGCTTTAATTTAATACACTTATTTATAACTAGCTGAAGCCCGCGACTTCGTTCGCGTGCACTTTATGTCTCTGGAAAATGCTCATCAGGCTGAACAACTTTTACTAAGGCGGCATTTTTATATCTCTTATAGTTTAGCTGGACCATTATGGTTCTGCATCAAGCGTTTTATTTTCCAAAATCATTTATACCCTATATGTTGGCCAGGCTTAGTAGCCATATAACAAAAAAAGTTGCATTCGAATCCGTCCAGTATTTCCGGAGATTAGCGTGTACAAACAGACATGTAACTTGATATATCAATTGTTAAAGTTATTTTAGATTTATTATTGCAGAAAAACTGTTATCAAGAGCGCTATATGACTCCAATAAACTATGACTTCATCGGTCTGTGTTTCATATAAATCCTATAGAATTTTTTTGTTTTGATGTTTAGAAAATATATCTGATTTGACTTGTTTGCTACTTTATAGGCCTGTATAATAGGCGTGACGATCAGTCGCGGGGCCTCGAGTTTCCTTAAGGGTTTTTCATTTATACGCATTTATTACTAACATCAATTATAACCTACATATACGCCACACGGCGAATTACAATGTCCATTTACTACTTTCATAAGCCACAAACTATATTAAAAATATGAACATTTTCAATCACAATGATAAATTTTGTATAATATACATGCTCAGAGACATATTACTCAAACTAAAGCTAGTAGCGGATCAAGTAACACATACCTAATATCTATTGTTCCATATTATCCCTTAGCCAGGTAGTGATCACATAGCGAACCACCTCAGAAATATTTTTTTTCTGACGAGCAGATGCTAGCTAGAAACCGCAAAATGTCATCCGTCTATTGTCTATGATACAGTTGATTTCTGAACGAAAAAAAAAAATACGCCTCTAGTAAAAAAACTTGACATTTCGCTTGTCAAAGTCAAAATATTGGTCGAACAGCGAATTTTTGTGCAAATTGAAAGTGTTTTTTAGTATTATGGCGGAAAAAAATTCCGGTAAGTGATATTATTTGTGTTTTTATAATAGCAGATAGGTTGAATTGTATGTAATATGTTTCGGTTTTACATGATATTTGTTTTTCTTTGAAATATTTACGCCGAAAGTTTGTGGTCAACATGTGACCTCTGCCTATCTGGAAAAACTTATTTTGGTTATTATGTAACCACTGTCCTACAAGCGTTTATCCATATAAATAAAGGCAAAACCATATTAACACATCAAATAGTTTGTATGGTAGAAAGATAGGTTCTTGGATCGAAGAATAACCGATACCCTGGTGTCAGAGTCTTTTAACCACTAAATCACAGAGACATTAATATTTATTAATATTTTTATACAAAGAAACACACAAATCTTTTCTCTTTTTAATATTAGGCTTATATGTAGATTCACCTTTATTTTTTCAATACTTACATGTTGTGACCTAACTGGGCAGTGGTCAGATCTAATCCACATCATGTATATTTAAATGGGCAGTGGTCATATCCAGACCAGAGGGTTTTTTTATAGGAAATTGTAGGAATAAAAAAAATTAAGAAATTAGTTTTTTTATTATCATCCAATCTACCATTATCTGTATATAAAGATAAAATAATCGCCAGGCCTGGCTAAGGGTTATAATAGAAAATCAGTGAACCTACCCACACACACATGTGTATGTGTACACGTGCACACATGCTTCATAAATCATGCGGAAGACTTGTACTTGTAACAGGCTGTTAGTTGTTACTTCAAACTTACTTGATAGTTTGCACCGTGTTCGCGGATATTAAACGAGTTTAGGCATGCCGTAAGATTTGAGGAGTTTGACGGCTCAGCGGTGTGCATGATTTTACACCGAAAAGATGAAAATTTTCTACAAGTGATGTTTAGATTACCATTCAAGATTTTCATTACTGAGATCAATATATTTGTTACGTTTTTATTATTTTACATAAAAAATATCTGGAAACTTTATCATCATCATCATCATTTGGTCTTTTTGTCTCACTGTACTACCAGAGCCATGCTTGGCCAGAGCAGCCAGAGGACTTGGCCTACACTCTCCTCGCTGGCCAGACGGGTTGGAGAGGTCTTATTATGTTTATAAGCTTTATTTAGCTTGTATTTCCAAAGTCAGACATCCACGGAAGGACTTGGAGTGACCCAATTCTACTCTGCCGGAAACCACACGGCTTACACGGAAACTTTATGACATTCGTTAAAACTAATTTTGATTACCTATCATGATATTACAAATTTTACAGATATTACAAATTAAAGATATTTTAATATAAAAGTAAAAATAAAAACACTTTTTTAAACTGAAGCACATTACATGTTAAGAAAAAAACTTAGGTTACTTATTTGTAACAGGGTTACTAAAAAGAAATGTATGAAAGTTATTATTTTCTTTTATGGCTAAAGTGGAATACAACCTTTATTCTATAATAAAAGATGAGGGTTTTTATGCTAATTGCTGTTCTGCGAACGTTATGAAGGGATAAAAAGTAAAATTTATCGTTCAACTCTTGTCAAACTACGATCAAATATCAGGTAGACACGTTAACATGGACAACCAATATCTTTAGATGAAATAGAACGTTTTTAAACAACAAATATTGTATATTTTAACAGATGATGTTATCATTTACATGTCAACATGTAGCCATATGCCACTGGTTCTAATACTCAGCGACCTAACACTTGTTCAAGAAATGTGGTGCTAGAGCTTCGCGTATATGCGTGTGTTTTATACTCGTAGGTAATATAGATAGGGTAGACACAGACATTTTTATAGCATGAATTAAACGGGTTACTCACGTAGAGAGTCAGCCTCATCACGGCTCATTATCGTGGCACACTGGCATCAGCAGATGGTCGAAACATGTCGGCCAGTAGCTGACTCTCTTCGTGAGTACCCCGTAATAATATCTGTCTCACGTTAGCATAGATCAAAATACTTCTAAATTCTGTCACTCAAAGCTTTTTTATAGTCACTCAACACTTCTACTTTTTTAAAATCGTTAGTTACATTTTATCCAATTTCTTATACTTATGTAGCGGGAACGAGTGATATGCTTGACCGCCACAAAGGGAAGATCTTCCCGCCAGGCATGGTGTTGCGCCTGGAGAACCGCGGCTCCGACGGTGTAACGTCGGAGGTTGTATATATAGTCAGTTGCAACCAGAACTCTGAGATCAAGATGTAGATTCTTTTGGCGCCATCTCGTATGATTCTTGTGGACTATGTTTCATTGTTGTTTGTGGTATTTAGTTCCTCGTAGCGGCGTAGAGGTCGCCACACTTATTAGGAGGGGTAAAAAGTATCCGTAACCGAAGAGCATGAAGAGATTGATGAGTTTAGATGAAGCAAAAGAGGTTTGTCGGGGTCGTAACAAGTAGAGGTCCATAGTCTCCCCCGTGGGAAAGACGCGTGATATTATGTATGTTTTATTTACATTTGAGAATTAAGGGAATTTATTCATTTTATTATCAATGTCAAATCTTGTCGTTCTATTTTTCAGTCTTTGAAAATCAACGGATTTATTTATTACCTTTATAATGTTACAAGTTGCAACACATCTTCACTGCAATTTTCATCTGCGGTATTTAACGGGTAGGCAGGTAAAAAACTTTATTTGCTTATCTCTTTCTTTCGCGAAGAGGGTTCGTCGTTAATTATTTCGTTACGGGTAAAAGTCTGAATAAAACGTTTATAAAGTCCAGTAATAATAAATGTAAAAACAAGCGCTAGTCATTTTTGATGGAAATATACTGGAGACCTATTTTTGAAATCAGGGTCTGCGATATTCAAAACGTGTAATTTTCCAAGTCACCACTCTAGTTCGAAGTCAAACAATTACAACTGCAACTGACTGCGCCAGAAGAAATTGTCATCACTATACTCCATTTGTTTAGGTATTTAAATAAATGTTAACAATCTTGACATGTCTTTTTCTTGAAATATACACTATAAATCAATACCTTTGCAAATTACAAAGTAATTATGTAATTTATAACATAATTAGTTTGTAATTAGCAAAATTATTGATTTATAAAGTGTATAGTTTAATAAAAAGACTTGTCAAGATTGTTAACATTTTAAATAAATGTAATACCTAAACAAATGGAGTATAGTTGCAAATAACTACTGCTGTAGTAACTAGTACTGATAACCAAATAATGATTTTGACAGATTAGAATTGACATTTCGCCGGTTGGCAATTTGAAATTTTGTTGCCGATATACTAGACCCATGTAAATCATAGTTAAACAATTTTTAAATCGTATTATAAATTCAGTTGTCACATTGAATTAATATTAAATTTATGTTTAAATAACGATTCATTTTACCACGTTTCCATTCATGATTTTGACATTTCCACAGAGCGAAAATGTCAGTTAAAAAACATTCTAAAGCCGTTCATCTTGTAGTAGAGTAGGCCGAAGTAAGCCGGATCAAAATAAATAAATAAGCTTTATTTAAAATTAGCTGCGCCCCGCGGCGTGACCCGCGCCTAAATTAAACCTATGTGTTAATCTAGAATTTATCCACGGTGTCAGCTTCCTGCATAACAAATTTTATCGAAATTGCCGTTTGCGCGTGAAGAAGTAACAAACATACACACATACTCGCAAACTTTCGCCTTTATGATATAAATGTGACGTGATGATATATCATTGACAACCATATGGATATTAAGCGCAGATTAGATGCACGAGACGATTGTTCTAAGACAGCTTGTCTCACATATATAACTGTTGTGTCATTAAGGCCCGCCATACTATAATCGGTGACCAATTTTTTGTACGAGGAAAATAGAACTACTAATTGCAATAGTGCAACGCACACGTCCCTACATAAAGTAGGTCAGAAATTCATTTAAAAAAATCGGCTCGACTATCGGTCCTACAAAAAGTCTGACGTGTGAGGACACACTAAGCACAGCTCTAAGGCTGCCCTCTCACATCCGATAATTGACGGCAGATTTTTTGTAGAAGAAAAATAGAACGTACTAATTGCAATAGTGCAACGCACACGTCCCTACATAAAGTAGGTCAGAAATTCATTTTAAAAAATCGGCTCGACTATCGGTCCTACAAAAAGCAGCCCATCTATCATCTTTTCTATTACGTCCCATGTTGAACTGGTAGATAATGCTTAGCGTTAAGTTGTACCTTTTGTACTGTAATCTTAAGATTTTAAGTGCAATAAATTAAATAAAAAATAAATAACAAAAAAGTCTGACGTTGGCGGGCACCCTAAGGCTACACGCTCACATCCGATAATTGACGGCAGATTTTTTGTAGAAGAAAAATAGAACGTACTAATTGTAATAGTACAACGCACACGTCCCTACATAAAGTAGGTCAGAAATTCATTAAAAAAAAGTCGGCTCGACTATCGGTCCTACAAAAAGTCTGACGTGTTAGGGCACCCTAAGCACGGCCCTAAAGCTGCCCTCTCACATCCGATAATTGACGGCAGATTTTTTGTAGAAGAAAAAAATAGAACGTACTAATTGCAATAGTGCAACTCACACGTCCTTACATAAAGTAGGTCAGAAATTCATTAAAAAAATCGGCTCGACTATCGGTCCTACAAAAAGTCTGACGTGGGTGGGCACCCTAAGCACGGCCCTAAGGCTGCCCTCTCACATCCGATAATTGACGGCAGATTTTTTGTAGAAGAAAAAATAGAACGCACTAATTGCAATAGTGCAACGCACACGTCCCTACATAAAGTAGGTCAGAAATTCATTTAAAAAAATCGGCTCGACTATCGGTCCTACAAAAAGTCTGACGTGTGAGGACACCCTAAGCACAGCTCTAAGGCTGCCCTCTTACATCCGATAATTGACGGCAGATTTTTTGTAGAAGAAAAATAGAACGTACTAATTGCAATAGTGCAACTCACACGTCCTTACATAAAGTAGGTCAGAAATTCATTTTAAAAAATCGGCTCGACTATCGGTCCTACAAAAAGCACCCCATCTATCATCTTTTCTATTACGTCCCATGTTGAACTGGTAGATAATGCTTAGCGTTAAGTTGTACCTTTTGTACTGTAATCTTAAGATTTTAAGTGCAATAAATTAAATAAAAAATAAATAACAAAAAAGTCTGACGTTGGCGGGCACCCTAAGGCTGCACGCTCACATCCGATAATTGACGGCAGATTTTTTGTAGAAGAAAAATAGAACGTACTAATTGTAATAGTACAACGCACACGTCCCTACATAAAGTAGGTCAGAAATTCATTAAAAAAAAGTCGTCTCGACTATCGGTCCTACAAAAAGTCTGACGTGTTAGGGCACCCTAAGCACGGCCCTAAAGCTGCCCTCTCACATCCGATAATTGACGGCAGATTTTTTGTAGAAGAAAAAAATAGAACGTACTAATTGCAATAGTGCAACTCACACGTCCTTACATAAAGTAGGTCAGAAATTCATTAAAAAAATCGGCTCGACTATCGGTCCTACAAAAAGTCTGACGTGGGTGGGCACCCTAAGCACGGCCCTAAGGCTGCCCTCTCACATCCGATAATTGACGGCAGATTTTTTGTAGAAGAAAAAATAGAACGCACTAATTGCAATAGTACAACGCACACGTCCCTACATAAAGTATGTAGGTCAGAAATTCATTTAAAAAAATCGGCTCGACTATCGGTCCTACAAAAAGTCTGACGTGGGAGGACACCCTAAGCACGGCCCTAAGGCTGCCCTCTCACATCTGATAATTGACGGCAGATTTTTTGTAGAAGAAAAATAGAACGTACTAATTGCAATAGTGCAACGCACACGTCCCTACATAAAGTAGGTCAGAAATTCATTTTAAAAAATCGGCTCGACTATCGGTCCTACAAAAAGCACCCCATCTATCATCTTTTCTATTACGTCCCATGTTGAACTGGTAGATAATGCTTAGCGTTAAGTTGTACCTTTTGTACTGTAATCTTAAGATTTTAAGTGCAATAAATTAAATAAAAAATAAATAACAAAAAAGTCTGACGTTGGCGGGCACCCTAAGGCTGCACGCTCACATCCGATAATTGACGGCAGATTTTTTGTAGAAGAAAAATAGAACGTACTAATTGCAATAGTACAACGCACACGTCCCAACATAAAGTAGGTCAGAAATTCATTTAAAAAAATCGGCTCGACTATCGGTCCTACAAAAAGTCTGACGTGGGTGGGCACCCTAAAACTGATAAGAAGCTGGTTTCTTGAGCAAAACATTATTCTGATGTTTTTGCTTTTATAATTTACTTGGTGACTTTCCAGATGTCTTGCAGATACAGTTTCTATAATATGAGATGCATAAACAGAAGGTCAAAGAAAAGGTAGATGTAATGGTTGAAGGAAGTTTCTGAGGTATATAAGTGAAAAAGATTGACGAATGGTACCTATAAATTCCACGTAAAAGAATAAATGCTTTTTTTTTCATTTTATGTGATTTTTCGAGTGTTTTCATATCAGAGTTTTAATAAGCCAATAGACTAGAGTATAACTTGTCTTTCGTCTTTCGAAGCACTAATTAGTTCGGTTTTTCTTATGTATAAGGTTTTATTTATATTGGTACAAAACAGTGAGACACTACACCTACAGGCTTGTAAAAAAATCTAGTCAATTTTAAGCGTCTATTTAGTTATTAATTCTTGTTCAAGAGATAGGAGTCCTGTGACAAACGGATAGACAGCGGAGTCTCAGTATTAGGGTCCCGTTGGCACACTTGGGTACGGAACCCTAAAAAAGGGAATCTAAATAGTAATGGCTTGCTAGCCGCATCGCCTATTGACGATAATCAGATTCTCGCTTTTTTTCTTGATTGGCTTGAAAAGCAGCTAATCTCGATGACCTCCGTGGCCTACTGGTCACCATGCTAGTCCGCGACCCAGAGGTTCCAGGTTCGATCCCCGGTCAGGGCAAGTTGGCAAATATGGCCTTTTTAAATTGACCTGGGTCTTGGGTGTTTATCTATAAATATAGTATCATTGGTTGGGGCCTATGTCTAGCAGTGGACGTTATGCTGCTGTTTAGTATCCTATAACACAAGTCTCAAACTGACTTTGGGGCTAGCTCAGTCAGTGTAATTTGTCCCTATATATTTATTTATTCTTCACATTTTACTTTTTTTTACTAAGACCAGCCTGGAAGTATAGCGCCATAAAACAGAACGTTTTATAACGCCATTAGCTACTAAGCAGATAACGTCGAACCTCCCTCAAGAGGCAACAATAATTTCAAAATACGCGAGTTTTAACCCTTTTATTCCACAAGAAATGTTTCGGGGAATCTTTGTTTGGAGTATTATCTTAATTAGCAAAAGGTGTAAATTCGGGATGTTGGGTTTTGTTCACAATGGCCTATCTTTTTGTGGGTTTGACATAGACTTTAATTATACTTACAAAGGGCCATACTTGAATAATTTTTCAAAACTAAAAACCGTCTTCAAAATCCAACTACGTACCGTATTTTGATAAAATTTGTATGAAACTACTTAACAAGTCCTTTGAAATAAGAATTTTCGAAATTGGTCCAGGCATCTTTGAGTAATGTGAATGGGATATGATAGCCTTCTCCCTTTTGAAGTCAGTTTTCCGTACCCAAAGGGTAAAAACGGGACCCTATTACTAAGACTTCGCTGTCTGTCCGTCTGTCCGTCTGTCTGTCACCAGGCTGTATCTCAAGAACCGCGATAGCTAGCCAGTTAAAATTTTCACAAGTAATGATATCACGTGACTACTTCGATTTGTATGAGAACCTAAAAATCTTTTTTCGTATTTCGATATACATTAATTAGGAAAAAAAAATCAAAATGGTGGACTGAACCACCCCTTAAAATATTTGTACTTAATTAAAAAGGACATTGTATACTCTTTATCATAATAAAAGAATAATATATAGATAAGTGGGACATTGACAATTATTGTCACCAATTTTTTTTTATTCTTTAACCTATTTCAGTCTGTTGACATGATACTGTAAGTATCTGTATTTCCTTATCTGCAACAAAAACATTTTAATATATGAGGACTCTATCATAAATTCATACCATCTTAAACTGTATACTATTTTATATCATCATCATCAGGTTTTTTTTGTCTCCACTGAAGGAGCACGACACTCTCTATGCTACCAGAGCCATATTTGGTCAGAGCAGCCAGAAAACTTGGTTTACACTCTCCGCGCTGGCCAGACGGGTTGGAGAGTTCTCATTGATGTTTATGAGCTTTGTTTATCCTGTACTACACATCTATACTGTACATCTACTGGAGAACTTGGAGTATTCTACCCTGCTGGAAACCACACGTCAATAAACTATTTTTTTATAAGTCTATAGTGTCCCACCGTTGTACAAAGGCCTCCCCTCCAGACTTCCATTTGTCTCTATCCGTAGCGGTAGTTTGCCATTCTTTTTCTTCTTCTCCAAATTTTGATAGATCGTCAGACCATCACGCTCTAGGGCGACCTCCATTTTGACTATACTTACTTAGTTATTATCCCATATCACAAGTCTCTAACTTACTTTGGGGCTAGCTGAATCAGTGTAATTTATCCATATATATATTTATTTATATATAAAGTCGTTACTCCAGAGAACGCTGCGCCCTGTTATCTGTTATCTTTAATTCTGTTAGTCGCTTCTTGTGACAGTTATAAAACAAGCAATATCTAACGACTAGCCGAAGCCTGCGATTTCGTTCGCGTGGACTTTATGTCTCTGGAAAATGCTCATCAGGCTGAACAACTTTTACTAAGGCGTCTTTTTTATATTTCTTATAGTTTAGATGGACCATTATAGTTTTGCATCAGGTGTTCCATTTTCCATAATCATTTATACCCTATATGTTGCCCAGGCTTTATAGCTATATAACAAAAAAAGTTTTGTTGGAATCCGTCCAGAATTTCCGTAGATAAGCGTGAACAAACAGACACAAAGACAAACAGACAGATACTTTTTTAAATTCTTACTGGGGTCTTCATCGCCCCCAATATTTTTTTGGAAATATATTTAATGTACAGACACGCTTTTTTTATTGTTTTTTATATGTATAAATGTACAGATACATTTTTTTTACTGTTTTATCATACCTAATGTATAGATGTAATAAAGTCATTACTCAGAGAACGCTGCAGTATGTGAACACTATTTACTGTTATCTTTAATTCTATTAGAAGTAACTACAAGGAAATACAAGTAAACAGTTAGTATGTGTCATATTGTATTTATGAATGTAACTCTAAATGCAATTATGTACCTAAATGTACCCTGATATTGACACATCGTTAATAAAAATGTGCATATTAATATTATATTGACAAGATACATAAAATATTTGTATTAAACTCTGTTTATATTGATTGAGCAATAATTTACATACAATATAAGAGGACAGGACATTCATTAAACAATGATACAAAGATAAATTTGACATGATACAAGAAACGAAAAATAAACTCAAATAATGGTCCATGACTATAGGTATAGTGGGTAAAATTAGGTACTTAAACGAAGTCATCAATAAAAAATATATTAATAGACGTCCAATAAATAGGGATACGTAGTAGTAAATGTGGCATCTGCGAAAAACCATAGGTTGTGGTTAAACCACAACATTTGCTGAGCGAACACCATTTTGGTGCATCTAGTACAATACTGTAAGTAATTTTTGTATTTTTGTGCCAAATAAAGATGTTTCTTTCGTTCTTTCTTTCCTTAGTTTAACATCTTCACGCCCACTATCACGATAAATGTGGCTTTTGGGTCTTGCAGAATCAAGCTTCTTCTGCCCTGTCAGGAATAAGTATTTGATAGTATTAATTATATATATAAATATTTCTCATTATATTTATTCTTATAAAACATAATGATATAGTGGACATTATTTAGAGTGGATATACTGATATAGTGGACGATTTTGATACGGTGAACATTTTAATGTAGTGGTCATTTTGTGACTAAAGGATTATAACATACTGATTAATATTAAAATGAAAATCAAATAATAACAAATACGAGTTTTAAAAAGATTGCAATAATTATATGGAATTTGTTATATATAATAATTATGATAGGCAATAAAATTTGATATAATATTTGTATACATTTTCCGTGTATATAAATAAATAAATACATTAACAAAAATTAGAATAGTATACGTGCCTTTATAACAAGAAAAAGTTGGCTATAACAATAAACGAATAAAAGTCGTTAAATAAAAATTTCCTCGGGAAATCCTCTTTGTTTCTTTGATAAAGCGTTCCTACGATGAAAACTTTGTTAGGCTATAATTAAACATTAAAATTGTAAGGGAATATTACAGTTTTAATTAATTTAATTTCAAAAAGAGACAGAGAGATCGAACAAAACTATTTTATTTTCTCAATTGAGATATTGAGATCAAACTAAATAAAACTGTTTTCCGATCTTCAAAACTTCTTGTTTTTTTTTCTACATTATTTGAATAACAGGAAGTTTAAAAATAACTTTAGTAAAAACAAATCAGTCAAATTTCAATCAAATTTCAATTCTTCAATCAAAATTTAGCAACAACAAATAACAATCGAAAATCGAAAATACTCCTCGAAACTACAAACGAAATTTTACTACTTTGTTAAACGAAAAAATATTTCTCCTTTATTTTTAGATAATCTAGTTGACGGATTAAGTAAAATAATATATTTTTTACCCAGTTCACATCCCTATTAAGACGAATTCTTACGACACCTCTCAGAGCGTTCCATAGAAATATACATAAATACAAACACATAAACTCGACAAACATAACCCTCCTTATGTCGCAGTCGGGTGGTAAAAAACATAAAAATGACAGTTTAAACGGCGGCAATGAAATTAAACGGACAAAGCATAAGATGTCCTCTGTCGTTACTGGTTAACCGGAAAATTCTAAGATAAATATTTAGCCACGCTCATGTTAGTGCAAACAATTTTATTTTGTCAAAGAATAAGTAAGAACAGAAGTGATTTTGTGGTCTAGATATATTTTTAGTCTGTTAAGAACTTTGAACTATTTTTTCTCATATGTAAGTACCTGAAATAGGTACCAATTGTAAATGTCACAATATTTGTATGAACATTTAGCTAAGTATTTAATTAAAATTTTAAGGGGAGCTGTGGCATATTCTCATCAACTGATAATATGTATATTATCAGACCAACGGGTTTCAACAACACTCCATTTAACATTAACGTAGATACGTCTAGGTTATAGCTGTTATAATTTAATCCCATTTTACGTGACAGCGCTTCTATAATGTTTTCTTAGAGGCACTTTTAAAAAAAGCCAAACAAGCTTAGTTTCTGCTACAGAAAATGAGTTCGGCAATTCTGTTTTACCACAGAATACGTATTAGTATTATAGTACAGAAGAATCATCTTGAATGGGAAATTTCCTAAATTGAACCCAGTTACAGTCGTACTGAAGTCACATTTAGTTTGCACCCGCGCATATTACTTTCGACTCATTAGCCGAGCGGGCGCTGAGCGACTCAAAATACATCTTACGTCTGTGAAATAAAGGTATATCTATATCTATAACGTTAATTTTTTTAACAATTTCAACTTTTTGTCTATAAATAATTATTTTTAGAGGGGCAGCTTAGTTTCATAAATAAACTGCGGAGTGCACGCACCTGGCTTGGTTCTACATAAATTACGACTCGTTTTCCGTCTCTGTCTTTTGTTTGAAACCGACTGCAGCAGAAATACGCTCGTTTGGCTTTACTTTAGTATACTTTACGACCCCCTACTGTACGGACTAAGTCAGGGGTCAGGTGGATCTGCCCCCGACAATATACTCGTAAAGATTCAAGATCATTTTGATAAAATTGTATTTTTTATTTTTAACTAGCTGTACCCCGCGGTATTAAGTAGTCTATATATTCATACCTAATTTTATCAAAATTGGTCAAGCCGTTTGCGCGTAAAGTTGTTATTCACAAATTATAATAAATAATTATAATTTGTGAAAAACAGAAAATAGAGTGCTCTAATTTTCTGTTGCCCTAATTCTACATTAATCCACATTTAAAAAAATGTAATAGGTATATTGCTTTTTTGTTTTTTCGTTTCACATTGAAGCTAATCTTTTTAAAGTAACGCAACGCGTATCAAATTTAGTTTAGTATCTGCGTAAGAACCTTAACCTGCAGATATAGGCTTTAAGGCTGTAGGTATAAACTCACAAAACGTGAGTGTACCTTCTATTTATGGCATAAGGTCACGCGGTCCGGCATCTTGGACATTACATAAAACAGTGCGGACTAGTGTGCCAGCTTTATCTGTCAGTCTGTCAAAAAAGGTTAGTGTTTTTTTTTTCCTTTTTTTTATTTTATTTGATAGTAGAAACAAAAGTTTTAATTTTTATCACTAATATTTGTGCTAGAGATTGAATATATTTTATAAAATGACAATTTTAAAATAATACGTATTCAAAGAAAGATGAGAAGTTGATTTTTTGATTGAGGGATTAAGTGACGTGTGACATTGAAGAACATTAACCCTTATCTTAGGACTACATGATGTAGTAAATAATTGTCACGAACTTACATGCGCTAAAAAGTTTTCGTGCACAAGAATAACGTAATTTTGATTATATTGCTTTAGAAGTCAAGTTTTGTATATTTTCCTAAGCGGAGTGTCATAATATCTAACGGGTTAATAGCAGAGGCATCCGATGAAACGCACTGGATATCTTGACACGGATAAAATAACCGATTGATTTCATGACTTTCGATGGTACACGATTTCGTGACACTGATAAGACAACCGATTGATTCTTTGACTTTTAGTATGGAGTCCCGTGTAGATGTAGCGATATTTTGGTTTATTTACTACAAATAAATATACAAAAAATACATAAAATAATTAATTTAACTAAAAAATAAATAACCTACCTAAATTAAAATAATAAAACCTGTAAAAAAACTGTAAACTAAAATATACTAATTAAAAAAAACATTATCTACACTAAAAAATAGACCTCAGATCGCTACGGTCACCAGCTCTTAGGTCCCCAGAAACGTCGATCAGGCCGATCAGCGATATTTAGACAATAGATACACTAACGTTCGATATCAAGTATGGAACCCACAATAATCACCCAGGCTTGCCGAAAACGATGCACTGTAGAGAAAAAAAGACACGGATAGTTTTAACAATTAAACTTTAGTTTTACGACTGCGCCTTTCTGACGTCAACCCTCTTTGTGAATGCATTTTTGCGAAAGATTTTATTACAAGTCACCGCTCAATGTCTACTATCCTTGGGAATGCAGTTATAACTCGAGATTTTTATCCTATAATCACTTCTTACGACATTAACAAGAGCAGATGGAGTGGTTCTGAAATGCCGCCTTTTTATTTGTACTTTAAAAGGACATTGCTTAAACAGTACCTATTCGCAAAAAAATGTTGGTCATATTTTATTGACACACTTACTTGTTGGCATTATTTTTTGTAGTGCCGATTAAATGTTATATCGGTCATAGGTCTGTCGGGCAATGGTTTGTCGCACAACTGTAGAACTTTCTTCGAATATGATCATCATCATCCAAGCGTATTTCCCGGTTGCATCCTTTAGCAGTAATGCTTCAGAGCCCGGGGTTCGCTACCTAACCAAGGAAATTGGACGAGGTTACTGGTTACACAGAGCGACTGTCGTTCAACCCAAAGAGTTGACCAGAACCAATCCTTGTCATTGTTTCGAATATATCCATCCATAATATAAATAAATATGTTGGTCTGGGAAAAAAAAAAAACTTGGCATGTCCAGCTGCTTCTCTTCCCGCGCCGATTGTAGAAGCCGATTAGGGAAAAAGCAAATCATTTTAATAGGCAATGCGGCTAGCAACCCATCACTATTTTAATTACTTTTTGCACCTTCTCGCCCACCATCACTACACGCTAAAAGTGGCCTACGAGTCTTGCAGGCCTGGGCTCTCTCTGCTGATAGCCGTAAGACCCAAAGTGCTCAGTCTGCCCCGTTAGGGATAAAGACGTCATATTAAGTATGTAATATGTTTTAAATGTGTTTATTACCTAGCTAATTTATATGCTTAATTAAAAATATACTAAAATACATCATGTGCAAAACCACTGACGATAATCAGATATTTTTCCGTTTTAAAACGCTTATATTTTTACACTCGTAAGTACCCTTTTAATACTTGAAGTGTCTACAAACACGTGTAAAATTTACTTGCAAATGGTAAGAACAAACTGACGCAGTCATCGAATTTAGTTTCCGTAATAGAATAAGCATAATATGCAAAGTGTTTAGTAAATAAAGGCTTTATTTGCTAAACTAGTCACGTGGCCACTCGCGCGCACGTTTATGTGATTTATGTATGTAAGTACTAATAACTTAATGTTGACATCCACAGTTGGGCAAAGGCCTTTGCTAAGGTGGGTCAAATTGATAGATTGAATATCTGCATGTAATACAGAAACAAATAGAATCTGTCTTTATCCTTGACGGGGCAGACAGAGCTGAGGACCATAAAACTAAATGAGCTTGCGTAAAAATGAACATACATACATACTATCACGTCTTTATCCCTAATGGGGCAGACAGAGCATTTTGGGTCTTGCGGCTCTATGCAGAGCCTAGGGCCGCAAGACTCAAAAGCCACCTTTAGCGTCATGGTGGGCGAGAAGATGGAAAAGCAATCAATACAGTGACGGGTTGCTAGCCGCATCGCCTGTTAAAATGATTCGCATTTTTGCCCATTCCCTCGATCGGCTTTTACGATCTGCGCGGGAAGAGAAGCAGCTGGTACATTCTAAGTTTTTTCGTTTCTCCCAGACCAGCATGGCATGGGAGCAGCGTAAAAATGAAGAAAGTTGAAAATCTGAAAGAGCACGCCTCATAACGCTCATTCGAAAAAAAGGACACTGGGCTTACGAGAAATCTGATAATACACAGTAGAAACGCGTGGTATACGCGCTGACAAAAAAATAGACTCGAAAGATCCAAAGCCGTATTTTTTTTTAAAAGACTAACGTCATATATCTCTCGAGTTTGCAAAAGGTATTTTGAGTATTTTATTAATTACTAGTTTTATTAATTATAATAAAAGGTCACTGAATAAGATAGTAATTTTCAGTAGAAAACAATCACGTGACGTGCAAAGCTATTAAAAAAATTACAAATACATTAAGTAATTGCGACACATAATTACGTCCATACAGACACCCGGAAGTCCAGGTGTCCAAGAACAATAAAAAAAAATTCACATGTTATGCTTTACAATTACTTTTTACGTATTAATTGAGTTTATAAAAAGGTTGTTCTTCATATTTTTGTGCTTATATCATGGTATAAGTAAATGCAATATGAATGTAATAGAGACATTTTAAGTCCAAAAAAATGCTAGGAAAAGGGAATAAAAATAGTGATGGCTCCTAGCTACAACCCCTACTCCCCCGCTTTTACATTTTAGGCGAGAAGAGAAGCTGCTGGTATAATCATTGTTTTTTTTCTCTTCTGCCAGAATAGCATAGAAGAAAGGGCATATAACGTAGAAAAACAAGATAATTATTTTCTCATATATCCCTCTCCATAGCCCGTTGAGCATCATATATAACATAATATAATAAAATTTTGCTACAATAGAAACATGAGGTAAGATTAGATACATATTTCTTAGAAATAAAAAATATCGTCTGATTAACCTACTGTATTATAGTTGACATCAATTAAACAATTAAACTATAATAACACTGCCCTTCATTACTCTACATAAGCTATGTGAATCGTTTTTATATATATTCTTATGGTCAATAATTATACATTACAAACGCTTGAACAGTGATCTTTTCTGCTTTTGATCTTTGATCATTATTATGTACGTATTTATTTATCTAAAAGGTTTACACATACGATATTACTTAAGTCAATATAACTTGTACGTATGTTTTGTATTAAGGGTGTTAATTACTGTTTAGGCACATTGTAACAAACCACCAAACTCAAACACCTCTAATTCAAAAGTTAGCGGTGTTATTTAGTGCCCACCTACATAGTTTGACGACCTCCGTGGCGTAGTGGTCACCTTGCTAGTCCGCCACCCAGAGGTTCCGGGTTCGATCCACGGCAAGTTCGAATGGCCATTTTCAAATTGTTCTGGGTCTTGGATGTTTATCTATGTAATTGTATTTGTTATAAAACATAGTATTGTTAGGTTAGTTTGGGGCTAACTCAATCTGCAATTTATCCAAAAAATATATTTAAGAATCTATTTCAATCATTGTGCATTCCTTTATGAGCAGTAGGAAGGTATCAGACAAGGCACGTCTCGCTGTTCATAAATGAGTGCTGATACCTACTCGTACTTTAATGTACGGTAGTGAGAGTTGGGTATGGCAGAGACAGCATGAAAGTAGAATAAATGCAGTTGAAATGCGAGCGCTGAGGAGTATGTGTGGTGTTACTTTGAAAGATCGAATACGGAATGATGCCATAAGGGAGCGGTGTGGAGTAAAAGAGGATGTTGTGACAAAAATAGAGAAAGGGATGTTAAGATGGTTTGGGCATATAGAAAGGATGGATGAAAAGAGATTGACGAAAAATATTTATATGACAAATGTGAAGGGAACAGTAGGAAAAGGTTAGCCTCGGCGAACTTTCTGCGACCAAATTGCAGACGTTCTAAAAAACGGAGAGGTAAAAAGTACCTGTAACCGAAGGGCATGTATGAAGAGATTGATGAGTTTAGTTAGATGAAGCAAAAGAGGTTTGTCAGGATCGTAGCAAGTGGAGGTCCATAGTCTCTGCCTACCCCTACGGGAAACAGGCGTGATATTATGTATGTATGTATGTTCAATCATTGTAGTCTTTCTTTTTTTTCTTTTTAACCCCCGACCAAAAAAGAGGTGTTGTTATAAGTGTGACGTTAATGTCTGTCTGTCTGCCTGTCTGTGTGTCTTTTTGTGGCATCGTAGCTCTCTAATAGATCAACTGATTTCAATGCGTTTTATTTACGTAAATGAGAGTTCCTTTTGATTTTAGCTATGTATGACAAAAATCGGCATTTAATAAATTAACACTTAAAACTCAGGGTATTCTCTAGCAAATAAAAGATGGCATTACGGCCATCAAGTTGTATCGGTAGTTTCACTACTCATCACAAAATGGCGTAGTATTTTATAACAACTGGGTTTAAAAAAAATTGAAGTCTAAACTGAAAAAAAAAACTGTGTGTATAGGTATAATGTCGACTATTAGAAAAAAAAACATAAGTAAATAAAAAAAAAATATGTTCATTGTTCATATATGAGGTTAGAGATACACGGTAAAAAAACGATATTAATCGCGGTAAGTCCCATAATACTAATAACAGTAACTAAGTTCATGAATAACAGAAAAATATACTCGTAACTGCTTTTAAAAGTTTCAAGAAATAACAATTAATAAAACAGAAGGTTAATTGCCACCTTTGCATAAGATTATATAGTTTAATCATAAGCAAAGGTGGCAATTAACCTTATATATATATATTTATATATAGTTTAAGTCAAGAGGAACACGAGACCGAGTTTGTCTCGGCCTTAATTACCCATAGAAAAGTACCCATAAATAGCTAAGTATCTATTCCACGCGGAACAAATGACTGACATAGCTGACCGTCATACTAAACACAATAATTTTGTGAAGGAAGGAGGAAAAAGATACGAGACTTTATTGACCATTTATATTACTTAGTGCGAAGCAAAGATAATATAATTACTTACGAACCAGATATCCAACGCCATATAAACTGTTGGAAAGCCCGTAAGTAGGCAATACTGGAGTTACGGGTAGTCCACACAGAGATGGCAGCACACATGACTTGCAAAAACTTGACAAAGAAAGTGTTGAATATGCTTTCAAAATATGTATTGTATTTCATATAAATTATAGTTACTCGTAATTAATTAGAGTACCACTTTATTTAAATATTAGGAATAAAAGATTTTAATGTTTTAATTATTACTATAAAGCGCCATCTAGTGACAAGGAAGAGAAATAATTATGTTTATATGGCAATGGGTAGGCATGGTGCGAAGTAATGTATTTCCTTATCTCGATGACACGTCACACTGTGCTGCTCTGCATTTTTACCTACTTTTTTAATTTCTGGTTTCTGTCATCAACTTCAAAAAATGTATCCACCGAAGTTCGTGGCGTAGTGGTAGCCACGCTAGTCCACCGCTAGTAGGTTTTGGGTTCGATCCCCGGCTAGGGCAAGTTGGAAAAAGTCCTTTTTCAATAGTCCAGTCGTGGGTGTTTATTTATACATGTATTTACACAAGTTTAAGGTTAATTTAAGGCTAGCTCAATCAGTGAGATTTGTGCCTATGTAGTTATATTTTATTGAGATGCAGCAAGGTGTACATAGATACCCCCGTGCGAAGTTTTCATATCCTTACATCATCACCATTATCATCATATTGGCCACAGGAAGTCGACTGCTGGACAAAGGCCTCCCCTAAAGATTTCCAAGATGATCGATCTAAAACGGCCTGAATCCAGCGTTTTCCAGCGATACTTAGGCACAAATGCTGTTCAAGTAGGCCTAAAGAACTTCTACAAACGGGTTATATTTATTTACTACCTTATTTATTTCTAGAACAAAATGGAGACGCTGCCTTACCACCCCATAGTAAGAGTGACCGCAGAAGAGATGAAGAAAACCAGAGAACTGTACAACCAGACAGACGTGAGACAGATCGCAGAGAGCGTCCAGGCTGTTCGGGAATGGATGCAGAAGCAGCCGCACTTGGCGGAGGCTAGCAGATGCCTTAGTAATTATGTTTTGTATTTTATCTCCTTTTTCTCATATTATTTATTTAATAACCCTCATATTTTGAATATTTTTTTTTTCATAAATAATGTACTTCTAAATCAGTCACATTATATTACATGATTAAGTATGGTGACTTTTATGCTGACAATTTAAGGAGAGCAGACTTTTTACGAGGACGAAATAAACGTCCTTCTTAAATCAGTAGAATAAATGATTTAAGGAGTGCAGGCAGTTTTTTTATCAATAGCACGGTAAATCTTTGTTTCACTTATAACTATGGTTTTGATAGCTACCTGCTTATCCCACTGTAGCTATTTATATAATTGAAATTTTATCGTAAATCCACTAGTATCGATAAATTAAAAACGAAAAAGCAATCGAATGACAGACAAATAAGTAAAGAGAAAAATGGCCACTTTTAGCATAAATAAGAAAAAATAAATTTAATTAATATAAAATAGTTTCAAAGATTATCTAGAGCTTGGTCAAGACACAAAATTATATCTCCGTTTCCTTTCAAAGCTTTTTTTTTCAAATGGGTGCACTGGACCTCAGAGAATTCAGGTCCCTTTGAGTACAGTTTGTCTACAATTATTACTCTGTGGTCTCGTGACACTTTTGGTCGTAAATGATATATTTATTAAATTATTTATGTTTTAGCTGACGCAATGCTGGAAAGATTTTATCTGCTGGCAAGATGCTCGGTGGAAGGAACTAAAACTCGGGTAGAAAAGCTGTTCACTTCAAGGGGTATGATGCCAGATTTATCTCTGCATAGGAGTATGAAGGAATTCGAAAAGCTTTTGGATTGTGTGTAAGTACCTCCCTAAAAAACCTACCTTTTGATAATAACTATTATAAAGTAACTATTCTTATCGTTTTAGATACTACATACCGCTCCCAAAAATAAATACAAAAGATCTATCAAGAGTAATGGTTACTCAATTTGTGACAGACAAGCTGGAAGAATTTAGTATACTCTCATATTTTAGATTTTGTTTTATGGTGAGTAATATTTTTTTATGAACTAATCATATAAGTCATGCATGCATTACATCTTGTCAAGTTCGTTGTAGTATTGAATGGTTGCAAAACAAATAGTCTGTGTAGAAAGATGTTTGTCTGAAATCGCTCATTGTCTAAAACGCTTTATGTACGTAGTATGTACATACTACGTACGTTTCAGATGATATCAATGGTCTCATGACAAAACTGGCAGGCAGTAGAAAAATAATACATACTTACATATGTATAATACTAACTGAGGCCGTAGGCACTGCCCGTGTGGTCGAATTTTTAACAATTTTATTCAGGAATAAAAAGTATCCTCTGTGTTAATCTAGGTAACAAGTTACCTAAGTAGGTAAATGCCAAATTAAATTTTAATCTGTTTAGGTTTTTTAACGTGAAAAGAAAACAAACATCCATACATCCAGACATCTCAAACTTTCGCATTTATAATATGAATACGATGATACGTGTACACGTATACGTGATACACACAGTGTATACGTGATAAAGGGGGTATCAACCGGCCAGGGACTAAATATACTAATCAATGTGAACAACTTTTTCTATGGGATCATCCCTGAACTCACATCTCCATACAAAACTAAATACCTAGCGTACAAAGTGTTTTATAGTTTTTGCGATTTCAGGGATGGTCCTATACAAATGTTGTTCACATTGATTAGTACGTTTACGTTTTCGGGTTGATACGCCCTTTTCGTTGCCCATTGTATAGATAAGTATTAAGTACCAACCTAGTTCTACCTACTGTTTAATATATTCACGTTCAGCGTGATTGATATGTTAAGGCGAAAAACACATCTAATAATAAGGGTTAACTGCCTCCGTGGTGTAGTGGTTAGAGCGTTCGGCTCATACCCGGAGGTCGCGGGTTCGATTCCCGGCGGGGACAATGACTTTGTGTTGTTGTCCTAGTTTGGTTAGGACATTGTAGGCTGATCACCTGATTGTCTCATAAGTAAGATGATCCGTGCTTCGGAGGGCACGTTCAGCCGTCGGTCCCGGTCACTGTCTTTGACATTGGTCGTTACCTAAAAACCATGTCAGAGGCCTTTAAGGCGGTTTAAAAACTCTGACACTAGTGTTAGTCACTAACACACACGATAAGAAGAATAAGGGTTACCAGCCACACTGCATTAGAAAATAATATTTTTTATTTTATTTTTATTTCACTTTTAGCGTCATGGTGGGCGAGAAGATGGAAAAGCAATCAATACAGTGATGGGTTGCTAGCCGCATCGCCTGTTAACATGATTTGCATTTTTGCCCATTCCTTCGATCGGCTTTTACGATCTGCGTAGGAAGAGAAGCAGCTGGTACATTCTAAGTTTTTTTTTTCTTCCAGACCAGCATGGGCATGACGCTAAAAGTGGCTTTTGGGTCTTGCGGCCCTGGGCTCTGCATAGAACCGCAAGACCCAAAATGCTCTGTCTGCCCCATTAGGGATAAAGACGTGATAGTATGTATGTATCTATGTATTTTTATTTCAATTTGCAGATTGGAGAATACAGACTTCACTACGACTACACAGCCAGTGAACAGTACATTATAGACTTGAACAACATACATTTTGGACTCCTGACTAAACTTAATCCCATTGTTATAAAGAAAGCTGAAGTACTTTGCACAGTAAGTATTCTTTTGTTTTTCGTGTGTAAGTGGCCAACACTGGTGTCAGATTTTTTAAGTTAAAGGCATCTGACAGTTTGAAAACTGCTATACAACGTAATAGCCGTTCCAAGCTACCAGCTTAACGTGTCTTTCGGAGCTTGAGAGAGCTCGAGATTTTTTTACGCTAGTAGTGGTCACCCATCCAATTGTGGACTACGCCCAGTGTCACTTAACTTGTAAAAGCGTTGGTACAGCTAGTGCGTACTCCCGCCGGGCTTCTTTACCTTGCCATTTTTTTGATTCTATAATCTTTCTAAACAAATTATATTTTACTTTACTTGAAAATGAAGGTCACTGGGATTTTTGCAAATATCTAATTATGTAAAACCTAATTCTAAATCTGATTAGAGAAAGCTTTACCTAGAGGCTATTCCTCAGAACGGTTTGTAAATCAGATTTTTTTTAAATTAATGGACAAGTCAATTATGACGAATCGATTGACATATCATTTTTAGGGTTCCGTAGTAAACAAGGAACAGTCCGCACTCCCACTCAGAAACTATAAGTACTAGAAAGCTGTTATTTGGCGTGGATATGTATATTAATCATGGCGAAAAAGTCGTAAAATAAAATCTGGAAAAATATTTTTTTAGGTTAGCTGCCATACAAGTAAGTAGGTAGTTAATTTTTTTTTCTCGACATACACATTGTGTGGGGTATCGTTGAATGGGTCTTTTAAAAATATTGTGAGATTGTGAACACAATTTTTTGATTTAGGGATCCGTTTCTGAAATACTTTGGTTTAAAGTGCAAATGTTTGTTGGAGGCAAGTGTCCCCCCTCTATCTGCTAAACGGTTTTATATGGCCACGTGAAAATTTTTACAGCTATAATATATATAATCTAGTTTAAAGGAAAACTATCAGAGCTAAATAGAATATACAAATTAAAAAGTTATAGACGATCAACTTATAAAATGTACTCGGAAAAAGAAAATTTCATACAAATTCAATAGATAATTATGTGGCATGAATTCAAAGTTGGCATTCGCAACTACGGAACCCTACACTGCGCGTGGCCCGACACGCGCTTGGCCAATAATATTTATTGAAAATTGAATAAGCCATTTGGATGCTACGGTGGAACAGACACACAAACATACATTCTAAAATTTCTCTTGGCTCTCCCTTCCTCTTCGCTTTGCCGTAGTCGAGTAAAAAGGGGAGGCCCTTTCCCAGCTGTGGGACACTAAATATAAGATAATAATAAAAATAGGTACCATTTATGGTACCAATTTTTTTACAAAAAAACCTGTCTTATCCGTTAAGGTAATGTTGGGTAGCTTGTGTAAGTTCTATTTATCGGTTTTTCCCATCCCTAGAATCGTAAAAAAAAAAATCTGCAGCTTCGTACATTTTGAAACGATAGTTTTGTAATTTTGTTTGAAGCCTCAGTTTTTTAACGGATCGGACAGGGTTTTTTACAGACTGTGTAGCTAATCATTATTATTTTCGTAGGAAGGCTTCGGGACTAAAATAAGTGGTATACACATCTTAAACGCACCAAGTTTCATCGACAAACTGGTGTCTATTCTCAAAGCGAGCCTCAAAGAGAAAGTGGCGAGTCGAATTCACGTTCACAGCACTTATGAGGACCTGCACAAGTATGTACCGAAGGAAATACTACCTAAAGACTATGGCGGCGATGAGCAGTCCTGCGCCAAGTTGCAAGGTAATTTTAGAGTAGTATACCAACCTAACCTTTGGCCTTCGCTCGAGAGGGTTATAAATTTAAAGCGTCTGTATTTAAAACTAGATTTAAGTCACGTTTACTTGTCTAAATTGCATGTTTTTGAATATTTAATGGACGTTATTATTATAGTTACGCTTTGTACACACTGGGCCAACGAACGCAAACGAAAGAAACTATTTCAAGGGTGAATTCAGTCCGTGATAGTAAACAACTTTTCTCAAGAAACATATGTCGACATATGAAAAAAAAATGGCTTTTTATACAAACTCGGATCAGCTGAACGGTCAACTTTTATGGAATATAAAAATTACTTTTTATATTTCGATACATGTTCATTGGGTAAAGTTGTTCAGGATTATAGACTAAATCTATACATATAATAAAACAGTAAAAAAAGTGTGTCTGTACATTAAATATATTTCCAAAAAAAATATTGGGGGCGATGGAGACATAGTAATAGAGTAAGAATTTAAAATAAAATGTCTGTCTGTTTGTCTGTTTGTCTGTTTGTCTGTTTGTCTGTATGTCTGTTTGTCTGTTTGTACACGCTAATCTCCGGAAATACTGGACGAATTCGAATGAAACTTTTTTTGTTATATAGCTATTAAGCCTGGGCAACATATAGGGTATAAATGATTTTGGAAAATGGAACGCCTGATGCAGAACCATAATGGTCCAGCTAAACTATAAGAGATATAAAAATGCCGCCTTAGTAAAAGTTGTTCAGTCTGATGAGCATTTTCCAGAGACATAAAGTTCACGCGAACGAAGTCGCGGGCTTCAGCTAGTTCACCCTTAAAGTATATTTTGTTAGACCATATATATTAACACATTCGTTGGCTTTCGTTTAGCCCGGTATGTACGCGGCATTTGATACTGAAAGGGGCAATGTGACGGTATAGGTTGAAAATAAAAATATAGTTCTTACCTACCTAAACTTAATCGGTACAATAAACCAAAGTCAATAAAAAAAAAACATATTTTCCACTATAATCTGGCCATTTATATATTTATTATTGCACTTAGAAATATAATCTACTCATAACTCTAGTATAATTATGATTTATTATGTAATCCACCACCATTATCTATAAAAAAAACAGGTTTGTTGTATGGGAGTGCCACTTCAATATTTATTTTATTCTGTTTTCAGTATTTGTTGTTTCAGCGGCAAAAGAAATACGCAATCTGTGAAAATTTAAACTGCCTAGCTATCACGGTTTATGAGATATAGCCTGGTCACATACAAACGGACAGCGGAGCCTTAGTAATGGGGTCCTCTTTTTAGCCTTTTTGATACGGGACTCTAAAAATCATAAATTCTCATGATACGTGTAGAATCAATAAAAGAAAATACTTTCCAATTTTAATAAACCTTCGAATCAATTAATTCTATCAGAAGTGTTTCCAATATTTCCATTATACATTATACTTAAGTGGTACTTGTATTAAGTGGTCCAATATGATTTTGTGATCACAAATTAATCCATTATTCAAAATCATAATGGAAGCTGCGCTTTCGATTAAAAGCAATTTGCTAGATATAATTAAATTGAGAACATAGATTGCGCTAGTGTCTGGATATTATGGATTAATATTTGATAACAGAAATCGTAAATACATACAAACACGTAGGTACATAACTATGTACATTTGGACATAGGAAAATTATCTAAAAATATTCTATCCAGCAGTAGTAGTTCCGAAACGCTAGTAGTTTGTAGCGTAGTTTTTGCACTAAAATAATATTTTACGACAAATACCTTCAATATGAGATAAATTTATTTAAAAAAAATGACTGACTTATATATAAAAGGTAAAGACTTTAGTATAGTAACTAATCCGTTATCTTTGGTAGGTGACAAATTATACACAGATCGCAAATTGTAGGTGACAAATTGTACACGTCTCCGATTTGCGGGGCAAGAGCTAAATCGGGCGTATGGAATACTTACTCAACAATACCTTATTTTATAATAAATACATAGAGATAATAGAGCTAAGGAGCGAGGTGATTTGCTCGACCACCACAAAGGGAAGATCTTCCCGCCAGGCATGGTGTAGCGCCTGGGGAACCGCGGCTCCGACGGAGTCTCGTCGGAAGTTGTATATATAGTCAGTTGAAACTAGAACTCTGAGATCGAGATATAGATTCTGCTGGCGCCATCTCGTATGTTTCTTGTGAACTATGGTTCATTGTTGTTTGTGGTTTTTAGTTCTTCGTAGTGGCGTAGAGGTCGCCACAATAACTACCCAAAACCCAAGAACATTTCAAAAAGGGCATTTTCCAACTTGCCCTAGCAGGATAAGATAGATATCCAAGGCTAAAAACAATTTTAAAATTATTAATACAGTAGCTGTGCCCGCAGGCTTTGCTCCACGTAGTCACAGGATAAAAACTACCCTATGTCCTTTCCCGGATCTCAAACTATATCCATACCAAATTTCATCTAAATCGATCCAGCAGTTCTTGATTATAAATAGTGTAACTAACACGACTTTGTTTCATATATTAATATTTTCTAGCTTGACTAGGGATCGAACCTAGTTCTTCAGAAACATGATAGCTTAGGTCAAAAAATGTAAGGTTCTGAACAAAAAACTTTGTGCTACGGTCCCTTAGATCACGCAGGCAACGAAGAGATTTTGACATAATAGTTTTATTTTTTGTGATTAATAGATAGATAGATAGATCATTTATTTGCTGCTGACGCAATACAAACTAAAAATGCACAAATCAGACACAAAAATAGTATTTTATGCAACAGTTGTATAAGAGGGTTCAAAATATGCGAGTGGCGCAGGTTACGATGCGAGCTTTAGCGAGCATCGTAAGGAGGCGCCATCGAGCATTTTTTGACGTACTTATACAACGTTGCATACAATACTTTTTCTACGACTATATTTACTAAATATAATACAAAACCAAACAAAGAAAATATGAAAATGTTTGACTTACATGTTTGGTAAATCAGATTTAGAATATACAAGTACTGATCTATATGGTATCTATGGTTAACTTTTTTTTTAATTGACTTCTTTTTAGTGACTATGTTAAAAAAACATTTTTTTCTTATGTTGGCAGTATGGTAAATCTATAGAAAAAAATGTTCTTGGTCTATGGCTAGCAGTATCGTTTTAGTGAAATTACGACACATGTGCTATTATGAGGCATAGAGTATAGACTTTTTTCTGCAATCATATTATCAATGTTCTCATATTAGTGTTCAGAACCATTTAAAAGACAGATAACAGTACAGGAGTAGAAAAAATCTTTTACCTACCTGTACAATTTTAAATGTGTGTGCTACGGCAATACAAATAGGCCACAGTTCAGTGGTAAAATTGCCCAGGCGCAATACACTGATTTTCAGCTGTGACCTGAAGACATGCGTGGTGCGGATTCAATAATAATGTGATAACAAATAATTTGCCGTGTGGTTTCTGGCAGGGTAGAATAGAGCCACTCCAAGTTCTCCCGTGGATGTCATAAAAGCATTCAGGAAATACTCGTACAAGCCAAACAAAGCTTATAGACATCAATGAGACCTCTCCAACTCGTCTGGCCAGCGAGGAGAGTGTAGGCCAAATCCTCTAGCGGCTCTGGCCAAGTATGGCTCTGATAGTATAGGGTTGAGCTTCTGCACTGGAGACAAAAAGACCTGATGATGATGTGTATGTTTGTTTATATGTGTGTGTAAGTTTTAATTTTTTAAATTCCAGAACAATGGAAGGATGTTCTTCACACGGAAGAAGCGGCTAAAATAATAGCGAACACAGACAAGATGGTGACCGATGAATCGAAGAGGGACAGCTCTTCCTTCAACCAGGAATATATGGGCATGCCCGGGTCCTTCAGGAAATTAAACGTTGATTGAATTCTACCATTTTCAACGGGTTTTATGGGAAATTAAAGGTCTGGTTACTTTTAATTTATGTTTAAAAAATGATAATATATAATGATTTGAGGATACTGATAGTTCCGGTTTTTTTTTGTACCTCCCACAGAAAATATTTTCGTACTAAAAAATCTGTCTGTCCGTCTGTCACAGCCAATTTGCTTGCTCTGAATCTATTAGACCAAATCTAGTGAAATTTGGTAGGATGGTGTAATCGTAAAGGAAAATATACTATAAGAATTCTATCAATTAAAAAAAATGTGGTAAACACAACATACGTTCTTTGGGAGAGGTCTATGTCTAGCAGTGGACGTTGTGCGGTTGAAATAGATGGATGGAAACTCAACATAATACAGGATTTCAAATATGATTTAATTTGGCATTGTACGTATTGATACTTATAACAATTTATTCTAACCTGGGAGAAAAGAAAAAACTGATTTACTTCAAATGATAATTAAAAATAATACAAAATGTAATCTTTAACTGGCAGCGTACTAAGTTATTTTCTTTATCGTATAGATTTTGCGTAAATCCTGCCTGATCCTGGCTAAAACCTCATAAAGTGCTTTTTAAAGAACATTGTAGTTATCGCGCCTTACATTGTCTGTAATTGGTTTTAAAGATGGAACTCTTGGAAACCCATTCACATTGTTCTAAGATAAAAGAAGTTTGTTTGTAGTAATGTGATTTAAACAACGAACAAAGAAAAATAAAAGAAATGGTGAGAAAACAACAAGTTTGAGTACATTTAGTACTGTTTGTTTGTATGAAAAATCTTTATTGTACTTAAAACAATACAAAAGCACACATAAAAATTTAACTAAATAAAATAGAACTGCATCTGGAATGCCTTAAAACTATTTAAAATTATGTGATTTTAATATACAAAAAAAGCCAAATCAGGCTACCAAATCGCTTAGCTGCACATTTGTCACTATAAGCTTTGCAGAGAAGCGCGTGAAATAACTTTAACTGTAATAGACTACACGCAGTAAAATTTCCGAATAGTAAAATAAACACATTTTTAATTAACTTTTTTTTAAAAAAGACTTAATTTTTTAAGGAGTTACTTCCATATCTTCCAAGGTCTTCAGTGTTGTTCTTCCTGGCACGACCATGGAGGATTTCCATAATATAATTGTGGTACATGTTCATGAAAAAAGGTGTACTTTAATGTACTTTTGAACAAAAAAGTTGTACTCTTCTATTTTAGGCGTTCCAGCATACCTAAAGTGGTCGTGCCCGGTATAAACTTAGCACGACCACGTAAGACATTATGATCAATTTAGGATATTTAGAGGTACAAATTATAGAAAACATATGTACTTAACTTTAAAAGTCAAATTACAGGTTCACTGAATAGTTTTAGCAGGTATATTCATCAACCTCAATTCTTTTAATAGGTTTCATTAGCTTCTAATGGCATTCGAATCTAAAAAATGCCTGAATAGATGGCACAAAAGAAATACTAGTGAAAATAATAAAAAACACTTTTAAATAGTTTTATATTATAAAAAAAAATCATAAGGAAAAACATAAAATTAACCCTTTAACCGCGAGCGTCGCATATATGTGACAAACATTGTCGGGCCCATTCCGCGAAGGTCACATATTTGTGACATAATACTAATGGCACATAACTTACGTATCCATATCCGTTTTTGGTTGTAGACAGGTATGTTAGATTTACCATGTCTCGCGCTGGGGGCACGACAACTGATATAAAGTCTCGCAGTGAAAGGGTAAATGATTTAATTTCTAAAGGATATAAAAACTGGTAGAAATATATAAGCAAGCATTTTTTTATATTATAAAATAGGTAAGAAAGTCTTTATCTTCTTCTTGAGACGAAGGCAAGTATTAAGTAAGTGGTTAACGCAGCCTATGTACATTTGTGACATCACAAGGATGTCACTAGCGCCTGTCAATCTATGACTATAGAGGTAAGTCATTATTTATTCTTTACCTAAGATGTATATAAATAATAAGATACATTTTTACTTCTTTATCTCTGACGGGGTAGTCAGAGCCCAGGGCTGTAAGACTCAAAGGCCATGCTTAGCATGATGCACAATAGAAGAGTACAACTTTTTTGTTCAAAAGTACATTAAAGTACACATTTTTTCATGAACATGTACCACAATTAAATTATAGAAACCCTCCATGGCCGTGCCAGGAAGATGCTCAGTTATAAAAAAACATAACCTCGTCGAGTAGATCTCGTTTGATTTGTCTTGACGAGTACTTTATGGGAGACGATGCTTAGGGTCTGATCACGCAGACGGATGGTGGTCGATAGAACTCAGTCATAAAACGACTTAACACAATCGAGTTTGGGCTTATTTCATTTGTCTTGATAAGTACATTGGCCAAACAATAAAAGCTTGTACAAAAAAATGTATTTTTTTTCAAAAAACTTATTAATTAAGTAGGTTAAAACTTTGAACGCACAATCCGCTAGATGACCACAAGTCAAATCACTTTTTCTAAATGATTTGTACGAAATAAAAAAGCGTGACTTCATGCTTTTTGGAGTCAAATAGTGCTCTTAATATCAGGTTTTTTTATTTATTTAACTTTATTACAAATTTTTTATTATAAACAAATATTGTACCGAATATTTTTGACCCAGTCATCTCCTCAATTAAACAAAGGTACTTGTATTACAAGTTATCATACATATCAAGGTTGAAAGTTAATTAAATCTTGTCATGCCTTATCTTATGGATACTTCTTCAAAAATAAATGTGAATAAAGTAAAACTTTATTGCAATTGCGAACTGACGACCGAATAAAGATGTCTTATGGCAATTTAAATATGACACCCACTGACTAAATTTGGAAATTTTATTTTGGTGCGACCTCGAAATCGCCTCTCCTTAACGTGACCTTAAAATTAAAATAAAAGCATTGAGCAATCATTGTTATAAAATGCGTTAAATAAAATCACGAGGGTCCTTTATTTCGCAGGAAGAGCCAAGTGGAAAATCTGAGGCACTTCAGATGTACGTATTCAATTATTTTGAGCAATTCTATTTATATAATTTTGAGCAATATTGAATTTTCCGCTGCGATGGATTTCGATTTAGACGTGGAGATGATTTTAAAATAGATTTTCTACACTCTAACTCAAATTATTTAAAGGTTTCTTAACCTTTAAATAAATAAAAATAAATAGGGAAATTACATATTGAATTGCCCCAAAGTAAGGCAAACTTTTGCGTTTATCATCATCATCATCATCAGGTATTTTGTCTCTACTGCAGGAGCACGACCGTCTCTGTACTACTATAGAGCCATACTTGACCAGAGCAGCCAGAGGACTTGGCCTACACTCTCCTCGCTGGCCAGGCGGGTTGTAGAGGTCTCACTGATTTTTGTAATCTTTGTTTAGCTTGTATTTCCTAAGTCGCTTTCTACGACATCCACGGGAAGACTTGGAGTGGTCCTATTCTACTCTGCTAGAAACCACACGGCGCCTACTCTGCCGAAAACTACATTGCAGTATGAGATTCTAACTCAATGATACTTTATTTTATGGTATATGAATCAATAGATAAACGCTCAAGTCCCAAGACAATTTGAAAAAGACCATTTAACAGTTTGCTCTGACTAGGAATCGAATTCAGAACTAGCGTGATATTCAGTGTGTGTCGAGGCGACCCCGTGTGCGCGCGTCGTCATATCACATTCGCCCTGATGAAGACCTCCAGATGAGGTCTACACGTCGGACAGTAGCTGACTCTTTAAGTAATGTGCTATGAAGGTCGTATTTTCTTTCATAAAATATATTCATTTACGAAATTTTATGTGAATCTTGAATAATGAACAAATAATGAATTAAACAGATTTTCAAGTCAATCAAAAACTGGCAGTTAATGAACTTACATTATTGGTAGGTCAACTTGTTTCATTGAAGTAAATAATAAGACAAAACATATTTTAACTAAAATAGGATTTACATACATGCGTACATACTATCACGACAGAGCATTTTGGGTCTTGCGGCTCTATGCAGAGCCTAGGGCCGCAAGACTCAAAAGCCACTTTTAGCGTCATGGTGGGCGAGAAGATGGAAAAGCAATCAATACAGTGACGGGTTGCTAGCCGCATCGCCTGTTAAAATGATTTGCATTTTTGCCCATTCCCTCGATCGGCTTTTACGATCTGCGCGGGAAGAAAAGCAGCTGGTACATTCTAAGTTTTTTCGTTTCTCCCAGACCAGCATGGGAGATATAGGATTTACAATCGTTTGTTATTTTTTGAGCTTACTAACTTTAGTTAAAAGTTAACTCTCGTAGTTAAATTTGAACTAAAGTTAGTCTTAGTTTTGAAATAAAACGAAATAACTCACAACAATATGCTATTTTATCAGTAGATAATAAATAGCGAGCATGGTCTGACTTTTTTGAAAGTGAGTCAAAAACTAGCAGAACTAAACTTCCCAAGTTATATCACCTAACGATTGTCGATACGGCCATCAAGTTTCATTTTTCGTCCTTTCCACTTCAAATAACGAAAGTTGTTTAATAAAACACCCGTTTTGTTGTCGGACAGTTTGACAGGGGTCCGCGAAGTTTGAATCAGTTTAGTCTTAGAAGATCTTCAACGCAACATTGCACGGCTGAAATTGGGTCGATATTGTTACACTTTTAACTCCCGACAAAAAAAAGGGGTCTAGTAAGTTTGACGCTGTCTGTCTGTCTGTCTGTGGCACTGTAGTGCTTAAATGGACCGATTCGCGGTTATTTTAACGTGAAAGCAACTTCCTTTGTATCTCTTGGGCATGCTTGACGTAATTCAGTTCATTTGTTAAAAGTTATTGGATGTTAACGCTTCAAAGTTGGGTTTTGTAATTTACCTGGCAAATAATAGATACACAATCTTTTTAAATTTGTTTCGCAAAAAATATTGTTCGCGTAGTTTCTTCGTCATCTTAGCATTGTACTGCTTGGGTCGATTTTGTAGGACTGTTTTGCTTAATCTTCTTCATCTTTACCCTTAACGACCGTAATTGGTTTAATCCTCAACTGTGCTGCTTCAAAAACTCGACGTGGATTTATAGCAAATCATTTTAAACATTACGCTTTTATAGTTAAGTAAGTACGTATATCAAATAGTAGTTTAGAGACGACAGGCCCGCAAGACTCAAAGGCCACTTTTAGCGTAATGGTGTGCGAGAAGGTGGAAAATGGAATCAAAATAGTAATAGGCTACCCATTACTGGCTTGACGACCTCCATGGCGTAATGGTCAACACGCTAGACCGCCAACCCGGAGGTCCTGGGTTCGATCCCCAGCCAGGGCAAGTTGGAAAATGGCCTTTTTCAATTTTTCCTGGGTCTTGGATGTTTATCTATATATGTATTTGTTATAAAATATAGTATCGTTGAGTTAGTATCCTATAACACAAGTCTCGAACTTACCTTAGGGCTAGCTCAATCAGTGTAATTGGTCCCTATATATTTATTTATTTATTTATTTATTTTCCACATTAAAATGATTAGCAATATTGCCCCTTTCGATCGACTTAAATGATCTGCGCGGAAATAGAAGCAGCTGCAACATTCTAAATTTTTCCTTTTCTGCTGCAACATTCTAAATTTTTCCTTTTCTCCAAGACCAGCATGGAAAAAACACACATTCACATAAACACTAGTACGTAAGCCGTAAGTATAACAAGCGCAATATGTCTGCATTACGTATTAAATGTCAACTTTTTGCTACCGTCTTGCGAACTGACGAAGTTATCTCGTTAAATGCACCAAGAGTTTGCGGGTATGAGAGCCTAACTTTGAAACCAACCAGCATAACATGGCCTCTATAAAACCGGCTGATTAAGCAAAACTGAGTGCTCCTACTAAAAAGACGGGTCTTATAACACTGGACAAGAAATGCTATCTCATCGCGAAATTTAAGGTGCTACGTCATATTTGGTTTGAGAGAACAAGTCGGAAGTGACAACTGTCTTCGTTATTAAAAAAGCAGAGCATAATGATGTTAAATTTAAAACAAGGCATGTAACAGGTTGTCTTTGAGGACAGACGGCAGTAGCTCTGTGTAAAAACCAGTAACCTCGTCAAAACCTAGTTAGATCATTCCCCGGGCTCTGAAGCGTTACCGCTTAGGATGCAACCGGGGATAAGCTCGGATGATGATGATGTAACAGGATGTCTTTAATGCCCTACCACCTACACCCTGAATAATTTACTTGAGACTAATACATACTATCACGTCTTTATCCCTAATGGGGCATACCCAAAACGCTCTGTGCGTTTTGGGTCTTGCGGCTCTATGCACAGCCCAGGGCCGCAAAACCAAAAAGCCACTTTTAGCGTCATGGTGGGCGAGAAGATGGAAAAGCAATCAATACAGTGATGGGTTGCTAGCCGCATCGCCTGTTAACATGATTCGCATTTTTGCCTATTTCCTCGACCGGCTTTTACGATCTGCGCGGGAAGAAAAGCAGCTGGTACATTCTAAGTTTTTTCATTTCTCCCAGACCAGCATGGAGCAACCAGCATTGAGACTAATGATAAGCAAAAACGAAAATAAAACGATACGCAATGAAGAAGATCTACTAATTTTAAATAATAAACAAGATAATGGTAAATCTAGTGTATCCTAACCCTCCACGAAGCATAGCCATAAGGAAAGGAAAATCTTTACTCCACCATGATAAATAGCGGGCCGACAGCTTTTATTAAAACGGCCAATGAAATTGATGTGCCCATTAATTCCTGGTCAAGATTTATAGCTGGAGACTTCAGGGTCAATTAATTGGTGATTCATATAATTACTGCTTTTACAGCACCTTCTTTGGATTTAGGACCTTTTTAATGGTTTCGAATGAATGTAAATTCGTTGAGTTTTTAAAATATTTATTCTCTGTGGACTTTATTAGTACAACCTAGTCTTCATTTCAGTTTTAATTTAGAGTTTAAAATGTTAACGATAAGAAATAATTAAATGACTTTTTTTAATAAAAAAAAAACGCAATAAAAATGACCAGCCAAGTGTGAGTCAGACTCACGTTTTTTGTACCCTTAAATATTTATTGACCGAGCGAGCGAAGCGTCTCAGTTTCGAGATAGGCCAAAAATGTTTTTGTCCGGCTGTCCGGTTTTCAGTTTGTTCGGCTGTTCTCGCCTACAGGTCGCATTTTTAATCGAGTGAAATTTTGAGAACTTAATCCCACCCATTCCCTCGATCAGCTTCTAGGATCTGCGCGGAAAGAGAAGCAGCTGGTACATGCTAAGTATTTTCTTTCTCCCAGACCAGCATGGATAATTGAAATATTGAGAATTGCAAAAGATTAAGAAATGCACTGAAATACTAACAACCGGTTAATTATATGTTTTTTTTTTAAATTCCAATCAGTATGGTGAAATATTCAAGTTAATTATATACATTTATATGGGCGGGACACTTAACTAAAATAGATGGCGGCCGATAGATTAAAGACAAAACTGTGTGGTGGTCCAGACAATGGAACTGACCAGAGGAAAACCATGACTCAATCGAAGTTAAACGATATTGACAAGTGGTAAAGCTTTGTATTGCTGTCTCTCCAAGACCTGCCGTGTATGTCGTAGAAGGCAACTTAGGAAATACAAGCTAAACAAAGCTTATAAACATCAATGAGATCTCTCCAACTCGTCTGGCCAGCGTGGAGAGTGAAGGCTAAGTCCTCTGGCTGTTCTGGCCAAGTATGGCTCTAGTAGTACAGGGGGCTGTGCTCCTGCAGTGGAGACAAAGAGACCTAATGACGATGATGTTGAAAGCTATGTTAAAGACTTGTACCAGTACTATAGAAAATTATGCAATAACAGGCATAGGCATCAGCTGCTGATGCCTATGCCTATTATTGCATATAATAACTCATGATTAGAGGCTGAAAACATTAAGATGATAAAGTTCAAATAAAAAGTTATGTCAGTATAACGAAAATAAAAAAAGAGATTTTCTACCCAAAATAGAACCATACAAACTTGTTTATGTTTACTGTCCTGGAGATTGTATTAAACATTTACATCAACACAATTTTACTGCCGTCCGAAAAATACAATAACAAACAAGGGAAGTTTCAATAAAGGAACTTGGGACGTAAAACCATACAATCCGGGACATAGGCTGAGTCGACACGAAAAACTGTTGATATCGCACGCAATATATTTATAAAGTAACTGAACCGTAATAATGAAAAAATGCAATTTTTCAGGATCTGAGAAAAAGCATTTTTTCATTGTTACGGTTCAGTTACTTTATAAATATATTAAACTTAACGTCGAAAGTCAAAACATCAAAGAAAAAGGCAGCCAGAAGAATTCAATTTAATTCAATTCGAATTTTTATTGCATTTCATAATGTACATCAGTTCTAACTACTAAAAGTCACTGCATTAAATTAGGTACACTTCAAAGTGTTGGGTATTGCAACTAAAAAGTGGAACGGCAAGCGGGTTGTATGATATGCAGTTAAATTGAAATTATAATTAAATAGTATTTTTCTTTGTAGTTATCAGCAAGATTGTTAGATATTTATTATAAGTAAATTATTGTCAACTTAAACAGCTAGAGTTTTTGAATAACAGCGGATTATACAATCCAATTCAAGTCAATTTCAATTAAATTTTTTATCGTTAAAATAGAAGAAAGTTTTGGGGGTTATAACTCCACCGATACCAATATCCGCTTGGATCCACCGACAAAAGCTAGTTTTTAGATGACAAAAAATATAAGTCGCCTTCATCTAATAACATATTTTGTACAATAATCAATGTATACTTAATCATATTTTATGAAACAGCTGTATAAGGACGGTCACAAAATGCGAGTGCCGCAGGTTACGATGCCTTAGTGAGCATCATAAGAAGATACCACCCAGCATTTTTTGATGTACTTATACAACGTTGCATACGATACTTTCTCTTCGACTATATTCCCTAAATAAAATACAATTGTAAATAAATAAAAATATATATTACATATATATACTAGGACTCTATAGTAAGCTTTTTTTATTAAATTGACTTCTTTCTCGTGACTATGTTAACAAACAATTTTATAGTGGATCTAAAGGAACAAAGTTCTAAATCTATGGCTAGGCGTATCTTTTTGGCGAAATATCGACACATGTGCTGTTAATAGACTATAGACTTACCTGTCATCCTAAAGTGTCCATGTTCTTATATTAGTACTTAACAGTACAGGAGTAAAAAACATTTCACGAAACAGGCATATCTCCAGTGATAGTACTGTACATACATACATACTATCACGTCTTTATCCCTAATGGGGCAGACAGAGCATTTTGGGTCTTGCGGTTCTATGCAGAGCCCAGGGCCGCAAGACCCAAAGCCACTTTTAGCGTCATGGTGGGCGAGAAGATGGAAAAGCAATCAATACAGTGATGGGTTGCTAGCCGCATCGCCTATTAACATGATTTGCATTTTTGCTCATTCCCTCGATCGGCTTTTACGATCTGCGTGGGAAGAGAAGCAGCTGGTACATTCTAAGTTTTTTTATTTCTCCCAGACCAGCATGGGAGATGATAGTACTATCGTACGAAATATTTCACGCCGTGACATAACTTAATCCAAAATAATTCTAACCACGCAATGTCTAGACGGGGCTTAGGGGATCTATTTGTTTCTACTTATTTTTTAAGACACAAAGATATATGTGATTTTTTTTTGCGTTTTTAGTGTTATTTGCTGCCACCCACATAAGAAACAGTGGCAGCAAATTGCTCGGGATAGAGATAGATGGAGAGGAGAAGGGGAGGCTATTGCCCAGCAGTGGGACACAACATCAGGCTATTTAAAAAAAAAATTGTTATTGTTGTATTGATACTAATTATCAATGAATATTTAATTCGTATTTGTGCAATAATGTATTTTTTTAAACACACTTTTTTGCCCTAGAAAAATCTGCCAGCAAAGTCTTTTTTGCCAGCCTATAACAGTGCATTGCTGGACTACCAGTCGCGTAAAAATTAAACAAAAACATACATTTTAAAACATTTTTCTGATGACACTTTTTATATTTATTTCATTTAGACGAAAAAAAATATATAAAGCTCACATTAAATTTTCTTAAAAAGAAAATGGACCGAAACTGTAACCGTAAATGTATCAAAAACTTTCGCTCACTGGACTGGAAACTAAAATTGTCTGTTATTAAGGGCCGTCCCTCATGCACAGATTAAATAATCTGATAGGGCATTATTTATCGGCTGCCTTTTTAACAGTCTTCGTGAACGGGCAACCCTACGGAATTAATATTTGAATTTTATCAGAGTTTTGAAAATTACTAGCAAAATATTAACTAATATTTATAGAATTTGTTTAAAAGGCTTTGTTAATTTTTTGCACTTTGAAGCTTAATCTGTTTATTTTCTTATAATAAATATAAAAAGAAAACTTTTGAACGGCTGAACTGTTCTTTTTTTAAAGATCGATCTGTTTTTTAATCTACAAATTTAACCCTTTCATTTGATACGAGTACCCCACTCAGGCATATTTGCATACTTTGTGTTGCATACTTTGGGTTGCTTACACCCACGTTCACCCACCATAACTTTTAAACCGCTAAACCTATTTTCATGAAACACAGCTAAAACCATCTCGATCAAGTTAGCTTTTAAACAAAAAATCGCATCAAAATCAGCTCATTTGTTTAGGCGTTACGATATCACAGACAAACACAAAGGTACATCAACCTTATAACATTCAACTTTTAGTAGGGGGTTAAAAAAAAGAGGTAATAAGTGGGTATTTTTACTGTCGCAAAGTTAGATTGTTTTAAGTAATCCATTTATAAGTTTTTTGAAGAAAAAAAATTGTATTACAAGCTTTTATTGGGAGGCCAAAGTACTTATTTAAGACAAATTAAATAACCCTAAACTCGATGGAGTTGCGTCATTTTATTACTGAGTTTCATCAACTACCTTCCGTTTCCATGATCTAACCCTAAGCATCGTCTACCATAAAGTGCTCGTTAAGTCAAATCAATGAGGTTATGTTGTTTTATCACTGAGTTCCATTGAATATCTTCCGGACCAATCGTCAGAGCAGGTTATTGACTATATAATTTTGTATTTTCATCCGACCTACACAAGTATGCAAAATTTCAGCTAAGTCGGTTGAGAATAACTGGTTGAAAATTAAGTTGCAAGATTTGACCTTAACAAACATTCATACATACATACAAGATACATTGCAAGTTAAAATAAAGTTTGTATTAAGTGAGTATTTTTACTGCCGCAAACTTCGATGTTTTCAAGTTCCTTTACTAATAAATACATACACGAAACTTTATATAACTTTATTGGAAATGACATTAAAGTAAGTAGTACCTGGGCGTCCGATCTTTGCTCGGTTATTACTCTTTGTTGTTATATGGTGGTGTTGTGATAATCTGCATAAACTAAATCATATAAAAACTTGAACATATATAAAAAACAAAAGTAAGTCACCGAGCGGGATTCGAACCCGCAACACTCGTTTCTTGGCATCCACGTTTCAACCCGCTTGACCAGACGGACAGTGGCCGGCAGGACGAAATTAGCGACTATGTTCTGCGTGAAAAGAAAAACGCATGAAAACTCGAAAACAAGCGTTTTCCGAAACAAGACTAATCTAGATCGATTGCTTAACCCCGAAAACCCCCATATACCTTTTAGCGAAATCGTTAGAGCCGTTTCGGAGATTACAGAAATAAATTTATATATAAATATACAAGAATTGCACGTTTAAAGTTATAAGATATATAGGTATGTTTATATGAAATCAAACTACGCTATCAATTTTAACTCATCTTACATATAGCTTCATGTCCCTGTCTTGTGCATGCTATATTTCTTTTCATTATCTCGGCGCGAATCGAATCACCATACTCAGAACCCAATTTCCAAGGTAAATGGTTCATTACGCAGGGTGATGTCCTTATCGGGTCCTAGTTTGGGTCTGAACGTGGATATTTGAAGGCAGGAGTCACATTTTGAAGACAGACAATGTTTAAGTATATTCATTTCAAATGTTCTGACCACACAGAATTTCTGACAGTTAAGGCCCATTTAGACGGTGCAAGTTTCTTGCGTGTTGCATACAATTTTATTGAAGCAATAAATGATTTGTATGGCTGACATTTCGTTTAGACCATGCAAGTTGTCTATTGCTGCAATAAAATGGCATGCAACGGGCAAGAAACTTGCACCGTCTAAATGGGCCTTTATATCTGACGCGCCTATATTTTCTCACCATCCATTGGTTGTCTGGTAGAGATCGCTCTAACTAAGCGATAAGACCGCCCATTGTACCTAATGTATTTCTAGTAAAAATGTTTTTTTCTGTTTTTTTTTTCTTTTTGTATGTTGTTGTAATAAAAAGTTTTTCATTCATTCACATTTTAAAATATTTTAAAATCAGAACTTATCTTAAATTGAGGTTTTCAGTGAATACCAAACACAAAACTTAGAAAACTACTACCTAAATATATTTTGAGGAATTTAAATTGTATTTTTAGTAATGGGACACCCCAATAGGCGAGGAAAAAAAAGATATTGTATTATTATTATTATTTTTACAAAGATTTTGTTTCCTTTTTTTGTCGATTTCCGGTTTGGTTCTGCTAGTAAAATTTGTTCTTACTTGTGACTAGGTAAGTGAATTCTTTTACCTAAATTATGACAAAGATTTGGAGTTACATTGTATATCTGACAATGTTTGTTCTCTCTATCTTTTATAATTCTATCATGTCAACACATGTTACGTGGTATCATCCAATTATAATTTGAGTAATACCATTTCCCCTGAGTTTGCTGTAATATATCGAATTAGAAATTATTGTTCTCGAGAGTTTAATCTACTTTGATACGTAGCCCAAAGTTGTTTGTACAAGTTTGATATTAAATTTAAAAAAGAACTGGTTGCATTTCAACGCATGAATATTTCGATTTTTAAACCCTGTCAGAAAGAGTTCTTTACTTATTTAACTTTATTACAGATGTAATAATAAAAAAGGCATAGGTAGGCTTTATTTTTATCAGTTAACCCACTAGTAATGCCGAGATATAAAAGTCTTCAGAAATGTAACTTGACTTAACTAATCTCGTCCTATTCGATAATTACTAAGAATTTTCCTTCCCCTATCATCCTGAGAAACATCACCCAGTTAAGTTAAGATATCATCCAGACAGACCACAACGATTAATAGCTCGATTACAAATTTTAGCAGTTCGGTTGTCAACGCTCCCATGGGTCTTGTTGAAATATTACTTGTCATATCGCTAATGAAGGATTTACATGGGACGATGTTTAACATTTCGGCAAAATTGTTGGAGCCGTTAACGACAATCTTAATATATATTCATCAGAATTGCTTATTTATAGTAATTAACCGAGCGTATGAAGTGCTTTTGTCCATCTGTAAGTTGTCACCTACGGCTCGCTTTTTCAACAGATTTTGACGTAAATTGGCACACACCTTAATTTATTAAAAATTTTAGTTGATTGCGATTTTCAATTGAGGGAAAATAAATGGGGGAAAGGGGTTATTAAGTTGTTTGTAAAGTTATATATCAAAGGATTTAAACCAAATTTGAGAGGCACACTAAGGAAATTACTTAATATACAAAAAAAAATAAAAAAAATAAACAAAGGGGGAATGAAGGCGGAAAAGGGGCAAAGTTTGCTATAGCGTTATAACGGTGAAACTTCATTGGTTTTACTAAAAAAAATTGTTTAGTTATAAAAATCCCTCTATCCATTGACGTCATCCAAATTTGTGTAGGACTTAAGATAAAAAATGCTGCGAAAATGATTTTCGATCGTGACCCCGGATAAACTCCGGCCGGCCGACCGGCGGCGATACTACGAATTGATCTCATGATTTTACCTTCGAATTTTAGTCAAACATTTTATGTTGCCTAGCTAACTAGGTCTTACTAACGATCCATGAAGTAGCCTTCGGCTCTAAAACCTTCGAATAATCACCGTGTATATATGGACGGTTTGCAATAAGAATAGGTCTACTATTCTTACAGAACTACTAGTAATATCTTAATCACTTCTTACAACACCCGTATAAAAGGGAAAAGGGGGTGGTGATAAATTGTATTTTACTCTGCCGTTACCACCCAGAGAATCATATTGCTTTTGGCTAATAAACCAATCCTATGAAATTACAAGGTATCTTTAACACCCCGTGACGTGCACAATTATTTTGTACAGGGTAGACATCAATTTTACTAACGGAGCGGTTCTATATCAAAAACAAAATATATTTATAGCTTGTATCCTATTTACTATTATTTCTACTTATTTGCCAATCCTGTCACCCAAAGGTAGCCTGTAAGAGATTGCCTTGGTGATAAGGCCGCCTATTGTACATCTGAATTTATATTTAAATGTTATTTTCTTGTGTTTTGGTGCAATAAAGTGTTTTTACTTACTTACTTACTTTTACTTATCCGAAATTTTATTAGGGTGGACACTTGGACAGGTCTGTGGCTCTGCATGAAATTACTGTTAACACACCATGTTTGCCTATAACCTAGCAAAATCTATCCATGTGAACATAAGTAATCCAACTAAGATTAATTATACGTGATAAAAGAATTCTGTGTAATAATAAATACTCGTAAGGAAATCGCTTTGATTTCGCCATTTTGTGCCTCAACAATGGAAGAAAAGATCTGTCTTATTTGGATTCGCTGAACCAAACGCTTTTTGTCAGTATCGAACATTGTCGAATAATGGCATACCTTGCCTCTCTGAATGGCGATTTTGCTTCATTGCGTCCAAAGCATTTAAAACATGTAGCGATTGTATACCTACTTGTAAAGTTTGTATGAGTTTAATTCGTTAAAGCATTCATTCTAGTACAATCTGATTTAGTTAATCGAAATAATAGGAATCTCTTTGAATGAGAGGATGCCAAAACACATTATTGATGTAAGGTGATGAATTTACCTGCTTACCTACGCGTGTTTGTCGCAAAAATACCTTGATAGTTACACTACATTATTAGTCCATAGAACGACGTGATCTGGACTGTCCATTTTAAGGAACATGTTCTTTGAACCAGGCCGGCAGCACTCTACAGCAAGCTTTTATCCGTCGGAGGGTTAAGTATGAAAAAGGTAAGGCAAGGTGTGAACTGATTCCCACCTGAGTTGAATTTTATGTCACAGTAGATATACTTATTTTTTACCTGAACTAGTGGCCGACCCCGGTTTCGGATGGCTATAATTTGACAACCTCCATGGCGTAGCGGTCACCATGCTAGTCCGCCACCCAGAGGTACCAGGTTTGATTCCAAGGGCAAGTTGGAAATTGGCTTTTCTCAAATTGTCCTGGGTCTTGGATGTTTATGTATGTATGTATTTGTCGTAAGAATAGTATCGTAGAGTTAGTTATCCCATAACACAAGTCTCGAACTTACTTTGGGGCTAGCACAATCAGTACAATTTATCCCTATATATTTATTTATAATTCACGTAAACATGTTAGTAAAAACCACATCAAAAATCAGACCAGTCGTTTCAAAGTTTATATGTATACTTGTTTTTCTTCAAAATGGATAAACGAAGAAAAATATCTCATCTACGTACAAAAAAACAACTAGCTTATTTCGCAAGAGCAAAGTCGTGACTATAAAATGCATAGTTCCTGATTTTTATCTTCACAATATTCCCAACCTGCATTAATATTCCATACCACTTTTCTACTTAGATGATTTTGCCCACTATCAGTAGCATAAGGGTAGGGCACGGTTGGGTTACCGCTTAAGGGTACAATCTATAAAGGGGCGGTGACATAGGCCATCGGGCTTTGCCGAGGTAACTTTCAGAATTTGACGGCACTCACACTTAAAACACTTACTTGATTAAAATATGGTGTACTAATATGTGATTTTATTAAGCAAAAGTTGTAGTGATTCTCTTTATTAGCAATCACCTATGAAATCTTATAATAATAAGATTACTTAAAAGATAATAATGCGTGAACACTTTCAATAAATTTCCCACTCCACACTTTCTATAACCATAAATAGCTTTCTTTAAAATAAATGCTCTGCGATCAACAGTCGACCAACATATATAAAAATATTTCCTTTTGACTTAGTATTTTTTATTGCGTAATTTATATTAGTTAACTCGTTTGCAAGCATTAGATGTTATACTTTATCAACATTGTAATAAATTATAAGTATTTTTTAATTAAATAATATACTAATTAAATAAATACGGACAAATTACACTGATTGAGCTAGCCTTAAAGTAAGTTCGAGACTTGTATTATGGGATACTAACTCAACGAAACTATATTTTATAACAAATACTTTTTATAGATACACATCCAAGACCCAGGACAATTAGAAAAAGGCCATTTTCAACTTATAATATGATAAAGCCCTTCTGGCAAGTAGGCGACCAATACTGTGAAAATAAGTTTGTTTCGGAGTTTCCTTTCAGCAGTGGTCGTTGCAAATAAATTTGATTTTAATATACACTACACTTAATGTTACTTATTGACGTGTAAAAGTGTCTATAAAGGTCTAATTACTGAATGAAGAATTGAATCTGTTAATATTGAATTTTCATAGAACATGTTCATTGTTCATATTTTTAAATTTTAGTATAAAATCGGTTTAGACTACAGTAAGAAAAAGGGAGACTTTAGCAATCTCGTCCATGGGCGCCGGTAATGCTACATTCATTCCGCACTATCGGCCCCTGTATTTGCCCTTATTTTCCCAAGAGCACAAGTAGAGTGGAAAAAATATAACACGAACCATGCAAATAAATTTAATTTTAATATATACTACACGTAATGTTACTTACTGACGTGTATATGTCTGCCTAATAAAGGTCTAATTACTGAATAAAGAATTGAATCTTTTAATATTTAATTTACATAGAATATGTTCATTGTTCATATTTTTAACCCTTAGCCAGGCCTGGCAATTATTTTATCTTTATATACAGATAATGGTAGTTTGGATGATAATGAAAAAACTAATTTCTTATTTTTTTTATTCCTACAATTTCTTATAAAAAAACCGTGTGGTCTGGACATGACCACTGCCCATTTAAATATATATGATGTGGATTATATCTGACCACTGCCCAGTTAGGTCACAACATGTAAGTATGGAAAAAATAAAGGTGAATCCACATCATAATTAATTTAGTGGTATAAAATCGGTTCAGACGACTGTAAGAAAAAGGGACACTTTAGCAATCTCGTCCATGGGCGCCGGTAATGCTACATTCATCCCGCACTATCGGCCCCTGTATTTGCCCTTATTTTCCCTAGCACAAGTAGAGTGGAAAAAATATAACACGTACCAGGCCGCGCCGAACTATAAGTTGCTTTTATCTGCTCGATTTATTAATATTATCCTTTTATTGATGATTTCGATACGATATTTGAACGAGCGAGCTAAGTTCTCATAGTCTTTTTGAACAATCAGGCCTTGTATGTAATATATACAACGTAGAAGGGACATCAGGCTAAACTAGATCACGATAGTATAATAAAATTAAAATAACAGTCAAAACACAAAAAAAAAACGACATTCTCTACTAATTGCCTGGGCGGCTGCACAGTTTAGTATGGAAATGCCAAATTTCGAACATTCTTTGACATACTTATATAACGTTGCATACAATACTTTTTCTACGACTACGACGATACAAAAATAAACAAAGAAAAAATAACCTCTCGGCTTGTCGACGCCTCTGGTGACAAGAGGGCTGGCTCATATCTCGCGCAGAGGAATGCAGTAGCTATTCAGCGCGGGAATGCAGCCAGTGTTCTTGGCACCATGCCACATGATCAACATTTAGATTTTTAATTTAGTTTTTTATTTAGATTGTAATTTAGATATTAATTTAGATTTTTAGATTAGTTTTTATATTTAGTTCAGTAAAAATAAATAATTTAGTTTTTTAATTTAGATTGTAATTTAGATTTTTAAATTAGTTTTTATATTTAGTTCAGTAAAAATAAATATACTAATTCGTACAATAAAAACAAAGAAAATATGAAAATGTATGACATAATTTATGTTTGGTAGATAATAGGTATGTATGGTAAGCTTTTTTTTAATTGACGTCTTCCTAGTGATTACAATAATAAAACGTTTTTCTTATGTTGGCAGTATGGTAGATCTCAAGAAAAAAAAGTTCTAGGTCTATGGCTAGGAGTATCTTTTTGGAGAATTAACTATACATGTGCTGTTAAGGGGAATAGACTATAGACTTTCCTGAAATCATAAACTATCTATGTTCTTCTCTGGTTCTTATATTCGTGTTCGTGACTATTTAAAAGACAGATAACAGTACAGGAGTAGAAAAAAGTACATTATTTACCCCTCTTCTTTGTCGGGGGTTACAAACCTAGGCTGACATTTAGCAGTAATGTAATTGGTACAGACAGACTTCTTAAAAACGTAAGCACAGATTTATTAAGCTAATACTCTTACGTCGCGAGGATACTTCAAAACGGTAATGGAATCTTTGTGGAAGATAAAATATGTTTGTTCTTATTCCTAATCCTCTTTATTCCTGCAAACTTAATACTTGAAAGGACAGTGCTATTTTTGAAACATTTTCTGAGAAGACAAGTAAATTTTGTTGTGTATTTTAAAAGATAAGGTTTTTTGATAATTTTATAATCTTTACGTATGTACTATGTGATTCGAATTACTTATTTTGCGTGATTCCGCCACCAGTTAGTTCATGCAAACTATTGCCGGCCGGCGCTCTACTGTTATAAGTCACAACATGCCTCATTCTCAGGCACCAACAGCGTTTGGTGCCTGATGATGCCTCGTGGACAAGTGAAACACGTGTCCTGTATACGATGTCCGATGTTGCTGCAGCCACAGCGGATGCAGCAGCATGGGAGGGAACATGCATCGGCTGTTGGTGGCGGGTGCACAATAGTGCACATGGGCTGTTGGTGGCAGGCACAAAGTAAATCGAATCACATAGTATGTAACTTTGACTTCCAAGTAACACCTGAATCTATTAACTACTTATAATCTTTATAAAAATACTACCAAAACAAATATCCCAAATATCGGTTGACGTTTTTCCGCTTTTTCCCAAAGTCATGGGAGGCCAAAGAAAAGGTGGATAGAGTGTGTGAATCAGGATATGACTAGTAAGGATATATGTAAAGGTTGTGATGACTAAGAATCGATTAAAACAGAAGCAACTTACATACTGTACCGAACCCACCTAAAGTGGAAAAAAGAAAGATAGAAGATGGTCAATGAAAAAGTTTGTTCAACTATTTTTCTAGATGTAGCACAATTTTTTGATAAGGTATGGCACGGAGGCCTTATTTCGAAACTCAAAACAATGCTGCCCAAATTCTTTGTAGAGATAATAACGTCTTATATAAGTGTTAGTGCTTGTAGAGTGCGACAAGATCATGCATACTGTGAAGTTAAGGAAATAAAAGCTGGAGTACCTCAACGAAGTGTATTAGGTCCGGTCCTGTACCTATTATACACCTGTGACATTCCTGAACTAGAAGAAAACACTATTGCAACCTTCGCTGATGACACGGCTATTATGGCAGTTGAAAACAGTCATGCAGAAGCAGCAGAAAAGTTCATAACTGGACAAAGAAGTGGCGAATTAAGCTAAACGAATCGAAGTCGGTCCACGTCAACTTCACAAATAGATATGATGACTACTGTCCCATCTACATAAATGGACAGCAGATGCCATATGAAAACACTGTTAAGTACTAGGTGTGACACTCGACGCGAAGCTTCGCTGGAAAGCCCACGTCAAAAAGAAAATAGAGGAACTTGATTTAAGATTCCAAAAGATGTACTGGGTGCTTGGAAGGAACTCTGCGTTGTCAGTAAATAACAAAATACTACTTTATAAACAAGTCCTCATGCCAGTATGGACTAATGGTATACAGCTATGGCACAGACATACAAAAGGAAGCAGACCAAACATTACATACTTAAACCGCATGGCAATTTTTCACATGTAGCTTATTTTTGAATTGCCAAATTAATATATTAAACAGATATCGCGGGTGTTTGCATACTAAAGTACTCTTTCACATTTATAAGTATAGTAATTTAATATTTTTGTTCCAAATATTACCACTTAAGTTAAGGAAAAACAACTAAACTTATGTAGCTTAAGTGTAAATTCATGCCACGCGGTATTCCTTTTAATATACAATAATGTTTAGTCTGATTTCCTTTATATGTCTGTGAGCTATGGGTCTGCACCAAACACAGTAATATTGAAATAATTCAACGCTTTCAAAATAATGTACTGAAGGCCATTGTGAATGCGCCCTGGTATATAAGAATCGACGATCTACACCGGGACCCTAACATGCAGACCGTTGATAAAGTTATCAAGAAATACGCCGAAGCACATGCGTATAGACTGCTTCACCGTGTGAATGTCGAGGCTATCCAGCTCCTCAACAACACGGACATAGTGCGACGTCTCAAAAGAACTAAACCTTTTGAACTAGTGTTGTTTAAAAATACATTTATATTATAGTGCAGTGATGTGCCAGCAGAGACAAGAGAACAAAGTGCCTTCCCCTTAATAAAGATAGTAAGAAAGGTGTTAATGTACACATTCTTTGACAATAACGTATAAAACTAGGTCAATGTTAAATTACTTATTAGTCTCAGTTTAGGTCTAAATTGTAATATTATTAGCGTACTAATATATTATTTTAGCTAAGTAGGTGCGTTAAAAAAGTAAAAAAAAACTCAAGGATATAGAAAACCAGATGCAGATAAACTGAAAAAAGTCATAGCTAAACCAGTTTTGCTACTTGCAACTTGTTTATACCAAACTTTTGTTTAAATTAGCTGAGCAATGTAGTTTTGATTCAAACAAATGTTAATTAGTAGTAGCCCTGAGTTCAGAGTCACTCGATTTTGGTAACGTGTAGCAAAACTGTTTGCCACTAGCAACCATTATTTTTTTCTCATTGAACAGTAATTGAGCTACGTCAAATGCCTTTAGGCAGCTCAAAATATCAATCGTGGTATTAACACACTCTAGAAAAATGTATACTAAGATACTGAGCTAGAGGAGTAGCATAGTATAGGAACCTAATACCTTCAAGCGAAAATTGAAATCGGGAATCCCATCAAACCATCTGAATAATATTTTCCCCTGGCAATCTTTAAATCGCATTCCGTCTCGAGGACTCTTCACAAATCATTTCATCCCTTCAACATTTCATCCCCCACATTCCAGGAATAATCAGAATTCAATACACCTGCAGATTATTTCTATCACCTTATTATGACCCTTATGTTTAATGTATGAACCTCATATCTTATAAATAAGTGGTCAAACGCATGTGGACTCTTGTGGTGTGGGTTCCGTCACTAGTATTTTTGTAAGCTGGTCGATAAATATAAGTTTGAGAGTTTTCTAATGCATTTTCCAATACATATATCAAAATAAGAAATAATGTAGTACTACCTACGTAGTATTAAATAATAAAATTTAGTAGTATGTTAGTACCTAGTACTAAATAATAAAATTTTTAGAATAATTAGTTTCCGTAGTTTTATTAAATAACCATGAAAATGACAATAATTATTTTTCTCTATAAACATAGGTACAAACGCGTACTAGTTTAACAAAAACGTATTTATCAACAATCTGCGCAATGCGTTAGACTAGGTACCTCTAAAGTACACATAAACACTCGTCGGCTTACATACTAAGCTAGTCATCTTTTTCCAATTAACTTGTACGTACGCGGTATCACGACTTTATCCATAATGGGGCATACAGGACATTTTGGGTATTGCGGCTCTAAGCAATATAGAAAAAATTAAAAATGCGGCTCTAAGCAATACAATAAAAATGAAACAAAAATGAAAAATGGAAATGTTTTTATTTCTTTAACAATATTGGAACATAAAATCTTGTTGTTGTGTAATTTTGCTAAGTGCAATACGCCAGTAATTTAGAAGAGAATCGTACACGGAAAGCCCGACAAACTTGGCAAATCTATAACTGTTCAGTTTTTATTATTTAGCTCCGGAACCCTAAAAACCCCGGTTTTCCTGTTTTCGTAAGACCGTCATAATTTTCAATCGACACCCTAAATATGTAATATACCCAATACCAACCTTCATGAATAAGAGTTAGTTATTCCATACATATCCAACCCAAAAGGTTTTATGTTACGATATTAATAAAAATGTAGGAACCATTTATTTTATTCGGGAAATTTAAATTTATTTTCAATTCAGTCAACGAAAGATATCGAAGAAACTTTTGCTGCTATTTACAGTCCATTTCATAAATCTATGTTAATTTTTTTAATGCCGTGTGGCTTCCGGCAGAGTAGAATAAGACAACTCCAAGTCTTCCCAAGAATGTCGAAGAAGGCGCCTTAGGAAATACAAGCTAAACAAAGCTTATAAACATTATGGGACCTTGCCAACCCATCTGGACAGCGTAGAGAGTGTAGGCCAAATTCCTCTGGCTGCTCTGGCCAAGTATAGCTCTGGTAGTGTACAGAGAGGGTCGTGCTCCTGCAGTGGAGACTATTGAGACCTGTATTGATGATGATGATAATTTACAGTTAAGTTTATACGTAAATGCAGCCATGAGCAAATATTTTCCTAAAGTAATTATGTAATTATTTTAAATTTTAAGTACATTGGACTTACTTAAAGTTTAAAGTGCACTTCAAGACCAATCAAACTAGCCCAAAATCGATGGAATTGCGTCAATTCATTAATCCCTATGGCCACCTTCCGGTTCCATCATCATCATCAGATCAGCTCTATGTCATCATAATATTGCATTTTTACGTGATATAACCAGAGAGTCAAATTAAACTTGCAAGATTTGATTACAGACAGACAGACAAAAGCTGTCTTTTGTTGACAAAAAGCTATCTTTTTAGCAGACAAAAACACAGGTAAAATTAAATAAAATCTCGTCAAAAGATCTATATAGGTATGAGTATATAATTCTCTTTATGTATTCACATAAAATTAAAAGTAAATTCTAATTCTAGAATTTTTACCATTATATTTAAACTGTCAGTACCCACCTGATGTTATTTAGGTATAATTTTTACGCAAATGGTTTTTCTCAAAAACTTACATAGTTTTTGCATAAAATATATAATGTAATTACCAATTGAAATTAAAGTGACAAAAATATTTTGAAACATGCCAGCTTTTTGATATAGGTATTATGTATACTGAATAATTAATATTTAAAAGTTAAGCATCTATTTAGTTAGGTTATGTTTCATATTAAGAGAAATCCCTTCTCTTGCGAGCTTTGATTGACATACAAACAAAAGCTGTCTTTTGTCGACAAAAAGCTGTCTTTTTGGCCGACAAAACACAGGTAAAATTAAATAAAATCTCGTCAAAAGATCTATATAGGTATGAGTATATAATTCTCTTTATGTGAATTAGAATTTTCACCATTATATTTAAACTGTCAGTACCCACCTGATGTTATTTAGGTATAATTTTTACGCAAGCGGTTATTCTCAAAAACTTACATAGTTTTTGCATAAAATATATAATGTTATTTCCAATTGAAATAAAATGACAAAAATATTTTGAAACATGCCAGCTTTTTGACATAGGTATTATGTATACTGAATAATTAATATTTAAAAGTTGAGCATCTATTTAGTTAGGTTGTGTTTCATATTAAGAGAAATCCCTTCTTCAATTCGCGACGAAAACATCAAAGCAACAGAAAAAAAAACATGACATGACTTCGCTACTCTTTGTTTTTTTCTCTTGACTTTATGCAAGTTGGAATACATCAATATTAATTTGCCATTTTCAAAAAGTCAGTTACTTTTGATATATTGTAATAGCATTTGGTCTTTTTATCTCTTATCATAATCTTTGCCATGAAACGATGTATTTATGCGAGTTAAAATGCCATTAAAAACAAAATCACGTACATTTTTATAACAATAGTAAATAGGCCATTTATGAAAAAAATATCCGCTTTATGACGTACTTTACGACTGTCTAGGCTATTTGATCTCATAAACAGTCGGTCCAAATAATAGGAATCCGTTGTATTGCACACTGAAGACGATTTATACGAAAACTTTGATAACAAAAGCGATTTGATTTTCATTATTTCCCAGTTTAGTTCGTGTTTTGTTTATTGAATATTGTTTGTGTCGGTATAAATCATCATTTTATTCGCTTTAGTAGAACTGCCTCCGTGGTGTAGTGGTTAGAGCGTTCGACTTATACACGGAGGTCGCGGGTTCGATTCCCGGCGGGGGCAACGACTTTGTGTTGTTGTTTGATAATTAAGATGATCCGTGCTTCGGAGGGCACGTTAAGCCGTCGGTCCCGGTCATTGTCTTTGACATTGGTCGTTACCTAAAACCATGTCAGAGTCCTTTAAGGCGGTTTAAAAACTCTGACACCAGTGTTAGTCACTAACACACACGATAAGAAGAAGATTCGCTTTAGTGTAAGATTTTACGGGTTCAAATGTTTTCAGGCTCTTGGGGTAAATTCCGATTTTAAATGCTGGGCTTTCTTGATCGTTAAACCGACCTCAAAAATGGAGGAGGCTATTAATTCAAATGTATATGTCACGGTTGGGTTTTATAATCCGTTGCTGACAAAACCTCTAACTGTTTGGCATTACAACTCGGCTTTACAAAACAGCTGAAAATCGTTTAGCTGGATTGTCAATGATAAAACCAAAATTAATAGAGGAATTAATTCCACATGAATTATGCAGTTACGCTAGTAACCATACACTTTTTAGGGTTCCATACCCAATGGGTAAAAATGGGACCCTAATACTAAGACTTCGCTGTCTGTTCGTCTGTCCGTCTGTCTGTCACCAGGCTGTATCTCAAGAACCGCGATAACTAGTCAGTTGAAATTTACACAAATTATGTATTTCTTTTGCCGCTATAACAAGTACTAAAAACAAAATAAAATAAATATTTCAGGGGGACTTCCATAATTTTTTATAGATAATGGTACGGAACCTTTATTGCGCGAATCCGATTCGCACTTGGCCGGTTATTTAATTGTGCTAATTAAAATCTTTTTTCTTTCCATGCAGGTCTGGGAGAAAATAAAAAATGTAGACTGTACCAGCTGATCGAGGATTATGGGCGAGAATCTGCACCTATACCCATCACTATTCTGATTTCTTTTTTTACTCTTAATGGCCCGTGCATTACGCTAAGTTAAAACCCTAGGATCTGTCTACCTATGTCTGATAAAGACTTTACAATGTATCTGTCTTTGTAAGACCTTTATTTTGATGATAATATTCTTTTGACAAAAACTGATTTCATCGTATCATATTTGCCGTATCATGTAGATAAGAGAAAGGTAGATTTACAAATAAATCAAGAAAAATATATCAAGTTATCCTATGTAATGTAATATTCCCTACGTTTGATGAGGGATATTTAGCGGTGACGTGGCCTAAATTGCCAAGTGCGGCCTAAAATAATGGATTCGGAAATAATATGACATGTGCCACGCGTGGGCGTGAAATATATAATATCCAATACATGTTACAGACATGGGTTTCCTACCTATAGAACCTTTTAAGGATAACTTCTTTACCATTTTACAAGCTTTCATTTACTTTTACCTGTCCTGTTTTCTGTCTGTCTATAATCAATCTTGCAAGTCAAATTTGACCCACTTCCTGGTTTCCGTTTGGGCTGATATTTTGCAGGAATATGCATATTGCGTGACAATATAATATTTCGTTAAAATGGAGTTGACAGGTGAAAGAAATAAATTGTAATTGTTTTTTTTTTTTCAAAATACATGTTTTATGCCTTTAAAATTTGATATTCTTTATGCAACTTAATTTTTTTCAATTTTCATATTTCATTTTGATCCGAAGTTCCCGTTCAGTTTTAGGTAACACATAAACATATAGTTAATTTCATACAATATTATTATTTATTCATTTATAATTTATTAAATAGATATAATTATTTAATAGTTAATACACGCTTATATACTTATTAACATTATCATTTATATGATAGATAATGTCCACTTAAATCAAATAACTTTTCGCTTGAACATTGGGTCCATTCGTCTTTTTAATTTAAGTTTATAACATTAGAGCTTAATACTGATAGGTCTATTTATAATTATAATGTTAATTAAAGCCTAATATATGAACACTTGATAAAGCGTCTAGGTCGGCCGTCGATGTTCCTAACAATTGTCTAAAATATATTGTCTAGGTCGTCTGGACCATTTATTTCGATCTTCAGGGTCGTGCCGACCACATGTGCTGGAAAAATAATATAACTTTGCAAAGAGTCAGACACAGTGTGGCTTTGACATGTTTCAGAAAGTATTTTCGTTAACAGAAGACTTTTTGAGTAAATATTTTATTGTTTGGATATAACCTTGATGACCTCCATGGCGTAAAGTAGTTTACACGCCAAACCGTCACTCCGGAGGTTCTGCCACCGCAAGTAAAAACTTGGCCTATTTAAAATTTTCTTGGGTCCTTGCTGTTAAAATGGAAAATAGTATCGTTGAGTTAGAATCCCTAAAGGTGAAAAAATACCACGTGAGCGGGGAATGAACCAGCGACCTTGATCTTGATACGACCATGCTCTTACCAACTGAGCTATCACATGTTCAAATTCGCACGTCGAATTTCCCCACCATCTCCTTTAACACGCATTAGGCCCGTAACGCGCGCCGGACTTTCTGCGCATCGTGTGCGTATATTTGTGCATATGATTGCATGGGTTCTATTTTTACAGACTATTCTTCTACTTCTCAGACTATCACAGACCAAAAAGTTCGTCACAGATTAGTCTGTCGTCTGCGTTGGGCCTTAGGATTGCGTCTCCTACCTACTATTACAAGTAAGGTATTTATTCAACCCATGTTACCATGAAGTTGAAAATCAAATTTATTGGTAGTGGTATTTTTTCACCATTGCTTAATTCATTATCTAGTTTGAGTACTTTAGTACTTGTTTGTTTTGTTTTTCGTTAGTAAGTATCCAACACTGGTGTCAGATTTTTCAGGCTGCCTAAAGGCATCTGACATAGCTTGACGACTGCCATATAATGATGACAGCGGGGACCAAGGGCTTTTATACATGCCTCCCGAAGCACGGAGGAGATCAAGAATTTTTTTATGCCACTTGTGGTCACCCATCCAAGTGCAGACCACGGCCGATGTCTCTTTACTTGCAAAAGCGCTAGCAACGCGCACTCCCGCCAGGCCACCGAGCTTCTCACTTTACTTTAGCCTTTTTATGAGACCCATAGTAAGGAACCACGTTTCAGAGTTTGGTAACACACATTGATTGTAGACTTTAGTCTTGTGTCTTGAGGCACAGAGGTATTATGGACGCGAAGAACCGACAGCCGATGGGGCAAAAAGGTTTTCGAATGGCGACCACGTACTGGCAAGCGGAGGTAGGACACCCACCCACAAGGTGTTCTGATGACTTGATTAAGGTCGCTGGAAGGCACTGGATGCAAGTCGCTCTAGATCGGTCATTTTGGAAATACTTGGAAGATGGTTACGTCCAGCAGTGAACGTTACGCGGCTAAAATGATGATGACTTTAGTCTGCTCTTAACTGCATTTGAAGTGCCTAAAAATCCTATAAAAATATTAAAGGTGGATTATCATACAAAAGCAATAGGATAGATGAGTGCGCAGAAAATCAAAAAGAGCCTTCCATCTCAATATAAATCACTATTTGTCTTCCTCAACCTTCAACCCTTTTCGGCAAGATTACTTTGTGTGTGTGTTTTATTTTTATTTTCGGTGGTTTGCTCTTTTGTAACTCTGTCTTTTGCGTTGTTCATTAACTTTTTGATGTGTTTATCGATTGTATGATAAAGACTAAGTTAAAAAAGTTTGCTAAATCTATTTTACTTATCATATTATGTTTAGGCTTGTTGTTTCAATGTCATATATTAAAAAGCAGGAAAGGGACGAAACATGTTTGAACTAAAATATGTCTAGCAAAAGGTTCGTAATTTTTTATGAATCTTCCATGCTGGTCTGGGAGAAAAGAAAAAACGTAGAATGTACCAGCTGCTTCTCTTCCCGCGCAGATCGTAAGAGCCGATCGAGGGAATGGGCGAGATTTGAATTATGGTAATAGGCGATGCGGCTAGCAACCCATCACTATTTTGATTCCTTTTCCATCTTAACGCCCACCACCACGCTAAGCGTGGCCTTTGGGCCTAACGGCTCTGGGCTCTGTCGACCCCGTCAGGGATATAGACGTGAAAATGTATCTCTTTTGTCCCTTTCCGTCTTTTTAATATTTGACGTAGTAAGAACTAGAAAAAACATTTAAACTATAAAAGAGGTTTGCAAAGGTTTAACTTTTATGAAGGGTTTTAATATGAGACTTTCTGATACAATATCTAATGAAATAGTTAAATTATACATTTAATTTATAGTAAGTGAACGCTTTATAACGAAAAATCGGTTATAAAGTTTTGAACACAATATTTGTATTTTTTCTTACTAATGATGATAATTTTGATGTAAATAACAACATATAGCCCGCCATCTTTAGAAAACAAAAAATCTTGCTTTTGTGAGAACTTACGTAGGTATACTTATATTTTATGCTGAAGGCTCAGGCTCGGCGTCTCAGGATCACAGCGGATTTTCTTTTCAGCGCCAGCGTAATCTCTTCAGCCACAGGACATGTAAATCAATGGAGCCATTTTTGAAACAAGGACTCACTAAACGAATGGTTTTTTGTATGGAAACAAGCATTCATTTAGTTATTCAGCGTTTCAAAAATGGCACTCCAGCTCGCACTGTGTTACTCTAGTGATAGTCATCTAAAAGCGTTTGTGTTAATACCTTTACCAGTAAGGCGTCAGACAGACGAGTAACGGCGTGCCAATAACCGCTCGCGACAGCATAGTGATATATACTATGTGATCTCAATTACTTTGTGTGATTCCGCCACCAGTTAGTTCATGCAAACTATTTCCGACCGGTACCCACCCACTACTGATAGTCCCAGCATACCTTCCACCAACAGCCGATGCATGATCCCCCCATGCTGCTGCATCCGCCGTGGCTGCAGCAACATCTGGTTACGGAATCACACAAAGTTATTCAGATCACATAGTATATAACTTTGACTTCCTATGCTATGCTACGCTATTTCTATGCTAGTTAGTAGCAGGTGTTACTTAAGTAACACCTGAATCTATTAACTAGCATAGTGATAGTCGGCGACCGCTCGCGACAGCATAGTGATAGTCGGCGACCACCGCGCAACTCGTGGGTATACTGTCGCTTGTCTGTAAGAGCCCTTAGCAGTAGAAAATATAGCACCTTTTAACATAGCAGCAAACCAATAGATAGCGTGCGAGCGTTTTCGTAGATCAAAGCTGAAGTCCTATGTTTCGCGTGTTTGTCAGTTCACTGCAATTTTTATGTCAGAAAACTTGTGCCCACTTCCGAAAACTGTATTATCATCATTTTAGTAAATTTTTTTATTATTCCTATATTAACTTTTAAACAATTTATTTTAAATGAGGGCGACACTTCTGCTACTATTTCGCCTTAACTTTAAAAGATGTTTTAATGCCGGAAAGTGTGAGGTTATCAAAAATTTTACGACACGAACAAGCTGACTTAAAAAAATAAAAAAAATATATAATAAATACTTATATGGGTCTAGTAACCTGAAATAAACGTATTTTATTTTATTTTTATTTTATTTTTTATAACATATATCAACCCTGCGAACAATAATTATTATTCGTAGTATCAGCCACAGGAAGTCCATTGCTAGACAAGGGTTACCCGTGAAACATTTAACATAGCTCTATTTTTGCGTTGCTCGACAACTTGAATAGTTGTCAAGCTTAGTACATTGACCGCTTTGTAAGATAGCGACCAAATCAGTTTGGAGCTATAGTCATAATTGGTATGGAATCATCTAAATCTGTGTTATTGTAAGTACTTAATACTTTATGTAACTTGGTCTACAAAACTATGTTTTCAAAAATTGATTTCTATTCGTAGAACGATCCTAATTTTCAGACTCTGACCCTAAAAATTTGATGTCAGTAATTTTCTCGCAAATAATGGCATTTTTTCCTGTGTTCAGTAAATTTTGCTTAATTGATCTCATTATTGAAAATGATTGAACAATGTTTCTGCCTAATGTACCAAAATCTCAAAATTAATTGAAAATATCTCACTTCTGTAATATCCAAATAGCTATTAGCCTTTTATAGAGATAAATCGTTTTTCAGTAATTTTGAAACGTGTTTTCAAATCAATGAACGTACTTTCTGACTTGAATATTAATATTTTATTACATCTTTGAACAGCGATGAATCATAATTATAAAAATACTTACTCTTTTGATCGTTACCATCCTTTATTAGGCCTCATACAGATAGGAGGTTGTCATGAACTAGTGTTGCGAACAGTCGCTGGCACACTGTCGCTTGTCTATAATTGCCCTTATGTGGTAATTTAACTTGATGTGAAATAAATTAAAACCATTAATTTGGTATCTTTTTTATTAAACTGATATTTTTACAAAGAAACTATTCACATGAAAATTGTTACAATTACTTTTGATATTAACAGTTGACAAATAGATTTAGATAAAAGATGTTAGACATCGTTCATTTCTAATACTTACATTATTTACAAATATACAAAGTTTAATCACGGAAAATAAATTCGATACAGGTTTAATGATATATTTTCTAGATGATTTTGTAAATGAAAATTTCACAGCCAGTAAAAATAAATATAAGTGATACTGTAAAAAATTAAGTAGAAAATTATTGTGTATTTACATGTTCCAGCATTTCTGGTAGAACGTTGTAAGCAACCATATTGCCAAAACCTTTTGGCTCTTTTTTAGTTACAATGGTTACTATTTCCTCCTCAGGTGGAGGTGGAGGGAACTCTGCGCTAGCTTCCACAGCTCCTGTCATATCATCTACACTAAGTACTACCTCCCTATTGTCAATTTCAATCCTATTGCGTTCTACAATAGACGTATCTTCCATTATACTGTACAAATTCTCAGATTTACCTTTGTTATACATTTGTCAGGAGTGCATATAAAACGGATCATTTAAATTTACTTCGTCGTTTACTGTATTGCTTTTCTGAGACCACTCTTTCTGTTGGTGCTTTATCCTATAAATAATTTCGTCGTGAATAACACCAAAACACATGGCAGTTAAAGCTAAACCAGTCAACGTATACGCAGAACAGAACCATAGAGTAACAGAATTAATTGTATAATACCGTACCCCACTTATAGTTGTGTAACTCATTCCTGGAATAATGTTACCAAACCCAATAGTACTTAAAGCCATAAAACAGAAATAGAATCCGTCTACGATACCCATATTATCTAATTTATACAAAACTATAGCTCCTATTGAAATATAAATAAATATTGCCGCAAGACAAAGTAAAACTGGGGCGAGTATGCTCAGTCCATGCATCGAAAGTTTGGAGTCTGTATCGGGCCAACTTATAACATCGTCTTTGGCAGTGCTTGTTGTCGGTCTTTCTGATATGGACAAATCTTTTTGGCTGTCTGGTTTTAATACGTAGCACTCCTCTGTTGGAGTTTTACTTGTGTTTTGACTGTTTAGCATTTCTTCTTGCTGTCTTTTCAGTTTCATTCGCCTTTCTTTTTCAGCCATTCTTCGCTCGTCGTAGCAGCAGTATCCACAGTTTGAGCAAAGACAGCAGCATAATGCTCGACTGAAGACACTCCTTGCCATTTTCGAAAGTAAAGATCCGACGCTTGATAAATACACGAGCGTCAAAGGAATTCCAAACAGGGCGTAAATTATGGTGACTCCTTTTCCGAGTATAGTTCGAGGCGCAATGTTCCCATAACCTGAAAATGAGCAGGGGAGTTTATTAAACAGCGTTTCAACTTTAATTAAATTCTAGTAACACTCTTTTAACGATCGAATAAAACAGGTGCAACTTACCTATTGTAGTTAAAACTGTGAGTGAGTAGAAAAATGCGAGTGCTAAATTCCATTCGTGCTCCTCGTAATGGTTATTAAGTTCGCTTCCGAACTCTCCGAGCGCCATCTCCCTGTAACTAACGCCATACTGCGACGCCATCTCCGTAGTAACTCGTTGCACTAGTTCATTCTGAAATTTTAGTATCTCTTGTGCAGCCAATCTCGTCCAATTCTCACGGTACAAAATATTCAGTGACACAGTAATTTCCCAGATATTCTCCACCGCCCGGCTCCTAGCGTCCCAGAAGTAGTTTGCTGAGAGTGTCAAATTACCATACTCGTAATCGTCGTCCGAGTGCTTTTTGCTCGTGTTGTTTTGTTCTCTCTGGCTTATTTTCTGCCTGTCGGGTAATATTCGAGGTCTTACTGGCACTTCGGCACCTCCTTCTATAGCTAAGAATATGAAAGATCCAAGGAATGTGTAGGCGAGTAAAAGAGAAAATATCACGATGTTCGTAAGTGAGCCAATAATGAATTGTTTTCTCCTGTACTTGGTTGTTTTAAAGCAAAAGCAGCAAACCACTTTTTGGCGGGAACTTTGCGTTCTCTTTCTGCTATTAGATGCCACCGAGTCGGCGTCTTGGCATCGGTCCAAAGATATCCCTCCATTAAGCGAGGGCTTTGCCAATGTGTACTGCTCGAATCGGCTGATGGCTTCCTTATCGAGTACAACATGATCTATATCCATTTTGGCTGTTACCTTCTACCTTTCAGTGACGTCATTATTTTCGGGATGTGGCTATCTGAAACAAGAAAAATCCCCGTTTGATACCATAGTACATAATGGTTTTTACGTAGGTACGATAAATAGTTTGGTAAATGTGGCCTTTGGCTCTTACGGCCCTAGACTCTATGAGCCTCGTAAATAATATAGGTACTTTTATTTTAAAAGAAAAAATGTCATATTCTATAAGAAAAGTCAGGATACGTGGTTTGGTTTGGTCCTTTTCCTTTAAGTTTTGTGCAGTTTTATTCATACCATAATTTTTTTAAACTAAAAACTGTAAAGTCACCTGCAAACTAAAAAGCAAATTTTGATAAATATTTTAACCCGTAAAGACCCGGACGGCATTTATAAATGCCCACGTTCATTGTCTTTCTATTGTTTCTGGTATTGGCGGTTGCGAATGGGTAAATTTCTATGGGCCTAACTAACAAGTATGCCCTTTTAAACAAAAAGAATAAGAAGCGTCTTCGAATATTCGGTGAACATACATAAAAAAGGATTATGACGAATTAAATGAAACCTCCTGCTTTTTGGGAAGTCGGTTGAAAAATTAAAATTAGGTATAAATAATTTCAAGTAGAGGTGGATTGTATTTTTAGGTAGCACATTTGTTTACAAGTTCTTCAGCAAAGTAATATTAATTTATTTCCAGAACGAAACAGTCAATAAAGTATCTTCACCATGTTCAACGTCCATCGAAGACGAATTCTGTTCTTCTTCTTATCGTGTGTGTTAGTGACTAACACTAGTGCCAGAGTTTTTAAACCGCCTTAAATTAAAGGCCTCTGACATGGTTTTAGGTAACGACCCATGTCAAAGACAGTGACCGGGACCGACGGCTTAACGTGCCCTCCGAAGCACGGAACATCTTACTTATCAGACAATTAGGTGATCAGCCTACAATGTGCTAACCAAACTAGGACAACAACACAAAGTCGCTGCCCCCGCCGGGAATCGAACCCGCGATCAAAGCCCGCGACCTCCGGGTATGAGCCGAACGCTCTAACCACTACACCACGGAGGCAGTTGAAATGATAAGATCTAACAAAATATATTGAAACTATTTTAACGGTAGGTCCAACCCGTGACACTGAACAACTTTCCCCGAAGAACATATTATATCGAAATATAAAAAGTAATTTTTGGCCTTTGTACAACGGTTACAAGCCTTTCATACAAGACCAAACATTATTTTTTATATTTCAATATATGTTCCTTGGGAAAAGTATAGTATCATGGACTGTATTTACCCTTAAAATAGTTTAGTTAGACCTTATATTTATGAGTAGTATGTAAAGGTCAATGTACGGGGACGTATTGATATATGTATCCAATTACACGGGGAGGTCAAGTGAGAATTGCTCCTCAAAGGGAAGTAAGTAGAAATATGTGTTATTCTCGATATTGAGTGAAAATGTAGCGATAAGTAAGGCCGTAATATATTTGTTTGGGGCAGGGCATTTATACCTATATTAAATGTAGGATAAACAGTGCGAAAGTAAAGCTCTTAGGTATACACGTAGAAATAAGGTATTTTTAATTTAAAAAGTATTTCCATATCGCCGCGGCTCCGCGCGCTCTGGATTTTATATGCATTTGTTCTGAACATTTCACACGATGCCGCCGCGGTGGCGTACTAAATATATAAGTTTATTTGCCAAATAAAAAAAAACCCCAACTTTTAATAGTTTCTTATGTAAAAACCATCTAGTGATGAGCAGAGGAACTAAATAGTAGAACTAATATCTGTAGCGCCATCCAATAGACTAGATTTCAACTCCATAACTTTTAAATGGCCAAACCGATTTTCATAAGAACCACCGAGCGCTATGATATAGCACATAACTGATAGACACGGGACCATGAGTTTTGACTAACGGACAAAATTTTTTTCGGACCCATTCCATATACCTAGTGTTACCATTTAGGAATTTAAAAAAACTTGCAAAAAGCCGGACATTTAGATAAAAATCCGGACTTTTTTTTAGAAAGTTTTACGTATAACAATCAAACTTAACGCAAGTTTAATTATTTTACGTAAAACATTTTTTTTAATGAAGAAAATATGTTTGAACTTTTTCTTTGCAAACTACACAGTAGAAGATTTTATAAAGTTCGTTGTTGATTAGACTGATTATAAAAAAAAAGTTTTATTACTCATACTCCATAAATCCGGACAAATTAAACGGCCGGGCAAAGTCCGGACAAGAGTCTAAAAGTCCGGACATGTCCGGACTAATCCGGATGGTAACCCTTATTCCATATCCCTATTTAGAGTTAATTAGTACAACACCGTTTCTGTACCATGACCTATTTCAAAATAAAGTCAAAATAAAGGGGCTATACAATCCATCCTACACGCCACAAGTTCACATTTTCAGGAACCCAATTGGACCCTATTTACACCCTATTCAGGACAATTGCATCCACATGTGCATACGATTGCCCACTGGCCACTAATGAGCCGCGAATGTAGTGGCTGCCGGAAATAGCTTTGTTACTTCCAACCGGGTGATACGCGATTCAGTTCACACTGCTTTCACAGCTTTATAATTTCAAACCGGCTGGCTTTTTACTGTAAATATACCTATACTAGTAGTTCGCCGCGAACTTAGACCTCGCGATTATTATTCTATAACTAGCTGAAGCCCGCGACTTCGTTCGCGTGCACTTTATGTCTCTGGAAAATGCTTATCAGGCTGAACAACTTTTACTAAGGCGACATTTTTATATCTCTTATATAGTTTAGCTGGACCATTATGGTTCTGCACCAGGCGTTTCATTTTCCAAAATCATTTATACCCTATATGTTGCCCAGGCTTAATAGCTATATAACAAAAAAAATTGCATTCGAATCCGTCCAGTATTTCCGGAGATTAGCGTGTACAAACAGACATTTTTTTTAATTCTTACTCTATTACTGTCTCCATCGCCCCCAATATATTTTTTTTTGGAAATATATTTAATGTACAGACACACTTTTTTACTGTTTTATTATATGTATAGATAGATTATAACATAAAATCACTCCCTAAGTAACAACTAGATGGTGCTATCCAAATTTAGAACCCGCTATGGTTTTCGTTTGCTACATAATTGCGGACATTTTTATTAATATTTCAAAAACTACCAAACTGATTTTGATGTCCAACAACCGTAAAAATTCTATTGATATTTCCTACATGCCTACCAAATTTCATCAAAATCAGACCATCGGTTCGGCTGTTATCTCGGTACAAACATACACACATACAATGCGTTTTCACCCCCAACTCGATTTAGAGATCTCGCTCGCTTTGATCGCTCGGTTAATAATTAACGTATACAATTTATATCAAGCTTAGGGTCAAGTCACACCGAAGCGGCAGCAGCTGACAGCGCAGTTTTATTGTCAAAACATTCATTTTTATTTTTATGTTATTTAGCCGTTTATGTCCCATAGTTGGACAAAGGCCTACCCTTGTTGTTTCCAACTATTTCGATCTATAGCAACATCTTTCCAATCCTTGTCAAATGCAAACAGGTCAATACTCCAACCCCATTCTTTTTATTTCTTAGGTATTTACGAAAAGAAATGCACAGTAGGTTAGTATACTTACTTGAAGCTTGAGAAAAACAAAAGCCTCGCGGCTGTCAGCGATGCCGCGCGTCTTCAAGCCCGCAAAGTCTTTTTCGAGCTATTCTATGCATTTCAAACATTTATATAAAGGAATATGGTTTGTCAGTAAAGCACACTGCCTGCCGCTACCGTTTCAGTGTGATTTGGCCCTTATGGTGTTACGGCAGATTTACGAAATTGGTGTCTATTGAAACTCGCAATTAATCTGAAATGAATTGCTTGCTTGTGTGAAAACGTATACATGTAATATATACCTATGACTAGAAAATTGTGTTTATTTGCAGTGATGTAATTGAAACACAACAGATATCTTGGTGTAAACCTGTGAGTCTGTGTGTTATTTTTTAATACGAAAAAATAATTTTAAAGTTTGGATGCAGAATGTTAAATTATTTTTAGCATTTGGCCTTTATAATAGGAACTTATTTCTAAAACTTGCACGATGAATACAAAAACGTAATCTTGTATATTCGGTAGCGTAATCTAATCAAGGAAAACAGATCAATCAAGGGACAGACTCCCGAGCAGGCTAAATATCCACAATAATCCATCAGCATATCAATTTCCAGGCCCCAATGGCGTGGAAGTGAGTTTCCTTATGAGAATACACCTTAATATATTTTTTTTATTCATAACACGTTATTCACATTCTCGTTTTTGCGAAAAATCGAAGGTGGAACGTGTCTGGAAAACCAAGTTTTTATCATATATTTTTTTCAATTTGATTCGTTCAATTCGTCATAGATGTAGGAAAAACGGTGATCCTACACTAGTTTAATAACGTTAGATAAATTAATTAATTGCTTTCAAGCTGGTCTGGGAGAAAAGAAAAGACTTGTATTGAATGTACCAACTGCTTCCTTTCCCGCGCAAATCGTAAAAGCCGCTCGAAGGAATGGGCGCGATTTGAATGATGGTATTAGGCAATGCGGCTAGGAACCCATCATTATTTTGATTCTTTTTCCATCTTACTGCCCACCATCACGTTAAGCGTGGCCTTTGGATCTTGCGACCCTGGGCTCTGTCTGCTCCGTCAGGGATATAGACGTGCAAAATGTATCTGTATCTGTATAAATTAATTTAAACTAATCACGTTATGTAACTCATTTAAGGCAAAAAAATTGGGTCATATCGGTTCTTTCATTAAATAAACTGACGTCTCCGGTAAGAAAAAAAAAGTATTAAAGAAACCTCTCCATGGCAAATCAAACCAATTACTTGGACGTTGGAAATACGACTTTGCAAAGCAGCTTTTTCGCAATAGACGTGTAAAAAAATAAACCCTTTCCTATTACTTTTAACAAAGGCCTTCGATTTGGGGACAATTGAAGATTGAGGCCTTTAGGTCTTATGATCTTGGGCAGTCTGTCAGAGATAAAGACATAATAAATGAATCTATAGCAAAAAAAATGAAGTGTAAGGTTCCGTAGTTGCGATGCCGACTTTGAACTCATGCTACTAAATTTTTTTTAAACGATTTCCTATTGATTTAGTATGAAATTTTCTATTGATTTGCAATATCTTTGAAATTACAAAATTTTGCCGGAATCGGGCATGTTGATTCGAAATAAAACGTAGACTACGTTTGTATGGAAAAGTGTAGTTTAGTCTAGGGTAAGGGGACTCTTAAGTCTGCATGTATCGCTATGATGCCAACATCAGTATCAAGCGATATCACGGTTTATGGTGAAGCCGTTAAGTAGATGTCATTTCTCAACCTCCGTTTAGACGGAGGGGAATAAGTGACAAATGAAGAAGTATGATGTAAGGGAAATGATTAATGGACGCTTGAAATCTTGTCACAGCCATAAAAGAGAGTGCTATCAATAACCGAAATAATCCATAAATAAACTGACGAGAACACTCAAAGAGATTGTACAAGCTTGTATTTCGAAATCAGTGAACAGAGAAAGTATCTGTTTTTTTGTTTATTTTTCGTGTGTGTAAGGGGCCAACACTGGAGTCAGATTTTTAGGCTGCCTATAGGCATCTGATAATGAAAACAGCCGAGACCAAAGGCATATAATATACGTGCATTCCGAAGAAACGAAGGGCTTGAGAAAAAATTTATTCCACTGTGATCATCCATCAAAGTGCTGACCGCGCGGGGTGTCACTTTACTTGCGAAAGCGCTAGTAATGCTACTAGCACCGGGCCACTGAGCGTGAAGTTTCTAAAGATCCATAAGGTAGGTAGGAGGTCATCTGACCACCTTGTAAGTGGGTCATTTTAGAAATCCTTGAGAGAAGCTTTTGTCACGAGGTATCTTCTATTTTCAGGGTGAATATCATATAACGGGTTTGAAACTATTTAGAGGGTGAATTTAATCCATGATTTTGTATAACTTTTCCAAGAAACATATATTAAAATATGAAAAATATTTTTCGGCCTCCCATACAAGTTGACCCGATCAGCTGATTCGAGTTTGTATAGAAAACCCAAAAATAAAATCACCCTCTAAATAATTTCATACCCGTTTTATGATATTAAAAAACTTTTTAGTAAAAAGAACTAAATTTGAAACTAAAATAGTTTCAGTATATTTTGTTAGATCCTCTGTGCTATATAGATATTTAAAATTTCTGAAAAAGAGACTAAAATATACAGGTATGTACAAATTTTAAAATTTTGTTTCCTGAATCGAACCTCCTTTTGCAGTTCACACTGTCTTACGGGTAGTTCATCGCTTTTAAAGAGAAATAAATTTTGTTATTTGTTCTCTTGGGAATCAATGTTTCTTGATAAAATATAGTGTTCGCTTCTTACTGACCTGGGAATAAGAACTAAGTTTAAGACTCCTGTTTTATTTACCTGGCTACTAGTATTCCGAGTAAAGAAGCGTGAAAATTCTTTAATGCTGGTCTGCGAAAAAAGATAAAATGTACCAGCTGTAACTTTGCCAGATCGCAAAAACCGATCGGAGGAATGAATGAACATGTGTATTACATAAATAACCGGCTAGCGATCCATTTTTTTTTACACCTTTTAGAACTTCCAAGGCGTTAAAAGTGGCCTTTGAGTCTTGCAGTCTGGGCTCTGTCTGGTTAGAACAGCAAGATCCAAAACCCTCTACCTGTCCCATTAAGGACAAAAACGTGATAATTAATGTATTTATCGTAAAAATCTATTTTTATAGTTCAGTGTTTACTTCAGTGTTGACCTAATGGTTGGGTAAAATAATATAACTATAATAGTAGGTATGTTAACTTGGCCTAACGGTGTCATCAGAGGCGAGTTATTAGGTGCAGTTCCTGTAATCACTATTCTAAACCAGTTTGTTTGCCAAGCAAATTAAAGAGCCTCCGACGACGCCATCTAGTGATGAGTAGCCCAACTACATATTCTAACCGATGTTAAGTGGAATTGATATTCGTAGCGCTATCTATTATTTGCCAGTTAAAATAAGAAAAACCTGACTTTCAAGCGTTAACTAGCAATTTATCCCTTTAAATGTCGGACGCCCGGAGCGGTCTGATGTATTGTTTTACTATTGTGTCTGCTATGCCGACATTTGAAGGGATAAGATTTAAACGGCTGAACCCATATTCATTAAACATAGCTAAGAACCACCGCAAAGGAACTTGCTTTCACGGGAAAAAACTGCTTAAATATTGTAAATGTCTTTTGGTGCAACAAAGTATTTGTGATGTATTGTATCGAAGTCGATCCATCCCTTCGAGAGCTCTGAAATTGTACTCCACCACGATTACTTTTTGACGGGATTCTAAAAAGGAGGAGGTTATCAATTCGTCGGATAATTTTTTATGTTTGTTTAGTTAAGTATGTTAAGTTATATATACAGGGTGGCCAAATAACAGGTATACACTTTAGTTTTGTATTTTTATTCTATGAAATATAAAATATATCAAGTATTCCTTGTTAAATATAATATTTAGGGCCGGCAGTTAAACATGGAAAATAATGTCAGACATGTCCACCTCTAGCAGCATCACAGATGTGAACCCTTTTCATCGCGTTTTTCATCACATTTTCATACATTTCCTACGTTATCTCAGTGACTGTGTCTCGAATATTTTGAAGGTTCATTGGCCTGTTGGCATAGACACTTCCCTTTAGATAGCCTCACAGAAAAAAGTCAGGAGCTGTTAAATCAGACGATTTTGGGGACCAATCAATGTCACCGCTTCTCGAAATTAATCGACCGGGAAACATTCTTTTTAATGTTTCGTTAAACGTTTTAATAATTAAAACACGTTGTTCCGTCGTAAAACGCTCCATAATAAATTTGCCGTATCTACACAAAGTAATAATCATGCAACAACTGTCATATTTACCGCCAAAACAAAATGGCGGCAAAAAAAAGTTGTATACCTCCAAGTTGGCCACCCTGTATTAAGACACCTTGATCGATTTGAAAAAATCTTTTTTTGTTTGAAACAATACTGGTCATACTTGTCATACTTGTCAGATGGTCCCACAGAAAACTTAATCGGTTGTGTAGTTTGGGGAGTAGTTTTTAGTTTTGAAAAATTATAACTACCAACACTTGCTTCCGGTGAAGGAAAATAACGTGACAACCTGCACACTAATTCAATGGTCAGAAATAAAAACTCGAGAGGTGTCAAGGAATGGAACGAAGTTCTTTTAGATTAATTAGGAGAGAGAGAGACAGACAGAGAAACACGCGCACGCCGCACGGCTTACATTACAAACAACTATAGCAAAAAGTGTCGTTACACTTTTGGTCTTAATTCTTTGCGTCTTTCGCAACGCGCGATAAGGAACTTCGTTCCAATAAGTTTTGTTCCTCAATAATTGAGATACGTCAGTTTCCACTAGGCAGCTGGAAAAATCTGACATAAGTTATCTCTTAGCTAGCTCACACAAATATTAAAAGAAGAGATCTATTCTTAATAAGCGGTCAAGTGCAAGTTGGACTCGCACACAAAGGATTCCGTGCCATTAACTACAAAAATCACGTTTGTTGTATAAGAACCCCAATATTTATTATATTCTATTTTTAACCGACTTAAAAATAGGAGGAGGTTATCAATTCGATTGCATGTTTTTTTTTTTTTTGTATGTATGTGACGCGATATCTTCGGCAACCGTGGACCGATTTTGATGATTCTTTTTTATTTGAAAGCCCTTACTCCCAAGTTGGTCCCATATTAATTTAGTGAAGACACGATGAAGAACTTTAGAGATATGGAAAAAACTCATGAAAAAAATTGAAGTCGGTTGTTTTATTTGTTAAAAATGTAATTATAAGTATTTGTCGTTATAGCGGCTACAGATTACATCATCTGTGAAAAGCCTGGTGACCAACAGATGGACAACGGAGTCTTCGTAATACTGTCCCATTTTTATGCTTTGGGCACGGAACCCTAAAAAATAAAACATATAAAAATACCTACCTCATTATTAAAGTAGCACTCTGTTGCGTTTGTCGGGGTATCTGTAACAATTACAAAAACAAGATTGAATTTACAAATATAAAAAATTGTTTTTTAAACTTGTCCATGATCGTCAATCTCTTTTTAACGAGGTTAAGAGGAGAAAGAGGAAAAATTAAAGAAGTCTGTTAGGGTCGTCACAAGTGAAGGTCTATAGTCTCTGCCTACACCGGAAAATTCATGTATCTCCGTTAGAAATTAGCGGAAGAAAGACAGAAATGGAAGCACTCCACCGACAAGAGCGCAGGTCTTAAAAGAAGAAGTAAGTATGTATGTATTTATTTCTAACAAGGATCCTGGTTTTTATTAAACTATAAAGTGCTGTGTCCCATGATAAATGCATGTGAACATACATCCGCAGCTATAAACACATACAACGTACTCGTCAAGCACATTTTATTGCACTTTCATGTAGTACATTTTGTACTCTAGAGGGTTGTAAACTTACTCCGTCTTATTTTAAAAGACGGACTTAATTTATTAGGTAGCAATTTTAAACATTATTACATCTAGAAAAATGACACTATCTAAATATCAATATATATATTCAGACAAATAACACTGATTGAGCTAGCCCCATAGTAAGTTCGAGACTTGTGTTATGACCGTTATGGGATACTAACTCAACGATAATATATTTGATAACAAATACATACATAGATAAACATCCAAGACCCAAAACAATTTGAAAAAAGCCATTTTCCAACTTGCCCTGCCCGGGGATCGAACCCGGAACCTCTGGGTGGCGGACTAGCATGGGGACCACTACGCCACGGAGGTCGTCAAAAAGGATAAAAGGAATGGGATAAAATGCAAATTATGTTAATAAGAGATGCGACTTGCGGACCTGGGCCCTGGGCACTGTCTGCTTAGATAATAATACAAAGTCACAAGACCGAAATCCTCTGTCTGCTCCATTAGGTCTGAAGCTGTTATACTGTATTTTGATACACTGTGTGGTTTCCAGCAGAGCATAATAATACCACGTCAAGGGGTCTACCTTTTATTGTAGAACTTTTTAGATAAAAATATTATCATGCATAACAGCGTATGGTAGAAACCTCATTTCGTAGAATTTATTTAGATTCGCATTTCTCATACATTTAGAATCCATAATTTTTAAATTAGTATTCATCTTATGACATAAACTTGATAGCTATAAAAATTAAAACGAAGAATCATTATATCGCAGAATGTTCGCAGTCAGAATAGCCTTTTGGCATTTAATTTATACGTATAGTAATTTTAATGCAGAATCATAATTGTTAATTATTTTGGCCCTAAACTTGAGTCGCTCGCGCGCTCGTGTTTTAGTCACAGGAAACCTAACGAACCTAACCTATATTCGACGGCAAAGTTGTTTTTATGTCTGTTACTTTCTCCCTAAACTTGAGTCGCTCGCTCGCTCGTGTTTTGGTTACAAGAAACCTAACAAACCTAACCTACCCACCGTAGTTAAGTTGTTTCTGTGATAAAAAAAAAGTGAATATAATAGGTTACCCTAATTAAACATTATTCTAAAACAAATTATGAGAAAATTAATTTAAGTAAAAGGTAATTGTACTAAATGAAATTCTGACATCTCAAAAGTAATTAATAAGCAATAAGCCAAACAATAATTATACAAAATATTTTTTATGCATTTGAAATGTTCTTTTAAATAAGATTGTGCCAAGTGTGTTATGCCAAATGAAATTCGGAGCATCAAGATTCTGCCAGATAGAGGGTACCCCACGCCAAGTCTTTTCGTGGATGTCGTAGAAGGCGACTTAGGAAAAACAAGCTGAACAAAGCTTATAAACATCAGTGAGACCTCTCCAACCCGTCTTGCCAGCGAGGAAAGTTTAGGCCAAATCCTTTGGGTGATATGACGCAGTATGGCTCTAGTAACACAGACAGGGTCGTGCTCCTGCAGTGGAGACTAAAAAGACCTGATGATTATGAATTAAGGTATTATGATAAGTTATATTTGAGAACGTGACATCAAAAGACCTGTAATTGTATACTGCTGCTGTCATCATGATCCAGGCGTATTCTATTCGGTTGCATTTTCAGCGGTAACGCTTCAGAGCCCGGGGTCCGCTACCTAACCAAGAAGATTAAAATTTGACGAAGTTACTGGTTTTTACATAGAGCGACTGCCGTCTGACCTTCGCAACCCAAAGGGTAGACCAAAACCAATCCTTAGATAGGGAATTTTACACTGCTTGTTCTTACACTGCTGAATTGTGTACATGATATGATTTACAATACACCATGAAGCATAAAGTGCAGTAGCGACGCTACAAACTTTACAACCGCGATAACCTGCCGGGAAAAATGAATTTGTCTACAATGTCGCAGTTATGACGCGTCTGATATATTTTATTGATGTTGATACCGTGTTTATTGTCTGTTGTTTTAAGTTATGTCTTGATATTTTATTTTAAAACCACCACTAAATGTAGTTTTTACTTGGCTGAATTCTTCAGCCGTGTCGTAATGGCGGAGTGGAATACGATTTATCATATCTTCTTTCTTGTGCCACAGATGTCGTAAGATAAGGGTTAAAAAAACTGGCAGCAAAGTCCTTTAAGCAACAACTTCATATAAGCTGCTAGGAAAAATGATTTTTCTGTTTGTTTGCCTTTGCTCGACTTGGCAGTTGCACTGCGGTGCTCGTAGTGTAATATAAAAATTTATTGCCAGGCTAAACTACTCTATATTACCAGGCTAAGCTACTCCATATTACTAGGCTAAACCACTCCATCTACTTTAAGTTGACCAAAATATTTTAAGACTGACAAAACTATCATAAATTTATCTACAGTGAAAGTGCCCGATGCAAGAACGCCAGTGTAGACAATATAGTAATTTATTTCAGCGTATTTATTACAAAGTAAGTGTTATTACCCCGCGAAGGCACATGCGTCTTTACGGCCACTAAAGATAGATGGCGTAGGTGGTACTCGATAAAATGTACTGAAACAATTTCATATTTATGGGACGCCGTTCCAACAACGGAATATTTACTTTGCTTTATTTTTAGGTTTTATATGACTTAATATGTCTATGCAGGGTTGACAACGACGTATTAATAGACCGAGCGAATCAAGCGTCTCAGCGTTTGGCCAACGCTTTTGTTCAGCAATTTGGCTATTCTCGCCTTCTTCTTCTTCTTTAGGTGCCGCTTCATTCCTGAAGATTGGCAGTCAGCTCTTTAAATCTTGATTGGTCCATGGCAAGCCTGAACAGTTGCTCTACAGTTTTGATACCAGTCCATTGTCGGATGTTCCTCAGCCATGACATTTTGCGACGTCCCACCTTGCGCTTCCCGGCAACTTTACCCATCATTATGGTCTGGAGATGATGATATTGTGGGTTTCTTAGCACGGGACCAAGATATGTGATTTTTCTTATTTTAATGGTTCGAACGAGTTCTCCTTTTTTGCCCATGCGCTTTTTCTCGCCTACAGGTCGTATTTCTCAACCGTTTCTCGTGAAATTTTGTGAGACAGTTCGAAAATTATATAGAATTTTTTGTAGATTCATTTTTTCGAAAATTTCAAAATGGTGGAGATATAGGGTTTGAAAACTTCAACAATATCATATTTCAGACATTTTTGATAGAAAAAAATTTCTTTTCGAAATGTCGTAGTTCTTTTTTGTCTGAACAGCTTTTTTATCCAATAAACTCCAACAGGTCGGGGTGATTCACGAGGTCTACAGCTCACTGAGCCACTAGTAATTACATTGTTGTAAAACAAAAGAATGTAATCATTTCAGTACAATTACATTCAGCAGACGCTACTCGTAAATGCACACTGCATATATGCTGAGACGCAGGATTACGCCTATCTCACGCGGCAGTCTCAATAATCTGCAAGCTATGCAACAGACGGGTTTATAGAACTAGGTAGTTTATACGTACGTATATGCTTCCTATCTATATAAGACTGTGTGTGATTCTGTCTGAGCTATGCTGTGGCTAACCAGTGTGCGCGATATATAGAATTATTTAGGTATTTTTTTATTATATGTATATGTCACATTGGATGGTCAATTCAATTCAAATATATCTTTATTATCATAGGATATTTATAATATCTCTCAATAATCGTCAGTTTTGTTGTACAATTGTTGACGTCAAAAGTTTACTTACAGCTAAGTTTACTACCGCTTCCAAAGCGCTAGTGCAGAAGAAGCGGTAACAAACTGCACTGCAGTCATGGTATAATCTATTGTTTGACAAAACCTCTAGCTGTTAAGCATTACAGCTCGGTTTTGTAAAATAGCTCAAAATCGTTTAGCTGGATTTCAATGAGTTACGTAATTACGTTTAGCAAAACAGCTGACGTTTAGATCACATGTAAGGTTGCCATTATTAAAAAAACTGTGTCATCAAACAAAATATAGTATGAGGAGTAATAGTTGTTTTTTATATTGCCAAATGCCAAACAGCAAGAGTTTTTGTCAAACAGCAGATTATGCAATTCGACTGCGATATACATGTATATATGTATATTGTATATGTATGCTTATATTATAATATAGTGTATATTTTTATTGCGTGTGCATATCACTAATAAATTTATTTTTGATTTTCCAAAAGGTGGACTGGATAGAGGTAGAGAATGCATTAGCTTGATACCACCGTAATCAAAAAAGATTTAAAAAATAAATAAATACTGATAAGATACAATAACCTCACAGCGTAGACATAACCAAAGGCTGTAATGAACGCAAAAGACCTCGCAAAGTGGAGGAGCCAGTTTAAATGATTTGGCTAATAGTTATCCGGGCGCCTGCCAGACGTCAGTAATTTTTTTTAAGGAACAAGTAGTTTTTGAGACGATAAACAACAAACTAACGATGACACCGGCAGTAGTTAAATAAATAACTGTGAGTCATTCCATTCATATTCCATTCATGATCCCATTTCCCTCGAACTTTATACGTAAATACGTGTAAATGATAGTGCAAAGGAGTTGTGGCTAAATTTGAGTGGGTGAACTTACTGTTAAAAGCACTTAACCTTGTACTCCTTGACACAGTGGGCACGTAAAAATAATGGTTCTTTAGTTAGGGTCGTAAACAATGAAGCGAAGCAGCTGAACTGACCACGACCAGTCCTTCCTGGCGACATCTAGTCACGAGTTGACGTACATAGCAACAGAGATGGCAGAAATTATTATAAAAAACAAATTCTACTTACTGATACAAAAGCGTCGAGCTGACCGAAAATATCAATGAATTTTGAGTTCATAAAGATCTTTTTTGATTAAAACTAACGTGAGATACACTCATTTTTAAATTTAGTAAACGGGTTACTCACGTATAGAATTAGCTACTGCCGACATGTTTCGACCTCATCCGGAGGTTTTCATCAGGGCGAATGTGACTAGAGCCGTACACCGCAACGGCTTGCGACACACTCGCCCTGATGAAGACCTCCGGATGAGGTCGAAACATGTCGGCAGTAGCTGACTATATACGTGAGTAACCCGTTTACTAAATTCATAAAGATCTCATAGTTTTTTTTAAGCTATTGCATAGCTTCTATCGCGGGCCTTGAGCGCGGGGACCGAATCCAGAAATTCCGTAACGAAAAAACCTCACGCTCCCCACTCCGCCTACCATGTAGGTTGCCGCTTCGTCTCCGTTCTCCGTCGTCCGTTTGCGACGTTGCCGTCCTTCCTTGTTTGCAATAGCTTTACCGCGGCAGTCCCCGAGTGCCACACGTCTTTTTTTTATAATGGTAGGCTAACCATTACTGCATAATTCAGCTAAATTACAGCTATCTCCTTCATTTTACTCATATACACGAAATGTTACTTTCAATGGAAACCAAATCCAATTGAATCATTTAAATCCACGGTAAAGTTCTAATGACAAATTGACACATAAAACCGAATTCTCATGACCCATTACAGCCATAAAATGATCGGATATTATCCGGATATCCGTACAACCGGTTTCTATCCGTTTTTACTGCCGTACCAATGTTGTTTAGTACCGAAATATACCAACAATGAAAATTTATGCCACAATAACTTTCAATCTTGCAAAATTCAACTCTCGTATATTTTAAATTGGTCGGTGGGTAAAGTGTATTCATTTTTTTGGATTTTAATAATAAAGAGTATATTATTATAAATAGAATAGTCATTAACCTACTTCTAAAAAAGGAAAAGGTTATCAATTCGCGGCGTTTTTTTTATGTTTGTTCATTGAAAAATTCTTTTTTGTTTGAAAGGGTATACTTGTGAGGTAGTATAGAAATACTACCATAGAAAATTTATCAATATTAGTTTAATAGTTATTAGTTTTGAAAAATTATTTCTACCTTTGAATATTCTGGTTGCATAAGGTGTTTACAGAATATCACAGGAGCAAACATATTATGCCATGGAATTTAGATTACAATTATCATTTTTATTTTTATTTTTGTTTAGAAATACATTCTAATATAAAATTTGCAGATATATTAGAACAATATTATCTGATGAAATTATCTTATTCAACACAATGTTTCATGAATTTTATAATAACATTTATTTAAGAGTCAGTCGAAATGTGAATTTATTAGATATAAGAACATAATTCGCATGGCACCGAATTGTATTTTGTTTGTAATTGTATGTTTTGAAACAAAAATGATATTTATATAACGTGAAAGGGACATACAAGACTACTATAGTATAATTAAATTGAAATAACAGTCAAAAACTAAAAAAAACGGAATTTCCATACAAAAGTGCATTAGTATTGGAAATGTCGTTTTTTTTTTGTTATTTATATATAATACTATACTGATTTAGTTTAGCCTGTGGTTCGATTTATAACGAGTAAGTATATCCCTTTCACGTTGTATACTAACGTGTTAAAACTATGACTATTACTTTTAAACATTAAAAAAGAATGACCGCCATCTAGCTACAACAGCTAAGACCAACACTTAACGTGTCTAATGCCTATACACTACACGATAAAACACCTTAACGTGAGCAACTTTGTTACAAACAACCGTTCAGATGCAGTTGAACTTTCTTAACAGCTGCATCTGTGGCATCGAGATTGTTACAACTTACAACTTTCTTGATAGTTTCTATAAACATTAACAAATATTTTAGCCTTCTCTCTTTTAGTTATGTCTAAGTAAACTTGAAGGAAAGGAAGAGAGACATGGAAAGCATTCCACCGACAAGAGCCCAGCTCTTAAATATAAGAAGAAGTAAACTTCAGTCATCATTAGTTAAGGCCATACCCAAATTTTCCGGGGTCCAGTGGCGCCGCCATTTGAAATAAATCATTTAAAAGGAAACGGAGATATCATTCAAAATTGTGTCTTGGTCAAGCCCTAGATAACCGTTAAAACTATTTTATGAACTACTGTTTATAATTTAAAGTGCGAACGTGAAGCTTTTCTACGCACATTAGCTAAAAGTGGCAGTTTTTCGCAAATGTGCGTAGTAAAGCTTCACGTTCTCACTTTAAACTACAAAAAGTAGTTTAAAAAATACTATTAATGGGTATCTAGAACTTGACCAAGACACCATTTTACATGATATCTCCGTTTCCTTTTAAATTATTTATTTTAAATGGCGGCGCCACTGGACCCCGGAAAATTTGGGTATGGCCTTAAAAATCAGGACCGAGACACGACGCGACGTAACGCGCAATTTTGAAGGAATAAGGAACTTGTTTACTACACAAATTATCAAAATTTGCTTTTTTTGCAGTCAAAACTCTTAACCAGTCAAAAGTACTATTGACTAGCAAAATCAGAAAGTACTTTTGACTAAACAGCTTGGTCAAAAGTGGTTTTGACTGAAAATTTGCGGTTAAAAGTACTTTTGACTGACGCTCTCCGTCAAAACTAATTTTAACTGCAATTAAGCATCAGTCAAAAGCACTATTAACTCGTTAGATGGGTAAAAAAAATATTTATTAAATGTGAAATCGTTAATTACGAAAAATTTGGCATTACAATCAATACAAAGATGACATACACTTCAAAATTGTCAATTGACTATCTTTCATATCTTCGCTATAATTAAAACTATCGCTATAATTCTTTGCAAAAAGCGTTATTTCTTTTCGCCGTCACAAATTTTTGTTCTAATGTTAGCACGTTCTCCACTAATAATGAGTAATATAAAAGTTTATATGTGCGTTTGTCGTTATTTTTATCGACCACCTTAATTTTTTAAGTTTTGACTGATTCAACTAGTCAAACCACTTTTGCCGGAATCATTTAGGTAGTCAAAAGTACTTTTAACCAGCTCCATTGGTCAAAAGTACTTTTAACTGTTATTTTAGTCAAAAGTATTATTGACTAAAGCAAAGCATACGGTCAAAAGTACTTCTGACTGATTTTGCTAGTCAATAGTAATTTTAACTGGTTAAGAGTTTTGACTGCAACATATATAGCGATTTGCAAAATTGAAAAAAAAAAAGAAAATCTACAAACTTTGTATTTTATTGTCTCAATTACATTAAAAAATCAGTGAGAAAAAAAAATCATGTTGGAGTAGAAAAATGATTATCTTTTTGTATTAAAGCACAGCGGCGCAGCAGTTGTATGTTCCACTGAAATTCGTATCTTTTAAAGTAGTAAACAAGTTCTTTCTTTCTTCAAAAGTGCGCTCCACGTAGCGTTGCCTCGCGAAGCGGTCTGAATTGATCTTAAGGCATTTGCACTATTTAAAATAAATAATAGCTACCTACTAAATATACCTACATTGATATACACATACGTATTCAATTCACTTACTCCTTATTGAGTCGTTGGCTCAAAATTACTCACTTACACGAGTTCGCATTAAGTAAGTGTCTCTGATGAAGTTATAGGTACATCAATTAAACCGAATATTGTATTGACTTTTGCAAGCTCATCTATCAGCATTAGGTGCTCGTAGTGTAGGGTGTTATTAAGCAGAGTTGCTGTGCTCGTGTGATAAGGAAGTGTTTGTATTAGGAATCTATCATGGGTTTATCATAGAGTAGGGGGAACCATTAAGTATTCAAAGCCTTGGTGTAGTTATTATTAGGATAGTTACATTAGTAAAGAAACGTTAATCTATGAAGGAAGATTAGGTAGAAACATATCGAGGGAATAACTATTTTAACAGGGTATTTAGGCATTCAAGATGTAGTACTAAACAGTACTGAAATACCTATACAAAGTAAGATATAGAAACATTAAGTATTCAGACACTTTGTGTAGTTATTATTAGGTTAGTTAAATTAGTAAGGAAACGTTCATCTATAAAGGAAGATTAGGTAGAAAAATGTCAAGAGAAAAAATATTTTAATAGGGTATTTAGACATTCAAGATGTAGTACTAAACAGTACTGAAATACCTATACAAAGTAAGATATAGAAACATTAAGTATTCAGACACTTTGTGTAGTTATTATTAGGTTAGTTACATTAGTAAGGAAACGTTAATCTATAAAGGAAGATTAGGTAGAAACATATCAAGGGAAAAAATATTTTGACAGGGTATTTAGGCATTCAAGATGTATTACTAAACGGTACTGAAATACCTGTATAAAGTTAGATATAGAAATAGATGTGTACTTTACACGAGCTTGTACAAGTAACGTACAAAATATACTGCGCCCTTATTACTCGTCAAACCTAACATACGAAAGCAATATAAACAAAAACAAAATATACGCATCAACACAAAAAGAAAACATCCTTATCTGTCCCAGAGGGTAAAAAATAAATGGCGAAGAAGTGGTATCTTTGCATTTCATAGAGCGAGCGATAAATTTCCGTAGAGAGCCTATATTTTGTCTGTACTGTATCACGGTTTGCTTCGTGGAGCGTTTGGAATTAGTACCTGTCTTCAGTCACAATGCGGTTTTTGTGCTCAAGATTTGTATTGTAAGTGTAAGCTACGTCACAATGTATAAAAATGAAACAGAGGGATAACTAAGGGTACTTTTTCAGTTATCAAATTTTCAACATCGCTTTCAGTTCTTGATTCTCACTTTTTGTGACCACGTTGATTTACATTTTTAAACAACTTCCAAAAAAGATAGAGATACAGATACATTTTCACGTCTATACCCCTGACGGGGTAGACAGAGCCCAGGACCGTAAGACCCAAAGGCCACGCTTAGCGTGATGGTGTGCATTAAGATGGAAAAGGAGTCAAAATAGTGATGGGTTGCTAGCCGCAACGCCTATTACCATGGTTCAAATCTCGACCAAAAAGGAGGAGGTTGTAAATTAGTCGCGATCTTTTTTCATATGTACGTTTACCGATTATTCTAAGACCTCTAGACTGATTTGGAAAGTTCTTTGTTTGAAAGGATATTCTTGTTAAGTTGTCCTAGGTATAGAAATTTTATTAAAATCGGTTGTGAAGTTTGGAGGTAAAGTTGGTATTCAGTTTTTAAACATGATCTAGGTTTTTTACACACTTAACTAACGTTAATGACAAAGCCCAGCTAATAACTTTGTAGAAGTGGCAGTTTTCAAATAGCAACTGGTACCGGCAAGCGAAGCGTTAGACACTTACAAGGTGGTCAGACGACCTGACCCAGGTCGCTGGAAAGCTCCGAATGCAGACTAATCTAGATCGGTCATTTTTAAAATCTTTGAAGAAAGACCTATTCAGTCTTATTATATGCGGTTTAACTTTGGTACTTGGTTTAAACGATTATCCGCCCAAAACAAGAGGCCCACTTGTATTATGTCACCTTTTCTTTTGTAACTGTCAACTTCATGTGGGTGAGTAATGGTTTAAACTAGATCCTAAAGTTAGTCTGCGTTTTATAATAAGACGGTTTATGTCTAGTAGTGGACGTTATGCGGCTAAAATGATGCCTATATCGGAGTTGTTGATCTTTTTAAAAGAGTCGCATCTCTTCACTAGACATTTTTACGAACGTTCGGTTACATTCGCTCATCATTGTTGGGTTCCTATTGTACTGAATTTTCTTCTACAAATGAGTTGACACAACTTTTCAGTTTGTGTTGTTGCTTTTCTTTAAGTAGGAAGTTTTACACCTTTAATTTCCTAGTGCTTTCGCAAGTAAAGCGACACCAGGCGTGGTCCGCACTTCGGTGGGTGACCAGCGTAGCATGAAAATTTCTCGAGCTCCTCCATGCTTTAGAAGGCACGTGTAAGCCGTTAGTCCCGGCTCTCATCATATGGCAGTCGTTAAACTATGTCAAATTGAGATGTCTTTATGAAGTTTGAAAAATCTGACATCAGTACTGGACTCCAAAAAAAAAAAAAACGTTTTGCATATTTTGTGATTACAAATTATAACAAAATATTTTATTTTTCACTTTTTATTACATATAATAACGAATTTCTCTCGACGTGGACTGACGGCGTCTATCAATGTATTGTTACTCACTCAAATTGATATGTATACATTTATTTTAGACTAACATCAGAATAAAAGTAACTTCAAGGAAACACAGAGTCATTTATTGTTTATTTCTTGTTATTTTTTTTTTGTGAGTAGCAAGTATTTATGTATGGAACAGCAAATATTTTACTTCCCTTTTTGAAATTCGCTCTTTTAGTTAAAATTATTCATAAAAAATCAGCAATAAGTATATTTTTTTTAGTTTAAAATATATGTACTTATGGTCAATTAGTGTGATACCTACTATTTGCGAAGTTCAATTTCAAATCTAAAATCAAGTGCATACAGTACAAATTATCTAATTTTTATTCTTTATCACAACGAAGTAGGTTCTTTACTAAGGTATGTACTATTCTTGAGTATCTTTCAATGGAAAGAATGCATTGAAAGATACTGCAAATGTTTTTTTTTTGACACCTGCAGCAATGGCTGGCAGAAAGAGCATTTTGTATCTTGCGGCTCTAAGCAAACAGAGCCCTGAGATACAAGACTCAAAAGCCACTTTTAGAGTGATGGTGGGCAAGAAGATATAAAAGCAATCAATATAGTGATGAGTTGCTAGCCGCATCGCCTATTAACATGATTCACATTTACGCCCATTCCCTCGATTGGCTTTTATGATCTGCAGGAAGAGATTAAGATAAGAGGTTTTTCTTTTAACAGACCAGCATGGAAGGGTAGTAGTCATTTAAAAATGAAAAGAAAATAATCCACGATTGTCCCAATTCAAAAGTAATAAATCTAAAATAACAACAAGAATATTCCTTTATTTTAATAAACAAGTGAGACAGGCTGCTGACAACAGAATAAGCAGAAATAAACAACTTTTTATCAGAGGCGAAACCTCGAAAATACCGAGCGATTGTTTGAAAGTACCAAAGAAAATATAATAAATTACACCAAGTTATAAACAAACAATGGAAAAATGTTTGTCTTGGTCGTTGGATTTCGCTGTGAACAAATTTATTGCAATTATGGAGCAATAACCCTTTTTAACTCCTCTTTTTGCGGGTTTATAATTTAGTGCCGCGCCTGCCCACAACCCTTTGAACGGTCGGGGCTCGTACCTTTTGACAAAAATTATAACGCTGCAAATATTTGGAGATTTTCGTAATTGACATTTTCATAAAAGCTGACACGCATGCTGGTTTATTCTACGAAATTTTATTTCAATTACAATTCAAATTGCTTAATGAGTCTATCTTGTATCTTATAAATGAGAAATCAAAAATAAGAATTATAGATTTTTAACAGCATTACCATGCTCGGTGTCGCTGACACTGGCCAGCCGTAAAGGCTTATTTTTTCTATTTTGAATTGTTTTTTATATTTATGTTCTTTGTCATTCTTTATTTTATTAAAACACACCTGTCTTGGAAGTGAAGTGTGTTTTAATATGATAAACCCTTATCACTCGGATTTTTATCTAAATTAAAATTAAATTAAATTAAAATTCGTAAATTTTTGAATTTGTCATGGTGATTCGAAGTCACGGTAGCAAAATTCGTAGTGCACTCACGTTGTAACGTGAAAGACATGGGTTTGAATTCCACTCAAGGCGAAATCTTTCATCACATGATTTAACATGAATATCAATAAAAATAAATTTATTTTTTATTTTAAGCTGACTAAATGCATCTGATATGTTAGATAACGACTTCTAAATAATGATGTTTGTCCCAATAGAAATGAAGATGAGATAGTATGTATGTAATAATGTCTATAAATAATAAGGATTTTCACATAAGACAACCTGGACCAACAAATGAAATAGAGTGAAAAATAAAAAAAGATTTTCAAAACGATTAATAATGTAAATCAACAAAATAAATGTATTAAATATTTCTAAATTCATTTATGCAGATAAAGTTTAACAAGTTTATTTACAAATCTAACGAAAATACCTTTTTTCAAACTGAATGCTCCTAGATAAGTATATTCCAAATAGATACTTTTTATCTTTTTGCACAAAATAAATTGTAAATTACTTTCATTTAGTTAGTTTATCGAGGATTCGAAATTGTTCGTCTGGAATAAAACTTATTTGGATTTCACATTTACCAATTTAGATCAGATCGTAAAACTTTTTATACTAAAAGTCGTTTTGTACATACATACTATCACGTCTTTATCCCTAATGGGGCAGACAGAGCATTTTGGGTCTTGCGGCTCTATGCAGAACCCAAGGCCGCAAGACCCAAAAGCCACTTTTGCGTCATGGTGGGCGAGAAGATGGAAAAGCAATCAATACAGTGATGGGTTGCTAGCCGCATCGCCTGTTAACATGATTCGCATTTTTGCCCATTCCCTCGATCGGCTTTTACGATCTGCGCGGGAAGAGAAGCAGCTGGTACATTCTAAGTTTTTTCATTTCTCCCAGACCAGCATGGGATCGTTTTGTAAATCCTAATAATCTGTGTAAAATGAGTCTATGGCATATATTTGCAATCAGGTTATTATAATCTTGATGTAATAATAGACTGGTTAATTAACTAACAATTTCTGATAAAACAACTGATGAATTAAAAATCTAATAAAGTAAAATATTATATCAAAAAGGCTATTGTCAGAATTAATTAAATTTTAAAGCGGGCCGGCTTACGCCTAGTTATGAACGCAAGTGCGAACATCAATGATCTAGAAAAGTCTTTGAGATAAAACGCTCAACACGTATCTCCTTCGAGAATCACGGTTCTTTTCACCCCGGTGCGTTCAGTACAGATCTAACAAATAGAGGCCCTTTGGAGAAGTTGTTGTCGTGAGGCACTCCCGCCGAAACCCATTCCTGGATTATTATTATGCAAGATGTGATCTTCCACTTTTTTTTTTAAACCAGTCAAACATTGAATACCACTCCATTAAATTTTTATTTTAATTTATTCATTAAAACTTTATTGATCCACTATTAACAATTGTTTACAATTGGCGGATTTAACGCTAAGTGTTCTCTCCCAGTCAACCATAGGGATAAACAGATAAAAAATTACTCTTTTGTCTTTATAACCGCCGTCTTATTATTAAACGCAGACTAACTTTGTTACTAGGTTTAAACCATTATTCGACAAAATCTAATTGATATTTTTCAGATAAGACAATGGCATATAACTAGATGTCAACTTGATTGGGTCGGATAATGGTTTAAACCGTAACAAAAATAGTCTGAAATTATTCGGGAGAAAATGTGTAGCTATTTCATGCTCCGCACCTAATTCTATAAAAGTTGTATGAGTTCGCATATGTGCTTGAAAACTTTGTCAGTTCGTGACGGTTTAACGAGGCGTAAGCTCGAATGTATACTTACAAATTGTTTTAAAAAACTTTACTTAGTGAATAATGAGTCATTGAACAACTGCAGACGAGGCGGAGAATTTGCTTTTAACTTTTTATAGCGAATTTCACTTAAGTCTATAAACTCAAGTGGCTTAACGACCCACTATTAAGGTAGTTAAAAATTTTACGTGTTGCAACTTAGCTGTTTTACAGTTGAATTCATTGCACCTTTGAGAACTAACTTTAGTTTGCCATTGTTTTATCTGTTAGCGCAGAGAAACGCAAGTTTTGCGTGGAAATGGAATAGGTATTTTGTATACGGCTATTCACGAAAGGCGGGCGTAAACCTTCTAGTTTTATAAAATCTTCTGTGTTAAGTCTTCTCTTTAAGGTGATTTTTTATTGATTTTGGAGCTGAAGGCTACTTCATAAGCATCGTTAGTTAGTATACTAATTATATAATAAAAACTCAGAAACAAAAATTTTTGAGTAAAACTCGAAAGTAAAATCGTGAGATCGATTAGTAATACCGCCGTTAAGCACCGCTCACGGCCGGCCGGAGTTCATCAAAGTCACGCAGCAGTTTTATACGGGCGTAACTACGTGGTCTCGGTCGAAAATAATTTTTGCAACTTTTTTATCTTATCTTACATAAATTTAGATTACGTGATATATGAATTGAGGAATGTATCTACTATACGACATTTTTTTTAAAATAAAAAACGATTTATTTGAATTGGATGGATGCACATAAAACAGTAGTTCACAGTACACGTATTTTTCGACGTAAATGCATTGATGAAGTTCAGCAAAACTGTTCACCACACCAAGGTCCTCATCAAAAACCTTCAAACACCAATTTTACTCCCAACCAAAGTTTTCAGGCACATATGCAACCTTAAGTACTTTAATAAGACCTTTATTTTCGTTCTTGTGCGTTATTTTTTATATTGGATTCCATCTCATAGCAGAATACCGAAACACGGAATAAAACAGGTCAATTTGCAAGTTCTGTATAAGATATATTATCACAGTTTATAACTTAATAATATAGGTTGTTAAACACAAAATTTGTAGCAACTATGTCCCATATTAGTGTGTGTATTATGTCGTTGTCCGAATGACCATAAAAGTGAAGTTACTCATAAAATGCAAACATCCCCGCGTTTACGTCGGTTAAACAGTTTATCTTCTATAAAAACTGTTATGACAATATAAATTCGTTTTCTTTCTCGGTCTATGTTGACGCATAAAAATGTAATGTCCTGAATAATAACGATTTCTATTCGATCCTCAATACATACATAGGTATTTTGTTTGAGTCAGGTTGGAATGAGAGTTTGATGTTTTGTTTTACATGTAGTAAGGAAATGACAAATCTTTTTAAAATAAACGAAGCTCTCGTTTACTATATTTGGAATAATGTTTGGTTTGAAATTATCGCGTAACAAAACCTGTCAAGTGCGAGTCAGATTTGTACATGAAGGGAGTGTCTCCGTCTAACCTTTCATGTATTTCGATACAGAACACATTCAAGTATCTATTAATGTCATTACAAAAATCGAGTTGAAAACGCTGAAAAAAAAATTATTTTTTAACTTTTTTTAAGCTATTGCATAGCTTCTATCGCGGGGCTTGAGCGCGGGGACCGAATCCAGAAATTCCGTAACGAAAAAACCTCACGCTCCCCACTCCGCCTACCATGTAGGTTGCCGCTTCGTCTCCGTCGTCCGTTTGCGACGTTGCCGTCCTTCCTTGTTTGCAATAGCTTTACCGCGGCAGTCCCCGAGTGCCACACATCTTTTTTGTATCTTATTTTATAGCGGCAATAGAAATACATCATCTGTATAAAAATCAACTGCCTAGCTATCAGAGTTCATGTAATGACAGCCTGGTGACAGACACACGGACAGTGGAGTCTTAGTAATATAGGGTCCTGTTTTTTATATGGAACCGTTAAATAAAATATTATAATTTTATTCGTAATACATCAAAGGAATAGGTACTCTACCTAACATTCCAATGCATGATATCATCCCGTGACATACAAGAGAGAGAATATTAAAATTATATTTATTTATTAAACGGTTCCATATAAGGAGCGTTCTTACATTACATTGTATGACGACAATAGATCAAAACAATTTCGTATTTTATTGATATACATATTACACATGTTGCCACACTACAAGGCCTTTGGGTACGAAACCCTAAAAATAAACTTACTCAATAGTCCAGCAACTAGAAGAAGTAAGCGGAAGGATTTTTATCTTAATTTATATTGTTAGCTCAACTTTTTTTTATGAAGTTTAAAAACAACTATCTATTAAATAAGTATTCAAACCTATTCAGCTATTTTTTTCGTCTATATCTTCGAGTATGTACATCTGCCTCTGTGGTGTAGTGGTTAGAGCGTTCGGCTTATACCCGGAGGTCGCGGGTTCGATTCCCGGCTAGTGCAACGACTTAGTGTGGTTGTCCTACTTTGGTTAGGACATTGTAGGCTGACCACCTGATTGCCCGATAAGTATGATGATCCGTGCTTCGGAAGGCATGTTAAGCCGTCGGTCCCGGTCACCGTTTTTGAAGTGCGTTACCTAAAACCATGTCAGAGGCCTTTAAGGCGGTTTAAAAACTCTAGCACTAGTGTTAGTTACTAACACACACGATAAGAACAAGTACATCTAAGTTATAAAGACAAAAAAATTAATACCAATATGTAAAACCAAATAATTATTATTATTATTAATAGCCATCAATGTCCCAGTATTGGGCAAAGGCCTCTCTCTCACTACTCCATGACTCTCGATTTTGTGCTATTAATTGCCAGTTCTTATTGTATTTATTAAGGTCGTCGCACCAACGTGTCCGAGGGCGGCCGCGGTGTCGCTTGCCATTTGGGATCCAATTGGTAACCCTTTTTGCCCATTGGTCCTGGCACATCCTGACTACGTGTCCAGCCTAGTCCCACTTCAAATTAGCTGCTTTTTCTGCAACATCTATTATTTTGGTTTTTGAGCGCAGAGTGGTGTTTCGTAAGCGGTCTGAGAGTTTAACCCCGAGTATACTACGCTCCATACTTCGCTGGCAAACCTTCAGCATGTTTTTTTGAACGTCCGTCAAAGCTCAAGTTTGTGCTCCATACGTAAGGATGGTGTGTGTCAAATAATATCTAGGTATAAATTAATTTATATCGGGTCCGGCCGTTAAGCCCACAGTCCGCGAAGAACCCTGCCGTGAGGCATCCGGATTTTAAAATTTGTTTGTTCGCGAAGGCCACGGGCGCGAAACCCCCGTTCTTTTATTTTCTTGCATAAATTTCAAGTGAGTACCGTCAAGAGCAGAAATGTTAGAATTAATTATTATTTACACGCGGGTATTTGTTCGCTTATACAATGTCCTTTTTTATTAAGTACAAATATTTTAAGGGGTGATTCAGTCCATAATTTTAAACAAATTTTCCCAGTAAATTTTTATCGAAATACGAAAAAATAATTTTCATTTTCCATAGTAATGATATCACGTGACTACTTCGATTTCTATGAAAACCTAAATTTTTTTTTCCTATTTCGATATACATTTATTGGGTAAAGTTGTTCAAAATGATGGTCTGATTCACCCCTTACAATATTTGTACTTAACTAGTAGTTTGCCGCGAACTTAAACCTCGCGATTATTTTTCGCAATTCAGTTTCTTAGATAACCCCTAGATGGCGGTATTCAAAGTAAGAACGCGCAATAGTTTCGTTTGCTACATAATCGCGGACATTTTTATTTATATTTCAAAAACTACTGAACCGATTTTAATGCCCAACGAACTTCGTTTCGAATCGTTTCGAAAAATCCGGAGCAGGTAAATTGATTTGGGGTCAAAAATCTAAAACGTATATATCAATATGGGCATATTTCGGGATTCCAAAAAGATTTTCCAGCAATTTCAATATTGTTAGGAACATGAAGGATGTGTATTTTTATTAGCTTACGAAATAATCAATCATTCTTTATACTAAGTTAAAATTAGATATATCATTTAATTATTTGACTTTTATTATATTATTATTATAACACTTTTATTGGCAATAGTACTTGCTCAAATTTTCTTTAAAAAAACATATATTTTACAATCGGGGGCTTAGCGACCGTGGGCTTCGTGGAAAAACAAATTTTAAAATTCGGATACTTCCCGGCCGGGTGCTTCGCGGACTGTGGGCTTAACGGCCGGACCCTTTATATCGACTGTTATGTGATGTGAAGAAGGTTTTATGAAGTAAACTATATATTTTTAGGCAATCTAATACTACAAGTACAATTTAAACACCCCGTAAAATTAGGCAAGATACATTTTTTTTTACCTCACACCTTTCTGTACTTAATTTTTATTATATTATTAAAAAGAGGCATTACCCTTTTTATGTACCTAAACATCTAAATAAAAATTACTTGTAAGCAAAAATGCAATTTAACGCAAATCAAAATAATCATAAACCTATTTGATGACTGCCATTGCTTACTCGATCTCTGAAATGACCATAAGTCAATATTTAAACCTGCTTATGTCATCACTCCCCAGTAGATTCAATATATTTTCATCGGTAAACGTTTGTGAAGTAAATACCGTCGTGCTTTCTCATATCGGATTCATCGAATTCTGCTTATGCTACACATACATAGCTTTATAACAGACTTCGGGAGGAAAATTGTAAAATGCTGCAGATAATTCAGACTTTCAAAGCTTTAACTAGAATCTGTTATTTAAAACATGATTTTATTGTTTTTATGGCCAGTACCCGTTAAAATAATAACATAAAATTGAAACTCTTGAAAGACATATGTAATTCATCACCGTATTTTTTAAGGATACATGCAGATTTTACTTAGTTGAAAAAGAAAATTAAGATTTTTTTTGATAACAAAATCTTCTCCTTATCTTTAAGACTACTAGACTAGACAAGAAACGGCTTAAGTGCCTATATGCTCTATATGCTCATCTTGCCAAAATAAGAATAAATTTGCATTTGTCGAGAGAATCAATAAAGAACTAAGTTTTATATGAATTTCAGACTAAGCCTTTTTAGAGGTATTTTTAAGACAGCGGCATAAGGTTTTATTTTTTACTGTGGAAATTGGGATATTTAAGAAAGGTCGAACTTTCCTTTTAAATAAGAAATTTTATATTATTATATTTTTTTTTATTTATTTATCACAGAATCAACAGCACTTTAAAATATTATTATTTTATCTTATAAACTATAACTTACTGATATATAATCCATTATATTATATTAGATTATATTATGATACCGGGACGTTTTTTATTATGGTTAAAAAAAATATTATTAACAGATAGAATTGTTACAATTCTTAAACCTACCAAAAATGCACAGATGGAATTGGTACAATTACCTATTAAACCTACTAAAAATACTTTTGATTGAATCTCGTATTAACACACTTCAAGTCTCTTGCCTGTTGCGGCCAATTTAATTAAAGCATTAAATTATTTCAATGGTTGACTTTTAGTTTGCATCATGAAAGTCATCGATTCCTTGAATTAATTGTATGGGACAGGAAAGAAACTTGCAAAGTATACATAGACTTTAGAGTACCTCATTTTTGGACGTGATTCTTCTTTAGACAATTTCTTATTATGAGGACATGCGATTTAGACATTGAGCGTTTAATACGTGTTGCTATATAGACTACCTATTTGCGTTTAAAACCATTCGATATTAACTTCGTGAGTTTAAAGATTGGGCCTCAAAAGCCCTCGACCGAATGAGTTAGAGTGCTAGAAGGAAGGCCTTTGCCCAGGAACAGGATAGGCTATAAATAAAAATAGAAAAGAAATTCTACGTTCTAGTCTTTCGGAGTACACTAGCTTCTCTGGCCAAGTAAAGCTTTAGTAGTACAGAGAGGGTCGTGCTCCTGCAGTGGAGACAAAAAGACCTGATGATGATAATGATGATGATGAAGAGTAATAAAACTTTTAAGTATGTTGTGATCGTTAGAAATTCAATTTGGCATATTTGTCTCGTCTACCAAAGAGTATTAAAGGGCTTTGACCTCAACCACTGCTCACGTTTCCGTTTCATTCTGTCGACGGAATCACGTCCCAGTAATGCATTGAATTTGTTGATTGAATTCTCAGTCTGCAAAGGTGATATGATTTGTACGTATGTTATTTTGTATCTGTCTGGTTAAAAAGTAATTGTACCTAGTCTCTGTGAGTTTTGATCGGCGTTTCTTCAAACAGAGATCACTCCGATAGACTAGTAGTTTATTTTCTTTTAAATATCGTGATTTCGGCCTATATAAAACAAAATAGGAACAAAGAACCCCTTCGGCCACTTCCGAAACCAAAGTTCGAAACCGGTTTCTAAATAAGAATTTTTTTTCTTCTTTCGAAATTGGTTTCGGTAAAAGAATAATATTTCTTATCTCGAAATTCGTTTCGAGATAAGAATATTGTTTCGTCTTTCGAAACTATCAAATCTAATTTTATTTCTTCATCTATCTCCATGTTGTTATTGTTCTTTTTAGTTGCTTTTTTGCTATTTACTATCCACTAACACAATATGAAACCTTTTTAATTAAAATGACATATATTGCCATTATCATCAATGATATACGTCAAGTCAATGTCAAGTGCTGATAAAGTACGGAAGTGCAACGAAGCTATTTTAATAGCATTCATTTACGTGGTATTCAGAATTGCAGTACCTATATACAATGGATAAAACACAAATAGAGTTTATAAGTACTAAAAGAGGAGGAGTAGCAGCTCTGTACGAAGGGCGGAAGTACCATAGAAAGAAAATTTACAAAAGCGGCAACGCATTTTATTATTGCGTAAAAGAACATTTGGGATGCAAAGGTAACTTTACTATTAATTCTAAGAATGAAATTATAAAAATAAATCAACACAAGAGTCACTGTAAAGGGGATATTGTTAAAACAGAATATCTTAAAAACATGGATAATTTAAAACAAAAAGTGAGTACTAACTTTGTATCAATAAAAAAACAATATGACGATATGATGGCCGATATGGAAAATTTGGGATATACGGTTATAAGTGATCAATTGCCAAGTTTTAGTAATGTTAAAAGCGGGCTATACAACGAACGCAACAAAGTGTTAGGTGTCAAAAAACAGAGATTTACACTACCTAGCGAAGTAGTTGTTCCCGGAAAATTTGAAAAGTTGATCTTAGCTGATTTCATTGATGACGGCAATCGCATATTAGTATTTTGCACAGCAAATGCAAGACAAAAAATCACAAATTATAAACACATTTACTGCGACGGAACATTTAAATCTTGCCCACGATGTTTTAAACAGTTATATTCTATACACGGCTATGATGAAAATACTCTTTCATTAACCCCTTTAATTTTTGCCTTTCTCGAAAACAAAAAAAAGGAGACATACAAAGTATTATTCCGATTAATAAAATCACAAATTCCATCATTTGAACCAAAGAAGATTACTTTGGATTTTGAGAAAGCAGCAATGCTAGGAATCAGAGATGTCTTTCCAATGATCGAAATAAAGTTATGCTACTTCCATTTTAACAGGGCATTATTCCGAAAGGCAAAGAAACTGAACTTAAACTCCAGTGTCAAAAAGAGACACGTAGCTCGTTGTGCAGGCTTAGCCCGTTTGCCGCAACAGTTTATTACTAAAGGATATAACTATGTTATGAATAAAAGCCCAAATGCCATAGAAGTTCAAAAGTTTAACAAATATTTTAAAAGGCAATGGTTTGAGCAAAACAATTTTCACAAAGTTTGCAGCTGCAGCGAGGAAGAAATTAGAACTACGAACCACTTGGAGGGGTGGCACTCCAAATTAAACAGATTCATTGCGCGTACGAATCCTACATTAGCTCAAGTCCTGGATGTTTTGAAAAATGAAACTGGCGTTTGCAAAAAAGCAACTAAAAAGAACAAAAACTACATGGAGATAGATGAAGAAATAAAATTAGCAATCCAACAGCTTAAAAAAAAAGAAATCACGGTTGGCCATTGCCTTGAAATTATTGCACCGTTTTCATTGCATTATTAAATGTTTTTTATTTTCTATTTGAATTAAATATAAATATTATATATATTAACTTTCAATTCTTACTTCTTATACATCTAAATAGATAGGATTAGATTACGATTTGATAGTTTCGAAGGGTTAGGATCTTTAAGACCACATCTCAATATGACTAGGTAGTGTTTATGACTAAATCGCCATTAGACTAAGTCTCAGTTGGACTAGATCGTGATGGGACAATATAGCGAATAGACCAGATCTCTATTGAACTATTAATCAGTATGACCACATATCGATAAGACATACAGTTGGGTGGAATCATAGTAATGAGTAGTATGCACAACTACGCACAATACTTCATAGATAGTACTGGCCACTCGCTTTGAACATTGATAAACAACATGGAGATAGATGAAGAAATAAAATTAGATTTGATAGTTTCGAAAGACGAAACAATATTCTTATCTCGAAACGAATTTCGAGATAAGAAATATTATTCTTTTACCGAAACCAATTTCGAAAGAAGAAAAAAAATTCTTATTTAGAAACCGGTTTCGAACTTTGGTTTCGGAAGTGGCCGAAGGGCAAAGAACTATCAAGAACAAAAACATATATAAAAACTTGAGAGGTGTCAATGGACATCCGGATGGAACGATGTTCGAGAGAGAGAGAGAGAGACAGGCAGAGATACACGCGCACGCCGCACGGCTTACAACTATAGCAAAAAGTGTCGTTACAACTTTTGGTCTTAATTTTTTCCGTCTAGCCTCTTTTCGCAAAGCGCGATAAGGAACTTCGTTCCAATAAAAAATAAATACAAAGGTTTAATACTCATTTCTTTTGAAATTTAAGTAACTTGTGATACAGATAGTACTTATAGAGCTTTGAAGCGTCCTGTATTGCCATAGTTAATAACATTTAACAGTCCCAAAATATTCAATACATCCTGAAATAAAGTTATAAGTTATCTATATACACCGACAACTTATCTCAAAAAGTAGTTAGAAAGTATGTCGACCTGAGATGATGGCAAAAAAGTCAAGAAACTAGAATGTAAGTAACAAAAAGGCAAAGTTTTTCGAAGAACAAAGTTGACGGAAGTAAACTGGCGCTCGTATTAGGCAAGTCATATTTTATTCAAAAGGTACGAGTATGTATGTATATGCTGTGCAGGCATTTTTTCTTTCTAGTCATTGTATTAGTTATGATATTTTATAGTTATTGGATATAATGACTTGACAGAGAGATCAAATGACAAGGTTTTCTAGATATCTCTTCTTGTGGCCTATGTAGGGTAGCTTTGATGTTGCATTTCTTTTCCTTAACTTAAACTTTCTAAACTCCCACTAAAATTATAAAGCCTTTTCTTATGAAAAGCTGGTTAATAAAAAAATAAATATATAGGGACAAATAACGTTGATTGAGTTAGCCCCAAAGTAAGTTCGAAACTTGTGTTATGGGATACTATCTAAACGATTCTATATTTTATAACAAATACATTAAATAGATAAACATCTAAGCCCCAAGAAAATTTGAAAAAAAAAACAATTTTCAACTTGCCCTTACCAGGGATCGAATCCGGAACCTCTGGGTGGCGGACTAGCATGGTAAACACTACGCCACGGAGGTAGAGGTTAATATTATTATATCGCATGAACAACAAAAAGAGACGATGTTTACGAGTTACTGTGTTAAAACTTCAATGAAAAAGCAAATTCAACTCTAAAATGTTTACTTTGCAATAGAAAAAACTGTAAACAAGTTAATCCCACGAACTACAAGACAGTGTATTTTCACGCCAAAATAAAATTAGTATCACGCGGAAAAATTCATTTCAACAATACAGTGTCTCAACTATGAGTTTATTTAAGGCGGTAGTGTCACAATATACAACGGAAACTGTTCTTTATTGTCTTCGTAGGAGAGCATAAAATCTGTTGGGTGATACGTAACACTATTTCCGTGGTCATTACTCTTTTTCACTGCTATGTTACAAAGAAGCTTGGGGCAAAAGGAGCACAAAAGGTACTGTGACTGATTGTCCTTGAATGTTCGGGAAATGTTTCGTAACTATGCGACGTTTGATGTGTACGGAGATATTATACGATATTTAACTTTCGGTCATGCAAAGTTTCTGTATAGGAAAATCTTTTAAAGATATACTTTTTACAAGAAAAAAAAATTGCAAATTCGTTTATTACTTTTTGTATAGGGTAATAAAAACTACTGATATATACTACGAATACAGTACATCATCAGGTCTTTTTAGTCTCCACTATAGGAGCACGACCCTCTCTGTACTTAGTCAAAGCCATACCTACTTGGTCAGAGTAGCCAGACGATTTGGCCTACACACTCCACGGTGTCCAGACGAGTTGGAAAGGTCCTATTGATGTTTATAAGCTTTGTTTAGCTTGTATTTCCTAAGTGGCCTTCTATGACATCCACGAGAAGACTTGGAGTGGTCCTATTCTACTCTGCCGAAAAGCACACGGCGAGAATACAGTGCAATGCTACAGATTTTAGAAGCGCTGACTTTTTCAAAGTAATTCATAAAAAGTCTACACTTTTAGAAGGACTAACTTATTAAGTGGACTGCATAAGAGAAATTAAAAGGGGTTAAGTATAAAAGGGAGATAATATAAATCACAGAGTCGCCAAAAGCAATTTTAAGTTTGAAAAGGTTCATTGCAATCGTCACTTCTTCAGAAGTAAATAAAACTAAAAATCGGAGCGTATCGGTCGGGTTACACTGCAACGCTTTTATTGAGACTTTGAGAGAAGTTTCTTCGGACCAACTCCGCCGGAGAATAAAGATGGCCTTATACATATAGTTGCTTAATATAGTTCTCGGTCTGTTTGGTGAATCCGGCGTTTTTTTTTTGTTTCTCGTGTGTGTAAGTTAACCATACTGATGTCAGATTTATCAAGCTACTTTAAGGCATCTGACAAAGCTTGAGGACTGCCGTACTATGATGACAGACAGCACTCTCTCTGAAGCACTCTATGTGCTTAAGAAAGCACGTTAGACCGTTGGCCCTGACTGTCATCAGTTTGAGAAAATTTTAAGTCACACAATTGATAACATCCTCCTTTTTTGGAAGTCGGTTAAATCTACAAAAGCTCCATTACAATAAAGTTGTTACAAACAAACAAACATCATATAGACTAAGATAAACATCCAGAAGATGTTTCACAGATATCCCAATTCTCGTACAATTTCCGAAGCGATCCGTGTTGTATTGTTGTCGTTTATCGCTTGTGACTTCAGCGACAATGTACGTTTGAATCCCGTCCGTAGGAGGACAGGTATATTGGCTATTTAAAACAGACTTTAAATTTGTCAGTTCGATAGACTGGATTTAAGGTGATGCATTTGTTGCAAGAGAGTTTTATATTTTTCTAATCCTATAGTTTTATTTGTTCTTTACATAGATACGAACACTATTAAGAACACACATAGATAGTATGACTTCAGAAAAGTCTATATTCTATTCTCAAATAAGCGGCCAAGTGCGAGTCGGACTCGCCCATGAAGGGTTCCGTAGTAGCAAATAACATAATATAAAAATAATATAAAAACATAAAGTCTTGTAGTATGCTTTTTTTAATTTTTATATTTGAGTTGATTGAATAAAAGGTAAATTGCCGTTTATGATGATGACGTATTAAAAAAAAACTACTCACTAGATCTCGTTCAAACCAATTTTTCCTGGTAGTTTTCATGGTAATAAACATCATATATATTTTTTAGTTTTATCATTCTCTTATTTTAAAAGTTACGGGGGGGGACATACACTTTTTTCCACTTTGGAAGTGTCTATCGCGCAAAGTATTCGGTTTAGAAAAAATGCTATTAGAAACCTCAATATCATTTTTGAAGACCTATCCATAGATACCACACACGTATGGGTTTGATAAAAAATAAATTTTTGAGTTTTAGTTCTAAGTATGGGGAACCCCCAAAATTTACTGTTTTTTTTTCTATTTTGGTGTCAAAACCTTAATGCGGTTCACACAATACATCTACTTACCAAGTTTCAACAGTATAGGTCTTATAGTTTCGGAAAAAAGTGGCTGTGACATACGGACGGACAGACAGACAGACAGACAGACATGACGAATCTATAAGGGTTCCGTTTTTGCCATTTGGCTACGGAACCCTAAAAATGCTCTTGGATCGTAATGAGACCAAAAAGATACGCCTAGCCGTCACAGATATACTAAAAGTAGGTTACACTTAGGTAAAGGTTTACCGATACCTAAATATTTTCATTTTTCCGAAGAATGAACCGTATTTTGAACTTCTGCAACAATTTCCGTCTTACTATAAAACGCAGACTAACTTTGTTACTAGGTTTAAACCATTATCCAACCAAATCAAGTTGACATCTAGTAATTGCATTGTGTCATCTGAAAATGTCAACTTTATTTGGTCACATAATGGTTTAAACCCAGTAACAAAGTTAGTCTGCGATTTGTAATAAGACGGTTTACGTCTAAACTTCGTGGATTGAAATGCTATTCAGTATCTCCATTTCGTTAGATCATTAGATATATTTTTAATAGATCAATCTTTCATAAAGATTTTTATTAAAAACATAAGTACAATTATATTGTAATACCTTACACCTTGTCTTTTGTTAAAAATGATAACGACCAACGGCTTATACGTGCCTTCCGAAGCAGGGAGGAACTCGAAAAATCATCACTTGAAATGGATAATTTGTACAGCTTTTATTTCCACACGTGCTTATATACTGGTATATCTTCGTGTTCAAGAAGTATGAACTGTACTTTGGACTTCCACAAAAAATGACGTTTGGACCTCGTCGATACAATTTATGTTATTCCATTTTGTATTAATTAACAGAAATCCAATGTTATCTAGCCTGTTGTTATATCCTGCATGGCAAAGGCCTCCCCCTGTTTCTGCCACTTTTTGAGCAGTCTGCTGTTATCGACATAAGTCGATGACAGCAGACTGCTCGTATTACAAAGAGGGTCCTGCAGTGGAGACAAAAAGACCTGATGATGATGATGAGAATGAGAATAGAGCCACTTCAAGTCCTTCCGTGGATGAATACAAGCTAAAGAAAGCTTATAAACATCAATGAGACTTTTCCAACCCGTCTGGCACGCGAGAAGAGTGTAGGCCAAGTACTCTGGCTGTTTTGGCCAAGTAAGGCCCTGGTAGTACAGAGAGGGTCGTACTCCTCCTGCAGAGGAGACAAAAAGACCTGATGATGACAGTGCCATGCGTGTCTTGACCGGTAAAAAACTGAATCTGAAATAAAGTAAACAAAATTTCACTAGAAACTATTAGCAGATGTGATCTATGCAGGACATCTGTTTAGACATACGGAAGAATTTTTACTTAAATTGAAAAGGAGATGAATTGATATTTTATTTCCTTTTTTCATTTTATTCTCTATAAAAGTGGCATTTAAGTCTCGCAGCCCTGGGCAGGCCTGTCAGGTCTGGGTCACTCCCCATTTAGGTATTTACCATGCGCGCGGCGCGGCGACCACTCCAAAGTTGGAAATTCAGTGTCATGAATCGTTTCTCCAGAATAATAAGAATAAAATTGGCTTGCATTGGATTTCTAGGTATCTAAACGAACAGGTGCTGAGTTCTGACGCGAGCTAAATTTAACCTTATCGCTAACTATATTGAGTAGATATTTCTTTGAGTTTACTTGCTGAGTAAGACTTCTGTATTTTAATTATTAAATTTTGTAATTTGGTACTAGTATTTATAACGTGTCTTTTTTTTTAAATGAAGATTTGTCTGCCCCGTTAGGGTTTAAGAAGTAGTAGGAATTATTGTGCCTCAAGCAATAGTCATGAGCAACTCAATGTGAATATTGTTGAACTGAGTCTGTAGTCCCGATAGTGTAATAAAATTACACCTGATAATAAATAAATACCTAAAATGTTGTTCTTCGTTTTCAATCCAGTGTGAAAGCATTATTGAAGTCAATACTGCATCGATACTGTCAAAGTATATGTCACGTCGAGACTGTTCACAGAAGCTAGATACCAGGTGTTCGGTTCTTGATCTGTCTACGCCGTATCTCTGGATATTCTTCAAGAAGAATTTATTCTGCTCACGTGTCCTAGATATATTTTAAATTTAAATTTTTATTCAAAGTAGTGAAATGGAAAAATATGGTAAACGACTGGTTCATGAATGCTTAATAACAATTTTGAGAGGAAACAATAAGGTACTTACTTATTTAAAACTTAACACATACGTTTTCTATATTGTCATGGATAAACGGGGTAAACCGAGTCAAAGAAAAGCCACGTTTGGCGTGATAGTGTAAGTGAAATAGGAAACAATACATAAATAGGTTCCTTACGATATTTCCTAATTAATATGATTAGGATGTTATCCATTCCTGGATCAGCTTTTACAACCTGAGCCGTAATCATTTTTCAAAAGTAAAAATCGACTTTACCCCCAAAATTCATTTTGATGGAAGCACCAGACAAGCGTGCCCATCAAAACAAAAAAAAAATTAAATCGATCTCGGCGTCTACGGTCAACATAAATAAAAAAAAAAAGAAATAATAACCTCCTCCTTTTTGGATTTGATTAAAAAAGTAGCTTGTACATTGTACACTTTTTGGCTTTTTTTTTCTCCCAGACTGAGTACGGAAGAAATTGGATGAAAGAAAAGCATATTACTACAATTACTTAAAAAATAATTAAATTGAACCAAAGATATTGTGATCCAAAACTTATCCAATAGTATTTAAACTCAAAAGGGCCGCCTCCACTTTCTTCCCATTTGTCGCATAATTGGTTTGAGAAATTCCCTAAGGATTGATGGATTGTTTCCTACAAGTTTGTCTTCGGCAAATTGTTAATTATGCTAATTCCTGGGTCGACAATTCGATTCCAACGGGATAAACTTTGCGCACGACTAAAATATTAATTTTCGAGTAATTTTCTTAATAACATTCCATCAGCGCTGGTTATTTCTACACTCGTGTTGCTTAAGAAAATTACTCGGAAGCTGTATTTTATTGTTGTTGCAATTGTTATTATGAACACAAATGTGAAATAATGAAATTGTAGACGAATTATTCTAAAAACTGTATCATGTATGTAATTATATATTATAGCTTGTTATCTTACCGAATGGTGCCGGATAGATGGGCCCACATAAAAACCATGTAGATTCCAGGAGACGAGAAACGATCAAGGAGATGGCCTGAAATGAGATGGAGTAAAGAACTGTTTGCGTTTGACAAGAATTGGAAAGAAGTAGCGAATAGATGTGTTGATGAATTATGAAAATAATGAATCTGTTAGATTATGAAAAAAGTGAATCTTTATCAGCTTTGGCTACATTTGATAGCATAATCCTACTTGGTTATTTTAATATAAATATTTTAGATACTTCCAAGCATAGCACAAAAAACCTATTAGATCTGCTCAACTATATGAATTCAACTCAATATGTAACAGAACCCACTCACTTTACTGATAACAGCGCTACATTGATTGATGTAGTTTGCTCCAACTTACCACTTTCTAATTTAACTGTTGATTATATACCAGATCTTAGTTATGTAAATAGACAAGGATGTAAATAGTATGGTTAACATATTTAATACACATATTTAATATGCATGCACCCTTAAAACGTATTCAAATCAAGGAACATTGTCATTCTTAGATCACATATACTGTCAAAGAAATTATAAAATTGCGTGATAAAGCTCATGCTAGAAGTAGAGTAACTAAGATGCGCACAAAAAGTACTACAAAGAATTAAAAGCTATTGTCTCCACTGCAATTTATAGATAAAAGACAGCGTATTTTAAACAAAACGTCAATATACACATAAAAATCCTCGCACTTTGTCGAAAAATATTTAAAAAAATGTAGATGATTTCAAAAAGAAAGATTTTGAATTACCTCCACACTTAAATAAAGCTGACTGTTTAAATCTACATTTTTTAAATTTTCCAGGTAATAACCAAGCTGACGTAACGTTAGTTAATCATTTTAAGACAAATAGATTTAACTCTTCTACATTGAAGTGGAAGTTTTTAAAATTATTAGTTCTATAAAATCAAATGCGCAGGGGGCAGATAACATTACATTAGATATGATTATGCTTACTTTACCGCATACCTTGTCTTTAATTACGTGCATTGTAAATAAGTGTATTGAAACCGGCGTATTTCTAGATGAATGGAAAAGACCGATTCCAAAATCGCAAAATTTAAAAAAACCTTTAAAGATTTTCGTCCCGTCAATATTCTCCCATTCTTGTCAAAAATTGTCAAAAAAGTTGTGAGTATTCAAATGACTATTATTTAGAATCTAATAATATTCTTCCTAAGAAACAGTCCTTTTTTAGAAAGGCCCGCGGCACTGCCACTGCTTTAATGGATGTAGTCGATGATATTTTAGAGGCACAGGACAACGGAAATGCTACCATAATTACATTACTAGACTTTACACGAGCATTTGAGACTATCAACATCGCACTCCTTTTGGCTAAGCTTTCATTTTACGGTTTCGACCATAACGCTATGCAATGGCTTACCAGTTATCTAACTGGTAGGTCGCAGTATGTTGAGACTCGTGATGATTGTGGCAATGTCTTAATCTCAGACTCATATTTAGTAGCTAGGGGAGTACCACAAGGCTCAATATTGGGACCTATCCTTTTTATTTTATATACATCTTATATTATCAATTCCATTGAAAACTGTGAATATCATCTTTACGCAAATGACTTACAAATTTATTTATCAATCAAACCGGATACAGCTAATACAACTGCAGTGGTAAAAAGACTAAATAGGGACCTCAATCGTATATCCCATTGGTGCGATAAAAATAACTTAGTAATAAATCCCGATGAACCAAAGTATATGTTCTTTGGATCTACAAATGCATTAGTAATATTATATTATTCCAAAAGCCTCAGCTTTTCATTTCCGGTAACAATATTGAACAAGTACCACAGGCACGTAATCTAGATCTTTTAATGGACGAACACTTGCGATTCGAAGAACACATCTCAACCATTATGCAAAATTGCTTTTATAGGCTAAAAGTTCTATAACATATACGAGATTATTTAAATGTTGACACGCGGATTCAACTATGTGAAACGCTAATCTTATCTAAACTTACATACGCTGATACTGTGTTTGGAGAATGATTATTAGCGCGACCAAGAACAATGATTCAGCGTATACAGAATGCATATGCTCGGTTTTGTTTTGTTATTCCTCTTCTCTCTCACGTAATTTTTTGAATAATAATGGCTTGTTGAACATGTCATTTCGAAGTAAATTACATTTTGCTTCGCTACTTTTTGGTGTACTGCATACCGAACAACCCTTAATTTGTTCTATTGGAACTTTTAAGAAAAAATACAAAAACCATCTCCTGAAAATCCAATTGTTTAATCATCGGTAGATAGTAATTCTCGGAAATAGTTTACATAACATATTTTCGACTTGATCATTGTCAATGGATATCAGGTAGTACTTTTTCTCTTATCTTGTGGTACCACGGAAGACTAGCGGCATGATGTAAAAATACATTATTGCCATATGTATGCTAAATGGTGTCATTTTGGTGTAAAAATTGTTTTAATTATTATGGATAATGTAACTCCTGTTTTGCACCAAATAAAGTATTTTTCTTTCTTTTTTTTCGTAGATGGAAACAACAAGGGAAGGCTTTAGCCCAACTATGGGACATAAACAGCTATTAAAAATATTGTTGTTATTGTTATCTATGTTTATTTTGAATAATAAGCACAGATTATTAAAAAGTTACTTATATAAGTTTATTGATATTTATTTTATTTGAGTAAATGTAGTTATGTTTAATTATATCTTATGTTATTATTAGTTACATATTTTTCACCTCCTTCTAAACATTTCTCGGTGATCAAGTAGGTATCAACCTACTTGGTGATCAAGTAGGTTGATTGGTAGATAAAGCTGTCTGCCTATAACATGTCCAGAGGAGCTCGGTAGGTCGGCGGTAGTGCGCATTACTAGCACTTTCGCAAGTTAAGCGATACCGGGCGTGGTCCACACTGGGATGAGTGACCACAAGTGGCATAAAAATCTCTCGAGCTTTCTCTTGCTTCGTAAGGCACGTATAAATCGTTGGTTCCGGCTGTCATCATTGTATGGCAGTCGTAAAGCTATGTCAGATGCCTTTAGGCAGCTTAGCAACTCTGGCACTAGTGTTGACCACTTACACACATCAAAAGCTTGTAACAAAGTAAAATCAATACATAAAATTTGGGTTGTTTGGCGTCTTTTTACATTATACTACTAAAGTTCTAATATTCTTTTGCTAAGACGCAATAAATCTCAATTTGTTATACTCACTTGCCTGAACTGCGAAAACAAAGGCTTTCATCCAAAAACAAACAAAATATTAGTAAAGACAGACATATGTATTCTTAGAGGGTAAATGTAAGGGGAAAGATCCATTATTTTATGCTATAAAGCTTTAGCACAATAAGCCGATAAAAAACAGGCTCATCTTTGTTTTTTCTTACAAAACACTTTTTTATTAGTCGTTTTTTTCTTCGCTACATGTATGTTTACGTGATAAATAAAATATTAGATCATAAATCATCTAGTACAGTATTCTATATTACTATAAATCCCTTCCAATCAAAACTTGGGCTGCAATAAATTATAGTTTTTGTACCTAATTAGGTTTTGTTTTATTTTATTTTATTAAAATAAATGTGCCCCGTTGTAACGTGCCAAAAATGCTGGCAGCATTGACACGTTGTATGACAATGCTGATCTTTTGAGCCAGATAAAGGCCGGCCCTCTGGCCAACACCTAAAAACATTTATTACTGATATCAATTATACTTTAATTGTAACGTCTTACGTGCGTCCTCCTGCTCGTAAAATGCTATCCATTTATCATATTTTTTAGTCTCTTCCTACACCTGTGGGAAACAGGCGTGATATTACGTATGTATATAATATCTGTTTTAAAACTTTTACCAACGTAAAATACAACTAGAAATAAAATATTCCAGATATTCCATATTCTACTCACTTTTTCAAATCCCTAGGCTGAGCTGAGATGCCCATTCATTTGTCTTTATCCCTTCCAGTCAAACCATATCCTTATCGGCGTAGACAAACGTTGCAGTAAATTACACAATATTAAATTTTTAATTTATTCTCGTCAGCCACTAGTATGTCCTACTGGTGGAAAAATGCTTTGCACATATTGTAGTGTATCTGTCTTTAAACTTTTACCATCCTAAACAATAAAAGTACAGTTAAAATATTCCGAAAATTCCATATTTCAGTCACTTATTTAGGTGTTCCTTTACCGCCAATACCAGACACAATAGCAAGACAATGAACGTGGATATTTATTAATGTCGTCCGGGTCTTTACCAGTTAAATCCCTAGGCTGAGATATTCATTTGTCTTTATCCCTTCCAGTCAAACCATATCCTTATCGGCGTTGACAAACGTTGCAGTAAACTTACACAATATTAAATTTTTAATCTATTCTCGTCAGCCACTAGTATGTCCTACTGCTGGAAAAATACTACTTCTACTTACTTACTTCTATCCTAAATAATAATAGTACAGTTAAATATACCGGAAATTCCATATTTCAGTCACTTTTTTAATCCCTAGGCTGAGTTAGGCGCACATTTGTTTATCCCTTCCATTCAAACCATATCCTCACTGGCGTTGACAAACATTACTGTAAATTACACAATATTTGTAATCTCTTGTCTTCTTATTAGTTTTTAATGCTTTGCACATATTGTAGTGTATCTGTCTTTAAACTTTTACCATCCTATAAATAATAGTACAGTTAAAATATTCCAGAAATTCCATATTCCACTCACTCGTTCAAATCCCTGAGATTGCCCCACATTTGTCTATATCCCTTCCAGTCGGAACGAATCCTCGGTTGCAGTAAATTACGCAGTATTCCTTATCCCGCCTCTGATAACACCGCTCCTACAGATATTAATCATTCTCTTCGCATTGGATTTATTATTTTTCCCTCGCTACACAAGTATCATTGAATTTAATGGCGCATTTTTATCTGAATGAAGCTGCGAGATTGTTTTGATAGGGTGAGATATAATGAGAGAAATAATAATAACCTTGGAAAATCAAAATGCTACCTTTAATATTACTTGTACCTTTTTATTTTTGTGGTGTTGGTCCAGCGGTTTAGGCACCAGGTGTGCGTCTATGAGGCATGAGTTCTATTTTCACTATACAGGCTGACAGGTAAACGTTACATATTGAAAGGGGGCACTGAGTACTCGATTGTCGTTCAAAATATAAAAAAATGTGTTTATAAATTGAAGTCAAAGTCATATTATTTATTGAATGTAGGATATATTTATCTCTTATTGAAGGTATTTTTTCTAAATATTATTTTAGTGTGGATCAGCCAGAAGACTTGGCTAACACTCTCCTTGCTGGCAGACGGGTTGGAGAGGTCTCATTGATGTTAATATGCTTTGTTAAGCTTGTATTTCCTAAGTCGAACTCTACGACATCCACGGGAGGACTTGGAGTGGCTCTAATCTACTCTGCTGGAAACAACACGGTATTTAACTATTATTTGATGACCCACAAAAATTAGTTTTGTGGTGCATTTCAGTTGAATAATACATATAAGAATAAGAATAATAAAATAAGTATAAAAAGGTATATTTGATGAATTTTTGCGTTGAGAAAAAATGTGCATTTAATGGTGATGTACCTATGTATATTAAAGTTTTTGTGAGTGTGAATAAATTTTAGTGAGTTGGATTTTCTTAAAAACTTTTGTTCATCCCATTTCACATTTTTCCCATTCTTTCGAGGGCTTTTCGGTCTGCGCAGGAAATGCTTCTTGCATTTTTCTCTCTAAGATCAGAAGACTTTCTCTTATTGTACTACTTAATGAATCATATGTTAATGAAATTAGCTCAGTTCATTAGTGACATCAACAAACTAAATTCTGGTTAATCTACTAGACATAAAACCCAATTAGCCGAGAGCTTATTACGACATAACTAAATATCTGGGGATTTCCTGCTTTTAATGACTTTAATCCATTGCAATGCCACTGTTTTCCCGGAAAACTAGCATTGGAGTCATAAAAAACCTGTTAGTTTTCAGCTGAAAAATCTAATTACCTGCAATAACTCAGGTAACCCTGAGTTATTGCAGGTAATTAGATTTTTCTATTAATTAAACTTTATTACTAAAACGATACAAGCGCACTGAATGCCGAAGGCCTTGTTGCCAGTCAGGTGGTGCTAATAAAAACAAATTTTGGGTGAAAGTAGGTACTAATAGAAGAAATCATACTATATTCTATAACTCTAAAGTATGGGGTCCTGTTGTTTGACCAAAAGTCATTTGGCAAAATTACACTTGACAAACAACGTTTAGCATAAATGGTTTCGCCAATTGATCATTTTACTACTAATCATTTTACCATTGAGTCACTTTACCAAATGATCAACACTTAAATTTACATTTTACAAATAATTATTTCACAAATGAACATTTAGCAACTGAGTTATGAGACAAAACTACTATTGGTCTAGAAACATTTGATAAAATGGTATAATAAATATGGTTTGGGTCAAGACACGAGCAAGCGATTAAGGCTTAGAGCAAAAGTAACAAAGACACAAAAACTACTTTGCCGTGGAGTGTAGGTCAGGTTCGCTAGGTTTCCTGTGACCAAGACACGAGCGAGCGAGCGAGCGACTCAAGCTTAGGGCGAAAATAACAGAGACACAAAAACCACTTTGCCGTGGAGTGTAGGTTAGGTTCGTTAGGTTTCCTGCGACCAAGACACGAGCGAGCGACTTAAGCTTAGGGCGAAAGTAACACAGTCACAAAATCCACTTTGCCGTGGAGTGGAGTGTAGGTTATGTTCGTTAGGTTTCCTGTGACCGAGACATGAGCGAGCGAGCGACTCAAGCTTTGGGCGAAAGTAACACAGACACAAAAACCAGTTTGCCGTGGAGTGTAGGTGTAGGTGTAGGTGAGGTTCGTTACGTTTTCTGTATAGCAAAGGAATTTATTGCTTTTTTCATTATCGTATGTTCGAAATTAGGACACATGATAATTATGGGAAAAAAGAATAGACATTTTGAATATTATGGACCATAATATTTATAGCAAAAAAGGTATGCACATTGTATTTCGAGATCACAACTTTCGGGCACGTGATATTATGTTAGGGCAAGGCATCATTCGGACATATGCATATTATTATGCATATTATGGAAAAAATAATATGAGATCTTAAATTATGGATATTAAATTTATGAGACAACATAGGGAACCATTAAATCGTGATGTTTAAAAAATGAAGTACTTTTAATGAAATAACATTTTGTTAAATGACATTTGGACAAATACTTAATTTGCTGAACATATTATTTGGTGAAATGATAAAAAGTCAATTGACATTTTATTATTTAACACATTTAACAAGTGTAGTGTTTGTTAATGGATCATTTGCTAAGTGACTTTTTGTAAGATGATACTTTTGTGAAATGTATCGTTTGCCAAATGAACATTTGGTGAAACAACTGGTGAACATTAGTAATTCCTAAAATATACATAAATATAATCATTTAAATATATTACAATATATGACAACCTCCGTGGCGTAGTGGTCCCCATGCTAGTCCACCAACCAGAGGTTCCGGGTTCGATCCCCGGTCAGGGCAAGTGTAATAAACATCCAATACCCATTTCTGGGTATTAGATGTTTATCTGTATTTGTTATAAAATATAGTCAAGTCAGGTCGTTAACTTACATTGGGGCTAACCATGGAATTGTATGGAGCTAGCTCAATCTGTGTGATTTGTCCCTATATATTTATTATTTATTAACTGACAATGTCTCAATGAAGCCGAACGTGATGTAATGGTTGCTTCTAATCGGCTTTGTACTTCCAAATACTGCCGAACTGACCCGCTTATATGTGTAGCAAGCCTTATCAGGCCAACCAACTCCTCGAAATAGGTCGATAGTAAAATATACACCAAACTAAGTAAACCACCATATTAAAGATCATAGTAAGTTGTAAAACTCCTAGGATTCCAAACCAATTCACATTTATCTACTCGCTATAAAAAACTTATAAAAACTATCAGATTGACTTTACACTTTTTCAGATCAGCTTGCAAACTGTTTGTCTGTACATAAAGTAGTGTAAAACTTTGCCAATATTCAGAAATAGTCGGTTTCCTGTTTCAAGTTTTAATGAGGAAAGAAATACGGTTATCTGCAGGAAATCCCAGGTCATATTTAAAGTACTTGGTGTTTGATATTGAGAGTTACGAGCCTGCGCAGACGAGGGAATTTTGTCCACGGACTTTTTTGTCTCCTAAAATAGAACGCTTACAACTGTATCAAATAACGCGAACGAGGGATTAAAAGTAACGCGTAGAAAAAGTCCCCCGAATAACCGAGGACATGCAGGGAGCGGACCGGACAAAAGTACGGAAAAAAATAGAACTCGTGTGACTAGGCGAAGCAACGCACATGGCGGACTTTAGTCCGCGTTGTGCGCTCAAGAGTGACGTACGTATGCACGACAATACGTGTGCGTTGAGTTCGCGGTAAATCCGCGGCGGACTTTTTATTCGCGGAGCGTACTTTTTTCTCCGCCGCGGAGTAAACTCCGTCGTCTGCGCAGGCCTTTAGGGTTTTATTAATGTTGCATTGACATTACCAACTGAATATAAAAAAATAACTACAATCTGAATTTCTTTGTGAGTTAAGCTGTTGATACAGCAGACAAGCAACGGGATATTTAGGCACAAGTACCTATATACCTATAACTTTAAAAAAGGTAAATTCGTGAACGTGAATTGTATGCAACATTCTAAAATATTAGTTCGAAATGGTATTTTTATAGTAATATGTGGTAAGCGGTGTTAAAAACACAATATTTTACAACTTACTAATGTTTAGTAAACATATTTATTGTGTTTTGGTTTGTTTACCCGTGGTTAACCCCAATAAAGAAAAGAAAAAGAAAAACTGGAAATGCAAGAATTCAGAACAGTGTGATGATTTTTGTTCATATTCCATTCATATGGTCACAATCAATGTTACCAAAAGAGAAACAGGTTCTAAAATCTACATTATTTCACGATTGACAGACTTATTTAGCTTCCGAATACCTACTCGTTTATCCGCGACTCGATTAAGTTTAAATAAAATCGTATAAAAGGATCTTCGGATCCGGATAAGATTGATGCCCAGATTCTGAGTGGATCATTATCGATACTGGTGTTCAGGGTGACGTAATCGATGACGCCGTCCTTCCGATTCGATTAGACGAGATATCGATTGTAGAGGTCACTTGACGCGACGTGAGTGACATTTAGTGGCGGTTGTTAATCGAATCTCATGGTTGTACGAGCACCTTTAGGTGTTACCATAAGATTGATTTAAGGTCAGAACTGTCTAAATATCAGTAGTAGAAATAGTGGCTAGAGCGAGAGAGCGACGGAACCCCTGAGCACCGGCCATGCTGTAGAGTTCCGTCGCTCTCTCTCGCTCTAGCATATGACGGTTCTGAGCCACAGAAAAGGATAGCAGTGTGTTCCGTGCTGACAGTTGTAGCCAAACCCTTAGGGACTGGCAGCGCGTCCGTGAGGCACGAGTTCAATCCTTAGGCCGTCTAATGACACATGAATATAACTCAAATTGCTTTTCCCGAAGTCCAGTCGGGACGAGTGCCGCGCGGGCGCAAGGCAATAACTTGTGTGCGAGATCATACTATAGGCGCGACTTATACCTCTGTGTTTGAACTAATGTAAGTATGGTTATTTTTAACTACCACCACATAGTTCCGGTGAAGAAAACATTGTGAGCAAACCTCCATACTAGTTCACAAGTGTGTAATAATGATTGTTATTGATAGTCACGTCAATAATAATTGAATTTGACACCAGTAAAACAATTAACTGGCTAAGATGTATACCTGGGGTTATTAAAATGGATAAGATCTGGAATGAGTATATTAGAGGGAGTTTAAAAGTGCCGCCAATAGTTAACAAATTAAAAAGCTTTCACCTGACCAGGTGTGGCCACATAATGAGAAGGAATTCCGAACACTTGGCAAAAAAATGGTCGACTTGAAAGTAGATGGGTATAGAGGAATAAAAAGGCCGGGAAAGACGTGCATTACAGGGCGTTAGCGCAGATATGGCGAAGGACATAAAATTATAAAGAGAGTTGACAGAGAGCCGACCGCAAATAGAGAAAAGGTGAAGATAAGAAGAAGACTATTTGCTTTCTATACATTAGGTGAAGGAAAACATCTTTAGAAACCTGCACACTAATGATATTAATTTGAAAGTAAAATTTTTCTTCTCTAGAATGGATTCTAGAGATTCTGAAACTCAATTTCAATATTTTTTTGCTATACTTTAAGACCTTTCTCCGTGAAAGTATTTTAATGTCATAAAACTCGTGAATTGATAATTTTTTGTTCATTGAATGCTATATTAAAACGTATATTTTTGAAACATCTTGCATTCTAAATAATTTTACTTTTAGGTGGATTATTGCTTAAAATTATTAAACATTGATTTACGAAGCTGAACAATAGACATGTCAAAAAATTGGTGAGTGATATTGTAAACATTACATTGTTACAATACCCCCTTTTCCAAGAAAAGGATTTTACGTTGTAAATAAGAAACAGTTTTCTGCTCAACTAATATACACTCATTCAGACATAAAATCAAAATCACACCTACAAAATTTGCCTGGCTGAAACTGGCTCAAACTGGCTAGTGGCTGCATTCAGGTAAAATCACAGGGTAAAATTGAGAGAACGTTGTCTGTGGATTACCTAGGCAAATCCAATTGACAATCGTGACGTCAGTTTTGGATTTAACCCAATTCAAATGTAACAAAGAATTTTTTATTCCCTTTGTACACAATCAACATCATCAACTTTCAAAAATTCATTTCTGCGCAATATTCGAATAAAAATATTTTTCACAATACAGAGACTTTATTGCACAAAATAAATAAATATTTACATAGGGCACAATAATTATATAACTAAAAACCCCGGTGCTAGAGAGCCCTTAAAGAGATCTCTCCAAGACTGATCTGCGCCGCTGGTGACAAGAGGGCTGGCTGTTTTTTCGCACAACGAATCAGTATTGCGATCCAACGCGGAAATGCGGCCAGCGTTCTTGGCACTATGCCACATGGGCAAGATTTTTTAGACAAAATTAGTAGTCTTTTTTCTGTATGTATATTTGTAAATATGTATTTTTTTTATCCTTCTTATTTCCTTAAATAAATAGACTAAAAACTAAATAACCTACCTAAATTATAAAACTATAAACTAAAATAATCTAATAAAAATAATAATGACATAAACTATTCACAAAGATTGTTTCGTAAAAATATAGCTCCCTGGTTTATTTTTAGAGCTCCATTCATTACTTTTTTATTTAGTTAAGTCCTTCGTTTTTATTCTAACAATTTAACACAAAAATTATTTGTAGAATTTTTTTTTTATTTTTATTGAAAAGCTTTCCATTTATATTTAGGTTTAATTCGTTTCAGTAAATTTGGAAAGTTTAACTTTTTCATACTAAGACACATAAAGTGATCAATGAATGAAAGCTACTTTTACTGTGCTGACCTAGAGTAGGGTAGCAAACGGACGACACATATGGAATAGTAGGAAGCATAGAACTAGTTTTTTTTTAACTGAAATCTTTGGTAGCAAGTCTTCGAGTCAGGCTCTTTTATGTCAAAATGAAGCACAAGGGTTTATCTACACTAATATTATAAAGAGGAAAGATTTGTTTGTTTGTTTGTTTGATTGTATTGAATAGGCTCCGAAACTACTGGATCGATTTTAAAAATTCTTTCACTGTTGGATAGGTATGTTATCCCTGAGTGACATAGGCTATGTATGTACCACGGGCGAAGCCGGGATGGACTGCTAGTTATTTATAAAAGAAATTGAAATTTCAGGCAGCTATTCGTATTCTATACTTTTTAGGTTTACTCCTTTTTACCATGATCATCAAGACAAATAAAACGAGTCCTACTTAATGAGGTTATTTTGTTTTATAACTGAGTCTGGTCGAATACCTCCCGGTTCCATCATCAGAACAGCTCATTGACTTTATAGTATTGTATTGTCGTCCGACTTACATAAGTTTTCCAAATTTCATTTTCGGTTGGGGATAACTGGTTGAAAATTGAGTTGTAATATTCGACCTTAACAAACATACATACAAGATACAGAAACACACATACATACCTACAAGTTAAATAAAAGCTGTGCCATGAATAAATATATATACTGAACTGGGTTTCTTTCGGCGTAATCTTCCCAGCAGTGGTCGTTCCGAAACGCTAGTAGTTTTTAGCTTTTGCACTAAAATAATATTTAAAAAAATGACCTTCATAGATATAAATTTATCCTACATTAAATAAAAAATTTTGACTTGGCTTTGACTTTGATTTTAAATAAATAATTGCTTAAACCCGTAAAAATATTCAGTTTTACCCAACGATTAACAAATCGCGCCTCAATAGAATTTATTAAGATTATTAAAACCCTCCCTGAATAAAGATTGAGTTGGAAGTTTGTTTTCATCTCTGAAATTATTTGGCGCGAAATCGTCCAAATAATAATTGACAATTAGTAACTTAAATTAAAGGGGTAATCATGGAGTTCCGTTGTGAACTAAATTAGGCGTGATATTAAACAGGGTGTGGTTAGGGACGCTTTCCTGGTAACCGCAAATGAAACTTATTTAGACCTTCCCCTTGATAAAGTACAACTTGATTTAATTGTTTATTGTACATTTACAGCTTCATAAAAAAATCTGCCTTCGTAAATACATCATACAGTGGTAATCGACCAATTTAAAGAGTGCAGGCTTTTAATAAATTTTATAGATAAATAAGTGTTTCAAAAAACAGTAGAATTGTACAAAGAATCCCTAACAAATTTTTTTAAATTTTTTTCAATGATTTATTTAGCTTACTTAAATCTCACTGGGTCACAAAAAATTTCTTATTAATTCGAATATTTTTTGGATTCTGGATCAGTGAACGACTGAATAATAAATACCTACTAGTTTTGCATCAAAAAAATCTTAATTTTTTTTAAAGGTAGCCCGCCGAGCATATTTCAGCAGAATAGTTCTCGAATGGTCATTTTCCACTACAACATTAAATCACATTGTACTTGTTATGAAAGTATTTTAGGACGAAGTTCCTTTTCGGACTTTGCAGATGGGGCTAGGCGAACAAAAGTGTAAGATTTTTCGGTCACTGTTTTCCGTCACGAACTTTTAAAAGGACTTTTTTAGAGGCTTTTTGAAACTTGGTTCCACGACACTTAGTTTTGTTTTTTCGTGTTTACGTCATTTATACAGCTTTACGACGAGGATACCAGTTGTACGGCGCAGGCTTCGGTTTTCACCTAGCTCCACGCCCGCGCCATACATGAAGAGATGTTGATGTTGAGGATGTAAGATGTTGGTTATAAGACACAAGACCACGTCACGTAGAAACTGTTTATTGTTACTGTTACATGTTGTAGTAGGGTGTGACGGGTCCTTTCTCGATCGCTGTTCGATAGTATCTCAATTGTTTGTTATACATAGATGTAAAACATAAAGTAAAAATAGCTGATACGCGACCTACATAATGTGTGTGGCCGCGTGCAGCCGAAATGTGCGAGCATTGCTCGAACTAGTACGAATACGAACCCTTGCCATTTGGGCTACCTACCAACCATGGTATAATAATATACTGCGCCAGGTATGGCATTCCGACATATAGTGGTCACGTGGGTGACACGAGTCTACGTCTCTGCCACTCAGTGTTACCGGTACTGTAAAATCAAACACCCCAACTTTCATTATTAACGTATATCTGAATCGGATTATACCATGTCCATTTTTACAAATAACCTATTTATGAAAAAATAAGTTAGACTTGTTAATGAATAACAAGTATAACCAAATTTTTTATGCATTAAAATATTTACTGTCATGAATAATGGCAGGCAATCGTTCCCTAAATCTTAACTTAGTCACATTAAAGTGACAACTCTGTGGTGACGTATGCTCGTGTCACTGCCGGAATAGCAGACCTGTTTTTTTGGATCATGCTACCAACTAAAAATCATCCACCAGGCCTCACAATACGAGGACAAAATATGAGCCACACCGATAACAAACCAATATATTTCGGTCCAATGACGCTATTCCTCCCCAACAAGGTTTACGTCGGACAAAACTTGCCTCATCAACACAAGTACTTGAAGGGAGGATTCAATTGTTCCCAACCTTTTCAAGTTTTCCAATTATACAAACTTGTGTACGTGTTTCGGTAGCTTGCGGTGGAGATAAGACCGCATATGTGTTGAGATTCATCTAAGGGTTCATATGTGAACTTGTATAATTTTGAAGAACATATACAGAAATGAACGAGAGACAGTGATATTTTCTATGACGCCTTGTGGAATGAATAAATAGAATAAATAATTAAATAAATATATAGGGACAAATTACACTAATTGAGCTAGCCCCAAAGTAAGTTCGAGACTTGTGTTATGGGATACTAACTCAACGATACTATATTTTATAACAAATACATATATAGAGAAACATCCAAGAACCAGGACAATTTAAAAAAGGCCATTTTCCAACTTGCCCTGACCGGGAATCGAACCCGGGACCTCTGGGTGGCGGACTAGCATGGTGACCACTACGCCACGGAGGTCGTCATTTCAAATAAGATCATTTCTTCTTGTGAAGTCGCAAGCAGTTCCGGCGACCGCTTGCGACCCTGTTTGGTGTGAGGAGGTGACAATCGGGTACATCACTGCGTTGAAAATTTAATTATTACAGTACGGTTCATAAAAAAGTCACAAAATAATGTCACTTTCATTGATCATATCCATTTTCAACATAATTCAGAAAAGCATGACGTCATGCTTTTGTATTTCATAGTAGGTAAGTAAATTTTATAGAAAATGTTTGTACCTATTGACGTTTAGAAAAAAGCGTCTGATTTGACATCTTGTCATCTAGCGGAATTGCCAAAGGTCACGAATTGTCACGAAAAGGACGATTCGCGACACTGGTCGACGACTAGTGACGTGAACTGCCCTGGCATACTGTCGCTCATCTAGAAGAGTCCTAAAAGCGCAAATACAACGTGGAAGGGACATACATACCCGTAATAAATCGGGTTAAAACCATGGGCTTTACTATTCTACTATGGTATAATAATAATAAAATAAAAGTCAAAAACCATAAGAAAATTTCGATATTTCCATATGAACTACCCGGGCGGCTGCACACTTTGGTATGGAAGTGCCGTCTTTTTTTTAATTATTCACTATTATTGTAATTTCATTATACTATAGTGATCTAGTATAGCACGTCGTTTAATTTATTACGAGTATATTATGTTAAGGTTACTGATTCCTAGAGATGGTTGACGTCAGGTATATAAGGCGGCTTTTATTGAAAAGCACAACCTAGAGTGCCAATTTTGAAACGTGGTTTTTTCCATAAAAAACGTTTCTTTAGTGACACCGTGTTTTAAAAATGGGTCCACTAGAAACAGATAACTTTTACGATGAAAAAGAAAGGGCAAAACATCTGTGACAGCGATGTTCACAAACTTGTTCAATTTTGAAGATTTGGATGAACACATGTAAGGATGACTGCTGTTTTGAACAATATATGACAGAATTCAACAACAAGGACAGTTTTTGTTAATATTGATAAAACTAAGGATCGTTCTAAGAAATTTGACCTACTACGGGTTCTAAGAATACATAGACTAGATTTCCTCGTATATAAAGTGTGACGATTATGAGATGACGTGTCTGCAGACCGAAATAGCTTCCGGCCATTTTAGGCCATCAGGGTGCATAGACGTTATAAATTTAGACCTGTCTTTTTATTACTATTTTTCAAGTAAATTGCAAAGTTCTAAATAAGTTATAAGTACTGTAACAAAATGGAATTATGCGCACTTTATATAAATGAACGATATGTTTAGTAGAAGGTTAATTATTATTTAAAAGAAAACTTCACGACTAAACAATGTATAACACAGGTGTATAATCAAGCATTACACTCTATTTAAACCATCTGATTATAATGTTTTTTTTTTTAAATTCAATATTTAATAAATTAACCTTAACAAAGAAATTAAAAAATAAAACATGTAGTACTCAGAGTACACTAGTGATACTGCTATAGCACAGAATAAGTACTAATACTCACGTACAGAAGTATTACAGAGCAAAGAAATTCAAAAAATATCTACTAAAAGTCGTTAGCGATATGGTTTAATTTACCATGTCAGGACTCGGCACCTTTCCGTTTAGATACATAAAAGTGCATTGCAAGCCAATTTCATCCTTATTATATTACTCTAGATAAACGATTGGCAGTGACACAAGCCTGGCTATTATTCTGTACCTATACACAGTTATTCTCTATTTCTGTAGCAACTACAGTTATTCTCGTTTCTTTTTTCATAATCAATATCAAGCTCATTCCACAGACTATTTTAAGACGTTAAGACAATGTTAAAACAAATGTCTTGAAGATCTACATTTAAGGCATATCTAAATGTTCATAGGTCTACCAGTTATCTGGCTAGCAATTTGCAAGAGGGTGCCCGGACCTTTGACAAGTAAATTGCAACCTCGAAATAGATTAAACGGAATAACGTTCTCTGCACAGTTTGCCTATATCTCGTTTTGCGGCTAAAATGATTGAGGCCTAGCTGAATTGAAATTTTGAATCATTTTTGTAAGATGTTTAAAGTTCAAGACATACAAATACTACCACTATCCTATCCTACTTATATTATAAATGTGAAAGGGAGTTTGTATATTTGTTTGTTAGCTCTTCACGCTTAAATTACTGAAGCGATTTGGATGAAATTTTGTATGGATATAGTCTGAGACTCGGAAAAAGATATAGGGTAGAGATTGAGACATAGTAAAAGAGTAATCAAAAAAATTCTGTCTGTTTGTACACGCTAATCCACGTACACGGATTCAAATGAAAAAATTTGTTACATATAGCTGTTAAGTTTGGGCAACATATAAGGTAAATTCATTCTATAAATGTAACACCTGAAGCAGAATCATAATGGTCCAGCTAAACTATGAGAAATATCAAAATGACGCCTTAGCAAAAGTTGATCAGCCTGATGAGCATTTTCCATAGTCATAAAATCCAACCGAACGAAGTCGCGGGCTTCGGCTAGCACTACATAAACAAACTTCAGTGGGTCTACTCACGCACCTAAAGTTATTACTAAGATTGGTGATCACAAGTGGCATAAAATAGGTACATAGGTATTGAGCTTTTACGAGCTTCGAAAGGCACGTTACGCCATAAAATTTTTGAAAAGATTTTAGGCAGCTTGTTAAATTTAACAGAAGTTACGAATGCCGAATTTGAGTTCACGCGACTAAAAACGTCAAAAAATAATTTTCTTTTCACTTTGTATAAAATATTCCTTTTCCAAATACATTTTATAAGTTGGTCGCCCATAACTTTTTAATTTGTAAATCCTACTTAGCTTGAATAGTTTTCCTTTAAACTATAAACTTAGAAACTTAAAAGGAAGAGAGTTCTTTGACTTTGACAAAAAAATGTTTCATAAAACCAAATTATTTAGAAACCGATTCCTAATTCGAAAAATGGAGTTCACAATATTTTTGAAAGACCTATTCATCGTTAAGCCATACAGTGGGTCAGTCAAAGAAAAATTAAAATAATAAAATATTTCAAGATCTATTTACCACTGTTTCAGCGTGATTCATATACAATCCCATGCCAAATTACAGTGTTCTAGTAGTTATAGTCTCTGAATAGAATCGCGGATGGACAGACAGACGAACAGATAGACATGACGAAACTATAATATGGTTCCTTGTTTACTATGGAACCTTAAAATGCAGATTATTATGTGTTAGTGTAGATAGTTACTGCTACTCCTGTCTTAAATCTATCAAATGATTTGTTTAGTTGATGCCTTTTGTCTAGTTGAACATTTGCCTAGCCTAACCTTACTGAATTACTACAGCCGAATGGCCGCTGACCTGTTGTACGCCCCAGGTACCTACAGATGGGCCGACGAGGTAAAGAAAGGCATGCGGAGTCTCCGAATTGAGGTATTCCGCCAAGCGCTCCAATTTTGAGGCGCACCGTTTTGGAGCGCTTCCTATAGCAATTAATCGAAAGCGCTCCAAAACGGTGCGCTTCGAGGAATAAAAATGGAGCACCTCATCAGGTGCGCCTCAAAATTGGAGCGCTTTGCGGAATACCTCTCCGAATTGACAACTGGCAGCAACGCATACAAGACCGCAAGAAATGGCGCCATCTAGTGTTGGAGGACAAGACTCACTTTGTAAGTATATGTAAGTAACCTTAGTGAAGACGATATGCGTTTTCTTGGTGCATGGCTGGTTTCACTCTTAAGATTTTTTTTTACTGGCCGTGATAAGCGTGCAGTGAAATTCGAATCGTAAATTGCCATAACTGACAGAACAACTTTATCTGCAGACCATCATGTATGGTCTTACATGGGTCTAACCTACCTATACTACTCAACTTCAGCATAATACACCTTGCATATATCACTTAAATATTTAAATAGAACACGAAAAAACAGTAAAGGAGAGGGAAACAAAAAAGGTTTCTCTTGTTATTCAAATGAGTGACAAACTTTCGGCACTCAGAAAGATCTTGGCTTTTGCACTGCCAACGACTTCCAAACTTTTTATTTTGGCAATTTCAATATTTACTTCACATTTTTCGTCGGCAAATTACGGGTTCAAATGTTATGAGAAAAATATTTACTTACAGTAAATTACGGCTTGTTCGTCTGTTTATAAAAATTTGGGTAATAGAATTTTTGAGGCTCTTGTCTGATAATAGTAAAAAAACAGCGAATTCTGGGTTCATTTGAGTAATGAAATTTCTTGCTGGAAGTGATAACATTAAAATATAATAATCAGAAATCAGTAGTTTAATAATTGATTCAAACAATTACTATTATTACTTATGGTGTTGCCAATCCATTAGCTATAAAATTTTAAAAAATCAATCAATAAAAAATTATCAAAGTTTGTTATTAGTTTGCATTCTTTATCTTAAAATTCCTACTCGAATTTATAATTTACGGACAGCTTTTTTTATAAGAATTAAATAGATTGGCGCTTTGTGTTTTTTGAAGACGATTTTCATTAGATTGACTTCAATAATTGACCTTTTTGTGCTGTATATATAATAAGAAGACGGCCTTGTTAGGTGTTTGTCTCTAAAAAAAATATTCCACTAACTTACCAATTAATTTGAGATACGATCCGAAACCTGAAACAAACGTACATAATTAAAATTTTCAAAAATGTAGTGGTTATAAAAATAGGTAAACATTAGTTTCTCGATTATAATAAACTTCTAAAAAATGTATAAAAACGACATATACTTTTTATCGTAAGATAAACACAAGAATTTGCTTTTTTAATTAGCAAAAAGCAATGAAAAATGGCTGCTGTGAAGGGCTTTTACAAGATAAAGCTAAAACAAACTCTTGTTCTCCATTGAAAAGGCCTTGTCTAAAGATTTCCCGGAAAAGGCGGACGTCACCAACCTAGATAATAGAAATAGATACACGCCTATTCCCATAAATGGTTTGCTTAGTTCCATTTAAAAACAAAAAAACAGATTATTTTGCATGAGAATGTCACATTTTTTTAATATCCCGGCATAGCCTAGGAACCTAATTCTAAGACGGTCTTACAACGTACCGACCTAAAGGTAGGGCCGTTACGTTATAAAACATTCTTATAAATATGCAAGTATTGCACTCTTTCTTTGCTTTCAACTCATAAGTCTTAAGAAATAATCAAAAAAGAATACATAAGCTATCAGGACGTTATTATAATACACAGGTGGACTTTGCATCAATATCAATAGAGTTGTATCGAAAGCACTATAATAGATAGGCCTTATTTCTCAATACAAAACCCTTAAAAAAATTAAACCTTTTTTATTCACCCCTTGTTAAAAAAAGCAGCAACAAATTCCATTTTATTTTAGACCCTTGAACCTAATGGGCACATTTTACGGCAAAACTTCATTATGTATTTCATGACTCGACAAGTCGACACGTAACCCGAGACTAAAGGTACCACAATGTAATTGTACCGATTCTAAGAAAGGATTAAATTATTCGCCTCTTCATCCAATTTGTCCAGACGGTAATAAATCGTAGAATGAAATAAGGTTTTTCTACATAAGAAATATTTTAAAGAAATATACCAACGCAATGTTTTATCTCTTAAGTGTACCTGTAATGTACTTACCACTACATAACCACCTCTATATAAACCAGTTTCTTTTGTTTTTAATAAATAATATCAGGCTTTATGGTATAAAGATGTAATAGAGAATATGCATGAAAAAATTATTTGTAAATATTCAAAAGTAAAGTACTAACAGTGAAAACAGAATAAAATTTGGTGGAAAAACAAGCGAGATATAGCGATTTTACGAAAATATGTCTATTTCACTCGCAAAAACGATATTTTCTATAGCAAATGTATTGAGGATATGTAATTATGACGTCACCAGTCCATATCGGACTTCTCACTCTAATTGAAACTTTAAGTATCATAGGTTCGTCGCTGATATATTATAAATTCTTTCATATTTGTTTACTGTGGTTAATAAGGATTTTATTAAACAAATAAAAAAAATCGTGCATATTCTCTATTGTCATGCAGACCCTTATATTTCCTTTCCCTACTTTCACAGCACAGGCAGTGGCTCCCGCTTGACCAAAATATGTATTTTTTCCATATGTTAACGTGTCTATATTATAAATAAACACAATAATAATATTACGTTATAAGTAATTTTACTTGACCTTGTTTTATAAAGTACTAGCTGTACCCGCGAGCTTCGCTCCCCTTTTCAGGGTTCCGTAGCCAAATGGCAAAAACGGAACCCTTATAGATTCGTCATGTCTGTCTGTCTGTCTGTCCGTCCGTATGTCACAGCCACTTTTTTCAGAAACTATAAGACCTATACTGTTGAAACTTGGTAAGTAGATGTATTATGTGAACCGCATTAAGGTTTTGACACAAAAATAGAAAAAATACAATAAATTTTGGGGGTTCCCCATACTTAGAACTGAAACTCAAAAATTTATTTTTCATCAAACCCATACGTGTGGAGTATCTATGGATAGGTCTTCAAAAATGATATTGAAGTTTCTAATATCATTTTTTCTAAACTGAATACTTTGCGCGGGAGACACTTCCAAAGTGGAAAAAAGTGTGTGTCCCCCCCCGTAACTTCTAAAGTAAGGGAATTATAAAACTAAAAAAATACATGATGTTCATTACCATAAAAACTACCAGCGAAAATTGGTTTGAACGATATCTAGTAAGTAGTTTTTTTTTAATACGTCATAAATCATAAACGGCAATTTACCTTTCATTCAATCAACTCAAATATAAGAATTTAAAAAAAAACATACAAGACTTTTATATTATGTTATTTGCTACTACGGAACCCTTCATGGGCGAGTCCGACTCGCACTTGGCCGCTTATTTTCGTTCGTCTTTTCCCGAGTCTCAGACAATATCCATACAAAATTTCATCAAAATCGGTTCAGTAATTTAAGCGTGAAGAGCTAACCAACAAACAAATATACAAACTCACTTTCGCATTTTTAATATTAGTAGGATAGCAGTAGGAAGTAGGATAGGATAGGATAAAAGGATTTTATAAGAATGTGTTCATCGGCACATTTCTTACTGTCTCTATTAAGAGGAAGACACTTTGTTCGTGTGTCTTTGGCTTTAAAAAAAAAACAAAAGATGTGACGGTGGTAATAATTTATTTTGCAAATTAAAGTATGATACGTATGAAATCAATTATAATTCATAAATCCTGTCTTATTTATTCGTCTTCCTATTTCGTTTTTCGATCGCATCCTCGAAAGGACTGCTTTGGAGCCTGGCTTCCGCTTTAGGGATGTAAAATCGAAGAAAGCAGAAATAGCTCGAATATTTTTTACGACCAGCTGTCATCCTGACGTTAACGTTCTTTCGGGATGTATATGTGTAAAAACTTTTAAAACTGGCCGCCGGCCGATGTCAACTGGCGTTGCATAGCTGTCGATATTTTGACTATCGGCAGCCGAACTCAAAAAGCAGTCACAATATCGATGGGACTTTCGGTACCTACTATCTATAGTATTAATTAAAAACTATCGAAACTATCAAAAGTTTTACCGTTTATTAATAGTTTTGCAAACTTTTGACAATCCTATTGTCTTATCGATATTATCACTGTTATTCAATGCGACGATTTTATCGATAGACTATCGATATTTTATACTATTGCTTGCAACACAAATGTCAACCTTTCTGGGGGATGCAGTTATAGCACAAGATGTTTGTGTTTAGTCGTTTAGTCGCCCCTTACAACATTTACAGTAAGAGATGGAGTGGTTCTATACTAGGACGAAAAACTTATAGTTTCCGGTTTATGTATGTAATATGTATGTAAATTCTTTATTGCACAAAAAAGGACACCATAAAAATACAGAAGATAACAATACAAAGGCGGACTTATCCCTTTAAGAGATCTCTTCCAGTCAACCCAACGCCAGAGGAGAAAATGCCATTAAGTAGGGTGGAAAACTGTACAATACTTACAAGCTTAAATACAAACAAAAACCTAGCATATATGTATAAACATAAATAAATAAATAAAACATATACATAAATATATAAATAAATATATAAATATAAGTACATATAATTCAATCCAGGTCAGGAGTCTTCGTAAAAGTTTTTGACCCCAGTTTTAAATGAATATAAAGAAGTTGACGCTTTAATATCATGTAATGACGGTTTATTATCACTACACCAATGGAAATAGCCATTGATATAAAAATAACCAATACCAAAAAGCTTTAAATATTGCATAAAATCTTTCTTGACGACCACAATACCTTTGCATTCATTTCTTAGCATCTTAAGTCACATTTTCTTCAAGTACTATTGTGACATTTAATTTCCCGGTATCTCTCTAAGGTACTAGATAGCAACAATACAAATTAAAGAAAGTATAAAACGACAACACATGTTTTAATAGCTCATCTAATTGAGGTCGTCTTACATCACGTACGTACACATGTAATTACAAAGTGTCATTAGTAATTACCACATTGAACTCACAAAATATAGTTAGAAAGGTCGATCAGGATTCATTATCAGGGAGAGTGTCATGAGCGGTGACCCAATTGCATCGCTGCGCTCTGCACTAGACTTTTAATAAAATAATTTCAAATTCTCAAGAACTCTGAGACCATGTTTAAACGCAACATTTAACTAACTAAAAAATATTTCTTCATCAAAATATCGTGCTTTAAAATGTAAGGTCTAACAAAATAATACTGAAACTATTTTAAGGATGAATTCAGTCCGTGATAGTAAACAACTTTCTATAAAGAACATATGTCTAAATATGAAAAATAATTTCTGGCTTTCCATACAAACTAGGATTAGCTGATCATTCGACTTTAATGGGAAGCCAGAAATTATTGACTGAATTCTTCCCTAAAATAGTTTCAGAATATTTGGTTTGACCTTATATAATATTAGAGTTCATGTCAATTAGTTTTGAATTTAACAACGAGTAAACATTGTTCTTGATTATTGTCTTATCACGATGGCAAATGGCTCTTGTGCTTGGCATGGTGTACAAAAAATAGGAAGCCATGACAAATTTTTGACGTTTCTTACTCTCAAATTAAATAATTAGGCCAACATTGAAGTGAAAGGAAAGTTATTTACTAGTTTTCTCGTGAGGAAACAAATGAGCGAGTCAAAATATGTTTGCGTCACAAAATTTTATTTATGAATTTATTTTATTGGTTCATGTACATTTGAAAAACCTTATAAAAGTAAAAATAAACATTGGTGCTACTTATTTCTAAAGAAATTTCTTCTAGAGGATGAAGAGTGTTTTGTTCTGTGCTTTCTTTTTTTGTGTCAGATAGCTGCGACCTTTGTCTCCCGATAAAAGACAATGTAATGTCGACGTTGCCTTAGCCTCTATTAGTTACTCCTTTGAACTACGTAAGAAATAGGAATATTTTACATTAAAAGCACCCCTTTGTACTGAACACTACAACTTTAATTAAAGACAGAAGTTATAATAAAGCTATTCAGATATAAAATTAAAAGGATCCGTTTGAAAAATAAATATTTTTATGCAGTGAATATTTTGTTTAGTTATTTTCTTCATTTCAAGATTACGACTTCAAAACTGGGCTTCATTTTTTGATGTGGACATAATACATCAGACGAGGAAAGACATCTGTAGTTATAACTGTAGGGTATTTATAGAAATAATGACACGTCAGTCCGAAGCAAAAAATATTACACCAAATAAAAACGTTTACTAATATAATTTCGCTTTGCCTTGTAGTTTCCGGCAGAGTAGAATAGGGCCACTCTAAGTCCTCCCGTGGATGTCGTAGAAGGCGACTTAGGAAATACAAGCTAAACAAAGCTTATAAAAATCAATGAGACCTCTCTAGCCCATCTGAACAGAGAGGAGTGTGTAGGCCAAGTCCTTTGGCTGCTCTGGCCAAATATGGCTCTGGTCGTACAGAGAAGGTCGTGCCCCTGCAATAGAGACAAAAACACCTGATGATGACGATATGTTTTTTAACCTGTTCTCAATGCAAAACACCAGACACAATAGTAAAACAATGCACGTGGACCGGATTCCAGTCTGTAAACAGACGACAGGTTAAGGGCTCCTCAATTTTTCGGGGACCAGTGCTGCCCCCAAGCATTAAGCAACAGGAGAGCCATGGGTAGTGGCCAAATTTAATAATGACTACAACTCACATCACACACCTTAGAGCTAGGTGTTTTTTACTGGTAAGTAAGCTTCTTCCCACCTGCAAGCAACTGCTCGTAGAGCGGGCGGGGCCGCAGCGGGAAGCTAAAATGCGCAAATACGCATGTCTAAGCGAGCCATACATATTTGTGCCCCCCGCCGTGGAGACCTTAGGGCCCTGGGGCGTGAAAGCCCGTCAACTGTTTAGAGAGGTCTCCACAGGTTGCGCATTTAGGTCAAAGGCTTAGCCTTGCCATACAACGCGGAAATGCCGCCAGCCTCTTGGGGACTCTTTCTGTTGATGGTTTTATTTTTAGTTATAATTTTAATTTATAGTATAGCTTTCAGTTTAATCTAATTTTTGCCAAATGATTACGATATATTAAGCACTTCACCGACAAGAGCCCAGCTCTTAAATATAAGAAGAAGATTACGATATTTTAAATAAATTATAAGTCTCTATATTATAAGCTTCTTCTTCTTCTGCCTTATCCTTGTCCCACTTTTTATGTGGGGTCGGCACAGCATGTGAGTTCTTTCCACTTTGATCTATCTCCAGTCAACCCGTCCGTCACCCCCTTCCTACTCATATCCTCCCTTACACAGTCCATCCAACGTTTTTATAAGCTACTAAATATATTTCCCACACCCAGGAACCAAATATACCTCAAAGGCATTATGCAAAACATGTAACCATCGAACAAAAAGGCCATAGATAGTTGAAACATGAACTTTAGAGATTAAAATCACAACTACCACAAAACATACGTCACCAAACAAGAAGATCCCAACACCTCAGCTCCCTAGAATCCAATCACGCGGTGAATCAGTTCAGTGACATCTAACCGGAATTTATTTGGTAATCACCCGAGATTAAATGCTTAGTGCAAAGCGAGGAGGCGTAGTACAAAAACATCAATATTTGAAACAATAGCTATTTAGTGAATATTAAAACCCTACACGCCGCGTGGTTTTCGTCAGAGTAGAATGGCCACTCTAAGTCCTCCCGTGGATGTCGTAGAAGGTGAGTTAGGAAATACAAGCTAAACAAAGCGTATAAACATCAATGAGACCTCTCAAACCCATTAGGCCAGCGTGAAGAGTGTAGGCCAAATTCCTCTGGCTGCTCTGGCCAAGTATAGCTCTGGTACTTCCTAGAGGGTCTTGCTTCTGCAGTGGAAACAAAAAGATCTGATGATGATGATGATGACATCAAAACAAAACAATACCTACTACCATGCAAGATGATTCCAAAACCACGTCTTTAAAATCAAATGTTACGTTAAATCAATCCAGTGACCTCTTGCCGGTTGTCATTGCTAATCATCACAAATAACCAGCCAAGTGGACGTCGGTCTCGCGCTCAAAAGGTTCAAAATCATTATCTAAAAAAATCAAGTTTTTGTATGGGCCGATTTTATTCTGTTTTTAATGTTTGTCATCATAGCGGCAATAGTAATACTTCATCTGTGACAATTTCAACTGTCTAGCTTTTACGGTTCTTGAGATACAGCCTGGTGATAGACAGACGGACAGCGACAAGTCTTAGTAATGGGGTCCTGTTTTTACCCTTTCAGTACGGAACCCTAAAATTGAAATGTCCACGAAAGTCTAAAAATTCTTATACTAGAGTAGTTTGGCCCGAACTGTGAATTCGCGAAACCCATATCACGGCTACCGCTGGACCGAGATGGCTTCTGTATGAAATTTAATAAATTTAATTTCAACTGTCTAGCTTTCACGGTTCACGAGATACAGCCTGGTGACAGACAGACGGACAGCGACAAGTCTTAGTAATGGGGTCCTGTTTTTACCCTTTCAGTACGGAACCCTAAAATTGATATGTCTATTAAAGTCTAAAAATTCTTAAACTAGAGTAGTTTGCCCCGAACTGTGAACCGCGAAACCCATATCACGGCTACCGCTGGACCGAGATGGCTTCTGTATGAAATTTAAATTAGTTTCATCTTCACACCTACCAAATCTCAAAAAGCTCTGATATAGACAAAAACATACATTGATACAAACGCCAGATTGTTCAAGAAGACTAAAAGAACGTCGCTCGCTTTACTCGCTCGTTTAAAAATTGCTTGTGTCACCAAACAACTAGACTCCAACACCCTATGATTTAATCACGCGTTAAATCAAAACAGCGACCCTCATCTCGCCGGAATTTAATTGCTAATCAATGAAAACGATGGAACGAGATTAGAGTCCGTATTAATATCTAATCGATTTATACAATCGAGATATATCGAGTTACAAAGATATGAGTATTTGTAACTACTATATATAAAAAATAAATAAATAGTAATAAATCATTTACAGACGATCACACTGATTAAGCTAGCGCCAAAGTAAGTTCGAGGCTGTAGCTTGGTCAACTCTCCTTAAGGTAAGTGTGATTTTCTCAATAGGAAAGCCTACCTATTCTTAGCAGTGGAAAGTTGTGCCCAGTTATCTAATAAAATATCTATCTACAAGACCTGTCGGATTAAAATAGATGTAGAAATCTTCCACCACTTCTTAAGTCGTGTGATATTACGTTGGGTCAAAATACGCTGAGTGATATTGCTTTTCAATAGTTGGTATTTTGTGTATACTACTACCTACCTGTACCAATATAGTTGGTATTCCACGTATTTGGCGTATTAATAGGAAGAGTAGGGTCTAGTTCATAGTATCGCCAGTCACTACATCGTTGGTCGCCGTATCGAAAATGTTCCAACGAAAGGTTACTGTAGCGAGAGTGCCTCATATCGATGGTTGCTGCATCGAACGGTCAGCAAATCGATGGTATGGCGTATCGACAGACACAATATCGAAGATGCACTATGCACCATATCGAATTTTTAAATTTTCTAGGAATAAATGTGAATAAATTTTATTTGTTCCCCTCCCTAAATTATTTTTCTGTCCCTTTCCTTCCCGTTTTTAGGCTTCCGTAGTAAACAAGGAACTCTTACAGTTTTGCCATGTTTGTCTGCAGCGGTTTCACTCATAGACTATAAGTACTAGAAAGCTGTAACTTGGTATGGGTATGTATATATATTATTTAATTATGCCAAAAAAGCGATTAAATACAATTTTGTTCAAGATTTAACCACTTTTTTGTCATAAACTGTATTATTAAAAGATGCCTTTAGTACAGCAGAGGACCAAGACAGCCTACAAACACAATAAACCTCTTTCGATGTATTAAGTCCTAATAAAAAAGAAAAATGTATTGATATTACAGGAAAAAGCATGTTACTTGTTGCAGAATAAATTACTGCTCGTAATAGCATATTGCACAAATGTGTGTTAATTATGCTATTAGAGTGAACAGATTTGAATTACATTAACGTTCAGCTATTACCGTAATTTGCATAAAGGGTGTCATTATATAGGCTAAAAGGGCCAGACAGACTCTCTAAAAGGCTCGTACAATATACAAGATTAATTGTGCAGCTAAGTAACAGATAATTTTCTTGATGGTCTGGCACGAAAGAGAAATGAAAAATGTACCAGCTGCTTCTCTTCTCTCGAAGAACATGGGACAAAAAATTATGGGACTCAGCTGAAAAATCAAAATTTAATTTAAAAAATTCTAAAAGTATCTAATTATGGTAGTCTGCCACTCGAAGGTTACGGGTTCGATCCCCAGCCAGGGCAAGTTAGAAAATGACCTTTTTTAAAAATTGGCCTTAATCTTGATTATAGTATCGTCGAGTTAGTATCTCTTAACACAAGTTTAAAACTAACCAACTTTTGAGGCTAGGTAAATTAATGTAATTAATTTCCTTAAATTTATTTATTGAATTTTCTGTTAATCATTTTTGTTCTAAATTATTACATACTAGCTGTACCCGCGGGCTTCGCTCCTCGTGGGAATTTCAGGATAAATAGTACCCTATGTCCTTCCCCGAGACTCAAACTATATCCATATCAAATTTCATCCAGATTGGTTCAGTAGTTTAAGTGTAGAGAGGTAACAAATAAACAAACGAACAAAAAAACGAACAAATATACAAACTCACTTTCACATTTATAATATTAGTAGGATAATGTATGGTTATCTTATAACGGAAGCTCAGTGTATAATGCAGGCCGTATATCAGAGCAGCTGAGGAGACATAGCTTATGATCTAAAGTGCCTTCAAGATGGCTACACGTTCCTAGACTGAGGATAATCCTTCTAACTTTAACCTGTATGTGACTATATGTAACTTTGTACCTACGTGGCATAAAATGGTCGATTTAGTCCGTCAATCTAGACTTTTCCTATTGGATTAATGCAGCTGGACTCATAAAATGCGTCTTTTTTTAAATAAACGTTTTAGCGACAAGACATTTTGTATAAAAGTTTTTTTTGTTTTGTCTTTAACTGACTCCCAAAAAAGGAGAAGGTTATCAATTCAAAGCGATTTTTAATGTGTGTTCACCGATTATTTGAAGACGTCTGGAATGATTTGAAAAATTCTGTTTTTGTTTGAAAGGTATACTTGCAAGGTGGTCCCATAGAACTTTTATCAAAAACGGTTATTTAGTTTGGGGGCGAAGTCGGTTTTTAGTTTTGAAAAATTATTTAAGAATTGGTACAAAGGAAAAGAAGATAGCTTCACGTCACTAGACTAAATGATTTGGTATTCTTTAAAACAACCTGTAAATTTTGTGCTATCACAAGATACTTTAGATAATTTCTTTCATACGTGATAAACACTATGAAACGCTATTAATACCCGAGAAGGGTCGCCACAGGGTAGACAGATAAATAGATGACGCGATAATCTTGACGCTTTTCAGCAAAAATTAAAAATAAATTAAATGGAAGAGTTACTTTGCCCAGCGATGGGAATGACAAAGTTTAGCTAAACTCTACACATGGTGTAAATAAAACTTCAACGCATACTTAAGGAAGAAATTCACCTTAATAAGAATCAAACCTCAATGTGTCAGTCGTCACATCAAAAAATATATACCCCTGTAATCAGCATCAAATATACATACGAAAAATAAATTTGATACCTACAGAAGTAACTCATTTATCATGACACGTTCGACATGACATCCGTAGCAAACAAAATTGAATAAAGGCTTTTCTATATGAGATAAAAGTTACCGTTACTATTCACATGTCACACACAAACAACGGGTTACATATTTTGTAAGAGGCAGAAATAAAAGAAATCATTTCCAGAACAAATAAATGGAGAGAATGGCGAAAATTGTTGTCAAAGGAAATTTTAAAATACGTAAAAAATATTAGACTTTTCGTGAACTCAATTTTTTTTGTTTCCTTCAAATGAAAGGCCGTTTTTTGTTGCACGACACACTCAGCGCAATAACAAAAGTATAGGTATTATCTCGAAAGAAACCGTGCACTTACACAAAGTGTACTTAATTTGACAACAAACTGATACTCCGGTGATCGGCAGTTGCTCCTACCACCCATTTCTTTTCTCCTATGACCTTTGACGCTCTAAGTACTTAACGCCGTCAAAGAGATTGTCTGTACTTCTCTACTGGGCTGATAAAATATAAAGTAACAAGAAAAAAAACAAGAGAAATAGCATTGTGGTACACCTGGTGAGAAACGAAGTTCCTTATTGCAAAAGCTTTATGAATACTTAACTTATCTGTAAAACAGTAATGCAATGATTTAAAAAAATCTTAAATTTAAGTAACTTTAGATTTCGTGACCAAAAAAAAACCATTACAATCAAATCCCCCTCGAAACGTACTATAAAAAATTTCATTCGATGATGAACACAAACTTGAAGAAAGAAGCAGCTTTAATCCTTCTTTAAAATCTAACCTCCCTTCACCCTTTACGGACAAAATGTCAAATCTCGTTTCCAATAATATTAATAATCCTAAGCTTGTCTGTACTGTACATACGATACATCTCATCAAATTACTAACTGAATTAAGGAGACAATATTGTTTTCATGTTACAATTATACTTTGATCCCTATACCTAGAATAAACGTTAGCGTTTATAGGTCCTGGTATGTTGGTTTTAATTAGTGTGATATTAATCACACGGCAAAGGATAGCAAACCGCGGTATTTTTAATGCTACGTACTGTTTACAGTTGCAGGTAAAAGTAAATAATTATTTTGTATCATTTGTACATTTGTTTTTTGTAGTAAGTGCGAAAATAATTACACCAGAATAGCATTTGCCGTGTGGTTTCCGGCAGAGTAGAATAGGATCACTCCAAATATTCCTCTCCAGTGGAAGGCGACTTAGGAAATATGATAAACAAAGCTTATAAACATCATAGATACCTCTCCAACCCGTCTGGCCAGCGTGGAGATTGTAGGCCAAATCTTCTGACTGCTCTAGCCAAGTATGGGTGTGGTAGTACAGAGAGGGTCGTGCTCCTGCAGTGGAGACTAAAAAGGCCTGATGATGATAATGATGCATTAACGGCCATTTTTATCAATTTGCACGGTATTGGGCATCCTTGGGTGACTATTGAGTACAAAGCACATCCCGGGTTTCGAAGCAGCTTAGCTGAGGATACAATCAAGAATGCGTTAAGATGAAGAATCTGATGCGTGATTAGTAAGTAAGTAAAAACACTTTATTGCACAAAAACACATGAAAGTAACATTTAAAAATAAATAGTGTAGAGAATAATATGTGTTTTTTTTTATAAAACCTAAATCTGTTGATTATGAAATCCTCAATTGTGTTGTTGACTCTTCTAGATTATTATTTACCCCTTGCCCAAACTCTCTATCCTCTTCTCAAACAGCAACAAGCATATTTTCATTAAACTCGGCTTAATAACCTCAAAATGGTGTGTTTTTCTTAACATAAGAAGGGCCCGGAATTCCCGCGTTTAATTATGTTAAGGGCGCGTTCCTACTCCGGAAGGGTCACTTGTATTGTATCACTTATGTATGTAAGGATTAACTTTACCGTTCCTCATGCTTTTGCTGGATAATGAACCCTTAAATTTTGTAATGTTGTAAAATATGAAATGTATAGGCTCTTTTATGCTGTTTTGGGATCAAAGAGAAGTATAAGATGTGAATTGCCGACTATTGTATTTCTTAAAAGGGTTTGCTTCAAACCTCCTTTAATACATACCTTCCGTCTTATAATTTTACTTTCAATGTGTTTTAAACACACGCTGCCTTATTAAAACACAAACTAAGTTTGTAACTAGGTTTAAGCTATTATCCGACCAAATCAAGTTGACATCTAGTAATATCCCATTGTCTCATCTGAAAATGTCAATTTGATTTGGTCGGATGATGGTATAAACCTAGTAACAAAATAGTCTGCGTTTTATAATAACACGGATGGTGTTCTTCTAAAACTTAAGTACTCGGTTTAAACAATTACACGCCGAAAAGAAGAAGACCTCGTACAACGTGTCACCTTCTTTTTATCACTGTTTATTTCATTTGGGTAAATTGTGGTTTGAATCAATTCCTGAAAATAGCTTACAGAGACGACAACGTAACATTAATTAGCATCGTACTGCGATTCACGCGTAATATATTGTCTATACTTGGCGCGTTTTGGTTTTTAGGGTTCCGTACTAAACAAGGAACCCTTATAGTTTCGCCATGTCTGTCTGTCTGTTTGTCTGTCCGTCCGCGGTCCTGCTCAGATACTATAAGTAAGTACTAGAAAGCTGTAATTTGGCATAGATATGTATTATTAATCATGGCAAAAAAGTCGTAAAATAAAATATGGAAAAAAAAATTTTTTTAGGGTAGCTGCCATACAAGTAAAGAGGAAGTCAATATTTTTTTTCTCTACAAACACATTGTGTGGGGTATCGTTGAATATAGGTATAGGTCTTTCAAAAATATTGTGAGCTTGTGAACACAAATTTTCGATTTAGGGATCCGTGTCTGAAATAATTAGGATTAAAATGAAATTTTTTGTTAGATCACGTGTCCCGTCCCTCTATCTGCTAAACGGTTATATATGGACACGTGAAAAAAATCACAGCTATAGTATATATAATGTAGTTTAAAGGAAAACTATCAGAGCTAAGTAGGGTTTACAAATTAAAAAGATACTTTCAATTATAGATACTTAGACGTTTTTAGTGGCATGAACTCAAAGTTGCCATTTACAACTACGGAACCCTACACTGCGCGTGGCCCGACACGCACTTGGCCAATTATTAACCCTAGCTCAGCTGCTTTAGAGCTTTTTAGAGTTAATCCTTTTCAAAGGAAACTAATCCTTGCAAACTAGCTGCGTTTCGCGGTGTTACCTGCACCTCAAGCAACCTATGCGTTAATCCAGGGTGCCAGCTTTCTGCATATCAAATTTTATCAAAAAGTTCAGCGGTTTGCGCGTGAAGAAGAAACAAATATACACACACAGACTAACAAACTATCACTTTATTATATTCGTGTGATGTGATGTGATAGTGTGATTAAAAAAGAAAAGAAAATTGACTTTTGCAAAATACATTTTTTTTACACAGATTGAGCTAGCCAAAAAGTAAGTTCGAGATTTGTGTTATGGGATACTACATACACATACATATTATCACGTCTTTATCCCTAATGGGGCAGACAGAGCATTTTGGGTCTTGCGGTTCTATGCAGAGCCCAGGGCCGCAAGACCCAAAAGCCACTTTTAGCGTCATGGTGGGCGAGAAGATGGAAAAGCAATCAATACAGTGATGGGTTGCTAGCCGCATCGCCTGTTAACATGATTTGCATTTTTGCCCATTCCCTCGATCGGCTTTTACGATCTGCGTGGGAAGAGAAGCAGCTGGTACATTCTAAGTTTTTTTATTTCTCCCAGACCAGCATGGAAGTTATGGGATACGAACTCAACGATACTAAATTTTATTTCAAATACATATAAAAATACATCCAAGACTCAGGTCAATTTAATTAAGATCAGTTTCCATCCTGACCGGAGATCGAACCCGGGACTTTCGGAGTGGCAGCCTGGCATTGTGACTAGGCCACAGAAGTCGTCACATTATGAGTACCCAACTGTATTTAGGTCACCCACACTATAAAATTCTGGCTTTTCAACGATTTTGTAAGAAATAACAACAGTTTGCAACAGGTTCATTAAATACCTACAGCAGCATGACTTCTTATCTCAGTGGGAGTGCTTCTAGAATATTCAGATGCTCATAATGGCCGCTTACGTGGCGAGAGCAATCGCGAGATTGCAACAGGAGTAACCTGATTTCCACATTTGCAAGCTTACTTTTCCTACATTTCAGTATCTCGCTCTACGTAATAATAACAAGTGGGATTTGATAAAGTAAAAAACACTTCTTTGCACAAAACATATGACAATAACATGTAAATATAACACCAGATGTACAATAGGTGGCCTCATCGCCAAGGCAATCTCTTCATCATCAGGTTTTTTTATCTCCACGAGCAGGCGCACGACCCTCTCTGTATTACCAGAGCCACACTTGGCCAGCGCAGTCAGAGGACTTGGCCTACACTCTCCTCGCTGACCAGACGGGTTGGAGATGTCTCATTGATGATCATAAGCTTTTCTAGCTTATATTTCCTCAGTCACCTTCTACGACATCCACGGAAGGACTTGGAGTGCATTGCCTCTGCCGGAAACCACACGGCAAACCGGAAACAGTCGGCGACGAATGGCAACCGTCGCAGATTGTTACCGACAGGTGTCGCTCGCATACTGTAGCTCTTCTATTAGAGTCCTTATTAGCACTTTTGCATGATAAGTTGTTGAGCAACTCGTGCATAAAATATTTCGTGCTTACGCGGTCACGTTGAGTTGGCTGTTTATGATAACTAGGTTTACCAAGTTTTTACCAAGTTATATTTTTTTTACTAATTAGCTGGCAGTCAGTTGTCTTAAGGCTACTTTAATTATCTTGCACCACTGGCATTCTCGACAAGGTGGACCCCGGGCTTCTCAGCTTTACCGCTTAGGATGCAATTGGGATAACGCTGAGATGGGAGAAAGAGAGAGAGACTTGCATTCACGACAAAAAAATACCATGTCCTGAAACTACATACAAGATGATTTGTCAGACAACTTAAAAAATCTTCTATGCTAAAATAATTTTTAATGATTTCTCCAATTAATCTAAAAATGTGCGGTTAGTACAAATATTTTTTATGTAAAAACTTATATTTTGTGATATGATGTGAAAAATGATTTATTGGGAAATTAGTTGTTACAATTTATACGAATTGCTGGAGCCTCCTTTTAAGCTAAATAGGGAGGTAAACGGGTATAAAATATATTATTTTATTAAGTTCGTTAACTAGATTATCCAAAAATTGAGAACCCATATTTTTTCGTTTAAAAAAGTAGTAAAAATTCACAAAGATACAGCGCTTAGAAGTTTGGAAGCGGGGGTGATTTACGTCACCGTTGGTTAAAACTCGTAGCTGATCTGATCGTGACGTCACGCGATATTTTAATGGGCTGTATTTTTGTTATTATTTACTTATCAAAATAAAAACATACTTTTTAATAATTTACCTGATGAGCCAAAAAAATGTTTAATTCCTATTTAAGCTTGTACCAGGAGTTCTTTCTTATCTCTAAGTATAAAATAATAATGATTTTATTTTGTTTCAAATATTGATATTACTTTCGTCGTAGCTCTTACAGAATACATAAATTGCAATTTTCTATAGAAGGGAGGATCTATTACTATGCATAGCCTATTTCCCTTAGTTGGAACGAATAAAGAATGTTGTTCGATGAAATTGAATATGTTACCAACGTAAACAGATTTTCTTTGAAATAATTTAACCCAATATTTGAGCCGGATACAACTTTATGTTTGCTTACAGAATTAATTACTTTAGTATCTTGGGTTATAATAAAATAGTATGCGGGCCTTTTGCACCCAAAGTTATTTTTCCTTTGTTAAGAAATGAGCAAGAACTATTTTAACTCCCGAAAAAACAGAGGCTTGTTATGAGTTTTGCGAGTCTGTGTGTTTGTGAGTATGCCTGTACGTATCAGTGTGCCGATTTTTTGGCGTTTTTTTTTTTTGAAAGCTGTCTTAATAGAGATGGTTCTCAGCTATGTCAAACAAAAATCAGTTCAGCGGTTTAAAAGTCATGGAGGGTGAAAGTTGCAACCCAAAGTATTTAAGTAAGCCTTAGTTGGATTTCAAATAAAAGTGTTTTTATTATAAAACAGTTCAACCGTTTTAAAGTTTTTAGGGGTAAACGCTTGAAAGTAGAAGATTTTTTAATTTTTCTGACAAATCATCTTGTATGTAGTTTCAGGACATGGTATTTTTTTGTCGTGAATGCAAGTCTCTCTCTCTTTCTCCCATCTCAGCGTTATCCCAATTGCATCCTAAGCGGTAAAGCTGAGAAGCCCGGGGTCCACCTTGTCGAGAATGCCAGTGGTGCAAGATAATTAAAGTAGCCTTAAGACAACTGACTGCCAGCTAATTAGTAAAAAAAATATAACTTGGTAAAAACTTGGTAAACCTAGTTATCATAAACAGCCAACTCAACGTGACCGCGTAAGCACGAAATATTTTATGCACGAGTTGCTCAACAACATAACATGCAAAAGTGCTAATAAGGGCTCTAATAGAAGAGCTACAGTATGCGAGCGACACCTGTCGGCAACAATCTGCGACGGTTGCCATTCGTCGCCGACTGTTTCCGGTTTGCCTTGTGGTTTCCGGCAGAGGCAATGCACTCCTTCCGTGGATGTCGTAGAAGGTGACTGAGGAAATATAAGCTAAAAAAGCTTATGATCATCAATGAGACATATCCAACCCGTCTGGTCAGCGAGGAGAGTGTAGGCCAAGTCCTCTGATTGCGCTGGCCAAGTGTGGCTCTGGTAGAGCAAAAAGGGGTCGTGCGCCTGCTCGTGGAGACAAAAAAACCTGATGGTGAAGAGATTTCCTTGGCGATGAGGCCGCCTATTGTACATCTGGTGTTATATTTAAATGTTATTGTCATATGTTTTGGTGCAAAGAAGTGTTTTTTACTTTAACAAATCCCACTTGTTATTATTACGTAGAGCGAGATACTGAAATGTAGGAAAAGTAAGCTTGCAAATGTGGAAATCAGGTTACTCCTGTTGCAATCTCGCGATTGCTCTCGCCACGTAAGCGGCCATTATGAGCATCTGAATATTCTAGAAGCACTCCCACTGAGATAAGTAGTCATGCTGCTGTAGGTATTTAATGAACCTGTTGCAAACTGTTGTTATTTCTTACAAAATCGTTGAAAAGCCAGAATTTTATAGTGTGGGTAACCTAAATACAGTTGGGTACTCATAATGTGATGACTTTTGTGGCCTAGTGGTCACAATGCCAGGCTGCCACTCCGGAGGTCCCGGGTTCGATCTCCGGTCAGGATGGAAACTGATCTTAATTAAATTGACCTGAGTCTTGGATGTATTTATATATGTATTTGAAATAAAATTTAGTATCGTTGACTTAGTATGCCATAACACAAATCTCGAACTTACTTTTTGCTAACTCAATCTGTAAAAAAAAAATATTTTGCAAAAGTCAAGTTTCTTTTCTTTTTTAATCATACTATCACATCACATCACACTAATTTAATAAAGTGATCGTTTGTTAGTCTGTGTGTGTATGTCTGTTCCTTCTTCACGCGCAAACCGCTGAACTATTTTATAAAATTTATTTGATATGCACCCTGGAATAACACATTGGTTGCTTGAGGGAGTAATTCAGTAATTCGTCCCATGTACCTACGGCCCATTTGGGACGAAACACAGAAAATCAAAATTAATCAAAATTTCATTCTGCAATTCGTCCCATTCTTTTTTTGTATGGAAATTTAAACCTTATTAACGCTTGGTACAGTCAGTGAGACAAGAATTAAGATAAATGTATATTTCGTTAGAATTGTTACATTTTTAAACATGGGACGAATTGCGGAATGAAATTTTAATTAATTTTGATTTTCTGCGTTTCGTCCCAAATGGGCCGTAGGTACATGGGACGAATTACTGAATTACTCGCTTGAGGTGCAGGTAACACCGCGAAACGCAGCTAGTTTGCAAAGATTAGTTGCTTTGGAAAGGATAAACTCTAAAAAGCTCTAAAGCAGCTGAGCTAGGGTTAAAAACCAGAACGCGCCAAGAATAGACAATATATTTACGCGTGAATCGCAGTACGATGCTAATTAATGTTACGTTGTCGTCTCTCATAATATTACTTCCAAAATTTGTTAGTCTAAGCTATCTTCAGGAATTGATTCAGACCACTATTTACCCAAATGAAATAAACAGTGATAAAAAGAAGGTGACATATTGTACGCGGTCTTCTTCTTTTCGGCGTGTAATTGTTTAAACCGAGTACTTAAGTTTTAGAAGTACACGATCCGTCTTATAATAAAACGTAGACTATTTTGTTACTAGGTTTATAACATGATCCGACCAAATCAAGTTGACATTTTCAGAGTAGACAATGGCATATTACTAGATGTCAACTTGATTTGTTAAAAACATTTTTTTTATACACAAAGTTTAATAATATCACTTTTATTTGAAATCCAACTAAGGCTTACTTAAATACTTTGGGTTGCAACTTTCACCCTCCATGACTTTTAATCCGCTAAACCGATTTTTATTATACATAGCTGAGAACCATCTCTATTAAGACAGCTTTCAAATAAAAACGCCAAAAAATCGGCACCTTGATACGTACAGGCATACACACAAACACACAGACTCGTCAAACTCATAACCAACCTCTGTTTTTTCGGGAGTTAAAATAGTTCTTGCTCGTTTCTTAACAAAGAGAAAATAACTTTGGGTGCGAAAGGCCCGTATACTATTTTATTATAACCCAAGATACTAAAGTAATTAATTCTGTCAGCAAACATAAAGTTATCCGGCTCAAATATTGGGTTAAATTATTTCAAAGAAAATCTGTTTACGTTGGTAACATATTCAATTTCATCGAACAACATTCTTTATTCGTTCCAACTAAGGGAAATAGGCTATGCATAGTAATAGATCCTCCCTTCTACAGAAAATTGCAATTTATATATTCTGTAAAAGCTACGACGAAAGTAATATCAAGATTTGGAACAAAATAAAATCATTATTATTTTATACTTAGAGATAAGAAAGAACTCCTGGTACAAGCTTAAATAGGAATTAAAAATTTTTGGCTCATAAGATACATTATTAAAAAGTATGTTTTTATTTTGATAAGTAAATTATAACGAAAATACAGCCCATTAAAATTTCGCGTGACGTCACGATCAGATCAGCTACGAGTTTTAACCAACGGTGACGTAAATCACCCCCGCTTCCAAACTTCGAAGCGCTGTATCTTTGTGAATTTTTACTACTTTTTTAAACGAAAAAATATAAGTTTTTTGTTTTTGGATATCTAGTTAACGAACTTAATAAAATATCTTATACCTTTAAACGAGCAATTCTTGTATATATATATATATATTTATAAATTTCTGTGATCTCGAAAACGGCTCTAACGAAAATTAGTATATGGGGGATTTTGGGATTTTGGTAAACAAGCGATCTAGATTAGTCTTATGTTTGGGAAAACGCGTGTTTTCGAGTTTTCATTCGTTTTTCTTTCCACGCAGAATATGGTCACTAATTTATCGCGCCGGCCGCCATCCGCTTAGCTCAGCGGTTAAGGATGCTGACCGCTAGAAAGAGTGTTACGGGTTCGAATCCCACTCGGTGACTTTCTTTTGTTTTTTTTTATGTTCAAGTTTATACATAATTTTTTATTTTGTACTGTTTTTAGACAAGTTTTAAAAAATGTAGTTAATGTTTGAGATATAACCGACCGTGCAAGGCTCGGTCATCCAGGTACTTATATTTTATACCCGTTCATCTTCCTATTTAGCTTAAAAGGAGGCTCCAGCAATTCGTATAAGTTGTAACAACAAATTTCCCAATAAATCATAATTAATTTATGTTTTGTTTTTTTGTTATATTAGCCACAAGATATCAGGTTTTGGACATAAACTCACTAAGGATTTCCGAAAAGACTGATTGGAAGCTGATTTCCGAAACAACAACACAAAATATCAGTTTTTACTTGAAAAACATTTATACTAACCGCACATATTAACAAATATTTTAGCATCTTTTTGATTAGATACTAGCCGTGCCCACGGGTTCTACTCCTAGGAATTTCGGGACATAAACTTTTTCATATCTTTTTCTGAAAATAAATATCAATAATAAAAAAAAAAAACTCAATTTCGCATTTATAATGTTAGTCAGGATTGTGATTAAGGAAAAATTTGGCATTCTCTTATGTTGGAGAGATCTAGTTCGGTTCACACATATATCTGCACGGCAATACACACGCTTCAAGCAAATTGTTCTGAAAGCCATGAAGAACAAACTGCTCCCGGAGTTTTGGCAGGAATATTGAGTCAACATTATATTTATAACATTTCGGTACCCAAAAATTTTAAACTTAACGATATATAACTGTGACACTAATGTGTATTGGATTCGAGCCAAATCGCTGTGTGACTCAAAGTTTGGTTATTTCTTTGTTTCTATTCTACTATGCGTGTGGAGAATTGAATCAGTTTATTGGAAAATTAAAAGTTTTAGTTTACTTGATTACTTTATGATTTAAGAGCTGTCACTATCTCTCACTGCTTGGAATTATCGTCTGTAATATCAATATTAGTGTTATAATCAAATTGAAATAAAAATACAGCCAAGTTCAGGACTATTTCCATTTGTTTCCAACTGGCGGACTCAACGCTAAGAGCGTTCTCTCCTAGTCAACCAAAAGGATAAACAGATAAATAGTTGCGGCGCAAAAAATATATCATTCAAATATGTAGTAATGTGAAACAAAAACATATCAAATTTGCTCGAAAAAAAAAATTTACTCGATGCCTCCAAATCCCGTCTTTTCTACTCGGTAAACAGCTAGTATTCTTTATCATTCAGCAGCTATAGTATAGATAAAGTATAGATATAGTATAGATCATATTACTTTTTGTTTTCAAATAACTTTTGATTATTCAGAAAATATCTAAAGTAACCAACGCGCTTGGACCATACGTCTTCTTCGGGACCATCCTTAGATTCTTGCTGGCCTAGGGCGGGCCCTTATGTGTCGAGTTTTATATAAGATATTAGTTACTACTGATGTGCTTTGCAAGGCCAGAAACCTTAGAGGGCGTCATTTGAAGACTCTACTAAACTTCAGTACAATCTGATAAATGGTTTAGGAATGCATAGCTGACAAATTTATTTATTTATAAATATTCATTTAGTTAAATTATTTATCAAATAGAATGTAACATAAAGTTATATAATAATTTTAATATCTTTATTCATATACTTTCTGTTAACGATAAGTCTGGTACAGGTATGTTTAAGCACATGACCAATTAAACTGTGCAAGGAAGAAATACCCTACATTTTCTGTGCCATATATTATCTTTATATAATTTCGTATATTCCTTATAAATTACCTTTTCGATGAACTTCATCGTTCATAATATACAAAGGTATTTGTTAAAAAAAATCATATTCTCATCCAAAAGTAAATTTATACACGATTAAAATACGACTCGTAACTAAATATGTTAAAATCCGCATATTGCCCTTTTGGCTATAAATATTGTACCCTTTAGATATTGACCTTTACACCAATTAGCTTCCTGAGTTATAGCCATATCCCGGATGTTACAATTAATGGGCAAAGGCGATAATACTTTGTCATATATTCACTCTATTATAGTAGTCGAATGTATTTTTGTAATAAAAGCACAAGAGGCTTTAAAAAATAAATAAATATATGAGGACAAATTACACTGATTGAGCTAGCCCCAAAGTAAGTTTGAGACTTGTGCTATGGAATACTTCTTCTTCTTCTTCTTATATTTAATCGCTGGGCTCTTGTCGGTGGAGTGCTTACTCTAAGTATATTATTTTACAAAATACATATACAGATACTCATGCAAGTTTCTTTACAGCGCCACAATATCAAAAGCTTCTGATTAAATTGAAGCTACACTGAAACTATTTCGACTCGAAAACAATAAGAAGACTCAAGACAATTTAAAAAAGGCAATTTTCAAACTTGCCCTGACCGGGAAGCAAACTCAGGGCCTCTGAGTACCATGTGTTGGACTAGCATGGTGACCATTACGCCACGAAGGTCGTCAAAGAATAAGATTGGTACTAAATAAATAGTACCTAAAGCTTAAGACCGAAAGTTTTTTTGCATACTTCTCCAGCGATAAGAGCTACTAAGCTCCTATTTAAGAAAAAGAAGGAAAGAAAGAAGACTTTGGTTTATTCCGAAATACGGTTTTGTGCATATTGGATAGTTTCCTGGGGCTAAATTATTTGTCCTATTTCAACTTTGCCACAGACATGAAAGCAAACATTATTGTTAAATACAAAGAATGCCGCGTGGCATAAATTTACACTTAAGTTTTGTTATTTTTCTTTAACATAATGGGTAATACTTGGACCATAACTATTTAAGACCATTCGAGGCTAATGCAAGTAATATATTTAGGAATGTGAAAGAGTACTAGTATACAAACACCAGCAATAACTGTTTATAAATATAATATTTAGGCAATCAAAAATAAGCTACGAGTGGGAAATTGCCACGCGTTCTACTGTAATGTTTGGTCTGCTTCCCTTTGTGTGGCTATGAACTATGCTGACTTTATACCTACATCTTTTATATGTGTTTTGGAACGTAGCGTTGTTATTCCAACCGACCTTTGTAGCTTATTTCTTACTTAATTTTAATCACATATTTATACTGAGTAGCTGAAATTTAAAGCTAAATGTATTTATTGCGTTAGTCAATGCTCTGTGATGTATGTAGGTCGGTTAATAATAAATACATACATACATACTATCACGTCTTTATGGTGCAGACAGAGCATTTTTGGTCTTGCGGTTCTATGCAGAGCCCAGGGCCGCAAGACCCAAAAGCCACTTTTAGCGTCATGGTGGGCGAGAAGATGGAAAAGCAATCAATACAGTGATGGGTTGCTAGCCGCATCGCCTGGTAACATGATTTGCATTTTTGCCCATTAGTAATAAATGATGGTGGGTAATTGTAAGTTCATCTGTTTTCGGTGTGTCAACCTAAGAAGAAATGACTATTACGCATTTCTCTTCTCTCCAGAGTACCTGTATAGGTTCCTGTAGGACTGCAGATCACGAAAGTTCACTTTCCAACTCATGATTCATGAAGCAAATATCGAAAAAAAAAACAAAATTGAATCACGCAACGCCGTAAACTCGATTCGAAGTATCGATTAGACTCGTTCGACGTTATTTGTTACTATCAAAAGGTAACCAAACCCTTTTCCATACCATTTGTTCGGCGAACCTATTTCGCTGGTAACGATACATTTAACCAAAGATTAACTACCCTATTTGTTCACAGAATTCGGGCACTATTGTGTGATTTATACTTCGTGCTTTTGTGTTTTGTCGTCTTGTCAATTTAAGTGGATGCTTACTGAATGTGGACGGGTTAAAATGAATTATTTTGTACTATCTTGTTGACACCATCTTGCGTTAAGTGGTAGAACTACATAATATATTTGTTGGAGAGTTCAATGTAAATTGCCTTTTGTATTATTTTAAACGTCCAAAGAAAGGTTTGTTTGCAGGGTGCAACGGTTGAATTTTCAAATAGCAAGACGTAGGCAACAAGCAATAAAGCCGGTCGCCTTAGCGAAAGTGACGCGGTCTTGATCGAGCGGCTGTGCTGTGCACAATTGGTTTGTGCGGTTTGCTGTAGCTTGGCCATGACTCATTAAATTGTGATTATTGTAATAGCTGGGCGAAAAGCCCGGTTGGATACAGAATTCAATACCTGTGTGGGCCAGAGAATTTACACTTGTGGTTGGAATTCATTTTTCAGCGTGAGGTGGGCCGTTAACTTAACGTCACATTTTTATAAGGCCTACGTAAGGTCTTTTTTGCGGCAACATCTATAAAAGAAAGTTTTCATTCTGAAATTAGCCTGTTTTCGTACTGTAAGTAACCAAATGGCTGGTTCACGTCAATCGGGATGTCAGATGCCAATCCCGCTCAGCCCCCGGCTCCTCTTTTCTTGGCCGTCCGCGACATATTGATATCGTTGCGCAATCTATTATTTGTCAGGTAAATTACTAGTGAAAAGTTGGCCCACACAGGTGAGAAAAAAATCCCACTAGTTCAGTCAACTGAACTGGACAACTGAACTAGTGGTAACTAATGAATAAAGTGAGATAAAAAGTCATTTATCGCTTTTTGCAATAACGTAAACAATAATATTTTCCTGAACAAACTTTTCAAATTTCTACTTTATCACAAACAAGACCTATAAATACATGAAAGTCATCGCATATAAAATTTGTCTGGATATCAAATTATGAGGATATAATATTAAGAAGGCGATCCAATAACTTTCTGACTTCATGAGCGTATACGTCACGATGATTTCGCAAAAAAAATGAAAGTCATAGAATATGGGAAACGTGTGGCGAAGGTCCGAGGGTGTCTTGGGGCTAGTTTATTTATAGGAAGGTACTCGTAGTTTAAAGATTTATTATCGAAAACACTATAAAACACAGTTTTTCTGATGTTATGATATTATGTAGAAAAATAAACATAAACATAGGTACAATGGGCGAATGATGATGATGATGATAAGAATAGTTATTTTTTTTATATGAATATCTGGGGGCACGGCAGTGCCCCCACCAAGTCGAGCAAAAAAGCGTCACGGCCGTACCATCCTTTTCTCGAAGCAATTCAGACCATTTTCGACCCCCTGTAACTTCGTTGTGGATAAAACTAGAAGACTGAAATTTTCAGTAACCATGCAGGCATTGTAAAGACACGGTATATTTCAAATTTCATTCAATTTGAACCAGTATTTTAAGAATTATAACGGGTCAAATTTCTTAATTTTGTCACTCACTGACTCACCGATCATCAAAATTCTAAGGCACTTCTAGCAGACCTAGAAGCTTCAAATTTGGAATATAAGTAGTGTTTGGTGTATGAATCAAGGAAAAACTAAAAAAATCTAGAAAAGACCGCAAAGAAAATTAAGCCCATACAGCCAAGTCTGCAGTTAAATTTTTCAATATTGGCTTTATTCGTAACGATGTTTTACGGCAGTTATTATTATTGCGTGCGAAACCGCGGGTTTAAGCTAGTCCTATATAAATATAGGCGCATGGTAGTGCCCCTGCCAAATCGAGCAAAAAATGGGTATTCCCGTCATGAAAACACGTGTAAATTAAATTATTTAATGCAAAAAACGTACCTACGTGCGTATTCGTACTTATTACGAGTGCGTAAGGTTGTAAATTAATTATTATACCACGCGCTGCGATGCTAGCGAGTGAGCGCGGGCCGTTACTACGCGCTGCGCGGTGCTAGCGCGAGGGCGCGGGGCGGGGACAGTGGCGGGGCGCGCGGAAAGGTGAATGTCGCCGAGCGAGCAGCAGCCGCGCTCATACGCGCGAGCGACCCAATGCTGTTCGGATGTGCCCAGAATTCCTAAATTTGAAATTATTAATAGAGCTTATGTTCATCGCGAACAGTTTCCCATATGTATAGCCTATGCTATAACTATACATAAAAGTCAAGGACTAAGTCTACATAATGCACTGATGGATATCGGTTCTACAGTATTCACATCCGGTCAAGCTTACGTGGCACTTTCGAGAGTTACAAGTCTGGGCGGTTTACATCTAATTAATGTCGACTTTGGAAGTGTTAAAGCGCAGAAATCCTCAATTCGTGAATACAACAGACTAAGAAGCATTTACCGTCCAGATTTGTCAAAAATTGTAACATCAAAGCCTCCCAGAAAAACGCATAGGGAGTGGGCTCTTAGAAAAACTGTAGCTGAAGCTCAAGAAGTAGTTAGTACCGGAAAAGAGAAAACGGAAGGCTACCTACAAAAATAAGAAAAGTTCATAAGTCAGAAAGAGGGCTTTAAGAAAATTCGTTGCTGGTAGATATACATATATACAATAAGTAGAAGGTACCGAAAAGGAAAAAAGTAGAACTGTCTACAAAATACAAAAAGAAATGAGATCCCATCAAAAACAATACTTGTCAAAAAAACCAAGTCTCGCAACTCAGTTGTTCTGCGGTAAAAAGTTGTGAGATCCATGTAATACCAAGTCGGTTATTAATTTATTCAGTTTCTACTTAAGCGACTTTCTGTCTTAATACGTCCAGTCTCTAAGACCACGATCGTGGTCCATAACAATTGAAAATCAATTGTGTCTGGAATCTCCGTACTCGAAGCATTAAGTTGTTACGTAATAATTAACAGCATCTTATAGTGACGCATATCAATATTAAAATTCTTTAATGTTTTATATAAATATATCGAGACTTGGCCATCGCACTAAATAATTGAATTTACATGTGAATTCAGGCGACTGAATTTACACGTGTTTTCAGGCGATGGCCAATCAATTCAATTATTTAGTGCGATGGCCAAGTCTCGATATATTTATATAAAACATTAAAGAATTTTTATATTGATATGCGTCACTATAAGATGCTGTTAATTATTACGTAACAACTTAATGCTTCGAGTACGGAGATTCCAGACACAATTGATTTTCAATTGTTATGGACCACGATCGTGGTCTTAGAGACTGGACGTATTAAGACAGAAAGTCGCTTAAGTAGAAACTGAATAAATTAATAACCGACTTGGTATTACATGGATCTCACAACTTTTTACCGCAGAACAACTGAGTTGCGAGACTTGGTTTTTTTGACAAGTATTGTTTTTGATGGGATTACTTTTACACTTCATTTAATAGTTATGAGTAATAATCTTATGTATGAAATAAAAAAAGAAAATCAAATTAGTGATGGGTTGTTCGTTGTTTTGGTCATCAATATGATTTCTTGAGATTTTTACAAGCTTTTATTTAGTTACACCTATGTCTGTCTGTCTGTCGTTTGTCTAAGTGTAATTAAATCTTGCGAGTTACATTTGACCTACTTCCCGGTTTAGGTTGAGCGTGACAATGCAATATGATGATAACATGGAGTTGATGTGATGACGGAAACGGAAGGTGGCCATAGGAACTATATAATGAATGGATGCAATCCCATCGAGTTTGGATATGTTTGATTCGTTTTAAAGAGCACTTAAAACGTTTAAGTTCATAATTTTTGATAAAAACTTGTTTATAGTAATATTTTACGATGTGCCTGATCGCCTTGATCTTAGTCTTTCTTCGTTTCAACATCACCATCATTAAGTCTTTTTGCCTCCACTGAATTAGCACGACCCTCTCTGTACTACCAGAGCCCTACTTGGCCAGAGCAGTCAGAGGACTTGGTCTACACTCTCCTCGCTGGCCAGATGGTTTGGAGGTCTCATTGATGTTTATAAGCTTTATTTTACTTGTATTTCCTAAGTCGCTTTCTACGACATCCACGGGAGGACTTGAAGTGGTATTCTACTTATCCGGAAACCACACAGCATACTTGTTTTGTTTAACTGCTCTCAATATAACGATCCATAATCCATAAACCCATGAATATCTACTTAGACTGTTGAGCATCAACTTCACAAGTATTGCGCAGAACCGATACACAACAAGTATGTGCTGTAACAACGGAACTTCGAGAAGAAATCACAACTTTCTCCAACTTTTCTATTGGATACTGACAACTCGATAAATCTTCGTGGAAAACTAGATACTAAAATGGTAAAAGTTTAGTAGCTATAATATTTTAGAAATTATCATACATACTAATCACGTCTTTGTTACTTTATGTCAGACTAAGTCTAAGGCCATGAAATACAAAGGCTACCTTTGACATGATAGTGGTGGGTATATATATACGCTGATTTTTCATTGGTTTTGGAAAAAAAAATGTCGTGTAGTAAATTAAATTAATTCCTCTATCCATATACGCAATCCAAATTTGTGTATGATATAAGATTAAAAAGTTGCGAAAATGATTTTCGATCGGGACCACGTAGTTACGCTCGTAGAAACCAGCCGCATGAGTTCGTTGAACTTCGCCGGTCGGCCGGCGGCGGTACTACTAATTAATCACACGATTTACTTTCGAGTTTTTGTCAAAATTTTTTGTTACTGAATTTTTATTTTGACTAGCTAATTAGGTCTTACTAACGATCCTTATGAAGTGGCCTTCGGCTCCAAAACCAATAAAAAATCACCGTGTATGATGTAACAAAATAACTGAAACTATTTTAAGGGTGAATTCATTATATTGAACAACTTTCTTCAAGGAACACGTATTAAAATATTATGAAAACTAATATTTGGCCTCCCATACAAGTTGATCGATCAGCTGATCCGAATGGAAAGTCAAAAATTATGTTTCTTATTTCTTGGGAAAAGTTATTTAATATCACGGACTAAATTCACTCCTAAAATATTTTCAGTATACTTTGTTAGACCTTATATACATACCTTATGAATATACTAATTTCTATATATAAAGTTATCAAAATCGATAAAAAAAATCGTCCACCCATACAATATTTGTTTGAGTAAGCACTGATTTGCATGGAAAACCGAATATTACCACCCCGCACTACCTAATTTCCCATCACATTTTTTCTATATAGCGAGGCTGCCTAAACAAAATTGCTTAGCGATAACGCCGCCTTTTGCATATTTCCTAGTTTTAAGATAATTATGTCCTGTATTAATTTTTTTGTGCAATAGAGGGAATTGTATTGATATATTTTTACGTTTTTCGTTAATTGTTTTTATGGAAAGTCATTCAGTATCACAGACAGTACTTGGTAGTTAAAAAGTCACCCTGTATAATAAAGTTACTAGGATATTAAAATAGTAATGGGTTTTACATTATGTTGTAGCGGTTTTCGTTTCAGCGGCGCTAGCGCCGCGCGCTTTCATTTTGTTGATTTTGGCAATATTTGTTGCCGCACACTATGACGCAGTGTAGTATAGTGATTAAATTGAAAGTTTATGTAAACTGATTATCGGCTCGGTTACAAGAGCTACCGTGATACTAAGAATTTTTATTATTTGGAACGCTACGAGTGCTACAACTATACTACGAAGATTTCTACAACTTTACTATCGTGCTACGAAGCATTCCACATCTGCTACGACCTGCTACGAAGCTCACAGCTACGACGGCGCGGCGGATCTATGAAACTTGCTACAATTACTCATATTTTGAAAAATATCATCATCATCAGGTCGTTTTTCTCCACTGCAGGAGCACGACCTTTTTCTGTTCTACTAGAGCCATACTTGACCAGAGCAGCGAGAGGACTTGGCCTACACTCTCCACGCTGGCCAGACGGGTTGAAGAGGTCTTATTGATGTTTGTAAACTTTGTTTAGCTTTTATTTCCTAAATGGTAAACCATACGGATAAAAATAATCAATATTTAAAAATTATCAGTAAGTATCATTTATTTTTGTTAACTTTTATTTTCGTCAGAGCTTAAAAAGCGGGTCATTAATGCGTTGGCGTAAAATTCTCTCAGCTTACAGTACCCTAAAGAGGCGGGGACTGTGACACAAATACGATTAAAGTCAGAAAAACTGGAGCGAACAAACGGGTGTGTTCACTTTGGTAATATGATCCTTTTTAAATGAGATTTGTTGATCTATCGAGATGACTTTTATTATAATAATAGTTTAAAACTTTACAAAAAGCTATTATTTTATAATTTTAAATTTTGCGATTTTATGAGCTATGATATTTCCTATTTAAGACTATTTTCTAATCTTCTTCTTCTTCCCTACCATTTACCATTTATTTATATGAAGTCGGCGCAAAATGTCTCTTTTTTCTAATTTTCTTTATGGCGAGTCATATCTTTATCTACTCCCAGGGCTTTCATATCATTTCTTTAGCATATGGTTTTTCGGCTCATGACCTGGTGTTCGCATCATTTAAACTTCGCCACCCCAAACGAAGACATAAGGTAATGATGCTTCGCAACTTCAAGAATATTGACCAGGAAAGCTTCATGATCGATATTTCTCAAGCAGACTGGCATACTGTACTGGACGCTCCTGAGGTGGATTTAAAGGTGGCAGCCTTCAATACTATTCTCACATCTATTTACGACAAGCATGCTCCTCTTCATCCGGTGCGCGTTAAACACTATCCAGCCCCGTGGCTGACACCGGAGATCAAAATGCTAATGGCTAGGAGAGATAAGGCCAAGTTAAGACTGCGTCATTGCCCTTCCAGCTCCAATCAGGAGTCGTACGTCAGCCTGCGTAACTTGTGCAGTCGTAAATGCCGTGATGCTAAACGTAAACACTTTCACAATAATATTGAAGATTGCCCACCTAATAAAGTATGGAGGTTTTTAAAGAGTCAAGGCATAGGCATACAGTGTTCCGAGACCAATTTCCAGGTAGATGCCAATAAGTTAAATGCACTTTTCTCTACTCCAGCAGTTAACTTCCCTCCTTACGTCAAGAATGCCACTCTTAGCAGCTTATACAATAAAGATCCTTCCGATCATCCCCCTTTTAATTTTGCCGCAATCACAAAGGACGACGTCGTTAATATAATCAACTCCATTAAGACTAAAGCTGTTGGCAACGATGACATTTCACTAGATATGTTAAAACCAATAGCGACTTTCATATCTCCTGTTATTACCAATATTGTAAACTGCTCCTTAAAGTCTGGTGTGTTTCCCACTGCTTGGAAAAGTGCTCACATTATCCCCCTCCCCAAAAAACCCAATCCTTCTTCACTTTCCTAGTTTCGTCCCATCTCCATCCTTCCTTTATTATCAAAAATAATAGAACACCACGTACAACAGTGTATGTCAAAACACCTGAATAAATATAATATGTTAAGTTCTTTTCAATCTGGCTTTCGTGTGGGTCATAGTACTACCTCAGCTCTCGTGAAAATTACAGATGACATTCGTCTAAACATTGATGATAAAAAACTCACACTTCTCGTGCTGCTGGACTTTTCTAATGCTTTTAACACTGTTGACTTTGATATCCTAATAGCCATTCTGTATTCACTTAATTTTTCCCCGGCTACACTAACATGGTTTCGCTCCTATTTAGAGGGACGCCGGCAGCTAGTGAAAATTGATAATTGTAGATCTGATTGGTGTAACCTCTCTGCTGGAGTCCCGCAAGGAGGTATACTGTCTCCTATTCTCTTCTCGATTTTCATTGATGGCATTACGGCCTCACTGTCTTCTTCTTTTCATTTATACGCTGATGATCTTCAGATTTATACGACCGCCCCTCTCGACGATTTTCATCACGCCATTAGCGTTATCAACACCGACCTTGCGACTATCGCAGAGTGGTCAAAAAATTTCGGGCTAATGGTCAATGCAGCTAAGTCCCGAGCGATTGTAATAGGAAGCCCCTACTTCATTTCTAAATTTAAGTCCATGGATTTCCCAAATGTTGTACTTGACAATAATATAATTCCTGTTTTGACTAAAGTCAACAACCTGGGCATCATCATGGATGAAACCCTTTCCTGGTCCCCGCAAATCTGTGAGCTGAGTCGAAAGATATTTGTATCCTTACATTCTTTAAGACGATTAAAAAACTTTCTGCCTACCGATACAAAAGCCTTGTTGGCTCGTTCACTACTTGTCCCCGTCCTCGACTACGCAGATGTTGCCTTCTTAGACCTGACTGACGAACTGACAAACAAACTAGAGATTATTCAGAATATGTGCATAAGGTATGTGTATAATCTCAGAAAATTTGACCATATCTCTGAGTTTCGCTCGCGGCTAAATTGGTTACGTATAGAAACTCGTCGTGACCTTCACATCCTCTCCTTCCTTTTTAAAGTCCTATTTAACCCCTCCTCTCCTAAATACCTTACCGAAAAATTTTCATTTCGTGACATTGACTCCCGCCTTCGATCTAGTAACAACCCGATGCTGCACATACCCGCTCACTCCTCCCAGGGCTATAATAAGTCTTTCGCAGTTTATGCAGCAAGGCTATGGAATAAACTGCCGTTAGAAATTAAAATGTCGTCTTCTTTGCATTCTTTTAAATTCAAAATTAGGAAGCTTCTGGAAAAGTCGGAAGATTTGAGTTGAGTTGTATATATATGTGTATAAGTGTATGTGTAATTAGTATATATTTACTATATATTTATTATATATTAATTATTATATATGTATATTTTATGTATTTATATTTATGATGTTATAGTTTTTGTAGTTACAAGTATTAGTAAGATTTTAAATTGTTTTTAGTGTAGTAAAGTAGTTAGGTTTAATTGGATTCTGTTTTCTGTTCTATAGTTATTGTACCCGCTCTCTACCCTGTGTTGTAAATTGTCCTCTTAATTCAAGGTTGACTGGAAGAGATCCCTATCTGGGATAAGTCCGCCTTTGTACTGTTTTCTACTTTTAACATGTATTTTATTGTCTTGTGTTATGTACAATAAAGATTTAACAAACAAACAAACAAACATTTTTCCAATTTTTTTTGGTCTTCCTCTTTGCCTATACTAACTCACAGTCATGTTTATCACCTTTTTCTTTACATGAGCCTACACTATTTTCTATACTTTACTATTAACGACTAAAATTTAACTTTTGCATAATCTGTTTCTGTAGGTAATGTGATAAAAAATGATCAGTGGACTGATCATTCTGTTTCTGTCTGTTTCTGCCGTATATAGAGTTTATGCCAGACGTTCTTCACTCGCTACATGCATTTTATTTATTTTGTATCAGTGAGGAATCTTAAGAAACAATAACACTTTTTCGTTCGATTTTTTAAATAAGAAGGATCACTAAGTTAACATGAGCCAAATCTGTCTCGGGGAGTCTGAGATATAGGGTTCGCGAATTCACATTTCTGGACGAACTACTACTAGTGGTAAATAGATATAACCTATACAACAAAAAATGCCTAACGAGTGATGCTAACTTTTAATTGATATATGATTTTAGAGTTTCACGGTCACAATTACTGTTATTAGTTATGGACATCCATCGCAGTTCCTCAGTCGGCCAGCGACCATGATGGCAGAAGGGCCGTCGAAATATCTGGCAAAAAACGATATTAATCGCGGTAAATCCCGTAATACTAATAACATAACTTTTAATTGGTCTTATTAATTAAAATTAATTTTTCATTACAGATCATCAGTTCGATTGATTACGATCTGACAGATCGTATGATCCGAGTAGACGTGCCCCACGAACGAACGCGGAGGCGGCGACGCGCCGGTATTACAATAAATCCTGGCGTTTTACTGAGAGTCAATTTCGTATCGATTCTACGTAACTGTACGTATTAAAGATGAAATAGGTTTCGGATTAGCTGCCTGTAAAGTGTCTTTTTTGTTTTATGTATCGCCTTTGGGTCATTATTTGATATTAAAATTATTATCATTATTTATAATAACAATAATTTTCATTCAGGCCGAGAAAGACAAGCTAGGCCGAGAAGAAGCTTAGCAAGTATCTTGACTTGGCCCACGAGGTAATTGCTATGTGGGATGTGGATTGCCTCCATAGTATGTATTGGCGAACGGTCTAATAGCGAATAGTCCTGAAGACTTTCTCGCTAGATGGCTGGGTCAAGAGTCAGATACAGAAGGCAGTGCTCCTAGACACGACGCGCATTGTCAGGAAGTTTCCTTCTCTGCAGCCATAACCACCGATAGTTTGGGCCTAGTCCCGCTAATAAAAAAAAAAAACATTGAATATATATTTTTTCAAGTGTGCGAAATAGGAAAAAAGGTTACCTGGCCATACAAGTGATGAAAGGACTCATCTGCACTGGTTTTCCTTGTGCTCGAACAAAGTCAAATCAAAGTCAAAGTATACAGTCTTCGAAAGGGGTTGGTTACAAGCAGTCACTGATACGAATTACACTCTCTCACACTAGTCTTTAAACAGTTTTTAAAATTTCTTACAGAGCGCGTCGCGTGGTTAAATTTTAGGATTCGGCCATTTTTATTTTACAGAGCAGAGAGAAGAAGAAAAGAGACGGAGAGGGGCGGGGGTAATCAGTTAATTCGTACTTGGTTAATTTGTAAAAGAAAGTGTACCGAAATGCGTATATATATATATGAAATGGGCGGGTGTTTTAAAGTAAACTAATAAAATAAATAAAACATTTGGCAAAGACAGTGTATTTCATGAATACATCTGCATTTTCTCAATATAGACCAGTAAATATAGCTGTACCTGGACATAATGCTATAACTGTAAGTTTCTTTTTGTATGATATAAAGTTATGTTAGTTATAGTTAAAATAAACCGAATTAAACAATTTAGGGCTCTGCGTCAGTGTAAAAAAACCAAAAAACTGAAAATTGAACAAATTTTGATTTCATAAGTACAGCATAATTAATAACTTTGGAAAACTACCTCTACCATATTATAACGTGTGCATTCCAGTTGAATAAATCTAAATTAAACAAATTAATCAATTAGCACTATCGTTAATAAAGAAGGTTCGGTATGTTACAAATTTTCAGGCTTATCTCACCAGAAATTATAGATTACTGTCTTTCAACAATTTATTCTAAATATAATATTATGGGTGTTGATAAATTATTAAAAATTAAACAAATTCATTTTATGCATTTCTACATTTACAATTTTTTCTATTTTTTGTAAAGCCAAAATACATAACTATTTTGAAAGTGTTTAACTTATGCCGTCAACATATTTTTGATACTATAAGGAACAAATCAAACAAAAAATATCTACGATTATAATTTTTTTCAATTTTTTTCTTACTTGCGTTTTAATATGAACGTTATTTCTTGCACAATAAGGTCGTCATTGGTTTGTGCCTCAACTCCCGACCGTGCTGTAGCGAGTCGCGAGTGATTCTCGTGTACAGTAGTTTCGTCGCGTCGTCTTATGCATTTATTTGTAGTCAATCATTGTCAAACTTTTATAAGCACGTGGGAACTTTTACTAACCATGAATCGGCTAGGGTGGAGATTTATTGAAATATTGTGTTTATTAGATCGATAATAACTACATTGTTGAGCTTTTATTGGTTTGTTTATAAAGCTTTTTATGGTACATAATAAAGAACACAGACACAAATCAGAAAAGTAAATGTACAACTGCGGGCTTATCCCCAGGGTTTGTTACTGGTACCAAATTCACATTTTAAGTACCAGTAACAGAATTCTCATTATGTTAAAATTTTAAGGGTAATACTCGTATAGTACGGGTATCGTTTATGTAGTAATAGTAACGTTATAGGTATTGTTAAAATTTAAAGGTAATTTTACCGGTACGTACCTACGCGTTGTTACCGTTCCGCATGAAACTCGACTGCGAAGAGCCACATTCCCGTACCTACGGAGTCGCGATCGCGACGCACAACACTGCGATGACCAGTGTTGCCTCTCGATAATACACTATCGCTAGTCTATCGATAAACTATCTGTATTTTGAATAAAACCAATATTATCGATAGTATTGATTCTGACGACGAACAAACTATCGATAGTATTGCTTTTTTAATAAATAAATAATCGATACTATGGATAGTTTATGAAACGCAATACTATAGTTAGTTTATTCGTCATTATGATCGATACTATCGATAGTATTGTTGGTTATCCATATTGTTGCCCTAAAACAGGAATTACTATCAATAGTACACAAACTATCGATAGTATTGTTGGTTATTAGAGATTTGTTGTTCCTTTAATCTTTAAGGTCTAAACCAATACTGAACTGTTGTGAGTAGTCGATCCGGGTCTTCTGATTCTGACCCATTCAATTAATTGATAGGTTTTCTCATGAAAGTTTACGAAACAATCGTTAAAGCCGGGTATTCCTACAAATGTAGGTATTTAATGCTGCCCCGGCCGCAATTTGCATCGCGTGGACGCTGCGTCGGTGAGCTCAAATGTGACCCCACCAGCGACACAGTATAGAAATAAGCAGTAGAATAGTTTTATTTTGATTAAACTTTGTTTAAAGTAGTGTTCGATACAGCTACATTATCTTATATTAATGCTGACGGGGTAGACAGAGTCCAGGGCCGTAAGACCCAAAGGCTTAGCGTGATCAAAAAATAAATCAATAGTGATGGGTTGCTAGCCGCATCGCCTATTAACATAATTTGACAGTAGCGATTTATTAATAAAAAATTAATAGAAACAAATAACCCTGCAAAGTCGTTATTTAGTGTCTTTGTTTATTTTCAACCCCCGACAAAAAGAGGAGTGTTATAAGGTTGACGTGTCGGTATGTCTGTGTATCTAGGTGTCTGTTAATGGCATCGTAAGGCCTGAACGAAGATTTAATTTTTTTGTTTGAAAACTGACTTTTCGTCATAGTTCTTTCTTTGCAAGTCGTGTGAAAAATACTGGGATCTAGGTGAGACCCATGTTTTTTAGGTTCAGTGTTTTTATCATAGATAGTAAATAACAAAACAACATAATACCCATAAGTTTATATTCAAGAAAAATAATAAAAACCGACTTTAAGGTATTCAAGAAAAATAATAAAAACCAATTTCTAATAAATATAGCTAAGAACTTCTTAGCTATATTTATTAGAAATTGGTTCAGCCGTTCAAAATTTATTAGGAGTAAACACCTTAAGGTCTCACCTAGATCCCAGTATTTTTCACACGACTTGCAAAGAAGGAGATTACGAATATATAATCTATAGGGTGCAATTGAAATCATTAGCATTGATTTAACTTATCATCATACTCACCTAAAGGATATTTTGTATGGTAACAATACTGCAATTAATGCAGTACCTAATTAAAAAGTATCAAAAAGTAAGAAAAATTAATAAAGTATCAAAACACTTCGAGTCGTGCGCGCGTACTGATACCTACGTGCCGCAAGGTCAAAGACCTTGGACGGATACAGCCAAACGGCGCGACCGACCGGCATACAAAAGTAGACCTTAATTTACGTGAATAAGGTTTGAAGTCGAATGGGGACGGGTCAATTCACACGAAAGCTTAAGGACAATAGGTACGTTTGAAGTAGGAACGAATGTTAGGGTACCAAGACGCAACGAAATTGATACTATTATAATTAATTTATTTTTCGTATTAGTTTTTTTTATAATTGCAGTAGAGGTATGTATCAAAGAGTCTAACGCATGTTTAGAGGTTTTCTTGAATATGAAGTCTTATTAGTCTTAAATTACTTTGTATCATGGGTATAGTAGATACTTAAAATATTGCCAACGAATTCAATTCCACCCTCTATATGCATGTATGTGTTGAATGTATTTGATTTTCTTTATTCCTTAATGTCGCCACGGATTTGAATGTATGGCCACAGAGCAGATAATAGTATTACATACAGAACGGAAACTCGCACGTTTTTGGACCTTGTAAGCGCCTGTAAAATAGGGTTGTTGCTAGTCGCACGTTGACGTTCCCCGAGTCATTTAGGGTAATTGAAATAATATTGGTGAGAAACTGTACATATTATTATGGCTTATCCACAAAAAACAACAAAGAACGAAAATTTTATAGATTTCCGAGTGATGATAACAGGTAAGCAAAGCAACAAATTACGTGGTGGTGACCCTCATTGTTTAACTCACACATTTGACGTATGCACAGATATTATATTATTTCGTTTGTAGTAGTACTAGGTATATTTGTTACTTCGTATCTATGAAGTGCCATACCTGTGGAATGGCGTTTCGTTAGAATCCTTACATTTCAAAGTGACATGAGCTAAAAAGTCTTTTTATTGTTTCGTACCTAAAGGTTAGAAATTAGCCCAAACTCGATTGTGTTAAGTTGTTTTATAACTGAGTTCTATTGACCACTATCCGTCTGCGTAATCAGATCCTAGATAAGCATCGTCTTCCAAAAAGTACTCGTCAAGACAAATCAAACGAGACCTACTCGATGAGGTTCTAACTTAGTTCCGTCGAATATCTCCCGGTTCCATCATCAGAACAGCCCATTGACATCATAATATTGTATTATCATCCGACTTACAAAAGTATATAAAATTTCAGCTAAATTGGTTGAGGATAACTGGTTGAAAATTGAGTTCGAAGATTCCACCCGAACAAACATACTTACATTTATACATACATTGCAAGTTAAATAAAAGCTTGTAAAAACATGTAGCGATCTTTAGTTACCAGTAGTGGGTGGGCGCCGGCCGGCAATAGTTTGCATGAACTAACTGGTGGCGGAATCACACAAAATAATTCAAATCACATAGTATGTAACTTTGACTTTAGCAAAGTAACACCTGAATCTATTAACGATCTTTAGTTGTTTTATTGGTCCAATGTTAGTAAGCGCTAGCACGCGTCTAATCGGACCTGCCGAGTTCAAGTCAAAGTTACATACTATGTGATTTGAATTATTTTGTGTGATTCCGCCACCAGTTAGTTCATGCAAACTATTGCCGGCCGGCGCCCACCCACTACTGTTAGTCCCAGTATACCTGCCACCAGCAGCCCGTGTGCACCCGCCACCAACAGTCGATGCATGATCCCTCCCATGCTGCTGCATCCGCTGTGGCTGCAGCAACATCGGACGTCGTATACGCGACACGTGTTTCGCCTCTTCACAAGGCATCCTCAGGCACCAAACAAGTTGTTGATCGTTCGGCCGAACGATCAACGACTGTTGGTGGCGAGTGCACACGGGCTGCTGGTGGCAGGTATGCTGGGACTAACAGTAGTGGGTGGGCGCCGGCCGGCAATAGTTTGCATGAACTAACTGGTGGCGGAATCACACAAAATAATTCAAATCACATAGTATGTAACTTTGACTTTAGCAAAGTAACACCTGAATCTATTAACGATCTTTAGTTGTTTTATTGGTCCAATGTTAGTAAGCGCTAGCACGCGTCTAATCGGACCTGCCGAGTTCAAGTCGTCGCGCTCGCGAATTTCATATAATTATTAAGAAAATAATTATATCAAGTCAAACTCAGCGAATTTATCTGTAAATATTAAGTGGCTTTAATTAAGTACAATTTTTTTATGTAAAATATCGGTATTTTACTTGTAGTTTTGAAAAATTATCACAAAAAAAATTGGTTGTTTGTAAAGTAGGTAGGTACGATCGAGATGTTTACGTGATAACGTCGTTTCACGGAATGACTGGCAGCGCTCGAGATGAGACGGGAGATCGGTCCGTCTCTCTCTCGTTATACCTGCGATCGCGCTCGTGAGGTTTTGGTGTGACACAAGTTTCTGAACATGTCACCCGACTAAAACGATTTTAAAGACGTTATCACGTCAAAAGGGTTACTTTGGGATTTTTTCCAACCGAATGAAGTTTATAGGATCTTGTAACTGATTGCGAATTTGACGAGCCTGGATACTTAACTTATACATACCTTTTTTTAAGAGTTTAAAAGTAGATTGTGCTACAAGGCGTAAAGGTAATACTTTTAAGTCGAGTGCGCTACTTTGAATTTAGAGCAAAACGAAGGATTCCTCAGTTGAATCACGAGCGTAGCGAGTGATTCTACGATGGAATCTTGAGTGAAGCGAGGGATTCGTGTATAACGCCCGAGACAAAAATATTACCGTACGCAAGTAGCACACATTACATCGCCATCCATGAGAAAAACTAGCAAAAAGATACAAAACAGAATATGGAGAAAGTAGAACAACTACAATACCTAATCAAATCTCCGACAAGTACTAACCTTTATTTAGTGTCGTTTTCATTCAATAAATAAATAAATAAATAGGGAACAAATCAATAAATACTAAGAAATAATATTAAGAACCAACTTCTAAAAAAAATGTTTGTTCACGCATAAACTCGTAACTTTGTTTGCGTGGACCTACATATTTTAAGATTTTTATAATAACCATAAATTTAATGTGCACTATCGGCTTAAACTTACGAAAAAAGATTTAAATTTACACAAAATAATTAATTTTAACACAATATAACCTAAAACATCTGTAATTACTTTGAATCGAAGACAAAAATTGCGCTAATTATTCTTTTTTCCTTTTTCGAAGCAAAGACCATAAACATTTTTACCTACATTCACGATGATATGTATTCCAAATTTAAAAAAATACGAAGTCTGTTCCAGTTATTTATTGTATTAAAACTTAATTCTTTTGTTTTTAGCTGATTTTACATAGATAACATCGTGTTCAATTTTCAAATCTTATACCTTTAAACGAGCAATTCTTGTATGTATGTATATATATATATATTTATTTATAAATTTCTGTGATCTCGAAAACGGCTCTAACGATTTCGCAGAAAATTTGTATATGGGGGTTTTCGGGGGTAAATAATCGATCTACATTAGTTTTATGTTTGGGAAAACGCGTGTTTTCGAGTTTTCATGCGTTTTTCTTTCCACGCAGAATATGGTCGCTAATTTCGTCGCGCCGCGACCGCCTTAATTTAGCTCAGTGGTTAAGGATAGCGACCGCTAGAAAGAGTGTTACGGGTTCGAATCCCACTCGGTGACTTACTTTTGTTTTTTTTATGTTTAAGTTTATATTTTTTTATTCTATTTTGCATTGTTTTTAGACAAGTTTAAAAAAAATTAGTTAATGTTTGAGATGTAACCGAGCAAAACTCGGTCGCCCAGGTACTTGTGTTTTAATCCTGTAAGATTTACTTTTTCACTTTTTAATCCCGAGAGAACTAGCAGTAACTTTAGCTCCAAATGTTTTGGGATGAAACCATCGTTTTTTGAGCAGATGGGATGAAAAAAACACCTTTGTCTATGCCTCAAATGGTTTTCAAAAACTCTAAAGCACGGCCTCTGTGGGAATACCTAACCTTAAATGTGTCCAATCGCTCTCGTCATTTTTGGTCCAAACCCAATAATTATTTTACTGAAATAATTAATTTTTATGTGACTGTAATTCTCCTTTTTTTAACTAAAAAACTCATTGAACCTCATTACATGATACCTAGATGAACCACGCTAGGAATTAATTGGCCATGTGATGAAGTCATACTAAACAAGCTGGCCAGTCAATACTTAGTGACTAGTGTCGTGTAGTGGTTTGAAAATAGTATTTTATACACATAAAAATTAAAGTGTGGTTTTCGTTTTGGTTTTTACTGATTATATTTATGCATTAAAAAGCAACTGAGTTTAACTTCCATAGCGCTTATTATAATACGACATAATAAATAGTAATAATACTTTATTAGATACAAAAAAAATATATTATTTAAAATGTACATAGCACACAGAAAAAGACATTAAAATGTCCAATGGGCGTGGGTGGTCTTATAGCTAATAGCGATAATTTCTTTCAGACAGCTGATGTAGAGAAGTGAAATGCTGCCATTTCCCATAGAAGTCTGATAGACAAGGTCTATGTTAAAAATAAGTCTATCTATGTCAAACATTTTAGTCCTGCTCTCTAACACTACACGGCCTCTGTCCGGGCACTTGCGAGCACGTGTGCAGTGCGAATTGCGTTGAGACGTAACTTGGGCGTCGCATCGTGTGAACGGTGGGTAGAAATTGTGTAAAATGCTATTGTTACGAAACTGGGTTCGAGATTTGGAGAAAAACGCCAAAGTTCGTATGAGGGTTTTTATTCACTACGGAACCCAAAGGTTGACACGTGAAGATGGTCTTCCTGATGTCCAAGTCCAAGTCGCGTAGCATCTGAGGTCCAGGTATCTCGCCAAATTAGTCGCAGGTACTTCCACTTGTCGCACTGAGGTAGGTTTCCTTCGCTTCGGTTCGCTTCGAAGTTATCGCTTTCGTAGCTCATACTGAACTGGCGGGACGTGCACTCTACGCACTCAGCGGTCTACGTTGTTCTCGAATATTCTCATATCTTGACCAATGTATTTCGATTGACGGGAAACATCGAGACGCCGGTATGTGTGTGTGAGTGCGACTAAGCCGACGACCATTCAAAGAACTCTAGCCTTTATGCTATAAGAATATAAGGCTTAGTATCGCTTGCATTATCCTGACGTCTTTTTAGGGTTCCGTAGCCAAATGGCAAAAACGGGACCCTTATAGATTCGTCATGTCTGTCTGTCTGTCCGTCCGTATGTCACAGCCACTTTTTTCCGAAACTATAAGACCTATACTGTTGAAACTTGGTAAGAAGATGTATTATGTGAACCGCATTAAGGTTTTGACACAAAAATAAAAGAAAAACAAAAAATTTTGGGGGTTCCCCATACTTAGAACTGAAACTCAAAAATTTATTTTTGATCAAACCCATACGTGTGGGGTATCTATGGATAGGTCTTCAAAAATGATACTCAAGTTTCTAATATAATTTTTTTCTAAACCGAATACTTTGCGCGGGAGACACTTCCAAAGTGGAAAAAAGTGTGTCCCCCCCCCCGTAACTTCTAAAATAAGGGAATTATAAAACTAAAAAAAATATATGATGTTCATTACCATAAAAACTACCAGCGAAAATTGGTTTGAACGATATCTAGTAAGTAGTTTTTTTTTAATACGTCATAAATCATATACGGTAATTTACCTTTCATTCAATCAACTCAAATATAAAAATTTAAAAAAAAACATTCTTCAAGACTTATATTATGTTACTTGCTACTACGGAACCCTTCATGGGCGAGTCCGACTCGCACTTGGCCGCTTTTTTTTATACCATTCCGCTCGCGAACATTCCGAGTCTATCTCGCCAGCAGAGTTCTTGCTCGTGAATATTCTACATTTATCTCGTTCGCGACACTACTTAAGTTGCACGGCGCAACTTGCACTCTGTAAATACCCAACTACATTTTAGTACGACAGCATAAAAACTTCGTTATATATTTATGTATTTAATTTTTTCTCATGTTACATCCCATTAATATGCAATGTCATGGGAAACGGAATATTTCAGCAGGGGCCTATTTTTGGAACGGTATTAGTCCAGGGGCTGTCATGTTGTACGGGTTTGCCGTGACAACAAGAGTATTACAAGACTTATATTGTTTTTAGAGTTTTAAATTGTTCATTGTGTCACCACGTTAACCCGTAAAGACCCGGACGGCAATAAAATGCCCACGTTCATCGTCTTTCTATTGTGTCTGGTATTGGTGGTTGCGAATGGGATAAAGTTCAAGGCACAATCAAAACAATCCTACAATTAGCAAAATTCCATATTTACGAGTTATATGTTTTGTAAGCACACGGCGCGATCGGTTGAAAACACGTATAAACTCGTTCGCAGCCGCGCGCTCACCCGGCTGGTGCCTCGCTCTCTCTCCCCGCACCGCACCGCAATCACCGCAAGCATCCCGCTTCACGACATGTTCTCGCGTATTTTCAATCAAATATTTTTTGTTTTAAGTAAGACGTTTATGTGTTTAATTTTGATGAAAATGTGATTATAGTACACAAAAAGCTATAATTAAACAAAAATAACACAGTTACTATTTCTGGCTACTGAGAAAAACATTAATTTTAAAACATTAAAAAATGATGTTTAATTTTGGTTTTTAATGTCTAAAAAGACACAATATAGCTTATAAAGATATAAACATTATGGTTATCATTTTGGCTTAACTAGATATCGAGATCAGGTGAAAACTGTGAAAAAAAATGTATAAACAAAAATGGGGTCAGTTTAATTTTGCTATTAAGTGATCGCATTTGAATGCACCTAAAAGTTAAACTAACAAGGTCTTTGGTTACCTATTATGCTTTTAGGGAAAAGTTGAGTAGTGTACAAAATCTCACGATTTTTATATAATACGGTTGCGACCGCGGATAAATTACATAATATATCTAATTAATATTTGATACTCAATATTGATATCCGATAAAATATTGAAAACAACGAGTTTATTATTTATGTCCAGGTTGTGCTATTTTGATTGGTCTAATACGTTACTCAATTTTTTGTTACCTAGTCAGTATCAAGACAAGAACAATGAATTTTCGCCCCCAACTCCATTTAGAGACTTCTCTCGCTTCGCTCGCTCGGTCAATAATTATTTAGTAAATCAGTTACACATACTTAATGTTTTATCATTTATCATACGCGTGCCTGGGTTAATTAAAGTAATAAAAATACTCAGTCCTTTAAAACCAATAGTTCAGTTCTATTCTCGTTAAAACCATCATTAGTCAATTCATCGTATAGCCGCCTATTGTAAGCAAACAACAAAACAATCCCTTTCAAAGTAAAACACAGTCGAATCCACAGATATGGGTGGTTGAATCCAATACTAAATACAATGGGAACTATCCGGAGTAGCTTCCAACTTTCTGCCATCATAGAGGGTGAATTTGAACATCCTAGCTTTAATCAAGGAAAATACTCTTAATGCGAAATAAAAAATATATTCTGTCATGTACCAATGATAGTGGTGTGGGACTATGGATGCATCAGCCGTTGCCTATGCTTAACAGCTACATAACAAAAAAAATATATATAAGGACAACTTGGCGAGGCCGAAGGCCGAGCCCTTTGACCCACCCCATTAAGCCCCCCCCCCCCCCCCAAGTAATTAGCGCTGTTCCCACCGCTAATCCCACCAAGTGCTGCGTGTTTTTTTTTTGCCAATCCAAAATGGCCGCCAAAAGTCTATGATATCGAAATCAAATTTTAATTTTTTTTGGAATCCTAGATGGCGTCTGGATTTTAGAAAATTAAACTTATTTTGTTTATAACGTCTCACTGGGACTTCGTAGGGGCCTGAAATTTTGCAAGTGGGGGTAAAACACCCGCAAAACTTAAAAGTGCAATCAGATTTTCAGATCCAAGACGGCCGTCCCACACATATTTTGATGTTTCATTTACTGACTGCAGTTTTTACCCATTTTCTGAACTGGAAACATGTCTTAGCCTACCTCAAAAGCCGCACGAAAAACCGCGGGCTGCTAATTGCATAAGTTGATGATAAAAATGCTATGCAATGGCTTACCGCAGCAGTCCTCGAGTGCTACACTTTTTTTTAATTTTTAATCTATTACTATGTCTCAATAACGCTCATTATTTTGGGAAATATATTAAACACACTTTTTTAAACTATTTTATTCTACCTTTATATATTGGTACTCTTTCCAAGATTTCCAGCTATATCTATTAAAAATATTGGAAGTACAAAATCAACTTATACTTATAAATTAATAGAGAGTGAACATGATACATGCATGTTGGAAGTGTTGAAAGCTGTCTGGATGGCAGCTCAATTCCAACCAGGAATTTATCGAGTTTATGACTCGAATCTATTGGCTTTTTGTTCAGAAGTTACTCTATCACTGTGCAGACTTTTGACCTAATTCTTGTATATTTATTTATTAAGTACCTGGGTGACCGAGCTTTGCTCGGTCGGTTACATCTCAAACATTAACTACATTTTATGAACTTGTCTAAAAACAGTTCAAAATAAAAAATTATATATAAACTTGAACATAAAAAAAAACAAAAGTTAGTCACCGAGTGGGATTTGAACCCGTAACACTCTTTCTAGCGGTCAGCATCCTTAACCGTTGAGCTAAGAAGATGGCGGCTGGCGCGACGAAATTAGCGACCATATTCTGCGTGGAAAGAAATACGAATGAAAGCTCAAAAACACGCGTTTTCCAAACATAAGACTAATCTTGATCGATTGTTTACCCCCAAACACCCCCGTATACCAATTTTCAGCGAAATCGTTAGAGCCGTTTTCGAGATCACTACTTACTTAGATACTTTTGTTTTTTTTTATGTTCAAGTTTATATATTTTTTATTATTTTGTATTATTTTTATACAAGTTTAAAAAAGTGTAGGTAATGTTTGAGATGTAAGGATGTAACCGAGCAAAGCTCAGTCACCAGGTACTAATCACTAATGTGCTAAGTTTCCTCACGATGTTTTCTTTCTCTGGAAGCCAGTGGTGGAAGACGCTAGTAGAGTGATGGTAAAACAGAAATTATTTAAATAACCGGTCAAGGGCGAGTCTGACTTGCGCCTGAATGGTTCCTTACCATTATCTATAAAAAATTACATATGTTGGGAGTAGGTTCCCATTAATATATTTTTTTAAAATTTTATATATCAAGCCCTTACCTATTGCTATTATTAATAAAAAAAGGGGAAAAAATCGCGTTTGTTGCCCCCTTAGTTATTATTTTATTCTGTTTTAGTATTTATTATTAAAGCAAGAACATTAATATACTCGTACATCATATGTAAAAATTTCAACTGAGACAGACGGATACACAGATAGACAGACGGAAAGCGGAATCTTAGTAATAAAGACCCGTTTTTACTCATTGGGGACGGAACTCTAAAAACAAAAACTTGAGAGGTGTCAAGGGACACGCGGATGGAACGAAGTTCCTTTCGATTAATTAGGAAAGAGAGAGACAGACAGAGAAACACGCGCACGCCGCACGGCTTACAACTATAGCAAAAAGTGTCGTTACGACTTTTGGTCTTAATTTTTCCGTCTAGCCTCCTTTCGCAACACGCGATAAGGAACTTCGTTCCAAAAACCCGACATACATATACACTCGAAAAACATAACCCTGCTTCTGACATAGTCTCCATTCTACGGAACTATTGGGAGTATCTTCCAACTTTGTGCCACTGTATAAATCAATGGAGAGGGAACTTTGATAAACAGATGTCACGAGTGTCCCCGGAGTGCTGTCTGGCCGGCGTTTCTATTGAGACCAGGAATTTATCGGGTTTATGACCCAAAGCTGTCATTTTGTTTTTGTTCAGAAGTTACTGTGTTCTATAGTAACTAATGTAGACTTTTGACCTTTCTCTTGTATCATAGTACTAGCTGTACCCGCGAGATTCGCTCTCCGTGGGAATTTCGGGATAAAGAGTACCCTATGTCCTTCCCCGAGTCTCAAACTATATCCATACCAAATTTTATCCAAATCGATTCGTCATAAAAATAAACTCACTTTCGCATTTATAATAATAGTAGGATAGGGTAGTAGGATGCCACTGATCCTTGATATTTATTTAATAATTGCCTATTAATGGTGGTAATTTAGTTAGTGTCCAACTGAAAGTTCGGTTTCGGTTTCAGTTATGGTTGAGTTTCGGCAAAAAAACGGATTTCGGTTTGGTTTCGGCAGCAAACCTGCTGAAACTACGACCGAAACCGAAAAATTCTGTTTTGGTCGTGTTTCGGCAAAAAACGGGTTGATTTACCTTGCAATGTTATGTAACAACTTAAGTAATATTATGTTTAATATTTTTTTTAAACCATGTGTAATATTTAAAAGAATCTACCTACTAAAATAAACATTTTACCTATTTTAAGTATTTTTAAGGCGCAATTAATATTTTTTCTTAATATTCTGATTATCAAATAAAATGTTTAAAACTGCATAATTGTGTGATTTAAAAATAAAAAAATAAAGACTGAAAAAACAATATTTTTCCCTCAAAACATGATTCTTGTAAAAAAGTTTCAGTTTCGGTTTCGGCCGAAACTCGATTTTAGTTTCGGTTGCGGAAAGCAGGTTCTGTCGGACACTATGGTAATTACATAAAAAGTTACTACCAACTTCTACCTAATTTTCTACTTTTGTATGAAATTTTCCTTTTTTGAGTATATTTTATGAGTTGGCCGCTTGTAACTTTTTAATTTGTAAACCCTTCTTAACGTTGGATAGTTTTTGTTTAATTTCGTTACATATACATATATTTTGACTGTAAAATTTTCCGCGTGTCCATATAAAACCGTTTAGTGGGACACTTGACTCTAACAAAAATTTGCACAATATGAAATCAAATATTTCTAAAAGGGATCCCTAAATCGAAAGATGGTTTGACCTATTGAGCGATACCCCGTACAATGGGTTAGTTGAAAAAAAATCTCTCACTCGTTACATGTACTGGAGCTACGGTAGAATAATTTACTTTACCATAGAAATGTAGTTTTTTTTTTAGTTTTTAACTGTTATTTTAATTTCCTGATACTATAGTAATCTAGTAAAGCCCGTGGTACGATTTATTACGGATATGTCCCTTCCACATTGTATGTGTGTAGGACAATCATAAAGTGCAAGCTTGAAATTCAGAAGAATAGAAAGTCGTATCGCTGTAAGGATTATGTCTGCAGGCGCATAGCCTTTTGACGGTAAGTCGACTGAAATCCCTTGGAAAATACGCTCTGCTTGCATGACAATGTGGCCGGCTTGAGAACTATATGCTACATTGAACTGGCCGGTACCTACAAACTTGCGCTCTGCGTAAAATAGTATTTTATGCAACATTTGTATAATAACGGTAAAAAAATGCGAGTGGCGCAGGCAAGGAGACGCCATCGAGCATTTTTTGACGTACTTATACAACGTCGCAAACGATACTTTTTCTACGAATATATTTACTAAATAAAACAAAAAAAACAAACATATGAAAATGTTTGACGTTTATTTGGTATATACTAGGTATCTATATCATATAGATATAGATTCATATAGATTCATCATGGAATTGTATGTACTTGCATATCATTTATCTATATGGTATTCATGGTAAGCTTTATTATATTTTTTGAATGACGTATTTTTAGTGACTATGTTAAAAAAGTTTTTCTTATGTTGGCAGTGTGGTAAATCTATGAAAAAAAATTCTAGGTCATTGGCTAGGCGTATCTTTTTCGCGAAATAACGACACATTGTGTCGTATATGATTTCAGAAAAAAGACTACTTATAGTAGTGCTCGGGACCATTTAAAAGACAGATAACAGAACAGGAGTAGAAAAAAAGTTTTTTCATTTTTGTTTACTGCAAATAAATACACAAAAATACATAAAATAATTAATTCAACTAAAATTATTTTAGTTTATTGTTTTATTATTTTAATTTAGGTAGGTTATTTCGTTTTCAGTTAATTTAATTCTTGTGTCCTATATTTATTTATTTGGTGCAATAAATGTTAACTTCCTGGTGATTTAACTAAAATCTGAGTAACTTACGTAAATTTAAATAATAGTAAAACTGTAAACTAAAAAAATCTAATTAAAAATAAAACATTTTATTAAATGAAAACCCCCAGATCCTAGATCGCTACGGTTGCAGGGCAGGGTACATAAGAGACTGATGGCATTGCCTCGTTTTATGACTTAAGCTATGGCCAAAATTCGAACCAGCTCTTACGTCTCCAGAAACGTCTTTGACGTGCCTCCATGCCCCAAAGCTCTAAAGTCTCCACGGCGAAAGGCGCAAATATATACAGCTCACCTAGAGCAAAAAATTTGCAATCTCTTATGGCTTCCGCCGCAGCTGGACTCGATTTTTAAATTTTAAAACGAAGTTCCTTATCGCGCGTTGCGAAAGGAGGCTAGACGGAAAAAATTAAGACCAAAAGTTGTAACGACACTTTTTGCTATAGTTGTAAGCCGTGCGGCGTGCGCGTGTTTCTCTGTCTGTCTCTATCTCTCTCTCTCTCTCTCTCTCTCTCTCTCTCTCTCTCGAACTTCGTTCCATCCGGGTGTCCCTTGACACCTCTCAAACTTTTTTTTTTTTTGTCAAGCTATGACAATATTTCTGCTCACAATCATAAATGATACGTTAGGTTTCTACATAGTTACCAGCCATAGTCCATAAAACTCAAAAGGTCAGATTTATCGTGATATAAAAATGTCCCACATAGTCTATTTATGATTTATCAATAAATCAATCTAGCTAGGTTTAATTTTAGAGACCCATAGAGAGAGAGAGTCATCATAGAGCGAAACTCGGTCGCACAGGTACCGTAATGTAGGTACGTTTAAATATCACCTCTTATGCAGAACAATAATGTAGGAACGCGTTTTGGAAGGCGACGGGTCTAACAGACCTATTTGTCACGTTGCAAAAAGCGGTGTGTCGTTATGTGAGGTCGATACCTCAAAATGCTGACCTATACCTTGATAAAAGCTAAAGTGTAAGGGACCGAGAGACTAAGCCTTGGCACCGATTTTATAAATGTATGCTCTGGTCTTTGTGACGTATTGTGTAAGTTCTTTTTGCAAGGTCAAGAAAGTTCTTAATTAACGTATGTTAAATAAGAACTTTCTTGACCTTGCAAAAACACGTGATAGTATGTATGATTGTAGAATCATACATACTATCACGTGTTTATTATTCAGACGGGCAGACAGAGCATTTTGTATCTTGCAGTTCCATGTAGACGTAGCTATTTTAGCGTCTCGGCTCCAACTGCACCCGTATTAATATCAAGATGGTGGGCAAAAAAAATATATATATGGAAAAACAATCAATTTGGTTATGTGCTGTTAACCGCATTGCCTATCAATATGATTCGATTTTTGCCCATCCCCTTGATCGACATCTACGATGTGCGCGGGAAGAGCAGCAACTAGTACATTCTAAGTTTTTTCTTTTCTCCCAGACCAGTATAGAAGACTAATATCACTTAATAAACATTATTATATAATATATAGAAATGATAATTAAGAAACAAGCAATGGGCTAATTAACTATAAACATGAAATAAACCTAAAAATAAAATTAGAAAAAAAAATCAAGCTAAATTAGAAATAAAAATCAATGGAGTAGGTACTAGGTTCTCGATAAGTACTCGAATTTTTATTAAGGTATTATAAGACTCAATGTACGCTACGTCTGTTATGAAATGAACACCTTTCGCAGCTATTGATATTACTCTGTGCGAGAGCATTACAACTGAAAAACAAAAATAGTTATTTGTATAGAATCATGTTATGTCAATGTTGCCGTGTGATATCCGGCAGAGTAGAATAGGACCACTTCAAGTCTCACTGTGGATGTCGTAGAAGGCGACAGCGTTTTAGACGAGTTGCTACAAAGGCTACTTGCGTTTAAGACCATTCGCGACTAACTCCTTAGGAATAACAAGCTAAACAAAGCTTATAAACAGCATACTTCCATGCTGGTCTGGGAGAAAAGAAAAAACCTTAGAATATACCAGCTGCTTCTCTTCTCGCGCAGATCGTAAAAGCCGATTGATTGAATGAGCAAGATTTGAACCATGGTAATAGGCGATTCGGCTAGCAACCTATCACTTTTTTGATTCCTTTTCCATCTTATGCCCATCATCACGCTAAGCGTGGCCTTTGGGTCTTACGGCCCTGGGCTCTGTTAGCCCCGTCAGGGATATATACGTGAAAATGTATCTGTATCTGTATAGAATCATTGTTGAAATAAACTAGTTCATGTTCAATATATTAGTAGGTAACACCGATACTGAACTAGGCTACATCGCAGATGCTATCGCTTCCTTCCTTTGACGGCATCGTATGCTGGTTACACGGGTACATATACAGTTTACGTAGTTTATCATATTTATTATATTATTGACCGAGCAAGTGCAGTCTCCGTTTCAGCTTGGTCAATGCTTTGGTATAGATAGATAATTCTTTATTGTATACCAAAAGAAAAAAGTAACAAAGAAATAATTTTACATTAAATGAGTACAATGGGCGGTCTTAAAGCGATCTCTTTTAGACAATCAGTGGATGGAGAGAAATTTGAGAAAGTTAAAGACGGTGGTGCAATTGACCAAGAAGGAAAATTATATCTCAAGCAAATAAAACATAACACATATTTAACTGTATGTTCTCCTCTAGAGGTCGCTTTTATTAACCAATTCCTTTGAAATTTTGGGAGAAGGTTCGAAAAACATATAAAAATCGACAATCAAACCATTTTTAGTAAAGAATTGTACAAAATTTAGATTAAAGGTATGGAAGTAAAACCTTTTAACTTTTATTAATACCTTTAAACTTTGAAACCTACGTGCTTTACAGCAATTTACAGGCTCATAAAGTTACGAGTATTAATTATGTACATTAAACTTTTCCTAATGTTTATAAGTACAGTGCTACTCACATTATGATATTAAAATAAACTGAATTAATTTGCATTAAAAGGAAGAGTACTATAACGACATCTACTCAGATTTACTATATCTAGGATTAAACAACTGGTTTTTGCCCGTGTATCTACTAATGTTAGTTAGTGAATTTGCAATGCGTTTATCACGTCTATATCTCTTATAGATATGTGTGTGTGTGTGTGTGTTTGTTGATCTATATTTACATAAATAGTACCTGGACGACCGAGCTTTGCTCCGTTACATCTCAAACATTAACTACATTTTTTTAAACTTGTCTAAAAACAATAAAAATTTAAAAATTACATGTAAACTTGAACATAAAAAAAAAAACAAAAGTAAGTCACCGAGTGAAATTCGAACCCGTAACACTCTTTCTAGCAGTCCGCGTCTTTAACCGCTGAGCCTGGATGAGCTGGATAGTGCCCGGTGGGACGAAATTAGCAACCATATTCTCCGTGGAAAGAAAAACGCACGAAAACTCGAAAACACGCGTTTTCCCAAACATAAGACTAATCTAGATCGATTGTTTACCCCCGAAAACCTCCATATACCAATTTTCAGCGAAATCGTTAGAGCCGTTTCCAAGATCACAGAAATATACATATACATATACAAGAATTGCTCGTTTAAAGGTATAAGATAAATATATATAGCGTCCTGTTACAGGGGAAGATATTTTAGTAACATTTATTGTAACTTAGCGCTAAGAAGAGCAGAGGCTCCTGTTACAAGCATCTTCTTGCTTAAAAGGAGGCTCCAGCAACTTTAATATTGTAAAAATGTTTGTTACCTAATATTTTTTATAGGGTGAACAAATCTTATCGCAAAAGATCAATCAATCTTCTCAAAGTTTTGGCTACAATAATGAAAGTGAAATTTTACGTATAAATGCGAGAGTTTGAGTTGTATTTCGGCAGAACAAACGTCATTCTTAATGTATAAATGTTTGTTCTGCCGAAATTCCGTTTCGCATGTACCTAACTTATTTATGTACCTAGAAGGCTAAATTTTTGTCTTAACAAAATTATTTGCCACACAAATTCAAAAGCCCTCACTGAATGCAATCTAGTGATAAGTAGAGGAACTACGTTTCCAATCAATAGTAAAATTGATATCTGTAGCTCCATCTATTATTTGCTGGGTAAATTAAATAATCCCGACTTTAAAACATTAACCCCAATAACTTTTAAAAGGTTTAACCGAATTTCATTTAACATAGCTAAGAACCACTGCAAGGGAAATTGAAATTAGTCTATCCATTCGGCAGCTACGATGCTACAGACAGACACACAGACAGACTGGCAGACAATATATAAGACAGATAGACAGACATTAGCGTCAAACGTATAATACCCCTCTTTTTTATCTTTTTTATCAGGGGTTAAAAATAAATACCTAATTATAACAATATAATAAATATATAGGGACCAATTACACTGATTGAGCTAGCCCCAAAGTAAGTTCGAGACTTGTGTTATGGGATACTAACTCAACGATACTATATTTTATAACAAATAAATATATAGATAAACATCCAAGACCCAGGAAAATTTGAAAAAGGCCATTTTCCAACTTGCCCTGACAGGGAATCGAACCCGGGACCTCTGGGTGGCGGACTAGCATGGTGGCCACTACGCCACGGAGGTCGTCAATTGTTGTATAATAACTACTCGGGCTACTCTACAGGTACCAGCAATTAAAGTTATACCTACCATCACAGCGAACCACGTGTAACATTTCGCCATAGTAAGCAATTTATAGTTAAAAGCCTTAATAAGGCTGTGAGATTAAATCCCGGAATGATGTGGCGGGATCTACTTTGCTGACTAAATTCACAGGTAACTGGGAACAGACCGGCGGCTAAAACGCGGCGTTTGAAACGACAACAATTATTTGTATTTGTAATCTCTCTGCACAAATAATATAGGTATAGACAGACTTATACATAATTAAAATAATTAGAATTTAAGCTGCAAGTATTTAGTTATTTCGTTTAATTACTTGGGTACTTTGTAAAAGATTTTACTTATATGTTTATAAATAAAATAGTTTATATTTATTTTACAATAATAACAATAATAACAAAAATATTAATAGTTGTATCATTTAAATTTTTTTTTCGTTAATTTTGGCGAATATATCAACTGTGTTATAACTTAAACTTAAAGTTGTGTTGATAAATCTAAACTAGTACTTTTGTATAATGCATAGTTTGACAATCATTAAGCTATATCAAGTTATTATACAATGTAAGTGTCACCAGTTTAAGGACTTTTGTTTAAAAATATTATATATATTTTTTTTACATCACATACTATATTTATTTTCGTTAAAACAAGTAATAATTATTGAACTAAATATAAAAATTAAATTAAAAATCTAAATTAATATCTACATTACAATCAAAATTTTAATACTAAATTAGAAATTTAAATGTTGTTCATGTGGCATGGTACCAATAACACTGGCTGCATTCCCGCGCCGAATAGCTACTGCAATCCTCTGCGCGAGATATTATATTATATTATTACTACTTAAATTTTCCATTTACTTACAAGTAAACAAACATGTAAAGGAAACAAAAGATAATAAAAATAACTGGTCACTATCACAATTACGAAACAATCTTTATATGCTTTCGAACATTTTGATAAATTCTGCACATAATTATTATAACATTTATAGTAATAACTTTAGTATGATGTTTTGTAATAATCCCTCAAATAATTACACTTCCAACGTCGCAATGCTGCCATACTTTTGGGCACTCTTCCGCAGGGTAATGATCTGGATTACACTTTAAATCTAAATATTACTAAGCTTACATGGAATAAACGTAAACCACATTACAAATAATTACTCACTAAGCATGAGAAAGTACATAAAACCGTCATAACAACTGCACATAAAAACTACTTTTATTATTACGACTTTCGCAGCGTTAATAGGTCGCGAGGATCATAAAAGAAGCTTTAATTTAGACCTCTTTCTCCTCAAAATCTACTTTATATTATAGCTGCGTTTTAGGCGGATTGCGGGAGTAATGGTTTTGTCGTTTCATGTGGAAATGAATAACTTTAATAAAAATAAAACAGACATAAGAACGAAGTCATAGCTTCATCTGCTTGATAACTAATAATCCATCAGATAGCGTGAAGAACAGATGGCCGAGTGAGCAGAAAGGTTTTCGAATGGCGGCCACGTATCGGCAAGCGCAGCGTAGGACACCCACCTGTTAAGTGGTCAGATGACCTGAGCAAGGCTGCAAGAAGGCTTTAGATGCAGGGTGCTTCCTTGCAAATCTTGAGGGAAGCCTATGTCCAGCAGTAGACTTCTTGTGGTTGATATGATGATGATGATGACCCATGAGGTGGATTTTTTAAATATTATTACAAGATAAGGAAAAATTTATTTATTGCACCAACGGCTTATCACTAAAGAAATTTATTTCAGCCAATCTGTTGGTAAAGAAGATGTGGGGGCGTTGGTGCAGTTAGGATATTACAGTGTACACGAATATATTATGTTATGTTCAAGTTTTTTTCATTTCTTCACAATAAATTGACATGACGTGGCGCATTTCAGTTCGCGATTGTTTTATAATATCAAATTATATCAAATCGTAATATAAAATTGTTATTTATCGGGCTTTTTGATCAAAGTCACAACTACCAATAATACTCCTAGGTAAGGTTTACTATCGCTTAAGAGCTATAAAGGACTTAAGTAAGAGCGTGAAAACCGCTCGTATAACACCACTTAATTATGCTGTTCTAAATTCTAATGCGTAATTAATGCAAATTTTAAAGGGTCTATGTTATGAGGACTGAGCAGGTAAAATAGTCTTAAACCAACGGTGTACTGACTTCAGATATCGTTAAAGTCTACAAAAGGGCTTGCGCAAAATGTGCAATACGCAAAATGGATAGGTATCTGGTATCTGACCATTGAAAATACTTACTAAAATTAAATATTTGAATTATTTTTTACTTGAGATATACATTTTACATTACATAACCGTGAAGTGAACATAAGATCGTTAAATAAAATTTAATAAAAAAGTTAATTCAAATCTTTATTGCACCAAAACGTAACGTTACAGAATAATAGATTACATAAAATAGATGTCAGAAAAAGTGTTATCGTAACTGCAAAAAAAGGAACCTTAATTAACAGTCCTACCTGCCTTCAGGTAGCCTAAAAAAATCTGCCACAACGTTCAAAATGAAATAACCAAGTGGAAAAAGTGAAATTCATAGTAGGGTGGGTACAAGCAGTAATTTTAATGGTATTTCGCGTAAATTGTACATTTTGCGGAATTCCCGTTTTACTCCGTTCATACATTTTCGAACCCCTCCAAACTTCGCATATTACAGGAGTTGGGCGATTGTGTAAAAGTTACGATGTGTGGAAGAAGCTTGTAGATATGAATAGTGAATGTATAAACAGCGCTAACTTTCTTCACGCAAGTTGTGCGTTTCGCGGTGTAAAAGTTTTTAAAGTGTAACGAAATCAAAGATATCATCTTCCTTACCGTTTCTCATTATCTAAGGTCGGCGCCGTGTGTCTTGCCCTCCGTGCCCCTCTATCACCTATCATACTACCATATAAACTAACTATTAACATACATACTATCACGTCTTTATCCCTAATGGGGCAGACAGAGCATTTTGGGTCTTGCGGTTCTATGCAGAGCCCAGGGCTGAGGAACCCAAAAGCCACTTTTAGCGTCATGGTGGGCGAGAAGATGGAAAAGCAATCAGTACAGTGATGGGTTGCTAGCCGCATCGCCTGTTAACATGATTTGCATTTTTGCCCATTCCCTTGATCGGCTTTTACGATCTGCGTGGAAAGAGAAGTAGCTGGTACATTCTAAACTATTAACATGCCTGATTATATGCATTCCTTATAAATATCTATTCTTCTTTTCTCTCCAAGTCCTCCCGTAAATGTCATAGAAGGCGACTAGGAAATAAAAGCTAAACAAAGCTTATAAACATCAAAGAGACCCCTCCAACCCCTCTGGCCAGCGTGGAGAGTGTAGGCCAAGTCCTCTGGCTGCTTTGGTCAAGTATGGCTCTGGTAGTACAGAGAGGGTCGTGCTCCTGCAGTGGATACAGATGATGATGTTGATGATCTATTCTTTACAAATGGGAAAATGTTGATATGTTGCAAGAATAAATCATATTAGGCGCTGCATTGTGCTCAACGCCTATCACAAATATCACATACAAGATCTTAACGAGGTAAATGATCACAACGTAAATAACAATGGTCAAACCTATTATTAGTAGTTTTTTGAGCTATATAACTGGCGAGGTTACTTCATATTAAGGATTTAACACACTGCAACTAGACACGCGGGAGCGGGGTGCTGTGTGTTAATCGCCTAAAGAAAAAAAATTGCGAAGGATTTTTTTTTATTATACTTATAAATTAAAAATAAATCTATTTAGGTAATTATCCAACTTGCTCACCAAATTTCACGAGGCGAGAACAGCCAGAAATATGGACATCGAACATCAGAACATTTGGAATTGGAACCCACAAAAAATTTGCTAAAGGGTGTTTCTTCAGAGTGCCTTTTTTTACTGTCACACGGTCTTTATTCCTAACTTAACCAATGTACGGTTTTAAAACCGATTGCAGGAGTTACTTTGGTTATACCCCTATACAAAATCATAATTAAATAAGATACATAATGTACAGTAATTTTTTAAATAATATTTGAATGCCAAAATCGGGAGCAAATTTGCTGTTCTCCGCGTGTCACACTTACGCGCGCGCTTTTGCCTTCTCGTATAACTTTTTTGTTTATTACCCAATAAGTAAATTTTGTATTTCTAACTATTTATGATTAAACAATGCATAGTTGTACAAAAAATGGTAATTGTATCTCTTAAATAAAAAAAGTTATGAAGCATTTAGTCTCTGTCACACGATTTTGCTAGTTTTAGAAAAACGATACAAAACAGCTCATAACTTCAGAACGAGTTGAATCATAGGTACAAATTTTAGTTGCGCGGATAAACAGTAGCGACCTGTCATTGGTGGGGAACTCATGCGCTGCTCACTGGTTGTCTGCAAATAAATACAGATGTGTATTTCTTTAAGTTTTTTCAAATTCTCTAACCCAAGTGACCTTTGTGGTCACTTTTCTAAAAATAATAGTAATTATTCCGCATTAAACGATTCACTCCTTAAATGTAATATGCCTTCGAGTTTATTTTAGAGTATTTTGTTTTTAAATTCATACGTAATTATCTCCGTTATTTTAAAAAATGATAAATTTTCGTAACTTTCGTGGCGCGGTCTTCGTGGCGATTTCGCCACGAAAGTTATAAAGCATGCCACGAAAGTTACGTATCTTTATTAATTCTCACTAAATTACCAATTATATTAATTTCTTTACATATATTATATCATACCTTACTATGTTCGTAACAAGAAAATACTAAAAACATGTTTATTTCGTTTTTTTTATACGACAAACTTTTTTGTGATATTCCTTATAGCGGTTTCTAATATACGAGTAATCTAATACAATGAAAAATCTATTAAAATGTTCTCAAACAATGTTTGCTTGTGTCGGTATGTTATGGTATATGTAAGTGTTGCTCTGGGTTGATATTAGTTCGGTCAATGAGTGCTCAAAAGTGGATGGAAAAGTCGAAAGCAGAAATTTTGACTCGGCAACTTTGTTAGGACTAGCTTGGACACCTTTCTCCTGAACTATGGGGATAGAAACGCAATGAAAGGCATGCATTGGACGTGGGCTTGGCGTGCGCTTTTCGTCCGAATACGCCCAGAGTGTAGAACACATTTTAAAAAATTCGAAAATTTTTCGTACGTCATATCTAGGTAAAAATTGGAGATAGATAAAAAAATGAAAGCCATAGTTGTAGAGAATTTTATCAGCTTTCATAATGTAGTCCAACAAAATTTCGTACAACGCACCGTTTTCGAGATGTAAGCAAAAAACCAAAAAACGGTACCTTCTTTGTGCCCTCCCCTCGCGGGCTCACCTCGGAGGGGTAAGGACTTTTAGTATGTTTATGTCCTAGCTAGTCCTAACAAAGATGCCGAGTCAACATTTCTGCTTTCGACATTTCCATCCACAATTATTCGTTGACTGTAATATATGTATTTCAGTGTTGGAAGGTATTGGTATTTCTTGGTAAGTGTTAGTATGTGTAAGTAACGATGAGGCGGCCGAAGAATATTCTCGCGAGTAGAAGTATAATTAGTTTCTTGTGTTTGGTTTTATATATTTAGTTTGTTAGTTTGTCTGTGAATTTGATTGTGAGGTTCTGAATTAGTATGATAGTAGGAATGTGAGTTCATGTGTGAGTTTCCATAGGAGTTTGTTTTTGGATTTGTTAAGCTTTAATAAAGTATTCGTTTGTATGTTACTTTATATAAGAGTTTGAATTTGGTTCTGTATTTTTGTTTATGACAAGTTTGTACACAGGTTTATATCCACGTTTGTGACTTTGTATGCATATTTGTATTTGTTTTTTTTTTTTTAAATTACCATAACTTAACGAATTTAATGGCTTAACGTATTTAAATTAAAAATGCCGCCGTAAAAAATTACTTCTGGGAAAAAAGCGATTAGCCGAAATAAGAAGAAGAGAAAAATATAAAAAAAGAAACCGAATCACACAATATTGTAAAAGCAAAGCCGAGAGAAATTTACTACAAAAGCAAAAAAAAAAGAAATAATACCTGTCTGTGAATTATATTCATTGCAATTGACCAACATAATAAAAATTACATCTTAAAATTAGTCATAGAAAGCCTAAAACGTCCTATAAGTTAATAATTTTTATGTCAAACCATTTTTTAATTATTTTGTTTCGCACATATTCTTTAGCCATTAATGGAAAAAATAAATAATGTTCGAATTTGTGATTAAAAAATGTTGTTTTGAAAACTGCTTTGTTTCATTTTACACTACCTATCAATTTATGCAGTTTTAATTCATAAAAAAAATAGAAAAGTGATGCTAATGCAACATTTAAACATTGAACGCTGGTGCAATACATATGCTTGTCTTGATTGATTGTTATTTAATGCAAAAATATATTTAGTTGTAGCAAAAACTAAAGTTTTCGCTACAACTGAGTTGTATTTTTTACTGGCGTAACTTTCGTGGTATCAATAGTAACTTTCGTGGGCAGATTTTTTTCGGAATTTTATATCTTTATCATTAATTAGTCAATTTGAAAGTTTCAAACAGTATATTATTTGCTTTTAAACCATCTATAGCGTAGTATTTTTTTTCAAAAGATTATTGGTAATTTCAATTTCGCCACGAAGGTTACGCGGAGAACGAAATTTGAAGAAATGCCCTAAAGCTGAAATGAAGACGATTCGCTATAATACATCTATAAAAATACCTATATTCAGTTTCGGATTGCCAATCAACTCAATAAAAGAACTAGAGTAAAACTTACAACCTTTCGTGGATGTTCCCAAGATATGAATGGGTAAATCGTTAACACGGATTGCGTAACTTTAGTCGCGAGTTTCGGGAAGTTAAACCAGTTTGCTTGCAATGGTCGGCTTTTCCCACAAAAGGGGGAAAGTCACATAGATTGTTCACTTTTTCATAGTCAGTTTTATTTCTCTTCGATGAAATATAGAGCTTGAAATCTGCAAAGATAGTGATGCCGTTTTGAGGTAATTTAGATAGATAGATAGACTCATTTATTTGCTGCTATAACACACATCCAAAAAAAAAAAAACGACGGGTTGCACTCTGGGAGTGCCGACAGAAGTGAAAACTTAAATATTAACGTTGTGCATTTTTGATATTTTGGAATGGTTAGGGAATAATTTTGCACGAATTGCTTTAATTATCAGTATAAAATATTTCAAATCTTTTCGGAACCACAGTCTGTCACAAATGTCACAAGCATGACCAAATTCATTTTCAACAAAATCATTTTCAAATACACAGCAGTATCAGACGGTCGAGCCATCAGCTGTCACCATCCATGGATGCGCGTAGCACGCTGTAACATAAACACACACGAACATTCGCGCAAGCGCCCTGCGCCGTCTTACGAATTTTCGATCAGGCCACGTGTCCTGACGCGAGTTTATAATTTTTTACCCATTCCAAAAAAAGTGCACAACGCCGCTAAAGAAGTTTTCACTTCAAAAACACATACTTTTATGTTGCGTTTTCTGGTAGGTATAATGAAAACAGTTCATGACTAAGATATGTATTTATAGATGTTTTTTTTTTTTCGTTATTCAGCCTCATCTTTTTAATCCCCGATGCAAAAAAAAGGTGTTATTAGTTTGACACTAATGTCAGCATATCCAGCTCTCGAATAAATGGAACGATTTCCATACGGTTTTTTTTACGTGGAAAAAAAATCCTGGCCAAGTTACTTAGCTATATTTGATGAAAATCGGTTTAGCTGTTCATAAAGTTATTCGCGGTGAACGCTTAAAAATCGAAGTTTCTTAATTTGCCTAGCAAATAAATTTGTTTTAGAAATGTATTTAGTATCAAGTATATAAATTGTTCTTATTTATAATTCTTGTCATAGTATTGATTTAACTGTACAATATTTGCAAGTATAAAAGGTGCAAATTGTTTTTATTTTATAATAATTATATACCGTTTAATATTACCGTCCAGCAGTGAACTTCTTTTTGACTTATATGCGTAGTTGAGTCTATTCAAGACTTTCATTTATGACATACTTATAAGTGTCAAGTCAAACTTTTTATATTTTTTGAATTTAATTTATAACTTTAAAATTAACTCTTATTCCTAGTTTTAAAGCAGAAAACTTAGAATATAAAAATTAATGCCAAGTATTTTCAGTGTTCAAACAGTACAGAGTGAAATAAAATTACAATAAAAACAGTTTCAAACTTTTGGTAGCACATTGTTTATTTAGCAACCAAAAGCATTCATCTGTGTTGTTTAATCAAATATCCAAAAATAACTTAAAACTTTTAAAATAAAGCTTTGAATATAAAGAATGTCTTGGCATTAGTAGTTATTTCAACAAAGGATTGTTAAAATTAAACAGCAAAACAAATTCAAAACTACAGTTCAAACTGAAGACTTCTCTTTAGCAGATTATCAAATAACTTAAAGTTGTTATTGTAAGCAGTATTGTTATTGTTGTGATTAAATTAATCTTCTTGAACAGAGAACTGAGAATTCCGAATTTCTCTCACTAGAGTTTATACTTTAAAACCCGCACCTTTGTTGTTGCAATAACTTGGTGCATAAATTATGTTCTGTGCAATATTATCTTTCTAAACGAATAAAATGTTAAATATGTCTACTAGTAGAGCGAGCGAGCGTGTTTCGAGGTTGACCAAAAATGCTTTTGTCTGATTTTCTGTCCAGCTATTCTCGCCTACAGGTCGCTTTTCTTCATCAATACTCGTGTAATATTGTGTGACGATTCGAAAATTACATATACACGTTGTAGATTCAGATTTTCGAAATTTTTCAAAATGGCTGAAATATAGGGATTGAAATATTTAAAAACATGATATTTCAAATTCAAAAATGGCACTAAACTTTCTTGTTTGTTTGTTAAATCTTTATTGTACATAAACACAAGACACAAAAATACAAGTTAGACGTTGAAAACAGTACAAAGGCGGACTTATCCCAGATAGGGATCTCTTCCAGTCAATCTTGAATTAAGAGGACAATTTACAACACAGGGTAGAGAGTGAGTCCAATATATACAGAACAGAAAACATAAAAGAACAGAAAACTTTTTTGTTAATAACTACATTTATTACTCGTAAGATGCAACTTTTTTGTCCGAATTACGTTTTTATCCGATAAACTTCAACGGATCGGGGTGACCTGCGAGGTCTACAGCTCACAGAGCCACTTGTTACACCTTTCACCACAGGTTTTGTCCAAAGATTTTTAAAATAATCGTACTTAATTGGCTTGTATCCATCGTACCTTAGCCGAGCTTTTTGACCGCGAAGCATACTACGATGGTTATTAATGTTTTTTTTTATCAAACCATGTTCCATATCATCTTTACATAGGAAAAGCAGCTGATTCGTATGACGTTTGTTCTTTTCGAATTTTTACATCAAAAAAATTATTTAAATCACAATTTACAGTAAACGTTGTTAGTGAGTTGTAGTAGAGTAGTTGTCATGCGCTTCATGATAATTTATGGTGAGAAAAATTCTTCTTTAGAATGTACCAGCTGTTTCTCTTCCCGCGCAGATCGTAAAAGCCGATCACGGGAATTGGCGAGATTTCAATCATGGTAATAGGCGATGCGGCTAGCAACCCATCACTATTTTGATTTCTTTTCCATCTTAACGCCCACCATCACGCTAAGCGTGGCCTTTGGGTCTTACGGCCCCAGGCTCTGTCTGCCCCGTCAGGGATATAGACGTGAAAATGTATCTAAGAAAAAAGCCAGTAAGTAACCTATCAAATCTAAAGCGACATGAGACAAGCTAAGGATAAAACCGCTAATACTGTTAAATAAGAAAAAGAGTTCTGTAAGACAGTTAAAGTTGGTCAAATTGATGTCGAGCTATGGTAGTTCCGATCAAAAGATATTTCAGTCAAACATTGGTCGAACAAAATAGATATCAAGGAATAATAGTACCGATCAAATGTTATGTCTATCATAGATCCGCCGGGCAACGGTTTGTCGTACAACTGTTCTATAGTACTTTCGTCTAAAAGACCAACCAATAATTAAATGTTTAGCAAAAAAAAATCAACCGACTTCAATTTCTTTCAGGAGTTTCTTCGATATGTCCAAAGTTCTTTATCATGTCTTCACCAAATTAATATGGGACCAATTTATTTATTCAAAGGCTTTTAAATAAAAAAAGAATCACCAAAATTGGTTCACGGTTGACGAAGATACATACAAAAAACAATTAAAAAACTAATACAGTCGAATTGACTCCTTCTTTTTTAAGTTGGTTAAAAGTAAGTAAGCTGTTTGACCGCTTAATGGCCCAAATAACTAGGCAGAGTTACAGCTCATTAAGTTTACACTTAAACGGAAGCCGGCCATAAGAAACAACGGGCAAAGTTTTAATAGAGGCGTCGAGTCACTATCTCAGGAGTCTGGGCCTTCATAACGCAAGACTTTAATTTTGTTGCTAATCTTGTTTATTGTTAAGTTTTGATGCCGATTTTATCCCATAATTAATTGAGAACTTGAGAGAATTCACACATAATGCTGCTATGAAGAGAGCTTCATAGGTAAGTATGTGTAGAAACAATCTGATAACTCTCTTAGGCGCAGGACACATAGAAAAGACGAGCGTCGCGGACGGGGCGCAGACATATGTCTGTTCCGCGACGGCAAGCGACGGTTTCATACAAAATGTATAGAAACTTAACGTGGGTCGACCCGCGACCATGATGGCAGAAGGGCCGTCAAAATATCTGGCAAAAAACGATATTAATCGCGGTAAGTCCCGTAATACTAATAACAACAACGTTGACTCTCGTTTAGCCCCTTAACGAAAAGATGAATAGCCTTCGTCGAATAAAAGAAAAATTCAAATCGGATTCAGAATAAAAGAAAAGACCGTGTTCCCGGAAGAAATATAGAGACCCATCATTAAAGTGGGATCGACATAGCATAGATACGTATCGGCTTTAAGCTGAATCAATTTATAAGGCGGACTTTCAGTTCCTTGTAAAATCTCTTGGATTTCAGCCAAAATACCGAATAGTTTCATTTGAGACACTAGTCTTTGAGTTTTTATCTTTTTGAGTTATTACTTTTGTATTGATTCTAGTTTCAATAATCTTCTTCTTATCGTGTGTGTTAGTGTCTAACACTAGTGTCAGAGTTTTTAAACCGCCTTAAAGGCCTCTGACATGGTTTTAGGTAACGACCAATGTCAAAGACAGTGACCGGGACCGACGGCTTAACGTGCCCTCCGAAGCACGGATCATCTTACTTAACAGACAATCAGGTGATCAGCCTGCAATGTTCTAACCAAACTATGACAACGACACAAAGTCGTTGCTCCCGCCGGGAATCGAACCCGCGACCTCCGGGTATGAGCCGAACGCTCTAACCACTACACCACGGAGGCAGATAGGAGAGCACTATCAATAATATTTTATATTTACGAGAAAGAAATTAAAAGGTTTTGGAAGAAAAGTCTGCAGTACAATCTTGCTTTAAAATTGTTAATCATATTATATCGATAGGCCAGAGAGTATTCTCTAATTAAATCTGGTTCAGTAATGCTTCACTGCAGCTAAGCGTGGTTGGCTGTGTCTTAACTACCAATATTTTATATTATTTGAACAGGAAATTTATATTTTAAAATGAAAGTTAGCAGTATATAAACATGCTTTAAAGTTGTTATTCATACTATATCGATAGCTCAAAAAGATATTCTCAGGTTTGATCTGGTGAAACTGTTATAAGACTGAGGGCAATGCTCCACTGCAGCTAAACGAGGCTAAGCTACGTTTTATCAAATAATAGAATTTCGTCACTTTCTAGAGCGTCAGTGATATGTGGCTCAGATATTTAATTATTTCTACATTATAAACGGTTTTATGATAAAAAATACCTAATTAACTTTTGAACAGAGCCTTCTTTTAGGTTTTAAAAGGTACAAAGTCCGAACTAATTTTCCCTCTAAAATTCTAAATAGAACTTTACGTGTGCAAAATCCGAAATAGACATACAAAATAAAGAACTAATCTAAGAGCTAGCGGCAAGTTTTTATAAAGATACTTGCAAATGTTAGAAGGCCGCAATATGTTGTAAATTTTTACCTAACTGCGAAAGGAAGCTTATGTTCTTCGAGCGTAAGTTATATTATATGAATAGTTTTCTCTACAGTCTATCGATAACTTGATGGGTATTAGCTTCAGAGGTGTCGTTTTATTCTTTTTGTTTGTTATTATTCTTTTGTTATCTTGGGTATATCAAAATTAAAAACGGCAAATTCGCGCAGTAGGGATTTTGTTTTTGTTTTTTTTTTTTAATAATTACTTGTACCTATAATAAACATTCAGGCATCTTAAAAGTAACCGGAGATACAAAGCTTTACAATGCAGTATTATTCTTTAAATTTTCGTCCTTTCCCTCGATCATCTTTTACAATCACTGGAGATTCAGCTTGTACTTAAAGCCTAAGATTTTTTCCTATTTTTACGCACACAATTTTCAAAAGGAACTCACATGCTGTACCGACCCCACATAAATAGTGGGACAAGGATAAGGCAGAAGAAGAAGACGCACAATATGAAATATGTAAGAAAATTAATCATTGTAAGTAAATTCTACAACTGGCTCTTAGTCCAGAACGGAGTCCGGAACTGGGCGTATTTTAAAAAAGGCATAGTGCAGAAAGCCGCCGGTTTGAGCGCGTACTAAACCTAGCTTAATTGGAACTGAATGCATGCCTGGATTTAATACCTCTTAGCTGTCTTTTTTTTTTTCAAAAAAGTTGATTAGTTCGACACGCTGCCAGTATTTTTAATATTTTGGCGCTGAAAAGTAACGTGATTGGAGTAACAGGTTTCCAATTTTAAAAACATTTTTTTAAAGTTGCGTGTAAATCACACATTGAGCGTTTGAATGCTAACGTTAAGTATTACATTTTAATTAATTTTCTAAACGTCAAAACAATCATTTTCTATGGGATTCGTATAAATACAGGCAGATGACGTTATAGTTTTTTGCAGTCAAATAGCGCTCTTAATATCCGTTTTTCAGCAATAATAAATCTAAAATCACTTGAAAATGGATATGATCATGACAAGTGACATTATTTCGTGACGTTTTATTTTCTTAACACTGCCTAATAATTTATTGTTGGTCGAGTAAAATATGTACCCAATTGATTAGTTATTGACAATAATGTAAATGTAAGGTACATGTTGGTGAACCAACATATAGCTTAATAATTTTAATGGATAAAAATGCCTTGTATCCAATGTCACAATCTATATTTATGTATATGGTTATTTCCTTATAAGCTCTCTTACAACTCTAAAAAGCTATCGAATAGACGTGTGAAGTGTCCTCTAGCATTTATATTGAATCAGACCCCAGCACAGAATCCTACAGTCCTCTACTCTGCGCAATCAAAAGGAAGATTACGTTTCAGTACCTAAATGTGAATGTTTGATTTGGTTTTTCCGGTCGTCATGACAAAACGAAACTACGCTATGCACCTAAGTATATACATATAATTTCTAAGGATTTTAGGGTTTGTGTGCGTATGAAGTCGTGGGCAGCCATAAGGGGATATACCACAAAGGAACTATTATACATTGTTCTTGTTATCCAATTAAACCTTACTATATAACGTTAATCGAACATTCTAGGCTTTGTGTTCAACTAATCAAAGCCTCCAAGGGACGCCGCTACTAAATCAGTTAAATTAGTTTCAGCCTATTTATATTATGCACGTGCTTTATGGTTGACTCGTATGGTAAACAAATGGCCAAAAAAATAAAAAATAATGTAATCTTCAACTGTTTATAAACGAAAAATAATAGTAAATATTATGAAGTTCCCACTGTCTGACTGACTGACATAAGACGCACGCACAGCCGTAACCGCTCATGATAGAAACGTGAAATTTGGACAGTTGTTTCAATTCAAAATGCGGACGCACATTAAGAAGGGATTTTCAAAAAATTTAACCCTAAAGGGGTGAAATGGCGGATTAAAGTTTGTATGGAAAACGCTTTAAACCTGTATTTCAGTTTTCTAAAATCCATCCCCAATTGTTGAAAAATAGGGGTTGATAGTTTGTATGAAAAATATTTAAAATCTGCTCCAATTCTCATGAAATTTGTTACTATAATTCCAAAATATGAATAAGCAAACACGTATATTTCGGTTTTCTAAAATCCATCTATCTAATATAAAAAATAAGAAACTGAATAAATGACTGACCGAGTAACTGACTGATTGACTGACATATCACCGCACAGCCCAAACCGCTGGGCCTGGAGACTCCAAATTCGGCACATATGTTCCATATGAGGTCTAGGGGTGTACTAAGAAAGGGTTTTTTAAAAACTCACCCCCTAAGGGGGTGCAACGGGGTCCAAAGTTTGTATGGAGAAACAAAATTAGTTGGACTATTTTATTCGAAACTTCGCACGAGTACTCCTGGCAATAAACGAGTAAATACCTGCTTCAAGATTTTTCAAAATTCAATCCTTAGAGGGATGAAATGGGCGGACCTACTACCTAGGCCATGCTAAAGCGTCCCGTTGCTCTCTCTCACACTCTAGCAAATGATGGGAACTTAATTGCGAACAAGAACAGGAACGGTATCAGGAAGGGGAATGGGAACGGGAACGGGAACGGGAACCAGAACCGGGCCGGAACGGGAACGGGAACGTTAAGACGATACCTCCGCAAAAAAGGTTGTGTTGAGTCTAATTTATCTCGCAAATTATTTGAAATATAAATTTGAAATTTAAGGATATGATTTTTTACTCTTTTCTTAGTTTATTGATAAGATGAAAACATGATTGAAAAGAAAAATCTCGATAGAAATATTTTTCGAAATATGGTCTTACTTAGCAAACTTGTCAATATTATCGCTCGAATAGGACGACTTAAAAGAAACCGTTTGAACTATAAGTAAGATTTTCAGACATTTTTAATAATAACAAGATGAAATTTTGATTGATCATTTAATTTTGCTGTAAATTATTAATAAAGGTTTTGGCGGTTACGACCTATTCGTTCATGTGGATTGGAACCCCAATTGAACACACCCACCGTATACCTCTCTCGGCCCCACGCGCGTCAACTCGCCGAGCGCTATCTCTTGCTCAGTCTGCGTATGGATTCCTTGGACGTAAGACCTGTGCCAGTCGTCCGCACATCCCAACGTTTCGAATGATCGATGTTTTATTTATAAAAATTAAGTTTTAGGCCCAACGCAGACGTCAGACTAATCCGAGCCGCACTTTTTGGTCTGTGAAAATAGAACCCTATTTTCACTTACTGTTTTACATTGTGATTGTGTACATAAGTAAGTATAATAATAATAGGTAAAATAGAAAACGGGAACATAGCTGATTTCTCAAGGAAAAAGCAATCCTGATGAGACAAAAATTTAATAGATGGTAAGTACTTACCTACCTCAATGTTTCTAAATAAGTGGCTTATATTGATAAAATATGTAAAGTTTGTAAGAAAGGGAGTAGGTATGTCAATAAGTGCCTACCAATCTTACTGACTAGTCAAAATATAGGTACCTACTAGGTATAAGTTGTATCATACTGAGATGGCACCGTACTGTCCTACTTTCAAACCATAATTACCTACTTATGTTATTTTCATACGTATCTACCTTTTTGTCTTATTCTACTGTTACAAGTTACAACTTATTCTACCCAACTAACATTTTGGATAATATGCACCTACCGAATAACTTCGAAGTAAATCCGCTAATATAAAAGCACTACTGTTTTCAGGCCAAAAAAAAATCCTCTTTTATCAGAGTTTGATGACTCTTGCGTCGATCGTCGAAGCCGCCGCAAGAAGAACAAGGAGGTGTAATTGATATGGAGTCGGATTTACAAATTATGGATCTGGACAATCAAAATATTTCATCAGGATCACTACAGGTGTGTATTTTAAATAGAACTTAATAGAATACATATTTTCAAATATGACAATATTTTAAGTTATTTTATCTCGTAAACGGGCATTTCGCCTGGTCGCAGATAGACGGACGGACGGACAGACAGACAGTAAGAGGGGTGTTATAAGTTTGATGCCGATGTCTGTTTGTCTGTGACATCGAAGTTCTTTCAGTATTGCGGTCTGAAATTACCTTTATCTATATAGTTTTGCATATGTATACCTAATAGCATGAAATAAAAATTACAATATGGTATTTGTTTCAGGATGAATTTATTGAAAATATTTCTGGACATCGTATAGTGAACATCAAGTACTTCTTTAAAGAATTAAAGAAAATAGCCACCAGTCGCTTTGTGATTGTGGGTTAAATACCATTAATATTGTATCAGAAAAATGTAAGGGAATAACATCAAATTGCTTTTTATCATGCTCCATTTGCAACGAACAATTTACAATAAAGAATACATTGGAGGATGTTAATAAAGATGGAGTAGCAGGAGCTATGGTAGCAGGTTGTGGTCACCCCCAACTCAAACAAATTAGTGCCTGCCTCCTTAGATATACCAATTATGTCTGAGCGCATTTACAACCGTGCACATGACAAAATATGCGAAAACTGGGGGACCACAGCTTAGGACGAAATGAAAAAAGCTGGACAAAGAGAAAAAGCTGCTGCGATTGAAGAGGGTAAAATAGATAAAAATGGCAATGCCATAATTGATGTTATACTGGATGGTTGCTGGTGAAAGAGACTTTTGAGAGAAATTACTCCGCTCTGTCTGGTGCTGCAACTATGATAGGGAGGCGATTTACACAAGTGCTCTTTATGTGTGTGAAAAATAAATACTGCTGTATTGGGCAATAAATATTTTTCTGATTCTTTGAACATAATGTAATCTTATTAGCAGTTGATTGTCCAGTTCAAACTTTATCATGATTATTATATTACTTAGGATTTTTTTTATTTTTATGTTTAATACATCAGTCTCATCGTATAATCAAAAGATATCAATTATTATTGTTATTATGCTATTTTTGTTATATATGTTTAGCAATAAATCTATGAAAAATTGTTTTATATTTTTATTTTGTACACCTATATATATATAAATACATTGAAACTATTTTACGAAATATACTGAATATTTTTCTTTTACATATTCCATACCTATGTTTTAATGTGTGTAATTTTCCCCAAAGACCTTATCATTGTATCGAAATATATAAGGTCTAACAAAATATACTGAAACTATTTTAAAGGTAGGTCCAGTCCGTGATACTGAACAACTTTCCCCAAGGAACACATAGCGAAATATAAAAAATATATTTTTCATATATCACCCACCTTTGACTGCTATGTGCCTCGCCGCTCTACCCGATACATCAGCTGTATGCAGCAAAGGACGTCTACACACGCTACGATTACACTCATTCACAAACAATCACATGTTGTCCTAGTAGTCATTAGGTAGTCATATGTAATTTAATAAATTCACAACACACTTTGAATTAAGTACCTAAGAAATTAAGATTATTTTTATTATTTTGACAAGTATCTTTACAATGTGCAAACAGTTAATAACGATATTATTCACAACAGTAAAACACATTCCAAATTAATATTTTGATACAGTCAAAAATATTCAAACATCTCATGCGATAGGTTATTAATAAGAAAAATCTAATTTACACTAAACTTGCATATTTTGGAGACTGAACTACCTATTCACTAGAGCAACAAAAGTCAACTGATGTTATTAGTCCGTTTTGTTTCTTGCTATAATAAGTAAAAACATGTTATTCACATGAGGCGGTATTTCTTTGAATATGACAACAAAGGATTTTGTAGTAAAAATTCACCGGTTCAATTTTTGCCGGCTTTTATGATGTTTTGTTTGTTTCTTTTGTCGGCATTTTACTTACAAAAATACTGTTCACAACAAGCAAAAAATGTGCAATAAAATTTAAGTTAGCTCGTGCCTGCGGCGAGAACAAAAGGGGCCATAAATGTTAACCGTGGGAACGCTAACTGAAAACAAGTAAACAACAAAAAAACTTTCCAAGGTCTGGTCAGTTTTGAGTTGGAACTGATGCAAATAGCATCGTGCGTACGTTTTCTCTATGCCAAATTATAGGCAGTTATTCAAAAATACCTAGTCATATTGTGTGTAATTTAAACGCCAGCCTAGATACTTTTACATCAAACTTAGGTGACTTGCGCCATTTTATTTATTTTCTTATTGTTTTAATAACTTCATGCATCATGTAATAGACGCGGGTCTACTTGAGGTTTAATAGGGTACAGAATAAATACTAGTTGCCTTAGGCAAGTGATATCAAAAATAATAAATCACTCGACTAATTTGATGAATTTGTTTTGTGACTGTGATTGTGTTGTGAAGTCGTGCCTTAAAGTTCGAGTGATGTCGCGGCCTCGCGCCATTTAGCTACGTTTGTGGCTGCCTTTAGGTATTGCGGCGATGAGCGGACGGCGCGGCATGTGCGGTCGAAGGTCAGTGTATGTACAAAATAAACTTCATATTTCACTATATGTTTCTTGGGGAAAGTTGTTCAGTATCACGGACTGAGCCTACTGTTAAAATAGTTTCAGTATATTTTGTTAGACCTTATATATAAAGAACAATATTTTCTGATCAGCCGACCGGTCAATTTGTAACTATATTTATATATTTTGTCTTTTGATTTCTTGGCGAAAGCAACATAAAAGTTGTTAACTTTATTGTATGAAAAAAATACCATACATAAAGACCATAGTAACTAGATGACGTGACTACTTCGATTTGTTTGAGAACGTTATTTTTTTCGTATTTAAATATACATGTACTGCTATAAGTTGTTCAAATTGATGGACCGAATCACCTCTTTTAACATATTTGTATCTACTGAATTAAAAATATTATTGTAAACATATCTGTCTGCTATCTCCATACGTTCTAAGCTCCCGAGTTCATGAACATGTTCTCGGCAGTGCGCGTAAATATAATATCAAGGAAAGCGCCCCCTCGCGCAATCGACACGATACGTCTAGCTCCGCCCACAAATGAGGTACATAATTTTTGTGGTATCGTCTTAACGGGGAAAAAATAACTGATTGGTAAGGGTCTAGAGACTCCAAATTTGGCACATAGGTTCCATATGAGGGCCAAAGGAGCACTGAGAAAGCATTTTTCAAAACTCATTCCTTAAGGGGGTGAAACGGGGTCCAAAGTTTGTACAGATAAACAAGATTAGTTAGACTATTTTATTCGAAACTTTGCAGGAGTTCTCTGTCGGTAAATGAGTACCTAATAGGATTTACAAAATGCAATTACAACCCCTTTCGACTTCTACGCGGACGAAGTCGCGGGTTACTGCTAGTGTTTGAATAAATAGGTATATATTTCAATTGTTTATCTAAATCGTTACTGTACCCTCTTCATATCATTCCAGCTCTTTGACCACTGTGACTGACTAGCTACATTTATTTGTATTAATCATGACTGATAGACTAATATCATAATACAAAGAGACAAACCAATGTTTGTTATCCTTTGTATCCGTGTATCGCACTAGGAATTCGAACTGCGGTAATTCTGACACCGATACGAGTCCAAACTAAATTAAGGTGGCGTAACGAACACTAACAAAGGAAGCTGCTTAATCAAGTTACGACCTCACTGGACGTTATCGAGTATCGATAGTAAGTGACAATTGCTCATTTACTTGTCTGAGAGAAAAGTTGTGGTGTTTCGTGTTTCTTTACGTAAAACTTCATCATCATCATCAACAGGTCTTTTTGTCTCCACTGCAGGAGCACGACCCTCTCTGTATCACCAGAGCTATACTTTGCCAGAGCAGCCAGGATTTGAGGAGAGGACTTATTGATGTTTATAAACTTTGTTCAGCTTGTATTTCCTAAGTCACCTTCTACGACATCCGCGGGCAGACTTGGAGAAACTCTTTTCTACTCTGCCGGAAAACACACGTAAAACTTAGTATGTATAATATGGTGTATGCGCAAGGTATACGTATATTAATGTCGGTATATACCCTAAAAAAGATACTCTATGTAGTTGTGTATGCGTCTCTTTTCTCTTCTCTCTCTTCTTATCTGATACAGGCCAAGTATAATCTTAGAATTTATAACATCTACTGTGAAATTCTTTTATTTTTAATCTAAAACAACACCCGGTTCTTTAATTGGTTAGGTACTGAATCAAAAATTAAACAAAATGTGTTTTTTTTCTTGAACTGGTAGAACCATAAGCGTTTAGAAGACAAAACAAAATAAATCTTTGTACCTATCTTTACTTTAAGCAAGATGCTTTTTGTAAGTTTCCAAGTGTTGTTTTATTTAGAGAACGGGTTACTCACGTATAGAGTCAGCTACTGCCGACGTATACGTGAGTAACCCGTTCTCTAAATAAAACAATGATTGTATCTCACGTTAGCTTTAATCAAAAAAATTCCAAGTGTTCTTGAATAAATAAAATTAAAGTAAAAGCCTAAAATATAATTTATCCAAGCCACATTTCAATCACGACCCATCCATCAGACGAGTCACAAATCTGCAGAAACTTGGCAGAAACCGTCAAAATTATCTGTTTTCTTATGTAACTCAATGAAATAGCCAACTTCACGTAGTGTTGTGAAAACTCTGATCCGGGAGCCTACATTTCAAATAAACAGGGCTACTTTTTTTACTTTTTTACTTTTGTAGTATTAAAGACTCAGACGGTCTAGTCTTGAACTTCTTTGAATTTAAATAGCATGTTATTAAGAATCCCCTTACCCTAGACTTTTCCATACAAACGTTGTCTACGTTTTATTTCGGTAAAAATTTGTAATTTCAAAGAAATTGCAATTACCTAGGGTAATTATTGGTTTCCTACCGTAAATATACCGTATTCAATGCTTTCCACGCTCCGGTACTTGTTAAAACAATGCAAAGTTATTGTTATTTCAAAAGTCTCAGTGAACGAGACACTTGTCAGTTTGCTAGCTTGTCCGGGCGTCCAGCCTCCTTACAAACTGACAAACTTTAAACGAATAGCGCACAACTGATGTACCACAAAAAGTAAAAAGACCGCTGACATTTGACAGATTACACATGACATAAGACAAAGAACGAATAACACAGTGACGTGACTTAATTTTTCCTTGAATGCGCGGGTTTTATTTTGACCACTACAAAAATTCCTTTTTAAAACCGTTCGGAGTAGTATTTTAATTATCTATTACAGTACGAGGCACAGTACAATTTTCTTTATAAATGCGTCGGTCAGTATTATTAATCCTTGTGATTAAACTCGAGACCCAAGAACTCTTCAGACTCGATATTGTACAACACTAACTAAGTCGAAATTAATTTAATAGGCTACGAGATTCTCTTACCCTTCCCCAGTCGGTAGCAGTTAATAACTGCCTTCCTTTGTTTTACTAAAGTAAATAATCTTTTAAGTGGTATTCTGTTTTAATTTGCGTATGTATTAAAACCACATCATTTTTTTGGTCCTGTAGTTAACGAGGAACCCAATTTCGCCATGTTTGTCTGTCTGTCTATCAGCCGTATTACTTAGAGACTATAGGAACTAGAAAGTTGTGATTTGGCATGGGTATGTATATTTAATACATCGAAAAAGTAGTAAAAGTAAATATTAAAAAAAAATTAGAGTAGCTCCCACAAAAGAAAATGGGGAGTACTTTTTTTTTCTCGACTAACCTATTGTTGGTATCGTTGAATAGGTCTTTTAAAAAATAGTGTGAGCTTTTGGTTAGGCCGGAAGAAAAGAAAAATCATAAAATGTACCACTTGTTCCCGCAAACGTAAAAGCCAATTGAGGTAACTGACTACAATCTGTATGAAATAACTTTTCAAAACTAAAAACCGACTTAAATCAACCCCAATCTATACGATACATTTCTATGGGATTGTTTATTTTTGACATTTCAGGGAAGCTTCCAGGTAAAAGATAGTAAAAGTTCGTATTTTTAAGTACTTTTATTCACATTCACGTGTGTCGCAACAACCGTAAGTAGTTGAATGCGAGCCGGTGTGGAGTATGGGCCTTAAGTCACATTCGGAAAGTACACATGAAGTCGATGCAGGCCGCTTCCGATCGGTCGTTTTGGAAATCCTTGGGGGAGGCCTATGTCCAGCAGTGGACTTCCTGTGGCTGATATGATGATGATGATGATGACATGAGGTCGAAACATGTCGGCCATTAGCTGACTCTATACGTGAGTAACCCGTTAACTCATTATAATCATGTCTGTTTCTCACGTTAGTTTTAATCAAAAAATAAACTTTACTTCCATAATATTACATTTAGGTGCTATTAAAATGTAACTAAAAATAGTACTAAGAACAACACCAAAATGTCAAATACAACGTAACTAGATTTTTACCATTGAGTACCGAAGTTCCAAGTATAATCTTGTTAAAATCTAAATCTGTTTAACTTGGGACCTAGTTCTCATTCTTGCGTACTAATGATATGAAAACAACGTCTAAGGGTCATCTCCCACTAAGTTACGGAGATAAGTACCTATATCTGCCCATTTATAACCCCCGACAAAAAAGAGGAACATAATAAGTTTGATGCTAATGTCTGTCTGTCTGTGGCATCGTAGCGCTTGAACGCATGGAGCGATTTCAATGCGTTTCTTTTAAGTGAAAGCACATTTTTATTACGCCACGGAGGTTGTCATGCCTAACACGTCACGAAGACATGCCTAAGCATATATAATACGTACGCCACTAATCTCCTAGTGGATAATGTAAGTGGGCGATAAGCCTTATAGTGTCCCTCCATACCAGACAAAAACCGCGGTGACGCATTAGAGCCGAACTTTCCTCATTAGCCATCTTAAGGACAGAAATTCTTTGTAACAACATCATTTCGGTGTTTTTGCCTTCAAATAATTCACGCTGAGTTTCGCTTGTTTTCTTAGAGAATTATTTCCATGAAATTAGATCTGTCAATGGACTGGTTATTTCTCAGTTTTCCTTGTTCTGAAAAATATTTTATTTAGTTCTTCGTCTTTTAGTACCGTAAAATCTACGGTAAAATTAGAAAAAAAATCATCATCCTCCACATCACCCGTTTGGTTGACTGGTAGATAAGGCCTTAGGCTTAAGTCCGCCATTACACTTGTATTTGTGTATCAAGTTAAATAAATAAATAAAATCAAATTTTATTATATAAATTTTATATTTCTCTAATTTACTGTTAAAATAAACTAACTCACATAAAGTTAGTTTATTTATAAGGAATAGTAGTAGAATATGTTTTAAGAGGTTAACAGTAGTGGCTAATCTTGCTCGAATGCAGCTTAAGGCCATACCCAAATTTTCTAGTAGCGCCCCCGTTTGAAATAAATCATTTGAAAGGAAACGGTGATACCATTTAAAATTTCGTCTTGACCAAACCCTAGATAACTCTTTGAACTATTTTATGAACTACTGTTCATAATTTAAAGTGCGAACGTGAAGCTTTTCTACGCACATTAGCTAAAAGTGGCCGTTTTTCGCAAATGTGCGTAGAAATCACGTTCGCATTTTAAATTATAAACAGTAGTTTATACAATAGTTTAATAACTTATCTAGGGTTTGGTCAAGACGAAATTTTAAATGATATCACCGTGTCCTTTCAAATGATTTATTTTAAATGAGGGCGCCACTGGACCCCGGAAAATTCAGGTAGCCCCTTAAATTTATTTCTTCAAAAAGGTGATAAAAAAAGCAATCAGTGTATGGTTAATGCCTCCATAGGATTAAATACTATCATTATCAATACAATACTTATGCCTGTATTTCTGCTTAGTTGTGTAAAAGAGTACCGCGATTTGCTGCGTATACGTCGGGCCGCTCCTAATATTCGATTCGCTCTGATGGTGATCCTTTTAACGCATTTGGACATACTACGTCTATAGACGTACATCAATTGTTATTTCTATCGAATCTGGCTGAGTGTCCAGCAATGTGTTAACCCATCAAACTAAACGGAAAGGTTTTCCGGCTACATTATACAATACAATACAAAAAACTTTATTGCACCAAAAGAAATTTACAATTTTGGAACACTTATTAAATAGCAACATGTAGTGGGGTACAAGAGGCGGCCTTATCGCCGAAGCAATCTTTTACAGGCAAAAAAGTGAAGAAATGTGAAAATATATAATAAGATAACAGGTGGCCCATTTAGATTTTTATATACTCAATTAATATTTAATAAATGACCGAAACCACGTTAAAATATTCATCATCATCATTTCAGCCGCATAACGTCCACTGCTGAACCTGGACCAAACAAGAGCGGCCTGTATCCAGAATATTATATAAAATATTTATAATGAATATACCTATTTTAGGTTAGAAGTATTAGCAGTACCGGTGTATCTTCCATGCTGGTCTGGGAGAATAGAAAAAACATAGAACGTACCAGCTGCTTCTCTTCCTGCGCAGGTCGTAAAAGCCGATCGAGGGAATTGGCGAAAATGCGAATCATGTTAACAGGAGATGCGGCTAGCAACCCATCACTGTATTAATTGCTTTTCCATGTTCTCGCCCACCATGAAGCTAAAAGTGGCTTATGGGTTTTGCAGCCCTGGGCTCGGCATAGAGCCGCAAAACCCAAAATGCTCTGTCTTCCCATTAGGGATAAATACGTGATAGTATGTATGTACCGTCGTACTTACGAACACCATTTTGATACAGATGAAATTCTTCATTGTTTCGTAGTGTCTTCGTATTGTCATATTCGGTCTCCTAGAAAATAACCTAAGTTTATCTTATCGCGATTTAGGGGCCGGGCCCTAATTACGGTCGGGACATTCCGACCTTTCGGGATCTTGGAGTGACCGGGAGATTGCTCGCCTTTTTAGGTCTTATCTCAATTTTGGGGATATGGTGGTGTATGGTGCATGCGTTTCATAAACAAAAAGACATAAACTTAAAAGGAATATATATGTCAACTTTATATTTATGCAAAAAAAAACAGTATTTATAAAGTAAGTTTTTAAGGTCACATACCCAAAGAGTAAAATGGGACCCTATCACTCCGCTGTCCGTCTGTCTGTCACCAGGCTGTATCTCATGAACTGTGATAGACAGTTGAAATTTTCACAGATGATGAATATATTTAAGATAACTTCTATTGCCACCATAACAACAAATACTAAAAACAGATAAAAATAAATATTTAAGTGGGGCTAATACAACAAACTTGATTTTTCATAGATAATCGTACGGAGTCTGTTTGTGCGAGTTTTTATACTCGGGCATTATTCAGTAAAAATTTCAAAAATCCTAAAAATCTAATTGTCTCTATTCCCATTCCTCAGACCGAGGTAACAGATCTGTGCCTTATACTACAACTATTCCGCTTAGTTTTGTTACATAGTCAATTCGGTTTAATAACTATTTAGAGGCGAAATTGAGTGCCCAAAGTTCCTATTATAATAGTTAATGTTCACAAACTTGTGGAGTAACCATGAATAAGGAAGTATAACGTCGTGCTTGGCCCCCGAGACTGTATCTCTGTATTAATCAGGTAATTAGTATATTGCAGACTAACAACATTTCGAATAAACTGAAGATTACCACCGTAATACTTCGGAGGCGTCAGTTCTATTTATTTGTAGTTCTGTTTATTACTCTGGTTTGCTCGAACAAAAACATTTGTAAGCATGAAAAAGCGACGAAAAATATTCTCATTTCGCTATTTTCCACCAACTCAAATCAGTTACTTTTTTCTGAACGTCAAAACAAACATTGTCTATAATTTAAATATAATCATACAGATACAGATACAGATACATTTTTACGTCTATATCCCTGACGGGGTAGACCCAAAGGCCACGCTTAGCGTGATGTTTGACGTTTATAATTTAAAGTGCCAACGTGAAGCTTTTCTATGCACATTTGCGAAAAACGGCCACTCTTAGCTAATGTGCGTAGAAAAGCTTCACGTTGGCACTTTAAATTATAAACAGTAGTTCATAAAATAGTTAAAAGGGTTATCTAGGGTTTGGTCAAGACAAAATTTTAAATGATATCACCGTTTCCTTTCAAATGATTTATTTCAAATGAGGGCGCCACTGGACACCGGAAAAATCAGGTACCCCATAACTAAAATAGGTTTAACAAGCGTTTGTTAGTTTTTATGAACATGAGGGAAAGTAATTATCTCCGAAAGCTTTAAAAGCGACTAAATCTGTAAAATGATGACTCGCATAAAGTTAATAACCAAACATATTGTAAAACCACAAGAGACCTCGTTAATTAGCGAATGATAGCACCTCCGCACATTATCCGGTATGCTTTGATATAAATAGAAATAGATCGCTCAAGTGAGACTTTAAAGTCTTTAATTTAACTGCAGCTGATACACAGGTATGGTTCACAAAAGCGAAGTATAATTTTTGCCTACTACTACAGTTACACACCAAACTTTATATCCGGCCACACGTCAATGTGTGAGTTTTGCTACCTACACTACTACACACCGGACAACGCGAGCACGGGGGAGAGGTGCGGGGACGGGGAACTGAGACGCATATTGCGCGGGACCCTAGAAGTTGCCGTTCTGTATTTAATACTGTTATTAATTTTGTGGTTGATATTAAAAACCTCACACTAAGTTAGGTGAGAACAAACACGGGGTTCTCCCTGCCGATTATTGAGAAAATTCGTAGGAAGGATACGGAAATTTTATAATTTCAGGCAGTACGATGTCCACTTCTGGAAATAAGGCCTCATCGTTGAAAACATATGTAATTTCCTGTGACCTTTAGATCGTTATGGTATCACTTAGAGATGAGTCTTAGGGAAAAGGTAGCAAATGTAGATATGCAGGTAGACTTCTTATCCTCCAATCAAAATTTTTACTTATGGCTCTGAAACGTGGTCCCGTACTATAAGACTTATAAGAAGGCTCAAGGTAGCTCAACGCACTATGGAGAGGGCTATGCTCGGTTTTCTCTACGTGATCAAATCAGAAATTAGGAAATTCGTAGGAAAACAAAAGTCACTGCGTATCAAGGGCGGATCCAGGGGGGTCGTCATGGGGTCATGACTACCCCCTACGCTGTGTCCAGGACCTAGGTGGACCACTAATTAAAATTGTTAAACATAATGTTTTTTTTTTCACAATACAAATGTTAATCAATTAATTTAATATAATATTTTTTTATGATTGTGAACGCATTATTTTGCGTCTGAAATCATGTCACATTTCATGTGACACTGACGCTTGCGCATGCTTTGTTTCAACTAACGTCTAGCTAGACCTAACTTCAATCGGAACGACTATACTTACTTCAGTTTAAAGTACTAAGTACTAAAAAATGTTATTTAAATAAAGGTATATTAAGCACAGTAAGTACTTACATACACTAATAAAATACCTACTTTTTACTTCTACACGCTGATTTTTCATTGGTTTTGGAAAAAGAAATTATGTATAGTAAATAAATTCCTCTATTCATATACGTAATCCAAATTTGTGTATGACTTATGATAAAAAAGTTGCGAAAATGATTTTCGATCGAGACCACGTAGTTGCCCGTCCAAACTGCCGCGGGCGGGCGATGACCCCGGCCGTCCGGCCGGGGCGGCGCCTAGCGACGGCAGTACTAATTTACCTCATGATTTTACTTTCGAGTTTTAGTTAACATTTTTTTTTACTGAATTTTTATTTGGACTAGCAAATCAGGTCTTACTAAAGATCCTAATGAATTGGTCTTCGGCTCCAAAACCAATAAAAATTCACCCTGTATATATGATTATAAAAATTAAATTATAACTCTTGTGTCTTGATCTCGACTATGTGACACCCCCTGGCACCAAAGCTGGATCCGCCCTTGCTGCGTATACATTTATACAATTAAGGAAAAACCTTACCCCTCAGATAAACGGAAAGTCATCCTGTATACTAAACCTTTTACCTGTTAACTGAAGAACATCACCCAAATTAATTGTTTAACCAACATGTAAAGAAATAAGCTTCTCTTTGTATTGTTAGTAATTTTTTACAAATTATACTCTTGTCTTTATTTTTTCAATACCTATCAATATAAAAGAGTGCACATTTTAGCTATGTTATCTATTTAGATAGCACTCAAGAGCAGGTGTGCCAACTAGGCGTGAAGGAAAAGTTTGTACAACCCAAGAGTGGCAATTACAAGAATCAACACATGTTTCAGATGTTTCCAGTTAAATTTAAACTTTGTATCTTACATTACATTTATTGTCCTTGTTTTTGAATAATGGTACTAAGACGTAATTTTTTTTTTTACGCTGCATAGTATTTTTAATTGACTTCCAAAATCTTCGTCGTGGTATTTATTTATTTACAAAATTCACAAAATACAAACACAGGGATAAACATAGTTAGAACATTGAGTACTTAGGTACTGTTTATTTCATAAGAAATCTCTTCCAACAGACCCAGGAGAGGCAAAGAGAAGAAAACAGGCAGTAGTAGGCGTGTACAAGATAAACTAAAATTAAATACAAATACATACAGGTACTTATTTAAAAAAAATTAAACATATACACACATACATTATTATACAATACATAATGTATATACATAGACTAATATATACGCAACTAAAAATATATATTATAAATACATAATATAAATATATGTATACATATTATTATTCATTACGTTAAGGAAAGATAATACTCTTTTACTCGCTTCCTAAAAACAGTAAATGATTTGGAGTCTCGTATAGTGTGTGGTAGTGAATTCCATAATTTCACCGCTTGAACAGAGAAGGAGTGGGAATAGCTCGCAGAAGTATAGTCAGGGATTCTGAGTAAGGTTCTAAGGTGGGATCTACAGAGTGTAATTATATTATCTTTGACAGAGTACATTAGACGGACGGGCAAAGGAAAACCGATCACGTAACCAAATGGCAAAAACGGAACCCTTATGGATTCGTCATGTCTGTCTGTCTGTCTGTCTGTCCGTCCGTATGCCACAGCCACTTTTTTCCAAAACTATAAGACTTATACTGTTGAAACTTGGTAAGTAGATGTATTATGTGAACCGCATTAAGGTTTTGACACAAATATAGAAAAAAAAAAACAATAAATTTTGGGGGTTCCCCATACTTAGAACTGAAACTCAAAAATTTATTTTTCATCAAACCCATACGCGTGGGGTATCTATGGATAGGTCTTCAAAAATGATATTGAGGTTTCTAATATCATTTTTTTCTTAACCAAATACTTTGCGCGAGAGACACTTCCAAAGTGGAAAAAAGTGTCCCCCCCCCGTAACTTCTAAAATAAGAGAATGATAAAACTAAAAAAAAATGATGTTCATTACCATAAAAACCTTTCATTTAATCAACTCAAATATAAAAATTTAAAAAAAACATACTACAAGACTTTTATATTATGTTATTTGCTACTACGGAACCCGGACTCGCACTTGACCGCTTTTTAATGTATGTTCAGCGATAATTTGAAGACGCCTGGACCGATTCGGAATTATTTTTTTTGTTTGAAAGGATATACTTGCAAGGTTATCCCGTAGTGTATTTTGGGGATGACATCGGTTTTTAGAAAAATTATGTAAACTTACAGTTGTATTATGATATTTAAATGAACAAGTAAAGTGGACAGAATTTTCCGACTATTTGAACCGTCTGGTGTAATAGTAAATTTGTCATCATCTATACCAGTGGTTCCCAAACTTATTTTGTCTACTGCACACTTTGAGAATAAATATTTTTCTAGCGCCCCCATTTTTTCACCTATTTAAAAACCACTATAACTTCAAATTAAATTAATTAATTATTGTGACCTATATATGTATATTATGTAAATATTTATTCTCAAAGTGGAGGATGATATTTATGTGGTTGTTGTTGAGAGTCGAGAGCTCTTGCAGTCGTTGTTTAAGAGGCCTCCTAGCTAAATAAAGCTCCTAGCAAAAAAAAAATTTTCTTTCTGGGTCTCTTACCGCCCCCCTTGAGACCTGCAGCGCCCACAAGGGGGCGTTATCGCCCACTTTGGGAAAGACTGATCTATACGTAACAACGTATAGATGATGACAAATTTTCTATATTTTACTGAAATTTTATGAAATTGGGTTTAGAATTACATATTATTTTCTACTTTGGGTGTCTAGACTCAATATGTACCATAATAATATTCCTAGTATCTGCCCAGTTATATTAAAATAAATATAACTTTCTATGTTTTATTCCATGCTGGTCTGGGAGAAATAGAATGTACCAGCTGCTTCTCGTCCCACGCAGATCGTAAAAGCCGATCGAGGGAACGGGCAAAAATGCAAATCATGTTAACAGGCGATGCGGCTAGCAACCCATCACTGTATTGATTGCTTTTCCATCTTCTCGCCCACCATAACGCTAGAAGTGGCTTTTCGGTCTTGCGGCCCTGGGCTCTGCATAGAACCGCAAGACCCAAAATGCTCTGTCTGCCCCATTAGGGATAAAAACGTGATAGTATGATGATGAACTTTCTATACTAGGTTTAACCTCTGCTTGACATGAAATCCTCTTACCGTTCCACTCTTTGTTTTGCAATACCCGATGGGATTCATAGTATTCCTATTATAAGAGAGTAACTTTTAGTAGTTAGAACAAACGCACATTATGTAATACAATAAAACCGGTTTCGAACTTTGGTTTCGGAAGTGGCCGAAGGGTAAATTGAAAACAAATTAAATTCAAGCTATATTAAAATTTAAAATAAAAAAGGGCTGGTAAGTTAAATCTGGCTCAAAGAATCAGCGTTGCTTTACAACGTGGCAATGCAGCCAGCCTTTTGGCTACGTTGCCGAGGGGTAATATTTTAGTGGGACTAATATGATGATGACTTATAATGACTTGTATTTTTTTTAGTTTAAATTTTTATTTAGTTCTGATATTTAAATAACATATGTGGCCGAAATGCACGCCAGCACTTAGGTCCCTGAAGACTGATCAGTCGTGTAAAACGTCTTTTTTTTATAAAGACTTGCCTTCGCACCCTAAAACCCTAACGTCTTTACGACGAAGGGCGGAAAAATATAATTATTTTTCACCTCTAAATCGTAAAAAATTATTCATATTTTATAGCTCGATGAATTTTAGAGGGATACACAAAATGCGCGGCGTTTCATGTCACCAAAATAAACAGCTGAGGGAAACTCAAACATGGCGGTTACTTTCCACTTGTTACCATTTTGTTGTCAGGTTATGCTGCTAATTATACCTACTAAAATTAGACATGATGTTTAGTATTTAAACATTGTTTAAATACTTTTAGGTAACAGTTTTATTTGACTTGATTGGTATGTACGTTTAAGTTTTATGTTGCGTCTCTCTCTACCCAAACATGGCTAAAAAAGATTGATTAGGGATGAGCATTTTTTTATTGCTGTGAATTGAAATCAAAAATATTTAAATATGAAGATTTTTAAAGAAATTACAAAAATTGGAATGCGGGTTAAAAAAATCTTGTACGTGTATTTTTACGCTAAGAAAACTAAGTGAATTTTTAATATAACGAGATAAAAAATCAAACCCTCTTTTTTTAAATATAAACTAAAAAATTACTATAGAGTTTACTAAAATTAGTTTATCGAAATAAAAAAGTCTACTTTTAAACATTTTTAACAAAATTTCTCCATGTGTTTATTCGTAAGAGACAAGAAGAACACACCATCGTTTCGCTTAAATCGCTGATCTGTTATCTTAGAAAGATGACACCTCTTTGATCTCGGCAAGCAACCGCCAATTTGAAATGATCTAAACCGCAGGCCTTAAAAAGTTATGTATTTTACTTTTATATTAATATAGGTATATACCGACCCAATTATGGCTCCGATAAAAGGAGGGTTATTTCATCTATTCCCTTATATTTTCTATGATATAAATGTACCATAAAGGCCAATGCAACCTTTTGTATGGGCCCTTGGCACAACCCTTTTTCTTTCGCCAACAATGAAACTTAAAACATTAGTACCTGGGCGACCGAGCTTTGCTCGGTTACATCTCAAACAATAACTACATTTTTTAAACTTGTCTAAAAACAATACAAAACAAAAAATTATATATAAATTTGAACATAAAATAAAACAATAGTAAGTCACCGAGTGGGATTCGAACCCGTAACACTCTTTCTAGCGGTCATAAACCGCTGAGCCAAAATGGATGGCGGCCGGCGCGACAAAATTAGCGATCATATTCTGCATGGAAATAAAAACGCGTGAAAACTCGAAAACACGCGTTTTCCCAAACATAAAACTAATCTAGATCGATTTTTTACCCCCGAAAATATACCAACTTTCAGCGAAATCGTTAGAGCCGTTTTCGAGATCACAGAAATTTATAAATATACAAGAATTACTCGTTTAAAGGTATAAGATTAGGTTACTTCCTAAGATGCCTATAAATAAAAATAGTAAGTACGTAAGTTGTAACATTCTCGAGATATGATGGTTGCTATGTTGCATTTAGCAGGGATTATTTTATAAAGGAACACTACTTTTTAGCTTAATTGATGATTATTATCAAAGCACAAAGAGGAATATAAGACCTAATCTACGACATCGATACGAAATAATCAAGGTCCAGTAAACGCAGCCAGGTCACACTTTTAAACAGATCCGAGTCCAAGTAAAACAAGCCAAGTAGTAAAATATCGCAATAAAATAGCAGAACACGCACGCAATCTGAATTTTTAAGGGGAGTGTATGGGCTTTCATCCCCTTTTTACATCCCTTTACCCCTTCTCCCACCAGGGACAACACAAAACACTGCGCCTACGCGCACGCTGGAGTAGGCCGCGGAACGCCATATAAATTCAAAGTAAAAATCATCATATCTCTGGTATGTTCTTCTTCTTATCGTGTGTGTTAGTGACTAACACTAGTGTCAGAGTTTTTAAACCGCCTTAAAGGCCTCTGACATGGTTTTAGGTAACGACCAATGTCAAAGACAGTGACCGGGACCGACGGCTTAACGTGCCCTCCGAAGCACGGATCATCTTACTTATCAGACAATCAGGTGATCAGCCTGCAATGTCCTAACCAAACTAAGACAACAACACAAAGTCGTTGCCCCCGCCGGGAATCGAACCCGCGACCTCCGGGTATGAGCAGAGCGCTCTAACCATTACACCGCGGAGGCAGTTATGTTATCTGGTATGTTACAGTTTAGAAACCAGATTCTTTATTCCTTAGATTTTTTAACACATTGCAGGACATTTAGGGCTGTGGACGTAATTCATTTTTTATTTCTATTGTGTCTGGTTGAGGGTCCTGCAATCTGTTACTCGTAAGAAGTACTTTAATGTAAACAAAGTTTTGTTAGTGGCGAAAGAAAATAAAGGTGGTGCCAAAAAGTTGCATAGGCCTTTACAAATGACGTATCGTTGTAATACTAATGGCTTCACGCTGTTTATAGGGTTATAGGCTACGTGACGTTTTACAATTGATTCAATGTGGCGCCCTCTATTAACAAAAAGTAAGTTACAAAAAAATCAAATAAATCGTATCACACCGTGTGGGGTATCAAATGAATGGGCTTAAAAGGCACATTTCAGAAGTGTATTAATTATTAGCTTTTGGTACCATTTTTTGCGTAGTCGGGTTTTTTCAAAAATATATCTTGTAAAGTACAGATACCACAGTTTGTGTAAATGATAAACCTTTTATTTATAAAAAAATATCAAACGTTTCCTAACCCTATTATATAAAAATAGGTATTTTACCTATCACTCTTCTCAATACTCGTATTTGTCATTAGGTATTTTTATGAATAAGAAAGTAAGTACTTACTTATCAACCTATTATGAAAAATATAACCTTCTGATTCCTGTTTCTGACTTGGGCCTAGCAGACAAACATAAGAACTATTTAATTGTGTTCCCTTAACATCCTTAGGGTATTAACCCTAAAAATTGCTAACCTTAAACAATGAAATACGGTGCATTTTTTATTCAGAAGCTTACAAAAACCAACACTGGTCAGTGCAGTGTACCCTTCTTTAGAGAAAACAATTTTGAATCCTATTATTTCCACTTAAAGCTCGAAATAGGTTGGCACAGAACAAACATAAATCAAAAAGTTATTACTTGCCGTGAAAGGAAACCCTTGCACGATTAGATAAATTGGAGAAAACCCCAAGATGTTTCTTCCGAACCATTGATAGTTACAGAAGCGAGAAATGTTAAGATGTATTCGTGAAAAGGGTAAAATATCTGGAAAAAGTGCACGTAATTTACGGACTGTGAGTGAGAGATTTTAATTTATTTTCCTTTACGGCTACAGTACCTACGCTATTTTCCAACAGGTCAAATCAGATACTTTTTTCTAAACGTCAAAACAAACAGATTTTCTGGCAGATGTCGTCATAGTTTGTTGAAGTCAAATAGCGCTCTTATTGTCAGTTTTTTTGCAATAATAAATTTGAAATCACGTTAATAATGAATATGTTCAAAGACAAGTGAATTAATAAGTAATTATTTGGAGACGTTTTATTTTTTATCAGTGCAAAATAATTTATTTGCCTTAGGAAAATACCCAATTTTGTTGCCTTTGCTTGTTACCTATATGTAAAATAGAACTGCGCCACCTGTTATCCTATTATACATTTCGGACTTCTCTTTTTGGTTGCATATAAGAGATTGTTTTGTCTATAAGGCCAAGTATAACTCCTACTCTGCGATAGTGATGTCAAAACTCCATAGAAGTTAGACATTATTATGTGAGAGTATTCTTAGAAAAAAAGTTTGGTTAAAACCAGCTTTTTCTGTTATGTATTGTAATGTACGTTGGCCGCATCCAGAGCATGTTTTCTTTATTTTTTTATTATAATCAAAATTGACAAAAACTGTACGTGTATTTCCTTTGAATAAAAGTGTGATGAACATTTATAAAGCGGATGGAGCCAAAAACACAGGAAAAGCCATTGACTTAACGTTCCTTCGCGGAAAAATTTCAGATATTTTATGCCACTTGTGATCACTACGGCTAGAGTTGCACAAGCTGTGAGCTCTTTAAACATTCTTTCTTTCTTTTCGAGGGTATGAAATCTGACGCACTTAGTAACTCAAAAACTCTCATCTAGTATAGTTAACTCGCTGAATTGGCAATGGGCGGGACACATACTGTGAATACACATAGGTTGTAGGAATAAGTTGGACTGGGCGGAGATCAAACCTGGGACCTTTCGGTTGCTACTATACCACTAGACCAGTACATCCAGTACAGCTTCATGCATATTTCAACATGTACTTCAACATTATTAGACAGTAATGTACGGAATCCAACCCGCAAACTGTACCGCCACAATCTGAAGTGCGTGCATTAATCATAGCGCAAATCCACAGAAATTCCTTCGTTAGGAATGCGAGCTGCCTGCTCATTGGCCCATTCGATAGAGGGCTTTGCTTTTTCCAAGTCCTCAATAGGGGTGATGACAAAGAAAGTATGATTATTAGTCCGTCTTTTAGATTATCCAAAAATAATAGACCCAAATTTTCAGTTTACCAAAAAAGTAAAAATCACAAAGATATGGAGTATAAAAGTTCCGGAGTGGGGGCTTGCGACGTCACCGCTAAGTAAAAATCCTATCAAGCCGTGACGTCAAGCGAAATTTAAATGCGCTATATATTTGTCGTTTTTGTTTCTCAGACTAAAAAAAATTACAATATTTTTAATAATCTTTGCGATGGGCCAACATAACATTTATTCGTCACGCAGTGTAAGAGTAAAAAGGCTTTCGTACCTATATAAAAACCTAAAACCGCCGAACGCAATGACAAGTAAATTTATATTAAATTTCTGCGAACCATTTTACTTTTGTTGTAGTTTTTGTATGAAACGTCAAACTCACGCGAACTGAGGCCTGTGGCAACAATGGATGGTTTTTGTTCGTATTCACAACCAAATCGACTGGTAGTTGCGTCGAAATGTTAAACTTTTGAAACATATGTTTTAGTATTTTAGTTACAAATTTGATTTTATTTATTTATACTATTGAAACAACGATATTCCTAACGCCGTACATGTCGCTCATTACTAGATCCAAAAACTTACTCTCTTGTAATTGCGTATCGATGAAGAAACGAAGATGAAAAATTTAAAGACGGATAATGATAACCGAATAAAATAGACACTTCCATGTTTGTTCAATTCCATATTTTTTTTAACTAACTGCTGATTGCGGCGTTGACCCTTTGATCAAAAGTGATTTGTCCATACCAAGGTCCCACAAGAATCAAAAATCAATTAGGTATATATTGAGTAACATAGGCATATAAAGGCACTTTTGCACGTCATTAAGTCTATATGTATACCATGACATAAAATTATTTGTATTACTAGCGAATTTCTGTCTCAAATTAACTTCTAATCTGTAGATATTTTAACACTTTTTTATAGCCTATATTTTCTTTTGATTAAAATTGTATCTTATAAACATTTACTTAAATCGAAAGTAAATAGAAATCTTTGTAATAGCATGTTAACAAACAATTTATGACTTTGTATGCCTACGGCGCAACACAGTAATTCTTGGATTTATGTACATTGCCTAGACATTATAATTATTGTCATGTGGTTTTCGGGCAATCTGATAATACATTGAGACACAGTGACATACACAGCACGGGGGGATTCGCCTACAGTTGATTTATCTGAGGTCTATCGACCAAGGGACTTATGTTTCGGTCATGTAGATTAACTGGGTGGTCTACATGACTCTGAAAAACACTGTTGGGATAGCCCAGGGGCCACTCCCGTCTTATCATAACCTATATATATTACCTAAAGTGGTTTACTGCAAGAACAAGTTCTGCCCCACAGGTGATAAGTATTATAATAATACCCGGACAGTTTGGCATTTATTATAATGTCTTAATAATCACTTAGTCCATACATACATATATAATCTGGATTTGTACTCCAATTATTTTTGTTTATAGTTGCATCATATTTTACTGAACATTGTGTTTTTAAAGCAAGATATATACATTTCGTTTCTCCCAATGATGTTTTACCATAACATTTGTTAAGTATGTTTATTTTTATTTATATTATTAAATATTTTTAATAAAAGCTACCGATACATGGTATGTATAGGTTAGCTAGTAAGTATACATATATATATATATCTCTTCCACATACCTACGCATTGTTTTATTGTGGCCTCTTGCGCTTGACCCGAATGTCCTAAACTAACAACTAACTGGCTACAAGCCCGCATCGTGCCGGCTAATCAACGGAAGGACCAACCGAGCTTTGGGCCAATTTTGTGGCTCTGTCCATGGGGGCTTAGCAAAGATCTGGCTTGTATATTTACTTGGTTTCTGTTAAAAACTGTTGCTAAATACGTAATGTTTTAATGTATACTACATAATGTGCCAAAGTAAAGTTCTTTACTTACCTGGTTTACTTGGCGAATTTAACGATATACAATAATAATGTATTAAGCTGTGGTACATACTCGTAATGCTTTAGTTTCAAGATTTTTTGTCTTATCTAATGTTTTATTTAAAGACTACAGATTTTTTAAAATGTTAGCAAAAACGGTCACTTAGTTCTTCTTTTGCATTTTTTGCAGTATATTTCCAAGCCTTTTATTTTCACCCATTCAATTTCCTAAGTCTTTAGTCAATAGCGGTGTTCTAATTTTTATTTCAATGCTCCCTCACTGTTCATTACAAACGCTAGGCTCTTTCAGCCTTCGCGTAAAAGGTCAATGACATGACTTTGCTAGTCTAAGCGACAGAAATATTTTTTTCAAATTAAGCAAACAACTTCTTCTTGGTTTTTGGGACCAGAAAGGTATTGTTGTCGGTGGGGCAAGATAAACAAATCTTCGTTTCGGCGATGACATTGTGTTATTCACCATTTACGCATAGGAACTTAAAGAAAAGGTTGCAAGATCTTAGCACAGCAAGCCTTCAGTTTAACTACACATGAACCGAGCGAAGACCCAATTAAGGATGAAATGCACGAGGCGCAGGGTCGAGGTAGATTGGCAAGTCATACAATGTGTCGATGAGTACATATACCTACCTCGGGCAAATCAAACAAAAAACTAATCGCCAGGATAAAGAAATCGACCGAAGAATCGAAAACGCTTGGGAGAATTTTTGGTCGATAAAGGAGTTACTAAAGGGCAATCTACCAACTTGCTTCAAGAAGAGACTCGTCAACATGTGTATCTTGCCCGCCCCGACTAAAGACCGCAAGAGATAGATAGATAGAGAAGAAACAAAGAGGGGCGACTTTCACTCAGCTATAGGATCTATGACAGCTACAAAAAAAACTGGATTTTCAAAAAAGGTAAAGCAGAGAAATTCCTACAGACACCGCGAACATGAGACGCATTATGTGTGCATTTATTAGTCTCCACCTACTCTAACTTGCTGCAACTGCCTCCGTGGTGTAATGGTTAGAGCGTTCAGCTCATACCCGCAGGTAGCGGGTTCGATTCCCAGCGGGGGCAACGACTTTGTGTTATTGTCCTAGTTTGGTTAGAACATTGTAGGCTGATCACCTGATTGTCTGATAAGTAAGATGATCCGTGCTTCGGAGGGCACGTTAAGCCGTCGGTCCCGGTCACTGTCTTCGACATTGGTCGTTACCTAAAACCCTGCAGAGGCCTTTAAGGCGGTTTAAAAACTCTGACACTAGTGTTAGTCACTAACACACACGATAAGAAGAAGTCGCCAAGGATAATAAAGAATGTAGGCCACTAGATCGGTAGTTTTAGAAATCCTTAAAAGAGACCCAAGTAACACTTCATTGTACACCAAAAAATAATAATAATTAAAATAGCGCCACATGACAACAACTTCTCCAAAGGGCCTCTACGTGTTGGATCTGTATCCCCACGCAAGCCTCTCAAAGGACCGGGGTGAAAAGACCCGTGATTCTCAAAGGAGATACAAAATATTAAAATAAACTCACAGAAAAAGACATTAAAATGTACAATGGGCGATGTTTTCGATAAAAAGAAATTTCCTTGACTTACCTTCCTTGATTTACCACGCAGTGAACGAAATGCAGCTGAAGTGCTTATTCTCTTCTTTGCGTGTCGATGGTTTATTTGTTTTAGTTTATATTCTAAAAGCCCAATATTGAGCTACTCTGACGGCGTCATCAGTAGCCACATATAAGTCGTCTAGGGTGCAGGTACTAGGGAAAAGGGCAAGAAATCAGGTGATGATGATTAAAGATATCAACTTTGGAATGAAGATAATAATCATTTCTGAACCAATAAGGAAAACAAATGAAACATGATCATTTGCAGAAATGAATTCAAAAAACCCTGTAGCTGCTTATACTGTACAGCTTTTACGACAAAGAACGTGGAAGTACAGGCGCCGACTTTGTCCTTTGCTCTGTTTATTCCGTTTTCAACCTATTTCCAAACCAAATGAGTTCTTTCACTTTTGAAACATACTTCCTCGGTTATTTTTCGAGGTTAAAAAAATACTTGATTGACATAATTTGCTGAATTTCATCACGTAACTTCTCTGTTTGCACAATGTTGGGACTTTTACTTTGACAAAAGTATTTTTGTTGCTGCCGTAAAATATTGTTTCTGCGTGTATCTACAAAGTGTTAGGTGTACAAATGCGAATATAAATTTCAAAAAAGAAATAACATTGAATTGAAAATCTAAATGTCGTTAAATATAAAGGATAGTTTCAAGTTCTTGAGTGTTCTTGACACTGGCGAAACGCGAAATTAATTATCCTTGATATTTAACAACTCTTAAAATACATTTTTTATCATATTTAGCATAGCATTTTATCAGCTGATGAAGATTAATAAATTATTATTAATATTGGGACCGTCGCCCGAAAATTGACTAAAACACGCGTGCCTTTATCTGGCCCAAAAGATAAGCATTGCTATACAACGTCGCAATGCTGCCAGCCTTTTGCACACTTTACCACGGGGCAGCGATTTGCCAGGGCTTTTTCATTTATAAGTAATAAGTTTAGTTTTAATATTACTAATTGTTTCCAGTGCGTTAATTTTTACATCATTCAGTCAGTGATATTGATTACATTCCCAATGGAAAATTCGGTGAATTGCAACTTCCCATACAACCGCGCGATCTTAATCAGGTATTCGTTACCCTCTCTGTACTACCAGAGCTATACCGCGCGATAATCTGATCAAATTTAGTGCGGGAGACAACAACTTTTATCGTATTTCATCAATATTTTTGTGGAACTGAATAAACTCATGAACTGACTGACTTAAGTTAAAACTTGGTACGGTCATGTCAAGGGGTGAAATGCCAAACATTTCGCAAATAAAATGATTAGCTTGACAATCGATCGTCACAGAAATAGCTAGAGGACGATCTAGAAAGACGTGGGGGTTGCCTGACGCGGAACATGGAGAAGAGGGGGGTTGGTACAGATATGATAAATGATAGAAAACTATCGAGGGAGCTGACATGCAGAGCCGACCCCAAATAGGGAGAAGACAAGGAAGATGATAATGATGACGAGGATCGTAAACTGAACATGCTTAGAAAATTCACGCACTAGATATAAATATTTTTGGATTTATAGACGAAATAGAGTAAAATAAAAATATAAAAGGTTTCTCACCTATTTTCATACATTCTCTCCAATATTCTCCATCACGCCCGCTGCACCGTCAACCGGTAGCAAGCCCCCGCAGCCACAAACAATTCTCGGCTCATGGCCAACGAAATCCTATTATGCAAATATGTCAAAGCTGCTTGTATTGATCGCGCTCGATATTGGCTTTTGATTCGCAAACAAACGCGCCTTCTGTTTTTAAACGAGCACTGAACGCCGGGGCCGCCCTCTGGCTTTTGCTTAGTTCTGTTTGTCATTGGCTTGTTTGATTAGAATCAAAGCATGAAACAAAAAAGAGGTGTAATGTTTTCATGGTTTATATATAGCGAGTTTTTTTAATTCAAAATTCCGGAACAGATGTTGATTTTTGTTAAAACACCGACTGACATAAGTATCATACTGAATATTAAAAGTTTATTTTATTCCCTTGGTTTTAAAATTTGAAATCTCTTTATCACCACAAGAAAACATTTAGTAGATAAAAGATAAATAATTGAATTGATGAATTTGGTAAAAAATAATCAATGACAGTATGGAAGTTTCCAATAACTCTAATCAGATACTTTTTTCCAAACGTCAAAACAAACATTATCAATAAGACTTATATGAAATAAAGACTAAATGACGTCATAGTATCTTGAAGTCAAATAACGCTCTTAACATCAGTTTTTCGCAATAACCAATCTAAAATCATGTTGAAAATGATTATGATTAATGATAAGTATTTTGTGACGTTTTAGTCTTTTACGGTATACCAAATAATTTAGTTTTGACCCATGAAACTTAATTAACATAATGACAGACAGATTTTTTTCCTCTAGGGTTTAAAAAAAAGGGATATCCAACGGTGCCATCTAAGCTACGAAGGTGCAAAGATCCAGAGAGTAATACCCGGATGATTGATGATGGAGCGGGTATCGGTAACCGCGACATGATTTATGTAAACCTAGAGAATAATTACGCGCTTCGCTCCCCGCAAATTTATTGTTGACCTTCGGACGATGGATAGTGACAATGGTTAGTTTGTTTGGTCATTGGTTGATTTAGACATAGGTAAGTACTTCCTTTGGTTTTTTGGAACGAAGTTCATTATCGCGCGTTGCGAAAGGGGACTAGACGGAAAAAATTAAGACCAAAAGTTGTAACGACACTTTTTGCTATAGTTGTAAGCCGTGCGGCGTGCGCGTGTTTCTCTATCTGTCTGTCTCTCTCTCTCTCTCGAACTTCGTTCCATCCGGGTGTCCCTTGACACCTCTCAAGTGTTTTTTTTATTTTACTCTTTATTGCACTAAAACAAATGAGACACGTACGTATAGATATTTAAAAAAGAAATGTACGAAAGGCGGACTTATCACACACAACTCTCTCCGCAAACTCAGGGCTGTTTACGGGTTATAAAACAACACAAAAATTAACAACAAAAGACAAGGTGGAATGTTCCAATGAATAAATTAATGCATGAATAAATGAAATTCTCTATATTGCACCAATACACAGTAGAAAAAAACAGTCAAAAATAGTTTTACAAAAAATACATTAGGTACATTGTTTCAAGGGAGATATCGAACAAATGAAATAGGTACTATTGCTTCTTATAGGTGTATAGGATCGTGATAGTCCGAGGCCCGGCGGCCTTGGCGGATCAAAATGTTTCACAAATATTATGAGAAATAAAAGTACCTACCTAATTAGATTTTTTTTTAATGCTATATAACAAATCACCTGCTATATATGTCGCGTAGGTCGATGAATGACAATGACGATGTCGACGTCACGAACTCAAGCGAAAAAGAATTCACCTCAAAAAAATGACATCAATTGCGACCAAACAATATTGGTCTAGTGGTTTTAGCGTAGGGCTGAGAATGGAGAGACCCCAGGTTCACACAGATTACAGTCTCGTATAGTGTTTTTGAAGTTTTAACAGAAGTTTCTAAATAAATCTAGACTAAATGGGAAAGAAAATACGGGACAGAGAAGGCGATAGATAATTTTTGAGTTGAGTTTGGAACTTTGATGAGATTTTGTTCGAGTTCGGGGGTATATAAACGGCCTAAGCCAGTTTTGTTTGGAAAGAAAAATCCGAAGAAGAAAGAAGAGCAACAGAAAAGGAAGTAAAAGTGAAGTAATTCGTTATAAAAGTGAAGTGTAAGTAGTGATTAAAAGGGAAGTGAAGTAGTTAGTAAAAGTGACAGGGAAGTGACGTTTTGTGACAGTAAAGTCAAGTTTCCACGAGCAAGACAGTGCAGTCACCCCCCGCATAGAAACATCCGCATACAACGTATGTTATAACAGAAATGGGGTAAAGCTTTTCATCTGATTCGCACTTTTACCTCCTTCAAATTGTTGCCCCATTCAGTATCAAACCCTGTATAGTATATCAAGTGAGACTGAACATTTACGAGCGGTTAAAAACGATAACTCTGTCCGAAAAACTGGGTTATTCTTTTACTATTTGTTTTGCCCTGAAGCCTAGCGGTTTCGTGAATTAGATTTAGAGCAACTACACAGTCGGATGAACTCTGACACTTCGCTTATAGCTTGCAGTTTTAGAACGCGCCGACCTGTTGAGAAATTGGTAGCTTCTGGCATGAGCAGTCAAAGGGGTTTAATTTTTTTTTGGAACGATGTCCCTTTTCGGTTCGTACGGACTTGGTGGATGGTGGGGCTAGGCAAAAAAAGTGTAAGATTTTTCCGCCACTATTTTTGGAATTTGTCTGGTTTTTTTAAGTGCTTCAATTTTTGTAACTGCATTCCAACCGAAAGTTCTTTAATAATTACACTGAAGTCTGCCAAGCTTGTTATGACAGAAATAAATACCTGGCCAAGTGCGAGTCGGACTCGCGCACGAAGGATTCCGACACAATGATCTATAAAAACCACATTTGTTGTGTTGTGGTGGGAGCCCCACTCAAATATTTACTTTATAATATTGGTTGTTATAGCGACAAAAGAAATATATCGTTTGTAAAAATTGTAACTGTCTAGCTATAACGGTTCATGTGATACAGCCTGGTGACAGACAGACAGATAGATAGACGTTCGGAAGGATAGCGGACTCTTAGTAATAGGGTTCCGTTTTTACCTTTTGAGTACTCAACTTTAACAAACTATAGACAATATGCTGTTTTTTTTCCCATGTTGATAGTAAAAACCGATCGACAGAATGGGCGATTGTGTAGAAAATCTCTGGATACATGTATTTATTTTCTTATTGACTACTCTAATGTAATTATTCTGTAATTCGGCTTTTTTGTTTCTTTTTCGTGAAGACACGACGGATTTGCGGATTTAGAAACATCCGCGGTTAACCCCGCGCGTGCCATTTGGATAGATCTCAGATTCCGGACTAGATTGCTTTGTTGTGGACATAGTGGAGAAAGAAGGGTTAAATCTCTGTAAAAAGAAGTAAAAAGGGACAGAATTAACTTTATATAACAAAAACTTACCCGTTTTTTACAAATCTTGTCCGTAATCAAATCTTGCTACCCGGTTTCCTATTGTGCTGAAATTTTGCACGCATACATATATTGCGTGAGAATGCAATATTATGTTAATGTCTAGCTGATCTGATGATGGACCTGGATGGTGGTCATGGCATCTCTGTGAAGAATAACATAACTCCACCGACTGTTAGTTATGGTAGATAAAACTTGTTTAAAAAAATATTTTTTAATTACTTGTTTTAGTCAGGTTGAAAGATATTAGAGTACTTTATACATATACACTGTCTCGTTTTTATTTCTGACTGCCTAGAGAGTCTGTTTTTAGTATTTGTTGTTATAGCGGCAACAGAAATACATCATCTGTGAAAATTTCAACTATGTAGCTATGACGATTCTTGAGATACAGCCTGGTGTCAGACAGATGGACTGTTTTAAACGAAATTAAAAAGTAATGAGTTGCTACCCACACCGTACCTATTGACATGATTCAGAATTTTGTCGATTTTCTCGACAGGCTTTTACCTGCACGGGAAGAGAAGCATAAGGCTTATTCTACGTTTTTCTTTCCTTCCAGACAAGCATGGAAGGATGTACACTTGGAAAGTCCGTCATTATAAAAGTATACATGTATAAAAACATATAGACTATAAGGGTCAACTCAGACTGCGGCGCGACGTGACATGGCGTGGCGTTCACTTTGAAGAAACATAGAACTTGTGTACTCTAACTACCAGGCCAGTGTCACTCCCCGTTCAGGTATTGAAAATATACCTACACTAGTAGTTCGCCACGAACTTAGACCTCGCGATTATTATTTCAGAATTATGTACCTGATTTGGATGAATTATCGGTGCAGGTTTACCGATATGCGGATTCATGGTTGTGACCAAATTTCCAAAATAGTTGCCAATCACAGCCCTTTCTTTAAATGACTTTCGATCTAGCTCTGAAATGTCAGAAGCACCTTCCAACCATACAATCCCATGGATATGAGGTCTACCGTGAGGCTAAAATTCAGTTCTGTACCAGTAGTCTTTCACCGAAAAATGACCCATGATTTTTCAAATGACAAAGTCAGCTCGTTGTTGGAAAAAGAACAGACAGACAGACAGACAGACAGACAGACAGACAGACAGACAGACAGACAGACGGACAAAAGAATTTTTGGCTAGTTTCGAAACTGAGACGCTTCGCTCGCTTCGCTCGCTCGGTCAATAATTACAATGCGCGCGGTGACCACTCCAGAGTGGGAAATTCAGTGATATAAATGATATATCTAGAGTAATAAGAATCATATTGCAATGCAATTTTAGATATCTAAAAGAAAAGGTACGGAATTCTGGCGCTAGCTAAATTAAACCATATCGCTAACAAGATTGAGTAGATATTTCTTTGAATTCTTTTGCTGAGTAGGACTTCTGTAGGTGAGTACTAGTACCTATTATGTAGTACTACTCTGAAATTTCAGTGTTACGTACAACGTCGCGTCGCGCCGCGCTGCGCAGCGGGGTTTCTCTGAAATTAGTATTTTTTATGTACAACAAGTTCTACTTTACTTCAGAAGCGAGCGCCACGTCACGTCGTTTCGCATCTGTCTGAGCTGACCCTAAAAAGTAAATGTAGAACACGCGTGAAAACACTCTATGCGGATCGCCAAGAGACCAATTTTCTCGAGTTACGTGAAAACTTAGAACGACAGTTAGACTTGTATGAAAGCTTGTCGTTATTTTAACGACCTGCTACGTCAGCGTGAGCTAAACTCGAATGATATCTGAGATAATAATATTTTCGAAGAATAAACTAGTACAGTTAAACTAATATGAGTACTAACGTATTAGTTTTATAACTTACTAGCGAAAGCCCGTGACTTTTGCTAAGGCGTCATTTAGAAATTTAATAATTTTACAAATGTATACATACTTACGTCATTATATTTCACAGGATAGCTATTGATAGTACGGAACTTAGAATAGGATAGATATAGATATTATATAATTGAAAGAAACATAAGTGAAAATATGTATGTATTAACTTTCACTTTAATATTTAGTACTTAGTCTTTTCTCGGTCATGTTTGTTTAGCAGTCGTTGTGACCGAGAAAGTCTTAAATTTATCGAATACCTAAAGCCGAAAGATATTTGACGTAAGAATATTAAGTAATCACGTCCAGTTTTTTGTATCTCAGTTCCTAAATTCAAGCCTCTCTGTGAATGTCCCGGGAGGCCTCAAATCTAGCTTTTTTCGTAACTGCAGAGACTTGAAAACATTTGCGGAATGTTGTCTATAAGGATTTGCTATTTTGCATCTACTGTGCCTAAAAACATTTTGATATGAGAAAGATAAAAATCGTTTTAAAATTGGATATTAAATAGGATGTCAATTCTCAATTTTGGTTTGTGAATGGACGGATTTTCTTGATCAATTGCTATACATATTAGTACTTAGAAACCTAGGATCCTAGAAGCGCACAAGTCAAAAAAATCTGTTCCAATTGATCAAGAGACATCGTAACACATTATGTCAATGTTTTCTGCCTTTAGAAACGAAAGATGTTTTTGTCAACTTATAGGGTGATATTGGTTGTACATTTCTTTGGCGATCATTTGTGTGCTGTTTTTAAATAACTAATTTATTTCGGGCAACAAAAGAGTTTACATCAAATAAAGGAATATTATCTAGAATTAAATGCCCATATAAATATATACCTTAAGAGGCTTCCTGAATTTTCCAGAGTCCAGTGGAGTACCCATTTAAAATAAATAATTTGAAAGGAAAAGGTGACATCATTGACAATTTTGTCTTGACCTTAGATACCTTAGATAAACCTTAAGGCCCAACACAAACGACAGACTATACCGTGCCGCACTTTTTAATCTGTGATAGTCTGTGAGAATAGAACCCATGGAATCACATGCGGCAACGCACACGACGAGCGAAAACTCCTTCGCGTATCGTGTGCGTTACTGCGTATGATTCCATAGGTTCTATTTTCACAGACTATCACAGATTAAAAAGTGCGTCAAGGATAGTCTGTCGTCTGCATTGGGCCTAAAACTATTTAATGATCTACTGTTTACAGTTTCTACGCACATTTGCGAAAAACGGCCAATTTTGGATACTGTGCGTAGAAAAGCTTCATGTTATCACTTTAGACTATAAACTGTGGTTCATGAAATAGTTTAAAGGGCTTGGTTAAGACACAATTTTAAATTATATCTCCGTTTTCTTGCAAATGATTTATTTAAATGGGAACAGCACTGGACCCCGGAAAATTCAGCTGGCCTCTTTACCTAAAATATATATTATATAGTATAACTTTAAAAACCTACGACACACATTGGAAAAAGGCAAAAGAAAGAAAATGACAGTTCTCTGGATTTTCGTTGCGGGGTCCAAAGTCTAAGGCAACCTGGGTCTAAAGTTTATCCAAATCCGCATTAAACTACAACGAAACCTTTTAAAGCTTCAAACAAGCAATATCTGCATTCGACCATATCTACGTGAAGCCTAAAATTTATGAGAAAAATCCAATAGATATTTTATTTTTCCTTTACAAATTCAATACCCAAGAAACCTCACTAAATCCAATAGGGGCCGGGCTTTCCATTATTCATTTCATTACAGATGTACCTTGCGTTTACCTACGCGTGGATTTGGTTCGCGAATTTTGTACGAAAATTATCGTAACAAACATTCTGTAGGGCTTCTGCGTATTTTGTTACAATTTTGTACTTCATTAGTCGAAATAATATGAAAATCTAAATTAAACTAACTAACAATAATAACAATTAAATATTAAATTAAATTAAACTAACTAAAATAAATTTAAATACTAAAATAAATTACTTATACAAATAAAAAATATCCCTCAAATCCTTCCTCTGCACCTGATACCTCGACCAGCTTTTTACCTATAAAATTAAATAAAATTAAATAAAATGTGCAGAAGGCCCCCACGGACCCCAAAGTTTCAACCTCGAACGGCTTAAATATGTATGCCTCTCCAAGGCATGCATACTTGCGCCGTTTGAGGGATTCAGCGGTAGCTGCAGCAATGCCAGCCTTCCCACTTGTGCCATAAAGATGGGAAGGCGCAAGAGTATCGACACATGTGGCGTCCCACACCAGCGGTCTTCCCAACCTCCAGGGCACAAGGGTCATACCATCCGGTCTCTTGCCATCAATCAGACTCGTCATCGATTAGGCGAGCGGATCTGACGCGTCTAATCATATAAAATAGATATTCATTTTTAAAATCCGTGACCTAGAACTACCTAAGCACAAAACTGCTGCATAGTAAAAGGTGTTATTACTTATTTAAAGTGAGTTACATAAGCGTTTATTAAGACTATGTTTTAAAAGAGTGTTAGAAATAGAAGAGATGTGGACAGTCCCTTCAACCGCAGCGCGCTGACGCGCCGCAGCCCCCCGCCCACGCCCGTGCGCTCACCCCCACAACCTGAACCCAGGAGAAAACAGGATCAGGATGAGACCCCAGCCATCGTATCTACTCAGGAAATCCAGAACTGGATGATACAAATTGAGCAGTGCCTGAATGAGGTTTGCACTATTTCAACAGAAGGCAAGTTAAATTCCGAACAAAAACTGCGCATTTACAATTTATGCCGCAAAGTGGGACATGGAACATCGCAAATGGCCGTCCATTATCAGTCTCTGAAGCAGAAAGCAATTCTGAATCATTCCAACGTCCAAGATCTTATGGAAAAACAGGACCTCACGCGACAACTTCAAGACCTTCAACAAACCATCAAGGAGTCCACTAAACCTACCTCGGGAGCAGTGTCCTTCGCCGATATGGTTAAGAAAGGTGAACAGAAATTTGTACAGCCGACCAATACAAGCTCTGTGGCTATTTGTCCCTGTGACAAAATGAAATCCAGCGAAGAGACGAAAGCCCTCGTGCAAAAGATTATAAAGCCCGAAGAAATGAAGTTGCATGTGAGAGGATTGCGCAAAACTAAGAACGGTGGTGTTATTATCAGCACCGACACCAAGGCGGACATAGAGAAGCTTAAACAGTCGCCGCATCTCACGACCTCTGGCCTTACTGTGGAGTGCCCTCGGCTATGCAGGAAATAGAAGTCTTTAATTGCATTTACCATCAAAACCTAGCCTCGGCGACCCTCAAGGCATATCTCTTGATACTTTTTTGACCTCTATTAAGCTAAGTCATAAGTCGGGAAAAAAGGACTCCCAGTCATGCAACTACATCATTGAAGTTACGGCACAAATACGCAAGGCTATTATTACCAAGGACAGGGTGTTTGTGAATTGGTCGTCCTGTCCTGTAAGGGATTTCACTTGGTAACTAGGTGTTACAAATGTCAGCAGTACGGACATGCGGCCAAGACATGCAGGGCTGACACCGACACTTGCGGTCATTGTGGGGCACTGGATCACACAGTAAAGGAATGTACGAAAACTGCTAAGCCGCCGAAATGTGCAACATGCCTGCACTACAAAAAACCGTGCAGTCACAAAACTGGTGACCCCGATTGTCCAGCTAAAATTATGGCCGAAAAAAGATTCATAGACTCCATAGATTATTAATGTGCCAAATAATACCATTCTGTTAGATTTTTATTATGTAATTTTTCTTTATATAGTATGCAAAACTTAGTTTACGTTTACATTTTTTATTTTGATTTTATACATTCTCCATTTATAAGTGATATATTGTTATTATTTTTATTTTTATTTTTTCCCTGTAGTTGACATGTTCGATTTTATAAGTTTTTATGTTGATGGCGAGTCCTGGTGACCCGTAACACAGGTTCTTCGGAAACCTATCATAGGCACCAGTTCTCCACATCTTTTATTGTTTATTTCAATACGAGTACAAATATGTTTATTATGATTACCTTTTAAGTTACAATTAGTTTATTTTGTGGAGGAAAATAAATATACATTATTATTATATTATTATTATTATCAATCCGCGCCAAACCTGGCATCTGAATGGTGACAAGAGTATAAAATAAGTAAGTTAAATAAATAAATCATTATTTGGTAGAATGCATGTTGCTTGACAGTGCAACGCATATAATGTCGCTTAAGGAGTAAACATCCAAATTAATATACACAAATAGGGTAACAATACCAAAAAATTTCGTAGAGAAAATATCACGAAATATAATTCACTTTTTATGTCTTTCGTTGAATAAAATCTAACCACCGACTAAACTAAATATAAAAACTCCAAAATTTTTTCAGAACAAAATTAACATAAGACTTACCCCAGAATTTGTAGGCAGCTTTACTGTGACCTGTAAACAAAAAGACCTGGATAAGTCGGACAGAATATTTTTGGAAGCGACGACGCTTCACACAATTTATAACTTGCATTAATAAAAGGAGTAAAAGTTAAATTACGGTTGCTGAAATAAGGTAGAGTTTATACCACAATTCTAGTTAAAATGATACATAAGGGTACGCGTAAAGTACTTTGACCTGTCCCTCTGTATGAATAAATGTCTCCTTGGATACGATATCCGAAAGGAGTTGAAAGTATTTACTTACGTAGAGGAAAATACTTAAGCTTGTTTAATTAAAACAAAAAAGAATTTTAAAATAGGTTATTATGTAAATGACCGAGTTCTAACATAAAAAATACAATCACATTGCTAACCTCCTCCTTTAGTTATATCGATTAAAAACTAAATACTTACTATTCTACTCCACCACCGTATCCACCCTCAGATATCTATATTACCGATTTTAAACCCTAAACACATAGATTTATCTCGAGTTAAGGACCTAAAGTGAGCTATAGCTAAATTATTTGCCATATAAAGTCCCCTGGTTCGTCATTCTCGTCAAAGAGCAACAAAGGCATTATTAGAATTCCAGAGATGCAATGTATACGGGTCTCTACAGCATGTCGTGCTGGTACTTGTACAGTACATCGTAAAACAGAGGATTAAGGGCGTCACTATACCGCGGGGATCATAATTCTGTCAAGAGCAACACAGCGGTACTCAAGGTGGGTTTGAAACAAAAAATATTACGTAGTGTTTTAAAAAGTCTGATACAGAAGTTTTGGAATTTAGCAACGAGACGTGAATAAGGACAGTTGGCATAAGAAGTGGAAAATGTTTGGATACCTTACTCGTATACGACAAGATAACTTTATTAAAAAAATCGAGGAAGCGCAAACGTCTTAAAAATGTGTTCGAATTGATCATGAGACAGCTTAACATATTATGATAATGTTTTCTGACTTTAGAAACGAAAGATATTATTTTTAACTTATAGGGTGGTATTGGTGGTACATATCTTTGGCAATCTTTTTTATGCTGTTTTTAAACAGCTCATTTATTACAGGTGCCTAACAAAAGAGTCAAATTAATTGCTATATAAAGTCTGGTTCGTCACTCTCGTCAAAGAGCAACAAAGGCATTATTAGAATTCCAGAGCTGCAATGTATACGGGTCTCTACAGCATGTCGTCCTGGTACTTGTACAGTACATCGTAAAACAGAGGATTAAGGGCGTCACTAAACCGCGGGGATCATAATTCTGTCGAGAGCAACACAGTGGTGCCTCTCGAGGTGGGTTTGAAACAAAAAAAATATTAAGAAGGGTTTTAAAAAGTCTGGTACAGAAGTTTTGGATCTTGTCAAAGAGAAGATAGAACGTCAATAAGGACAGTTGGCATAAGAAGTGGAAAATGTTTGGATACTTATATACGATAAGATAACTTCATCAAAAACATTGAGGAAGGCTCGCAAGATCGAGGCTAGAAGAGGGACAGGAATGTCAAGAAGGGTTCATGGATGAAATGAAGGAAAAAGCAGAAATCGTGTCTTGGTCGTGGCGGAAAATCAGTAGTAATAAAAAAAACTTTAAGAGACTAGACTAACTTGCTTTCCTCTAAAAGCATAAGCATAAGAATATTTTTTGATTAAGTAAATTGAAAACTTTTCCGCGTGCCATTGCAACTTGCTGCATGGCGTTAAATAACGTACTTTAATATTATTGCGTATTTTGTGCTAAGTTACTCTTATCTAGGAAGCATTGTTAAATTTCAGAGATGCAATATGTATCTCTCTACAGCATGTTGTACGATCGTAACAGGGGATTAACCACCAAACCGAGGCAGGGATCAAATTTTGTACAAGACAACACAGTGATACGAATTTAAGTGAGTTTTTGAAGGAAAAAATAAAAGTAAATTTGAAGTAGTAAATAAGTTAAAAAGTAAACTTCGGTGTTAAAAATAAATTAAACAGTTTATCATACCTAAAGAGAAAATTAAAAAAAAAAAAACATTATTTTGTATTTACTCTATTTTATATTTAAAAATGATTTTACAAAAAGATTTTTTTATATTTAAACACTTTTAATAGTGATATACATTGTGACGTGTAACAATAATTTTACAAAATATTATATTTGAACTTTGACTTTGTATGTTTACGACAGCATTGTCATTATATTTTTAATGTTTTAAATTAGTATAACTCTGCTTTAACGATTGCCTGGCGTATGGGGAGTTATAGCATCATAACATTTTCACTTAAATTTAGCTGTGTACTCGTTCTTTAACGTCCTAATATTTCAATTAGGTTTTCAACTTCAGCTTTCTATGAAACTAAACATAAGTTAATTCAAGTTGAACTCCGATTTTTTTTTGTTTTCTTCCTATCGATTTATTTAATTTGATGAAGTTACCACAAATCGCTATTACTACACAATATTAGTTTTTAATTTGTTAGTACATCAATGTAGGTATTACACATAGTAAGATAGGCGTTCAAAATTAGTTAAATTTAATGTTAAATGCGTTAGTATATTTTTTGAAAACCTTTATGATATACGATGGTAAACGTTGACAAAACTATTTATGATACAAGACTTTGTAACTACATCATTATTATGGCCCAAATCTTAGCTTTCGTTTCTTAGTAAAGTTACAGTATAAAACTAAACATTTTCTGTCTACAACCAACAATAATGGAAACAATGTGCATTCTGGAACAACGTATGAAATATTTTACGTGAAAACCGCGCTCTCGTGAAAATTATAAACGCTTCTAATATGAATAATGCAAATAAATAAGAAGCCGTTGTCTCGCTACTGAAAATATATCTTTGTACCGGGAATTTAATTTGTTTGGGTATTCAAAATTTTTATGAAGATCTTTTATGTATGTGATTAAGTGTATACCTTGCATATATTGAGCTAGCCCCGAACTAACCTTCAACCACTTTACAACCTAACAACCTCCATATCTACACAAAGAAGTCAATTTCGCTTATTAAAAACACAAATATTCAAAACAAACAGATGTCTGGAAAAAGTAACACCTGAACCAGTTAAAAATAAGCCATTATTTATTTTCTTTAACAGGATCATTCAAAATCAAACAGTTTGTATGGCTTTTAGAGCCGTACTTACCCAGTTTCTGGCCTAAGACTCAACTGATTTAATAAGAATCTGTCATGGCTCGCCTAAAGGTATCTACATATCTCCAATGAACGCTTGTGGGAGGCGTGTCAGAAAATGACAAGCAGATTTTCCGCCACAAATGGAGTTGTGGATGGATAAAGCATAAACTATCAGATACTATCAGAAGAAAGCGTAGAGTTGGTCGTCCCAAGCAGACCCGGCGACACACAGTTGCGGCGGGGATAAAGATAAATCGAGCTAACCTGGCCCGAAGTAAAGCATATAGACCAATACCCATCACGATGACGGAGCAGCAATGAAGCCCTCCTCTTCACTTGAGGCTTAGTGACCATAAGTCAAGGTCAAGTATCTACATAAAAATAAAATAAAATTCAGAATCAACCTAAAAGCAAGCGCCATTAATTTACAAAATCATTACATTTTCTAGAAAAAAAAAATATATTTTCTAAGGCAGAATCGCAAGTCAATTCTAATTTATATTCATGAATTTGGTAACGATCGTAGCTATTCTGTGTAATCATAATAAAATATGCTATGAAGCTTTATTACTTCGTTCCTAATTTCAAGTTGTAATAACTTGCCCAGGTTATTATAAATAAGTGCAAGTTATTATAAATAGGTATCTAGGTATATTGAAGAACAAACATTATGTATATGTCGGCGAGTTCAAGATAATCCCATTTATTATAGTTTTCGATGTACAAACAGGAAGTTGTTTACTACAAAACATAACTGCTACATTTTGAAATGTTTTAACAAGTATAAAAGCGGTCGCCCTAGCGACGAGCGGCTCAGTCTTGTGCGGACCGCCGTACTGTGAACATCTCCTAGTGTAGTGTGCTGTGGGCTTGGCCATAACTTCTTTAAGTGTGATTGTTGTAATAGATGAGGATTTGGTAAACCGATTTATTACAACGATAAGTTGTTTCAGCTAGACGATAAGCCCAGGTGGACACAGATTCAATAACTGTGTGGGCCAGGGGTATTCAGACACATATGGTTGGAATCCATGATACAGCGCGAGGCGGAGCGCTGTATTTATCGTCACACTTTTAGTGAGTTCGGCGTAGGTAATCTCCTGCTCCGTCATATATTTTATTACCTACATAATATACATGCGGAATTCCAATTCGGAATCCCGTTTCGGAATCCCGTTTCGGAATCCCGCTGCGGAATTCCGAACGCAGCAAATCCATACAAATCAATGACTGTAACACACACATACGGGCTTGAACCCCTAACTACAGAACCGATTTTGATAAAATTTCTAAATGACCACCTTACAAGTATGCCCTTTCAAACAATAACTTTCCAAATCTGTCCAGGCGTCTTTGAATTATCGGTGAACAAACATAAATAACCGGCCAAGTGCGAATCGGATTCGCGCACTAAGGGTTCCGTACCATTCCTACCATTGTCTAAAAAAATCATGTTTGTTGTACGGTACTCCACTTAAATATTAATTTTATTTTGTTTTTAGTATTTGTTGTTACAGCGGCAAGAGAAATACATAATTTGAGATGAAATTTCAACTGTCTAGCTATCGCGGTTCTTGAGATACAGCCTGGTGAATCGACGGACAGACGGACGGACAGACGGTGAAGTCTTAGTAATAGAGTCCCGTTTTTACCCTTTGGGTACGGAACCCTATAAAAGATCGAATTGATAACCTCCTCTTTTTGGAAAGTCTGTTTCCTGTGCGCATTATTTCCTGCCTTCTATATGATTTTTGGGTAACGCACCATTCCCAGGTTCATCCTCCGCTGTAATGCTGTGAAGCCTGGGGTCCACTTTCCAGCCTTAAATTTTCCACTTAGCAAGGTTTTGAGCATCCTTGGTAATAAGACCAAAGCATACGATACGTTAAAAAAGAAACGATACCTATTAATGGTTTTAAAAAAAATACATTTCCCATCTTTATGTAATAATTTTCAAAGACTCACGGCGTTATAGGATTTGAACCCAAAACTTCATGACTTAGCTAACTTTAAGGCAAATGGTGTAAATAGTAGTGTCGGGGCTTTTAAACTCAAATACTGCAAGATTTAGTCTGCAAACTCCGAAAGTATGTAATCTAAAAGATTAAGATGCTCAGACCTTCCGTCGAAATGGTTTATGTAAGGATTCAAAAGGCATATCGCCTGTCAGAGGAAAACAGACTTTATGTTGACGACATAAAACGTTATCTTCATGTGACATGTAAGTGATTTTCTGTAATTAAGCCCGTTCATTAAAATTATTCCGCCATAAAGAAGTTTATTCAAGTTTAATATGTTCTTGCAGATCATAATGCAAACGTTAATGGTTACAGACGTTAGATATACTGCCTTGCGGAATTAAAGGACTTATATTGCACGCTTCTGAATTTATCATTGATCTTTCTCAGTCCCATACACTCGTAAATATGATTTCATGTTAATACTTTAAATTACTTTATTAAAGAATAAATTGAATCTTATATGTACCAAAGATATACTACCTACTTTCCAAAAAAAAAAAACGATTATGTAGTAATATTGATATCGAAGGTATGCAAAGAAAGTTGCATGATCCGAAAAGATATGCCTATTTTTTCTTTTATCACTTGTTTTAGTTCCCCTAACAAAATACAGTCAATTTCTCTAGTACATTTGTATTTGTTTTATGTAGCTTCAAGAACGTGTGTACATTCCTGTTATTCTTATTCCTTTTGTCTTTTTTAAAAATCATCGTGTCATATCAGTTGGTCAACAACCTTTCCTTTTATATTTACAATTTCTGTGATCTATCAATATGTATAACCCCTTTATAATGCAGTTTAAATTTACATTGTCATATCTCGTCAAACATACTCTAATTACTCTTGATTTAGTATTCTGCGCCATAATCACTACTGAAAAGCCGGTTACATTGTCGGTAACATTGTGACCTCAACATTAACCCGTAACTGTATGCCGTTAAACCCTGCTGCATAAAGCTGGAGCAACAATTAAAGCGGTCGTTTCGACCAAAGCAGGCGAAGCGATGGTTGTAAACTTTTGATTCTGTCCGCACAAAAGATTATTAATTCTTTCTTTTCAGGGTTTACATAAGTTTTCTTCAAAAGTACCATTTTTGTTTTTGCAGTATTCTTTTACACATTACACACATACACGCACACTTAGATACTTTGTCACTCAGATGAAAATATATTGAAACCTATGACGGGAGTTTCTTCTATCAGTTGTTTTATTTCCCTTAACAAAATACAGTCACTTTCTCTCGTACATTTGTATTTGTTTTATGTAGCTTCAAGAATGTGTGTACATTTTTGTTATTCTTTTTCCTCTTGTCTTTTTTAAAAATCATCGTGTCATATCAGTTGGTCGACAACCTTTCCTTTTATATTTACGATTTCTGTGATCTATCAATATGTATAACCCCTTTGTAATGCAGTTTAAATTTACATTGTCATATCTCGTCAAACATACTCTAATTACTCTTTATTTAATATTCTGCGCCATAATCACTACTGAAAAGCCGGTTACATTGTCGGTAACATTGTGACCTCAACATTAACCCGTTACTGTATGCCGTTAAACCCTGCTGCATAAAGCTGGAGCAACAATTAAAGCGGTCGTTTCGACCAAAGTAGGCGAAACGATGGTTGTTAACTTTTGATTCTGTCCGCACAAAAGATTATTAATTCTTTCTTTTCAGGGTTTACATAAGTTTTCTTCAGAAGTACAGTTTTTATTTAACCCTTTGCAGTTTTTTTTTAAACACACACACATACACGCAAACTTAGATACCTTGTCACTCAACAGATTGAGCTGAAATTTTGCCTACAAATCTAAGTAAATGCGATGAAAATATGTTAAAATCTATGACGAAATGTTAAATCTTGCAAAATAAATCAAAAGAAAAATATCTTCAACTGATTGAGATGAAATTTTGCCTACGTATAAATTAGAAGACGATGTATAAAATGGTCTGAAAGTAGCCATATCAACTAAATAATTGAATGACAAAAGCGTATAGTGTTTGGGTTTATATGATTTGTATTTAGAAGTTCTGTAATCTCATAAAAAAAATTGTAAGTATAAAGTTCTTTTTTTCTTTCTTTTTTTCAAAAGGCTTGTATCTTTGTAAACTTGATTCCTATTTCTAAAAGCAAAGAAAATAAGGAAGAAACCTTTTGACCTGCGCGGTAAAAGCAAAGTCTTTTCAACTAATATCCTTTCAATAATAAAATCAAATAAATCTGCTACGAGACTTGAAACTTAAAATGAAAGAAGCTTGAGTCTTCTATGAACCAAGCAATAAAACTACAAACCATTTTAAAGGAAATCATTATGAAACGAAGACAAGTAATCTGCTGTATTGCTCACTCACTTAATTAGTTTCTTCCATTAAAATGCTTCATTAGGGTTCCGTAGCCAAATGGCAAAAAACGGGACTCTTATAGATTCGTCATGTCTGTCTGTCTGTCTGTCCGTCCGTATGTCACAGCTGCCATACACTAACCCAATCAGAGAACTTTTATTTTTCAAGTATAGTTCAAATATCATGTTTTTTATTAAAGTTATGGTGTCATTTGTCTAATTAGTTTTAATACAAGAATTAAAAAAAAATTAAATACAAGAATTAAATTCAAAAAATATTTGACCCTCCACAACTGTTAGTGGACGGTAAAATGCAAATATTGATAGAAAACCGCAAATTGATCTAAAGGAAAGCCATTTAGTACACGGGTACTTAAAGTTCAAAAAGTCATTTGGGGCGGTAGTTCCTAAAAATATTCCCATAGAAGTAATGACGTCATTAATGTTTTTGTTTGGAATTGAAAAAATATTTCAAAAATCTCGTCTTTAATATTAAATGAAGGGCTTTAAAAACCAATTCTAAAAATTGACCAACGAATACCAGTCGGCAACCTTTTTTTCAAAAAATTACAGAAATATTTTTAAACCATATCTAATTTGGACTTGTCCAGGTAGATACGGCTAGCCAATTTTTTTTAAATCATGACGCCAAATGCTTTATACTCATATCTAACCTTAAAAAGGCGTTTTTAAAAATATTAACATTTACATTTTTTGTATATTTTTCTTTATTAAACATTTTGAAAAACTGTGTTTTTTTTCTCCTCTTAGTGTTTTTTTAAATTTTTGTTGCAAATAAAATCTCATAAATCATCAGAAGAGACTCGGCTCGCGCATCAAATCCATTCAGGTGCAGGGTGAGAACTTGAGGAGTGGAGGGCGGGATGATTTTTAAAATCAATTGTTTGAAGTTACATTTTAGGTATATTAAAATAATATTTGGCGTATGTTTTAGAAACATTTATCAAGCTGACTCTTACCTGGAAGAGCCCAGACTTGGTTTTGAAAATATAGCCGAAATCTGTATTATGTAGTACCTATATTAATTGGCTTATGATGCCCTTTCATTGTATACCATACACCACAGGTTGGTAAAAAAAGTCTATTCCCATACAAAATATTTATGACGTCAATACTGCCACGAGAAAAAGCTTGTTTTTTACCTAACGTACCCATGTACTAAATAGATATCTATAAACGTACTATAATATAAACATACCCATGTACGTTTGCGGTTTTTTTGTAATTGTAGCTGGACCACTATGTAACTGAAAACCATTTCGATCTCATCAGTTTTCAAACAAAAAGAAAATGGAACTAAAACTTAATCTATCCGTCTAGGAGCTATGACGCCATAGACATACACACAGACACATAGACACGTCAAACTTATAACACAGCTCTTTTGGTGGTGGGGGTTAAAAATAAAATATGTGCAGTTGGTGGACCACTCAAAAACGAAGTTCCTTATGCATTTTTAAAATGAGGTACGAGACATTCGGTTCGATGAAAAAAAGACGTTCAAGGAAACGTATGCTTTGTACAGATACTACAAACAGCAGTGGGGCAAATTATAAAAGTTTGTGTGACTGCGGAGTCACTTAGTTCTAAGATTAACTCTTGTTATGTTACAATTGCCCCACTTTTAATTAAGGCAAATCGGAATGAAGTCTATAAAGTCAACGACGAGGTGGTAATCTTAAATCATAGGTATCTACCAAAGAGTTTCAATTAGGAAACCATCACGCTAAGCGTGGCCTTCGGGTCTAACGGCCCTGGGCTCTGTCTACTCCATCAGGGATAAATACGTGATAATGTAACTGTTTGCCGTGCGGTTTCCGCCAGAGTAGAATAGAACCACCCCAAGTCCTTGCTTAGATGTCGTAGAAGGTGACTTAGAAAATAGAAGTTAAACAAAGCTTATAAACATCAATGAGACCTCTGCAACACGTCTGTCCAGCATGGAAAGTGTAAGGCAAGTCCTCTGGCTACTCTGGCCAAGTATGGCTCTTGTAATAGAGAGGGTCATGCTCCTGCAGTGGCGACTAAAAAGACCTGACGACGACGATGATGAATGTATCTGTATCTACATAAATTCAATTTTAATCTTCTCCTTTAAACAAAGAAGCAATGCTTAAAAATAAATCTTAATAAGTATCAAGCTAAAGACTTCTAAAAACAATTTCTATTACGCAAGGAAAGCAAAAAGTAAGTATTACGTAATACTCAAAACATACCAAACTAAACTGGAAATTCACATCAAAAAATTTAATCGAGTCACACTCGACTCCTTGGGTTGTTGTTATAGTGAAATTTAATGGAATTTTCCGACGACTGCACTTTCCAATTAATTGAAAATCCAATTACGATTTAATACGTCCAATAACGGTTTATCGGTTAAACTGGTGAAATTTTATACCACCTCGTTTTCGGTTTTCGTGCGCAATTTTTTCTGGGTAAAAATTTTCGCTAGGTATGGCCGCTGACTTTTTTCGATGCGATATTGTTAAACGACTTTCAAGGTCTAGTAGTTTTTAGATTCTGACCGTGCGTCTGTGAGGTATGAGTTCGATCTTTATAACACGCGATTTGTATGAGTTTGTACTCATTGTACCCCTTTTCGATTGCCAGAGTTAATAAAATTATTAAAGCTTTTGCTAACACTTCTTACATTTATTTCGTGATACGATTCATGAAAGCATGTTGTTATGTGACTTCCAGATTTGATCAGCTCTCGGGGTATTTTTAAAAACAAAACAAACATTTTTTATGATTACTTTGTCATTTGGTTTTTAATTAACAACTTTTGTAGGTTTGAAATGATGACTGAATAATTTTTAAGCTCGAATAGTCTTAAACGCAAATAGTTTAAGTATGTCATAATAGAAAGTGGTCTAAAGATTAATTACGTCCAAAAATCACGTAGTCTAAGTGTTGTATTTATTTACAGATTTTTCACCAAATAAGGCGAGGCGAAACTCAGATGTTGAATTTCAATCCTACTTCCTACTAATATTATAAATGCGAAAGTGAGTTTGTATATTTGTTTGTTTGTTACCTCTTTAGGCTTAAACTGCTGAACCGATTTGGATGAAATTTGGTATGGATATAGTTTGAGAATTGGGGAAGGACATAGAGTACTCTTTATCCCGAAATTCCCACGGAGAGCGAAGCCCGCGGGTACAGCTAGTACCTCATATTTTTTCCTTACTCATTCCTCTGGAAGTGTAAATAACTTCATTATGCTAGTAAAATTAGTTCTCCTGACATACATTATATTATGCCTAATGCGGCACACACAATGCCAGCATTCAGCATACAATAAGACATGCAGTAACGAGGAGCATTGTTCAGTAACTGCAATATTCTTAGTACATTGAGCATTAACTCTCGGACTGTACATAATAGCTCAAAGAGAAACTGCATTCTAGTTAGTAGGAACTTTTAGAATTAAAAATTTGTCAATAATAGGGATGTGGACTGGGTCAAAAATATTCTTATTTTATTTAGTCAGTTAACTAAAACATCCAAAAATAATTCGAAAATAAAGGACCCATATTTTTTCGTATAGTCAAAATTCACAAAGATACAGCGCTTAGAAGTTTTCGGAGTGGGGGTGATTTACGTCACCGTTGGTTAAATATCGTAGCCAATCGTGACGTCATGCAAATTTTTTGTTTTAACACTTTATTGCATATTTTTAGAAAAGAAAACACTACAGCTGTGTGATAGTGATAAATTTCTTCCAGCCAATCTGTAAGTTTCAGAATGATAATAACATTGAATTATCGCGTTGCATTATTAATTAATTAATGCAATTTTGTAGACTTTTTTTGGTCCAGGATGTTGCGAAAGAAGGTATCTTTTGCGTTAATTCTCATAAATGATAATTAAGTCACATAGAACTGTTGTGAATAGTATTTATCTATCTTTATATCTATCGCTCTAGATCGGTCATTTGGAAATCCTTGGGACAGGCCTATGTCCAGCAGTAGACGTTACACACCTGAAATAATGATGATGATAAATAGTATTTATGCAGAACTGCATCGTTTTCGTACTACTTTAAGGCATTTATAAAGGCCCATTTAGACGGTGCAAGTTTCTTGCGTGTTGCATACAACTTTATTGAAGCAATAACGATTTGTATGGCTGACATTTCGTTTAGATCATGCAAGTTGTCTATTGCTGCAATAAAATGGCACGCAACGGGCAAGAAACTTGCACCGTCTAAATGGGCCTTAAGACCTGGTCAATTTACTATACCTGACCATCCCATCCATCAACATTCATCCTTCATTGAATAGCGCAACAAACTCGATTAACCGACCTCGCATTAATCACCACCGAATCGATTCGAACAATCGAGTTCCGAATCTCGATTCCGTGTTCCATCAACAGATATTACGGCTCATTTTTCGAAGCGATCTCTTTTGTCCCTCAGCAACACGATTTCCAAGTGTTGTGTGATGTACTATCATTTTGCAGGTACTTACAGTAAGTGCCGATAGTGTAGCAACGCGCTCGTAGTCTATTGGAAAATTCAATGAACTACAGCATAGATGTGATTTATTTGATTTCCTCCTGTACTTACAGATTTATTTGAACTTGGAGTATCTTCTGCAATGGGACAGTATAGGCTGAAAATAGAAATAGAAATACTAATAAAAGTAGCACATTTTTTTGCCGGATTTCATTTCGTTAGGCCATATTTAATTAGTTTAGTTACTGAGTTTGTTTACAAATGCATAGGTACCAAAGTTTTATTTAAAACTTACCAAAATGGTGCTAAGTTTTACTTGTGAATGTTGATTAACAAAGTAATTGCTTGTTCAAAGTGAATAGTGATTTTGATTATTATCAAAACCAATAAGTATTAACAAATGTCCACTGATTTTGGAGGACGTAAAATCGCGTAAGTTGTATTTTTAACCGAGTTCAGAAAGGAGGAGGTTATCAATTTGAATGTATGTTTTTTTATGTTACGCGATATCTTAGTCAACCGTGGACGGATTTTGATGGTTCTTTTTTTATTATAAAAGCTTTACTCCCAAGTTGGTCCCATATTAATTTGGTGAACATTATGAAGAACTTTGGATATATGAAAGAAACTCCTGAAAGAAATTGAAGTTGGTTGTTATTTTTCTTAAAAATATAATTATAACCTGCCCATACAAAAATTTCTATGAACATCCCTGGACAATTTTTTTCCTTTCTTAACGTACCTACTTAGCTAAAATAATATAAATAAGTACGCTAATAATATTACAATCTAGCCTAAACTCAGACTAATAAGTAATTTAACATTGACCTAGCTTTATATGTTATTGTCTAAGAATGTGTCCATTGGCACTTTTCTTACTGTCCCTGGACAAATGACGAAGCAAAGCGACGCAGACACCTATATACAACGTGGAAGGGACTTACCAGTAATAAATTGAACCACGGGCTATACTAGATAATTCGGTATTTTACTAAGCCAACAATTAATTATTTTATACTGAAAACAAAATAAAACGTCGCAAAATAATGTCACTTGTTTGAACATATCCATTTTATTGCGATTTTAAATTTATTTTTGCAGAAAAACTGATAATATTTATTTATTAAATCTTTATTGACCATAATGGTACAAAAGGTGGACTTAAGCTAACGCATTCTCTACTAGTCAGCCTTTAGGAAAAACAATAATTAATATCATTATCGTGATCGAGTACAGCCTGTGGTTCGATATATTACAGGTATGTCCCTTTCTCATTGTAAGTATACAGGATGACTTTTTAACTACCAGCCAAACTTTTAGAGCATGGTCTGGCCATGATATTGAACTGACCATGATATTCTATAAAAACAATTAACAAAAACTGAAAATAAAAATTCGGCTTCCCATACATATCAGCGCTCGGCCAAACAAATTTTGTTCGGGCGGACGAAAATTTTTTGTAGATTTTTAATAACTTTTTTTGTGGAAAGTGGTTCAGTATCATGGACTGAACTTGCTTCAAAAATTTGGCTGGTGGGTAAAAAGTCATCCTGTATACATCAGGTAAGGTTTGTAATACAATATACGTAAGTACCTCTTTTGATTTTTGAAACGCTAATTATTATTCGTATCAAAATAACAATCACGCAGTACTAATAACGCTGATGGATTTAATAAATTATAATATTGATGACATTATAGTTTAAATTATTAATTCTATTACGCACATCTGAACACTATTTTGGGTGAGAACACAGACGATTACAGATTTAGCTCATTTTAGCGTTATTACAATATTTGGGTAGAGATAATTAGAATCTACCAGACTTTGAGAAATTAATAGTCAAGTCTATGCTTGGTTATTAAGTTTCAGTACGTATCTTCATAGTTTTACACGTCTCTATTTTCAGTGTCTAATTTTTAAATATATATTCATTAAATAATAAGTTGAAAATGGTTGAGTACAATTTTTGTTTCGCTTCTTACGTACCCTAGAAAGCGGCACTAAGCTATTATTGATCATATTATGGAATCGATCCCATGCTGGTCTGGGAGAAATAAAAAAAACTTAGAATGTACCAGCTGCTTCTCTTCCCACGCAGATCGTAAAAGCAGATCGAGGGAATGGGCAAAAATGCAAATCATGTTAACAGGTGATGCGGCTAGCAACCCATCACTGTATTGATTGCTTTTCCATCTTCTCGCCCACCATGACGCTAAATGTGGTTTTTTGGGTCTTGCGGCCCTGAGGCTTGCATAGATAATTTTTTTTTAATTATTTATAAAGACGTGATAGTATGTATGTATGTATGTTATGAAATCGATAGGTAACAAAATTGATACACTGACAACATTATTACTTTTTGAAAATTTATTAAATTGTTTCTTGAAACTATTTAGATGCATGTGATTTTGTCGGATTGTGGGCCCGATTTATAAGATTTCGTGCTATGTATTTACAGATACAGATACATTTTCACGTCTTTATCCCTGACGGGGTAGACAGGGCCCAGAGCCATAAGACCTGAAAGCCACGCTTAGAGTGATGTGGGCGTTAAGGATCCTCCCCGCGCTAACGACCTTGAAAACACAAAAAAATTAATTTCTCTTTCTGTAAGTGAGATTACCAGAAACCCTCGTACAACTTTTTAGCTAGTATCCTTAAGTTTCATTAGAACCTCGAAAATCATTGAAATAAAATACCCTGAATTTTCCTTTGCAAAAAATACTAAAAACGGCCATTTTTGACTCTTTTTGTAAAGGTTTCTAAACCGGATAGTATTTCAATGACTTTCGAGGTTCTAATGAAACTTCAGGATACTAGCTAAAAAGTTGTACGAGGGTTTCTAATAATCTCACTTACAGAAAGAGAAATTATTTTTTTTGTGTTTTCAAGGTCGCTAGCGCAGGGAGGAGCCTTAAGGTGGAATAGGAATCAAAACAGTAATGGGTTGCTAGCCGCATCGCCTATTAACATGATTCAAGTCTCACCCATGTATTTACCTATTTGTAATATATCTACTTATTCTAGAAATTTCTGACTAGTTTACCTCAAAACAATTTGATGGAAAAGTTTCGTCGATTTAGCATGAAACTGGGAGCGAAGCGAGTCGGGAACAAATATTGAAAGCAGGATGGAAAGTAAAAGTGGGACTAAATAAAAAAAAGTGAAATAGGCAAAACTGGCGTCGATGCAATTAGCAAACCGAATGATTTGCAATCAGGGACATACGGTCTACACCACACACTAGAAAATATGCTTAAACTATATAGAATTATTTTAGACTAGCCAAAACCCGCGACTTCGTTCGCGTGGGCTTTATGACTCTGGAAATGCTCATCGGGCTGAACAACTTTTGCTAAGGCGTCATTTTTATATTTCTAATAGTTTAGCTAGACCATTATATTCTGCATCAGGTATTCTATTTTCCGAAATCAATACTCTTAAACCCGACATGTTGCACAGGCTTTTTATATTAACAGCTATATAACAAAAAAGTTTCATTTGAATCCGTTAAGAATTTTTGCAGATTAGCGTGTACAAACAGACAAACAGACAGATTTTTTAAATTCTTTCTCTATTACTATGTCTCTATCGCACCAAATATTTATGTATATATTTTTTGGAAATATATTCAATGCACAGGCACATTAGTTACTGTTTTATTTTATCTGTAGATAAAGATTTAAAGTTGACTCCTTTTCTCCATTGTAGCAAGCGATACAGATGCGTAAATTTCCCATCGCATATATTCAATTAAAAATTTTTTTGGAAATAAGACAACACATGAACTGGCTCTCAACGCACTGACAAAAAGTCTTGTAAGATGTTGAAATTGAATTGAATTATGTAACAAGAGAGAAATCTACTAAATTTATTACCTTACGCGACTAAAAGCTAAAACAACAAAATAAATCACATTTTGTGTAAACAATTACAATCGATATAAACTGGAGAAGTAGCACAATGACAAAAATCAATGTTTGACAAACGAACACAGCAACTTTTCTAATAAATTGTTTGAGGTTCATTTATATTCTCGCAAGGTTTGAGCGACGCTCACAAACATCCACGTTTGTGGAATGCTTCTACAAATATTATACATTCCATCGATGTAGATCTTACTGAGAAACTAGATTTTCGCATTCCCGTCAGATTCAAAAGAAAATTCTTCTTAATCATGCTGTGCTCGTTAAATCGATATAAAAAAAGAGAAAAAAAGAAAAAGCTTTATATTTTCCATTTATGTGTAAATTGAATTGCGGATCTTAAGTGGAACTGGGTAGGTGGAGTAAGGCCGCCACCGAGTGGTATCCCAGAAATGGTAAGCGCAGTGTGGGACGTCCTGTGGCTAGGTGGGTCAACGATATCAGGCAAGTCGCTGGCACGAACTGGATAGCAGCGGCCACAGACAGGACGGGATGGCGCAGACAAAGGGAGGCTTATGCCCAGCAGTGGGTTTTTGAAAGCTGATGATGATAATGATGTGTAAATTATTTTGTTTCTCTTAAAATAAGAATGATAACATAGATTGAATCATCACTTATTCTAGCGAAGCTAAAAGAAAATTCTGCAGATAAAATGTGTTGCAGAACTTCTGTTGCATTCGGTTTTATACAAAAGCCCTGTTTATGCGACATGGGAACAAAAAACTGACCTGTCAATTTTCGATTGACCCGTATAAATAGATTCTTAGGTACTTTTTTGTTTTATTGCAAGGAGGGACTTAATAAGCTTCTTACAATTCAGCATTAAGAGTGCGCCTAGCGACCGCAGCGCTCCCAATCGCGTTTTATTACATTTCTCAATATATAACCAATATTTCAAAAAATTCCGACGGACAATCTTTGGTTATTATTAAAGTACGTCTTATAATTATTATTGTAATATAACATCACTATGTTTTAGTGAACTATTTTCCGTAAGTGACCATTCCGTTTCTATTATAAATAAAATCAAAAATATTTGTTTTAAAATAACAACAAAAATAAATTCGGGATCCTCATAACGAGCCCTTTCATTTTTCATTTGATACATGATAAAGTAAAGTTGCGAAACTTTTTTAAAATGTCCTAGTTTAGCCCCCTAAAATGACCCATTACCAAAAATAATATTTATTTTCTTTTTACATCTGTATTTGGGTCATAAGATTACATAATCCTACCAAATTTTACCTCATTTGGTTCAGTAGATTCAGAGAAAATTGGCTGTGACAGACGGACGGACAGACAGACGCACGAGTGATTCTACAAGGACTCTGTTTTTCATTTTTTGTATGGAACCTTAAAAATGATATAGTTTGCCTAAGCTTTAATGAACCTGATTTAACAACCAAGTTACGGGGGATACTAAGGAACGTGATCTTGCGAGAGGGTTAGCTTTCGTGCAGTTAGCGATGTGCCGTTTTCGAAAACGTTCCCACATTCCCCAGATTTCCAAAATCATTCCTGGGAACGTTCGGAAAAATGTGGGAACGTTCCCTGGGAATGTCAGAAAATTCCTAGCGACGGAGCCCGTTTTCATAGGACACATCTTATTAACCTAAAAAAAAAATCTTTTTTATTGTTTCATGGTCATAAATACTTTTCACAATTATTTAAAGATGTAAAATTATCTCTTTGAGCGTGCCGACTTTTTTGGTAATAGGAAAGTGATCTGGGTTAAAAATGAATTATTTTTATATTTAAACTGCTGATGAATATATACATTAACCTGTTATCTGTGAGCAGACCGGAATCCGGTCGACAAGCATTGTTTTATTATTGTGTCTGGTATTTTGCACAGACAACCGGTTAAGAATACTTAACAAACTATAACAGAAAACATTTATATGATGAAAAAATAAAATTGAGACGGAAACGTTCCTCTGAAACTGGGAATGTTCCCGGGAACATTACCGGAGACGGGAATGACGTTCCCCAAAAACGGAAACAACAAATCATTACGTGCAGTACATTAGTACCTAAATACTTATGTTAAATTCTGTGTTGACAGCTAAAAATCAGAGTATCCAAACAGCCGTGTGTCCCAAAACCAATAATGGGAATAACAAACATGACGTTCTAATTTTTGTAACGAACTTTGCGATTTAACGGGAAACGTGACTTTGCATTTTTCATTGTACGCCTGATTGCTATTGCTACTGACCGCATGCAGGGTTTTATGAACGTTTACAGTATATTGGAATTCCATAGACATTCTTTCTCATTTATTTATAGTAATATATTATGCAACTTTGTAATTTCTTATTAAAAATTGAAGCTCCTCTTGTATTTATCCGTTCTTGGATAGTTTAAAAATACTAGAACATTTATTCGGCTATTCAGTAAAGGTTTTTATTTACATATACGAGATCCTAACTTTAGTCCCATATTAAAAATTGTAGTACATTTAGTTATATCACAATACAAAGGCAGCGTGTTTATAAATAGAAATATTAAGTTTAATTTATGAACTAACTTCAATACTAACTTTTCAATTGCGTAACTAATCGAAAAGTTAGTATAAAATGGTCTTTAATACAAATAGTCCATGTACAAACGGATTTCCGGCTCGTATCATAAAATGCAGTTCTAGCTCACAGAACTTAAATAATAAGTACCTGGACGACCGAGCTTTGCTCGGTTACATCTCAAACATTAACTAAATTTTTTTAAACTTGTCTAAAAACAATGCAAAAGTAAGTCACCGAGTGGGATTCGAACCCGTAACACTCTTTCTAGCGGTCGGTATCTTTAACCGCTGAGCTAAAAACGGGCGGTCGGTCGGCGGTCGAAAGAAAAACGCATGAAAACTCGAAAACACGCGTTTTCCCAAACATAAAACTAATCTAGATCGATTGTTTACCCCCGAAAACCCCCATATACAAATTTTCTGCGAAATCGTTAGAGCCGTTTTAGAGATCACAGAAATTTATATATATATATATATATATATATATATATATATATATATATATATATAAACAGACGTTTGGGCACTACGTAGATCCAGCAGTGGGCCTGAACTTAGTTGATTCCACCTTTAGCGGCGAATAACTTGGCTCCCTTCGCATATTCTTCGACCGGTGTGGCAACGTCGCATTCTAGTAATGGATTCTGTCCAACATATTCGTAGAAATAAAGTTCTACTCGTCATTTTTTGTATTCAACCTCCGAGGAAACTTGGATCCGTAACGGTTATTTTTTTGCGAACTAATTCGCACTTGCTGCGTCCACATTTTATTCAAAACCCATGCTTGTGTTGTTCCTTTTTATATATATATCATATGTTTTTGTATGAACTCTTTGGTACTTTCTGCCTCCGATTTTACTCAAAACCAATACGTATGTTGTTCCATTTTATGTATATATAGTGATTGACGGTGAGTTAAGCCATAGCTGAAATTTGAATGCTTGGTTTGATCCAGCAGATTTTATATTCACTAAACTTGTGCGTTTTAAGCTCCTGTATACTTTTATGAACTCATCGATACTTTATAGCTCCGAATTTTATTTAAAACCAATGCTTGTGTGGTTCCATTTCGTATATATTTAATATAACGGTTAGCTTAGGCATGGCAATATATATTTTTAAATTTTATGCCTTGTAAGCTCCAAAAGTGTTGCCAACTTTGAAACCTATTGGGTGATTGTTAAAAAACTAAAGTAATTTTTTTCTAAAAAAATTTTATGAAATATTTTAGAATTACCTTGCTTTTTAATGCAAGTAATAAGTCTAAAAAGTCATAACAATAATAAAAACTCATATTTTTATACTGAATATGATAAAGGTTATCATATTGTTTCGCATTATTTATACATTTAAACATGTTTATGACTTAATGCACACAAAGAAACTTGCTATCTTGCCTTACGCTCTTGCGTAATGGTACTAATGGTATATAGTACGATTGAAAAAGTACTTTTCAACAAAAGCAATTATGCAAATAATTTTAAACACAACATAAAAGCCTACCAATTTCTTTAGAGTCAGTAAATTCCAAATTCAGAAGTCCAGACGCTTTGTTTACGAAATATAATTGCATTTCGAGTTTAGCGGAGTGCTTCACCTCCACATACAAAATTTCAGATCTCTACGAAGTGCCAGCGAGACGTAATGATTGACTATGATTTTTTTTTCATCCAGATGTCAGATCCAGATTTTGGACATTAAAAAAATCAAATTCGGATTACGCCCAAAAAATATAGATTTACAGCCAAATCGCAAGCAGTTAGTAACTTTCGGCAGCAATCTTTGATTTCTAAAAATTAAAAAGAAACACTTGGTGTGGATGACTTGGGGTTTGCCCTCGCCACGCAGTTCGCCCTGTGGGCTTACATCACTTGACCTGTGATGTGGCCTCGTGAAAATTGCTTAGGGGGAGCGCTAACAAACAGTAGAAGAAGGGGAATGGCTTGGGCTTCAGTACGACATGGCTACGTTGAGTAGCTTGGTGGTGGCATTTGTATGGAGGATGAATATTTTTTTGAAACTTGAAAAGAAAATACCGGCTCTGATGAGATTAACATCGTTTAGATATGGAGCCATAACCCTTCCTCTGTCACGGCCATTTTTTCCAATATGGCGCATCTGTCAAGCAAACTTTTTTTTTTCGGGGCTACTTCCTGGTACTCATTATAAAGAAGATTTTCATTAAATTTTGTATGAAGGGTATATTAAAAGCGCATATTGCTATTATTGTTATTAAATAAGCTATCAGATTATGTATAATTGAATATAGTTTTAGACCGAGTTCTATTACCAATTCAAAGGTGAAAGTAGGAACACTTTTATATTCTCCAGTTTACTGCATTGAATGTGTAATAATTTAAAATTAGTACCTTTATTACAAGTTATATTTATTTTGTTTGTATGAAGAACAATTATTTAACAATAACCAATACAAAGAAGCTAAAAAATGCAGATTTACATACAAAAATATGTTGAAAATGAATCACGCCATATATGAATCACGCCATATTCACACGTACTACGCACGACCGGCTAGTATGGTGACTGATTGCGCGCGAATTACAAAGTCGCTCTCAGCGTTGGATTGTGTTGATGACCTTTAGACTGGTCTTTGTTTGCATCTTTGTTCTACTCGCTTCGTTATGGTAAAGTTAAACAGAGAAAGGAACATTATAACCAACCTAAATTGATCTCTAAAGTGGCGCTGGAGGACGACACCAGATTATGGCGTCGAACAGATGCGCCTACTTTTTGACACCCCAGAATCTGGCGTCGGGACAGACGAGGGGCTAATTCTATTATGAATATGAAAAATAAACGCACACAACGATATTAAAATTATGCAATACATATAATAGCAAAAAAATTGTCTGTATATTAACTAAATTTCCAAAAAGAAACAACAAGCAGATAGATACACAGTGAAAGAGTAAAATTTTAAAGAGAATGTCTCTCTGTTTGTTTGTCCTTTTTGTACACACTAATCTCCGGAAATTCTGGATAGATTTGAATGAAACTTTATTGGTATAAATCTGGGCAACATACAGGGTATAATTGATTTCGGTAAATGCAACACCTGATGCAGAACTATAAATTTTCAGCTAAACTATGAGAAATAATAAAATGACGCCACAGCAAAAGTTGTTTAGTCTGATAAGCATTTTTGTGCACGCGAACGAAGTCACAGGCATTAATTAGTATAAATACAAATAAATACATCATTAAAAGAATTAAAAACTCTTAGGACAGTTGAGTGACTAATCTATGTTCAAATCTAATGCACAGGGAATTAGGACGAAGGTTGTAAATCATAAAATGGTAGTCTTGTGGGAAGTGTGCATAGTTTAGGTGTGCATTCTTTTACAGACAAAAGTTTTATAGATTTTCGTTATACGGAATATTTATTCCATACTCACAATATTTATTATGAAGAATTTTATTGTAACAAAACAATTTTTTTTACAAATAACATTAATTTTTTCGATGTTAATAATATCATAATATCAAATCAAATTTTTTCAATTCTCAATATATTTAGTCTTCTTTTATACTTATATTGTTATATAACTTCGCTCTAGATCGGTCATTTTGAAAATCTTTGGGAGAGGCCTATGTCCAGTAGTAGACGTTGTGCGGCTGAAATGGATGGATAGATGGGTGGATGTTATATAACTTAACCTACACTCCACGACAAAGTTAATTTTGTGTCTGTGTTAATTTCGTCCTAAGCTTGAGTCGTTCGCTCGCTCGTGTGTTGGTCACAGGAAACCTAACAAACTTAACCCACAACCCACGACAAAGTTGTTTGTGTTTGTGTTACTTTCGCCCTAAGCTTCAGTCGCTCGCTCGTGTGTTGGTCACAGGAAACCTAATGAACCTAACCTACAATCCGCAACAAAGTTGTTTTTGTGTCTGTGTTACTTTCGGCTTAAGCTTAAATTGTTCGCTTTTAATACATAAATATAAAACAATTTAAAATATAAAAAGCTTATTCGAAATGGTTTCCATTGGCTGCAATACAGCCCTTTACACGTTGAGGTCAGTTACCAATAGAAGCATACACTCTTTCCATGGGAAAATTCTTCACTGCCAATATTATGGATTGTTTTGGGGACTCCAAATTATCATGGCGTTTAGAGCAAGCCGTACTCTCTAAAACTGACCATAAAACAAAATCCAGCGGATTAAGATTGGGATTAGACGACGGCCAGTTTTCAGCTCTGATGAAGTCGGAAACGTTTGATTCCAACTAAGACTGCGTTGACCGAGCTTTGTGACCCGGTGCCGAGTCTTGCTGGAAGAACCATTCTTGGTTATTGAACATAGTGTTGTTAAGGGGCTAATACCTTCTCAAGAATGGTATCTTGATACACTTATGCCGATGTTTCGATACTTTTTTCACAAAAGCATGGCTCAGTCACTCCTTCATAGCTAACACCCCACCAAACCATCACTAAAGTCGGCTAATGCCACGCTGCACTCTGTCGACTTATTGGGAAGCTTTCTTAGAGCTTGGGGCATAAATACCTACAGTCATTTTATTTGTTAAAATGTTGCTCAGTGGTAAAAAAATGGTCATCCGTAAACAATTTTTTTCTGCGACCACCCATTGCGTACCGCTTCAGTAGATTTTTCGATTTTACTACTCTATTCTTTTTTAAATTATCAGTTGTAAAATTACCAGTTCGTCTTTTATAGGCAGCAAGTCCTAAGTCATCTTTTAAAATAAGCGACATGGTTCTAGGTGCTATCTTCATCTCCTGTGTTAAAATCTTTTGCTTTCGGACAGGATTTCTTCGAATTCTTTCCCTTACTGCTTTGACCACCTTTTTCATATGAACACTACGTGGACGGCCAGATCTTTTACTGTCACAAAGAGGAGGTCTCATTGTACCTATTATAGTCCGGTACCACAGAATTAATAATAGTGTTACATACAGAACGGAAACTCGCACCGTCCCCCGCAATCTGGTGTCCCCGCAACCTTTCCCCTGTTATTGGGACGTGTAAGAGCCAGAAAAACAGGGTTATTGGTAGTCGCAAGTTGACATTACGCGAGTCACTTAGGATTATTGAATTATAATGGTGAGAAACTGCGCACATTATCGTTGTTTATCCACGGATAACAATAAAAAACGTAAATTTTAAAATCATAATCATAATCATATTTATTCATAAAAAGTATTTACACGTCATACAAAAATAAAATTGAATAATAAAATAAAATAAATTAAACATACAAATAAATATATTACGCATACACATACATAACTAATAATAATCATATAATTACAGAATAATCGAATGAAAATTAACATATCAAATTGGAATTATAAGCGACATTCATAAAATTCTTCTATACTGTAGAATGTACGCTCAAGAAGCCACTTTTTTAGCTTGACTTTAAAGCTTGTCAATGTAGTCGCCTGTTTTATATCAGGTGGCAACTTATTAAAGACAGACGGCCCCATTACATGAGTCAGTCTGTCAGTCTTAGCTAGTCTGTGTGGTATCAGGTGCAGTCGGTCAACATCGCGGAGCGCAATGTCGTGCACATCTCTCGGTCTTTGGTACACGTGTTGGTTACTAAAGACATATGTGGCTACCTGTAAGATGAAAAGGGATGGCAGCGTGAGGATTCCAAGGGTTTTAAAGTATGGTCTGACGGTTGTTCGCCCTGATACGTGGACTATCGCGCGGACTGCTCGCTTTTGCATACGAAACGCTCGTTGCCATCCCGCGGCGCACCCCCAGACCTCTAGGCCATACTGCAGGACAGACTGCACTATCGCAAAGTAGGTAGACCTCACCACCTCTCTAGGTACCACATCCGATAGTCGTCTGAGCGCGAAGCTAGTGCTTGCCAATTTACCGCACACTTTATCAACCTGTGTTTCCCAGGTAAGGGCACTATCCAGTTGTATTCCCAAGAAGGTAATGTCATCCACCTGTTCAATAGTTGTTCCTTGTACAGCAACAGATAATCGTATAGATTTCCGAGTGGTGAAAACAGGTAAGCAAAGCAACAAATTCTGTGGTAGCGACCCTGATTGTTCAACTCACACATTTGACGTGTGCACGGACGGATTGTTTCGTTTGTAGTAGTACTAGATATTTATGCTGCTCCGTTTCTATGAAGTGTCATACCTGTGTTGGTACACAAACATTTGACTAATACCAAGCGTATGGAGAATTTTAAAAACTGCATTTGGCTCAAACCTACTTTGTGTAATGCAATCACAGCGATTCGGTTCTCTATATCACGCAAAATATTGTTCAATATATTAGCGCCAAAAGAAGAAAAGACAATGAAAAATCATATAAAAGTAACGGATTCCAAATTCAAATGTAATATTTTTTTTATTTTTAATAGTAACGAGCTTTTTTGTCCACGAAAACGAGGTCAAAGGCATCAGATAGTCACAAATTAACACGTCTTTCAAAAAATGTAAACACTTCTTAGGACAGTTGAGTGGCTAATCTATATTCAAATCTAAAGCACAGGAATTAAATAGGAAGGTTGTAAATCATAAAATGGTAGTCTCGCGGGAAGTGCGCAGTTTCGTAGCGTGTGCGCCTTCGTCATCGACTAATTGTATTTCAAAGAAGAATGGCAGAGATCTGTAGACTGGTGGTACCGTCTTATAACGAAGTGTAGGACAATGAAAATATTACTAATTTATTTGTCTTGAGTTATGTAATAAAAAAAGTAATCATAACATATTTCTACAACTTATGAGTAAAAAGTTATTAGTATGGGACAAAGTGTAGAAAGCATAACAAAACGTTGTAAATGGACTTAAATGGAGATAACAAAACGTTTTCACTCCTTTTGACACATCACAGTGAGACCTCATCCATGACGTTGACGTTGAAAGTGGTGTCAGACGCGTGACGTTGACGTACATATGATGTATTTTACGGCTCTGGATACTAGCCTTTTAGAGCCCATCCAGTGTTGGGGGCCCACTGCGTTTTATTATTGCTTGTCAGTTAAGCGTTTTGTTTGCACGATTTCATTGAAAGCAAAAGTTTTAAATTTCTTTATTCTCAAAAGTTGTAGAAAAATATGAATGTATGAAAACTAAAAGACTAAGTATCAGGCGTAAAATACCAAAAAATCAACACCCTACATCTTATATTTTAATGGGTACCACGCCTGCCTATCTTCTTTGAACTTAATTATCGAACCTTGCTAATGTAATTGATATAGTTAGTCTCGGCTCAAAGGATAGTGAAAAAATAATATCGAAAAATGAAATTAGTTTGGCAAGTTTGTGTCATGCCATTATTAATATTTTTACTGTAGTTTGGCAGTAAACAAGCGAGAAAATCGTTTGACATGGAAATTAGTCGCAAACTAGACTGTATTCTTTTTACGTAATCGATACTAGAAGATAAACTCATTGATACCATTTTTCAGAATTACTTCTGAATACAAAACAACGTTAATAAAATAAAAAACATTGCCCGTGAAAGGTTATGCAATCTTTAAGAAGGTTATATGTATTTTTTTGTTTTTAGTTACTAACTTGCAATGTATCAGATATCTACGTACTAATATTGGTTTGGGTCAAATCTTGTAGCTCAATTTCCAACCAGCTATTCTCAATCGATTTCGCTGAATTTTTGAGCTGAATGAAGTTAATGAGCTGTTCTGATGATGGAACCGGGAGGTATTCACTAGGACTGAGTTATAAAACAATATAACCTCATGGAGCAGGACTCGTTTGAATTGTCTTAATGAGCACATTAGTGCAGACGATGCCAAGGGTCTGATCTCGGAGGACGGAAGGTGGTCGATGCAATTCAGTAATTAAACGACGCAACTCCATCGAGTTTCGGCTTATTTCATTCGTTTCAATAAGTAGTTTGGCCTCAGAATAAAAAACTTATCACACACGGAAACTGTTAAACATAGCAATTCTAACGGAGCACTTGCACCGTCCTTTCGATACTTTACAGATTTACGTAATGATCATAATCGATTACGCAACTTACATTATAAATGTATTAGATTAGTTGATTTTATACCTTGGCAGAGGGAAACACGCAGGTAAGGCTAATCTGTAATAAATGATCTAAGGGCTATGTTATTTTATTTACTGAGGGTTGTTGAATTCGTTCCGGTTCCATCATCAGAACGGCTCATTTACTCCATAAGCATTGAATAAGTGTTGCCGCTCGATAGTCCACTATTGACAGTCAATTGACTCACTATCGGTATTTTTAATAAAACCGACAGTGAGTCTTGAGATACTTTTGATTGTTTATCGATACTGCTGATAGTATCGATACTATCGATTCTGATGACGAACAAACTATCGATAGTATTGCTTTTAATAATACATAAACTATCAATACTATCGATATTACAAAAAATATCGATAGTGTCGATATTTTATGAAACGCATACTATCGATACTCATGATAGTTTGATTTTCGTCGGATCGATACTATAAATACCAATTATGGTATTGTTGGTTATCAATAGTATTGCTCTAAAACAGATATCCATACTGATAAACCACTGTCGATAGTTTGTCATTTTTCAATTGAAAAATGATATCTATTGTTTGGCAACACTACATTGATTGCATAAACATTGCAAGTTGAACAGAAGCTTGTAATAATATTATTACTAGCAGATTGTAGCCAATGAGGTCAACGGTGCTCTCTGATTGGTTGATTTGAATCGGAAGTAACAGTGTTGAATGCCAAAAAGGTGGATTTGTATAAAATTGACGTAATTATTATTATTACTCTAGTTGACACTTTTGGCTCCAGTCGGAACAACATGCGCATGGCTGACTAGCATTGGATCTAGAAAAGGCACCCGGAGCCAACTATGTAAACGGAACCAACAAATACTAGTCGTACGGCACGATGGATCTGCAAAGTGCCCACGGGTATATCTATATATATATATATATATATATATATATATATATATATATATATATATATATAAATACAAGAATTGCTCGTTTAAAGGTATAAGATACGTACCTACATAATTGAGTCATTTTCTGTCAATAACTTAGTGCAGTGTATTCTGTACCTGAAACTAAAATAAATGAATTAATGTTAAATCGATGTAAATAGGAGACTTCAATTCATTTATTTCTTAAACAATAGAAATTGTGTTAGAAATTACAAATATATAAAAATAAATTAAAAATTAATACATAAAAATTCAATAATAATTATAAAATAAAGTTAAAAACTATAAAAAAAAAACAGAATGTCGAGTAAAGTTTTAGAATTCGTCAGTAGTGTAGCAGCACTTTTTCAAAAGAAGATCAGAATACCTACTCGTACAAGCACTTCTTAAAATAAGCGATACCTATTTTAACTAGGTAGGTAGGTACTCCAGTGCCCATTCGCTCAAATTCCGATGTCTCATTATCACCATTGGTCTGAACCATTGATGCTGCAAAGGAGACTTTTTCGTACACTCCTATAAAATGAAGAATTAGGTATCTGTACCTTTGAACGAGGTACTATCCGAGGCAAAATTTTTGATTCTATTTAGTTTAGACATAATTTAGTTTTTAATTTATATATAATTGTTTTAGTTTTATCATATGTATATATGTAGTTTAATTTAGTATATATTCATTTATAAAATCTACTTTATATATATTTTTTAATTTTTAACGTGAAACAAAAAGTTTAGAATAAAGAAGTTTAAAACAACTGAAATCCAAAACTTCTTTCTAAATGTCAAAACAAATATTTTCTATGGGATTTGCATGAAACAAAAAATAATGACGTCATAGTTTATTGGACTCAAACAGCGCTCTTAAAAGCAATTTCTTCGCAATAATAAATCTAAAATCACGTTCAAATTGGATATGATCAATAACGTATGACGTTATTTTGTGATGTTTTATTCTATTACCAGTATCAAATTACTTATTTTCGACCCAGAAAACTTTATTATTGACTGACCGCCATATTAACATTGGCTAGAAATGTGAAACTTTGCCCAGAGCTTCATTTCATAATATACACGAAGATATGAATGATAAATTTTACGAAATGGCGGCAAATTCTAGTGTAGTAATTATGCTCTACTAGCTGTAACCGCTGGATTCGCTTCCCGTGGGAATTTCGGGATAAAGATTACCCTATGTCTCAAACTATATCCATACCAAATTTCATCCAAATCGGTTCGATAGTTTAAGCGTGAAGAGGTAACAAACAAACAAACAAACAAACAAATATACAAACTCACTTTCGCATTTATAATATTATATATAATATATATATAATATATAATATAAGTAGGAAGTAGGATTTGTACGGAAGATGCCATATATGTACGAGTTTAAGTAACCTACAACCGTTAGCATTCCACAACTTTCCTGCAACGCACCTTTCATCTCGCCTGACCCAGTTGCTCTCAATGGCATAAAACTTCCAGGAATAAGCATACACACATAAAGCAAATGCCATGCTTCAATGTGTAAACCCTTTCACCCTTATTGCTATTTTCCTCCTACGGATTTGCTTGGAGAGCATTTTGTGTGAGTTGTCCATTTTATGAATATTTTTGCATTTTTTTCTAAAGCTTAATTCGGAGCATAGTGTAGAGCTACTGTATTAGTAGCAAAGATAATATAATTACTAACGTAACAGATACCCAAAGCCATAAAAACCATTGAAGGGACCGTAAGAAGCAAAACTGGAGTTGCAAGTAGGCACACAGAGATGGCAGCACACACGACTAACAAAAAAGTGGCAAATAAAGTGTTCAATATACTTTAAATAATAAATAAATAAATATAAATATATAGGGACAAATTACACTGATTGAGTTAGCCCCAAAGTAAGTTCGAGACTTGTGTTATGGGATACTAACTCAACGATACTATATTTTATAACAAATACATATATAGATAAACATCCAAGACCCAGGACAATTTGAAAAAGGCCATTTTCCAACTTGCCCTGACCGGGAATCGAACCCGGGACCTCTGGGTGCGGACTAGCATGGTGACCACTACGCCACGAAGGTCGTCGAACTTTAAAAATATTTATTGCATTTCATATAAGTCATAGTAATAAAATATTTTAATATTCTAATTATTATCTTATAGCGCCATCTAGTGGCAAGGAAGGGAAATAATTATGTTTCTAAGGCGTTGGGTAGGCATGACTGTTGTATGTACTGTCGGGGAAAGATAAACTTAAACCCCCTGACTTTAAGGATCGCACTGAAGAGAGACTCTTTTATCTACCCCCGACTATACTTACGTATAAAAGGGAGAGTAGGTTCATAAATCAGTCGATTTGCAACTTTCCTACAATTCAAATTAGATACTTTTTTCTAAACGTCAAATGGGATTTTTATGAAATACAGGGTAATAACGTCATAGACTCCCATGCTGGTCTGGGACAAATAAAATAAAAACTTAGAATGTACCAGCTGCTTCTCTTCCCACGCAGATCGTAAAAGCCGATCGAGGGAATGGGCAAAAATACAAATCATGTTAACAGGCAATGCGGCTAGCAACCCATCACTGTATTGATTGCTTTTCCATCTTCTCGCCCACCATGACGCTAAAAGTGGCTTTTGGGTCTTGCGGCCCTGGGCTCTGCATAGAACCGCAAGACCCAAAATGCTCTGTCTGCCCCATTAGGGATAAAGACGTGATAGTATGTATGTATGTATGTATAACGTCATAGATTCTTCAAGTCAAATAGCGCTCTTTATATCAGTTTTTCTACAATAATCAATCTGATATCGTTTAAATATGATCAATGTTAAGTGAAATTATTTTGTGACGTTTTATTTTTTAACAGTACCAAAAAAAAATATTTTTGACCCAGGAAAAGACCCAATTGTCATAACTAAGCTTTAATTATTTCAGTTGCATGGCGTCCACCGCTGGACATAACGATTACGCTACACAGTACGCTATACTATATATATAGTATAAGGATCCCCAAAATAAGTCACGGATGTAAATTCTCTTTTAAAAGAAAAGTTCACGCACACCTTTTAAACTCCCTTTCTTCATAAAGTCATCATTATCAATTCTTCTCTTCATAGCTATGTATTTGTATGTTAGGCAATAGTAGATGTGTATGTATTTGTGTGTATTGTATAAATAGAGTATTCATTCTGATATTTATATATTATAGTAGGTATATAATATAATTTTAAATTATTTAGTAATATTTTAGAATGTACATATGTATATTGTATTGCTTTTTTTGTGCCGCATAGTTTTCTCTGTTTATAGCTATAGTTGACTGGAAGAAAATGCTTTTAGCATTAAATCCGCCATTTGTTAAAAGTATATTTGTACTTTGGAACAATAAAGTTTGATAAAATAAAATTAGTGATTAAACGAACTTACCTTAAGTGAAGTTCTATCATAATTTTATGACATATTCGCTCGAAGACATAAATTACTTAGTAGTATCGTTCTCCATGCCTGCATTCTGCACACTTCAGAGAAAAAAGTTTGACTCTTCCTCTATGGTCTCATACGGCTGTCGCTGTCATTGATCTAGATCTTCATTTAGTTTAGAGGTAAAAAATATACATACAGCACGAAAGTCATGGCATTTCCTTAGTTGGGAAGAGATATGATATTTAGTGATCTTAATATCTCCATGTGGTGGGTGGGAATTTATGTCTTCGAGCGAATATGTCATAAAATTATAATAGAACTTCACTTAAGGTAAGTTCGTTTAATCACTAATTTTATTTCCATATTCGCTCTCTACATAAATTACTTAGTAGACTTTGAGAGCTTAGGCAAGGAAATGTCAAGACTTTGTGCATTCGTTCATTATTTAGTTAGGTATATAGGCCATATGTCGCAATTTTTGACACGTGCAAAGTATAACAATATTTTGTAGTAATGTATATGACGGAGCAGGAGATGACCTACGCCGAACTCACTAAAAGTGTGACGATAAATACAGCGCTCCGCCTCGCGCTGTATCATGGATTCCAACCATATGTGTCTGAATACCCCTGGCCCACACAGTTATTGAATCTGTGTCCACCTGGGCTTATCGTCTTGCTGAAACAACTATCATTGTAATAAATCGGTTTACCAAATCCTCATCTATTACAACAATCACAATTAAAGAAGTTATGGCCAAGCCCACAGCACACTACACAAAGGAGATGTTCACAGTACGGCGGTCCGCACAAGACTAGATGTTCGTCGCTAGGGCGACCGCTTTTATACTTGTTGCAACATTTGAAAATGTAGCAGTTATGTTTTGTAGTAAACAACTTTCTGTTTGCACATCGAAAACAATAATAAATGGGATTATCTTGAACTCGCCGACACGGCCAACCTGACATGCGTACGCCCTCGTACGCGCTCTCAATAGTAATTTAAACTAGTAAGTAGCATCAGGCCTGTCTCACTCCGCGGTAGGTATTAAAAACGCAAGTACGTACGGCGGCCATGCCAGCGTAGCTAATCAGTGCGCCAGAAAAGGTAAGCGTTACGCGATAGAAAGAGATGGATTGTCTAAGTGAATATAACTGTAAGTTATTAGCGTTTTGCGATCTGAATTGAACTTAATTGTATCGTAGCGAGAGTCTCTATTCTTTTAATTGATTTTTCAGTGTGAATCTTCTGTACTTGTACTATTATGTATTCTATGGTAGCATGGTTAGAAATAACCATAAAATAATTCTGATCTAGCTCGGCAATAAGCGTCCCACAAAACTATAACAAAATTTCAACTCGCAAAAATGTTACTCCGGAAGAGTGCCTTGCAAAACTACTTTTCTGAACCGGTCTTTTATTTGTCCTTCAGCCAAGATCTATACCCCTTTAAACGTCGTCATAGCAAACACAATAGTAAAACAATACATCAGACGCCCGGTCCGGGCGTCCGACATTTAAAGGGATACAGGAATAATTATAAAGAAATCATAACTAAGGGATTTTTCGCACAATGCTTACGTATTCAATCATTCGAATCAACAAAATTCATGGATCAATTTAAAGGAATCAATTTTTAACTCGCCGACACTGCCATCTTGACAGTAACACCCGTCCTCGGGTTTCATATTTAAGATCAACACAAAGCACAAACGGTACACCGTTCGGCCAACCCTGATCAAAACAAAGTTTTAGTAATTTTTTTTTTTAGAAGTCTTGCTGTATGACGAGGCAATGCCGCCAGTCTCTTAGGTATATGTTTTATTTTTATATTTTTTAGTTAGTTATGTTTTAGTTCATACTTTTAACATTTTAATTTAGGTAGGTTATTTAGTTTTTAGTTAAATTAATTATTGTGTACTGTTTATTTATTTATTTTTCGCTATAAATAACCATCTTTATTAGATGACTTAATTGGATTAAACGATCTAAAATATAATAAACTCAAAACAAAAAATGAACATCGATAAATCTTTAAAATCAAATTGGATACTAATAACTTCATGTCTATGTGCAGCGATCACATGTTAAGGAACGCAGCCAGCCTTCCTGCTAGTTAAAGTTGTTATTAATCATATGTTCTCTTTACCAGTCATGAAAGTTAAATTGAATCAAAACGAAAAGAACTTCTAAATTTTAACGATGTTTAAAAAAAAGATACAGTAATTATTAATTCAGTTAGGAGAGATCACCAAGACATATCAATAACAAAATTGCCATCGTTAGCCTCACACTAATACGTGTATTACCACCTGTGATCACCAGGTCCACTTGACCTTATGATTTTCTCCAGAAACTCGACCTCGACTACGGGTCAACTCTAGTACGGTCACAACAAAACAAACAATGCAATTCATCACTCTACCTATGGCAATAAAGCCTTCGGCTATGCTATCGGTCTTCCTAATGAGCTTCTCTGGCTTCCGCATCCTTCTCAACCTATAATGAAAACACTTGTGTATTTGCTTTGAGTTTCATGCCCGGAAAGCATCTCGATTTTTCAAATAATTGAATAGGTGAAAAATCGTCATAATGATTCAAGTAGTTATACGTAAGAACAACCGGAATCATCTAGGTTTAGAATGTGGTGCGAACAGTATGCTCCACCCCCCGATTATATCCAATCAGAGGCGCTACTGCCAGGTCGTAAACTGCCATGGGCTACTTGGAGGTGCTTGAATTGCCTCCGAACTGAAGTAGGCCGATGTAAACATAATCTGGCGCGCTGGTGCCATATAGACCAAGCAGAAGCACAGGGCGATTGTGGTCATGACGATTAGATCATTAGATCACCTCTATGCCCTACCAGCTGTACCGTGCTTGACCTATACTATGCCTCGGAGGAAAGCGTAAAAGTGGCAACGTTCTCGAAGAACAAAATTTAAAATTCAAGCCAACGACACGATAAGAAGAAGAAGTGAAAATAAATGTCAACTGGGTAGATAATATACGCTATTTTTCAACAAGTCAAATCAGACACCTTCCTCCAAACGTCAAAAAAAGCAGTTTCCACTGTTTGCACTTAGACTGCACTAGGACTTTGTATGAAATACAGGCAGATGACGACACAGATCCTCGGAGCCAAACAACGCTTTCACCATCAGCCCTTCCGCAATAATAAATCCAAAACTACGCTAAAATGGATAAGTTCAAAAATAAATGACACCACTTTGCGACGCCTAACCCCGCCAAGAGCTCAAAATAATTCATCCCTGGCTCAGGAAAACACCCAACTGTCAACAAAAACAAACGTTAACAGTACTTTTGTTATACTAAAGCGTGGCTAGAAAATAGTTAAAGCTTAATCTTTTTTCTACGGACTTCATAACAATAAAAATAACATTGCTTATCAGTACGCTATTCTTGAACTTGGCTATAATATCACAATATTTACTCGACTTTAATTATTCAGATTAAAATTTACTCAAGTAACGGGACTTTACTTCAGTTAACCTAAAACACAGTAAATAACAAAATTAATGGTAAAATATTATTACTCACATAGTAAACGGTGAAGGGTCCTTTTAAATAAAGTCATCACCATGATCATCATCATGGTAGGCTCGCCGTCCTATTAATCACCTCTTCATTAATAATATCTTCATCGTCATCACTGTCTCTTCATTATCAATATCATCATCATCACCCTGGTCATTATCTCATTATAATCTTTATAAAAGTCATCATCATATTTAGCTATCTTAAGTCCAATATGAGGCAAAGGCTTGGAGAACTTATCTCTCCAACTTTACGAATAATGAAGTAAGTAACGTACCTAATAACTATCATTTTACACCAGTATTAACACTTAAGCTTATAAGACGCTAAAAATTATAATTTAAAATACTCAAACAAGACTATTTGCTAGGATACTAACTGGCGCCTCTGCCAGCTCCGACTAACAGTGACTTAAGCCACCTCTAAGCTCATCTATCAACTCATGACGATAAGATTAACTTACTAAGCTTAGCAGATAATACACGTTCTTATTAAAAATAGCGAAATCATAATTATTTTCTGCTTGCATAGTGATCAAAAGACTAGACATTATTCTACTTTATGTTTTAAAACTAAAGGTTTGAAATTAATTGCTCTCTGCTCTACTCTTAAATCGAAAAAATATAAAAACTCACCAGGTTATCTTTGCGATTCAGCAAATAAGGTTACGACACACAAATTCACTTCACCTCACTTCACCAGGAATCTCCAGCGCCTGCGGCACTGCCGCTGACTCCAACTCGGCCGCAATACGTGGCCAGCAGTTATAGTTCACTTGTTAGCACTTTAGCACCTTTGCAGAAGTAGCTGAAACTAAACACACGTTAAGTATCTTTGCACTGATCGCTTCATTCACTCTCGTTAGCACCATTACTGGCGCTAAAAGATGTCACACAGGCCGACTGTCATTCAGACAGACTTGTCACACAGACGGTTGACAGACAGACGGTTGAAAGACAGACGCTTGTCACACAGACGCTTGTCACACAGACGTTTGTCACACAGACGCTTTGTCACACAGACGCTTTGCCACACAGACGCTTTGTCACACAGACGCTTTGTCACACAGACGCTTTGTCACACAGACGTTTGTCACACAGACGTTTGTCACACAGACGTTTGTCACACAGACGTTTGTCACACAGACGTTTGTCACACAGACGTTTGTCACACAGACGCTTGTCACACAGACGCTTGTCACACAGACGCTTTGTCACACAGACGCTTGTCACACAGACGCTTGTCACATAGACGCTTGTCACACAGACGCTTGTCACGCAGACGCTTGTCACACAGACGCTTGTCGAACAGACGGTTGTCACACAGACGGTGGTCACACAGACCATTTGTCACACAGACCATATGCAACACAGGATGGGTTGCGATACTAAAACCAGAGCCTGTCAATGACCCCAAAAGTTATCGACACTTTGCACTGCTAAACTCCATCCACAAACTATTAAAAAGGCTAAAACTGAAGTCACGACACCAACTCTATAAGATTGACTGTTGAAAAACCACTTTACCATTAAAAATAATAGAATTTGAATCCACCTACGTGGATACAACCAATAACCCCACTGAAAAACTATCAGGGTTCTCTCTCCCACGCAGAGAATTGTGCCAGCTCCACAGACTGAGAACTGGATGGGGACGAACTAGATCGTTTGAATTCCGGTGCGACTGGATTGACTCCCCAGCTTGCGGATGTGGCGCTCCTGAATAGGACATGGACCACATTATTCGAGACTGCCGGAAGACTGGTTCACCCTGCAAAAAGACGCAATACAATAGATACGGATTAACGACTGTAATAATAGCCATACGATTATTAAATAAATGGACAGGTTCCTGTTTTTCAGAATAGGCATGACGAATGGAAAAAACACTTTTGGTCCATCGGTTAGACCATCAAACAACATTGTGGTTTGTACACACACTCTTTCCTTTCTCTGAGAAACCAAAAATGACAAAGATACAGCGCATTGAAATTTTGCGTGACGCCACACTCAAGCACGATTTTTACCTAAGTGTGACTCCGCAAGCCCCCACTCCGGAACCTTGACGCTCCGTATCCCTGTGAATTTTTACCCCTTTGGCAAACTGAAAATACGGGTCCATCATCTCTGGACAATTCAAAAGACGGACCAATTATAATTACACTCTTCGGACCCTGTCGGTCTGTTCACCCCTATTCTCCCATGGATTCACTCAAGTGGGCAAAAGATTCAGATCCAACTTCTGATGACGGAGCAGGAGATGACCTACGCCGAACTCACTAAAAGTGTGACGATAAATACAGCGCTCCGCCTCGCGCTGTATCATGGATTCCAACCATATGTGTCTGAATACCCCTGGCCCACACAGTTATTGAATCTGTGTCCACCTGGGCTTATCGTCTTGCTGAAACAACTATCATTGCAATAAATCGGTTTACCAAATCCTCATCTATTACAACAATCACAATTAAAGAAGTTATGGCCAAGCCCACAGCACACTACACAAAGGAGATGTTCACAGTACGGCGGTCCGCACAAGACTAGATGTTCGTCGCTAGGGCGACCGCTTTTATACTTGTTGCAACATTTGAAAATGTAGCAGTTATGTTTTGTAGTAAACAACTTTCTGTTTGCACATCGAAAACAATAATAAATGGGATTATCTTGAACTCGCCGACATATATAAAGTTATTTGTTTTCTTTTCGATTTAAGCAAATCATAATATTTCAATGTAATTTGTATATTATTAATTTAATTAACAAAAAGTAACTCCTTATGTGAAACTACAACGTAGAGTTTCCTCATGTTTGTGAATTAAAGTTTAAGTTCTAAATTAAATTGTAGATACTTAAAAGTAATTTGTAAAAATAAATAAATAAAAAAAAAAAAAAGATAAACATCGACATAGATGGAATATATAACAAATATGAATAAAAAAGGGCGATTGTCCCTGAAATCATCAAGTGAATAGATAGTAAATTTTAATAAGTTGTTGAATTAAAACAAAATTATATTATAAATTAACATTTTAAAAATAAACAAAAGTACATATTTAAATTTTAGATTTCGTTATGGACAAGTATTCTTTTACACTTTGTTTATTGGTTTTTGTTTATTAGTTTTTAATTCAAAATGTTATAAGATTTTATTATTCTTGTTCCAATATTAGCATAAATCTAACCAAATTGTTTAAGGCATGTAGCGTAATATGGATACCTATTGTGATAAAGCTTAAGATTTAAACAACCAAAGTTTGTTTAAAGACCTCGACCATTTTACTCCAAAGATGTAAATATTCCTCCCATGCTGGTCTGGGAGAAATGAAAAAACTTAGAATGTACCAGCTGCTTCTCTTCCCACGCAGATCGTAAAAGCCGATCGAGGGAATGGGCAAAAATGCAAATCATGTTAACAGGCGATGCGGCTAGCAACCCATCACTGTATTGATTGCTTTTCCATCTTCTCGCCCACCATGACGCTAAAAGTGGCTTTTGGGTTTTGCGGCCCTGGGCTCTGCATAGAACCGCAAGACCCAAAATGCTCTGTCTGCCCCATTAGGGATAAAGACGTGATAGTATGTATGTATGTATGTATGTAAATATTGTGCATACTTATCTATCTAAAGTAAAATGTATCGGCAATCCGACAGTGGATTCTGATTAGTATTTATATAGAGGTATATTTTACATTATACATTATGTAGTAAATAACTATATAATTCTTGCAAAACCTGTTGTTCTTCATTTCCGCCCAATGAGGCGTTTTCCAGTGATTATGTAAAGAAAACGAATCATTATTTAATTTTTTATTTTTATATTAAGCTATAATTTATATATTTATTTTTATCTGTTTTGCCAAATTGCCAGTATTGTGCTAATTGTACGTGACGAACCGTACACTGGTTGCGCTGGTGTCGAACCTACGTACTTTCGGACTGTAGGACCCACACGTTGGTCTCTCTCCTATATGTATGCGGGCGCTGTCTGCCTCTGTGCGCTGTGACACGACGCGGTTGATCGCGGGCGCTCAAGCCGTACCACTTTGACACAGATAATCGTAAGAAACGGGATGTATCAAAAGAAACGGGGGAATCAATGAAACGTAATAAAACACGATGTTATCGTGTATATACCCAGCGGTACGGCGAGCGTGGACGAAACGAACGTACGGGCGGACAGAGTGGCGTTCTATTTCCTGTATTTCCACTGTGTCTTGCTGTTTCTTCATAACCCGTTGTCCGATCTTGTAGTGCGAAGTCGAGCTGCTAGTAGTAGCGAAGTCGGTGAGGCAGTACGGAACGCCGATATGGCCGTATATATATCCTATATTTTTCTGTATCACTCTATTGCGATACCGCCTATAGCTCGCGCCAATAAGAAGCTGCGGTGTGCTTCCCCCCGCGCGCGCCCCTCTGTCCGTGTATCGTTCACGCTCTCTGTACATAGGCTTTTATTTCTATAAATTGCTATAAACTATATAAATTCCTTATCTATTATATATGTTATTACAATTCTATCAAGTTAGTTACGCAGCTCTAGTTCAATGATAGCTTCGTATCATCGGTGCATCGCATACGTCACGGACCACCGTCGTCGCCGCGCTGCCCCGCGACTCCCGCGAGTTCCGAAAAGCGCACACCTGCGCATGATTCACCAGACCGCCCGCCTTGCGAGGTTCGCGCCCGTGATTTTTCCCCAAATCTCGACACTTCTTGTTCTCATATCGAACGGTCGTCACCTATGTAATTTAGTGACGTATTTTATTGTAACTCGTAATTTTATCTTAATTAAATTCATAAGAAATCTTTTGGTTTTTTTTGCACCCTTCGGCTGTAGCCTTTCTAACTGGCGCAGTCGGAGCGGATTGTTAAAACTAGAATCAGTGAGTGCAATTCGCGGAATCTACGGAAGCTGCAGCTGAAGGAGTATCCAGACATTGATACCGCAAAGAAGCCAAAGATGTTCATGTAAGTACCTAGAATCGATCTAGAGTTGCTTTCCTTATAAGTTTTTCCTTAAATATCCAAGATTTTCCATCCTAGGCAATCGAGGTCCCTTAGTCTTAGTGGTAGAAGTAGGGATATAGATTTAAATAGGAATATTGAACCTAGTAGTTATAGTGATAGTGATAGCGATAGCGTTAATTTACTGCCAGTGAATATGGCCGTAAATGCTAATTTAGATTCCATATGGAAGGCCCTTCGATTGGTGCCTGATTTCGACGGAAATGTCAACGTTCTCACTAGATTCATAGATTTATGTGACCATCTAGTACAAGAATATGTAAAAGAGGAAACCCCGTTGCTGAGTTCTGCCTTACTTAATGGTATACTCAACAAAGTAACAGGCCCCGCAGCGCGCCTTATCAACGCAAATGGCGTGCCTAGCAGTTGGGAAGGAATCAGAAATGCTCTCATTAATAATTTTGCGGACCAAAGAGACGAGACCTCTCTATATAATGACCTCGCACTATTGACTCAGGGCTCATGCACCCCTCAGGAATTTTACGAAAAATGTCAGAACCTTTATAGTACTATAATAACATATCTATCTTTGCACGAGACAGTAAAATCCACTATTGAATCAAAACGAGAGTTATATAAGAAGTTAACATTGCAAGCATACGTACGTGGTCTTAGGGACCCTCTAGGGTCAAGAATTAGATGTATGAGACCTGAAACAATTGAAAAAGCACTCGAGTTTGTTCATGAAGAGATGAACACCCTCTATCTCCAACGCCGCAACGAAGGGTTGCCTGAAAAGAAAATCAACCCTCAATCGCCCAACATCCTTGCAGGTAAGTCCTTTCAGCATCCACCACCAAAAGGCTTTACTTTTAACATGCCTATGCCTATGCCTGGGCCTTCTCGCCCACAGCCTATGTACCTAGCGCCACGCCCTCCACCACCTGTGATGTGGAAGCCTAACTTTCCTGGGAATCAGAATAGTCAGTTCCGTGGCCCAACGCGGACCCAGCAGATTTTTGGAGCTACCCCTCCAAATTACCACCCTCGTAGTAACGTATTTGGTTTACCTCCACGGCCACATAATTTTAATAACACCCCGCGTCCAATGAGCGGTGTTAGCCACTTTGTACCAAAAGTACTACCCCCTTCTGGGCATGACTGGAGAAAGCATGGTAATCCACCCCCGACTAATTACTTTAAATCAAGAGAGATGAATGTAACTGAATGTTACGACTACCCTTACTATGACACTTCTGACGACACTTACTGTTACCAACCCGAATATTACGACTATACAGACTACTATATAGAAAATCCTGATAGTACTTATATGCCTGATCCCGAAAGTTACCAGCCACCTGTTGTTACTGACGTTACCGAGAACAATCAGGATAGTTCCCAGCAGAATTTTCAGAAGGACGAGACATTAGGCACACAAAGATAGAAGTAAACCTCCAGACGCAACGGCAACTTCCTTATATTCAGATATCGAATCCCCCTGTTAAATTATTAATAGACACTGGCGCTAACCAGTCTTTCATAAATCCTGAAATTTTAAAACGATACTATCCACATGTACCCTGGAACTACGACCCCTTCGAAGTAACCAGCGTACACGCAACTTCACGTAACGACTACTCTGTGACGTTACCCTGTTTTCCTGAATTTCAAGACAATGACGACATGACTTTGCTACTATACAAATTTCATGACTTTTTCGACGGACTTATAGGCCTTGACTTACTTACTAAGTGGGAGGCTAATATCGACTTAAAGACTAAGCGGTTAAGAACTAAAAATACGACTAACCCTATCTACATGTATGACTCACGTAACTGTAATTGGTATGAGGACATAGTACCAGCTAACTCTTCAAAGTTAATTAAAGTACCTATAAATACACGTAATGGTGACGTAGTCATCCCCGAGCAAGTACTATCTAACTGTTTGATACGCGAATGTATTACTAAGGTCCATAAAAATCGTGGTATAGTTGAGATTATTAACCCCACTAGTAATGACGTCATATTCTCCATGGATAGGCCAGTTAACGCAGAACATTTTACAGCTGAGTGCCAGCGCACTATTCCACATGATCCCTCGCGTGTAACACAAGTTCTCTCTAAATTACGTACAGACCACCTTAATGATGAGGAACGTATTAACTTAGAAAATTTATGTACTCAATATGCGGACGTATTTTATATAGAGGGAGAACCCCTAACTTTTACTAATAAAATCAAACACCATGTCCGTACCACTGATGAAATACCAGTCTATACAAAAAGCTACAGGTATCCTTTTGTGCATAGACAGGAGGTACGTGATCAAATTAGTAAAATGTTAGAACAAGATATCATCCGACCCTCAGAGTCTGCCTGGAGCTCTCCTATCTGGGTTGTACCCAAAAAGGCTGATGCCTCTGGCAAGACAAAATGGCGTATCGTAGTGGATTTTAGAAAGGTCAATGAGAAGACAATTGACGACAAATATCCGATACCTAACATAACGGACGTCCTAGACAAACTAGGTAACTGCCAATACTTTACCACTCTTGATCTAGCCTCTGGGTTTTATCAAGTGGAAATGAGTCCTGAGGACATTCCCAAAACAGCCTTTAATGTAGAGAATGGACACTTCGAATTCCTTCGCATGCCGATGGGTTTGAAGAATTCCCCTTCTACATTTCAGCGCGTAATGGATAATGTGCTTAAAGATCTCCAAAATACCGTTTGTCTAGTGTACCTAGACGACATAATAGTGTTTAGTACGTCCTTACAGGAGCACATGCTTAATCTAGAAAAAGTGTTCATACGCCTGCGAGAATCTAACTTTAAAATCCAGATGGATAAATCTGAGTTTTTAAAGCTAGAGACTGCATATCTGGGCCATATTATAAGCAAAGATGGGATAAAACCCAATCCTGATAAAATTACGGCTATAAAAAAGTTCCCACTACCCCGCACTGCAACGGAAATCAAGCGTTTCCTTGGTTTGCTGGGGTACTATAGGAAATTCATTCCAGATTTTGCTCGACTTACTAAACCTATGACTCAATGTCTCAAGAAAGGTTCTAAAATCCCTACTAATAACCAAGAGTACATAAATTGCTTCGAACATTGTAAAACCCTCCTTACAAATGACCCCATACTTCAGTACCCTGATTTTAATAAGGAGTTTATACTCACAACCGATGCATCTAACCTTGCTATAGGTGCCGTACTATCTCAGGGCACTATTGGCTCAGACAAGCCCATAGCTTATGCTTCTCGAACGCTTAATACCAGCGAGACAAATTACAGTACTATCGAGAAGGAACTGTTAGCGATCGTTTGGGCTACCAAGTACTTCCGCCCATATTTATTCGGCAGGAAATTTAAAATAGTCACCGATCATAAGCCCTTACAATGGGTCATGAGCTTAAAAGAGCCAAGCTCTAGACTAACTAGATGGCGGTTAAAGTTGAGCGAGTATAACTTCACAGTTATATATAAGTCAGGAAAATGTAATCTCAACGCAGACGCTCTTTCTAGAGTAGAGATACATAACGAAGATGTTAACCCCTTAGTCGAACAACCCGTTGAAAGACCACCATCCACTGCTGGATCTAGTACACTTACAGCCCCCATAAGTGAAGAACCCTCCATTCTTGACAATAGCTCTGTAATTGTTCAGCCCACTGAGAGACCCCAATCTGTTAACCGATCTAGCACAGCCACAGCTCATACTAGCGAAGAGCATCCTATTTTAGAGATACCCATATCGGACGAACCCCTAAATAAATTTAGTAAACAGATATGCTTAACAGTAGTAGGAGATATTAAGAAACGCCCCGTAGTTAGTAAGCCCTTTGAGTCTCATATACGTACTAACATACAACTCTCAGAATCAAATCTTCAGCAAGATACTATTGATGCAATTAAAGAATACGTTAACCCCAAAGTTAAAACAGGTCTAATTATATACCCCACACTAGCTATGTATAAAATTATACCAATCATTCAGGAGAACTTTAAGAGCTCAGCCATGGACCTAACTTTAACGAAAACTGTACTTGAAGATGTTAAAGACTATCTACGTCAGCAAGATATCATTAGGAAGTACCACGAAGGTAAAACCAATCATCGAGGTACTACTGAATGTTACCTAGCATTATCACATAGATATTTTTGGCCTAAGATGCGAGAACACATCTCAAATTACATTAACGAATGTAGTATCTGTGGTATGGCTAAGTATGACCGTAACCCTATAAACCAAAGGCTATCTATTGTACCACCACCAACTAAACCATTTGAAACACTGCACATAGATCTTCTTACCGTTGAATATGAAAAGTACTTAACACTAGTCGACGCATTTTCGAAATATGCACAGGCTTACCATCTTCGTGACGGTACATCTCTTAGTGTAGTACAAGCTCTGTTAAAATATTTTACACATCATGGTGTTCCTATCACTATAGTTTCGGACCAAGGTCCTGAGTTCGCAAATCAGGTCTTCGCAGAATTTACTAGGCTTCACAAAATTCATCACCATAAGGTTTTGACTCATAATCCTAATAGTAATGGAATAGTAGAGCGTTTCCACTCCACTATCCTAGAGCACATTCGTATCTTAAAGATCGAACACCGTACTGATCTAGCTACCAATCTCATGCCCTATGCGGTACTTGCATACAACAGCTCTATTCATAGTTTTACCAAATGCAGACCACTTGATATTATCACAGGTCACTTCGATCCGCGTGATCCAGTCAGTATGAATATGAATGAGCACCTCTTTCAACAATATGTGATAGATCATAGGCGACGCATGGCTAAGGTCTATGATTTGTTGAACGAAGTATCTTTAAATAACCGCACTGAACTCACAGAAGCCAGAAATAAAGATCGCGAGCCCGAAAAAGAATATGCACCAGATCAGCAGGTCTTCATTCGGAACCCTATGGCCAGTAGGCAAAAGCTAGCCCCTCGTTTTACTCAAGATGTCGTTTTATCAGATCTACCCATACATATATACACTAAAAAGAAAAAAGGCCCCGTTGCTAAAGCGCGCCTTAAGCGTACCCCTAAAACTAAGTCATTGTTGCAGGATACTGGTACTGACGGCCATCCTCCATCAGACCCTGACGCAAGACGTAACACTTGACAGTCTCGACAATGGACCAGGAATACTTCCTTTCAAACTTGGAGCGACTAAACTTATTTCCCATTACCATTCTTTCCTATACTACATTGACCTAGATGACATATCCCTCAAAATTAGTACAGCCCAATCTCAGATAGACAAGTTCAGATCCGAACTAAATAATAAAACTTTTTCTCTATATGAACCTCACCTTTTACATCTCTACAATAAATTAGATGACATTCGTGACCAGTTGCATTCTTTCCAACAAAGTCGTAGTAAAAGAGGACTTATAGATGGTCTCGGTTCTGTTATTAAGAGCATATCTGGCAATCTTGATTATACAGATGCCATAAAGTATGACAGCGCTATAAAAGCCCTTCAATCTAATCAAAATCAGTTGGAGACTGAGGTAAATGAGCACATAAGTCTGGGTAAAGAATGGATAGCTCAGCATTCGTTAATTTTAGACAGCATAGTGGAAAATCAGAAGAACATAAGTAGTATAATTGACTTTATTTTAAATTCAGACACTGATAGGGACAATGAAATGATAAAATATGCTCATCTATCTCAATACCTAATGATTTTAACGGATAACACGAATAGCTTATCTGAGGAACTATATAACTTAGAGAATATGTTAGCTTTTATTAAGAGTAAGAGCACTGCACATTATATGTTAGATATAAATGCACTTAATAGCACGTTATCTAAACTCAGATCACTTTATCTTAAAGATGAGATTTTAGATTTAGACCTAAGAGATTATTTTGACGTTATTAAGACAGGATCTTATTACGTAGGAAATAAATTAGTTATAGTTTTTATGGTACCGATTGCCAATCCTATAACCTTTATCCTTTATAAATTATCTATCATCCCTAATCAACACAATCAGATAATCGTTCCTTTCCAACCCTTCATAGCAATTCAGAGAACAGGTTCTAGATACATAGAGGCTGAATGCCCGAAGGTAAGCGAGTGGTACCTTTGCGAGGAAAAGCAGCAGTACGAGATACCGGATACTGGAGATTGCATTCACCGCCTGATACTAGATCAACATGTCGCCTCTTCATGCCAATTTACATACGTTAATTTAACTAGCTCAGCTCTGGAGAAACTCGATGACCAGCACTACGCGCTCAGCCTACCTATTTCCACAAAGGTGCATATATCCTGTGAACATGAGCAGTACAAGACTCTCCGAGGTAGCTATCTAGTATCTATCCCAATGAACTGTATCCTGAAGACACCTGAATTCACCATTGCGAACATTCGAAACCACATCAAAGGTCACGCTGTGCAGATAGCCGAACTTCCACCAATCGAACCATTGCTATCTCACCATCAGCCTACTGTGAAGCTTAACTCTATTAATCTCAAGTACCTACATGAGACCAACACGAAGATATCACTTCAACACCCAGTAAGGCTACAAAAGGTGAACAGCGGTAGTCTCTATCATACAACCATACCGATCTACTCTATCATACTTGGTATCTGTGCACTATCTCTCACTATTGCACTATACCGGAAACTTCGAAGCATCCGCATGAGAACCATAACGACTCAGACTGCTGAACCTGACGGAAGCCGTTCATGCGTAGCTGAATTGAAGGAACTGAAATGCATTAGACCAAAAGACGTGAAGATCAACACCTGCAACATCACGGCAACATCCTCTGCGAATAGTTGCCGTTCTATGGAGGGAGGAGTTACGCAGCTCTAGTTCAATGATAGCTTCGTATCATCGGTGCATCGCATACGTCACGGACCACCGTCGTCGCCGCGCTGCCCCGCGACTCCCGCGAGTTCCGAAAAGCGCACACCTGCGCATGATTCACCAGACCGCCCGCCTTGCGAGGTTCGCGCCCGTGATTTTTCCCCAAATCTCGACACTTCTTGTTCTCATATCGAACGGTCGTCACCTATGTAATTTAGTGACGTATTTTATTGTAACTCGTAATTTTATCTTAATTAAATTCATAAGAAATCTTTTGGTTTTTTTTGCACCCTTCGGCTGTAGCCTTTCTAACTAGTTACATAATAATATTCTAATAACAAATAGTAACTATAAGCCTAGGACTATTTGTTTGTGACAAAAACCTATTTTCTTATTAGAGTCACCTGTATCTGTTAAACTATTTTCTATCTATCTAGGCTATCTAGTTATCTGGGGAATAAAAGACAAGAGAAAAATCTATTTATTTACAATTACAACATAAGTGTATGTACTATTACCTATTTATACACCTATTTGCCTATGTATTTCTATTATCTTATTAACTATGGGAGAATAAAAACACTATAAAAAGATATTTTAATTGCGACCTATTATAACTATTTACAAACTATAAGCTATATATTATTTCTATGTTGCTGAATGTCGGCTGTCCCGTACATCCTCCCGCCGTGCGTCGTCCGCCAGGTCGTCGCAGTCTCGATTCTCCTGGAGGGCAGCCGACGCCGTAGGCAGGATCACCAGCTTCTTCGTGGGTCGCCGCAGGATTCCGCCCTTGGTCCTCACGTCGACTGCTCTGGTGACTCCATCCGGTCCGGGGTGCGTGGCGATGACGATACCACGCGGCCATGTGTTGCGTGGCAGTGTCCCATCGGCGACTAGGACGACGTCGCCGGCTCGGATTGCGGGGCCCTTAGCGTGGGGCTCCCGCCTGTGTTGCAAGTCAGGCAGGTACTCGCGCAGCCATCTTGCCCAAAATAGGTCGGCAAGACGTTGTGAGGCGCGCCAGTGGGGGCGCCCGATGAGGTCGCTGTCGTCGAAGGTGCCGGGGCTCGGAGTTCGCGCTGAACCACCCAGGAGGAAGTGGTTTGGGGTGATGGCCTCGGGATCTTCAGGGTTGACCGAGACGTGTGTGAGTGGCCGACTGTTGACTGTATATTCGGCCTCGGCGAGAAGCGTGACGAGCGTCTCTTCTGAGGGATGACGCTCGTGCAGGACGGTGTTTAGCGCTGTCTTTACGCTACGGACGAGTCGCTCCCATGCACCCCCCATGAAGGGAGATCCGGGGGGTATGAACCTCCAGCTGATTGACCTCTTGTTAGCCTCTTCTTCTGTTGCCTTGGCTGCTTCGCGGAGTTTTGATGCTGTACCTCGGAGATTGGTACCGTTGTCTGACCACATTTCTGTAGGGCATCCTCTTCTTGCTATGAACCTTCGAAAGGCCAGTACTGCGGAATCTGTGCTTAGCGATGCGGCGACTTCTAAGTGTACGGCGCGCGTTGTTAGGCATGTAAACAACGCCACGTAGCGCTTCTGTGTGCTTCGCCCGACTGTAACTGTATATGGCCCGAAGTAGTCCCATCCAGAATAGGTGAAGGGTCGTCTGTGATGCGCGAGTCGACAATGTGGTAGGTCACCGGTGGGTGGGGATGGCGGCGTAGCTCTTCTTATGCGACACTGTATGCAGCTATGAATGATAGCCCGCGCTGTCGGTCGCAGGCGTAAAATCCAATATTTCTGTCGACACTCGTTGATTGTTGTCTCTACGCCGGCGTGATGTAATTTTCTATGTACATATTCCAAGTAGAGTCGCGTAGCATAATTATCCCCGTCCAAAACCGCCGGTCTCTTCATACTATCTTCGACATTGATAACGGCGGCTATTCTTGATCTTATCGTTATCACTCCGTTGACAAGTTCGACCGCTAGGGGGCGCAGTCGGCTGTTGTTGCTTGTTTCCTTCCCGCTTGCGAGTGCTGTGATGTCGCTCGCGAAACTTTCTTGCTGGCTCGCTCGTACTATTAATTCTTCGGCGGCACGTAGTGTTGTGGCGGGGATCTGTATGTACTGTCGCTGTTGATTTTCACTCTTCTGTACTGCGATTTTCTTTTGCGAGTTGCGTTTTTCGATGTTGCGCCACGTCGGATCCTTTTCTGTGTTTTTTCGCGTGCGCTTGTAATGCACGGATTCTGTCTTCTTTTTTCTTGTTATATCGATGAACTGTAGGACCCGCGCAGTGGAGCGTAGGTACCGCTCCCACCGGGAAAATCTGTGGACGTCTGGAGTGCATTCCCGTAGGGCGGCCGATGACTTCTGTACTGTGACGTGACATGTTTTTTCTTCCCCTGTTTTTTCTATAGGCGCAGGGCTGTCGGACGGCCACGTAGACGGATCTTGGCGTAGCAACTCGGGATCTGGCGCGCGCTCGGCATAATCATTCGCGATGAGCGCGTCCGTCTGTTCTTCGTACTTCATCTCACGTTGGGGGTCCCTGTCGATTTTTCTTTCTGTAGATAACGATCTTCTATAGGCGTTGTTGTAATTGTTCGGCATTACAACGTCTGTCGACTTCCAAAGCAGCGCTGTTTCGTAGTGCCCGTCGTCTCGTTGCTGTGTGTTTTCTTCTAACATGACGAGTGCTCGCTGTTCGGGGTCGCTGCGTGGTTGTCTCGGTGCTATGGTGAGGGACTCCAACGCGAAGTGATTTTTCAGCTGTTCGTCCATTCTGTTGTCGACGTCGATTTCTTCTGTGTTCCTCGGCTCGACGATGTGGTTGATAAAGTGTACGCGCTGTCCTAGTGTACGCGTGTGCGCGCCGTGTAGGACCCATCCCAGTGACGTAAGCGATGCCACCGGCTGATCGCGTCGACCTCTTCGAACTTCTGTGGCGAGTAACAAGTGCCAGTTGTCTTGCCCAATGAGTAGCTTCGGCGTCGCAGCTTGATACTTGAGGTCGTTGGCGATATCTGTGAGGTAATCGCAGCCGGCTATGTCCTTGTCGGTGACGCGTTGCGGCGATAGATGCAGGCCGTTGAGCGTGCGTGCTTGCATTCTGTGACTGTTGCTCGCACCGTGGATGGTGAATGATACACGTCGTGACTGCGTAGCGTCCACTTGTGTCTTCCCGATGGCTTCTATATGTAGAGGGTCGAGTGGTCCTCTTGCGCCAATCTTCTGTGCTATTCCTTCGTCGAGCAGAGATATTGTCGAACCGTCGTCCAACAGAGCGTAGGTTGAAATTTCGCCTTTCGGGCCGCTGAGACGAACCGGAACTATTTTCAGGAAGGCGTGCGCGCACTTCCTCGATGACCACGTAGAGGCGACAACTTCACTGGGTTCTTCTTTCTTCTTTTCGAAGTGAAGTAAGCTATGATGAGTGCGGGTGCACCCGTCGACGTCACAGGACTTCTTCTCACACGTGTGACCTCGGTGGCGGTAGGTGAGGCAGCGGAAACACAATCTTTTCGATTTTGCGATGTTCCACCTTCCGTTCGGATCCGCTTCTATTAACTGTTGACACGCGGAGGGATGGTGGCCGGGTTTGACGCAGACCGCACACTCCTTTTTCTGTGTGGGTTTCGGCGGCTCCGTCGCGGTGAATGTTTTCTGTTGACGCTCCCGCCGCTGTTGTGTCTGCCTCGTATCTGTGTGTGCAGGTATCGCCTCAGGTAGAGCATGTCGGCCGCATCTGTCTGCTTCGCGCTGTAGAAATCGCGATAGCTTGACTAAATCCGCTTCATCTTCACTCTGTTCCGCTTCGAAGTCGTACCAGCGGTATTTCAGCGTCGTAGGAAGCTTGTCGACTATCTTCGTTGTGACTTCCGGGTTGTACACGTAGTAAATCTTGCCGAGAGCTTGAAGCGCGGTTACGATGTTGACCACTCGAGTAGCGAAGATACAGATGTCCTTAGGCGTGTCGTTGGGGCGCGGCAGTGAACGCAGGCGCTCCAACTCGGAGATTGCGATGGCGTCCGGACGACCGAAACGGGACTCGAGCGTCTTCATGATGACATCGGGTCTTCCTGTATGTATGAGTAGCGTCTCGACGGCTTCTTTGGCTTTCCCACGTACGCTGCGACGAAGGCGGGCCATATTGTCGATATCAGAGTAATGCGGAGCTGTTTCTTGATATGCGGCACGGAACGATAACCACTCTTGATATGATCCGTAGTACGGAGGCAATTCTTGCACGTGACGAGATCCCGATCGGGCGGCGAGGGCGAATGCATTCGCGAGCTCGGTGATGTCGATGGTTTGAGGCTGGCGAACGGCTACTGTGGTGTTTTCTCCCGCCGGTGGCGGAACGGGCATCGGAGGGGCGCGCGGGGTCTGTGGGGGTGCCGCGCGCTGAACTGTAGGCTGCAACACTGGCTGTACGATGACGGGCGGCGCGACTGTGGCTTGAGCTGTTGGCGCCGTGACGTCTTGATGTGTTGCAGGCGACGGATTGTGAGCTTGATCTGTGATGGCAAGCTGCGGTTGACTGGTGTCCAGCCAGTCGGTGACTCGACGCGCCGTTTCTTGTTCACTGATGAGTGTGTCGTCGTCTTCTGTGTCTGTTTCCTCTTCTAGGGCGGCGACGCGGGCGCCGGCGAGTTCGACCTGTAGACGCAGCAGCTCCTCCCTAGCCTTGATGAGACGAAGTGATTTCTTGCTTTTCTGACTGCTTCGACGATGAGACGGGCGAGGAGAGGCTACGCGTTCTGTGGGTTGCGAGAGAGCGGTTCCCGCGGCGACGTCGGAGGCGGAGGGGCGCGGCGGGGCTTCTCTCACGGCGGTGTTGTGTGACTGTGACGACTTCGCTTCTGTAGCTGTAGTTCCGTGAGACCAAGTGTGGGTTTCTTCTGTAGTCGTGGTGCCGTGCGACGACGACGCTATTATCTCCGACGATAGCTCGGAGTCTCGTGGCGGCGACACGGCGGATGCTGTAGCGACGGCAGGTTGTTCCGATGACGGCTGTACGGGCGCGGCAGCCTCTGGCGCTGCTCTCGGTGTGCTCTCGCCCCGACCGGACCTCGACCTGGTGACTGGCATCTTCTATTTTCCACGACGCGACGGCTGTACGTAGATCCCACGCTGTCTTCTATCCGGCTCCGAAGGACCAGCAATGTACGTGACGATCCGTACACTGGTTGCGCTGGTGTCGAACCTACGTACTTTCGGACTGTAGGACCCACACGTTGGTCTCTCTCCTATATATATGCGGGCGCTGTCTGCCTCTGTGCGCTGTGACACGACGCGGTTGATCGCGGGCGCTCAAGCCGTACCACTTTGACACAGATAATCGTAAGAAACGGGATGTATCAAAAGAAACGGGGGAATCAATGAAACGTAATAAAACACGATGTTATCGTGTATATACCCAGCGGTACGGCGAGCGTGGACGAAACGAACGTACGGGCGGACAGAGTGGCGTTCTATTTCCTGTATTTCCACTGTGTCTTGCTGTTTCTTCATAACCCGTTGTCCGATCTTGTAGTGCGAAGTCGAGCTGCTAGTAGTAGCGAAGTCGGTGAGGCAGTACGGAACGCCGATATGGCCGTATATATATCCTATATTTTTCTGTATCACTCTATTGCGATACCGCCTATAGCTCGCGCCAATAAGAAGCTGCGGTGTGCTTCCCCCCGCGCGCGCCCCTCTGTCCGTGTATCGTTCACGCTCTCTGTACATAGGCTTTTATTTCTATAAATTGCTATAAACTATATAAATTCCTTATCTATTATATATGTTATTACAATTCTATCAAGTTACATAATAATATTCTAATAACAAATAGTAACTATAAGCCTAGGACTATTTGTTTGTGACAAAAACCTATTTTCTTATTAGAGTCACCTGTATCTGTTAAACTATTTTCTATCTATCTAGGCTATCTAGTTATCTGGGGAATAAAAGACAAGAGAAAAATCTATTTATTTACAATTACAACATAAGTGTATGTACTATTACCTATTTATACACCTATTTGCCTATGTATTTCTATTATCTTATTAACTATGGGAGAATAAAAACACTATAAAAAGATATTTTAATTGCGACCTATTATAACTATTTACAAACTATAAGCTATATATTATTTCTATGTTGCTGAATGTCGGCTGTCCCGTACACTAATATTACTGTCTTTTTTTTTTTTTTTTAATCTATATACAAATAATGTGTTAGAAAACTTGCTTCAGAATTGACAATGCTTTTGTTCAAAGTTACTTTTGATTAGCTCATATTTACAACTATGTAGGAACCTAAGTTTTTAACATTTTTACAGACTGAAGATAGGTTGAGGTAATAAAGTAACTCAATTATAAAATATTATGAATGCATCAACTTTATCGTGAATCGATATGACTATTAAAAACTTGTAATAATCATATGATATTTTTAAGAACACAATATTTGAGTAAATCATGAATAGAGTAACTAATTATTATGTTTTATAACTCGTAATATTAGGTAGGAGAAATATAATTTCTCACATAATAAACCAAACCAGGACAAATAGTTAAAAAAGTCACCAACAGGATTATGGTAACTTTTATGTCACCATCATTAATTTTTATTGATGATTATTTTGAATTATTGAACGGTAGCCAACTTATTTGTTATAAATGAGCTGCTTGAATAAATATGTGGGTTACTTTATTTATTTCATGGTGTTATTACATAAGTCTTAGTTTCGAAACATTGTCTAAAAAAAAATTGGTTTCTATCTATTTGTTTGAAAACTTAAGATGTCTGTCTTCAAAATTATTTAGCCGGAATTACTTAAGTATGTTAATTATTCTCCGCTTTTATTCCATCACTTTAGGAATCAATCATTTTGAGAATCATGTCACTGGATAAGTTGTTGGCCATTCTTATTAGCAAGTATGTGCTATTAAGGTATGCTCCCGATTGGTATAAATTTAACATAAAGCACAAGTTATTCAGATTGTAATGCTAACACGTAAAACTTGCTACAAATTATAATCTATTTGTAGTTTGTACATATGCCATATGTAGCATGGACCTATAATATTCATATACCTTTTCAGTTATTACTTTAACTGTAATTTGTTAAATTGAAGCAAGTGTTTAATATAAAATCATTAGTTTAGTATTTTTCTGTAAGGGTTGCAAAAGAAATAACTGTATAAACTTAAGCAATCACAAGGTAATCTATTTGAAGAAATATGTTGAGTATACTCTTTTAACAAAGCTTGTTGCTAATAATTTTTTGCATTATGATAAAATCCTTGTAAATTATCTCTTTATAAAGATTTATTCTGTAAGATAAAAATCCATTTCATAATAATTATAAATCAATTCATGTTTTGTTTCTTTCTTATGCTGATCTTAAAAAATGTTAGACGTTTAAAGCGTACTTAAAATTTAAGGACGTAGATACAGTACGATATTTTCTAAAGGAATATAAACTTTGCTTTGTCGTTACTTAAATCCTTTCTCTTATTTAATTATATATAGTATAAGTGTAAATACTGATAACATAATTATTTTATCATCTCACTACACAAACAATCTATTTTGTTGGGGTTAGCGCCCCTCTCCCCACCATCCATGTTTCAGTCTGTTCAACAGACATTATATACTTAGTCACTTGATAATGAATAAATAAATTATAAACTTTTATCCTCTTTCTATTCTGGAAAAGAAATATAATGATAATTATAATTATTCGTTTTAAGGAATTTAACTTTCGGCGGAAGAGCACATAGTAATTAATATGTTTAATAGTAGAAATTGAATTTGGAAGGATGATTCACGTTTTCCAACACTTAATATGTTGACATATGTTATCACTATTCTAAGTGCTTATGGATGAAATAAAATAACTTTTTGTATTTGTATATAATGACAAACTCAGAATCTATGTAATTCGATTCAACGATTAGTTTAAACTGGTTAAGGAAGCAAGTATTACTTCTAAGTCCAGATAATAACAATATTATTCAACTGCTCGTAATAGAACTTGAATAATTAGCTTATTTTATCATTTTTATAAATATTGTAAAAGTATGATTTCTTTTCAAAATCCAAAAATGCATAAGCGCTCGTACACACTTTGCAGGAGTGATAATATAGGATTTAGTCAGTGTATTTGTTACTTATTCCAATATATAGAATTGTAACAATTAGTTTCCTACCTCTTATGAGGTGGATTTTAGCTGCAGGTGCCATCTCGTTTTAGAAAAAATAATAATTAAGTATTTAACACAGAAATTCAATTCTAAGATTTCTAAGAATTGCACAAATATACTTTAATTCATATCAATATCATGACATATATCTTCGTGTGGTACCTATTCACTTAATAAATTTATGTACCATTGGTGTGAGCATCTTTTTAGTCATTCATTATCTTTTCCATCTAAAGTATGTAGTAATAACAAGCACATCCTTGGTGATTGGTGCTATATTATATTAATATTACCAAAATTGTGACCAATATGGTTCCTGTTGACGAGGGCTGAAGGCGGCGACAGGTTGCTCAGCGGAACAGCCAATTGACTGCTGGGTCTCCCATAATGTCATTTTTTGATGGAATTATGGAAGACCGCCGGACTCACACGATAATATGTAAAATTATCTGTGGAAACTAGTAAATAATAAATAATAGTTACTGCAGTACATAAGTAAATTTATAAGTCCCTTATTACTTATCGGCCATTGCTTTGTTTCGGTGAGGTAGTTTGTCCATTTACCCAATATTGAAATGCGTCATTTTGATTGACGATTTTTGGGTACATTGTATGCATTTAGTAAAAAATAAAATCTTTGTATTTCATTTGCTATGAAATTAAAATGTAGCTACTCCGCACCACTCTTCCGAGCAGGTAGATGAAATACTTTCTTTAGACATGCTACAATATATATAATACATTAATGAACATTTTAAGCACAAGTATACTAAGGCTTTATGTTAATGTTCCTAAAAAGGAAACTAGTCATGCCGGTTCAACCGTAACTTTTTAAACTGCCTTCATTGCAATAGGATCCGATTTCCAGGCAAATAAATCCAAAAAACAAGAACTTCATATTTGAAGGTCTGAATTCCCTTTGAAGGTTAAATTCATATACATAACGGGAACGTGTACATTTATAAGTATTCATAAATTTAAGAGTCAGTTCAAGCGGCGGAATAACCCCTTAAATTATCCTGATTGCTTAGAACTGTAAAATATTTGTACAAATATGAATAGTTAGTACTCTATTTGGTTGGCTATTCTGTTAAAAATAATTTTATTTCTTAGGTAAATACATACCTCACCATTATATTGCCAACGGCGCCGGCGTGTGAATGTCTATACATAGTTGATGCGTGATATAATCCCAAAAACTATACTGAGTGCATAAGACATTGCTTCTTTTATTATGCAATAAAGTATCTAAGATTTATGGAGCATATAAAAACTTTAAAATCTTCCATTGCATTGCATGTTCAGTACAACCAGACCATATTGAGTCGGTCTCAATAACCATCTTGAGCGTGGCATGTTGTCAAGCTTAGTGAAACAGCCCCATAAGCTGTTCAGATAGCTGAAAGCGCTTTGTACCATTTTAAAATCTTCCGTTGCGTAGTGCAATTTCCAAGACCACGGCGGATCGGCCCCAAAAACCGTCCTGATTGTGTCATGTTAATGTCAAGCCTTGCGAGAGAGCCCCAGAAGCTTCTCAGATGGCTGCAAGCGCATATGTAAAATAAAAACGTCCGGAAGAGTTACAGCAGTACTTGCAATGTTAGTAACAGTATGGTACAATTACAAGACCACGGCGGATCGGCCCCAAAAGCCGTCCTGATTGTGTCTTTGTGTCAAGCCTTGCGAGAGAGCCCCAGAAGCTTCTCAGATGGCTGCAAGCGCATATATAAACGTCCCGATTTCAGCATCTTATCTTGATTTTTCTTGATTGATACTGGTGTATATGAAACCGCTAAAATATTGTAACAGCTATACACTAATCTACTAGCAAAAAATACTTATTTATTTACCATTAAATACTAATTTATAAATATTAATGGGAACAGTGTGCAAATGTGCGAAGCACAAAAAAACGAATGGAGATCTAGACCAATGACAGCGACAGCCGTATGAGACCATAGAGGAAGAGTCAAACTTTTTTCTCTGAAGTGTGCAGAATGCAGGCATGGAGAACGATACTACTAAGTAATTTATGTAGAGAGCGAATATGGAAATAAAATAAAATATAGGTAAGAAAACAGTCCTTACCATAGATAATTTCATACAAACGTAGTCTACATTTTATTTTGAAATTTCATGTCAGATTTAGTTGACATTTTGTAATTTCAAAGAAATTGTATACATTTAGGCATATTACTAGTTTTTCAAATCAAAATATAAACTTGAAAGAAAATTAAGGGTGTAGAAGTTTCCCATACTGATGGTCAAAAATGATATATACTCGTAAACTATAATATCCTATATTTTGACTGTAAAAAACAATTATTTGCCTACATAAGTCCAATTTCTTTGGCATTACAAAATTTTACTGAAATCTGACTCGTCGTTTTTAAATAAAAGCTAAACAACATTTGTATCGAAAAGTCTGATTCTGTCTTCTTCTTCTTCTTCTTCTTCTTATCGTGTGTGTTAGTGACTAACACTAGTGTCAGAGTTTTTAAACCGCCTTAAAGGCCTCTGACATGGTTTTAGGTAACGACCAATGTCAAAGACAGTGACCGGGACCGACGGCTTAACGTGCCCTCCGAAGCACGGATCATCTTACTTATCAGACAATTAGGTCTAGGGTAAGGGAACTATTTAGTGGGATTGTGAGAGTCACGTGGGTTGTATTTTTCTGAAAGATGGACTCACATAACTACAAACTGTGTTCTTTCAGATGACAACAGGAAACCAGGAAGAGCAAAGACGACATGGGGTGAAAGATTAAAAGTGTAGAAAGAGTGTGAACTGGATGAAAGGAAGGGAGGCCTTTGCCCAGATGTAGGACATGCATGGCTAATAAAAAAAATACATTACTATTCAAATTCTTTAAAGGTTTGGTTCATTGAGCAGATAAACTTACAAAAATCTGAATAAATGCTTCATCCATCCATCAAACGGGCAAGAAATCAACTCTTTAATGTTGCTACCGTCATGAATACGGATGTGGGTGGGATGCCTTTTTGATTAATGTTATCACTAAATCACCACTAATGTGGCATGAGCCAGGTACGGGAAATATATGGTTTCTTTCCGCGTAAATATTCCCGTGAATTAAGTTCTACTTTCGGGAAGTCATTGGACGTGACTCACGGGATTGATTAATTTATAGCTGTTGTAGTAGTTTCAATACTGAATTTTTATTGGAAACTAGCTAAAGCCGAAGACATCATTCGCGTAAACTTAATGTGTGTCTAGAAAATGTTCATCAGGCTAAAAAACTTTTGCTAAGGGGTCGTAAAGTTCTGCATCAGGTGTTTCATTTTCTAATGTCATCCGTACTCTAGGCATAACAGCTATGTAACAAAAAAGTTTTATTCGAATCCGTCCGGTACTTCCGAAGATTAGCGTGTACAAACAGAAGAACAGTTTTTTCAAATCTCACTCTAATACTATGTCTTCATCGCCCCCAATATTTTTTTTGGAAATATATTTAATGTACAGACACACTTTTTTATAGTTTTATTATATGAGTAGATATAGATTTACCTGGAAATGTTAAATTGTTTTTTTTTTCATATAAACGCGTTCCTAGTTTGTGTTTTGTTTGACTATAATAAATATTAGCAAATCCATAGGTCAACAATCCTTTGATCGACGGATATTTATTTATTTTGTTTTTTATATACATATGTCGTGAACTTACTTATTAATCTTTTTTGCATTTTGAAAACTTATATTTAAAGTAAAAATTAAAACACAAGGAAGGATTTTCTTATATTATAGTATCATAATAAAACAACTTTAAAATAAAAATGATAACCAAACAATGATAACAAAAATGATAGCTAAACAATATGATCAAAGTTGCTCCAAAAATATTGGCCCTGGTGAATTTGTACAAGTACGTGGTACGTACGAGTACATTGTAAAGAAAATAATTTATTTAATTCATGTTTCAATAAATAGTAATGTGAATTGAAATACGAATTATTATATTTGTTATTACTGATTAATGTTTTTGTTGCAGAATACATTTATTTAACGATATAATCATAATATATTCTCATTAGTAACGAACTCAGTTTACACAATGTCTAATTAACGTTTTGGTTTGGTTAAACAAATTAAAACGTTAATTAGAAATTGTGTAAAATTAATTCGTAACTAAGAAAATATATGTGTTCTAAAACTTTATATGTATTTATGTACCTTGGTTATTTATACTATGTCTATTCTAAATAGGCTTCATGAAGCAAAGTTGTACCGTACTATCACACTTCACATCACATTATACTATCACATATAATCATCATCAGCATCAGGTCTTTTTGTCTCCACTGCAGGAGCACGATCCTCTCTGTACTACCACAGCCAAACTTGGCCAGAGCAGCCAGAGGATTTGGCCTACACTCTCCCCGCTGGCCAGATGGGTTGAAGAGGTCTCATTGATGTTTATAACTTTTGTTTAGCTTGTATTTCCTAAGTCACCTTTTACGACATCAACGGGAGGACTTTGAGTGGCCCTATTCTACTCTGCCAGAAACCACACGACATCACACTATCACACCACAATATATTGTAAAAGCGAAAGTTTGTGAGTATTTGTGTGTGTGAGGGCGTGTGTGTGTGTGTGTGTATGTGTATGTTTGTTTCAATGGTGGACAAATTTTACAAAAAATTATCTGTATCAACACAAAGGCTACTTTATTCGCGGGCAAAACCTAGTTTAATCACACGTGCGATAGTTTATTAGGTACTTACTTACAAGCTTAAGTTTTTAAAAGTGAAATTCGAGCTAGGTTTATCGAAATTTTAAGAATTAATGTCAATAAAATATATTGAAGCAAATTAACTAAAAGCTACATTAATAAGCTTTTAGCGTAGTTACTCGGTGAATAAAAATGTGTACAGCCTTAAGAATGTATTAAGTGCTTTTCCTCTTGTGCAGATTGTAAATGTCAGTCGCAAAACCCCTGAAATTCATCACTAGTTTGATTCTCTTTTACCATCTTCACGACGGTACGAGTTATGAGTGGACTTTGGGTCTTGCGACTCTAGGCTCTATCTACCATGCTAGGGGTAAAGACGTAATAGTTTATGTTAGAAAATTTTTTGTGTAGGTATAAAGGACTACATAAATTAACTTTCGATATAATATACCCTTCCCGACTAATATTGTCTTACTGTTGCATTCTTTTATCACTTTTCTTCCCTATTTCCCATTTCCTCCATATTACCACAAAACTCCTGAGTCATATCACCTGGGCGAGCTCATGAGGCGTTATTCCATAATTCATGAACATTACTCTCATGATGGTAACGTTAGGCCGATTTCAGATAGACCACCGCACTATTCGACAATGAGTATGAAACAAAGGAAAGATATAAATAAATATATAGTGACAAATTACATTGATTGAGCTAGCCCCAACATAAGTTAGAGACTTGTGTTATGGGATACTAACTCAATGATACTACATTTTATAGCAAATACATATATAGATAAACATCCAAGACCCAGGACAAATTGAAAAAGGCCATTTTCCAACTTGCCCTGACCGGGGATCGAACCCGGGACCTTTTGGTGGCGGACTAGCATCAAAACTTTTTTTGCCATGTGGTTACCGGCAGAATAAAATAGAGCTACTCCAAGCCCTCCGGTGGATGTTGCAGAAGGAGACTTAGGAAATACAGGTTAAACAATGCTTATAAACATCAATGAGACCTGTCCAGTCCGTCTGGCCTGCGAGGAGAATGTAGGCCTAGTCCTTTGGCTGCTCTAGCCAAGATGGCTCTGGTAGTACACAGAGGGTCGTGCTCCTGCCTGCAATGATGATGAATAAAACATCATTACACTTTAAAAGCAGGACAACTGCTGCTGTGCAGTTATTGCTGGATGTATGGTTCCGTGGATACATAAAAAGACCATATAATGTATGTGTCCATAATGGTTATAAAAGTGTGTAGTCGATTGTAGCACCGTTTCCCGACGTTTATTTGTCCAGTGAATCATCCACCGACTCCCAGTAACCAATCAGAAAACGCCCTTAGTCTCGTGACGGTAACATAAGACGAGATATAAATAATCTTTATTTCCCAAGACACCGGTTGCAGTAATAAAATTATAGTAAGTTGTATCTCGATATCCTCAGTCGGATCCGGTGTTATTTGGCACGAATCGACTTTTTATTAAGTTCCCGATATTGAAACAATAAATTAGAGCCAGACGGTAGCCCAGAAGATGTCAGAATTTTTTGATTGTGAACTTTTTCCCATTGGTCCGTTTCGATTTGAAAAATGGGCTAAATTTTCGCAACTTTCTTTTCCGAATGGTGTATTGATTTGTAAAGTTATGATTTTTTGTAAAATTACATGTTATATGTTCTTTTCTTACTGGGAATTATTTCTATAAAATGACGATCTCTGTATCGTAGTGGTCAACATGCTAGTCTGCCACGTAGTGGTTCCGCCAAAAACGGCCTTTTTCAAACTGTACTGGGTCTTGGATGTTTATCTCCGTGGGTTTTAAATATATTATATGTATTTGTTATAAAACATAGTATCCCTTATCACAAGTCTCAAACTTTACTTTGGTACCTCAATCTGTGCAATTCGTCCTTATATAAATTTATTTATTTAAAATGTTATATACCTAGCACAAAGTAATTTGAATATTATAGCATTAAACAGAAAAAAATATGTGATATGTAATAAAATACTAACCACATTTAAAATTTTATGGGGCAAACAGGGCCCAATACTAGGAGCAAAGAAGCTACTTAATAAAATTTTAAGTTATGAACCAAATTGCTATGTCTGCACCATTAGGGATGTATAATAACGTTATCATTTTAAAAATATAGTACGCCAATATTGCGCGACCAAACTTCAAAGAAATTACGCTTGCAATGCTATTAAATTATGCCGAACTTACGTCAGGTTTTTTTACGAAGAAAAAATTTCCACGCCTTTTCAGCCGCGCAATACGCGATATTATACTCGCATGCGCAAATTGAATGCGATTTTACCACGTTTACATAGGCAAAGCCGTAGATTACATTATTAACATAATAAAAACACAAGTTATTGAAATCCTTGTCTTGAGATTATTCAATGAAAACAGTCCCCGATACCGTCACGAGAGTGCTGCAATAAACGGGATTTCCATCAACGGATTTATAAATAAAACTTGGTTAATGCTCAACAACATCATTCAGATATCGTATTTATTTGCGAGCTCAATTTATGACGCTCGTAACAATACGATTGCAAACATAAATCTATCTCTAACTGCCATCGCTTTACTGAAGTTGAGAACTGGAAATGAATTGATTAATGAGAAATGTGGAAACGATGGCATTCGAACAAAATGAGCCAATTTGTAGCTGTTATTGCGTTTTGAACTATCATATTTTTGTGAAATTCCATGTTGAGCCGTGTGGTTTCCAGCAGAGTAGAATAGAGCCAAAAGTGGCCCTAAGTCTTGCAGCCCTGCTTAGAGCCGCAAGACCCAAAATGCTCTGCCCTCATTAGGGATAAGGACGTGATTGCATGTATGCATGTATGCACTATGTTAATAAAGTAAATTATCAACCAACTTAATCCTACTACTATTATAAATGCGAAAGTGAGTTTGTATATTTGTTTGTCTTTTTGTTTGTTTGCCACCACTTCACGATGAAATGTTGTATGGATATAGTTTGATATCCAGGGAAGGACATAGGATAGTTTTTATTCCGACATTGTATAGCTTTTAGTTAAATCTAATTTTAGCAGAAATGTAAAAAACCTAGTCAGTTAAAAAATAATTTAGTGAAATATATGATATTAAAAAAGCGGCCAAGTGCGAGTCGGACTCGCCCATGAAGGGTTCCGCAGTAGTAAGTAACAAAATACAAGTCTTGTAGTATGTTTTATTTTATTTGGTAATTTGCGGTTTATGATTTATGACGTATTAAAAAAAACTACCTACTAGATCTCGTTTAAACCAATTTTCGCTGGTAGTTTGCAAGGTAATGAGCATCATATATTTTTTTTAGTTTTATGATTCTCTTATTTTAGAAGTTACAGGGGGGGGACACAAATTTTTCCACTTTGGAAGTGTCTGCCGCGTAAACACGTATGGGTTCGATGAATTTTTTTTTTCAGTTTTAAGTATGGGGTACCCCCAAAAATTATGGTTTTTTTTCTATTTTTGTGTGAATATCTTAATGCGGTTCACAGAATACATTTACGAGTACTTACCAAGTTTCAACAGTATAGTTCTTATAGTTTCGGAAAAAAGTGGCTGTGACATACGGACGGACAGACAGACAGACCGACAGACAGACAGACAGACAGACAGACAGACAGACGGACATGACGAATCTATAAGGGTTCCATTTTTGCCATTTGGCTACGGAACCCTAAAAAGTACAATATATTTTGTGTTGCAAACTCTTTGCAAACATGCATTATTTAAATTTTTGAAATATATTTTATTTTAATTTGATTTTTATGTCAGTAAAAAGTTTAATTTTCTGATGTATGCTTTTCGACAGATTTTACTGATATTTTTCAGCATTTTGTCAGTATTTTAGCAGTCTACAACATTTTGTACAAATTATTGATGTCAATTGAGACACGAACACTTGACCACTGGGATCCATATCACCTGTAACTCTGTATGTTAATATTATGGCATACCAAGTAGCTGGGTAATGTGAAGTATAATGAAGCATGTAATGGGTAAATTCACGAAGGTACTCGGAATTTTAAGTTCATAATACCCTTGGGACGAAACGGGAGAGTTTGTCTGGAAAACAAAATTGTTGACATATTTTAGGATAATATATTAACGATTAAAGAATGTACATAGTCTTTTCGTCTTTACGTGTTTTTTGACCCAGATGTTTATATAGTACAGCGTATAGAAAATAAAACTACATATCTACGGCATCGTTATATTTAACAGGATATAAATATATCATGGATTTTTTTTTGTACAAAGTGGAAGGGACATACTCGTTATAAATCGAACCACAGACTATACTAGATCACTATAATTATAATGATAAAAAAATAACAATCAAAAAACAAAACAAAATTACATTCCCATAACAATTCCATTCCAATTTTTTTTTACTATTATTTTAATTTAATTATACTATACTGTTTGATTTATAACGGGTATGTCCCTTCCAAGCAAAGCTACATCGTTCCACTTGACTGCTGAGCAAAGGTATCCCCTAATTCCTCTGAGATCTCTCTCTCTCTCTCTCTCTCTCTTCTCAGCGTATTCCCAGTTGCGCATCCTCAACTGCAATGCTGCGAAGCCCAGGGTCCGCTTTCCGGCTTTTTATCTATTCTACGTCACTAGGTCATGGTACTAGGTATGCATACTCAAAGATCTACAACCAAGGATGCTCAACATCCTTGGTTGTAGATCTTTGAGCATGCATATCATCCTTAATGACGTCAAGCCAGCGTTTCTTTCAGGTCCACTAGCTTCTTTCGTTGTTTATTAAATTTGTCATGTTCTTGGCCTTCAAGATGTCCTGTAGTGGCCAAATAAGCCCAACATTCTCAAATATGAGGATCTGATACGATTTAATCAGGAATTCAGTAGATTAAGATGTTTGTGGATGATGTAGAGCGATCCCTTAATTCACACATCCCAGAAACTTGGTTGAATTAATTAATACAGGGTATGAAACGAAACTTTGTAAATCCATAAGATTTTCAATGTTTACGTAATATTCCAAGTTTAAATACGGTTTTAATTTCTCAGCCTATTTTTATTTAGAAATTTCATCACAATTTATGATGGTTGAAAACCCAGTGAGAGGTAAACTTTATTAATTTCGCTCGAAGTTTTGCACTCGAGAAGGTTATTACGTAGACTGAGCTAGGAAATATCAGTGCAAACTCGAAACCTATTGTCTATTAATTTATATAGACTTCAGTGGAGTTATCTAGGTAGGTTCTTTAGCCAAAACAGGTATTTTGCTTGCAATACGTTTAGGTGAGTGAGTGGGTTGGCTATTTCTCCATGTGAAAAAAAAAAGGTTTTATGAAACCTGCCGCTATTTTTACGATTTCAAAGATTATTGAAAGTGGTGAATGTGTACCTACTAAGGTGTAACATACATACCTACATACTATCACGTCTTTATCCCTAATGGGGCAGACAGAGCATTTTGGGTCTTGCGGTTCTATGCAGAGCCCAGGGCCGCAAGACCCAAAAGCCACTTTTAGCGTCATGGTGGGCGAGAAGATGGAAAAGCAATCAATACAGTGATGGGTTGCTAGCCGCATCGCCTGTTAACATGATTTGCATTTTTGCCCATTCCCTCGATCGGCTTTTACGATCTGCGTGGGAAGAGCTGGTACATTTTAAGTTTTTTGTTTCTCCCAGACCAGCATGGGAGGTACTAAGGTGTAATAATATGTATAATTCTTCTTCTTATATTTAAGAGCTGGGCTCTTGTCGGTGGAGTGCTTTCCATGTCTCTCTTCCTTCCGCTAAGTAAGAACTTAGCGGAAGAGGTTGAGAAACCTCTTTATATGTTTTCACGTTTAATTTTTCTTTTATTTGGTCTTTAAATTTTCTTCTGGGTTTTCCTACTCCTATCTTTCCTTCTATTTTTCCTTCCATTATTGTTTTAAAGAACGCATCGTGGCGTAGTAGATGACCGAACATTTTCCCTCTTCTTTTTCTTCGGTCATGTATAATTATGTGATATATATTACATAGCAATTAAAATACGTATTGTTACATCAAAATAAATGTAAAGAGTAAGTAAAATGAATTCTATCTTTTTATATGCATGAATTCTGACCTGGTCGAGTGAGGGGCGAACACACATTGACGTATGCATGGATGTAGATTCTCCGCTTCTATGAAATGCCATATCTGTGATATAGGTATAAATAGTGTCATTGACTCAATTAACTGCGTCCGTGGTGTAGTGGTTAGAGCGTTCGGCTCATACACGGAGGTCGCGGGTTCGATTCCCGGCGGGGGCAACGACTTTGTGTTGTTTGTCCTAGTTTGGTTAGGACATTGCAGGCTGATCACCTGATTGTCTGATAAGTAAGATGATCCGTGCTTCGGAGGGCACGTTAAGCCGTCGGTCCCGGTCACTGTCTTTGACATTGGTCGCCACCTAAAACCATGTCAGAGGCCTTTAAGGCGGTTTAAAAACTCTGACACTAGTGTTAGTCACTAATACACACGATAAGAAGAAGAAGACTCAATTTGTTATATTTACAAAATTAGATAAAACGCCTTAAGCCTACATCACCCAAGGCACTTCTTCAAGTACATACAACCAAATAAAGGTCGTTTAATTCCCAGTATCCGCAAACCAGGCTAGTTAAATTTGCCGGCCTATTTTTATTTAGAAATTTCATCACAATTTATGTCGGCTCAGATCCCGGTGAGAGGGGAACTTTGTTAATTTCGCTCAAAGTTTTGCACCCGTGGGGGTTATTACGTAGACATAAGCTAGGAAGTACCGTGTAATTCTAAACTCGTCAATCGTCCATTGAGATTTGATAATTGATCTCCGGACAGCTTATCGGAATTTTGATACTATCCATCAGAATAAATAAGTTGCTCTGGAGGTTTGAAGCTTCAGTATTTGAGGATCTCCGTGGCGTAGTGGTCAACTTGCTAGTCCGCCATCCAGAGGTTTTGGGTTCGATCCCCGGTCAGGGCAAGTTAGAAAATGGCCTTTTCCAAACTGTCTTGTGTCCTTGATGTATTTGTTATAAAATATAGTATCGTTGAGTTAGTATCCCATAACACAAGTTTCGAACTAACTTTGGGGCAGTATAATTTGTCCCTGTATACTTAACCTCATATTCAGAAAAATTAACAACCATTTGCTAAACCTATTTTAGTTAAAACATGTTTTGTCCCTTTCCCCTCTTTTTCAACATATGACCTTGAAAAAACTAGATGAAACATATTTTAACTAAATAAGGTTTTTATGATTATGGGGGTTATAATTATTATTTATTCAGTAGTTTTCTGGATTGTAGTCAAACATTGAGCTATGGGCTATTAAGGTGATGGATGAAAGACGACTGCATCAATGTAGTTAATAATTAGCTAAGTGCGAGTGAGACTCGCACACGATGGTTTCCGTGCCATTATCTATAAAAATACACGTTTGTTGTATGGGACTTAAATATTTATTTTATTCTGGTTTTAGTTTTTATTGTTATAGCAGCAACACATATATCATCTGTGAACATTTCAGCTGTCTAGCTATCACGGTTCATGAGATATAGCTTGGTGACAGATAGACAAACCGACATTTAGAGAGATAGACAGAAAGACTGCGGAGTCTTAGTAATATAGTCCCGTTTTTACTTTTCGGGTACGGAACCCTATTTGAAAGGAAGTACGAAAGTGCCCTAAATTTAGTAAATTTAGGATGGTATGGACATGTAATGAACACAGAGAGTTCTTCTTATAAAGGTTACTGGGCACAGAAACAGAGGTGTGCAAACTGGGATTCAGATCGTAAAAATGTAACTTATACTAAACAATGACAAAAGATACAGGTAAATAGAAGACTTATATGCTGTGCCGACCCTACGTACAGTGGGATAAGGTGAGGAAGAAACAAAGCAAAATTTAAAATAATAGGCATTTGAAAGGCACGTTCAATCACTGATACTAAACAGTGACTTTCTCACAAGGACTTTCAAAACATATGTCATTATCATCATCTTCATTATTTCAGCCGCATAACGTCCACTTCTGGACATAGGCCTAATAATGAACGTTATGGTCCCAAGAAAATTGGCGTGATAATATGAATGTATAACAGTATCTAAGTATATCAAAATGCAAAAAAATATTTTTTTCAAGTCAATAGCTCGGAAAGTGCTATTTACGACACTGATTTTACTTCTGTATAATAATCTGACTGCTTTCTTAAAGAGGCGTTCAAATAGATTTCATGGAAAGGAAGTTCTAATGCTTATAACTAAACTATTACCAAACCTACGAAAATTTTGCTTACCATTTCACTAATTATGTAATAAATTTTAATAATTAAAATTGTTTTTTATTTAAGGTTTTTTTTCCTTAATAATGTGTGAAAAACTTAGTATGGCACACGTGCGTATTGTTCATCACAAGTCTTGGCTCCATAAACGCCCGCATTTTTGTCAACCCACCTCGACTGTAACGAACAATTTACCACACTTGTATCATAAACTACTATTGCCAAATTGGCATCTTTTATTTTACATTTCTGAAAACGTTCGTTCAACCTGTTATGTTAGTATACTTACGACTTACACAACACATGCAAAAAAGAAGAATTTAATTACAAGGAACAGGCAGAGATCGGCCAATTACAGAAGTAATCAATTTGCGTCGTTACATCGGGACACCAAGTTTTTGCCCAAGCTGCTCGTATTGGGAACTTGTAACTGCTAATTGGGCTATCAGGATGATAGTTAGGGAAGTTTAGGATAGACAGGACGTACACGGGTGAATGTGGTAACACTAAGCCTTAGTTGGCATTACTGGCTATTCAGGACTTTTAGTTTTCAATTAGTACAGTAGGTACTTTATTTCTTTTTGCTATATTCTCTTTCGTTGAGTACTGCACTGCTGTGTGGCGTCAGTTAATCATAATACTACACAAAGTTATTAAAATAAAAGATTGACTATTTATTCTTATGAAATATTTAAATGGAACTTATTTTTAAGTACTACTTATATTCTACAACTAAAGTAACTATTTTTGCATTTATTTGAAACTAAGTATCTAAAGTAAGAAAAGCCTAGTTCGCTCAAATTGTACCTGGTGAACCGGTATGACAAAATGCATTATTATCAGATTTTTTCTGCCAGAAAATTCGTAACGACCGGTGATAGGTATTCTGAACATACATTTTGTTCTAGTCTTCTGATTCTAGTGGGCGGTGTCTAAATCGAAACATTATGGACAAATTGGTTGTTTGTTTGTTTGTAATGACTGTATTGTACCAAAATCAAATACATATACAAAGACAACATACAAAAAGGAAATAAACAAAGGCGGATTTTTCTCATGTAGGGATTACTTACGGGGGGCGTGTGAATTTTTCTGGCAGAAATAATCTTTTATTATGCGGCTACGACAGAAGTGAAGAACGTACCCGGGATCACCCACAGGGCCCAGGAACCCAGGACAGGTTGCCCTAGACCCAAGAAACTAGAACAGCGTCCCTGCATAAAACGAGAAAGTTTTAGAACAAAGGAAGAAGATGAACCTTATAACTAATTTGTATGTGGTTGGCGTGAAAGCAATACTTGAACAGGGCGCCAAGCAGGGTAAGACTGCTAGTATAAAAGTTAACCCACGCATGCAAATAATTGTTGAACTTACTATACCGTAGCCTAAACCATAAACCCTCTGTGTAAACCGTCTACAACTAAAAGAGCAATTATGCTAATAGTCAAACAAGTTAAGTACTAGGATCTATTTGCTAAAGGGAGATGGATCTACGTCCATTATCGTGTGTCCCTCTTAATCATTTTAATGGGTATCGGATCACCAAAGTTTGGTCGTCCCCACAGATTAAATATGCCCATAATATTGGTGTTTAATGTGTTTAAATTGCGTCGTATGTTCGGGGATGTAAATGTTTCAAGCTGTTTGGTTTTAGGGCTTAATAATATAATTTACTTATATTTTTTTGATGGTTGGCGTTGAAGAAGAAAGATCTACTTTGCTCAACAGTGGGCGAAGGAGGGGCTTAGATGATGATAAATATACAAAAGGAAAATAGTCAAAATTTAAAAAAATACCAGTTGCTTCTCTTTCCGCGCAGATTGTTAAAGCCGAACGACGGAATATTTCGGCCAGTAAGGTCTAACAATTGTCTTGCATTTGCTACTTGTAGTTCAAATATAAATGATTTAACATTTAATCGAGCAAAGTAACGAAAGGTTATCTAGGTATTCAATAAACTCCATCTGAAGATTTCTCGAGTATTGCAGGGACGTATAAAAATGGTGCGATCCTTCTTGGTGATCGAGTGAGTATCTAGCGGGGAATTTATCCCAACTCTAGCCACTTTAGTTTCTATGTCATCGTATTTAAGATAAAATTAATGGTGAAAACTGCTGGTCAATTCTACATTTTGCATTGAAGAGATTTTTATACAATTAGGCGTTCAGAAGACACGCGTACTTCAAACGCGCTTAGCCCACGCCTAGTGTGCTTTGAAATTTTTTGCATATAATTTGTGTCCTATCACACGTCAATACAACTCAAAATGTATTTACTGAAGTTCAGTACGCGCAAGCGCTGAGCAGGCGCAAGGCGAGGTAAATGCAATTTGAGTTGTATTGATTAGTGATAGGGCTCAAATAATAAACAACTAATTTCCAAAAATGTATTGCGCGCTATGTGCTTGGGCTTGGCGTGCGTTTGGCTTACGCGTGTTGTCCGAACATACCCTTATACTTATTAGCAGCTGTTTCCCACGGCATTGCCTATTTGGATAGTTTGACACCTAATTTTTCCAGGAATATGTTCTTTAAAAAAAGCTTACCGTCATAGATCGACTGTTAAAATATCTGAACTTAAAATATTTTTAAATCATTTATTGATACTTCCGTTTTTTTAGGATTTTCAACAAATCAAATCACACTAATATTTTAAGGCGAAAGTTTATGAGGGTGTGTTTGTGTATGTTTGTTACTTCTTAAGGCGCAAACAGCTGGACCAATTTTGATAATTTGGTATGCAGGAAGCCCACTATAGGGCGGGTAACACCGCGTAGCGTAGCTACTAAATTAATAAAATAAACAAGAAAAAGTTAATACCTATTTAGTTCGCTGGTGATATATCACAAGTTTGTTTAGTCACCTGTCACCGCAGCTCCGCGCAGTATGTAGGTACAAATTTAGCCGTCACTAATGATTGATTGATGAGAGGACGCTCCCCTTTGTCACAAAACTTTTTGTTTACGTTGTGATATCTGGGCGTGTGAGAATACTGTCTATGATCCCTTTTTGTATATTTCCCTTATTAGTACTAGGTACGATAAAAATTAGTTTATTTCACCAAAAAAGATAAAAAAGTAAAAAGATTTACTTAAAGATATTTGGTTACTAAACATAATAAAATAACAGGTTGTGTAAAACAATATTATACTCGTACGTTTAGTCACCTGTCACCGCAGCTCCGCGCAGTATGTAGGTACAAATTCACCCGTCACGAATGATTGATTGATGAGGCGCCTGTGACCGCTCCCTCTGCTCATTGTGTCTAAAGTTTTTGTTTACGTTGGGGCAGCGATGGAAATTCCCGAAGTTCCGATCTTATTTTTAAACATTTTGGAAAAACTTTTGCTATATCATGTATTCTGTTAGTTTTACCTATAAGTTTAAAAACTCATTATTTTTGCGATGTGCCTTAAATGATAGTAAGTTAGTGTAATGACTGCTATATGTATTATGTATATCACAATATGAATTTAATACGTCATGTCACCTGTCGCTAAAACTCTGCATACTATATAGATACAAATTCATCCGTCACGAATGATTGATTGATGAGACTGTGACCACACCCTACGCTCATTACGTTAAAACTTTATGTTTACGCCAGGATACTGGTGGAAAGTTACGGGTTAATTTTAGAGAAGTAAAAACTTTGTATGACGCATACCCCAGAAACTAATAATGTGAAGAATTGGCATACAAGAAAGAAGCGAGATACAACTTTTGTTAAATTTAATTTGTTAAAACTAATAATTACAGTAAATTATGATTCAATATAATTATAAGATTAAAGCGATAAGGTTATAATTATCAAGATAACAATGCTGTTGTATAATATTTTATACATCACAATGTAATACGTTTAGTCACCTGTCACGCAGCTTTGCACATTATGTAGGTACAAATTCACCCGTCACGAATGATTGATTGATGAAGCGCCTGTGACCGCTCCCTCCGCTCCTTGCGTTAAAACTTTTTGTTTACGCCGGGACATTGGCGAAAAGTTACGAGTTAATTTTAGAGTAATAGAATTAGCGTTTGCACTAAAACTTATGTTGTGTATAAAGACTAGTGGTACATATACTAAAAAGTAATAACTAATTTCTTAAAATGTATTTTGTTGAATTCGATAGATACTGTAGATATGTGTTGTTTGAATGAAATGCACCATCTATAAAACCAATAAAAAAATTGATATCATTTTTTTACTAAGCCTTCTCAAATATATAATTTGCAAACGGTAAAAAGATAGATGTATGTAAACAGTTAAGAGTGAAATTTTCTTAACAATCAATGAACCAATTTTACTTATAGCCAATTTTAGTAATACCTTATTATAATTTACGTAAATGTCTAGTGCATTGAATTGATGCAAGAGTTGTAAAATAAGTTTAATTTTAAACAAATAAAAATTGAATATATGATTGTTCCACGAATTAATTTGCCCTTTTGTTACACTGCTTACATTAATAATTCACTTAGTAATTGCAAATAAATTCCGTTGTAGTACCCAAATTAAGCTCAGCCACAAATGCGGCATCTATTTGTTACTTTGGAGTAATTCGACCTCAAATTACCGTCATATCTGTTCCCTTTAAGGGATTAAACAGCCGAATTGCTTTATTTGTATTGTTCGGGACAATCTGTGTTTAAATGTGCCGCAGATAAAATAGTACACAATTTGTGTTAAAGTCTAATTTGAGTTTGAATTCGGCTTTGCGTTAAAACCAGCACAACCAAGTTTAAAAAATTCACGCTTTCAGGGTTACGTACACAAAGGGTAAAAAGGGGACCCTATTATTAAGACTTGGGTGTCGTCCAAAGTCCAAAGTGTGTGTGTGTGATACTAGGCTGTATCTCATGAACCGTAGTAATAGCTAAACAGCTGAAAGAATGTATTTTTGTTGCCGCTATAACAACAAATACTAAGAACAGAATAAAATAGATATTTTTATCACTCGACAAGTTCAAATCCATACACATTAAAAGAATGTAGTCTATATGAACGCATCTACTCGTATGTGCGTCAAAAACAGGTATTCAAAATTTAAAATTAGATGCGGTTTTATAGTTCACGAAACGCAAAACAAATGAGAATTTATATGAGCTCACAAAATAATAGCAATGAAACCACTTAATAAACATAATGTTCGTCTAAAATAGGTTATTCAAAAAGAAAAGTAATTCTGAAAAAACACGTTTCAGTTAAGGTTTTATAACTTTTACAATTAACGAACAAAAAGCCCCAACTAAACTCATGAAAAAGCATACCTAAACGGTCTAGCTTTTATACTCGACCCTAAACCCAGATACTCTTCTTATGACGTAATTTTCAAATTTTTACCTTCACTTGACCTGTACATATTCTTGGTAAGTAACATTGAGTATAAACTTTAGAAGATATGGGTCACAAAACCAACAGCGACATTCACCTCTGTGTGTTACGAAATGGAATTTTAGGTCACAGGCCTCCCGAATAAGCCTGAGTTTTTACTGAAATCAAAACTATGATAATACATTGGTCATGAAAATGAAAGAAATACATTTAGAATTTGGTCTAGACCCACCATTCTATTAGTAGATGCGGAGAAAAAAAATATTATTTTAGGCTCTTTGATTCTTAAGACGTTCGACCCGATCGTCGCCGATAGGTGTCACGGGCATACTTTTGTTCGTCAATGGTGAAAGAGAGGATCAAAGTTTATTTCATACAAAGTTACCATACTTATTTTACCCTCCATACAAAAACAACCATATGAAAACGACGCGCGGGGACGCGGTGTCAGTGTGTTGGACTGTGCGTGTTTTATATACAAACGGACATACTTACAAGCAACGTTAGAACACGCATTCACGCGCTACGCTGCGTATTGCGGGGCAATGTGAGAATCGCCTTAGCTAGTCGCCAAATGTTCAACTTTCATACTTAAAAACATCATATTATCCCATTGTTCTTTATGATGGAATAGAACCAAAAACCAGAATTAAAATTATAAAACTAATCTATTTGAATTCTCAAATAAAAACAAAATATATTTTCATCGCTTATAAACTTTTTAAAACTTTCGTAAAAGTTTGTAAAAAAAATATACATATTTGAATTTGGAGCGCTATTTTCTCCGCCTCAGTAAACGCCTAGCCTTACCCCGTATATTTTGCTCCGTTGAAGTGTTAGCGGCTGGTCACGTAGGACAGCCATTTTGGATTCGTTACCGAGCACATGTTCTGTTATCACGTATTGCAGACTCCAAGATTGTTTGCCGTCTAATGACTTTGAGCCGACGAGTTTTTATGATACTTTGGGGGTGAAAGTTAGATCAATTCGTACTTTTAAACAAAAGTGCTTTAGATACTAGAAAATAATATGTTTTTAAGTTCATAGACATTACACACTTCTTTATAACTAGTAGTTTGCCTCGAACTCTAAACTCATGAACCCCATATCTACGAACCCCTTAATCGATTTGGCTCATGTTAGAACTTAAAAATTCTATCTACACGCCTAATCTAAATTTCACTAAGCTCTGATCAAGGATACTCAACTTATCATCGAACAAATATATACACATACATACTTATGCACATACAATATACATGCAAACCCGATAAAAAAGAGGGATGGAATAAGTATGGCGCTAGTGTCTGTCGGTCTATCACTCTGTGACATCGTAGCATTTAAACGGATAGACCGATTTCGATGCGGTTTCTTCATATAAAAGCAAATTCTTTTGCGGTGGTTCTTAGCTGTTTGATGAAAATCGGTTTACCCATTTTAAGTCAGGGTTTTCTCTAGCAAATAATAGATTGCGCTACAGATCAAGCCGTATCGGTACTTCCGCTACTCATCACTAGATGGCGTTTATGACAGTCAGGGTTTTTTTATTTTATTTGCCTAGCAACGAATTCGATCCTTACTAGGCGTGATTTGTACCTCAGAATTTGAACTCTTGAGGCAGATGAAAAAACTGATACCAGTGTTAGTTAGCACAATCAATTGGAAATTATCATTATTATAAAAAAAGTAAATAATTTCGTTTCTCAGTCACCAAAAATGCATGATTGCATATGAGGCAAGCAAACGCTAGTAGTTAGGTACCTTATATAAATTTTGAATTTCTGAGAAAAATGTTTACATAGCAACACAATACAACCTGAGACACACCTAGAAACCGCAGCAAGGTGACGTAACATATGTCAAGCTGAGAGAACATGCCACAACACTGTAAACGCTAGGTGCTACCTTCCTGCCTAGTCTAAGAAAATACATATTTTCACTAACACATTGGCAGTTGAAACGACATAATATATTCATACATACTCGTCATCGATGAAGAGAATGAAGCACAAATAGGTACCTATTTTTTCCTAAGGACGCGTTTGGACGACAAGCGCATGCCTAGCCCATGCCTATCGCGCTTTGATATTTTTGAAATTTGTTGCATTTAATTTGAGTACTATCACACATCAATACAACTCAAATTGAATTTACCGAAGTCAACACGCACACGCCTCGCCTCCGCCAAGCGCTCGCCTTGCTTCGTCCTTGCGCCCGTTCGGCGCTCGCCCCGACTGGACTACGGTAAATGAGATTTGAGTTGTATTGATGTGTGATAGGACTCAAATTATATGTAACACATTTCGAAGCGCGCTAGGCATGGACTAGACGTGCACTTGGCGTGCATCTGAACGCACCCTAAAGTTTGAATAGACCAAAATTTTAATAGCGAGAAATTTATTAGCTATATAGTCCTTCACCGTGTCAAGGTGTGATGATGGCAGAATAGAATGCAATTTATATCACTTTTTATATCCTATCCCGCGGGTGTCATAAGAGGCGACTAAAGGAATTGGGTACTTTCCTAAGTCAAAAATAAATTATTTTGTACTAATAAAAAATAAAGCGTCGCAAAATAATGTCACTTGTGTTCAAACATATCCATTTTAACGTTATTTTAAATTTATTATTGTAGAAAAACTGATAATAAGAGCGCTATTTGACTCCAAAAATCTATGACGTCACCTGCCTGTATGTCATACAAAATCCCATAGAAACTGTTTGTTTTGACGTTTAGAAAAAAGTTGCTGATTTGACTTGTTGGAAAATAGCGTATTATGGGTAACAGGGAACGGGAAGTAGCATCCTCTTAGCAACGACTAGGTATATGGTCCTATACTGCGGTCACCAATGAGTTTGCTATTGTGGTAATTATGGGCAAATCCTCCATTTGGTATAGGGTTTAAGCCTAACAGTGGACTGATAAAGGCTAATAAAGAAGGCCGCCTTTTGTCCATATCCTAGTTTACTAGAAATCTTTATCTTTATTTTCTAAATATGCAATATAGATATTGATGTTGTAAAAAGTTACAAAAATATATTACAAATACATTTGGATCGGTAATATTTTCTGCAATACTGTCTGGTAAATCTCATGTGTTAAAATTTAAAGTTTAGCATCGTCATCTTCATTATGCCCGCTCTTCTTCCGCCCACTGCTGAGCATTAGCCCTCTCAGCATACCCCATAAAAATTCTGACTAGTTCAATAGGAAATTCTTGTTAGATAATGTACACAATAGCTTGGACTAAACATAATCGAATGTTTGACTTGCTCACTGTGTTAGACATGAGGCCTAGCATGCAATGGATAATAATCAAATGCTAAGTCAAGAAGCATAATTTGGCAATTGCCTAATTTAAGATTAAGCAAATATTAAAAATTGACAAGAAATATGTGAATTGTAAGTACTTACTATATTGGTCTATATTTTGTCTTCTGTCTTTATAGATGTCTTTATTTATAGACCAAATAAAAGAAAAATTAAACGTAAAAACATATAAAGAGGTTAAGAACTTAGCGGAAGGAAGAGAGACATGGAAAGCACTCCACCGACAAGAGCCCAGCTCTTAAATATAAGAAGAAGAAGTACTTACTAACTTCTACTCTTTCCACGCAGATTTTAAAAGCCGATCGAGGTATTGGGAACTAAATGTAACAATAGAAGAAGCGATGGCAAGCCACCAATCACTATTTTAAATCAATTTTTCAATGTCACTCCTATCTTTTGGAATTTGGCATTTGGGTCCTACGGCTGTCTACCACATCAGAAATAAATACATGATAGTCTGTAATATTATAAATAAAACATAGAAAATATATCATATTGGCCTAGATAACAGAAAGATAAAATTAAATGTTAAGACTTCGCAAGAGATAAATGAACCTAGATGTCAACAACATCGGCTCGGCTCTTTTAAGTACAGAAGATAAAATCTTAGTTTTTTAACATAGGTCGCTTATAAAAAGTAGGAACATTTATATTATTTTTTATTTATTTTACGGGTGGGTCTCTCCCAGTGTCACACATTACATACGTACATTTCAACATACATAACTATTTATTAAACAAAAACCAGTTATAAAAACTGGAAGATCTGTTTCTTATAATAATTTTATTTTTACTCTAACTAAAACAAACATCTGTTTAAAAAATAAAACGTTATAACTTAGGTACATCCACGATTGGCTTACGCCACGTCCCTAATCTAGTAATCATCATAAAGCAGTGATTTTGGGTGAAATATTCGCCCAAACCAAAATCACAAGTCACGGCAAGTCTGTCAAACTTGCTTAAAAGTACTTATATTTAATATAAAAAGTGTCGAAACACAGAAAACCGTCCCGTAGTTTTTGCACTACTCAGCAGGGTTTATCTTCATAATTGACTTGCCATATTTTTTGCAGCCGCTGACAATTAATTAATTCCCGCCAGGCGCAGCTCATTAAAGGGATTCGCCGAAAACAATTTGTCATGGACTGGCTTATATGGACAAAGTTGCTGAGAAAAATGTCACGGCCTTTTAAGATTGCAAATATTTTAATAGCGACCATTTTTTACAAAAATCTGGCAATTATAGCTTCCAAATTGCAAATATTTTAATAGCGACCATTTTTTACAAAAATCTGGCAATTATAGCTTCCAAATTGCAAATATTTTAATAGCGACCATTTTTTACAAAAATCTGGCAATTATAGCTTCCAAAAACAAGTTCGTATAAATCGTAAGTTTGTACAAATCTGTGATCAGCTCAACGGATATTGTACATGAGAATATTTTAACAATTTTCAAAAATTGTTTAGTAGGAAGTAGTTCAGTTTCATGAAATGAACCTACCTCAATAATTTGACTGGTAGTTAAAAGTCCTGTATCCATATTCAGGACGACTATAAATCCATAGGGGTCAGATGGCCTGACCACGGTCGCTGAAAAGCGCTGGATGCAGGCCGCTCTTGATAGGTCATTTTGGAAATCTTTGGGAGAGGCCTATGTCCAACAGTGGACGTAATGCAGCTGAAAAATGATGATATAAAACTTCTAGTGCCAACATTAATGATGTATGTTATTAATTGAGGATGCGTTTTTGACCCGTAATTGAATTTGACTATTAGTGTAGAGGTGCCTAAGTGCCTAAAGAAGAGATGAAATTTTATACAAGTGAACGTTCTTACTCACTAAAGCTACCTAAATCCAATAATTGATAGTTTCAATTGTTTCAGTCCAAGATAATCCCAAGAGGATACTAGACTATTCCGATTTGTATTAGCTTGTTCCGACTGACCTCCTGTGATTGATTTTAGTGGAACTTTTCCAATTATGGCCTATCTTTTGAGATATTCTTGTATTTCATTTATGAACTGATTAAAATAACACAAGCATTTTATTTTGTTACCATACGGTATACTTTAATGTATCTTTTACACGTATTTAGTATTACAAATATTTTTTCGTTTCAAAGATCTGTAAGTTTATCTTAGTTATAATCCTTATCTTTTTTTACACAGTTCCCAAATATTCTATCGTAGCCAGTAGGGCAGTATCCTCCTATAATAACATTTTTAGATTTCTTGCCAAGTGGTTTTTTAGTATAATTCCTTGTATTATTTTTAACAACCTGCTTATCAGTTGGAGTTTTCATGTGTTTATCGTTTCTTCTTGTAAGTTTATTGACCTTTTTTCTTGGTGTATAGTTTATATTTTTCTTATTATTTACATCTTCTACATCTTTAGATGTAATTAATTTCACACCGTCACTAGTAACATCTTCAATTTTTTTTTCAGTAGTTAATGCATCAATATCACTTCTATCTTTACCAATATTTTCGTTGATTATTTTTTGGTCAACATAAGATTTACTGTACACTTCAAACTGAACACAGATAATCAAAATTAATTGTAAGATTGTTTTCATTTTTGCTGTAAGGGCGACTACTTTCAATCACGCAACGTTTTTAATAAATGTTTCATATGCAATATTACTCGTATTTTGATTACAAGTGATTCATACATTATTATCAATGAGCATCATTAAATGCTGTGTCTGTTTTTCTTATCAATTAGATAATTCAATGACCCTATTTAAACAAAGAGTGTGTGTGTGAATAAAATTAATAAGATATTTTAAAAAAATTAAAACAAATTAACCAATACAAGTATATATACGTATATATATTTGTATTGGTACGTACGTACTATACGTACTCTACTCAATTATATATTCCCTTAGTTCCGTTATCAGATACAGAGAAAGGTAGGTACTCGAACATCTCTGTTTGTACTCCATCATCATATTTAGTAAGTGTATCAAATAAAATATGTAGGTAGGTGTCTATCAACTACTTTATTTTTTGTCACTATATATGTATGTATGTTCATTTGCTCCCTCGTATCTTTGATTTTGTCCATTACAGGTGCCTTGACAAATGAGTATCATCGGATATTATTGCCCACTATGAAACCCAACGTCACCGGCATCCACCTGCATACATCACATCCGTTCCATTTAATAAGGAGCATGGGAGTAGTAAGCGGCAATATTTCAGGGAATAAATCGCCGCGTTTTTTACCCGACTGTGGTTGACGGAATCTGAACTTGAAGGCTTGGTTGATTTTTTATACCGCTATTATTTTCAACGTTTACAAATTAAAAATATAACAAAATTAGTTTATATAAAACTAGCTTTAACCAGCGACTTCGTCCACGTTGAAATCGGAAATGGTTCTATTAGGATTTTTAATTAATTTTTACGTTATTAATTTTGTTATAACATACATACATACATAATATCACGCCTGTTTCCCGCAGGGGTAGGCAGAGACTATGGACCTCCACTTGCTACGATCCTGACAAACCTCTTTTGCTTCATCCAAACTCATCAATCTCTTCATACATGCCCTTCGGTTACGGGTACTTTTTACCTCTCCTTTTTTTAGAACGTCTGCAATTTTGTTATAACATAAGAATTATTATGTTTGAAAATGTGTAAAGACTTATTACACATAACAATCTTTACTATAGTAAGATAAGTCAAACCGGGAGTTCGCATCCGATGATCGGATCGGTAAATTATATTCGTGATGGGTTGCTAGCCGCACCGCTTACTGATATGATTGGTTCAGATTCTTGTCTATTGCCTAAATCGACTTTTACATCTTGCGTGATAGGTAATCCAAGCAGCTGGTTAAACATTATAAGTTTTTTCCTTTCTTCCAGACCAGCTCAGAAGAACAATACAATTTGAAATGTTCAAAATTATGGCTATAAATAACCGGCCAAGTGCGAGTCGAATTCGCTAACCAAGGGTTCTGTACTATCTATAAGTAATTTTTTTTGGGTTCCGTACCCAAAGGGTAAAAACGGGACCCTATTACTAAGACTTCGCTGTCTGTCCGTTTGTCCGTCTGTCCGTCTGTCCGTCCATCCGTCTGTCCGTCTGTCTGTCACGAGGCTGTATCTCAAGAACCGCGATAGCTAGACAGTTGAAATTCTCAAAAAAAAGCATTAACAAAAATTCATAATCTGTGATAATAACTGTCTAGCTATCATGGTTTATGAGATACAGCCTGGTGACAGACGGACTGACAGACGAATGGACAGAGGAGTCTTAGTAATAGGGTTCAGTTTTTACTCATTTGTTACTGAACCCTAAAAACATACCTACAACAGTCAAATTCAGGGTACCCTTTAGCTTCATGGTCAAACCTATAAGCTAACATCAACCGCAGTCGGGTAAAAAAGCGAGGTAGATTTAACGCGGCGATTTTTTTCCTGAAATATTGCCGCTTATTACTCCCATGCTCCTTATTAAATGGAACGGATGTGATGTATGCAGGTAAGGTTACTGGTGACGTTGGTTTTATAGCCGGCTATGAAAACAGCCTATCTGTTCTATAGTTATATACCTATAACACAGAACCCGATTGTGACCCCTCAAATAATGAAAACAGTAAAAAACCTTTACCTATAAAGTGCCGCGGGAAGACTTTTGTTTTAATTTAAGTGTAATTTTTTCTTCATATTTAATCAGAGCATATCATCATGAAGCTAAAGTGTTTCCTTTAAAAGTTTATGATTGTAATACTGTTCAAAATTAATAACATTATCTTTACCAAATAGACACTAGTAGTTATATTGTCTGTGATTGGGTACCACACAACTGTCTTTCCAATGGACTGTCAAGCTATTTTGCTCTTTCAATGACATTCCAATGCGTTCACATTGGTTCATTATGGCCTGGACTCCTGCCGTGTACATATATCCCATATTCTTACACTCGATTCTAAAGATCAGAATGGATAAACTTAGAAATAGAAAGAATTGTAAGAAAAACGCACCGTTTCTGTATGACACATATTATCGCTGATTATGTAAGATTTATGTCAATGAACAGTGAATATTTATTAGGTATGTTTTTAGGGTTCCGTAGCCAAATGGCAAAAACGGAACCCTTATAGATTCGTCATGTCTGTCTGTCTGTCCGTCCGTATGTCACAGCCACTTTTTTCCGAAACTATAAGACCTATACTGTTGAAACTTGGTAAGTTGATGTATTATGTGAACCGCATTAAGGTTTTGACACAAAAATAGAAAAAAAAACAATACATTTTGGGGGTTCCCCATACTTAGAACTGAAACTCAAAAATTTATTTTTCACCAAACCCATACGTGTGGGGTATCTACGGATAGGTCTTCAAAAATGATATTGAGGTTTCTAATATCATTTTTTTCTTAACCGAATACTCTGCGCGGGAGACACTTCCAAAGTGGAAAAAAGTGTGTCCCCCCCCCCCCGTAACTTCTAAAATAAGGGAATTATAATACTAAAAAAAATATATGATGTTCATTACTATAAAAACTACCAGCGAAATTGGTTTGAACGATATCTAGTAAGTAGTTTTTTTTAATACGTCATAAATTATAAACGGCAATTTACCTTTCATTCAGTCAACTCAAATATAAAAATAAAAAAAAAACATACTACAAGACTTTTATATTATGTTATTTGCTACTACGGAACCCTTCATGGGCGAGTCCGACTCGCACTTGGCCGCTTTTTTATTTAAGAACACATGTTGCCTATGACGCATTTATCACACACAAACCAGATTTAAAAAGCTGGCAATTCAATATGAAAAACTGATAAAATATTCCAATGACTGTTAGCTTTAATCATTCTGAAATATGAAACTGCTAGGATAAACTAAATATAGTTATGGAATATACTTAGTTAACCGAATAGGATTATTGCTATATCATCAATTCTATTTGACAACTTTTTACACTAAGCACAGGTATTATAGTTATAGAATAGACTTGTATATAATAGAATAGATAGGTATAGAATAGATGGATATATAGAATAGACTGCACAGGTATGATAGTATAAATCAGTATGGTGTAGTTTTGATCACAATAATATGCAACGTGAAAGCAACATACCCGTAATAAATCGCAAAAAAAAAACAAAAAAACGCCATTCCCTTAAAAATTGCCCGGGCTGCACACATTTGTATGTAATTGTTTTTTTAGTTTTTGACTGTTATTGTAATTTCATTATATTATATTAGTCTAGTACAGCCCGTGGTTAGATTTACGGGTATGTCCCTTCCACGTTGTATAATCCTATGACAAAACAACTGTACTCCCCCACGGCATGCCTATTCAAACAGATCAAAGTATTTAAATTAACGCCGATCGAGTCTCGCTTCGACACACCCCAACAGAAACACTTGATAACCTAAATAATTACTTATACCTACTTATGTTACTATCTTCTATGCAAGTCTGGGAGCGAAAGAAAAACATAGAATGTGCTAGCTGCTTATCTTCCCGGGCAGATCGTAAAAGTTGTGTTATATCCCTTGATCGACATCAAGGGATATAGCACCGACTATCCGGTGCCGGTTTTCCCTATCCTAGGGTTGGTTCTGGTCTACCCTTTGGGTTGCGGAGGTCAGACGACAGTCGCTCTGTGTAAAAACTAGTAACCTCGTCAAATCACCTAGGTTAGGTAGCGGACCCCGGGTTCTGAAGCGTTATCGCTGAGGATGTAACCGGGAACACGCTAGGATGATGATGATGACCTACTTATGTTACTATAGTATTTATGGTAATATTTTATTTGACCACTAACACAATAAACTCAGATAGCGCCAAATGTAAATTGAACATACAAAAGGCATCTGAAGATCGATTATTAAAAACTATTGTACACGTGCTTTTTTTTTGTCTGTCTAACAAAAAATGACGACAACACAGCGCATTTCAAGTTCGCGCTACTTTGTGCCTTAGTATAATTACAATAAATAGGCGACAAAGTCACAAAACCCACTTCAGAACTTTCACGCTCCATCTATATATTTGTGATTGAAGTGATGATTTTTTCCCGAAAATACTTTTCCATTATTTTCTGAAGGACTAAATAGAAATGTACTTTTGTCCCAAATTTGCTTTTATCAGCACCACCACCTAACTAATATGGTTGAATGGTATAAAGGGTCTTGGACCTAAGTAAGCACGTTACATTTTTGTAATAAGTTTAAGAAATAAAAAAACAAGTATTTTTGGTCCACTCATCATCTACCCACTAAACTTAGCTGTAAGTGAATGATCTGACTCCAAGAACTATCATGAATTCGAAACAACAATTGACAATTATCAAGTTATACAAACATCCAAAGTTAACTGAATGATTATGACTTTGACTTTGATCCAGCCATCAAAAAGTAACAGTCCCCACTTACAAATGAGATCAATCGAAGTATTCAAATTAACACTGATAAGTTCCCGCTTCGCCGCACGCCAATAGAAACACTTTTATGTAACATCGTAAACTCAGTGAGCCGGAAATTGTTTGAAGAAATCAGACAATACATCGATTTTACTCACTTCGAAAGTACCTAATAAAGTCAATTTTATATAGCGAGGTGTTAAAGATGCGGTAACTATCATGTTTAAAATCGAACCACACGCAGCGTATGATGCGCAACGTATATTGCGTCGTTCATAGATTTTTTACCAGTGCAACTTGCACGTAATGTAAACGGTGATGAGTAGAAATTCTATGAAACGCAATATTGCGTCGCGTTGTACGCCTAAAAACGCGACGCTATATGCATCACCCAACCGTAATCATAATATCTTTAGATTTTTTACCTGCGCAACTAGCGCGTAATGTAAACGGTAAAGGGGTAAAAAAACTATGAAACGGAATATTGCGTCGCGTTGTGCGCCTAATAACGTGACGCTAGATGCATTATGCAACCATAATTATATTATCTTTAGATTTTTACCAGTGCAACTTGCGCGTAGTGTAAAATGTGATGGGTTAAAATTCTACGAAACGCAATATTGTGTTGCATTAGGCGCCTAATAATGCGACGCTAGATGCATCACGCAACCTTAATAAAATTATCTTTAGATTTATTACCCATGCAAATTACGAATAGTGTAAACGGTGATGAGTAGAAATTCTATGAAACGCAATATTACGTTGCGCAACAAATGCTGCGTGTGCTTTGACACTGAATCAATATATATGCTCATTTTTTAGGGTTTGTCCAGACTAATACTTTTATAGTTTCTCAATGTCCGTCTGCCTGTCTGTCTGTCCGTTCGTTACGAAGCTCAGTCTGTTAGTACCTACTAAAAAGCTATATCACGGAGCACATATTTTAATCACGCGGACCAAGTGCTATAGTCAAACGTAGGTAAATCAAATGTTTTTCAAGGGTATTCACCTCCTTTGTTCCTAAAATAGGGATAATTTGTAGGTCGTGCTATTCATAGAATAGGGTGTGCAAGATAGGTCTTTTTTAGAAACCAGGGTTTGTAAGAATAATTTTAGATTCAGTGAACTTCTCACTAAATGATTTTTTTTTTTGTAATTATTATAATCAAATACCTACTTGAGAATATAAAATCACGTGAAGGCACGCCAATTACCAATTAAATTACAAAAACAATCAGAAATTGGATTTATAATTTAATTTTCTTAGAGATCATAATATCAATTATTTGTTCAACGCGTACCTAATTACGGAACCGTTTTGTTCTTAGAAGATATTTATTTTCGGAATGTGTGACGTCAATCTGAAAGCTAAATAAAACCATTCATGTATCGTATTACTCATTTCTACCTACTCGTCAAGTCGAATATATCTTTATTATCATAGGATATTTATAACAATATCTCATAATAATCGTAACTTTGTTCTGTTGCGCAATTGTTATCGTCAAATGATTCATCATCATCATCAGGTCTTTTTGTCTTCACTGCAGGACCACGACCCTCTCTGTACTACCAGAGCCATACTTGGCCAGAGCAGCCAGAGGGCTTGGCCTACAATCTCCATGCAGGCCAGACGGGTTGGAGAGGTCTCATTGATGTTTATAAGCTTTGTTTAGCTTGTATTTCCTAAGTCGCCTTCTACGACATCCACGGGAGGACTTGGAGTGGTCCTATTCTACTCTGCCGGAAACCACAAGGCTTGACAAACGGTTACTTGCAGCTAAGTTAACTGCCGCTTTCTTTCTATGTAATACGAGTAAAAATAAGAAACGGTTACTTTATTTATGGTCAACGATGACTTACAAATTTCTAGGTTCCAGCCTTATCCGTAGTCTTGATGAGATCTTTTTACTAACACTAAGTATTTTTAACCGACTTCAAAAAAGGAGGAGGTTATCAATTCGATTGTAGGTATGTTTTTTTTTTGTATGTATGTTACGCGATATTTTCGTCAACCGTGGACCGATTTAGATGATTCTTTTTTTATTTGAAAGCCCTTACTCCTAAGTTGGTCCCATATTAATTTGGTGAGGATGTGATGAAGAACTTCGGAGATATGGAGAAAACTCCTGAAATAAATTGAAGTCGGTTTTTTTTTTTTTGTTAAAAATTTAATTATTGTAACACGAACTCACTAAAGGAACGATATTTTGTATGGAAAAAGCTACTCATTTTGTGACTTTGAAAATAGGCACTAGGTAGTTTTTTCCTACGCTACGCTGGTTGGCACTGGAGGATATTTTTACACCCTCCCCTCGATTTAAATGTCAAACAGATCAGCTCAATTTATTCTGTGAGCCTTGTTACCTAAAATCAGAGATATGAGACTAAAATAAAATGATTGATTGATACAGCCGTGTGACGTCACTGTCATTAGGACCACGCGTACGAAAGAGATAGCGAGATGTCCCACTTTTCTTCATACTAATATTTGAAATGCTATCGAATTGCCGTTATTTAAATCCGCCTTTGTTTAAGGACTTTATTTTAGGATTTGACAATTCGGTATTTTACTCATTTTTTTCTTATTTATATCAAAAAGTAACATAGTACAAGACCGAAAACAAAAATATTTATTTAATCCGCTTAAAAATAAGCGAGATAGAAGACTTTTAAATCCGGTGGGAAGGGGAAACTGTCGTCAAGTAACAGAAAAAGGATGCTCATACACACGCGTGACGTCACTGCCATTAGTTCTTGGCTTCTTGCTGCCTTTTAGTGGTTTAAAGGTAGTCCTTTAAAGCACTAGTTGTCAAACCCCAAATTTCTGATAGAATTTATGACAAATTTCAAAGTTCACTGACTATCTTTTTTGCAGGGTCACTTAGTAGTGACCATGCAGAAATGATTGCCAGAGAAACAATTCCCAAACAAAAGAATATCAATGCAAATGTAAAACAGCAAAAGCGCTGTCAACAGCATGTAAACATTTTTATTCAGATGATGAAACCTTCAAGTTTCAATCCGCAGTTTATCTTTCCAAAAGCCATAAATACATTGAAAGTTGTGGAACTGGGTCGAAAAATACGAGTTCGCCAGAACCGGCAATGTATGCAAACACATTCGCAGAGTCGCAACACTCGCAACTATTTGTGGGGACGCAATGTAATTGATTTATCGCCGGTTCCGTTTTAATGTGATTCATTTTGTGCTGACGGAATAAAATCAGGAGTTAATTATTTTTTATTGTCACTGATTTACTGGTTAAGAGTTCATTGGATATTGGATGGATTTTTTTTACAATCCGCTAGATGACAACAAGTCAAAACAACATCAACGTTTTTCTAAACGTCTAAACTCTAAACTAAAAAATTAAATGAGAAATTGTATGAAATAACAATAACAACATAACATAATACTTTTTTGAAGTCAAATACCGCTCTTAATATCAGTTTTGCCGCATTTATAAATCTAAAATCTTGTTGCAATTACGATCAATGGAAAGTAACATTATTTTTGTGACGTTTTATTTTATTAACTGTACCGAATTATATATTTTTGACCTAGTCATCTACCCAATTAGGTATGTAATTTTCTTAGTTCATCTTTTTTATAAGGTCACCTTGTGGGTACCAGAGGGAAGAAGACGTAGAGGTAGACCAAGGAAGAGATGGCGGGATGACATCGAGAATTTCATAAGTGGATGGCAGCAAATTGCTCGGGATAGAGATAGATGGAGAGGAAAAGGGGAGGCCTATGCCCAGCAGTGGGACACAACATCAGGCTATTAACAAAAAAAAAACTTTTTTATAAAAAAATGGTAGGTAAAATGGTAGGAGTTCATTTCAAACCATGAACTCGCAAATCCTTTTTAAGCCATATACGAGCTTTTAAATTTCAAACAATTCACTTCCAGTGATTGAACAATATGAATGTGTCATATAAATTTATATTTCACTGTAAAAAGTTTTTCAATTACCTAGAACTAAACTTTTTATGTCCATGTGACGAATTTTAATTTTTAAATTTGTGATATTTGTTGTAAAAAATATGTGGCTGCCAATTCGAAAATTTAATTTAAATAAGGCTACTCCCACGTTGTATATAATTGAAAAAACTCACAAACCGACTTTACAAGCTAGTAAAGCAACAAATCATTGTTAAAAACGAGCAGCAGTAAATTGGAAAGTATTGCTTAACCAGTAGTTACAGTAAATTCCGTCCAAACTGCAACTTAAATCCAGCTTTATCCGTCGCCCGTTCAAAATAGAGGAACGATTCCAGTGGTTTCACCCCTTGCAATGTTTATAACTGTGACTCTACACACGGGCGCTAAGTTGGCATTAATAGGGATGACGACAGGGTCCGAAAAGTATGATTTTAATTCGTCCGTCTTTTAGATTATCCAAAAATAATGGTCCCGTATTTTTCATTTTACCGAAAAAGTAAAATTCACAAAGATGCGGAGCGTCAAAGTTCCGGGCTTGCGACGTCACACTTAAGTAAAACTCGTAACCAGCCGTGACGACACGCGAAATTTATATGCGCTGTATCTTTCTCAGTTTTGATTTCTCAGAGAAAAGAAAAAATACGTGTACAATATTGTTTAATAATCTAACCGATAGTTTAAAAATGTTTTTCCGTCGTAGGTACCTGTTGTTAACATACAATTTGGAGTATCAAACTATGGTTATGAACGAAAATAGTATGTGGCGTCTCCATACACGCCAACCTCTTTTGAACCTTTGTTGCGCATAAATATGGCTTAGACTTACAAGTAGTTAGCTCTCGTAGAAAAATCAGAACAAACAAAACATATATCGTGTGATTTATTATTTTAATATCAATTCATACAACTGTATTTATAAATACAAATAAATATATAGCAAAGCCAAGCATATATAAGTTGCTATAAGTAAAACACCGATTTTTCCTTTACCTGTTTAAAATAGATGAAAAACTTTAATAGTTGTACGCCATGAAATATTTATAGCAGTGCCTCTGCACACGAGCGTTAAGTTTTGGCAACATTTTTTAAGACTTGTTTGTACGTATGCTTTGTATTACAAAGACATATTGTAACAAACTGAGGTTACAAGTTATAATATATCAACAAATCATTGTTAAGAGAAAAAAACCTGATGATCAATTTCAGTGGCTTCAACTTCTTGCAATGTAATTGACAGTGACTACATTCAATCGCAAGATTCATCAACTATTATTTACAACTTTACACAACGATGACATGTTAGGTGTAACAAACAAAGCTTTCAAGCCAATAATTGTTATTCACATCAATTTATCCTTAGCCCTTTTAATTTTTTTTCCATGCCTTGTCGTGTCCATGAGACGTATTTTTGAAATCACTTGTCACATTACACACATTACGATCAATCTGTATTTTACGCGAGCAGTGAGTTGGAAAACTACACGTTTTGTGTTTCGCTGAGTCCCCAATGAAAAATAGCACTCTTGATCGTATTTTTGAAACCGTCGTGTCAGCGAAAAACAATATTGTTTTAAGCAGATAACATCGATAATATGTCAATGCTTTTCAAAAAATTCGAACATGAATAAAAAAGCAACGTGAAATGGAACGGATTTACCATCATTGGTTTCGATGACATATCTACGCTACAAATGTCAAAATTACGAGTGGTCAAGACCACTCGTTGCAAATCCTTCGCAAACTACCGATTCAAAAATGCGCCTGTTTGGAAACGCTCGCGCAAACCCTTCGTAATGTGACAAGTGATTTCAAAAATACGTCTCCATGTCGATTTGAATTATCGCGCGAATGCGCGTCATTCTAAACGACCATGTGTCACATGGCTTAGAACGTCGCAAGGCATTTCTCGCAAGAACCAGTTGAGAATCTACCAAATAGTTTTCTCACATATCTTACCTTGAAAACAATAAAGCATTGGATCAAATACCTAAGTTCTATTGAAACGAAGTTAGATAGGTTTACTATCTATGCGATAGATTTTATTTCATTCTGGTGTAGATGAAAAGAAAGAAAATAGAACTAAAATATACCTTTATCTTTAATCAGCTGGTTAACTACCAGCTGATTTTTTTCCCTCGCAGATCGTAAACTCTGATCAAATCAATAGACGAGATTCTGAATTATGTGAATTAGCGTTGTGTTTAGCAAACCTTTTCTATTTTTTAAATTCATAACTTCTTTAGGCGTGTTGGGCATGCAAGAAAAGCATTTTCGACATGGCAAAAAAACCATTGAACTCGCGAAACTGCTAAGAATATAGTGCACTATTTTGTATACAACATGTTTGTCTACATTCAAGAGCCAAGCTCTTGTCGGTGTCATTGTGTAGATAAAGACGCACACATCATCATTTGAGCGTATTTTCGGTTGCATCTTCAGCGGCACCGCTTCAGAGCCTGGGGTCCGCTGCCTAACCTAGGTAATTGGATTTGAGGTTACGGGTTTTTACACACAGCGACTGCCGTCTGACCTCCGCAACCCAAAGGGTAGACCAAAACCAATCCTTGGATAGGTTTGAGCAAATGCTAGATGGCGTTCGGTACCCACAGTTTATACGTGCCTTCCGAAACACAGAATCAAGTTTATTTTAAGATAATCAGGTGATTCAAGCCTGCAATATCCTAACCAGACTGGAAACAACTTTTCACAAAGTTGGATTCGAACCCAAGACCTCCAGGTCACAAGGTGAACGCCTTCACCTCTGGACAACGGTGGCAGTAAAAAAGAGACGTACACAAATAGAAATAAAAAATAAATTAATATAGGCCAAATAAACAAAGACCAAAGACAATATATATAAAAGTATAGGTACAACATACTTAAGTTAGACCGTAATATAAATCTAAAGATTAACTCCATATCCCACAAGCTTTTTAGTGGCGTTTAGGTTTTGTGCACTGTTTTCAACTGACTTCCAAAAAGGAGGAAGTTATCGATTCGTCGTGATATTTTTTATGTATATCTATGAAGACGCCTGAACCGATTTGGAAAATCCTTTTTTTGTTCGAAAGGTTTCAGGTGGTCCCATAGTCCATAGTCCCAATGTTATAAAAATCTGTTGTGTAGTGTAAGAGTGAAGTCGGTTTTCAGTTTTGAAAAATTATTTTTATGTTCAGTTTAGTTTAGTAGCCTTTGCTTTTACGGCCCTAGGCTCTGTCTGTCTCGTCGGAAATAAAGACGTGATAATGTGATGTCATCATTATCATCAGGTCTTTTTGTCTCCACTGCAGGAGTATGACCCTCTCTGTACTACCAGAGCCACACTTGGCCAATGCGCAGCTAAAGGACTTTGCCAACACTCTCTTCGCTGGCCAGACGGGTTGGAGAGGAGATTTGTTTAGCTTGTATTCCCTAAGTCGCCTTTTATGACATCCACGGGAAGACAGTTCTATTCTACTCTGTCGGAAACCACACGGCGTGTACAATGTTATGTACCTGTAATGTATACATATACAAGTTAATTGAATTGCAACAAAAAATACAATAAACATAAAATGGCACTCAAAGCCGCAGTTGACCAATGCAAAATGATTACCTACGAGTATCCCGCGCAAATTACAGGGTTAAACGAAAATAAAGAGCATACCCGAAATTAAATTCATAAATATTAGCAGGATAATAATAACTCACTGTGGAATCCTCAGTGCAACGTGGCTCATGTACTCGTACACCGGTGTTTTTACTAAAACACGAGCATTTTGTGTTGTCACCCGCTAAAATATGCAAATTGCGGTTGGATACCTTAGTGACACTGCGCCAGATGTCATTTTTTAATTAGCACTCCTGTTTGAAGTCCTTTGTGGTCGACGGAATGTTAAGACCCGTTTTATAACGTAATAAAGGCAAGGAAAAAATATGAGTACTTTAATCCTTACTAAATATTATAAATGCCAAAGTGACTTTGTATATTTGTTTGTTTGTTACCACTTCACGCTTCAACCACTAAACCTATTTAGATGAAATTTGATACAGATATAGTTTGATACCCAGAGAAGGATATATGATAGTTTTTATCCCGAAACTCCCACGGGCAGCGAAACCCACGGGCACAACTAGTAAGATTATATTTTTATTTTAATTCCACAAAGAAAAAAAGAGGGGTGTTCGAAGTTTGACGTGTCAGTATCATCGTACAAAGCTCCTAAACGAATACAACGATTTCAATGTGTTTTTTTAATCTGAAGCATTGTCAGTCAAGATGGTTCTTAGCTATGTTCAATGGACATCGGTTCATCCGTTCAAAAAACATTAAGAATGAACGCTTGAAAGTCGGACGTTTTTCAATTTTTCTGAAAAATTAACTTTTCTCTTTCTGCTTGTCGGTCGAGAGAATGGACAATCATGTTTGTAGGTAGTAAAGTATTCTGATTTTCTTCTCCTGTTTTTTTGTTTGTCTTAAAAGCTGACTAAATATAGATTATTCTTAGCTATGTTTCATGGAAATAAGTTCAAAAGACATGAGGGGCGAACGCTTGTAATTTGTTTTTTACTTTTAAACCTACATTTTTGTATGTGTATAGACTAAAACCTGGATCTCAGATCTAAACAAAATAGAATACAGTACCCTAAACCATTATCCATTCTCTCTTGGAATATTCTCTTACAGCGCACGGAAACGTTGTATGAAATATTCATCGACTATCTCTTCTCATCTTCGTGGCAGTGATGGGAAAACGAATGGGAGACGGGGAAAAGCGAGGTTTCGATCGTGATCCATTGATTTAATATTGAGTTGATTTACTAGGGTAGAATTCGTATAATAAACCTGTCTCGAGTACTTGATACAATTCAGAAGTTATACAACTTCTAAATTCCGTACACAAGAATCTGCTTTGTACTAACTTAACGATACTATATTCTATAACAAATAGATATACAAGATAAACATCCAATAATCAGGACAATTTGATAAAAAAACATTTTTCAACTTGCCCTGACCGGGGATCGAACCCGAAACCTCTAGGTGGCGGACTAGCATGGTGACCACTACGCCACGGAGGTCGTCAAATTAGGGGCAAACGTCGATAACATAGCCCAGCGAGTTTGCGTATTGATGGAGATACATGGTGCGAAAAACTTATAGAAATAGCAAAACAAATACATTTTCTGCTCTAAATTAAAAGCCCGCAGTAGACATTAACTTGACAATAATTTAAATTGCGTCATAGTCAGCGCTTGTTTGTGACAAGCAAACGAACGCCGCAATTTTAATTCTTCCCTCGTACTTTGCGAGTTTGAAGCTGGACGCGGGGTATCTTGTTTGTTTCAAACAAATACTCTGTCGGTTATAGCAGTTGTTGGTAATGATTCCACTTTGCCGTGTGGTTTCTGGCAGAGTAGAATAGGGCCACTCCAAGTCCTCCCGTAGATGTCGTAGAAGGCGACTTAGTATAAGCTAAACAAATCTTATAGAACATCAATGGGACCTCTCTAACCCGTCTGGCCAACGAGGAGAATGTAGGCCAAATTCTCTGGCTGCTCTGGCCAAGTATGGCTCTGGTAGTACAGAGAGGGTCGTGTTCCTGCAGTGGAGACAAAAAGATCAATGATGATGATGATTCCACTATTTGACATAAATAGGTCAGGATTTTTATTGTAGTGTGTCAGTGTTAGGAATGCAGAATGCTCTCGGTTATAGGCAGAAGTTGTTGCTATCTTAGTGATAGCAAGTTTTTTTTTTCGTCATGACTACAGGATCACGGCCTTCTCTGTACTACCAGAGCTATACTTAGCCAAAGCAACAAGTTCTTGCTTATAATTTCACTAAATTAATATTATATTATGTTTTCCTCATGTAAAAAAAAAAACATGTTTTAAACTTTGTTTGTATATTAAAAATTTTCAATGGTTTTGTAAAGCCAAAATAAATAATTAAGACACATGAAACAAGCCCAAACTTGATGAACTTGCGTCGTTTTATTTTTGAGTTCCATTGACTACTTTCCGTCTTCGTGATCAGGCCCTAAACATCGTCTACCAAAAAGTGCTCTTCAAGACAAATCAAACGAGTCCTTCTCAAGTGGTTTGTTGTTTTATACCTTACTATTTAACTTAATTCAGTCGAATATCTCCCGACTCCATCATCAGAACAGGTTATTAACTTCATAATATTAATTGTCATCCGATTTGTACCAGTGTGCAAAAATTCAGCTCAATCGGTTGATGGTAACTGGTTTAAATTTGAGGTAAAAGATTTGACCTTACCTTTTATGTTTATACAAGATACATTGCAAGAAATAACATTTAGGCGTGTATTTTTTTAATCAATATAAAATTTCTTCTTGACACACTAGCGTTATTTACAAGAAAATATTTTTCCTAGGTAATATTTGGGTCTTCTAAAGACGTACTTCTAGACAGACGCGTAGTAAAACTCTCTAATTTATTGTACTTCCATTTCAACTCATAAATTTCTCTAGATCCCTTTTTAATAGCTATTTAAATTACTAGATTTCCATTGAGACCGGCTTCTGTTATTTATACCTACCTACTTTATGCTCGAATATAATTAAAATAAAGGCAATTATATTATGCTCGAGATATTTCATTAGTTCTGCCTTCGCTTAATTACTTCCAAGTTGAATTTGAGATGAAAATAAGGTGTCTTGGTTTTGAATCTAACTTACAATATAGGTTATTAATATATATAAAAATATTTGAAGCGTATACTTGTATTGTATATTTTGATATGTAAAAACCAGTAACCTCGTTATATCATCTAGGCTAGGTAGCGGACCCTGGGCTCCAAAGCATTACCGCTGAGGATGCATTCGGGAATCCGCTCGGTTGATGATGTTGACTTTTATATTTTTTATATGTTTTTTTTAACATACCTATAAAAACACTAAAGATTTAACATTTCCATTTTTGCTGGGTTTTCGTACTTTCTGTTGACATTGTGCTGCATAACTCAAAAGGGAATGGTTTATTATAGTACACAATACGCAAAAATAATTTAAGTCTTCTTTTACAACACTATAGGTAGAATGATTGTCCGTGCTTAACAGCTTAACGATGCACTTTCCTACTACATGATATCTAGTGACAGTATGAACGTTCCGAAGCACAGAAGAGATCAAGAGTACCTACTGCTACTAATAGGGGCATATGCCATGCCGCATCACTTCAGCCCGCATCTAGCAAAGCTTTATCATCATCATCAGGTATTTTTGTCGTCACTGCAGAAACACGACCCTTTCTGTACTACCAGAGCCATACTTGGTCAAAGCAAAGCTTCATCGTTTAGTATATTGACGAGTTCCGTGACGTTGTGACCACGTTAGTTAGCTAGTAACTATGCTAGTCAGCTAACTCCGAGGTTCCGTGTTCAATTCCCGACCAGGGCAAAAGTTAGAAAATGGCCTTTTTTTAAATTGTTTTGGGTCTTTATATGTATTTGATATAGAATATAGTATCGTTGAGTTAGTATCCCATAATACATGTCTCAAACTTTACTTTGGGGCTGTCTCAATAAATGTGATTTGTCTTTATATATTTTTATTTTAAACGTTAATTCTTCAAGTATACTACGGTAACAAAAGCAAAAATATAATAGAATATAAATAACGGCCAAAGAACTTTCCGCATTTAATATCAGGTAGATTTTCAGAGGAAAACGTAATACGATAAGTGTACAATTCTACTTATTCTTTCAGTTCGACGTAAAATGCGAAAAATCAAATGATCTTATATCTCATTCTGAGAATTCGTATCACGAGAAGGTTCTATAAATAAAATCACTCTTATGCATTACAACAAAAATTTCATATTACGTACGAGGAAGATTCTGGGTAATAATTTTAATTCCCTTTATGTATGCACAACGCCTGAGCTTAGTAATGAGGCTTTTCAAAAATATTGGACCCTAGATGGCAGCACAGTGACGTCAGCTGTTATTGGATACATTTGATAAAGCGAAAGAACCTGTCAACTGATGGTCCAATTACAAGAGTCGATTGAATACGTTGTTGGTATAACTACCACTGCTGGACATATATATATATTCAATTTTTTAGTAACATTTAAGTCATTCTTTGAAAGTGATTGCTTAATGATTTATAAGCTGCTTATAAAAAGTCTTATTTATCATGACACATACATATTTTTGAAAAACCCTCATTATGTAAAATCACACTCAAATTTATCGCAATTTTGTCACTATTGTGAATGAATGAATGTATTTACACAAAATGCAATTTCTTTCTGTTGACTGTATACATGAAGGAAACTCAACTCCGTAAAGAAAGATGTTCTTTAGGCAAAAAATATTCTAAAAAATAATCTTGTTTACTTTTCCTTCACTTTATTTATCAAGCTCGTTTCGTAAAGCTTAAACCTCCATCCATTTACCTATATTCCTAAATTGCTTTCTTTGCCGACAGTACAGATAGGGTCTGCAGTAAATGAGATTTGTGCTAGACGCGCGGCTTTGATCTCGAACCCTTGTCTTTGTGGTTTACACGATAAATACTAGGTTATCAGGAATGGGATTTGTAAAAAAGACTATTTGGTGATAAAATTTACAAAATTTGGCATGATCAAATATGTATCACACTACCTTACCCTAGACCAAACTTCACTTTTCCATACAAACGTAGTCTACGTTTTATTTCCAAACGACACGCCCGATTTCGGCAAAATTTTGTCAAGGGTAATAATTGGTTTCTTATGGTAAAAATATGAACTCAAAATGAAATATAGGGTGTTATATTATTTTTAACCATCAGTATGGGTCACTTCTACACCCTTATATTATCTTTCCAGTTCATAATTTTACAGTCGGAAACCAATTATTAGCCTAGATAATGGCAATTTTTTTTTAAATTACAAATTATGCCGAAATCTGACGTGTGGTTTTAAAATAAGACGTAGACTACGTTTGTATGGGAAAGTCTAGGGTAAGGGGATTCTTAAGCGAATTTTTTTAATAGTGTGAGTGTATGTTTGTTAGGTACTTCTTCACGCGCAAACGGCTGGATGAATTTTGATATTTGCTTTGCATCAGGATGCTGACACCCTGGATTTTCAAATAGGGCGCGGGTAACATCACGGGGTGCAGCTAGTAACCTATAAAGTAAGGATTTTAGGACGTATAGTTTTCAACAAGTTAATTTATATAATCATTATCAAAGTTCTTGCTGTAAAATATACCACCCCATGAAACATACGTCTTCTTTTAATGCAAAATATAAAATAGGTATAACTAACCATTGTAACCAACCGGTGTGTTGACATTAATCCTTGCTGCTAATACAATTGCGTACATAATTTTCTTGATTCATCTGTTTAGTTAAAATTAAGAAATTTCAAGCTCTTTTCCTTTTTGTTGTTTTAAAAATTCGCATTATTTGCACTTTAAAGGTTATAGCTGAAAATAAGCGAGTTGCAGCTCTCTTACTTAACGATAGTAATTTTTTTTACTATCGCTAAGCCGTCGGTCCCGGTCACTGTCTTTGACATTGGTCGTTACCTAAAAACCATGTCAGAGGCATTTAAGGCGGTTTAAAAACTCTGACACTAGTGTTAGTCCCTAACACACACGATAAGAAGAAGAAGTAAAAGTTAATTTCACTCTATAATTCGAATTCTCCACTGAACATAGAATAGGTCCAACATTGCCATTTTGTAAGCTAATTTTTAAGAGATGTCGAGGAAATAGTTTTAGAACAATTCACGAAATGAACATTTTGCGCTTCCGTCTAACATCGATAAAAGGCAATCCAAACTAAATTCTCATTATTTTTGTTCTATTAAACTTTATGCGTCTTCAGATTCGTTCGTTTCATCTCGAAGTTGGTCATACTTTTCATTCCGTACCTGAAATGAGAGGCGTTCAACTTTTCTAATTTACCAATCCAACTTATACATTCCGATTGCGAGGGAACGTGTCGATAATTAAAATCGTTAAAACGTTTATTGGATACTCGCGGATTCTTAATTCCCCTTTTTGAAGATTAACTTTTGCATTGTTTGAAGTATAATTCGCTTTATTATCGCTGAGAGTTTTATTGCCTCTAAGAAACTGGAGATTTTTTGCGTCTTCCATTTAAATTGGAAGGTTTTATGGTGCTGATTTGATTTGTAGCCAAATGTAAAGGAAACCTAATAGCTTAGAAAAAAGCTTAGTACCTGCCACTTAAATAATAATAAAAGCCAGAGAAAAATAAAAAAGGGTGCTGTGCACATATAGGTAAGCAATCGGTCTGGAAGAGATATACGCTTTAAGCGATAAGACCACCCTTTGTACTTATTTAATGTAAAATTATTTCATCGTGTTACTTTTTTCTTTTTGGTGTACAATAAACAGTTATCTCTCTATCTATATTTTATTAATTCCTAATTAAAAACTACATTTTGGTAACTATTATGGTGAAAATTTTTATTATTGTCATTATATAAATCTTTGGGAGAAGCCATGTCGATGATGTTGATGAAGGTAAGAATATAATCCATAAATAATGGTGATAGGTGCCTTAACCACACACGTTACTTGTAACAACAAAACTGCAAAGGATAAAGTTTCAAACTATGTTAGTGACATGCTTTTAACTAACAGGCCACCTGCTGCTAAGAAGTACAACCTAAATAAAGTAACTTGCTTAGGGATTTAAGTTTATTAAGTCACGTAACTTAGATCATTTAGCAAGAATCAGTGTACGAATATTGTGATATGAATAAGCAACTTTTGATATTTAGAAACTAGATTTCTAAAGATGTAATAAAAAAATTGAATTGAAATAGGTAAATTAACGACAATGATAAAACAAAAAACCCAAATATGTAGACCACTATCGGAGAAAAAAAAAGTGATCTGATCTGATTATGAGAAAATTTTAGGAAGTATCATCATCATTTCAGCCGCATAACGTCCACTGCTGGCCATAATCTTTTCCCTAAGATTTCCAAAATGACTAATCTAGTAGGAGGCATCAACATGCTTAAATTTGTAATGTTTGTGTTCCTTGGAAAATTTTACCAGTAGGAACAAATGCCTCGTTGAAACATAGTCTATACTCAATACCTTATGCGTGTAAATAACCTTTTTTTAAATCTGTGATATTTTGCAGATTAGTATTAAAAATATTTGTTATTAATCATTGAATTCGTACTGAAATAACATAGTATTTAAGTCTATTACTTCGGTATTTTACAAAAATTGTCGTTACATCATCAGGTCTCTTTAGTCTCCACCGCAGGAGCACGACCCTCTCTGTACTAACAAAGCCATACTTGGCCAGAGCAGCCAGAGGATTTGGCCTACACTCTCCTCGCTGGTCTGACGGGTTGGAGAGGTCTCATTGATGTTTATAAGCTTTGTTTAACTTGTATTTTCTAAGTCGCCTTCTACGACATCCACGGGAAGACTTACAGTGGTCCTATTCTACTTTGCCGGAAACCACACGGAAAATTGTCGTTACGAATCATTTCAATCATCGCATATCAGTTGTTTTTGCAAATAAAAGCCACTACGGTATCCAACACAAACTACTATCATGAAGCCATTAACTAAAAGTTTATGATAACGCCTGTATTTCACAGAATGTTAACAAACTCATTGACTATCTGTAAAAATGAGGGTTTTTAAAAATATAGGACAAAAATATGGCAGCACAGTGACCTTAGGTCCTTTAAGCTGCTGTTATGGAATATATTTGACGAGACAAAAGAACCTGTTAACTGATGGTGCATGACAACAGTCGATAAGACACTGGGCTGCTACATGGTAGTCACATATTTTTGAAAGCGCTTATTGCTTGAAATATAAAGTTTCATCAGGATAGCTCTATACGTAAGGAACTAAAGCTCGGGTTTTTAGCGAGAAAATATTACAGACCTGACTTTAATACTACGGATAAAAAAGACTATAGATGAAAACTATAGAATTCTTGTCGTGTGGTTACTGGCAGAGTAGAAAAGGGCCTCTCGATGTTTTCCCGTGGATGTCGTAGAAGGCGACTTAGGAAATACGAGTTCATAAACATCAATGAGGCCTCTCCAACCCGTCTCGTCGACCAGCGTGGAGTGTGACTGTGTAGGCCAAAGCCCTTTGGCTGTTCTGGTAGTACAGAGAGGGTCGTACTCCTGCAGTGGAGACAAAAAGACATGATAACTTACATTGAAGAAATACTTGTTGTTTGTCCAAAATAATAATGGGTAGATGACTAATTTACTTTTGTACAAAGGGACACAAACAGCTACAAAATCAAGTAATAACTTTAAAAAATATTTAACAAAACGAGCCTTTGTCTATAACAATGACCTAAAAAGGTTAAAGTACTCAAGACGAATCAATCGAGCCCGAATTCAGTAGAGTTATGTTGTTTTATCACAGAAATGCCATGACCACCTTCCTTCCATCATCTGATCAGCTCCATGTCATAATAATATTGCAATGTCACGCGATTTACGTACGTGCAAAATAACAGTTCAATGGGAAAAAGGGAAGTGGGTCTTTAACTTGCAAGAGTTGATTACAGACAGACAGACAAAATAAAAGCTGGTAAAAATGATACATGAATCTTAGATGTGATGACGTAACTTGTCAGAAATAGGTCGTAGGTCACCGTCGGCTCGTAAACAATACTCTGTTTACAGCGTTTATGTCGACGTCAACGCTGATTTTCCTTGACGTTTGTTCATGAATAAGATATTCGTGCTTTTTCTGAGCAGGAAAAATCTTTTAAATTTTGTATCAGATCCACCTTTCACCATAACTGTAATGAGATTGTGACTTATCTGTTATTACGAGTAGATATGAAAAATATGGAGCATTTTCGTTTTTTTCCCTTAGGGATTCCTGTCATGCCATATAAAAAGTAGAAATCCTTAAGCTATGTTAGATGCCTTATAGTAGCTTTAACAATCTGACAGTATAGTAATCTAGAACTGCCTCCGTGGTGTAGTGGTTAGAGCGTTCGGCTCATGCCTGGAGGTCGCGGGTTCGATTCCCGGCGGGGGCAACGACTTTGTGTTGTTGTCCTAGTTTGGTCAGGACATTGCAGGCTGATCACCTGATTGTCTGATAAGTAAGATGATCCGTGCTTCGGAGGGCACGTTAAGCCGTCGGTCCCGGTCACTGTCTTTGACATTGGTCGTTACCTAAAACCATGTCAGAGGCCTTTAAGGCGGTTTAAAAACTCTGACACTAGTGTTAGTCACTAACACACACGATAAGAAAGAAGTATAGTAATAATAGTTTTGGCCACTTATTGCTCTTACAGATGAACAATAGTATGCCCGTGACATCTGTCGCGCAACCATCGGCGACAGTTGGCGACCATCGCGCGATATTCTTGACAGTTCGTGATAGTAGGCGATGGCCCGCGATTGTCTGTGACGGACCATCGCCGACGGTCACTCTGATGTCGCAGGCATAATGTCACTCGTCTGTTAGAGCCCTTAACGCGAAATATATGATAAGGACGGAATTAGTGCAAGGATCCTAAACTTTATGTGCAACAAGACAAAGCTGTTAAGATTTTTCTTCTTTTTCCTATGTTAATAGAAATACAAAAAAATACGAAAACAAGCCTTTTGCTGCGGGCACTACATTTTAACGCTTACTATTATGTGATAAAATGATAAGATACATACTCGTACTTCACGTTTCAATGTTTTAATACCTAATATAGTTATAAATACCTACCTATATCCTATATAATCCTATATTAAGGTCTAAAATTCAAAACAAAATCAAAAGCCCTATCGATGTCGTAAAATAACAAAAATAAAATTTCAGCGGGGAAATTTCGGAACTTTGGTGTAATCTCGTATCGGGTGAGATCTGATAAAATATTAACGCGATATATTTTCATAAATTCCGGGTCTCGTCCCAATGTAATCTGGATCTCGACGGCGCAATAAAAAGTGATTATAAACTCTGTGTTTTTTTTGCTGACTCAATTTTTATTAATAACTCTATATAACATTTTATAGGAAATTTTAGGCATTAAAGATGCAGTTCTAAAATACTCAATCCAACTAAATTATGAATTGAGAAATGGAGAAAAAATACCATAAGTTACGCGTACCTAAATAATAGGTTTTTGTCACTTACTATCAGATCAGATATCTTATAATCTCTATACGAGGAGCATGCCTAAAGTAATTAGATACTATTTGAAAGAGATTTGAGAGCAAGGAAGATGCACTAGCTGCCTACAATTTCGAAATTACCGAGGTATCTGGAAAAAGTGGTCAGAGGTATGTTTAAACGCATGAAAAAGTATACATACTCAGGGTGAATACTTTGCAAATATAGATATTGTTATTAAATAATTACATAATATTATAATTTCCGAGTATCTAGTTTTTTGGCATACCCCTCGTACCTGTACTTATCGAATAACGTGAACACATGAAAACAAAAGTAGGTACTGTAGACAAAAAGTACCTCGAACAGCTGACGGTCAAGCACGAGGAACGTTGGAGAAACCGAACTGGACAAAAGTACGCGAGATTCTCTAAAAAAAATAACTGATGTGACTAGATGTAGTTCAACGTTCACAGTCAAGAGAAACTTTATCCCACCGTAGATTTAAATACTACGCAGGTTTTTTACTACACAACCGTTTATAAATGATCAATCCATAACGTTTTGATATGTGTCAAAAATAATAAAATTATATATGTGTAAAAACAATAAAATTATCATTAAAACAACACCGTGACCCCACGAAATGAAATTCCCAACTCGACGAATAATTCATTCATGCACAGATATTTCCCGAACTATGGTATAAGTTTGGGCGAAACATGTTAACAACAAAATTAGTGAACAATTCGAAACGCCCAAATTGTTACGGAGGTCTATTTTGAACCACTTTGAAATAGTAATAGTAAATAGTCATGAGAGTTTGATAGCAGTTGGTGATACTAGTAAGATAATTTAGTAAAAGCTAAGACACTAGCCGGAGAAGCCAGTGTGTGTACTTTTATCATCATCATTATCAGGTTTTTTAGTCTCCAATGCAGAAGCATGACCCTCTCTCTACTGCTATAGCCATACTTGGTCAGAGCAGCCAGAGGACTTGGCCTACACTCTCCACGTTGGCCAGACGGGTTGAAGAGGTCTCATTGATGATTATAAGCTTTGTTAAGCTTGTATATCCTTAATCGCCTTCTACAACATCAATGGGAGAACTTGGAGTGGCCCTACTCTTCTCTGCCAGAAACCACACGGCAAAACTTAAACTTTCGATACACTGTGTTAATCACAGTATATGGCTTTACAAATGAGTTACTGCCATTGATTTTATTCATATTAATATGCGATGATTGAAATGTTTCACGCGGATTGTGCCATTCCATGAAATATCAAAATGATAAACAAATGTTATTTCGTTTCGAATTCAATGATTATTCATGATTGACTGTCCTTCTTAATTTGCAGCATTATACATCAGCGTTTTAATCAAAGTTTTTTAGTGTTTTTTTTTTATAAATCGGTCCGTAATACTTTTTTACTAAGTGACATCTCTACTCTAGTTTGTGGACCCCAACGAACGGACGTCGGCGTCCTGGAAAACCTAGGCGTGGATAGCGTAACGACTTAGATGCCTACTCAAAGGAATAGCAGGCAAAAGCGAGACACAGAGAGAAATGGAGAGCCGAGAAGGAGGACTTTGCCCAACAGTCGGATCTAGTGGGCTATAAATAATAATACTCTAGTTTAAAATCTTAAGTGAGCTGGAATGGTGACTGTCAACACTCTTCTTGCTCTTCTTAAAAAAAGGGACAAAAACCCAACGAAACAATCAATTCCAGATTTCAAACTACAGAGATGTAAAAGAGTTAGGTTTGGACAGGGACTGGACTGGACTTCCATCTCGGAAGGGATTGATTACTCCATAGACAAGAATTTAGCTCTTTTATATGAAGATGATTTGCTAATAGAATGAAAAGCTTGTTAGCCCAAACTCCCTTTTAACATGAGTAACTCTTTGAATGTTTTACATAGACCTCTCCCAAGATTTTCCAAAACGACCGATTGGAAAGGGCCTACGTCCAGTATTTTCGTTTTTAGGGATCCGTACCCAAAGGGTAAAAACGGGACCCTATTACTAAGACTTCGCTGTCTGTCCGTCTATCCGTCTGTCGGTCACCAGGCTGTACCTCAAGAACCGCGATAGCTAACTAATATCTCTTTTCATCTTTTCTTTTTACTGACTACTTTTTATTTACTTTCCTTATGTTCGTATGTACCAATTTTATAGTTTATGCATTTTATATTACTTTATTGTTCGTTTATATGTTATAGTATGTATGTATCCTATTATTTTATTGTATACTTGTATTTTTCTACACTGTAATACTCTAACTGCGCCAACTCCCCCACATCTTTTATAGTCTGTTTTACCCAAAGGTTGACTGGAAGAAATCACTTTAGTGATAAGCCGCCTTTGTACCTACTATATTTCAAATGTACTATTGATTATTGTCATACTTAGTGGGTGCAATAAAGAAATTTTATCTTATCTTATAGCTAGACAGTTGTAATTTTTACAAATTATGTATTTCTGTTGCAGCTCTAACAACAAATACTAATATAAACAAAATAAAATAAATATTTAAGCTGGCGCCCAGGTTCCCATACAACAAACGCGATTTTTTATCGATAATGGTACGGAACCCTCAGTGCGCTTGACCGGTAATTAATTCTTATTATTTCGTTATTTTTTACTCTATAAATTGATTCACACAATAGAAATCCACATTCTAGCTACGTGTAACCCGTACAGAGATTATACTCTAATTAAATTTCTAGACCTCTTCAATAAGTTTGTGAATACAGTTTTTGGTTACAACATCAAAAACGTTGTTTTTTTGCAAACAGTTTCTACCAAAATTAAAATCACCAACATTGAACAAGAACAACACAAAGAGCTTCTTATTTTTGACGAAAACAGAAGAAAAAAGTATTGTCAAGACAGCCCGCCCATTCCCGCAGAATAGGCCTATTTTCTTGTAAAATTCCCTACTTAATCTCCTGGCAAAATTCTAACTGTGGCCATAATGGAGTAACTTACTTATTAAATGTAGTCAGAATTTGTGTCCCTTGGAGCGGCGCCAGTTTTTCTTACCTGCAACAATCTGAATACATTTGGTGAAATACGGACAAGTTTAAGCAGTACATTATATTTTTAATTTTAAAAATTATGGCTAGGAACGTACTAGTGTTGTGATTTACATATATACTTGTATGAGTATTGAAGATTCTTCCCATCGTTTAAGCCCCATGGAGTTGGACATAAGAAGATCTTCTCCAAATTTTACTCTACCTTAAATCTACCTTGGACAGACACAGATGGAAGAAAATGGGAGACCCTGTCCAGCAATTGGATGAAACAGGCTATTTAAATAAAAAATATAACTTGATCAAGTCGTCTGACCACTTTGTAGGTTCTATGCTGTGCTTACCAAAAATATACAACCAAAAACTCTCTGATATTATGCATCTACGAGTACCAACCAATCAGTGACTTTTGACCTATGGATTTCCTCATTTCTGTCTATCGATTCGATCTCCAAGGAAAACACTGAACATAAGTCAGTGAAGCAGCTGTTTTAAGCCTGTTTTACCATCGTATACTTATCTCTACTTATTTCTTTCTTTTTAAGTATTAAGCCGTTTATGTCCCATTGTTAGGCAAAGGCTTCCTTGTTGTTTCCAGGTATTTTAACTTAAACTACTTCTTTCCAATCGTTGTCAAACACAAACAGGTCGTTACTCCATCTCATTTTAGGCCATCCCCTTGATCGTTTCCCTTGTCCTGGAATCCACATGATCGTTATGTAGACCCATCTATCCCGCACCAACACCATTTCAATCTGGCACTCTTCCTTCCCACGTCGATCACTTGGTTAATTTGTATCGTCATCATCAGGTCTTTTTGTCTCCACTGCAAGAGCACGACCCTCTCTGTACTACCAGAGTCATACTTAGCCAGAGCAGCCAGAGGACTTTAGAGTAAACATTTCAGGGAAATAATAATTTTAGAGAAACGCATTTTAAGTAGTTTTAAAAGTGCAACAATATACTTTACTGAACTTTTATTACCTACTTTTAAATTTTTGCATTGTGGCGTGTAATGTTCGAGCGCTTCGCGTGTAAATTACATTTTCGCGTCGTCCCGACACTTCATACTTTAACAAGAGGCTGCTGCGGGGAAACCTTTTAACGATTTTTATTTCTTTCAGTCTTGAACCTAACACATTTAGTTTGAGCACATAATTCTTTCATACTGGTCTGGACGAAAAGAAAACGTGGAATTAACCAGTTATTACTCTTTTAAAACAGATCGTAAAAGCTGATCTAAGTAATGAGCAAGAATCTGAATTTAGAAAAAGGCAAGCAGCTAGCAATCCTTCACCATTTTTACTATCTTTTTCATCTTTACGGATATCATCACGATATCTGTATTATATTAAGTACCTAGGTTGTTACAAATATTGAGTGTCGTAGAACACTTGGTTGGAACAAAGTGACAAAAATTGAAGCCTATAATAAAAATTCACAAAAAATTCGTGACGGAAAATCCTCACACTTTTTTCGCCTAGCCCCCCATCCGCCAAATCCGTACCATCAGAAAAGGAACTTCCTTCCAAAAAGTATACCACATATCAAAAATTTTTGCATAGCGGCGTGCAGTTTTCAAGCACTCCGCGTGTAAATAACATTTTCGCGTCGTCCCGACTCTTCATACTTTTAACACGAGACTGCTGGGAGGAAACCTTTTGTAAATTTCTTTCTTTCTGATTTTATAATTTCTTTCTCTTTAATTTTGAGAAATGAACTTTTATTTACGGCATTCTTGTTTTATTTTTGTTAAAATTAGGTTAAATAGTGTAAAGAAAATAGTGTTTTTCGCATTCACAGTTTTAACACTCTTAAAAATATATGGCAATTTTGTCTCACTAACGCCAGAAAGTCACTCTCGGGTTTACTACAACTCACTGCAACGATCGTAAACCCATGCATTTGCTTGCTTGCTTTTTATGTAAGTGGCCAACCAGCAGTGTCAAATTTTTAAGGCTGCCTAAAGGCATCTGACTCGCTTAACGACTGCCGTACAATGATGACAGCCGGGACCAACGACTTATACGGAGGAGTTCGAGAAATGTTTATGCCGATTGTGGTCACCCATCCTCGTTCGGACCACGCCTGGTGTCGCTCTACTTGCTAAAGTACTGGTAATAATAACTCCCGCCAATGCACATGCATATACAATGCAGAGATATTCTTTAAACAATATAAATAATTATTATCCCCTCTGAAAGGTTCTTGATCAAATTCGGAGCTGTTTCTGAGGATTCCTGTGATTATACTGAATCGTGTAACATTTTCTATGAAAGCTAGTAAATAAATATACAATAATTCACCACACTTTTATTATCTATTTAAAATGTTGCACAGTAGCGTAGAGTGAAAATTACATTTTCTCGTTCCGACACTTCGTACTTTGATACGGGCTGCAAGGGGAAACCATTTTAAACACTTGTCTCTTGTCAAAGAATGAATTAATGGTTAAAATATGGCAAAGGACTCAGCCAGCTCAATGTTGAGGGTTTGAAACAGCATTTTACAACTGTATTTCTAAACTTACTTGTGAATTCAAACTAATGATGTCTGTGTTTCACGTTAGTTTTAATCAAAAAACTTTATTCTGGTTTGCTACAATTTCAAATACATGTAATCATGTAAATTACTTTTTTATAATATACATTTTACTCACATATAATTACATATTTAATCACCTACTAAATGGTAAATAGGCCTTGCAGGTAAAAATAAATATAACAGACAAATCACAGATTGAGCTAGCCCTAAAGTAAGTTCGAGACTTATGTTCTATACTAACTCAACGATACTATATTTTATAACAAATACACATTAAGATAAACATCTAAGACCCAATCTGAAAACTATCATTTTCCATCTTGACCTGACCGGGGATTGAACTCGGGACCTACGGTGACAGCACGGTATTTATTTATTTAAATTAAAGTTACTGATTTTGATGGCCTTTTTACCAACATGTCCACATAGTTAAAAAACTTGTAAAAACCAATATCTCAAAGTATATAGCCGACATTTTCACGTGCCAAATGCTCAAGTCTGAATATAAGCCAAAACTTGGCGCCGTCTATTTGTATGAAGACTCTTCATACTAAACTTGGTCCGGAGGCTTATTCCATTATTTAATTTAGCTCCGAATTGAATAATAATATTGTGTTATCTTACAATTGAATATTGGAGTTGGGATTCAATAAAGCAAATCGCTAAGTCTTTGAATGGAACGAGGCCGATTAATCATTAACGTATTTATAAACGGGACTTAGAAGGAAATTTTTGGTTCGAGTAACATCTTTCGTGGTTACAAAGAGACTATTTAAAAAAAAACCGATAGTGGTTGAATCGGTAAAGGAAATTTTGTTCAACCGTCAAGTTGTTTTTTTTTTTTTGAGAAAATATTTTGATAAATTAATTTCTCTTGCATTTCGTTATTCTTTTTTCAATATTCTTTTGCCTTCTTTACTTCTTTTTAACACATTTATGCACAGGTTTTTCTCTTCACCAACATTCTTTTAATTTTATTCTTGGGAACCTTACCTATTTTTGGCGTTCCTATTTCACAAATTTTTATATTGGAGAATATAATTAAAAAATATATATAAGAATATAATTACTATTATCGGTTTTACTATCTTCAAAACATTAATATCGGAAAGTGCACCTTAATAAGATAAACCTTTACTGATGGTTTGTTCAATACTAAAATCTTTAAGAGTAGTAGCTATTTGTAAGAGTCAATTTACTTCAGCAAGCATTTGAGGTACAAAGTGTTTTTGTGTCTGAGCACTAACATCGTTAGTAGAATAGAAAACCAATAATGTTAATAAGTGCTCTATTCTAGTGGCCATAAAATTATATGGAGTCGGTGACCTGTATGTTATTATAACAGAAAAGGTGACTTCTACGAAAACGTTTGCCTTAACTTTGTCCCCACATTGTCTTATATTTCGGAGCCAAATATGAATGTTCGTAAAGTAAACACTTAACTAATGATAACACATATAATACACGCAATTTGCCGAAACGTTTATTTCACCTTAAATAAGATACCTATTATAATATTATTATATATATAAAAGTAATTTCTGAAAAACATTGTTATTGAATACCTAAGTACAGTATAGAAGTTATAGAAATGTAGGGATGATAATTTTATTCCCAAGTAATTTTTCGATGTTTGACTACTAACAATAACTTAAAGTGTTTTCGGTCCATCGGTTAGATTGTTTAAAAATAATGCACACGTATTTTTTCTTTTCACTGAAAAACATAAAATATGAAGATACAGCGCATTTAATTTTCATATGACGTCACGGTTAATTACGATTTTTACATAGCGGTAAGCGGGGCCGCAAGCCCCCACTCTGCAAGAACTTGATGCTCCGTAGCTTTGTGCAAATTTACTTTTTTGATAAACTGAAAAATATATGTCCAATAATTTTTCATAAGCTAAATGACGAACTAATTATAATAAATCTTTTCTGACCCTGTAATCCTGTAACCTTATTGTTCACATAATTATAACCATTACAGGTAAACATCTAATTATATATTTTGACGTATATTCGATCACCAAGCCTCTCAATGCATGCCAATGTTTACTTACGTACTATTTGGAACTGAAACATTATTATGAGCTCAAAACAATAGACCAAAATAACTTTGGCCGAGAAATAGGGATGCAGCAAAAATACATTTTTTGGCACATCAGATAGATTATTAAGAAGTATGGTATACTTTTCTCATATTAGCAAATAATGACAAAGGCACATATAAATTTCGCGTGACGTCACGATCAACAACGATTTTTAACCAAAGGTGACGTAAATCACAACCACTCCGAAACTTAAAGCGCTGGATCGTTGTAAATTTTTACTACTTTAGTGAACGAACAAATATGGATCCTTTATTTAATATCTGAATTATCTAGTTGACAGACTAAATAAAATACCTAATACATTTTTTACTCAGTCCACATCCCTACTGTTTATCACAAAACCGTTTTTCATTGCTCTGTTCAAAAAGAAATGCACTTCGACGAGTAACGTTTGGCCGAAAGCCTGTTTTTGTTTTAACAGTTGCACAATTTTTTCCGTTAGACAATAACACCGTTGATTCCTTACCTTACCAGCAAAATGACATAAAGAACAATTGGTATGATTTTTTGAGAGTTTTTCTCAAAAAATCATACCAATTGTTCTATTCTAAAATTGTTCTATTCTAAAATTAGATCAACAATCGATCGATCATAATGCCAAATCAGGTCGGAACACACGAATGACACAGTTGTACCATCACATAGGTCATCATTAGATAAGTTAGATTATCTGCGCCACATCTATTGTTTAACACAAAACCGTTTTTCATAGCTCTGTTCAGAAAATTACACTTTGACCGAGAGCACCGCTTCCCTTTTAACGACTGTACAATTTTTTCTTCTCCAAGTAACTGTTAGACAGAGACAGCGTTGATCCATTACGTGTTACCAGCAAAATAACATAAAGAACAATTTGCATGATTTTTTGAGATCAACAATTCTAAAATTAGATCAACATTTCTAAAATTAGATCAACAATCGATCGATCATAATGCCAAATCAGGTCGGAACACACGAATGACACAGTTGTCCCATCACATAGGTCATTAAGTCAACGTGTCTGTGTGATAGATCGGCCTACTTTGTCGGAGTTGATTGATGTGCGATGGGAGAAACCCTTTGTCTTTACAGTTGTAATAGATATACAGTAGGGCAAGTACATTTAGTTTGCGTTTACATCAAGAACAACGTAGGATTTAATCAATGATTTTTTAACAGCATCACAATATTATCATCTCGCTAATCCGCCTATGAGAGGTTTTGAGTTCGATCCCCAGCCAAAGCAAGTTGGAAAATAGCCTTTTGAAATCGTCCTGGGTCTTGGGTGTTTATCTATATATTTATTAATTATATAAGCTGGTATCGTTGATTTAGTATTCCAGAATACAAGTTTAAGCTTACTTTGGGCTAGCTCAATCTGTGTGATTTGTCCCTAAATATTTATTTATATAATTTGAATAATGTAGTACTTACAAAAAGTATTTTTTTGGTCAATTTACGATAAATTTATCAATGACACTGATATTTTTACAATTATTTTAGAGCAAAAGCTACAAACTATTAGCTTTACGGAACGACCACTGCTGGTTAGATACGCCGAAAGAAACCCAGTTCAGTATAATATGTATATGATGCTCATTTATAACAAGATATACTTTAATTTGTAATATGGATTTAAGATGTCCGTAATAAATATTTTTATTATTTATTTATTTATTAGTGTCATCATTTCAGCCGCATAACGTCCACTGCTGGACTTAGATCTTACCCAAAGATTTCCAAAATGACCGATGAAGAGCGGCCTGCATCCAGCGCTTTCCAACGACCCTGGTCAGGTCATCTGACCACCTTTTAGGTGGGTCCCTACACTTTGCTTATTATTATAGGGCGTTACAATACAGATTTACACATAAACTTAGTATACACGGAAAAAAAAAACCACTTTACTACAAGAATGTATATTAGTTGATCAAGTTTTGTTGATATTACAATAACTATGTTATTACCACAGATTTATTTGTTTCCTCAAAGATTTGATTAATTTCTAATACTATGTATTTGTAGTCCGTAAGATATTCTAATTCATACTCCACCGACAAGAGCATAGCTCTTAAATAATATAGATAGAAGATATTCTAGTTGACGTAATATGTAGTGCTAACATATTATATAGTAGTAGAATATATGTAAATTTGTTGAATATAATTGTACTAAACAGTTTGTAAAGCAAACTAAATGAACCGTTACCTATACAACGGTAACAGTAGGCGCCGAGTGACCGTAGCGCCCCCGAAAAGTAATACTATTTTGTGACGTTCTAAATAACTAATTTTTGACCGAGTCATCTACCCAGTAAATGATTGAAAGATTGTTTACAATGTATAAAGTTCCAGTTTAAATGTTTATATTAATAAAGACAAAAGGAAAAACAATCCACATCCTCCAAAAATGATTCTTCATTCCAGACAACAAACGATTGATTGTGCCTCGTTTAACAATTTAGATGTACCTAATAAACTGTACGTAACAGTTCATTAGGGCCATCTAAATTGTTTAGGCATAACGATCACATGTTGCCAATAAAATTTATTGTATAGAAAAACAACGTCAAATGGGACACGAAGAGAGCTTGTGGTTCAAGTCAAAAGAAAAAGCGTGACACGTTTACTATTGTTTAGTTTTTTTACATACCCAGTATCAATCTCAGAATCAAGATAATTTTAACGACACTTTTCAAGCTTAAATCCATTAAGGGGATACTTTAATTCTTTGGGCTCCAGACTATTTTATAAACTACTGTTTAAAGTGATAACGTAAAGCTTTTCTTCATATGAGCCAAAAGTGACCGTTTTTCGCAAATGTGCGTAGAAAAGCTTCACGAACTTACTTTAAACAGCAATGGACGCCGAAAAATACAGGCTGTAGAGCGTCTCTTAGAAGATACGTAAATGAATTTAAAAATATAACCCTCCTTTTGACGCAGTCAGGTCAAAAGTTTAAACAACAATAAATTCTTAGAGACTGTGTATTTGTACAAGTCTTTTTTCAGTTTTAAGTATAGTGGTTAACTGTTAACGGTCTCATTTTATCGAGTATACATTAAAGTGTATCTTATGTATCTATTACCTGAAAGAGATAGCAGTGCGATAAGGCCGCCGTTTGTATATTTAACTTTGTCTCCGTACATACTTATGTGTGTCATTTGATTAATAGTGCGCAGTAAAAAGTAAAATAAAGAAATAAGCGTGTCGCATTTTTAACAAAAGACGCAAAAGTCGTATAAAGGACAACTTTGTAGAAGGTATAGTTGTAGCATGTTCGTAGATAATCGTACTTTCGTAGTAAGACTTCTAGAATTTTTCTCAAAACATGCTCGGAAAAGTACGCACTATTGTAGTAAAGAGAAGGCACCAAGTTTGTTATTCTTGGCTGAAAGGAATGAAAATAGTGATGGCTTGCTAGCCGCATCGCCTATGAACATTCTATCGATTCTCTATTATAAACGATCTGCATACGGATAAGAAGCAGCTGGTGCATTGTATGCTTTTTCTTTTCTCCTATACCAGCCTGGAAGCACTTTAAAAGAATAGAAAAAGATCTATAAAGTCGGTACTACAGGGATTAATTTAAAATCACTATCCGCTTATCTCCTATAACTCATAACGACTCACGTGACACGAGCTAGTAGAATGATGGATGCGCACACATTTCCTTCAAAAAAAGTTGATTGATACCTGCTTTCGTTGGAATGTATTGGCTGCGTATTTATCACATATGTTTGTTTAACACTGCGAACGTTATAAATCGCTTGCTCCTTTATTTATTTACAGCGCAATCATTGGTTTAGGAATAGAATTCGCGTTGAGCCTAGATTGGAAAAGGCATACAAAATGGACGTTTGCGTAATTGATATTTATTACTGAAGTATATACACAGAGTGTTTTCTTTGTAATGTGTATAATACTGATTATATTTCAAACATTAGCTGTTGCCCGCGACTTCGTCAGCATGGATGTTTATGAGCACCGACATTAAAGTGAATCGACACTACGCAATGTATCGCACATTTATAATAAAATATTTAATATAAATATGACAACCTCTGTGGCATATCTACGCAACGCTACCATGCTAGTCCACAACTCGGAGGTACCGGGTTCGATTCCCGACCAGGGCAAGTTGGATTAATTTTGTTGTATGCGAATCATGTTAATATGCGAGAATCCATCACTGCGCTAAAAGTGGCCTTTGAATCATGTGGCTCTGGGCTTTATTTGTTTGTTTTAACTCTTTATTGCACATTTAAATATAAACAAGTTATAAAACATATCTGTCTGTAAGACAGACGTCTGCTCTATTACTGATACATACGTGATGTACTCCAACACGTCTGGCCAGCGTGGAGAGTGTAGGCCAAGTCCTCTGACTGCTCTGGCCAAGTATGGCTCTAGTAGTACAGACAGGGTCGTGCTCCTGCAGTGGAGACTAAAAAGACCTGATGATGATGACGTCATGTAACTTTGTAGTAAAAACTAGCACAGTTAAAATAACCGGCCAAGTGCAAGTCGGACTCGTGTACGAAAGCTTCCTAATCATTATGTTAAAAAAACACGTTTGTTGCATGGCCCCCCTAAAATATTTATTCTTTTTTAGTATTTGTTGTTATGGCGTCATCAGAAATACATCATTTGTGAAAATTTCAATTGTCTATTACGGTTCATGAGATACACCCTGGTCAAACAGACTAAGGACAATGGAGTTTTAGTAATAGGGTCCGGTTTTAAACCTTTAGGTACGGAACCCTAAAAAGATTTTCCTGTATATCGTCGTGGCACTGGAGACAAATCCCAGCTTATACTTAGCAATGCTAATATTTAACCCAGACGTGACCAAATGCAAATCTGGATATTTTAATATGTTAAATACAATTTTATCTTTGCGGAATTAATCCTGTTATTTCTGAGCACTTCTGAAAGGACTGCAAAAATAAGGAGCTACTAAATTTATAATTAAAATCTTTGATGTTTATATCAGGTTCTTATGGATAATATTTTTTCGAAAAAAAAATTTTTTCCTTTGGTTAGGTTTGTAGCTAATGTTTGTCCGTCTGTCTATGTTTCTATCTGAGGCATCGTAGCTCTCAAAAGTTCCCTTGCTGTGGTTCTAAGCTATGTTTCATGAAAATCGGTTAAGCTCTTTAAAAGTTATTGGGGGTTTACGTCTGAAACTCAGGGTTCTTAATTTACCTGGCACTTATTAGTTTTTTTCATTATAGATAATTCCACTTAACATTGCTTGGAAAATATAGTTTCGCCACTTATCACTAGATGGTCAGAGATCTGAACTAAGGGCTCCTACAGACGATTCGAGCGATATCATGCCCGCGACACGCGACACCTGTCGCCCGTCTGTTTCAGCCCTAATAGCAATGAAACTTTTCATCTGAATCCAATTTCCGTTTGTTACAATACCCCAATTTATTAGTTGGGTATAACAACCTGTAATATTGATAATTTACAACCTATTGTTTTATTAAAACATGGACACAAAACCATGAACTAGCAAATACCTTTTGAATTATTGAGCAGTTCCCTATAAGTTGGGGAATTACATAGTTGAACATTCCGAAATACAAACTCAATTGTATGGACATTTATTGAATGAGCAAAATGGGGCGCAACCAACGCGATTGGCGGGTTCTTTTTACCTGGCTATAGCAAAACCAAAAGGATGAGTGATGATTTTTGCAAACTATATAACCTGTTGTCTGTGCAAAACACCAGACACAATAGTAAAACAATGCATGTCGACCGGATTCCGGTCTGCTCACAGAAGACAGGGTATGCAAGTATGTATGTAAATATATATGTTAATCATAAATGGCTGCGAGCTTAGATCAATTGGATAATCAATACTTTTTAGGAAAAAAAATCTTGTATTAGATTTATTTAAAGTATATCTTCTAGAATAAGTGTGTGCCTTCATGGCGCACACTTATTCAAGACTAGCCGAAGCTTAGATAAAAAAAAATGATAGTCATAAAAAAATAATCATAGCTTCGTGGTAACACATACACCGTCAATGGAAGGTCTTTTAGATTCTCAACCAAGTGATAATAACAACTTCGACTTGTTTACTCTTTGTCAGTGTCACTCGTGATGTTGCCGTCCGTATCGATTTGATATTGTGGCATAATTGATAATTGTCCAGAATAGTCAAAATTATATAAAACACGACCACATTTTCTACCCCGACCACTTCTTCTATTTCGGGTAAACGATTTCTTCAAATTGACGTATGGCACGTTGTAAATTATTTTTCGTTTGTGTGCTTTTTACAGATCTACCTATACTGCAAGAACCAACGAGGTTTACTCTTTCAATGAATAAACCTTTTTGCATGACATATCTATGGGTTTTTTCAGTGCGTCCCGACATTTTGCGGCCCGCCCAAGTATATCCTGAGCTCTCTATTAATCGAGTCTAATTATAGTCCCTGGATAATTTTACTTTTGGGGAAGTCCGTTAAGGGTTGTCGAAAACACGAAATTGGCTGATCATTTTTAATGCGATCTGTCGTCCCTCCGAGAATTTTTGACAAAAATTAACATTGATCTGTTGATTCAAAATGGGATGGATTTTTTTCTGGTTAAAACAAATACTATTATCAATATAAACATTTTTCTGTGAAAAATATATTTAATTAAAATATTTGCGGTTGCTGCTGCTGCAAATATTTTTTCCTGTAAATATTGCAATTATCAGTTTTTTTCACGATAATATATATTAATATATGCATTATTTAAGGTCTAACAAAATATACTGAAACTATATTAAGAATGAATTTAGTACATTATCATCATCATAACAGCCTCAGGAAGTCCACTGCTGGGCATAGGCCTGAATTTAGTCCATGATACTGAACAACTTTTTCCAAGGAACTTATATCGAGACATGACTCCCATGCTGGCCTGGGAAAAAACTTAGAATGTACCAGCTGCTTCTCTTCCCACGCAGGTTGTAAAAGCCGATCGAGGGAATGGGCAAAAATGCAAATCATGTTAACAGGCGATGCGGCTAGCAACCCAATTTAGTCCATGATACTGAACAACTTTTTCCAAGGAACTTATATCGAGACATGACTCCCATGCTGGCCTGGGAAAAAACTTAGAATGTACCAGCTGCTTCTCTTCCCACGCAGATTGTAAAAGCCGATCGAGGGAATGGGCAAAAATGCAAATCATGTTAACAGGCGATGCGGCTAGCAACCCATCACTGTATTGATTGCTTTTCCATCTTCTCGCCCACCATGACGCTGAAAGTGGCTTTTGGGTCTTGCGGCCCTGGGCTCTGCATAGAACCGCAAGACCCAAAATGCTCGTGTCTGCCCCATTAGGGATAAAGACGTGATAGTATGTATGTATGTATGAAAAATATTTTTTGGCTTTCCATATCAGATCAACCGATCGGTTAACATGTAGGGGAGGCCAAAAAATATTTTATATATGTTCCTTAGACAAAATTGTTCTGTGTTTTCATCATCATCATCATCATATCAGCCACAGAAAGTCCACTGCTGGACATAGGCCTTCCCCAAGGATTTCCAAAACTGTGTTTCTGTGTTCTCAGTTTATGTGTATTTTGTTAGACTGAACGTATTTGTTGAATCTATGAGTAAGTACGATAAGGTGTAATTGTGTTTTAGAACTTACATTTTACGTAGAATAACTTCTAAACATTTCACTACAAACCTCAGTGGTTTATGTTAATGTGTTGTAATTTTCTGTTGTACCTATTTTTGTAATATGTTAGTATAAATAAATAAATAAATAACAAACAAACGCTTCAACTTCCAAAGTACGGAAATTAAACTGTGCACTTGACGGAATCAAACTATGATTTCTACGAAGTAAATTCCGACATCTTAAGTCCTAAATACCGAGAACTTCTCGCTTGAGGGTCTTGTATAAGCTCTTCGGGACGCAGCCCTGTGTTTATAGATAAAACAGAAACTTCAAAGAGTATTAGTATGAAAATCGAATTAGGACGGTGGGTAGAATACATTATTTCAACGAATATGCTGGTCACACTGATGTTATATATTGTGAAGATATCGCAGAATATAGTAATTAGAAGGTTTAAAAAGTGTCTAACGTACTGACACGTTGTATTTTAAAAGCTTGAATGTGGTTCTGCTGCGTGGTTTCCTGCAGAGTAGAATAAGACCACTCCAAATCCTTCCGTGGATGTTGTAGAAGGTGACTTAGGAAATACAAACTAAACAAAGCTTATAAACATTAATGAGACCTCTCCAGACGGGTGGCCAGCGTGGAGCCCAAATCCTCTATCTGCTTTGGCCAAAGCGTGTCGTGCTCCTGCAGAAGAGATAAAAAGACCTGATGATGATAATGGTGATGAAAGGGTTTTGAGAGGGTACCTATGTCCTTCTCTTAGTATCAAACTCTGTTCATATTAAATTTCATCTAACGGGTTCTGTGGTTAAAGCTTAAAGTGGTAACAAACATGCAAACAAACAAGTATACAAACTCACTTTCTAATATTAGTAAGGATTTTGAGTCAAAATTTTTTAATGAAAGTGCCACATCTACATAATCTCTATCATAACGTTGGTCATGGACGCTTGCGTACAATTTATGGGGATCGATTGTAAAGGAAAAATTAGATTACGTGGTGATTGCCAGTCACAAAATTGACCTCGAAATAAGCAAATATTTGCAAACTCCAAAAAACTAAGGTTTGCACATTTTATGCCCGCGGCTGACTTCAAAAAAGGTTATCGTCAGAATATTTTTATATAAGTGTGTTTACCGATTATTGAAGATGCCGAAACTGATTTGGAAAATTCTTTTATAGTTTGAAAAACAAAAAATACTTGTTAAGCAGTCCCATATTTTTTTTATCAAAATCGGTTGTATAGTTTGGGGATGAAGTCGGTTTTTAGTTTTAAAAAATATTTTTTTAATATATTATTGTTGTCGTTGCACCTAATTGCAAAAAAAATGCCTATCAGGTCTCATTTAAATAAATAATAAAATAACTTGATAATTTTTGTTATTACTTTGAGTTATGTAATGTAATAGAATAAAAAACATTAAAGGCATATTTTGAACTTTAATCCCGGTTATTTATTTACTAGCCGAAGCCTGCGACTTCGTTCGCGTGAACTTCATGACTCCAGAAAACGCTCATCAGACTGTACAACTTTTGCTAAGGAGTCATTTTTATATTTCTTATAGTTTAGCTGGACCATGACGGTTCTGCATTTTGCGACCTGGGAAAGTACATAGGATAGTAATTAAGGGAGTGGAACTTTGTATGGGGAATTCTATTTTTCTATACAAAAGTAGACTTAAATACAAATTACGCAGAAGATAGTAATTAATACTGTCCAGTGATATGGGATTATATATGACTGGGTAATATTGTATAAGGTCCTTTTTCTATAAATATAAATACATGTAATCAGCCGCGTCAATGGAGCTAATCATCCCAGTTTCTTTGACGTAACGGGATTGATTGCGTCATCATTGGTATAAATATATACTTTCTGGTTCTGTATTAAATATTATTTATTAATAATATTGTGGTGGATGAACTTCATTATGAATAAGTTTTCTTGTAACAAAGGCATATTTCGCTTTTTGTGAGGGCATTAGTTTATAATAAATTGTGGTTGAACTTTAAATCTGATAAAAAATAAACAATATAATATAAGCATCAGTAGCAGTCCCCGTTCCCGTCATTTGGCTGTCTGCTATAGCGAGAGAAAGCGACGGAACGCTTTTGCATGCCTAGGTTAGGTCAACCCATTTCATCCCCATACGGATTGCATTTTGTAAAATTCTTACTTATTTACCGTCAGGAGTACTCCTGCAAAGTTTCTAATAAAATGGTCTAATCTTGTTTCTCCATACAAACTTTGTACCCCCATTTCAACCCTTTAGAGGGTGAATTTTTAAAAATCCATTTTTAGTGAACCTTAGGATCTTTTAAGGAACTTATGTGCCAAATTTGGTGTCTCTAGACCCAGCGGCTTGGCCTCTACATTAATACATCAGTCAATCATATTTGCCTTTTATTCGTATAAATAGAAAGAAAGAAAGAAATAAAATTTGTGTATTTTGGTAAACACTACATAAAAATTAAAAACAAATTTTACAACAGAAAACTTATAAGTCTACCAAACATGGTCTCCGCTCAGCATAAAGTCGCGGTGTGAGCCGCGACGCTGGTCTTCCGCGGACGCCATTTAAATTAAAACATGAAAAAGTAATAAAATAAACAAAAGTCAATGTTTTCTACCCATCTTAAAATGTAGTAGGTATATAGTACGGAAAAAAGAAAAGAAAAAGAAGGGCATATTTAGGTAAATATTAAAATTGTGACAATAGCTTTTAAATAATAATGATAAATGATTTGATGACGTTAGTTAAATAATGCAGCTTTAAGATTTTTGGCTAAGTAGTAAATGGGATTTTAATTAATTTTTAAAAGTTTTAACAGTTAATGAATTTCGTATAGGGTGTGGAAATATTGTTCCAACATTTGGTCGCAGCAAATCTAAGACTACCACGAAATGCGGCGGTTTTGTGTGTAGGACAGATAAGACGAAGATAGATAGATAGATTGCCCACTCACTTTACGTCAGCATGTCATAGTTTTATCTAAAAATGTTGCAAATACAAAGTCAAATCGTAATAAATTTAAGCAAAAATTGAAGTATTTAAAAAAGTTTTTAAAATAGAACAAATTGGTCACAATAAAAATTTAAATTAAAGTTAAATTAAATAAATAAAAGTAACTGCCGTACGTACACTTTTATATCAAATTATTGTTTTATTTTAAGTAAGTACTTTATATCACCGCGTCATATTGTAACGCAAAAATGTCCGGAACAATACCTACAACACCGAAGCATACTTACAAAGCGAAATCGCAATAAGAAGAAATTCGATTATATGCGTGACTGAAGTTCGGTTCTCAAAAACCCTAGAGAACGAACCCTATCGGCTCCGTAGAAGCCACTGGATAGGGAAAATGAGGGAAATATACGGCAGTGGTGGCTCACGTGGCTGTCTGCAAGTTTTCGTGTTTGAGTTTTAGCTGTCTGCAAGTTTTCGTGTTTGAGTTTTAGCTGTCTGCAAGTTTTCGTGTTTGAGTTTTAGCTGTCTGCAAGTTTTCGTGTTTGAGTTTTAGCTGTCTGCAAGTTTTCGTGTTTGAGTTTTAGCTGTCTGCAAGTTTTCGTGTTTGAGTTTTGGCTATTGACAGTTTGTCTGAATATACAAACCGACTTTAGTGAAATATTCCGATGGAAACTCTATCTTTGCAATAAATAAACAAATATATACGAAGATATCACAAATTGAGTTAGCCCCAAAGTAAGTTCGAGATTTGCGTTATGGGATATCAACGAGACTATATTTTATAGATCATTAACCTAGCCTTTTGAACATGTATTTTTTTCTTTTTGTACATTTGTTCCTTTACTAAGAGATAATTCGATTATATGCGTAACTGGAGATCAGCTCACGAATCCTATCGAATCCGTAGATGACACAAGATAAGGAAAATGAAGAAAATACACGGAAAACGTGGCTCACGTGACTACAGTTGTCTATCTATGTCTTTACAATGTTACGGTTTTGCCTGTTCACAGTAATTCTGACTACACAAACAGACTGACAAAAAATATTGCTATTGATGTATCTTTGCAATAAAATCGCTTTTGTACATTTTGTTTTTTTGTACCGACTTACTTTTTTCCTTTATAAAAAAAATGGACGCCACATTGTAAAGCGCGTCTTAGCGAGGGTATTCTTGGAACTGAATCTAAATTATTTAAATGGCTATTAAAAAAACAGTTTTTAATAATATATGTAACAATAACTTTTAAAAGTATGCAACAAAATTCTACACTTTTTTACGACAGTTAAAATAATTTAGAAATAACGTGAGTTGAGACAACTAAATAATTGAACACGGCTTTGCTCACGTAGTAAAGTTGAAAAATGCCCACTAGTTTCGATTGGTTTAGACGATCATCCTCAGGGCGAGTAGTAGGAAGAGCGGCGACCCGAAGGATTTTGTTGAGGACAGCGAAACCGTCAAGCCATCGCTCTTCCTAACACTCGCTCATATCTGTTAGTACGCATATTACTTTAAAAAGTACAATTTAAATCTTAAATACACAACATAGAATAAACTACCAAACATTAATTATAATACTCTAAAATTCAGGTCATAAAATGTCGTGAACCTAGCCCAAAAATCGTCTATAAACCGTGTCGAAAACTCAATTAAAATTGAAAGGCCAACTATAAAGTCCGATGTTTAATTTTAATAATGGCTGTAGCCCGAGATTGATAACCTTTATGGCTTAATATTTCTCTTGAGAGCCTAGAACGAAATATCTGTATTACTGAAACACGTAAAATTTAATATGCTTTTGCTTGCGGTAGGACAAAGTGCTTCTTATAGATTTATTTTCATTACATCCTAATATTTTGTTATCATTATCATCAGGTCTTTTTTTTAGTCTCTACTGCAGGAGCACGGCCCTCTCTGTACTAAGTACTAGAGCCATATTTGGTCAGAGCAGCCAGAGGATTTAAGCCTACACTTTCAACGTTAATGTGAATTATCATCATCATCATTATCAGGTCATTTAGTTTTCACTGTAGGAGCACGACCCTCTCTGAACTGCTAGAGCCAAATTTGGTCAGAGCAGCCAGAGGATTTTAGTCTACACTCTCAACGCTGGCCAGACGGGTTGGAGAGGTCTCTCAACGAGACCTCTATGTCTAATGTTTATAAGCTTTGTTTAGCTTGTATTTCCTAAGTCGCCTTCTACGACATCCATGGGAGGACAGACTATTCTACTCCTCCGGAAATTACATGGCTTAATAAAAAAAAGTTAAACGTGAGTTTTTGATTATTAATATCTACTCAGTTCAGTAAACAAACATTACAATGTTACAATAAAAACAAAACGTTAAAATAAAACACTTCTGTATTTTTTTTCCAATGCAAATTTTCTTAAATCCTCAAACAAACATAAAAAATGTTGTTTAAAAATAATGATAGAATTGCATCCGTACCTGAGCTCGTTTGTTGACTCAAGCCGAGTCTATTTATTCAGTCTCAGCGTAATCTAACTGAGATGCATCCACTCAACATTCCAAATATACGAGTATCTCTTTTAAACCAAACGTTGGTCGCTTCTCGCTATATTTCATGAGAAAGTTTTGTACGACGGCATGTAAAATGAATTCACAAAGTGGCAGATACGTCTATTTACTTAGATGGATTTGTATTCAATAGTTAATCGGGCAAGGTTATTTCTCTCAGGCTAGACTCAAGCCGAATTTATCTTAAATACATCCACTGCATCCAGTTTACATTCCAAGTATGTTCACCTTGTTTGCCTCTTTATTACTATCATCATAATCAGGTCTTTTTGTCTCCACGGCAGGAGCACGACCCTCTCTGTACTACCAGCGCCATACTTGGCCAGAGCAGTCAAAGACTTGCCTACACCCTCCTCACTGGCCAGACGGGTTGTAGAGGTCTCATTGATGTTTATAAGCTTTGTTTAGCTTGAATTTCCTAAGTTGCCTTCTACGACATCCACGGAAGAACTTGGAGTGGCCCTATTCTACTCTACCGGAGACCACACGGCGAGACACACACTTTATATCGTCTTCAAATTTCAAATGTATATAATATCTATGAAAATATACCGAAATGATTTTAAGGGTGAATTCAGTCCGTAATAGTGAACAACTTTCTCCAAGGAAAAAATTTCAAAATAAGAAAAATAATTTTTTGCTTTAGACTGATTAATTAACTTGTATGAGAGGCCAAAAATTAAGTACTTTTCATATTTCGACTTGTGTTCCTTGGGGAAAGTTGTTCAGTATCATTGACTGAATATACCTTTAAAATTCAGTATATTTTGTTAGACCTTATATGTTGAGTACTGTACTTATTTAAAAACCGTCATTTTATTTATATTTTTAATAGGATTTTTAATGCAAATTTTAAATAAAAACCTTTAAAAATAGCACAATCTGAAAAGAAATCTAAAACTATGGTAACTTAGTCGGCTCCACAACCGATTAACAAGTTTCACGTTCAATCTAACATTGCCATAAATATGGTGCGCGCTGTCCTCAACCGAGTACGGACCACGGACTATTAACGCCCCGGAACTTGTCCCTCCTAACGAGCCACTCCGTTTTCCTGTGCTCGTGAGATGTAAAGATAATGGAAAAACCAGGAAAGGACAAAAAAGTCCTCCTAATAAAGCGACACGTGACGTGACTGCTGGTTAAATCGGAACCTTTTTTATTTACGTTAGTACAACTTTGGACGGTTTTGGAGCTAAAAATAGCGCTCTTACGCGCAGAGCAACGTAGTTGGACCGTTTCAATATGCTTACGTTTATTTTTATTTGATACTAGCCGACGACCGTGACTTCGCCTGCGCAGTATCTTTTTAAAATGTAACCTATGTGTTATTCTGACGATATATTATTGTAAAGTTTCATTAAAATCCATTCAGTAGTTTTTACGTGAAAGAGTGACAAACATCCATACATCCATACTTACAAACTTTCGCGTTTATAATATTAGTAGGATCCATAACTATGGTAACTAAGTCTATTCCACGTCCGATTAACAAGTTTCACGTTAAATCTAACATTGCCATAAATATGGTGCGCACTGTCCTCAACCGAGTACGGACCACGGACTATTAACGCCCCGGAACTTGTCCCTCCTAACGAGCCACTCCGTTCCCCTGAGCTCATGAGATGTAAAGATAATGGAAAAACCAGGAAAGGACAAAAAAGTCCTCCTAATAAAGCGACACGTGACGTAACCGCTGGTTAAATCGGAACCTTTTTTATTTACGTTAGTACAACTTTGGACGGTATTGGAGATGAAAATAGCGCTCTTACGCGCAGAGAGACGTAGTTGGACCTTTTAATTCTAACCTTTTTTTAATTTGAAAAATAAAGTTATTTATTTTATTTTATCAATCTTTATTGTTCCAAAGTACAAATATACTTTTAACAAATGTTAAATTTTATGTAAAAGTTATCTTTTTTATAAATATACGTACTTTAATGGCATTGGTTTCGGACATCAGAAAGGAATGTTACATAATACTCGTTTATTTAACCTGTTGTCTGTTCACAGACCGGAATCCGGTCGACATGCATTGTTTTACTATTCTGCTTGCTGACAACAGGATATCAAAAATTGCAACACTATACAAAATATGAATTTTTGAATGGGTTAATTAGTGATTATGGCGTCACCAATTTGTTTTTTTTGTTGTCTTTGTCATAAATGCGGTTCCTTGTTAAATTTAGTTCAAATGGTTTCCGCAATATGACGCTTCTTATTACTTACTAGCCGAAGCCCGCGACTTCGTTCGCGTGGACTTTATGTCTCTGGAAAATGCTCATTAGGTTGAACAACTTTTACTAAGGCGGCATTTTTATATCTCTTATAGTTTAGCTGGACCATTATGGTTCTGCATCAGGCGTTCCATTTTCCAAAATCATTTATACCCTATATGTTGCCCAGGCTTAATAGCTATATAACAAAAAAAGTTTCATTCGAATCCGTCCAGTATTTCCGGAGATTAGCGTGTACAAACAGACAAAAAGACATACAGACATACAGACAAACAGACAAACAGACAAACAGACAGACATTTTTTAAAAAATTCTTACTCTATTACTACGTCTCCATCGCCCCCAATATTTTTTTTGGAAATATATTTAATGTACAGACACAGTTTTTTTACTGTTTTATTATATGTATAGATTTGTTAACCTTTATCAAGTACTAGAGGCAGCGCGCGGCTTCGCCCGCGTTAACCACACGTGTGAAGTCGTGGGCGTGATGCAATATAGCCTATAGCCTTCCTCGATAAACGACCTATCTAATACCGAAAGAATTTCTTAAATCGGACCAGTGGTTCCTGAGATTAGCGCGTTCAAACAAACAAACAAACAAACAAACAAACTCTTCAGCTTTATATATAAGTATGGATTCATGAAAATATGAAAATATGAAATATACCTTTATGAAAATACCAAAGTAAAATGTTTATCCAAACACGATTTTTACTACATCGGGATGTACATAAAACCGCTGAATCTGCGTAGAAATTGCTGGAATTTTACTCTCAAAACAAAAGGGAACACTGCGGCTTTCAAAGGGTAAGTACCCTGTATATACCTACCATTTCCAGCTACTTTTAACTACATACTTCTGCGACATGGTATTTCACCCCGATTGGTGTATTCGAGCGAGAGAAACTCACTAAATTGATTCTACTGGTGTACGCCAATATGGCTTTAAGCGTAGATACCTCAACATTATGTTAATATAAAACATAAATCTACACATACACATTGCCGTGATTTATAAGTATATTATACCAACTATGCCCGCGGGCTTCGCTCCCCGTAGGAATTTCTCAAAAAAACTATCCTATAACCTTCAAATCAAACTATATCCGTATCAAATTTCATCTCAAGTGTGAAGTGGTAACAAACAAACAAATATAAAAACTCACTTTCGTATTTATATCTAGCTGTACCCGCAGGCTTCGCTCCCCGTGGGAATTTCCTATGGGGTAAAGAGTACCCTTTGTCTTTTCCCGAGTCTCAAACTATATCCATACCAAATTTCATCCAAATCGGTTCAGTTGTTTAAGCGTGAAGAAGTAACAAACAAACAAATATACAAACTCACTTTCGCATTTATAATATTAGTAGGATATTAGTTGGATAAAGTGATATAGTGACTGCAAAGGCTGGGCCTGCATCACAGTTCACCAGTACTCTCAAAACTTAATGTGAATTTTGCGACTAGGAAACATAAAAGCATCACAACAGAATGCTCATACTCTACGAAACAGTATCAAAAACTTACAGACTATTGTATATTATGATGAACATTGGACATTGTAAGACAAATTCTCAACTGTGCAAAAATGCAATCAAACTTTGACTATATCGACATACATGTCTTTGGGTGCAACCGGGACGATAACGTGCAAACGAAATGAGTATTATTACTTTATTATAAGCACCAAGGCGAAAATTCATACTATATACACATGCTAAGGAGAATTTTGTTAAGTGTTACGCAAAAATATTACTCCAACAATATTATCTTAACCTAAAAACTGAACACACATCGTCGGATTGGCGGAATTGATTGCACAGACAGACCGATGGGCAGATCCATAGCCAGCAAACAAATGTGGGAAGCGGACGGCTGTGTTTAATCTCGTTCTTAACGTAATAAAACGCAAACATCATCAATTACCGAGAGTATAAAAATGTAACTGATGCTATGTATCTACCCCACAATATGAAGGTATGTCAGTTAATAAATAAGTGATGAGTGGATTCTGGCCTAGAATGACACTACTCCATCTCTTTCTCTAATTTTCCATTTAGATCCGACTAATGTACTCACCACAACCACAAGTATTTCGACAAATTATTGCACTCCCAATGATGGTTGAAGTCAAAAAGCTGATCGTAAAACCACAGTCAAATTACATTGTCTTTCTCACTTTTACTTTTCCAATTAAGATAAATTGAGGAGAACATAACTTAACATATTTGCTCGGTATTCAATATGTTCGGGTAATGCAATGACATATTTTATATTATCTTTGGAGTAAAAAAAGTAATTTATAGCACAGTGCAGAGAAGGGTGGTTAATTCAAGATCACGTTAAAATAGTATTGATTCTTCGTTTATTCATTTCAATATTTTTTATTTCTCTCTCTCTCTTTAACCTTCCTTCACCCACTGTTGAGAGAAGGTCTCCTCATATGCATGCCATTCTCTTCGGTTTTGAGCTTTTCTCATCCATTTCTTTCTCATTACTTGGGTTATGTCGTCGGCCCATCTTAACGCTGGTCTTCCTACGCTTCTATGGCCCTGTCTCGGTCTCCATTCCACTACTCTCGGACTCCATCGTCCATCCTCTCTCCGGCTTAAGTGGCCCGCCCACTTCCACTTTCTCTGGGCGACGATATGGACTATGTCTGGAAGTTTAGTACGCCTGCGAATCTCCGTGTTTCTCACTCTGTCCAGCACTGTAATTCCAAGCATAAATCTCTCCATTTTGCGTTGGGCCACCCGGAGGTCGTGGACCATCTGTCCATGTCTCTGCGCCATACGTCATCACGGGTAGTACACACATATTAAAGGCTCGTCGTTTGAGTGAAATGGGGATTTTGGTCCTGAAGATCGGATAGGTTACTAAATGCCGCCCAAACCAGCCTAATGCGTCGGTGGATTTCGTTCTCTTGTCCGTTCTTATTAAGAGACAATAGTTGGCCCAGATAGACATATTCTTCCACCCTTTCTATGTTCTTGTCCTCTATGTTGATGTGGTTTACTGATGGATCCTCGCACAAAAACTTTTTATTTACGGTAGTAAATTTGTATAGTATCAAATGATTATGTATGCTATTAAATAAATGGTGTCTACATATTATATGACTCCTGAGTATGCATGATTTGAGATAAAATACTGTATAAAACACTGCAAGCAAGTATTTTTGTCAAGAAATAAAATTAATAAAGATTAAAAGAAAGACAGATAATTGGAAAGACAAGGGGGAGGCCTTTGCCCAGCAGTGGGACATAATAAAAGGCTAGGAAAAAAAAGACACATCAACACGCTTTGAATTATATTTATAAGGTCAAAAATGCAATTTTTCGTTCCCACATTGAAAACAATAGTACATCTGCACTTACTCTATTTTGAACAAACAGGCAGATTAGACCTTCCATCCTACATTTTGGGTGTATCATGACAACCTACTGTGTTAGCCAAGTTCATGCGGTATTTCCTCGTTAGATACTGACGTCCAAAAAAGGAGGAGGTTATCTATTCGTCAGTCTTTTTTTTATGTGCTCACCAATCGGTGAGCACATAAAAAAAAGACTAAGACTTCATTAGAAGATTCAAAGAAGCTAAGACCGACTTAAAAAAAATTTGAGACTGGGACGCTTCGCTCGCTGAGTCAACGAAGCGCTCTTTATTTTAAAACGCAGCTTTTAAAAATTAGAATTGATGAAGAAAATACTCACATTTATTTTCCATAAACAAACAAGATAACTATTTTACGAAAATACCGTAACATTTTTTGCAAGAAAATTTATTTTTCGCCCGAGTGATACAATTCATCAATCGGATTTGCGCCAGGCCACAGGGATGAAAGATTGGTTATTTTGTCACTGTCTCGAGTATTATACGCATATTTATCATGGAATGGTTAAATGAAGTAAAGCAGAGCTGATGTATTGTGTTTACTGGACAAATGATGGGAGCTCATGGACAGACATAATGTTTGTTACTTTTTTTTTATTGAGCGAGAGAATTAAGCGCCTCGATGAGCCTAAAAATGCTTTTGTCTTTCTGTGTGTCTGTTCTTGCCTACTTACAGGTCACATTTTTTAACCGATCCTCGTGAAATTTTTAGGCAGTTTCGTCAGTTATATTTTTATAATATTGTTTTTATTTCAGTTCAGTATTTCATATTTTTTTCAAAATGGCGGAATTATGGGGGTTGAAAACGTAAAAAATAAACATATTTCAGCCATTTAGAAAAATGTTCAAAAATGACATATAACTTTTTTGTACTTTTCTATTCGATAAACTTCAAAGGGTCAGTATCTAAGGAGCTTTGCAAAATAGACTCGCGAGGTAATATTTAAATACCTAACCGTTATACATGTGGCTGTATAACTCGGTGGCTCGGCGGTAGTGCGCATTCCTAGCGCTTTCGCAAGTACAGCGACACCGCGCGTGGTCCGCACTTGGATGGGTGACCACAAGTGGCATAAAAAAATTCTCGAGCCCCTCCGTGCTTCGGAAGGCAATTAGAAGCCTTCGGTTCCCGCTGACATCATTGTGTGGCAGTCGGCAAGCTATGTCAGGTGCCCTGTGGCAGCCTGAAAAATCTGACACCAGTGTCGGTCATTTACACACGAAAACAAAGAAAAAAACATTTTCTAATTTATTTTTATCATATTGCACATCCCTATATTGGGTCGATAAGTGTTGTCCGTTAGGTACTTTTATTTCACAAAGAATGGATGCTATTTTTCAAAGTTTGCAGACCATTTTGCTTTTCATGTCACAATACCCCGCCCAGTATACGCAGGTTGGCTTACCTCGACGGTGTCATTGTGCCCATTCTGCTCACATGATATTGTGTGGCGTGAAGTTACATATATACCGGTATTCACTGAGCTATTTCAGATATAAGGTGGAACTTGCTTGTAAAAGACTAGTTCAGAAGCTGATTAAGAGATTTTTTCTTAGTAAGATATACCCCTGCGGCCACGTGGTTCGACAACGTTGTCCGACATATCGGACGACGAGGAATTTTGATTCCTTGCTGTCCGACATGTCGGACTATCAGGATTTTTTTATTCCACTTAGTTCCACATTTAAAATTCCACTTGTTTCGATCCGCGAACCACGAGGATTTTAAAAATTCCTCTTGGTTCGCCCCGCGAACCAGGCGGATCATTAAATTCCACTTGGTTCGACTGTCAAAACTATAGTAAAAATCAAATTTTAGTTGCATAGTCTTAAGCTAAGTGCTTTTAAATAAAAGTTAATGTTAGATATTCTTTCACAAAAAAAAACAATATGGTTTAATATCTTTCTTAACTTTGTTTTATGTATATGTATAGTACTTGCCAATTCTGTTTATTGTGTTTTCAAATTTTTATTATATTTTACTCAAAGCACCATATTACTCGATAGTTTCTCACATTCAGCAGATGTGATGTCTGATACGAACTAGATATAGTACAAACATTTCTATGAGTCAGTCATATTGTAACTAATGGCATTCACTACATTATATGTAGCCTTTCATAAAAAGTATCATTGAAGGGAAGATAGAAGGGAAAAGAGGACCAGACCGAGGCATAGCTGCATGAAACAGAAATAAGTGGCCAAGTGCGAGTTGGACTCGCGCACGAAGGGTTCCGTACCATTATCTATAAAAATCAAGGTTTTTGTATGGGAACCCCCCTTAAATCTTTATTTTATTTTTTATTATTAACACATTGCAGGACACTTACGGCTGTGGACGTAATTCAATTGTTATTTCTATTGTGTCTGGCCGAGTGTCCTGCAATGTGTTAAAATAAAAATACAACCGAGTATTTTGTGAATATTTCAACCGCCTACCTGTTGCCATTACTGATATCGAGCAAACAAGGGCAAAAAAAAAACGCGTTTGTTGTATGAAATTAACTTAAATATTTATTTTATTTTGTTTTTAGTGTTTGTTGTTATAGCGGCAATAGAAATACATAATTTGTGAAATTTTCAACAGTCTAGCTATAGCGGTTCTTGAGATATAGCCTGGTGACAGACAGACTGACAGACGGACAAACGGACAGACAGCGAAGTCTTAGTAATAGGGTACCGTTTTTACCCTTCGGGTACGGAATCCTAAAAAGAGAAAGTGTACGTCGTGACGTACGGACAAATAATACAACTAGTAGACAAGAAAGACTTAAAAAATAAGATTCATACTCTTAAGTATAGATGACTACCTGGTGCCCGGGACTTCGTCTACGCAGGATTATCACACAATATCTTTATAAATTGTAGCCTATGTGTTATTCTGATGTATAGCCTATATTATTGTAAAGTTTCATTAAAATCCATTTAAGTAGTTTTTACGTGAAAGAGTAACAAACATCCATCCATACTTACAATATTAGAGGAAGTAGGATGACGATGCCTCCTTATCTAGACTAAAATAACATATACATGCAAAGAGCCGTCATGGCAAGCTGGAAAAAGGCCTTTTTCAAATTGTCCTGGGTCTTGGATGTTAATCTTTATATGTATTTGTTATAAAATATAGTATCGTTGAGTTAGTATCCCATAATACAAGTCTCGAACTTACTTTGGGGCTAGCTCAATCTGTGTAATTTGTCCCTATATATTTATTTATTTATGGCTTTAATTCAGCCATAAATGACGGCTGTTCACGATGATGATACTGGCTAACGTTAGGTTTAGACCGTGCCAGTTTTCTATTACTTCAATAAAAGGTATGTAAGATGCAAGACACTTGCACCATCTAAATGGGCCTTTAATCATATGCAATCCCACCCTGTCCCGTCCAAGTTTACCTCAATTTGTCCCAGCTTAACCGTATGCACCGAGACTTGGTTTAATTTTCCACAGCGCTTGTACCCATTGTTTGTAATTATGCCCCTCACCTTTAATTAAATCGTTGGAGATAAATTTTCGTGTAACTCCTTGTAGACGGTGTACATAACATGTTTAATAACGCTGCAGTGCTGCAGAGTTATAGTGTAATTTCATGTTTCAACTAAACTTAGTACTAGCTAACGGCCGTGGTTCTGCCTGTATTTGATAATGAAAGTTGGTGACATATTGTTTGCGTTAGTTTCCCAGTAATTGTGTGCTGCAGCCTCGGAGGCAAGTTTAATAGTGTACACAATTGTTATAGGAAGTCTGTAGTGCCAGCTTGGACACGAAGTTGCGAGGAAGTGGTTTGCAGATAGCATTGCGTATCAAAAATATTATCAAGAATCAAATGTTTGTTTGGTAATAGGCTTTTGCAGGCACTTTTGTACGCGTCAATATATAAAACGTGGAAGAGACATACCCGTAATAAAAATTTGAACTGGTAAATAAATAAACCACTACAAATATGATAATGATAGTGTAATAAAACTCTTTCTGGTCACCGAGCAAGGATCACTTCTGCCCAACTTAACTGCACCGTCGGCAATAGAATAATTAAACAAATTCGGCGAACTGCCAACTTTAAGAAGACTTTAACATAACGACTGGCACACAGTCTAACTGTACTTTTTCGTTTCACATTATTTCCTGCAAGTCCAGGATTCAACGCATGGTTTAAATTTTGATCTTATGTTCTGAAACTCAGTTTTGTGTAAGTAAAAAATCTTTCATTACAAAGTCATAAATGGCGTTTTTTTTATTACTCACATAGGTTTGTCACAAACAGCTTCAATAAAATTTATATTATACTGTCAAACAAAAAATATTTTTTCAAATTGTTCTAGGCGTCTTCGAATAATTAATTGGTGAACTTACATAAAAAAAAGATCGCGAACAATTGCTAACTTCCTCTTTTTTGTAAGTCCGTTAAAAACAGACATTCTATTAAAGAAATAACTGTTCAAGTTATGGTTTAATTGATTAGATCTACTATGTTTAGTAGATTTTCAAAAACACAGTATACCACTGAGGTTACTTCTTCTTGGGAGTAAAGGATATTGGAATACTACAAATAACCTTTGGTTCCTACGGCCCTGGGCTAACCAAAATGGCAAAACCAGTAATGCTTTGTCTGCGCCATTAGGGATAAATACGTGATAATTTAATGAGAAAAAGCTTCAAACAAATAAAAAATGCCCTAAAATAATGACTTCCAACTTTATTAAATTTAGTAAACGGGTTACTCACGTGTATAGAGTTACCTACTGCCGACATGTTTCGACCTCATCCGGAGGTCTTCATCAGGGCGAATGTGACGAGAGGCCCGTACACCGCACCGGCTCGCGACCCACGCGCGTTTTTTGCGAGCGTTCATTTAATAATGATTGCATCTCACGTTAGTTTTAATCAAAAAACCTTCCAACTTTACCCAAACTCAAAGCCCCAAATATCAAAAGCTGAAAATAATCCTATTTTTTCTAAAGATATTCACCTTAAACATCTAAAAAGGTAAGTAAAGATTCTTTACAAATGAAAACTTGAAATGCAACCAACCAGATTGAAATCTCGAGATGGCACCCAAAAGTTTCTGGTCTTCAGCTTTTCAAACCTCTTTCCTTAAACTTTCAATATGACCCTTACAACATTCTCCTTTCAATATTTTTGACAAAAGATCCCAAATGTTCAATCCTGTAGAAGTTTTGGTCTCTTTTTGATAATTTGGTTCTTTAGGTATGTGAAGTTGTCAGATGGCAAAACCTGAAATCGTAACTTTATCTATCTGCTTCTATCTCAGTAAAGAATTATAATTAAAGCAAGTGTAGAGTATAATGTTAAAGGATCTGAAAAAGTCATTTCTGTACTACATATTACCTAGTTGAGAAGTGCGTGGTGTAAAAAAGAACTATTGCTGAGAGCTTATTCATATCAGGCAAGAAAAAAATTAAGTATAAATAGATAAGAACAAATTACACAGATTTCCGAAGTTATTATGGGAGTATGGCGTAACTTATGTGATACTATATTTTATGATCAAAACATATATATTTAGTCGACCTCCGTGGCGTAGTGGTCACTATGCTAGTCCGCCACTTAGAGGTTCCGGGTTCGATCCCTGGTCAGGGCGTGTTAGAAAATGGCCTTTTTCATATTTTGAAAAAAATTGAAATGTATTTGTGTTAAAATATAGTAGGTATCGTTGAGTTAGTATCTCATAACTCAAGTATCGAACTAACTTTGGGGCTAGCTCAATCAGTGTAATTTGTCCCTATATATTTAGTTATTTATATAAAATAAACACTTAAGACCCAGGAAAATTTAAAAAAGGCCATTTACCAATTGAAGATTATGATATATGCGTTCCACATATTTGTCGTAGATGTATGAATAAGAAGAGATAATTGTACCATATTTTCGTTCCACATATTTGTCGTTGATAATGTTATACTAGATTTAAGTATGACAAACTCTAGCGTGCTTTCGAACGGTTGGACCCCCTTATACTCGTACATACGTTCCATTTTAATGAGCTCTAAAAGGGTCTGCCCAACTTAATTAGTTAGGGCTTATCTACGGACAAGTTTCGCTCCGTGCATGCTAATTCTTGTTCCCACACAAGTAATGGTTGATGTCATGTTCATTTTGCATTATTTACAAACATTTTTACATTTATTAGAATATTTTTTGAGTAATATGCAATAAAAACATACATTACGTGAGGGTTTTCAAAAATATTCGACACCATATGGCAGCATAGTAAAGTCAGGTCCAATAAGCTGTTGGATACGGCAGCAAAAGAACTTGTCAACTAATGGTCCAATGACAACAGTCGAACGGATATGACGTCACTGTGCTGCCCCAACCCACATTTAATTTTATGAAAACTAACTAACGTGAGATGACATGACTAGAGATTTTGACACAGTTTTACTCACGTTTTCCCCGAATAGTTTCGATTGGTTTAGACGATGGATGATCGTCAGGACGAATGTTAGGAGGAGCGGTGACCCGACGGTTTCGTCGTCCTCAATGCACTAAGTGTTGCCTACCGTCTCGCCGACTGCACTGCCGTATGTGGTCCGTTTTTGACGATACTCTTGTAACTCATTCAAGTGTATGACTACACAGACAAACGCATTACATTAACACACGCGTATATTTTTTTAAACTCGGGCCCTATCCTACTCTCTAGTGAAAATAGCAAACCAAAGAATATTAAATCAAAAACTAACAAAACAACTCCAAAACCACATGGCAAAACTTTAGACAATCTTGTTTTCAAAATGGCCTATTCAGAGCCGCTAACTCTGCAAATTGTAAGGCAAAATTTAGAACATTCTTTAGGGGTTACAAGAGACAATTCGAACTTACTAACCTACTCGTAGGCATCTTGGGCATCATATTATGATAATAATATTTTTTTGATCTTAGGTCTTTTTAAGCAAGTTTAATGAATCTATAACAAACCAAGAATTTTAATAATAAAAAATGCTATATTCATTTTAGGCACTACGTATTAACTAGCAAGTATACCGATGAATCTAGAAAACCAAGGAATTTAATCAAAAAGGCAAAATAACTCCTAGACATAGACAAAGCAAAACTTTAGACAATCTTGTTTGCCTATAAATAGTCTAATAAGAATCGCCAACTCTGTAAATTGAGAGACACAAAATTTTAAATAATCAAATTTTTAACAAAAAATAACAACCGACTTCAATTTTTTTCAGGAGTTTCTTTCATATCTCCAAAGTTCTTCATCGTTTCTTCACCAAATTAATATGGGATCAACTTGGGAGTAAGGGCTTTCAAATAAAAAAAGAATCATCAAAATCAGTCCACGGTTGCAGAAGATATTGCGTCACATACATACAAAAAAAAAACATACAATCGAATTGATAACCTCCTCCTTTTTTGAAGTCGGTTAAAAAATAAGCTCTACGAAAAAAACTTAAACGTACTGAACTGAGTCTATTTTAAATGTCTTATGAGTATACACCACACCGATCCCGATTAGTGTATCGTAAGCCGGTGTGGTGTACGGGCCTTTAGTCACATTCACCCTGTTGAAGACCTCCGGATGAGGTCGAAACATGTCGGCAGTAGCTGACTATATACGTGAGTAACCCGTTCACTCATTTCAATAATGCCTACATCTCACGTTAGTTTTAATCAATAAATCTTAGTAAAATAACATTAATGTAAATTTGCTTGTAACCGCATACGATATAGGATGTTATTGCAAACGTATTTTGCACATTATTATCATCATAATAAGTTAGTCTAAATAAACCCCTCCGGCCAACTAGTAAAGTGAGGAATTTAACCCAAAAATTTTACAATAGAAAAAGAAAACCAATTTTCAAACTATATTTTTTACCTAAAAATGGTCTATTCAGAACTGCTAACTCTGCAAATTGGTTGAGACAAAATTTAGCAAATTCTTTAGGGGTTACAAGAGACAAACCGAACGTACTGACTTATACGTAGTTATCTCGAACGTCTTATGAGATTTATTAACGTATGCAAATTTGCTTGTAACCGTACCGCTCTTGTTATAGGATACCACTGTAAAATTTCTGCGTTCTTCTGTTATTTTATTAAAATCGTTACTTTTAACTTTATGAACATTAGTGACTCGTATGTCGTGATTTATATGTCACTGTGAATACAAATATCATTAAAATTGATCTCTTGTAAAATAAAAGATGTGAACACAGAGAGAGAAACATGACACAATTGACACAAACAAACACAAGAGTGAAAAATCATAGATGTTGTGTATATTTTTCTTCCAGCAGAAATGAATAAATAAATACTAAAAACACATCGATTATATTAGTTTAAAATAACTTAACGCACAAGACTTATTGAAGCGGCAGTGGGCGCGACACATAGCGCGACGATCCAATGGCCGATGGGGCAAAAATGTTCTTAAAATGCGACCACGTAAAGGCAAGAAAAGCGTAAAACGACAACCCACAAGGTGGTCTGACGACCTGACCAAGGTCCGCCGCTGGATGCAGGCCGCTCTAAATCGGTTATTTCTAAAATCCTTGGGAGAGGCCTATGTCCAGCAGTGGACTGAAATGTTGATGATGATGATGAAAATAACTTAAAACCTCAGAATACCAACTATGAATTTTAAGACAATGCTTATTTTATTTGCCGCGTTTTATTTAATTTCGAAGGCAGATTTAATGCTAATAGCATTCTCTACTAGATATATCTACGTTTTTAAGTATGTAAACATAAAATGACAAAAGGTAGATTTAATGCTAATAGCATTCTTTCTTCAATATCATCGTTTGTAGGTACTCAGAATTTAACAGTTCTGATCATTAAAAAATTGATCTACAAAACCATACAGCGATTCCCCAGACTATTGTGGTATTTTGACAATGTTGTCAATAACGTGGCATCAGCCCTTTAATATAAACTGGGTTATTCATACATTTTAATCAGGCGACGGAGACGGAGACGCCTAATCGCGCCGTATGATTAAATTTTCGCTTGTTTAGCTCAAACTGCAGAGTGAACAGTGGTTGTGACTCATATTTATTCAGTCTTGAATTATTATTATTAGTATTGTATTTTATTTGTCTTGAATTAATTGAACAAATCTACTTGGATGGCGTTTGTTGGAACGAAGTTTCTTTTTGGACGGCACGCACAGAGTCTAGACGAAAAAAAAATAAAGTCAGATTTTTCAGTCACTTTTTATTTCGTCACGAAGACTAAGTGTAGTAAAGGTCACAAGTCACAAGTTTGACTATCTCGTCGATAGGTCGGTTGGGAGAGCGTATGCCTGAGATGGTCGATGTTCCCGGTTTAAACCTGGTTTATTGTTTAATTCATTACTAGCTGCGCCCCGCGGTGTTACCCGCGCCTAAGGTAGCCTATATGTTAATCTAGGGTGACAGCTTCCTGCATAACAAATTTTATCAAAAGAAGTCCAGCCGTTTGCGCGTGATGAAATAATAAACATACACACACACACTTTCGCTTTTATAATATTAATGTGATTATTATTGGGACAAAGTTTCTTTTCGCATGGTACAGACGGGGGCTAGGCGAAAAATAAAAAATAGATTCAGATAGGCAATATTCTGCTGCATTTTCTTCACTCCTCCCCATCCCCATCAAAGATTCCCGTGGATACAAAAACAGCGTATAATAATATAAGTAAGTAAGTTAAAACACTTTATTGCACCAAAACACATGAAAATAACATTTAAATATAAATTCAGATGTACAATAGACGGCCTTATCGCCAAGGCAATCTCTTACAGGCTAACTTTGGGTGACAGGATTGGCAAATAGAAATAATAGTAAATGAGTGGTGCGATAGTGAGCATAGTACTAACTTAATTTTGTATCGTAATATACTATATAGGAAAGTAACTTTTCGCCATGTAGTTTTCGGCAGAGTAGAATAAGACCACTTAAAGTTTTCACGTAGATGTCGTAGAAGGTCTGGCCAGTGTAAAGAGTGTAGGCCAAACCCTCTGTACCTATACTGTAGCCAAGTATGGCTCTAGTGCGGGGATGACTGACATGACTGACACCCCGAGATTGGTAGTAACCTTTTCTTTGTTTTCGATCAGGTACCTTATGTCCTCATGGTCACCTATAGGAAGTATAAGGATGCGCAATATGCGTCCCTGTTCTTCTCGCTTTGTCGCATGTGTTGAGGGGCGAACACACACACATAGACGTGTGCATGGATGTATAGTTTCGTTTGTAGTAGTGACATAAAATAAATGATACTCCGCTTCTTTGAAGTGCCAACCAGTGACAGCATATTACTTTATCTATTTAACACAAAGGTAATATTTATTTTCAAAGATCGCTCACTCTTGTCATTTGCAATGTTTCTTTAGTATAACTTTCAGTAACAAAACTTAGTAAAGTAATACGAGCCAAAGTCTACTCTAGCGAAAGCTGAAAATTGGCAGTGCTTTAAACTAACCTATTATATTACTTTTTGTAGTAGTCGGGGGGGGGGGGGGGGGGGGACGACGACGACGGGGTCGTGCTCGTGCGTGGAGACTTAAAAGATCTGAAGATGATGATGACGAAAATATCTTCGTTCCAACCGACTGTTCCACGACACTCACGCATTGTTTATTTCTTTGACTCTGGAGAACTGTAATACAGGCACTGCCTACTTCAGTCTCCAGTCTCCCCCAATCCAGTTGTTAACATAGCACAATAATGTGTTATGTGCACTCGCTTAATATCTGCACTTATTTAATGTAAGATTGAATGGAGAGAAATAAATATATTTTTATCTTTTTTTTATCTTAACGATAGTTAATTGAAGTCAATTTGATGTAGACTTCATGAAATCTGGTAATCAAGTACGTATAAACGTGATAAGTTTTAAGTTTGAACCTGAGCCAAATTTGTTAAGGGATTATCGAGATTTTACCCTATATTTCACCAGCCCTTAACTGATTTGGCTCGACTTCGAAGTGGTCACGGGTTTACATTTCGGGGTGAACTGGGATTGAAAAGTAATTTATACGAATCCAATAGCTAATAATAACACCACAGATTTCGTTATATTTTACATGGTGAATCTGTTAAAGTTGGAACCAGATTTTTGAAGTGAAAACTTCTTTAGCGGCGTTGTGCACTTTTTTTGGAATGGATAAAAAATGTTATACTCGCGTCAGGACACGTGGCCTGATCGAAAATTCGTAAGACGGCGCAGGGCGCTTGCGCGAATGTTCGTGTGTGTTTATGTTACAGCGTGCTACGCGCATCCATGGATGGTGACAGCTGATGGCTCGACCGTCTGTGTAGTGGCCATACTGCTGTGTATTTGAAAATGATTTTGTTGAAAATGAATTTGGTCATGCTTGTGACATTTGTGACAGACTGTGGTTCAGAAAAGATTTGAAATATTTTATACTAATAATTAAAGCAATTCGTGCAAAATTATTCCCTCCCTAACCATTCCAAAATATCAAAAATGCACAACTTTAATATTCAAGTTTTCACTTCTGCCGGCACTCCCAGAGTGCAACCCGTCGTTTTAAGTTTTTCGTTCATTATTTGGTTGGTATGGAAAAGACAAATATAATGAAAAATCATTTTGTTTCATCAATTTGATTTTACATAAATTATTTGAAGTAAATTATCTAATAAGTATGCGAATATAATAAATATTCGTAAAAATACGAAAACAGGCAATCCGGCTAGCAACCCATCACTATTTTTATCACGCTGAAAGTGGCATTTGAGTCTTTGAGGATTTCCATTGGTCAAGCCATCACGCGTGAACGGCTGGACCGATTTAAATGAAATTTGATATGGATATCGCTTTAGACCCGGGGAAGGATATATATATACATAGGATAGTTTTTATCCCGAAATTCCCACGGGGAGCGAAGCCCGCGGAAGCAGCTAGTAATATAATTACTATTGACGGAATCATACATCATCTTTAGTAAAAAAAAAGTATATAAATAAGTGCTACCTACTTAGAAAACATTGAAACCAGTTCATACGAAGTTGCGCTCCCCTTTATAAAGACAAAACACCGAAAGCTTTGAATAACAATGTAAATAGCAATTCCATAAATTATCCGTGACGCGGAAAATATTTCCGTTAGAATTCATACTATAATTCGGCGTCGACAAACCACCTGAAATAACCTTTAATTTCAATTCCTTAATCATTCATGCCTACGCGATAAAATATAGCCACGAAATATAATTCAGGGTTTTATCCAAAAAGTTACCAAAGAGTATCTTATCTATTCAACTTAATCTTAATGAAACAGTATAAATTCCTCCGAAAATGCTTAGGATGTCACGAAACGAATACACAGGTAGCGAAATAAATACGGAGGTAATCTGCCTGTAAAACGTTTTCAATGAGTAAATTTGTATTTTAATCTGGAGTCGGGAAGTAGGGACGGTTTTAGGCCCCGGTTTCATTGCTCTAGCGAGCGTTTATGGATTTGTTGTCTCAGTCTTGCGGCAAGGAATAAAGGAATGCGTGAGTGAAAGAGAAGTATTCGTTTCAGATAGCATCTTAGATCCGATTGCAGTAAGAAATGCGTAGTTTTATAGCTACGCATTTGAACAGTAAAGTTTCAAGTTAGGGTGTAACATGCAAGGGGCTCTGCAATACTGTGCATTAGAAAATCTTCTTCTTCTTATCGTGTGTATTAGTGACTAACACTAGTGTCAGAGTTTTTAAACCGCCTTAAAGGCCTCTGACATGGTTTTAGGTAACGACCAATGTCAAAGACAGTGACCGGGACCGACGGCTTAACGTGCCCTCCGAAGCACGGATCATCTTTCTTATTAGACAATCAGGTGATCAGCCTACAATGTCCTTACCAAACTAGGACAACAACACAAAGTCGTTGCCCCCGCCGGGAATCGAACCCGCGACCTCCGGGTATGAGCCGAACGCTCTAACCACTACACCACGGAGGCAGTCAAAAAAATATATATTAGAAAATAAATAAATCACACTAATATGTATTATAAAGACGAAAGTTTATGAGTGTGTGGTGTATATGTTTATTATTCTTCGCGCGCAAACGGCTAGACCAATTTTTATTAAATTAGATATACAGGAAGTTGACACCCTGGATTAACACATAGGCTACTTTTAACGCGGGTAACACTGCAGTGCTCAGCTACATCTACACTAATATTATAAAGAGGAAAGATTTGTTTGTTTGTTTGTTTGTTTGTTTGTTTGTTTGATTGTATTGAATAGGCTCCGAAACTACTGGATCGATTTTAAAAATTCTTTCACTGTTGGATAGGTATGTTATCCCTGAGTGACATAGGCTATGTATGTACCACGGGCGAAGCCGGGATGGACTGCTAGTATAGTTATAAACATCCAAGACCCGCGAAAAATTTGAATTCCGAATAGGAATAGAGATAAAAGTTCGAGAAATTGAATTTGTGTAAATCTTTACTGCATATATGCATACATTTAAATGCCTGTTTCAATTATAAAGCTCATATAAATCAATTTTTTACAAATAATGATACTCAATCTAGGTTAGGTAACCTAGGCTCTAGGTTACCTCAATTGTTGCATATAGACGCCAAAATTGTTAACCACATTTAGCATACAGATATTACACCTATCCCAAACTAAACATATTTTTTACCCAAAAATATTACCAGAGATATTATACGTGGATAACATCGCAGGCAAAAAGCAAGGAAGTAATAAAAATAAGAATAAAACCCAGAGATACAAAGGAGAATATTACGTTTTACGAAACTTTTTGGTACATTTATGATTAATATGTAAGATTCTAATTGATGGTTCCTCCAGCGAAAAATACTTGGCCATTAAAGCCACAGTGCAAGTGGACTGCGTCCAAGTGTGTCGACATTGCGTACAACTTGGTCAAGAATTAATGAAAACATAGAACAAGAATGTATGGCAATAAAAACTTTAACTTACGACTTCTGTGGATAAAATATTCTGATGAATTAAGAACCTCCTCCTTTTTTGAAAATATAGAACAAGGATAATAATATATGACAATGGCAATAACTTTTATACGACTTCTGTGAATAAATTTTGAAAATATAAAACAAGAATAACTTTTACTTACGCCTTCTGTAAATAAAATATTCCGACGAATTAAGAACCTCCTCGTTTTTAAAGTCGGATTTTTACAAAAATGATGATTTGACATTTTGTTTCCAAAACACTTATAGTTTCGCTTTGTGTCGTCTGTCTTTCCGCTGTTCTACTTTAGACTTTAATTTGGCATGAGTACGTATATTAATCATGCCTTTAAAATTCGGGGTAGCTCCCATACCTGTAAAATTTGAGTCAACTTTTTTCTCATCAATCTTATCGTTTGGGATATCAATAAATAGGTCTTTCGTCTACTGCATATTATTGTTAGAGTTTTAGCACAGGTATGACACTTTATAGATACGGAGTCACAAATATACCTAGTACTACTACAAACGAAACAATATATCTGTGTACACGTCAAACGTGTGAGTTAAACAATCAGGGTCGCCACCACAGAATTTAATGCTTTGCTTACCTGTTCTAAACACACGGAAATCTATATAATTTTCGTTCTTTATTGTTTTCCGTGGATAAACAATAATATCCGCAGTTTCTCACCATAATTATGATTCAATAATCAGTGACTCGCGTAACGTCAACGTGAGACTAGCAACAACCGTGTTTTACAGGCACTCACAAGGCCCAAAAGCGGGGAGGGGTTGCGGGGACGCCAGATTGCGGGGACGGTGCGAGCTTCCGTTCTGTATGTTTATAATAAAATACTATTGATAATTCTGTGGTTTTAGTTAGACCCTCTATCTACCAAACGGTGGTACTTATATATCCACCTTTGAAAAAAATCACAGCAGAAGTATACATAGGTAACTATCAGAGTTGTATAGGGATTAAATTTACAAATTTATTCATAAACGGAAAATTTCATACTTATTTAATACAAAATTAGTTTTCTAGACGGTTTTAGTCCCATGAACTCAAAGTTGGCTTTTGCAACTACGGAACCTACTAAAATTTACGAAACACTGCGCGGGGCCCAAACGCCCTTGGCCGGTTATTTTATTTTGAACATTGTTTAATAACTGTCCTATAGTAAATGTTCTTGTACTCTAGTGTTCATACTTTATTTTTTTATCGAAATTTATATGTGTGATAGGAAAATTTAAATTTGTCTTTTACTTGTTCATGTTTTTGTTTTTCTTGTTGCTGTCAATTCTATACTATTTTTAGTTGGTGACTTGTGTATGAAATATGACTTGTTCCTAATTGGCATAGAGCCAGTGTCATTTGCGCCGTTGGAGGCGTGAATGGGCGATCCACAATTTTTAAAGTACTTTTTCTGTCACCCCCTGAAATATACAGCATAAATTGGAAGTGGAAGGAATAATGAGTTGAGAAACTGGACTCGCATTTTCGATAAAAAAAGCATGATAAGGTTTTGAAATAATAGTTTTCGTTTTTCGGTCAAGTTTTTTTCTCATTCCAGTTGCATCCTTAGCTGTGCTGTTTTCTTGGGTTTCTTCTCCACAATATTAAAAGTTGCCTAGTAGAGAATAAAAACCGGAATAAATATAACGATGTGTCAATGGTTTTACAAGCTGGATCGGAAATTAGTAACAATATTCTTTAGTTTTTCTTAGCCTCAATCGGTTCACTGCTAGAATAAAGACCTTTCCCAATAATATGAAGAGTTTGCCCATAATCACCACGCTGTGCGTTGGCGATCGCAATAGATGGTATAAAGTCTTTACACAGAGGACGCTGCTGCCCATCCTTAGTCAGTCCATCCAGAGCCATACTTGGCCAGAGCAGCTAGAGGTCTTGACTTAAACTCTCCTCGCTTGCCAAACGGGTTTGGGAGGTCCCATATTGATGTTTATAAGCTTTGTTTAGCTTATATAAGTCGCTTTCTACGACATCCATCATGCTAAAAGATGAAGTTTCAAATCGCCTTGATAAATATCTTTTGCCGGGCAGTAAACGTTTATATTTAATGCTTCTTCCGCTTAAAACAGCAACAGAGTCATGGCTTAAACTGCTCGCTTGGCGACGGCTTAAATCCTTTTGAATATTTTAATTTGGCTGCTTTACTGAGGCCATATCTCGTTCGTACGCATCACCTAATTATCTTCAAGTCCATTCATACGTCTAGAAATATTACAGCTTTTTACACATTTGTAATATTTGAGGTTGATTAAATTAGTATTATTGCGTTAGGCAATATGAAAATTACATTTTCATTATTATCACCTGTATTGAATAACAGATTTAAAAGATTTATAGTATATCTAATATTTCAACACGGTTTTCCTTACGTAGTGTAGTCAGAAAAAGCCGACTAGTTTCGATCGGCTTAGAAAATCATTCTCGCGGCGAGTGTTAGGAAGAGTAGCGACCCAATTTGCTGTTCTCAACGCACTGACTAAACTAGTCTGCCTTTTCTAACTACAATGCATAAGTACAACCGTGTTAAAATATTTAGTAATGTCACCTCCCGTTAGTTTTAATAACATTATAGTTTATTGTTTGTCAGAAACCCCCTTATGATGAACAACACTTCATCATCATCATCAGCTCTTTGTCTCCACTGCAGGAGCACGACCCTCTCTGTACAACTAGGACAGCCAGAGGATTCAGCTTACACTCTCCAGGCTGGCCAGATGAGTTGGAGAGGTCTCATTGATGTTTATAGCTTTGTTTAGCTTGAATTTCCTACTTTGAATTGAATTCCCTTGAACAACGTTTCATGTCAATTTGTCTTGACATGAAACGTGCTTCATGCGATCAAAATTCAGACAAACGTCAAAACTATGTTGAAAAATATATACATTATCGCGTAATTTCAAATAACTTTATCGATTATTGCCATCTCTAATAGACACTTAATTATCACGTTATGTTAATAATAATACTGCTTATCGTTATACCAACTCGTTCATTCCAATTATGAGCTTCATATTAATACGTTCATCAATAATTCATTGATGTAAGTTCCGATACTTTGTAAATTGCGAAGGATTGGTGAAATTAATTTGGGCTTTACAAGGAATATTTTATATTAAAAGAAAACATCAAGTTACAAGGTGATTTTGTCCAGAAATAAATTTGGCAGACTAATAAATTAATGATCGAGAAGAAAGAGACTGAAGAATTTATCATAAGCTTCGGTTATGAACGGGAGCTCAAATTTTATTAACCGTTTATTTTATACAGGTATGTTCCCCGATCACTCGAATACACCTAGGCCAATATATTTTTTTTAAGACCATACTTTCGAGCTGATCCTATACAAATTTTATCAAAATTGGTTGTTAAGTTTTAATTTAAAGTCGGTTTAGCTTCTTTTTTCAACACATTCTGTAATTAATGAACTCAAGAAAAAATTACGGAGGATATTGTGGAAATGAACATTAAACTTTGGTTTTGACTCTTTTACTTACATTATTATAATTTAAAAGAAATAAGTACTAGTAATAGTTAGGTAGTAGAGTAGGCGACTCAAGAAATACAAGCTAAACAAAGTTTGTTAACATCAATGAGACCTCTTCAACACGTCTGTCTCAGCGTGGAGAGTGTAGGACAAATCCCCTGGCTGCTCTGGCCAAGTATGGCTCTAGTAGTACAGAGAGGGTGATGCTCCTGCAGTGGAGACTAAAAAACCTGATGATGAAGTACTAGTTATAACAGATGTTAAAGTAACAGAGCTCGTTAATTACAAAATACAGCGGTCCCAAAATGCCGCCCTAAGGTGTACCGCGCTGAATGCAGCTGCACAGTTAATAACAGTGTTCATTCGTTTTTCTGCACTTGTGATACCAACATAGTTAAATCTTCATGTTACACTGCCGGGTTTATTTAAAGCTCAATTGTTTTTTTTGTCAAAACAACCAAGATTTTAACCTAAGTTATTTAACGAGGTTAACTGGTTTTAGCCAAAAGGTAGACCAGAACCAATACTAAACTTATACCGTTTAAGCAAACGCTGATGGCGTTCGGGACCCAAAGTTTATATGTGCCTTCCGAAACACGGACACATCTTTCTTTTCAGATAATCAGGTATTTCAAGCCTGCAATATTTTGCAGGCTTGAAATACTGCTACGGGATAAGCCCGAGCAAGAAAAAAAAATGAAATAAAATAAACTACAAGGAAAAAGGACAATAAAAAAAACAAAATAAATTAAAATAAACAACTATATTGTCCTTTCTACAATATATATAACAATAAAACACACAAAACTAATAATCTAGGGACAGACGCTAGTTTTTTGAAGACGATGCTTTCCTTAGGCGGTTAAGACTACTGACAGTTCCAAAGTAGTAACTATGTTGTTTCCAGTCAGTTTCCAGACTGGAAACAACATTTCACAAAGTGTGCTTTCCAACTGTTATACAAACCCATGACCTCTGGATCACAAGGCGAACGCTTTGAATACTTGACCACGTAGACAGTCTTCTTCAGAGATCTTTTACAAAGCAAATATATTGATTGAATTGGGCAACATCAAACCGTTACAAGTTACTTTAGTTTTGATCAGATAAGAAAGGTAAAAAAAACGTAACTAAGGTTGTTCCTACTACTACCACGTCGTTCACCATAGCCTCTGAATATCGTAAAGGTGCAATAACAAGTATGGCTCTAGTAGTACAGAGAGGGCCTTGCTCTTGCAGTGGAGACTAAAAAGACCTGATGATTATGATGCCAATTGCAACAGCCACAGTCACGAGGAACTGACAGTGTACAATGCGTCAGACATCGCGTAATCGCCGCACTCCCTCCAATCCCAACACTTCGTATCCAACTTTGATCGTTGTCCTCATATTCGTTCGATATTTATTACTGTAATTTGTTTTATTAATTAAATTAGTTATCCTTTTGATTTTTTTGAATCCTCGATTGTGAACATAGTTATCTACGTTATAAACAAATACATTGTAAACATTGCAAAGAGCAAAGATACTAAACTTGAGTATCACGAATCACAGCGGTCTCAAACTGCCGCCCTGAGGTGTCCCGCGCTGAATGCGGCTGCATAGTTAATTGCAGTATTTACATTCGTTTTCCTGCATTTGCGGAACTGAGTTAAATAAATACTTACTTTATGTTACACTGCGGGTAAAGCTCGCTTATTTATTTTGTCAAAGAAAATGTTTTACTTATTAACAATTTTAAATGTGATTGCAGTTTCTGTTGCAACCATTTTTATTTTATTTTTCTTTACTGTTGGTTTGATGATAAGTAATAACTATAGTAAAGTAGCTCGCCCTAAACGAAGGAGAATATGACATGTAAACACATTTGTGTCTACCAAAATCTACCAAAGTTCATGAAGCTCCAATCAAGTTATTGTCTTAATATACATTCATACAAACGACGTATTGCTCGTGATTCTTATTGATTTCACATATTGACGAGATTTTTTTTTAAATAAGACTAGTTACTATGTGCGACAGACACTATTGAGCCCTTTAAAGTAAGAATTTTCCAATTTTCATAAAACTTACATCATTGGTAAATAATAGTTAAAGTAACATGGGAAATAATAAAAGAAAAAACATTTTTTTTTATAGATTATATTTTAAAAAAAACCGTATTCTGGAAATTCCCCCATAATAAATTCGTAATTTTTATTTATGAGTTATATAAATATGTTTAATCCCATGCTGGTCTGGGAGAAATAAAAAAAAACTTAGAATGTACCAGCTGCTTCTCTTCCCACGCAGATCGAGGGAATGGGCAAAAATGCAAATCATGCGGCTAGCAACCCATCACTGTATTGATTGCTTTTCCATCTTCTCGCCCACCATGACGCTAAAAGTGGCTTTTGGGTCTTGCGGCCCTGGGCTCTGCATAGAACCGCAAGACCCAAAATGCTCTGTCTGCCCCATTAGGGATAAAGACGTGATAGTATGTATGTATGTATAAATATGTTTAATTTTCTATTTTATGTCAATCTGAAAATTTTAAGTACATAGAATATATTTTTTTAAATAAGGATTTTGGCTCTATCTCATTGTCGCAAGAAAGTTGACTTATCATTGACAAAAAAAAGAAATAAAAATCAATTAAATAGTTTATTATTATTATCACATACCCAAAGGAGATTACAATTGAATATAGAACATTTTAAAAGATTAAAAGTATTAAAAAAAACTTAAGAGGTGTCAAGGGACACCCGGATGGAACGAAGTTCCTTTCGATTAATTAGGAGAGAGAGAGACAAACAGAGAAACACGCGCACGCCGCACGGCTTACAACAGCAAAAAGTGTCGTTACAACTTTAGGTCTTAATTTTTTCCGTCTAGCCTCCTTTCGCAACGCGGGATAAGAAATTTCGTTCAAAAAAAAAAACAGTTTGTTGCGTAGCAGTTAGCAACAGTCATCACGCATTGCATTAATTTCTCCAGCAACTGTAACTGTACAGGTACACAGTGAATGTCATGATACCGTGATGAGTCCCAGGGGGGCGATACATCGCGTCCGATGAGATTGCAAATATTAATGAATCGTCACAACTCCCCTTTCGGCTTGTTGTATTAAATTGCATTGCAACTTCAATTCTGACGCATAAAAGACGCATAAAAATGTGTGCGAGATTGTATTTTTTTATCGAGAATGTTTTTTTGTTCCACCTGCTTTATGATCTTCCACGTAACCTCAAGTAAAAAAATGGTCGGTGCATCTTTAGTTACTGAGTAAATGTTTATACATTTGAGACTTACTGGAAAAACTTTTCAATATGTAAATCTGTTTATTTTTTTAAACCAATATTACTTCAGCTTCACCGCTAACATAATAATATCTTAGTCTTAGCCACAATCATAAAAACAATATAATAATTTTATAAATGTAAAGATTAGAGGTAGAATTTTATTTACCCATGGAATAATTTTTTGAAACTACAAACCGACTTCTCCTCCAAACTATACACACGATTTTCCTACAATTTCTATAAGACTCTTTGACTAGTATACTTTTTCAAACAAAAAAAGAGTTTTTCAAATCGGTCCAGGCGTCTTCGACTAATTGGTGAACATACATAAAAAATGATCGCGACGAAATGATAACCTCTTCCTTTTTTGGAAATCAGATAAAAACGTCTTATCAACACGGACATATAGGGAATACAAGCTAAACAAAGCTTATAAACATCAATGAGACCTTTCCAACTCGTCTGGCCAGTGTGGAGAGTGTAGGCCAAAACCTCTGGCAGCTCTGGCCAAGTTTGGCTCGGGTAGTACAAAGAGGTTCGTGATCCTGCAGTGGAGACAAAAACACCTAATGATGATGATGAAAACGGACAACGTTAGGGAAATAGCTTGTATGTAAACAATAAATTCAGACGAGTTTATTTAAATACGTGAAAATGTTATTAAAACATCGTCAAGTGTTAAAATAAAATACACTATGCTTGTATCATGTTGTTAAAAGCGAGCCAGAATGTGGTCACAATACGAGTAGGAAATATAAACTACCGATATTTTAAAATGGAAACCACCGGTTTGACGCTAATTACAAGGTAAAACGGCTGATTTTCATAATGAGGCTCTTTATTAGACTTGGTGTTAAATTCAGTTCGAAAGCAGGCTTTTGAGCTGTCAATTTGTCGATAGTAGTGCTTTGTAATTACGTGTAGGTATCCTCTTTATACTTGAAATTAGCTACATACATATATTGTGTTTGTTTTACATGTCCGTCAATCAATCCGGATGAACATTGACCGTTTCTTATCAGCAGTGGTCGTTCCGAAGCGCTGGTATCGGTAGCTTTTCTTTAATAAATTAATTAAATTTTAATATACACTACACGTGATGTCAATTTTACTAATTGACAGGTAAAAGTGCTAGTAAATCTAAGCGCACGGTAGTGCGCAGGCCAAGTTCCAGCAACAGGCCGCGCGCATGCCGTGCACTATTTACACGAACTGTTTCGACCCCCTTTTGACCCCCCTGTAGATATAGCTTCTGTAGATCCTGAAATATGACACTGTGAAAATAAAAAATTTTGGCACTGACTGACACACTGACCGGTAATCAAAACCTTTAGGCCACTTCCAATTGTCCTAGCGTTATGAAATTTTTAATTTAATATACTAGTTAAAAAAGGGGCCAAGTTCCTATCGGCTAACTAAATGTAACCTGCCAAGTTCAAATTTAGATATTGATGAAGATGATTATGATCGATTTTAAAGTGCATCTAAACTTGGCATTGGATTCGATTTCAACCCTTTTTTCGCCGAATAATTCGCAGATAGGAACTTGGCCCCCTTTTTAACAGGTATGTTTTTGGTGAGATGTTTAATAACTAAATAAACATTTGAATCTTTGTACTACAAAGCTTGAATTTATTATAAGATAAAAGAATATGCAGCATTAGATTTTTTACTTTATTACCTATTCCATTATTATGTGCTATTTCATCATTTTGTATAAACTAGAATTATTCTATTATTATAACAGAATTTATAAACTCTTTCTTTTTAGTACGTTTACCTATGTTGAAATTGTTAAATCGTATTTAAAATATTTTTATCATCATCACTATCGTCAGGTCTTTTTTAATCTTCACTGCAGGATCACGACCTTCTCTGTCCTTACCAGAGCCATACTTGGCTAGAGCAGCCAAAGGATTTGTCCTATTTATAGTATTATACTCTTCACGCGGACCAGACGGTTTGGAGAGGCATCGTTTATGAATATAACCTTTGTTAAGCTTTAATTTCTTAAGTCGCCTTCTACGATATCCACGGAAAGACTTAAAGTGGTCCTATTCTTCTCTGCCGGATACCACACGGCAGCATTTTGATAGGTCAAGATTTACTTAGTATACCTGTCCACTATATCGTCCCAATAGGGAAACAGAGCATTTTGGGTTTATGCAGACAAAGACTAGGGCGCAAGACCCAAAGGATGTTGGGTGAGAAGAATAAAAATGAATCAAAATAGGCTGTCAGTAATACCCTGTTTATAGATCCATCTGTGAAACTACTAAACAAAGCTTATTGCTCAGCAACAAAGTCAAATCAGTGACAGTCGGAGGACAAAATAGGAACACGGCAACATTTAATAAATCCTGGATGAATCGGAACGCCGAAAGATACCAATCGTCGATGTGTCAAACCCTCTTCGGCCAATCGACGTCGATACGTAAACGAAATTCAAATAATGCAATCCCTATCCATTCCTGTGTATTCTCACGTACTGAGCGCAAATACTGAGTATGCAGAAATAGAACTTGAGAATGTACCAAATGTTATCCTAACAATACCACACAATATGTTTTATTTTCAGCATTTTCATAACGGCTATTTTGTACAGAATATTTTTATTAGTCAGTAAATTTTACCTCATATTGATACGAATGACATTTCCCGAAAAATAATTAGGAAAATGTGACCGCTTACACAGTACGCCGTTGCGGTAGCGGTTTTCATCGGAATGTGAAAACAATCTGTGGAATAAACCTTTGAAAGTTATCATCATCGCAGCCTCCATGCCATTTATCGCGGTTCGTTGACTTCAAATCAGATCATGATCCTACTGTGATTTGAATAGAAGACAGTCTCGGTTAACAGATCTCTCGTATTGAATCTCGTATTATTAATAAAACCTTCCAGATTAAGTAGATGTCAAAAGATTTCAAAAGACTATTTTATTAATATTTGCCATATCTTCCTTGGCGAATGCAATAAGTTAAACAATTTATTTTAGCATTGAGTAAAATCTAAAAACACTCTGAAACGCCATTTCTCTAAGTACATAGTTTTGTGCACCAAGTCACCAATTTCAGCAGTCCCATGTTTGAAAATGCTCCGTTCAATATTTCGTCGCACTTGCTAAAACAATGTTTGTCCCGGTTTTTGTTTCGTAAGCGCAAAATCTCTAAGCTTTTTTGGAAGCGGGTCAATTTTGCGAAAGCTGTTTTATGTTTAGACCAAATTGATTGTTATCATGAAACTTACTGAATTTGCTGTCTGTGCTCTGTGATAAAATGAAACGAAACGCGTTGTATTTCAATATACGAGAAAAACAAGATCTCGTTTGTTTTCGTGTGTGTAAGTGGCCAAATTTTTCAAGCTGCCTCTAATGTAGCTTGTCGCCAACCATACAAAAATGACAGCTTAGACCAGTGGCTTAACGTGCTTTCCAAATCACGGAGGAACTCGAGAATGTTTATGCCACAACTATCACGAACATGGTAGCTTAACTTGTTGAGGCGTTAGCAATGCGTTCCCGAACTACTCGGCAATCGAGCTTCTTTGAAAACAAGATAAATAATTGTTTTATAAAAAATTAACATCCTGTGTAATCCTACTTCCTACTAATATTAAAAATGCGAAAGTGAGTTTGTATATTTGTTTGTTTGTTACCTCTTCACGCTCAAATCACTGAACCAATTTGGATAAAATTTGCTATGGATATAGCTTGAGACTCAGGGAAGGACATAGGGTACAATTTATCCCAAATTCCCACGGGGAGCGAAGCCCGCGGGTACAGCTAGTAAATAATATAAAATTCATATTATTATTTCGAGGTTCAAGAAGTTAGGTTTAATTTAATTTGCAAGATTCGACTCGAACAAACACATATACACACATAAATGCGTTCCAAGTTAAATTAAAGCTTGTAAAAATACGTTCAATCCAGCCTTAAACGGCTTAGAGCCTTTGAGTCCCGCTTATCTTGATTACACGTATACAGAACCAAACGTACACCTTTGACAATTTCAGTTTACGTTTTCAAGGATTTTGAAAGTAAAACTGATTCCTTCAAAAGTATTTGGGACGAATGAGGATACATTTTTAGGTCATGTATATGATACGAATCTGTTTTTCCTTTCTTATAATGATATATTTAGCTATAATATTAGCCAAAATAAACAATTTATTATTATTATTATTATGTTGGTACGCTTTTCAGCCACGGGTCCATGGGGACCCGGTCCTTTGAGGCGTTCATGGGGCCAAAGCCAACATGAAGAGGCCTTTTAGTACCTTTTTATCTAAAGTGTGAGATGGCTGCATCTACGGAGGTCTATCCCTTAATGTACCATTGAGATACACTAACGGACAGTCCTCCATAGCTGCCAATCTATTGCCAGGGAGGGATTGACTTGGTTTGGGCTATGTGGAGGGGATGTTAGTGGACTGGATAACTGGGTTATGGAGTGAGATACGGACATCTACCTAAAAATCTCTCACAGTAATTTTAGCCTGGTAGATGGTGACTTGCTGCTCGTTGGCCACACAGCCTGTGGGCACCCTAACAAGCCACGAAAATGCGGCCAGGGCGCAACACAAAGTGAGCAGCTGAGGGTGTCGAGAGGTGCGGCTCCGGTTTCACCATCACGGGGCTTACCCCCGAGAGCGGGTTTCCCCGTTATTACGCCATTACGTGCAATACACTTCCACCCTGGAGCGTATGTCCTGCTCTTGCGACTCCACTCTGGCCGGCCGGTTAAGGCAAGACAGAGGCGGGGGTTGTGTTACTGTGTGTATGTGTGTGTATAAGCGCATGTGTGTATGGTCCCCCTGGAGTTAGGGTACGTGGTGTCGCCACTCACCATCAGCTCGCCACAAGCTGCCCTGCGTTGACTGACTGCACTGGGAATCCAGTGGGCGATGGGGTCGTCACGTCCCGACGCCTTATTATTATTATTATTATTTTACTCTCGGCTTTGGGGAATTTTCAGATGACTCTAAGTCGTCTTCCCGTGGATGCCATAGAAGGCGACTTAGGAAATACAAGCTAAACAAAATCTATCTAAACAATAACTTCGTCCAAACTCCTAAATCCAGCAATCCAAAATATTTGTGCCTGTCAAAAAACTCACGGTTATTAACAGTGAAAAGGCAAAGTTCAGCAGTATTTCACATTTGTTAGCAATCGTATTCTCGGGCACTAAAACTAGTTCACAATCATGTTATGCAGTTTCTCGTTCACAAAATGTGTTGTCATCAAAAACAAAGCATTCTGTCACTGTTGTATGAGTAGCATTTGTATGTTTTAAAAAACTGAATAATTGGACTCACTCGAAAAATGCTTTTGATTCAGGTGAAACTCCATTGGAAACACATGCTATTTACTTTTATGTATTTAACAAAGTGTTAAATATGTTCTCATTTATTTATTATTTATAAAAGCATTTTGGGTTTTGCAGCTCTAGAGAAAGGGCCACAAGACTCAAAGGCCACTTTAAGCGGGCCTTATATACGTATAATGTATTTTCTTTTCATCCATAGTATACACGTACTTACGTATTGTATTTATCTCCAAAAGATTCAAAATGTAAAAGTAACTGTAAGGAAGAAACTAAAACCAGAAATGTCTCATATTACAAAACTAGACGTCGACAGCCCTGTCTGTGGTCGGGACCGTTTTAGTTTTAATCGCTCTCCTGTTAATTGAATCGTCAGGGTTTCTGGCTCTTCTGGGTTGAGTGGCATAAAAGGTCTTTGCGACAAAGATTTGCTCAGAAATTCAGATGGCGCTGTGCAGTTGGACGTAACTGAAATGTGGTTCGTTAGCTAAAACCAATGTTTATATCTCTGGTCTATTTGCCGTTTTGTCGAAGTTAAATCTTTTTATCTTATTTATCGTCATCATTATCAGGTCCTTTTGTCTCTATTGCCGGAGAACGACCCTCTCTGTACTACCAGAGCCATACTTGGCTAGAGCAGCCAGAGTACTTTTCCTACTCTCTCCACGCTGGCCAGTCTGTCTTATTATCTAACTTTAATACCTGGATCATTTAAACTATATCTACCAAAAACGTACATTGTAAAATTTAATGAGACTGTGACATGCTTTGGTTGACACTATGCTTACACTAGAGAGGCTGAAAGACCTCAAAGGCCGCTTTTAGCGTGGGTGAGCGAGAAGATGGAAAATCAGTTTAATCTATTGGGATTGTAATTTAACTTTTTAACTATAAGCATCCTTATAACTATGTTATATGAGGCCCTTTTCTCTGGTCTCTGTCACTGCTCACTCTGCTGTGTTTTTGCGTGTGCTAATCATGAAGTTACCCTCTAACTTCATGGTGCTAATAAAATATTATCAAGACGATCTTCGTTGTTTTAACTGAGATCCCAGCAGAAGTCTATTCCAATATAATACGCCTTTTATAATAAGATGGTATGCGACTTATACAGTTAGTTTTGCCCATATTCGTACTGGTTCTGGTAACGTAAACGAATTCGTTTACGTATGCTCTGTTGGAACTAAATTGAGCAAGATAATTATCTGGTTCTTACTTAAATCTCCTGTGCAAAGTAAGACACAATGTCCATTATTAAACATTGTAATAATAAAATTCTCTTTGCTCTCTACTTCAAGTATTATAGTACAAAGCTTCGAGCAGTAGTCTAGCAAAAAGGCGTATCTGAACACTGAATAATTTTGATAATATTGACACACCCAGTGAGCACATAAGCGCGGGACGTTCCTGAATATGTTTTAACTATTCATGACGTCGTGCTTTTCCAAATCTATCCTTCCCGATCCCTGCCTAAGAGTCTTTTTTCCATTTATTCGAATATACTGGAAGTAAATTTTAAGATAGATTTTAATCCTCTTTGGAGACGAAAAGATACGCATAGAAATAAACTTGAACCCACCCTTTGAATTTGTGAATGTGTCTAAAAATATATTTTCGGATTCTGGTATCAAAAATATTTGTTTTTAAGAATATTAGGTTTCTTGGGATAGCTCTGCGAAATTTAGTATTTCGAAATTCGGTAACAGAGTCCATGTAATTAACTTTTTAATAAAAAAATATTTTTTATGAATGAAGGTACATACTGTTTTAATTTTAAATTATTTCTAACAAAAATTTTCCTTTTTTCAAGTTCAAGCTTTAGGTTTTCAGACACCAGTTTTTCGTTTACCATGGCTCAGATCCACCCCTCCCAAAACTAGTTTCAAACAAAGAAGCGCATTCAAAGAATTATTCCCTTGGGAGTCCCCGAGATGGTACGGGACTTACGATGCCACAGACATTTAGAAGATCAGTGTAACAAGCTCCCATGCTGGTCTGGGAGAAATAAAAAAACTTAGAATGTACCAGCTGCTTCTCTTCCCACGCAGATCGTAAAAGCCGATCGAGGGAATGGGCAAAAATGCAAATCATGTTAACAGGCGATGCGGCTAGCAACCCATCACTGTATTTATTGCTTTTCCATCTTCTCGCCCACCATGACGCTAAAAGTGGCTTTTGGGTCTTGCGGCCCTGGGCTCTGCATAGAACTGCAAGACCCAAAATGCTCTGTCTGCCCCATTAGGGATAAAGACGTGATAGTATGTATGTATGTATGTGTAACAAGCTCTGACTACCCTGTTAGGAGTAGACAGAGCCTGGTGCTGTTAGGCCTCGTTTAGCGTGATATTGGCATGAAGGTGAATAAAAGGAATCGGAATAATGATGGGTTGCTAACCGCACCGTCTTAAATTATACTACCGGTTTTAAAACATATGTATAATAACCCCGTGTAAAAAAATTACATCTCTATCAAATATTGTACTGGTTTAGTGTGCTTGGTGAATAGCAATGCTTCAGATACATAAGATTGTTAAAAAATAATAATATTAATTTTAAAATTCTACATTCCCACAATAATGATAAAACCTAGGACAAAAGAGAAATCTTGAGAAAAATCTTATTTAACCGTAGCACTACGTAGATGGGAGAAAGCGAGAAAACAGCGTGAAATCACAATAATTACGTTTTGCATTTACGAAATACGTTCAAAATATTTAGCTAGAACAAAGGGAATTAGATTTGAAATATTTAATTGTGAACGTGGAATAGAAAGACTTTTAGGGTCGAATTTAATTCTTTGTTTTCTTATCTTGTTATCAGGTTTCGTTTAAAGAATTTCTTGAATGCCACTAAATAAAATTCTATTCTATTTTCACTTGAACGTTTTTAAGCTCCTTTAAGTTTCGACTGAATAAATTATGAGTAAATTGGTGTTTCAAAATATAATCACAAACGACTTTTACTCGGTTAAACTATTTTGTTAGGTATTTGGCCAGGATTGGATTTATTTTAAGTGTTCGTACCCGATAATTAAATAATCTAGTATACAAAATTAATTGCTTTTTAGGACGGTTGTTATTAATATGTTAATCTAAGTACTCGTATGGTCCAGTAAAAAAAAATTAAATTAAAATTAATCGCTATACCATAGCGACTAACCAATCCACCCTTATTTATTTCGTGTCGAATTGTACCTCTCCCTCTTACCCGACCTCGCTACCTTGCAAGTCATTTTAATTTTAAATTTTAAGTTGATTTTTTTCACTGGTCTCGACACCCTTTATTCATTTATATAAAAATAGTCATATGTACTTACATAATGGGTAGTTTATTTTGTCTTTAATGAATGTGTTCGCATGTTTTTTGTCCAACATAGAAATAAAAATACGAACATATCCTGAATTCCAGCATGATCGCCATTATTTTGTGTTTTAAAAACTTTGAGAAAATCTGTCACTTATTCTAATATTATCTAAATAAAAACATTTATACTCAGGCATAACCAAACCTGACAAACCAAAAATGACAAAGATACAGCGCATTTAAATTTCACATGACGTCACGGCTGGGTACGATTTTTACTTAACGATGACGTCGCAAGCTACCTAAATTTTTACTTTTTTGGTAAACTGAAAAATATCCAGGTCCATTATTTTTGGATAATCTAAAAGACGGACTCATTACAATCATAGTTTTCTGATCCTGTCGTCACCCCTAATAACAATAAAAGCTTGTACGAAAAAATGCAATAACCCCAAACTCAATAGGGTTGCATCATTTTTTACAACGGTTCTATGGCCACTTCAAGCTCTGTCGTCATCTGGCTTCCACGAGTATGCAAAATTTCAGCTCAATCGGTTGAAGATAACTGTTTAAAATTAAATTGCAAGATTTGACTTAAACAATGAAAGTTATAAAAAGCTTGTAAGAAGCTGAACATTCGAAGTAAACAAACAAAAAAGCACTTTAGCACATCGGCATATGCTGTCAATTCGGTAAGTGGCACATAATAAATGGTTGACACAGAGCCACAATCTCTTCAGTAAAATATTGTCGAAGGTTCCAATACCGGGAACACTTTTACATAAGCGGGCATGTTCACTCGAATTAAATGATCTTTTTGGATGAGGAACATAAACGGAAATATTATTTTTGTCTGTGTAGGTAACTAGAATCTGATTCCAGTAACAATATTTATTGCTTTATATGTGATACCTGTGGATGTCGTAAAAGGCGACTAAAGGATTTTCTTCCCGTCACTAAACATGAACAGACTTCCGATGGGCAGCAGCGTCGGAAGTACGATAGTGACCCCCACTGCGCTCGCCAACCCGCCTGCCAAGCGTGGCGAGTATGGCAATATCCCCTCATGGATATACAAAAAATGACCAGGCCCCCAGTACCCGGCAGCCCCGCTATTCCTGACTCCGGTAGCGGTCATGGTAACGGCGGGGCAGGGGGTGCTAAGAATCCCCGGATGGGATCCGGCTACCAACCCCGGCGAAAACTGGCCCTGGTAACACACAATGTCTGCACATTGAGGACTGACGAGAAACTGGCTGAGGTGGAGGAAGAATTGAGTAGGTTACGGTGGGACATTGTGGGGTTGTCTGAAGTCCGAAGAGAGGGCGAGGGCACGACAACCCTAGAGTCTGGTGGTAACCTACTCTATCACCGGGAAGGAGACGAAAAGAAGTCCCAGCATGGTGTCGGGTTTCTCGTCCACAAGTCCCTCATTAACAACGTCACAACCATCGAGAATGTTTCCAGCAGGGTAATATACCTGATACTCAGAGTATCTAAAAGATATTCGCTGAAGGTTATACAGGTATATATGCCAACTGGGGATCACTCCGATGAAGAGGTGGATGAAGTGTATGAGGACATCAGTAGGGCCATACATACTTCTGAAACCTATTTTACGGTTGTTATGGGGGATTTTAACGCAAAACTGGGTAAGCGAGGCATTGGAGAGTTTAGGCTGGGAAACTTTGGATACGGAGTGCGAAATAACAGGGGACGTAGGCTGGCTGATTTTTTGGAGCAAGAGGGACTCTTTGCGATGAACTCTTTCTTTAAAAAGCCGCCGCAAAGAAAGTGGACCTGGTTGGGTCCAGCAAAAAAGAACCAGCCCCCTGTTAAGAACGAAATCGACTTCATCCTAACGACAAAGAGACGAATATTCAACGATGTCTCAGTGATCACTCGAGTCAAAACCGGGAGTGATCACCGATTATTAAGAGGCATCGTGAATATTGGTCTCAAAGTCGAAAGGTCACGACTGATGAAGTCGACGCTCCGACCGTCGCAAGTCCAAATTGAGAACTCCGAGGGCTTCCAGCTTGAACTGTCGAATCGCTTCGACAGCCTTCAGGATTGCGTTACAGTGGACGAGATAAACCAAGGGTTTATACAAGCTGTCCAAGCGGTGGGATCAAAAGTATTCAGGTCCAGCCCCAAACGAAAGCCTCAAAAAATCTCTGCTCGGACCCTAGACTTAATGGCAGAGCGACGATCAAGGCCGCTGCATACCTCCAAAGATGCTGAATCATATCGGCAGCTCAACAGACGTATACAAAAGTCCTTGCGACACGACATCCGCTCCTTTAATACTGAGCGTATTAAGGAGACGATAGAGCAGAATAAAGGCTCCAAAGTGTTCGCAAGAGCTATGTCGGTTGGGCAAAGCCGATTGATGAAGCTGAAGACGGAGGACGGCGGCGTGGTGTCGACAAAGGAAGGGGTTCTGGCGGAGATCGAGAGGTTTTATGGACAGCTGTATACCTCAGTATCACAACCCAGTAAACAAATGGTTAAAGACCCAAGAGCCAAGCTAACCCGACACTATACCGAAGATATCCCGGACATCAGCCTGTACGAGATTAGGATGGCCCTCAAACAGCTTAAAAACAACAAGGCGCCGGGCGAGGATGGAATCATAGCAGAGCTTCTGAAAGCGGGCGGAACGCCGGTACTGAAAGTCCTTCAGAGGCTCTTTAATTCCGTTCTGCTCGAGGGCGTAACGCCAGAAGCGTGGAACAGGGGCGTGGTGGTCTTGTTCTTCAAAAAGGGAGATAACACCCTATTGAAGAACTATAGGCCTATCACGCTTCTGAGTCATGTATATAAGTTGTTTTCGAGGGTCATCACGAATCGTCTCGCGAACAGGTTTGATGCCTTCCAACCTCCCGAACAAGCTGGTTTCCGTAAAGGCTTTAGCACCATAGACCACATTCATACGCTGCGGCAGGTTATAGAGAAGACGAGGGAGTATAACCGGCCGTTATGCTTGGGATTCGTGGACTATGAAAAAGCCTTCGATTCGATCGAAACATGGGCCGTGCTTCAGTCTCTCCAGCGATGCCGTATTGACTATCGGTATATCGAAGTGTTGAAGTGCTTATACAGTAACGCCACTATGTCAGTCCGAGTACAGGAGCAGTGCACGAGGGCAATTCCACTGCATAGAGGTGTAAGACAGGGAGATGTTATATCTCCGAAACTGTTCACCGTTGCACTGGAAGATGCCTTCAAGCTTCTGGAATGGGAAGGATTTGGCATCAACATCAATGGCGAGTATATCACTCACCTTCGATTTGCCGACGATATTGTTGTCATGGCAGAATCGATGGAAGACTTAAGTACTATGCTCGGAGACCTAAATCGAGTTTCCCAACAAGTGGGCCTTAAAATGAACATGGACAAAACCAAAGTAATGTCGAATGTCCATGTTGCGCCCCTACCTGTTTGTGTTGGGAGCTCCACCCTCGAAGTTGTAGACCAGTATATCTACCTGGGTCAATTGATCCAGGCAGGAAGTTCCAGCTTCGAGGAAGAGGTCTTTCGACGAATCCGACTCGGCTGGGCAGCGTTCGGGAGGCTACGCAATGTCTTCTCGTCCAAAATACCTCTGTGCCTCAAGACTAAGGTTTACAACCAATGTGTGTTACCAGTGATGACTTATGGCTCCGAAACGTGGTCCCTTACTATGGGTCTCATAAGAAAGCTCAAGGTCGCTCAACGCGCTATGGAGAGGGCTATGCTCGGTGTTTCCCTACGTGATCGAATCAGAAATGAGGAAATCCGTAGGAGAACAAAAGTCACTGACATAGCCAAGCGGATTAGCTCGTTGAAGTGGCAGTGGGCGGGACACATAGCGCGACGAACCGATGGCCGATGGGGCAAAAAGGTTCTTGAATGGCGACCGCGTACTGGCAAGCGAAGCTTAGGGCACCCACCTACAAGGTGGTCAGATGACCTGACCAGGGTCGCTGGAAAGCGCTGGATGCAGGCCGCTCTTGATCGGTCATTTTGGAAATCTTTGGGGGAGGCCTATGTCCAGCAGTGGACGTTGTGCGGCTGAAATGATGATGATGAATGATGATATGTGATGACTATCCAAATTGTTAACTTCACTCATCAATTTTAATTAAATGTAAATTTTACTTGTAGTTTCCACATATTCAAAATGTTCATCTTACAACATTTTATCTTATACTATGATAGTACCTGAGCGACCGAGCTCGGTTATATCTCAAACATTAACTACATCTTTTTTAACTTGTCTAAAACACAATAAAAAATAAAAAAATATATAAACTGAACTGAACATATAAAAAAAACAAAATTAAGTCACTGAGCGGGATTCGAACCCGTAACACTCGTTTCTTGCCGTCCACGTCTTAACACGCTGGACCAGACGGCCAGCGGCCGGCAGGACAAAATTAGCGACCATATTCTGCGTGCAAAAAAGACGTGAAAACTCAAAAACACGCGTTTTCCCAAACATAAGACTAATATAGATCAATTGTTTACCCCCGGAAACCCCCATATACCAAACAGCAGAACCGTTAGAACCGTTTCCGAGATCACAAAAATAAATTTATACACATAAAATAATAAATATACAAGAATTGCTCGTTTAAAGGTATAAGATATTTTCTTACCAACAAGAAATAAAGTTTAAAGAACCGTAAATACGGCAAAGGTAAAAATACTACTGGTTATCGTTATTGAATATTGTTGGAAATATTTTCAATAAATGCAGTTTTTTGCTTTTTATAACAAATAGAAGATTTTTGTGGAGTGGACAGGTAACCTATTCTTTTAAAATGCGCCTTTTCCTAAGATAACTGCATGATATATTTTCACTCCCTTCGGACTTCAGCTTATGATCCAGTTCCAGTCACAAAAGAACATGAAATAGAGTGGAAATACCCACATAAGCCTTTCAACTCCGAAACCTGTCTGACTTGCGTTACGATAAAAATATATTGTATTACGGATTTTTTTAAATATTTGTAGCAAGTAAAGATAATAGTAATATTAAGTCGTAACAACTGATCCTTTTTACATCGTCAGGATAAATTTAGGATATATTTAACTTTTTTTTCATCATTTACGTAATTATAAACAAGGTCTAACAAAATATACTAAAACTACTCTAAGGGTGAATTCAGTCGGTGTCAGTAAACAATTTTCCCCAAGAAATATATGTCGAAATATAAAAAATATTTTTTGGCTTTTCATACAAACTCGGATCAGCTGATCGGTCAACTTTTATGGAAGGCCAAAAATTATTTTTCATGTTTCGATACGTGCACCTTAGGGAAAGTTATTCAGTATCATAGACTGAATTCACCCTTAAAAAAGTTTTATTATATTTTGTTAGACCTTATATAAACGGATATTTTTTTGTTGGTTTCGGTCTTACTCCTATATACAATTTGTGCAACAGTTTTACTTGTAGGTACCTACTTTAATATTTTTGTTGTCCTTTCTTTCCCCAAATGATATGCATACCAAGTACACCAAATAAAATGCCAAGTGAAGAAAAAGCTGTGGTATTACGACCGCTTTAGGAATTTAATTTTATCATTATTTTAAATCTCACTTTGGGGATAGTTTAATATTATATTTATTAATTCATTATTTATTTCACGACTCGTTTATGTTCAGTCCTTAAGTTGCCTTTTACGCCATCTCATCTTCATCTCATTATAATCATCATACGAATAATGAAATAGATTTCTATTCCTAGAATCTGGAATTTTGCTAAGGTACACCTATATTTAAATATAATAAAATAATATAATAAATATATAGGGACAAATTACACTGATTGAGCTAGCCCCAAAGTAAGTTCGAGACTTGTGTAATGGGATACTAACTCAACGATACTATATTTTTATAACAAATACATATATAGATAAACATCTATTTGTATATAAACACAAAAAAAACCGAAACCGAAATATTAACCCAGAATATAAAAAGGAATGCCGAAGTAACATATTGGAATCACCTACCATTAATTAGGCTCAACTCAGACTGGCGCAGAGTCGAAGCGTCGCGTCGCGTCATGATGTTCAACTACAACGCGTGGTAACGCGCAATACGCATCTACCTCGCAACACAACTGTCGGCGACGCGGAAAAACCGCTCTACTCAACACAAACAAAGAAGTGCGACTATGTGCGACAGAGCGCGTCGACACTCATCGTCGCGCGATTCCATCCTACTATCCTACTAATATTATAAATGCGAAAGTGAGTTTGTATATTTGTTTGTTTGTTTGTTACTTCTTCACGCGTAAACTAATAAACCGATTTGGATAAAATTTGGTACGGATACAGTTTGAGACTCGGGGAGGGACATAGGGTATGCTCTTTATCCCAAAATTCCCACGGGGAGCGAAGCCCGCGGGTACAGCTAGTATTTTCATAATACAAAAATAGAGATTAATATACTTTAGGCAAAAACATAATGCGTTGCGAGAGTTGCGACGCTTCTACTCTGCAACAGTGTGAGATGAGCCTTATTAAATACGTATACCCAGCGATGAAGATTAATGACTCAAAGACGAGCATGAGAAATCTCAATGTGTTTCCAGTATGCTGTTGTTGCTTTTAAACGACATAATGACGGGTATATATCCTGTTATATACTTCGCTTTCAGTCATGAACTTATTAATGTCATTATGTTGTAGCTACATTTAGTTATGTTTACTTTAATGTGCCCGCCGTATGGTTTTCGGCAAAATAGAATAGGACCACTCCAAGTCTCTCCGTGGATGTCGTAGAATGTGACTTAGGGAATACAAGCTAAACAAAGCTTATAAACATCAATGAGACCTCTCCAACCCGTCTGGCCAGCGTGGAGAGTGTAGGCCAAATCCTTTGGCTGCTCTGGCCAAGTATGGCTCTAGTAGCTCAGAGAGGGTCGTGCTCTTGCAGTGGAGACTAAAAAGACCTAAAAATTATGAGATGAGATGATGATAATGTGCGCAGACTTGGTCGCTGACGTTATAAAGATGTCCAAACTCTGTATAACGTCGTGCCATGGAGCGCAGTAATTTGGAAGTCAGACTTTTCGATCGCAATATAAATATAATCTTGTTCTCCAAAACACAGATCGTGGATGTTGGTTTTGTCCAACTTTGCTATCACCCTTAAGCGGAACTGGGCAAGAGATTCTAAAGACTCCTCTGAATGGGAAAAGAAAGCCGTGCAAGCCCATAAAGAGATGGTGGATAGATCTTGCTTCACTTTAAGTGTAAGTCTAGAATTCAACTGTAAAATCGTTTCGCTCTCTATTCAAAGTAGAGGCCTTGCCTTCAAAATCTTTCCTTTCCGCCTTTAAGCTATATTATATTTTCCTAAAACCTTCTTGTATGTGTATCGACCAGGAGCCGGCTAACATGCATTGTTTTATTATTTCGTCTGGCATTCCGAGCAAATGAAGTCTTATTTAATCGCTGGAAGGTACTGGATGCAAGACGCTCTAGATCGGTCATTTTGGAAATTCTGGGGGAGGCCATGCCCGCAGTGTACGTTATGCGGCTGAAATAATGAAGACTTAATTTAGATTTAATAGGCGCGTTGTGATGAAGAATCTTTCTGGATCCTCTCTGCATCTCATAACATTGTTAATATTATTTTATTTTTTATTGTACCTCTTCATTGCTGGATATTAGTCGCCATATTCCCAAACTGAAACGCAGTTTATTTTTTCCTTTCTTAACGTACCTAATTAGCTAAAACTATTAAGTACGCTAATAATATTACAATCTAGCCTAAACTCAGACTAATAAGTAATTTAACATTGACCTAGTTTTATATGTTATTAAACGCAAAGTTGTTGATAGAATTAGGACTCGACTCAAAAACTAACAGTTGCCACCAAGTTGCCAGACGCGACCGTTTCTCAGCTATTTTGTTTCGGGTGTATCTAATTACAGCGAAGCACCGCGTTTAAAAGAATTTAATTAACCCAAGCGAAGGATCCTCTGTTGATGTATCAAAATCGTGCCTTGCACATTTTATTATAGCTCCTTGGAGTTCTGCTTCTAGTTATTTTTATCTTTTACAAGTCTTGGGCTGAAGTATAACATGTTAACCTACTTTAAGTGGACTCATAACTAACATACTCGTAAACTAACAGCACGAGAACAGCTTAAAATCTGCGCCATCTTTATTCCATGCGCTTATTATCTTATTAGCTGCCTCCGTGGTGTATTGGTTGGAGCGTTTGGCTCATACCCGGAGGTCGCGGGTTCGATTCCCAGCGGGGGCAACGACATTGTGTTGTTATCCTAGTTTGGTTAGGACATTGCAGGCTGATCACCTGATTGTCTGAAAAATAAGATGATCCTTGCTTCGGACGGCACGTTAAGCAGTCGGTCCCGGTCACTGTCTTTGACATTGGTCGTTACCTAAAACCATGTCAGAGGCCTTTAAGGCGGTTTTAAAACTCTGACACTAGTGTTAGTCACTAACACACACGATAAGAAGAAGATTATCTGGCAGTCTCATGCATTAGTTTTTGTAAAGTATCAACATTAATTTAAGAAACCTAAATAAATTTCACGGCAAACGAACAACGACATTGGTTGTTATCTTAAGTATAATTGTTTTTAAAGATAAGGTTTCTCCTATTTGGCTTGCCCCCATGTTATGGATCATCCGTACGTAAACATATTTTATTTTGCCGGAAAAACCTTCTAACCTAGAACACACCGGCGCCAAAGCAATCTCTATCATTTTTCACCCGTCAAAAAAGGAGCTCACTACGAGTTTTTAAAGAGGATAGATGGCTTTCAAAAATAGTGACGCATCTCGGAGGATAAAGACAGGAAAACAACGTTTTTCACGAGACAGAGCAGGATGGAATGATCAGTGCAGTGATAAAATGCGCAGCCATAGAACTCGGTCCAACAAGTTTAATATAAAGACAGAAAGCTGACCAACGACCAACTTTTAGCAAATCTTAAATGGAATTATATTCGCACTTTTATTAGAGATACACTATTGTCCACGAATCATTAATAAGTATCATAGAAAAATTAAAATGCTTGTAGTTTAAATTCGAATGAATAGTTTATTTAATTTCATAATTAATTTATCTATCTCCTTGTTCTTATTCCTTTTTCTCAATAAAAAGTCAGATCTCAGATTCATAAATTTAATTAAAGAAAAAAATATTCATAGATAATTTAGGAATCATAAGATTTTGTCCAGTTCAATTTTGCTCACGAAATATTGAAATTAAAAGTTAAGTGAAAGGAACCGTAATAAATCTAACCAAATAAAATAAGAAAAGATCTTTTATAAAGTAACCATTAGAATAAAAGCAGTTTATTCAAGGAATAAAATACTTATATTGTTATTATCTGTGGGCTCTTAAATGTTTTATCAAAATATGATTCCCTTTATAGCCTATAAACTTCCAGCAGAGCATTATTGACTCCATACAAAATAAAAAAATATATCACGTCGTAACTGGATTTTATTTCTAACTTTTTCCAATTTTAAATGTTAACGGTTTATATGAAAGTTGATCATAAATATAAAAATTTTACTTTGTTTATTTTGGAGAATTTATATATGAATATACCAGTTTTGTTTATTTTGCATCGCGCCCCCAGTGGTGTATAGAGTATTCCAATTGACCCATACATCCAGTGCGTTTTCAGTTGATGACTAAACCAATTCAGAAAAAATCCGCTTAAGCTACCTAAATTTCCGGGGTCCAGTGGCGCCCCCATTTTAAATAAATCATTTGAAAGGAAACGGTGATATCATTTAAAATTTTGTCCTTTTTGCGATGTCAGGGTTGGGAGAAACTGACAGATAGAACTTACAACTCGTTCGAGCTAACTGCGCACCTCGCTGGAATGCGATGCTACGGCCGCCAGGTATGCAGTATTTTTTTTTTTTGTGTTTAAAGGTCGCTAGCGCGGGTAGGACCCTTAACTTGACCGGGTTGTACACAAGCTACCCAACATAACCTTACAAGGTTTTCTTAACCATTCCTTTACCGCCAATACCAGATACAATAGTAAGACAATGGACGTGGACATTTATTAATGTTGTCCTAGTCTTGACCGTTTAACATACTGTTTATATTTATATACATAGGTACATAAAGATACACACAATCTATATCTATACATATAATAAAACAGTAAAAAGTGTGTCTACACATTAAATATATTTCCAAAAAAAATATTGGGGGCGATGGAGACGTAGTAATAGAGTAAGAATTTAAAAAAAAATGTCTGTCTGTTTGTCTGTTTGTCTGTTTGTACACGCTAATCTCCGGAAATACTGGACGGATTCGAATGAAACTTTTTTTGTTATATAGCTATTAAGCCTGGGCAACATATAGGGTATAAATGATTTTGGAAAATGGAACGCCTGATGCAGAACTATAATGGTTCAGCTAAACTATAAGAGATATAAAAATGTCGCCTTAGTAAAAGTTGTTCAGCCTGATGAGCATTTTCCAGAGACATAAAGTGCACGCGAACGAAGTCGCGGGCTTCAGCTAGTCTATAATATACAAACAATGAATGACAGTTTTTTCCGCAAGTCTAGAGGCGCCGGTTGCTACACTTAGGTCATTAAAAAGAAACTTACTCACAAAAGCTCGGGCCTGATTTCCGTCAGCAATTACTGTTCTCACTCCGCATTCAATTTTGGAAGGAAACTCTCTAGGGAGAATTGAAAATTGTGAATTTACTTAAATATACAATTTTGTTCAGCTCAAGTTTTAAGTATTATTTCATCTTATATATTTCATCATATATTTATCAAAAATCACCTGAAGATTAGTAACCTGTGCCTATTTTAGGAATAAGTATATTATGCAAGTTCGTTTAAGCGATAGTAGTCTTATGATTTGAGAACGCGACCGATGTTCGAAAGATCCTAGGTTCGATCCCCAACCGGCCCAACTCTCAGTTTGTAATACAATTTGATACTACATACTCCTGGCGAAGGAACCCGCATATCGGTTAATTTATATATAAACTAGCTGTAAAATACCCTGTGTGTTAATCTAGGGTGTCAGCTTTGTATATCAAATTTTATCAAAATTAATCCAGCAGTTTACGCGTGAAGAAGTCACAAACATATACACACAAATACACCCTTACATACACCCTCTCTCACACACATACACACACATATACTCACACAATCTTTCGCCCTTATAATATAGTATAATATAACTCTTAAAACTAATGGCAAAAAACTACGTCTGAAAATCTGACACCAGTAGCATTTTCACTCAATATTTTGTTTTAGAGTGTCTAAGTTGGCCATCACTGATGTACAGGCATCTGACATAGCTTGACGACTGCTACACAATGATGACAGCCGGGACCAACAGCTTATACGTGCCTTCCGAAACATGGAGCAGATCGAGAATTTTTATGCCAATTGTGGTCACCCATTTACGCCCGGTGTAGCTTAACTTGCGAAAGCGCGAGTACTACGCACTTCTGCTGGGCCTTCGAACTCCTCACTCATCGCTCAATAAGAAGAAAAGACTCAATTTTCTATCACAATCTAAGCTACGACACATGAGAAACGATTAAGTATATTCATTATCATCATCAGGTCTTTTTAGTCTCCAATGCAGGAACACGACCCTCTCTGTATTACCAGAGCCATACTTGACCAGAGCAGCCTGAGGATTTGGTCTGCACTCTGCACGCTGGCCAGACGGGTTGAAGAGGTCTTACTGATGTTTATAAGTTTTGTTTAGCTTTTATTTACTAAGTCGCCTTCTACGACATCGACGGGAAGACTTGGAGTGGTCCTATTCTACACTGCCGAAAACTTCACGGCGAGTAATAAGTATGATACCTATTCCCTACAGTAAGTATAAATTCTTTCCAATACCGTCAAACGGGAGGCCAGAGCAGGCAAATCTTGTTACATAAATAAACAAAGAGGCAGTGGACACAGGGCTTTTTAAAAATTCAGCAACTCTGTACGGATGCAGCGAAATAAGTTTTCACACAAAGTGCAAATGGAAGTCAGTGTGGCTGGCGAGAATTCATGTTGATTGAAAAGTTGCAGTACGGAAAATTGTTTTTATCTCTGACTTATTCAGTGTTTGTGAAAATCTGATTAAATGCACTGCAGAGATTCAGTAAGGTAGGCGAGGGATCGTTAACTCTGTTACTACATTTTGACGACCTTCGTGGCGTAATGGTTAACAACGCCAAACCGCCAATCCGAAGGTCTTGAGTTCAATCCCCAGCCAGAGCAAGTTGAAAAATTGCCTTTTTTAAATTATCCTGGGTCTTGGATGTTTATCTATATAGGTATGTATTTATTGTAAAATATAGTATCATTGAGTTAGTATCTAAATAATTTTCGAACCTTATCACCAATTTAATGCGACCTGTAGACGAGAACCGCCGAGAACCATCAAATGGAACTGATAAAGATACTGATAAGCGTTTGTAGAACTTACTTGTTGTCAAACATTCACCTAATTATTTTTACCTGTAACAAAAATAATAACATTATTCTTTTATGGACAAAATTTATGTGATCAAGTTAATATATTGTGAATTCCAGTTACAACCATTCAGTATACAAGTATAAAATCAATACATATGTATTGATTTGTTTAATAAGTTATTCTTTACAGGCACTGTTGCACATCAATAATGTTGGTAAGTATATATTTCGTGCAACAAAATTAAATAATATACAATGTTAAAATTATTAATGAATCTGTATTTATAAGAAAACTAAATCCAAAGAAACGCCGAAAAATCTCATAAATTGCCACAAACATAATAAAATACTGTATTAACATAGTATATGCCATGTAATGTTCGTGAACGAGCGAACGAACATAAAAACATAAAATTAATCACAAAATAAGAGAAGCTAAGCTGAGCTAACCAGTCCCTTCTGGATATATATAACATTATGCCTTCTAAATACCATTGATTCTAATTTTTGTTGACCAAATCAATTTTCTTTCCACGTTTTCCGATCAAATAAAAAGAACGGATAAGTTTTTGTGTGAGTATTATTTAGCCATTATGAACAGCTGTGGCTCGCTATAGACCACCATAATATTTCTCATATTCGAGTTTGATGGAGGGAAAATTTTCCTGATACGTTAGTAAACGTGTTGTCGATGTTAAATGGAGTTAGGCCAGTGGTACCATTTTTCTAACACGGAGTCACTAAACGAACTGTTTTATGTATGGAAAAACTATTTGTTTCGGTGACTCCGCGTTTCTAAAAATACCTTCTTTAGACCTGAAAGCTGAAGTGAAAAATTAAGTAGTTAAGTAAAGTCCACGATACTGACAACTTCAAGGTTAAGAAAAAAATTACATCTCAACATTTAAATAAAAAATCTATAGTAGTTTGGAAATTTCTACAGAAAGATGTTTGTTTTATTTGCCCAATTTTTTGCAGCAAGTTCATTCCATCAATACAAATCAAAATCTTCATTCATCATACGATCAGCTGGTAAATTTTGAAGCATAAGTAAAAAGTAAATATAGTTTTTTTTTGTAGTTTTATGTAATTTTAATTTTTTATATGAACACGCCTGTATGCCTCTCTTACATAAACATCTCACACAGGCCTACTGGGTGAGATCTCTTTGGAGATAAGTAGTGCCTTTGTACAACTTTTATTTTATGTATTCTCTTTATATATTTTCCCTGTACATTAATTGGTAAATATATATAGTTGTAAGGTATATTAACTCATATAACGAATAGGAGTGATAACAGGGTTAGAAAAGTATGATTGTAATTAGTCCGTCTATTAGATTATCCAAAAATAATTGACCCATATTTTTTGGGTTTACCAAAAAAGTAAAAAATCACAAAGATACGGAGCATCAAAATTCTGGAGTGGGGGCTTGCGACGTCACCGCTAAGTAAAAACATACCTATCCGTGACGGCAAGCGAAATTTTAATGCACTGTATCTTCGTAAATTTTTGTTTCTCATAGATGAGAAAAAACACGTATACAATAGTTTTTGATAATCGAACCGATGGACCAAAAATGTTTTTCCCTTCGTCTTGCCTATTGTCGTATGGGTACACTTCTTAACAGAAACCCCCTTATAAAAAAAATAATGAGCTTGAAATTTATTTTCACTCTGGCTCTAATAGAATTAGGTGCAATCTGTTTGTGTTCCATTTCCCGCCGTAAAGCGGTCCTACATAGTAAAATACTATTAGAACCAGCAATTTACTACCTTACTTTTTCTTTTGTCTAAGGCTGACCGCACATAAGTAACGCTTGAGCAATCGTTTGGTTCAGACTTTGTTCCTATTGTGCTCATCGAGGGTACAAAACAGTAACACGCTAAGTATTTCGTTTAATTTTTTGCCGCCTTCCTTACGCCCACATAGGTAAGTACTTTGTCCTTCTTATTTGTATTGAAATAAAAAAAGTTTTTGTGTACACGGGCGTGCATAAAGGGATTCGCACGAAAAAATTAAAATATTGTTCGTAGAAATGGGTTTTGAAAAAGAAATGGTTTCATATATATATATATTTTAAATAAGTAGTAAGCTATTATAAGAACGAGTTAATACCTCATCCAGAGGTCTTACTCAAGTCGAATGTCATCAGAGACGCGCACACGACAGTGTTCCAACAAAAACTGATTTAAGAAAAATAAACCTGACTATGATGAGGTCAAATCATCTCGGCCAGTAGCTGACTCTCATTATCATCAGGTCTTTTAGTCTCCACTGCAGGAAAACGACCCCCTCTGTACTATTAGAGTCATATTTGGCTTACATTCTCCACGCCGGCCAGACAAGTTAGAGAGGTCTCACGATGTTTATAAGCTTTGTTTAGCATATTTCCTAAGTCGCCTTCTACGACATCCAAGGGAAGACTTGGAGTGGTCCTATTCTACTCTGCCCCAAATTACACGGGGAAGCTGCTGACTCTATACGTGAGTAACCCGTCAACTCATTCTAATAATGTCTGTGTATTACGTTGGTTATACAGGGTGCAATTGAAATCATTTGCAATAATTTAACTTAATAACATACTCACATAAAGGATATTTTTTACGGTAACAACACTACAATAAAGAATTTACAATACAATACAATACAATTAATGCAGTAATTAAAAAGTATTAAAAAGCAAGAAAAATAACCAAAGTATCAAAACACTTCGAGTCGTGCGCGCTCACTGATACCTAAGAGCCGCAAGGTCAGCGAACCCGCTGCAACACAGCTGAGCGGCGGGCGCGGCCAGCATACAAAATTAGACTTTAAATTACGTGAATAAGGTTAAAAGTCGAGTGGGGATGGGTCGTGTCACACGAACGCTTGAGGATAGTAGGTACGTTTAAGTAGGAACGAATGTTAGCGTACTATGACGCGACTAAATTGATACTATTTTAATTAATTTCTTTTTCATGAATTTAGTGACGATTAGTTTTTTTTATTTATAATTGCAGTAATGGTATCAAATCAATGAGTCTAACGCTTGTTTAGAGATTTTCTGTAATATGAAAATTACGACTTTTGATTGAAGTTTTTATAGTGTTAAATTACTTTGTATCATGGGTATAGTAGATACCTAAAATATTGCCAACGAATTCTATTACACCCTGTATGCTTATTTTCAAGGACTAAGAATACCCTCATAGTATTAATTTACCTTTTTGAAATATCCCAGTGTACGAACATCCTAAGCAAGGCGCCAACGAGCACTTTTATTTCCAACTGCACTTCCAGCACCGATTGTTTCCTTAACAATTTAAAACAAAAGATCCTTTGAGTCATGGCAACACTTTTCAAGCCGCCATGAAAGAAGTTACTGCTACACGCGAATCCGTTTTGTGTTTTTATATTGTGCCTATCTAGGGTTTTCTTTTAAAACAAACGTAAACGGTGTCTATTTTTAGTTAGTTAACCTTTCGGAAACACTTTTTATAACGACTAGGTATTTAAAATCAAACGTTTTAGACACGAAGAATGTTAAATCAAAGTCAAAGTCAAAATCATTTATTTATCTTTAGATATTTGTATCACTTGATAATTGTCTTTGGATTTTTGTATCACTTGATACTTATGCCTACACGATAACTTGTTTATTTTTTCAAGATGTTGTTTATGTTGTTCCATCGTAAGGCAGAGACTACAGATCTCTACTTACTACGAATCTTGCAAACCTCTTTTGGCAACTTCCATGGGAAACAAGCGTAAGAAATGTATGTGTATGTATTTAGATTGTTCATACTAACGAACTGCCACAGTCCATAGGTATAAGCAACATCCTTAGGAAAATCGGTAATCAACATTTTTTTTTCTTACTTTTATACTTTTATGAAATTTGTAGGAGAACTTAAGTCATAAACATTGCCCAGCGGATTACCTCATTTGAATAACAGTGGGTGGGACACATAGAGTGACAAACCGATGGCCGATGGGGCTAAAAGGTTCTCAAATGCCAAACCACGAACTGGCAAGCGAAGTGTAGGACACCCACCCATAAGGTGGTCTGACGACCAGACCTAGGCAGCTGAAAGGCGCTGGAGGCAGGCCGCTTTAGATCGGTAATTTTTTTAAGCCTTGGGAGAGGCTTATGTCCAGCAGTATACCAGCAGAAATGTGTAAGATGAATGATGATACCTTCATGCTGAGTATACAAGCTAAATAAAGCTTATCAACATGGGTACGACCTTTTTAACCCGTCTGGCCAGCGTGGTAAGTGTATGCCAAAACCTCTGGCTGCTCTGACCAAATTTGCCTTTAGTAGTACAGAGACGATAGTCCTCCTGCAGTGGAGACTAAAAAAGATCTGACGATGATGATGCTGAACATGTAATTTGAGTTTATAAGTCTCTGTCTGCTTTGTAAGAGATAAAAACGAGGTTATTATTGTAGTCAACATTATTTTCCCTCTATTATTGGAATAGCTTTGTATAGAACTCACAAAGGCAAACTCTAATCTGAACTACTCGTGTTCAAAACAAGATTCAAATTCAGATATAGTACTGAACTATGTTCGTACGCTTTCAGTATGCAATATGACTGCGGAACGTGGTTATTTCCATTTCTTGATTGTCTGATCACAATAAATGCTACTGAATAAACTAATAAAAATTATAGAAAGTACATGCAATTGTGCTAACCTTTCTAGATAAACAGCGACATTTTTTCATAATTATGTCACATACATTACAGTATATTGTGTCAAATAAACACTGTCAAAACTATACCTAAGTTAAGTACGTACAAAAATCAGTCACTAACCTTTCTAGATAATTATCGCTGTACAAGTTTATTTGCCAGCAAAATAAGAAAACCCAGAATTATGTATACTATGAACGATATAATAACAAATACTAAAAATAAGATGAAGTTAAAAATTAAAGAGGATCGTTATACAAGAAGTGTTTTTTAACGTTTTTTTACTCGATCTTTATAATGGTATTAATTAGATACTTGAAAAACATTGTACGGAGATACGGAAACCCTCATGTAGGTGTCCGACTCCCCCTTGACTGATTTTTATGATAGTCACTGTCATTAACTGTTTTAGTCATACTAAGATTCAACAAAATATTTTTTAAAGAAAAACATATTTTACATGTGTTAGTCGCGAATGGTCTAAAGTAAAATTAAATCATAATTATGGGATTGTCTAAACGAAAAATAGTCGACGCAACATCATCCATATCTACTTCTAAAACCCGACAAAAATAGCTTAACCACAATAAAAGAAACGTCCCATAACCCTCAGATATGCGTCCAAGCGTACGACCGGCCTTTGGGAGCGCTCTCTAACATATTTTCCCAAGCATTTACAAATTCGTGTTTACAAAATGATTTATTAGCATTCAAATTCCAGCGGGATGTTTTCTTCCATTGTTTCTATCGTAATTTGGTTCGGTCGGTGGGTAAATTCAATCGTTTGGTTTGACGAATTGTCCCGTTACTGTGGAAATGTGATTATGGAAACACATTTTATATTCCGGACGGATTTTTCTTATGATTCTAAGACAAACATTTTAAATGAATTTTGAATATTATCCCGTTAAGGACAGATGCATTTTCCGGGGTCCAATGCTGCCTCTATTTTTAATTAACATATAAAAGAAAACGGAGACATCATTTGAAATTTTGCCGCTGTGAACGCTTAAAAATCGTTTTTATATTTCACTAGTATGACAGCCGATGATGCTACAGCCACAACGGCATAGGCATGCAGCTGCATAGGCAAAGGCATGCATCAACTATTGGTGGTAGGTACACTTCGACTACCACCTGCTAGATGGTCAGACAAACTATACAAAGTTGCAGGAAGGCGCCGGATGCAGGCCGCTTCCGATCAGTCGTTTTGGAAATCCTTGGGGGCAGGGGACTTCCTGTGGCTGATATGATGATGGTGATAATCATGCTTCGACTGTTAGTGGCCAGGCATGCTGGTTCTAACAGTACTGGGTGGGCGCCGCCAAACGAACTGTCTAGTGGCAGAAGCACAATATAATATTTTTAACTAGCTGAAGCCCGCGACTTCGTTCGCGTGGACTTCGTCTCTGGAAAATGCTCATCAGCCTGAACAACTTTTACTAAGGCGGCATTTTTATATCTCTTATAGTTTAGCTGGACCATTATGGTTCTGCATCAGGCGTTCCATTTTCCAAAATTATTTATACCCTATATGTTGCCCAGGCTTAATAGCTATATAACAAAAAAAGTTTCATTCGAATCCGTCCAGTATTTCCGGAGATTAGCGTGTACAAACAGACAAACAGACATACAGACAAACAGACAGACATTTTTTTTTAAATTCTTACTCTATTACTACGTCTCCATCGCCCCCAATAATTTTTTTGGAAATATATTTAATGTACAGACACACTTTTTTTACTGTTTTATTATATGTATAGATGTATAGATATAGATTATATGTATAGATATAGATAGATAATGTTAATATAAATTACATCATCATCATCAGATCTTTTTAATCTTCTCTGCAGGAGCATGACCCTCTCTGTACTGATAGAGCCAATTTTGAATGTTAATGTATACAATGTCCTTTTTAATTAAGTACAAATATTTTAAGGGGTGGTTCAGTCCATCATTTTGAACAATTTTTCCCAATGGATGTATATCGAAATACGTAAAAAAATTTTTAGGTTTTCATACAAATCGAAGTAGACACGTGATAGCATTACTATCGAAAATGAAATATATTTTTTCGTATTTCGATATACATTTATAGGGAATAGTTGTTCGAAATGATGGACTGAATCACCCCTTAAAATATTTGTACTTAATTAAAAAGGACATTGTATATGTATTTGTTATAAAATATAGTATTGTTGAGTTAGTATCCCATAACACAAGTCTCGAATTTACTTTAGGGCTAGCTCAATCAGTGTAATTTGTCCCTATATATTTATTTATATTTGGTCAGAGCAGCCAAAGGATTTGGCCTACGTTCTCTATACCAGCCGGGTTGAAGGCCAGACGGGTTGGAGAGGTCTCATTATGTTTAAAAACTTTGTTTAGCTTGTACTACCTAAGTCGCCTTCTACGACATCCACGGGAAGACTTGGAGTGGTCCTATTATTCTCTGCCGGAAACCACACGGCAATAACGTAATGCAATCTATATTATTATTTATAAGTACATTTATTGTATCCATATAAGATCATGCAAATTGTAAACTATCTCTAACGATACCCATTTTGATAGTCGATATAAATAGCAATTTAATACGAATAATGCAATGGTTTCAGATTGCCTGAAAATGCGAGTGATTGCTATTCAGGGGTCATTGTATCAACAATGCAAAATGCCGTGGGACGTTTCATTAGGAGAATTGATTATTTAGACCTATTTTCGGGCTCAACTTAATGAATTTGTAAACAATGGCTTTGTTTTGCTTGTACGCAATTGACAAAACCAGAATTAGTTTAATGTCTTCTTCATAATCGTGTCCTCTTAATCGTGTCATCACCATCGGGAGCAGCGCTCGCAATGGTTTTCACTAAATACACTAAAATATATTTCATACGTACCTTATAATGTAAAATACGTGAACATTCCAACTGGGAACGACTGTATTTTGTAGTTCTACCGCTACGGAGCCCGGACCGTTTTCTTTCTGACTTTTTCTTCTCCAATTCATATCAAAGGCTATGGGACTACCAAGCATCATCTTTTGTAACGTCAAACTATTTTTTCCGGGCCTACCCCATCTGTCGGCCGGGGAACGGCGGAGGCGTTATGGCCACACATTTGAAGAAGTTGCTAGTTAGGAATCAAGTGGTAATAGTAAGAAATTTCCGTACATGAGTACAAACTCGAGTTAAGTAAAGGTCGCGCTTAGGCCTAAAGCCAAACCGATTGGCCACCACCAATATTTTGCAAGAACAACAGACAGACAACGTCCCACAAGCCGTCCCATAGATTTATTAAAAGAAAACTCTCAAAGAAAATGGTAAAAATATAAACCGACTGCAGAGAAATCACTGGATCGTATGCCACCCAGGAAAAAGGAAAAATAGCTTGAAACACGATTCGCAGTACCTGCCATTTGTCTCCTGGGGAAGAAATACGTATGCATTGCACTTGACAAATACTACTTACGTTCATGTGTGCATTTGCCAAGTTATTTTTGTGTGAAATGTTTTGTGCGTGTGGAGAATGTAACGTTGACCTGAATTTTTGGCCCGTGTCCTTGGAACTATGAGTTGGTTCCCAGTAACTGGATATATAGTGAATAATATTAATATTAGTCTTACGTAATAAAAGTTTGGTACAGAAATATATGCAGGTTCGTGTAATCAAGATTTCATGAATATATCTTTTACATTTCAAATTCTTATATAATTCCTTTAACAATGTAGTATTTTTAGGGTAAAAAGGGTAAAAACGGGACCCTATTAATAAGCCTGCGCTGTCCGCCTGACTCTCCGTCTGTCTGTCTATCCGTCCGTATGTTTGTCCGTCCGTCTGTCTATCCCTCCGTCTGTCTGTCTGTCCATTCATCTGTCTGTCCGTTCGTCCGTTTGTCTGTCTGTCACCAAGCTGTATCTTATGAACCGAGATAGCTAGACAGTTGAAATTTTCACAAATTATGTATTTCTGTTGCCACAAATACTAAAAACAGAATAAATGTATGATTAGGGCGGCTCCTATAAAACAAACGCGATTTTTATAGATAATGGTACGGATCCCTTAGTATGCTAGTCCGGCTCGTACTTGGCTGGTTATTTAAATATATAAGTCTAAAACTTCCATGCTGGTCTGGGAGAAAAGAAAAAACTTAGAATGGGCAAAAATTCGAATAATGTTGATAGGCGATGCGGCTAGCAACCAGTTTCTTGCCTACATCAATCTAAAAGTGGCCTTTGAGTCTTGCAGCCCTAGGCTCTGTCTGCGCTTAGATTCGCAAGACCTAAAATGCTCTGTCACTCCATTAGGGATAAAGACGTGATGGTATGTATGTATTTATGTAGACAGGTCTAGTTAAGTTTATTTTTCATGTAAAAAATAAGAAAAATAGTTACTTTTGAAAACGCTGCAGTAAATAATACTAACGATGCTCTTAAATAAAAGATGAAAGTCTGTAACCGATAAAGAAAACACAGCTCCGGTTGCATAAAGGATCTGGTAAGATGGTTACGCAGTTAAGGCGCATTGTGCAGTCAAATACCGTTCATGGGAAGTCAATATCGGAGAATACTCTGAAAAATCGTGAAAGCGAAGCGAAAGCAGAACCCGGCGATAGGGGAGTAAGCCTCTTACAAATACTTTGCACAGATGCTTTCAAAGGAGTGGAAAATCCGAGATAATCTGTTGACGACATGATTCCGAAATTAGGCGTCCGCCATTTTTACATTTAAATGATTTTTTCTTAAGGCTCGGAGCCTTCACCGTTGGCGATTCAATTATTTTTATGTTAAACATAATAAATGATCCTTGAGAAAATATGTAAATTTTCAATTAGCGAGTTCGTTGGATTTCCGTTTTTCGGATGTGCCCGCTTTGCATAATGTTTGTTTTGAAAATATTTTCGGATAATTTGCTGATTTGTTGTCGTAATGGTTCAAAGTAAAATTTTACGATGCACATAAAGAGAATACTCGTATCTTGGAAGAAATAAAAAAGTTGTAAGGTGAAACTCAAAAGGTTTGTTATAAGAGATTATTTTAATTAGACTTTAGTCAAAAAAGGTATTAAAGAAAACATAAGTAGGGCTGTAAGTGACAGAAAAAACATATTTCATGGTCCAAAAATTAATATAACTTATTTTCTATAAATGACTTCTCTCATTCAATTCAATAAGAAAGGCTTTTGTCTAAAATACACAAGTTATTTGAAATATGCCAGGAATCAATTACTTACACTTACTTAATTTTAAAATGTGTGCGTGGTAGGACATTATATGTTCAAAATGTAAATTAGGCAATGTTTTTTGTAAAAGGGTTCATTTTTATTTTAGGAATCCATACAATTTTTATATAAAACTATCGAAACAGCTCGTATTTAATTTTTGTTTCTATATGAAACAGCGAACGGTTTCAAAATTACAACTATCTGGAATATCCTTTATGATAAGTTATTTTTTATGGTTTCATTTAATTGCCATTATATACAATTTAAATTAAATTAAATTAAAATACTTAAATAATTTACATCTAAATTTAAAAATTAAATCAAAATAAAATAAACTATTTTTTTTTTCCTAGAAAGGAATCGAAAAATAATTTCATATATCAATTATCAAAACTGTTCAGAATGTAGCGAGATTCAATGAAAATATTTACGAGTGTGTCTTTAAATAGTTCCCTTAAAGACTCTCTACCTAATTTATATTTAAATCTGATAGCGCGTTTTTGTAAAACAAATATGGTATTTATATCTGCAGTTGCCCCCATAGCAATATTCTATAGGACATAACACTGTGGAAGTAACCAAAATATACCAAACGCGCTGTATCAACGTCAGTCATTTGCCTAATTCTTCTAACCGCGTAGGCCGCAGAGCTAAGTTTTCCAGCTAATTTTTAAATATGAGCACCCCATTGCAACCCTGAATCAAGCGTAATACCCACTTCGTACTCGCTTGGTCAAAAATAAAGTTACACGTATTCATCTATCTATCGGATAGACAGGTATTGTATGCTACAGACCAAATGATAAATAGGCACTTTTCATAATGCGGGCATTATGCATAATGACAAGCTGCTTTGGGCAAAGCAATTACTTATAATTTAAAGTTCCTCATTTTATCACATTGCCTAGATATTATGTTTATTGTCATGTCTTTCGGGCAATCTGTTAATAAACCTGTACATTGCTCGGAGAATCATCTACAGTTGATTGTCTTGGAAATGTAATAATTAAAGGAAGTTTAAATTATAATTAACTACATTTACCAAAGTACCTTATCACTATTCATACATCCCGGGCATTATGAAAAGCACCTCCATTTATCACTTGGTCCATAACATATATATACACCTATAAGACTTAAAGAATATCACAAAAGGAAAGTTCTGAATCGAAAAGTTGTGTTTTTCCGTCTTTTATTTTCGTTTTAGTCTCCTTACAAGGCGGAAGGGGACATTAGGGGCCGTTCAAGTTTTTTACTTAAAATCACCAATGGGAAATCTTTGGAAGGTTGAATTTGGAATGACTCAACGTTTTATTTTTCAAAATTAGTTAAATGAGGAAAATACTTGAGGGAAATCTCATGTGAGATTTTCCGATATCTTAATTAAAAAGATAATTAAGAAAATATATTTATCTATTTTAATACGATTCCCGACGATTATGAGAAAAGAAGAAGGATTTACTCCCATAAAAATAATGTAATTTATCCTTAATGTTGTAGTACAAATTCATTTTATCTAACGTCAGTTAAATACTTTAACAATTTCATTGTTTATGACAGTAAACAAAAAAGATAGCTTCGACTCTTTCAAATTAATTTAATTACTCTCTAAAATTATTCACTTAGAAAATACTTTGTGATCTATGCGAAACAAACTCTTTTTAAATTAACGTAATAAATCAAGTGAAAAGATTCAGCCTTAATTCGCCTTCTCGCCGCTTCAGCCGAAGAATACAGCCTCCAGGCGGCGGCACTTCACGAAAAATAAATATTAAAAAGTTTATTTTAAAAAAGGAACTTCGAAGTACACTATCAAATAGAGGTGAGGGCTCGTTAGGCTGCGGCGAGATTTTTAATTATACGGAAGTGAGAGTTCCAGTGGAATGCTTTTAAATCTTTTTTTTTTTTATAAATCCGAAAGCGTAGTCGTGAAATCCGGGGTCTTATTGGCGAACCTCTTTCGTCAGGATTCTTGGAACAGCGCTGAAGGAGGTTTATGTACGATTTATTCCTTGGTGAACGACATCAAATCTTGTTTTGTTGATTAACTTCGCCCTCTTGAGAACTGGCGAGGAAACTAAGTCAACGTGGCTTGTGTGTCGTAAAATTTAGTACGTATTTACTCAAATTGGTATTAACTTTAGGAAAGTACATAAGGTTTTGATAAATATGACACATACAGCGTATTTTGAAATTTAACTTCTATTTAATCGTTTGAGGCAGATTTTGCTAAAAGGTCAGACTACGCTGAGAATGACATAATCATCGTCATCAGGTCTTTTTGTCTCCACTGCAGGAGCACGACCCTCTCTGTACTACCAGAGCCACACTAAGCCAGAGCAGCTAGAGGACTTAGCACACACTCTCCACGCTGGCCAGATGGGTCGGAGAAGTCTCATGACGTTTTTATGCTTTGTTTTGCTTGTTTTTCCTTAATCGCCTTCTACGACATCCACGGAATGACTTGCATTGGCCCTATTCTACTCTGCTGGAAACCATACGGCAAACACCAAAAATTTCAAATTAAATTCCAGGCATGAAAACGAATAATAAAGGGACCATTCCATTAGGACCTTGCATTTGTACGTGGGCCTACCTCGGAAACAATTTGGCCCGGTAAGGACTATCCCAAAGCATAAATCTTCATTACGCGCCACCCTAACAATTATATCACTCATGCAGTGTGATGGGAGCTCTTATGAAATTGTCGGCCTGTCACACATAAGCAGGCACCTTATCTTTGGCTTCATTTGTGGTAATGCTAGATAGTTAAATACATGGTGTTTTTTATTCCAGTGCCATTTTAGGGTTCCTTAGTAAACATACTTTTATAGTTAAGCCGTGTCTGTCTGTCCGCAGTTTTGTTTAGAGATTATAAGTACTATAGAACGCTGTTATTTGGCATGGGTACAAACACATATGTACATATATCACTTATTCATATATACATTCATAATTACGCCGACAAAGTGTTATAATCTTTAAAATATTTTTTATTGTATCTCCCATACATGTATAGTGGGAATGATTTTTTTTACCAACCTATGTCCTATGGAGTCGGCGAATAGGTCTTTCAAATATATTGTGAGTTTATAAACAACATCTTTAAATTTAGGGATCACTTCTCTATCAGCTAAACGGATGAGGTCAAAACATGGTGGACGGACGGTTAACCAACTTTTTATGTATGAGTTTCCCTCATAATTATTAATAAATGCAAATTATTGTAGAAAATTTAATTCATGATGACACTAAAAAAAATTTTGTGAGATAAAATAATTGATATAATTACGTTTAATTATACCTATCTATTTTTTGTATCTCACAATATTTTCCAACACCGTTAGGAAGGGGCTGAAGTATGTATAATTGTATAAGTAAGGTTTAAATACCTACCAATAGTTATAAAAGCAATAAATATGAAAGCATTTTTACACTATGTAATTCAAGAGCAATACGCTATTTTCCAACAAGTCAAATCAGATACTTTTTTCTAAACGTCAAAACAAACAGATTCTATGGGATTTTGTATTTCATACAGGCAGATGACGTCATAGTTCTTTGGAGTCAAATAGCGCTCTCATTATCAGTTTTTCTGCAATAATAAATTTAAAATCACGTTTAAATGGATATTTTCAAAGACGAGTAACCTTATTTTGCGACGTTTTATTTTGTTATCAGTACAAAATATTTTATTTTTCGCTTAGGATAATACCCAATTAAAAGAGCTCTTTAAAAATATCCCCCCTGATTATATACAAACGATATTTACCTATTCTACCCACCCATATATCGACAATCCACAAAATAAATTCAGCTGTATCTTTTATATGAACTGTAAAAGTCTGAGATAAACAAAACACTGCTAAACTCTCGCATTTCATTTCCTCATTCCCAAGTAATGCAAATTCTTTTTATTACACAAAATAAAAGGAACACTCTAAAGAGATCAGATATACAGGTAATACGGAACCTCCTAAAGATTTATACCAAGCCTTTTCTTTTATATCGGAGATACTTTATCACTACGGCTGATCGTAAAAACCTGATATGTAATATGTATTCTTACATACATGAAATCTAATACATAAAAGTATAGAAACAAAACAAGATGAATACCAATGCTTACGCAAGCCTAATGATGTGCCATGTAGGTATATTACATAGTAAGTACCTGGGTGACCGAGCTTTGCTCGGTAACATCTCCAACATCGAAACAACGCGTTTTTCCAAACATAAGACTAATCTAGATCGATTGTTTACCCCCGAAAACCCCCATATACCAATTTACAGCGAAATTGTTAGAGCCGTTTTCGAGATCACAGAAATATATAGGTAAATAAATATACAAGAATTTCTCGTTTAAAGGTATAAGATAAAAATAATTAAAAAGCAGGCATTCCATAAAATATCGCGACAGCAGTTATCTAACGCTATCATCTATTTTATCTCGTTTTACTTAATAATAATGAGCGGGATAGCACTAGTCCTTCGTGTGGTGTAAACTTAGTCCAGTGCTGCTCCATCTGAAATAAATCATTTGAAAGGAAATGGAGATATCATTTAAAATTGACCAGACCCTAATAATATAACCCTAATTTAATAAAACTATTATATGAATTACTGTTTTTAGTGTAATGTGAGAACGTGAAGCTTTTCTACGCACATTCGCGAAAAACGGCCTATTTTAGCTAATTTGCGAAGAAAAGCTTCACGTTCTCACTATAAAATTGAATTTTAAATCCACGGTCATCAACATCGCGTGGATAACTTACGAATTCCTATATGATTTTTGTTTTAACATGGACTGTTCAAAGTATATGTGACTATCACTATTATCCGGGACACATCTATATCCCGTCATCATCCAAGTTAAATAAAAATTGTTTTATTTTTATCGGTAGACAGGTAAAGAGTTATTTTCATAGGTAAGCACTTTTGCTCGCAAATTTTTACGTATTTCCTTTCATTTGTTACTGGAATATTAAGTATTTATGTTCAAATATTCAAAGGTAAAATGTGATAAAAGAAAAATAATAAATATTCAATATACACATCTTCAAAGTATAACATCAGAAATATCCTGAAAGTTCAGTGGATGGCAAACGTATTTATTCTATTGCGGATTAGACTCAAAAAGCTTTTATTCAAGCTTATTGACATCATAAAATGTAGTAGGCGGCAGAAACTCCCACGCGCCATATGCCTTTTAATGTAAGTCTTAGCTTATTTTGCAATTCCGGTAAATAACTGCTTTGTTTGATCCATGACTAAAATAAGTCGACATACACAATATTTAATTATTCATAAATATATAAGAACAAATTACACACATTGAGCTATTTCTGCTATAATATAGTAACTCAAGGATTTTATATTATACTAGCTATGCCCTGCGGTGATACCCGCACCTAAAGCAGCCCAGCAAATGTGTTAATTTAGGGTGTCAGCTCCTGCATATGCAATTTTATCAAATTTGGTCCAGTCGTTTGTGCGTGAAAGAATAACAAATATACACATACACACAAACAACTTTCGTCTTTATAATATTAGTGTAATTATAAATACATATGAATAAATTAATATATAGGGACAAATTACACTGATTGAGCTAGCCCCATAATAAGTTCGAGACTTGTGTTATGAGATACTAACTCAACGATACTATATTTTATAGCAAATACATATATAGATAAACATCCAAGACTCAGGACAATTTGAAAAAGGCCATTTTACAAGTTGCCCTGACCGGGGATCGAACCCGGGGCCTCTGGGTGGGTGGTGACTAGCATGGTGACCACTACGCCACGGAGGTCGTCAAATATGAATATAAATGTAGTGCTCGGAATTTTTTTGAATGGGAACCTACAAGTTTTTAAAAAAACCTGACCAAGGTCGCTAGGAAACTGGATTCAGGCTGCTTTTAAATCTGTCTTTTGAATATTCTTGGACTTTTTATTTATTTATAATTTATTAAACTAAAATAAATTAAATTGCTTAGCTATAAGCCTTTTGCGCATTTCCTAATTTTTAAGATAATTATGTGTAACTTTATTTATTTATTTTGTGCAAGTAAGGATATTGTATTGTATTATAAACATTTTGTTATTCCAAATTAAAAATATTCTTTTACCAAATGGTAAACTTATGCGCATTTTCCTAATAACTAGGGATAAATATCGAAAATTATCCCGTTAATGTTATAATAACCGGCCAAGTGCGAATCAGATTCGCGCACTAAGGGTTCCGTACCATTATCTATAAAAAATCGCATTTGTTTTTTGGGAGCCCCCTTAAATATTTATTTTATTTTGTTTTTAGTATTTTTTGTTATAGCAACAACAGAAATACATAATTTTATAATATAGAAATACATAATAAATTTGTGAAAATTACAATTGTCTAGCTATGGCGGTTCTTGAGATATCAAATCAAATCAAATCAAATATATCTTTATTATCATAGGATATTTATAATATCTCTTACTAATATAGCCTGTTGACAAACAAACGAACAGACGGACAGATAGCGAAATCTTAATAATAGGGTCCCGTTTTTACCATTTGGGTACGGAACCCTAAAAGTGATAAAGGACAGAACAAAAATTATTAAAAGCAAAATTTTACAACAGTACTCTAAATATTTTAACTAAACTTATTTCCTTTAGTTGAAACAACTGTAAGTACTGCATTTATCACCTAAATGGGACCACTCAGCTAAAGGCAATGGTTGACAACGATGGCTACGGTCCTGCCTACACTTATACTTCTGTTTTCAGCTTAAAAGATAAAGTTGTTAGAAGTTTTTGTTAGAAATTAGGGATGAGGACTGTAAAAATGTTTTTGGCTCATTAGAAAGATTATTAATAAGTATGGGAAACGTTTTTTCTTTTCTCTCATTATCAAACAATGGCAAAGATACAGCGCATTTAAAGGCAAACTGCCTCCGTGGTGTAGTGGTTAGAGCGTTCGGCTCATACCCGGAGGTCGCGGGTTTGATTCCCGGCGGGGACAACAACTTTGTGTGGTTGTCCTAATTTGGTTAGGACATTATAGGCTGATCACCTGATTGTCTGATAAGTAAGATGATCCGTGCTTCGGAGGGCACGTAAAGCCGTCGGTCCCGGTCACTGTCTTTGACATTGGTCGTTACCTAAAACCATGTCAGAGGCCTTTAAGGCGGTTTAAAAACTCTGACACTAGTGTTAGTCACTAACACACACGATAAGAAGAAGAAGAGCGCATTTAAATCTCTCGTGACTTTACTATTGGCTACGATTATAATCCAATGGTGACGTAAATCCACTCTGGAACTTCGAAGCGCTGTATCTTCGTGAATTTTGACTATTTGCGAAACGAAAAAATATAAGTCCTTTATTTTTGGATAATCTAGTTGATGGACTAGATAAAACAATATATTTTTTACCCATTCCACATCTCTATTACACAAAAACGTAATTACGAGTATAATTGTGATCATCTCTAAGAATTTAAGCCATTAAAGTTTTATTTACAAAAATATTATTCATTTTATGTGAAAAGTTAAAATGAGCATTTAAAACTTCTCGATCTTAAATTAAACTGGACATAAAACATTGAGCCGGTGAATAATATAACAGCCTCTGAAGGTGATGGGTAAAGTCCTAACACTCGTAAAAACTTGAAAGCCCAAAACCAATCCCCATAAATAAAATATTCAACTAGGAAGCACTTAACCGTTTATGTAGGACAGTGAAATGTATTTGAATTTATTTGATTTTAATAAACTTTCAGATTTTATAAACGGAAAAAAAATAAAAAAATATTGTTACTATAAAAAGCATAAATTTCTTTAGATAAGAAAGACTTAGTCCTTTTTAAAAAAAAATATCTATATTGAATTTTATAAAAGACAATCTAAAATCTTTTTTTTTTAATTTCATGATAGTAAGAGTAGTCGCCCCTATCCTGCCGATAATACACTTTTAGAAATATTTATTCATACCTCAGGTATAATTTGATAAGGTGATGAGACGACACACATTTAGAAATACATAATTATATCCTATAATTTGATCTAGTGATGAGATAACACATTTTTATAAATATTTATTCATATCTTATTTAAATTTTATATAAAAAAAATTTTACTCGTGTCATTACACAAGTAAGAAAAATACACTAGTAAAAGAAAAATGAATGCATCTTCATATGGTATTTAGGGTACAATTTTTAAAGTATCTAGTATCAATTTTAGACTTTTGTGGTTATGACTGCCCAAACTAAAATCAGTTGTAGTTAGCAACGTTATATTAATAACAGTAGTGTTAAGAAACAAAGATAGTAAGCCAGTAAGGGCTCATCCTAACCCTAAACACATCTCGGCCGGTCTCCCACATTCCCGCCGCTCCACAGCCGTCGGCTATGCGCGGAATGCGCTCCGGCTCTCAGATTGAATGCCGTCTCGCTCGCACCCTGCTTCTATTACATTCTTTCATAACTGGCATGTCATTCCAAGTTTTAGGATAGTGGAAAGGATTTAGTGTAAAACACTATAAATAAAATGTTCTACGCTTTGATTTCCGAACTAGAATAACACCATTCTATCTCTTTGTCTAAAGTGCGCTTTGCGGCTTTTGCATCTATAACCGCCAGGTTTGCTTAACATGCAAAAGCGTTAGTAACAGGTACTCCCAAATATAATTAAAAAGTATTTTTCTTTGTAGTTGTCAGCAGATTGTTAGTTATTTATTCTCGCCGCTCCACAGCAGCCAAATATGCGCGGAATGCGCTCCGGCCCTCAGATTGAGTGCCGTCTCGCTCGCACCCTGCTTCTATTGCATTCTGGCATGAAGTTCCAGGATAAAGAAAAGAAATTATAATGTTTTTAACCCTTTGATTTTCGGGCTAAAATAAGACCTTCTTTTTTAATTTTTTGTCGTAAGTGGCCACTATACGATTATGTATATAAACATTAAGAGCCTATGTATCACATACTATTTCTAATATCTCCAGTTGACTTTTTCATTCTTATCCATATAAAATAAACTAAACTTTTGTATAGGAAAATTGGACCTAGGTACAGGAGAGGACTGAATGACATTATATTGCTATGAAGTCTTTAGAGACAGAGAGTATACGATTATTAAGTATAGGATAGCTATAATTTTTAGCAATGGCAAACAAGTATGTCGCTTCAGCAAATACGTATCAAAGCCTTAAAATTGCTGAAACAAGTTTTTCTGTTCCAACGTAGAACTGATAACTTGAGACTGGACAAATATATTTTCTGGAATCGCAAAGTACACAAAAAGCGGTCTGCGCCAGATTGTCCAATCTGATGGAAGTGTCCGGACGACTGAGATAGATTCCACCTATCATCAATATAGATTGTTGACTCTCGATAACGGCCAATAGGGCCTCACCAGAATGTGTTCAATAGTTTGAAGGGCAACCGTTATGTAACAACCGTTCTAGTGTTCTCTGGATGAGTAGGTTCTTTGGTATCTTCATACGCAACCTTGTACTCCCACTGCTAGGAATATGCCTCTCTATGAATGCCATTTACGACGGTCCATAGCTACTCTCATCCACGTTCGAACTTTCCTACGTCGTCACAAGAAAAATATTAGCAAGTTGGGTCTTGCTACTATTTTTTAATTATTCATTTATTTAACCTTTATTGTACAAAATACAATTTGTACTTTAATGCTAAAAGCATTATCTAACAGCCAACCTTAGGGTTGTTAGAGAAATTTAGGTGGGTGTAAAATATCTTTTATTTTTTTATGTTACATGCACTCATACAAAAGATGGTAAGTAGGTAAGTACATAAACCCAAGTAGGGTGATGCAAACTTATAGAGCATTCATTTATCTTATAGTACGCATTTTATTTAAGTAGAAAGAAGAATTAACATAAATTGAACATTTAATTAAATTGATTTGAATAGTTATAAAATATAACTAAATTAGATTAGGTAATTTATAGGTCAAAAATTGTTAAAAATTTAGTAATTTAAATGTCAATAAAAAGTTAACATAAAGTAAGTGTTTATAGATTAAAAATATAATACTAGGCTTCCTTAGCTTCGCTTATCTTGTCAAAGGCCATTTCCACCAGTCATACCCCGTCTTGCTTCTTACATTACCTAGTCTTAGTAGTAGAGTCCCGTTTTCACCCTTAAGATATGGAACCCAAAGAATAAAAAAACAGTCAATTGTTTAATTGAATTGGTTCATTATCCGCTGATCTTCAGACAGCTGTTATGTTATAAACTACGAGTGTTCCTCGTAGGATAGTATGTACTGAATTTCATGTATTTATGAAGCAACATAAAGTCAATATTATATAGTTAAAATTCAGAGATATCGTACAATAAAGTTCTGTGAACTACAAAATGACACAGACGGCATCATTTAATTTTGTAATCAAGATGTCAAAAGTTGTTATCTAAAATATAAAATGAAACCTGAAATAAAATAGGTAAGTACTCGTATTATGCGAAACAAAGTAACAAAACTGTTTTTACCGAACTGACAACCCTCTTTACTTGGACTTTGTTTTTAGTCTGACTAGGCTGGGAATAATCTATTTAAATAAAAGTTACTCAAAATGATTTTGAGGCTGTAATTCGATCAAATTCCAAGCTTAACTCAACTTTTAAGATTTCGAAATTCCATAGCAAAAGGCTTAGCGGAAAATTTACACAGATTTAAGTCTTCACTAATTTCACGCGATTCAATGCAAACTTTAAACCATTAAGCACTCCCGCTAGTAAATTAAGTTACGTACTGAAATTTATAGGATGGTACTAAGCTAACAATTTAAGTGGTGGTGCGTGCCGGTATTACAACTTTACGATGTTGCGAGGTACCTATGCAATTATGTCGGTTAATACACTTTTTGGAAATGCGTTGGAGGGTAAATATGTAATTTTAATGCATTTTTCCGTGTGGTAAAAGTACCCGTAACCGAAGTGCATGTATGAAGAGATTGATAAGTTTAGATGAAGCAAAAGAGGTTTGTCATGTTCGTAGCAAGTGGAGGTCCATAGTCTCTGCCTACCCCTGTGAGAAACAGGCGTGATATTACGTATTTATGTATTGTCGTGTGGTTTTCGGTAGAGTAGAATAAGACCACTCCAGGTCCTCCTGTGGGTGTCGTAGAAAGCGACTAATTGAATACAAGCTAAACAAAGCTTATAAACATTAATAAGACCTCTTCAACCCGTCTGGCTAGCGTGGAGAGTGTAGGCCTAAATCGTCTGGCTGCTCTGGCCATGTATAGCTCTGGTAGTACAGAGAGGGTCGTGCTCCTACAGTGCTGACAAAAAGACCGGATGATGATGAATGCTGTATGAAGCTCGTATTTAAGACTCAGGCCAAAACATCAAGCGGGTTCGAACAGAGTTTGTATGCTACATTGTTTGAAAATCAATGTGGAATCACGAAGTTGATCGGAGCTACACGTATATATAAAAACAAACATATACAATTTCAGAAAACACTTCCAGTCGTCCTACAATTTATAATCCAATAAATTCCCGTGTTATCCAATAACAGAGCCATATCGGATTATTGAAACCTTGATGTAGTAGGCTCGTAACCCAATATAAGCTTCGTGTATGCCTTTTTATATAAATTATATAATATGATTTTGTTAGTTTATTCTATTTGGTGGAGACCTGAACGAATTCGATACAGCTTATAAGTCACATATAATACAAATAGATCTATCTAATTATTTCTTCAATTATAAAATAAGAGACCAACTGTTTGTTTGAAAATAATATTAAAATAATATTTCAAGACTATACGCAAATACAATCATATACGCCAAAAAAATATTTACTTAGTGAAATACAAAAAGAGTTTTTTAACTGCCGTAAAAACGCGCTGTCAGATTTTAATCATTTTTTTCGGTTATAGTAAATAAAAATATTGTCATACCTGCGCACACTTAAGTACATACTGTTTAGAAATTTGACAAACGGTATAAAAAGATAAATATAAAAAAATACGCCCCGAGGCGGACTCTTCGATTAGTTTTCTTTTTTCTTTATATTTTATATTTGTTTTTACTTCTTCTCCGTTTATTTCTTCACAAGAGCCTAAAGCTGCAAAACACAAAGACCACTTTTTACGCATCGCATTTAAGCATTTTCACTTATTCCCTTGATTGGCATCATCATAATCTCTATATATCTAATACCTACCTACATAATATTCAAGTTTAAAAACAATAATAACGAGGGAATGGGCGAGTTTTGAATCATGGTAATAGGCGATGCGGCTAGCAACTCATCACTATTTTGATTCCTTTTCCATCTTTACACCCACCACCAAGCTAAGCGTAGTCTTTGGGCCTAACGGCCCCGGGCTCTGTCTACCCCGTCAGGGATATAGACGTCAAAATGTATCTGTATCAGTATAAAACAATAATTATATCCTTTTCTCTATATCGGTCATTTTGGAAATCCTTTGGAGAGGCCTATGTCGTGGACGTTAAGCGGCTGAAATGATGATGACGATGATATCATGTTATATATTTACGTTGACTTTCTCTAACAAAGGACCAGCTCTCAACGTTTATCAATACATTCTGGTTAGTCTCCCTCTCCCACCATAATTTAACGTACTAGCGATAAATAACAATCGAAAGCTCGAAGTTACAGCAAAAAGTTAACGCATAAACTGTGCGTGACATTAGTGGACGGTCACTTCCACTCACTTAGACTTTATTGAAATCTAACACGCGATTCTGTAGCGCATCAGCAATGTTTGCCCGTACTGATGATTTCTATGCCATATTACGCAAAAGAACTGCTTCCTTGAGGCGCAGAATACGTGGGAGCCGTAACAGTGTTCTGAAAGTCATCACTGATAAGCCGGATTGTATATTTGAATCTTATTAGTAATTAATTATTTATTTTGAATAAATGTATGAATGCACTATTAACACTAGACTAAGATTTTTTTACTCACAAAAATATGGTTGAATATTGGCCGAAATGATTATTATTAATATTAATTAACAATACATATACAAAATGAATTTACCTTATTAGATTACCATTTCTTTCGTTATTTTATCTTATTATCGTTTCGAATAAACGTTTTAAGGCTTTTTTGAAGTGAAAACTTCTTTAGCGGCGTTGTGCACTTTTTTTGGAATGGGTAAAAAATTATAAACTCGCGTCAGGACACGTGGCCTGATCGAAAATTCGTAAGACTGCGCAGGGCGCTTGCGCGAATGTTCGTGTGTGTTTATGTTACAGCGTGCTACGCGCATCCATGGATGGTGACAGCTGATGGCTCGACCGTCTGTGTAGTGGCCATACTGCTGTGTATTTAAAAATGATTTTGTTGAAAATGAATTTGGCCATGCTTGTGACATTTGTGACAGACTGTGGTTCAGAAAAGATGTGAAATATTTTATACTGATAATTAAAGCAATTCGTGCAAAATTATTCCCTAACCATTCCAAAATATCAAAAATGCACAACGTTAATATTCAAGTTTTCACTTCTGCCGGCACTCCCAGAGTGCAACCCGTCGTTTTTTTTTCTTTTCAAGCCTTTTCAGGTTCCAAATCGTGCATCATAGATCTAAATGCTCTTGCACACAAGTGACAGTCGCCTGTCAACGAGGGTCGGCGACCGTCGCCGACCGGTCTTCTTCTTATCGTGTGTGTTAGTGACTAACACAAGTGTCAGAGTACAGGTTTTTAAACCAACTTAAAGGCCTCTGACATGGTTTTAGGTAACGATCAATGTCAAAGACAGTGACCAGGACCGACGGTTTAACGTGCCTTCCGAAGCACGGATCATCTTACTTATCAGACAATCAGGTGATTAGCCTACAATGTCCTAACCAAATTAGGACAACAACACAAAGTCGTTGCCCCCACCGGGAATCGAACTCGCGACCTCCGGGTATGAGCCGAACGCTCTAGCCACTACACCACGGAGGCAGTTACGCAAGGAGGCCGACCTGTGTCGCGCGACGACACATGACTATCGCCGACTATTGCAAACTCAATCTATCACAAACTATCAAAAACAATTAATTCTTCAATTATTTATTATTGGTAACAGCCTTTCTTCTAGCTGTTTCTGAGCATAGAAAAACGCATTTCTAACGTTTTTATTGACAGCATTTTAGAGGGCCTCCAAGAAACAGAGCTCTCTATTATCATCGCAGCTATATAAACTCTGACATTCGTGGCGAATTGGTAACCACGCTAGTCCACCATTCGAAGGTTTAGGTTTCGATCCCCAGCTAGGGCAAATTGGCAAATGGCCTTTTCATATTTACTTGGGTCTTGGGCTTTGAAAGGCTTTGAAAGGAAGGTTTTGGTCTAAATAATAGTACCTGGGCGACCGAGCTTTGCTCGGTTACATCTCAAACATTAACTAATTTTTTTTTTAACTTGTCTAAAAACAATGCAAAATAAAAAATTTTATATAAACTTAAACATAAAAAAACAAAAGTAAGTCACTGAGTGGGATTCGAACCCGTAACACTCTTTCTAGCGGTCGGTATCCTTAACCGCTGAGCTAAAAACAAGGCGGTCGGCGCGACGAAATTAGCGATTATATTCTGCGTGGAAAGAAAAACGCATGAAAACTCGAAAACACGCGTTTTCCCAAACATAAAACTAATCTAAATCGATTGTTTACCCCCGAAAACCCCCACATACAAATTTTCAGCGAAATCGTTAGAGCCGTTTTCGAGATCACAAAAATGTATAAATAAATATATACAAGAATTGCTCGTTTAAAGGTATAAGATAATAATATAGCCAAATAAATATTCCATAACAGAAGTTTAAAATAATTCTTGCTCAGTAGTATAATTAGTCCTTTTTGATTTCTTTATCAGGTTCAATATAAAGAAATCTCCGTAAATAAACTCGAAATTGTCACAGATTTGATATGAAAATACATACTCAAAGACCTTATTTGAAATAAATATTACCTTAATGAGCTTCATTGGTAGCAATCTACGTGTAACACACCGACACGTGATTAACATAAAGGCAATTTGAGATCAAAGTAAACATCAAAAGGAGCTTAAATGGCGAAAATTATTGCTTTTTTTATGAAAACTGCCATTTATTTTGAAGCAAGTGTAAGTGTAAAATACATATCATCATCATCAGGACTTTTTAGTCTCCAATGCAGGAGAACGACCTTCTCTATACTACCAGAGCCATACTAAGCCAGAGCAGCGCAAAGATTTAGCCTACACTCTCCACGCTGGCCAGATGTATTGGAGATGTCTCATTGATGTTTATAAGCCTTGTTTAGCTTGTTTTTCTTCTACGACATCCACATTTGTCGCCTTCTACGACATCCACGGGAAGAGTTGGAGTGGTCCTAATCTACTCTGCCGGATAACCCCATGGATGTGTAAAATACGCAAACCGGTGTTACCCTCTCGCGTACCTAAGTAATTTATTCAAACGTGACTTTGTGAGTTATTATCTGAAGCGCTATATCTACTTCCGTAAGGGATAAAACGTGGTTAATATGTATTTATGTTCAGCAATACCGAAGACCTCCGTGGCGTAGTGGTCACCATGCTAGTCCGCCACTCAGAGGTCCCGGGTTCGATTCCCGGTCAAGGTAAGTTGGAATGAAATGGCCTTTTTCAAATTGTCCTGGGTCTTTGATGTTTATCTATATATGTATTTGTTATAAAATATAGTATTGTTGAGTTAGTATCCCACAACACAAGTCTCGAACTTACTTTGGGGCTAGCTTAATCAGTGTAATTTGTTCCTATATATTTATTTATTTATTTAATACGGTATTTTACCCGATTATTTTTATTATTTATATCAATAAGTAACATAATCCAAAAACGAAATGATTTTTTTATCTGCCCAAGAATAAATAAGTTATAAGTTTTTAAAATCTGAAGGAAGGAGAAACAGACAAGTAACAGAAAAAGGATGCACGTACAGCACTCTTGACGTCACGCTAGTTAGTTCTCGCGCGTATGAAAGAGATAGTTAGATGTCATCACTACGCTTCCACTCTTATATTTATAATGTTAATTACTACTTCATTAATTAATCAATTTTCTTGCTGGTTTCAAAAAAATATATTTTTTGTGGTGTTTTTTGTTTTATTCTATCCTACTTCCTACTAATCCTATCCTATCCTACTAATATTGTTAATGTGAAAGTGAGTTTTATATTTGTTTGTTTGTTACCTCTTCACGCTTAAACTACTGAACCGATTCTGATGAAATTTGGTATATATATAGTTTGAGACTCGAGAAGGGACATAGGATAGTTTTTATCCAGAAATTCCCACGGGGAGCGAAACTTACACAGCTAGTTTAAAATATTTACCAAAAACATATGCAGTAAAATAGCCTATTAGAGTAACAATAGAAGACTTAATTATTCGCACATGGTCATCAATATCTGTTTATACAGAAGTCGGGGGTGGCAATCTCTGGTGGTCAATTAACATGAATTAATCAGGATACAGATGGATATTGTTTATGAGATTACGGATATACGGCCTTCGATATATTCTGTACCATAGGTACAGAATATACATAGGAAGTGGTGAATTGGCCATGAGGCTTTCGGCCTACTATGGAAACTAGATAATTAAGTTTATTAAATAGATAAGATAGTCATAGAAACAACTTTTACTATTGTGATTTATGAAATTCAAATTCATTAAAAAACCTGGTTGACTTTTTTTAAGCATGCGCATAATTTTACCTCTTCCATGAATCCTACTAATAATTTATATGTGAAAATAAGTTTGTATATTTGTTTGTTTTTTACCACTTCACGCTTTAACCACTAAACCTATTTAGATGCAATTTGATATGGATATAGTTTGATACCCAGGGAATAGTTTGATAACCATGATAGTTTTTATCCCGAAATTCCCACGGGGAGCGAAACACATGGGCACAGCTAGTAATCTTATATTTTAATTCGAGGAGTGTCGTAAGAGGCGACTAAAAGACTAAGCATACATTACGTAAACTTACTACAACTAATGCTGTAGGGAATGCCCAACAAGAGACAAAAATGTCGTTACTACTCGTATTAAAAAATAATTGTTTTAACGACCAACAGACGTCTTACCTTCAAAAAAATCTAGGTCAATGCGCCTACGAGATCCTCCATAGCCTGCCTATTCCATTATGTATGTAGATGTTACAGTTAAAACCAATTTTCAGTTAGAATGCGTTTTCCCTAGTATACATAATTAATTAGCTTATTATTATTTATTATTATTATTTAGAGCCCGCTAGATCCCATTGTTGGGCAAAGGCCTCTCTCTCGGCTTTCCGTTTCTCTCTATCTTGCGCTTTTGCTTGCCAGTCCTTTGAGTAGGCTTCTAAGTCGTCACGCTTATGTAGTATATTATCTGCGATACATTGAGCCTAAATTAACTGAGCTTGAAATGAGCTTGCTTGAGCAGCTACACTGAATTTACCTACAATTATAGTTACATTATGGTTGGATTGCATCACAATTGAGATGGGAACTGGACTATCGATTCCTCGAATTGAAGTATGAGATTCTTCATGGAAGAGGTGAAATTATGCATACTTAAAAAAAGTCTACCAGTTTTTTTCAATGAATATTAATTACAAAAGTCACAATGGAGATGACAAAGGGGTCATTTATTCCTCAAATAGCATGAATTATTATCTCTTAAGAAAAATATTACGCATGTTTTATTTAACCTAACCAGGTTTTGTGAAATGGACCATAGATTCCTCTAATAACAACAGTATGAGATTTTTAAGGAAGAGGTGACATCATGCATACTTTAAATAAGTGAACCAGGTTGTTTAATCAGCCTATTTGATGGTCATCATCTTGTTACTTCCTTCGAGGTCTGCCCACTTTAGGCGACCACCTAATATCCATTCAGAGGCCATCTTGGTCCACATATCCTCACGCATGCGGCAAACGGGCCCTTCCCATTCTGCCCAGTCCTGCGACTCTACGCCTACATCTTTAATCAGAATTTTGGAGTGAAGCGTAGTGTTCTGAATGCGATTTATGCGGAGTATGCCGAGGATGCTGTGCTCCATCGCTTATGAAATGAACCATGCATAAAGTGATATCGTCATAATCATCAGGTGTTTCTGTCTCCACTGCTAGAGCATGACTGTCTACGTCGCTCAATTCTTTCAAAACTAAACTCCTCAAATCTTCTATTGTTACTTCAGACATTTAAGCTTTACATTTCGTTATTGTTAAGTAAGTACAATTTGTATTATTTATATATTTTATGAATGTTTATGTATATTTATGTAGGTTTATGTGTGATTATGTATAGTTATGAATGTTTTTGTAAGTATATATCTTGTAGCAAGTATGCATGTGTAGGTATTGTGTATAATGTTAGTCCCATGCTGGTCTGGGAGAAATAAAAAAACTTAGAATGTACCAGCTGCTTCTCTTCCCACGCAGATCGTAAAATCCGATCGAGGGAATGGGCAAAAAATGCAAATCATGTTAACAGGCGATGCGGCTAGCAACCCATCACTGTATTGATTGCTTTTCCATCTTCTCGCCCATCATGCCGCTAAAAGTGGCTTTTGGGTCTTGCGGCCCTGGGCTGCATAGAACCGCAAGACCTAAAATGCTCTGTCTGCCCCATTAGGGATAAAGACGTGATAGTATGTATGTATATAATGTTAGTTTCATTTATCCTGTTTAAGTACGACCTTCTATACCCTTCTTCTGAATAATTGTCCTATCTTCTTATTCGCCGGTTGACTGGAAGAGATTCCATTATGGGATAAGTCCGCCGTTGTCAATTAATTCTATATTTTTTTTTGTATGTAATTGTGTTTTTTCATAGTACAATAAAGTTATTACAAACAAACTGTACTACCAGAGCCTTACTTGGCCCGAGCAGCCAAGGGACTTGGCCTACGCTCTCCACGCTGGCCAGACTGGTTGGAGGGGTCTCATTGATGTTAAGCTTTGTTTAGCTTGTATTTCCTAAGTCACCTTCTATGACATCCATGGGAGGACTTGGAGTGGCCCTATTCTACTCTGCCGGAAACCGCACGACATAGGTAGATAAGTGAAGATAAAATTCCACAGAGTTATTCGCAATCGCGACGTTAGAGTTAGAATGGTCTATTTTCAATTTAAATATTGCTGGTACATTTACTAAGAGCAAATTAATCAAATGCTGTAAATGTATTACATTTACACATTACTTGTACTACACAATACATTTTAATTTACAAGAATAGTACGTATAAATCTCCTCTCACAGAACGACTGGAAAAGATCTCTTTTGAGATAAGTAGTGCATTTGTACAACTTTTATTTTAGTACCGGCGACCGAGCTTTGCTCGGTTACATCTCAAACATTAACAATTTTTTTTAAACTTGTCTAAAAACAATACAAAATAAAAAAAATTATATAAACTTGAACATAAAAAAATAAAAGTAAGTCACCGAGTTGGATTCGAACCCGTAACACTCTTTCTAGCGGTCCGCATCCTAAACTGCTGAGCCAAAACGGATAACGGCCGGCGCGACGAAATTAGCGACCATATTCTGCGTGGAAAGAAAAACGCATGAAAACTCGAAAACACGCGTTTTCCCAAACATAACTAGTAATCTAGATCGATTGTTTACCCCCGAAAACCCCCATATACAAATTTTCAGCGAAATCGTTAGAGCCGTTTTTGAGATCACAGAAATTTGAGATCACAAGAATTGCTCGTTTAAAGGTATAAGATAAATGCTCTGTATACATTTTGCGTGTACATAAATTGGAAAAATAAATAATCGAAAAGACGTGACGTGAGACGAGTAAGGTTTTTCGGTACCGGAAAAACAAATTGATAACTATACATTTATGACCTTAGCCCTGAAATGTAGCTTAAATTGTTTATTCATCTCTTTGATAAAGATATCCAAAGCGCCGAATGTCAACCGAACATCGTCGCAAATTTTATTTCATGCATATTTGATTGCGGCTTGAATAGTCCAACTTTTTCTGAAGTGGCCGCTCCGTCTTCTGAATATTGAATACGATATTACATCATGACACTTCATACATTCGTAGCAACATTTTTGGTAGAAATAGATGAGATAATTTGCTTGTGAAGGTTTTTCGAAGTTGCAACGACGGGATGAGCGCTAATGCTAAAGACGTGAAAGGTTGTGGGTTCGAACCCCGATTCAATTTGTTAAGTCACATGGAATATTAATTTATTAAAATTATTCGAAGTCGTGACGACGTTGACTAGGTTAAGCGCTAATGGTAAAAACGTGAGAGGTTGTGGGTTCGAATCCCTTAAAATTTTTAAGACTCCATGTGTCTTAAAAAATTTAAGGTATTCGAACCCACTACTTAATACTTGAGATTATTAATCTATGGAAATTATTCGTGGTCGTGACGACTTTAAAAAACGTGAGAGGTTGTGGGTTTGAATCCCTTCAAATTTTTAAGACAAATGGAATATTAATACTTGAGAATATTAATCTATGGAAATTATTCGAAGTCGTGACGACGTTGACTAGGTTGAGCGCAAATGGTAAAGACGTGAGAGGTTCTGGGTTCGAATCCCGATTGAAACTGACGAAACACACGGAATATGAATACTCTTAAATATTAATTCATAGAAAATAAAATTTCAGTGTATGTAAAGAACTTAAAACTATCAAATGAAAAACGGGATAAGTAATGCTGTTTTCCTCGCAGATCGAGAATTTTTAGAATCTGAATCAATAGACGATAAGGCAAGCTTAGTAACCCATTACTATTTTGATTATCTTTTTCCACCTTTACTCTTACCATAACGCCAAAAGTAGCCTTTGAGTATTGCGGCCCTAGGCACTGTCTTCCGTATCGGATAAAGACGTGAAAGAGATGGAACTGTACCGAAAGCCATCAATACCACAACACATCATCTTAGAACTTCGACACAGAAACTGCGAGCAAGTTTGGCTATAACAGCATTCACATACTTTTCTTGTTCCTAACTTAGAGTACAATCGATGTTTCTAAGTTTTGTTTCTTATCAGGTAGGTTATATAGGTACCAGGATATAAATACCTTAGAATTGGGTATTTTCCTAAGCCAAAAATAAATTAACTTTTCATCATCATGATGATTTTTTACTGATAACATAATAAAACGTTACAAAATAAGGTCACTAGTCTTTGATCATATCCATTTTTAACTGATTTTAAATTTATTATTGCAGAAAAACTGATAATAAGAGGGCTATTTGAGTCCAAAAAAACTTTGACGTCATAAGCCTGCATTTCACACAAAATCCCATAGAAACCGTTTGTTTTGACGTTTATGAAAAGTATCTGATTTGACTTGTTGGAAAATAGCGTATTGATATGGGTGCGTATTGCTTGATATAATTACATTTTATATATTTACATTTTAATAACGTTCATAAGATATAATGTTAATTTGACATAATCATTAAGGTATATATTTTTAATAGCTATAATATTCATAACATTTTCATTTTAAAAAGCATAAAATCATTTATATAACGTTTATGTACACTAAACATCACCTGTTATACAACTTGTGCGGTATACAGGACAAAAAGTATATCATTCAAAAAGTATATTGTTGAAAAGAGATATCATTCAAAACATATAACTATCAAAATCATATTGTTTAGAAGATATATGACTTAAAAACCATACCATCTAAAAAGTATAGACAGGCAGACGAAAATAATTCAAATTTGGGAAATCTCATAAACATTAATTTTCTTATACAAAAAACTCAAGGTATAGGATAGGTTTATAAAGGTGCAAAGTTTAAACAAAGAAGTAGGCAATGACCATTAAGATATTTTATTACATAAAAGAAACTGTGAATAAGATACCCAAAAGTGGGAGCAAACATAAAAATAAAATATCTAAATTTGTCAGTAAACGATTAGATTAGTAAAAAAATCTGACTAGAAAATAGTAAAAAAAGAAGTCATATCATAAAGGCTACAAAAACTAACCAATTTTTTTATTAACAAAAAAATCTTGCCAGTAGCCAAGCTATGAAAACAAATTTTTCACCCAAGCCTCAAGGTATGAAAAATTTGGTTACATATACAAAATGCGCGCGCATTTTGTATGTGTAACCAAAATTTTCCGCCCAAGCCCCAAGGGTGAAAAATTTGGTTACACGTACAAAATGCGCGCGCATTTTGTACGTGTAACCAAATTTTCCGTCCAAGCCCCAAGGTATGAAAAATTGGGTTACACATACAAAATGCGCGCGCATTTTGAATGTGTAACCAAATGTTCCGCCTAAGTATGAAAGAAATAAAAAAATAACTAACTTATTTTTTACGAACCGAAGCCCGCGACTTTGCCCGCGTGGACTTTATGTCTCTTGAAAATGCTCATCAGGTTAAACAACTTTTACTAAGGCGCCATTTTTTGGTTACACATACAAAATGCGCGCGCATTTTGTATGTGTAACCAAAATTTTCCGCCCAAGCCCCAAGGTATGAAAAATTTGGTTACACGTACAAAATGCGCGCGCATTTTGTACGTGTAGCCAAATTTTCCGCCCAAGCCCCAAGGTATGAAAAATTTGGTTACACGTACAAAATGCGCGCGCATTTTGTACATGTAACCAAATTTTCCGCCCAAGCCCCAAGGTATGAAAAATTTGGTTACACATACAAAATGCGCGCGCATTTTGAATGTGTAACCAAATGTTCCACCTAAGTATAAAAGAAATAAAAAAATAACTAAATTATTTTTTACGAACCGAAGCCCGCGACTTTGCCCGCGTGGACTTTATGTCTCTTGAAAATGCTCATCAGGCTAAACAACTTTTACTAAGGCGCCATTTTTATATCTCTTATAGTTTAGCTAGACCAGTATAGTTCTGCATCGGGTGTTCTTCCAAAATTATTTATACCCTGTATGTTGCCCAGGCTTACAGCTATACACGCTGACTTTTTATTGGTTTTAGAAAAAAAAATGTCGTATAGTAAATAAATTCCTCTATCCATATATGTAATCCAAATTCCTGTATGTCATAAGATAAAAAAGTTGCGTAAATGATTTTCGATCGAGACCACGTAGTTATACGCCGCCGGCCGCCGGCTGCGTAATGTCGATGACCCCGGCCGGCCGGCGGGCTTTGTATGGCGGCGGTACTACTCATTGATCTCACAATTTTACTTTCGAGTTTTAGACAACATTTTTTGTTTCAGAATTTTTATTTTGACTAGCTAATTAGGTCTTACTAACGATGCCTATGAAGTGGCCTTCGGCTTCAAAACCAATGAAAAATCACCGTGTATAACTAAAAAAGTTTAATTTGAATCCGTCCAGCATTTCCGGAGATTAGCGTGTAATAATAACAGACAAACAGACACATAGAAAAACAGACAGACTTTTTTTTAAATTCTTACTCCATTACTATATCTCCTTCGACCTAATATTTTTTTTGAAATATATCTAATGTACAGACACTTTTTTACTGATTTATTATATGTATGATATAGATTTAATTTCACTTTTGAGAATCACGGGTCTTTTCACCCCGGTCCTTTGAGAGGCTTGCGTGGGGATACAGATCCAACACGTAGAGGCCCTTTGGAGAAGTTGTTGTCATGTGGCGCTCCCGCCAAAGCCTATTCCTGGATATACCTATGAAAGGTGTACCCTTGAATAGGTTTTGGCAGAAGAAAAATCTATTGCATGTAAAAGGAAAAGGTTTAAGGGTTATGGAATGAATTTGGGATGGACTGATACTGGGTTATTGCAACAGAAACGTCACCTGCCATAATTTCACTTATTATTGTTTTGTCTATTTTCATTGTAAGAGTAACCATTCACAAATAACACTATTTCGTACTTTTAAACGTTTCGCACATATTTTTTATTTATGGCTAACAAACGAAAATTTGAGGAAGGAAATTATCTATTAATGTTAATACGTAATCAGTAATTACATTATGTGATTGCGAGATATTAATATATTATTTTCAACCCTCCTCCATTGGCTTGTCTTAATAAAATTATCCGCAACATACTGCCAGGTGCTATATCAAAAGTTTGTTATATCTAATGATGATTATATATAAAGAATCTTCTACTAATTGATTCATATACGCAATGATTATTATGCTCAATAATATATCTACAGAAAGTTTATTATACGTAACGTAAATAGATTTCGAGAATTTTATACGACTTTAAATGTATACTAAAGGTTTGTTAGGTTAAATAATTATTATTTAAACGATTTTATGGGTTAGAAAATTATGATTTATGATTTTTATCTTTATTGATAATTATACCGACCAAAATTATACATTTCGTTGGTATTTATTCAAAATAATATATATATTGTTGTTCTGTCTTATATTACTTACCCTATTGATATATCATCTTTCAGCCACAGGGTCCGAAGCAGGCTCAGCCTGCAGCAGCTATAAACCTCAAAGGGCGCACATATCAAGTTATTTTAAATTACAACATATTTGAGTCTCTTGGAGTTGAAACTTTAGGACCGTGGGGGCCACCAGCTCACGAATTGTACGGCACTATCTCAAGGAAACTTATTGAAGGTTCCCTATAGCTAGGCTGGCCTATATCTAGGTCAGAAAATAAGCATTGCCACACGTGGCAATGCTGCCAGACTTCTAGGCCTCGGTACTGTACTGTCACTTTAAAGAATATTTGATATGTTTATATATTTTTTTTTACATTTTGATGACGTAGAAAACAGATTCCTAGTTGTGAAGTTTACAAAAATTACTGAAAACTCCATAGTTTTTGTATGTTTTATTTACAACTGCCTACATTGAAGCCAGTTGCTATCAAAAACTGGAATAAAAAGAATCGTGATATAAAGCCGTAGCAAGTTCGTAGCACGTCCGTAGCACGTAGCTCGTTCGTAGTTATTTGTAGCACGTAACACGCTAGTAAAATATTTGTAACACGCACGGATTCGTAGAACAAGTACGTACAGAGTGAAAACAAGTTTTTCGAACATGTTTTATGGTTTCCACAAATGAAAAAATCGAAATATCTCCTATGAACTTTTATAGCATTTAACATTATTTATAAAGGATAAGCTGGACAGAGAGAACAACCAACAAAGAAGTGCTGAAACTTGTCAATTAAAACATAACGATAATACATACAAAAAAGATAAGACAAGAGAGGATGTTTGGCCACCTTATGCGGTATGACAACTTCATATAAAACATAATGCAAGGGAAAGTGGAAGCCAAGAAAGGAAAAGAAGACCAAGAAGATCGTTCATGGATTAAGTAAAAGAAAAGACAAAAGTCGTGTCGTATAGGGAGGTCAAACATTTAGCGGAAAATAGGGAGACATGGAAAATACTCCATCGACAAGAACGTAGTTCTTAAATTTATTGATAATAATAAGTAGGTACATGAAGATATTTGATTATCACTATTATTAGTATTACGGGACTTACCGCGAATAAGTCCCGTAATATTAATAACAGTAATTGTGACCGTGAAACTCTAAAATCCTACTTCCTACTAATATCCTACTTCCTACTAATATTATAAATGCGAAAGTGAATTTGTATATTTGTTTGTTTGTTTGTTTGTTACCTCTTCACGCTGAAACCACTAAACCGATTTTTATGAAATTTGGTATGGATATAGTTTAAGACCCGGGGAAGGACATAGGGTACTCTTTATCCCGGAATTCCCACGGGGAGCGAAGCCCGCGGGTACAGCTAGTCATATATATTTGATTATCTATCACGCTTGTAAATTATTATAAGTTATATGATTGATATAGATATAGTTTATATATTTACTTTTTACGTTTTTATGGCAACCCCAACGTTTAGTAATCTCTAATGAGATAATACGATGTGGAAGAGACATACTCGTATAAAATTGAACCACGAGCTATACTAGATCTCTTTATTATGATGATAATAGAATATCAGTCAAAAAACAACAAAAAAATTCGGCATTCTCATACAAACTGCCCGGGCAGCTGCACACTTTTGTATGGAATTGGCAATTTTTTTTCTAGTTTTTTACTTTTTATTTATTTAAAAACTTTATTGTACTTAGAAACAAACATTAATCACATAAAATCACAAACACAATGGTACAAATGGTGGACTTATCCCAGAAGGGATCTCTTCCAGTCGACCAGAGAAACAAAGGACAATTATTATTAATAGGAAGGCAGAAGTACAGAACAACGAAAAACAAAAAGTTTAAATAAGGCTAACTGTTACTGTTACTGTTATTTTAATTCATTATATTATAGTGGTCTAGAATAGCCTGTGGTTCAGTTTATTACGGGTATGTCCCTTCCACGTTTTACAGCGTTGTTTCTACATGTATCTGATTGTATTTTATTGTTTCAAATAAAAAAATCTAAGAAGTCTTAGATTATCTGCATCAAATCGTCTTGACAAAGGAGTGTAGCCCATTACCTCTGAGAACTGCAACCAATCAATAGTTACATATTAATCGCGTCGGTGAGGAAACTTCGTCGGATTAACTTATACCCGTGTCTTGGAACTCCACCTGTGTTAAACTTCCACAGTTAGGGCCAATTCACACTGAAACGGCAGCTGCTAGCAGCGCACTTGCATTGTCAAACCATATTCACCTTTATTTCTATTTACGAATTTCACAGTAAAGCACCCAAATTATTTCTCCACTTGGTCCAATGGTTGACTGGCAGGGAACGCCATCTGGTGTTAAGTCTGCCATTTGTACACTTGTGTTGTGCAATAAAATTTTAATAAATCAATAAAGCTTGAGAAAAAAGCCGCAACCGGGCAAGCCTTTTCATGCTATTCTATGCATTTCCAAAAATCAAATAAAGGTTACTATAGTTTAGTAAAATACACTGCCTTTTGCTGCCATTAGGTGTGAAATTGGTCCTTAAGTTTTACTGCAGTTTGTATCAAAGGCCATTATTATCAAGCAATCAAGACTAAATTACTTATGAGGAGCTCAGTGTTCCAGTTCTCGTAATACTGCTTTCGCAAGTGCGACCCTGGGGGTCGTCCCCGCACTTCGATGAGAGACCACAAGTGGCAGTGACGTGCACAAATATTTTAGAAAAGGTAGGCACAAATCTTAACATAATAATAAAACGGTAAAAAAATGTGCCTGTACATCGCATATATTTACAAAAAATATTTCGAGCGATGGAGACATAGTGTTAGAATTTTAAAAAAAGTTTATTTGTTTGTCTGTTTGTATACGCTAATCTCCGGAAATACTAGACGGATCCGAATGAAACTTTTTTTGTTATATAGCTGTTAAGACTGTGCAACGTATAGGGTATAATTGATTTTGAAAAATGGAACACCTAATGCAGAAACGTAATGGTTCAGCTAAACTATAAGAAATATAAAAATGACGCCTTAGGAACAGTTTTTCAGTTTGATGAGCATTTTCCGGAGACATAAAGTCCACGCGAACGTAATACAAGCTAAACAAAGCTTATAAACATCATGAGACCTCTCCAACCCGTCTGGCCAGCGTGGCCGAGAGTGTAGGCCAAATTCTCTGACTGCTCTGGCCTAGAATGGCTCTCTGACCGGATGATGATGATTAAAAAAAGGGAGGTCTGAAGTACGCATAAGCAACCGGCTTGTATGAAGAGAGTTATGAGCGTAGATGATGCGAGAGAGGTTTTTCAGGATCGTGGAGATCCTTAGTCTATACCTACTTCTGTAGGAAACAGGCTTGCTAAAAGGTACACCTAATTTCCAGGCGCTACCCCAATGGGACAGTCGTTTATCCCGACGCCGTATAATTGACAGTCATTGTGCACTAAACAAACACCTTTTTACCCTAGGTTTAACTAACAGCCTAGTCTTCTGTACAGAGCATGCATGGAGGCTGAAGAAACTGCAAGCTATCTCCTCCTGGAGTGCGATGGCGTCGCACATATAAGATTTACATCTTATAACCCACTCGTTCATAGAACATCCGAGAACCATGGCGGAAGCGTGCAGGGCGCCAGCAGGCGTTTTGGGCTTCCTGCAGGAGCTGGGCTGGTTCGACAACTAAGGCCAGCGTCAGCTCCCACGCAAAAGGGGACCGGCAAAATCGGGACTAATTGCGGAAAGTTGTCCTCGAGGGAAGTAAGAAGTAAGTACGGTACACCTAACCCTGGCATCGAATGTTATATAGCAACCAACTTGAATCAAACTTCAAAATGTAGCTCATTACTTCGCTCTGGGACTTCGCGAACTGAAACCAATCAATAGTTACATATTAATCGCTTCTTAGTACTCGTGCCTGAGTTAAACTTCCCCAGATAGGTTTCACTGCAGCTTCGATGACAAAGGACATTAAAGCGATTAATCTTGAGTAAATCAAAGACAAACTAGTAGAAACATTAAGAAATATAAGTAGAGTCCCCTTACTCTAGACCAAACTACACTTTTCCATACAAACGTAGTCTACGTTTCATTTCAAAACGAAATACCTGATTTCGGCAAAATGTTGTAATTTCAAAGATATTTTAGTTATCTAGGGTTATAGTTGGTTTCCGATCGTAAAAATATGAACTTGAAAAAGAATTTAGTGTTATATCATTTTTGACCATCAGTATAGGAAACTTCTACATCCTTATTTGCAGTTTATAATTTTACTTTATTACTTCTTTCAGATTACACATTTTTACAGAAATCTGACATGTGGTTTCAAATAAAACGTAGAGTACGTTTGTATGGACAAGTCTAAAGTAAGAAGATTCTTGAGTAATATACAAATTTAAAATGATTTAGTCTAATACTAAAACAAATGAATGCAAAATTATTGATTGGTTGAAAATAGTCACCAACGAACGCCCAATGGCAAACGGGGACACGGCCAAGCCGGGACCAGATGGTATGACGAACTTAATAAACACAACCGCAAACGGAGGACAAAAGCTGTGAATGTTGGCAGATCTCAAGAAGAGAAACAGAGACTTTTGTCCAACATTGGGGCAAAAGTGGATCGTTATGATAATTAACACAAAATTAAAAAAACCAAGCATGATAATTTCTAAAAATGACTAATATCTGACACTTTTAAAACCATAATAAAACTTTAGGTTTTATTAAAATATTATTAAACAGTGTTTTAACAAACTAGTTGTCACTACTTCTAATATTATATTTATATATCATATCGTAATCATTGAGATAAAATTACATTCAACTAAAAGTTATTGTATAAATTAAAACTATAAAAAATAAAAACATCAATATATACAAAAAATCGTACCCAGGTCGCAACCGTCAACAGGCAGAGTCCCCAAGAGGCTACCGGCATTTCCACTTTATATGGCAAGGGTAAGCTTTTGGCCGAAATGCGCACCAGGGTCCTTAGAAACGTCAATCAACGTGTAATATTGAATGTAATTATATTTTTTTTTTATTTTTTTTATTTATTGCACTTAAAATCTTAAGATTATAGTACAAATGGTATAACTTAATGCTAAGCATGTAATAGAAAAGATGATAGATGGGGTGCAAATTTAACTAAGACAAGTGGGTATATCTAAAGAAATAAATTAGGGTGTATTATAATATAATAGGGCATATATAATAACAAGAATGACCATAAAATATACATACATATATATATAATAATAATCAATACAAATCATAAACTTAGATAAATATAAATACATATAATAAACATACTTAAACTATTATTGCAGCGTTGCTATTTCGCGATAGTGTCGAATTACAAGCATCTTGAAGTGGTCCCTTGTTTGTGCTTTCCTAATGTTATCGGGCAGGGCATTCCAAAGACGCACGGCCGTGACAGCAAAAGAATTAGAGAGAAATCCAGTACGGTGAGATTTAATAATTTAAATAAATCTAATAAATATAATAATAAAAAAATATAATAAATCAAAACTATAAACCGACTTCAACACCAAAGTACATAACCGATTTTAATAAAATTTATATGGGACTACCTGACAAGTGCGCCTTTGCAAAAAAAGAATTTTCTAAATTGACCCAGGCGTCAAGTAATCGGGAAATTTACAAAAAATAAACATTTAAAATAATCATCATCATCAGGTCTTTTTGTCTCCACTGCAGGAGCACGACCCTTTCAAACCCGAGCCAAACTTGGCCAGAGCTGTCAGAGGTCTTGGCCTACACTCTCCACGCTGGCCTGACGGGTTGGTGAAGTCTCATTGATGTTTATAAGCTTTGTTTAGCTTGTATTCCCTAAGTTGCCTTCTACGACATCCACGGGAGGACTTGGAGTGGTCCTATTCTACTCTGCCGGAAACCACACGGCAAATTTAAATTAACAACCTCCTCCTTTTTTGAAGTCGGGTAAAAACGCAGCTCATTACCTCGCTCTAGGAATATGAGAAACGCAGTTGCATTTGAGGTAAGTAATTAAAAGTTACACATATTAATCGCATCTTTGAACTCGTACCTGTGCTTAACTTTGCCAGTTAGGTTTCACTGGAGTTTCGACGCCAGAGGCCATTGTCTAAGTAATTGGAGTATATATCCTGTAGTTTAGTTCTATATTTCTTAGTATTCTGGCTATAAGTACAAATGCTATATAAATGCAATATACGTATCTATTATATCCTTACTTTCTTACTAATATTATAAATGCGAAAGAGTTTGTATATTTCTTTGTTTGTTTGTTACCACTTCACGCTTCAACCACAGAACCTATTTAGATGTAGTTTTATATGGATATAGTTTGATACCTAGGAAAGGACATTGCATAATTTTTAACCCGATATTACCACCGGGAGCGAAGCCCACGGGCACAACTAGTACTTAATATAAAATTAAATCCACTGGAACCTGTCTGTACTTGATAAACTTTGAAATTACAAAATCGGTTTTATTAAAAAAAAATATTGTAGAAAATACAATTTGTTTGGCACAATAGGCGGGCTTAATGCTAAAATCATTATCTAAAAGCCAACCAACAATATATCGTTAAAAAAATCTAAATGACTGAAAAAACATACAAACCAAGTGAGACCCAAATTTGGAATGGATATTTCTTCATTCTATACACTAGACTTAGGTTTCATTTTATAAATTTAAAAAAAAACTTTATTGATCTACACTCCACAATTGTTTCCAATTGGCAGACTTAATGCTAAAAGCGTTATCTCCCAGTCAGCCATAAGGATAAAATAGATAATTTACCTACATCCTACACGTATGTAGGTACTACCTTGTAAGATTAAGCTTAGCTACGCTTAACCAATGATCCGGATCCAAGCATTCAACGAGGTTGATCCCTAAATTGCCCCAGGCTCCTAAAATTAAACGGTCATTTAACACAAAGACCAATTAGGAAATTCAAATAGGGATCAAACCTCTTTAAATTGGGTATTTTCCTATGCTAAAAATAAATTATTTTGTAGGTACTAATAACAAAATAAAACTTCGCAAAGTAATGTCACTTGTCTTTGAACATATCTATTTTAACGTGATTTTAAATTAATTATTGCAAAAAACGGAAAATAAGAGCGTTATTTGACTCCAAAAAACTATGACGTCATCTGTCTGTATTTCATACAAACTCCCATAAGTATCAAATTAAATCCAAAGTATCTGATTTGACTTGTTGAAAAATAGCGTATTATAATCTACGATGTTATTCAAAGAGAACATGTTGCTATAGAAATAAGTCTATGAACTTTTCAAGTTGTTCATTATATTGTCACGTCTTCATCCCTGATAGGGTAGACTGAGCCCAGGGCCTTAAGACCCAAAGGCCACCTTTAGCATAATGGCGGGAATTAAAATGGAAAAATAAATGAAAACAGTGATGTGTTGCTAGTCGCATCGCCTAAGCAAGATTAAAATGTCGATCATTCCCTCGATCGGCCTTTAGGAAAAGCAACTAAAAGTCTTATGGAATATAAGGTTAATTCCGCTACTTATCACTAGATGGTGATCTTGACAGTCGGGGGTCTAAATACAGTATATTTTAATTAGCCTAGCAAATAAACTTGTTATGTTTCAAGTTTCAAGTTTAAGTTACCAGTTATAAAGGCAAACGATGCCTTAATATTATCTTTTGTGTGACAAAAACAAACACGTATAAATCGATGGTATATAAATTACAAACTTAGGTTTCAAGTTTCAAGTCTAAGTTACTAGTTGTAAAGAGAAACGATACCTTAAGGTTAAAATAGTTGCAGACTCGAACTTACAGGTGGGCGTGGCCTAAAAGCATGCTGTTTCATCTAACATTGTGTCGGGCGAAAGCAGTGTCGTGAAACGGAGCGGCAAATTATGCTTAATCGGGCGCGTAAAAAATACGAAAAGTCACTTGAGAAAAGGGGTTTTAAGCAAAAACTTCTGCATTAATCAATTACAAATAAAGTTTATTATAATCTTCGATAATTAAGCTGTGTCAGTGCGGTCTTTGTTTTGGAGATTTAACACTTCTTATATTACTTATTTACGCCTAAAGTTAAAATAAAAATAGCTAAAGCGTAAAAATTAGCAAGAAAAACGTATCTTTGATGGCTCATAACTTTTTAAAGGCTTTTTATTTTACTATTCTGTATCCATGCCGACAACATTTATAATGAGACAAAACGATATTATTCTAAACTTTTTATGTACAATGTCAAACAGCGGAGGAAATCCCCTCTGCAATTTGTATAGAAAAAATATCGACTAGTTAACCCTAATATTATCTTTTGTGTGACAAAAACAAACTAGTGAGTTAAACGATGTCGGCGTGAAATCTGTTCATTAGCTAATCGTTCACTGGTCTGAGAAATTATAGTGAAGAAAATTATGGCAACCTATCTGATCAAAATTGATATTTATAAGCAGTATATATTGCTAGTAGATATTTTGTATCTATACTCAGTCGATTAACACGCTCAGCGGTGTATCATTTTTTAACACCTTCATTGTTTTACTATTGTAATCCATGGCGGTCAATGGGTTACATTTAGATTAAAAATTGTTAAAATTTGCCACAGAATTAATAAAAGTGCCTTTACTTTAAATAAGCATGACGACAGGAAATATATTTTTATAATATATAGTTAGATTATTAAAAAATACTGTACACGTTGTTTTTCTTTTCTCCGAGAAACAAAGATTAATTAAGATACGGCGCTTTCAAATTTTGTATGACGTCATGGATAAGTACAATTTTTACATAGCGGTGACGTCACAAACCCTCTGGAAATTAGATACTCCGTATCTTTGTGAATTTCTACTTTTTTGATAAACAATAATACTTCTCTGACCCTTGTCCTTACCCCTAATATATGTTTTTTTTTTTGTAAGTTTTACTTACATTTATTGATTAAATTGTTATTTCTGGATCAATTCCACTAAAGATTTACTTTAAAATAATTACCGACGAAATAACTTATGTAGTAAATATATATCTATAAGATTTAAGAGTAAGTAAGTGATAATTTTCGAAAAACAAACTTTACAGCGCATCTATTTCCACAAGAGTCTTAATTCAACTAAGTATTTCATACATTCAGTAGAAACTTCAAATACTTAGACAGACTAATACTGAGCGGCGGCAGTGGAAAGTTCCAAAAAGTTTTCAAACTGAAAGCACACACTAAGTTTAGTATATATAGGTATTATATCCAAATGTACGTCGACTCAACTTCTCGGAATAACTGTAAATGCTGACTTTTCCAATCTGTACTGAGAATCTCAACCAAAAACTGTTTTTCATTATAAACTGTAGAAAGATTGTTGGAGAAAATAAATTATTTTTACTTTTGCCCTGCGACCGTTGCGATCTGGGCTTTATTTTTTATTTAATATAATGTTTTATTTTTAGTTAGATTATTTTAGTTTTTAGTTTTATTATTTTAATTTAGGTAGCCTATTTAGACTTTATCAAAATAACTAGTACTTCACCCTGGACATTCAAGTCGTGAACCCCATATCACGGCAGACTCTTGACTGATTTGGCTCATGTTCAAACTTAAAAATTCTATGAGCCATATTCATACACCTACCAAGTTTCATAAAGCTCCTATCAAAGTTACTTGAATTATCTATCCTGGGTCTTGAATGTTTATCATCTATATGTACTTGTTATAAAATATATCATCGTTGAGTTACTGTTTCTTATCACAAGTTTCGAACTTACTTTGGGGCTAGCTCAATTAGTGTGATTTTTCCGTATACCTCTATATTTATTTATTTATCGTCAGTCAACACCGGATTGTTTAAGTGACTCAATAACTTCGCTCGCTTCGCCCGCTCGTTCAACTATTTTAGGTCTCGTGTAAGAAAATCGCAACGAGCATACTCTCCTATCGACTAAACTTTACAAGACGACGATATACCCACCAGAAACTAGCAACGCATTGCCGCGATAGGCCGGTTTGTCTATCTAACGTGGAAGGGACATACCCGTAATAAATCGAACCACGGGCTATACTAGACCACTAAACAAATTGCCCGGGTGCCTGCAAACTTTTGTATGGAAAAGCCGAATTTTATTGTCATTATAATATAGTGATCTAGTATTCGATTTATTACTGGTATCGCCCTTCCACGTTGTATAGACGCCGCGTGCTAGTATCGAGTCCGCGACAAAAAGTTGACGTTTTGCTCGTCAAATGTCACTCAACGCCAGTATTTAGGTAGAAAGACGAAAATATCGTCGCAATTCTCTCACCCGTGGAGTAAACGCCTACATATTATTCTTTAACCTATTCCGTATCAACGAGCCACTTAAAGATTTACAAATTTTCTATATCACAACTTATGTAATTTCTATCTATATTTAGTTTCCTCTTTATTTTTATTCGAATCAAAACAACTCGTCCTTTGTTTGTAGGCTGTGGAACCGTTAATCGAATATCCTTTTATCATATAAATCGATTAATATTCGAAGAGTGGCGTGTTCCGAATATTCATTAGCAAATTACCGTAATCTTCTTATCCTTACTCTGGTTAATTTATTCATGGCTCTCTATCCCATAAATCAGTGAAATATTAAGGCATAAATGTAAATCTTACATATCTCGAATATGAAGCCGTCTTAGACCCCAAATACCTATACATACATACCTACTTAATCACCTCTTTATCCCCTACAAAAACAGAGACCCTACGGGTCAGTTAGGGTATGGGTCCATAAGACTCCAAAGGTAAACGTGTAGTAAGTAATTTTGCCTATTGTCCCGGAAGAGAAACATTATATTTTACCTTTTGCACGCCTCATAAGCGGAACGGTGAGGTAGTGCTCTACTCTCAACATGTCTGAATCAATCACTTTTTTGGTCTTAAACTGTCTCTATTATATAAGTATTTATATTGCGCTTATACACTTATATAAGAACAGAGACATGAAGAAAAACTCTAATTACATGTAGAATACATGTAGACAATATTTGTCAAGCATATTATATAAAAATGCTCCCATGCTGGTCTGGGAGAAATAAAAAAAACTTAGAATGTACCAGCTGCTTCTCTTCTCATGCAGATCGTAAAAGCCGATCGAGGGAATGGGCAAAAATGCAAATCATGTTAACAGGCGATGCGGCTAGCAACCCATCACTGTATTGATTGCTTTTCCATCTTCTTCATTCAAAATTGTGCATACATCCATCCAAAACTGCTTTATTACATGATAGTGTATTAGGTATGGCACCGATAATATATAATAAAATACCAAAACAATATAAAGAATTAAATGTTACTTTGGTTAAGAAAAAATTTAAGTCATTTTTGATAGACAAATGTTATTATAGTATTAAGGATTTTTTATCTGATAAATTGTGAATTGATTTTAGTTTATATATAAGGTCCATAGATTAAGTATATTATTATAGTATAGTTATATAGGTAGCATAGGTATAGATGATAGCCTTTCTGACCACATTTGCACACCGGTGATGGTAAACATGATTGGACGAAATTGAATGTACTAATATCTTGTAACACATGTTTGGCAAATAAATTATCTTTATCTTTATCTTTATCTTTATCTCGCCCACCATGACGCTAAAAGTGGCTTTTGGGTCTTGCGGCCCTGGGCTCTGCATAGAACCGCAAGACCCAAAATGCTCTGTCTGCCCCATTAGGGATAAAGACGTGATAGTATGTATGTATATATGTATTATATAAAAAATGGTTAAAAAAAATTGATCGTGGTTGTTTTTGTAAAATTGTATTTGTATAATTTATTTTTATAGCTTCATCACGACACGGCATTGTTTCGTTTTTCCTATTGAAAATTACTTTCTAATTCAGATTCATTTAATCATAATTAATAAAATACTCAAAAAACTATTTCATATTCATGCATATTTCTATGTTGCTAGTACTAGTCATTCACCTTATTATAAGATAATGCGAAGTATTATAATATATTTAAAATTAAAACTGAAATAAATTTGGTTTTTACCTGTTTTAATTTTTGAGGCCTGAACTTTAGAAATTACCAAATTTTATTTTTATTTTTTCCCAATAAAGAATGAACGTAAATTAAATTATATATCTATTTTTCTAAATAATACATTATTTAAGTAAATGAAACAAGCAACTGTTATATCGTAAGTGTCTTGTCTCTCAATTAAATTCCCAAAAACCTCATATAATTTGTGATACAATGTACCTCATGATCGCATTCAGTAGTTTTAGTAATTTTTCGGTTCAACTCTCAATAAAGTGTGTGGAAACCTCATAAACCTCAGTGGTTGCCACTAGGTACCCTTTAATCCAGGAGTAATAAAGAGACGAGTGGAGCGAATAAAGTAGCTGGGCGGTCAATATATGTGGACAGACATGTCTATTGAACAAATCAAAAATAGTATAGAACTATCCCCCTTAAACCTACAGAGCAACTTTTTAATTATCAGCAAATTCTTTTGAACAAGTTCAGAACAACTTTCCATGAAAAAATAAAAGTGATAAGAAAAACGTCTCCCTGTATGCATAAACTGTTGTTGCCAAAATAGTTTTTTAAGTTACAGTTAGACTTATGCACTCAATAACTTTCCCCGAGAAACATATGGTAATTAAAAAATTGCTTTCCGTAGAAACTAAGTGTAGGATGCACAAACGATTTTTTGTATTTCGCTTTATATTCCTTGAAGAAAGATGTTCAACACCGTGGTTTGTATATTATTATGTATATATTTTAACAAAAATCGGTATAAATAGACGTGCGTGCGCGTAAATGACTTTCCTTCGTTTTATAAATTTTGTTATCAAGCTGTCAATTCAAGTCAATTTGACGAAATGGATATGATGTGCGGAGGTGCGGATTCTATTTAAAAAAACACGTGGGCTCATATAACCATAGATTTTGAGCAGTAAAAAAAACTATATCTATGCATATTACAGGTGTATCTTCCTTTTCAAGTTGGTTTAGATTATAGGACCTTTCTTCTGTACCATTCTATTTTGTGGTAAAACGGTCAATACATGTTCTTTGTGTCACGTGCGGACACGATTGCCAGAGAAAGGTCACGTGAAATTCAGTATTCTTTTTACACTTGAGGCCAGATCTAGAACGAATTCCCAAAAGCGGGGGTAAAAATTCAAGGTAGATTTTTTTACTGTGGAAACCAAAGTTTTGATTATTCTACCTATGTACATACGATTACATACACATTTTTTATACATTATATACACGTATACACGCTCTCTCTCCAATTATGGCTCTAGTAGTACAGAGAGGGTCGTGCAGTGGAGACTGAAAGGACCCGATAATGATGATGCTGATACACGTATATTATCATGATATATTGACATTATACATATAGCTACAATATTTTTTGTGAATCTCGGACATTGTGCAGTACTTACGCTATTGATGGCAATGTAACCTAAATCCGAATGGATTTCACCAGAATTTACCTGCAACAAACAAGATTTTTTTCACTGATATGGATGTGGATTTGAATTTCAAAACGGATTTGGATCTGAAATATAACGCTGCCGGCTGCGATTCAATGCCACTTTATGTGAAATAGAAATTCAATAACCGGGAAAAGAATTTTTCAATGACAGCTCTCTATTTGGAATGGTAAAATTATTAAAACCTCGAGTTTGCCAATCTAACTATTGGTATATATACACGTTAAATTTGTGCTGACACAATGTTTTACGTAACTGTTGGTATCTTTAAATGTCTATCAAAATAGTATCGACGGGCCGCAGGCGTATGTCTACAGCAGCAGGCAACCCGTCTTAAATGCAACCCAAATTCTAATGTTCAGTAATTAGACCTTTACACACTTTAAGACGTCAATGAGTAATATTTCGTGTTATTAAAATTTAATTTATAATTTTAGAGAAAAGGAACGACCACTTTTGAGAAGAAACGGCGAAGGAAACTCATTTTCACTGTATTGGTTGCCGGAAGGGCCTTGTCATATTATTATGTATAACGAGTTGACAAATATAAATTACGTTATAAAAAATACAAAGTAGTCAAAAAAGCGAAGCCGATTAGACCATTCCCCTTCAGGCAGAACTCGGAACTTGTGTATATCTGTACTCATCTTAGTTGCAAGTGGTCTAAAATGTTTACTTGTCGAAATTGCAACTTGTCTAAAATTTTGATTGAAAAATTAAAAAATATTATTTGTGTTACCATAAATATTTTTTAACAAGCCAATAGGGCTATAGTTAGGGTTAGGTTCGTTCAAAATAAGGTAAAGATGGAGTTTTAACAAACACCATGGCACTTTCTCCTCTCCAACCCGACTAGCCAGCAAGGAAAGTTAAAGCCAAGTCCTCTGGCTGCTCTGGCCAAATATGGCTCTGGTAGTACAAAGAGGTTCGTGCTCATGCAGTGGAGATGAAAAAACCTGGTGATGATGATAATGATGGCACTTTCAGCTACAACTGCTTACTGACTAATGTCCCAAAATATGGTCTTTGAAAACAACAATAAATGAATTACATTTACTATATAGGTAATATGTTGTCACATTGTCGTTGTTGCCGTGTGGTAGTCAGAGTAGAATAGGGCCACTCCAAGACCTCCCGTGGATGTCGTAGAAGGCGACTTAGGAAATACAAGCTAAACAAAGCTTATAAACGTCAACGAGACCTCTCCAACTCATCTGGCCAGCGTGCAGAGTGTAGGCCAAGACCTCTGGCAGCTCTGGCCAAGTTTGGCTCGGGTAGTACAGAGAGGGTCATGCTCCTGCAGTGGAGACAAAAATACCTAATGATGATGATGTTGTTACATTATATTTCGATGCGTTGCCTGTCGTTTTATTTCTTCATACGCAACCTCCGATCAACCCAATCGCATTATTTATCGTCACACACACACACATATATTCAACACAAGTGAAATTGTCCGTAAAAATGTATATACGTCAGTCAGTTGCAGAGCGGGTCAAATGGCTCATGAATTCAAAGGGATAGCTTAGGATTGGCTGGATATATCGACAAACAAAAGCTTGCAATTTTTAATCTATATCTATCTACATATAATACTCACATATAATAAAACAGTAAAAAAGTGTATCTGTGCATTAAATATATTTCCAAAAAACATTGGCGGCGATGGTGACGTAGTAATAGAGTAAGAATTCAAAAAAATATGTCTCTCTGTTTGTCTGTTTGTCTGTTTGTACACGCTAATCTCCGGAAATACTGGACGGATTCGAATGAAACTTTTTTTGTTATATAGCTATTAAGCCTGGGCAACATATAGGGTATAAATGATTCAGTTTACACAAGTTTTGGAATGCCTACGAATGTATTTAATATGAAGTAGGTCAAATAAGACACATATTAGATGTTAAAAAAAAGCGAGACAATATGCTAGGGCACTTCATCATCATCATCTTCATTTCAACAACCACTGCATAGGCCACTACCAAGGATTTCCAAATTGTTAGGCTACATGATACGGCATAATTGATTTGTGTTAATTATAAAAGAAAAAGGCGAAGAGGAAAGTACAGAAACAGCTATATATAGCAAGTTAAGAAAAGGGTGATAGCAGTGTCAAATTACAAACCAATGTGTGTTACCAGTGATGACTTATGGCTCTGATACGTGGTGCGTTACTATGGGTCTCATAAGAAGGCTCAAGGTCGCTCAACGCGCTATGGAGAGGGCTATGCTCGGTGTTTCCCTTCATGATCGAATCAGAAATGAGGAAATCCGTAGGAGAACAAAAGTCACTGACATAGTTCAGCGGATTAGCTCGTTGAAGTGGCAGTGGGCGGGACACTTAGCGCGACGAACCGATGGCGATGGGGCAAAAGGGTTCTTGAATGGCGACCGCGTACTGGCAAGCGAAGCGTAGGCACCCACCTACAAGGTGGTCAGATGACCTGACCAGGGTCGCTGGAAAGCGCTGGATGCAGGCCGCTCTTGATCGGTCATTTTGGAAATCTTTGGGAATGTCCAGCAGTGGACGTTATGCGGCTGATGATGATCATGAGTGTCAAATTAAAAATGTCAAGAGGCTGGTAGTAAGTTGAAGTGAATAGAAATTCCACCAATAAGGACGCCGCTCTTAAATGATAATGAATAAACCTAATGTTTTAGTCGATCAACATGTAAAACATGATACCTTGTAGCTCTCAATTGTTTTTTAATACCATTGAAATCACATTGAAATTCTGTCTGTAGATTATATTATTCCCGAATTGGTTCATGTTTTTACAAAGCTTCGAATTTGTTGTGTAAATGAGATATACCCACGTCACAATTTACATAAACCCCAATGGAATCACAAATAGTTGACTACACATTTGCAACGTTATTAAGCATGTACATACACACATACATTGCTGCGTAAAAGGGGTTTGATAATTTTAATCCTACTTCCTACTAATATTATAAATGCGAATGTGAGTTTGTATATTTGTTTGCTTGTTTGTTTGTTACCACTTCACACTTCAACCACTGAAACTATTCAGATGAAATTTGATATGGATATAGTTTGATACCCAGGAAAGGACATAGGATAGTTTTCATCCCGAAATTCCCACGGAAAACGAAGCCCACAGGCTCAGCTAGTAAATAATATATAAATAAGAGTATAACGAAAATAAGCCAAAAAAATTGAGGATTCATAGAGGAAGTAAAAGAAAGCCTTATTTTCTTTAAAAATAAAGTTATGGTATATTTAATTCTTTCCGGTGTATCAAGGATATTATCGTCACAAGTGCTTGGTATTTACAAGTAATTCGTGGATAATTAACAATCCGTTAAATAATTTACAAAGCGCACGCCAAAAATTTTTCCCGCTCTCAATTCTTCTAGTCAATATCTGGCCGCTTGCAAACGCAATTTAAGACAATAATCACCTCTTATTTTTATTTTTCTGACGAATGTCACGCCAGCCAGCGACATTACAAAGTCATTTGGCTCTGCAAAGTACTTAGTCTGTGCTCACCAACCGCGATTAAGAGTGAGAACGATACAGGAAAGCGCCCTTAACTTAAGGCACTCTTACACCGCCTTAACGCTATATAATATAGGAGATAGAAATACTGTCTATTGTAATACACTCTGTAACTGTAGTAGTCATCTTAATGCAGTAAAATATGTTATATAATTCACGTAGTCACAGTATACCTACGTACATTGGATATATAACTTTGTTTATACTACGTTAGAGTAATTTAGAAAAGCAAGAGAAATTATATATTTCCGCTGCAAGCGATTACATCACACTAATATTGTAAAGGCGAAAGTTTGTGACTGTATTTGTGTGTATGTTTGTTACTTCATCACGCGCAAACTGTTGGACCAATTTTGATAAAATATGGTATGCAGGAAGCTGACACCCTGGACTAACACATAGGCTAGTTTAGGCGCGAATAACACAGCGGGGCGCATCTAGTTCTCCAATATATAGCAGCTATATTACTTATTTGCGAAAAAACTTCCACTTTTGGCTAATGTGCTATAAAAAGCTTTACATTCACACTTAAAACTGTACAGTAGTTCGTAAAGTTTGAAAGGTTATCTAGGTCTTTATCAAGAGAATTTTTTAAATTAAATCTCTGTTTTATTTCAAATAATTTATTTAAAATGGGAGCAGCACAAGACCCCTGAAAAAATCAGGTAGCCCCTTAAAATAAAAAGGCACAGCACCTTAAAACGACTGGTAAATTCAGAGGGTTAATCTTCAGTCCTCATTTAAAGCAAGGCAGGCTGTATTTTACGAAAAATAATAGGTTGCCCGACTTATTCGACTGCTTTATTAAATTGATGGCCCCAGAATTTTTTATGTCGACTCGGACGGTTTCTTCTTATCTTTATTAATCATTTTGCTTCAATGCTCGACGATGATGTCAATGGCTTCTAGATGGGGTATCAAAGACTTTCGAGGTTTTTTTTGGAAAATTTCTCAATTATGTTTATATTTATGTAATTCTAACACTTTTAATTAGAGCCACCAATTCGTTAAATTAAAGTATTTTTGTCTTCTTCTTCTTATCGTGTGTGTTAGTGACTAACACTAGTGTCAGAGTTTTTAAATCGCCTTAAAGGCCTCTGACATGGTTTTAGGTAACGACCAATGTCAAAGACAGTGACCGGGACCGACGGCTTAACGTGCCTTCCGAAGCACGGATTATCTTACTTATCAGACAATCAGGTGATCGGCCTGCAATGTCCTAACCAAACTAGGACAACAACACAAAGTCGTTGCCCCCGCCGGGAATCGAACCCGTGACCTCCGGGTATGAGTCGAACGCTCTAACCACTACACCACGGAGGCAGTATTTTTGTAATATTCTGTCGCTAACGCCTCAACGGTTTTAATTAATCAGCTACCTTTTGATATATAGCTAACTTCCAAAAAATGAGGTTCCAAATACTGAGCGGTTGTTTTTGTTGTCATGTTCCTATTAAAAAAATAAACTACAGCCGTTTTTTATAAGTTTTACTATAAGTTTGACGCTTGTATCTGTCTGTCTGTGGCGTCGTAGCGCTCGTACGGATGTACCGATTTCGATGTAGTTTTTTTTATTCAACTTCCCTTACAAACTTGTGTTGGTAAGGTTCAATTTTGTATATCCTAGTTAAGCTAAATAAAAACGCTAGAATCTTCGAAATGTGACGCAGCGTGTGTACTTAGGTCATAGGTACTTGCAAAGTCTACGGATATTTTACCTGAGGGAGACTTTGTACGAATGTCTTTTATGTAGGCAGTCTTATTCCATTACTACGGAGTGTACACTTCAACAGTGTGTAAATACATGTCGAGATACGGATACATGTATTCCCTTCTAGGTATCCTATGAGAATAAAATGAGGTCCCGAAACATTTTTGATTTTGCAGTAGGGATAGTTAAGTAAGTTTAAAAAGACACTATTTTTTGTGCGAAATATTTTATTGAGAAAAAAGAAATAACAACAAAAAAACTAAACTAAACTAAACTAAATTTAATTAGACTAAGCTATAAAATAAACTTATACTAAATTATGCTAAATTAAAAAAAAATCTCATCTTGTCCATGCGGCATGGTTGCAAGAACCCTGGCTGCATTTCCTCGCTGGATAGCAATGCTGATCTGTTGAGCGAAAAAGCAGCCAGCCGTCTTGTCACCTGCAGCGGCTAGCACTTATATTTAATTATTTAACTTGGACTTCAGATTTGTCTCTTTCATGGTTTCTTCTGTTCTGTTTTGTCGGTAGATGAAATGATTAACCCCCGACAAAAAAGATATCGTAAGGGAGCGATGTGGAGTAAAAGAGGACGTTGTGACAAAAATAGAGTAAGGGATGATAAGATGGTTTGGGCAAGTAGAAAGGATGGATGAAAAGAGATTGACAAAAAATATTTACATGACAAATGTGAAAGGAACAAACAGCAGGCAAGGGTCGGCCTCGGCGAACATTCTGCGACCAAATTGCAGACGTTCTGAAAAAGGACAGGTAAAAAGTACCCGTAACCGAAGGGCATGTATGAAGAGATTGATGAGTGTAGATGAAGCGAAAGAGGTTTGTCAGGATCATAGTAAGTGGAGGTACATATATCTGCCTACCCCTGTGAGAAACAGGCGTCATATTATGTATGACAAGAAGGGGGTGTTTATAAGTTTGTCTGTCTGTGCATCGTAGCCCTCAAACGGATGGACCAATTTCAATTAGAGTTTTCCACGTAAAATCAGGTTCTCGTTGCGATGGTTCTTAGCTATGTTTGATGAAAATAGGTTCAGCCGTTTAAAAGTCATTGGGCTTAACGCTTATAAGTCAGGGTTTTCCCTAGCAAATCCTACTATCCTACTATAATATTATAAATGCGAAAGTAAGTTTGTATATTTGTTTGATTGTTTGTTACCACTTCACGCTTCAACCACTGAACCTATTTTGATGAAATTTGATATGGATATAGTTCGATACCCAGGGAAGGACATAGGATAGTTTTTATCCCGAAACTCCCACGGGGAGCGATGCTCACGGGCACAGCTAGTATACTGCTATATAAATTGGTATATGTATTTCCGCTACTCATCACTAATTGTGTTATTGACGGTCGGGGTTTTTATTATTTTGTAATAAAAGAAACGTGTTATTTTCTTGTAAAATATCAAAAGCATATTCGACTCTTCGTTTAAGATCCTTGTACATAGGGCAATTGGGTATTTTCCTAAGCTAAAAAGAAATTATTTAGTACTGATAGCAAAATATAACGTCGCAAAATAATGTCACTTCATCACTTGTCTTTGAAAATATCTATATAAATGCGATTTTAAATTTATTATTGCAGAAAAACTGAAAATAAGAGCGCTATTTGACTCCAAAAAACTATGACGTTATCTGCCTGTATTTCATACAAAATTCCTTACCACTGTTCCTGCCTTAAAACTGTTTGTTTTGACTTTTAGAAAAAAGTATATGACTTGTTGGAAAATAGCGTATTGTTTCGTATGGGACAGGCCCATTCGCTTCTTGAAGTATATACATACTGTACATATTCACTGTATAACTTGGCATGATATGCAAATATCGCAGAAGTGTTTAGAGCGAAGCACTCTAATGAGAGTGATTCATTGCATTTCTGTCAGACGGCAGCAGAATACAATTATTCAAAGTTGCACTAGACACATTTACAGCGTCTGATGCACATTAGTGTTGCAAGCATATAGATAGTCTATCGATACTATCGTGGCCTTAGAAAACAGTAACAACATCGATAGGACTATCGATAGTATTATCTAATATCGATATCATTACAATATCGATAGTAAATTAAGCTATCGATAATAATTCATACAAATAGTAATTACAGTATCGATTCTATCGATAGCATCTAAATTCAATAGTATCTATACTATCGATAATTTTACCTTTCATCAATAGTCATCATCATAATCATCATCATTTCAGCCGCATAACGTCCACTGCTGGACATAGGTCTCTCCCAAAGATTTCTAAAATGACCGATTAAGAGCGGCCTGCATCCATTCGCTTTTCATCAATAGTATTGCAAACTATTGACAATCGATACTATCGGTAATCCTATCGATATTGTGACTGTTTTTTAAGGTCAACTATCGATAGTTATGCAACGTTAATGCACATTTACTTCATCTAATCTTTGCACAGCGTATTTTCAAAGCAACGCTGGCCCCGTTTTATTCTCTCGTCGGCATTGTGGAAGACGACCCTTCAGCCTTTGTCTGGGAGATACGTGATGTGAGTGACATATCTAAAACAATTAAACATCATTGTCTTTTTCCGGACTTTGGAGCGACGCTGTGAAGGCGGACTGTCCATGCTACAATTTCGTTAAAAAGGCAAGGCTTCAACAAAGCTAGGATGAGCTGTGCTGTATTTTAAGATCGTAGTGAATACTTTGAGTTCTTTTCGGATATCGTATCACGAACATTCAGGGACAGGCCAAAGAATTCTACGCGTAGCCTTTTATATAATAAAACGTAACACCTATAAGTTTTTCTGCATAATTCAATTTAAAAATGGATATGATCTGGACAAGTGACATTGTTTTGTAACATATTATTTCCTAAACAGTAGCAAATAATTTATTTTTGACGAAGGAAAATACCAAATAGGCTGTTTTACTTTGTATTTGGTTAATATTTTATATAGAACAAAAAATACCACTAAAAATATTTTTTAAACAGCAAGAAGATGGGTTAATTGATGAAGTTGTAATTCGCATTTCAAATATAAGAGTGGAAGCGTGGCAGGGACATCTTACTGTCTCTTTCGAACGCGCAAAAACTTCAACAGTGCATCCTTTTTCTATTAATTGACAGTTTTCCCTTTCATCAGATTTTAAAATTTTATAATTTACTTTTTTGGGTAAATTAAAAAAAACCTTTTGTTTTTGGTTTCAGATTATGTAACTGATTGATATAAATAATAAAAGTAATTGATTAAAATACCGTATTGAAACTGCAAAGGCAAGCGGAAACTTGGCTATCCCACATAAGCCTGGCCATGCCTAATAAACAGGAAATAGCCCCAAGAAAAGTCAAATGCAAAGCGTATGCTATGGAGAGTTTAGAATTGAGAGGAAGTTTCTTTTTTATTTGAAAGAGAATAAAATGTCTTCTTTATAAGTGAGATTTCCATTTCACACAAAAATACAGAACGGCTTATTTTAAAAACTAGAAAATGCGTTTTCTTAAGCAATTTCTCTCAGGCAACATCGCTTATACATAAAGAAAACGTAATTAAATACGTAACAGCAACAGAATAAAAAAACGAGATGAAGAAAATGAAAGCCAGAGAATTATAACTTGTAGTAAGGATAGAAAAAAAGATATATAGGTAAAGAAGGAAAACCAAACCAACCTTATACTTATAAAAAGCAAATTTAAACTTTTTAGATCAATTAATTAGAGTAGATGCCATGTAAAGGTGACCTTTTCTTCCTTCCTTCACGTCAAGATATCTATGTCATTTCGGCGACATATCTAGAACAACTCATCATTGTTCCTTCTCATTATCGCTCACGAACACACTCGTTATCGCAGCATTCTGCGACACCATGAAAAGAGTTTTTCCTCCGCCCGGCAACAATGGTAATTTTGGATGAACGCCATTTTTGCGCACCCTTTTTAGCTACGAGGTCAAGCGAATTCTCCCATTATTCCCAATTGAAAATAAAAAGAAGTCAAAAGCAATAATAAGGTTAAAAAAAAATTGTACAAACTTTTATTTTGAGGCTAAAGAAATAAGCCCAAACTCGGTGGAGTTGCGTCGTTTTATTACTGTGTTCCATCGACCAATCTTCATCTCCTTAAGTCCCTAGACATCGTCTTCCATAAAGTGCTCATCGAGAGAAATCAAACGAGTCCTACTCAATGAGGCTATATTGTTTTATAACTGAGTTCTTCCGGCTCCATTATCAGAAGAGCTCATTGACTTCATAATATTTTATTGTCACCCTACTTAGACAAGTATACAAAATTTCAGCTAAATCGGTTAGGGACAACAAGTTGAAAATTGAGTTGCAAGATTTGACCTAAACAAACATTCATACATACGTACATTGATACATTGCAATTTATACAAAAGCTTGTAAAAACCAAATGTTTGTTAAATATTAGACTAGTGTCGTGATGACAGCTGTGACTGTCACTTAACGTGCCTTTCCAACCACGGAGGAGCTCTAGAATTTTTTATGCGACTTGTCCTATCTTGACCTATCCAAGTGCAGACCACGCCCTAGTAAGCGGTGACTCCACATTAAAAAATACTATAATATTATATATGTTCCAAAATATAATATGAGCCGTACACATTAAAAGAACATATAATTAATACAGATCACGCGTACATTCTAAAGCCATTCATTTTTGTTACACTGCTAATGACAGCTATTATATAAAATAATATCCCTTTTACAACATGGAAGGATTAACATTACGTTTCTATATAGGTATTATATGATTTCTCATCAAGGATCCCGATTGCGTCTTTATAAATGATTTATTTCCAAAGAGCAATTCGTAATTAGCAAATTCGGTATGTATTCTTATATATAAGAGAAATCAAAACGCTGATGGTACATAAATTCAATATCTGAAGATACGTATTTAATCAAGCTGAGAAACCAAATTGTGAATTTCTCAAGGATTATTTGTATCGAGAAAATTGAATTGAGCTAAGAAATTAAATTGTGAATTTCAGGTTTAAGTAATAAGATTTTTAAATTATTTATTAAGGTAAGTACTTTGACCTGTAGGTACGTAAGACTTCTTGTAGTTTTTGGATTTTCCCTTTGACCAAAAAGGGACTTGAATATTTTTATTTCGTTGAATTGAAAATTACACATAGCGCGAAGAACCGATGGCCGATGGGGCAGAAAGGTTTTCGAATGGCGGCCACGTACCGGCAAGCGCAGCGTAGGACACCCATCTGCTAGATGGTCAGATGACCTACTGTGCAAGGGTGCAGGAATGATGCAGACCGCTTCCGACTGGTCGTTTTGGAAATCCTTGGGGGAGGCCTATGTCCAGCTGTGGACTTTCTGTGGCTGATATGATGATGATGAATTGATATTTGTTTAAATTATGATAGTTTTCTGGCCGGTTTTGGCCGTGGCAATACATTAGTCATGCGTTAAAACTATTTATTTGGTGAGCTCTGTAGTTCTAGTCTGACTTTTGAGCCCAGTGTGTTGCTGAACGTGCGATAGCATATTACGCACGTCAAGACTCCGTTCATATAATTATTAGTAATATGTAATTGTATGTTTGTATTGTATTTTTAAGCCGTCGGTCCCGGTCACTGTCTTTGACATTGGTCGTTACCTAAAATCATGTCAGAGGCCTTTAAGGCGGTTTAAAAACTATGACACTAGTGTTAGTCACTAACACACACGAAAAGAAGAAGAAGTAGTATGTTGTATTCGGTCTAGACTTCAGTTCGTCTCGCACTCAGATATACCTAGATTGATTAGATATATTGTCATGTTAGAACATGAAACCTAATTTATTGACGTTACTTTATAACAATAAGCATTTACCCAGCTAGTGTATTCAATTCAGGGTAGTGCAAATAATAATTTAAAATTAATAAAAAATATTTAATAATTAAAAAATAATTTTAAAAATTAAATAATCTATAAATACAATTAAATTTTTAAAAATCCAACAATATAAAAACCAAATTTCTTTATTGAGGATTTTCTTCAATATCTCCAAAGTCCTTTAATATATATTTACTAAATTTGTATGGGACTAACCAAGGCATTCAATTAAAAAAAGAGAATCACCAAATTGGTTGACAATTGGTGAAGATATCTCTATACAATTAATTATACAAACAAAAAAAAACATAGGTTCTGTCGAATTGATAACCTCCATCTTTTTTTAAATCGGTTAAAAATCATATTACTAATGCCACTCTCGAAATCGTTCTAGATATGACCTCAGTCCAGACGCTTTAATACATTTAAGATCACCCTCTAGCCAGCGAAAGAGCCCATCTCACGCCTATCCATTCCACCACGTGACGTAAATTCCCGGGCCCGGCGTAAAACTACGTAACGCAATAAAGGCATCACCCACTTACATTTATCGCAGTCGGTAAAAGCGAGAAGAACATTCTTATAACATGTCATTTACCTTATATAAGAACAAGGAGCAAGTGGTTTAATACTTGAGGTAAAGAGGATCATTTGCAAGAAAACTATTTTTATTAATTATATTTTAGATGAGTTTAGTACTTTGTAATTAAGTCTAGTCCCCATAGAAAGCTTCCCTCCCTTTTTCATTCCCATAATGTATGAATTTTGGGGTAAAAACTTCCCAATGTATGCCCTTCCCCGGGTTTCAAACTTCAACAAAATCGGTTCAGTGGTTTAATCGTGAAGAGATAACAGACAGACCGACTGACAGAGTTACTTTTGCAATTATAGTAATTTATTTATTTATACAAAATGGTTTGAATCTCAATCCAGGGAGAGAACGCTTTGTAAACAATGGTTTCTCTTCCAGTTTACCATAAGGATACCTACACTGAGAAAAATAATTAAAAAATATATAAAACTTAAGTATATCTTTGTGTTGACACGCTGGCGCCTTCTCATCTCAGGGGGCCAGCCTTGAGGGCCGAAGCGGCTGCTGAAAGCGCTGAGGATGCCAAGCGGCGCAAATATTCATCTCTCTGCTGGAGATATTTTTGTACCGTTTGGTGTTGAAAAATTTGAACCATGGGGCGTTGGCGCGAGGAAACTTTTTAAGGAGATCTCCTCGCGACTTAAACCACCGCAGGTGACAAGAGGCCTGGCTGTTTTTTAGCTCGACGGAAGAGCATTACTATCCAGCGAAGGAATGCAGCCAGCTTCTTACTACCATGCCACATGGGCAAAATGTTTTTTTTTTTTTACTTTAGCACTGTTTGGTCTTATGTTTATTTTAAAGTTTAGTTTGGTTTTATTTATCTGTTCCTGTTCTTATTTATTTTTCCATAATAAACTTAATTCTATTACACGTAAGTAAATATCGGGTGGATGTAAGAATAATACAGTATTAAAACTTTAGGAATAGTTCACTCCGAATCGTGAACTCGTGATCCGTTCACACAGCACCATAATCTGGGCAGTCCTTTGACTGATTTAGCTGATGATGGCTTGATACGCTTGTGGCGTTCCCTCTTTGAATCGTTGTGGATATGCTTCCAGCCAGGTACCACACAGAGCGTTGGTTATATTGGTCTCAAAAGCGGCGCCCTATCTCACTAAGTACTTTTAGATTCGGGGACAATAGGGATGTAGATTAGGTCAATAATATATTATTTCATATTAAACAAAAAATATGACATGGCGCTTTTACAAAAGGGGCGGAGTCCGGGTGGATTCCCAAATATTTCAAATTACTTTCTGAATGGTCCATTAGGGACCTGTGTTCAAAATTACAGCCCTTGGAAAGCTACTCTGCAGGTTTAACGTAAAAATTGGATACCCCTCCAACTTTTGTTTACAATTTAGAATATTGCACTTTGGATTGTTTGGTAATGAACCGATTTGTGCCCGCTTCGCTTGAGGGGAGTTTTTCCTTGTTTCGTTTCAATTAACAAACATTATGACGAACAAGAAAATTAAATTTTATACAGGTTTATTACTTGTTGTTTTATTTAAAGTTGAAATAATAAAGTTTTATTGATGTTGTTATAACATTACGTATAAGTTTCTAAGGTTTTGCTACTTGTAAATAAATGTATATTTGTTGTTTTGTCTACATGATAGTGGGTTATGACTCGCTTCACTTCTTACATGTAAAATTCCTATTAGTAAAGTTTCAGTGTTTCTGAACCGTAAAACATACGGTTTCATACGCAAAATGGCAGCCTCTATGTTTCATGTTTAGCGTTGCCTCAATTTCCATGCATTTGGGTCACATTGTGATGTTTCACTTGATTACATATAGACTATCCCATTCTATTACTATTCTCTCCACTGTCCACTTAATATCTAGCCATTCCTAAATTCGAATAGGAGTTCGTCACGAATTGCGATCTCGCTACGACGCCACATTTCAGAATCGTTTTATCCATTTTGCTCATGTGTAAACATAAAGAAATCTATTTGACACAAATAGGTTTCTTTATGTTTACACATAAAGAAACTACTACTTACCTCATCATCATCATCATCAGGTCTTTTTGTCTCCACTGCAGGAGCACGACCCTCTCTGTATTACCAGAGTCATACTTGGTCAGAGCAGCCAGAGGACTTGGCCTACACTCTCCTCGCTAGCCAGACGGGTTGGAGAGATCCTATTGATGTTTATAAGCTTTGTTTAGCTTGTATTCCTAAGTCGCCTTCTACGACATCCACGCGAGGACTTGAAGTGGCCCTATTCTACTCTGCTGGAAACCACACGGCAAGTTTCATCGGTTTACTCATGTGTAAGGAAATCTATTTAACACATATAGGTTTCTTTACGCCTCCACATCTACTTACCTAACTTAATTTTATAAAGTTCTGATCAAAGATAATCTACCATCTTTTTACATACCTAAAAGTCAAGGACTTGTGGCTCTAGGAGCTGTGGATCGCGAGTCTGTCTTCACATACTGACCCCATTGAATTAAGTATTGGAATAAAAAGTTGTTCGGACACAAAAAGGATAACAAAAATGTTTTATGACATTGTTGAACATTTTTAACCCCTATATTTCTGTCAATACAAAATATATAAAAAGAAATTATAAACAAAAAAAAACTATATAATTATCAAAACTGCTCACAAACACGAGAATCGGTTGAGAAATGCGACCTGTAGGCGAGAGCAGACAGACTGACAAAAGCATTTCTGGCCAATCTCGAAGCTTAGATGCTTCGTTCGCTCGATTTTTTATTCATCAGTTGTAGTATAATAAATAAGAAAATCCATGTGCTAGTCCTTACAAAGCATTGCAGCGAACTACAAGAGACCATTGCGCGATAGTAAAGCCAGATAGTCTGCATTGTTCATCTGTAAATAGATTGAATCAAAGTCACTTTGAAAAATGAAGGCAAGGCAGCCTTTGTGCTGGCGATAGCGAGACAATGCGCCGGCGGCTTAGTGCCGAGCACTGGCAGCTTTGAAGCTGGCACTTTGACTAAATGTTTATAGAATAACCTCACTTTTCTGCCGACAAAAAAAGAAAATTAGTCGACATAATTACATATTTACTACCAAAAAGCGTAGCTGCGATGTGTGGAAGGTATACCACACATCGCAGGTATATAGGAATAATTTATAAGGCAGCGTTTTCAATAATAATTATTATGCGTCGGACGAGCTACAATAAGCGATGCAACTGCTGAAATTAGCAATATTTCCATTCCAGAAAAGGTAAAATGCTGCAGTCACTAAGAAAATAATTAAAAAATGTATATGAGGCGGCCATCTTTCATCCAAAATTTGCTAGCAGTTATGAGTTCCGCGGGACGTTTTAATATTTTTTTTCTTTTCATATGACAAGAATTAACGACTGCCATTTTGCGACAGCAACTTTATTAAAATTGCAATATGAAGCTTCATATATGCACACAATACCAACTAAAGTATAAAGTATCTTGCATACATAATAAATGTATTCATGTTAAACTCTACGGCTAAGTAAACAAAGCGATATAAGTATGGTCGTTTGGATCGTCGTGAACTTTGTCCATTAACACCGCTATCAACTTAAATGTTCGTAATAACGGTTTTGTATTCTCTCGGTACATACCCAATTAGCGATATTATGTGCTCACATATAAGTACTTACGCTTTTATCCTTTATCGAATAGACACAATGCTCAGACTAAGAACTAGTGTTATATAAGGTCTAACAAAATATGCTGAAACTTTTATAAGGGTGAATTCAGTCCATGATACTGAACAACTTTTCCCAAGGGACACGTATCGAAATGTGACCAGTATTTTTTGGCCTCCCATACAAGTTGACCGATCGGCTGATCCGAGTTGTATGGAAAGCCAATAAGCATTTTTCATTTTTCGACATATGTTTCTTGGAAAAATGTTGTTCACTATCACCGACTGAATTATATTTTGTTAGACCTTATATAGCGGTTGTATTCGAAAATGAACACGTAATACATTGTTAGTATTGAATGGTCACATACACATAAAGTAGCATGTAGAACGAGGAATTCGTTTATATAGCAACTCGTCTAAGTTGCAAAATAGTCTCAATTTCGTACTGACTTTTATATGTCATAATATCTTTATCTATTCACTAAGTCACGTCATAAAACTTAACTGGCTTGCGTTGTTTCGTTTCGATTCCTAACTCTGTTTGTAATTGTCCTGTTATTACTGGATTAATCATACGACCCGTTGCAGCTTGTTTTATTTTTAACTGACCAAATACTTCATTAGTCCAATGTGTAATCGATCAAATGCTGCGCTGTGTAAAATAAACAATCATTCAAACATATCATCGGACCAAGCCGGGAATTAATTTGGGTGGAATTTATAACTGAAAAAAATACTAATAAGTAGGGTATTTTAATATATTTCTATCTCACAATTCAGACACATTTTTTAAATATACTTTACATTATGAAAATCTATAGTCAGCTAACTTATATACTTTTATATAAAAAGTGAGTTATATAGACTGCTTCTGGACTCTTGACGCAGGCCGCTCTTGATCGGTCATTTTGGAAATCTTTGGGTGAGGCCTATGTCCAGCAGTGGACGCTCTACGGCTGAAATCATGATGATGATATACCGCCTCATCGTTTCTCAAACAAAAGTGCCAAGGTATTTAAATAAATAAAATAAACAAGGCCATACAACAATGTAAATTAAGTGTTATCAACTAAAACGCGACCCTCATTGAGTTGGACTGGACTAACCCGCACAACAAAAAGAAAATGGGTCAGAGAAAATTCCAACAAGAACAGTAAACTTCCTTGAACGCCTGCTCAGCAATGTGGCAATAATTGCTGAATTCAGACCCTGACTTAATCAAACTAGGCAAGCCCAGCGGGGCAGAAAAATAAACCGGCTACTAAAAACGCAATCAACCAACACTGCTCCTTATCAATTTTGCCATGGCGATAATGCAAATGAAAAAAGGAGCAACTTAATCTTAAATAGGGCAGGCTCAAGTATCTAATTGAATAATTTCGTTAAGAGAGAAAGGTTTGCCGGAGGCTACGGGAGGGCGAACCCTTTTAGAGCATTAAGTAATTCGTAGGACCGAGGGTTGGTGACTGGCAGAAATTTTGCGATGACCGAATTTTTTATAGTTGCCCATTTTTAGACGCTCTAATTATTCATGGATGCAAATTAAAAGGATGCAAAAAAAACTTGAAAGGTTGGTATTGCACTTAATTAAGCTGCCACGCTTAAGATTTAATACGCTTAAGTACGTGATATTTTATTTCATGGATTAAAATAAAAACCTCACGTTGAATGTCGCTCGTAAAAAGTTTCAAATAATTTACGAAAATAAATTAGTTTCATCATCATCATCATCATATCAGCCACAGGAAGTCCACTGCTGGACATAGACCTCCCACGAGGATTTCCAAAACGACCGATCGAAAGCGGCCTGCATCCAGCGCCTTCCTGCAACATTGCGCAGGTCGTCTGACCATCTAGCAGGTGGGTGTCCTACGCTGCGCTAATTAGTTTATTTTTTATAAATTGCTAACATTACTATGTATTATTTCTCTCATAAGTAAGAATTTAAACTATCGTTATTGAGTTTAAAGGGAATGGATGGAAGTGGCATACAATCGAGATATTTGGAAGTAGATGAGGACACCTTTGCCCAGTAGTGAAACAGTAGAGGCTAATTTAAAAATACTTGAGAGGTGTCAAGGGACACCTGGATGGAACGAAGTTCCTTTCGATTAATTAGGAGAGAGAGAGACAGAAAGATAAACACGCGCACGCCCCGTGCGGCTTACAACTATAGCAAAAAGTGTCGTTACAACTTTAGGTCTTAATTTTTTCCGTCCAGCCCCCTTTCGCAACGCGCGATAAGGAACTTCGTTCCAATCAGATTGTAGCATTGTATAATTTACATTGTAAGGACGGAATTGACCTAATTAATTATAATCCAGAGCATAAACTTCAATATTTACTTAACAAATAAAGTAAATTCTTTATTACATCAAATTAAATACAATTAAACAGAAATTTAGGAAATGGTGTGCCTTACCAAGTCGGATCTCGATTCGATAAATATTTGCTTGGGCCACCAATTAGAGTAGTTCAACAAACAAGGGGAGAGACTAACAAAAATACTGTTCGGCCCAAAATTGATTCAGCCGTAAGTATAAATGATATCAGATTTCGTTAGATAACGATTGGTAAAAAGCAGCAAATGCTAAATTGGAGAACATTTTAGGTAAACGATGTAAATTTTTTCTGATACCTTTTATTTATATTTATATTTATACATTTCTGTGGTTACTGTAATTTGTACTTTACATATTTTTATTTTTTTATCTTACTGCTGCTCAGGCCAAGTATAACTCCGTTACTACAGAGAGGGTCGTGTTCCTGCAGTTGAGACAAATAAAAACTGATGATGATAATTTTGTCTTACATACATCGGATGCTTCTCTCTCTTTAGTCTATATCAGCTGGACATTTACATTGACACTAACATTTACCAAAATAAAACTTTCTCGAAAGTGGCCCGAAAAGATTTTTTCTTTTGGTTTGTTAATCATTATTTTTTGTAAAAAGGAAAACAAAATAAAATCGAGATCCTATCATTGTTTTGTTAAGGAGGACAATTTTTTAAATGGCCCAATGAGAAAAGTTGTTCAGGTTGACGGACTGAGTCACTCCTGCAAATATGTTAACCTTACGTTTACACAGTCATAATTATAAACATCACTATCCGATCCGAGAGTATTCTCAATGCATCCTCAGCGGTAAGGCTTCAGAGCCCGGTCTGCACAAAAACTAGTTGCGTGATTTGACGAAGTTACCGGTTTTTCACAGAGCGACTGCCGTCTGACCTCCACAACCCAAAGGGTAAACCAGAATAAAAATAAATGGTAAAATTGACAGGTTTTACACAGTGTTCATCAATTTTACATAATTTTGGTCTGCTAAAAATTAAATAAATTATTCAGACCGATTTTGGTAAAGAGGCTTTCAATTTTTACCATTTACATGAATGTCAGGATCACAGAAGCAATCAAAAGTTTTAATTGAGTTTAACCCAATAATTATTTCGTTTGTAAGTAATGATTTCCGTTTTGTAACTGCTTTGGCGAAGAGCAGTTATTCAAATGAACAACATATTTAACACTTAAAATATATTGCTATTAAATATTAAGCACTGTAAGAAAAAGTCACTTAAAACATTAAAAAAATGAATTTCTTAAGGTATGTAAGGGTTTCACGGTACTTATGGTATAATAATAATTACGGTAGACTAGCTGTGCCCGTGGGATTTTCCTAAATCCTTCTTAAAAACTATCCTATATCCTTCCCTGCATAGGTATCAAACTATATCCATATCAAAATTCACCTAAATAGGTCGAAGCGTACCAAATGTACAAACTTACTTTCGCATTTTTAATATTAAAATTAAAATAGGAATAAAAAAAATTCACTTACTACTCTAAATAGTAACTTCTTTTTTATGCCGCCATGTAAAAAGTACGGTAGGTATCAAATATTTAATAAACCAGTTATTTTATTCTACGGTAAAAGTTGGTAAAAAAATCCCATCCTCAAGGGTATAAAAGCATTTAAATAATGCACACAAATGTTACAGTCATATGAATGTAGACTGACACAAACGGCGTGAATCATTAATGATATAGCATCATTGACGTGGTTGACATGTGCCAACCATTCCGAATAACAAGGGAATCGACTATCTTCCAATGATATCACAAAAAGCCGAAATTAAACGGGGAAAAATCCATTATTTTGTATTCCATTTTGGATACGGCTTTCAGATATTAATTTGTGTAAATGGGTTTTTCGAGACGAGGGTCTTAAGTTATAATAATCGGGGAGCCATTGTGAGACGTGAATGAATAAAATGCGAACAAAAATTTTTGGACGAAAATTTTGAAGGTATTAAATTTTGATTTTGTAAAATTCAAATTAAACATTTAAATATCCAAACTCAAATTAGGAAATTTAGTAGTACCTACCAGTTGTAATTATGTAGATAAGACTCAGAATACATTATTATAAAGTATTTTTATGCAATTACCACCACTAAATGGATTTTGCGGTTTTCACTCTTGTGCATAAAATCCTGGAAGACTAGTAGCTATTATACCCGTCGAAGAAAAGTATCAGGTATAAACATTCTGTAGAATCAAGAGAAGAAGCTGGTGTGAACATTCTGTAGTTTTTTAATGATAAATAAACAAAATACAGTGCGATACATTTTTAATTATGTTACTGAATCCTTAAATAGATACGGATGCATTTTCACGTTTTCATCCCTGACGAGGTAGACAGAGCCCAGAGCCGTAGGACTCAAACCCTCGAATAGTAATCTAGAAAATATATTTAAATCCCGTAGTCGGGAATCGCGATGACGCAGTTATTCTGTTTTAGCGGGGATGACTCCTAAGATGAGAGCCGAGCGTAAGTGAACGAAAGCACTCCCACTAATAGATTGTGCGCTATCCAATTGTAGCGTTCCTTCAAAGCATGATTTTTATTTATATGTACAATGGTAAGCTCCCTACTGCGACTGAAAGGAACTTTTTAAACAAACGAGTGATGCGAGCGAAGTTTTGCATGCAACTTCGCGTTTGAAGAATTATATTTTGATCGAATCTTCATTAATATGAACTTAGTCGATCATGAGTTATGTACTTATCTTAAAATAAAAAATGACTTTATGATATATCTATTGAAACTTGCTCAACGTTCAAAAAATAATGTAAACCCGTACAGGAAATTATACAGTTTATGTGGGAATACTGTGACAAAAGCAATGAAAATGTGTAGCCAATACTGTCAAAGTAAGATCAAAATTTCTTGAAAGCGAGCCCTCGACCAAAATAGTACTTTTACTACTTAGAGCCACAGGAAATCCACTGTGGAATATTCCTACAGATCTTAAATAACTTTCAAAAATACCACTTTGATTATTGAAAATTTTAAAACTGTACTTTTATCTCTTTTATCTTTTTTTGGTCACGATAGGTGTCTTTAAAAAACAAAGAAAAAAAGACCGACCATCAAAAACACTCTTAAAAAAACACCACACGAAGAAATCTCGCTCAAACAATGGTCACAATAAAATTGTGTCGCCTCGTTGTTCCTTGCCCAATACAAATACAAGAAAAACTTTACACTGTCGATTTACATAAAGTTGGAGCCCGAGATTTTCCGGACATTTTAGCCTAACTTCGCTGCGCTAACAATCGCTACTGTGGACTTTAAAGAAAGCGCTGGCTTGTACCGTTTTCGCAAATCTAATAAAATGTGTTTCGCTTCATGCAAAAGGAATTTGCTTAAAGTATTTGTTATTAAGATTCGTCTTTTTAGTTTGCTTGAAAGTGCGGTAATGAAATTTCAAGACATACCCATCTATCGATATAAATAAAAATGAATATGGCTTATTGCAAAACTCGAGGACGGCTGAGGTGATTTGGCTGTTTTTTTTTGTACGTTCCTTAACTTCGACAAAAGGTTTTAAGAGAAAAAAAAATAACGGGAACGGGAACAGGTGGAACAAGTTCATCGGGTCTGCTAGTAGGTATATAAGAATTTGCGAATTTCTCCAGGCAAAAACTATTACGTATAGGCTGACCTCAGCAAAATTGAAATAAAAAATACTGCAAGTAACGTAGAGTAATTCACCGCCTCTTTAGAATTTTCTTTAATATCTATTAAATCATTCACTCATTGAAAAACTAGGAAAAACAGAGCTTGTAGTTTTGCACAAATAACACCATTACTGTTATTATATATAAATAACACCATGTTTCGCTTGTTGAAAAAGGAATTGGCTTTAAGCGTCGTGTTTAGTTTTATGATGGCTAACAATTTTATTGTAATTTATTTACCGTGCATATATTATAAAAATATGAGTAAGTATGTCTTGGCCTAAAACTTTAGCGAACGAAATTGAATGCCAATTTTTTTTACCAATATTTATTTCTTCCATGCTGGTCTGGGAGAAAAGAAAAAACTTAGAATGTACCAGCTACTTCTCTTCCCGCGCAGTTCGTAAAAGCCGATCGAGGGAATGGGCGAAATTTGAATCATGGTCATAGGCGATGCGGCTAGCAACCCATTACTATTTTGATTTTTTTTCCATCTTAATGCCCACCATTATGCCAAGCGTGGCCTTTGGGTATTACGGCCCTAGGCTCTGTCTGCTCCGTCGGGGATATAGACGTGAAAATGTATCTGTATATTTATTTTAGGCCATTGTCCGTCTAACTAAACGAATATAATACAAAAAAATAATATAAAATTAATACAAACTAATATATTTTGGAATATGGATGAATAGAGTTATGGAAGGAAAGTGGGGAGGCCTTTGCCCAGCAGTGGGACATGAACGGCTAAATATAAAAAAAAAAATTTTGACTAAACACCAGCGAGAAAATAAAATAAAAATCTAAATGATAAGAAGTGCTTCGGCTCTATCTGTCACGTTCTTCTTCATGTCAAATCGGAATGTTTATTATCAGTCACGTTAAGAAGAAATACATAACACTGTATTATATTTTGTGATCTGTAAGATATTATTTTAATTCAAAAAATCATAAAATACTGTCACAGATATACTTTAGGACCTACTTCTAAGGTGATAAAACTTTTACTCTCCCGCTTTTACGAGAACTTTTCCTTTTTTCCTGTCGTTGAGGGTCATTAAACAATCAACTTAGTGAATCACTTAGGGTAATTGTTCACGGCCTCGCTTGCATTTCAGATTTATATGTTGTTCATTTATACCTACTCTTAAACTCGTATAATTTTTTTCATATTAGGGGTTTAAAATAAGTATGTTTCCTAAAATATATAAGGTCTAACAAATTGTACTAAAACTAATTTATGATGATACTGACATGATACTGAACAACTTTCCTCTCGTATGCCGTTGCGTAGATCTACGCGAGAATGCATTGTTTACCTATTGTTTCTGATATTCCGGCATACAAGGGTTGAGGAACATATATCGAAAAATGCAAAATAATTTCGGTCCTTCCATACAAACTCGGATCAGCTGATCGTTCAACTTGTATTTTTTTTATTAACCTTTATTGTCCCACTGCTGGGCAAAGGTCTCCCCCATATCCTTCCACTTATCCCGATTTTGTGCGACCTGCGACCAATTCTTCTCAAAACATCTGATGTCATCACTTAAACGCTTTCTAGGCCTGCCCGATTTCCTACGACCATCTGCAGGAATCCATTCTGTAACTAGTTTGGTCCACCTGTCTGGGTGCATCCAGCATACGTGGCCTGCCCAATCCCACTTCAACTTGTATTAAAGACCAAAAATTACTTTTCACATTTCGATATATGTTCCTTATGAAAAGTTGTTCAGTATCATAATAGACAGAATTAACCCTTAAAATATTTTCAGTATATTTTGTTAGACCTTATATAGATAGAAAGTCTAATTGCCTGTAGAGGGTATATTATCGAATGGTTGCAAACGTAGAAGTTAGAACTAAAAACCGAGTTCATTTAAATAATCTCCTCCTTTTTTAAAAGTTGGTTAAAATAGACACATCCATCAAAAATGATAACTTATTCGTATTTACACATAAGAAGTATAAAGTAACTAACTAAAATATCAGTTTCTTAACAGTATTACTATCACGTTTTTCCCCTGAGAATTTCCCGCCAAGTTTTTCATATAATATAAGTCGATTAGTCTGGGCGGGCTGAGGATTCCCAGACTAAAACTTTTAACTTTTATAAGTAATCTTATATCTTACCACTCCGACCTCTGGAATACGACAACGCACCTAGCGACGACAAGTATAACGTTTTGCAGATTTTCTTGTTCTTGTTGATCGAAAAATGTTAAACAGTTTGACAAGCAATGTGTCTCTTGTGCGTATAATATGCTCATTGTATACTATCTGCCAAAAAATCGTCTTATGACGGACTCATGCATAGATACACGATGTATCAATATATGTAATTAGACATACTATAATTATAATGTCTTAGAAAACATAAAATACATTATCCAAGTCCAATTATCCACGAAAGGCATTATTTTAACAACTTTTCCCAATGTTGGGATCACGAAATAAAAATACTATAACATTCAACATTGATTTTAATATAATAAACAACTTTTTTAATAATATATTTTCAACTTCAGTAATAAATACAAGCTAAACGAATATCACTTGAACCCACACATTATTTGTTTTTATATTGCACAAAGCAAGTAAGTTGTTATTAATAATAAGTTTTTCGAAAAAATTACTTAATTTGAAAAAAAAATTGTACAATCTTTATAGTGAGGCCAAAGTACTTATTATGACAAATTAAATAGGTCCAAACTCGATTGAGATGTGTCGTTTTATTACTGATTTCAATCGACCACCTTCCGTCTTCGTGATCATAACCTAGGCAATGAACGACAATAAAGTGCTTGACAAGACAAATCAAACGAGTTCAACTCAATTAAGTTATGTTTATTATACATACATATAACCGAGTTCCGTCAATGACTCAATGACTTCATGATAATAGTATTATCATCTAACTTACACAAGTGTGCAAAATTTCACCTAAATCGGTGGAGTATAAGTGATTGAAAATTGAGTTGCAAGATTGACCTAAACAAATATACAAGTTACATCGCAAGTTAAATAAAAGCTTGTAAAATACCTATAAGCTCCGATTACCACCATTTAACAAAAAAGTGGGTAGGTATATTAAAATTATAAAGCTGAGTTTACTTAGGATCCCACATACTGTAAATATGTGTAACGTAGCTCTGTTATTTGATATAAATGATAATAAGAGCGATTATGTTCGTACAAATGAAGGCCAAAAATAAAATATTCTTGTAACTTTCAATTCGTATATTTCCCATGCAGACCGGGTGAGCGGGACCAATGTAATGAAAAAGTCCCGGCACCTCGTCCTGTTCACAAGCGGCTGTTCAGGCTTTTGTTTAGCTTCATGAGCTTTATAGTGCGGGAAGTAGTGTCATCCAATGTATGGAAGGTGCAAATTTTGGTATCGGAAGAATTCACTTGGCACAGATGTAATATACGTAAAGTTAAGCTAATTTAGCCCGGTAGCCATCCCCCACCCCCTGGGGGGTAGGGAGGGGGGGCATTCGAAGTTACCCGCCGCCGCGCTTCAGAAAAAAAAACATATCAGCTTCTATTTACCTAACACCTCAAGTTTTGTATCATTTTCTGATAAATCAAACATGAGGAATTCAATTTTGAGTACAATTTTACATTTAATGTAAAGGTTAATAGTAAAAAAAGGGAAAAAATTGACGAAAATATTAAAATCGGATCGCATTTTTTTTATTTTAACTGATTTATTTTACCAGATATCCTGTATATTGTGCAACAAAAAATATTATCTTAAAGAATATTTATCTAGCTTTAAAAAAATATATACTTTATTATATACAGCTGTCATACATCTATCTGAAAAAAATCGAACATGGCACGCGGCGGTGCCTAGGAACTAATCCAACCATGTCGTCTCACATAATTTGTTGCAAGTATTAAGTTGTTTTTTAATTCAAAATATATAGAATACATACTTTACTTAATAATTGACTGTCGCTTATGGTCTAAGGTATCAATAGTCGTATTTTTATATTTATATTAGTTAGTTTTTTCATAACATTTTCCACCACATTGTCATAATTCGGTACATTTTAATAGTTTTCTTAGACAGTTACACCTAACACTGCGCCGTGACTTGCACTTGCACCGAATCAGTTGTTCACGACAAGCGGTAGCAGCCACTGGTGCAGTAGTCCACTTTGGTTTCCAATTATTTACTTCAATTTCCTATTATTAATCCGCCGGACTGGAACGATTTTGAATCAGCCCCATATGTGCAACCCATGGTAAACAGCTCGAAAGAAGATTTTGTTTTATTTGTTTTAATAATAATAATAATAATAATAATCGTTTATTGCTCACCATAATTTACATGCATAGGTACAACTTAAACTAATCAGTGTCTTATTTAAAGCAGTAGACTATGGTGGATTGATACCTGAACTAGGAATATTCCTGTGTTAATAGCCTATATAGTGTCCCATTGTCGGGCAATGGCCTCCCCTTCATGCTTCCGCGATTCACGATCCAAGGCAGCTTGCTGCCATCCACTCATGTAGCTTTCAATATTGTCCCTCCATCTTTTCCTCGGCCTTCCCCTACGCCGGGTTCCTTCTGGAACCTATAACGTCGCCTTTCTTGCCCATCTTTCCGGTCTTATACGACAAACATGTCCGGACTCCCACTTCAGTTTTACCGTTTTGACACCCACATCGACAATTTCGGTCCTGGAGCGCAGTTCAGTGTCTCGTAGAAGATGCTGCCAAAAAATCTCTGCCTGTCGGTCTTTTTTTAGAGAACAGCTCCCTCCTGCACTCGTTTAGCGATGTGCACTGACTGGACCTAAAATGAAAATCAGGTAAATAGGTATTGCAGTATTATTTTGGTCAATATAAAATACAGCTATATATACCTGTCATTTATAACCACGTAGATACAATTTTATTTTGTGCTCATTTATCAATTTTATCATACATCGTTATGACAATATTTTAAATAATTTGGTTAGAGTTTTCTACGTCTCTGTTAGCAAGCATATTAATTCACTAGTTGCTGATGGTACAGTATTCCATGCTTCGTCAGCAACATGCACCATTATTCTCGTATCAGCATTCAGCTTCTTCGTCGTTACAGGGGTCGATGTTATTTTTTCAACGATCGCTGCAGTTAAGAACAGCTTGTGACTGTTCTTAGCAGCGCTTATAAAGCATGGAATCCTTTTGTATCAGCAACTAGTGAATTAAATATGCTCACTGATAGATGCGTCGAAAACTCTAACCAAATTATTTAAAAAATTGTCATAACGATACTCTAAACAAATTATTTAAAAATTTGTAACGATGTATGATGTATGATAAATGAGCATAAAATAAAATTGTATCTACGTGGGTTATATTATAAATGACATGTATATAGCTGTATTTTATTTTGACCAAAATAATACTGCAATACCTATTTACCTGATTTTCATTTCAGGTCCAGTCAGTGCACATCCCTAAGCGAGTGCAGGGGGGAGCTGTTCTCTAAAAAAAGACCGACAGCCAGAGAATTTTCGGCAGCATCTTCTAAGAGCTGTTTACCATGGGGTGCACTTATGGGGCAGATTCAAAATCGTTCCAGTCCGGCGGATTAGGGATAGGAAATTGAACGAAATAATTGGAAACCGAAGTGGACTACTGCACCAGTTGCTGCTACCGCTTGTCGTGAACAACTGATTAGGTGCAAGTGCAAGTCACGGTGCAGTGTTAGGTGCAACTGTATAAGAAAACTATTAAAATGTACCGAATTATGACAATGTGGTGGAAAATGTTATAAAAAAATGAACTAATATAAATATTAAAATACGACTATTGATATATTAGACCATAAGCGACAGTCTATAATTAAGTTAAGTATGTATTCTATATATTTTGAATTAAAAAACAACTTAATACTTGCAACAAATTATGTGAGACGACATGGTTGGATTAGTTCCTAGGCACCGCCGCGTGCCATGTTCGATTTTTTTTCAGGTATATGTATGACAGCTATATATATCAAAGTATATATTTTTTTAAAGCTAGATAAATATTCTGTAACATAGTATTTTTTGTTGCACAAAATACAGGTATTCCGGTAAAATAAATCAGTTAAAATAAAAAAAAATGTGAACCGATTTTATTATTTTTGTCAATATTTTCCCTTTTTTACTATTAATCTTTACATTAAATGTAAAATTGTACTCAAAATTGAATTCCTCATGCCTGATTTATTAGAAAATGATACCACACTTGAGGTGTTAGGTAATTAGAAGCTGATATGATTTTTTTTCTGAAGCGCGGCGGCGAGTAACTTCGAATGCCCCCCCTACCTACCCCCCAGGGGGTGGGGGATGGCTACCGGGCTAAATTAGCTTAACTTTACGTATATTACATCTGTGCCAAGTGAATTCTTCCGATACCAAAATTTGCACCTTATGACACTACTTCCCGCACTATTACACCCAAGGGGATAAAAAGATGTTTTAATATGATATTTCAAAACTTTGACCTATATATTTATTGTAATAATAGTGGTAACATTTGTCCTTTAAGTGTGGTATAAGTAAGGTAACAAGATGGTCGGTTAAGTGGAGGTGGTTAAGGAGGAAAAGTTAACAACAGAAGTGTTTGGAAACTTAGAGGGGAGGCTTTTGCCCAGCAGTGGGAGCTAATAAAAAAAGCACATCAGTTGTTCATAGTTAGTACCAAATGAATATATTTAAAAAATCTGTTAGTTTTAGTTTAATCAGTAATAAATAAGTTATTATATAAATGAACGAATATATCTAATAAGAAATAACTTTTATATCTTCCATCGCTGACCAAAAATTACTCTGCAGAGGCTACGCCCTACACAAAAAGTTATGAGACGGGCCTGAGCATAAAATATTATGACCATGGTAAAGTATATGGCATCATACGAGCTGCGTAGGCTATGTGCACTTATTGATTAAAATATTCTATCGGATATTTTAGCCTGTACTATTGTATTGAAATAAGTCGGTTTCCCCCAATTGTGAAATGTGGGGTAATAGAAGATGTCCAACATATATAATGGAGTCTTCTTCTTCTTATCGTGTGTGTTAGTGACTAACACTAGTGTCAGAGTTTTTAAGCCGCCTTAAAGGCCTCTGACATGGTTTTAGGTAACGACCAATGTCAAAGACAGTGACCGGGACCGACGGCTTAACGTGCCCTCCGAAGCACGGATCATCTTACTTATCAGACAATTAGGTGATCAGCCTACAATGTCCTTACCAAACTAGGACAACAACACAAAGTCGTTGCCCCCACTGGGAATCGAACCCGCGACCTCCGGGTATGAACCGAACGCTCTAACCACTACACCACGGAGGCAGTCAATATAATGGAGTGTACCAAATTTAAATGTAAAAGGGATTTACTTATGAGGGAATTAAAGTTAAATCAGTATGATATCGGTATCGCTCAGTCTATTCTGTCGAAACCAGGCTCGATAATCGCCAAGCAATTTTATGAAATTTTTATATCTCCTCAGACGTAAATTCCTTGGTCAAGAGTACAATAGGGCTGGCATGTCTGTTAAGACCTTACCCAAATTTTCCGGGGTCCAGTGGCGCCGCCATTTAAAATAAATCATTTAAAAGGAAACGGAGATATCATTCAAAATTGTGTCTTGGTCAAGCCCTAGATAACCCTTAAAACTATTTTATGAACTACTGTTTATAATTTAAAGTGCGAACGTGAAGCTTTTCTACGCACATTAGCTAAAAGTGGCCGTTTTTCGCAAATGTGCGTAGAAAAGCTTCACGTTCTCACTTTAAACTACAAAAAGTAGTTTAAAAAATACTTTGAATGGGTATCTAGAACTTGACCAAGACACAATTTTAAATGATATCTCCGTTTCCTTTTAAATGATTTATTTTAAATGGTGGCGCCACTGGGCCCTGGAAAATTTGGGTATGGCCTTAAGATAAAACCCCTAAAAAAAACCATCGTATCGGAGTAATAATACGTTTCAAAATGTGGAATAATTTGTCAAATAATCTTAAAACCCTTTGTGTGTTAACAATACCAGACACAATAGTAAGACCATTAATTTACACAGAGAGCCAGTATATCCACACAAGAGGTTAATACATATAGACGAAAATAGCCTTTTCTACAGGTTTTTTGAATCACCTGATCTTTATTGGAAATTTATTCCATTTATTGTATTAGCAGGGTTTAGAAAGTAATGTATATATTGGTAGACAAAGCTTACAGCTATAAGATTCGAAGGTTAACCGGTAAAGTCTTACTATTGTGTCTGGTATTGGCGGTAAAGGAACGGTTAAGATTCTAGAAAATACATACATACATACATACTATCACGTCTTTATCCCTAATGGGGCAGACAGAGCATTTTGGGTCTTGCGGTTCTATGCAGAGCCCAGGGCCGCAAGACCCAAAAGCCACTTTTAGCGTCATGGTGGGCGAGAAGATGGAAAAGCAATCAATACAGTGATGGGTTGCTAGCCGCATCGCCTGTTAATATGATTTGCATTTTTGCCCATTCCCTCGATCGGCGTTTACGATCTGCGTGGGAAGAGAAGCAGCTGGTACATTCTAAGTTTTTTTGATTCTCCCAGACCAGCATGGGAGAAAATAATCAGGTATTTATCAGGTACCACAGTAAATACTCCTATACCTTGGAGAGAGCTAGACAGAGCTAGGTACTCATTTCAATTTGCAACGTTCATCTTCAGTAATTTGACTGGCAGACTCGCCGAGGACTTACTGCGATAAAATTATACACTTCTTCCTAAGGACTAGATGTGGCTTCTGTTCTACCATACTGGGATACTTGTTGTTACCTGCTTATTGTAGGAAGGAATAAAGACGTTCCTTCTATATGCGTCTGTGTGTGTGTCTGATGCGATCACAAGCCGATATACACGCTGACTTTTTATTGGTTTTGGAAAAAAAATGTTGTCATCCAAATTTGTGTATTACTTAACCGGTAAAGACCCACACGACATTAATTAATGTTTACGTTCATTGTCTTACTATTGTGTCTGGTATTGGCGGTTAAGATAAAAAAGTTGTGAAAGTGATTTTCGATCGAGACCACATAGTAACTGTCCAAAACTACCGCGTAATCATCGTGACCCCGGATGAACTCCGACCGGCCAGCCTGTGGCACCGGGCAGCAATACTACTAATTGATCTCCCGATTTGACTTTCGAGTTTTAGTCAACATTTCTTGTTTCTGAGTTGTTGTTTTGACTTACTAAAGGTCTTACTAAAGATTCCGATGGAGTGGAATTCGGTCCCAAAACCGAGAAAAATCACCACGTATATAAAACACATACAATGCACATAATTATACAATTCTCAATAATGATCACACTGAAAGCATACTCTCAAAAAAGAAAATATTAACTGTTCATATTTCAATTATGTGTCTAATATATCAAATAACTACAAATATCCAATGATGCAGAGGAATTCAATACGCCAATAATATGGCTGAATGTAAATCAGAGATCGGCGTGTCAGTAATAATTTATTAATGTTTGTTAAAAATATTTGTTTGATCCATTTGTACTCGAACGAGATAGTACCATGAACATCACATGTTGACAAGTGAGTAAAATGTTGAACAGGGTATTTGACTGCGTTTTTTGATTTTTTACGGAAACTTCAAATAAACCAGAAAGAAAAAAATAAAAAATCTGTTAGTCAGAATATAATAATATAAAATAATCAGAATATAATTTGATTAATAGGATAAAATCGAATTCCTTGATTTTATTATCATTTTTATTTATTTATTAGCACACTGAACAGAAAGTATTGAAAAAGTAACAGTTATAATAATAATAATTAAGACTGATAAAATTAAAGCGACATCTTCTTATTTATTAGGAATAGAACGTATCTTTCTTTCAAAAATAGGAAGATTTCATTCTAAATATTCTTGTAAAGAAAGATGTATGGTGAGGACATCGTTCGTATGCGGAAACCTAATGTCAGTAACGTCACATTCCTACGTACATCCCTTTTCTGTAACTTGACAGTTTTTCACTTAATTTATTAGAAATGTTAAAACTAACTATTTTGTGCGGTTTTTTTTTCAGTTTGTGTTACGTCAAAACGTAACATAAACTGAAAAATGTATTACAATTATAATCAATCAAATACCGTATTGTTTTCTAACGTATATTTATCTTACCTGTGTGAAATACGTTTTACTTAGTTATTACTCTACTACAAGAAAATACTGCCTACCCCTGCGGGAAACAGGCGTGATATTATGTATGTATGTACAAGAAAATAACCAAGATATATCAATATTCAGATCTGACATACGAATGCGTGCCTATTCTGTATACTTACGAAAACACTGTAAACTCCAATAGCACTATATAAAAGTGAAAACCGCATTAAAATTCATCTAGCCTAGCATTTTGTAATAATTAAATGAAAAACAGGCTAATGAGAAAAGAGATTTATCACTGCTTTTCTTCTTCTTGTGTCAAAATTCATATGACGGTATAATTGAATATTTCTCTAGGCACAGTTATGAGCTACCTGTATTGCATTAGGGTTGTATTTTACAAGCCCTCCAGCGCGAACCTTCTATGTTGGGAAACTCAGCAAGTGCCATATGGTCTCTGTGTATGTATTTCCACTTGACCAGATTATCTTTACATCTTCCAAACTGGGTTCTCAACCTGTTAAGGCACTTCCGGATTGATCGAATGATCTAATGGTGCAGCTTCCCAACTAGCGCCGATTCAATTCAATTCAATTCATTTATTGCATTTCATATTGTACATATATGACACTTTACTACATAGTCATTTCTCAAATTAGTAGGTACAACATGAGCCCTGACAGGGCATTGCAAAAGAAAAAAAATGGAACGGCATGCGGTTTTATTTTTCGTTAGTATTTATCTAATTCACCCTCGCCTTAGTTACGTCAGATATCATTAGCAGTTTGTTTGTTTTTTCGTAAAATTTTATTGTACTCATAAAAACAAAATACAATTAAAGAGAAAAAGTACACTACAAAGCCGGACTTATCCCAGATAGGGATCTCTAAAAGTCAATATAACTTAACGTAACTTAACAAAGTAAGAATAGCTTTTTACGAAACAGTTATCATTGTTAAAATGAATGTAAAAAAATCATTGGGGATGTTAAATTAATAAAAATGCTGTTATTTGTTTCAACGTCACTGAACAGATGCTACGACAACCCATAGCAAACACCGCAGTCTCGTCGCCATTTTGTTTACCTTTTAACCCTGGGTGAGCACAAAAACAATATTCCGCCGCAACCACCCAATATTGTTGTGAGATGATAAATGAATACTGTTCTCGCTTTTATTCATTCAATGGAGATCCTCATTGTTTCCGACACCTCGCCGAGCTTTGGTGTTATAAACCGACAGAATTTAACACCAAACAATAAACTTCAAAGTCATTTGAGCTTTCTACTTGACATACATCCAGAATACAATCCTGTTTAATCTAGACAAAGTTATGACGTGGAAACGGGTAACGCATGTTCAATCGCATTCCGACAAACATACCACCGCTACCCATTTTCAAATTATGAAATTTTGAACAGACTTTAAATAAAGAGGAGTCTATCAATTCGCCGGAACCTTTTTGGAACGTAGTTCCTTATCGCGCGTTGCGAAAGGGGGCTGGACGGAAAAAATTAAGGCCAAAAGTTGTAACGACACTTTTTGCTATAGTTGTAAGCCGTGCGGCGTGCGCGTGTTTCTCTGTCTGTCTGTCTCTCTCTCTCTCTCTCTCTCTCTCATAGAAAGCAAGCCAGTTATTTTCGTTTCGTCTTTCTACTTTGCATTGAACAGTGTGGTGTCGCGACGATTATTTTTGTTGAGTGTATACAGGTTTTTTAAACATAATAAATAATAAAATATTATAATAACTTTAAAAAAAATTATTACAATTCCTTCTAAATTAATAATAATTAATCGAAAGGAACTTGGTTCTATCCGGGTGTCCCTTGACACCTCTTAAGTTTTTTATTTATGTTTCTCTATTACTGGACGACGCCTGGATAATTTGTAAAACTCTGTTTATTTTATTTTAATAATTTAATGTATAGGGACAAATTAAACAGATTAAGCTAGCCTTAAAGTAAGTTCGAGAGTTGTGTAATGGGATACAAACTCAACGATACTATATTTTATAACAAATACATATATAGATAAACATCCAAGACCTAAGACAATAGGAAAACATATTACTTGTCAGGTAGTCCACAAGATTTTTAAAAACATGCTTTTTAAAACTAAAATAGCCCAAGCTCTATATGATTTGCGTAACCCATTTTACAAATAGTAATGACCTAAGCCTATGTTTGTTTTAATCAAATTAATGTAGGAGTTGTACCTACGGGCAGTCTGCAAGTCAAAGTAAGGTAACTCATGCATGCAGCGGCAGTAGCCGAATTGCAATTAATTTGGCAGAATGATGTGCGTTGACGTATAGTTATTACAAGTAAGTGTTACTTTTCTGTTTAAGGAAATTTATTAAGGAAATGTCACAAATAAAATACAATATGTCATATAACACTGTCAAGGAAATTATATTTAAATAATTAGTGCAAATAACTATTTAACTTTTCAAATTACAGTTTTCTAATATACTTAAAGTCTTTGAATGAACTGCTGAACCGCGGACGGACGGACAACAGACAGACAGTCAGACATGCAAAACTATAAGGGTTCTTGTATGTTTCACGTTAATTCCCGTGAAAAACATTTAATAAATATCTTTAACTAAACTCTTAAAATATTTATTTCTTTATTAATAAAAACTTTATTTATCGACAATGTATAGGTACAGCAGGTATGACTAATGAAAAAATATTTTTAGTCTATCGGTTAGATTATAAAAAAATATAATACACGTATTTTTTATTTTCTCTGAAAAACAAAAAATGACAAAGATACAGCGCATTTAATACCCGCATGACGTCACGGCTAGATACAATTTTTACTTAGCGGTGACGTCCCAAGCCCCCACTCCGAAACTTTGATGCTCCGTTTCTTTGTGAATTTTTACTTTTTTGGTAAACTGAAAAATATGGGTCCATTATTTTTGGATAATCTAAAAGACTGACTAATTGCATAATTGCAATTTATACTTTTCTGACCCTGTCACTCCTTTTCTCCTCAATCCACTCATACATACATACATACTATCACGTCTTTATACCTAATGGGGCAGACAGAGCATTTTGGGTCTTGCGGCTCTATGCAGAACCCAGAGCCGGAAGACCCAGAAGCCACTTTAAGCGTCATGGTGGGCGAGAAGATGGAAAAGCAATCAATACAGGGATGGGTTGCTAGCCGCATCGCCTGTTAACATGATTCGCATTTTTGCCCATTCCCTCGATCGGCTTTTACGATCTGCGCGGGAAGAGAAGCAGCTGGTACATTCTAAGTTTTTTCAGTCTACTCTCCTTGACATATCCAGCAAACACAATATCTGCACCCAGAACTCCCTTCACGCGATAAAATTCTTTATGCAGCTACCGGCGCGGAATTTCTCAGAATTCAGTTTCATTTCGTTAAAGAAATTATTCAATTACACTCGCCGGCTCGTCTGGTTTACACTTTGTTTCCACTTCTGCAGCGTCTTGATATTTAGAGTTGGTTGCAGCTAGTTACAGTGTTTTAAATGAGTTATCGAGTTACAGTTTAATTCTACGACATTCCTGATGTTTATTCGGATTGGCAGCGAGCCCGTGGGCTTCTCTCCCCGTGGGAATTTCGGAATAAAAACTATTAATCAATCAATCAATTTATTTATTTGCATAACTATGTAAATATATATAAAAATCGTATGTCCTTCCCTGGGTATCAAACTATATCCTTATCAAATTTCATTTAAATAGGTTCAGTGATTGAAGCATAAAGTGTTAACAAACAAACGAATATAAAAACTCACTTTCGTACATGTCAACCAATTGTATTCATTTCGGTAATACTTGAACTTGTGCGTTTTCTTATTAAATGAAACAATTACCTGTTGTCTTAGATAAAACATTCAGCAATAACATTTTTTTTTTTCACAATCAATGTTTTTATATTTAGCTATGAACAAAACCACAGCAAAATGTAACAATTCTAACGAAATAAACATTTATCTTAATTCTTGTCTCACTGACTGTATCAAGCGTTGATAAGGTTTAAATTTCCATACAAAAAAAGAATGGGACGTAATTTTGATTTTCTGCGTTTCGTCCGAAATGGGCCGTAGGTACATGGAACGAATTACTGAATTACTCGCATGTATAATATTAGTAAGGATAAATATATACTGAAAAATAACAGCGATTGATGAAGGATGTAGAAAACCCAATTTCCCCAGTTTTCTATCTATCCCGTTGAGAAGTTTCTATTAATGAATTCAGGTTTTCTATGAACTAATTTTTAAAAAATCCAAAAATCTTTATATATTTTTCTAATGTATGTCTCACTTTTACATAGGCAATAAATAGTATAGTATATAGCAATAAATACATAAAATAGGGTAGTAAAAGCTTTTCTTTTACTTTTAATAGGATGCTTTTTGTCAAACGTCTTGTATAAATGTAAAAAACTTATATTATCATTTTTTTGCAATGAGCTCACAAACCGACCCTTCTCACTAACAACATAGCTATATCATACAGGTATAGTGTATGTGTTTACTATATACTTATAAGCTAAATAAAGCTTACAAACATCAATAAGACCTCTCCAACCCGTCTGGCTAGCGTGTAAGTGCCAAGTATTGCTCTAGCAGTACAGAGAGGGTCGTGCTCCTACAGTGAAGACTAATAATACATGATAATAATTATATACATGGACTATATTCTCAAAAAATACAATAACTATTCCTGTTTAATAGAAACAAGCAAACGCAACTGCACAGTGAATGCGCAGACCTGTAAACTGTAAACGCTTGACGCGCCCTTTCATGGCCTTCCGTTAAAGGCCTGCGTTGTAACGCCATAAACCGATAAGGGGAATAGATAGAGCGATTTATGTGCGGCCGGGTCATAAGCTCACTATTGTGTAGCGGGAATGATCGACCGCCACAAACGGGTCAAGGGCACCTGCCCTACGTTATCATGTTGCATCGTTAGAAACATGCCTACACATTCGTGGTACCTTCTCTTGTTTTTAGTTATGAAGCAAGACCCAAAACGCTCTGTCTGCCCCATTAGGGATGGGGACATGATAGTATGTATGTATGTATAAAGCAAATTACATAGAGTAATATTTCTTGGCCACTATTCAGTACCAAGACGCCTACACGCTTACACTAAATAGTGGCTACCTTTACTTTTTTACGTCAGTCGTACGATAGTGACGTCCTATTCTATGTCAAACAAAATTAGACTTTATCGTCATATGTTAGTGCTCAATGTTGCTTGACACTGAAAGGCGGATTCGCAGTAACGTCCATCTTGAGTACCACTTTTAGAGTAATACAATGTATCACAAAAAACATACAATTTATACTCATATAATTAATTCACATGCTATAGTATAAAAAGCTATCTTTTGTCTACCTTTCAAAAGGAAAATCAAATATACCTAAACATTACCTACCCACACCGTCTGCCGAATCAATAGAGCCAAAAATATCGGTGAGGTTTTGTTGTTAATAATTACAAAGATGACAACAACACTTCTTGGCTTTATCGTGAGATCAGATCATTGTTACCAAAATATTACACTGTCACCCAACTAACATATAGGTATGTGAATGTGAAGTTTCAACTCAACCAAATAATTGGAATCAGTTAGGTCATTTTTTATTTTATTTTATTACGGACTAGAGACAAGTGAAACTTAAAACCAAGGGTTGTTAGATGGTGCTTTTAGCATTAAGTTACGAGATTGCGTGTACTAACACAGAATTCGATGTTTTAGATCCTAAGCTAGGTCCATACATTGAAACACTAAAGGGAATCCTGTACTGTGTTAAAGGAGAATGATGAATTTAAAGTACATTTTAGGTAAGGTACCATAAAATTTAAAAAAATATATATGTAAATATAAGAGTTTGAATTTAAAACCTAAGCAAATATAAGCAGTTCAAGGAAGTTATATTGGTTGGAGACATAAATATTGATATTAAAAGCTCAGTTACTAAAAATCGCTCCTTGAACTATCTAAATCTCTTGGCATGCCATGGATTGATGCCAACTCATGATCTGCCAACGAGAGAGGGGAATTGTTTGGATCATTACTTTATGAAATCAAAGGTGAAAAGATTGACAATCGTATGTGATTCATCAATAACTGATCATACTTGTATAATTTTGTCTCTTCTGAGTGTTACTAAAAAAGCTCAACAAGTAAAGACTGTTGCCAAAACTGATTATAATAGAGTCATTAAAGAGCTATCCGAAATTAATTGGCAAAATGTCTTAGTAAGCCTTGATACGAATGAAGCAACAGATACTTTTATCTCTATCCTAAAAAATTGTCTTGAAAAATATACCATCCATACTACCTTACCCCGAAACCAGAGGAACATAAAACCTTGGGTTACATCAGGACTAATTCGGTGCATGCGTAATAGGGATAGACTTCATAAAAAATGTAAGAAAGATCCAAATAATCAAATACTAAAAATCATATATTTAAGATATCGCAATACATGCAATAGAATATTGAAAAACCTAAAAAAATCTTACTTCAAGTCAGAAATGCAAAAAAATAAAAATAATATAAAGGGGCAATGGAAATGTATAAAAGAAATGTGCTACTTAAATAAAGACAAAAACACAAATTCTGAATTATTATACTGTCAAGCTAACCCCAAGGATTCCCTTAATCTTATAAATTCCTATTTCGTTAAAATAGGTAGTGAACTAGCTGCTAACATTGCTACAAGGAATAAAGAAAAACAAAAACATACCAAACCCCGACGGTTTGCGCAGCCAACATTAACTAAATCTTGTAAATCATTTGTGTTACTACTCACTGATGAGCACGAGGTGAAAAGTGTTATACTTTCCCTTAAAAACACAGGATCCGTTGGCTAGGACGGCATTCCAGTAAAGTTAATAAAAATGGGGGTAAATATCTTAGCAGAACCAATAACTATACTCAGCAATAAATGTTTTACCGAGGGAGTCTTCCCAAACGCCCTAAAGAGATCTATTGTTATACCAATCCATAAATCGGGAAATAAAGACAGTATCGAAAATTACAGACCAATTTCCTTATTGCCTATCCTTTCCAAAATAATAGAAAAACTTTTAAATAAACGTCTTAAAAACTACCTTGAAATTAATAAGTTAATATCAAATCATCAATATGGCTTTCGTAATCAAAAATCAACAAATGATGCAGTGGACACATTGACTTCTTTTATTGTTAACAATTTGGATTCAAGAAAGAGATGCCTGGGGATATTTCTCGACCTTGCAAAAGCATTCGATACTGTCTTTATACCCTTACTTCTCGATAAATTACACAGTTTCGGCATACGAGGAACTCAACACAAGCTATTTGCTGACTACCTCACTAATAGAAAACAGGCAGTTTCAATTGAAAACCATATTAGCGACGAACGATTAATTGAATATGGGGTTCCCCAGGGAAGCATTTTGGGACCTACTTTATTTTTAATCTACATTAATGATTTATGCAAATTATTCTTACCTAATGGACGTATTATAAGCTTCGCCGATGATACAGTATCTGTTTTCTGGTAAAAACTGGAGAGAAGTGAATGCGTTAGCAAATGATGGTTTCAAAACAGTGAACGACTGGCTTTGCAATAACTTATTAACATTAAATGCAACCAAAACTAAATACATCACGTTCAGCATAAGAAACAAAACTCAACCCTCAGCTGATACAGTTAAAGTACAAGCACATAGCTGTACGAACATCAACGTTTCTTGTGACTGTCCTATTCTTGCTAACGTCCCATCAATCAAATATCTGGGGGTTATGATTGATAAAAATCTAAATTGGAAAGAACATACTAAGGCGCTAACAACACGTATAAGAAAACTTATATATATATTCAAAAACCTAAGATATGTATGTGATCAAAAGCAATTGCTTACCACATATTTTGCCTTATGCCAGTCATTGCTCACTTACTGTATAAGTTCATGGGGGGGAAGTAAAAAAACAACGATTCTAAAAGTAGAAAGAGTTCAACGAGCAATTCTTAAAGTAATGCTTTTTAAACCGTATATGTTTTCCACGATCGAATTATACAAAATTGGCTCAGTGCTATCTGTAAGACAGCTTTTTTTGCAATCTGTTAGTATAAAACAACATCAAAAAGTTAATATGGAACGTATGCAAGGAAGGAGAAATGCTTTGGTGTTTGATATACCCCTTTATAGAACTAAGTTTGCCAAATCATGCTTCTTATTCATTGGACCCTATGTTTATAACAATGTATATAAAATACAACCAGATCTGATTATTAAAAATAAATTCACTTTCAAAAAACAAGTAACGAGTTATCTAAAATCCTTGAATTATAAAGAGACTGAAATGCTACTTAAGCCCATTGAATAATTTGGTAAATAAAATGGAAAACACACATACACTGACTTCCACACATACATCCTTATACATAATTACATCAAAACACATATGCTACACTTACGCACATAACACTCCCACGCAAACACATGTATATTATTTTATTATTAATAGGAATAGGTATATGAATATTTATAGGTATATGAACTAAAATGTATATGATAACGCATAATGCAACCTTAAAATCAACTAGTGTAAATGAAAACTATTAAAGTGTAACATGGTAATATTTTGCATATGCTGCATCGATCACTTGCCGTGGTCGTGCACTCGACGGCCGGCCGGCTGCCGAGCCGAGCGAGACGTCATGTTGTTGCTAAGACGACGTTGTGAACTACCCGCCGAAATACAATTTTTAATTAGTTCGGCAGGCAGGGATCCACCTAGTTATAGTAGTCATTTGGGTCATCAAACAGAATGTTACTTAGCGTGTTTTTGCTTTGCGATAGCTGATTGTAATGCCATTATACCTAGGTACAATGGCATCATAATTAAACACATACTTTTTTATTAGTAATTACATAGTTCTTAAGATGTTAATAAAGTATGTATGTTAAATGTACCATAGGCTAAGTTGAAGTTGAAGTTGAAAACCGAAATCTCCGAAGTACGAACAACAATAAGCATAAGTACCGTCAGACACTTTAGCCAAATAATATTTCGCGGGAACACGAGAATTAATAGTGCTGTGAATAATGTCTTTTTCTTCCCTAACGGGATAGATAGAGCGAAAGGAAATCATAAATATGAGTGTTTAAGTTAACACCAACAACTCCGAAGTACGAACAACGATAAGCTTTAAGTACCGTCAGCAAGTTTAGCCAAATAACATTTCGCGGGAACACGAGAATTAATAGTGCTGTGAAAAATGTCTTTTTCTACCCTAACGGGATAGATAGAGTGGAAGGAAATCATAAATATAAGTGTTTAAGTGAACACCAACCACTACAAAGTACGAGCAACAATAAGCATAAGTACCGTCAGCAACTTTAGCCAAATAACATTTCGAAGCAAAACGAGTAAGTACCAATTAATATTGCTTGTGAGTAATGTTTCTTCTGACTCCAGGTCGAGCGGATAATGATACTAATGAGTTTTTAGCAATTAACAAAAGTTTCATGTCTGTTGGTCTGATCTAATTAATTTTCTGTTTTTTTTTTTGTGTATAAAGTACGTAGTACCTGGGCGACCGAGCTTTGCTCGGTTACATCTCAAACATTAACTATTTTTTTTAAACTTGTCTAAAAACAATGCAAAATAAAAAATGATATATATACTTAAACATAAAAAAACAAAAGTAAGTCACCGAGTGGGATTCGAACCCGTAACACTCTTTCTAGCGGTCGGTATCCTTAACCGCTGAGCTAAAAACAAGGCGGTCGGCGCGATGAAATTAGCGACCATATTCTGCGTGGAAAGAAAAACGCATGAAAACTCGAAAACATGCGTTTTCCTAAACATAAAACTAATCTAGATCGATTGTTTACCCCCGAAAACCCCCACATACAAATTTTCAGCGAAATCGTTAGAAAGTTAGAGTTTTCGAGATCACAGAAATTTATAAATATATATAGGTATATACAAGAATTACTCGTTTAAAGATATAAGATAAGCGTTTACTGCTTTTATGAGTTGTAAAGAAATTCAGAAAACGAGCCATGTCTTGTAGGTTGTAAGTATGCAAAGCATTACTGTAGTTGAATCGGATTCCGTCATTTATCTCTTTTGAGATGCGCCAATACCCAGACACAATAGTAAAACAATGAAAGTCGGGAGGAATTCCTCCCAGTGACAGCGTAGGGGATAAGGCCACAGAAAACATAAGGCACTCACCTATTCATTTCACAAGACGAACTTCACACAAAAATGTTTATCGAAATACGAAAAAGTTTTCACTTCCCAAAGTTAATAGTTCGATTTGTATGAGAACTTAAAATATTTTTTTCTTATTTTGATATGGGTAAACAGTCGTTGGGTAAACAATCCCTTTAAATATTTGTAAAGTACCTCGGACATTTGTTACGTAGTGTATGTATAATTTAAACAAAATCCACCCCAGATAAAATAAATAAATATATAGAAATCACTCAGATTGAGCTAGCTCGAAGTAAATTCGAGATTTCTGTTATGAGATAACTCGACGATATAACAAATACATATATAAATAAACATCCAAGACCCAGGTCAGTTAAAAATAATAAACATTGCTTTGATTGAACTTTTTCAAGTATTTTTAATTTTTACAAAACATAAAACTAGGCTGTTACATAAAAATATTGTCGGCATTTATAATATGAACACGGCTACTCAGCTAAAGCCACCGACCTAATTATGGCAATATACAGGGAAATTAGATGAGTGCGGGCCTCTATTCACAACGAATGGGGGAAAATGGGCCGATTATTAATAGGAAAATTGGATTAGAATTCAGCTCTTGTAAATTTCTTCAAATGTGATTTGTATTTATGAAAAACACAACTTCTTTTCTTAAATATTAGCTAAAAAGATTATACCGTGAATTTAAAAAAGGTTTCATAAATATGATAGCAACTAAAAATAACACACTTTTTAGAAAATGGTAAGATGATTTTTTTGTGTCATTCGTTTAGTAACTCCTGGATTCAAAGATATATGACATAACATGAAAGTTTTTTTTGTACAATAAAGAATATACTAACTTCAATTGGATAAGATTTACACATTTAAATGCTTATCTATGTATCCATAAATCCAAGTATATTGCGGAAATCCAAAGGTGTAAATATAATTAGACATTAGGTAAAACCTAGTAAATCCAAAGGTGTAAAAATATTTAAACATTATGGGTTAAACCTTTAGGTACACCAAAATAGGGTGTATTTTGCATATTATTATACTACGGGTGTATAATGCAAGCAAAGACTGCAAAGAGTTTATTTACAAGTAAGTAAATAAACAACATTGCGCAAGTATACATGCGAATAAGTACGACTCCGAAAACAGGATAGTGTAAACTGTAATAGGCGTTACTACTTTCATTTACGCGTGACGTCCGCTCCACTCGACATGAATAGCCCATAAGATTGTATTTCGCGTGTCCTAAACCCATTACCTCTTGTGACCCGTGTTAAATGTGAACTTAGAAAATAATGTCACTCGGGAACCTCCAACCTAAGTAAACAAGTCGGCATTCTATCGACTTTATGCACAAAATCGTGTCTATTTACAGTCAAATATCCCATGTTTGCAGTGAAGCATTTCCATGTAAAAATAAAATAAAAAGCATATCCCATGTTTTTTTAATTTTTTTACCGCAAGCTGGTCAACTTTGAAGTGATGTGGATATAAAAGAAGTTGAAGTTTATTTACAATTTATTTACACTAGATCACTATATATATACAGAAGGAGAACACACAAGTTTAGAAAGAAATGTTTTAGCGACACGCAGAAATATTTACAATAATTTTCACAATCCGTACATATAGATTTTGAAAAGAAACAAAAACCAACTGACAACAAAGTTACCAAAACCAGCCGCCGCACGTCAGGCGGGGCGGCACTGTCTTTGTGCAAGCCGCGCATGCGTGCGGCGCCCTGTCTTGGCTGACAATATTTATATACATATAAAAACAATGTTAGTCTGTCTGTGTGTTAAATTAATATGTACAATACTTAAAACTATAAAAATAAGCACATCAAATATATATATAGAAATTCTGTAAAGGAGTGGCAGTATGGGCCACAACTTTCACAAAAAATATATTTCGATAAAAATTAAAATTATTTTTTTTATTCAGTAATTAGACCTTTCAAAGCAATAGCAATACCAATAAGTTAAGTTTATAACTCACACTAATATTATTGTAATTTATATTATTTGAAATATATATTATTGCAACTTGCAATCCACATTTAGACTACCTGTATAAGCCAAAGGTTGACTGGTAGACAACGCTTCTAGCGTTAAGTTCGCCTTTTGTTTTGTATAATTTGTATTTGATGAACATATAGATTAAATAAAAAAATATTATATATAAGGTTTTAAAACTGCGGCCTGCCTTGCGTCAAAACATCTACGGGAATTTTTACTAATGTATTTAAAAAAATATACTTTCATAATGCATCGTAGAACAAAAGCATACTTAATGAAACTGTGGAACATACCTGATTTTCCTTAATAAAAACTTCGTAAGCCGAGCCCTGTAACAAAGCAAAAAAGATTAGAGCACTTTTTAATTAAAAGTTGTATGCACTGATGAAAAATTTGCAATCAAAACACTCGACGATCTTTCAGGCATTTCGATAGCTATCATTGCAGCATTTTTTATTGAGGTCAAACTCGGCTAGATTTGTTTTAGTTACATATTTTTATTTTATATTCTAGCTGAAGCCCGCGACTTCGTTCGCGTGGACTTTTTGACTCCGGAAAATGCTCATCAGGCTAAACAACTTTTGCTAAGGCGTCATTTTTATATTTCTTATACTTTAACTGGACCATTATGGTTCTGCATCAGGTTTTCCGTCTTCGAAAATCAATTATACCCTGAATAGTGCCCATGCTTAACAGCTATATAACACAAAAGTTTTGTTTCAATCCGTCCAGTATTTTCGGAGATTTTTCTACTCCTGTACTGTTATCTGTCTTTTAAATGATTCTGAACACTAATATAAGAACATTGATAATATGATTGCAGAAAAAAGTCTATACTCTATGCCTCATAATAGCACATGTATGTGTCGTTATTTCACTAAAACGATACTGCTAGCCATAGACCAAGAACATTTTTTTCTATAGATTTACCATACTGCCAACATAAGAAAAAAATGTTTTTTTAACATAGTCACTAAAAAGACGTCAATTAAAAAAAAAGTTTACCATAGATACCATATAGATCAGTACTTGTATATTCTAAATCTGATTTACCAAACATGTAAGTCAAACATTTTCATATTTTCTTTGTGTGGTTTTGTATTTTATTTAGTAAATAGGTATAGTCGTAGAAAAAGTATTGTATGCAACGTTGTATAAGTACGTCAAAAAATGCTCGATGACGCCTCCTTACGATGCTCGCTAAAGCTCGCATCGTAACCTGCGCCACTCGCATATTTTGAACCCTCTTATACAACTGTTGCATAAAATACTATTATATACAGCACAGGACCCCGAAAAATGTAGGTAGCCCCTTCTGAGTCAACAACGGCTAATGAACAGAGTTGCTTGATGGGAGTACGCATTGCTATCGCTTTTACAGATCAAAAAGCCCGGGCGGGCACGCTTCTACGTTTGGATGGGTGACCAGTGGCACAAAAATATTTCAAGCTCCTCAGTGCCTTGGAAGGCAAGAAAATTCGTTGATAACGGTTATCTTTATCGTATGGCAGTCTGACCCCATAATAGCCACTTTACACAAGAAAAAACAGACAAACATTTTGCCCGCGCTGAAAATTGAACCAAGGACTAATACATAGACTTAGTAACAATTCAATCAACCAATACACCACGTTGGTCCCTATATTTACACCGGTTTATTTGTAAACAATGAACACCGTTTAAACCATAGTTAAACGGACAGTTAATTGCAGTGATTGAATACATATTTAGGTTAACAAAGACAAAAAGCGGGTAAATACGTAAAACATAGATACATCGACTACCTATCACGTCTTTATTCCTAATAGGGTAGACTGAGCATTTCAAATGTTGCGTTTTTGCGTTAAAGGTTTTTGCTTAGAGCGCGCTGGAAATCGAACTGAGGACTGATAAGACTAGTAACCCAATAAACCTATACCCACGTAGGTTCCTATATTTGCGCCGGTTTATTTCTATACAATAAACACCGTTTAAACCATAGTTAAATGCAGAGTTATATTCAGTTATAGCAGGCGGAAACTGGTCTGAGCGGAAGAGAACCTTTAGTAACCGCTGCAACTTTTACATAGTTACATAGTTGTAAAAGTTTTAGCGGTTACTGCTAACTGCAAGACGAATACGCGTATAACCAGTTTTGAATGAAACATTAACAGTTCAAAACATTTCCTTTATTTTTAAAGGTCGAGTGATAATTTTAGGTATCGACTAAGTAAGCATGGGTTCCTATTTAGGTAAACAAGGACAATCAGTTCAAAACATTTCCTTTTTTTTTGTACAAGCCAAGTGAGATTGATTAAAGAAATTGATTGATTAATCGCTGAATAAAGATTTTTCTATTCTATTCTATTCTATTCCATTCTATTCCATTCTATTCCATTCTATTCCATTCTATTCCATTCTATTCCATTCTATTCCATTCTATTCCATTCTATTCCATTCTATTCCATTCTATTCCATTCTATTCCATTCTATTCCATTCTATTCCATTCTATTCCATTCTATTCCATTCTATTCCATTCTATTCCATTCTATTCCATTCTATTCCATTCTATTCCATTCTATTCCATTCTATTCCATTCTATTCCATTCTATTCCATTCTATTCCATTCTATTCCATTCTATTCCATTCTATCTCATTCTATTCCATTCTATTCTATTCTATTACATATTTAGTTTAACAAAGACAATCAGCGAGTAAATACGTAAAACATTCATACATACAATATCACGTCATTCACGTCTTTATCCCTAATGGGGCAGACAAAGCAGCTCTAAGCAAAAAAAGCCCAGGGCCGCAAGAGCAAAAGCCACTTAGGTGATAGTGGGCGAGGAAATGGAAAAAGGAATTAAAATAGTGATGGGTTGCTAGCCGCGTCTATTTTGCTATTACGGACGTAACTCATATTCCCTCGTCGCACTTTCTCTCAATCTGTTTGTACGATACACGCGAGAAGAGAAACAGCTTGGACATCCTAAGTTTTATCTCCCCAGACTAGTATGGAATTCCCCTTACGAATACCCATCAAATACCCTATCAAAAATGTTACAACATTAATAACAAACACAATACCCGTTCAATAACAGTATCGCAGCATCATAATCAAGCGCTGATGTAGAAAATGAGCCCATTTAACAATATAAGCCGACTGAAACAGGTTAGCTGGAAATTGCAGCTTCGAATGAGCTATCGGCGCTGTCGTTTGCATACCATTCCTGTTTACCTTATTTACACTTAATTAGTTTAACTTTGAAATAGATTTTGAATGATGTTTGTTCAGAAAGCGATTTCGGTTTACAGTGTGAATTGATTATAAACATATATGCACGCCTATGTTTGTCTACTAAATAGCCATAACGAGTTTAGTTTTTCAGGCATTTAAGAAGCAGAAGTCATATAATTATTTGTTGCAAATGTCACCTTTCAAAAAACACTTGATTCAAAATCAGCTTGGCGAGAACGATTTCTTTTCCTTTGCAAAATTGAAAATTTCCTATCCAAGAGTGATACAGCTAGTAACAAAATATAAGTACCTAGTAATTTTTGTTGTTAGATACATACTCTCTTTATCAAACGGTGAAAAAAACGAAAGGACAAGTATGATAAAAAGGCTCCAAAAAGTTTATAACATGTATATGTTTTTTCCTTTCTTTCCTTCAAAGGAATAATAAAATGTTTAGTCTCAACATATTTCGTATGAATTTGTTTCACATAAATAAATTACCGCATCCCACATCATATTTGAATTCATGGCTCGAAAGAAAGGCATGTACATGTAGTACACAAAAGGGGTGAGTTTTTGCAGTGGAGTCACGTCGAGGACATGCGACAGACTGTCGCATTGTCACCCAGCATGAATGAGCCGCCCGCGGAGACCACAAATGTGTTTTTTGATGGGACATGCTCCAAAAATGCGTTACATGAGCGTAAAAGTGGGATTTGTTATTTACAATATTGTCAACGTGCACTTCGCGGTTGAGAGAATGGGTCCGTGGGGCCCAGAAGCTAGAACCCTGGTGACTGAGATTTCAGCGCGGCCAGGAGGTTATGGGTGATCCAAGGGCTGGCAGTTATTTCACCCAAAGAATTTCTATTGCAGTGCAGAGAGGCAATGCTGCTAGCTTTCTGGGCAGCCTGCCTCGCGGCGACGGAATCTCTATTTCATTTGTGATTTGTGTATTTTTTTTTTCTTTTTAATGGATGTAATGTATTTTTATATTGAAAGAAATAATGCCTCTTGATTCACTCTTTCACGAGGACTTGAGGAGTGCGGATAGTTTCTTTACGCTGATACTTTTCGCTATCTTCCTTGTGGAGCTGGAAGTACTTACTAGGGGCTCTATAGCTGTATATATGTATATATACAGCTTTAAGTGGACCTTGCGATGCAAGTCACTCACGACCCACATAAAGTTTGTTAGATTAAAAAGTTACTGGAACAAAAAGTTTCATCTTATTATGGGTAACTAACAAAAAAGTTTATGACATGTTCGAACATTTTGCGTATTGGCTGATATGTAATAAATATATCGAACTTACAACATTAAAATTTCATGAAAATCGCGTGCTTGCTTGTTCAAGTATTTTTACAAACAATATTTATAACTAGCTGAAGCCCGCGACTTCGTTCGCGTGCACTTTATGTCTCTGGAAAATGCTCATCAGGCTGAACAACTTTTACTAAGGCGACATTTTTATATCTCTTATAGTTTAGCTGGACCATTATGGTTCTGCATCAGGCGTTTCATTTTCCAAAATCATTTATACCCTATATGTTGCCCAGGCTTAATAGCTATATAACAAAAAAAGTTGCATTCGAATCCGTCCAGTATTTCCGGAGATTAGCGTGTATAAACAGACAAACAGACATACAGATATACAGACATACAGACAAACAGACAAACAGACAGACATTTTTTTTTAAATTCTTACTCTATTACTATGTCTTCATCGCCCCCAATATTTTTTTTGGAAATATATTTAATGTACAGACACACTTTTTTTACTGTTTTATTATATGTATAGATATAGATATAGATATAGATAGATATAGATGTCTCCATCGCCCCCAATATTTTTTTTGGAAATATATTTAATGTACAGACACACTTTTTTTAACTGTTTTATTATATGTATAGATATGTACTAACATTATTATAGAAAATGTTGAGTATTTCATCATCTCCACTGCAGGAGCACTGCAGAACCCTGTGTGTACTACCAGGGCCATACATGGCCAGAGCAGCCAGAGGATTTTGGTCTACACTCTCCACGCTAGCCAGATAGTAAAGCATTTAATTTTAGCTTATAGTTAATTTTTATACATAGCAGGATCCCGACAAATATGGGTGAACGCGAAGTCGCGGACTAAAGTTGTATTTATATTCAACATGCATACTGTGTAACGACACAACACGTCCGAGAATAGGTTAGATATCATGTTACACTTTAGTTGTCCACAAAAATGTAGTTTACTACTAGATACATTCTTACGCAAATTACTATTTATATCCTCTGTGTTCAGCAAAGTGTACTCTACCTTAACACGTGTCCGTACATTTCTCACAAAAATGGCACAATAAGTCATGGAGACAGTAGTCTTATCTCGCATTTCTTCGCTAGGTCATCCTAGCTTTTCAACCCGGCGAATGTTTGCACTCTTTCACGTTTAATCTATTTAATGTAGGGACGAAGGAAAACTGTCGTTAGGCCTTTTTTCGCCAGTTATATGACATTTATATGGCGATTGTCGGGTCTAAGACATTTTGCTTTTATTATGTCCTAATGTTATGAAAGCGAACATATCGCGAATATATCTTTTCTAAATTTAATAATTGGTTTCCTTTATTTAGGCTTCTGCGGCTGATTGAGTGGAATATCAGCGATTTCCCTTGTCAATTAGATTTATGTTCTTAGATCTTTATGCTCTTACAGACGTATGTCACGCGACCGTTTGCGAGACAGGTCGGCGACGGTCACAGATGTTAAGAGCCCTTTGATGTCTTTAATTTGGGTAGAAATTATAATTTCCACTTAAATTAAAGACAGAACTTAACAAAATAATTGTTGTTTTATTCTGAGTTAAACTATGTTGATTTTCAAGAGTGATTCTTGTACTTTGGATTAGGAGTACCCATTGATATAAAAACGATAATTTGAGAGTCATACATAAATATGTCATTAGAAAAAAGAGCTTTGATTAATAATATATTTATTCACCCAAAAACTTAAGAACCTTTCATAAAACTGCTTATACATGAAATAACAGGTGTAATTTTAATCCATGAGTATGTAAACCGATTATCCTATAATATCAAAACTAGATCTGCTTCAGAACAAACATGTGAACCCAATCCTCTCATCCATGGCAGAAACTTTATTATTTATCAGTCACCGGCTTTACAAATCTGGACCTTAACAGCTGGTGTTAATGGTAAAATTTTAATAACCAAATCTGATCTGAGGGTTGCTAATTGAATTCTGTTATTGGCAGGAAACGCCACTTCCCTCGGGCGGAGATTTTTGCAAAACCCTCATTTTAGACTCGTTAAACTCGTCTAAACGTATCGAGGTGTAAATGATTCCCTTTAACAGCTTTTATTGGGTCTACGATCTTTATAATATCGCCTTCCATAAATGCATTTAAAAACAGACTCAACAAGTGGATAAGGACAAATAAAATGTCGTTAATAAATTAATGAAATGTAAAAAGATTTTATGGACTGTGTGAAATAAACATATCAGCTCCTAGCTGCTCGTCTGTAACAAATAAAATAAAAAAGTACTTTTATATTTCTTTGCAGACAGCAATGATAAAAGATTCTCGCTATGATGATTGACTGATTGAGTTATCCTCATGACAGCCCTGTTTTATTATTTACTTACAAAGATATAGTAGGTGACAGACCGTGTTTGTGTCGAGTGTCGACGCCAAGAAAAATCGCAAAGGAAACACCGTATACCCGCATTATACAATCAATCGAAAAGGATTTATTAATATACACTGATAAGATCAATGATCAATGGGCAATGATCTGAAAGACGTTTTCTATTTGTAAGGTTTTTCTTTTTTATTATTATTATTTGTTTAGTTTAATTTAGAGTAAGTAGTAGTAGTTTTCATTTAGTTTTTAATTTAGTTATTAATTGAAATTGTAATAAATAACTCTGATAAGTATTACAAACCTAAACCTCTGAAAACAAACCCGGCTCAAAATTAATTTGGAATTTAGGCCAATCAAGCTGGAATAAGACATGCGAACGACAGCGCGATAGCTCACTCCGCGCCACATTTTCCACCTAACCTGTTTCAGCGCTCATATTGTTAAACAAGCTCATTTTACACATCACTGCTTCATTATGATGCTGCTGGGTTTAATTACGACGAATTCTATATCTTAAAATTACAGACTAAATTCTCAAAATTTTATAAAAATTTTGTATTTACATAATATTTTGAGGTTGGGTGTTGCAAAAAATGTGTCAATGAAAGTTTACAAGTGAATAGTTAGTATATTGCTCAACTTTTCTTTTTTTTTTTTTCAAAATTCAAAATTCTTTATTTTTTCTCCACAATCTTACATATTATTACATAAAATATATTAATTCGTTGACTTAGTTAGCAGAAGATTGTGAGAGACTGGTATCTAAACTAAGCGAAGCTTGTATCTCAGAGCACCAGACCCTCCACATTTGGAGGAAACTTATTAAATGTTATACATTTACTAGTAAAAGTACTACTCATAATTGAAAACAGTTGGAGAAATTACCTATATCTAAATCAAATTCTTCAAATTAATAAATCGCCTGTGTGCGATCTTACTGAGCGTATGTAATCGCATTTAAATAAGTGTGCACGTACTAAGTGTATTCTTGTATGCAAGCATATGTGTTACGAATTCTATATATGTTTGGCAGACACATTATCATGAATGAGAGAGATAAAAACTTTATCATCAAGAACTTTTCTGAATAACTTACATATATTGTAAACCTTTGCTTGTACATTCGAAATTATCTCTATAATTTGTACAAACCAACGACATAAGTCACGCTCGGTGAAGTTCAAACATCAATAATTCCAAAGAGCTGCATATTTCACGAGCTACAGCCTAATAATAAAGTATTGAAGGCCACAGCGCGACGAGAACGAGAACTCATTAATATTTCAGTAGTTCTTTCGTGTGTAAAGTGATAAGTAGATATTTATAACAAAGGTCAAGGTCAATTATGTACAATTTTATTTGTTTCTCTATTAGGTTCTGTACTCATCATTTCAGCCGCACAACGCCCACTGCTGGACATAGGCCTCTCCCAAGGATTTCCAAAATGACCGATCTAAAGCGGCTTGCATCCAGCGCCTTCCAGCGACCTTGGTTAGGTCGTCAGACCACCTTGTGGGTGGGTGTCCTACGCTTCGCTTGCCGGTACGTGGTCGCCATTCGAGAACCTTCTTGCTCCATCGGTCATCGGTTCGTCGCGCTATGTGTCCCTCCCACTGCCATTTCAACGAGCTAATCCGCTGTACTCACAATGCATCAAATTTCGCTTTAGGGCTCAAACAGACGAGCAACCCAAGGTCACAGAATAATATATTTATATAAGTATTACATACAGAACGGAATCTCCCAAGGTCCCGAAAATGTTCCCCGTCTCTCTTCTCGTCTTGTAGCAGTTGCCTGCAACCGCCCGCTCAGTACCACTCGATACCCTCCACAAGGCGGGAATGGGGAAAGGCGCGAGAACAGGGAACGGGGGCGCATATTGCGCGAGAAAACGCAGACTATGTTTGTTACTAGGTTAAAACCATTATCCAACCAAATCAAGATGACATCTAGTAATATGCCACTGTGTCATCTGAAAATGTCAATTTGATTTGGTTGGATAATGGTTTAAACCTAGTACTAAAAATAGTCTGCGTTTTATAATAAGACGGTAGAGTCTCCGTTCCGTATGTAATATTTATATAAATTCTGTGACAAGGTTTCTTGACACCTTGGCAACCGTTGCGTACGTTTATCACGACTGCCAGCGACAATCGGCAATGGTCGCAAACTGTCGCCGGCGATCGTGAACAGTCGCAAACTCGCAAACGCGATGTTCGCCGACTTGTCTCCCATGCTGGTCTGGGAGAAATAAAAAAAACTTAGAATGTACCAGCTGCTTCTCTTCCCACGCAGATCGTAAAAGCCGATCGAGGGAATGGGCAAAAATGCAAATCATGTTAACAGGCGATGCGGCTAGCAACCCATCACTGTATTAATTGCTTTTCCATCTTCTCGCCCACCATGACGTTAAAAGTGACTTTTGGGTCTTGCGGCCCTAGGCTCTGCATAGAACCGCAAGACCCAAAATGCTCTGTCTGCCCCATTAGGGATAGAGACGTGATAGTATGTATGTATGTTGTCGAAAATTAATCTAAAATCTTGATTTCAAAAATAGTTTATAAAGTATAATGCTGTCTTCTCATTGAAATCAGGTCTTATTTAGATATCAATAAAGGGTAACAGTGATTTGTACCTATGTCACAAAATGTTAACGCAAATGACAAGTAATATAATTTACATCAACTTTGCCGATGCTAAACGAATTGAAAGAATGTGAATGACAGAATCTCCTCAGGATGGGGTCGCGTCAATAAATATTGGAAAATTATAAACTTTGATGAATGCCTTCGTCAAGATATCTGGCGATGATGGATTGAAAGACGCGTCGTTTATTGAGGTGCGTATAAAATCAAATAAATTTCTAACGGTGCAATTTTATGAAAAGTTGATTTGAATAAATTTTAAATAGGTAGGTAGTACTTTTTTTCTATACTTACGTCTTTTCCTTTAAGTGCCTCTTCACTACTGCAGGTTGACTATCAACTCCATAATCTTTTCTCTGTCTTTCACCAAAGCAAACAGTTGTTCCGTTTTGGCGATTTCCTGCACTGACCAACACCTTTTGACCTTGTAGTTTGCCCATCATTATTCTTGGAGTGATATTTTTACTTCTTTGTCCCGAATCATTTGAACCGATTGATAGTTAACGCCGTTTAGTTCTGTTTTAGTCTTTTAGAAAATACATTTAAGCCGTACGGTTGTTTACTTATATCAGAGGAGCTCGGTGGCCCGACAGGGGTGCGCATTACTCGCGCATTCTCAAGTAAGGCAACACCGGGCTTGGTCCACACTTAGATGGTTGACCACAAAAGGCATAAAACTTTTCTCGAGCTCTTCCGTGCCTCGGAAGGTACATATAAGCTGTTGGTCCAGACTGTCATCATTATATAATAGTCGTTCAGCTTTGTCAGATGCCAGAGGCCACTTAAACACATTAAAAACAACAACAAATCAGTTTTATAACGCCTCATTTGAACCCCCGTGGGGTAATAAAACAGAATAAGCATAACGATTAGAGAACGTAAGCTTCCAGCGGCGCTAAACACGCCCTCACGGTTGCTAAATGTATTATAATTTCCACGTAATTAAACATGGCGCCATACTGCGTGTACTTCGCCATAACTGAATACGCTGGCCGTTTTCAGGTGTATTCTCCCTGGTCTTACTCGTTTGGATCTCTTGGAACGATAAAGTTGAAACATAGATCACATTGTAAAGGCAAAAGTTTGTGAGTGTGTGTGTGTGTTTGTAACTTCTATACGTGCAAACGGCTGGACCAATTTTGATAAAACTTAGTATGTAGGAAGCTAACACTCTAGATTAATACACAGACTACTTTTTCCGCGGGTAAAACCGCGGAGCGCAACTAGTTGCTAATAAATCTATATATATATATATATATATATATATATATATATATATATATATATAGATTTATTAGCAACTATTGGCTATATATATATATATATATATATATATCTATATATATAGATATACCCGTGGGCACTTTGCAGATCCATCGTGCCGTACGACTAGTATTTGTTGGTTCCGTTTACATAGTTGGCTCCGGGTGCCTTTTCTAGATCCAATGCTAGTCATCCATGCGCATGTTGTTCCGACTGGAGCCAAAAGTGTCAACGGGAATAATAATAATAATTACGTCAATTTTATACAAATCCACCTTTTTGGCATTCAACACTGTTACTTCCGATTCAAATCAACCAATCAGAGAGCACCGTTGACCTCATTGGCTACAATCTGCTAGTAATAATATTATTACAAGCTTCTGTTCAACTTGCAATGTTTATGCAATCAATGTAGTGTTGCCAAACAATAGATATCATTTTTCAATTGAAAAATGACAAAACTATCGACAGTGGTTTATCAGTATGGATATCTGTTTTAGAGCAATACTATTGATAACCAACAATACCATAATTGGTATTTATAGTATCGATCCGACGAAAATCAAACTATCATGAGTATCGATAGTATGCGTTTCATAAAATATCGACACTATCGATATTTTTTGTAATATCGATAGTATCGATAGTTTATGTATTATTAAAAGCAATACTATCGATAGTTTGTTCGTCATCAGAATCGATAGTATCGATACTATCAGCAGTATCGATAAACAATCAAAAGTATCTCAAGACTCACTGTCGGTTTTATTAAAAATACCGATAGTGAGTCAATTGACTGTCAATAGTGGACTATCGAGCGGCAACACTTATCCAATGCTTATGGAGTAAATGAGCCGTTCTGATGATGGAACCGGAACGAATTCAACAACCCTCAGTAAATAAAATAACATAGCCCTTAGATCATTTATTACAGATTAGCCTTACCTGCGTGTTTCCCTCTGCCAAGGTATAAAATCAACTAATCTAATACATTTATAATGTAAGTTGCGTAATCGATTATGATCATTACGTAAATCTGTAAAGTATCGAAAGGACGGTGCAAGTGCTCCGTTAGAATTGCTATGTTAAACAGTTTCCTTGTGTGATAAGTTTTTTATTCTGAGGCCAAACTACTTATTGAAACGAATGAAATAAGCCCAAACTCGATGGAGTTGCGTCGTTTAATTACTGAATTGCATCGACCACCTTCCGTCCTCCGAGATCAGACCCTTGGCATCGTCTGCACTAATGTGCTCATAAAGACAATTCAAACGAGTCCTGCTCCATGAGGTTATATTGTTTTATAACTCAGTCCTAGTGAATACCTCCCGGTTCCATCATCAGAACAGCTCATTAACTTCATAATATTGTATTGACAAGTATGCAAAATTTGAGCGAAATCGATTGAGAATAGCTGGTTGGAAATTGAGCTACAAGATTTGACCCAAACCAATATTCGTACGTAGATATCTGATACATTGCAAGTTAGTAACTAAAAACAAAAAAATACATATAACCTTCTTAAAGATTGCGTAACCTTTCACGGTCAATGTTTTTTATTTTATTAACGTTGTTTTGTATTAAGAAGTAATTCTGAAAAATGGTATCAATGAGTTTATCTTCTAGTATCGATTACGGTAAAAAGAATCCAGTCTAGTTTGCGACTAATTTTCTCGCTTGTTTACTGCCAAACTACAGTAAAAATATTAATAATGGCATGACACAAACTTGCCAAACCAATTTCATTTTTCGATATTATTTTTTCACTATCCTTTGAGCCGAGACTAAATGTATCAATTACATTAGCAAGGTTCGATAATTAAGTTCAAATTTGAAATACAATTAGTCGATGACGAAGGCGCACACGCTACGAAACTGCGCACTTCCCGCGAGACTACCATTTTATGATTTACAACCTTCCTATTTAATTCCTGTGCTTTAGATTTGAATATAGATTAGCCACTCAACTGTCCTAAGAAGTGTTTACATTTTTTGAAAGACGTGTTATTTGTGACTATCTGATGCCTTTGACCTCGTTTTCGTGGACAAAAAAGCTCGTTAACATTAAAAATAAAAAAAATATTACATTTGAATTTGGAATCCGTTACTTTTATATGATTTTTCATTGTCTTTTCTTCTTTTGGCGCTAATATATTGAACAATATTTTGCGTGATATAGAGAACCGAATCGCTGTGATTGCATTACACAAAGTAGGTTTGAGACAAATGCAGTTTTTAAAATTCTCCATACGCTTGGTATTAGTCAAATGTTTGTGTACCGACACAGGTATGACACTTCATAGAAACGGAGCAGCATAAATACCTAGTACTACTACAAACGAAACAATCCGTCCGTGCACACGTCAAATGTGTGAGTTGAACAATCAGGGTCGCTACCACAGAATTTGTTGCTTTGCTTACCTGTTTTCACCACTCGGAAATCTATACGATTATCTGTTGCTATACAAGGAACAACTATTGAACAGGTGGATGACATTACCTTCTTGGGAATACAACTGGATAGTGCCCTTACCTGGGAAACACAGTTTGATAAAGTGTGCGGTAAATTGGCAAGCACTAGCTTCGCGCTCAGACGACTATCGGATGTGGTACCTAGAGAGGTGGTGAGGTCTACCTACTTTGCGATAGTGCAGTCTGTCCTGCAGTATGGCCTAGAGGTCTGGGGGTGCGCCGCGGAATGGCAACGAGCGTTTCGTATGCAAAAGCGAGCAGTCCGCGCGATAGTCCACGTATCAGGGCGAACAACCGTCAGACCATACTTTAAAACCCTTGGAATCCTCACGCTGCCATCCCTTTTCATCTTACAGGTAGCCACATATGTCTTTAGTAACCAACACGTGTACCAAAGACCGAGAGATGTGCACGACATTGCGCTCCGCGATGTTGACCGACTGCACCTGATACCACACAGACTAGCTAAGACTGACAGACTGACTCATGTATTGGGGCCGTCTGTCTTTAATAAGTTGCCACCTGATATAAAACAGGCGACTACATTGACAAGCTTTAAAGTCAAGCTAAAAAAGTGGCTTCTTGAGCGTACATTCTACAGTATAGAAGAATTTTATGAATGTCGCTTATAATTCCAATTTGATGTGTTAATTTTCATTGGATTATTCTGTAATTATATGATTATTATTAGTTATGTATGTGTATGCGTAATATATTTATTTGTATGTTTAATTTATTTTATTTTATTATTCAATTTTATTTTTGTATGACGTGTAAATACTTTTTATGAATAAATATGATTATGATTATGATTTTAAAATTTACGTTTTTTATTGTTATCCGTGGATAAACAACGATAATGTGCGCAGTTTCTCACCATTATAATTCAATAATCCTAAGTGACTCGCGTAATGTCAACGTGCGACTACCAATAACTCTGTTTTTCTGGCTCTTACACGTCCCAATAACAGGGGAAAGGTTACGGGGACACCAGATTGCGGGGGATGGTGCGAGTTTCCGTTCTGTATGTAACACTATTATTAATTCTGTGGTACCGGACTATAATAGGTACAATGAGAACTCCTCTTTGTGACAGTAAAAGATCTGGCCGTCCACGTAGTGTTCATATGAAAAAGGTGGTCAAAGCAGTAAGGGAAAGAATTCGAAGAAATCCTGTCCGAAAGCAAAAGATTTTAACACAGGAGATGAAGATAGCACCTAGAACCATGTCGCTTATTTTAAAACATGACTTAGGACTTGCTGCCTATAAAAGACGAACTGGTAATTTTACAACTGATAATTTAAAAAAGAATAGAGTAGTAAAATCAATAAATAAAATTTTTTTTACGGATGACCATTTTTTTACCATTGAGCAACATTTTAACAAATAAAATGACTGTAGGTATTTATGCCCCAAGCTCTAAGAAAGCTTCCCAATAAGTCGACAGAGTGCAGCGTGGCATTAGCCGACTTTAGTGATGGTTTGGTGGGGTGTTAGCTATGAAGGAGTGACTGAGCCATGCTTTTGTGAAAAAAGTATCGAAACATCGGCATAAGTGTATCAAGATACCATTCTTGAGAAGGTATTTAAGCCCCTTAACAACACTATGTTCAATAACCAAGAATGGTTCTTCCAGCAAGACTCGGCACCGGGTCACAAAGCTCGGTCAACGCAGTCTTAGTTGGAATCGAACGTTTCCGACTTCATCAGAGCTGAAAACTGGCCGTCGTCTAATCCCAATCTTAATCCGCTGGATTATGTTTTATGGTCAGTTTTAGAGAGTACGGCTTGCTCTAAACGCCATGATAATTTGGAGTCCCCAAAACAGTCCAGAATATTGGCAGTGAAGAATTTTCCCATGGAAAGAGTGCATGCTTCTATTGGTAACTGACCTCAACGTGTAAAGGGCTGTATTGCAGCCAATGGAAACCACTTCGAATAAGCTTTTTATATTTTAAATTGTTTTATTTTTATGTATTAAAAGCGAACAATTTAAGCTTAAGCCGAAAGTAACACAGACACAAAAACAACTTTGTTGTGGATTGTAGGTTAGGTTCATTAGGTTTCCTGTGACCAACACACGAGCGAGCGACTGAAGCTTAGGGCGAAAGTAACACAAACACAAACAACTTTGTCGTGGGTTGTGGGTTAAGTTTGTTAGGTTTCCTGTGACCAACACACGAGCGAGCGAACGACTCAAGCTTAGGACGAAATTAACACAGACACAAAATCAACTTTGTCGTGGAGTGTAGGTTAAGCTATATGACATCCACCCATCTATCCATCCATTTCAGCCGCACAACGTCTACTACTGGACATAGGCCTCTCCCAAAGATTTTCAAAATGACCGATCTAGAGCGAAGTTATATAACAATATAAGTATAAAAGAAGACTAAATATATTGAGAATTGAAAAAATTTGATTTGATATTATGATATTATTAAAATCGAAAAAATTAATGTTATTTGTAAAAAAAATTGTTTTGTTACTATAAAATTCTTCATAATAAATATTGTGAGTATGGAATAAATATTCCGTATAACGAAAATCTATAAAACTTTTGTCTGTAAAAGAATGCACACCCAAACTATGCACACTTCCCACAAGACTACCATTTTATGATTTACAACCTTCGTCCTAATTCCCTGTGCATTCGATTTGAACATAGAAAATTTTTAATTCTTTTAATGATGTATTTATTTGTATTTATACTAATTAATGCCTGTGACTTCGTTCGCGTGCACAAAAATGCTTATCAGACTAAACAACTTTTGCTGTGGCGTCATTTTATTATTTCTCATAGTTTAGCTGAAAATTTATAGTTCTGCATCAGGTGTTGCATTTACCGAAATCAATTATACCCTGTATGTTGCCCAGATTTATACCAATAAAGTTTCATTCAAATCTATCCAGAATTTCCGGAGATTAGTGTGTACAAAAAGGACAAACAAACAGAGAGACATTCTCTTTAAAATTTTACTCTTTCACTGTGTATCTATCTGCTTGTTGTTTCTTTTTGGAAATTTAGTCAATATACAGACAATTTTTTTACTATTATATGTATTGCATAATTTAAATATCGTTGTGTGCGTTTATTTTTCATATTCATAATAGAATTAGGGCTCCATATCTAAACGATGTCAATCTCATCAGAGCCGGTATTTTCTTTTCAAGTTTCAAAAAAATATTCATTCTCCATACAAATGCCACCACTAAGCTACTCAACGTAGCCATGTCGTACTGAAGGCCAAGCCATTCCCCTCTTCTACTGTTTGTTACCGCTCCCCCTAAGCAATTTTCATGAGGCCACATCACAGGTCAAGTGATAAAAGCCCACAGGGCGAACTGCGTGGCGAGGGCAAACCCCAAGTCATCCACACCAAGTGTTTCTTTTTAATTTTTAGAAATCAAAGATTGCTGCCGAAAGTTACTAACTGCTTGCGATTTGGCTGTAAATCTATATCCAGGGGTTTTTTGGGCGTAATCCGAATTTGATTTTTTTAATGTCCAAAATCTGGATCTGGCATCTGAATGAAAAAAAAAATCATAGTCAATCATTACGTCTCGCTGGCACTTCGTAGAGATCTAAAATTTTGTATGTGGAGGTGAAGCACTCCGCTAAACTCGAAATGCAATTATATTTCGTAAACAAAGCGTCTGGACTTCTGAAATTTGAATTTACTGACTCTAAAGAAATTGGTAGGCTTGTATGTTGTGTTTAAAATTATTTGCATAATTGCTTTTGTTGAAAAGTACTTTTTCAATCGTACTATATACCATTTGTACCATTACGCAAGAGCGTAAGGCAAGATAGCAAGTTTCTTTGTGTGCATTAAGTCATAAACATGTTTAGATGTATAAATAATGCGAAACAATAAGGTTATCATATTCAGTATAAAAATATGAGTTTTTATTATTGTTATGACTTTTTAGACTTATTACTTGCATTAAAAAGCAAGGTAATTCTAAAATATTTCATAAAATTTTTTTAGAAAAAAATTACTGTAGTTTTTTAACAATCACCCAATAGATTTCCCAAAAAAGCTATAGTTAAGCTAACAAATCTGATAAATGCTGCATTGAGACTTAGATATGTACCAGACTTGTGGAAAATAGCTGAAGTTATAATGATAGCAAAACCTGGAAAACCACCAAATGAAACAACGTCGTACAGGCCAATCTCCTTGCTGCCCGTAATGTCAAAACTGTTCGAAAAACTGTTGCTTAAAAGGCTAAAACCTATCATAGAAACGAGAAACCTTATTCCTGAACATCAGTTTGGCTTTAGAGAAAATCACTCTACAATTGATCAAGTACATAGGATTACTAACATCATTGAACAATCTCTAGAAAATAAAAAAGTTTGTTCAACTATCTTTCTAGATGTAGCACAAGCTTTTGACAAGGTATGGCACGAAGGCCTCATTTTGAAACTCAAAAAAATGCTTCCCAAAATCTTTGTAGAGATAATTACTTCTTATATAAGTGATAGAGCCTTTAGAGTGCGACAAGATCATGCATACTCTGAAGTTAAGGAAATAAAAGCTGGGGTACCTCAAGGAAGTGTATTAGGTCCGGTCCTGTACCTATTATACACTTGTGATATTCCTAAACTAGAAGAAAACACGATTGCGACCTTCGCTGATGACACGGCTATTATGGCAGTCGGAAACAGTCATGCAGAAGCAGCAGAAAAGGTCCAAGCCGCTGTTAATAAAGTTCATAACTGGACAAAGAAATGGCGAATAAAGCTAAACGAATCGAAGTCTGTCCACGTCAACTTCACGAATAAATGTGATGACTACTGTCCCGTCTACATAAATGGACAGCAGGTGCCATATGAAAACACTGCTAAGTACCTAGGTATGACACTCGACGCGAAGCTTCGCTGGAAAGCTCACGTCAAAAAGAAAAGAGAGGAACTTGATATAAGGTTCCAAAAGATGTACTGGCTGCTTGGAAGGAACTCTGCGTTGTCAGTAAATAACAAAATACTACTTTACAAACAAGTCCTCATGCCAGTATGGACTTATGGTATACAGCTATGGGGCTGTACCAAAAAAAGTAATATTGAAATAATTCAACGCTTCCAAAATAACGTACTGAAGGCCATTGTGAATGCGCCCTGGTATATAAGAATCGACGATCTACACCGGGACCTTAACATGCAGACCGTCGATAAAGTTATCAAGAAATACGCCAAAGCACATGAGTATAGACTGCTTCACCATGTGAATGTCGAGGCGATCCAGCTCCTCGACAACACGGACATAGTGCGACGTCTCAAAAGAACAAAACCGTTTGAACTAGTGTAGTTTTAAAAAATACATTGATAATATAGTGCAGTGATGTGCCAGCAGAGACACAAGAACAAAGTGCCTTCCCCTTAATAGAGACAGTAAGAAAAGTGCCAATGGACACATTCTTAGACAATAACGTATAAAACTAGGTCAATGTTAAATTACTTATTAGCCTGAGTTTAGGCTAGATTGTAATATTATTAGCGTACTTAATTATTTTAGTTAATCAGGAACGTTAAGAAAGGAAAAAAAAAAAAAAAAAACCCAATAGATTTCATAGTTGGCAACACTTTTGGAGCTTACAAGGCATAAGATTTAAAAATATATATTGCCATGCCTAAACTAACCGTTTAATTAAATATATACGAAATGGAACCACACAAGCATTGGTTTTAAATAAAATTCGGAGCTAGAAAGTATCGATGAGTTCATAAAAGTATATAGGAGCTAAAAACGCACAAGTTTAGTGAATATAAAATCTGCTGGATCAAACCAAGCATTCAAATTTCAGCTATGGCTTAACTCACCGTCAATCACTATATATATATATAAAATGGAACAACGTACGTATTGGTTTTGAGTAAAATCGGAGGCAGAAAGTACCAAAGAGTTCATACAAAAACATATGATATATATATAAACCGGAACAACACAAGCATGGGTTTTGAATAAAATGTGGACGCAGCAAGTGCGAATTAGTTCGCAAAAAAATAACCGTTACGGATCCAAGTTTTCTCGGAGGTTGAATACAAAAAATGACGAGTAGAACTTTATTTCTACGAATATGTTGGACAGAATCCATTACTAGAATGCGACGTTGCCACACCGCTCGAAGAATATGCGAAGGGAGCCAAGTTATCGGCCGCCAAAGGTGGAGTCTACTAAGTTCAGGCCCACTGCTGGATCTACGTAGTGCCCAAACGTCTGTTTATATATATATATATATATATATATATAAATTACGTGTCACGTTGTGTGTCCGCGATGGACTCCTAAACTACTGAACCGATTTTAAATTTGATTTGCACACTGTGTGCAATTTGATCCAACTTGAAAGATAGAATAGCTTACATCTCAATTTAAAGTTGCAGTATTATTTTATTGCACTGGACTGATATGTCGGAGTTATAAAGTCTACGCAAAGGAAGTCGCGGGCATCAGCTAGTTACTTTATTTAAAAGGATTACTGTCCTAATACAGATAAAATACTGTCTCCAGGATCAGATTCAAAATTTTATTGATTCACCATTTTTCATCCCATGTTAATTGTAAAATTATAGATGGTGTTCAAATTTTCTATTAGCTTCATTCTGTGGCAAACCCCTAACACTCGCTCTGGTGATGGTCGACAAGCTTTAAGAAAAAAATTATGGCAATCGCATGATGCTAGCAACATTCTGAACATAGTTATTTTAAAATAAAAAATCCTTTTATCTCCAATCAAGCTGTTTTTATTTAATTCGAACACAACCGTACAAGCTCTAAATCTATGGTACAAGCCAACAACCGCAAGACAGAGCAAAGAGAAGGATGTGGACATAGACAAAAAATAACATCATATTACCAACATAAGATAAATGTAGAAACATTGCCCATATTATTTAGCAGTTTTGTGAGTTGGAATACATACACTGGTTTTCAGTCTAGTTTTCCTTTAGTCAACATTCCACCTATTGTAATTTGAATCATCAGGTTTTTTGTCTCCATTGCAGGAGCACGATCCTCTCTGTACTACAAGAGCCATATTTGGCTAGAGCAGCCAGAGGACATTGGCCTACACTTTAGGAATTATTTGAAAATTAGACATATTTTTTTTACTTTTTTAATTATTTTAATTAAACCAAGCATATCTCACGTGACAGTTACATCAGTCAATCAGGGAAATTGACATTAGATCTTGAGTTCCATATAAATAGCTAGACGATGGCCCAAAAATTTGACACTATTTACTGATTTCATAAATACGTCATACGAGTATTGCGTCATATCGATTCTTTATTATTGAGTGTATAAGAGCCAACATTTTTCTGCAAAGCATCAAACCTAGCTCAATGACTTTCTTCTTGTGACTAGTCATAATTGTACTATAATGAACTTGTGTACAGGTTTCTTAGCGATTTTTTCCTTTCCATTAACATTTTCTAAGGTCAACGGGGAATACATCGTTTCGGCAATTTAATCCTGCCCGTGGTTTGCCGACAAAAAGCCCATTATCGGCAAGTCCTCTCTTATCTTGTTAACGTCTCCTTTTAACTTCACTAAATCCGTTTCGAGGACTTTTTATTGATAAATGGGCATCAGTCAACGCCTGAATTTTAAGGAAATGAGGAAGCGTTAATGGATATAATCCTTCAAATCAAATTGAAAGGTTTCCTGCCAAGTGATAAATTGTAAATAAGAAATAAGAATTGAAAAACGAAGATTTCAAGTCAAAATGAACTTTTTTCCAAAGAAATTAATAGATGATTCGACTTTGATGTTTACTAGGTATCTACAACATTTACAAAAATCCATGTGGCATGACGTCAACAAGGAAGACATGCCGATGGTCTGATCTTTGTATATATCTTACTTTCACAACTACTTTGAACGAACAATGTTACTTAATGAGAATCTCAGATACGATACTTCAACGATTTAGATGAAATTCAAGTAGAATATGTAGAGGTCTCGGGACATACACATTATAATTCAATAATCCTAAGTGACTCGCGTAATGTCAACGTGCGACTACCAATAACTCTGTTTTTCTGGCTCTTACACGTCCCAATAACAGGGGAAAGGTTACGGGGACACCAGATTGCGGGGGATGGTGCGAGTTTCCGTTCTGTATGTAACACTATTATTAATTCTGTGGTACCGGACTATAATAGGTACAATGAGAACTCCTCTTTGTGACAGTAAAAGATCTGGCCGTCCACGTAGTGTTCATATGAAAAAGGTGGTCAAAGCAGTAAGGGAAAGAATTCGAAGAAATCCTGTCCGAAAGCAAAAGATTTTAACACAGGAGATGAAGATAGCACCTAGAACCATGTCGCTTATTTTAAAACATGACTTAGGACTTGCTGCCTATAAAAGACGAACTGGTAATTTTACAACTGATAATTTAAAAAAGAATAGAGTAGTAAAATCAATAAATAAAATTTTTTTTACGGATGACCATTTTTTTACCATTGAGCAACATTTTAACAAATAAAATGACTGTAGGTATTTATGCCCCAAGCTCTAAGAAAGCTTCCCAATAAGTCGACAGAGTGCAGCGTGGCATTAGCCGACTTTAGTGATGGTTTGGTGGGGTGTTAGCTATGAAGGAGTGACTGAGCCATGCTTTTGTGAAAAAAGTATCGAAACATCGGCATAAGTGTATCAAGATACCATTCTTGAGAAGGTATTTAAGCCCCTTAACAACACTATGTTCAATAACCAAGAATGGTTCTTCCAGCAAGACTCGGCACCGGGTCACAAAGCTCGGTCAACGCAGTCTTAGTTGGAATCGAACGTTTCCGACTTCATCAGAGCTGAAAACTGGCCGTCGTCTAATCCCAATCTTAATCCGCTGGATTATGTTTTATGGTCAGTTTTAGAGAGTACGGCTTGCTCTAAACGCCATGATAATTTGGAGTCCCCAAAACAGTCCAGAATATTGGCAGTGAAGAATTTTCCCATGGAAAGAGTGCATGCTTCTATTGGTAACTGACCTCAACGTGTAAAGGGCTGTATTGCAGCCAATGGAAACCACTTCGAATAAGCTTTTTATATTTTAAATTGTTTTATTTTTATGTATTAAAAGCGAACAATTTAAGCTTAAGCCGAAAGTAACACAGACACAAAAACAACTTTGTTGTGGATTGTAGGTTAGGTTCATTAGGTTTCCTGTGACCAACACACGAGCGAGCGACTGAAGCTTAGGGCGAAAGTAACACAAACACAAACAACTTTGTCGTGGGTTGTGGGTTAAGTTTGTTAGGTTTCCTGTGACCAACACACGAGCGAGCGAACGACTCAAGCTTAGGACGAAATTAACACAGACACAAAATCAACTTTGTCGTGGAGTGTAGGTTAAGCTATATGACATCCACCCATCTATCCATCCATTTCAGCCGCACAACGTCTACTACTGGACATAGGCCTCTCCCAAAGATTTTCAAAATGACCGATCTAGAGCGAAGTTATATAACAATATAAGTATAAAAGAAGACTAAATATATTGAGAATTGAAAAAATTTGATTTGATATTATGATATTATTAAAATCGAAAAAATTAATGTTATTTGTAAAAAAAATTGTTTTGTTACTATAAAATTCTTCATAATAAATATTGTGAGTATGGAATAAATATTCCGTATAACGAAAATCTATAAAACTTTTGTCTGTAAAAGAATGCACACCCAAACTATGCACACTTCCCACAAGACTACCATTTTATGATTTACAACCTTCGTCCTAATTCCCTGTGCATTCGATTTGAACATAGAAAATTTTTAATTCTTTTAATGATGTATTTATTTGTATTTATACTAATTAATGCCTGTGACTTCGTTCGCGTGCACAAAAATGCTTATCAGACTAAACAACTTTTGCTGTGGCGTCATTTTATTATTTCTCATAGTTTAGCTGAAAATTTATAGTTCTGCATCAGGTGTTGCATTTACCGAAATCAATTATACCCTGTATGTTGCCCAGATTTATACCAATAAAGTTTCATTCAAATCTATCCAGAATTTCCGGAGATTAGTGTGTACAAAAAGGACAAACAAACAGAGAGACATTCTCTTTAAAATTTTACTCTTTCACTGTGTATCTATCTGCTTGTTGTTTCTTTTTGGAAATTTAGTCAATATACAGACAATTTTTTTACTATTATATGTATTGCATAATTTAAATATCGTTGTGTGCGTTTATTTTTCATATTCATAATAGAATTAGGGCTCCATATCTAAACGATGTCAATCTCATCAGAGCCGGTATTTTCTTTTCAAGTTTCAAAAAAATATTCATTCTCCATACAAATGCCACCACTAAGCTACTCAACGTAGCCATGTCGTACTGAAGGCCAAGCCATTCCCCTCTTCTACTGTTTGTTACCGCTCCCCCTAAGCAATTTTCATGAGGCCACATCACAGGTCAAGTGATAAAAGCCCACAGGGCGAACTGCGTGGCGAGGGCAAACCCCAAGTCATCCACACCAAGTGTTTCTTTTTAATTTTTAGAAATCAAAGATTGCTGCCGAAAGTTACTAACTGCTTGCGATTTGGCTGTAAATCTATATCCAGGGGTTTTTTGGGCGTAATCCGAATTTGATTTTTTTAATGTCCAAAATCTGGATCTGGCATCTGAATGAAAAAAAAAATCATAGTCAATCATTACGTCTCGCTGGCACTTCGTAGAGATCTAAAATTTTGTATGTGGAGGTGAAGCACTCCGCTAAACTCGAAATGCAATTATATTTCGTAAACAAAGCGTCTGGACTTCTGAAATTTGAATTTACTGACTCTAAAGAAATTGGTAGGCTTGTATGTTGTGTTTAAAATTATTTGCATAATTGCTTTTGTTGAAAAGTACTTTTTCAATCGTACTATATACCATTTGTACCATTACGCAAGAGCGTAAGGCAAGATAGCAAGTTTCTTTGTGTGCATTAAGTCATAAACATGTTTAGATGTATAAATAATGCGAAACAATAAGGTTATCATATTCAGTATAAAAATATGAGTTTTTATTATTGTTATGACTTTTTAGACTTATTACTTGCATTAAAAAGCAAGGTAATTCTAAAATATTTCATAAAATTTTTTTAGAAAAAAATTACTGTAGTTTTTTAACAATCACCCAATAGATTTCCCAAAAAAGCTATAGTTAAGCTAACAAATCTGATAAATGCTGCATTGAGACTTAGATATGTACCAGACTTGTGGAAAATAGCTGAAGTTATAATGATAGCAAAACCTGGAAAACCACCAAATGAAACAACGTCGTACAGGCCAATCTCCTTGCTGCCCGTAATGTCAAAACTGTTCGAAAAACTGTTGCTTAAAAGGCTAAAACCTATCATAGAAACGAGAAACCTTATTCCTGAACATCAGTTTGGCTTTAGAGAAAATCACTCTACAATTGATCAAGTACATAGGATTACTAACATCATTGAACAATCTCTAGAAAATAAAAAAGTTTGTTCAACTATCTTTCTAGATGTAGCACAAGCTTTTGACAAGGTATGGCACGAAGGCCTCATTTTGAAACTCAAAAAAATGCTTCCCAAAATCTTTGTAGAGATAATTACTTCTTATATAAGTGATAGAGCCTTTAGAGTGCGACAAGATCATGCATACTCTGAAGTTAAGGAAATAAAAGCTGGGGTACCTCAAGGAAGTGTATTAGGTCCGGTCCTGTACCTATTATACACTTGTGATATTCCTAAACTAGAAGAAAACACGATTGCGACCTTCGCTGATGACACGGCTATTATGGCAGTCGGAAACAGTCATGCAGAAGCAGCAGAAAAGGTCCAAGCCGCTGTTAATAAAGTTCATAACTGGACAAAGAAATGGCGAATAAAGCTAAACGAATCGAAGTCTGTCCACGTCAACTTCACGAATAAATGTGATGACTACTGTCCCGTCTACATAAATGGACAGCAGGTGCCATATGAAAACACTGCTAAGTACCTAGGTATGACACTCGACGCGAAGCTTCGCTGGAAAGCTCACGTCAAAAAGAAAAGAGAGGAACTTGATATAAGGTTCCAAAAGATGTACTGGCTGCTTGGAAGGAACTCTGCGTTGTCAGTAAATAACAAAATACTACTTTACAAACAAGTCCTCATGCCAGTATGGACTTATGGTATACAGCTATGGGGCTGTACCAAAAAAAGTAATATTGAAATAATTCAACGCTTCCAAAATAACGTACTGAAGGCCATTGTGAATGCGCCCTGGTATATAAGAATCGACGATCTACACCGGGACCTTAACATGCAGACCGTCGATAAAGTTATCAAGAAATACGCCAAAGCACATGAGTATAGACTGCTTCACCATGTGAATGTCGAGGCGATCCAGCTCCTCGACAACACGGACATAGTGCGACGTCTCAAAAGAACAAAACCGTTTGAACTAGTGTAGTTTTAAAAAATACATTGATAATATAGTGCAGTGATGTGCCAGCAGAGACACAAGAACAAAGTGCCTTCCCCTTAATAGAGACAGTAAGAAAAGTGCCAATGGACACATTCTTAGACAATAACGTATAAAACTAGGTCAATGTTAAATTACTTATTAGCCTGAGTTTAGGCTAGATTGTAATATTATTAGCGTACTTAATTATTTTAGTTAATCAGGAACGTTAAGAAAGGAAAAAAAAAAAAAAAAAACCCAATAGATTTCATAGTTGGCAACACTTTTGGAGCTTACAAGGCATAAGATTTAAAAATATATATTGCCATGCCTAAACTAACCGTTTAATTAAATATATACGAAATGGAACCACACAAGCATTGGTTTTAAATAAAATTCGGAGCTAGAAAGTATCGATGAGTTCATAAAAGTATATAGGAGCTAAAAACGCACAAGTTTAGTGAATATAAAATCTGCTGGATCAAACCAAGCATTCAAATTTCAGCTATGGCTTAACTCACCGTCAATCACTATATATATATATAAAATGGAACAACGTACGTATTGGTTTTGAGTAAAATCGGAGGCAGAAAGTACCAAAGAGTTCATACAAAAACATATGATATATATATAAACCGGAACAACACAAGCATGGGTTTTGAATAAAATGTGGACGCAGCAAGTGCGAATTAGTTCGCAAAAAAATAACCGTTACGGATCCAAGTTTTCTCGGAGGTTGAATACAAAAAATGACGAGTAGAACTTTATTTCTACGAATATGTTGGACAGAATCCATTACTAGAATGCGACGTTGCCACACCGCTCGAAGAATATGCGAAGGGAGCCAAGTTATCGGCCGCCAAAGGTGGAGTCTACTAAGTTCAGGCCCACTGCTGGATCTACGTAGTGCCCAAACGTCTGTTTATATATATATATATATATATATATATAAATTACGTGTCACGTTGTGTGTCCGCGATGGACTCCTAAACTACTGAACCGATTTTAAATTTGATTTGCACACTGTGTGCAATTTGATCCAACTTGAAAGATAGAATAGCTTACATCTCAATTTAAAGTTGCAGTATTATTTTATTGCACTGGACTGATATGTCGGAGTTATAAAGTCTACGCAAAGGAAGTCGCGGGCATCAGCTAGTTACTTTATTTAAAAGGATTACTGTCCTAATACAGATAAAATACTGTCTCCAGGATCAGATTCAAAATTTTATTGATTCACCATTTTTCATCCCATGTTAATTGTAAAATTATAGATGGTGTTCAAATTTTCTATTAGCTTCATTCTGTGGCAAACCCCTAACACTCGCTCTGGTGATGGTCGACAAGCTTTAAGAAAAAAATTATGGCAATCGCATGATGCTAGCAACATTCTGAACATAGTTATTTTAAAATAAAAAATCCTTTTATCTCCAATCAAGCTGTTTTTATTTAATTCGAACACAACCGTACAAGCTCTAAATCTATGGTACAAGCCAACAACCGCAAGACAGAGCAAAGAGAAGGATGTGGACATAGACAAAAAATAACATCATATTACCAACATAAGATAAATGTAGAAACATTGCCCATATTATTTAGCAGTTTTGTGAGTTGGAATACATACACTGGTTTTCAGTCTAGTTTTCCTTTAGTCAACATTCCACCTATTGTAATTTGAATCATCAGGTTTTTTGTCTCCATTGCAGGAGCACGATCCTCTCTGTACTACAAGAGCCATATTTGGCTAGAGCAGCCAGAGGACATTGGCCTACACTTTAGGAATTATTTGAAAATTAGACATATTTTTTTTACTTTTTTAATTATTTTAATTAAACCAAGCATATCTCACGTGACAGTTACATCAGTCAATCAGGGAAATTGACATTAGATCTTGAGTTCCATATAAATAGCTAGACGATGGCCCAAAAATTTGACACTATTTACTGATTTCATAAATACGTCATACGAGTATTGCGTCATATCGATTCTTTATTATTGAGTGTATAAGAGCCAACATTTTTCTGCAAAGCATCAAACCTAGCTCAATGACTTTCTTCTTGTGACTAGTCATAATTGTACTATAATGAACTTGTGTACAGGTTTCTTAGCGATTTTTTCCTTTCCATTAACATTTTCTAAGGTCAACGGGGAATACATCGTTTCGGCAATTTAATCCTGCCCGTGGTTTGCCGACAAAAAGCCCATTATCGGCAAGTCCTCTCTTATCTTGTTAACGTCTCCTTTTAACTTCACTAAATCCGTTTCGAGGACTTTTTATTGATAAATGGGCATCAGTCAACGCCTGAATTTTAAGGAAATGAGGAAGCGTTAATGGATATAATCCTTCAAATCAAATTGAAAGGTTTCCTGCCAAGTGATAAATTGTAAATAAGAAATAAGAATTGAAAAACGAAGATTTCAAGTCAAAATGAACTTTTTTCCAAAGAAATTAATAGATGATTCGACTTTGATGTTTACTAGGTATCTACAACATTTACAAAAATCCATGTGGCATGACGTCAACAAGGAAGACATGCCGATGGTCTGATCTTTGTATATATCTTACTTTCACAACTACTTTGAACGAACAATGTTACTTAATGAGAATCTCAGATACGATACTTCAACGATTTAGATGAAATTCAAGTAGAATATGTAGAGGTCTCGGGACTCTCGGGGCCCAAAAATCGATTCAGCTCGGTTCCATTTTAAGAAACCCCATTTTCGTACAGTTTTTAATTTAGGGTATAAAAGTGGGGCAAGTCATCAAGTTAAAAGTACTATTTGTAATACAATATAACAGAATCGACAAAAAAATCCAGTTTTTTACACTGCTTACTTCATCATCATCATTTCAGCCGCATAACGTCTACTGTTGAACATAGGCCTCTCCCAAGGATTTCCTAAATGACCGATCTAGAGCGGCTTGCATCCAGCGCCTTCCAGTGACCTTGTTCAGGTCGCCAGACCACCTTGTGGGTGGGTGTCCTACGCTTCGCTTACCCGTACGCGGTCGCCATTCAAGAACCTTTTTGACTACGACACGTACTGCTTACTTGTACAAACCAAAAATAAACTTACGTCTAACCAAATAAAAAAAAAAGATTTCGTTAAAACCCACAGGTTGTAAAAACTCATTTGAAATGCCTGTAAAGGCAGGTAGAGAGTCTACACAAGTAGTAGTGTATGATTACTTGGTCCGGGAACAAAGCCTGCTTGCTGTCTTTGTAAGCGGAGTGCACATTTCAGCCCGCGATGACAATGTTGTACTTGTAGACCAGCGAACTTCAATACTATGGAAGAATCACACTAATATTATAAAAGCGAAAGTTTGTGAGTGTGTGTGTATGTTTGTTACTTCATCACGCGCAAACGGCTGGACCAATTTTGATATGCAGGAAGCTGACGCCCTGGATTAACACATAGGCTACGTTAGGCGCGGGTAACACCGCGGGGCGCAGCTAGTAGTCAATCATTTTTTTTTAAACGAAAAACAGACTTCTACCCCAAACTACACAATCTATTTCGATAAAATTTGTATGGTGGTCCCATAGAAAGCCAAATATGCCTATTCAAGACAGGTTAGATAAAATAAACTTTCTATATTGCACCAAATAAGTACAACAATAATCAAAAGAACATTTAAAATATAGGGCTTATCACTTAAGCGATACCAACAGCTTTACGTGCCTACCTGCATGCCGCAATTAACCTTACTTCACGGCAATTTCTGGACCAATCAATAGCTGCTATATAAGACTGCGTCATAGTGGACTTTCAGACGTCACAGCTGACTGCTGGTGCTGCCCCATGCGACAGACATTTCACAAAAAGTAGAGCCGTTTCTCGCGATGATAATATTTGAAGTTACTTCATCCATAGCATAGCAGTTCGCTATTTCGGAGTCATTTCTGATGTAACATTATGTAGAGTACGAGTAAAAGCAAAAAAACACTACAATTTGTTTGGTACAATATAGTATCTATAAATTAACAAAGCTTACTGAGCCGGCATAGGTTTTCTTTCAAATTCAGAACAAACTCGTAAACTACTATCACTATTTGTTAAATTTTTCAAGCTAACGGTTTTTCTTTTAGAAAACGCTATACACGAACAAGTATCAATAATTTGTTTTATATCTCGAAAAGTTGTCTTTGCAAAGCATTATAGGTTTAAAAAGTCCTTTCTCATGATACCTCTTACTATATAATTTGTTTTAGTGTGTACCCTGAATGTGAATGCCAACTTTGAGTTTATGCCACTAAAAACGTTTAAAAACTAATTATCTATTGAATTTGTATGAAATTTCTTTTTCCGAGTACATTTTCTAAGTTGATCGCCTATAACTTTTTAATTTGTATACCCTACTTATCTCTGATAGTTTTCCTTTAAACTACATTATATATACTATAGCTGTGAATTTTTTCACGTGGCCATATATAACCGTTTAGCAGATAGGGGGGGGGACACTTGCCTCCAACAAAAATTTTCACTTTAAACCCAAATGTTTGTCGAGAAAAAAAATATTGACTACCTCTTTACTTGTATGGCAGCTAACCAAAAAAAAATATTTTTCCAGATTTTATTTTACGACTTTTTCGCCATGATTAATATACTATCCATGCCAAATTACAGCTTTCTAGTACTTGTAGTTTCTGAGTAGGACCGCAGACAAACAGACAGACAGACAGACATGGCGAAACTATAAGGGTTCCTTGTTTACTACGGAACCCTAAAAATGACAGCTTTCTACTAACAATCTTCAGGCAGAAAAACCGACACTATTAAAGATCCGTTAAGGGACTTCGAAACTCTAAAAATGCTAACCAGTTTTTATGATTGTGTTCTGCAAACAAATTGATATGGAAATTCAAATAAAGTGCATATTTTTACATGCGTATTAATTTTTACATGAAACCAATCACTAGCAACAATGTTTTACAATCAAACATTTTGGTTTACCATTGTAAAAAGTAAAATATTTATTCATTTTGGTCTCTAAAGTTTCAATTGACTAATAAAAAACAGCGAGCATTTTGCTTGGATATCGTAATTGAATTTTTAAACATGTATGCATGATAAAAAACCCTTAAACATTTTCTCAGTTTACCTATACTTTTTAATAGCCTAAAGTTGTGTCCCACTGCTGGGCAAAGACCTCAAAGATAAATAAATAATAATTGCTAAGGATAGAGAAGATAAAGAAGAGAAGGGGCGGCCTTTGCCCAGCTGTGGGACACGGCAATAGGCTATTACTTATAGTTGCATACTAAAAAAGATCGACTACTTATAGCGTCGTTTCCTTTATTCTGCTTCTAAAAACATAGATGCACTATCACGTCTCTATCCCTTTGACGGTCACCTGGTGTTTGACAAATGATTAAAAACCTATTGTCTGCAAAGCTGGCAGTTAAGGTGTAGGTAAAGAGAACGAGCCGTAAGGTCTAAAGACCACGTTCAGCGTATTGCGATGGGCGTGAAGGTGGTAAAAAGAAATCAAAATGGTGACGTCGCATCGCGTGTAAAAACATGATTCAGATTCCCGCCCATTCTATCGACCGGTTTTTACGGTCTGCGCAAAAAGAGAAGAAGGTGGTGCATATTATATACCACTGTCTTTGTCTGTGACACATTCTTCTCCATCCACTGGTTGTCTGGAACAGATCACTTTAAGCTATAAGACCGGCTGTTCTCATTTAATGTAAAATTATTTTTTTATGAAGCCGATCGAGGGAATGGGCAAAAATGCGAATCATTTAAACAGGCGATGCGGCTAGCAACCCATTACTGTATTAATTGCTTTTCCATCTTCTCGCCCACCATGACGCTAAAACTGGCTTTTGGGTCTTGCGGCCCTGCATAGAACCGCAAGACCAAAAATGCTCTGTCTGCCCCATCAGGGAAAAAGACGTGATAGTATGTTATTTTTTTGTGTTACATTTTTCTTTTTGGTGTAAAATAATGAATGAGTCTATCTTTAAGTATTTTTGCTTTTCTTCCAGATCGGCATGGAAGAACGTCCTTTTTTTATACTATCCATCTTTACTTGGTAAGTAATATCAAGCTCAATTTGATTTTACCTAAACGTTAATTGAACCTGTGGCATAAATGCTTCTTACCCGCTCAACTATAACCACTTCATCAGCATAGTCTAGAATAATTGAATAACAAGTAGCCAATTTACCAGTAATCTCCAATCAAATTGTAGCCGAAGCCTGGCGATCATTTAGGCTTCAAATTAATTCATGCTCCCCCACTTAGAAATATCTAGAGTACAAAAGAATATATCTACTTATTTCAAAATGCGAAAATATTTAAAAGGAACTTGGACACATAAGTTTGTTAACCAGATTGTCTGCTTGAGATTTTTTCAAACCGATTTTTAATTGTATCAATTGGTTAAACTTAGGTTTCGAATTTCAGGATAGACAGAGTTTTATCACTTCTTCTTAGAATTAAATTTGGTTAAACAAACACGCTATTTGTTTCTTTTTTATAAAAGAATAAGGAATAGGTAAGGTTCAAATAATGCATAAAATAACTGCCGCGTAAATTTAATGTTAACCTCATGGATGTGGGAGTGCTAAATAGTATACTTGCCACTCCCGCATCTGAGGCATTAAGAACAATTTATAAAATATTTAAATTATTAATTAGTAGTAGATGATTTTTTTGCTAAGATGCACCTTCGAGGGTGACATATTCTTCTTAGATAAAACCCTCTTTTAAATAAAGTTTAAAAAAAACTGCCGCATCTGTTATTATCTTTAAATTCATCTCAACTCAGCATACCGTTTTCGTCGTCACAATTAAGAAGTTTATTCTTAAATGGGACGGGAATCAAATTAGGCGAGTTCCATCATATAAATAATTTAGACAAGCCTCGTTTACTCGTTTCGGAATGGCCTGATAGAAATAATGAAAGGGTTTGGGTCATGTCTTTAAACCTCATAGGGCAGACAGAACATTTTGTCAGACAGTCTAGGGCCACAGGACTCAGTACCACTTTCTCGTGATGGTAGGTGAGAAGGAATCAAAATCGTGATGGGTTGCTAGCTGCATCGCCTACTTACAAGGTTCTCATTTTCAACAAAACCCTTGATCGACGCTGCTGATTGTCTAAGAAAAAAGTTTAGACTTTTCTCCCAGACCAGCGTGGTAGACAAAAATTTGCCAAGTCAGTCAATAAATGTTCAGGGTTATCTCTAGTGGTCATCGGTCACTGTCTGTGACATTGGCCGTTACCTAAAACCACGTCAGAGGCCTTTAAGGCGGTTAAAAAACTCTGACACTAGTGTTAGTCACGAACACACACGATAAGAAGAAGAAGTGGTCATCAACTCATCGTGCCAGGCTATCACACTAGAGGTCCCGAGAGGAGAGAACACATTAGAGATTGACCTGGATCTTGGATTTTTATCCATATTTATAAACCAGTCCCATACCACAAGTCTCGAACCTACTTTGGGACTCACTCAACCTATGTGAATTGTCCGTATATATTTTTGAAGTAAAAACTTCTGAACTTCTGAAGGACATGCACGGAAAGCATTTTTTGAGATGGGAAAAAACCACTGAACTCGCGACACTGTCCGACGCAAAGTTTTCACTTCTGTCGACATTCCCGGAGTGCTGCTTTTTTATTTATTTATTTAAGGTTTCATGCAAGATTCCAAAACCACGTTTAATATGAATTTATAAAACTACAACCAATTACACGTTAGATTTTAATTTCATGATGTATTTATTACTAGCTGTGCCCGCGGGCTTCGCTCGCCGTTGGAATTCCGGATAAATAGTACCCTATGTCCTTTCCCGAGTCTCAAACTATATCCATACCAAATTTCATCCAAATCGGTTCAGTAGTTAAAGCGTGAACAGGTAACAAACAAACAAATATACAAACTCACTTTCGCATTTATAATATTAGTAGGAAGTAGGATAGTAGGATAGGATAGTAGGATTATTAGGTTTGTATGATATTTATACTAAATTAAACCTTATTTTTAACCTTTATTTAGTATAGATTTATTCTATAGTTTAGTTTTTAGTTTAGTTTAGTTTTATTTAACTGTTCTTGTATTACTAAACTATTGTTAAACGTTAATATATGTGCCTACATCCTTGTCTATTTTTCCGTTATTTTGTATGTTAAATATAATCCATTACACGAATGAACTCTCATAAGAACATAATATATCAACTCAAGGACTACACTTTTAGGCACTTGCTTCTATTAGTATTTTTGTAATAAATCATCAACTACGTATTTCTTTTTGCGCTATAAATAATTTTCTCACTCGACTTCAATACAATGTTACATACGTTTATTTTGAGAATATTAAGATAATGGATAAACAGAGTCAGGCACTGACGCCCACCAACATAGATCACCTGACCAAGAGCAATTAAATAGAAAATTTTGTTAACTGTATTGTGAGACATTTGATATAAAAAAGCTTGTTGTAAAAATCGCAATTTTTTAAATAAATCCTACTAATATTTTATAACGCGAAAGTTTGGAAGTATGGATGGATGGATGTTTGTTACTGTTTCACGTAAAAACTACTTAATGTATTTTAATGAAACTTTACAATTATATAGTTATACATCAGAATAATACATTATGCTACAATTTATAAAGATATTGTGTGATAATCCTGCGCAGACGAAGTCACGGGCACCAACTAGTTTAGTATTAAAAATTTTAAAGTTATTCAAGAAGAGATACAGGCATTTGATCGTTCCTTCCTCTTATCTCCGAAATTAAAAACATTACCCCTAATGTAAAGATTTCGTTCTTTATTGATTACCCTCCTTACGCGTGTTTAACTCGCACTACTTGACGATAACGCTAAAGTTTTCTTCATTTTCGTATGTTTCCAGATCAACAACAGAGAAATTGATCACATTGATCTAAAACAAATATTCCTGACAACTCCAAAAGTACAGTCGACATACACCAAAGAACTGCCTATTTAGCCCCAAAATTAAATGTACGGTTAACAAAAGCGACATACAGCTTCAAACGGAACACTTTTGTGTTCAATGGCCTTTATTCCCGCGCTCTAAGGGACTTTTAAAAAGGAGTCCACGTTTAAAAGTCAACAAATAACCACCAACCTTCCAGAATTGAATGGGTTATACTTGAAAAGGTTTACATTATGCTTTAATTTGCTTAATGCGTTATTTGTTGTTTATTCAATGCAACTGCAGTAATACCGGTGCGGATGTGTTTATTAATTACGTTAATGCAAATATATGTATGTGTGGATGTAAAAAACTGCATCATATTACCATACTAAAACGAAACAAAGGGTTGGGAAACTCACACAATTGAATTTTTTCTCGTTTATGCACACGGAATTCAAATGAAGTGCGATACTATTAATATGGAATTCTTTAAGCACACATTTTGTTACAGCAATTTCATATTATTTATTATCATGATATGGATTGTAAGCATTTGCTAAGAACTTATAAAGCCATAGTGAAATAAGTATTACCTACAAATACTTTTTTTAAACTTTTTTTTCCACAAGCGGTTATTGTGAGGTAAAGTACTTACAAAGTGTTGACAAACTAGATGAGATTCATATAGACACTTGCCAGCTCAATCGTCAGACCAGCTCCATACACCATCATTATATTACATTGTCTCGAGATATACGTATGCGTGCAAAATTTCAGCTCAATCGGAAACAGGGAAGTGGGTCAAATTTTCTTGCACGATTTGATTACAGACAAACAGACAACGGGACAGGTAAAATGAAATAAAACCTTGTAAAAATAAATTTCATTTTTTTGATCGTAGGTTTATATCAAAAAGAAGTGAACCAGTGGTGGACATTGAAAGGAAATTATTTATGAATTTAGCTTTTTCTAATTATTAAAAGCAATTGAAATCATCGGAGGTATTTATAACAGGATTGACACATATTTTATTAATTGAACTGGCCGTAGCTACTAAAATAATATTTTGTGTTACTTATATATCATAGAAGCCATCTTCTTTTGTAAAATTTATATAGGTACGGTAGCTTTACACATTGTAAATGCTAAACATATGTTTGATATATGGCTAGGTACATTTACTTATTTGTTAAACTTTAATATAATACTTAGTTATTTTATTGGCTTTTTGGTTTTTGGATATATGCAAGAATAGACGTAACTAAAGACTTATATCTTAGATTAAGCGCTCTTACAGACCAGCGACAATATGCCTGCGGCACCTGCTGGCGACTGTCGCCGACCGTCGCTGGTCTTCGCTACCACCAGACACGCGTTGCCGTGACTCGTGGTATCCCAGAGGATTCTAATCGTACAAAGACTGACAAAGTCACAATTCTGAGTATGTAATCTACTTAAGTAACAGAAACAAAAGGGAAATATTATCACTCGAAACAATTAGTGAGAATCTGAGAAACGAAGTGAAACTTTAACAATGACACAAGAGTATAGTTGACAGCGTTCTTAGAACTTGTATTTTAATTAATAAGAAACTCACGTCTTCACCGCGACGTGATCTCCCATTACCAGTTGCGAAGTTGCTTGAATAAACAAGGGGATAGACGAAGAGCTAAGAGTAACATTTCATCTTTGGAAATATATATTTATTTTATATTTAAGACGAATAAACTTCTTTGGCTTGCCGTTTGAATATCTCTACATCTTAGACAATGGCAACAAGCGTGCAGGGAAATAATTGACAATATGTGACTTTAGAACTAATTAATGAGAAACTCCCGTCTTCACCGCGAAAACTTCTCCAAAGATATAACGCATTTTAAATGTTAAACTTTGCAGCCCCTTATGAATGCAAGTATAATATTAAGGGTGATTTGACACATATTAAGAATATGTGTCAAATTACACTTAATAAAAGTTTGACACATATTAAGAATATGTGTCAAACTTTTATTTGAAACAATAAGAAACGCACATTTTACCGCGACGTCATCATCATCATCATCAGGTCTTTTTAGTCTCCACTGCAGGAGCACGACCCTCTCTGTACTACTAGAGCCTTACTTGGCCAGAGCAGTCAGAGGACTTGGCCTGCACTCTCCACGCTGGCCAGACGTGTTGGAGAGGTCCTTTTGATGTTTATAAGCTTTGTTTAGCTTGTATTTCCTAAGTCGCCTCCTACGACTTCCACGGGAAGACAAGGAGTGGTCCTATTCTACTCTCCCGGAAACCACACGGCATAACCGCGACGTGATGTCTCATTATAAGTCACCAAGTTATTGAAGTATACAAAGGAATTTAAGAGAAGAGCAAGTCACATTTCAAGCAATATATTTGTCGCTGTCTTCCACACCTCCCGGTGATTTGACTAGAAGTCTTATATCTCGACATCAAATATTCTTATTTGGCTTTTACTTTATTTGATGTTGAAATTCAAGTTATAAGTATCAAATGCAATGATTATGAACTTTAAAAATATCTTTGAGCCAAAGAAACGAACTCTTTGAAATAGTTTTAACTAAAACAAACTTTAAAAAATATTTCATAAAATCTCAATCCTGCTTAGTATTTGTGTAGGCATATGAATAGGTAGTAAATAATTTTATCACCATTGGACTTTTACCAACAAAATAGGACCATTGTTCTTTGTTAAAAAGAAAAGCTGTTAACGTTAAAAACACGTAATATTACTTTGTCTCCAGCTCTCCGTCTATCTTGTAGATACAAAGGAAATAAACAGTAGATTATACTCGTTACATTACGGTTTTAAATTGTCAAAGTTACGTACTTGGCAGAAGTTTTGTTATTTACACCTACTCGAGTTAATTTTAATAATTCCGACTCCGCGCGGCGGTTTGTAGTCGACATCTCCAACTTTGAGCACAGGTATTCACAATGTGAATACGGTAATGAATACAGATGTCTTCCAAGAGAATTGTGTGAATTTCGAATTTCTGTTTTATTGTAACAACTGGATGTTATCGATTCTGCAAAGTTCGTTGTAACACACAGGATTATTTACCGCTGGTGTGGTGTATAATATATAAAACTAGCTGTGCCCGTGGGCTTTGCTCCTCTATGTCCTTCCCTGAAAACTATATTACTCAGTTCTAAATCCTTACTTCCTTACTAATATTATAAATGCGAAAATGAGTTTGTATATTTTTTTGTTTGTTACCACTTCAAGCTTCAACCACTGAACTTGTTTAGATGAAATTTGATATGGATATAGTTTGATACCCAGGGAAGGACATAGAATTATTCTATATATTTTATTCTATATATATTTTATTTTTTTATATAGGTATTGTATATTTTTTTGTTTGTTACCCAGGGAAGGACATAGAAATATTCTATGTCCTTCCCTGGGTCATATCAAACTATATCCATATCAAATTTCATCTAAACAGTTTTGTATAAAGATGGGAGTAGCTTGCGTCTTTGCCTATGTCGCATAACAGTAAATACATGAGAATAAAACCAAATGCATGCAAATAAGTCTAATGATGATATAGTGGAAGGGACATACCCGAAATAAATCGACCCACGGGCTATACTTACTATAATATAATGACAACAAATAAAAAATAAAAAAACGACATTCCCATACAAATTGCCCGGGCGCACTTTCGTATGGAAATGGCGAAATTTTTGTTGAGTCATTGACTGTTATTTTAATTTCATTATACTTTAGTGACAATTATCGAAATATGAAAAATATTTTTTTTCCATTAAAACTCGTATCAAAAAATTTTTTTCATATTTCAGTATATAATCCTTAGGGAAAGTAGTTTCAGTATATTTTGTCAGACCCTATAAAAAAACTAATTACTAAGCTAAACAACCAACGATTAATGCTTTTGTTATAAATTTCAAACAACGTACTCCACGTGTTCAATAAAGGCTTGTGTTTTTCGAGACAAATGCACAGTTACATCTACAAATTTCTTTATTAAAACTAAGTCGCTAATGATCTAGACTAAGAGGGGGCCGTATGCAACCCTATCTCATCGAGTAGCAAAATTTGACATATGTAGGGTGTTGCATATTAAAAAGATGTCTTAATGTACAGGGTTGCCTAGGCATAACCTGTAAAAGTTGTACGTATACATGTAAGCGAAAATAAAGAAATATATATATAATGTAATTGTATAATAATGATGAGGTAGGGTTGAATACGACCCCCTCTTAGTCTAATCCCCTGATATAATTAAATTCGATAACCTCTGTGATCTTGGTAGATATTATGCAATATACAATAAGACGCACAACTTGCGTTACAAAATTAATTAAATAATAAATTAAAGTCAGCTTTGGGTAGTAATAGCAATGAATCGTTTCACTGAATCCAGGCTTTTGCCTTTATCTAACTTACATTCACTTGGATAAGCTTATGAAATCTACTCTTACCAACTATCAAAGGTAAATGCTAACACAGAAGATTTATATGGAACATGAATATAATGTTTTTGTTTTATTATTGTAACTGTTATTTTTTGTTGAAAATTTATTGTTATAATTGTTTTTTTACTTTGTGTTACCAAAATATTTTAAGTATACAAAGCCAACATTCAAAAACGAAAATACATAATTGTTATTTTTAATTCATATTTCCTTTAATATTTTCCTTTGGGAAAGTTGTTTAGTAGCATGAAATGAATTCAGCCAAAAATATCTTGTTAGAATCTGTTTATATTTGTATTTTTAAATTATTTTACACGTTATTTATCACCGAAATTGTTTTATAACTGACGTTAATTTAATTGCGCGTTTTGGACCGGGAAGCATTGTCTTTCTTTTTCATTTTTCAGTCTCAAAGATTATAAAGATTGGAACTACGCCAATGCGGACGGACAAGATAGACATTCTTTGAAATATTATCTTTTGTTCTAAAAATGTGTTACAAATGCAATATGTTTTTGAAGAATAAAGCTAAAAAAGAACTAACTGCATCGAATCCGAATTGGGACTGCGTGTATCAATTTCATTTTAAGAATGTATTACAAAAACTAAGGATTAGATACCCACTTCAATAATTTTTTAAACACGACTTTCTTGCTAAGGATTTTTTTTATAATTATCATTGTGGTACGGAACCTCAACAACAAACTGTGTCTAACCTATATAAAAGTCAGAAAAGGTCAAGATTTCTTTAAAAGTTTTGCTACACAACAAACGAACTCTAATGAAATAAAACACGTATGTTATTGAGCTTATTAACGCCTACTTGTTTCAGGGGACATGTTTTTGAAACGAGGAGTCAAACAAAGATATATTTGCAAGCGTTTTGTTTTAATTGGTCCTACACGAAGGATTTGCACAAAGTGACGATTTGACCCGTAAAAAAATTGTAATATCAAACAAACCTTCGTCTCAGCCACAAAAGTCAATACAATTCCATGGTCTCAGCTGTCATTAATAAAAATGATTTTTTTTTAAACCCATAGACAATCTGTAACTTTTCTTAAGAAATAATAATATATTTTGATGAAGTTGTGGTGTTTCAAAAATGTGGCAAAATAGTATTTCGTGACTTGGAAGGCAAGGATGTTTTATAAAACTGCACATTTTAACCGCGTTCAAAAATAGGGTACTAGTTGTGAGTTCGTTTCACTTGCCGAGTTAAGCTTTTAGTGCCTGGAACTGGTTTCAGCCAGTTTTCCAATTATTTCACTATTTACGCCCGCTTGGCTGGAATTAAATTGAAATTCGAAAACAAAGGTGATAAGGGTCTTATTATATCATTTGATATTTTATTATTGAATATTTAATTCTTTATTTCTTTTGTGCTAGTCTGCGAGAAAAATCTTACAATATATCAGTTGCTTCTTTTCCGTAGAAGCCGATGGAGTGACTGGATGCAAATGCGAATCATATTAATAGGCGATGTGGCTAGCAACCTATCACTTTTTGATTCCTTTTTCCACCTGCTCGCCCAACATCACGCTAAAAGTGGCCTTTGATTCTAGCGGACCTAGGCACTATCTGCTTAGAGCAGCAAGATCCAAATGCTCTGTCTGCCGTTAGGAATAAAGACATGATACTATGTTTGTATATGTATCTTTTCAGCCGCGTTTCTACTGTGCAAGTAATTGTACGCAAGTACCCGCATGCAATTTGCAGCTTGCTTGCATGTTTACGTTTCCATTACTCAAGCTGCATGCAACTTGCACCTTGCATACAGGTAAGTTGCATAATAGAAACGCGCCTTTAAGCTGTAAATCTAAAATAAGCGGCCAAGTGCGAGTCGGACTCGCCCATGAAGGGTTCCGTAGTAGCAAATAACATAATATAAAAGTCTTGTAGTTGTTTTTTTTTTAAATTTTATATTTGAATTGATTGAATGAAAGGTAAATTGCCGTTTATGATTTATGACGTATTAAAAAAAAACTACTTACTAGATATCGTTCAAACCAATTTTCGCTGGTAGTTTTTATGGTAATGAACATCATGTATTTTTTTTAGTTTTCTAATTTCTTTATTTTAGAAGTTACGGGGGGGGACACACACTTTTTTCCACTTTGGAAGTGTCTCCCGCGCAAAGTATTCGGTTTAGAAAAAAATGATATTAGAAACCTCAATATCATTTTTGTAGACCTATCCATAGATACCCCACACGTATGGGGTTGATGAAAAATATTTTTTTGAGTTTCAGTTCTAAGTAAGGGGAACCCCCAAAATTTATTGTTTTTTTTCTATTTTTGTGTCAAAACCTTAATGCGGTTCACAAATTACATCTACTTAACAAGTTTCAACAGTATAGGTCTTATAGTTTCTGAAAAAAGTGGCTGTGACATACGGACGGACAGACAGACAGACAGACAGACATGACGAATCTATAAGGGTTCCGTTTTTGCCATTTGGCTACGGAACCCTAAAAACGAGCTACTTGGCTCTTCAGATTACAGCTTTGTTCTCTTCTCATGCCAGTGTGTTTGTGCGTTTACCACTGTACAACGTGGAAGGGACCAATCGGCCTTTCCTTGCTAATGTGTGCAGCCGCCCGGGCATTTGTACGGGAATTCAGAAATATTCTGAATTCCCATACAAATTGACTTTTGTTAGTTTATAATCATTATGTTATAGTGATTTATTACGGGTATGTTCCTTCCACATTGTATATTTTATTTGATCTGAGGTTGTATATACACTTTTATACCTGATTAAAACTTCATACTTACATAATACTTATGTTATGCCAACACCAAGTAGAACATACCTGTGAAAGATAAAATAATTTATTAATGACAGATGTCATTTTTCATTTAGTATGGGTTTATCTTAAAGTTTTAGTTTTATTTTTTTGTTCCTGATAAACACAAGTTTATTTGACAAGCGAATTAAAAAGCCCCCGACATTGAAGAACGGCGTGAAAAATCCCAACTTTTAACAACTTTGTAATGACTGAACCGATTTTCATGAAACATAAAGGCCTACGCAGACGAGGGATTTTTGTCCCCGGACTTTTTGGTGCGCTAAAATAGATCGCTTACAACTGTATCAAGTAACGCAAACGAGGGATGAAAAGTACCGCGTACAAAAAGTTCTCCGAATAACCGAGGACATGCAGGGAGCGGACCCGACAAAAGTACGGAAAAAAATAGAACTTGTGTGACTAGGCGAAGCAACGCACATGGCGGACTTTAGTCCGCGTTCTGTGCTGTATTGAGTGACGTACGAGTTCGCGGTAAATCCGCGGCGGACTTTTTATTTGCGGAGCGTACTTTTTTCTCCGCTGCGGAGAAAACTCCGTCGTCTGCGCAGGCTATTACTAAAACTAACTGCAAGGAAACTTACTTTCACGTAAAAAAACCACATTGTTTTTTTGTTTTTGTTTGTTTGTTAAATCTTCATTGTACATAAACACAAGACACAAAAATACAAGTTAGAAGTAGAAAACAGTACAAAGGCGGACTTATCCCAGATAGGGATCGCTTCCAGTCTTGTTCTATTTCCAAAAAAGTTTTAGATTTTTCCAAAATGTTAAGCCCTTCAAATTCCGCGTCTTTTGAGCCTTCATACGTCCTCTTGGCCCTAAACCTCAGGGTGTCACGGGCAAGTCGCACATTCAGCAAAAATGGGGGCCAGCTGTAGCGAACGAAAAAATATTGAGCTAGCCCCAAAGTAAGTTCGAGACTTGTGCTACGAGATACTAACTCAACTATACTTATTTTATAACAAATAGGTACATATATAGATAAACATCTAAGACCCAGGACAATTTGTAAAAGACCATTTTACAACTTGCCCTGACCAGGGATCGAACCCAGAATCTCTGGGTGGCGGACTAACATAGTGACCACTACGCCACGGAGGTCTTAAATTTTATTTAAAAATATAAAACTGAAATAAGAACCTCCTTGATGTTTAAAAAGGGTGGAGATAATCTGCGCACTAGTAATTTGTGGAGTGTGTGAAAAATCAGGGCGTGAATGGCAAGCACTTGCTTTATTTCTTGTTTTATTTTATGGCGCCGTTGATGCCTTTCTTCTAACTTTCTTAGTAGAAGATGGTTTACGACCCTTGAGTTAGAATGTTGCTTTGCTGGTCTGGGAGTAATCATACAATTTATCAGTTGATTCTTCTCGTCTAGTTATCTTTAAGAGAAAATTAAGACTTTATATCTGTGTATTCATAAATATACCGAGATACATTATAGTATATTTATAATATTCTGCATTTTTTTAATATTATGCTGCCAATAAAAAATGTAATGCCTGTTTACTTAATAAGAAGTGAAAACTTTAGAAACTACAATCGAAAGCATTGTATATAGATAAGTATTAATATACAACATACAAGAATATTTATTATAAATCCGATAGCTAGGCATTCCCGATCTGATCATATTTTTATTTTCACGACATGCGCCTAAATAAAAGCATTATTGTGTATTTGATCCGAATAAAATAGTAATTTGCTCCCATGGGATTTATTGAGGATCAGATTAATTACAAAGCGAATAATACTAAAGATCGTCGTCTCGTCTGACAGATTTGTAACAATGGCAGCGCAATTAATTACACTTTGCAACTTTATGACCGCGATAAGAACTCTACTCTCCCTTGGGAGCGATTTATGAAGATATAAGTGGGTAGTTGTGAATTATCGTCTAGATCGTGAGAATGAAGATAAAGGTTAATAGATAATTTGTCTATTAACTGTCTAAGAAGGTGCTATTTGGTATAAATGTGCCCTATTTTTGTTGCACAAATAAAGCTATCGAAATATCGTCGTTAATGTTGTGACTACAAGTATATAAAAATATACAATAGGTATGGTATAATAAAACAAGGTATTCTCAGCTGATGACGTAGGTGGGACATGAATACGTCATCAGTTTGATGTGTTGCCACTGTGTGAAATTGAATTACACGAGCGTAATGCATTTTTAAATTTTATATATTAATTTCGATTTAATAATCCATTATATCAATTTATAAAATATTGAATTGATGAATCACGCGAGATACTAAATAGCTAAGTTACTTAATATTTTATTTAATATTCATTAACTTATTGAGAAAGTCGTTAAATTTACTGAAAAGAACAATAGTGGCAACACTTATCGTGACGTAGTCAAATTCCATCTCGGAAAGAGAATACCTTGTCTATTATACCATGAATAGGGATATTGACTAATACAAAAAAGAAATATTTGTACTAATAAAAAAATAGTGTCAGTGAAAAGTTGCAACATAATATCACTTTAATTAATTTTAGAAGAATGGCGTGGATAAAAGAAGCATTATGGCCAACAGTGGGTTCCTGAGAGCTGTAGATGGTAATGATGTTAATCACATTTTGAACGTAATTTTTAATCCCCGATATAAAAGAGGGGCGTTAAACGTTTGACGCCATTGCCTGTCTGTCTATGACTTAGTACCTCCCGAACGAATAGGCCGATTTCAGATTTCTTACCTGTATTTAATGACAATCTGTTTAGCCATTAAAAAGTTATTGGGAGTTAATGCTTGAAAGTCTGTGTTTTTCAATTTACCTGAAAAATTATAGGTGGCGCTACCGATATCAATTCTACTTAACATCGGTTTATACATGCAGTTCCTCCACTCATCAATAGATGGCACTGCCTAGGATTTTTTAATTTGCCCGACAAATAAACTTGATAATTATTCATGCAGAAACACTGATATCAAAAGCGCTGTTTGACTCCAAGAAACTATGACGTCACAGTCCAATATATTATACAAATCCCATACAAAATGTTTGCTTTGAACTTAAGAAAAAAGTACTTAGGTATCTGATTTGTCTTATTGACAAAATATTTTAAATCACCAAATTTTGTTGACGATTAATAAAGGAACCTGTGGAAACAAGACATACTGCACCAACTCCAATTAAAATGGAATAAAATAAGATTTAATTATTTTTTTAAATCTCTTTATATCAACAATCAAGCAAGTATCTCGTGATCGTACTAGTTATAAATAAATAAATAAATATATAGGGACAAATTACACTGATTGAGGTAGCCCCATAGTAAGTTCGAGACTTGTGTTATGGGATACTAACTCAACGATACTATATTTTATAACAAATACATATATAGATAAACATCCAAGAGCCACAATTTGAAAAAGGCCAGTTTACAATTTGCCCTGACCGGGAATCGAACCCGGGACCTCTGGGTAGCGGACTATCATGGCGACCACTACGCCACGGAGGTCGTCGATTATCGTCGTTATGAACCGGGATCGAAGGTTTGACGTGCCTTGATCATTTTATAACTTCTTTCTTATTCATTAAACGAAAAATCGCGTGAAAAGACTGCCTGGTTTCGTAGTAATCTTTCATCATCATCAGGTCTTTTTAATCTCCACTGCAGAAGCACGACCCTCTCTGTACTTCCAGAGCCATACTTGGCCAGAGCAGCCAGAGGATTTGGCGAACGTTCTCCACGCTGGCCAGACGGGTTAGAGACGTCCTATTAATTTTTATAAGCTTTGTCTAGCTTGTATTTCCTAAGTCGCCTTCTACGACATCCACGGGAACACTTGGAGCGGTCCTATTCTACTCTGCCGGAAACCACAAGGCGACAAGTAAGTAATCTTTTACTGTATAATTTTAATTTTTTAATTTAAAGTTGACAATGAAACAAAACTCTTTGCTATATGATACCCTCTAAACCTAGCCAGTTACTTCCAAAGCGGCCCAAATACGTATTAGGATTCTATGAAAACACGTCCATCGATTTTCAGTAGATTGACAAAGAAACAGCTTCATTTTGTGACCGGAATAGGTAATGCGACTTTAGAAGTTTCCGCGCAGCTTTGAATACGTAGCACAGATGAACATACTAACATATGGATATTTGCATATTTAGCGTGGTGTATATGATCAAAATAGTGATGCGTTGCTAGCCACTTCGTCTATTTTAGCCTATTGTCTCGAATGGCTTTTACGATCTGCACGGGAAGAGAAGCAACTGGTACATTTTAAGTTTTTTCTCTTTTCCCAGACCAGCATGGAAGGACCCTAGACCAGACTATTATATTAAAAGTGGCCTTTGAGTCTTGCGGCCCTGTGCCCTGTCCAGTAGAGCCGCAAGACCCAAAATGCTCTGTCTTTCATTCGGGAAAAAGTAAAGATTAAAGATGTTATTGTATGTATGTTCGTGTTTATTTATAGTGTCCTCAGCTTTGACCGTTTGCGAGATGTCAAAATTTCGTCCGAAATACGGAGGAACTAAGGTAAAGTAATATTGAGATTTGGATATTTAGAAACGTACGTCAGAGCTGAAGTTTATTTTTATACGAGTATTCCAGGCAAGTCATGGAAGCTGACTAAGGGAATAGGTTTCATCATAATTTTAAAAATTTGTCCGCAAAAGTGTGCGCAAACTTCGTCACAACTCACAAGATTACAGATATAAATTTGCACCAAGTTAAATATATTCATCAAAAGGTATTTAATTTTTCAAAGCTAAAATCCGAATATGGGATCATCTTGCAAGTATACCCATTCAACCAAAAAAGAATTTTCCAAATCGGTCTAGGCGTCTTTTAATAATCGGTGAACATCATGAAGTTAAGAGGGTCTAACTTCATTGTGAACATACAAAAAAAGATTGACGTATAGATAATCTCCTCTATTTTTGAATGTCGGTTTAAAAGCATTATTCATCCAATTTTTTTGCATATTGCATGTGCTGTGAACTGCTCTCGCTTCACAAGTTCACCTGCACAATTCAAATAAAATATCAATTATAAAATGTCTAAACCAAGCGCGGCCGCTCGATCAACCATAAATAAACGTATTGCAAAAAAATCCGATGGCCGTACCTTATTCTCTTTGTGCCTACGACTTCAGCCCCAATATTATCAGATATATAAATAGTCATGTCATGACTATTTTCCATTCGGCTCTGCGCGCAAAAAACGTAGTGTAGATACAAGCCGTGCGCAGAACGTAAAACTTCTATAGGCTTTGGGTTTTTTTTTTCCACATCCTATTAGTGCTATGGTAAAACTGGTAACTATTGACGTGTTGTATCGCTTCTTCAATGTGTCCAACCAATTACAGTTACACACTGAAATTCGGGTAAAAAAACAAAGAGTCAAAATTAAATGTTTGCGATAATGACACAAGTTACTCAAGCTACAGCGGGCACACACCTCGTAGTGTCGTAATGTTCGCTTTCGCTCCCGCGGGAGAGCTATGAAACGTGCGAAGGTTTTTTAAAGCAAAAATGTGATTTCTGTGTACACGCCAAGCTGACTGATGTTACATTTTATTCATAAGCCGAGATTCTACGGACGCAGTATGATGTCTTGCATTTTGACATTAAAAACAGTTTTGTGAAAGCTTCCATTTGGAAAATTTTAGTTGAAAACGAATTATAAGAGACATGCATGAACCTTTTAAAAGACGTTATCTACCATTGTTTATTTTCCTATGTGTTTTATATATCACTTAAGATAATACTTTCGATAAACTGACTTATTGTAAGTAGAAATTATTGAAGTGAAAACTTCTTTAGCGGCGTTGTGCACTTTTTTTGGAATGGGTAAAAAATCTTAAACTCGCGTCAGGACCACGTGTCCTGATCGAAAATTCGTAAGACGGCGCAGGGCGCTTGCGCGAATGTTCGTGTGTGTTTATGTTACGTTACGTTCGTGTGTGTAATGTGTCATGCTTGTGACATTTGTGACAGACTGTGGTTCAGAAAAGATTTGAAATATTTTATACTGATAATTAAAGCAATTCGTGCAAAATTATTCCCTAACCATTCCAAAATATCAAAAATGCACAACGTTAATATTCAAGCTTTCACTTCTGCCGGCACCCCCAGAGTGCAACCCGTCGTTTTTTTTTTACTATAATGCGCATAAGCATTGCTTTACTTCCGTTTTCTTGTCGAATGTGTTTCATAACGCAATGACTGACATTTAGAGATATAACAATCTTTATATAAACTCAAGATATTTTGCATCACCGGAAAAAAGTGGATAAATGTGAATAAGGTATTTATTCCAATTAAAAGAGTAAGAAATAAATAATTCAATTACTAATTAATATTTTAACTTTGTTTCAAAGAGATTGTAGGCGGAAAGACAGATTAGGTAGGTATTTTAGGCGTATTATTCTCTCATTACAGAGCCTCAAGTTTCCGCTTCAATTACAATGGCACGTCGTAAAGTTTGATGGACATATAATGATCGATTCGCGTCAACTTCCGGATGAAATTAGAAATTTTCGATTCGTCAGCGTGCGGATAATAGTCCCATTTGTTTTATGGTCCCAATAAAATATAGTAATTTTGCGGCACCGCTGGTAATGACGGAACTTGATTTTTAGTGCGTTTTTATGGGAAAATAAGGAAACAGAATAAGGTTCTTTATAGGAGCGGATTCCGTTTTTTAACAAAGTGTGGACCGAAGAGAGTCGGCGTAACAACCTTACATTATTTCTACCATCTCTGACTCATCCGCTAGTCTACATTTAACGTCTTTTATGAGGTAGCTTTTGTTAACAAATCTATTTTCCTACTTTTACTATTTTGCAGAAATTGATGAAAACGCCTTACATCAATCTCACTGATTTCGTTATTTTTTTCTGCCACCTAACTACACAGCTGTTACTAAACTTATGTCTTATGTAGACAGATTAGAATACGATTAATTTATCTTTTTTCTCCCTCGGGTGTCGTAAGAGGCGATTAAGGCAAAGAGTAGGTAAATAAAACCAAGTAATTATTTTAAAAAATATTCTTAAAACAAGCTTTTATCTAAAGACTCTCCTCAAGACGAATCGAACGAGCCCAAACTCGATGAAATTGCTTTTTTAATACAGACTCCTATGGCCATCCTCTGCCTCCATCATCAGATAGCTCCATGTCATTATAATATTGCATTGTCACGCGATATTTTAGCTTAATCGGAAACCGGGAAGTGGGTTTACAATATAACTTGCAAGATTTGATAATAGACAGAACGACAGACAACGGCACAGGTAAAACCAAATAAAAGCTTGTAAAAAGAGCGGGCAACGTTCTCCGTACAAAGACTTCATACTTAACACCTTCTGCGGTCACCAACCTGCCAACATGGTGATTATGGGCAAATTCATGGGAAAGCCTTTAGTTAAGCAGTGGAATAATATGCTGTAAAAAGAACTCTTACCTAGTTTGTTATTTTCTGCTGCCGCAGCAATATTATCAAAAGATGACGCTGCAATCGACGAGTGATGGAAAACGGCTCCGAGTTGACCAATCCCTTCTAGCGGCACCTGTTCACACTTCACGTATGATGCATAGATCAGTGATTCCTGAATCTATATTAGATGAATCCAGCGATCCGACTCATGACACTACCTCAAGTCTGCACTCACAGACCTTACTATCATTATCAGGTCTTTTTGTCTCCACTGCAGGAGCACAACCATCTCTGTACTACTAAAGTCATACATGGCTAGAGCAGCCAGAGGACTTGGCCTACCCTCTCCAAGCTGGCGCCGGGTTGGAAAGGTCTCATTAATGTTTATAAGCTTTGTTTAGCTTGTATTTTCTAAGTCGCCTTTTACGTCATCCACGGGAAGACTTGGAGTGGCCCTATTCTACTCTGCCGGAACCACACGGCAAACCTCAATATATAAGAGGAAATATTAGTATCTGGCACCGATTGATCTACATAATTGCTACAAACTTGGTACCAGACGCCAAAATCCAACGATATTGTCAGTCTTGCAGGAAAAATAGCAAAAATCCGTAAGCATGTCTCAAATTGGTATCCGGGATAAGTCCCCCGCGTGTGATAAGATCCCGTCTGATAAAGGAATTAAATTACTTGAGCGTGTTCGCAATTACAACGAGCCGATAGCTAGGGCTGTCGAAGTCGGGAATGGCATATAACTCCACATCATACGCGTAACTTATTAATCACTTCTTAATCCCTTAATACATAAAAAATTTAGTACACATTGTTATACCTACAACTGTCTGGAATCCCTGGCAGAGATTCACATCACCCAAAGGCCACTTTTAGCGTAATGGTGGTCACGTTGAAGGAAAAATCTTATAATGAATTTCTACCATGCGGGTTGGGAAAGAAGAAAAAATGTAGCCGTCTTAAATCGTTGTAAAACTAGAGCCAAATTGGTGGCATTTTCTTCACCAATTTACATGGTTTTAGGCAACTTGCTTGACCATAGATATGCTCATTAAAAGGAAATCAGAAATCTTAATTTGCCAGAATCTTTTAGTTTTCTCCGGTGCTGCTATACTAGTGGTTACAATCAAGAGATGAATGACGTCACTAAAATATTGTATATGTAAATGAAATAGTGTGGTTTCCTTAACAAGGTTTTTTAACCAACTTCCAAAAAGGAGATGGTTATCAATTCTTCGAGATCTCTTTTATTTTTTTATGTATGTAACCGATTTATTGGAAAATACATGGACCGATTTCAAAATGTTTTACTAGAGTATACTTTTCAGGTTTTCCCATAGAAATTTTATCCAAATTGTTTGTGCAGTTTGGAGATGAAGTCATTTTGAAGTTTTGAAAAATTATTGACACAGTGACGTCAAACGGTGTTCTATTTGTCTAAAGCCAGTATTTACGGTGCTGAAAATAACTATAATTTAAGATGAGAAGATAGCTAGAGTATCGACTATCCGTACTCCTGTCTCGGCCGAGTTAGGGGCAGTCTCCCCGTTTCCGCTCAATAAATTGTTATGTCTCCTAGGAGGGATGACTGAGTAAATTACAATTTAAAACGGTTGTACGGAAAGCAAATGCATCTTTAATGTCATCCTACTATCTTATATTATTTTAACGCCTTAACTTGACTATTTAACATACCTTTATATTGATGAAACATTATATTAAAGGATCTATCGTGAAGCAGTATATATTATCTACATCTTTTCAGAAAATGTTGGAAAAATATATTTTTGTCATTTTGAACTAAAAAATACCTACTTGACTGTCAATTTAATCAACATACTATAATTTAGAAATAAAAAAAGAAAGAAAAGAAAAATACTTTATTGTACAGGAGTTATTTTGTTTACATTTAATAATTGAAACTGGTTTTACACCAAATTAAATTAAGCCCCCTATTTCCAGTCTTGTTACTTTGTTTTACAATCATAACTATTAGTATTTCATTAAACAAATTAACAATACTACTTATAGATTACGTCATATTAAGGTAATCATTTTAATTTAAATACTTATATCTAGCTATGTTACGGCCACTGGCAACATTACGGTGCGATGCGATGCGATGCGACCATCTTGCGCGGACACGGATCATTGATTATCTTGTAAAATTAACCAAATAAATAATGTACAAACATTCAGCGCCTATTTAAAATCTACAGTCCACACAAACCCAGCAGCATCTGTTACTGTAAAATGGTTCTAGTTTAAATTATTTTTAAATAAGTACATCCCAAATTTTTTTTTCGCAACCTGGTTTAATATAACTTATCTAAGACGTAACCCTAGCCTGAGCTCGCCAGTTCGTGCCTTTCAATCGCATACGTAATTCGCTTGTTGCGCCCTGATCCCCTTGCGTCAGGCGACAAAATGACATTCCCGTAGACTAATAGGTGTTCACACTTTACTTCCTGATAAAGTCTCATCTTTACTTGGAGTCATTTCATGTTTCGTCGATCTCATATGTAATTCGCTTGTTACGCCCGGATTCTCTCGCGCCGGGAGACATAATGACATTCCCGGAGACTAATATTCACATTTACTCCCTGATAGTCTCATCCAAACTGGGAGTCATTAAAGTAAAAAATTAACAGCAATCATCAACTCTTTACTCCCTGATTAAGTCTCATCATAACTGGTAGTCATTTTGTGCTTTTCAATCACATGTGTAATTCGCTTGTTGCGCCCTGATTCTCTCGCGCCGGGCGACATAATGACATTCCGGGAGACTAATATTCACTCTTCACTCCCTGATAAAGTCTCATCATAACTGAGAGTAATTTCGTGCTTTTCCATCACATAATGTTATTCGCTTGTTGCGCCAGGTGACAATGACATTCTCAGAGGCTTATATTTACTCTTTACTTTCTAATAAAGTCTCATCAAAACTGAGAGATATTTTGTGCTTTTCTATCACATATATAATTCGCTTGTAGCTCCCGGATTCCCTCGCGCTAGGCGACATAATGACATTTCCGGAGACTAATAATCACTCTTAACTTTCTAAAGTCTCATCATAACTGAGAGTCTTCTGTGCTTTTCCATCACATAATTCGCTTTTGCGCCCTGATTCCTTCGCGCCGAGCGACACAATGATATTCACGAGACTAATATTCACACTTTACTCTCTGATAAAGTCTCATCTTTACTTGGAGTCATTTCGTGCATTTCCATCACATATGTAATTGTTGCGCCCGGATTCCCTCACGCGAGGCGACATATTGACATTCGAGGAAACTTATATTCACACTTTACTCACTTACAGTCTCATCTAAATTGGGAGCCATTAATGTTCGAAATCAATAGCAATCATTAACATGCATAACATGTCACTAATTAATAAAAATAACAATACCAATGGCTAACGAATAAACCTATATAAGAACGTTTATATAAATACCATTTAGTAGTGACAAAAATACAACAACGTTTTCCAAGAAACCTTAATTCTAAATCGGATCAGAAACGGTTACAACGAAACCAAGTGAATTACTATGAAAATAAAATCAAGATAATGTTGTTTGCAAGTTTAAAACGCCCTAAAAGCCCGGGGAGGAAGCCTACAATCCCTTATTAATCTCTGAAAGCTCTGTGCACGGCAAATACGGAGAAATAGGTTGAAATTTCACACAGAACCTTAGAATCTTGTCGTGGCATTAAATATGGAACATAATATAATCTTGGCGTACTTTCTTGGTCCATTTAATGATATGTCATGTTGTGTTTGTATACAAGAACATTTAGTACGTATTATGTTTAGCTTGTAAATTATAACATTACCTTAAAAAAATGTTGGAGCATCAAACTAATTAAACACTTAACACGGTATATATAGTTTTTAGGATTCCGTACCCGAAGGGTAAAAACAGAACCCTATTACTAAGACTCTACTGTGTAAATGTCTGTCTGTCTTTCTGTCACCGGGCTGAATCTCATGAACCGTGATATCTAGACAGTTAAAATTTTCATAGATGATGTATTTCTATTACTGCTATAACAACAAATACTATAAACAGAATAAAATAAATATTCAAGAGGGGCTCCCATACAACAAACGTGATTTTTTATAGGTAATGGTACAAAACCCTTCGAGCTCGAGTCCGACTAGCACTTGGCTGTTTATTATGTAATAATATGGGTATATTTTATTCTGGTTTCTAACAGAACAACAATCTACATCCTTATTATTATAGACAACCAGTTGACTAGGCTAGACTTTTCTTCAGTCAACGCAAGGTCTTTAATTTTCTGTCCGTATTTATCCTATGATGTTGTAACTAACTTGGAGCGAAATGAAACATATAACAATGTTTACATTTGTAACTAGACTCTATTGTTTATATTATTCAATTCTAGGAACGATCTCTTTGATTTATACCTATATACTTTTGATATATATTTGGAATGGAATGGATCATGTTACTTATTTCTTACTATTGTTTATTAATTCCTTTGATACATGATATGTACCTATACTACATTTGTTTAGGTATTTAAATAAATGTTAACAATCTTGACATGTCTTTTTATTGAAATATACACTTTATATATATGCCTTTGCAAATTACAAAGTAAGTATGTAATTTATAATATAACATAATTACTTTGTAATTAGCAAAATTAATCCATTTAGTTAGGTATTTTAATAATACATTTATTTAAATACCTAACCATGGAGTATAACCACTAAAATCCATAAAGCTTCTTACCAAATCCATAACACATCTAGGCCATATCAAACGACGCTTCGGAAACGCAGAAACATATTCGTAACGGCCACATGTATGTTCGATACGCGGACCGTTGCCAAAATAACCCATACTTTGTGACAAACTACGGTTACCACATGTTATATTTACTTATTACCGAAATCCAAAGCTTTGAATTTAGAACGCATTTTTTTATCAAACTCTTTGAATTAATTTCAAACTCTGCCTTATTCGCCCCGATTTTGGAAACCTAAAAACTAAACCACGCCGTGATACGAATGGTCCATACGCTGACCGTTGCCAAAATTTCCTATACTTTGTGACCAACTATGGGATATTTTGGCAACGTTTCGCGTATTATTCGGGTAGGTATTATGTTTTATATTTCACTGTACTTTTATTCCAAATAATATGGTCATCAAAATTCAAAGCAACGTTTTAAAATTTCTCCCTTTTGCTCCACTATTGGAAATGCAAAAACAAAATATTTACAATCTTATTAAAATTTTTATCGTTTTAAAGTTCTGTACCAATACTGACTGGATGACTAACCTCTTACCATACACCGTTACTTTAAAATCTATACTTTTCACAATTTTTTTCTTATCCTCCTTTTACCATTATCTAATTCGGATGCATCATGACAGCTTGACAAATTTTACACCAGTATCGGCCCTTTCCACACACAAAAAACAAACAACAGTTGATGCATTGTAAAAAGTGAGTGTTAATAACAACGTTTCAGTTTGAGATAAATACGAGTACTTTGTTTGAAAAAGTCCCTTAATTTTCTTGAGATTTGGCAACCGTCCGCGTATAAAATGTTTACTCACACGTTCGGTATAATGTAAGCCATATCAATATTCAGTCGGAGCTTGCTGTTTACAATACGCCGCGCCGTTATGTTTATTTTATTCGAGATTACAAAGGGGTAGACGGAAATCACGAAGTGTTAGTCGATGTTTGAAGCATTGATATTGTCAATAAGAATTATTGTTAGTAGTATTGTATCCTATGAAAATCAATATGTAACTTTAGAGTTCTATTAAGGGACGAGTCTTTACTTCATTGTGCACATCCCATGTAAAGGTTTTGTACCATCTACTGCGATCACCAACCCAGCATCTGTCCAGCATTGCGATTATGGGCAATATTCATAATTTCAGCCGCACAACGTCCACTGCTCGACATAGGCCTCACCCAAAGATTTCCAAAATGACCGATCAAGACTGGCACCGCGACGTGCATCCAGCGCTTCCCCTGGTCAAGTCATCTGACCAATAAATACCACCCATTATTGGGAAAGGCCTTTAGATCAGCAGTGGATATAGGCTTTAAAGAAGAATCGTGTACATGAACTTGAATCTATGTGTATCTCCATAGTTTCACCAATAACTTCCTCTTTCATCTCATAAAATTTGGGGGTGCAAACACTAACAACATCATAAGCTGATCTGATGAATGACCCTGATCTTCGCTACAGCCACCAAAACATCTAAACCGAATACTCGGATCCCCTTTGGAATTTGCAGCTGTGTCTGCTTAGAGCCGTAAGACCATACTCTGTCTACCGCATTAGGGAGAAAGATGTGATAGTATATTTAAGTATTTTTTTCATATCACGCAGAATGTTACATGCAACGTGCAAGAAGCAAAAAAATGATAGCAGATGGTACTACAAGATCGCAGAGAAAGATCTATAGAATTTTTGATTAACCCGCGCTCGCCAACTTTGTAATACACTGCAATTTGTACAAGGCAAGAAAGATCGCAAACAATATAAACATTACCATTACCTATAGATATACAAAAATGAATCCCTATGTCCTTTGGTTACGCCATCACGCGTAAATGACTGGACAAATTTAAACGAAATTTGGTATGGATATCGTTTAAGAGGCGGGGAAGGACATAGGATAGTGTTTATCCCGAAATTCCCACGAAAAGCAAAGCCCGCGGCCACATTTAGTTACATAAAAAAGTTTTGATAACAAAGCCTATCCACCAGGACAGAGAACGGATCTAGAATGAACTTTGACGCATGATAGACAGCTGACAGCCCCCATCTGCGAACTACAAAATGTCGGTTGTACGATGCTCTAGCAGGTAGAGCATTGCAAAATTGACATTTTGTTGTCGAGGCTTGAGTCTAGCCTACAGTTAGCTACGTCACTCATATGTACTCGCCCGAATCCAGCACGGAAAAGCTTTGACATTTTACAAAGAATGGCCGCGATCATCCTTTTTTCGTATTTGCACGTCACTTGTCGCTTGCCACTGTCAATCAAGGGGCTTTTGCGTGAGACAAGTTGCATAGCTTGTCACTCTTGATTAAAGCTCCAAGACACCAGTCCTATATATATTTTTTTTTAATATAGTGACAAATTACACTGATTGAATTAGCCCTTAAGTAAATTCGAGACTTGTGTTATAGGATACCAATTTAACGATACTATATTTTTATAAGAAATACAAAAATACATAATCATTCAAAATCAGATCCAATATGAAAAAAAACCATTTTCCAACTTGACTTCCAACGGATCGAACCCGGAACGTCTGGGCGGCGGACTAGCATGGTGACCACAACGCCACGGAGGTCATCAATGACCAGTATAATTTTATTTCACTGATTGCGCGTCAACAATTTTTATTCTGGTAGCTCGTTTGTTTCAAATACGTAATCCAGTTTCGAATATAAAACGCCATTTAACCAATATTTACTGCGGGTTCATAAAAATCTATTTTCAATAAACAATCCACACGCTGCGGCACATTTAAAAGCCTATCGGGTATTTAAACAGATGTCGATTTTTTCCATTCGGCCGTGACCACAGTTATTTATTGTTATGGCAGAAAAGCCGGTCCGGTGATGTTGATTGTGTAGGAAAAAAGGATTGTATGCCCACGGACCAGGAATAACGATAACTGGCTTATAACACTTTTGTGGACCTCCGTGCAGTAGTGGTCACCATACTTGTCCGCCACCCAGAGGCTCCGGGTTCGATCCCCAGTCAGGGCACTTGCCCAGTGGTGAACTCTTTCCAACTTTGGAAAATGGCCTTTTTCAAATGGTCCTGTGTCTTGGATGTTTATCTATATATGTATTTGTTATAAAATATAGTATCGTTGAGTTAGTCTCTCATAACACAAGTCTCGAACTTACTTTGGGGCTAGCTCAATCAGTGTAATTTGTCCCTATATATTTATTTACAGCATGGGTGTAGATAAACATATTTATATTAGATCCTTACCAACGCAGACACCCCATCCAAGCGGAAATAACTAACACATGTCAACATTACATAGCAATATCAAGCTACAATGAACTCGGATCGAAGTAAATAATTAGCTGAGCCTATTTGTGTTCAAAACTAAGTCAACACTTCCTCTCATTAAGATAGACGATGACAAGTTTGCTATTTACTCTGACTAATGACTGATATGAGTATCTTCTTATGTTTCTATTTATGTATCTAACTAACAAAATAATTATAAGCCACTGCCTGTGCCCGCGGGCTTCGCTCCTAGTAGGAATATCGGGATAAAAACTATCCTATGTCCTTCCTCGGGCCTTAATAATAATAATAAAAAAATATAGTACCTGGGCGACCGAGCTTTGCTCGGTTACATCTCAAACATTAACTATTATTTTTTTTAAACTTGCCTAAAAACAATGCAAAATAAAAAATTATATATAAAATTAAACATAAAATAAAAAAAAGTAAGTCACCGAGTGGGATTCGAACCCGTAACACTTTTTCTAGGGGTCGGTATCCTTAACAACTGAGCTAAAATCAAGGCGGTCGGCGCGACGAAATTAGCGACCATATTCTGCGTGGAAAGAAAAACGCATGAAAACTCGAAAACACGCGTTTTCCCAAACATAAAACTAATCCAGATCGATTTTATTTACCCCCGAAAACCCATATACAAATTTTCAGCGAAATCGTTAGAGCCGTTTTCGAGATCACAGAAATTTATAAATATATATATATATATACATACATACAAGAATTGCTCGTTTAAAGGTATAAGATTAAGTTTTATTAGTTATAGTAAGTGTTTGAGTGTGTATGTATGTTTGTTACTTTTTCGTACGCAAACGGCTGGACCAATTTTGATAAAATTTGGTATGCAGGAAGCTGACACACTGGATTAACATAGGCTACTTTAAGCATGGGTTGAATTAATAGAAGTATCCGCGGGGCGCAGCTAATGAGTAATAGACTTGTGGCAAACAAATAGCAAAAACTCCTGTACATTACATATTTATGAGTCGAAATAGACTCGTCACCAGTCAAATCTGACCCTCAACCTCCCTTACATGAACGACATCAACATATTCTCACATTTTGTTCTCTCATTTATCCTAACAACTTGATTTATAAGGTCCTTTCTTCCTCTATATTGACCATTTTCCTTTCTTCGGCTGATTTAAAATGTAATAAATAAGCGGCAAAACGCCTTTCTGATCATTTGGCGCACAAATGCTTGTTTGTTTCTAGTTTGCGAAGGCCGTAGCGGCTGAATACAAAGATTAGTGTGTTTTTATTGCCTTTTGCTTCTGATCTAATGAACAAATAAATAAATAAATAAATATATAGGGACAAATTACACTGATTGAGCTAGCCCCAAAGTAAGTTCGAGACTTGTGTTATGGGATACTAACTCAACGATACTATATTTTATAACAAATACATATATAGATTAACATCCAAGACCCAAGACAATTTGAAAAAGGCCATTTTCCAACTTGCCCTGCCCGGGAATCGAACCCGGAACCTCTGGGTGGCGGACTAGCATAGTGACCACTACGCCACGGAGGTCGTCGAATCCTTACTTTCTTATCTTATCTTACTATATTTTACTTCTTACTTAATAATCCCTTCCTTACTATATTATAAATTATATTATAAATGCGAAAGTGAGTTTGTTTGTTTGTTACTTCTTCATGCGTCAACCACTGAACCTAGTTAGATGAAATTTGATATGGTTATAGTTTGATACCCAGGGAAGGCCATAGTATAGTTCTTATCCCGAAATTTCCACGGGGAGCGAAGCCCACGGGTACAGCTAGTATATAATAATTTAAGCAAATGTCTTAGTATTTCTTAGTCGAAAATAATGTTTGAACCAAGGCGACTGTATCATAGATTTAAAATATAGTAATCTTCTTCTTATCGTGTGTGTTAGTGACTAACATTAGTGTCAGAGTTTTTAAACCGCCTTAAAGGCCTCTGACATGGTTTTAGGTAACGACCAATGTCAAAGACAGTGACCGGGACCGACGGCTTAACGTGCCCTCCGAAGCACGGATCATCTTACTTATCAGACAATCAGGTGATCAGCCTGCAATGTCCTAACCAAACTAGGACAACAACGCAAAGTCGTTGCTCTCGCCGGGAATCGAACCCGCGACCTCCGGGTATGAGCCGAACGCTCTAACCACTACACCACGGAGGCAGTTATATATATATAGTAATAGTAATTGGGTACAAAGGCGAAGTAAGCACTAAAGCAATTTCTTCCCCCTCCGGAACGTTACGTCCTATTACCGGAATGTCCAGTCGGTTCATTAAGTCTACTTCCCTTAACGTCCTGTCTCCGTAAGTCCACTTCCCTGAATGTCCACTGCCTCGAAAGCCTATTTCCCTGAATGTCTACTTCCTACAATGTCTACTTCCTCGAATGTCTACTTCCCTGAATGTCTACTTCCTACAATGTCTACTTCCTCGATACCTCGCTCCCTTAATACCTGATGATGTTATTTTCTCCAAATACAGGGGATAATCGATTGATTATAATAAAAAATAAAATGTTAGAAAAACATCATTTTTTATTAGATGTGTAATAAAAATAAACTAATTTAAGACATACCTACATTAATAATAGCTTATTTATTAACTACACTACAAATCCATTGGAAGGATGAAAAAAATAATTCTTATGATTAGGGGCGGCCATACCTTAAGTGCCTTCGTGCACTGAACCACCAAATTTTAAGGAAACGAAATTAACACAATATGTATTTTAAATAATATCTTTAAAGACTAATGTAATAATAAATTCTTGTGACAAAACAATTTAAACTCTAACTCTTATGTAATTAAGACTTATTTTCGTTCAAAAAAAAAGAAGATCATCTATGTATCAACTTGCTATGTAATCTGCATGTACTTATTTGTCATTTAAGGAAGCAATAAATTATTGAGTATTGAGTATTGAGATTGCAAGAGATTTAATTTTTGATAAAAAATACAAAAGCTTTTTTCATGTTACTAAAAAAAAATAATTAAATGACGTTCCTCGTTCGAAAATACTGAATTAAAAATTACCTAAAGTACCTAAGTATAAAATCAACATGTTTTTAATTTTTGTTTGCATTTTAATCGTAAATAAATAATCTTTTTCAAAAAGCAGTTTGTGTCCATCTCACCATTTTGTAATGTACTTAGCAAGCTTTTGTATTTTTTATCGAAAACAATGTCTTGCAATCTTCTATTTTTTCGGGTCAATGTTTGAAATAAACTTTTATTGATGATACAATCATAATGTAAAGATTCCTTTTTTAAAGAATAGATAACTAAATATAAATTAGGCGTTTTAGGTATTCTGGAATTTAACCTACGATGCCATCCTTCCAGTGAATTCGTAGTGCGATGTTTATCTCCTGCACAACTCAAAAATGCAGGTTTTATGTTGGACCCCCATTGACGTTGGTAATACTTTATAAATTTGCTCATTTCCGGAGATCGCGGAGCGTCATTCCATATCGCATTTAAGGCTTCATCTATTTTATTACTAGGTAAAAGCGGAAGAAGGGCGACCATTCTCAAGACTTTTCTGCCTTCTCTCGTCTTGTTTACTTTCAATTCTTTGCCATTGCGCCATATAGCCTTATTAAAGTGATAAAAACACCCTGTTAATTGAACACCGGAGAAAACTGTACGCATAGCGTTCATAGGAGCTATTTCATAATCACTCTTAAATTGGCTAATTTTTATATGAAGTTTATCTTTTATCAGTTGGAATAACCTAAGGTAGGTCCCCTCTGTTTTGTTTGGCAGGAATGCATAAATAGCTGGTACAATATTAGTAGAAGTTATGGTTGATCCAAGATCAATGTGTAGAACGTACAATTGATAAAAGGGTGGAGGAGCTGCTTTGAACGTTCCGTCGGCATAATAAATGCCAATGTAACCTTTGAGAAATCTTCTTACGAGAGGCGACGCAAATATAATAATTTTTTCATCCTCACCATCTTCACAAAGTAAAAAATTGTCATTCAATGTCGATGATAATTTGATATCTCGTAAATTGTTGTAATGAAGCCTGTCCACTTTCAAAAAATCTTTTCTGGCTTTATATAATTGATTTTTTATCGAAGAAAAAGATGGCATAGCCTCTCTGTATTCCTCCCCCTTCATCTTAAACTCCACAAAATTATCATCGAAGATTTGTTGAATGGGACGTAAATCTCGACATACATTTTTTTTACATTCATTCAATATAACTTGTATTTCATTTTTTATTACATTAGCCTGACAAGTATGTTCCTTACTTTCACGAATCACTTCACTTGATTTACAAGTAACTGTTGCAGAACATTCGTCACGTTTCCAACACCTCCACAGGGTAGTACCTATCTTGTTTTTCCTACTGAAATTATATTTGAACCCATTTCTTAACAGACAAGTTTTTCCTTTTCTGCTTTTTATAAACTGTATTGTATTATTCCCGTCCATTACGTAATTTTATAATATTGAAATAAACAACGCTTTTCCTAGTTTAGAAACAAAGGAGAATAGTGTCATTGTGTCCCCTTGTGTCATTACACACGCATGAATCATTAAATGTCAAGTTTAGATAAAAAAGAGGTAGCATAATTATATAAGTATTCACCTACATGTGCGATTAGCGGATTGCATTGCAGAACATGGAACGCATACAGAAATAAATTAGCAATTACCATTAGAACACTTCAATTGGGATTGTATGTAAAATGTAGCGTCGGTAGCTCAGTTGGTTTGAGCGCGAGCCCACTCCCCAAGAGTCTGGGTTCGCGCCCACTCTCAAGCTATGTACCAATGAGTTTTTTCTAACTTAAGTACATTATCCGATTTTTCCTACGGTGAAGGAAAATATGATGAGGAAACCTGCACTTGGTTGGGCCTTTCCCTGTGGGGTTGTGTAGGTCAGATGGCAGTCGCTATTTTAGGGATATGACATACAGGGAAATGGACGTTCAGAGAAATGGACGTTCAGAGAAAAGGATGTTTAGGGAAAAGACATGCAGGGAAATGGACGTTCAGGGAAAAGGACGTTTAGGAAAAAGGACGTTTAGGAAAATGGACATTCAGGGAAGTAGACTTAATGAACCGACTGGACATTCCGGTAATAGGACGTAACGTTCCGGAGGGTTTCTTCAGCCAACCTTTGGGTCGTAGACTATAAGATGTAGGGGAGTTGACGCAATGTAAAAGAATATATAATACAATAAATAATAGGAGTACATGCTATAATATATAAACGAACAATTAAGTAGTAGGTATAGGAAATAGGTATAAAATACATAAACTTAAAAATAATGGTTCGAACATCAAGGAAAGTCAATGAAAAAGTAGCCAGTGAATATAAATAAGTATAGAGAAAGGTTATTGTATTTTTATAACAGAATTCTATAATGTGACATGCGGTTGGAATTGATAGGGTCACAATGGAATATAACAGAAAGAAAGTACAATGCTCGCATGGACAAAGAGCCAATTATTTAAATGCTCCAGGAACCTTGCTTTTTTCGGGATAAAAAGTCATCATTATCATCCCATTTTATTTTCGTAAAAGCAAGTTTCCTTGCGGTAGTTTTAAGCCATGTTTAATGGAAATCGGTTTAGGGGTTCAAAAGTTACGGGGGTTAACGTTCACCCCCCGTAACTTTTAAACCCCAAACGAGTCCGGGTTGTTTTTTAATTCGCAAGGAACTTTCCAACAACTTAAATTAGAGACTTTTTTCAAAATGTCGAAACAAACATTTCTATGGGATTTGTATGAAATATGAGACTAATGACGTCATAGTTTCTTGAGTCAAATAGCGCTCCATACCTGAATTCTCCTGAATTTCCGGGGTTCAGTGGCGCCCCCATTTGAAATAAATAATTTCGAAGGAAACGGTAATATCATTTCAAATTTTGTATTGACCAAACCCTAGATAAACCTTCAAACTATTTTATGAACTACTGTTTACAGTTAGAAGTGAGAACGTGAAGCTTTTCTACGCACATTAGCTAAAAGAGGCCGTTTTTCGCAAATGTGCGTAGAAAAGAATTTAAAGAATTTATTTAAACATTTAAACATAGGTACATTTAACACATAATGATCGTAAACAACCGCTATAGTATAAAAATGTGTTGCAGTTGTTTACGCCCAAATTCGGAATACGGTTATAAGCAAACACTTCAACAAAGTACTTAATTAAATTTGTAAGTGTAAGGTAAGTAAAATACAATATTATCTATAAGTTTATAATACTTAATCTATTTTAAGGTAAAGGACTTGAGTGGGGGATGGAGATTATTTGGTATGTGTAGCTGTGAGTGTGAGTATTGTGTGTTTGTGTGTGAGTGACAGTATGTATTTTTCTGAGTTAAATTTCTGAAAGCGTGAAAGTAAACTATAGGTATCGCGAATATTCAATCTGGCCATTCCATGAGATTTTCAGTTTCATCATAAGAAATTCCCAGTAGCCATTTATAAAGTTTTCTTTTGCATTTACGTTTTCACTTTAAACTATAAACAGTAGTTCATAAAATAGTTAAAAGGGTTACCTAGGGTTTGCTCAAGACAAAATTTGAAATGATATCACCGTTTCCTTTCAAATGATTTATTTCAAATGGGGGCGCCACTGGACCCCGGAAAATTCAGGTAGCCCCTTAACCTCTCATTCTCCAACTGTCGACACAGACAAATCTAAACCTTATTGCATTAACAAAAAAGAAAAGTTTGAGTTTATTTTTGACCTTGGTAATTTAAAAGAAAGGTTAAATATCAGATTTTCTGCATTATTAAATATAAAATCAAGTTGAAAATGGAAATCATCAATAACATTAGCTGACATTATTTATTGAGACCTCTTTAGGGTTCTTATAGTTTCGCTATGATGTCTGTCTGTCTGTTTGTCTGTCAGAGACTCTAAGTACTAGAAAGCTGTAATTTGGTATATGTATGTATATTAATTATGTCGAAAAGTGGTGAAAAGTAATGGAAAAAAGTCGTAGAATAAAATCTTGAAAACATTTTTTTTAGGGTAGCTCAAATACAAGTAGTAGTGGGAGTCAATTTCTTTTTCTCGATTACCTCGATAGTAAGATGGTGCCCAGAAAGCTGCTCTGCCAAGATCTGGGTGGTGATGAGGCATCACTAGTTGAAATTGCATGGTAAGTTGGTTTTGAACTGGTAAGACAGGTTGGAGAGGTCTCATTGATCTTTATAAGATATGTTTAGCTTGTGTTTCCCAAGTGCCTTCTACGACATCTATGGGAGGACTTGGAGTGGCCCTATTCTACTCTGCCGGAAACAACACGGCAAAAGATTTCTATTTTAAATAAATTATATGAAAGGAAACGGAGATATCATTTAAAATTTTGTCTTGACCAAGTCCTCTCTTTAAACTAATTTATGAACTACTGTTTATAGTTTAAAGTGAGAACGTAAAGCTTTTCTTCACACACTAGCCACAAGTGGCCGTTTTTCGAGTAGTATATTCCCATGACATTTATCACCAATCTCTAATTTACATCTTAGTAATTAATAATAGTTAGATATTCACTACCTGTGTCCGACTGTACCCAAAGTGTTACCGCTTATGTGCGGTATGGCAACCACTTAATTGTAGCGAACCTCTTGCGAAATACCTTTGCACATAATGCACAGTGCCACGTTGCTTACATAGCAGCATAAGCTGCTTAGCATACAAGCAATTGTGCCGTTACCATACTATTATATATTCTGTGGTTTTATAGGAGCCTATTAATAGCAATAGATGCAGGTAAATCTTTTTAGGCTTAACTTACACAGGAACGCCAGCTGACAGCGCACTTTCATTGTCAAACCATGCAGCGCACTTTAATTTTCAAACCATATCTACCTTTATTTCAATTTGTTCAATGCACAGTATAGCTTGAACAAAATAACAGCCTTATTTCTTACTAGTTTTGGCTGCTTTTCTTTTGAAAGAAATAAAATATATTTTTTAGCGAAAACGTGTTTATTTTTGCTTACATAGTGTGGTCAATTAAGAGAAAAATATATTAACTTATTTATTAAAAGTTACTAAACGATGCCATATATGGCTTCGTATGCATTTGGGGGAAACTAGTTTTATGCCTCGTATTCTTTATAACAATTGCATTTGTCATTAGAACACAAAAACACACCACATTTTTCACATAGTGTGTAAAACCGATATTTAAAACAATTTTGGCATGTTTGTTGGACCTTCAGAAAAATGCTAATCGCATAAGTACGCACCGACTTCAAAGTCATATCTTGATCTCTTTTAAGTATTTGACATTTAAAGAGTGAGGCAATACATTTTTTAACTAAGTAACATTAAGTAAGCAAAGGTTTGTTTTTTTTATGAACGAGGGGTTAATACTAAAAGTACTAGTAGACTTTAAGCAAGCTTTATTACTTAACTGCTTTCTTCAAATCTACTATCTTTAGAATACCTTTCAAGTTTAACCCATATTCATAAAAAAATACCAACTTTTGCTTAATCTCTTTTAGTTAAAATCTGTTTGTCTCGTTCTTATGACGTCAAATATGGAAAAGAAGGAAAGGGACAAAAGATGTTTTGACTAAAAATGGTTAAGCAAACGGTTGTATTTTTTTATAAATATAAGGGGCATCATCATCATCATTATCAGGTCTTTTAAGTCTTCACTACAGCAGCACGAGCCTCTTTGTACTACTAGAGCCATATTTGGTCAGAACAGCCAGAGGATTTTGCCGGCACTCTCCACGCTGGCCAGACGAGTTGGAGAGGTCTTATAATGTTTATAGGCTTTGTTTAGTTTGTATTTCCTAAGTCGCCTTCTACAACATCCACGGAAAGACTTGGCGTGATTCTATTCTACTCTTCAGGAAACTACACGGTAATATTGTGGTAAATAAGTATTTTAAATTGAAACACATATTATATGTGAAACTATACCCTGTAGGTAGGAGTACACATTCCTTTGTGCCGTTGTAGACACAGCGACATATTTGCGGCGAGACCGCAGGAGAGATACATTCTGTCTCTCAATTAATTCTGAATTTCGTGAACGAAGCACTAATTGCAAGCTGCCTTTACTTTTCGTATTTTCTCTGCAAGGCCACAAAATATAAAGAGGAACAGAATTGTAACTCGTATAAATTGAATAACATTTATTAGTGCGGATTGCGTTTTACAAAGTTTATCCCAGCACGGTCTGCTTAACTGTACATTACCTGCGTTTCATGTCCGCAATATTTATTTGTGAATTTTTTTACTGACTAATAAATATTGTTTGTGGAATATTTTATAATAAATTAAAAAATAAAAATAAAAAATAAAAATAAAAATTAATGATAGATTAAGTATAGTAATTTCAAGACGATGGAAAGCGCTGGATGCAGGCTGCACATGATCGGTCATTTTGGAAATCTTTCGGTGAGGCCTATGTCCAGCAGTAGACGTTATGTGGCTGAAATGATGATGATGATGAAGTACAGCAATTCGCATCTATTCGTGATAAATTATTATCATGTTTAGATTATCGATAGATTATTTTTTAAAAGACGTTGAGGTATATAACGCGATAAAATTACAATGCAATGTATAAATATCAATATATATGTCTTCTTTGTCTGAAACCATAACGATGGTGTGTACCTTTATCTTTGTAAAAAATAAGAAAAAGTAATATTTTTAAAGTTCAAAAACTGTATTTGAAGCCAATATGTGATTGGTTGGTTGGTTACATAATATGTGATTAGTTTTATGTTCTTCAAGCTCCTAGTAGCTACTGTCTAAAACTCAAGCGTCGCATGTGTGACTGTTTTTATTTTGTAGCATTACATGTGCAGTGGGAACGACTACAATCGTCTACAAGGGAGGTTGCCGAGTTATGTACCTCCGAACAGACAATGGCTGGTGTAACCGGTGTTCAGAAGAATGGTCGTTGGCATGCTCTCGTTGTGAATTCTATTTGTTCTCGTGCTATTTGTACGGTTTGACTATTTGCTGCTCAACAACTACCATTACTTTTCTCCTTGAATGTAAAGTACAGTACACCTGTTTTTGCTGGGAAAATAGCTGAAAATATAATTCTATTCAGTCGCAGGTGGCATGAAACTCTTCTAGGTAGATCTTTCTCCTAGCCAGCCAAACCGTAAAACAGCAAACAATTATAAAACTATCTGTTTTATAATTGTTTGCTGTTTTACGGTTTTGCAACAAGTTATTACTAAAAGAAACAAGGAACCCTACCGCATGGAAAAATTTTCGAAAAAATTATTAATTTTTATGTCCAGCCGGTAAATTGAATCTATTTCGAACTGGTTATACATCTTGAATATAAGAAGCAAATACTATCCGTGTGACGTGCTGAACTCTAGTCCATTCTCTGGAACATTAAAGAATACGTTGTTTCCAGTATCAATAGGTAGCCTTTTGACACTGGAAACAACGTCTAAATTCAAACAAACTCGTTACTCATTTTGTATCTGTCAAATGTCTTGCACTGCATTACTGCAGCACATGCAAGCAACTAACTTAGACTATTCTACTGAACGTCGAAAGTCAAAACATCGATGTACTTTATCCAGAAAGTATATAAAACCGATTTATGTGAACTAGAAAGTATGCTATAACGAATTACGCAATATTTATTGCTGACTTTATTTTAAATCTGCAAACAATTTATCTATCAACATATTACTTCGGAAAATATTTCGGAGCATTGCCGTTCCCACAGATATTTTCCGTGTAATATTATGAATGCAAGTCCGTTCCCGGGTGGACTATAGGATAGTTGTCGGTGACACCAGAAATACTATTGTAACCATAAATGAATGAATGAAAATCACTTCATTGCACCAGTACAAAAAACGTTAAAAATAGATTTACAAAATATGCATTAAGTACAATGGGCGGTGTTATCGCCTAGAGCGATCTCTTCCAGGCAACTGTTGGATAGAGAGTCAAAAAATGTCTGAAGTTAAATTGTTACACGCACAACCATTTTCTGTTTTATCAAAAAACGGAACTTATTCTACACGCAACAAACTGAACGCAAATCCATTCCCGGGTAGACTATACAGGAATAGCAGCCCGTAGACACACTATTGCGACGATGTCTGTACTTAGACTACACGCTCATTTTCTATTTTCTCAAAGAATGGAGCAAATACTTTCATCGGTATAACATGCTGAAGTCCATTCTCGAGAGGAACATAAAGGAAAGCTGTATCCAATTGACACTGGAAACGCCCGTTGTAAAGCTGAACTAAAACTCAAGTTAGTAGTTACACTTCAATTTTCTACTTTATAAAGGCATGTAGGAAATATTTTTATTAGCGTAACATGCTGAGAGCGAGTCCATTCTCGGGTATGCCATAAAGGAATTGCAACTGGAAACCCTATTGTAACCATCTCTGAGCCCGGCTCTGGTAGTTACTGGTCGTTCATATAGAGTAAATACTTATTGTAACTTTTACAATAAAGATTCAAACTGCGTGACCATTTTGATTTATTGATATGTTATACCTTTAAACGAGCAATTCTTGTATATTTATTTATTTATATATTTATAAATTTCTGTGATTTCAAAAACGGCTCTAACGATTTCGCTGAAAATTGGTATATGGGGGTTTTTGGGGGTAAACAATCGATCTAGATTAGTCTTATATTTGGGAAAACGCGTGTTTTCGAGTTTTCATTCGTTTTTCTTTCCGCGCAAAATATGGTCGCTAATTTCGTCGCGCCGGCCGCCATTAACTTAGCTTAGCGGTTAAGGATGCTAGACCGCTAGAGTGTTACGGGTTCGAATCCCACTCGGTGACTTACTTTTGTTTTTTTTTTATGTTCAAGTTTATATATTATTTTTTTATTTTGTACTGTTTTTAGACAAGTTTAAAAAAAATATAGTTAATGTTTGAGATGTAACCTGTAATTCACAAATTGTAATTGTGGATCATTGAACAAATATGCCTTTTATGTTCTAAGTCATTTATTATTTGATTTGTTGTCAATTTGGTCTGTTGACATTTTGAACTGTTTGTGTTGTACATCAATGATATTATGATTCTTTGAGATATTAAATTGTTGATTAAACGGTGTTGACATTTTTACTGTTGATGTTTTACATGTTGACATTAAGTATCCCACCCATAGTTAATTACGCAGGGTCATAAAAGCGATAGTTGCAAACTATCTTGACTCTATTCTTTTAAATAGCTGCTTTAAGTTATTATTTATCCGTAGATTATAGCGCCGAGGGTATAAAAAGAACAAATAAGTACTTACTTAACCGTGTTACGCGTCAAGTGCCGGCTGACAAGACCCTTTATAGAACCAAACAGAAATAGAACGGTTATGTAAGGTGCGGACTCCGAACGGATTCCAGTTACAGATATTATTCTGTCTATCTTACTCAGATACTATTCTTATATAACGTGTAAGGGGCATTATCACACTAATTTTATAAAGGCGAAAGTTTGTGAGTAGGTGTGCATGTGTCTATACAAACGGTTGAATCAATTTTTATGTGTTTAAAATATCTTCCATGCTGGTCTGGAAGAAAAAAAAACTAAGAATGTATCAGCTGCTTCTTTTTGCGCAGATCATAAAAGCCGATCGAGGGTCTTGGCAAAAATGCTAATCATTTTAATAAGCGATACGGCTATGGCAACCCATCACTATTTTGATTCCTTTTTCCATCTTCCCGGCCACCACCAAGCCTAGCCAATGAGTCTTGCGACCCTGGGCTCTGTCTGCTTAAAGCCGCTAGACCCAAAGTGCTCTGTCTGCCCCGTTAGGGATAAAGACATGATAGAAGATATGAAAGTATGTGTATAAAAGTATTTATTTAAAGTAAATAAGTTTATTGCTACTAAACTAAAACTACATTTCATATAATTTACCCTAAACGAAATACACGGACTCTTAAATAAATTACCAAGAAAGTAGTAACCTTCTGAAGTAGCAATTATTTCTTCCATTTTATTAATTTCGTCTTACTTAAGTTCAACGACCTAATCAGTGAATATAAAGTCTTCAAGTCATTCATTAAGAATTTTAGTTCTATTTGCTTTGCAAGTTTAAACTGACTATCAAACCCTTTTCAAGAAAACTTAAAGTCTTTCTGGAATAGTTGATTACTTTCAGTAAAATGTGAAGTTGTAATTGCTATTTTAACATAACTATTCTTCGAGAAAACTAATTAGTTCAACAAACTTATCACTAAAGAAAACTTATTATCAAGTGAGACAATACCTATATTGGTTTCAGATTTCTTGAGCTACCTAAAGGCATCTGGTGTAACTCAATAACTATCATCTAGTGACAGTAGTAACTTTTACACGTTATTAAATAGTCTACAGGTTTTCTTTCGAGACATTCCTTTACTTTAAGCAAGGAGTGGTCGATGAAAATAACCGTGGAAAATGCCGTGTGGTTTCCTGCAAAGCAGAAAGGAACACTCGAAGACCCCCGTGGATGTTGTAATGACGGCGACTTAGGAAATACAAGCTAAACAAAGCTTACAAACATCAATGATACCTCTCCAACCCGTCTGGACAGCTAGGAGAGTGTAAGCCAAGTCCTCTGGCTGCTCTAACCAAGTATGGTTGATGCCAAGATGCTTTGGTGAATAACTGTTTATCTTTATGTGATTTATAAATAAATAAATGGATACAGAGAGGCTCGTGCTCCTGCAGTGGAGACAAAAAGACCTGATGATGATGATTAATTAGTCCATAGGTTTTCTTTCGAGGCTTCACTTTACCGAAAGCAAGGAGTGGTCGATGAAAATAGCCGTACATACTCGTAAGTCAGATAGTAATACAATCTTAGAGGTAAGTACAAATAGGCCGAGCTGGGATCAAAATTGGTTTCAGATTACGACCTCTTAAATATTAAGACCTACGCCTTCATTAAAATCAAAATATAATATTCGTATATACATACATATTTTCTCGCCTGTTTCCCATGGGGGTAGGCAGAGTCTACAGATTGTTTGTTTGTTTGTAATAATTTTATTGTACCAAAAAACAAAACATTCGAAAGAGCAAATATACAAAAGCGGACTTATCCCAAGTAGGGATTTCCATTGCACTTACTACGATCCTTGCAAAACCTCTTTTCGTCAACACTCATAACTTCATGCATGCTCTCCGGTTATTCATATACATGTATTATAATACACGTTTTTAAAAATCAAATAAATTGCTTTGCGGTTCATTACTCAAGTTTTATTTACTTTTGACAGATTTACTGGAAAACGTCTTTATTGTAATGAAATAGTCACATTATATTCTATTTCGTAGCTGAAAGTGAAACATGTCAGAGCTAAGTTGAAAACGTCGTATAAATCTAAACTTTAAAAGGTGTATGTGTGTCCAACTTTTACGGGCAGTGCAAGGCGGGACATGTGTCCAATATTCCGCATTTACTTTGGACTTTCTTCATCTCTTTCTTTTCTCCTATATTTAAGTCTTTAAACGCCATTACGATCACCTAGGGTCCGAAAGAATCTTTTGTTTCTCCTGGCAATCAACGTGTTCAGGTTTTGTAACTACACGTACAAGAAGTGTATTTTCACAAACGAAGTACTTCTGTTACCGGTAAAACAATAAAAAACAAAATAAAATATATATTTTAGTGGGGCTCCTATACAAAAATGGTGTTATTTTTTTAGAGAAGGGTACGGAAACCTTCGTCCGCGAATCCGACTCGCACTTCGCCGGTTTTATTTGAGAGTGCATGGGAGTAGTTTGCCATTACCTTCTCTATTTCACACACTAGTAAATTAAATAGTCTAGTGCGCAAGTTTACTTACGATGTTTTCCTTCACCATCTTCATCTCAGCTATATATTCAAAATCTTTCTAGTAATTTTTAGTAATGAACACTTCGAAATGCTAGTACTTTGTAGCTACTGCATTAAAAAAGAATTCATTGATTGAACGAGCAAACGAAGCGAGCAAAGTTTTCATCTACTTGAACAATAACGCAGTCGCGAGATGAGAACAATAAATATAGTTATTGTTGTAACAAAGGAAACCAATAGTCACTCGACTTAGATCCATAGACACAATGCGGAATACCTGAGTAATTCAATAAGACTTATATAACAATAAACCACTCAAACAGACATCCTCCGTATTCTCCAATGGAAAATATCTATAATTTTCAAAACTAAAAACCGACTTTGCCTCCAAACTACATAACCGATTTAGATAAAATTTATATGGGTATTCGCAAGTGTACCTTACTTTTTCAAACAATAAAAGAATTTTCCAAATCGGTTCAGGCGTCTATGAATAATTGCTGAACAAAAAAAAAGCTCGCGACGCATTGATAACCTCCTCCTTTTTGGGAGTCGGTTAAAACAAAAAGGAAAAGTATAGTTTTTACTCTGTGCCGTTTGGTTTCTTGTAAGAGCGACCAAAGAACTAAACTCAAACAGCCCGTGTAACAACTGTATTCCCAATGAGCTTTGAGGTCAGGCTGGCGACCGATCGTAAACTATAGCCCAATCGTTTTATTGGTTCCGTATTTACCTTCTTCACTTTGGTATTCTTCAAGAAACATCGGTGAGTCCTTTCCCCGCAGCATGGCACCAGCGGCAGTATTTATCGGGCGCTATTATTTATGGCTATTTCGCTTAAGGTGAATAACTAATGGGATGGCAATAGTCCGTCGCACGATATAAACTTGTTCTGGATTTATTCTCTTTACCATGCTATGTCCCTAAGCAGACCAACGGATCTAACCGGAAAAGTGCTGAATGAGGAGTGTAGGTAGTATGTCTGTTTACTAGTTAACATAAGTGCAAGTGTCATGCCAACACATACTTGTCTAGTAAAACAACTTTTACTACAAGACTGATTTTTTAAATTTAATTATAAGTATCAGTTTTTGCGCGTTATTAGGATTATAGTTCGCTACCTTCAAGTAGGTATGTTATCTTCACAGTTACACCGGATATAAATCGCTAAATAGATTAAAAACAGATATTTTGATGAACAATACAAACAAATGGAAAAAACGAACTCCCAATGCTTTGTATGCTGACTGTACCTAACATTTTAGTCAGCACCGGCAGAAAAACAAACTGGCTACGTGACGAGGTAATCCACAAAGCGCCAGGCGCGAGGATTTAAAAAATCTCGTATAGAAACCATATATCGGTATATTTTTCACATAGAATGATACGTTTATAGGGATTTGTTTAACCTAAAGGATAACGGGGATGTGAACTAAATATTATTTTAGGCTCATTAGATGGATAATTAAAAATTATGGCATATGTATCTTTTCTTTAATCTTATAAGCAAAGAATGACACAGATACAGCCGCATGAGGAGCTCAATGTATGGGCGACCAGAAGTGGCAAACAAATTTCTCAAGCTCCTCTGTACATTGGAAGGTACCCGTGGTCCCAGCTGTCATCACTATATGGCAGTCGTAATGCTATGTCAGATGCCTTTAGACAGCTTGAAAATCTGACACTATGCGTTGGCCACTTGAACTCGAAAAGCAAGTGCAATTAAATTTCGCGTGACGTACGATCAGCGACGATTTTTAACCGAAGATGATGTAATCGTCCCCACTCCGTAACTTCGAAACGTTTTACTACTTTGACAAACGAAAAAATTTTAGTTCTTTATTTTTGGATTATCTAGTTAACGGACTAAATAAATTAATATAGTTTTTACCCAGTCTATATACTTATTGCAAACCTAAATGTAAATAGGCATTTTTTACCCCTAAATATTAAAAAGACTCTCCATTACCTGGATATATTTTGTGATGGTTTTTTGTTGGCTTTTAAGACGATTACCTGAAACAAAGCAGTTTATAAATGAAATTAAAGAAGCTAATGGGCTTATTTTGACTGAGGTTTTCACTAATATGAAAGACATTTCACTAAATTGTAAACCTACATATGATATAATGATTCCTTTCTTTTCATGACATTTAGAGAAAACCGATTGAAAATCAAATATTTCAATACCCAAATGATGTCTTAGTGTTTCGTTTCTCCTTTCAATGTTCGAAACCCTAAAAAAGTGAACTCAATTCTAATAATTCAGTGCTATATTGACACACGCCACACTTACAACACCTAAAATGACATAATATTAAATTTCAAATATTCCAAGAATAAAAAACGTCTGCCATTTTTATTCTTTTTCGAATTGAAAATCACCTAATTGAGTTTCATTTGTGCTGGAGAAAAAGTAATTTGGAAAAAGTAAATTACTTTTTATTTTATCTTTAACATTACCTGCGTCGAAATGAGAAATATAAAATTAAACTAACTTATTTACTTTTTAAAGCTAGAAAAAGCGAAAATACCGTCTACCACGTTTTTAGGGTTCCATAGTAAACAAGGAACCCTTATAGTTTTACCATGTCTGTATGTCTGAGCGCGGTTTAACTAAATTTAAAAAAAAATTGTAGCTTCCATTCTTACATGTAAAGCGGGAGTATTTTTTTTTCAGTAATATTATTCTCGAATAACGCTCATCGTGTAGGATATTGTTGAATAGGTCTTCCAAAAATATTGTAACATGCTATTCACGGTTTTTATTATTACTTTTGAATGAACACGACACAAAATAATGGTTATTAAAAATAACTAAAAATTCGGATCTCAAAGAAACTAATTTACTGATTAGGTAGTGCTAGTTTTTATAATAGGAGATGAAAAGTAGAGTATGCTAATTGGGTGCGGTAATATTTTTACTTCGGGCGGTATACATGAATCCCTCGTTTCACTCAGGATTCCACCGAAGATTCTCTCGCGATTCATCTGTGGAATCCTTCTTTTCGCTCCGGATTCAAAGTAGCGCCCTCTCGTTAAAAGTATTACCTTTACCCCTTGTAGCACAATCTTCTCAATCTACTATTTATTCCGGGACAGTCAGCTGCCAATAACAATTGAAATTCGTTGCAGCTGTGGTATGCAAAAAACTTTGGCTTTATGCGTTTGTAGACTACAAACTATGGTTTATATGAAAGATTAAATTTACCAATCTACCTATATTTGTCAAAAATACTGTATCTTCGAATCTGACATAGTACGTGTAGGCCGTCACTAATCTCCCGGTCCATTTGAGCTGAAATAAAAGTTTATGGGATAAATCCGCAGCGAAGGGAAGGCCTATAAATGCGTGCGTTCGATGCCGGATTCTTTCAAGGTAACGAATTACTCAATTACTTTTATAGCAATCTCAGTTTTATGTCGCTAATAAACTTTGCAAATCATTGTAGGACTCGTTAAAATAAATAAATTTGACTATTCATTCTTCTTCTCAGCGCATTTTAAGTTGTGCTCCCAACTGTACTGTATCGGAGAAAAAAAAACAGAGTTCATGGTGCACTTTTCCGCTTTTTATTTATTAAAACTTTATTTATCCACAATAAACAATTGTTTACAACTGGTGGACTTTACGCTAAGAGTGTTCTTTTACAGTCAACCATAGGGATAACTTTTTAACCGATTAAAAAAGGAGGAGGTTATCAATTCGCCGCGATCTTTGTTTTACCTACGTTTACCGATTATTTGAAGACAATGTTTTGTTTTAGCATTCAATGAAGACGGATTTATTCACCCCATAGGGTGAAGTCGGTTTTCAGTTTTGAAAAATTATTACTTTTCGATAATATGCATGTTAATGATTAGTTCAAGAAAACCGAACATGTAAAATCAAGAAGAAATACCCGGACCAGTATTACCAGTATATAAATGATTTGGCTATAGTTTTACGACCTGTCTACCAGTTGTCTATCCTCGAATGTATAGCAAAAGATGTAAGAGCTTACATGATAAGTGGATTGATATACCTATAGAGTAGTCCTTTTCTGAGCCAGAACTTCCTGGCCAACTTTGACGATTAATTATGACATGAAAATTCTAAGAAACAGCATGTAGAGATTAAACAACAAAACAACTTTTAATAGCACCCCTGACGCCTGACCTGGTTTTCTACACAATCCATGACATTTGAAACATTTTCTTGTTTATGTACGTAAGGCACGCATATTCATGTTTACGTGAATATTAGATAAAATATCCATACCAGTCTGAGTGAAACTAAAAAAGAAATATTTGCTTCTTTTCCCGCTCAGATCGTAAAACGATCCAGAGAATGAGCAAAAATCTGAATCAAGTCTCGTCTGTTCTCTCATCAGGACTCATCTGTCAGCACAGAATGGATGTAACATGCTGCTAACCTTTTCTGTCGCTCAGGACCGTCATTCGCTAGAGCGAGAGAGAACACCAGAACGCATCAGCATGGCCGGTTCGGTGGCGTTCCGTCACCCTTTCTCACTCTAGCAAATGACGGTTCTAAGAGACAGAAAAGAAAAACAGCATGGAACGTGCTGTTCCATGCTGACAGATGAGTCTTAACTCTAATTGATAGGTGATGCGGCTAGCAACCAATCACTATTTTGATTCCCTTGTCCACTTCTTGCGCCCGCTATTACGCTAATAATTTTTCCAAACTAAAACCCGACTCTAACACCAAAGTACACAACCGATTTTATAACCTGATAAATATTCCCTTCCAAACAAAAAAAGAATGTTCCGAATTGGTCCAGGCATCTTCGAGTAATCGGTGAAAATACCTAAAAAAACATAAAACATACCTAAAAACCTAAAAACCTCCTCATTTTGTAAATTAAGTTTAACTGGATAAAAACATAAGTGTAATTTTTTAGCGTTACTCGAAATAACATAAACCAATTTTAATGCCAACATGGAAATAAACATACAACTATTTTGTATACGTTCCTTAAACTTAAAATCCTTCCAATACATCGTGAAATAGATACAAGCAGGATGCACATGATCTATGGACGACTAGCGGCGAACCGAACGGAAGGACGGAAGCAATTCACCACGGACTGAATCGGTGAAATCCTAATAAATTTATTTACCTAAGCGATATTTCGTATTATGCAAACAAAACTGGGACAATAGATGCAAATCAAATCGGAACAGTTAAAATCAACCTGGAAGTCTATCTATGCTTAGGATGTTAAGGTTCTGCGTTTGTTAATTTAATAGTGTATACATTACAGGTTCCCTTGAATGTTTGGATATTACCTACCCAATTTGTAAAAGTTTTTTGTAGAGTTTTGTTTCTCTATTTTAACTGAGAGAAAATGCTCTAAGCATTAAGTCCGCCTTTTGTTAAAGTACTTTGTAACAATAAAGTTAGATGAAAATAAAATAAAAGTGGTAAAAATTGAGTACATGTGATTTTAATTTTCAATAGATTCAATCTAATTTAGGATCGTTACGTAGCGTTAGAGTTTTTTAACTTGAATCCTTCACTGCGCGTTGCCCGATATGTACTTGGCCGGTTTTATTAAAACTAGCTGCGCCCCACGGTTTCACCTACGCCTAATGTAGCCTATGGATTAACCGTTCCTTTACCGCCAATACCAGACACAATAGACAGACAATGAACGTGGGCTTTTATTAATGTCGTGCGGGTCTTTACCAGTTAACACATAGGCTACTTTAGGCGTCAGCTTCCTGGATACCAAATTTTACCAAAATTAGTATAGCCGTTTGCGCCTGAAAAAGAAACAAACACACACACAAACTTTATAATATTAAAATAACGGTGGTCATAAACTAAAATCCACGCTGATGAATTCGCAGGCAACAACTAGTCTTTCATATTATATAACTGGTTAACCAGTAAATTTTTCAAGTTTCTCAAGAAAAAATACAAATAATTTTCCAAGAGGAACTAATAAAAAATTAGGCCCATTTATGTGTATACGCCGCAAAAAATACTGCAGTACATTATGTAACAGTGGGACATACATATTTCGTACCCGAAATAATCTCCTGTCTTGAAGTACTAAATGAGGCTTATACAACATGGCTGCTCCAAATAACACTTTCATTAATTTCGTTCACGTATTACACGATCCGCAGCGTGTTACCTTGGCACGCCAAACGAAATATTTACGTGCCTAATTGCGATATATTGTTACATACATTCATTCCTATATTCTCATAACTAACGACAAAACAGAATTAGCCGGAACTATTTCAGGGGCGAACTCTATAAAGCATACCCTTTTAGTTGAAATTGAATTTATGCCGTGTCCTGTAGCCAACACGGTATTTTTAGGTACAATGTACATTAATACAGTTTTCACATATCACATAATTTGCACCTAAAGTCTTCTTTTCTCGCTAAAAGTCAACCAGTGGGTTGACGAATAGATGAAACTTGTGGCTTACATTTATAATACAGTTAAATAAAAAAGAGCATATCCACTATACGTATCATCATCATCATCGTCATTTCAGCCGCATAACGTCCACTGCTGGACATAGGCCTCTCCCAAAGATTTCCAAAATGACCGATCTGGACCGGCTTGCATCCAGCGCTATATATATTTTTTTAATTTATTTAGGTTCACTATTGTATACTACATCAATACGTAATTTAGTATTAATGTCACTATCTAGCTAACACCTGGCCAGACGATATTACACGTGGTTGAACTAAAACGCTGGATAAAGATTATCTATGTATCATTTTGTTGAAATGAAATGGATTGATTAGTACGTCCTGAAAACTCACCTCCTATCAATAACCCTAATTATATAGCCCCATGCATAAAAAGACCTATCCAAAAAGAACAAGTGTTCCCTCTAAGTATAGACACACCACTAAAAGCCATTACAGGCGGCGGCGCGTGATTTGATTTTGTTAGTATTGTACTGACCATTACACACAGTTTATAATCGGCAATGTGTAAGGGCTCTTAAGAACAAACCCAACTCAAATAGGTTTATCATTTTTTTTCATAAATTGTTTTGACGACCAAAACGAAAAAAATAAAATGAACTATGATGCCAACGTAATCTCGAAGCGGCATTTTTTTGCCAAAGACCTTGTGTGACGCTTCTTCTCTATTACATAAGGACAGTAGATATCTACTCAGAAGTAAAAAAATATTAGGAAAGTGACATATTGATAAGATACGTAGTTAAGTGATTGAAGACCGTGTCTCGGTGGAGAGGACCGTCGAAGGAAGTTGATGAATGACAGGGTATTAACCGTACTAGCGAAAAGACAGGAAAATTCAGGGCTTTAAAAAAGGTTTCTTAATACAACGCTAACGCCGGTAAATGTAAAAGGTATACGAGATTACTATCTTTTTCTTCATATTAGAATTGTTTAATCTATTATCTATATGTAAGAAGAAACTGACTGGCTGACTGATTGATCAATCAACGCACAGCTAAAACCGCTGGGTCTAAACTTAGCTCTTTTTATCTCAAAAGAGAGTTCATAATGTATAAAGGCTACATCATTTTTAAAACGCATTTCCCAATAAACAAAAAATGTTGATATAAACAAAATTTGTTCAAATATTAGGTCGTTCAGGCCTACTTAAGACGGTACAAGATTCTTGCCTGTAGCATAGCATTATATTGAAGCTAGAAATGATTTGTACGGCTGACGTCTCGTTTAGACCATGCAAGTTACGAGTATCTAATCATCTATTGCTTGAATATAAGTTTTTTTTAATTACATTTTTGTACAAGCTTATATTGTGACACCAAAGTACTTATTAAGACAAAAGAAATAAGCCCAAAATGGAGTTGCGTCGTTTTATTGCTGAGTTCCATCGGCCATCTTCCGTCTCCGTGATCATACCCTAGATATCGTCTACCATAAAGTGCTCGTCAAGACAAATCAAACAAGTCCTACTCAATGAGGTTATGTCCTTTAATAACAGAGTTCAGGCGCCATCATCAGAACAGCTCATTGACTTCATAATATTGTCATCCGACTTACAGTATGAAAAATTTCAGCAAAATCGATTGAGGATAACTGATTAAAAATTGAGTTGCAAGATTTGACCTAAAAAAACATTTATAAATACTTACAAGATACATTGCAAGTTAAAGAAAAGCTTGTAAAAATGGTATGCATTAGGCAAAACACTTAAACCGTCTAAACAGGCCTTTAGATACAAAATATTTACAACAGGCTTTCACTCCTGTCAGGCAACAAACATCTCGGAGACTAAATAATGTCATTAATTCAGGTGCTTATACATCTTATTTAATTCAGCACAAAATGTGGCTGTCAAAGAGACGCGCGAGACCTTTATTAATGAAATTTTCCAGCTTTATATTAATCAAGCCTCATGGGACTCATATACGAACGTATTAGGAATAATTAATGGTGTTGTGATTTAGCCATTACTCCGCTGTCTCGATTTTATGTTTCTTCCGAGTTTGTCGACTGGAGTTGGTATTCACGTACCCTGAAAGACGTTTTATATATAGGCAAAAGGGATTAAGATGATAAAGCGTATCAAATAAATGCCTACTTATATTCTATATACAACGTAGAAGGGACTTACCCGTAATAAATCGAATACCACATAAACAATGTTCTTTTTAATTATATTATCTATTATCGAAATACGAAAAAAATATTTCATTTTCGATAGTAATGATATCACGTGACTACTTTGATTTGTATGAAAACCTATTTTTTTAACGTATTTCGATATACATTTATTGGGAATAGTTGTTTGAAATGATGGACTGAATCACCCCTTAAAATATTTGTACTTAATTAAAAAATGGACATTGTATATACTAGATAATAATGAAATTAAAATAACAGTCAAAATTTAAAAAACATCGCTTTTTCCTTACGAATGTGTGCAGCCGCCCACCGTCACGCTAAAAATAGCTTTTGAGTCTTGCGGCCTGTCTCTGTCTGCTTAGAGCCGGAAGAAATAAAACGTGATAGATATGTATAGAGATGTCTTACAACCAAGGATGCTCAAGACCGTGCGAAGTGGAAAAGAAAAAGTCGGAAAGCGGACCCCGGGCTTCTCAGCATTGCAACTGAGGATGCAACTGGGAAAACGCTCAGATGAGAGAGAGAGAGATATGTATAGAAAAACATAAGTCCACTAGACATGATTCCTCTTTGGATTTAATCTGCCTTAGCTCTATCTATCTCACCCATAAAAGATGAAACATATACTGATAACAAAAGACGAAACAAATACACACGAATACAAGCCACATTTCTTTTTTCGAATTTGTATCTTCTATACTGGTCTGAAAGAGACAAAAAAGAAATAATGTACCAGCTGCGTGCTGTTCTTTCTTTTTCTTGCTATTTTGATTCAAATATGTTTAATTATAAAACATTTAATGATTTGATTGACATTTATTCAAATTTCAACTATATTTTACTTACAAGATGACGGGTGAATTTAAGCAAAAAATTAATTTTGATATGATGTAGAAATTCATTTTCTAAAACTTCATTATTTTAGTTGATGCCTTGTGTCAAGAATTACAAATTACAGCAAAACGTTATTCGGATCGAACCATTTTTCACACAAATAGTAGCTTTAAAGAATTCTTGATTGAATGTAATATCAGTCGACAATGGACCAAAGTGATTGAAAATACGTGCTCAGAATCCTAATAATGAGACTGAGACAAATTATTATCGATTTAAAATAAAATTGGCGCAGAGCGAATTTTATACTTACTGAATGACAAAAAAGTGTATTATTTGAACAGTTTTTAACTAGTACATACATACATATTATCACGCCTGTTTCCCGCTGGGGTAGGCAGAGACTATGGACCTCCACTTGCTGCGATCCTGACAAACCTCTTTTGCTTCATCTAAACTCATCAATCTCTTCATACATGCCCTTCGGTTACGGGTACTTTTTACCTCTCCTTTTTTTAGAACGTCTGCAATTTGGTCGCAGAAAGTTCGCCGAGGCCGACCTTTTCCTACTGTTCCCTTCACATTTGTCATTTAAATATTTTTCGTCAATCTCTTTTCATCCATCCTTTCTACATGCCCAAACCATCTTAACATCCCTTTTTCTATTTTTGTCACAACATCCTCTTTTACTCCACACCGCTCCCTTATGGCATCATTCCGTATTCGATCTTTCAAAGTAACACCACACATACTCCTCAGCGCTCGCATTTCAACTGCATTTATTCTACTTTCATGCTTTCTCTGCCATACCCAACTCTCACTACCGTACATTAAAGTAGGTATCAGTACTCCTTTATGAACAGCGAGACGTGCCTTGTCTGATACCTTCCTACTGCTCATAAAGGAATGCAACGCTCCATTCACTTGGTTACCCGCATTCACTCTTTTTTCAACATCACCCTCGTGCTTACCATCTTTTGTAAACATACATCCCAAGTATATGATTTTAGAGTTTCACGGTCACAATTACTGTTATTAGTATTACGGGACTTACCCTTCCTGCCCTTCCGGCCCTTCTGCCATCGCTGGCCGAGTCAGTCGGCCGAGTCAGTCGGCCAGCGACCATGATGGCAGAAGGGACGTCGAAATATCTGGCAAAAAACGATATTAATCGCGGTTAGTCCCGTAATACTAATAATATACATCCCACCCAAGTATACAAACTCTTTCACTTGCTCAACTTTCACCCCATTTATTAAAATATTGCATTCTGTTGCACTATCGTCCTTTTCAAACACCATAACTTTGGTTTTACTGACATTAACTTTCATACCCTTTTTCTCTAATGCATCATTCGTAACAGCTATCATCTTCTGTAATTCCTCCTCTGAGTCCGCAAGTGTTACTTGGTCATCGGCATAGAGAAGGCATTTGATCATTTTTAACTAGTAGTTTGCCCCAAACTGCGAATTTGCAAAGCCCAACCCCAACTTCGTTCACGCCCAATAACTTTTAAACCACTGAACCGATTTTCATCAAACATTGCCTTAACCATCTTGGTCAAGTCAGCTTTCAAACAATAAAATCGCTACGATGCGATGCCTGTTAAAAAAAAAATATTTTCAGTGTCGATAACTCAGTCGACATACAGCATTCGGGGACGCCCCATACGTGAGCTAACGACCAATGAAAAATGAAAGACCATAAGTCGATACAGTGGTCGTTATGCCGACTGCGGTTATACCCCACATGCTGTATATCAACTGTATGTTTCTCTATAACTATATGTAATATGTAACTACCTCCGTGGTGTACTGGTTAGAGCGTTCGACTCATACCCGGAGGTCGCGGGTTCGATTCCCGGCGGGGGCAACGACTTTGTGTTGTTGTCCAAGTTTGGTCAGGACATTGCAGGCTGATCACCTGATTGTCTGATAAATAAGATGATCCGTGCTTTGGAGGGCACGTTAAGCCGTCGGTCCCGGTCACTGTCTTTGACATTGGTCGCCTTTAAGGCGGTTTAAAAACTCTGACACTAGTGTTAGTCGCTAACACACACGATAAGAAGATGTTTCTCTATCGACTTGTGAAAACGGCTCCCGCATGCGTTACGGAAATCTCTCACACGACGAATTTAAGCTACATCGTTACCCGCAAGCGTGCTCAATGGTATGCGTTTCAGAAATGGGTATTTTCCTAAGCCAAAAATAAATTATTTTGTACTGATAACAAAATAAAACATCGCAATATAATCACTTGTCTTTGAAAATATCCATCCGTGATTTTAAATTTACTATTGCAGAAATACTGATCTATTTGGCTCCAAAAAACTGTGACGTCATCTGCCTGTTCTTCACACAAAATCCCATAGAAACTGCTTATTTTGACGTTTAGAAAAAAGTATCTGATTTGACTTGTTAGAAAATAGTGTAATTTCCCGCACCTCGAAACCGTTTCACAACGAATAATAATAATTGGCCAGGTGCGTGTCGGGCCACGCGTAGTGTAGGGTTCCGTAGTTGTAATGCCAACTTTGAATTCATGCCACTAAAAACGTCTAAAAGGTATAAATATACGTATCTATTAAATTTGTATGAAATTTTTCTTTTCGAGTACATTTTATAAGTTGATCGTGTTGATTGAACTTTTTAATTTGTTAACCCTACTTAGCTCTGATAGTTTTCCTTTAAACTACATTATATATACTATAGCTGTGATTTTTTTCACGTGTCTATATATAACTGTTTAGCAAATAGATGGGGGAGACACGTGACTTTAAAAAAAAAATCAATTTGAACCTAAATTTTTCAGACACGGATCCCTAAATCGAAAAATGGTGTTTCCAAGCTCACAATATTTATGAAAGACCTATTCAACGATACCCAACACAATGGGTTTGTATAGAAAAAAAATATTGACTTCCACTTTACTTGTATGGCAGCTACCCTTAAAAAAAAATATTTCCATATTTTATTTTACGACTTTTTCGCCATGATTGATATACATATTCATGCCAAATTACAGCTTTCTAGTGCTTATAGTTTCTGAGTAGGACTGCGGACGGACAGACAGACATGGCGAAACTATAAGGGTTCCTTGTTACTAAGGAACCCTAAAAATTAGCCATAATATATTAACATTTAATTTAGTAGTGTTGTTTTAGAACGATGGTTATGCGGCAGAGTAGACGCCGGGGTGGCACGAGTATTAATTATTTCAGCGATGGACAAAGGCCAGATAGTAAAGACTTACTAAGCGTTTCAAAGCTACTTTAATCAGGACGTCAAGATCCCCTGGTAGCTGTGCTGTACTGAATTCATAGTGCACCATAGTGCTCTATTTGAATATCCATCCTCTATATTAGTGACCTCTGTATTACGTCATAACAAACATTATCTATGGTATTTGTATAAAATAAAATAAAAATATGTCTGTATAAAATATAGTCAAATGACGACATAGTTTCTAGGAGTGAAATGTATCAGTTTTTCTGCAATAATAATAAATGTGATCATAACAAGTGACACTATTTTAAGACGTTTTATTTTCTTAGCAGTACTAAATAATAAAAGACACACTTTTATTTAGCCTAGGAAAAACAAATCTACATGAAAGTAAGTAAACAAGTAAACAATGAATTCTGATGATAAGTGTCATTCATCTTATACGAACTTCAGCAAATTACTTACCTTATGCTATCAGCGTTGTGATGTCACATGTCCGTGTCTTTTACTCCAAAAAGTAACACTATTGTCATCCAATAGAACCTCTGCATATTACAATGCCAAACCAAATTAAAGCTTAATTATAACTATGTAGCGCTGAATCTTGCTTAACACAGCAACGCGAACACACAGATACAATTGTTAATGTTAAAGGTATTAGTAAAATAAAATATATTTATTTCATGTAACTTTGACCCATATTATTATACAATTTATATTACACCAGCTGTACCCGCGGGCTTCGCTCCCCGTGGGAATTTCGGGATAAAAAGTATGTCCCTATGTAAATATGTACCCTATGTCCTTGCCCGAGTCTTAAACTATATCCATACCAAATTTCATTCAACTCGGTTCAGTAGTTTAAGCGTGAAGAGGTAACAAACAAACAAATATACAAACTCACTTTCGCATTTATAATATTATATCAGTAGAAAGTAAGATTACGATATAAGTGCGTTATGGTTGTTATAACACACGAAGCGGAATTTACAAGCCCGCGTCGCAGGCAAGGGCGTATTATAGCCGAGTGTGTTTAGCTAATATATGACGTTTTTCAACACACTTGCGAGGAAAAATACCTAATAAACTGATTTTTTTGAATTTAAATAAACTCAACCATGAAACTGTAGCTTGCACACTGTTGCTTTTACGCCGTTTTACTTTTTTAAAACAACGCGGCTCGCTGCCTTTTGGCGGGCGAAGCGCGGCGGCGTGCCAGTTCGAAATTTGAAAAAAAAGCATATAATGCGGTTATAGAATATAACTTCACTATTTGCGTTTATAACGCACGCGGGTTGTTATTAGATCCACTTTACGAGCAAGTGTGTTAAAAAAAATAATGTTAATAAGTAAAAAAAAATCTGTGTCTATGGTTAATAATGTCAGTCGCTCGAAAATTAATTTTTTGGCTCTGGTAGTACAGAGAGGGTCATGCTCCTGCAGTGAAGGCAGAAAACCTGATGATAATGCATTCTCCACCAGTAAAGGCTGACTGAAGAACAGAAGTAAATATGTTTTTTATAGATCTTTGATGACTGATTTAGACGATAAAGTGTCAAAAGTTACGATTTATCTTATATAACAAGTCGATCTTACAATATCGTAACTACTTTTCATACCTGGGTCTACCTGGTGAACGGTGAAGTGCTTCCTCGTCTCTTATAATTGCGCGACACTTGTCCTAGATCTTAGCGTTCCCTAGCACTTTAGCTACGTAACACTGACTTTTATTTATAAAGCAAGAGGGGCATTTGTAGCTACTAACTTACGAAACACACATTATATATTTTTTCTACTCCTGTTCTGTTATCTGTCTTTTAAATAGTCACGAACGCTATTAAAAGAACATTGATAATTTATGACGTCAGAAAAGTCTATAACCAATTCCCCATAATAGCACATGTGTTATTATTTTGCCACAAAGATACGTCTAGCCATAGACCTAGAACTTTTTTCTTTGGATCTACCATTCCATTACCATACATCCAAAATAAAAAATAAAAATTTGACTTAAACGAGGAAAACGTGGAGTTTTTTGGCGGGAAGTGAAGGGGTCTAGTTGGAGTTTGCTTTAAATTGTTTTGCAAATTGATTCTAGTGGACTTTATAATATGAAATTGGTGTAGTTTGGTGTTATAAATGCTCATTCTCATGGACAATATGTGAAATGTTTAAAGTGGACAGTCATAGTGCGGTTGTAGTGATATTTATTTGCGGACTGCGGTGGGCGTCTTTGGGCGCCGTCCGCCACTCAATCGGCTATGAAAACCAGTGGATTCGTATAGATTTGTCGCCAGAAGCTCCCGTGAAGCAATCAAAGGACCTATACCAACCTTTGATTGTATAGGATTAGGAATAAAGAAGAAATAAATAAAGATTGGCTCTAAAGGACCAGTATCCAGAGCCGCAAATTAATTAAAAAAAAAAAACGAGGAAAACGTCAATTTTAAAAATAAAGTTTACCATAGATACCTCGTATTCTACGTTGAAAAAGTAGGTTCGTCAAAAAATGCTCGATTGCGTCTTCATACGATGCTCGCTAAAGCTCGCATCATGACCTGCGCCACTCGCATTTTTTGACGCTTCTTATACAACTGTTGCATAAAATACCATATGTATCTTTCTTACCATATCTTTACTAAATAGACAAAGCCATGGACCGTTCAACCATGTTCAGCGTGATGGTTAACGTAGAAAATACATACCTACATACTATCACGTCTCCATTCCCAATGCGGCAGGCGGAGACTATTTAGGTCTTGCGGCTTTAAGCAGATAGAGCCTAGGGCTGCAAGACTCAAAGGCCACTTTTAGCTTGATGTGGGCGAGAAGGTAGAATAAAGGACTCAAAATAGTGATGGATTGCTAACCGCAACGCCTATTAACATAACTCGAATTTTCGCCGATTTCATCGATCGGCTCTTACTATCTGTGCGGGAAGAGAAGCAGCTGCTACATTCTAAGTTTTTCTTTTCTACCAAACCAGCTTGAACGTAGAAAAGGTACTGTAAAATTACCAAATTACCGTGAGTTATATTGCGAATAAATAAAATTTTTTGATAATTTTCCTTTGATGTTTGGGTGTTACGTTACAGGGTGCTTATCTAACACAACATACAAAAAGGTACGTATTTACGGTGTAAGATAAAAACAAAATAATTATTAATAGATTTTAAATAACAAACATACATAAAAATAGGGAGACATGGAAAATACTCCACCGACATGAACCTAGTTCTTAAATTTATTGATGATGATGACATACTAATGAGGCGTTTTCCAGTGAAAAAAAAATGAGGTTAAAAACATTGTCAAAAGATGGCGCATATGAGTTTGAAATCGTTCTATCAAAAATGAAAGAGGCCGTTAGGTTCACTACTCGTAGTAAATTTGTAATTAATTAACCAATCTTGTATTTTGCTATTATTTAAGTAGAAAAATACATATTTACAAACAATAATATATTTTTAACTAAATTTAGTAAAATAAAAATATTAAATATTCCGAAACGTAGTGATTACTCTTCGAGCATTCGTTCTCGATATTAGCATATACACACTTGTAGTACACATTCAAGGCCACAATTTCACACATTCGTTTGGAGGTAGAAGGTTCAGATAAGAAAAAAAAATATAAAAAATTATGAGGGTATCTGAATATACCCCTCCACTTCTACCTCTCGCCCGATCTCTGTGGTCATTCACATTTTTGTGCTTCGCTGTTTCGCACGTTCGTATTTAAAATTGAGTTATTTTAGCCTTTGTTAATATTAGAAATGCCTAAAAGAAAACGCGAGTGTAGTGACGATGATTATAACTTTTTAGCCAAACAAGTTAAAAAATTACAACGTAAAATTAAAAGACGGCGGCGTCGCCGTATAAGTGATTCAGTGAGTGATTATGATAGTGATTCATCTCGGAAGAAATCAGGTGAGTTTACAAGTTTATAAAATGTAATGTACATAATTATTCGGAGCAAAATTTTATAGTTGGAGTAAATACGTATAATAATACTTCAGTGCTAAAGATAGGTTAATAACACCTATCCAAATGTATTGCTTTTATTTCATACAAGAAAAACATTTTTCTTGTTTCTTTCCTAATGATACATAAGGTGACCATGGGTTTGCGTGCTTCTCATCAGGAGTCTCACATAAAACCCCTACCCTGCATATTTAAATAAAATTAAAACCACACATGACGGGCTTGCGTGACTCTCATTAGGAGTTTCACATACTGCCCTTTACCTCGTAATAGCATAGCGGATTTGCGTGTTTCTCAACAGGAGTCTCACTATCCGATACATACCTACATAGCTAAATTACGGCTTGCTATAAAGATTTGATAATTCGTGGGTTGCGTGTTTCTCACCAGGAGACTCACTACTGACAACTAAGTGAAATTACAATTTTTCACTTGCAGACAGTGGTTCCATCGCTGAACTCCAGGAAGACTTAGACTTATATCAACCTGGATGTTCCTATTGGGGAACAGAAAATGATACGTTAGTGGTCGATAAACAAGTAAATGTTCAAACATCCGCTGATTTACCGAGTGCTGATCATACAACACAAATCATTTTAACTGATGAGACGGAAACTGCTGCTCCAACGGCCGAAGGTGAAGAACCACCGCTGACCGAAAGAATTATCACAACTCAGCCGGTACAAGGATGTGACCAAAATCATACTGCTTCCACTCAAGAGCGGAGTCCTGAATTGGATCCAGACCTATTAAATATTCTCGATGAAGATCCCACTTCCTCCAACGAATATGGCAAAGAAATACAAAAGGATTTGGCTGTTCGGCTTAACCATATTGCTACGTCAGGCCTTTCTAAAGAAACCCGAAAGGAACTAAAAGAGAAGTATCTTATTCCAGCCAACTGTAAATTTATAAAAGCGCCAACTCTCAATCCAGAAATTCGAGCCTCGCTTCAGGAAAGTCAAGCTAAGAGAGACAAAGGAATTGAATATAAACAAAATCTAACTTCCTGTGCACTGTCATCCTTAGCAGAAGCAATAACATTGCTTCTCTCGTCTGAACAAAAAAACCCTGATCTTCTTAAACTACTAATGGATACAGCTCGTACTTTAGGCGACATCCAACATACAGACTCGATGTCACGACGATATTTTATTTTATCGACAGTGAACAAGCAGCTCAAAGATCAGTTGGAAAAGACCAAGATTGACGAGATGCTCTTCGGTAATAGCCTGGCAGAAACGGTTAAATCGGCTAAAACTATTATCAGTACTGGCGCACAGTTAAGATCAGCTGCAACTGTAAGATCAGTCGCAAGTTATCGTGGGAGGACATCGGGAAGAGCGTTAAACTACAGAGCACCCCCTGCGACCGCGAACCGTCGGCCGCCGCCCTCGGGGGGTGCGAGGAGCGCGCGGGCGGCAGCTCCGGCGACGAGACACACGACGGCGAGATCGACGGCGCATCACAACGCTTCGAGGACGTCATCGCGTCATCAGCAGGCGCGGTACAGGCGCTAACCACGGTAAAGCCAGCAGGCCGTCTTGCTTATTTTTACAAACAATGGTCCATAATCACTAATGATCCTCTTCTACTTTCTTGGATATCAGGCTATAAAATTATTTTTTCATCTTTTGTTACGCAAGATATAGTTCCTACCGAACCTAGATACTCACAATCTGAATACACAGGTTATAAAAAGTGTATAGATGAACTTTTATGCTCTGGTGCTATCTCATCTTGTGAACCATGCGACAATCAATTTATTTCGAGTGTTTTTCTTATACCAAAGCCAAACGGTAAAAATAGGTTTATACTGAATTTAAAACAACTTAACAAATTTATTTCCGCTCAACATTTTAAGCTTGAAGACCTTAGAACTGCGTTAAAACTAGTGTCAAAAAATGGGTATATGAGTACAATTGATTTAAAAGACGCTTATTTTTTAATATCTATCCATTACGAATCAAGAAAATATTTACGTTTTAAATTCGACGGTAACTTGTACGAATTCAATGTCTTACCGTTTGGTTTGAATACTGCGCCATATGTTTTTACAAAAATCCTTAAGCCAGTAGCTAGGTTGCTGAGATCCATGGGTTACCTATCAACCTTTTATTTAGATGACGTTTTATTATTTGGCAGAACATATAGCGATTGTTTAAATAACATTAATAACACTAAACTCTTATTAGAATCCTTGGGATTTCTCATTAATTTAGAAAAAAGTTCCTTTGTTCCTAGTCATGAATGTAAATTTTTAGGAAATATAATTGATTCTAAAAAACTAGAAATTCGGTTACCTAGTGACAAAGTGCAGAGAATCCAGAAAGAGATTTTAAAATTCAAGATGATAAAAAGGTGCAAAATTAGGGATTTTGCCAGATTTTTAGGGCTACTCGCATCTGCTTGCCAGGCCATAGAATATGGCTGGCTTTATACGAAAGATATGGAAAGATGTAAATACCTAAACCTAAAAAAGGATGAAAACTATGAGAACTTCATGTCTGTACCTGATAGTTTGATACCTATTTTCGACTGGTGGTTGCAGGCTATTCATAGTTCATGTAAAATTAAAACTGATGAATATGCATTAGAAATTTTTACTGACGCCTCAACTACGGGGTGGGGGGCAGCCTGTGGAAAAAATACCGCCAGCGGCCCTTGGAGCGATTTAGAGCAATCAATGCATATAAATTATCTGGAGATTCTTGCTGCCTTTTTAGGACTTAAAACTTTTGCGAAAAAGTACTTTAATTGCCAAATACTGTTGCGCATTGACAATACCACGGCAATATCCTATATCAACAGAATGGGGGGTGTAAAATATCCCCACTTAACAGATATTACCCAACAATTGTGGAAATGGTGTGAAGAGCGTAAAATAATAATTCATGCCGATTACATAAGTTCTAGCGACAATAAAGTTGCAGACGCCGAATCTAGAAGATCTCATCCTGATATTGAGTGGGAAATCTCGCAAAAGGCATTTAATAAAATAACAAAATATTTTGGTGTACCAGAGATAGACCTCTTCGCGAGCAGAAATAATTACAAATGCGACATTTATGTGTCTTGGCATCGAGATCCGGATGCCTATAAAATAAATGCTTTTACAATATCGTGGACAAAATTATTCTTTTACGCATTCCCACCTATATCTATGATTCTTAAAACACTTCGTAAAATTATAGATGACCGAGCAACAGGAATTGTGGTAGTCCCCCAGTGGCCTACACAAGCCTGGTACCCGCTCTTCCAGAGTCTTCATACATCAAAACCCTTAGTCCTACGTTCATGTGATGATTTGATCATATCTCGTTGTAGGGAACGCAAGATCCATCAGAAGATTACTCTGGTTGCAGGGATGTTGTCGGGACTGCGCTACTCCGAAGAGGAATACCGCAGCCCTCCTTACCCATAATGCTAGCCTCCTTATCAGATAATACGGTAAAACAATATGACGCCTGTCTCAAAAAATTTTTTAGGTACTGTCAAGAAAAATATATCAATCCGTATAGTGCCTCAACATCAGATGTCCTCTGCTTTCTAACACAGATATTTAAGGAAGGTGCTCAGTACGGCACAATAAATAGTTGTCGGTCAGCATTGTCATTACTGTTAGGTCAGAGCACAGTCAACAATGATTCCGTATCAAGGTTTTTAAAGGGAGTTTTCAGATTGCGCCCCACGTTACCAAAATACAACATAACGCTGAAATGTATCCGAATGACACCTTAAATCTAGAACAAATAAGCAAAAAATTAGTCACTCTTATTGCTCTTATAACAGCTCACCGTGTACAAACCTTGTCCAAAATAACTATTAATAACATAATATCGACGGAATCCGGTTTTAACATCAAAATTCCAGATCTAATAAAAACTTCACGAGCCGGTGCTGCTCAACCGTTGCTATCCTTGCCGTACTTCACGCAAAGACCCCAGATATGTCCTGCAAGTACCTTGAGAACATATCTCAATAAAACCTCAAACCTACGTTCAAACCAGCAGGTTTTATTTCTTTCTTTTAAAAAACCTCATCGCCCCGTTACTTCTCAAACTCTAAGTCGATGGGTAAAATCTGTGCTGGAAAGCAGTGGCATTGATACTTCTTTGTTTACTGCTCACAGCACCAGACACGCATCATCGTCCAAAGCGTACAGGTCTGGTGTAAGTCTAGATGTTATAAGAAACACCGCTGGTTGGAGTGCAAACTCTAGTGTTTTTGCTAAGCACTACAATAAAATAATTGTCAATGATTTGGGAAATCAAAATAATTTCGCCTTAAACATATTAACATCATAAATCGTTATTAATAATCAATTATAATATAATGGATTTTATATAATATAAATAAATCGTTTCATAATATTTTATGTTATAATGTGATAAATTTAAATTCTGATAAATACGATTCTTAGCCATTACTTAATAATCCCTAACTTTTACATGCTGTCATGCTTTCTAATTACTTACCTAAAGTTGATTAAAGTTTTTGTATGAATTAATAAACCTATTTTTATTAGTATATTTTATACCTTCCTCGTATTTCACGACTAGGTACTTCTCTCAACGTCTACAAGTGTGTATATGCTAATATCGAGAACGAATGCTCGAAGAGTAATTAATGATTAAACGAGCTTACCTGTAAGTGAAGTTCAATCATAATTACTCGAAGAGCTTCGTTCGAAGATATTAGCATCCCTCCCTCCCCGCCAGGGCTGGCTCCCATGCTCGTGAAATACGGAACAGCTCAGCATCAGTCTCCAAACTTAATGACCAGAGAGATCGGGCGAGAGGTAGAAGTGGAGGGGTATATTCAGATACCCTCATAATTTTTTATATTTTTTTTTCTTATCTGTAGCTTCTACCTCCAAACGAATGTGTGAAATTGTGGCCTTGAATGTGTACTACAAGTGTGTATATGCTATTATGTATCGTCGCTTCATTCTTCAGATATATGTATTATTTAACCAGGTAGTTTCCTTAATTTGCTAGGCAACGTTGCACGATTATTCAGAGATAAATTAAATATTTTCTCTAATTAAAAGTATTTTTCTTAACTTCCGGCTACCCTACTCCTTTGTAGCCGCCATACTTGTCCTCATTCCTTTTTCGTGCGTGGCAGCGTTAGCACATCTCTGTTACACCGTTACAATGTCGGTGCAATCGAATAGTGAAAAAATCGAGAGATATAAAAGGAAAATTGAAAAATTAGAAAAAGAACATTCTAAAAACAAACGACGTAGACGTCTTATAGTGTATTCGGATGATTCAGATGACGAACAAGGTAAGAGAATTTTATATTTTTTTTTTTTTCTAAGTACCTTCATAGAAAATAATTCTTACTTTTAAATCGGGGTTGACTGAGAGTCATCCACGATAACGTAATTAACTGCGAGTTAATTGCGGCTTAAACATATGAAGCATGACATACGTACAAAGCGTACAACATTAATTTAAATCGGGGTTCACCGCGAGTGAACTGCGATATCGGAATTAACTGCGAGTTTATTCCGAATAACCTGAAATAAAGTATAGCGTACGTACAAAACTTACAAGATTTATTCAACATACGTTACTTAAATCGGAGTTCACAGCGAGTGAACTGCGATAGCGGAATTAACTGCGAGTTAATTTCGGCGAGTACATTTTTGGACGTTATTATGTCCTTTTGGGAAAAGTAACTAAAATTGTTATCCATAACATTATTCACGAAATAATGTTAGTCTTTAACATTTACCCCAGACCATGTCCTTGTTATAGATGTACATCAGCCTGATTCATCACGACCGCCGTCAACAAATAATGTGACCCAGACTCCTGATCAACCAGAGGTTACTGACGATACCGCCGCTGCACCTTCGTTAGACCCTGAGCTGCTTGCTGCGTTAGGAGAACCCTCTTCTGATACGCCGGAATTCGGACCAGATATTCACGACACCTTAGCCAACATGTGGCCACCTTTGCTAAAGAAGGGGTTAACGAAGGAAAATAAGGAGAAGTTGTTAAAACAACATTTAATTCCTAGCAACTGCCAGTTACTGCAAGCTCCCAAGCTGAATGCAGAAATTTCCTCTGCCGTATCGGAAGTTGTTCGCGGTCGGGACAAAAAGTACGTTGCTGTGCAACAGCAACTTGGACAGGGGATCGCAGCAGTTAATCGAGGCATGGAGATCCTGCTTAAAAGCGACGACAAAATCCAATCGCTCGCATATCTTAGCGACGCGAGTCGTATTCTCACGGACTTACACAACTTTTTTACCAAGGATAGGGTAAAATTAATAACTCCGAGTCTTGACAAAAACTTTCTTCATGTTATCCAAGACACTGAGAGAGACGAATATTTATTCGGCAATACTCTGTCTGAAAAGATAAAGGCTAGTAAGGCCATAGAAAAACAAGGTCAACAAATAAAAAAGAGCTCAAGTTCTTCGAAGCCTAACACTTCAAATGCAATAAATACCCGGTCCTCATCGTCTCAGAGAAACTGGTCCGGGCCTCCTCGCTACTCGTCGACCAAGGGGGGGCGGGGAGGCAGTCGGAAGACGAATCCCTCGCCAGCGACCCGTCGCCCGTACCACAGCACTGCGGCACAAACCAAATCAACGACGCAGAGCAAAACGCGTGCGCAAACACAGCAGTAACGCAGGTACACGCTGGACGTCTCTTATATTTTTACGATTGTTGGTCGAAAATTACAAATAGTTCTACGATCTTATCGTGGATTAAATATGGTCTCTCAATACCGCTATGTAGTAATATACATCAGGTTACAGTACCGCAAGTACAGTGGTCAAGTAATGAAAGTAAACAAATGCGTGAAGCGTTAAGTAAGCTACTCGATTTAGGGGCTATTGAAAAATGTCAACCAAGGAAAGATCAGTATATTTCTCGTACTTTCCTAGTTCCTAAAGCGAATGGCAGTAATCGTTTCATTCTAAATCTCAAGTCTTTTAACAAATTTGTTCAGAAGACTCATTTTAAGATGGAGGACTATCGAACTGCCTCCAAGCTTATACCTCATAACGGTTTCTTAGCAACCATAGACTTAAAAGAGGCATACTTACTTATGCCTATTTGTGAGGCAGATCGTAAGTACCTCAGATTTCAGTTCAAGGATTTTGACTCTAAGGAGAACGAAATTTATGAATTTTCGGCTATGCCTTACGGACTATCAGTTGCTCCATTAGTTTTCACTAAAGTTATGAGAGAGGTTGTAACACACTTGAGGAGCAAAGGCTTTAAATCAGTAGTGTATCTTGATGATATCTGTTGTATAGGTGATACCTATGAGGAATGCGTAAATAACGTAAAAGAAACCATTAAACTATTAGAATGTTTAGGTTTTATTGTGAATTACGAAAAAAGTGTGTTACAACCATCTCAAAAATGTAAATTTTTAGGATTTAATTTTGACTCTCGAGATTTATCCATGTCTTTACCTCTAGACAAGCGTAACAAAATTTACCGTTTGATACAAAAGTTCATGAAGTTACCCCGATGTACTATACGTGAATATGCTCAACTAATTGGTGTTCTTATCTCTGCCTGTCCAGCCACCAACTATGGTTGGCTTTATACAAAATTATTAGAAAGGCAAAAATATTTGGCACTCCAAAGTTGTAATGGGAATTACGAAACGAAAATAAAACTTTCAGATTTTATTTTAGAAGATCTTGTATGGTGGAAAAACCACATTTACTCCACTTCGTCGTTATTGAGAACAACAGATTTTTTATTAGAAATTTACACGGATGCATCCGGTACTGGTTGGGGTGCCGTTTGTGGAGACCGCTGCACAGGCGGACAGTGGAAGACTGTCGAAAAGAATAAACATATCAATTATCTTGAGCTTTTGGCAGTTTTCTTAGGTTTAAAAAGTTTTGCTGCGAATGTATCAAATGGGGTTATTTTGCTACGAGTAGATAATACTACTGCTATCAGTTATGTGAACAGGATGGGGGGCGTTCAATTTCCTCACCTCAATGAATTAAGTCGAAAAATTTGGCAATGGTGCGAATCGCGCAATATTCTTTTGCACGCATCATACGTTAACACTAAAGATAACCGTGCCGACGAAGAATCACGAAAGATCAACCCAGACACAGAGTTTGAGCTGTCCGACAGTGCTTTCCAAACCATTGTAAAGCGATTCGGGCATCCTGAGATTGATCTCTTCGCGTCTCGAGCCAATGCTAAATGCGATCTTTTTGTGTCATGGTTTCAAGAACCTGACTCTCTAGCTGTGGATGCCTTTACGATTAATTGGAAATCACGATTTTTTTACGCATTCCCACCATTCGCTTTAATACTGAAGTGCATAAGAAAAGTCATTGATGATGGGGCTAAGGGAATTTTCGTATTTCCCTATTGGCCCTCCCAACCATGGTTTCCACTGTTACAGGGCCTATTAATATCGGAAATACTGTTTTTTAATCCTAGTAAGTCATTGTTACAATCCCATTTCAGACGAAATCACCGCCTTCAAGGCAGCCTTACCCTGGCTGCTGCGGTTCTATCAGCACAGCCTTTGCCCGACGGGGCGTCCCCTCGGAGGCAATTCCGCTAACTTTGGCGTCGCTTTCGGATAACACACTAAAACAATACAACGTGTCACTAAAACTGTGGTGGGAGTTTTGTAATGTCAATGCTTTAGACCCATTTGACGCATCAATGACGACAGTTTTACAATTCTTATCGAACGAATTTAATAAGGGCTGCTCATACGGAACCTTAAATAGCCATCGATCAGCATTGTCTCTTTTATTAGGTTCAGAAATATGCTCAGAAGATTGCGTAAAACGACTCCTCAAGGGAGCCTATAGGTTAAAACCCAGTGCGCCGAAATATCAAAATACCTGGGACCCACAATCAGTTCTCGATACGATAACAATGTGGTACCCAAATACTGATTTATCACTTGAAAAAATCACAAAGAAACTTGTAATTTTACTCGCACTTTGCACTGCGCATAGGGTTCAAACATTTTCACTTATAAAACTAGAAAATATTCATTTTTCAGATAGTTGCATTAAAATTTCAATTCCGGACTTAATTAAAACTTCCGCACCCGGCCGTGAGCAGCCCGTATTAAATTTACCATATTTTCGCGAAAACCTAAATATATGCCCTGCCTCAGTTCTCAATGATTACATTTTGGTAACACAAAATAAGAGAACCGAGCGTCAAGGAAGCCTTTTGTTAACATACAAACCACCTCACCGAGCAGCCACAAGTCAGACTATAAGCCGGTGGATAAAGGCAGTGTTATCCGAAAGCGGTGTGGACGTATCCGTATTTAGCGCACACAGCACACGCCACGCCGCCACTTCGGCTGCCAGTGCGGCCGGCGTCTCCATAGAACAGATCCGCAAGGCCGCCGGGTGGACACCCAGATCCAAAACCTTTGCAAGATTTTATCATAGACCGCTATGTGACGAAAGCGAAAATTTTGCAAAGAGCGTGTTTTTCCCTCGTAACATAACGGACAATAGTAAATATAAATGATGATTTTAATTTCATTTAATTACATTTTTTTTATATTCTGTTTGTTATGATTATCCTTAAGTTGTAATACTTTAATTCAAATAAAACAATCGAACTAAACGTCGTGATTTTATTTGAATGTATACATAACAGAAGCAAAACTTATTGGCTCTAAAACTCTACCTGGTTAAATAATACATATATCTGAAGAATGAAGCGACGATACATAATAGGTGATCAAACGAACTTCTTGAAGTGAAGCTCGATCATTATTATGTGAGTCGCTTCATTCGAAGATATATCAGGACCCGTCCCTCCCTCAATTTTTTCGAACTAAAACTTCATAAAAACCCCTATTAAGTTTTGCTTCCGCCTCAAAAGGAATGAGGACAAGTATGGCGGCTACAAAGGAGTAGGGTAGCCGGAAGTTAAGAAAAATACTTTTAATTAGAGAAAATATTTAATTTATCTCTGAATAATCGTGCAACGTTGCCTAGCAAATTAAGGAAACTACCTGGTTAAATAATACATATATCTTCGAATGAAGCGACTCACATAATAATGATCGAGCTTCACTTCAAGAAGTTCGTTTGATCACCTAATATCTTCGAACGAAGCTCTTCGAGTAATTATGATTGAACTTCACTTACAGGTAAGCTCGTTTAATCATTAATTATATTCTCTTTGATTCCAAAGAAAAACTCTCACTATGAAAATTTTATATGAATTAGACATTGACAGATATATTTATGTGATTGCTGGCGGCATCTATGTCACGTGAAGGAACTAATTTTTTTTTTAAAGAAAACGCCTCATTACGTCTTTGTCCCTGATGGGGCAGACAGAGCATTTTAGGACGTAAGGCTCTAAGATGACAAGGCCCAGGGCCGTAAAACACAAAGGCCACTTTTAGCGTGATGATGGAGAAAAAGGTGGAAAAATAATAAAATAGAATGGGTTGCTTTAACATGATTCGCACTTTTGCCAATCCCCATAAGAGAAACAGGGATACATTCTAAGTTTTTTCTTTTCTCAAATACTAACATGGAAGACCAGCATGGATGAAAGAAGATGATTTTAAATGACGAATTGGTGAAAAAAAATAAGGATTCTGAATTCAAATACAAATCTTCGGACAGAATTGCATAATATGTGCCATCTCATTGCATATATTTTATGATGCTGGAGACTGAATTATTTAGAAAGGGGTTGAATTGAGGTTTTATTTCCATCCCACGAGTAATATAAAAAAATAAAAAACAACTATAATTGTCCCCTCATATATTATTTTGTTTGGTAACACAGTTTAATTCAATAATGGTAACCCTATTTGTCATGTCAACGCTAGCTGTTTTGTTAAACGTAATTACGTAACTCATTGACAATCGAGCTTAACTATTTTCAGCTGTTTTACAAAACCGAGCTGTAATTACCAAACAGCTGGAGTTTTTGAATAACAACGGATTATACAATTCAACTGCGACATATATAATGTGTGTTTGTTACTCAGAAATAATTGATGTATGTAATTTTATCCATATCGGTTCGCTAGTTCGCCCACACGCGACACCAAAGACGTGACAAACAGACGATTTTCGCATTAATTAGTGTGAAATTCTAATTAAAATGTAACGCGATGCCCCGAATTACCTCGGCAAACATCACCACAGTATAAATAGTACATAAAATATATATCACTTTCTTCTTATCGTGTGTGTTAGTGACTAACACTAGTGTCAGAGTTTTTAAACCGCTTTAAAGGCCTCTGACATGGTTTTAGGTAACGACCAATGTCAAAGACAGTGACCGGGACCGACGGCTTAACGTGCCCTCCGAAGCACGGATCATCTTAATTATCAGACAATTAGGTGATCAGCCTACAATGTCCTAACCAAACTAGGACAACAACACAAAGTAGTTGGCCCCGCCGGGAATCGAACCCGCGACCTCCGGGTATAAGCCAAACGCTCTAACCACTACACCATGGAGGCAGTCAAATCGTATATCACTTATGCGACACGTTCCAAACTACGCCCGGACGCCCGGACATGTATTCATCATCTTCATTTCAGCCGCATAACGTCCACTGCTGGACATAGGCCTCTCGCAAAGATTTCCAAAATGACCGATCTAGAGCGGCTTGCATTCAGCGCCGTCAGACCACCTTGCCTTGTGGGTGGGTGTCCTACGCTTCGCTTGCCTGTACGTGGTCGCCATTCGAGAACCTTTTTGCCCCATCGGCCATCGGTTCGTCGCGCTATGTGTCCCGCCCACTCCCATTTCAACGAGCTAATCCGCTCATGTATTATTGACATGTATTATTAAAAATAAATTATTCAGACTATCCAAAAAATATACAATTAATCGAGCACATCGTTAGATAAATTTGCAATAATTTATTTTATCATATCTATTTTAGTTTTATTCCTTATATTTAAATTTTGTTAATTCATGGTATAGTTTATTAATGTTATTAGTAAAAAAATAATAGTAATTAGTAAAATAGCTGCCTCCATGGTGTAGTCGTTAGAGCGTTCGGCTCATACCCGGAGGTCGCAGGTTCGATTCAGAGGCCTTTAAGGCGGTTTAAAAACTCTGACACTAGTGTAGTCACTAACATACACGATAAGAAGAAAAAGTGAAAAAAAATATATATATCACGGGTATTTTTTTCATAATTCATAAACAATAGGGTTATTTCTTTTCTATCTTATCGAGACTAGTGGCAGGCTAAGGTAGAGTTAAGAACTTAAGAGTGTTAGAATCAATAAAATCTAAACCTTATTTTAAAAGCTCGGTTTTGAAACTTTATGTAATGTATGTAGGTCGCACATAGCTTTCAGGCTGTCGCGTCAATGCCTACGGGATCGATACGAGTATTTACGAGCCTAGGCTAGACTGAAGAAGATCTAGGTTTTATGACGTGATATACATTTGAATCGTGAAGTACACCTGCTATTTTTACTATCTTTTATTTAACTTGTATTAAATAATGCATCTTGTATGCATGTATGTGTGAATGTTTTTTTTTTTAGGTCAAATCTTGCAACTCAATTTTCAACCAGTTATCCTAAACTGAAATTTTGTCGGAAGTCGGATGACAATACAATATTATTAAGTCTATGAGCTGTTCTGATGATGGAACCGGAAGATAACAGACGGAACTCAGTTAAAAAACAACATTCACATTGAGAAGGACTCGTTTGATTTGTCTTTACAAGCACTTTATGGTAGACGATGTCTAGAATCTAATCACTAGAATCTAATCACGGAGACGTAAGGTGGTCGATATAACTCAGTAATAAAACGAAGCAACTCTATTGAGTTTGGTTTTTTTTCATTTTTCTTAGTACTTTGGCCTCACAATAAAAGCTTGTACAAAAATGTTTTTTTTTTCAAAAACCTTATTAATATATCATAGAAACTGTTATTTACGTTTGCACCTTTTTAGGGTTCCGTAGTAAACAAGGAACCCTTATAGTTTCGCCATGTCTTTCTGTCTGTCCGTCTGTCTGTCCACGGTCCTACAGAGAAACTATAAGTACTAGAAAGCTGTAATTTGGCATGGATATGTATATTAATTATGGCGAAAAAGTCGTAAAATAAAAAATGGAAAAAAAATTTTTTTCAGTGTAACTGCCATACAAGTAAAGACGTAGTCAATATTTTTTTTCTCGACAAACACATTGAGTGGGTGTCTTTGAACAGGTCTTTTAAAAATATTGAACACCATTTTTCGATTTAGGGATCCGTTTCTGAAATATTTGGGTTTAAAGTTCAAATATTTGTTCGAGTCAAGTGACCCCCCCCCCCCCTCTATCTGCTAAACGGTTATATATGGCCACGTGAAAAAAATCACAATAATAGCATATTTAATGTAGTTTGAAGGAAAACTATCAGAGCCAAGTAGGGTATACAAATTAAAAAGTTATAGGCGATCAACTTACAAAATGTACTTGAAAAAAGACATTTTCATACATTGGTTCAGCGGATGCGTTAGTGGACTGTAATAGGTAATGAAAATATGTAGGCCTGCTCACCTGATCAGAAACACACACTGGAACTTTCAGGCTGCAGCCTTACACTTTTAGCGATGCGGGTGTTGTGCGCGCCGATGTTGCGATCAGACTGAATTCTTCTTTCTTCTTGACAAGCAGGCCATAGATGAGAATGAGATGAACGAAAGAGTATATGATGTAAAAAGGGCGATATGGCGTGAACATCCTCCCCGGCCTTGACAATGCGTAGCGTTTCAAGAAGTCAAGAAATCAAGAAGATAAATAAATGCGTGAAAGCGAAAAAGAATAGGATTAAGTTGAGAATCAAAGCGTTGAGAGTAATAAATGAATTTACTGAGAAAGAAGTGGATAAAGTTTTACTTGATGAAAATGATGATTTGATGAAAAGTCCCTAAATACGGAATATAAAATAGCAAAGCAGTAAAGCGAGATAACATCAAGTTATCGATGTTGATGCGTTAAAATAGTTGAATATTATTTTTATAATAACTAGCCACTTTTGTCTTGTTTGTAATATATGTAAATATAACTTACTTTTTTCTTGAAAAAAAGCAAATTTTAAAATAGGTAATTGTTTTCTAAAGCGTTAGACCATCGGAATAGTTTAATTCAAAAATTTGAGAAAATATCATAAAACGCGTAAGTTATTTATTATATATTAAAGCGAGCGGAATTAAATTTTTGTTCAAGCGAGAACAACACTTGTATCACATCATCCTAAAATCTTTCAGTTTGTCTATGTTACTCTTGAAGGGCATTACAACACAGTGACAACCCATGCGTTAACGTGATATTATAGGAGAAGATTTTTCCTCTAATTCTTTGTCTTTGTGGCTAGAGAACCTTCCAGAAGGTACTTCCTTAAGCTCACAGAATAGAGATAGATTTTTCTGAAGCGATTTATCAATATTTAACTTATTAAACTGTGTAAACAATGTATACGATGTATGGGAATGCGAAGAATTAGAGGGTTGAGACGCGTCTGGTAAAATGGGAACTTCTCCCATAAAAACATAGCCAAAGACTGTTTCTATCGCTGGAGGTGCAGGTGGAACAATAATCCTACCACTCATTAATATATGCGGAAACAGCTCTGCTCCTAGAAGCAAATCGATGTCACCTAGCTTATGCCATACGGGATCGGCTAGCGGTACATGGACTAAATGCTGAATTATATTAGCGTCCACCTTATTACTTGGTAAGGAATCCGTAATTTTGTTCAACACAAATGCGGTTGTATCTAAGTAATAATTTAAGTTATTATGAGCGTATAAACGTACTTCTACGTAACCTAGAACAGTTTGAGAAACACTTCCGATACCTTTTATGTAAGAGTTCGGTAAAGGAATAATCTTTAAATTCAAACGTTTACAAGAAGCAAGCGTTATTATATTATTTTGCGAAGCGTTATCAAGAAGACATCTGATAGTATGCATTTGTTTGTTTCCACCTTCCACCTTCATTTGCGCAGTTGACAATAAAATAGTCGTCTGGCATGTATTTCCATTTCGAGCGCACAGCGACATCGGAGCGCTAACAACTTCAACAGCGGGTGTTTCTTTAATAGTATCAGGTTGTTCATCAACGGCAATAAGCGATGCATTAGAAGGCAAGGAAGAAGGAATGTCATGCATGTCATTCGTTTTTTGATTTTCAATAAAATGTAGAAGCGTATGATGACGTTTGCCACAAGTCTTACATGAATGACTCGATTTACATTTAGCGGTATTGTGCATCAAACTTAAGCAATTGATACATCCGCGTTTCTTTTTAACGAAATTTAAGCGATCTTCAGTAGACATATTTATAAATGAGTCACAAAAGTATAATTGAGAATGCGTTAAATCATTACTCAAAGCACACCCAGTCTTCGGCCTGCTAGTTAGCAATGTTTGAGACTGAAGTATGATAGGACGGTTTAGGTTAGACTTATGAGCGTGCTCACCCGAGCCCTGTGTGCTGCTTAGGTCAGCGGAAGTGTTATTATTATTTACATGAAACATGCGCGAAACATTAGAAGTGCGATCTAAAATTTTAACTTGCCCTTTTATAAATTCGGAAAATTCCTTATATGAAGGAATTTCGTTATCGCGAAAATGCATTTCAAAAGCCTGTGCGATATTTGGATCAAGCTTGCGTAAGGCGATCGTTAGAAACATAAAATCTTTCAAATCCGTAATTTGCAACTGTTCAAGCGCTGAAACTGCCGCAGAATAGGATTCTATGAAATTGTTTAGCGAAGCGGAGTTATTAAGAGCGGGTTTAATATTAAGTAAAAGCGATAAGTAGTGAGAGCCTAACGCACGCTTGTCCTGATATTTACTGACAAGGCTATTCCAAATGCTTTGGTAATTTTCAGCAGAAGGCACAATTCCAGCGGTAATTTTAAGGGCGGAACCCGTAAGTTGGCCCATTAAATAATGAATTCTGTGCCCATCAGTCAAATCTGGATTATCGTGAATACTAGCTTTAAAACATTCATAAAAAGAAGGCCAAGATTCTATACACCCATTAAACTGTTTTAAAACCAATGGCGGTAGTTTAATATTAGGGCCCAGTGTAATCTCACTCTTAGTATCCTTATGACCACTGTCTTTATTATTAGAAGTTGAAAGAAGTAATCTAAATCTCTGTACACGAGCGTAAATTTCTTCAAAGGAAGTAAGCGGTCCATAATTGGGCGTATATTCATTATTATTTTCTAAAAGAATTTCATTTATTCTATCTAAATTAGATATAAAATCTTTACGAATCGTAGACAATGTCTCAGTATCAGCGAGAAACGATTCCGATGATCGTAAACCTTCTATACCAGATATGGTTTTCGATCTGTCATGTAATTGCGTAATATGAGCAAAATACGCCTCATTTTTAGCAGTTAGTAATTTAACTTTAGTTTCCATTTTTTTTACAATTAATAGAAGCGGTTAAATAAAAACAGAACAAAGAAAAGCGAAAGAAACTAAATTTAAAAACAAAGACAAAAGCGGTTTTATTATTTGTGAGAAAATAGCCTTATAATGTTTACATGTAAAACAGGCCTTATATATGACAGCGGTTTGAAACATATGATATGTTCAAATTTTCAAATTTCAAATACGAAACAAAAGGAAAATTAAAATGTCAATTGATGACTGACAGAGAAAATGACAGTCAAACCAATCGATGAAAATTACAATAGATATGCGAAAATGCGAAAATAGAAAATATGAATGCGAATTGGGATATGCGGGATAGTATGGCGGATAATCCGGCCGATAGGAGCCAAATGGTTCAGCGGATGCGTTAGTGGACTGTAATAGGTAATGAAATGATATATGTAGGCCTGCTCACCTGATCAGAAACACACACTGGAACTTTCAGGCTGCAGCCTTACACTTTTAGCGATGCGGGTGTTGTGCGCGCCGATGTTGCGATCAGACTGAATTCTTCTTTCTTCTTGACAAGCAGGCCATAGATGAGAATGAGATGAACGAAAGAGTATATGATGTAAAAAGGGCGATATGGCGTGAACATACATATTCAATATATATTAGTTTTTAGATGTTTTTAGTGGCAAGAACTCCAAGTTGGCATTCGCAACTACGGAACCCTACACTGCGCGTGGCCCTACACGCACTTGCCCAATTATTCTTACTTAAATGGTTCAAACGTATATGTAAAAACTTATCGCTTCAAAATTTCCAAACCAGTTTTAATCCAGTCTAGATCTTGTATTCTCTCGTAGGCTGACCGCTAAGGCTCGTAGCAGATGGCGTAGCAGGGTCGTATACAACCGTATTTTGTTCCATAATTTTGAAATGGCTCGTAGACCGACCGCTACGACTCGTAGCACTTGACGTAGCAAGGTCGACCCTAAACAGTAGTTATTGTTTGTTTTTGTTTGTCTTTTGAAGCTGTCTCGTAAACTTTCATAGACCAACTGCCACGACTCGTAGCATTTGGCGTAGCTAAGTTTATGAATTTGATATATTAATATTTATAAAAAGGAGTTTGCAAGCTCTTGACATGTTATTGTAGACATAGATTTATTTGATATTAAAAAAACAGACATCTGTAACACAATAAAAAACATAATACACAAAAAAGAAACAACAATTTTAATTTTAGTGCGCTTTACCAGATTAAATGGACCATAGCTAGTTTTATTATTTAAAAAAAATTAAATGGACGATAGTTTATTCATACAAAATAGACTAAAACACTTATATTCTGCTACACAACTTATAAATCCCCTTACTATAAACTTTTCTATACAAACGTAGTCTACGTTTTATTTTTAAACCACATGTCAGACTTCGGTAAAAACTTGTAATTTTTTAGTAAATTACAATTATCTAGGGTAATAATTGGTTTCTTACAGTAAAATTATGAACTGGAAAGAAAATATAAGGATGTAGAAGTTCCCCATACTGATGGTCAAAAATGATATAACACACTAGGTATATTCAATTTCAAGTTCATATTTTAACTGTGAAAACCAGTTATATGCCTAGATATGTGCAATGTCTTTGAAATTACAAAATTTTGCCAAAAATTGGAAATCTCGTTTCGAAATATCTAGGTTAAGGGCTCGTAACAAAAATTAAATTGCATTAAATCGAAGCAATAAATTAAATGGGATTAGATTATTTTAAACTGAATAGCACAAACGTTCACTAACTGAGAGTTAAAATATATGTTAAAATCCAATTGTAACATTTACCATAAGCAAAAAGATGTGTTACGGGACAGAAAGTAAAAAAAGGCAGATCACCAAAATCCGTCACCAAGTAACCTAGTCAAATTCCTTGAGTTAGTTTTTTTTTAAACGGAGGTAAATTTTGAAGTAGATCCACCCAAAGGTTGGCTGGAAGAGATTGCATTTATAGCGATAAGTCCGCCTTTGTGCCTATATTGTTTCTTGTTGTTGTTGTATTTTTTTATGTTTATCATGGTGCAATAAAGTTAATTTGTATTGTATTGTATTGTATTGTAGATCTAGGCCATGGAAGGTTATTTCAAACTTGGGTGCTGTGTGGTGGTGGTGAACCGTTAGAGTCGTCTAGACCTTGTGCCGTATCTGTTACAAAAAGGTTATCTTTTTAGCTTCTCATAAAGGTATGTATTCGACAACTTTTACCCAGCTACCGTTGGACGGTAATGTCTTTCGTGCGTATGTACCTGTACTTATTTCTTTGCACATTAATCTTATACCTTTAAACGAGCAATTCTTGTATATTTATATATTTAAATATAAATGCTCTGTCTGCCCCATTAGGGATAAAGACGTGATAGTATGTATGTATGTATATATTCTGTGATCTTGTAAACGGCTCTAACGATTTCGCTAAAAATTGATATATGAGGGTTCTCGGGGGTAAACAATCGATCTAGATTAGTCTTATGTTTGGGGAAACGCGTGTTTTCGAGATTTCATGCGTTTTTCTTTCCAGGCAGAATATGGTCGCTAATTTCGTCGCACCGGCCGCTATCTGTTTAGCTCATCGGTTTAACATGCGGACCGCTAGAAAGTGTTACGGGTTCGAATCCCACTCGGTGACTTACTTTTGTTTTTTTTTTTTTAATGTTCAAGTTTATATATAATTTGTTATTTTGTATTGTTTTTAGACAAGTGTAAAAAAATGTGGTTAATCTTTGAGATATAACCGAGCAAAGCTCAGTCGCCCAGGTACTAGTTTATTTAATCTATATCTTACGCAGCGAATAGTATTATAGTTCGCTAATGTAATGACATGAATAAGTACGTCAAATTGGCGAAAAAAAGAATTTTGTATACTGTATATTGATTATCCATCGAAAAGACGTGGATTTTTTGGGATATTACAAAAGTTTTTAACTACAGCAGTCTTTGTTCAATAGAAACTTTGGCATTTTTATTTTATTATATTTGTTTGTTAGCACTTTACGCTTCCACCTATTTAGATGAAATTTGATATAGATATAGTTTAATACCCTGGGAAGAACATAGGATATTTTTTCCCCGAAAATACTACTAGGAGTAAAGCCCACGTGCACGGCAAGTTTTTTAATATTTTGACAAGGACATTTTTGTGTTGCTTTTATTGAGCAAGAATATTATAAACAAACAAAAAACAGGAAAATTAAACTAGACTAACGACTTTAATTACTTATAAATAAAAAATCCCTTGAAAGAAAGAAGAAATCAAAAAAAAAACAAAAGTCCATTTGGTCTAAAAACTAATAAAATTAGTCTAAAAAAATACATCTACATAAATTAAAAATCTTTACTGTGGTTTATATTTAAACTAATTGTTACAACTTCGCTACTCCTTTAACAATAAAGATTGTTAAACTTTTCAAATACCTCTGTACTGAAGTGCCTATCAAACTTTCCAATAATTACATCGATCTTGAAAGTATTTTTCAAGTTCTCGCAAATTTTGTGGAACGGAAGATTTTATAACCATATGCAACTTTAACCTCTCGTATGCCTTTGTGTAGAGCCTAGTTATATATTATGTATAAGTATTAAGAATATCAACTGGTTATTGTATTTATACTATACTAGCTGACCCGGCAGACTTCGTACTGCCAAATATAGCCTGTCAAAATGTACGTTTGTATGGGAAAAGAAAAGGGCTGTTTTTAGGGTTTTTCCGGCTATTATTCGAATTTTTCTCGCCGTAAAAACCATCTTTGAATTTCAACGAATATTTTAAAAAAAGAATTGGCCAAATTGGTCCAGGCCTTGTTGAGTTATGCGCTTACCAACATATTTTGCGATTCATTTTTATATTATAGATTAATTTAGTACATAAAATCGAACTGCGCCACCTGTTACCTTATTATATACTAGTTGTGCCCGCGGGCTTCGCTCCCCGTGGAAATTTCGGGATAAAAACTATCTTATGTCCTTCCCTGGGTATCAAACTATATCCGCATTAAATTTCATCTAAAAAGGTTCAGTGATTAAATCGTGAAGTGGTAACAAACAAATATACAAACTCACTTTTGCTTTTATAATATTAAGTAGGCTTGCGTCCTCCTCTTTTTAATTGCCTGAATGTAAGAAATTGCTTCAGCGATAATGCCGCCTCTTGTTCGTATTTAATAAGTGTTCCAAAATTGTAAATTTCTTTTGATGCCATAAAGTTTTTTATATTGTATTGTCTGATATTCCAGTATACAAGGGATTCATCTATACTAACTGTCACGTCTTTATCTCTGACGAGGCCTAGATCTGTAAGACCCCAAGGCTACTTCTGACGTGATGATAGAACAACTTTATACATATAATATAACAGAAAAAAATGAGTTTGTACAGACCCATACTGGTCCAGCTAAACTATGAGAAATATAAAAATGACTCGTTAGTAAAAGTTATTTAGCTTGATGTGCATTTTCGCCCACGCGACCGTAGTCGCAGGCATCGGCTAGTCAGAAATAAATATGTTAAGCTAGAAGAATTTTTTTTTTTTTACTCTTCTTCATTAGTTATTCTAGTACCTAGTACTTATGGTGAAATCTCATACAACTAACACTACTGTACATAAACAATTCAACTTATGAATTGTTTAAAAGCAAATACAAATATGCAATAGTATTGAACAACTTACGCCAATCAACTGGTTAGTTTTTAAAGTTTTATTCGGGAAAGTATCATATTCTTTAAGGTTCGTTTTTTATTTAGTTAGGTATGTAATTTGAAATTACTAACAAACCTTTCAGTTATGCCATTAATTCTAAATTGCAATACATAAATTTAGAGTCATACGGCTTTTATTTACTACTAAGTACCTACTCTGAAAAATATTAGTATACATATACATACATTATAAACTTGATAATGTATCTAAAAAGGTGCGGGTAACCGAGCACTTTATTGTAATAATATAACTTTTGTATAAACCGCGGATGCCAGCCGGTCAGGTCACCGTTTTTACCACCCTACGACATCGCGAACCCAAAGACACTGCCTGACATAAATAAATTAAAGCAATAACTTACCTATAAGTACACGAAGAAAATATCTACACGAGTCCTTAACACTTAACTTTTTAATTAAAAAACTTTCTAGCAAATTAAAGACCCTTATTAGCAAATTCCTAAAGTCCAAAACAGCGTCAAAAATGCACAGTATTTTTCACAACCACATACAAAATTCCGTCACTACACAACACACACGCGCGCTACGATTTTTGAAAACCGTGTGACGTCAGACGTGCCGCCGCGTCGGGGCTTTCCACCGTACTGCCTGAAACGCTGTATTACACGACACTCGCCGACAGTAGGAGCATAATCCGTCCCTTTCTAACGAAGGATTTTCAATAAGAAAGAAGAGTTTTTTAATAAGAAATAATAATTTTTCAACTAAACGTTTTTGAATGAAAATTATTAAGCATTTTTCGACTGAAACGCACGTGTTAGGGTATGAGTATGTATGACACGTATAACACGTCAAGGGAACGTTGAATTGTGACAATTTCGGCAGGCATCGTGTAACGTGCCAGGAAACGTATCCGAATATTAGGCGACAATGGTGCTTACAATTCAGTTACGCGAGACGGCAGAAATAGTTGCGACTGCTGAGAGAAATATTTTGTGGAATGGAAACTGTTTAAATTTCCCTCATGACTGCTTTGACAGACGAGAAACGACTTAGAAATGTAATGGGTACCTAGTTATTCCACGGCGTAGAACGTATAATTTTTCAAAACTAAAATACGAACCGAGATACTTCAACACTAACAACTAATTTCGATAAAATCTTTATTTATGGGACCACATTACAAGTCTTTTCGTTCAGGCTTCTTCGAGTAATTGGTAACCTCCTCTTTTAACATTTTATTTATTTTAAAAATTTATATACACGGAAAATGTATACAGAGAATACATAAAAAAAGTTGTACAAAAGCACTACTTATCTCAAAAGAGATCTCTTCCAGAAACCTGAGAGATGTTTAACCATACATAGACAATACGTAATGAAGAATATATTTGGAAAAGGAAAGAATGAGGTTTTTAAATTGAAGTCCATATAAATGATAAATGTAGTAGTTTGTGCTGTGGTAGAGTCACATAAGTAAAGCTTATGCTGATTTGAGGGTTGTCTCTCCTATAAAAGTGGATTTTTTTTATACTTTACTTACCCAAAGGACCGATGTTTTTTATGTCGATATTTCCTATCAAGTTTTTCAATTTCAGCAATCTAAATCCTACTAATCGTATCCTATCCTAATTCCTACTAATATTATAAATGCGAAAGTGAGTTTGTATATTTGTTTGTTTGTTTGTTATCTCTTCACGCTTAAACTACAGAACCGATTTGGATGAAATTTGGTATGGACATAGGTTGAGACTCGGGGAAGGACATAGGGACATACTCTTTATCCCGAAATTCCCGCGGGGAGCGAAGCACACGGGTACAGCTATAAAATATAATAATCGATCTTAGCCTATAGAGGTAACCATATTGACAGAATAAATAACGGAATCGGAACGAACGTGAGAGGTACGGGGACGCATTACGCTCCTTAAGAGATTTTACCTGTATTTAATAAATACTTCTATCAATTTTGTGCTCATATAAAAAATATACAGAATATATTCTCCATGTTTTACGAGAATTCCCAATTTTTTTGTGAATTTGTTTATCAAAGTTGGTATTCAAAAACTTAAATAAACCATCGGATTTGTAAGCGTAAATGTTTCGCGAAAATCTGATAAAATATTCATGGAGCATTTAAATTAAACGGACTCTGTATCCGTTGGTCTCGTGTTAGTATTATCTTTTGCTGCTTTTATAACCCTCGACTTAAAAGATACTGTTAGTTATGGCCGTCTATATTGATTGTGACATCATCATCATCATCACCAGGTCCCCTAATCTCCACTGCAGGAGCACGACCCTCTCCGTACTACCAAAGCCATAATTGGCTAGAGTAGTCAGAGGATTTAGCCTACACTCTCCACGTTGGCCAGAAGTGTTGGAAAGGTCCTAATGATGTTAATAAGCTTTGTTTAGCTTGTATTTCCTAAGTCGCCTTCTACGACATCCATGGGAAGTCTTGAAGTGGTCCTATTCTACTCTGCCGCAAATCACACGGCAATTGTGACTTCGTAGCTTCTATACTCCATTTGGTTAGGTATTTAAATAAATGTAAACAATCTTGACATGTCTTTTTATTGAAATATACACTTTATAAATCAATACCTTTGCAAATTTCAAAGTAATTATGTAATTTATAATTTATAACATAATTACTTTGTAATTAGCAAAATTCATCATTTCAGCCGCACAACGTCCACTGCTGGACATAGGCCTCTCCCAAAGATTTCCAAAATGACCGATCTAGAGCGGCTTGCATCCATCGCCTTCTAGCGACCTTGGTTAGGTCGTCAGACCACCTTGTGGGTGGGTGTCCTGCGCTTCACTTGCCTGTACGTGGTCGCCATTCGAGAACCTTTTTGCCCCGTCGGCCATCGGTTATTAGCAAAATTATTGATTTATAAATGCGTAAAATTACTGCGATGCAGTTGGCAACTCATCACTTTCCTAATTCCCTTATTCACCTTCAACGTCCTCAGTCGCTAACCATCGAAATCTGTACCTCATAAAGAATGATGTTGCGATAATGTATCATCTGTCTCTCGTTTTTAGTTTGTCTGTATTATATTAACTTTATTTAAATTTCTGTTTCGTACTGTAGAATAAAACTTTTCTTTTACCTATACAGCCCCGCTGGCGGGAAACGGTTCTCTATATATAACCGTTGTATTTAGTCCTACAATAAATAAATAAATTACCTCGAACAAAATATACTGAAAGTATTTGAAGGGTGAATTTAGTCCATGACACTGAACAACTTTCCCCAAATGTATCGTCATATGACATTTTTGTTTTTGATATAAACTAGAATCAGCTGATCGGACAAATTGTATGGGAGGCAAAAAATTGTTTTTCATATTTCGATACGTGGCATAATATGTTTCTTGTGAAAAGTTGTTCAGTATCAAGGACTGAATTCACCCTTCAATAGTGTCAGTGTATTTTGTTAGACCCTGTATAACCCACATATGCCTTATTTTACTCCTTTTTTAATAAGAATAAACAAATAAAAAAGTAAACATCAATTATCATACTTTTTCACGGCGAAAGCTCTAATAGCAAATACTTTGTTGCGAACTGTTAAATAGCTTGACATGGGCCGCTAATGACTGGTTATGTAATAATTAATGGTAACAAAACTACACCACATTGCGGTTCAGAGCGTAAAATAGTTTCATTGCAAAATTGCTACATACCTACGAACATATGTAGGAACATGTATTGTACGCATAATATGATTTTCCAAAACTATAAACCGACTTTACCTATCCCAAAACTATAAAACCGATTTATATACATATAAAATTTCTATGAGACCACCTGACAAGTACACTTTTTCAAACTAAAAAGAAATATTTAAATTTCTCCTCCTTTTCTTCTTGTCTCCTCCTTTTATAGTAGTCGGTTAAAAATACTAGTTGTTACTGGCGACTTCGTCTGAGTAAATTTAGTAGGTATGTACTTTGAAATAAAGTCTACTTTTGTATGGTAAAATAGGAGTCCCCATACAAAGTTCCACTCCTCTTTTCATTCCCTTATTGGATTATATTTATGAAAAAAATTATACTATGTCTTTCCCTGGATATCAAACTAATATGCATAGAAAAAATTTCGCTCCCGTTCCTTTTCCCGTCCTCGGGACTCCCTTATAAGGAATCTTTGTGCCAAATTTGGAGTCTCTAGACCCAGCGGTTTGGCCTGTGCGTTGATACATCAGTCAATCACTTTTGCCTTTTGTTTCTTTGATAGATAGATTACCTAAGTATTGTAAACGTGGGTCACTCACCCTCCATTTGGGCCGTCGGAAAAATAAAAACAGCCAAATTCCTACTTGTTAAGACTACTTAGCTCTATAATTAGTTCGTCAGCCAAAAACAAGATGTAACAAGCAAACTTTTACTAACTCCACTATGAAGCCAGCTCAACTTTTCTTTGACATTTAGGTACCTACAGAGAAAGGTAATACTTAGTTGCATACTAGGGTCAAGTTGTTGACTACAACTCAACCCTAATAGTACTAGTACATGTAAAAATGTCAATGAAATAATTATCTATTTATTCTTATGGTTGACTGGGAGTAATCGCTTTTAGACAATTGTTAATTGTGAATCAATAAAGTTTTTAATTCAAATATACAACGTGAAAGAATAATTATGAAAATGTTTCCTTTGCATTCATCATAATGCAAAGGAATCATTTTTTACATCTAAAGCCCAATGTTTCTTATTGCGATTTTATGCCATCAACTAAGGATAATTTATTAAATAACCCGCGCCTTAATACCCTATGTGTTGATCAATGGTATCAACTTCCTGCATATCAAATATCAAAATTGGTCCAGCCGTTGCGCGTTAAGAAGTAACACACATACACACACTCACAAACTTTCGTCTTTATAATATTAGTGTGATAGTGTACTTACAATCTTATTTTCTGTTCTTATTTTATCAGCCAGTGCCACACTAATTCTTTTCAATAGGAAGTAAACAAATACCTACACACGTTCCATTAAGCATACGTCATTGATTCTGAAACAAATCTAATCCAATAACGAACCGAAAGATCCGACCTCAATAACGGTAACAATATGGTCAGGCAGGGCCCTACTCTGAATAGATACGATATCGTCGTAAGTTCACACGTAAATCATGAACTCTTTAGGGCTTGAATGCAGTAGTGCAAAGATTATTTGTTTCTGTCTCACCTATTCAAATGAACAATTTCACAGACTACTTACCTATTGAATTGAATACGCAAAGAACGGGAAAAATAAATGATTTGATTTAATGCTTAACTTGATAATATTTATTTTATTTAGACGAAAAAAATTATAAACAAATTAAATTTTCTTAAAAACTAAAACAAAGATAAAAATACTACACTCACTATAATACACTACACACTAATATTTACAAATAAAAAGACCCGGTAATTGTTTACCCTGCGGTAACGGGCCCAAAAGGCTGGCTGCATGCTGCAATGCTTAACTTAGGTATATCTTTCACACACTGAGTAATTCAGTAATTCGTCCCATGTACCTACGGCCCATTTGGGACGAAACGCAGAAAATCAAAATTAATTAAAATTTCATTCTGCAATTCGTCCCATGTTTAAAAATGTAACAATTCTAACGAAATATACATTTATCTTAATTCTTGTCTCACTGACTGTACCAAGCGTTAATAAGGTTTAAATTTCCATACAAAAAAAGAATGGGACGAATTGCAGAATGAAATTTTGATTAATTTTGATTTTCTGCGTTTCGTCCCAAATGGGCCGTAGGTACATGGGACGAATTACTGAATTACTCCACACACTATTGAATTGAAAACGTAGAGAATGGAAAAAATAAATACTTATGTATATCTTTACCACCCCGAAACTTTTTCAAAAGCGATTTAACTACATGAATTTATTATTCATGTAGTTAAATAGCTTTTGAAAAAGTTTCAAAATCACCGTCATTTTTAAACCATTTCTATTTTCGGGGGACTATACCTAAGTCCTCCCCCTTTTTGTAGAAACAATATTCTTTCGTATTCGATTGCACGGGCGTTACCGTGGATTAAGTACGTTTCGTAGTAGCTCCGTGACCCGATAGCCAATTTAAGTAGGTTTTCCTTTCACCCCACTCAATTAATCGTTAAGATTGGGCTGGTGCTCCAAGCTAACTGCCAGGGATCTGAAGGACCCTCGAAGGCTCTCCGGCCCGGCCTTCCGTCCACTTATAGCAGTTGCTTCAGCAGATAAAGACATAACATACTATGCCTACGGATATGGTTGTATTTCGTATGTCTGGGCACTCTTGGGTAACATTGACTTTGGATTGTGTAGTTTATTAAGGGCCATTCACAAATTACGTGACAGCGATGAAAGAGGTCATGCCAAAGTAACATACTACTAAAGGGATAGGACTCAAACATATCAAGGGTGACGGCATTCATAAAATTAACCACTATACTTAAATACTACTATCTGTTAATTAAGTACCTAAATTAAATAAATATTTAGTCCAACGTAACGTGGGCCTAATCAAATTAACATAGATAAGTATTTGTACCCGTTCTGTATCTGTGGTCAGATTGCCTATAAATTAGAAAACCTGAAGGCATTTGATATAGGTTTGTGAGTGCTCCATTTTATAAAAAAAGTTAAGTTTATGCACACATTTCCTAGCCTAATTATATATTCTGCACTGTGTTAAGTTTCTTTAAATCATATTAAAACTCAATAGTAAGTACTTTGGAAAAGTAAACATTACATACCAAATAACATCTGGAGTCATATACAAGATAACAAGATAGGAAAAATACTCCTACAAATGTATTTTTTATTTATTTTATTTACAAAATTCATGTACACAAAATACAAACAAAGCAAGAACATTGAGTACATAGGTACTGCTTATTTCATAAGAAATCTCTTCCAGCAGACCCAGGAGCGGAAAAGAGAAGAAAACAGGTAGTAGTAGGGTGTACGAAATAAACTAAAGTTAAATACAAATACATTTAGATACTTATCTATTTTATTATACCTATTGATCAGAATTTTCTAATGGTCAAAGTTGTGGCAAGTGTACCTAAGTAACATAAGCTATCCTAAACTTTGATCTTGGGACAAATGACAGCCATCAGTCGAAGACCGCCAATTAACAGAGGCATCAGGAACCCTAAACGTTTTTTGAAACTATGAAACTTTGAAACTATGAACTTTGATATCTCTAAAGCAGCGCTTCTTGGATTAAGTAGGTTTCCGATTTCAGATCTTTTTTATTAAGTAGGTAAATAGTTTTAATATCACAGGTACACAGGAAGGTAGGTATTTAATTTCACGCGACTGTAGAAACATACTCTTCTAATACAAATAAGCGATCAGCTGATCAAAGTTTCGAAAATAAGACTAACTTTTCAAACAATTTTTTATTTAACTCAAATTAAAAATGAAAATGCATAAAACACTACTTACCTACATTAAAAGAAAACTTTAAACCAAAATAACTGCAAATAAATGTACAAAAATACATTAAATTATTGACTGAGCGAGCGAAGCGAGCGAGGTCTCTAAATCGAGTTGGGGGCGAAAACACATTGTATGTATGTTTGTACCGCGATAACTGCCGAACCGATGGTCCGATTTTGATGTAATTTGGTAAGCATGTAGGATTAATAGCATTTTCAAGTTCGTTGAATATCAAAATCGGTTTAGTAGTTTTTGAAATAATAATAAAAATATCCGCGATTATGAAGCAAACAAAACAGCGCGTTCTAACTTTGAATAGCGCCATCTAGGTGTTACTTAGGGAACTGCATTGTGTAGGAAATGTCGAAATCAGCTAACCATAAAAACGCGAATAATAATCGCGAGGTCTAAAGTTCGCGGCGAACTACTAGTAATTAATTTAACTAAAAACTAAATAACCTACTTAATTAAAATAAAACTTAAAACTAATTCAAAATAAAATATTACATTTATTAAATAAAAAATAGACCCCAGATCGCTACGGTAGCATGGCAGTGTACCTAAGAAACTGGCGGCATTGCCTAGGTGTAAATATAACCAGACTTAATCTTAGGCCAAAATTCGCACCAACAAATTAAAAATGAACATTATTGCGTAATTTTTTTTTCTTGTATTGAAAAAGTCTACCTTATAACTTGTAACCTACATGTATCTACGTATTTTCATAATCCACCTCATAATAATTGTTATTTCGCGCTAGTCCCCTTACATTATCTAAACATATAATAAGTACAACGGTAAAAAATATTTCCAAATAAAAATACGGGCGATGCAGACATAGTAATAGAGTAAAATTTTTTCAAAAGTCTCTCTGCTTGTCGGTTTGTATACGCTAATCTCCGGAAATACTTGACGAATTCCAATGACACTTTTTTTTAGTTATAAGTATAGCTGTTAAGCCTGGGTAACATATAGGGTATAATTGATTTTGGAAAATGGAACACCTGATGCAGAACCATAAAAATAACGCCTAAAAGAACTTGTTCAGCCTCATACGCATTTTCCGGAGACAAAGTCTACGCGAATGAAGTCGCGGGCTTCGGCTAGTTTACAATTAAAGTCTTCGAAATAAAACATCACTTTTATAAAAAATCGTTAATCCATATTTTCTTTAGAAATAGTTTCTTCTTTGACAAAAAGTATCTTTCCAAATGAAATTGTGGTCTGGTAACTTCTTTAATTTGTGAGTATAAAATAGTTACTTCGGGAAACTTTAACTAGGGCAGAATAAACCCCAGTTCCCAGGCGTTCCAAGTTATTACATTGGAGCTTAATTTTATTAAACAAAATATCTAGCTTTCGCCGCAGATTTAGGCGTCCTATAGGAACGGTCCAGTTACCTAAATAACTTAGTTACCTTTAAACTAAATTCAAACATGGCATGCTCTAAGGTCTGTACGCGCATACTATAATACAATTCTCTAGTTCAACACAGGATAACAATACATTCAACCGACAGGCTCACAATATCCTTGCGTTCTTTACATTTTACATCATTACGTGTTAAAATTAAACTGCCTCCTTTTTCACTAATCTTTCTAATATATAAACTTATTATCAAACTTTATACCATTGTGGTAAAGCCCAGTTTGGTTTGTGATCAAACGCGACAACGCACCTGCGTATATTATTATGTTTAAACAAAAAAAAGATTATTACTTCGTGGTTTAAAATTAAATACGCAGAAGACTCGTAAACTGCCTGCGGGTATTTTTTTGGGTAATACTAAGGGGCGCGCTACACTGGATTGGCATGGCATGGCATGGCATCGGAAGCGACGCGTCATTTCAAAACAAGCTATTATAACCTTTATGAGTAGTTATCTATGATGCATAACCGCTTGAACGTGGCGAGCCGGCCGGCGCGGGCGGCCTTCCGCGCACTCCCGCGGACTAGACATCTACTAGCGCGCGACGGCTTGAGCTAGCTCGATCTATCTTACATCACTACTCATAAAGGTTATAATAGCTTGTTTTGAAATGACGCGTCGCTTCCGATGATACATATAATAAAATAGTAAAAAAGAGTATATTTACAAAAAAAAGGAATTCGGGGCGATGGTAATTAAGAATTTTTTTTAAAGTCTGTCTGTTTTTGTACACGCTAATCTCCGGAAATACTGGACGGATTCGAATGAAACTTTTTATGTTATACAACTGGCATGGCCAACATATAGGGTATAATTGATTTTGGAAAATGGAACACCGGAACCATAACGGTCCACCTAAACTTTAAGAAATATAAAAATGGCCTCATAGAAAAAGTAGTTCAGCCTATTTGAGCATCTTCCGGAGACATTCCACGCGAACGAAGTCGCGGGCTTCGGCTAGTAGGCAATAAAAAAATAAGGACACTTCGGACAGGCACAACCATGGTACAAGATAAATGGTTACCGTAGCCAATGGCCGCCTAGCCTACATCTGGAAATGTCAGGTACATGTTGTAGGCGTTCATAATTTCTCAAGAGGTCTCAAGGCTCCGTAAAAATATATTTACGCCTTTATTACAGAATCTTATTTTAGTCTCTGGGGAACGTCACGTAGAGCGCAAGCCCAAAAGTAGTAAAGCAGCGTCGGGTGTCGCCTGATATCCTAAAAAACCTGAATTTTTCTGTAGTACTTCGGAAAGGACGCTAAGTATACAGTATCACTTGCTATCATTAAGATGACAGATAATTAACCGGTAAAAACCCGCACGACATAATAAATGTCCACGTTCATTGTCTTGTGTCCGGTATTGGCGGTAAAGGAACGGTTAAGAAGAGGCAAGTCACTTGATCTGGTCACAAAAAAGTTTTTGTGCAAAAGACATTGCCTTATTGAAATATTTGCTTGCCAAAGATAGGAGTCAAGTAAAATGTCACAATGTTGAAAAGCCTGAAAATTCCTGTACTGTATTCTATACAGATCTGTGACTATTAGCATACAATAAATACTAGTACTTGTATTAGTAAAAAAAAGCTTGTAAAGTAAATAGTTTATTTTTAATAATAAGTTATTATATAAACACTATTTAAATAACTAAATCATATAGCAACATATCTTACAGGCAAATCTTGACACATGTTTCTATAGAATAATCCATTCATGCCCACTCTTGGAGTAAAGTACCTCCGTAAGACTTCTCTAAGCTCAGCTACAGTTATCGCTGAGACTCCTTCGTATCCAGATTTAATATAAACAGCATTATTCAAACTAGCAGGGTTGCAAAAATATCCACCTTCAAACTTGCTATACGGATCCCCGTTCTTCTTCTTAGCATCTTGCCGAATCAAAAACACCGCATCAACTAACTCCGCAACAGTCTCATAGGCTATGAAGCATAGGACTTCTAAAGCTTGCAGGGTTATCTTTAATTCTTTATTTGGATTAATCCACTTTTCTAACTTAACAAAGCCTTTTCCAAGTCCATAACTTGAACGGAAGGAACTACATCTCGCTTTATGATACGCTTCATACTTTTCATAGGACATCGACTCTGTTATTTTGGCAGCTCTCACTTTCCTCATGTAGTCTATGGCGTCGAATTTGATTTGGCTGACCTCAGAAAATTCATCAAAATCTTTTATGATATCAATATGGGTCCGCCTCTTCTTAATCGTTGGATCTTTCTCATCCTCCATGATAATATTCGATATAAGATTATCAGCAGCAGTTGAAGACATCGGAGCCGCTACAGAACCACGATTTTTATCAATTTGGTCCAGTTTTAATTGATAGTCATGCAGTCGCTTCAATTTCATAGGGTTTTTTCTCATCAAGTAAATTATGTCGTAATTTGATATAGCCTTACCACCTCTCATGTTGGAGTTGTTTAGGGCCTCTTGTAATATGGATCGAAGTTGCTGTAAGACAATGTTCTCCACTAGAACAACTGTGGCGGCGTTGGGGTTAGGATTGTCTCCGAAACCATGCATCATGTTCGAAATCTCCTTTTGGAAGTTTGTAACTTCGCCCGTGGCGTCTATAGAAAAATAAGACACCATAATTTTATTGATGTCAATTCGTAAATTTGTATAGTAAACAAATTAATACTAAATACAAAGCAAACAATTATTGAAAATGAAAATTTGAGCATTTGAAACAATTTTTATTTTGACGTAGTGACAATGACACTTGACTTGACAGACTTCACTGCACCCGCAATGTTGCTAGTTCTATTTTGTAAATTCCACAAGACACAATTCATCAGCCACAAGATGGTTTAAAAAATAAGATCAGCTGATCACTGTCAAAGTCATCGTACAATAACAAACATTGCATCATTTTTAGAGTCGCAAGGATTTATCAGTTTTTTTATTATTTTACTAGCCTCAAGATCGTTTTAACAACAAATTTTAAGTTATTCTATATTATCACAATGAATATCGGCAAACTACTAAGTAATACTATTTTAAAAAGTTCAATTTCTATGCGTTGTCGGTGTTTATCCTGCTGGTCCTGTGGTAAAGACACCAAAACTTTAGTTTCCAACCTTTTCTGTCCAAATTGTAATACCTTGCAAAAACCTAAACAAGAGGACAATTATTTTAATGTCTTGGGAATAAAAGAAACTTACGATCTAGACGAAAATGACCTGGCCAAGAGATATAAAGACCTACAGAAGTATTTGCACCCAGACAAGTTCGCAAACAGGTAATTTATTTCAAATTAGGATAAGGTATTAATTGGAACGATTAGGTATAAAAAATGTTTCTTGAATTATCAAATATCCTATTTCTTTTGCAGGGATAAATCAGAACGAGATGTTTCTGATATGTATTCATCTTTAGTAAATGAAGCCTACAACACTCTTCTAGAACCAATGGCAAGAGGTGGGACCTACTTTTATGTTCTACATTTTGTTTATCATCTTTGATACTCCTTGCCTTGCCATTCTTGAAAATTTAGTTTAATAATTTTTCATAACTAAAAACCGACTTCACCGCCAAACTTCACAACCGATTTTGATAAAATTTCTATGGGACCTGTTTATAAGCATTCGTTATAATTATACATTTTAAACAAAAAGAATTTTCCAAATCGGTCCAGGTGTCTTCGAATAATCAGTGAACATACATAAAAAAGGAATTTCTTCCAGGGATTTTTATTTATTTAAATCATTCATTCCAGGGATATACATGCTAAAATTAAAAGGCAAATCTATATCGGAGAACACTGAAGTTGACAAGACATTCCTTATGGAAATCATGGAGAAGAATGAAGAAGTAGAGAATGCTGAGACAGAAGAAGAAATCATGAAGTTAAATAAAGAAAATAAAGCAGTTATCAAAGATTTACAGAAAAAGGTGTCCGAGGCATTCTTTGAGGGTGATATAAAAAAAGTAGTAAAACTATTGAGTATTATGAAATATTATGCTAGTATAGACAGTCAAATACAAGGACTGATTCGCAATAAAGGAATAATTCAGTAATTATACAACTTCTACGTTATGTCTAAATAAATAAAAAAATGATTTTAATTGACCACTTTCTACAGCTCATGGATAGAGATTATATTTATTATTATTAAATTTCCATACAGTTGTATTGTTTTTGCATATAGTTGCATCCAAATATGAAATTATATCGTGGTACCTAATAATAACACTTCAAGTATGTGTACAAAATTCTATCATGGTAGCAACTGAAAAATGTTATGAAATATATTTTCACGAATTAAATTCTGATACTTGAATGTTGATCAAGTTCAATGTTTTCCATATTTTAATGTGTTTTAGCTGTCAGTTGTTATTTAGTTTTAGTAAGCTTAAAAATATAAAGTCTATTGTTATTAGTCTGTTTTATTACTGTTAAAATAATCATACTGTAGCAAATCACTATTTTTATTGTAAATTACTAACTTTTCAACACACTTGCTTGTTTATGGTGGATCTAATTTCACCGGATTTAGATATACAAAGAAGCACATAAAACATGCGTATATAAACGCCAGTAGCGAAGTTATATTCTATAACCGCACTACTTATTTGATATTATAATGCTTGATTTTTTTTTTTTCAAATTTCGAAATGTAAATCTACAGGAAAGTAGCAGTGTGCATCACAGTTTTATGGTAGAGATTATTTAAAATTTAAAAAATCAGTTGAAAAACGTTGTACGATATACGTGCGTATATTGGTTAAACACTCCAGCTCTATTACGTTCTCGCCTTTGGCTCGGACTGAAATTCCACCTCGTGTGTTACAGCCACCGTATCGCACTTATATCGTAATGTCTAGTAAAACTACTACATTTTATTACCGCTACGCATATTATGTAAATCCGAAGCGTGTGGTTCCTATGAGGACCGGTAGGCGATAGTGCTGGTGCCTAAACCGTTGGCCCCGCCCACTGTTTATCCCTGGATTTCACTGGAACGATAGCTACCGGTAGCACAATTTCTAATGGAACCATATTCACCATTATAAGTATATATCGACGAAATGCTTGAAAAAAAACTTTGCTGCTTGAAGACGCGCGTCTATCGTGCGGCCGTACTACTTTATTCTTCCCAACCATTCTATGCTTTTCAGAAATAGAAATAAAGGTGAATATGGTTTGTCAGTGAAAATGCGCTAACCGCAGCGGCTATTCCAATCGGAATGGTCGTCTATACTAGGTATATATATACATTTAATTCCGAGATCTTCAGATTAACATCTTCCAAGTCTCATAAAAGACATGATCCAAGATCAAAAACTATTTGTCCTTTCTAAGTAGGTACTTACTTAAAAACTACTGTACCATGAACCACAAAGGTCATCGTCCTCACGCAACTACTATAGACAAACGGTATCCTGTAATGTGTTTATAATTTTATCGCCGGAGGCAGTGATTGGTGTTCCCCATAAGAAAACCCATCAGCAAGTGTTAGCATGTTAGTTTCTTATGGTACACTTAACGTACCGAGTGATTAATCTTCGTAACATGTAGTATTTACGATGTGGTTAGTTTTCTTTGTAGAACGACTAAGATGCGAAGATACTTGTTTATTTTTAACCTGGAGCGAACTCTATAAAATGTCACGACAGCCATGAGCCGTTAAATAGTCACGTCCTAATTTAATCCGTGCTACGGAGGGCACGTTAAGCCGTCTTTGACATTTGTCGTTACCTAAAACCATGTCAGAGGCCTTTAATGCGGTTTAAAACTCTGATATTAATGTTAGTCACTAACACACACGATAAGAAGAATAATTGGCCATTGGTGCGTGTCGGGTCACGCCACGCAACTTTGAGTTCTTGCCACTAAAAACGTCTAAAAACTAATATCTATTGAATTTGTATAAAATTTCTTTTCATTCAAGTACATTTTATAAGTTGATCGCCTATAACTTTTTAATTTGTATACCCTACTTGGCTTTGATAGTTTTCCTTCAAACTACATTATATATACTATAATTGTGATTTTAGCAGATAGAGGGGGGGGACACTTGACTCGAACAAAAATTTGAACTTAAACCCAAATATTTCAGAAACGGATCCCTAAATCGAAAAATGGTGTTCACAAGCTCGTAATATTTTTGAAAGACCTATTTAACGATACCCCACTCAATGTGTTTGTCGAGAAAAAAAATATTGACTACGTCTTTACTTGTATGGCAGATACACTGAAAAAAAATTTTTTTTTCCTTATTTTATTTTACGACTTTTTCGCCATAATTAATATACATATCCATGCCAAATTACAGCTTTCTAGTACTTATAGTTTCTCTGTAGGACCGTGGACGGACAGACAGACGTTTGTAATACCTAAGTTATGGTCCAGAAGTGCTATTTTTGAAATGCGGAGTCACCTAGACGAATAGTTTTTCCATACAAAAAACCGTTCGATTAGTGACTCCGCGTTTAAATAAGCGACCAAGTGCGAGTAGGACTCGCCCATGAGGGTTCCGTAGTAGCAAATAACATAATATAAAAGTCTTGTAGTATGTTTTTTAATTTTTATATTTGAGTTGATTGAATGAAAGGTTTATGATTTATGACGTATTAAAAAAAAACTATTTACTAGATCTCGTTCAAACCAATTTTCGCTGGTAGTTTTCATTGTAATCAACATCATATATATATTTTTTTTTAGTTTTATCATTCTCTTATTTTAGAAGTTACGGGGGGGGGACACTTTTTTCTACTTTGGAAGTGTCTCTCGCGCAAAGTATTCGGTTTAGAAAAAAATGATATTAGAAACCTCAATATCATTTTTGAAGACCTATCCTAAGTTTCAGTTCTAAGTATGGGAACCCTCAAAATTTATTGTTTTTTTTTCTATTTTTGTGTCAAAACCTTAATGCGATTCACATAATACGTCTACTTACCAAGTTTTAACAGTATAGGTCTTATAGTTTCGGAAAAAGTGGCTGTGACATACAGACAGACAGACAGACATTACGAATCCATAAGGGTTCCGTTTTTGCCATTTGGCTACGGAACCCTAAAAATTGCACCACAGGGGAGTTACTCCAAAAACGGCACGCAAGTCGGAGTTTACTGCGTATCCGCGTTTCAGTGTCAAGCAACATTAAGCACTAACGTATGATGATAAAGTCTAATTTGGTTTGACAAAGAAATAGGACGATACTATCGTACGACTAACGTATTATTTTACGGAGTAACCACCATGATCTGTAAGTATAAGCGCTGGTCCAAAACAAGAAAATTTCCCATTATAAATTTTATCTTAACATCCGCTTACCTATGTATTAAATTATTTTAACTAAGATAAAATTAGAAAAGAAGATATACTTGTTAAAAAAAGCCGTCCTGGGCCTTATCAGGATTTTATTTATTAGGCCTACATTTCGTCGAAGTTATGACCTTGACTGAACCTGGCAGGATCCATTCTGGTACGGTACCAGGAAATTTAAAGTGAATGCGGGTATAGAGGGTGCAAATTCGATCGTGTTGCGGCCTGGGGCTTGATTATATAGGGCTTCCGTTTTGCCCCCTCGTACACGATATTCATAGGTAACACTACAAATATTATATTAAATAACTAGGATACTTCTTCACTATTTACCGGTAGTAAGGTCGTTCCGAATTTCCGATACTTACAGTAATTTAGTTATCCTGCATAAATAAATACACCTTTAAGTACAAATCACACTTATTGAGCTACCCCCAAAGTAAGTTTAGTATATAATACTAACTTAACGATAGGTACTATATCCTATCCTATCCTACTTCCTACTATTCCTACTTTCCTACTATAATATAATAGTACCTGGGTGACCGAGCTTTGCTCGGTCGGTTACATCTTAAACATTAACTAAATTTTTTAAACTTGTCTAAAAACAGTACAAAATAAAAAATTACCTATATATAAACTTGAACATAAAAAAAACAAAAGTAAGTCACCGAGTGGGATTCGAACCCGTAACACTCTTTCTAGCTGTCACTTCCTTCCTTAACCGCTGAGCTGAACGAATGGCGGCCGGCCGGCGCGACGAAATTAGCGACCATATTCTGCGTGGAAAGAAAAACGAATGAAAACTCGAAAACACGCGTTTTCCCAAACATAAGACTAATCTAGATCGATTGTTTACCTCCAAAAACCCCCATATACTAATTTTCAGTGAAATCGTTAGAGCCGTTTTCGAGATCACAGAAATTTATAAATATATAAATAAATAAATACACAAGAATTTCTCCTTTAAAGGTATAAGATATATAATATTATAATATAATATTATAATTGCGAAAGTGAGTTTGTATATTTGTTTGTTTGTTACCTCTTCACGCTTAAACTACTGAACCGATTTGGATGAAATTTGGTATGGATATAGTTTAAGACTCGGGGAAAGGACGTAGGGTACCTTTTATTCCGGAATTCCAACGGGGAGCTAAGCCCGCGGGTACAGCTAGTTTTATAATAAATACATTTATTTAAGCACCCAAGTTGAAGTATCAAAACCACCCAGTCTGTGTACTTTTAATTCATCTGTGTACAGTACCACAATGTAGAGGTAATGTTTTAGGCTTTGAACTTCGAGATACACTCAGTCACTTTTAAGTGTTCGTGGTCATCAAACGATAGAAGCTTCTCCTAAGCAAAACTCCTGAAAAGTGAAACTATGTCCGTGCAATATGTTTTGGTGATTACAGGGATGTTGATAATTCAGTGTCATGTGGGTAAGTTTTGTATTTATTTAAGTACCTACTTGTTTATTAGCTTTTACACTCGATAAATAAATTTAAATATATAGGGACAAATTACACTGATTGAGCTAGCCCCAAAGTAAGTTCGAGACTTGTGATATGGGATACTTACTCAACGATACTATATTTTATAACAAATACATATTTAGATAAACATCCAAGACCCAGGACAATTTGAAAAAGGCCATTTTCCAACTTGCCCTGACCGGGGATCGAACCCGGGGCCTCTGGGTGGCGGACTAGCATGGTGACCACTACGCCACGGAGGTCGTCATGAAGACCTATTGTACTCGTACCTATTAAATGATAATTTTAATAGGTTTAATAGCCTTAGGAAGATCTTATCTTGCTTTGAGCTCCATGAATTGGAATCTCGTTGAACCTTTGGGTTATATTATATTGTACTTACCCCTTACCTTACTCACCCGCATCGGGATTTCAGAATAAGGTCTGCATAAGCTTCAGAATATCACCTGCGTAGTGCCTGTAGTTCTCTAACTTCGGATAAGCTGATCCAAAGAGGTCCATACGCTTTCCAGCCATGGAGTCGCAGCTACACAAAATATGTCTCATGTCTCCTCTAGTTGGCTTAGGAAGATAGTGAAGAATGTAAGGAACTGTAAGCTCGATTATAAACTATCATAATGGTGATTTGTTTGTGCATTCTAGCAAACTCCCAGCTGTTTCTCCTCACGCGAGTGGTCGGCGGCTCTCCAACAACGATAACCCAGTACCCCATACTCGCGCAACTGCTGCTTGACTCCTGGGGAACGAACAACTACATTCAGCACTGCGCCGGAGTTATACTGACTACACGTCATGTAATCTCTACTGCCCACTGCTTTCAGTATAACGCAAATACTGGGATGAAGTAAGTTGTAAATTTTCTACCTGTTACTTGCCGAAACTACGATAACCCAGACGCCATATAACCAATCTTTCCTTGTGTTGGAAACATGCGATGCGCTAACAACTTTAAGTCTTTATAAAAAATAAGGAGGTGTTCTATTTATGGACTGTTGCTCTAATAAGTACTTACACGTCGGAGGCAGCCTTTCATAAGTAAGTATCTACCTCATCGTGGATTAGCAGACAAACTGCAAAAGTGTCGTATTGGCTGGTGTACATATTGTCGAAACCAGTAAGTTAAATACTGTTAAATACATTAGAAAATCACGCCACGCCGCCTCCTGTTGGCCTTGGCTAAAGGAGTAGACCAGAGAAACGCGACTTGACATTTTCTTTGACGTGGATGATAAAGGAGCAATATTATGGTCCTCACAGCCGGATGCCGAAAACCATGCAAAGTGGAGAAGTGAATGTCGGTAAGCTGACCACGGCGGGTACCAAAGCAACACAGCGAAGAAAGCAACCAGAAACGCGCTGTAAGCTTTAGTATAAATATTTACAAGTTTATTTGCCAGGCAAATTAAAAAAACTTCGACGGCATCATGAGTGACGGAACTAAATACATATGTTCCAACCGATGATCTTTAGCGCCATCTAATATTTGCCAGGCAAATAAAAAGTCCCGACTTTCAAACGTTAATCCCCAATAACTTTCAAACGGCTTAACCGATTTTCACAAACATAGTCATAAGAACCACCGCAAGGGTTCTTGCTTTTACGTAAAAAAAACTGCATCGAAATCAGTCCATCTCGAGAGCTTCGATTCCACTGACAGACAGACACCCCTCTTTTTGCCGGGGGTTAAAAATACTCGTATTAGATTAAAGTATACCTGGGCGGCTCGGTTACATCTCAAACATCGAAAATACGCGTTTTCCCAAACATAAAACTAATCTAGATCGATTGTTTACCCCCGAAAACCCCATATACCAATCGTTAGAGCCGTTTTCGAGATCACAGAAATAACTAAATAAATATACAAGAATTGCTTGTTTAAAGGTATAAGATAAAATAAGATAATTGGCCCAGAGTTGGACTTATCTCTTTAATTGTTTCAGTTACACTCTACCCAAATTCTGGAAGATTAGAGTTGGCTCCTCCTTCCGAACTAGAGGAGGAACGTTACACAGCGTCAAAACTATAATACCGCACCAAAACTTCGACAAATATTTCTACACGAGGGACATAGCTGTTGTGGTGGTCACCAAGCCTTTCGTTCTGGGTCGAAACGTGCGACAGGGCACGATCATAAACCGTGGTACTGAATTGAAACCCAACTCACTTTGCACGCTTGTAGGATGGGGATCTACAGAGGTAAATATAACAAATAGGTTAAAGTTAGATGAGATATTTATCATAGGTGGATGAACCGAAAGCCAGCATTGAATGTTGTTTTTGTTTATTGTACTTAGACCCAAAAGAATGCTTTCTCAGCATCATCTGTTGGTTGATTGGTCCGCCATTTACTTGTTATGTAATATAATAAAGTTAAATAAAACTATGAACCCGCTTAAGTAAGCTGAACTTGAGTAAAAGTGCTCTTGTGTTTGAAGGCCTAAGCAGGTATGAAGAAGCCCGTAGCAGTCAAAGTGCTAACTTCGGGTACCTACTTATCTGGTCTGATCTGAGTGTTACTAGGATAACTACCTACTCTAACTACCAAAGTTGCTAGAATAACTACCTACACTAACTTTAGCACTGCTAAATTAAAGTCCCTTACATAGAGTACTATAATTTATATTGAGACTACTGAACTTGATGTCCATGGATGAAGCAAAGAAAAAGGAAAAAGTCGTAACGAATATGGTATTGAGAAGTCAAGGCTAAAAATCGAAAGACATGGAAAATTCTTCACCGACAAGAACGTATAAGTAAGTCGTTCTTAAAATTAATTACATTGATGATGATCACCTTAAAAATGATAATTTTCAGGTTGACGGTCTTCAACCAGAGCAACTCCAACATGCCATGATGTACACAATAGACCAAAAAGTCTGCGCAGCTCGATACAAGACAATATCGGCAGTTGTCGACGACAAGATGTTATGCGCAGGACTCGTCAACATAGGTATTTAATAACGGGCGTCCGCACGCATGCGACGGGTTTCAATCTCTATCTCTGTTACAAATTTTACGTGCAAAAGAGATAGCAGAATCCGCCACGGGTCACCTGTCGCACGTAAAGTTTGTGACAGAGATAGACAAGACTACAGACTTTAGGTGCGCCCGCGTCACTTAGTGGACATCCTAACACGAATCCCTATGTACATTTACTGCGTTAACCACTAACATTTAAGTTCAACTATTAAAACCTACAGGTTTCAGATAAACGCAATATTGTATGGGTACCTACGCTCAGTCCAGTTCCGGAAATTCCTAAATAAAACAAAACGATACTACATAAAAAAGTTATTTAGACCTTCTCCTCTAATAGTTTTAAGTTTACTTTGTATATTTTTAAGAATGGCGCGATAAAAAATGTTTTTTTTTCTACAGGTGGCGTGGACGGTTGCTTCGGGGACTCTGGAGGACCCTTGATATACAAGGGTTTGGTGGTCGGTCTGGTGTCGTATGGCTATTCTTGCGGACATCAATACTATCCTGGTGTTTATACAAAGATTTCTAGCTATACAAATTGGATTATCAAAACTGTGACGATTAATAAATGATTTACTTTATTATATGACTTTTTTTTCACGGAAGCCACGTAAGCGCAAGTGTCCCGATTTCTTCCGATTATGATTAGTGCCTATTCAAGTTTGGCACGACTATATAGTTTTATAATCTGACTATCTGTGCCCGTGGGCTTCGCTCCTATAATTTCAAACCACACATGTGCCTATTCAAGTTGGCACGACTATATAGTTTTATAATCTGACTAGCTGTGCCCGTGGCTTCGCTCCCATAATTTCAAACCACACATGTGCCTATTCAAGTTGGCACGACTATATAGTTTTATAATCTGACTAGCTGTGCCCGTGGCTTCGCTCCCATAATTTCAAACCACACATGTGCCTATTCAAGTTGGCAAGACTATATAGTTTTATAATCTGACCAGCTGTGCCCGTGGGTTTCGCTCCCATAATTTCGGGATAAAAACAATCCTATGACCTTCCCTAGGTATCAAACAATATGAATATCAAATTTTATCATAGGGTTATTGGTTTATGCGTGAAGTGGTAACAATAAACAGATATACAAATTCACTTTCGCATTTATAATAATAGTACCTATGGATTGGTGTGATTTGATGCGTGGTGGTCCCAATTTGATGCTGTGTTTTGTGCATAGACAATATTTTTTTCAGTATCATGGTTCAGAGTTAAGAATATAAGTTAGAGGTTAGGTTAGTTTCCCTACCCTTATGGGAAACAGGCGTGAAAATATGTATGTATGTATGTAAGGTTCAGAGGGCTACGGAAGACAAAATTATTAGAATTTGTTTTTGTCGTGTGTGTGGCTCATGAAGTTAGAGTACTAAAATCATGGTATGATGATTGTATCATGGGATTGTATGAAATGATTTTTAGTAGAGATAAGTTCTCAAAGAGTTCTCAAAAACATTCTTTTTACCATCTTTTTACTCTGTTAACTGACTTCTGGCATAATTAAAAATTACACAATACAAAATTTATTCCAAAAGTTCCAAAATTAACTTTTCAAATTCAAAATACCGACTCATTTCAGAAAAATTAAAAATGTAGAATGTTTCCAAAAGCCGCTTCTCTTCCCACATTGTAAAATCAATCATGAGAATGGGGGGTACTTTCCTGAGCCAAAAAAGCCATAAATAAATTATTTTGTACTGATACCAAAATAAAACGTCGCAAAATAATATCACTAGTCTTTGAACATATTCATTTTAACGTGATTTTAAATTTATTATTGCACAATTAATAATAAGAGCGCTATTTGACTCCAAAAAACTATGACGTCATCTGCCTGTACTTCATACAAAATCCCTATACTTTTTTGACTTTTAGAAAAAAGTTATCTGATTTGACTTGCTGGAAAATAGCTTTATTGACTTTATTCCAATGGACGGGAATCCTTGTTTGCCTTAAGGCGGGTCTCCTGCACCAGAATTCTCGAAACATTACACAAAAAACATGAAACAAAAACAAAACAAAAATATTATTTTTCATACACAAACCGTCTCCTTTTTGTTTTGAATGAAACATTTCTTTATGGTTGACTTCATCATGAGGTGCTACTTTTCAAACGCGGAGTCACTAAACGAACGGTTTTTTGTATGGAAAAACCATTCGTTTAGGTGACTCCGTGTTTCAAAAATGACACTTAAGATACCTAATAATATTTATTTCTGATTACTGTTATCATCGTTTTTGCCAGACGAAGAACTAGAAGATGTGTTCGGCGTTTTACCAATTGCAGATAATAGAGATAGGCTCCAAAGGACTCGTACCCAAAACCATAAAATAATTAAAAAAGAAACCCTTCCCCTCTCGCCCCGCGCAGCGCATGTTTTCCATCTGCTTTGGAAAGCAGAAACATGTGTATGCCATAGACAATTGTGTATAGCCACGCCCCTTTGTTTGCATGTTTTTGTGTAATGTTTCGAAAATTTAGGTGCAGGAGACCCGGCTTTACCTATCACTATTTTTCGATTGACTATAGAGGCGGAAGCACAGACATAGATATACTTAGATAGACGACTTAAATGCATCTACTTCGCGTGTAAGTTCTCAGACAAAGCGTCGAGGTTGGCCGCCGCTACTGACAGTCCGCGCGTGTCTGTGATTGCAGCCGGACGGCAGCGAAAAATAAAAAAATGCCTCGTTACGTGATAATAAACTGCAACAGCCCAAAAATTGCAAGCGCCCAAAGTCAAGGACATATTTCCTATCACAGCTAAGTTATTTTAAACAAAAATTATGCGTAAATTCATTTTAAAACAATTTTTTAAGTATTCCAAGCTGTGATTCCAAGATAATACCTAAATAAGTATAGATTAAGGTTAAAAAACTACATTCACATTACATTGCCGCGTTTGCTTTGAGCGTTTGATCCAACGTTGTGTGTTAAGAAGCAATGAATATCGAAACAAGCGATACTGTCGCGCATCGCTAAAACGTCGTGGTGCGGGCAATTTCTCATTCGTCAGTAAAATTTAGCGACTAGTGTTGTGCGTTCTACAACATATACCAATAATCGATTTTAATCGATATCGGACTGACGAATGATATTAACTATTAATAAAGAGCCAATTTAATAGATATTGATATAAACAAGCTCAAAACAAGCTCCTAATTAACACTTTAGAAAACGAGGGTAATTTTCCGAGTTCATTAATGTAATATGGTCGCCCTTTGAACATATACTGCTGGTCACACGTTGGTGAACAAAACCGCGTGTGCGTCACTGCTCACTGCTTGTTAGTGAGTCGTCCCTACTGAATTCCCCCCATTGAAGGGGTATATTTTCGATACCTCTACGCGGAGTGAGACAAGCCTGACATGGCTAAGAACGACAGCAAGGGAAGTTGCTTTAACGTTAAAAAAAACGCATTGAAATATATAGATAATAGTACGGAACCCTTCGTTCGCGAATTCGACTCGCACTTGGCCGATTATTTAAGAATAATAATAGTTTTATTTTTAAAATTCATGTAAAATATTTACATAATTTGTAATTTTTATTTTAAATTTTAGTTTTAATTTAAATTTTAATAAGTTGGTATAGTTTGAATTTTAGTTAAATTGAAATAAATTATTTGAGTATAAATATTTATTCTTTATTATCATACAATTTTCCGTTTAAAATCATTTGTTTATCCAATTTCATATCATTCGTCAATCATAAAATCGATTGTGATTTTTATCACAAATCGATTAACTTGAATGTTAATCGATCGCATGGTTAGCGAGCGCGGAGTGAGCGAGCGAGACCACAGATATAAAATCTATGAGTATGAGCGAGACGATCAGGGCGGCGGCGTGCGTCTCCAATAAATCGTTAAAATCGAAGCGAGCGGTTTCTTTGAATCGGTTTGAATTTCCCGTCACTAAAATTGCCCGTGACGTCACAGTAGGCATTAAAAAAGTTGGCACGCTTGGTTTCGATACAAATCTTGATACGGGCGTTATCTATTACATCTATATCTGTGGATACAAATCTTGATACGGGCGTTATCTATTACATCTATATCTGTGGGCGGAAGGTCTTCTATAACCAATTTTACGCCAACGTCCCTCGGTGCTATTTTTCAAACGCAGAGGCATAAAATGAACGATTTTTTGTTGGGAAAAACCAATTGTTTAGGTGACTCCGCGTTTCAGAAATAGCACTTCTGATTGCAAGCTGTTTATCTTATATTAGGGTTAAAGAAGACGTGAATGTGATATTACAGGTAGACTGTAGACTAAACCAATTAGTTTAGTTTCTAAGTTGAAGTAAAAAATTATTGCTCCATATATAAAATATTTGGCAACACTAAGGAAAATTGTCAGATGGGCACTAGCTAGTTGTGAGCTGTCAAATGTCAAGTAATTTTTTGGAAAATTGTATCGGAGGATTAATCGATTTTCCTCAAAAATTAGACGTCATTGCGTTGAATTTTTAGAAATTGCTTTATAAATACTTATAATGGGCAAAAAGGGTGTTGTGGCATTTGTGAAAGATTTTTATTACGACCCCTTCAAATGGTAAGAACATAACCTCAAAATGTATCTAATGTGGTTCTATTAATTTATATTTGCTTTAATGGTTTTCATAAAACCTTTGCCCTTACTCCTAAGTTTCATGAAGGATTTGGGTCTTGTTGAAAGCCTTTACTACCATATTTTGCTGTTGTACTTTATTTATTGTTACTCTCATCAGCCAAATATAATGGTGCATCAAATGGACACAAACATTAGGGCCTTCGCTAAGTTACGCGGGCGCACGCGACGGGTTCAGTCTATCTCTGTCACAAACGCTACGTGCGACAGAGACAGGTGACCCGCGATGGATTCTGCTATCTCTTTCGCATTTAGAGTTTGTGACAGAGATAGACCGAAACCCGCCGCGTGCGCCCGCGTAACTTAGCGAAGGCCGTAAATAAACTTAGTTATAGCTCACTGAATACAAATATTTGTTGAAATAATATATACATTTGCCCATCTTGGCAATAAATAATAAATAAATACCTATATAGGGACAAATTACCCTGAATGAAAGCAGACATTGGCCGACACTGCATCATACAATAATGAGTATTATAACTACCTAGTCAAACAATCATCCCACAAAAATTCCCCAGTTTTGTGAGATGATTGTTTGACGCTTTCTTCAAAGGTTGGGTATGTAAAAGGGTACCTACTTTTACATACCCAACCTTTGAAGAAAGCAGAATATAATAGATTTTTGTTTAAAAAAGAACATTTTAATGGGTCATTTGATGAATAAGCAAATTTTCAAAACTTGTCAATTTTTATTAAACTAAATTACATACAAGTTTACTTGCTAAGCAAATTGACTGTCAAGAACGCCATCTAGTGATGAGTAGCAGAACTACATAATACAACTTCAAGCGTTAACCCGCAATAATGTTTAAATGGCTGTATTGATTTTCATTAAACAAAGCTAAGAACCACCGTAAGGGAATTTGCTTTTAGATAAAACTGCATCAAAATTGGTCGCTAAGCTTGACTGCAACAGAAGCTACCCCAAAAAAAAAATGATTTGACCTATGCCAAATTACAGATTTTTGGTACTTCTAGTGGGCGAAACTATAAGAGTCCCTTGTTTACTACAGAACCCTAAAAAAGCTTGATCACAAGTCTTAAATTTTAATGCTGATCTGATTCCTACATTGCTTTATTACTATTAAATTCTGGTCTGATAGAATTGAGTGTCAGTCCATTGCTTTTATTGTAATGATCATTTTGAATGTTGCTGGTTTGTTACAGGCAATGTATGTGAATTTTAGTTAGTGTGGTGCGAAGTAATTGTTTGATTATAGCGTCTTTGTTTGCCATTCCGTTGTTGATTATGCAATACCCATGCAATATGTTCATTAGTACTAAAGTGTACTGAGTGTGTTGTAGACTAATATGAGTAATCAGTTTTTATGATTTTTTGTTTTTTTTTTTATTTATTTGGGTATAACCTTACAAATGTTCATTAATTTTTTAATTATATGTAAAACTACAAGTATTCGTTTGTTAGTATTTTTCCTTCCATACCAATTTCATGTCCATTCATTCCATAACATTTCCATTATCTGAAGACCCTTGAAATGATTCCCATTACAGCTAATACATGTACAGTTTTCACAAGTGTTTGTATGCAGCTTTCAAGTCTCCCTGCAGTGGAGTGAGAAACGATGAGCACAGACAACATTTATTGTTGTTATAATGAAATCCCTCTTGTTAATCATGCGGAGATAACAATTTATTTAAAGTACTGCTAATCAATTGACCTCTTATCTTTCAGGTCGGTAGTCAAGAGTGTTGGCTTTTTCGCAGTCGGAGTCATAATAGCCAGCGAGTGCACAGGCCTAGAACCCATGCCTGCCGTTCCAAGCCTGCAGTAAATTAAAAAGTATTCTAAGCTCAACATGATGTTAAAGTATTTATTTATAATATTTGTTGCGCAAAGCGCGCTATGTGAAAAAAAACCCAATTTTGTTGTTATATTGACGGATGATCAAGATATAGTTTTGGATGGTATGGTTAGTAAAATGTTTATTTTGAATGGAATGAATAAATAGTTGGTGATACAAACTGTAGTTTTATTTAATTTCAGAGCCCGATGAAAAATGTGCAAAGGTTTATTGCCGATGAGGGTATAACATTTACTAATTCAGTAAGTATGTTTTTCTCTTGTTTCTCCTCTCTGTTGGATGTGTAGTAAAAATTATATAAAATGACGATTTCGTAGTGATAATGGAGTGATTTGCATTACCATTACCAAACACAAATGAGTTGAACACTTACAATGTCATGGGAACAAAGAAAAAAAACAATAGAATGTGAGTTCTATTGCATATCCGCTCGGTCAGATCGTTGAACAAGGGAATGCGTCATACCTGTGTAACGTACTTTCATCTTGCTAAGCGTAATGTTTTGGGTTTGGGACCCTAGTTTATCCATCGGACAATGCCGTTTTTTTTCTATAGGAGAAGATGTTTATACAGATGAAAATAAGGTTGATACATTCCATACATATACAGCTTGAAACTTGAGGTACCTATTAAACTAAACTGAAGAGCGCATGGTGCACCATGTAGTAATACTTTTGATGTGTACACCAATATATACCGACTTCTAAAACAACTATTCTTTATGTCGATCCCTAGGAAGTGTAAGGCTCGATGCTCTTTATGGGAGGAAATGTGCAAAAAGATGTATTGCTTGATAAAAATACTCGTCCAAGTGCGAGTCTGACTCACGCATGAAAGGTTCCGTACAACTATCTATCTATATAAAATCGCTGTTGTTTGGAAGCCCCACTTAAATATTCATTTTATTCTGTTTTTAGTATTTGTTCTTATAGCGGCAATAGAAATACATCGTCGTAAAAATTTCAATAGTCTAGCTAGTACGGTTCATGAGCTACAGTCTGGTGACAGACAGACGGACAGCGGAGTCTTAGTATAGGGCCCCGTTTGTACCCTTTGGGTACAAAACCCTACAAAAGACCTAGAAATCTTACTGCTGACGAGCCACAAAAACACAAAAAAGTAAAGTAATATAGAGTAGCCAGTTGCCTACTGACATTTGGTGTAGCTGTCTCCAAGAGTAGTCCGTCCATTTGCTGAAATTCAAATGCAAATTTTATAACATTGCTGGTTTTATATTTTATACAAAGTGGAATCGACATACCCGTAATAAATCGAACCACGGGCTATACTAGATCTATAGTCTTATGAAATCAAAATAATAACCAAAAAAAATTCGACATCTTCATACAAATTGCCCGGGCTGCAAACTTTCGTATGAAAATGCCAATATTTTTTTTGTTTCGGCTGTTATTTTTATTTCATTATACTATAGTGATCTAGCATAGCCCGTGGTTCTATTTATTACGGGTATGACCTTGCCACGTTGTATAATTTTATAATTCGATACAATTTTTAATGATCGATCACACAGCAGGCAATGCATATAAAATCCCAGTGTTCCCAGCCTCAGCGTATCATCATCATCAGGTCTGTTTGTCTCCACTGCATGAGCACGACCCTCTCTGTACTACCATAGCCATACTTGGCCAGAGCATCCAGAGGACTTGGCCTACACTCTCTACGCTGGCCAGTTGGAGAGGTCTCATTGATGTTTATAAGCTTTGTTTAGCTTGTATTTCCTAAGTCGCCTTCTACGACATCCACGGGAGAACTCGGAGTAGCCCTATTCTACTCCGCCAGAAGCCACACGGCGTATCGTACAACAAATTCGCAATTTCAGTTCGTCGCCAGCCCCATCTGTTGCCCCAGCCGCTCGAGCATCCTCACCGGGCTGTACCTCCACAACCACCAGACCAGGAACAACAGCTTGGACGGCGGCTGCTACAGCGAGCACTGGCGAGCGAACGAGGGACGCGTGTTTGTGAAAGCACTGCAGGACTCTGGCTATAACACGTTTTATGCTGGGAAGTATTTGAATCAGGTGAATACACGCTGACTTCATTGGATTTGGAAAAAAATGACAGTCATCAAGCTATGTCAGATGCCTGTAGGCAGCCTGAAAAATCTGACACCAGTGTTGGTCACATACACACCCAAAAAAAAAGCCTTACAAAGATGGCCGCGCACACGACTAGCAAAAAAGTAATAAAAAAAATGTTGAACTAAAGAATAAATATTTATTTATTACAAAAATATTTACATATAGCATTTCATATAAATCATATTAAATTAATTCGAGAGCTACTTTATTTAAATAATATGATATATTATACAATGTCCTTTTTAATTAAGTACAAGTATTTTAAGGGGTGATTCAGTCCATCATTCCTAACAACTATTCCCAATAAATGTATATCGAAATATGAAAAAAATATTTTCATTTTCCATAGTACTGATATCACGTGACTAGTTTGGTTAGTATGAGAAGCTGAAAATTTTTTTTCGTATTTCGATATACATTTATTGGGAAAAGTTGTTCAAAATGATGGACTGAACCACCCCTTAAAATATTTGTACTTAATTAAAAAGGACATTGTATAGTAATAACAATAATAACAAATTTTTATGTTTTAAATATTACCTTCTAGAGCCATCTACTGACAAAGAAGATGAATAATTATGTAAAGGCGATGGGTAGCAATAGTAGGCATGGCGCGACAAACTATGTCCTTGGCAGCAGTTTTTGATTTTGAACTTTATATCCTTTGCAGTACGGCACAAAACACGCCGGCGGGCCCGAGCGTGTGCCACCCGGGTGGACGGAGTGGCACGGGTTGGTCGGCAACTCAGTGTACTACAACTACACTTTATCCAACAATGGAGTCGCTACACATTCCACGGATCTATACCTCACTGATATTATTGTAAGTGCTTCTTACTTTGATCATTGTACACTTTTGCTCCCATGCTAAGAGGACTGACTTAAACTACATGAGTAACTACCTGAATTTTCCGGGGTCAAGCGCTGACCCAATGTGGAATATCATTTAAAATTTCGTCTTGACCAAACCCTAGATAACCCTTCAAACTGTTCTATAAACTACTATTTCTAGATTGAAGTGAAAACGTGAAGCTTTTCTACCCACATTTACGAAAAACGGCCACTTTTGGGTAATGTGCGTAGAAAAGATTCACCTTCTCTCTTAAAAAACTATAAACAGTAATTCATAAAATAATTTAACGGGTTATCTATAGGGCTTGATCAAGACACAAATTTAAATTATATCTCTGTTCCCTTTCAAATGATTTATTTCAAATGAGGGCAGCACTGCACCACGGGAAAATCAGGCTAGGATTGCAAATTTATTTTTTTAACATTGTCTGCAACCTGCCCTCCTGTTGGAACACCGGCCACAGTCAATTAGAATGCTCCTGCTAACATACATATATGATTCCAGGCCGTCTAAGCTAAGCTACGCGATACTGAGTTGCGCAAAAACCGTATAGCTTACTTGCGGCAACTGTGTAAAACCGCCACTGATAGCCACACCGAAATGAACACCATCTACTTCTTATGATACTATTTTTCTTTTAATGAAATTTCTATTACAGCGCGACATGGGCATCAGTTACATCGAGAACCAAACTGAATCGCAGCCGTTCCTCATGATTCTCGCGCCGCCCGCCCCGCACGAACCCTTCACCCCCGCGCCCCGCCACAAGGGAAAATTTAGTAATGTGACTGCTGCGAGGCATCCTAACTTCAACATTGCTGCTCATGTAAGTAGAGTTGAATCTTGCTTGGCATAGTACTTATTCGTCCGATGGACTTTGACTTTTTACAAGCTTTTATTTTTAGAACTGACTCGTTCCCCCTACCTGCATGTGTGGTTCCCCTAGGATCACCTCCGCGCTCCACGGGATGTGTGATACTATATTACAAAGCACCTACAATAATTTTAACTACAAAAATAATATTAAAAAGTACGAAACCACCAACAATAAACAAGAAAATTTAACTATTTCTACATTCACAGGACAAACACTGGCTGATGTCAATGCCCCCAGCACCCCTTCCCGACTCCATGCTACCTGAACTGGATCGAATATACCGGTCTCGCTGGGAGTCTCTTCTAGCGGTGGACGAAATGGTGGCGGATGTAGCGCAAGCGTTGTATGACAACGCATTTATGGAGAACACCTATTTTATTTACACGTCGGATAATGGTTACCATGTTGGTATGTACTTCTAGAACAATCTGTGTAACTGTCTTTGCCTTTACCCTGAGTTCGTCTCGCTAGGAGTCGCCACTGTTGACGAAACTAAATTATGCTGTATGTTGTTAAAATAAAACATAAATTAGCTCGCTAGGGGTCGTTATCGAGGACGAAACTAAATTCAGCTCTATGCACTTCGAATAAAACCCAAATTAGCTTATATATGAAAAACTTCAAGGGATTGGGGATGACTTGCGCGGTCTAACAGCTCATAGAGCCACTAGTGATAAGACGGAGAAGTCTGTATAAGGGTCAATTCATACTAGCGCAGAGTCGAAGCGCATCGAAGCGTCAAACTCTTCTCAATTAAAGCGAAGACGCACGAATTCGCGTGCATTCCTATGCTTTTATGTTGTGACTGACGAGTGGCGACGCGTTGGTTCGCATAGTAACCGCTAGTGAGCGCATGCTTACCATTCATTGGTCGCGCTCAGACGCGCAAATACCGTCGAATTCGCGCGTCTTTTTATCTCAGATGAAATATGAGCTTTACTTTAGGTACGTTGTAGAGATAAGGATGAATTTATTAAATTTAGTAAACGGGTTACTCATGTATAGAGTCAGCTACTGCCGACATGTTTCGACCTCATCCGGAGGTCTTCATCAGGGCGAATGTGACTAGAGGCCCGTACACCGCACCGGCTCGCGACACACTCTTTAGTAATCCATATACAAAATTTAATAATGAGTGTATCTCACGTTAGTTTTAATCAAAAAAAAGATGATTTTGCTATGTTATGACGCTTCGAATCTGCGCTAGTATGAATTGACCCTAAGACACAATTTCAGGTCAATTCTCCCAACCCTACGACAAGAGACAACCGTACGAAGCCGACATACGTGTCCCCCTCGTAATCCGAGGCCCTGGTCTCAAGAAGAAAGTCAAAAACCACCAGCCAATCACTAACGTGGACCTGGCGCCGACTATCCTGAAGCTAGCGGGGGTGAAAGGGCCCCAGATGGACGGGAAACCTATTGATTTTGAACAAGATGTGGTGGAAAGGTACTTGCTGGTGGAGTACTATGGGGAAGGCGGGTCCGTGGATCCAGAGTGTCCTTGGAAGTATGACGAAAGGAATTTAGAAGTAAGTTCCAGTTTATTATTACACGAGTTGTACCCGCGGGCTTTGCTCCCCGTGGGAATTTCGGGATAAAGAGTATCCTATGTCCTTCCCCGAGTCTTAAACTATATCCATACCAAATTTTATCCAAATAGGTTCAGTAGTTGAAGCGTAAAGAGGTAACAAACAAACAAATATACAAACTCACTTTCGCATTTATATTATTATAAATATAAATAATATATATTAATATATTTATAATATAGTAGGATATAGTAGGATTACACGGGTTTATAAACAATTTTTACTAAAGTAAATATTATAACTCATCAACACCCGAGCGTATTTTCTCGGTTGCATTCTTCAGAGCCCGGGGTCCGCTATCTAACCAAGGAGATTTGACGAGGATACTGGTTTTTACACATATAGACTGCCGTCTGACCTCCGCAACCCAAAGGGTATTTAAACCAAAACCAGTCCTTGGGTACTTTGATAATCGAACGCTAGATGGCGTTTGGGACCCTCAGTTTATACGAGCCTTCCGAAACACGGAATCATCTTTCTTTTCGAATAATTAGGTGATACAAAGATTGCTTCCTAGTGGGATTCGAACCCATGACCTCCGAATTACAAGGCGAATAGTCAGCAAAGGCAGTCAAAAGATGAAAATATTAAAACTAACGTGATATAAACGCGTAATAAATATTTTATTCGGTTTAAGTGTCTGCTTCGAGCAAAGCAAACCCGATACCCTTCACCCTAACAAAAACTAGTATAATGAATGTACATACACTCACACACTAAATATTAAATATATTTATCTACGCACATATCATAAGTGCTCTAAAATCACTGACCTCCATATATACAAGTACGCTGGACCTATGATACCCTAAGAAATGACAGCTCTTTATTGTGCCTATTTGAAGCGCCCCCAATGCGTGGGAAGAGAACTAAATCTAACTAATCTAACTAATTTGGAAATGAATTTTAGCGATGTCATTGTCCCATCTGTCATATTAGTTCCGTTCCCACCCACTGCTACGAATGCCTACGATCAGCGCCAAAATGGCGAAAATCAAATCGCCTCACTATGGCCCGGCTAATCATAGGTCCAGCGTACTTGTATATATGGAGGTCAGTGTCTAAAATGCGTTCAGAAACCATAGGTAATGACCAGCATTACCAACCAGTAGGAATTAACGGAGACGTAATGATAACATTACCTACTGAAATCAGTAGGTAATGAGTTTAAATTTGGAACAGCTCTCAAATTCAAATGGGTGTCTATACTAGTATCTATAGATATTAAAACAGTTATCAAGACGAATGCCAAATTCAGTATATTTTTAATATAAATCGCACGACATTTGATCTCGAGCGACACAAGAATAGGGGCGTTCATTCGTTTGTCTACGATTAAAAAAATTAAAGATTCAAATTTCGAAACGCCGCTATTCCGAGTTGTCATATGTTTGTTGATGTTTTACTGTCAACGAGTGTTTGTAAAAAGTTGAAACGAATTATGTTCACTATGATAATTATGTGTGTACATAAAGTAGTGTATGCAACAGCTATACATAATTAGGCATTACAACACTCATGTGATGTTATTATGAAACTCGCCACATTCGTGTTGTAATGCCCTTCATTATGTACAGTCGCATAAACTACTATTATATTTTCAGCTTTGCTCCCCGAAGGCCGAGTGCAAGTGCCAAGATGCTAAAAACAACACTTTCGCCTGCGTGCGCCACATCGCCGAACGTGCGGATATAAAGTACTGCGTGTTTGCAGACCAGCAGGTTTGTAAGAAATATTTAACGTCATCATCATTTCAGCCACATAACGTCCACTGCTGGACATAGGCCTCTTCTTAGGATTTCCAAAATGACCGATCTAGAGCGGCCTGCATCCAGCGCCTTCCAGCGACCTTGGTCTGGTCTGGTGGGTGTCCTACGCTTCACTTGCCACTGACGTGGTCGCCATTCGAGAATCTCTTTGCCCCATCGGCCATCTGTTCGTCGCTCGAAGTCAATCATAGCGTTATAATAATATTTATTTTCAAAAAGGTTCTCGAATGTCGACCGTACGTACAAGCAAGCGATATGTAGAACAGGACACCCGCTCACAAGGTGGTCTGACGACCTGACCATTTACCCTGGAAAGCGCTGAATGCAGACCGCTCTAGATCGGTCATTTTGGAATTCCTTGGGAGAGGCCATGTTGCGTTGCGTCGACGCTGCACATTGTATATATGTCGCAGTTGGATTGTATAATCCGCTGTTAATCAAAATCTCTAGCTATTTGGCATTACAGCTCGGTTTTGTAATATAGCTGAAAATCGGTCACCTAGATCGTTCAATGTGTTACGACGATTAGTTCGGAATTCTGCCGCCACTGGTGGCTTGTGAAGTGTCAGTGTCATAACATCAAATATGGCCTCCCATAAAGTAAATTCTTCGCCACGTTTCGGGACTAAGCTGTTTTTATCGAGAGACATCGGGGGCATCGTTTGTGATTTCGGAGTGCAAAAGATTGAAAAGAATAAAGCAGACCTTTAGCTATGATCCCATATTGTTATTTCGATGCCCGCTTTCCGGCAAGATGGAAAATTCACGTAGATCAATTGACCGTAAGAAATCTCTGCGCCATGTGAGTTGTCGGGTTTACAAAAATTATATATTTCTAATCCAATTGAATCGAGCCGATTAACATTCTTCATTGGTGTTTTATGATGTTGGAGACTGAATTATTTAGTACATAAGGAGTTGAATTGAGGTTTTATTTTCATCCCAAGAGTAATATAAAAATAATAAAGAACAACTATTGTCGCCTCATATATTATTTTGTTTGGTAACACAGTTTTATAAAATAATGGTAACTCTATATGCTATCTCAACGCTAGCTGTTTTGTTAAACGTAATTACGTAACTCATTGACAATCGAGCTGAACTATTTTCAGCTGTTTTACAAAACCGAGCTGTATTGCCAAACAGCTAGAGTTTTTGAATAATAACGGATTATACAATTCAACTGCAACATATACACTATAGTTATTTGTATGTACAACTCAGCGACAGCGCTACGTCGATGCAACGCACCGCGTAACTCACCACTAACTTTTGTTTGTAAATGACAAGCAATTTAAAAAAAACATTTTTTTGATTTATTTAAAAACGGCATTTTTTGCAGGAATTCGTCGAAATGTACAACCTAGCACAGGACCCTTTCGAACTGAAGAACATAGCCAACGAAGAGTTCCAGTCTATCATCATTTGGTACGAAACCGCATTAGCGCACCTCCACGGATGCAAGGGCGCCGATTGCAAATACCCTGTCAAGTAAACGGCTTACTACGATTTGAAACAGCGCCTAATATACTATGGACAGTAACAAAATATGTCATGAATGTCACTAATTGAATTTTGTTATTAACTTATTTATGACAAGGGCGCCGATTGCAAATACCCTGTCAAGTAAACGGCTTACTACGATTTGAAACTGCGCCTAATATACTATGGACAGTAACAAAATATGTTATGAATGTCACCAATAGAATTTTGTTAATGACTCACAAGGGCGCCGATTGCAAAAGTCCTATTAAGTAAACTGCTTAGATATTACGATTTAAAACCGCGCTAATAACCAAAAATGTAACAACACAATATGTTATGAATGTCACCAATAGGATTTCGTTATTGACTTATTTATCTCAAGGGTCCCGATTGAAAATATCGTTTCAAGTAAATTACCCAGTACGATTTCAAACAGCGTCTATTGTACTATGGCTAGTAACCAAATATTAAAATAACAAAAATATTATGAATGTAACAATGCGATTGTTATTGACTCAATCTTAAGGGCGCCGATAGCAAATATCCTTCAAGTAAACTTTAACAAAATTTGACCAAAATTGTTATGAGTGTCACGAATAGAATTTTGTTATTGACCCTGCAGACTGTAGTTTGTCTGCGCCGGCCTGCAATGTGTCGAAAACAAAATCCCATTGGTTGTTCAGTTCTTTCATTAAGCAACGCCCAGTCTGCGCCGGCCTGCAATGTGTCAAAAACAAAATCCCATTGGTTCTTCAGTTCTTTCATTAAGCAACGCCCAGCTTCGATCGAGTCTGGCCCTAAAAAATGTGTACTAACGAATGTTACATTATACGGAAATGGGAATGTATAGTATAAAATTAAAACTAAAGTTATGAAAATAAATGTTATTCGACAAAAGAACATTGACTTTTAACAATTTATTATAAAATATGATCTTTAAACCTATTAATATCAAAAACATCACAGTTACGTAATGGCAGCTTAGAATATTTTGGTTGATGGCAACACCTGAAACAAATTAATAACGAGTTTTAAACAAATCTAAACCTGCCTTCGAATATAACACAGGAGATTTTCCCTGAAGTCATTGAATGAATATCGTTTCTTTATAAGGTCTAACGAAATATACTGAAACTATTTTAAGGGTGAATTCAGTCCATGATATTGTACAACTTTTCCAAAGGAAAACGTATCGAAATATGAGAAGTAATTATTTTGGCCTCCCATACAAGTCGACCGATCAGCTGATCAGAGTTTGTATAGAAAGCCAAAATTTACTTTTCATATTTCGACACGTGTTCCTTGGGACAAGTTGTTCACTATCGCGGACTTAATTTATTCTTAAAATAGTTTGTTTATTTTGTTAGACCTTATATTAACGCTTACGCTAGGTTTATGTGAATAAATATATAAATAGGCAAATATGTAGTTGTGGCGACTCACCCGCCACTACAAAACCGCTCCGCTTATGCGCAGTCAAGCCGCAGCCCTAGACCATGCGATGCCTGCGTGCGCGCATCTGGAATCTTCGCCGGCCGGCGCCGCCACCGCGCCAGTCGATCGATACCCGTCTAACGAGAGACCTGTGTCGCGCGCATTCGCCCTCCGCTTATAAATCGTACCGCGTCGGCTGTTCATACTATAAAAAGTGTCTTACTTACTTACGAAATATCTAATTTCTAATTCTGTAAATAGTGCTTTGAAAAAACTGTTTCTTTTCTCAACTGGTGTTCTTGCTTGCCTTGTGCTTCTCATAAATTCATTCTTCATCTTCGCTACGCTACATCTTCTTCTTCTTCTTCATCTGCCGCCGCTGCCGCCTGCCGTCACGCTTGTTGCTGCATCATCGCAGGGTAACTACGTATTTTTCCACATTGGTGACCCCGACGTGATTTGAACACGCAACCTTCTGATCTGGAGTCAGATGCGCTACCGTTGCGCCACGGATTCACATCGAAATGTTTTCTAGGACAGGAAGAGGTAACATTCCTTGGTTACTCCGTTTCAGCTGCTGGTACTAAACCACTACCTACAAAAGTACAGGCTATACAGGAGTACACATTGCCCAAAACGGTGAAAGAACTTAGAAGATTTTTGGGCATGCTCAACTTCTACCGTCGTTTTGTACGGAACGCTGCTCAAATACAAGCACCACTGAACGAGATTTTGGCTGGTCCAAAGGTAAAAGGATCCCACCCAGTGGAGATGACGCCTGAACTGCTCACCGCCTTCGAAAACTGTAAGTCATCCCTGTCAAACGCCACCTTACTTGCGCATCCAGATCCGGCAGCAGAGCTCGCAATCATGACAGATGCATCAGATTTAGGCGTTGGAGCCGTCCTGCAGCAGCGAAAGGGCAAGGAATGGCAACCCTTAGCTTTTTACTCCCACAAGCTGAGCCCGTCACAGAAAAAGTACAGCCCATATGATCGTGAGCTATTGGCTGTGTACGAGGCGATAAAGTATTTCCGCCACATGGTCGAAGCGAAGACATTCACGATATTCACGGATCACAAGCCACTCACCTCAGCATTTACGACGAATCGAGAACAATGCTCACCTCGCCAGTTCAGGTATCTAGACTACATATCTCAATTCACAACAGACGTGCGATACATACCTGGACCGGAAAATGTAGTGGCAGACGCTCTTTCACGTGTAGACGAAATCTCCATGGCTATTGACTACAAAGAGCTTGCACAATCTCAGGAAGACGATCCTGAGCTGCAAGACCTTCTGCTACATGGTTCCACCTTGAAACTGAAGAAGATGCAAACGGTACATAGTCACTTACCTGTCTTCTGTGACACTTCTGTGCAACCACCACGGCCATACATCACCCCGAGTTTGAGAAGGCAAGTTTTCGACATGGTGCACAATTGGAATCATCCAGGGAGTTCAGCTACAGTCCGACTGGTAACACAAAGATTCGTATGGCCAGGGATTCGGAAAGATTGTAGAGAGTGGTCAAGGCAATGTTTGAAATGCCAGAAAAGTAAGATTACCCGTCATACTCATTCTCCCCTCTCCTCCTTCCTTACCCCTTCTGCGAGGTTTTCCCATATCCACTTAGACCTCGTAGGACCCTTACCATTGTCTTGTGGTTACAGATACTGTCTCACCGTCATCGACAGGTTCACCCGATGGCCTGAGGCTATCCCGCTGCAAGACATCACAGCAGAGACCTGCGCAGCTGCACTCGTGTCTGGCTGGATTGCCAGATTCGGCTGTCCCGCGCGTGTGACTACCGACCGTGGTCGCCAGTTCGAGAGCCATCTCTTCAACGCTCTCACCTCCATGATCGGCGCGAGACACCTGCGAACTACGGCGTATCATCCAGCTGCAAACGGCCTGGTGGAACGCCTGCACCGCCAGCTCAAGGCCGCAATCATGTGTCACGACACATCACAGTGGACCGAATCACTTCCACTGGTTCTTCTGGGGATACGGAGTTCCTGGAAAGAAGATCTTCGAGCCTGTCCAGCCGAACTTGTCTACGGTGAACCTCTCCAGCTGCCTGGCCAGTTCCTGTCACCCAAAGACGACTACACGACGTCAGATATCACTCAGTATGTGACACGACTCCGTGCGCACATGGCGAAACTTTCTCCCAAGCCCACTTCATGGCATGGTTCATCACCTTTCTATATACCACGTGACCTTCACACATCATCACACGTCTTTCTTCGTCAAGATCACGTGCGTGCTTCTCTCGAACCACCTTATGCCGGGCCTTATAAAGTCTTGGAACGGAAATCTAAGTTCTTCTCCATAGACCTAAAAGGAAAAACTGTAAATGTGTCTGTAGACCGATTGAAGCCGGCGTTCATGGCTGGAGACGTCCACGTTCCTGTTTCTACCGGGGGACGTGAAGAAGAAAAAAAAACCCGAAGCGGCAGAAGAGTGAGACTACCAGATTTTTATCGACCGTAGTCACGGTCTGGTCGGGGGAGTAATGTGGCGACTCACCCGCCACTACAAAACCGCTCCGCTTATGCGCAGTCAAGCCGCAGCCCTAGACCATGCGATGCCTGCGTGCGCGCATCTGGAATCTTCGCCGGCCGGCGCCGCCACCGCGCCAGTCGATCGATACCCGTCTAACGAGAGACCTGTGTCGCGCGCATTCGCCCTCCGCTTATAAATCGTACCGCGTCGGCTGTTCATACTATAAAAAGTGTCTTACTTACTTACGAAATATCTAATTTCTAATTCTGTAAATAGTGCTTTGAAAAAACTGTTTCTTTTCTCAACTGGTGTTCTTGCTTGCCTTGTGCTTCTCATAAATTCATTCTTCATCTTCGCTACGCTACATCTTCTTCTTCTTCTTCATCTGCCGCCGCTGCCGCCTGCCGTCACGCTTGTTGCTGCATCATCGCAGGGTAACTACGTATTTTTCCACATAGTTAAATCATGTAATATGATGCCGATTCATACAATCATGTAAGTAATACATTTCAGGTCCATTAGTTCCAATGTATCAGTGGTACCATTTTTTTAACTAAACGAATGGTTCTTACGAATAATCCTCCTTTTTTGGAAGTCGGTTCAAAAGAGAAAAAAAAGCATACCTCGAGTAAAAATGTTCAGGTAACGGCCGGCACTTGTTGTTTGTTGTGTATGCTGAAGTAATCCGTCAGCTTGCTTTGCGACTGGATGTCGTCTTTGTAGATGAGCGGACAGGGGAAGAACTTCTGAAACAAATTAATTTGCCTGGATAAATAAAAATAAAAAAAAGACGTATGCACTCGGGGACTGCCGCGGTAAAGCTATTGCAAACAAGGAAGGACGGCAACGTCGCAAACGGACGACGGAGACGAAGCGGCAACCTACATGGTAGGCGGAGTGGGGAGCGTGAGGTTTTTTCGTTACGGAATTTCTGGATTCGGTCCCCGCGCTCAAGGCCCGCGATAGAAGCTATGCAATAGCTTAAAACCCTTAAGTCCTTAAAACATAACTTTTAAACCGCTAAACCACTTTCCATCAACCACAGCTTTAATAGAAAACAAAAACCGCACCAAAATCGGACCATTCGTTAAGGCGCTAGGATGACACAGACACACATACGCGTCAAACTGATAACATTCTTTTTCGCCGGTAACAAGAGATCGATGGGCGAAAATGCGAATCAAGGCTAATAGAGTGGCTAGCATATAACTATATTGATTTATTTTTACTTCACATCCACTATCACGATTAAAAGTGGCTGAGGGTTTTGCGGCCCTGTAGTCTGTAACATTATAAATTGTCTTATATTACCTATAATATAAAGTCTCGAGAGTTGATAAATATTAGAATTCGTGTCCAACTAGCGTCACTTAAATATCGCAAACTATACGGCGGCCGTCGCTTGTCTCCCACTTTCGCCGTTTACGTGATACGAGGCACGCAGTTGATGTCAACCGCGGCCCGAATGGGTGAGCGGACGCGGTTGCTAATATTGCCATTCTATTATGGTATGCGCTTCGAATGAGTCGTTTGGGTGTTTGAGTCTTGTTTTCGGTTTTATAGTTAACTGGCTGTGCCTGCGGACTTCGCTCCCCATGGAAATTTCGGGATGAAGAGTACCCTATGTCCTTTCCCGAGTCTCAAACTATATCCATACCGAATTTTATCCAAATCGGTTTAGTAGTTGAAGCGTGAAGAGGTAACAAATATACAAACTCACTTTCGCATTTATAATATTAGTAGGATTAGTAGGATAAGTGTTAATTACTAAATAATTTGTAATGAGTTAAAATCCCTGAATTTACCAACTCTCCGCGAACAGAGTGGATCTCGGGCTTCTTAGCGTTACAGCTGAGGATGCAACTGGGACAAAGCTGAGATGAGATAGAGAGTGTAGTAATAAGATGTAATTTTTTAAATTTGTAATTATTTATTTTGCTGTATACTTACCGATTTGATAAAGTAAAAATTATGGACCTATTAATTTTTGATTATCTATTCAGATATACTTTTCAGACCTAGTCATTATCCCTGTTGTTCCGAGATATGTATATGTAACAATACCTGCACAGCTTTGATTCCTCCGGAGATATCGACGGTGGGTACGACTTGCTTCGGCTTCAAAAACTTTACGAAGCGAATCATCTCGGAGAAACTAGAATGTTCACTGTATGGAATACCTGTAAATTGATACCAAACAAAACTGTTGAGCAACCGTCGAAGGTTTACGCAATAAATGTAAAAAAAACTGTCTTTTTTGTCATTTAGATGCCGTTCCATTTCATTAGTTGTCGACCTCCGTGGCTAAGTGGTCACCATGCTAGTCCACCACCCGGAGTTTACTGGTTCGATTCCCAGTCAGGGCAAGTTGGAAAATGGTATTTTTCAAATTGTCCTGGGTCTTGGATGTTCAACTATATAAGTATTTGTTATAAAATATAGTATCGTTGATTTAGTATCCCAGTTTCAAAATTAAAAAGAAAACTTTATAGGGTTCGCGTTTTTGACTAATACAATGTGTGAGTGAGAATACTACTTTATTACGTTTTCATACAAAGATTTATAAACATTGTCTAATACAGCCTGTGGTTCGATTTTTTTTTATCGCTTTTCTCGACGACTCCCAACACCATTCTGGAGTCTATTAAGATTATCGCCAGTGATGCTTACCATGGATGGTGACCACGTCTTTCTCGACGGAGGAGTTCTTCTCGTTCTCCCAGCCGCTAGGCTTGAAGGCCACCACCTCGCTGAAGGCACCTTGGAGACTTTCTAAGTAATTCTTTAATTTCTGGAAACCAAAAATATAATTATATTATATTCAATTATATTAATCAGTGAACTATACGATACAAAGCAGTAACAAATGTGTTTTGTCGTCGGCATGTCATATAGTTGATGCCTTTAGGCAACCTTAAATATCTGATATCTACCGGTGTTGGCCACTTACACACACGAAAAAAAATTTGCAGTCACCTCGTATGTCAAGTCCCTCATGGCCAAAACATGCAGTTGGCAAGACTGCGGCGGCGCGTGGCTGAAGCTGTGATTTCCTTAATAGCAACACTCGTGACTTTTTCGTAGAAATATAAACTTTAAAACTATGTCGTTAAGGTTTATTTTTAAACTTCCTTGCACTAACCTCGTATGTCAAGTCTCTCATGGCCAAAATATGCAGTTGGCAAGACTGCGGCGGCGCGTGGCTGAAGCTGAGACTATTAATCAGTAGTAATACGGCTCGGCTGTTTTCATAGAAACATAAACTTAAAAACTATGTCGTTATGAAGCTGTGACTTTTAACTAGTAGCAACAGTCTGCTTTTTTCATAGAAATATAAACTAACTATATGGCTAAGATTTATTTTAAAATAAAACTTCCTTGCACTCACCTCGTATGTCAAGTCTCTTATGTCGGAAACATGCAGTTGGCAAGAGCCAGCGCGTGGCTGAAGCTGTGACTTTTAATCAGTAGCATCACTTAGCTTTTCCATAGAAATATAAACTTTACAACTATGTCGTTAAGGTTTATTTTTTAAACTTTCTTGCACTCACCTCGTATGTCCAGTCTCTCATGGCCAAAACATGCAGTTGGCAAGACTGCGGCGGCGCGTGGCTGAAGCTGTGACTTTTAATTACTAGCAACACTCGGCTCTTTTCGTAGAATCATAAACATTACAACTATGTCGTTAAGGTTTATTTTTTAAACTTCCTTGCACTCACCTCGTATGTCAAGTCCCTCATGGCCAAAACATGCAGTTGGCAAGACTGCGGCGGTACGTGGCTAAAGCTGTGACTTTTAATTAGTAGCAATACGGCTCTCTTCGTAGAAACATAAATTTTACAACCATGTTGCTAAGGTTCATTTTTAAATAACTTCCTTGCACTAACCTCGTATGTCAAGTCCCTCATGGCCAAAACATGCAGTTTGCAAGACTGCGGCGGTGCGTGGCTGAAGCTGTGACTTTTAATTAGTAGCAATACGGCTCTCTTCGTAGAAACATAAACTTTACAACCATGTTGCTAAGGTTCATTTTTAAATAACTTCCTTGCACTAACCTCGTATGTCAAGTCCCTCATGGCCAAAACATGCAGTTTGCAAGACTGCGGCGGTGCGTGGCTGAAGCTGTGACTTTTAATTAGTAGCAATACGGCTCTCTTCGTAGAAACATAAACTTTACAACCATGTTGCTAAGGTTCATTTTTAAATAACTTCCTTGCACTAACCTCGTATGTCAAGTCCCTCATGGCCAAAACATGCAGTTGGCAAGACTGCGGCGGCGCGTGGCTGAAGCTGCGGCCTTCCACTAGTTGCAAAACTCGGTCTTTCTCTGGAAATGCCCACACAGAGCATCCTACGCGTCGCGCCATCCCCAAAAAGAACTTTTCTTTTCCTTAAAAAAAACGCAACACTGCCGATCAAGTAAAATTTCAGAAAAACAAAAATTGAATCAAAATTATTTCATTTGTTTACTTAGTTGACTGGAAGAGATCCCTTAAAGGGATAAGTCCGCCTTTGTATTGTTATGTCTACTGTATTTTTGTGGTGTCCTTTTTGTACAATATAGAATTTACATACATACATACTAAATCACAGAGAGAAACTTGATATATACATATATTTCACACGTCTAACTTTTGCATCAGGGGTATAACGAAGTTTAATAAGAGAAAAACGTTTCTACAATGAGGCATTTTCCAGTGAAAAAAATAGAGGTTAATATCATTGTCAATAGATGGCGCATAATAGAAATCAAAATCATTCTGTCAAAAAGAGGCCGTTCGGTTCAATACTTTTAATAAATTTTTAATTTATTAAACAATCTTGTATTTAACTATAATTTTAATTAGAAAATACATATTTACAAACAATAATATATTTTTAACTTATTTCAATAAAATAAAAATATTAAATATTACAAAGACAAACTCTCACCATGGAAATTCAGATCTATTCATGTGATTGCTGCGGCATCTATGTCACGTGAACGAACTAATTTTTTTTAAAGAAAACGCCATCTTGAATATTGTTTTTTTTTTTACAAGTTTAATGTTTTTTTCTGACAAATATTACTAGCTAGTATACCTCCGAGTTACAAAGCTTATTATTCTTCACAGCAAAATACGCAATTTCGTTTACTTGGACGATATATTTATTCCAGCTATTCAGGTTTATCAGTTGACTTAGACATACCAAAGACCACACAAAGAAATACTAAGTAAAAACAAAAAAAAAATGTTTTCCATATCGGTCTATTAAAGACGAGTTCTACGAGATGAAACATCTATTATACTACCAATAGTATATGTCACTTACCAATAGTATATGTGCCGCACACAATCAAGACAGACGAGAACTTCTTGCCGACCTTCTCTAGCGCGAACTTCTTCTGCCGCAACAGGTAGAGGGCCATTTCTAAACTTTGCTCTTGCGTCGGAAAGTCGTAGCGGGGGTTGCAATACCTTAAACGATGTAATTCGAAATAAACCATGGACGTAGTTACTATTACTACGAAAGAGCTTAGTCTGACCAAAATTCGTACTACAACATTTTTTACGAATAACAATTAAAATTTTACTTTTTTTCATTTTATTATTACTGATTGATAACAACAAATTGTATTAGTAAAAGTTAACATTAGTTAGTGTGCATCGCCATATTGCGGAAAAATCTGAACATTTTTGACCTATACATGAAGCAGAAATAAGCATTTTAAATATTTATTTTATAACTTCTTACATTAAAAATGTGAAAGGAACAGTAGGGAAGGGTCGGCCTCGGCGAACATTCTGCGACGTTGCAGACGTTCTAAAAAGGGAGAGGTAAAAAGTACCCGCAACCTATGGGCATGTATGAAGAGATTGATGAGTTTTAATGAAGCAAAAGAGGTTTGTCAGATCGTAGCAAGTGGAGGTCCATAGTCTCTTCCTACCCCTGTGGGAAACAGGCGTGATATTTTATGTATGTACGTATGTACATTATCATTACAGGTTTCCCCAATGCAATAGCATAGTCACTTACATTTTATATATTTTTACACAAAACATTTAATCGGCAACCTGATTTAACGTGTGCAGGGTTAAGGTGAGTGGCGCCATTTATAGGACATTTATTCGCCCATGTGGTATCGCGAATACGAGTAGAGGAGGCTGTCGCCTTCGCCTCACGTACCGGTTTGGCCCTTCTATTGTTAAAACGAGTAGGAGCGCGATGGTACGTCTTGGTATCTCTTTCGTACGTACGCGAGAAACCGTGTTCAATGATATTGACGTCCTATACATGCTTCCTTTTTCTGTTACTTGTCTCTCTTAGTTTCTCTTTCCAGCAGATTTGAATGGTTTTATAATTTAAATTATTTTTGACCATTAAACATATTTAAAACATACAAATACATACAATATTGTTTTCTGGAGAAACCATACAGATTGTGCTAGCACGAATATACCTTAACCCTAAGGGGAAGTACAATACTGAATAACATTTAAAAAGAAAGCAAACATACAAAAGAAACTCACGTGGTATCGAGGTATATGGTGTGTATATCTTTATTCCAGAATATTGGGTAGGATTCCATGGAGGGACAAGCCCTGAAATCGCCACAGTGTAACAATGTCTTGCCATTAGGTAATGTAAATATCAACATTATTGCACCTGGGCAACTGAAAAGAAAAAAGTTTGATATTCATGCAAGGCAAGCAGAGTCGAGTGTGTGGCATGGATGGGTGTCCTTAGTAACGATTTATCTTGACCCAGTGCCGATTCATCTAGAACTGCATCGACTAAGTGTGTACTTAACTGTCAAACCATAATCACCTTTAGTTCTATCTATGTAATGCACAAAATAGCTTGAGAAAAACAAATGCCCCACAGTGCCGCGCATCCACATGCGGCCAAGTCCTGAGAGCGCGCCCTGGCGCTGCAATCTCTGTTTGAAGCAGCGCTTATGCTTACGAGTGTGGATACGTTGCACGTAAGCTAATGTTTCAGTCATAGACCTAGATTTTTTTACTGCGTAAAAAAAACTTCATTAGCCGTGTGCAACAGATAATACGATAACTCACATGCTCAAAAGAACTTTCATATAAACCATACAACGTGAAAGGGAAATATCAGTATTGTACATAAATGAAATTAAAATAAAAGTCTAAAATTAAAAAACATTTCCATACGTGTTCAGCCGGGCGGGCAATTTGTATGGGAATGCCGTTTTTGTTTTCTACTTCTATAGTGACCTAGTATAGCTCGTGGTTCAATTTATTACGGGACTTACCTGTAATAAATTGAACCTTTCCAACTTTGTATAAGCCATTATCTATCACCCTGGCTCAAACATCGTCACACGAAACAATTTTTCAAATTGTAAACTGTGGAAATATATAAATTATCTTACCTTTGAAAGATGGTATTGTACTGCTTTACCGATAGTTCGTTTAGTAGGTACAAATACAACCCTTTTAAGGTCACACAAAAATATTTAGTTTTCTGTCACGCTATATCCATCTTGTACCTTTTAAATCTATGGTTTCAGTAACTACTCACTGATTGGCATCCACAGCTGTAACGTCGACCCCCTCCACTTTGATCGTCTCGTCTAGATTTATCATATGAATGCACTTCGAATTAACACCTAGCCGAGATATGCACAAGTCCGCTGAAAATTAGAATGTATCAACTAAGCATTACAAATTATTTGAATTGCTTTAAAACAAATAAAACTACCTAGTAAAGATTACATATGCTAAATGTACGAAATTTTTAAAATGCCACTTGGTTCAAATGTTTGCGCAACGCCACCTAAAAACTTAACTTTTTGGAAAAATGTCTTAATCCTATTATAATTAATCATTTTGTTTGTAAATTTCAATCACTTCCAAGCAGCTGTTATTTGAGATTTAGTTGAAAAGGCGAGATAGTAAAATGTAGTCCAACTGCCTCCGTGGTGTAGTAGTTAGAGCGTTTGGCTCATACCCGGAGGTCGCGGGTTCGATTCCCGGCGGGGGCAACGACTTTGTGTTGTTGTCCTAGTTTGGTTAGGACATTGTAGGCTGATCACCTGATTGTCCGATAAGTAAGACGATCCGTGCTTCGGAGTACACGTTAAGCCGTCGGTCCCGGTCACTGTCTTTGACATTTATCGTTACCTAAAACCATGTCAGAGGCCTTTAAGGCGGTTTAAAAACTCTGACACTAGTGTTAGTCACTAACACACACGATAAGAAGAAGTCATTTTTAATCATGGGACAACATATTATAGACGTTTTGCTCACCTGTAATTTTAGAACAGAATAACAATTTATTAAAACTTTTCTTCAGGCCGGAATAGTGGTCGGAATGGAAATGTGTGAGGAAATAATACTTCACATTTGGTATTTCGCCGTACGAGAAAGCATCCACAGCAAAATGGGTACCTAAAAGCAAGCGATTCTATTAAAATTGTAGCATCCTAGTTATAATAAATTTTAGTTAACCTAAACCAGATATGGTAATTCGTTTTGAACTTTATTTCAAAGAGTTAAGGTCCAATTTTATATAAAGTAGTCCCCCTAGCTCTCGAGATAAAACTCAGCTTTGCATTTGTGAAGGTGCACACAGATTGAGTAGGTGAGACATCGGCCATAGGCACGGCACGGCCCGCACCAGTTTATACTGGTTTTTTAAACTGGGCCAGAGACGCGGCACAACCTTCACGCGTCATCTCCCTGTCTTCACCTTTAGCATCGCTCTCGACTTACGCCTCAAGGCGTCTTTGTCATCACTTTCTGAGGCCAGAGTCAGCTCTAAAAACAGCGCTAACCAAACATGCTGTATTTTTTTAAATCCAGCAACCAAATGTGGTTTGTTTATAAAGTAAAAATTTTGTTAAAACATACCTGCTACTATTTTATGATGAGGTATAGTCTTAGGAACAATTGAAGATTTAGTTGTTTTAGTTTTTGATGGCAAGTTAAACTGTAGAGACTCTGCAGTCTTCCTCGGCGAGTATGAACTTAGGCTATCATTCCTGCTGCGCGGCGACAAGGGCCGCGGCGCCTCGGAGTTTGAAGTCTTGATGTCACCGCGCCGAGGGGATTCGCCTTCTCTCCTTGCCTTGATCGACCTGGGCGTGTCATTGTCCTTCCGAGGTCTGCTAACTTTCCCAACTCCAAAAGCGGCGTCAGCGACACCCAGGGTCTTGCTCATGACCTGCACATCTCGAGCTACACTAGTACTCGCACCATCATCTGACTTCTCTACAATTCCACTTGACAACTGACTGGTCCTACAGAAATAAGCCTCGATTCTTTTCTGTTTCAAATTGTCACTCTTCCCATTCTTCACTGGGGATCCAAAAACGTTTCTCTTTACACTGCTTTTTAATTTTTTGGTTGATATTTTCCTTTTCACTAATTTGTAATTTGGTGGTTGGACAATGACATGAGAAAGTTTCTCAACAGCATCAGTATTTAAAATAAGAACTTTTGAGCTTTCATCAGTGTCATCTGTTTTTTTCCTCTTTATATCTAAGTTGACAGCTACTGCTGATCTTTTTGGTGGGCTTGGTACAGTTTCGTTCATGTTTTCGTCTAAATCACTTGCTATTGAAAGTTCTGAACCTTCAACCACTACGCAATCAATATTACAGTTATTATCCTTATGAGAAAATATAATTCTTTTAATACTGCTATTTTTCGTACTTACTTCTACATTTTCACAATTCGTTATTCCAAATGTCACATTAAGAACAGGCTTTTGTTCTTCATACAAGATTGTTTTCTCACTTTGTGTATCTGATAGACATTCAATCAATTCTGTATGGGATGAACCAGATTTCAAGGACTTATTGCTCTTTGGTTCTGTTGCACCTACATCTACATATGAAATAACATTACCAAAGCTTACAGAGCTAGAATGTGATATTCGTATTGTATTCAGGTCTTGAATAGCAGAGTATCCAATGCTATCGTCTTCTTGCAGTTTTCTATTGTTTACATTTTCGGAAATATTTGATGAGTTTGGAATGAAATTTGAGAGATTCAGCGAATTTTCCTTGTTTTTAACAGGAGTCTGAAAACATGGTAAATGCGACATGATACCACTGGGCTTACCGCAACAAATTTCGCAATACCTTAGAGGTCCTCTACTGACCAAGCGAGAGAAGCGTCTCAGATTCGAGAGTTTGGTCAAAAATGTTTTCATCCGGCTGCCTGTCAGTTTGTCCGGCTGTGCATTTCTCAACAAGCTACAGGTCGCATTTCTCAACAGATTCTCGTGTAATTTTGTGAGAAGGTTTGAAAGTGTTATAAAATTCTTTGGCCGATTCAGTTTTTCGAAATTTTTGACGTAAATATGGGGGTTGAAAACTTAAAAAAATTATATTTCAACCATTTCAAAAAATTTACGAAAATGTCATAAATACTTTTTGTGACCCTTATTAAGACGCAACTTGTTAGTCTGAACAACTTTTTTTAAAATACTCTCAACATGTTGACTCCTAAAAATACACAAATGCTAAAACAGCCCACACATGGTTTTTGCTGTCAACTAGTTAGTCTAGTCAGTAGACTGCAACATATTGACACAGCACAAAATTCCATACTTTTCAATAATCTATTTAATGAGCTAAAATTTTTTTTAATTCTACATTCCTTTCCTTTGTTCTTGTTTGTATACAAAAAAATGCAGAAGAAATTTATTTATCAAAATAAGTGGAACTGGGTGTGGCATATCTGCCATATAAAAAAGAACAAAAGGTTTGAACCTGACCACATTGTGGATTCTGGACGCCTTGGAATGCACATTGCATATCTCATCCAAGTCCGTGTCGAGTCATTAATGACAGACTGGCTAGCCTTGAATAGGGGAATTAGAAGTAAAAAGGGGAAAATTTTCCCCAGTACATAGTCAAACATCATCATTATCAAATAATAAATAAATCATCATCATTTTTGCCACATAATGTCCACAGCTGGACATAGGCCTGTCCCAAGAATTTCCAAAATGAGTGATCTAGAGCGACTTGCCTCCAGCGCCTTCCAGCGGCCTTGGTCTTGTCCTCAGACTACCTTGTGGATGGGTGTCCTATACACAGTAATTTTTCATTGGTTTTGAAGCCGAAGGCCACTTCATAGGCATCGTTATTAAGACCTAATTAGCTAGTCAAAATAAAATTTCAGAATCAAAAAATGTTGTCTGAAACTCAAAATTAAAATTGTGAGATCAATTAATTAGTAGTACGGCCGCCATACACCGCCCGCCGCCACGCCGGGGTCATTGATATATGCAGCTGTTTTGGCCAGCATATAACTATGTGGTCTCGATCGAAAATCATTTATGTAACTTTTTTATCTTATAACATACAGAAATTTGGATTACGTATATGGATAGAGGAATTTATTTGCTATACGACATTTTTTTTCCAAAACCAATGAAAGTCAGCGTGTATAGTATTTTGTATAGTCAAACACCATATAGGTTAAAAAAATAGTGAAATAGATAAACCTATTTCATACCTCATTAACATTTTGGTTCCATTTTGCTACTCCATTGCTTCTTCTAAGGGATAAGGAACAGCGGCTGACAACAGAATTCTGTATAACAAATCATGTGATCAATTTTATAAAGATACAGATACACTATCATGTTAATCTCTAACAGAGTAGACAGAGTTTGAGGTAGTACAACTTAAAGGCCATTTTTAGCATTCGGGGGGAGTGAAGAAAAGAAAAAAGGAAATCAACAAAGATTTGCCGACAATCATAAATATATGTATATGTATAGTGATTTAGAATAGTTTATCCTATCGTTCGATTTATTACGGGTATGTCCTTTCCACGTTTTATATTTATTTATGATTTAGATGGGTTACTTATTGAAAGCCATATTAACATGATCCACATTCTCGATTATCCTCTTGACCAGCTTTATGAAAATAAAATAAAAACTTAAAACTGTACTGCAGGTACCTGTGTCAAACTGATGTCCTTATCCTTTTTGTAAACTCTTGGATTTAGGATAGATGGCACGTAATCATTAAAGTCGTCTTCTTTCATTTTCCAACATATTCATATATTTAACATACTAAAGTCGTGGAAAATCTTTGTTTTTCATTAAATCTAAAAGTTTTTTGCGCTTCTGGATATCTTCGTTCGACTTGCTCGCTCCTTAAAACTGTCAGTACTGTCACTGTCAAAAGTGTCAAACAAACATTAACTGTCAAATATGTCCAATGACAGTATATGTATGGTGTTGCCCACAACAAAGCTTTACGCATGACATGCATGACATGACACAGGTACTACATCACCTACATCATCATGTCATGAATTAGCTTGTCAACTAAGAAATATAAAAGTGTTAAAAATGCCTTTAATCGAAAATATAGACAATTTTAAGAAAGTAATTTGATTATAAAAATTCTACGTTTTATCAGGATTTTTTTATATAATTTTAAACAAAACACCGGAAGTGACGACACACTGCAATCGAAGTTTAAATTTAGCGCTAATAAAACAATGACATCTGTCAACTGTCAATGTCTACTGTTTAAATTACTTTTTACTTCACAAATTGTTGTGTTGGTAGATGACAGTGACAGTGAGATATAATACAGGGGTGCCATTTTTGAAACGTGGAGTCACTAAACGAACGGTTTTTGTATGGAAAAAACCAGTAATTTAGGTGACATCGCGTTTCAAAAATGGCACTTCAGTACAGTACTGAAAGTGGAAATTGCCAACTTTACTCAAAAAATCTTCATCGTGACATCACTTCCTCAAATAAGCTTGACCTTGCTTGAAAATAAAGGTCAATGGGTTTTTTGCAAATATCTAAATAGGTAAGACCTTATTTTAAAATCTGATTTGAGAAATCTTCTCCTAGAGGCTATTCCTCGAAAAGGATTGCGAATCAGATCTTTTTGAAAATTACTTGACAAGCCAATTGTAAAGCCGGGTCTCCTGCACCTAAATTTTCGAAACATTACACAAAAACATGCAAACAAAGGGGCGTTTCTATACACAATTGTCTATGGCATACACATGTTTCTGCTTTCCAAAGCAGATGGAAAACATGCGCTGCGCGGGGCGAGAGGGGAAGGGTTTCTTTTTTAATTATTTTATGGTTTTGGGTACGAGTCCTTTGGAGCCTATCTCTATTATCTGCAATTGGTAAAACGCAGAACACATCTTCTAGTTCTTCGTCTGGCAAAAATGATGATAACAGTAATCAGAAATAAATATTATTAGGTATCTTAAGTGTCATTTTTGAAACACGGAGTCACCTAAACGAATGGTTTTTCCATACAAAAAACCGTTCGTTTAATGACTCCGCGTTTGAAAAGTAGCACCTCACGATGAAGTCAACCATAAAGAAATGTTTCATTCAAAACAGAAATTATTTGCAGGAGACGGTTTGTTTATGAAAAATAATATTTTTGTTTTGTTTTTGTTTCATGTTTTTTGTGTAATGTTTCGAGAATTCTGGCGCAGGAGTGACATGATTTTAGTTTTAAGGCGGGTGCCTTAAAACTAAAATCATGTAAAGTAACTTTGTCTATGGACCAAATTAGATTGACACACGTCATTGCAAATGAAATGTTGCAAGTTTTGAAAATTTACCCTTAAGAAATGGAAAATATCTTCTTTTAAGGAATTGAAGATCCTAGAACTTGGGGCCCATTTTTAACCTTATACCGCATACACTTGCGTCTTCGCTATTCGCCTCGTCATTTGACGAAACATTTGTATACGAATGCCGATGCCAAGTACCTACTGTTATTACTGCATTTACACATTCGTGTTCGCTATTCGCCTCTGACGAGGCGCCTCTGCGAATGTTTCGTGGAATGAGTTCCACGAAACATTCGCACTGCTACATAAATGCGTGTTCGTTATTCGCCTCGCGATATGCGCGAATGTGTAAATGCGGCATTATGAAAAATCAGTAATGTTTAACTTATCTCTAAATCGAGTTGGGGGTGAAAACACATTGTATGTACCTATGTTATGTATGTATGTACTTATGTATTGTCGCGTAGGATGATAAATGATAATGACAATGTCAGCGTCACAAATTCAAACTGAAAAGAATTCATCTAAAGGGAAATTTCATCACTCACGAGTTCACGACGCCAGAACACGATTGGCCTAGTGGTCTTGGCGTTGGTAGTCATGTAAATGTATAGTGTTTTTGAAGTTTTGTAAGAAGTTTCTAGATAACTCTAGATTAAATTAAACAGAAAATACGGGCCAGGAAAAAAAAGAGATAATAGAAAATTTATGAATTGAGTTTAGAACTTTGATGCGATATTGTTCGCATCCGGGGGGTATATACGCAGAACAAGACGCGGCCTACGCCAGTTTAGTTTGGAAGTAAAATCCGAAGAAGGAAGATGGAAGAAGAAAAGGAAGAAAAGTAAAAGTGGAAGTAGTAAGTAAAAATTGAAGTGTAATAGTAAGTGAAGTAAAGTGTTCAGTGCGGTAAATACGTGCAAGTGACGTTTCCGCGCGGACAGTGCAGTGATGTTTCCACGCGCAAGACAGTGCAGTGACGTTTCCGTGCGTGTGACAGTACAGTGACGTTTCCGTGCGTGTGACAGTACAGTGACATTGCCGCGTACGTACTTGTGACAACTGTGAGTACCCTAGAGTTGTAAATAAAGGCACTATTCCATAGGATTATTGTTTCCTTTCCTATCCCCAACCCACTCTCGTGAGTCTCGTGACAGTATGTTTGTACCGCGGTAACTGCCGAACCGATAGTCCGATTTTTATGAAATTTGGTAGGCATGTAAGAAATATCAATAGAATTTTCAAGTTCTTTGGGCATCAAAATCGGTTCAGTAGTTTTTGAAACATTACATTAATAAAATAATTGTCTTGAAAATAATAATCACGAGGTCTAGGTTCGCGGCGAACTTTTGTGTGCTACATTTTGCAGAGTCACCTCACGAAGCGCGGTTGCGAAAGAAGGCTTTTGATCAAAATTTAAAGGTAAATAAATTTTTTCATATGGCAACAATTTTAGTACAATTTCATGAGTGGTGGGGAAGAAGAGACTGCTCATGATTTTTCGTTTTCTGTTCAATAAATTTAAACTTGATTGAAGAATATATTGTCATCTTTGCTTTCTTGTGTAATTCTTGGATTTATACCCATTGTGAGTATCCTAATTACTTACCACCTATGTATGTTATGTTAGGTTAGATCTTGCATTATTTTCTGCTGACTGTCCCCTATAATTTTCTATTATAATATTATGCTTATTTTATTAGGGGCTGATACTAGCTTTTTGTTTTCTGAAATGCTAGAAATAATCTTCTGTGTATTGACCATAACAATTATCCACTGACACACAATGTTACACTTGAATGAACATAAATAATCAATATTTGTGGGAACATTACATTTCTTTAAATATTTACATTCCCTACATTTAGATTAAATTCATAAAAGTGTTGTGAGTATGTACTTATTATAACTATTTTATACATAATAAATATTTAATAATACTATTGTACTATTTGACAATTCCTACTTTGGCCTATATTCCTAACTCAATATACTTCCGAACTCTATATTTGCTTTATAATTATTTATTTTTCGTGAGAAGACAAGCATTACACTTATTTTTAATGTTATAAAATAATGGTTTATGTTTTCTTTTATATTTGGATCATTACATACCATTCATCCCTTGTCCATATTGTGTGTATTTAGACTTATAAATAATATTTCTTTGCATAGGTTTATCTATTCTTTACTGACATTTTAAATGGACCTATCATTTATTTCCTTGCATACCTACTACATAATGTAACTATGTATTTCTAATGTTTGTATTTATTACTTGAATGATTTTCCACAATCCTACAAGGAGGGGAGGACCTACGCTCATATGGAGATAATTTTGTAAAAAAACCTTATAACATAGAAGGATTTAATCAATCACTTGAAGAAAAAACTGGCAACAGAGAAAAAAGAAAATTAGACATGGCTGGCTCAAGACGCTCACGGAACCAAGCTAATTCCGTTGCAATACCAAGACAGAATTCTGTCAGTGAGAATGGGAGGACACGTCAGAACTTGAGCCCTGAAGCTTTGGCAGCCATGAGCAAAGAACAGCTCCGAGCAGAATGCAGGAAAAGGGGGCAGCGTTCCACGGGCAACAAAACCGAGCTGGTATAATGCTGTCTGAGTCTCAGTTTGTCTGTGCTTGGTTTACCTTTTTTGCCGGCCTGTATTGTGGTGCTTATTACTTGTTTTTTATTTTTTTTATTTTTAGGACTGATGATCATTGGCAAATTTTGGTAAAACATTGTGCATGATCATTTCTGATAAAGAAATTTATCCACTGCCAATGTTTCATTTGTAAATAATTTGTATTTTACTTATGATATAATATTTGTTTTGTTTTGTATTTAGATAATTTATTTGTTTTTTGTAAGTACATAAATAATTTTATTTTTAAAATTTAGTTACACCATTCAGTGCACTAGATTTGTAAATCCAGTTCTTATTACAATTCTTTCATCAAAATAGTGGGTTGAGTGCAGATTAGCAGATAGCCTACAAAGGCGGCATCTGCTCTTTCAAAGACACATTTGTGCCACGCCAACAGAATGCCTACCATTTGGACGAAGGAACTGTAAAAGATTTTGCTTTTCTCCACCGAGTCTGTCATGTAGATACAAGTAGATAGTTAGTTTAAAAGTTCACACTCGACCGTAAGGATTATTTACCTTACCAGATTCCTACCTTTTTTAGGAAAGTAAAATTATGCTTACCATCAGTTTTGATGTTCTAAGATATGAAGCTGAAAGTGGCATACATACTTTGCAAATGATTTAATTTATGTGTGGTATGAGACATACACCAACTTTTTTATTAGAATAATGTTGTCAAAGATTACATATCTACATATGTAGACAGGCAGCGTGTCAGAGCCAAGTTCAAAGAAAGGAACTGGCTATGCAGCAGCTGTGTGTATATTAACATAACCATTTCAAGCTACTTTTGACCCCTTCACAACTCGAAACCTACCTATGTTACGTAAATACATGAAATTTAGCTTATATATATTAAAGTCCTCTAGCTAAACTAATAACGTTTCAAAACCCTAATAAATATTATGGTTTACTTATCCATGATTAAAAGATTACCTACATCCATGTGATCTGGAAAGTTGATATTTGGTATCTAGGTAGGTAGACTATTACAAAGAATTTTTTTTTAAAACAGTGAATTTCGTAGATTTTGCATTTGTAGTTTTAGCATGCCTAGTTATGATTGGCTAATCAACTCGTCTTTACCTTGTTGTTTTTACATTATAAGGTCCTATTCCTCTAAATATCAAAATTACTGGTAAAATAAACTGGCCAAGTCAAATTTTAAGATTATTATATATAAATTTTTGGATTCTCTACAGAACTTGGAGGCAATTGGAATATAAATTCTTTTGTTGGATTTTGAACTTGGCTCCCATTTATGTTTTTGGTGAAATGAGGATGAGTTGAAACATAAATATATGTCCCTATAGTCTATAGTTAGTATCTTATTGCTGGGAAAATGTCTGCAAGTGATGTATAATACTGATGTACCTCCAGGTTTTATTGGAAGTCGCTTCAGAAAATATGTCAAAAAAGGTCGCCTGAAAGCTGTTTATAAAGATCATCAGAACTAGTATGGTAATTGATTTCATTCTGACTACAATAAACAGTGTGTCACGGAACGGCACGTAATAATGACTTATTTTGATTGGTTGTTAGGCCCTACGCAGACGACAGACTATCCGTGACGCACTTTTTAGTCTGTGAAAATAGAACCTATGGAGTCGTGTGCGTTACTACATATGATTCCATGGATTCTATTATCACAGACTAAAAATTGCGGCACGGATTGATCTGTCGTCTGCGTTGGGCCTTAATGTGCGGCAGCATGCGGGGACCCGGGGACTCCCTGTATGCGGGCTAGCGACCAATGAGACCCACAAGTAGATACATTGGTCGTTATAGTTACGCTTAGGTCGCCGTCTGCGATTATTCCCCGCATCCTGTATATCGACTACATTCTATCGACTACAGAAAAGAGCTCCACTCCAAACATTTTTTAAGAAAATCTCGCACTCCTAATTCGAGCCATCTAATACATCGACTAGTGAAAACGGTTTGCGGGGGCCCCGAATACGGGTTTGAGCAACCAATGAAAACAGCTATTTTCGAATAGTTCCCTTTTACTACTTTGCATAGCTTCCCCAGGAAACAATAGGCTATTTAACTAAGTTACATTATTTTATATAAACAACATCTAAGAAAAAGACTTTTCGAAAACATCAATTTAATTAAATATAGAGAGAGCGTGGTGGGGACGTCAGTCTATCTCTTTCGCACGCGCGAAACTTAATAGCAGATCAAAAAAGAAAAAATGAGTCCAATACCGAATTATTCATTGCCCCAAACTCTAGTTGATACTCCATACTACTATCTAATCTAAAATAGTGAAACAAATCTCAAACCAATATACTATTTCTTATCTCTTTTATTACTACATTTTATCGTCACGCTACAATTATAATTAAAGGTCATGTTTTGATACTGGTGTTTCCTCGTGGTATTATGAATTTAAATAATGAGTTAACACATCTGTATAGGGTACAAAAACTAACTACTCTGCCCTCCCCACAAAATAAATTGGCGTTTGGCGCCATTGAATTCCACGGAGTGGGTTAAGTCTAATTAGGTTTATTAGGGGCTGTTTTTAACAAATGTGAAAACAATTCTTCTATGCTGATCCGGGAGAAAATAAAAAATTATAATGTACCAGTTGCTTCTACCGCGCAGATTGCAAAAGCCGATCAAGGGAATGGATGTGGATCTGAATTATTTCCCTCTTGTAAAGAACAGCCACGTTCAGTGTAATGATGGAGGTGAACTTAACACCCACCCATTACGCCAATGACCTTTGGGTCTTACAGTACTGGGCTCTTTCTACGAGGTAATGGATAAAAACGTATTAAGTATCTACAAACAATGAGGAAACCACACATCCTACCTTTATATGCTGAGACTGTTACAAGCATAAATATTTATGATTAGTCATTGATTTACTTGTAACTAACGATATCGTCGGAATTTTACATTTTTAAATTCCAAGTTCAAAAAAAATTAAGACAGCATTATGGCTAGACAAACTGGAAATACTTAATATGAATAGCTAGAAAATATTAAAAAAATGTAATAGCAGCAATACAGACTAATCTAAATAGTGTTATCACAGTGTGTCGAACTCGACGAATACAGGTCAGTGGACCTGCGCACGCGACTATCACGCCACCTCTGCTATTTCCGTAGTCTCTCTGCCTTGTAAATATAAACTCTAATGTCAAGGTTATAGAGTTTTTTTTTTCTATTTCAACGTTACAGCGGGCAGTATATAGGCAGGTAATCGTCTCCTCACATTGTTACGCTGATTTTAGATTTAATTTATTATGTATCATTAATTTTTTTAAACAATACCTATACCGTTATCTGAGGGCTCAGAATTGATTGTCTTTTATCTCTTGGACTGTAGCCACATCAGGTTAGTGTCATATGCTACGTCAAACATCAGCTGTTCCTAGAGCATCTTACAATAATAATGAACTGACATACAAATCTACTTCTGAATTATACAGGGCTGGTTTAAAGTTAAAACAGATGATACAGACTGACTGAAATTAAATTCAGATTAATTATATTACATTCATTATTTTTGAAATCAGACCTGGAATTTCAGTCAGTGGAAGACCAGCCTAATCCACTGTAGGGCAACTCTGAAATAAGAAAATTCTCTTGCCGTGCTTCGGTAGGTGTTAATTTTTTAATTAAATAATGAGTTGTTAAAACTTTAGTTTTCCAGCTACTGATGAATAAATATGAAAGCTGCAAAAGAGTTAGGGCTCACATTGAAAGTTATTAATTTTGATTGTTGAGCTGACTATTTTTAAAAATACTCATGCTTAAAAGTCACCCTGTATTGGGGTCTTTCGTCAATCACTGTCGTTGTTTATCAGTAATCATATCAGTTAATTTATTCGGAGGATCGTAAAACCCGCTCAAGGGAATGGATGTGAATCTGAATGATCGTAATTGCAAGCAATCCATTAGAATTAAGGTTCACATTGTATTAATTTTGATTGCTGGGCTGGTTTTAATAATGTTTTTAAAAGGCTCTAAGTCACCCTGTATTTTGGACTTTCGTCCATCATTGTCGTTAATTGAGTGTTCAATTTATTCCGAGACAAAGACACGCATCGTTTAATCATGAACGTGTAAAGTAAACAAATGCTTTTGTTTGGCAAATCTTTACTCATTGTCTTATTGCCAGTTCGTACCGATACGGCGAACTGGCCGACCGCCTTTGTTCCGATTATAGAAAAAGAGTATTCGGTGTGTTACAGAGCAGGGTTTAAAGTACTTAAATCGTGAAGTTCTTGCGATTACTGGCCTCGGTAAGTTGTGAAAGTGCAACCGTACTGTAAAATCGTGTGAAATTTTGAAGAAAAGTCGTGAGGTAACGTATCGTGCGTTTGTTCTTTTTATTACTTTTTTATTTTATTCCTTGAAACCTTATACATACATAATACTGGCGATCTAAGCAAAGATAGAGGGATTTCGCGTATAAACTAAGATTGTAGTGCAAAGTAAGTACCTAATTATTAAAATACGTGCATGTTAGATATCGCATGACCATATTGACCATTCGTTCGTGGTTTACATTATTCTCTTTCGATTTGTAATTTTTCCGTCCGTCGTATTTAATATTTATGTTCGTGCATATTTATTTTAATACTAACGATTTTTTAGACATTTTACCTACTCGAAATACTGACATCTTTTTGATTTTCTGTCAATACTGTCTCATTCATTTAGATTTGTTAAAACGTGTCCTAAACTCGTACTTAGACAGTACGCACATTATTCATACTCATCACTATCTGAGCGTATTTTTCCGGTTGCATCCTCAGCAGTAATGCTTCAGAGCCCGGGGTTTGCTATCTATCCAAGTAGATTTGACGAGGTTACTGGTTTTTACACAGAGCGACTGCTGTCTGACCTCCGCATACTCCGCAACCCAAAGGATTCAATCAGGTGATTATCCGCACCGTTTGGGTTCGGATAATTAGGCCCTATTCAACTCTGACCGCGCAGTGTGAAAAACCTCAAACATGAAGATACGGGTTTGAAGAAGAATGTTACCTTCTTTACTCGAATTTGACGAATTTCAGAGTGAAGCCGTCTCGATCTCTTCGATCGAGTCACTATGCGACCCGAAACGATAGTGAAATGAATGAGTGAGAGTTTGAAAGTGAAATCTTTGGTGGCGTGATGTGATGTCACAGTCGCCTCACCGACGCGTCAAAATGAACTCGTAACTTTGTGCTCGTAAAATTATAATATTCATAAAAACGTCTTTTGTTTCCTTTATAACATTGTTCGGATTATGTAAGTGAATAATACGTGTGAACAGCACATCTGTGACTTGGCATTTGTGTGTACTTAGAAAAGTTTAAAGTGTGTTTTTATGTTGGTTTGTTTTATGTATATTAAGAAATTGTGATTGTACTTTGTAGGTTTTTCAAAATATTTTGAATGGGTATTACAAAAATAGCTACCTGTTTAACTTAATTTTTAAAACTTGCTTCGGTTTTTTTAATGCTTTTTTGAGACATTTAAAAGAAAGATAAAATAGTCATCCTAAAAATAACTATACCATGATGTGTGTGTTTTCCATTGCCACAAAGAATTTATCATACATAATTCACACTCATAATACAATTTTATATCACTTATTAGACCTGCTTGTTTTCAGTTACATCACAATATTTTTAAGTACCTACCTAGGTATAGTGTCTAATTTAAAATCAAGCTTTTAAGCGAGTTTTTTTTAACATGTCTTGTTCATTTTTTTTAAACAATAGTCATCTTAAATTTATGTTAATTTTAATAAAAAGCGCGTTTAGTATAGCATAAAATTAAAAAAGTTCATTCCCGTATTAATAAATAATCGTCGCTGCTTCTACTACTAGTAGTAGAAATGTTTAAAATTAATACTTATGTAAAACATTTTCGCCACGAGTGTGATTCAATCACGATCAAATTTCAAGAAATTTAAAGTAAACTAGCTGTGCCCATGGGCTTTGTTCCCCGTGGGAATTTCGGGATAAAACTATTCTTTGTCCTTCCCTGGAATAAACTATATCCATATCAAATTTCATCTAAACATGTTCAATGGTTAAAGCGCAGAGTGGTAACAAACAAACAAATATACAAACTCACTTTCGCATTTATAATATTAGTAGGGTAGGATCTAATAGAGATTGACTTGTTTTTTTAAATATATTTAAGTTCAGATCACTTAGAGAACTACCGCGCGTCAAGGAGGCCCAATGCATACTAGCTACACAATAGAGATGTGATAAATATAATCGAAGGGATGATCCCAATCGATGAATTCCCGCTTTGTAGGATATAAGAAATGTATACTTAGTTACTAATAAAATCTTAAGTATAGACATATTTTGACGACCTCCGTGGGGTAGTGATCACCATGCTAGTTTTCCACCCACCTAGGTTCGATTCCCGATCAGGGAAAGTTGGAAAATAGCCTTTTTCAAATTGTCCTGAGTCTTGAATGTTTATCGATATATGTATTTGTTATTTTGTTATAAAATATAGTATCGTTGAGTTGTATCCCACAACACAAGTCTCGAACTTACTTTGGGGCTAGCTCAATCTGTGTGATTTGTCCCTTTGTATTTATTTATTTATTTTGTCTGCAGCTCGCCCGACTCGGGTACTACAAGCTGGCGGCGGCCGTGCAGGCAGATACGGAGCAGCGCGCGCGCAACGGACTGCACCATCCTCACCCTAAGGAGAACAGGTGATGGCAAAACCGCTAGTTTCCAACAAGTCAACATACATACATACATACTATCACGTCTTTATCCCTAATGGGGCAGACAGAGCATTTTGGGTCTTGCGGTTCTATGCAGAGCCCAGGGCCGCCAGACGCAAAAGCCACTTTTAGCGTTATGGTGGGCGAGAAGATGGAAAAGCAATCAATACAGTGATGGGTTGCTAGCCGCATCGCCTGTTAACATGATTCGCATTTTTGCCCATTCCCTCGATCGGCTTTTACGATCTGCGCGGGAAGAACAACAAGTCAAATCTACTAATAATCTAATTGTAACGATTCGCCCTAACGTATCAGATTCACCGTTACAGTACAGACCAAAGAAAGTTTTTATAATGTTCTTTGGAAGTTATCAGATAGATTTTAATAACACGAAAATATAAGTCAATGGTAAACAAGGTTCATTGGAACTGTACACGAAATATGGTAAAACAAAACTAATACAATCACTACTCTAAAATGGTTATAAAAATGGCATTTAAAATGGTTAAAATAAATGATTATAAATGATATGTCGATCAGCCGCTGGTTAGATGCGAACTAAGTTTAATTGTGTCATTTGTTACTAATATGTAAAAGTGCTGATCGGCATAAAACTGTTCGATTGTGTAAACTCGAACACTAATCATACTTCTAATCTACTAATACTTTTTTCCAAACGTCTAAACAAAAATTGTCTGTGGAATTGGTGTGAAATAGCACGTCGTGACGTCATAGTTTCTTAGAGTTAAATAGCGCTCCTATTATCAGTTTTTCTGCATCATGAGTAAATATAAGCTCCTTCGTGCTTCGGTAGACACGTATAAGTTTTTGGTCCGACTTTCATCAATGTACTGCTGCCTCTCAAATCAGCCTGAAAAATTTAACATCAGTGATGGCCTAATGGCTTGTGTTTTTACACACACGTAAAAACAAAAGATTTTACACACACGTAAAAACAAAAGATTTTACACACACGTAAAAACAAAAGAAAACGTTAAATCTGTAATTTACTCTCTCTGTACTGTTTGCACAAGCAATTAAAAGTAATATTTACCCGTTTGGAACAAGATAATTGGAAAAATAATACAACTCGTGTCATCTCACGGTAGCATGACGCGTACAAAGATGCGTTGAAGATAAAAAAAAAACTCGTTTACTTAGTGGTTAGTTGCAACTTGCAGCGGTTTAAACTGGTCGATTGATTAGTTTAAATAGAGCACGACAGGACGTCCTGTTGGCGTAATTCATACAATGTTTTTAAATATAAAGGTTAACAAATAATTTATCCATTAGGGATAAAGACGTGATAGTATGTATGTATGTATGTAACAAATAATTTAGTGGACCTGAATTTAACATAGTTTCGCCCATCTAAACTCAAGAAGAGTAGAGTTTTATATGCTTACACGCGCTGCGAGTGCTGTCTTGCTTAGAACATGCAGTAATAGGCTGAATGCGTTTATAAAGATTAAAATAGCTTGATTGACTTTCAAAACCCCTTCATAAAAGGGTTTTTGGGAGTCAAAACCTCTTCATAGGGTTTTTTGACAATTCCATCTAATATTTTCTTATTTACTTACAGGAACAAAACAGTGGCAATGGATACAGACAGTTTGGTGCTATGGCGACGGCCGTTCACAACGCTAGAATATTTCTTCAGGGAGCTGTTCATATTAATATCCAGCGGTATTCAAAGGTATACATTCAGATTCTTTCAATGAAATAATTAAGTACACCGAAGTTAGATTATCTTAAGGCTTTGCTCGGTGTTTCGCTCTGAATTAGAAATATATAGATTAGAGACTGAGACATAAAGAAGAAATCAATAACATAAAGCTCAGCGGACAAAATAACCGGCGTAGTGCGAGTCGAACTCGCGCACTAAGGTTTCCATACCATTTATCTATAAAAAAACACGTTTGTTGTATGGTAGCCCCACTTTAGTTTTTAGTATTTTTTGTAATCTTCCACGCTGGTCTAGGAGAAAAACAGACGGACACACAGGCCGACGGACATACACACGGACAGCGGAGACTTAGATATGGTTTCGTTTTTACTCTTTGGGTACGGAACCCTAAAAAGATTAAAATCTAAACGTAAAGTTCATTAGGGTTCCGTAGCCAAATGGCAAAAACGGAACCCTTATAGATTCGTCATGTCTGTCTGTCTGTCCGTCCGTATGTCACAGCCACTTTTTTCCAAAACTATAAGACCTATACTGTTGAAACTTGGTAAGTAGATGTATTATGTGAACCGCATTAAGGTTTTGATACAAACATAGAAAAAAAACAATAATTTTTGGGGGTTCCCCATACTTACAACTGAAACTCAAACATTTATTTTTCATTAAACCAATACGTGTGGGGTATCTATGGATAGGACCCCTTTTATTCGCATAATTTTTTTGTCCTAATATGCTTTGGCATACTGGGTGTGGCATAAAATATTTTGTCATTATAGTTTTTAGGCATAAGTTGTTTTTTGGCATACTGGTAGTTGGGCATAATTATATTTTAGACTAATTTGTTACGGCATAATGTTAATTGGCATAATCTGCTTTCTACGAATAAAATGAGTAAAACGGGAGCGAGCGACTTAAGCTTAGGGCGAAAATAAAACAGACACAAAAAAATCTTTGCCACAGAGTATAGGTTAGGTTAGTTGCCCATACTTACAACTGAAACTCAAACATTTATTTTTCATCAAACCAATACGTGTGGGGTATCTATGGATAGGACCCCTTTTATTCGCATAATTTTTTTGTCCTAATATGCTTTGGCATACTGGGTGTGGCATAAAATATTTTGTCATAATAGTTTTTAGGCATAAGTTGTTTTTTGGCATACTGGTAGTTGGGCATAATTATATTTTAGGCTAATTTGTTACGGCATAATGTTAATTGGCATAATCTGCTTTCTACGAATAAAATGAGTAAAACGGGAGCGAGCGACTTAAGCTTAGGGCGAAAATAAAACAAACACAAAAAAATCTTTGCCACAGAGTATAGGTTAGGTTAGTTAGGTTTCCTGTGACCAAAACACGAGCGAGCGAGCGACTCTAGCTTAGGGCGAAACTAATACATACACAAAAACAATACTTACGTCCTTTTATGCTTTAAAATGTTAGGGCTAAATAATGATTATGCTTAGGTGTATATGCTTAAAATTATTATGCATACTCCATTATGCAAAAGGACGTTATGCTTAAAAATGATTGTGCATTAAACCAGTATGCTATGTGATATTATAGCTTAAATATAAACCTACATTACCACTGACTCACTGACAGAGTTGTTTACCCTGTTGCCGGGTTGGTGGGGTTTAGGTTGATGTGCGGTCGTATAGAGGGTGCTCCAGTGAGTACCAGAAAAATCTGACATGTTGAAGATCATCAGATCCTGATGTGGAAGGGGTACGGCCTGCGAAAACGGTTGGGGTTAGGGGCGTGATTTTTTTTCCAAAATGTAGGGGGTTGTAAGCAATTTGACGAGAGTCATTTGTTCTTTTATTTTTTTTCAAAATCCAAGATGGCCGCCATACATGCACAATTTTCCTCTATACAAATTTCATACAAACGGCCACTCCAAGTAACTAGGCGCAGCCAGAGGCCAAAAGCAAAGGCCACCCCCGCGAGGCCGCAGGCCGAGCTGCGGGCGAGGGCTAAGCCCGAGCCACTCCCCCCCTCCTCTTGGATCCCCCCCCTAAGTAATTTTCACGAGGCCGGAGGCCGAGTGATGCGAGCCCGTAGGGCGAGCTGCGGGCGAGAGCGAAGCCCGAGCCACTCCCACAGCCCCCCCCCCCTTCCCCTCCTCCCCCCTCCCCCGGAAGTAATTTTAACGAGGCCGGAGGCCGAGTAACGCGAGCCCGAAGGGCGAGCTGTGGGCGAGGGCGAAGCCCGAGCCACTTCCCCAAACGCAGTCAAATTTTTTTAATTTTTGAAAATCCAAGATGGCCGCCAAAAGTCAACTGCTTGCGATTTGGCTAAAAATCGATATCTATATGTAGTTTGAGCCCAAAAATCCAAATTTAATATTTTTTTTGGAATCCAAGATGGCGTCTGGATTTCAGAAAATTTAACTTATTTCGTTTATAACGTCTTACTGGGACTTCGTAGGTTAAAGCACCCCGTGAAACTCGGAACTGGAATCAGATTTTGGATCCAAGATGGCCGCCCCCACACATATTATGATGTTTCCTTTACTGACTTCAGTTTTTACCCATTTTCTCAACTGGACATGTTATTAAGCCTACCTCAACAGCCGCACGAAAAACCGCGGGCTGCTTGCAGCCCGCGCAGCGCCCGAAAAGCTAGTTATAGCTTAAATTTGTATGCATATAGATAGTGATCCTCTATGGATAGGTCTTCAAAAATGATATTGAGGTTTCTAATATAATTTTTTTCTAAACCGAATACTTTGCGCGAGAGACACTTCTTAAGTGGAAAAAAGTGTGTCCCCCCCCCCCCCCCCCCGTAACTTCTAAAATAAGAGAATGGTGAAACTAAAAAAAATATATGATGTTCATTAGCACGAAAACTACCAGCGAAAATTGATTTGAACGAGATCTAGTAAGAAGTTTTTTTTAAATTAAAATTAGAAAAAAAATACTACAAGACTTTTATATTATGTTATTTGCTACTACGGAACCCTTCATGGGCGAGTCCGACTCGCACTTGGCCGCTTTTTTTCTTTAATCTTTGCGGAACGTCGAGTAATAGCCTACGGGCACTTGTGATTTTTAAGCGGACGATAGTTTGATCGTTGGATTATGGAGTTTACAATGGTCTATGGTCTTATAGTCTGGTATGCGCGCACCGCCATTTAAATGGCCATTGAACTGACAGACGCGCACTTGTTATTTTTTAATCAAAAATAAATTAATTTAAAAAGATGTGTGCGCGCCGGCTCTAAAGACAGCTTTAGAGTCACTTATACAGATACAGATACATTTTCACGTCTATATCCCTGACGGGGCAGACAAAGCCCAGGGCCATAAGACCCAAAGGCCGCGCTTAGCGTTATGGTGGGCATTAAGATAGAAAAGGAATCAAAATAGTGATGGGTTGCTAGCCGCATCGCCTATTACCATGATTTAAATCTCGCCCGTGGTAAGTAAGTGGTACATTTTAAGTTTTTTTCTTTTCTCCCAGACCGGCATGGAGTCACTTATATTACTAGTTATTGAAGATTGTCTAAGAAAAAAATCGTGTGTAGTAAAACAGGGAGGTAAAATGTGTGAAATGAAGTCAATGACAAGTGATAACACTCCATTACCTCGACCAAAAAGCTAACCGCTCACTAACAGAACTCAAATTCAGAGAATTTGTGTTAAATTTGGCGTAGTGTAACAATGTAATGTTAACAATATCACTCACCAATTGCTCATTTTTTGTTTTCTATAGATATTGCTAAATTCTTTTTCAAAAGTATGTATTCTATCACATTTTAAATAAAAAGTAATTATAATTTTCAGAAATAAACTCATTCAAATAGGTTGGTTCTGTACATTGTTTGTTTTTGGTAGTTTATTCTAACTGAATGACTTAAGATGACATTGACAGGTGGTTAATGTCATGGTCATTCCCAGTTTAAAAAAATAATTCAATATAATGTTGATTATTTAAAATCATTCATTTTACTTATGAAGAATCCATAATTAACTCTTTTAAACATTTTTATTTTTATATTATCTCCCATTTTCTAGAACCTTCGATAATAGACAAAAGTTAATTATTGAGTGGGTTTCGGGTATCACAGAGTTGATATTTTTATCGATCTACCTACATCTTGTTGGATGTAGATCGAAAAACCTCAGTGATCGATCATTACAATTGTGGCTCGCTTCGACTACGAACTAGCTTAATTTTGATTAATTTGTACGGCTAAGTTGTCCGTCAGCTATTTTTTTATTCTTTTTTAAAAATATTTTTTATTGTGTACGAGTTCCCTGTTATATAGGGAACTACATTACCCTTGGAGAAAAAACTACATTACCCCTGGAGAAAACTACGTTACCCTTGGAGAAAAAACTTCGTTACCCCTGGAGAAAACTTCGTTACCCCTGGAGAAAACGCGTCTGTCCCTAGATTTTTAGTTTTATGTGTTTATTTAATATTGTAGAAAGGACAATATAGTTGTTTATTTTTATTCATTTTGTTTTATTGTCCTTTTTTCTCGTAGTTTTATTTTTATTTTATATTTTTATTTTTTGCACGGGCTTATCCCGTAGCAGTAGTCAGTAACGGAACCTTGCAGCTGCTAGTGAAAGTAGTGTGGTTTAAAAGTACAGTTAAAAAGAAATATTTAAATGATGTAATGTAACATTGTACCTATATATTATGGCGTGGTTAAACTAAAACAAATTTACTAAGACCAGTGGCGGAATTACACATTTGCCGCCAGTAGGCTGATTATATTTTGCCGCCTTTACCTTTTTCTGTGGCGCTCTCCGCCGCCCTGATAAATTAAAATTAAACCTGGGAGCGCTTGATTATGCCGGCCCTATTCGGAAGGGGAGGGGAGGGAAATATTCGATATTGCCGCCCCCTAAATGTGCCGCCTTAGGCTCCAACCTACTCAGCCTACTGGTAATTCCGCCACTGACTAAGACCCACTTTATAGTGAAATATCACAGCTCCGTCACAGTTTGAGGATCATTAAATGAACTGCTAACTAACTAGTATGTGTCTGGATGAATGTATAAAGGTGCCATGTTTATACATTCGTCCACACACATACCAGCTGTCCACAGAGCGTTGTGTAATCTACTTTCAGTCGCGTGTATTACATGATTTTTTTCTTATTTCCAGGTTATTAGCTTACAAATTACTAGCGCTAACAATAGTGTTGGTGACGATAGCAACAGCTGTCTCGTACTATATAAGCGGACCACACCAGCCCTATGTACAGGTTTGTAAATGTTTATACTTCACACCTGTCGATACATTCGCTACCTTTCAACAAGTCAAGACAGATACTTTCTTCTAAACGCCAAAACAAACATTTTCTTTGGAGTTTGTTTGAAATATACCTATAGACTAATGACGTCATAGTTTCTTGGAGTCGAATAGCGCTCTTTCTGATGGCACTGTGCTGCCATCTGGCGTAACATATTTCTGAAAACCTTCATTTGGGAATCTTACAGGGTTCGCTGAGAGTTGATAAATATTATAATTCGTCTCCGAATAAAGGGTACTGCTTAATTATCGTAACTACATGGCAGCCGTCGCTTATCTACCGATTTCACCAGTTTAGTGGTACGAGGCACGCAGTTGTTGTCAATCGCGGCCCGAACGGTCGAGCGGACGCGGCGGTCATATAATGCCATTCCGTTCTGTCTGGAATGTGCTTCGAGTTAGTCGTTTGGGTATAGGTATGCGTATTGTTTTCTTCTGTTTTGTTTTCTGTGCGGCTGCATTTTGTAATGAGTTAAGAAGCCCTGACTTTATAAATTCTCCGCGAACAGACTTTAGCTATACAGCACTAATTAGTATTTGTAATTTTCGTATTTCATCCTAGGAAGTACATAAAATTGATAATGTTTGTTTAACGTAAATAAATTGAGAATATCGTTCCACACTCTTGAATTCGCCAATTAATATTTACTATCTGTAAGAGTCGCTCCAGTTAGAAGACGCATACAATTCTTATCTCAATGAACAATCTGCGCCGTTGATGTTTCCGAGTCAGGTCAATGTTAGCCTACACTGATACTGATGTAATCCAATCGTAATTTTCTATTTACTGTTTAGATACTGCGATACAATTTCTTATTCGTTAGCAGTAAAAACCTAGATATACTTAAAGATACACAATACACATAGCTTAATTAAAAATGTTGAGAATAAATGTTTTCTGTTTAAAAGGATTGTACTTGTACTTACTATACGAACAATCGGTACTTAGATAACTTATAAATGAACACAGTTTATAAATTTCGTTTGTGTCGGTATAAGGTCTAACAAAATATACTGAAACTATTTTATGGGTGAATTCAGTCTGTGAAAATGAACAACATTCCCCAAGGAATAAAATATGAAAAAAAAATGTTGACTACAAACTCGGATCAGATGATCAGTAAACTTCTATGAGAGGCCTAAAATTACTTTTCATATTTCGATACGTGTTCCTTGGGAAAAGGTATTCGTTATCAATCTCTGTATTCACCCTTAAAAAAGTTTCAATATATTTTTTTAGACCTTATATAAGCCTGACATATAATGGCTGATACTTGTTCTAAAGTCCTCTGGCTGCTCTGGCCTATTATGGCTCTGGTAGTACAGAGAGGTTGTGCTCCTGCAATGGAGTCCAAAAGCCTGATGATGATAATAATGATGACTTTTTTAATTACGTAAAAAGACCACCATAGCAGAGTTGCTATGGTGGTCTTTTAAAAATAATAAATAAATAAAAAGAAAGTTCTAAAAAAACGACGGGTTGCACTCTGGGAGTGCCGGCAGAAGTGAAAACTTGAATATTAACGTTGTGCATTTTTGATATACGAAACAGCAGGCGCAGGCATACATTTTCGCCGCGCCGTAGAAAGAGAGGGGGATACTCCCTCTCCTACGCCGCGCCAGCTGTCTACTCTCCATCCGTCTTACGAATTTTCGATCAGGTCACGTGTCCTGACGCGAGTTTAACATTTTTTACCCATTCCAAAAAAAGTGCACAACGCCGCTAAAGAAGTTTTCACTTCAAAAAGACTAACAGTTAAATGTTAAAGAAACTGTCATAATACTTTTCATCTCATCCCAGCGCGTTCCTATTTGAATTATTAACTTTGCTGTTAGTGCTGAGTGTGGTTTTTTTACCCCACTACAGCAAAGCCATAAGGAATGACTATGTGTCTACCACCGTAGCATCCGACCCGCTTAACCAATTTTCACAAATGAAATGTCAATCGTCCTTTGTTGTCCGGCTGACATAGGCTACAATTTGAATCCAAAGAATTTGAACCCATCTCTTATCTCAGATTTGAATACAATAAATGTAATAACTAGTGATCGGATATTCGGGCGCTTATATACCCTAACTTCTTTTCTTGAAAGTATAATATGGATATTCCTTCCTGAATTAATAAGTTTTCCCGAATTCTTGGAATCAAACAATTTGGTAAAAACAACTATAAGTAACTTAATGAAATTATAACAGTGGTTATTTTGATTGAGTATCTTTATTTTATTCAAAAAAATGGAATTTTAATAAAAAATTATAATGTGCACAATGTGGTCAAGTAGTGGAAATTGAATTATTTATCTAACTGCCAAAAAAGTAGTGATAGTCCGCTTGTTTATTTTACTATAACTTCTAAATGCCTGAACCGATTTAAAAGTGTCTGGTATTGTTAGAATCATTAGGTCATTCTGAGCGACAAAGGATACGCTAATTGTCCATAAACCACAGTAAAAAAATTTAAAGTACGAGAGGGTATGTAAGCATTATTAAAAGAAAATATATCGTTTTCATAATGAGCTAACTATATTTTGTATGCAGGTAATATTTTTAGCAATTAGGAATTTCAAACGATTCCCGGATTTTGGATTCTAAAAGGCATGTCCGTATTATTCTTTCGTAGGCATAAAAATGAAGTTTAGGTATAATAGCGCTTGATTATCCGATCACTGGTAACAACGAATGTTACATACAGAAGAATGCGTCTCAAAAAGGCGAAAAAAAATCCGAGGCCATTAATTCTTATGTATATCTCTTCTTAATTAAAATGATATCATTGAAGTTTTACAGTCTGCGTTGAACTGTTCTGTAGTTAAAGTGTAGCAATTTAATTTAAAAAATAAATAAATAATCATTCTTTTTCCAGTTGATGGTATCGACGCTCGCGTGGTGGGGCTGGTGGGTGGTGCTGGGAGTGTGCAGCTCAGTGGGGCTCGGCACAGGGCTGCACACGTTCCTCCTGTACCTGGGCCCGCACATAGCGCGCGTCACACTCGCGGCCTACGAGTGCAACGCGTTGAACTTTCCTGAACCTCCTTATCCCAACGAGTGAGTGTTATTTGTGTTGTGATGTCAGATGGACCAGGCAAAAGAAATGGCGACGACATGCTGTGTTGAGTCCGTGTTACGTGATTTAAAATGTTTTTTTTTTATATTGAATTGACTGAACAGAAAAATCTAATAATGTTTTATGTTAAAGAAAAATTATTATTAAAAACAATATTATATAAGGTCTAACAAAATATACTGAAACTATTTAACCATGTCCATGTCACATAGTCAATGATACGGAACAACTTTCCCCAAAGAACATATATCGAAATATGAAAAGTAATTTTTGACCGATCAGCTGATCCGAGTTTGTATGGAAAGCCAAAAATAATTGATCATATTTCGCTATACATTTCTTGGGGAAAGTTGTTCACTATCACGGACTGAATTCACTCTTAAAATAGTTTAGGTATATTTTGTTAGACCTTATATAATTATGAATACTTTTCTGCTGTTAGGAGTTATTCTTTAAAGCGTGAAATATTCAAGCGTTTAAAACATTTTCATCTTTTCCCAATTTCAAATTATGCTATTAAAATATTTAAAAATTTCTATTCCAGCATAGTATGTCCTACAGAAATAGACACCAACTACCCAGTGACGATATGGAACATCATGTCTAAAGTGCGGGTAGAGTCTATGATGTGGGGCATTGGCACGGCGCTGGGGGAATTACCGCCGTACTTTATGGCGAGAGCTGCGAGGTTGTCGGGCGGAGGGGTCGCTGAACTCAACGCCATTGACGATTCCAGGACTGGAAGGTACGTATTTCTTAACTCCCACATAGCTCTCGAACGGATGGACAGATTTCGATGCGGTTTTTACGTGCAAGAAAACTAAGAAAGCAAGTTTTCTTGCGGTGATTTTTAGCTATGTTTGATAAAAATTGATTTAGTCGTACAAAAGTTGTGGGGGGTGAATGCTTGTAAGTCGGGGTTTTTTTTTAATTTGTCTGGCAAATAAACTTATTAGCTTAAATTTACTTTAACATTGAGTAGTAAGGTTTATTTTTAACACAACCAACTTCAAGAAGATTTTCAGAATGACTAAAAACGAATAAAAATTGCAGGCCTCCAGCCTAAACATGCTTTGCCGCTTGAAAAAAAGGATTATCTTGACTCTCCAATAATCGCTTACCATTATAGAGCGATCGCGAGAAAATCGGTAATTTGTATGAAGTTGTAATATTCTCACTTTCTTACAGAGCTAAAATAATGGTGCAGAAGTTAGTGGAACGCGTCGGGTTTGCGGGAATTCTGGCGTGCGCGTCCGTCCCCAACCCACTCTTCGATTTAGCAGGATTAACATGCGGACATTTCCTAGTCCCGTTCTGGACGTTCTTCGGAGCCACAGTTATTGGCAAAGCAGTCATCAAGATGCATATACAGAAGATGTTTGTTATTATCGCGTTCAATGAGACGTTAGTTAGGTGAGTTTTGTTGATTATGCCATTTATGACCTACCTTTGATTTTATGTTCTCTGAAATTTTGTATTAAAACGACTTTTTTATTTCCTAAAAGTTGCCTAATGTATACTTGGATTTTTGAGTTCAGGTGCTGCCTCCATTTGAAAGGAAACGAAGATATCATTTAAAATTTTGTCTTGACCAACCCCTACATAAACTTTCAAACTATTTTCAAAGTACTTGTGTCTTGATCAAGCCCTAGATAACCTTTCAAAACTATTTTATGAACTACTGTTTATAATTTAAAATGCGAAAGTGAAGCTTTTCTATGCACATTAGCTAAAAGTGGCCGTTTTTCGCAAATGTGCGTAGAAAAGCTTCACATTCGCACAAATTATTAACAGTAGTTCATAAAATAGTTAAAAGGGTTATCTAGGGCTTGATCAAGACGAAATTTTAAATTATATCACCGTTTCCTTTCAAATGATTTATTTTAATGAGCGCCACTGGACCGCGGAAAATTCAGGTAGCCCCTTAACTAGTGTACGTAGAAAAGCTTCTCATTCTCAATTTCAAATATAAACAGCAGTTCATAAAATAGTTCGAAGTGTTATCAAGGGCTTGACCGAAACAAAATTTTAAAAATAAATCTCTGATTCCTTCGAATGGGGGCAGCACTATCTGTCTTTTAGATTATCCAAAAGCCATTTTCAGTTTTTCCGATGTGCCAAAAGTAGTTTTTCTTTTGTAATGCTTATTCTGTTTTACAGCCAATTCCTCTCGTGGGTGGAGCGGATACCATACGTGGGGCCCAAACTCGAGGCTCCCTTACTAGAGTTCTTTCGCAACCAGAAGTCGCGCCTGCACAAACACGAAGGCCCACACATAGAGAAACAGGGCTCGGTGCTATCGAGCCTTCTAGAAAAGTTCGTGTTAGCGATGGTGGTATACTTCATAGTGTCGATAGTGAATGCGCTGGCGCAGAATTATAGTAAACGGATTGGAAAGAAGAAGGGCAAGAAGAGGGAATAGGGGTTGAGGATGGGCGACGCTAGCGGCGTACTCGGTGAGTTTTATATGTTTTTCTACTCCTGTACTGTTATCTTTTAAATGGTTCTGGATTGTCTTGACTTTCGTGTTCTGAACACTAATATAAGAACATTGATAATATGACTGTAGAAAAGTCTATACTCTGTGCCTCATAATAGCACATTTGTCGTTATTTCACTAAAACGATAGGCCTAGTCATAGACCTAGAACTTTTTTTCTATAATTTACCATATTGCCAACATAAGAAAAAATGTTTTTCTAACATGGTCACTAAAAAGTTGTCAATTTAAAAAAAGTTTACCATATAGATCAGTACTTGTATAATCTAAATCTGATTTACCAAACATACGTCAAACATTTTCATATTTTCATATTTTATTTAGTAAATATAGTCGTAGAAAAAGTATTGTATGCAACGTTGTATAAGTACGTCAAAAAATGCTCGATGGCGTCTAATTACGATGCTCGTTAAGGCTCGCATCGTAACCTGCGCCACTCGCATTTTTTGACCGATCTTATACAACTGTTGCATGAATTACTAATACTGTGGCTAACATAGGTGTCACTTTTTTCAAGCCAACGAAATATGCTTGTTATAGTGCTAGCTTACACACCAACCCTCTTATTCATAAAAAATTACAACCATTTGCTAAAGCTTTAGTTAAAACATGTTTAGTCCTTAACCCTCTTTTCCTAATTGGACATAGAAGGATCTAGACAAAACATATTGTAACTGAAATAGGTTTAGGAAACACTTGTATTTGTTTGTAAATAAAATAAACAACAATAATAAACATGCCGCTTCCGATCGGTCGTTTTGGAAATCCTTGGGGGAGGCCTATGTCCAGCTGTGGACTTCCTGTGGCTGACATGATGATGATGATGATTGATTGAAACAAAAACATATGTTTCTTTTTAAAATAAATAAATAAAAATATCATTTATTGCCATACTATAAGTCTACAGTACACTAAGTAAGAAAAAAAACAGTTAACAAAACGTTGCAAGTAGGCAAAGGAATACCTCAGCTTGTGTTACCCCTGACCGGAGTCAGAGGTAACGCAGTTTTTTAGGCACCCCTCCACTCCCTGTAATGGTGTGCGGGAGTTTTTATCTGTCCAAAAATAAGTAAACTTGAAAATCTAATAGAAGGGGAAACTGTCCAGTTACAAAAAAAAAGATCACGTCCAGTGGTGCCATTTTTCAAACGCGGACTTACTAAACGAACGGTTTTTTGTATGGAAAAGTTATTCATTTAGGTGACTCCGCGTTTCAAAAATAGCACTTCAGCGCTCTTGACTTCACTGCTTATTAGCACAGAAAAAGTACTAGTACTTACGCTATTAGGTCTCGCGCGTACGGAAGATATAGTGTTATGTCCCCGCCACGCTTCTTTTCTTATATTCATTCAATAAAATAATTCTTGATGTTTTCAAAAAATATTTCCTTAAAATATTAACCGAAACATACACAGTAAAATAGGCGTCTACCGATATTTCTCATATTATATGAGTATGAATGATCTGCGTTGTTAAACATGAGTTAACGCCGAAAAATGCCGCATCTTCTTGACATTTCCGCGGAAGTAAGAAAGAAAAGAACTCGACCAAGGTATGACTGCTGCCTCACTGCTTCTTTTATAACGAAGTCCTCATTCTTTGGCAAATGTATCATCATTTTTTTTTATTTAATGAACGGGTTAGTTACGTATAGAGTTAGCTTTAATAAAGTAATGATTGTTTCTCACGTTAATTTTTATCAAAAAATGTATCATCGATATGAAAATGATATTTGTACAAATTAAAATTGATTAACCTTTTTAAAAAAAAGTATCTTACTTCTTTTTTACAATAAAAGTTTTTCCTAATTTCAGCGCGACGACGTAAGTCCTCCGAGCGCGCGCGCCTGCGCCGGTAGTACGCGCAGCCCGCCCACAGCTTGCGCGCGGACGCAGCTGATACCTACCATAGACAATTGTAGCATACACTACGCTAAGGAGTCCAAACACAATCATCAAGTATTTATTTTTATTTCTATTTATTTATAGAAGTGAGTTAAGAATTGTATGCATCCTCTTCTTAAATGTATTGTGACCTTACCGACCTATAGTGGTGATTTCTTCAACTCAGCCAGAACAAGGAGCAACGGGTGTCGGGCATGTTCTCTTGTCTCCTGGCATCTGTGCATCTTTAAGGCACAGTTGGAGCATTGAATACTGTAATAGTAAAGGTGAACAAATAAGTTAGTGGGCCTCGCCATATTGCGGCACAAATCGGAACTAAATGCAATATGGGACCGCCCATAACACAGATTAAAAAACAACCGTTGGCGCCATCGTTTCCCACTAACTTAGTTGTTGACCTTTAAAGATCAACAAATGTTTAATTTACATATCGTTAACAAAAAAGCTACAACATAATACATATAGTCTACACGACCTTAAGTCTGGCAATGAAATAGTTTCCAACCAATCCAATCTGATAGTTTCCAACCAATCCAATCTGACTGATTTCTTAACGTAACTAGTACTTTCTTTCTTTTACATTGTCACAGAAAATCATGACGCGTTAATCGATTAAAAACGAGATGGAACATCTACTGTATTTCAATTTCGATTGGCAGCAATCCAGACTTGACTCCCATTAGTAGCCTTTTTACGGACAGTATATCTTCTCTATCTTATCTTTACACGTTCCCAGTTAAATCCTTAGGTGTTTTACTTCGGAGGCCGTGGTACATTTTCTTCTATATGTATCCCTATTTAATGAAATACTTTACTAGAATTATATAAAAGTTATTATAAGACGTTCAGCTATCGCCCGACCGAGACGATCTTGCCTTTTTAACGGTTTGTTCCACCAAATACCCTACGTTCATGTTGTTTTTTACCTCTGATAGATCCAATCTGAAAACGAGCATATGTTATTACAAAAACAGCTGACTTTTCATTGGTTTTGAATAAAAAAGGTTTAAATATAAATTCGTATATCCATTTACGTAATCTAAATTTATGTATGACTTATGATAAAAAAGGTGCGAAAATTATTTTCGATCGAGATCATGTAGTAACGCCCGTCCAAAACTGCCGCGTGACTGGCGTGATCTCGCGTGAACTCCGGCCTGACAACCGGTGGCGCCTGGCGCCGCCTGGCCTGACTAATTGATCTCACTATTTTACTTTCGAGTTTTAGACAACATTTTCGCTAGTTGGGTCTTACTAACGAACCTTATGTGGCCTTCGGCTCCAAAACCAAAGAAAAATCACCGTGTATCTTCTGTCGTCATGAACGTGATTTGAGCTTTAAGATAAAGCAATAGACTTTATTATTGGGTTTTTATCTAAATGGTATATATATAACTTTGAATCTATAGTATTGGTTTTACTGCCATATCCTACAGATATGTTGCGGTAGCGGACAAACCTTATAGCTAACTATTTGACTAAGTCTTTCTCGAAACTTAACATATAAAAAAATATTCATCTCATTATTTCGCGAATGAAATAAATGAGGGTTCCAAAAAATACCCATACCATGCACCAGATGGCAGCACAGTGAAGCCAGGTCCAATAAGCTGCAGTTATTGGACACATTTGACGGAGCAAAAGAACCTGTCAGCTGCTGGTCCTATCGCAGCATTTAATTGGACCTGTCTTCACTGTGTTGCCAGTGGCAAGCACAGAAATGTGTCACAAATTTCCTTTATTATAATAGAATCATTAACATTAGCATTAATCCCCAAACATGGTCTAGTTTCGGCAAAAACTTAGTAGGTGGTGTGCTTTTTAAATGTATATATCTAGATTATGATCTGAAGTGATGAGTAAACAAGGGTGACTGGTAGGTCATTTTTAATTCTTTTACATGGGGTATTGAGTCTCTCAATATACTTTTTAGAACGATCTGTAATCGCGAAAAGAAATTGTTTTTCAAACATTTTGTCACAGTATGTAGTTATAAAATTTTTCGCTTATTTTATTTTTGGCCTTATAATGGATATGGACGGAACGTATTCTGGAAGTATTTTATATGACCTATCAGTCAGTATATTTAACATTCTTTTATTAATATTATATAGGAATGAAGTGATTGGTGTAATTATAAGTCCCGGGTATATACTGTGTAGGTCAAGTGTGTTCTCAATATTTTAAGAGTGATACACGAGAACATCGCATGCATGTCATCGAGTGGTGATCTGGTGATACTCATACATAAGAAGCAGATTTTAAAATGGATTTATTGATTGTACATAAGACTTATCAAAAAAAAGCAAATTGTAATGGAATGACACTATATTTAACAGATTATTCACAAAAATTCTTTCACAAAAAATCACATTTTAAACAGAGGTGCTTATGTAAAAATTGTAGAAGTGCATAGAGTAAAAAAAATTAAAATCCAATCAGTGTAAATTTTGATGTGTGCCAAATGATAAAATACAGTTTTAACAACATTTTAATTTCTCACAGGGAATTTATTTCGATATTACAAGTGTAATTTCAAACTTGATACATACTCGATATTATATAGGTATGTTTAATCATTTAACTAATTATTGTGATTATTCCAAAAAGTATTTTAATTTTTGGTGCTGTTCCTAATTATTATTATTTTGAACATCTCACAAAATAAGTTCTCAATCTATAACTAGTCTATGAAATCCATATACAAGTTTTTAGTCATTGAGTTAAAATCATTTATCATGTAAATTCACTCGTATTCACTAGGGGAAAATGTCAAGATACTTTAAATGACAATAGCAGTGATTGAGAGAGAGCATGTGCCTTATACCTCATCGCCATTTTGTTTAATGATGCATATTTTGGACCGAATTCTATTTGGCTCTTATTGGTATAATGTATACGAGCGAGACACTACCCTGTGTTGCTTTGTTAATTAATTAAATTAATATCTAAAAGAAAGAGGGCTATGGGAACATTGGGAACTATTATTGGGTAATAAGATTAAAATTGAACAATTATTTTAAAGGATGGCTTAGATATATAGGTAGTCGTACGTCATTTGTCCCCCAATGAATATTCGCCTTTATTTCCATTTTAATACAGGTGTCTAGTTAATTTAGTCGATTTAATTTCCACTAATAAAGACATGTATGTATAGGAAAACATATTGAATAAGTAGCGAATAGAGCTCAGTATTAATAAGAGTTTTGAATTATAGGAATGTTTAATGAGTTTATCATTTCAATTATTATAATACAAAGTTTTTCTATTTTGGTGGCATTTTTTTCAGTCACTTGATTATAAAATATGTGTGACGTAAAAAATTAAATTATTGTAAATGCATTTGTGCATGTGATTTTTGTCAGTTGTAATTTTTTGTGCTATTACATTCCATGGTAGATAAAGTGAACTTTATGTATTTCATGATGTTTCCAGAGTTGTGATTTCAAAAATATGATTTTGGTGTTATTAGATGGTAAATTTTTCATTGTTTATTATGTAGAATTGCACAAGATATCTTTGGTAATGCATGAATATAAAGGGTTTTCTATTATGTTATGAGAAAAATATTTTTTAATGTCGAAAAATTTAAGTTTCATGTGCCAAAGCGTACATTGACATAGAGGTCAATGTACACTTTTGTCATGTTAACTGGCATGTAGTATACTTATTAAAATTTGTGTTGTTTTGTTAGGTAAGATTATACAGTGTAATTCAATTAAATCAGCAGATATAATTTGCTGCAAAAATTTTGTCATATAACTCATAACCAAACTTTATAATCATGAAATGTATTCGTTTTGTTTTTGGCACAGAAGTATATTTGGCCAGGGATTGTTTATTTATCATTGTTTTAAAGTATTGTTGTATTTTATTTTTGAGTTTTGTTTCCTGTAAATTAAGTATAAATAAATAGGCATGGAATATAGTGTGTAAAGTCATGTGGAGTGGTACATTTAGTACAAAATACTGCTTATAAAGTTTGTAAGTTTGAAGTTTCATACTCTGAGAGCAATAAATAAAAATGAATGTTCTATTTGGTGTCTATTTTACTTTTCCTTCCATTGTCAATAATGTCTTCAAGGTACTTGTGATGTGAATGGACGTTCACGGGAATAGACCTAATGAACCAACCGGAAATTCCGGTGATAGGACCTAACGCGCCGAAAGGATTTGAACTCAATGCCTGACACATGTTTTATTGAAATAAAATATGTATGAGTATTTACCTTATATGGTATAGACATAGGTATTGTTGTACTTGAGCGAAATATCATTTATGCCTACTACTAGTACTACTACAAACGATATTATACATCCGTGATTTCGTGCATATGTGTGTATGTGTGTGTGTGTGTTCGCCCGCACCATGGCCCGCACAACAACCCCGAAACGGCTAGAAGGGGGGAGAGACGCGAGGACGAGAAACGGGGACGCATATTGCGCGGGACCTTAGGAAATCCCCTTTCTGTAAGTAATGTAATACATACATATAATAATTCAGTGGTATAAAACTGATATAAAAATTAAGTACCTAGGTATATCTATTATACCTACTTAATTTTTATATCAGTTTGATGAATGAAGAAGTACCATCATCAATATGTAAAAGAACTAGGTACCTAAGTCATCATAAGTAAGCATGTTCAAACAAAAATATATCTCGAGAGGGTAGGCCATGAAGTTAGAGGGTAACTTCATGGGGTAGACCTACTTCATGGGGTAGGTAGGCTAAACGCTAGGTACTTAATCTCTGGTCATCGTTCAGTTTCCTGATCAGGGGTAAAAAACGTTAGAAAAAAAGTTTTACTGATTTCTGAATGCACCGTTTTTGGCGGGAAGTCAAGGGGGGGGGAGTGTTGAAGTTTACTTTTGCTAATTGATTCTAGTGGACTTTATAATATAAAATTGTGTAGTTTGGTGATATAAATGCTCAATCTCATTACATGGACAATACGTAAAATGTTTCAAGTGGACAGTCATAGTGCGGCTGTAGTGTGGTGTGGTGACCTATTTATTTACGAACAGTGGAGGGCGTCTTTAGGCATATATATTTATATAAATCCGTTGTAAGACCGGTAATGTTATACGGTTCAGAATGCTGGGCCTCAAAAGTGCAGGACGAGAAAAGGCTCCATTCTGCGGAAATGAGGATGTTGAGATGGATGTGCGGAGTGTCGCGGAAGGATAAGGTGAGAAACGTGTACATAAAGCCGCGATTACACTACACGATTCGTCGGGGACGATTTCACGCAGGCTTCCTAAATCGGGAAGTGTAATCGCTGACAGGGAGACAGTGTCCCGATATCGGGTGATCGGGGCTTCCCGACCGCCCTGTTTCCCTATTTAGGGCGTTAATCGGGTGATGTAATCGCTGTCACGATACAGGGCGTTCAGAAGTGCCATTTTTGAAACGCGGAGCCTCCTAAACGAATGATATTTCCATACAAAAAACAGTTCGTGTAGTGACTCCGCGTTTCAAAAATGGCACTTCTGATATGAACTTAAAATAAATACTTCTGATATGAACTTAAAATAAATAAATATTTCTTAAAACGATACTCTTTACTCCGGCATTTTCTTTTTTTTCACATTTAAACCCGCAGTTGCGTCAAAAGCGACACGCACTTGACCAATATTTGAATTTTGGCAAGCACAGGTGCCACTGTTTCAACATCAAGTTCGGCTGACAACTGAGTTAGGGAGGCGATCTAGTGCAGTGTAATCACAACGCCCTGTCTGTCGCCCCTGCTCATCGGCCCGACGGATCGTGAAGTGTAATCGCCGCTTAAAGCCGCGATTACACTACACGATTCGTCGGGGACGATTTCACGCAGGCTTCCTAAATCGGGAAGTGTAATCGCTGACAGGGAGACAGTGTCCCGATATCGGGTGATCGGGGCTTCCCGACCGCCCTGTTTCCCTATTTAGGGCGTAAATCGGGTGGTGTAATCGCTGTCCCGAGACAGGGCGTCCAGAAGTGCCATTTTTGAAACGCGGAGTCTCCTAAACGAATGATCTTTCCATACAAAAAAGAGTTCGTGTAGTGACTCCGCGTTTAATAAATGGTACTTCTCATATGAACTTTTATGATATATTTCTTAAAACGAGATACTCTACTCCAGCATTTTCTTTTTTCCTTTTTTTTTACATTTACACCCGCAGGTGCATTAACAGCGATACCAATTTTTAGGGTTCCGTAGTAAACAAGGAACCCTTATAGTTTCGCCATAGGTATCTGTCTGTCTGTCCGTCCGCGGTTTAACTTAGCGGCCATAAGTGCTAGAGAGCTGTAATTCGGTATGGATGGATATGTATATTTATCATGGCAAAAAAGTCGTAAAGTAAAAGCTTGAAAAAAATTTTTTTTTATAGTCCCTTATAATAACTGCTAAACGGTTATATACGGATACGTCAAAATATTCACAGCAGTGGTATATATAACGAAGTTTAAAGGAAAACTATGAAACTTAAGTAGGGTTTACAAATTAAAAAGTTACAGTGGTGCTATTTTTCAAACGCGGAGTCACTAAACGAACGATTTTTTGTATGGAAAAACAATTCGTTTAGGTGATTCCGCGTTTCAAAAATAGCACTTCAGGTGACATACTTATAAAATGTACTCGGAAAAGGAAATTTCATACAAATTCAATAGAAAATTAGTTTTTAGACATTTTTATTTACATGCACACATTGCATTGACACGCAATTGGCCAATTATTTGATATTTGGAAAGCACAGGTGCCATCCTTTCGACATCAAGTTCGGCTGACAACTGAGTTAGGGAGGCGATCTAGTGCAGTGTAATCACAACGCCCTGTCTGTCGCCCCTGCTCATCGGCCCGACGGATCGTGAAGTGTAATCGCCGCTTAAGAGGTAGCTTGAAGGTTGCACCGATAAAAGACAAGGTAAGAAGTAACAGATTGGCTTGGTTTGTCACGTTATGCGAAGAGAAAGAGAACATGTAACGCAAAAGACACTAAATATGAAGGTAAATGGACGTAAAGGAAGAGGAAGACCAAAGAAAAGATGGATGGAGTGCGTTAAGCATGATATGAGTATAGTTGGGGATTGGGGTGGACGAAGGAATGACGGGGAATAGGGGAATATGGAGGGATAAGACATACTGCGCCGACCCCAAATAAAATGGGAAAAGGTAAGGCAGAAGAAGGCTTTAGGCGCCGTCCGCCACTCAATCGGCTATGAAAACCAGTGGATTCGTATAGATTTGTCGTCAGAAGCTCGCTGGAAGTAATCAAAGGACTTACACTAACTTTTGATTGAAAATAAAAGTGAAAAAAAAATTGGCTCTAAAGTCTGAAGGACTTTCGTATCCAACTCGTAAAATAATTTATAAAAAAAACCGTTTCTGTCAAGTCAAGTGTCAACGTCAAATTGGTGTTAGAATATTAGGTTATGATTTTGAGTTTTCGGAAGAGAAAGAAACGAAAGAAAAGAAAACATATATAATTTATTAGATTTTTAAATAAAAAAATCAAATAATGCTACGCCGCGTAACATCTTGTTTAATCCAAGCCCGTGGCATCAAGCATCAAGTGAAAGTGAAATGGGAGAGACCGCCGTACGTGCCTGCCTACAAGGCTGAAAGATCTGGAGACCTGGAGGGTCTTCCACCGATCCCTACAAATGCTCTCGCTAAGGAGTACGCTATGAGCGAGGAAATTAAAGAGTATGTACTTACACGGCACGAATTACTATATTGAAGGATGTACCTAATTAGATTCATGGATGTTAATCTATATATATGTATTTGTGATAAAAATATAGTATCGTAGAGTTAGTATCCCATAAGGTAATTAAATAGAAATAGAAATAAAAAATAATTCGGGCCTAATTGCGGAAAACTGTCCTCGCTGAAAGTAGAGCCCATAAAACAAGTATCGAACTTACTTTGGGGCTAGCTCTATCTGTGTGTAATTTGTCCGTATATACTCATTATCGTACTCCTATATACTTGTACTCTATCTGACCTACATACTATTAAATGATATAAGCTATCTATTTCAGTGGTAAATAGTTTTACTTGTAATGTTTTTAGTGCACCAGAAGCAGTCAAGAAGATATTCTCTGTGGCCCATTTAGGCCAAAAAGAATACAATGCTTTAGTTACAAAGGAGCTGATTGAAAGAGTGCAGAGACATAACTATGATGAAAGAACAGCGGAAACTAGGAGTAAGTAATTCAACTGAAGTTGTATTTTGTACATCAATATATAAGTTGACAAACAAGTTTTAACTGTAAGTACATTTAGTTATAAATTCTCTAGATACTGTAATTGGTAAAAAAACCGTTGTATTTAGTCTTACAATGAATAAATAAATAAATAAGGTGATTAACTGGTCAAGACCCGCATGGCATTAATAAATGCTACGTTCATTGTTTTACTATTGTGTCTGGTATTGGCAGAAAAGGAACGGTTAACACACTGCAAAGCGCCCCGCTGCGTGGTGCGGGGCTGCACTGTATGTAGGTAACTCCATTTGTATAGAAAACACGCATAATACAATACACTAACACTGCTTCTACACGCATCGTTTTTGTATGGCGGCGTGTAGTGTGTTTATCGCCTTATGGATCTTATTTTTCTTAGTAAATATGTTCTGTTGTCCATTTGTCTATCCTGAGTATGTGGTGGTGACAGGCCCCTTAATCTTGCTGCCAATGTCTATAACACTGGATTTTATCTGGGGCTGACTTTGTGCCATACATTCATTATTCAATAAGGAAGTTCCATCAAGTCAAATTGAATCAGACACTTTTTTCTAAATGTTAAAACATACATTTTCTATGGGATTTGTATGAAATACAAAAGGGTGACATCATGCTTTTTTGGAGTCAAATAGCACTCAGTTTAGTCTCTAGTATCAGTTTTTCCACAATAATAAATCTAAAATCACAATGAATATGGATATGATCAATGACAGGTGACAATATTTAGTGATGTTTTATTCTATTAACAGTACTAAATAATTTATTATTTACCCAGGAAACTTCCTAATTTACATAAATTACTATTACAGTTGCCAGGCTGACTGGTCACATCAGATGTCTGCAAGCAACAATGGAAAAATATCCAAAGAATGTGAAAGCCAAGGTAATTTTATTAAATTTAAAACTCCTTCAGATTTTTATTCGGGTGATGCTGCAAATATTTCTGCTCCAAATCCATCCCTTTCTATTTCACTTCAGTAATTAGCTTTAATGCTTTTTCAGCAAACAGTTCAAGAACTTATTGACAAGAGGAAGAAATTACTGAAGTACCTGCGTCAATATGATTACAAGAAGTTTGAATGGCTGCTGGAGAAGCTCAACATTGAATACAAAGGATTTCCGGAGTAAGTACTAAATTCACACTGAATAACATGTCTCCCATGCTGGTCTGGGAGAAATAAAAAACACTTAGAATGTACCAGCTGCTTCTCTTCCCACGCAGATCGTAAAAGCCGATCGAGGGAATGGGCAAAAATGCAAATCATGTTAACAGGCGATGCGGCTAGCAACCCATCACTGTATTGATTGCTTTTCCATCTTCTCGCCCACCATGACGCTAAAAGTGGCTTTTCGGTCTTGCGGCCCTGGGCTCTGCATAGAACCGCAAGATGTGAATGCAAGAAAGAATGCTCTGTCTGCCCCATTAGGGATAAAGACGTGATAGTGTGTATGTATAACATGTCTAAAATGCTGCCAGATTTCTCATGCAGTGCCTTCATTCATAGCTGCAAATTATCACTTTCTCAGGGAGTGTAGTTAATAATTGGAATAGATACTGTGTCTTTCATAAATGCATTTAAAAAATAGACTTGACAAAAGGACAAGGGTGCATTGTTAAAACTTTCACTGCGAACATCGGATTTATCAACAAACATTGTTGTGCCCATTTCATGAGTCTAGGATATTTCCGACAATAAACCACTGCTCATATTGCACATAAGTATCCACACCCCTCTTTGATGTAGGTATTTAGTATAGGTTTACTATGCGACGCGCTGAGGGTACAACACTGGTATAAAGTCTTCCCTTTTACTGATGGTAAAAGGATAACTGGAATAGACTAATAGAAGAAGTGGTCACTGTGCCTTCTTGGCATGAGGCCAAGGACAAATAAAGTGTTGTTAATAAATAAATTAAATGTGTAGACTATAAACTCTCAGCACTGTGCGAAATAGACATATCAGCTCCAAGCTGCTCATCTATACTAAATAAATAAAGTGATAACAATATGTTGGCGTTGGCATATACCAGCACGAACAGATGGCCATCTTTGAGGGTTTACACCTCTAATTCCTCCAATTGATATGCTATGCCTCAATCCAAGTAACTCAACTATTTTCATAATGCCATTCCTACTATTTATTGACTTTTTCCTAACCATGTGAATTACTTTTTGCAGGTCTTACCACAAGCTATCACGCAAAGAGTCCCTCAGGAAGCTAACAGAGCTGCACTGCGAAGAGATACGCAACAACAAGCTAGCGGACTACCGCAACTTGCTGGAGAGCCAACAAGGGCCGTTTCTGAGAGATAAACTAGCTGCATTGAAGTTCATAAAGAGTGAACAAGCGGAGCTCCAGCTTCCTGTCACGGTGACTGATCAGGACATCAAAAAGGTACATGTAAAAACTGTATCTATCTCAAGCAGAGCAAATAAAGCTATTTGTCTGTACACATACCAATCTTCCATGGTCTGGGAGAAAAGAAAAATCTTAAATGTACCAGCTGCTTCTCTTCCTGCGCAAATCGTAAAAGCCGATCGAGGGAATGAGCGAAAATGCAAATCATGATAATAGGCGATGGCTAGCAACCCATCACTATTGATTGCTTTTCCATCTTCTCGCTCACCATGACGCTAAAAGTGGCTTTTGGGTCTTACGGCCTTAGGCTCTTTCTGCATAGAGGCGCAAGACCCAAAATGCTATCTGCCCCATGCCTCATTAGGGATAAAGACGTGATAGTATATATGTATATGTATACATTTCAGGCAATTTTGACAGTATATCTTTCACGCAGGTTATGAAAGTGGTCTGAAAATCGAATTAGCTGTTCAAAAGTTATTGTTTTTTTTCGCCTGGCAAATAAACTTGTATTCATTACAGATTGAAAAACAGTTGGAAGATTGGACAATAAGGGATCAGATCAAACAGCAAGCGAAGAAAAAGAAGAAAAATCTCGTTTTGGATTTAGAATGAGTTTGTAGAAAATAAATGTAAAATTAAATAAGATGAAGGTAATATCGAGGTCATTTTATTTATTTACGTTTTAAATTAATTTTATCGTTTCTTCTGTAGACTTCTGTAAATTTAAGTTACCCCCGGCAAAGATAATGTAATTACTCCCCAACGACTGTAGTTAAGAACCATCTCGATCATGTCAGCTTTCAAACAAAAAAGCCGCATCATAATCGGTCCATTCGTAAACGAGCTACCGTGCCACACAGACACACATACACGTCGAACTTATAGACCCCTCTTTTTGTGTCAGGGGTGTCGTGTGTTGGATCGTTAAATGGATAACTTTATTGTACACCAAAAAAAAAGTAACAAAGAAATAATTTTACATATATAATGAGTGTAATGGGCGGTATGAAGAATAAAAAATTGAATGTTTCCCAACATTTAATATTACATACAATACAAAATAATTAAAAACGTAAGTATAAAATAAAAAAATGTTATAAAAAAGCGTATTTCGAAATTCAGTCAAATTTGGACGGATAATGTACATAAATGTTTGTTTTAAGCAACAGGAGTTTTAGAGGCCTTCGCACATTATATCAACTCTACACATCACTCGAAATTACGTGATTAATGTATTGAAATACCTGGTTTATGTTGATATCAAGCATGAAATGGTTCATGCATTATAGACTTCAATAAAATTTGGGAAATTCCATCTTACAGCGCATGATATAAAACTCCTATTTGAATGCTCCACTGTCGAGTTACTGAAGAGTTGTAATGGGCAAAGGCATTAATACTTACTCTACGGAAGACTGTCTTAACTAACTATACATAATATAAAGAAAAACAATACAATGTCCTTTTTAATTAAGTACAAATATTTTAAGAGGTGATTCAGTCCATCATATCGAACAACTTTTCCCAATGAATGTATATCGAAATACGAAATATATTTTTTCGGTTTTCATACAAATCGAAGTAGTCACGTGATATCATTACTATGGAAAATGAAAATTATGTTTTCGTATTTCGATAAAAATTTATTGGGAAAAGTTGTTCAAAATGATGGACTGAATCACCCCTTAAAATATTTGTACTTAATAAAAAAGGACAATGTATATGGCCGTAATTAAAGGCTAAGATAAAGGCATTTAGTATTTTAGTCAGATCTTTGAAGATTTGTTTTCATGTGTTAAAGTAAAATAACTTTTCTTAACACTGGCAGATTTTCAATTGTTTGTCGGTTACCAGGTTCTCAGTCACCTGGTAACCGACAAACATGGTGTTTGTCTTTTCATCCTTGGTAGAGAAAAGAGAAATATGTGGCATGGCAGCACAGCGACGTCAGTTCCGAACGACTGTTGTCATTGGACCATTAGTGTCAAATGTATCCAATTGGGTATTTTCCTAATTCAAAAATAAATCATTTTGTAATGATAACAAAATAAAGCGTCGCAAAATAATTTTAATTTTCTTTAAACATATCAATTTTAACGTGATTATAAATTTTTTATTGCAGCAAAACTGACAATAAAAGCGTTATTCGATTTCAGAAATTGACGTCATCTGCCTGTACTTCAAACAAAATCTCGTAGAAACTGTTTGTTTTGAAGTTTAGAATAAAGTATCTGATTGACTTGTTGGAAAATAGCGTATAACAGCAGCTTATTGGACCTGACTTCACTGTGCTGCCATCTAGTGTTCCATATTTTAAAACCGTCTGGTTTTTTGTTCCTTCAAAGTGACGTAGTATGTGGCGCTCTCGCGTACGCGGTGGGAATGAACCCGGACCTCCTGGACTTGGGAGCGTGCGCCCACAGCCAGCCCTCGACGGTCTGCTGCGTCAGATCCGCGTACACCCACTCGCCTCGCTTCACTGACAGGTCGTCTGGGGCTTGTGCCTAAAATAATCATGTTTTTTAGAAAATTAAAGAGGACGTCATTATCAGGTCTTTTTAAGTCTCCACTGCAGGAACATGTCCCTTTCGGTGCTACCAGAGCCATACTTGGCCAGAGCAGCCAGATGATTTGGTTTACACTCTCCACGCTGGCCAGATGGGTTGAAGAGGTCTCATGATGTTTATGGACTAAGAGCTGGCTACGGAAATAGGTATACAATTTATAGAGCAACGAAATCGCTCTAGTTAGTATGCCATACTATCATTATTTATGAATTCAAGCAGCTGGCAGCTTTTCAGTGATACGTTAGGGTGGATGGGCAACCAAGTGGCTTCAAAATTAATTGAAGGTATACTATTTATAGAGCTCTGAGTTTGGTGTGATATAATAGCTGATTATATATTTAAGTAAAATATAACAATGCGCAGGCGCTATAGTTGGGGGAAAATTAGTGCCAGGCGACATCCAAGGTGCGGGAAAAAGCATAAAATTCGTGTCATTTATAGAGTACGGCCTATACGTTTTCATTAGAGTGAACCAGGCTAAAATATAGTATATAGAAAGGAGGGGGAAGTCCCCTTTTCAACTCCCCCCTCCCCCCACGGAGACGCTTATTTTTCGAGTAATTGAAGTTCAAAGTTTGAGATTATGTTAGTATTATATACCATTTTTGGGTAAGGGACCTCACATTTTTAAGTGATTATCATTAGGGGGAGGGGGGGTGGTATTCGTCATGTCTGTCTGTCTGTCCGTCCGCGCTCCTCCTCAGATACTAATGATAATCACCCAAAACTGAGGTCCTTTACCCAAAAATGGTAAAAAACACTGACATAACCTCAAACTTTGAACTTCAACTACTTACTCGAAAATTAAGCGTCTCCGTGGGGGGAGGGATAAATGGAATAGGGGTCCCCCCCCTTCCCCTTTCTATATATTATATTTTAGCCAGGTCCTCTTTAATGAAAACGTATAGGCCCAGTCCTCTATAAATGAAACGACTTTGGTACTTTTCCCGCAGCTTGGATGTCGCCTGGAACTACTTTTCTCCCAATTAAAACGCCTGGCATTGTTGAATTCGCATTAAATATATAATTAGCTATTATATCACACCAAGCTCAGAGCTCTATAAATTGTATACCTTCAATTGATTTTGAAGCCCCTTGGTTGTCCATCCACTCTCACACCCACCACTGAAAAGCTGCCAGGCGTTCGAAATAATAAATAATGATAGTATGGTATACTAACTAGAGGGGTTTCGTTGCTCTATAAATTGTATACCTTATTTCCGTAAACAGCTCTCCATCTATTATAAGCTTTGTTTAGCGTATTTCGGTCGCCTTCTACGACATCCACCGAAAGAATTGGAGTGGTCCTATTTTACTCTGCCGGAAACCACACGACACGTGTAGGCAAAGATAATATAATTTTACTAATAAATAAACAGATACCCATCGCCATAGAAACTATTGGAGGGTCCGTAAGTAGGCAAAACCAGTAATTGCGGGTAGGCAAACAAAAATTGCAGCACACACGACGGCCAAAAAAGAGAGAAAAAAGTATTGAATATGCTTTAAAAATATTTATTGCATTTTTATTAATTAATTAAAGTGCTACTTTATTTAAATAGGTAAAAGTAATAAAAGATTTTCATGTTTGAATTTTTACCTATAGCGCCATCTAGTAACAAGGAAGATAAATAATTATGTTTATAAGGCATGACTACCTGGGTGACCGAGCTTTGCTCGGTTACATCTCAACCATTAAAACTACATTTTTTTAAACTCGTCTTATAACAATACAAAAGAAATATAAACTTGAACATAAAAAAAATAAAAGTAAGTCACCGAGTGGGATTCGAACCCGTAACACTCTTTCTAGCGGTCCGCATCTTAAAGCGCTGAGCCAAACGGATAGCGGCCGGCGCGACGAAATTAGCGACCATATTCTGCGTGGAAAGAAAAACGCATGAGAACTCAAAAACACGCGTTTTCCCAAACATAAGACTATAATCTAGATCTTTTGTTTACCCCAGAAAACTCCCATGTACCAATTTTCAGCGAAATCGTTAGAGCCGTTTTCGAGATCACAGAAATTTATATAAATAAATAAATATACAAGAATTGCTCGTTTAAAGATATAAGATGTAGGTGAGAGAGAGTTATCATCGCCTAAGCATATGAGTTTGATTACCTCTTTTTTTTTGGAAGTCTGTTTAAAACCCATAGCATTAGCCTTTTTCAAATTGTCCTGGGTCTTGGATGTTTATCTATATATGTATTTGTTATAAAATATAGTATCGTTGAGTTAGTATCCCATAACACAAGTTTCGAACTTACTTTGGGGCTAGCTCAATCTGTGTAACAGTACAGCTGATAATGGGAGCAAAGTAATGGGTCATCATCATCATCATTTCAGCCGCATATCGTCCACTGCTGGACATAGACCTCTCCCAAAGATTTCCAAAATGACCGATCTAGAGCGGCTTGCATCCAGCGCCTTCCAGCGACCTTGGTCAGGTCGTCAGACCACCTTGTGAAAGAGTATCCTACGCTTCGCTTGCCTGTTCATGATCGCCATTCGAGAACCTTTTTGCCCCATCGTATAAAGTAATGGATATTTACCTTGTAATCGTAAAGCATGACTAGCTCGGTCCCGTGGTATCGGCCGTCGCTGTCCTGAGCGGTGCTGAGACCGGTGGTCGTCGATAAAACCGTCGTGTTGGGGTTCGAAGCTGGCGGTGAGAGTATCTGCTGACTGTTGTCTTGTTGTGTGGCTGGAAATAGGAAAAATATATTTCTTTACCCTTTAACCGCGAGCGTCGGATATATGCGACAAACATTGTCGGGCCCATTACGCGAAGGTCGGATATATGCGACAAAAAAAAAATGCTCGTATGGTACATCACTTACGTATCCATATCCGTTTTTAGTTGTAGATAGGTATGTTAGATTTACCATGTCTCGTGCTGGGTGCACGACAACTGATATTATGTCTCGCGGTAAAAGGGTTAATTATGTCAAATTACAGCTTTCTACTACTTATAGTCTCTATATAATAGACGGGCAGACATGGCGAACTATAAGGATTCCTTGTTTACCCGTACTAAAGTAAACAGATATAATTTAAAATTTTCACAGAACGAAATAAGATGTAAAGAAAAGCTTCACGTTCTTACTTTAAGCTATAAATAGTTGGTCATAAAATAGTTTGAAAGGTTATCTAAGGTTTGACCAAGACAAAATTTTAAATGATATCTCCGTTTCCTTTCAAATAATTTATTTCAAATTCACTGAACCCCGAAAAATTCATGTCTCTCCTTAAGACGGCAATCTTTCGAATCAACTTTATGTTGTTAAACAAACAGATGTGATAGATATTTACCCTGTACAACTGCAGGATAAACAAAACCAGAAGGGATGAACCCCTCTTGGCCATCACTCCGCACTATCCAGTACCAATCTGGATCTTCTCTGTTGAGCACTGAAACAATGAACAAGTATGTTTAACTCTAACAAAAAAAAAAAAACAATGAACAAATGTAATTACCTGTAACATAATGTGTGACACATTAGTCATCAGTGTCGTCAGTATTAGTACAGAAAATGTAATAAATCGTGAATATGTGATACTGATTATGATTACAATAATCTTATACCTTTAAACGAGCAATTCTTGTATATTTATTTATTTATAAATTTCTGTGATCTCGGAAACGGCTGTAACGGTTTCGCTGAAATTTGGTATATGGGGGTTTTCGGGGGTAAACAATCGATCTAGATTAATCTTATGTTTGGGAAAACGCGTGTTTTCGAGTTTTCATGCGTTTTTCTTGCCACGGAGAATATAGTCGCTAATTTCGTCGCGCCGACCGCCTTGTTTTTAGCTCAGCGGTTAAGGAGACCAACCGCTAGAAAAAGTGTTACGGGTTCAAATCCCACTCGGTGACTTACTTTTGTTTTTTTTAATTTTTAAGTTTATATATAATTTTTTATTTTGCGTTGTTTTTAGACAAATTTAAAAAAAAATAGTTAATGTTTGAGATGTAACCGAGCAAAGCTTGGTCGCCCAGGTACTATTAAATTAAACATGCCATAATCATAAAATTTGTTGTATAGTAAAATGCTACCGATTTTAGGGGTGCTGATTTTGTTATCATCATCCCAGCATTCTCAGCCCTTCCGCCCACTACTAAGCATAGGCTTCTTTTTCTTGACGCCACTCATCTTGGGCCTGTGCTGCTATTTTTTGTGTTAAAATTCTGCATTCCTAAATTTGGTATATTACTCACTATATTACTGACATTTGTTATGGATTTAAAATTTGCACTCCTTAAAATGGGTAGATTACTTACTAAATGACTGATTTAAAAATGGCAGATTGTTCTCTGAATACAGCAAAATGGTGAAGCTAAAATCATATCATCAACTTATCAGAAAAGCCTGATTGTTCGAAAAATATTAACTATTTTTACTAAACCACCAAGATTAAATTCTGGGCAGACGTGATAGTGGTGAATGTTAAAAATGCTCCTTCTTCTGTTATCCAAACAGAATTCAAATACTTCGCTGTTATACTACAACAATCTCGACTAAACGCTTGTAATGTCCACATATTGTTAGTTTTACAAGGTTAAGGTTCAAATCTAGAATATAATAAAATATTCTGGTACCTGTGACGAATTCGCCTCTTTCCACATCAACATCATTTTCATCCCTTGCTGTAAATGTGTACAGCACTACATATCGGCCGGACGGGTCTTTACTGAAGGGACACGCTTCACCTTCGCTACCCAGCTCGGAATGGCCGTCGTTTGTCGCCCCGTCTGATACTGATAACCTGAAAGGTTTATGCGAAAATTGATTAAACCAAGAGTTCAGTCCCTTTATATTAAGTTTAGGCCTCTCCCAAGGATTTCCAAAATGACCTATCTAAAGCAGCCTGCATCCATCCATGTCCAATAGTGGACAGAAATGGTGATGATATTAAGATTATCTTTAGTTAGCAAACTGAAACTCAAATTATTGCTTTAAATAAAGTACCTAAGAAAAAGAAAATTGTGGCTTGGTCCATTATGTAACTTTTTTTTATTAGTTCTCAATGTCCCACTGCTGTACAAAAGCCTTCCCTCTGTCTCCAAACACTTCTGTTGTTCACTTTTCTTTCCCAATTTCTATCAGTCTCAATTAATCCAACCACCTTGTTCTTGGTCAGCCTTTTTCGGAGTCCATATAGTGGCTATGTGAGCCCACATGTATACAAATAAACATCTACTGACAGTGGTTCTTTATAACAAACACAGAAAACCTAAAAAATAATGTATGATATGAATGAGCACATAGTCATAACGCATTCATCTTAGCACATGTTCCCTAGTGGCATCCTCGGCTGTGCTGCTTTAGTTCTGGAGTGCCCATTCTTTTGTCATCATGCCTCATCATCATCATCATTTCTGACACATAACATCCACTGCTGGACATAGTCTTTTCCTAGGATTTCCAAAATGACGAATCTAGAGCGGCCTGCATCCAGCACCTTCCAGCAACCTTGGTCAAGTCGTCAGACCACCTTGTGGGTGGGTGTCCTACACTCTGCATGCCAGAGCCCCATCAGCCATCAGTTTGTCGCACTATTGTGTCCCGCCCTACTCCCATTTCAACAAGCTTATACGCTGGGCTATGTCAGTGACTTCAGTTCTATGATTTTCACCATTTTTGATTTGATCATGTTAAGAAACACTGAGGCTAGACTCATCGTGCCTATTTGTATACTAATGCAATAACATATTTGAAATAAAAAATAAGAAAAAGGCATGCCTTAGTAGATACTTACTGTGAGACATCTCTGTGTGCTAAATCTGTGGGAGATCTACTACGGGGCAGCTTTTTCTTGAGATCATGGGGTTCACACGGGGCACAATAAGAATGTGGGATGAACCCCTCTCTTCTAGACTCTGCTACTATTACATAGACCCAGTCATTCTCTCTGTACAATACATTTACAATTTGGCCTCGCTTCACCTGAAACACATTTTATTATTTTATTAAACACATATTATGAAGTCGATTATAAGGTTTTACGTTTCATGCTGAATGGTTGTTGTGATAACAGCAGATTAAGAACTTGGGAATATTTGGATAGGTTTTATCTAAAAGAAATGGTGTCTGACAGAGTTAAGTGGAATAATAAGGTGAAACCTTTGCACAGTTGTGATTAAAAACTAAAAATAGGTTTTAGGCCACTAAACTATCTGAAGAAAATCAACACAGTGATAATAATACAGAAAACACAATAATTTTGCTAATCTATAAACCGACTTCAGCACCAAACACAAAGATTATCATAAAATTTCTATGGTGTAAGTATCTTTTTTTTTTTAATCTTTTATTTTACCGAGGCTTCAGTTCACTTGGTATGACTATGCCAGCGTCATGGGGGACTTCGATTAAGTATTTTCTAACTTCTGTGCACCATCACAGCTCGCAGAAAAAGGTAGATGGCTTTTGCCATGTGCGACAGTGGATTGCTTAACATTATGTTGAGCTCACCATTGTACATTGATAGTCCAGCTAAAAACCGGTCATGTAGAGCGGTATACTGGTCCCATTCAAGCAATACATAAATCAAGTCCTCTAATTTACCACATTAATTGCATAGGTCTGAGCGGGTTACTCTCATGAATAAGAGAAACTTGTTCAGTGGAACATGACCAGCCCTCACCCTAAATGCACACACAAGATGTTCCCTTGAGAGTCTAGCACAATCAAACCAAGGAACCGAATTGGGTGAACTTTGAATGGTTTTGAAGTATCTTTCAAACAAAAATTTTTTTCCAAATTGGTCCAGGCGCAGGGACCGGAAAACCCCTTTATTTGATTAAGTCTATCGATGGAGTTACTCCATCATAAGCTTACCCTTTGTTACAGTTAGCATATCGATTGACTTACCCTAACGTTATGGTAACTCCTTTGAATCAGTTAACTAATGGTAACTAGACTTACCAGTAACCTTAAAGTTCCGATTATACCTGTTAGCATTAAGTTGGTTACCCTTTCCCCCTCTTTGTTCTACAGTCTTGTCTACTACTTCCAAACTCATAGAAAAGACTGTTAACAATGTAATATAAGTCTTATGTGAATGCAATTAGTATAATTATTAAATGGCTGTTTGGACATCCACAAAGCCTGCCTTCTTTTTCTAGCCCGATGCGTCGTCTCGCTAACCCTATAAACTTTTTGCACAAGCAGTTTTGTGTTGTATGCTATTCAAATAAAGATTAAATTGCTTGAGGCCGTATAAATAATATTGATAGGGTAAGCCTATCATAGGGTTTTGCGATATTGGTTAGTGCTTAGTTGAATTAACTGTATTGTATTAGTAAGCCTTTTGTCAGGGTAAGCAAATGATATGGTTAACAAATCATTAGGGTTTACGAAAACCAGTCGATCAAAAACCCGAACAAAAACCCTTCAAAAGGTAAGCGGTTCCGGTCCCTGTCCAGGCGTCTTCCAGAAATCAGAAAATATACCTACGTAAAAAACAAATACATATTATCATAACCTCCTAGTTTTTGAATAGGTTAAAAACAGTGGTAGGTCTTGCTTACCTGACTAGCATTAGGAATAAATTTGAATGACTTTCAAAATGATTCAACTGGCTTATCTGTAAACACCTATACTAATGTCTTTGGTTGAAGTGCATTAAAAAGTTAAAACTTGTTTACCTCAAGCTCATCATCAACACAAGGTGCAAAATCATGAAGCACCACCATCTTGGAATCAGGACTCAGTCCATGTTCCTTTTCAATGCCAACCCTCACTAGGGTCTCGATGCTTGCGGACCCTGTAATACGGCCCATGCCAGGGCTGAGGCCAGAACCAGGCCGAGACAAGTCCTTGTCAGAATCTCCACTGCTGGCTGGAATTTTATTTAAAGTTTAAATTAAAAAGAAGAAAATTAAATAAGATTTATAGAAATTTGAATTAGTTTTTCTTGCTTTTTGATACAGTATGGATATCGGTATGGATTTTAAGTAGGTAAATAAGTAATGCTTTATTGTACTCCAAAAGAAATAACGAATAAGAAAAGATCTCATAATGTACAATGGGCAGTCTTATCATTAAAAGCGATTTCTTACAGACAATAATTTTATTGTGTGATCAGACTCTTAGATAAATGATCATACGGCCTGTTAGGTTGTTCAATGTTCATCTTGTCTAAGGAATATAGTAATTTCCATCATGGTAGGGATGTGATGTAGTCGAGTATGTTATACTTATAACTAAGTAGATACCTGTGTGGGCTAACTACCTATTTCATCTCAGTCTATTGTAACTTTTTCAACAGCCAAAAAATTTATAAGAAAGGAATTATGTGTGATCTCAGAGTGTAACATCTACCATTAAATCTTTGTCCTGAAATTTTTAACTATGATTGACTTGCTTACCTAATGCGTACCTAATGCGGTTGGTGGCTTTTATTATGCTAAGGAATTAATAATAACTTTATAATCGGTAGCAAACACCGCCCGTTATCAAGTTGCAAATGTCATGTCAATCAATCTCGGAAGCTCGACCGATTTCAAGTTTGGTTATTGTATAATTATTACAAAAGGTCCCTCGGTGCCAGCCCATAAAAGCAAGTCGTTTGTCAAGTGCAGCAGGACAAAATTATATTTTCATTATATTTATAATTATGTAGAAAGTTTGGGGTCATTGACTTAAAAACTTACAAAGCTTCGTGGTACTCACATTTCTTCTTTTTCCCCCTTCTTATCCTCACTGGACATAAGAATGCCATTATGTATTTAACTTATCCTATTAATAAATCGAAATTTGCTCAATTCATTGTAGAATCTTTGTTTGTCTCTATATAGTTTAGAGATTTACGATTTTCACACGGTTTCTACCTGTTGCTGCTGTCAAAAAAGTTCACCAAACAAGTTTTTTTATAGTCGCGTTTTGTTTCTATTGTCGGTAGATATAGGCTGTAGGGTACAATATGTCAAAGAAGCGTTTTGTTTTATTTGCATTTAAATAACCATAAAAAGGACAATGAGCAAATGAACATTGTTTTGAACTTTGTAAAAAAGGTCGTTAGGCATTTAAAAATGTGTAGGTATAGGTAATAGGTATAATAATCAAACTTGGAAAATGCATGGAAAACATGTGTTACGCGCTCACGCGTATCACCCGCAAGTCCCGCAACGCAACGTTCTCACGCCACCACACGTATTTTTAGGTCTTATGAAAAAAGAACTGCACTTTGTGATGCTTTGCACACAAAGAGACCAAAATAAGTAATTTCACCCGCAGCAGCGTAAGTTTCATCCCTTAGGAACAGAGATGGCGCCACTTCCTTAAAAAAGAATTAAAAATTTCTACAAGCCAAAACACCTCACCGATTTTGATAAAATATGTGTCAAATGAAAGATAATTACATATTCTATCATTAAAAAATGGTTGCACAAACGAACTTATCGTAAAAAGCCCCAACATTTAATTTTAAAAAAAAAATGAGATCGACGCCCTTTTTCCTTAATTTTATTTAAAAAATATCAATGGGGTATTTTTTGGTTAATTCATATTATGGCCAATTAAATACAGTATTTGATAAAGAAACTGCATGTAAATATCCTTAATATTTATGGAGATATAAAATTATTAACGAGGGCAGTAATTTCTCAGCCGCACTGATTTCAATGATAAAGGCTAAAAGGTATTAAACAACGTTTTATATCATTTTCAGAAATAAGTACGTTAAAAATATATTTTACAAAGCATGTAAAATATAGTCTTTAAATACATATTTCTTAAAATGTAGTTAGGAGTGTTACTTTAGAAACAATGGAAGTTCTAAAGTAACACTCCTAACTCCATTTTATCTTCTTTTAATATCTATTCGTGATTGATGATGGTGTTTGAACTGAAAAGGAATATCAAAACCTTATTATTTAGTGTAAAATGCAATAACTTCAATGATAAGAGCAGCTTATTAATAATTTTATACCTCCATCTTTATTTAGGATATTGACGTGCAACAATATTTATTAACCAAAAAATACCCCATGGTTATGTAGATTTTTTTCTAATAAAATTATGTGAAAAGCGATTAAGACACATTTTATTTAAAAAAAAATTGGTAATTTTTTACAGGTATGATTTTACATTTTTTTTATGATTGGTTATGTAATTATCTTTCATTTAACTTCTCTTAGTTTGGTACCTACTATCAATGTGCAAAGTGGCTTGCTTTCATCACCAAGTGCAGCTTTCCGTCGAAATTTTGCCATAAGATCTAGCACTAGTACGTGCTAGGACTGCTAAGTAGGTAATACCTTATAATATTTGTTTATAATACAATTTTTTTAAATAATTTTGCAGACGGTTAATAATAGGTTTCTTGGAATAAAACTTCCTTATTTTTCATATAAAATAAGTATTTATTTCCGTTTCATTGATTTGATCTCTGATGTAACATCTTTTTCACTTACCTAACATTTTCTGACCTATTTGTGGTGGCCTTTATATTATAACTTTAAATACAAAACAGTATCGGATTTTAGTTATTTTAGTTTGGCACATAAGTACAACATTCAACACCATATTTAACTAGCTACTTCTAATTTTACAAAAATATTTTAAACAGTATAATAAGTATATATTCAGAGTCTACCTAAGTAGGTACCTACTTAGAATAAGGTAGGTACTGTCATTTAAACATTTTGTTATATAATTTAACATCAATAGCTATTCCGCATTTATATCTTTCTACAACAACAGATTGATTAAACATGTCTGTATAAAACTATAAGTATATTAATTATGTAACATACCTACTTAACATATCCTTAGTTTTATATAAATTATAGTACATATGTCAATTTATAAGTTATGCGTATATGGTCTTGAAAATAAGCAATGGCTAACATTATTAAGAATAATGTCAATTATATTTTTGAAACTTAATTATTATCGAAAAATTATATTTTGGTTTAATTTCACAAAGCATTGAATTTATTTTGTTCAATAATTTTACACATAGCCGAATAATGTGCTATGTATTGCTAGCACCATACATTTCGAAGCTCTCATACATTTCTTTTTTATTTAACAATGTGTAAGTACGAAAAATAATACATAATAATACTACATTATACAATAGGAAAATATATTTATCAAAGAAATAAATATATATCTTTACAAATGTTGCGTATCAGTTAGAGAATGCCATTGTTCGTGTCTATGGTCCGGAAATTTTATGCAATCCATCCAGTGTTTGAGCCTTCTTCCCTTGCTGCTGGAGCCCAAGACTAAACTTCCTAGAAAATCATTCGGCTTTCCATAATCTTTGTCCCAAACGGTCAACGTCAGGTTTTGACGGGAAAGCTCAGTTGGACGCGTTTCGAAAAGAAATTCTTCATTCCACACCGGATTCAGATTTCTCCATTTGATTGATGTTTTGTGTTTTTTGTGATAGGGGTCGGGATCTAAATGTCTGAAAAAAAAATATCATTATAGGTAACTGTTAAATGAATCACGAAATTTAGTTGCTTACATTTTGAATTTTATTTTATGCCCAATATTTAAAATTCAAAATGTAAAGTAGTAGTGGAAAGTCGTTAAGAATCATGGACTGAACTTGCTTCAAAAATTTGGCTGCTGGGTAAAAGTCATCCTGTATACTAGGTAATGAACGAACATCCTTTGATAAGTCATAGTCATCAGCGGCTGATATCGTCGGAAGTCCACTGTTGGACATAGGGCTCCCTCCCCCAAGGTTTACGACCGGTTGGAAGTGACTTGCATCCAGTGTTTTCCTGCAACCTTGCTAACACACACCTTGCTAGAACGCTTAGTAAGTGGCTGCCATTCGAGGCCCTTCTGCCCCATCGGCTATGTACCCCGCCCACTGCCACTTCAATTAGGTAATCGACAGTGGTATGTCATGACCTTCGTTCCTCTATAAATCTCCTCATTTCTGTTTCGATCACGTAGAGAAACACCGTGCAGGACTATGTAACTCCATAGCTCGTTGGGAAATCTTGAGCTTTGATGATAAGTCAGTGGAAGCAGAAAACTAGAAAACTTACAATTTGACAAAAGGATCCGAGTATCCATTGCTGTCTTGGGGCGGGAGCTCTGCAGCTCTGCACAGCGTAACAACCAGCGCCCGTTTCTTGGTACTGTAGCAAAGCGCAAGTAGTATTCTCGGCCCTGTGGGCTCCGTGTTCGTGGCTCCCGACAGCGCCAAGCGTAGCTGTGTGGTGGATTTAGCACATTCTCGAAGAGATACAGTGGCTGAGCCCATTTCATCACAGCCGTACCTAAAAATCAAATAATGAACACATCAGCATATAACTACTATCTTCTGGTATTTATTTCCATCTATTACTTAATGGCATAAGTTTTAAAATATTGTATTCCTGCCAAAGATTTTTCATCTCACATATGTTTTTTTAAAGGATGGTTTTGATTAAATTTGGTCTAGATTCCTTACAGAAATACCCATGGTCTCTTAAAAAAATATTTGTCTGTTCTCAAGTTTTCAACTTGCTGTGCAGTTGATAGCAAACTAAAAATATGAATATAAATATAATGTTTTACTAACTTACCTATCGTCATCAAATAAGACAATTTCCAGAGATTTGCTGGATAGGTCAGACTCCGTGATTCCGAAGAAGTGGAGGGTTTCGTTGAATTCTGGGTTCTTGGTTTTGTGCACCGTTTTCGTACGAAGTCGGTTTGAATACGTGCCTTCTGGAAATAAAAAGGAATTGTTGAATAATTAAGTAGTTATTATATACTATATTATGATAGTTAGGAGCTTTGAGTTCTTGTTAAGTAGTTATTACAGACCTACAATTACATTTTCCTAAAATTTTCTAATTACTTAATTTGTTTGCTGATAAGATGTTGGCAGAACAAAAGCGAGGCTTCACGTAGATTATTTAAAAGCAGAATAGGGATTTTATAAAATATTTCCTTACCCTTACCAATTTCTGCTATAATAATAATAAAATATTGATTCAATTTCTTAAATGATAATTTTACATTATACCTGTAGACACAGACATATGAAGTGAATTTGATACGTTTGCTATAAATACCCGAATATTTCTTAGGAAGAAAGAAAGAAAAATACTTTATTTGATGCTTTATGGCTAGTCTCACTGCGTCAGTAGTAGGTATGACAATAAGTCATATCCATGCTATTCTGTCGGCTCAAGAGTAAGTAAGTTGTAGATAAAAACAGGCAATTAAAGAAAATGTGTTACTTACCTCTTGGCCATACTTCTAATCTACAAAAAGCTTAAGAGTAAGTTATAGACAAAAGCGAAGTTAGTTAAATAAAATTAAATTACTTACCTCTTGGCAATACTTCTAATCTACAAAACGGGTCAGACAGTCCCGTCATGTCCATTCCAATGAGCCCTCTAGCCCTCAGCACCATCACAGCCAAAGAAGAAGTGCCGTTGTCATACGACAGCTTAATCTCCAGGGTTCCGAAGCCCGCATCGGGTATCGTCGGGGATCTTTCTACCTGAGTGGCAGGTTTTGGGAGGTCTTTTCGCACGCTTCGAAGGCTGTAGGCGCTGCCCTTGCTGCTGGTCCGTTTTAGAGACACTAAGGGGCGCTGGTTGAGGCTGTCTGTGCGGTGGAGGCTCAGGCCGCTTATGCCGTGGGTTAGGATGTCCGTTTCACTCCAGTCGTAGTGGGAGTCCTGTAATATATGTATAGGTACAGATACATGTTCACGTGTTTATCTCTGACGGGGTAGACCAGAGCACAGGGTCATAAGAGTAAGATGCTTGGCGTGATGGTGGGCGTTAAGATGGAAAAAGAATTTGAAGTAGTAATGGGTTGCTAGCCGCATCGCCTATTACCATGATTCAAATCTCGCCCACTCCCTCGATCGGTTTTTCGTTCTGCGCGGGAAGTGAAGCAGCTGTTACATTCTAAGTTTTTTACTTTTTCCCAGCCCAGCATGGATGAAGCAATAATTCAGTCGGTTGGAATAGATTTTTAATATGTACCTACCTAGATAAAAGTGCGAATGAGGATGGGTTCCCAAACTTCTTAAGTACCGACTCGTTTCGTATGTATAATACCAGAAAATAATAATAGGAATAAGAAGACTTGAAGGGTTTCTACGTTTGCTAGTTATTATACGAGTATATACCAAAGCTACATAATTTTGGCTTTATACGAATATCTTTTTATCTGTTATTTAGAGGCCAACTTTCTTGGCAGATTTTTGTATTAAGGTTGACAGTTCACGTAATGTAGTATTTGGCTCAATAATGATTTCAAATAAATAATTATAGGTATGTACCTAGGTAAATTTATTTGCTTAGAATCAAGAAATTACTGCATCATATAAACTTAAGTACTTTTCTAGGTCGTGAGAATATCATAAAATATATCAAGTTATAAAACTGTCTTTTACACGCGGTTAGTTGAAAAAGCTTTAGCTTTCAAGTATCGTACTTGAAAGTTAGAGCTGTTTAAACTTCGATAAGTTGGTTCTTAGGAATAAAAGTGTTTTCCTAACCAACTCAAGCGTAGACCATATCTCAGGAGAAATAAGTTTTCGATACACTTTAAAAATTCACGATTTACTTAAACGACGAAATTGCGATTTTGTTTTAATTTGAAGTTTGCTAACTTAATTATTTATAGCCCAAAGGCTAAGTTTACTAAGTTCAGATTTTTCTTTCGCTTTCTGTTCTTTGATTATTATTTGTAGTAGGTATGGTAACTAATTAATTAGTTTGAAAAAAAAAGAATAAAAGAATAATAGATTAATTAGTTAGGTTTATGAAACATGGTCACACAGAACTATTGATTAAGTCAGGAGTACCTAAAACCGCAAGAAAATAGGGAAATAAGCGTGACTATATTTACCTATGTATATATTTTTATTTATAGGTACTTTATTTGCACACATATTTTACAAGTAGGTACAACAGGCATTCTCTCCGTCAAACCTTTAATTGAATTGATTATGTTTATTGTACAACGTGGAAGGGACCTGCCTGTAATAAATAAAACCAAGGGCTACACTACTCCTATAGTAGTATAAAAAATTAAAATAACAGTCAAAAACTAAAAACAATCGCCATTTCCATACAAAAGTGTGCGGACTTCTTTTTGACTGGTATTTTATTACCATTATAATATAGGGAATTAGTATAGTCCGTGTTTCGATTTATAACGGGTATGTCTCTTCCACGTTATGTATACTAGTATTTATTCTGAGGTATAAGCTCAATCGACTCAAAGGTTCAAATATTGTTAACAAAGCTAAATTTAAACATAACACAAAAACACATAATATAAACAGAAAACTTGAGAGGTGTCAAGGGATACCCGGATGGAACGAAGTTCCTTTCGATTAATTAGGAGAGAGAGAGACAGACAGAGAAACACGCGCACGCCGCACGGCTTACAACTATACCAAAAAGTGTCGTTACAACTTTCGGTCTTAATTTTTTCCGTCTAGCCTCCTTTCGCAACGCGCGATAAGGAACTTCGTTCCAATATGTTAAACCTATTTGTGTATCTATGTATAAACATCGATTAATACTGATTTAATGCCGTAGTGAACCAAGATGGCATTTAACGAGGTACAGTCACTAATATCAATAAAACATCAGCCGGAGTCATTACTTTTATTGCACTACCACGAGAGAGCAGTGCGGTCAATTAACGCATAAAGTCTTATTGATTTTCAATCAGATGATCAGAAGACGGACGAACATACCGAAACTTTAAAGTTTCTTGTGGACTTTAAATGAATTGAAAGTTGATTAAAGTGAAGAAGGCTTTACTTCAATTATTGATTTGGAACTGCATTACAATTGCTCGGATTATTATCCAAACTGAAATATGTGATGAAAAATTTCGCCATGAGTGGAATTCAAACCCACGCCCACCCCTAAACTCACGTTAACGCCGTGAGTGCACTACCAATAAAGAAGTTTCCAACAAATCAAATCAGACACTTTTTTCTAAACGTCAAAACAAACATTTTCTATGGAATTTGTATGAAATAAAAACGAATGACGTCATAGTTACTTAGAGTCAAATAGCGCTCTTTTCCGCATTATTAAATCTTATATCACGTTAATAATGGATATAATCAATGAAAAGTGACATTATTTTGTGACATTTTATTCATTTTAACAGTGCCAAATAATTTATTTTTGACCCAGGAAACTTGCTTATTGTGTTGTCGTGACTTCGAATCATCCTGACGAATTTTGTCATCACATAGTACACACACACACACGCATTTAAGGTACCTATGCGTTATTTTTATTAGTATACCCACTATAAGTGTGGTATTCAACTTAATTCAATTTAGATGAATTTAAAAGTTAATTATAGTTAAGAAGGCTTTATTTTAATTATTGATTTAAATAGCATTTTTTAAAACTATGTTTACATTATGAGATAAAAAATTATTGACTTTTAACATATGTATCACACTGCTAATAGTATTTTTTTATGTATCTACATTACATTACATTTTGCCGTGTGGTTTCCAGTAGAGTAGAATAGGACCACTCCAAGTCTTCCCGTGGATGTCGTAGAAGGCGACTCAGGAAATACAATCTAAACAAAGCTTATAAACACTAAGAGATCTCTCCAACCCGTCTGGCCAGCGTGAAGAGTGTAGGCCAAATCCTCTGGCTGCTCTGACCAAATATGGCTCTAGTAGTACAGAGAGGGTCGTACTCCTGCAGTGGAGTACGACCCTCTCTGTACTACTAGAGTACGAGACTATAAAAACCTGATGATGATGATGATGATGTATCTACATTAGTTCGTGTTTATATTATTAGCCTGAGTCCACGCAAACGAATTCGCGGGCATCAACTAGTCAGAAATAAGTATGAACGATGCATTAATATTTATATTTCACTGTTATATAAAATGAGCTAACAGTTAGACAGATATTAAGATTTCTTTGCGAGTTTATCCAGCCTTCATATCTCCGTTATTATTAAAGGAACGTGTCAAGCGAAAAATGCCGCTATATCGAGTCGCGGAAATCGCGGAGCGTAATATAATAACATAGAACTTTGGAGTAATTAAACTTTATTAATAATGAAACACATTAACGATAAATTAAGAATGGAATAAATAAATAACCATTCCTATCTAGCGTTAATTGCTAGCATAAATTGAGCGCTAAATCGAGGCAACGTGCCCAAAATGTTGGCAGCATTTCTTCGGTGGATAGCTAAACCGTCAGGCGAAAAACTGCCAGTTATCTCGAGACGCATTGTTTTATCATTTTTTTGCTTCAGCACCCCAGGGCATAACGTTTCTAACGATAAAGCAATGATATGAAGATGTAATTGTCGACTAGACCCGCATAATATTTCCTTATTTTAGCTGCTTCCGCAGCCCTGGCAGTATGGAGTTCAATATAAGTATATGTACATATAAATAAAATGGAGTTCTTCAAGTCGATAAATCAAACTTCATAGTTATACCAATTATTTCAACCTATTTTGGGACGAAGAGTCCAATATGTGGTCTATCTGTGTGCTACATAGGTATACTATCTTCAGTCATTCTTATTTTCGAAAATTAAAGCAATTGAAAAAAAGTATTAGATCGTGTGGTCTATCTTAGGAAACTAATGTATGTATTGCAAAGGCTAGGAGCTTTTAAAATTATGTATCTAATCTATCAACTTCAGAATCTAACTTCTAACTAATATTACAAACGCGAAAATAAGTTTGTATAATTATTTGTTTATTACCGAACCTATTTAGATAAAATTTGGTATGGATATAGTTTGAGACCCAGAAAAGGACATAGGATAGGTTTTATTCCGAAATTCCAACGAGGCGCGAAGCCCACGGGTATCGCTAGTCAACGATAAAACCCATGAGCTTACTAATCAAAGTCAGACGGTGGAATTCGAACATAAAATATTTCTCTTTTCTGAACTATTGACCCTGTCGTTCATTTTTTCGGGTAGTTGTAGCTTACCTTAGTATACCTATAAGATTAGGCATGTTTAGGCTTTATCATAAGTATCGAGTTATTCAATAACAGTAAATAAAACCGCAATTACCGCCGATCAAAGTCAATTATAGCACGACGCACTTTATAAGTGTGTGTATAGCTCGTGTATCCAGGGTGTAATAAACTGCGAGAGCTAATCGAACCAGCGAATTTTGCTGTAGTGTGTGTGGTATAGAGCACAATGATTGGTTCATTCACATTCACACACACACTAACATTAAATGCATACCCACTTCCGCGTCAGTACTCCACAAACCGGGATAATTTTAAACGAATTACTTTAATACGCTGTTGTAAAATACGTGTTGGAGAGATAATACGGTTATAAGGGTGTTGGGAGACTGTGAAGTTGTAAACTAACACTTCGACTTACAGGGTGTCGCAATAGATCGTGCATATTTATAAAAAAGTATCACTTATATAGTAAAAGGAATTATTAGACAGTAAATGTAGTTTTTTTAAATCATAACCTCACCTTAATTACCGTGTGGTTTTCGGCAGAGTAGAAAAAGGCCACTCCAAGTCCTTCCGTGGATGTTTTAGAAGGCGATTTAGGAAAAACAAGCTAAACAAAGCTTATAAACATCAATGAGATCTTTTCAACCCGTCTGGCCAGCGAGAAGACTGTAAGCCAATTCCTCTGGCTGGTCTGGCTAAGTATGGCTCTGGTAGTACAGAGAAAGTTGTGCTCCTGCAGTGGAGATAAAAAGACCTGATGATGATGATGATGATGATGATGATGATGATGAACCTCATATAAATGACCACCCTCTCTGACAACTCTCCTCATATCGCAAGCAGAAGTTATTTAGTGAAAACTCTCTTTAATAATGCTGCTAAATACCTATCTATTTCACATCTGTCAATAGGTTTTCCAAACAGGAACCATTATATTAATAGAACGTACCATTCTGAACTGACATGATCCAGTTCAGTGTTCCTGACAGCCTTTCTATTCAGAGAAAAGCACTTTTATAATATTTTTGGTCGCCAATGCTATTGATAGAAAAGAAATCAATCCTATCCTTCCTTAATATATTTGTTTGTTTGTTACCACTTCACGCTTCAACTACTACGTACATACATACATACTATCACGTCTTTATCCCTAATGGGGCAGACAGAGCATTTTGGGTCTTGCGGTTCTATGCAGAGCCCAGGGCCGCAAGACCCAAAAGCCACTTTTAGCGTCATGGTGGGCGAGAAGATGGAAAATCAATCAATACAGTAATGGGTTGCTAGCCGCATCGCCTGTTCACATGATTTGCATTTTTGCCCATTCCCTCGATCGGCTTTTACGATCTGCGTGGGAAGAGAAGCAGCTGGTACATTCTAAGTTTTTTTTTATTTCTCCCAGACCAGCATGGGAGAGAGGCTTTAACTACTGAACCTGTTTAAATGATATTTGATATGGATATAGTTTGATACCCAGGGAAGTACATTGGATAGTTTTTATTCCGAAATCCCCACGGGGAGCATAGCCCACGGGCACAGCTAGTCTTCTCTATTTTTTTCCTATTATGATTTCCTTTCTGAAACAACATGTATATAATTAAGAGCTGCGCCCCGCGGTGTTATCCGCGAAAAAGCCTATGTATAGGTGTTAGCTTCCATGCATACCAAATTTTATCAAAATTTATCCAGCCGTTTGCGCGTGAAGAAGTTACAAACATACACACACACCCTCACACATATATAACCACACTCACAAACTTAACGTTTGTATAATTTATGTGTGATAAAGGACTATTAAAATTTGTTACTGTATTGTATTGTATGTAGTTAGTATATAGTGACAGTTGCCACTAGGTTTGCTACGAACGCGAAATGAACGCGCTACGAAAACTCTACAAAGTAGCTACAATTGTTCTACGAATGAGCTACGAGAAACGCCGTGTACGTGAGTGGATTGTACGATACGTTCAATTACTTGAAGTTAGTTTGTGTACTTTGAAGAACGTGCTGCCTTATGTCAACAAATAAACGCTCCGTCGTTTAAAGGCTTTTACAAGTACTTGAAAAGAATAATAAATAAATATATAGGGACAAATTACACTGATTAAGCTAGCCCCAAAGTAAATTCGAGACTTGTGTTATGGGATACTAACTCAACGATACTATTTTTTATAAGAAATACATATATTAAAATATATAGATAAACATCCACGAATTTGAAAACGGCCATTTCACAATAACAACTTGCCCTGACTGGGGATCTAACCCGGAACCTCTGTGTGGCGGACTAGCATTGTGACTACGCCACGGAGGTCGTCTTAGAAGTCGTCTAAGAAAATACTTATTGTAATTCTCATATTCGATATATTGATTGAAACTATAATTATTAAATAAGGATGATGGCTGGGGGACTGGATGGTGATGTTCGGTAAGTATTATTCTAATTAGTCCGTTAGTTAGATTATCCAAAACACGTAAGTATTTTTTGTTTATCAGAACAGTAGGTAAGTTACAAAGCTACTAAGCATCTAAGTTTTGAAGTTGAGTCTATTACGTAATTGCCCTGTACTAATCGCACAAAACTGTAACGTTTTGTTGATTTTTGTGAAAAGTAAAAATATATAAGATGTTTTTCTGACATCAAAATGTTTGTAAAACAATGAAGAATTACAATTGAACTAAAAACTAAATTTAAAAGTCTAAATTAAACAAAATTAAAAATGTCGTTCACGTGGCAAGGTGCCTAGAACACTGGCTGCATTCCCACGCTGAATAGCTGCTGCAATCCTCTGTGCGAGATATAAGCCAGCCCTCTATAAAGGTATATTGAACATTTTTTCAGTCATATATTTAAATATTAAATTCCATAGAACCTTCTTTAACAAAACCTTCACGTATTTTGACCATCATCAGTCCCATATAAATTCTATGTCTATGATCAGTCCTAAACAGAAAATAACCAAGTTGGAGATTGACAAACTTTATTACCAGGAGGTCGGAGGTTCGTCGACGAACGAAGTATCGTATTCAAAGAGAAATTATTGTTCCCAAATTTTCCCTATAGACAAATTGGATTGGACATCTGACGACCGAGATTCGTTGAAATTCAATATTTTTTAGCATCAGCTGTTTATAATTTAATTTTCGTGAACTAGCTACGCCCAGCGGTGTTACCCGTGCCTAAAGTAGCCTATGTGTTAATTGGGTACTTTCCTAAGTCAAAAATAAATTATTTTGTACTAATAAAAAAATAAAGCGTCGCAAAATAATGTCACTTGTCTTTGAACATATCCATTTTAACATTATTTTAAATTTATTATTGTAGAAAAACTGATAATAAGAGCGCTATTTGACTCCAAAAATCTATGACGTCACCTGCCTGTATTTCATACAAAATCCCATAGAAACTGATTGTTTTGACGTTTAGAAAAAAGAAGCTGATTTGACTTGTTGGAAAGTAGCGTATTATAGGGTGTCTGTCTGCTTCCTGCATATCAAATTTTATAAATTTGAAATGCAGAAAGCTACGCGTGTAGAAAATAACAAACATGCACACACACACACACACACACACACACACTCACAAACTGTCACGTTTATAATATTAGTGTGATAAGTGTTATAAACGCTTATACTCTAGTTGGATTTTTTATATAAAAAGCGAATAATTTGTTATTCTTTTAGTTTCAGTTCTAGTTCTTATTTAGTTACAATTTTATTAAGTACCTACAGTTTTATTTTAACTTAATTATTATTTTTTCTATTAAATATTATACTACTGGCTTTATGAAAAGTTACATTTATCGGTATAAATCTTTTTAAATATTAAACCCTGTAAGTGAGTAAATATTATTCAAAAACTAGTAGCTCTGTGAGCTGTAGACCATTTTCCACCTCCTCAGTTCCCCGACCCCGACAAACACGTTGCGTCTTTTCTGACAGAACATTTATTATATAATAATATGCGTTCACCTTCGGGATAATTTTGAACACCTTTGTAATGGCTGAATTGGGTATTTTCTTAAGCCAAGCATAAATTATTTTGTACAGATAACAAAATAAATCGTCGCAAAATAATGTCACTTGTCTTTGAAAGTATTCGTTTTAACGTGAATTTAAATTTATTATTGCAGAAAAACTGATAATAAGAACGCTATCATACTATCACGTCGTTATCCCTAATGGGGCAGACAGAGCATTTTGGGTCTTGCGGTTCTATGCAGAGCCAGGGCCGCAAGACCCAAAAGCCACTTTTCGCGTCATGGTGGGCGAGAAGATGGAAAAGCAATCAATACAGTGATGGGTTGCTAGCCGCATCGCCTGTTAACATGATTTGCATTTTTGCCCATTCCCTCGATCGGCTTTTACGATCTGCGTGGGAAGAGAAGCAGCTGGTACATTCTAAGTTTTTTTGAAGTGAAAACTTCTTTAGCGGCGTTGTGCACTTTTTTTGGAATGGGTAAAAAATTAAAAAAATTAACCTCGCGTCAGGACACGTGGCCTGATCAAAAATTCGTAAGACGGCGCAGGGCGCTTGCGCGAATATTCGTGTGTGTTTATGTTACAGCGTGCTACGCGCATCCATGGATGGTGACAGCTGATGGCTAGACCGTCTGTGTAGTGGCCATACTGCTGTGTATTTGAAAATGATTTTGTTGAAAATGAATTTGGTCATGCTTGTGACATTTGTGACAGACTGTGGTTCAGAAAAGATTTAAAATAATTTATACTGATAATTGAAGCAATTCGTGCAAAATTATTCCCTAACCATTCCAAAATATCAAAAATGCACAACGTTAATATTCAAGTTTTCACTTCTGCCGGCACTCCCAGAGTGCAACCCGTCGTTTTTTTTTATTTCTCCCAGACCAGCATGGGAGTATGGGAGTATAAGAACGCTAATTGACTCCAAAAAACTGTGACGTCATCTGCCTGTATTTCATACAAAATCTAATAGAAACTGTTTGTTTTGACGTTTAGAAAAAAGTATCTGATTTGACTTGTTGGAAAATAGCGTATTATTTAAGCTTTCAACCATGGCTCTGCTACTTGAATCGTAATGTACTGCCGACAAGTACTAGTGGGGGTGACCTAGTATGTCCATATAAACAGCTATTTCTATTACCCAATGTAATTGCGGTTAAAAAATCCTTTTTTGTATAATTAGACGATTTTTCTTCGATATTCAAGCAATAATTGGTCCCAATGAATTTTTTTTTGTTTCATATTTCATGTATGTAAGTGCCCAAAACTGGGGTTAAATTTACATGGTGCCTTAAGGCATCTGACAAAGCTTGACGACTGCCATACAATAATGATAGCCAGGACCAAAATACACGAGCTTTCGGTTCGAGGAAAGATCGAAAAAAACGGTGTCACTTCACAGAAAAAAAAGAATTTTTAATTCAAGAAAACTGATTTTCTTGGTATATTTGCTATACTTAAGTAATTTTTACTTAAACTTAGTAATATTTATTTCAACCAAAAACTTGAAGCCGTTAAAAGAAAACTGCGGTTTTATTTGAATTTAAATAATATATTTTTTTAGTTTACAAAAATATTTTCAACTAAAGGAAGATCAAATTCTAAAGTCAAGAAGACAGTATTTTCTTAAACTAACTCAAAAAAATGCTAAGATTAATAACTTAAGGATTTTAAATTAATGAAATATTTTCTTGACCAATCGTTTTTATTCGACAATGAATTATTTTCTTGAATTGAAAATTTTTTTACTCAAATTGAGTAGAGTAGTAAACATATTTGATTACCCAAACTGAAGTTCCTTGTTTTATATTAAAAGATATTTGTAATTTGTTTAAAGAAATACATTTCCTTTTTTTAAGGTAACTTCTTTGAACTAAAAGTTAATTTACTTCAGTAGAAAAATATTTTTCTTGACTTTTGAGTTTGAGCGTGTCAAAACCTGCCTATTTGGTCTGTCTGTGCTCCGCGCCGCGTCCGTCCCATCTTTCAAAGCTTTGAGTTGTTTTATAGTTAGGAAAGTGGTTGTTTTATTACATACGTATTACTACAGTTCGTACCTACATTATTCTTAGTGGTAAGTAGAGTTTTTATTATAATTCCGTGTAGAGAAAAACACGCGCTGAAGACCCGGCGTCAGTGTTAAAGTCAAGTTATTTCGGAATTATAATAAAAACTCTACTTACCAGTAAGAATAATGTAGGTACGTTATAAAACTGTAGTAATACGTACGTAATAAAACAACCACTTACCTAACTATAAAACAACTATAAAAAAATTAATCAAAAGAGCTTTGAATTAAGAATCATTTACTTAAAGGAAACATTTTTTAATTGCTTCATCCAAAATACAATGTTTCTTCTAAACAACAAATCAAAAGAGCTTTCGTTTGAGATGTTGATTTTCTTAAATCTATGAAACATGTTTGTCTTGACGGAAAACTTATTTTCTTCTTTCAAGTAACACTTATCTTCTTTTGAAAAATGCATTCAAAAGAATCTCTTAGCTATATCCAAGAAAATATTAGTTTCAGTATATATGAGTAAACCATATTCTTGGTTGAATGCAATTTGCTTTCTATTAAGTATTTTTGTCTTATTTTAAGAAGGTCTTTTTTTCTGTGTTGTGGTCACCCATCCAAGTGTGGAAAATGCCCTGGGTTGCTCAACATGCGGACTGCCGAGCTTTTCTATAGGAAAGTTAGGCCAATGGCCGGACTCTGACATTCCCGAAAGTACATATATTGTTATGTGTCGACCGCAAATTTACACCTCGTATATTACAGTGCCCTGAAGGGATCTTTACTGAATTTAGAGCTAATTATATAAGTGGTATTTAAATACCAGAGGTAGTCCATTTAATACGAAGTAGGTGTGTTTAAACTATTTATAGTTGGTCCGCCGGGAACCAATGGCAACAGTGTTTACGACTGTATCTGAGGCTGTAGGTACCAAATTATAGATTGAATGCGTGTGATTTATAAATGCGATAAATTAAGCATTGCTTTATTACGTCATAAATAGTATGCCTACATACAAAGTCGCTTACCACCGTCTAGCCCTCCATGTATGAATGTTGTGTGTGTGTGTGAATACAAGGGAAAGGACATAATTAAATCGAACCATGGGCTGCACTATAGTACAATTAAATTAAAACAACAGTAAAAATAAAAATAAATGGCAAATCCATACAAAAGTGTGCAGCCGCTCGGGCAATTCGTATGGGAATGTCCCATATTTTTTTGGTTTTTTAACTTCATATGTATGTCCCTTCCGCGTTGTATATTACACTAAGATCTTATTTTTTTTTAATTTTGAGGAAAATATAATAAATACTGTCTCTGCCTACCCCTGTGGGAAACAGGCGTAATAATATATAGATATGTATGTATAAAAAACACCTTTGAGAAGCTGGGGCGGGCTGCTAGAATAGTATATTCACATTTTGATGATGATGATGATGATGATCTGTCCGACCGATTTCGGCCATGGCGACCCCTTCGACTCCTATCCATTGATTTGGCGCTCGTGCGCTCGAAGATGGCTAACGTAGCCTATCTTTGCGGCAAAACACCGTGCAAAATGTGGACACGTAAGTACACCGTCCACATAATGATATATTATGGCGGCTGGTGGACGGGCCTTTATATGGTCGCGTTTAGAATCGAGATCAGTTTTACGCTGATCCTCGAACTCGCGTACTTGGCTGTCCACAATCCGACGCCATTCTGGCCGCTGTGCTGCTAAACGTTCCCATTGCGAGGGCTCTATGTTACATCTCTTCATGTGGCGTTTTTGGACGTCCTTGTACCGGAGTAGTTGTCCGCCATGCTTTCGCTTGCCTTCCTCCAGTTCAGAGAAGAAGATACGCTTCGCCACTCGCTCCTCCGCCATCCGTGATACGTGACCGCACCAACGAAGCTGACGACGCATTAAATAAGCTTCAATGCCACCAACATTAGCACGTCGCAGGACTTCGGTATTTCGTACTCTATCAGACCATTTGATCTTCATGATCGTACGAAGGCATCTTAGGTGGAATCGATCTAGAGCACGAATGTGTCGCCGGTATACACACCACGTCTCAGATGAGTATAGGAGGTTCGGCAGAACAATTGCCATATATACAGAAATTTTTGTGGCTAACTTAAGGTCATGTGAGCAGAACACCTTGGAATACAGCTTGCCAAATGCTGCAGCTGCCGCACCGACCCTGCTATTGATCTCAGCATCAAGATCACACTTGGATGTTATCGTGCTCCCCAGATAACGAAACTTGTCCACTTGCTTCAGCACATTCTCACCAAGATTTATGGACAGTGTCTCATGACCGTGAGTGTCCAGGGACATCACCTCCGTCTTATTGACGCTGATTTTCAGGCCGAACTTACGACAGGCTTGGTGAAAAACGGACATCAGCTGTTGCAGGCCGTCTGGGGATTCTGCTAAGAAGCACAAATCATCAGCATACATGATCTCAGTGATCAGTGCATGCGAGACTTTGGTGCGAGCCTTAAGTCGAGCCAAATTGAAAAGGCTGCCGTCTGCGCGGAAGCGGATGCGAAGTCCTTCGGGAATAGTTTGTAAGACTTCTCTAACCACCACTGCAAAGTATAAGGCGAACAAAGTAGGTGCAAGGATGCATCCTTGCTTCACCCCACAGGAGTCTAAGTAGTCTTACAAACTTTTCCGTGCATCCAAGCTTTCCTAACACCAACTATAACGCTTCAGGCGGCACGCTATCGAAAGCCTTCTCCAGGTCAACAAAGCAGAGGTACAACTTTTGACCTTGTTCTCTGCTCTTTTCGTGCAGTTGACGCACAGAGAAGATCGCTTCGCACGTGCCTCGGTCCGGTCGGAAACCGAACTGAGTTTCGGACAGGATCTTTTCAGCTAAGTTCTTCAAGCGGTTTAAGAGAATTCTGGCAAAGACCTTTCCAGGGACCGATAAGAGCGAAATTCCACGATAGGAGTTGCAGTCCGAGCGGTCACCTTTATTTTTATAGAGGGCACTAATACGCGATGCCTTAAATGTATCTGGTACTCGCTCCTCCTCCCACATACGTATAAATAGTTCCCACACTAACGTGTGCAGCTCCTCTCCACCGTACTTGATCAGCTCTCCCGGTATAAGGTCAATACCAGCCGCCTTATTATTTTTTTGCTGTCTAATAGCAGCAAAAACTTCGTCGCGCAAAAGAGGCTCGTCCAGCTCCGAAGCAGGAGGGAGTTGAGGCAGTAAACTGATGCTTTGCAGATCAGCTGATCGATCCACATTCAGCAGTGTATTGAAGTGCTCCGCCCAGCGCTTTAGTACATCCTCCCTACTCGTCAAGAGACACCTACCGTCTGAAGACCTTAAAGGAACCTTTGCATGGTAGGATGTACCTGTCAGCCTACGTACCTCACTGTAAAATTCCCCTAGCTGGTTTGTATCAGAGAGCCATTGCATGTGACAAGCTTTGTCATGCCACCACTTGTCTTTAATTTTTCGGGACATCTTGCGCAATTCAAGGTCACTAGCTTTGACCTCCGCAACGCTTCCACTTCGCCTTCTGTGCTGTCGCAGAAGATTTCTGTGTTTGTCAAGCGCTGCCCGTAGAACACCGTCATTTTCATCAAACCAGTCTTCATTGCGACGGTATTTTTTGCCCAGTGCAGTTGAAGCTGTATCTATGATACGGGATGACAAAGTTTCCCAGGCAGCACTAACGTCACCTACTTCTTTTACTGGCAACAGCTCTTCAGACAACGCTTCCACATATTTCACCTTGACCTCGTGATCCTTCAGCTTCTCCACGTTTAAAGATGCATGCTTTTTTATTGGAGATCTACGAGAGTGTCGGAGGCGGAGTCGCAGCTTAGTGACAATCAGCCGATGGTCAGACCAACAGTGTGCAAAACGCATAGCGCGGGTAATTTGCACTTGGCTAAAATCTCTTTGCCTCACGATAGCATAGTCGATCAAATGCCAGTGCTTGGATCTTGGGTGCATCCATGTTGTCTTGTACTTGGCAGCAAGCCTAAACATAGTGTTCGTAATTGCCAGACCGTATTGAGTACAAAGACTGAGCAGTAACTGACCGTTGTCGTTCATGTTACCGACTCCATGTCTACCCAGAACTGCACGCCAAGCCTCATAGTCCCGACCAACCCTGGCATTGAAATCGCCCAGCAATAGTACCTGCTCTTTGGCGTTTATGTTATCAAGGCAAAGAGACACTTCCTCATAAAATTTGTCCTTAATGTCATCAGGTTTATCTAACGTTGGTGCATAAACACTGATGATATTAAGGTACTTGTCTTTGTCCAGGTGAAGACGCAGTGTGGTAACGCGGTCCGAGATATGTACAGGGTACTCCTGTAAACTTTTCACTAAATGATTTTTGATGGCGAATCCTACGCCTGATTGCCGAGTGTCGGAGGCAGCGGTACCTTTCCAAAAGAAAGTGTAACCTCCACCTACTTCCACCAATTCTCCTTCATCGGCGAGATGTGTTTCGCTGATAGCAGCCACATCCACGCCATACCGATGAAGTTCCCGAGCTACAACGGCGGTCTTGCGTTCAGGGCAAGCATTGCCATCTCGATCTAGAAGCGTTCTCACGTTCCACGCACCAAATGTCATTACAGATGATATTTTTTTATTTATTTTGTACTTTCGACCACGATTTGAGTGATGCGATAGCAGCCGCGGTTACTACCATCTACTAAGTAGGGACGAGCATTTTTTCAGGGCACCTTTTCTAGCCCCCTCCCCGGCTGAGCGAGGAAAGCAGTGCCTTCCTAAATAGGGCTGCTCTGTCATCCCGGGTGCTGCCGAGCCCGCACTGTCGTCCCAAGCGTGCAGTGCAGAAACGACCACAGCATGTACTCACACTCCCGGGACCGCCTGTGTGCAGATATCAGACAAAGCCTAGCTTGCATCACACTAGACTTCTCTACCTCTATCCATCGCCACAGGACTTTCGTGAAAACGGAGTCCATTAACGGAAGCGGTCAAATACGCAGGATATATTAAGGTGCGCAAACGTTCGCGCTGACGCAGGCGCACACACTCGTCCTTTCCCACCTTGGATCAGTGGAACGGGAACCGCTACGACTGAGGAAGGGTCGGATGTTGTGTCTGGCCGACGGTGACTATACGCCCTCCACCGTCGCCCTAAGCCATCCACCTTGCCTTGCTGACTCGCCGAGTCCGCCAGATCACAGTACATATCTGTTTGTGCTGCCATTCTCTCCGAATCAGACTTTGTTCACATTTTATATATAGTATGGACATATTTAAAAACGAACCAAATTTTAAAGTATATAGGTGTGTTAGAATAGTCCGTATGTTAAATATATTTAAAAGTAGATAGGTGTATTAGTATGCATGTAAAATTTAAATTTTCCAAAAAAAAGGTATAAAAATATAACAAACTTACCTAAGTACCTAACTACTTATAAATAACAAAAAACTAATGTTTTGAAGTTTTCATCATTGCTTTCTCCGGAATGTAATATGAAAATGTGCAGAACTGTGTGAATAAAAATATTCTTATAATTTCGGCATCTTTCAGACGAAGGGGACGCGAGATGACCTCAATTAACCCGGAATCAATAAAACTCGCAATGAGCATCCTCCCACCCGATGTCCTTCATATAGGGTTGACAAATAGATATATACCCCAAGGAACTACGCTTCTTTTTGGAAAACCCGAAACGGTAAGCGATGTATAGTATAACCGTATTTTTAAAACATTCAAAAGTTTCAGTGAATTAAGTACTGTGTAATTTGTAATGTATTATCTGTTTACTTTATATGGAACTAGTTGTGCCCGTGGGCTTCGCTCCCCGTGGTAATTTCGGGATAAAAACTATTCTATGTCCTTCCCTGGGTATCAAACTATATCCAAATTAAATACGAAACGTGGATGATGTGTTTTTAGATCATTACAACTCATTTCTTTCTACTACTTAAACGACATGTAATGTGATAAAATCAACCTCTGTGAGACTATAGATTTTGTTGATATTTAACTCTAATCAGAAATTTTATAAAAAGGTTTTTTATTTTCCAGAACCAATTTTTCTTGGTATTTTCATCGAGCAAAACTAGGTCGCCCAGATACTGATATTTAAATAAGTTAACAATTTATTAAAATTCCATTATAAGTAGATTCTAACTGAACTGAAACTTTCAAAAGAATTTATGAAAGTTTCGGGGCGGATCGAGAATTTAAGAGTTATAACAGCAAATTAATTTGACAACAATGTCTGAGTTTCGTTTGAATAATTTGTTTATAACAGAATGAAATATGAATATATATAGTATATTTCTATATAACAGACGATCTGGGTCGAAGACAAAGAGTAAATTTACTTTCTTCTTCTTCTTCTTCCTCGCCTTTTCCCTATTTGGGGTCGGCTCTGTATGTCAACTCCCTCCATAACCTTCTATCCTGTGCCATCTCTGTACTGACCCCCCGTTTCCCCATATCCGATCTTTCGCATTCTTCCCACGTCTTTCTCGGCCTTCCTCTTCCTCTATACCCGTCAACTTTCAAGTCGATCATTTTTTTGTAAATTTACTTTCATTCAATAAAAATAAAAATGTCAACCTTTTTTGACCACGAATCCAACAGCATGCGTAAAAGCAGGCATGGTTTTCAGGACAAAAGTATCGAAGAAAAAATATTCTTTTTCACATAAAGTCTACTAAATCCAAGATGTAACTTGGTATGCAATGCATATATATAGTTTAAGACTCAGGGAACGGCAATAGAACTTCCACTTCACGGAAATAGAATAATTTTTAACCCAAATTCCGCGGGCACAGCTAGTCTTACATATTTTACATGTTTAGTTAAAACGTCTACAAGGCTGGTACCTGTATAGTAAAACTTTCATTGAAATCAGTTGATCCATTGATATATGCCATTGGACAGACACCCCTAGCGCCGCCAGCCGGCCTCGTTTTATTAAGCCATACTTAGATATTATGACGCTCAGTGACGTAGCGGCGCGACAAACCTTTCCGCAAGACAACTTTCGAGCAAATTATAAGATTTGTTAGATCTATACCACACAAAGAACATCAATTATATAATTATAACGTAGGTCTTTCCAAGTCATAGATATTACAATGTGACGTAGCGGCGCGACAAAGCCTTCCATATGAAAACTTCCGAGCAAATTTCAATGTCTGTAGATGCCATAAGGAGTGAAAACCGATTATAATGTTCGATAGGTAAAGTTTTTCTTGAACAGCTAGATATACCTACATATACTTATATGTAAACAGGTTTCTTGTAGGCACATAATTTCACATAATGAGAATATGTTTTGTTACTACAATTATGTTTGATATATTACAAGAGAGTAATTAATAAAATTTGTTTAACTTTATATGTAAAGTTCTATGATTGATGCGCACCTGAAGGTAACTGTCACGAGAGGCTTCAAGTGTCTAACAAATTGCTATTACAGATAAAAATAAATAAAAAGTTGTACTGTTTCCTCATAAACTTTCAATGTAGGAATGGATGAAATATTATTCAACGTGGAAGGGACATACCCGTAATAAATCAAACTACGGGCTAGATCACTATATAGTATTTTATACCATTCCCCCTTTAAAAAGTTTATTTTATTCACTGTTTTCAGTAAATAAAATGCAATTTTTATCACTATTTTTGTGTTTGAATTCAGAACAATTAGGCCTCGTGTCCACCCGATTTGCGCCGTGACACGGCAATACCTAGAGGCTTCATACGTGATATGACTGATCGAACGGCGCACACTGGATACGTGGACACGAGGCCTCACTTTTAATTTTAGTAATTGTTTCAATTTTCATGTGGTTTTGGTTAATGTTACCTTCCTTTATCTTTACGAAATTTATATTTTCGCTTGAATCTTTCTTTTTCTCGTAGTCATGGTATAAAGTATAGTATGCAACTCTTGAATAAAACGGATTTATATTGAGGGCCATGAATCACTCACCCCGCTCAGGATTCTAACATTTGAATCACTTGCGTACATGAATCACTCCCTGCGGTCGTGATTCAATCGTTAGAACCCTTCACTTGTTCTAGATTCATCTTTGGCCCTTGAATTAAATTGCATAATATACTATTTTTTTCAGAGATCATTTATTTATTTTAATAACAATCAAAAAACAAAATTTAATTTTGGCATAACCATACAAGTGCGTAGCCGCCCGGGCAATTTGTATGGAAAAGTCGATTTTTTTTGTTGTTTTTGACTGCTATTTTTATTACATTATACTTAAATGATCTAGTATAGTCCGTGGTTCGATTTACTATGGGTATGTCCCTTCCAATTTGTATTTAGGTAAGGTACATCTATGTGTTATAAGACCTACAGAAAGCAGTTTATAATAAGTATAATAATCTCGACAGGCAGCTTGTTGCGAGCTTTTGGTGAGTACGACACCACACTACGGACCCGAGTGCTCCAGAGATTTGATCATAGCCTTCGTCACCGACGCGTCTTGATCGGTCAGGGTGGAGCTAAGAGGACTCGCTGCTCTGCAATTCCTTAATTGGCTGTGCAGAGAGGAGTCGTTAGAACTGTTGCTACAGAAACGCCGCGAGTAACCTCGGAGAAAGCGCAGCACACCTCTCGACACTTCTTAGTTGCTTGCACCAGTGTTGCCCTTTTACTTGCATTAATGGTCAGCTCGTTTGACGGGCAATACTATAGTCCAGTATCAATCCCCCCTTACCCTACTCTATATCCCATTTTATATTTTAATTTCGTCGCAAATGATCCTTATTTGTTAAAAGGTCTGTATCTTTAATTAGTACTTATATTCAAGAATGGAGTTTGGCGGGAGCACCACATAACAACTTCTCAAAAGGGCCTTTACGTGTTGGATCTGTATCCCCCCATGCAAGCCTCCCAAAGGACGGGGGTAAAAAGACCCGTGAATCCAAAGAAGATACTATAACAAGGCCAGGTTGGACCTTTTGCCCTAAAAAGGTTATTTACTCATCAAAAGGTCATTAGGACCACAGAGTAATTAGGACTAAAACTACACAGCTTTCGACAGTAGCCACGCGATCTGTTTCTTTCTTCTGGCGAGGAATAAAGTCTGGACCGTATCCAAAAAACTTATTTACCTATTGGTCGCCACCTCACCCGCTCTAATGGTCGATACTCGTCTAGTGAGTTTGTTGTTTACAAGCAAACAAACATCTCTCGTTTATTTTAATATATTGATCAAAACATTATTAGTACAAAGATAAACAATCTAAAAATATACAGCCTTCGCTTCGGCTGTAGTGAACTCATGACACGAACAGTTTCCTTCATCCGATGCGGAATAAGGTCACGGCTGCTTTGCATTCCGCAGCCTTCTGGATCATTTGTTTTGTTTAGCGATTGTTCTCAACAAGAGATTATATTCGATTCAGTACTTTGAAGGAATATTAATTCTATGCAACCTCCACATAGCTAAGTACGATTAAATTATTTTGTCAAAACTAAAAATTCAAAAACCGACTTCACTACTACAAACTACACAATCGATCGCGTTGAATTGATGACCTCCTTTTTTGGAAGTCGGTTAAAATGATTATACTTACGAAAGAAAAATCTAGGTTTTTTTAAGTATCGAACGATTTAGATCAAACCTGTTTTGCGCGGATATATTACGGCTAAAACCCGAAATGCGGCTACGCCTAGGTTAAGCCGGCTAGAACTAGGTGCAGCCGGTCTCAGATGGCTACACTTAGGTGTATCCTACTTATCTTTGGCTAAAACGAGGTTTAGCCTTCATCATCCCGGCTAGAGCTAGGTGCAGCCGATCGCAGGTAAGGGACTGTAGAATCGGATTCCATGAAATAAATTATTACTATTATTTTAATTCCCATTTTCTTTACTCATCATTTGTTTTACCAATTTAATACTTTTCTAATAAATTTTTCCACATCATATTTATGGTAGGTACCTAAGAAGCAAGCAAGAACGCTGGCTGCTCTAGCTAAGAGGTACTTAAAGATTTCTTTTCGATAGAAGATTGTGCACTCAATTCTATAAGTCCAAGCTATTCAACAATTTGATTTAATTTTAGAAATAGTGTCACACATGTTGATACTTTTTAGGTAAGTACCTTTATTTTATAGACGACGATAGAATCCTATGTCCTACTTTTCCTACTAATATTATAAATGCGAAAGTGAGTTTTTATATTTGTTTGTTTGTTTGCAACCACTTCACGCTTCAACCACTGAACCCATTTAGATGAAATTTGATATAGATATAGTTTGATACCCACGGGTACAGCTAGTAAATAATAAAAATGCAACGTGCTGAAAAATCTCCAAGGAATATTTTCGTCTTTAAAATCTGACTCCCTCATTAGAAGTCCTGTCAGACAGTAAACGTCTAAAAGGTCAACAGCCCTTCTCAACCTTGTTCTGAAGCTTTGGAAATAACAAAAAAAAGTTATTGAAATATCAGGTAAATATTTATCAAGTGCTATTTGGTTTCGATAACTTTGTGTTCAGCAATACTATACGATGTTAAGCCAAGTGTATGTCGGGCCACGCGCAGTGTAGGGTTCAGTAGTTGCTAATGTCATCTTTAAGTTCACGGGATTAAAGACATCTAAAAAACTAATTTTCTATTGAATTTGTACAAAATTTTAGTTTCCCGAGTAAATTTTATGAGTTGGTTGCCTTTAACTCTTTATTTTGTACACCCTACTAAGCCCGTTTAGTAAAAAGAGGAGAAGATACATTTTACTCTTGACAAAAACTTGTACTATGAAACCAAATATTTTAGAAACGGATCTCCAAATCAAAAAATGACGTAAATATAATATGGTCACAATATTATTGAGTTATTCAACGATACCTTACACGATAGGTTACTCGATAAAAAAAAAACTCTCACTATACCTAAGTACAAGTGTGGGAGCTACCTACCCAAAGAAATGTTTTTATGCTTTTATTTTACTAAAACAAACTACAAGCTTTTGTTGTACTTAGGCAAGTTAACAATACATCCCATGTGCCTTGCAAGTTAATTAAAAACTTGTAAGAATATCTGTACCTATCTCCCTATTCGGTTCGGTAGATGACTGAATCTAAAACAAATTATTCGGTACACAGTTAATAAAATAAAACGTCACAAAATAAATAATAACACTTTTCATTATTCATACAACACAATACAATACAAATACTCTTTATTGCACTATAAACAAAAGGAAATACAAAAAACAGAAAAAAATGAATAAGACAGAATTATGATACAAAAGCGGACTTATCGCATAGCAATCTCTTCCAGTCAACTTTTGGGAGAAGCAAATATTTAAGAGATAGGCGATGCAGTATGTCAGATTTACTGTAAATAGAATACAAAATAGAACCTGACACAATATATATAAATACATACAGATACTTCTTTTCCATTTTCAACATGATTTAAGATTTATTAATGTAGGAAAACTGATATTAACTCTCCAAAGAAGTATGACGCTACGGTTGTGATTTTCATACAAATCCAGGAATGTTAATTTGAACAACTCTCGTTTTGATAAAGTGTCTGATTTGACTTGCTGTCGTCTAGCGGATTGTAATTGGGATGTGGATTTGTGTTGAAGGTTTAATTAGAACCAGAAACTATTTTTAATCCTGGCCTATTTACATATACTTTTTCTATTGACTTTTGTTTGATATGTCTTATTCGAAGGTGTTCTTTTGTGCTAAATAAATCTGCTATATATATTTTAAACAAATGTGTTTAAATTAATATTTATATTAATTTGTGGATTGGATAAAAAAAATATTATTTTACTAAGTCTATGAACTAAATCTATCCAAAAACAAAGGACCCATATTTTTTCGCTTGGCAAAGTAGAGTATGGAGTAGCAAAATAAAAATTCACAAAGATACACTAAGCGTAACGTCATGCTAAATATAAATGCGCTGTATCATCTGTTAATCTGAGAAAATAATAAATACATGTACCATAATAGACAATAAAAACAAATTATCCACATCCGCATTGAAAAAAGAAAGAAAGAAAAGCTTTATTCGGCAATCAAAACCATTACAGCTTACCTATATAGATAAATACAATAAAACATTCAAATACGAATTGCCAGCCAGACCAGCTCAGCTATGTGCTAATAGCGATTTGCCACAGCGCTGATTTTTAGCTGGTGCCAAAACAAGTGGCATAAGATGGCTGACATAAAACAAAAAGAAAGTGCCATTGCTAGTCGTCAGGTTTGAGAGACACTGTTCATTCAAATTGCGTAGACAAAGATTAACTGCTTATAAACAAACGATAAGGCGACAGAAAATGTTTCGCCCAGCTAAGTCTATATACCTACTGTAAAAGTCGTTGACTGGATGAACCAATTGTTCTTCATTTAATAAGAAAAGATTACCTAATTATACATTTTGAGCTTAAATTTCACGTAAATATTGATCGAAAAGGATGTGCGAGCAGAGAGGTGAGTAGTTGTTGTTGTATCTTATACCTTTAAACGAGCAATTCTTGTATTATGTATGTATATATATATATTTATTTATAAATTTCTGTGATCTCGAAAACGGCTCTAACGATTTCGCTGAAAATTTGTATATGGGGCTTTTCGGGGGTAAACAATCGATCTAGATTAGTTTTATGTTTGGGAAAACGCGTGTTTTCGAGTTTTCATGCGTTTTTCTTTCCACGCAGAATATGGTCGCTAATTTCGTCGCGCCGCGACCGCCTTGATTTAGCTCAGTGGTTAAGGATAGCGAAAGCGCTAGAAAGAGTGTTACGGGTTCGAATCCCACTCGGTGACTTACTTTTGTTTTTTTTTTTATGTTAAGTTTATATTTTTTATTTTATTTTGCATTGTTTTAAGACAAGTTTAAAAAAAATTAGTTAATGTTTGAGATGTAACCGAGCAAAGCTCGGTCGCCCAGGTACTATATCTTTATTGTACATAAACATTACAAACATAGGAACAATAACTTATATATATATTATTATAGGAATATTATTGCGGGACCTTTAATTACTATTTAATAATAACATTCATAATTCATAATCCTACTATGAAAAGCCATAACAGAGTTGACATAACTTTAATTTGTATAATGTAAGTACAATTTAAAAATATATTCTTGAAGTATTATTTAGCATAATGATTAAAATCCATAATTTTAAAATGTATAACTAAAACTATCCCTGATATTTACAAAAGCACCTACCGTTTCCTAATAAACGTTTGTAGGTAGTTTTTTATGAATAAGTGCTATTGCTTTATAAAACATAAACACATTATACATACATAATACATACATAAGAACGTAAATTACTAAGTATCTTAATATATAAGGATGATATCAAACAATGACTCTGTAGCGGCGCGTGTGTATATATTTTTGGCCTTTGAGTGCCTTTGTGATTTGCCGTTAATGTTGATAATTAGTTGGTGAAATTAAAATGCAGTGATCTTTTTGAGAGTTGAATGATAAGTGTATTTCGATTTTTAAATTACAACGTCATGGATAAAAGGAAGTGGGAACAATTGTTGACCAATAGTACATGCGCAAATACGGAGTAGGCAGAGCCTCATTGGCTGCAACAGCTGACCGTTTGTCACGTGATGACGATGGGCGGATGGTTGTGGTGTTCTTCCGTCAGGGGGCTCTCCAGCAGTCGGGTTGCCATTAGCGTAAACATGCCCGCGGCCTTGAAAGCATCAGCTTTTAAAAAAGTCTTTATGCGTCTTCATTTTCTACGAGAGGACAAATCTTCACGTAAGGGCGTCTGATGATTCCTGAGGACGTCTGGATGTCAGCAACTCGGGAGATGCCGTCTTTTCCGGGTATGCTTTTGACGACTCGACCAAGTTGCCATTTTAAACGAGGAAGATTGTTGTCCTTTACTACGACCAATGTATTTGGTTGCAATTCAGCCGTGTTTTCCCTCCATTTTATGCGCGTCTGCAACTCGGAGATGTACTCCTTCGACCAGCGTGACCAGAACTGCTGCCTACACTGCTCCACCCGTTGGTAGCGATTGAGGCGATGCACGGGAGCGCCCTTGATGTCCTCAGCGTAAACGGGAGTGGTGAGAGGACGACCGATGAGGAAGTGTCCTGGACTTAGTGGCTGCAGGTCGTCTGGATCCGTAGATAGCGGTATCAGCGGACGGGAGTTGAGCGCTGCTTCTATCTGGCTGAGTACCGTAGTAAATTCCTCGAAAGTGAGGTGAGCATTGCCTATTACACGTCGCAGGTGATATTTGCACGATTTCACCCCGGCCTCCCATAATCCCCCAAAATGTGGCGTTTGAGGTACTATAAATGAAAATTTTATGGACTGACTGTGAGCGTATTCAATAATATCAGAACTACATTGAGAAAGAAACTGAGCAAAATCATTACGAAGACCTACGAAATTACGACCGTTGTCTGAAAATATTTCGGACGGTTTACCTCTTCGCGATATGAAGCGCTTAAGAGCAAGTAGATAAGCGTCAGTAGTGAGGTCACTAACTAATTCCAAATGGATCGCACGCGTAGCAAAACAAATAAATAGACAAATGTAACTTTTGACTAACTGGGCACCTCTGCCCTTACGGTTGAGAATGAAAACAGGACCTGCAAAATCACACCCAACTCGAAAAAAGGGAAAACTAGACGTAGTTACACGTTCCTTGGGAAGATTACCCATAAATGGGTTTAGCGTCTCTCCTCTTAAGCGCGTACATATAACGCATTGATGAGACACTTTGCGAGCTAAGTTTCTGCCAGACAAAGGCCACCAAATTTCGCGTATACGATAAAGGAGTGCCTGTGGGCCTGAGTGCAAAGATTGGATGTGCTCATATCTAAATAATAAAATAGTGAAGTGGTGTTTACTACATAAGAGTATAGGGTGTTTTTTACAGTAGTCAAAATCGGGAGAATTCTTTATTCTGCCACCAACGCGTATTACATGGTTATCATCCGTAAATAAACTTAAACTAGCGAGCTTGTGTTTTGATTTGAGACCCTTTCCGTTATGTAGCAAATTGTAGGTATCTTTGAAAGACTCTCGTTGTGATAACTTTGCGAGTGTGTTGCCTGCATTCCGGAGCTCATTGACAGTGATCGCGCAAGACAGCTTACCTGTTTTGTTACGCGCATTATGAATAAAACGAAGTAAATAAGCTGTAGAACGTAAAATGCGATTGTATTGCGAAAACCTATGAAATGGAAATAATGACACCTTTTCACTGTCATTAATTTTTACTACTAATGAATTAACTGAGTTTGGTTTTAGTTTTAGCTCAGGTAACTCGGACGGAGAAATATTATTTGAGTTATGATTAGCATTATTAATAAATTCTGCTCTTTGTAAAAAATCGGGTCCGTTCCACCACAGGCTTGATGAAGAAAGGTCCTCAAGACTGACACCTCGCGAGACCAGGTCTGCTGGATTATCCTTCCCGCTCACGTGACGCCATGTAAATTCACTCGTCAGATCGTGTATCTCAACGACGCGATTTTGTACGAAGGTTTTGAGTAAAGAAGGTGACATGCGGAGCCAGCCTAAAACGATTGTGGAATCCGTCCAAAATATTACGTCATCGATCGTACGAGTCAGTGAAGCGCGGACCTTATCATAAAGCCTAGCACCTAGTAAAGATGCTGTCAGTTCTAAGCGTGGGATACTGACAGGGGAAATCGGGGAAACTTTTCCCTTCGAGATAAGAAGGCGTATGACTACCTGGTTTTCGCGTATTGTACGCACATATATACATGCACCATATGCAGTTTGTGAGGTGTCTGTAAAAACATGTAATTCCGTCTTTGTGGGATTGAATTGAAAGGCATGACGCGGTACAGTTATATTGAATAGATAAGACAGACTATCGAGAAACCGGTTCCATTCTCGCACGATATCAGCTGGGAGCGGGTCGTCCCATTGCAATTTTAATAGCCAAAGTCTCTGTAACAGCACTTTACCTATCATGACAAATGGACTTAATAAACCCAATGGGTCAAAAATTTGCGAAACAACTGACAAAATTAAGCGCTTAGTAATGGGTTTGTTATCTCTTTGATTATGGACAAGCGTATTAAAATTAAAATGGTCAGTGGCATTACAAAAACCCAAACCTAATGTGCGACATTGGCTTTGTTCGCCTAGATTTAAATCTTTGAAAGTACTAGCTGAGTCTAAGGAGTCACATGAGTCAGCATCAATTGGAAAATTAAATTTCCATTTGTGCAATGGAAAACATGCTGACTTCAACAATGCCACTGCGCCTTTACAATTATTTAATAACACCTCTTTGTCATCATCAGAGGTCAAAAGGTCATCCACGTAAAAGTCGTCTCGAACAAGCCTTTGGACTTTAATGTCAGAGCATTCGGCTGCTAGCTGTTTTAGGCATCTAACGCTAAGATAAGCTGAGGAAGCTTGGCCGTAGGTTACAGTGTTTAGGCGATAAAACTGGAGAGGCTGAGATGGATCCTCACGCCAGATGATGAGCTGGAGGTCGCGTTGAGAAGGTGTGACTAATACCTGCCTATACATTTTTTCGCAATCTGAAATAGCGGTGTACCTAAACTGCCTAAAGCGTAACAGTATGGCGAGTAAATCACCTTGTATAGGGGGTCCTACCATCTCAAGGTCGTTTAAAGACTTAGAACTACTAGTTTTTGCGCTTGCGTCGAACACAACACGTAGTTTTGTCGTTGTGCTATGTTCGCGAAACACTCCATGGTGTGGAGTGAAATAGTGAATTTTTGAAGGTTCGCTAACTTGAGTCATGTGACCTAGCTCGACATATTCTCGCATGAAATTAATATATAATTTTTTATAACTATCAGGTGCGCGTGATAACCTGTTTTCTAGTGCAAGGAACCGACGTTTTGCTTGGGGAAGTGATTCACCCAAAACCTCAGGTGATTCTTTGAGAGGAATGTAAACAATAAATCTGCCCTCACTATTGCGAATAGTAGTGGTAGCAAATAAATGCTCACATGCCCGCTCTTCATCTGTAAGCGTATCAAGAGGTTTAGGTAACTCCTCGAGCTCCCAGAACTTACGTAATTGTAGGTCAATAGACTGTGAAAAGTTACATTGAACCTGTCCATTTTTGCGCGTATTGTGATGGATGGGTCCCGAAATAATCCAGCCTAGTTTGGTATTTTGAAGGAACGGACCGTTTGGTAAGCGCATCTTGCCATCGACTAACAAGTCCCAAAACTTATCAGCACCTATCAAAATATCAATTTTTTGACAACCTAGAAAATCTGAATTTGCCAACTGTACATGGTCAGGAATCCTGAACTGCGCGCTTTGTTCATGTATAGCTGGTAGTGTAGAAGTTATTTCTTGCAAAACGTAACACTTAATGCGCATCGAGTAGGTACTTAGGCGTGATTTAATTCTAATATCGCAAGTTTGCGTCGACTGTGATACTGAATTACCTACTCCCCGTATCTCAGTAGTGGACTGTATTAATTGAATGTCTAAAAGTTTGCAGAGTGATTGCGTAATAAAACAGCTTTGGCTACCACTGTCGAGTAAAGCGCATACCGTATGATATTTATTGTATTTATCTCGGATCTCGACTAGTGCAGTAGACAAAAGGACTGGTGCACTACCGCACTGTGTACTTGTGTGAGTGTTCGTATGGATGTTGCTAACTGGATTGTCAACTTGTTTTTTATGAACGATTTGCGATTGAGTGGGGCAATGCGACGGTGCATCTTCCGAGGCTACCTGTAGTTGGGCAGTATGGATCGCGTGGGAACTTGCGTTACAAATAGAAGTGTTATGCGTATTAGGATGAATTAGTGTGTTGTGCTTTAGGTTGCATTGCCTACACGGACCAAACCTACAGTCATTGACGACATGTCCGGAACGCAAGCAATTCTCACACAACTTGTGATCGCTTACGAATTTTATTTTAGATTGTAAATCTGAGTTTAAAAATTGTGTGCACGAATAAATTGGATGCTTACCCTTGCACATCAAGCAAGCTTTGTGTGAGAATCGCTCAGAGGGCAGTGTCTTATTTGAAGAAACGTTGCACTGTGATAAGTGGGATTTAGTGTGTGTATTTGACTTTTTGAGATCAAAATTGCTCGTACTATCTTTGGTATGCGAAAGTGCTAATGTTTCTAACAAATCAGACCTGTCCTTGAGAAATTGCAACAACTGATCGACCTTCAATTTGACCTTCACATCAGAGTTAGACAATAGCGTGCCTTTATGCTGCTCCCACTCGCGTTCAGTAGTTTTATCTAATTTAGTGACTACAATGTATATGAGCAGCGTATCCCAATATTCCGTAGGTTCACCTAGGGTTTTTAGGCAGCGTAGGTTATTAATAATAGTGTCAATGAGTTTGCGCAAAAGTGAAGGTGACTCTCTAGTCAGTGCTTGTATCGAAAACAATGCTTTGACGTGACTTTGCACCAATAACCTAGCGTTATCGTACCTATTTAGTAAAAGTTCCCATGCAACCGCGTAGTTGGCAGAAGAAAGTTTAATCCCACTTATGACTAATTCGGCACTGCCTGTTAGCGAAGATTTTAAATAGTGGAACTTTTGGATGTCGCTAATTTCAGTGGAATTGTGCACTAGTGAAGTAAATGTGTCCCTGTAGGACAACCAAGTTTCCAGTGACGAGCCATCATACGATTTTAACGAAATGGTAGGTAATTTTACAGATGACTGTTTGCTAGAACAAGTGCCGTGATTGCATGATTTGGATTCGTTAGTAACCTCACTTTCATTGAGAATAGATTCAGCTCGAGCTAGTGTACTATAGTAGCTATCCTCGAACTGCTGACGCTGATCTAATTGCTCATCAATATGACTATCAAAAACATTCTCCTCAATTTTAGATTGAATATTATCGAATTCAGAGAACAAACGATCTGTGCCTTTTATGCGTAATTTTAAATCTATTTTCGATTGCGAATCTGAGGTCGTAACACTAACGGTTTCTAGGTAATTTGAAAATTTGGTAAGCCTACCCTTTATGATACCCCGTTTTTTAATCAGATCACGAATGATTTGCTCAGTTTTTTCATCAGAAGAATATCTAAAGGGGGACCTATCACGAGATTTAGGAACATTTTCAGTATCAGACATTAAGGGCATTTTGGCGGATTATGAGAAGACGAGGTACTTACGTGCGAATATCGTATGCTGGTCAGGACAGCTTGTGCTAGCAGCGGCACACGGCTGTAACAGACCCTGGGTAATAAGCAACACTCACCACACTCACTGGAATTCACTCGGCACTCTGAAGATCTGGAGATCCGTAGGTGCTGGTTTTAGATTTGGTGATGAAGGACCAAGTTATGTAGCGGCGCGTGTGTATATATTTTTGGCCTTTGAGTGCCTTTGTGATTTGCCGTTAATGTTGATAATTAGTTGGTGAAATTAAAATGCAGTGATCTTTTTGAGAGTTGAATGATAAGTGTATTTCGATTTTTAAATTACAACGTCATGGATAAAAGGAAGTGGGAACAATTGTTGACCAATAGTACATGCGCAAATACGGAGTAGGCAGAGCCTCATTGGCTGCAACAGCTGACCGTTTGTCACGTGATGACGATGGGCGGATGGTTGTGGTGTTCTTCCGTCAGGGGGCTCTCCAGCAGTCGGGTTGCCATTAGCGTAAACAGACTCTTTTCTTGTGCTTAGCTTCATCCAAATCCGTTCAGAAGGTAGATAGAATCAGAGAGTTATATACTGAAGCTTAAAAATATAACTAATAAATAATGAATATATGTTTATAGAAAAAGCGAAGAAAGCCTTTGCCCAGCACTGGGACAGAAATGGCTCGTTATAATAATGAAATAATATACTAAGAGACATTTCACCCAGATTTAGCTAGCCCCAAAGTGAGTTTTCAAACTTGTGTCAGGGGATAGTAACTCAACGATACTATAATATTAGAGGGTAAATCGAAATAATTTAGAAGGACTCGAAAATCCCTTCATCATTATCTGTACCTACTCGTACGTACTTCATTAATCAATACGATTGATTACGATAAATCTGATGAGGTACAAATGATATTATTATTTTCTTAAGATGTCGCATGTTGTATTAAAGACAAGCCCTAATCTAACTAGTTTTTTCATTGTCCAATTACAAAATAATGCATGCAATTAAGGTAGCAATTCCTAAACATATGTTTATTATTAAGTATGTCCAGATATGATTTGCACGTCAGTTTATTATTTATATTTTATTTTATTATACACAATTATTAATTTTCATTGTGGATTACATGATACCAATTTCCAGCGACTCACTTTATTTAACGACAAATTAATTTATTAAGTGTTCAATTAATTTTAGTCAATAACTACTATGTTAATCTGTGTTGACAAATGGCTGTCACTACGGCAGTGGTTTCTTTATGAATCAATGCCTCCAACATGGGTTATGGTTCAGTGCCTTTCTATCAAATACCCCTGTACATAAATATTAGAATAACCGTCGTTATTTTGTATTTACATGTAAAAAGTACTTCTAAATTGCAATGTTTAAGCGTTTCCAATAATAAAATGCTGGCTTTTAGTAAGTAAATGCACAAGGTTTTAGAGATTTATTTCTAACGCAAGCGCCATCTACAGATTTCTTTACCAAACCTCACCCCCTTTGTCACTGAGCCGATGGTAATTAATTTTGTGTCAATCGATTCATGTCGAGTGACTGACATCATGTGGAAGAGTCTATTATTGTACCAAGTAACCTACCTATAAGTATATTCATATTAAACGTCTTATAAATGGAAGATCTATACAGAACCTCCGAGTTAGGAACAATATGTTTTTGAATATGTAACGCGTTAGAGCTTCTGGTCCTTTAAGGCGACAACGCAAAGTTATAAAGACAACCTTCCGATGTGTCTCAAGTGTAAGCTCGAAAGTATCCTGCCTGACCATTCTTTTACATATACGTATAGCGTAGGTAAAGACTTGATCTCTGACCGAAAAGCAGAAGTCCAGAAGGTATCCTAGCAAACGGAGCGCAGCACACTAGCTATATTCTTATTTTAAAACGCAGACTAATTTCGTTACTAGGCTTAAACCATTTATAGTGTTGACATTTTAAGATGAGACAGTGGCATCTAGATGTCTACTTAATTTGGCCGAATAATGGTTTAAACCAAGTGATAAAGTTAGTCTGCGTTTTATAATAAGACGGTGAGTAGTTTAGGCATTTTGCTTCTTACACATTTTAAAAATTAGGCACTCTGATCATGAAGCAACTGATAGAGTACACAACAGAGATCTGTGCTCTAAGACTGGAGGTCAGTGTTATCAGCCATTTTGAGGGATTTTAGGATTGGGCGGGGCATGTGTGCTGCATGCATCCGGAGGGATGTACCACAAGAACAATATTGGGTGCTAGAAGGGCGCAGGAGTAGAGAAAGACTACAGAGAAGATGGCAAGACAATATCAACAATAAAAAGGATTGACAGCAAACTGTTATGGGCAGACAAAACAGTGGAAAAAGGAAGGAAAGACTTTTGCCCAGCAGTGGATTCCCCCAGTGGTGCTACTTAATAATTATTCTAGAAATCTATATATATATAAAAGAAAGTCGTGTTTGTTACAACACTTATAACTCGAGAACGGCTGGACCGATTGCCATGGTTTTTGGTTTGTTGGATTTGTTTCCGTCCCGAATAGCAGAATACATCTTAAAAACAACGACATTCATTGATTGTTAGGCGGTACGAAGTTCGCCGGGTCAGCTAGTAAAATATATTTTTTTTTTCCTATACAAAGATTTCCCATGCAAACGCTTGATTTTCCTAGCACTACAAACAAATACCAGTAGGCAGTGAGTATGTGCCCATATAAAGTATTGAAACATATGTATAAAATTTCTCCATCTTTGCTAAACTTTGTAAGACACTTATTTTTTTTTATATGTATATAAATATTTTATTTTTAAAGAAATGCATTTGATGCCAGTGAAAATATTGCACGAAAAACAATATAAAGCATTCCGAAACGGATATACCTACAAAAGCTTCCCGGAATATTGGCTGGTGCCTGATATTGCTTTTGGATGCAACAGTGAATTTCAAGTGAGACACGTGTATTATATCGATATCGATGTCAAATCAATTGAAATAATTCCATGCTACGATGTATAAACGACATAATTGTATACCTAACCTACATCATTATCACACCATTCTCACAGGGTAGGCAGAAACAGACATAAATAAATATAAATAAATAAATATATAGGGACAAATTACACTGATTGAGCTAGCCCCAAAGTAAGTTCGAGACTTGTGTTATGGGATACTAACTCAAAGATACTATATTTTATAACAAATATATATATAGATAAACATCCAAGACCCAGGACAATTTGAAAAAGGCCATTTTCCAACTTGCCCTGACCGGGAATCGAACCCGGGACCTCTGGGTGGCGGACTAGCATGGTGACCACTACGCCACGGAGGTCGTCGATGCCAATGTAAATAAGACATTTTATCTATTTAAGGAAACTGTTTGTTTTTCGTATGTGTAAGTGGCTTACACTGGTGTCAGATTTTGCAAAAGGCATCTAACATAGCTGTTATACAATGATGACAGCCGGGACCAAAGGCTTATACGTGCCTTCCGAAGCAAGGAGGAGCTCAAGAAATTTGTATGTTACTTGTGGTCACCCATGCAAGCGCGGTCCACGCTCGGTGCCGCTTTACTTGCGAAATCGCTGGTAATGCGCACTCCCGCCGGGCCACCGAGCTAAGGAAACTAATTTCAATTCTAGTTACTGTAAACATCCCGTCTTACTGACACGTATCTCGTATCGATATCGATGTCAAATCATTATCGCAATCCATGTTACGATGTGTGAACGACATAATTATATACCTACATTATTATCACGCCTTTCCCACAGGGTAGGCAGAAACAGACATGCATACGGGTGGATCCTACAAATTGATTTAATTTGATGCATTTTTTATCTTCCACAGGAATTTCTCTCTAATATCAAGCTTTTGGCATACATTCTATAGTATACATTACTAACAACTTTTTACAAGTAGTTGGACCTTGTTATCCGTTATAGATTTTGAGTAAAAAAATTTTTTATGTAAATTATCGTGAACGTGATGACGTCTAAAGGAGCGTAATGACATTTATACGTGTTGGTCTTATTTTCTTCATAAGAATTAGTTATACTAAATAAAAGACAAAGTAACATCAGTACTTGGTTTATTACTTAATATTACAATTAAGATTGAGTAATCAGAATAACATTTTTTTTTGTATTAGTCTCATCAGGAGATCACCAAGTTAAATGAAAAATAAACAAATAAAGTTCTAAATTTCAACCTTGACTTATTTTTTTACCCAATCAAGAATAATTCAAACTTACAATATACAGTACAAATATACTTACTAAATAACCTTTGTTTGTACCATTAAATATATTTAATATCTTTTTTACATTTTGTCTGTCTATACACGGTGACTTTTTATTGGTTCTGAAGCCGAAGGCCACATCATAGGCATCGTTAGTGAGACCTAATTAGCAGGTCAAAATAAAAATTCAGAAACAAAAAATGTTGACTTAAACTCGAAAGTAAAATTGTGAGGTCAATTAGTAATACCGCCGCCATACAACGCCCGCCGGCTGGCCGGGGTCATCGACATTACGCAGTAGGCGGCCGGCGTATAACTACGTGGTCTCGATCGAAAATCATTTACGCAACTTTTTTATCTTATGACATACAGAAATTTGTATTACGTATATGGATAGAGGAATTTATTTACTATGCGACATTTTTTTTTCCAAAACCAATGAAAAGTCAGCGTGTATGTATGTTTTTTCACCCATCACGCAAAAACTATATTTATGGCAGATTTTTATGATATTTGGGATGTTGGTAGCTAAATGATGAGGTCAACATTTAATATGCAATTTATTAAAGAGAAATATCTGATTCCTAAGGAAATATACGAAATACGTCACAAGAACGATGTCGCGGACGCAGCTAGTATATACAGTACACATGAGTATGAAAAAATCTTGTTTGTTTAATAGTAAATAGTCTACGAATAACAAGAACTTATATTATCACACAATATTTTGTCATTACGTTCACGATAATGTCATTACAAAATATCTAATTTTAACGTAATAAGAATATATTGTGTGTGTAAAGAGTAAAACTACACACAATTATCGTTGACCACCAGGGTCTATCATATGCATAAATCCGAATTTATTTACGGTTGATCCTTTTGAAATTACACGCACTTTGCTGAATGACGCAAAGGTGTGACAAAACACTGCGAACGAAACTTGGTCGACGAAATAGCAATAAGACACGTCTTTCTCCCACTGACTACGGGCGGTAAATGAACGCCGGCCGGCGGGTGGGTGGATCCTACAAAATTGGTTCTCACCAATCTACCGTCGATTTTCATATGAAATTTTCGTTTTTCTAAATTAATTTTTATTGCATATTGTGTGAATTGGTTTATATTATCAAGGTAAGAAAGTCTTACTTGTGTTTTATTTGCATTTAAAAAAATAAATTAAAAAAACTACCCAAAACGTCATTCAGACGTTTGAAGCCAAGCGGTCTCCTTGGCAACATAAAATAACAAAAAAAAAACTATAAGAAAGAGAAAATAATAAAAAAAAATACTTTAAATAGATGAATGTCTCATTCATTTTTTTGACATGATAATATATAAAAATTAATATTTAAGAAAATAAATGAGTTCAAAGTTTTGTCACTGTAAACCCGTCATTCAGTTCACGATGACAATTCGACATTTAAACGTCTCCAATTTATGTTTGATCGTGTCAAAACGCGTCTAAACCCCATGGAACACCCGCCCACCGGCCGGCGATCATTTGCCGCCCGTAGTCAGTGGGAGAAAGACGTGTCTTTTTGCTATTTCGTCGACCAAGTTTCGTTCGCAGTGTTTTGTCACACCTTTGCGTCATTCAGCAAAGTGCGTGTAATTTCAAAAGGATCAACCGTAAATAAATTCGAATTTATGCATATGGTAGACCCTGGTGGTCAACGATAATTGTGTGTAGTTTTACTCTTTACACACACAATATATTCTTATTACGTTAAAATTAGATATTTTGTAATGACATTATCGTGAACGTAATGACAAATTCTTGTTAATCGTAGACTATTTACTAATAAACAAACAAGATTTTTTCATACTCATGTGTACTGTATATACTAGCTGCGCCCGCGACATCGTTCGTGTGACGTATTTCGTATATTTCCTTAGGAATCAGATAATTATCTTCAATAAATTGCATATTAAATGTAGACCTCATCATTTAGCTACCAACATCCCAAATATCATAAAAATCTGCCATAAATGTAGTTTTTGCGTGATGGGTGAAAAAACATACATATAGACAGACAAAATGTAAAAAAGATATTAAATATATTTAATGGTACAAACAAAGGTTATTTAGTATATTTGTACTGTATATTGTAAGTTTGAATTATTCTTGATTGGGTAAAAAAATAAGTCAGGGTTGAAATTTAGAACTTTATTTGTTTATTTTTCATTTAACTTGGTGATCTCCTGATAAGACTAATACAAAAAAAAATGTTATTCTGATTACTCAATTTTAATTGTAATATTAAGTAATAAACCAAGTACTGATGTTACTTTGTCTTTTATTTAGTATAACTAATTCTTATGAAGAAAATAAGACCAACACGTATAAATGTCATTACGCTCCTTTAGACGTCATTACGTTCACGACAATTTACATACATTTTTTTATTACTCAAAATCTATAACGGATAACAAGGTCCAACTACTTGTAAAAAGTTGTTAGTAAGTTATACTATAGAATGTATGCCAAAAGCTTGATATTAGAGAGAAATTCCTGTGGAAGATAAAAAATGCATCAAATTAAATCAATTTGTAGGATCCACCCGGGTGTTCCATGGGGTTTCGACGCATCTCGACACGAGCAAACATGAACTGGAGACGTTCAAATGTCGAATTGTCATCGTGAACTGAATGACGGGTTTACAGTGACAAAACTTTGAACTCATTTATTTTCTTAAATATTAATTTTTATATATTATCATGTCAAAAAAATGAATGAGACATTCATCTATTAAAAGTATTTTTTTTTATTATTTTCTCTTTCTTATAGTTTTTTTTTTTGTTATTATATGTTGCCAAGGAGACCGCTTGGCTTCAAACGTCTGAATGACGTTTTGCGTAGTTTTTTTAATTTATTTTTTTAAATGCAAATAAAACACAAGTAAGACTTTCTTACCTTGATAATATAAACCAATTCACATAATATGCAATAAAAATTAATTTAGAAAAACGAAAATTTCATATGAAAATCGACGGTAGATTGGTGAGAACCAATTTTGTAGGATCCACCCACATACCAAATAAAGCAAGACATTTTTATCTTATATAGATATTTAAAGAAACTGACTTCAATTCTAGAGCCTGAAAACATCATGTCTCACTGACACGTGAATCGTATCGATTATCGATGTTAAATCAACTGTCTCAATCGCATGTTACGATGTATGAACGTCATACGTATACCTACATTATTATCACGCACGCGTTTCCCACAGGGTATGTAGAAACAGATAAAGTACATACATACCAAATAAAATAAGAAAGACATTTAATATAGGTATTTAAAGAAACTGACTTTAATTCTAACGACTGTAAACACCACATTTAAAGTCACAGGATAATACGCAATTTGCCTTTTTTTGGATAAAATATCCTTAAAAAATTTAATAACTGTACTGATTCCCTTTTGCATAAAAACAAATCAAATAGGTATAAACAAAAAAAATATAATTGAGAACCTCCTTGTTTATAAAGTCAGTTTAAAAAAAAATACGTAGATACAAAATATTCGCGTCAAATTGCTTGATACCAACCTGATACGAACGTACATTTTGGATGCATCACTGAATTCTACACCAGAGGCGGAAGTTAAATAAAAAGGTTTATTCTATAAAACAGTTTTACGCTTTTTCGCCGTAGTTTGTAAAAACAAGACAAACGTAACAGGTATTCAGGTACCTACAAAGTTATTTATTTACTTATCTACTCACGTTGAGATCCGCCTTTCTAAGTGTGAGATAGTGCGTGGGTTGTCAGGATGTTGATCAACCTTCAAAGGAGACAACCTACTGAACCGAAATATGGGTTAGAAAAACATGTGCCAGAGGAAAAATATGTGATAAATAAAGGTAAACTACATATTTACTGACATGTTACGATTAGATAGGCCCTATTTCTTAATCTGGATGCATAGCTGGAGCGCATTGCATGTGATTGTATCAAGCGTTATTTTGAGTTACCTATCTAAAATTTTTAATTACTTTGTAAAAGTTTTTGTGGTATGGCTGGAATGGCTGTGGTAGTAAGAATAAGCATAGGTAGTATAAGTAAGTAAATACGTGTAGGTAAGTGACAAAAAAAAAACAAACATGAAAGGATTTTATGAATAAAGATTTTTGTTATAAAATTTAAATTTCTACCTTTTATATATTTTATTACATTGCTGGTTACGACTACGACTGCGTTAATTATAGAACGTGACTTACGTGACTAACTTAAAATCCCTTTGAAAATTATTGCCGAAGTTAACTCAAGGTTCCGTATAAATTCCAAATCAAAATCTATTTATTGTCTTGGTTGAGTTTCATAGTTCATCGAACTTTATATATGTACCTAAGGTTACGTCGATCCAAGCAAATTAAACACTACAAAGGTCCTTACGTTACGTAAATCAAATCAAGACATCGCCTCAAAAATGTTTTACCGTCTTGTGATTTTAGGGATGTGGGCTGGGTAAAAAGTATATTATTTTATTTAGTCCGTCAACTAGATTATCCAAAAATAAAGGACCCGTATTTTTCGTTTAGCAAAGTAGTAAAGATTGACCAAGTGGGGGTTTATTTTACGTCATCTTTGGTTTAAAAATCAAGCTGATCGTGACGAAATTTAAATGCACTGTATCTTAGTCATTATTTGCTAATCAGTGAAAAGGATACTGCCTCCGTGGTGTAGTGGTTAGAGCGTTCGGCTCATACCCGGAGGTCGCGGGTTCGATTTCCGGCGGGGGCAACGACTTTGTGCTGTTGTCCTAGTTTGGTAAGAACATTGTAGGCTGATCACCTGATTGTCTGATAAGTAAGATGATCCGTGCTTCGGAGGGCAGGTTAAGCCGTCGGTCCCGGTCACTGACTTTAACATTGGTCGTTACCTAAAACCATGTCAGAGGCCTTTAGGGCGGTTTAAAAACTCTGACACTAGTATTAGTCACTAACACACACGATAAGAAGAAGTGAAAAGGAAAATTGCGTATACCAAACTTTTTAATAATGTATGTATTGAGCCAAAACATTTTTTTGTCCACATCCCTAACGTAGGTACATCGAGATGTCATTCTGAGTGGGGGCTTGTGACATCATCGCCCTGAAAAAATCGTACGAGACTGTGATGTCATCTAGAATTTAATAATAATGTATATTGATTACGAAATGATTACTTGATTGATAGTGAAAAGTATGTGTACAATATTTTTTTAACACTCTACACTCTTGATGAGCTTATTTTATATTCAACTTTAAAAATTGAATTAAGTGGCTCACTTATTAAGTAATCCTATTATTAATAAGGAAACCTTGTCATCCACGTGAGTATCTATAGCTCATTATGTCATTACATTTCAGATCGTTGTCTACCATAAAACTTGCGACAGACACTACCCATACTTCAGCCTCTCTATAACTTTATTACTTCTTTCTCGTTTTATCTCTGTGAATATTTCGTATAATTTTGCTCTAAGTTTGTTCTATCATCCTTACGTAAGTTTACTTCGAGCCGTTTACTTTTTCGTTGAAACATGAACTATGTATTGATGCATATATTAAATATAGTGTTTAAATAAGTGTAACTCATGTTAACATATAATCATAGATACTTAGAAATATCCATAAAAAACAAATGTTTTTCTAAACGATTCTTTAGTAGTTTGTATACATGAAGTTAGAGGGTGTAAATGATGCCTTAGACAACGCTGTGACAGTGGCAACCTACTAAAGGAAAAATATTTTTTCTAATAAATAAATAATTTATTTTGAGCTTTCGACACGAGAAGAAGAATTAGTTTGCCGCGAACTGTGAATTCGCTAACCCCACATCTCTGTAACCCTTTGATAAATTAGGCAGCCCTTATAGATTCGCTGTGTCTACGTCCTCGGTTCTATTCAGTGACTAAAAGTACTAGAAAACTGTAATTGCATAAGCATGTATATTAATCATGCCCACAGTGGTAAAATAAAATCATAAAAGAAAATCTGGACTAACCCACCGTATTGTTTTTTGACTGGGAGAGAACGCTCCTAGCGTTAAGTCCGCCAATTGTAAACAATTTTAATTGTGGATCAATAAAGTTTTAATAAGTAAATAAATAAATTGTTGAATAGGTCTTTTGAAAAATATTTTCGAGCTTGTGAACACCATTTTTGGTTTTAGGGATCTGTTTTTGCAAATTTTTGTTAGAGTCAAGTATATCACCGTCCCTCCATCTGCTAAATGGTTGTATATGGATGTACGTAAAAACACCACGGCAGTAGGTAGTTATCGGCATAACGAAGTTCAAAGGTCAGCAGCTACTTATATATTATATAGAGCTAAATATACTTATAGCACAGAGTACGTACTACGCACAGTGTACGTACACGTACAAATAGGGTCCTCAAATTAAAAAGTTATAAAGTTATAAAGGCGACCAACATATAAAATGTACTCAGGAAACAAAAAAAAAAAACACAAATTTGGGTAAACTACGAGTCTGCATTCGTACGAAACTACGGAATCCTACACTGCACGTGGCCCGACACGCACTTGGCCGGTTATTTAACATTCAATAAAATATTGACAATTTCCTCAATATTTTTCCTCCAATATTGTCTTATTTTGAGGTTTAATTCCCAGAGAATTATTTATGAGGTAAAAGGAAAATATCTATTTGGGATGCTTTTATCATTGATATAAGAATATTTATTTTTTATAAGCGTGCAGTATCCCATATTTATGAATAATATTTACGTTTAAATATAAAACTTTCTACTACGCAGAAAATATAAAGAAATGATGTGTTCCATATCCTTATTTTCTTTTAATTTTGTAAAATCTTTTTGAAACAAAGTTCCTTTTCGTACGGAACGGACTTGGCGGATGAGGGCTAGGCGAGAAAACTGTGAGATTGTGTCCGTCACTTTTTTGTAACGAACTTTTTTAGGGGCTGGAATATTTTGGGGGTTTTTTAGGGGCTCCAATTTTTGTAACTACGTTTTAACCGAGTGTTCCACGACTCTAAGTATTTCTTTTAGCTACAGTTCCTTTAGGCAATATCGAATATAAAAAAATCTTATGCCATTAAGGTATTTAATCTGGAACGTGGTGGTAAGCAGATATAAATAGTTCTACTAAAATCTGTCGTTCCTTTGGGAACATATGCACCTCAAAATGGATCAAAAAAACTACTACTAAGTTAGTACTTTAAACCGTCACACACAGTCCCGATTTCTTCTACGAAAAATATCATCGATAGATTCTGTCACAGTTTAATCACGGAGCAAAACTCTAAATTCAAATACGAGAAGAATACTGGGAACAATCAACAATCGATCTTAGTAGTTCCTTTAGTATCTTTGAAAGAACTACAGAGATAAAATAGGCACAGAAGTTCCTTCAAACACTAACCACTTCTTAGAACAAACGAAATTAACGGGTCTACCTTAGACCAAGGATCAAACCGATTTGTGGGTTTTATGAATTCAGAAGCATTTTTTTATCGCTACCTACTTCCAATTGGTCATTTTGAAAATCCATTGGCCTATGACTATGCCTGCCCATCGCCATATAAACATAATTATTTCTCATCCTTGTCACTAGATGGCGCTTTATGGTAATAATCAAAACATTAAAATCTTTTATTCCTTTTATTTAAATAAAGTACTACACAAATTAATTAAATAAATTAAAGGACATGCAAAAAATATTTTTAAAGTTTGACACTTTTTTTGCTAGTGATAAGTGCTGCCATCTCTGTGTGCCTATCCGCAACTCCAGTATTGCCTACTTACAGGAACTCCAATAGTTTCTGAAAACTGAGGCGTTTTCTTTAAAAAATAATTGGCCAAGTGCGTGTCGGGCCACGCGCAGTGTAGGGTTTCATAGTTGTAAATGCCAAGTTTGAGTTAACACCACTAAAAACGTCTAAAACGTCTAAGTATCTATTGAATTTGTATAAAATTTTCCTTTTCGAGTAGTACATTTTATAAGTTGATCGCCTATAACTTTTTAATTTGTTAACCCTACTTAGCTCTGATAGTTTTCCTGATAGATGGGGGGGACACGTGACTTTAACAAAAACATTCACTTTAAACCTAAATATTCCAGACACGGATCCCTAAATCGAAAAATTATGTTTCCAAGCTCGCAATATTTTTGAAAGACCTATTCAACGATACTCCACACAATGTGTTTGTAGAGAAAAAAAATATTGACTTCCTCTTTAATTGTATGGCTGCTACCCTAAAAAAAAAATATTTCCATATTTTATTTTACGACTTTTTTGCCATGATTGATATACATATCCATGCCAAATTACAGCTTTCTAGTACTTATAGTTTCTGAGTAGGACCGCGGACGGACAGACAGACAGACATGGCGAAACTATAAGGGTTCCTTGTTTACTACGGAACCCTAAAAATTAGTTCCTTCACGTGATATAGATGCCACAGCAATCACAAATAGATCTGTCAATTTCTAATTCATATAAAAATTTTATGGTGAGAGTTTGTCTTTGAAATATTTATTAATTTTTGTTAAAAAAGATTCTAAATATTTAAAAATTCTAATTATTTTTCTAAATAAAATTTGTTTCTAAATATGTATTTTTAAAATAAATTAATAGTAAAATACAAGATTACATTGAACCAAACGGCCTCTTTCATTTTTGACAGAACGATTTAAAACTATTATGCGCCATCTATTGACAATGTTTTTAACCTCATTTTTTTTCACTGGAAAACGCCTCAGATGAATCTACTTACATGGGGCGATCCAATGGACTTCCGGCTGTCGTTGTTGCTGCCCTGCCTGGAGAAGGAAGGTGCGTGGACGCTCAATGGTGACCCAGGCTCGGAGTCTGTCTTCCCTTCGTTACTGCTGTTGCCACCATCCTGTGAATTTATATGTTTGAATTTAAGTTAAATACCCTATATTTAAACAAACTAGTTTTAGTAAATGAATATATACTTAACTTTTTGTATTTATTGACCGTTTCAAAACATACCGTTTCGTACCTATAGGTGTTACCGAACCTGGTTTCAGCACGACCGATGATGTCTTAAAAAAATCAATACAACTATACTTATACGTACTTCATAAGTTGATGGATTCTTTGGAATGGCTGCTGTAGTCATTTGTATTATTTAACGGAAACCTATAAATAAGTTCAAACCGACTTTGGACATACTATATACATACATGCTTAGAATAGACCTAGATTTTCTACCTTAATATCTATGATAACAAAACTTAACTAAAAAAAGACAGTTATTTTTATGTGATTTCTATATGTATTTATTAAAAAACATTTAATCGTTGAGTTGGTATCCCATATTACAAGTTTAAACTTACTTTGGGGTTAGCTCAATCAGTGTTATTTGACAAAAAAGAAAGATTTCGTTGAGTTCCTCGATATACTTCTAAGGTGCAACTGACCAGTTTTAGCAATATCGTGAAAGCTAGTCTATTACTATACTCCATTTGGTTAGGTATTTAAATAAATGTAAACAATCTTGACTTGTCTTTTTATTGAAATATACACTTTATAAATCAATACCTTTGCAAATTACAAAGTAATTATGTAAAATATAATTTATAACATAATTACTTTGTAATTAGCAAAATTATTGATTTATAAAGTGTATATTTCAATAAAAAGACATGTCAAGATTGTTTACATTTATTTAAATACCTAACCAAATGGAGTATAAGTATGTAACAATACTAATACAACATGCCAAACTTGTGAGGAGTCCATTATGATATTAATATCACCCTGTTACGTTTGTATGCAAAGTTTCGGTTTCGCCAACAGGAAGGTGGGCGGTTGTATCAACACTCTGTTTACTGGCCGTATTATTGCGAGTTTTATATAATACATAATATATTTTATGTTTGTTTACCTAAACACTCATGTTATTATTTTCTTACATTTCAATAATTTGACTTGACCAGGGTCGCTGGCAAGCGCTGGATGCAGGCCGCTCTTGATCGGTCATTTTGGAAATCTTTGGGTGAGGCCTTTGTCCAGCAGTGGCCGTTATGCGGCTGAAATGATGATGAATTAGACTTGAGTAATAAGTGTACTATTTACTTAAGTATGTTGACTTTGGACTGAAAAATGGAAGGCACGGTAGCTTTACAGAATAGAGCTTAGCTCTTTAGAAGTATAAATAAAATAAATAAATACGTAGGGACAAATCACACTGATTAAACTTGTTATGAGAGAACTTAAGGATACTATATTTTACAATAAACACATATATAAATAAAAACACCCAAGACCCAAGACAACTCGAAGAAGGCCATTTTTCCAACTTGCCCTGTCTGGGAATCGAACACAATACTTCCGGATTGGCGGTCTAGCACGTTGACCACGCCAGGGAGGCCGTCAAGAAGAAAACTGAGCTACTTATTGATAAAAATACGGTATTTAATTTTCCGCATTGTAAAATGCCGTCCGGCCCGGCCCTGTGCGAGTCGGTCGTTCTAAACGACAAAAGAATATAGGATTTACGAAATATGCCATCATCATCACGCGTATGGGTACTAATTTTTTTCTTTACTGTTTAAAATCAATCATTCATAAAATGTCATACTTTGTTATGTATCAAGTACCAAATAAGTTAAAAATAAAAATAATATTCTACAATTCTATAAATATTGTACTTATTACCTATACAAAAACCAAAACAAAAACAGAGCTCGTCATTTCATTCATAATTGATTTGCCTTCAACGGGATCCCTAATTAATCAATTATTTCTAGCGGATGCCTCATCTCTTCCACAGTATACGAAATATTAATATTTTCCTTCCATTGGGCTGCTTTTCTACTGAATAGTATTTCCATCAAAAATATACACGATATATTTAAATTATTTGATTAACTACTCACTTATATTTAATTTAGTTACTAGTTTTATATTAATAATTATAGTTTTAAAATCATTTTTGTAATATAAGTATGTCAGTTTGTGAAAATATTTTTATTTTATTTTATTTTTTATTTTTATTTTACCTTTATTGTACAAAATACAATTTGTATGGCACAATAGGCAGACTTAATGCTAAAAGCATTATCTAACAGCCAACCTTTGGGTGGTTAGAGAAGTTTAGGTGGGTGTAAAATAATGGGATGAATAACACAGGTAGTGGATTGAGTAGGTAATTCAAATAAATATTAAAATTATTACAACTACTGTACACTACTTACTAAAACAAATACATATTTGGTACATATAACCAAACAAAAAAAAATATATAACATATACGTATACTACTAGAAAAAGACATAAGTATTACTTAAACTACAGATGCAGCAATTTCACACTTATTCTTTATTATTAATAAAAATTACCCCGTGCACTTACAGTTTCCCAAAGTGTACACGTGAGTCAATAACTTAAATACTTAATACTAAGAGGATAAAAAACAATTGCAAATATTATTATTTTTTAAATTTGACTGCAAGCAAATGCTTTAACAGCGAAGTTTATAAACTAATACGACTAGTGGCTGTCATCACGGTATCAGGAAGTGCGTTCCAGAGTCTTACTGCCGTTACGGCGAAAGATTTAGAGAAATAACCAGTACGGTGGGTAGGAATTTCTAATGTCAAATTATTTAAAGAACGCAGGACTCTCTCATGAGTAGAACTAAATACTAGTAGTTCGCCACGAACTTAGACCTCGCGATTATATCTTCTACTACTAAGCAAAGCAAGCAAGCAATCCAATACACGACAATTGAACACAATTAACCGACTAAACAAATTAAAAAAAACTTTAAACAAGCAAGACAACAAAAAGTCATACGATTCTAGAAAAAATCAAGTCAATCTTGTAAACTTATGAAAAAATAACCATAGCGAGTTCTAAGAGTTTTAAAATTTTTGTTGGACATCTATTGTTTTTTTTGTGAACTATATGGTATTGAATGTACGCAAAAAAAATTTGTCAATTTTCTTCTTATTGGCCTTGTAACTCCGAATTCGCGGGTTTAATTCCCACGGGAGACATGTATTTCTAAGAAAGTTGTTCAGTAACCCGGACTGAATTCAATATTTTGTAAGAAGATTTTGTATTGTATATCCGTCACTGCTCAGTCAGCTAGACTTCGCGAGTCACCCTAAACCCGTTCAAGTATAACTTATAAAAAAGTTGTCCAGACAAAAAAGTTGCGTTTTTATAAAGGCATCAAAAAAGTCTAATGACATTTTTGAAAATATTTTGAAATGGCGGTTATATGACAGTTTAAAATTTTTCAACACCCATATTTCCGCCATTTTGAAAAAATTCAAAAAAATGGCTCGACAAAAAAATTCTATTTAGTTGCTGAGCCTGCTTACAAAATTTCATGAGAATCGGTTAAGAAATGCGACCTGTAGGCGAGAACAGACAGACACACAGACGGACAAAAGAATTTTTGGCTAATCTCGAAACTGAGACACTTCGCTCGCTTCGCTTGCTCGGTCAAAAAATATATTGATAGTTTAATGGTATACCTATTGAAATAATTTCGCAGTACAAAAACTAATATAGCACTAACTTACTGAGACCTGTTGTTACACATTAATATACTCGTTGAATAGTTTGCTTTGATGTAGTTGGCTGGAGGGGGATATTTCATATGACTTCAACCTCCACAAACAACTCATATCAAAATGTAGTTATTAGTTTATTAGCATTTCATTGAGGTCTGGTTGTATAAAATGTTACCCGCTCAAATCTCTAGGGTAATGTAATGAATTGTCACTATTTAACGGTACAAGATAGAAGAGACAAAATTGTACGTGTCATAATTTAACTTGTCTTTGCAATAGTAGTTGTGTGTGTATAGACATCAATATTTTCCCCTATAATCAAAAGGCAACTTTAATACTCAAAAGTGGTTTTCTCTAAAATGTAACATATATAAAACCTACTTAGACTCTGGGGGACGAAAAAACTATTTATTGCGTGTAAAGACCTTTAGTCCTGTTTTATTGTACCGGTCAGTATCCCGGCGATCCGGCAGGATGTATTTCAGTTAGGAGTCGCTCAATCAGGCTCAATACATCTCCCGAATTAAACCTAACTACTACTATGCAGATTTGTGAAGCATTTATAAAATATTCTCACCTGTAAAGACCGAGCGCGTTCTGTTTCGTTGAACCGCCCAATGGCTCGGCAGTCCGGCAGTATGTACCTGCTTTGGCAGGGACTTGAAGAACTAAGCTCAACACGTCTTGCATATGTCCCGAATATAAACCTAACTACTGGGCAGATTTTTGAAGCATTTATTGACCGAGCGAGCGAAGCGAGCGAAGCGTCTCAGTTTCGAGATTAGCCAAAAATTCTTTTGTCCGTCTGTCTGTCTGTCTGTCTGTTCTCGCCTACAGGTCGCATTTCTTAACCGATTCTCATGAAATTTTGTAAGCAGGTTCACCAACATAATAGATTTTTTTTGTCTAGCCAGTTTTTCGAATTTTTTCAAAATGGCGGAAATATGGGGGTTTAAAATTTTTAAACTGTCATATATCCGCCATTTTAAAATATTTTCAAAAATGTCATTAGACTTTTTTGTTGCCATTATGAAATCAATTTTATTTTACTTGAACAACTTTTTTGTGTGAACAACTTTTTTATACGTTATACTTAAACGGGTTTAGGGTGACTCGCGGAGTCTAGCTGACTAAGCCGTAACGGATATACAATACAAATCTTCTTACAAAATATACTGAAACTATTTAAGGGTAAATTCAGTCCGGGTTACTGGACAACTTTCTTAAAAATACATATCTCCCCTGGGGTCCACGAAGTAATTTCTCTGAATAACTATTATTATGGTTATTATTTTATGTTTTATAAGTAGTTCTATAAATTTTATCATATTTAACAGACTTTAAAATAAAAGGGTTTTGCTTATTTTACGATTAGTTTTATTTTCAGTTTTTGCTTATTTTGATTGATTGTTGGCTTGTTTATTAAATTTAGCAATTTTGTTGAGCGAACTTTCGTTCAATCGCTATCGCTGCTTGTCTGTGCTTCGGTAGTAGTATTAGTGATTATGCCACGAACTAACAAAAGATCAACAGCAACCAAAGCCCGCGAAGTCGCTTTACAAAGACAGTAAGAAACCAATGAGCAGCGGCATAGAGCCATGGCAATTCAAATAAACATTTAAACGAAAATCCATTAATAGTTTTCTGGTTTTTTCAACGAGCTGACTTTGTCATTTGAAAAATGATGGGCCATTTTACGGTGAAAGACTACTGGTACAGAACTGAATTTCAGCATCACGGTAGACCTCATATCCATGTGATGTATGGTAGGAAGGTGCTCCTGACATTTCAGAGTCAGATTGAAAGTCATTTGAAGAAATGTGTGTGATTGCCAACTATATTGGAAATTTGGTCACAACCATGAATCCGCATATCGGTAAACCTGCACCGATTATTTATCGAAATCAGGTACATTATTCTGAAATAATAATCGCGAGGTCTAAGTTCGTGGCGAACTACTAGTTAAATACTAGCTGGTGCCCGCGACTTCGTCTGCGTAGGATTATCACACAATACCTTTATACATGGTAGCCTATGTGTTATTCTGATGTATAGCTATATTATTGTAAAGTTTCATTAAAATTCATTCAGTAGTTTTAACGTGAAAGAGTAACAAACATCCATCCATCCATCCTTACTTACAAACTTTCGCGTTTATACTTAATAGTACCTGGGCGACCGAGCTTTGCTCGGTTATATTTGAAACATTAACTACATTATTTTAAACTTCGCTAAAAACAAAAAAAAAAATAGAAAATTATATATAAACTTGAACATATAAAAAAAAACAAAAGTTAGTCACCGAGTGGGATTCGAACCCGTAACACTCTTTCTGTCGGTCTGCGAAACCGCTGGGCCAGACGGATAGCGCCCGATAGGACAAAATTAGCGACCATATTTTGCGTGGAAAGAAAAACGCATGAAAACTTGAAAACACGCGTTTTCCAAAACATAAGACTAATCTAGATCGATCGTTTACCCCCGAAAACCCCCATATACCAAATTTCAGCGAAATCGATAGAGCCGTTTCCGAGATCACAGAAATTTATAAATAAATATATATATATATAAACAAGAATTGCTTGTTTAAAGGTATAAGATAAGTAGGATTAGTAGGATTCTCACCTGTAAAGACCGGGCCAGTTCTGTTTCGTTGAACCGCCCAGTGGCCCGGCGGTCTGGTAGGATGTACTTCGGCAGGGACTTGAAGAACCAGGCGCCCGACTTCTTCCACATCTCCCTGGTCTCCGCGCAGAGGTTGCACATGTACTGCTCTCTGGAACACATGGCAGATCTACTCCCATTGGTTTTATAGTCAAGGGTAAACAAGTAGTGACTACTAGAATAGAAAGGGGAGGTTTTAAGAAGCTAAATAAAATTATAGTAATTTGTAGCGGAACTACCGAAGTCGTATCGGTAGTTCTGCTACTCATCACTATATTTTTACATTCATCAGTAGATAGTGTTCTTTAAAATCGGGGGTTTTTTAATTTGCTAGCAAATAAACTTGTTTTAGGTACCTATTTTTAAGAACTTAATCAGTGAAGAGCTCCGAATGACTTACACCCTTGACCGCCGATCTGATTGTACCTAGAAATCACTGTTCATCGGTACAAAGAGAAAAATTTACGCCGCTTCCTTTGCTTACCGACAGCTCAGTTCGCCGAAAGAATTTTTAAAATAAAAATGCTTCACCGATACAATTAATTATCTGCAGATAAGGCGATTAGCTGAAATCTCTTCTGGGCGAATTGGTATTTTATTGATAGAACGCAAAGAAAGCAATAATATACTTGATACCGACAATAACACAAGGCCAGCTCCATTAGTGTAGATCATGATTAAAAATGGAAAATAAGTTAAAAGAAGTAAAACCCGACCGACCGAGTTATTTTTTTTTGTTTATGTTCGATTCGTAGTAATGCTCTGGAATTGTAACAATTATTCTAAAAAATAATGAATAAACAGGAATTTTATAATCTTTTTAAAAGTTTTTTGAAAATATTATTCGGTCAAGGGTAATTCTATAAGTCTCTTTAGCACGGGCAAAAGAAATGATAATGGAAAAAGGTTGGTAAACTTAGCTCTATCGAACAACTTTAAAATTATGAATAGCTTTTTCAAAAAATCTAAAGGAAAGAAATGGACCTGGATATCTTCAGATGCAAAAATTAAAAACGAGATAGACTTTATACTGACAAACAGGAAGCATTATGTTGCAGATGTAGATGCACTAAATCAATTCAACTTTAATACAAACCACCGCATGTTGAGAGCAAAAATTTGTATAAAAAAACCTAGGAATAAAAGAAAACGGATAAATCAATACTGTAAACTGGATCGTATCCCACAGCCACTCCCAGATGAATTGCTTAACCCACTCAGGAGAGAATTATCATCAAAAATATCAGAGATCACTGGTACACAAGAGAAATAAGATGCATTAGAAGCTCTGTTGACTGGCTTAAGTAAAGCGCTGAAACACTCAAAATCAAGAAAAGACAAAATAGGGCCCAAAGCTAGAGAACTAATAGAGAAAAGAAAGTCACTTTTAGCCGACCGGAAATTAAATAGGAAGCATATTGCAGAAATCAGCAAGAAGATAAATAAAGAGATTAGACAGTATAGGAAAGAAAAAAGGGTAGAAACAATTCAACATCATATAGAAAAAACAAGTGGAATTTAAAAAGCTCTAAAAGTATTAAAAGAAACCACTCCTTGGATAACAAACCTCAAGAGAAAAGGAAAACAAACAACCAACCGGAAACATATTAGAGATAGCAACAAAATTCTATAAAGAACTATATAGTGACTCAGATAGTACAACGGGCAAATATCCAATTGTTGAACAAAGCATACAGAAGGAGGAGGAGACTGTTCCACCAATAATGGTTGGTGAAGTAAGGAAAGCAATTTTATCACAAAAGAATGGTAAAGCTCCAGGTGACGACAAAATAACAAATGAAGTTCTAAAAGGAAGCATGGACGCCACTGTAGAAAACATTACCGACATATTTAACGAAATTCTAGTCAAAGAAGAGATTCCAAAACAGTGGTCTACATCAACAATCATATTACTACATAAAAAAGGAGACAAAGAAGAAATGAACAACTATAGACCAATCAGTTTAACGTCAAATCTCTACAAAATATTTTCCAAAATAATACTGAATCGCATTAGCAAAATCTTGGAAGAGAACCAAGCCAAGGAGCAGGCAGGATTTCGAAGTGATTTTTCAACATTGGACCACATACACACAATTAGACAGATTATAGAAAAAAGTAATGAGTATGGGAAACCATACTATTTGGCATTCATAGACTATAACAAAGCTTTTGACTCTCTGAAACATATACATATTTGGAAGGCCCTACAATCTCAAGGTGTTCATCCAAAATATATAAGAATAATCAAAGAAATATATAAAAACTCAACGGCCAAAGTACAGACAGAAAGAGTTGGGCCAGAATTTAATATAAAGAAGGGAGTCAGACAAGGCGATCCATTATCACCAAAATTGTTTTCTGCTGTTCTGGAACAGGTATTCAGGGGATTAAATTGGGAGGAATATGGCATTAACATTAATGGTGAAAAACTCAACCATCTTAGATTTGCTGATGACATCATTCTCTTAAGTGAAACACCAAAAATGCTTCAGGATATGCTTCAAGATCTAGCAGAGGCAAGTGAAAGGGTAGGGCTGACAATGAATACTACGAAAACTAAGCTGATGACCAATAGGCATCACCAGAACATCCAGGTTAATAACAGCGCAATTGACTATGTTGATCAATACACTTATCTCGGGCAAATAATTTCACCTGAAGACCAAACAAAAAAAGAAGTTGAAACAAGAATAGCAAATTCATGGAAAAGCTTCTGGTCGCTCAAAGAGATCATGAAAAACCCGCAGATACCAATCAAAGATAAACGAAGACTCTTTAATTCTTGCATACTGCCATGTATGACATATGGATGCCAAACATGGGCTCTTACAGAAAAATATAGAAGCGACCTAAAAGTATGTCAAAATAAAATGGAAAGAAGCATTCTAAATATCAGATTGAAAGACAGAGTTAAGTTATCACATATAAGATCAAAGACAAAAATAGAAGATGTGACCTATACTGTAAGAAGGCTAAAATGGAAATGGATTGGTCATACTTTAAGAAGTAAGAGAAATAAATGGTCAAAAGACGTTACAGAGTGGTATCCTCGTGATGGAAAACGAAGGAAAGGAGGACAGAGGAGGAGATGGGAAGATGAAATCAAGAAAGCAGCTGGAGGGTTATGGAGAAGGAAAACAAGAAACAGAATGCTATGGAGACAGCTGGGGGAGGCCTTTGCCAAAGGGCAAGTTGACGACCAACAACCACAACAGCCACAACAGGAAAGCAGAGGATGTCAGCAAGAGAGGCTGCAGTAAGTAAGTAAGTAAGTAATTCTATAAGTCATTCAGAGCTCTTCACTGGAATCTACAATCTCTTGTAGGCTTAGTCTATATCTTCTTGGATTTCTGTGTTTACCTTTATTTACCCGTACCTTCGTACTATTTTGTTGAAAAAGGTTTACGAAACTTTTAGCCTCCCTTGCAGATTGTGTGTGAGCCAATGAGCGCAAGGTCTTATCTGTGCGGTAAAGCTCTAATGTATTTGGGGGACGCGGAGTGCCGTGGTGCCAGCAGTCTTGAACGTGTAGTTTTGTGCTGATCCCTAAGTCCAATAGTGGACTGACATAAGCTGATAAAGTAAAGTTTCTCCCCGTGATACTTTACTTTATCAGCTGTAGTGTGTATTTTATACCGGTGTGGTAGAATTTTTATGACGCATTCGACTGCCGGTATATGAAACACATCAGTTTAGCCGTCTCGCCGTAGTATATATAGGCAAGACCTGGGAGCGGGGTCTTGTGTTGATTAACACATCCCTCAGTAAACTGATTATGCTGATTAAAACTAACGTGAGACGTTATAAAATGAGTTAGGGTTATTCACTTATGGAGTCAACTACTGGCTGTCAAATTTCGTCCTCATCCGGAAGTATTCATCAGGGCGAATATGACTTAAGGCCTGTACACCGTACTGGTTTGCGACACATTAACATATCTGCCAGTAACCTGACTATACATACATGACTCATCGGACAGTGAAGTTGTTGAGTAAAATATGGCCAGTCTTACCTGTGCGGTAATGTTTCTATGACGCATTTGGGGCACGCCGACTGCCGGCACATGGCACACGTCCGCAGCGGCGCCAGCAGCCTGGCCGTCTCGCCGCAGACCAGGCAAGACCTGGGCGCGGGGCCTTGGGCTGATCGCCGCATTCCTGCGAATGAAGAAGTTACAGTATTCATTTTAATTTATTTAGTACGTTATTTTTTAACAAGTCAAATCAGATACTATTTTCTAAACGTCAAACAGTTTCTATTCGATTTTGTGTGAAATACAGGCATGACGTCATTGATTTTTGGAGTCAAATAGCGCTCTTATTGTCAGTTATTATGCAGTAATAAATTTCAATCTACGTTTTATTTTGTTATCAGTATAAAATAACATATTTTTGGCTTAGGAAAATGCCCAATCGGTACTATGTAAGCCGAGGCCTTAGCATGTCTTCCGACATATGGTGGGGTCAAGATGATAATGCCATGACTTTAGAATAGAAAATACTTGAATCAACATCAATGGAATGTACTTTATAGCTATAATTGAAAACCTACTTGATGTAAATTCTCCTAACAAAAAAATTAATAAAAATTGGCCAAGAGCGTGTCGGGCCACGCGCAGTGTAGGGTTCCGTAGTTGTAAATGCTAACTTTGAGTTCATGCCACTAAATAGTCTAAGTATCTATTGAATTTGTATGAAATTTTCCTTTTCGAGTACATTTTATAAGTTGATCGCCTACAACTTTTTAATTTGTTAACCCTACTTAGCTCTGATAGTTTTCCTATAAACTACTTTATATAAACTATATCTGTGATTTTTTTCACGTGTCCATATATAACCCTTTAGCAGATAGATGGTGGGGACACGTGACTTTAACAAAAAAATTCACTTAAAACCTAAATATTTCAAACACGGATCCCTAAATAGAAAAATGGTGTTTCCAAGCTCACAATATTTTTAAAAGACCTATTCAACGATACCCCACACAATGTGTTTGTAGGGAAAAAAAATATTGACTTCCTCTTTACTTGTATGGCAGCTACCCTAAAAAAAAATTTGTTTCCATATTTTATTTTACGACTTTTTCGCCATGATTAATATACATATCCATGCCAAATTACAGCTTTCTAGTATTTACAGCTTCTGAGTAGGACCGCGGACGGACAGACAGACAGACAGACATGGCAAAACTATAAGGGTTCCTTGTTTACTACGGAAACCTAAAAAAGAAAGATTTTTCAGAATGCTGAATGCCGAGCTACCCTCCGAGGCTGCAGGCCAAGTCACTTCCACCAAAAACGGAGCTTTTTATTTTTCATTAATCCAAAATGGCCACAGCTTCTCAACTGCATGCGATTTAACTGTAGCTTGTTATCCGGGGTTTGTTGGGTCCCGAAATCCGAAACTAAACTTTTTTATAATCCAAGATGGCGTCTGTAAATTTATATTCAAAGAATATTTATTTCAAAACATCATTCAATTTTTGTTAAGAAATGTTCATATCAAGCAGGTTAAACATTTCTTGAGACAGATAAGGTCGTACACCTTTATTGGTATATTTACTTAAAGTTTACAGCTATAAGCTATGAGATTGGAACTTATAATCCCAGGATCAGTTTAAGTTTACTTAAAGGTTAGGTATGTTCGTAATCTTAATGCTAATGAACTTGAAAATTGTTTTCTCGGAAAATATACTTCGATATTACTTCATACCTATTTAGTATAATTTTATTTGCTTTAATTTATTTTATTTTTTTCGATGGGCTGCTGGGGTGCTGATGCTAAGCGCCCGATCGGCGAGATAGGGCACAGAATTGTAGAGAAGATTGGTGACTCCCGCTCAGGTTCGTTTCTCGTGCAAAGGATAGCCATTGCGATCCAGCGCGGCAATGCTGCCAGCATTTTGGGCACCTTTGCACGGGAAACGATGAAGGGCGGTTTATATGACTGGTACTTGTATGTACTTACGAAATAGTTTTGACAGTGTTTATATGACATATTGTATTTTATTTGTGACATTTCCTTAATAAACAGACAATAACAATTTTATTTGCCATAAATTATTAGTTAAGAGAAAGTATTCATGTTTACAAAAGATATTGCACGAGTACCTTACTTGAACATGTATGTATTTACATTTACTTACACCTTAAAAACAAAATACTGTTTCTTCGAAGTTTTTAAGCTTAATACACTTAAGATGTTTAAAAGAAACTTCTTATAAAGGCTGGTGTAAGTAAAGAATAAATTTGTAATTTATTTACTTTCGCTTAATTAAAAAGACATGTATTAAAAATATTTATATTTTAGATACTTAGCTCAATGGTTGAAGCAAGTCGAGTAGGTTGGTTCACTTGTTTTTTTCCTTTCAACTACGTTGCTGTGTTTTATTAGGGTTCCGTAGATATCACGTATCATATTATCATTAGAATTGAACGCTAATCTCGTCGCTCCCGTCACTACATCTATAACACAGACAGGACCTTTTGTAACCGAAAGGTACCCGGGTTTGAATGTCGACATTATGATAAGTACTTTTTGTATTTGTATTCAATTTTGTTTTTATTGATTGATGTGGAAATTCGTATTAATTTCCACATCAAATTTTAACAAATGAAATTTTAATTTGGGAATGGCACGGAACCCTCGGTAAGCGAGTTTAACTTACGCTTTTCCGGTTTTATGTTGTACCTACTCATATTTAAAAGCCCATCGCCTGCAAAGCCTTGCGACGGAGAGGAGCGCTATATATAATAAAGCTCCATTTTGTATGTAGATTGCGCATAATGTCAGCCTGTTTCTGCACGTTTCTGCTGGACGTTTCTTTGAATAATGTGCATATTACTAAGAATATTGTAATTTTGGCGTCGTATAAAGTATGGCGTGATGATTAAACATATAGGTTTGAACATGAATAATAAAAAGATTTACTTTTTCTAACTAGGTGGTTATAGACATATTCAACCAGACCAACCAATAACTAAACCTTGAACAAGGCGAAATATTGTAAATGTACGAATATATATAACATTTCGCCTTTTTCGAGGTTTGGCTGTCTCGATTGCTTAAGCAGCAGGGGTTCATTACGATTGTTTTTATTGTTCCATTCTCACATCAATGTATTATAATGGTACATATATAGCCTCTACCGACGCCATTCGTTAGTTAACATGTCCATGACTTGGCGACGTATAGGGGGGGGGCGCTCCAAGGGCGCACAATTATCAATTGCCACTGACCTAGAGCTTTATGTCAATTAGTCCTTATTTATGTTACAAGTCTAAAAAATACCTTCTAATCTAGCGAACAGTCGACCAACTCGCTTCGCCTCAAACTCGTCCAGTTTCTCCGCCCTCTTGATGACCACGGCGATAACTTTCCACTCGGCGGCGGATAGTGGCGGCCCGGCGCTCCATTATCAACTGCTATTGAGCTAGCGCTTCAAGATAATTAGTCCTTATTTATATTACAAGTGTAACAAAGATCTTTTAATCTAGTGACTAGTCGACTAACTTGCTTCGCCTCGACCTTGTTCAGTTTCTCCGCCCTCTTGACAATCGCTGCGATCACTCTTGCTCGGCGGCGGACAGCTAGGGCACGCTGCGGGCGGCGCTTCATTATCAACTACTACTGAGCTAGAGCTTTATGTCAATTAGTCCTTATTTATGTTACAAGTCAAACAAATACCTTCTAATCTAGCGACCAGTCGACCAACTCGTTTCGCCTCGACCTCATCCAGTTTCTCCGCCCTCTTGACGACCGCGGCGATGGCTTCCCGCTCGGCGGTGGACAGCGGGGGCTCGCTGCGGGCGGCGCTCCATCCCGTGCGAAGTCTGTCATAGAAATACATCTTTTATTAGACTTCTTATTTATTTTTACATCGCATTATACCCGTTTCACGACTTAGAGCATTTACACATGCCACGCTTGGATTTTGTATTTGTTTCGACTATACCAACACACCGTAATTACTGTTCCCGCTATTAATTTCGATTTGGGCACACAATACACACATATTACTATTACGACTTTGTTTGTTACTAGATAGTCAAACCAAGGATAGGAAATATTAAGCGAAACATTTTGAATGATTCCCAGAATTCTATATATCTCCTTTTCTCTAAGATCATTATTGAAGTAAGCATGATAATTAAAGCACTCACTGTGACGTCAAAAGCCTTTGTACAATAATATTCTACTTTTTATTACAAAAATAAAATCCATTTCTTCCATACAAAATCCGTTGGGCTGACTGTAGTAATATTTGAATCGGAGGACAACATTTTTTTGTATTTTGCAAATTTTATTTAAAAGTGTAAGTGAAAACAAAGAAACTTAAATGTTTAAAATTAAGTTTTTATTTACCACTTTTTTGGGATAACTAATATACATAAAATAATAAATTTTAGTACTAATAGTCTATGAGTAAAACCGCGGACGGACAGACTGACACACATCGCGAAACTATAAGGGTTCCTTGTTTACTACGGAACCCTAAAAACCGTCTTCCTTCCCCAAACTACACTACCTATTTTGATAAAATTATGGGACCACCTAACAAGTATGCCCTGTGAAACAAAAAAAAGAATTTTCCAAATCGGTCCAGACATTTTCGAGTAATAGGTAAACATAATTGATAACCTCCTCCTTTTTTTGAAAGATTAAAAATAAGTACCTTTGTTTTTTTTCTAATTAACTGCAAGAATAATTAAAACACTTTATTTCCTTAATTTGCTCTCATAATCATATTGTAATTAAGATGATGCTTTAAAGCACTTTCTTTGTTTTTTACATTTTCTGGGAGCAACCTTTACTGAATATGGCGGAGGAAGAGACATGGCGTGGTAGTCTTTCAATTTCATAAAATTTTAAAACCAAGGGAAGAAAATTCTCTTGTAATTTTAAACGTAAAGCTTTTATGCAATGTTTTTAATTATCAAATTATATATAATTACTTATACTATTCAAATTCATGGAAGATCCACTTCCATGTTTTATGCAAATGAAGCTTTGTGTCTCAGGATCATTCATAGTCTAGATTAGAGAAGGGTTCACGCCCGGACATATTGGGCGCATTGCATAAATGCCGAATAAATGTCCATTGCAATGGCGAAAACACAAACTTTTATTACTTTCATTGAAATAGACCAAATACAATTAGATTAATTGAGATAAAAAACAAGAAATTAATATCATGTTTATTGTTTTAGTTTTGAGTATGCACCAAAAACAATTAGATTAATTGAGATAAAAAACAAGAAATTAATAACATGTTTATTGTTTAAGTTTTGATTATGCACCAAATGCAATTAGATTAATTGAGGTATAAAACAAGAAATTAATATCATATTCATTGTTTAAGTTTTGAGTATGCACCAAATACAATTAGATTAATTGAGATAAAAAACAAGAAATTAATATCATGACTTAAATAGAGTAGGCAAAATATCACTCTTATCACCAACGAGCGCTTGAAAGCTAGAATTTATTGTGATTTAACGTCACTGTTAATTATTTTATTATAGTTATAACGTACATGACATGACCGATAGGTTTCTGTGTCTTTTTACAAAAATTAAATAATGCGTTTCAGTCTAGTGATCAGGCATTTTTATGAGAGTAAACTCTTTTTTGCCTAATTCGTCCGTTTATGCCGATTAATGCCCAATTTCCATAAATAGTGTTTCTGAGTGGCGTAGAGAACCCATTGTTTTTGTCCTTGACCCATCACTAGTCGAGATGCATTCTCAGAGTCATACATAGTCTGGCTTTAGTACCGTTATACTCAAATCAAGGCTGTGAAACAGAAGGCCTTTTGATTCGAATAGCTCTCGACGTCTGATGTGTAGGACACACGCACACAAACGCATTACTGGTACAGTCACTGGACGTCGGATGTATTAATATACCATAATTTTTTATTTTATCTATTTTATTTTACATAGAAGGGGTAGGGTTAAATCAAACGTCAGTGCTTTGGAATGGTCAAAACAATTAATCTTATTTTTCGGAAAAATATCAGATGTTTCGAATCGATGTGATGAATAACAACAAATAGTTATAAAACTAGATAATAATATGTGAATAAGTATGTCATTATGTAATAAACAAAATATTTAATAACATTCTTTAATAAACTAAGTATAACTAGCTATTATTTGTAAACATATTTAATTCTTCCATGCTAGTCTGGGACAAAACAAAAACTTAGAATGTACCAGCTGCTTTTCTTCCCGCGCAGAACGTAAAAGCTGACCGAGGGGATGAACGAAAATGCGCCTATAGGTTGCGGCTAGCAATCCAACATTATTTTGATTACTTTTTCTACCTTCACACATACCAAACTAATGCACTATACGTTACTTTTAAATTTGACGTATATATTTTTTTATTATATTATATTTCTTGGATTTTATTTGCCCCGTTACGGATAAAGTCGTGATGCTGTATCTGTATTTATAATGTTTGAGTCCTACTAACAGGACTTACAATATACGTGGAAATCTTAGGGAGAGGAAATCCTTGGGAGAAGCCTGTGTTCAGCAGAGGACGTTATGCGGCTGATATGATGATGAGGATACTTATTTTATTACGGATCTTTGTCTTATGTATGTAGGAACTCCACCTGTCCCAGCTTATAAAGGTGTTCCCACATGAAATAGAGATCGTAGAACAAGAGATCAATAGAAGCATCAAATATATTTATTATACAATATAACTGTTACAAGAAATTACAAGTGCTGAGAATGTTATTCGTATCAGAAATGAAAGTGGAATGAATCAAAAATTATGAGCAAGGAATGTATGGAATTTAAAAATTTAATTTAGGAATGAAATTTAAAGATAATGAAATGATAGAAAGGAGGTATGCAAGAACATGAAGGATGGTGCTCATTGCAACATCGTTACATGTGTAATAGGGGTAACGACAGGTTCCGAAAAGTATAATTGTAATTAGTCCGTCTTTTAGATTATCCAAAAATAATGGTTTTTTATTTTTCAGTTTACCAAAAAAGTAAAAATTCACAAAGATACGGAGCATCAAAGTTTCGGAGTTGGGGCTTGCGACGTCACCGCTAACTAAAAATCGTACCCAGCCGTGACGTCATGCGAAATTTATATGCGCTGTATCTTTGTCATTTTTGGTTTCTCAGAGAAAAGAAGAAATACGTGTACAATATTTTTTTATAATGTAACCGATGGACCAAAAATATTTTTACATTGTCATGCCTATTGACTGTACTTCATGCACAATGATATTTCTGCTCTTGTCCTCACGCCGACCATGACCTGGTGATAACCCTCTATAACAACGCTGCAAATATCGGCCACATGGGATGTTCTGAGAATGGTTCGTGACCGTGCCCTCGATTATTTTCGAGGAAAATTACTTTGTCGTACAATCACTATACTTACTATCAAATTAAGAAGGCTTTACTTGGTACTTCTTTTTGGTCATTGCTTTACTTCAGAAGGCTTTCGATTCTTTTTATTAAACACGTTTAGGTACATCTTTTAAGATCGTATTTTTTAAAAGTTCGTATTGCTGATTGTTTATAGTTTGCACCCGCTATCTTTAGCTGTTAAGTACCAATCTATATACAAAATCAGAAAAATGAGTGGTCTATTTTAAAAAATATAATAGGGACAAATCACACAGCTTGAGCTAGCCCCAAAGTAAGTTCGAGACTTGTGTTATGGGATACTAACTTAACAATACTATATTTTATAACAAATACATATAAAAATAAACATATTTTTTTCCCTTCTTCCAAACAAACTTATACATTTTCACACCTAGAGTCGCGTTTATGACATCATTGGTCGTAAGTCGTAACCTGCATCGTGCATCTATAAAGCGAATCTCGTAAGGTCTTGGTCTTTATCTTGAGCTATTGTATTTTATTATAGTTACTTAAAGTGTAATATTTAAGATGCAGTACCAAAGTGCTGAAATTAAATTAAATATTGTATTTTATTGTAGTTCAAGATGCAGTACCAAAGTGCTAAAATTAAATTAAATATTGTATTTTATTGTAGTACCTCAAAGCGTAATATTCAAGAAGCAGTACCAAAGTGCTAAAATTAAATTAAATATTGTAGTTCCTTAAAGCGTAATATTCAAGATACAGTACCAAAGTACTAAAATTTGATTATTCACATTGAGTACTTTAGCTATAAATGCCTGTATTTGTCTGCATTATACAACGTGGAAGAGACATACCCGAAATAATTTCACGGGCTATACTAGACCACTAAAGTATCATCAATAAATTTAAGAACTAGGTTCTTGTCGGTGGAGTATTTTCCATGTAAATGATAACATGTAACACTAAAGTATAATAATAATAAAATAAAATTTAAAAAAAAAAACAAAAAAAACGACATTCCAAAAAACAAATTGTCCGGGCGGCTGCACATTTTGTATGGAAATGATAATTTTTTGTATGATTTTTTTTATTGTTATTTTATTTTCATTATACTACTACAGTGATCTAGTATAGCCTGTGGTTCGATGTATTACTGGTATAATATGTCTCTTCCATAATTTGTCAAAGTTTGTAGCACATTATTCTATTTGTAGCAAAGTCGTAGCTTTTTGTAGCATTACCTCTACCTTTAACTAAAGTGTGCATTGTCGCTGCATTGCATGCCCTTACTCCTTTAAATTATACGATAGTCGTCCGATATTGACATCCTATTTCTATGTCTAACCAAATTAGACTTTATTATCATACTCTAATGCTCAATGTCAAACGGACGTTACTGCGTAAAATGATTTTCTTTGCTGTTTTTAACCAACATCATATAAGGAGGAGGTTATCAAGTCAATCTGTATATTTTCAGTTAAAAGATTTAATTTAAGTTAGTTATACTTGTGTTTGTATCTGCTTAGATAGTAACATGTGAAGATTAGTTATCGGCTAGCAGATATTTAAATTTCTTATAAATATTTTTGTTGATGGTGTTGATCTTCCAAATTATAAAAAAAAAATCCATGGGTGTCGTGGAAGATACGAGGAAATAGACGAACATACAAGCGAAGCACACAACCCCCCTTTGGCTTCGCCGTTTTCGGGTAAAGACAAAATACAAAAACTGCCAATGTTTACTATCACGTCGTAGCAAATTCGTAGTAAACCTGTAGCTCGGGCCTACGAAGAGATTCTTAGCTCTACGAAGCGCAAAGTCGACGGACTGTCTGTTGTTTACAGATGTAAGGTTCAGATAGGGAGGTTTAAAAACATCTTTATAGAAGGGAATTATATTTTATTTTACCTCACACGAGGTGTAATAAGATTCTATTTTTATATTTTCAGTTTATGTCGTCCTTCTGAAGGGGTAAAGGCTTTATTCCAACTCGCGCGTTGTAGGCTTTTAAGGGGGTAATCTATTAATCAAGTAAGGCTCAAAATAGTAGAGACATCACAAGGGGGAAGGGGTTGTAGTATTAAGATATTACGTGTATTTATTTTTTCAAGAAACGATTTCTATACCGAAAAGCGACGTGAAGCCCTTAAAAATAGCTAAAAACCATCACGTGATCCATGGACGGCCCCTTTACGAAAAGAATCAAGATCTTTCCGCATCTCTTTTTGGGCTTACTCGGCTTATTTTCCCATTTAGTAGAGTCCACATTAAATTATTACAACATGTTTTTATCCGACTGCCCCAAGGGACTATAATAATTTTACCAAATGAAGTTTATTTACGGTTAAAGATTACTTGAGTACTTCATTGGGTAAAATTAAATTTCAATTAAATTAATTTATCCTATCCTACTTTCTACTAATATTATACACGCGAAAGTGAGTTCGTATATTTGTTTGTTTGTTACCACTTCACGCTTCAACCACTGCTGCTATTCAGATGAAATTTGATAAGGATATATAGTTTGATACCTAGGGAAGGACATATGATGGTTTTTATCCCGAAATTCCCACGGGAAGCGAAGCCCACGGCCACAGCTAGTACTAAATAAAATTAAATCAAAACTAAGAAAACTAAAACTAAAAGAAATTACAAATTAAGTACTTTCCTTTTAAAATAGTTGAATCTACTTATTTATATTAACCACTAGAGGCAACGCGCGGCTTCGCCTGCGTTAACCACTCGAGTGAAGTCGCGAGAGGGCGTGATGCAATATAGCCTATAGCCTTCCTCGATAAACGACCTATCTAATACCGAAAGAATTTTTCAAATCGGACCAGTGGTTCCTGAGATTAGCGCGTTCAAACAAACAAACAAACTCTTCAGCTTTATATATAAGTATGGATATACGAGTTGTTCTAAGAAATGTAGTATAACTTTCCGCAAGGGAGTACCTATCTATGGAATAGTTACGTAAGCTAAGTTTCTTATTTCTTGTTAACTAGGCTGAGATGTCTCAGTTGTAAAAGGAAAGTTGGCGAGATGGCAATTTTATCAAATCTACAAATATATTTGTTGTGTAGATATAACCAAAATTATCTTGTACAAACCATATTCAAATAGATGTTGTTATTTAAAATATAAAAGTATTATGAAGCCACGTGAGCGATTTTTCAAACTGTTTAAAAGCACGTGCATTATCCTGGTTTAATGAGCTTTTAAAAATGTTTGTAGGTAACACAGTCTAATTGTTCTTAAATAGTACCTTTATACAATGTCCTTTTTTATTAAGTACAAATATTTTAAGGGGTGATTCAGTCCATCATTTCGAACAACTTTTCCTAAATGTATATCGAAATACGAAAAAATAATTTTTATTTTCCATGATATCACGTGACTACTTCGATTTTCAAGTGTACCAATCAAATAAAATAAATAAAATTTCTATGAAAACCATAAATTTTTTTTTTCGTATTTTGATATACATTTATTGGGAAAAGTTGTTCAAAATGATGGTCTGAATCACCCCTTAAAATATTTGTACTTAATAAAAAAGGACATTATTTAGTTTCTACGAGTATGTATCATTTACACGGGTTTGTATTTATTACACACACACAAGAGTTAGTTGGTATCGCTTATCTGCAAAAGAGTAAGAGTTGGTGTTCTCTGGACTTAATAGAGAATCGACGAGGTAAGATATTAGATCAATGATACGACACAAAGATTTCATAAAAAACATTATGGAATGGAAGATAGAAGTGAAAAGAAGACCAGGTACCAAAATCAAGGCATAGCATAAAGCAGATAAAGGAGAATGTGAACGTCGGGTCGTACAGCTAAGTAAAACAGCTGGCGGAAGAGACAGAAAAATGGAAGAAAATTCATACTCCACCGACAAGAGCATAGCTCTTAAATAATATATATATCTGTGTAAGTATACAAGTTGACTTTTTATTTTTACAACAGTTAAAATTTTTGGTGCAAGTTCAATCATTGATTTTGAACTACTTTCCATAAAAACAAAATGCAGGTTTCCTTGCGATGTTTCTTCATTATAAGCGATTGGTGGTAGTTGAAAATAGGCGTACAAACCTCAGAGGTACAGGTCGTGCCTAGTGAATATCGAATTCGTGCTTTACAGAAAAATCTGACACCAGTGTAGACTTACACACACTAAAAACAAGCAAACAGGCACAGCCAGTGCCTATAAACTTGCTTGACTACCATCGCTTGTAAGGGATAGTGGGAACAAGACGCGACCAAGCTTGGATATGCTCGCGTGGCCTAAAAACCGCGCGAGAATTTTGTCATGTTCAACGTTAACGTTACGTTGATACACTTACCGTCTTATTATAAAACGCAGACTAACTTTGTTACTAGGTTTAAACCAAGTTGACATTTTCAGATGAGACAGTGGCATATTACTAGATGTCAACTTGATTTGGTCGGATAATGGTTTAAACCTAGTAACAAAGTTAGTCTGCGTTTAATAAAAAGACGTTTTAACTTTATTATCTTCGAGTGTCAAAAAAAATGCGTTCTTTCGGTCTGAACTAACCTTTACTCTCCTAAAGTGATGCTCAAGGAAAGCTGATAACGAACACCTCCATACGTACACCTCAATAATGCCAATAAATTTAGCTCATTAATCTCGAGCATTATCCTCACCTTCTTCATTTTTCCGTGTCAACCTTCAATAAATAACATCCTTTATACACGCGTCAACCGCGCTTCGTATTATTTTACATTGTACCCTTCGTGCGGTCTCAGATGTCCATTATGGAGGCAAGTTTATTTTAAACAGAAACACAGAAAAAAAGAAAAGAGAACTCCAGATGTATTATTGCTAATGTCATCTGGACGACCATGCAGGTTTTGAGTGGATTCCCTGCTCGAAAAACTCTGTCATTCATTTTTAATCGACTTCAAAAACGAAGTAGGTTGTCAATTCAGCAAAATCTTTTTTTATGTATGTTCCCCGATTACTCGAAGATTCCTAGATGAATTTGGAATTATTTATTTATCTGAAATACTTGTCAATTGGTTCCAAAGAAATTTTATCAGAATCAGTTGTGTAGTAAGCGTTGAAGTCAGTTTTTAGTTTTGAAAAATTATCACTTTAATAATAGATCTATTGTGTTCTATTCTATTTCTTTTCCATTACATTCTATGTACCTATTTTTCTGTGATTTGCATTGATTGTGGTCATAGACCTAGAAATAGTATGCTTGTTTCTATGTTTGTTTTTTAGTTGCTATGCCCAACAGTTGGCTGATGTTTGCATGCTGATTATGATGCAATCGTGTTTTGTGCTTGTGGGATCAAACTCTAAGTAGATCACACAAAAAAATGAATTTAAGTCGTACCTGAGTGGTATTGTAACTTCTAAGCTTTGTCTGGACATAAGATGTGGTTAATGTGGACGTATCAACTTATAACATTACTGAGGTTTAACGTACTTAAATTTTTTACGTGTCTTCCAGCTAGCATTGGGTTCTGGAGAAAAAATCTGTCTCTTCCAACTAAATTGTTTATACCCCTTTTTCCCTGTTTTCCTGGGTCTGTGCACCCGGTAAGGGATAGAGATGAGATACCTCAGTATGATTTTCTTTTTCTAATAGTTAATACTTAATTTATAGTAGGTAAGTACATAAACAACGTGGAAGGGATATATCCGTGATCTTTCTAGCTCACAGCCTTTACTAGATCACTATAGTATAATGAAATTAAAATAACGAAAACAAATTTTGGCATTTCCATACTAAACTGTGCAGCCGATTGCGTAATCTCTATGGCAATGTTGATTTTTTTTTGTTTTTTGACAGTTTATATTTTATAATGCTATAGTGATACTAGACCACTATAGCCCGTGGTTTTATTTATTAGGGGTATGTCCCTAACACGTTGTATATTGCTCTCACAACAATAAATTATAAATTAGGTGTACATAATTTAATACGGAGAGAAGGTTATGCAAGAAATACCAAGGCTCTTAAAATAGGCCGATATTATAAATATTCACGTGTTATATCTACGTACTTCGTCTGAGAAAATTTTCCTTGAAATAAAACTGAACGAAGGACGTTTGAATAATGGATGTAAAATTATAGGTTCAGCCATCGGTGTGAATGGACTCTAACACAGGAAGCGGATGTAATACAAGAGAGATAAGAACGCACGGCGAGGCCGACACTGGCTGAATAATCCATATTACTGTAGCCTCGGGTATTTTTAGAAAAATAAAACTTTTCCTTTTTCAAACCCCTTTTAGTCGCAATTCATCGTGGTAATAAAATCAGCCGAATATTATTAACAGGAAATCTATTTCAATAACTAGAACTTTTTTTAGATTGTTATAGATATTTTAGTACAGTGTGTGGTAAAATTAGATGATGAAAACAAGCAGTTTCTATAATTTTTTCTTTTTGTACAAGATACAAAAGCGTGACGTTTTTGAATTCACATAGCGCTCTGACTATCAGCTTTTCTGCATTCATAAATCTAAAATCATGTTGAAAATGGATAGGATCAATAAAAAGTGCTTCTATTTCGTGACGTTTTGCGTTTTCTTAAAGGTACTTAATAATTTATTTTTGACCCAGGAAAATACCCAATTCTTTTTTAATTGTTTAGAGTCCATTAGGATTAGGGTTGGGCTACATCGGCGACGGAACGCATCAGCACCATGCTGAATCGTACGTCACCATTAAGTACTTTCACATGCAGCGGCCGCATGCAGTTGGCCGCAGCTGCACGACTGGTTTGTGATATTAAGGGCTCTTTTTGACTCCAAAAACTATGACGTCATCAGCCTGTATTTCATAGAATTCCCATTGATAATTTTTGTTTTGACGTTTAAAAAAGAGGATCTGATTTGACTTGTTAGAAAATAGCGAATTACAATTGTTTTTACGAGGTCAATAGTTGTGATATCTGTCGTGCTGGATAGGTACTAACTACCTACTTAATTCCTTAATTGAGCTTACTTGAACAGTGACGTCAATTGCGTCGATATACTCGTAAACATGTTTAAATGGCAAGGTAGAAGGCTTATCTATCTGTTAAATAGAGTAGGGATGCCTTCAAAGAACGTATCTCTCTAGGGACGGATGTGCCTACGTACGTGTAAGAAGGAAGCCGTATTAACTGGCTGTAGATATGTACTTACCTCTTGTTATTAGGTTGGTTAAGTATAGCAACAAATCAGTCACTATTCATGAAATTCACACGGACGGTTTTGGGTAGATACGTCTTCGTGTGTTAGGCGGGTATTGTACTATTTTTTCTCGTCTAACGTATGAGATATAGTTAGATAGCATTTAAAATTATTTAAAATTATATATTGTCCGATTGCAAATACGATTTTTCGATTGAATGAGCCGTTTGTGAAATATAATAGGTTAAACTGCAAATTTTTGTCTGAGTACGTATTGTAAATTGATCTTCGGTATAAAAAAAAACGATTATTTACGAAATTTGAAGTAATTTATAAAAAATACTGTAATGAATGCAAATTCTATTCTTTTTATAAATAAGCTAGTCAAATTTCTTGTAAACGAACAAGTTTTGTTAGTGTATTTAACAGAATACTCTAATTGAACCTAATGACTTACCGGTTTAGTTTTGTGTAAGCGCAGAGTAATAATATACTACGTATAAGTGCAAGTGACCAACACTGGTGTAAAATTGTTCAAGCTGTCTTATAGCAACTAATAGGTTGACGACTGCTATACAATGATGACAACCGGAACCAACGGCGTTTCGTCCAAAACACGAAGGAGCTCGAATTGTTTTTTTGGTGGTTGCCCATCTAAGTGTGGACCACGACCGGTGTTGCTTAACTTGCGAAAGTGCATAAGTAATACGTATTCTATCCACCCACCTGATTTTTTTTTTGCCGTCTAAAGCTCATGTCAGCTGTTTCCGTAGCGTAGGCATCGCCTAATTGTTAGATCGATATTGACAAGGGATAACTAGAGATTAGAGTGATAATAACACCATCATTATGATTGTATATGTGTACTAAACAAACTCGTACGAACACATCGACGTTATAAAAAGTACGAGTATATATTATTCAAAAAGAGGAGGAGGTTATCAATTTGCACGAACTTTTTTGTTATTCGAAGGCGTCTAAAACGATTTGAAAAATTATTTTTCTCTTAAAAAGGGTATATACTTCTCGCGATGGTGGTCCCATGGAAATAGTCAAAATCGGTTGTGTAGTACGGGGTGAAGTCAATTTTTAGTATCGAAAAATTATTTTGAATATCCTATTACTTTAAACGAGCAATTTTTGTATACGCAGTCGGATTAAATAATCCGCTGTTTGACAAAACCTCTAGCTGGGTTTGGAAAACAGCAGAAAAACGTTCAGCTGGATGTCAACGTTTAAAAAAATAGCCAACCGGACATTCGGACTACGTGTAGGATAACCATGATTAAAAAAATATGTGGAGTATTCAACAAATACATGATGCCATAAATATCTATATTCATATAAAGGGGATTTCGGAAATCTCCAACAATTTCGATGAAAGTTAGTAGGAGGAGGTATAGGTTTGATTATAACTTTATCAGACAATGTTCGTAGTTACTTTTACGGAGAAAATAAAAACTTAGAATGTACCAACCAGCCGCTTTTGTTCCCGCGCAGATCGTAAAAGTCGGTCGGTGGAAATGCGAATCATGTTTAAGGCGATGCGGCTAGCAACCCAACTATATTTTAAATCCTTTTTCTATATTGAAGTACTATTTAGATCGATCAGAATGTAATTATAAATGTTGTTAGGTTATATTAATTTTGCATATTAAGTCAGTATACCTACTGTATAGTGTTACCCTCATATTCTTAAGAATTAACAAACGTTTGCTAAACCTATTTTAGTTAAAACATGTTGTCCCTTTTCCTTTTTCAATGTTTGCCAGTGAAAGAACGAGACAAAACATTTTAACTCAAAAGACATGGTAATAGTTTACTTATGTAGATTTAGATCTATTTAATGCTGTTAGTACCTACCTACCTACTTGTAATATATACTGTTAAGCTAGCTTTGTACTACCGCATTATGGTAAATAATGATGTTCTAATAACGTTTGCTATATTTATACTCAGTACCTACCTAGGTAGGTATTATAAGCTATGTATTGTATGACAACTTTGAACTTCTCCTTTTAAATTCCACCTATACAATCATTTTAAATTTTTTATAACTGGCACATAATTACGCCCAGCTAGGTACACATATTTTTTGCTTGGTGTAATAGTTGACCGGTAGAGAATGCCATATGGCATTCAGTCCACTACTTGTACAATGAATTTGAAGTTCTTTTTTGTGCAATAAAGTTTAAATAAATTAAAAACGGGTAGCAATAGGGACCTCTGCTAGTATGTAGGTACCTATAGATTTTGGTATAATTTTATTTCCTAATACATATAAATTAAGTAGATAAGTAGGTACTCACCTCTATTTAATTGAGGAAACATTTTGGCGAAATTGAAATAATGCTTATAATAATTATTACATTATGGTCGATCGATGAAATTCCCAATAAAATGCCAAAACATCTTGCAACTTAGCAAAATAAACAATACGTATGCGTACTTCCTGCAACTAACTTTAATCGGAGTTTTGCCTTAAAATTAAAACTTACTTGGCTCGTAGCGACAACTGCCGATCGTTGGGACACACATATTTATTGGCTTTACTTTGAATATTCATTGCCAGGAATTTATTTAACAAAAAAACAAAGAGCGACAATTTTCGCGGAAAAAGGCGGGAAAAGTCGCGCGCGCGTTCCCGCCTGTTGATCCCGTCCAACTGTTGCTTCGCGCGTGGACATAGCTAATAATCGATATTTTAACAGCGCTCTTGAAAACAGTAACATCGTGTTGTTCTGTCTTTTTATCTGACTGATAGCCACTCAGCTCTCTTGTTAACAGTAATTTTTTACGTCAACAAGTTCTGCAGTAGAAACTAAGGCTAAGAAGATGCCTAGGATGTAGTTTTTGCTGTGGATTTTTTAACTTAAAATTGGGTGTTGGGACTTGAGATTAGTTTGTTATAAAGGTATAAGTACATAACTACCTAAAGTTTAAATAGCTATGTTCTGATTAAAGTTAAGTAAAACCACATAGGACCTTTTAGTAAAACTATTTTTTTTGTTAGCATGTAATCATTATTAAGACTGTTAAAAACGTAGCAGTGGTTATATTCTCTTTTGTTCCAATCTGATTAAGTACTGATAGAAGATAGAACGATCGTGATCTTACAAAAGGGTAGCCTAGGTATGCAAAAGTGTTTAGTTCAACAACAACAACGTATAATTAGGAGATAGTAAAAAATAGTTTAATAATTCGACACTAAAACTGTCGAAATAATACCTATTTTGAATGTTTTTTTTTGTATCTGGGTTTTCCAAATATGTTTAGGCACTATATAAGTACATTGCTTTTCAAAATAGTTTTATGTTGGTTTTATGTAAATCCGGACACAGTAAATACCTATCTGTTTGTGCGGATATCCAAACGCTGAAAGAGAAGGACTGACAGTCAGTCTATGTCTCTTTCGTACACCCTGTCATCGAATAGGGTTGTGCCCGCATAATATATAACGTAAGCGATATGCATAGCGTAACAAAGAGTTTTTCCGTCAAAATAGTACGCATAGCACTTAGAATTTTAGATTAAAGTTAAAGATGTTTGAAAATAAGTTATAAGTCACAATGTGAAATAAATTTTGAACCAATACGTTTGAAATGGCTCAATATAGGCTAACTACAGAATCTTAATTTGAGGAGAACTTTAATTCGAGGAGCTCGGTGGCCCGAGAGACGTATTTTTGAAATCACTTGTCACATTACGAAGGGTTTGCGCGAGCGTTTCCAGACGGGTGCATTTTTGAATCGGTAGTTTACAAAGGATTCGCAACGAGTGGTCTTGACCACTCGTAATTTTGACATTTGTTGCGTAGATATGTCATCGAAAGCAATCATTGGAGATCAGTTTCATTTCACGTTGCTTTTTTATTCATGTTCGAATTTTTAGAAAAGCATAGACAAATTATCGATGTTTTCTGCGTAAAACAATATTATTTTTCGCTGACACGACGGTTTCAAAAATACGATCAATTTGTATTTTACGTGAGCGGTGAGTTGGAAAACTACATATTTTGTGTTTCGGTGAGTCCCTCCATGAAAATCAGCACTCCAGCAAGAGTGCGCATTGCTCGCGCTTTCGCCTTAGATCATTAAATACAAGATAACTTACGCAGAAAAATTTTCTTACAAAATATTCTGCCATTTATGGTGCGGGTATAGGGTCAAAAAAATCACACTTTCACAAAAATATTTTCTGTCGCTATAAACGCACACTCACAGAAAATTGCTACACTAGTTTATTCTCTGCACACCTGTAAAGCTAACACTTAAACAAATGTGTAAATATAGGTACGTAATAATACACTCTTGACAAGAAAGAGACAGAAGGTAACCGGATTGGCTAATCTATATTCAAATCTAAAGCGCCATATTCACGATCCATCTTGCTGGTGCACGATGCCCGATGCAAAAGTACCGTGAATACGCTTGACGTACGTCGGTAAGGTATTATTAAAGCCGCGATTACACTTCACGATTCGTCGGGGACGATTTCACGCAGGCGCCCTAAATCGGGAAGTGTAATCGCTGTTAGGTAGGCAGTGTCCCGATATCGGGTGATCGGGGCGTCCCGACCGCCCTGTTTCCCTATTTAGGGAGTAAATCGGGTGATGTAATCACTGTCCACGAGTCAGGGCGTTCAGAAGTGCCATTTTTGAATCGCGGAGCCTCCTAAACGAATGATATTTCCATACAAAAAACAGTTCGTGTAGTGACTCCGCGTTTCAAAAATGACACTTCTGATATGAACTTAAAATAAATACATATATATTTCTTAAAACGATACTCTTTACTTCGGCATTTTCTTTTTTTTCACATTTACACCCGCAGTTGCGTCAAAAGCGACACGCACTTGACCAATATTTGAATTTTGGCAAGCACAGGTGCCACTCTTTCAACATCAAGTTCGGCTGACAACTGAGTTAGGGAGGCGATGTTGTGCAGTGTAATCACAATCACAACGCCCTGTCTGTCGCCCCTGCTCATCGGCCCGACGGATCGTGAAGTGTAATCGCCGCTTAATTGCTTGCTGGACTTGCACGATCCATTTTGCATCCAGCAAGTACCCCCACTACCGCGAATGTCGGGCAGATGGAAAGTGAATAACGCGGACTTACCTCAAGACTGCGGACGTACATCAAGTGTTTAAGCTTGCTGTACAGCAGATATTTTTTTTATAACTATTTTACGGCTCTGGTTACAAGTCTTTTGGTAAAAAAGATGGCAGCACTGGCTCGCTAAAAGTGTGAATGACGGCAACACTGGTTTTCTGAATGCAATGATGGATGCGTGAATAGGCTACATCCGTCATCGCGGCCTTGAACGGACGTACAGCAGCATGGATCTTGAATATGGCGCTTAATGCACAGGGAATAAAGATGCAGGGGGCGCATTTTTGAAATTACTTGTCAGTGTCACATTACGAATTGTTTGCGTGAGCTTTTCCAAACGGGCGCATTTTTGAATCGGATTTGCAACGAGTGGTCTTGACCACTCGTAATTTTGAGATTTGTAGCGTAAAAATATCATGGGAAATGCGTGCCATTTCATGCTGCTTTTAAGATCATGTTCGAATTTTTAGAAAAGCATACACAAATTATCGATGTTTTCTTCGTAAAACAATATTGTTTTTCGCTGACATGACGATTTTAAAAATGCAGCCAAATGGTATTTTACGAGAGCGGTAAGTTAGAAAACTACACGTTTTGTGTTTTGGTGAGTCCTTCAATGAAAAATAGCAGTCGAGGTTGTGTAATTCATAATATACACTAGTCTCGTTCTAGCTCGCTTGTCTCGTGGGGAGTATATTACATACGTCATCAACTAATCGTTTTTTCAAATTTGAATCTAAATACAGAACCGTTAGAATGTAATTAAAACGTCGGTTAATGAACTAGTCTCATGTCGTAGTTTTATACGGGTGAAAATCGTTTTAAATAGAGGGAAATCAGTTGCAAACTTATATCGATTACTTTTTCCGCAAAGCCGCCCTTTCGATACTTTACCGATTCACGTTATGATCATAATCGATTACGCAACTATTTTTATAAACGTATTGGATCACTTGATCTTATACTTCGGCAGAGAAGAACGTGCAGGTAAGGCTTATCCCTAATTAAATGACCTAAGGCTTTCGCAAGTAAAGTGACGCCGATTTCTCGAGCTCCTCCGTGTTCTAGAAGGCACGTATAAACCGTTAGTCCCAGCCCCAGCTGTCATCATTGTATGGCAGTTGTCAAGCTATGTCAGATGCCTTTAGGCAGCCTGAAAAATCTAATACCAGTGTTGGCCACTTACACGAAAAACCACAAACAGAATAATAAAATATTCAAAATAGTGTTTTTCTTTTTGTTAAAAGCATTATTTAAGTCGTCATTTTTTATTATTGTACTTGACTCGACTCTCGTTGTTGAGGGGTTGAACAGTTCACGTAATACACGAATAGCGCCTAGAAACCTATTTTATTTGTTATTTACGGTTAGTTAGTTTCTTATAATAACGTTATTGCAATAACGTTAACATAATAACAAAGCGCAGCACTACTGTCTAATTTGACATTTCACTTTTAGTTATGTATGATGGCGCACTTGCGAAAGGTGTACAGTTTTCTGTAATCTTTGTTTTATGTAGTGTGGTGAAGTGAAAACAGGTGATTTAATGCCGTACCCCAGGCGCTTCTCCGCCAAGATGCCGGATTTCGACGACGATGTGACCGTCGTTGATGTGTATGATCTGGCATCGGATATTGGCAAGGAATGTGAAATAATTATTGAAAAATATGGCCCTGACGCAGTTACTGCATTGCTGCCAAAGGTGATTAATGCACTGGAGCTGCTGGAGAATCTCGCAGTGCGGAATGAGAAGGAGAATCAGGCCTTGCAAGAGTTGACAGCGAAGATATCCCAGTTGGAGAATGACAAGATTGAAAAGGCTGAATACAGGCAGCGCTTCGAAAAGGTACGTGGTTGAGGTCATTGTTTATTAGTTTCTGTTTCATGCGTGCTGTAAGCAAACTGAGCGAACGAACGAACGTGGTTTCATCACCTGCAGTCGGTGCAGTTGCAAAAGGCAGCAGCGTAAGGCGCCTCGTCTATTGCACGACATTGACATCAGCACTGGTCACTTAATTACCCTATTGCCTAGCATTACTCACTGTTTTTTTGTGCTGTGTACACTTACGGTTTATTATATTAGTGAATACTTATGTCCGGTGATTTGGGGTAAGCATTATAGGATTTTATGTTGCGGAGTATGATTCTGTTCTTTTCTGATAATATTATAAACTGCATTGTGTGTTTATGTATATTTATCTATAGTAAAATAATTTTTTCTTTTGTCTCCAATAGTCCAATACATAAACCCTATATGAGTATAGGTAAAATGGTTGAAAGATAATACTGATGATTAATATAGCATAATTATTTTTGCAGGGATTCATCACTCTTAACAAAAATAATTAATAAATAGTAAATGAATTGGCTCAAAGAGTATCTAAAAATTTTTTTAATAGTGAAGCAATATAAAATCGTCACCGTATGTTATATTCTGAATAAATTTTTATTTTATCTTTTCTATTTTCTGTGTACATAAATTGGTACACAGAAAATGTATACATATAATTCTAAAAACATTTTTTTTACACCTATTTTGAAGAACCTCATTAATGCTGTCTTATGTATTTCGTTACTGAATTATCCATAAGGCAAAGTTGGCAACGGCCAAAGGGCTCGCTTGGCTATTTACAAATAAATGGTAATTCAAAAATAATGCCTAGAATAGTTGTTTCTACATCTGCGGTTAAGACAAGATTTTGAATCAATCCCTAATAATAGTCCTTTCAATGATTTCTTTGGCATAAAACATAGAGCCATGCATTGCCTACGAGCCTCCGACACGGTTAACAGTTAACATATGATACTCCACCCCACATCATCAGTAATCAATATGACAGTTGGACATATCTGTGATAACAAATTGTGTTATTTTCCTGTTTTTTTAGTATATATTTTGATAAAAGTACTTTATTATCTAATTTTATTAAAATATGTAAAATATGAAATGACATAGCAAAAAGTACCTGTCACGTTCCAGATGCACTGGCAAAGATATTGTTCTAGAGAAGTACCTACTTCAACATCCATTGTCATCTAATATTTGAAGCTTTTAACACATGATGCCAATGACATATCATAACCAACTACTTATACATCCGTTCAGTTTTCTGGAGTTTGGGGGTTTTTCTGAGGTCATAATAACATTGCCATATTACTGACAAGGAGAGGCCGATGTCCAGGAGTGGATGTTATGCAGCTGAAATGATGATAATGATGATTACTGACAAGTACCTGGACAACCGAGCTTCAGTCAGTGAAAATGATGGAGAACAACTGAGCTTCGCTCAACGAAAAACGTGACAAAAAAGGGTTCTTATAAAAATTAAGCCCCGTACATACCAATTTTCATCAAAATCCATTTCCGAGATCCTAATTATATTGACAGACTAGCTGATGCCTGCAACTTAGTTCGCGTGGATTTTATGACTCAGGCGTATCTGCATCAGTCCAGTACAAAAAAAAATGTTGTGACTACAATAAGATATCCTATTCTTTCAAGTTGGATCAAATTGCACACAGTGTGCAAATCAAATTTAAAATCGGTTTAATAGTATAGGAGTCCATTGCAGACAAAAAACGTGACACGTAATTTTGATATATAAAGATATCAGATATCCTGTAAAATTTCAATATATGTTATGTTTGAACATACATCTTCGTTTTTTGATCTGCTTATTAACTACCATGATGTTTGAATTCTAAAACTCTATCTCAGTGACTTTCACCACTGTAGCTATTTGCCAGATTATCTCATGAGATTGATGTACTTTCACTCGGTTCAATATCTATAGTTATTGTATTTTCATTGTCTTTGGGAAAACTTAATAACTAAATAAGCACTTAGGTAAATAGTCACTATAGTTGATAATATCTACATGGCATGTCTGGCATGAGTAGTTAAACAAACACAACATAAAAACATGTGTGTATGACAGACAGTAGTAACACACAAAGATGGAGACTAATTATTATTACAAAAAGAAATATTTTAACAAGTCTCTTTTGTTCAATTTTTTATAAATGCTAAACTTAAATAACAATATTTTTATTTAAAGTAGATGCTTAACTTGGAGAGGTGACATAATATGACATATCGACTAATGGATGAAAGCTATCAACTTGTTTTTAATGGCATAGGTACAGGGTGTTTGGTTCATTGTGTGCCAATTGAGAATGGTGGACTGAAGGGGTCATCTGCTATCCTTTCACACCCCTTAAGACCTATTATGCCCTGCGGTTTTTTTATTTCAACTTTTTAAATTTTTATTCAAAAAATATCCAAATTCTACTTTCAAATACAAATTTAAAAAAAAAGTATTGGTCGTAGATGTCCGATTTTAATTTTATTTCGTTGTGTATTGCTGTAGGGTATTGTTAATTCAAAATTGCTGGCATAAGTAGTCCCCAGATATAAAAACCCAACTGAGTTAGGTCTGGGGAACGTGGGGGCCATGCAATATCCAGTCATCTCGTCCAATCCATGCATTGGGAAACACATTGTCGAGATACTCCTCACAGTCAAACGCTAATGTGCAGGACAACTGTAAATTTTAAAAGATTATGGGAGTATCTTCGTTAAAAGTGGCAAATTTCAACTCTGTTGGATTTAATTATATCTGGGGACGTGCCAAAGAGCTCGTGTACGCAATGGAGGAACCGACAGAGGAGGAACTAGTCCAGCGAATCGAAACGGCTTGACACGATCAAAGACGAAATAAGACTTCGTATGACTGCTGTGGAAATAAGAAAAGATGTCGGGCCTGTATTCGCAACAGAGGTCATCAATTTGACCAAGATTTAAAATAAATGTTATAAAAAAAATTAACTTTTTTGTCAACCCTTTAGTAGTAAGAGATAGATGATACATGTATGTAATGTGTCGCTTATGCATAAGTAAATATATTTTTTTACATAATTTTGCGAATTCACAAAGTTATTAAAAGACTAGCCGAAGCCCGCGACTTCGTTCGCGTGGACTTTGTCTCTGAAAAATGCTCATCAGGCTGAACAACTTTTATTATGGCGGCATTTTTATATCTCTTATAGTTTAGCTGGACCATTATGGTTCTGCATTAGGCGTTCCATTTTCCAAAATCATTTATACCCTATATGTTGCCCTTTAATTTAAAAAAAGTTTCATTCGAATCCGTCCAGTATTTCCGGAGATTAGCGTGTACAAACAGACAAACAGACAAACAGACAGACATTTTTTTTAAAATTCTTACTCTATTACTACGTCTCCATCGCCCCCAATATTTTTTTTGGAAATATATTTAATGTACAGACACACTTTTTTTACTGTTTTATTATATGTATAGATATAGATTTTAAAGACATGTGGCATGTGGCACATCATTAGAAAGAGGATAGAGAAGGAAATTTTGGAGGAAGTTGGAAGATCCCGGTTGCTGTTAGTTTTTTTATAGCCATACAAAGTCAAAGTTTTAGTATGTATTCCAAACATTTTCAAACAGTTTAAAAAAACCTAGACTACTTATGCCAGCAATTTAGATTTTACAATAACTCTACAGCAATATACAATAAAATAAAATTAAAATTGGAAGTCTACGACTAATACTTTTTTTAAAAATTTGTATGTGAATGTAGAATTTGGTTATTTTTTAAATAAAAATTAAAAAGTAGGTATAAAAACACCTCATGGCATAAGAGGTCTTAAGCGGTGTGAAAGGATAGCAGATGAGATGACCCCTTCAGTCCGCCATTTTTAATTGGCACACGATGAACCAAACACCGTGTATATAACCAAAATCTTATACCTTTAAACGAGCAATTCTTGTATGTATGTATATATATATGTATATTTATTTATAAATTTCTGTGATCTCGAAAACGGCTCTAACGATTTCGCTGAAAATTTGTATATGGGGGTTTTCGGGGGTAAACAATCGATCTAGATTAGTTTTATGTTTGGGAAAACGCGTGTTTTCGAGTTTTCATGCGTTTTTCTTTCGACGCAGAATATGGTCGCTAATTTCGTCGCGCCGCGACCGCCTTGATTTAGCTCAGTGGTTAAGGATAGCGAGAGCACTAGAAAGAGTGTTACGGGTTCGAATCCCACTCGGTGACTTACCCTTTTTTTTCATGTTTAAGTTTATATATATATTTTTTTATTTTGCATTGTTTTTAGACAAGTTTAAAAAAAAATAGTTAATATAATTATATATAAATATAATTAGTAACCGAGCAAAGCTCGGTCACCCAGGTACTGTTTAATTAAATAATAATACAGTACAGTGGCTCTCCCCGAAATAAAGACTTGGTTTCTTTAATCTTGGCAGAAAAAGAAATGTGGTTGTGCATGTGTTTTGTTTAACCAATAAATCATTAAACTGATTTCATTACTTTAATTATTTGCACTTCTTGTATATTATTAAGCCAACCGATTTTCACCAGTCACTAGTTAGTTCCGAATACCCTAAATAATGCTTAAAATTTTAATAAAAAAAACAACAGACTTAATTTTCTTTCAGGAGTTTCTTTCATATCTTCCTTCAGTTCTTTATCATGTCTTCACCAAATTAATATAGGAACAACATGATAGTAAAGGCTTTCAAATAAAAAAATAATCATCAAAATCGGTCTACGGTTGACGAAGATATCGCGTAACATACATTATAAATAATTGGCCAAGTGCGTGTCGGGCTACGCGCAGTGTAGGGTTCCGTAGTTCCGAATGCCAACTTTGAGTTAATGCCACTAAAAACGTTTAAAAACTAATTATCAATTGAATTTGTATGAAATTTCTTTTTCCGAGTACATTTTATAAGTTGATCGCCTATAACTACATTATATATACTATAGCTGTGATTTTTTTACGTGGCCATATATAACCGTTTAGCAGATAGAGGGGGGGGGGGGGGGGGGGACACTTGCCTCCAACAAAAATTTTCACTTTAAATCCAAATATTTCAGAAACGGATCCCTAAATCCAAAAATGGTGTTAACAAGCTTACAATGTTTTTGAAAGACCTATTCAAAGACACCCATTGTGACACACAATGTGTTTGTCGAGAAAAAAAATTGACTACCTCTTTACTTGTATGGCAGCTAACCTAAAAAAAAATATTTTTCCAGATTTTATTTTACGACATTTTCGCCATGATTAATATACATATCCATGCCAAATTACAGCTTTCTAGTACTTGTAGTTTCTGAGTAGGACCGCGGACAGACAGACAGACAGACATGGCGAAACTATAAGGGTTCCTTGTTTACTACGGAACCCTAAAAAAGAAACATACAGTTAAATCGATTAACTCATCCTTCTTTGAAGTCAGTTAACAAGAGAACCAACCAAGTAGCTTCACTACAATCATAGGCAAAAGAAGATGTGTCTTACAACAATATACATAAATTCAATAAATTGAAAACATCTTGCCAATCAACAGTACTCTACTCTATGTTCAATTGAGTAATTGGATTCAGTGCTTCCTGTCGTGCATTCGCCACGTTTGAACTCATCCTTATGCATTCACGACTAATATTGACCGCACAAAGTGGCACTTATTACTATACCAATAAAGTCTGTATTAACTACACAAGACTAAAATGTAAAGAGTTAGTCGTTATTCACATGTATGTTACTGCGTATTACACATACATGAAGCATGTATTTACAAACGATGAATGAAGCCGTATTGTTCGAGAAACACAATCTTGTAATCTTGCGATAGCTGCTTGATTAGCTAATTAATAATTTTGAGACAAAATATCAGATGTACATAGTAGGTAGGCAATTAGGCACTATTTATGACGGGAAGTAGTAACTTAACTTTATAAGTTCTTCCTGTAAATACCCACATCTTATAAGATAGTAGTCCCGTCCCACCTATACTTATCTACTATATTATGAATCCTACCGACATCAATCTTAATCAATCAACTAAAATCAAATAAAATCAACCTCAACCCGTACTTGCCTATGTCACCTAAGTAGGTATGTAAAATTCCACTATGAGTGCTTTTGTTTGTGGGCGTCCAAGCAAAAAAGGTCCAGTAGGCATTTAGTTTTTGAGGCAGTTTTTTAACGTGAAAAACATTGCATTTCACGATTTTAATTGATTATTGCTCAAATTTCTAAAAGTTTATATAGTAAGTGACTTTATATTATGATGTTTCCAAGTAAACAACATTTTTTCTTGTTTTCTTTTTGCAAAAACAAGCAATTAGAAGTTTGTAAACAAACTTCGAAAATGCTTTTTCTCAACTCAAGCTTTAACAGAGACATTAAGTAGGAGTTTTTAACTTCAATGTCATATAAAAATAAATGTGCCAGTTTTTAAATTTTTTTAAAAGCCTTATTATCAATTAACTATTATAGAGGGTTGTAAACTCGCCACCTAAAAAGGATATGTAAATTCATCGCGATTATTTTTTTAATACTTTTTGTTGTAAATTCACCACGGCGTTTTTGTACAGACAGCAAAAAATCACTTGATTTGCTTACATCATCACAAACCTCACCCCTCCATCTACTCTAGGGCGAATTTTAATAGACATTTACTTAGTGAACATTACAAGCGTCTACTTTGTACTGCGCGGTACTAATACTAACCACGCAAGTTACGATGTAGTCTAACCCAAAAAAAAACGAATTAATTAATTATTATTAATGGTACTTTTGTCGACGGTACCTACTGTAATAATTTAAAAAAAATTGGGTGGTGAGTAGAATATTATTTTTTGACAAGTGGTGAGTTTACAATCGTGGTGTGTTGACAACATCCAAATAACTTATGTAGTTAAGTAGGTGCCTATTAAGTAAGAAATGTTTCATATGAGACATTTAATACTGGTACTTACACTCCGTTTCTGCGGTTATTGACCTGTAATAAAATATGGCTAGCCGATTGCACACTATACTCGTAGGTAATTAATCCGTGGTATTAACGAGAGAGACGAGCTCTATTGTCTGTGATTTACACGAATACCTGCGCCCAATTTTGCAGTGAGACTTGCCTGTATTCTGGGTAGAAGCGACGTCACGTCACGGGTAATTTCGGCACATTGTTGGCAATTTGTTAAAGCTTCACTTCGAGGTCAATAGCACTTTCCTATGTCTACATTTGTTCGAATTTGACGACCTATGGCGTAATTGTTAAAACGACAGTCCGCCACTCCAGATGTCTTGTGTTCCATCTCTAGCCAGGATAAATAAATAAATATATAGGGACAAACCCTATCACACAGACTGATCTAGCCCCAAAGTAAGTTCTTGTAAGACGTTATGGGATAGTAACTCAACGATACTATATTTTATAACAAATACATAAATAGATAATCCTCCAAGACCCATAAATTATAAATAAATAATTGGAAAATGGCCTTTTTCAAAATTTCCTACATGAAAACGTTAGTAAGTGTTCCTAAATATGTGAGATATGTTCTTATCTGTTTATATATTTAACAGAGAAACACCTAGTTCGAAAAGTACCTACCACGAAATAAAAGTATGCTTGCTAACACAAATTAGTACTTTATGTAGGTACTTACGCACATTGCTAATTTTGTTCCTGTTATTTAAGAAACCTTACCGTGGAAAATATACTAGAGCTTTAAATAATAATGTAAGTAATCTGGCGGATGATAATGCTACAATAACATCGTTGAAATATCTCTCTAAGAAAAATATTTCAATAAAGCATTCAAAATATTCGGAATTTACATCTCGAAAGTATTCCTTATCTCCGTTGGTAACGCCGGAATAACCAGGAGTCTTGTTAACATTTTTTGTGTAATAAACTTTTCATCGTAAAACCAATACGATGGATTTACTTTATCTGTTTCGGGATACGTTGGGAAGAAATCGACGTCAAGGTTGGGATGGTACTTTCATGTCCATCTTTTGTAAATTATACGGTGTATTCCTCAGGTGTATTCAAATTGAAGCCAAGAAAAATTACAGATTAGGATTAGTTAATTGATATGAATAAATAAATACGCCTTAATTAAAACCTCGGGTGTTCGGATACAATCAACGGATCATTAAACTACAATAAATATTGCAATTTCGCTACAAGTGATAGGTTGGGGAAAAAGTCTTTTCGCATTTTATATGAAAATTCAAAACATGTTTTAATATAGTTTATTTACATTTAACTAAAGTATGTAGGCACCATTTTGTTCGATAACTTTTTGCCATCTTATAGGTAGGGACATGATCCCATTGCTATAGAAATGTTGGGGCTTCTGATCAAAAAACTGCGTCAAGTAGTTTTGGCAGTCCTCTCGTGATGTTAACTTGAAGACGTAGACGTAACCTTTCACAAAGAGTCGTACCCTCGTCTTGTCGGGTACACTGTTTATAGTCCCCTAACGCCTGTTAACATTAAAAAATCTCATTACGAAACCACGCTAAAATTACGAGCTCCCCTTGGAAATTCCACAGGCAATCTTGCTATTTTTAACTTCCATTACTTTTGTTTTCGTACAATTTTCGGGATTTGTTGTTCATTAACAAAAAGTTATTATTTCCTAAGTCTTAAGTAAATACTCCTTCACTTTAATTAAACGTTGTTTTTCATTAGGAGATTGTTTTTGTGACAGTCTTAAAAATCGTTATTTATTTCTTCACAATGAAATTAATTTGCCAGTTTATTGACTAAGTTTGCGAGACCTATGACTGCTAAAATATTATTTGAGGTTTGTCATGACCATGAATCATCATGACCTTACCATAACACGCAAGGACTAATAAAACCAATATTTAAAAATATGGGATTGCACCAAATTGATTTGATTTGAGTGTTTAAATAAAATACACTATATTATGTAAAACAACTACATTAGGCTAAAAATGAATTTTTCAGCGAAGCACACAACTTATGCCAACACATGGTTTATAGAAAAGTGAAGATGGCGTCACAGTTGACCACTTGACCACAAAGTAAACTAGATAATGTTGCCAGCAATAAATATAAAAGTTAATAGCAAAATTATTGTCTATTGTTTAGTAAATTATTAAACACGAGAAAGAAATCAATCCCTATTTTCGTTTGTCTGAACAAACGAAAAATAAGGATTCTCGAGGTTTCTCCCACACAATAGACAGGGAAGCCCTAAAGCTATGCGTCATCAAAGGTCGCGCCCCACGAGACATTTACTATTGTAATATGACACACTCGAGTCGTTCTATAGTCGCTCCACACTTTACCTAAATACTAATGGGAGCAGATCATTGCATTCATATTAAATCTCGACAGTTTGGCGAAACTGTGGTTTCGACACCGAAAGTACAGTGGTACTTACACTCGCGTCACGGTACATTGTTTACGTTTGTATATTTGTTTGTTACCACTTCACGCTTCAACCACTGAACCATTTAGATGAAATTTGATATGGATAAGTTTGATACCCAGGGAAGGCCATAGGACAGTTTTTATCCCGAAATTCCCACGGGGAGCGAAGTCCACGGGCACAGCTAGTCCTATCCTACTATCCTATCCTATCCTATCTTATCCTACTTCCTACTAATATCATAAATGCGAAAGTGAGTTTGTATATTTGTTTGTTTGTTACCTCTTCACGCTTAAACTACTAAACCGATTTGGATGAAGTTTGGTATGGATATAGTTTGAGACTCGGGGAAGGACATAGGGTGATCTTTATCCCGAAATTCCCACGGGGAGCGAAGCCCACTGGCACAGCTAGTATTATATATGCGAAAGTGAGATTGTATGTTTGTGGCCACTTCACGCTTCAACCACTGAACATGTTTGTATGAATATAGTTTGATATCCAGGGAAGGACATAGGATAGTTTTTATCCCGAAATTCCCACGGGGAGTGAAGCCCACGGGTACAGCTAGTTACTAATGTTACGTAAGTTTTAAGTCAAATGATGTGGGTAACCGCGTACAACTATTCGGCTGGCCAGTGGAATTTGGATGTCGGGACACATAGAAGATACAGAATGCCATTCCACAGAGAAGTAAGGGGCTATCTGAATTTTTCGGGGTCTAGTGGCGCCCCCATTTGAAATACATCATTGAAAGGAAGCGGAGATATCATATAAAATTTTCTCTTGACCAAACCTCAAATAAATCCTTCAATCAATTTTATGAACTACTGTTTATTTACCGTTTAAAGTGAGAACGTGAAGCTTTCCTATGCACATTTGCGAAATCTTTTGGCTAATGTGCCACTTTTGGCTAATGTGCGTAGAAAAGCTTTATGTTATTACTTTAAACTTTAAACGGTAAACAAACAGGCTAGATCAGTCTGTGTGGTTTGCTCCTATATAATTATTTATTTATCCTGGCTAGGGATGGCCGCCACTGGACTCCGGAAAATTCAGGTAGCCTCTTAACTTAATATTACAATGTCATAAATATTTAACAGGTTACTCATTTCATTAGTCAGCTCGTTGAACTCGGATCGGTTACAAAATATCATATCTATAACATGTTATTTTTAATTAGTTTACTAAAACTAATTCAAAATAACATTTTATAGATATGATATTTTGTTTTAATTTTAGTTTGTATTTATTTAGTTACTATTATATTGTTATATTATGTTTATTATTATGCAATAAATTAAAACTTAAGATAAAATAAATTATAGCATGTATAAATAAAATAAATAGCTTCAAAAGTTAAGTCTAGTTACTAACCTTTTATAGTCGTGATTTATACATGTTTGTATTCTTCTTGGATACCTATATTTTTTTTTTACTTCATTTTATTAGGTCATATCGTGGTGTTTGTAAAATTATTTTTAGTTTAGTACACGCCAAAACAAATTAGTTATGGTGGTAAACTGCAGTACCTAGGTATATTGTGGCCTTATACATTTTATATGAAAGTTAGGAAATTAAATACCAACAGATTACTAACTTTTATAATTAACACTCTTTATGTGGTTTTCAACGGTTATCTTATTACTTTTTAGGTCTATATTTGTTCTATTAATTTTTTTACCAAAGAATATAACTTGAATATTTTTCAAAATACGTTCCAACATGAAAAATGTTTTTCCTCGTACGATATTAGAGTTAACTCACAAATGTTGTCATTTTTGAACGCGTACACTCAAGTTATCGTCGATGAAACAGGCTTCATGTATGTTTTGGTATTTTTCTTCCTCTGACCATAATTAGTTATTTTTATATAAAAAAAATGCAAGCCGGAATAAGTTAGCTTTGCTAATTACAACAGTCTAACTTATAACTAAGATGTAATGTACCTATTTGAAAAATTTCATAACTATAATCATTAAATATTTTGAAAAATAAAGTTGTAACGTGTAACTTCGGAACTACTCTGAGCGTGTCCCGACACGCACTTGGCCGATTTATTTTCTATTACACTTTACATTCCACATGCATGACTTGGTGATTGCATGTTTGGAAAATTAACAAGCGTGACAAATGTAATATTTGTAATAGGTAGGTATTGCTTATTGGTGTTGTGTTGATATTATCCCGTGATATTATCTGCATAGCCTTGACCGGTATTCAATTGGGAAGATGACTGGGTCAAAAATAAATTATTCGATGCAGTTCATAAAATAATACGTCACAAAATAGTGTCACTTCTCATTGATAATATCCATTTTCAACATGGTTTTAGATTTAATAATTCTACAAAACTAATATTAAGAGCGTCATTTGACTTCAAAAATGCATGACGTCACGCTTTCGTATTTCATACAAATCCCATAGAAAATGTTTGTTTTGACGTTTAGAAAAAAGTGACTGATTTGAGTTGTTGTCATCTAGCGAATTATCGAAGTAGGTAGTTTACATTGTCACAGTGGATGGAGGATTCACCTTGCGATTAGTTATCGTTAATGTATTTTGATAATTATATTTTACTAGTTACGCGCCGCGGTGTTATCCGCGCCGTAGCCTGCATACAAAATTTTATCAAAATTGGTTCAGCTGTTTGCGCGTGATGTTACCCGCGCCGTAGCCTGCATACAAAATTTTATCAAAATTGGTTTAGCTGTTTGCGCGTGAAGAAGTTAAACATACACACACACTCACAAACTTTCGCCTTTATAATATTAGTGTGATTTGTTATAAAATACAGTATCGAGTAAGTACCTATACAACACGAGTCTCGAACTTACTTTGGGGCTGTCTCAATCTGTGTGATTTGTCCGTATATATTTATTTATCAAATATCTTAAACGTTGTTTTATTTGTCACTAGCTGTGCCCGTGGGCTTCGCTTCCCGTGGGAATTTCGGGATAAATCCTATGTTCTTCCCTGGGTATCAAACTATATCCATATCAAATTTCATCTAAAATAGGTTCAGTGGTTGAAGCCTGAAGTGGTAACAAACAAACAAACAAACAAAAATACAAACTCTCTTTCGCATTTATAATGATAAGGATAAGGATTTGTTTGCGTCATTGTTTATGTATTCCGTGGTTCGTATTAATCCATCAGATGCATTGCATTCATAATTTGATTCCTCAATTCTCATAATAAAGTCCGTTCATTTGAACCGTGGCTATGAATGTGAAGCCATGTGAATAATGTAATACCTGCCGCTGAATGCCAGAGGTCGCTGCATTTTCAATGACAACGAATGGAGTTTTATTTAATATGCATCTAGGCTATTTAGGACTCTGTTTTGAAACTTGCAGTAGAGTGTAACTACAGCGACGACGGTGGTAATTGAAGAAGTCTAGTTAGATCGCAGATAAAGCGGTGGTGGCCAAGCGATTTAGGCACTGGTTATGTGTTTGTGGGGTAGAGTATTGGATTATGAAAGCCAATGAAATACGAAATTATATAATACTAGCCGAAGCCCGCGACTTCGTTCGCATGGACTTTATGTCTCTGGAAAATGCTCATCAGGCTGAACAACTTTTACTAAGGCGGCATTTTTATATCTCTCATAGTTTAGCTGGACCATTATGGTTCTGCATCAGGAATTCCATTTTCCAAAATCATTTATACCCTATATGTTGCCCAGGCTTAATAGCTATATAACAAAAAAAGTTTCATTCGAATCCGTCCAGTATTTCCGGAGATTAGCGTGTACAAACAGACAAACAGACATACAGACAAACAGACAGACATTTTAAAAAAAATTCTGACTCTATTACTACGTTTCCATCGCTCCCAATATTTTTTTGGAAATATATTTAATGTACAGACACACTTTTTTACTGTTTTATTATATGTATAGATTATTGTTTATTTTACTTTTAAATTGAAAGGTGTGTTTTACGTGCGGCAACGCTTAGTTGAGGCATGGGCCGGAAACACACTGAATTCTAAGGGAACCTAGATGTACCCCTATGTAACTCGGACTTCGATTAAACTCTTTGTTTGATACATAAACAAACTAACAGAAAGGGACAGACTTTCTGAAGTAAGAGGAAGACAAATTTATTTTTGTATATTCCATCAAAGAGTTCGATATTCACGACTTGTACCTCTAAGTTTGTTCTCATGTACGGTCATTTTCAACTACCAAGTACTTGCTTCCAGTGAATGAAAACATCCTGAAGAAACATGACTGGTTTTCAAATGCGTAAAAATGACTTGTCATTATATGACAGTCATTGAGCTATGTCAGATGCTTTTAGGCAGCTCAAAAAATCTGACACCAGTGTTAGTTAACTTGTAAATGTTATAAAACACTACATGCGAAAGAAGATACGTATAGAAAGAACCACATAAAATTCGTTACTAGAGCAGAGGGCTACCGATGAATATGTGAGTTCAAGGTTTTCTTAACAACGTTAATCTATAATTTAGTACTTTTTCCTCTGGCCAGTATTATAGCTATATTATCCAAATTAATACCGTCTGGTTGCCGGCAGAGTAGAATAGGGCCACTCCAAGTCTTCCCGTGGATGTCGTAAAAGGCGACTTAGGAAATACAAGATGAACAAAGCTTATTAACATCAATGAGACCTCTCCAACCCGCCTGGCTAGCGTGAAGAGTGTAGGATAAGCCCTCTGGCTGCTCTGGCCAAATATAGTTCTGGTAGTACTGAGAGGGTCGTGCTTCTGTAGTGGAGACCAAAGGACCTGATGATGATGATGATGATCCCAATTAAAACATCATTACTTCTTCATCACATGTTTCGATTTGAATAATAATCCGAGCATTGTAATGCTCTTAAAAATCAATACCAAGTTTATTTTAAATGTTTCATTGCAACAAACGTGCCAACTCCTTAACCTAAAAATACTATATTTTTATCATAACTTCAGTGCCCGTAAAAATCCAGCTTTTGCTATTCAAATATTTTCATGATATTTGCATGCTAAAGCTCTGGCTTGACCGCTTGACCCGATTAATGTTTTTCTTCAACAGCATTTATAATTAAGTTGTAAAAGAAGGCTACTTGTCTATCTCATTCGCGAACCTCGCCTAATCATGCCTAAATTATGAGTACGGCTGAATATCAATATACATTTTTCACTATCTGATATAATATTAGGATGGCACAAGGTAGACAAATTCTATGTGTCTGTATGAACTCCACACTACTGAGTGCTACTTGTATTGCGTATTTCATAGAGGTTTCATGCAAAAGTATAATAATTAATTAATTAGGACAAATCACACCGATTGATAGAGGAATAGATAGATACATAAATTGTTTATTTGTCACTACCGAGACCCACAAAAAATTAAAGTATACATACATTGATTGAACAGAGATGTTTAACTTGTATTATGAGATACTTATTCAACAATAACTTTATACAGTCATACATACATATATGTCTTTATGTAACACATGTGAACTCTTCTACATTTTTCATTTAGGAAAACACATAAAGAGATAATTCATACAAATAATTCTAAAGCGGGTGTATCATTTTTCCGAGCAATATATTAAATATTTAACGCATACGAGTATATTACCATAATCTGAATGATTTAATCGAAAACGAAGGAAGGCCCAAAGGCATGGACTGCTGGAGACGTTACAACATGGAATATTACATTACTTGACACAACTGATTGAGAAAATGTTGGGTCTGTATTACATCACGTAATGTTAGTGAATTAACGACGTACTTACTTCAAGCATAACTAATTCTGGCGTTTCTCTGTCAGCACCTTGAAATTTGACGTTCATGTCGTCTATACATATAATCTAGTTTCGAATTTATAAATGGCCGTATTCTGTATATGATAGTTTGAATTACGGCAGATGCCTTTGGGCAGCTGAAAAATTAGACACCAGTGCACACTCGTTACAAAAATGCTTGGAACTGTGAGCACGTGATGTACATATTGTTTAAACCCCATCTCGGCAACCCCTTCTTGATTAAATTGACCATAATTAACAAGTACTTACACATTAACCGCCAGGAGTACTCCTGCAAAGTTTCGTATAAAATGGTCTATGTTCCATAAAAAATTTGGACCCATTTCCCCTTAGTAGGCCAGTTAAAAAATATATTTTTAGTGCACCCTTAGACCTTATAAGGAACCTATGTGCCTAATTTGTACTCTAGACCCAGCGGTTTGGCCTGTGCGTTTATACATCACATCAGTCAATCACTTTTTGCCTTTTATATATATGGATAGATAATATTCAATTTGAAAATGTTTTGATCTTTCCAATATCACTGTTTTTGTTGAATATGACGCTATCGCAGAATACAATGGGAAAACGTATGCGCGATAATTATAAATTATAATCATATTATTGATCAAAAGAAAAACTTGAATATTCAAACAAATGTGAAAATAATTGTTATTGTAATTGACTATCTAAGTACACGTCCTAGTGGCTTAGAAAGGTGTTATTGTAGATCGTTATAAGTTACTTCCGTACTTAACTGTATATTTGGCTCAAAATTCAACCTTAGAAAGACATATTTGTCTCGTTTGCTTACGAGGTTCTGAATAAAAACACTCGAGTCGTCTTAGACAATACATCATATGTATTGTCGAAGACTACTCATAAGTTTGTAATTACCTACATATATTATGTAGGTAGTAGGTAATTACTTATACACGCTGCTGTGTATAGACTATACTGTGCGAGCAGCTCAAAGAGTGCGAGCGAAGTTCTCAGTTTATACAGTGTATAAAACTTAGAACTTCTCGCTCATTCAAATGAAATATCATCCCGGCACAGCAAAATGTATAGAAACACGGCGGCAAAGTAAAGAATCAATATTTCCCTAAAAGAGCGCCTATTTTTACCGTCATAAGCTTACGAGGCTTTCTTGCTATGAATTTGAGCGGGCCTTTTTAGACGGAGGTTTATTTTTCAGGAAATAGAAGCGATCGAGGAACAATGGCGGACGGAGTCGGCAGAGCTGGTCACGGCAGTCGCCAGGCTTCAAGATGAGAACAAGCGACTTAGGCGGACCATTAACGCTCCTGGTGATGGTAAGATTGCAAATTAACCTTTTTTCTATGAAGGAGGAAAAACCAACAGTAGAGTAGGTTACTATGACGTTGATGATGCGGCAATATTATTGATATTGTTATTATTTAAAATGTATCTATAAATTAGGTAGCTAAAAATGTGCTATTGACTGCTAATGTCGAAATATATTGTTAGCGACCGTTTTAGTTAACTCTTATACGGAAGGCTGGTGCCTGCAACTTGAATGTTAAAATTATCAAAATAAATATTTTGCCTATCCGAGCTAATAGACCCGAAAGGGTTTATTTCTGGGTCTGGCACCACTCATTCATTAATTCCTTGTTAGTCTAGAAAAAAAGAAAAAATTAAAATCTACTAGCTGCTTCTCTTCCCGCGCAGATCGTAAGAGCCGATCAAAGGAATGGACGAAAATGCGAATCATGTTAACAGGCGATGCGACTAACAACCCATCACTGTATAAATTGATTTTCCATCTTCTCGCTTCCCCATGACCCTGAAAGGGGCTTTTGAGTCTTGCGGCCCTGGGCTCTGTCTGCTTAGAGCCGCAAGACCCAAAATTCTCTGTCCGCCCCATTAGGGATAAAGACGTGATAGTATGTTTGTATGTATGTAGTCCTTATTTATGACATAAACAGGAACAAATGAAGTCTTATTCTAGCTTAAAACCCAATTCTAGCCTAAAACCCAAACTAGCCTAAACACCACCCGCGATCCCTACAAAATAGTACGTTGCAGTTTCCTAATCTGTTTGAGCTTAGCGGTTCCTACATACAACATTAACAGGAAAACATGAAGTCATATTCTAGCCTAAACACCACCCGTGACCTCTACAATATAGTACGTTGCAGGCACGAGCGCGCCGCCGTCGCCTGCCCGGGAGCACGACCAGGAGGTGCTGTCCAGGCTGAGCAGCACCGCGGAGAAACAGCGGGCGACGCTGCGGCACCAGGAGCTGCAGTTGCAGGAGAAGCAGCAGCTCATTGAGGGGGTAAGTCTGTTTAACCTCTCGTATGCCGTTGCGTAGATCTACGCTAAAATGCATTGTTTAACTATTGTGTCTGGTATTCCGGGGTATTTTCCAACAAGTCACAGTACTTTTTCTAAACGTCAAAACAAACAGTGTCTATGGGATTTTGTATGAAATACAGGCAGATGACGTTTTAGTTTTTTGGAGTCAAATAGCGCTCTTATTATCAGTTTTTCTGCAATAATAAATTTAAAATCACGTTAAAAATGGATATGTTCAAAGACAAGTGACATTATTCTGCGGCGTTTTATTTTGTTATCAGTACAAAATAATTTATTTTTGGCTTAGGAAAATACCTAATTGGGTAGATGATTAGATCAAAAATAAATTGTACTGTGTAAAAAAAACTAGGACGAATGTGGTGAAGATATCGCGTAACATACATACTTAAACATAAAAAAAGTCTTGAACTCTGATGATTTATTTATTAAAAGTTTATTGATCCACAATTAAAATTGTTTACAATTGGCGGACTTATCGCTAAAAGCGTTGATGCCTTAAACTTAAAAAAATCTTGAACTCCGTTGATGCCACGATCTCGGAGTTATCACGAAAGTTTTAATTTACAAAGTAAGCCTTCGTATAACAAGGATTAGCCATCCACTCGTTAAAACTTTGTCCCTAGTGAAATTATACACTTCGGGGAGATTTCAACCAACTTTTCACTTTGTTTAGACAAATCAGACACTTCAAAACAAACATTTTCTGTGGAATTTGTATTAAATACAAAAGGGGGGCGTCATGCCTTTTTGGAGTTAAATAGCGTTCTTAATATCAGTTTTTTGCATTATTAAATCTAAAATCTATGAAAAGTGACATTATTTCGTGACGTTTTATTTTATGAAGTGTACCGAACAATTAGTTTTGAGTCAGTCATCTACCCGTAAGTCCAGAAGCCGTAATTCACATGCAAAATTTTATATTTTGAACCTTTTCCCTACCTTCTCCGACTAAAAGGAGGTGTGTGTTACGTTTAACGTGTCTGTGTGTCTGTCGAGTCGAATTTGATACGTTATTTTTTTCGTTTGAAAGCTGACTTGATTGTGATGGTTCTTAGTATGTTTGATGGAAATCGGTTAAGCAGTTCAAAAGTTATTGGGGGGATTATTTTTAATTTGCCAGGAGAATGACCTTGTTTCCTTTCCCTTTAACCTGTCACATCACATACGACACGACCACTTCTGCAATGACTAGACGAATGAAGCAGCTTTTTTAACTGAAACAATAAAACTTACTATAAAAATATTAGGAAACTCCCTTTTTAATGACATACGACTGCGGTGCTGTCCAGTCAATGACCCATTTTTAGGGTTCCGTAGTAACCAAGGAACCCTTATAGTTTCGCCATGTCTGTCTGTCCGTCCGTCCACGGTCCTACTTAGAAACTATAAGTACTAGAAAGCTGTTATATGTAGCGGCACGTAAGTTTAGCGCTGAGTGGAGTGTAGAGGGGATACTGCGCACGGGTACAGTATTACTTTTTGACTTCTGCGCAGCCAAGGTCAGCGCTAGAGTTTCGTGCCTCTACCTGTATTTGGCATGAATATGTATATCAATCATGGCGAAAAATTCGTAAAATAAAATATGGAAACAATTTTTTTAGGGTAGCTGCCATACCTGTAAAGAGGAAGTCAATATTTTTTTTCTCTACAAACACATTGTGTGGAGTATCGTATTGGTCTTTCAAAAATATTGTGAGCTTGGGAACACTATTTTACGATTTATGGATCTGTGTCTGAAATATTTAGGTTTAAAGTGAAATTTTTTGTTAAAGTCACGAAATTTCATACAAATTCAATAGATACTTAGACTTTTTAGTGGTATGAACTCAAAGTTGGCATTTACAACTACGGAACCCTACACTGCGCGTGGCCCGACACGCAAATTATTTATCCTGTCCAAAGTCAAACAACAGGCAAATAATAAATGCTGGTCAAGTTTAATATAATTTATAGCCAATTTAGACTCGAAAGAATAAGAACTCACTTTTTCTTCTTTAATTCTGTATTTAAAATTCTTCTAAAGGTTTGAAATTAATCATAACATCTGATTAAAAGATGGATTCCCCAAACGCCTCCAATTGAAATTTATAATGAGCTTGATATAATGTTTTATTCACAACGCGGGCCCGCAGGCCTCAGCATGAATTTCAAAAGTTTCCTCATTTCATTGCCGAAATATATTTTAGGATATAAATTATATCTCAACAAATCTGTAAATGAATCATGATAATATGATTATATTGGTAGCGAGATGCTGCTTTTCTTCCCGTCTGCTGTTTTTCGATTATATGCATGTGTAGGTAATAGATATATCTACTTAGTAATGGGGTGTCATTTGATAAGATACCTACATTTAAATGTTGAGAGTGACAAAGGACATGTATATGAGAGTGAGAGTCACCATGCTAGTCCGCCTTTAAGAGGTTCTATGATTAATTCTATGACTTATAGCACGGCTATGGCATAACATAACATACAAAATTGTGTATTTTTAGTTCAATTATACTTGCTTTGATTTTGGTTGACCGATGTACCAATAAAATTTATAAAATTAGTTGAATAAAGATATTGATTCATAAATTATCTCGTCTTATCCCTAATATGGCAGATAGAACCAAGGGCCGTAAGATCCCAAGGCCACCAATGGACAGTCGACGGGCCACGGCAATAGTGTTGGCCGAAACAAAGGAATCAATCAGTAGGGATCAATCAAATCAGCTCACTATAAAGCAGTGGGAGTGAAAATGATGAAAATAATATTTTAGAATGTAGTGTTTGGATATTTGCTTAAATAATACTAACCCAAACAAAAGTCGCATTTGTTAAAATGAAAATACCGTCGATCACCTTTCTATATTAAAAATGGCTGATTTATTACAAACGTCAAAGTCGTTAGATTATTGACCGAGCGAGCGAAGCGAGCGAAGCGTCTCAGTTTCGAGATTGGCCAAAAATTCTTTTGTCCGTCTGTCTGTCTGTCTGTCTGTCTGTCTGTCTGTCTGTCTGTTCTCGCCTACAGGTCGCATTTCTTAACCAATTCTCATGAAATTTTGTAAGCAGATTCAGCAACAACATAGAATTTTTTTGTCGAGCCAGTTTTTCGAAATTTTTCAAAATGGCGGAAATATGGGGGTTTAAAATTTTTAAACTGTCATATATCCGCCATTTCAAAATATTTACAAAAATTTCATTAGACTTTCTTGTTGCCATTATAAAAAACTATTTTTTTTATTTGAACAACTTTTTTGTCTAAACAACTTTTTTATACGTTATACTTAAACGGGTTTAGGGTGACTCGCGAAGTCTAGCTGACTGAGCCGTGACGGATACGAGTATACAATGCAAATCTTTGTACAAATTATACTAAAACTATTTAACACGTTGAACGCCATGTCGGACACCATGTGGTCGACAGCATACTTTCCCCTGGGGCCGTACCAAAAAATAAAGAACGTCCAAAAATTTATAGGGATTTTTTTTGAAAATATCGATAAGAAATAACCTAAAAATAATGGGCAACTTATAGAACAGAGACGTTATGCATTATTTTCTGAGATGTTAAATGGCAGACACCAGTGTCCGTCACGGCCTGCTAGAACGTCCAACCGTATTTCCTTGCGCGGGCGCCGCGCGGGTCCTACTGTCGGCTCCCCCTGCACTATGCCGCGCCGCCCTCACCTGCGAGCCCCAGCGAGCGAGACGCGCTTCACTCGTTCATTTGCCTTTGCGTTTGCATAGGAGAAGGTCGTGGTGTTATTGAAAATTAGGGTTCCTTTGGAGTTACTCCGCCATGACAACAATGTCGTCGGCAAATCGAAGGTGAGTGATATACTCGCCATTGATGTTGATGCCAAATCCTTCCCGTTCCAGAAGCTTAAAGGCATCTTCCAGTGCAACGGTGAACAGCTTTGGAGATATAACGTCTTCCTGTCTTACACCTCTATGCAATGGAATTGCCCTCGTGCACTGCTCCTACTCGGACTGACATAGTGGCATTACTGTATAAGCATTTCAACACTTCGATATACTGATAGTCAATACGACTTCGCTGAAGGGACTGAAGCACGGCCCATATTTCATAGTCCATGAACCCCAAGCATAACGGCCGGTTAAACTCCCTCGTCTTCTCTATAACCTGCCGCAGCGTATAAATGTGGTCCAAGGTACTGAAACCTTTACGGAAACCGGCTTATTCGGTAGGCTGGAAGGCATCGAACCTGTTTGCGAGACGGTTCGTGATGACCTTCGAAAACAAATTATATACATGACTCAGAAGCGTGATAGTTCTTCAATACGGTGTTATCTCCCTTTTTGAAGAACAGGACCACTACGCCCCTGCTCCAAGCTTCCGGCGTTACGCCCTCGAGCAGAACGGAATTAAAGAGCCTCAGAAGGACTTTCAGTACCGGCGTTCCGCCCGCTTTCAGAAGCTCTGCTGTAATTCCATCCTCGCCCGGCGCCAGGGCCAACCTAATCTCGTACAGGCTGATGTCCGGGATATCTTCGGTATAGTGTCGGGTTAGCTTGGCTCTTGGGTCTTTAGCCATTTGTTTACTGGGTTGTGAAACTGAGGTATACAGCTGTCCATAAAACCTCTCAATCTACGCCGGACGGATGACGTCGCGCTGCCGTCCTCCGTCTTCAGCTTCATCAATCGACTTTGCCCAACCGACATAGCTCTTGCAAACATTTTGGAGCCTTTGTTCTGCTTTATCGTCTCCTTAATACATTTAGTATTAAAAGAAGCGGATGTCGTGTCGCAAGGACTTTTGCTCTTGCTCCCTTTGTAAGTACTTACGTACATACATACACATTCATTCGAAAAACATAACCCTCCGTCTGTCGCAGTAGGATAAAAAAGTAGTGTTTCATATTTACTTTTACAAAATAAGTCGAAATATTGGTAAACCGTAGAATTATTCACGAAAAGGTAACTTCTTACGTTAATTATTACTACGGAACCCGGATTACTTATTGGATACGTGCTTGACTGATAACTATTATAATTCTTATGACTTTCTAGTGCAATATAAAGGCAAAAAATATGTTTACCTAACTGTAACCTCACTAAATTAAAAATCAAAACACTTAATGTAATGTGCTCAAAACAGTTTTTGGACACATCTTGTTGAAAAGCCCATAAATTCTAAGTCCTTTCAATTTTTTTTGTGCCAAGTGACCAGATTGTAGTGTGGGGCCGCGCGGATCACTTCCCCTTGTAAAAAGAATCGAAACGCTGTCTGACGGCCGTGTAGGCGCATTTAAAGTCACCGAGGGTACGCGGACACACGGTGTTCGCCGCGGCGCCCTGGACCCGATATGATGCGGTCACATGGTGTCTGCCGCGGCCCACTGGGCTAAACATGGTTTTAAGTCTGGCGTTCTACGTGTTAAGGGTGAATTCAGTCCGGGTTACTGAACAACTTTCCTAAAAATACATACACCCTGGGGTCCACTAAGTAATTTCTCTGAATAACTATTATGGTTATTATTTTGAGTTTCATACGTAGTTCTTAAAAAAAGGGATTTGCTTATTTTACGATTAGTTTTTTTTTCAGTTTTTGCTTATTTTGATTGATTGTTAGCTTGTTTATTAAATTTAGCAATATTGTTAAGAGAATTTTCGTTCAATCGCTATCGCTGCTTGTCTGTGCTTCTGTAGTAGTATCAGTAATTATGCTACGAACTAATAAAAGATCAACAGCAACCAAAGCACGCGAAGTAGCTTTACGAAGAGAGTAAGAAACCAATGAGCAGCGGCATAGAGCCATGGCAATACAAATAAACATATAAACGAAAACCCATTAATAGTTTTCTGGATTTCCAACAACGAACTGACTTTGTCATTTGAAAAATGATGGGTCATTTTTCGGTAAAAGACTACTGGTATAAAACTGAATTTCAGCATCACGGTAGACCTCATATCCATGGCATTGTATGGTTGGAAGGTGCTCCTGACATTTCAGAGCTAGATCGAAAGTCGTTTAGAGAAAGGGCTGTTATTGCCAACTATTTTGGAAATTTGGTCACAACCATGAATCCGCATATTGGTAAACCTGCACCGATAGTTCATCCAAATCAGGTACATTGTTCTGAAATAATAATCGCGAGGTCTAAGTTCGTGGCGAACTACTAGTTTATTTTGGTTCTGAATCTTTTTCGCTTAACGTTTGGTTTCTTCTTATTGAATAAATCTTGTTGTAAGAAAAATGCATCAATGTTATAATTAGTATGTCTGTCAAGTCTTCATTCACAAAATCGTAGACAATAAATAAACTACAGACGATGTCTAGACTGCCACCTGGCAAGTACTGATTGACCAACTTTCGAACAGTGCGCAGTACCTCATGGGAAAGTGCATATCAGTGAAAGTTCTTCTGAATGCTTCTAAGAGACTAGTGGTCACAGGTGGGAACTTCGGATTGTTCGATTTTTGGTACACCTTTGTTGGTTTACTGCTACGTACTAAACTTAAAATAACCGCTCAACGGCGACTGGGGCTCGCGCATGAAGGGTTTCGAACCACTTATCTATAAAAAATCACGTTTGTTGTATGGGAGCCCCGCTTAAATATTGATTTTATTTTAATTTTACTGTTTATTTTAATAAAATATTGATTTTATTCGATTTTTAAAGTCAAAGTCAAGCTGTCACGTTTCAAATATCTAGCTATCACGGTTCATGAGATACAGCGATGGACAGAGAGACAGACAGGCGGACGGACAGCAGGGTCGTGTAATAGTGGTCCCGTTTTTACCCTTTAGATGCGTTTGGTCACGAACTCTTTCCTCGAAAGTCCTTACTGTGATTACCTTCCTCAATACTCTTTTTAGGGTTCCGTAGCCAAATGGCAAAAACGGAACCCTTATAGATTCGTCATGTCTGTCTGTCTGTCTGTCTGTCCGTCCGTATGTCACAGTCACTTTTTTCCGAAACTATAAGACCTATACTGTTGAAACTTGGTAAGTAGATGTATTATGTGAACCGCATTAAGGTTTTGACAATAAAAATAGAAAAAAACAATAAATTTTGGGGGTTCCCCATACTTAGAACTGACACTCAAAAAAATATTTTTCATCAAACCCATACGTGTGGGGTATCTATGGATAGGTCTTCAGAAATGATATTGAGGTTTCTAATATCATTTTATTCTAAACCAAATACTTAGCGCGAGAGACACTTCCAAAGTGGAAAAAACTGTGTCCCCCCCCCCCCCCCGTAACTTCTAAAATAAGAGAATGATAAAACTAAAAAAATTTATTGTGTTCAATACCATGAAAACTACCAGCGAAAATTGGTTTGAATAAGATCTAGTAAGTAGTTTTTTTTTTATATGTCATAAACTACAATTTACCTTTCATTCAATCAACTCAAATATAAAAATTTAAAAAAACATACTACAAGACTTTTAATATAATAATGTTATTTGCTACTACGGAACCCTTCATGGGCGAGTCCGACTCGCACTTGGCCGCTTATTACTTGTTAAATACTTTTAAAGCAAAGAATGACATACACCTCTATGGAAATATGGATTAGAACAAAACAGCCGCCAAAACCCATGAGTGCATAAAAGTGAAAGTCTTTTTTCATTTTCACTAAATGTATTTTTTGTTTATTCGCCATTGTGGGTAGTAAAATGATGCATGTAAAGTTATTCTTTAACATTTTTACTAATTGTAATAGTTTTTATCTAATTGCTTAAGATAAAAGCTCGACAGTTACGTTGCTTGATTTAGTTTGTAACCTTTGATTGAGCTTTCATTCTCTTCAGCTTTGTCTTTGTAGATTTACTCAATAATCCGTAAGCTTCAGAAAAGCGGATGATAAAACATGACTCCCTATACCAAAAGGTTTATTACACACTGCAAGATCGTTTGACTCTTGCATACAATTCAAGCAATATCTAGATGACTTGAACGGTATAAACAAAACATCAACTATATAAATCAGTTCATGCTTCAACTAAATTCTTACAATTTCAAACACGCAAGAAACTTGCACTTTGTAAATGAGTTAAGTGTTTGTTGCAGATCACAACATCTGAGACAGTATATATTCTAGAGCTATAAGTGAATTAATCTTTTCTTACTCAACCTGAAATGTAATGAAAGGTAATGGTGTATTTTTATTTTTGACAATGGCGAATACACGAAACATTAGCTGAAAGGTCGAGCTATGACTGATAAGTAGTTTCTACGAGTGTATGTCGACAAAAAGAAACAAACTTTTGCTCTTTATGTTGTATACCACCCGTAGTTCAGTTCAATCTACACACACACATCCACCCTTATTTCGCTATATTAAAATAACCTACGCGTTTAAGGTGCTCTAGAATCGTTATTCTCTATTTTCTATCAAGTCAAATCGGATACTTTTTTCCAAACGTCAAAACAAATATTTTCTATGGGATTTGTATGAAATACAGGCAGATGACGTCATAGTTTCTTAGAGTCAAATAGCGCACTTAATGTCAGTTTTACTGCAATAATAAATCTAAAATCACTCTGGAAATGGATATTATCATGTCAAGTGAAATTATCTTGTGACGTTTTATTTTTATAACAGTACGGAATAATTTATTTTTGACCAATCGTTTTTCGAAAGATTTAAGATTGAAACTTTTTAGTGCAATGAAAAGTATTTGTGTTGTATTGTAGTCTAATAATAAATAAGAAATGTTAACCTTGTCTTGAATCTCTTCATGCATTTTAGGAAAAAAATTCATCTGATTAAACTGGCGCATTTGATGTTGGTAAAAACAAAGAAAATTGCATCAAATTTTTTAGAACATTTCTAACACAAGAGTGGATTTATCATTGGGATTATCTCGCGAATACCTCCTGGCACAAAGCGTTCATGGCGTATAAAACCTTATGGGGTTGTCATAAAAGCTATTTACGTTTAACGAGTTGACGACCTATGACATCAGAGAGATAGTGCTTTACGGCATTCTGTACGACCCGACGATAAATACCTCTGACCTTTCACTTTTGGCGCCTTTTTCATCATAGCAATTAGGTTCAAATTGCGTTGCAACTGCTGTGAAATATCTTAGGCCATTAAGTCGACCTATTTGTACTTAGCCGTAGCTTGTGAAGTTCAGGCCGAGATTGCGGTTTCAATTCCGTCTAGAATTTATTTAAATGTGCTGCTCTTCCTGATAAGAAATTTAAGAAAAAGAGTATTAAGATATTTTTTATTTCTTACGTGGACACGAAACTGTCTGTGTGCTGCAATGTCTTAAAATTATCAGTCGAAAGTCAGTAGATTCATGATTGAAGGATAATTGTATATACGTAAAGTTTTTCTTAGATGGTAATAATTGCCATAAGTGTGCTTATTAATGCCAACTTTTTGCTCCTACTTCATATATAAGTACTTCCATGCACGCTGAATAACAAGTTCGGCAAATATTGTAAATGAAATGTTGTAAAAATAAATATTTTTAACACACTGGCTCGTAAAGTGAATCTTATTTCACCGGTTTTAGATATATAAAGCAGCTCATAAAACACGCGTGCGTTATAAATGCAAATAGTGAAGTTATATTCTATGTATACATAATCGCACTATTTGCTATTTATATGTTTTTTTTTTCAAATTTCGAACTGACTTGTCTGTAGGCAGCGCGCCGCGCTGGTTTTGAAAAGTAAAATGGCGGGAAAGGTGCGACTGTGCGTCACAATTTTTTGGCTGAATTTATTTAAAATCAAATACCTAAATCAGATTATTAATTTTCCTCGCAAGTGTTCAAAAACGTCGTACGATATACGTGCGTATATTGGATAAACATACTCGGCTATTATATTAAAAAAACTTAGAATGTACCAGCTGCTTCTCTTCCCACGCAGATCGTAAAAGCCGATCGAGGGAATGGGCAAAAATGCAAATCATGTTAACAGGCGATGCGGCTAGCAACCCATCACTGTATTGATTGCTTTTCCATCTTCTCGCCCACCATGACGCTAAAAGCTTTTGGGTCTTGCGGCCCTGGGCCCTGCATAGAACCGCAAGACCCAACATGCTCTGTCTGCCCCATTAGGGATAAAGACGTGATAGTATGTATGTATGTATGTAGGCTCGGGCTGGTAAATTCCGTATCGTGTGTATAACGCACTTATATCGTAACGTACTTTTTTATCATAAATTTATAATATTTGTAATACTTACAATATAAATATATCGATAGGCCAGATGTCGATTAAATGAGTTATTCTCGAATGGTCCTAAATGCTAATAGTCTACGTAGCAACTCGTCTAAAACGCTCGTTGTCTAAATCGCATGTATCATAATAGGAAGTGGTTTAAAGATTATATTCGTCCAAAAATGAGGTGGTCTAAAGTAATATTTCGTCACAAGAGATTGTCTAAACAAAAAATTGACGAAATATTAGGTAGGGGTTATTATTTAATCTATTTCCAACAGTCCTTTTGTTCCTCCCATGCATACGCAAAGATTATCTTTGTAGATATAGAGGCGCTAACCGCCAACTTATTTACTGCAACGTTAGAGATTATCGACTACGATATGACGATACCATGTGGTAACGCGATTTCACTGTCAAAATCATGGCCACTATTCAGATTAACATCATTTAGATAAGTGTACTAGATAATAATTGAATAAACCGGTCAAGTGTGAGTTGAACTCGCGTGTAGAGGGTTCCTTCTTCTTCTTTAGGTGCCGCTTCATTCCTGAAGATTGGCTCTTTAAATCTTGATTTTTCCATGGCAATCCTGAACAGCTGTTCTACTGTTTTGATACCAGTCCATTGTCGGATGTTCCTCAGCCATGACATTTTGCGACGTCCCACCTTGCGCTTTCCGGCAATTTTACCCATCATTATGGTCTGGAGAAGATGATACATATATTGTGGGTTTCTCAACACGTGACCAAGATATGTGATTTTTCTTATTTTAATGGTTCGAGCTTTTTTGTCCATGCGCTCGTGCATTTAGAGGGTTCCGTACATTGCCAAAGTCAATCATATTTGAAATCCTTACAGTAGGATGCGAGTTAACTACTACTAGCGCTATCTAGTGGTGTTTTAGTGAACTATTTTTCATAAGTCAACGTATTATATTGAGTTTACCACTTTATTTTCAATTGGTAGAATTTTTATAGGTATTCCTATTCTTATTCTACGAGATTTTATCCTTCAACGTCTCAACACCGATGTTAATCGTAAGAAGTTCATATTCGAGACTAGCTGGGGTCCGCGGTTTTGTTCGCGTGGATTGCTTTTTTTTTAACAACCGTGAGGGAATCTCACAGCATACCAAATGTTATCTGCTGTTTTGGCTCAATCCATTAGCTGATAGAAAAAAAATAGTTAAACAATAGTCATGAATCATATTTGATCCGTGGGACATACCTGTTAACGCAGGAAAAACAGATGTTCTTACAAACTTTTGCGTTTTCAATATTTTAAGAAAAGTAAACAATAAAACCTGCCTTGAATAAAATGAGACGATAGCTATCAGGGAAGTTCTAACGTTTCATTCTAGAAAGTCGTATAAAAACGAACCCTCGTATATTCATCAACACGTAGTGATTTAAATAATCATACATAAGTATGAGTCCTATCTTGCACGGATCCCGGTGCTGTAAAATTTTGATTTTGCATATCTAATTGTCTACCAAGTGCTTTATCTGATAATACACTTATTAATATAGTACGAGTATGTTATCTTCGTATTATCTATGGTGATAATAATATTCTGACATTTAAATGTGTCAAGTCCCAGAATCCAACAATGATTGCTTGTATTGTTTGTTTTTCGTGTGTGTAAGTGGCGAACACTAGGTCAGATTTTTCAAGCTGCCTAATGTAGCTGACATAGCTTGACTACCATAAAAAGATGATAGCAGGAACAAACTACTTAATGAACCCACCTAGCTCCACCTACAACACACGAGAAATAATCAAACAATTGCTCCTTGATTCAATCAAAATCATATTTGTTTGGTCAACAATTCGTTGAATGCAATCGTCAAAAACCAACATTGATTTTTCCCATCAAGCCTTACTGAAACCTCAGTATTTTTCCACATTACATTGAATCTGCACGAATGTCTTCCTTACATTCATACATCACTGTAAGCAGCCAGAGCTATTGTAAAACTTACATCGTTTTTATTCTTACACATTCATTTCTCCTATTATGTCCTTTAATTTATCACCTAGGTACCTAGTTGTATAGAAACACAAACCATTTGTGATAAATATGTTAAAATTGTAATTTCAGTATAAACCTGAGATCTATTCTCTAAAATGGGCTTACAAATCATCAATTTTAACTGCTGTCTGTATTTTAACAGGTCTTACGTAGCTTTTGTTTTCTTTATTCCATAATAAGATGTATATAGGAATTTGGTTCAGACGGAAATGGAATCCTATACAAATTGTTCAAAACATTGATTTGTAATACAAAACTCTTCCTTTGCTCACAGCATTTATTTTATGATTCATCGTGACAGATGGCTGTTTTTCTTTGCAATATGATATCATCAGGCTATGGAAACGTTTAAATAGATAATGTTTCTCTTTTAATATAGAGTGCTTGGATGTTATCTGCATTTTTGAAACTCTAAAATTCTACTTACTAATATGGCGTAACGTTAGCGGGTGCTCTTTTGGGAACCATTCGTATTTTTGCCAAACAAATGTATGAGTCGCAAAAAGCTTAATAAGCGGCCAAGTGCGAGTCGGACTCGCCCATGAAGGGTTCCGTAGTAGCAAATAACATAATATAAAAGTCTTGTAGTATGTTTTTTTTTGAGTTTTATATTTGAGTTGATTAAATGAAAGGTAAATTGCCGTTTATGATTTATGACGTATTAAAAAAAAACTACTTACTAGATATCGTTCAAACCAATTTTCGCTGGTAGTTTTTATGGTAATGAACATCATGTATTTTTTTTAGTTTTATAGTTCCCTTATTTTAGAAGTTACGGGGTGGGGGACACACTTTTTTCCACTTTGGAAGTGTCTCCCGCGCAAAGTATTCGGTTTAGAAAAAAATGATATTAGAAACCTCAATATCATTTTTGAAGACCTATCCATAAATACCCCACACGTATGGGTTTGATGAAAAATAAATTTTTGAGTTTCAGTTATAAGTATGGGGAACCCCCAAAATTTATTGTTTTTTTTCTATTTTTGTGTCAAAACCTTAATGCGGTTCACATAATACATCTACTTACCAAGTTTCAACAGTATAGGTCTAATAGTTTCTGAAAAAAGTGGCTGTGACATACGGACGGACAGACAGACAGACAGACATGACGAATCTATAAGGGTTCCGTTTTTGCCATTTGGCTACGGAACCCTAAAAATCCGATGTCCCTCCAAGGGATTAGCGAAAATAAGGAGCCTCGAAAGTTATTGATGCAGAATAGTATTATTCTGCATCAAAAACTTTCGAGGCTCCTTGGGGATGCGAGAACTCCTATTTTGACGAACATTTTTATGTAATTTTGTATGGATTTTGGCTAATTGAATTATGACCTTTTTCTTATGCATTTTTACTACTTTTTGGTACAAGTTTTGTTTAAAGAATGTCTTATTTGGTGTCAAATACAGTTTGTAAATCACGGTAGCTTTTAAATAAAAACATGCATAATTATATTCCGGATAAATCAAACAGATTTTTAAAATAATCGGTGTAAACGGTTGAATTCAGTAAACCTATTTATATATTGAATTAATAAACTAAAGTTGTATAATCAATCATGTAAAATTATACTCATTTATTTCCGTTAAACATTTAATTTATTAATATACTTATCTTGCATCACACATAACTCACAGAATTCATAATAGCGGCTTGTAATCAAATGGCATTTATATAACAGTAACAGGTATCGTGATTGATTAACGTTATACTTTAGTTCAGTGGTTCCCAAACTTATTTTGTCTACTGCCCACTTTGAGAATAAATATTTTTTTAGCGCCCCCATTTTTTCACCTATTTAAAAACCACTATAACTTCAAATTAAATTAATTAATTATTGTGACCTATATATGTATATTATGTAAATATTTATTCTCAAAGTGGAGGATGATATTTATGTGGTTGTTGTTGAGAGTCGAGAGCTCTTGCAGTCGTTGTTTAAGAGGCCCACTTTGGGAAAGACTGCTTTTTAGTTTAATTATATCAAAATACAAATGAAATGTATTATTTTAAAACCTAGATAAACACTATCGTGATAAGATTCCAATTAAAAATACAATTTGCCTTTTGTAAAGTTTGCATTGTGAGACACTATTAACTCTTGACATTATTTTTATTGCTAGCTTTTGGCTAAGGCAGATTGTTTAATTCGGATCGTTTTAATCCGTATGAAAACAGAAGAACAAGACAGTTTTTTTTCCTTGCTTCAAACAGACTCTGCTAAATAATTGCGCCCTGGTGTAGCATCGATATTGCTTGCATCTTCTGGTTATTATCGATATGTACAGGCAGAATGTGTCAGTGCGGTTAAAATAATGATGAATGATTATAAATGTACAGTAATACAGGTTGTTTTGAAAGAAACATTCTTGACTCGAAAGTTAGTAATTGGTAATTTTTTACATGAAGCGTAGACAAATGACGTTCCAGGAACAAATAAAACAGGGTGACGTGACTTGCATGTTTAACATATGGATGACATGACTTGGTAATTATTTGATTAGGAAAGCCGAACACGAATAATTGCTTTGGTTTTAGGAACAGAAAGAAAAATGATTTTCTTCCAACTACGCTGCAATTCTATCATAACTGCACTATATCTCCAGCACAAAGCAGAACGCTACTCAAGAGCAGAAAAAAAATATGGAAATGCTTTACAGCACTTTTTGAGCTTGTTTTATGAATCGCGCGACGTGTGGTGACACATATCAACGTTCAGTTGGCCAACCTTGCCCGTATAAAAACATTCGCCGTAAAGAAAAAAAAAGGAAACAAAATCACTGAAATTTATGAGCGAGCTGTAGCTTACCTAATAATTGTTCTCTACATAATTTTATCCTAAAAATGAAATTTTCCAGTGCTACGGAAATTTCTCTAACTCTGGAAGGAATTCAAAGCGAAGCTTAAAAAAGTTTTAACCTCACTTTTAATAATTGTAATAATGTATCTATGCATTAATAATGAATTTATTGAAATTATTCTTAAGTTTTATTTTTACCTACTTTTCGTGCAGTAGTTAAAAACCGATTATGCACCTCGCATAATAATAAACTTTCTGCTCGGTGCAACTATCTACTATTGTATGTTTTATTGTTTTTTGTGTAAAGAGACTCGACTTATTACTATTACGTCAGTGGCAATCCTAAGCTACCTATTTTTCTAGAAATCTACGACAAGAAATGGGTGGGTTGGGTACCTGTTTCCCGAGATAGCAGTTAGGGCAAGTTGGAAATGTACTAATGCCATTCCAACTGCAAAACGATCTCGGCTTAAATTGAGCGAGTTAAACTTTTAGGCTGGTTTACTGTGCCATAAGCGAAAGCGGAATCTCAATCAATCTGTTAAGCACCTACATAAAGATTTAAAATTGAGATTGAGGATGTGTAGTATAGTAGGTAAATATATAAGAACTCGCAAAAAAATAAACTGACTATGTGACATATTGACTGATCGATCAACGCACTGCTGAAACCGCTGGGTCTAGAAGCATGCAATTTTGCACAAACGTTCTTTTAATGACGTAAGTGTGCACTAATTGAAATTCATCCCCTAAAGTGGTGAAATGAGGGTTTAAAGTTTGCTCAAACTTTTTCAAATTTGAATTAGTAATGTAAAAAATTACACATGGGCTCACAGATCGAAAGAAAAGTTAACATTTTTACTATTTTGAAAAAATAATTCTCTAAGAGGATAAAATAGGGGGTGGAAATTTGTATGAAACTCAGCTAAAACGATTGAAATCAAAAATTTGATCACGAGGGCATGCCTCCCCATCGCCATATAAACATAATTATTTTTCTTTCTTATCACTAGATAGTGCATTATGGTAATAGTTAAAATATTAAAATCCTTTATTCCTATTATTTAAATGAAGTAGTACTCTAATTAATTAAATAAAACTTATATGAAACGCAATAAATTGCACGCTTCCTTTGCCACTTTTTGCTAGTCGTGTGTTGCTGTCATCTCTACCAGCAACTTCAGGATGGCCTGCTTACGGGCCCTCCAATAGTGTCTATAGCATAAAGTATCTGTTACGTCGGTAATTATATTATCTTTAACTTGATCAAGGCCTTAGCTAGTTAATGATAATACAAATACAGTGATCTTTGCTTTTAAGTTCGGGACATATTGTAGAGACAATGATGCAAACTTACTTATAACATTCAGGTTGAAATATAAAGATTCCAGATAAGATAGATAAACAATCGGTTGATGAACAGTGTATGTATATTTTTCTACTCCTGTACTGTTATCTGTCTTTTAAATGGTTCTGAACACTAATATAAGAACATTGATAATATGATTGCAGAAAAAAGTCTATACTCTATGCCTCATAATAGCACATGTGTCGTTATTTCACTAAAACGATACTGCTAGCCATAGACCAAGAACATTTTTTCTATAGATTTACCATACTGCCAACATAAGAAAAAAATGTTTTTTAACATAGTCACTAAAAAGACGTCAAGTAAAAAAAAAGTTTACCATAGATACCATATAGATCAGTACTTGCATAGTACTTGTATATTCTAAATCTGATTTACCAAACATGTAAGTCAAACATTCTCATATTTTCTTTGTTTGGTTTTGTATTTTATTTAGTAGGTAAATATAGTCGTAGAAAAAGTATTGTATGCAACGTTGTATAAGTACGTCAAAAAATGCTCGATGGCGCCTCCTTACGATGCTCGCTAAAGCTCGCATCGTAACCTGCGCCACTCGCATATTTTGAACCCTCTTATACAACTGTTGCATAAAATACTATTATGTGCATAACATAAATATTTTGCCGAACAACATGATAGCAAAAAAAGTGTAATATTGGGCTTTCTACAGTTTCGAAAATTTTGAAGTGTAGTTCGTTATGCAATTCAGTTTCTTCAGAGAAAATATAATTTTATCGCTTACGTTCTGCCCAACACAGTAATTTAGGTGTTACTGGAACAGATGAAAAGTTGCTTAGCCACTTCTAATTGCGCCGTGCATTAGTAGGTATAAAAATCTATATTAGCTTTTAATTAAATCATACGATAAAGGTCAAGCACGCATTGGGTCTAACACTCAAAATGATCAGTACCTACATAAATAACAACTAACTTTGTTTGTTTGTTTAAACTCTTTATTGCACATTAAATATAACAATTGAGGTACAAAACATTGTATTTGTATTCTGTGTTCTGCATTTTGTAAAGAATTAAGATTACGTGCTGTCTTTATTTATTAAAAATGCGATTATTACATTACTGTGGTATAATATGAAATTACTGTATCATTATCATCATCATCATTTTAGCATCCGCATAACGTCCACTGCTGGACAAAGGCCCGTAAAACTGTATATAAAATTCAATTTAAATTTATTTACATATTATTGAAGTTCGGTTTAACGTTGCAATATGCAGCTCAAATACCTTTTAGAAGCATAGTCACCCCGCTTCAGGCATCTCCTTATAGATACTTATCGAGCAATCGAATCTATCGCCAAATCGTCATAGATTGACATGATTAGACACGACAGACCCCTACACAAAATTGCTGATGAAAAAAAAAATACTAAGTCGAAAACATTCAAAATGTTGTTATTGCTAAATTGCCACTACGAGTAAACTGGTTATTTTCAATAGGAAACAACATTCTTACAAATTCCCCTCATAACACACATATAAACAAACAAATAAATAAACATATACGGACAAATCACAGGGTAAGTTGTGTTATGCGACACTAACTCACCGATACTATATTTTATAACAAATACATGGATAGATAGGCATCCAAGACCCAGGTTAATATAAATAACATAATTTTTCATCTTGACCTGACCGGGGATCGAACCCGAAACCTCCAGTCACAGTCTGGCATGATGACTAGGTCACAGAGGTCGTAACTTTATTCGCCTACTCCGTTTTTACGGTTTTCGCAGGGATTTTCGTAATGAAATAAATTACATACGTATAACCACAGAGTACTATTTACTAGCGTAAATATAACTCTACAAATTATGGACTAATAACCAAACTTTCAATCCGAAACTAATTTATGAGACGAGGAAGGTTTTGTTAGCATAGTTTATCAAATTAACTCCTCTTGATTGTTGCTATAATATATTGTGTATCCTGTGTATACGATGAGAGAGATAAATCTAAGAGCTGATTAATTAATTTAGCTATCTACGTCTTCCAGAGTATTCAATTAACCCTTCTCTAGACTATTATAATATGTTTTTGTATACATAAAATTTAGGTATATGTACACAAATGTAGTTTTTTTCCAAGTACGATTAGTAATATACTTTCTAAGCGTATTTTTGTTTGAAGTACACCAAATATATTTTATGAAAGCGACTCTTTTATTTTCTTTAAAAGAAAGCTTTATTTTCTCAGCAAGGTTACTTTGAGAGCAAATGAAGCATCCTAATTAAGATGAAACTTGCGTCGTCTTGATGTGTACTTAGGATGCGATCGAGACTGAGGCAAATTGACCGTTCAATAAATAGTGGCGGCGATGTCTCAAATTGATAGATTGCCTACGTTGTAGCTTCTCCAGTAAAAATAGAAATTTGGCCTTTCGAGCAACAATAAAACAGGTGGGCGAAATTATTTGTTGCTTAGAAATTGCTTTAAAGAAGTAACATTTTTGCTCACAACGGATTTTTATTATAACTCTAGACATTTTTTGAAATAGTTTTTGTTATTTCCCCATCTTCATATGTGAACATCTCTTATGGGAAATTAGGTGGTCAGTTTAGAATCAATCTACCAAAAAATCATGCACGAAAATTATTTAAACTGCTTCCACGTTGGATTTGCCTATTATGGCCCAGGGTAGCATAATGAATGAATGCCACTTTACAGTGATTTCGCCAAAATAACTTTTATTGCCGTAAAAGTTACAAGTATAAGTCGTCCTTTTGAGTAGCCTATGTTGCTGATGCGGCACTGTCCCCTAGGGAGGCAGGCAGCAGTATTTTATACGAACAGCGTGGCACAGACCGACCGGATATGGCAGTTTTCCAGCACCATTACTAACGCAAGAGTACCTAGTGGGTAATGTAGGTACTTACTACGCAGTCTAGTGAACGGTACTTTTCACTTATTAGTTCATATGTATGAAAAATCTTTTCCATTACCTACTAATATGCAGCTTTTGTTTCGTCTGCTTTGAAAGGTGTAGCAATTTGCATTATATTTATGTTCTTTATTATATGCAAAAAAGAAAAAAAGAAAAACATGAAAGTCCCTGTACCACTCTAGTCTGTCACCAAAATCTGTTAAGTAATTAGTGTTTACTGCCATTGGGTTTAACATAACTTTTATTATAGTTAATAGATTCAGATGTTACTGTGCGGAAGTCAAAGTTACATGCTATGTGATTTGAATTACTTTGTGTGATTCTGCCAGTAATATAATTCCGGCAATAGTTTTAATGAGCTAAATGGTGGCGAAATATAATAACACAAAGTAATTCAAATCACATAGTGTATAACATTTATTTTCTTTTGACAAAAGATTATAAACAAATAAATGTGTTTTATGTTTTTGTTTCATGCAATAACAAGATAATCTCAATCTGTCAAGATATTTCTGCTGTTTTGAAAAATCTATACATGATATGTTTTGGAAGATGAGTTGTAAAGTGATTATTTATATTTTATGCCACAATGAAATATTAATATGTAGGAAGATTATATCCACTACCCGAATGCTGACTTCTAGTATAACAACGTGGAAGGGACATACCCGTAATAAATCAAACCACGGGCCATACTTGATCACTATAGTATAATGATTATAAAAAACAAAATCGACGTTTCCATACTAATTTCCCGGGCGGCTGGACATTTTTGTATAGACATGTCGGATTTTTAAAAAAGTTTTTGTCTGTTATTTTATTATCGTTATATTATAGTCATCTAGCATAGCCCGTGGTTCGATTTATTACGGTATGTTCCTTTCACATTGAAGTAAACATTTGGCGAAATAAAACAAAACAATATAATATTTCATGTAAAAAGTTACGCACTGGATTAAAAATCTCGTTAAAGCACTGTTAAATTAATTTAAATACAGGATGACTTTTTACTTACCAGCCAAACTTTTGTAGCACGTTCAGTCCATGATACTGAACTACTTTCCACAAAAAAAGTTATAGAAAATCGATTTAAAAATTTGTTCGCTCATACAAAATTCGTTTGGCCGAGCGCTGATTTGTATGGGAAGCCGAATTTTTGTTTTCTGTTTTCGTTAATTGTTTTAATGGAAAGTAGTTTAGTATCATAGACAGAACTTGCTCCAAAATTTGGCTGGTGGTTAAAAAGTCACCCTGTATAAACGGGACTTAGCACGAACCTTTTTAAACACCATATCTTACAAACAATTGTTTTAATATTTATTCAAGTTTAAGTAGGTGTATATTGGCAAGTCTCAATGGATAACGCAAAATGTTACTAGTAAAATCCGTGACAAGGGTAGATCCAATAAACAAAATGAAAGCGTCAATCTCTCGGAATCGGGTCAATACGCCTTGTTGAGCAGCGACAACGCGCTCAAATTAAAACGAAGGAACTGTTTGTGTCTCTGTGAAATAAGCTTAGGATGTTTTAGTTAGATTCCTTTAGTAAGGTTTTGTTTGAGCATTTTGTGTAAGTGCCCTATCTATGATCGTGGAAGCGTAGCAGTATTACGCTATTTTCCAAAAAGTCAAATGGTCAAATGGAATACTTTTCTGTTACGGTTTCTTTGAGTTGTATAACAATTGAAAGAATGTGGTATATAATACCTAATTAAGAGGACCCTTCCCGGTCCGTCTATCGTCAACGCGAGCATGGTTGGAAATGCTTGTTGTTTCATCCAGCGCAATGATAGACAAAAAAAGCAAAGTGAAAAAAAAGAGTATCACCTGAGCGCTCAGTTTGCATTCTATTGTACGAAATTAGTATAATTATTAACTATTCATTAAACGTATATTAACTTTTCGTAGGGTGCGGAAATTTCATAAAACTTGTTCCAGGTAATACGTGTTTTTCAGTAAGCCTTACGAGTGTGTGAAATAAATGTTTTTCATTTAGAATATTCATTACATTTGCAAGGTTTATATGCAAATATTTTCTTTACTTTTACAATTCATGAGTACTATATCATCGGCCGAAGTTCAGGTAAAATTAGTACAAAAAAGCAGATTTTTGGAGACTTATACCGAATTTGCTTTTCCAAATTTTAATTTTTAATTTCGATGGAAACTTAGAAATAGCGCACAGGATTCATGTTCAAAAGTTTCTAAGAAAGTTCTGTTACAACGCCAAAATCACGTACGAGCGTTTGTATGAAAAGTAAGGCGGGTTGGGCGCTCTGTAGATTTATTTGTAACTTACGCAGTAAAAAAATCTATGTCTATGGAGTATACGACCGTGCCTGTTGAACAAAAGACGCTAATTGTTTGAGCCTCATTTGTCTTTGAATTTCCGAATGAAATTTCTTTACCTGGAGATTATTGATAAGTAGATTCGTTCTGTAGATCTTGATTGCGGATTTTGTTGTGTATACAACCTCATAAATATCTACTAGTATTATTAGATACCTCTATACTATTGGTACTATTTTACTATGGGTGGTATACTTTTCTATATCCAGTCGTCTGTGCAAAACACCAGACACAATAGTAAAACAATGCATGTCGACAGGATTCCGGTCTGCCCACAGATGACAGGCTACTTAAACTACTTAATAATTTGGGCTTGATTGTCGGAGGGTTGGCAGATTTTATGTCATTACTTTAATGGAACATAAATACATAATTAAGTATGTATTCAATGTTGGTGAATTTTGTATTGTCCAAAGCAAATGAAACTGAGAATCCACCGTGAGAATCACTTCAGTCGGTGAACAATTGAGATAAAACTTAAACATTTAATTATTCTGTTTAGGGCTGAAGATATACATCGTATAAATGAGATACCCGTAATAAATCTAACCACGAGATATACTACATCACTATAGTATAATGATATAAAATTACAGTAAAAAGAAAATCGACATTCTCATACAAATTATCCAGGCGGCTGCACACTTTCGTATAGAAATGCCGATATTTTAATTATTTTTTTATTATTTTAAACTTATTATACTGTAGTGATCTAGTATAAAGCCCGTGGTTCGATTTATTACGGGTATGTCCCTTTCACGTTGTATTTATTTATATATGTAAGTATTTTATGTATTGAGATACTTTAATTATTTCCTCCATGTCTAAATATAATACGACCTGCGCATCTTTAGTCGTTCAAAACAATGTCTACTCGTTGCCGTCACGAGGGCTCATCAATCATTGTTTATAATGTCTCGTATCACTTAATCAAGTTTAGAATTTACGTGAAATATGTAACTTATCAGGGCTTAGCATTTTTAGCTAAATGAAGCTTAGTATATGACAGTTTCTCTCTGTATTATGTATAAGGGAAACATACAATTTTAATTTTCTTCTTTAATTTAAGTTTTTTGACAAAGCGTTATGCGGATACTAACAATTTGTTTCTATTTATAATAATTTAATTGAATAAAATAATAAATCTAGAAGATATGTCATATATTTTAGTCTTAATGTTTTATATTATATCCCTTTGATATTAACTTAGGTGTGGCGTAATAATAATTCAAATTAAAACTATGTCAGAAATAATTTTGGTTGAATAAAAAGGTCTCAAAAATTACCGAATACCTATATTTATATAAATATTTGCTGAAATCTGTTGTCCCTTATGACGAAATACAAAATTACGGTGGGCAAATTAGAAACTTTTCATTTCGTAACTCTAGACTCGGGGCTTAATAATGACGTAAACTTCGTCAAGTATCAAAGGCTCGAAACTTGCCCCTATTGTTGAAAATATTATCTATTTTCTGTATATATTTTGTTTCTTTTTTAACGCAAACTGTATATTCGTAACTTGTATTCAGTAAGAAAATAGATTTGCAAATTTCTAATAAACGTACTATGTTCTTCTAAATATAATACTTTTAGTATATTTTTAGTTTGGAACAATAAAGTTGAATAAAACTAAAGTAGGTAGTTTAGATCAAATAGTATGTAGGTACTTAACAACAGATTTTTGTAAAGGAACATTTGAAACCATCAACTTGTTATTATAAATAAATATTAAATAATCAAATTTCGCCTACGGTATAAGTTTACTGTGCGACAAAAATGCAATTTTAAAATCTAATTTTTGCCCGATTACTGACTGCTACGTTTTTTTTTCATATATCAAAAGTATTAACATAGCTCAGTCGCCGTTTCTATTAATTTAATGTTATCTAACTCTAGAAAATACATAGAAGTATTCATTAATAGTGATGACGCGAACGAAATAAAAAGCACACAAGTCAAGTCGAGACGTTTATGCAAGTTAAGTATTTCTTTTTTAACACTCGACATAATTTTAGTCTACTGCATGAATATATAAGTAGACATTGTATCGTACGATTAATTCGAAATTATTCTAACAACAAAATCCATTGTGTGCAAATTTTTCTTGCATTTCAAATATTTTCGTGTCAGTTCAAAAATAACACGCGAATGCGCAATTCCCCTGCAAAGATTGTGAACTTTATCTTATCCACCGACAATAACATACGAAATTCTTGGCCGTAGAAACCCCACTGTTATATCACTTATCTATTCGATAACAGTCACTCGATCAACATCACGTGTGTGAATTTAGAAGATCGGCAACTCTGGATACTATTGACTCGCGATAGTGTTTTTTTTAACAATGGCCATTTTGGACACGTTGCAGTTGACCAACCAGGTGGAGAAGTTGGCGCAAGTCAGCCGCGACCTCCGGAGGAAACATAAGCAGCTACAGAATCAGGTAACATTTTTTAAAGTACTCATTGAATTACTCGGTCATAGACGCGTGTTGTATCTTGAGAACACAGACGATAGTGCCACAATATTCCGTTCCTAGTACGGTCGCCGATCGCAGACTGATATTTGATAGGTGTCAAATTTAGCGCACTTTTTGATTGATTCAATCTAATTTGACAGCTTTTAGAGTCTGTGTTGTACTACCAATTATCAAAATTTGGCTGTTTGGCACGCATATCCATATTTGAAGACGTCTAGCTCGTAGTAAAAAAATCTAGGTCTGGTTTAGCTAGCTTATATTTCATTTATTATATATACTAGCTGTGCCCGTGGGCTTCGTTCCCTAGGAATTTCGGGATAAAAACTCTCCTATGTCCTTCCCTGGGTATCAAACTATATCCATATCAAATTTCGTCTAAATAGGTTCAGTGCTTGAAGCGTGAAGTAGTAACAAACAAATATACAAACTCACTTTCGCATTTATAATATTAGTAGGAAGTAGGAAAGATTATGGTCTGTAGTTTAAAATACTGTAGAGATTTTCTTATTTCAGATGCGCTTAGTGTGCGAGGAAAGGTCGGAGCTGACTGCGATAGTACAGTCGCAACAGAGAGACATCTCCGTGTTGCAGCAAGCGGATGCACAAAATAAGGTCTGTACTTATAGATGTTTTCCTGAAAGCACACTGAAAGCAAAGGATACCCCTCGCTGCGCCGCATTTCCACTTTATCCTGTAAAAATTCTAAACATGCGGTGCAAAAAATTACTGTGAGGAGAGACCGGCGCGGAGACACCCAGTATTTAAAAAAAAAATTGAACATACTGATTTCACCAACGTGATTTTTTATAGATAATGGTACAAAACCGGTATTACAAATTAGAAACAAGCTAACTCCATATGTAATTTTTACTTTTTAGAAATGTGCAGCGTGCGGCGCCGCGACCCCAGACGGCGATGACGAAGACCAGTCTTCGAAGCCCACGTTCAGCGTGCGAGAGCTGCGCGCCATACTGCACGAGAGGAACGAGCTCAAGTTGAAGCTGAACCGTGCTGAGGAGCAGCTTCAGGCGTTGCAAGTGGAGCCACAGCCAGACAGGTAATTTGCGACTTGATATTATCGTGGAACAATCCGCACCGGGTTTCCGGCAGAGTAGAATAGGACCACTCCAAGTCTTACCTTGGATGTCGTAGCAGGCGACTTAGGAAATACAAGAAATAGTTAACAAAGCTTGTAAACATCAATGAGACCTCTCCAACACGTCTGGCCAGCGTGGAGAGTGTACCCCAATCCTCAATAATCCTCTGGCTGCTCTATCCAAGTATAGCTCCAGTAGTACAGAAAGGGTTGTTCTCCTGCAGTGGAGACTAAAAGACCTGATGATGATGATGATGATACAGTCCGCATAATGAGCTCTTCGTTTGTAAGAGATAAGTTATCGTTAGTGTCTCATCGTCATCACGATCTTTCTGTAATGAGGGTTTTCAAAAAGATTGGACACCAGATGGCAGCATAGTGAATTCAAGTTCAATAAGCATTTTTTATTTAAAACGTTATTTACCAATGATAAATTGTACAAAAGGCGGACCTAATGCTAACAGCATTCTCTACCAGTCAACCCTTCGGGATGAATACAAAAGCGTAGTAGGCGTAAAAGTAAGTGGATACATTTGACGAAGCAAAAGAACCTGTCAACTGATGGTCCAATCACAACAGTCGATTGGACCTGACGTCTCTGTGCTGCCATCTGCTGTCCCATATTTTCGAAAACTCCTCATTAGTGTGACCAACCGGCAACAGCCAGGAAAATGCTCGTCAGGCTAAACAACTTTTCTAATTCGTCATTTTTATATTTTTTTAGTTTAGCTGGACCATTATGGTGCTGCATCAGGTGTTCCATTTTCCAAAATCAATTATACCATATATGTTGCCGAGGCTTAAGAGATATACAACAAAAAAGGTTCACTCGAATCCGTCCAATATTTCCGTCCAATATTTTGTCAATTCTTCTTCTATTACTTGGTCTTCATCGCCCCAAATTGTTTTTTGGAAACATTTTAAATGTAGTCACATTTTTTTTACTGTTTTAATATAAGAATGTCAAGATGAGTACAAGTTAATTCTCTTTGTATCAAGGTACCTGTATTATTTTTACAGTAGTTCCGACACATCGCCATCTATGAGCAGTACGGTGACAGCTGAGGAGGAAGAGGCCCCAGTGCAGGGGCCGCTGCCGGCCGAACCCGACGACGCGCCGTGGAAGCGAAACAGTGGGATCAGGAAGTTGTGAGTACACATGCACTAGCTTGGCTAATTACACGTTCCTTATTTAGCTGGGTTATTGACTTGTTCCTTTGAGCGAAAGTGCTGTGCAGTGAGCGATGTTTTTGATGTGTCCCAATAGTAGGATTGCTTTCTTTCTGTCATGTCTCCATATTTAAAAGTTATACGTCAACAACTAAGTTAGTGGACCTGAAATGTTGGCTTCACCAAACGTTTTTTATCTGTGTTATCCTATATAATATAACATATATAGTAATAACATAGCTTAAATAAATCTAACACTATAATGGATATGGATAATGTCATCTGAAATAAATTGTTTATGCGCAGTTCCATGCAAAATTTCGTTCAGTTTTTTTTCGCAATATGGCGAAATCCACAAACTTATTTGTTAACCTTTACATCTGAATAAGGCTAACGACAATTAAGCCGTTGACTGAGGCTGAATTTTGATCTTAAAAATGAATATTAGCCCTGGTGGTAACTGAATGAATGATATTGGTGGATTTCTTCGGTCACTACTCATTTCCATCGCACAATTGCGGTCGTAGGCTGCTACTTAAATTTATAGGACATGCATATTTCACTAACTCGACGCATGATTGATGTAGTCCTCTTAAGATGTGCATTCGAATCTTATCAACAAAATAAGACAGGATAAGATCTACTTTATACCTACTCAAAAGAGAAAATATTCATGATCGATTTTATGACATATCGCCTTTGTAGTTATTTTTTCAGACTTATAAAACAATAAATCGTCATTACTTAGGTATTTTGTTGAATTCATAGATGCTAGTTTGCTCATATTTCACCTTGAAGTTTTAGGCATAGCGTGTTTTCGCACTGTTTTTGCTGTTGCCGTCAAATCTATTTGCTTGATGAATAACAACACATTATATCAAATGGAGAACTGATATAATGTTAAACTTATTTGCTTGTCAGTGTCATCCTTATGTATAGTGCATGCAAAATAACATACCGTCATTTTTGATACATTTAATTTTTTGGGCTGAGTATATCGTCAAATTTTGCTAGTGTAAATACGCAGCACTCTATGGACCAGCCGGCTTCAGTCTCAAGGCCAGGACTCCATTGGAGATGAGCGAGGATGTGCTGTGTTTTAAAAACCGATTACATTTTGTAACTGACCCATTAAGAGATATGTCTAGAGTCATCGGAATCCTATTTATTGTCAAAACACATTACACTCTTACTCATTTTCAATGGTGTCTTAACCTTAACGAGCCACAAAAATGGCAATTTGCGACGGGTTCCCTCCATCAAACTAGCAGTTATGGCACAGGTATGGCACTTCATACAAACGGAGCAGCATATATACCTAGTACTACTACAAACGAAACAATCCGTCAGTGCACACGTCAAATGTGCGAGTTAAACAATCAGGGTCGCCACCACAGAATTTGTTGCTTTGCTTACCTGTTTTCATCAGTCGGAAATCTATAAAATTTTCGTTATTTATTGTTTTCCGTGGATAAACAATGATAATGTGCGCAGTTTCTCACCATTATGATTCAATAATCCTAAGTGACTCGCGTAATGTCAACGTGCGATTACCAATAACCCTGTTTTACTGGCGCTTACACCTCACAATAACGGGGGAAGGGTAGCGGGGACACCAGATTGCGGGGGACGGTGCGAGTTTCCGTTCTGTATGTAATACTATTATAAATTCTGTGGTTATGGTTTAAAACTGAGACGGCCTAAATCCTTGGCATACTATAAGAGTGATTCTGCGTACGCATGCTGCATATCACTGCCTTTCTGTCATAAATCCTACATGCAACAGATATAGCCGAACTGAATCTGACTCTGACTTTCCCACGTAGAGTTAATGACAAAGACAGGGCGAACCCGTCGCACGCCCAGAGTTTTAGTCCTAGGGACAGCACAATGCATTACACATAACTTACATATTTTCTGCATTTAACTTACCATTTTAAATGTTTGGTGATGGTTTTGGTCTCCTCAGTGTTTGTCCTACACACACACACTTTGGGCTTTTATTTGGTTCTGGTACATTTTATTTTTTTACTCTTAATTTGGGTTGTAGACGCATGAAAATTACAGTTGAGTGTACTCTAAGTATCGTTTGGCTATTCTTATTTTCCCTCAAAATTGTTTTGTCTTATGTATGTTTTGTAATGTTTAAAATGCGACCAGGGCCGAAAGAGATCTCAACAAATACAATACAAATACAAGCTAGTCTACACGTGTACGAATTTGCAAATACTATAATTTGTAATGTTAATTGAATCTGAATAAATAAAATAAAAAAATACTTAAAACATAATAAAGGAACCGCCAAGTACCATCCAGAAGTGGAATGATATATAATAGGGTTTTTATTTCTAATGCCATACATAGTGACAAGCAATGCAATCAAAATTATCTTCAATGTATTGATGTAATAGTGGTTAAATTCCTATGATATTATCGACTATGCTTTGGGCAAACTACCCTTGAGACAAGAATATTTGCAAATGTTTCGAGCGTGTGTAGGACGCCTCCCTAGGCACGGAGCACGGTTTTGCATGGACTATTGAATGACACTCGACGAAGAGGCTTGGAACCGCTTCACCACTCAAAAATCCTTTTCCCTTCCTATTCTCATTTATTTTAGTGTATTTTTTTAAATGAAATAAATATAAATACATATTCACGATAATTCATAGCACATTGTCATTATAATTAAACATTTCATTAAAATATCGTATCATTTTTTTATATATTCGCACCTTTTTTATTTTATTGTTGTGTCCTTTTTTATTTTAGATCAAGATGTATTTTTTAAAATATTGTATAAATATAAAAATATTATCTAAAAAATCTTAAAAAGAGACAAAGAATCTCTTTTGTTCTCTTTCTTTCACATGAGTAGTAATTATTTTTGGTCCCCTGTTATTTTGATTCCCTTTATGTTGATCCCGTCCTAAGTGGTTGTGTTGGGGCCAGGTTTTCGCTGGCGGTGCTGACGTCACGCGACGGCCGCCGCAGCCCGCCCGCGCGGATCTCTTTCGGCCCGTGGTACTGATGCCGCGAGGGAGGTATTGCGTGGTATGTCCATCGGCAACCACTACCAATAACATAACAGATAAAGTACCACAAAAACAAAAGCAGTACTATTTTTTTAATTTGTAATCTCTGATTTCATCCTAATTTGTCTTTGGTATTCGTGTAATCTATTGAAGCAAAAGCTCCATAAAAATAATAATTTGTTTAACGTTATTATCAGGTAACAATCAAATTTTTACAATACAATACCCTTTATTGCACAAAATAAATAAATACAGGACATAATTATCTTAAAGACTAGGAAATGCGCAAAAGGTGGCCTTATAGCTATAAAGCAAGTTCTTTCAGGCAACTTGGCATTTTTGTAAGAAAAGTATTGATAAGTATAGCTACAATAGGTATATCTCTAAAGGTTTTTTTCCTAAAAAAATAAGAAAGTACTGCCAACCCATATATAGACAGAAGGGATACAGAATAGGTATCAAATGATATACTTTTTTTGTAATTAGTTTTGGTTTATTATAGTTATTTATTTTTAGAGGTATTGGCTAATTCTTTTACTAACTGAAAATCTATACTAGTTAAGAAAAATATTAATAAGGTTACAGGAAAATATATAGGTTTAAGTCTAACCTACTAACAACAATGAATTTGCATTAAAAGTATTGCATAGTTGGATGATGGTATAGAGAAAAATATTTTTGGTTTTTTTACAACATAACTTTTTAGAATATAAGTGTTTGATTTTTATGTTATTGGTAGTGGTTGCAGATTTTGAACTTAGTCATATAGCTATGTCGACATTGAATTGTAATGTGTGTGTAACTCAACTTTTGTTGTTGATTATTCTTTTAATTCAATTTCGATATCTAGTTAAGTAAGTGACTTAGTAGTTAGGCATGATTATTAACACCAAACGCACCTAAAATAAGAAGTATAAAGTCTGTAGTATGTGATCAACTTTATTTGCCTCTGTGGGAAATGTGACATCGTTTTGATAGTGATACTTTTACAATGCCGAAACGGTTCACTTGAAAACCTGTCTTTGATTTATTAGTCTAAATGATTCTACATGTTTCAATAGAACCAATGTCCTATTTTCTGTGTTGGTTGGTTTCTTTTATACAGAGACGAGACGCGACGCGATATTCGTATCTGTACATGTTTCGGACTGTACAAACAAGACAATGTCTACACGTTTACGCGGTACTAGTACGTTCTCACGTCGCGTTATTTCCTCTGTGTTGAATTGTGTACTGTTTTGTACAGTCATGAAAGTTTATTATAATGAGAGGTTTCAAAAAAATTTGAAATCTTAGACCCGGTGCTCCTATTTTCACTACGTCAGGTTCAATCGATTGTTGTCATTAGACCATCGGTTAACAGGTTCCATTGCTCCATCAAATGTACCCAACAGCAGCTTATTGGACCTGACTTCACTGTGCTCCCATATGGTGTCCCATATCTTTGAAACCCCTCATACACAGAATAATTGCATCGCAGAGTACGAATGTCTCGTTACGTATCGTCTTGATCGAAACCTAGTCTGACCGCAGAATTAACACGTTTGCAATGTCCACAGTTTTCGCAAGCTCTTTGCTGAGTCTGATATCACCGTGGGCTCGTTCCCCCGGCGCTCGCTGTCGTCGCTGGCCAGCAAGATGTCCGCGACCGGTGGCGCCCCCACCGCCCCCGCGTAGACACTCAGACCCCACCACCACGACCTTCACCACACACCAACACAACCATCACCACCACCATCACCACAACCAATCGAAACTAGACCTCAGGCAAGAACTACTCAATTCTGATGTTAGTAATCAAGAATTCGATAGCTGGCTCGGAGGAAAGTACGAGACGGAATATGAAATATACGACGACAGATTCAAACATGATGTTCCACTGCAAAGGTCGATATCTTTAGATGGCGGTATTGCCATAATCAATTTTTTGGAAACGGTCGGTTCGGATTTGTCAGGCTGCAGCATAGCCTCCTCGTGGACCATACATTCTGATAGCAGCCCTGCGTTGGAGCAGAGTAGAAGTTTTGAAGATATCCCAACTTCTCAATTGAAAAGTAGACGTGCATCTTCTGATGTTGGCACAGTGTTTGTTGGAAATAACTTAGCTTTGGCCGTGTTGAGAAGCAGTTACAAGGGCATCGATGTGGAACAAGGAAGCGTGAATCCACAGATAAGGAAATTGAGGAGGAATTTCTCGGTCAGGAATTTCTTCGATGACTTCAGACGGAGACATGACAGTGGCAGAGATAGTGAACTAAGTGATCAGCAAGAATACGAGTCGGAGCTGGAAATAAGTCGGCCGTTCTTTAGAAGCATATCACTAGAATCCAGCGATGGAAATCGCAGTAAAGATACCCATGGAGCTCCTACTAGGAGAGTGGGCTTGTCGAGAAATCTATCGTACCAAGGGATCAAGAAGGTAGACGATGATTTAAGAAAGAAGGTTTTAATTAAGCAAAATTCTTTCAATTTTGGCAGTTACGAGGACATTATAGAAAAAGATAATAAATCTTCTCGTCGCAGATCAGAAGAGTTGAGTCCTGAAACATCGTCAGGTCTTATACTACTGCAAAATAGTTACAAGGGTATGGATTTTGGCAGTGGAAACTTAAAGAAATTGAAGAGAACATTTTCTTTTCGAAGCTCACAAGAGAATGAGCGTGCCATACCCACGATAGCAGTGTCGTATCCCCAGAGTGATAGCAGTGTTGCCAAAAGTTTAGTTCTCAATACTTCCAATATGGTAGGTTTTAGTAGAATTTGTGACTGTCACATTTGTATGGAAGAAGACAAAAAAGACAGACGGTCGAGGTTGAGTAGAATGTTAAGTAACCTGTTTATGAAGATTGTTTCCTATAGAGATTATGGTAGGAAGTTGACATATTGGGATGAGAATAACAATTTTAGCGAAGGTGAAATGTACAGCTGCTGTATTCATGTATTAAAACTGCTAGTTGGTCTTTGGCTAAGACATTTAGATCACAATTAGCGGTGTTTTATACGAGTCACTGGCGTAGGCCATAAACCAATACGTTTTAAAGCTGGAGCGAGATAAGATATATACGCGACTCTTCGTTGAAAGGTGACACAAACGTCAGTTCCTTTTTTAAAATATGTATTGACATATAGCGTTAACATAAGCGAGTGGTTTGTATTCAGAGTTCGTAAAAAAATATAAAGAAATGTAGTTCGCTACTGTGACGGAGTTTTTACTTTTGATCGACGCCGGTGGCTTTAAAACTGTGACATTAAGAAAGTGTATAAGATAACCTGTGCCATTATAAAATGCAACGTTATATGGCAACACTCAAAAATTACAGAGAAGTCTGTAATAACGTCATTAGATTGACAGTTTATACAAAAGTTAATTAGATTTTGAAGTTGTTATACTAAAGTGAATGTCCGTAAACCTTTACGGTATTGGCACTGGTTATTTGATTTAAAATTGATTTTTTCAAAACCGACGCGAAGTGGTGACATTAACTGAATTTGACAAAATTATTAACTTTATTCGCGATTTACCATAGTTTTAAGTGTTTAGTGTGCAGTGAAATGTTAGAAAGCCGAGAATAGTCGGCTGTGCCGACTTGCGCGAATATAGTTAATGATTAATATTATTTATTTGTCTTTGTCTATGGTAAATAGGTCTTCCTGTAGTAAATTAATTGTGGTACAAAAAACATCGAATATCGAGTGTCGATCGTAAACGGCTTGTTATCCCATTAGTTAGGATAGTAGAGTGAAATAGTGTTTTTATATTCCGTTTTTCAATATTACGCGTTACATATAATACATTTCATGCACCTTCTCGAATGTCTTAACTATTAGCGCCATCTATCTTCCTATTTATGTCAATTTCCTATTTAAGTTTTATGCTAAAATTGTTGCAGAAAGTATTAAAGGATTCTCTTGCCGTAAGTACGTACTATTTTATAATTATAACGATATTTATTTTAATTTTGAACGAAAAATAATATCCGTACTATAATATTTTTTGCAATATAATTTAGCTGTGAGTTCAAGTGAAAAGTTTACGCATGAATATACTTGAATATATAGTCGAGGAAAAACTCAAATGGAGAAGAGAGAAGTTTTCAGGTAACTGTGTTGTAAGTGTATGAAGCGACTGATAAACGGCTGTGTATGTGTGTGTGTGTGTATGGCATGGCAGTTTTAAAAAGTACCTAACCAATACTTAGATGACATTTATTTTAATACCAAATCGCGTTTAAACATTGCAAAGCTGATTTAAATTATTCTACTTTCAAGAATTTGTTAAATGTTTGATTGCATAACGCGATTTCTGTCAAAATTATTTTAGTAGAATTGATAATTTATTATGGCAATATTGGCACATTCCTTATTGTGGATAGTTAAACTGGTTAATACTTTTCTGTACAATTTAATTTGTATATTTCTATGGAAGCGTGAGTGCCATTGTTGAATATTTCATCCTAATTTTATTTCAATAATTTAATTGTTGTTTTTATTCTGTATAAATGACATCTTTTATAGTGTATTTTATAAATCATATCTGTTTTCAAAAACATTATTTGTCTATCAAAGCGTGACCTTTGGGCTTCGCGACCCATGGCTTTGTTTATCCCGTTAAGTCAAGACGTCTTAGAACTCGCACAAGAGTTATGTGTTTTAATTTATCAATATCACTGTGTACACGCCACTAAATAAAGTTAGTATACACATGAAAATTATAATATACCTCCATGGCCTAATAGTAAAAAATATTGTTTCATTTAAGTTACCAAATTGCCTAATGTACATGTGTTAAAATAGTATTATTTATTTTATAAAAATTTTGAGCACTCGACAATAAAAGTACATTCCATATCACACATTGATTCACTGGACTCGACTAAAATTTCGTAGATTAGGTAAAGGTCTTCATAGAAATACGAACCATAGGCTAAAACGTGTCTAGTTCGACAATTTAGAAATAAGACTTGTGAATTTATTTATTAGCTGCTTTTTTCTCATTGTTTCCTTTCGCAATAGACTAGCGGTCTTTCTAATTTGTTAGTATAAGATGCGTAGACGTCGGTCTTTTGCTTGCGTCAAACAAATGTATGTGGAATGTAACATGCACATAGAACTCCGTTGACAGAAAATACGTCGTCTGCGCATTTTTTGTTGAACTTTTTTATAAAAAATGGCAGCTAAATTATCATTTTTTTGTCATACATTAGAAGTTACTATGTTGCAAGATTATTGCAATGTTTTGAAATGTTCGATTAAGTTTTATGCGTTCGTATTTTAATAATAATATTTACTCCCATGAATAGTATAGATGATTATGAGTATCCACAGATATCAGGGCCGTGTTCAGGACGTATCCATTTTATATGCAGTTAATATATTAATTTGATTTCACTTTACTTCGTTCCATGTTGAAGTACATTATTTTACCGGCGCTTATTAAAGCGCCATTCTTTTTATAACTTGTAGTGTACGAGTAAGTAGTAGTAATCACATTACCCATTACATTTTCGTAGCTGGAGTTAAAAAACTAATTATTTAAGTTTTATGCGCTCAAGTATGAGTCTGCAATACATCGCTGTCTTATAGACTTCCCTAATATTAATAAAAGTATGGTTTTTTCCGTCAATAGCATAAAATTTCGGTAGTCCTTAATTTGTTAGCGTATTTACTATACGACTGATTTAGGAAGGCAGATATTTTAATGAAAATAGTGAGTTTGTATGAATGCGTTCCGACACGACCTCATTTTAGGGCCAATTCACACTAAAACGGCACCGGCTGGAAGAGAAATTTCATTGTCAAACCATATTCACCTTTATTTATATTTACGAAAGGCTTGAACAAAACAAAGGTCTCGTGCTCCCAGCGCCGCGCGTCCACAAGCGGCTGAGTCTTTTCCAAACTATTCTATGTATTTCAATGAAAGATGTAAAGGTGACTATGGTTTGACAGTAAAGTACGCTGCCGTTTTAGTGTGTAATGTATATTAGTCTTTTTATAAATGACTTGTGTAGCTAAAACGAGTGCTAAAATTATGTCTACTCTAATCATATGCGAGTTTACTTTGCTCGTCATTCACTCCTTGTTATTTATGCTACTGTTGATTTCAAAGGAATTTGTTTAATTCTAGTCACAGTACAACTGGTACTAGATGTAGGGTAAATAACTAGTAGCCGATAAGTAAGATGTATAGTATATATTGCCTCTTATTCATGTCCACTTCTGTTATTTCTCTATTCAATTTAGTTTAGAATTCAAATTCCATTTTTATACTTCAAAAACATACTCGTACTTGCCTTTAACAACACAATACAATATATTCTGTATGGACTAACTGTAATAAAGAATGTTTATAACATATTTCGCGTCGTCGGAGTAGCCTCTAGAGCAGCTAACTTGAAATGGGACTGCGCCGGCCATGTTGCCTGAATGCTTGATGATCGTTGGGCAGAAATAGTAACCGATTGGACGCCTAACGAGAGACGAGGACCCGGCCATCCTAGACTAGATGGTGCAACGCAAAATTAAGATACAAGCTTCTTTACAGAGAGGCCTTTGCCCAACTTTGAGACAGAAATGACTTCTTATAACACAATCTTTACTTGACATAAATTTACGCATTTTTTCTGAATAAATGCCCCAAATTATAAACCTTTATTTTTGAAGCACATATACTATACATCTTCTTTCGCATAAAATGTAACACAAAATCATCAGGTTTTCGGGAACACTAACATGTCACATCATACATCGATTGATTGACGCTCAGATGCAGAAAGGTATCTTAAATATGAGTGCGATCACTAACTTAAGGACATAAACAGAGATTCGTGAAATAATTAGGGCGAGACTCCACCAAAGCATTGCGGATTAAGTTATATTGACACATTGAAAGAGATAGATATATATGTACCGATAACGAAATCTTATTGGTTGTTTATAGACCGCTTCCAGTCTCGACTTTAAATTTTGGATGCTTTTCTGTAGCTGAGCTGTTTAATCTATCCTACGTAATTCTTACCTCGAAGGTTTTTCATTAATCATAATATATGTTGTAAAGACAATTTATTGGTACCTACCTATATTATTATAAGTTGACGGTGTCAAAGTAATTATATATCTGTTTATATTAAGAACAACATGTTTTTATTTCAATCCTATTAACTTAAGTACCCATTCTATACAAATTTCTTTGCTATAACATTTGCATTGTTGTTAGAATTTTAACATAATACGTGGGATCTGTTTGGCTCTTGCAGTTTCCAGTGATGGGGTTAGTGTTGCGTTTAGGGCAGTTTATATAAATGCCCATTATTGCCCAAATCCAGTTTTGAGTGTTGACGAAGCATAAGAGGTTTGCAAGGATCGTAGTAAGTAGAAATCCATAGTCTCTGCCTACCCCCAAGGGAAACAGGCGTGAAATTATGTATGTATGTATGTATGTACTTACATCGTATTTGATGATGGATTAATATTATAAATAATAGTTTATCTACAAAAATAAGGATGATCTATACATATAATAATCTATCTATACATATAATAAAACAGTAAAAAAAGTGTGTCTGTACATTAAATATATTTCCAAAAAAAATATTGGGGGTGATGGAGACACAGTAAGAGAGTAAGAATTTAAAAAAAATGTCTGTCTGTTTCTCTGTTTGTCTGTATGTCTGTTTGTCTGTTTGTACACGCTAATCTCCGGAAATACTGGACGGATTCGAATGAAACTTTTTTTGTTATATAGATATTAAGCCTGGGCAACATATAGAGTATAAATGATTTTGGAAAATGGAACGCCTGATGCAGATCCATAATGGTCCAGCTAAACTATAAGAGATATAAAAATGCCGCCTTAGTAAAAGTTGTTCAGCCTGATGAGCATTTTCCAGAGACATAAAGTCCACGCGACAAAGTCGCGGGCTTCGGCTAGTGTTTTATATAATCCTTCAAATATTTTTTTAGATTATGGATGCTTTTTCTCAAGATGATATTTCGGACCTTATTTTAGTTTTACACGATTTTCTGCTACGCGAAAGTGTTTCAGCAACCAGAAGAAAACCTTGTATGCAAACACACTTCATGGAGGCATATAATTATACCTATGTATCACAAGTCTTTGAAGAAAAAAAACAGTTTGCACATATAGAAGATACTGATATTAGAATTAAATCCGGCCTTAACTGACAACACTAGCTTGTTTCAGACAGTCGGGGTCCCACAACATAAGATCTAATTTACTTAGTAATAACATTAAGTGACTGCAAACTAAAATGCAAATGACCGAACGAAATACACAACTGTCACACGCGGTACTTTATGCTAAATTAATCCCAAATTACCATTCAAGAATTTTAATAAGACAAGGTTCCACTATCAAAGTAGGAAACAAGCTGTACATAACAGGTTTGTTTTTTAATGCAATCGTAAGATAGCTATTTTAGATGTTACCACTTGTCAGATCATTATCTTGGTTCATAATTTATCTGTACTACAGATGTGATTTTGAAATGGTCATTTGTGAAATATTAACCGTAATACCTACATGATTTCAATTCGAATTTGGACAGTTTACTAATTAACATTTACACAAAAATACGTGTGTAACTTATTCACAGTAGGTACCAACGTGATATTTTTACTCTCTTACTACTTCCTGCTCATCGTGTGATTTTCGGCAGAGTACTTTTACAATAGACCACTCCAATACTTCCCGTGGATGTCGTAGAAGGCGACTTAGGAAATACAAGTTAAACAAAGCTTATAAACATCGATGAGACCTCCAACCCGTCTGGCAAGCGAGGAGAGTGTAGGCCAAATCCTCTGGTTGCTCTTGCCAAAAATGCCAATAGTAGCTCCTGCAGTGGATGACAAAAATACCCTATGATGATGATGTTTTTAGATTTTTAAATTAAGTAGGTAAGTTCTTATTCCGACGACCTAAGGTCGCTGGAAGGCGCTGGATGCATGCCGCTCTAGATTGGTCATTTTGGAAATACTTTGGAGAGGCCTATGTCCAGCCGTGGACGTTATGCGGCTGAAATGATGATGATGAAGTTCCTATACAATATTTAATGATTATTTATTACTAGGTGGTGTCTGCGACTTCGTTTGCGCATTATTATTACACAGTATCTTTATAAATTGTAGCCTTGGTATGTGTTATTCTTATGTAAAAGCTATACAATTGTAAAGTTTAATTAAAATCCGTAGTTTTTATGTGAAAGAGTAACAAACATCCATCCATCCTTACTTACAAACTTTCGCGTTTATAATATTAGTAGGATATTAGGATGTTGCCAAAAATTGTTGAATATGAACAACATTTTTATACGTTTTTATAATATCTAGGACTACTGTATGTAGGTACGCTACCCATTACAATGTACGAACCGTAGATCCGTGAGGTAAATATAGACATGTTGTAAATGAATAGGTATAATTTATACGTGTATTTACACCTTCGGTCGGTTATCATTTATGAACCGGTCTTAGACGCTAGGTCTTCGAGTAGGAAATAATTAAAACTGCACTTTTTTCACTATTTTTTACTCTTCACGTAGAACTATAAGAAGCTGCTGTCACTTGTTAGTGGGATTATTTTTATATAGTTGATCAAGGGTATTCTCCACCTCGCCCACCATTACCCAAAAGTGGCCTTTGAATGTTGCGGCCCAGGGCTCTGCTTAGGGCAAGACCCAAAATGCTCTGTCTGCCCCATTAGGGATAAAGACGTGATAATATGTATGCAGTATGTATCACAGATGTATTTATAGGAAGTGAGTGCACTTGCTATTTAGTTGTAAACGTCAGGACCCCTGGACCAATATAGATTTTTATTACATACTATCTACCGTCATTACATTTAGCTCAAGGGAAATTTTGCGAAAAGAACGTTTTGCAAAAGGGACATTTTGCGTACGGGACAATTTGCGACGATACGGACATAATAAAACTTAACAAGCCATACTGATATTATTAGTGTATGATTTCTAATGCACAAGGCGATTATACAGATACCCTTGAAACAAATGCTTTATGAGGAAAATTAATTGGCATTAAAAAAATTCTTTAATGCGTAATATTTTTCCTGCATGTAAAAAAAATAAAACTATATATGAATAGTAAGGTACTAAAAAGGTAGTAAATATTTATAAAGAGAAAAATAAGTAATGTTGTCTCAAACTAGAAAAAAAAGGTGGTCCAGACATCCTGACGTCAGAATCACTGGCCATTTTCTTAATTATTTTCTTTGCAGTTAGTTGAAGTACCTACCAAAAATTTGAAATTAGGTATCAAATAGTAGCGTAAAGGTAATTTGGTATTGTACAAATGTTAAATATCGCTATTGGTCCAGGGGTCCTGACGTTTACATTTAGTTAATGACATTCTATTTGGAGTTCTATTATGCAGTTAGCTCAAAAAATCTAAAAGTACTTATTGGCCTCGTCATAACCACAGCTGTCTTGCATCTATGCAACTAACGTAATTCTACTAATAAATTCTAACATGATATTTTATTCATTAGGTAAAGTTAGAGATCTGTGGAAGAAAGAAGGGGAGGCCTTTGCCCAGCAGTGGGACACCCTAACAGGCTAGAATAAAAAAAAAGGTAAAGTTAGATATACTATAATTATAGTCGAATATTAAACATTAGGTAAGTTTTAAAAAAACTCAGAATTTTCATTGGTCGTAGGGTAGGATATTCAAGACACTAACAGCATTTCTGCGTTGAAGTAAGATATCATTTCAGACGAATGACGCCCACTGCTTTTCGGCCTGCATCCACCGTTTTTCTGCGACCCTGGTCAGGTCGTCTGGCGAAGTACATAATTAGATACTAAAGGCATTTTAATGGTGCAAGTTCTGTGCCTTACGATAAAATTTAAGCAACACTTGTATGGTGTAAACAAAACGTCAATCATAAAATAAGTTATTGTATGCACCAGGTAATAAACTTGCAGCGTGAAAATGGGGTTTTAAATAATCTTTAGCCGGAAACACGTATTCAACACTGAACACGTTCAGATTGCTTACTCCTCGCTCTAGCCACTGCTGCCAGCCTATAATTTTCGGAATACCGAGCCGCTGGACCGGTCTTGGTCAAGTTCACAGCAGGTTCTGACCCACATCAGAACTTTCTTTGCTCGTAAAAATCGCTCCCACACACCACACGCCGTAGTATGTCACTGTCGCATAATCGCAGTACCGTATGTCGAGATAACACTGATTGATTATCGTTGGTAATTTTGATTTATGTTTCGGACAAAAAAATGTGAATTATTGACTATATATTAATAATGTACGTAAAGTACTTACGTTTAACTTTAAAACGTGTTTCTGCTAAAAGTGGCCTTTTGGCAAAAACAGGTTTCTAGATATTTTTATTACAGTCTACCTATCTACTATTGTTTATATAATTTTTCGAAACTTACACAACCGATTTTGATAAAATTTACCACCACCTGATAGGTATAACCTATCAAACAAAAAAAAAATCTAAATCTCTTCAGGGCAAAGTCTCCCCCAGCAGTGGGACAGTACAGGTTAATTAAAAAAAAACTCTTCAGGCGTCTTCGAACAACTGTTTGCGAAAAATAGTTGCCAAAGCGGCTGCAGGGGTATAATCGGTGAACGCGCACAACATAAAATAAAAGATGGCGACGAATTTATCCTCCTCCTTTTTTGGAAGTCGGTTAAAGTATTTAAAGGTCTATCTTATCCCTAACAATTGCGAAATATTAATTTTCACCGCATTTAAGATTTAAAAAAATATTTCAAATGAGGGCGCCACAATTAAGCCTTATCTTCACCTAAAGGCCCATTTACACATTGCCTGTTGCACACATACAACTAAATATTTAAAGCAATAGATGACTTGCATGATCCAAACATACATACCTACATATTTCCACGCCTGTTTCCTATGGGGGTAGGCAGAGACTATGGATTTCCACTTACTACGATCCTTGCAAACCTCTTTTGCTTCGTCATCCAGCCCTCCAATGATCTAAACATCCGTACCATAAATCAATAATATTATATTGTCTTTGATATTGCTTCTATTTTATTGCATGCAACAGGTAAACATGTACTGTGTTAAAGGGCTTGTACCTTCCATTTTTGCAATAATTCAATTCAGAATAGTATGCCATGTTACTATGAATATAGTTAAAGCCTGTTAATGAGTTTGAAAACTAGACCTTGGATCGTCGGTACGACAGATTCACTTAGCAATGACAAAAAAATATTTTACTACCAATAAATTCGAAATACCGGCTAAAATAGTTGAATGCTCACCAAATTGTGTTTATAGGAGTATTGTAGACATGAATCTATTTACTTTTTTTTTTGCATGTCATTAAAATATATGAGAATGCCTTTAAAGTTAATTTCAGACCGAAAAAGTTATATTATTGCTAAATAGATATTATCAAAATTTTATTTCACGAGTTTGAAGTAAATACTTTAGGCACCTAGGTGTAGAGTGGATTTAATTTTTATGAAGTAAACAAACTTCACTTTGTCATTGACAATATTAGCTTGAGTCTTAGGGTATAAAAATTTGGTAAGCTTGTAAATTGTACCTAAAAATCTGACACCCCAAAGGCAAATACAAACTTTCTAGTTATACTATAAAACTTCAGTACAATTGCCCATTATGTTTCTTCGTTTTGTTTTTATTATCATAGTATTTAGACTGGTCAGTTACACAGTCGCTAATCACAAAAAAATCAATTTCTCCAACTGTAATGTAATGATCGCGTGTAACGAATGCTACGATTTTGCGGCATTAATTTCCGCCTCGGGCTCTGTCTGCGCGAAATTTGAGGTTTTACAAGTATTTTAATGCCAATCACGACCTCCGTGGTATAGTGGTTACCAGTGCTAGACCGCCACCCAGATGGTCCGGGTGCAATCCCCGGTTAGGGCAAGTTGTAAAATGGCCTTTTTCAAATTGTTCTGGGTCTTGGATGTTTATTTATGTATGTATTTGTTATAAAATATAGTATCGTTGAGTTAGTATCCTAACACAAGTTTGAAACTTACTTTGGGGTTAGCTCAATCATGTGTTATTTGTCCCTATATATTTATTTATTTGAGGTATGACGGATTTGTAGAGAAGAGCAGTGGCGGATTTGTAGTCCTAGCCGCCCTATAGGCCATGTAGTATTTTTATTTATATACTCCAGAAGCCGACCTGCCAGATTTTAATAAGGATTGGAGGAAAATAGCAGAAGATCGGTAGCTGGAAACAGAAAGGGGAGACTTTTTTATTCAACTTTGAGAACTCTTTACCAGTAGATAAGTGCTTTTTGTTTGACTATATTAAAGAGAATAATAGTACAGTCGGCTAATGAGATACCTGTGCGAGCCCTTTTTTAAAGTCTAACAAAGAGTATTTCAGTCAACCTATTAGACTACGTATATTTAGAAGTATTTTCTTATACTGGGATTTTCAAACCTCCATACCTACACAGATGTAGTTCTCGTAGTTGTACACTATTATTTTTCCATCTAGCAGGTGCCAGCTGTTAGTCATAAAATAGTGAAAATAATATCATACATCCGTTAAGTACTTATGAGTGAAAATTTCCTTTATTGCGGTGGCCAAGTAGCTACAGGTTTTTGAAACAGCCGACAACTTTCGACTAATTGCGCCTTCCAAGCAAAATTCTTGTTTTGAGTAGTTTAGGATATTGAGTGGGATTTATTGGCTGTTAAGGTGTTACGTCGCTGTTACGACTTTCTTGTGATGACGATTTTAATATCTCTTCCTTGATTTGAAACGGACAAGTGTTGTTAAAATTGGATCTTAAATTACGGTGTACTTTGAAATCAGTAATTTCGTATACTTTATATGAACTTTTCTTAATTAGTATTACGGGACTTACCGCGATTAATATCGTTTTTTGCCAGATATTTCGACGGCCCTTCTTGCATCATGGTTGCTGGCCGACTGAAGAACTGCGATGGATGTTCGGCTGTCAAGGGTAACCATATCAGTCATCGGTCTACCCTCTTTCTTGGCAGAACGGCCGTCGAAATATCTGGCAAAAAACGATATTAATCGCGGTAAGTCCCGTTATACTAGTTATTGTGACCGTGAAACTCTAAAATCATAAACGTTTCAGATACGTGATGATAGAAGATACCTAACCATAACCATAAATTATAATATGGTAACAACAACGAAAAAAATTCAAGTGTTATTGAGAGAAGAGTTTTACAGGTAAAGAGTGTAAAAAAATTAAGCCTGAGTATATCAGGAGAGTGTTATAATTAATAAAAACGACATGGATGTAAATAGGCGAAACTTTAAGTCAATAATAAAGAATATCTCCTTCTGAAGGACCTCTGTCATATAATTCCTGCGACTTTTACTCTGAAAACGTAAGTATATTTTATATAATAAATTGTTATCTTCTTTACCTCAAGGCAACGTGCATTCAGTTATTCGGAAGGAGGAAACAAAACTGGCCCAAATCGCAAAAAATAATTACATTGCATAACAATTATCAATTATGTATGAGGCAATGTACGAGTTTGCTCCTTGATCGACTTTAAATTGCTGTTTACATTTGTACACGTTTTTTGTAATTGCTTTCATAATTTGAATTACGAGAAGGTACTTAGTTAGGTTACTAAACCTTGTTACTTGTTATATTTCTTATATTAAAATGCACTTAGCAGTACTTAGTAGACCCTTTTTTTAAAGCGTTTTTGCCATATCTAGTATATAATCACTAGTTTCTAAAGAACTTTACTGTAACTGCCGTGTATGTAATTCCAACCCGTTTCAAAGTCTAGTTTTGGCAATAGAAAAACATAAACAAAGTAACTAACTTTATGTAAAATTATCAACTTTTTACAAGTAGCGAAGTAACTTCTTACATACCCACTTAACATTTGGTTTTTCAATTTACCCTACTCCGAGTACGGTACCTACCTGAATATAAATGTACATATCTAATGTAACAGTTATACATCAATTACATGACTGTTATTTTATTTAACATGCATAACTAATATAAAAACTTATTAAAATTCTGTAACACGATGGCCAATAGGAAGAAATTGTTGCAAAAACTTCATTAGTACAACGTATTGCCATTCAATTTTAACTAATGTCCATACGTTTGTGGGGCATCTCAAGTATTCGTGTTCACAATGTTTTTTTTATCATCAGAGATTCTGCGAGCCTGACAGGCGATAGATGGAGCGTAGAGAGGTGAAGCCGGCCGAAAATCGAGGCCGCGCGCCCGGACTCGGTCTTGGCTTGGTGGCTGCGGCTGTGTGGGACCGATACATTTTAGTACTTTTTGATTCCATGAATTTGACTGCTTCTCATTTTTTTAATGTTTGATGATGAAGTAGTGTTTGATAACATGAAGAAAGAAGAGTCAAATGATGGATATATTGTTATTTTCTCTCTTTTTAAAAAGATTCAGGTTACTGAAAAGAAACAGATATAAGTATAAAAAACAAAAAATTTCATTATTTATTTATTGATATATCCGCGGCTGTCAATAGAATCTTATTCAGGATTTTAGACAACACATTTTTCTTTGTCAAAATTGTTTGACAAAATAACATGTTTTCTTTACCAAAACTAACCATAGAACACAATTTCCATAGAATTTAAAAATCTTTTTTTATGAAATATATAAAATATCTTCATCATGTAATATAGAAGCTAATCGTAAGAAAACACTCTTGTCACCTCTGCTTTAAGAATTTTTAAGAAATATTTTTTTGCGTCTATCTGCGTACGTCTACTGTAAAAATAACTTTGTTTTGAAAACTTAACATTTCTTCAAGTATCAACATTATAAGTCAGCGTACAGACGTACTAAAGTTGAGGTCTGCGCTGGCGCACCGTGTGACGTGTCTCCTCACTTCTCTTCCTTCAGTGAACCGCGAACCACTGCTCGGAGCGCACGTGACGGGTGTTACATCGACTGTACTACAGTAATTACTACTAATTGGTGTTACCTTCAGCGTAGTGTGATAAAGACGCGTCTATAAAATATTTGAAGACACTCTTCTCTTGAGAAAAGTTTTAAGCGCAAGGACAGTGTTATGAAAGTTTTATAGCAGGTCAAGCTAAGTGATAATTTTTAAATTTGTTCAATTCCGGGATTGTTGCGTGCCTTGTTACGGATTTTTGAGGTGAGTGTCTGTTAAGATTCTTTTTAAGTATCTAATTGCATTTTGTAGGCGCCGTGCCATCGGGTTGGTCGTAAGATTGCATGCAGTTGCAGTCTTGGTCAGACGGTCGGAACGTGGAGCGAATTTGCGGGTCATTTGCCGCAAAAACTAAATTTTTGCAACTATAACTAGGTTTGGCATGAAAAAGTATCAAAATGTATTGGTCATTTTGCAAAATTTGATAAACGATTACAAAAATATCTGAAGTTTTCTTTTTGTTTATGAATTGTACTTACTATTAACTTATACTTTGTTTTTGTTTATGGAACGTACTCGTAAGTTAGAAAGCTTCGTCAACATTTTTGACTCGTTTGCGTATTCTTCAAAATGAATAATAAGGAAGCAACGTTGCATATATTGAATGTTATTTATGTATTGGCGATACGTGTTATGTGAGTGTTGTGGCATTCGAAAGCTAGCATGGCAGTCGCCAGTGTTCAGGATCGATTCTATCCGTGACAAATGATCGTACGTTCACCGACATCGCCGCAAAACACGAACTTAGAAATAACGCAGCGAAATAATTCGGTGTGATGTCATCACCGATTTCAGATCGAAAATGGTATGCGAAACGTGTTTTTGATTGCTGATCTTTGCCTGACAATTGAGGTTCGTGCGGACCTAATTTTCTATACTTACATACCGCCGTAATTTGGGGATGATTGATGAGCTGCATCATCATTTGATCTAATCTTCCAAATCTAATCATTTCAAGTGATTCTCCTTAAAAGCGAGGTTCGGATTAGCTGCAAGCATTGCAGATTTTGCAGATGTCTTCATCTTTTGAATTGGTATTGGTGCCTAGACTGCTTAGAATCTAAAAGCAAGTTGTTGCTGATAGCTCACGCGCTATAAGTGGACTGTATGGACTTTATTAAATTAAACAAGGATTTCGGACTACAATATTTATTTATCACTTTTTCTGTGCCGATCTGGCTGATTACAAATTAACTTATCTAGGCGACAACACGACAGCGCAGGTATACAAATGAACACGATGAACTGAAGATCACAATAACACACAATAATACACTAATACACCACATTTACTAACTAAACTTACAACTATATATACAATTTCTTATCACTAACAGAAGTACACGGTTCATGTTTTCCGTGTACCAATAGGGACGCGTAAATATCGTCTATCTCGCTCTACGCGTCCCGTTCTTTCTGGCCTCCCCTCCACTCCGGCCGCCAGTTGCTCACAGCGGTCGGTCGGGTACGCTGGCCCCGCTGCTGTTGTCCGTAACATCCTCCTCCCGGCTGCATCCGTCGTTCGACGCAGCCTCCGCAATCGGGAGGACAACCAGCTTCCTTGCCGGCCTGATGAATGTGCCCCCCATGGTCTTGATTTCAGCGCTCCGCACGTCGCCGTCGGGCCCAGTGTGTACTCGCCGGACGATGCCGCGAGGCCAGATGTTCCGGGGCATCGCTGGGTCGACCACCAAGACAAGGTCGCCTTTCTTGATGGGCTGGCGACGGTCTTGCGCCCCTCGTCGCGGCACCAGGGTTGGGAGATACTCGCGGACCCATCTCTTCCAGAATTGGTCCGCAAGTCCTTGCGCGGCTCGCCAGGTCTTCCGATCTGCAGGGTCGCAGGGGCCCGTCTGGGGCAGGCCTGAGGATGACCCGATCAGGAAGTGGTTCGGGGTCAGCGCCTCAGGGTCGGCCGGGTCCGTCGAGACGTGGCTCAGGGGGCGTCCGTTGACCGCATGCTCCGCCTCCAGTAGCAGAGTGTGCAGCGTCTCTTCTTTCGGCGTCTGTTCGTTGAGCGTGGCGTGCAGCGCAGTTTTGATGGAGCGCACCAAACGCTCCCACGCACCCCCTTGGTTGGGTGCTCCTGGTGGGATGAAGCGCCAGTCCACCCGTTGAACTTGCGTGTAGCTGCGAAGCGCCGGGGCCCACTCTGCGTAGGCGGCACGAAGCTCTGTGTCTGCCCCGCGGAAGTTGGTTCCGTTGTCGCTCCAGATTTGCCGCGGCCATCCTCGGCGGGCTGCCATGCGCCGGAGGGCCATGATGGCGGAGTCAACGTTCAGACTCCCGACGATCTCTATGTGGACCGCCCGCGTGGTGAGGCACGTAAAAAGTGCGCCCCATCTCTTCTCACGCCGGCGGCCGATGGTGACCATCATTGGCCCGAAGTAGTCCACCCCGGTGTTCGTGAAGGGGCGGCAGTATGGATCCAGACGGGCCGGCGGCAGATTTCCCATTGGCGGTATGCGAGGTCTGGAACGTCGCACCTTGCACAGGGCGCAGTCGCGGGCGATAGAGCGCACGGTGGGTCGTGCGCGCAGGATCCAGTAGTGCTGCCGCAGGTCGTTCAGCACGCGCTCGTTCGTGGCGTGTCCCGCAGCAGCGTGTTGACGGCGTCGGTGTGCGTCGCCGCGTCTCGTTCGGCGACTGTGATGAGTGGCGCCTGTGGCGCTGTGTCGGCGTTGGTGAGCGCTGCAGCCGCACTCGGTAGTTGTTGCGGTCCTCCTCGCGTCGTTCGTAGCGGGAAGCGACCGGCGATACGTGGCCCGTTCGGGGCCGCCGGTCCGGGCTGCAGACGTCGTCCTCTTCGCGTCGCTCGTAGCGAAGAGGCGGTGCTGGTTGAGAGCGGTCCGCTGCTCTGGGCCGCCGCTCCAAACTGCGGTTGCCGTCTTCACGTCGCTCGTAGCGGCGTGGCGTCGGTGATGCGTGGCCCGTTGGGGCCCGTCGGTTCGGGCTGCAGTCCTCCACTCGTCGCTCGAAGCGAGAAGGGACCGGCGAAGCGTGGCCCGTTCGGGGCCGCCGGTCCGGGCTGCGGTAGTCGTCCTCTCCGTGCTGCTCGTGGCGGAGAGGTGGTGCTGGTTGATAGCGGCCCGCTGCTCTGGGCCGCCGCTCCGGACTGCGCTCCTCAGCGCAGCGGGAAGCGACCGGTGATACGTGGCCCGTTCGGGGCCGCCGATCCGGGCTGCAGACGTCGTCCTCTTCGCGTCGCTCGTAGCGAAGAGGCCGCGCTGGTTGAGAGCGGCCCGTCGCTCTGGGCCGCCGCTCCGGACTGCGCTCCTCAGCGCATCGCTCGTAGCGGGAAGGGACCGGCGACAAGTGGCCCGTTCGGGGCCGCCGGTCCGGGCTGCAGACATCGTCCTCTTCGCGTCGCTCGTAGCGAAGAGGCGGCGCAGGTTGAGAGCGGCCCGCCGTTCTGGGCCGCCGCTCTGGACTGCGACTCTCGCCGTCCGTGACCGGCGCGTCGAGACGCCGCTCCTCCCGTGGCCGAAGTATGATGTCGTCGTTCGCCACGGCGCGTGGCGGCACAGACTGCAACCATTGGTCGACCCGTGATCGGCTTTCTTCAGCATCTGCCATGCTGCTTTCCTCCTCGATTTCTGCAATGTCGTGTTGCAGCCTCCTGCGCAGCGCCTCCGCCTGTAATTCGAGTTGTTGTTGCCTGATCTCGGATAGCCGTTCGGCCGTCTCGAGCTCAAGGCGTCGGATGCGGGCGATGCTGGTGTTCGACCGCCTAGTCCGGTTCGACGCAACAGATCGCGGAGGGCTTGCTGGGCGCGGCGCAGTGGGTCCGATGACTATGCTGCTCGACGGTTGTAGCGTAGTCCCGGTGGTCTGTGATGGTGACGCAGGTGGCAGGTCGTAGATCAGCCCGCGCTGTAGCCCAACGATCGGTTGGGGCGCGGCTTCGTGGCTCGTCGACGGGACGTCGACACTGGCGGGGATCGTACTAGCGGCGGCAGATGTGCCGCGGTTCTCGCTAGCTCGTAGCTCATCCCCGGCCTGGCTCCTCGTGACGACCATGTTGAACGCCTACGCTTGAGCACCGGACTTGCGCACCAAAGTTCTTGAACGCCAAATTTCTTGATCGCCAAAGTTCTTGATCGCCAAAGTTCTTGATCGCCAAAGTTCTTGATCGCCAAAGTTCTTGATTCGGCTCCGAAGGACCAGAGATTGTTGCTGATAGCTCACGCGCTATAAGTGGACTGTATGGACTTTATTAAATTAAACAAGGATTTCGGACTACAATATTTATTTATCACTTTTTCTGTGCCGATCTGGCTGATTACAAATTAACTTATCTAGGCGACAACACGACAGCGCAGGTATACAAATGAACACGATGAACTGAAGATCACAATAACACACAATAATACACTAATACACCACATTTACTAACTAAACTTACAACTATATATACAATTTCTTATCACTAACAGAAGTACACGGTTCATGTTTTCCGTGTACCAATAGGGACGCGTAAATATCGTCTATCTCGCTCTACGCGTCCCGTTCTTTCTGGCCTCCCCTCCACTCCGGCCGCCAGTTGCTCACAGCGGTCGGTCGGGTACGCTGGCCCCGCTGCTGTTGTCCGTAACACAAGTAGACATAATCCCTTTTGAATATACAGATTTGAATGTCTGTTCGGTTTATAGAAAATGTCCGCAAGGAAATATTTAAATTGGAACAAAAATGTTATCACTAATTCTATTTTTAAATAGGTACATACTTAACAAAAAATCAAGAGCAGAAGACAACCCAAAAGAGTTATTTTTAAAGTTGTAATATAAGTATTTAATAATACCTTAGAAATCTGTTATACATATACGTATTGCAGTCGTAACATCAGAAACTTCAAACATTTACTGAATATGAAAGTAATCACACTAGTTCCACCTTATTGAGATGACAGGTGAGGCGCGTAACATCGCCTCGGGAAAGCGGCTCGGCTAATATTTATATGCCCAATATGATACGATTTGTTATTGCTGTAGCGAGGCTATAGCGTTTGCGATTTCACCCAGAACACGTTTCTGTTACAATGTACCTACATGTTATAACAAACAGCTTTAGTAATTTAAGCAAGAATGTTACTACTAATGTCACGACTTGACTTAGAGCTCAGATAGACAAGCGACAGATGCAGGCTGTCTCGCGACAGAAGTTGACACAGGTCTCCGACTAGGATCGCGAGCATGCGCTCGTCTGTAATTAAGCCTTTCCTTTCACGGTACCTACCCGTGGTACCTACTTAGAAAAGCAAAACTTAAAAGAGTTAAAGACGAACCGTGCTGAGATTACTATTACTAGTATAAAATATATAAAGTTTCAGCCATTTTCAACTAGAAAAGAAACAGACACTGTTACTACGACCAAAGCATAAATTTATTCATAAAAGGTCTTAAACTATGTCTAAGGACACACTGGCATATAACCCGATCTCTGAACTTTATTCAGAGAATGGCGTATAGGCCAAACATCCAAACTTTTGAGGTCGCAAAAGATTGCGCTTACTTCACACTACAGAGCATAGGATAAAACTCTGAGAGAGAGGTTCTATCTAATACCTACAACTAAACCAAAAATTCGTATTTATTGCATTTGGTCATGTCTTGTCTTTTCCTTGTGTGATTTTCTGCAGACTGCCTTTACAATAGGACCACTCCAATACTTCCCGTGTATGTCGTAGAAGGCGACTTAGGAAATACAACTCTGGCCAAGTATGGTAGTTAGAAACTAGTAGTACAGAAAGGGTCGTGCTCCTGCAGGCAAAAAGATCTGATGATGATGTTTTGCCTTGACCTGCTAAGATATAATAGAAGATTCAGACCAAGTGACCAAATGAGCAACATATGACAGTTCACAAAATATGCGGCTTCCCCCGCATCCGATCTTGCGGTCTGGTGGAGTTTCCGAAGGCACGTTCTGCGCAAGAGTTAAATTCAATCGGCCACAGTACACAGCTACTAAACAAAGTGCTATTGACCCCGTTGAGATAACCAAATGGCGCTACTCGTAACTTTACAGTTCGAATGTTCTGATTTTAGTTTTGTAGGCTGTTGGTTAAATTCAATTTGTCTATCTTGAAAAACGTGGTTCCTGTAGAATACAGAATGCTTAAGTACCTACGTTAACAACCTTTGCTCTCAAGCAAACTTTTATTTGACCTTACAAGGTTCATCTGAAGTCTAGTTATAAACTGATGTGCAATATTTAAACTTAATAGTGTTGCAGTTAAAAATAATTATTTTGACTTTTTCACAATATTCTGAGAAGGTCAGAAAACTCTTTAGAAGCTCAATATATTGCAGAATACGCTCTGTGTTCAAAATGAAGTTCTAAAAAGTTTTTCAGGATACCATGCCATAAGTAACAAAATAAATTACTCATTTTAAATTGTGAATTTTGTTAATAATGTCATAGGTATTAGGAAAGTCTTGTAGACGCGAAACAAATAGTCAATATTAAAAATAATCTTCTTCTTCCGCTTTATCCCACTTTATCCCACTGTTAATGTGGGATAAGCAAAACAAATAGGTACATTAGAGTAAAAAAATATACACGAACTGATAGTAATACCTGACATAAAACATTAGTTATAATTTTAATAGAAATCCTTGATGATACCGACGTACGAGTACAAAGTCTACTTTCGGTGTAATGCACCTCCATATAAAGGTAAGGAGAGCAAGCTTGTAAATAACGCACACAAAGAAAAGGGTCGTGTTTGTCAACAGCATTGTCTGCGCAAGCGCAAGGCTCGATTTGTTTGTTTACATTTTTTGAGCGGTGCAACAATGCACGCAGGCCATTCCGAGGAAACGGTGTTTGTAAATATATTTGAGGATGCTTTTATTATTGTAATTAAAATTATTATTGTTATGCAAAAATCGATACTTCACGTTTCATTTGAAGTAAATATTATTTATTTTTTAACATATTGTAAAAGGAATATCAGTTAGATAAGTAAACTTTACAAAGTAATACGAAGAATTAATAAAACTGTAGATATAATAAATAAAATAATTCGTGATTGCACTTGGGTAAATAATGCAAATATATTGTGAAAATAACTTCTAAGTCAAAAGAAAACACAAATGTTTAACGACATTTCTACTAAACCAGCTGCCGTACAAAAGACATCAACGAGTGGTAGCAACGAACGTTACATGTTTTTGGATTAACATCCAAAAACATGTAACTGTATATTGTATATTTATTTCAAGAGATTATTGTTAGTGAACCTTGTTGTATGATGTATTGATTTAATTGATGCCAATACTTAGAGCATCCTAAAAACTTAACAGAATAGATGAATCTATAACTAATAAAGTATTGCTTGGTTGCTCACTTATTCAAAAAAATTATTAGAATAGAATAGAATCATTTATATGCATGATTTATCGATGGAAAGATGTAGGTATAAAATGATTTTTTTAAATTGAAACTGTAAAATATTATTATCATTTGAAAATTATATATATTAATGTTAATTATTATCGTATAATGTAGCTTAAACTAAGTTGACATACATATTGTTAATATTTGCACGCCTGAATGCAGGTTGGTAACATAAATCATGCAAAAAAAATGATTCTATAAAAAAAGTAAAAAAGGATACTTTAAGTACTTTTTTGAAATGTTTATTATTCTGATTGGTTGCTGACACGAAGTATACATATTAATTGGTATTTTTATGAAAATTGGAATAATCACCCACACATGTACAGAATATTTTATCGCCGATTTCACAGTCGTGTCGAGATAATTAGACAAACAGATAATTACAGTGATGTTATCTAGCTTTTTGTTAATTGCTACACGAACCAACTAATGAAGCGTAGCGTGTATGATTATATTCTCTGAGTTACGTTCTTGCTTTTGGGTGAAAAAAGTTTTTCCCATACATATTTAGTTATTTTTAAATGGAATCTCCCCCATGGAACACCACAATAAATACAGCAGATCAGTTTGTATATAATATAAATACACAACATGTAGCGTTTTTAATATAAAATATAATAGTTAATCTATATGTAAGTCTACCAAAATAATTTAAAACTAGCATGATTGTTAAAGCAAAACTTTCCAATTTAATGTTAAAAATATTTTATGATGTATTGTGAAAAATTCTCCCTAAAATAAAATATATGAGAAAAATACATCATAAAATTCATGTTCTTTTAAAACGATGAAAATTTAACCCAAAGTCAGTATCCCATATCACAAGACTCACAAGTTTAAAAACTTACTTTGGGGCTAGTCAATCTGTGTGGTCTGTGACAGTAAAAAGATTTATTGCAATTGTTTTATAAAATGGAACCTTAGAAGTACACACAGAACCAACAACCCCATGTATCATACAAATAAAATATGAGCCGGTATCGGGTGGCTGAGCCCACCCATACGTCACAGGATACTATTTCCTTTTTTTCTCACTCCATAATTCAATTAACTTGTATCACTTGACTTTCTACCTTATCATTGAGAGGTAGGGTATAGTTTGAAGTAGCGATAGTTAAATCGCATTAATGTGTTACAAAGAAGCAGAAAGGATACTCATTCTTCAAATGTAAGCGGATTTAGATCGAGTTTGTGGGCATTTGCTGCGAGCCGGTCCGCTCCACCCCGCGTGGTTTATGAAAATAAAAATAGAGTAATGTTGACAGGCCGCACAAAGAACGCGGTTTATAACCATTTTAATATTAATGCCTCGAAAGAATGTGCTTGCTTCGAGCAATACTTGGTTGGGTAAATGTACGGGCTTGGCTGGGTAAGAAATGGCAGTGAATCCACAGAAACAGAGCGAATGTTTTGCCTGTGTTTTCCCATCGGTTTAGTTCTTTTTTTTATGTCTGTTAGTGGTTGTTGGTGTCAGATTGTTGGAGCTATCTATTAGATTCTGACATATGTAGGTTATCGATTACTACCCAATGATAAACTCTAAGACCAATGACTTACTCGTAATATCGTATATTTATTTCCGAAGCTTAAGGGACTTGAGATGTTTTATGTCACTTTCAGTCAACAATCCATGTGTAAAACGCGCCTGGGGTGCGGTTTATTACTTTATTACTACCTACTTAACGATTTATATATAAATAAATAAATATAAATATAGAGGGACATATTACACTGATTGTGCTAGCCCCAAAGTAAGTTCGAGACTTGTGTTATGGGATACTTACTCAACGATACCATATTTTATAACAAATACATATTTAGATAAACATCCAAAATCCAGGACAATTTGAAAAAGGCCATTTTCCAACTTTGCCCTGACCGGGGATCGAACCCGGAACCTCTGGGTGGCGGACTACCATGGTGACCACTACGCCACGAAGGTCGATATGATTCAAGCTAATGTTTCTTCAATTAAAACTTAAACCGGCAACAAAATCAGCAGCACCATTATCGCGAGATAATCTCGCAGATCCGACCAAACGCGAAAGTACGCAACTCGCACATATTGCGACTTTCTTACTTTCTCACTCGCAGCGACTCTCAATTGCAACAGCTTTCTGGGTAGCATCCTATAGGTATTATATCCAGACATTCGTTTTGTTTGAAGAATTGTAATTTGCGCAAAACATTGCTTTAGACACATTACTAATTTTTGACATAGAGTCACAAAATGAATTCACATTTAATTTAAAATCCTGTGATGTCACAAAAAGCATTTTTACTATAACTTTTTAGTTAATAAGTATTCCAAAATCGTGAATGTCTTTTGGTACAATAAAGATTTTTGTATTGTATTGTAAGACATTGATCCTGGCTGTGAGCATTGAATGACAGTCCTTAAGCTATGTCAGATGCCTTTAAGCAGATTGAAAAATCTAGCATTAGTATTGGCCACTTGCACACACGAAACACCAACAATAATGGGTTTGTTTCTTATATTATACAGAACCTTTGTCAGTTAATCATTTAATGTTAAAGAACAATATTTAATTTAATAACTTTTAAGTCAACTCGTCAAACTTGCACAGAACAATTGTATCGCGACTCGACCCCGACATCTCCGATATGAATCCGAGCGTCCATTAACCGATAATATCGGCCGCTAACTGCTCTTTGTCGATGTTTGAGAATGTTACTTCCTAGGCTTAGAAGTCTGGGAATCTGGAAATTACCTACTACAGAATGAATGACAATGTAAGGATGTAGTTTTATGATATAGAAGAAAGAATTTCGAAACTAAAAACCGACTTCAATTTCAACATCAAACTTCAAAACAAAAAAGTCTTTGTTTTCGAGAATTTTCTAAATTGTTCCAGGCGCCTTCAAGTAATCGGAAAAGTGACATAAAAATACTTACCTTTATAAATTCGAACAAATGAAAACCTTTTTTTTTTAAGTCTGTTTTAAACGGCACGAAGAAAAGTTCTTGAAAACTTTGTGTCATATAAAATTAACGTTTGCTACATGTTACTAGAAATATAGACTAACATGGATTCCAAAACACAAATGAAACTCGACGGAGAGGAAGAAACTCGAAGACATAGACGGACAGACAAAAACAATAAAATGTGATACGATTGATCTGACACCAGTGTTGACTACTTACAACAAACACTAACAACAACTCAAGAAAAGTAATTTAACTATGTATTGTATAGCAGTCGACTTTTAATAGTATTTTATGCAACAGTTGTATAAGAGGGTTCAAAATATGCGAGTGGCGCAGGTTACGATGCGAGCTTTAGCGAGCATCGTAAGAAGACGCCATCGAGCATTTTTTGACGTACTTATACAACGTTGCATACAATACTTTTTCTACGACTATATTTACTAAATAAAATACAAAAATAAACAAAGAAAAATATGAAAATGTATGACATCATTTATGTTTGGTAAATAATAGGCATCTATGGTAAACTTTTTTTTTTTTTTAATTGACGTCTCCCTAGTGAATATGTCACGAATATATTAATAAAACGTTTTTCTTATGTTGGCAGTATGATAGATTCAAAGAAAAAAAAGGTTCTAAGTCTATGGCTAGGAGTATCGTTTTGGCGAAATAACGATAGAATACAAGTGCTGTTATAAGGAATAGACTATAGACTTTCCTGAAGTCATAAATAATCAATGTTCTTATAATAGTGTTCGTGACTATGTAAAAGGCAGATAACAGTAGAGGAGTAGAAAAATATAGTTAGGTTACTAATATTTTTTACATCAAGATCCGAACGGCCTTCAAAACTGATAGCTATTTCCAAAGTATTTCTCACTAATAAAATATTAATAAATTTACTACGCTCGAGCAACAATAGATTTTAGAGATTATCTTTTCATTTCGTACCGGTAAGCGCAGCGTAGGATACCCACCTGCTAGATGGTTATACGACTTGTGCAAGTTTGCAGAAAGGCGCTGGATGCAGGCCGCTTCCGATCGGTCGTTTTGGAAATCCTTGGGGGAGGACTATGTCTCTTGGAGGATTTGGCTAATATTCAAACTTTAAAATTGTATTGGCTACTTCTACATGACTACAAGGTAAATTTCATGAAGCTCCGATTAAAACTATTCGACTTATCGTCGAACAAACGTAATACAAACGCCGCATTGTTCAAATAGACTGGTAAAACTTAGTATTCATTAAACTTAAAAAGCCAAAGTCTCCTATATTCAAGAAATAAAAAAAGTAGATTTTCTGCTATGGTAATTTTAATGTATTGTAGATTAATTTGGACATTGAAATACCAAGAATAACATAATGGTTTGTAAAGTCGATAAAACTTACTACATCGTCTACAACGTATCGTTGCTACAACGATATATTTCGACACGTGGCTCGTTGATGTTAAAAAAAATCATTCATCACTCACTAATAATTATAAACCTATAACCATATCTGTATTACATAAGTATCAATTTTATCATCGGCCAACCCATCGGCTTTCCCGCTGATTAGAAGCATTCACATTGACCAATTTATTGCTGTATTGAAAGTGATTGACGTATCGTACAATCAGCCATATTATGCAATCGGAAGCCCTTTACAAGATTTTTTGTATGAATGTCGTAAATGTTTGAACGCCGCTAGTATTAGGTAATACTTGATTGTTTGTTTATCTGTTTATGATTACAGAATTACTAAAGACTGCGAGACTTTTGGCCACGTTGCCGAAGAGTAATGTTTTAGTAGGACTATATAATTTATATTTTTTTAGTTTTAGTTCTTATTTAGTTTAAATAAGTTTTAAAGTTAAAATTAAATTTAAATTTTATTTTTGTCAATAAAGTACTCAAATATTTATTTAGCTTCATGATGACAAAAAACCAAAATGAACAAGTGACAGTAGTGCTCGCTAATTCTCTCATTTATTTTATAATGAACGAACACACTCGATAAGAGAAAGACCGGAAGAAATGACACACTAGTCAGAATAAAATTAAAAGATTCGGCCACTGATGCAATAAGAAGGAATTGATTACACAACTATATCCTTGTCTCAAGTCGTAAGGCTACATAGCCCAAGAAATGGTTATAGGTACAAAGATAGGTATGAAGGTGTAGATATATTAAACAAGCGAGTGAGCTTAATTGGACAATCTTGCGTTTTTAAGTCTGTGTGTTCGACGATAACTCTGCTTTGTTTGATCATGTGGAAGGCATGTGTTAGATGACAAGATAAGGCGTCGATTTGAATTTTTTAATTCGACTATAAACCAAAATGGTCAGGGGGTTTCCGAAATAGGGGGTTGTATAATTACTGCGAGTAACAATTTTTTACTTATATATTTATATAACTTTAGTACAAATTTAATGCGCGGACTTAAAGACTAGCCTAATATACTTTATCTACCATTACCTACCTACACTTTAGGATAACTACTTTGGTTATCTCTTGGATTATCCCCAAGCCAGTTTCTGTATAGGTGAATCTATTATGCCACCACATAACTTCACAATTTAAGGCTAGCTCGAGAATCCAAAGCCGAAACATAGTTGGGTAAACGCTTTTGTGGTAATCTGAAGTGAAATAATAAATAAGTAGTAACCACTACCGCTACTTTAGTATGACGGTGTCATCCGTGCCACAGTTTTCGCGGCACGACGCCGGATGCGCCGGCGCATGCGGCATACTAAACTCGCATCCGGCAGGCAAGTAGGGCTGCGACTTTTTTTAATGTGATAGTTTATTCCAAAGGGATATTTGTACACAATGACATAGAATAAAGTTATACTTTTTGTACATATAGATTTAAAACTTACAATAAAAAATAATGGTGGACTTAAAGCCGTATTAGGCGGGTGCGTATTGCTTGATATAATTACATTTTATATATTTACATTTTAATAACGTTCATAAGATATAATGTTAATTTGACATAATCATTAAGGTATATATTTTTAATAGCTATAATATTTATTACATTTTCATTTTAAAAAGCATAAAATCATTTATATAACGTTTATGTACACTAAACATCACCTGTTATACAACTTGTGCGGTATACAGGACAAAAAGTATATCATTCAAAAAGTATATTGTTGAAAAGACATATCATTCAAAACATATAACTATCAAAATCATATTGTTTAGAAGATATATGACTTTAAAACCATACCATCTAAAAAGTATAGACAGGCAGACGAAAATAATTCAAATTTGCGAAATCTCATAAACTTTAATTTTCTTATAAAAAAACTCAAGGTATAGGATAGGTTTATAAAGGTGCAAAGTTTAAACAAAGAAGTAGGCAATGTCCATTAAGATATTTTATAACATAAAAGAAACTGTGAATAAGATACCCAAAAGTGGGGGCAAACATAAAAATAAAATATCTAAATTTGTCAGTAAACGATTAAATTAGTAAAAAAATCTGAATAGAAAATAGTAAAAAAAGAAGTCATATCATAAAGGCTACAAAAACTAACCATTTTTTTTTATTAACAAAGGCATCTTGCCAATAGCCAAGCTATGAAAACAAATTTTTCACCCAAGCCTCAAGGTATGAAAATTTTGGTTACACATACAAAATGCGCGCGCATTTTGTATGTGTAACCAAAATTTTCCGCCCAAGTCCCAAGGTATGAAAAATTTGGGTACACGTACAAAATGCGCGCGCATTTTGTACGTGTAACCAAATTTTTCGCCCAAGCTCTGAGGTATGAAAAATTTGGTAACACATACAAAATGCGCGCGCATTTTGAATGTGTAACCAAATTTTCCGCCCATGCCCCGATGTATGAAAAATTTGGTTACACATACAAAACGCGCGCGCATATTGAATGTGTAACCAAATTTTCCGCCCAAGCCCCGAGGTATGAAAAATTTGGTTACACGTACAAAATGCGCGCGCATTTTGAATGTGTAACCAAATTTTCCGCCCAAGCCCCGAGGTATGAAAAATTTGGTTACACATACAAAATGCGCGCGCATTTTGAATGTGTAACCAAATTTTCGCCCCAGGCCCGAGGTATGAAAGAAATAAAAAAATAACTATATAACTATATATACTATATATCTAATGTACAGACACTTTTTTACTGTTTTATTATATGTATGATATAGATTTAATTTCACTTATTATTGTTTTGTCTATTTTCATTGTAAGAGTAACCAGTAGTAGTTCATTGTAAAGTAAAGATTCACAAATAACACTATTTCGTACTTTTAAACGTTTCGCACTTATTTTTTATTTATGGCTAACAAACGAAAATTTGAGGAAGGAAATTATTTATTAATGTTAATACGTAATCAGTAATTACATTATGTGATTGCGACATATTAATATATTATTTTCAACCCTCCTGCATTGGCTTGTCATAATAAAATTATCCGCAACATACTGCCAGGCGCTATATCAAAAGTTTGTTATATCTAATGATGATTATATATAAAGAATCTTCTACTAATCGATTCATATACGCAATGATTATTATGCTTAATAATATATTTACAGAAAGTTTATTATACGTAACGTAAATAGATTTCGAGAATTTTATACGACTTTAAATGTATACGAAAGGTTTGTTAGGTTAAATAATTATTATTTAAACGATTTTATGGGTTAGAAAAGTATGATTTATGATATTTATTATTATTGATAATTATACCGACCAAAATTATACATTTCGTTGGTATTTATTCAAAATAATATATATATTGTTGTTCTGTCTTATATTACTTACCCGACCTACGTCCAGCAGTGGACTTCCTGTGGCTGATATGATGATGAGACCTTTCCTTCCAGTCAATCTACAGATGGTGCTGATATGCGAACATTCGGAAATTTGTGAAAAGATTGTATCTACTCTTACTATTATTTCTATTACAATTGTAATATTCTTGCGCAGTAACATTATTAATTAAAACTTAGTATGTTTAGTAATAATAGGCAAAAATTGTAAAAAACATGTCGTCTCACTATTATTTCTATTACAATTGTTATATTCTTGCGTTATTAATTGAAACTCGTGTTAGTAACAATAGGCATGACGAATTTAAAAATTCCTTGGTCCATCGGTTGGATCAATAATATTAAAATAATAAAAAGTATATAATTAAGTAATATAAGATAAAAAATATTGTACACTGATTTTTTCTTTTCTCTGAGAAACAAAAAATTACAAAGATACAGTGCATTTAAATTTCGCATGACGTCAAGGCTAGGTACGATTTTTACTTAGCGGTGACGTCGCAAGCCCCCTCTCCGGAACTTTGATGCTTCGTATCTTTGTGAGTTTTTTACTTGGTAAACTGAAAAATGTGGGTCCATTATTTTTGGATAATCTAAAAGACGAACTAATTAAAATCATACTTTTCTGAACCTGTCGATACCGTAGCCTTTTATGTTTTTAATCAATTTTTAATCGTATATAATTTTTAATAAATAATCAAATTCACTAAAATCAATTACTTTTTAAAGGAGAAGAAAGTTCCATGTCACCTTTCTAAGTTGATACCATTAAAACAAAATCTACTTGATAGCGGACCGAGACAACCCTACTTGCAAATAGATTTTAATATCTATTATTAATTCTAGTCATTTCCGAAGACGTTTGAAATGCAGAAAAGTTGTATAGAAATGATACAATCATCAAATGCCCGGAACTACATAATAATTCACATAACAAGCTTTTTTAAAATAATTTTATTAAAAATAGCCTCATTGACATAAATATTAAAATTTCTTAAATAATGTTAGCTAAATTAAATCATGACATTGGTTTTTTAAATTGTTTTAGGGCTCAAAATTATTTTAAAAACCTTAATTTAACCTATTTCCCAAAATAAAATTTTACCACTCCCATAATTTTAAGCTAGAGTTAGGTATAATATGTATAGAAACTGCTATCAGTCCAACAATTTTATATTTCTATATTCCAACTGGTTATAGTTTAGTAAGAGTAACTTATTTCACATGGTCAGGAAAATTTCCAAATTTATTAAATATTAGCCATACATTATTTCTAGAAATTTCTACATTACTTCCTTCTATACGAGTACATTGTTTCTCAAAGAAGTAAGCCTTGAACTTGCAGTTGTCGCCAAAACAAGCGAGCGTGAAGATAACCGTCGAACGGTAAATTGGCAACAATGAGCGAGTACGGAGTGCGACAGTACAGACAAGGGGACCAATTTTTCAACGCGGGAGTCAGTTAAACACAAAACATGTAGTTTTGTGTTTCACTGACTCTCAAGTCATCGCTGGCGTTCCAAATCACGAAATACCACGTATTTTTATATACACACGTATTTTTGAAACCGTCCTCACTTCGCCAAAAATATTTTTTTACGCATTATATTTAGAGGATGTGTCAATGTTTAAAAAAATAAAAAAACAGCGTGAAGCGGAACGCATTTTTCATGACACAAACTCGGAGGTTTTTATTTGTAGCGAAATACTTGGCGTACGAGTAATTAAAAATTCGCCTCTTTGAAAATATTCGCGCGAATAAGTTGTTTTCGACTCCTGCGTTAAAAAATAGCTCTCCAGACTTGTTTTGTTCGCATGTGGAGCGCAACTGCGATGACACTGCAGACAATACAAGATCACAGAGGCAAAGATATGTAACGCGATATGCGTTAGTAAAATGATAAGAAGTAAAAAATTATACTATATACATGATATGCAGAATTATTCGCCAGATTTCTGAGAATAATGTAACGAAATCACAATGAAGGACGAAATACAGCCATCTACCGAGTTTCACGCCGTTTTCTTGTCTTAATCTAGGAAAATGCGGCAATTGATATCGTACACACAAAGTATGTACCATACTAATTTCAAAGCAAAAATTGTGTTTGAATGAGAGTGTAAATTTCAAAAGTTTTTTGAAGAGTATTTGTTTTTGCTGTCAGTAAGATTTTTACTATTTTAGCGTGATGAATAGTTAAATAAAGATAAGGAAAGTAACAAATGCGAACATCGTTCCCGTACTGCAGTTTAAATTGATTTTCTCACAATTAAGTATTTAGTTTCCGCAGATTGTCAAGGTTTTTCCGGACGGAAGATTCTCTTCGTGGCAAGTGCTATAAAGATACACTTACGCATTATTTCCTGCAAAAATATTCGCACTTAGGTATGGTATGCACGTGGTATGCATATTAGGTATGGTATGCACTATATGCACTGAAACTAATTTCTTATGATTTTTGTTTACATTTTTGGTGAAAATAATTTTCTTATAGTAAATAGGTTGCCTTTAGCATTTCTAATGAGAATGAGCGTTTTCATACTGAAACGATAACAATAACTACACGACACCGATATCGTTCGACGGTATTAGGACGACATAGGCCGATTTAACCAACAGCAACAACGACCCGGCTTTTACTCTACACAACTGATTGGAGAGCAGATTGCTTACTAATCGGCAGATCGAAATACCTTGTTTTGAGGTAAATAAATAAATAATAAATCTTAGAGCAGATTACGTTATGATTTGGGCGCGTATGTTCATGGGAACAGGAACAAATCGGCTATAAAAACATTGCTGATTGTCGTCCGCCGACATTGGGCCGATATTGCCATGTAACGTGTCGTCACGATATCGGTGACGACACGTTTGTCATGCACATTTTGGAAAGAATTCCATATAAAATGTATAGGTTTTGCAGTCCGACGATATCTTGTCGTTATCGTGTCGTCTAATATGAAAACGCTCAATGCCAAATGAGTAGTATGTCCAATTGTACAAAGCTAAATTACTGTTGACAACTGAAGAGCGAGTAAACTTAGAGAGCAAGATAAATTCCTCTGAAAATTTTTGAACACGTACAACGTAGGTACATATTATGGCGGTGATCTTCGAAGCAATCCAGTTGCTAAGGATGCATCCGAAAACATGAGAAAGAGTGTAAAAATTTGATAGGTAGCATTGTTTTCGCAAAAACCAGCGTCCTTCTGCAGAGCTTCAAGTATGGTAACCATGACATCGGCGATCCTTACTGGGCCAACCAATGTGGGTGTCCTAATTACCGTTGGCCGGTCGATGACCTAGCCCATATACAGATACAACGGAATTTTTGCCACACGTTGTGTCATTGAGACTTAGTTTGACGAATCCAGGGTTGAATAAATTCATAACTGTACTAAATATTTTAACACGGTGTTACTCACGTAGTGTAGTCGGAAAACTCGCCCGTTTGAACGTTTAAACCGAAACTAGTCGGCCGTTTCCGACTAAACTACGTAAGTAAACCGTGTTAAAATATTTAGTTATGTCATGTCGTTAGTTTTAGTAATATTATACATAACTGTACTACTTAAAGTCATGAAAAAATAATCGTGTTCTGTTCAGAACAGGCTGTTATTGGTAGCATCCGTAGCGGCTGATTCCTAGGTTTCTAGTTACACTTGTCTTTTCCCTAGTCAAAACCTGAAGTTATATCTCGCCGGGTCCAAGCTTTATACCTAAAATCCATAATTTCAGCTAAAATGAGTTAAAATATATTTTTCAAAATGAAACTAAAATAGGCAAGGTACGTGTATTTAGGTGTTTTATTATGCAGCAACTTTATAAAGATCAGATACTTTGACGAAAGAAATCCAAATAACGATTTATTGGTAATCTCAAAATAGTTAACAAATGGTCAGGTGCCTAGCAATGTCCTAATAATATCTCTATAGGTAAATATAAAACGTTGTCACGATTTGCCAGTAGCTTACTGTACATTTTCAAGGTAGTTTCATTTCAATTTTCTTATGAATAAGCAATCTGGTTTCTCTGGCCTTTAATGAAATTTACTAGGCTGTAGTCCAGGTAATGCTGTTGTTCTAGTAAAAATAGATTTAAAGCTAAAGAAATCAATTAGAACATGCATTCTGCTTATTTTTTAATGATATTAATTATCTCCTTTGAGAATCACGGGTCTTTTCACCCCAGTCCTTTGAGAGGCTTGCGTAGGGATACAGATCCAACACATAGAGGCCCTTTGGAGAAGTTGTTGTCATGTGGCGCTCCAGCCAAAACCCATTCCTGGATTTATCTATGAAAGGTATACCCGTGAATAGGTTTCGGCAGAAGAAAAATCTATTGCATGAAAAAGGGAAAGGTTAATAGATTATGGAATGAATATGGGATGAACTAATGATATTATTTTTAAAACTAAATATATAGACGAAAATACATTGTCATATTATAACAGAAACCATTAAGAAGTTTTGATAAATAAAAAACTTTCTTTTAGGTTAAGTTGGCACTTTAATTAAACCTTAAAATTTATTATATTTCACTCGCAGCATCTCCATTAAAATTCAGATCAGAATATAAAATACATTGGCGAAGCCGAGAAATTGCCAAAGCACCATATACTCGTTGCCAAATGATAAAATTAACCTAAATATTGCTTTCATGACCATTTAACCCTCAATTAAAGAAAGAAAGTAGCCTCGCATCGGCAATATTTAATGATGACCTGAAAAAGCTAATAAAATGAACTTATAGTCTTTTACTTCACGATCTTGGCAGGCTTTTAATTATGTATTTATGGGATTCATTATTTTAATCTCAAGTTTAATTGGGACCTTGAAATGTGTGATCACGAATTGAGGTTGCGTTGAAGTGCTCGAAATATAGTCATTTAAGTTGCAGGGGGAAACAATTGAAACCTTTGTACAGAAATGGGACACAATGCCTACAGACTAGTAAAAAAGTACCATGCTGTGACAGACTTTTCAGTCATTGGAATAATCTTTGTATTCAGAAATGAGGTTTTATTTCACAATCGTAAAGATGTTCGCGGTCTTGTTTTTCCAAGCAACTAAAACGAAGTGCTTACAATTAATCAATACTGACTTCGGTAAGTATCTGAAGGCTAAGGCGTAAAAACAATAGAATCGAATTAGTAAGCAAATAATGCGAAACATGAGGAAGCAATTAGCGAAGAAGATAAGCTCGTGATGATCTTAGCATAAAACCTACGCATAAAATATGTAGCCCACACATACATAATCGGTGAGAGATTTGACTTAGAGGCCCAGTGTCAGAGGCCCCACAAAATTAGTATAGATTTTGAACTGGCTTAGTTTATATAAGACAAATTAGTATTCATAGAAAAAAATTGAAATACTAATTAAGATGACATGTATATATTAGTTCCGTTTGTTGTTTTTTTTTCAAACACCAATCACACGGAAGTTTTTATATTATTAGGATTGAGTGATGGATGATAATAATAAACAGAACAGCTAAGGATCCAACCGCGAACGCGCTTAAATGAGGACAGGAGTTGTTTGTTACAACTTCTACTTATAAAGATAAATTTCGTCGCTTTTAGTTTTCAAATCTCTCAGATTCAAAATAGATTTCGTCAATACAGCCACACAAACGAATGAGTCGGTGAGAAAATTAGTCAAATAACTTTATCTAGAAATGCTTTCAAATGATGATCAAGTTGGTGAGAAAATCTCCACTGGCGCCCACCTGGGGCTTCAAAAATGAGCATATATTCTGAGGTCTAATGGCGCGTGAGTGCGCCGCAGGCCGCTACGACTGCGCGTAAAAGGTGCTTGGTTGCTTTCACTGCGATGAGATGACAGCCATCTACAACTGTGGGCTATGTTGTATGTTGCTATGGCTAGTTTGACTGACGAACCGTGAAGTTAGCTTTGATCTTGCAGTTGGTGCAGTTTTCAGTATTTAATATCAGAAATCGTTTAATATTATTAACAGACATTCGTAAAAGGTGTTTGGTTGCTTTCACCGCGATGAGATGACAACTGTGAGCTCTGTGTGTTGCTACGGCTAGGTTGATAAACCGTGAAATCTTGAAATCTCGGGTTGGTGCAGTTTACAGATCTCAATTATAGGTCTTACTAAACAAATTGTCTATGTATAAGTACTTTATAGTTAACAGGCACAGTTACATTATAGTTATTTCATATTATATAAACATAACAGCGGCGCCCCGAAGTGTTACCCGCGGAAAAAGCCTATGTGTTAATCCAGCGTGTCAGTTACTGCTGGTATGCACCACAACTTTATCAAATTTGGTCCAGCTGTTTGCGAGTCTTTTCACCCCGGTTTTGAGAGGCTTGCGTCATACAGATCCAACACGTAGAGGCCCTTTGCAGATGTTGATGTTATGTTGGCGCTCCCCTAATTTATTTTTAAATTGTGTATTTGGTATGAATATTGCTTTTTGTGTTTTCTGTCTGACAATACGAGTAAGTACATAAAAAGAGAAATTAGTGGTCCATTTTCTATATTGGATTGAGTGATATTTACTTCTCTCATTATATAACTGCGTACAACTTAAATGCTTAAAAATATCTCACAATACACTTCTGATTGTCTGACCTTAGCACGCTGCGACCTTATGTAGGAAGGTACTTATCTCTACACTGTTATTACTGTCCATAATGAAGTAAGAAAGTACACATTAAAGCACGCACACACTATGATCTCATTAATTACAATGGCATTAAGACCTGTTTTATAACTTATTTAACCAGAGCTTCTTATCTTTCCAGATCTTGGCCAACCAACAGCGGAGCCTTATCACGTAAGTCTCAATGATTCACTTCCGTATCAATTCCTAACCATATTTTATCGTAGATAAGTTTCGATTGTAACTCTTCAAAATCTGTGAATTGTGAAATCTTGTGCCCCATTTGATTACTGCCTCACACGCAAGGGCCAAAACACGATATTATTGTAGTCACATCATCATATAGCGGAATAACATCACTACACAACCAGCAACTAACAGATTTGAGCCTGATGACCTAAATCAAATGAAGATTTTTTTACGCACAGTCGTCAAGAGAATTTTAAGAGATCCAAAACTTTATAAGTCTCTAGATTCTGAAGTATTAAGAGTTCGCCGCGTGGTTTCCGGCAGAGTAGAATAGTACCACTCTAAGTGTTTTTGTGGATGTCGTAGAAGGCGACTTAGAAAATACCTACAAGCTAAACAAAGCTTAAAAACATCAATAAGTCCTCTCCAACCATCTGAACAGCGTGGAGAATGTAGGCCAAGTCCACTGGCTGCTCTGGCCAAATGTTTGTCTAGTAGTACAGATAGGGGTCGTGCTCCTGCAGTGGAGACTAAAAATATGATGATGCTAATGAGGTCGAGTTAGGTTATCTTTTGCAAGATCTCCTCAGAACTCGCCAAGCAACAAAGCACCCAAGACATTATTTTCGCATAAATACAAATCCGAGGCGTGAACAGCTGTCAGTTACGCAACAACAGTTTCCAATGATGCAAGAGTGGTTATTAAAAATAATTACTCCGTCAATCTGTTCGTTTTGTCACGATGATGCCCCGGCGCCGGCTGACTGTCTACATTGCGATATTTCAGATGCTGTTAAAGCTGTGAGATGCCGCAGATATGACATTACGAAAGAAGTTTGTAAAATGCGACAAATGGAATCTTTATGATCTCGCAAAGCATCAATACCGATATGAGAGAAAAGAGAAAATGCACGTAACATATTTATAGAACCATCAAGTTTGATTAAGTTATTTACGTTTTAATTGTTGATGAAAGCGTATTATATAAAAAGGGCGTAATAGCTTACACATGTAAGCTCTTTCATATGTAAGTTGAAGCTGTTATGTCCTTTTTACACAGGAATTTACCTAGTGCAGTATTTTAGAAAAAAATACTTAAGTAATACAAACAATATCTTCTAGGAGTTATAAAGGATTGTTCTTTATAATACCAACGATAGTCCAACAAACTGTAAAGGTAAGCCTATGTCATCATAATAGTATATTCGAATTTTATAACAAATTTGAAAAATTTATTTGATTTCTAGGCTGCATGATTTCAAAGGACTTAAAAATAATAGGCCTTAAAGAAGATGCCGAATAAAAAATTCTAAAATATGGGTAAAATTTTAAGTGCCATAACTTTACGATTTTCATATAGTTGTAAACATACCCTAAGAACACATATTTTGAGTGTGGCAACCGGTAGACAGATAAAAAAAATAAAGTACACGTGCCTCAACGTAAACCACAATTTCTAGCATACACCGTTCCATATTTGCGCAGTTTTTTGTCAACCTTCTTTAGCATAATTTTCCCACACAATTTATTATATCACCGCGACCGGTAAGCGTTTGCATAGTACGAAAACGTGTGAAAAATAAACAGGCCGAGAAAGCTGCCGTAATCCACACAGCGCGTAATGCGAAATAGTTGTCCACAAATATGGCTGGCTGGCTTTCCATTTGGACAATGGCCCCCAATTTCCCGCGTATTTTTGACAGCTGTCTTTTTTTATTGTGTCATCGTTATTATTATCCGCAGCCGCGTAGCTTGGAACAAGCTTAGGCATCTCAGTGAATACCACAAATTGGCTAAGTCATGTGATCTGAAAATTTTTTTTTCGATCGCCATATATCAACAATTTTTAAAAAGACTTGATACTCTGTATAAAGGTAATTACCTTAAGAAATATTACCGGCGTATTTGAAATTGTCCATCTAATCGTAGAGGTTTCTGCACAACTGTTGATTGATTTTACACGTTTAGAACAATAGATGAGTGTGGTTAAGTGACTTTTCCATATACATTTATTTACTTTAGTAACTAAATGATACAAGTAGATAATAAAATTAACACCTACATATAAACATTTTAGCACACTCAAGATATTTCATTAACATTGTTTAAAAAACCTTGACCAACCTTGGCATATTTTGAAAGGTTAAAAGTTGAAGAAAAATATTTTTGGGTTTATAAGCACAAGCAAAAGTTTGTGATTGCGATAAAAATTAGAACTTTTAACATGGCACTTCCTGTACCATAGATTAAAAAACATATTTGGCGTCATTTTGGGTCCCCTGACTTAGTTAACCTTAAATGCCATTTCAACTAAAGAGTAAAATTGTATTTTTTCTCAATTTAAACGTAAGGCTATATTTTATTTTACGACATACCATCATCTCGGCTAAGTACTCCTTATCAGCAGATCTTAGTGATAAAGTCAACCTTGTGCGTAATTAAACATTTACAGCGGTTTAATGACTTATTGTATTTGTATGGCACACGAACTATCTAAAAGATTTACTAGTATTTTTTAGTATTTCTTATGAAAATGAAAATTATGATCGTAGATTTCTTTGTTATAAAGTGTGCAGTGTGTTAAGAACAGTAAAGTGATATAAGTACTTATATTTCGTTATGTTACTTACTAATTTCAGTTTTGAAATCATTTTTGTAATATTAGTATGTCTGTCCGTAGCAATAAATTATTTGTATTCTCAATAAAAATATACAATTAATTTTTTAACATTTAATAACTAGAGCTAAAAAATACTTAAGGATTTTTTTCATAAATGTGCGGATAAAAAATATTCATACGTATACAAAATTATTACTGTTTAAAATGTCCACGCCCGCCTTATAAGCTCACAAGTATATAAGATCTTGCACCATCTCATTCCAAGCCATAAAACCAATAAAACAAGATGATCATAAAACTGGATTCACAGATAATAAAAATAGTGCCGTGCGCATCACAAGATCGTGGTAGGTTAAAGGTGTCCAACATTTTCGGCAGCGATTATAATTTTATTACCTTTTTTAAATCTAAATAACGGCTTTCTGTTCTTAAATAAGTATAATTTACAGCAGAATGATCGGTCTTAGAGCATTTGCCAAAATTTTCAACCAATATTAATAATATATAAATTGTACCTTAATCATTTTTCAAAACTAAAAACTGAATTCATCCCCAAACTAGAAAACCGATATCGATAAACTTTTTTTAAATTAAAATCTCGACGAATTGATTTCCTCTTCCTTTTTTGGAAGTCGGTTAAATAGTCCATACTTATTAAAAATTGAAGTTCCCTCGCGTATATATTTTCTGGCTGAACCGATAAACTCTGAAACTATTGGTCTGATTAAGGTGCAATTTTCACTTATATGTAGAAGAGCATTTCTCCTAGAAATAGCCCCTGATGGACTCAGTTTCTGTACTGTATTAGAGAAAAAGCCGTGAAAATGTTTTTCTTCTCTCCTTGCCATATCCCTATACGGGGTCGGCCCCCTAATACTTTTGCGCCATTCTTGGCGATTTGTGTCATTTCTGGGCTTATACCCAACGTCTTTAAATCGCTGGAGTTGGTTCGACTCCAGGTAGTAGGAGTTGAAAATGTTTGTAATTCATTTTTTCATTTCTCCTACTCGCAGATTCTGAGGTAGAAGATTAAAATGTACACTACCCATACGAAGCAGGGTGAGGCACTAATTTTATTTTACTCTTATTTTATCACATTTTCCTGTAACAACATGCGATCAAGTCACAATAGAGGCAACAATAGTCTAATTTATACGGTTATCGCCACGTAACACCTGTTTTGCAAGTCTGACCAGTGAACTTGTTTCACAAGGGTCACCGAGCGGTTGGTTAAGGGTCAAGTGCTAATATTTCGGGTAAATAACATGTATATTGCAATGGAATTTAAAATAAAAGCTGTCATGTTTACATGGTGGATGATTTGAAATGTAATTGCAAATCTTTAAAAATGTTGTCATGTTGTGCAATATGTAAGTGATGTAAATATAAAATATATTTAATTCCTGCCCCCTTGCTTCGCATCAACTGCATCAAAATAGATAGCAATACAATCGAATAGAGGTCGGAGGCTTATTTATAAAATCTTTTACTAAGAACGTACCTGATTTCTTTTCTAGATTAAATACTGACAATTTATTTTAATTTAATTATACTAGTGATCTTTATCCCATGGTTTGATTTATTACGGGTAAGTCCTTTGCACGTTTTATAACATGATGCCCTATAAAAATATTTTTTCACAACTCTGAAGCGCTAATTCTCACAGGAGCCAGAGGGTCGCTGATCCGATGCTAACAATGTTTGGTAACACTGACTAATGAACGGTTTCACAAGGTGCCGACACCTCGTAGGGTCAAACCTAATTAAATTCGATAAACATGTTGCAAAAACGTAGTTCTTCTAGTTTTTGAGGGCATAAAATTACAAGCTTCCTCTATAGCCGTAAAAACTTTTTATTTTGTTGCTTGTACATCACTCCGTAAAGTGTACATATCCTTATCAAAAAACTCAAAATAAGTTGGCGATTATGACATGCGATATCCTTGAGGAAGGTCTATGTCCACCTATAGACTTCCTACAGCTGAAATGATGAAGATACAGAAATAAACCTAAAAAAAACTAAAAATACAGATACCTATCCGAATATTAGTGAAAAGTAGTTTTCAATCTGGTTAAAATATTGCATGCTTTATTCATCTGATTATACGAAAAAGATTTGATTCCGTGTTTCGGAAGGCAATTATATAAACTGTGTTCCCGGACGCCATCTAGTGTTTGCACTCAAACCTATCCAAGGTCGTTCCGGTCTTCCCTTTGTGGGGTTGCAGAGGTCAGACGGCAGTCGCTCTGTGTAAAACCCAGTAACCTTGTCAAATCACTTAGGTTAAGTAGCAGACCCCGGGCTCTGAAGCGTTACCGTTAATGATGCAACGAGGAATACGCTCGGATTTTTTCTATCGTGTGTAATGTCATATACTTTTTTATCGAGTTAACATACATTGTTACATTATACCTACATATACATAACAAAACTACAGAGTACGTGTAATCGTGTATTTATGATTATTGCTGGTCATAATTTACTACTAACAACTTTTATGAATGTACAGTCGTTTATAAAATGTTTCTTCGAGAATGTGTAGGTACCTATTGCAGATATTGGGGTCTTAATATATATGACATCCTTGTTTACTTTGTAAACATTCTAATATTAATTTAAACATATTTACTTAGTAATTGCAATAAAGAGATTATAAACAAACAAATCGTTTGATAGACACTCATCAGTTGATTGTTTTATTTGTACGAGAGATTCTTTCATCGACCTATCGAAAAAGTTATTGCACTTCTGTACTCCGGAGAAGTCATTATCAGGTCCTTTTAGTCACCATTACAGGAGCACGACCGTCTCTGTACTACTAAAGCCACATTTGGCCAGAGCAGCCAGAGGAATTGGCCTACACTCTCCACTCTGGCCAGAGGGGTTAGAGATGTCTCATGATATTTATAAGCTTTGTTTAGCTTGTATTTCCTAAGTCGCCTTCTACGACATCCACAGGAAGACTTGGAGTGGTCCTATTCTACTCAGTAGAAGTACTCCAATATTATTTTTTTTTAAATACATCGTTTAAAATTTATTTTTATTTTCTTATAACGTTTCTTAAACTGCGGTTGCGTGTACTATACGGTAGTGTGAAGCGAAGCACAATCGACGAATTCCAAGTTCCAATTCGCACATTTTGCAAAAATATTTCACTTACATAAGCAGATAAACCCAGACGGTTAGTCTGAACGTGTGTAATTAAGGTTATTGAGTAAGTAGTTGCTTCATCTTGCGTTATCGGATGTCTTTATGAAGCCTGTACCTACTTATTTATCCATACTGTCAGCTTAAATGTCTCTTTATTAGGTACGTTTATTATTTTGCAGCCATGGAAGGGACATACCCGTATTACCCGTAATCAATCGAACTACGGGCTATACCACTATGACCAAAACTAAAAAAATCGGCATTTCCATACAAAAATGTATGTTATAATATGAGGATGTCGAATTTTTATTTCATTTATTGATTGTTATTTAATTATCATTATAATAAAATGATCTAGTATATAGTATGTGGTAAGATTTATTACGGGTATGTCCCTTCCAGCCAGTGTTCTCGGCACCATACCACATGAATGACTTTAAGATTTTTAATTTATTTTTTAGTTTAATTGTAATTTATTATTGTTTTTTGAAATAAATGTAACAACCTTTTACAGAATATGAGTCCGAATTGAACCTAGACTTTTTTAAACTCTTCTTAATGATTTACTTACAACAGAAGTAAAAAAAAATTTGAAAAAACTTTGCGGGTAAATGAAGGTTACAAAGTTTAAAGATTATAAATATTGACCTTAAATAATTGAATTAAATAACCATTTCATTTATCAATCGCAATCGTAAAAGGAAGGAAGATGTTGACAGGAAGCGTTGCATCAGAGAAAGCACTTGTTTACATTACATAGGTATCTAAGTTATAGGAAATCAAACGACATAAGGAACGGCCACTTGATTTGAAAGTGAAATGATTTCTTGTTGAAAAAGATAATTATGCTAGCGATGATTGAAGTACAAGTTTAGTCAGTGAGCATGCATATGCAAATGCAGCAATGCGCAGCCGCATGCGTAATTACTTTGATATTAAGACGATACCACAAAATTCATGTACCTCATTTGTGGGCGGAGCTAGACGTTTCGTGTCGATTGCGCGAGGGGGCGCTTTCCTTGATATTATTTTTACGCGCACTCCCGAGAACATGTTCATGACCTCGGGAGCTTAGAACGTATGGAGATAGCAGATAGATATGTTTACAATAATATTTTTAATTCAGTAGATACAAATATGTTAAAAGAGGTGATTCGGTCCATTATTTTGAACAACTTATAGTAGTACATGTATATTGAAATACGAAAAAAAATAACGTTCTCAAACAAATCGAAGTAGTCACTTCATCTAGTTACTATAGTCTTTATGTATGGTATTTTTTTCATACAATAAAGTTAACAACTTTTATGTTACTTTCGCCAAGAAATCAAAAGACAAAATATATAAATATAGTTACAAATTGACCGGTCGGCTGATTAGAAAATATTGTTTTTATATATTTCGATACAATAATAAGGTCTTTGGGGAAAGTTGCACACATTAAAACATAGGTATAGAATATGTAAAAGAAAAATATTCAGTATATTTCGTAAAATAGTTTCAATGTATTTTTAAATATATACATATAGGTGTACAAAATTAAAACAATTTTTCATAGATTTATTGCTAAACATATACAATAAAAATAGCATAATAACAATAATAATTGATATCTTTTGATTATACGATGAGACTGATGTATTGAACATAAAAATAAAAAACATCCTAAGTAATATAATAATCTTGATAAAGTTTGAACTGGACAATCAACTGCTAATAAGATTACATTATGTTCAAAGAATCAGAAAAATATTAATTGCCCAATACAGCAGTATTTATTTTTCACACACATAAAGAGCACTTGTCTAAATCGCCTCCCTATCATAGTTGCAGCACCAGACAAAGCGGAGTAATTTCTCTCAAGAGTCTCTTTCACCAGCAACCATCCAGTATAACATCAATTATGGCATTGCCATTTTTATCTATTTTACCCTCTTCAATCGCAGCAGCTTTTTGTCTTTCTCCAGCTTTTTTTATTTCGTCCTAAGCTGTGGTCCCCCAGTTTTCGCATATTTTGTCATGTACACGGTTGTAAATGCGCTCAGACATAATTGGGATATCTAAGGAGGCAGGCACTAATTTGTTTGAGTTGGGGGTGACCACAACCTGCTACCATAGCTCCTGCTACTCCATCTTTATTAACATCCTCCAATGTATTCTTTATTATAAATTGTTCGTTGCACATGGAGCATGATAAAAAGAAATTTGATGTTATTCCCGTACATTTTTCTGATACAATGTTGATGGTATTTAACCCACAATCACAAAGCGACTGGTGGCTATTTTATTTAATTATTTAAAGAAGTACTCGATGTTCACTATACTATGTCCAGAAATATTTTCATTAAATTCATCCTGAAACAAATACCATATTGTAATTTTTATTTCAAGCTATTAGGTATACATATGCAAAACTATATGTATAGATAAAGATAATTTCAGACCGCAATACTGAAAGAACTTCGATGTCACAGACAAACAGACATCGGCATCAAACTTATAACACCCCTCTTACTGTCTGTCTGTCCGTACGTCCGTCTATCTGCGACCAGGCGAAATGCCCGTTTACGAGATTAAAAAATAACTTAAAATATTGTCATTTTTGAAAGTATGTATTCTATTAAGAGTCCGGCGACCCTAGACTTCTCCATACAAACGTAGTACACGTTTAATTTTGAAACCACATGTCAGATTCCGGTAAAAATTGGTAATTGTAAAGAAATTGCAATTATCTAGGGTTATATTGGGCTTCCTATAGTAAAATTATGAACTGGAAAGAAAATATAACGATTTAGAAGTTTCCCATACTAATGGTCAAAAATGATATAAAACACTATATTGTATTTCAAGTTCATATTTTTATTGTCGGAAACTTAATATAAACCTAGATAATTGCAATATCTTTGAAATTACAAAATTTTGCCCAAATCGGACATGTCGTTTTGAAATAAAACGTAGACTACGTTTGTATGGAAAGTTGTATTTTGGTCTAGGTCCGCCGGACCCTTAAGTTCTATTTAAAATACACACCTTTCCATACCACCTGTTGTGATCCTGACGAAATATTTTGATTGTCCAGATACATAATTTGTAAATCCGACTCCATATCAATTACACCTCCTTGTTCTTCTTGCGGCGGCGTCGACAAAGTATCATCATTTAGCCTGAAAACAGTAGTACTTTTATATTGGCGGATTTACTTCGAAGTTATTCGGTGCATATTATCCAAAATGTTAGTTGGGTAGAATAAGTTGTAACTTGTAACAGTAGAATAAGACAAAAAGGTACGTATATAAAGATACGTATGAAAATAACATAAGTAGGTAATTATGGTTTGAAAGTAGGACAGTACGGTGCCATCTCAGTATGATACAACTTATACCTAGTAGGTACCTATGTTTTGACTAGTCAGTAAGATTGGTAGGCACTTATTGACATACCTACTGCCTTTCTTACAAACTTTACATATTTTATCAATGTAAGCCACTTATTTAGAAACATTGAGGTAGGTAAGTACTTACCATCTATTAAATTTATGTCTCATCAGGCTTGCTTTTTCCTTGAGAAATCAGGAATGTTCCCGTTTTCTATTTTTTGTTTTACCTATTATTATTATACTTATGTACACAATCACAATGTAAAACAGTTAGTGAAAATAGGGTTCTATTTTCACAGACCAAAAAGTGCGGCTCGGATTAGTCTGTCGTCTGCGTTGGGCCTAAAACTTAATTTTTACAAATAAAAGATCGATCATTCGAAACGTTGGGATACGCGGACGACTGGCACAGGTCTTACGTCCAAGGAATCCTTACGCAGACTGAGCAAGAGATAGCGCTCGGCGAGTTGACCCGCGTGGGGCAGAGAGAGGTATACGGTGGGTGTGTTCAATTGGGGTTCCAATCCACATGAACGAATAGGTCGTAACCGCCAAAACCTTTATTAATAATTTACAGCAAAATTAAATGATCAATCAAAATTTCATCTTGTTATTATTAAAAATGTCTGAAAATCTTACTTATAGTTCAAAAGGTTTCTTTTAAGTCGTCCTATTCGAGCGATAATATTGATAAGTTTGCTAAGTAAGACCATATTTCGAAAAATATTTCTATCGAGATTTTTCTTTTCAATCATGTTTTCATCTTATCAATAAACTAAGAAAAGAGTAAAAAATCATATCCTTAAATTTCAAATTTATATTTCAAATACTTTGCGAGATAAATTAGACTCAACACAACCTTTTTTGCGGAGGTATCGTCTTAACACAATATGTTCGTGTTTATAGCTTAATTATGTGTGTACCATTTAACTGACCTGAGTAACCACGCTAATAATATTTAGTTTATTAAACTGCTATTGCTCGAGGATTTTTCCTATTTTATGTATTTTGTTTGTTTGTTTGTTTAATTTTTGTTTCTTGTTTGGTTCTTTATTGTACTATGAAAAAACACAATAACAACAGAATAAATTGACAACGCCGGACTTATCCCATAATGGAATCCCTTCCAGTCAACCGGCGAAGAAGATATGACAATTACTCACAAGAATGTTATAGAAGGGTATAGTATTTTATTACTATCCCTTAAGAATCAGCGGTAATTTAGCAACAAAATACAGCCCAGGCCAATTTCATGAAAAAAAAAACACGTCAATAAGTTACATGCACGAATAAATTTCCATTTAATGATAAAAAAATGAAAAATTTATAGAATTTTCGTTGTGTGTGACAGTCGTTCATGAAGATAGGTATAGGTACTAATTACTACAATTATAGGTATACAAAATTTCAGCTAAATCGGTTAAGGATAACTGGTTGAAAATTGAGTTGCAAGATTTGACCTAAACAAACATTCATACATACATACAAGATACATTGTAAGTTAAATAAAAGCTTGTATGCAGATTTATTTCGTAGCGCTCAATGTTGCTCGACAAAGACAATACAACACAGTCACCTAGACACGTGTTGATTTCGTGCTACTTTGTAGTAAACACACAGAAACATTCGTAACAAAAAAGAAACTGAAATTTCTTTAGTGTTGTATAAATCTCACTTCCATTTATCCTTTTCATACGAACGCTGCGCAACCATTAATATGCCCCGTCCACACTCCACTTGCTTCACTTTTACTTAACATTCACGAGAGCCAGTGAAAACAATCGATCGTGTACTTTCTCGTGTCACCCCTGGATCCTGCTTGGGAAATTGTTGATAAGTTCTCGGGATCTGAGATATCTATGTGGGTAGGTAGGAAGTCTAAGATGTTTCACATTTTTAGGCGCCAGAGTCCCATTGTTGTTCAGTTCATTCACTTTTACTTAACATTCGCGGGAAGTAGTGAAAACAATCGATTATGTACTTTCTCGTGTCAATATGACCCCAGATCCTGCTTGAGAAATTGTTAATGATATACCTTGACGGGATCCAAGATTTCTCTGTGTTATAGGCGATAAGTAGAAGCTAGAACCTGGGGTTACTTTTTGGTGGCATATCGATGCTAAGATGTTTACACAATTGATTTCTTCATCTTCATCATCATATCAGCCACAGGAAGTCTACTGCTGGACATAGACCTCCCCTAAACATTTCCAAAATGACCGATCGGAAGCGGCCTGCATCCACACATTTCATTTAATATTTACGCTAGGCAGTCAAAATAATTTATTGATTGTGACTTTCTTCTGTCACGTTCGTGGAACTAACCCTTGTTGGGTCTTGCTTGGGAAATTGTTAATAATGTGCCTACGGACCGTCGTGAGACTCGTGAGGTTCTTCAAAAAGGGCGTGTTGAGATTTCTCCAAAGTAAGCAACATGGGTGTGATACGGCTGTAGAGGTCTATCTATGTGCTATAAACACAAGGTATTATAAGGTGGGCCTCAGTTGTATATAGGTTTTATGCAATGGTGAGATCAAGATGACGAAAAATAGGCGATAGCGATTGTGTCGTATATTTATCAAACTGTGAGGCCAATGAGTAAAAGTGGGCAAAAAATAATCAAAATGATGATGATCACACTGTTCGTGGGGATGCTGATCCATGGAGCCAGCAGGAACAACTGTGGAAGACTTTTCCTTATCCTCCCACTCTAAGTAAAGTCGGCATACCTTGTGCTTTTGTTGCTGTTTTGCTTTTGTTCTAATATTCTTCGTCATCTCAATTGTCGCCTCATAGTACTTACACATTTCATAGTATCGATCGATACATTATCTTGTCGACAAAGCTTTAGTGTGGCCAGCTTTGTATGTGAGCCACATCACGCTGCCCTAGGCAATAGTCTTTTTATACTCTAAATACGCCTCCGGCTTGAAGGCTTTGTGAGTAAAATTAACGGTCGAGTCAACTTCACATAATTACTTTCTACTAGTGCGAGACTGCGACTGATGGGATTTCTATACCTACTAACTTTCTCCCCCTATTTTATCCCTCGAAAATAAATTAAACGATCTTTAATAAGCTTTTGCTGCTTAACGTACCAAAAAAGGAAAACTATATTTCGTGATTTTGTTTAAGTATTTTTTTCTTGCTGAGAATTAGTGGCCATTGATGATTATGACATTACTAGTATGATAATTATTATGTCAGTCACGGGTCTTTTCACCCCGGTTCTTTAAGAGGCCGGCTTGTGTCAACACCTACGGCCTTTAGATAAGTTGAAATGTGGCGATCCCGCCAAAACCCAAACGTGTATCTGTATATACTAGTGAAGGGTGTACCCTTGAATAGGTTTTACCAGAAGAAAGATCTATTGCAAGAGGTTTGTTTTAAATAATTATAACTATTGATCTAAGGCAAAACTATACTTTATATTTCACAAAATACCATCTAAATAATGCATATTTTTGTTAATAGTTTTATATATAGTAGTGCTAACTTTGTTTTATTATAATTATAACATAAGATCGCAACTAGTCTAACAGAAAGTGAATTTTGGCCTATATACGAGTATATTAAACAAGAAATAAAAAAATGTTGTCTAGACTGTACATTAGGAATTTAATTTTATTTAATCGCATGTTATTTTGTCTTCTGTTATCTTTTATCTAAAATATTTTTCTCGACCATATAACTCTAAACAAGTTTGGTGTCCAATGCTTTGGTACGCTTACCTTCAAAATTTTTAAGATTATCTATGAGGTTCCATGTTTTTTGTGATTTAATATTATTTAAAGGGGTACACGGAATAAACAGTAGTAGAGCCTTCTTAAACATTTTATTATGCCTGTGACCTGTGATAATCACAGACTTTGCACATAGTAGTTCATATATTTAAAAAAAAACACTCTCTTTACCATTAATTGCAATACATTAATAATTTACAAGTTTTCTATTGGCCATTAATAAATTAACTTCAAATTTATTAAAAAATGCCTGTTGATGTTAAAATATTGTATACTTAGCACACTCAATGGGATAGAATGGGCAACTGAAAAATCATACCAATATTTTTGAACTGTATCGACTTTTATAGTATAAAAAATGTCGATGTAGTAAATACGATATTGTTGCTACGTTATGTTATGTTGTACTTTTGATATCGACTGTACGAGGCACCTTTTTCTGGACAGGTAGGTGTGCCAGGCACGTTAATGGCGCGGGTTCCAATCGATCGCGTGCCTGTGGTTTTTTATTATCTTTGAAGCCTTTTTGGATATTCATGCATAGAGTTTTGAGCGTCAAATTACGAAGAACCGAAGCGTTACGGTCTTTTTTGGTAGGTGTCGGAACTTGGAATGTTGTTGATTAAATTATTTTGTTTTATGCACTTTTCAAAATTTTAAGTAGGGCTTGATTTTTTGGTGTTACACATACTTTTGTCCGACCTTATATTTATCTGAATTTATAGGTAGATACGCTTTGCCTCTGCTGTTTTATAATAAACAAGCTATTGTAAGACTACTTTCTACTGCCTTGTAATATTTACTCAACTCATAGATATGAAATTTCCAAGCAACTTAGAACTTAATAATTTTAAAAAGATCTCCCAATAAGGCTCCTAATGAAAGTTGCTTACAAATGTTCAACAAATACGATTTCTCAAGCAAAAGGGCTCATTACTTCAATCTTTGAATTAAAAGTACAACCATATTGGGCAACTATCGCAGTTTTAATCTCATATCGTCTCATGACCAACAATGCAGTTGAACTTGACAGAAAGCCTGTTCTTAAGCCATTGTGCTACATAAAGGATCGCCGCCTTGTAAAGCGTGGACTGAGTTAGGACTTGGTATATTAACCGCCCACGTTAACTTGTCACTGTCGGATGGGAAACGACGTACAGGCAGGTGTTAACTTCTTGTGGGCGTGTAATGCTTTCAGTTAAGTATTTACAGCATTACATCTTTTAAAGTACCTACTAGGTTTTACTGCTACTTTGACAGCTCGGATTTAGTTTTTCACTTCAAGATTTACAAAGGCAGACACCTCGTGGGAAAAAATATAAAACAGGTATAAACTTGGATCTTTAAAAATAGATCGAAATAGGTTCTAAATTGAATAATATTTATGCCCATTGATTCCCGTGACGCATTATATGATGATAATGCATGGTAATGTCCGCAGAAATGGATGAAAATTCTACGTTTGAGCGCGTGTAATAAATATTTGGCGTATTATAAACGTGACTTTGGATACACTGATACATGAGAGGATCGGAGTTATGGTGAGATTGCGACCTTTAATGTATTTAAGAAGACATTAGACAGTTCAAGATATTGACGATAGCGTCCTCTCTATTTTGGTTTGTGCTCATCTTCTACTGAAACTTGCTCTATGGCCTATCACGTCTTTCGATACGGCGTAGTCAAATGTCCACATTTAGCAAGTCTGCAGGCTTGTCTTGCCTACAGAATTGGAAAAGGGTATCAAACATTTTGTAAGTGAAAAAAAAGTTGTTTTGTTTGTTTGGTAGTTCAATCATCACGCCTTCGCGTTCATTAACCGATTTGGGCCTTACATTGAACTTCGGTTGGCGACCTAAACCAAATCATCGGCCGATTTGACAAGCGCTTGACCGACTTGCGGTACCTCACTCGATACTACGAATCGATTCTTCCGGAAAATCAGTTGCGTAATCGATGCAATATCGAATGGACAATTGTGGCTGTGTCGGCTTCGATACTGTGACAGCCAAATTGACGTGGTCGTTAATTTGCGTGTGTATGCAAATTTTTTTCATGTCTTACGTCTGAATAGGAATCCGGAACCTGGTTTTAGTAGGACAGTATATACACACGATTACTCGTTGTATTTTTGAAATACGTTCAGCGCCAAGCGTACCTATCATTGTTTATACACCTTGATTATTTTAGCTTCCGCTTTAGTAAACACAAGCAATAAAAAAGCTTTTACAAATATCTTACTTGGCCATGGTTCGTTTTTTTTTTGTTGTTTTTGGTGCTTCAAGACGTAACAATTTATTGATTTTGTTATTGCGTATTGGCGTAGATTGTTTTTAGGCCTCTTTATTTGGTCCGGTGTCCTAATGGCATTAGTAGTAATTGATTCGGTTTATTGCGTGTTACTAGCGCTTTCGCCAGTAAAGCAAGGAGGTGGTCCACACTTGAATGGGTGAACATGTGGCACAAAAATATCTCGAGCTCCTATGTGCTTCGGAAGGCACTTAAAACCGTTGGTCCCAGCTGTCATCACCGTATGGCTGTCGTCAAGCTAATTCAGATGTTTTCAGGCAGCCTGCTGACACCATCGCTGGCCACTTACACACTTGAGTAACAAAACAACATTCGTTTTCTTCTTTTGTACTGCACACATTTGAATAGAAAATGAAAATGTCTGGTTTGTTGGCAATGCTGAGTGAAACGAGGCCTTCCTACCGGTTCTCATTCTGCGTGACCCCGAGTAAAAGCTGGCTAACTGATGCGGCTAGCATCCGCCATGGATTTATTTTACAATTACTATCTTCGTAAGGTTAATCATTAGAAGACAAACAGGGAATAACATGTTTTGTCTGCATTTGGTTCTGTCATTTATGCAGCAGTTTTTTTTAAGTTATATTAAATTGTATGTCGTAGAAGGCGACTTAGGAAAAACAAGCTAAACAAAGCATATAAACATCAGTGAGATCTCTCCAACACATCTGACCAGCGTGGAGAGTGTAGGTCAAATCCTCCGGTTGCACTGGCCAAGTAGGGCTCTAGAAATACAGAGAAGGTCGTGCTCCTGCAGTGGACTGATGATGATGATTTCAAAAAGGTTGTAAATATTCAGTCTATATACATGTTCAGGATTCCCAGATTTTCTAATAGTTGATAAACTATAAAAGGCTATGCTGAAAAGAACTTATTTAGCATGATTTTGTTTTTAATAGCAAGGTGACTTGCCGCTTGTTAATCAATTTACAACTACCTACTAACAACTGCTAACAAATCAATTACCATAAAAGCAAAACTCACGAATTCACGGCGTCAACAAAAAACTATATTTATCTCGTTTCTAAATTCGACAAATGAGCTCGGCGCCTTGTTCTGTAGTTTTTTGCGATTTTGGTGTAAACACATTCCGTCTTAATGCGGACTAACTTTGTTAGGTTTAAACAAGTATCCGACAATATCAAGTTGTCATTTTCATATAAGTCAGTGGCATATAATTACATATCAACTTGATTTGGTCGGATGATGGTTTAAACCTAGAAACAAAGTTAGTCTACGTTTTATAAAAAGACGGATTTTCTTTGACCACTGTACTGTCTAGATAACCGTGTACCATTGGCCGCTGGTCAAGTGGTCGACTTGCCGGTCGCCCTCCACTCAAGGTGAGGCGGACCAGTCGCATTCCATTCCGTTTATTTTTTTTGTTTACCATTGTTGCTGCACGAAAAAATAAAATAGGGATTGCTTTGTCATTTGGGCGGGTTATGTCATTACCAGTTTGGGAACTGTTAGGTAATGTGTGGTTTGGATTGGATCTTGGATATTGGATATTTCGTTTGAGTTATATTTTTTCTACTTCTCTTTAAAAATGAAATGGTTTCAATACTTTGACAGACCTGTTTTGTACAGCTTTTTTATTTTATTTATTTATTTATAAAACTTTATTGTTAATAGCTTTTGTAACCAAGTAGAAAATATTTTGTAAATGTGTAGAAAATATATGAACTGTGTAGAGTAAACAGGTACCAACTAGAAAAAATCTTAAACTACTTCTGAAAATACTTTAAAATAAAAAGTCGGTTTTCCCATTTTCAACCTAAAATGAGAGATACCCTCTAAGCTTATATAATTTTTGTAATACTTAATGCCTATATGGTATTTACCTTCTCCTCTTGAACATACTTCGTCAGTTTCTTCTAAACACAGTCAGTTTTAATTACAGCAAAATGCTCCCATGTTTAATATTCAAGTTTGACCACATAGCTCTTTGCTAGTTATGACGTGCGGCTCTAGATGTCCGAGAGAGTACAATTCGCATGTCTGACGTGATAATTATTCTTGTCCATGTGAGAGTAGGAACCTTACTGGTATCACACACATGCATTAATACGTGTGGCCAATGCTGGTCATTCTCAAGGGAACTAAAGTTAAGGCTCCTCCTTGCGCTAGCGACCTTGAAAACACAAAAAAATTAATTTCTCTTTCTGTAAGTGAGATTATTAGAAACCCTCGTACAACTTTTTAGCTAGTATCCTGAAGTTTCATTAGAACCTCGAAAGTCATTGAAATACTATCCGGTTTAGAAACCTTTACAAAAAGAGTCAAAAATGGCCGTTTTTAGTATTTTTTGCAAAGGAAAATTCAGGGTATTTTATTTCAATGATTTTCGAGGTTCTAATGAAACTTAAGGATACTAGCTAAAAAGTTGTACGAGGGTTTCTGATAATCTCACTTACAGAAAGAGAAATTATTTTTTTTGTGTTTTCAAGGTCGTTAGCGCGGGGAGGACCCTTAAGACTAGTTATTCTCTTACTTTATTGTGACTGTAAGACGTCTTGAGTAAAGAAGCCGATTCAAGAAGAAAATGAAACAATCATTTTGCACGGCCAGTCCACCGTGCTACAGGTAACCAAGGAATTTGGTGAAAATACCGAAACGTAACAGAAGATTTTTGGTGTATTTGCAATGATATGAATGTATCCTGCGCTACTAGAACTAATGTATGTGTGTGCGTGTGTATGAATAGCACTGTATGTATACTTTACCACGTTTAAAACTACGTTCAACTATCCATTACGTCACTTTATAACGAGTTGTACATTCTAAAGATAACTGAGAAACATTCTCAAGTACCTATACAAAATATATAATATGGGAAGGTATTTTTTTGCAAATTTTTACAGTAATATCATTGGCATTCCTATAATAAATATAAGGTAAAGGTAAAATACTTTAAAAATGTTTGTTTTAATTTGTATCTATAAGTTACGTTACTGCAGCCTCTGTAGCTAAATTGTATATATAGATTGTTATTACTTAATAAAGTTTGCGCACTTCAATTACCTACCTATATGAATTTGAAATTATACAATCTGATAAATGTACAAATAAGAACAATATTGCGTAGGAAATTGCAAATACCGACGAGAAATCTATGTTGTATTAGCTAATGTTGATTTCATTTTCTAATGAGATACGATAGGGTTGTCAATAATGTTGTACGGTTCTGTTAAAATATAGGTGAACCAGTTTTATAAAAAATGTTGTAAAATAATGTAAAGTAGATTTATATATGTATAGCTTATTAGTTTTCATTCCTCATTTATAAGATTACTTTAATTTTAAATTTAATCTTTATTTTATATATTTTATCTAGTATAATACCCTTTCTGATCCAAATGTGTAACTTAAATTCGTCTACGAAGTAAAATGCATAAAATTGATGTCTACTAAGCAAATTACCTAGGTGTAAATCGCCTAGATAATAAAAATCTCTATCAAGTAAAATTCCTAAAATGTATCTTAATCTCAATCGAAACGTTAGCTAAACTATTTTAGATTACAAACAAAATAAAAAAAAAGTATTATGTTCATACCCTCTAACTTCATGGTTCATACACCTATCAAATGTTTGGCAGCCCTATAAAATCAAAAGGCTTTTCTTTCCAGTGTGCCTTCCCCCGCTCAATCACGTTATCATATTCGATTTATGATAGCAATCGAGTTCTGTCATTCGAATTGCATCAACTTGTTCATTTGTAAATCAATGTAATCGATTTTTGAACAATAATAAATGGGCGAATCAAGTTCCGATTAGGGACTGGTGGTCTAATTTGTTTGTTTGATAAGTTATTGTTATTTATTGAAGTCGACGCGTACACTGCACACATATTCAAGATACGCATATATAAGACAGACACAAATGAAGATTCCATTTTTAGAATAAAGTTTTTTTGATTTGTGGGTAGTTTTAACATGTTCAGTGCAGATTATAATGAATGGTTTGAATGCCTCGGTGCGTGCGTTAATAAGTTTTCTGTTTGGATTTTTAGTGATAGTTTTCCGGTATTCTTAGTGATTCGTAAGTATGAAATAAAGTGTTTTATTTATATGTACTTATTTGGTTATTTAAGAGCTTTGTTAACTTATATTTGCGTATATGTATGTTAGGGGATCTTTTCCTCATCCTCATCATCATAATAAGAGCGGTGCTCTTGTCGGTGGAGTTTCTTTCATTCTTTTCTGTTTTTCGCTAACCTCTTGATATGACACTGCCATTACTTTTTCCTTGACTAGCTTCATATAGCTTTGCCTGGGCTTTACTTTTCTTCTTCTTCCTCCTATAATATAATAATATTATTATATTCGCCCTGTTGTTACCGGCAGAGTAGAATAGGGACACTCCAAATCTTCTCGTGGATGTCGTAGAAACCGTCTTAGGAAATACAAGCTAAACAAACAATTTTGCCAATATTTTTTTTTATAATATACATCAGTGAGACCTCTCCAACCCGTCTGACCAGCGAGGAGAGTGTAGGCCAAGTCCTCTGGCTGCTCTAGCCAAGTATGGCTCTGGTAGTACAGGGAGAGCCGTTCAACTGCAGTATGGACAAAAAGACCTGATGATGATGATATATCTTTTTCCACCGACATACTGATGGTACCAACATATCTCGAAGTTTGTGAAAAAGACAGCAAATTTTCCTGCAGTCGTTCTATTACAAACGTTCATTCCATAACAAACTTAGCACTGCGTTAAGTAAAAGTAACCATTTTACATGCTCTTGCTAAAATATCTAAAAATTACACACCGCCTTACGTAAATGGCCGACATTTGGAAACTGAGTATTGGCTCGGGCAGTGATAAATCGTTTTTATAACTTTAATAAATAGTTGTTTACTCATAACTGTTATGATATAACTACCTACTTGTGGCTAATGAATATATTAATGGAAAATTTTCTTAATATTGAATGTATTTCCTTAAAGAAAATTTCAAGAAAGGTTGTGTTTTATAAGTATACGAGGTGTTCCATTCTATTTAAATAGTGAGTTAGAAGAATAGTGAATCTTGAAGAGATTAGTTTGTAGTGAGGATATCAAAAACGGTACCAACGATTATGATGAAATTCAGAAAGAATTTGTTGGTGTTTTTTATAGAGGGAAGCTCGGTTTCTCATTATATTACAAAATGTAGAAATCCAATAAATATTTCTCTTTGAGGTTATAGCACCTCAAGTCGCAATTAACATTAAGTTCGCAGTTAATATTTTAAGTTTTTGCCTTCCTACACATACACACAATGCTAGACCAAAGTTTGGCCTTATTCAGTAAATGCCTACGTAATTGATCTAAGATTTTGTATTGGCGTAGACTATTGGACCTTTTTTTAAACTTTCAAGATAGTCTGAAGCTATTGATAACTTACCCATACGCTTGTAGTACATACTACATTTTAGAACTACATATAGTTTTTGTATTACATATTCTTGTTTGGCCCTTACTTTAATTTGTACCTTATGTTTCTGTTTTAGCAGTAAAAATGAGGTAGTTCTTTTGCCTCATTTATATTTAGTTTTCTAAACCAAAATAAGAAAAACACCAAATTGATTTCTTGGATTTGACTTTGTATTATTATTCATTCAGACTAAGGTGTTACAAATACATAATTTTATAAACAAGTATAAAGTAAACACTTACTAGACATCAAAATAAAATCAATGAGATATAGAAAATGGTTTCTAAAACAGTAATAAATATTATTGACTAGGAAAATTTAATCACGTACAAGAGAAACTTCAAGGAAATGTTTTTACTGTGTACAGTAATATGCTTGGGTCTATTAGTCATAAGAATCTTCAATTTCTCCGGCATTCCTAGTTCGAGGTCACGGAGATATGAACAAGCAAATAAACATATGCAAATCCATGGCCGCGCAGGTATTCGTGTCGAGATGAGAAGGACGAAGTACTCTCATTTGCATATCGATACAGCGGCGATAGAAAGCCTGTGACAAAAGTTTTACAATCATTGATCCGTGTCGGACGCGTCGCACTCGCCGTTTATCGTACGAGTATCTAAATTGGAGGCAGGAAACCGTAGCAATAATAGACAAGTTTATTTACCAAGAAAATTAAAATACCCCGACTTTTAAATAGTTTCATATGTAAAAGCCATCTAGTGAAGGATGGAGGAACTAAACAGTAGAATTAATCCGTATAGCCATCGTTGCGTATCCGTCCGTAGGACTATCTATTATTTGACAGGCAAACTTCAAAAACCCCGACTATCAAGCGATAAGTTAATACCTTTTATAGGGCCGAACCGATTTTCATCAAACAATATCTGTTAGAACCACCGCAAGGGAACTTGCTTTCACGTACAAAACTGCGTCGAAACTGGTTCATCTATTCGAGTGCTATAATGCCACAGACAGACAGAGAGACATATAACACCCCTCTTTTTTGTCGGGGGTTAAAAATAAGAATGTTCAAGCTGCTTCCCCCGGGGAATATTAAAAGTCGATCAGGGGAATGGGCAAAAATTTGAATCATCTCAATAGGCGATGCCGCTAGAAAGAGTTTGCACGTAATTAATTGGTAATAGAACATTTGTAATAGAGTAATAGAACGGACAGTGTGAACACAAGTGTAGGCGCAGGCGCCGAAGGTGAACCGCACTTCACTCCTGACATCACTATTGTTGCTGCACATACCTATTTGCTGACAAAGGAATTACTATTTACGTACGTTTGCATCGTGAGATGAAGGCATTCTAATGTGATAAGATACTTGTTATACTCACGAGGAAAATCAGCACAAGCGGATAATTTGAATATCGGAAAATCACACGTAAGGCTGAAACTGTGGTAGTCTTTAAATACACAAACTATTTTTATAAACTTTTATTTAGTTTCACCTGTCTCGTTTGTCTGTCTGTAATCAAATCTTGCAAGTTAAATTTGACCCACTTCCCGGTTTCCGATTGAGCTGAATTTTGCACAAATATGTAGAGGTATATAGCGTGACAATGCAATATTATGATGACATGGAGCTGACCTGATGATGGAGCTAGAAGGCGACCATAGGAATTAATCTGCAATGAAACGATGCAACCCCATCTAGTTTGGGCTTATTACATTTGTCTGGATAAGTACTTAGGCCTCACAAAAAAAGTTTGGATAAACAAATGATATTTATAGGATAAAAAAGGAAATTCTTTGGGCCAACTTGTATATTATATCGTAGTTTAAGAATAATTTGGACTTGCACTTTAGACAAGGTACTGTAGACTTAATTACTATTCCGATCAATTGATACTATCTCTATATAACTCGTACAATACATAATATAACATTTTACAAAATATACTCAAACTTTTTAAGGGTAGTTTCAAAGTATGAAAAAAAAAATTACTATGCAAACTTGGATCAGCTAATTCATCGACTTGCTTGGGAAGCGATCTTTACATGTTCTTAGGGAAAAGTTGTTCAGTGTACTGGACTGAATTTAGCTTTCAGTTTAAGATGTTTTATTTGAACGTGTAGATATAGGATTAGCAATTTCAGACTCAGGTGCTCATGGGATAACTATACGGACAAATCAAGTTTCCACCATACAAAACAGTGTTGAAAGCAATTAACTACATAATTAGGCAAAAGTCGTTGCGTTAAAGATTAGTTCTTCGAGCCTTTAGTATGCCATTATTAACATACCAAATGACCGAATTCATGAATGAAAATGGACCTTAATGAGTTGACCTTAACCTACAGAGAGAAACTGCGAAAGGGTTCAGGTAATGTTAACTGTATAATATGTGGAGCAAATCAATAGATATTTGTATAATTTTCATCTCATTTTGAATCACATATGTAATTTGAATAGTCGTGAAAGCTTGCTTTTCTTTTGTATTTTTTTTGTCACTCTATAGTGTATTTTGAGTGAGTTCTCAATACGTATCAATTTAATAAAGTAAATAAACATGAGTGAACATTGTGGCGTAATAATGTAGAAAATAATCTTATAACAGAATAGCTTGGATGTTTATCCACTATATATATATAATTAGTATTTGTATATTATAAAATATAATATTGTTGAGTTAGTATCCCATAACACTAGTCTCGAACTTACTTTGGGGCTAGCTTAATCTGTGATTTGTTTGATTTTATTATATTACTTTATCTCACAGGTAATCATTAGATGGTACAAATTAGATATGAATAGTTGAGTACTATTGAGTGACAAATTGCAGTAAACTGTTAAAAAATAATATTAATTTAGGTAAAAGTACTTTTAATTGCACCATTACTGTAGGTACCTACTTAAGACAAACGTATTGGGCATAAGAAAAATAAGTTTTAGCTACAAAAGCAGGCTGAAGACCGGGTAAGAAAACATTGCCTTCTCATTTATACTTGCAACCGTTAGAGTACCAAAATATCTATAAGTTAATGTGAGACGTATTAGCCGACCCGTTAGAGCTGGACCCCCGTTACTCTGTGATAGGAACCTGCTAAGCAGCCCTAGAATTTATGGAGATTACATCAGGCTCGAGGCTGGCTATTAATCTCAGTCTAAACTAGAGATTGATTTTTGAGTATATGTTTAAGTCACTTATTTTTTAATTCACTTGGATACGTTAGAATTCGGCAAGGTCTTAGGTTCACAGGTCAGCTTTTTTGTTTGGTATTTTTAAGTACTGAAATTGCTAATTTATCTTCAAACATTTAAGGCTGATTTTAATTCTTAAGTAGAGATTTAATTTTTGGAAAAATACATGTGTTTCTATGTGTATATGTGTATTTAAATTTTTGCCTTTGATTTGAATGTGTAAGTAACTTCAATTTGTAAAACTAATGTTTTATGCAGATGAAATGCAGGAACAGAGAAATAATTTGAATGAAAACGCGCCCTTTTAAATTATGATAGACTTATTGCTCTTTTTGTATAGGTTTTTGGGCGAGATGATATTTATTATTATAGTGTTAAATCAACACAAAAACTAAGCGATAATCCATCCTAATATATAAAGCTAAAGAGTTTGTTTGTTTGTTTGTTTGTTTGTTTGTTTGTTTGAACGCGCTAATCTCAGAAACCACTGGTCCGATTTGGAAAATGCTTTCGGTATTATATAGGTCGTTTATCGAGGAAGGCTATAGGCTATATTGCATCACGCCCGCGACTTCACTCGCGTGGTTAACGCGGGCGAAGCCGCGCGCTGCCTCTAGTCATTCATAAAACTTATCGTTTTACACTTTACAGTACTTTACAATACTTACTTACTTTACAATAAATTTTACAGTAAAACCAGCTATTCAAAATATTTTACTAATCACTTTTGATGCAATCTTTTAACACCTTGAAGAGAATACAATGCGAATGCCTTTCAATCAAACACAAATTCGACGTGTAACATTGATTGAATGTTAATTGATCAATCCCCGCCCACAGTCGCATGTGATTAACAATTATATTGAAGATCTGTCCTTAATAACAAATTAATTTGGTTCCTTGGTTGAAATGCTCATTTGTGTCAAGTTCCTTTTGGGGGGCGACTGTAATGATGTAATTTGTTCGGCGACCTTTCTTTCATATCAACAATCTCAATTGTCTGTTAATAATGTCAAGTAAATTAAAATGTTAAGAATCTTTCTTTTAAAATATCTTTTTTAGGGTTCCATACCCAAAGGGTAAAAACGGGACCCTATTACTAAGACTTCGCTGTCTGTCACCAGGCTGTATCTGAAGAACCGCGGTAGCTAGACAGTTGAAATTTTTACAAATTATGTATTTCTGTTGCCGCTATAACAACAAATACTAAAAACAAAATAAAATAAATATTTAAGGGGGGCTCCCATACAAAAAACTTGATTTTTATAGATAATGGTACGGAACCCTTCATGCGCAAGTCCGGCTCGCACTCGGCTGGTTATATATACTTGTTTCAATCGTTTCTTTTGATTTCATGTTATTTTGTCTTCCTGTTATTTTATTTCTCACTAGCTGGCGCCCGCGACTTCGCCTGCGCAGGATTATCACATTTATTACACAATATCTTTATAAGATGTAGCCTATGTGTTATTCTGATGTTTATGCTATATTATCGTAAAGTATCATTAAAATCCATTGAGTAGTTTTTACGTGAAAGAGTAAAAAACATCCATCCATACTTACAAACTTTCGCGTTTATAATATTAGTAGGATTTCTCGGAAATGTATAAATTTATAAACTTATAATATGAGTACTTATTATTGATATTCTCCTGCTTCCGTGGCGTAGTGGTTAGAGCGTTCGGCTCATACCCGGAGGTCGCGGGTTCGATTTCCGGCGGCGGCAACGACTTTATAATGTTGTCCTAGTTTGGTTAGGACATTGTAGCCTGATCACCTGATTGTTTGATAAGTAAGATGATCCGTGCTTCAGAGGGCACGTTAAGCCGTCGTCGGTCCCGGTCACTGTCTTTGTTCACTGTCAACCTAAAACAATGTAAGAGGCCTTTAAGGCGGTTTAAAATCTCTGACACTAGTGTTAGTCACTAACACACACGATAAAAAGAAAAAGATTGACATTGATAAAATGTCCAAGTCATGTGCAAATTCCTTTTTTTGATAACTAAAAATAGCTTCTTGATCATTTAAAAATGATGAATATGCGGGTATTTCTCACAAGATGACGGAAATGATACTCTAGCAAAATTCTTTCGTAGATAGAGTGAGGTGTGTTGACATATATTTGATAAGATCTCTTATCGGAACCTTTTAGCTCTTACTATTTATCGTCAAGGAATGCCCCAAATATTTGTTTACAATTCTTTCTTATCTAGGTAGATAAATATTTTAAAGTGATTAAATGCATTTTCTTATCATGGTGTTGAGTTTTTTTTTATATATAGGTATATATACTATATTTAAATAATATATTTTTATCAATACCTTTTCTTTCAACTCTTACTACACGAATGCCAAAATACGCTATTTTCCAGCAAGTCAAATCAGATACTTTTTTCTAAACGTCGAAACAAACAGTTTCTTTGAGATTTTGTATGAAATCTTACGTAGTAACAAAAATTCTATGTCTATGTATGAAGTAAAAAAATTCTATGTCTATGTATGAAATACAGGCAGATGACGTCATAGATTTTTGGATTAATAATCGGTTTTTCTGCAATAATAAATTTAAAATCACGTTCAAATTGATATGTTCAAAGACAATTGACATTATTTTGCGACTTATTATTTTATTATCAATAAAAAACAATTTATTTTTGGCTTAGGAAAATACCCAGATTGCCAGATTGAATTTCGTAAATTATATTGACTGTTATCAATGGTCTGCCATAGACAACGCTAAACGTTCCGCAAGTGGCGTGTTGCAAACGCACAAAAAGTATTCAAATCGATTCACGTAGCGCGCTCATGACCGGCTCAAAACTTATTCGGCACAGACTTTTGAAAACATAGAGGGTACCCCAAATAGATCCCGAGATTCGGTAGTGTATCAAAAAAAATATTTTTTTAAAGTTTATCAAAAGCTGTGTTACGGTTTTCTAATAATCGAGTTTCATTTAATTTTATTTATTACTTCCATTATCATCGTCAGGTCTTTTTAGTCTTCACTACAGGAGCACGACCCTCTCTGTACTACTAGAGCCATTTAACAAATATTTATTGTGTTGGAATTATTAAAAAGTAACAACTTATAATACTATTGAAACGATCAATTTATATTTGTCAACTGAAATAAAATTACAATTTTAGATTAAATAGGTACCGAATTAGTGGCATTCATGATTTTTTCTACTTAGTTTGTTTATTTATCAGGAAAAGCAAGTTAGAACTAAACTATAAATAACTTATTACTGTTTATCTTAGTACAACAATCATTTATTATAACGATACAATGTTTTTTTTACGGTTGAATTTAATATACAATGTCCTTTTTTATTAAGTACAAATATTTTAAGGGGTGATTCCGTCCATCATTTCGAACAACTTTTCCCAATAAATGTATATCGAAATACGAAATTTTTTTTTTTCATTTTCCCTAGTTATGATATCACGTGACTACGTCGATATCTATGAAAACCTAAAAAATTTTTTTCGTATTTTGATGTACATTTATTGGGAAAAGTTGTTCAAAATGATGGTCTGAATCACCCCCTAAAATATTTGTACTTAATAAAAAAGGACATTGTATTAATTTTAAGAATCAATATGTTAAGTTTATAAACGAACCTATTAGATAATATCATTATATGCATTCCTTGTTTCTCTCGATGTTTTACTATCTTTTACCCTAGCTGACCTATCAAATTTTTCATTTAATCTTACTCAAATCTTAAGCTTTAATGTTGATTTATAATGTGAATGAACTTGATTTATATAAATATCAACTAAATGAAAATTCTTGTACCCCGCAATTTTCCTAATAGCCCCCTTTAATAACGTGTTGATTAAGATTGCTCTGAATAAACCAAGCGCCGTATAACTGTTAGTCGAGAAAATGCTAGGAAGATACTTTGTCGACTGCTATTAATGTAATAACATCAGCCATTTTGCAGAAATGGCGGCTGATGTCGTGACGGTAAAGTAATTACACGGTATCTCGCGTATATCTTCTTGATTGAGTTTTGCCTGTGTAGCGTTGTATATTAGACACAGGGTAACTTTTGATATACAGGCATTGGTTACTTCAATAAACATGACATGGGTCTACTTCCCACGTGACTGTAGAAAAAATTAAAATCACTATATAAAAAGATCCAAGGGCAGCTAGTTTCTTTGCACAAAGAATTTTTATTGCGGTGTAGTGCGGCAATGCTGCCAGCCCCTTGGGTACCCTGCCTCTCGGCGATGCATTGGAGTAAAATGTATTTTAATCTATATAAAAATATATAACATCAGCATTTTATAAAACAACTGAATAGTAAAAATCACATCTTATAAATTATAATTACATCAAGTACATATACAAAATATTTTCATTTTGTGGTGGCTTCATTATTCTATTTTATATAAAAAGTTTCTTTCATTTTGTGAAGCAGAAGCGAGATACTTTTTTAAAGTGCGATGTTGGACGTAGGCAATGAACTTGACTTAGGTTTAATCTTATCGTATTTTTAAACAAAATTAATCTTTCTAACACGATAAATAAAGTAATAACCATCTCTCAAATATTACATCATATAAAATAGATAGTTCCTACTGTAATATGGTCGAATAAATGGTGAAATAACTAGCTAACTATCAAATGATAAGATAGTTGTGGTTAACCAATCTTGTACTTACTAGCAATTAGAATCTTGTTATGGTCTAACGGGATCAGCTGACCGCACATACCAGCTTCATCTTTGTCCACTTAGAAATGAGTTATCTAATCATTATTGTACTAAACAAGCAGTCCTCATAAGTAACAGACATTGCATGTTAAATTCATTTAGTTAGTTTTGCATCTAATGCCCTGTTAATCCTATTCTGTGGATTATTCCTAGTCTGACGCCTTCTCTCATATTCCACTTTAAGAATGTTAACGTAAAAAAGATACTGCTAACCTATTGCCGTTTTTTCTTTGCCGTAAGCAAAAACAGCATGAAGGCATAAATCGAAAATAAAATTAGGTAGATATTGTCGTTCAAACAATAAATAAAGTTATTACTTCTCACTTTTGTTTTTTCATTTTTACATTTGGTTTGTAATGAAGAATAATGTTACTGTCATGTCTATTTGTTATTCTTTATTTACTCTATGGCGACACCTAGAGTAACGGGCGCGGTCGATGACAGCGTCCTGCGCCCGCGCCTCTGCGCAGCTTTTTGCGTGGCTTTTTCTAATATTACATAACGTTTGTTACTCGTGTACTTATTTGGCCAAATTGAAACTTTTCTTTGATATTTTCGTTTGGTTGCACTCTTGAGAGCTATTTCTCGTATAGCGTGGCCCTTGGAATATTTTATGTTATTGTCTAATATTATTAGTATAAAAAAATATATACGAATTAATTTGTTATTATATCCTTTATTTATACTTAGTACCTATATGTATACTTAGTTTGGGGCTAGCTTAATCAGTGTGATTTATCCTTAGGGTCTTTTAAGGGTGAATTTAGTCCATGATACTAAAAAATTTTCCCCAAGAAACACATATGAAATGAATAATAATTTTTAAACTCAGATAAGCTGACCGATCAGCTTATTTGAGTTTGTACGAAAAAAAAATATTTCGATAAGTGCATTTTCCTTGGGGAAAGTAGTTCAGTAATATGGACTGAATTCATCCTTACAATAGTTTCAGTATATTTTGTTAGACGTTATATATTAACTTTATCAACGAATATGATTGATTACTGCTAAATGAAATTTATTAAAACCTAATTGATCCACAATAAGCAATTGTTTACAAATCGTTCTCTCCCAGTCAACCACATTTATGTGAAGATTGTTAGAATGTTATTATGCAAAAGGAGAAGCAAAAAGTCGTCGTAAATAGGAGGATGCGCAAGAAATCTTAAATCATATCCTGTAGTTACTGGAACATGTTGCCCTGCAGGGTCATCGCATCGTATTCACATTATGCTATTTAAAAACATTATTTGCTCTTTTGCACAACCTATATTATTTTATGTTCAGCATGATTAATTATTTACAATTTTTTTTAACTTGTTGGTGTCTTTATTTAAAATAAATGCACGTAATTAATTTAAATAATACATAAAATTAAAAGTCAAATATGTTCTTGGAAAATTGTAACCTTAGTTTGTATAAATTTTAATTAAATATCATGTCTTTTTCCTCACTATGCCAAGTACCGCAATATCAAAATATTGATACGTACGGCATATAGGCCTACATTATATAAAACAACTATACCTATGTAAAATACTTGTTTTTTTTTTACAGCTACTTTGCAGTTACACTCGCTAAGTATACTTCTTATCCAATAACCTGTAGCTAAACACCAGTCAAACCTCACATTTCTGCTAATTAACAGCAAAACTAAGGTGGATGAACTCTCAAATGGCTCTAGGTAGTAAGTGAAACTTGACATAATTGTTAAATCATTGCGTAGGAACTTGCCTAAAGCTATAAAACTTTCTTAAAGCAGTCGTCGTGAAAACGGAATTGAACTATTAATTAATTTAAAAAATATGGTCACTTTGCTACAAATCATGACTTTTATGGTCGTAACCGTGAAATTTTCACTTGTAGAACGTTATTTATTTCATTTATTTATGCTTAAATTAGCAAGATACCTACTATGCTCCGAAGTCTATTTATTACGAAGTAATAGTAATACGTCAATATCTACTAAGGGGTTGACCAAGCCAGGATCGCAAAACCCAAGATGATATGCCCTAAGATATAAAGCACATAATAGAATCATTTCGTTCCTAGTTTCTCGCTCATGGTGTCCTTTAGAAATATGAGTTTGTACTCATTCCATTAGTCGACTTCTAGATCCGGCTAAAAATAAATCGAAAGCTTTTTTTTTATTAGTTATAATAGACGTTTCTTTATTTTATTTTTTTCCTAGTAAAATTGAAAAAATATTTGTTTTGTTTCAACCCTAGGCCAGGTCATCCCGTTACCTAGGCCTAGCCGGGACCGGTCTAGACTAGTTCCTGGCTAGATTTATCCGCGGGAAACGTAGGCATACTTAAACCTTGAATTAGATAAGGTACGTTGTTGATTACGCCATTTAGGTCCAATTACAGCGCGCAAAAAGTGTGATAAATTGAATGAAGTACGTAATGAAACCAAACCAATCACATGAATGAAAGTCAGGTATAAAAAAGGCAAACTAAAGAATTTTGTCTACAGATTTTTAAAAAGACATTTTGCCATTTAGATTGTTAAAATCCATTTGTTACTGGGAGGAAGACTGATGTATTTTTTACCTGACTGTACTAGATGGAAAAGTTTAAATGCTGTATAAAATGTTCTAGGTCTTTGTTTTCCCTGTAAAAAAAATCGAGAGAAAAGATTTCTTAGTACTAAAATTAAACTACCCGATAAAGAGTAAGAATACAAATTACCTTTCTCTTAACTCACCTTACATAAATTATTAAAACCTTGAAGGAAAGATCAACTCTCTTTGTGTGAAGTCAAAATCATAACGCGTAATATAACTGCATAAAGTGCACTAAAATGAGCTGACATGAATACAGTGACACGGCACAACCGTAAAAGGAAAAATGAGTGAGAAAGTGGAAGCCACCACGCAACTTGTTGCGATGGGCGGGGTGACATTATTTTGGGAGAGTTTTCCTTGTATAATATTTATTAAATCTTTATTGCTTTCATGAATCATTTTGTCACATTTAACCATAAGATATAAAGACAAGCTTAAGATTATGTTTTTATAGGTGAAAAGCATTAAATTTTAGGATATTTAAATAATTGCAAACGTACATATACTATTAGGTTCAATGCTTTTGTTTGGGGATACATATTTTTTTTACAGTTTACGTGCATTTGCGGAATGTGGCCACGTTTGGCTTATATGCGAAGAAAAGCTTGACGTCACTACTTTAAACTATAAACGGTATCTAGTTTATAAAATAGTTTGAAGGGTTATCGAGGACTTGATAAGACATAATTTTAAATTATATTCCGTTTCCTTTCAAATGGAAAGAACACTGTTCTCCAGAAAAATTAAACACTCAACTTGTATTACTTATGTATGACTGTAAAATAAAACAAAACTTTATTCAATAATATCCCCCAAAAAAAGTTTTGATCAATGTCATGGAAATCAATGTAAATATAATCCATGCCCGTAAATATTGGTTAACTTATCTATATCTCCGTGGGTATTTTACCCCCATAACATGAAATCAATCCTTAAAAATGTCTACAACGCAAAGTTTTTAAAAGATATTCTTTCTTTACAAAATGATTATGTCGCACAAAAATGTGCTTAGCAAATCATCATATTCGATTGCGTACAAATCCTCTAGTTATCTGATCTATTACGAGTTGAACTAACATACGTAACGTTCTGATAAACGTTTGCGGTGTAATTCGACATTTTATGATCATTATCGTTGCATTTGGAATCTCGGAATGTCAGTGAAAGTTTGTATTATTTCCTTCATTGATCTGGTTACGATTGTGTGTTATTTATAATGGTAGACATTGTTATAAACCTAGATTTGTTTCGATAATGATATTTGATAGACAACTCGCTATGATTTTGCGCCTAAAAATGTTGTGCAGAGTTCCATTAAATGTCTAGTTTTTTCACATCTTTTGTGTTCAACTAGGTATGTAATATATTTAAACATTGTTGAAAGATAATTATATATTGCTTGCAATATAGGTACATAAGAAAAATGAATAGGAACAAATTGCAGCAAATAAAAAACACACTCCATAGAACTAATAGGCAAACTAATTTCCTAACAAGCTGTAACGGTTAAAGCTACCGATTTTCGATCTCAATACAAGGTAATAAAGTTTATAATAAGTTGTTGTCAATAACAGGCTCAGTCAATTCGATTGGTGGCCAAGATTTCGGTTGTAAGCACCACAAATTATGTCTTAATGGGTAATATAGCGAGGAATGTTCGTTATTTGTGCGTGCCGGGCACCGAACCTTGGACCAGTTGCAAGCATGGTACCTACGCTCTCGTGTGGAATAATTTGCAGCACATAGTTTGGTGATACGGTCAGCAAAACAATATAAGAGGAAAAAGTACGCTTATTATTTATTTTATTTATTACTAGTAGTTCGCCGCGAACTTAGACCTCGCGATTATTTTTCGCAATTCAGTTTACTAAATAACCCCTAGATGGCGGTATCCAAAGTTAGAACGCGCTATGGTTTCGTTTGCTACATAATCGCGGACATTTTTATTAATATTTCAAAAACTACTGAACCGATTTTGATGCCCAACGAACTTGAAAATTCTATTGATGTTTCCTGCATGCCTATCAAGTTTGATCAAAATCAAACCATCGGTTCGGCTGCTATCGCGGTACAAACATACATACATACATACAATGTGTTTTCGCCCCCAACTCGATTTAGAGACCTCACTCGCTTCGCTCGCTCGGTCAATAAAAAAAAATAGGTGCAACAGAACATTATAAGAAATTTCTACTAATTGAGGTTTGATGTGCTTAGGTTACTTGGTAAACTTAGACTTTACTTGGTAAACTTAGGTTTTTTTTTATCTTAAAACGACCAAATTCACGTTATATATCACACTGAATCTATATTTAACAATAAGATGGATAAAAATTATTCACTTAGGTACCTACTTTTATATGAAATCTACCGCTTTCATCTAGTAGAAAGAGACATTCTAAACAAAACAATCATTTTATGTTCTATTAACTTTATATTTTGCTGTCGGTACTCATATTAGGTGTTTGTGAGAATTTCACAAGCTCAATCTAATAGTCGCGTAGGTCGCGGCCACAGATTATAAAACGGCTGCACATTATTGTACAGTGTTGCCATGTGTGACGAAACTGATACCATTGCGATACGATCTTAATACGAACAGGGTATACTTCATTTACTGGTATGAATTATTTTTAACTAGTAGTTCGCCGCGAACTTAGACCTCGCGATTATATTTCGCAATTCAGTTTCCTAAATAACCCCTAGATGGCGGTATCCGAAGTTAGAACGCGCTATGGTTTCGTTTGCTACATAATCGCGGACATTTTTATTAATCGACCGAGCGAGCGAAGCTAGCGAAGGTCTCTAAATCGAGTTGGGGCGAAAACACATTGTATGTATGTATGTATGTATGTATGTATGTAAGTATGTATGTATGTATGTATGTATGTTTGTACCGCGATAACAGCCGAACCGATGGTTTGATTTTGATGAAATTTGGTAGGCATGTAGGAAATATCAATAGAATTTTCAAGTTCGTTGGGCATCAAAATCGGTTCAGTAGTTTTTGAAATATTAATAAAAATGTCCGCGATTGTGTGACCAAACGAAACTATAGCGCGTTCTAACTTTGGATAGCACCATCTAGGGGATATTTAGGAAACTAGAACTAAGTTCGCGGCAAACTAAGTAGTTTACTAAATTTAGCAATTTTGTTGAGCGAACTTTGGTACAATCGATATCGCTACTTGTCTGTGCTTCTGTTGTAGTATTAAGTAGTAATAATGCCACAAACTAACAAGAGATTAACGGAAACCAAAGAGAGCGAAGTAGTTTTACGTAGAGTCGCAACTAAGGGAATATGCTAGTAGGTTCTTCTCATGCCAATAAGAGCTTTGTCAGCAAAAAACTTCGCCCGAACGCTCCAAACGCTTGTGTTCACTGCGTGAGTACGCAAGGGAAGTACGAAATCAGGAACTATACCCTGAACGTTTAAAGCGCTAGCGTTCAATGCGTGAGCACGCTGTGGAGATTCGAGGGCAAGAATCCTTACCAGAACACGGCTCCCATCCCACGCATGACCCGATCGTGGAAGACTGGCCAAGTGTCATGCTCACGAACGCAATTTCCATTGTCGCTTGCTTGGGCAATAAATGTGCACAAATCGCAAGGACTCACTTTGAATAAAGTAGTCGCAGACGTTGGCGTTTGCCCAAGAGCCAAGCTAATCCGACACTATACCGAAAATGTCCCGGACATCAGCCTGTTCTAGATTAGGATGGCCCTTAAACAGCTTAAAAACAAAAAGGCGCCGGGCGAGGATGGAATCATCCAGAGCTTCTGAAAGCGGGCGGAACGCTGCTACTGAAAGTCCTTCAGAGGCTCTTTAATTCCATTCAGCTCGAGGGCGTAACGCCAGAAGCGTGAAACAGGGGCATTGTGGTCCTGTTCTTCAAAAAGGGAGATAACACTCTATTGAAGAACTAAAGGCCTATCACGTGTCTTAGTCATGTATATAAGTTGTTTTCGAGGGTCAACACGAATCATCCCGCAAACAGGTTTGATGCCTTCCAGCCTTCCGAACAAGCCGGTTTCCGCAAGGGCTTTAGCACCATGAACCACATTTATACGCTGCGGCAGGTTATAGAGAAGACGAGGGAGTGTAACCGGCCGTTATGCTTGGGGACAGTGGACTATGAAAAAGCCTTCCATTCGATCGAAACATGGGCCGTGCTTCAGTCTCCAGCGATGCCGTATATGACTATCGGTATATCGAGGTGTTGAAATGCTTTTACATTAACGCACTATGTCAGTCCGAGTACAGGAGCAGTGGACAACGGCATTTCCACTGCATAGAGGTGTAAACCAGAGTTATATCTTCGAAACTGTTCACCGTTGCACTGGAAGATCAAGCTTCTGGAATGGGAAGGATTTGGCATTAACATCAATGGCGATTATATCACTCACCTTCGATTTACCGATGATATCGTTGTCATGGCGGAATCGATGGCAGACCGCAACATTAAGTATATATGTACTATGCTCGCAGACCTAAACCGAGTTTCCCAACAGGTGAACCTTAAAATGACCGATCTAGAGCGGCTTCCATCCAGCGCCTTCCAGCTATTCTAGATCAGTCATTTTGGAAATCTTTGGGAGAGGCCTATGTCCAGCAGTGGATGTTATGTGGCTGAAATGATGATGATGTTGATAAGCCTTAAAATGAAAATGGACAACCCTCGAAGTGGTAACCTGGGTCAATTGATCCAGGCAGGAAGCTTCAGCTTCGAGGAAGAGGTCTTTCAACAAATCCGACTCGGCTGGGCAGTGTTCGGGAAGCTACGCAGTGTCTTCTTGTCAAAAATACCTCAGTTTTTTAAGACTAAAGTTTACAAATAATGTGTGTTACCAGTGATGACTTATGGATCTGGAACGTGGTCCCTTACTATGGATCCCATAAGAGGGCTAAAGGTTCAACGCGCTATGGAAAGGGCTAAGCTCGGTGTTTCTCTACGCGATCGAATCAGAAATGAGGAAATTTGTAGGAGAACTAAAGTCACTGACATAGCCCAACGGATTAGCTCGTTGAAATGGCAGTGGGCGGACACATAGCGCGACGAACCGATGACTGATGGGGCAAAAAGGTACTCGAATGGCGACCACGTACTGGCAAGCGAAGCGTAGGACACCCACCCGCAAGGTGGTTTATCGACCTGACCAAGGTCGCTGGAAGCCGCTCTAGATCGGTCATTTTGGAAATCTTTGGGAGAGGCTTATGTCCAGTCCAGCAGTGGACGTTATGCGGCTGAAATGATGATGATGAGACGTAGGCGTAAAATAGTTGGCGGCTTGATGTACTTACGTTGCTCTTTCAAGATTCAAATGTCTTGGGATATTGAATTTGATCCAGGTTTTGATTTAAATTGTTTGAAAAAAAATTATAAAATGAAACTTTTGCAGCTCAGAATAGAAGAAGAAAGAAGGTTGGAAAATCTGTTTCCTGCAACGGTATCGAATTGGTAGTGAATAATGTATCACAGTTTCATTAAATCACAGTTTCACTGGACATTAAAACTGGTTTAGTTTTGGAATAATATCGCGAGGTCTAAGTTCGCGGCGAACCACTAGTATTTCAAAAACTACTGAATTGATTTTAATGCCCAACGAACTTGAAAATTCTATTGATGTTTCCTACATGCCTACCAAGTTTCATCAAAATCAAACCATCGGTTCGGCTGCTATCGCGGTACAAACATACATACATACATACATACATACATACATACATACATACATACATACATACATATATACAATGTGTTTTCGCCCCCAACTCGATTTAGAGACCTCACTCGCTTCGCTCGCTCGGTCAATGATCTGCTATGATTTTGATTGTGCTGTATATTTCATAAATTATTTCATAAGTTTTTTTTATTAATTGTAAGACAATAAGAAGACATCTGTTTTTACATTCAAAAAGGTACTATTATCGGCATCCATATGGCAACAAGTACATACCTTGCTACTAATTGAAGAGTTGCGAAATAAACCTAAAATTAGCTAACTTTAAAATGGGTATACTATCACTTCCCTCCTTTTTGCCTCTAGAAGGCAGAGTCAGGTCACAAGCCATAAAAGCCACGCTTTGGAGATGGATGACGTTATTACAATTAAGTAAGTATACATACATATTTACAAATTAAGTAATTTTGTTGATTTTGCTTTGCCAGATCCTGGCAAAAGCTATTAAAAAATTATTTTGACAGATTTTAATTTTGACTCAGGATTAAAGATTCTTAAATATATAAACGCAAGTAAATACGTCTTATAAATTCCTTTGGTAAAACCTTTAACTGCACCAAGTGCATACGAAGTTAGCCTGATATGCTAATGTCCTTATCTAGGGTGAACGACCCGATAACGTTACCTGTTTCTGCTCTTAGTGCGTAGATAAGGTACTATACTAACGCAGAATACTAGGAGGATAGAAATAAAGCTTCCCTTTACATTTTTTTCTTACATCTTTCACTTTAAATGATTTCGTTTTTATTAACCTTTAATAGTCCACTGCTGGACTAAAGGTCTCCCCCGATAAAGGTAGGATTTGCCCATAAATTATCACCCTGGGCAAACGGGTTGCTGATCGCAGTAATGGCATAAAATCGTAAATCTCTGTTGCACAATACCTACTTTAGTCGTCTTTTATAACGCTCTTGAGGCAGAAAAGGGGTGTTGACATGTCGAATACTACTCTGCCATCACTACACATCCACTATGATACCTATACGTTGTCCTAATACTTAGCACATGCCTCCTCTATCCCCTCCTATTCGTTCCAATTAGGAACGACTTGAGGCCATACCTTTTCACAATATTTCAGTGTCAGTGTTCACAGTGTCAGTACACTTACATTTTCTATTGATATTTTGTTTGGTATATCCGCAGCTAAATCAATCAATTCTCTTCTTTCTTCCCATTAGGGCAAATAATAAGCGCCTCATTTTTAGTAAAATTGACACAACATGTTGATGAACGTGAGAAAAATTCTATATTAGATCGTTAGATCGTTGCTACTCTTAGAATAAAATACCTTTTATTGTAAAAAATACAGGACATCATCTAAAAACTAAAAAATGCGCAAAAGGCGGCTTATCGCAAAGCAATTTCTTAAATAACCCTGCTTATATAGAAATAGTGATCGTAAATTAGGTATTACGGGGAGGTCAATATAATAAACATACTTATATCACATATATTAAATACATAGTACCCAATGGGCTACAAGTAAACTTTTAGATGGTTCATTTTCCGTTCCCTTCGTGTTTCGTATTTCTAATCTGTTTATTTACATTAGCTAACTATTACTTGAGACCCCTCCCAAGCGAGCTTTGAGATAGAGAAGCCTTGATTAAGGTCTAATGGATTATCTGGCGATTTATTAACCAACGTAATACGTAAGTAGAAAGTTTTATAGGTGAATCGAAATAAATGAACATGGATTTTAGTGGACATAAACAATGATCTTTTCTAAAGGTATGAACATAAACATGACTTAAAAACAGTTTATCTGGAAAAAGAGCCCTAGGGATTAGATATTATTACCTACTTAAGTTAATAAATAAGATAGAAAAATTGAATTATGTTAAAATTGGATGAAATTCATCGGAAGTAAAGTAAGATAAAATGATTATGAAAAAGATATCTCTCTATATATCATGTATTTTGATAAATAATCTAAATTAGTCTCTAAGATAGATAAATATTTTGTGATATGTAAGTATATTATACGACTAATGCGGCTGCTAACTCGTAATGAGTACAATTAAGCAATACTGAACGAAGGAAATCACAACACTACTAAGTATGGTCAACTATCAATTAGAGACATTTTCTACATTCAGCAGCAGAGGCAAACTCCATTCTCTTTTAAAACATCCAGTCATCTATTTGCAACCACTTGCTTCACTTCCGTTGACAAAAACTATAAAAAGTACAGATATATATAGGGTATGTCTTTCTCTCAACTCTACTACAGTTACCACAAATGATAAATGCTTCTTTAGTTTCACCAAGGAGTAGTACAAAATGTATTCAGACCCCTAAAAGCGCTTTAAGTTAATTTCAGCCAGTATTGTTCGAGTTTTACCTCTCTGCAGGTAAAACTCGAACAATACTGGCTGAAATTAAAGGCTGAAAATCTGATTAACCTAGTCCCATTATCGTGTATTAATTTTTAAGCTAGGTTGATAAGTAAATTTTAAAATATTTGCGCGAAGTTCAAAAATAATCAATTACAAGAATACGGGGTAGGGGTTTATATAGATGTAAAGGCTTTAATGGTACTAAACGTATCTTGTCAGGTAAGTACTTCCGTAAAATTGAATGGTGACACCATTCAATTTTACGGAAGTTTAAACGGAAGTTTGAACTTCCCTAGTAACGGCGAACACGCTAAGCGCATGTCTAGGGCTTACGCTATGATATTAGTGATATTACACTACCCTAAATGTATAACAAAAATAAAAATTGTAAAGGACAACGAGACGTCATGAGCGTGTCGTCTACAACAAGAATATCAAGAAGAATTAGTCATTTAGCTACAATGCACGTATTTTTTTTATAAGGGATAAAAGTTAATATCTATTGTATTTTAGAATAATACTCATCTGTACAATCTGTGATTTGTTCGTTGGTTACCACGCTGTCCCCTACCCATTAATCATATCTACATGTCATAACATATATTTATGAGGCGATTAAATTAACGTTTTAATTTTATTTGTTACAGATTAGTTCATCTCGGAGCAGTTACAAGATCGTTATAAAGGTGAGACGAGTTTTTTATTTACACTTTTAATTACTTGTTGACATGTTGAGAGTAAGATAATTGTGATGTTTGTTTACTCTCAGCTCTGCATTTATTTTTACTTAGAATTTGTAAATCCTAAAAGGCACAAAATATGACGTTAAGCGTTTAAGTTAAAAATTAATTCGCTCTTTTCGATAAACAATTTACGGATTACGAACAATAAAAATTTGCAGTATTATATATCAAGTTTGTTAAACAAAAAAAAATTACATTATGATGTTTCATTCGTGATGTGTCCCTAAAGTAAAAGCTTCGTGTATCTTTTTACATTTTTACTTGTTGTTGACAGTATCCATTTGGGACCGTAAATATTAATATTAAACTCACTTTAGTTTTAGAATAAGTTTAAATATGTTTTTTTTTTAAATATCAAAACAGTATTTTCTTTTTACTTTACATTGACTTAAAATGTCAACAGTTCTTTTACAAAGTAAGATTGATAGTTTCATTACAGATAATGTTTTCATAAAAACATGCATTTTGAAAAAAAATGAAAAGTTTTCTGGTTCTTTGAGTTAACGTATATTTTACAATCCGCACACATACATCCGCCATTTTAAGCTTCTACTACCAAATTGCTACTTAATCGAATTACGGAAATGACGTCACACTGCCTTCCGTTTATGTCGCCTTAGTACCTTTAACGTGTCATTACTAAATAATGGGTTAGTAATGGCGAAAATATAGTGTATTATTTAGATTCCCATAGTTAGCAAGATTAAGCAATCGTTTTTTGAAACTTTGTCATTACGGCCTACTGCGTGACTGTGTAGTGCAAGTGGGAAGAAAGAAGTTAGTTATAAGTATTACTACGGCAATCGGTGTTTATGCAAGTAAAAAGTAAGTAGGTAGGTATAGTTTGTCTAACCTAAATGAGTTTGCTCTGTCTTCGTTCATGTCATTTATGCACTAGTTGGTCAACAGATCTGCTTGCCGTTTGGGATTCTGACAAGACAAACAATCATTCATTTAGTATCCCATAACACAAGTCTCGAACTTAATTTACTTACTCTGGGGCCAACTTAATATGTGTGTGTTTTCCCGTATATTTATTCACTGATTGTCAAAAAGGCGAAATATTAAATTAAATGGCCACGAAACGAGCATAAATGACACCAACTATTATCAGAGCAAGTTTTAGCCATTTAGGCTGGAAACACTTTCTTCTGTAGTGACTGTAACAATTTCTGATACTTTTTTCTCTTAGACCACGGCCTGTCAACGTCTTTCTAAGCATAACATGAATATTGTGTTACACTTAACTCTGTCTACCTCATAAGGTATAATTTGAAAGAATGTATGTCTACAAAACCTAGCATCAGTAATTTGTATATTGTTAGACTTTCATCAGCAATAAAGCTATTTCAAAACGATATTCTAAGCAATCTTCAATAAAACCTCCTTTTCATTATAAATCCCATCAAGCGCCATATAAAGGCTACGTTTATAGAGGAAATAGCATCTCGTAAAAAGTTACCAGGCGGCGGAACATCGCATAATCATCGGGGAGTTTTCCGCTCAGTTTCCCACTTTCATTTAGCTATAAAAATCCATAAAAAATGCATAAAATGCATCGCCTGAGATGAGCCGCAATTTGTAAGCATGCAACGTAATCATATGGTCGGTTTAATTACTGATGGTGAATAGATTTTCACTTGTAAATTGGATAGTTTATGTTACAATTTGCTATTGTTGCTAAACGGTTTAGCGTGCATCATATTAAAATTTATTAGATGATGTAAAGGCGGTTGAGAATTATGTATTGCGATTTGAGAGTAAACTTTATAATAATACAACGCGTAATGGTAGATTACATTCAATATGTATGTTTCCTTTAACATATTCAGCATTGTTTGTCAGGATCGTAGCAAGTGATGTAGGTCCACAGTCTCTGCCTACCGTCAGTCAAATTTTAGAGCACGTTAAATCCGTGATAACTTTCTAGAGCGACTTTTAGATAGCGTAGATCATAGATCGAAGCAAACAAGTACACAAAGTTAATATACCTACCTATTTCTACATACGATATTAGAGCCTATGTTTTAGAATGGAATCAAGTAACCTCTTTGATGCAATAAAGTGTTAAAAGCTATAATTTCTGTAATTTGTTAGTAGTAATTATAAACTGATAATGGTCATTTGAAAATTAATAGAAAAACACAGTTTTATAGTTCTTAATTAATGATAATCTCTAATGGAACTGGCTGTTTAGAATAAATACTTGAAAAACCATCGCGTATTTGCAACCAGTCAGCATTTTCCAGCCAGCATTGACGAAGTCCAAACTCAAACGTTTCCTTTCCTCTTTCTTTGCGGCTAAACGAAAATAAAAAATTAAGATTCCAATAGGCAGTTTATTTCTTAGAACACATAAGTAGATTATATAGCGTATGTGTACATAGCTAGGGCGTGGCTGCTATGAACAATGGACTATTTCTCTGGATTGCGGACGGAAGACAGTGCACAATGTGCTGCCTATGATATTATGGTAATTCGTTTTTTGTGACCCCATTCACTTTGACGCGAGGTGCTGTAGATTCACTATGACTGACATTCAATTAATTGCGATGAAGTCATGTCTGAAGACCTCTGACTAAGTGTTGTAAAAGTTGTCAGTTTAGATCAGGTCATCAACTCCCAAACCAACCAATGATCTTAATTTCAGTGATAATAATATTGCAAGAATTAATATTGTCGCTTATTAAAAGTACCCCCGATTTTTACGGGCTGTAAACTGTCGCTCATTTATTGAAATTGCCCGCGGTTTTCACGGGAATATTGTCGCTTATTGAAATTGCCCCCGGTTTTCATAGGAGTATAATAAAACTAATAAACTACATTTTTTGCAAGGCATCTAAGTCATTTGAGAGTGTAGAGTTGAGGACCCTGGGCCGGGAATAGTTTAAATAATTTAGTATCCATGGTGTAGTAGATAGGGTGTATTGTGTAGTAGACTGAACGGGCCAACGGTGTTCAATAAGGATTTTTAATTTTTCGCACGAGTGAGATATTTTTCGCGTCCCAGCCTACTGAACTTCTAAAGAGGTATGGTTAAAGTTCTTTTATGAATCTTCTCTTGAGATAATTAACTTGAGCTTAGATCATTTGATCAGTGATAAGTTAATAACACATCAGTATATGTGCCAGCAGCGACACGAACGGTAATCGATGGGGTAATTAAATCAAGGTTGCACCGCGTTGCATAACAGTTACGGTGACGATAACGGGAGGGCCAACGGTACGCTAGACAGTTTCGCTAGTTCGTGCTAAAATACCATTTGCGAGGTTTGCGACTACGAGTTTGAGTTTGGTTTTGAAGTGCTGTATTGATATGTGGACGAGATTTTTGATCTGACTAATCTCGAAAAATACTTCTTTTTTATGGTTTGGCAAAAATTTAAATAAATAAAAGAAAATACGTTTATTTTTATTTTATTTTACCCCTGTGGGAAACAGGCGTGATATTATGTATGTACGTATGTATTTAAGTTACAAGACCCCTCAAAAGACACATCAAAAATTAAGAAAAAAAAAAAAAATGTATACATACACATAATACAATAATTTAATTAAAATATTCTACCCCTACATCCAGCAGTGCTGCTTAAGTGTCTATTTAGCAATACTAGATGTAGGGACTCTTAGTTATTTATTTAATAAAAAACGACAAAATGCTTATATTAAAGACTTAACTAAACTTAAAACTAATCAACTTGAAATACATAAAATGATAATCTACCTTTTGTTTTTTTCTGTTTTTTAGTGTGTGTAAGTGGTCAACATGGGTGTGAGACTTTTTAAGCTGACATAGCTTGAAGACTGCCATACAATGATGACATCCGGGACCAACGGCACATACTTGCCTTCCAAAGCACGGAGGAGTTCGAGAATTTTTTATGCCACTTGCGGTCACCCATCCAAGTGCGAACTTTGCCTGGTGTCGCTCTACTTACGAAAGCTCTAGTAATGCACACTACCGCCGCCACCGAGCTCACCCTCGCTGAATAGCATTAGTAATCCGATAAGAAAAAAAAGCAACCAACCCTCTTGTCAGTTGTGGGGAGATCTTAAAATGTCACCTCATAATAAGGCTATGTTAGAACTTTTCAATTTATGTGCGGGAAATGGTTGAAAGATAAGCGGTGTAGGTATTTCATATGACGACGTTTGAAATATATATTATGTTGAATCACGATTAGGAAGAAAAATAGTCGATATATTCCTACTGAAGCAATATGCATGAATTTTCATCTAAACAAAAACAAACATTTCCGTGCACCGAATATTTGTATCTCCAGATAATGGATACAATTCATCTTCAGGAGTTTGTTCTTAAAAAATGTTTTTTCATGGCCTAGACCCTAATGAACTAGATCTTAAAATTAACAACAAGAAAGTTCATTCGAAGCCCGCAGTGTACATTAGCTGAAGATTCATTATGAACTTAAATAATAGCAAAAAACCGACAGTATATGATTTCACCGGCGATCGTGTGAGAACTGACCGCGTGGCCTCGATGTATAAGCTTTATTCATCTATATTAGTATAATATAATGGATGGATATAGATCTATTGTTGTGTGGACAATAAGAAATGATTGTAATATATTGTTTGTGAGATCTCCATAGAATTTGAATACATACATACTATCACGTCTTTATCCCTAATGGGGCAGACAGAGCATTTTGGGTCTTGCGGCTCTATGCAGAGCCTAGGGCCGCAAGACTCAAAAGCCACTTTTAGCGTCATAGAATTTGAATATCACAAAGAATGTTTGTGCACCAGGCTAATAAGGTATAGGAAAAATCCTCACATCTGTAACTTCCTCACTACACGTGTTTTGACAATATTTTGTGGTTACAATGCAATGCAAGGCAGCCATGCCGTATTTAAACAAAAAAAACAAATGCATTCCTTTTTCAAGTGAAAATACAAGAATGTAATAAGAAATGAAGAACAAATCTGAACCATCACGTACAACATCTAAATACATTTCCCAAATAAATAAAATGTTATTTAACAATTACGTCACGGCCCTGTATTGTGCAATTAGGCAACCGCCCAGGGCACCGATTCGGCACTTTCACCGTGACCGCCGCGGCCCGCAACAATGCCCCAAACAGCTGTAACGCGTAATTAAATTTATTTCGATTTGTTAGGGCCGTCTGTAATTGATGTCTTAATCGGCTAATAGAATCTTACCAATCGATTAAAACAATAACAACACTTTTTAAAATTTAATATCACCCTTGGAAGCAACCATAATAACAATAATTTTCAACAGTAAACAGTTCGTCGGCAACGATTTCTGTGTTATCAATCATTTTATGTTATATCAAAATTGACAGTTACAATATGTCCGGTATGATATTTTGAAATTTGATAATGATGATATTTTTGAGCTATTTCTGGAGGTGTTAAATATGGAATCGCCTTGCATACAGTAATGTCTGAAAGAAGCTACCACTCTTATTTGATTAGATGATTTCGAACCTGGGTACCTACTGAAGGTCTTCCATTTTCTACCAAATTTTAAGATACCTATATAATAAGCAAGATCCTCTTTCCTCAATACACGCACGCTACAAATACAGGATCGAAAGTTTGTCTAAGCGGGTTTTGATTACCATTCTAAAACTTTATGCCACTTTCTTAGAGCTAAGGTTTATTTGCCAAGCTAAGAGTAGAATCTGACATCAATATCAAACAGCTAGAACGTATCTTTCTGAGAATTTCCATAGATGTAGGAGGGACAATTCATACTTAGCACACAATCACATATCCTACAATTAAATTCTAACTATAAGCGTGAGAAACTATACGCCTTACTATATGTGTAGAGGATTCCTAATGCCAGGTTGCAAAAACTAATTGTTGGTTCTATTGTATGTGAAAAGGTACATACACCTCCGTGACGCAAAAACCATTGTCATATGTTATATTATTTGCATATTTTTACATATAATAATATGTTTAATGATTTTTATGGCGCAGAGTAATAAATATTCGATACGTATAAAAATTTCAGTAGTATAGAGTTTTAGGTACATAGCGAAAATTGGCGTAGGCGGAGCTTCTTATGAAAATAATCAGAACCCTGAAGCTTCTGTCTTTGGCAGGTCTTCATGTACCACTGCTGTTTGTTTTACAAAAATGTACATTAACTAGATTTTGTATCTTTTATCGGTTATATTTAGACGCCAACTTTCTAGTAGAGAATGCTTTTTAAGTCTATCTGTTGGCTTTTGGGTTATTATTTTGTAAATTACTTAATAAAGAAACAAGTAAGATACAAGAACATATTTATTTTCTAAACCGGAACAGAAGTCTACACTGGTCTACCATATGAAATACGCTAATTGTCTTCTATTTTTAACCGACATCCAAAAAAGAAAAAATCATTGAAATTTTATCAAAATAGTTTGTGTAGTTTGGGGGTGAAGTCGGTATTTAGTTTTAATAAGTTATTAATGTCAAATTTAAATCAAACTTTACAAATTAAAATTTCTCTTCGATATGAACGGTACTAAAATACCACATATACTATAGGCTAATTGAGTTTAATTCTTCATAACGGTACCAGAACAAGACGGGCACTGGCCATCGCTCACATGGAACAAAAAGTGAAGGCACTGAAATAACATATAGCGGTGCAAAACTGACAACAAATAAACCGGTCAAGTGCGAGTTTGTATAGTATATGAAGGAGTCCTTATCTCCATATAATGTTATAAAATTTTTATTTTTAGTATTTATTATTATAATCTGTCACAATACATAATCGTTGAAAATGTCAAGTATTTAGTCAATGCCATTATAAAGATCGAGTTAAAAACACTGAAAATACACTTTTCTTGTATAATGACCTTTACTTTTTTAACTTTATCTTATTTTTAATAGGTTGTTGTTATAGCGGCTATAGTAATACATAATCGGTGAAAAATTACAAGTGTCTAGCTATTACGGTTCACGAGATAGAGCCTTGTGCTTGTGACAAAAGGACAAACATGCTGAACCGGTTTTGCTACTTGCAATTTGTTTATTAAACGCCAAACTTTTGTTAAATGAGCAGAACAATGTAGTTTTAATCAAAACACTACCATTTAACTACAAAACATTTTGGCTACTAGCAACAATTCTTTTTCCTCAGTGCGAGAGGCAGCGGAATCTCAGTAATGCGTTGGCACTCTTTATGGTACGGAACCCTAAAAACTACACTTAGCCATAGGTTATTGCTAACGATAACTAATTATCGTTTGCAAAGTGGTACTGACAATGGGACGTTAAAAGCAGTGATGGTTTAAGTTTTTGTCTTCTAATGTCAGTGGTTTATTTCTGACAAAAACCGGTGACAAATACGTATGAAAATAATCATTTGTACTTTATCTCAAGGTTTTCAAACAAAGCTAGCTAGTATAGGAGGATATGATTTTTTAGATTTTTTACTCAAACAAGTACTTACTCGTATTTAAAAAGAATTGCTTATTTTGAATGATGAAGGTATCATCGTTTTCTTGTATTATAGATACACTATCACGTCTTTATTTCTAACGGGGTAGACCGAGTCCTAGACCCGAAAGATCTAAAGGCCATGTTTAGCGTAATGGTGGCCGCGAAGGAATTAAAATAATATTGAATTGCAAAAGAATTGTCTATTGACATGATTCAGATTCTCGGTCATTCCGTTGATCGATTTTTACGGTCTTTGCGGAAGAAAATCAGCTAGAAGTTATTATTATTTCATAGATAGGTTATAAATTTGTAAGCTAATTATTTGCAGATAATTAAAACCGGCCAAATGCGAGTCGGACTCGCGCCCGATGGGTTCCGTACCATTATCTATAAAAAAACACGCATGTACTTGTTGTATAGGAGCCCCACTTAAATATTTGTTGTCATAGCGGCAACAGAAATAAATCATTTCTGAAAATTTTAATTGTCTCTATCACAGCTTATGAGATACAGCCTGGTGATAGTTAGACAGATAGACGAACATTGGAGTCTTAGTTATAGGGTTGTTTTTACTCTTTGGGTACGGAACCCTAGAAAGGACAGAAATAATGAAATTTTATTTATAAATCCGACACATTCAATCAATCATTAAAAATAAACTTTTCAATAATTCACAATATTTTAATATCTAGTTATTCACATTTTTATGTTCACATGATTACAGCGCAAGTAATCTTATAAATAACAGCACCGAGATTCACCGCAACGATTCAGTAATTTTGTAAAATTGCCGAGAGAACTAGAAATATTACAAAATTCTGGCGGAACGGTTAGCGATGTGTCTTAGCTAAATTCAGGTCACTAGCACCGGAACTGTTAAAACTTGCCTCTTGGATTGCATTTTAACAATAAATACTTATCATTTGTTGTTTATTTTAAAAGTATTTAAGTACTTTCATAAATTTGCAAACAATAAATCGACACAAGGATCTTGATATGCGATTTAAAAATTAATATTTGTTCCTTACTTTTTAGATTTTATTTCCAACCATTATTCCTATACGTGATGCATGTTTGGTACTTTCAATGGTAATGCACAGCAACATTTAAATATCCGACCCACAATTGCCACTTCGCACTAAATCATTTAATAGAATTGAATAGAAAATAGTATATTATACCAATATTGTAATATAATATTGCCGCGTGTTTTTCGGCGGAGAAGAATAGAGCCAATCAAAATCCTCCCGTGGATGTCGTAGAAGGCGACTTAGGAAATACAAGCTAAACCAAGCTTATAAACATCAATGAGACCTCTCCAACCCGTTTTTCCAGCGTGGAAACTGTAGGCCTAGTCCTCTGGCTGCTCTGGCGAAGTATGGCTCTGGTAGTACAGAGAGGTTTATACTCCTACAGTGGAGACAAAAGACCTGATGATAATGATGATAATATAATATAATATTACTTCCCAAAAATATAGGGGTTTTGGAGCGAAGTTCCTTATCGCGCGTTGCGAAAGGAGGCTAGACGAAAAAATTAAGACCAAAAGTTGTAACGACACTTTTTGCTATAGTTGAAAGCCGTGTGGCATGCGCGTGTTTCTCTGTCTGTCTCTCTCTCTCTCCTAATTAATCGAAAGGAACTTCGTTCCAACCGGGTGTCCCTTGACACCTCTCAAGTTTTATTTCTTCTATGTGGCCTACTGTACAGGGATCTCACGTATAACTGCATTCTAGGATCTAGTTATTGACAAAAGGTTAATTATCTACCCTTAAACGAATCTATATATGGTACCAAATTGAGACAATTGTTACCATTTACTTAATACCTTATAGGGTGTAATGAACTATCAAGTACAATGTAACCTTTGAAGAATAGCTTCACCTGTAGGTGCATATTGCAATAATGGCGACCTTTCCGAATAGACGTTAAATGTCAAGTAAACCATCTTCCTGGCTGATTAATGAAATAAATTCCTTATTAGCTATTCAGTGAGGATGTATTGTGTGCCGTTTTATGTATACTAAAATTTAACTTATTAATGTATAGATTGCACTATTGTGACTTTGTTATATTGTTTTGACTGTGTCTATGATCGGTTATTTTGAAGTTTTATTTGTAGATAAGTTGCACTTATTTATTGCCACAATCGAAACAGGAAATATTTCATTAAAGATTCAGTATGTAGAACAGTTTTTTTACATTGTTTGTGACATAATAGGTTTTCCGTTGTTATCTACAGTTACTGTTGGGATATTTTTAAACCTTTATACATTAAAACAGGCAACCGCTATTAATTGTTCATTATTTATTTTTAACGTTATAATGTGACATTATCTTATCAGATGTCAAACACAACCCAACGATGCAATACTCTGTATGAATTTTAAAAATATCGTTGACTAAATGATCTAAGCGACAAGCTTATTTCAATTAAGCATGCCTCTAATTAATACTCCTGAGAACCTCTTCAGAACTCATGAAATCACGTTTCGCAGCAAAAAACAAACAATGTCAAAAGGCATGAAGACGAAAAGATCTAATCAATATTGCGTTTTTATTAACTTTGTGGGAACCTTATTAGAGCTTACTCTTTGAATGGTGCGCATATAAATTTGAATGAAATATTATTGTATTGTCATAATAATAACAATGCTTCTTCACGAGACCCACATTGTTTGAAGGTGAATGACGAAATGGAGCAAACCTCAATATTAGCAAAGATTTGTCCGACAATTAAAATGTAGTCAAGGTTTGAGAATACGGAGACGTGAGAGATTTTCATATAAACAAAGGACTGTCCACTGCCCTTATTTCAACATTATTACGTGACTTACAACGCTGCCTGTGTTTTCAAAGCATAATAGCTTATAGAAGTGTTGAACGTTAGAGCTGTTCCGCGTGGTGATGGCGACAGAGTATAATACATTTGTCCTTAGACCATTTTACCAACATTATGTCTCTACCCTTTTCGGATGTCGTAAATCGAGGTATACGGAAAGCAGCGCCCTCTATGCAAAGGCATTATATACCATCTACTGCGATCATTAATCTGCCAAACTCAATGAATAGACAACTTTCCAAAAGACGAAACATTAAAGAAATATGTTATGTGATCGTCTTTTAGAACAAGCAAACTAGTATCTTCCCTTAACTCATATGATTGAAATATTTTTGATTGTAATCATCATAGACCTAGATTTTTTAATGGTAATTAGATACGCAGTTTTTACCCTCAAGCTTTACCAAGTTCAAGTTTAGAGTTCTTTGAGTAGCTTAGTAAGGTGCCTTACTTAATTTAACAAGGTAATTACAAAGAGCCTTTATTCATTTAATTTTATAAAAATAATTTATCTATTGATTTAAATAATTAAAATCTAAATTAAACTAAACAAATAAACTTAAAAATAATAAAAAAAACCGTACAAAAAATTTAAAAAAGAGCCATTTGAAATATTTCGAAACGTTTCTTACTTACAATAAGTACTCGTATAGTAGCTCATATATCTTTGGTAAATGCTTTAGTGGAATTTAATATGGACGCGGATCGAATTTTAACACGCATATTACGCTGCATATCAAACATACTTCTGTGACAAAATGTATTCTTAAATGAACTATATTTCAATGTGGTAGAGTCCAAAGTTACTTTTAAAAAAATTACACGTTTAATGCATTACTTACGCTGTGATTGGAATGATAACGTTAAGTCTGTCGTATCTACATCTTGTGTGACATTAATATTATTACCTCCTGGTCATTGACTTCGATTTATTTTTCTTGTAACACTTTGATAAAAAAACAGCGGTCTCAACTAGTATCCTAGAAAGGGGTAAGAAATTCTACAAGTAGAACATAATTTTAAATTTAGCAAGATATTATAGCCTCTACCTAAGTACATGAACAAATACATCTTTATTATTTCCGAAGTTAACTAAGATATGACAGAGCCTGGTGTCACGAACACCAAATACGTATATTATGAAGCTATAAGTAACAATGGAAAAAGATAAGAAAAATTAAACGTGAAAACATATAAGGAGGTTAAGAACTTAGCGGAAGAAAGAGAGGCATGGATAGCACTCCACCGACAAGAGCTCTTAAATATAAGAAGAAGAAGTAGTAACAATGGAACTTAAAATAGTGAAGTTTGTTAATCCGACTTTTTTCGTTCGCAGGAAAAAAGCAGCTAGTACAAACTAGTTTATTATATTACAAATTTTTAATTGTATTATTTTATTGTTCTAGGCTTCCAACAATGACATAAGACCTTCGTCAAAATGGCGCTACGACTAAAGAAAGACATCAAGAAGGCGTCCTACTATGTGTGGTTCCTGGGGGCGCAGGAGTCCCGGGGGCTGCGGGGGGAGGAGTTCGCCCTCCCGGCCATCAGGATCCTGGAGGAGAGGGCCAGGGACTTGGAGCCTTTTAAAGTTACACTACAGGTAACTTAGGCTGTTTCTCTATATGTTCTTTCATCGTTATCATCATTTCAGCCACATAACGTCCACAGCTGAACATATGCTTTCTCCTAAGGATTTCCAATATAACCGATCTAGAGCGGCTTGCATTATTAATTATATAGCTTTTATTATTTGTTCTTTACCATCTTATAATCAGCCTATTGCAAGACTAAAGGAATGATTTTCCTACAAATGATGGTGTAGATTCGTTACTCAGAGAACGTTTCTTCCTGTGCCCTATGTTTGACCAAAGATTATGACCTAATAGTAACTAAAGCAAGACTTTCATCTTGAACTGTATTTTCGTGACCCTTTTTTACAATTATATAAAGTAGAAACCCCTTTACCAATTTAGATCATATTAAAATTAAAAATTAATTACCAGTATCAAAAAGAATAAAGGATTGCCATTAGCGTCCACTAGGTACATACCACTACATACATTAGCTATTCTATTGTTGGTTTTTTATTGAGTACTGTATGATGTCTATAGCGTTATTTCCTGACAGCCTCATCCTGCTTCAATCATTGACTCAATCCATCCATAGTGATATCTAATTATGTGTCTCCATAAAAGTAAGACGGGAATTTCGCAGTGAAAGTAATTTATGACGTTCTAACTGATTTATTCGGAGCTAAAATACTTACGTAAGTCAGACAGAGTAACGCCCATTTCCTGCTCGTGGTGTTAATTTCATTATTGACTTTGACATGAGAGGAAATTAGCCGTACATGAGATGGTGTTCTATACAAATAGTCGATTTGGCCTCTGACTTCGATTAAGTAATGGTTTATTACTTAATATTACATTACATACAATTACAGTAAAAATACTTAAAGATAGATATATAGATACAATTAAATGAATGTTTTGTACAGTTTTTATCCGGTATTAATACTATATAGTTTATTAAACACATATTTTTTTCTCTTGGTGTATTTTTGCTTGAGTAATACTAGCACTATTTTTATATGTACGTATACAATGTCCTTTTTAATTAAGTACAAAAAATTTAAGGGGTGATTCAGACCATCATTTTGAATAACTTTTTCCAATAAATGTATATCGAAATACGAGAAAAATTTTTTTAGGTTTTCATAGAAATCGAAGTAGTCACGTGATATCATTACTATGTAAAATGAAAATTATTTTTCGTATTTCGATATACATTTATTGGGAAAAGTTGTTCAAAATGATGGTCTGAATCACCCCTTAAAATATTTGTACTTAATTAAAAAGGACATTGTATATGTGTCGTTTTATTCTATTACAAAAATCCGTATTGTATCTGCAGCAGTTTCGAAACTGTTCCTGTTGCAACAAGCTTAGAACCCCGATTTAGTTTTGAAGATCCTTGAATATGGTTTTAAAGCTTAGTCTGATGCTTGCTCTAATGTTAAAGACTTTGTATTATTTTTTCTTATTCTAACCGCCTACGTACTTTGTAATTATCTTAATCCTCAAAGCAATTAAATCTCAGCTCATTCTGTTTCATATAAATAGGACGACAACAAAAGAAACCAATTTTACTGTCAGGTAATTACTGATAAGTAATATTTATCTAATGGAACTATAGGCGCAATTTATTTTTAAGTAAATAGGTACCTTGTAGACTAAGGAATAATAATATTTCCATTGTTCTGATATTCATATATACACATTCGAGTGGTCTCACAACTAAAACCGGAAAGCGAAGTATCCAAGGATGCAATAATCAACAATGAAAGAATCTTTTACTTTATGAACTACAATATTGTTTTTTTTAGTTGGTGTGACATATAGTATATTAACAATAGGGATGTGGCCTGGGTAAAAAAATTAGTAGTTTAGTCCATCAACTAGCTTTATCCAAAAATATGTTTCTTCGTTTAGCAAAGTAGTAAAAATAAACAAAGCTACATCGCATCGAAATTCCGGACTACGGGCGATTTTCGTCAGCTTCTGGTGAAAATCGTACCTGATCGTGACGTCACTTAAAATTTAAATACGCTTTACTTTCATAATTATTTGCTAATCAGAAAAAAGGAAAGTATACCATACTTTTTATAACGTACCTAATGAGCCAAAAAATTGTATTTCACATCCTTACTGCCATAAAAGATATCGCATTCAAATTTTGACACGTACGAGAAGACAAGACAAAACTAACATAATTTCTCCCACAGGTGTCCCACAAGGGCCTAAAGATAATCCAGAACGTGACGGCGAAGGGCAAGCAGCAGACGATCAAGCACTTCATCCCGCACGGCAGCATCACCAGCGCCGTGGTGCAGGGCGACGTGGTGGCGTGCGTGCTGCTGCTTTACAACCCGGTCACCGGCTGCCCGGTGCACGTCCATGCTTACAGGTTAGCTTTAACGCATTGTATATTTTGGTCAACTATGTAAAATATAGTGATAGAGATAAGAAAGAGCGGAGTAACCAGGCACAAACATATTTTTTGCTTAAAAGGAGGCTTCAGCAACAAAATATTGTGAACAATGTAGTTACCAAATAAACAAATTTTTATTTTTTATTATTTTATAGTTTTGAAGGTTCCGTACAGAAAGGAGGAGAGAAAAAATGTTAGGACACCTAATCCGACATGATGAATTTTTAAAATAAATATTGGAGGGATACCTAGAAGGAAAAAGAGGCAAAACAAGACCTAGAGATAGTTTTATAAAACAACTAAAATAGCAAATTAATGTTTCAACCTATAAGGATGTTAAGGAGTTTGGACAGAGAGAGATGGAAGGCATTGGTTGCTCCACAGGCAAGAGCTTAGCTCTTTAATAATAAGAACAAGAAGTAATACAGAAAGAGTAAAAAAAAACGGGACTCTTTAACTAAGACTTTGCTGACTGCCTGTCCGTCTGTCTGTCACCAGGCTGTATTTTATGAACCGTGATAGCTAGACAATTGAAATTTTCACAGACGATGTATTTCTGTCGCTGCTTTATCAACAAATACTAAAAACAGAATTGTTTTTTCTTATGTGTAAGTGGCCTATACTGTCGGCCTTCCGTCGATCCCGTCTGTCATACAATGATGACAGACGGGACCAACGGAATAAAATACAGCTAATGTTGATTTCTTATAAATCCCGGTCAGGGCAAGTTGAAAAATGACCTTTTTTAAACTGTCCTGGGTCTTGAATGTTTATCTATATATTTATTTGTTATAAAATATATTATCCCAGTTGGTATCCCATAACACAAGTCTCGAACTTACGTTGGGGCTAGCTCAATCAGTGTAATTTGTCCCTATGTATTTATTTAGTTAATAAATAACTAATTATTATTTATTTATTTATAAATAGTACTGAACCCTTCGTGCGCGTAACGCACTTGATCGTTTTTTCTACACCTTGAGGCAGCTGACATATGTATTATCTGCCTAGTTTTAACGTTTAAGTAGGCATCAAAACTATTAGTATGTAGCCGTTCAAAATGTCTTTAATAAGAACTAAAGAGATACCACTAAGAATCCACTTGACATTCGCGAGACCGGAATGTGCCTTGTCTAGCAACGGTAAACCTACCCAAAGACACGCGCGTAGTGGGTCAAGGTAGAGATGTTTCCTATAAATACCTACGGAGACATCTTCAATAAATTCGTTTAGGGCTGACTTTATGAACTATTGTTGTTTTGAGCTTATTTGCTAAGCAAAATAAAAACCCTCGAATATCTAGAATGCCATCTAGTGATGAGTAGTGGAACTACTTAATATTCGTAGCGCCATCTTTTTTTTTACAGGAAAGCCCTGACTTTCACCCTCAATAACTATTAAACGGCTGAATCGATTTTCATTAAACATAAGCAAGGAAATCTGCTTTCACGTAAAAAAAAAACGCATTGAAATCGGACTCTCCGTTCGAGTGCTACGATGCGACAGACAGACAGACAGGCGGACAGACGTAAGCGTCAAACTTATACACTTCTCTTTTTTGTCGGATGTCCAAAATACCAATTTTAGATAGTATCGACGTACGAGTGGTTCTACCGTTATGAGCGTCGGCATAATGTCGCGGGTCTGTTAGAGCCCTCAGGAAAATAATGAAATAATAGTTACTATGTATAATCCACCTATATCCAAAAGGCATGATTTCATCCATGTATAAACTAATTTGTAATTCGAAATAAAAATTTCAACAAAAATAGTACCATACAGCAAGACATGTTAATCTGTGATTTATAATACTTGACACTATTTACTATAAATTGTACCGGTTCAGGCGGCTTGCCTCATTTTGCAAATCTTAACACTATTTTGCCCACAAATAAGCTCACAAATATTTACGAACGCTTGTATATTGATCAACTTAATATGCGCTAGTTTTAATAAGTAGGTTGACGATTTTAGATATAAATCTAAACTTTATAGTAAGAACAGTAGAGTACAAAATCGTTAATTTGATTCGTGTAAATGAAATAGCTAGAGATCATGCAGCAGATTGCTAAATTCAAGTTGAACTACTTCAGCCGGCGATTGAAGATTCCTTGCGCAAACATAGGCGAGTCGGTGACGCTCAGTTAGCAGTCAAGTGCTAGAAAAAACACATTTGACATTTTATACGTGTACTGCGACCTTTGTGCATCGAAAATGTCAAGCTTATTTGAGTTCTGGCGTCATCATCAGGTCTTTTTGTCTCCACTGCAGGAGCACGACCCTCTCTGTACTACTGAGCCATACTTGGCCAGAGCAGCCAGAGGATTTGGCCTACACTCTCCATTTTTGGACTACAGGTCTCATTGATGATAAGCTTTGTTTAGCTTGTATTTCCTAAGTCCACGGGAGGACTTGGAGTGGCCCTATTCTACTCTGCCGGATACCACACGATGAGTTCTGACTTCACAGAAATTAAATTATAATTTAGTAAAACATTACGGCTAAATAAATTTTAGGTTTTGAAGGAATGGAAGTTGGCGTGGAATAAATTGAAGACATTGAAATTTCCATCAACAAAGCCAGATACTATAAAATAAAAATAACAATGGGCATACATTCAGAGACTGAAGTGTCCCGGAAAGGAATAAATAAAGTTCTCAGACGTAATATCGTCGTGATTTGGAATAAATTCAGCAGACAACAGAAAGGGCTTAGCTTAACCTTTGAGCAGTCTGTCGCAACTTCAAAGTGGTGCCAAGATGCATCCTCGCATGTCGTAATAGCTCGTAAGGCTTGAGTAAATCGAGGCGGGCCGTAACGAGTCGGGTCTCAGGGTACAAATCCGCTTATGACCCGTACGAATGCAAATTCTAATTTAAGCTCACTGTCCTAATTTAAAGATTGTAGGTATATATAACTCATGTTTCTTTAGAGAATGCATTATTTTGAGAAATAGATTATCTTTAACCACAAATAACTTCCAAGTCATAAAAAAAAAAAATACAAAATTAAATATTTTAGCATTACTAATAATATCAGCCATCATCGCACCTCATGGACTAACATTCCTAGCTCTTAAAGACAAGTGACAGTATGCTCGTAGGCCGGTGGTGCCTAAACGAATGGTTTTTTGCTGGGAAAAACAATTCGTTTAAGTAACTTCGTGTTACAAAAAATTGCCACTTCTGTATCGCGGGCATATTGTAGCTCGTCTCAAATACGTAGTACACATTTTACACTCTGGTGCGATCTGCTTCAATATGCTCATTCCTTAATTTTACCGTTCTTTAAACAATTGAATCCCTCAATTATTTCAATTCCTTATTGCAGATTTGATTGCAATTTGTTTTGCAAATATCCAGGATTCTAATATTATTGCTTCTTGCATAAATCGATTTCCGTGAATTCCGTCGAAGAATAGGAAATGTTAAAACAGTTATCTTTTATGTAACAGAGAAAATTAATAAAATAATAATTGTTGGTATTTTGAATAATTCGTTGATATTTGCATATTGAAGAATATTTTTAGTCACGATTCGTTCGAAGAATTAACTTGATGATGCATTTATTAATAATAATTATGATCATAAATTATTATATTACTTTAATTTTAGACGTTTCGTTAAAATTTACTAACAAATAACAGCGATATTTACACACAGACGTTAATCCGTATCGGAATACAAATATTTTTTGAGATATTTGCTTCTATAATACTTGATAGCTTTAATAAAGGATAAATTTTATCAATTTAAAGACTTAAATTAATGTGTGACTATTTTCTTCGTAATATGAATTAGGACATCAACGAGCCCTTGGAATATTAAATATATATCTATATTTTTTTTATTATAGCCTAATTAAACTTCAAGTAACATCATCGTCATTATCATATCAGCCACAGGAAGTCCACTGCTGGACATAGGATATGATCAGAATGCATAATTTATTATCACTTCAAATGTCGATACATAAGTAAGATAATAATTAAACAATCAACTTGGCTCATAATCATGCTTTCGTTGACAAGTGAATTACAAATCGTATGTGTGTATATTAAACTTAACTAGAAATTACGTGAAAGACCTATTAATATGTAGCCACTTTGTGTATGAAAGTAGACTTTCTTGAATTTATCCATTTTATTTGGTTTATAGTTGCATCCTACTTTCTATATAAAAATTCTTGCCAAAAATTTGTTTTTTCTTTTCTTTTTAAGTCAAAATGATATAGACGTAACGCAATAAATATTTCATAGTACAAGCCTATAGCAAGCAACAAACCTTCTAGTTGGTTAGTATTTAGACCTTAATTTTTATAAGGTCTATCAAAATATACTGAAACAATTTTTCAGTATGTGATAGTGAACAACTTTCCTCAAAGAATATATATCTAATATGAAAAATATTTTTTGATTTACCGTACAAACTCGGATCAGCTGATCGGTCAACTTGCATGGGAGGCCGAAAATTACTTTTCATATTTCAATACGTATTCCTTAGGGAAAGTTGTTCAGTATAGTGGAATGAATCCACCCTTAAAATCGTTTCAGTATATTTTGTTAGACATTATATATGCAAATAGCAAATAAAAGAAAATCTAAGACGAAGAAAAGTGAGTATAAAAGTTATAAAAATCTAATCATATAGTTTATAACTAGAAATGTGATTTCTCATTCACGTCTCAAATTATACAGCGCGGGTTATGAGTGCAGAGTATCCAGTTGTAAACCCGAGATTGCAAATGAAATGGCTCCCAGTTCCACGTTTAATGGACGCAAAAAGGCTTGGCCAGTGTTTTTCAACTTGTGGGCTGAAACCGGGACTCCCCATGGAGTGTCTAAATATGTGTGCCTGAATAAAACAAATAAATAAATAGATAAAGATAAATTATTCTCACTGAACTAGCCCCCAAATTAAGTTTTAAAATTGTGTTATGAGATATAAGAGAAAACCTAAGAATATCTGTCTGCCACATTAGAAATAAAGACGTTATTGTATGCATAGATAAACATTCAAGGCCCAGGACACACTTTTGAAGGCCATTTTCCAACTTGCCCTCGGGTATCGAACCCAGAACCTCCGAGAGGCGGACTAGCGTGGTTATGGTTACCAATATTTCGTATCGTCTTATTTTAGAAGCGACTCTTGCATTTTATCGGCTGTGGCAGCGGAAGCACCGTAAATGTATTTAAATAGGGGTAATTTTTATTTCCACAACCTTTGGTCTCGTTTTTATATTCATACAGCATGATACAAATAGGTTATTTTGGCAGGATCCGAGAACCACTGGAGTAATTTATATATTGAGTAAAAACTATATACTCGCGCAAGAGGAGATTTATTGTTTATAACCATAAAAGGGTCCAGTTGAAAACCACTGGACTAAGGGAACCAGCACGGCAGTTAGAAGCGATAACCCGGACTCCAGCCAGTAGCCATCTCCATTAGCTAGTTTATGATAGGACCTGCCCGTTTATGGAAACCTGGTACTTTGATTAACTTGGAAACCGGCTGCACTCGGAATTCTAGAATAACTATGTAATTATCCTATGTATGGATGTTTAACCTCCTATTTTAAAGATCATTTTGTCGGTGAATCGTTCTGATTAAACTGAATACTTATCAATTAGTTTTAATTAACCAGTAGCTCGATGGAAGTACGTATTTCTAGCACTTTCGCAAGTAACCCCAGGCGTGATTGTTCCTTGGGTGACCACAAGTGGCTTAAAAATAAACTCGAGCTCCTCCTTGCTAGGCACGTTAGTCTGTTAATCCTGGCTGGCTGCCAGGATTATATTATATATGTATATGGCCGGGTTCTAGCTATGTCAAATACCTTTTAACCAATTAAGCAACTTGAAAAATCTAAGACTTGTGTTGGTCACCCACAACAATAACCGAATAAAAAAACTAAACATAAAGTTTTACGAACGTATATAAATACCCTGACACATATTTTATTATAAAGGAATAACCAGCAAAAACCACATATAAAATGAAAGATTAAGTCTTGATATTTATGAAAATTCCTGAGTTAAAGAAAAGCAGCTAGTCGATTATATGTTAATGTATATCCTTTACGCTTATTTTAGCAAGGAATCCAATATAAATCTAGACAAGCTGATTTAAACTTTTGATTTTATATTCAAACAAAGTTTATTCACATTCATCGCATCTGAATCGAGGATATACTTTCTAATGTTTGTAAATTCACTTTTCTTCGTTTACTGGCCCAAAGGTGAGTATTCTGACCTCGCCAACAAAGCCTTAGAAAATATTTCTTAGGAGAGTGACTCACATTGTTCATTGACTGTCAAAAATATGCTAAATATTTTTATGTTTTGCTATCGTTCAGCCAATTAGTGATGGATACTTTTTAGATATCGGCAGGTTTTTTATGTTTGTTTTAGGACAGTAGATAGATAGTTGTAAAAACAGCATAGCTTTCACCAGTATCAACAATCAAAGAAAAAATGGGTTGGTAACAATGCGGTACGTTTGGGTGCTAAAATCGGTTGAATGGGCTCCTAACAAACCATGAAGTGAAAATTACGTATATAAAAAACAAGGCTGTTTTTCTAAAGATAAAATACTTAATCTTTATTGCATACAACTAACCAAATGAGACAAATACGTATGGATATAATACATTTATACATTATCATATATATATATATATATGTTACCGGAAATGTGTGTAATCCGTCATTGTATACAATTCCTAGGAAATGTATATAATTCCTAAAACCGCCCGGAAATGTGTGAATTTATTTATATTAGACACATTTCCTAAGTAATATATACATTTGCTAAGTAGCTGCCGGAAATGTCATAAACGCTCTATCAAATTGGTACCAAGAACGTTATCATCATAACAGAACCTACCCTACACTCCGCGGCAAAGTTGTTTTTGTGTATGTATTAGTTTCGCCCCAAGCTAGAGTCGCTCGCTCGCGCGTGTTTTGGTCACAGAAAACCTAACCTACACTCTGTGGCAAAGATTTTTTTGTATCTGTGTTATTTTCGCCCTAAGCTTAAGTCACTCGCTCCTGTTTAACTCATTTTATTCGTAGAAAGCATTCGTTATAAACATTTCCTAATACAATTTTGGAAATGTATACAATTCCTAGTAAATTTATAAATTTCCTAGAATATGTGTGAATTACATAATCTTTGAAACAATATTTAATACATTTCCTTATTAGCTTCGGAATTGTATACATATCCTAGGTATTGTAAACAATTCCTAAGTTTTATACATTTCCGTTAACATATACATATCTCCATACGTATTAGTGGCCTTATAACACAGCAATCTCTTCTAGGTAATCTAAGGGTAGCTGTGCTGTGGATATAAAAAAGATTATTTTAAAATAGCGCCAATTAAAGAAATTATTATAAAATTTCTGTATTAGTCCATCTGGATTGAAAAAAATAACTAAGTTAAGATTTTTTTTTTCAGATCCTCCAAGATTTAATAATTATTTTTGAATGTTTTATTGTATTCCTAAGGTATGTACAAAAAGTGACAGCGGCACCTGATCACGTCATGCTCTATCGCAGCCTTGACTTTAAAATGTCAGCATTCCTCGGTTGCCTGGCCCGGAGCGCGCATCTGCATTTTAGTCACTCGATGTCTCTCACAGACTCACAGGCATATTTCAATTTATTTGTAACTTTGTCGTCGAACGAAGACAATTCCCTTTTCGCGCTATGATTAGATTTTTTACAATTTGTAATGCTTTATACCGAGATGGTTTTAACTTATGAGAACAGGGCGAGACTTAAGCCTTATATCACGTTATGATGAACGAACGTTCGTTGTTATGAAGACTGTTAAATTGCTCAGTTTGTATTGTGTTTCCTTTATTATATACCGTCCAACAAAATATACTGAGACTATTTTAACAGTGAATTCCAGAAATGTATATCGTAATATGAAATATAATTTTTGACTTTCCATACAAACTTGGGTCAGCTGATCGGTCAACTTTTATGGGAGGCCAAAAATTACTTGGGGAATGTTGTTCAGTGTTATGAATTGAATGCCATTAAAATAGTTCCAGTACTTATATTTTGTAAGACCTTATATACTTGGTATCGTGAAAATTTAATTATAAGGTTAATTGATATTTTGCTATTTCCGATCACATCAAACACAAATTCTTTGAGGTATTAATGATATTATTAAGACTAGAGGATACACAAAATCTGTATTAACAAATAAGCGACTCAATACTCAATATTTTATTGTAAACCATATAAAGTAAATAAGATGTTAACAATACAATGTTTGAGATCACTTATGGACACTATCGGGCTCAGCAATTTGGTTAGATAAGATAAAAGGAGGTCGCACTTAAACGTAAATAAAAATAAGGATAGTGCTACGACTTTATCCTGCTGTTACTATATTATCCAAGAACTAGGGTTCATTTACTTAGGTAGTATCGGGAGGTACATAATAAGCGTCATGTTCTAGTGAGCCAGTACTGCTGGCCGTTCTATAATAACTGATAATAACCCGACACGTGCTAAAATTGCAGCTAAATACCATCTCTAGTGCGGTAATTTTCTCGAGGGAGCTCATAATTCATGTAATTTGACATTGAAGAATGTTGTATGTGTCACGTCTGGTTTGTGACATGCATACTTGCATGTTTATTGCTATATTTAGCGTGTTCTACATCGACGTGACACTACATAACGGTAGTTAGGAAAGGTCATTCTTATTTCTATTGTTTCGTTAGCTGAAATTTTTAATCAGGGTAGATGGCTGGGTCAAAAATCAATTATTTGGTACTGTTTATAAAGTAAAACGTCTTACATTAGTGTAATTTTTAATTGGTCATTTCCATTTTCAACATGATTTTTTATTTATTAAAGCAGAAAAACAGATATTAAGAGCACTTTTTGACTTCAAAAAAGCATGACGTCACACTTTCGTATTTCATACAAATTCCATATAGAAAATGTTTGTTTTGACGTTTAGAAAAAATCATCTTTAAAGTTCGTCGCTCTTTTTCGCGTCCCTCTGCAGCCGGTAAGTATATTCCTGCATGTGTCCTAAATCAAACTGATCCGAGGCTGAATAATCAATATTAACAACTTTTACTTTGTTTTGTTGTCTTGTCTTTACTATTCCCTTCTCAACGAAATATACTTGTGCTGTAAAATGCACCAAAATGAGTTTTCTTTTAACTAGACACTTTTCTTGAAAATATCATCACTATAGTAAATTAAAAACTTCAACTAGCCTTCATCATCATCATATGAGCCACAGGAAGTCCACTGGAAGTCCGCTGGACATAGGCCTTCCCCAAGGATTTCCAAAACGACCGATCGGAAGCGCCCTGCATCCAGCGCCTTCCTGCAACATTGCGCAGGTCGTCTGGCCATAAAACTAGCCTTAACATAAAAGTATTCTTAATCACGATACCGATTATGATAGCCAATACTGCCAATGCCAATAGCCAAGTATCTGGTAAGCTCATACTGAAACAAACTTTTGGCCACTGATGTGAAAACCACGCAATCCTCCTTGCAAATATCGTGGGCCGTAGAAATTATACGGTTGCATCTCAAATCTCAAACCTCATTAAACATTAAGAAATATGAAACAAGTCCACAAACAATGATCTAGAGCGGGCATTATCATAACAATAACAGTGTTATTTTCAACGCGTTATGTCGTTACGTAACTGTATGTAAATAACGTTTTATGGTAATCATCTGATCCGCCCATGTGTGAACAGGCCCTAGGAATTGCATCACGTCCGTCAGAAGTCGTTTGAATTTAGAATCGTATTGATGTCAAGAATAAAGACACGAGAAGCCGAGTTGATATTTTTATGTTTCTTTGAAATTATAAAAATTAATGATAATTTATCTAAATTCGCTCTTAGATTTAATTATGCATTAAATTGGTTTAGGTTATTAGCTATCACAAAATAAAAAATATTTGGGAAAATATGATACTTGGCCTCAGTTGTTAAATAAAAAGCTTGCAAAACTTTTATTTTAGCGCCATCTGAGCCATTATCACGTTTTTATCCCTAACAAGGGAGATGGAGCACAATATAATTTGTACAAGTTATATTGATACATGTCAATAAATTTTATTCCATTAATGTCTATAACAGTTTATCAGTGACATTGAAGGAAGGTCAGTACATAGTCAGTTTGATTAATAATGCACGCAGCGACCTGTGCAATTCACCTACATTCCAGCCAAGCCCTTTCCGAAAAACATACTAGATATTTACTCAGTACATCACTACAATCTACAAGCTAGCTAAGTGTACTTTAATTTGAATTGACACTCGAGGTCGTGTCAATAATCGCTCAACTTTGACATTAGCTAACAATGGTTGGAACGCGGGCTGTATCGTATCGCGTTACGTACGTGTCTTGTCACTGTCACTGTACTCTATTTAGTAATAGGTATATCGATACGTTCCAAAAGTTAATGGCACAACACGCGCGACATTGAATGACAAGTTTTCATAATGCTATTTGGTAATAAATGCTATGTTGTTATAGGTCGATGGCGTTCTCAATGATAAACACTTTTTATGGCTGCATTTAATTTTTTTTAGAATATATTACAATTGGTATAAATTATTTTGGACTTCAATCTGTTTTAGGAAGCATTGATGTGACCTTTCGGCATCAAATACGTTAGTTAATAAAATTTAACCTTTACTAAAAATGTTTAGTACCAGAAACTATAAAGAATAACTGTAGTGAATAAAAAATAAACTATGAAGAATAGAATTTAATATTACCAGAAACTGTAAAGTAATAGGCATGACGAATGGAAAAATAGTTTTGGCCCACCGGTTATATTATATACCTACATATAAAAAAATGTACTCGTATTTTTTCTTTACTCTGAGAAACAAAAAAATTACATAGATACAGTGCATTTAAATATCGCATGACGTCACACACGATTTTTACTTAGCAGTGACGTCGCAAGCCCCCGACTCCGGAACTTTGATGCTTCGTATCTTTGTGTATTTTCACTTTTTTGGTAATCTGAAAAATATGGGTCCATTATTTTTAGATAATCTAAAAGGCGGAATAATCACATATTTACGTAAGGGAGGCCCGCAGCGTTACAAATAGTAGTGAAATTGAGATTTCCTTCAGATTTTTTACATCAAGTTACACGATATATTATGATAATCTATATTCAAACCAGCGTTTCAAAACTTTCTCATAAAGTGTAATTATTACTCTTGCGTAATTTCCTTATTCTAACAAATTATTGACAAAGGATTACATATCATACTTACTTTATAAAGTAACCGTTTCTTCAACAGATGCGACTCCGACCACACAGCCGAGATGCTCTACACCCACTTACAAGCCCTCATAGACCGTCCGGAGAACCAGAAGAAATTCGCAGACATAGAGCGGAAGCTACAAATGAGGGGAGCACTACCTTCCACCAAGAAACCCCCAGATTCCTCCCTAGGGAGTGAGGTTTCTAGGGAGTCGGACTCAGGGAGCAACGAGGAACGCTGCGTCGCCAACTTGTATGACAGCCTAGCTGCAGAGTTGAAACAGAAATTGTCTACAGGTAAAAAAGGACTAGGTCAGTGGTACTTTCGATTTTCGTAGGTAGATCGCTTCCACGCAAGTTATATGTGCACTTTGTGGTATGGGTATGTTTTTGTTTTTTATTAATTATTTCTTAAGTACAAGTATTAAGAGAAGATATAAATTAAAACCTAATAAGCATAAGTGGTATTTTTGATAATCAAAAGCATGCTTTAAATCCCTTATTGACACCTTATTTTATTTATATAAGATGCTTTTACGTATATAAGTACTTATTAATGGTGAATTAAGATATGTGTTTCAGTTTTGTAACACCTTATCGTTTAATTAGCATCACCACGGTTTTCGAAACGACATTACAGAATCATGTAAGACTTTAACCAACTTGTTACTATTCTCCACAAACACAACAAGAACTGAGTACTACGTGACTAATTTATCAATCGCTCCTGCTTCCTGCCATCAGATCTAGACGATTTTGGTCGCATACATTAACCCTACCGCCTTATTCCAGGCAAGAGTCCCATCTTACTCCCGCCCCGGGACTACGACACGGTGCACAGGCAGAAGGGCAACCTCAGCAACATCGACACCCGCCGCTGCCTGAACCAGAACATCGTGGGGGTGAACGCGCGGCGCAAGCTGGAGTCTTCTGGAGGTAGCTCCGGTATCGGCAGCGATCTGGCGCCGTCGCCAGAGAGGAACGAGTACACCAGGCAGCACGACAACCACAGCACTAGCGGTAATCTCTTTATAACTTTATTAATCTCACGTAAAGCTGTTGGTCCCGGCTGTCATCATTGTATGGCAGTCGTCAAGCTATATGAGATGCCTTAAGGCAGCTTGAAAAATCTGACATTAGTGTGGGCCACTTACAAACAAATAACGTATTAACAATTATCATCATCTTTGAACTTGCCTCGTCTTAATAAAACGATTTAAAGTTCGGTAGCTTATACGCTATATGGGTACACAATTCCATTTTCATGATGCACTAAGCATAAAGCTAGGAAATACTAATGAAACCTTAGTGATAAACAATAATGGCCAACACTCAACAGTCTAGGAAAACATTAAGATTTTAATATTATCATCATCAAAGATTTTCTCAGTTTTGTACATTATCGTAAATCAAAATAAGTGGGTGCGTGAGTGACACATTAGTAGTTTCTGTGGTCAATGCTCATTTTGACGAGCATGCCCATTTATCACAAATAACGCGCTTATAAAAATATGTTGTGAAAACAACGTTGTGCAAGATAGTAACAGGGAAGTATTGACGAGAAATGCAAGTGGCAACTTACATAATTGTTATTATTTGGTACAATCTATCAGCTTTTTTAAGGCTTTTTCCTATTTTTAAAGATTTCAAATTCTTTTATTTTTAATTTTTAAACTTTCTTGGGGGATGTCTATGACCAGCAGTGGACTCCCTGATATGTTATGATAACAATGACGTTTAAAAAACGTTGTTTTTTCCTCGTCCTGTCCACGATTAACCTGTAATTTGCTATGCTTTTGTTTAACCTATCTTAAATGACACACACACAAGGCGCATTTGCTAATACCTGAAAAACAACTGCGCCACAGATGCCATATGCACATGAATTTCTCTTTCTGGAAAACAAGTTTTCCAGAAAGAGAAATAGGCGTAGGCTAAAGATCCACAACTTTAGCCTACGCCGAAGAAAATTCCTCTGAAAACGTATCTTTACGATTGCCGTTTTATTTCTAAAATGTAAGGAAAAATTCCCTTGGATATTTTAAGATGTTAAGAGCTGGCCTTGGCCAGCGTATTTCATCTTTAAGTTGTCAAAACTTCATATTCACATAAATTACCTTAAATCCCCACTGCACCACAGTCATTAATTTAATACTCTCAAACAATAATTAACTCATCAACTCTAAATCAACGAGTCAACTTAAAATCGGCTTTTTGTAACGCTCGAGTCTATTAGTGGAATTGCAGTCGTTCTGAGATAGTTGCGCAAAGCCATTGTTTTTGCCGCGAATGGGTTAATGTCTCGATTTAGTTAACTACTGTTACTAAATATCGCTAATTGAAGCCCATTCAATTTGTTTTTCCAATGAGACTTCTTTTGAGTATTACAGAAGCCATTAAGGATACTAATTTGCATCATAATCTATTTGCCAGTATGCGTACGTTTAATATTCAAAATTGTTTGTGCCTACCCATTAAAGATATGTTTTTATCCATGACATCACCACTAAACTGAAGTAGGCACTAATTTAAGTAATCATCATCATCATCATGTCTTTTTAGGGTTCCGTAGTAAACAAGGAACCCTTATAGTTTCGCCATGTCTGTCTGTCTGTCTGTCTGTCTGTCCGACCGCGGTCCTACTCAGAAACTATAAGTACTATGCTGTAATTTGGCATGAATATGTATATTAATCATGGCAAAAAAGTCGTAAAATAAAATCTGGAACAATAATTTTTTAAGCTATTGCATAGCTTCTATCGCGGGCCTTGAGCGCGGGGACCAAATCCAGAAATTCCGTAACGAAAAAACCTCACGCTCCCCACTCCGCCTACCATGTAGGTTGCCGCTTCGTCTCCGTCGTCCGTTTGCGACGTTGCCGTCCTTCCTTGTTTGCAATAGCTTTACCGCGGCAGTCCCCGAGTGCCACACGTCTTTTTTTTTAGGTTAGTTGCCATACAAGTAAATAGGTAGTCAATATTTTTTTTTCGACAAATACATTGTGTGGGGTGTCGTTGAATAGGTTTTTCAAAAACACTGTGAGCTTCTTAACCATTTTTCGATTAAGGGATCCGTTTCTGAAATATTTTGGAATAATACTATAAATATTTGGTATATTGTTAAAGTGCAAATTTTTGTTGGAGGCAAGTGTCCCCCCCTCTATCTGCTAAACGGTTATATATGGCCACGTGAAAAAATTCACAGCTATAGTATATATAATGTAGTTTAAAGGAAAACTATCAGAGCTAAGTAGGGTATTCAAATTAAAAAGTTATAGGCGATCAACTTATAAAATGTGCTCTGAAAAAGTAATTTCATACAAATTCAAAAATTCAATAGATATTTCGTTTTAAAACGTTTAAAGTGGCATAAACTCAAAGTTGGCATTCGGAACTACGGAACCCTACACTGCGCATGGCCCGACACGCACTGGCCAATTATTTATTTGGTCGCCACTGCAGGAGCACGACCCTCTCTTCACTACCAGAACCGTACTTGGCCAAAGCAGCTAGAGGATTTGACCTACAACCTATTGAAGTAATATAATAATATATTTAATTTAATTATAAAAGCAAATAAATAAATTTTGTTTGTTATTACACTTTAGAATTGCTTCTTCTTCTTATCGTGTGTGTTAGTGACTAACACTAGTATCAGAGTTTTTATACCGCCTAAAAGGCCTCTGACATGGTTTTAGGTTACGACCAATGTTGAAGACAGTGACCGGGACCGACGGCTTAACGTGCCCTCCAAAGCACTATTCATCTTACTTATCGGACAATTAGGTGATCAGCCTACAATGTCCTCACCAAACTAGGACAACAACACAAAGTCGTTGCCCCCGCCGGGAATCGAACCCGCGACCTCCGGATATGAGCCTCTAAACGCTCTAACCACTACACTACGGAGGCAGTTGGTTTGTTTAGAATTGCTAACCAGAATGTTTGTAAAATTTGATATAGGTATACACGTTAGTAAAAGCATTCATCATTTTATAATATAATATTATTAATACATTTATATTTTTGACGTAACAATAGGTACTTCTACGTACAAATCTATGCTCCATATATGGTAATGCATAAACCTCCCTCACTAATAAAACTAGTTAGAATAGAAGAATAAATTATTTACTGACAGGCAAATAAAAGAGAGGCTTTTCTAGCAGGAATCTGATCGCAAATCCATACCTAACTTTATAAGTATCTAACTCTTAACTGCTGCGATTTTTAGAACCTGTATATTTTGAATCGGATCCCTTCTACCTATACATAAAAATCCCTAATACAAAACAAAAAACAATCTCATTCATAATATTTTCCCATGCCTACTCGTACCTTTAGTCATACAAATTACCTGATCGTGACTATTCAAAATTCATTTTCGTATTTCCTGTACAAGAATATTGTTGATATTATCATCAAAGCTAGTTATTTAAATCATAGACAAATTACAAATCGATTACAAGATGAGTTCACGACTTGAAGCAAAAACCCTTTTTATGCTATTCGACAGGCTTAATTTTATGACAAAAACAAATACCTAATTTGGTTGGCATTCAGAATGTGCCGTATACAGGCTGATTGGTAAATCACGTTACATATTGAAAGGGGCACTCAGTACTTGATTCTCGTTACAAAAATATAGGTTAAAAGTTGACTAAATTATCCAATAAAAACAAGAAGTGTGGACACTCGCGCTGCGCGCGATGATAAGCCCTTTAGCAATGAGCACATTTAGGTAGGTAAGTACATGGTAAGTACCAAACGCGCAGTTTTCAAACATTCTAAGACCGCGCACTAATTTGATATATGTTTCTTTACCTTCATACCAGCTTACCGTATTTATGAGTACAAAAAAACACATTCTGTAATCTCAGTTAGAGACGTAAATAGAAACTGAAAAGTCATGTTTATTAACAATCGACTCGTTAGATTTATATTTTGTCTATTTACCGTACTACGTGTTTCATCTTTTCAATATTTCTTTGACACACCGAACCTTATTATGGAATAATTTCTTGTGATTATCATGCCTTAGTAACTAAAAATGAAGTTTCATCGGCTGTGAAATAAGTCTCTGTTTTTTTTACGTACAACCTCGGAACTTTGATAGGGTGGGTCGTTTTTAGGCCAAATCAAATAGCCATGGATTAAAAAACAAAGAACGCATGTTGTGTCCTTGTATCCCACTGCTAAGCATAGGCTTCCCCTCTAGTCCACTGCTCTATCCTAAATAAAATGAATACAATATAAGAATTTATAAAAATATCTGATCGCCGTGCTGAAGACTGGTGGATGGCGTCATTCATGATCGTGACCCAACCAGTTTGCATCATTTAGCGTCATTGGATAAGTATCACAGTGGTTACTTATTTTGTTTAGATATTTACGACCTTTTTCAAATGTTATTATTCAATAAATTAATTTGAACCTATCCTTGAAGTCCGCAGTAAAAAAATACCATACGAGCCATGTGCCTCTTTCAAAACAAGTAAAGATACAAGTTTATGTACCTACTTAATTGGTAACTCACGCCATTATGTCCACAGGTCACGATTGACAAGCATTTGAAGACATGACCTATTTACAAACAAAGTCGGTTTACTGTTTTTTGTTCAAATTACTTGCGTTGTATTATATTAGGTAAATTTATAATTTTTGTTTAATATTTTAATAGGCCATATTCTATTTCAATCCACCCCTCCTTCTGTCCTTCTTAAAACAGGAGTCTTGTGACCTTTAAGCAGCTTGAAAATCTGACACCAGTGTTGGTCACATACTCGACACAAAATAAACATCAACATTGCTTCATTGTACAGTTAGTCAAACAATAATGCTTAGTTTTGGAACGAATGTTGAATTCTTTAAACCAAGTGTAATACATCTAAGAAACTGATTTACCCTTCAAAAAGTAAGTTCGTATAGGTTGTGAGTAACCAGTCCAAAAAATGCCTCAAGCAAATATATTTCCATTCAGAAATTACTAGACACTTTGATTCTGATGGATTACACTCAACTGTCTAATTTCAAAACAATTTAAACGAACCATATCACGTCGTGACTAAAAAGTATTCAATGTGCTATAACCCATAATTAAATAATACGATGAATGATGGGAGCTGGTTTTTAGAAGAAAAAAATGAGGAAGTGTGTGTGAGTATTTGTTCCTAGACCAGCCTTTAGCGTGTTGTTGAAGTCAATAAAAAGTTTTATGCTGAGTAATGCTGTCATCGTTTTACCTACTTGATTCGGAAATATTAGTATCTATATGTGTTGCTGTTACAAACTAAGACTCCTCGATATGTTATCTAGTAAGTTAAAAGTTTGTAAGCAGATTTTCTTTTAATCAGACGAAATCTGGTCAATTTCAGAGTCATATTATAGACTTATGAGTGGCTAGCGAAAAATCACATAATATCAATCATTTAGTTTAGAAGTAGACACATCATCTTTACGTTGGTAATCGCAGTAGATTATAGTCTTGCACAGAGGATGATGTTGCTCGTTTTTTTGCTGATACCCGTGGGCAAAGATAATAACTAACGTAATAGATAACAGATACTCAATAACGTAGAAAATATGGGAGGGCCTGTAAGTAGGCAAAACTGGAGTTGCGGGGTAGCCTCATAGAGATGGCAGCACACACGAATAGCAAAAAGTAACAAAGAAATTGTTGAATATACTTTAAAAATATTTATTGCATTTTATGTAAATCATATTTAATGAATTGAGTACTTACTACTTAATTGAAATAATAGTAATAAAACATTTTAATTATTACTTTATAACGCCATCTAGTGACAAGGAAGAGAAATAGTTAGGTTTATAAGGCGATGGGTAGGCTTGCTGTGGGAGAAGAGGGTGCCAAACTTGTTCTACTCTCCTGTCACCACAAGGCCAAATACACTGCCTATACTTATATAAATTTCAATTCTGAATCATATCATTCAATACGTTTTAAATGTTTTAAGGCCACCATGAATAGTCACCTACAGTTTTTTCTCACCTCTTGCTGTCATGTAGTTCAAGAACTTCGCTTCACCTTCACGTGCGTTCAATGGGCAACATTCGATATTACTCGTATTCAATACCACACCAATCTAATGAATCTATTACTCAATGCATTGATGAAAAGTAAACAGGCTTTGGTCATTTGCAAGGATTGACAAATTGATCAAATAGATTTTGGTAATTATAGATCAAGAATTAAAAGGTGAATAAACATAGTTTGTAGTTTAAAATAATAAGGTAGCATGTAAGTTTTTTTGTTACAAATCACACAGGTTGAGCTAGCCCCAAAGTAAGTTGGAGACCGGTGTTATGGGATACTAACCCAACGATACTACATAAATATATGTATTAATAAACATCCAAGACCCAGGTCAATTTCAAAAAGATAATTTTCCATCTTGACCTGACCGGGGATTGAACCAGAGACCTCCGGTGTCACAGCCTAGAATGATAACTACGAGGCCACAGAGGTCGACGTTTGCTTCGTAATAGTTATTCAAAAAAAAACGAACACCGCATATTTACTGTGCGCCGCCAGGTCTGCTTGGAACGGTCAACTTTTCGCTTGCCCTGAGGTATCCATTCTAGGGCTTGCTTCGGAATATGTTGGGTCTTTGCAGAGCAGTACCTGGGTGACCGAGCTTAGCTCGGTCGGTTTCATCTCAAACATTAACAACTTTTTTTAAACTTGTCTAAAAACAGTACAAAATAAAAAATAATATATAAACTTGAACATTAAAAAAAAACAAAAGTAAGTCACCGAGTGGGATTCGAACCCGTAACACTCTTTCTAGCGGTCAGCATCCTTAACCACTGAGCTAAGCGGATGGCCGCCGCGGCGACGAAATTAGCGACCATATTCTGCGTGGAAAGAAAAACGAATTAAAACTCGAAAACGCGCGTTTTCCCAAACATAAGACTAATCTAGATCGATTTTTTACCCCCAAAAACCCCTATATACAAATTTTCAGCGAAATCGTTAGAGCCGTTTTCGAGATCACAGAAATTTATAAATAAATATATATACATACATACAAGAATTGCTCGTTTAAAGGTATAAGATAAGATAAGATAGGCATTTTATCGTAGACACCACGACACCTTTTTTTAAATTTAAACTATGTAATCAATTAAGACACCTACGTAAATTAATTATTACTTTACGTCTTTGATTATATCCTATTAATAGCGATAAAAAGATAATTGGAGAATCTCACGCTTCACTACTTTAAACAATAAAAACAAAGCTCGTTTTCCAGCAGTGCGAATAGTGTTTTCCCAACGGACAAAATGGCGATTGTTGGAAAATCTCCTAAATGAATATGGCCTTCGTACGTACACGTAACAGAGTCATTCCTTTGTTTATCCTTTGGTACGGGGTGCGATGCGTCTATTGTTTTATACATCGCATCGTTAGCATCTTTCCTTTATTTATACTTGGTTCACTTGATTGTCTCTTGAGGAGCTCGGTGGGAGTGCGCATTGCTTGCTCTTACGCAAGTAAAGCGACGATGAGTGACGACTACAAATGGCATAAAAACCTCTCGAGCTCTCCCGTGCTTCGGAAGGCACGTATAAGCCGTTGGTACCGGCTGTCATCATTGTATGGCAGTCGTCAAGCTATGTCAGATGTCTTTTGGCAGCTTAAAAATCTGGTACCAGTGTTGGCCACTTACACACACAAAAATCAAAACTTGGTTCTGAGTACAAACTACGAATTTTGGATACTTACCTATTTACTTAATTACGTGTTTCTTAATTTTTGAAGTTCTTTCTTTCGCTTAGATCGGCCTACATAGATGTAAAGGGCCAGTTACTAATATGAACTAAGTTACAGGCGATAACGGCAAGATGCATTAGTACTTAATTTCCACCTGTAGGCTGTTCTACATTTCTGCGGTTCAGAACTCCACAATAGTATTTTTTTATTTAAAAATAAATCGTTGTTTTCTAAAACACAATATGCAATAAAAAAATAGCTTGAAATTATTATCTAGGTAAATCGATTTCTAACCACTTTAGATTTTATTGATAGAGCATATCCGAGAAAAATGCAATTCCGGATTCTCGGCTGAATATTTTCAAAAGAAAGTGGTGAAAACAATGTTGTTATTACTACAGTATACAGAGGGAACTAGACCAACTTAGCACAACAATAAGATTAAGACGCATGTATCACCGCGTTACCTAAATCCCATACAATTAAAAGCGCGCGCTTCGAAAGATGGCGGTAGATAAGTTCCGCCGCACGTGGGAGCGACAGGTTCTTTTGTGTGTCAATTGAATTTAGAAACAAGTTTGCCAGCAAAAAGGCATTTCGGAGATGAGATCGTCCCGTTAGTCGCGTAAAAGTGTAAAGCCGTTTAGTGACAATAGGTCACGTAGAAAGGAACGTTTGCGAAGTTCCATGCATAAAATTACGATATTAAACTGGGCTAGTAGAGCAGAAAATGCCTAGATTATCCATATTTGTAGTAACCTGAATACTACCGATTGCTACGCTTGTTATGTCTAACAGCGTTATTGAGCTTGTTTTTCTTTTCGTTACAGAGGAAGAATGGGCCGAGAGCACCGCGTACATGATGCACGAGGCGTTCGAGGCGTCCCCGCGCCGCGCCGTGTCCCCGCGCCGCGCCTCGCCGCCCGCCGCGCGCCGCGCCCTGTCTCCGCACAGCTACGACCGCACTCCAGCCTACAACGACGACTACAATGACCAACCGTACCGCGACCAACTAGCACCATTCCGGGAACAAGCTTCTTTCGATCGCAGGTTCCGCCACGAGTCACTCGAACGCATCAGCAAGGACAAACCTGACAAGTTCAATGACGATGCTCCGAGTTATAGGAGGAGATATATTACAGAGACCAAACCGTCCAATAGAAACATTGACAGGGTCGAAGACCGTAGATTTGGAAAATTACAGAGAGGAACTAGCGAAGGAAACTTGAAGGTAGCTGAGATAGCGTCACCCAAAGACCGGTTCAACGTAGCGAAGGAGAAATTCATGAATCTTGAAAGGGAAAGGTTTAACAGAGAGTTAGAGCAACATATGGCTATTAGGAGGAGTATGTTGGAACGGAACAGTCGCTCGACTTCTTCCCCAGAGGAAGAAAGAAGGGACGAGCGACCAGAGCGTCATCGAGAACTCAACTCTCGGAGGGAACCAGAACGTTCCCACCGGGACTTGGAGCGTTCTCACAGGGAGCCGGAGAGACGCAAGGATTCCGAGAGAGTACGTGACGTGGACAGAGATTTAGCGCATAGAGAAATTGAGAGGCTTCCTCGCGTTGGCAGGAAACGCGAAGACAACAATGTGAAGCGGTATGAATATGGAGCCGAGGAATACTTGAACAGGATCGAGCCTAAACCTCAAAGGGAGGAGTTCGATCGATACAGAGACCGGAGGGAGTTGGATAGGCGCATAGACGAGGATGAGGTTTTCGAGCCCGTCATTGAAGAAAGAAGGAGGGACTGGACCGACCGACAGAGGGCGTTCAGTCGGTCGAGGCTGCTGGAAGATCACCGCCAGTCGTACGCTGAGGGAGACCGGGACAGGTATTACGACAGGGACTTCCGCGACCTCGCTGACCGGCAGCCCGCGAAATTCCGCCACAGCTACGCGGAGCCGATACCGAGAGGTCGCCTCGGCACGGTCCGACCGTATTAAAACAATATGCCATAATAGATACTTAGCCTTGCTAATGGAAGTTAGCGCTGACAAAGCTCTAAAGCTTCATTGTATTCGGCGATTTAGTGGAGTTGGTGCCTTTCAAATCGAAAGTCATACAGAAGTGCGGCTGCATTGTTTTAGCTAGAGATTATATTAAAACAAATAGAATTTGAACTTTCCATGGTCGCTAATTCACATGAAGCACTTTCGTTTATTAATCTGTTCGCACGAACGTACTGATACGAGTTAAACTGAATGGTGACAGTAACAATATAGTTATGACCATCATCATCTTTTCGTGAATTTAAATTACGTTTGTAATAATTTCTATCGAAAACTAAGGAAAATGATATATACAGTCCTGAACAAATGTTATCTATGGACTAGACATGTATATTAGTATAATAATATAAGGATAACGATATAGACACATACACAGATTTGTATTAGTATTAGTCATTCGAATCACTAAGTGCCTACGCTGTAGTAAATAATTGTATTTATAAATACTCAAACGCAGTTGAAAGTCAAGTTTAACATATTGTAAATATAAATTATAAATATTCCTGCAGTACCTAAAATATATTGATTGTCAATTCTATTGGCGCCAAAGATGTATACTAACATTAACAATTCTTTAGAAGCCATATATTTCACACTTCTGTTTTAATTGTTACAAAAATGAGATTTGCTAATATTAGTGTAGTCTTTATCTAACAGAATTGGCATTTTGTTATTAAGTTGAAATAAATAGTTTATAAATTATTTCCGTTTGAAAATAATATAGCTATGCCCTGATTAGCGGAACATAGCAATGTATAACATAATAGTTATTTATTACAAACTAGCCGAAGTCCGCGACTTCGTTCGCGTAGACTATGCTCATCAGGCAGAACAACAAGGCGTCATTTTTATATCTTTTGTAGTTAAGCTATTGAATGAATTATACCATTATGATTCATCAGGTGTTCCATTTTCCAAAATCAATTATACCCTATATGTTGCTCAGGCTTAACAGCTATATAACAAAAAAGTTTCTTTCTAAAACGTCCAGTATTACTGGAGATTAGCGTGTACAAACAGACAATTAGACAGACATTTCTTCAAATTATTATTCTATTACTATATTATGTCTCCATCGCTCCAAATATTTTTTGATGTATATTTAATGTACAGACACATTATTTTTACTGTTTATCATATGTATAGATCATCTTAAACAAAAGTGACCTAAGCTTAAAGTTTGCAATAAAAAATCTAACTAGTTTTAAAAGAAGGATACCTTTTGATCAAGTTTTTTTTAAACATTTTTTTAACACTTCTTATTTTAGTCACGATGAAATCATACTGTTTGTTTCATCATTATAATCTATGAAGTCATAATATATTTTTTGTCCAAAAATTATACAACCGTCTATATTTTTAACAAAAGTTTATATTCGTGTCTATACTTAACTACAAATCAGTTTCAGTAATACACTGTAATTTTCATGTTATGACAACGAGATTATTGTTATAAATAAATATATATTTTAATATATTTGTTGTATTTAAATGTATATTACTTTAAGAGGTACATAAATTGTGTAGGTACCAGTGACAATGTTTTAACCGAGTCCGTCCGATATGTACTATTATAAATTATCAATAAATAATTAAATATATGCTGATTATTTTTTTCCTACGTAATAATAAAGTTTGCAAGGATCGTAGTAAGTGGAGATCCATAGTTTCTGCCTACCCCCATAGGAAACAGGCATGAAAATATGTATGTATGTATGTACTTCATAATAATACGATTTTTAATTGAATTTGCGAAAATGAAGGTTGCAAAACTCTTTACTACCTTACCTTGTGGAAATACTAGCGTAATCTATACCATTTGTCCATACACTGGTAAAATTGGTAAATCATTGATTTCGAAAATAATTCCATAGCCAGTGACGAAAGAAGTAGCTGGTATATTTCTTTTCTTCAGCAGACCGACTGAATTTTGACGACCTCTGGCCTACTAGTCACCATACCAGGCTGCCCTCCAGAGGGGTCCCGGGTTCGATCCCCGGTCAGGTAAAAATGAAAATGATCTTTTTCAGATTGACTTTGGTCTTGGATGTTTATCTATATATGTATTTGTTATAAATTATAATAACGTTGAGTTAGTATACCAAAACACGAGTCTCGAACTTACTTTGGGGCTAGCTGTATGATTTGTCCGTATATGCTTATAAGATGGTCATGGAAAGCTATAAAAAATAAGATCATCAAGAAGTTGCTTCACGAAATATATTTAAGTATTCTATACGAAAAAATGCGAGTTATGCATTCTATTCTAAGAAATGAACATTATGCACTGAGTAATACTGGACATGCAGAAATGTTCGCCCTGTCTGTGTAATTTAGCCAAATTCATCCAGATGTTATGTAAATTAGATGTAAATCCTATCAATTCTAGAGATTCCCATGTGAAACCGCATAACTGGTGTTGCTTGCATCGTAATGCTAGTTTGTATCTGGAAAAGTCTGCATCTTGTGCCAAGTTTTATTTGCTGTACTGAATCTTAACTACCTTATTAATGATATGTTTATATGAACTTAGCCAAAAGGACACATTTATTTTAGTTAGTACTAGCCGAAACCCACGACCTCGTTTGCGTGGACTTTATGACTCCAGAAAATGCTCATAAGGCTGAACAACTTTTGCTAAGGAGTTATTTTAGGGTTCCGTACCTAAAGGGTAAAAACGGGTCCCTATTACTAAGACTTTGCTGTCTGTCCGTCTGTCTGTCTGTCCGTCTGTCCGTCTGTCCGTCTGTCCGTCTGTCCGTCTGTCCGTCTGTCTGTCAACAGGCTGTATCTCAAGAACCGCGATAGCTAGACAGTTGTAATTTTCACAAATTATGTACTTCTGTAGCCGCTATAACAACAAATACTAAAACCAAAATAAAATAAATATTTAAGGGGGCTCCCATACAACAAACGCGATTTTTTTGCCCTTTTTTGCTCGATATCAATAGTGACAACAGGTAGGCACTTGAAATATTCACAAAATACTCAGTTGTATCTTTATTTTAATAATAAATAAAAAAATTAAAATAAAATAAATATTTAAGAGGGGCTCCCATACAAAAAACTTTATTTTTATAGATAATGGTACGGAACCCTTCGTACGCGAGTCCTACTCGCACTTGGCCGGTTATTATATTTCTTAATGTTAAGCTGGACCATTATGGTTCTGCATCAGGTGTTCCATTTTCCAAAATCAATTATACCCTATATTTCGCCCAGGCTTAACAGCTATATAACAAAAAAGTTTCATTAGAATCCATCCAGTATTTCCGGAGATTAGCGTGTACAAACAGACGGTTTTTTTTTAATTTTTACTATATTACTATGTCTCCATCGCCCTAAATACTTTGTGCGAAGAAAGCAGAGCAGGAACACAACTTATGTCCTTGCGCCAACCGCTTTTCCCACTTCCTCTCCTCTTTCTTCTCTTACTTTTCCAGGTGCAAATTCATATTTCTTTGTCTTTTTCTTTGCGAACGAACAGGAGATATTAAATTGAAAAAAAAATAGACGCCAAAAACGGGCATTGGCTGCAAATATTTAGGCTTCGCGTGTTTTAAGATATTCTCAACAGAAATGGCTATATTGGATCGTCCGATTGGTCTAGCTGCTTGCAGAGAGTATTGATGTAGTAGTACTGTTTGAACGTACCTTTGGACTTCTGTACCAGTAAATCAGTCCTGATTTTAAACTAGCGAATATGCGTAAAAGTACAAATAATCGTGAGAAAATAATAAGATCTGGAACTATGGTAGGCTCTCGGTCCAAAAAAAATATGGTTAACAGTGATCCAAACCGTTAACCATATTTTTATCAACGTACCTATTTATGTTCCTACTAAGTTCGTTTGAACGGTGCATATAAGGTGACGCAACATGTTGGCTTATTCAGCTGTGAGCCACGGAGCAGAATGTAGGCCACATTCTGGGAATGCTCCGGAGCTGAGTTAACAGGCTTACATCGCGCTAAACTGCGGCCTGCCTAGTACTTCTGTGGCTAATTATGAAACCTGATTTGCTTGTAAGTATCTACAAATGAGGTAACTTTGAGACAAGCATCTACGGTTTACCTAAATACCAGTTACATACCTAGATACCAAAAATTCTACCTCTAAATATGTATTTTTCTGTATAAGCGATTGACAAATAATTGACACGGGTCAGAAATCATATTAAATTAGTTTTTATTTATTGTTTCCTTTCTTAAAATCGTTTGATACAAGTTATTTGATATCTAATGTGACCTATAAGTTCAGATTCCAGTAACATTTAAAAGAAATAGAATATGCATTTCTATTAATTATCGGGTTATTCAAATGCACACCTGAATATCGGTGCCCAACTTTTAAAATCACCACAATATTATTTATCTTCACGTCTGTTTATTCTCCACTGCAGGAGCATGGTCCTCTGTGATACTAGATCCATACTAGGTCAAAGCAGCCAGAGGATTTGGCCTACACTCTCCACGCTGGCCAGACGGGTTGGAGAGGACTCATGCTGTTTATAAGCTTTTTAGCTTGTATTCCCTAAGTCACCTTCTACGACATCCACGGGAAGACTTGGAATGGTCCTATTCTACTCTGCCGGAACGGTATCAGGTCCAATGAACAAAAATCCCTGCGAAGAAGTAAAAATGCAGTTTATATTTATTCTTATTTATTTTTTCAATCATGTATATTTACAGCGTAATATTGCACTCTGGGAGTGAGCCGGCACTAAATCTACAAAAATATTGCACGGAAATTGCACAATGGTATAAATAAGATCAATGAAATGCTCAGTATGCTAGTCTTACACTAACTACCTACGGGGACTATGAAGCAATGCTTAGGCACACGTTATTTCGTCAATAAAGAAAAATGTATCAAAAAGATGTAAGACAGGTCTTCCATAACAAAACATACATAAGCCAAGATAAAAGTATTCTTTCTTGTTCTGTCGGTCGGACCAAAGAAATTAAGAAGAAAATTTCTAATGATTAAATTTTACATTTGCTTTTTTTTTAATAATGAGTTAAAATACACTTTGAATAGTACCGCGCGGCACTGCAGCTGCCGCCTTTCGCTTTTAAAGTGCCTGTTCGAATTCAAAAGCAAACTAATATTGCTATCTATCTGTATCAGGCGTATTGATGCCAGTGATATTACTTATTTGCTATTTATTGTCTAGTTTCATTAGTGGTCTGTCGATTTTACACCAATACCTGCACACTTTGTAAACATCACTTCATAGTATCCCAGAATACATCGTGATTCACAGTTTAAACTTAAGTAATAATTAAGTACAAATTACTAAGTGACTCAATATATTGCACCTATGTATAAAAATGGTTATTCAATAAATAACTACATACATAGTCCTTATAAACAATCGATATACTTATAGTCCTTATTCATTTAATAAGGTGGTATACGGTTATAACAAAACATAAGGAAATCATAAAGTAGATATACAAAATACCTACGTAAAGTATGGGATAAATAATATTTAAATTAAAAAAGATCAAGATAAAAAATCTATCGAAAATTATTCACCATATTTGTGAAAAGTACAACAATTTTAAATTTTATAACATTGCCTGTGTCTATCTCTTTTATTGTCAAAAAATGTGTAAATACAATATTCGTAAATTTATTTGACCAAGTTACAAAAATTGATGAAATTTTGTAGATTGTTGTCAAAGTTGATCTATTTCTGTGTTGAATGGCATGAACGATTCTATCAGACCTTGAATATACCCAAGACAATCTGCGAGACATTCCTGATTTAGATTTCCAGATATAAAGAAAATAAGAGACAAGGCAAGGCAAACATACTTTCTTAGCAGGATAAATACGCATCCGTCCATTCGTTCAAAGATGATTTAGAAGGCTTATGGTAAATACCCTAGAGTATCTTCGAGGCTAGCGTTCCTGCTGAGCGGCCGGTGGTCGAACATCCTGGCGAGCGGCGGCGCGGGGCGCGGCGGCGCGGGCGGCAGCGGCGGCGGCCGCGCCCTCCGCCCCGCGCCCGCGCCCCCGCCCGCGCCGCACAGCGCGCGCACGTCGGTGCGCTGCGACAGGCGCACGTCCGCGAACAGCGCCGCCATCTCGGCGGACTTCTTCACGCTGAGAGCGTCGTGCGAGCCTGCGCCCGTGCTGCGGACTGAAAATAGATAACAGAATGCTTTAGTGTAATGCAAGTTTTAGGAAATAAAGAATATTCTAAATTAATTTTCCTTTTTCATTCCTCGCGTAACCTTACTTAACTCGGAATAGAACTATTCCGATCTCACGGTAGGAACACGTTTAATACAGTTTTCCATAACCTACTCGCCATTTTACCAAATAATTTCCCAAACAGTCCATGATATTTTCCTGGGTCAAAAATAAATAATGTATTACAGTTAACCAATAAGAGGCCTCGCCCCTTGACGGGTTTTAAGGAAATGAAATGTCACTTGTGATTATATCCATTTTTAACGTGATTTTAGATTTATTATTGCAGAAAAACTGAATTTAAGAGCGCAAATTTCATACAAATCACACAGAATTGTTTTGTTTTGACGATAACAAAACAGTATCTAATTTGACTTGTACGAAAATACAGACCGCTGGCAAACGCGCTTAGCACAACCATATCATCGGCGTAACTGACACTTATAAAGTTGTACCTGTGAGGCGCTGCATGTTCCGGCTGCGGGTGTCGCGCGCCTGGTTCTGCAGCAGCAGCTCGTAGTCCAGCGCGAGGCTGTCGGAGCTGCGAGCTCGCCGCGCGCGCTCTTCTCGGCGACGGGCCGTCATGCTACCCGACCTGGAAGGTTGCAAGTCTATACATATAATAAAACAGTAAAATAAATGTGTCTGTACATTAAATATGATTCAAAAAAAAATTGCGGCTATGCAAAACTAGTAATAGGGTAGACGAAATTGTACACGCTTCTCCGGAAATACTGGACGGATTCGAATGAAACTTTTTTGTTTGTTATATAGCTGTTAAGCCTGAGCACCATATAGGGTATAAATGACTTTGGAAAATGGAACACCTGATGCAGAACCATAATGGTCCAGCTAAACTATATAAAATATAATAACCAGCCAAGTGCGAATCGGATTTGCGCACTAAGGGTTCCGTACCATTATCTATAAAAAATCGCTTTTGGGAGCTCCCCTTAAATATTTATTTTATTTTGTTTTTAGTATTTGTTGTTATAACGGCAACAGAAATACATATTTTGTGGAAATTTCAACTGTCTAGCTATTGCGGTTCTTGAGATACAGCCTGGTGACAGACAGACGGACAGACAGTGAAGTCTTAGTAATAGGGTCCCGTTTTACCCTTTGAGTACGGAACCCTAAAAAGGCCATTTTGCAGCCTGGTCTGGCTGGGAATCGACCCTAGGACCTCCGGATTGGCGGTCTAGCATGTTGACCATTACGCCACAGAGGTCTACACACAGAGTCTAATTTTGTTTATTAACCCCTTTCTTCATAAAAAGTATGATCCTTTGCTAAATCTTTTAGTTAAAATATATTAAGTCTTGTTCTTGAAATGTCCAATATTGAAAAGAGGGAAAGGGAAAAAACATGTTTTAACTAAAATACTTAGGTTTAGCAATCAATGTTAACTTTTATGAATATGAGGGTTAATAAATAACTATCTTTTAAATAAACTTGGCTAGTACTAGGAAAATAATACTAATATAACAAATATCCATGACTTCCAATTACATGCTACATAACAATTTATTTTGTATTATTTATACGTCTAAGCATTGTTGTAGCATTTCTTTTTGCTGTGGAAGGGTAATGTTCCATACATTACCCTCCCACAGCAAAAAGAAATGCTACAGTAAAGTAATACAGAGATTATACCAATGATTTTACAGGCTAACTTAGAAATCAACTCTGTTTATAACAACCAATATATGGGCTTGAGCCTATAACTTGCATGTTGACCATTAATTCCAATCTAGAAGTATTTTGTGAATATAAATCTTACTCTTATCGAACTATTGCAACTATCCTACTCCAAGTAAATACCGACCTGGCTCGGCCTCTGCCGTCATAGTCATCGAAGGCTCTCTTCAACCGGTCGGTGTAGGTCTTCTGGGAAGGACTGCGCAGGTACTCCAGACTCTGCGAGCTCTGCATTGTGGTGCGGCGGGGGCCTGCGCAGTAGCACTTGTTGCTGTCGGCACAGCTCTCGGAATCGCAGGAACAGTAGCTGAAGTCTTCTGCTTCTCTGAAAATTATAAAGAAAACAGTGAAGATGGTATTTATACATCAAATACTCTTGTTAAAAATCTGTCCACCATTACTGAACCGAAATGTAACGTCACATGTAAAAAAAAATTAATTGTTGTCTCTTGTTGCATCTTAATTACTGTCTCATGCATGATAGGTACCTACTATTAAGGCCATACCCAAATTTTCCGGGGTCCAGTGGCGCCGCCATTTGAAATAAATCATTTGAAAGGAAACGGAGATATCATTTAAAATTGTGTCTTGGTCAAGCCCTAGATAACCCTTAAAACTATTTTATGAACTACTGTTTATAGTTTAAAGTGAGAACGTGAAGCTTTTCTACGCACATTAGCCAAAAGTAACGGTTTTTCGCAAATGTGCGTCGAAAAGCTTCACGTTCTCACTTTAAACTACAAAAAGTAGTTTAAAAAATACTTTGAATGGGTATCTAGAACTTGACCAAGACACAATTTTAAATGATATCTCCGTTTCCTTTTAAATGATTTATTTTAAATGGCGGCGCCACTGGACCCCGGAAAATTTGGGTATGGCCTTAAGCGTATTATTAGAGAAGCAGTTCATCTACTTAAACGAATTTATTCATATATTGTTTCTTTCAAGACTTGAACACGCAAAAAAGTTTACTAAGCCAATGCCATCAGAATAAAAAGATAGAAACTGTCTATCGATATTTGTAAATGTTTAAAAATATTGATCAAGGCCTAATCATTAAAAGATGTTTGTCTGACAATGATTGATAGCCGATCTATGCAAGTCACGCAACGAAACCTAAATCTTAAACACTGCGACATACTCCGTGTTGAATGCAATTTTCTAACGAAGCATTATCTTGTCAATTAAAGAGATTCCTCCTAGATCCTAGAGAAATTATGGATTCACAGTCAACTGTAAATAATTATAATTTGGTTCAGTTACTCATAAGGCGTCGCAAGCTACGGACGCGCCACGCTCTGATTCACACCCGCACATTTCATTTCTACATTCGAAGCGTCTCGTTTATAATGAACCATAAATAACGATAAACAAGGTACTAATTCCTTTGGAAATAAAAATGACATCTCCGCGTAATTAAAGCACACTCACTTCACTGAGATCCTCCTCTATTAGAGCTAAATGAAATGTAAAACGAAGACTGACGAAAGTAGAGAAATTTTGACTAAGTTTATGTGAAAACAAATTACTTCGTGATTAATAGACGGGTAAGTGAAGCAACCATAATACGTACTACATACACCCGAGCCCGACTATGACAAATTGCATTATGAATTTTCAACTTTTATTCTGAGCAAAATTTATCTCTGACGTCACACTTAATTCACAGTGAAAGTAAGTAATTTTCAAGCATGATAAATGTACTTACTTCGAGCAATCCTTACAGCTTTTGCTTTTGCTTATAAGCCTGGCTTTTGCTGGATCTCGCTTGTCATCAGCGGCTATACAGTAGCATTTAGCATTCTTGCTGTTTTCCTTCAAAGAACAATAACACCGGTCTATGCAACTTTCAGATTCACATTCCGAACAAGACACATATCCGCTAGAACTATTTCTATTCTGGCACCCGAGGCGATTGCTTAAAGTCAAAAAGTCAGAATCTTCAGACGTGGAAGTTCTTTCTCCAGGCCTAGAGACCTTACCGTTTCGTTTAGAAACTTGAACCACTTTGTCCGAACGCTTCGAGTTGCGCTGTCGCATCGCTTGTCTTTTAGGGGGCGGTAATGCTGGTTCTTTAGGGCGGAATTGCCTCAAGTCGTAACTTGATGTTGATACAGAACTTTCTGAAATAGGTTCCTTTGGATCGCCTACTTTGAAGTTAATCGAACTCAATGGTGTCTTTTCCTTATCTTTTCTTCGTAAATCCTTTCCGAATGGCATCCGGAAAACCATCCGTAAGCCACTGGCTCCTTTAAACATTTTTCTTCTCTTATTTTGGAATAAACTGTTTCTCCGCAATATTTTCTTCTTTTGTTTCTTCATTATCGCTTTACTGTGTTGAAATATTTCGTCTTTAGTTAAAGTTACTGCTAATTTGAGCAGGAATTCTTTGTAAATCGGCTTCAAATCATTGAAGGACATTCCTTCAGCGTCAATTATGGCGTTTAAAATCTCATCCATGGAATGCAAGTTCTCCTGAACTTTGAATTCATTGAAAAGTTCGTTGAACCCTAACGGCGATCCGCCTCCCTTTTTTCCATTATTTCTGCAATGTAAATAACATCGTATTAGTATTACCTAGATAAATTAAAAGATAATTATAGTAGATTTTATAACCTTCTCGCCCACTATTACGCTAAAAGTGGCCTTGCGGCCCTAAGTCTGCTTAGAGCCGCAGGATCCAAAGTGCTCTGTCTGCCCCATCAGAGATAAAAACGTGATAGTATGATTGTATGTAATTATGGTATGGATGGTAATAAATATAAGTGTAAAAAAAGGCACGTATATTATACTGGACGATAGGAATGTACCGGACGCGGTTGCATTGGCACAATTACTTGCATGCACGGTGGAAACACTTCACTAACTAAGCGCATTTCATTCGAATCTCGTTACTGAGATATTTCTGTGCGCTCAAGAAAAGCGATCAACTAGGTAATTAAAACGTACGAGTGAGATGTCAGCGCACCGGTGAAAAAGGAAATGATGTCGTCCAAGCGTTGAAATGAAATTACTAGGAACGAATGGTGACTGATTATGCGCGTGCGTAATTGTAATTCAGCGAACTTACCTGTGTCCGAGAGACTTGTACCGTGTCAAACCACCTGCGTTGAGGAAGCTACCAGATCGTGGAATTGCGACTTTAGTCAGTATATCACCGGATTCATTTAAAGACTTTCTCCCACTTTGACTTCTTCTTAAAGGTTCTTTGGGTGGTTCTGGCGGTGGCTCCAACGGCGGCTTGGAAGGCACAGGAGGTGGTACTGTCGGTGGTCTTTGAATGTTTTTCCGCCTCTCTAATTCTCTAAACAGTTCTATTTTCTCGGACACCTTACTTCTAACGGATGATTCCGTACTGCTGTGCTTTTGTAGATTTTGAACTCTACTATTGTGGGCATTTAGAGAATGCTTAGCGACTGACTTTTTCGATCCCTGCGTGTCGCTACCGCTAGTGTCATTATGTTTTATTGAATCCAATTTAGCTTTCACTTCTTCAACTGTGATTCGTTTCGCTTCGACGAGAGGTACACATGGCAGCGGTGGAAGACGAGGCATGCTTTCCGTCGAATACTTTTTAGTCCTTTCCAATTTATGTTTCTCGTTAAACGATTCGCTTGCAGAAAATCCATCTGCTCTGTCACTATCTCCACTCAGGGATGACGTGCTTCGTTTCTTACGAGGTGGTCTGACTGGGATGTCATTCGGTGACAAACTACTGGCCACACTCATGCAGCTCACTCCGTTTCGATTCTTTAGCTTTTTCTTATCGGCGTGGCCCTGCCGACTCATATGTGACATGAGGGACTTGTATAGCGTAGCCGCTATGACTATAGCGTCTTCCGTCGTTTGACATACAAACCCATGACACTCTAATTGTTTAGCGACGCCAATCTTCCTCATCACGACAGCGAAAAGTGGTGAATGTGAATTTTCGTTGTGGGAGAGGATATACTTCTTGTCAGGTGGATCCAAATCTTTAAATAGGGCATGTCTATCGATGTTATCTGGATCTGTTATTAAAGGTAAGAATGCATAACTAAGTTCGCGACTGTCGTTGTCTGAGGATTGAACTACAAATTTAACGGCAGACCAAACAGCTATTGTTGGGAATGGATTCAACTGTTCCAAATCACCCTTTTCCCCTTTATATCTTACTTTAAGACCACTTTTTGATATTTCTAATCTGCCAGTTAGTGCTCCTTTGTGTCTAAAATTTCTTCTATATGCAAAATACAAATCTTTTAGGGGTGTTTGGAGTCCAGATAAGCTTGTGACTTTGCTTTGTAGTGGTGTGGAACCAAGGTAGTGGACACTAAATATGTGGACTCCTATGTTATCGGTGGACTGTCTGGACTCTCCCGCCATTTCTGCGAACATTCTCTCTATTCGATCCTGTACCGTATTGTTGATTTTATTGATTTTGTTCTGACAATAGTCGTCATCATCTTCGTAAATCGTCGCTTTACTTTCACGCGTAGAACTGACCTGAAACAAATAATTGACAAAATAAGTAGGTATTCTAAATAATTTCACCTAAATTCTTTTTTGAAATATATATGTATTTATGTTTATTTACGAAATTAATATATTTTTCTGTGAAGGGAACAATGCAAATGACAAATTACAGCAACATTAGTTAGTTTTTCACCTTGCTATCTCTCCTGGCCAGCTCCGACACGGTCAGATGCGGCCCGTACTGCGGCAGACTGGCGACGGAGCGGCTGTCGTCGAACAGGGCGTCGATCTTCTGCTTGTATAGCGACAGGGAAGACACGCTGGGTGCGCGGGAGCGGCGCTCGTCGTCTCGAGCGCCCAGTCGGAACCCGCCACACGCCGCGCCCTCGTCGCACGTCACCATCTGGAATTTGTTCGTCTACTACAATCACACTAATATTATAAAAGCGAAAGTTTGTGAGTGTGTGTATGTTTGTTACTTATTCACGCTAAACCGGCTGGACAATTTTGAAAGAAATAGGTATGCAAGAAGTTGACACCCTGCGACCACTTTAAGCGCGGGTAACACCGCGGGACGCAGCCAGTATATAAAAAACTATCTGTATTTTTTTTTGTCAGACATAGGTTGCCTCAGACGGCATTTCCTACTCCACCGGGCAAGGTTTGAGGAGCGAGCCAGAGGCCCGGCTTCCTATATTTATAAACTACTAGCAGCAGCACAAAGGGCTCCCAAGGGGGAAACCTCGGCTTTGGGCGCGCTAGGGATTTTAGCAAATTTAGGGTGCAGCAACACCCATGTTTTGCCGGAAGGGCCGAAGCTACGGTTGCCAGAAGGGCCTACTTAGGACGCAAATCGTCCAGTTGCCGCCGGGCGGTACCTAGTGAACGAGCTAATGTTTCTACGCCTACGCATTCGATTACGGCGAATGCGGGGGGGTCGGGTCGCGAGGTTACTCTGGCTACTCGGAGCAGAGAGGTCGAATCGGAAACGATCTGTAGATAGCGTAGTTTATTATATACTAGCTGCGCCTCACGGTGTTACCCGTGCCTAAAGTGGTCGCAGGGTGTTACCCGCAGTTAAAATAGTCTATGTGTTAATCCAGGGTGTCAGCTTTCTGCATACCAAAGAATGATGGGCACTTTTGTATGGACCCTGGCCGGCATAGCCAATAAAGTTCTAATATCTGTTAGCTTATTACTTATAACCTATAGTTACTGAATTGATATAGTTTATGTTAGGAATAGACCGGAAATGTACAGTCGGGGACATAAAAAGTTATATTTTCTGCGCCTACATTTTCTTCGTAAAAATCAAATCTACAATGGAAAAGTTCATTCTATGCTGTATTTTAGTCAGCTGATCACTTGGGTAAATAACCTTAGGGTGATACCAACAAAACAAAGCACTTTTATTAAATTAACATTTATTATGATTGCCCATTTATAGCTTCGATTACCTAAAGACAAATAGAATTCGTGCGTGACTTACTTCGCTTCATTTGTCTTGTACTCAACTTAGATGAACCCCTTACCTTAGTGGGAGGTATTTGGGCTATCATAACCACGTGCCAAAGTGGTTTAAGTCTATAGGCAGTTCTATGATGAGTTGTCATATCTTTTTTCTCCTGTGTTTTACCGTATTCTGCCCATTATAAAAATTAAAGCTTATGATATAAGGTTTCATTTAAAGGGCGAGTGGTTACTATTGGATATACCGGCCAACTTGACGCATCATTCTTTTATTAAAATTGGTTCAGCGTGAAGAAGTAACAAACATACACCCACACTCACAAACTTTCGGCGAAACATTAATCACTAATATTGTAAATATTAGTGATTTCTAGTTTTGAGTACCTAATTCTTATATGAGGTATAAATGGCAATAGAATAAGGAATAAAAAGTACCTATTGATTTTTAAGCAAATTATAGATATCGAAGTATACATTTTAATAATGTCGCGGACTAAGAAAAATCAATTTCAAATTATTTGAGATCTAGGGATTACTTTAAAAACCAAACGTAAACCCTTATCTTTGAATAAATCCCATCAGTGTCAAGGGACTTTAGGTGCTGCGAGAGAGAGGAAGCATCGTGCGTGACTCTTCTATGTTACAACACGAAAGAACATAGGTGTCTACCATATTTGGGAATAAATTAAGTGTGTTACTCTGCGCAATGCTCATTCAAGTGTTAATAGCAGATATCATGAGCCAACAAATCAACCGATCAAATAATAGCCCGTGCAAACACTTGGTCATGCAACGCAGTCACCTCACCGCAGCAGTGGTAGGTTGGTTGAGCGACCACCTAAAGGCGCAAGATATAAAGGGGCAGTAGGTGCCAGGGGAGTGTTTGCTGAACATATGTGGTTACTCATAATTTATAATATAAAAATATCACACTATTACACTAATATTATAAAGACGAAAGTTTTGTGTGTGTGTGTGTGTGTTTGTCTATTCTTCACGCGCAAACGGCTGGATCAATTTTAATAAAATTTGGTATGCAGGGAGTTGACGCATACAATTTTAGGCGCGGATAAGGGTTGGGCTACACCTGTAAGGACAGTACAGCACTTGCACATGCTGCTATTCTTTCTGTCGCTCAGAACCGTCATTTGCCAAAATTTGCAAGAGAGCGACAAAACGCTATAGCACTATCGGCACGGCCGCCGTCGCTCTCTCTCGCCCTAGCTAATGACGGTTCTGAGGGATAAAAAAGGATAGCAGCATGCGAAAGTGCTGTTCCGTGCTTTTGCGTATATAATTTTTAAAGGCCCTCTATTATATAACAAATTACCGGAATCAGTTAGATCAATCTCTAGTGATCAAGCTTTCAGGAAGAAAGTCATTGATCTATTACTGGATAAGACGCTGTACAGTGTTCAAGAATTTTTATTAAATAAATATGGACGATGAGACATTAATCTAAAATATAGATAGGATTTATTATACATTATAATGTGCATATTTAATTAAACTATTGATTGATATTTTTATAAGATGATGCCCGCTTACAGCTGATAATAGTTATATTTATTTTTAAGTTAGGTATTTGCTTACAAACGACTTATTTAATTTTTATAATTGAATTTTTAAACTTTTTAAGTATTAAAATTTATTAATATTATGATTTTTTTTTTCAAATGTGATTAATATTATTTAAAATTGTGGAAAATCAAAGACGAAACATTTTTGTACAACATGCAACATATAACTATGTAAGTACCTGGGTGACCGAGCTTTGCTCGGTCGGTTACATCTCAAACACTATCAATTTTTTTTAAATGTCTAAAAACAGTACAAAAAAAAATATAAACTTGAACATAAAAAAAAACAAAAGTATGTAACCGAGTGGGATTCGAACCCGTAACACTCTTTCTAGCGGTCAGCATCCTTAACTGCTGAACTAAGCGGATGGCGGCCGGCGCGACGAAATTAGCGACCATATTCTGCGTGAAAAGAAAAACGAATGAAAACTCGAAAACACGCGTTTTCCCAAACATAAGACTAATCTAGATCGATTGTTTACCCCCAAAAACCCCCATATACCAATTTTCAGCGAAATCGTTAGAGCCATTTTCGAGATCACAGAAATGTATAAATAAATAAATAAACAAGAATTGCTCATTTAAAGGTATAAGAGTACCTGGGCAACCGAGCTTTGCTCGGTTACATTTCAAACATTAACTAAATTTTTTTAAACTTGTCTAAAAACAATACAAAATAAAAATGATATAAAAAACTTGAACATAAAAAAATGAAAGAAAGTCACCGAGTGGGATTCGAACCCGTAACACTCTTTCTAGCGGTCGGTATCCTTAACCGCTGAGCTAAAAACAAGGCTAATACTTTTTTTTGTTTGGAGCCATAAAGTCGGTTAATAAATAAAGTACCTGGGTGACCGAGCTTTGCTCGGTTACATCTCAAACGTTAACTAATTTTTTTTAAACTTGTCTAAAAACAATACGTACTAAAAAATTATATATAAACTTGAACATAAAAAAACAAAAGTAAGTCACCGAGTGGGATTCGAATCCGTAACACTCTTTCTAGCGGTCGGTATCCTTAACCGCTGAGCTAAACCGATGGCGGCCGGCGCGACGTAATTAGCGACCATATTCTGCGTGGAAAGAAAAACGCATGAAAACTCAGAAAACACGCGTTTTCCCAAACATAAGACTAATCTAGATCGATTGTTTACCCCCGAAAACCCCCATATACCAAATTTCTGCGAAATCGTTAGAGCCGTTTCCGAGATCACAGAAATATATAAATAAATATATAAATATACAAGAATTGCTCGTTTAAAGGTATAAGATATTCGTGGATGTCGTAGAAGGCGACTTAGGAAATACAAGATAAACAAAGCTTAAAACATCATGAAACCTCTCCTAGTCTGGCCAGCGTGGAGAGTCTAGGCCAAATCCTCTAGCTGCTCTGACCAAATATGGCTCTAGTAATACAGAGAAGGTCATGCTCTTGCAGTGGAGACTTAAAAGACCTGATGAAGATAATATATTAAGGGGGAGGACGTCACAACCCAAGGGCCCTAGTAGTGCTTACTCCTGCACCCATGCAACGGTAGCGGTCGGCAAAAACGATTGGCTACGCTTCTATTGCAGCGATGCATTTGCAGCGAGCAACGACATTAACATACATTACAATATCTATGTTATGAAAGAGCTTTTTGTGTCGGTAATGGCTGATGTTATATTAATAAATGCTGTCACAATAAATACCTATTCATTTATCACAATAGACCTATATATTTTGATCACTTTGCCTGACACTCGACCGTCAGCGTAATATAACTAACAATTATTTTACACTAGCTGCTCCCCTCGGTGTTACTCGCGGAAAAAGTAGGCCTATGTGTTAATCCAGAGAGTCAGCTTTCTGCATACCAAATTTAATTAATTAATTTAACAAAGATAATACATACCCACAATATACATACACACTCACAATCTTTATTATATTAGTGTGATATAGTCGCCTTTATAATATTAGTGTGATGTGTCCCAGGATTGTTTACCTAATTATTTGCGACCTTCGAATGACAGCTTTATTAAATCGAATTGCAAGTAGAAGAATTGCAAATTTTTCATCTAATGGAATCCTAGAAAGTGGATGAAAATCCTACTAATATTACAAACGCGAAAGTTTGTAAGTATGGATAAATGGACGTTTGTTACTCTTTCACGTAAAAACTACTGAATGGATTTTAATGACACTTTACAATAATATAGCTTACTAGCTGTGAACGCGGGCTTTGCTCTCCGTAGGAATTTCGGGATAGAGTACCTTATGTCCTTCCCCGAGTCTCAAACTATATCCATACCAAATTTCATCCAAATCGGTTTAGAAGTTTAAGCGTGAAGAGGTAATAAACAAACAAATATACAAACTCACTTTCGCATTTATAATATTAGTAGGATACATCAGAATAACACATAAGCTGCAATTTATAAAGATATTTTGTGATAATCCTGCGCAGACGAAGTCACGGGCACCAGCTAGTTTATAATAATAACTTATGATACAATTACTGTCGGTAAAACAAATATAATTTAAAAAATCAAATACTCATTAACCTTTGATGAAAAAATTAAACGAATAACAGTCATATATTTCAAACATTAGATTCAACGGTCTTCGACCTTACGGCTCAGAATAAATACTATGCCTAAAGCTCTGTTTCCCAAGTTCGAGATAAAGACGTAAAAATGTATCTATATCTGCGACATGTACATATAAACATATCAGTAAAATGGCCGTGTGGTTTCATGCAGAGTAGAATAGGGCCACTCCAAGTCCTCCCATGGATGTCGTAGAAGGCGACTTAGGAAGCTAAACAAAGCTTATAAACATTAATGAGACCTCTCATACCCGTCTGGCCAGCGAGGAGAGTGTAGGCCAAGTCCTCTTACTGCTGGGGCCAAGTATGGGTCTGGTAGTAAAGAGAGGGTCGTGCTCCTGCAGTGGAGACAAAAAGACCTGATGATGATGATGATATCGATAAAAAATACGTATCGGACTCTGTGTCTTCACGTCACCCTCAGCCGTAAGCACGAGTCACTTCAACATTGTAAGTAATTAGGTATTATTTAATAAAAGCTATGTACTGGACGTACAGTACACGCACACTGCAATTATTTGAGGTACACATGCAGAAACTTATTAGACTGTCAACATGTGAAACGATAGTGTTCTCACTCTTTTATTGATGATAATTACCAATCAATATGTGAAAGATTACTTAGTATACATAGTTATTATGTTTTATTCCTTAGGCCTCTTTTAGCATGATGGGGTTCGTGCAGGTAGAAAAGAAACTTAAATAAATATGGGTTGCTAGCTGCATCGCATGTTGAGGAATCCTCAAAATGGGAAGAGGAGCAGCTGGTATATTAAAGTCTAGCCGAAGCACGCGACTTCGTTCGTGTGGACTTCTTAACTCCAGAAAATGCTCATCAGGCTGAACAACTTCGACTAAGGCATCATTTTTATATTTCTTATAGTTTAGTTGGATCATTATAGTTCTGCATTAGGTGGTCCATTTTCCATAATCATATATACCCTATATATTGCTATATAATACAAAAAAATTCATTCGAAACAGTGTACAGTCACGACACAGTACAGTGTACAGACACATTTTTTTACTGTTTTATTATATGTATAGATAATTTCTCCCAAATCACCATGCAAGAGAGAGCATCTTTACACTCTTATCTATGATCTATGGACAAGACGAAAAGGTAGATTTGTTGAGAACAATGCGTAATATGCAATTTTTGCCATATACCATAACAACGGGTTAAGTATCGTTACCTACACGTATGCAATTTATTTATCCAATTATGTCAGCCGTATAAGTCATTTACATATCAAAAAGAATTGGTTTCGGTTCGGTGCCGGCAGCGGAACAAATACAGGCTTTGCGTAAGATGATCTCATAGCGTCTCTTCAAGATTGGCAGAATGACAGTCTAGGAGAACCATAAAAGATAAACCTCTATATCATCATCATCAAGTCTTTTTAGTTTCTACTGCAGGAACGACCCTCTCTGTACTACTAGAGCCATATTTGGTCGGAGTGCAACTAACGCACACGGTGCGCGCCGGACTTTTTGCGCGTCGTTTGCGTTACTGCATGTGATTCCATGGGTTCTATTTTTACAGACTAAAAAGTGCGGCACGGTTTAGTCTGTCGTCTGCGTTGGGCCTAAAGGATTTGGCCTACACTCTCCACGCTGGCTAGTCGGGTTGGAGAGGTCCTATTTATGTTTATAAGCTTTGTTTAGCTTGTATTTTCTATGTCGCATTCTACGACATCCACGGGAAAACTTGGAGTGGTCCTATTCCACTCTGCCATGCAAAGACCATACGTCAAATACCTCTATATAATGTAGATAAAAACGGTTATATTGCAAAGTACATATTAACAAAGAGTCCTTGATATACTTTGGCAACTTAAAACACGCCGATTCGTTTTTCTTTTTCGCCATTTGCTAAACACACGCGTTTTGTTTTATAGCCGTCGAAGTTTCATTAATAACCGACCAAGTTCGAGTCCGACTCGCGCACTAATAGTTCCGTACCATTATCTACAAAAATCACGTTTGTTGTATGGGAGCCCCACATATTTCTTTTGTCATAGCTACAAGAGAAATATGAAAAGATATATATATATATATAAATATGTGACAACTTACTTCTCTACGTGTGGTTGGGCCCGTGGCCCAAAAGTTTTCAGCATTTTGACACACTTTCGTCCGTTATCCCGAACACCTGAAACAATAAATTCATCCAGTTTAGTCGAGACAAAGACAAAAGTAATAGGGATGTGGGCCTAAAAAATTTAATTTTCGCTCATAAGACACATAGTGCCTGGGCGACCGAGCTTTGCTCGGTTACATCTTAAACATTAACTACATTTTTTTAAACTTGTCTAAAAACAATACGAAATAAAAAATTATATATAAACTTGAACATAAAAAAAAACTAAAATAAGTCACCGAGTGGGATTCGAACCCGTAATACTCTTTCTAGCGGTCCGCATCATAAACCGCTGAGCCAAACGTATACCGACCGATGTGACGAAATTAGCTACCATATTCTGCGTGGAAAGAAAAATGCATGAAAACTCGAAAACACGCGTTTTCCCAAACATAACTAGATTAGTAATCTAGATCGATTGTTTACCCCCAAAAACCCCCATATACCAATTTTCTGCGAAATCGTTAAAGCCGTTTTCGAGATCACAGAAATTTATCAATGAATAAATATACAAGGATTGCTCGTTTAAAGGTGTAAGATTAAAAATACGTTTTTTTTCTCTGATAAGCAAATAATGAAGAAGATACAGGGCATTTAAATTTCGCGTGACGTCACGCCCGGCTACGATTTTTAATCAAAAGTGAATTAAATCGTTTCACTTCGGAACTTTAAAGCGCTGTATATTTTTACTAATTTACAAAAAGAAGAACTATGTGTCTTTTATTTTTGGATAATCTAGTTGACGGACTAAATAAAATAAAATATTTTTTGCCCAGTCCACCTCCATTACATAATACAGTCTAAATAAAATATAGTAGGTACATAAATCAAAGCAGAAGTGCTTTTTTATCCTTCAAAACGCCTGGTTGCCAGTAAAACATTGCTGGGTATTCGTAATTTTATTGTGGGTCCTAATATACCCTAAATAATAGGACCTATCTAACGGAGAACAACTTCCCGGAAAAAGCTTTTATTTGATCATTTTAAAAAATCCGCAAATTAATTTGTAGGTACATTTTTTTACATATTTTCACATCGCACAATCTTATTTCAGCATAGTTTGCAGTGCCCCTAAATGGCTTAGCCAAGGCTTTCGAAAGGAAATGTGTCGCCACATCCTGCAATAAAGTGGTTACCACAAATTGGAGTCCTGGATCACTATTTTATGGCAAGGAATTTATACCACAACTAGATTAGATACAGATGAGCTTGTTAAATTTTATGTTTCATACAATATTCTTGGTATGTGTCAATGTGGTTTTGTTTAGTTTTAAAAGAAACAGGATAATTTTATGGATTTACTCGTCTTTTTTAACAATAATTATGTTTCGAAACTAGTAAAATAATCGTTACTTCACTAATTCAAATAACAGCTAAAATATTCCAATCTAAGACTACTCACGTACTCATATCTACAGCGTATTAAATCTTCGGGATTATACAATAGGATCTGACCACGTTTACCTTATTCAATAGCCAAGTACGAAACATCGCATAACTTACGAAAAATAATTTTTGCAATACAAATGAATTTGCGAAATCAGTTCATACCTTCATCAGACGGAAAACACACTTGCTTGCACAATATTGACCCACAAGTGCGCTATTTGAAGATAAAAGTCTGCTTTTAATTACTCGGGCATTGTACGAATGGCTCTCGTTGCGTTAAATCGTAGATAAAACTATCAAATGTTTATTTAACTATGCAAATGAGCCCATAAAGCGAAAGCGAAAGTGGTGTTGTATGGTACCGGCTAAATTGTTGTGAATTGAAAGAAAATTGCTCTTATGTGTTTATTTGCTGGATTGTTTTGTTGTTCTGTGAAAATACAATTGATAGACATTTATCGTAACAACTTTTTCACTGCTGTAAAACCTCCCTAATTTTCTTGTAGTGTCCGCCCTAGTGTAGGTATGTTTATTTATACGTACTTATTTTTATCTAATAAACTGCAAACAATTAAACCCCTTAAAATGTGTGTTTGTATTAGGTCATAAAACAAGTGTATCTGGATCAGTTTTGGCTTAATTTATTTCTGCTTTCTGTAAAGGCGAAAGTGCACATATCTACCTTCAGGCCTACGTTTAAAGTTTGTACAAAAGTCATTCTATTTTTTCATTTCATTCCTCCTACTTATTGATTTGAATATTATATTACTTATTTATTTGAAAATCTCTTTAAGAGTAGTAACTCTTAAAGAGATTTTCAAATAAATTTAGTTCTGTAACATATTTCTACAAAGCAGACTTGCGAAGCTGGACTGATTTAATCCTACCTGAGACAATCTGTTTCCGCAAAGCGAAAGTCTACAACATAGCTGATTGAACAGTAGCGTGAGGCTAGTTCGGAATTCATTCAGTGGAAATTCGGGTGCATTTCAATCTTATCCTTCACGCTTTAGAGGTTTAACAATGTTCGCTTTTCACTAGCGCAGACAGAGAACTCTCAAAAGAAACTTTGGCATGAAATAAGCAAGAGTAGGGAGTTAGTATTGAATGATCGCAAACGCACACAGCCTATGAAGAAACTCGGAACATATATAGCATCTCGTCTAAGGTGGAAGTAGTGTCAAAGACGTAGTCCGCTTATTATAAAACGCAGACTAACTTTATTACTAGTTTTAAACCATTATCCGACCAAATCAAGTTGACATCTAGTAATATGCAATTGTCTCTTCTGTAAATGTCAACTTGATTTGGTCTGAGAATGGTTTAAACCAAGTAACAAAGTTAATCTGAGTTTTATAAAATAAGACGAAGTGAGTCTAGTTTTGTGCAAATGGCGTGGTATGTAAAAATTTTGCTAAACTGCTATTCCCTAGACAGAAGATAAAACAAACTCTACAACACAATAACACAGTATTTCATGAAACTTTAAATAGAAGAGGTAAAAAAAAAGAATTGGTCAGCAACTGTGTAGTTTTTTCCCGTGCACTCTTTATACCTCTATCGTATTTTCATTATATAAGCTTGTATATTACCTATTATTATAAAAGTAGTTTAGAATTTGCATCTGTCAATTGAAAAACAGAGGGATATCTATGTTTTTTTAAAATTGAATGATATAACAAATCATGTTCTCTACATACACTGAAGCTAAAATGCATATATCTGCTTTGTATACAGATAAGTGAAACAGTGTAAGTAAGTAGGTAGGAACACTAATTAACGCGATTTGATTAAGTCAGATATCGCACGTTGAAAGCGATAGTTAACGCTGTGTAATTTCTCTACAGTATATTTATATATATGTTTTGCTAGTACAAGTGCGTTGTAATTCTTTATCTATATATTTGTGATAATATGTATGCAATGCATGTATGATGAATAAGGTATTATATATATAACATACATACAAATTATCACGCTTGACTCCCATGGGCCATCACAAACCTCTTTTACTTTGTCAACACTCATTATTTTACTTTTTTTATCAAATTTCATGCGTGCTTTTCGGTGTCGTTTCAATTTGGTCACAAAACATTTAACAAAGTTAACCTACTTTTGTTATATCTATATAATCAATCAAATTTATGTGGTCGTAGCATCTTTTTCGTCTACAATAATTAATTTAATGATTCTGGCCACAAAAAGGAGATGTAACGTTAAACTGGTGAGAATAAATGTATTCTCTATAACATTTTAAGCTAGCTTATTATTATACAAAGGTATATTCCGGCCATATAAACAAACAAAAAATAAGAGCTTACATTAAACTGTTATCAGTTGAACAAATGTGTTCTCTACAACACTTCAAGCAGATTATTATTTAAAGGTATGTTCTGGCCATGAAAACAAAAAAAAATTAAGAGCTATGATGATGATGAGCGTAAATGTATTCTCTACAACACTTCAAGCTGATTATTATTCATAGGTATATTTGAATCAACGAACATAAATGCCATTGCAATGCCTGTAGTATGCGAACGACACTTTCATCAGTCAATCGTCGTGAGGAGAACCGGAAAACCATAAAGGTTCTTGAAATTCCGTATTGAATATAGGTGGAAAACAAACAATGCATTGTTCCGTAGCATTTTGCAGTTTAACCTGCCACTTTATTATACCTATATGACAACTTTATACGACACCATAAGAATAATCATACACTCACACATTTGTCACAAAATAAAATAACTATATAAATATAACTCAAATTACAAATAAGCTGTTTTATGCTTACAAGCTTTTCATTCAGGAATGTAAAATGTGAAAGAATGGAGACACCCGCTCCCATACGTTTTTGGTGCAAAGGATAGCTATTGCAATACAACGCGGAATGCCGCTAGTGTACTAGGCACTTTTGCACCGGAAACGTTAAGGGTCGAGCTTTGAATATTGACTTGGACTCTGATGCAAAACAATTTAGAATGTACATAAATTATTTGGGAATGTTAAGTTCCCAGATATTTAAGTTCCTATTAGCTTACTTTCAAATTGACAACTTTACTCTAGATTTTCTGTTATAATAATCAATTAATACATAAAATGAATAAAGAGTGTACTAAGTGTGATGTGACTTTAAACGCCATAAATCCAGTGCTGTCCCATCCTAAATAAAACGCGTCCCTGGGGGTCTAAATTGAGAGTTAATCCATTATTTTTTTACATGATCCTATATTTTTTTTTCTACGATTCAAGTTGGGGCGAGAAAACATCGTTTTCATGTATAGATCTATGTATGTTCCGCGATACCTCCCGCACCGTTGAACTAGAGTACATAATTTTGATATATTAAAAATGAGTGTAGCAAGTAGCAACTATTCATAGTTAATTTTTAAGGTTGTTTGGCATCAGAATAGGTTCAGCCGTTTTTGAGGTTTTTTGACGCATTTTGTTGAAAATAAAATTTCGAACATTTCATCAGATTTTGAAAATTTAGCTTTGATGTTCAGCGGTTCAAAAGAAAGTTATTGGAACGGTTGAAAGTCCGGGTTTTTTTTTATTTGCCTGGCAAGTAACACATGGAACTAACAAAACGCAGCGAAGCACTTGTTTCTGTAAAGTATATATATAGATATAAAGTATGTGTAGGAATTTGAGACGCATTGAATAAAAGCCGAACAAGTCCAAAGCAACGGAAACAAGCTTAAACTATGAGGATTATACACTCAAGGCTTTTACGTCGATGTACATAAACAATCACAATTTCTTTCAATTGTATATGGTGAAAATCATTTCTAATTGAAAGTTTGTCTGGGTAAGTAAACAAAAGTAGAGGAAGTTCAGTTAAAGCAGCAGCGTAGGCCTAGGCCGTTAAGCAAACACGTTTTCCGAGATGTTAACCCGTTTGAATCCGCTTTCGGTGTATCTCAAATATTATCTAGACACAAAGTGCTCACATTATGCACAGATGTCTTGCTGGCGTTGCTTACATAAATATTCAATGTAGCGAAGATGACAGAGATAAAACTATGTTTACAACATCCTACTTTACTAAAGTCGAAACGTAACCCACTCTACTATTTTGCTTCGCCAATTAGCTCATACAGTGTATACTAAGGTTTAACAAAATATACTGAAACTATTTCAAGGATGAATTCAGTCTATGATACTGAACAACTTTCCCCAAAGAACATATAGCGAAATATGAAAAATAATTTTTGGCCTTCCATATAGTTGACCGATCGGCTGATCGGAGTTTGTATGGGAAACCAAAAACTATTTCTTATACGAGTATATCGATATATGTTCCTTGGGGATAGTTGGTCAATCATTATACATTAATTATACTTGACAAATATTTTCTATAAGTATAAAATGAGTTTTAACACATTTGCTCGTACAGAGGATCTTATTTCACCGGTTTTAGATATATAAAGCAGCTCGAAAAACACGCGTGCATTATAACGCATATAGTTAAGTTATATTCTATAACCGCACTATTTGCTATTTGATTTTTTTTTTCCATATCTTAAACTCAAAATGCCAGTAGGCAGCGTGCCGGGCTGATTGAAAAAAGTTAAACGGCGGGAAAGCAACTGTGCATCACAGTTTTATGGTTATGTTTATTTAAAATCAAAAAAATACTTATTACATATTTTTCCTTGCAAGTGTGTTGAAAAACGTCGTACGATATACGTGCATATATTGGTTATAAACACACTCGGCTATATTACTCCCTCGTTTCGTCTCGGGCTAGCAAATTCCGCCTCGTGTGTTATAATAATATAGAACCACCATAACACACATATAGTATTGTAAAGTATTATTATAAAAGGGTTGTTATATTATAGTATACTATTTTATTTAACAGAGACAGTAAGTCCAGAAAAATGCTTGACCCGACTTGTTGATAGTTGAGAACAACATCGGATTATGAGACGTGCAAAAATAAATTAGACATCTATAAATCGTAAATCGATAATTTTATATTTAGGAATGGATAAAACTATAAATTCTCCATTCAGTATTTAGATAAATTAGTCATAAGTATTAATCATTAAATAAGTCATCATACGATTCTACTGCTTATTATAATTCTGTGCACGGTAAGTTTGAATGCGTGTATATACCCAGTGGTTCCCAAAGGGGGCGATAACGCCCCCTTGTGGGCGCTGCAGGTCTCAAGGGGGGCGGTAAGAGACCCAGAAAGAAAATGTTTTTTTTTGCTAGGAGCTTTATATAGCTAGGAGGCCTCTTAAACAACGACTGCAAGAGCTCTCGACTCTCAACAACAACTTGTGAACATCAACTAATATGAATTAAATGATTGCTCAAACTCGGTTCTATATTTCTCTCCGCGTAGTTCATATATCTGTCCTATTTTATTGAATATAGAAAAAATGAAAATCATGTCAATCGGTCGCTCCGTTTCGTAATGAAAGTAGACACAAACAAACAAATAAAAAGGCAACAGACACACTTTCGCATTTTAATAGTTATTAGTACTCGTAGATATCTATCATGTTTTAACAAGGTTTTGTTAAATAACCCGAATTGTGCATTCCTGTATCAGTTGGCTGGTTTTTAAATAGGTAAAAAAATGGGGGCGCTAAAAAAATATTTATTCTCAAAGTGGGCAGTAGACAAAATAAGTTTGGGAACCACTGATATACACTATTGGCATAACATAATAAACATGAAATAAAAAAAGGTACCTTTTGTCCATTTCATTTTTATCTCAAAGAAAGAAATAGGTACAATAACATTATGTAAGTATCGTATTTCTTTTCGTGTCTCTTTTTATTTATTTTAATTTAAAGAATTGAAGTAACGTCCATTAGGTATTCACAAACGTAATAAAAGATAAATTATTCACAGGACACATTACCTATAATGTGTCTTGTGACACATTATAATGTATTCAAAAAGATGTGACAAATGTTATGCATTATACAGCATAACATTTGTCACATCCACATCTTATTGTTGGTAATTTTAAAAACGTGACTACGGGCATTCAAAAAAGCTATTTAAGGTGCAAATTAAATAAAAACATGTGAATATTATATATTTTTTAAATATATGTTTATTCATGTGTATCATGTTTATTCATGTATATCAAATTACCTAGTTATTAGATAATTATCAACTCTGTTATTTCAAAAGTTCAATTATAAAGTAGATTGTACTACAAGGTGTAAATTCTATTTCTATTTTTAGCCTATACCGTTACTCTGCAGGTATAAAAAGTCACTCAAAGGCCCTCGACCGAGTAAGTTGGGGTGCTGGCCTTTGCCCTTCAGTGAGGCATGGAAAAAGATAATATTTAATCCTAAGTCAAGCGAGGGATTCATGGCACACTCTACTTTTTATCTCCATCTATATGAAATATATAAAACAACCGGCCAAGTGCGAGTCGGACTCGCGCACGACTATTCGGGTTTTCGTACTATTATCTATAAAATTCAAGTTTTTTATATGGGAGCCCCCTCCCTTAAATATTTATTTTATTTTGTTTTTAGTATTTGTCGTTATAGCGGCAACAGAAATACATAATTTGTGAAAATTTCAAATGTCTAGCTATCGCGGTTATTAGATACAGCCTGGTAACAGACAGACGGACAGACAGCGAAGTCTTTGTAATAGGGTCCCGTTTTTACCCTTTGGGTACGGAACCCTAAAAATAGAACATCTACATATATCCTATCAGAGTTTGACTGACAGTTACTAACATTTATTTGGTGTCGTTTTCTCAAAATCGAAATTATTTTTCGAAGAGCTTTTGATAACTTAACTTTTAGTTAATTCTTGACCTTGTCATTAAGCGTGATTCTTGGTATCTTTTAATATTATACGTTTATATATAATTATATATTATATCTAAACAGGTTCAAAGAAGTTTTAACATTAATTTAATAATATTTACTTTTTGGGCTTCTTTACACTTGTAGTACCTTAATGATTATACCTATAAGGTCTTACAAAATATACTGAAACTATTGTAAGACGGACTTCAGTCCATGATACTGCACAACTTTCCTTATAGAACACGTATCGAAATATGAAAAGTAATTTTTGGCCTCCTATACAAGTTGACCGATCATTCGCTGATCTGATCCGAGTTTAAATGCTAAGCCAAAAAATATTTTTCATATTTCGACATTATTTTCCTTGGGGAAAGTTTACTATCACGGACTGTATTCACGCTTAAAATAGTTTCAGTATATTTTGTTAGACCTTATATAATATGTCAATAACATAGGCCATTGCCTGTTTTCCTAAAACTAATACCAGTACCGTACTGTTTGGAGCGCTTTAACAAATATATTTTGGTTCACGTAATGAGTTCGACGACCGACTTGACGCATTTTACTGAGGTAAGTAATATTTTCATTGTGCAAGTACGTATATCTTTGCGAAATCACTTGCAATAGTTACGTAGGTAGCACTTAGCGGATTAGATGTAAGTACGATCTGTGTTACGGAATATAATAAACATTTTGGAATAAGCAGGTATAGGTACATACATTTGCATCCGTTTTCAGTTTTGAAACATAAAGACTATATATACCTGCTCAGTAAAGAAGAGCTTTCGACCAAGATACCTAATTAACGAAACTAGGTAGATGTTGTTTTCATTTTTTTCTTAGAGTAAATCATTGGGTACTTACGTATTTATCATGAAAGCTGTTAATCTTGGCGACGATGAAAATCTTATAGGTAGATGTGAAGATTGAAACAATTTTATTTTATTTTATCAATATTTTTGTTAAATATAGACATTAAACATATTCAATTAAACGATTTTAGGAAAACCTTTATGTACGGTACCTTTTTCAGATTATTCGCAATCTTTGTGTTTCCGTTATAAACTTTGACATACTTTTTTTAACTAACTTATACAATCAATAACCTATACAAAATTTCGTAGTACTTGTAGTCGATACCTACAAAAATAAGCAAACAACACTATATTGGCAGTTATTAAGAGAAAGCACTTTTTTTTTGTTAAGTTTACTGAACAAACGAATGATTAGCAAAATTTCTTTGTCAGACAAATAGTGAATACTCATTTTAATGAAAAATAAAGTCAAAGATCAACATTTCTATTGATAATCTTGTCAAATTATGTCCATTTCAAAAAGTTAAATGTTTAGTAGACCTTTTGCCCTTTACCTAATGAGAATCTGACAGACAGACAAATTATAGGTATATCTATATAAATTAATGATAGCATCGATTATGTCGTGTTCAACACAATGTTAAATGAAGTATACTTGTCCGGAGATAACTCATTTTAAGACTTTATAATGATATTATAATATATTCACAGAAAAATAAGTTATTTTCTCATTTGTCATTCACTTGGCTTCCGTTGCATAATGATATATTATAAGTTTTGATATTCGCAATTGAATATAAATGTAATATATGAGTTAATATGGCTTTCATGAACTGATGGAGTGAAACTAAAAATATCTCCAAAAATAGGTATAATTTTGTATTAACTTGTAAATTGTTTTGTTGATATGCGGAATGCGTAGGTTCAATGAGAAAATTATACCCAGTGAATTATATAATAAATAATAGTAATAATATTTCTTTTATTATCAGACGATTGATCCATACAATTTTAAAAACAAATTGAATCACCTACAATTAATAAATTAATAAATGAAATGAAATCAATAAATAAATGAATTAATTTAGATGGCTAAGTATGTAATTGAGTATTTTCCTATGCCAAAAATAAATTATTTTGTACAGGTAACAAAATAATGTCATTTGTCTTTAAACATGTCCATATAAACGTGATTTTAAAATTATGATTGCAAAAAAACTGATAATAAGGACACTATTTGACTCCAAAAAGCTAAGACGTCATCTGCCTGTATTTCATACAAAATCCCATAGAAACCACGAAATAGAAACGGTTTGTTTTGACGTTTAGAAAAAAGTATCTCATTTGACTTGAAGGAAAATAACGTATTAATTACCTCTATTAATATGCGAACTGCGTTTCGTAATAAAAAAAAAGATATCCAAATTATATCTTTATCAAGACTAGATTTGAATAATATATTTTTGATAATTTTAAAATGTACGAGCAGCCTAAAAAAATATTTTTACTGTACCTAATTCTTGGACCCTCTTCAATTTAAAAGAAAGTTTCAAAACTATAAACCTACCTAGTCCAAGAAAATAAAAGAGTTTACTATAGCGGAAGAGCTAGTAGCAGCTGTAGAAGCTAAATGGTAGCACAATTCTACACGTCGCTTTTTGCCAAATTCCCGCTATGGGTCGTCCGTACTCCGCATGCGCTCGCGCCGTCAGCTGGCGATCCGACTCGAATTCAATCACAGTCTCCATTGGTCATATTATAACGGCGAAGCACCGCTAGCCTACCCTGCCACTTGCCTTACAGTTACCCCACTTGCCTGAATATTACGAGATTAAGCCATCTCGGTTATCAAGTACGCGACGCAATCACAATCTGCATTCAATTTACGAGTAGGCATGCACCGTTTTTGGTTTGAAATTTTCGCTGCAAAATATTGAACATTTTTATATGATAACTTTCTGTTGTCGACAAAAACCAATGGGATGACACAAATGTGTGTCATTTGTGTCATCCCATTAGTGTCAACCATAGGGTGATGTTGTACTTACTATAAATCTTGTATAAGGAGTTCGGTGGCCTGGCGGGAGTGCGAAAGTAAAGCGAAGCGAAAGTGTCGCTTCGCTTTACTTTCGCACTCCCGTAAAGCGACACCGTGCGTGGTCCGCACTTGGATAGGTGACCATAAGTGAGATAAACATTTCTCGAGCTCCTCCGTGCTTCAGAAGGCATGTGTAAGCCGTTGGTCCTGGCTGTCATCATTGTATGGCAGTCGTTAAGCTACGTCAGATGCCTTTAAGCCGCTTGAAAAGTCTGACACCAGTGCTGGCCACTTATACAAACGAAAAACAAACAAACATAAATTGGTTTATTGCATACAAAGGCATATTCGTATAAATGTTAGTTCAGTAAATATTTATTAACATATTAATTAACATATTAAATAATCACACAAAGCATATATTTTATTAATATTTATACACACCTAAACAACATTAAATAAAAAAATGAAAATTTACATGCCAAGGGCACATAATGTAGTACTTACCTACAGTCAATTATTGCATAACCCTTTAAATGTCGGACGCCCGAAGCGGGCGTCTGATGTATTGTTTTACTATAGACGGTTGTCTTGTACTCTTGGAAAACTTCACGTAAAATGACCGAATCACTCATGAATACATGTTTGTATTCATGAGTGATACTTTTTCCAAAAACTGACATTACCTACCAAATTAAATAAATATCTACTCTGTCACAATGTATGAAAATTGTCAGTTTTCACATTTTTGTAGTTGGTTGGTCCCATAATTGTTAATTATTTTAAAACCTTTTCCTATCTTATCTAAATTTTCAATGCGACCGATGAAGTCTAGATAGCGTGAAACGAGCCTAAGAATCCATGTTGCGTGTAAACTATGCAAAAAGAGCCGAAACATGGGCAAAATTGATTGCCTCATCAAGTTAAGCACTCGTTTAATTTACTTAATTGCTAAATTACTCAGACGCCACGTAAATAGAAACGGCTTATATAAAAACAAACAATTTCTAAGAAAAAGTTTTAATACATAGTTACAAGTTACATAACTGACTAATATCATAAAAGGTTTCATTCGAAGTTAGGAATATGTATTGAAAAGTTTAACCCTTTCAGGGTGAAATTTCAAAAGTGTGCATTTATAAAGTAGGTTGTCACGGTTCGACTCTGTATAAAAATAAAAATTAGCCGAAACCAGATTAATGGTATATCTTTCATTGGTATATCCAAGAATATATTTTATCAAGGCGTCACATTCAACTTATTGGATCTGAATCTTGACGCAAGCCTCCCAGTTCCCAAAGGACTAATGTGAAAAGACCCGAGAATCCAAAAGAGAATAAAAAATATTACTAACGAGATTATTTTTCTGAAGTAATTATTTAAAGATTAAATCCCAAGCTAGTTACTTAGCATATCTAATCTGTTTAAAAATACATAATGAAATAAAATACAAAAAATTAATGTATTTCTAATACTCTTACAACTGGATTAACATTATATTCGTACTTAATACGTTTGAAGCCGCTTATTTTAAAACTTATTTTATTATGTTACACAAGTATTAATTAATAGATTGTCTGTTACCAGAGTTAATATGGATGCTGAATGGAAGCCTTGTTTGGTAGCTGTAACTTTTGTTTCGTACAAAAAATATTCTATTTTTATAATATTAATTTTTTATTTTTTACACAGCACAGTAAGTTTCATGCCAGTTTTCATTTCATGTTGGCTTCCATCAAGCTATGGATTCTTTATTCGCATTAGGTTGTCGCCATGACCATAGCTAGGTGGGTCGATGATATCAAGCGGATTGGTGAAAAAAACTGGATAGCTAGGGCTAGGGATAGGATTCAGTGGCGCAGACAAAAGGAGGCTTATGCCCAGCAGTGGGTCGTTGAGAGCTGACGATGATGATGATGACCATATATGATCACTATTGTCTGATCGAATCAATAATTTTACGTGACTCGGGCAAAAGAAAGACTTTCTCATTTGTCGCATTATCAGATATACAAATGTGAAAGTTATACCGCTTAAGGGATTTACATGCATGGCGTTCAGAAATGCATTGATTTCTATTGTGTGCAAATGGTTTGATGTACGCGTGCCAGCAAGGAAGTGTGATCTACATGCGTTGACGTCATGTCACATAAACTACTACTCTCGATCGGATGGACTTCCTCGGCGGAACGTGACCGGCGAGGAAACTGTTTCTGAACTGTATTACTGTACAAGCGGTTTTACCTGAAATGCCATTTTTGAAATACTCAGTCACATTACGAATGGTTAACGTCTGTCTGGTGTATTTCTGACTGTGACATCGTAGCTCTCAAACAGATGGACATTGGACAGTCGATGCGGTTTTTTATGTGTGAAAGCAAATTTGTAGTTCTTAGCTATGTTTGATGGAAATTATTTTAGTAGTTCAAAAGTTTAAGAAAATTTGCTTAAAATTTGAGAGTATTTTTAATTTTTCTTCGCCAAACTTGTATTTCGATGAATCGTAGGAAGACTGCAAAATTAACGAAAATATTATGATAAACTTGAAATCACACAAGAGGGCTCTTTGTTTGCCGAGAAAATTAAGTAATTAAAAAAAAATTAATAATGCCAAATTGTAATAAAAACCAACCTAATAAACCAAATAAACGTTACTGCACAGACTGCAATTCCGTTAGTACAAAATGGGGTAGATGTCAGAGGCTGGCGGTAAATCTGGATAGATCTGGGTTTGTGGGCTGCTCTCGAGCGCCTGCCTGAATCCATTACTGGCCTGTGATTACCCGTTAATGATGCCATATAACTCTTGCTCCTTAACTGTATAACATCGTTATTAAGGTCACGTGAAATGGATATTACGTAGTCATATTTTATTCATTTTATATCTCAGAATCACCATCTTGCAAATCATATGAACTTTCGTCTCCCATTCCATAAGTTATAAGGCTACGTTACTATACGATGTATATTTTATTATACCGTCTAACCAAAAACTGAACTTCTTTCCTCAAAGAACATATATCGCAATATTCGCAATATGTTTTTTTCTGCTTTCCATAGAAACGGATCAGCTGATTAGTGAACTAGGTAATCAAAAATAATTTTTTATATGATTTTAGAATTTCGCGGTCACATTACTGTTATTAGTATAACGGGACTAAACGCTATTAATATCGTTTTTTGCCAGATATTTCGACAGCCCTTCTACCATTATGGTCGCTGGTCAACTGAGTAACTGCGATGGATGTTCGGCTGTCAAGGGTAACCATATCGGTCTACCCTCTCTCTTCGTCTTGCATAAGTCCGAGAATTGTTTTTTGTTATTTCTTGTTATTCGTATTATCGGGGACGTGGAGTCTAGTAATTGAGCTTTGTAAAAAAGTTTGCGAATAACAAAAAACAATTCCCGAACGGACATCGTCAGTGTTGTGTGTAAGGACTTATGCATTAAACGACGAAAATAGAGGGTAGACTGATATGCTTACCCTTGACAGCCGAACATCTATCGCATATCCTCAGTCGGCCAGCGACCATGATGACGGAGGGACCGTCGAAATATCTGTCAAAAAACGATACGTTATTCTAAAAACATATTTTTTTTCTTTTAATATGATATAATGTTCCTTTAAAAAGGTTGTTTAGAGTACCATGGACTGAATTCAGTATCAAAAATATTTTTCAGTATATTTTGTTAAACTGTGTATAAGTACGAGTGTGAATTTAGTTTTTATTTGTGAGTATTTTGGTGAACACTAAATATTGTTAAAAGAGTTATCGGGTTACTCACGTATAGAGTTAGCTGCTGGCCGACATGTTTTGACCTCATCCCGAGGTCTTTATCAAGATGAACGTAACGAAGGGCCCGTACACGGCACCGGCTCGCTACACACACGTGAGTAACCCGTTAACTCATTTTAATAATGTCTGTGTCTTACGTTAGTTTTAATCAAAAAACACTCAATAGGTTTTTTATGGGCAAATTACAGAAAAATTTATTTAATTATATAACTATATAATCGACTTAATATAATCCGACATAACAGACTACGAGAAGTTCAGACAATACTGAGTTAATTTGAGTATAATAACAGTAAAAAAAATTCAACAGCTAGTCATATGAGTTTATTGATCATTGAAATGATTCCATTAATCATATAAATGTACCTGCGTCATGATTTCAAATGACTAGAAAAATCTCTAAACAGTGACAGAATTAACAGATCGTTGCAGTAAATTATACGTTTCGAATAACTAATAAAAAAAACGTTAAAATAACTTAAAACACATACTTCCTCTTAAAAACCTTTATAGAAATAGCTTGTAAAGTTACACTTGCTTCATCGAAGCTAAACCTCTATTAAGGCCAAAGTGCAGTATTTAGAGTCAAAAAACATTTCGACCTCAAATCGTTTTTAATAAGAAGCCTCTTGTTAAATTTTTATTTAAGAAGAGGCTTCTTATTAGTGAAACTTAAGCTCTGTTTGTTATTAAGAAATCACTTCACGGTCATTCAAACAAATGTGCAATAAAAATTATTTAAATTTATACATGTACCTATAAAAAAAAATCTGTTTAAAAAATATTTTACACATCTGTGAGTATATTAATATTTTTTGAAGATACTGACTTGCTTAGATTAATTATATACCTAAATAAATAAATAAATAAATAGACAATAATAATGCTTTCGTAATAGGTATTTACAAATAGTTTTTAAATAGGTATGTGAATATTTTGTGAAATACTTAACTTTATAACATTCAAAACTTCTGGCTTTTGTGACAAAGGAAATATTAGAGATGAAACCTACACATTAGTGACTCTATTAAGTTTACTACTGTGTAAAAAGTAGGCAAAAGCAAACCAGGTCTTTATTCCTGCCAAAAAATCGTCTTTATGTGTCTCTTTCCATACAATGGCACCAACAAGAGCTTGGCTCTTAAGTGTAATAGAAGGAGACTTTTCAATTTGAAGACAAACAGTTTTTGTTTCGGCCTTTGACGTGTTTTACGCAAGCCGCGCGTCTTTACTTCCATAATCCCTTATATCACTTGCTTTCACTTTCTTTGACCAGTTTTCGTTATGGTTTTCTTCATATACGTGGGCTATCTAATATTATGATGTTAACATCTCAGTTTTGTTGTTAACTTACTACTTAAATAATTAAGTTGTACGGATAACAAAACATAAATACAAACATAGTAATGAAAAATAAAATGAGATGAAGAGAAAATATTTTTTATCAAATTTTGTGACTATTAAAAACATTCTGTTCTTTGATAAATAATTCCAGTATGAATAAAATTACTTTAAATATTAATTTTAATATTTATTTGCATTACCCAATCCACTCCCTTCTACTCATCCCATTATTTTACACCCACCTAAACTTCTCTAACAACCCATAGGTTGGCTGTTAGATAATGCCTTTAGCATTAAGTCCGCCTATTTTGCCATACAAATTGTATTTTGTACAATATAGGTTAAATAAAAAAAGAATAAAATTACTTATTATCTCGGAAATAATTAATAGATATTCGTAAACATAATATAATAATATATAGGGACAAATTACAAAAATATATAATATATATGAGCCATTCGTGCAACATGATATATGTCATAAATAAAATGATATAATGACATATCTATCACAACATTCGTAACACGTTTGATAGCAATTAATAACTTATACAACATTTATGCTTACTATTATTACCGGAAAACCGGATTTCATGCAAATCATGCACATTTATAGCGCCCAAATTAATAACTATATTCAAATACGCTGAGTTGAATGAGAAAAAGTGATTTTTTTTCGAATTTATGATCAATATCTCACCAATATGATAAGTTATGTGGTGAAAGCGATTACATGTTTTATACAATCGCAACCTAATAGTTGTACATTAATAGGTATATGTTTCAAGAGCTTTATATGTCGAATCCGTAACCTGTGACATGAAAATGAATTATGGCACAAATAAGTATTTGCAATTTTCTGTATTTTTAACTGTAAGCTAAACTAGACTTAGTTAAGCTAAAAAAAATGATAACATTTCAAGATTGCTTCATTTTCTTTAAAGAGCAAAATAAATATAAAGGTAAGGTAAATTAAAAATGATTCTGTATAATTTCTTTCGAAGTCACACTTTTCTTTTTCGATAGCATGTGCTAAACGACCCTTAAAGTGAGAGTGGGTACCATGTGTAATGGTCAACATTGGCCCAATTCGCCCCGTCATGGTCAAAATGCTCGGGCTCTTACACGCACTCGTGCAGCCTTACCGTTTGATATCAAAATGATAACCGAATCGAGTACATTTCACTTTGTTATTGGAGAAAATAGTATCATTCCATATGCCTTATTCACGAAAACAAAAATTATAAAAGAAGCAAACGTAGTTAATTGACCGAGCAAATTGTATACAAAACTTCAACTCGATGCGATTCGAGTGCTTAACTCATGGCAGGCCTGTGAGTGTAGTCCATGTTTTGGATATCTAAAATATATCTATCTCCTTTGAGAATCACGGGTCTTTTCACCCCGGTCCTTTGAGAGGCTTGCGTGGGGATACAGATCCAACACGTAGAGGCCCTTTGGAGAAGTTGTTGTCATGTGGCGCTCCCGCCAAAACCTATTCCTGGATATACCTATGAAAGGTGTACCCTTGAATAGGTTTTGGCAGAAGAAAAATCTATTGCATGTAAAAGGAAAAGGTTTAAGGGTTATGGAATGAATTTGGGATGGACTAATACTGGGTTATTGCAACAGAAACGTCACCTGCCATAATCATGATTACTGACTATTATAGGCAGGTGGTGGCTTGCCGCCCACTAGATGGGCCCCTCAAACGCACCGACAGTAGTTGCCGGCAAAGGAGCAACACCGGTGCGAGCGACTCAGGGGTGTCGAGAGGTGTGCTGCGCTTTCTCCGAAGTTACTCGCGTCGTTATGCCCTTTATATCTATCTTATTATTATGCGCGCGGCGACCACTCCAGAGAGGGAAATTCAGTGACATGAATTCTTGTCCAGGGTAATAAGAATTAAATTAGCTTGCTTCTAGACTTCTAGGTATCTAAACAAACAGGCGCTGAGTTCTGACGCGAGCTAAATTAAACCATATATCACACATTGAGTAGATATTAATTTGAATTTCTTGCTGAGTAAGACTTCTGTACGTAAATATACTAGTAATTAGTCTGTGCTCATAGTAGGTGGTCCTTAGAAATTGTTCTGTACCACGCATGTATGCGTCTATGTTTCTAATCGTAAGCGCAAAGTCGGAAAAGCGATAATGAAGCGTAAACGTGATGATAAGATAACACGATTGAATTAACGATAGGTACTGTTAATCCAAACACAATACCGAACACATAACATAATTAAGTAACACCATTATCCAACTATTACGATACGACGCATCCATCAAACCATTCCACAACTTAGAGTTGTAGCAATTTTCAATGATTTCTAATACTACTGATGATTACATTGTATTTTATCGTACGAGAACGTTGACCGAGTAAAAGTTGCCGCTCGATGGAAGAAAATTTTACTACAACTTTTGATGTGCTTATTTTATTACTAATAGGTAAATAAAGTCAATTTAAACAAGTCCTTCCTTACAAATTATTCACAACTTTGCAAGTTGCACTAAATTCAAAATCAGATGATTTATTATAATGAATAACTACTTATTATAATTAGATTTTAACGATATTTTTTGTACCTGCCTGCACATTAAAAGCTTTCTTACTTCTTTGTTTCGTTTCGAAACTTGCAGTTGATATCGTTGTAATGCATCTCAAATGAAGTATTCGCATACAGTACCAAAGTCCATCACCATTTCAAGCAAAACATCATTGCAACCCAAAACATTGATGGCTCACAGTTTCATAACAAGATGTTTAAGATTCAAATGAAAAGTATATAATACAGAAAGCTCTAGAACTATCATCAAATATTTTCTAATGCAAAGATAATACGAACAAATTGGAAGAAACGCGCACCTGGTCATTTCGAATTCAGAACATCTATACAAGTCTTTATAAGTAATTATAGGTAATTTCTTCAATAACATAACCCAGTTTCTGCGTTCAAAGCAACACATTAACTTTGGAATTTTGTATCTGCACGTTAGCAAGCATGTGTGAGTCCTGTGTACGAAACAACTCAACTAGGACTTTTTAGTATTTTGCCTGATAAAAGCAAAGAATGAAAAGATCCTACCTTTCCCCTTTTCAGGCGTAGTGAACAAATTTCAGATTTCTTCTAATCAAGTCCCATACACCTAATCACATACCGTGACTCTGGTGTAGTTGTGAGATTATATATATAAGAAATCTATTTTAACTTTTAAAAGTTTTCATTTTGGTGTTTTTGACCTTAAGCTTCGGTATAAAAATCATAACTTGAGCGACTCATGTGTGGTAACAAATTAAAATGTAAAATTTAGAAACCAGCTGTCTTCGCTGTGTATTAAATAACAATTAACTACGTAACTGTCGATAACGTAAATGTAAATTTTCTCGTCCACTGGCCCTATAATAGACATCACAAGAATTATTCATGACCTTTCAAAAGTGGTATGTGGAGAAATAAAACTCATTTAAGAATAGATTTTACATACTTAATTTTAACTTTTTTCTTGGTCTTGTAGTAGAGAAAAAAAATTGGCTGAGCAAATTAGTTAAACTTATTTCTTTTTTCACTACAAAACCATGAATTAAAATAACTGATTTGCTATCAATTAAATTTATTCCCCTTTGGTAAAAAATTGGGGAAAATAACATTCATAAAACTTAACACTTAATTACATCTACAGACGTAAATCCATTGCTTTTTTTATTGTGTGCTGCATCATGGTAAAAATATATTTGGTAAAATAGAAAGCGCTTTTCTATCAACTAGGAAAGCGCTTTCCTACTAACTAGGAAACCGCTGTAAACGTAGAGATTTATTAAAAATTGAAAAAACGTTTTAAAATATATAAATAAAAAACTTGAGTAAAAAATAATTTTGAGCATTTAATAACCCACACAAATAATAAGAAAATAACTTTCCAAAAAGACTTAATGTTCCCAAATGCAAATTGGTATTTAGCACCGTGTAAATAGTATCATAAACGCAAGTATGTATGAATGAATAACCGTACAAAATTAAATTACTTTTTAATATTCAAGCTTAACCCTGGGCGGTGTGACTTTTACTCCGAATTTACCATTTGAATGAAGATGACATGGCGTAACCCGCGTTTTCAGTAGCATCGACCTTCGATTTGAAAGGGTAATCTAAATTATACTGAGGCAATTATGCAACGGTTATTAATTAGTATTTGATTTGGACAGCAGTTATGTTTTTTTTTTCTTTTGACAACTTCCAATTAATTTTAACTTATTGTCATAATGTTAATCAGACTTTTCCCTGACTGTCTAAAAAGAGCCAGAGGGTAATATCTATAAAATAATACGTTTTTCTTACGATAGTGACGTCCTTTTTCTTCTTCAATGTCTTTATCACATGTAGTGCTCAATGTTGCTTACACTGAAACGCGGATACGCAGTGACGTCCGTCTTATGTTGCGATTTTGGAGTAACCCCCCAGGCTCTTGTCGGCGTCATTGTGTGAAAATAGACGCACACAATTTGCCAGTGCCTTCTTTATTTCACACTCACTATAATGCTAGTTTCCTCACGATGTTTTCCTTCACCAAGGTGAAGGTGCTTCCTTTAGGCAAGGTGGTAATTTATAAAGGAGCTGAGTACAAACATCAGAGCAAGTCGCGCCTCCAACTTCGTGGTCGTGCCTTACAGAAGCCAAGCCAGTTAATAGGGATGTAGACGGGGTAAAAAAATATTTTTATTTAGTTCTTCAACTAAATAATCCAAAAATAAACGACCTTTATTTACGTCAGCTTTAGTTAGAAATCATAGCTGATCGTGGCGTCACGTGTTTAAATGCGCTTTATCTTCGTCATAATTTGCTAATCAGAGAAAAGAAAAATACGTATCCCATACGTTTTAATAATATAGAGCTAGATTATTAAAACGTAGAGTAAAAATTTTTTTGGGCAAAAAAATTTTTACTCTACATCTGCTGAGATATTATTACATGCTTGATAAAATTTATAAACTCACATGCAGAATTTTTTTATTTTGTTATTTGACCGACATTTACATTTGTAAAATACCAATAGAAACTATACACATAAGCAGTTTTTTTTTTTGTCATGCTTGAGAAACAACCAAGAAGTTCCTAAGTACTGACTGGCACTTTTTATTTTAAAATAATCATAGTCTTATATCTTAATTGAGTTCTATCTATAACACCTATAATTATTTATGTATGACATATCGCTTAAGCAACAAAAAAAAGTGGAAACACCCTAACATTTATTTACTTGTTATTGATCGTAACATTATATTACAACAGTGTACTAGAAGCCTCAGAAAGATCGTAAAATTATCTGATCCATAAAATTAAAGATAACTGTCTGCGGTAGAAGGTAACAGAAATAAGCTATGAATAATATAATGCGCGCTTTTTGTTCCAATACCCGGCTTGTTCATTATAACAGATGATGCGTAATTATAGAGTTCAGTCTGACTTATATACCTACTTTGTAGTAATTTCAGTAAGTATTCTTCTTTATTTATTGCACTAAAAGACTTTTGTAGTAGAAAACTAAGTGAGTAAAGCATTACTTATACTTAAAGAAAATGCGTAAATACATAAATCATACTAAAATCAGAAGTATATAGCACCTACAAGCTTTCATTTTCGCTGAAACGGTGATAATAAAGGTATTTTTCATTTAATCGAAATGGAGTTGACAAATGACATAAAAAAGAGTTTTCTAAAACTACACGAATTACATTATATACAACGTGAAAAGGACATACCTGTAATAAATCAAAATACGGGCTATAATAATAAAATTATAATAACAGATAAGAAACAAAAAAAATACCAAACTCTCATACAAATTGGGAGGTTGCACACTTTAGTATGTATTTTTTTTTTGTTTTGTTTTACTGTTATTTTAAGTACATTATTCGATAGTGATCTAGTATAGCCCGTGGTTCGATTTATAACAGGTATGTTCCTTCCACGTTATATAAAATATTGACACTAGCACGCAATAAACCTCGAACGCAACATTAATTTTCCAGCAGTTTCCTTACGTTTCACAATAATCTGCCGTATTCCGGCCGGCGAGACGCCGACAGTATTAATTTCCCCGAGAAAGTTGCTGGACTTGAGCTATAGCGGACAATCTCGCGGATATCTACCACCGTATCTGTAACATTGCCCGCGAATATCATAAACGCAAGTATGTATGAATGAATAACCGTACAAAATTAAATTACTTTTTAATATTCAAGCTTAACCCTGGGCGGTGTGACTTTTACTCCGAATTTACCATTTGAATGAAGATGACATGGCGTAACCCGCGTTTTCAGTAGCATCGACCTTCGATTTGAAAGGGTAATCTAAATTATACTGAGGCAATTATGCAACGGTTATTAATTAGTATTTGATTTGGACAGCAGTTATGTTTTTTTTTTCTTTTGACAACTTCCAATTAATTTTAACTTATTGTCATAATGTTAATCAGACTTTTCCCTGACTGTCTAAAAAGAGCCAGAGGGTAATATCTATAAAATAATACGTTTTTCTTACGATAGTGACGTCCTTTTTCTTCTTCAATGTCTTTATCACATGTAGTGCTCAATGTTGCTTACACTGAAACGCGGATACGCAGTGACGTCCGTCTTATGTTGCGATTTTGGAGTAACCCCCCAGGCTCTTGTCGGCGTCATTGTGTGAAAATAGACGCACACAATTTGCCAGTGCCTTCTTTATTTCACACTCACTATAATGCTAGTTTCCTCACGATGTTTTCCTTCACCAAGGTGAAGGTGCTTCCTTTAGGCAAGGTGGTAATTTATAAAGGAGCTGAGTACAAACATCAGAGCAAGTCGCGCCTCCAACTTCGTGGTCGTGCCTTACAGAAGCCAAGCCAGTTAATAGGGATGTAGACGGGGTAAAAAAATATTTTTATTTAGTTCTTCAACTAAATAATCCAAAAATAAACGACCTTTATTTACGTCAGCTTTAGTTAGAAATCATAGCTGATCGTGGCGTCACGTGTTTAAATGCGCTTTATCTTCGTCATAATTTGCTAATCAGAGAAAAGAAAAATACGTATCCCATACGTTTTAATAATATAGAGCTAGATTATTAAAACGTAGAGTAAAAATTTTTTTGGGCAAAAAAATTTTTACTCTACATCTGCTGAGATATTATTACATGCTTGATAAAATTTATAAACTCACATGCAGAATTTTTTTATTTTGTTATTTGACCGACATTTACATTTGTAAAATACCAATAGAAACTATACACATAAGCAGTTTTTTTTTTTGTCATGCTTGAGAAACAACCAAGAAGTTCCTAAGTACTGACTGGCACTTTTTATTTTAAAATAATCATAGTCTTATATCTTAATTGAGTTCTATCTATAACACCTATAATTATTTATGTATGACATATCGCTTAAGCAACAAAAAAAAGTGGAAACACCCTAACATTTATTTACTTGTTATTGATCGTAACATTATATTACAACAGTGTACTAGAAGCCTCAGAAAGATCGTAAAATTATCTGATCCATAAAATTAAAGATAACTGTCTGCGGTAGAAGGTAACAGAAATAAGCTATGAATAATATAATGCGCGCTTTTTGTTCCAATACCCGGCTTGTTCATTATAACAGATGATGCGTAATTATAGAGTTCAGTCTGACTTATATACCTACTTTGTAGTAATTTCAGTAAGTATTCTTCTTTATTTATTGCACTAAAAGACTTTTGTAGTAGAAAACTAAGTGAGTAAAGCATTACTTATACTTAAAGAAAATGCGTAAATACATAAATCATACTAAAATCAGAAGTATATAGCACCTACAAGCTGTCATTTTCGCTGAAACGGTGATAATAAAGGTATTTTTCATTCAATCGAAATGGAGTTGACAAATGACATAAAAAAGAGTTTTCTAAAACTACACGAATTACATTATATACAACGTGAAAAGGACATACCTGTAATAAATCAAAATACGGCCTATAATAATAAAATTATAATAACAGATAAGAAACAAAAAAAATACCAAACTCTCATACAAATTGGGAGGTTGCACACTTTAGTATGTATTTTTTTTTTGTTTTGTTTTACTGTTATTTTAAGTACATTATTCGATAGTGATCTAGTATAGCCCGTGGTTCGATTTATAACAGGTATGTTCCTTCCACGTTATATAAAATATTGACACTAGCACGCAATAAACCTCGAACGCAACATTAATTTTCCAGCAGTTTCCTTACGTTTCACAATAATCTGCCGTATTCCGGCCGGCGAGACGCCGACAGTATTAATTTCCCCGAGAAAGTTGCTGGACTTGAGCTATAGCGGACAATCTCGCGGATATCTACCACCGTATCTGTAACATTGCCCGCGAATATCATAAACGCAAGTATGTATGAATGAATAACCGTACAAAATTAAATTACTTTTTAATATTCAAGCTTAACCCTGGGCGGTGTGACTTTTACTCCGAATTTACCATTTGAATGAAGATGACATGGCGTAACCCGCGTTTTCAGTAGCATCGACCTTCGATTTGAAAGGGTAATCTAAATTATACTGAGGCAATTATGCAACGGTTATTAATTAGTATTTGATTTGGACAGCAGTTATGTTTTTTTTTTCTTTTGACAACTTCCAATTAATTTTAACTTATTGTCATAATGTTAATCAGACTTTTCCCTGACTGTCTAAAAAGAGCCAGAGGGTAATATCTATAAAATAATACGTTTTTCTTACGATAGTGACGTCCTTTTTCTTCTTCAATGTCTTTATCACATGTAGTGCTCAATGTTGCTTACACTGAAACGCGGATACGCAGTGACGTCCGTCTTATGTTGCGATTTTGGAGTAACCCCCCAGGCTCTTGTCGGCGTCATTGTGTGAAAATAGACGCACACAATTTGCCAGTGCCTTCTTTATTTCACACTCACTATAATGCTAGTTTCCTCACGATGTTTTCCTTCACCAAGGTGAAGGTGCTTCCTTTAGGCAAGGTGGTAATTTATAAAGGAGCTGAGTACAAACATCAGAGCAAGTCGCGCCTCCAACTTCGTGGTCGTGCCTTACAGAAGCCAAGCCAGTTAATAGGGATGTAGACGGGGTAAAAAAATATTTTTATTTAGTTCTTCAACTAAATAATCCAAAAATAAACGACCTTTATTTACGTCAGCTTTAGTTAGAAATCATAGCTGATCGTGGCGTCACGTGTTTAAATGCGCTTTATCTTCGTCATAATTTGCTAATCAGAGAAAAGAAAAATACGTATCCCATACGTTTTAATAATATAGAGCTAGATTATTAAAACGTAGAGTAAAAATTTTTTTGGGCAAAAAAATTTTTACTCTACATCCGCTGAGATATTATTACATGCTTGATAAAATTTATAAACTCACATGCAGAATTTTTTTATTTTGTTATTTGACCGACATTTACATTTGTAAAATACCAATAGAAACTATACACATAAGCAGTTTTTTTTTTTGTCATGCTTGAGAAACAACCAAGAAGTTCCTAAGTACTGACTGGCACTTTTTATTTTAAAATAATCATAGTCTTATATCTTAATTGAGTTCTATCTATAACACCTATAATTATTTATGTATGACATATCGCTTAAGCAACAAAAAAAAGTGGAAACACCCTAACATTTATTTACTTGTTATTGATCGTAACATTATATTACAACAGTGTACTAGAAGCCTCAGAAAGATCGTAAAATTATCTGATCCATAAAATTAAAGATAACTGTCTGCGGTAGAAGGTAACAGAAATAAGCTATGAATAATATAATGCGCGCTTTTTGTTCCAATACCCGGCTTGTTCATTATAACAGATGATGCGTAATTATAGAGTTCAGTCTGACTTATATACCTACTTTGTAGTAATTTCAGTAAGTATTCTTCTTTATTTATTGCACTAAAAGACTTTTGTAGTAGAAAACTAAGTGAGTAAAGCATTACTTATACTTAAAGAAAATGCGTAAATACATAAATCATACTAAAATCAGAAGTATATAGCACCTACAAGCTGTCATTTTCGCTGAAACGGTGATAATAAAGGTATTTTTCATTTAATCGAAATGGAGTTGACAAATGACATAAAAAAGAGTTTTCTAAAACTACACGAATTACATTATATACAACGTGAAAAGGACATACCTGTAATAAATCAAAATACGGCCTATAATAATAAAATTATAATAACAGATAAGAAACAAAAAAAATACCAAACTCTCATACAAATTGGGAGGTTGCACACTTTAGTATGTATTTTTTTTTTGTTTTGTTTTACTGTTATTTTAAGTACATTATTCGATAGTGATCTAGTATAGCCCGTGGTTCGATTTATAACAGGTATGTTCCTTCCACGTTATATAAAATATTGACACTAGCACGCAATAAACCTCGAACGCAACATTAATTTTCCAGCAGTTTCCTTACGTTTCACAATAATCTGCCGTATTCCGGCCGGCGAGACGCCGACAGTATTAATTTCCCCGAGAAAGTTGCTGGACTTGAGCTATAGCGGACAATCTCGCGGATATCTACCACCGTATCTGTAACATTGCCCGCGAATATCATAAACGCAAGTATGTATGAATGAATAACCGTACAAAATTAAATTACTTTTTAATATTCAAGCTTAACCCTGGGCGGTGTGACTTTTACTCCGAATTTACCATTTGAATGAAGATGACATGGCGTAACCCGCGTTTTCAGTAGCATCGACCTTCGATTTGAAAGGGTAATCTAAATTATACTGAGGCAATTATGCAACGGTTATTAATTAGTATTTGATTTGGACAGCAGTTATGTTTTTTTTTTCTTTTGACAACTTCCAATTAATTTTAACTTATTGTCATAATGTTAATCAGACTTTTCCCTGACTGTCTAAAAAGAGCCAGAGGGTAATATCTATAAAATAATACGTTTTTCTTACGATAGTGACGTCCTTTTTCTTCTTCAATGTCTTTATCACATGTAGTGCTCAATGTTGCTTACACTGAAACGCGGATACGCAGTGACGTCCGTCTTATGTTGCGATTTTGGAGTAACCCCCCAGGCTCTTGTCGGCGTCATTGTGTGAAAATAGACGCACACAATTTGCCAGTGCCTTCTTTATTTCACACTCACTATAATGCTAGTTTCCTCACGATGTTTTCCTTCACCAAGGTGAAGGTGCTTCCTTTAGGCAAGGTGGTAATTTATAAAGGAGCTGAGTACAAACATCAGAGCAAGTCGCGCCTCCAACTTCGTGGTCGTGCCTTACAGAAGCCAAGCCAGTTAATAGGGATGTAGACGGGGTAAAAAAATATTTTTATTTAGTTCTTCAACTAAATAATCCAAAAATAAACGACCTTTATTTACGTCAGCTTTAGTTAGAAATCATAGCTGATCGTGGCGTCACGTGTTTAAATGCGCTTTATCTTCGTCATAATTTGCTAATCAGAGAAAAGAAAAATACGTATCCCATACGTTTTAATAATATAGAGCTAGATTATTAAAACGTAGAGTAAAAATTTTTTTGGGCAAAAAAATTTTTACTCTACATCTGCTGAGATATTATTACATGCTTGATAAAATTTATAAACTCACATGCAGAATTTTTTTATTTTGTTATTTGACCGACATTTACATTTGTAAAATACCAATAGAAACTATACACATAAGCAGTTTTTTTTTTTGTCATGCTTGAGAAACAACCAAGAAGTTCCTAAGTACTGACTGGCACTTTTTATTTTAAAATAATCATAGTCTTATATCTTAATTGAGTTCTATCTATAACACCTATAATTATTTATGTATGACATATCGCTTAAGCAACAAAAAAAAGTGGAAACACCCTAACATTTATTTACTTGTTATTGATCGTAACATTATATTACAACAGTGTACTAGAAGCCTCAGAAAGATCGTAAAATTATCTGATCCATAAAATTAAAGATAACTGTCTGCGGTAGAAGGTAACAGAAATAAGCTATGAATAATATAATGCGCGCTTTTTGTTCCAATACCCGGCTTGTTCATTATAACAGATGATGCGTAATTATAGAGTTCAGTCTGACTTATATACCTACTTTGTAGTAATTTCAGTAAGTATTCTTCTTTATTTATTGCACTAAAAGACGTTTGTAGTAGAAAACTAAGTGAGTAAAGCATTACTTAGTTAAAGAAAAAGCGTAAATACATAAATCATACTAAAATCAGAAGTATATAGCACCTACAAGCTTTCACTTTCGCTGAAACGGTGATAATAAAGGTATTTTTCATTCAATCGAAATGGAGTTGACAAATGACATAAAAAAGAGTTTTCTAAAACTACACGAATTACATTATATACAACGTGAAAAGGACATACCTGTAATAAATCAAAATACGGCCTATAATAATAAAATTATAATAACAGTTAAGAAATTAAAAAAAACGAAATTCCCATACAAAATGTATTTTTTTTTTGTTTTTTTTTACTGTTATTTTAAGTCCATTATACTGTAGTGATCTAGTATAGCCCGTGGTTCGATTTATAACGGGTATGTTCCTTCCACATTATATAAAATATTGACACTAGCACGCAATAAACTTCGAACGCAACATTAATTTTCCAGCAGTTTCCTTACGTTTCACAATAATCTGCCGTATTCCGGCCGGCGAGACGCCGACAGTATTAATTTCCCCGAGAAAGTTGCTGGACTTGAGCTATAGCGGACAATCTCGCGGATATCTACCACCGTATCTGTAACATTGCCCGCGAATATCATCGCACGAAATGCGCTCATTTTTGTCTTAAGGTAATTAAAAGGCCGGATTTCTTTTAAGAAAACAAAATATGTACATATAGCTTGTGAATAAAATTTATTTTGACAGAATTGAATGCTAAGTTATTTCCGTGTCAAGTTTCCTTTTCTGTTTAACACTAACGTCGAAAGATTTTCAAAGGTTTTTGTTGTTTACGTACCTACTTTTAATATGGTAGTACTACCTATTTTTGATACTTATAAATTGTTTTAGCTGTTTCGTCAAAGTAGCTTTTTAGTTGAGTAAGTTTCTATACATTTTTATCATTTTGGCATAAAATCAATTCATCCCTAAAAGGATGGTAATTAAAAAATTAAAAAAATAAACAAAAAAAAAAGCGCAAATTTTTGTCTTTGATTCAAAGTAATTACAGAAGTTTTAGGTTATATTGTGTTGAAATTAATTATTTTGTGTAAATTTGAATACTTTTTCGTAAGTTTAAGCCAATAATTAACGTCAAGTTTTTAGTTATTTATTAGAAAAATAAAAAATATGGATGATCAGCCGCAAACAAAAAGTTATGAGTTTAAAGTGAAAATTTTTTTAGAAGTTGGTGCTATACATTTTTTACGTAGTATTTATTGAATGAAAAAAACACTAAATAAAGGTTAGTACTTGTCGGAGCTTTGATTAGGTATTGTAGGTGTTCTACTTTCTTCTTCTGTTTTGTAGCTTTTTGCTAGTTTTACTCATAGATGGCGATGAAAAGTAGAGTGTGCTACTCGCGTACCGTACTATTTGTATCTCGTGCTTTATACGTGAATTCCTCGCTTTACTCAGGTTTCTACCGTAGAATCACTCGCTACGCCCGTGATTCAACTGTGGAATCCTTCGTTTCGCTCTGGATTCAAAGAAGCGCCCTTGTACTTAAAAGTATTACCTTTACGCCTTGTAGCACAATCTACTATTAAATCGTTGTCATTCTTATTCAAACAAAACTGGAATAAAAATACACTCAAAGAAGCTTCCGTAGCAAACGTAACCCATTATAATTTCGCTTCGTTTACTCAAAGACTATAAGTACCTACTAAAAAGCTGTAATTTAGCATGAGTATATTTAATTAATCATGCCGTAAATGTGGTATAAATAAATTTGTTGTTTATGAACACGTAAAAAAATCACGGCAGTAGTATATTAAAAAGTTATCTATAGACGAATAACTCATAAAGTGTAATCTGAAAAGGAAAATTTTATACAAATTCGATAGAAAATTAGATTTAGACGTTTTTAGTCATGTGAAGTCATAGTTTTCGTAACTCTACAACCCTACATTGCGCGTCGTCCGACACGCACTTGGCCAGTTATTGTATATACAAATTACATCAAATAATAGCTTCCCACAATGCCCAGATGAGGATTGACGACTATAAAATGTATAAGTAACAAAAAGAAAACAATAATATTATAATGATGTGGATTCTGCACCTCTCACTCATTTTGCCATCAGTCACGTCAATCTAGCATCTTTGAGATGCCAGAACTAATTTCGTTATTCATTTGACGCCCATTCATTTTGTTAAAGTCAACAGACCGTAGTTAGCTTTTTGTTCTAACAATTTTTCTTATGTATAAAACTAAGGTGTGGTATTTTTTAATGTGGGATGATAAGAGTTTAATGCAAATAGGTGTATGAGGTCAGTCATTCATATTGCAAATAATCTTAATTTATCAAAATGTAATAACTGCTTATATCTAATGTAACTTTAGCTTAATTAAAAAAGGTACGTGTCTTATTAAACTAACACAAAAACAAAAATTACCGGAATTCTACTACTTATTTTTTTTCTCGGAGCCTTTGTGTACTTTTACATAAATGAATCAAATTAAATACATATTATATAATGTATAAATAGATAAAAACAGTTTTTACCTTTCAGAAAACGTGAACTTCATGTTAAACTTGAAACTACAGGTATGCGAAGTAAAATTAAATTAAAAGCTCCAACCACATTACTTAGCCTCTTGATAATGTAACAAGAAACACAATTCACCAAAATATACAGTCTGAGCACACATCGATGACATCTGATCAGGGTTTCGGTGTCAATATCGATTGTGCAGTGCAATAATACTCTCATTTTCTCTGTACCTCTGACCTCCGCTTTCGCTGATGCCAGCACAAAAGAAACAATGCAGTTTCCGCCTCGTCATTATGAACTTGAAGTAATACAGAACAAGACTTAGCCAGTGGCATGTTTACCATACCATGTGGCCGAGAGCGGCCCGTGGTAGAATGACAGTAAGGGGCAGAACATGGCATGTAGCAAAAATGTAAAGTTAAACCACAGAATTATTATAAGTATTACATACAGAACCGAATTTCCTTAGGCCCCGTGCAATATGCGTCCCTGTCCCACGTCCTCGCACTTCTGTCCCGTTCTCGCCTTGTGGAGGGCATGTGGGGATTGTGGGGCCTTCAGGACGCATATTGCACGGGACCTTAGCAGATACTGTTCTGTACTTAATACTCATTTAATTTTGTGGTTAAACCAAAACACCTCTGACAGCAACATCAAACATATTTACAAAGTGATTATTCTAAACCACTTCTATATTATTCTAAACCACTTCGATATTTAAAGTATTAGTTGTTTTTCATGCATTAAAGGTACATATATACACCTCAGGCGATGACAAAGAAAGCTTCCGAACGCATGTTCACTATCCTCGCCTCGGGCTCGGGTGGCTAATTCCTGTGATTTCGGACTTCTTCTATTTTATCGCCCAAGGCACATTTCTATATATATCAACTATTGCACAATAGAGTACTATGAAATATGTAAATCTGAAAAAGAGATTTATTTATGACTACATTTGAACTGTCACATCGTAGGTACTCTTATCTAAAATTATCCTACGTTTATATTAAATGTTTATTTATTTATTAAAACTTCATTAATCCACAATTAACAATTGTTTACAATTGGTGGACTTAACGCTAAAAGCGTTCTCTTGCAGTCAAGTAATAAAACAGATATTGTTGCGGCACGCAAAATTATAACGCAAACAATATACTTACAATTTAATATATCATATTAATATATACCTTAGATCACAATAGTTACACAGATATACAAAAAATCAAACATACAATATACATACATTCCCATATTATTATTCCCTTAAAATTTTTGTTTCCTGTTTATTCTATCTGGGGCCTAACCCAGGGCACTAAATTGAAATACGCCACTGGTCACCGGACTAGGCAATACTTAACTACACGCCCGCCAAAATCGCAGTGAAGCTGATAGCTAGCAGCAGTATACGTGACTTGCAGGTGTCAACGAACATGGCGACTAGCAAACGCAGTTAAAAAGTGAAATTTACCTTTTTATGAGCCCACTAGAGATTAGTATTTCGACAACTGACAAACGTTTCGCTTTTCAACAAATTTAATGAACTGACTGATGTATTTCATTGAAAATAATGAGGAATTAATGCTTTTTATCCAAGTTTTCAGCACATATAATGATAATCATGATAAAATTAGATTATTTTATCTTTTTAGTCAACTCTTTTACTCAAATAGTACTCTATAGAAAAACAGTCTCACCTAACTCTTTTTCCCCTCATCATTAGATATTCAATATTTTTTCCTTTTTAGGGTTCCGTAGTAAACAAGGAACCCTTATAGTTTCGCCATGTCTGTCTGTCTGTCTGTCCGTCCACGGTCCTACTCGGAAACTATAAGTACTAGAAAGCTGTAATTTGGCATGGATATGTATATCAATCATGGCAAAAAAGTGGTAAAATAAAATATGGAAACAATTTTTTTTAGGGTAGCTCTCATACCTGTAAAGAGGAAGTCAATATTTTTTTTCTCTACAAACACGTTGTGTGGGGTATCGTTGAATTGGTCTTTCAAAAATATTGTGAGCTTGGGAACACCATTTTACAATCTAGGGATCCGTGTCTGAAATATTTAGGTATAAAGTGATTTTTTTTTGTTAAAGTCACGTGTCCCCCCCACATATCTGCTAAACGGTTATATATGGACACGTGAAAAAAATCACAGCTATAGTATATATAATGTAATTTATAGGAAAACTATCAGAGCTAAGTAGAGTTAACAAATTAAAAAGTTATAGGCGATCAACTTATAAAATGTACTCGAAAAGGAAAATTTCATACAAATTCAATAGATACTTAAACTTTTTAGTGGCATGTACTCAAAGTTGGCATTTACAACTACGGAACCCTACACTGCGCGTGGCCCGACACGCACTTAGCAAATTATTTTAAACTGATTACTTTTTAATTTTTTTAGACCTACCTTTTTTTTCTTTTATATTTTTTTTTATAAAAATATACATTTACTAAGTATGTATACTTATGTAGGACAAACAATGCAAATCATGTTAATACGTGATGCGGCTAGCAACCCTTCACTATTTTGATTTTCTTTTTCATTTTTCATTTCTTTTTCCACCATCACGTGGCGTTTGCGTCTTGCGGCCTTGGGCTCCGTCTGCTTAGAGCCGCAATACCCAAAATACTCTGTTTGCCCCATTAGGGATACAATGTGGTAGTATGTATGTATGTACATAATGCAATAACTAAATCATAGTAATAGGTGTCAGTTATTAAATTGGTATTAGAATCTTGATTAATTTCATTTAAGTATGTATTTGTACCGATAACCAATGGGGCAAAAAGGTTCTCGAATAGCGACCACGTACTGGCAAGCTAAGTGTAGAATAGTCACTCACAAGGTGGTCTGACGACCTGACCAAGGTCGCTGGAAGACGCTGGATGGAGGCCGCTCTAGATCGATCATTTTGGAAATCGTTGGGAGAGGCCTATGTCCAGCAGTGGAAGTTATGCGGCTAAAATGATGACGATAAAGTATGTATTGACCTATTCTAAATTGAAACCCAAAATCTCTTTTACAAAATTGTAAGTAGAAGTGACCCAGACGGACCCAACACAATGAGACGTATTAATAACACTTAACCGACAGCCCGTCTCATACGCTCAATCTGTGCGCTCAATATTAATAACGTTTAACGGTGATTGTTATAGGCTTGTTAAAAAATTTGTTACACACTAACCCACTAGCGATATTAGAAGCGCTTGATTTAGAAGAATTTATTGAAAATGTGAGAAAATGTAGGTCGTTGCGTGCAAGAGGATGTTCCATTAATAAGGTACGCTTGGTAGATTTATGGGAGATTTCCCCTGAAGATTTATCTAAATACTTACTTCATGAAAAAAGTTGTTTCATGAAACGTAAATAAGATTTTCCGGTAGAGTTCTGTCGATTTAATATAAACTGTTAATAAATAAAACTAAGACAAAAATCTTTGTTTCACTCTATGCAGCTCAAAATACTTTCACCAAAGCATATCTGTAAAGAAAAGCAAAAATATTTGCTAGACTTTTAATTTACGATCTATTAAATTGATGTCGATGAAGAAGGTGAATGTTGAAATATTTGTACGTTAAAACGAATAGTCATTGTCGGAAAGTGTGTTAGCTGATCATTTATGACATGTGGCTAGATTCTTTTAGTCTAAAATCTCTTTGCTATTCCATAGTACTATGATATATTTTTATTTTTAACGGCCCCGCCTTATTAGTATTATTATACCGTGAATATTGGGAATGTTCATTTCATCTGCGCATATAAAAATATATTTGTCATCTCTACTCGAAAGTATTCATTCCAAAATATTCGGAGCTAAAGTTACTGCTGATACTCTCGAAACAAAAAAAGTGAAAAAGAAAATCTCTAGGCATTTTTAAAACAGTAAATAATTGTCACAGGCGTCCTCAATTTTTAAATTTTAAATACAATCGTAGTCGACATGGATGAATGTAGGGTCGCATGTTTATGTTTTTCGCAGTGAAAAAAGAATTAGTGTCTCGGCACACTATGCCGAAGTTCAGCCGCTGAACTTTAGCCGCTAAACTTCAGGCATAGTCTGCTGAGACACTTAGAATATAAAAATCGCAAATACATTGGAACAATAAGTGTTAACAATAAATAAATAAAGTTAACTATTTATTATTATTATTACAAGAAAAAAATCAAATCTAGGGGCCTGAGTTATCCTTATTATTGTTCTTTCAGGATTTAAATATTATCAAGAGAAGCATAATAGTAATGCAATCAATAATATATGTGCTTACTGCAGAGAAGAGACATCTTGAAATGAACTAAGTACAAACATAGGAAACACATAGATATATAACTACGAGTTAATAAAGCTGGTGTTAGCTGAGATTTTAAGAACTCTATTTTTAAAAGAGAAATACTTTCTAAATTAGACAGGTTTTTGACTTTAACATTCAACCCTCCAAAAAACGTGTTGTTCAATACCTACATCTACCAAAAACTGGTGTATTTTATAGTGGTCGAGAGCTCATCATGTTTCCTCGCCGGTGTCGCTCAACATACAAGTCATACATGAAAGTTCAGCAAACGAGGGCGTCATTCACAGAAGCTTGTCACTCACATTCAAATTTGCCTTTATTTTCCAACTCTTAATATTGAGACATAAGGTTTAAAGTGAGATGAGGACAATTTTATTAACATTCGCATTTGATGACATTACTAAATTCCCCACTTTTTCGATGACAGAATTTTGTTTTATACCTATATGGGAAGACAAAAAATTTTATCCGCGCGGCAATAAAGTGCAGCATAGATAAGATATGCTTTTTATCGCTCTTAGTGTATATCTATTATTAGTGTTTTACTTCTATTCGAAAACTGATACGTAATTTTTTGCTGCAAAATGTTCGTAACGAAACAGTAGAAATATTTATATGTATGAAGCTCAGGTATGAAGGCAAAATAAAACAATTGGTTAAAATTAAAATAATATTAGAAGTTAAAATAATTAAATATATGTGTAATAGTTAAACGAGCCTTAGAAAAATAATCAGAGCATACAACAGGTATCTATAAAAAATTGTGGGTAATGTAAAATAAGTTACAGTGTTAAAAAAGATTGCAACAATACGCTCACTCAAGGTCTGAAATAATAACTTAAATTCCGTCGTTATCTATCTATATGTAATAATTATAAAAATTATATCTGTTTGAATTGTACAATATTAGATTTTTAGCCAAAGTTCAGCTTTTCATCATTCTTTTTTTTCGTTTTACATTGGAGTAACATTGCGACTCACCTAAACACGAAAAATTAGTGTTATCTTAAGTGTTCTTCTTTTTCAACTAAGTAAGACTAAGTAAGTAGATGCAATCATTTTCAATTAATCCAACATTTGAGTATGTACGTAAACGTCGCGAACACAATTTTCTCCGTGCGGCGGTGAATGGTTGACTTTCGGAATTACACGCATCTCGCGCAGTTTTAACACTTTTAACGCCCGACGGGACACAAGACGAGAAGCATCAACATTCATACATAAATTAATTGGATATTAAAATGAATTAGACCAATTTAGAAACTTTTTTCCGCAAATATTGAGATGTTTAGATGACAGGCGTTATTTATGGTATTGTAAAATTTTATTGCCTATTTGATGTGTATTATGTCCTTTTTATAACCCACTCTATCGTTTGATCTGGGGATGAGCCGAATATTAATAGAAATTTGGCTATTCTATGAAAAATATCATTTCACTAAGTCATTATATTTTGATGGAGTATTTTTATGCATATAAATCACTCTTGTTAATCTCACATGTCACATGTAATTTACTACTTGATCTTCGCAAATAAACAACGTCGTAAATATTCCTATCTGTCGTTTTAAATGGTAATACATAGATACATATTACACAGTAAAAATATAGGTACATAAATTATTATTTCATACTTGATTTATGCAGTTGTCTAATAGGTAGATGGACTTTCCTACACATCATTATATTCTTTTACATATACGAACACTTGCCCAATAAAACATACGTAAAAATATTTTCAAAAAATGTTGATCTTAGAAAAAAAAACATTTTTTAATACTATAAAAATATGTACCTAGTTTTTTATTATTTAAGTCATTTCATTACCTTTTTGTAAGTATATAATATTATGTTGTTTCGTGTTTCTTTACGTGTTTTTTAAACACGCACTGGCACTCTTATTATAAAACTGAAAATATGTATAATTTAAAAAGTTTTACTTAATAAGTTTTGTAAATATATCAATAACTCGTTATAATGTAAAACTGGACCTCTACTTTCGCACGTCTTGCACTGACATTTAAGAAATCCTCCATATAACGTAAAGGTTGCCAAACGAATGCCAAAATGTGGATCATGGGCTGTTCTGTTGTCAGATGTAGGACTAGAGACTTTATAAATGAAAACAATATGAATCAAAAGCATAACCTAGTTTTCTTTTTTTTAAATATTATTTACCTTTAGTTAGAGGAGAGTGATTTAGCCAAAACTACTACGGCAAAAACTATTGTTTTTGCCCATATGTGTGTTTTTCGTGTGTGCAAGTGGCCAATACTGGTGACAGATTCAAGCTACTAAAGGCATCTGGCATGGCTTGATGACAGCTATACAATGATGATAATCGAGACCAACTGCTTTACGTGCCTTTAAAAGCACGTAGGAACTCTTTTTATTCCATTTGTGTGTGTGCCGTTATATAGACACCGAAGAGTGACATTGCTTTTGACATTTTATCCTGATCTCATGTACCAAGGCCTTATACGCCTACTTGTGCAGCCCAAATCCGTTTATTTGAAGAAAAAAATACAATCTAATATATTAAATAAGGATAAGGTCTATCTTTAAGCAAGTTAAAAAAAAGTTTGTAATTCCAAATAAAATAGGGACTGATTTTGGAAAATGTTAAATATCATTTTCAAATAAATATATGAACCGAAAAATTTTATATAACTGTATTAGTGCAATTTGAATAAAGAGACAGTTTAAATCCAGAAAAATGCTTGACCCTGACATGTTGAGAGTAGAACACCTAGACCAAATTAGATTACAAAGTGAAATTTGGTCGAAATTTAACACTTCATTCAAAGCGATATATTTTATTGATATAAGTTATAGACACCAAAATGCATTTTTGTCATCGTCATACAATAAAATTTTTTCGTTTTTATAGCCATTCTATGCTGCGGTCATATCACGGGTGAAATTGAATGTGTCTCAGGCATTAAAACAACATCAATTAGCACGTCTATAATTCGCGAAGAAATCTTTGTTGGAACATACAAGCTTCTTGGAAAGCAGCTACCGATCGCTTAAGATACGCTATGGAATTACGTTCCTGCATTAAAATTATACAGATCTTTTGCATTTATACTAACTACTCTTGGATAGAAAGAATAGTAATAATGTACAATTGTACAATTAATCCTTTATAAAGACAATAAGTATGTTATTTTATACCTGAGTCATGTTCTACGACATCAGCTATACTATCTCCATCAGCTCATAAGGATGGGTACAGTTGCAGGAAAACAAGTTTATTGTTCGAACGCTATCTATAAAAGCCCTGGCTTTCAAGTGTTAACTTGATCCCCTGTAACTTTTAAACGACAGGACCCAACATAGCAAAGAACCACAAATACTGAACATGCTTTCACGTAAAAAAAACCTAATCGAAATCCATGCCCCGGATAAACTGACGTTAGCGTCAAACTTCTAACACCATCTTTTTTGTCGGGGGTTAAAGGGGTTGGGAGGAGAAAGAAATTCTGGCTACGAAACATCCGATAGTGGAGCGAACAATAGCGACAAATAAAAACACAGTAACAGTAAGCTAGCTATATACCAGATATCTTGATCTAGTTTACATCTACATATAGCCTCCTAAAATTAGGTATGAATTTTTTGCAACTTTGCATTCTATAATGACATTGACATTTTTACATTTTATATTAATTAATGCAGAGGTCTTCCTTCCATTCTAAAGCTATAAATGCAACGGGGCTTACCTTCAGAGAGAAATATAATAATGTCATTATGGAATGTTATTAAACGGCCAAATTCTTGACTCCACTTCCTTTTTTACATTTTAACATTATATAAAAACTGGCAGAACAAGATTTGAATGATCTCAAATTTTGGCCCGTGAATCAAAACTGAGGCTGAAAAGATGGTGATAGCTATATTTATTATAGCTACGTATAATAAGGTTTGTATTACCGTTCGATTAGTTATGCTGGTTTATTTTATAAATAATTACGCTAGACCTTTAAAATAATATATTTTACTAAAACACAAAGACAACCAACCGAAAACAAAATACAACTCCAATTTCTTACGTTCAAATTAAAAATATAACATTCTAAAAAGTATTACTGTCTAAGCAGTTCGTAACACTCTCTTCCCCTAAACTAGAGCACAGGCAACCGCACCAACTTCCTAACCGGGCGTCTTAGTACACCTGCCTTGGTCGTTACATCCGCCACTCTTATATTGCCATCCTTTGCGGGATAAACTGCCGTAATTTTCCCTTTCGGCCATGTCCCTCGCGGAAGGTTATCATCTACAATGACAACGATGTCTCCTACTACAAGGTTTCGGTGTGGATTTGTGTTCACCTGTCTCGGTATCAAACTGGGGAGATATTCTTTAACCCATCTCTTCCAAAAGTGATCTGATAGTCGTATGGCCTTTTTCCAATTCTTACGACAAGTCAAATCTCGATCGCTTAGTTGAATTTGAGTTGCGCAATTTGAAGAGCTTGATCCTAGAAGAAAGTGGTTGGGTGTAAGAGCTTCTTCATCGGACTCAACAGCTACGAAGGTGAGAGGACGACTGTTGATAATTCCTTCAGCCTCAGCCAACACCGTTAGGAGAAGTTCTTCTTGAACCCCTTTTGATTGAGGTAAAGTTACCCTCAGAGCCGTCTTAACAGATCGAACCAACCTCTCCCAGCACCCTCCCATAAAGGGCGCAGCCGGTGGAATGAACCTCCATTTGATAAGGCTGTTGGCAGCGAACGTTGTTACAGGAGTTCCGTAAAGTTCACGTAATTCCTTGGTAGCTCCGACGAAAGATGTCCCATTATCGCTCCATATTTCTGAAGGCGTACCACGTCTCGCTATAAAGCGTCGCAATGCCATTACTGCAGCGTCAGCCGACAGACTGTGAACTACCTCAATGTGAATGGCTCTTGTTGTTAGACAAGTTAATATAGCGACCCATCGTTTCTCCGATCGTCTTCCAATGCTCACAGTAAGGGGTCCAAAATAATCAAGCCCCGTAAAAGAAAATGCGCGTTTGTGATGCGCTAGGCGAGCTGGGGGTAAGTCCCCAAATGGAGGGATTGATGCAACAGCTTTTCTATTCTTGCAAAATTGACATTGATACGTAACCTTCTTTATTATGCTTCTGAGGCGAAAAATAAAATATCGTTGTCTCATTTCATTTAATACGGTTTCGTTATTCGCATGTGCAAACTTTTGGTGATAAAACAAAATCAAAAGTTGAATGGCTCTGACGTTTCCATCGAGAATAATAGGATGTTGAACAAAATCACCCGTGTCGTCATCTAGCTTGGCCCGGCCCTTCAGACACATCAAACCGTCTTCGTCTATAAAGATTTCAAACTTCCGCAACTTATTACTTGCTTGCATAGGAGTGCCATTAATTATACTCTCGTATTCTGTAGTAAACGACGCTTGCTGGCAGGCAATAAACGTGTGTAAGCGAACCCTAACTAAATCTTCAGCAGTTGGGCTGACGGAAAATGCTGTTCCTAGGGTGCGGTTGCCGTTGCTTGAATCTGTAATAACATAACGAGTGATATAGTTATCTAGCCATACAATACTTTTAATGTCTACCCCACTTTTTTTAAGACACCGAAACTTTAACAATCTTATATAATTTTGGGCTAGGGCTAATGCTCGTTGAAATTTTAACCAAGAACTGAAACGTTCTGGATTAGCAAGTAAAAAGAACTTACGTTCAGTTTCAACATTAAGGAACGTAAGTTCTGTTAAAGTACTATCTTTAGTATATTCATTATCTGTGACTGCCTCCGAAGGCCAGTCACCGCGAGATAAAAATAAAAATTTAGGACCCTCGAACCATCTATCGCTTATACTACCAGTTCGAAAACGAGTAGCTTCATCTGCGACATTATCCGCTGTTGGGATCCAATGCCATTCACTTTCAGAGGAAATTTCTAAAATTTCACTTACTCTATGGGCGATAAATGTTTTGAGGGTATGAGACTTATTCCGAATCCAAGCCAAGACATTTTTAGAGTCACACCAGAAGAAACGCGCAGTTGGCTTGTTAGTACAAGCGGTACCAATGGCAGTGGCAAGCCGAGCTGCTATTAATGCCCCTTGCAACTCTAATCTAGGAATAGAAACTACTTTAATCGGTGCCACGCGAGCTTTGCTGATAATTAAGGACAGTTGTACTGAACCATCTGCAAAGACAAAACGCCAATATGCGACAGCAACGTAAGCTTCTTTACTCGCATCACAAAATACAACTCCAATTTCTTACGTTCAAATTAAAAATATAACATTCTAAAAAGTATTACTGTCTAAGCAGTTCGTAACAGTTTGGTCTAACTTTTTTTTGTTCCTTAAATACATTAGTACCTGGGTGACCGAGCTTTGCTCGGTTACATCTCAAACGTTAACAACATTTTTTAAACTTGTCTAAAAACAATACAAAATAAAAAATTATAACTTGAACATAAAAAAAACAAAAGTAAGTCACAGAGTGGGATTCGAACCCGTAACACTCTTTCTAGCAGTCCGTATCCTTAACCGCTGAGCTAAAAAACCGATGGCGGCCGGTGCGACGAAATTAGCGACCATATTCTGCGTGAAAAGAAAAACGCATGAAAACACGCGTTTTCCCAAATATAACATTAATCTAGATCGATTGTTTACCCCCGAAAACCCCCATATACCAATTTTCAGCGAAATCGTTAGAGCCATTTTCGAGATCACAGAAATATATAAATAATTATACAAGAATTGCTCGTATAAAGGTATAAGATTAAGAAGTATTATAAATTAAGTATTATTTATTATTATTAAGGCTGGCGCAGCTGCAGCCGCTGCGGAAACCCTAAAACGGCGCAAATATGAATGCTTAGGGAATGGCTTCATATTTGAGCCGTTTGGGGTTGAGACTTTAGGTCCGTGGGGACCATCAACTCACAAACTTTTTAAATTTTTTAACAAAAAATTAGTCGAGGTGTCGGGTGACCCAAGGGCTGGCAATTATTTCGCCCAACGAATAAGCATTGCCATCCAACGTGGCAATGCTGCCAGCCTTTTGGGCACTCTACCGCAGGGCAATGATCTGGAAGACGTTTTCTATTTGTAAGGTTTTTCTTTTTTATTATTATTATTTGTTTAGTTTAATTTAGAGTATAATTTAGATTTTAATTTAGTTTTTAATTTAGTTTTTAATTTAGTTTTTAATTTAGTTTTTAATTTAGTTTTTAATTTAGTTGTTAATTAAGAAGATTAAACTGTTATTTTAATTTTATTGAAGTAATAAAGAAGTATGGTAATCGTATTTTTTCTTTTCTCTGATTAGTAAATAATATACAACATACAGCGCATTTAATTTTCGCGTGACGTCACGATCAGCTACGATTTTTAACCAAAGGTGACCTAAATCTACTTCGAAATTTCAAAGTGCTGTATCTTTGTGAATTTTTACTACTTTGCCAAACGCAAAATATGGGTCTTTTATTTTTGAATATTCTAGTTGCGGACGAAAGTTAGTTTTATTTTCAGTACACATCCCTGTTATGTGAGTATAATTCATGTCATACATAGGTAAGTCATACATAACATTTTCATGTGATTCAAATGTGTTTGCAAGGTGTCACTTTTAAGAAAGAACATAATATTAAAATATACAAAATTTAAAACAGATGATGAGGTAATTCGGGCAAAAAAAAGTTGAATCAGTATGGAATGTAAATTAGAAGTTGTAGTGAGAATTAGAAGAAGGTAATGAAACTATATGCACAGAAAACTGTGCCACTTATACCAGTATAAAAAAGTCTTGATTCGCGCTGAATCTAAATAAATCCGAGTTAAAGCGACTGCTCTTTTGTTTTCTTAAAATTAACACAAGACATCAACGAGTCAATCGATCATTACATCCGTGGACTTCCGTTATATTCAGATTTTCTAATAATTTTATGCATATATTTTCTTTTTAGTTAAGTATATTTATTGTATGTTACTTTTATCTTTTTTAAATAAATAACTTACCTAACCTAACTTAATCCATATAGATAGACAGAGAGAGAGTTATTGGCTACAACGGGTGATTTTGCTAACACCTTCACATAAGGCTGTGCGATACACATACGCCACAAAAGATAACTGTAGATTACGAGTTACGCTCGCAGCGAGATCGTATCTAAGTACTTGTTCAGGCTTACCGAACAATTAAATGAATAAACAAACGTAAACGCTGATCCTATCGTATAGGGACGTAGAACGGCGCACGCGACTCCCGTACCGGTGCCACTTACGGCTCTTTACGTAGGAAACGGTAAAAGGGAAGACTATTGTGAATGAAATTTTTTTCATGCTGCTCTGACAAAAATTAATATCGTAGAATGTTCTATCTGATTCCCTTCCCTACAAAAGTGTAAATGCCAGTCAAGGTAGTGGACTAGAATAGAACATTTAAATAGACGTTGCGGCTAACAACGTTTTGCATGACTATTTTGATTCTATTTTCATTTACACGTCCCACCAACCCGATAAAGGTGGTCTTTGAGTCTTAAATTTATGGCTATATGTAACGCTTAGCGTTGTCTACTGAGGTATTACCCGTGGTCCCACCAGCCAGACCCACTGGTGGGTCCACAAGTAATTTTCCCCGTAGACCCACTGTACTGGAGTTTTAATTTACCCTTTTCCAAACCTCCGTCAGGGATTAAGACATGATTATACATGCTAAATGAAAATCCCATTACAGTAAACTCTTTTGATGAATTCTTCAAATATTCTATGTCCCGCTTTACAGGGCGTTATGAACGAAAAAAACTCTTTTACATCTTCAAGCCACCGACACACTAAAATTGAATTTTGAGCTAATGACCCTGGGATCTAGTATCTTTTTAGGGGTAAAGATTGATCCTTATGTATATAGTACAGAAATTTTATAAGAAAAGATGTCTTACAGAATAGTAACGTGGATAAAGCAAGTGGAGCGCCTGCTCTATAAGTCTAGTGTTCCCTAGACTATATACGAAAACTACTATACGACGCAATGATCGAACATCCAACAAATTCTTAGCAATATATTACACTAATATTATAAATTCTAAAGTATGTGAGTGTGTGTGTATGTTTGTTACTTCTTCACGCGCAAACCGCTGGACAAATGTTGATAAAATTTGGTATGCAGGAAGCTAACACCCTGGATTAACTCATGGGCTACTTTAGGCGCGGGTAACACCGCGGGGCGCAGCTAGTAAGAAAACAGAGGAGGAATAGATGCCACGATGCCAGACGGTCTAGGGGCGACAAAGCAAAAGTTCCTGATCATTCTGCATCTAAAGGGGGCCCGAAATCAATATGTCCTCTTTTGCCCACCTCCCCTTTCTCCGATGTACATTGCCTAGCGGTCGTCGTAAGACAATTTCTCTCTTCAGATCAAGTCCGGCGGACTGTAACTTTACGGAGGTAGAAATAGATGGATGGAAATCAGTTTTGTTTCAAAATTGTATTGTGCAGTCTCATCTCATCATCATCACCAACAGTTTTTTGTTCACTAACAGTTTGGAAAACTGATAATGCTACATTTGGAAGAAAAATATTAATTTTTCTTCCAAATAAGGTAAGTATAAGCTTCATACAAATGTTTGAAGTACCTTTTATTAAAGTTCAAAAGTCGTCTTATATAGAAGTTTCAAAGTATATTTCAAAGTATGTTTTATGCTAAATGTAAAGATAATCAATACAATTGATCCACACCCAGGGTTGCTTTAGGCGATTAACGCACTGCGACCCTGCATAGTGCAGGACCGCCTTTATTTGGTCTGAGCCCTGAGCGCCATACAAAAACGACGTAGTGTCAGTGTGTTGTCCTATGCGTGTTTTCTATACAAATTGAGATACTTGCATACAGTGCGGCCCTGCACTACGCAGCGAGGCGCGGTGCAGTGTGTAAACGCCTTATCTGTGTAAGCGTTAATACTCGTAATGCGCACGTCTACAAAAAATCAATCTCAGCTCAACAAAATTATTTAAAAAATTATTGCAACTGAAAATTTATTGATAGAATTTTTAAATACTGAGTTTATTTACGCTATCTTCCTTTAATAATTTATGTTTTACTATCTAGTCCATATTTTAATAATAATATCAGCTTTGTAATGAGCTTAATTTTTTGAATTTTGATAGAATAGCAATAAAGAATAGCATTTTTACTTACCATAATAAAATCCGAAACAGGCAAAGCAGAATGTGAAATCCGAGAATAAAATGTTCTTGTAACTCAGCAGTCAGTAAAAAAATCCGTAGAGTTTTTAAAACAAAACATAAAATTAATATTTCGAAAAGACACGCTTTTTACCACTCAATGTAAACACATCACTTAAACTTTTTCGAAACGTTCGAATATCGAAAAAAGCGCGCGCGGCTAATTAGCCATTGACAACTTTTATTCTTCTAATTAGTGCATTGCATTTTTTATTGTTTTTCTCCTGCCAGTGAGATCGTTCGGAAGTGTGTCGCGTGGGATGCGTGTGGCGCACGCGCCGGACTATGGTCAACTGCTTGAAGTCGAGTTTCCAACCACATATGCGAGGCGCTCAGCATCTGCGAGTAGCTGCATCGGTACTTTGTTTCATACAAGAAAATTATTTAATTTACTTATGAAATTCGAAATAAATATTACTTAACCAGCATCTTTTTTTTTAATTATTGGGTATCCGCCCATAATGAAACATAAATTTAATTTCTTTAACTTTCACCGAACGCGAAAATTCGATGGAGATTATCATGTTAAGTTCGATGGGCGCAATATGGGCGACAAGGTGTGTCGGCAAAAGCAGTACTAAAATTTAACTAAGTATAATGACTTTCACTTTTAAATTTTTACTTAATTTGGGCGCCAAAGACCATTTCTAATGAGTGCGTGAGCGGTGCTTGCCTATTCTTTAGAACGTCCGACGTGTTTAAGTCATAAATTATAAATTAGATTAGTCATCAGTCTCATCAGACCATCTCATAATATTTAAACGCTTTATTGTTTTAAAGACACTTAACTTTTTTTTAAAGATAAATATAATTTATTTGCCCAACATGTGTTAGAAGATATTTATTAAGTACATTCAGTTTCGTCCAATCATGTTTACTATCGCCGGTGTGCAAATGTAGTCAGAAAGGCAGTCATCTATTATAATACCTATACTATACAAATATACTAAATCTATGAACCTTTTACAGTTTACTTTAAAAACTGTTCTGTTTACAGTTCTGTTCTGTTCTGAGTCCGCCCAGCCAGCAGTTACGCTGCAAGAACGTATGAATGAGGTCTACCTTGGAGACTACGTCTTCATGCTTGCAGACCAGAGCCGATATGTGTACCGTCCTCAGTTATCGAGCTTGACGACGCCAAACCTCGTTTTACCACTCTCGTAGCTCAGAAATCATCAAGTTCGACTCGTAGTTAGGGATATAGGAGTGTATAGGAGATATGCGCAGTCAGGAAGTAGGAGAGAGAGGGAGCTGGTAGGACCGACCGAATATTGCATCAAATCAGTATGGGGAGGACAGTTATAATACTTGGTGTGTGATATATACTTGGGGGAATAATAGACTGCTTTGTTATTTTTGTGTCCGACACGTAGATCTGCAGGTTTTTTTTGTTGTAAAATTCGTGGTTAATTGAACCTATCTTAATAATGAAGCATTCTAGATTCTGGCTTTTGAATTCCGTCTACCGATCTTAACTTCTGGCTTGTGGATTCTGTTTTTATCAGCCGAATTCCTGTTTCGTTTTTTCTATTTCCTGGTACGTTTTCTGAAGTTGGGTTTCTGATTCCCTTCTGAGGCTCCTGGCTTCTTTCTTCTTGATGGCCCTAGACTTCTGATATTTGTCTCCTGACTGGTCTTCAGATTTTGGGCTTTTAAATTCAGATTGCTATTTTGCAAGTGAAACCCATATGGTTCAATTTATTATTATTTTTCTTCTTTGTAAAACCCATGATTGGTGTACTGTCTTGGCGATCTTGGTGTCGGTGGTCTGGGTCTTTTGCGACATCTATTTCTTCGAAGTGTCGGTGGGTTTGGTGTGTCTTCTGATTCTATGTCAGTTTCTGTGTCCGTTCCTGATATTTCATATATTCTTTCCGGTTCTTTTTTATGAGGACACGATTTTCTGCAATTTCCATCCATTCTGCTTTTGTTTTGTACGTATAGTGGAAGATATTGTAGTTGAGGGAGTCCTCCCAAGTGTAGATAGGTCGTCCAACTTTCCGCTTGGCTTCTCTGCGTTTGTAAATTGCACGAAGTAGATGTGGGATTGGGCGTCTTAGTATATTACCGTAATATGATATTCTTTATATCTTTATTATTTTTGATATAGTTTTCCCTTTTAGAATTTAAGACACTGAACTTTTTAGAAATTCTATTTTATGAAATATCCACTAAATGAATTCCTACTTAGTAAGTAAAACTTTGTAGCAGTTTAGTATATGTTATAAAAGTACTTACTAGTATGATATTTATACATCTAAACCATTGTTTCAGGTAATCAAATTGACAAATGATATCATACTTGCTGTTTTCTCTTTGAAAAAACTTAATCAACATCCAATATAAATCACGAATAAGATGAAACATCACCTTACTGTTTTTTTCTACGTCGTATTGAGACGGCTCAGACAGTAACAAAAACAATGAGGCAAGTATGCAATTAAAATATACTTTATTAGGAAAACCGATGTACTTTCTCATATAATATAAAATACATTGTATTCAAATAAATGAGATGTAAATTAGCTGCTACAAGCGGCAAATTTCTATGCATACTAAGTTACACCAATTTAATTGATTAATTATTTCCACCACGCAAGCAGAATACACTTACAGAATACGCATTATTATATGCATATTATAGTATTCTAATAGCTACATTAATGCAGGATGTGATTATGCCATCGCCCTTGGGCGCCTACTTGTTGGGGCTGTACAGACTAGTGCCGGGGGCCTAAGAGATAAGTAGGTATAAAAAATAAAATAACTGTACGCGGCAGTCAACCAAAGCACTGTCAAACGCAGACCGTTTTACAGCGTCCTGTCTGATAGATCCCTAATATTATATCCTATCAATATTATAAACGCGAGTTTGTAAGTATGGATGGATAATTGATTATTACTCTTTCACGTAAAAACTACTGAATGGATTTTAATGAAACTTTACAATAATATAGCCTATACATCAAAATAACATACAGGCTACAATTTATAAAGATACTGCGCAGATGAAGTCACGGGTACCAGCTAGTGTACTTATATACCTACAGCATTATGGAACTCCCCACGATGGAACTACAGAATTAAGTCGTTTTCAGATTTTTTATTACGAGTATTCGATTTTAATCAAAGCTTTAAGTGAAGGGATATTTTTTTTTGTTCGATTTTAATTAACGCTTTAAGTTAAAGGAAGAAGCCTCATGGGCTGCCTTTGTGATCTTGCCCAGGGGCGTGAGTAGTGCTTAGTCTGGCACTAAGTATTTATTATTACAATCGCAATCGAATACAGACTCAAATGTATCTATTTGAAAGCGAGAGTACTTTCTCTGTATTATCCTATAGGCCCAGGGAATTGGCAACGCAGCCAAGAGGACTTTCGATTTGAATGATTTCATCGCACAGGTAACACCCGTGGTATTTGTAAGTCTGATTACTTACGTATTTAATTTTCACCGCGACCACAGAATTATAATACTTCTTGCTGTATATACTTACTTACTATTTTTTATAAACGAGTCTGAGCTGAGATACAAGTACACAACGTGGACATTAGTTACTTCGAGCTACCTAATTAATTTAATGTTTTTTTATTATTTTTATATGTATAGTTTATATTATATATTAGGTATATAAATATATATTTTAGGCATATTTTGTATATATATTTATGTATGCTTATATGTAAGTTTATCTTAGTTGTATTTGTGTAGTTTACATTTATATATTATTTGTACAGTACCATTCTGTTTTATATTGTACCACTTCTACCCCAAACGCTTAATAAGTAAACATTCCTCTCAATTACTGGCCGGTTGACTGGAAGAGATCCCTATACGGGATAAGTCCGCCGTTGTATGTTTACTTTTCTGATTTGTATGTGTTCTTTCTTTTGTACAATAAAGCTTTATAAACAAACAAACAAACATTTCCATACAAATTTCCATACAAATTTTCTGGACGGCGTGCTTACTTTTGTACGGAAATGCCGATTTTAAAAAAAATATATTTTAATTTCAGTATACTATGGTTGTCTAGTTTAGCCCGCGGTTCGATTTATTACGGGTATGTCCCTTCCACGTTGTATATGGACAAATAACACAGGTTGAGTTAGCCCATAGTAAGTTTGAAACTTCTGTTATGAGATACTAACTCAAAGATCTATCTAAATAAACATCTAAGACCTAGGTCAATCTGAAAAAGATCTTTTTCCATCTAAATCCGACCGGGGATGGGCCATCATGGTGAAGAGATTGGCTCACTATTACTTTAGGGGGTTACTCCATATAATAATATGTTAGTCGTACGATAGTGACATTCTATTTCTATATCAAACCAAACTAGTCATTATCATCATTCGTTAGTGCTCAAAGTTGCTTGACACTGAAACGCGGATACGTAGTAACGTCGTACAGCTTTAACAGTAAAACCCCCAGTACTGTCGTGGGTAAGCGACCAATGTTTAAAAATATATCTTCTAAATACATCGTACCTATGAGTAAGTACTATTTGTAAAGAAAGACTACAGTACATGTCTTTACAAAAATAAGTAGAAATAATTACGTAAGTACTGGTTCTTACATAAAACTAGACACCGTTTTGTATTTATCTATATTTACAAGTAACTTAACTGTGATAAGTTTCACGTGGTAGGATAGGAACAAATAGACTTCTGAAAACAAATTAAAAAGAACGTCAAATATAAACTGAATAAGATAAATTATTATGATAGATGAAAGTGTATTTAACGTCTAATAAAGAGTTCTTATCAGATAAATAGAGTCATGGGGGTTTTTAGGATTGACTAGTGATGACCTCAAATGGACCTTTTCACTTAGGTAGTCTACGGTCTCTCTGGTGATTAGATTCAGTGGTTACTGTACTAATTTCAAGCAGTTTTATTGTGTGTGGATGTGGCTATGAATATGTAACGTAGAAAACCTAAACTGATTTCGACCTGACAGATTCTAAAGATTACAAAGAATTTATATCATTCCCTGGTACAGTAAAGCTTGTATTATCATCGCATATCACCGAGCCTAGTTGTTCGTGTTTCTGCTACCTATGCGTGTAAATATTCCAATTCATCTCGCACGTTCTCATCGCCCAAACCATTTAGATTTTGATGGAAGATATGATAAAAGTAAATTGAAATTTACGACACTTTTCCAATTTTCATAATAAGCTTGAATAGGAAAACTTTATTCTTCTTCTTCGTAATTTGCCATTATACCTTCTGATAACCAGAAATATACAAAGCTTAAAAATATCAAAACTAATTTTACTGATTTATGTAAAAATTTACAAATAAAAGTGTATAAAAGTAAACATAATACATATGTTCAAAAATCATACTAACATTCATATAGGTAAACCGAGTTATAAGTAAATCTTAATATAGTTTTTACTGAAATTAATATTTTTTATTTACCAATTTACAAGGTATGTATATATTATAAAGTTTCTTATCATGTGTCGAATTGAAAAGCACAAGATTTCATTCATTCATTGGACCGGTAAGAGTCGAAAAATTATCAGCAAAGCCGAAAAAATGTGGTAATACACATAAATCTTAAAAACGAAATATATTTGTCAAACACTAGTTGGAACCGGTCGGCTGCGCGAGAGCACGCGCTTGCCGCTGGCACCGCTATCTCGGCAAATATCCGACGCGTGCGTATCGTCACAGATTAGAAGGGAAACAGAGGGGACGTGCGGAAAATGAATTTTTTTTTTTTTTAATTTTATGCTTTTATGTAATACTCTAGAATAAAGCTCTAGGAAGGCACAAAACTCGGTTTAAACGGCAAAACAAAGATTAAAATAACAGTTTGGAATCATACAGTAGTTATCTACAGTTGGAATAGTATCTAGTTTGATCAAATAATGTCACAGATAGCGAACAGGAACCAGCTTTGTGATTGGGAAGTGTGATGTTTATTGTTGTTTATTACACGTCTCACAAATAAATGTTGTGTTGAATGCAGCCACTCGTCTATCGTACCGAAAGTGCACTAAATTACAAAATTCCTAAGATTGTGAAACCGGCCGGCTCGCTGACGTCACCTCCGAACACCTGGTGTTCATCATCATCATCTTCATCTTCAGGTCTATTAAGTCTCCACTGCAGGAGCACGACCTTCTCTGTACTACTTGAACCATACTTCATACTTAGTCAGAATATAGGTACAAAGGGTTTGGCCTAAACTCTCCACGCAGTCGGATTTGAGAGGTGTCATTGACGTTTATACATTTTTTTAACTTGTATTTCCTAAGTCTCTTTCTACAGCAACCACGGGAAGACTTGGGGTGGTCCTATTCCACTCTGCCGAAAACCACATGGCGAAGTTGTATGTTATCTCCCAGATATTTTTAGCACATGGCGGACGCAAAATGTTGGTTAATTATAAATATGCCTCGGTTTCATGCAAACGCTCGGAATTTGATGGGTAACATATATGGTATATTAATTGCTTTCAAATGGGTTTGACCTGTCTGTTACCCTACCTTCTCTACTAGCTACTAGTTGATGTCAGATCATGTGTAGCCCGTTAGGTGAGATTATTAATTGCTTACACAGCTTACACTGCCCGCGTAGCGTGCAGAGAACAGACGAGAACGTCGGAAATAGGGTTGCGTGTTAGGTTGGTAAACTACACTACTGTCACAGAATGAATATAAGTATTACATACAGAAGGAAGTCTTCTAAGGTCCCGCGCGATATGCGTCCCCTTACCCCGTCCCTGGACCTCTTCCCCGTTCCCGCCTTGTGAAGGGTGTTGTGTGGTCAGCAGCAGGCGCTTGGCCTCCTCGATAAGGCGAGAACGGGGGAGAGGTACAAGGACGGTGAACGGAGATGATTCTGTTCTGTATGTAATTCTTATATTGATTCTGTGCTACGTTATGAAGTTCATATAAGGCCTGAAAAGACTTCTTCAGGAGCGATAGTGCATCCGCGGTACTCCCACGTTACATGCTCATGGAAAGCTGAACTTAAGAAGTGTACAAATCGAGGACTAAAGGTTATATGGCGTTCTCTACAATCTCTGCCAGTGAACCATTACACCGAGTAGATAAATATATTTTTAACATGTTCGCAAAAATATCAAAACGCAGTGTAGAATAAAACATAGATTATGAAGTAATAGACTGTCACATTTTGTCTGTACACTTACTCCAATTTTTACCAAATAAAATACTTATATAATTAGCTCTGTCTGTACCGTAAATGTGCTAGTATCACACTAATATAATAAAGGCGGAAATTTTGTGAGGGTGCGTAAGTTTGTTAATTCCCGATTTTAATAAAATTTGAAAGGAAAGCTAGCAGGAAAGCTGACACCCTGGATTAACACATAGGCTGTAACCGCGGTTAACACCGCGGGACGCAGCTAGTAAAATATATAACACGAACTTTTTTCAAGCTTTGTTGTGTTTTGAAAATTATTTCTTACCTAATTGTGGTAATTATTAGTTTGTGATTTGTGTCTGAGCTTCTGTCTTTGAGATCTTTCAGTCAGTTTCGGCATATAGCAGGACACATCCCTACCATAGTAGCTACCAAACCATTTTATATTATTATACTATAAACCTACATTACCACTCACTCACTGACTGACTGATTGACATAGTTGTTTGCCCTGTTGCGGGGTTGGTGGGGTTTAGGTTGATGTGTGGTCGTATAGAGGGTGCTCCAGTGAGTACCAGAAAAATCTGACATTTGAAGATCTGCAGAAACCTGATGTGGAAGGGGTACGGCCTGCGAAAACGGTTAGGGTTAGGGGTGTGATTTTTTTACCAAAATGTAGGGGGTTGTAAGCAATTTGACGTTCGTCATTTGTTTTTTATTTTTTTTCAAAATCCAAGATGGCCGCCATACAAGGACAATTTTCCTCCATACAAACTTACCCATTTTCTAAACTGGAAACATATCTTAGCTTACCTCAACAGCCCCACGATGAACCGCGGGCTGCTTGCAGCCCGCGCAGCGCCCGAAAAGCTAGTTATAATATATAAACCTACATTACCACTGACTGACTGACATAATTGTTTGCCCTGTTGCGGGGTTGGTGGGGTTTAGGTTTATGTGTGGTCGTATAGAGGGTGCTCCAGTGAGTACCAGAAAAATCTGACATTTGAGGATCTGCGGAAACCTGATGTGGAAGGGGTACGGCCTGCAAAAACGGTTGATGTTAGGGGTGTGATTTTTTTTCCATAATGTAGAAGATTATAAGCAATTTGACGACCGTCATTTGTTTTTTGTTTTTTTTCGAATTTCAAGATGGCCGCCATACATGGACAATTTCCCTCCATACAATTTTCATACAAACATTCCAAGTAACTTGGCGCAGCCTGAGGCCGGAGGCCGAAGGCGAAGCCCCCCCGCGAGGCCGCAGGCCGAGCTGCGGAGCGAGGGCGAAGCCCGAGCCCCCCCCCCCCCTCCTTTGACCACCCCTCACCCCCAAGTAATTTTTACGAGGCCGCAGGCCGAGTGATGCGAGCCCGAAGGGCGAGCTGCGGGCGAGGGCGAAGCCCGAGCCACTATCGCAAAGTCCAGCGTCTTTTTTTTTTTTGAAAATCCAAGATGGCCGCCGAAAGTCAACTGCTTGCGATTTGGCTGAAAATCGATATCTATATGTAATTTGACCCCAAAAACCTAAATTCAATATTTTTTTTGGAATCCAAGATGGCGTCTGGATTTTAGAAAATTAAACTTATTTCGTTTATAACGTCTCACTGGGACTTTGTAGGGGTCTGAAATTTTGCATGTGGGGGTAAAGCACCCCGCGGTACTCGGAACTGGAATCAAATTTTAGATCCAAGATGGCCGCCCCCACACATATTTTTATGTTTCCCATACTGACTGCAGTTTTTACCCATTTTCTGAACTGGAAACATGTCTTACCCTACCTCAACAGCCGCACGAAAGACCGCGGGCTGCTTGCAGCCCGCGCAGCGCCCAAAAGCTAGTGTTCATTTTAAACCTGCAATGTATCATTAATTTTATCTCGTGTTAGCGTCGATAACACAATAGCTACAGGCTCCTCGTAAATTCCGATTTAGAAATAAAAAATATTAACTTATTTGGTACATTGCTATTTGCAATTACATTTAAAATTCGATATATCTACGTGGTCTTTTATAGAACTTTAGTATTACTAAACAGTTACGCATCATCATCAAAAAATATCCTCTCTCTCTCTCTCTTTCATTTATTTACAGTAAAGATTTTATCTAATCGTCTGATAGGTTGTCTAAAAATAACATACAATTATTATTCAGCTTACCAAAGCATAAAAATTCACAAATATAAATAATAAAAATCTAAATTCCAGACTGTGATACGAGATACGACCACCCAGTTAAATTTGTGAAGACCACACGTAACTACAGTTGTATTTTTTATTTTTGGTCAAAGAAAAAAGGACGTGAACTATATGTTTCATAGATTTAACCGACGAACAAAATAGAAATTATTTGTTTTCCAGTCAAAGGTAATGGCTATTTAACAAACATGTAAAAATAAGTACTTAGGTAGTGCATGTAAGTTTCATGGTTGAGTTGCTTTACGATTGATTTATGACTTAGCCCACAGGCATAGTAAGTACGTGGTAACTATAAAACAAAAGGCACTAAACGTTTCACCAAGTCTCTGCTGCACTCACTGCATTTCTCTGTGACGAATTAGTCCATTGCATCTTCCTTCATAGCATAACTGTTAACATACTTTCGATCGTTACGGCGCGTATAAAAACAGCGGTAGAAGTTTTCTACAAAAGTTCCAAACTCGACTTTGCCTGATCAGCTGTTTAGGAGCAACAAATGGTGAACATCACGAGTACTTTACTGAATAAGATGCATCAAGCACACATGCATCAGCTTAATAAGCTGCTAGTAATAATAAACCCGCAGGGCAGCTTGTGGCGAGCTGTTGCAATGTAAAAAGACCACGGACCCGAGTGCTCCAGAGAGCCGGTCAGAGCCCTCGTCCCCGACGAGTCTTCATCGGTTGGTGCGGAGACCCAAGAGGGCTGTCAGGGCCCAGGGGTCTGGCAGGCTAAGGGCATCCGCCGTGAGTAACTTCGGAGATAGCGCAGCACACCGGTGTTGCTCCTTTATCGGCAACAAATGTCAACGCTTTTGAAAGGCCCATCTAATAGGCGGCAAGACACTACCTGCTTACAATAGTCAGTTATCCTTTCTATTGCAATATCCCAGCATCAGTCGTACCCAATCTCATTCCATAACCTTTCTCTTTCGCTTGCAATAGATCTTTCTCTTGCCGAAATCTGTATCCCCACGCAAGAAAAGATGTGATGGGGTGAAAAGACCCGTAATTCTCAAAGGAGATACATAATAATACAATAACTAACTCCTGTCAAATGGATCACATCATCTCCCCCAAGAAAAACTCATACGACAGTCTTGCCATTCTAACTTGCCAGGCGTTTTGATATAAAAATCCAATACCATGCATTTCTTGTATTGCATGTATTTTGGCTGATTTGAACCGCTACTTCATGTTATCCTTGGGGTTTTTAAAGCCTTTTAAAACCGTCTTTAAAGTCTTTGATTAATGCTGAGGATGTGTATGCACCTCAAAGTGCTCATTTGGTGTCCGTTCTTTAACAACCAAGGTTTCATTAAAACCAACAAAACTTTCTCCGAATCCTTTCACGTAATACCTAGTACCTAGTGGTGGTGATGTACTTGTCAGATAGACTATTCCGTAACCGAAAATTGATGATGAGGGCTCAAATCCCGCCCGGACCGACATGCACCTCTAAATCTGCATCCCGACGTGACTCATTTTTTTTACCACTACCATTGCCCCAGTATTAAGTAACTACTTACTTGAAACGCGTATCTCGGAATATACTCTTTAATATCAGCTGTTATCGCTAGATGGCGCTAGTTCGGCTATTTCAATTCATTTATTTATTATCCATATTATCCATACGTAACTTTCCCGATGGTGTGTGGTTTCCGGCAGAGTCGAATAAGGCCTCTCCAAGTCCTCCCGAAGATGTCGTAGAAGACTGTTTAAGAAATACAAGCTAACCAAAGCTTATAAACATCAATGAGACCTCTCCTACCCGTCTGGCCAGCGAAAAGAGTGTAGGCCGAAGTCCTGATAATGATGATGAGTAAGCCGTTTAAAGTAAGTTGCTTGAAGCTTTTCTTAGCACATTTGCCAAAAGTGCTAAGAAATGCGCTTAAATAAAGCTTCACGTTCTCACTTTAAACTGTAAAGCTCTGGGCCCAAAAATATTATTGAAAAGTTAATGAAAAGACCCATATATTAATCTATAGGGCAAACAAAACACAATTATTATAAGAAACTAATTTATTTAATTCGTAATAAAAATTGGATACATCGTTGTCTTTTCGCTGATACTGTTTATATTGAAAGATTAACGATTATGTATACACATTACTTTTATAATTATTAATTTACAATGCTTCACGTCTCTCTTCATTAAATAAAACAGTAAAACAATATAACATTAATGGCACACATAGCCTATATTATTCAATCAATCTTGATTAACATCATATTACGCCTTTATATTATTCAAGAATATATTTACAGATTTATTTCTAAGTAAGTACATAAATAAAAGAATTCATACTTAATAATCATAGAATTTGATCAAGTGTTACAAAATAACAAATGCTGATAAACAATGAATTTTAGCATATTCTACCTAAAATTAAGATTTATGATAATTTTATCGCCTTTTATAGAGAAATGAGTGAATAAAAAGAACTAGTATGTATCAAATTTCTGCGTAAGTCTTTGAAAGTATGTATTTTTTTTATAAAGCCTGCGTATTTATATCGTAGTAAAATTATTACAAACCAAATCCGAAAGGACGATGAAAATTGAAAATTAAAATTAAAATATATCTAGTCTTGTCCATGAAATAAGAGCTTTAAAATTTGCTATTTGTGTAACAAAATAAGTAAAATAATATGACATAGGACCTACCGACTTATGTGACTAATAATATCCGAAAAATAAGTAAGTGTGAAATAATGTTTTCCTCTATTTCTTAATTCATAACTACTTTTCTAAGACTGTTGACACTTAGATATATGTATTTATCTCTAGTTTTGTACAAATTTTTATTTTATACAATAATGGCCAAGTACCCATCTCATTAAACTACTGTAAATTTTCTATTATTTTACAGTCATCGAAATTTGTATGCGATATAACAGAATCCCTTATAAATACGGCAATTTAAATTTTACACGTTTTAAAGCGTATTTAGTTATAATAGGGACAAGGACATACGTTAGAAACATATCCATTGATAGTTGTATGATTGTTAAGTAGTTTCATAAAATGGGCACTAAAGTTTTATACACATGTATCTTGAAAATTAGAGATATGTAGGTAGATAATTTAAATGTATTTATAGTTAACACCTTCATAGCAGTTAACTTATGACATATAAATTTCAACCTTGGGCTCTCTTTTCTATAATTTATTTCGTTGTAGGTAGACATGTGAGCGTATTATAAGTACATAATCTATCATTTAAGTAATTATTTCCAGCATCTTGAAGCAAATTATTTAAATATGAGGTTCATATGGTTCAAAGGGTTCTAATTTGAAGGTAGTAGACCCTTTTTGTCCGAATTTATGTCGGTCTAGCTGACAGATCTTCAGTCCCTTTTTTTAGAACGAGGAGTCCCTCACGAATGTTTTTACAAATTACCGTTTGTTTAGTGACATGTTCTTTTCAGAAATTGGGCCCTTGGACCGAGTGACATTTGTAAACTTAATCACTTATTAATTATATTTTAATTAGTGCAGTATTATGGACTGACTATGCCCAATTGCCGATCCTAATAATGCCAGCTTAACGACTACCTAAATTCGTATATAACTACCTCAGAACAACTTGACAAACATGTTATGGACTTTATTGGAAACTAACACTCTTAGCAGACACAATTAAGCCGATCGTATGAATTGAGTTCGTGACTAATCGATACTAACCTACAGACACCAGTTCGATTTGGCAATCGAGCCGAGAGTTGTGCATCTACAACAATACAAACTGTGCTTAGCTGCTGCGACATAAAGTCCAGGCTGCTGCATTTGCTATTTGGTTGTAATGTTAATCGAATCATTACTTCGTTTTGTGTTATTCCGGTATCGGTATCGTGCTCAACTGGCCGAGGAAGAGTTTATCCGTGAGATGGCACCACCGCTGCAATGGCGTAGTGTTATCTGAAATTGAAATTTTTTTTTAAGTATTTAAATTAATCATGTAAATTTATACTATTTTACAGACTGTGTGACAAGATAACATATGAAGTGGGGCGTACGGCAATGACCGAAGTTTACGAAGAAGGCCTTTTCTGATATGGGATTGCTGATGTTAGACGATGTGGATCACTGTATCAAAGTTCACAGATGATTTAAATGCAAAAAGTCATAAACGCCGGCAAGACGAAGAAAATACAGAATTGGTTTGAATTATAGAGTGCAATGGCTGGCTGCTCTGGCCAAGTATGGCTCTGGTAGTACAAAACAGAGAGGGTCGTGCTCCTGCAGTGGAGACCAAAAGACCTGATGATAATAGAGTGCAACCTTTATTGGATGGAAGCAACCACCATGATATTAAATAAGTATGTATTGGCTATGTGCAGACTGCAGGGACGCCTAGCATTCGGTACTTAGAGCAAACTTTGTCATCTCAGCCCTTCATCCGTCATCTGCTGAGCATGCGTCTCTTCGTCGACGCCACTGAATGCTGCTCTAATCCGGGTGTGTCCCGCGACTTTGATTATGTCGTCAACCCATCGCATAGGCGGACGTCCGACGCCTCTCTCACCCGTTCTGGGCCACCATTCGGTCAGTACCTTGCTCCACCTGCCATCACTCCGTGTCCGTAGCTAAGTAACACCTGCCCAGTTTCACGTTATTTCATTAAATTCATGACCGTTGTAACAACATCTAGTACTTTAGTACGTTGTCGCATGATGGCTTTTAGCTTTAATCTTTTTTAATTCCATTATATATAGTGATCTAGTATAGTCCGTATTTAGATTTATAACGGGTATGTCCCTTCAACGTTATATAATATTCTAACCAACAGTGGGTCAAGACATATTGGTAATAAAACCTAAATTGAATATTTCTACCAGAAGTAACCCAATTTCACTCCCAACTCCTACTTCGCCCGGAGCGATATGAAGAAAACTTATCGATTCTTCGAGACTGGTATAAAAAATAAGAAGGATAAATTTTTTTTAGCAAATTAATGTCGTAATTTTAAATTTTATGCCTATACGAGTACATTAGTAAGCTGAATTACCTTACCGCCGAGTATTTTAAAATTGAAAGCCTACTTACGTACTTCCTTGCATGTTCTACGATTTCTCAAACGGGTTTCTTCCGTTTCTCGTTTCCCTTCGCCTAATTTGGCAATCTGAGCCACAACGCTTTAATTCATATTTACTAATAGTCAGGCTACGCTTAATTGGCTCAAGCCGATTTGCCTAATTGTCCGAAATTATTCGCTTTATCTTCCTTATGCGGTTTAAAGTTATTTCTATAAAATCAGAAGTGTTCCGGCGTACCAGGATATAATTAAAACAATTTGTTCTTCCGTTTTTCTTTTAAATTATAATTATGACTAAAGACAAGAGCAAGACATTCTGTTACTTTCATATATCGGTATGCATTGTAGCTCGTCAAAAAACTGTACTTTGGGCAAGAGTTGGTACAAATACGATGTCATGGACACAGATGAGAAAATTTGGATACCAATTTTCTAATAAGTCGAACTAAAACTACAGTTTGCACAATCTTGTTTTTTCTACCATCCAAAGTGTTACCCTGTTGTCAGTGCAATCAAAATATATAAAAAATATATACATTTCTACCGGATTCCGATCTGCTTACAGAAGAGACGTTAAGTGAGTGTTTGACTGTTTGTTATATAGCTACATCCCTCAGAGATAGTGCGAGTAATATTGTAATCTCTGTCGACAAGAAAGCAAGCTGTGCTTCCAGCTATGTTGACATGGCTTTAGCTCGTATCCTTCTGACTATGACTTCTCACCTGGGTGCGTGTCTCGCCCTCAGCAAGTGCGGCGGCACCTCCCGACGCTCCACCTCGTCCGAGCTGAGTTGCAGACCCGCTACCAACTGCATGATCTCCCGCTCTTTCTTTAGTTCTTCGCGACCAGACTCCACCTGAAAAGTAACATAAAATATTTGTCAGACAACGTTTTTGGATCAAAGAATCTTAAAAGTGACAAAGTACTACTATAGCGGGACCGCAGACTAAACTACGTCAAGATCAGAACGAGAGTTTGAAGAAAAGTGGTGTTATCTTCATTAACATTTTCACTAAGCTACTATAAGCTCAGGGGGCGTACAGCGCTCTACTAGTCCAGTATAACAACGCGTTTAGGGTGATGTTGAGGCTGTCTTGCTACTGCAGCGCCTCGGAAATGTTCATTTACTAAAGGATATCATGTCATCATCAGAAAGAGGTGTGCGTAGCTGCTGTCACGCATACGCGCCAGCACCAACGTCATTCTTAACATGTTAGTGTTCGTTAGTTGACAGGTGGGACTCGCCGATGCTGGGGCACTGCAACCACTTACATACTACTCTGTAGGTAAACCCAGTGTCTTTGCATTGAGTTATAAAAATTCTTCTAACATTTATAATTATATTTTAATTATATTATTTTGTTTTACTTTTATCCCTGTGATCATAGATGCCTAATAGTTATCTGAAATTCTGAAATAAACATGATTTATTAAGAGTTCTGATATCCCTAGACGAATCTCCTATAGTTTCTATATGTCTGTCTGTCCGTACGCGGCTAACGGCAACTAGAAAGCTTGTAAAAAAATACATAGAAGACGAAGGTACTAAATATAGTAAATTACTATACCTATGTGCTGTTAGTTCTATACTACGTCCTAAAGTAGTATAGAATTTGCAAAAACATCTTATATGGACAAGGTACTTGAAAATAAAAATATAGAAATCTTTACAGCCAGCTTTACGATATGACATGGTTGTTTCACGGTTCCAACAATCGTCAGCCGATGATGTTTTCTACGATTTCATATCTTGATTACGTAAATCATGATGCGCCGTAAAATTCACGTGTTAGAAAGTTTATTTGGCATGTATTTGACAAGTTGTCTATAGGTATTAGGTACCTATCATAAATGTAGAGGGCAATGACCACTCTAACTTCACGGTAATACCTAACTACATGGTACCTATTCTTATACACGTCAGATAATGTTATCACTCGTCATGATCATAGCTACACGACGTGACTGTTCGAGAAATAATTAGGTACATAATTATTACTTTCAGTAATAAAAACCCACATTTAAAAAAATCCCGTACACCATCACAGGGAGTGGGAATGCCTAAAAACAGCGTTACCGTCTGGAGTAACACAAGCTGAGGCATTCCTTTGCCTAATTGTAAAGTTTTGTTAAACTGTTTTATTAATCCCCGAGAAAAAGATGGCTTTATAAGTTTGACGAAAACGTATGTCGGTCTGTCTGTCTGGGTCATCGTAGCGCGAGGCATCGAACGGAGGGACGATTTCAATGCCGTTTTTTACGAGAAAGCAAGTTCCCTTGTGGTGGTTCTTAGCTATGTTTAATGAATATCGGTTTAGCCGTTTAAAAGGTATTAGGGATTTACGCTTGAAAGTAAAGGCTTTCAAAGCAAAAAATAGATGGCGCTACGGATGCTACGGATAGCAAATGATATCGGTAGTTCCGCTATTTATTTATTTTGCTTACTGGGAACAGCAAGTGTAAAAAAATCATTTCATTTCATTTCATTACTCATCACTAGATGACGTTCTTGACAGTCGGGGTTTTATTCATTTGCTTAGCAAATAAACTTGCAACTGTAGTGACTTTAAGCATGGCAATAAATTATATTTTACTAGCTGTACCCGCGGGCTTCGCTCCCGGTGGGAATTTCGGGATAGTCCTTCCCCGAGTCTCAAACTATATCCATACCAAATTTCATCTAAATCGGTTCAGTAGTTGAAGCGTGAAGAGGTAACAAACAAATATACAAACTCACTTTCGCATTTATAATATTAGTAGGAAGTAGGATTTATTAACTGGTATCGCAAGAGGACCCGTAATCTTATTTTAAAAAATCTGTCCTTGTAAGTTTTTACACGTGATGCCATCGATAATGTGACACCGATTATTATTGTTCTGGTGTAAAACATAGCAATTACACCTCTAAATCGCAAATGCATAAACGCATCGATTACTGCACTCGGGCGCCGGTCGCAACACGTAATGTTGCGCAATGACCTACTTGCCTGCATTACTGTTTCCTCATTGGACAGGGAGGATATGGCTTGTCTAAGGTTTTATTGGCAAATAGTAAATATTTTGCAGAAATTCGACCACACACATTTTTTAGTAATTTCGTTGTCCCACTGCCGGCAGGGCCCTCTCTATTTCTCCACACATTGTGTCCGCTCCAAACTTTTCCCATCCAGAGAAAAAGATGTTTAAATTCAAGATTTAAGGATTCAAAATGTTTATACAGTTATTACTTAGCCTTTTACAGGCACTTTAAAATGTCAATAAGTATGATTTACATTACGCGTAGTGTATATTAAAATTTTATTTATTTTTTTAATCAAAAGTTACCTACCAGCTCTTCTTAACGTTTACATCTAAGCAGCTAGATAATCAGATAATCTAACCACCTGGATTCTAGATCTAACCCAACCCTTGCAGCCCTGCGGTACACAAATGTTGCTAATTTTGTCCATACTTGTGGCTATATTCAATTGACGAGTTCGGTTAAGAAAGTAAAATATTATTTATATACCAACTAGCAGTACCCGCGGGCTTCGCTCCCCGTGAGAATTTCGGGATAAAGAGTACTCTATGTCCTTCCCCGAGTCACAAACTATATCCATACCAAATTTCATCCAAATATATTCAGTAAGTCAAACTCACTTTCGCATTTATAATATTAGTAGGATTTAAGTACTTGGAAAATGTATACAGATAATACACGAAATAAAAGATTTATAAATTCATTAGTTTTCTCAAAAGAGATCGTTTCCAGAGGCCTGTGAGAGGTATTGTCTGAGGAATAGTTTATAAGCTATGGCGTCAAACAAAATTTACTCGGATTTAATATATGAGCACATATTGTAATAATAAAATTCAGTATATTTGGTCCTTCTTAAAGTTAAAGCTTTTTGTACATAGTAAATTACGTTAATACAAGTTGTTGGCCAAGAAGAACAACTTATAAAGTAATTCACAGACCCTCTGAGCACACAAGTTTCGTAACACTGTGAGCATAATTCGCCAAATCAAATCAAGATGGTACGGCGGAGTACGATAACAGTAACCTCAATCAAAAGTCACTTACGCTCGGTTCCCACGCGATGCGCACGCTATGCAAACATACGGCGAGAATGCACTACATGCACTGCAGTGTGTAGTGTAGACGAAATGTAGACTGAAGTGCTATTTTTGAAACGCGGAGTCACCTAAACGAATGGTTTTCCATACAAATAACCGTTCGTTTAGTGACTCCGCGTTTGAAAAATAGCACCTCTGAACGCGGACTATAGTCGGCGGAAAACAATAAGTCCTCATATATCGCTGGATGCAGGCGTTCTAGATCGGTCATTTTGGAAATCCTTGGGAGATGCCTATATTCAGCAGTGGACGTTCTGCGGCTCAAATGATGACGATGATAATATCACCTTAGTCGCTGTCAACTTCATTTAGTTAAACCAAGCCATAAAGTTAGTTCGCGTATAAAAATGTACCGCCTTATTCTAAAACGCAGACTTAAAGTTACGTTTTATACTAAGACAATGGTGTATTTTTAACTAATAATCAACTATTCTGTTAACTGTATGTATGTGCTAATAATAACCACAACTACTACCAAATGAAGGTCTCTTGTCTACTTTGACAATAAGGTTTATATGTACCTATGTGTTCGATGACAACACGAATATCTTTGTTCACAAGTTTATGAAATTCGATAGGTTAGGTGTTAAAACGAGATCAATATAGTTTTTATTTCGAATATGAATCGCAATGGTTGCCCGAGATATAGTGTAGTGCAAAGCCTATTATGAGTGTTCTTGCCATATATTATATCATCATCTATAATGTAGTTATTGTATTTATGATCATTTTTAAGTAATTATGATTCTGGTTTTTTCTTTTATCTGTTATTTAGACGCCAATTTTCTTATCTGTTTTTTTTTTCCTAAAGGTCAATAAAGGTTGACAGGGAAGAATGCTATAGCATTAAGTTAACCTGTCTGCACTTCGTGGTCATGGTGCTTGTGGACAAATTCTGCCTTTAGTCCAGCAGTGGACTAATTTAAGCTGTATAGAGTGTAGTAAAGGAATCGCTAGTTACAGTTATTTATTTTAGTCTAGGTATTTTATGTATTACTAAAAAGATACATAGGTATAACACGACTTTATATTTTACTTATTGATTGTCATTAAAGTTTAAATAATCTTTCTAAGGACAAAAAAACATTTGATTTTCCGTTCACATTAAGCCTATTGTGGCGACGCCATAACCTTCGTGAAATGAAAAACGCAACTTAATTACGAAAGTATCCATGACGTCACGTTGGACACCATTACATAACGATCTGCGTAATGCAATCAATAGTACGATTGTCACTACTTCGTCGTACTTTCTACTTTTAGAAGAAATTGTCGTGGTAAAAAATTATAGTGTGACTAATAAAATATCTATTTGCTCATTGCGAACCAACACAGTTACATATGATACGAATTCTACTAAAAATGGAAAGAAAATTCAAACCCCATATTAAAGGGTGTCAACAGACTGAGCATTCTCTAGGGTTTTTATAGTGGGTTAATTTTCGCACAAAATGGAATACCATCTATAGTAAAACGTCAGAGTTTTTCATTTTTCAAATTTGGTAATGTGCAAGTACAATGTCAAAAGGCAAAAACGCTGATAATAACTGTTCCTTTTGGAAGAAGTTTATTACAAAGAACTGGATGTGAACTACTCGTAGTTTCTGAATATTCTGTTAAGCCTTAAGGTTACTGATGAGTAATTTTCCAAAATTTTTCAAATAACGAAAACTTTGAATATAAAATTGGAAAACAATTGGAAAATAAAATTATTTTCCGAACGAAATTTTTCCATTACCCATCGGTACTTATCCTTATGTAATAAATACCTGTCCATAACTACGTGATAAATCAATAAAGTGTTGTCGTTCGTGCGTCATGCGCTTTCTATATAGCAAAGTATGCAAACCGTGGTTTGGGTTGCAAGCACGTAACTACGACTACTTAATGAGCCATTAATCAGGTAGCAGGCGCACTTTCGGCATCTTCAGGTTTCTACTTGTCCAGTGGCCAGTTTTCTGTTTGCTGATATTCTTTATCCAACAAATGGTTAAGGAAAATTAATTGAAAGGAAAATTGTTTGCTTCATTAAGTATTTTTAACCATTTTATACGCATATACAATCAAAGGAACATACCCGTAATAAATTGAACTAAGGGCTATAAAATATCACTAAAGTATAATTAAAATAACTGTCAAATTCCAAAAAAAAAGGCCTGCCCATACAAATTGCCCGGGCGGCTGCACAGTTTTGTATGGAAGTACCGATTTTTTTTCTATGATGTGTCCCTAAGCTTCCACGTTGTATATAACATAACGACGTAATGTACAAAAATGTAGGACTAAATATATTTGTGACAGATCTGTGATATTTGCAGTGTCAATAAATAATTATGTATCACATAGTAAATGAATCAATAAATTTGACGCACACCTAATAAATATGTATCCACCTTCCTCATTCCGTTCTCAAGGGTAGCTGATAATAGGTACACGACGAAAGTTGCTTACCATGAATTAGTAATGTTGCCTACACGACTTGCGGCGGGACTGCATACCAACTGGGTTTGTTAGATGGAAATCTTCGCAACACACAACAATGTTGCTAGCCTGCCTATCCTAATACAGATGCTATTTGTCATTTATGAATTATTCCTTTAATATTGAAATACTTATAGGTATTTCTATAACTAAAAGAAAATATTTACTACTGCATGAAAATTATCATCATCTTCACCAGGTCTTTTGTCTCCACTGCAGGAGCACGACCCTCTCTGTTCTACAAGGGTAATACTTGGCCCGAACAGCCAGCGGACTTTGGCCTACACTCTCCACGCTGGCCAGACAGGTGGAGAGGTAATAATAATAAAGATTGTAAATGGTTTGAATAGGATTTTCAGCGTGGATATAACGGGATGTGTCATGTGTGGCAGATGTAGCTGCAGACTAAGAAGCCCTAGGGCCTAAGAAGCCTCCTTAGAAGGCGATTTAAAACGAGTTCCCTTAGGGGTTTCTAATATATACGCATTTATTACTAACAACAATTTAACTTACGCAGGTATATTGGCTCACCGCGCATTAAAATATCCATTTACTATTTTCATAAGCCGCAAACTTAAGATTACTCACACCTACATATTCAAAATACAAAATTATTCCTGGTTATTCAAATATACGATGATAAATTTTGTATAAACACATTTAGAAACATATTGCTCACACTAAGTCAATAGAAATAATAATATGCGAGTTATAAGCAGGACATTGAACGGCTAATTAACCTTTATGGAACCTATATAGGTAGGTATTGATTTCGTTTTATTTTTTTATAGCTACACTAGCCCAAATTCTTACCCACCGCCACTGGAACGTGCTTCATTATATTCGATAAATGGGCAGAAAGTAGTTACCATAAATAAAATACAAACCATACGCCGATCACACATTTCACCACAACATGATGATAAAAATTCTAGTTTTTCGAGGTGGTAACAAAGATTATTCAAAGTTAGCTGGTGAGGAATAAGAGATGGAATGGGCTAGCAACTCGTCATTCATAGAAACCTACATTGTTTAAGCTTTCCCCCTGCGTACGCCCACCTAGAGTAAGCAAGTTATATGTACATAGTTGTACTCTAAGACTTATGGCAAGCGTCAATACCGTAAGAGACAGTCTTTGTCCTATATGTTCTTGGCTATTTACCTATATATACATCTGTAAAGAAATAAGCAATAAGAATAAAGTAAAAATAATTAACAACATTTTGGTTACCAGAGGGCCGCCGGGGCAGAGGTAGACCCAGAACCAGGTGGCGAAACGATCTGGATAGTTTTTGCGTGGATGGGAAGAGCTTGCAGCAGACAGAGATAGTTGGAAAGACAAGGGGGAGGCCTTTGCCCAGCAGTGGGACACAATAAAAGGTTAGTAAAAAAAAAAAAGAAATAAGCACCAAAATGTCCCTGAAAGCACACAAATCTACTCAACCGTTTGTGTTAACCTCATTCCTGATACAATACAATACAACCACTTAATCAAATTACAATAATATTACTAACTAAACCGTTCTTGACCGAAACTTCATACCAGGTTTATGTAATTGGATAGTTTGAAATTGATTGACGCGTTACTATTGGCAGTCGATTTCGTATTTCATTCGAAAAAAATGCTTAATGCTATTATTCACGCAAGATATTTCAATATAAGTATCTACCTATTGTTCGGCTATATGTATGGACTAAAATTAAGCCTAACAAGGAAAAATTAGAAGGAAAACCTTGCTTAGATTATGCTTTTTTATCACAGACTCATATCTTCATAGAGAACGACACATGGATGAGATAAAACTAAGATAGTTATTTTGACATCTACAGACCTACACACTTTTTATTCAGCTCAATGAAGATTAAAACTAGGCAGAATACTTGTGAGAAATGCCTTGGTTTTTGAAAATCAAACCCAAGGAGGTGTAGCTGTAAAGCCTCCTCCGTCTTCATTAAGAGTAAGGATTCCAAGTAGACATAATTAGTTATTAAACATGGTTCCGAAAGTATTGCTCCTAAAACGAAAATGTGTTTTATTTTATAATTTTAAAAAATGATAATAAGCTAACGTAAACGAGGATCTTCTGAAAAGCTTTTAATCCAGACATGATATACCTATATCAGCAATGATATATACAACTGTAAATATTATATACAAGAAAACAATATAGATAAACTAAACGGTAAGCAGATACCGCTAGAAAAATATTGAATACGGTTCAATAGTGACGCCTACGTTAGTAGGTCGCTTGGCCCATTCACGACTGCCGTTCAAGGTTACTGCTTTCACACAGTCAGCTGGGATTAGCTGGCGGTTGGTAGAAGTGGTCTACATAAGGACCAATGTCGAGTTGACAAGGCAGCCGTTTAGATAGGCAGAAACGGCCGCAATAAGCGATCGTTTTGGATATAAAACCTTATTTAAAAAACTCTTAACGAAGATATTTATGAGAACTGGTGCTGAAACAGAAACGACCAAAGGTTTAGTTCAGTTAGATATGCTTTATTAATGTACCGTCACGTGGACGTCTTTGTTACTAGGTTAAAACCATTATCCGACCAAATCAAGTTGACATTTTCAGATGAGATAATGGCATATTACTAGATGTCAACTTAATTTGGATAATGGTCAAACCTTGTAACAAAGTTAGTCTGCGTTTTATAATAAGACGGTATCCGTCTTGTTATAAAACGCAGACTAACTTTAGTTGAGTATATGGACTTGTGTTAGTATGTTAAATTTAAACATATCTACTAATCCGAAACATAATTAAACAGAACTAGACAGACAAGCAAGTGTCTTTATTATTAGTGAACTTTGTGTAACAGTCATACCTAAAAGAAATTGATTAAAATGAAGACAATAGCTAGTTGGCAATTTTCTTCCAGAATGTTGAGAAGATATTCTTAATCAGAAATAAAATCGCCACCCACAAGGCAAAAGCAATACGTCCGTTTATCTGCAGAGGGCGTCTCGCGTCGCGCGACAAATAGTATTCGGTGTAAACAAAATCATTTACAATCTAACACAATGCTATCACAAAAGTGAAACACAATACTTAGAAGTTACTATAAAAAACTACCTAATTCTTTTTCATTTCGTTTATTTTCGTGGTTTTATTCTCAAAACGACCGCAGCGTGGCGACCACAGCCTCCCAAAATGTCTGCACGAGAAAGTAAAATACACAAAAAAGTCGCCAGTCGAGTTTCTCCCGCCAAAAGCGAGATCACTGACCGATTGACATTCGATAGTCCCCTCCCCCGCTCCCTAGTCTCAATACTGGAAAATGAGAATGCGTATTTTTTATGTCATTGTGACAAGCCCACCTGTGGCACACAGAATAAATTAGTAATTCATTTGTGCCACAAATTCCTAACAAATTTATTTCCACTTTTATGAATTTAAAAGCGTGGTTTTGTAATAATAATAACTGGTTCACAATTCGATAACTGTGTTTGGAATTGCACGCCTCATAAGCGCAGCGTTTGAGGTAGTGGACTCGCAACATGTCAGAGCCAAGCACATATCTGGACTTAAACTATATCTATAACTTTAGCTTTCGCCGCTAGGGACATTCAAAACGAGAAAAAAAGTCGTCAAATATTTTGACTCACAAATCACGACACGATACTCGTAAGTTCCCCGTCACCCGCTGCAATGGTTCCCACGCAAGAACGGCTTCTACAGCCGACTGCACATCATTACACACAGGTGGTCATTAATTAAATTAGCGGGCAGGCCGCGTTTAGCGAGCTCTTTATTACAGAAAAAAATAACAATTTAATAAGTAGATATAAATGGAGCCAGAGGCCCATTGGGATTGCTATTCGTAGATCGATTTCTTTCACCTCAATACTAATGAAAAGGAAGCCTCCACGTTTATACCTCATTATAGCGGTGGTGGCAAGCGCTTTAGGCACTGGCTGTGCGTCTGCAAGGTACGAATTCGATTCTCACAAAGCTAAAAACTATATTGAAATGCCATGATTTAAAGTGTTACAAAGCAAATGAAATAGTGCAAATCAATGACAATGTCAAGCGTAAACATTAAAAAAAATGTAAAACATATCGAAATAGCATATACCTATACATACATATAAGGTGACTATTTCTATGATATAATCAGGTAAAATAAATGTTTGCTGGGCAAAGGGACTTCACCTTGCAATTTTGGACAAAGCTACCTAATCTTCTTGCAATTTGAAGCATAACAAACGTAGTACACGTTTGAATTACAAAGCAAGAAAAATACAAGAAACCAAGAGTTCCCGCCGACGGCACAGGACAGGGCACTTTTTGCCTTTACTTCGGGCCACGGAGGTAATGACCGCGTACCCTTCAGGCGAACTGAACACGAACACGAATATCTTGTTCCTCGTATCGCGAATAGAGTATTTGTTTGGTCCACTTCCAATGGCAATGCAAAAAAATAGGCCGCATAAATCGGTGTAATGTTAAAATTTAAAAGTACAAATGTTACAGATACAGATACATTTTCACGTCTATATCCCTGACGGGGTAGACAGAGCCAAGGGCCGTTAGGCCCAAAGGCCACGCTTAGCGTGGTGGTGAGCGTTAAGATGGAAAAGCAATCAAAATAGTGATGGGTTGCTAGCCGCATCGCCTATTACCATGATTCAAATCTCGCCCATTCCCTCGATCGGCTCTTACGATCTGCTTGGGTAGAGAAGCAAAGTTCAAATGTTAATTCAGTAATTAGATCTTTACGGGCTTTTACACGTCAATAAGTATAATTAACATTACGTGAAGTGTCTATAAAAATTTATTTTAAAGAAAAGCTACCGGTACCAGCGCTTCGCAACGATCACTGCTGAGAAGAAACGCCGAAAGAAACTCATTTTCACAGTATCGGGCACCAACTCGCCAGAAGGGATTTCTTAATTAAGAAATACTCATAATATAATACATTGCCATGTGGTTTCCATGGAGTAGTAGAATAGGGCCGCTCCAAGTCATACAGTGGATGTCGTAGAAGGTGACTTAGGAAATACAAGCTAAAAAGCTTTAAACATCAATGAGACCTCTTTAACCCGTCTGGCTAGCGTGGAGAGTGTAGGCCAAGTCCTCTGGCTGCTCTGGCCAAGTATGGCTCTGGTAATACAGAGAGCGTCGTGCTCCTGCATTGGAGACAAAAATACTTGATGGTGATGATGAATGTAATACAATGTTAATACATTATAACATGTAATACTTGTGAACGAGAGTTAACATAAATTACGTAATAAGAAATACTAAGTAGTCAATGTTACAACTAGTAGGTACTATAATATTGTGTACCACGACCTCTTCTGCTTCTCACGTCATATCGTCATCTAAGGCACTACAGCCGTAGATGCCCTTTGACCGTATCAATATCTATCATTAATTTTCTAGCAGCTGGCATGGCAGTCTATTTTAAACCTTGCATGTCCAACAATCGACTTTAAATAAGTACTTAAGTTTTACCCTTGACAAAGGTCAGCTATGAGCTCTGACTTGGCAGAAAAGACATGTTTTAATAGTGATGTAACTCCTAGTACGCCCAAAGCTGATGTTTCGCTCCTTGTCTAACAGAGAAAAAAGTATATGAAAACTACTGATAACTATTATTTAGATCTAAAATAAATAACTGGCTAAGTACGTGACGGGTCACGTACGGTTTGTGTTTAGTTGTGAATGCCGATTTTATGGGTTTACGGGAAAAGTCTAAAAACTAATTTTCTAATAAATTTGTAAAATAGAACTTCACTTTTCCAAGAATATTTTATAAGTTGGAAGGCAGCCTATAGCATTTTATTTCTAAAAAAATCAGTCAAAAATTCCTTACTCCAGACATGTCCGCTAAAAATGATATAAAAACTCAACCAATTACCTCAGGCAAAGCGATAGTTTCAACTCCGTTTCAACACAGCAATTTGCTGAACGAAGTAGGTTTTGGGAGCCGGCAACGCCTGCAGGTGTCATAACCGAGCCTTGATCGCGTCTGATATCGCCGATTTTTCATACAGTGAAAGCAATTTCAGAAATTATTCACCAGCTGCGGTTTTTTGCCTGGTTATTATTCATTTAGAGCCCACTATATCTCATTGTTGGGCAAAGGCCAACTCCCTCCCTCTCGGCTTTCCATTTATCCCTGTTTTATCTTTTCCCGACGACGTCTAGTTAGGTTCCACAGAGTTAGTATTTTAGTGTCTGTAATGATTGTCTAATAAGTAAAGATGGTCCGTGCTTCGGAGAGCACGTTAAGCCGTCGGTCCCGGTCACTGTCTTTGACATTGGTCGTTACCTAAAACCATGTCAGAGGTCTTTGAGGCGGTTTAAAAACTCTGACACTAGTGTTAGTCACTAACACGCACGATAAGAAGAAGAAGAATTTTAGTTCGGTAAGCATGTGGCTGACGTGACCGGCCCAGTCCCATTTCAATTTAGCAGCGGCACTGTAATTTTTGTGATGGATCGCAAGGTTGTGTTGCGGACTCTATATTTTCTCTTATTTAGTTATCTTACTTAAATCCTACCAAATGGCTTGTTCCAATTTATGTCAAGTACTACATTATTTTTTTCGAGATTCAAAGGGATTAACTGATTTGTTGTGTTTTAGTTTGACGCTTTTGACGAACTCCAAAAGCGGCATGACAGTTCGTTGTCCGCGTTTTAGTATTAAGCAACATTAATAGTCCCCTTACCCTAGACCAAAATACAATTTTCCATACAAACGTAGTCTACTTTTTATTTCGAAATGACATGCCTGATTTCGGCAAAATTTATGTAATGACAAAGATATTGCAATTCTCTAGGGCAAAAACTGATTTCCTACAGTAAAAATATGAACTTGAAATAGAATATAGTGTGTTATATCATACTAGCCGAAGCCCGCGACTTCGTTCGCGTGGACTTTATGTCCCTGGAATTTTCCAGGGACATAAAGTCCACGCGAAATGAGCATTTGCTCATCAGGTTGAACAACTTTTACTAAGGCGGCATTTTTATATCTCTAATAGTTTTGCTGGACCATTATGGTTCTGCATCAGGCGTTCCATTTTCCAAAATCATTTATACCCTATATGTTGCCCAGGCTTAATAGCTATGTAACAAAAAAAGTCCAGTATTTCCGGAGATTAGCGTGTACAAACAGACAAACAGACAAACGGACATACAGACAAACAGAAAGACATTTTTTTTAAATTCTTACTCTATTACTACGTCTCCATAGCCCCCAATATTTTTTTTGGAAATATATTTAATGTAGAGACACACTTTTTTACTGTTTTATTATATGTATAGATATAGATATGTATTTTTAGATATAGATTTTGACCATCAGTATGAGAAACTTCTTAATCGTTATATTTTCTTTCCAGTTCATAATTTTACCGTAGGAAACCAGTTATTACCCTAGATTATTGCAATTTCTTTACAATTACCATTTTTTACCGAAATCTGACATGTGGTTTCAAAATTAAACGTAGACTATTTATATACGTAGTATTTTTATACGTAGATTCTTAAGCATTACCAGCACTTTTCTGTCGAATATCTCTCGGCTCCATCATCAGAACAGCTCATTTATTTCAAAATATTGCATTGTCATCCGATATACACAAATATGCAACAACTCAAATGGTACAGAATAAAAATATAAAAAGCGGCCAAGTGCGAGTCGGACTCGCCCATGAAGGGTTCCGTAGTAGCAAATAACATAATATAAAAGTCTTGCAGTATGTTTTTTTTTTAATTTTTATATTTGAGTTGATTGAATAAAAGGTAAATTACCGTTTATGATATATGACGTATTAAAAAAAACTACTTACTAGATATCGTTCAAACCAATTTTCGCTGGTAGTTTTTATGGTAATGAACATCATATATTTTTTTTAGTTTTATAATTCCCTTATTTTAAAAGTTACAGGGGGGGAACCACTTTTTTCCACTTTGGAAGTGTCTCCCGCGCAAAGTATTCGGTTTAGAAAAAAATGATATTAGAAACCTGAATATTATTTTTGAAGACCTATCCATAGATACCCCACACGTATGGGTTTGATGAAAAATAATTTTTTTTCCAAGTTCCAACAGTATAGGTCTTATAGTTTCGGAAATAAGTGGCTGTGACATACGTACGGATAGACAGACAGACAGACATGACGAATCTATAAGGGTCCCGTTTTTGCCATTTGGCTACGAAACCCAAAAAATAGAAATGGTAGAGACTGGTTGAAAATTGAGTTGCAAGATTTGACCTAAACAAACATACAAGATACATTGCAAGTTAAATAATAATCATCATCATCATCAGGTCTTTTTAGTCTCCACTGCAGGAACACGACCCTCTCTGTACTACCAGAGCTAATATATACTTGGCCAGAGCAGCAAGAGGACTTGGCCTACACTAGTTTGCACTAGCTTGTATTTCCTAAGTCACCTTTTACGACATCCGCGGGAAGACTTGGAGTGGTCCTATTCTACTTTGCCGGGAATCACACGGCTTAAATAATAATAATAAAAGCTTAAAAATATCCAGTCACATAGAATACTACGCAGCTAATATATAAATATTTACAGTTAAATAAAAAGCACTTAAGGTAAAAAGATAATTGAACAGCTAACTTAATAACACGGTTATTAAAATTTACGATTTTTTAAATGAATAATTTCGAAAATTATAATGGTACCACTTCATTATACACTTCAAAGCAGTCACGAATCAGGTTGTCAAAATGACGTAATTTATTTCTTTATATAAGTTATATTGAAAAAAATAGGAAGTTTCCTAGGTAAAAAAGACTTAGTTGGTACTGTTAATAGAATTAAGAGTCACTTGTTGACTACAAGAAACTATGACGTCATTAGTATTTATTTCGTACTAATCCCATAGAAAATGTTTGTTTTGACGTTTAGAAAAAAGTGTCTGATTTGAGTTGATGAAAACTTCCTTATTGCATAAATAAAATGAAACGTCACTTGTTGACAAGGTTGACTACAAGAAACTATGACGTCATTAGTATTTATTTCGTACTAATCCCATAGAAAATGTTTGTTTTGACGTTTAGAAAAAAGTGTCTGATTTGAGTTGATGAAAACTTCCTTATTGCATAAATAAAATGAAACGTCACTTGTTGACAAGGTTGACTACAAGAAACTATGACGTCATTAGTATTTATTTCGTACTAATCCCATAGAATTTTTTTGTTTTGAAAAAGTATTGATTTAAGTTGTTGGAAATATTGCTTGAATAATTTCTTTCTCTAGTTGTTCTAGTAGTTTTTCACTTTGATATAAGTATGAATCATAAAAATTCTGTACGTTCGTAAATTACTTATTTTGTGTATTTGTACATTATGACATACTATTGTAATTCTGTGTTATAACAAACACAAAATTTTATTATATATGTTATGCTATTGGTTTTATAATGATGAATGGTTTTCACTCGAACGATTATTGAGGCCCCATTTACATGTATTGTAGTAAAGTTAAATAAATAAAATCAAATATTTGTATTTACTATTTATGGAAGTTTTTAGCTTAAATTTTTTATATACACAGTGCCGTAAATTGCCTTTTTTGCGCCCTGTGCGAGCTTCTATAACTGCGCCCTTGTTTTTTTTTAGATATTATAGGTACCCTAGAGCAATGCTATGTATAGGTCTACTTTATTTCATCCAGGATGATAAAATAAAGCACATATACATTACTAACTTACATTACAATGTCAATTTTTAGAGCAGATAATTTCAACCACAAATTCCTAGTTAGGCCGTTCTCACACCATCTTAAATTTAGATGCAATTTTTTTTTCACTTTGTTTTATGATCGATCGGAACTCAACTATAATAAAACAGACCATGCACTTTACTATCTGAAATAAAGTATCTAGTGTCAAGGTAGCAAGCATATCGAAACTTTAATTAAATACTTTTGGACCGTGGGGGCCACCAGCTCACCAATTACACGGCGCTATCTCAAGGAAACTTATTGAAGTTTCCCGTGACCAGAAGGCTGGCCTATATCTAGGTCAGAAAATAAGCATTCCCATACAACGTGGCAATGCAGCCAGCCTTCTGGGCACGTTACCGCAGGGTAAACAATTACCGGGCCCTTTTTATTTGTAAATATTAGTTTGTAGTGTATTGTAGTGAGTAGTTTTTTAATCTTTCTTTTAGTTTTTAAGAAAATTTAATGTGTATATATAATTATTTTTATCGTAATAAAAGATTAAATACAACCAGTTATAAACCTACCAAGGCTTGGTTGTTTATTTCTATCCTCATCGGATGTCAATCCCATCGCATTACAATGCAAGCCCAACGCGATGCACAAGCATTAATTAAAAAGCGAAGAACACATGACAGCACCAAAGGTCAGTGATTTCTTTTGCAACCCATCTTTTTCTGCCACCTTAAACTGCACACCAGTCTTCTCTATCCCCCTGAAAGAAGGTTCAGTCTCGCATACTTGGAGCAAATATTAAAATTGTCGACTGCAGTATTCGGAACGCAGCGGGTTCGTTCGAAACCCGCATTCCAATCGGCGTGCCACTTGCGTGACATTTGCATTGCGTAGGTACGGCACGTCTAATAGTATTTTAAATAAATCAAACCTTACACGTATTAAAACAAGAGCTAGCTCAATCAAAAATGTGCTGATGTTTTTAGACGTGACCACGAGTACTAAAGCCTACGTAGTGTGAAGCTAATCTCATTGTGAATCTTATTCTGTGACCACCAAGGTCGAGTCCTGAATGCCTTGAGGAACCATTGACTGGTTGAGTTGCACTAAACGGTATAACTTCGTACACTTTATCTGATGTTTTACTGGTACCGGAAGACAAGCGCGGTCTAGGGTAGGTAGCTTAACCACCAGGTATGCAGGACTAATGTTCATAGAATCTTTTACAATCATTGAATAACTATAATTTTAATACTAGTTTAATAGTCGACTGACTCGAGCTTTTATATAAAAAATAAGGATTGAAAACGAATAAAGGTATACTCTATACCACATTAGACCAATATTACAAATACAACATACCTACCTAATTAGGCAGTTTTATTTACTACTAAAATTCAATGAACTTAGCTAAACAAAATATATAAAATAATAGCTAACGTAATTTATGAGTTGTTTTTAATATTAAATAACAAAAGTAAATTAAAATGTATCTTTTTACTTAGGTACTAGTTGTCTTAATTTTAAATTAATATGTTCAAGTTGCTTTCAACGAAATAAGAGTTGAAGGTCGTAGAAAATGTAACATAAAAACGTGACCACGTTGCGTTGATGTCTTTTGTTGAACGCACGAAAAGACATCAACGCGTTCGAAACAAATGTCCCAAAATAAACGGACCTACGTAAAATGTGTACCTACATCGGTTGTTAAAAAACATTGTAACTATAATACACTGAAACTATTTTAACAGTGAATTCAGTCCATAATACTGAACAAGATGACCGCCATTTTTTTTTTCTATATTCGATATGTAAATTCACTCTTAAAATAACTTCAGTATATTTTGTTAGACGTTATAATATCTTCTATACTTGTCTGGGAAAAAAAACTTTGAATGTTCCAGCCGCTTGATTCTCTTGCGCAGATCATAAAAGACAATCGAGGGAATAAGCGCGATTTGAATCATTTTCCTACCTAACCTGCCATTTTCCTACGTACGCCCACCGTCACGCTAAGCATGGTGTATGGGTCTTACGACCCTGGGCTCTGTCTACGCCGTCAGGAATTAAGAAGTGATAATGTATCTGTATTACAACAAAATGCAAATATATTTGCATTATTGTACGAATTTAGGAGGCAACTAGAGAGCCTTTAAACACATAATATACTGAAACTATTTTAAGGGTGATTCAGTCCGTGATACTGAACCACTTTCCCCAAGAAACACGTATCGAAATATGAAAAGTAATGTTTGGCCTCCCATACAAGTTGACCGATCAGCTGATCCGAATTTGTATGGAAAGCCAAAAAAAATTTTTTATAGTTCGACATATGTTCCTTTGGGAATGTTGTTCAGTATGACGGACTGAACTAACCCTTAAAAAAGTTTCAGTATATTTTGTTAGACCTTATATATACGACCGTTTTGCTGCACGTACCCGCGAGAACCCACAGGCGGCAGCTGAAAATCAGTGCCTCGCTCTTGTAGTGAGATACCCGCTGAGCTTCTGCCTATTTGTATCACTGCGACACATAATCACGGCCCGACTGGTGGGTTTGTGTTAATTTCGTTGTTTTAATTATTGTATTGTGTTGTGTTGTGTCTTTGTTGGTACATATAGCCGCTCTAGATCGGTCATTTTGGAAATCTTTGGGAGAGGCCTATGTCCAGCAGTGGACGTTGTGCGGCTGAAATGATGATGATGATGGTACAAATAAAGTCTATATCTATCTATCTATACTTGATCCGTTCATTTTAACGGTATTGGAGTGTCAGAAAGTCAATCCCAAGTTCATTATGATAGCAAAATACTGTACAAACGCTTTATGGATCTGAGATACGTATGTATGTAGGTACATTGTATAAACCTGCAGAGAACTATGCAAACATTGTTTTTTTTTTAATAATTTAAACTCCTCTTAATTTGGTTATTAATCCTGTCATGGTTCCTAAGAATAGAAATTAGAAGTATTATACCGTAGGATATTTATTATATAAATGATATTTGTAAATAATGGTCCCGTTTTATGTGTGATAATCATTAATACACATTTACGATATGCGTCTCACATCCCAGCCAGCTGTCCCAGTAGCCGGAGTATTGCGCAAGAGCACGCATGCACGAACAAGACATGTCTGCGTTTAATATGGCCGATTCACATGAGCTTAGCAGCCATGCATAAGTCGGAAAACTATTGATCATTGATCATAAACAATTTTATATTACACAGAAGAACAATAACCTCAGAATAAAGAAATAATAACATTAAGTTTCTTTCATAAGCCTTTTCTGAACGTGACCTGTATGTTGACGGACTCTTCAATCAACTGATGACATCAAGTCAAATCAAACACTTTTCTAAACGTCAAAACAATTAATTTATATGGGAATTGTATGAAATAACCAACGTGAACCGTGACGTCGCATACGTTTATGTAGTCAAATAACACATAATATCAGTTTTTCTACATTCATCATCAGGTTTTTTTGTCTCCACTGCAGGAGCACGACCCTCTCTGTACTACCCGAGCCAAACTTGGCCAGAGCTGCCAGAGGTCTTGGCCTACACTCTCCACGCTGGCCAGACGGGTTGGAAAGGTCTCATTGATGTTTTTAAGTTTTGTTTAGCTTGTATTCCCTAAGTCGCCTTCTACGACATCCACGGGAGGACTTGGAGTGGCCCTATTCTACTCAGCCGGAAACCACACGGCAATTTTCTACATTAAAAAATCTAAAATCTTTTTGAAAATAGATATGATCAATGTAAAGTAACACTATTTTGTGACATTCTATTTAATTACCGAATAATATATTTTTGACCCAGTCCACATCCATATTGACAATAGATCGAGCACCCCTAAACATAGGTTATTACTTATTGTGTGTACTAAAAAAACCACATATCTTTAGTTTACATTAAATATTAACTCACATTTCTGTACTAAGCGATTAACTAAACACTAATTTCGTGTAAATAAAGCAATGTGCAAGCACGAAGCGTAAAGACACAAGCGTAATGCAAAAATATCTCTTACCGTTTTGCAATAAAGCGTGTTTTAGCATAAAAAGGCACGTTTATTGGTGATTAAATTGCATAGCCGACACTAAACGATTAATGGAATGCTGTAATCGTGCAATGAAGAGATATTGTTATTAGATATGCATAATACAGATCATAGAGGCTGAAAATGTTTGTAGCAGCGAACTTTATGATAGGGATTGATTTTATCGTTTCCTAACAATGTTAAAATGGTTAATGAGGGATATAACGGTCAAGGAATAAGAGTGTAAAACGCTATTTTTAACCGACTTCTAAAAAAGGAGGAGGTTATCAGTGCAACCTTCTTTTATGTGTATTTACGAATTATTCAGAGATACAGAAAATTCTCTTTTGTTTGAAAAGGTACACTTTCTAAGGTAGTCCCATTGAAATTTTATCAAATTCGGTTGTGTAGTTTGGGAGTGAAGCCGGTTTTTAGTTTGAAAAATTATACTAACTTTAAAAAATAACGAACTGTGCCCGTGGGCTTCGCTCCCCGTGGAAATTTCGGGATAAAAACTATCCTATGTCCTACCCTGGGGTATTAAACTATATCCATTTAAAATTTCATCTAAATAGGTTTAATGGTTGAAGCGTGAAGTGGTAACAAACAAACAAATATACAAACTTATATTATAGAAGAGAAAATATAGTCTCATTTCTTTACAGCTTTTTTTATCCTATATCCATCCACTGCTGGACCAAAGGTCTCTCCTAACTGATGGACGAAAAGTCTCTTTCGTGCCATAAATATGCTGTAAATAGATCATTATATACTTTAAAAATAATACTGGATTTAAGGACATAAAAAGTTAGATATATCCTATACCTACCTCTTTTTATGGGCATAAAATACTCAGTTGTACTATAACATGCTCACTTGGATCAAATCAGGTTATATTCATTCATTTTAATAATTTTGTAACTGTTGAATGATTTATATCTAGTCTAGTTTTCCTTTTTTTATATGTTATGTTTAGTTCAGTCATAGTTTAGTAAAATTCATGTATGTTATGTAAGTTTATGAAAAATATAATGAAATAATAATACAAATACACTGTTTAATTTCTCAAGGAGGCCTATTTCTTTCAGTTTGTCACACACAGTTTAGTGTTGACATTTTCAGTACACGAATCTCACGGACCTCGACACGAATTTCGTTATGTGACCTTTTTCAATTGTCATATATGAATAACCTAACACGTCTTCAATTTGCTATGGGTTAAAAGTCTTACTTCACAGAATTAGACTAAGGTTTTTGGATGGTTTTTGGCACGAAGTTTCTTTTCGGACTTGGCGGACGGGGGCTGAACAAAAAAAAATTAAAAAATTTCCCTCGCTTCTTTCAGTCACGGACTGTTTTAGGGGCTGGAATTTTTCAGGGGGTTTTTTAGGGCTTGAATTTTTGTAACTTCGTTCTAACCGAGTGTTCCACGACACTCAGTTTTTCCGTTTTCGGTTGAAATATTTTGTCCAATTGTATGTCATCACCGCTTAAAACTTAACTTTGTTACGTTAGTAATTATATTTTTATATGTTATCTTTGTTTTGGTACTACTGGAAAGTGTATTGGGACAAAACTACCGTTGAACCTTTTGGTACGGCTTATTTGCGGAGGCTCCACTTCTGCCATCACTAGACTTTTAAGGAAGAAGCGCAAGAATCAAAAGTTCGCATTCAATCCGATTCGGATAAGATCAAGTAAGATGTTTCAGACAAGGATAATTCAAATAAATGAACTTGCTCAATGAACATTTCTATTCACAGTTAAGTCTTTCTTTCTTATCGTGTGTGTTAGCATCTAACACTAGTGTCAGAGTTTTTAAACCGCCTTAAAGGCCTCTGATGTGGTTTCAGGGAACGACCAAAGTCAAAGACAGTGACCGGGACCGACGGCTTAACGTGCCCTCACATTTCTATTCACAGTTAAGTCTTTCTTTCTTATCGTGTGTGTTAGCATCTAACACTAGTGTCAGAGTTTTTAAACCGCCCTGATGTGGTTTCAGGGAACGACCAAAGTTAAAGACAGTGACCGGGACCGACGGCTTAACGTGCCCTCCGAAGCACGGATCATCTTACTTATCAGACAATCAGGTGATCAGCCTACAATGTCCTAACCAAACTACAATAACAACACAAAGTCGTTGCCCCCGCTGGGAATCGAACCCGCGACCTCCGGGTATGAGCCGAACGCTCTAACCACTACACCACGGAGGCAGTTAAGTAGGATAAATTTATTATCAGCTATAATGATGGACAGCATCCACAAAGAGTAGCATATACTTATCAGTTATGTTAAGGTTAAGGAAGAAGAGTTATGATATGTAAAAATAATATGAATAACTCAACGATGATTTAAATATTGTGTTACGATTGCAATGATAAAATAATATATTTATTTATTGCACCGATTAGTATTAATCAAATAGATTTAAAATATAGTAGGCAAAGGCCTATCACTAAAGCGATTTCTTCCAGCCACCTAGGTAAAGTGGGTATAAAAGATGTGGGGGGTTTGGCACAATTATAATTTTACCGCGGTGAAGTCATGTCTGTGTGAAGGGAAAAAAGCACGGTGCTTTTGCCTGGAGTGGAGCACGCAGATTATGTGTAGTAACCACATTTGCACGTGAGAAAGTGATGGCGAATCGTCGAAATGAGACGCTTGATCTGCCACTAAGTGTGACTAAGTGTGACTTGGCAAGCCCTGAACAACTTTTAATTTAAAGTGAAACAGTGTAAGCCACCTAAGCGATTAAAGTGATGAATACACAAGTTGATATGTGCGAGTAGCATTTATTTACAAAATAAAAGTCTGTTTGTAAGATTGATGATTTGTTATAGCTATATTTTCTTACAAAATTATTGACAGACGTTATTACATAGAATTAGATATGCCCAGTGGGGTACAGATCTATTCAAACAAATTTTCAAGGACGTGCCAATTTTCTATTTAATTCCTTCATAACGAAATTTCACGGTAGCTAAGTTGCAGCGAATTCATTCGTAAACGTCTAATTGTTGTGTATTTCAATGAAACTTCATGAAACAATTTGATTTGCATCAATGATGGAGACAAAAGAATCTCCTGTCGTAGTAACCACCTATTATATATATGTAATAAGTAAATATTTTTAAAGCATATTCAACACTTCCTTTGTTACTTCCTTTGTCACTCCAACTCCCGTTTTTTCCTACTTACCCTCCATAGTTTCTTTAGCGTTGGGTATCTGTGACGTAAGTAATTATATTATTGTTGGTGTTGTGGATATGTTCTGTGACTAACTTAAGAAACTTTAGTGTAGACCAGATAATTTCTTGTGACGATTTTGATAAAGCGTGTAACGGATGATTTAAATATGATCATTTTAACAAAGCATGATTCTGCTTCATGATTTGCTGTTAATTCAAAATTTAACTTTAAAAACAATGCTAAATATGTAACACATTGCGAACAATGGATGTAAATGTTCAGAATTCAGTGTGAAGCCATATCCTACGGAAAGCCTCGTGTTTCACATTTCAAGGAATTGTTAAAGCGGGTCTATTGTGTAAAAGGTTTATTTTGTATCTATTTCATTACTCACGAATGCCAATTGCACGTTTTCTACTAATGCAACAATGTAAGTTTAAATATATATTAAGAAGACTAGATATAATTAATAGCGCCTGGAATAAAGGATACATATAACGTTTTTATGGAGGCCAATATAAAGTAAACCTGAGTAACTTATCAACGATCTTTTCTAATTATATGTCTGAATAGTAAAACGTCTAAGAAAATAGATAAATCCAATATTTTTATGTCACGCCATAAAAGATACAAAGTAAGAGATTATAAAATAGACTGCATTCAATCCTTAGCCCCAGTCTATTAAATGGAGGAAAAGAGGCAAGTTGGTAACACATAGAATGACTGCTAATAGCATTTTATATCGGTAATTCCGCTAGGGTGGCCACACAGTCCCGCAAATTTAATTGATCGAAAATATATGACACGCCGGCTAGTTTTTGTGCCGAGACGGGTTGTCAACCGAACGGCCCGCTTACACGCTCGCACTGTTATCAACTCGTTAACTAGATCACATTTACAGTTACTCGATTTCACAGACTGATATTTAGTTTTTGCGAACATGAGACATTCGTCTATAAAATAAAATAAATACTGCTACTATAGTACTGCTTTTTCATATGGTTCGAATCTCTCTCATTTAAGCTTATCCATGGGCGTGTCCTTAGGTATGATGCTTCAAAACAAGGCTTTTCGTTTGCAATTCACTCGGTCTTCGATTGTTTTATGAGACCAATTACATTCATATGTTACACGATCAAACACAGATGTTTGAGGATCCCGATCGAAAATAAACAACGTATTGCTCTGTTTGCATTTAGCGTGATCAGTTGGGTGGTAAAGTTATGTATGGATGCAGCGACTCGAGTGTGACCGCTGAAAACAATGGCTTGTTTGGATCGCTAATTACTCTCATTGTGGATTAACTCAACAATGAACTGCCAATCTTGCAGAAGGTAACAAATAGGGCGGTAAGGCTGTTGCGTAATACCTGGAAACATTTCGGTTTAGGCTGTTAAACGATGATTACATTAAGGTAGAACTTAGATAGGATAGCGTTTCACACACAACACTAATACAGAATCAAATCTATACTTTGCGAGTAAACCTAGCCTTATCTACAAAACAAAATGGCGGCCATATGTAAGCACGCGATAATAGGTAATATAAGATCATGCGGTATTATAAGTAGAATATAAGTAATAAATATTTATGGTAACAGCACTTGCAAACTAGTAAGACAGTACATCGTATATATTTCAATTGTCTGCCAACGAGACACATGATGTTATTAAAACTTGTATTTAATTCAAAGCGTTAAAACACATATTTTCTTTTATAAATAACTTGGTATAAATAAGACCTTTTGACGGATGAATAAGTTGTTCATAACCATAATATATCGTACAAAATGCCATAATAGTCTTGGCATACTGCACATGGCTGTAAAACAAGCTCAATGCACATAGCTAACAAAAACGTAGTAACCACATAATGACAAAGCCTTTCATCGCTCGTCTGCCCACTGCCGTGCCCCTGGCCCCTGCCCCCAGGCCGCCGCACCGTCACCGTACGCCGTAAGAAACATCACAATCTATTCAAGCTTTGAATGCATTCTAAACAACATGCATACGAGTGCTTTTATTGTATATATTCGTAGGTACACTACCAGCAAGTGATTTGTTTCTTGTATGTTATTGTAAGCAGGCATTCCTTTGGCTGTGGTATTCGGAAAACTTGATGTCTTTGAAAGTAGCAGTATCGTTTTTGTTCGATTTCAGGATTTTATATAAATAACGCCTGTTGACGCACAGATATTTATAGATATTGAGTTTTGCATGTGCAATTACGTTATAAAATGTTTCATTTTTTTATACAAATACCTCTGAAAACACGAACCGCAGAATAGAAAGTGCATTTTTATTAGCATGTACCTGCTAAATTCTATATATTCAAAAGAAGACAACACAAGGAAACTGACCACCACGGTAGAGTGTGAATTTCTCACTGCCTTTCAAGAGAAAAAACATTAAATGCAGCCATCATGATTTGTGGGATATTTAAAGATCTTTCAACGTACTGCTAATAGTTTTCTTCATTTTACCTGCATTAATATATTGACACCTTAAATTTATTTATTGATGAACTTCTGAACAATACACATCTATAATAGCAGTAGGATCGATACGTGGCTACTAAGTGGCTCTAAATTGTAGAGCACCGTTCGACATAACAGGAAAATTTTGTAATTTTCGACACATTCGCTCAAGAGATTGGCATGTACAAGATAACACCTCAATGTGCTTGCCTCACCGTTAGCTAGTGAACGAAAGTAGTCGATACGGCGGACCGCCACGCTCGGCTGGGCGAAACATGTACAATATGATTAATTGACGAAACAACGAGCGAAAGTACCAGTGATGGACGGGAATTAACGCGTTTTGGAATTTTATAGACCCGCTTTTGTCTATAAAGAGAGACTCCATTCAGCAGAAATTAAATATGAACATGTATAGCTGTGGGAGATGAGATTTTAATGCCATGCAAAAAACTGAGACAGCATAGAAATGAAGAATATTTGGGCCAGCGTGGTATAGACAAGTAATGACTAGTATTTATTCTGTGGTAATGGGGAACGGGGAGAGATGGAGACGCATGTGAAAAGATATCAGATATTGTAAATTGTAAAACTTTGCAATTAAAAATACTTAGATGTTAGCTGAATTTAAGTTGTCCCAGATAATATAAACTTCATCGATCAAATCAATCAAAATAAACGACTATGCCACTTTGGCATCCCGACCAGTTAAGTAACAATCCCCTTAAATAAAAAGGAAGAACATAGAAATAATATTTTTTTTAAACCAAGTTACCATCTACGTCCAAAGTCCGATAACAAGCGATCTCTGGGAAGGCATTGTTGTAGTAAGTACTTAGCAGGGCAAGTCAGAAGCATTGACCGTTGTGGAGCGGCAAAATTGCGTGGGAGACCGGGAGACCACATGCAAGGGTAAGACATGCGGTCTGTCTCAGCCTTAAGTACATCATATTAGAGACTGATTACGGGTGGCAGCGGGATGATTTAATGTTGTAAAGACGACAATGCGTTCACACGCGCCGTTGACTCATTCCTAAACTAGTGCAGTGTAACTGTGGCCTGAGATTTAGCCTAAGAATAAGAAAAAAGCTAAGACAGAATGCTACAGTAATAAATTGATAATAAATGACATGCAAGGTTAGCTTATGCAGCGATATAAGATTAAAAGAAAGTACTCAGGCAGTGCTAATCCTAGGGGCCCAAACCAAACCCTTAAACAAATATACTTAGGTTCGGAATTTTCTCTTTATTTATGCGTTTGTAGAGGATTTCAATACTAAGGCAATAAATCGAAAGTGATGCTAATGATTTTTAGAGTTGAAAATTATTGAAAGAGTGCCCATCGTGGGCACTCTTTCAATAATTTCCAACTCTAAAAATAAACCATATTATAGTTATAATAGGGTCTATATTATATTATACCCTATGTAATCAATATTGTAGTCACAATCACATCTACATTGATTTAAAAATTTAATGTTCATAGAAGTATTCAATCAGTTTTCTTTTTAATGTCGGTACCTACTACTGATAAAGTTTAGTGATAACAACTCCTGAAGTCTATAGATGCCATTGTTCGAGAACGTTTTCACTTTTTTGCAGTAAAGTACACAATAAAACTTTATTAGCTGCTAGTGTTCGTTAACTATTCATTGTTAATCTCAATGAATGATAAGAAAGACATACCTGTTTATAGCTATAACAAACTTCTTTGTTTGACTTGTTTTGAAATGCATTAGGTAAACTTTGTTATCTTAAATTCGCGTATAATTTTAAAACATTATACTTTTTCGTATGTTTACCTTTATAGATAGGTAGATAAATTCATTTATTTGCTGCTATAACACACATTAGTACAAAAAATATACAAAAAACAAAAACCTTTCCTAAACACTAGTATTTAAACTTTACATATAAACCATATATATAAGAATATTATCTAAAGATACTGGCCTATGTCCATCAGTGGACATTATGCGACTGAAATGCTAACATGATAATACTGGAATTAATTAATTAAGTAATTTTATTAATTATGTAGATACCAACGTTGTGTCTATTCCTCAAATCAGGCATGGCATGATGTAATGCTACTTCCATTGTTTTACTGTTGAGTCTGATATTGGCGGATTTTAAAGAGTTAACAAACAAAAGTACTACAGCAAAAGGGAATACTATATAGGTACATTTCATGTACAAAAACAACAGATGTTAACTCTTCTCATCAAACAGTTGGCGCGCTCTCGAGTTATCGAGACGATGAAAAAGCCCTTTGCATGTAAAAGAGTTCAACGCACGACGACGGTTTCGAATAATGCTCGTATGCTGTAATTTCTCGTGTTTATCGCCTTTGGAAGCGTAAAAGCAGTGATTTCTAAATTTATATTGAAGGTTTATGTCTGTCTGGGAATATGTGAGACGTAGGTGTACACGTTATTTTATTACTGCATTTTGTTTTGCTGGAAAACCTTTTTAAGACTTTATTAATATGCTATATACGAGTTACTCACGTACAAAGGTTGACTGGTAGAGAATGCTTTTAGCATTAAGTTCGCATTTTGTACCATGTTGTTAATTGTTAAATTTATTAAACTTTAAAACTAATTAAGTATATTATTATCTTGTAAAATTCAAAAATTTGATCATTATTTAGCGATTACCTATATTAATGTGTATTTACTGTTAATTTTGTAAAATACTCATTTTGTAAATAATTTTGATACATTGTTTGTTTCTCTACACCCAAAATGGGTACATTTATTACTGCACCAATATTTTGACATCTTATGCAGCATGTTAACGATTAATAAATGAAATGAAATAATAATGATTAAATAGAAATAAAAGTCGCCAAAATTTGTTTCCGACATGTTTCGACCTCATCCGGAGGTATTAGGGCTCCCTAGAGAGCTCCTATAGCCTTCTTCTTGACTAACTTTCTAAGTGAAATTTTATTTTTATTTCCATTAAATTAAAATAATCTGATATTTGTCTTAATTCAAGCCTAGCTTTGCCTAAACAGTCCAAACAGAGGAATTCGTGATCGCTTAGAATATAATAAAACAAAGGCTGGCACTCCTGGCAGCACAATTTTTTTAGAATTAATTCCTCGTCAAGGATTAAAAAAGGTTAAATGAAGCGATTACGTCATTGTACCTGCGGCTCCCTTCATCTGCGAGCCTCGGATCGCAGGCGCAGCCAGCGATGTCGGCGCTCCGCGCTTTTTGCAGCACACGTAATGATGAGCTCATGCATAATTATTTAATGTTTATTAAAATGCCGACGCCCGACGATCAACTTCGGACTAGTCTTGACCGAATTCTTGCGTGGAAAATTAGTTTGTTATTCATGTGTTCAATAGAATTTTACAAATAAGTTACCTATTTGGTAAAGTTCTATTCCCATTTTCCTAACAATAGTGTACAAGTAAAGAAAAAATAAAAAATGACACGCACGGAAGATAGTTATACATATAAAGCCAGTTTTGTAGGATCGGGTCACGTTTACCAAGTAGGCACTAAAAAGTTTTGAACGGTACTTAGAAAAAGAAAGAAAGCTATAAGCCCATCGCCTATTTATATTTAGTTAGGTATATATCCAACACTTTTGTATGCTACATTCTGTAAAATTAATGGACGTACTCAAAACCAACGGTGTGTCCTAAATAGGCGATGGGCTTAGGCAGAGCTTCCTTTCTTTTTCTGATTCCCGTTCCAACCTTTTTAGTGCCTACTTGATAAACGTGACCCGATTCTACAAACCCGGCTTTATTTGCTCAAAAAGACATGATGTTGTATTGTGTTGGATGCACGACGCTCTTATTCGGCGTTTCGGAAATCTTTGGATGAGGCCTATGTCCAGCAGTGGATGTTGTGCGGCTGAAATGATGATGATTGTTTTGTGTTGCAGCATTAACCAGGAACTATGTAACTGTATCTTCCTTTGCTCATAAACATATATACATAATGTTTCCTTAAAGTGCCTTTTACCCCTATAGATTTTTTTCGAATCATGTAGCTATAAAACTTTAACTTTAAACTGACCAGAAACAAGCATACCTCAGAACTTTACGTCGCACTCACCTATCTAGCTCGAAGGCACATAAATATCCGGAAGAAATTCTCTAGCTGACGATAAAAACCTCATCAATTGCGTAGTTTAAGGAAGTGAGCGTTGGAACAGAAATACTTGACTATTTCGTATTACGAGTGATATGCCTACGATATACAAGTATTTAGATAGATATTACAGTAGAACTACTGCAACGTGAGGCTATTTTAGAAGTTCCTGTCGAGAGAAAATATCCCGTACGAACAATTACAAGTATTTACATGTTTTGCCTGTTTAAGAACTTTCTTCTTATTCTTTATCCCATACAAATAGACGTGTCTCGAAAACGTGATATCGTGTATTGAGGACCTACTTGTCATGTGTGCACAAATCCAGTGAAATTTCGAATGTATATTTAGAAAGACTTGATTAAAAATATACATTTTCAATTTAATATTATTTTGAGTTTAAGAGAAATTTTAAGATATAGGTTATCCGGCCCAGTTATCTCGTTGGCCTTCTGTACAAAGCAAGTCCAAAAATATGAGACTCCTTACGTATACGACCAAACGAACGACAACTTGTAATGTTGATGCCAGCGGTTGTATAACACGTGATCACAGCTGTAACGCAATAATTTCATAATATACTGTGTATCATTATGAAAATTAATGTCTCGTTAAGTGTACGTAGCAACAAGACGTGGATATAAGAGGAACGGTAACTCCAGCAGTGGAATGTGAAAATGTAGAAATAATTACGATACCGGACGACAGTTGACTGAATTTGTAAGAAATCTCTTAGTTCAAAACTGCTAGTATCACTTTTGCTATTTTAAGTGTAACTAGCCTAGACAAATCTCGTTGATCTAAATCGATTCAAAAAAATATTTCGCAAGTAATCAAGTACAGCGATAGCAGTTATAAACTCAGCGGCTGCGCAACAGTAACTCCCTTTAATGTAGATAATATGACAGATTCGGTTACGTACGACAAGGTTGTCATGTTTTACAAAAAATCAAAGGCTTCTCGTCAAATATAAACGCAGATGAAATTTGTTACTAGGTTTAAACCATTATCCAACCAAATCAAGTTGACGTCTAGTAAGTAATTGCCATTGCCTCATAATGAAAATGTTAACTTGATTTAGTCGGATAATGGTTTAAACCTAGTAACTAAGTTAGGCTGCGTTTTATAATAAGACGGTTTAAGTTTAAAAAAAATCAAGTACGTACTAGCTCTACTTGAATACAAGGATGATAACAGAAAAAAATCCGTATAATAATGAGTGTTACTCCACCAGAGCTCGTAGCTGCAAATAAGTTAGTAATACTAATGCGACTTCAAGTCGCATTTACGGGCCCTTTAAATTGTTCCAAGAAACAAAACTGGTTGGTGTGGCCATCATTGGTGTGGCCACTTTTCTAACTGGTCGGCAGGCGTTTGACATAACCACAGGCAAATGCCCACTGCACTTCTCGAATAACTGGATACTCATAAATTGCCCAGAACGAATGGAAGAAACTAGTTCGCCGGACGCCGCGGTCTTGAGGCTTGTTCATACAGGGCCACATTTTTATAGGGCTGTTGTAGTTTTACCTGTCGTATAGTAGCTTTTAGCGATGAGACCGCCCATTGTAAATCTGATTTTGTATCATATCTGTCTGTTTATTTGAATTATTGTTATTTTTTGGTGTACAATAAAGTATTACTTAACTTATAGTTTTATGTAGATATGTTTGGACACTCTCTTGCATGTGCAGCCAAAGACTCCAAAGTAGGCAAATTAAAATTTATGATACATGAAACTATTGCAAATAACTATATTCCATGAATCTTAATGTTAATTTAACTTTCATGATCTTAAACTTTTAGTGGGCTATTCGTGACCCATCGGCTTGTCTTACTTAGTACTAGACCCAACATGCCTGAGCGAAAACCATACATTATATTTTTAAATATTAACGTTTCTGTTAATAGGATGCTTAAGTGCCAAACCGAAATGTTTATTCAAAATGAAAGCAAAGATTATAAAGCAGACGTGGAGCATAATTTATCAAGAATGCGACGCATGTATGAATAAACCCTTACAATACCAGATAGAAATTGAGATGGCAGAATTGAAAAACTTGGAATACTTGGGTTTATGTTTTGTTTTGCTTGATATTTTTTATTGTTCATCTTGATTTGATATTTAGATAGAAAGGTGAAGAACGATGACATATATATATTTCATTTGTATATAAACCGTTAACCGTCTTATTATAAAACGCAGACTATCTTTGTTACTAGGTTCAAACCATTATCCGACCAAATCAAGTTGACATTTTCAGTTGAGACAAAGACGTATTACTAGATGTCAACTTGATTTGGTCGGATAATGGTTTAAACCTAGTAACAAAGATAGTCTGCGTTTTATAATAAGACGGTAAGAGTTTATTAAAAATTTAGTGTCAAAAAGCAAATGGGTTTTATAGTCGGTCAAACTATACTTGTTCGACAAGCAGTGCTTCGGCGGTTACGGCGACCTTTGGCCTTTGAGCCTTTACGATAGATAAATCGTGCTTCAAGGAGAAAAAGCAAGGTTTCAATGTTGTCAGAAGCCCGTGTAATAAAAGCCTATCCAAGAAATTTGAGGGAAAAGGAGTCATATTTTGCAATGGACTACACCTATACCGTCATACCAAATGTAACCTAGTCAGAACCTAGGCAATCCTGGACTTTGCATATTCAGTTAGAAAGCCTAAAGATCTGCCTTTAGACAAAATTTCTGTCTCAACCCTACAGAAGTACAGACCTAGTACTTAGTGGGAAAGGCTACAATATCTATGGTTACGACACCACGGCAATATTTCCAAGAATTCTGTAAATAGATAACTACCAGGCTGTTACATTGTGTAACCAATCGCATCTCCAGATGGTAATAGAGATAATTGCTGTACAAACGATTGCTTGACGATTACATTGTCACGTAATAACTTCGGCAGCATTTCAATTTGACAAAGCCATGTGAACAACGAAGATTTAACTTCAAAATGCCACACGAGCTTAACTAAGAATTTAATTGTAACTTTAAGAATAAATTATAGTTGAACTCACCTCAGGTGGAGCTGCGAACTTTAGGTTGGCGAGAGATCCGTGCGACCGGCTCCTGTGCTCCTGTCTGATGCTGTACGAAAATGCTCGCTCGTTCAAATGCCCCTTCTTCCTGTAGATCCCGCCGGCGTCCTCAACCGCCTCTAACCCGTTCATGCTCTGAGCAGCTTTCATAGCCGAAGGCGGCGGCTTCGAGCGCCGAGGATCAACTGTTGCGTACTGCAGGCGGCCGGGGCCCCTGCCCGGGGGAGGCCCTGGGGGAAAAGGGCCCGGAGCCAAAGCAGTCGGCACTCGACCTCTGTGCCCTAAGGTGGCGGGCCGGGCGTGCGGCAACGTGGCCGCTGGGTGCGCCACCAGCACCATCGGGTGCGCCCCGTGCGCCGCCCACGCCGGCGGCGCGCGGCCCAGTGACCTGCCGTTCATCATGGGGGCCGGCCCCGGCATAGTGGCGTACAGTTCGTCGGCTGACGCTGAAGACTTTTTCTTTGTTTTCTTTGTGGTCGTTTTCTTTTTGGGCTCCTCGGGCGGCGGAGGCGGCGGCGGCACAGACGCCGGTCTGGTGATCTGGCGGGGACGGGGCGCTCGCGTCGGGTGAGGAATGTCATCGCTCGCATCGTCTCGTTCTATTTCCCCGACCCATACTTTGTGGTTCTCGTCCCCATCGAACACTTCCAGCTCCTCTTCCGGCTCGGGAGGAAGCTGCGTCGGAGCTCTTTCGGCCTCCAAACGTTTCGCGTAGGAACTATCTGCATACGCGTGGAAGCAACAGCGGACTAGTGCGTTGGCTGCCGCCTCGCGGCGACAGATGAAGGCGTGACATTCCAGGACCTTGATGCCCTGGGTGCGGCGCAGCACCGCCGCGAACAATGGAGGACGGCGAGGAGCGGGCGCCCGCGCGAAGGGCGAGTCCAAGGGTAAAAACCTCGGCGCTCCCTCGACTGTCACTCGCCGGACGGCTGCGCAATAATGTAGACTCGAAATGGGAAAAAACCTCGCCACTCGAGAGCCGCTCTCGTCGACATTCTCCAATAAGATGCCGTTCGACCAGACGGACAGCCACGAGTCTATGCCGCCGGTGGTCGCTCCCTTTTCCGGATACAACTCGCGCAAAGGTTCCTGGATGCCTTGCAGGCCGTCTTTGCTCTGCTGCGGCACCGCGGAGCCCAGATAAAGCACGCGGCACCGACAGATCGGAGTCGACTCCATTTCGTCACTGCACCATCACAACATGTCACAAAATCACTCAAAAACACAATGACGTAGGTAGCTCGAGCGGTCGCCGGCGGGACGTGCGCTGCGGCGGGGCGGCCGCGGCTGTAGTGAGCGGAATTCAAGATGGCGGAGCGCGCGGGGGGCCGCTTACCTGCGCTTACGCACCTGTGAAGACGCCTCCTGTATGGGCCGGCCGAGGCGATGAACCGGCATTGTGTCACACGAATCGTCGCGAATTCGGTCGCATTTCTCTCTGCGACGCGTCGCCAGTCGTCACCGACGTGACGGAATGCCACACTTTTGTCTCCAGTGAAATCTGAAGGCCGATTGACCGGTGGGAAATGGCTAATTTCTTTAGAGATATCTGTACGTTCCGGCTTAAGTACATATTTAATTACCGGGGCGCAGCTCGGTGTCGACAGCCAAATGAATGATTTCTAGTTTGACTGGATTCTTGTGTGATATTCGGACATCGGACATTAGTGGCATAATGCCTCATTTGTGGAAATCGCCGCAAACATAAAATGTGGTTTGTACAAACTTTACAAGTTGTGCAACTAACTGGCTCTTGAAACACACAAGTAACTAGTACTGAAAATAATGATCGTCCTACTTACAAAATACCCAAATATGTATTGGATTGCTTATTCAATAAAAAATAAAACTTACAAATGTTGTCAACATTATTTATTGAGAATAGATAAATCATAATGTATTTATGTACAGGTTCCAACCAAAATAAGCCACGTATTTCGGTCAGGCACTTATTACAAATGAACAAAAATCTTTCAAACTACATATTTACTTCGATACAATGCCAGCGAGTTTACATGACCATAACTAGTTCATTGTATTTATACTTACTGAACAATATACACTTTCGCATACATACACTATTAACAAAAAGAACAATTTATTTATAAATTGTAACTTTACCTTTTATGATACAGTACAAAATGCGATAAAAACCAATGACATTGTGGATATATTTACAAAGCTAAAATGGACAATACGAACTGAAACTTTAAAATGGACCTACTGATAAAAACCCATGGCAGTATTTTATTGCATTGCTAGACATTTATATCGTTCACACATATGCGAATCATGTTGCGATGCGGCTAGCAACCCATCACTATTTTCATTCCTTTTTCTACGTTCTCGCCCACCATCACACTAAAAGTAGTCTTCAGGTCTTGCGGCCCTAGCCTGTCTGCACAAGAGTCCCCTTACCGTAGACATTTTTATAAAATTACATGTCAGATTTCGGTAAAATTTTGTAATTTCAAAGAAATTGCATACATCTAGGCATATAACTATTTTTCAAATTCAAAATATGAACTTAAAAGAAAATATAAGGGTGTAGAAGTTTCCCAAACTGATGGGAAAAATTATAGTGATATAAAATATTTTCCTTCCAAGTCCATATTATGACTGTAAAAACCAGTTATTAAATCACAAAATTTTACCCAAATCTGACACGTCATTTTGAAGTTAAAGTCTAGACTACGTTTGTATTGAAAAGCCTATCTGTCTAGGGTAATAATTCTTAAAGCCGCAAAACGTAAATTGCTCTGTCTACCCCGTTTAGGATAAAGACGTAGATACAGTATGTATCGTTCACACCACACCACACCACGCAAATTGACTGATAACTTGACTGCTAGTATTTCGGCGTCTTGAAACTTGGCTCGTCCGAGTTCTGCGGCGCTTTCCGCTTTTGTATGATGTTTTGGATCTGCGAAAAAAGTTTACCTTAGTGACGACATTCGAAGGCAACACGACAGCGATTCTATACTAGCCATAAAAAAAATGTGAAACAATAATATAATAAGAAATAAAAACGTAAAAAAAAAATAGGCAGAACCGTCAAGTGAGGTTTTACGAAAGTCCTTTTTGGGATTTCATTTCATATTTTAACTCTGAACAAAAAAAAAGGTGCATTATAAATTTGAAGTGTCTCTATCTTTCTGTGGCCTCGTAGCGCCTAAACGAATAGGCCGATTTTTCCTGCAAATAATCTTATTTAGTATCAGCTAAATTCTTTTAAATTATTTTCCTTATAAATATTTGTCTGTTTTATCTTATTTTTTTTTTCAAAGTCAAAATTTTTTATTCAATGTAGGATAAATTTATCTCTAATCTAATTTATCCTGAGAACAGCTATAAGTGCGTGCTATTCTTAAAATAAAAGCAAAGTTTACTGAAAGTTTAGTTTGTGTGAATAAAAAGTGTAAAATATATTATAATTTCAATGTTCGTTATGAGGAAAAAAAAAACGATAGTCAAAATTTTTTGCGTAAAATATGACTGGGATCTAAGAGCTATGTTTCCTTTGCACGAAAAAAAAACGCAGGGAAAGCAGATTTTTTTAGTAAACCACATAGTAATTATACTCTTTGCAGTAAACATTAATTGCTTTCGGTATATAAATATTTGCATAGTTGGTTATTTCTTTAATAATCTCTCACATTTAATAATTCATAGTTTACTATTTCCTAATTTTTATATATAATTTCCTAGTTTTCAAGATAAATGTGTTGTATTTATTTATTTTGTTCAATAAAGGGTATTGTATTGTTTTTATTAAGAAAAGTACTATACATTCCTCGGCGGAAAAGGAATTGCCGCACTCGTTATTATTAAAAACTACTCGTCGGGCAATGCCTCACTTCCCGCCCTCTGCAGTAATGTACTAATACTAATAACAACATGCCTGCTGCCACTCTCGGTCCAACTCGGCCTTTTCGCTCTTGTCCTTGGTCTTCCTGGTCTTGCGGCCGTCCTGCGTCTTCACGCCGTACTGGAAAGCCGCCTTCGGCAGCGCTTCTTTGCTGCTCATGTAGGCGGAATACTCTTCTTGGGTGTCGAAATCCCAACGACCTGTTACAATAAATTGTCATTTTTATTTTCTTGTAAGAAATATAGCATAACACACGAAAAGAAGAATAAGTTCATATGTCACACAAATTAAAAAACCCCCAACTTTCAAGCGTTCACCCTCTATAACTTTTGAACCGCTGAACTGATTTCCATCAATAACATGGCTTGCCACAAGGAAACTTACTTTTAAACACAGACAGACATTGGCGTCAAACTTATAAGACCTCTCTTTTATGTGGGAGTTTAAAAATAATCTGCCTTAAATATTTATTTTATTGTTTTTAGGGTCCAAAGGGTAAAAACGGGACCCTATTACTAAGACTTCGCGGTCTGTCCGTCTGTCTGTCACCAGGCTGTATCTCAAGAACCGCGATAGCTAGACAGTTGAAATTTTCACAAATTATGTATTGCTGTTGCCGCTATAACAACAAAAACTAAAAACAAAATAAAATAAATATTTAAGGGGGCTCTCATACAATAAACTTGATTTTTATAGATAATGGTACGGAAACCTTCGTGCGTGAGTCCGACTCGCACTTGGTCGGTTATTTGTATTTGTTGTTATGGCGGCTACAGAATTACATCATTTGTGAAGATTTCAGCTGTCTAGTTATCACAGTTCATGAGATACAGTCAGGTGACAGACAGATGGACAGCGGATTCCTAGTAATAATAAATCAATAAATAAATAAATATATAGGGACAAATTACATTGATTGATTGTTCGAGACTTGTGTTGTGGGATACTAACTTAACGATACTATATTTTATACCATTGCATTTTTATGCCATTTTCCATCTTGCCCTGACCGGGGATCGAACCCGGAACCTCTGGGTGGCGGACTAGCATGGTGACCACTAAGCCACAGGTGTAGTCAATATATAATAGGGTCCCGTTCTTGCCGTTTGGGTACAAACCCTAAAAATATCGTTTCAAATGGGGACTCACCGATGGGTCCCTTCTTGTTGCCGGCGTCCATCTTGGTGTAGTCGACCTCGTCGTCCGAGTCGTCGATGGCGTCGTCCATCTCGCGCAGGCCGGGGTAGCACTCGGCGTAGCCCTCGGGCTCGGCCGCCAGCCGCGACAGCAGCGCCGCCGACCGCTTGTCGCGCTCCTCGCCCGCCGCGCGCCGCGCCAGCGGGCCCGGGCCTGCCACCAACGTTAAACATTTACAAACAAATGTTAACTATTGTTACATTTTGTTAGGAACTGTTCAATGTTACAAGTGCTCCTACACTGATGAAAAATGTTTAATAACATTTTATAACACCCGCACCCCCGAATCTCCGCATACCCCCGCTGTCACCTGTATAAAATGTTTACAAACAAAATATAACAAATGTTTTATTTTTTAATTTTAGGTTGTATTTATTTAGTTAATATAGTATATATCCTATGATAGATAGGTAATAAAGGTATATTTTATTTTCTTACAAAATGTTAGCTATCAATTTTGTTCAAAAATGTTTACAAACGTTAACTAACATGAAAACATTTTTTACCATTTGTGATTAAATGTTTGCTAACAAATGTTTACTAACGTTAGTAAACATTTTCTAACAGCAGTATGGGATCACCATATTACTTTATTGGTAAACCAAAAAAAATACAATAATTCAAATACACACAGAAAAAACATTCGAATGTACAATGGAGGTCTTATCGCTAAAAGCGATTTCTTCCAGACAACCAATGGATGGTACGTGTCAAAGCAAGCAAAAAACTTTTTGGGTAAAAGATTCAAACGTTTACTCTGTAATTACACCTTTACAGACACTTTTACACGTCAACAATTATTATTTACATTATGTGTAGTGTATATTAAAATTTAATTTAATTTTTTAAAAGCTACCGATAGCTATAGATATACCGAAACTTATTTTTACATTATTGGTCTCCTATTCGCCAGAAGGGCTTTCGTATTATTATTGTCTTTTTTTAATAAAAAATACATACATAAACTATAAATTACATAATTACTTTGTAATTTGCAAAGGTATTGATTTGTAAAGTGTATATTTCAATAAAAAGACATGTCAAGATTCATCGTCATCATCACATCGGCCACAGAAAGTCCACTGCTGGACATAGTCCTCACCCAAGGATTTCTAAAACGACTAATCGGAAGCGGCCTGCCTCAGTGCCTAACTGCAATCTTGCACAGGTCGTCTGACCATCTAGTAGATGGGTGTCCTACGCTGCGCTTGCCGGTACGTGGCCGCCATTCGAGAACCATTCACGTCAAGGTACGGAATATAAGTAATGTAAACATGGCTGGAGGTAGTGTGATGCCTCACCCTCCAGCTTCTCAGCGTCGCCGGGCTTGTCGAAGTAGCCGGTTCGCGGCCGCTCGTCGCGCCTTTCGGTCCGTCGCTCGGCGACGTACTCGCCGATCTCGCCGTAGATGGAGTCGTCTGCGCGACCCTTCTCCGTCGTCTTATCCTGTCAAAAGTTGGAAAGTGTGTAGTAAATCAATAAGTATGTACGGACAAATTTATAGATTGAGCTAACCCCAAAGTAAGTTCGAGACTTGAGTTATGGTATACTAACTCGATACTAATTATATTTTGTAACAAATACTTATGCCACGTGGAAGGGACGTATAAATAATAAATCTAACCACGGGCTATCATTATACTATAGTGATCTAGTGCCCGTGGTTCGATTTATTACGGGTATGTCCCTTCCACGTTGGAGGTTTGTCACACTGGAGAGGTCTCGGGTTCGATCCCCAGTCAGGTCAAGATGGAAAATGAAAAATTGACAATATCAAGTGATACAAATATACAGAGATAAATAAATTATTTTTGACTTCAAAAAATATAGTAAATTCGTAAGTATCGTTGAGTTAGTAGAGTGTCCCACACAAATATCGAACTTACTTTGGGGCTAGGTCAATCTGTGATTTGTCAGTATATATTTATTCAATATTATTCCACAACTGTAATAAAAAAAAATATTTTACTAACCCAAATGGGTGAAATAAATAAATAGGTATCTACATACCTTAGTCTTCTTCAGCTTCCTATGTCGCCCGTGCCTCAAGTACGAGAAGATCTGCGCCAGTTTATCCAGAACGACGTCGTTGGCGCTGGCGGCGGAACTGCGCTCGTCCGCGTCGGGCACGTCCGCCTTGCTGCGGGTCAACGTCGTCGGTATGTCGCTGTCGAGCGCGCCTTCTTCGTCTAACTCCACGACGTACGCCATGCGGCCGGGGGCGAATAGCTCGTTGCGTAACACTTTCTTGCTCCTACGGCAAAAAGTCTTCACTTGAACTTTATTTGCTAGGCAAGTTTACAAAAAAACCGACTGACAACAACGCCATCTAGTGATAAGTAGGGGAACTACCGATGAACGCCATCTAGTATGTGGTAGTGATGAGTAACGGAACTACTGATACGGCTTGGTATCCGTAGCGCCATCTATTATTTCCAAGGAAAAACCCTGACTTTTAAGCATTAATCCCAATAGTTTTTAAACGACTGAACCGATTTTCATCAAACAACTACAAACAACCGCAAGGTAATTTTCTTTCACGAAAAAAACCCCCATCGAAATCATTCAATCCGTTTATCAAACAATTCGTCCGAGCGCTACAATGCCACAGACAGAAAGATAGCCATTGGCGTCAAACTTATAACACCCCTATTTTTTTTTTGCGAGGCTTAAAAAGAAATGCTTTTAATTTTAAATACCCACAGTATTGGGTAGTTTCGCCATGAGCTGTACGCCCCATCATCCGCCCCATACTCTTAAGTCCGAAATAGGGCGATAAACTCACACCTTATAACATCATCATCATCAGGTCTTTTTGTCTCCACAGCAGGAGCACAACCCTCTCTGTACTTCCAGAGCCATACTTGGCCAGAGCAGCCAGAAGACTTGGCCTACACTCTCCTCGCTGGCCAGATGGGTTGGAGAAGTCCCACTAATGTTTATAACTTTGTTTAGCTTGTATTTCCTAAATCGCGGAGGACTTGGAGTGGCCCTATTCTACTCTGCCGGAAACCACACAGCCAAAATCGAAAACGAAAAAATCTCTTATGACGAGGGACAAAACAATTGATTATATGGAATAAAAAAGAACTAGTTAAAGATTATTTGTTTGTTTTTAACTTTCAAATGAAAACTTTATACTTACTTTTGATCCATAATCATGTTGTAAATATTTTTGCCCATTGTAGTTTTAAACTGCATTTCTTCCTCCTGAAAAAAATATTGTCATATATTATGAGTAACTGCAATATTATATCATTTTAAAACTTTCGATTATCTTTTGTCTGGTATTAAGAATTTTGAGACTTATTCTAGATTTTTTATTGAATGTTTTAAAAGTATGTGACTAAAGTGGCCTAAACCAAATAAATATCACACCTATATTATAAAGGCGAAAGTTTATGCATGCGTGTGTGTGTGTGTGTATGTTTGTTCTTATTCACGCGCAAACAGCTGGAACAATTTTGATAAAATTTGGTATGCAAGAAGTTGACACCCTGGATTAACACATACATAGGCTACTTTTTCCGCGAATTACACCGCGGGACGCCGCTAGTAAGTCATAAGATTAATTTCTAGATTGTTTATTCTTTTTCAGTGAAAAACCATATTCAAAAGAAGTTAAGTTTATTACAAGCTAGGAAAAAATATCTTACCACAACAACTTCCTTCTTTTCTTTAACGGCCTCAACAGGCATGGTCACTAGTCTCTCCATTTCCGCTTCTTGCTCTTGTTCCCTTGTTTGGATTTCTGACCGCACCTAAAACATTTCAGTCCATGATAATAATGTAGTTTTCTTAAAATTAGAAACACCAAGATAATGGTTAAGAGATAAAACATGCTTATTCTGAGTTCTAAGGAGATATTAGCCCTTACTATAGCTATATGATTACATAAATGATTTTGAATAACCGTAAAAGTGCGTGTCGGGTCACACGCAGTATAGGGTTCCGTAGAATCCACGAATAAAAACGTCTAAAAATTGATTTTCTATATAATTTGTATGAAAAGCTTATAACTCTTTATTTAATACTTAAAGCTCATTAATTTATTTATTTATTTATTTATTTTTACGTGTCCATATACACCAGTTAACTAAATAAAAAGGGGGATACTTGACTCCAAACAAAATGTCCAAAAACGAATCTCTAAATTGAAAAACATTGTTTACAAACTCATAACATATTTTTGAAAGACCTATTCAACGATATACAGCACGATGAATTAGTCGAGATAAAGACAATTTATATGTATGGGAGCTACCACAAATATAAACATTTTTGCATGATTTCATTTTTCCACTTTGTCAGCATGATAAATATACATACACTATGCTAAATTAAAGCTTTTTAGTACTCATTCAGAGTCAAATCGCGGACAGACAGAAAGACACATACATGGCGGACGGAACTATAAGTGTTCCTTGTTTACTACAGATCCCTAAAAAATGAAAGTAAAATTTTTTTTTTTCGGGAATCCACATTCCCTTATGGTAAGTTATCTATATCTATACATATAATAAAACAGTAAAAAAAAGTGTGTCTGTACATTAAATATATTTCCAAAAAAAATATTGGGGGCGATGGAGACGTAGTAATAGAGTAAGAATTTAAAAAAAAATGTCTGTCTGTTTGTCTGTATGTCTGTTTGTCTGTTTGTCTGTTTGTACACGCTAATCTCCGGAAATACTGGACGGATTCGAATGAAACTTTTTTTGTTATATAGCTATTAAGCCTGGGCAACATATAGGGTATAAATGATTTTGGAAAATGGAACGCCTGATGCAGAGCCATAATGGTCCAGCAAAACTATAAGAGATATAAAAATGCCGCCTTAGTAAAAGTTGTTCAGCCTGATGAGCATTTTCCAGGGAGATAAAGTCCACGCGAACGAAGTCACGGGCTTCGGCTAGTTTTAAATAAGTTTTCATTAGAAAAATACTCAGAGTAACAAAGAAACTAACTCAAACACAACCATTGTTTAATTCAACCATGTTTTATTTCACCAAAAGTTTATTAAACACAGCACAGGTCTTACCTTTTGTAACAGAGCATAATCGAGACCCTTCACCAAGTGAGTGTGCTCCATGTCACCACCAAGATATTTAGATTCCTGTAATTAAAGCAATACATTTCTGTTATTCTCTTGTTAGTCTTTGGTTTGAACAACTGATGACTTCAAATTGAATATAAATTGGCAGTATAAATATTCTGTTCTAATATAAAATCGCTGAATATGTCACAAAATGACTATTAGCATCGAACTGTTCCTTTACCAGACACAATAGTAAAACAATGAATGTAGCATTTATTAATGCCGGTTAACAGTTAATTATCAAAGTTTTTAGATTTATTGAGGACCTAAAAATGTATGCTATAAGTGAAGGTCATACATTTTTGGGACCATACTCTCAAGTTCATTCTAACTACCACTAGAGTACCATTGAAATTCATCTCATGGTACTACTGCAACTGACAAAATTACATAGAGCTTTGTGAGATGGTAACAGAATATTTATACTGAATTTTTTAAGGGGAGGTTCTGTGCATGTCAAGTTAAAAATTTTGCATATCAAAATAGATATTTTTTAGATATCCCATTCCTACTTTCCTACTATCCTACTTCCTACTAATATTATAAATGCGAAAGTGAGTTTGTATGTTTGTTTGTTACCTCTTCACGCTTAAACTACTGAACTGATTTGGATGAAATTTGGTATGGATATAGTTAGAGACTTAGGAAAGGACATAGGGTACTCTTTATCCCGAAATTCCCACGGGGAGCGAAGCCCGCGGGTACAGCTAGTTATTTCATAAAGTGAACTGAACATCCATGAAAATACTGTAGCTATAATAATATACATTTATCCCCTTATCCATAAAAAATACAAACGGTAAGTAAATCATTTGCTAGATGGCCAGACGACCGGTGAAAGGTTGCAGGAAGGCGTTTTTTGCAAACCGCTTCCAATCGGTCATTTTGGAAACCCTAGGGGGAGGCCTATGTCCAGCAGTAAAGTTCCTGTTGCTGTTATGATGATGATGATGGTGATTACTAAGCCTGTTTTTGTTAAAATATATTTTGTCTTGTTCTTGCAATGTGAAATATTGAAAGGAGTAAAAGGGACAAACCATATTTTAACTAAAATAGGTTCAACAAACGTTTGTATTTTTTTAGGAATAAGGGGGAATTGTTATGTGTCATACATATATGAATCATACATAACAATATAACAGACCTGAATGAGCTGTCTTCTTCTTTCTTTGGCATCCATACCAGATTTCAAATCTGGAGCAACAGCTCTGAAAAATAAAAAACCATTTAACAGTTAAAGAGAGTGATATCACCTCATCAATGAGACCGTAAAACTAATCTTCTTCTTATCCTGTGTGTTAGTGACTAGCACTAGTGTCAGAGTTTTTTAACCGCCTTAAAGGCCTCTGACATGGTTTTAGGTAACGTCAATGTCAAAGACAGTGACGGGGACCAACGGCTTAACATTCCCCCCTGAAGCACGGATCATCTTACTTATCAGACAATAAGGTGATCAGCCTACAATGTCTTAACCAAACAACACAAAGTCATTGCCCACGCCGGGAATCGAACTTAATATTTTTAAACGAAGGGGCACCTGTAGGCACTGCTGGTGTTACTGGTGGGATCTGCAGGCCCAATGTCATTGACTCCATCTCGCCTCTCTCTCGCTCTGTCTCGGTACTTCTCAGCCAGCTCTGCTAGCTTATTATCTTCCTGCTTTTTCAATGCTGCATAGTAAGACTTCTTTTTACGGCGTAATTCACTTTTATTTTCAGTCGGAGGAGGCATAGATCTGAAAACCAGAAAAAAATTAATGTCTGATGAGTCCTCTTAAATTGTTTTTGCAATATCGTTTATCATATCAGTCATAGGAAGTCCACTGCTGGACATAGGCCTCCCCCAAGGATTTCCAAAATGACCTATCAGAAAAGACCTGCATCCAGCGCCTTTCTACAACCTTGCACAGTTTGAATTTCTTTTGCAATATCGCTTTCTATAGAATATAATTAATAAAAATAAATAATACTATTGTGGTATTAAAGAAATAAAGAAATTAAGAACTTGATGAATTTAGCTGGTCTTATAGAGAAATTAATCAAAATTTTGTTGGACAGAATACTTATATATAGGCAAAGATATTTTACCTAAAGATCTGACTAAGTTTTACATAAGGGTAGCAAGTACTTATTAGCAACCACAACGTAAACAATGTTTGAGGTTACATACCCAGCGTTGGCCATTGCTTCCCGCACAGAACCAGCAGGATGTGCTCCCCCCGAGGGTGTAGCTCGGGGGGTCATTAGCAGCTTCCTGAAGTCATCATTCGTGAGTCTTTGAGACGCAGGAGTATCTTCCACACTCCGTTCATCCATGGTTGGTTTCTGTTGCAGTCACTTATGAGCTGAATATATAAAGCTGTCCTTATTAAAATTATCACCTTAAATATTTACTTAATGTAATTTATCATTCATTCACTCCACTTTAATATACTAAAGGAAAACTCATACATCAAATCAAAAGCCTTGACAAAAACTCAGTAGGTAGGTACGATACGACCATTTTGTTTTGTTCAAAACTTCAAACTCCAAATAAATATGACATTAGACCCTTTGACAGTGACTTGAATTTGATTGATTTTTGACATTAACAATTCATTTATGTTTGTCTATGGCTAGCTTGTGCGGTTTTTCAAACGCGGAGTCACTAAACGAACGATTTTTTGTATGGAAAAACCATTCGTTTAGGTGACTACGCGTTTTAAAAATGGCACTTAGGATCGTTTACATAGGCTTCGTGTTAAGGTAGGTAGCAAAGTTGCACATATTTGCAATGCATACATTATTACATTACCACGAAATTATTACCTATCTGTTAGACGCAGGCCAGACAACTTTTTGAGTACCTACTTAGTTCTGATAGTTTTCCTCTAAACTTCGTTACGTGAACTTCTGCTGTTATTTTTTGTGTCCCTAGAACATAACTGCTTAGCTGATAGAGGGGGACTTTATCTTGGATAAAACCGAATATATCTGAAACGGATCCCTAAAACGAAAAGTGGTGTATACAAGCTCACAATGTTAAAATTAATGGAAGACCTATCCAACGATACCCAACACGTTGGGAAAGTGGAGAGCTAACCTAAAAAAATATCTTAATAAATATTTACAAGTTTTTATTTTACCACTTTTATACATGCTTATTGCTTACCTATGCCAAATTACAGCTTTTTCGTACTTATGGTCTCTGAGTAGAACCACGGATGGACAGACATGGCGAAACTATAAGTGTTCCATATTTACTACAGAACCCTAAAAAGGTCGAGTAAGGGCACATGTCGCGGCGGTTGCCTTCTGAGTTATGGTACTATGAAAGAAACAACAATATAAATATTCAATTTTAAGTATTTTTCTTACATATTTCCATGAAATGTAAATATATATATATTTACAATGTATACTTAAATCTCGAGAACACAATTATGCTAAGAAATAAAAAGTGTGTCATGTAAAAAAATACCTACTTAACAATTCACGAATTCGAACATTTTGATTCTACATACATAGATACGAAAATAAAACAAAATATTTTTATCCAAACAGAGCATGGAATGTGGTCCCTTTAAATCCGACATTTCCCGTTGGTTCATCTTGGAATGTAATGTACATCCTGGAAACAAAAAATAGGTACTTATTAGAAACGTACATTTTAGATATTATGTAGGTGGGACTGAGTGTAATGTATTATTACTCCATTTCTAAGTACTTAAATAAAGTTTATCAATCATGGTATGTCTTATTTTGAAATATATACATACACTTTTTATAAATCAAGACTTTTGCAAATTACAACTTAATCTATATATCTATATACATATAATAAAACAGTAAAAAATGTGTGTCTGTACATTAAATATATTTCCAAAAAAAATATTGGGGGCGATGGAGACGTAGTAATAGAGTAAGAATTTAAAAAAAAAATGTCTGTCTGTTTGTCTGTTTGTCTGTATGTCTGTTTGTCTGTTTGTCTGTTTGTCTGTTTGTCTGTTTGTACACGCTAATCTCCGGAAATACTGGACGGATTCGAATGAAACTTTTTTTGTTATATAGCTATTAAGCCTGGGCAACATATAGGGTATAAATGATTTTGGAAAATGGAACGCCTGATGCAGAACCATAATGGTCCAGCTAAACTATAACAGATATAAAAATGCCGCCTTAGTAAAAGTTGTTCAGCCTGATGAGCATTTTCCAGAGACATAAAGTCCACGCGAACGAAGTCGCGGGCTTCGGCTAGTTATTTTATAAATTCCATAATTAATTTATAATGTGTCTTTGCACATTTGTTTTAAATTACTAATATTTATTCAAATACCATAAATTGAAATTGGTATCAACCTACACCGCAAATATAGGTAGTACGTCGATCACGACCTGAACTTCAATTGTGTGTTTACAAACTAAAACTTCTTATAGATATTTTTGCAGAAACCCGAATCGTACATGCTTTGAAAACTATTTTCCTGTAACTACACGGCATAAGTTCAAGGTCTTAGATATCTTTAAGAAATAACAATAGAACAATAGAATAACACTTGCCTTGCTATATTTTGAATATAATATTAAGCGTATATTATGAATCAGGCAAATGCTATTAAACTTTACTCCATTTGGTAAGGTATTTAAATAAATGTAAACAATCTTGACATGTCTTTTTATTGAAATATACACTTTGTAAATCAATACCTTTGCAAATTACAAAGTTATTATGTAATTTATAACATAATTACTATGTAATTAGCAAAATTATTGATTTATAAAGTGTATATTTCAATAAAAAGACATGTCAAGATTGTTTACATTTATTTAAATACCTAACCAAATGGAGTATAGTAGTTCATGCGAACCTAGACATCGCGATTATTATTTTCAAGACATTTTTATTAATATTTTAAATATCGCAGTACAAACATACATAAAAACAGTGTGTTTCTGCCCCCAACTCGATTTAGAGACCTAGCACACTTCGCTTTCGTATGATTATATAGAACGACATTGACACAATATTAATAAGAACTGGAACAATACATAAATCTAACAAAAAAATTCTCTGACCCTACCTTGCTACCTACCTACACTCTAATGATTACATAACTTTGCAATACCTACTTGTGCTGCCTCTGAGCAGTCTACCTAACCTACTTGTTAAAACAATGGCATCATATTACGATAACAGTAAGTAGCTGTTTAGCAAAATAAATTTGCCTCTCACTTGAAACTATACAAGTTGATTAGCATTACGTAGTATCACGGACGGGCAGATAAAGCCTTCATTACAAAGATAACATGAAGAACTTACCTACTTATGACCTAAAATTAAATTTAATGTTTGTGACTTAAATGATGATTATGATGACACAGGATAAGACTAATAATTTAAGTATTATACTTGATTGGTGGCTCATCATCTTGGTCTGAGTCAATCATATAATACAAGAGGTAAGTAGGTACGGTACAGAATTTATGGTAAAATAAACTTAAACATATGCAATGGTCACAGGAAGAGCACGTCGATAAGACATTCCTTACAAGACAATACTTTAAAAACTATATTTTTTCTTTTCTAAATATCTTCATAAAAGAAGCTGACCGACCGACATATATTGACTGACTGATCGATCGAGCTGAAGGCACTGCACTGGGTTTAAAAGCATGAAATATTACACAAACATTCCATAAGTGACGCAATACAATAGTGTGCTTTAACAAGAGATTTCCGAAAGTTCATCCCATATAAGGTTGAATTGAGGGTTGAAAGTTTGTTTTTAACTTGGTCAATTTTGAAGTGTAAAAAATATATTAGCTCACGGTTACTATTATTAATTCTGTGTCACGGTTCTCACGGTGCTCACAGAGGGGGGTGAAATAGAGGGTGTTTTTTTAAACTCTGTCAAAAACGGCTACATGGCAGGAAAATTTGAGGATTGACACAAAGCTTGTGTAAAACAAAATTACACATCCGTTTTACTACTTCTTACTAAAAAACGCTTATTATTGTAATCGATTTCTTGTAATAAATGGCATACCAACCAACTAAACTCACAAATATGTCTTCGTCAATTTTTAAATAATCTTGGCTCCTTACCAAGATCAGAAACAGAAACAGGCATAGAATGTTTTTAATATATTTTATTTCGGCCTTATACTGTTAAATTCATTCATACTATTAGTTACAGTGCAAGTTTTTTTGTGAGTTCATTTGATTAACCTTAAGTCTTAGCCTTAAGTATCTCTTAAGTAGCTCATTAAAGACTTGTAACTCAACCGTATGTACCTTATAAGCTGTTTACCTACTTATCTAACTAATTTACAAATAATTAAAATCAAATATTTAATTTGGATCCTTTGCAGAAACTTTCTTCATGACAATAATATATACCAAACTATGAACCCGCGACCGTTTGAAAATCCATATATTATGTGAGTTCAAGTAAGTGTTAGGTACTATCACAGAGTACTATAGTAAGTCTTATATTATTTCTATTTTGCATAGGTACAGGAAAGACTACATTAGGTACGCTTTTATATTTGAAATTAACAAAAATACAAAATTTTAATTAACGTTAGCAACCTCTTGACTGATTTGTCTAAATTACAGTCTGAAAACATTTTTTCGTCACATTTCACGCCTAGTTTTGTTCAACAACTTTTAAGCCATCGTCAAAAATAAATTAATTTTAAATTAAATAATTAAGCATTGTAGAAGCTGAACTTTGCATTGAATTGAACTTAACTTCGCTTATTTAAGTAGGATAGAATCAGGCATTCTACTTGCTAGTATTTAATTTCTTAAGATATAAATCCACTGATACTACCTAAATGATTAACGAATTCTGATTTTGATTGCTGGTATTTTATTATTTTGTTTGACCATATTGAGAATGATGATGAAGGTCTATTTACTAATCGGCTTGCATCAAACACTGTTGGGCTGTAGCAATGGACGAGAGAACATGAACCATCTACGTAGGACACAAAAAAAGCTTCAAAATACCTTTCTGAGGGGATTCCCAATTCATTCGCTACCAGCTCAAACAAAACCTTGGCATGTTTTTTGTTTTGTTCGACTCCCAGTGCTCCAATGGACATAAGATTAGCTATAGCGCACGGCTCCAAGCTACCTCCAAAGTTCATCAGCACGTCAGGGACGACACTCACTACGCAATACTGAAAATATATTTGCATTGCAACAAGGTTACTTAAGTACTGCTAGTAGGGATATTTTTATCTAAACAATGTGTTAGATGAGAAAGGGATAGCTAATTTAGGAAATGTAAGTAAATACTTATCTAAGCATTCAATTTAAGTAAATAATTACAAAATCTGATAACAAACAATCGTCGCACTTTAAGTGTGGATTGCATTAATGATAATGTGGTCAAAGTTTAATTATAGTAAGTAGATAAAATGAGACTGTGACCAAGTAAGTAATATTCCTTTTTGGTAAAAGTACCAACAAAAGACAAGAGACAATAAAGCCATATCCCTGGATTATATATCTAATATATAAGGCGTACGAGAGTCCACATAGCCATCAATTGAGGCCACCAAACACAAAAAATGCATGCTGCAGGTTAAACTGGTCATTACCAATATGAAACTTAACCACACGTCTTGTACGTACATACCTAGGAAATTAAATACTTATAATTATACCTAACCACATTGTCTTGGCGTGTTCGAGTAGGTAATAGGGAAATATACATAAAACTTTGTAAATATATAATCAAATTGATAACCTCTTCCTTTTTTGAAATCGGTTAAGAAAACATCATGCCAAAACTCGACCACTCTCTCCACTTACCTGTTCGGGTTTCCCAAGCGATTTTGCCAAAACAGGAATAACTTTGGACACAAAATCCTGTGGTATCTTATTTCTGGGTAAATTGGTTTCAATTTTAAAATGAGGCATCTTGTGAATCAACTATATTTAAAAGGTCAACTAAAAAAAAAATTTTTTTGCTCGACCGGCTTGTCCCGCCCGGTAAATTAAATGCAAGTGTTAATCAAAGAACATTAGGTATGTACACAATACACTATCAGAAATATATTATGTAATTTGAACACAGATTATTTAGATTAATTTGACACTGAGTCACTGACCATTTTCACATAAGAACGACACGACTCTGGTATATCGTCAGCTCGGATGACGGCTTGACAAGTAATTTGAAAATCTAATTCGCAAATGATTTCGAGGAATCCGTCTAGAAGGTTTCTATAATAAGATTTTTATCTACTTATATATGTATTTGTTATAAAATATAGTATCGTTGAGTTAGTGTCCCATAACACAAGTCTCGAACTTACTTTGGGGCTAGCTCAAGCAGTGTAATTTGTCCCTATATGTATATTTATTATATTTATATTTTAAAATAAAGTCTTACTTATTTAGATATTTGCTAAAATCCTAATGACCTTCAATTTTAAGCAAGGTCAAGCTTAGAGGAAGTGACTTTCCACTTTCAGTAGTGTACTTGTGCATAGATAAGAATATGTAGTACTTGTGTACTGTATTGTATTGACTATTGACACTGTCACTGTCATCTACCAACATAACAACGGTAATTTAAACAGGAAACATTGACGTCACTTCTGGTGTAATACCGCATTTACATATGCGTGTTCGTTATTCGCCTCGCGATTCGCACGAATGTGTAAATGCGGCATGAAGACGCGAATCGACAAATCGTATACGTATTCGCATTCGTATACGAATGTTTCTTGGAATGAATGGCGAATAGCGAATACGCAGGTGTAAATGCGGTATGATAAAATGTAGTTTTTTTTTATTTACATTAATTTCTTAAAATTGTGCACCTACAACACTTATATCATTAAAAGTTAACAAGCCAATTCTGTCCGAAGTAGTATTAATAATCAGTATATCTATAATAATATGGCCGTGACAATCATGTCGGTGACGATTTTAGTCTCGGTGACGACATTGATACAATGTGTAAAGTCAAGAAAGGCGCGCTCGCTAAAAAATATACCTACCTATATTTATCACCTGCCTGTGTATAGCGCCGTATTCATTAAAGCGCCGTATTCATTATCCAGCGTGCTGTACAGCGGCTCAAGGTCGCTTTGCTGGATGTAGCCTATAGCGCCGTATTCATTATCCAGCGTGCTGTACAGCGGCTCAAGGTCACTTTGCTGTATGTAGCCTATTCACACATCCAGCAAAGCATCCAGCAAGCCAGTGTTGCCGTCACTAACACATTTTGCGAGGCAGTGTTGCCCTCTTTTGTTGTTGTTGTCTGTTTACAGTTCTAACCTGATGCAGTAGTCGGCTATGAAAACCAGTGGACTCGCTTAGATAGATTTGCCACCGGAGTCTCTTAGCAATCAAAGGATGTCTCTGGATACGTAAATAAACTTGAATATTTTGCGGCTCTGGATACTACTCTTTTTAAGCCTATTTTTATTCCTTCCTTTATCTATTCCTAGGCCTCTAGTTTTAACCAAAGTTGGTGTAGACATCCTTTGATTGCTAGGAGCTTCTGGCGGAAAATCTATCAAAGCGAGTCCACTGGGTTTCACTGAGTTTCATAGCATCAGGTTAGAACTGTCAACAGACACTAAAAACAAAAGAGGGCAACACTGCCTCGCAAAAAGTGTTAGTGATGGCAATACTGGCTTGCTGGATGCCTTGCTGGATGCGTGAATACGCTACATCCAGCAAAGCGACCTTGAGCCGCTGTACAGCACGCTGGATAATGAATACGGCGCTTATTCTCCTATGTGAAAACGGCCTTCAAAATGGCTGCTACTAAACCATAGAGTTTAAATATTTCTTCATGCTTTGTTTAAATGAACTTAGAATCATTTAGGTAAATTGGTGTCAAAAGTAGGTAAAGTACTATAATTTTATTTGCCATGCAAGAAAATAACAAAAAAGTAAAATTAGCTATAAAAAGAATATCCATACTTATATATAAAGCTGAAGAGTTTGTTTGTTTGAACGCGCTAATCTCAGGAACCACTGGTCTGATTTGATGAATTCTTTCGGTATTAGATAGGTCGTTTATCGAGGAAGGCTATAGGCTATATTGCATCACGCCCGCGACTTCACTCGAGTGGATAACGCGGGCGAAGCCGCGCGCTGCCTCTAGTCTATAATAATCCTAAGATAATAATCACGTTTGTTGTATAGGAGCGCACCTTAAATATTTATTTTAATATAAATATTTATTTTTAAAGTGAAAATTATTAGTAAAGTGAAAACACAACTGAAAATTCTGTAAATATTTCAAGCATCTAGCTGTTGCCGTTATTAATATCTAACAAAAAACGGCATAAACAATCACCTTTGTTTTATGGGGTGCCCCTCATAATTATTTTATTCTGTTTTTGACTGTTTTGTTGACAGACAGACAGACAGACAAACAGACAGACAGACAAACGGACGGACAACAGAGTCGTAGTAATAAGATCCCGTTTTTACCCTTTGAATACGGAACCCTAAAAACATTGTATGTATATACATACATTAGCATCAAACTTATAACACCCCTTTATCATTCAAGCAAGTACATACCTACTTATTTAGGTATATGCAATGCCAGAACAAGATGCAATGCAATTTAAGCAATGCAATTAAATACTTCAAAAATGTAACATCTTGGAGAAAATAAGCTTTTGCGCGAGACACGATAGCGTGCGTGAGACCGACCGAAACAAACAAAACCTAATATCCGGCCAAGTGCGAATCGGATTCGTGCACTAAGGGTTCCGTACCATTATCTATAAAAAAACTTGAGATGTGTCCAGGGACACCCGGATGGAACGAAGTTCCTTTCGATTAATTAGGAGAGAGAGGGGGACAGACAGAGAAACACGCGCACGCCGCACGGCTTACAACTATAGCAAAAAGTGTCGTTACAACTTTGGGTCTTTTAATTTTTTCCGTCTAGCCCTTAAGCAATCCGCGATAAGGAACTTAGTTCCAAAATCACGTTTGTTGTATGGGAGCCCCCCTTAAATATTTATTTTATTTGATATTAGTATTTGTTGTTATAGCGCCAACAGAAATACATAATGTGTGAAAATTTCAACTGTCTAACTATAGCGGTTCTTGAGATACAGCCTGGTAAGTGGTGACAGACGGACGGATGGACAGGCAGCGAAGTCTTAGTATAGGGTTCCGTACCCAAAGGGTAAAATTACAATTAAAATTAAAATCTCGACAGAGCATTATATTTTTTGCAGGGTAGTTTTAATTTAAAACAAGAAGTGGACGGTGGTGGACAGGTTCTTTCTCTGAGGTGCTCTGAGTGTCGACTTACCGAGTCTGAAGGAAAAATACCTAGTGAAATTGTGTGGTTACAGTTTTGTGCATTATTTTATTATCTCAAAAATGGGTGCAAAGAAATCAAAACATTTAAGAAGTTTAGAACAAAGGTGAAAGCCACCCGATTTTCCAATAAAAACGCGCACTCATTTTATAATTTAAATCGTACCAATATCGCACCAAAGGTTTTTAGATTATGTAGGAACTACCTTTGTTTGTTGGATCACTCCTCAAAAAATCGTCAAGCTTTTGTTTGTTGTGTTGTGCTTGTGATTTACAAGGTAGTAAAGGTACAGAGTTGTGGTCAGAGGTGTTTTATTGACGATAGGTTTGTCGTGAACTCATGTGTTTGTGAGGTGTTGGTGCTTGGTGCTGTGCTAATTGTGCTATATGCTAACTGGACTGGTTGGTACAGAGTTTGATGTGGGATGTAGTCCGTACAGTGTAAGTAGGGCGTGGGTGTGGGTGGGTTTCCTAGACCTAGGCATGCACACCTCCCAAGCCCATCTACAGCATCACTGTTTATATAGGTACCTTTAAAAATACCTACGTCATTCACTATCATGCAATGCAATGCACACAAATGTAGCTGTTGTAAAAGAAAAAATCGCCAACTAGTGTTGCCGGCGTCCATTATCGATAGCCTATCGATGGACATTCGGAATTTTTAGAAAAGATCCAGGATAGTAGGTATCGATCCTGACGATTAATTCGATAGTATTGCTTTTCATCTTATTCATACAAGGGCCAGACACGCTGTGATAGAGCGATATAGTCTTATTGCAACTTCTAAAAGAAGAAAAATTCTATGTCTATGGTAGTATCATTATCACTCGGTGGCAAATCTTCACTACTACTTGTATGTTCTAAATTTTTGTATTCATAGTACTAAGTACTTAAACTATGCATATTTTATGATCGATAATTTTGGAAAAGTAATACTATCGATTTTTTTATAGTCAGGTCAGGAGACGTATTTTTGAAATCACTTGTCACATTACGAAGGGTTTGCGCGAGCGTTTCCAAACGGGCGCATTTTTGAATCGGTAGTTTGCGAAGGTTTTGCACGAGTGGTCTTGACCACTCGTAATTTTGACATTTTTAGCGTAGCGTTTTACGTTGCTTTTTTATTCATGTTCAAATTTTTAGAAAAGCATAGACAAATTATCGATGTTTTCTGCGTAAAACAATATTGTTTTTCAAAAATGTTTATTGGGTTTTTTTAAATTTAAATTTAATTTTAAAGGTTTATTGGGTTTCAAAAATACGATCAATTTGTATTTTACGCGAGCGGTGAGTTGGAAAACTACACGTTTTGTGTTTCGCTGAGTCCCTCAATGAAAAATAGCACTCCAGGATCGATTGCACAATAGCCTATCGATATGATGGGATCATTTCTGTATTAAAAGTATCAATTGACTCGATTGTAAAAGTACGGCAACACTATTGCCAGCGTGTAGCTTTGTCTATGGTCGGGATATTTTTGTAGAAAATTATATTCGCTGTCTGTACGTATATAAATCGTAGTGATTATATTCTCTTTCGTCTGTACTTACTTTCCCACAAATAATCCATTAGGTACATACCAAATTACCAATCCATATATAAGTTTGTGATCACTGAGTACTTACTTAATATTTTGTGAACACCACGCGCTGTCGCTCTCTTTGTTTACAGTTTATTTCGATATTATCAATTTGCTACCGTGTTCACTTGAAAGATAACGCGATACGGATACGACCATTGCGATACATTATACAATATCAACTGTGACTGTGACAATTATTATTGTGCTTACTCGACGTTATAATTTGATACCTACGGTAACATTACAAATTTTGATTCGTCGGTCCAGTATACCTGTCCATTGCATGTCAACTGCATTTAGGAATTAAGACCACTTTTTGAAATGGGTAACGAGGAATCGAGACCTAGAGCTTCAGAGGAGAGACCAGCATATCAATATAGGGAGAGAACATCTCCTCAGTATAGAGTGCCACAGCCACAGCCCAGGTACGAAAGACAGTTTACTGTACAACTAATAATCTAACTTACCTTATTTTGTTTTATACTACATGCTGAGACTCATGACTGCAAGTGTCCATCACTGTTAGCGGCTATGGTAGTTTTCTTTTCTTTTTTTTTAATAAAATTTATAACTAAGTTATATTTTTGTTTTAGTAATCAATTTTCTGAAGCAGAAGTAGCACGACTGTTGGAAGCGCAAAAACAGCATTTTGACAAAAAAGTTGAAGAAATTATTAAAAAACAAACAGCTTCTACTCCTCCCCGGTAAGTGTCAGAGGAATTACTTATTCTTTTGATCTAACAAATAATACATAAGGTGAAAAGTACTATGTTTGTATTATGAATTAACTAAATTAAATAAGTTATTTATCTAAAACTTAAAACTAATTTTAAAATTAAAAATCTTTAAAAATGTGTCAAAAGAATGACATGACCAAAATGCTGACAGCATTCACCATTCCCCCACTGGATAACTGACCTAATCTGTTGGGTTAAAAACTGCAAACTCTTGGGTCTCTAGTTATCTCGATTAGGCACCTTGTTACTTACCCATGAAAGATAAATTGTCTTACTCTATGTATTAAGTCTTATTTTCATTGTTATAATAATTATGAAACACAGAACATAAGTTAGCAGAGGTTGATTTAACTCGAGGAGTTTTATATAGGAATGATACAAATCCTAATGTAAAAATATCATTGAATATTTACCTAATTGCAAAGTTTGTTTTTCTATTTCTGTTTTACCAAGTAGGTATCCTTCGTCACTCAACTGGAATTTAATATTAAGTTACTTTTTAGAATTAATACTCAGAATGTGGGGTGGGGTGGTAGCAGCACCTCTCAAGCAAATTTGGATAGTAAGCAGACAACGAGGCCAAGTCCTGTCACTACCACGTAAGTTTACCATTACAGTTTACAGATCCTTGTTAGTCTGTTAGTTAATAAAGTGCTCTGAGGGTAAACCCTTTGGCCACAGTATAGAAGAGATTAAGTTTTCAGAAGCTGACAAGTTCAGAAAACGAAGTTTTTTTTTAAAAATACTTACAAGAGACTCACTAATATGTGTGGGATTGCAAGTAGCGGCACGTAAGTTTAGCGCTGTGTAGAGTGTAGAGGGGATACTGCGCACGGGTACAGTATTAGGTACTTTTTGACTTCTGCGCGACGCGCAACCAAGGTCAGCGCTAGAGTTTCGTGCCGCTACACTTACAGCTGTGAAAAAATCAACTAAGTTAACATAAAAATAGATTCGGCATTTTATGCTGCAAAAAACTTATATTTCAACACTCTCAAAGAATTCGAAAATTATAGGATACTTTCCATAGTTTCCATTGACTAAGAAATTTGGCAAGTACCTAATATTGTGTTATACAAGAGTACAGGGGAGAATCTAAAAACTACACATTTGTAATTAAATATTAGAATTAAATTTGGACACTTCTTTGATTAAAGGACTCCAAGGAACGAGTCTTTAATTCAAGGAACGAGTGTCCAAATTTTGAAATGAGTTAACCATGTCATCTTAAGAAATATGACAGGGCTTTATTTGTTTTATTATATGTATAGACGAGGGCAGCACTAGACACCGAAAAATTCAGATATCTAAGTGTTGACCAAATATTTAATTGGTTTACATAATCATCCAATCAACATTATTATCCCTAATGTTGTTTTAATTATTATTGACATTAGTTAGGATGTGTATTCTTAGTTGTGATAAGTATAAAGGTGGTGTTATTTACACGTATGTAGTGTATTGAGTTTAAAATAGATTAAGTAATTTGCCATTATTTTAAAATGAGTACCCAAATCGTGACAGATACCTAGTACAACCACTTCTCTAGCAATTATGGCTGGTAATCAGACAACTATGCCAATCCTTTTCATGTGTAAGTTTTGGCCCCTTGAACTAGCTTAATGTTCTCTGTTGAATCCATTTGAATTTTAACCCTTGATAAAAAGAGTAATACGCTATTTTAAACACAGAACATAAGTTAGCAGAGGTTGATTTAACTCGAGGAGTTTTATATAGGAATGATACAAATCCTAATGTAAAAATATCATTGAATATTTACCTAATTGCAAAGTTTGTTTTTCTATTTCTGTTTTACCAAGTAGGTATCCTTCGTCACTCAACTGGAATTTAATATTAAGTTACTTTTTAGAATTAATACTCAGAATGTGGGGTGGGGTGGTAGCAGCACCTCTCAAGCAAATTTGGATAGTAAGCAGACAACGAGGCCAAGTCCTGTCACTACCACGTAAGTTTACCATTACAGTTTACAGATCCTTGTTAGTCTGTTAGTTAATAAAGTGCTCTGAGGGTAAACCCTTTGGCCACAGTATAGAAGAGATTAAGTTTTCAGAAGCTGACAAGTTCAGAAAACGAAGTTTTTTTTTATAATACTTACAAGAGACTCACTAATATGTGTGGGATTGCAAGTAGCGGCACGTAAGTTTAGCGCTGAGTAGAGTGTAGAGGGGATACTGCGCACGGGTACAGTATTAGGTACTTTTTGACTTCTGCGCAACGCGCAACCAAGGTCAGCGCTAGAGTTTCGTGCCGCTACACTTACAGCTGTGAAAAAATCAACTAAGTTAACATAAAAATAGATTCGGCATTTTATGCTGCAAAAAACTTATATTTCAACACTCTCAAAGAATTCGAAAATTATAGGATACTTTCCATAGTTTCCATTGACTAAGAAATTTGGCAAGTACCTAATATTGTGTTATACAAGAGTACAGGGGAGAATCAAAACTACACATTTGTAATTAAATATTAGAATTAAATTTGGACACTTCTTTGATTAAAGGACTCCAAGGAACGAGTCTTTAATTCAAGGAACGAGTGTCCAAATTTTGAAATGAGTTAACCATGTCATCTTAAGAAATATGACAGGGCTTTATTTGTTTTATTATATGTATAGACGAGGGCAGCACTAGACACCGAAAAATTCAGATATCTAAGTGTTGACCAAATATTTAATTGGTTTACATAATCATCCAATCAACATTATTATCCCTAATGTTGTTTTAATTATTATTGACATTAGTTAGGATGTGTATTCTTAGTTGTGATAAGTATAAAGGTGGTGTTATTTACACGTATGTAGTGTATTGAGTTTAAAATAGATTAAGTAATTTGCCATTATTTTAAAATGAGTACCCAAATCGTGACAGATACCTAGTACAACCACTTCTCTAGCAATTATGGCTGGTAATCAGACAACTATGCCAATCCTTTTCATGTGTAAGTTTTGGCCCCTTGAACTAGCTTAATGTTCTCTGTTGAATCCATTTGAATTTTAACCCTTGATAAAAAGAGTAATACGCTATTTTAAACACAGAACATAAGTTAGCAGAGGTTGATTTAACTCGAGGAGTTTTATATAGGAATGATACAAATCCTAATGTAAAAGTATCATTGAATATTTACCTAATTGCAAAGTTTGTTTTTCTATTTCTGTTTTACCAAGTAGGTATCCTTCGTCACTCAACTGGAATTTAATATTAAGTTACTTTTTAGAATTAATACTCAGAATGTGGGGTGGGGTGGTAGCAGCACCTCTCAAGCAAATTTGGATAGTAAGCAGACAACGAGGCCAAGTCCTGTCACTACCACGTAAGTTTACCATTACAGTTTACAGATCCTTGTTAGTCTGTTAGTTAATAAAGTGCTCTGAGGGTAAACCCTTTGGCCACAGTATAGAAGAGATTAAGTTTTCAGAAGCTGACAAGTTCAGAAAACGAAGTTTTTTTTTATAATACTTACAAGAGACTCACTAATATGTGTGGGATTGCAAGTAGCGGCACGTAAGTTTAGCGCTGAGTAGAGTCACAGAATACATACTAGTACTTACGTACAGAAGTCTTACTCTAAAAAGAAATTCAAAGAAATATCTACTCAATATTGTCAGCGATATGGTCTAATTTAGCTCGCGTCAGAATTCGACACCTACTCGTTTAGATGCCTAGAATTTCAGTTGCAAGCCAATTTCACTCTTATTACCCTAGACAAACGGTTCATCATAGGTAGGTACCTACACAAAACCGATTGAGTGAGCAGTTCGCCTAGGGTTGTCAAGATACTAACATCGACATCTAGCGCAGGCAATTTCAAACAGGCGTTGGCTGCGCATATATTCACCTACCTTGTTAACTGTAATACATAGGTAGGTAATATATTATATAAATCTTTTTTCGTAATAATAACCATGTTTATTCATGTTACCAATATATCTTAAACCTGTCATATGATAATATTGATAATTCATGATATACTAATAGGTACCTTTCAGCGTCTTTAGGAAGCGTAAAAAAAGTGAATACTGGATCACTGTATGTGTTTAAACAATTAAACACTGCACAGTATTTTTTGCCTTTTTAGGGTTCCGTACCCAAAGGGTAAAAACGGGGCCCTATCACTAAGACTTTGCTGTCTGTCCGTCTGTCTGTCACTAGGCTGTATCTCAAAAACTGCGATAGCTAGACATTTGAAAATTTCACAAATTATGTATTTCTGTTGCCGCTATAACAATAAATACTAAAAACAAAATAAAATAAATATTTAAGGGGGGCTCCCATACAATAAACGCAGTATTTTTGCTCTTTTTTGCTCGATATCAATAATGGCGACAGGTAGTCTTTGAAATATTCACAAAATATTCAGCTGTATTTTTATTTTAATAATAAATAAATAAAAAATAAACAAAGAACATGATTTTTATAGATGGTAAGGAACCCTTCGTTCGCGAGTCCCACTCGCACTTGGCCGGTTATTTCTTTTTCTTTCCATGACGATTAAGTCGATGAATTTGTTCGCTAGCGACTCTAGCGAGTCGTCCTTGATGGATTAGCCTCCATATAGAGGCCGCAATGCGTAGGTATATTTTCGATACCTAAACGGGGAGTGACACAGGCCGTAGAGGGGATACTGCGCACGGGTACAGTATTAGGTACTTTTTGACTTCTGCGCAACGCGCAACCAAGGTCAGCGCTAGAGTTTCGTGCCGCTACACTTACAGCTGTGAAAAAATCAACTAAGTTAACATAAAAATAGATTCGGCATTTTATGCTGCAAAAAACTTATATTTCAACACTCTCAAAGAATTCGAAAATTATAGGATACTTTCCATAGTTTCCATTGACTAAGAAATTTGGCAAATACCTAATATTGTGTTATACAAGAGTACAGGGGAGAATCTAAAAACTACACATTTGTAATTAAATATTAGAATTAAATTTGGACACTTCTTTGATTAAAGGACTCCAAGGAACGAGTCTTTAATTCAAGGAACGAGTGTCCAAATTTTGAAATGAGTTAACCATGTCATCTTAAGAAATATGACAGGGCTTTATTTGTTTTATTATATGTATAGACGAGGGCAGCACTAGACACCGAAAAATTCAGATATCTAAGTGTTGACCAAATATTTAATTGGTTTACATAATCATCCAATCAACATTATTATCCCTAATGTTGTTTTAATTATTATTGACATTAGTTAGGATGTGTATTCTTAGTTGTGATAAGTATAAAGGTGGTGTTATTTACACGTATGTAGTGTATTGAGTTTAAAATAGATTAAGTAATTTGCCATTATTTTAAAATGAGTACCCAAATCGTGACAGATACCTAGTACAACCACTTCTCTAGCAATTATGGCTGGTAATCAGACAACTATGCCAATCCTTTTCATGTGTAAGTTTTGGCCCCTTGAACTAGCTTAATGTTCTCTGTTGAATCCATTTGAATTTTAACCCTTGATAAAAAGAGTAATACGCTATTTTAAACACAGAACATAAGTTAGCAGAGGTTGATTTAACTCGAGGAGTTTTATATAGGAATGATACAAATCCTAATGTAAAAATATCATTGAATATTTACCTAATTGCAAAGTTTGTTTTTCTATTTCTGTTTTACCAAGTAGGTATCCTTCGTCACTCAACTGGAATTTAATATTAAGTTACTTTTTAGAATTAATACTCAGAATGTGGGGTGGGGTGGTAGCAGCACCTCTCAAGCAAATTTGGATAGTAAGCAGACAACGAGGCCAAGTCCTGTCACTACCACGTAAGTTTACCATTACAGTTTACAGATCCTTGTTAGTCTGTTAGTTAATAAAGTGCTCTGAGGGTAAACCCTTTGGCCACAGTATAGAAGAGATTAAGTTTTCAGAAGCTGACAAGTTCAGAAAACGAAGTTTTTTTTTATAATACTTACAAGAGACTCACTAATATGTGTGGGATTGCAAGTAGCGGCACGTAAGTTTAGCGCTGAGTAGAGTGTAGAGGGGATACTGCGCACGGGTACAGTATTAGGTACTTTTTGACTTCTGCGCAACGCGCAACCAAGGTCAGCGCTAGAGTTTCGTGCCGCTACACTTACAGCTGTGAAAAAATCAACTAAGTTAACATAAAAATAGATTCGGCATTTTATGCTGCAAAAAACTTATATTTCAACACTCTCAAAGAATTCGAAAATTATAGGATACTTTCCATAGTTTCCATTGACTAAGAAATTTGGCAAGTACCTAATATTGTGTTATACAAGAGTACAGGGGAGAATCAAAACTACACATTTGTAATTAAATATTAGAATTAAATTTGGACAATTCTTTGATTAAAGGACTCCAAGGAACGAGTCTTTAATTCAAGGAACGAGTGTCCAAATTTTGAAATGAGTTAACCATGTCATCTTAAGAAATATGACAGGGCTTTATTTGTTTTATTATATGTATAGACGAGGGCAGCACTAGACACCGAAAAATTCAGATATCTAAGTGTTGACCAAATATTTAATTGGTTTACATAATCATCCAATCAACATTATTATCCCTAATGTTGTTTTAATTATTATTGACATTAGTTAGGATGTGTATTCTTAGTTGTGATAAGTATAAAGGTGGTGTTATTTACACGTATGTAGTGTATTGAGTTTAAAATAGATTAAGTAATTTGCCATTATTTTAAAATGAGTACCCAAATCGTGACAGATACCTAGTACAACCACTTCTCTAGCAATTATGGCTGGTAATCAGACAACTATGCCAATCCTTTTCATGTGTAAGTTTTGGCCCCTTGAACTAGCTTAATGTTCTCTGTTGAATCCATTTGAATTTTAACCCTTGATAAAAAGAGTAATACGCTATTTTAAACACAGAACATAAGTTAGCAGAGGTTGATTTAACTCGAGGAGTTTTATATAGGAATGATACAAATCCTAATGTAAAAGTATCATTGAATATTTACCTAATTGCAAAGTTTGTTTTTCTATTTCTGTTTTACCAAGTAGGTATCCTTCGTCACTCAACTGGAATTTAATATTAAGTTACTTTTTAGAATTAATACTCAGAATGTGGGGTGGGGTGGTAGCAGCACCTCTCAAGCAAATTTGGATAGTAAGCAGACAACGAGGCCAAGTCCTGTCACTACCACGTAAGTTTACCATTACAGTTTACAGATCCTTGTTAGTCTGTTAGTTAATAAAGTGCTCTGAGGGTAAACCCTTTGGCCACAGTATAGAAGAGATTAAGTTTTCAGAAGCTGACAAGTTCAGAAAACGAAGTTTTTTTTTATAATACTTACAAGAGACTCACTAATATGTGTGGGATTGCAAGTAGCGGCACGTAAGTTTAGCGCTGAGTAGAGTCACAGAATACATACTAGTACTTACGTACAGAAGTCTTACTCTAAAAAGAAATTCAAAGAAATATCTACTCAATATTGTCAGCGATATGGTCTAATTTAGCTCGCGTCAGAATTCGACACCTACTCGTTTAGATGCCTAGAATTTCAGTTGCAAGCCAATTTCACTCTTATTACCCTAGACAAACGGTTCATCATAGGTAGGTACCTACACAAAACCGATTGAGTGAGCAGTTCGCCTAGGGTTGTCAAGATACTAACATCGACATCTAGCGCAGGCAATTTCAAACAGGCGTTGGCTGCGCATATATTCACCTACCTTGTTAACTGTAATACATAGGTAGGTAATATATTATATAAATCTTTTTTCGTAATAATAACCATGTTTATTCATGTTACCAATATATCTTAAACCTGTCATATGATAATATTGATAATTCATGATATACTAATAGGTACCTTTCAGCGTCTTTAGGAAGCGTAAAAAAAGTGAATACTGGATCACTGTATGTGTTTAAACAATTAAACACTGCACAGTATTTTTTGCCTTTTTAGGGTTCCGTACCCAAAGGGTAAAAACGGGGCCCTATCACTAAGACTTTGCTGTCTGTCCGTCTGTCTGTCACTAGGCTGTATCTCAAAAACTGCGATAGCTAGACATTTGAAAATTTCACAAATTATGTATTTCTGTTGCCGCTATAACAATAAATACTAAAAACAAAATAAAATAAATATTTAAGGGGGGCTCCCATACAATAAACGCAGTATTTTTGCTCTTTTTTGCTCGATATCAATAATGGCGACAGGTAGTCTTTGAAATATTCACAAAATATTCAGCTGTATTTTTATTTTAATAATAAATAAATAAAAAATAAACAAAGAACATGATTTTTATAGATGGTAAGGAACCCTTCGTTCGCGAGTCCCACTCGCACTTGGCCGGTTATTTCTTTTTCTTTCCATGACGATTAAGTCGATGAATTTGTTCGCTAGCGACTCTAGCGAGTCGTCCTTGATGGATTAGCCTCCATATAGAGGCCGCAATGCGTAGGTATATTTTCGATACCTAAACGGGGAGTGACACAGGCCGTAGAGGGGATACTGCGCACGGGTACAGTATTAGGTACTTTTTGACTTCTGCGCAACGCGCAACCAAGGTCAGCGCTAGAGTTTCGTGCCGCTACACTTACAGCTGTGAAAAAATCAACTAAGTTAACATAAAAATAGATTCGGCATTTTATGCTGCAAAAAACTTATATTTCAACACTCTCAAAGAATTCGAAAATTATAGGATACTTTCCATAGTTTCCATTGACTAAGAAATTTGGCAAATACCTAATATTGTGTTATACAAGAGTACAGGGGAGAATCTAAAAACTACACATTTGTAATTAAATATTAGAATTAAATTTGGACACTTCTTTGATTAAAGGACTCCAAGGAACGAGTCTTTAATTCAAGGAACGAGTGTCCAAATTTTGAAATGAGTTAACCATGTCATCTTAAGAAATATGACAGGGCTTTATTTGTTTTATTATATGTATAGACGAGGGCAGCACTAGACACCGAAAAATTCAGATATCTAAGTGTTGACCAAATATTTAATTGGTTTACATAATCATCCAATCAACATTATTATCCCTAATGTTGTTTTAATTATTATTGACATTAGTTAGGATGTGTATTCTTAGTTGTGATAAGTATAAAGGTGGTGTTATTTACACGTATGTAGTGTATTGAGTTTAAAATAGATTAAGTAATTTGCCATTATTTTAAAATGAGTACCCAAATCGTGACAGATACCTAGTACAACCACTTCTCTAGCAATTATGGCTGGTAATCAGACAACTATGCCAATCCTTTTCATGTGTAAGTTTTGGCCCCTTGAACTAGCTTAATGTTCTCTGTTGAATCCATTTGAATTTTAACCCTTGATAAAAAGAGTAATACGCTATTTTAAACACAGAACATAAGTTAGCAGAGGTTGATTTAACTCGAGGAGTTTTATATAGGAATGATACAAATCCTAATGTAAAAGTATCATTGAATATTTACCTAATTGCAAAGTTTGTTTTTCTATTTCTGTTTTACCAAGTAGGTATCCTTCGTCACTCAACTGGAATTTAATATTAAGTTACTTTTTAGAATTAATACTCAGAATGTGGGGTGGGGTGGTAGCAGCACCTCTCAAGCAAATTTGGATAGTAAGCAGACAACGAGGCCAAGTCCTGTCACTACCACGTAAGTTTACCATTACAGTTTACAGATCCTTGTTAGTCTGTTAGTTAATAAAGTGCTCTGAGGGTAAACCCTTTGGCCACAGTATAGAAGAGATTAAGTTTTCAGAAGCTGACAAGTTCAGAAAACGAAGTTTTTTTTTATAATACTTACAAGAGACTCACTAATATGTGTGGGATTGCAAGTAGCGGCACGTAAGTTTAGCGCTGAGTAGAGTGTAGAGGGGATACTGCGCACGGGTACAGTATTAGGTACTTTTTGACTTCTGCGCAACGCGCAACCAAGGTCAGCGCTAGAGTTTCGTGCCGCTACACTTACAGCTGTGAAAAAATCAACTAAGTTAACATAAAAATAGATTCGGCATTTTATGCTGCAAAAAACTTATATTTCAACACTCTCAAAGAATTCGAAAATTATAGGATACTTTCCATAGTTTCCATTGACTAAGAAATTTGGCAAGTACCTAATATTGTGTTATACAAGAGTACAGGGGAGAATCAAAACTACACATTTGTAATTAAATATTAGAATTAAATTTGGACAATTCTTTGATTAAAGGACTCCAAGGAACGAGTCTTTAATTCAAGGAACGAGTGTCCAAATTTTGAAATGAGTTAACCATGTCATCTTAAGAAATATGACAGGGCTTTATTTGTTTTATTATATGTATAGACGAGGGCAGCACTAGACACCGAAAAATTCAGATATCTAAGTGTTGACCAAATATTTAATTGGTTTACATAATCATCCAATCAACATTATTATCCCTAATGTTGTTTTAATTATTATTGACATTAGTTAGGATGTGTATTCTTAGTTGTGATAAGTATAAAGGTGGTGTTATTTACACGTATGTAGTGTATTGAGTTTAAAATAGATTAAGTAATTTGCCATTATTTTAAAATGAGTACCCAAATCGTGACAGATACCTAGTACAACCACTTCTCTAGCAATTATGGCTGGTAATCAGACAACTATGCCAATCCTTTTCATGTGTAAGTTTTGGCCCCTTGAACTAGCTTAATGTTCTCTGTTGAATCCATTTGAATTTTAACCCTTGATAAAAAGAGTAATACGCTATTTTAAACACAGAACATAAGTTAGCAGAGGTTGATTTAACTCGAGGAGTTTTATATAGGAATGATACAAATCCTAATGTAAAAGTATCATTGAATATTTACCTAATTGCAAAGTTTGTTTTTCTATTTCTGTTTTACCAAGTAGGTATCCTTCGTCACTCAACTGGAATTTAATATTAAGTTACTTTTTAGAATTAATACTCAGAATGTGGGGTGGGGTGGTAGCAGCACCTCTCAAGCAAATTTGGATAGTAAGCAGACAACGAGGCCAAGTCCTGTCACTACCACGTAAGTTTACCATTACAGTTTACAGATCCTTGTTAGTCTGTTAGTTAATAAAGTGCTCTGAGGGTAAACCCTTTGGCCACAGTATAGAAGAGATTAAGTTTTCAGAAGCTGACAAGTTCAGAAAACGAAGTTTTTTTTTATAATACTTACAAGAGACTCACTAATATGTGTGGGATTGCAAGTAGCGGCACGTAAGTTTAGCGCTGAGTAGAGTCACAGAATACATACTAGTACTTACGTACAGAAGTCTTACTCTAAAAAGAAATTCAAAGAAATATCTACTCAATATTGTCAGCGATATGGTCTAATTTAGCTCGCGTCAGAATTCGACACCTACTCGTTTAGATGCCTAGAATTTCAGTTGCAAGCCAATTTCACTCTTATTACCCTAGACAAACGGTTCATCATAGGTAGGTACCTACACAAAACCGATTGAGTGAGCAGTTCGCCTAGGGTTGTCAAGATACTAACATCGACATCTAGCGCAGGCAATTTCAAACAGGCGTTGGCTGCGCATATATTCACCTACCTTATTAACTGTAATACATAGGTAGGTAATATATTATATAAATCTTTTTTCGTAATAATAACCATGTTTATTCATGTTACCAATATATCTTAAACCTGTCATATGATAATATTGATAATTCATGATATACTAATAGGTACCTTTCAGCGTCTTTAGGAAGCGTAAAAAAAGTGAATACTGGATCACTGTATGTGTTTAAACAATTAAACACTGCACAGTATTTTTTGCCTTTTTAGGGTTCCGTACCCAAAGGGTAAAAACGGGGCCCTATCACTAAGACTTTGCTGTCTGTCCGTCTGTCTGTCACTAGGCTGTATCTCAAAAACTGCGATAGCTAGACATTTGAAAATTTCACAAATTATGTATTTCTGTTGCCGCTATAACAATAAATACTAAAAACAAAATAAAATAAATATTTAAGGGGGGCTCCCATACAATAAACGCAGTATTTTTGCTCTTTTTTGCTCGATATCAATAATGGCGACAGGTAGTCTTTGAAATATTCACAAAATATTCAGCTGTATTTTTATTTTAATAATAAATAAATAAAAAATAAACAAAGAACATGATTTTTATAGATGGTAAGGAACCCTTCGTTCGCGAGTCCCACTCGCACTTGGCCGGTTATTTCTTTTTCTTTCCATGACGATTAAGTCGATGAATTTGTTCGCTAGCGACTCTAGCGAGTCGTCCTTGATGGATTAGCCTCCATATAGAGGCCGCAATGCGTAGGTATATTTTCGATACCTAAACGGGGAGTGACACAGGCCGTAGAGGGGATACTGCGCACGGGTACAGTATTAGGTACTTTTTGACTTCTGCGCAACGCGCAACCAAGGTCAGCGCTAGAGTTTCGTGCCGCTACACTTACAGCTGTGAAAAAATCAACTAAGTTAACATAAAAATAGATTCGGCATTTTATGCTGCAAAAAACTTATATTTCAACACTCTCAAAGAATTCGAAAATTATAGGATACTTTCCATAGTTTCCATTGACTAAGAAATTTGGCAAATACCTAATATTGTGTTATACAAGAGTACAGGGGAGAATCTAAAAACTACACATTTGTAATTAAATATTAGAATTAAATTTGGACACTTCTTTGATTAAAGGACTCCAAGGAACGAGTCTTTAATTCAAGGAACGAGTGTCCAAATTTTGAAATGAGTTAACCATGTCATCTTAAGAAATATGACAGGGCTTTATTTGTTTTATTATATGTATAGACGAGGGCAGCACTAGACACCGAAAAATTCAGATATCTAAGTGTTGACCAAATATTTAATTGGTTTACATAATCATCCAATCAACATTATTATCCCTAATGTTGTTTTAATTATTATTGACATTAGTTAGGATGTGTATTCTTAGTTGTGATAAGTATAAAGGTGGTGTTATTTACACGTATGTAGTGTATTGAGTTTAAAATAGATTAAGTAATTTGCCATTATTTTTAAATGAGTACCCAAATCGTGACAGATACCTAGTACAACCACTTCTCTAGCAATTATGGCTGGTAATCAGACAACTATGCCAATCCTTTTCATGTGTAAGTTTTGGCCCCTTGAACTAGCTTAATGTTCTCTGTTGAATCCATTTGAATTTTAACCCTTGATAAAAAGAGTAATACGCTATTTTCCAACAAGTCAAATCAGATACTTTTTTCTAAACGTCAAAACAAACAGTTTCTATAGGATTTTGTATGAAATACAGGCACATGACGTCATAGTTTTTTGGAGTCAAATAGCGCTCTTATTATCAGTTTTTCTACAATAATAAATTAAAAATAACGTTAAAATGGATATGTTCGAAGACAAGTGACAATATGTTGCGACGCTTTATTTTTTATTATTACAAAATAATTTATTTTTGACTTAGGAAAGTACCCAATTCTAACCCCTGATAAAAAGAGCTATTGTCTGAAGCCAATGTCTGTCTGTCTTTCTTCTGTGTGTCTGTGGTGTCGTAGCTCTCGGATAGACCGATCGCTATGCGGTTTTTTTTTACGTGAGAGTAAGTTTCCATGCAGTCGTTCAGAAGTTAGTGGGAGTAAACGCTTGAAAGTCGATTACACGACTATTGTTCGACTGCCACAAAAAAGAAGTAAGTACCTACCTACTTACCTACAAAGTTTTCAGAGTTCAAGTAAATGTGTAATTTATTTCGCCATAACTTCAAAATACCTGAACAGATTTGGATATGTGGGTGTGTAGAATCCTGACACCATCGTCCGTAGTGCCCAAAAGCTGTTTATCGTTTCGCGTATTGTAAAATAAGTATATAAAAAATGTGTTTCTCGCCGCTGTCGTAGTTCTTCTTATCTTCTTCTTCTTATCGTGTGTGTTAGTGACTAACACTAGTGTCAGAGTTTTTAAACCGCCTTAAAGGCCTCTGACATGGTTTAAGGTAACGACCAATGTCAAAGACAGTAACCGGGACCGACGGCTTAACGTGCCCTCCGAAGCACGGATCATCTTACTTATCAGACAATCAGGTGATCAGCCTATAACGTCCTAACCAAAATAGGACGACGACACAAAGTCGTTGCCCCCGCCGGGAATCGAACCCGCGACCTCCGGGTATGAGCCGAACGCTCTAACCACTATATCACGGAGGCAGTTAGTTAAAAACTAGCTGTCGTAGTATAAGTTGTTTAAGTATTTATTTTATTTTTTAGACCTAAAACTCCAAATGCATCTGGTGGCAGCAGCCTCTATGGCAGCACTACTCCTCAAGCTAATCTAGCTGGGAAGCAAACGGCGACGGAAAATCCTTTCTCGCCTAATGCTATCTTTACGTAAGTCACACTAAGCGGGGCAGATACCCTTGGCCCTTAAAACCCAAATGGAAACGTTTAGCGCATTGGTGGGTGTGAACATGGAAAACGGTAATCAAAATAGTGATGAGTTGCTATGTCCGCGTCGCCTATTGATATGATTCAGATTCTCGCCCATTCTCTCGATCGGCTTAACGATCTGTGTGGGAGGAGAAGCAGCTGGTACATTCTTTGTTTTTTATTTTCTCCCAGATCAATACGGAAGAATCTTTTCTTAAGTTCTTATAGTACAGCCATATGAATAAAGGTACTTCTTATACATTATATGTATACCCTAGTGTTGGAATATAGTCGTGCCGGAATTTTGTGTCAGACTCTATCTCTTATTACTCTTATTTTTTTTCTGAATTAAATAAATTCTTGTAGGTATTGGCCCTGCAGTAGGATAGTTCTTATCCATAGGCTGAAAATAGATAGATAAATTAAATCGTTTTAATAGTAATTCCGCCTTAATTGTGGACTTGTACGAGTTGCACACCATACCTAACTCTGCTTTCCCGTGATCGATTTGGCTTATATCAATTAAGAACTAAAAAAAAATTTAAAAAAATCACCACCTATTTTTAACATAGATTATAGATTCGAGTGAATACGACACCCGTGGGAGAAGAAAGCTTAGGGGTGGTGACAAATTCTATTCTAATCCGTCGTCACCTCTCCCTTAATGTGTGACACAATTAATTTTATTGATGGTGATTAATGTGATTTTAAATTGTGTAGATCTCAAACGCAATCTGTGGCTGGAAGCAGCACTGCTCAAGCGACCTCTTTTGTCAAGAGCGCCAACACTCCAAGCAGCAGCGGCATGCCCACGCCCAACCAACAGCGGGGCTCGTCACCGGCGACAATGTCTTCCACGACGTAAGTTCCAACGAATTCCATACAATCTCAAGCTCATTTTGCGACTGGAAGCAGCTCTGCTCAAGCAACCTCTTTTGTCAAAAGCGCCAACACTCCGAGCAGCAGCGGCATGCCCACGCCTAACAAACAGCGGGGCCCGTCACCGGTGACAATGTCTTCCACGACGTACTCGTAAGTTCCAACGAATGCCATACAATCTCAAGCTCATTGTGTAGCTGGAAGCAGCTCTGCTCAAGCGACCTCTTTTGTCAAAACGGCCAACACTCCGAGCAGCAGCGGCATGCCCACGCCCAACCAACAGCGGGGCCCGTCACCGGTGATAATATCTTCCATGACGTAAGTTGATGTTTTCTCTTCCTCCTCTTTTCCTATTCTTTTTTTGGTGTAAGTTTAATACATTATTCTTCTATACGAATACATACAACTTAAAGTATAATAAACATTCATTCATATACATTGTAAATGTACCTACTGTACAGTATTATGAACTGTTCTATATAATATTGTTGCAACGCTTGCAACGAATCCAGTGGCGGATTTACCAGCAGGCTGAGTAGGCTGGAGCCTTGGGCGGCACATTGTAAGAGGCGGCAATATCGAATATTTTCCACCCCTCCTGTATAGGGCCTGCATAGTAGTGTGCCGTTCTTGAAAATTTCGAGAAATGTACGAATCGACAAGGAAATTTTCGAGAAATTTCTCGCAAAAAATCTCTTTAGGAAAATTTTCAACGAAAATTTTCAAGGAAAGAAATTTCTGATTTCTATTTCTTCGCCACAGAAAAAGCTGCACATGAGGATCCGAAAAAGGATGGTTAGGAGCGGCAAAATATAATTGGCCTGCTGGCGGCAATTGTGTAGATCCGACACTGAACGAATCCAATCATTTAACTTAATATATACTACAAATTATTGCAGTAGAATTTAAGACCAGAGGTGCAAGTTTCTTGCGGCAATAAATGATTTGGATGTCTGATGTTTCGTTTAGACCATATGCAGTTATCTATTGATTCAATAAATGATATCAATGGAACAGGCAAAATCTAAAATTAAATTGCACCGTCTAAATCAGTCTTTTCCAAAGTGGGCGATAACGCCCCCTTGTGGGCGCTGCAGGTCTCAAGGGGTGGTAAGAGACCCAGAAAGAAAATGTTTTTTTTTTTTTTGCTAGGAGCTCTATTTAGCTAGGAGGCCTCTTAAACAACGACTGCAAGAGCTCTCGACTCTCAACAACAACTTGTGAACATCAACTAATATGAATTAAAAGATTGCTTAAACTCGGTTCTATATTTCTCTCCGCGTAGTTCATATATCTGTCCTATTTTATTGAATATAGAAAAAATGAAAATCATGTCAATCGGTCGCTCCGTTTCGTAATGAAAGTAGACACAAACAAACAAATAAAAAGGCAACAGACACACTTTCGCATTTTAATAGTTATTAGTACTCGTAGATGTTTTAACAAGTTTTTGTTAAATAACCCGAATTGTGCATTCCTGTATCAGTTGGCTGGTTCATTGAATACTTGTTCGGACTTGTTGAGTACGATTGAGCGTCGAATGAGATAATCGAGTTTATGCATGTTTGTTTTATTCCTGTCGGTGCGTGCTGCTTAAGCATTCCTATATAAACAATGTGATATTTATTTTGTTTTCATTTGTGGTTTCGCGCGCAATAGATGAGCAGTACTTACGCCTCCTCTACACTACTCGCGAAGTTGAACGTATTTCTCAAAGCAAAACAATGTCGGAAGTAAAAAAGAAGAGACGGCAATACTGTGCGGAATATATTAAATTCGGATTTATTGAAAATCCCACAAACCCATTGTCGCCTTTGTGTCTTCTATGTCTAAAAACATTTTCGAATGAAACAATGAAGCCTTCAAGGCTGCAAGATCATTTGAATAAAATGCATCCAGATAATAAAGACAAGAATGTAGCATATTTTCAAGACCTAGAGAAGAAGCATAATACTCAGCCAAGTGTAGCAAAACTATTTTCGTTTAGAATTCTCCGTTAATATACATATATAGGTCACAATAATTAATTAATTTAATTTGAAGTTATAGTGGTTTTTAAATAAGTGAAAAAATGGGGGCGCTAAAAAATATTTATTCTCAAAGTGGGCAGTAGACAAAATAAGTTTGGGAACCACTGGTCTAAATAGACATTTATCTTTGAGATAGGTAACAACAATACATATTCTAACGAGCAAACGAACAGTCGTCAGCTCGCTACGCCACATACCTATCTGTGGGCCTGAGGGGATTCGCACTAGGTATATTTACGGAGTCACCTAGCACAGCAACCAAAAAAGAGAATGTCAGAAATGTAATTTTATTTTTAGAGACAAAGTGATACTGAATTACTTCTTTATGTTTCAGCGTGGAAAGAACTAGAGCTCCATACAACTACAGCCAATCGCAACTGAACCAAGCGACAAGGCAGACTTTGTACCCAAATCTAAATACTTTACAAACGCAGAAAAATACGAGCCCTTCCGCGTCGGACTTTGTGTTTGTCAATAAAAGCGGAAATACGTAGGTACCCCAGAGCATTTTAAAAGCTTAAAGAATATGTAGATTTTATATAAAAAGCTTAACAAAATTAAACTACCTATTTTAATACATAAGAAAAAAAAATTGTGACTATTTTTGTGTCATTTCTATAAGACAGCAAAAATAGTTTAATATTGTTCCTTGGAGATTATATTCCTTCACACACTTCAACCTCTATTGCTACTTTCATTACTAAATTGATTAATTAAATAATAAAACTTAAGTAGGTATTTAGGTACATTCCCTGACAATGATTTGTAAACACGAAATAATATTTTTACTTCCCATAGAAACGATCAATCGACTGATATCTAGTAGTTATACGTTCAATATTCTTTCATATTTTTAGCAATATCTTTTTTGGGGAATATAGATCAGTATCAAAGGACTGCAAATGCTGGCAAAATTTACATAGAGCAAAAAAAATCTGTCAATGAGTATAATTGTTTGTTTCTGTGTTTGCATTTTTTTACATACTATCACGTCTTCATCCCTAATGAGGCAGACAGAGCATTTTGGGTCTTGCGGTTCTAAGCAGTCAGAGCCCAGGGCCGCAAGATTCAAAGCCACTTTTAGCGTCATGGTGGGCGAGAAGATGGAAGAGCAATCAATACAGAGATGGGTTGATAGCCGCATCGCCTGTCAACATGATTAGCTTTTCGCCCATTCCCTCGATCGCCTTTTACGATCTGCGCGGGAAAAGAAGCAGCTGGTACATTCAAGCTTTTTCTTTTCTCCCAGACCAGTATAAACTTTTTTGTACATAAATAAATATAGTACTCAGATAGCATAACATTTAATTAATTACAGACAAGTGCCTGCGCCGTCAGCTCCGCCTGCGCCGAGAGATCGCTCGGCTTCAAGGTAAGTCGGCTCGGGAAATTGCCGTCAACATCATCATCGGGTCTTTTTAAGCCTTCACTGCAGGAGCACGACCCTCTGTACTACCAGAGCCATACTAGATCAAAGTAGTCGGAGGAATATGGCCTACACTCCTATCGTTGCCCAGTCCAGACGGGTTCGAGAGCCCTTATTGATATGTTTATAAGCTTTGGCTTTTAATTCCTAAGTCGCCTTCTACGACATCCACGGGAAGACTTGGAGTGGTCCTATTCTACTTTGCCGGAAACCACACGGCAACTGCCGCATTGCCAACCTACAAAACGGAAATGACTTTTTGACTCGCTTCTCCTTGTCACAGTTGGTCACAAGAATCCCACCCCTTGGTGTGACGTCAAAGATACTAAATTTTTATTAAATTTAAAAACAGCACAAGCGAACGATTCTACTTAATATTTAACTGATAAAGCTGGAAATATTTAGGTTTTATTGCATAGATATAGATTTTGTATTGTGACGTCACGCATGTTATGCCACCCACCCCTTATCACACAATGTTATATAATTACTGAAATGAAAATTAAAACCAATACTAATTGCTTTCTCAGAACTCGCTCCAGAAATGATGATGAAGACCAAGTGAAATGTCCGACTTGCAAAAGGCTGTATGGGTTGACCATATTCCAGTGCCCCAGCGGGCACAGCTCCTGCAGTGATTGTAAGAAGGCGAGGCGGGTCTGCGGACTGTGCTACCGCCCCATAGGAGACATGCGGAATATTATGTTGGAGGAGGTTGTCTCTGAGGTTCGTATACAACCAGTCATCATCAGGTCTTTTTGTCTCCACTGCAGGAGCACGCCCCTCCCTGTACTACCAGAGCCTTACTTGGCCAGAGATACCCAAAGGACTTGGCCTACACTCTCCTCGCTGGCCAGACGGGTTGGAGAGGTCTCATTGATGTTTATAAGCTTTGTTTAGCTTGTATTTCCTAAGTTACCTTCTACGACATCCACGGGAGGACTTGGAGTGGCCCTATTCTACTCTGTTCGACAACGCGGCTAATACACGGTATACAACCAGAATCTCTTTTAATCTAAACAAGTTTACTTAATATATATATCGGGTGGTTATATGTACCCAGTATGTATTTATTTTAGTAAGTAGTATTAGTTTATGTTATGTAGTAGTCACTATAATCATATAAAAGCGAAAGTTTGTGAGTGTGTGTTCTACACGTGCAAACGGCTGGACCAATTTTGATAAAATTTGGTATGCAGGAAGCTGACACCCTGGATTACCACTTATACTACTTTAGGCGCGAGTAACACCGCGGGGCGCAACTAATTATTGATATCTGAATTATACCTAACCACTTTCCACCATTTTGGAAATCATTATTTACTATCTCGCTCTACTTTAAAATAACGAGCGTGATGTACTAGTCCGACTTTAGGTAGGTATATACTTTATCTATGACTCATCGACGGTGCCATACTACTACACTGGGGGTTATCGAGACAATAAACATTGGTAAATGCTTTTTCAGATGAAGGTGAAGTGTCCAAACACGGAAGATGGATGCCATCTGTTCATCAAGTTGGCCGACATGCAGAATCACGTCAATGAATGCCCATTCCGGGAGTTGCCTTGCCCAATGACTTCAATTTCAGGGTGTCTATGGAGAGGTTAGTTCTCTTTGTTTCTGTTGTTCTAATAGGTGAGTTTTGTCGCTCAAAATCTTCATTTACAATTACATTATCACACTAATATTGTGATATTGTGAAGGCGAAAGTTTGCGAGTGTGTGTGTGTGTGTGTGTATATATATATTTGTTACTTCTTCACGCGCAAACGAGTGGACCAATTTTGTCATTTGATACGCAGGAAGCTGACCCCCAGGATTAACACATAAGGCTAGTTAAGGCGCACAGTAAAATATCAGTTATTTTTTTAAAATCTTTGAATACATATGTAGTATGTAGGTGTATGTTTGTGACAGACCCCGTCAAGTTTTAATTAAATAAAAAAATATTAATTTCGTAAAAATTACATAACATAAAAGAAATAAACCTAGGAGTCTTATGTTAGTTTTATATTTACGATAATTGAACTGCTTTATTTTCAGGAAAACTGTCCCATGTCGCGGAGCACTTCGACTCCGTCCACCCGATGAACCGGCAGGCGGCCGTGGACACCGAGATGTCGCACATGAACATCCAAAACAACTGCCACGTCGCTCACCTGGTAGTGCTCGGGGCTTTCAACTTCATTTTCCATCTCATCGTCTCCAAAACTGAGGAAAAAGTCTACATGGCTGTCCAGCTCATCGGAACTGGTATAAGCGCGTCGAAGTGGACCTATGATATCCACGTGTATCATAAGGGCCAGCCTCGCAGGAAGTACCAGTATGCGGACGTTTGCACCCCCGTCAATACTAACATCGCCGGTATAATGTCAGCGTCCCAATGCGCTGTACTCCCCCTGCCTTACGCCTCGACGTTTCTCTGCGATAATAAGTTGACCTACAAGTTCTACATTAAAAAGGAATACGAAAAGCAATTTGGGTATAGGGGGCGCGGTCGCGGGCGCGGCGCAAACCGAAAGTAGGGCATTGAACAGGGCCCACGCGGTGATTCGTCTAAATTAAACATTGCCATACAATCATCCTATATTAACATTTATTATACACAGGTAGGTTTTTTTTTTGGTGTATTTTTGCAAATTTTTTCTTAATAACTTAATTTAAAAAAAATCGCCACCTTTATTCAAATTATTATTTTTATCTAGAATGTATGTTGATTTTTGTATATGATTGATTTTATTACTTAGTAAGTTCCTTTGCTTCTATCACAAGGTGTTTTAGATACTTTTCTTACATTGGGAAGTATTTTATTAATTGAAATTGGTGTTTTAGATACTTTTCTTACATTGGGAAGTATTTTATTAATTGAAATTTCACCAATATGTGAAAATCTTTGCCTACAGTAAGTTTCTTTGTTTCTATTTCGTAGTTATAATTAAGTTCTGCAAGCATTTAAATGACGTTGGTGTTTTAGATACTTCTCTTACATTGGGAAGTATTTTATTAATTGAAATTTCACCAATACCTATGTGAAAATTGCCTATAACTTTTTAAGGCAATGGCAGATATGCCAGATTGACCTTTGTGGCGTTGGAATAAGGTACAAAAAAAAAACCAATGTATTAAAAATGTGTTTACATTTTTACATGAATAGAAATATAGATAGGCATGTTTATGAAGGTAGCTATATAGTACCTATTAGGGAAGTAATTAGGCACATGAATACAGCGCTTCTGCGTAATGCAAGTGTAGCCAGGTCATTGGGTTTACCGCTGGCATTATAAGTATAGGCAGTTATCTATCTATTCCCTTGATATCGCTGATTAGAAAAGCTAACAGGAGCTTCGAGAAGAAGATTCAACTGTCAAAACTTGCATGAGTAACGGCCATTTTAGGTAATTAAATCCTGTTTGGCCAGCTAAATGCCTACGTTTGGCAGAAATTGTTAAAACCATTTATGCCTAGATGTTGAAGCAGTAGTTTATAAAATAAGTTGAATGTAACATTTTCGATATTAAGATTTTAATATTAGGTACCTACTAAGCACGGCCATTTTTTCTTTGTGATAAATTGATAGTTGAGCAGTACAACCTAGGGCACAGTTTTCCAACAAAGCTCAGTAGGTATGTGAATTTAAAGTTACCCAAAAATATAGGTACTTTTAACAAGGGCACCCTCAGTCAATATTCACATATGAGAAAGATGGTGCTTGATAACCGTCCGAAGTCAGGGCTGCTAGATTGTAAGGTATGGACTTTATTATGTATTTGTGATAAGTTCATTAGGCCCCTCGCTCACCGCTTTTTGTAGTGATGCAGTCGCGATACTGTCGCGTATTAGCATCGATGCAGTCGCTAGATGTGTGTCCTCGCCCACCTGAACACGATGCAGTCGCGATGCAAACGCGATACATTCGCGCTATTGTCGCAATGCAAACGCACTCTCTCTCCACTCCCGCTCTACCCTCCCTCCACTCCGAGTGACTTTGTGATGCCGCGCGACGGCCGCGCGTTTGCATGAATGCAGTCGCGATGCGGTAGCGCGTTAGCCTCACTACAGTATCGCGATGCAAATGCGACTAAATTCGCAAAAAAAAAGTCGCAGTGGGCGAGGGGCCTTATGTACTTTAAAACCTCAACCACGATGTTTATGAACATAGGGGCGTCACCGTGTTTTTTTTTTAATATGCTTGCAATGCCGGTGTGATGTACCTATTTAATTTTTGGTTGAGTTTTACGTTTAATATAATTATTTGATTTATTTTTGGTTATAATTCATTTTGTTTTGAAAACTTTTGAAACCTTTTTAATAAGATTTCCATTTCCTTAAGTATTATTGTTGTATGACAATTTGTAATAGTATTATTGTATCATGTATTAATTTGAATAAAGCATTATACTATCGCAACATGTTTTTAATTAAATATTCAGAACATTCTTATCCAATGAAACTAGTCTAGTATGTATTTATTTTTTATTTCATCGACAAAACTAGTGTAGTGACAGTGATTTACATTTTACAAAACGATGATAGGCAGGTCATCAAACTAGAACAGCTTACAACACTCTTGAAGAACCACTTGCATACATTTCTAAAGTTTGTGGTGCGATTTTTCAAACGCAGAGTCAACGTTTTTTGTATGCAAAAAACATTAGATTAGGTGACCCTGCGTTTTAAAAATGGCACTTCTGGGATCGTTGATTTCCTACATATATTCATAAATTCTACAGCAGCATTCCACCAGAATTATTGTCGGTAACGCATGATGCTCTTTTTTAAATATCTACTAATAGTATGTACTGAAAAGGCAAATTTTTGTATGATTATTCCAAATCAAGACTTAAGAGTAGTACTAGACATGTTGTTAAAGTAGCCTGCAACAACCACTTTAAGCAGCAAAAGTTCAAACTTCCGTGGAATGCTCCTTAGAAAGTCAACCAAGAAAGTTTTAAGGTATAATAAAAATATAGACGAGTCTAAGTTAAATCGATCATCCAGTTTCTCTATAATTATCTTTAAATAGGAGTAAAATTAAATCCTGGGGCTCATATCTAAAGGTCGCGGACTATTATATATACCACTATGATACCATTTATGATGTAACACTGAATCTACCCAAGGATTTTAGAAAAATCGAGGCGTGGCGGAGGCACATAATGGTGCAATCCTTACGTTAACATCTTGTCCTCCCCGCTCGCCCTTCATTCCTCAGGCAGGGACTAAAATTAACGGTCCTATTAATATTACTTAAATAATCTTTTTTTTTTAATATTTCATGGCTATTGGTCTTTGAGCCGTATTAAGCTCGACACGTTCTAGTTAGCGAGTACTATACATAAATTATTATATATAACATATTATAGTTTATAGAATACATACAAGCCTTTACTAGATACTTATGTACATAAGTACGATTATATTTTTAATATACATTTCTCTCATTTCATTTGACAAGAAAACTTTTTGTTATATTATTATACTTCGCCAGGGATCCTTTCTTAAACTAGAAAAATAATACGGTTCAATCAAGAGGTTTTTCAAAATTCAGACTCTGCTACATCTTAACAATATAGCTACTGCAACATCTGTAGCTGGCTGAACACAGTTTAAATAAGTTGAATAAATACAGAAATAAAGATTTACTTAAAAAGTGAACACATTAAATTTCGTATCTTAATTTTTTTAAAGCAAGACCGCTTCTTGTAACGAGCGATTGGACGGCATTAAACCAGATTTTCATCTCACTTTTAATTTAACTGCTTTTTTAATACAGCCGTCAAAGATCCAGTAGATCGTTTACAATCATGTTATTTTACGCTACCTTCTGTAAGGCAGGAGTTAACAAATATATAAAAAATAAAGAAAAAATTATCTACACTAATATTATAAAGAGGAAAGATTTGTTTGTTTGATTGTATTGAATAGGCTCCGAAACTACTGGATCGATTTTAAAAATTCTTTCACTGTTGGATAGGTATGTTATCCCTGAGTGACATAGGCTATGTATGTACCACGGGCGAAGCCGGGATGGACTGCTAGTAAAAGATAAGTTGCACTTACTTCAAAGGAAGTCACAAAAAATATTATTGTAAAGCTGTTTAAATATTTTATTTGATCTAGAATTTTTCTATTTAATTTGTTATCCTCTTCTGACTCCCTGTATTTATACTTGTTTACATTTAATAAATTAAATTTAAAAATAATAAAAAAGGTGGACTTAGAAATTACAACGATTATAATCGAATGACTAGTTTTTAGATCAATGAAGCACCCACTTAGTCTAATCAAGTAATCACATTACAAAAAAGTGTTTCACACAAAATACAGAAGTGTACAACAAACATTAAGTGCTAAATGTGTTAACTAAGTGACAATAACTAAACATTCCCTATTCATGTATTTTGAAAACATGCACAAGAATACCTATACTCCATTTGGGTAGGTATTTAAATAAATGTAAACAACCTTGACATGTCTTTTTATTGACGTATACACTTTATAAATCAATAATTTTGCTAATTACAAAGTATGTCATAAATTATAAATTACATATTTTCTTTGTAATTTGTATTGTAGTGTATATTTCAATAAAAAGACATGTCAAGATTGTTTACATTTGTTTAAATACCTAACCAAATGGAGTATAGGTAATAAAAATATATTATTTTACTTTAAAAAATCATTTCCTTAGAAACACGGATACGTGAATTGAAGGAATGTTGTTTGGAATGATATGAAGGAATGTTAAACGATTCACATTATGGTTCGTTCGCCGTAATAAGTACAGCACCAGTAATGATTTGAGTGTAATTCTCGAAATCGGGTCGCTATCGAGCCAGAGAAAACTCATATATTTTAGTGGTGTGATATGGTTCCACCTTTACTCTCTAGGCACCACAAAGGCTCTGAATCACGCACATTACTAGAACATACGGCGAGTGACCTTGTTTAGCGATTATTGATTATGTAACTCATATATCCATTACTTATGCAAACTGCTTGACTCCAATAAAAAATGGAACCTTCTTCCATCTGTATGTTCAATGCTTTTGGTATAAAACATGCTTAACATGATAAATAACAACATCTACAACATAAGTACAATACACTTTTAAATTATTAAAAAAATCATAATTTATTTTTGGATAAATTTTATGAACTTACTTATTGCACACACCAAATTAAAAATTATACATATTAGATTATAATTATGTACACATTAAAATAAAATTTTGAAAATTATAAAGGCATATTCAGGTGTATGTATACTAGAGATCAATATTCAATCACATTAATTAAGATCACATATACAATTAAGTATGTTTCACTCCAACGGAATGTATACAATATAACAATAATGAACCATTCTAAAACAACTAAAAGGCTTATAAAGTGCGCGACATCTGCAGAGTGTAAATTTGGCCGTTATTTCTTGCAAAACTGTTTATATAGTCATCTCATCATTATATCAACTTTTCTGCCGCATGCTATTCAGTATAAAGGTTAGGCTACACCTGTCAGCATCCGGCCGTGCTATATCGCTCTAACGCTCTCTCTCGCTTTGGCAAACTACGGTTCTTAGTGACAGAAAGAGAGAGACAGAAGATAGGATAGCAGCATCCAAAGTGCTGTCCAGTGCTGACAGGTGAAGCCCAAGTCCAAACCTTTAATTTAAAAAGATCTTTAACGTCGCAAAAATATCAAACAAATTATTTACATCTTTTTGCATGAAGCACATACATCAAGTTTCTGTAAGTTTATCTGGGATCTGCCTGCACTCTGTGATGTCACAAATTGTTAAAGTCTCAAATGTATAACAGCTAGTGGGTGTAAAAGACTTTTAAAAACCATTAAGTGCCAATTAAGTTTTAAGAAATATAAACAAATTAGTATTAGTAAAAGGCCATATAATTTACACATTAAGAATATGACAAAAGACTATCATTTTCTTTTTTTTTTTTGGGTTCCATACTTTATACTAATGCTTAGTGATATTTTTAAGTACATTTGTACCAATGTATTTTTTACTCCACTGGGCCAGGAGGGTTTTTTTCACAAGTAAATGTGACCCATCTGCTGGTCAGAGTCCCTTAACCATCTACACCACTAGAAATATTTAAAATATAATCTTCAATACATTCAACCCTTATAAGGTACATGTTCTACCCTTATTCATTTACATAATAACGTTACATTATGTATACTATTAATCTCAGAATATTCTCATGTGTAAGATATCTGGCCAACTACTGTATTTAGTTGTTCAAACCTCCGTTGTATGCATAATCCGCTTTATTATGCATGACGAGATGGTTGTCCACAAAGTAAAAGCTGTCCGAGCAAGTCTCAAAAGGAGCTGCTATCATCTCATCAACTGAAAAAAGAATAACAGAAAATTATTAATACTGTCAGTAATTTGCCGTTTCGCAGAGTAGAATAGGACCACTCCAACTTTTCCTGTGGATGTCGTAGAAGGCGACTTATGAATTACACAATTAGCTAAACAAAGCTAAGAAACATCAATGAGGCCTCTCCGACCTATCTGACCAGTGTGGAGAGTGTAGGCCAAATCCTCTGGCTGCTCTTGCTATAGCTCTGGTAGTACAGACAGGGTCGTGCTCCTGCAGTGGAGACTAAAAAAGACCTGATATGATGATGATAATGACTGACTGTAAGTGAATATCATATTTTTGAAATTGTTGTGCAAAACAAACATACGTCTGTTATCAAAGGATGACAGCTAGCACCATAGACTTAATATGCCTTTCAAAACACAGGAGACCAAAATATTTTATGTCTAGTCATCAATCCAATTATGTGGGCTACACACAAATCTGTCTATATGTTTTTTACTTTATATATTAATAATTAATGGTTGGCAATAGACATATATATTAAAAGGCATTTATTAGCTCAGCCGGAGTAAACATTACTAGAGCTTACGCTTGATAAACATCCTGTGGGTGTGACCAGCACTTAGATTGAAGAACAATTCAGTCGTTTTTGGAGACAATGATGTCAAGTATTGAGCCAGATGGAAACACACAGTGAAAATGTGACATTGCATAATTGGTAATGAACAATGTTAATGTGATTTTAGTGGTCAAAGTACATAACACATAAAACAAGTGAAATTACCTAGATCAGAAGGCAGTGCAGGAAATTCATATATGTGTTCGCATGTGTTTCTAGAAAATGGAATGCAGAATCCAAACTCAAAGTCAAATGTTTTGAGCAAGGTGTCCCGAAAGAAATGCTTCTCAATCATTCTGAAATGGTTCACTGGCCGAGATCCCACTGTGAACTCCACACTGAAACAATTTTACATTAATAGATTTTGATTGTACCAGTCTTTAAACCCCAATGAAAAAGAAGAAGAAAGTTTTATGTGTCTGTCTATCATCTGTGGCACCATAATGCCACAGATGATAGACAGACACATAAGACCGAATGGGCCGAATGCACGAATTGATGAGGTTATTTTGAAAGCTGATTTGACCAAGATGGTTCTTAGGTATGTTAGATGGAAATTGGTTTAGCAGTTAAAAGTTATGAGAGGTAAACACTTCAAAGTCAAGGGGTTTTAATTTTACTGGAAAATAAACTTGGGAGGTTTATGTTATTTTCTTTCAAGTATTTGATGTAAACTTAGTCTTCATCTCAAAACAGCTTTGGAGCCAATGGTGCCCGCTCCATGTCTTTCTTTTACTAAACTGACATGCATTTCAAAAGTCACCTACGGATTTTCAAGACCATGCAAAGTTGAATAGAAAATCCCAAAATCATATAATTTGGTTGTGGTTTTACTAAAACCTTAAATTTTGAAACAATTTTTTTACATATCAAAATATCTATACATACATACATAATGTCATGCCTGTTTCCTGTTTCTATATGGGATATACCTAACTTATTTTATCTATCTTATCCTTACTTTCTTACTATCCTACAAATGCTTACAAATATATTGATGTGAAAGTAATTTTATATATATAATTTGTCGGGCGACTTTGCTACTCTTAGTCGCGGGTTTGTAACACTAACTGTGACATGACTCATGATTTGTTCATATATGACTCATGCCGCATGAGTCATACATACAAGAGTACTAAACACGAGACCTAGGGAAGACCAAAACTAACAAACAGAAAGAGCATACGAGTCCGAAATTAACAAATAGAAATGAAAAAAGAAAAATCTTTATTTGGAGCATATACATTGTCCTTTTTTATTAAGTACAAATGTTTTAGGGGGTGATTCAATCCATCATATGGAGCAGCTTTTCCCAATAAATGTATATCGAAATACGAAAAGAAAATTTTAATTTTTCATAGTAATGACATCACGTGACTACTTCAATTTGTATGAAAACCGAAAAAATATTTTTCGTATTTCGATATACATTTGTTGGGAGAAGTTGTTCAAAATGATGGACTGAATCACCCCTTAAAGTGTTTGTACTTAGTAAAAAAGGATATTGTATACAATAACAAAAAGTACAGAACATCATATATAATTAACAAAATATGCCACCAAAATGGTTTCTCTCAGCTTTTGTGTCAAGGCTTTTCGGAGCCAAGACGCTGATTTTCAGAGCAATTGTTGTTCTTTATTTACGGACAACAAAGTTGTTAAGTGAAGAAATGGAGACGTAAAGTTTAAAGGCGTCCGTTGAAGGAACAGTTCTTGAAAAGATACGCTTCAGTCTGAGCTGACCCTAATAGGGGTTTGGAAGCCCCTAAAACGAGGAACTTAAAGTAGCGCTTGTGAAAACGATTATGTATCTACCTTATGTTATCAATTGCAATAAGTACACGCCCTCTGCATATAATATGTATTTTGAATTCTCTATTAAGGGGCCATTCGCATATTACCTACGTCATCATAAATATCTACGTTTTAATCGTTTTTACGACTCCCATGCTGGTCTGGGAGAAATTAAAAAACTTAGAATGTACCAGCTGCTTCTCTTCCCACGCAGATCGTAAAAGCCGATCGAGGGAATGGGCAAAAATGCGAATCATGTTAACAGGCGATGCGGCTAGCAACCCATCACTGTATTGATTGCTTTTCCATCTTCTCGCCCACCATGACGCTAAAAGTGGCTTTTGGGTCTTGCGGCCCTGGGCTCTGCATAGAACCGCAAGACCCAAAATGCTCTGTCTGCCCCATTAGGGATAAAGACGTGATAGTATGTATGTATGTATGTGAAAGTAACTCTGTCTGCCTGTCTGTTGCCTCTTCAGGCTTAACTACTGAACCAATTTACATAAAATTTGTTATGAATATTGTTTGAGACCCTGAGGAGGACAAAGAATAGTTTTTATCCCAAAAATGATGGGGGAGTATAAATTTGTATGGGGACTCTTTTGTTAAACAAAAGTAGAATTTATTGCAAAATACTTAATAACCTTAACGAAGTCGCGGGTAAAATCTAGCAGTAGTATAAATAGTACTTACGTGGCCCCAACAGTCTTCAATTTTAAAAATTGAGGAGTAAACTGATATCGGACGAATCTACCCGCGTTGGGGTCGAGCGGCTCGTCTGGAGCATCCTCGGCGCCTTCATTGTCCACTCCGAAATCCGTTGGGGGCTTCGCTATCTCAAACAAAACTGTCCCAGTCTCCAAATCTCTTATTTTAAACCGTGTAAAATCTATGTCGTATACATTAGCCTCTGGACTGCAGAGATATGTGTCAGTAATCCTGTCCAGGCGCAAAACATCTTCAGGTGTTATTTCACTGGCGATTAGATCCTCTTTATTGGAATCAAGAAGGGATATTGATTCGCACTTCTTCCCGACCAAACTCATTTTCAATCAATAATAAATACAATGGCAGCTAATGTAAGATATATATAATCACAAAAATATAGGCACGACTGAACTTGAAAGCATTAAAATGCATCACATATATCAATTCATTTTTACTATTTTGATTTATTATTAAAACAAATAGGTAGCAATCAATGGTTTCAATTAAATGTCAATTTGTTGTCTTTATGTTGGCCATATATCACAATCAGTGTTGCCAACCTTACTTAGGCAAAAAGCAGCATATCCAACTTGAAAAAACAGCAGAAAACAGTAAAATAGTAATATAAAAACATTGAATCTACTGTCTCCGAAACCTTTCGAAATATTGTTAGTTTTGCATTAATACAATAAAAAACAAGTAGGAAATCAAGAGTATTTATTGTTGTTAAAAATATTCTTACAATAAAATATTAATTATTTTCAATTTCTATATCTTCGACATTTTCGACCTCATTTTTTTTTGTTAAAATCATACATGTTTTTATTAAATTTTTTCATGTGCTTTTCAGTTGAATCAAATAAATAACATTCCTTAATTTCTGATTTTGTATGCAACGTGCCTTTTATGGTTGTCGTAGACATTTTATTTCTTAATTTAGTTTTAAAAAAAAGACTAGTTTTAAGAAATAAAAAACAATAAACAGCTATCTTTTTTACACTTATTAAACTATCCTGTTTTACTACGAGTAAAAAGCATTGTCTATGAGCATGGGGAATACCCAAGATCGTTGTTCCATAATGTATGGAAATCCCCTAAGTAAAAGCGCGCGACACGTGCAAAAATCATCTTTATTAGTTTGACTTAAAGACTATTTTCGTTTGTAATTTTTTTCTTGGGATCCAATAGATACCGAAAAACAGTAGAAATTTGTATTAAAACAGAAAACAAGGATGCCACTGCAAAAACAGTAAATATCCTGTTAAAACAGTAGGGTTGGCAACACTGATCACAATGTCATCATTGACCTCTGACAGCCAAACAAACGTCAAACTAATTAAAGATTGCCATATTGTAACGAATGGATTCCCATACTTTCGTACGTTTTGTCTCTTTATTTCCCATTTTACCAATCCAAAGTAAAATAGGAAAGGAAATTACAATCCTATGGAATAGTGCCTTTATTTAATATACATCATGAATGTGATTCGAACCTGGGGTCTCTCAATTCACAGCCCAACGCCAAGAGCATTAGGTTAATCTTTTTCTGGCGTAAGTAACGTAAGTGATGAAATTACCCTTTAGATGAAATTAATGTCATAGAATAGAGTTGATGTTTAAAAGAAAATCGTTTGTCAAGTCTTTGTGTTCTCACTACTCTTGCTTGTAGTATGTAGAATTTATAGTTAAATATAGCCTAATATTTCAGGCAACAATCTCTCATTCATATCAATCTTTTTAGTTTAAATTCGTCGACATTGTCATTCGAGTTACGCGACAATACTTACAGAAACTGTACATTACTTTGTTCCTTTAATACATGGTAAAGTATTAATAAGTTTATAGCAACACTAAACGAAATCTACCAACCAAAAGAAAAAAAATGTAATTTTTTAAAGCTCTAGTTTTGGCTCTGGTTGTTTGCTTTTTTACCCGATAACCCGACTGCGTTAATCTTTTTTTTACCAAAGATTTTCATTTCTCTTTTTCTCTTCTTTCTTCTTCCACTTATTGCTTTGCTGTTCAGCAACAAAGCCAACAACAGACTAATGATATTACAACTGCATTGCAGTCCACTCCACCTACCTCCACGCAAAATTATTTCTCAAATAAATTATTTTAAAACTTTGAACATACAAACGCGACCATTATTGTTGACGTAATATCCGTTGCGTCATGGAACGAGCATGCGCCTTGTCATATTCAGTGGCTGGTCATAGATAAAAATTACAATATCTGCCAATAATCGGGCCATAGCTCAAGTCTTGTTCTGTGATAAGTCTAATTTTACGGTGTTAGTGGACTGTCTGATGTGCATTTAAGTGAAATAAAATAATATTACAAAATGCAGATCAAAGAATAGTAAGTAAATTTGCTAAGGTTATATATTGAGTTATGGATATAAATCGATTTTTGCCATGTACTCTGTAGTTTTTTGCCACAGGCCTTTCCAAACTCATTCTTATCTTGGGATTATTTGTCGTCTGCGTTGTTGATTGTTATCTTGTAATTAACAATAACGTAGTAGTTAAGTGATGATCTGCCGAACTGTTTCAATTGCTGACACTGACAGGTCTCCAGGTCAAGGTTCCCCAGTGGGCCATTTCAGGACTACAATGCATATTTGAGAAGAATGGTGAACATATGTTAAATGTTTGCGTATGCTCATTGAGTGTTTTCCTTCTTTACAGTCGTGTTACTCTTCCCCTCACAGTAGAAGAGGTAAGACAATTTTTATATTATTACAGGTACATAAAGTACCAATTCAGTAATATTCTATCCTTATAACAAACAGTGTTTGTGTCATCATATCTCAACACTACTCATTGAGTAATTTTCTGTCTTGGTTTCTTTTCTCAAAATTGCATGTTAGTAACAGAATTTGTCTTTAGAGGGATACTTACATGAATATTTTGGGGTCCTGTGCTGCACCTATTCAAAATATTTTTCTGTAAGGAAATGGAGATATTGTTTAAAAATTTGTCTCAGATAACACTTCATACTATATTATGAAATTTTATGAAATACAGTTTAAAGTGAGAATGTGAAGCTTTTCTTATTATTTTGTCAAAAACTGCTACTTTTGGCAATAGTTCATAAAATAGTTTGAAGGGTTATCTATAGCCGCATGAGACAAAATTTTGGTTCCTCCATTTGCTTTCAAATAATTTATTTCAAGTGGACTGCACTGGACACTAAAATTCATGAATCCCCATAAAACTTTCCTTTGCAACCAGATTTCTTTAAATGATTTATTTTTAAGTATTCTACCTAGGTAGGATTTGTCTGGAGTTGATCCACTATAAAGTAAAAAACCATTTCTAAGTAAAGTATGACATTTCCAAATTGTATTATAAATGCAAAAATTTGTATGTTTGTTTATTCACAGCAAAATGGCTCTATGGATTGCATCTAAATTTATATGTGGATAGCTTATTACATTTCATGTAAAACATATCATGCCTATGTAGTTAATTTTTTTAACCCTGTGGGTCTACAGGGTTAAAAAAATTAACTACATGGGCAATGCTAGAGGGATCTGCTAGTTTTTACCTTCAGCGTTAAGTCTGTTGATTGTATATTGTGGAACAATAATTATTTTATAAATAAATAAATTTTGTGATTGCTGATCTCACAAATTTTACAATATTTTTTTTGGCAAGGAATAAATGTATTAACAATTAATACAAATAAGTATACTAGATTTCTTTTATGCAGCAATATTAATTCAAGGAACTTCAATCAATTCAATTTAAAAATTGTTTGCTCAGATCTGCAAGAATCAAAATGCCATAATTTTCATGATATTTGACTATAGGTAGACACAATTAAAATAGCTAAGTAACTATGTCTATAGAGCTGTAAGTGTTTATCTTTAAATTGTAACTAGAATGTACTAAGTTAATTTTCTTTTTTACAGTACCAAGTGGCTCAGTTGTACTGTGTAGCTGAGGTATCAAAAAATGAGACAGGTGGTGGCGAAGGCATAGAAGTCATAAAGAATGAGCCATTCAAAGACTTCCCCCTACTCGGTAAGTCCATTTTCATTTATAAAAATTACAGTGAAGAATGATTTTTGTGTCATAATATTCTCTGTTAAGAAAAGTTTAGCCGATTCTGTCACTAGAAACTTCCTAATTTCGTTGGCCATTTAGCTATAAATGGACCTGATGTGTCATATGGAATTGCTGAAAGTGTTTATCAAGCTCTATCATCTATTACCTACTATATCTCTCTCCATTATAATAACAAGCAGGGTGCCAATCTGTAGTGCAATATAAACTTTATCAGGTCTTATCAATGGTGCCATGCTGCAGGGTCTCATTAAATTTACGACATTCTTATGAGTTAGAAGTGTAAAACTACTTATTAGTTTTTTATTGAAGATTAATTTATTGCTAACGTTAAATCCCTCTACCAGACATTCATATCATATTTATGATATTAGATATTGCTATAAAGTATGCACAAATCATAAAAAATAAATACATGCTGGTTGCCACCTGGCATTGTAATATTTATGAGTTTGTTTATATTTATTTATTTGTTTTATATTTTACTTTTTATAGATAGATTGATGTATCATACTAAAACCTAGAAAAATAATTATTCATTAAATATAAACAGATATTAAAGTAAGTTTTTAACTTTTTATGGAATATCATATAATGTGAACTTTAATACTTACCTGAAAAGGTTATGGTAGAAATATGTAAGTCTTACAAATTCCTACCATAACCTTTTCAATGCGTTCATTGTCTGTCTATCTTCTGCTTTAATTTTTTATAAAACAATGGCATCCATTGGATTTTCTTTTCTACAAATACAGGCTGACTGGTAAATCACGCGTCATATTTAATGACATTATAAATCATGATCTCATGTAACGTCAAAAAATATAAAACCAACAAAATTCTTATTAATTATAAAGAAAAATTTAATCAAATTAGCTCGCAAAGTCTCGCCTCGCGCTCGTTACCTTCCTATAATGTTACTACCTCTCCGCTCGTAGCTCCTTGTCAACCGCTGTCATCGCGCGTAGCGCGAGTGTCAACACTTGTTTTTATTGGATAATTTGGTTAACTTTTAAGCACCTATTTTATATAGATATTTGGAACGAGAAGCGATTACCGAGTCACCCCTTTCAATAAGCAGGTGATTTACCAGTCAACCTGTATATTAAAAGTCGCGATAATAAAATCCACCCTGCGAATATTGCCAAACGCGTGGTTTTTGATTGTATGTAAATTAGAAGAGATTCTGAGCATTACTAGCCGTTGCAATTTATAACATCACGTTGCGACTAATAGGAGTGAAGAAACAGTCGAAAATGTGGCAAAAACGAGGAAAATTATTCATCTTTGAGGGCTTCCGTTGCGTGCGCTGCGAAAACCGTTCGAGATACCCAAAAAATGTGTATGAAAGAATTATTCCTCTTTAAAATATCTAAAAAAATGTCCGCGACAGTATATGTCTATCTTTTAAGATTAACTCACAATAACCGTTTTTATGATAATCAAATTTGGTCGAAATTAATGCATTATTACAAATTATTTGTTACAGTTGTATCAACATAATAATATTAATCTCCCAAATAAATGTGTTATTGATAAGAGTATGTAACTAAATCGTCGAAAATCGTCGTGGGTAACAGATATAGGTAATCTATATATACAAAAGGAGAAGCTGACTGAGTGACTGACATATCAACGCAGGACCTAAATTATAAGGGTTAGAAACTTGAAATTTTGCACAGGGGTTCCTTTTATAACGCAGGGGAGCACTAAGAATGGATTTTTAGAAATTCATTCCCTAAAAAAACGGGTAAAACGGGGGTGCAAAGTTAGTATGAAACTTTGCCGTTTTTGAAGTTACTCCAATAAAATTCAGCATGAAGGTTCTTTACTAAAAGGCATGAAACATCAAAAAAAATTGTTTTTCATAATTTGTCCCTAAGGGGGTTAAACAGGGGTGCAAAGTTAGTATGAAACTGCCCTTTTTGAAGTTATTCGAATGAAATTCAGCATGAAGGTTCTTTACTGAAAGGCATGAAACATGACTAAAATATTTTTTTTATAATTCATCCCTTTAGGGGTTAAACGGGGGTGCAAAGTTAGTATGAAACTTTGCCGTTTTTGAAGTTATTCGAATGAAATTTAGCATGAAGGTTCTTTATTAAAAGGCAAGAAACTCGAGAAAATTCTTTTTTTTTAATCATCCCTTAAGGGGGTAAAACGGGGATGCAAAGTTAAAATGAAACTTTCCGTTTTTTAAGTTATTCAATTAAAATTCAATATTAAGGTGTTTCATTGAAAGTGTAAAATATTTTTAAAATATAATCTCTAGAGGGATGAAATGGAGTGACCTATTACCTAGGCCATGCTGAAGCATTCCGAAGCTCTCTCTCTCGCTCTAGCAAACGATGGAAACTTAAACGGGGACGGGGACGGGGATTGGTGACTGATTGACATATCAACGCACAGCCCAAACCACAGGGTCAGCAATTAAAAATCCTATAAGAACCATTTTCGACTTCTACGCGGACGAAGTCGCGGGTTACAGCTAGTTAGAAATATTTTACATAGACAGTTCGTGTTGACTCCATATCGACAAAACCCTTGCCAATGCCCATAAGAGTTAAATCATTTTAGGGTACCGTACCTAAAGGGTAAGACGGGACGGGACTCTATTACTAAGACACCGTCTTTCTGTCTGACTGTCTGTCAATAAACTAGTTGACAGACAGACTAGACGTTGAAATTTTCACAGATGATGTATTTCTGTTGACGCTATAACAAAAAAATACTAAAAACAGAATAAAATAAATATTTAAGTGGGGCTCCCACGCAACAAACGTAATTTTTTATAGATATTGGTGTGGGACCCATCGTACATGAGTCCGACTCGCACTTGTCAGGTTATTTAATGTTAAATATTGGATAAAAAAAGCACATCGGTATAATTAAATTACTATGCATTATTAGTTCTGCAGTAGTTTCATAATTCATAATCAATAAACAAAACTATATTGTTTAATACTAGTATTAACAAATAGAAAACTTAATATACTTCGCCCTTTAATAAATGAATTAGTGTAATGGAAAGCGTTACTACATATTTATTGTATCGCAGAAATTTCTGTTAAAATATAGGTATAATTAGCTTGTCAACTAAGAAATATAAAAGTGTTAAAAGTGACTTTAATCGAAAATATAGACAATTTTAAGAAAGTAATTTGAATTAAAAAATTCTACGTGTCATCAGGATTTTTTTATATAATTTTAAACAAAACACCGGAAGTGACGACACACTGCAATCGAAGTTTAAATTTAGCGCTAAAAAAACAATGACATATGTCAACTGTCAATGTCTACTGTTTAAATTACCGTCGTTAAGTTGGTTGTTGTCAAGTTGTTGTGTTGGTAGATGACAGTGACAGTGACATATAATACAGTGGTATCATTTTTAAAACGTGGAGTCACTAAACCAACGGTTTTTGTATGGAAAAACCAGTCATTTAGGTAACATCGCGTTTCAAAAATGGCACTTCAGTACAGTGATCAAAGTGGAAATTGCCAACTTTACTCAAAAAATCTTCATCGTGACATCACTTCCTCAAATAAGGTTGACCTTGCTTGTAAATAAAGGTCAATAGGTTTTTTGCAAATATCTAAATAAGTAAGACCTTATTTTAAAATCTGATTTGAGAAAGCTTTTCCTAGAGGCTATTCCTCGAAACGGACTGCGAATCAGATCTTTTTGAAAATTACTTGACAAGCCAATTTCAACGTAGGCGTCGCGTCGCAGAGATTGATTGACAAGCATAGTCCTTGATGCGACCGGAGAAGGACGTAACAGTTCTTTCCCCTAAGTATTGCAAAACATCTAGTTTTAGTAAATCTATGTATATAAAGGGTAATGACAAATTATATAAGGAAAAAAAAAAAACATAATTCTGAATAACTTTCACGTAATAACTGAATCGACAAAAAGATCCAATCGATCTTTTTAAAAATGTCTTGAACATCCCAATTTCTTTTGCCTGTTGCTAAAAGAAGACTGAGGGATTTCTAGATTGTCGTCAATTTTCGTCTGTTTATAAATTTCCTCAGATTGGAGGACATAGTAATTTCGTCGGACCGTATTATGAGGATTCATATTTGTACTTATGTACAGTCAGCATCAGAGATATCTGACCCCTCCTCTATCTATATCTTAAATTTTCTCTTAGACTGAAAATAATAATGAAAATTTATATTCAAAAAGACTTCATTAAAATCTCCCTGAATACAAATTATCATGTTAATATTATTTTTGGTTTAAAAAATTTAGAATTTAGATAGAGGAGGGTTCAGGTATCTCTGATGCCGACCGTACATTTTTTTTGCTAACTTTGACGTATTTTTTAGTTGGTAAGGCGGACGAAGAAGATTGTGGTGTTTGCTCGTCGTGCAACCGCGGTATTTTTTATTTTGATTTTATTTTGCTTTCTTTTAGTTTATGGATTTTATACCTATAAGTTCACATTAGTTTGATCGTTATTCACCTTAAAACCCGTACTTGATTTGTTTTTTATATTTCATAATAATTTTAGTTTCAAATGAGTAGAATTTGAATTTTTAGAATGTTAAATTACACATCATAGTTATAGGTCGTAGGACTGTATGTTTTACTTTTAAAATAACTTTGTTAAATCTCGATATGTAAAAGCAATTCGACATCGGTTGTTATATAAATAAATTATTTTGCATAATTATTAACTGACAATTGCCAAGTCAATGTTAGAAAATTTAATAAAATTGCATTTACAAAGTAGTCGTAATAAATCAATTATAAGAAACTTAAAAAAAAACTTCTTTATTATTCGCAACATAGCATTTCTGAAATCACAATACACAACTTTGACGTCAGAAAATATAAATACATTCGCATATGAAAAATTTGTGTATGTATTAGGTATAGACGTATTAGAGGTACATCTAGCATACATTTTCAGGGGCGTATTCTAATGTGAATATGAGACAACTCAATGTAGAATGTACATAACGTCAAGAATATATTTTTTGGATAGGTTAATTATTATTCATCAAAACTTTATTCATCCAAATATGATATTTTAAAAATCATAATATTTTTAGTTGAGTTTCTCCCATACCATGATTTATAATTGCAGGCTATTTAAAATACCTAGTTATATGTAGAGGGACCAACAACGAATCTTGTAAGGATTATTTTTATAGGAATCTAGAAATATTCTATTGTCATGTAGCAGTGCTATATGTTAGTAGGTCCTATGGCAGGCTGGCTGCTGTACCTGACGTCACAGTTTGTACAGTTGTGTTTGTTTGTTTAGGTGTGGCGAGTGACGGAACTCAGTCTGGTTGTACCACAGTTACGCTAGTCCTACATTAATAATGAATTGCTTCGCTTTTTGTGACCTTCATTCTGGGTCAACAAGAGGCAACCTACTCATTAAAGTTGCAATGTAATTATGATATCTGGCCTTATATCTTTTATCTGTTATTTAGACGCCAAATTTCTTACGTGTTTTTTCTTATCCTAAAGGTTGACAGGGAGAGAAAGCTTTAGCATTAAGTACTCCTATTGTAGCTTTTGGCTCAATAAAGAAATACTTTGACTAAGTAGCAGTTGTACAAGGTTTTGTCCACTTGTCTTTTGAGATCTTATTTGGCTCTAAAACAAGATTGGTTTTTACAAAAAAATACTATATTATCTACAACTTTGTCGGCCGCAGTAGTTCCATGGGATAATTTTGGATGAAACTTGTTAGAATGAACCATAATTTCACATCATTTCTCCTAAGAATCAGCCTGTGGCGTCGAGTACGAATTAGTACTATTAACATGCCATTAAATCATATACTACCTTTAAGAGTTTTACGAACAAAACGCATGTTAGTGCCCTTAGCGTAAATTTGAATCAAATATGTAAAACGCGTGGGGATTATGTCTTATGTATTTAATACAATCCTTATCTAAATAACGTGTGTGAGGGGCGGAATTGGGTATCACTATGCAAAGAGTATAGTATTTTTTTTTACCATTTTTATCATTTGTTATACTACTTCAGTCTGAAATTTAGGTACTTAAATACTAAATGGAAGTTTTTCGGCACGTAATTTTTCAGGGGAGTTATTTTTATAGCCATAGTTACAAAATTTCCGATTCCTTTGTAGGCGGACTTAATTTCATTAAAATCGGCCAAATGCGTGTCGGGCCTCGCGCAGCTTAGGATTCCGTAATTGAGAATGGCGACTGACTTCACAGGGCGAAAACAGTCAAAAATCTAATTTTTGATTGAATTTGTATGAAATTTTACTCGTCCTATAACACTTTAATTAGTAAATCCTGTGTGAATTTTTTCACGTATTCATACAACCGTTTAGTAGATTAACTTTATCCATAAAACCAAATATTTCACAAACGGATCCCTCAATCGGAAAATGTTTGTGAATATTATTCACTCTTACAATATTTTTAAAAGCCCAAACACAAGATGGGTTAATCGAAAAAAATATTGCTGCCTAAATCACAATTTCGCCACTATTAATTACCGTTGAAACCTACCTTGCCATCGACTGTACAAGTAAATTATTAAATTACTACTTTTAAAAATACTCATAACATTTTTCAGTTACTAATTTAATAATGACTTTTTAGTTTCATTTTTTCAGTTGTATTCGTTATATTTAAAGCCCTTAGATATTGATAATTTACTTTTGAAATATTCAATTAAGTAGTATTATAAAACTATCACGCTTGTATTCAATTCAGACCGTTCCAAGAGGCGAGAGTCTGAAATGTAGACATGAAAACTGAGATAGACCATGCGGGTTATTTTTAGAACAATAGCGGCGGCACAAAGGGACCTTCGGAAAATACTTCTGCGAGGGTTAACTTTTTTACACGACTGTTTCACTGTATGCCTCGCTTTATAAATTTTCTTGTTCGGAAAGAGGTCAACTCCTTTATAAAGAACTACAAAATCTATGCATGGATAACTACATTACCTACCCAAGATGTGAATGGTTTGTGCCTATAGAGGAGGTGAACGTCGTGTCGTACAGCGAAGTAAAACAGCGGACGAAAGAAAGAGAAAAGAAGAAAATTCATACTCCACAGGCAACAGCATAGCTTTAAAATATAGATTATGCGCCTGTGATATTTAATGCAAGTATATAGTACTGTGGCCAGTGTGGCCTATAAGGCCAAAAAAAAAGAAGAAAACTGTCCGCAAGAAGTTTTATATCGATACTTTGACTCTTGCTTCTGTACTTTCGGCCTTAGTTGTCTCGTACTAGTTACTCGTAGTTGCAAGTTAAATTAAAGCACAACATTTTTATTTGCAAACCGTTAACTAAAATTAGGATATTCACACATTATCTCACGTGTTATGTGACGTTGAGCCATCGGACAATAATAATGACTGACACACAATCTATAGCAACAAATGATGTCACTATCCGGAAGGATCGCGTATGTACGTACAATTATGACGATACTATTTACAGATACACGCGTAAAGTAAACAATAGGAAACCTTAAGATTCCCCTTACCATAAACATTTTTATACAAACGTAGTCTTTTTTTTTAAATTACAAGTCAGATTTCGGTAAAATTTTGTAATTTCAAAGAAATTGCATTAAAAAAAATTGTCAATTGGATTGATATAGGTACAAAAATAACAAATACCTATAAGCTTACAACAATTTTGAGGCGCACAGATTTACAGACATGCACTGCCTGCGTCCACTTAGACAATCTTTCGGTAGTTTCCAAACTCAGGGAAATTACGCGCGCTTGTGCTAAAAACACCTATCAAATAGGATCTGAAATCAGAGTTGCCAGATGGCCGGAATGTCAAGAAATATCCTATAATTTGGTTGGAAAATTTGGCGTTAAAACTAGTATCTTTAATCTCATTTCCATTCTAAGAGTCTCCGTGTTAATATGACAGTTCCAATTTCCTTATTCCTTATTATCATCATTTCCTTTTAACCCTTCATATATCTAAATGGTTGTAAAAGTCACATGCGCTTCAGTCAATTGTTTACCTGTTGTTTTTAAACTATCGACAGGTTTTAAATACGAGCTTAATCGGTCTAATGGTTGCGTAGATATGAGTTTGTAAGAAGGGTTATAATTTGTTATTTCACAGTTCAGTGTGATTTACTAATAACTAGCTAAGAACACAAAAAACACGTACCGAAAATAAAATATTTACCGGGGAGTAATCACTCCTGTGTGTTAAGCTTGTGGTCACGTCCATGCTATTCCATTGATAGCCCATTGTGTACACATCCCATTGTAGTGGGCCCGTAGAGTATTGTGGAGCTCTAGACACTTAGAAGTTTCGATCCTTAGATTAATATTTTGTTGCAATATTACACATTAGAGATAGTTTATTATTCGTTATAGAATAATTATTTTTACAAATGTACTTTTCAATAATGTTGGCTGCATCAGTGCTAAACAATTAATTTGGATATTTTGTTCTAAACGTAAAAAAAAATGTCTTTGAGATTTGTATGACAATCATAACATAACTTATATTACTAAAACCTTCTAAAATTGACCTTAAAGCATTATACTTTATCACTCAGTATTACATAAATTTTAGGAGTTGAATAGAAACTCATCCAATTAAGACTGCCTTGGTATGTCCTGTAATGGATGAAATGTTAAACACGGTTTTTTATTCTATAGGTAGTGGTTCAGGAATGTTGTATGACATTATATCCATTGTCATAATATCAGCTGCAGCTCATACCAGAACTGCATTCTGACTATTGTGACAAACCATGCATGCTCCGTGCAAATACATGCCTTAGAATACAATATGTACTGTACAATACTAAATTGATTAGTTCAGTGTGGTTAGTCTCGAAAAAATAGATACGGTTACCACTGTCTGCCAAACTGATTTTGACACGACTGTTCACAGGAGTGAAAGGTTTTTGGGTTAAGACGAAGTGGTAGCAGAAGTGGCGACCTCATTTGAAATAAATTGTTTAAAACTAAATATGGTGATAATTAAAAATTTGATTTCTATCAATGTCTAAAAAGATCTTTAAACTATTTTATGAATAACTTTTGAAATTATTACTTATAGTGCTTTTGTCGAAAAACCGTTTTAAAACTAGACGGACTACCAATATTACTTTCAAAGGTCATTCATAAAATAGTTTAAAGATCTTTTTAGACATTGATACAAATCAAATTTTTAATTATCACCATATTTAGTTTTAAACAATTTATTTCAAACGAGGGCGCCACTTCTGATACCACTTCGTCTTTATGTATGTATGTGAGTTTCTTTAGGTCCGCCGTAAATTCGAAATGTCATCAGATTTGGATATTCGAAGCATCGTTCGTTATTTTTTGAAATTTAGGGGCAGTCGTGTTCTTTATTTTTTTCCCAATATATTGTCCATTGGGGCTATATCAATCTGTAGTAACGTTAGAGTATTAGTCCCGTCGTATTGTATTTATTTATTTATTGTTCATGAATATGTCATTGATTTATTAGTTCATATATAAAATATAACATGACTCAAACCACTACTTACGTTCTTCATAATCCTAGCTGAGAAGCTGAATTTAATTAGCATAAGTAAATAAGTAGGTATGGGTGAGAAATATTCAAATGTCCCAAAAAATCCAACATAGAACTACTTATTCAAAAAAGTATATAAATAAAGGCATTATTTTAATAATAAATCGTACATTATATTTTATATAGAGAATTGCAGTCTGCAGTGATGATGATAATTAATTACTAGCAATTAAAATGACATTTTAATTTAACACGCTTAGCTTTTTCCCTCGAAGCCTCATTTCCATACAATAAGATGAACAATTTCTGACTAATAAATAATATTAATAGAAGCATATAAGTATTAACTACTTAATATTACCTACTTAATATTAATTAAGTAACAAATAAAGATTATATTCTACAGTTTTGCCTTTGTGACTTCTTACTCGCTTTTTTCCTTGTAGTCTGCTCTAAATTATAATTTAATCCCTCCTTAACAAACACATAACTCTGGTCCCCACCATACCGTTATAACCTGTTTATTCCTTTATTTCAGATCTCACATATTATTTTTACGTTTCCTCTTTATCTTTAAAAAAAAAAACACTACTCTCTAAGCTCAGTGTGTAGCGTCCAACTTCATTACTTGACCAGCCATTTTTTTACACATTCAATACACAAATATTCTGGCAATAACTATACCAGCCAGTTCAAACGATTGATTTTAATTTCTTCACTATGAGGAAGTTTCCAGCAACTAAAATCCAATTCTTCATTCTAAATGTCAAAAAACATTTTCTATTGAATTTGTATGAAATAAAGACTATTGACGTCATAGTTTATTGGAGTCAAATAGCGCCCTTAATATCAGTTTTCCGCAATAATAAATCTTAAATCACGTTAACAAATTTAAATGATCAATGACAAGTGACATCACTTTGTGACGTTTTATTCTATTAACAGTACCAAATAATTTATTTTTAACCCAGGAAACTGCCTAATTGCGACGACCTTCAGTAGTATACATACATACATACTATCACGTCTTTATCCCTAATGGGGCAGACAGAGCATTTATTATCTGTTAGAGCAGACTACAAGGAAAAAAGCGAGGAAGAAGTCACAAAGGCAAAACTGTAGAATATAATCTTTATTTGTTACTTAATAAATATTAAGTAGGTAAGTAATATATTAAGTAGTATCCAGTCAATATACAACCCAAACTCTTTGTAGTTAGTAAGAACTTAGCGTATATAAAGAATAAATAAATAATAAAATATTTGTTTTATAAATATGTGAAAAATATATTAATTATTTTTGTTAACAGGTGGAAAATTTTCATCTGGTCAGTACACATATAAGATCTACCATTTGGCGTCGAAGGTGCCAGCCTTCATTCGGCTGCTGGCGCCCAAGGGCTCCCTCGAAGTGCACGAAGAGGCGTGGAACGCGTACCCTTACTGCAGAACAGTGCTCACGGTTAGTTATTAGAAAACTTAAATTAAAATGCCACGAATACATTTTTATACAGACCACGCTGCTCACTTTTATAATTGAACAATTATTAAACAAATAAATATTATATTATATATAATTGAGCTTGCCCCAGAGTAATTTAAAACTTGTGTTATGGACAGGGACCGGAAAACCCCTTTATTTGATTAAGTCTATCGATGGAGTAACTCTATCATAAGCTTACCCTTTGTTACAGTTAGCATATCGATTGACTTACCCTAACGTTATGGTAACTCCTTTGAATCAGTTAACTAATGGTAACTGGACTTACCAGTAACCTTAAAGTTCCGATTATACCTGTTAGCATTAAGTTGGTTACCCTTTCCCCCTCTTTGTTCTACAGTCTTGTCTACTACTTCCAAACTCATAGAAACAATGTAATATAAGTCTTATGTGAATGCAATTAGTATAATTATTAAATGGCTGTTTGGACATCTACAAAGCCTGCCTTCTTTTTCTAGCCCGATGCGTCGTCTCGCTAACCCTATAAACTTTTTGCACAAGCAGTTTTGTGTTGTATGCTATTCAAATAAAGATTAAATTGCTTGAGGCCGTATAAATAATATTGATAGGGTAAGCCTATCATAGGGTTTTGCGATATTAGTTAGTGCTTAGTTGAATTAACTGTATTGTATTAGTAAGCCTTTTGTCAGGGTAAGCAAATGATATGGTTAACAAATCATTAGGGTTTACGAAAACCAGTCGATCAAAAACCCGAACGAAAACCCTTCAAAAGGTAAGCGGTTCCGGTCCCTGGTTATGGAACACTAACACGATAAGTACTATATTTAATAACAAATACATATAAGATCACACCGAAACAGCCAACACCCATGACAGTTTGAAAAAAGCCATTTTCCAACTTTAATTATAACACTAACTATTATAACTACTCTCGGCTCACATTCCTGGCTTCACTGACATATTTTCAAATGATTTTTTTGCTGACGCAGACATGTTGTTTCTATGTGAGCCAGTAGTGTAGATATTTGTTGTAACTTTGTAAGTCACTGAAAACCGTAAAGGGTGAAAGCCACCCAAAGTTCTCATAAATGGGAGAGCTTTTGATTAATCGATTTGATTACCTTCCAACTAAAAAAGTATTATGTTTTTTGCCTAATGGTGTTTGTTTGCCCTTCCTTATCACATCATGATGGGAAATAGTTACATTTTAAGCAACTTTGTTTCTAACACTTATATTAAATGTTGTGATTTCAGAACCCTGGTTACATGAAGGATAACTTCGTCATTTGCATAGAGTCACTACATTTACCAGATGTCGGCGATCAATACAATGTGAGTTTTTAATATTTTTTAACATTTCATAGTTTATGATAAAAATAAATATTAGAAGTTATACATATTTATTTTTGTTAGATAAACCGTTAAGCTTAATACAATGATCACTAGTACTTTATGAAATATCTAAGTTACAATATATGGATTGACACAACCATACGCGGCGAGTGTTTGACCATGACCGGTGTCCGGGTCCCGGGTGTGCGCATCATCGCCTCACCACATCTGATAGGGTTGCCAGCTGCGTTTCGATGTAACTATCCGCGGCACGGTGTTTAGTGTTGAAGGCGCTAACAAGTTTGTTAGAAAATGAAATTAATGCTATTGTAGAAATAACATTAAATTGAATACATTTATGAGATGCAAATATCAGAACCGTCTTAATTTTTTTATGTTAAATCAACTAATGACGGTAGTAAACTTCTACGTCAGAAAGTAAATTTATGGCTACTAAAAATAAATAACTTGAACTTGATTTTATTCAACTCCAAGGTGACCAACGGCTGTATTGTTGTTATAATTTGATCGATTTGTGTATAGTCGCTAAGCGAAGATCGTCATTAATTTGGTTGTTTGCTCCATTCAAGTGTGACGTAGCGCCGACAACGCAGCCACGGGGGGCATGATTTGACAATCGCATCGTTTAAAATCTTACTGTCTATATAGGGTCTAACAAAAATATATTGAAACTATTTTAGGGGTACATTCAGTTTATAATACTGAACAACTTTACCAAGAAACTATGTGAGTAATTAAATTTTTAGCAAAAAGAAACCGACTTCATCATCTTTCAGAGAGCTCGTTTTGAGGATCTCAAATGTATTTTTGTTATTATTCTAAAATAAATAGTTTTGATTTTAATCATGAAAGACGAAAATTTACCATTTCGGAGATCAGGACCCGAAACTACAGAGCCTATAATTTTGAAAAGAATACAAAATATAGTTTATTGCTTGTAGATTAAAGGAAAATATATTGAAGATTATAATATCATATAAGAATTCTATCTATTGAAAAAAAAAATTTACACTCAATATAATACGTTCACAAAAACGACCTCTATATAGCGCTATTAGTAGTTAACTCGCGTCTTACTAGGATTTCAAAAATAATTGACTTTGGCATTGTACGGACCCCTCTCCACGCGAGTTTAACTCGCACTTGGTCGGTTTATTTTTTCAACACCACGCTACCAATACACTTGGTCACTTGCTACACTATTTCACAAATCCTTCACGGTGTGTTCCGCCGTGAACGTAATCCAATCAAGCTGTTGCGATTCTAATGACGGGCTTTGCTTACTGACAATACACTAATCGATCATATTAAATGGACAGCTGTCAGACACTTATGCGTAATCTGATTAAAAAATGCACAGAAAATAACTTACTAAATGCGAAGAAAATAACTTAATTAATGCATCTTTTTTAAACGACTTCAAAAAAAGGTGGAGCTTATTTATTTGACCCGTGTTTTTTTTAACATATGTTACGCGATATCTACGCCACTTGTGAACCGTTTTGATAATAGTTTATTTGAAAGCCTATGGTATTTATTGGTCCCACATTAATTAGGTGAAGACATGATGAAGAACTTGGAAGTTATAAAAGAAAATCGTGTTTGGGTCATAGGATTACACCATCATACCAAATTTTACCGGATTTGGTCAAGTATATTAGGAGCAAATTGCCTATGACAGACGAACGAACGACAGACAGACGCACGAGTGGTCCTATAAGGGTTCCATTTTGTTATTTTTTGAACGGAACCCTAAAAAACAATATAGCTATTTAAAATCGTAATGATAAGTTACTTGTATACTTGAGTTGGATCTTTTTTTGGTTCAAAAATAAAATATTGCTTATATAATCGACATTTTGTTGTAAAATTTAGTGAATATGAATATATTTTACATTGTTACAAATAATTACTTCTACAGCTTATTGTGACTTTTAACATTAGAGAAATACATATAATCTTTATTCGATATATTTTATACAAAACCAGTGTATTTTATAAATAACCTATTTGGGATTTTTACAGGCTTTTATTTAGTATCCGGTTTCACCCATCCTTGTCTGTCGTTCTGTCTGTAGTCAAATCTTGCAAGTTTTATTTGACCCACTTCCCGGTTTCCGATTGAGCTGAAATTTTGCACGCTTACGTAGCTGATCTGATGATAGAGCCGGAGGATGGCCCTAGGAAATCTGTAATGAAACGACGCTTGATTTGTCTTGAGAGGGTCTTTAGATGAAAGCTTGTTTAAAACATTTTTAATAATTACTAGTTTTAAAAGTTTAAGTGTTTCAGAAGATACAGTAACTCAAAATAATTATATCTTTAAAAAAAGTTTCAGACCGAATAGGCGTGTAACTATTATAATATTTTTAGAAGCTCTATAATTGATTGTAACAGTTTTGTGTAATCTCTGATTATCAGGACTATCGCACACATTGTTAAAATTTTGGCCTTCCTCATAGAGATAACTGATAACTCGGGGCTTAATGATGAAATATATTTATACACCGATGTTTTGTGTAATTTTCTTATCAGCTGCTTCACTTTGCCTCGTCCTTTAGGTTTCAAATTTAATGAATCATGACCTGAAGTAAATTTAATACATAATATGCAATAACATGCATAGCAACAATGTATGTTTTTATTTACATTTCACTCAATTTTCTTTTTAATTAATATCAAAAAGTATCATAACACGAAACCGAAAACAAATAATTATTTTAATCCGCTCAAAAATAAGCAAGTTATAAGCCTTCAAAATCTAGTGGGAAGGGAAACTGTCAAGTAACAGAAAAAGGATGTACACTCGCGTGTCGTCACTGTAATTAAGGTTTCGCGCGTACGAAAGAGATAGCTAATTGCTGCCTCATTTTATACCCATTTTTTGCTGTTTTCGGAAGACTTGCTATTGTATTAAAACAAACCTAGTCAAATTGCCTATACTAGTATAATAATGGGACCTGAGTTTCACAAATAACCAGGGCTAAAAAGGCTAAAATAAAACGTTAGTCGTACGATAGTGATTTCTTATTTATATGTCAAACCAAATTAGATTTTATCATACGTGAGTGCCCAATTTTCCTAGGCACTGGAACGCGGATACGCATTGGAGTTAACCCTCAGTTTGTCGGTAAAAATTTATTTTAAAACGATGAGCGGTACCTATCATCTGACTTAATATTATAAATGTAAAAGTATTATTGTTTGTCCGTCCTTCAAGAGAAGGCAATATCTGTGAGACACATCAGACACCAAAGGAAAACCAGGTTTTTTTTGGGAAGGAACAATGATAAAAAATATAGTCGAAATCTGTTACAAAGTTACAATACGACAATCTCCATTTGCAACCTATTTTTATAATCTGCATTTACGATCTATTTTTATTGGTCCCTCCGATGTTGTTATAATAGATTTTAAAGTAGGTTGACGAATACGATTACTTCAAAATCTGTTATAACTACATTGGAGGTTTCAGGAGTAGTTTTGCTAGGTAGTTTGATCACCTCGAGTACTCCTAAGCAGTGAAACAGCGTAACGTTTTACATTATAATTACCAGTACATCTGTAATAGGCGGTTACGTAATTACACCGTGGATCTTGAACTTAACATTGGTCGCACAAGGCCGCCTCGCCGCAGATTGTAACTACTATTGACGGATTTTTATGTTTCTAGATATATATGTCTTTTTAGGTTTCCGTAGTAAGCAAGGAACCCTTATAGTTTAGCCATGTCTAACATAATATACAGGGTGTAAATCTGTAACCTTGCCATATTCTCAGACGTACCTATACCGATCATACTGAACAACTTTACCCAAGGATCATAAGTCGAAATATGAAATAAAAATTGGAATTTCTATACTAAATCGATCAGCTGGTTAGCAATTCTGTAAGGGACCTCTGTTCTTAGGGAAAGTTGTTCAGTATGATAGGTATCGGTACGTCTGAGAATATGGCAAGGACGCCCTTAAGAGACTTTAAGGATCTAGATTATTTTGTTGGTAAAGCCTATATTTGTGTGTTGCTCCTACTGCGCCTATAGAATCGATATATCTCAATTGATCTCCAGGTCCACGAACTGCCCCCTGAGAAGCTAAAGAACCGCGAAGTGGTGAACATCGACATCGCAAACGACCCGCTGTCCCCTACCGACTACAAACCAGAGACGGACCCGACCAAGTTCAAGTCGACGAAGACGGGCCGGGGCCCGCTCGTGGGGCCCAACTGGAAGAACAGCGTGAAGCCGGTCATGACGTGCTACAAGCTCGTCACCGCCGAGTTCAAGTGGTTCGGGCTACAGGTCAGTAGCAATCTGCGAGATCCTTTATATTACTACTAGCTACGCCTCGCGGTAGTACCAAAAAGCCTATGTGTTAATCCAGGGTGTCAGCTTCCTGCATACCAAATTTTGTCAATCAATTGGTTCAGCCGTTTGCGCGGAACGAGTAGGTAACAAACATACACCTACGCTCACAAACTTTCGCCTTTATAATATCAGTGTGCTAGTGTGATGTGATGTATCAAAAAAAAATATCGACCTCCCTACCGAGATTAGAACCTGAACAGTCTATCGTTTAAGAAAATGAGCCCCTACATAACTAAAAGTCGTGGCCTAATTAGGCAACCGACAGAAGGACAGACGGGCCGGGGCCCGACTGAAAGGTTTATACTACTACCATATGTATGTAGCTAAACTGACATATAGGGGCGATATCTGATGATGCGGATACGGTTGCCTATGCAACACTTAACTAGGAGTGTCATTATAGTTACGTTTACAAGTGATAAAACCTTCTCATCTTTTTTGATTAATCTCGTGCGAACGAGTTAGTAAGATCAAATACTGAGTAGTCACAAAATCGAGCTAACCAGTCACTCCACACGGATCAGCCATCGTTAAAGTCAACCATTAAGTTGTAATTTGGGACTTGCAACTACATGGTTCTGCTAATTAGAACGAAAGTTTGGTATCTACTAACCAAATCGGAGAACTGGTTCAGCTTTTCTTTTTCTCAGTGTAAGGGAGTGTGTCCTCTATTTTACAGCGTAAGTAAGTCGTCTTATGTTACAAAAAAATGTAAGATGCACAAAATTTGTTATTTCCTTAAAAATGCTGGTGTTATATAATTTACCTGTATGAGTATCTCTTCACAAGCACTGTTTTTACAGGCGGTATCTTGGCATAGAACAAATTACCATAAATTAAAGGATTAAACAAATGAATAGTAATTGAGAACGTTGAGCAATAACTAACACCTAAAGTAGCGTTACATAATTGATGGAAACGCAAAATTACAATTCCACAAAACAAGAATAACTGTGTTAGATGTTAAGAAAGAAAACAATAGAAATATGTATTATTTTTGTGACAGACATTCGAGAAAAAATACCTATGTTCCTTTTGTAATGCAGTGCAGAAATAATGAATGTATTAGGTATATTCTTTCTCTCCTTACCATATATCCCTATACGGTTCATCCCCTAATACTTTTGCGCCATTCTTGGCGGTTTTGCGTCATATCTGAGCTTATACCCAACGTCTTAAAATCATTGGAGATGGTTCGACTCCAGATAGTAGGGCGCCCTTTTCCTGTCTCCCCTTCTGTATGTCTATTACTTTACGAATCATGTGGTCTTCTTCGTAGCACCTTTAGGCGATTCTCCCTAAGTTTTTTTTGTATGTCAGCAACTTTGAAGGAGTACTAAGTACTAGAAATACAAAAAACAAAATAAAAAATTCAATATTATATATAAAATTAAAACTAAAATGATCAAAGCACATATCAAGCAAAACTTTTAAAAATGAGTTACATCTTACGCTGTAAGGTTTAGTAAGATGTAAGAGCACAGGTCAAAGTATAGGAACGTAAACATAATGGTGTGATCGAACGTTTATTTGCATTATAATTGACTTCCTAGACACGACCTTGGTTGCTGTTGCTAATGTACTGTTCTGTTTGTGTTTGCAGAGCAAAGTAGAAACTGTCATCCAGAAGTCCGAGCGGCGGTTATTCACAATTTTCCATAGGTGAGTTGACCAATTTACATGTCTTCTTACTCTTTTTCGTAGAAACGCATACATAACTACGCCATCATATTTGTCAACCTAATAAATCTTTATAAAAGCTTCTGGCATGCTCATGCTGGACATAATATACTATACGCTATTACGAGTAATTTTAATTAAGCACCAATATTTTAAGAGGTCATTCAGTCTATACGTTTGAATAAATGATTTCAATTTTATATTGAAATACAAAAAAACAAATCACATCTCATAGTGACTACTTCTATTTATATGATTTTTTATGTATTTCTATATACATTTTGGAAAAACCTAAAAATTATGGTCCGAATAACCTCTTAAAATATTTGCACTAAATTTAAAAAATAGCCTTGTATTTTGGATGCAAAGTGTACATGCATTGCACCCAAATTATACAAGGCTAACTTTAATTAAATGAAGAAGTAAATTTTTCACTGTGATCTTGAATGCCTTCAGTGGGTTTATTATTTAATGGGAATCTACTGACATTGAACCCCGCGCCGCGCCAGTTGTGACTATTCTCACAAGTGGGGTGGTTGATGTGTACAAGTGACGCAAATATGTGACGTAGCAATAGTTCTAATTAGCACCACTTAAAATTATGTGATTAGCGAAATATAAAAAAGAAACACTATGATTACAATAAGTCAGTGGAAATTGGTGTTTCCATAATGCTCTTAATATTTTTGTTAAGAGTATACATAGACATTTTCATACAAACGTAGTCTAGTTTTTTTTAAAATTACATGTCAGATTTCGGTAAAATTTCGTAATTTCAATGAAATATATGAACTTGAAAGAAATTAATAAGGGTGTAGAAGTTGATGGTCAAAAATGATATATAAACTATATTTTCCTTTAAGTCTACATTTTGACTGTAAAAACTAGTTATATGCCTATATATGTGCAATTTCTTTAAAATCACAAAATTTTACCGAAATCTGACACATGGTTATTAAATAAAAGCTAGACTACGTTGGTATGGAAAAGTCTAAATCTGTCTAGGTAAGGGAACTCTATAAGAGGCGTCTCACCCTAGAACAAACTACACTTTTCCATACACACGTAGTCTACGTTTTATTTCGAAACGACATGTCCGATTTCGGCAAAAAAAAAAACAAAGATATATTGCACATATCTATTCATATAACTGGTTTTCACAGTCAAAATATGAACTATACCTCTTAGTGTGTTATAATATCATTCTTGACCATCAGTTTGCGAAGCTTCTACATCCATAAATTTTCTTAGCAGTTCATAAGTTTACTGTGTCAGAAACCAATTATAACCCTAGATAATTGCTATTTCTTTAAAATTACCGAAATCTGACATGTGGTTTCAAAATAAAGCGTAGACTACGTTTGTATGGAAAGTCTAGGGTAAGGGGATTCTTAAGTACAAAAGCACCTTGTTAGTATACATTTAGGCTCAACGCAGACGACAGACAAATTCGTGCCGCACTTTTTCGTCTGTGAAAATAGAACCCGTGGAATCATATGCAGTAATACACACGACGCGCAAAAAGTCCGGCGCGAATCGTGTGCGTTACTGCATAAGATGCCATGGGTTCTATTTTCACAGACTATCACAGACTAAAAAAATTGGTTGTTTGTAAAGTAGGTTTAAGATCGAGATGTTTACGTGATAACGTCGTTTCACGGAATGACTGGCAGCGCTCGAGATGAGACGGGAGATCGGTCCGTCTCTCTCTCGTTATACCTGCGATCGCGCTCGTGAGGTTTTGGTGTGACACAAGTTTCTGAACATGTCACCCGACTAAAACGATTTTAAAGACGTTATCACGTCAAAAGTGCGTCACGGATAGTCTGTCGTCTGCGTTGGGCCTTAATATGACATACAAAAAATGTGATTGTCAGGCAAGTATTCTGTTCGATGGACGACTGGTACGGCATGACGATGGCGGACATCCGCGCCATCGAGGACCGCACCAAGACGGAGCTGGAGCGGCTGCGGCGCGAGGGCGAGGTGCGCGGCATGCGCGCCGACAACGAGTAGGCGGCGCACGGCCCGCGCCGCTCTCTCGAGTGCCGGTACTTACCGCCTTTTGTGTGCTCATTTTGACAGCAAGGCCCAGATGTTTTTTTATTAATTAGTATGATGGATGGTATGATGCACTAGTACAATTTTTTTGACATAGATTCCCGACAAATGATATTCTGCGTGATAAGTGGATAAACGCGGTTGGTCTGGAGAGAAATGAATCTGATCAGATGCCCCGTAAAAATTGTAAAATATGCGGCTCTGGATACTAGCCCTTATAAGCCCATCTTTATTTATCTCTTCTTTAACCCAACTATACAATCAAAGGTTGGTATATTGGTCCTTTGATTGCTTCAAGGGAGCTTCTGGCGTCAAATCTATACGACTCTACTGGTTTTCATAGCCGATTGAGTGGCAGACGGCGTCCAAAAACGCCCACCGTAATTCGCAAATCACTACAGCCACTCCCGGTTTAAGCTGACCCAGGTGTTTAAGCAACCTTAGCATACTTAGCAAACATGTTTTTTTTTTGTTTTTTTTTTCATGGGTGTAAGTGGCAACACTGGTCCAGGTGTGCTGAGTTTTAGCAACCAAGAACATTTTGTTATTTTCGTGTGTTAGTGGCAACACTTGTGTCAGATTCTTGTCGTTAAGCTATGTGAAGCCACACAGTAATGACAGCCGGGAAAAAGAGCCTTGAGCTCCTCCGTGCTTCCAAAGCACGGAGGAGCTCAAAAATTTGTATGCCACTTGTGGTCACCCATCCAAGTGTGGACCACGTGTGCTTTACTTGCGAAAGCGCTAGAAATGCGCACTACCGGCGGGCATTTTGATTTGAGATAGAGTTATAGGTGAACAACTGAAGTAGTTGACACGTGTTTGAGTTGAAATGACTGCGCCACCGAATGTTTTTTTGTCTATGTCCCTATATATTTCTAGTTCCAATTTTTTCCGCAATGTGGCGTGGTCCACTGATTCATCTAACTTCAACTGCTTAAACGTTGTCGTTATTTGTTAAAACAGTCGCGCTAAAGGTGGAACGTGACCCATATTGACTTTCTATAAGAAAGTAAAAGCGAAATACGTAAAACAAATTTCGACATCCCATACAAACGTGCGATTAAATTTATTTTTTTAAGTTTCTTAATGGACCATTTTGTCTTTGGTTTAAATTTAGTGCGGGGTGAATTTTTATTTTTTAATTTTGTCATATACTTTTAGAGATTGTAATCACTATCTACCCTTGCTGTCAAAATATTCACGATAAAAAAAAGACCATGTCGAAAAACGTGACTACCGCCTATCTGGTAGATAACGCCGTGGGCCCGGCACACGTTAGAGCGGCGTTGGAAATAAAATAATTCTACTACAAGTGCGGAGATCGCAGCTCGCTGGCTTCCGATTGTGGAAATGGCTAGTCTGCTTTAGTTTTCTGTATACAGTGTTATGTAAATCGGCGAATATGGCGTCAAATCAAAAGTCAAGCATAATAAATTCGTAATCGGCCCCGCGGCGCGGCAGCATCGATAGAGCTTGTAACAGGCGTGGCGTGATCAATGGGGAACAAACATTCGACGATTTTAGCGCCCACTGATAAGCCTATCCATCGCCATACATAATTATTTCTCTTCCAAGGCCCTAGATGGCGTTTTATGGTAATGATTGAAACATTAAAATCTTTTATTTCTATTATTTAAATAGAGTAGTACTTTGATTAATTTAATATGATTTAAATGAAATGCAATAAATATTTTTAAAGCATATTCAACATTTCCTGTGTCACTTTTTTGGTAATCGTGTGTGCTGCCATCTCTTTTTGCCTACCCGCAAATCCAGTATTGCCTACTTATGGGCCCTCTAATAGTTTCTATGTCGTTGGCTGGTATCAGGGCCTGGGCATGATCCACAGTTGACAGCAGTTGAAAAATATCGCTGATGCCACGCCGCGAGGGCAAAAGATGCGTCGAAAATGTATATTTGTTCTAATACTGTAGAAAATATGTATTTTGCTGTATCTTTAGTCATTTCTGGAATAGGAAGTGAGTGCGCAAGCAGTGAACGTATTAGACGAAAAGCGCGACTTCTCTCAGTTCGATTTCTTTTGAATATCTATATATTATTTGTATAATAAATACAATTCCATATTCCAGAATTATTGTATAGCGTCAATTTTTTTAAAATGAGTTATCAAAGTCATAGATATACTCCGAAGCCCGCGTTTTGCACGTGTCTCTCGCGCTTACGATGCCCAAGCCTCAATTTTTCTCAATATTTTAAAAAATTCTGTTCTGATGTTCGCGATCTAAATTGTTATGTTACGGCTGCTGGCAGTCTTTAGCACATCAGCATTTATATCTAAATCTTCCTTAGAGTTCTATATTCGTATGGATCTCGACGAGGCGAGGGCGTACTCTACCATTAGAAAAATAATGTAATTCAGATGTGGAATAGATACTATTTAATTGAATAACTAATAAGTCGATGTAGTCAGTGGTTAACAGGTAGTGTTGTCGTTACCTAATAATTAAAGTAATTCGATACATTTTGACATTCATAATCAACGAGAACCAGTGGGTTGACTCACTGCATTTCACTGTTTAATGTTCTGTTAGACACCCTGCCTAGAGCAGGAGATTTTGGCTGTTGTTTATATTTATATTGTATTATAATAAACACTTATTGTAAGTAATTTTGCGCAATAGTATCAGGTAAATAATTTTTGGCACGAATGTTGAGGTGGAAAATTATCGGTGCAATATATTTTTAACAATGGCAACCGGAGGGACACTTAATGGTTTAGTTCACACGGAGCGGGGCGTCGCTGGTGGATGCAGATTAACTCATGGGCGGTGACAGGTTGGGGTTTACAGCTATGAAACATATAACTTATTTATTTATAAACCATACTGTGAGTTTCAACTCAGAATTGCCATCTTTATATTAAGTGTGACAAGGACGGCGATAAAAAATGGCCGTCTGACAGTCCTTTTCTCAGTTGAAATGCATAGTACCTAGTTAATTTATTTGTGCGACGCCTCTGCATGACGTAGTGATGCATGGATATTTAATTAATAAGTTTTTGTTGTTTAACAAATCAGTATTGTAATATTTGTGTGACATTCCAGATGCTATGCCGATTGATATAACGTCTTTTGTTTTGTTTTGCCGTTCAACTTATTTTCTAGCTCTCTGTCCGTATTATAGCCGATGTTAAAGTTCAGTGATTTGCGTAAACAATCAATGTGAATCATTCGATGAGTACAATAAAAATATAAAATTATTTTGTGTTTGGCACCCCAGTAATGATGCAATGAAATGTTTTTATGTTCCTTTGTTTTAACTACTGCGACCTTGGTCGCTTATTTATTTTTAATGCTTCCGTTATGTTCAGAGTTCCTAAAAACCACACTTCTAAGTTCCAAACAAATAAATATATAATTGTTTTCCGATTGCGGTTTTCAGAGGCTCTGAACAACGATTTATTTTTGCTTAATTATTGCACATGTTTTTTTAAGTTTTTTTACTTATGTTGTAATAAGTTTACATCAAATACAGCGTGATATATATATTTGAGAGTAGTCTTTTATTAGTAGATGTTAGTAAATTGTTCGCATCCCGCTTTTAGCATCGTCTAGAGCTTGTTTTCCCGTATTTTCATTTTATATATTGATCAGTCATATAACTGAACCATTTAACTCAGGTCCTGCCTTAGGAATTCGCCGGGACTTGAACTGGGGTTGCGACCCTCCTCGTTTTTCTTCGCATTCCTTACGCAGAGTCTGATTTAAACGGTATATGTAAGCATTTAAAGTACTTAACAACTGTTCTACGTTCACTGAAATAGCACAATTTGTACTTCGTTATGAAGTTGACAAAATCAAAATATTTTTGTAGTCTATCTCGGACCAAAAAACTAGAGAGAATTCTTATATTTGCTTTTGCCATTCTCTAAATTCAGCTGTTTATATTAAAGCCTCGTTGCTTTGATACTGTTAAACTAATTTGTAGCAGTTACCAAATAAACTAAGTACACATTTAAAGATTTTTTATTTTTCGATAAAGACCTTTATCGAAATGTTCCTCGATTATGTGTGTTGACGTTATAATGCATGTGTTGTGAGTATATATTATTTACGCTTGGCATTAACTACAAACTGAGTCTGGTTGACGGATATAGTATTATCAGTATTCTATTATAATATTGTCGGTAGCACTATGTGGTATTGGAGAGTTCCATATTAAACCTATAGAGCGCTAAAATTGTCAATTTTAAAATGTTTAGCTAATTAAATTTTTAAACGTTCTCGCATTGAAATGTAAGTATCTATAATAATGTAATGAATAACATTTGTTGTAAAATGTACTATGAGTATTTTGATGCCAACAGAAATAAAATTAATTTAATCTGTTATGATTTGTTTGGTTTGTAGTTAGAAATCACCTGCCCCAACGGCACGGTTCCGGCGAGTTTACCCAGCCAGTAGCGCTCTACGATTTCCGTCTTGCTTTCTGAGTTATGACTCATTTTTATTGGTTGTTACGCATTCGGTGTACTGGGATTTCTGACGCATACCCTAGGGCCCGCACTTGAGGCTCATTTCCATTGAGCGTTCTGATACGCATTCCGTCTGGGTGCAAGAGATTTCCATAACGCATGCTGGGAGCAGCTAGCCGATAGAGTAATGTACAGTCGATATACAGCATGTGGGATATAGCCGCAGTCAGCGTAACGACCACTGTATCGACTTATGGCTTTTATTGGTCGTTAGCCCGCGTACGGGGAGTCCTCGTGTGCTATTATATCAACTGAATTATCGACCAATCAAATGAACCATTGGGGAACCATTTTCACTGGTCGATATAGCCTGCATTCGGGGTATGAGATTTCTGTTACGCGAAGAGCAGCTTTCGGCTTTATAGAGCGGAGATAGACTGATGGCTTTCATTGGTCGTTAGCCCGCCTATCATAGACATTTTTTTTATTTACTGAAGCCGCCTACGTCAAATTCAAGTCAAGTTTTTGATTGAGTTATCGAGCAATGTAAATAAATGAGCCATTAGTTTGTATTGCCATTGGCATTAGTTCTTATCGCTAAAAACTTGTCGACAGCTTTATCAATGGCGCCGTGAAGGCGAGGGCAAGATTTGTAGGAAATAAAACTTATGTTATCTTTCAGTTGGTCATATATTGCAGTGTAATAAAATAACAATTTTCATTTTCGAAATGAATAACACAAGCCAGCTATAAAACGATTGTGGTAATTGATAATGATTATGAGATAATGCAATTTAACAGTTGTACAAAGTCCAAAACATTACCTACACTCTTGGAAGCGTAAAATATATCACAGAATAGACAGGCGTAAAAATAGGTACCTACTTACATATTTCCAAATTTTGTAATTTTGTGCTAGTCTATATTGAATTGACTTCTATTTTTATAATCATATTATTCTTAACCACACAATAAAACTCCTTAGTTATAAATAAACATTATTTATAAAAAAAACAAACTGAAAGGATACATTAACTTAAGTCTTATTTTTTCTTAACTGACCGAAGTGAAGTCTCCGTTTCAACTTGGCCAAAAATGATTTAGTATATCTGTGTTCTCTAGAGGTCGCATTTCTATAAACCGATAGGCAAACCATTTTTTGGATTTTTTTGAAAATGACGTAGGCACTAGGGGCCTAAGTGGCCTTTGGGTTTTATGGCTCTATGGCGACTATTTTGCGTTTGTAGCGACAAAGAAATAACAAAGGAATTTTGTTTTCTATTATGATTATTACGACATAAAATAGAAGAATACAGATATTTTCACCATCATTGTCGAAAGACAGTTTGTTTAAAAAGAGATCTAATCGACTTGAGATTCTAGTTTGAATCCCCCGGGAAAGTGTTCTCTTTTTAGTTCAATGTATTTCTTTTACGACCGGTATTTTGAAGTTTATTTTAAAAGTATACTTTTTTATTTTCTTGACAATTATGTAACTACAGGAAACATTCGTTCTATAATCTCGCGAAGTCTACAGCTTACAGAGCCACTAGTTTTATTATTTATATATCTTGTGTAATTTGCATTATGTTTTCACGTTAAATATAGAATAATATGATTAGCATTTCCTAATTTTATAAAATAGGAGAACAAAGGTCTCTAAGCGGATTAGCTCAATAAAGTGGCAGTGGGCGGGGCACACAACACAACGCAAAGAACCGAGAGCCGATGGGGCAGAAAGCACCTGCTAGTAGTGAGACGTCCAAAACCAGGTTGCAGGAAAAAATTAAGGTCGCCATAGCAGGGCCATTTATGGAAGGTTCTTCGAAATATCTGGCAAAAAACGATATTATTCGAAGTCCCGTAAGACTAATAACAGTAATTGTGACTACGAATCTCTAAAATCATATAAAATAATACTTTGTACATTTCAAGTAGTAGTAACATGTTACATAGATCCATTTTATTATAATAATTATTACATATATTAAAACACGAACACGTATTTTATTTCATAAATTCGTATCGTCTGAAAGTTAAAATAAATGCTTACTGGCTTAAAAGTAAACATGCTATCTGCTAAAATACATCTCTCCTGTCAGCTTTTTTCTGTAACATTGCTTACTGGCTTAAAAGTAAACATGCTAACTGCTAAAATACATCTCTCCTGTCAGCTTTTTTCTGTAACATTGCTTACTGGCTTAAAAGTAAACATGCTATCTGCTAAAATACATCTCTCCTGTCAGCTTTTTTCTGTAACATTGCTTACTGGCTTAAAAGTAAACATGCTAACTGCTAAAATACATCTATCCTGTCGGCTTTTTTCTGTAACATTGTTTGTAATTTAAACAAAAATAATAAAAAACACTGCCAAGGTTTTTTTTTTAATTAAGTACAAATATTAGGAGGACCATAGCAGCATTTACCCAATAATATCGAAATACGGAAAAAGTTTTTTCACTTCCCAAAGTAGATAAAGTAACTAGATCACGTGACTACTTCTTGTATAAGATTTAAGAATCAACCATTTTTTCATATTTTATTATTATGATATACTTTCACTGGGAAAAGGTCAATATGTACAACAGACCCCCTTAAACACTCTACTTAATTAAAAACACACAGTTATTATTACATCTGTAGCGCTGTAACTTTCAATGTTACACCTACAGTACATATACCGTATCTATATCTATAAAACTTGTACAAATATTCAACAGTAGGTACTCAATACTATCTTTAAAGGTAGGTACACTTCTTTGAACATTCAAAATCGCCTTATTTGCAGAGTAAAAAATAAATAAATATTATTATGTCAAATTTAAAATAAAATACAAAAATGGTCAATGTAAATAATAAAATAAGATTTATCTATAACTATAACAGTTTGAATGACTTATTAGAGTGCTAATAAATTGGAAAAAAGAATGTAATAAATAAAATATTTCACTTGTACGAGGGAGGAGTACCCAAAGTCTTAAGTTTGAGAGGAGTACCCAAACTCAGTTTTATATAATTTCTAACGTAACGGGCGGCTGACAGTAACAGCAGAACAAGAAAACAAATGCTCGGGCTTCATAACGCAGCATTTATGACAAAAAGTTTGTAACCATGTAGTTTGGTTATATTTTTTTAATAGAAATGCTGCACGCTAAGCTAAGATGCGATTTGCTTGACAGACTAATGTCCGCCCGACGTTGTGCTATCCCATTCTTGCGACAAAATGGTACAATCTGCATGATGGGCATGCACATATATTCACATCGCTATTGGCTTCAATTAGCCAAGATAGCCATTACAAATGTTCTTACATATGTAATACCTGTGTAAAATGGGTTTACTAACTTGACTTAATTCCCCAAAGTCATTAGCTCGAGCGTCCGAATTGCCGATATTCCATATCATCAATGTACCACAACTTCGAATAGAATAGCAGAAGCAAATAGAAATAATGTTAGTCGTCCACTTCAAGTTCTAGCTCGATATCCGCGAGGCTGATCCGCCGCAGCGTGTTGATGACCATGTACCGGGAGAAACACACATACAGGTAGCGGAACCACACCATCTGCGATTTGTGGCGCTTCATCGCACGGATCACGCGACGGCTTTCCGTCCAGCGGAGGAAGTATCTGAAAAGACGGACATTGCACAGTCTTAAAACTTAGTATTTCTCAGTAAAAAAGGTTAACCCAAGAACATTAATCTTACCTTTTGGAAGACAAAATAAAGCTTAGTGGTAGGTCAAAGAAGCCCAAATACTTTCTAAGTATATTGACTGAATCTAAAGTATATACTGTGCACCCTGAAAATAAAATATAAATCATTACATACAATGCCAGAACACTAGATCAGGTAACAAGTACTAATGAAGTTATGACTAAGGTTTCTGATAACAATCTAAAGTGATAATAACATACTATTCTTATCAGTTACATTTTTGTAAGTAGAGCTTGAAGGTTTAGGAAAATGTAATAATTACTTTAGAACATGGGCTGATATAAGACTTATTAAATTCACTAAACAAAGCTTATAAACATCGTGAGACCTCTCCAACCCATCTGGCCAGCGTGGGAGTGTAGGCCATAATATCTGGCTACTCAGACCAAATATGGCTCTAGTAGTATAGAGGGTCGTACTCCTGCAGTGGGGACTAAAAAGACCTGAAGATGATGATGATGGACTGTCAACTGTTACTGGAAGTAAATGTTACATAATTATGCCTTTGCAGGCACATCTTGGAATGGTGGAGCTATATTAACCGGTCAAGACCCGCATTATTTAACTATTGTGTCTGGTATTGGCGGTGAATGATTAAGTGTTGAGCAGTAGTTATACACATTAAATCTGTCAACGTCACCAAGAGCTTCTGAGTTTCTTTCACACTACATTTTATTATTATTGATTAGGTTTACAGTTTATCAATAAGAAGTTTTGGTACTGGCATCTTGCTTTTCAACAGCATTGTAAGAAGTGTTATGAAATTAACTTACTCTTAGGCATCAGTTTCTCAACAAACATATAAGCTACAGCATAGAACACTGCAGAATGGTTAGCATGCGAAGACACCCCTCCACGGTCAAACGTCACAAGTGTGTCTACATCTAGCATTTCTAGCTGATGTTGTAGGAGCTTGGCCACCACTGGCACTGGCCAGTGGATCTTAGGGTTGTCCTTTAGCCGTGTGTCATTGATGAGGCAAATGTTCCTGTCTGGCACACCCAGTTCTGCACAAGCATCCCATAGTTCTTGGCGTCTGATGTGACCCTTGCCTTCAAAGTTGCCTGAAATAGTAAGATTTTGTAAGTAAGACAGCAAAAGTGTGTTAACCCGTCACACGTCCGCGGCCCATAACCGTTGCATATGCGAAATGTCCCATACATTGCAATTTCTCCCGATTTTTTGTGGAAAAACCAAATTTGTACTTAAACTGTATAATTATATTTAATGAATTGTATACGTAAAAAAAGGTTAGGAAACGCGCAAAAAGATGAAAGTAAATTAATATACGGTTAAATACCTGATTGATCCTTTTAGACACCAATCTTTTAAAGATGAGGATTTTTTTGGCGCCATTCACAACTTACACATTTATTTGTACTAAATTCACACACACTTCATTTAAATCTTTTTCAATAACATGAAGTCCAATAAATTACACGACGAATGAGTATAATTTCACTACTATAGCACAAAAAATCACCTATCAAATTATTTAAATATTTCATTAAGCACCCGAATTCAAACAACAAGCAGTAATGGCGCGGATTTGTTTCGTGTCGCACTTCACTCATGAATATGTTCTCGTATACAAATATTTCTTGATTGTCATTGGCTTAAAAAATTCAAATCGATAGAAGGAGAGTTCCTATTCGTAGTAATATTATTTTTGAGTGCACCAATCAAATTAGAGTGATGGAAAAAAATACCAAAGAGAACGGACTGCGTTATGGCCTAGGTCAGGCTATGGGACGTTTTGCTTGGATTTACGTTAGCGCCTACGTTAGGACATGGGACGCGTCACGGGTTAAGATTAAATTATCAAATATCAAAATTTCCTCAATCTAAAATCAAGATCTTACCATTAGATAAACAAAGTAAATGTACATCAGCCCCCTGTTCACAAAGCCTGAATATTGTAGGACCAAAGAACATGCATTCGTCGTCCGGGTGAGCCACCACCACTAACACTCTCTTAGCCCGAAGTGAACCGCGAGTCCGAGTGGGAAGACGCCTCGCATACCGTCGGTACACCACACAACACACCAAAACATAACACAAGAACCATATACTGATGTACAATGCAAAGTTTCTAAAATATAACAGAGTTTCAGCCACGAATTTCAAGTAAAAACTGTAAAATACTTCCAGGTCGTAAAAAGAACTTAAGACTAGCATTTCTGACTAGAAACTAAGGAACTTTTGAGTGCGATTATTAAATTAATGTCTTTAATGTGCCATTAGATGTTTTTATGCTTAAATCACTCATATTATCTAGGTTTTTGTTTAAAATACCAAAAACTAATCAAATCAACAAACACTACACCACGAAAGTGAATTGTCAATTTGTCAGTATTTTCACGTCACTTTGACACATAGACTTTGACTTGTCAGTATATTTTGTTTTTTTTTATAACCAAGAATTATGGATGGATCGGATGGATGCAAGCCGCTCTTGAGAGCGGCTTGAAGATTACCTTGCAAGTTTGCAAGAGGCCTTGTCCAGCCGTGGTCGCCGTGGACGTTGTGCGGCCAGTGCCGCTGAAATGAAACCAAGAAAGTCCTTTTATCGTAATCACAGAGTACTTATACATGGATAACATCACAGACATATAATATAAGCAGACCCAACATAACAGATATCTAGTGAAGCTGAATTTACAACATAGACAAATGTCACTCAGACAGGGCCGAACTAGGGCCTTAAGATCTTGTTTCTTTTTTAAGCTATAAACTTTATTGACTTACCTTTATAAACTTATTAGCATTAAACATTTGGGTACTAATCGACCAAGATCTTTTGGGGGACTGGCCTTCCCAGCTCATCTCATGCCTCACCGCTCTCTCCATAGTAAAAACTTCAAACAAAATATACCTACTGAGACTATTGTAACGGTAGATTTGGTTTATGAACTTTAGTATGGAACCTATATCGAAATATTATATATTTTCCATATACAAACTGACCGACCTTATCAGTTTCTTTATAGAGCAAAAACTTTTTTCCGTTTTTCGAAATAAATTTCGTAAAGTAGATCGGTTTAATGGACTGATTACAGTAAGTATATTTTGTTAGTGTCCTTGTAAAAGAAATTTCATGATAACCCGTTAAAAGATCATGGTTATGGAATGCATATTTGGTCGGTAATTAAGGCAGGTATACTACATGTATAGTGTCTGCTTAAATCTAGTATAGACAATATAGAAAAATACAGGATACACGGAAATAAAATCACTGAATAGTTTCTTAAAATTATTTATTTTTAAACAATATTATTTTCTTTAAATAATTTCTTTCAGACAAGTTAGTCTGCTTAGCTTTATATTTGCACATTATATCTATATAAAATTTTACAATTACTCTAATTAATAAATGGATATGATTTGCATCATGGTATTCATTTCCAAATTTAAATAATAAATTGTAATTTATGGAATCAGCCACGTAAGTAATTAAACTATTATAGTTTATATTATTATCAAAAGTCTTAAGAATTTTCTCACAAGACTGTATAACTTTTATAACACCATCTGACGGATACACTAAACCTCCCCTGTCCTTTTTATTTATCAAAGAACCTAACAAATTTTCTTTTGCACCAATCACAATTAACTGGCAATTGGAACATTTTATAACTTTGACCACTTTCCTTGCAACAAATCCTGCAATATAAATAGTGATGTGATGTGTATAATCGTCTAATGGAGTAGAAAGAATATTATTAATGAAACAATCTACATCTTCAATATCACAAACTTCCATTACATTTTGTTCAAAAGTTGGGGTGCTGGTGTTTATTGTTTGTATAGTCTTTCGGGAAGAAGTTACAGTAAGAATTGAATTAGGAGTAGTAAACCCATCTCCTTGTAATTTTAACTTTAATTGTATAAGATTCTTTTTATACGCAGACTTAAACTGAACCACATTAGGGTTATCGTTAAACCCACCTTGCGCTCTCATTTTTCCAAAGAACATTTCTAAAAAATCTTGGCTTATTTTATAAACGGTAAAAAATCTTAAATTCTCTTTACAAATCAAATCATCATACATATTTAAGGCGCTATGCAATCCTATTATAAAACCGATAAAACCAGTTTTGCGGGCAGATGTTATTACCAAATTGCCATTACTTTTTTGTAGCCTGGTGCTAAAGTAGAACGACTATTAAGGACGTCGAATATATCGTAAATTATTGTAATAAATTTGACTGTAGCTGCACAATGTTTAAATTCCTCGATACCTAAATCATCCCTACAGAATGACAGTGCATCGGCCACTGATTTACTTAATAATTGTGTTGCAAGGCGAACTTTCATTTTCTGTTTTGCAAACATTATGTGCGCCTGTTTTAATTTATTAGCCAAATGCAAACCTTTGTCGGTTTGCAAATCAAGCAATAAATGGAGGTATTTAAAATCAATTATATCACCGTCTGGATCAATCAGTGTTTTAAAATCCCCCAGTGTATTTCTAATTAATTTGATCATATGGCATGGATCGAAATATATATTGACTCTTACATTTTGAAAATGAAAATATGGTTTGAAGTTACTCGTATTTAAAGTGAAATTACATCCTAAATGTGTTGCCATGCTAACATTCGATGCAGCTCCGTCGAAAGTTATTCCACATACAAAAACATTAATTTTATACAGCATTTCTATAGCCATTTTTACTACATTGGCCCGCTGTTCGCCTGTCATTGAATTTATGAAAAAATAGGCGATAGGAAACTTCCAATTAAAATTGATTGCCGTAACCATTATGACTAAGGCTTGTGTTGCCAAAGGAAGACTGTCATCGGAAACTCCGGTGCCAGTATTAACATATCCTTTGTATTTATTTTCGCTTCCATCCCAAATTAAACCCTTTCTGATAGCCATTTCGTCAATGCTTAGATTTACATAAATTTTTCTATCACTATTTTTAGATAAGGCTTCTAAAGTTTCAAAACTTTCAGCGGTAAAGCCTGGTTCAGCATCAATGTTTTTGTACCAGCGTGACAATGTGCCTGGGTGAGGTAGTACAGTATTAAAGGTGTTCCTTACATAGTTATAGGCCCTGGGCGAGTAAAAGTGTAATTGTAAGGCAAACGACCTCAGCTCTGGGGAATAAGATTTTTCCAATGCTATACCCTTTTCTTTTTTAACAAACCGTTTAAAAAATTCGTTGTTGTTCACTGGTATACTTGATAAAATACTGACATCATCTTGACAAATTTTTTTTTTCAGACTGGATATTATATCCGAAAGCTTACATACTTTACTTTTAAGGCGTCTTGTTTTTTGCTGGAACGCCTTAATTTTTTTATTTTTCAAAGTAATTATGCGTTTTAGCTTATTTTCTTTTGATGAACTAGGTCGATGATCTTCAATCTGAAACAATTTTTATATTGTTATTCAAATCACTAAGCTAATTATTACAAGTTTTTCCTATTTCTTTTTTTTTGCAATACATGTTCCTCGGAGAAGGTTGATCATTAACATGGACTGAATTTTTCTTTAAAATAGTTTCAGTATATTTTGTTAGTCCCTCACTGTATAGACTTCCTCTACAAGTCAAAACTAATAATTTGGATTGTAATTTAACTTCTCTATATGAATTTGTTCCAGTCGCTGTGGAAACGGCTGGCCCTTGGTGCCCTGAAGCTAAAAGCTTCATTAATGAGATAGGGCGCCGTTTACGGGACCGCGCTTATGACCAACGTTCAAAGGATATCCATTACTATCCATAGAGGTAACGCAGCTAGCGTAATGGGTACCTTTGAACCGGGGACAATCCGGGGCGGGATTTTTGATTAATATTTATTTATTTTTTAATTAATATTTCTATTTCATTTTTATTTTCTTTTATAATATTCAAATCTGTTACCAAACAAAATTTCAACATATTAAAACAAATTATAACTTCACTTAATTTGGATTGGTTGTTTCGGGAACGAATTTACTTGAGTATTCACTTACTTGAGTAAGTGACATCTATCTTATTGGTATAAACCTGTCACATGCAAAGATAGTTACAAAAAAAATACCTTCTTTGTTTCATCAACTTGGAGAGTGATAGCACTATGGGATGAGGAAGATGGTTGGGGTTCGAGAACGTTTTTTACATCTTGTAGTACAGATGCAATATATCCTGCAGCACAACTTTTCCTTAAGGATTCATATATTGAGGACTTTTCTTCATTCTGTAATGTTAAAATAATGTTTAAGACATGTCACGCAAAAAATTACCAACATTCAAAAGACAGATTATTTAACCCGGCAAGACACAAGGACAACCATCTTTTTTTAAAAAAAAAGGGTATCCAGTAGTTTACAAGTAAAATTACCTATCATATGTCTGATTCCTACTTACAAACATTTGCATGACAAAAGAATGTTTGTAGTGGACAAATTATATAAATTTCTTACATTCTTGCTTGCATCACTGCAGAAATCTTTATGGGTTGAAGAACATGGTTGCGGTTCAGGTGTATTATAGATTTGTACATCCTGTAGTACTAAATTACCAGCAGCACATCTTTTTCTAGAAGATACAGTCGGTGGCAAGTTTTCTTTGTTCTGTGATAATAATAAAAAAAAGAAAATTAAAAACAAATACCTAATGTTTATGTTAATTGACAAACATTAGTAAACATTGTTTTTTTTTTTACTTTGTAATCAAAAGCTATAAAACATTAAAACCTGGGCATATTGCAAGGAAAACGTGTTATTCTTAGTTGCATCTTCAGCAAAAAAGACCCTGAGGTATGCTTTTAATAATTATCCCAAATTTGACAAATCTGGTTATTACGGTGAAGGGACTGTCGTCTGACTTCAGCAATTCTTATACAGGGAAACTAAACCAACAAAATCATGAAGGGAACAAAGACCACTGAAACACGGAGGCAGTTAATGCAAAGAAAATTTAAATTCAAAATAATTGAGCATGCGCCACACTTACTTCTGAAGATTCTTCAAATAAAGTTGGGATTGCTCCTGGTCGAAGTATTGTGCAGAATGCACTTGTATCTTTTACGTGTGGCTCAAAATGTTTAGAACACAAAACGCTACTTGCGGTGGGTTGCCAGTGTTTACGGTTCACGTTTTGCACCCAGATTTCTTTAAGAGCATTATCCTTTGGAAACCTGAAACCATACAGATAACATTGGCACCTTAACTTATCTACACTAATATACATATGTATAAGTATAAAGCAGAAGTATTTGTTTCTTAGTTTATTTGAATGCTTGTACCCAATGGAAATTAAATAGGATATGTATCTTCTACCAGTGATCCGTGGGGCAAAGCTAGTAATAACAATGCTGTGGCTAATTTACTTATTATTTAGTAACACATATATACCTACATACTTAATACACACTCATATACTTGAGGCAGTTAGTTCAATGATAGATTTATAATACTATTAGCGGACTGCAGATTAACAAATTATACATATAAACCTTTCGCGATGCTCGCTTTATCTACTGGTGAACACTGCATCAAAATCGGCTCATTTGTTTCTGTGATAAGCCTATATAGACATACAGACAGACATACGCTTCGCGGGCTACTTATTTTATAATATACATAAATATATAGGGACAAGTAATACTGATTGAGCTAGTAAGTTCGAGACTTGTTACGGGATACTAACTCATCGATACTACGATAATATGTATTGATTGATGATATTTATTAAGCCTCACTCTATGCATAAGTATGTATGATAACACTGTTATTGGTACAAAACAAATAATAATATAAAATGTTTACACTGAGTTCGGCCTTTGTGGGCCGAACTCACATGAACGAAGTACATGACCTTTCAAATAAAGATGTCTCTAACAAAAACTAAAAGATTTTTGCAAAATAGCCTATGCTACGTAGTTGATAGCTATTAGAAACTGTTCATTATCTTTGTAAATCAGTATTTTAACTAGAAAAGCATTTACAAATAAAATAAACACGCCAAACAATCCATTGTAAACAAAGAGACTCCATACATACCGGTGAAAACTTAATCCTGGTGTTTTATGATAACTTGCACTGTTACATTTGTAGGCACTGCACTTCACCATTTTTCAGTTTGTTTTTCAACAACTATTTAAGCAAAATTCACGTCTAATTTACTATATTTCGGCACAAATTTCTCAGGGTTACATCGACAATGTCACTCATCAATATGGCGGCTGATTGAAATCGAGCTTCGCATCTTCATTTGTCTATGTGTTAGTTAGTGTTGCAATATAGGAAAAAACAGGATGGCACATATTACGACGACACAGGTAAAAAAGAGAAAGTATGTCACAGATAAAAATATAACTATAACTACGATTTAATGTTGGGTCTGCTTATAGCGGCGATTACACTTCACGATCCGTCGGGCCTAGAGATGGGCGGTGGGTATATACCCAATCTACCCATTTGGGAATATACCCGGTAGATTGGGTAAATACCCGGTAAATACCCGTATCTACCCATTTGGTGGGTAGATTGAATTTTATAAGTAATTACTTCGCAATTCGTGTCCGAACGTGTGTGCAAGGGCTTTAAAATGCTTAAAATGCAGGTAAACGTCAAATCTGACATTAAAGTATATGAAACAACCATACTAATCATACTTTGAAAGTAGGCTTCTTTGATTTATTATCATTTTTTTGCTGGGAAGTGCGCAAACATATACTTATAGGTGTTTCAATGAGCAATCAGACATCAAATGCGATGTAAATATATAAGCACCCGTATACATATATAGAGAGTAGTATTTTTGACTGCTCATAAAAAAGGCAAAACTACTGATTTCGGGGTTGGTCTCGGAACAAAAGATATTCGTATAGACAAGTTCTTCGATTCCCTATCAACTTGTTATTACATTTCCTGCAAAATAGTATGCCAGGTATTTACCCGTATCTACCCGTTGTATGGGAACATACAAATTTACAGGTCTAAGTTTATATTTTTTGCTGTCAAATATTTGTAGACCTAACTAGATGTTAAAGTAAGCAATCAGTCATCAAATGCGATGTCAATATACGAGCACCCTCATACATATATAGAGAGTAGGTATCTTTGACTGCTCATATAAAAGCCAAAACTACTGATTTTGGGGTCGGTCCCGGAACAAAAGATATTCGTATCAATGAGTTCTTTGATTTCCCATCAGCTTATTATAACATTTCCCGCAAAATAGTATGCCGGGTATTTACCTGTATCTACCCGTTGTATGGGAACATACAAATTCACAAGTCAAAGTTTATATTTTTTGCTGTCAAATATTTGAAGACCTAACTAGATGTTAAAATAAGCAATCAGTCATCAAATGCGATGTCAATATACGAGCACCCTCATACATGTATAGAGAGTAGGTATCTTTGACTGCTCATAAAAGAGCCAAAACTATTGATTTCGGGGTTGGTCTCGGAACAAAAGATATTCGTATAGACGAGTTCTTCGATCCCCTATCATTTTGTTTTAACATTTCCCACAAAATAGAATGCCGGGTATTTACCCGTATCTACCCGTTGTATGGGAACATACAAATTCACAGGTCTAAGTTTATATTTTTTGCTGGCAAATGTTTGTAGACCTAACTAGATGTTAAAATAAGCAATCAGTCATCAAATGCGATGTCAATATACGAGCACTCTCATACATATATAGAGAGTAGGTATCTTTGACTGCTTATATAAAAGCCAAAACTACTGATTTTGGGGTTGGTCTCGGAACAAAAGATATTCATATAAATGAGTTCTTTGATTTCCCATCAACTTATTATAACATTTCCCGCGAAATGGTATGCCGGGTAATTACCTGTATCTACCCGTTGTATGGGAACATACGAATTAACAGGTCTAAGTTTATATTTTTTGCTGTCAAATATTTGAAGACCTAACTAGATGTTAAAATAATCAATCAGTCATCAAATGCGATGTCAATATACGAGCACCCTCATACATGTATAGAGAGTAGGTATCTTTGACTGCTCATATAAAAGCCAAAACTACTGATTTTGGGGTTGGTCTCGCAACAAAAGATATTCATATCAATGAGTTCTTTGATCCCCCATCAACTTATTATAACATTTCCCGCGAAATAGTATGCCGGGTATTTACCTGTATCTACCCGTTGTATGGGAACATACAAATTTACAGGTCTAAGTTTATATTTTTTGCTGTCAAATATTTGTAGACCTAACTAGATGTTTAAGTAAGCAATCAGTCATCAAATGCGATGTCAATATACGAGCACCCTCATACATATATAGAGAGTAGGTATCTTTGACTGCTCATATAAAAGCCAAAACTACTGATTTTGGGGTTGGTCCCGGAACAAAAGATATTCATATCAATGAGTTCTTTGATTTCCCATCAGCTTATTATAACATTTCCCGCAAAATAGTATGCCGGGTATTTACCTGTATCTACCCGTTGTATGGGAACATACAAATTCACAAGTCAAAGTTTATATTTTTTGCGGTCAAATATTTGAAGACCTAACTAGATGTTAAAATAAGCAATCAGTCATCAAATGCGATGTCAATATATGAGCACCCTCATACATGTATAGAGAGTAGGTATCTTTGACTGCTCATATAAAAGCCAAAACTACTGATTTTGGGGTTGGTCTCGCAACAAAAGATATTCATATCAATGAGTTCTTTGATCCCCCATATACTTATTATAACATTTCCCGCGAAATAGTATGCCGGGTATTTACCTGTATCTACCCGTTGTATGGGAACATACAAATTTACAGGTCTAAGTTTATATTTTTTGCTGGCAAATATTTGTAGACCTAATTAGATGTTAAAATAAGCAATCAGTCATCAAATGCGATGTCAATATACGAGCACCCTCATACATGTATAGAGAGTAGGTATCTTTGACTGCTCATCCAAGAGCTAAAACTTTTGATTTCGGGGTTGGTCTCGGAACAAAAGATATTCGTATAGACAAGTTCTTCGATTCCCTATCAACTTGTTATTACATTTCCTGCAAAATAGTATGCCAGGTATTTACCCGTATCTACCCGTTGTATGGGAACATACAAATTTACAGGTCTAAGTTTATATTTTTTGCTGTCAAATATTTGTAGACCTAACTAGATGTTAAAGTAAGCAATCAGTCATCAAATGCGATGTCAATATACGAGCACCCTCATACATATATAGAGAGTAGGTATCTTTGACTGCTCATATAAAAGCCAAAACTACTGATTTTGGGGTCGGTCCCGGAACAAAAGATATTCGTATCAATGAGTTCTTTGATTTCCCATCAGCTTATTATAACATTTCCCGCAAAATAGTATGCCGGGTATTTACCTGTATCTACCCGTTGTATGGGAACATACAAATTCACAAGTCAAAGTTTATATTTTTTGCGGTCAAATATTTGAAGACCTAACTAGATGTTAAAATAAGCAATCAGTCATCAAATGCGATGTCAATATATGAGCACCCTCATACATGTATAGAGAGTAGGTATCTTTGACTGCTCATATAAAAGCCAAAACTACTGATTTTGGGGTTGGTCTCGCAACAAAAGATATTCATATCAATGAGTTCTTTGATCCCCCATATACTTATTATAACATTTCCCGCGAAATAGTATGCCGGGTATTTACCTGTATCTACCCGTTGTATGGGAACATACAAATTTACAGGTCTAAGTTTATATTTTTTGCTGGCAAATATTTGTAGACCTAATTAGATGTTAAAATAAGCAATCAGTCATCAAATGCGATGTCAATATACGAGCACCCTCATACATGTATAGAGAGTAGGTATCTTTGACTGCTCATCCAAGAGCTAAAACTTCTGATTTCGGGGTTGGTCTCGGAACAAAAGATATTCGTATAGACGAGTGCTTCGATCCCCTATCATTTTGTTTTAACATTTCCCACAAAATAGAATGCCGGGTATTTACCCGTATCTACCCGTTGTATGGGAACATACAAATTAACAGGTCTAAGTTTATATTTTTTGCTGTCAAATATTTGTAGACCTAACTAGATGTTAAAATAAGCAATCAGTCATCAAATGCGATGTCAATATACGAGCACCCTCATACATGTATAGAGAGTAGGTATATTTGACTGCTCATAAAAGAGCCAAAACTACTGATTTCGGGGTGGGCCTCGGAACAAAAGATATTTATATCAATGAGTTCTTTGATCCCCCATCAACTTATTATAACATTTCCCGCAAAATAGTATGCCGGGTATTTACCTGTATCTACCCGTTGTATGGGAACATACAAATTTACAGGTCAAAGTTTATATTTTTTGCTGGCAAATATTTATAGACCTAACTAGATGTTAAAATAAGCAATCAGTCATCAAATGCGATGTCAATATACGAGCACTCTCATACATATATAGAGAGTAGGTATCTTTGACTGCTCATATAAAAGCCAAAACTACTGATTTCGGGGTTGGTCTCGGAACAAAAGATATTCAAATCAATGAGTTCTTTGATCCCCCACCAACTTATTATAACATTTCCCGCAAAATGGTATGCCGGGTATTTACCTGTATCTACCCGTTGTATGGGAACATACGAATTAACAGGTCTAAGTTTATATTTTTTGCTGTCAAATATTTGAAGACCTAACTAGATGTTAAAATAAGCAATCAGTCATCAAATGCGATGTCAATATACGAGCACCCTCATACATGTATAGAGAGTAGGTATCTTTGACTGCTCATATAAAAGCCAAAACTACTGATTTTGGGGTTGGTCTCGGAACAAAAGATATTCGTTTAGACGAGTTCTTTGATCCCCCATCAACTTATTATAACATTTCCCGCAAAATAGTATGCCGGGTATTTACCCGTATCTACCCGTATCTACCCGTTGTATGGGAACATATAAAGTGACAGGTCAAAGTTCATATATTTTGCTGGCAAATGTTTGTAGACCTAATTATATGTTATAATAAGCAATCAGATAACAAATAAGATGGTATGTGTTGTGTTTATTTAATATGGATAGCATCAGTGATTTTTAATGTTTGTTATTTTTTCTTTTAAAGATAATCATTGTTTTATACATTAAATAACGTTTTTGTACATTTCTACACATAAATAGTGGACCCGCACTAAATTTTAAATAAATTTTCCAATCTACCCACCCAAACGGGTAGATACGGGTATATACCCGGTGCATATCGGGTAAATACCCAAGGTTGGGTAAATACCCGGGTAGATGCCCATCTCTAGTCGGGCCGATGAGCAGGGGCGACAGACAGGGCGTTGTGATTACACTGCACTAGATCGCCTCCCTAAATCAGTTGTCAGCCGAACTTGATGTCGAAAGGATGGCACCTGTGCTTTCCAAATATCAAATAATTGGCCAAGTGCGTGTCAATGCAATGTGTGCATGTATATATAAAAATGTCTAAAAACTAATTTTCTATTGAATTTGTATAAAATTTCCTTTTCCGAGTACATTTTATAAGTATGTCACCTGAAGTGCTATTTTTGAAACGCGGAGTCACCTAAACGAATTGTTTTTCCATACAAAAAATCGTTCGTTTAGTGACTCCGCGTTTGAAAAATAGCACCACTGTAACTTTTTAATTTGTAAACCTTAATAGTTTTTCTTTAGACTTCTGTAAATGTAAAAAAAAGGAAAAAGAAAATGCTGGAATAGAGTATCTCGTTTTAAGAAATATATATATATATATATCTTATATGTTCATATCAAAAGTGCCATTTTTGAAACGCGGAGTCACTACACGAACTGTTTTTTGTATGGAAAGATCATTCGTTTAGGAGACTCCGCGTTTCAAAAATGGCACTTCTGAACGCCCTGTCTCGGGACAGCGATTACATCACCCGATTTACGCCCTAAATAGGGAAACAGGGCGGTCGGGAAGCCCCGATCACCCGATATCGGGACACTGTCTCCCTGTCAGCGATTACACTTCCCGATTTAGGAAGCCTGCGTGAAATCGTCCCCGACGAATCGTGTAGTGTAATCGCGGCTTATGTTATATGTCTGTGGATAACATGGATCGTAATTTTTACATGGCTGTCAAAAATCATATTCCGCAGCGGATGAAGTTTTAGACGTCACCTCCATCGTCTATGGATTCATATGTCAAAGTGACATTTGACAGCTGAGTTGTGTTTATTTCTCATTGTTTCTCAAGCGAAATTGCAATTTTCAGTTTCTTGCTTTTGTGTTGACTTGACTGTTGTATTGTATCCTTATTGTATTGTAAATGCTATAATAACTATAATCTTTTCTCGAGCAAGAATAAACATAGTGTATTTTGCAATTTACACCATGATTCAGCCGGATTACCCTTCAGCGATGGGGCTCCTATCTCACTTAAATTCTGACGAACTCAAGGAAATGCTCAATGATGATACTAAGTTTGATGCAGTGCTAAAGGATTTCAAACAGGTATTTCTTCTATTAGAGTCACCCACCTTATAAGAAATTTAAAAAACAACTGCAAAAAAGAAACAAATACATGCAATTATGTTTTGTGGACATAACTAGATAATTGTAATACTGCATGACTCATGTTTATAGACTAGAAGATTATTGATTCAAGATCAGTGATGTTCTCTTCAGTACTAGTCATTCTGAAACTGTTGATCAATTGAAATCAGATTATATTTATTTATAATAACCACACTTCTTTACTAGATGTAGTATATCTTGAAGATAATAATTCTAGAGTGTAAGAAGATGTGTAAATTTCAATACTAGCATTAAATCCTTTTTTTTAAAATGACTTACCCATTTATTCCAGGTCAAAGACTGGGACACAGAAAAAGAGATGATAATAGCCAGCAACAGGTCACTGGCTGAGTTCAACCTGAGCAAGGAGCCGGAGCTAGAGGAGCTGAAGGCGCAGGTGCAGCAGAAGTCGGAGACTGGGGAGCAGCTGTGTGCACGCATTCAGGAGTTGCTGGACGAATACAGTGAGTTTCTTATGTAATATTGACGGAGTAATGGTTGGCATTGAATTTCGTAAATAATTACAAGTCATAGGAATGGTTTTTTTTTTTTTACTTGTCTAAAGGCCTCCTCTCGTCATTTCCAGCTATTTCAATCTTTAGATACTTTTCAATCCTTGTCAAATGCAAACATGTTGTTACTCCATTTTATTTTAGGCCTTCCCATTGATCCTTCCCAGAATGGTTATTATACAAAAATCTGAGAGAATATTCTTCTTCTTATATTTAAGAGCTGGGCTCTTGTCGGTGGTATTATATAATGCAAATTGCAACCATGGATCTAAATGTGTGAAATTTATGTTATTTATTTTTAGATGATATGTTTTAAGGTAACACACCTATTTTGGAATTAAAACTAGTATGTATGCTATTTACAGAAACGAAATCAGCAGGAATTTCACCAGACACCACCCTTGCATTACTACAAACATCTGCAGCTGAGTCCGAAGAGCAGTCAGAAGAGATTGCACAAGACTTTTTATCGAAAAAGATAGATGTGGAGCAATTCCTAACAGACTTCGAGCCCATTCGAAAGAAAATGCATTTGCGAAAATTCAAAGCAGACAAAATGAATGAGCTGTTAAGAACTGGAAATCAAAGCTCCTATGGCAACGGCTTCTCGAAGCCTTATGTGCCATACCCTAGTTTTGGCCAACCACAGAGTGGTGCTCCCAGTGTGCCATACCCTACAGGGCCCTTCAACATGCCCATGCCAGGCATGTACAGGAACCATTTTTGAAGTACTTAATTGCGATTCATGTGTTCAGATATTTTGTGACGTTAAATTAAATTTAAGCCAACATTTTGATGAATAGTTTTATTATTGGAATACTATACCAAGATAAATTTAATGAAATTTTAGAATTTGAATCAAAGAAGCCTTGTTTTTAACAACAGATACAGATGCTTTGGGCACATACTGAGTTTCTTAAAGTAGCTACAAAATTATTCTTTACCATGCTTGTGTTTAGAAATAAAACTTTGAATATAGGGATTTATAATTTTTTTTTAATGTATACACACATAGATCTAGTTTTTTATGATTTGTCAACTCTTATGTTCATGTCAATTAGATTCTTGTATGTCTGAATAAAAATTTAGCAACTGTCCGCTTGATCTGGTGCTTATGTAGGAAATGTGATGAGATAAATGATTATTATGAGCATAATTTAGTCTAATAGATAAATAGTTACAATTGTAAATATTCTCCAGAATATTCCCAATATCGATTTTACTCTAAAGTAGTAAACATTTAAATAGGAAACCATGAAAATAAAAAGTTTGTCACACATGTGCATCTGTTGAGTAAGTAGTCATGTAGCCTACATTCGTCAGTGGGATTCTGATTACAAAGAAAATAAAGCCATATGTATCTAAAAAAAATACTATCTTGAAGATTATTTATAAAATAAAAATATAATTACAAAAATAACATTTGTTTTACTATGAAGTAGCAAATAAATACTATTGTAGTCCCTTATTCACATTTATTATATTAATATCACAATTTTTCTACATCTATGGAGGTATCTGAGTTATGTACATTATATACAATACTTACTAGCCATCCATTTTCATGATTATATCAAAATTGAACCATATTTACATTATGACAAAGCAACAGCATACAATGGGCAATGGATATGCTTCTTACCACTTGCAATGCAATGCAAGTTTAGTGGAGGCCAATGAGAGTTCTATTTGATGCTAAAAATCTAATTATGTATATCAAGTACAATCACATTGCAATACCTAATTTTTTAAAGAATGTTTCCATCCAACAATCCCATGCCCACTCATGCAACAAATTACACAATACAACATCCGCATAATGTAAATATATAATTCAATTTGCTTAAGATTTAAAAATGAAAAGATGATTTAAATAGAATTTGTTTCCTTTTCAACATTTTCCTTGGCCTTTAATTTTTCTGCATTCATTTTTTGATGGATGGTGTCTTCATCATAATTAGTAGTACCATTGACAACTAGGAATATGAAGAGACCACACATGACAAACACGAGGTACATGATTGCCTCTTCATTTGTGGCTTTCGTTACAGCTTCTTGTTTCGCAACCTTTTTCTTAGACATTTCTTTATCATACTGAGATTTCTTGAACAAATCTCCATAGTGATTTCTAGACCTGAAATCATTTAAGTATATTTATAGTGATTTGATAAATTAATAAAAAGTCTATACAAAAAATATTTCATATTTTGTTCTATTTCTTAATGGTTGTGTCATGTTTAAACTTAGAAAAAAATTACACATTCTTATGAAATATACAAACATACATACTATCACGTCTTTATCCCTCATGGGGCAGACAGAGCATTTTGGGTCTTGCTGTTCTATGCAGAGCCCAGGGCCGCAAGACCCAAAGGCCACTTTTAGTGTCATGGTGGACGAGAAGATGGAAAAGCAATCAATACAGTGATGGGTTGCTAGCCGCATTGCCTATTAACATGATTTGCATTTTTGCCCAATCCCTCGATCGGCTTTTACGATCTGCGTGGGAAGAGAAGCAGCTGGTACATTCTAAGTTTTTTTTTTATTTCTCCCAGACCAGCATGGGAGGATATGAAATATGTTCAACTTAAACCTAATGTTAAATGATTTTATTCCTCAAATAACATCAATATCTGTATACATGTGCATCTTAATGAGAAGAATGTGTAATAGGTTAGTTAATCATTCTGGAATAAAAAATATTACCAAGCGTCAAAGTCATAGATCGGAGTTTTTCCATCCATAGTAGGGGCTACGTGTCGCTGCATGCGAGATTTGTAAAATTTGACTGTGGGGTCAGTTGGTTCTGGTTCTTGTTGCGGCCTATAATCCATTCTTGAAGTGTTCTGTCTTCCAACCATCAAACCTGAAAAAATACAAAATATTTTCATATTTACTATCCCAAAAGCAGAATAAATTATAGAATTGAAAATTCTTTTTACAGTGATAAAGCACACTTGCAAAGTAAACCTTTTAAAATTTTAAAATATCTACTGCGTACCATAATTTACAAACAAGGTCCACTCAACTATGCTTTAATATCCAGAAATATTACCTTTACATGTATTTGAAATATTATTTATAAACATAATGTACATAGGTACAGATAAAATAAATAATAATATACCTCTGTCATACATTTTCTTCAGATTTATATTTCCAAGTACTTCATATGCTTCAGTTATTGCTCTAAATTTTCTTGCAGATGTTTCATCCTGCCACCAAGCAAAATTACAAATAAATTTAATATGTTGTAGTAAATGACACACACTATCATGTCTTTATCCGATATGGGGAAGACAGAGCATATTGGGTCTTGGATATAGAAGCCCATATGAGCCCATATAGAGCCCAGGCTTGCAAGCACCAAAGGCCACTTTTAGCATGATGATGGGTGAAGTGCGAAAACAAATCAAAAATAGTCATAGGTAGCTAACCCAAGTAGCCTTTTAGCTGATTCGCATTTACGCCAATTCTTTTGGTCAGCATTTACGATTTGCACGGGAAGAGAAACAAGTGGTAAGTACATTCAACTTTTTTCATCTCGAATCAGCATAGAAAAACTTGTAACATAAGATTAACGGAATACTCCTTATGTAAGAGCTAAGGGCTCTGATTGGAGTATGCAGCAAACTTGTCAGCCTACAGCCTCATTATTTACTTCTGAGTAATTAGCTCTTCTCTTGGAGTATGCTCCGACCACTTGATCTTAATCAGTAAATTCATTTTGAAAAATTAATTCAGGAGTTAGGCAGAGTACCTACTAAGAATTTTAGTTTCTATTAAACAAGCAAAATATTGTACATACATCAGATTTATCCGGATGATAAATTTTGGATAGTTTATAATATGCAGACTTGATTTCACTTTGTGTTGCCTTCGGTGTAATTCCCAGCACATCATAATGACTCGAATATTTACATGCTGATGTACTGAGGAAACGCCAGCATATCAGCTTTGTCCTGGTGTGGCCAAGCATTTCACTAAAAGAGAAAAGTTGTAAATTTCCTAACCTTCACGGAAATAAACAAATAAATTACGTAACATATTCACTTCACTTCTATGAATTTGTTAAAAATCGTAAATTTTTTGCAGCTTTTATGACGGTTTCGGAAAATTTATTTTAATGTTTTCAAGCATAATTTTATAAAGGCTATTCTACAAAAAATCAAATTCAGGGGACATTTTTTTTATTTATTTTTTATTTGTCCGAGTCCCATGTTCGAGTCAAGGGGCATTAAGAATTGAATCGATACGTCAAGGAATCGATACTTTTAATCGATACCAAAATACTTTTGTCAACGATAAATCTTCTTCGTTCCGATACTTTTTGGATTGATTTTTTCTCAAAGGTATCGATACTTTCCTCCTCCCTTTTTTCTTCTTTCTCACCTTATCCTCATCCTATTAATATTAAAAACGCAAAAGTTTATAGATGTAAGTATAGATGGACGGATGTTTGTTATTCTTTCACGCGCAAACGGCTGGACCAATATTGATAAAATACGCAGAAAGCTGACACCCTGGATTAACTCAAAGGCTACTTTAGGCGCGGGTATAATACCGCGGGATGCAGCTAGTTTCTTATCCTTCTTAATTCGCAAGTAATCGCAACGCCATCTTTCCATCCGATAATGGTATCGAGGAAAGTAGGTTAGGTATCGATTTCTTTGAAATTTTGCGTATTCGCTCGACTTGTTTAGACTACACATTTTGTCTATGCCAGTAGTTTTACTTTGACATTGACAAATGTAACAGTTTTTGTGACGTCACGCACGTCAGTCAAAAATATTAGTCACCGTCTTCGAAACTGGTTGATTTTAGTAATTTGATTTTTACTGTTCAATTTTCAGTGTATTTTTGGTCATTATACATTTCCCTCACTACGTAAGTTCAAATTTTAGATTTACAGTGTATATTTAACAATTCAAGTGCAACAGATGGCAGGAATGCAAATCTGTAGCCTTATATGGAATTCCGTCGCGCTTGTGACATCGGGCGCCCTAGATAACTTTTACTAACACGAAAAAGTTATTTGTAGACCTCATATGAGTCATTTTCTCATTAACGCACCGTCAGTGACGAATTGACGATGTATTGATGAAGCTGACGAAGCATCATTAAAGTTGATATTTTTATATTTACCTACATGAACAAGTCATTGTTTCGTTGAAGTTTAGTTATTCGTTAACAACCTGCCTTGACGCCTTGTAGCACGTTTTAACGGTTTATCCGAGTAAGTATTATAATGCTTTAAAACAACTAATTACTGTGTATTCAGTACATTACTTTGTGCATAATTGAGTTGAAATGTATTGTAATTGTATTCTCTTAGAAGTTCAGTCACCTGCTTGTAATGGTGACTAATTCATTGTATTTTTATTCGCGGAGGATAAATTACCCATAGGCCTGGAAATATATAATCTTGAAATTTTTTTTTACTAAACTGTACTTATAAAATATTTGAGTGAGTGTACATTATCACCAGGGATCGGATATTCCAGTGCATATTTACCTAAACTTCGAGGTTGTACGTAACATAGAGTGAATAATACAACCCTAAAAATTTTTTTTTTGATATCTTGATTTAATAACCATGAATTATTATTGGATTTAACAGAAATAATAAACAGTCAGGTAGAAATTATTGATTAGAAGAATATTTATATTATTATAATTTAGAGATTTTATATTATAAACAAATTTTAATAAAGAACTCTAAATTAGGAATAATATCCTAATTTAGAGTTCTTTATTAAAATTTGTTTCAAATTAAAATATTCTTCAAATCAATAATTTGTATCTGACTATTTATTATTTCTGTAAAATCCAATATTTTTAAATCACGGTATTAAAAATATTTAATTTTTAGAGATGGTATTACCACTCTTTAGGTAAATATGCACTGGAATATCCGATCTCTGATTATCACTGAATAAAGAATATTCTATTCTAAAATCAAAGTAATTTGGGTGGAGTACTAAATTACTAGTTTTTTTCATAATTAAAAAAATTATCATGTATTTTTCTTTTCAAACAGATCATGTCGTCCCGCAAGACTGCCGGCCGCCGTGGCACCAACAAGAAGCGCGCCCAGCGCGCCACCTCCAATGTCTTCGCCATGTTCGATCAGGCCCAGATCGCCGAATTCAAGGAGGCTTTCAACATGATTGATCAGAACCGCGATGGGTTTGTCGACAAAGATGACCTCCATGACATGCTGGCTTCTCTTGGTAAGAGTCGACTATTTATGGATTTATTTTTGCATGTGGTGATCTAAGCAAAAAGGTACCTAGGCTGTATTGAGAATGAAACATAAATTATTACATTCAAAATTATTTAGACCTACCTGCCACTTTTTTAAAATTATATACACTAGCTGCACCCGCGGGCTTTGTTCCCCGTGGGAATTTCGGGATAATTAGTACCATATGTCCTTCCCCGCGTCTCGAAACTATATCCATACCAAATTTCATCCAAATCGGTTTAGTAGTTGAAGCGCAAAGAGGTTACAAACACAAATAAACAAACTCACTTTTGTATTTATAATATTAGTTAGGATTTATATTTTTCATGATTCAATCTTCATGTTGTTTTCTATTGTTCTAGTAGTCACAAGATATTATTGTCAAACAATAAATACAAAAATCTAACTTTTCATTCCTTCAATCACACAGTTGTCAATATAAATAAACAATTTCCAGGTAAGAATCCTACAGAGGACTACCTAGAGGGCATGATGAACGAGGCTCCGGGCCCCATCAACTTCACCATGTTCTTGACACTGTTTGGAGAGCGTTTGCAAGGCACTGATCCGGAGGATGTCATCAAGAACGCATTTGGGTAAGCATGTACATGTATTTCTCAACTATACTGATTTCAATAGGTGGACAAGGCAACCTATTCAGATTATCTATTTCGTATTATCATATAGTGCTATACAGACATAGTAAGAATAATCATTGAGTTTCGATGATAGTAAATGATATGCCATACATATACAGACTTACATGAAAAATAGAAAAGCTGATAGCTGTCGTCTCACAGTTTTTTTTATTCTGCTTGATCTGCAATCAGTCCTTGACTATGAGTAAATGGGTTGTGGGTCAATATTTTACAAAAGCTGGTCTCGCACTTGTGCATAATAATTTTCATCAACTGTGCAGGGCCTTGTGTTTTAGACCTCATTTTCTCAAGGCAAACAAAAGCCCAGGCCTGTAAGATTCAAAAGCCATGTGAAACAAAATGAGAATTAAATCCCCTCTGGCTGCTTTGGCATCTATGTTTCACAACCAGTTGTTAAAAAAGAAGAAATAATTTTGCTTTGCACCTAGTTGCCTAAAAAGAAAAGTTCTAAAAATTACAGTTGAGTCTCACAACCAGTTGACAAAAAAGAAATAAATATTTAACTTTTCAAATGATATCTATAAACTTTAAAGATTTAGGATATACTTGAGAAAAATCGTTTATTCCCAGTAGTTAGTTCTTTTTGACAGTTCTTTTAAAAGGACTAATGAGACTTTTTCTTCTTTACAATGAACACACACACACACACACACAGGAATAAATGAGAAAAATAGCTGTCAAAAATGTATTGCAGATGCTTTGATGAAGAGAACATGGGTGTGATAGGCGAGGAGCGCCTCCGCGAGCTGCTGACCACGATGGGCGACCGGTTCACGGACGACGACGTGGACGAGATGCTGCGCGAGGCGCCCATCCGGGACGGCCTCTTCGACTACGTCGAGTTCACGCGCATCCTCAAGCACGGCGCCAAAGACAAGGACGAGCAGTAAGGGTGTAGTGTCCGTGTCATTACTTCTATCGTGTGTCTATGGTTAACAATCCGCTAGTTTCCAACAAGTCAAATCAGATACTTTTTTCTTAAATCAAAACAATGTCTATGGGATTTGTATAAAATAGCACATCGTGACGTCATTCTTTCAAATAGCGCTCCTATTATCAGTTTTTCTGCAATAATAAATCTAAAATCACATTGAAAATGGACATGATCAATGACAAATGATGTTATTTTGTGACGTTTTTTTTTTCTTATCAGTACAAAATAATTTATTTATGACCCAGGATACTACCTAATTTTGTAACGTTAAAGCTTTAAGTAACCACAGGAATTCATGTTTTAACTGCAACATTGCCTTAAATATGGTACTGTTGTAGTTATGATTTATTGAAGTGAAAAAACTATAGACACATGATAGTCGTTCTTTGCTACCCATATCTAAACTAACCCATTGTCAATGGATTATCATCCCAATACCTGCCCAAATGGTACTTATAAAGTGTTTATCGCCAAATTTTATATTGGTATGATATTATGTTAAGATTTTTATAAATCAGTATAAGTTAGTTATCCATCAGGAACAGAATAATCTCGATACAGACTGAGGTGCTAAGATACCACTTTTTAACAATTTTGCATTTCCAAAATGATGTTACTATGCATTTCTCGAAATAATTCCATAAAGTTTGAAATATTTTTTTTGGTTCCATTATAAAAAAAAGTTATTAATATTTGAGCAAGCGTAAGTGATTGGCCGAAAGTATTATTAAATATATCATTCCCGAAGTTAGAGACATGATTAGTATTGTAATGGTTAAAATGAAGTATATATAATATTTAAGTTAAGCAAACATAAATTTGTTTTAAATTATGAATTACTAGCGTAGTGCGCAATGATTACTTTATAGTGATGTACATGCGTGTGTTACGTAGGTATAAATAATCATGTAGGTATGTATGTATTTATTATTATGCCATAATATATGACTAATTTTTACCTTATATACTTTTGTGTTTAATTTCATTCACCTTCTTGTTATACCATATCAGCCACTGGATGTCCACTGCTGGACATAGGCCTCCTCTAAGGATGACAGTGAATCGACCGAGGTAGTAATATAATAAACAATAAGCATAGAGTTCCGCTGGGTCTATGGACATGACCCGTGTCTCCCATGGCAAGTGCATTCTATAAGGTAAGTTCCGTTTTTAGGGTTTTAATGGGATTGACGTGTACTAAAAGTACATCGTACGTGCCAAGATAAACATTTTAGCGAAGGAGCAACGCCTTCATGACGCTTAATGAAATAGCGCTAATTATAAACCTCTATAAATAATGCTGAATTACACGTGTAGGTACGTACATCATGAATGATGCTATTTGTAGGTATCTAGTGTTTTTTTGCTCAAGTTATGTAGTTCTATGTATTATGTGGGTACTGCCATACGTGTCACACTGTTTCTTGAAGACAAGTGCTTTTTTTAGAACGGAGTCACTAAACGAATGGATGAAATATTCCATACAAAAAAAAAGTTCGTTTAGCACTCAAGATCTTACAAAAAAGGTACGCCGGTGTGCGCGTTTGGCTAGCTAAGTGTGATAATGTGGGAATAAAATAAAACTTAGGTTAATGTTCTTGTCTTTATTTATACTATCACAATAAGTTATAAGTATAATAAACGATTTTATTTATTATTTATTATTATAAGTTAGTCAATCAAATTGCTCTATTATTGCTAAATAACATTATGTATCATTGTACCATTCGTGAATATACATATATAGGTATTCTATACTTTGGCAATTATATTATCTTTGACTTTAGATATCACAGTTTCGAAAAACACTTGGTTATTCTTATTACATCCAATCTTATTTTAAATGCCTAGAAAATGCAAATACACTTACTACTAGGGTATATAAGAATAATATATGTACTTAGATAATAATTTCAATTGCGATGATTTACATTTATCGTACGCGACACATGTGCTTCTGTCGAAATAAAAAATCTTACTTTACTTTGACATTATTTCACATGAGATCTCTTAAAGCATTAGTCTTTTTGAAAGGACTGTTCATTATTGCACCACAAAAACAATATTGGTGGAAAATAAATTAGTGACATCTATCTATAATGAACATTGATTTTATGCGGGTCTGGGGGTTACTTTATAAAGTAATAAGATAAAGAAAAAAAGAAAGATCGTCGGGATTCGTCGCTTTTCGTCAGAAACGCTACTCGTCAGAAACGCAACTTGAGAGACATGCATCTCGACTCGACAGTAAATTAATAAATAGAATTTAAAAGCTTATAGTCATTACATACATGCAACTAGTAAAATGAAGTAATTATCTATTTCTTATTTAATAAATCTATGTCGAGTTGCGTTTCTGACAAGTTGCGAGTCTATCGTGAGAGATGACGAGATGCTTATCTGACCAGTTGCTGTGACGTACAATTTTTACATCAAACCAAGTAAGACTTTATCATCATACATTAATATTCTGTTGCTTGACACTGAAACGAGGATACGCAGTGACGTCCATCTAGCGTACCGCTTTTGGAGTAACCCCCCTGTAACGACTCGACCAAAAGAGTTCATTAACTATATACAGAGCTACAAGTGCCTATTTGTGCATATTAGGGAGAGAACTATTACAATGAAGCCAGTGTTCACTACGCCCATTCCTTCTTGATGACGTCAGCGCCCCGCTCTGCGACCATCATTATAGCGCCCTGTGGGTTCCCGGTGGGCTGCGTGGGCATCGCTGATGCATCGATCACTCTTAAACCTGTAGAAGAATACGTATGCGTAAAGAAGTGCGCGGTCATTATCTGCACAAACTGTCAAGACGGATAGAGAATATTTATTTTTAAACAAGCTCGGAAATGTAAGCATTATTGTAGTAAAAAGAAGACACGAAGTTATTCTTGTCTCATTCATTACCGGCCTTATTATCAGCCTATGTCAGGAAACTAAGTATAAATAAAAAATTGCTTTCGGCAAATATTAGCATAGTTAGTTATTTCTTAATTTTTTCTACACATTTATTGAGAAAATATATACACGTCTCGGCTAAATGGAATTGCCGGACTCGCAACTACTGTAAACTACTCGTCCGGCAATGCCTTACTTCCCGCCCTCTGCAGTAATGTACTACTCTCGCCCGCCTCACCTTTAATATTGTAGACTTTGAGGTCAGTGTCCACCACCCTGCCAATGGCCGCAGTACCCAGCTGGTGGTTCTGAGGGTCGGTGTGGTGCAGCGCCATGCAGTCGATCCACTTGTCGGACCACTGCTCGCCCGCTTTCGAGCACGGAGCCGAGTACTCTGGGTCCAGGATTATGCCGTATTCCTCTTGCAGTATCTGGATGAGGTGTTAATCTTTTACCTGACAGCTTAAGGAGGGTAATGTTTTTCGGGTGTTTGTACATACAAACAAATGAAATATAGGGTTGGCTACACTTGGCAGCACTGAACAGCATTTTCCTATGCTGCTATCCGTTTCTGTCGCTCAGAACCGTCATTTGCTAGAGCGGGATAAGGGCGATGGAACATCACGGAACCGGCCACGCTGACGCTTTCGGTCACTCTCTCTCGCTCTATCTATCTAGCAAATGATGGTTTTAAGTGACAGAAAAGGATAGCAGCATGCGAAAGTTCCGTTCCGTGCTGTCGATGTGTCCCTACCCTCACACGCCATATCATAACCCAGAAACAACTCACCCTCTAGCTAAAACGGCTTAATATATTTTAGCTTAAAGGGTTTTGTTAGATTCGTCTAATCGTGATAATGACACTGGGTAGGTAGATATATCAAATACTCCAAAAAGAACGGCGGGTTTTTGGCTCTTAATTATTTTTCTTCTTCTTTAAAAAAAAATTAAAACCTGCCCTGATACTACATTACAGAATGATTGACATCGTAATTCGTGTCCAAACTCACTTTGCTCTCGAAGATCTTCTGAAGGTATCTGGCGCCGTCTCTGATCATGATGACGTCATCGGGGTGCGTGAAGTACTCCGGGTAGAACAGCGGGTAGTCGAGCGGGTCCGTCGAGTTGAGGGTCATGTAGCCCACGCTGCGGGGCAGGAGCGCGGCTGCGTTCGCGCTGTGACGACGAACACATAATTCACAAGATTAAATAAAAAAATTAAAAAGCCCCGGGTTCTAAGTAACAGGCTAGAGTAAATTTTTTTTATGCACTGGCAAAGATAATATAATTACTAACGGAACAGGGAGGTTACCCCAAAAGCGGTACGCAAGAGGGACGGTACTGCGTATCCACGTTTCAGTAGCAAGAAACATTGTTCATTAACGTATGATGATAAAGTCTAATTTAGTTTGACCTTGAAATGGGACGTCACTTTCGTACGACTTACGTATTAATTGACCGAGCGAGCGAAGCGAGCGAGGCGTCTCAGTTTCGAAATTGGCCAAAAATTCTTTTGTCCGTCTGTCTGTCTGTCTGTCTGTCTGTCTGTTCTCGCCTACAGGTCGCATTTCTTAACCAGTTCTCATGAAATTTTGTAAGCAGATTCAGCAACAACATAGAATTTTTTTGTCGAGCCAGTTTTTCAAAATTTTTCAAAATTGCGGAAATATGGGGGTTTAAAATTTTAAAACTGTCATATATCCGCCATTTCAAAATATTTTCAAAAATTTAATTAGACTTTTTTGTTGCCATTATAAAAACGATTTTTTTTTATTAGAACAACTTTTTTGTCTGAACAACTTTTTTATACGTTATACTTAAACGGATTTAGGGTGACTCGCGAAGTCTAGCTAAGCCGTGACGGATATACAATACAAATCTTCTTACAAATTATACTAAAACTAAAGGGTGAATTCAGTCCGGGTTAGTGAACAACTTTCTTAAAAATAGATACACCCTGGGGTCCATGAAGTAATTTCTCTGAATAACTATTATGGTTATTATTTTGAGTTCATAAGTAGTTCATAAAAAAAGGGTTTTGCTTATTTTACGATTAGGTTTTTTTTCAGTCTTTGCTTATTTTGATTGATTGTTGGCTTGTTTATTAAATTTAGCAATATTGTTAAGCGAATTTTCGTTCAATCGCTATCGCTGCTTGTCTGTGCTTCTGTAGTAGTATTAGTAATTATGCTACGAACTAATAAGATATCAACAGCAACCAAAGCACGCGAAGTAGCTTTACGAAAAGAGTAAGAAACCAATGAGCAGCGGCATGGAGCCATGGCAATACAAATAAACATATAAACGGAAACCCATTAATAGTTTTCTGGTTTTTCCAACAACGAACTGACTTTGTCATTTGAAAAATGATGGGTCATTTTTCGGTAAAAGACTACTGGTATAGAACTGAATTTCAGCATCACGGTAGACCTCATATCCATTGGATTGTATGGTTGGAAGGTGCTCCTGACATTTCAAGACGTAAGATTGCTACGTTTAGACGTAAGATTGCTACGTTAGTAGCAAATAATATTAATTTTTGGACGAGTTTACATTGTAAACGAAAACCTAGTTTTAAGACGCCTACCGATTTACCAGGAATATGTGATGGTAAATCTGTAGACTTGACGGCAGTTTTAAACTGAACATTAAGACAACGGAAAGGCCTCATGAACTAAGAATAGTACATCAAAATTTAGAAGGTTTTTCTGGCAAAGAATTATTAGTTGAATTATTTCTTGAAGAATTGGATGTTGACATTTTATGTTTGACTGAACATTGGCTGTATGAGAGTCAGATGATGTTCAGCCTAAACAACTATAATATTGGTAGCTGCTTTAACAGGAAGTCTGCTCAGCGAGGGGGTTCCATAATTTTTGTAAAAGATTCTTTCCGTAGCAAAGAGCGGACGGATATTGTCAGACTTTCTGTTGAGCGCGTTTGTGAGGTGACCTGTGCCGAGCTAGATCATCATATAATTATTTGTGTATACAGTCCTCCTAATAGTGATTTTAAAAGTTTTCTTAAAACAATGGACCAGGTACTTAAGTCCTGTTCATCTAGTAAAAAGAATTTAATTGTTTGCGGAGATTTTAATGTTGATATCTTAGTAGATAATCCAAAAAGTACACAATTTCTAAATCTTTTTAAATGTTATGAATTAGTAAACGTATTCTTTGAGCCAACACGAATCACTGCTACATCTGCTACTTGTCTAGACAATTTTTTTAGTAATATTAAATATTCTGTTAAATCAGTTATTAATAAACTGCCTTCTGATCATTCAGGTGTATATGTAGTTTATGTCAAGGAGTCCAAAGGCAAGTCCAGCATTTTAAACAAAGATAAGACTTTTTGTAGGCCGATTACTTCTAAAAATATACAAAAACTAAAAAATAATTTAGATAACAAATTGTTGTCGGTCGTTTACACAGGAAAAAATCCTGACGACCATTACAATAAACTATTTAACGTTATTACCTCAGAATATTCAAAAACTTTGAAACAAAAACAAGTTGTAGTGCATAGAAAATTACAGTTTAGTGAGTGGGCTACTACCGGCATCTACATAAGTAGGAGCAGGCTTTATGACTTACGAGTATATTCCCAAAAACAATATAATTTTAGTCCTTCCTTTCTAGAATATGTTAAAAATTATTCCAAAATATTTAAAAAAGTTTGTAGACAAGCCAAGGCAAATCGTATAAGTAGAAAAATAAATAATGCTCCTAACAAAATAAAAGAAACTTGGAATGTTATAAATAAAGAAACGGGTAAAAATAAAGCCAAAGAAAATATCTGTCAAATCAAATCTTGTGGTAAGACTATTACTAAAACTGAAGAAATAGTAAATATTTTTGATGATTTCTTTACTAACATTCCTTTGGAACTTACTTCTAATGTGAATTCTAGCCCCCAGCGTGCTGAAGCCTTGCTTAAGAATAATGTTAGGCCTTGTGATTCTAAATTTAAATTTAAGCATATTGGCCCCAAAGATATAAAAGATGCATTTAAACAGTTAAATTTAAAAAAATCTGAAGACCATTGGGGCATGTCAGTTGCTGTAGTAAGCCATATCATAAATATCATAGCTGCTGATTTAGCTTTTATATTTAACGAATGTATTGATGAAGGCATATTTCCTAACCTAATGAAATGTAGTAAACTAATCCCCTTATTTAAAAAAGGAGAAAAAACAGATCCTGGCAACTACAGACCTATATCTATCCTGCCAGTTTTGAGTAAGGTGTTCGAAAAGATAATGCTCAATCAAATGCTTCTTCATTTTAAGACCTACAACCTTTTCCATAGCCAACAATTCGGCTTTACTGGCGGGAAATCGACCACCGATGCGGGAGTAGCACTTGTTACTAATATATACGACGCATGGGAGAACAAAAATGATGGAATTGGATCATTTTGTGATCTCTCCAAAGCATTTGATTGCGTAGATCATCCGACACTTTTGCTTAAATTTCGTCAATACGGTTTTGATGATAATTCAATAAAACTTATAGAATCTTATTTAACAGATAGGCATCAGACTGTTGATTTAAATGGCATAAAATCGCACGGATCTAATGTTAAGATAGGCGTACCGCAAGGTTCAATTCTTGGACCTTTCCTTTTCTTGGTTTATGTCAATGACTTGCCTTACATGGTTGAGAAGCAGGCTGGCATAGTGCTGTTTGCTGATGACACCTCGCTTATATTCAAACTTGATCGACATAGCACAAACGCTAGCGCGGTGAACAGCACCTTGTCTTCCATTTCTGATTGGTTTTCTGCCAATAATCTCATGTTAAATGCGAAAAAGACTCAATGCGTTCGATTTTCTCTTCCCAATGTGAGACAGGGCTGCGTTGACATAATGATAGATGGTGAAAAACTCGATCTTGTTGAAAGTACTACCTTCTTAGGAATTACAATAGACTCGAAACTTCAATGGGGTGCTCATATAACTAAACTTTCAAATAGGCTTAGTTCTGCGGCTTATGCTGTTAGGAGAATAAGACAATTGACAGATGTAGCAACTGCTAGACTAGTGTACTTTAGTTACTTTCATAGTGTAATGTCTTACGGCATACTCCTGTGGGGGAATGCAGCCGATATTCAGACTATTTTTATTTTACAAAAACGGGCAATTCGTACTATTTACGGGTTAGGATCTAGAGACTCACTCAGAGAATTATTCAAGGAAATAGATATACTTACCTTAGCATCACAGTATATATTTGAAAACATAATGTATGTAAGGAAAAATATTTCCTCATACAATAAAGTAAGCGATTTTACCGATAGAAACTTACGTAATAAGAATGACTTAGTTGCCCCGTTTTATAGGCTTAAAACAATTAATAAGACGTTTATGGGGAACTGTATACTTTTTTATAATAAATTGCCAAAATCGATCCTTGATATGCCAGACAAAAGATTCAAAACTTATGTAAAGAAAGTACTTTGTGAGAAGGCTTATTATAGGACCGATGACTACCTTAAAGACAAAAAAGTCTGGCTTGAGCTTGACGCGGGTCCCTCTAAAAGTTTGTAATATAGGTACTCGAAAATGTCATAATTTGGTACATTTTGTACAAACTGAATCTACAACTTGACATTACTTTAAAATTTTGACATTCTAAAAATTAAATTTAAATTATGATATGACATAACAAACAAAACAATGTATTCTCTGTCCACATTAACTTTAAGTATTAATTTAATTGTGAGTTGACGTCCTTGGAGAAGAGGTGCAGTGCAGTTTGTTACCGCTTCTTCTGCACTAGCGCTTTGGAAGCGGTAGTAAACTTAGCTGTAAGTAACTATTTGACGTCAACAATAGGGCAACAAAATAATGACGATTATTAAGAGTGTTTTAAATATCCTATGATAATAAAGATATATTTGATTTGATTGATTTGATTTGATTAGAGCTAGATCGAAAGTCGTTTAAAGAAAGGGCTGTGATTGCCAACTATTTTGGAAATTTGGTCACAACCATGAATCCGCATATTGGTAAACCTGCACCGATAGTTCATCCAAATCAGGTACATTATTCTGAAATAATAATCGCGAGGTCTAACTTCGTGGCGAACTACTAGTTTATGGAGTAAACCGCCAGATACCCAACGCCATAGAAACTATTGGAGGGCCACGTAAATAGGCAAATCTGGCAGTTGCGTGTGGATACTTTTTTCTAAACATCAAAACAAACATTTTCTATGGTTGTACGAAATAAAGACTAATGACGTAATAGTTTATTGGAGTCAAATAGCGCTCTGCAATAATAAATATAAAATCACATTGCAAATGGATGATAATGACAAGTGACATTATTAACCAAACATACCTAATTGTACCAAAAAAATAATTGTATATTGCAGATCAATAAAGTTTTTATAAATAAATAAATAAATGGTTACTCGTAAGTATAACAGTAACTTACGAGATATTCCTGGGACTCTGGTCGCACGTGGCGGACTCGCCCACGACCCCCTGCCGGGAGCAGTCCGCGTAGAAGCCGTTGAAGAACATCTGGATGTCTGGTTGCTTGCGGGCTTGGTCGGCCAGGCTGGAATACATCAGTCCGGTCACCTGGAACCATAAGGATTTTTAAACCTCATGAACGATTGAGGGGAAATCCTCCCTTACTTGAGCCTTTAGTCTAGTAGTGGACTTAGACGACCTCCGTGGCGTAATGGTCAACACGCTAGACCGCCAATCTGGAGGTCCTGGGTTCGATCCCCAGCCAGGGTAAGTTGAAAAATGGCTTTTTTAAATTGTCCTGGGTCTTGGATGTTTATCTATGTATGTATTTGTTATAAAATATAGTATCGATGAGTTGGTATCCCATAAGTCATAACACAAGTCTCGAACTTACTTTGGCTTACTAGCTCAATCAGTGTTATTTGTCCCTATTCCCTACTCCCTAGTCCCTGTCCCCTTGTATAGGCTATATCCACCATCACGCTAAAAGGGGCCCATGAGTCTTGCTGCCCTGGGCTGTATCTGCTTAGAGCCGCAACAAGACCCAAAGTGCTCTATCAGCCCCGTCAACTAAAGACTTGATAGTAGGCTATAAAGAAATCAAGAAATTATCAATGCTGTATTAGTTTCCTATGTCAATAACATGGGTAAAATTTACGTTTTTTAATCAAATAAAAATAATCATATCTTATACCTTTAAACGAGCAATTCTTGTATGTATGTATGTATATGTATATATATATATTTATTTATAATTTATAAATTTCTGTGATCTCGAAAACGGCTCTAACGATTTCACTGAAAATTTGTATATGGGGGTTTTCGGGGGTAAACAATCGATGTAGATTAGTTTTATGTTTGGGAAAACGCGTGTTTTCGAGTTTTCTTGCGTTTTTCTTTCCACGCAGAATATGGTCGCTAATTTCGTCGCGCCGCGACCGCCTTGATTTAGTTCAGTGGTTAAGGATAGCGACCGCTAGAAAGAGTGTTACGGGTTCGAATCCCACTCGGTGACTTACTTTTGTTTTTTTTATGTTTAAGTTTATATTTTTTTTATTTTGCATAGTTTTTATAGGTCGCCCAGGTACTTCCTTTTAATTTAAGAGCTTGCTCTTGTCGGTAGAGTTAAGTGGAGATGCCTCCATTTCTCTCTTCCCCTCATCCTTTTAATTTCCTGGAAGGACCTTACTCCTAAATTTTCTTTAATTTGTTGGAAAAACTTCATTCTCGGTCTTCCTTCCCCTCGTCTCCCTTCTACGTTTACTTCTACTTTTATTCTAAAAAGATTGTCGTCATTTTTTAATAGCCGTAATTTTATTTACAATATTTCGTCTTTCTTCTACTTTTTAGGGTTCCGTAGTAAACAAGGAACCCTTATAGTTTCGCCATGTCTGTCTGTCTGTCTGTCTGTCCGTCCGCGGCCCTACTCAGAAACTATAAGTACTTACTAGAAAGCTGTTATTTGGCATGGATATGTGTATCAATCATGGCAAAAAAGTCGTAAAATAAAATATGGAAATTATTTTTTTTTAGGGTAGCTGCCATACAAGTACAGAGGAAGTCAATATTTTTCTCAAACATTTACAACTACGGAAGCCTACACTGCGCGTGGCCCGACACGCACTTGGCCAATTATTCTCGTACGTCATTGCTCACTCATCCATCCATCCAACTTATTTTCTTACTTTCACAACTTATTTTCTTTGGTATCCCACTAAAAATAATAAAATGCCGATTTATCTGTTTGAATTGACTTATACTTAATCAAAATCTGCTTGCTTACTTAATATGCTGATTTGGGTTGAGAGCATTATTATTCTCATCAGATAAAATTCCCTGCCACAATTACCAGCCGTTAATATGATAATAGGACACATAGCTACATTCATGTCATTCATAGAGCATTTTTGCGTCGGTCTTGCCTACCTTTATAATTAAGGGTAATTTTGATATTAAAGTTATCATTCATTTCAATGTTTGTGCTGTTGTTTAATGAGATGATCAAATGGGGCAAATCAATATCCAAGCGAGTTCAGTCCATCTAATTAATTACATTCTATATCTAATCCGTTCCATGGATTAAACTTTCGGTAAAAAATACACGATGCATAAATAATTCTATAGGATTAACCATATCAGTCCTCTGGCTGCCCTGGCCAAGTATGGCTCTGGTAGTGCAAAGACGGTCATGCCCCTGCAGTGGAGACTAAAAAGGCCTGATGATAATAATGAACCACATCAGTATCACGTCAACATGACAAACAACCAATGTAAGCCACGGTTGGACGCCCCCAGGGCTGAATTAAGCATGTTGACGGACCCCTAGGGACTGTCAGTTAACCCTTAACCAGAGCCGGTGCTAGCCAGCGGGAGATGAGAGGAAACATGAATGTTTTTGGGGACCCTTGACAAGCCGTATGGTTTCCGGTAGAGTAGAATGGTACCACTCCAAGTCTTCCTGTGGATGTCGTAGAAGGCGACTCAGGAAATACTAGCTGAACAAAGCTTATAAACATCATGAGACCTCTCCAACCTGACTGAGCAGTGTGGGGAGTGTGGGCCAAATTCTCTGCCTGCTCTGACCAACTATGGTTCTGGTAGTACAAAGAGTGTCGTGCTCCTGCAGTGGAGACTAAAAAGGCTTGATGATGATATGTAGGATGATAGCCTTGTGGTTTCCGGCAGAGTAGAATAGGGTCACTCCAAGTCCTCCCGTGGATGTCGTAGAAGGCGACTTAGGAAATACAAGCTAAACAAAGCTTAGGTATACGAGTAAACATCAGTAAGACCTCTCCAATTGGTCTGGTCAGTGTGGAGAGTGTAGGGCAATTCCTCTGGCTGCTTTGGTAGTACAAAGAGGGTCGTGCTCCTGCGGTGGAGACTAAAAAGCCCTGATGATGATATGAAGGATGGTTACCTGCGTGATAGCTGTGCTGCTCATTTGTCCGTTTCTCTGCAGCAAATACTCTGTCAGCTCCTTCCAGTCCAGCTCGTTGGTGTTGTTTAGCTTGGTCAAAAGGAAGTTCAGCGTGATGCCGTAGTGGTTCCGAAGGTTCTCGCCCACGGGCAGGTCTTCCACGACGGGGATGGCGAACTTGTCCAGGGTCTTTTGGGGGCCGATGCCGGAGAGGAGAAGGATTTGCGGGCTGTTGAGAGCACCTGCGCTTAGAATTACCTGAAATGTAACGAAGGTTGTAACTAAAGAATAATATTATACACGCTGACTTTTTATTGGTTTTGGAAAAAAAATGTCGTATGCTAAATAAATTCCTCTATCCATATACGTAATCCAAATTTCTGTATGTCATAAGATAAAAAAGTTGCGTAAAATTTTTCGATCGAGACCTCGTAGAATAACGCCGGTCAAAACAGCTGCGTGTTGTCGATGACCCCGGCCGGCCGGCGAGCGGTGTATGGCGGCGGTACTACTTATTGATCTCACATTTTACTTTCGAGTTTTAGTCATAATTTTTTGTTTCTGAATTTTTATTTTGACCAGCTAATTAGGTCTTACTAACGATGCCTATGAAGTGGCCTTGGGCTCCTAAACCAAAAAAAAATTTACGTATTTACACTAACACGTCTTTATCCGTTACCTAGTAAAAAAAATTCTATGTCTATGTGTGTACACAATAATGGATTTCTGACTAGTTTTGTTTTCCTAAAGCTTACAAATTTCTCTTGTTATTTATTGTCTGTAATATGTTTTTGTGCCTAATAATAAAATAATGAGACATAATAGAGCAGTATAGTCTTGCGGCTTTAAGTAGACAGATTTAAGGCGGACCCAAGAGGTCACTTTAAGTGAAATGGTGGGCGAGAAGGTGGAAAAAGAAATTTAAAATAGTGATCGCATCGCCTTTCTCATGATTTGCTTTTTTGCCACATGTAATAGCCAAAAACTGAAATATTCTTAGTTTTTTTTTTCCAGATCAGAATGGAATGAAAGATAATCGAAAAACTAATACATTATTGACCATCTGATGAATTTTCCATCTATGAATTGGCTATTATATACCTAAGTAGATTTTATATTACAATTTCCGAAATCACACCAATATGTGTCCATCAAATATAATGTCCCTTTTTTATCAATACAAATATTATAAGGGGTGATTTAGTGCATCATTTTGAATATCTTTTCCCTATGATTGTACATCGAAATACAAAAAAAAATTGATTCTCGTATAAATCGAAGTACTTAGTCACGTGTTATCATTACTATGGAAAATGATTTTTTTTGTACATTTATTGGTAAAATTTGTTCAAAATTATGGACTAAATCACCTCTTAAAATATTTGAAAATTGGACATCGTATGCACGCGCACGAAGTCGCGGGCTAAAGCTAGCCTCTCATTGAATGCTCCATAAATGACCGTAAACATTGCACAACAAAGAAACGTGAGACATCCTCGTGCGATCTCGTAGTTATGATTTCGACATAAGAATTCACGCGACTACTGCAGTAATTTATTATTCTGAGCTGCGCTAAGATCAAAAGGTAAAAAAAGTTTCGTAAAATATATTTATAGTTACGTATGAGGAAGTTATGAACGGTTTGCGAATTTGGTGTTTGGTGTCAAATTGTTTTTTATAACGTTTGATTTTCATATGGGGAAGAAGAAGAGGCAGTCATAAATACTACTTTTGTTTGACATCACAAGGCCTCTACCATATCCTACTTGTAAAATGTCATCAGTCCTAACCTTGCAAAACTTTTTAAAATTAACCTGTACTGTCCCACTGCTGGGCAAAATGTCTCCTCCCCCATCTCCATCCAAACATCTAGATTGTGTGCCACTTGCTAAACTTAACTGAAAATAACCCGCTAAATGATGTATGAAATGTATAATTTTTTTTTATTTTATTCTGTTTTAGTAGTTTTTGTTATAGCGGCAACAGGAATACATTATCTGTAAAAATTTAAACTGTCTAGCTAGCACGGTTCATGAGATACACCCTAATGACAGATAGACAAACGGTCAGTAGAGTCTCAGTAATAGGGTCCCAATTACTCTTTGAGTACGGAACCTAAAAAGGGTGTGTTCCTTGCAGGACAACCTGTAATTTGTACTTAGGTTTAACTTAGTTTCAGTTTTTGTCAGATGCAGAAACAAGGCACATCATCACCTGGATCTCATACATCTTCTATTTTATAAACAGTTGTGTAATAGTAGTTTATGATACAAGTGTGGTAAATTGTTCATTACAGTCGAGGCGGGTTGACAAACAAGCGGGCGAAGCCCGCGCTTTTGTCTATGGAGCTGAGACTTGTGATGGGCAATACCACACGTGTGCCATACTACGTTTTACAACACATTAGTGATGAAAAAAAACTTCATTACTCGGAGACATTTTTAAGTAAGTACAATTTACTTAAAGTTACAATAAATCTCGAAAATTTGAAATATGGCGCGCTTCGTTTTCTTTTACAGGCGCATAACGCGCATACGCGATATTGTAGTGATACGATTGACACAGAAATCAATCCATCAACAGCCAAAGGATTGTTTTTAAAAAAAAAAAATTTTAAACAGCAGGTTAACTAGTAGTTCGTTACGAACTAGACCTCGCGATTATTATTCCAAAGGGAGTGCCTCAGCTGCCGGCGCTGGTTGCCGAATTGGCTGCCGGCGCTGGTATAACACGATCTGTGTCTGTGTTACTTTCGCCCTTAGCTTGAGTCGATCGCTCGTGTTTTGGTCACAGGAAACCTAACAAACCTAACCTTCACGGCAAATCTTAAGTGCTGGCGCAGGCAGCCGGTGTTGTAAATTATTATGTCGTTACAAGACTTATAAAATGGAATAATTTGAGTAAAACAAGGTTTCGGAATGAGTCTAGGCTGGCTGCATGCAGAGATTTTATGTTTAAAAAATAATCTTCGTAATTTTGGATTTATAGAATCTTATTCCTAAAACATTAAAAAAAAAACACTTTACCGCACTTGTGCGGTAAGTAATATTTACCGCACGATTTTGAATGTGTGCGTTATGAATGGTATTACATAAGTCAATTCAGTGTGGTAAATAGAACTTTCGGAGCCAATGTGTTGAAAATATTTTTTCGTACGTAATTTTGACAGTAGGTAGGTAAGCTACAAACCTCTACGATTGGTTCCGCCGTGTGGTTTTAAGTAGAGTAGAATAGGGCCACTCTAGGTCCTCCCGTGGATGTCGTAGAAGGCGACTTAAGAAATACAAGCTAAACAAAGCTTATCAATTATCAATGAGACCTCTCCAACCCGTCTGGCCAGCGTAAAGAGTGTAGGCCAAATCCTCTGGCTGCTCTGGCCAGGTATGGCTCTAGCACCGATTATTCGAAGTCGCCTTGACCTAATTTGAAAAATTATTTTTTGTTTGAATTTTGTATGCTTGTGAGATGGTCCCATAGAAACTATCAAAATAGGTTGTGTAGTTTGGGGATCAAGTCGGTCTTTAATTTAAAAAAAAATGCGATTATCGATACTTGCTCGGTAGGTAGGTAGGTTAAAAACTCACCTCTTTGGAAGCCTTGACGTCATGCTTCTGACCCTGCTCGTCGATGTACTGGACCCCTACGGCTTGCTTCCCGTCCATCAGCACTTTGCTCACTTTGGCGTGCATGAGCACGTGCAGATTGGGCTTGGGACCCAAGTAAGCCCTCGCTGTGGTGTATCGTTGACCGTCTCTGAAACACAGGTCTATTCAATGAACAAGTCTCAAATGATTGCCCATCTTTGGATAGATGAGAGAGTGTTTCTGCTGTTGAACTCCGTAGCGTAATGGTCACGCTAGTCCGCCATTCCGGAATGCAACCTCCGGAGGTTTCTGGGTTTGATTCCCAATCAGGGCAAGTTGGAAAATGGCCTTTTTTCAAATTATCCTGGGTCTTTATGGATGTTTATCTATATATGTATTTATCATAAAATTTAATATCATAAAAGCTAGTATCCCGTAAAACTTGGGGTTAGTTCAATCTTTGTGATTTGTCCAACTGCTGGGCAAAGGTCTCCCCCATCTCCTTCCAAGACTCTCTTTATTTAACCCTCGAAGAAAAAGAGGGATGTTATAAGTTTGACCTGTGTGTGTCTGTCTGTGATATCGTAACGCCTAAGCGAATATATCGTTTTTGAAGTACATTTTTGTTTGAAAGCTGACTTAATCAAGGTGATTTTCAGCTATGTTTATTGCAAATAGTTTCATCCGTTCAAAAGTTATTAGTTATGAACGCTTGAAAGTCGAGGCTTTTTAATTTGCCTGGCACTTAAACTTGTTTTAAGTTTTACTCTTTTTTCTCTGTGTTTATCGCCCAAGCTCACAACAATAGACCGAAGTAAGCTTGGCCGAATAACTGTTTATCACAGAACCGTTCTTCACTGCTCCGTTCAAATAATCACACTCGACGAGTCACGGTTGGCCGAGAGCAGCGAGGTCCTAGACTGGTGAAGAAAGAAGTTGCTTACGCCGTGAAGGCCTGTGCGATGACGAAGCCGGCGGGGGTGTCGGGGTCGTTCATGTCCGCGATGACCGGCAGCCCGGTCTGGTTGATGGCGTCCAGCAGCCGGTACACCGCCTTGGGCTGGTGGTTGAACTGGAAACAACACCATCGAGAATAGGGATGTGGACTGGGTCATAAACATATAAACTTTGTCCGTCAACTACTTAGATTATGCAAAAATAAAGGACCTATATTTTTTTGTTTAGCGAAGTAGTCAAAATTTACGAAGATTCAGCGCTTCGAAGTTTCGGAGTGGGGGTGATATACGTCACCGTTGGTAAAAAATAGAAGCCAATTGTGACGTCACGCGCAATTGAAATGCGCTGTATCTTCGCTATTATTTGCTAATGAGAAAATAGAAAAAATACCTAGAAACATTATACTTTTTAATAATCTAACTAATGAGCCAAAAAAATTCTTTCAAGCTGAGTTTCACGTAGAATTATACAGTACGCGTAGAATAATAAGCCTTTATCCCAGAGCCAACCGAGCATTGGGTCTTGCGGTTCTATTTCTAGACAGAACAGGCCGCAAGACACAAAGGCCACTTTTAGCGTGATTCATCATCATCATCATCATTTCAGCCGCATAACGTCCACTGCTGGACATAGGTCTCTCCCAAAGATTTCCAAAATGACCGATCTAGAGCGGCTTGCATCCATGCTTTAGCGTGATTACAACAATACAATACATTAGTGACGTGCACAAATATTTTTTACAGGGCAGGTACTATCCGACCTCAGTCCGAAATAATATTAGGGTGGCACAGAGTAGACAAGTTCTATCTATCTGTATGAAATGCACGATACTGTAATACAATACCCTATATTGCACAAAATCACGCTAATATTAATAATATTAATTTATAGTGTGTGTGTGTGTGAGTGTTTTTTATCTTCACGCGCAAACGGCTGGACCAATTTTCATAAAATTTGGTATGCAGGAAACTGACACTTTTACGCAGGTCACAATTATCTTAAAACTAGGAAATGCGCAAAAGGCGATTCTGGGCGAGAAGGTGGAAAAAAGGATCGAAATAGTGATGGATTGCTACCTGCTGCACCGGCAGAGGCCCCGACGTCGAGTGGTGCTTGGCGCTGACGAGCGAGCCGACTTGCTGGTTGCCCTCCGTCATGTCGAAGTACGGCCGGTTCTCCTCCCACGACCAGCCCTTGGCTCCCGCTTTCACCCAGTCCTCGAAGTCGGCGGGGTGCCCGCGGTGGTACATCATACCGTTCAGAAGAGTCGAACCACCTGGTAAAGAGGTCCAAAGTTTTGTTCTAGTTCTAGTTCTAACATTTTTTGTTCAAGCTTATATTCAAGCAAGTACATATTAAATTAGCCCTCGATGGAGTTGCGTCGTTTTAAGACTGAGTTCCATCGACCACCTTCCCTCTCCGTGATCAGACCCTAGACATCATCTTCCATAAAGTGCTCGACAAGACAAATCAAACGAGTCCTATGAGTTTATGTTGTTTTATAACTGAGTTCCGTCGAATATCTCCCGGCTCCATCATAAATGATTAGGCTATAATAGTAGAGCTAATCAGAAATGATTAGACTTAGTTTTATGGAGCCGGGAGATATTCGGCAATATCTTTTTGAGAAGAACAAGCAGGAAAACCACCCCGGGCTCTGAAGCAGCACAGCTGAGGATGCAACCGAGAAGACGGTAAGATGAAGAAGAAGATAGTACCTATATACTGAAACTATTTTAGCCTATTACTTATAATAAAAATTACTTTCCCAGAAGATTATATCAAAAAATGATCAGCCTTTGGCAAATTCGCTATTCTATAAGTATAGTACCTATTTAAATACTGAAACTATTTTAGCATATTATAATAAAAATTACTTTCCCAGAACCAGAAGATCATATCGAAATATGATCAGCCTTTGGCAGCTATACTATAAGTATTTCGACATAAAGTAATTCATTATAAAAAAGGAAAAAAAGTCATAAACTGGACCTGCTATATTTTGATCATTGATCTAACTACCTACGTAAACACGGATGCAGGAAAAATCAGTACAGTTATCTTCTAAAAGAAATTGCAAAATATTTACTTTTCCTCATTGTTTAGTACCATTTTACTGTAGACACCTTGGCCCATCAAGGTGTCTGTCTACAAATTAAACATAAAAATAATTAGCAAATAATTGCTTCTGTTATGGCAATGATATTCATCTAATATCAGTTTCCGGTAAAATCATTATGTACTTTTGAACTGAAAAATAAATTTCCTTGAAGGGGAACGACACGCGACAGATATCAGACCAATGTATACTTATTACGCTATCTGAGTAAACAATGCGTGTAAGTACATTAGAGTACAATGAAAATGTCATGGCAATTGATGCGCATTCATTTAGATCAGTTTGAGATTGTACAAAATTTATTGTGACAAAGGTTTTTACGCAAATCTCAAATAGGGTAAAATTGTATAAAAAATGATTGTACCTAAATCCAATTAGGCTAAAGCAAATTTTCCAGGGGGGTTACTTCAAAAGCAGTACGCAAGACGCACGTTACTGCGTATCCGCGTTTCAGTGTCAAGCAATATTGAGCACTAACGTATGATGATAAAGTCTATTTTTTTTCTTTTTTTCCCGATAAACATACTGAAATATGAAAATATTTTTTTGATTTCCATGTACTCGGATTAGCTATGGGCCAACTTGTATGGGAAGTCAATTTTTTTTTCATATTTCGATATAATGTTCCTTAGGAAAAGTTATTCAGTATCATGGACAGAATTCACCCTTAAAATAGTTTCAGTATGTTTTGTAATTTAGAAAAAGAAAATTATGTTATCAGTGACATTTTGGCAGTGCAAAAAGTTCTTGATCGGTTATTCTTGTTGTCTGTACAACTTAACACAGGCTAAACAAAGCTTTTAAACATTAATAGGGCCTCTCCAACATGTCTGGCCAGCGTGAAGAGTGTAGGCCAAATCCTCTGGCTACTTTAGCCAGATGTGGCTTTGGTAGTACAGAGGGTCGTGCTCCTGCAGTGGAGACTAAAAATACCTGATGACGATGTATGACACAAACTCTTAACTCTTACCTAAGACTTTTCCTCTGGGCCACCAGCACCCTTTGCCTTCCTGGTCCAGGCAGTAGCCCGACGGGACCGTGCGGTACCTCCAGTCCACTTCTTCGTTGTCCCAGAAAGTTCTGTAGAACGATGGAACTCTTGCACCTATTGGCTCCGGCCCACCCGCCTCTATTAGAAGAACCTGTCGATGAAAACGGACAAATTTATGTATAAGATTTCAAAAACACTGCGAATTTGTGAACAGACAATATGGCTGTGTCAATTGCGAACGACAAGCTGAAAATATGTACCGACTAGCATGTAACTAGTGTTCTCAAGTAAGTGATATCTTGTATCTTTTTTTAGGGTTCCGTAGTAAACAAAGAACCTTTATAGTTTCGCCATATTTATCTGTCTGTCCGTCCGCGGTTTTACTCAACGGCTATAAGTACTAGAGAGCTGTTATTCACGGCAAAAAAGTTAGCACTCATACAATTAAAATGGGAGTCAATTTTTTTTTCTCGTTTAACCCATCGAGTGGGGTATCGCTGAATAGGTATTTTAAAAATATTGCGAGCTTGTAAACATTCGATTTAGGGATCCCTTTCTGAAATATTTGGTATTATAGTGCATATTTTTGTTAGAGTCAAAGTATCTGCTAAACGGTTATATATGAACACGTGAAAAAAACCACAGTAGTAGCACAGAATACATAATAGTACAAGTAGTAGTAGTACATACAGATTTAACGAAATTTAAAGGAAAACTATCAGAGCTAAGTAGGGTTTACTAATTAATAATTGGCCAAGTGCGTGTCGGGCCACGCGCAGTGTAGAGTTCCGTAGTTCCGAATGCCAACTTTGAGTTTATGTCAATAAAAACGTTTAAAAACTAATTATCTATTGAATTTGTATGAAATTTCTTTTTCCGAGTACATTTTATAAGTTGATCGCCTATAACTTTTTAATTTGTATACCCTACTTAGCTCTGATAGTTTTCCTTTAAACTACATTATATATACTATAGCTGTGAATTTTTTCACGTGGCCATATATAACCGTTTAGCAGACAGAGGGGGGGGGGACACTTGCCTCCAACAAAAATTTTCACTTTAAACCCAAATATTTCAGAAACGGATCCCTAAATCCAAAAATGGTGTTAACAAGCTCACAATGTTTTTGAAAGACCTATTCAACGACATCCCACACAATGTGTTTGTCGAGAAAAAAAATATTGACTACCTCTTTACTTGTATGGCAGCTAACCTAAAAAAAAATATTTTTCCAGATTTTATTTTACGACTTTTTCGCCATGATTAATATACATATCCCTGCCAAATTACAGCTTTCTAGTACTTGTAGTTTCTGAGTAGGACCGCGGACAGACAGACAGACAGACAGACAGACAGACATGACGAAACTATAAGGGTTCCTTGTTTACTACGGAACCCTAAAAAGTTATAGACGACCGACCCGACTTATAAAATGTACTCGAAATAGGAAATTTCATACAAATTCAATAATAAAATTAGTTTTTAGATGTTTTTAGTGACATGAACACCAAGTTGGCATTCGCAACTACGGAACCCTACTTTGCGCGTGGCCCGACACGCACTTGGCCAATTAATTGGAACTAAATTTTTAAACCTAACCCTAAGTGACAGATAAGAACATTCTACACTGTGACAGCTTTAGAGCATGTTCAGTTTCTGATATACTGATTTCATTACACAGCAAATAATATCATCACTGTGTCGTGACGATTTATTAGATATTATATTAACCTTATCTATCAAAATAGTATTAAATACGGATTTAATGTTAATCCAGTCAACCTTAGCGATAAATATAAAAAGAATACTCGTGTAAGCGTATAAATATATAATTCCAGGTCTGTGGTCGTAACTATGTATTTATATCTATAATAAAGTTTTTTTTTATCACTTAGGTAAGGTACCTATTTGAGAAGTGAATGGTGATACCAAGGGACCGACATGTATGGAAAGAAAGAGGGGAGACTTTTGCCCAACTATGGGACTTAAATTCACCTAACTGGCTAAAAATAATTTTTACACATACACAACCGATTTCGATAAATTTTCTATGGAATGATGACTACCTGACAAGTATCAAACAATTTTATTCTAAATCGGTCCAGGCGTCTTTGTATAATCGGTAAACAATTAAACATACATAAAAAATATTCTGCCGTGTGGTTTCTGGCAGAGTAGAATAGGGCCACACCAAGTCCTCCCGTGGATGTCGTAGAAGGCGCTTAGGAAATACAAAGCTAAACAAAGCTTATAAATATCAATGAGTCTTCTCCAACCCGTCTGGCCAGCGTGGAGAATGTAGGCTAAGTCCTCTGGCTGCTCTGGCCAAGTATGGCTCTAGTAGCACATAGAGGGTCGTGTCCCTGCAGGGGAGACAAAAAGACCTGATGATGATGAAAGAAAAAAAAAATTCCGAGGAATTGATATTCCTTTTTTGAAGTGGTTATAGAAATCACTTACATTAAATTTTTCGTTTTCCGCCAGTCTGCCCGCGACGACGGACCCTGCTGCACCTGCGCCCACCACTATGAAGTCGTAATCCTGGTCCGCGCGGTCAACTGCCTTGGCCCGCTGGCAAGGAGAGGCGACGTCACAGCGACCGTTCAGGAACTGCTCCAAGAGAACCATGAAGAGGAAGGTGCCACTGCATATTGGAGAATTCACGAGAGACGGCCCTTCGGGAGCTAAAGGACACTGGCATTCCTGAAAATTAATTAACACACGAAATTACGTCATAATAGAACAGTAAAAAAAGTGTGTCTGTATATTATGCGATGTGATGCGATGGACACATAGTAAAAGAGAGAAATAAAATGTCTGTTTGTCTGTGTGTACACGCTAATCTCAGAAAATACTGGACGGATTCGAATGAAACTTTTTTTGTTATGTAGCTGTTAAGCCTGGGCAACATATAGGATATAATAGATTTTGGAAAATGGAACAGCTGATTCAGAACCATAATGGTCCAGTTCAACTATAATTAAATGATGCCTTAGAAAACATTGTTCAACCTGATGAGCATTTTCCGGAGACATAAAGCCCACGCGAACAAAGACCCGGGCTTCAGCTAGTTCTATATAACTTCTAACTTAAACTAAGTATTACAAACGTATATGAAAAATCTTTTTTGGGTTCCCATACAAATCCGTGATCAGTTGATCCTTTTATGGAAGGCACCATTGAAATAGTTTCAGTTAGAAGTTATATAAAACTAGCCAAAGCCCGCGACTTCGTTCGCCGAAAAATGCTCATCAGGCTGAAGATTTTTTTCTAATGCGCCATTTTATACCCTATATGTTTTATGTATAAAGTTTCATTAGAATCCGTTCAGTATTTCTGGAGATTAGTTTGTACATACAGACAGACATTTTTTTTCAATTCTTTCTCTATTACAATGTCTACATCGCTCGAAATATTTTTTTTGGAAATGTATTAAATGTACAGACACTTTTTTTACTGTTTAATTATATGTATAGAGGTAGATATACAGATTCGGCAATGAAATATTTTTGATAGGGTAATACTACTAAATTACGAGACTAATCTTACCTAAATTACGAGAACGGCTGCATATCAAGCATTTACATTGCTCGCTAGAATCCGATATTATATGTACTAGCCGAAGCCCGCGATTTCGTTCGCGTGCACTTTATATTTCTGGAAAATGCTCAACAGGCTGAACAACTTTTACTAAGGCGTCTTTTTAGAGTTCCATATGATAGCCAAATGGCAAAAAACGGAACCCTTATAGATTCGTCATGTCTGTCTGTCTGTCCGTCTGTATGTCACAGACACTTTTTTCCGAAACTATAAGAACTGTACTGTTGAAACTTGGAAAGTAGATGTACGAGTATTCTGTGAACCGCATTAAGATTTTTACACATAAAAAAGCCATAATTTTTGGGGGTTTCCCATACTTAGAACTGAAATTCAAAAATTTATTTTTTATCAAACCCATACGTGTGGGGTATCTATGGATAGTTCTTTAAAAATATTGAGGTTTCTAATAAAAATTTTTTCTAAACTGAATAGTTTGCGCGAGAGACTCTTCCAAAGTGGAAAAATGTGTGTCCCCTCCCCTCCCCCTGTAACTTCTAAAATAAGAGAATGATAAAAGTAAAAAAATATATGATGTTCATTACCATGCAAACTACCAGCGAAAATTGGTTTGAACGAGATGTAGTAAGTAGTTTTTTTTTAATAAATCGTAAACCGCAAATTACCTTTCATTCAATTAACTCAAATATCAAAATAAAAAACATACTACAAGACTTATAATATGTTTTTGGCTGCTACGGAACCCTTCATTGGCGAGTCCGACCCGCACTTGGCCACTTTCTTATATTTTATTATATTATATGGTTTAGCTGGATCATTACAGTTTTGCATTAGGTGTTCCATTTTCCAAAATCATTTACACCCTACCTATATGTTGCCCAGGCTTAACAGCTAGGTATATAACAAAAAAGTTTTATTCGAATACGTCCAGTATTTCCGGAGATTATCATGTACAAACAGACACACGCAACAGACACAATTTTTTTACTGTGTTATTTTATTATATGTATAGATAAAGATTAGGGCGGCACAAGCCAGACAAATTTAATGTGTCTGTATGAAATACACGCTACTGTTAGGATATTTTACGTCTTGTATGAAATATTCAAGTGTAATGATAATGAGATTTGTCTCAAACGTGACATTCATACAATTTTACAGCAGGTGTGGGGATTCATGATTTAAAGATTCTTATGTTTATTTAGTAATTAGACCTTTACAGACACTTTTACACGCCAATAAGTTTAATTTTCATCAGTAGTGCATAATTTTTTTTTATTTATTTTTTTAAAGAAAAGCTACCGATACCAGCGCTTCGACCACCGCTCAGAAGAGAAGATAAACTTTTGTACAAAAAATTTAAAAACTTACTTGTGGTGATAATATCATTTTAGCTGTTTGTGGTTTGAGCTCGACGATTGCCGGTGATCCTCCTGGAATATTAAAAAAATGTAAATCTGGTTTTTTACACATATGTATACTTATATATTATATAATGGCAAATAGCTTTGATGAGTGAAACTGATTAATAAATAGACTTTAAAATTACCTTTAAAAGGTGTAACAAAATATACTGAAACTATTTTAAGGATAAATTCAGTCCATGATACTGAACAACTTTTCCCAAGGAACACGTATCGAAATATGAAAAGTAATTTTTGGCCTCCCATACAAGTTGACCGATCGGCTGATCCGAGTTTGTATGGAAAGCCAAAAAATATTTTTCATATTTCGACACATATTTTTTTGGGAAAGTTGTTCACTATGACGGGCTGAATTCCCCATAAAATAGTTTCAGTATATTTTGTTAAACCTCATATTAATTTAAGTACCTACCTATAATAATTACTACTTTTTTTAATTTTTAGGGTCCAAAGTTGCATAATATAGGAACCTATACTTACCTAGGTACGTTTCACTAAAAAGACGTTACAGCAGGCTGAAGAACGACCACTACTTTGCTGTGATGCAGAGTTTCTCGTATATATAGTGAGAACCTTATCAATTTGCATCAGCAATCATTACATAGTAAAGATATGGTTAGGTATTTATAATAATACAGATCATGCGTAAACTATAGTTTCCTTCCCTTTCCTTATCTTCGTCGTAACCCTTTGTATTTTTCTTGGAATTTCGTAGTTGTTGTTTTTTTATTTTTATTAAAACTAACTTGAAACAGACATTATTAAGTTAACGGGTTACTCACTTACGTATAGTCAGATCGCGACAAACGATCTGCGACCAAATTGCAGATGTTCTGAAAAAAAGGTGATGTAAGGAGTACCCATAACCGGGAGCATGCATGAAAAGAGTTATGAGTGTTGACGAAGCAAAAGAAGTTTGCAAGGATCGTAGTAAGGGGAAATCCATAGTCTCTGCCTACCCCCATGAGAAACAGGCGTGAAAATATGTATGTATGTATAGTCAGATGAGGTCGAAACATGTGGGCAGTACCTAGTAGCTGTCTCTGTACGTGAGTAACTCGTTAAATCATTTTAATAATAGTTGTTGTTGCTGTTGGGGGGCTCCACGATCATTACTCGCTTCCGGTAAAGGAAAACTCTTGAGGAAACTTGCACCACTTAATTTATTAGAGTAAAAATTCTAGAGGAGGCCTTACGTTCATGTTGAACCTTGATAAAAGGTTGCATTCCCCTTTAATTTAACATCAATTTAAGGGAGCGCCAAAATCAAACATTCCTGTTTGCACTAATTCATTTTTCCACCGCCACATCTTGGCATTGCAGCGCTATTTTTCGAACTTGTCAATATTATGTTTGAACAAACTGCTATAAAACTATTTTAAGAAAAAACATACTTCGGATCACTATAATACCTAGTACCTACGCAAATATGAGATAATGTTTATCTTTAACATTTTAAATGGACATAATAGATAATACATATTAATAAAACAAAACTATATAAATGTTATTAAATGAATAACAAATAACTTTTTATATGTAAATGGAGACGTTTCACGTACTTTTAAAAATAGCAATCCTATTTAATTACCTGCTAGGGTAGTATATTACTTCTACTATTCTCGAAATCAATATAGCAGTACAGGCACAGAATACATACCTACTTACTAGGTCAAAACTAGGTGCAGATTTAATTTAGTTCCAAGAAAATCACAAGTATTATATATTCTATGGTGCAACCCCTTAGTCAAAATCATTCAAATAAATCGGCCAAGTGCGTGTCGGAATGCTTAGACTTCAGATCCGAAGTTACACGCTTCGGATCTGAAGTTTAAGCATTACAACATGAAAACTAAATTTTCCTATATTTATTCATGTTTTAACTACCCATAAGTTACAACTTTATTAATGTAGGTGCTTAATTGTTTTCTAAAAAATATGCATTTTGTATGTACCGATTAACTCTTAAATTAACTCAGCTATATAACTTTCAGGCATAGTTTTCCTTTAAATTTCAGTAGGTACCTACCACTAGGTACCACATAAAATTACACTATCAAGTTTTTTTTTGTTTTCAAGGTAGCAGTTTATTTTGAGAGGGAGGAGGGGACGCCTACAAGTATGCGTCTATCTTAAGCGCTGGACACATAGAAAAGACGTAGGACGCGGACGGGGCGCAGACATTTGTCTGTTCCGCGACGGCAAGCGACGGGTTCATACAAAATGTATAGAAACGTCGCGGGCAGAAAACACTGAAAGGACGGGGCGCGCGTCTTTTCTGTGTGTTCTGCTTTGCGACGTTTCTATACATTTTGTATGAAACCGTCGCTTGCCGTCGCGTAACAGACATATGTCTGCGCCCCGTCCGCGACGCACGTCTTTTCTATGTGTCTTGCGCCTTACATTTTCGTATTGATCGCTGCCGCGTGCGCGTGCGTCGAACCCACACGCCTGCAAAGCGATCGGCTGCGATTGCTGCGATCCGCAATTAGACATTGCACTATTTAAAATAAGTTCCAAACTGATTTTAATTATCAGTTAAATTTAAAAATTATTTAAATCAAAACCTACCTTATTTTTGTATATCCTTTAATTCCTGGCAAGTTTTTAAAAAATTGCCCTTTAAATTCAGGTTTAACAATCCTAGTGCGGTATTAACCGAAAGTCGATGTGAACCTAAAGTAAGCGGAGACATCAATTATAAGGACCGTCTAATTACTGCCTGTAAAGACAAGTGTCTTTAGTAAGTAAAATACAGTATGTTCTTATTCTTACTTGAAAAGTCGAAAAGGTCCAAAAAGTATAACGTCCAAAGATCGAAAAGTACTGATGTGCTGTAATACAAATCGATGTTCCTTTTTATTAAAAGTGTGTCCAATAGACGATAATAATTATTACTGTGTATAAATATGTGTACTGTACTGTGTACAGAGTTAAAAAAAATAGGTATTTATAGAGATTGCATTAGCGATAAGTCCGCCTTTGTATCTGTATTGTTTCTTGTTGTTTTTTTGTAATTTTTTTGTTTATCTTGGTGCAATAAAGTTAATTTGTATTGTATTTGATTAGTACTACTGCGAAAGTACACGATGGTACCTATTGCGTACCTGACTAACTATACAAATAAAGCTGCTGTCAGAAGCTACCTGTAATTTTTAGATGGCAGACAAACAAAACAGTTTGAGCTTTATAACTATGTCACAATAAGGTTGAGATTCGTCTGTGTGGATCGGCCCCATGGGACCGTACAGGCTGGTTCTAGCCTAGACCGCTCAGCCATGACCGGCCTAACGGAAGACCGAGTGGTTGCCATAAGTGCAAGATTATCAGGGGTGCTAAAAGAAGCAAATCTGTTCGTACATAACCTACCATACCGTATTGTAAAATACAACCAGCCTATATATTCCAAGATAAACATATTTGGGCTCATTATTGGTAATTTATACATAGTTACGGAATATGAAACGGATCGTGTACGTGATAATGAAGACATGCGCCGATGTTCTGCGTTATTATGCTCCACTTATGATATGGGCTGTCATAATTTGCACACTAAATATGCAACTGACGACAACCATAGCCGTAGGTTTGCATCTGCGAGATTCGTAATAAAACGTTAGGTTTATTCTTCTCCTGTCACAGCCTAATTTATCCACTTCAAGATATAGACAGAGGCGGCGTAAGGCGCTGGACACACAGAAAAGACGTAAGACGCGGACGGGGCGCAGACATATGTCTCCTCCGCGACGACAGCAAGATTTGTCGCAGAACACAAGGAAATTTGTCATTTTGTATGAACCCGTCTTACGTCTTTTCTGTGTCCAGCGGTTTAGACGTAAGCAACGGCGACGTGGGCGGATGACCTTTTTTTTAGGACGCCTCGAGTCTGCGGTGCCCTTTTTCAAACGCGGAGTCACTAAACAAAGGTTTTTTTGTATGGAAAACCATTAGTTTAGGTGACTCCGCGTTTCAAAAATGGCAGTTCAAATTTAGATTTTTCTCTTTCGGTCGTAATTTGTCGAGTCTTGAGTACATATTATAACGTAGTTAGTACAAGCAAACGTGGTTAGTGCTAATGTCATCTCCCTATTGCCCAACATCTTGTACAATATTTAATTCTATTGTGTCTGACTGAGTGACCCAGATTATGTTAAACATTTTTTTTTTGTTTAAAATGTTATACTTATAAAGTAACTATTTTTGAAATTTGAAATCTCGACGAATTCTACGAGCTGAAGGTGAGCATTTCAAGGCGTTTGACGGTTGAAATAACACAAGGCTAATCCCACATCTAATGCATGATTGCATCTCTCCAGTTCTTCTTTATTTTAATCGAGGACCTATTACATTACAATTTAAAACAGGATGGTCGACACTTAAAGGGGTGACTAGGACCCGTCATGCCGTCAATCTGAACAACTTTTCTTTGCACCAATCCTGGGAAAATGTCGTCGTTTTCATACAAACGTGTTTAGCAGACCAGACTATTTATATGGGAAAACGATTTTTCCTAAGATTCCAGCGATGATTTCATAGGAAAAAATGTTTATGTTGAAAGGCGGAGATAAAGTATTTCGGCGTTAGATATAAATACAACACCGAGTACATATATAAGGTGATTATATTGATCTATCTGCTGCATCGATAAAATTGAATTGCAAGTTATTTGGGACTGAGTAAACTTTTTTTTTTACTATAGGCGAATAATTATTTTCATATATAAGTAATTATAATGAACGCTTTTCCCCCCCTAAGAACTTATACTTATGTAATTTAAAATAGGAAAAAGAAACAATTACTTCGATTTAATGAGAACCTTATTGTTTTTTATTCATTCATTATAGGAAATGTTGTTCTTTTGATGACTGTACGGGCCTTAGGAGTTTATTTTTTCAAATTCAAAGTTAATTTTTCCACAATCTTAAATTACATAGAATCACCATAACAACGCTGAGTAAATAATAACTATAGCTGGCAGCTTACCAATAGAAGATTTTTTTATTTTTCCTCTAATAAAAGGTGATATCCAAGAAGTTTGAATAAACAATCCATACAATAACACTTTGTCGATCATATTGTTTTTTTTTTTTACAAATATTACTAGAACACTGAGATAAAAAAACCAAAAGTTCTGTACAATCCACTAGCGTTTGACTACACAACTGATTTAAAGATTCAAAAAATGACTATTAAAACCGCGAAGTTAATGATACCAGCGAGCGCACTGCAAAAACGGATGCTTTTATTACTATTTAGATTTCATTGTTAAATGTTGAAATAAAAAACATGCCATCATGCTGTTAACAAATATAATTGTGTCACTAATTTCTCAAACAATTAATGTAAAACTTATTAAATGAATAATGTATGCGTTGTAATCCATAAAAAATTATATAACTATGTAAAACTTAATTTATTAATAACAATGCGTAAAACATATTATGTATTATAAATTGTAATATTTACTAAAAATAAACGGCCAAGTCCGTGTCGGTTTCGAGCCAGAAACACGTACACTGTAGGGTTCCGAAATCACAAGATGAGATGAATATGAGGAATAATTTCCCGTGGCCCAACAAGCACTTGGCCAGTTATTCATTTATTACAATCTAGCTGCTGAATACGTTCGCGTGAAATTTAAAAATGATCACAAGATTTATTCCTGATAGGAATCAGATTTTAATGAAACAAAGTCTATTATTGTATCCTTATTATAATTATACATGCATACATACTATCACGTCTTTAACCCTAATGGGGCAGACAGAGCATTTTGGGTCTTGCGGTTCTATGCAGAGCCCAGGGCCGCAAGACCTAAAGCCACTTTTAGCGTCATGGTGGGCGAGAAGGTGGAAAAGCAATCAATACAGTGATGGGTTGCTAGCCGCATCGCCTGTTAACATGATTTGCATTTTTGCCCATTCCCTCGATCGGCTTTTACGATCTGTGTGGGAAGAGAAGCAGCTGGTACATTCTAAGTTTTTTTATTTCTCCCAGACCAGCATGGGATTATAATTATAACACGCAAATATTGTCCATTAGGGTCGAACATTAGTGTGAACATACACAGAAAAAAAACTTTTAGTGTTCAGTACTTCTTATTTAATTCTGTGAGCTAAATATTAAATGTAGACCTCGATTTTAACTGTTTTATTATGTATATAAAGGTACCTTATTCTGTTTCATACTCCACCGACAAGAGCATGGCATATAATATAGATGTATAGAGGTAACATATTATGATACTTCATGATGTTGATACTCATGCATTTCAGTCGCAGAGACTTGGTTTCCCATCAGTGAGGAGCTCTGCCCAGTGCAGTACGTTGTGGATACGCATGTGTGGATTTTCGTTTTTTACTGTAAAATAAATATTTAATTTATAAAAAACGCTCAAGTGCGAGTCGGACTCGTTTTCCTATCTCCGAACAATATTTAAAAAAATATTTTTAGTATATTTGTTGTTCTAACGGCCACAGTAATATATGTATAATCGGTGAAAATTCAAATGTCTAGCTTAATTAATTACAGACGGAAAGACAGCGGATTCTCAATAATGAGGTCCCGTGTTGGTACCTTTTGGGTACGGAACCCTAAAAATCGCATCCCACTAACGCCCTTCAAACGCTTTAAATTTCAATAATTACATACAATGATGCTCTTGTTTTAAGCATTAATTATCATAAAATTATTATATCAAACAAAATGCAATATTAATAGGTAATTTGAAGGGCATTAGAGGGACGCCATTATTATAATTTAAAAGTGAAGGTGACTAGAATTTACCAATATTACTAACTTTTCTTTTTGTTTCGTGTCTTTTTTAAAGGTTATTTATAAAATACTTTAAACGTCTTTCTACAGATTGTTGGCAGTAAAAAAAAATATTATCACCAAATTTAGTTTTAAACAATTTATTTAAAATGAGTGCGCCACTTCTGCTAACATTTCGCCTTAAGGCATCTGACATTGCTCGACGACTGCTATAGCTAGAAATGGTTTAACGTGCCTTTGAAGCACGAAATTGCACCAATCCAAGCGCTACTCAATACTACTATATACAACGTGGATAAGACATACCCCTTGTAAATCAAACCACGGGCTATATTAGATCACTATATTATAATGATAATAAAATAACAGAAATAAATAAATAAATAAAAACATGACTCATCGAAATGCCGCAAATTTTTTTTTGCCTGTTATTTTAATTTAATTATACTATAGTGGCAGTACTAGTACAGTACTAGTACCGTGGTTCGATTCACGGGTAAGTTCCTTCCACATTGTATACGCCCTACTACGGATCTCCGAAATAATAATAAATAAGTATAAGGAATTTTATAAAGATGCGATGCATTTGTTGATTATATTCTATGAACTGCCTTTACGAAGATGATCTGAGAAAGGATTTTAAGATTATCAAATGGGATATTTACCGATAACTCGAACGAACTGCTTGGTGGGTAAGTCGAGGGGTTTCCACTTTGGTCTTCCCAGCATGAAGTAGGCCGTGGATGAGATACCTTTGTGATATTCCTGCATATTTAATTGCTGTTAGTTATGTCAAGACCTGTGTCCAGCAGCGGGACACATTAAGGCTCCTCCCTGCGCTAGCGACCTTGAAAACACAAAAAAATTAATTTCTCTTTTTGTAAGTGAGATTATTAGAAACCCTCGTACAACTTTTTAGCTAGTATCCTGAAGTTTCATTAGAACCTCGAAAATCATTGAAATACTAACCGGTTTAGAAACCTTTACAAAAAGAGTCAAAAATGGCCGTTTTTAGTATTTTTTGCAAAGGAAAATTCAGGGTATTTTATTTCAATGATTTTCGAGGTTCTAATGAAACTTAAGGATACTAGCTAAAAAGTTGTACGAGGGTTTCTAATAATCTCACTTACAGAAAGAGAAATTAATTTTTTTGTGTTTTCAAGGTCGCTAGCGCGGGGAGGACCCTTAACAAACAGAGAGAGACTTGAGCATACAAAACGTGAAAGGGACATACCCGCATGATAAATCAATCCACAAGCTATACTAGAACACTATAGAATAATGAAACTAAAATAACAGTCAAATAAATAAAAAATGAGCATTCGAACTTTTTGTATGGGAAAGTCGATTTTTTTTGGAAAGTTATTTTGTTAACATTAGAGCACGTGTATGATTTATTACGGGTATTTCCCTTCCACGTTGTATAGGAATTATTAAAGTAGAAAATAGAATTGTGTACATCTTTTGTGTGAGTTTCATTATTCGTAGCGCTATCCTAATTTTTATAAAAATAATTTATGGCCATCTACTATGTCTAATGTTTATCAGAATGAATTATTATCATCACCTAATTAGGATAAACCATTATTTTTTATTTGAGGAATTTGAGAAACGACAATTTAATTGAGGAAGCCACTTCTGTACAATTTTCGCCAGTTAGTACAGTTAATTGTTTCAAAAAAAAATTTTTTGTCGTGGTTTTGTAATTCAGTAGGAATCACCTGTCCACGAAAGACGGAAGAAAAACAAATAAGGTTTACTGGTTATGCGTAATTTATAGCAGTGAGGTAATGAGTGAACGATGTTACCTATTTTACATGAAATTTGTGCATTTCACTTATTCATTCACTCATTTCTTTTACATTTCTTCGCGGTTTAAGCACACTGTAATAGTTTACCTGGTACTAGATCATCATCTCTGCGTATTCCCACGGTTGCATTCTCAGCTGTAACGCTTCAGAGCCCGGGGTCCGCTACCTAACCTAGGTGATTAGACGAGGTTAGGTACTGGTTTTACACAGAGCGACTGCCGTCTGACCTCCTCAACCCAAAGGGTAGACCAGGAACAATCGTTGGATAGGTTTGAGCCAACGCTAGATGGCGTTCGGGACTCACAGTTTATACCTTCTCTTTCTTTTTGGATAATCAGGTGATTCAAGCCTGCAATATCCTAACCAGACAGACTGGAAACAACTTTTCACAAAGAAAGCTTTCCAGTGGGATTCGAATCCATGACCTCCGGATCACAAGGCGAACGCCTGGCCTTGACCACTAGACCACAGAGTCATTTACCTGGTTCCAGATATTCCTCCTTATTATCTTCGGCTCCTGCCGGTCAGACCTGGCCGAGTTCGGGTTATAGTCCGGAGGGTGGTACAACATGTCGTAAGCACACAGAGGAGCCTCCGAGGGCTTCCATTTAGTGTTGAAATATGTCTCGTTGGACACTGGTATAATCATTTGAGTTATCATCCGGTCTTCTAAGCCTACATCCATTGTTAAATGTGGGGAATAGGTAAGCTATTTAATTAACTTAATTTATTTTGTGGTTGTAGGAATAGTATATACTAAAATTTTATGAAAATAAAATATTGTAGGTAAAATGTTACTGGAAATTTTGGTTTGTCAAAATTACTCAAAATGTTAGTTTTTATGACAGATTTTTTTTTAATGCCAAGGATATCGAAAATAAAATCACATCTGGGACCACCGAGAGGTCAAATAGGTCCAATCACCTATATTTATTTTTAAAATGATCAGCAATCAAAGAATCAAAGTCATAGTTAAAAAAGTGTTTCGAGGCTGTTTGTTGGTCAATTTACACCAATAGGTAGATAGTTAAAGTTAAAATAGGCACGGATTTTAAAACATATACAAGGAATATTTTTTGTTAAAAATGGTGTAAACGACCTATGAAATTTACCAATTGTCAATTTTTGTCTTCAAGGTGCTGATGCACGTTATTAGGTATATATATTAGACAGTTGGATAAAAAGCACTGATGATTTATCTACACTAATATTATAAAGAGGAAAGATTTGTTTGTTTGTTTGTTTGTTTGTTTGATTGTATTGAATAGGCTCCGAAACTACTAGATCGATTTTAAAAATTCTTTCACTGTTGGATAGGTATGTTATCCCTGAGTGACATAGGCTATGTATGTACCACGGGCGAAGCCGGGATGGACTGCTAGTGATTGATAAGTTGATGACTTATACTCTTTGCTGACTCTTTGATATCGATGTTTGACTGGTCGTTTAATGTTCAATCAAAAATGTCAAACACATGTCAAACAATAATAATGTTGAGAGGAGTTGCGGTAACTCTTAATTTAATGAAATAAAATTGTATTGCTTATTCTCAAAATTTGTAATAACATGGATTATCTTAACACAGAATCTGAACTGATAGGTTTGAGTTAATTTTATTTTTTCTATTATTATTGTATTTTTTATTTTTTCTGTACCAAATATTTTTTGCTTTTGTTTAGAATCTTTGGATTATTTAACACTGCCCGTGAAGAGGAGTGCTTCTTTTGAGAAACTGAGAACATTGTTCCGCAATTTTCCTAAAAAGTCACATTTTTTAAAAGATTTTAGGAAACAAGTTTCTCATAAAACACAAACTTCGCATTCATTGCAAAGTTTCAACGATTCTGTGATATTGAATACAACAAAAGAGGAAGTAAGTAAAACAAACATTTATTTTATACATAATTCTGCATACACCCTAGGGGGCTATCACTGCAATACTTTTTCTTACAGATTATTGAATATTACGCCATCGTAAGTTCCACTGAGCAGGCACCTCCCAGCAAATTCTTAGCATATTTGCAGCCTAAAGATATTCCAAGCCAAATACGAGACCAATCGGTTATTAAAATAACCGTTAAACCAAAAATAGCCAAACCACATAAATCGAATGTATTCACAAGACGTACACAAAATCCCAAACATATCCATAGCACTGTCTCGGACGAAGACTACTCTTTTCAAGCTAAGAATGTTTATTTAGTTGTCTCAGGAAAAAAGAGAGAGAAACATTTTAAAATCAAGACTACAGAAAGTGCTAAATTACTGAAAGACGTTAATAAACTGAATGATGATATATCTCTGGAACAGGTAAAGAATGTTAAGCAAGTTATACATTCTTTGAATATGGACAAAAAACGTAAAAAGGGCGGAACCGTAAGTAAAAGAACAGGGTCACCTTCCAAAACAACTAAGGTGGCGGCAAAGAAGGAGGGAAAAAAAGAAGAAAAGAAGGAGGGAAAAAAAGAAGAAAAGAAGGAGGAAAAAAATATCCAGACGAAACAAGCTCAAAGTATTGTTAGAATAACCGGCCATATCGGTCTAGGAAATGATAATCAACTTTTGATGAAGTGTGGCGTCGAGGGAACTCAAGGTTTTATTATCTTTATTTATATTCACTTTATATCATTAGTACATAAAATTAAATAATCTGTTATGCTGGATAATATATAACTAAACGCATTTCAGCTCCTGCAGAAGTAAAGGTCAAGACTTACCCGTGTCCTTATTTTCTAAATCCAAACACAGGAACTTTACAACAGTAAGCGGTACAAATTTATTTATAATGATATCTTTGTTTCACATAAATATTACTGTATGTAGTTGAAATATTTATTCGAAATTACTGCATCTTAACCCTGCGGTTTTTTCAAATCCTCAAAATGTTGAGAAGCTTTATTTTCATATTACAGCACTATCTCTCAGGGCACTCAAATTGATTTTGGATGTGTAGAAGATACACAAAGAAGCAATATTCCTTTCTATACAGAAAATATAGCTTGTCTGTGTAAAAATGTAAATGACGCGAACCAGTTTGATAATGGGTACCAAAGCTACAACCAGACACAGAGAAGCCTATCTCCTCTGGTTGTGATAACTGTATATCCAAATGACGAAAGGTGTGAAAACGTAAAAATTTTCAATCAGCAAACTCTGACTCCTCAAAAAAACTTTTATGAAAATAATGCAAATGTCAATTGTATGCAACAAATTAACCAAATAGACATGCATAACCGGGACGGAAATTATGATAATGAAAGTGACAAAGAATTTGCTGAAAGTGCTGAGTGGCGAAAGACACGGCCCAGATCGGTGTCTAGGATTTTGAAAGAGAATGTTGTCGAAACAAAAACTGCAAGAGCTAGTCGCTCAAGAAGTCCTAGAAGTCAGTCACAGAGTACAAGTTCAAGTCATAATATAAAACGACAAGGATCCAAAAAGAAAGATAAGAGCACAACAGGTTCAAAGGCTCAAAAGGAATCGAATGTCGTAAAAGCACTCAGTGGACCAAAAAGTCCAAGAAATCAATCACCTACTAGAAGTTCTGTTCAAAACTTAAAGCAAAACGATGTGGGAAATAAAAACTTACCAAGAAAAAGCAAAAAAGAACCAAAAAAAATAAACAATGAACCAAAAAAAAATAACAATGAACCAAAAAACTCTAAACCCCATCCAAAAAATATTAATGGTTCCAGTCCATCATCCCGAAGTCAGTCACCCAGTAGAAATTCTAATCAAAGCATAAAGCGACAAGCTGTACAAAAGAAAAGAGCAAACGAAGGAGAATCCAAGCAAAAAAATACTAAGAAAGTAACAAAAGAGGAGAAAGTCACCAAACCCGTAAATTTGGCATCAGCGGCTACTAACACCGATCATGCATGGACCAAAAAAACCTTAGTAGACACATTCACAAAGGAAATTATGGGTCAAATGGAAATGCATAAAAGCTATAAACATCCGCAACTTAATGAATCGCAAGTAACAATTAGTATCGATGGGGAGAATGAAAATTATGATGTATTACTTCAGCAAGGTAGGATGGTTACTGATGTAAGAGTAAGGAAGACAGTAAAGGGACCGAGAAGACGAAGTTACCAAGAATCCAATGATAGCAATAATGATCAGTCAATGATTAACTTATTCGACGTAGACAATGGCCCGGTAATAAAACTTGAAAGTTCTATTAGAAGATTTCATAATAGAATTTATTTTGTACTTTATATTCTTTTATAAAAAAAAAAATATATATTTTATAGGTTCCCAGTTTTCAGTCACCGCCTCCAACAAATACCGATAAATTCGATGTACCTGAGATAAAAGTTCGGGATAGTATTGAAATTGGGCACAAGTAAGTACCTATGTAATAACGATTAAGGATTTAAGATTGGGTATAGTATACGTTGTCTTGCATGAACTTATGGTCACATTTAATTGTGTCATATAATATACCAATCAGTATTTTCATACTTTGCACTGATTGTGGTACGATAAGGTCTAGGCAAATTAATTATGTTCGTGTGTTGCATTTGCATTTTCAGCGGAAGAAAATGTTTTAATTTGTTATTTACCTTTTCATTTCTTCGTTAATTAATAGAGAAAACACCCCACAATTCAAATTAATTTTTATTATTCAAATTGAAATGTACATAAATTATATCTGTTCTGACTTCCAAGTATGCATTGCCCACCTATGATATGAATAACTTTAGATGTACTCTATAACTCTACATACTACTGTTCCGAGAACAGAGCATTGAGTAACTAATAAACCTACGTGTAGTAAATAAATGATATATGAGTGATATAATAGATGTAAGTACATAATTAATTTTTAGTTCGAATACTTCTTACACTTTAAACCCATGGTAGGTATATAATATCTTCAGAGCTCTAGACTGACTATTCTCACCTTTCAAATTGAAAATCCTGAAACATGTACTTACTCATTTACCGCCAGAAGTAAGTACTGCGAAGTTTTGATTAAAATGGTCTAACTAATCTTGTTTCATCATACAACCTTTGGACCCCCGTTTCACCCCCTTAGGAGGTGAGTTTTGTAGAATCCTTTCTAGTGTCCCCTAGACCTCATAAAGAACCTATATGCCAAATTTGGAGTCTCAAGACCCAGTGGTTTGGCCTGTGCGTTGATACATCAGTCAATCACATGTGGGTGCCAAAAAAAAAAAGTGTTTTTTTTTTATATAAAAAGAAAGACTTTTTAATAACTGTGATGCGAAGTACTAATTAGGTACATACGCATTTTTTTACAGGCGGCAGCATTCCCCTCACACTACAATGGATCATATCGAACTTTCAGTAACACCTGCGTGTGTTCGCGATGCAGATAGTTTCGGTAAATGAAACATTCTTCAAAAGTAATCCGCTATAGTTAAACTATAAAGTAAGACACTGGTTTGATTACATTTCCCAATGAAAATAATGACCGAATATGAAACATAATTTCTGACCATCCCATACTGTTGATGCTACGGATAGAGTTGCAGCTATAACTATTTTGGTGAAACTACCGGGCTAAACTTGCCCTAAAAATTCAGAATTGCACGCTACATCTGTCAGCACGGAAAAGCACTTCTTGGCCCAACGCAGACTACAGACCAATCCGTGCCGCACTTTTTAGTCTGTGAAAGTAGAACCCATGGAATTACATGCAGTAACGCATACGACGCGCAGAAAGTCCGGCGCGCATCGTTTGCGTTAGTGCGTATGATTTCATAGGTTCTATTTTCACAGACTCTCACAGACTAAAAGTGCGTCACGGATAGTCTGTCGTCTGCGTTAGGCCATACTGCTATCCTTTTCTGTCGCTCAGAATCATCATTTGCTAGAGCTTTGCTGTTCCGACAGATAAAGCCCAATCCTCAAAAGTCTTCCTGTAGGTACGTAATCTGTGGTGCTTCTCCTCCCGCACAAATCGTAGTTGTAAAAACTGCTTCAGTGAAGCTTAGATGAAGCAAAAGAGGTTTGTCAGGATCGTAGCAAGTGGAGGTCCATAGTCTTTGCCTACCCCTGCGGGAAACAGGCGTGATATTATGTATGTATGTATGTGAAGTTTGTTGCCGCTTCTTCATGCACTTTCTTGATAGAAAGCGGCACTAAATTAAGCTTACATAAACGAGTATTCATTGAATTGAACAACACTTATTATGTCTTATTATTAGATAAATCATTCTTTATTTCTACGTTTAAAGACCACATTATGTTTTATAGGTTTTATGAATTTGAGAAGTAATGTTCTTACAAAAGGTTCTTACCATAAAAAGCTATTTTTTAAACTAAATTATTGTGTTAATTAAGCTCCGGTCAAGCACCACAAGGATGACAAGTGTGCTGTGGCTGACCCGACCAGGAGAGACAAGGAAATCAGACAGTTGCTGGGTGTAGACAAACACCAAAGAAATGGTTCGCCGGTAACTATCTACTTCAAACCATTGCTTTATATTTACAACAATAATGTTTTTTTTTTTATAGACTTCCAAAAAGGTAGGTTATCAATCAATCGCGATCTTTTATTTTTTTATGTATGTTTACTTTCATCGTTTATTCGAAGACGCCTAGACCGATTAATTCTTTTTTATGTTTTATAGTGCATACTTGTCAGGAATTTTATCAAAATCGATTTCGTAGTTAAGTAACGTCGGCTTTTAGTTTTGAAAACTTATTTTAAAAACTTACATCTAAGGAATCCCACATTAGAGTCCGCGACACCAAAGCCCCTTCTTAAGCAGGATATGCTTGCAAATTTTTGATCATAAATAGTATTGAAGATTTATTTTGCATTTTAGATTCCTTTACGTAAAAAGCTGCAGCCAGGCCAACATTATCATGAGGAAACACGGTTATTTTTTTTTGTTTTTATTTTTGTTTAACAGAAAAGGTTATACAACGTGGAAGGTAATAAATCGAACCATGGGCTATACTAGATTACTATAGTAAAATGAAAATAATTACACAACAAATATGAAATGAAAACAAAATAAAACAGTTTTATTTCAGGTATGTCCCTTCCACGTTGTACAACTTCTGCAAAAACACATACTTTAGGAAAATGTTTCTGTAGTAGTAATCGATATTCTCCCATTAATCTAAATACAAAAGTTTACTAGAGCTATTTTAGTTAAAAGTGTTTTGTCCATTACACTTTTTTTCAGTATGATTGATTAATTAGATCTTTAGATTTGAAAATATAAAACATATTTTAACTAAAACAGGTTGAGGAAATGTTTAAAATTTTGTATGAATTCAGGAGTTAGTCTACAGTACCGATAATATCGTTTAAAAAGCGGCCAAGTGCGAGTCGGACTCGCCCATGAAGGGTTCCGTAGCAGCAAGTAACATAAAATAAAAGTTCTAGTAGTTCATTGAAACTTTGATCGATGTTTTAATAATTCATTTTAATTTATGACGTATTAAAAAAATCTACTTACTAGATCTCGTTCAAACCAATTTTCGCTGGTAGTTTACATGGTAATGTACATCATATATTTTTTTAAGTTTTATCATTCTGTTATTTTAGAAGTGACAGACACACATTTTTCCACTTTGGAAGTGTCTCCCGCGCAAAATATTAAGTTGACCCCACACGTATGGGTTTTATGAAAAATATATTTTTTAATTCTAAGTATGGGGAACCCCCATTTTTTTTTCTATTTTTGTTTAAAATCTTAATGCGGTTTACAGAATACATTTACTCACCAAGTTTCAAAAGTTTAGCTCTTATAGTTTCGTAGAAAGTGGCTGTGACATACGGACGGACAGACAGTCAGACAGACAGACAGACTTGACGAATCTATAAGAGTTCCGTTTTTTGCCATTTGGCTACGGAACCCTAAAATGCATTCTTACCTATTTAAGTTCTATATTCTTCTTCTTCTTCTTATATTTAAGAGCTGGTCTCTTGTCGGTGGAGTGCTTTCCATGTCTCTCTTCCTTCCGCTAAGTTCTATATTACATATCTAATATTGAATACTAATTATTTCTACATTTCCAGAAACAGAAAAGAAAATAACAAACATTGTTTTGGTATAGAAAGAGTTCAAACTAATGAAATAAACTTTCTCATGTCATCAAACAAGCACTCCGTCGGCACACAATACGAAGTACCAAATATTGCTCTCGGCAGTCCGAAAAAGATGATACTAAACAGAGACGTACAAGTATATTTGCAAGTCCAAAAAGAACTAAATGAACAGAAGCCTATCACGTTATCTAGAAGACAATACCACAAAGTGAAAAGTGCAATAGAGCGTTCAATATCTAAACCACCCAGGAGTAAACTTGCAAAGGCTAAGTGCAGTGATGTCGTGTTTGGTGTTGTTAGGAAAAAGAAGATTGAACCAAAGAAAGAAGATCAAAGGGAACAAATCCCTAACGCGTCCATTCCAAAGCATTTATTGGCGAGCTTTGCGACAAAAGACATAGTTATGTTTACGAATGACTTCAAAAAGAGAAAAGAGTCCGCAAGGCAATCGATTTCTTCTGGAGATATTCTAAGGTCGCATCCTGAACATCTGAGTGGTTCTTCCACGAAACCTGCTATCGGTTCATCTCATTCTCATTCTCTTCAAACAATTTTCAGAGGTATTTCAATGCTAAAAGCAGATTAGTGACTAGTTAAAAATGTTTAACGATATAATCGTGTATGTAAATATGTTTTAGATAAGTAATTCTATAATACTTCGTGTTTACAGGTTTCAGAAAATCCTGCACTCCGAACCTGGGGACGTCTACCTGTTCCTTCTTCTCTGGGAGCAGCACTGGATATAGCGAGAATTCTATCAAGCATTTTAAAGTTCCTTTTGAAAAGCCAAGAAAACCTTTTTTTAAGCGACTCATGTCCTGTTTGGTTCTTAGAGCGAGTACCACTTCGGAAGTAAAGATTACCGTAGCTCCAAAACGGAAGGCCAGCTGTAGCAGCACGGTGGATTCCTACTACATCAGCACTTCACTTGCGGTAAGTTTCTGCGAGCACAGGTGTGAGGTATCTACGCATCATCATCATCATCATTTCAGCCATATAACGTCCACTGCAGGACATAGGTCTCTCCCAAAGATTACCAAAATGACCAATCTAGAGCGGCTTGCATCTAGCGCTTATCTACATCCTGGTATCTACTGTATCTACTTACTTGGGAAAAAATGAAACATTTTTCTTTGCTACATCTACATAAGTTACATCAGCCTTTAATATTGTTTCATTTCTTTCTCGCCAAACATGACACTATTATACTTTCGATAGGGTTGTTTGAAAGGGTTTACTTGTCAGGTACTCCCATAGAAATTTTATCAAAATTGGTTGTGCAGCGCTAGTATTGCGCACTGCTTATTTTACAAAATATTCGTGTCTTCGTTTGCTTAGCGTAATTGCCTTAATTTTGTTACAGGCCGTAGAAATGAGCTCGTCCATATACGACACGTCCGAGTCTTTCTACAGCAACCACAGCATCATCCCGGTAAACAGTAAGGTGAAACGGGGCTTCTTTGGATCCGTACGAAGCTTGTTACCTTATAAAAGGAATAATCCATGATGTTTTGTTTCTTCACTTTTTCACGGAATTAAGTACTTCGAGCCGATGTAATCTCAAGTTTAGTGTTGTCAAAGGCCGCGTCAAGAATTTATGAATTAATTTGTGAGTTTTGCGATGAATATTTATAATTTTTTTGATTGTACTTTTATATGATTTTTGTTATGGCTAAATATACGTTGATATAAATATAATTTATTTGTTAGTTTTTCTCTCTTTGTACGATATACAAAGTCTGACCGAATATTCTTTTTCGGCCTCTTTTGGCCAAAAAACTCATGATTCGGTCATATTTTCGTTTTCTGCTAAAACCCAGCCAAAGCTACGGCCCAGCCGATGATCAGATATTCGTGACATAACTGTCACGTGAGGAAATATCAGGTGGGTGGGTGATGTTTGGGTACATAACTTCGGAGTGAACCGACTCCGCAAATTTTACTTAGCTTATTTAGCCGGACGTAATTTTATTTGCATTTGTGAAGTATTTTCTCTTTACACGCGTACATTGTAAGTAGGTATGTAATTACTTTTATTCATTTCTGACAAGCAGCGCCATGCGGTGTTAGCCTATGTGTTAATCCAGGGTGACAGATTTCTGCAGTGTGCATGTCCCCAGCGGAAAAGTGTCGAATGACGTGTATATAGTAATTTTTGAGAAATTCGTCAAAAAATATTCCGCCAGGGCAAAGATAATATAATTACTAACGTAACAGATACCCAACGCCATAGAAACTTTTGGACCGGCCGTAAGTAGGCAAATTGAGTAGGCGTTTCTAGTTCCAGCAGCTCGCAGAGATGGCAGCACACAGGACTAGCCAAAGCCGCAAAAGCATATGCATATAGTAAGTGTTTAAGAGTTCGTCACTAGATGGCGTTAGCGAGAAAACAAATGTTTAGGCATAAGATCCTGAGTATCTATGATACTATATACTACGTTCTTTGGCCATTGTTAATGCTGACCTACGTAATCCGTAATCGCGCCATACCTACAAGGGGGTAGCCAAATAAGACACCGCGCGCGCCGCACGAGGGGTGTTAAAATTAACAGATTCGGATGCAGGACAGCGACGTCACAATAACGAATGTTTTTTCCATACAAAAAACCGTGCGTTTAGTGACTTGGCATTTCAAAAAATGACACCACTAACCATTCATATATAACTTTAGAAATATATGGGTAGGTAAGTACGCATTTCTCATTTCTTTAATGCACATATGAATCGTACGTAAAAAATTGCGAAATTATATTAAGTACCTTCATAAAAAAAAACCTTGTACCTCTTGCAATGTGATAGGTATGTAGATACTCATACGAAATCTGAATACGTATAACAAATTTATTTACCAGGCGGTTTATCTCTTTTTTGTCGGGGAAAGTAAAAAAGAGTGGAAATCTACTACCTAGGTAGGTAGGTACTTAGTACTACTTATATGTCGAGATCAGCTTCACTTGATTTGAATATTTTTAGTTCGATGCATGTAATCTTCAAAGAACTGTGTGCTGTGTGCAGCCACTGGGAATGTCGTTTTTACTTTTATTTAATATCATCGTAATATAAAAATGGAGACCTTTGCTCATCAGTGGGACAGTAGGTATGTAAGGTTAATTTATATATATATATATATATATATATATATATATATATATATATATATATGCCATTCCCATGCTGGTCTGGGAGAAATAAAAAAACTTAGAATGTACCAGCTGCTTCTCTTCCCACGCAGATCGTAAAAGCCGATCGAGGGAATGGGCAAAAATGCAAATCATGTTTACAGGCGATGCGGCTAGCAACCCATCACTGTATTGATTGCTTTTCCATCTTCTCGCCCACCATGACGCTAAAAGTGGCTTTTGGGTCATGCGGCCCTGGGCTCTGCATAGAACCGCAAGACCCAAAATGCTCTGTCTGCCCCATTAGGGATAAAGATGTGATAGTATGTATGTAGGTATGTATATATATACTACTAGTGATCTAGTATAGTCTGTGGTTCGATTTATTACGGGCATGTCCCTTTCACGTTGTAGAACACAATACAACTATAATAATATCTAGTTATTTTTTTAATTCACCATATTTCCCTATCATATTCATAGTTCATTGGAATTTGGTAAAGTTCGATAGGTACCTACATACGAGTTATAGTCGTACTTAGGTGTGTGAATGTGTCCGCCGCCGGTGGTTCCGGGTGCGACCTCGCGTCACTATATCCAAACTTCTGCTTTAGGTAGGTACACGGGGTAGGTAAGTACCTACGTGTTGACCCGCAACATATCGATTCATTGAACGAGCATCTAGGTACCTGTGCTCGTCTCGTATATCAGGTTACGGACGTTACGATTTACCTAACATCTGCAGCTATTATAATCGTCACTTAGTATTTCGGATAAGTAATTAGTTATTATAATATAAACCATATTTCAATGTTTTTATGACATGCATGGTAAGATACTAAGTACTTTTAGTTCGTACGGCGCGTGCCTTTTTCAATGATATTATTATAATCAGCAAACAACTTGTGTGCATGTCCCCAGCGGAAAAGTGTTGAATTTTAAATCTTGACTAGGTATACTAGATTTAAAAGTCTCTTATTGTTTGGCTCTGAAAAGTGCCGTTTTCGTTGGTTTGGCTCTAAAGAGGGCCGTTTCTTTTTTATTGCCATTCCGTGGCGAAAGGATCAGCCAATCTGCGTTACCGACTGGTCTACAGGGAGAACTGCAAAAATCTCAAATCTAAGGTTTCCCGTAATTATATCTTGCGGCGCCTCACGACTTCTCACTGGAGAGCATCACCTCACCTACTGCGAACGAGTAGCCTGGCATTGTGTTATTCAGCTGGCGAATACGCGTGCCCAGTATGGTCTCGCTCCGCGCACGCCAAAAAGGTAGATGTTGCCCTAAACGCCTCCTGCCGCATAGTTACTGGTACCCTGAAACCAACTCTGTTACACCATCTCTATACACTGTCTGGGATAGCTCCGCCAAGCGTACGACGTAACGTGGCTTGCGCGGCGGAGAAACCCAAACAGTTGTACCATAAGAAACGCCAACTATACGGTCAGGTTACACCACCCACACGTCTGAAAAGCCGGAAAAGTTTTCTCAGGCAACCAAATATCCCAATTTGTGAAGCCCCAGATACTAGGTTGGCATTGTGGAATAGTAAATATCCTCCGCTACCATCAAATCTCCCAGTTGCTGGACAGTCGGACCCATGGACAGTCTGGAAGTCCTTAAATAGGCTCCGGGCTGGTGTTGGAAGGTGCCATGAAAACCGGGTCAGGTGGGATTTCTCAAATAACGACCGTTGTGACTGTGGAGATGTGCAAACCAAGGCCCACCTACTCTCGTGCCTGAACTGCCCAACATCCTGTACAATAGAGGACTTAAACTCTGCAGATGACAGAGGAGTAAGTGTCGCCAAACACTGGCCCACAACTATATAAAATCGCCATTCCGACTCGCTAAAAAGAAGAAGAAGAAGACTATACCAGATCTTTAGTCTAAAGCTGCCTTCAAATTTTTATCGATAAATTAAATTTGTGTATTCAGTAATTTTTGAGAAATTCGTGAAAAATTTATTTCGCCAGGGAAACGTTTTTCTGGCGGAATGTTGTCAGGGATCTAGGATTCAATTAATAAAGCAATTAATGTATTATAAGAAACCATTTTTTATGTACAAATAGACTTTGTATGTCATAGGCCTCCGAAGTTATTCGAAATTTCACTGGGGAAATGTTTAGCCTTTTGTTGGATCAAATCAAATCAAATATATCTTTATTATTATAGGATATTTATAATATCTCTTAATAATCGTCATTATTTTGTTGCACAATTGTTGACGTCAAATAGTTACTTACAGCTAAGTTTACTACCGCTTCCAAAGCGCTAGTGCAGAAGAAGCGGTAACAAACTGCACTGCACATTTTCTCCAAGGACGTTAACTCACAATTAAATTAATACTTAAAGTTAATGTGGACAGAGAATACATTGTTTTGTTTGTAATTTCATATCATAATTTTAATTTAATTTTTAGAATGTCAAAAATTTAAAGTAATGTCAAGTTGTAGATTCAGTTTGTACAAAATGTACCAAATTATGACATTTTCGAGTACCTATATTACAAACTTTTAGAGGGACCCGCGTCAAGCTCAAGCCAGACTTTTTTGTCTTTAAAGTAGTCATCGGTCCTATAATAAGCCTTCTCACAAAGTACTTTCTATACATAAGTTTTGAATCTTTTGTCTGGCATATCAAGGATCGATTTTGGCAATTTATTATAAAAAAGTATACAGTTCCCCATAAATGTCTTATTAATTGTTTTAAGCCTATAAAACGGGGCAACTAAGTCATTCTTATTACGTAAGTTTCTATCGGTCAAATCGTTTACTTTATTGTATGAGGAAATATTTTTCCTTACATACATTATGTTTTCAAATATATACTGTGATGCTAAGGTAAGTATATCTATTTTCTTGAATAATTCTCTGAGTGAGTCTCTAGATCCTAACCCGTAAATAGCACGAATTTCCCGTTTTTGTAAAATGAAAATAGTCTGAATATCGGCTGCATTCCCCCACAGGAGTATGCCGTAAGACATTACACTATGAAAGTAACTAAAGTACACTAGTCTAGCAGTTGCTACATCTGTCAATTGTCTTATTCTCCTAACAGCATAAGCCGCAGAACTAAGCCTATTTGAAAGTTTAGTTATATGAGCACCCCATTGAAGTTTCGAGTCTATTGTAATTCCTAAGAAGGTAGTACTTTCAACAATATCGAGTTTTTCACCATCTATTATTATGTCAACGCAGCCCTGTCTCACATTGGGAAGAGAAAATCGAACGCATTGAGTCTTTTTCGCATTTAACATGAGATTATTGGCAGAAAACCAATCAGAAATGGAAGACAAGGTGCTGTTCACCGCGCTAGCGTTTGTGCTATGTCGATCAAGTTTGAATATAAGCGAGGTGTCATCAGCAAACAGCACTATGCCAGCCTGCTTCTCAACCATGTAAGGCAAGTCATTGACATAAACCAAGAAAAGGAAAGGTCCAAGAATTGAACCTTGCGGTACGCCTATCTTAACATTAGATCCGTGCGATTTTATGCCATTTAAATCAACAGTCTGATGCCTATCTGTTAAATAAGATTCTATACGTTTGATTGAATTATCATCAAAACCGTATTGACGAAATTTAAGCAAAAGTGTCGGATGATCTACGCAATCAAATGCTTTGGAGAGATCACAAACAGTTTGGAATACAGTCTTGATTTTTTTACTCACATTGCTATTCATTTGTTTATTACGGTTGTAAATACAGAATCCAAAAAAACACCACCACTTCCGAATAATAAATATAAACATAAAAGTATTTATTTTGGTTCTAGTGGCTTTACTAAGCGATATAGGGAAGCGGTTTGAAAGTCGTTTTATGTATTAAAACTGCCTCTAACATCTGGAAAAGTACGTTTGTAATAGTGTAAGTATTAAAAAAGTTACAACAAAAAATAATGTCCACTGACATCATGATTTTGATTCGGTCTATTGGACGAGTTTTATATTATATGACAAGTTTTGACTAAACTTTAACTATCCACAATCCAATAATTAGCTAAATCCAATTAGTAATAAAGGAACATACTGAAAAAACCAGCGACATTTAAAACTTTGTAATAAACCGACCAATTTCGGATGGCTATTAAAAAGCGACTGTTTAGTACAAATAGCTGACTTCAGAAATTTGCAATATTACCAACTGGAATTGGTACAGACGCGTACACAAAACATAAAAGTTAAGTCAAAATGGATGATTTAATACCTATTAGGTATTTAGCATAAAGCGGGGAAAACGACAAATAATAAATGTTGACTATACTAGATCTTTAGTTATATATTAGGCCTCAGACAACGCCGTAAAAGTGGCATCAAATTCGTCTTAAACTTATTTCACCAGGCAAACGATTCCCTGGCGGAATTTTGTCAAGTGCCCAAAATTCAATTAGCAGATCACTTAGTGCATTATACCTATACATAAGAGGCAAATGTTTATGCACAAATGGACTTTGTATGTCATAGACCTCCGAAGTTATTATAAACTGTTTGGAATACAGTCTTGATTTCGTTTTACACACATTGCTATTAATTTGTGTATATCTATTGGAAAAACAAAATCCAAAAAACACTTACGAATAATAAGTATAAACATAAAAGTAGGTATTTTGACCTAGGGAAAACGTATAAACGTCGATTTATTTATTAAAACTACATCCAACACATAGAAAAGTATGTTTGTAATAGAGCAAGTATTAAAAACGATACAAATAAAACTAAGTGTCACGGACATCATGATTAAAAAAATATATCGGTCTATTGGACGACTTTTATGTTATGGGACAAGTTTTATGTTATGAGCAAGTTTTCTTTTGATCAATTTTTTTTAAAACAAGCTTTTATTAACTACCTCATATTAAACATAGTTTCCCAGATATTGGAGATAGTTTTAATAAATAAATCGGCGTTTAAACCTTTTTCCTAGGTCTCTTAGTTAAGTAACTACTACTAGAACCAAGATACCTACTTTAATGTTTATATTTATTATTCGTAAGTGGTTATGTTTTTTGGATTCTGTTTTGACAAACGTTATATAAATTAATAGCAATGAGTGTAAAAAACCAAGACTGTATTCCAAACCGTTTATGATATCCAGAAAAAGTCCAAACATTTCCCCTCAATTTTGAATAACTTCGGAGGCCTATGAAATACAAAGTCCATTTGTGCATAAACATTTGTCTCTTATATTATAATACACTAAGTGATCTGCTAATGGAATTTTGGATCCCTGTCAAAATTCCGCCACGGACACGTTTCCCTGGCGGAATAGGTTTTTAACGAATTTATCAAAAATTACTGAATTTTACAATAATTTCATTTATCGATAAATATTTTGAAGGCAGCTTTACAATAAAAATCTAGTCTACATTTATTAGGTATTCGACACTTTTCGGCGGGGGTAATGCACACCAAACTTCGTGCAAGGTCATAAATTCGGTTCTGCGCTGTTTAAATTTAATTATTTGCTTGCCGAATATTATACCTAATTTGGTGAGGTACCATGAATGTCAAATGAGGTAAAGTAAATAATATCTATATCTATACATATAATAAAACAGTAAAAAAGTGTGTCTGTACATTAAATATATTTCCAAAAAAAATATTAGGGGCGATGGAGACGTAGTAAAAGAGTAAGAAAATTTAAAAAAAATGTCTGTCTGTTTGTCTGTTTGTCTGTTTGTACACGCTAATCTCCGGAAATACTGGACGGATTCAAATGAAACTTTTTTTGTTATATAGCTATTAAGCCTGGGCAACATATTATAGGGTATAAATGATTTTGGAAAATGGAACGCCTGATGCAGAACCATAATGGTCTAAACTATAAGATATATAAAAATGCCGCCTTAGTAAAAGTTGTTCAACCTGATGAGCATTTTCCAGAGACATAAAGTTCGGCTAGTAATAAAATAAATATAATCCAAATGATTTCGCTGAAAATTGGTATATGAGGGTTTTCGGGGGTAAACAATCGATCTAGATTAGTCTTATGTTAGGGAAAACGCATGTTTTCGAGTTTTCATGCGTTTTTCTTTCCACGCACAATATGGTCGCAAATTTTGTTACGTAGGTTACTTTCTATTTTAGCTCAGCAGTTTAGAATGCGGATGCTAGAAAGAATGTTACGGGTTCGAATCCCACTCGGTGACTTACTTTTGTTTTTGTTTTTATGTTCAAGTTTATTTTTTGTTAATATTTTTTTATTTTGTATTGTTTTTAGACAAGTTTAAAAAATGTAGTTAATGTTTGAGATATAACCTAGCAAAGCTCGGTCGCCCAGGTACTTTATTCTAGAAACAAAATACAGCGCAAAAGGATACGAATACGATTTTATTTGTACACAGTGCACGTAGTATATTTTACTCTGTGGTTCATATAAATAAATGTTGATTAAATATTTAAAACATTATACAATATATTATAATAGGTATCATTTGTATAATCTATTCTTACGGACGAGTTAGTAAGCTTTATAGTAAAGACGGTGCTGCCATCAATAATAGGTAATCCCACATAAAACCTTAAAGCACACAAAGTGCCATCTAGTGACATAATTAAAAACCAAAAATTGTGCTTTAAGACAAATATTTCTGAATTTCGTGAAATAGACAAAGAAAGTGCTTTAAAAATATTTATTGCAGCTCATAAAAATCATATTTAATTAGTTAGAGTATTACTTTGTTCAAATAATGGTAATAAAATATTTTAATGTTTTCCGTGGTTTTAATCGATACCTACTGCGCCATCTAGTGAGGATGGAAGGGTAATAATTACGTTTATATGGCGATGGGTGGGCGTGGCCAGGGTAAAGTTTCTCTGGCGGAATTTTGTCAGGGATCCAGAATCAATTAGTACCTACCTATAGCAATTAATGTATCATAAGAGAGAGATAAATATCTATGTACAAATGGACTTTGTAAGTCATAGGCCTCCGAAGTTATTCAAAATTCCGTTGGGGAAATATTCGGCCTTTTGCTGGATCTAACAAACGATTTGGAATACAGTCCTGATTTTTTTTTACAAACTTTGCTATTCATTTGTTTATAACTTCTGTAAAAACAGAATTCAAAAAAACACAACCACTTACGAATAATAAATAGAAACATATAGTATAGGATCCCGATATAGAACTACCTTCACCGTCATGCTTATTTGATGAAATGTATTTTATGTTTAATTTAATATGTCAATAAAGATATTGCATAAGGGTTACCTAACAAATTTCAGTCCAGGATATGTTTAATTAATAATTTAAAAAAACTTCTTTTTTTATATTTCACCGGTTTCTTATTAGACAAATTTTATACCAATCGAAAGTATGAAGCCCATAGAAATGGGCCATAGAATTTAATCAAATAAGCATGTCGGTGAAGGTCGTTCTATATCGGGATCTTAGACCAATAAAAGTAGTATTTTGGTTCTATAGTGGCTTATCTAAGGAAGGGGCATAAGGAAAAGGTTTAAACGTCTATTTAAATATTAAACTGCCTCCAACATCTGGGAAAGTACGAGTACATACAATTCCATGTAATAGAGTAAGTATAATCCCATCAAAAACAATACTTGTCAAAAAAACCAAGTCTCGCAACTCAGTTGTTCTGCGGTAAAAAGTTGTGAGATCCATGTAATACCAAGTCGGTTATTATTTTATTAATTTATTCAGTCTCTACTTAAGCGACTTTCTGTCTTAATACGTCCAGTCTCTAAGACCACGATCGTGGTCCATAACAATTGAAAATCAATTGTGTCTGGAATCTCCGTACTCGAAGCATTAAGTTGTTACGTAATAATTAACAGCATCTTGTAGTGACGCATATCAATATTAAAATTCTTTAATGTTTTATATAAATATATCGAGACTTGGCCATCGCACTAAATAATTGAATTTACATGTGTTTTCAGGCGATTGAATTTACACGTGTTTTCAGGCGATGGCCAAGTCTCAATATATTTATATAAAACATTAAAGAATTTTAATATTGATATGCGTCACTATAAGATGCTGTTAATTATTACGTAACAACTTAATGCTTCGAGTACGGAGATTCCAGACACAATTGATTTTCAATTGTTATGGACCACGATCGTGGTCTTAGAGACTGGACGTATTAAGACAGAAAGTCGCTTAAGTAGAGACTGAATAAATTAATAAAATAATAACCGACTTGGTATTACATGGATCTCACAACTTTTTACCGCAGAACAACTGAGTTGCGAGACTTGGTTTTTTTGACAAGTATTGTTTTTGATGGGATCTCATTTCTTTTTGTATTTTGTAGACAGTTCTACTTTTTTCCTTTTCGGTACCTTCTACTTTTGTAACTCAACCCAATGCGCTACCACATACTCGATTATAGCAAGTCTAATATCATACGACGACTCAATATTCCCATACATAGAGAATGACAAAGAATGAAATAAACACGAACCATCACCAGGTATAGGAACAACCCAGTGTGGACAAGGCTGATCCATGCTAGAATAAAACAGGTATTCTCTTCCCGAGATGGAACTTGACTACGTCACAAAGTGTTGCCACTGATTGTTCTTTTCGGTAAATTTAAGGACTTTCTCAATTAGTTCATGAATATTTAAAAAAATATTATGTAACTTAGCTATTTAGTATCTCGCGATTCTCGCGTGATTTATCAATTCAATATTTTATAAATTGATATAATGGATTATTAATTCGAAATTGGTATATAAAGTTGAAAAAAGCATTACGCTCAGGTAATTCAATTTCACACAGTGGCAACATATCAAACTGATGACGTAGTCAAGTTCCACCTACGTCATCACCTGTCACGGGAAGAGATACCTTATTTTATTGTACCATGGGCTGATCATTCACATACAGTATTACTGAATCCATTGCGACTACCTACAAGTTAGATTGCAAAGTTATTAAGCTATTGCATAGCTTCTATCGCGGGCCTTGAGCGCGGGGACCGAATCCAGAAATTCCGTAACGAAAAAACCTCACGCTCCCAACTCCGCCTACCATGTAGGTTGCCGCTTCGTCTCCGTCGTCCGTTTGCGACGTTGCCGTCCTTCCTTGTTTGCAATAGCTTTACCGCGGCAGTCCCCGAGTGCAACACGTCTTTTTTTATGCAGAAATACGATTAGGTAATAAGAAATTTATAAATACTTAGGTACTTAAAGTATCAATATTTAATTTAAATTATTTATCTGAACAACGTCCAAATTGTAAGCAAATAATATCAGTAAACCAATGAGAGTAGCCTTTAGTCGTCAAACTAATATAGCAGTCGAAATTATCAATGAAAATCGCAAACTTATAGGTAAGAATTCTGGGCACATCCGAACAGCATTGGGTCGCTCGCGCGTATGAGCGCTTATGAGCGCGGCTGCTGCTCGCTCAGCGACATTCACCTTTCCGCGCGCCCCGCCACTGTCCCCGCCCCGCGCCCTCGCGCTAGCACCGCGCAGCGCGTAGTAACGGCCCGCGCTCACTCGCTAGCATCGCAGCGCGTGGTATAATAATTAATTTACAAATTAATTTACAACCTTACGCACTCGTAATAAGTACGAATACGCACGTAGGTACGTTTTTTGCATTAAATAATATTTACACGTGTTTTCATGACGGGAATACCCATTTTTTGCTCGATTTGGCAGGGGCACTACCATGCGCCTATATTTATATGGGACTAGCTTAAACCCGCGGCTTCGCACGCAATAATAATAACTGCCGTAAAACATCGTTACGAATAAAGCCAATATTGAAAAATTTAACTGAAGACTTGGCTGTATGGGCTTAATTTTCTTTGCGGTCTTTTCTAGATTTTTTAGTGTTTCCTTGATTCATACACCAAACACTACTTATATTCCAAATTTGAAGCTTCTAGGTCTGCTAGAAGTGCCTTAGAATTTTGATGATCGGTGAGTCAGTGAGTGACAAAATTAAGAAATTTGACCCGTTATAATTCTTAAAATACTGGTTCAAATTGAATGAAATTTGAAATATACCGTGTCTTTACAATGCCTGCATGGTTACTGAAAATTTCAGTCTTCTAGTTTTATCCACAACGAAGTTACAGGGGGGTCGAAAATGGTCTGAATTGCTTCGAGAAAAGGATGGTACGGCCGTGACGCTTTTTTGCTCGACTTGGTGGGGGCACTGCCATGCCCCCAGAAAAGCTATGACAAAAAAAAAATACCCACTGACATCATGATTTTGAATCAGTCTAAATGAACGAGTTTTAGGTATGTTAATATGTAAAAAGTTTAAACTAATTCCAATTTATAATATATTAATTCAACTATCCATATTCCAATTATTAGCTTAATCAAAATAGTAATAAAAGAAATATAGTAAAACCACCAGCGACAAAATAAAACTTTGTTAAAACCGACCAATTTCGGATGGCTATGAAAAAGCGACTGCAACATATTACATATAAAGCAAAGAATATTACTTAGCCTTAAAAAATTTAGGTTTGTGGTTATAACAAATAATTCAGCAAATCATATTTTTAGTCAGACATAACAAAACTCTCTGTTTACAACAGTCGGGTAGTACTAAATCAATATAAAAATGAGATTTGGCTGTATAGTATAGACGGATATGCATTTTGTAACCCAATAAAAAAACTAGAAGATAACCTCATAACATTTGTTTGACATTGACATATGTTTTATTTAAAAATGAGTTTATGAAGAAATTACATTGTTACCTGGATATATTTTGCACAAATTAATACACATAAAATGGCTTTAATTAGGCGGTGTGCCCCTTTATTTATTAAATCATTAAAATGTGTTCCTTCAACACAAGGTACGTTTTGCTATACATAAGTTTTTACTGTAAACCAAATCTTATTTTATCAACATTTTTATACTAAAGCAAGTTTTTTTACTCTTTTAGCCCAGAAAATCCACAGATGGGTAGCACCAACGTTGAGGGAATTAAAAAAGAGAGAAGATAAACTCGGAGGTAAAATAGTGAACCCGAGAAATACATATTTAGAGTGGAACTTGGAAGCAGAATTGTATGCTTTTGGTAAACGTTTGAATGAGGAATTTGACTCAGATCTTTTGCTACAAGCATTCACAGACCGCTCATACGTGATCAAAGAGGAAATGAAGCAGAAAGAACTGGATTTTGATATCAAAATGAAGGACAATAGGGAATTAGCCGAAGAAGGTATAAACAACTCTTTTATATAACTAGTACCTGGGTGACCGAGCTTTGCTCGGTTACGTCTCAAACATTAACTAAATTTTTTAAACTTGTCTAAAAACAATGCAAAATAAAAAATTATATATAAACTTAAACATAAAAAAAAACAAAAGTAAGTCACCAAGTGGGATTCGAACCCGTAACACTCTTTCTAGCGGTCGGTATCCTTAACCGCTGAGCTAAAAACAGGGCGCTTAGCGCGACGAAATTAGCGACTATATTCTGCGTGGAAAGAAAAACGCATGAAAACTCGAAAACACGCGTTTTCCCAAACATAAAACTAATCTAGACCGATTGTTTACCCCCGAAAACCCCCATATACAAATTTCAGCGAAATCGTTAGAGCCTTTTTCGAGATCACAGAAATTTATAAATCTTATACCTTTAAATGAGCAATTCTTGTATGTATATATATTTATTTATAAATTTCTGTGATCTCGAAAACGGCTCTAACGATTTCGCTGAAAATTTGTATATGGGGGTTTTCGGGGGTAAACTATCGATCTAGATTAGTTTTATATTTGGGAAAACGCGTGTTTTCGAGTTTTCATGCGTTTTTCTTTCCACGCAGAATATGGTCGCTAATTTCGGCGCGCCGGCCGCCATCGGCTTAGCTCAGTGGTTAAGGATGCTGACCGCTAGAAAGAGTGTTAGGGGTTCGAATCCCACTCGGTGACTTACTTTTGTTTTTTTTTATGTTCAAGTTTATATATAATTTTTTATTTTGTACTGTTTTTAGACAAGTTTAAAAAAAATAGTTAATGTTTGAGATGTAACCGACCGAGCAAAGCTCGGTCACCCAGGTACTATATATATATACTAGTATATATATATACAAGAATTGCTCGTTTAAAGGTATAAGATTTGCATTAAATGAATCATAGTTGTATTGGTAATGTAAGAGAACTGTAAAAGCTTCCAACAACATACATAAGTACATTTTTTCTCACCTGTTTCCCAAGGAGTTAGGCAGAGAGTACTCTGGACAAAACTAAAGATGAGTGAAATTAATTTTCAGGTGAGAAGTTCATAAATGAATACACACAGTTGTACCTGGAAGCAGTGCTGCCTAAACTGCCATTACAAGGAGTAACGGAGGTTCGGAGACATCTCACTAGTGAAGACACATTGGCACATGTATGCCTCCATCTAGGCACTAAGGACATTATTCTAGCTGCAGTAAGAATTTTACTAGACTCATTTGTTGACCATAGCCACATTTAAAGTTAAATTATCTTAATTTATGACTTAATCCCATGTACTACATTCAAGGCGCTCCACACATTACTGGGTTACTGTGACTGATATGCACACAATGATGCCTTATTTAACACTGAGGAATTGGCAATAATTTCATTAGGGCTCTATGAAGAAAAGGAAGCTCATCACATGTGTTTATATTGCACTGTCTCCGGGACACTGATAACCCGGCCTTAAACTGTGTGAACATGTTCATACAAACCAAACAGCCACAGATACATTTTCACGTCTATATCCCTGACGGTGTAGACAGAGCCCAGGGTCGTTAGGCCCAAAGGCCACGCTTGGCGTGGTGGTGGGCGTTAAGATAGAAAAGGAATCAAAATAGTGATGGGTTGCTAGCCGCATCGCCTATTACTCAAATCTTGCACATACAAATCATATAAACCAATTTTTTCTGTCCTTATGGGAACCTCATAATGTGTGGACAACACAAGTGAAGAAATGTTTTATAAACAATTAGCTTACACATATGTTACGTGAAGTGTGCCTAGTGATTAGTTTTGATGGAAAATGCTCAGTCGACCATACTTTACTACAAAATAACTCTTTTAATCTTTAGTTCTGACATTTAACTAAACGATGATCATTTAAATAAAAACATGAAATTGCACTTCCAGGAATACCCAGTAAACAACTTCATTCTGTCAAATACGTTTAAAGCCATAGTGGGTGCTCTGATAAAGTCGGCCGGAGAGGAGAGGGCGGCGCACTTTGTACGGGACTTTGTGATTACTCAACTGCAAGGTAAATTAACAGCATATTTTTTAAAATTTAATCCATCAGGAAAGATAGGCCCATATTGCTACCAAATGGGTCCCAACAGATGGATACAGAAAGAGAGGTACACCGAGGACGAGGTGGACTTGAAAAGGAATGGAAAGTGAAGACCAAGGATAGAGAATTGTGGAAGGAAAGAGGGGAGGCCTTTGCCCAGCAGAGAGATATGTCTGGGTTATAAAAAAATTAAGTGTACCTCTTAGAGGAAAACATCATTGTTCATTTTTGATGTGGGATTTATTGTTACTCCTGGCCTAGTACAGTAGCTGCTTCTCATCTCATGCAGATTGTTAAAGCTGATTTAAGAGAATTCTCTCTTAAATCAGCTTTAACAAGCTGATTTTAATCCCAATGAAAATGGCCTACTGTTTATGACTGCCACTAGCTGGAACTTTACTGTCATTTTGTTTGGTTTTTAGTGTGTGTAAATGGCCAACACTGGTGTCTGTAATATGAATATTCCTTTCTGAATTAATAAGTAATTCCTTGTTTATTTTACTATAATTTCTAAATGCCTGAACCGACTTAAGAGGAAATCATTCGGCCGTATTTCCATACAAACTTATTCCCCTGATTTCTCGCCGGATAGTGCAAGGACAGCAATGATTTTTTCCAAAAAAATACTTTGGATATATTAACATGTCGCTATGTTTTCGTTTTTTTTATAATTTTATTATTAAAGGAGATACGAACCTCCAAAAACCTAAAAAAATGATAAAATTTTTCACTGTGTTCCAACATCTACCAAACAAATATGACGAGTTTATATTAAAAAAGGAAAACATAGAAACACAGTCAAAGCTTTTCTTTAATTTTAAAAGAAAGAATAAATTAAATCGGTTAAGTTTGGGAGGAGAAATCAGGGGAGGACGAAACGTAGATTTTGTGTATTTTTCTTAGGTATTATCGGTCCGAGCTGCAGTTGTCCCTATCACACCCTACGGGGGAAGGTATGAGGTTGGGGGGTGGTATAAGGTGTATTACACTTTGTGACGTGACACGCAGTAACTTATTTTATCGATATTCTAGTGTTGTTCATGGATATCGATATACTCAAACGTAAACTCAAAAATGTTTATTCAATGTAGGATTTTATTTCATGAAGGTAAAAAAAGGAACCATCATAGTTTCGCCATGTCTGTCTGTCTGTCTGTGTTATTAGGTTAGCTCCCATACATGTAAAGTGGGAGTCAATTTTCTCTCCCATTGTGTGAGATATCGTTAAATAGGTATTTTTTTTTTAAAAACTATCATGGCTGAGTAGGGTTTACAAATTAAAAAGTTATAGACGACCAACTTATGAAATGTACTCGGAAAAGGAAAATTTCATGCAAATAAAAAATTAGTTTTTAGACGTATTTAGTAGCGTGAGCTCAAAGTCGGCATTTGCAATTACGAAACTCTACACTGCGCGTGGCCCCACACGCACTTGGCTAGTTTTATTTCAATATTATTTTAGTGCAAAAGCTAAAAACTACTAGCGATTCGGAATGACCACTGCTTGTAAGCAACTATCTGACCGGGCCAGATTCCGGATATAAATAAAATACGAAATACAAAGCTTAGGTAAGTTATTTAGGTATTTATTTAAATTCATTTTACATTGGTACCTTTAAAAAATATCTCTGCTGGAGGACTAGTCACAAAATATTTTTATACGTTTGTTTGTTTGTTGCGTGCACCAAGCAAACAAACATATAAAAATATTTTGTGTATCGTGTCTATATATAATCCGGCTGGGAGATTCTCTCATTTCTCATAAGTATATTAATAATAATACAGTTTGTGATAAGGTCTTAACTTTTTTATCATAATAATTGTTTCACATAATGTTTATTGTTATAATGGTTCTGTATCTATAGTCATATTTTATAAAACTGATTTCTTTTATTCATAAAATGGTTTCTCATAATGGCTTTGTCATATATTTTTTAGCAATAACCATAGTTTAACATAATGTATTTTGTTCATTATATTCTTAAAGACGTATACATTTTCTTCTTTCTTCCCTTATCCTATTATAAGTGGTGTTAACTAAAGGATAATAAGTAAGATAGATAGAAAAAAAGAAGATAATAGAAAAGATAATTTTTAATCTCACAATGTTTTATCCTTTCGGGCATTGTTATAAAGCTTATGAATATTAATTATGATTAAATATGTCAGATGCCTTTAGGCAGCCTGAAAAACCTAACACCAGTGTTGGCCACTTACATTTGGTTGGATATCCAGCAATCCGGCCAGATCACTATCGGTATCGGTTAATAAAAAACGTTTTCTTGACATTTTTTATTATTATTTTATATGATGATGAACCTATACTATAATTACAGAGCCGACCCCAAATAGGGATAAGGCGAGGAAGATGATGACGATGATGATGGTGAACCTATACTATAATACCATTCATTGACTGATTGACATAGTTGCTTAACATATTCCGGGGTGACAGATATAATGATTGATATTTACCGTTGTGTAGTAGGTGCTCTACTTATAATATTGCAGACACAGATACATTTTACGTGGACAAAGCCCTGGGCCGTACCGAACCCGAAAGTCATGTTTAGCATGATGGTGGGCGTTAAGATGGAAAAAGCAATCAAAATAGTTATGAGTTGCTAGCCACATCGCCTAACATGATTTAAATCTCTTCCATTTCCTTTTCCAGCATGGAAGATAGTCTATTCGGTGGCCAAATCCCTTCCTTTCCTCTCTCTTACCGCTAAATTCCTAGGGATACGATGATTTCAGGTAAAAGGCAATCATAGTAAAAAGTTTCTAATACGGTTTCTATTCCTTGCCACAATACGTCATCTTCAATTTTTTTTTCATAAAGTGAGCTTTTAGAGCTCCACAAAATAAAAAAGCAATAATTATGATTTTTTTCCAATTGTAGTTTATTGTCTTTAATGGGCAGAAGTAATTTTATGTTCTATTCCTCCTTTAGGAGATATCTCAGAAATTTTGTACGGACATTTCACTTCTACAATAAAATCGTCTCCAACAAGACCATCAGGACTTGCTGCCAAAAACGGTTTTCGTTTTGTCAACGAATAATCCACATTTTGATACCGGCAGTCCCGTTTCTTCAGTGAATTGTTGTATTGCTTTATCTTCCTTTTCTTTACTATAATTCATGGCCAAAGTGCCTTGAAATTGAGAATACAACAAAGATTTTAATAGTCATTTTACTGATGTTGTTTTTCGTAGTTTATAATCTCGTCCGAAGTTGGATGCTGTCAGACGTTTACATCTTTCAACTGCTCACAAGGTATTCTCACTCTGGCCGACAGTGTTTTGTTCGAGCTTATCAAATTTGGTGTCACTTCATCCCAAAAGAAATTCAATTTTTTTTATTCAAATATTTCAGGTGGCATGTCTGATTCTAAATCTAATTGACCATAATTCTCGTCAGGTCCAGTAACTTTTTTTCTTTTATTTGGTTCGTCTTCGCGAAATACAATTTTTCTTTTGCCACACCTTTCTGTATTTTCCTTGGAATATATAATATTGGTATATACAATAATATGGTGACATATACATTTCCTGAATTTAACACATTTCCAATAACATAAATTTAGATATCTAAGAAAACCACCAACCTAGTGATTGAATGCGGTGCGAAACGGATCTGACGTTTAATAGCAAAGTGACATTTTTTTCTTTAGCGGATAAATATAATCGCTTTTTAGTTCCTTATCTTTTCGAAGAAGAAGTTCCTTTTCTGTTACCCATTGCAGGTAAAAAGAGTAATCTGAAATAAAAAGATTGGGTACTTATTAGGTGAAGTAGGAAATGGTCTATGAAATTTGTCAAAATAAGTAGGCAAAGATACAGTAAAGAAATTTTTAAAGTGTAGCTGTTGATATTACCACAAGTAATCTTATACCTTTAAACGAGCAATTCTTGTATATTTATTTATATATTTCTGTGATCTCGAAAATGGCTCCAACGATTTCGCTGAAAATTGGTATATGGGGGTTTTCGGGAGTAAACAATCGATCTAGATTAGTCTTGTGTTTGGGAAATCGCGTGTTTTCATGCGTTTTTCTTTCCACGCAGAATATGGTCGCAAATTTCGTCGCGCCGGCCGCCATCGGTTTAGCTCAGCGGTTAAGGATACGGACCGCTAGAAAGAGTGTTACGGGTTTGAATCCCACTCGGTGACTTACTTTTGTTTTTTTTTATGTTCAAGTTTATATATATTTTTATTTTGTATTGTTTTTAGACAAGTTTAAAAAAATGTAGTTAATGTTTGAGATGTAACCGAGCAAAGCTCGGTCACCCAGGTACTATTGTACTAAAATAACGTTTATTAACCATAAGAAATTTCTGGCCGGATCCGGCCGGATTGATGGAAATCCGGTCGGATCCGGCCGGATTGGAAAATAGACTGGATAATTTCGCCCGGTCATTAAAGTGTTAGAATATTAATGCAATATATAGTATATACAAGACAAAGATATAGTTTATACAAGTAGTTGCAAGGTTAAAAAAAGGGGAGGGGATATATTCTTCTATTCTTCTACTTCTTCTACTTTGACGTAGATAATGCACCCTAAAATTGATTTTGTAATAAATGAAAAATTACTTACGATTTAGGTAGTTATCCTTATGACGATAAAATCTCAAAATCCAATACACAAGCCGAGTCAAAACAGTTAAGCAAAGTACCTAACAGCCAGGGTCTTATAAAGAAAGCAGACAAGTAATAGAATATGCAAAACAAAACAAACACTCCGCATACGCCGAAATTAATTTGCCGACTACTACATCGGCGAGCGAGCCCGGCGGCCGGGAGGGTGCGGGGTGCGAGGGCGGCGCGCCACACACACGCACGCATCATTGACCAGTTTACTCACACATTGACAGCTCCGTAGTTCGGACACAGCGCGACAGCAATAGATTTTACAAATACCTATTTTTGAATTCTCTCTACCTTAATGTTTCCTCTTAAAAGTGTGTGGTATTGTTAAAAAAATTTGGGTCATCCCGTGTGACATAGAATACCCTAATTGTCCAAAACCACCATTAAAAAAACAATTTTTTACGAGAGTGTATGTGAGCATTATTCAAAGAAAATAAGAGTTCTAACTATATTTTGTATCCAGGTAACATTTTTATCAATCAGGAATTTCAAACGATTCCGGCATTCGGGATTCTAAAAGGCATGTCCGCATTATTCTTTCGTAGGCATAAAAATGAAGTTTAGGTATACTAGCACCCGATAATCCGATCACTGATCATCAGTCTTCATGTGACGATAGCTAAAGCTTTTAAAGCCGTCTGGAGTCTATGTATGACGCAAGACATGACCTAATCTTGTTTCCATCTCCAGGAAAAGATGTAAATGATTACTGGCATATAGAAGACCCCTGGGCGATGCTGAGTGGGATCCTAGCGAAGGACGGGGCGACCGTGGAAACCCGGCTGATCGGTGAAGCCGGGAAGGCGACGTTGCTTGCCTGCTACAGGGTCGGCCTTTACGTGGACAAGAAGATGATTTCATATGGTAAGAAAACTTGACCAAGTGGAAAAAATCATAATTTTGCAGAATATCTGTTAGTATGCCTCAACTATGTATATATTTACGAGCTAAACTTTTGTCGATGGAGGAAGAATCCTCTTCCATTTGTCTCTGTCTCCATTAGCCGTTTTACTGTGTTGCTGGCGTGTGCCTAATTACTCTCTGCAAATGATAACCCTCTTACTTTCATGTACTATGAGCACAAACTCCTTATTGTAGCCAAGAATAGCTCATGAGAGTCATGACGTATCCCCTACTGGAGCAGCATATAGGCAATCCAAAATAAGTAATATTAAATTTAGAGCCCTTACTTAGACAAGCCTTCTACATGAATAACAATTAAGTGATAATTTTTTGGCAGAAACAAAATAAAGCTAGACAGACATACAAATGAGTTTTATCGGGTACATCACCAGGGATCTTCAATCCACCTTATAATAAAATAAAAGCCTTGGATACAAATTTCCTTTAAGAAGCAAATTATTATGGTTCTTGAGTTCCCTTCTATACTCTTTTAAGGTTATGGAGAAACAGTGGCAACAGCTAAAGAAATGGCAGCAAGAGAAGCTCTGAAGAAGATCTTTGGAACTGAGGACCACATGAAGCCAATCAACTTCCAGTTAAAAGGGATGCCCAAACCACAGTCGCAAACACGCTACCAAATATCTGCTAGTTAGAAATAAAACTAATGTAGTGTAGCATAAGTATTATAATAGTTCAATAATTCGTCGTCTTTTAATTCCTTTTTCCACCTTCTCGCCCACCATGACACTATAAGTGGCCTACGAGTCTTGCGGTCTTGAACTTGTCTGCTTAGACCCGCAAGACCCAAATTTCTCTGTCTGCCCCGTTAGGGGTAAAGACGTGATAGTATGTATATAATAAGTCACTTGTTTGATTTCCTTGGTAATTTTTAAATTTTACACCGAAAATGTGAATCTTTTTAATAAGCAACGCGGTTAGCAACCCGTCACTATTTGATTTCTTTTCCTCCTTCTTCTCCACCATCACGCTAGGAGTGGCTTTTGAGTCTTGCGGCCCTGGGCACGACTGCTTCAAACTGCTCTGTCGGCCCTTATACGTGAAAGTAATTATTTATTTAAAAGCTTTATTGAGCCAAAGGCTAAAATACAACATGTCATCTTTAAGGAAAACATAAACGCATGAGTAGTATGTATGTATGTTTCACAGAAGCTATACATGAGATTCTGCAAACACGGAGGTAGTTATTGGGATTTTTCGGGTCGGCCCGCGCGTGTCTCTGATAAGGGAGAGGCCAAACGAGCGCAATTTTTTGAGTTGTGAGTCGCTTAATTTCTGCTACATTCGGTTTCATAGAAAAAGGCAGTTTGTGCCAAACGACGACGCAATATGAGTTATCTGCCGACTCACGCGTGTAAACGCGACCGAAATTCGGTCGGGGCGAGGGAAGTGGGGAGCGGTGAAGATAGATACGCTAGATAGTAACTGAATAAACTGCGTCCGTCTGGCAGCTCAACTGAAATTCAGTTGAACATAAAATAACAGACTGAAAATACGCGACTTACAAAATTACGCTCGTTTGGCTTCGCCCTAAGGATAACTACGTGCCAATGTCTAACCACAGAATTAATAATAGTATTACATACAGAACGGAAACTCTCACTGTCCCTCGCAATCTGACGTCCCCGCAACACCTCCCCTGCTTTTGGGCCTGTAAAAAAGGGTTGTTGCTAGTCGCACGTTGACATTACGCGAGTCACTTAGGATTATTGAATAATAATGGAGAGAAACTGGGCACATTATCATTGTTTATCCACGGAAAACCATAAAAAACGAAAATTTAATAGATTTCCGAGTGATGAAAACAGGTAAGCAAAGCAACAAATTCTGTGGTGGCGACCCTAATTGTTTGTAACTCACACATTTGACGTGTGCACAGTTATGTTGTTTCGTTTGTAGTAATACTAGGTATATTTGTTACTCTGTTTCTATGAAGTGCCATACCTGTGGATTAACTAAAAAAATTAAAATAATAAATGCATGCCATTTAATTTAATATTCATATAATTTAATTCTAACCACTTCTAGCTACATCAACAATTCACTTATTTAATTTGAATTAACACATTAGTATTTTATAAAATAGATCAATAACATTCAATCGATAATATATCGTTAACAGAAGTGATTTGTAACATCCATCAAGGCACTTCAACAATCACATTTTTTTATTAATATTACATGCAGTCAGTATTTAATTTACATACATCATTATCTACATATACTTTACAAAGACCGGTCAAGATTTATAGTCTATTTTTTTACGACCTCCGTCCGTGGCGTAACGGTAATGTAACCCCCTGCCACGGGAACTCGATGGGAATCAGCTTCTAAGGAGGCTCAGCCACTGCACGCTACGCTAGTCCTTTTAATCCCCAGCCAAGCCAAGTTGGAAAATGGCCTTATTCAAATTGTCCTGGGTTTTGGATGTTTATCTATATATGATTTTATTATAAGATTTACTTTAATACCCGACTACGTTAGCCATTTACAGCTAACAATGTATATATTTTTGAAATGTGCTAAATATGACCTTTTATTGACACCCCACTCGATATCATACATATAAAGACTGCTAAAATCATTACCTCTTCCTTTTGGCTTTGCCGAAGTCGGGCAAAAATATAATATTGTCGAATTAGTGTCCTATAACACAAGTTGAAACTTACTTTGGGGCTAACTCAATCAGTGTGTTAAGTCACATCCTCTTATGTTACACAAGATGAACAATCCCGATATGTAACAATATATAGGTAACGGATTTTTTTCCAATGAGCTATATTATAATTATTTAGAGCCCACTATATCCCCATTGTTGGGCATGCCTCCCATCTCGGCTTGATAAGCCATAAAGGCTTTAAAACTGCGCTGTGGACTAGGGCCATAGAGGGTTTTAAAATGCTGGAATTAAAGTATGACATATCGGGAAATTTCATATACATTATATACATTATCCGAGCCCATGCACTACATGTAATCTACGCGAACTACTGTCGTCACCCCGGCGCGGAGTCCATGATGAGGTGTCCGTGCTTGTCCTTGATGCGCACGCGGCCCGAGGCGTAGCGCGTCTCCGCCGTGCCGTCCGCGTACACCAGCTTCACCGTGCCGTCGGGGAACTCGCGACGCTGTTTATCAAAACAAACGCATTTTGTTTACAAGACTGCGGGATTATGCAGCGGCCCGTCAGAATAGGACCACGCAAGAGGATAGGAACACTACTGTCAATAGTATTACGGGACTTACCGCGATCCAAGACACAATGTGGAAGGGACATACCCATAATAAATCAAACCACGGGTTATAATATAATTGACCACTATAGTGTAATAACATTAAAATAACACTAATTACTAACGTAGCAGATAGATCCCAACGCAAAAGCAAAACCGGAGTTGCGGGGTAGGCTTACAGAGAAGGCAGCACAACACGACAAACAAAAAGTGACAAGGGAAGTGTTAAATGTACTTTAAAAATATTTATTGCATTTTATATATGATAGTTACTTTATCGCTTATTTATATCTGGCAAAAACTATATTAATCACGTCAAGCCTCACAATACTAATAACAGTCTGTGACCGCGAAACTTTAAAATCATATTTGTAAGAAGCGATAAAGTAACTATACATCACATTTGATATCGCATTCCACAGGAGGGTTGACATCAATCAAGCAGGCAGCCGGTTGTAAACCTAAAGCTAAATCCTTCCAAGGGTTCCGGCTCAGACTAAGGTAAGCATAGTCATGGTACAATAAAACAAGGTATTCTCTTCCCGAGATGGAACTTGACTACGTCATGAAAGTGTTGCCGCTGATAGTTTTTTTCAGTAAATTTAAGGACTTTCTCAATTAGTTCATGAATATCAAATAAAATATTAAGTAACTTAGCTATTTAGTATCTCGCGATTATCGCGTGATTCATCAATTCAATATTTTATAAATTGATATAATTGATTATTTATTTGAAATTGGTATATAAAGTTTAAAAATGCATTACGCTTGGGTAATTCAATTTCACACAGTGGCAACATATCAAACTGATGACGTAGTCAAGTTCCACCTACGTCATCAGCTGTCACGGGAAGAGAATACCTGTTTTATTGTACCATGAGCATAGTCTTGTGCATCCTTGGTAACCATTGACACATATATTGCGTGCCGACAATAGACCCAACCATTTGAACTAATGAACTGTAATCTTTGAAAAAGAAAACTTTGGGTTTGGAAGCGGCATAGCTATGAAGGCAACCAAGACCGCGCTTTTTCATTAGTTTTGAAGCCGAAGGCCAGTTCATAAGGATCGTTAGTAAAACCTAATGAGCTAGTCAAAATAAAAATTTAAAAACAAAAAATGATGACTGAAACTCGAAAATAAAATCGTGAGATTAATTAGAGTAACACCGCCCGCGCCTGCCGGCCGGTCGGAGATCTTCGAGTTCATGCGGCAGTTTTGGACGGGCGTAACTACGTGATCTCGATCGAAACTCATTTTCGCAACTTTTTTATCATAAGTAATACACAAATTTGGATTACGTATATGGATAGAGAAATTTATTTACTTCAAGATTTTTTTCCAAAACCAATGAAAATGAAAAGTCAGCGTGTATTTCGTATTAGTGCTACCGCCGTTCTAAAGTCAGATCTTGTGTCAACTTATCAACTTACTTTATGATCTTTCGCGTGTACTTCGACCTGCCCGTTCGGGAACACGATCCTCTGCTCTCCGTCGGCGGCCACCGTGAGCGCGGCGCCGTCCGGGAATCGCCACTCCTCGCGCACGTGCGCGTTCTTGGGGTCGAAGTACCGCACGCTGCCGTTCGGAAGCCGGATCTCCGAAGAGCCGTCTTTATAGCGCTTCTCTACTTGGCCACTGAAATCAAGAATGTAATTTGGTTTATGTCCTGTGGATGATGACGATGAGGATAATACTACACAGTTTCGTGTAATGGTCAATATCAATTATAAAAAATAACGAGAGGAATATTATTATCATAATTTCAGCCACATAACATCCACTGCTTGATATAGGCCTCTCCCAAGGATTTCCAAAATTACTGATTTAGAGTGGCCTGCATCCAGCACTTTCTAGCAACCTTGGTCAGGAATATTATCTTCTTTAGTAATTGAATATGATAAAATCAATTTAAATCAATAAGCTGGTCACATTAATAACTTACTCAGGAAATTCCAGTACTTCTAATCCATCAGCATGAGTAGTATGGAATGTCTTGGTTTCTGCATAATAATATTTAATACGGCCTTCATTGTAAAAGTTCTCCTTGATGTCTCCATTGTAATAAACAAACTTGCTGTACAGCCCGTCAGCTGAAATGTACTTTATGTTCCCATTAGGAAAACGAAATTCTTTCGAACTATCCGCTTTTACTGTTTCTGTGGGATTCAAGTTAGTTTTAGACAGACTGGTTTTGCTAGTAGAAGGTTCTGGACTCACTGCAGAGAGCCTGTTCATATATTGAGATTTATCTACAACAGTTGCTAGTCTGTAGCCATTTGATGAGACGTTAGCACTTGAATGTGTTGACTTGGATCTACTGGGTCCAGAAACATTTGACGCATTTTCAGCTGAGCTGTGTAAATCCTTATTAGACATCTTTTGACTTGCCTTGTGGGTAAGTATTGATACAGGAGACTTTGGTCTGGTTGTGTTTGACCTACTTGAACTAATTCCATTCAAAATGAAAGGCTGAGTCACTGGTGATTTGGACTCTCTGCTACTGGAAGACTTGCGTAAAAAGAAGTGGTCAGAATTGTGACTGTTGCTCTCCAAACTGTTTCTTTCACTGTTTGAATTTGTGGTGCTAGACCTGTTGCTTTTAGGAGAAGTTGACTGAAATCTCTCTGTGTACAGTTTCTCTAAGTTATTTTCATGTTCACTATCGCTTGTATCTTTGTCATGTAGGGAACCTGATATATCTAAATTGTCTTCTTCACACTCTGTATCTTCTTTATCTGATGGGTAAGTGTAGGTGCCAAAAGGTTCTAAGTTTGGAGATTTATTCTTATCCATTTGACTGACAGCATCTCTCTGACTAAAGTATTTGGCATAACGAGAAGTGACATTCAAGTTCGGTACACTTTTTGCTCGAGGCCTCATAGTAGATTTTGCAGAAGGCACAGCTCTTCTGCTCCTACTTTGCCTCTCAATTTCGAAAGCTTTGTACTTCACATTGTTGTCCACGTTCACTTCCGACTGTGTTTCCTTAGCTGTCATGTGATTCAACTTCTTATTGATCTCCTCTAAGTACTTGATGTTTGTTAATCTTCTAGTTACTTCATTGCTGTGTTGTATCCGTCGATTTTCTTTCTTCATCTTTTCTAATTCTGCCTGCAGGTCTTTCTTTTCTTTGTCCATAATTTTTAACTGGTTTCTTAGTCTAGCTATAGTAGATGTGGATTTTGCATCCTTTAATCTAATTTCATCTTTGAGATCATTAATCTCTTTCTTTAAATTTAAAACTTCATCCTTGTCCTTCTTGTTAAGGCGGCCTCTCATTTCTCTAACATACCTTTCATACATTTGCTTTTGTTTGGTCAATTTCTCCTTCTCTTCAGCCAAGTAATATTCTGATAATATCTTTTCTTCATTGAACTTTTGCTCATACCCTGACTTTTCTTCATAAAACTTTTGTCTTTCCAAATCAATTTCCTCACGCATTTTGTTTAAATTTGCATTCTCTTTCCTGAATGTTTCTATTTCATCTTCCAGCTCACGGAGTCTGTCTTTCAGCAGTTCACTGGTGGAAATCAATTTGGCATTCATTTCTGCCATATTAGCTTTTATGACATCATTCTCAGTGACATTGTCACTTTGATTGCAATCTGTAGAGTTATCAACCTTCTTTTGATCAACTTTTACTTGTGCATCTTTTTGGGCTTTACTTTTATTTTTTTCTGTATGTTGGTTTGTGTTTCTACTAGCTGGTTCAACAGTTCTGCAAGAGCAACAGCTGGAGACAGAGGAGCAAGCATCACTGCAGCAATCTGTGTACTCACTGTTACATGTCTCCACATCACTCTGCTCATTCTTTTTGTCACAGTTTAAATCAGGGTAAATATGCATCAACCCCGGATCATTAGCTAGACATTTCTGCATTATTAATGGGGTGCTTTCTCCTGAACACTCCAACTTACTTTTCCTTAAAAATTTGTTAAAAAATGAATTTTCCATACTAAAACTGTCATGAGTAACTTTGTTCTCAAGCAAGTCAAACATTCTTTGCTCAGCAGTTTCCCGCTCTTGGCGGGCCTTGCACAAGTTTTCGTCACAACTCATGTCTGATACTGTGCTTTTAGCCGGAGAAGCAAAATTTTTATAATAATTACTTTGCTTGAGTTGCATCAAAAAATCATTTTGTTCTTTTGTTAATATTGCTGCCCAGGTTTTTCCTTTATTCTGTATAAGAGGGTGTTTGTCTTTAGGAAATTGCAGTAAATTACATAGCTTAACCTGAGAATCACAGCTTTTTGAATGCATTGAGTCTGTAGAAACCTGTTTATTATCACTTGAAATGTATTCTTCTTGGGATTTTGATTTACTTTTATTAGGTTCTTTCAAAACTGGTTCATTTGTTTTAGTGACAGTTATTTTAGGGGGCTCTTTTTGTCCAGCCATTATTATTTTAACAGGTAATTCTTTTTTAGTTCTTTGATTAGGTGTTAGATTACGATTTCTACCAGTGTTAAAGTTTGCATTCCTTTGTTTCCAGGGTAAAGCCTTAGTGTTTTGTATAACCAAATCTTTTTTATTTAATCCAAAGCGAGACATACCTTCACCTTTTTTTAAAAAGGGTTTTTTGGAAACATTTGGCAATGAATCTTTATGTGATTTAGCTTTCTGTTCCTGTTTTTCCTTTTGTAACTTTTCCAATATCAATGTTTCAAAGTCTTTTTTTGGTGAGAGTATAGGCATTTCGTCCAGCGAAATCTGTTTTATAGGCTTACATTTGTTGCTACTGCTATCAGTTTGTGTTTGTATTGATTCCGATGTAGATGGAGCTGATAATTTACTCCTAGCAGAAGTCGGTGAATTTACTATGAATTCAGATTCCTGCGAGAGATTGAGCACAGCAACTCCGTCAACTAGATCTCGGTCATTCACCTTTTGAGACAGACTACTAGTGTCGAGGCGAGGGCTTACCTCATGACTACTCTGAGGAGATTGCAGTAAACTACGGAATGTGCTATAACTGATGCTGTTGGTGAAATGGCTGATAATTTCAGTGATGCTAGAGGAATTCTCAGATACATCTTGGTATTCTAAACGCTGTTTATGCAGTTTCCCGCGTTGAAGTAGTTGAAGCTGTCTTAAAGCTTGTAACCGTTCTAATATCTGTGAAGGTGATAATGTTACGTCACTTTCTGAATACGACTCATCCATAATGGCTTACTCACTATAAAATGGTAATGGCTAACAAATAATTTTAAACTAATCCAAAAAATCCAAACATTTTTATAACGCGTCACGTAAAGTTTTGGTATGAAAATTTGATTTGCAAACGTTTAGACATGTGTCGTTCCGGACCGTAATAGTTCTCGGAACTATGTCCGGAGCTGGAACGACATCGGTCCAATCCACGCTGATTGGCTTAGTCGGTCCACAGTTCCTAACATGTCCGAGCCAAATCTGAGGGCGCTGCGCCGCCGTACCGCGCTGTCCGTCGCCGCGCCGCTGAGTATTCGCGAAACTATCCGAATGAAAACCGAGCGATTCTGATCGCGAGAGCGAATTAATGAAACACGTTATATATCGTCGTTCCTCTAATCCGAATAGAAATAGTAATCAACTCATTGATTTCGTAATATTCTTAGATACTTTGAAGTAAAATCATTTACTTTTTGGTTGTCAGTCCTAAGACTGCCAAGAATGAAGGTAAATCAATTGTTAACAAAATGAAGTACTTAGGTGCCATGGATATGATAATATTATGTCGTGTCTAGTCTACTAGTTATCTATTCAAACAAAACGTATGGAACTACAACGAATACAGGTAACTAATCGCGTCCTGGATTGAAAAATTATAGAGGAACTAGATAGTTCCGCGGACATGATAACGGAACTAGTTCCACATATCCGATGAACCGTTCCAGGTTCAATCCGATTCCGAACATGATTGGCACATGTCTAGTAATAGTTCTCGGAACTATGTCCGGAGCTGGAACGACATCGGTCCAATCCACGCTGATTGGCTTAGTCGGTCCACAGTTCCTAACATGTCCGAGCCAAATCTGAGGGCGCTGCGCCGCCGTACCGCGCTGTCCGTCGCCGCGCCGCTGAGTATTCGCGAAACTATCCGAATGAAAACCGAGCGATTCTGATCGCGAGAGCGAATTAATGAAACACGTTATATATCGTCGTTCCTCTAATCCGAATAGAAATAGTAATCAACTCATTGATTTCGTAATATTCTTAGATACTTTGAAGTAAAATCATTTACTTTTTGGTTGTCAGTCCTAAGACTGCCAAGAATGAAGGTAAATCAATTGTTAACAAAATGAAGTACTTAGGTGCCATGGATATGATAATATTATGTCGTGTCTAGTCTACTAGTTATCTATTCAAACAAAACGTATGGAACTACAACGAATACAGGTAACTAATCGCGTCCTGGATTGAAAAATTATAGAGGAACTAGATAGTTCCGCGGACATGATAACGGAACTAGTTCCACATATCCGATGAACCGTTCCAGGTTCAATCCGATTCCGAACATGATTGGCACATGTCTACAAACGTTACGTTGACTTGACTGACAGTGACAGTTAACACGACAGGCAATGACAGTGACAGAGCTACTGACTGACAGATAGACAGTGCTACCAATCTAAATAAATTATCAGATTCCGGCTGGATTTCGGTAAGAAAGAAAGCTGCCAGTAAAAAAAATCACTGGTTGGATTGCCATTTATAAATAATTAAACAAGTTTAGTAGTTTATTTTCATTTATATAGTTGACTGGCTGTCTAGTATTGGTAGGGCAGCCCCCGTAGCATGCACATGACACAGTTTAAAAACCCCGATAAAGTTATATGGCGCGACGATCTAGTGCCATACTACTCGTTATTATTACGTTTAGTGACATAGATGATAGCGCTCGATGAACGCTGTAGCCTTGTTGGCAGGTGGCGTGCTATGTAAGCTGGCTGGCTGAATAGATCATAAAAACCGCAGCATTATTCAATAACGTCACAAAGTCACAAACATAAATAACTACCTACTTTACTTAAATATGCCCTTTCTCTTCCATTTTTTCTGTAAACTTTACTGCTAAGCTATATAAATGATTTCAAAATACATTTAATGGGAAAAGTGTTCCAAAAATCACCTTAAAATATTTATACATTTTTTTAAACTAATAAAATGTACTAAATGTACATTTTATTAGTTTAAAAAAATTAACGACAGGTGACAAGTGACAACCCATGTATAAAAAAACAAGAAATTCTCTTCCTGAGATGAAACAAGACTACGAAGCAAATAGCAATTGTAGATGCGATCTCTAAAACAAAGAGAAAACACAGATTTCGAGTCAGCGAATATTTTCGGGATAACAATTTTAATATTTACCAGGAGTAACAAATCGACGATCGGTTTGGATCTTTTATCCAAGGCATGCCTACCCATCTTCATATAAACATAATTATTTCTCTTTCTTGTCACTAGATGGCGCTTTTTAGTGATAATTGAATGAAACATTAAAAAATAAAGTAGTACTATAATTCATGTGAAACGTGACTTATATTAAATGAAATAAATATTTTTGTAGCATATTCAACACTTTATTTCGTCTCTTTTTTGCTAGTCATGTGTGCTGCCAACTCTTTGAGGCTACCCCGCAAGCCCGCAACTCCAATATTGCTTGCTTACGTTATACCTTCTTCACGTTAGGTTACTAATTATATTATCTAATAATCTAATATAAAGAAATAAGACCCTTTCCCTCCTTGCCCCGCGCGTTGAATGTTTTCCATCTGATAAGGAAAACAGAAACATTGTATATGCTTTCCTTATCAGATGGAAAACATGTTTGCATGCCTTTGTTTGCATGTTTTTGTAAAATATTTCGAAAAAACAGGCACAGAAGACGCGGCTTAAAATTTAAAACTCGACCCTTTCGCTACCAGCTAATATAAAAATTGAACTGAAATATTTTATTCAGAAAAAAGAAATAACAACAAATAAAACTAAACTGAACTAAGCTATAAAATAAACTTATACTAAATTATTAAAATTGAACTATAAATTAATGCGACAAGGACAAGCGACAACCCTTGTTATTGACATTACATACCTTCTATTTTAGTAGATTTTTTATTTTATGTTAATAGAACACCAACCATGCGTGCGTACATAAATGTCAAAATTTTTGTCCGTGTTTATTCAAAAAACACCTTGCTTGCTGGCCAAACACCTTTTAAATAGAATGTCTAAACGAAATGCATTTCTTAAAGCTCCTAAATTCAAACCTGAAGTGAAAAATTTGCAGAGCCGTCCGATACAATCCTTGACAATGTTCAATAGAAAGGAAAAAGTTGAAGTTTTGCCTGCACCTATCAAGTCCGAAGCCGATAAGAAAATATACAAGTAAGATTATTTCATAAATTGATGTATTACAATTACAAAATTATTAACTCGTATGGTGTGGTTTATTAGTGCAAATAAAAACTTTCTTGCTATGTTTGGTTTATTTAGTGACATGTGACATTATTTTTATCTAATAAAGAACAGCTGATTAGCATATGATGCAGATATGATGGATAGTCTCCCGTCATCCATTGACATTACTTTCTTGTAGTGATTGATACTTTCAATTTATCGACTATAAAATATCGATTATTTAATTGTACTTGAGTTATGTCACTGACAATGAGTCAAAGAATCACTTGTAACTTATAAAAATGGGTTAATAAATAATCAAAATACGGGCGTTTGTGATTTATTATTTAGTAGTTGCGCCCCGCGGTACCCGCGGAAAAAGAAGGCTATGTGTTAATCCAGGGTGTCATCTTCTTGCATACCAAATTTTATCAAAATTGGTCCAGCTGTTTGCACGTGAAGATGTTAAAAACATACACACTCACACGCACACTCTCACAAGCTTTAGCCTTTATAATATTAGTGTGATTAAATTTTCCCAAATAATTATGGGTATATGATATCTCTACAAAAAATTGACATCTGTGCAAAAAGATAACGGATCTAATTATGGGTATACAGTTTTCAACTTTTGTCTGTTACCTAAAGATTACTCTCAACCCAGAACACACAGTTTATGTAATTTACACCATATATAGAATAGTACCTGGGCGACCGAGCTTTGCTCGGTTACATCTCAAACATTAACAATTTTTTTTTAAACTTGTCTAAAAACAATGCAAAATAAATAAAAATATATAAACTTAAACATAAAAAAAAAACAAAAGTAAGTCACCGAGTGGGATTCGAACCCGTAACACTCTTTCTAGCGGTCGCTATCCTTAACCACGGAGCTAAATCAAGGCGGTCGCGGCGCGACGAAATTAGCGACCATATTCTGCGTGGAAAGAAAAACGCATGAAAACTCGAAAACACGCGTTTTCCCAAACATAAAACTAATCTAGATCGATTGTTTACCCCCGAAAACCCCCATATACAAATTTTCAGCGAAATCGTTAGAACCGTTTTCGAGATCACAGAAATTTATAAATAAATATATATACATACATACATACAAGAATTGCTCGTTTAAAGGTATAAGATAATAGCGAAATCTTCAAGATTACAGTACTTACCTAGCTACATACAAAGACATTTCCATTTAATATATTTTATTTCAATAACAGCTAAAGCCCGCAACTTCGTCTGGGTGGACTTTGACTCTGGAAAATGCTCATCAGGCTGAACTACTTTTGCTAAGGCTTCAGCTGGACCATTATGGTTCTACATCAGTTTTCCATTTTACAAAATCAATATACCCTATATGTTTTCCAGGATTTACAGCTATATGTATAACAAAAAAGTTTTATTTAAATCCTTCCAGTATTTCCGGAGATTAGCATATACAAACAGACAGACTTTTTAAAATTCTTACTCTATTACTATGTCTCGATAGCCCCATTTTTTTTTTGGAAATATATTCCATGTACAGACAATTTTTTTTCAAATGTTTTACTATATTTATTTGTTACCCAGGATTAACAGCTGTATAACAAAAAAAATTCATTCGAATCAGTCCAGTATGAGATACTGAGGTACTGAGATTAGCATGTACAAACAGACCCAAGATATAGACTTTTTTAATTTTAACTCTTTCTAATTCTCCATCACCCCCAATTTTTTTTTGTATTATTTTCAATGTACAGACATTTTTTTACTGTTTTATTATATTAGATACCTAATTCTGAAATTAACACAAATTTTAATGTTCAAAGAAAGATTTAATCAGGTTTCCTTACTCAGATTACAATAATGTGCTGTATTACGTTTATTATAGGCATTCAATTAAATTACAACCACATAGAATAATCATAACATTGTTTATGTCTTTGTGCTGTCAAATAGCACTCAATGCATGCAAGGTTAACCACTTTTTATGGGATGTTATTAAAACTTAATTTAAATAATAAAATGCCCAATCTGATGTAGATTGAAGGTAGTGGTACTGGTGGCCACAAACTTCATCACTGACACTTTGTTTATTTATCTACTTACCTGATTAATTAATTAATCATAAATAACAATGAAATTGTAATGTTTTGCTTACACACTGTTTATCAATTAATTAGGTACCTGACCATTCTTATATTTAGTTTAATTTGCGATGTTTCTTACTTCATGTATGTTTATTATTATATAAATTAGAGATGCAGGCATGGAGAAAGATGTATGATCTCCAGATCATGGTATGTGTGGACTGTAGTAAGTTAAAATTATAATATCCGATTAAAAATGAATCTTTTTGAAACCCTGGCAACTGTCAGTGTTCCATCCATTTTTGAATCAATTGAGATCATACGCACTTGATGGCAAGTGGTAAGATGGCTTGTCCTTGATCCCATGGAAGCAGGGTAGGTGCCTTGCTTGGAATGCCACATGTGTGGACACTCTGGCACTCTAGCACTTGGCTAAGACATCTAACCTTGGTGGAGCTGCTGCCTGTACTGCAGCGGCCGCCAAAAAGCAGAAGTATGCAAGTCTGGGAGTCACAAGGGCTGGTAGCTTTTTTGCACAACTAATAATGCTGCCAGCACATTGGGTGGGCTTAGCGTTGCCAGGCATCCGGATAAAGCCGGACACAGTCAGGCTTTTACGTTGCGTGTCCGGCCTGTCCGGCTTTTGTTAGGCTTTTTACATTTCATGAACGACCAAGCGCCGAGCGCGGCCGAGCGCAGGCGACGAGAGTCGAATGTCGCGTCGGTCGCTCACGCAGGCCGAGGGGCGCCCCGCCGCCGCCAGTCGCCCGCCCCCCTGCGCTCTGTCGTTATTGATCATTCCTCGCGATTGATAGCGCACGTGCCGTACGTTGCGTTGCGTGGTGGCAAGATTTATGATAATAATCAAAAGCTTGGTTTTACATACATTTTTTTTTGTTGTACCTAATGCTGAGACAAAATTCTCAATAATTAAGGGTGTCCGGCTTTTCTACCCAAATGTCCGGCCAAACTGGCTTGTCTGTCCGGCTTTTAGGTTTGGCGACCTGGCAACCCTAGGTGGGCTGCCTCGATGTGGTGCATTGGAAGAGAAAAACGACTGCATTTTATAATTGTAATTTTTATTTTGAATAAACCAATTAATGTTCTATAACATTTTTGGTGAGGTATTCTTGGTAATAGGCAATAAACAAAATTTTTTTGTCCCTATTACTACTAAACTTAAATTAGACTGCGGTTAATGCTGACGGTGTAGCTTTGAGTAAAATTTAATATTTTTTGAACATACGAAATTTGTAATTAGTTACACTGTTTATTAAACCTTTATTCAATACATAAAAAATATTTGGCCTCGCCACGAACATCGCCCATGAAATTGTCCTTGTATGGTAGCAAACTTGGATATTGAAAAAATTAAAAAAACGAATGACTGTCGTCAAATTGCTCACAAGCCCCTACACTTTGAAAAAAAAATCACGCCCTAACCCCAACCGTTTTTGCAGGCCGTACCCCTTCCACATCAGGTTTCCGCAGATCTTCAAATGTCTGATTTTTCTGGTACATATTTGCACAGAATGATAAAGATTCTAGTGTCCACGACGATTTGGGATGAATTTGCTTGTAAGCCTACATGGTAGGCGGAGTGGGGGGTGTTATTTTTATTTTTGTTACGGAATTTCTTCATTCGGTCGCCACGCTCAAAACCCGCGATAAGAGCTATGCAATAATAGCTTAAAAAGTATTAAATTCCTATAAGAATCAGGCTTTAAGGAATCTGTGTCTGTATCAGTTTTTCCTTTCAGAACAATAAGATTGGAGAATGGGCTGACAGCCTTGCTCATATCGGACCCGAGTAAACCTGTGGTGACAAACGACTTCTCCAGTGAGGAGGAGTCCAGTGGATCTGACGAGAACACTAGCCCAGACAGTGATGGAAGTCATTCAGCGCAGTCAGCAGCTAGTGATCACCACAGTGGCAAACGGAGGAACGACTTTGATGAGGAGAAACTCGTGAGTACATATTCCTCAATTCCTTTTTATGACTCTGGCTTTACAATTTTGTGTTACTAATGTCAAGGTTCAGAGACATTCAGGGTGACACATTCTATTTTCCGTGAATTCATTTAGATGTAGATTTTATTTATTAAGGAATAACGAACAGTTACATTAATAAAGCCTTACCTAACTATCTAACAGATATACGAGTTATATTAGGTACATGAAGAAGTGTTATTAATTTTATTGTATTACGCTAAACAACATTGTAATGCCCTATGTTCAGAGGTCACATTGCTTATGAAGTAGTTTAGCTAATGTATTTGGATAAAATCTGAGAACTTATTCATTCTAAGTAATAAAGTTGCCCAAATGAAAAATTACCTAACTTATCTGATTACCTGAATTAACAGCGAAAACATAAACAATGACAGTTACTACCTCAGTTAAAGTACTTTTGATGGTTGGTAAATTTCAATCATTGAAATAAACACGGATCAAAGCACTTGCTTTGAATCTTTGATTACTTAATGTTGTCATAACAAAAAAAATGATTTTTTTAAAAGGGTAGTAAGACTAATAAGTAATTAAAATAATGATGCTTAGTTTTTTTTACACTTTTCGACACAAAAATGTGTCGCAAATGCTTTAACGAAAAGATGGGCGACTCGACAGTCTGACTCAACTTTGCACCGCTTTTGTCCGTATCTCTTCGCTTAAATGACCGGCAAAGTGTGAGTCGGACTCGCGCACGAAGGGTTCCGCACCATTATCTATAAAAAATCAAGTTGTATAGGAGCCCCACTCAAATATTTTTTTTTATTCTGTTTTTAGTATTTGTATTTTGTTGTTAAAGCAGCAACAAATACCATCTGTGAAAATTTAAACTGCCTTATTATCACGGTTCATGAGATACCGCCTGGTGATAGACAAGAAGGACGGACATCGGAGTCTTAATATTAGGGTTCCGGTTTTACCGAAAGGGTAACTGAACCCTTGGAATGTCCATTTGTCGATATGTTAGGAATAGGAAGACAACGAAAGAGTGCGACCGCTGTACACCCCACCCCACCATCACCAGCCCCTGCCAGATTTTTCTTTTTATTTCTTTAAGATTGGAAGACTGCAATGTCTAAACAACATTTTTTTAAGTCGTGACATTAGAATTATGGTCTTGAAATCCCAGGCATCTGGTTACCTTGCAGTAATGTACCTACATCGCAAAATATATTCGGCACTTCTCATTTAAATTCCGGCTGCACATCCGATGTCAACTAATATATCTTTTTGTAAGTAAACCCTGACTCCTCTGTCCACGTGACCTTCGCCCCAGACCTTCAATCATTGTGTAACATTATCGCCCTTCTTTACACGAAAATCCAATTTATCTTGCTCACACTATCATATCTTTATCTACAACGGGACAGACAGAGTCCGTGAAACCCAAAAACCACGTAGCGCATTGGTGAAGATGGGAAAAGGGAATCAAAATAGGTAAAGAAGTTTTGCTAGCCGCATCGCCTATTGATATAATTTAGTTTCTCGCCCATTCCCTCGATCGGCATTTACGAACTGCGCCGGAAGAAAAGCTACAGCATTTTTCTTTTATCCCAGATCAGCATGAAACAATATAGGTATGCATATGAAAAAAGCATATATATTTGTTTATTGATTTTCCGGCGGCACGTTCGATGTCAACCTTGTCCTTGTGTGAGAACCCTGAATCCTCTGTCCACGTGACCTTCACGTTCACCACAAACCTTCATTCGTTGTTTAACATGATCAGTAAACAACAAAACGACTGTAAAAAACTTTTGTTTGTTTGCCAAAATTGTGAGGTGAAGAAAGAGTAGACGCTTTCGCATGGGTGTCGTAAGAGGCAACTTAGGAAGAGCAATAAGGAATGGACAGCAGCGTCGTCCGCGCAAAGTATTAATACGATGGTATTAATTAGCAGCGTAGGACACCCACCAACTAGGTGGTCGGACGATCTTGCAAGGTTATAGGAAAACGCAGGATGCAGAATTCCAAGCGGTTATTTTGGAAAACCTTTGTCCAGCAGTGGACTTCCTGCGGCTGACATGATGATGATGATGGTATTAGGTCTTTACCTAACCTGCCAACGTGGAGACGTCCGACCAGCGTAGTGATGATGCGCCAATCCTCCCTTATCGGGAGAGGTCTTTGGTTCAGCAGTGGACCGATCATCATCATCATCATCAGGTCTTTTTGTCTTCACGGCAGAAGCACGACCCTCTTAGTACTACCAGAGCCATACTTGGCCAGAGCAGCCAGAGGATTTGGCCTTCACTCTCCTCGCTGGCCAGACGGGTTGGAGAGGTCTCATTGATGTTTATAAACTTTGTTTAGCTTAGTTCCTTAGTCTTTTTCTACGATATCAAAGGGAGGACTTGAGGAGTGGCCCTATTCTACTCTGCCGGAAACCAAACGGCAATGGACCGACATTGTCGATAGTTGACAAAACATGTGATGCAGTGACTGCATCGAATTGTTGTCCACGCCGACCTTTACCCCTAGCTAGACCTTCAATCATATTGTGTAACATGATCAATTGTGATCTATTCAAAGCAGACTGCATCGCCTGTTTTCAATAGCACAGCACTTGATGCAATGTGTCCTAGACATCGGCCTTGACATGAGAAGAGATTTGGACTGTTTTGTCTGAACTAGAGCATAGTTTAACGATATTGAAGAAACAAGGTCACAAGTATATTATGTAAGGTAGAGAAATGTTGAAATGAAAACCCCCGAGGCAAAAAATGGGTGTTTTAAGTTGACGTGTTTGTCTTCGTGGTTACAAACGGATGAACCGATTTTGATAAAGTTTTTTGTTAAATTAACTCGATCAGGAGTTTTAGATATTATGCAAGATAAATTTGTATTTTCAATATAGAAGTACTAGCTTTATGTATGAATATCTATGTGTGTGAACGACCTATAACATGACATCACTCTATGTGTGTGAATGACCTATAACAAAATAATATATTTGCTTTTAATTTGGTTTAAATATGCCAAATTAGGATTAGAGGACACAATAATTTGACGAGTGTGAAGTGCTGTTAATAAGGTCTTCACATATAAAACAACCCACACTAATATTGCTTTTATTCCTATACTAAAGGCCCGCCCCGGCTTCGACCGGGTAACTTAACTATGTGTTTTACAATTAAACCTTCCTTTTGAATCACTTATCTACTGATGACTTGTTTGTTTGCCAGGCAAAGTAAAAAAGTACACCCATCTAGTGATGGGCGGAGGAACTAAAACTAATCCGTATCGCAAACGTAACGTATCTGTAGCGCTGTCTATTATTTAGGCTCATGCGCAAAACGTCTCTTTCGCAAAATGTCCCCTAGTCGTTAACCGTCTCTTTCTTAAAATGCCTATTTCGCAGAAGGTCTCTTCCGCAGTCTGTCGCGACCTTTTGCGAAACAAACATTGTGCGAAAATAACCCTATGTTTGCTGATTTTGAACCAAAGCGATTACGGTTGACGGTGCAGTTAAACCTCGGTTACGTCAAGTCAAGCGGCCGGAGGCGTTCGTGCGACGCCGGCCGGCCCAGATTCAAATAAATAGATCACAGCTGTTATTCAACAGTTGCATACTGACGACCATAATAGCAGTGTAGCACATTCCAAGTACCTAATAGTTTTAGAAACTTCTTGAAGGTCGACAATAACGTTCCTTGCCGTTTTGCGGCAAAAAACTACCTATACCTTTGCTATAAGTTATTATAACTGACAATAATAAATAAGAGATTAAATAGTGTAAGTACACAGAAAGGCCAATGTAAAAGGAAAAAGCTTTCTTGCAAGCTTTTATTTCGTTTTACCTGTCCTGTTGTCTTTGTCTGTCTGTCTGTCTGTAATCAAACTTTTCAAGTAAAATTTGACCCACTTCTCGGTTTTTGGGCACTGAAATTTTGCACGTATATTATGATGACATGGAACTGATCTGATGATGGAGCTGGAAGGTGTCCATAGGAACTCTATAGTGAAACGACTCAACTACATCGATTTTGGGCCTATATCATTTGTCTTGATACCTACTCACAATAAAAGCTTGTATGAAAAAATTAAATTCTTTCAAAAATTTATTTCATTTATTAGTGGTCCCAGTCGCCGGAAGAATGTATGTATGTTCTACGATAGCTCAAGTTTCTTAGATCCAATCGAATATCCTTTGAGATGGGATAAAAAAATTAAAGTTCGAAGATTCATCTTGGGGTTGTCTTGATATAGGGTTTTTAAAAGTCTGTGAACTAGTGCGATTTGTGCAAACTTTTAGTTATGAACCTACATTTTGACGACCACTACAATACTTACGTAGCAGAAACGTAACGTTGCATGTAATCTGCGGCCATGCACCGTGTATTTGAAACGTGACACTAAAACGAATCACGTGCAGACAGTCCGCTAGCGTCACTCTATTGTCCAATTTCATATTTTTCTCAGTCCGCAACTGCAGCGCAGTGGAAATGGAAAATTATTGTCTCATTTGCCCTATTTTTACAATCGGACTAGAAGTGAAATAGGTATATATTTGAAGGTTCAAAATATGTACGCACGTACATGGCTGACATTGACTGATCGATTAGCGCAGAGCTGAAACCGCTGGGTCCAGAAACATAAAATTTTGCACAAAAGTGTGCACTAACAACGGATCTCTAGAAATTCATGCCCTAAAGGGTTGAAATGAGGGTTGAAAGTTGAAATAAAAATTGTAAAATTTGAAGTTAAAAATGTAAAAATTACATGAGCTCAAAGTATAAAACAAATTTTACTGTATTACTATTTAAAAAAATATCATAGTCTGAGGGGGTAAAAAGGGGGTAAAAGCAGCTGGAAAATGTTAGAATTGTCCAAACTTGACCACGCGGGCAAGGCCGTGGGCTTCAGCTAGTAGAGATATACAGACGTAGGGTGACCATTTAATCTAACGGCCTTACAAAATCAAATGTTTGTTATGTCCGATATAGTTTGTTTCCTTGTTCAAAAAACGGATGTAAAGCAAGGATATATACAAATATTTCTAGCAATTTGCCAGAGAATTAATCTTACATAACTATTTATCACATAAGTAAATATTTAATGAAGTGTATTCAACAGGGCGCTCGCTACAAACGGCGTATACTTAGGATAGTGCGGACCGCGTGCCGGAAAATGTATAGAAAACGATGCAAGATGTTGTTAGGACCGCAACTTAGTGTCGACACGGTAGGAAAGTGAGGTTGGAACTAAAGGCGGGTTTACACGTATCTGATCGCTGGCGCCAGTCCCGCTGCATGCTACTGGTACTATATGATGTGAATCTTCACTTGGTACCAATACCGGCACCATCGTATAGATAGCCTCCGTGGCGTATTGGTTACCACACTCCTAGAGGCCTTTGGGGCAGAATCGAGTAGTTATTGTCACAAGTATTTGTCTGTGGTTTTGGGTGTGACGGGTTTCGTGCCCATCAGACTCAAGTGTTTGGCACTTATTGTTGTCTCAACTCTCAATACAATAATTACTTTTTGGGTAAGTGCGGGTCATTGGGTGTGGTCAATTTATCGTGTTACTAGCGAAGCTACTGGCATACCTGGCTGCGTTACTGGATACGTGTAAATCTTCTTTAACGCTTGTAGTTGTAATTACTGTATATGTAGGTATAGCTAGGTAGTTTACCAGATTAGGTAGGATTAGCAGAAGGTAGGATTAGCAGTAGGTAGGATTAGCAGTAGGTAGGCTCACTAAATGTAAGCTCACTAGATGTACGCTTACATAAATAATTGGGGTAAATTAATTACAATGTAATCTCTAACATTAATTACCACGTAGTACAACGTAGGTAGGTACAAAATCTAGTTTTATTTTCCGGCGTATTATTGTGTTAGACTACGTACGTATGGAATTAGAGTGGTGGATACCTAGAATTTAAATTTATTCAGAAAAGTGTTTCTATTCAAACTTTTTTATAGAGATCATGAGAGAATATTAATTTCGCACGGTCGTCGCATACCTATTCAATTTCGCTGGATCTATCATCGATCAAACGTGAAGCGATCGCGTGAAGCGACGTCTGATAAATTAGCTTTAATAAACTATGCTTAAAATGCTTTGTTCGTAAGATCATCCACACCTATCATGATAAATACGTTGGAAAGTATTTTTAAGTAAAAAGTTCTGATTTTTCTTGGTCAATACCTAAATATACAACGTCCCTTTTAATTAACTACAAATACTTTAACTGCTGCTTCATTTAAGGTGGAACAACAGTTTTGTCGCATAAAATAAAAAATCCGCAGGTTAGTTTTCTTTTTCGCTTTTTCTAACAAAATATTAAATTATTTACGCCAACCTCCTGTATGTGGTCTACTAAAATTCATTCATACTTCTAAACACTTATAGGCACCGCCCATCGCTATCTATCTCTCTCTTCCTATAGTAGAGTGTGTGTGATAGACCGAGTCATTAATGACTTTCACTTTCTAGGTAACTACATACACCTTTAGTTAGTAATAAACAATAAGAAATAAGTAGGTAAGTACATACCTGTTACAAATTCAGAAAACCTCAAGAGAGCATGAGTCATGGCTCAAATCGCGAGCGGCTGGAGCTACTTGTTAGGGCTATTCCGTCAAATGGACCATGTGGTATTATGCGACTGCGCTTTTCACCTGGGCTTACACTCACATTTACACTGACTCTTTCACACCAAACGAGTGGTGGCATTCAAGCACTCAAAAACATAACTAACGCACTTCACTGTGGTAGGTACCTACCAATACGTACATTATCTACGAATATTTAGAATCCCCTGCACTCTGGTTACACTACACTGTGCACTGTACTTTTGGTTACTGTTATCCTAAATAGGTAAATACTTATCACTACGCAGTGTACGAACAACTTCTGCAAAGCCGCGAATAGAAATTTCACCAATTTCATGACGGAAATTGCCGGTTCCAATTTAAAAAATGGTTAAAACATTTCACCTACGCGCTTTTGTTATTAATTATTTAATTACATGCCACCTAGATAGGCCATGGACTCAAACAGACTGAACGAATCGAACCGAAAGCCGGCGGGTCTAGGCTAGGTAAGTACATAGCGGTTTCGGCGACACGAGGCTAGAGTGAGATGCGACACAAGGTAAGAGTGAGATAAAAGACTATCTGTACACGTGTGTCGGTAATGTCGGCGAATGTTTAAAGAATTACAAAGACACCGCTTTCCTTTACGATTGCCGCAGCCGGCTATTAGAAAAGCACAAAGAAGTGCCGCAATTGCAAAGAGTTCGTACAGTCACAATATAGATATCATACAGTATTGTATCTTCATACAAACGGTCGGAACGCAAGTTATACCTACGCGCCTCGAAGGTCGGTATACACTTGTTCCGTGACTCGGTATACAAACAGCCGAGAATGCGTCGCTGTGGCGAACGGTGTTTTGATGCAAGCAGTAGTCGTGCGTTAATAATATAGCGAAACACAGACAATATTGTGCTGTTTTTGGTTGTTTAAACTCGTCGGTTAAGCACACAGAGATAACATTTTTTAGGTTACCTCAAAACTCCGAAAGGTAAGTAAGACTAATAAAAATAGTTTTTATATATGTACCTACTAATATGTTGTTTATTTTTTTAAATAGGTAAGTATTTCCCTTTTTCCACAAATACCTAGATTAAAACATAAATAAGTGATAATGTTGAAAGACTTAATACATAACACGAGTAAGCTATCTTACCTATGCTCGCGATAAAAAAAAGTAGCTAGGTAGTGGTTTCCTAGGCTACATATCTGATGTGGGTACTTAGCTACTTACATATATTATTGAAATAAAATATCATTACAAATGATTATAATGTTATTATAACAATTATTACCTACTTTTTAGTTACCTACCTAGTAAGATTTACGCTAAGTAGAACTACCTATAATTTTTAAGTGAGATTTTGTAGTAGGGTTTTGATTGCTGGAGGAAGCGTATGCGATGATATGGTTAATGTTAAGTTACGTTCGCAGCGTTTCAATATGGGATGGTAAACAAAAAAAAAATTGTTTCGAGTTGCTTCGTGCTGTATGTAGGGATTGTAATCCGACCGGAGACCGGACTGAACAAACCAGAATAACTTACCGTTCCTTTTTAACCAACTTCTAAAAAGGAGGCAATCAATTCGTCGCGATCTTTTTAGGGTTCCGTACCCAAAGGGTAAAAACGGGACCCTATTACTAAGACTTCACTGTCTGTCCGTCTGCCTGTCACCAGGCTGTATCTCAAGAACCGCGATAGCTAGACAGTTGAAATTTTCACAAATTATGTATTCCTGTTGCCGCCATAACAACAAATACTAAAAACAAAACAAAATAAATATTTAAGGGATATTAAATATGATAATAATCAAAAACATAACATGTATTTTTATTTAACGCTATCTTTTTCATTTACCTTACAATCACAAAACTAGTTACTCTAGTAGGTACATGAAATTAAAATACTGTAGATGGGCAGCCCTAGCGCGCGCGTGGCGTAGGTATATTTTTCAAGGACAGCGCCGAGTTGCAATACTGTCTGTACTGTGGTACAGTACAGATGTGACACTTGTTAATATTGCAATGAATACAAACAAATGAAAGTCTATTTTTTATCTTTTAAAATGTTTACGATTTAAGATGTACTTAGTAGGTACTTACCGTTAACAAATTATACGATGGTAATGTCTTTAAGTATGTGAGGTGTGACCCACCTACTAGATGGTCAGACGACCTGCGCAATGTTGCAGGAAGGCGCTGGATGCCGGCCGCTTCCGATCGGTCGTTTTGGAAAATCTTTGGGGGAGGCCTAAGACCAGCAGTGGACTTTCTGTGGCTGATATGATGATGATGATGATGTGCGAAACTACACAGTGTATTAAAGGTTTTCGCATGTGCTGAATCGCTAAGAGTACGATATTTCTCACAACAGGGTGTCTAATCGCAGTGATGACCTAAACTACTATGGCAACGCTAATGGAACGAACTGTCTGTATTTCAACTTATCTATGACAGTAGCTTCGAACAGCTGAAAGTTTGATGACCGTAGGTATTGAATGGATTTCGGATGGTGATATTTTTAAAATTTATGAATGAATTTGCGTAATAGGGGCGTGTACAACGTAATGTTATAGTATAAACAAATAGTACGCAATACGCAATATCTTCTACAGGATGTTGTTTGTGTCTCTTTAAGGAAAATTTGTAAGTGAAGTTATCTCGAAAACTAACCTGCGGATTTTTTATTTTATGCGTCAAAACTGTTGTTCCTCCCTAAATGAAGCAGCAGTTAAAGTATTTGTAGTTAATTAAAAGGGACGTTATATAATATGTCTCGCGACTCTTGCGCATGTGTGTGGGATAATATGAGAATCTGATAGAACTGCTGGCATTCGATAAGTCACGATCTATAAGGAAAATTTTAATTAGGGTGATAGTGATATCTTGCCGTATTATTTGGTTTCTTATACCTTAAAATTAGAGACGTGCGTAACGTGAATAAAATATACTTTGAATAATTTTTCAAAACTAAAACCGGCTTTAACCCTGAACTATACCTACAACCGATTTTGATAAAATTTCTATAAGCGCACATGGTGACAAGAAAAAATCCAAATCGGTTTATGAGTCTTCGAATAATCAAGTGCGTGTCGGGCCACGAGCAGTGTAGGGTTCCGTAGTTACTATGCCAACTTTGAGTTTATGCCACTAAAAACGTCTAAAAAGTTACATAAATTGTTCCTACTGCAGTCCTAGTCCCGGTCATCCTGATATATGTTTTTATTAGTGTTTATGCTATATATATTGTATGTTATGTGTAGATATATATTATACATATGTTTAATAGTTTATTCTTGTAATGTATATGTATCTTTGAGTATACATACTTATGTACATAAATATATTTAGATTACTTCTTCACGATTTTTATCACGCCAGCCACACATATTTTCTGCTTGGTCCAATGGTTGACCGGGAGAGAATGCCATATGGCATTAGGTCCGCCACTTGTACGTTTTTTTACTGTGCAATAAAGTTGAAATAAATAAATAAAATTTTGTTATGGTAATAAAAGATTTGTAATGTTTTAATACATACATACATACATATTCTATGCAGAGCCGCAAGGGGCCGCAAGACTCAAAAGCCACTTTTAGCGTCATGGTGGGCGAGAAGATGGAAAAGCAATCAATACAGTGACGGGTTGCTAGCTGCATCGCCTGTTAAAATGATTCGCATTTTTGCCCATTCCCTCGATCGGCTTTTAAGATCTGCGCGGGAAGAGAAGCAGCTGGTACATTCTAAGTTTTTTCGTTTCTCCCAGACCAGCATGGGAATGTTTTAATTATTACCTTAAGTTAATGTAATAATTAAAACATTCCCAAGTTAATTACCTTAGCGCCATCTAGTAACAAGGAATAGAAATCATTGTGTTTATATGGCGATGGGTAGGCATGGTCTGGTATTCTGAGCAAACGAAGGGTTTAGCGTGAAAATAAAGTAAACATTTTTGTTTTTTTTGTCGCAGTCAGCGTGTGCGCTGTGCGTCGGCGTGGGCAGCTACAGCGACCCGCCCGACATACAGGGGCTGGCGCATTTCGTCGAGCACATGGTCTTCATGGGCAGCGAGAAGTACCCCAAAGAGAATGAGTTCGATTCCTTCATTAAAGTAAGTTTTCTTCACTTTCATTACTTATCCAAAAGCCGGCCGATCGATCTTAACTGGTAGTAGTCTATGGAGGCGTGTAAGGTAAGACTACACTTTTAAGTTGAGCGGCAGGCGCGGCGGCGAACTGAGCCTGCCAGCCTCAATGACGTAATAGGATCCTCAGACAGACATGTCGAAACTATAAGGGTTCCTAGTTTACTACGGATCTCTAAAAACGAGGTGACAAACAGCGTAAGTTACTTCTAAAGGTAGGTGATCCACTTCGTCAAAACGAGATCAAACTCATAATGACCAAGAGAGCTGTGAACCAATCTTGCGTGGCGATGTAATAACAATCGACGATTGGCAAATCCTCTGCCGGCTCTGGCCAAGTATGGTTCTAGTAGTACAGAGAGGGTCGTGCTCCTGCAGTGGAGACAAAAAGACCTGATGATGATGATGATGATTGGCAAAACAAAAGTCAGTTTCAAAAAGTTTTTGGTTTTGATAGAGCAGTACACTGGTGCATCTTAAACAGCAAACATGGAATAAACTGTGCCATGTTCAAAGGACGCTACTTTCCCCTGTTGAATGCATCGATGTTTAATTACCCATACCGCACACATTATCTGGTATTTCGACGCTGTAGCTGCAGTGATGATATGTAATTTGTCTAACATGCCATGTAGTTAAAGTATTAACTATGCATGTACATATGGACGTACAAGTACATAGTATTTATGTTCCTTTTCATATTTTTTATGCATATGAGTTTTTTAAATGGAATTATCGTTTGGTTTTTAAATAGAAAAAAGTGATTATACTTACCTATTTTTACAAGCTTTTATATATTTTTTGGGTTCCGTAGTAAGCAAAGAACCCCTATAGTTTCGCCGTGTCTGTCTGTCTGTCTGTCTGTCCATGGTCCTACAGAGTAACTATAAATACTAGAAAGCTGTAATTTGGCACGGATATGTATGTTGTTTACTACGGAACCCAAAAAAAGGGGGAAAAAGACGAGAGACATCAAAAAGTCCAACAATTCAAATTAAGAAAAATGATATTGAAGAAAAAGATGATCATACAGAAAATGAACAGGAATTTTCATACACTAATATTATTCATCGAAAAAAGAAAATCAACCACACAACTATGAAACAAAACAATATTTGCATAATTAGCAGCGATCCTAAAAACAAAATATTAAAAACTGCTGAAGATGAGTTCTATAAGTCCAAAATATGCCACTACCTTATGCCAGGTGGTTGTATACGCGAAATGCTGAAAAGATTAGAAGAAAAAGTAAAACATTTTACGTATGAAGATTACTGTATTATTTTTATAGGAGAGAATGATTTTTTGAAAACTGACAATTATGTACGTACAGTTGATTTTATTCGAGAAAAGATTTTATTAATTCAACATACAAATGTAATTATTTGCTTGCCGACATATAAATGTTGTAACTATAAAACATTATTTAATAAAAGGGTTGAAGTTTTTAATAACTTGTTATATTTAGATAATATGACATATGAATATGCATTTATATTAGATAGTAACAAAAATGTATCATACAATTCAAAAATGTTTAATGTATTTAATGGACACATTAATGACGACCTCCGTGGCCTAGTGGTCACCATGCTAGTCCGCCACCCAGAGGTCCCGGGTTCGATTCCCGGTCAGGGCAAGTTGGAAAAAAGCCTTTTTCAAATTGTCCTGGGTCTTGGATGTTTATCTATATATGTATGTATGTATGTTATAAAATATAGTATCGTTGAGTTAGTATCCCATAACACAAGTCTCGAACTTACTTTGGGGCTAGCTCAATCAGTGTAATTTGTCCCTATATATTTATTTATTATTTATTTATTAATAATCTAGCATTTAAGACAATATTCAAGGACCTAGTAAAACTAATAAATGTCATTAAAAGTAATTCTAACGACACTTCATGCAATGATTTTTTTCGTGAACAATGAAAATATTGAACAAAAGAATGAATTAGTTATACTAAGTCAAAATGTATGTGGCTTGCTGAATAAAGTAGATGATATTGAAATACATTTACATGACATATCTTCAAAACATGGTGAAATAGATGTTATTTGTTTGACAGAGCATTTTATACTAAAAGGACATAAAAATAACCTCTATCTTAATAACTATAAACTAGCGACATGTTACTCTCGTAGCAACAAAAAACGAGGCGGTTCAGTTATTCTCACACGTAAAGGAATTGACTATAAAGAAATACCGGAAATAAATAAATTGGCAGTTAACTATGCCTTTGAATGCTGTGCCCTGTGCCATAGAAATATCTGCTCATGACCTAATTGTCATAAGTATTTATAGAGTACCAAAAAAACAATATCTCCTACATTTTTTAAACAACTAGAATTGCTTTTGCAAAAATTAAGCACTATTGTCTTCGCCAAATGTTTTATTTATTTATTTTATTAGTTTATTTAAAACCCCCTTTCGAAGACTGTTGACTTTGACTTTGACCTGACTTTGTTCGAGCACAAGGAAAAACCAGCGCAGAGGAGTCCTTTCATCTTGTATGGCCAGGTAACCTTCTTTCCTTTCTCGCTCGTCCAACTATAAGAAGCAAAAAAATTATTATATGTGGAGATTTTAATATAAATGTATTGAAAAATAATCCAATTACTATAGAATTTCAAAATTTATTAAAAAACTACAACTTTAAACTACAATTCAGGAAATCACAAGACCAATAAGTAAATCTTGTCCCGATAACGTGGCCCACAATTGTCGTGGTTGTACAGGTAAAGTTCTTCATCTAGGGATATCGGACCACTCGGCTTTAATATTTAAGTATCCTATAAAAGCAGATTTTAGTAAGAGATATTACTATATAAAGACTCGTGATTACACGTTAGACAATATGAGAAAATTTAAAGAATGTTTAAAAAAAAAACTTTTGACGAAATATACTCTATTGAAGATCCGAATCTGGCTTATGATACTTTCTATGACATTTTAAAATTATTTTATGACCTATGTTTCCCTGTTGTTCGCAAACGAATAAATTATAAATAAAAAACTAAATGGTTAACACCAGGATTAAAAAAGTCAAGTTTAATTAAAAGAAAACTATACTGGCAGAGCATTCAAACTAAAAACAAAGATTACTATAACAAATATAACAAAACATTTTAAAAAGCTGTATGTATATCACAAAAAATTCAAAGCAAAAAATTCATAAATAATGCGAAAAATGTAACAAAAGCTAAATGGAAAATAATCGATAAGACAAAATATCAGCAACCAAAACAGAACATTGACAAAATAAATATAATAACGAAAATTTGACAAAACCATAAGACATAGCGAATACTTTTAATGACACATATATAAATTTTGTTGACAATGCCAAACAAAATAATGTTCCATTTTCTTATGACATTCAATCACAAAAAAAATAACAATTTTATGACACCTACTGATCCTATAACAATTCAAAAAATTATTAAAAATTAAAAAAATACAAATAGTGTTGGACATGATGAAATTTGTACTAAGGTAATAAAATATTGAAATGAGGAATTAGCGACTCCTCTAAGTTACATCATTATTCAATGCCTTTTCAAAGGAATATACCCTGACAATTTAAAAATTACAATTATAAAACCATTGCATAAAAAAGGCAACAGAGATATATGTGAGAACTATTGTCCAATAGCTCTAATCCCAGTCCTTTCTAAAATATTTGAAAGAGTTATTTATGACAATATTTATCTATTCTTGTGTAAATATAATTTAATTAGTAAAGTAAAAAAAAAATAAGTCCACAAGCAATGCTATTGATGACTTACTTACTACAATAACAGAATGCATCAATAACAAACGACCGATTGCCGCACTATTTATGGACATGACAAAAGCATTTGACTTCGTATGTCATAATATTCTGTTAAGAAAATTATATTTATATGGTATAAGGGGTCCTGCATATGATCTCATTAAAATCGTACCTACTAAATCGACAACAGCAAACCCATATTACATATATAGATAAAGAAAATAATGAGTCAATAGCAAAATCACACCTAAGAACGGTTAAATATGGGGTACCACAAGGCAGCATATTGGGACCTTTACTTTTCATTATTTACACAAATGACTTGCCAAAGCACATTAATCAAAAAATGGTATTATTTGCTGATGACGCCTCAGTACTTATTACTGATAAAAATATAAATAACTTTCAAAAAAATTGTAATAAAACACTTAGTGATACAATTAATTGGCTACATGCAAATAAATTAGTAGTAAATGTTGACAAAACAAAATACATGCAGTTTCATGTTCAACAAGTTAAGCCAAAAACGATTTCAGTTGAGTGTAATAATAAAAATATTGAATTTGTAAAGGAAATCAAGTTTTTGGGTGTAACGAGATAATAATTAAGATGGAAGCCAAATATAGAAAATTTAATTAGTAAATTGAGTAAATATGTATATGTTCTGAGAAAAATAACTAAAACTGTATCTCAAAAGCCAGCTACTTGTGCTTATCATGCCTATGTGGCATCAAATCTAAAATATGGCATATTACATTGGGGACATGCTGCAAATGTGCACTTAATGCCACTTTTTAGAATACAAAAAAAATGTTTTCGAGCAGTGTTTGGTGGGTCACAAAGAGATAGCTGTGTTCCTTATTTTAAAAAACTCAATATATTAACTATTCATTCATTATATACATATATTAGAGACATTTATGTTAAAAACAATATTGATAAATTCAAACAACAAATAATTCAACATCCCAGAGCTGTAAAAACCAATGTACATATTCTGCCTGAACAGGTTTCTAACCTAGATTTATATGATAGAACAGTGTACATTACAGACCCAAAACTATATAGTCATTTACCAGACAAATTGAAAGATCTTAACAAAAACCAATTTAAAAATAAACTTAAATCAATACTACTGGAGAAGTGTTATTATAGCATTGAAGAATATTTAGCAGATAAAATAAAGTAGTAATAATTTAACTTGCATATTTATATCATACTAGCCGAAGCCCGCGACTTCGTTCGCGTGGACTTTATGTCTCTGGAAAATGCTCATCAGGCTGAATAACTTTTACTAAGGCGTCATTTTTATATCTCTTATAGTTTAGCTGGACCATTAGGGTTCTGCATCAGGCGTTCTATTTTCCAAAATCATTTATACCCTATATGTTGCCCAGGCTTAATAGCTATATAACAAAAAAAGTTTCATTCGAATCCGTCCAGTATTTCCGGAGATTAGCGTGTACAAACAGACAAACAGACATACAGACAAACAGACAGACATTTTTTTTTAAATTCTTACTCTATTACTACGTCTCCATCGCCACCAATATTTTTTTTGCAAATATATTTAATGTACAGACTCACTTTTTTTACTGTTTTATTATATGTATAGATATAGATTTTGTTTTTTAAGTTTTATTGAATGTGAACTATTTATCTTGACCTTTTATAATTAATATTATTGACATGTATTTATAATTAATATTATTGACATGTATAGTAACCTTGACATTGAAAAGAATAATAATACCTATATTTTGAGATTGCATGATAAAATAATTTAAGTTTTATAATTGTAATAATTGAATTGCATCAACCAATTTTGCAACCCTTTCCAAGGTAAAATGTATTGGGAATTCCTATGTATTTACCTACATTTATGCAAATAAAGAATGATTATGATTATGATTACTAGAAAGCTGTAATTTGGCATGGGTAATGCAAAAAAAAGTGGTAAAAAATAATTTACTAAAGTTTTTTTTGGTTAGCTCCCATACAAGTAAAGTAAGGGTCTATTATTTTTTTCTTAACTAACATATCGTGTGGGTATTCGTTGAAATAGTATTTCAAAAATATTGTAAACTTGCTAACATAATTTTTCTTTTTAGGGATCCGTTTCTGAAATATTTGGCTTTATAGTGCAAAGTAAAGTGTCAAGTTTTTATCTGCTAAACGAGTATAATATATGGACACATGCAAAAATCACAGCAGTAGTATATATAACTAAGTTTAAAGGAAAGCTATCTATAAGTAGGGGACAAATTAAAAAGTGATTTGCGAGTTTTGCGACCAACTTTTAAAATGTAAATGTACTCGAATGTAAATTTCATACAAATTACATAAAAAATAACTTTTAAGACGTTTTAATGGCGTGAACTCATACCGTCTTATTATAAAACGCTGACTAACTTTGTTACTAGGTTTAAACCATTATCCGACCAACTCAAGTTGACAATTTCAGACGAGACAGTGGCATATTACTAGACGCCAACTTCATTTGGTCAGATAATGGTTTAAACCTAGTAACAAAGTTAGTCTGTGTTTTATAATAAGACGGATAGTCAGCATTCGCAACTACGGAAACCTACACTGCGCGTGACCTGACATGTACCTGGCTGGTTATTTCAACTTGCTATGTATCTTGTATGTACCTACCTATATGTTTAATCATGCAACTCAATTTTCACCCAGTTATCCTCAACCAATTGAGCAGAATAAAATTACATAGGTACTTGTAAGTCGGATGACACTACAATATTATGGAGTCAATGAGCTGATCTTAGTGATTTAACATCATAACCTCATTGAATAGGACTCGTTTGTTTTGTATTGATAAGCACTTTTTCCGGTCAAAAATGCCTCTGTCTAGGGTCTGATCATGATCATGGAGGCCGAAAAAAGTTGTAGATGGAACTTAGTAATAAAACGACGCAATTCCATCGAGTTAGGGCTTATTGAATTTTTCTTAATAAGAACTTTGGCCTCAATAAAAGCTTGTACATATTTTTTTTTTCAAAAAGCTTATTTTTGTGATCTGTCTTGATTGGGTTCAATCGGTGTGTGATTGATAACTCAAGGTATTTATAAAAGCCATTATAAGTTTGACGAAATGGATCACCCCACCACCTATTTTTAATCCATATCATCTACCTTCTTCTTATATTTAAGAGCTGGGCTCTTGTCGGTGGAGTGCTTTCCATGTCTCTCTTCCTTCCGCTAAGTTCTTATCTACCATCATCTACCATCAGAAGTAATTTACGCTGTATGTGTCCTCGTTTTTTTAGCTGTAATAAACATTTCTCACCTTCGAAGATCGGGAAATGATGAACTTTCTTTATTGTTACTATCAAAGCCTATCTTATTCGTACTCTAATTGAATTATTAATTGAAGATAGTCTTATCTATTATAATAATAATTAAAAATATAAATAAATAAACCTTCTTTTTAATGGATATTATGATCCTCAACCAGTAAGGTACATACGAATCAACTCTGATTGAAAAGTAAATGTATGAATATTTATCTAAACAGTTCCGTAAACAGTGACATAACTTTCCAATGCAGGCATATGACGAAGTGGAGAAAGTGGATACTGGATGTTATCACTAAGCTTGTAGAATATTGCAAATTTGCATATCCAGTACGTACGTTGGCGGAATATTCTGATAACCTAGTTCGATGCCGCGTGCTAGAAAGTTAATGAGAAATGAAGGATTGTAGAAAATGCACGCAACCCGTGGGAATTTATCGTCGCATATAGGTGTTTAATGAGACGTTATGAAATGCTTCCTTAGTGTAATCCATAAATGTTAGAGGTACCTGATAGATACTATAAATTAGTCAAATTCTTGTATGAGTACTCGTATGTTTATCAATAATTTTAAGCGGATCCCGAACTCCAAAGCTGAACATCTGTCGATGCAAAAAATTGCTAAAATGAGAGACAGTGAGTGAGAGTAAATTTTGCCAATTTTCAAATCCAAGTCAAGAAATAAATAAGCAAATAATTTCTAACAGCGTTTATCAGTCCACTGCTGGACTAAAGGCATTTCCATGACCGTTCATTTCAATTAAATTCTAGTTTGCCGTATGTTGTAAATAATACGTTTCGTTATTATCGGCCAGGCTATCTGCAAAATTTAAATTTGCACCAAATAAAGTATTTTTCTTTCAAAATAGATATTCGTTTGTTTATCCGCCAGAAAAAAGGTGGTTCCGACAACGCGGCGACGGACTGCGAGCTGACGACGTTCTACTTCGAGATTCAAGAGAAGCATCTGCCACAAGCGATGGACATGTTCAGCCAGTTCTTCGTCAGCCCGCTCATGCTGAAAGAGGCCATGCAACGCGAGAGAGAGGCCATCGAATCTGGTAATCTATCTTTTTTTGGTTATCTATCTTTTTTTTTCCAGCCTATATCAATATTATTGCTGGAATAAAAGTGCGTGTCTCTATAAAGTGGGAGTTTTCCTATGATCACCTCGCTGGGCACTTGGGTTGGTGATCACCGAAGATTGTTGCATGGAGGACTGCTGCCAGTTATCTCGTCTTACGACACGACACTGTAGGAGAGAAAGGGGGCGGTGACAAGTTGTAATTTACTGTGCTGACTCTGCTTTTTTTTAAATATTATTTTACGGCTCTGGATAATAGGACTTTAGAGCCCATCTTTATTTTTTACTTCTGTATTCCTAAATCCCTAACTTAACCCTAACCTAACTGTACAATCAAAGGTTGGTATATTGGTCCTTTGATTGCTTCAAGGGAGCTTCTGGCGACAAATCTATACGAGTCCACTGGTTTTCATAGTCGATGGATTATAAATATAACTACAGCCGCACTACGAATGTCCACTTTAAACATTTCACATATTGTCCATGGGAATGAGCATTTATAACACCAATTTTATATTATAAAGTCCACTAGAATCAAATCTATTGACTTCGAGCCAAAAACTCCATGCCTTCGATTGTGGCAATATGTATGTCAGATTTTTCAAGCTGTATAAAAAATCTATCCTAGCTAACTTGTGTACCGTGGCAAGCAACGGTGTATCGGACAACTGTGGTACAATCGATGGATGGCGAAAAATTGCGTGATCTATGTTTATTCCCGTCCATTTTTGACTTCGATATGATTGAAATCGTTCACAAAAATGACCTTGAAGTAAAAATTGATATACATAATACACTACAAGTAGGGCCTAGGTTACGTATATGTAGCGAGGCACTTACATTATGAAACGACGTCATTGAAATTGTACTCGATTTTCTTGATTATTCAATACACTCATTTAACAATGGCCTATGAAGTTTAAAAACATTTCAGTTTAACTCTGTAAAGTAAATCTATTATAAATTGAATACATGACATCGGCACAATGACGTTACGTACCTATATATTTAATTAGGAGCCTTCATAACACCTAACTCGTTTAATATACACAAGTTAGGTGTTATGATATGATGTCATAACACCTTACTTGTGAATAATACTCTACAATCATCAGCAAATTTTTATAAAGCTATACACCGGTAATCGTAAATGAGACCAAGAAGACCAAAAAATTATCTGATGTCATTGCAACCTTTTTTAGGGTTCCGTTCACAAAGGGCAAAAACGAGACTATATTACTAAGACTCCGCTGTCCGTCTGTCCGTCCGTCTTTCTGTCACCAGGATGTATCTCATGAACCGTGATAGATAGACAATTGAAATTATGACAGATGATTTACTTCTATTCCTAAATATTGGTAATTTGATTTCTGCATGAGTCATTTGAGTTGGATCAGATTGATCTTACTATGAAAATGTTGTGATACCATATCACAGCCCTAACGATGGCCACGAAAAGCCCACAAACAATGGTACACTGTCCGACACGATACTTGCATTTCATCAAAAATATCCGCTTTCATTTCATTTAGGTACGTGTTGCCGCTATAACAACAAATACTAAAAACAGAATAAAATAAATATTTAAGTAAGGCTCCCATACAACAAGCGTGATATTTTATAGAGAATGGTACGGATACCTTCGTTCGCAAGTCAGACTCGCACTTGGCCGGTTATTTCTACAAAACATGAACTGCATTGAGGCACACGTTTTGAAAGATGACGTCATTTGCTAAGTTGTCCAGCTATTTATATCAGACTTACCTGTTCGAGAGTGACATTTTAACTTATGATTTTAACCGTCAAAAAGAGGGTTATGTTTTTCGAGTATATGTGTATGTATATATATTTCTATAAGACACCGAGCTCTTGATAAATTTATGCTTGATAGCTGTCTTTAGATTCGTCTTAATTTTGAGAGTGACAGTGGGTATATAAAAAGGCAGACTTTTTTAAATAATTTATTTACTCTTTTCCTTATATTAATCTGTGTGGCTGGCACATGTTTCCTTTTAAATTTACTGTTGAAAATCTGTAAAGAATACCAAATATAACCATTTCGTATATCAGAGCAGCTCAGTGGTCCGGTTTTCGCAAATTAAGCTTTAGGGCTGACAAAAGAGCGACAGTATGTCAGCGACAGCTCACGACCTTGGTCGGTGATAGTCGGCGACCAAGATTGCGACCTGTCACTAACCGTCGCCGACGATCGCCGGTTAGGACACACGCTTTGCTCGTCTGGCTGAGCTCTTAGTGGCATATTTTTTTTATTTGTTTGTCATCCGGGCTTCGGAAGACACGTTAGGCCGTTGATCTCGGCTATCACCGTTATATGACAGTCGTCAAGCTATGTTAGATGCAACGATTGATTTTTAACAACAGTACTTAATGCTCGGATGGAATGTTTTAAGTTGGCTTTAGGCAGCTTTAAAAACCGGACAGTGTTGGTCAAAAACAAAGATTTCTGGGTCATGTTTTTGCGAACTAACGTGAATTGAACCGTTGACCGTGCGGCCTACGAACTCGGAACAGATGCAGAAAGGATTGGCCGAGGTTAAGGCGCATACTAGTTATTATCTAGATTACGGCGCTTCCGCGCACCGCTCACGATTGTACTCACGAACGATATAATTTAGCACGTGACAGTTGAACAGCTGTGGTCTCATTTAAAGTCTGTTCGAAGGTAGTTGATAAATTCAGGGCTTCTTAACTCATGACAAATGACAAAATGAAATGAAAAATTATACAATTATTAACATAAAACAAGAAAATAACACGCAAACACCCGAACGACATATTCGAAGTTTCTAGAACGGAATGGCAATATATGGCCGCGGCGTCCGCTCGCCCGTTCGGGCCGCGGTTGAAATCAACTGCGTGCCTCGTACTTTACCTAATACCGAACCCAATTAGATTTTTAAAAATCTAAAATGCCATTCTATTATTGGTCATAGTCGCTAGCAATAAATCGAAAGCAAAGTGTGAGCCAGTAGTTTTGGCTACATATTTCTTTGTGAGTCAGAGTCGCGACTGCAATGCCTAGTATCGTAAAAATATTAAGTGTTCGCCACATAGATAACAATTCCTCAGGTCGTTTAGTCAGAAGTTGTTTTAAGCTTATTCTGACCAGTTTTAAAAAATTGGAAAAAAAAAATGTTTCACGTCTAGGAGCCCCATTTCTTTCCCTTTGTTCCCACTAGTCTAGTCGTCCAGTTAAGTTGACTGAACTAGTGAGTTCCGTTTGTTCAATTGAAAATAATACAAGCTTTGCGCGTTGTTTAATTTTTTTTTAAATAATAAAACTGGTTCAGTTGTCTGAACTAGTGGGATTTTTCCTTTCCGTTTGTTCAATTGAAAATAAAACGAGCTTTTCCAAGGCTCTATAGATATAAATAACTAGTAAATAATGAATATGTATAAAAATTTTTTTCGACCTACAGAATTCGCCCTAGCAACACCATCGGACACAAACCGCAAGGACCAATTGCTGTCCAGCCTGTTCCCCGAGGGCCACCCAGCGAGGACCTTCACTTGGGGCAACATAAGGAGCCTTAAGGATGACATCAACGACGACGAGAAGCTGCACAAAGCTGCGCACGAGTTCAGGAAGCGGCATTACAGCGCTAATAGAATGACCATCGCCGTTCAGGTACGAAAAGCGACCTTATCTTGTAGATGTTAGGGTAGTAAATGGTTTTCTGAGACGCCATTTAAGTGTGAAGCTAATAAAGCCCTTTTTTATATTAGAGTGTTAGTTGCTTAATGATTGGCCAGCGGGAAGATCAGATCTAACTGTTATGGGAACGTCGACGACCGCACATTTAAATAGTTTAAAAATATTTAAGTTTGTATACAGAAAAAAACTGCTTATTAAAAATGATTATTAATGAACTTTCACCACCTTTTTCAACTAGAAACATCTATTTGATACTATTATTATATACTACTGATACTATATAATAAGATGTGGACTGGGTAAAGAATATTTTATTTAGTGCGTCAACTAGGTTATAAAAAAAAGGATTAAAATTTTTCTTTTCACAAAGTAGTAATAATTGACAAAGATACAGCGCTTCTAAGTTTCGGAGTGGGGTTGATTTACGTCACCTTTGGTTAAAAATCGTAGCTGATCGTGACGCCACGCGAAACTTAAGGCCATACCTGAATTTTTCGGGGTCCAGTGGCGCCCCCATTTTTAATAAATCATTTGAAAGGAAACGGTGATATCATTTGAAATTTTGTCTTGACCAAACCCTAGATAATCCTTTTAACTATTTTATGAACTATTGTTTATAATTTAAAGTGAGAAGATCAAGCTTTTCTACGCACATTAGTTAAAAGCGGCCGTTTTTCGCAAATGTGCGTAGAGAAGCTTCACGTTCTCACTTTAAATCATCGGTTTGGTCAAGACAAAATTTTGAATGATATCACCGTTTCCATTCTAATGATTTATTTCAAATGGGGGCGCCACTGGACCCCGGAAAATTCAGGTAGCTGTACTGTATCTTCGTCAATATTTTCTTATCAGAGAAAATAAAAAAGCGGCTAAGTGCGAGTCGGACTCGCCCATTAAGGGTTCCGTAGCAGCAAGTAACATAATATAAGTCTTGTAGTATGTTTTTTTTTTTCAATTTTTTATTTAAGTTGATTGAATGAAAGGTAATTTGCGGTTTATGATTTATGATGTATTAAAAAAAAAAAACTTACTACATATCGTTTAAACCAATTTTCACTGGTAGTTTACATCATATATTTTTTTGTGGTAATGAACATCATATATTTTTTTGTAGTTTTATCATTCTCTTATTTTAGAAGTAACACTCATTTTTCCAGTTTGGAAGTGTCTCCCGCGCAAACTTTTCAGATTAAAAAAAAAATATATTAGAAACCTTAATATCATTTTTAAAGACCTATCCATAGATATCCCACACGTATGGGTTTGAAGAAAAATATTTTTTAATTTCAATTTTAAGTATGGAGAAACCCCAATCATTTTTTTTTCTATTTTTGTGTGAAAATCTTAATGCGGTTCATAGAATACATCTACTTACCAAGTTTCAACAGTATAGTTTTTATAGTTTCGGAAAAAAGTGTGACATACGGACGGACAGATAGACAGACAGACATGACGAATCTATAAGGGTTCCATTTTTGCCATTTGGCTACGGAACCCTAAAAATATGTAAACCATACTTTTTTAATACATACATACATAATATCACGCCTGTTTTCCACAGGGGTAGGCAAAGACTATGGACTTCCACTGCTACGTACGATCCTGACAAACCTCTTTTGCTTCATCTAAACTCATCAATCTATTTATGCCCTTCGGTTACGGGTACTTCTAACCTCTCCTTTTTTAGAACGTCTGAAATTTGGTCGCAGAATGTTCGCTGAGGCTGACCTTTTCCTACTGTTCCTTTTTTACTTTTGGAACGAAGTTCCCTTTCGCGCGTTGCGAAAGGAGGCTAGACGGAAATAATTAAGACCAAAAGTTGTAACGACACTTTTTGCTACAGTTGTAAGCCGTGCGGCGTGCGCGTGTTTCTATGTCTGTCTCTCTCTCTCTCCTAATTAATCGAAATGAACTTCGTTCCATCCGGGTGTCCCTTGACACCTCAAGTTTTTAGGGTTCCGTAGTAAACAAGGAACCCTTATAGTTTCGCCATGTCTGTCTGTCTGTCTGTCCACGGTCCTACAGAGAAACTATAAGTACTAGAAAGCTGTAATTTGGCATGGATATGTATATTAATTATGGCGAAAAAGTCGTAAAATAAAATATGGAAAAACATAATATAAGTCTTGAAGTATGTTTTTTTTTCAAAATAATTTTAAAAATATGGAAAAAAAATTTTTTTCAATGTAGCTGCCATACAAGTAAAGACGTAGTCAATCTTTTTTTTCTCGACAAACACATTGAGTGGGGTATCGTTGAATAGATCTTTCAAAAATATTGTTAGCTTGTGAACACCATTTTTCGATTTAGGGATCCGTTTCTGAAATATTTGGGTTTAAAGTTCAAATTTTTGTTCGAGTCAAGTGTCCCCCCTCTATCTGCTAAACGGTTATATATGGCCACGTGAAAAAAATCACAATTATAGCATATATAATGTAGTTTGAAGGAAAACTATCAGAGCCAAGTAGGGTATACAAATTAAAAAGCTATAGGCGATCAACTTATAAAATGTACTTGAAAAAAGACATTTTCATACAAATTTAATAGATATTAGTTTTTAGACGTTTTTAGTAGCAAGAACTCAAAGTTGGCATTCGCAACTACGAAACCCTACACTGCGCGTGGCCCGACACGCACTTGCCCCATTATTTTAGTAATCTATTTAAAAAAATTGTCCTTATCACTTACATTTTTTGACTGAATGATCTTCCACAGGCACGCATGGACCTGGCAGCGTTAGAACAGCACGTAGTGAACACATTCGGTCGCATAGCCTCCAACAAGATGGGGCCGGATAACTTCAGCCAGTTCGCATACACTCCGGACACTGTTACGCCCGAATTTAGGAGTATATTCTACGTCAAACCTGTCAGCGATATCACAGAGGTTAGTACTATAAAACAGAGATTAGTCGATTTTCATATTCTACACTTTCCTTGACCTTATCATTGTCATTGCTTGATAAAAGCCTGCAAGAAGTTTGAGATCATGACAGTATGTTGTGTTGAAAAGGCATAGCATTTTTTTGATAACTCGCAGTGATCTCCCAGACCAGATCCAGACTAGAATTTTCCATTTCTCTTGTGGGGCTGTCCACAAATAACATCACGCAAAATTTTGACTTTTTGAATACTCACCTCCCCTCACGCGCTGTTTCCTTCCCCTTATCGCTTTACGACGTATTGCCACATTTGGGTTGACCCATCGCTGTGATGTAATTTAATGTGAAATATGTTAATGACCCTTATTTAAAGTTATTCATAATGATGTTTGATAGGGCTATAAATTACTTACTGTCCTGTCCCTTTAGTGGGGCAAAGGGACGCGGAAATGCTTTTCCGTTGTCCTAAGGCACGCAACTCTTGCTAAGACCCCTATTGACTATTGAGGGCCATTAATCATAGCTAAGTTTTATTTTGTTTTACCACAGGTGCATTTAACTTGGTGCATGCGCTCTTTAATATCAGAGTACGAGTCCAAACCGCACCAGTACATATCGTACTTGCTCGGCCACGAAGGCAAGGGCAGTCTACTCTCCTACCTTAGAAAGAAGTAAGTTTCATTCGCTTGAAAAATACTTATTTTACTGTAAAAATCTCTTATCATCTCTTTCTCACTCTATTTCTTTCTCTATCGGAAAGAGATTCCGACATCAGACTTCTTTTACAGCCTAATCTATGCACTGCAGGATACAGGCTTCCATTGCACTCTATTCCTGACGATGAAGCGCCTTTCTCTTCCATATACCAGTTGCTTTGACCATATTATCTCTCCATCGTGTCATTATTGGTTTGCCGCGACTTCTGCGGCCCATCCATGGTCGCTAGTCCAATGTTTTTGGCTCCATCTTCAGTTCTCTCTAACGACTGATATGACCCGCAAATTTCCACTTTAAGGCTTTCACTAAGTGACGCGAATGCACGCTGCGGGTTCAGTCTATCTCTGTTACAAACGCTACGTGCGACAGAACAGGTGACTCGCGACGGATTTAGCTATCTCTTTCGTTATTAGAGTTTGTGACAGAGATAGACTGAAACCCGCCGCGTGCGCCCGCGTCACTTAGTGGACGCCTTTAGCGTGACTATTCTTTTGATTATATCGGCAACATTGGTTTGCTTTCATATCTCCGTGTTCCAGATTTGATCTATATGACGATCGACATCAGACTAATACAATATATTTTTGAACAGAGTGTGGGCCCTTGGCATATACACTGGAAACTCAGAAAGCGGTATAGACTACACGACCATGCACAGCCTGTTCCTCACCCAAGTTGTCTTGACTAAAGAAGGTTTAGACCACATAGACGAGGTAATTTTTTTTAAAGATTTTTTTAAAACTTAAAACCGACATTAACACCAAACTACACAACCAATTTTAATAAAACATTCTATCGGACTAGCTAGTATGCCCTTTCAAACAAAAAAAGAATTTTCCGGATTGATCTAGGCGTCTTCAAGTAATCAATGAACATAAATAAATACATATCTGTCACATATGTACATTCGATTTGATTAATTATCTCTTCCTTTTTGGAAGTAGGTAAAGAAATTACTTTGTTGTCTGCATTAACAGTTTCAATAAAAGTTTTAGCTAACTTCGGTCTATATGGTACGGAGAACGATAATTAATTTCTATTTCACGATTAAATTTTTTTCAGGTTTTGGACGCAATATTTTCATACATTAACATGCTAAGAAAAATTGGACCATCGGAACGAGTTTTTGAAGAGATAAAGGTGTGTAAATAATATTAATATTTATACCATATCCCATAGTATACATAACTATTTGATCAGTTATTCTTCATTTAAAAGCCAGACTCTTGTCCGGGTAATTGAATGGAAATATTTTTTGGCACAGATAATGTAGTCATTTCCCGTTGCCTTATCCATTTTACATGAAGCAAAACAGGTAAGAGGCTGGCTCTAAAATGTATACTAGTATGAACTATAGTAACCTGTGTGCATATTTCATTTGATTTTTCTTTACTGGAACCTAGTGGTGAAAGTTAAAATATGACTGTATGTACATGACAAAACAAACTTAGAGGTATAAGTGCCGCCTAGTGAGAACCGAACTTGTGCCAATAAAACGCATAATTAGTGCCTTAAATCGCTTGAAATCAAGAAGAAACAAAAAAAAAAATTAATTAAAGCGAGAAAGACCGCTTCCATTATTCGTTTTTTAAATAGCGTTTTAGGCATTCAAGATGCAGTACTAAATTAAGTAATAAAAAAAGATAAAGTGAAAAAATTTAATTTTAATAAAAATTTAAATACTGGTGTGTTTATTTAAATTCCTAATCATCAATTTCCGTTTCAGACTATAGAAGAAACTAGTTTTCGCTTCGAGGAAGAATCTCAACCAGCCGACTACGTAGAGACTCTGGCCAACAACATGCACTTCTACCCCCCAGAACACTACATAACGGGCGACAGGCTTTATTACAAGTACGACCCTAAGGTAGGTCATAGTGATTTCATCATCATCATCATCATCATCATGTCTTTTCTAGTGTCCACTGCAGGACCACGACCCTCTCTGTACTGCCAGAGCCATACTTGGCCAGAGCAGCCAGAGAACTTGGCCTACACTCTCCACGCTGGCCAGACGCCTCATTCTCAGAGAGACGACTCAGAGGCCTCATAGCTTTTTTTAGCTTGTATTTCCTTAGTTGTGAAAGTTGAGTTATAAGGGCCGATTTAAAAAAAATGTGGATTATATACCATAGGGGCCGGTGCCTGTATGGCAGAGCGCAACGCAGAGTATTTTTTACTGCCAAAGTATTATCTTCTTTAAGTGCATTAAATCTCATCTTTCTCGCACAATCGCGTTCCTGTTCCTTACCAATCTCCTGCAGTCGCTTCGATTATCTTTGAGATCATTTGTTGTGTTAATTCATAATTCGACCTTATTTCAACGAACACAAAGATGATAATGCTTTGGCAGTAAAAAATGCTCTGCGCTAGGATGCCGAATGCCGAAATAGATCGCCAAATGTGCGCCGGCCCTAAGACGGTAAAAGAATTTGTGATTTAAACGATTTAATTATCTTTTCTCTGTTTGTTAGACGTGAGGGCTAAATAATCTTTCTCTTTGTTATCAGGGCATTACAGATCTTCTAGATTGCATGCGACCAGACACAGTCAATATCATGATCTTCTCCAACAAACACTCCAAGCCAATTAAATACACGGAGAAAGAAAAGTGGTTCGGCACAGAATATAAGCGACAAGGTAAATTGAATGAAATGAATTCAGTCTATGATACTGAACAACTTTGCCCAAGCTACAATTATCCAAATATGAAAAGAAATTTTTTGGCGTCCCATACAAGTTGGCCGATCAGCTAATACGAGTTTGTATGGAAAGCCAAAAATTATTTTTCACATTTTGGCACATGTTCTTTTGGAAAGTTGTTCACTATCACGAACTGAATTAACCCTAAAATAGTTTTAGTATATTTTGTTAGACCTTATAATAAGAACTTATCTGTTTATAGACATAATCTGTAGTTTCAATAGTCAACAATTCACATACTTTACTGAATATTTTTCACATTTTTACCTTTTCACCGTTATAGAAATCCCAGAAAAATGGCTCCACCGCTGGATGACGGTAGAACCGTACCCTCAATTCCATCTCCCCGATAAGAACGTGTACATCACCACAAACTTCGACCTTATCGCGCCCGCACACCCCTACATTGAGGCAGCTGAGGAATTGGGCATAGACCTCGCAAATAATACAGCTAAGGATATCTATAACAAGATGGCCGCCGTTCCTCCGCAAACGAAGGTGCTCAAGAAAGGCGATCTTATAGCCACCGTTAATAACTTCAGGTTAGTCAAACAATAGGGTATTACACTCATTTGACCCCTTGTGGCGTAATGGTCAACGCTAGACCGCCAATAAGGAGGTCCTGGGTTCGATCCCCAGCCAGGGCAAGTTGGAAAATGGCCTTTTTCAAGTTGTCCTGGGTCTTGGATGTTTATCTATACATGTATTTGTTATAAAATATAGTATCGTTGAGTTAGTACTCTATAACACAAGTCTCGAACTCACTTTGGGGCTAGCTCAATCAGTGTAATACGTACCTAAAAAAAAAACGCGGTAGTTTCCAACAACTCATTTTTGAAAAGTGTCTGAATTAGATTCCATAGTGCTAAAAAACCACTTAAAAATACATTTTCATTAAAGTGTCTGAATTAGATTCCATAGTGCTATGCTAACGAACCACTTAAAAATACACAAAATTTTCATTCGTTTTTAAATGATAAGTACCATTAAAATGCATTTATATTATACTTTTTCAAATTTACACTTTGTACGGACTTTGCCGAAAAAGTTGAAGAAGTAGACGCCATATTTCTCTATGTTCATGACGTCAGATATGTAAACAAAAGCGCCAATTTATGTATGCATTTTGACAGTTGATACTTTTTAGTTTACCCAGGCGTTTATGGGTTATGATTTTAGGCGGTTATGACGTAATAACAACAGATCTTAGTGTGTGAGTTGATAGAGTACCCATATGGCAATCAACAATGAGCTATTCCGTGCTCAGTGAGACCTGTTAAACATTTTGGTCATCATTGTCAACACTTGGTGGCAGATCTAAAAACGCGAATAATTTTTACGGCAACTATAACAATTTTCGGCCACATACAACAAACTTCAAAATAGGGTTGCAATTATCACTTTTTACAAAATAATAGGGGCAATCCCTATTATTTTCCAGACTTATTAGCTTGTATTATCTCGATTTATTCTTGCAGTACACATTTCAATCTAATTAAACTTACATGTATGTATCAGTGACAATCTTGAAATTGCACATAGTTCAAAGTATTTTAAATTAATATAAATTTTGATTTCAGGTTAGACCAACCGAATCTGATCCGCAAAAATAGACATATGGAACTGTGGTATAAGCCAGACTTCAAGTTCCGCTTCCCCACAGCGCTCCTGTACTTCTATTTCATCACGCCACTTAGTTTGAAGACGCCGCGCGAGTAAGTCACCACTTGTATTTTTTTTATAATTATTTTACGGCTCTGGATACAAGTCCTAGAGCCTATCTTTATTTAAAACCTTAAAACTGTCCTAAAGTTACAAAGGTTTGTGTAGATGATCTAGTTTATTAGAAATAATATGAATATGACTTTGTTTTTTATGTAACTTAAATAAATATCTCTCACTAATGATCTTCGCGAGGTCGCCGTATTGTGGGTTTTGAAAGTGGCTAAATTGTGTCTTATTGTATTGTTCACAGCGCCTGTCTCTTAGACCTGTGGAACGATGTTTTGCAACAAGGTCTGAAGGTAAGTCACATTAATTTGGGTATATTTTTTTCGCCATAAGTACCTATGCGATATTTTTCGGACATAAAATGTTTGTTGTTTGTAATCTCTTTGAATAATTTTAATTTTCTTCTTTCTCTATTCAATGTATGAACACACCTGTATGCCTCTCTTACATAAACATCTCCTCTCACAGGCCTACTGGAAGATATCTCTTTTGAGATAAGTAGTGCCTTTGTACTACTTTTGTTTTATGAATTCTCTGTATACATTTTCCGTGTACATAAATTGGTAAATAATTATAAGAATTTGCATAAAGGCGTTTCAAGTTTGAAATAACTGTGCTAAACAATTTTTTTTTAGGTTACAGACTCAATTTTTTTTATATCATGTTACAGGAAGAAGTGTATCCAGCCAACATGGCAGACCTAGACCACACTCTGTATGTGGCGGATAAAGGGTTGACGTTAAAAGTGACCGGCTACAGTCAAAACTTACATGTAAGTATTTACATTACAAACCAGTTGCTTTTCGTGTGTGCAAGTGGCCGACACTGGTGTTAGATTTTTCAGGCTGCTTTTAGGCATCTGACATATCTTGACTACTGCCATACATTGATGACATCCGTTACCAACGTACACCACGGACCGGGACCAAGTTACAAACCAGTTAGGTGTATAGATATTGAACTATGACAGCATAGTCAATTCCTTATGACTGTCAGGGCTAGACTATATACAATACATACTAGAGACAAAGATACTAACGTAACTGGTACCCAACGCCATTAAAACTATTGGAGGTAGTAATTAGGCAAAACTGGAGTTGTGGGTAGGCACACAGAGATGGCAGCACACGCGAGTAGAAAAAAAAGTGGCAAAGGAAGTGTCGAATATGCTTTAAAAATATTTATTGCATTTCATATAAGTCATATTTATTTAATTAGAGTACATTTTTATTTAAATAAAAGAAATAAAAGATTTTAATGTTTTAATTATTACCATGAAGCACCATCTAGTGACAAAGAAGAGAAATATTTGTGTTTATTTGGCGCTGGATAGGCATGCTAGAGATAATATATAATACTAGCTGTACCCGCGGGCTTCGCTCCCCGTGGGAAATTCGGGATAAAGAGTACCCTATGTTTTTCCCCGAGTCTCAAACTGTATTCATTCCAAATTTCATCCAAATCGGTTCAGTATTTTAAGCGTGAAGAGGTAACAAACAAACAAATATACAAACTCACTTTTGCATTTATAATATTAGTAGGATTAACGCATTAAAATTAACTTTTCAATAAATTAATCTTGGATAAACGTTTAAAAAAAAAGTTATGTACATAAAACATTGACACGAAAAATGAAAAGCAAGCTATTCGTATTGCTTATGAATATATTCCGTTTGTAGCTACTGGTGGGGTTGATAACGCGCGAGATGGGGACCACAAGTTCGACGGTGTCGCAGCAGCTCTTCGAGGCGGTGCGCGAGGTGCGCGCGCGGACCTACCACAACGTGCTCATCAAGCCACATAAACTCGCCAAGTATGTGAAAACTATTTTCATGTTAAGAATAATTATTTATTTATTTATTAAATCTTTATTGGCCATAATGGTACAAAAGGTGGACTTAATGCTAATGCATTCTCTACCAGTCAGCCTTTAGAAAAAATAGAATAAAATTTTTAACAAAAAAAAACGACCGGCTTCAATTTCTTTCAGGAGTTTTTTCCATATCTTCAAAGTTCTTCATCATGACTTCACTAAATTATATGGGACCAAATCAAATCAAATCAAATATATCTTTATTATCATAGGATATTTAAAATATCTCTTAATAATCGTCATTATTTTGTTGCACTATTGTTGACGTCAAATAGTTACTTACAGCTAAGTTTACTACCGCTTCCAAAGCGCTAGTGCAGAAGAAGCGGTAACAAACTGCACTGCACCTCTTCTCCAAGGACGTCAACTCACAATGAGGCGTTTTCTTTAAAAAAAAAATAGTTCCTTTACGTGACATAGATGCCGCCAGCAATCACATAAATATATCTGTCAATGTCTAATTCATATAAAATGTTCATAGTGAGAGTTTGTCTTTGGCATCAAAGAGAATATAATCACTACGTTTTGGAATATTTAATATTTTTTTTTATTAAATTCAGTTAAAAATATATTATTGTTTGTAAATATGTATTTTTTTACTTAAATAATAGCAAAATACAAGATTGGTTAATTAATCACAAATTTACTACAAGTATTGAACCAAACGGCCTCTTTCATTTTTGAAGGAACAATTTCAAACTCATAAGCGCCATCTATTGACAATGTTTTTAACCTTATTTTTTTTTTCACTGGAATACGCCTCATTAAATTAATACTTAAAGTTAATGTGGACAGAGAATACATTGTTTTGTTTGTTATGTCATATCATAATTTAAATTTAATTTTTAGAATGTCAAAATTTTAAAGTAATGTCAAGTTGTAGATTCAGTTTGTACAAAATGTACCAAATTATGACATTTTCGAGTACCTATATTACAAACTTTTAGAGGGACCCGCGTCAAGCTCAAGCCAGACTTTTTTGTCTTTAAGGTAGTCATCGGTCCTATAATAAGCCTTCTCACAAAGTACTTTTTTTACATAAGTTTTAAATCTTTTGTCTGGCATATCAAGGATCGATTTTGGCAATTTATTATAAAAAAGTATACAGTTCCCCATAAACGTCTTATTAATTGTTTTAAGCCTATAAAACGGGGCAACTAAGTCATTCTTATTACGTAAGTTTCTATCGGTAAAATCGCTTACTTTATTGTATGAGGAAATATTTTTCCTTACATACATTATGTTTTCAAATATATACTGTGATGCTAAGCTAAGTATATCTATTTCCTTGAATAATTCTCTGAGTGAGTCTCTAGATCCTAACCCGTAAATAGCACAAATTGCCCGTTTTTGTAAAATAAAAATAGTCTGAATATCGGCTGCATTCCCCCACAGGAGTATGCCGTAAGACATTACACTATGAAAGTAACTAAAGTACACTAGTCTAGCAGTTGCTACATCTGTCAATTGTCTTATTCTCCTAACAGCATAAGCCGCAGAACTAAGCCTATTTGAGAGTTTAGTTATATGAGCACCCCATTGAAGTTTCGAGTCTATTGTAATTCCTAAGAAGGTAGTACTTTCAACAAGATCGAGTTTTTCACCATCTATCATTATGTCAACGCAGCCCTGTCTCACATTGGGAAGAGAAAATCGAACGCATTGAGTCTTTTTCGCATTTAACATGAGATTATTGGCAGAAAACCAATCAGAAATGGAAGACAAGGTGCTGTTCACCGCGCTAGCGTTTGTGCTATGTCAATCAAGTTTGAATATAAGCGAGGTGTCATCAGCAAACAGCACTATGCCAGCCTGCTTCTCAACCATGTAAGGCAAGTCATTGACATAAACCAAGAAAAGGAAAGGTCCAAGAATTGAACCTTGCGGTACGCCTATCTTAACATTAGATCCGTGCGATTTTATGCCATTTAAATCAACAGTCTGATGCCTATTTGTTAAATAAGATTCTATAAGTTTTATTGAATTATCATCAAAACCGTATTGACGAAATTTAAGCAAAAGTGTCGGATGATCTACGCAATCAAATGCTTTGGAGAGATCACAAAATGATCCAATTCCATCATTTTTGTTCTCCCAAGCGTCGTATATATGAGTAACAAGTGCTACTCCCGGTCGATTTCCCGCCAGTAAAGCCGAATTGTTGGCTATGGAAAAGGTTGTAGGTCTTAAAATGAAGAAGCATTTGATTGAGCATTATCTTTTCGAACACCTTACTCAAAACTGGCAGGATAGATATAGGTCTGTAGTTGCCAGGATCTGTTTTTTCTCCTTTTTTAAATAAGGGGATTAGTTTACTACATTTCATTAGGTTAGGAAATATGCCTTCATCAATACATTCGTTAAATAAAAAAACTAAATCAGCAGCTATGATATTTATGATATGGCTTACTACAGCAACTGACATGCCCCAATGGTCTTTAGATTTTTTTAAATTTAACTGTTTAAATGCATCTATTATATCTTTGGGGCCAATATGCTTAAATTTAAATTTAGAATCACAAGGCCTAACATTATTCTTAAGCAAGGCTTCAGCACGCTGGGGGCTAGAATTCACATTAGAAGTAAGTTCCAAAGGAATGTTAGTAAAGAAATCATCAAAAATATTTACTATTTCTTCAGTTTTAGTAATAGTCTTACCACAAGATTTGATTTGACAGATATTTTCTTTGGCTTTATTTTTACCCGTTTCTTTATTTATAACATTCCAAGTTTCTTTTATTTTGTTAGGAGCATTATTTATTTTTCTACTTATACGATTTGCCTTGGCTTGTCTACAAACTTTTTTAAATATTTTGGAATAATTTTTAACATATTCTAGAAAGGAAGGACTAAAATTATATTGTTTTTGGGAATATAAGTCATAAAGCCTGCTCCTACTTATGTAGATGCCGGTAGTAGCCCACTCACTAAATTGTAATTTTCTATGCACTACAACTTGTTTTTGTTTCAAAGTTTTTGAATATTCTGAGGTAATAACGTTAAATAGTTTATTGTAATGGTCGTCAGGATTTTTTCCTGTGTAAACGACCGACAACAATTTGTTATCTAAATTATTTTTTAGTTTTTGTATATTTTTAGAAGTAATCGGCCTAAAAAAAGTCTTATCTTTGTTCAAAATGCTGGACTTGCCTTTGGACTCCTTGACATAAACTACATATACACCCGAATGATCAGAAGGCAGTTTATTAATAACTGATTTAACAGAATATTTAATATTACTAAAAAAATTGTCTAGACAAGTAGCAGATGTAGCAGTGATTCGTGTTGGCTCAAAGAATACGTTTACTAATTCATAACATTTAAAAAGATTTAGAAATTGTGTACTTTTTGGATTATCTACTAAGATATCAACATTAAAATCTCCGCAAACAAGTAAATTCTTTTTACTAGATGAACAGGACTTAATTACCTGGTCCATTGTTTTAAGAAAACTTTTAAAATCACTATTAGGAGGACTGTATACACAAATAATTATATGATGATCTAGCTCGGCACAGGTCACCTCACAAACGCGCTCAACAGAAAGTCTGACAATATCCGTCCGCTCTTTGCTACGGAAAGAATCTTTTACAAAAATATGGAACCCCCTCGCTGAGCAGACTTCCTGTTAAAGCAGCTAACAATATTATAGTTGTTTAGGCTGAACATCATCTGACTCTCATACAGCCAATGTTCAGTCAAACATAAAATGTCAACATCCAATTCTTCAAGAAATAATTCAACTAATAATTCTTTGCCGGAAAAACCTTCTAAATTTTGATGTACTATTCTTAGTTCATGAGGCCTTTCCGTTGTCTTAATGTTCAGTTTAAAACTGCCGTCAAGTCTACAGATTTACCATCACATATTCCTGGTAAATCGGTAGGCGTCTTAAAACTAGGTTTTCGTTTACAATGTAAACTCGTCCAAAAATTAATATTATTTGCTACTAACGTAGCAATCTTACGTCTAGAATATTTTGAAAGATAAATATTATCTTTTGTCAGATCACATTCACCTATGAAATTATTGGTGTCAAAAAACACTAATTTATCACTATAACGACATGTTATATTATGTATCAAAGTATTGAGATAGTGAATGTTTCTATTATTTGTTGGAGACTGGCAACGTATATATGGAAATGCACAAAAAATTATTTTGCCTACTTCTAGTTTAGTTAAATAATCCATACAGCTGATTATTTCTTTTTTTCCTATCCTATTACTATTGCCTATCAGTAATACAACAGTAGATTTACTATTTAGTTTGGTTAATTTAATTTTATCTAAAATTTGGGTATAGGTTGCATTCGGGAAGCAGTAATTAACACAATTGTTATCAAGAAGTGTGTTTAGCATGCACCCCATATTGCGACCCATACTATCAGAAAAAACTATTGTATTACATGGAGGTTCCATGAGGTCAACGCAATCAGACACATTATTGCACAAACCAACCTTGCCTACCAACCTGGTAGAGGCCTTCAAATAAAAAAAGAATCATCAAAATCGGCCCACAGTTGAGGAAGATATTGCGTAACATACGTAAAAAAAAACATACACTCGAATTGATAACCTCCCCTTTTTTGAAGTCGGTTAAATAACATACCTACATACAAAAAAAACATTTACTCGAATAAATAACCTCCTCCTTTTTTAAGACCGTTAAAAAATTAAAAATATTTGGTTTCAGATTTTCAGTAACTTAATAATTAAAACTAGTTTTATACCAAAATGGGCATCCCTTAGCACAGTCTTTCCCAAAGTGGGCGATAACGCCCCCTTGTGGGCGCTGCAGGTCTCAAGGGTAAGAGACCCAGAAAGAAAATGTTTTTTTTTTGCTAGGAGCTTCATTTAGCTAGGAGGCCTCTTAAACAACGACTGCAAGAGCTCTCGACTCTCAACAACAACTTGTGAACATCAACTAATATGAATTAAAAGAAACTCAAACTCGGTTCTATATTTCTCTCCGCATAGTTCATATATCTGTCCTATTTTATTGAATATAGAAAATCATGTCAATCGGTCGCTCCGTTTCGTAATGAAAGTAGACACAAACAAACAAATAAAAAGGCAACAGACACACTTTCAAAACCGATCCCGCAATTGTACCCTGGATTGTGGTCAATCGTTCAACGATTCTTGATAGCATTCCCATCGTCATATTTGTGTGAACGTGGATTTAGTGCTGTGACAACACTGCTTACTAAAAAGAGAAATCGTTTGCTTGTTACCGAACGTGGCGACTTGCGACTGTTCTTGAGTAAATTGGAACCTGATATCAAAAAACTTATTAAACAGCATCAGATTCATCCTTCACATTAGTTTTTATATAAGGATTGATTATTTTAGTTATATTTTTAATAAAAGATACTCTGTTTTAATACTATAAAGTTGCGTTTCAATAATCATTCTTATTGGCAGGTGGAGCCCGTAAGAGTTAACTTGAGACCTAAGCGCCGTTGTATGTTACCTACTGCGTTCAGGTTTCAAGTTGCGGGTTATAGTAAAAGTTTCGTTTAGAATTCTCCGTTAATATACATATATAGGTCACAATAATTAATTAATTTAATTTGAAGTTATAGTGGTTTTTAAATAGGTGAAAAAATGGGGGCGCTAAAAAAATATTTATTCTCAAAGTGGGCAGTAGACAAAATAAGTTTGGGAACCACTGCCTTAGCATATGCATAGCAATTATGTGTCTTTATATCATGCCGTTGATCTTCCGTGGTTTTTTTGACACATTGTTTTCCGTATTCAAATAATTTTAGGAAAATATTTAGCATGCGGCGAACAGTTTGTTTATGTCCAGCAGTCGACTTCCTGTGGCTGATATGATGATGATCAACAGTTATCAATAAATAATATAATATAAATAAAAATCGCTAAAAGCCAACCTCTCGCTCTGAAATTCCTTATAGAGAAATACTTCAGTAACAAAAAGCTTTTACCGCGCTTTGCATCTGTCAAATGTTTCCGATTATCAACAATAGTCATCAAATCAAATGCTTATTTTCACAGGGACGTCCGAATGAACATCTTGCTTGACCCGTACATCTCACCACGTGACAAGGCTGCAGTTATTCAAAACATCACGCTTGACGATCTCAAGGAATTCAACGATAGACTGCTACGCAAAATGTACCTTCAGGTAATAATCTATTATTTTGCTATAATTAAATAAATATATAGGTACTTAAATACACTGATTGAGCTAGCCCCAAAGTAAGCTTAAACTAGTGTTATGACTCATAGTATCAAGTATTTTTTTCCTTAGTATATTTATATATTTTATATACTTTGATAGAATTATAGATAAACACCCAAGATACAGGCAAATTTAAAAAGGCATTTTTTTTTAAAACTAGGGTTTCCAGCTAATACAGTTATTAACACAATTTGAAAGGATATCAATATTTATTTTTAACTTGCCCTCGCCGGGGGTCACACCCGGAACCTCCGAACGGCGGACTAGCGTGGTTACCATTTGACTAAGCCACGGAGGTCGACTATAATGAAATATAGAAGTTTACCGTGCAATTAACATGGCTGGCATACACAGCGAATCTTACTTCGTTAACTCAGCGCTACATTTGATGCTTTAGGCCTTATACACGCTGACTTTTTATTGGTTTTGGAAAAATAAAGGTCATATAGTAAATAAATTCCTCTATCCATATATGTAATCCAAATTTCTGTGTGTCATAAGATAAAAAAGTTGCGTAAATGATTTTAGATCGAGACCACGTAGTTATACGCCGGCCGCCAGCTGCGTGATGTCGATGACCCCGGCCGGCCGGCGGGCGGTGTATGGCGGCAGTACTACTAATTGATCTCACAATTTTACTTTCGAGTTTTAGACAACATTTTTTGTTTCTGAATTTTTATTTTGACTAGCTAATTAGGTCTTACTAACGATGCCTATGAAGCCGTAGCCTTCTGCTTCAAAACCAATGAAAAATCACCGTGTATAAGGTCTAACAAAATATCCTGAAACTATTTTGAGGGTGAATGCAGTCCGTGATAGTATACAACTTTCCTCAAGGTACACGCATCGTAATATGAAAAGTAATTTTTAGCTTTCCATACAATTTGACCGATCAGCTGATCCGAGTTTGTATGCAAAGCCAAAAATTAAATTATTTTTCATATTTCGACAATAATAGCCTGCGCAGACGACGAAGTTTTCTCCATGGCGGAGAAAAAAGTACGCTCCGCGAATAAAAAGTCCGCCGCGGATTTACCGCGAATTCAACGCACACGTATCGCCGTACATACGTACGTCGCTCAATACAGCGCACAACGCGGACTAAAGTCCGCCATGTGCGTTGCTTCGCCTAGGCACACGAGTTCTATTTTTTTCCGTACTTTCGTCCGGTCCGCTTCCTGCATGTCCTCGGTTATTCGGGGGACTTTTTTTACGCGGTACTTTTAATCCCTCGTTTGCGTTACTTGATACATTTGTAAGCGATCTATTTTAGCAGACAAAAAGTCCGCGGACAAAAATCCCTCGTCTGCGCAGGCCTTAATTGTTCCTTGGGGAAAATTGTTCACTATCACGGACTGATTTACCCTTAAAATTGTTTCAGTATATTTTTTTAGACCATAAGGAGAGTGCTAGAATTTTTCTATGTTGTTTCCTAATCTGCAAAAAACTCGTCAACAAACTACGGGTTTATTATTGACTTACATGACAAGTATTTTTGTAGGTGTTGGTGCAAGGAAACTTAGCATGGCACGAGGCTATTAAAATATCGGAGTCTGTATTAAATAATATCAAGTTTGAGGGACTCGGCGAAGATGAAGTGCCTCAAGTAAGTCAAATTTCATACTTGAATGTATACAACATAATTTCAACTGATATGCAGTAATGTTAAATGATTTGTTTCTCCGCAGCTGCAAGTTCATCAGCTCCCACTGGGCGAGCGCAAAGTGCGCGTTTTAAACCTCAATCCATCGTCTCCAAATAGCGTTGTCACTAATTACTACCAGGGCGAGGTCACTTCGGCTAAAGACACGGCTACCTTAGAAGTGCTAATGGTGAGAAAATAATATTGTCACAAATATAATTTACTGTTGACGTGATGAACCTAATCCTAAGATGTACTTTAATGCCAATTCTAAAATTTACAAATTTATCCAAGAATCCAAGGTGTTACAGTCGACCCCCAAAATTCCGCTTTGTATAAATAGCTTATCCGTACTAACCTAATTATCTTCCATCAAATTAAAATTGGCAATGTCTCTTGCTCAAACTAAAACATTACCTTTGTTTCTGCTTTGTTACTTTTATTATAGTGTTTACGTTATTACCAGATGCTGATGGAAGAGCCAGTATTCAACATTCTGCGAACCAAAGAACAACTCGGCTATAGCGTGTTCTGCATGATGCGCTACACGTTCGGCGTGCTCGGCTTCTCTGTCACCGTCAACACGCAAGCAGATAAATTCAGGTGACTACTTACTAATAAATACATACCTCTACATAAAGTATCGCCAATATCCGTCTGTATCTAACTTTACACCCAAATTAAATTAATTATTATGTTATGTGTGTTAAACATTTTGGTATTCTTTAAAACCTGAATTATTTGTTTCAGCGTATCGCACGTTGACACTCGAGTAGAAGCATTCCTAAAGAAGTTCGCGCGAGACATGCGCAAACTCACCGAACGCGCTTTGCTCGCCACCAAGCATTCGCTCGTGCAGCTCAAACACACTACAGACTACGAGCTCAAAGAGGAGGTACGATGTACAAAATTACCGATCGAATACCGTTATTGCCGGTAACTATGTAGCAGCCAACTGGTTAAGAGGCGCGTCCTTAGTAAAAGCGCGAATGGGCTCCTACAGTTTTAAAAATATATATAGTATTCGTTTGATTTAAAAACACTACAAAAAAATCTCAATTGCCTAAAAGATCAGTCTACAACTTTACCAGACGATATTTCTAAAAATATTCTTAATTTTTGAGAAAAATAATCGTCAACTTTGATCAAAAACATCGAAATCGACCTTTTCTATTTTAAATATCTGTGCTATTTCGTTGTCATATTTAACAATATTTTAGGTGGAATTGTGAGACGAAAGTATAAACAACACATTCACTGTTAAAGATTTTTACTAATTCAAACAAAAAAATGATAAATCTAAGCCTAAACATCAATAATTTTTTTTGGCAGAAATCATCCCCGGGCCCCATACATTTTAGTATGAAGCGGTAATTCGTTATAAATTAGTGTCACTGTCACTGAAAAATTCAGTGCCCGCCTAGTTTTCAAGGAGATCGCACGTCCGTTCGTACTCCGCGTCTAACGTCATTGCGTTTGTTTTGTTTAGCATAAGGGTGGGTCGCCAGTGTCGGTGACGACATTTCAGCGAAATCATTGGAGCCATTTCCGAGATTACAGAAATAAATTTATATATAAATATACAAGAATTGCTCGTTTAAGGTATAAGATAAATATGGAAGAAAAATTAAAAATGTTTTATCTAGTTTGCTTATGCTCCCGGAAATAATCGATTGCAGATTAGATAGAAAAATGACAGTGATTATTAATTTGATGGAGGCGATTAAAAAAAGAGAAACAGAACGCAAAAAGAAGAAACGGAAAAACGAAAATGCTTGCGAGCCCACTAGTGCCAGGATAAAGACCAAGCGCTAGTTGAACTCGAGAAGGTTCCGTAGTATTGATAGAATTCTTATGCATATTTCCTGTATGATTCAAATCAATTAACTATGTTTTATATGGTCAAGAGTAAACCCATAGTAAAATAATTTGCCAAGTGCGTGTCGGGCCACGCGCCGTTAAGGGTTCCGTAGTTACAAATGCCAACTTTGAGTTCATGCCACTAAAAACGTCTAAACTAAAAACTAATTTTCTATTGAATTTGTATGATATTTTCCATTTCCCAGTACATTTTATAAGTTGATCGCCTATAACTTTTTCATTTGTAAACCCTACTTAGCCAGGCCTCCGTCACTCGATCAAAGTCGCGCTATATTTACCTACCGGCTAGAAGTGTGTTCGAACGCAAAAGTGGCAGAGGGACGCCGCACGCGTGAAACCTTACTGCGTATTGTTTCTTTACAATATACATTACTGTGCGGTATTTGAATGTCAAAATCAAAGAATCAATAAAAAATTGACGTTTTTCACATTGCCAAAAAACGACTAAAGATGTTTCTGTTTTGGCATAATTTTCACTAGAATTCACTGTTTTGTTATAAAAAGTAGTCGTATAGAATAGGGTTTGGTACTGTCTCGTCTAATCAGATTATTTTGTAGGTAACAAGTTGGACTGTCCCACTGAACGTCGAAAGTCAAAACATCGATGTACTGTAGAAAGTATATGTTGTTGTTTTTCGTATGTGTAAGTGGCCAACACTAGTTTCAGATTTTTCAAGCTGCTTAAATGCATCTGACATAGCTTAACGACTGCCATACAATATGATAGCAGAGACCAATGGCTTATACGTGCCTTAGGAAGCACAGAGGAGCTCAATTTTTATGCCATTGTGGTCACCCATCCAAGTGCGGACCACGCCCGGTGCCGCTTTATATGCGAAAGCGCTAGTGCGGACTCCCGCTGGGCCACCGAGCTCCTCAAGTAAAGTATATAAAAACTATTTACCTGAACTAGAAAGTATGCTATAACGAATTTCTCAATATCGTATGTTTCTCATTGCGATGTTCTTTACTTCGTTCGACAGATTATTAAATCGAATTACTCAATAGTTCAATACCGTTTGTTCCTCATTGCGATATTTGCGATGTACGGTACGGTACATCCACAGTTTATGAAGTTTCTATGATTCACACGTTCTTATTACATCACAACTTTTCAAGTCAAATCGTCTATAGATCCTTTTTATTAAAATTTCATTTAATAAATATGTGTCACGTTTTTGTCACTTGTTAAACATTGGGTCAACCCGTGGGTGACTTCGGCCGCTGTGCACTTAAAACGCTCCATTGAGTCAGAGCAATTGAGCTCATATTTCCTCGCGTCGCTTGACAGCTAGAAAATTTAGTTAAATAAAGCGTAGGTATTTGTCGTTTGTGGGGAAGCGATGTATCTATTACGTAGTAACTTATTAGTAATCTGTGACTTAGCTTTGATAGTTTTCCTTTAAATTTCGTTATATACACGGTGAATTTTCATTGGTTTTGAAGCCGAAGGCCACTTCATAGGCATCGTTTGTAAGACCTTATTAGCTAGTCAAAATAAAAATTCAAAAACAAAAAATGTTGTCTAAAACTCGAAAGTAAAATTGTGAGATCAATTAGTAGTACCGCCGCCATACATCGCTCCCCGGCCGGCCGGGGTCATCGACATTACGCAGCTGTTTGGCCGGCGTATAACTACGTGGTCTCGATCGGAAATCATTTACGCTACTTTTTTATCTTATGACATACAGAAATTTAGATTACGTAGGTATATGGATAGAGGAATTAATTTACTATACGACATTTTTTTTCCAAAACCAATGAAAATTCAGCGTGTTTACTATAGCTTTGATTTTTTTACGTGTCCATTTATAATCGTTTAGCAGATAGAGGCGGGGACACTTGATTCTAACAAAAATTTTAATTTAAAACCAAATATTTCAGAAATAGATCCCTAAATCGAAAAACGGTGTTGACAAGCTCATAATATTTTTTAATGAACTATTTAACGATACCCCACAACATTGGTTAATCGAGGAAAAAAATTACTTTTCACTTTACTTGTATGGGATCTACCCTAAAAAAAATTATTTTACCACTTTTTCCGCACAATTAATATACATACCCATGCCAAATCACAGCTTTCTGGTACTTATAGTCACTGAGTAAAACCGCAGACGGACGGACAGACAGACATGGCGAAACTACACATTGAATTTTCATTGGTTTTGGAAAAAGAAAATGTCGTGTAGTAAATGAATTCCTCTATCGATATAGGTACGTAATTCAAATTTGTGTATGAAATAAGATAAATAAGTTGCGAAAATGATTTTCGATCGAAACCACGTAGTTAAGTCCGTCCAAAACAGTCACGTGAGTTCGATGAATTTCGCCGGCCGGCCGGCGGCGGTACTACTAATTGATCTCACTATTTTACTTTCGAGATTTAGTCAATTTTTTTTGTTACTGTTTTTTTATTTTGACTAGCTAATTAGGTCTTACTATCCTTATGGTCCCGTGTATAAGGGTTCCTTGTGTACTACGGGACCCTAAAAAAGAGCGGTTTATGGTATATATACCTATAACCTTTATTTCCCAGAAAACAATAAATTAAAAAATATATATATACATACATACATACATACTATCACGTCTTTATCCCTAATGGGGCAGACAGAGCATTTTGGGTCTTGCGGTTCTATGCAGAGCCCAGGGTCGCAAGACCCAAAAGCCACTTTTAGCGTCATGGTGGGCGAGAAGATGGAAAAGCAATCAATACAGTGATGGGTTGCTAGCCGCATCGCCTGTTAACATGATTTGCATTTTTGCCCATTCCCTCGATCGGCTTTTACGATCTGCGTGGGAAGAGAAGCAGCTGGTACATTCTAAGTTTTTTTATTTCTCCCAGACCAGCATGGGAGGACATATATATGTATATATATGTAGTTAACAACCTAAAAAAGCGTTCACACTGTGACCCCACCCTTTGTCGCCGGCTACTCGCTGCGCTGAAAATACATTGCGTATTGTCTATGAAAATTCTAAATATGCTTCGAGGCGAACGCGTGATGAATATGAAACTTACTTGGTGCTTATACTATACTGCGCAATGTGTCTGTGTGAGTAGAAAATATGAATGTGGGTGTTCGATCACAAGTTCACACGTTCAAGGACCGCAGTCTTAAATTAGCCATCCAACTGGACGCCTAGTCCGGACATTAAAACCAGGCATCCAATTGAATGCCTAGGTCGATAGTAAATTGAACTAGAATCACTAAATGTGTTTAGACGCCGCACAGGCGAAAGGAAATCGAAATTCCACGCGACGCGCGTGCCGCCCGCGTCCTCGTAATGTTTTCGAAAAACACGCACGGCGTGTTTCCCGCAGAATCAGCCCTTTGAATATGACTGACCAAGACTCAGCAAAGTGATTCGAATTTAGTACAGATTTTTTCCACTGCGGCGAGTAGCGCACCAAAACAAATATGGAGTGTCAACAACTCAAACAGCTGTTGTGACTTTCAATGTTTTATTTTCATTCCAAAATCTCTTCAAATCTCATTTTTTAAATATTTCTTTATTACTAGTTACTAAGTTGTAGGTAGTAGTAAAAAGTAGTCGTCAGTAATATGTAAATTGTAGACCCTAACCACAAATTCATTAATATCCAATAAATTTAACTAAATTACTCCATTTACTACGTTCAGCCATCTGGTTAAACGTTGCGTTCAATGACTTGGCTAGATGTCGTTCAACCATCCAATTGGACGCCTGGTCCGAATGACCAGGCTAGGCGTCCAGTTGGATGGCTGATTTAACCAGGTGGCTGAGATGCTTTGCAACGCAAACTTTAGATTCTGTAGATACGAGTAGAGATTTGGTTTCTAGGGATGCAGTTTAGTGCGTAAACGTGCGGCATACGCTGTCTCGTCCGTTTGTCACACTTTATTTAAATCAAGAAAAAAATAATTAATTAATTAATAAATGATTTCAGGTCGAAAGAAATTGGAGGGAAATAGTCAGCCGGGAGTACCAATTCCAGAGGTTGTTCATTGAGGTACGTATCAAACTTTTGAATAATTAGTTAAATTGTTACATATAACTATGCTCTTAATAATTATATTTATTTACTTAATTCAGGCTGAGGCTATTGAGAAAATCAAGCTTACGGACATCAAAACGTGGGTGGAAAACCACTTCTCGACCGGAAACAAGTCGCAGTTCCGGAAGCTAACCGTTCAAGTAAGTTCATATAACTTGTATTACAAATTAAAAGCATCATTTAGGGTTTTAGCGTAATTCTAAACTTAAAAAATAGACGCGAATATTACAATGAGGCAGAGCGTAAAATTTGGTTATTGTCTCAAAAATCCCTCGAGAAGACAAATGTATCTATAGGCCTTTTCAGGGTGTTTTGTAGTCAAAGATAAGTCTTCAGTGAAGTTTTTGTCACTTATTGGGTCAAGATAAGATTTAGATGATGTCAATGTGGTACCTTCGACCAATATCTGAAATTAACATCTCTCTTTTGTTTTAGATTATGGGCCATAAGCAAGGCAAAGATAACGCGACGGTAGAGAATCTGGTCAAAGACTACAGTCTGACATATTTAGACGCGAGCGACCCTATCGGTGACACCACCGAGAGCAACAGCGATTTTATCAAGAACATGAACGAGTTCAAGAAAGGCCTGCCAATTATAGATGTGCCTAAAGTCGAATTGGCTCAGTGTTAGACGGGAACAAGGCTTGCGATTGCTTAACTGTGTTAAGGTGAAAACACAACATAAGAGGCGCCCTTTGAAATAATTTCTTTAGTCGTAAATGCGGTAGAAAATTAATATATTGCTAAATTTTAAGCATTAGATAGACCATAGTATATAACGATATAAGTGCGTTATGGCACGAGGCGGAATTTTAGCCCGAGCCGAAAGCGTGGGCGCACCAGAGCCGAGTGTGCTTAACCAATTTATGAAAAACTTTTAAAAATGTAATTGGTAATCTGTATAACTTTAAATCTGGTTTCTGCAAGTAGCCACTGTAAGCCACCAACGTACACACAGCTTTTAAATTAGTTACTCACAATAATTTAGAAGTCTGTCTAATGCGTAATATTTTGCAAAATAATAATTATCACCAAATTTATGTTTAAACAACTTATTTTAAATGTATTAAGTTAAGTTCACGTAACGCCGTCATTTCATTTTAAAAATATTTAATTCGTTAAACTTTCCGTCCCATTGACATAAAACCATGAAATGAAATGAAATGAAATTACCTCCTGCATTTAGTGCGAATATGGCTTTCATGCGCCCAAAGCGTAATTTATACAAAGATCATAGATTTTCATATAGTATTCAAGCCTGAAAGAAAGCGTAAGCATATATATATATATATATGCAAAATAAAGGTATGTTGGCAGCAGCAGCTTGATCAGGGTTTTAATTTAAAAATAGACGAAGAAGAAGACTATTTTATATGTTTCGATATTTAGACAAGTTAGATTTTAATTATCATGTTTGAGTTCTTAAAGCGATAGATAGTATTAGAAGCCTATTTTCATTTTTATACAATTTCATATAACTTTAGATAGTTGAGGGCTATGTTTTGTGGTTTTTTTCGACATTTGATCAAAATCGCAGTTAGAAACCAAAGTTTTTCTTTAAAAACATACACATGCTTACATCATCTATGTTACTTAAAATGTAAGTAATATAATTAAATACATACTTTATTATTTTGTTAATAAAAAAAGGCATGTTATCAAAAAATAGAAAATATTATATTATGACTAGCGCTCAATGTTTTGACTTTAGAACAATATATTGTAAATATATTATTACTCAAAACTTAGTGTTAATCAGGGGCACGCTGTGAATACTAATTGTGCTGAAATGAACAATATATAAACTAATGTTTTTTTTTCAAATACCATTCCCATTCACCCTGCTAATAAGTCACTGTTATCTTTCTAACCAAATAAAGGCACTGAATCATACAACGTGGAAGGGTCATACCCGTAAGAAATCAAACCACGGGCTTTACTAGATCACTACAGCATAATAATATCAAAATAACAGTCAAGACCCAAAATAAAATCCGACAGTTCGGCTGCTGCACAGTTTAGTATGGAAATGCCAATTTTTTTTTGTTGTTTAACTGTTATTTTAATTCCATTATACTATAGTGATCTAGTATAGTTCGTAGTTCTATTTATTACGGGTCTCTTCTACGTTGTATATGTTGTAAACAATCCTTAGATCGCGTATTATCGCCTATCTTTCCGCTCTAGATCGGTAATTTTGAAAATCCATGGGAGAGGCCTATGTCCAGCAGTAGACATTATGCGGCTGAAATGATGATGATGATTGTTTATGTTTACTAATAGTAATCACATTGTAGAGGAATCAATAGACGATCTGTATGCGGCCGTCTATGTCCTTGAAGACCGTGCGCTGTCTCCGCAAGTACCGCTGCAGCATCATGTAGTCCACGTCCAGATTCTCCAGGTTCTCGCGGTTTTCTGACAGCATCTAGGAAAGATATCTTTTTTGTAAAAGTAAAAAATATATACTTTTCACGATGAATGTGACATTGTTAATCTAGCGACTCGTAGTACAGGAATTTTAAATTAAGTATCCATACAAAGATGATATGTAAATGGCCACCCTACGATGCCGAAGACATTTCGAAATGGAGAGTAAATAGCTGGAATTTGGCTTTGGTTTTATGATCGATCGCTTTGCTGATATCAACCCTCCTTGGGAACGTAGTTGTTTGTTACACAAGATGTTTGTCCTTAGTCCTTTAGTTGTGTCTTAAGATCTCCACAGGAATAGATAGGGTATTCTTGGTCTTACTTATTTATAAAAAATTGCAAACGTTTGCTGAACCTTGTTTTGTTTTTGTCTTGTTCCTGATTATTCTTATTCAAATAGGAAAAAGAGTGAAAGGGACAAAACATTGTTTAGAAGGTCGGTCATTTTGGTTTTCCTGTGGCAGATATGATGATGATATTGTTTAGCAAACGGTTGCAATTTTATATGAAAACGAGGGTAACTTGAAAATAGAAAAGGCAAGATGACATCTGTTAGGACATGACAATTTCTTCAAAATAATAGTAGAAGGGAAAGACTGACGATGAAGTTTTTCCAACAAATTAAGAAAAGGCTAGGGTCCTACCAGGACATTAATTGGATGCCAGAGGGAAGAGACGAATGGAGACATCTCCACCGACGAGAGCGAGCTCTTAAATTACAACATAAATAATTTGTACACTTTCTTTGTGCAATAAAGTTTAAATAAATAAGAACATATATATTGTTATCTCAAACATTAACTAAATTTTTTTAAACTTGCCTAAAAATGATAAAAATTATATACATAAACTTGAACATATATTTGAACCCGTAACACTCGTTTCTTGCCGTCCGCGTCTTAACCCGCTGGACCAGACGGACGAAAACACGCGTTTTCCCAAACATGAGACTAATCTAGATCGATTGTTTACCCCCGAAAACCCCCATATACCAAATTTTAGCGAAATTGTTAAAGCCGTTTCCGAGATCACAGAAATAAATTTACATATAAATTACAAGAATTACTCGTTTAAAGGTATAAGATAACAAGAGGGTGAAGCAGTGTGTCGTACCGTGTACCCGCCGCCGCCGTCGCCGATGTAGTCCTGCGTGACGACGCGGTAGGTGGCGCTGACGTCGAGCGGCGCGTAGCGCGGCACGCCGCACTCGATGCAGCGCACCAGCGCCGACGACACCCGCGACCCCACCGGCTGGCTCGCGTTGTAAACCACTTGCATGCCTGAAAATTAAATTTAACGTTTTAGGTGATCCTCACATTGCCCCGCAGTACGCAGCGTAGCGCGTGAATGCGTGTTCTAACGTTGCTTGTAAGTATCTTCGCTACGTTTGTATAGAAAACACAGTCCAACACACTGACACCCGTCCCCGCGCGTCGTTTTTGTATGGCGGCCCCGCACTACGCAGCGGGGCGCTGTGCAGTGTGTTAATCGCCTTAATCCCCAAAAAAAGCTCTAAAAAGTAAAACGACCTTCATAAATTGTAGCTAAAAACCGTCTCAATCAATTCTCCTTTACACAGAAATAAAACTCATTATATTCGGTCCATTTGTTTAGGAGGTAGGTACGATGTCCACACAGACACGTCAAATTTAAAACGCCCGTCTTTTTGCGTAAAGCAGTGAAAGATACAAATACATCAGTCTATACTAGAATATGCCTGTCCTGATAGACGAGGGGGAAATTTGTCAAATCCCTTAAAGCAGCTTGAAAAATCTGACATCAGGATTGGCCACATACAAGAAAAAAATAGTGTTTTTTTTTCCACCTCCAATTTGCAGCATCCGCCCGCTGTAGAAGCTTCCGGGCGTCTGGGCCACTCCCACTGAGAACTCCAGCGCCTCCAGAAGGTACTCCCCTTTAAGGTCGTACACCTGCACGTAGTTCTCGAACGGCATCGCCATCAGCAAACCCTCGGTCGTAATGTCTGCAACACATTCGTTGCTAATTACAGCAGATCGTCACATTTTGATTAGTGCGAGTGCAGGTGATTAGTGCAGATTTTAGTGATCAGTACAAAACACGTGTGGATCGCAATTTATTTGTGCAAGGGATTAGTAATCAGCGTAGTAAACTAAATAGAATTTAGTGTTTAGCACAGAGTGGGGTGATTAGTGTTTAGCTTTATTGCGCGAAACCTTGCTTGTATTTTAAGCGCAGCAACTAAACAGTACTGCTAAACATCTGTATTCAACTTCCACTAATCAAAGTATAAAGTACCCTTGAGTGATGTTTTATCAGACATTTATCATGGTTTTTATGATTTTAGAAGTAAACAGACTTACTTCTTACTGGAGGTCTCGCCCGCTTTCGGCTCTATGGAATTTAATTCTGGTATAATTAAATGAGGATCTCGCAACTCAGCATTGTCAGGGCTCAAAAATCTAAATATATATAATATAATAAATGTAGCAAATTAAATTTTTTTAAAACCTTACCCAAAATGTGTACAAAAAGAAAACATTTAAGTGAAAGTATACTTTCGCCTCGACTTGGGGCAAAGTGGTGGGGTGGCTCAGTCGGGATAGCAAAAGACTAAACCCTAAAGTTCAAGGTTCAAAACTTAATTTACTTACCTACTTTTTTTTGGTTTTACAGTAAATTAATAAACTTAACTAAGTATATATGAACAAAATATGACAAATTAAGTGTTGGTACTTACTCCCCGGATCAAGTTGATTCCGCAAGCCTCCGGCGTTAATCATACAAACATGCACATCGTGCCACCGCGAGCCAGTGGCGCGGCTCATCAGCTGCCAAATAAAAAACGATACGATCGTGATTAAAAGGAAATACCACATAGACATATAATTTTTTTACACCAGCATAGTTGCTTCTCTCTCGCACTCGTTGCAGGCTGGCACCAAAGAGCATATAATCACTACGTTTTAGCTAGCACGTACGACTGATGTGAATTGGTCGCTTTATAGCCAGTTCTGTGCTAGTTAAGTACATTTAAAAAACATATAGGTACATTATTAGCTGTAAACGGCTCCCGTAGTGGGGTACTAGTTTTTAACAAATTGCAGTACACTCGGCCAGACACAATAGAAATAACAATTGAAATACGTCCACAGCCGTAAGTGTCCTGCAATGTGTAAAAATGTAGGCATATCTTGTTTATTGTTAATTTTAGTAACATATTGATTACAAGTCATGCCTTGAGGCGCCTTGAAAATCTACATCAGTGTTGGTCATACGAAATATTATCAAACCTCTTCTAAGAAGCCGTCGCAAGCCCAACTGCCCAGTATGCATTCTCCCCAGTAACAACCCCGCGCCAGTCGCCCGAGAGTACTGCCCAGTACCTCCTTGCCCACTGCATCTACCTCCTCCCGCCAAGGTTCCAACTCTTGAAGAATGAATGGATCTGAAAAATTGATTTAATTTTTGTTTACGATTGTTATTAAAATGCCAGCATGGCAACATGAGGTATTATTATAATCAATACATATACGTAATATGACTTAACTAATAATTAAACTGTAAATTTGAGATTTCCGCGTTAGGCAGTTATTTCGCTCAAAGAATTTCTATTGCAGTGCAGAGAGGCAATGCTGCTAGCTTACTGGGCACCCTGCCTCGCGACGACGCATTGGAATCTCTATTTTATTTGTAATTTTTATAAATTGGAAAAAAATTAACACCGTCCTACTCACGTAGTCTAAAAAGGTCGACTAGTTTCGATCGGTGACGATCATTCTCGGGCGGTGACACGCGAGGCTTGATCAGTGCATATGAGGACAGCGAAACCGTCGGGTCACCGCTCCTCCTGACACTAGCCCTGAAGATGATCGTCTAAACCGATCGAAACTACTCGGCTACACGTGAGTAAATCTGTGTTAAATATTATTTACGTGCTTGCTTGCATGATTTTGCAGGTATCCATAATCAATAGGTATAACCACATAACATCAATTGGGTCGTAAGCACAGAGTACATTATATATACTGACAGTCGTAAGTCTCCTATTTGTCTACTTACGAGTACATAAAAAAATAAAAAAATAAACAAGAAATAAAAAAATATGGTTCGCGCTCGTTACTTTCAACCAAAATTCAAATAGGTAGTTAGTAAATTCACAAGTAAAAGAACAGGAAATGCGAAAAGCGCTATCATAGAATTAATGTGGTGCTAATGCAGTCGCTATGAGTAAAGTTGCATCTGTGGAGTGTAATTTGTATTTATTCGATATTCGAGTTAGGAAGTTGTCGTAACTTACTTTTTAGCGCTATTTCACGCTGGAACGGCCTGCTTCATTGTCAAACCATATTCACCTTTATTTTTATCACTAAAATGCATAGAATAGCCTGGGAAAGACATGGTCGTTAGTGGATGAATGCGAAGCGACGCTGGTAGCTGCGAGTCTTTTCTCAAGCTAGAATAATGCATTTCGTTGATATAAATAAAGGTGAATATAGCTTAGCAATGAAAGGCCCCTGTTGGCCGCTGCGGGAAGAGGAGGAAGCTAGGCTACGGAAAAAAAATTAACAAAATACCTTGAACAATGGAAGTTCCGAGGAACACCGGCTGCCCTTCCCAGCTTTGGACGATGCCATCAGCGTCGATAAACAGCTTGATGATGCCAAGATAACGTGTGTAGCAAGACGCCTGCACCACTGGAATCTGGGGACAACAAAATGGTTTTAATAAAAGGCCAAGTGTTAAAAACTCACAATATTTTTGAAAGAAGAAGAAACAAAGTCGATCGCAGAAGGTTTGAATCAGGAACTTTGTTTGGAATAGTTAGGAGTTAAACATACTAAAAGACCCCTCCGAGGTAATCCCGAGGGGGAGTGCACATGGAAGGTCTCGTTTTTTGGTTTTTTTGCTTACATCTAAAAAACCATGCGTCGTACGAAATTTTATTATACTACATAATAAAAGTTGATAAAATTCTCTACAACTTGGCTTTTACATTTTGTTTCCTATCTCCAATAGAGCTTCAAAAAACGGGAGATTTTCAAAAACGTGTTAATATAATGGAAATTTTCTGCTTTTGACTTTTCCATTAACAACTTTTCAGTACTCATTGACCGAACTACTTACTCTGTGTCCGTTGGCTTGCGTGACCACCGTAGGATATTCGCCTAAAGCTGTATCTCCGCTAGGGGTATCCCCATTGTACAACAGGGTATGGGAGTGGGCTCCTACGATTATGTCCACCGTTGGGGATACTCGTGCCGCCATACTCCTGCGAAATAAGATTGTGTTAATAAAATTTGCATATCCTGTAAAAGTGAGATATGGTTAAAAATACTTTACTTTAGTATGCAATGCTTTTCGCAAATGTGCAAAGTAACGCTTCATATTCTCACTTTAAACTGTAAACAGTAGTTCATAAAATAGTTTAAAGGGTTATCTAGGGCCATATGAGACCACAATTTTAAATCATATAGATCTCCGTTTCCTTTCAAGTAATTTCTTATGGCGGCAACACTAAACCCCAATCAAAAATTATGTATCGGTAGCCATGGCTAAGCTTTTTTAAAAGAGTTTTGAAATCTCCAAATCTCATTAGTGAGATACGCACAAATCGCTAGTGTATCCCACGTGTGAGAGCACGACGATGATGTCAATTCCTTGTTCAGTCAAGATAGCTGCTTCGCGGTTGATCGCCTCCACCTCGTCTTCCATGATCACTCGGCCAATTGGTGCGGAAAACTGTAATAAGAAGTAGTTCAGTAATGCTAGGCAGGCAAGGCAAGACATATGGTTCCGGTAGCGGCTGGCAGTGGTTTGTACTTTTATCTCCATTTGTTGGTCTGATCTCAATCGCTTCTTGGTTATGGCTAGATTGGGTAGATACATAGGTACTTATAAACTGTCACGTCTTTTACTTTGGGTCTGCGGCTCTAATAGCAGACAAAGCCCAGGGCCGCAAGACTCAAAGCCCACTCCGACTTTATCATCATTTCGTAACGCTCATTTTTATTTTTATTTAAAAACTTTATTACAAAAATTGTAACAGGCGGACTTAAGGCCCAGGGCCTTTTCTACCAGTCAACCATTCCAATTAAACCTATTTAGGTAACTAAGTATAATTTTATTTATATATAGCTATATCTATTCATAAACATACGTGTAAATAATACACAAATATGGCATAAAACATAAAGTCTACATAGACTACATAAATATTTATGAAACTCTATGACAGTTGGTGAAGATAATGAGCGCGCACAGCACTCTTAAACGCTTGGCGACTATATAGGGGCTTTCAGAATATTAATGGGAAGGGCGTTCCATAGCATAAACGCTTGTTTGGCGAATGAATGATCAAAAAACCCACTCCGGCTGCGAGGCACATCAAGAAGAAGATTCTTAGAAGAACGAAGAACTCTGAGATATCACCCAGGAAAGTGAACTTGTTTTTAAGATACAACGGAGTTTTTGGGTCGAAGTGTATAGAGAATAGAGTCGTGAGAACATGCAAATTGCGACGTTGACGGACATCTCATGTTGCTTAACACAGAACCAAGACGTCTGTCGTGCGGCTTTTGGAAAACCCTCGGTCTATAATGTCAATGAATCTTACATAGCATGCTATAGATGCACGGCGTCCGTAACATGGCAAGTTAATAGGGCCGGAGAATGTCTTACCGTCCTCAGCAGCACCCCGATGATGCCGATCCTTCTCCCTCGCCGCGTCACCACCACGTGGTTGTGCACGTACGGCGTCATGTCCGGCTCGAAGGTCGTGTTGACGTTGGCGCCCAGCATCGGCGAGTTGAGCTGCCGCAGGTACGGCACTAGGCCCTCTACGCCGTGGTCGAACTCATGGTTCCCTAAAACCTGGAATATCACACACAATTTCATAAGCACATATTTAAGACTAGCGTTACTATACAATATGTAAAGAAAACCCTGTCCGTTCCATTGAGGTAATGTTGGGTAGCTAGTGCAGGTTTCATTTGTGTTTTTCCCATCCCTGAAATTGCAAAAAAATCTGCAGCTTCATATATTTTGGAACGGTAGGTATTTAAATTTTGTATCGGATCGGACAGGGTTTTCTTTACATATTAGCTAATGCCCGCGACTTCGTTCGCCAGACCTTCGATTTTTAACCTCAACAAAAAATGCTCATCAGGCTGAACAACTTTTGCTAAGGAGACATTTGTATATTTCTTATAGTTTAGCTGGACCATTATGGTTCTGCATCATGTGTTCCAGATCTTCGATTTTAATATCTCAACAAAAAATGTTCATCAGGCTGAACTGCTTTTTCTAAGGCGTTATTTTTATATTTGTTGTAGGTAAGCTGGACCTAAGTTTTTGCATCAGGTGTTCTAGATCTTCAATTTTTAGTTAGTTTAGCTGGACTATTATGGTTCTACATCAGGTGTTCCATTTTTCAAAATCAATTAGCCTATATGTTGCTCAGGCTTAACAGCTACATAACAAAAGAAGTTTCATTCGAATCCGTCCAGTATTTCTGGAGATTAGCGAGTACATACAGACAGACAGACAGACAAAAAAATCAAAAAAATGTTTTTTGTGTTCTGTTACTCTTTTTTTATCGCCCACACTCATTTTTTGTTAATTTTATCAAATGTACAGACACGCGGTTTCTACTGTTTTATTATATGAATTTGATATTGATAGCTGATACCTGCGGTCAATCCGGAATCCGGACAGCCGTTGTGGCACTTCACACTTGTGGCGTGAAAGCGGAACAAACATTTAACTGATTACCTATTTACACTGATAAGTTAGGTAACAGAAGTCAATATAAGACTTAAATTATGCATCCGTGGACCGAAAGCTAGATTTTTAACCGACTTCAAAATAATTAGCCAAGTGCGTGTCGGGCCACGCGCAGTGTAGGGTTCCGTAGTTGTAAATGCCAACTTTGAGTTCATACCACTAAAAAGTCTAAGTATCTATTAAATTTGTATGAAATTTCTTTTTCCGAGTACATTTTATAAGTTGATCGCCTATAAATTTTTAATTTGTATACCCTACTTAGCTCTGATAGTTTTCCTTTAAACTACATTATATATACTATAGCTGTGAATTTTTTCACGTGGCCATATATAACCGTTTAGCAGATAGAGGGGGGTTGGACACTTGTCCAACAAAAATTTTCACTTTAAACCCAAATTTTTCAGAAACGGATCCCTAAATCCAAAAATGGTGTTAATAAGCTCACAATTTTTTTGAAAGACCTATTCAACGAAACCCCACACAATGTGTTTGACGAGAAAAAAAATATTGACTACGTCTTTACTTGTATGGCAGCTAACCTAAAAAAAAATATATTTTTCCAGATTTTATTTTACGACTTTTTCACCATGATTAATATACATATTCATGCCAAATTACAGCTTTCTAGTACTTGTAGTTTCTGAGTAGGGCCGTGGACAGACAGACAGACAGACAGACAGACATGGCCAAACTATAAGGGTTCCTTGTTTACTACGGAACCCTAAAAATGAGGTTAACAAAAAATGAAATTGTGGCGAATAATTCGTCTTTTTTTTGTATATTCACTGATCATTCGACGACGCTGGACCGATTTGTTTTTTTAAAAACTGTATATACTTGTCAGATAGTCCCATATAAATTTTATTAAAATAGGTTGTGTAGTTCGGGAATTGAAGCCGGTTTTTAGTTTTTCTTTCAACTAAAATATATCCATATCGGCTCACGCGATTTCCAATAACCGGTGAACATACATAAAATAAAGATCGCGACAAATTAATAACCTACTCCTTTTTTGGAAGAAAAGAAACACACTAAAAGATTGCTTGCCGTGTGGTTTCCGGCAGAGTAGCTTAGGGCTACTCCAAGACCTCCCGTGAATGTCGTGGAAGGCGACTTAGGAAATACAAGCGAAAAAAAGCTTATATAGACATCAGTGTGACCTCTCCAACCCGTCTGGCCAGCGTGGAGGGAGAGTGTACTCCAACTTCTGGCTGCTCTGGCCAAGTATGGCTCTGGTAGTACAGAGAGGGTCGTGTTCCTGCAGTGGAGACTGAAAAGTTCTGATGATGATAATAATAAAAGAGTGAAAATAAAGAGAAACTAACATGTGCATCATGGTAAGGCAGCAAATTCATGAAGTGCTGCGATACGTTATGTCTCAGGAAGTTGTACCAGATGGTGCCCTGGAAGGTGTCGCCGCCGTTGAGCAGCAGCGAGTCGGGCTCCGCCTCCAGGGCTTCGTTGATGGCCGTGGACAGCCGCGCGATGCCGCCGATGCATTCTTCACCAGGCTGGCAAATCGTACCGGCAGGGCTGATCTCCTCGAAACTAATGGTATAAGATATTCAGTAGCGAATTTTGAGGGGCTAATGGGCTCAAGCTCCCAAAAATTTCCCACCATCAAAAATTTGCCGTGCCGTGTGGTTTCCGGCAGAGTAGAATAGGGCCACTCCAAGTCCTTCCGCAGATGTCGTAGAAGGCGATTTAGGGAATACAAACTAAACAAACTAGCTTATAAACATCATGTGACCGCTCCAACTCGTTTGGCCAGCTTGGAGAGTGTAGACCAAGTGCTTTGGCTGCTCTGGCTAAGTATGGTTCTTATAGTACAAAGATGGTTGATCTCCTAAAGTGGAGACAAAAGGACCTGATGCTGCGATGATTAAAAATTTAAGGGTTTGCCGGAACGCAGAATTCAACAGAAGAAAATTTTCTTTTGTTAGCTATAATAAATAGGTCCCATCGTTGGGTAAAAGCTCTCTTTGTTAAATTAGGATAGAAAAATACATTTTTAAAATTTTTTATTTTAATCTTCTTAATTAACAACTAAATTAAAATCTAAATTATACTCTAAATTAAACTAAACAAATAATAATAAAAAAGAAAAACCTTACAAATAGATTTTTGTAAGTTATTTATCTTAAAAAAGCTATATCTATGTCCCCTTATTGAGTTTAAGCCCCTCCCAGAACAAAAGCGTAGATCTTCCCGCTCAGATAGTGAAAGCCGGTCGAGGAAATGCGTGAAAATCCGAATTATCTTATACTTACCTTTAAACGAGCAATTCTTGTATGTATATATATTTATTTATAAATTTCTGTGATCTCGAAAACGGCTCTAACGATTTCGCTGAAAATTTGTATATGGGGGTTTTCGGGGGTTAACTATCGATCTAGATTAGTTTTATGTTTGGAAAAACGCGTGTTTTCGAGTTTTCATGCGTTTTTCTTTCCACGCAGAATATGGTCGGTAATTTCGGTGCGCCGGCCGCCATCGGCTTAGCTCAGTGGTTAAGGATGCTGACCGCTAGAAAGAGTGTTACGGGTTCGAATCCCACTCGGTGACTTACTTTTGTTTTTTTTTTTATGTTCAAGTTTATATATAATTTTTTATTTTGTACTGACAAGTTTAAAAAAAAAAGTTAATGTTTGAGATGTAACCGACCGAGCAAAGCTCGGTCACCCAGGTACTGTTACCTAATAGGCGAAGTATACCAGCATTTTTTTAATACCCATAAATTTACCGTCATTCTAAGAGACCTTTGGATGTTGTGGGAATAAAAACATACTTGCGGTGTAGGCAAAGTTTTGTCCTAGCCCAAAGGCTATTTTTGGCGTGATGGCTCATTTTATTGGTCGATAAGTCAGTCGATACAGCATGCGGGGCCTCCCCTTACGCGGGCTAACGACCAATGAAAGCTACTTCAAATGTTATAAATCGACTGTATTACTCTATCGACTAGTGAAAACGGCTCCCGGCATGCGTTAAGAAAATCTCTCGCACCCCGAATTCAAGGACACTAGTGAAAATGGTTACCAGCATGCGTGCCTATGGCATGCGTTTCAGAAATGCGTGCTAGAACGACTAATGACAATGAGCCTTGATGGTGATGATACTAGGTATACGTGAACTCCTATGGAATGCGTTTCAGAAATGCGTGCTAGAACGACCAATGAAAATGAGCCTTGATGGTTATGAAATTAGGTATACGTTTTGCCCATCCCTACGATCTGCGCGTAAAAGAAAGTAGCTGGTACATTCTCCTCTTTTTAAAATACAGAATAGAAGTAATAAAAGTATAAAAAACAGGAAACAGGTACTTACTGTGCATGGAAGTCATTGTAGTGCACTATATTCAGCTCAAACAATCCATCTTCGTTTTGGGCTGTCACGGCCACCAGGAGCGATATAAAACACGCCAGCTTCCGCATGTTGCGGCTTGTGTCCACGCTACGGTCACTTTTGCACTTTTGCTGTCACACTGGACTGGAATAATCTATAATAAAGTCTGTGCAGGGCCGAACTTTTAAGATTTGATAATTTAAAAAGAAAGAAACGGCACCAGCCATAATCTTGATTAGATACCGACTATTGGCAGGTAGTGGCTTGTCGCCCACTAAATAGGCCTCTCAGACGAGCCGTTATTATTTATATGTATGTACAAGACAGCACTATATATACTAAATGACCTATTATTTAGTACAAGAACTTAGGTACCAACAAGGTGCATGGACTCCTACTTAATTTTTAAATAAAGACCGAAAGCGACGAACTTCCAACTAAACCAGTCAAACCACCAATGTAGTGTAAAAATGGGACACAACACAACCAGTTGATAGATCTTAAAGTCGTACACTTCACACACACGTCAGATATGAGACCAAAATCTGGGAAAAATTTCCAAGGTGAACAGAATAAAGTCTACTATATTTTAAGTACAGATACAAAAGAGACTATGATTTCATCGCGTTTACTATGGCCTATTTGATCACTCTTGTTTAAATTAAATACCTCTATTTTATCAGCAATAGAGGTCTATTAAGTATATCTTCTTAATTATTAGTTTTACAATCAGTAGATATAATCTTGTCTGGCATATAACCTAATTAATTTTAGTGAGTCCAACTTAAACTTCAATCCCATAAGTCTTGTTAAAATATATAATGTAAAATTAAAAGAGTAGTGTAATCATAAAATTAATGTTCTACGTAGTTCGTCTCTGTGGTTGATATTGGGCGTTATAAATTAGACAGATAAGATTTTTTATCAAATACATTCACGTTATATTTTATAGATTAAATATTATCTTAATACAGTATTTTAATCAATTATTTTTTATTATTCATATCAATTAATAAGTAACATAATCCAAAACAGAATACAAAGTGAATTTTATTAATCTGTCCAATAATAAATTTTTTATTTTTTTTTATCCTTCTTATTTCCTTAAATAAATTAATTGAACTGCTATTTACATACAATTAAAACTGTATAAGTATATAAAAATTGAATTAAAAATAAGTATTAACTAAACTAACAGTAATAATAAATAAGTTATATTATAAGCTTTTAAAATCTATTGGAATGGGAAACTGTCAAGTAACAGAAAATGGATGCACGTACTAGGTACTCTCGACGTCACTGCTATTAGGTCTCGCGCCGCGCGTACGAAAGAGATAGTGAGATGTCCCACTTTATATTTTAAAACTTCTTGCTGCAAAACTTCTGCTGTTTTTAGAAAAAATAGGTATTTATATTTAGTGGTATTTTTTGGTTTTATCTAAAATATTAACTAAAACATATACAGTAAAATAGCCTATTCGTTACAGGACAACGCAGGCGTTTAGTTTGGCAAAAGGAAAACGCTAGTTTATTTATAAATAAAAAATACTTCGTCCTATTTATGAAGCTTCATCCTAGACGAAACAACATTGTCATAATATTTAGCGACACGGCCCGTGTCTCTTTAGGACCTTAGCACACGGCGTATTTTAAACGCGCAGATGACGCGCGTTCACGCGCTTCAAACGACATTCGAACGCAACCTTGTAACCTAAGTACACAAGATCATAAAACGTGCGTAACTTCCGTGTTTTGATCAAAGAGTCACCCCTCCTCTGGCCCTCCTCCGCCCCCTTGTACGCGATTCAAAAGCACGTTTACACTTCAAACGAATTTCGAACGCACTTGACGCTAGATCTTTAGCTAGATTATGTCTAGCAGGGTGGTCGGTTTATATATTTAAACAATATCTTATGTTTATGAATGTGCCATATTTCGTATCTTGGCCTCATGGCCTGGCCTGGTATTGATAAAGAGGGTGAAGTATCTAATAGTGTGTGGGCCGTGGGATGCACGATCAACTATGGTTCTTACCATAAAGATAAATATTTCGCTTGAAGAAGTTTTAACCGAATAAGTACAAAAATCTTTTGTAAGTAAGTATAGGTACTCATAAGTAGGTGTTTTTAAAAATCCAAAAGCTTGCAATAAACGTCTACTAGACAAAAATATGCGAAATATTTAAATAAAAATCAATCGTATTTAATATACGTTACATTTATTTAAAATAACACATTCAATATATATTAGTACAATAGTGTTAATTAAATGCATTACATATTTCGAAATGTGACGTGATCGTCTAGTAAGTACATAGTTGAATTCTACAAAGCTATTTATTTCGATTTTAGAAAATGTAATATTACAAAAGTAAAAAGCGTCTCGACACAAGGTTTATCTTATTATAAACTTAAAGATAGCCATAAAACCAATTTTATACAATTGTCATATGCAGACTCATGCTTTCTAAATGATGTGTTAAATTTTCCATCAAAATCAGATTCTCCTTCGTCTGCCTTAATTCATTAATGACATTTCAAATTCACAATAATAACAAAAATATATACTAAAATCATTTTTTGCATCATATGAAAAGTCGACGATAAAATGTCTAGGATATAATTTAGCACTTTTGGATATATAAAATTTAAATAGTGTCATGTGATTAAGTATATTTTTTAAGTTTTAAAAGGCACTTTAAACTTTTAATTTGAATTATTATTAAGTATATGCTATATATTACAGTAAATTAGGTGATAAAATTGTAAAATATGTAAAAAAAGAGAATATTAGAATTATATGCAAGATCATATAATTATTATGTGTTGGTTACTAATAACCGTATATTTATCAAATAGGAATGACTTCAAAAAAAGAAACAATTCTAAAGTTCATAAACTAAAAATGTAACTTAAACAAATTATTTACAAATAAATACAAAACAAGAATGTTAAAAATGAAATTATCATAGATAAGAACTCAATTACATATTTTTGTTCAATCGAACAATAACAAAGCACATAAAATTTAACTTTATTACTATAAAATACTGAAACAACAATAAACTATCACAATAATTATTAGGATCTGTAACAAAATGTGTGTTTTCTATAGACAGATTTATTCGATTCGCGCAAATAATAGCAGATTGTTAAACAAGGGTTGTAAGATATCATCAAATACAGCAGAGATATTTAGGCGCACGAGCGAGCGAGGGCGCTTATAGTTCGAGGTTGTAATTGACACTTACACTCGAGTTGCACACTCTACTTTTCATCATAACAGCAAGCAAATAATAAAAAACTGTTATAACATACTATCTACTTACAAATCGATGAAAATTCGTTTGAAATCGTCGGTAATAAGTTTTATATAACCGCTTTTGCCTCTATTTTTACCGATTGAGGCGTCAAATCCAAATCTTCACTTAATTTTTTGTTTTGAAATCGTAATTTTTGTTTTTGTCGGATTTTAAATTTACTTACAAAGGTTGTAAACCTAAGTTACAACCCTGATTTTAAGTTTTATAAACCTCATTTCAGAGCTTGAATGATGAAAGGGACATTAATCTGAACAACTTAAGAAACATATCAGACTGGTAAAGAAATCAATAGTAAATACACATTTTGTGTCAATTCCTTTTAGTTAACTAATATCTTAATTAAAACGATCAATCTACCACAATTTTATTATTGAAGCATCTTCTTGCCATCTACAAAACTAATCAAAACTAAGTGAAAATCAATCTACTTTGATCTATACTTAATTAGATCTTCATTATAGGTCTTTTTTACGTCTCCACTGCAGGAGCATCATCCATTCTGTGCTACTAGAGCCATATTTAGATCTTAATTCATATAAAATGAATTGTTCACGAAGGCTAGTCTACTAAGCTTTCAATTTAAATTAAATGCAGTACCACGAATAGTACGTCCACGTCATTTGTAGACGTGGTACGGGAGTGGAACAATTATTAAACTAAAAAAGGGATTCCAGAGGGTTTCCGAAAATATGGAACACCAGATGGCAGCACCGTGAAGTCAGGTCCAATAAGCTGCTGTTATTGGATACATTTGACGCAGCAAAAGAACTTGTCAACTGATGGTCCAATGACAACAGTCGATTGGGCCTGAGGTCACGGTGTTCCCACCTGGTGTCACACATTTTAAAAACCAACATTTCTTGTTTTGTTTGGGTTATTGAGGATCTTAGAAACTCCTCCTTTTTAAAGTCGCTCATAAAACGACAGCAATTCAATTTTGATTGAAAGCCTAATAAACTATTGATCCAGTTTACATCCCTCGGCGGGACAGAGATTTATCTTTTAAAATAAGATGAGAAAATTAAAATCCTGTGGATTAATGAAAACAATACTTTCATTTTGACGTCCAAGGATACGTTACTGTTGGTACTGCAAAGGAGAATTATAAACGACGCCTGTCGCGCACAAACAACGTTACAGCAAAACGTTACAGTGAATGATTAAACGTTTCATTAGTAAAAATAATATTAAAAACAAACCTACATCATTGAGTGCTTAGATAGAGATTAAAATGTTAGCTCATGTAACAATGAACTTTAGGGTCAGTTCAGAGCGGGACGCGACGTGGCGTGCACTTTTGAGGAAACATAGAACTTGTTTACTACACAAACAAGTGATTATTTAAAAAATATATTGAAAAAAAAAAAACAAAGTGCTTCTCGAGATGAATTAATCAAGCCCAAACTCGGTAGCGTTGCTGTTATCACAGAGATGCCATGACCACCTTCCAGCTTCATCATCAGATTAGCTCCATATCATATATAATATTGCATTGTCACGCAATATATAATGTCACGCAGTATAAGTATCCTGCAAAGTGGGACAAATTTAACTTGCAAGATTTAATTACTGACAGGCAGACAACGAGACAAGTAAACAAAAGCTTGTAAAAATATACGAGTTTCCTCCAAATTGCACGCCACGCCGCGTCGTGTCTCGGGCTGAACTGACCCTAACCTTACAGAAAATTTGTTGAAAGCACACAAACGTGGTATTGTAATGAAATTATCATGGTAAATATTAAGAATGTTTGTCAGACTTATTGCAAGTACTGTTTTATGTAGTTTTAATAGTTGGTAGCATAGAAAAAAAAACAGATTTGTCTATTCTCTTCCTAAGCACGAAATGAGGGCTAGGTTTTCGTAAAGAAACTTAAGAATACGGTGTTCGCGGGTTCACGTTGATCATCTCTGTTGTGCTGGAAAGAGATAAAAATATTAATTTAGTAAAGTAGTATGTATACTCAATGTCAACCTAGACTTTAAGACGTGGGGACTTCATTTGTCTTTTTACTTTAATTGCTGTTTGCACGAGTAGTCAGAAGTTATTTATTATACATCAAACATCGACCCATAGATACATATATTCATCCATTTCGCATTTATAATAATGCAAATAAAATGCACAGAAAATTTTTTTTTTTTTAAATTTAAAACTATAGTAAGTTAAAGATGGTAAAAACAGCCAAGTTGGAGACTAAAAATGATATAATTTATTTACATGTCAGCTTAGTTCTACCCGTTCAATTAATAAAACACGAATGCGAAAAAATATCTCCATTAACAAAATGAGATGACTGTAAAATAAGCAATGCACTTGTATTTTATACCTTATATATACGCAATAATAATAAATTAAAGGGGTTCTATTTGCCTCTGTTTACATTTTTCCACTACGACAAATTGTTATAGACCAAAGTAATAAAATTACAAAAGGAAAACAGATATTATTTGATCTATCTCCTTGTATTTACAATAACTACTTGGGGCTAAATTTATCTACAAATCTTTTAAATGATTGTCCGTCATGGCATATTTACTAAGAGTTAAAATACGAGTATCATATTGACACGTGGCGTGGTAACGTAAGTAAAAATTTAGACTGAGGTCTGAAAAGTGTACTATATACAAGCTTAGAACAAATAAAAATATGGTCTGAGTATACAAGTAGATCCTTAAAAATCCTTATCCCTACTGACATTGATTTGTGGCGTCTTCTCTTAATACTTTCAAACATAGTATCTATGCTATTTACATGATTTAATTCTATATATAGGTTCTGTGTATAGGTACATACATATGTTTACAGTGACTTACAGCTTACTGTTAACACTACTGACAAAGATGTGTGGCGTCATCTCTAGTAGGTACTTTAGGACATAGTATCTATGCTATTTAATGATTTAATTCTATATATCCATACATACATGTTTATAGTGACTTACAGCACGGTCGCATTTGAAGTAGGTTCTGGCTCGAGGAAATAGGAAGGGGTGGTACAAGGGACGTATCTACGTCACAAATACTTTATTAGACCTATATACACAACATTTTTGCAATCTCTAATAAGGATTGTGCGTTTTAAAAATATAGGCGTCGCAAACGCACTACACGTAACTCATCATTATTATATCAGCTGCAGGAAGTCCACTGCTGGACATAGGCCTGCTCCAAGGTTTTCCAAAATGACCGATTAGGAGCGGTGGATTCAGCGTTTTCCTGCAACTTTGCTAAGGTCGTCCGACTACCTTCTTCGTGCTATGTGCCCCGTCCACTGCCATTTCAACGAGCTAATCCCCTGGGCTATGTCAGTGACCTTCGTTCTTCCACACGTACCTATCATGATTTATTTAGACAGTTTACACATTACACTGTCACTGCAGCGGGTATTACATCAGTGACAGATCGCAATATTGCCATTTTGAGCGCTTTCGAAATTTAAGTGACACTGGGCGAGAATCGCGCTTGGATGGGTAATAGCATAAAACGACGCTGGATGCAGGCGGCTCTAGATCGATCATTTTTCAATCCTTGGTAGAGGCCTATGTCCAGCAGTGGACGTTATGCGGTTAAAATGCTGATGATGAAGAGGCATAAAAATGTCTCTTAGTCGCGGCTGTCACCAAGCAATGTCAGATGCATTATAATTAGGTAGCTTGAAATGACATCAACGATTTTGATAAAAATTGGTATGTAGGGGGTCTCGAGTAGTCTCTTTAGTTAGGTATTTAAATAAATGTAAACAAACTGACATGTCTTTTATAAGGTAATGCAGTGAAACTAAATCAAACTTTATAAACACTTTATATATTCTTTAAACAATAGTTTAACACCCAATAATCACTGATTAATATCAAAATGATGTTTACTACACCGCGCGCTTTTACACTGTCCCACGGGGAATACGAGTCATAACACGATCGGGCGCATTCACGAGAGTAACCGAACACTCCCAAAGGCTGCCGACGTTGTCGCTGCGTTCACATCTTACACTTTATATTAAAATATACACTTTATAAATCAATACCTTTGCAATTACAAAGTAATTTTATTACATTTATTTAGATACCTGACGAAACAGACGATATGTTTCATTTTTATAGAACGTCTTCTTCTCCGTAATTTTCATCAAGCTAAGCTGGGTCAGCCAGGGTTTATCATCCACCATCCCAGCGTATTCCCGGTTCCATCCATATGGTCAGTTCAGACAGAGAAGAAAAATGCTCGCGCAGGCTCGGGCCTCCTCTAGTTCCATTCACACCGAGAGCAAAAATGCGCTTCGAGACTGCGTCGTCGAAAAAATGCTCGAGACCGCGCGAGAAAATCCACCGGTGTTGCTAGCCTTAGCATTGGTTTACCATTATCACCGTTCGATGTGATCGTACGTACGTGAAAATGATCGACTGGGATATGGTGGTTATTGCATTTTGGCAGAGAAGGATAGAAAATATAAATAAAGAAAAAACGTCGCGTCTGATGGATATACCACATATAGCAAAAACGGTGTATGTTTGGTGAACTTCATACTCTGATGTGCTAATTTAAAATACATATTATGACTATAATAAAATGGATAATGAAAATAACTTGATCGCGGGGTTTCGCGCTCGCTCGAGGCTTCCTGGGCGGCCGACGCTCGAGCATTGCACTAGACGACGCTTACAGCCAGCGTCGATATTTACACAATTTTATACTTTAAGCCATGGTGATAAGGTTGTATTTTTAAGGAAACTCTTAAATTCCGCGAGGATTTTTCCGCTCTATCTAAACTGATCCTTAGCGATAACGCTTCAAACCCACGACCTCAGGATCACGAGGCAAACATGTAGACCACTGGAGGGCAGTCAAGGTTAGGGTAATGGTATAAATGTAAGTTACCTCTTGGAGCAGCGCACGTGTATGACGAGCAGCACGATGCCCAGCACGAGGCACAGCGTGCCCACCACCACGTACGCGACGCCCAGGAACGGGTTCTTGCCGCCCAGCAGCGACGTCGTCGAGATGATGAACGTCTTGCGCCCGCTGAAGTCCACCACCGTGTAGTCTGTAAGGAGTTCTTTAGTTGAACACTGGTCGTGCATGGTGACAGGTTTTTTTTTTAGAAATGAGGTCTGTCAGGAGCGCCGCGAGTGAAGGTTCAGTGGAAAACAGGCGTAATAATATGTATTAAAAAATAACACTCTCATAGTGTGTTTTTTTTTACAAGAAAACAACTGACTTCCTTTTGTTTAATTACTTCCAAATCTCCAAAGTTCTTCATTTTATATCTTTAATAAATTAATAACGGACCTAAAACTAGAATTACCGAACTAGATAGTAAAGGCTTTCAAATAAAAAAGAATTGTCAAAATCGGTTTAAAAAAATACATACGCTCGAATAGATACACACCTAATTTTTCCAACCATTTCCTCTCCCACGCATGTCATAAGAGGCGACTAATGTAGGTAACAGAGATAATGTAACAGCTATGTCACACAATTAATGTAAGTAGTACTTAAATAACGGCGTCTCTTAAGGTCCCGCGCAATATGCATCCCAGTTCCCCTTCCCCGTACCTTTCCTCCGTTCTGTAGAGGCGGCTACAGGCGTCTGCAGTCACCCGCTCAACACCCTCCATAAGGCGAGAACGGGGGAGAGGTGAGAGGGAAACGGGTACGCATATTGCGCGGGACCTTAGGAGATTCCATTCTGTATGTATACTTGCCAAGTGGTAGATAGAATAGGGCCACTCCAAGTCCTCCCGTGGATGTCGTAGAAGGCGACTCAAGAACAAGATAAACAAAGCTTATAAACATCAATAAGACCTCTCCTACCCGTTTGGCCAGCGAGGAGAGTGTAGGCCAAACTCCTCTGGCTAAGTAAGGTTCTGGTAGTACAGAGACCCTCTCTGTGTGCTCTTGCAGTGGAGACAAAGATACCTGATGATGACGTATACTTACTGTATTGGACTTCAAGCATGTATTCGCCCTTGAGCAGGCCGTCGGAGAAGTAGGACTGGCTGTGGTCCAACCTAATGATGACGTATACTTACTGCATTGGACTTCAAGCATGTATTCGCCCTTGAGCAGGCCGTCGGAGAAGTAGGACTGGCTGTGGTCCAACCTAATGATGACTTATACTTACTGTATTGGACTTCAAGCATGTATTCGCCCTTGAGCAGGCCGTCGGAGAAGTAGGACTGGCTGTGGTCCAACCTAATGATGACGTATACTTACTGTATTGGACTTCAAGCATGTATTCACCCTTGAGCAGACCGTCGGAGAAGTAGGACTGGCTGTGGTCCAACCTAATGATGACGTATACTTACTGTATTGGACTTCAAGCATGTATTCGCCCTTGAGCAGGCCGTCGGAGAAGTAGGACTGGCTGTGGTCCAACCTAATGATGACGTATACTTACTGCATTGGACTTCAAGCATGTATTCGCCCTTGAGCAGGCCGTCGGAGAAGTAGGACTGGCTGTGGTCCAACCTAATGATGACTTATACTTACTGTATTGGACTTCAAGCATGTATTCGCCCTTGAGCAGGCCGTCGGAGAAGTAGGACTGGCTGTGGTCCAACTTAATGATGACTTATACTTACTGTATTGGACTTCAAGCATGTATTCGCCCTTGAGCAGGCCGTCGGAGAAGTAGGACTGGCTGTGGTCCAACCTAATAATGACTTATACTTACTGTATTGGACTTCAAGCATGTATTCGCCCTTGAGCAGGCCGTCGGAGAAGTAGGACTGGCTGTGGTCCACGCGGCGGTAGAGCTTGCGGAAGGTCGGCAGCGCCGCCGTGCGCATCCACACGATTAGGTCTTCGTTCTGAAACAAACATTTCTAAGCATCCGTACCTAGTACCTACAACCCTAAGGAGTTGTAAGTTGTAAGTCACTTGTCTGTAAGTTTTAAGTAACGTGAGGAGTTTATGGCGGGGTTCTTTGTTTTGCGAATTGATTCTAGTGGACGCTTATTAGTGTAGTTTAATGTTATAAGCAAAGATCGGATATTCCAGTGCATATTTACTTAAACTTCGAGTAAGTACGTAACATAGAGGAGACGTGTTGTTGACCGAAAAAAAATGTATGTTCTTAATGAAATTAATTTTAACCTTGAGTCTTTATGGGTTGGATGGTCCAGTTTTTTTAAGTAAGAGGTATGAAATTTAGAATGTTTATAAGTTTGGAATTATCATATAGAAATTTCAAATTTTACATAAGCTACTCAACTCATATACAAGTGATATAATATTTTTTCACTTTTTTTATGTGCAAATTCTATACTATGTGAACTTTAGTACGTAAGATACTATCACTACGGGTAGAAGCAAATACTAGATGTTTATTTCCTTACCAGGAATCCATTGTTATTTTTATCTGCAGGGTCCAGCTCCCAAATGTTGCGTCGCCAGTTCAAAGGCTTCGAGAAATTGGCAAACGCTAAAACAGACCAAAACCACAGAATAAGTATTGGCACTCACGTACACAAGTCTTACGCAGCAAAGGAATTTAAAGAAATATCAGTTCAATGTCGTTAGCGATATGGTTTAATTTAGCTCGCGTCAGAACTCGACACCTCTTCGTTTAGATACCTAGAAGTGCATTACAAGCCAATTTCATTCTTATCACTCTAGACATACGATTCACGTCACTGAATTTACCACGTCGGAGTGGTCGCCGCGCGCATAGTAAAAATGTAGGTATATTTTCGATACCTAAACGGGGAGTGACACAGGCCTGCCAAAACCACAGAATAAGTCCTTGTACTCACGTACGTACACGTACGCCAAAACATAATTTGAGCAATCTTGTATAAGGACTTAGGTCATAGTTTCATAATGAAGTACAGAGTTAACACAGTAGACATGTTATTTATTATACAGTAAAAGCACTCTATACTAACGCCCGAATCGACGCACGCACAAAGAGTTCCCTCCATTTCTCCAGGATCCCATCATCAGATCCTGACTTGATGATCATGGGACCACCTAGAAAGTATACCCTTCCGAACAAAAAATACTTTTCCTAAGTGGTCCAGTTCTGCCAAGTTAAAAAATGTTTCCAGAAGAAGAAATGAAATGAAATTCAATGAAATTAAATTGCGGCCATGGTGCGTTGGTATATATTTCAAGGACAGCGCCGTGTTAAAATACGGTTTAATAATATACTGAGGAAATAATGTCGCCATTGACGTTATGTTACTTGGTTTTGACTTTGTTACGTGGTATATGTTTTTTTGACTCTGCCAGCGACCATGACTGCATAAGGGTCGTCGAAATATCTGGCTAAAAATTATATCAATCGCGGTCAGTCCCTTAATACTAATAGCATACATGGGTTAAATCAAATATACCTTGATACAGCTAAGTGAGCTCCAGTAGCAGGGCACCGGCGACTGGTCTTTATCACTATCTCGGTCTACATAATAGTAACGAGCGAGATAGCATTAGTCCGTCGCGCGACATGCACTTTATCTGGGTTTATCGACGGTGCCATACTACGGGGGCAGGTATTATTACTGTTAGGGGACGCAAGTCTCTGGGAATAGAATATGTTAAAATAATTCGACGTGCAAGTCAGAAACGCGGTAGCTCAGTTAAAAGAGTACTAATAGCAAAATCGCGGGTTCATATCCTACTTGTGTACTAACTTTTCACATTTTCTTATTAGTTTTAGTTTAAGTACTTGAGTACTGCATCTTTAACAGTTAATAAGGTTTTATAATAGACAATGAATGATCTCGTACCTGTTTCGAGATCCCCAGGTGGGTTTCTGAACTTGATTTCCTTGTCGGATTGCCAAGCGATTCCCGTCCTTAACACTGGCACTTCTTTCATTTCTATCTCTCCATTGTTATTTTTCAAATATGCATATACTTTTAAGGTATCTGTAACAATAATACATAGTAAATAGAAATCCTATCTAGAAGAGAGATTTAAAAAGGCCATTTAACAAATTGCCCTTGATACAGATTGAACCTAGACCCACTGATATGGCAGACTATTACATATATGTATTTGTTATAAAATGTGTAAAATATAGTATTGTTGAGTTAGTATTCCATACCATAAGACACGTCTTGAACTTACTTGGGGCTAGCTCGATATGTGTGATTTGTATATATATTTATTTATTTATGTTCAACACCACGAAAATAGTCAAAATAATAAACAACTAACTCTTAAATACCCCATCATCATCAATCTCAATTGATAAAAATAAATAGTGACCATTTTTTAGGGTTCCGTAGTAAACAAGGAACCCTTATAGTTTCGCCATGTCTGTCTGTCTGTCTGTCTGTCTACGGTCCTACAGAGAAACTATAAGTACTAGAAAGCTGTAATTTGGCATGGATAAATATATTAATTATGGCGAAAAAGTCGTAAAATAAAATATGGAAAAAAAAAATTTTTCAGTGTAGCTGCCATACAAGTAAAGACGTAGTTAATATATTTTTTCTCGACAAACACATTGAGTGGGGTATAGTTGAATAGATCTTTCAAAAATATTGTTAGCATGTGAACACTATTTTTCGATTTAGGAATCCGTTTCTGAAATATTTGGGTTTAAAGTTCAAATTTTTGTTTGAGTCAAGAGTCCTCCCCCCCCCCCCCCCTATATCTGCTAAGCGGTTATATATGGCCACGTGAAAAAAAACGTAATTATAGCATATATAATGTAGTTTGAAGGAAAACTATCAGAGCCAAGTAGGGTATACAAATTAAAAAGTTATAGGCGATCAACTTATAAAATGTACTTGAAAAAAGACATTTACATACAAATTCAATAGATATTAGTTTTTAGACGTTTTTAGTGGCAAGAACTCAAAGTTGGCATTCGCAACTACGGAACCCTACACTGCGCGTGGCCCGACACGCACTTGCCCAATTATTTATTAGTGTATATTATTCTTTTTTAGTAATAAAACAATCTGTTTACCATTAAAGAGCGAATTTGCAATCGCTCCACAAGGCGCAACAGGCTTGCCATCCAAATAGGCAAACGGCATGCAGTCTGACGAAGGAGTCGACGAAAGCCTGCCCAGGAGTTGGTTGTCATCCCTGTGCAATAATTCACATTGTTACAAATGCATCATGAGAAAAATAATGCATTAGGGGGAATATGCTATTACTAAATTGATAAAAGTGCTTTTGTACATACACAATCGCTTTTGCAAGTAAAGCGACGCCGGGCGTGGTCCGCACTTGGATGGGTGACCACAAGCAGCACAAAAAATTCTCGAGCTCCTCTGTGCTTCGGAAGGCACGTAAAAGCCGTTGGTCCCGGCTGTCATCATTTATTTATCTATTTAACTTTATTACAAATGTAATAGGCGGACTTAAAGCCATGGGCTTTATCTACCAGTCAACCCACTGGTGATGCAGAGAAAAAGAAGTCTTGATCATCATCATTGTATGGCAGTTGTCAAGCTATGTCAGATGCCTTTAGCCAGCCTGAAAAATCTGACACCAGTGTTGTATATTGTATTATATATTGTACTAAGGAATTCTTTAATTCAATATTTATGCAAAGTAATGCATAAGGGGTTAAGCAATGACAAAATTTTCATAGCTGCTTCTATACCTACACATAAGAAATTCTACAATTCAATCTCAATTTATAAATTAAAATTAATTTTTAAACTCTGGTAAGCTGAAGGTTGACTTGTATGAAAGGCCACAAATTATTTTTCATATTTCGATACATGTTCCTTAGGGAAAGTTGTTTAGTATCATGGACAGAATTCACCCTTAAAATAGTTTCAGTATATTTTGCACGACTTTTATTATTATTATAGCCTTATTTTCCAGACTAGTGCTCTCGCTATTCTATTATATCGGTTTTCCTCTTTTTCTGTAGGTCTGATTGCCCTTTGGCAAAGGCCTCCTGCAGCCTCTTCACTCTTTTGCTAGACTTTATATAATTATTTATTTTGGTAAAATTAACTAATTTTAAATACATCGATTAAAGAGAAACTCACCTTGATTTGACATATCTACGATGATTTTGGTAGTAGTTGCTGAGGCCGTAGTAGAAGAAGACATTGCTCTTAAAATCATCCTCCAATGTGAAATTCAGTTTGCAAGTGCATGGTTGCATGAATTCCTGTTTTATATATTCTGCACATGATAATTGCTCACCCTCCTTAGTGCAGTAGGTGTAGTCTATTACTATCTCTTTAACCTGAACAATAAGACAATATGTATTTTTACACGGTGATTTTTGAGTGGTTTTGAAGCCGAAGGCCACTACATACGCATCGCCACTTCATAGGCATCGTTAGTAAGACCTAATTAGCTAGTCAAAATAAAAAATTCAGAAACAAAAAATGTTGTCTAAAACTTGAAAGTAAAATTGTGAGATCAATTAGACATACACCGCCCGCCGGCCGGCCGGGGTCATCGACATTAGGCCGGCGTATAACTACGTGGTCTCGATCGAAAATCATATACGCAACTTTTTTATCTTATGTCATACTGAAAATTGGATTACGTATATGGATACCTAGAGGAATTTATATAGTATACGACTTTTTTTTTTCCAAAACCAATGAAAATAGTATGTGATTTAATTTTTTTAAATAAACATTGGAATTACTTTGTTAAGGCTTACTCCCAATCGCATCTTCAGCTGTGAAGAGCACAGCACTGCACTTGCACTTTTCCACTTTTTTTCTCTAAATATAATATGCATGACAATGGTCTATTGTACATCTGGTTTATATATTTAAATGTTATTTTTATGTATTTTGGGGTAATTAAGTTTTAATTTACTTACTTACAATTTGGCTATAGTTTTACGACCGGCTGCCTACCTGGTGTCAGCCTCTTTGGGTTATTTGTTGGACACTTGTATTCTATGTTATACCCCTTTAAATGTCGGACGCCCGGAGCGGGCGTCTGATGTATTGTTTTACTATTGTGTCTGCTATGACGACGTTTGAAGGGATATGGCGGCAAACGAACAAGCGGGTCACCTGATGGTAAGTGATCACCGCTGTCCATGGCCACTGCAACACCAGGGTGTAATAAGAGCGTTGCCGGCCTTTTAGGAAGATATAGACTCTTTTTTTAAAGTTTCAATGACACATATTCTGCAGAGTTAGCAAGCATCTATTGGCTAGGCTGAACCAGATGGATCATTTGCCTGTTTGGGTTAGTTGTAAAAAAAACTAATATATGTACACTTAACAACCGAGATTCATAGTTATTTGCAAAAAATATAAAACCCCTTACCTCGTCTGAGAAGTACAGCAATCCAATACCAACAGGAATAAAGGCAATCCCAATTACAAAGAATGTTGGCAAAACTGTCCCTGCAGTCAATATGGGCTGCCATGCTGGTAGTCGCTGCTGTTTAAATGCCGAATCTATAAAAAAAATACCGCATTACACATTTTCAGAGTAAATTAATCGATACGACAAGGTCGAGGATTCAAGGGTGTGTCATTATTACTTACCAGCAGGGCGCTTAGATTTTGTATTGTGATCCGATGTTTCACTAGAAGTGGCCATTTTATAGTGGCATTAGCTCACAAATTAATTAATTAGTCAATAAATTTGAGGTGAAAGACAAATGGAACAATTGTAATTTATAAAAGTTTCGCGTTAGTTAATGAGTGACTTCGTGACAGCCTATCTGCTGTCCTGCTGTCAGTCTGCTGTCAACTGTAATAATTGTATATTTATGTCATGTCAACTGCTGCCCTGTCACTGCTGTCCCTACCAGTGTTGCCAGCTCACATATCAAAAAAAGGTAGGAAGATTTGTTAAAAAAGGCCGATTTTTGGCACCAGCCGCACGAGTGGCACGAGTCTAGAGATGGGCATCTACCCGGGTATTTACCCACGCTTGGGTATTTACCCGATATGCACCGGGTATATACCCGTATCTACCCGTTTGGGTGGGTAGATTGGAATATATATTTAAAAATTTGTGTGAGTCAACTATTTATGTGTAGAAATGTACAAAAAGGTTATGTTATGTATAAAACAATGAATATCTCTAAAAGAAAAAATATCAAAGATTAAAATCACTGATGCTTTCCATATTAAATATACAGATGCCATCTTATTAGTTATCTGATTACTTATTTTAACATATAATTAGGTCTACTTACGTTTGCCAGCAAAAAATGTAAACATAGACCTAACAATTTGTATGTTTCCATACAACGGGTAGATACGGGTAAATACCCGGCATACTATTTTGTAGGAAATGTTATAACAAGTTGATGGGGGATCGAAGAACTCATCTATACGAATATCTTTTGTTCCGAGACCAACCCCGAAATCAGTAGTTTTGGCTCTTGGATAAGTAGTCAAAGATACCTAATCTCTATACATGTTTGAGGGTGCTCGTATATTGACATCGCATTTGATAGTTAATAGATTCAGGTGTTACTTTGCGGAAGTCAAAGTTACATACTATGTGATTTGAATTATTTTGTGTGATTCCGCCACCAGTTAGTTCATGCAAACTATTGCCGGCCGGCGCCCACCCACTACTGTTAGTCCCAGCATACCTGCCACCAGCAGCCCGTGTGCACCCGCCACCAACAGTCAATGCATGACCCCTCCCATGCTGCTGCATCCGCTGTGGCTGCAGCAACATCGGACGTCGTATACGCGACACGTGTTTCGCCTCTTCACAAGGCATCCTCAGGCACCAAACAAGTTGTTGATCGTTCGGCGGTCAAACGTCGAATGATAAAAATTCACCGTATTGCCATCCCTTTATACTATTAGAGAAGAGGGAGGTGGTGGGGGAGCGGTAACTCCGCGCATATAATTGCATTTGATGTCTGATTGCTCATTTTAACATCTTATTAGGTCTACTTACGTTTAACAGCAAAAAGTGTAAGTTTAGACCTGTTAATTTGTATGTTTCCATACAACGGGTAGATACGGGTAAATACCCGGCATACTATTTTGTGGGAAATGTTATGACAAGTTGATGGGAGATCGAAGAATTCGTCTAAACGAATATCTTTTGTTCCGAGACCAACCCCGAAATCAGTAGTTTTGGCTCTTAAATTAGCAGTCAAAGATACCTAATCTCTATACATGTATGAGGGTGCTCGTATATTGACATCGCATTTGATGTCTGATTGCTCATTTTAACATCTTATTAGGTCTACTTACGTTTGCCAGCAAAAAGTGTAAGTTTAGACATGTTAATTTGTATGTTTCCATACAACGGGTAGATACGGGTAAATACCCGGCATACTATTTTGTGGGAAATGTTATGACAAGTTGATGGGGGATCGAAGAACTCGTCTAAACGAATATCTTTTGTTCCGAGACCAACCCCGAAATCAGTAGTTTTGGCTCTTAAATTAGCAGTCAAAGATACCTAATCTCTATACATGTATGAGGGTGCTCGTATATTGACATCGCATTTGACGTCTGATTGCACATTTTAACATCTAGTTAGGTCTACAAATATTTGCCAGAAAAAAATATAAAGTTAGACCTGTCAATTTGTATGTTCCCATACAACGGGTAGATACGGGTAAAAACCCGGCATACTATTTTGTGGGAAATGTTATGACAAGTTGATGGGGGATCGAAGAACTCGTCTAAACGAATATCTTTTGTTCCGAGACCAACCCCGAAATCAGTAGTTTTAGCTCTTAAATTAGCAGTCAAAGATACCTAATCTCTATACATGTATGAGGGTGCTCTTATATTGACATCGCATTTGATGTCTGATTGCACATTTTAACATCTCGTTAGGTCTTAAAATATTTGCCAGCAAAAAATATAAAGTTAGACCTGTCAATTTGTATGTTCCCATACAACGGGTAGATACGGGTAAATACCCGGCATACTATTTTGTGGGAAATGTTATGACAAGTTGATGGGGGATCGAAGAACTCGTCTAAACGAATATCTTTTGTTCCAAGACCAACCCCGAAATCAGTAGTTTTAGCTCTTAAATTAGCAGTCAAAGATACCTAATCTCTATACATGTATGAGGGTGCTCGTATATTGACATCGCATTTGATGTCTGATTGCACATTTTAACATCTCGTTAGGTCTTAAAATATTTTCCAGCAAAAAATATAAAGTTAGACCTGTCAATTTGTATGTTCCCATACAACGGGTAGATACGGGTAAATACCCGGCATACTATTTTGTGGGAAATGTTATGACAAGTTGATGGGGGATCGAAGAACTCGTCTAAACGAATATCTTTTGTTCCGAGACCAACCCCGAAATCAGTAGTTTTAGCTCTTAAATTAGCAGTCAAAGATACCTAATCTCTATACATGTATGAGGGTGCTCGTATATTGACATCGCATTTGATGTCTGATTGCACATTTTAACATCTAGTTAGGTCTACAAATATTTGCCAGCAAAAAATATAAAGTTAGACCTGTCAATTTGTATGTTCCCATACAACGGGTAGATACGGGTAAATACCCGGCATACTATTTTGTGGGAAATGTTATGACAAGTTGATGGGGGATCGAAGAACTCGTCTAAACGAATATCTTTTGTTCCGAGACCAACCCCGAAATCAGTAGTTTTAGCTCTTAAATTAGCAGTCAAAGATACCTAATCTCTATACATGTATGAGGGTGCTCGTATATTGACATCGCATTTGATGTCTGATTGCACATTTTAACATCTAGTTAGGTCTACAAATATTTGCCAGCAAAAAATATAAAGTTAGACCTGTCAATTTGTATGTTCCCATACAACGGGTAGATACGGGTAAATACCCGGCATACTATTTTGTGGGAAATGTTATGACAAGTTGATGGGGGATCGAAGAACTCGTCTAAACGAATATCTTTTGTTCCGAGACCCACCCCGAAATCAGTAGTTTTAGCTCTTAAATTAGCAGTCAAAGATACCTAATCTCTATACATGTATGAGGGTGCTCGTATATTGACATCGCATTTGATGTCTGATTGCACATTTTAACATCTTATTAGGTCTACTTACGTTTGCCAGCAAAAAGTGTAAGTTTAGACATGTTAATTTGTATGTTTCCATACAACGGGTAGATACGGGTAAATACCAGGCATACTATTTTGTGGGAAATGTTATGATAAGTTGATGGGGGATCGAAGAACTCGTCTAAACGAATATCTTTTGTTCCGAGACCAACCCCGAAATCAGTAGTTTTGGCTCTTAAATTAGCAGTCAAAGATACCTAATCTCTTTACATGTATGAGGGTGCTCGTATATTGACATCGCATTTGATGTCTGATTGCTCATTTTAACATCTTATTAGGTCTACTTACGTTTGCCAGCAAAAAGTGTAAGTTTAGACATGTTAATTTGTATGTTTCCATACAACGGGTAGATACGGGTAAATACCCGGCATACTATTTTGTGGGAAATGTTATGACAAGTTGATGGGGGATCGAAGAACTCGTCTAAACGAATATCTTTTGTTCCGAGACCAACCCCGAAATCAATAGTTTTGGCCCTTAAATTAGCAGTCAAAGATACCTAATCTCTATACATGTTTGAGGGTGCTCGTATATTGACATCGCATTTGATGTCTGATTGCACATTTTAACATCTAGTTAGGTCTACAAATATTTGCCAGCAAAAAATATAAAGTTAGACCTGTCAATTTGTATGTTCCCATACAACGGGTATATACGGGTAAATACCCGGCATACTATTTTGTGGGAAATGTTATGACAAGTTGATGGGGGATCGAAGAACTCGTCTAAACGAATATCTTTTGTTCCGAGACCAACCCCGAAATCAGTAGTTTTGGCTCTTAAATTAGCAGTCAAAGATACCTAATCTCTATACATGTTTGAGGGTGCTCGTATATTGACATCGCATTTGATGTCTGATTGCACATTTTAACATCTCATTAGGTCTTAAAATATTTGACAGCAAAAAATATAAAGTTAGACCTGTCAATTTGTATGTTCCCATACAACGGGTATATACGGGTAAATACCCGGCATACTATTTTGTGGGAAATGTTATGACAAGTTGATGGGGGATCGAAGAACTCGTCTAAACGAATATCTTTTGTTCCGAGACCAACCCCGAAATCAGTCGTTTTGGCTCTTAAATTAGCAGTCAAAGATACCTAATCTCTATACATGTATGAAGGTGCTCGTATATTGACATCGCATTTGATGTCTGATTGCACATTTTAACATCTAGTTAGGTCTACTTACGTTTGCCAGCAAAAAGTGTAATCTTAGACCTGTTAATTTGTATGTTTCCATACAACGGGTAGATACGGGTAACTACCCGGCATACTATTTTGTGGGAAATGTTATGACAAGTTGATGGGGGATCGAAGAACTTGTCTAAACGAATATCTTTTGTTCCGAGACCAACCCCGAAATCAGTAGTTTTGGCTCTTAAATTAGCAGTCAAAGATACCTAATCTCTATACATGTATGAGGGTGCTCGTATATTGACATCGCATTTGATGTCTGATTGCACATTTTAACATCTAGTTAGGTCTACAAATATTTGCCAGCAAAAAATATAAAGTTAGACCTGTCAATTTGTATGTTTCCATACAACGGGTAGATACGGGTAAATACCCGGCATACTATTTTGTGGGAAAGGTTATGACAAGTTGATGGGGGATCGAAGAACTCGTCTAAATGAATATCTTTTGTTCCGAGACCCTCCCCGAAATCAGTAGTTTTGGCTCTTAAATTAGCTGTCAAAGATACCTAATCTCTATACATGTATGAGGATGCTTGTATATTGACATCGCATTCGATGTCTGATTGCACATTTTAACATCTAGTTAGGTCTACAATTATTTGCCAGCAAAAAATATAAAGTAAGACCTGTCAATTTGTATGTTCCCATACAACGGGTAGATACGGGTAAATACCCGGCATACTATTTTGTGGGAAATGTTATGACAAGTTGATGGGGGATCGAAGAACTCGTCTTAACGAATATCTTTTGTTCCGAGACCAAACCCGAAATCAGTAGTTTTAGCTCTTAAATTAGCAGTCAAAGATACCTAATCTCTATACATGTATGAGGGTGCTCGTATATTGACATCGCATTTGATGTCTGATTGCACATTTTAACATCTCGTTAGGTCTTAAAATATTTGCCAGCAAAAAATATAAAGTTAGACCTGTCAATTTGTATGTTCCCATACAACGGGTAGATACGGGTAAATACCCGGCATACTATTTTGTGGGAAATGTTATGACAAGTTGATGGGGGATCGAAGAACTCGTCTAAACGAATATCTTTTGTTCCGAGACCAACCCCGAAATCAGTAGTTTTGGCTCTTAAATTAGCAGTCAAAGATACCTAATCTCTATACATGTTTGAGGGTGCTCGTATATTGACATCGCATTTGATGTCTGATTGCACATTTTAACATCTAGTTAGGTCTACAAATATTTGCCAGCAAAAAATATAAAGTTAGACCTGTCAATTTGTATGTTCCCATACAACGGGTAGATACGGGTAAATACCCGGCATACTATTTTGTGGGAAATGTTATGACAAGTTGATGGGGGATTGAAGAACTCGTCTATACGAATATCTTTTGTTCTGAGACCAACCCCGAAATCAGTAGTTTTGGCTCTTAAATTAGCAGTCAAAGATACCTTATCTCTATACATGTTTGAGGGTGCTCGTATATTGACATCGCATTTGATGTCTGATTGCACATTTTAACATCTAGTTAGGTCTTCAAATATTTGCCAGCAAAAAATATAAAGTTAGACCTGTCAATTTGTATGTTCCCATACAACGGGTAGATACGGGTAAATACCCGGCATACTATTTTGTGGGAAATGTTATGACAAGTTGATGGGGGATCGAAGAACTCGTCTAAACGAATATCTTTTGTTCCGAGACCAACCCCGAAATCAGTAGTTTTGGCTCTTAAATTAGCAGTCAAAGATACCTAATCTCTATACATGTATGAGGGTGCTCGTATATTGACATCGCATTTGATGTCTGATTGCACATTTTAACATCTAGTTAGGTCTACAAATATTTGCCAGCAAAAAATATAAAGTTAGACCTGTAAATTTGTATGTTCCCATACAACGGGTAGATACGAGTAAATACCCGCATACTATTTTGTGGGAAATGTTATGACAAGTTGATGGGGGATCGAAGAACTCGTCTAAACGAATATCTTTTGTTTCGAGACCAACCCCGAAATCAGTAGTTTAGGCTCTTGGATGAGCAGTCAAAGATACCTACTCTCTATACATGTATGAGGGTGCCCATATATTAACATCGCATTTTATATCTTCTTACTCATTTAACCACTTGAAGTATGTCTTTGCGCACCTCCCAACAAAAAAATTATAATAAATCAAAAAAGCCTATTATCAAAGTATGATTAGTATGGTGGTTTCATATACTTTAATGTCAAATTTGACGTCAACCTGCATTTTAAGCATATTACAGCGCTTCCACACACTTTCCGACACGAATTGCGAAGTAATTACTCATAAAATTCAATCTACCCACCAAATGGGTAGATACGGGTATATACCGGGTATTTACCCAATCTACCGGGTATATTCCCAAATGGGTAGATTGGGTATTTACCCGCCGCCCATCTCTAGGCACGACTTGTCTTGATTCTTGCTTGACCCTTCATACATGCATGTCACATCATGTATAAAGGGCGCTTGAGAATAAAGGCGGGTCTCCTGCGCCAGAATTTTCGAAACATTACACAAAAAACATGAAACAAAAACAAAACAAAAATATTATTTTTTATACACAAACCGTCCTGCAAATAATTTCTGTTTTGAATGAAACATTTCTTTATGGTTGACTTCATCATGAGGTGCTACTTTTCAAACGCGGAGTCACTAAACGAACGGTTTTTTGTATGGAAAAACCATTCGTTTAGATGACTCCGCGTTTCAAAAATGACACTTAAGATACCTAATAATATTAATTTCTGATTACTGTTATCGTCATTTCTGCCAGACGAAGAACTAGAAGATGAGTTCTGCGTTTTACCAATTGCAGATAATAGAGATAGGCTCCAAAGGACTCGTACCCAAAACCATAAAATAATTAAAAAAGAAACCCTTCCCCTCTCGCCCCGCGCAGCGCATGTTTTCCATCTGCTTTGGAAAGCAGAAACATGTATAAGCCATAGACAATTGTGTATAGCCACGCCCCTTTGTTTGCATGTTTTTGTGTAATGTTTCGAAAATTTAGGTGCAGGAGACCCGCCTTAATACTAACATGAATGAGGGGTTTTCAAAGTGACATTTAAAAAAATATATAGTAACTATTTTTCTCACCAGATGGCGTTGATGCCTTGGTCAAGTCTCAAATAGTGATGAATCGTAACGTAACGGGTTTTGCAGGAAACGGAACGGACTGGTTTCATCTGGCAAAGGAACTGGATTGAGAACCAGTTTCACGAAAATCGGTTTTCTCCATTCTTTAAATAAGATTTAAAATTGCTAAAACATAACGAAAGAAACGCGTTTGTAGGAGAAAAAAACGAATAAACGGACGGAACGGAAGGAATTTTCGTTCATGTTTTGGATATCGGATATCGTTTCATTATTCGTTTCTTCGTTTCACCCGGTGTGGTCGTCCGTTCTCAGTATAACTAAATGTATGAATCGAAAAACCGTTTATCTCGTAGAAACCAGTTTCAAAAAGCGTTTCATGAAAAAACGCCTAGTACTAGTGGTCAAAAAAGCTGTGCTTGTAAAATGTAAGCAATTTGCATTCTACTAAGAATAAACCCTTAATTCAGTAACTATATGAGAGAATTCTTGTGAAAAGTTAATCCAGACTTGATATTATGTCACTTGTATCCACTGTGATTTCGTCTTAAGGAAAACGATGAGTGTCAATATTTTGACAGTTTTTCACAATACATGGGCTAACAATGATTAAAATAGTATATTTTTTTAATTAACGTAGTATATTTTTTTTTGTTACAATATTAATTAACAAATATTAAAAATTAAACAGTACAGAGTTATGTTTATCTTACCTACATAGATACCTAGAGAGGGAGTAGACATGGGCGTTGAATGAACGAACGGTTTATTTCAACCGTTAACTGGCATGAAGTGCATGAACTATTAGACTAGTTTACCGTCGAATGATAAACCAGTTCACTCGTGAACGCCTTTTTCCGCGACTATCTAACATGTTTGTTCGAGACTAGTCGTGTCGTGATCGTGACACTTCGTCGCTTCGCTACGCCAACGGAAGCTAGAAATCTGTTCACTTCATTCATACTTTAATATTTGCCGATATGTATGACACTGTCGCGTGCATGCGCGAAATCCATGCACTGAGTAGGCGCAGTTCAATTCTATTGTCATACGCATAGATTGTATTTTTATTTGTTTATAAACCGGTTATTAGACTTGATTTACGTTATTTTTGAGGTGTCGTTTGACTCTAGTCTAGTTCACGCCACGACATTGACGTTGTCGTTGAATCGTGCAATAAAAGTTAAGTTTACGTTGTCATAGTTCGTCAATATGGTTCCTAACCTAACTAGTCGAAAATTAGACTTTTTTATGAACTAGTTTAAAGTTGACGGAAAACGGTCTCGTTTCTTCGACGACAAAACCGTTGACGACCCACCCCTATAGAGAGTGACAGGACATTCAATATTGCCATCTATGACATTGACACATGCCTTTTTCATCAACGCCATCTTTAACAAGCTGAGACTTCTTTTTTTTTATTTCTATTCTGAAGGCGGGTCTTCTGCACCTAAATTTACGAAACATTAAGGCGGGTCTCCTGCACCAAAATATCCAAAACATTACACAAAAACACGCAAACAAAGGGGCGTGGCCATACACAATTGTCTATGGCATACACATGTTTCTGCTTTCGAAAGCAGATGGAAAACATGCCCTGCGCGGGGACGAGAGGGGAAGGATTTCTTTTTTAATTATTTTACGGTTTTGGTTAAGAGTCCTTTGGAGCCTACCTCTATTATCTGCAATTGGTAAAACGCAGAACACATCTTCTAGTTCTTCGTCAGGCAGAAATGATGATAACAGTAATCAGAAATAAATATTATTAGGTACCTTAAGTGTCATTTTTGAAACGCGGAGTCACCTAAACGAATGGTTTTTCCGTACAAAAAACCGTTCGTTTAGTTACTCCGCGTTTGAAAAGTAGCACCTCATGATGAAGTCAACCATAAAGAAATGTTTCATTCAAAACAGAAATTATTTGCAGGAGACGGTTTGTGTATGAAAAATAATATTTTTGTTTTGTTTTTGTTTCATGTTTTTTGTGTAATGTTTCGAGATTTCTGGCGCAGGAGACCCGGCTTTACACAAAAACATGCAAACAAAGGGGCGTGGCTATACACAATTCTCTATGGTATACACATGTTTCTGCTTTCCAAAGCAGATGGAAAACATGCGCTGCGCGGGGCGAGAGGGGAAGGGTTTCTTTTTTAATTATTTTATGGTTTTGGGTACGAGTCCTTTGGAGCCTATTTCTATTATCTGCAATAGGTAAAACGCAGAACACATCTTCTAGTTCTTCGTCTGGCAAAAATGATGATAACAGTAATCAGAAATAAATATTATTAGGTATCTTAAGTGTCATTTTTGAAACGCGGAGTCACCTAAATGAATGGTTTTTCCATACAAAAAACCGTTCGTTTAGTGACTCCGCGTTTGAAAAGTAGCACCTCATGATGAAGTCAACCATAAAGAAATGTTTCATTCAAAACAGAAATTATTTGCAGGAGACGGTTTGTGTATGAAAAATAATATTTTTGTTTCATGTTTTTTGTGTAATGTTTCGAAAATTCTGGCGCAGGAGACCCGCCTTGAAAAGTCCTCATTCGATTCGTATTTATAATTATTTTACGGCTCTGGATACAAGGCCGAGTGTAAGCAATTCTTAAGGCTCTCCTGCACTTAAATTTTCGAAACATTACACAAAAACATGCAAACAAAGGGGCGTGGCGTGGCTATACACAATTGTCTATGGCATACACATGTTTCTGCTTTCCAAAGCAGATGGAAAACATGCGCTGCGCGGGGCGAGAGGAGAAGGGTTTCTTTTTTAATTATTTTATGGTTTTGGGTACGAGTTCTTTGGAGCCTATCTCTATAATCTGCAATTGGTAAAACGCAGAACACATCTTCTAGTTCTTCGTCTGGCAAAAATGATGATAACAGTAATCAGAAATAAATATTATTAGGTATCTTAAGTGTCATTTTTGAAACGCGGAGTCACCTAAACGAATGGTTTTTCCATACAAAAAACCGTTCGTTTAGTGACTCCGCGTTTGAAAAGTAGCACCTCATGATGAAGTCAACCATAAAGAAATGTTTCATTCAAAACAGAAATTATTTGCAGGAGACGGTTTGTGTATGAAAAATAATATTTTTGTTTTGTTTTTGTTTCATGTTTTTTGTGTAATGTTTCGTAAATTCTGGTGCAGGAGACCCGCCTTTATGGCGACATGCATTTTCTAAAATGAGTGGCTTGATGTTTAATTTTATACTTTAAGGGAACTCACACTTGTTCGAATTGAACGGATCGAACGAGTCGAACGAAACGAATTTTAGAATTCTTTAAATGAAATTATTTGAAACCTCGCACAATAATTTCAAAAACGCTGATAATCGGTCTCTTTCAGTTGAATAGGCAACACAGGTCAACAAACAACGGATGAGATCAATGTCACTGTCAGTTTTAATTTTTTTTGCATTTTCATAATGTTGGTATATTCGACATCTTTGGGTAAACGGGTACCTAGGTAGGAAATATATAGATGTACATATTAAAAAGAATCAGATTGTCACTGTCACTGTCATTGTCAAATATGTTTGTCTATGGCTATGGTAGTGATGGTAGCTTGTTAAAGCGGAGAGGTATTTTTCTTCGTTCATTTGTAATACATAAATAAAAAGAATTAAAATAGTTATCAAAAATTATTTACGTTGTTATTATAAAGTTTATACGTTTTTAGTTTCGAACCACAACTTTTGTACAGGACATTTGTGTAAATCTTACATTGCATTATTGCTCGATTCGTCATCGTTAACGATACCTATTTTGTGTACCGGAGAGTGCTTGAGGATATAGAAAATGTCCAGCGAAACAGGCAAAAATGTAAGTACTTGTCGTATACCTATCCCGATAATGTGTAGTGTACAGATAGGTAGCAATAAAGTTATTTATAGTTTACAATTTTTCTGCATTCCAATGGCTAAGTAGATCTCGATACAGTTATCGGCGGATGTGTGTCAATGTTTGTGCATGCATGGAATAATTGACAAGTACCTACTTTCATTGAATCTTGCACTTTATCAAAGTTTATTAGTACATTTACTGGTGGGCTGGTTTTTAATGAAGATTAAGCTTTTTTCTAAGACAAGGACCAAGAGGACCCATATTGTGTTTGTGTTTAAATTTTGTGCACTAATTCATATAATTTCCTTACAATCTTAATTAAATAGGGTCTTACCCAATGAAATTGCTATTTCATAGTATGGAGCTAGTACACAGTACAATATATCAGCAATTTCATAGGTACAGACCTATTATTTTCATATATGTTTGCTCATATAAATATGTATTTTGTACTTATATAATATACTTCAGAAAAACCAATTGTATACTAATATACTATAGGTAGACTGAAAAAACAGAGTACATGACTGTTTTTACCTTATGTAAGTTGTAGTTATATCATAAGACCAACCACAAATCGAGCATATTTCTGTGTGATTGATTATGCATTTTGCTTAACAAATCATACATGGTCTATAGGTGTTATGCATGTAGTGTTCACTTCACAAATCCAGCTGTTAGTATATTTATGTTCAGTAATGTAATAAAATATTAAATATGGCAGTATTAGACTAATGATTTATGAGTATTATGTTGAGAGATCTGTCAGGATTGTAGCAAGTACAGGTCTATATTCCCTACCTTCCCCTGTGTGAAACAGGTGTGATAATGATAATATACACGCTGACTTTTCATTGGTTTTGAAAAAAAAAAGTCGTATAGTAAATAAATTACTCTAACCATATATGAAATCCAAATTTCTGTTATAATGTAATTCTCTGTCATAAGATAAAAAAGTTGCATAAATGATTTTCGATCGAGACCACATAGTTATACCTGCCAAAACAGCTGCGTGATGTCGATGACCCTTGCCGGCCGGCGGGCGGTGTATGGCGGCGGTACTACTAATTTATCTCACAATTTTACTTTCGAGTTTTAGTCAACATTTTTTGTTTCAGAATTTTCATTTTGACTAGCTAATTAGGCCTTACTAACGATCCTTACGCAGAGGCCTTCGGTTTCAAAACCAATGAAAAATCACTATGTATATGTATGATAATATTATTAAAATTAGTTACTCACTTAAAAGAGTCGGCTACTGCCTACATGTTTTGACCTCATCTGGAGGTCTTCATTAGGGTGAATATGACTAAACGCCTGTACACCACACTGGCTTGCGACACAATCAATGTATGTCTTTTTTTATTGCCCTTTTTTCAGACTAGTGTCCTCCCAATACTATTATATCAGTTTTCCTCTTCTTCTGCAGGTCTGATTGCCCTTCAGTAAAGGTCTCCTCCAGCCTCTTCCATTTCTTTCTATCTCGTGCCACTCTGTGCCAAGTCTTTCCTGCCACCTTTCTTATGTCATTGTCCCATCTCGTCTGTGGTCTCCCTCTCTTTCTATGTCCTTCTCTTGGATATCGAATCGGAAACAATTTTACACCACTTAGCTTTCCCTCTTACTACATGACTCAATGAATGTATGATGTTAAATACTAGATGTTAATGGCAATCCACACCATCACTGTTCTTTCCACCTACAATGACACCAACAAAAGCTTATCTCTAAAATGTATAAGAAATGGTTAGGATTACATTCTAAAACAACAAAAAAGGAATTGGAGAAGAAGTAAGAAGTAGAGGGAGACCTTTGCCCAGCAGTGGGGTAAATAATAAATACTAATATCTATTAAAATCATGCTCTGAAGGTAGGGGTGTATGAGGTGCGTATAGGTATACATACTAATTCTAGCTTGTATAAATAAATGTAAAAAAATTGGAATTATTTTGACAAACTTGTTTAAATGACAAAACAGCTGAGATATGCTTATCATAAAGAATGTTTTTGGTAATACTTAATTATCTTAAAAGTGTCTTAGTAATTAGGCATATCAGCTGCAAGTTGCTCATAAATTATTAGATAAATAAATAAACAATTATGCAACAAATGCTTTTATTTTGTTTGCATATTTGTGTAATGATAAGGGGTGGGCTTTGCCTAGCAGTGGGACAATACACCTTATTTATTTAATTTTTTTACTAGCATATTGTCTTAATGTTGGGCAAAGATGGTCTTTGTAATCCTTGGGTGACCATTGACATGCATATTGTATTTGGAGACGAAGCAGCACACCTGAAAATGCAACTGGGAATGCGCTAAGATGAAGAAGATCTTTGTAATGAATATGGTAAATGCTTCCTATATCTTCTGTTATTCCTATAAAAAATGGACATTATATACATGTATGATTAGGGTTGAGCTACATCTGTCAGCACGGAACATCACTTTCCTATGCTGCTGTCTTTTTCTACCACTCATAACCGTCATTAGCTACAGTGGTAAAGGGCGACGGAACGCCACAAAACTCGCTATGCTCGTTCCATCACTCTTTCGCTCTAGCAAATGATGGTTCTGAATGACAAAAAAGGATAGCCGCATTCATCTCTTCTTCTGTTCCATGCTGACAGATTACAAAATAATGTCCGCCACATGTAGATATGTCTGTTTATAATCTCTGAAACTTGTCCCATTTTGATGCAATTTTCACTAACATGTACAATGTAGACTATTTGTTTGGAAAGGCTTGCATGCATAGTACATACTCCTGTATATGTGGAGGCCACTAGTACTTATTTTTGTTAAACCATGCTCAAAACTTTACTAGACTATTTGCTCTGCATATTAACTGTTCACTGAGTCCGTTAGTTTTAAATATTTTTATTTCATATAGGTATGAAGTAAATTGAGACAAATATTTTCAATGAATGAAAACTCTTTATTACACCAATACAAAACTAAAAAAAAAAAAACAGTAAAGATAGTTTTACAAAAAATACATTAGGGCGATTAAAAATTACAATGGGCGGTCTTATCGTTTAGAGCGATCTTTTCCAGATAACCGATGGATAAAGATGAATCAGAAAATTAAGACGCAAGTTCAGCTAAATCTTAATTTACTTTCTTATAGTTCTCAAACCTGGAGACGCCTGGCTATGTGGGTTTTGCCAACCTGCCCAATCAGGTACATCGAAAGTCTGTGAAGAAGGGATTCGAGTTCACGCTCATGGTGGTTGGAGAGAGCGGGCTTGGGAAGTCCACTCTAGTCAACTCTCTGTTCCTCACGGATCTCTACCCTGAGCGAGTCATTCCGGATGCTACTGGTAAGTACAGTCTAAAGATAGATTTACCTTTTTTGTATCATTTTCTTGTTTACATCGTAAAAGAGGAATCTAGATATCATTGTACAATCGTCATGAATTGTCTCTATAGTGTTACCACCCTTATTTTGATTGCTTTTTTACTAACGTGTCTACCATTATGCAAAACTGGGCTTTCAGTTGTCAGTGACGTAATGAGTAGTGATGTGCCGTTCCCGGGAACGTTCCCACATTCCCCAGATTTCCAAAATAATTCCCGGGAACGTTCCCAAAAAATGGAAATGTCTGCGAAAGTTATAATTTTATTTATCAGACAATTTTTTTATCAATGCAAATGTATTAAACTTAAGTAAAAGTATTTCTTAATATAGTCATAATTTAAATATTTCCAATAATCCATAACATTTCCAAAAAATGTGGGAACGTTCCTTGGGAACATTCCCAAATTTCTAGGGAACGTTCCCTAATTTATAGGGAACGTTCCCTTGTTGCCGGGAACGTTTTCTTGATGCCGGGAACGAGACCCGTTTCCATAGGATATACATCTTATTAATCGAGAAAAAAAAACATTTTTATTGTTTCATGGTCATTAATATGTTATACAATTATTTAAAAATATGAAATTGGCCCTTTGAACGTGCCGACTTTCTTGGTAAAGGTTAAAAATTCCCCTGAAATTGGGAATGTTCCCGGGAACATTCCCGTAAACGGGAATGAGGAACGTTCCCCGGAAACGGAAATTTGGGAACGGCACATCACTAGTAATGAGTAAACTACTATTAGGCGAGTCTATAACATTTGTTGAGATTAAGGCAACGGTCCTGGCATATTACAAAATACTTACTAGTAAAATTATGTTACATTTAATTTAATTTAATTATATCTTTCATGGTACCTACATACATAATAATATCGCCTTTCCCTCGCTCGGCTTTTACGATTCGCCTGAGAGGGTAAGCAGCTGGTACAAGGCTAAAATAAATACTGACAAATCAAACTGATTGAGCTACACAGTCTCCAAGTTAACTGCCTCCGTGGTGTAGTGGTTAGAGCGTTCGGCTCATACCCGGAGGTCGCGGGTTCGATTCCCGGCGGGGGCAACGACTTTCTGTTGTTGTCCTAGTTTGGTTAGGACATTGTAGGCTGATCACCTGATTGTCCGATAAGTAAAATGATCCGTGCTTCGGAGGGCACGTTAAGCCGTCGGTCCCGGTCACTGTCTTTGACATTGGTCGTTACCTAAAACCATGTCAGAGGCCTTTAAGGCGGTTTAAAAACTCTGACACTAGTGTTAGTCACTAACACACATGAGAAGAAGAAGAAGAAGAAGTCTCCAAGTTAGCTTAAACTTGTCTTTTGGGATAGTAACTCAACGATACTATATTTTATATTCCTATAATATATAATAATTACAAGTAATCCAAAACCCAGGACAATTTAAAAAGGGCCATTTTCCAATTAGCCCTGGCTAGGAATCGAACCCAGAACCTCCGAGCGATGAACTAAAACATGGATTGGTTTCGAATGTTCATTCATTCATTCCTACGCCTATTAGGCAGAGTATGTCGCACTTGTACCTGATAACACCATTGTATTACCATATTCTAAGGAATAAATGACATCTAATGTATGTAATGGGCAAAAATGCGAATCATGTTAACAGGCGATGCGGCTAGCAACCCATCACTGTATTGATTGCTTTTCCATCTTCTCGCCCACCATGACGCTAAAAGTGGCTTTTTGGTCTTGCGGCCCTGGGCTGTGCATAGAGCCGCAAGACCCAAAACGCTCTTTCTGCCCCATTAGGGATAAAGACGTGATAGTATGTATGTATGTAAATTACATATAATTATGTACGATACCCATGTACGAGTTATATTTGCAGAGAAAACAAACCAAACTGTGAAACTGGACGCGTCCACGGTTGAAATAGAGGAGCGTGGCGTAAAGCTTCGCCTCACGGTCGTCGACACCCCGGGCTATGGAGACGCTATCGACAACACCGACTGCTTCAGAGTAAGAACTGACAAACAAACATTAACTTTATTAGCTTCGTTATATAACTGTAATTTGTTTAGCAATGCAAATCACAATGAACGTCAAGATGGCGGGACCCCGCACGGTTTTACGAAAATCATGTGACTAGGATTTAGTACGATATTAGTGCTATTTTATACTTACATGTTAAATTCCTACACTCATATGATTACAAAATATTCAAAAAAGAAAGTGGTCCCGCTATTTTGATATCAGAATGGCGGGACCACTACTCAGTTATTAAAAAACAAATGGCGTGATCGTAAACCGAACTCACCAAATTATAATACGATATAGTACGACAAAGTTCCAATTGTTGTTATTCATTTAAAATAATAATTTCAATTCTTAAAAAAATATTATATTTTCTCAACAAAAAACTCCTAAAGAAAAAGTGAATTTTTAACATAAATACCTTAATATTGCTATTCAAATTTGTTTAGGCGTTAAACTTTAGGGCCGCCTTAAGTTTTAATATTTTATCCGCTTTATAAATACATTTTAATTTAATACAGTTATTTTAGCTACTTACAACTAAACTCACAGTTTTACAATAAATACAAATTATGACTATTTTTACAAGGGTGATTCTACGACATCTGAAGATTTTGTATCAGATTTAAAGGAAAGTGGGAATTCTATGATGACTTTAAAGGTAGAATCACTAAAAGCCAAACTTTTATAATTCCACACTGTCTAATGTACGTAGAAAAATGATTTGAGTCGTAATAAAGAATGTTTTTTGATTTTTGAAAATTTGATTTTGTTATTCTGTTTTGTTCATTGTGACATTTTTGACACTTTAATTAAAAAACATACTTTTATTACTATGTTTAGTGTATAATTCTCTAAATATCCTTTTATTAGATCAACCTACTATTACTTAAGTACTGCGTTTAATTTATTTATTACGCACACTTTATTTAGCACAACTATATTTTTTTATCCCTTCATTAACTTTGGTTTTTAGTTGATGGAAATAGTAAATTTTTAGAAGTAATAAACATTTTATAAAATAATATTATTAAAATAGGATTTTCTTAAAAAATAATAGCTACTTTTGTTCTGAGGTCAATCCTGTTAACTCAATATTTGACACAGCACCCGAACAAATGTTCTTACATCACGCCTACAAGTGCGACGTAAGTTACGTTACTCCTGTCCAGTCTTTCCAATGCGCTCCGAGACGTCGTCCCAGGAAATGTGACTGTGATGAACCTTCATATATTTCCAAAGCACAACGAAAAAAAAAATGCATCTTCTCCATTATATAAAAATACTAATTTGTATATATGGCATCGTGATGAATCCCATTAACAATTATTTTTTCAGAAAAAGTTTGTCCTTAATTTCAATACCTCTATGTGTATGCAAAATTTTAAGATCTTTTTAGAACTTTAAGCTTGAAGGCGTAACAAACAAATATACAAACTCACTTTGAAACTTTGCATAGACTTACCTAATATTAAAAGATATTATTTCACTTTCACAAAGGTTTTGCATTCGAATCACTTGCTTTTTAGGCATTTTAATTTTAAAACAAATGCAATTTAGATTAACCCTTCCTATGTAAAACTGTCACATAAACGCCTAAGTAAATTTTAAGAGCAGTATAATCGTACTTGGATTAAAATTTCACTTTTTCTTTAGGAGTTTTTTGTTGAGAAAATATAATGTTTTTTTAAGAATTGAAATTATTATTTTAAATGAATAACAACAATTGGAACTTTGTCGTACTATATCGTATTATAATTTGGTGAGTTCGGTTTACGATCACGCCATTTGTTTTTTTTATAACTGAGTAGTGGTCCCGCCATTCTGATATCAAAATAGCGGAACCACTTTCTTTTTTGAATATTTTGAAATCATATGAGTGTAGGAATTTAACATGTAAGTATAAAATAGCACTAATATCGTACTAAATTCTAGTCACATGATTTTTGTAAAACCGTGCGGGGTCCCGCCATCTTGACGTACATAAATCACACTGAGTGGATAGAGCTTTCTTATGGTTTACGGCTGTAAAAAAATGGCTTTAACAGACCTTGTATGTGTTAGTTTTCTTGAATAGTATCAAGTTTTTGCCGCTGTTGCATTAGCTGACATCATCAACATATAAGCCAAGGGAAGCCCACTGCTGAACATAGCCTTCTAAAACGATATATCAGTCGATATGGAGTCTATTATTATTTATCCCCTAAGCCGGCACTGGGAGGAATTCCTCCCGACTTCCATTTTTTAACTATTGTGTCTGGTATTGGCGCATCTCAATGAATTATCCTACAAAGAATTCGACCACAGCGACGAAGAGAAGAGCCTTAGCGTTTATTTGGTTTATTATTGTGTGCTTAAACATGTTTGTTTGTTTTCATGTGTGTAAGTGGCCAAGACTCAGATTTTACGAGTAGTCTGCCATACAATGATGACAGCCGGACCAACGGCTTTACGTGCCATCCACTTAACTTGTGAAAGCTCAAATAATGAGTGCTCCTTTTGGGCCAAAGAGCTCTTCAATTTCTTATCTAACCGAAAATATGAGAAAAGGCGAAAGTTTGTGAGTGTGTGTTACTTCATCGCGCGCAAACAGCTGGACCAAAAATTGAAAAAATTGTTATGCAGGAAGCTGAATTAACACGCAGCAGGCACGTGCTTTCCATAGAGACTCAAAGACATTGTCTACCTGGAGGTTCCCTAATATATGCGCATTTTTTTATTTAAAAATAAATTATAATAGGCCCGTAATTAAAATACTTTCAAATAAACGCGCGCTTTTCTGTCCATCGCGCCATATGCTGGCTACGTACTCGCTTACTTAGGGTAGGAATACGTATATATTTACGCAGTACTCTAGGCAGCTACCTAGAAGACAATTCTCTATAGTGTCTCGATTTACACACATTCACAGTGCACAGATAGGAATTTGCATCTGTAGTCTGATCGTCTACGTATTTCATCGACGCACACACACGCGAAATTTCCGCACACATAACCAATATCTAAGACAACGGCTGATGCATGCCATTTTTAAAACGCGTCAGTCATAAACAAAGCTAATTTTTGTATGGAAAAATCCATTAGGTTAGTGAAACGCTGATTTTCAAAAATGGTCCTTATCTTTAAGCTAGTTCTATCTCAATAATCAACGTTTTTTATCTCTTTTCACTTTTGACCAATAAGGAATGATATCGATTTCGAGTCTTTTCATTTGTTCCGTGATGCATTCCGTGATAAAATATAGAAAGTTATTGGTTCTCGCTTGTGTCACGCTACCAATTTAAATACGCGGGAGATGTTCGAGGATAAAATGAAATTGTAAACTTTTCTTGCGATATCAATGAAATTAGGAGAAAAACTTTATTACCGCTTTAAAACAACGCTTTCATGCAATGGAAAGTTTTTCATGTAAAAGTTGCGCGCCAGGTGTTTGATTGCTAACTTTTGAGGATAAAAGAGCAATAATCATAAATGGCCGATGCCAGCCTATTTTGGATTTCATTCAAACAAGCGGTAAGTTAAAAAGAACATTTAATAGTATAAAATAATATGACGCGTATAAGTGGCTCTCGGGATGTAAACACACTAATAGGGTCAGTTCAGTCAGATTTTTTTTTGTCCCACTGCTGGGCAAAGGCCCCACAATTAGTCTATCCTGCAATAATCGGTAATGCACGTCCCTGACACGCAGGCTACCTTTACCGCGAGTAACACCGCGGGGCGCCGCTAGTAACAACATAAATCTAATATTGCCATCCGAAGCACGGAGGCGCTCGAGATTATTTAGCAGAAGTAAATGACGTATAGAGGTAACGACAGAGTCCGAAAAGTATGATTGTAATTAGTCCGTTTGGGTCCCCTACTTGTTTTCAAAATTTGTTGATCCGATTTTTATAGTATCGAACACTGTATGCCGATAACTCAGTGGTGCGATGTTTTACTCTATCGATGCTCTATAGGCGCGATGTAACGTTCATGCGAAAAATTAAGTTCCGATACACCTTACAGCGATAGCTCTTTGCTTCGGTAATTTATTCGTTCGATAGCACCGTAGCCCGAAACGCCTACTGATGTGTCTGTCAAATAGGATATTGGAAAATGGAACACCTGATGCAGAACCATAATGGTCAGCTAAACTATAAGGAATATAAAACTGACGCCTTAGCAAAAGTTGTTCAGCCTCATGAGCATTTTCCGGAGTCATAAAGTCCACGCGAACGAAGTCGTAGGCTTCGGCTAGTTTATAATTTATAATAAGTTTCTTGGAAGTTGATGATTAAAAAAGCGGCCAAGTGCGAGTCGGACTCGCCCAAGGGTTCGTATTCGTAACATAATATAAGCCTGGGCAACATATAGGGTATAATTGATATTGGGACCCGTCCGTTTAGATTATCCAAAAATAATGGACGCGTATTTTGCAGTTTACCAAAAAAGTAAAAATTAACAAAGATACGAAGCGTTAAAGTTCCGGAGTGGGGGCTTGCGACGTCACACTTAAGTAAACTCACTTGAAATTTCAATGCGCTGTATCTTTGTCATTTTTGGTTTCACAGAGAAAAGAAAAAATATGTGTACAACATTTGTTCATAATCTAACCGATGGACCAAAAATATTTTTCCATTCGTCATGCCTATTAGTAAAATAAATAATTAATCTTTATTTTTTTAGTGTAGATTTTCTGTAAGTGTGAAGTGATGATGATTACTTAGATAATTATGGTGTGACTTTTGTCCTCAGTCCATAATCCAGTACATCGACGAGCAGTTCGAGCGGTTTCTGCGTGACGAGAGCGGCCTCAACCGTCGCAACATTGTAGACAACCGCATCCATTGCTGTTTCTACTTCATTTCGCCGTTCGGACATGGGTAAACTAAATTTTTAATTATTTCTTTCCTGTTATTTGGTACTGTAAATAAAAAAGAGATTAATGAGTGTAGATGAAGCAAAAGAGGTTTATGTGCAAGTGGAGGTCCATAGTCTCTGCCTGCCCAGTGGGAAACAGGCGTGATATTATGTATGTATGACTGTATGTATGGATTAAATAAAATAAAGTCAAAAAATAATAATAAAATATAGTCACTTGTCATTGATCATATCATATCCATCCATGAGGAGGTTATCAATTAGTCGTAATCTTTTTTTATGTTACTCCAAGAAAGTATGACGCCATTACTCTGTATTTCATACAAATCCTATAGAACTTGTTTGTTTTTACGTTTAGAAAAAAGTTCCTGATCTGAGTTGTTTAGCAAATCAACATATAAAGTTTAACATAATATACTGAAACTATTTTAAGGGTATAAAAAAGTATACAGTTCCCCATAAACGTCTTACAGTTAGTAAGACGTTTATGGGGAACTGTATACTTTTTTATAATAAATTGCCAAAACCGGTCCTTGATATGCCGGATAATAAATTCAAAACGTATGTAAAGAAAGTACTTTGTGAGAAGGCTTATTATAGTACCGATGACTACCTTAAGGACAAAAAGTCTGGCTTGAGCTTGGCGCGGGTCCCTCTTAAAGTTTGTAATATAGGTACTCGCAAATGACATGTACATTTTGTACAAACGAAATCTACAACTTGACATTATTGAAAAATTTTGACATTTAAAAATTCAATAATAATTAAAATCATGATATGACATAACAAAAAAATGTATTCTCAGTCCACATTAACTTTAAATATTAATTCAATTGTGAGTTGACGTCTTTGGAGAAAATGCTGCAGTGCAGTTTGTTACCGCTTCTTCTGCACTAGCGCTTTGGAAGCGGTAGTAAACTTAGCTATAAGTAAACTTTTGACGCCAACAATTGTACAACAAAACAATGACGATTATTAAGAGATATTATAAATGTCCTATGATAATAAAGATATATTTGAATTGAATTGAATTGGTAAATCAGTCCATGATTTTGAATAACCTTTCCCAAAGAACATATTGAAAAATGAAATGTATTTTTGGCCTCCCATACTCAGCTGATCCGAGTTTATATCGAAAGCCAAAAAAATATTTTATATTCCAACAAATGTTCCTTGGGAAAAGTTGTTTAGAATCATAGACTGAATTCACCCTTACAATAGTTTCAGTATATTTTGTTACACCTTATATTGGTTTTCAAACTATCGCGCTTTGAACACATTATTACTTTATTATATAAACGGAGTTTAGCACGAACTCAAACGAAAAAATAAAGGTTCGTGCTAAGCCCTGTTTATATAATAAAGTAATAACTCAATATTTGACATGTAAGAACAAGGCAAAACATTTTTTAACTAAAATAGACTTAGCAAACGTTTGTAAATTTTAGAGGGAGAGGGGGTAAAAATAACAAATAACTATCTAACAATGAAAGAACGAGCCAAAACATATTTGAAATAGATGCAGCAATTGTTTATTATTTGCATATCATTTGTTATGAATGCGAAGGTAAAACTGTATTGTTCCACAATAAACAATTTGTTAAACAATGGAAGACTGACAAAATCGTTATTTCGTCAAGGGCTATCATATTATTATTATTCTTTGTTTATTTTACTTCTAAGGCTAACTTTAAGTAAAATTTTATAAAATGACAACAACTCATCACTACAAATAAGATATAAACATGTATATAAACTCAACCTAGATGATTATTTTCCGGCAATAATTTTTATTAATTTATCATGAATTAATAGGGATGATGCGGGGTCAGAAAAATAATATAATATTTGATTCATCGTTTAGATTATTCAAAAATATTCTAGTTCCGGACTAGGGGCTTGTGACATCCACGCTCTATGAAACAAAGCCGTGAAATCACGCGATATCTCTGTAAATTTAATTTTCAGTGTATAATATGGACAAAGTCGTCTCAAAAGAACTAGCCTTTTGAACTAGTGTAGTTTTAAAAAATACATTGATTATATAGTGCAGTGATGTGCCAGCAGAGACACAAGAACAAAGTGCCTTCCCTTTAATAGAGTCAGTAAGAAAAGTGGCAATGGACATATTCTTAGACAATAACGTATAAAACTAGGTCAATGTTAAATTAATCCTTAGTCTGAGTTTAGGCTAGATTGTAATATTATTAGCGTACTTAATTATTTTAGTTGATTAGGAACGTTAGGAAAAGCAAAAAAAGTGTATAATATGTTTTAATATTATTTATTTGACATTATGGTATTTAGTTCATCAGTTAAATCATATTTTTTAAAAGTTATCATGCCTATTGTCGACTTTAAACCTAATAAAAGCTTGTAGGTACTTAATTATTTATTCGTTTCCTAGATGTATTTGATATGTTTTTTTCTGAATTCAGCTTGAAACCCCTGGACATCGAGTTCATGAAGCAGCTTCACAACAAAGTGAACATCGTGCCGGTCATTGCCAAAGCAGACTGTTTGACGAAGAAGGAAGTGCAGCGCCTCAAGACTAGAGTAAGTTCTTGTACTATATTACGCCAGTGAAGACTTGTAGATGTTTTTTTTTTTCGAAACGTGTCTCGTAAACCCGTTTTATAGGGTTCCGTGGTATCAAGGAACCAGTGGCGTTGGGTGAGAATCGCTAGTACAACGATAAAACTAAGAAACGAATTAAATACCTACTATAGTTTCTACAAAGGTTAATAAGCCGTTCAATGTCCGGCTTATAATTCACTTTTATCTCTGAGTGTGTTTATACAAAATTTATCATTGTGAGTGTATTTGAACAATCAGCGAAAATTTTCGTATTTTGAATATGCAAGTGTGTGCAATTTTGTCATGATGCTAGTTGATGACGCCGCGCATTAAAATGATCATTTTAATGCACGGTGCGCTGATATACGTAGGTTATAATTGTTATTAGTAATAAATGCGTATGTACATATTAGAAACCCCTAAGGGAACTCGATGGGAATCGGCTTCTATGGAGGCCCCGCCACTGCAAGGAACCTTATAGTTTCGCCATGCCTGTCTGTCTGTCTGTCCGTCCGCGGTTTTACTCAAGAGATTATAAGTACTAGAAAGCTGTAATTTGTAATGGGTATGTATATTAATTATGTCAAAAAAGTCGTAAAATAAAATCTTGGAAAAAAAAGAGTATATAATCATGTTTTACAATGTCAACCTCTTTTCTTTAGTAATGCATTTGCGCAAAGGTTAGCAACCATTTACCTTGAGATTGCTGGCAAGTGCAGTTGTAGCACGATTTGTTTGTGCTTAGTCCTTTAGTCGCCTCTTACGACATCTACATGAAGAGACGGGGTCTGATTCTAGCCCGAAAACCTGCCTTCTTAATGTTAGGTAACCTTTAAATACAAGGGCGTCGCTGAGAGAACTTGCCTCTTCATTCAGAAATAATATAATTTATGATTTTTTATTTAAAAAAACAAACAAGCATTTCAAACAAAAAAAAATATTTTTTATATTGGTTTAAGCGTCTTCAAATAATCAGGAAATATACATAAAAAACACGTATAAATTCGAATTGATAACCTTTTTGAAGTCGGTTAAAATAGGTATTATGTACATAGTCAAAACTTTGTAGAACTTTATACATTGAACTTTGTACCGTTCATAATACACTGAGGAGCTCGGTGGCTCGGTGGGAGTACGCTTTATTAGCCCTTACACAGGTTAAGTGACAGCATGCGTGGTCCGCATTTGGATGGGTGACCACAAGTCGCATAAAAAATCTGGCGCTCTTCCGTGCCTCGGAAGGCACGTTAAGCCGTTAGTGTTGGCTATCATAATGGTATGGCAATCATCAAGCTATGTCAGATGCCTTTAGGCAGTTTGAAAAAAAATATGATCTAGATGCAGTAGTTCATAAAATATTAGCCTGCTAATATAGACAGAACTTTGTTTATTTTAGAACTATTATTTGATTTTTGGTGTTTTTGTAGGTTATGGAGGAAATCGAAAGAGAGGGTATCAAGATATACCCTCTGCCTGACTGCGACAGCGACGAAGACGAGGACTACAAGGAACAAGTAGGTTTAGATTTTAGCACAATTGATAGGATGTGGGACACTTAGCTTGCTAATTTGGACCTAAATAATTTTTCAAAACTAAAAATCGACCTCAACCCCAAACTACACAAGCGATTTTGATACCAATTCCTCTCGCGGGTCCACTGGAAGAAATTCTCTAGAAATAAGTAGCACCTATGTACTATGTTTACTTTTTTTAAAGATTTTTCAAGTGTACATGCTCTAACAAAATATAATAAATAAATAAAATTTCAAACAAAAAAATAATTTTCCAAATCGCTCCAGGCGTCTTAGAATAATCAGTGAACGTACATCATCATCATTATCAGGTCTTTTTTGTCTCCACTGCAGAAGCACGACCTTTTCTGCGCCACCAGAGCCATAGCCAGAGCAGCCAGAGGATTTGGTTTATACTCCCCTTGATTGCTAGACGTGTTGGAGAGGTCTCATTGATGTATATAAGCTTTGTTTAACTTGTATTTCCTAAGTCGCCTTCTACGACATCCACGGGAAGACTTGGAGTGGCCCTATTCTACTCTGCCGGATACCCCACGGCTGACGTACATAAAAAAAGATCGCGATGAATTGATAATCTCCTCCTTTTTTGGAAGTCTGTTAAAAGTAATGTCACTTGTTGTTCGAGCTGGAAGCTCGCTTCTTTGGACTGTATGAATTTATGGTGAGCTTAGGACTTTTCCGCATTAAATAAAGACTTGTATTTTTCATTACTTGTTTATTTTCCATCTTTTTCATGACATCTCTCTGATTGACGACATAAATACCTTTTTCTTCATGAACATATAACCAATGAGGTTTTCACACTTAAACACTTGTCATTGATCATATCGATTTTTAACGTCGTTTTAAAGTCTGATTTTTAATTCCGTAGAATTCTGACAGCTGTCATTTTTTGACATATCAGAGATCAGAAACCTTTTTGGCCGGGCACATTTTTTTATTAAATTCCAGATTTCAATAAGAGTGCGAACATCTGAGTCTACCCATTTTATTTGTTAGTGAATGTAACCATTTAATTTAGTGCGGTGCTCCAAATCAAAAGGGGATTTACAGCGAGTAATATTTTCATCAGAAGCAGTTGAATAACCGACATAAAATACGAACAACTGTGAAAACTATTTGATTTAACAAACATACATACAAATAAATCCAATTAGCTTTCCACCGCGGTCAATTTGTGGGTGAATGGCTTGTACGTCCTTTCCAGGTTCTTAAACTATCTCCATATCAAATTTAATTTAAATCAGTTAAGAAAAAAGTTTTTTTCAACAAGAAAAAACTTAACAGAAAGATAACAAATATAAAATCAATGTGACAGTCGGGACGTGACAGCTGATGGCCGCATACTTTATTTATTAATTTTTGTGCTTCATGGATTACGAAAAAAAATATTTATTAAGCTTTTGGCTAAAAAGGTTGATGATACATGAATTAGTAGGGAGTGATGCCAGGGAAAGAAAAATAACCTGCTGACTTAAAATTACTTAAAAATATAACTTTGATAATTCGGTATTATAAAATGTTATAACATTTTAAATATACCAGAAAGTTTAAAGTGTATCATTGTCTTGGTAAAACATTAAAATTAATCAAGAATTATTTTTTTTATCGCCCTTATACGCGTTTCCTTTTTAGTGGGAGAACTTTTTTAGTAGCAACACTTATAAAAAATTCTACGGAATAAAAAATTAGAATTTAGATTTATTATTGCGGAAAAACTGAACTTAAGAGCACAAATCTTTATTTCATACAAATCCCAAAGAAAATGTTTGTTTTGACGTTTAGAAAAAAGTATCTGATGTGAGTCGGAAATTTCCTTATCGTGCGTGGGCGGCAGGTGCGGCAGCTGAAGGCGGCGGTGCCGTTCGCGGTGTGCGGCGCGGGGCAGCAGCTGGAGGTGCGCGGGCGCCGCGTGCGCGGCCGCCTGTACCCGTGGGGGGTAGTCGAGGTCGAGAACCCCGACCACTGCGACTTCATCAAGCTGCGCACCATGCTCATGTGAGTACCGCCTCCATCTCACGATCATCCTAGCAGGGTCGCCTTACACGGGAAGTATTAGCAGAAGAATTAATACAACGAATGCTGAGTAAAGACTGATCGTTTATTGATAAACAATAAAATTAAATAAAGTTGAAATGAGGTTACACGTAAGAATTATATTGAGAATAGAATATACTTATTTACTACATTACACATCAATGTAGACCCCACTCCAATTTCACTCGTAAAACATTGAAATGAGCATTCTAGTTATGGAGGAATTTCTAAAATGTGTGTTACTTCAAAATGAATTTTCGAATATTATAAATGTTTGATTATGATGAGTAATCGTACACGAATCTTTAAAAAAAAAGAGCATCGAGGACTTTCTGCGGACTAAACGCATACAACGTGTTAATAAAATAACACAAAACCTCTCAGATGGTACTTCAAATGATGACGCCCATGAAACTAAACAACTTTTGTTCTACAACTTTCACAAAACCAAAAAAAAATTATTTGAATTTTCATACAAACTGATCAGCTGATCGCGTCAATTTGTATGAAAATCTTAATTTTATTTCTGGCATTTTGGGAATATTGTAGAACAAAAGTTGTTCAGTTTCATGGACTGAGTTACAACCTGAGAGGTTTTGCGTTATTTTATTAACACGTTGTATATGCGTGCAGACATAAAAATATTAAAGCAGACAAAAGAACGCCATGTGCTGTGCTCCGCCTTGTCACCTTAGGTCCGGTCCCTTGGGTTTTGGTCCGTGGTTCTTTTAGTCCTGTAAAAAAAGTTGATAGTCCTTTGTCGCTTTTTGAGAAATATTGCATACCGTATATGCCATTTCACCACAAAACAAAAAATACGCCGGTTTTTTATTTTTTATTAATTTGAATTACTTATTACTCAACTGACCCAAAAGATCGAATACGACAAAAATTACAATTTTTTTACAAAATTCTGCACTAATTTAATTCCAACACGCTCTGTTAACACTCACTCATCATAATAGCTTGTTGGTTGTAATTCTTTTGCCATACATGATAACTATTCAAGCACGCGATGTAGCAAGTATGTAACTTTCTTCCACTTAGCGCGCGCGAATGTATATTGAATCGACTGAATTATTCATTATTCATTGACATTAAATATATTGTTTACTTTTTTATTTTTTCAAATATATATTATTTTTTTATCTCTATTGGACACAAATACCTTTGCCATGTTGGAACAAGAAGGACGCTTTTCTGCACGGCGCATGCACGCGCGAAATTTGGTTGCCATGGGTTGTTTGTGTCCGACAGGGATAATAGAAGAACCATGAAAGAACATAATATAAATATAATGTTTGAAGAAAAAGGTAAAAAGAACAACTTATACAAAGAGGCTAACCATATATAGACCAGTTATATTAAACATAGGTCCCTGTTCTATTTAAAAATTATATGGCGGCGTGGATTTTATTACCCGTATTTAAGTGTCAAACAATGAAATCTGGTTACTTAACAATGCAAAGTTATTTCTTCACACTTCGCCTTGTTCCTTGAATTTTTCTTACAGTTTTTGGACACACCAAGTGTTTCCGCTTATTGTCAAAGTACTAGGTGTATAAGAGCTAAGCGACTAAGTTTATGGTGTAATGCAATCGGCCGGATCACAAAACAGTGATACAAAAGTCTTCTCTAGTAGATATTTAAATACATGTACGTACTTCTAACTTTTAATTGAGTAAATGTCCCAATTTATCGCAGATTTGGAAGAGACCTCTATACGGGATAAGTCCACCATTGTATATTTACTCTCTCAATTTTATGTACTTTTATTTTCTTTCTTCTTTTTGGTACAATAAAGTTAATACAAACAAACAAACATAATAGCTGTTTGATTGCAGCACGCACATGCAGGACTTGCAAGAAGTCACGCAGGAGGTGCACTACGAGAACTACCGCTCGGAGAGACTCGCGCGCCAAGGACAAGTGCCCAAACGTCATACGTAAGAATTTAAATTTACTTATAGACTTATAGTTGCTTGATTACTGCATAGTAGGTTCATTTATTAGAATCCTATGTAGCCTAACCTTAACCTAACCGCCTTATTATAAAACTCTTTCAGATGATTCAATGGCATATTACTAGATGTCAACTTGATTTGGTCGGATAATGGTTTAAACTTGGTAACAAAGTTAGTCTGAAATTTATAATAAGACAGTAAAGTCTGAATGAGCTCACTATATCACTGATTTAGGAGGGCTGATTTTTTTATGTGAGATATTTTTCATATAACTAGGCAGGTTCTGAAAATATATGTCAAAGGACATCGAAACAGGGGAGACCAATGAAACGGATGGAATGTGTAAAAGAGGAAATGAGTAGGAAGGGGGTGACGAACGGGTTGACCTTGACGACCTCCGTGGCGTGGTCACCATGCTAGTCCGCCACCCAAAGGTTCCGGGTTCGATCCCCGATAAGGGCAAGTTGGAAAATGTTCTTTTTCAAATTGTCTTAGATCTTGGATGTTTATCTGTATGTGTATTTGTTAAAAAATATAGTATCGTTGAGTTTGTATCCCACAAGTCTTGAACTTTGGGACTAGCTCAATCAGTGTGATTTGTCCATATATATTTATTTATTTATTACTTACTAGTTACCACTCGAACCCACGCTGTTTGACTACGCATTGAAAACTGTTTGTTTCTTTCCAGGTCGACTGAGAGCGGACTGAGCGAGACGGGCTCCAACGGACTCACCAACGGATCCTCCGGCGAAGACGCCGCCGAGCGGGAGCGCGCGCTCAAGGAGAAGGTGAGACCTCACTTTCGCAAGTAAACGACACCGGGCGTGGTCCGCACTTTGATGGGTGACCACAAGTGACATGAAAATTTATCGAACTCCTCCGTGTTTCGAAAGGCACGTACAAGCCTTTGATCCCATTTGTCACCCTTGTATGGCAGTCGTCAAGCTATGTCAGATGCCAGGAGGCAGGATCGGAGGCTTGAGAAATCTGACACCAGTGTTGGCCACGTACACACACGAAAAACAAACACGACGTAGGTACGAAAGATGATATACTTGTAAGTGTATCTACCGCTGTCGTGCGTCCTAAGACATGTCCTAAGACTGGACCATCATTATCATCATTTCAGCCTTTCTTCCGGATGTTCGTATTTATTGCGAGCATAGGCTTTTCTTCGTCGACTGTATAACTACAGACTGCATGTAAACCCAAAATAACTGGAAAAATATGCCACTACAATTTTAGGAGTTCCCTCTACGGGCCGCGCTACATGGCATCGGAAGCGACGCGTCATTTCAAAACAAACTATTTTAACCTTTATGAGTAGTGATATAAGATGCATAATCGCTGGAACGTGGCGAGCCGGCCTGCCGCGCAATCCCGCGGAAAAGACGCCCGCGAGCGCGCGACAGCTAGAGCTAGCTCGATCGATCTTATGTCACTATTCATAAAGGTTATAATAGCTTGTTTTGAAATGACGAAGCGTCGCTTCCGATGCCATGCCATGCCAATCCAGTGTAGCGCGGCCCTATATCTCCCGGATTCCGTCATCAGATACAAACCTGATGATCATGCAATCACTTGGAAAGTCTACCCTATCAAATAAAAGAATTCACTTAATCAGTCGAGGCGCCTTTAGTCATCGGGAAACATACAAAAAAAAAAAGATTACGACGAATTTAGAACCCCAATTGTCCCCCAGCGCTCGACATAGTAAATCTAAAATAAATACCTACAACCAAAAATGGTGCAATACAAGCATTTTTCTTCGTCGGATATTTTACGCTCGCGAAATAGGCACGATCATTTTTGACGATTATTGTCGACGTTCGCGGTGAAAGGGTCAATAACGTTTGCTGTAAGCTGGATCATTGGCATCTATAGACTAAAGACCATTGCAGAATCATCCCAACTTGATTCATCATCATCAGGCCTTTTTGTCTCCACTGCAGGAGCACGACCCTCTCTGTACTACCAGAGCCATACTTGGCTCCAGTCAGAGGAACTGGCGTACACTCTCCACGCTGGCCAGACGGGTTGGATGGGTACCATCGATGTTTTATAAGCTTTGTTTAGCTTGTATTACCTAAGTCGCCTTCTAAGACATCCACGGGAGGACTTGGTGTGGCCCTATTCTACTCTGCCGGAAACCACACGGCAACAAACGATTGCTTTCACGAAATGAACCAACTCTCTATCTTTGTCAGTAATACTTACCAATTAGAAGTTAGATAAATTTTAATTTCCTATTCGTTTGACAGGAGGCGGAGCTGCGGCGCATGCAGGAGATGCTGGAGCAGATGCAGCGCCAGATGCAGCTGCAGGCCGCCAGCACCACCTCCGCATAGTGCTCGATTGACGCACAGGTACCTCACCTACTAATGGCTCATGGCAAAATTACGTCCGGAAATTATTTTTTTAGATAGTTTTCCATTTTTTTTTATTTCTTTTTTTAAATTACTTTAAACAATTCCATCAAAAGTTTCGGAATCTTACCCATCAGTACCTCTAACAAGTCCGTAGACGTGCTATTTCATACATACTTTTCATTGACCATATCCATTTTCAACATGATTTTGGATTTATTAATGCAGAAAAACTGATATCAAGACCGCCACTTGACTTGCAAGCCAATTGCTACGGGATAAGCCTGAGCAAAAATAAAAATAAAAACTTTGGGAAGGGACAATAAAGAAACAAAACGAAATAGTCTTATCAACTATATTGTCCTTTCCAACAATATACAATAATAAACACACAAAAACTATTAAACTAGGGGTAGACGCGAGTCCAGCGAAAAAATTGGTAGTCCTGTACAGTTATGCGTTTACAAATAACGTTGTGGTTAAAAATAAAAAGAACGGTGGTCCATTGGTTCCGGTGCGGAACTTAGCTGGCACAATGTAAGGGATGACGTCAGGCACTCGGAGCACTACAGATGGCGACCGCTTCTTGGCTCGACTGTAATGACCCGCTCGCATGACGTCACGCTTCCGTATTTCATACAAATCCCATAGAAAATGTTTTGACGTTTAGAAAAAAGTGTCTGATTTGACTAGTTGTCATTTAGCAGATTGCGTGTGTCTATTTTCATACAATGACACTAAAATAGGTTTATTTTGTTCCAGTGTGATTCTAGTACGACGCTGCAGCATCCGGTCGCTTGCGACGTCGTCAACTCGATACTGCGCGTCATCCCCTACTGTGTTACTTCCAATTAATCGATCCATAAGTATACTGTACGTATCGTCATAGATTTATAACATTGCCCAGTTTCTAGGTAAATGTGACGACAGAAATGATATACCAATGTCAGTTAAGGTGTCAATAATGAAAAATTAAAATCTATTATGATATAGGTAGGTCAATCATCAATACACAAAAAACTTTTACTCAACGCCAATATGAGAAAAATCAACATTTTCCTACAAAAATGTATGAAACACGTTAATGTTTATGCTACTCTTATGTGTTGAGGCAGGAGTAGTTTATATTGATGTGAACTTTAGCGAATTGGTAATGCTGAGTACACACCGGGCCAAACGAACGCCAACGAATGTTCTGCATCTCTTTTGTTTTGATATAAAAGAAATGAGACGCAGCACGTTCGTATGCGTCTGTTTGCCCCTGGGCAGCACCTTATGGACATTTTGACATCTTATATGACTGGTGTAATGCCCCAAAAATGATCTGCTGAAGATGAATCTGATTTTAAGGCCCAACACAGACGACAGACTTTTTGTCCGATCGAGTCTGCGGCGCACAAATAGTCTGCGTGGCGCGCAAAAAGTCTTTCGCGGATTGTTCACGGACTCAACACACACGACGCACATTTTGAATCATTCTGTCGGCCGAACTGTAGGGACGGGACACGTACAGTTTTACACGCCATGGAAGTGCAAAGATTGCGATGTATTATTTTATACTTGAAGTACAGAAAAAGAAGAAGAAATAGAAAATTTTGGGTACATCCTATACTTTCGGAGAGATTACTAAAAGGACAATTCCATATGAAACATGCAATTCCAAAACAATATCCGGACAATTTTTTAAAATTTTATAAAAAAAATTATTAATACTTTTAATGAGTTGCTATTCATTTTAAGACCAACTTTGCCATATTCGGAAACAATAACGAGAAAGTGCATTGGTCCAGAAGAAAGGTTATACCTACTAGGCATGATACTCGGATTTTGAAGTATCATAAATTGCAGGTCTGTTTTGTATTTCATATAACATCGGTACATCTATCTCTAGCGCCATTATATCATACCTGTAATACCGCGCTCGTCACGTCCACCACTAGCCGAGTCAAGGTCACAGACTAAAGTGCGCGACGTCTGTGTTAGCGCGGGTTGAAGCATACGTTGTATTTTTTCGCACACTTTTAGTGCGGTGTGGCGCGGCGCGGCGCGGCGCGGTCTGCCAAAATTACACGGATTTTTTGTGCGCCGCACTTTTTGTGCGTCGTGTGTGTTACTGCATGTAATTCCATAGGTTCTATTATCACAGACTAAAAGTGCGGCGCGGTCTAGTCTGTCGTCTGCGTTGGGCCTAAACGAAACTGGGCACATCAAGGATATTATATTAGTATTATTTTCAATTATTATTATAACACAACTACGTATATTAGTATATTATGTATCGGGCGGTGAGCGACGAGGTGATAAAATACGCCTTTAGTTTTGTCTATGAATTTATGTAAGAAACGGATTGTCATATAAATTCTACCTTTGATTTAAATATAACATATACGGCTTCCAGAAAATGTGTGACAGTATTTCGAACAATATGGAGATATTTCTTTTTACATAAATAATCAATGTATGTGTTCTATTACTAAAACTAATTTTATTCTATTTGACAAGATAGTGAAAATCTTTGAAAGACACACTACATATACATAATTGATGGAAGGCCAGCCTAATATACCATAACAATAAGTTGTATTGAGTGCCTTGTTTCTGATCTGTTCTCTTACATCACAAGATCTCGCCCTTGTCTTTCGCCCACTGAGCTCTATTTTTTTGAGAAATTGTAACAGCGCAATTAGAACGGCAAGCGGGTACATAGGATCAATGACCGGATTTGACAGTGCCTGATTGCGCCGTATGGTTTTTCAATGAAATAAGGCTCTTATGATAATACCAATAGTTACTAAATTTTATCAGTACGACGAAGTATTTCCTATACGAATAGTCTTAAGATATGCAATATTATATAAGCAGTATATAATCCTATTTTCCTGCAGTCTAGGACACTGCAAAATTCAACAGAATTTAGTCAAAACGCGAGCGAGAGGTTGTTGCAATAAATGTAAAGACTGCAGAATGGATCATCTATGAAAGGTGTAAATGTGGTGTGCAGAAGCCTGGATGCGCCTGTTATTGACGTATGATCTTTTGAACAGCTGGATGGTGCGAATTTTAGGACAACTGCGCTACGAGAAATGCGCGCCACGAACAATATTATTTGAATGAGGAGTTTATAAAATGACGTTTTTCGTCGTGACCCGCGACTTGCATCCGACTCGGTTATAGATTCTGCCCGACGTCGCAGAATGAATATAAGTAATACACACAGAACGGAATCTCCTAAGGTCCCAATATGCGTCCCCGTTCCCCGTCCCTGCACCTGTCCCCCGTTCTCGCCTCGTTGAGGGTTTTGGTTGAATGGTCGGCCGGGGCCCGAGGTAGACAGGCCGGGGACACATATTAAGCGGGACCTTAGAAGATTCCGTTCTGTATGTAATACTTATATTAATTCTGTTCTGACGTACTGAGCTAGGCTCTGGTATAGCAATGTGACAAAGAGTATTTTACTCCTATATTTTTTAATATTTAGAAAATTTCGTCACTAGGCTTTTGTATTTAATTCAGTGCCATCTTCGAATCTATACAGTTACCAGTATTTATAGCAGATTCTGTCTCGAAATTTGTTTTTATAAGGCTTTACAGTAAATGGAAACTACTCCACTAGGCCACAGATTTGGTACATAGCCAAATATTTACCTACATGTAGCCTAGGTATATGTATATTATTTTAAGATTTTTATCTCTAAAAGTGGTATTATTATATTGACTGATTGTGTTTTTCAATAATTAAGATTTTTATTATTCCTTTTTTACAAGTATTTAATCTTATTTAGCGGTGTGTACTCTTATATTATGGACATGAAATGATGGTGATTTTATAAATGGAAGGCTGAAACCGCTCGACTAGAATGGTAGTGTGTCTGTGTAGTCTTAACTTTAGGTAAGTACTTACAGATCTTATTACAATTTCGTTTCGAATATTCCATTGGTGCATTTATTTTAATTTAGGCAAGATTTCGAGTCTTAGTGTTACAAAAGTTACTTACAAAAATATGAAATAATCTTATTAATAAATTGGTGCCAAAGCTACTTTGAATAGGTAGAGCAGTTCTAAACTTTAATGAATCTAATTTCAAGCATATCTACAAGTTAGGTATTAAATAATATGTACTCTATAGGAGATCCATATGTAATCACTATATTTTTTATAATAAATAAATGAATACAGCTATTGTTTTATTTTAATTAGTCACTATCTTAACTAATCTAGTTTAAAATTTATCTTAAACTTAATTATAACTACAGTTTTAAAAATGTACTCTTTTACTCTGGTTGCAAGACATCTTTTTTATGTAAAAATCGATAGAAATAATCATTTTCCATCAATATTAGTTTGAAACAATTTTAACATCGAACTATGCATAATGGCCACAAGTGTAGTGAGCTCAGGCAATTTGCATTATTTTATTGCATTGCTTATTTATCTTTAAGCAAGAAGTGTCCAATAGGCAGGGTTAGTTGCAGAAAACTGGTTTCTCTCTTCCCAAACTAATGGACAGCATTCACAAGTTTTTCTTATTCTTTATACTTTATGCATGTCTTCAATTTTTGCACAACACTTCATGTGAATGGTTTCATATAATGAGTACAATTGTTTCAGTATTTTGATTAGGAATGTTCGACATCATCATGGCTGTTTCATGCTGTGTAGGACCTGGAAGTTACATAAATATTATTACAGATAACTTTTGTGGCTTAGATCATTACACAAAAGATTAGATTAGATTACAAGAAGAGGGACAGAAAATACTTGTGACAAGATTGGGGATAGGTTTACTCTTTCAGGACAGCACAAGATCTGATGTAAGCACCTACTATATTTCGTGTTTTATATAAAAATCGCATAATAAAGACCAGGAAAGAGATAACATTGTAATGTCTGCAGTGAAGTAATTATAGAAAATATTACTATTTAAATTTTATTTAACCCGTCAACGACCGGAATCGCAGACACAATAGATTTATATTGTTAACGGGTTCACATGTGAACCGTCGGGGTTTGATAGATTAAAAAACTACATACATTGTGATGCCTTGTCTTGAGTCTCAGTTTTCACCACCTGTTGTGACTGTTGCTCAGATATCTCTATAGGAGTAAATATTACATGTGGAGATGGGTTTGTTGGTCTACACTCAGGATTGGTATGCAGTGATGTCTCCATTGGAATTGCTATTACATGTGTAGTACTGCTTTTTGGTTTTGTTTCAACACTAAAATGCACAGAGTTTTGCAAAGATACGCTCTCATTAGGAGTAGGTGTAACACCTGGTGTATTCTGCTGCGATTTTGATTGCTTTTCCCGTTTACTTACAGTTTTACAATTTTTTAACTTTGAACGATGTTTATTTTCAACAGATAGAGTTGATCCATCCGGGTTATGTTTCTTTTTTCTGGCCTTTGTAGGCGTGCTGAACTGAAATTTGGTCCCTGAAGTTTCCTTAGCAGCTTCTTGTAATATGGTATAAATAGATTTTTTTGAAATTCCAGTAGCTTGCGCAACCCGCTCTCGTATTTTACAAAAGTAATTATTTTCATCGACATGAACATATTTGAATTTGTGTGATTCTGTTACAAAATACTTATAAACATTGAAAATAATTTCGCGTGATTGGCCGTTTATAGGTCTACCTCTTTGTAAATAAGAAGCCATATTATAATCTGCCACAAAAAGAGTTTCAGAACTCTCTCGTATTTATGTTTGTACAAACACAAACTACAGTGTACAAACAAGCTTAAATATGCATAAAAATGAGAATTATTTAGTATGTTACCATGGGTATTTATTTATTTACAACAAAGTGACAGTAAGTTGACAGTGACAGGCAAGCATAAAAGTTTTTTTTACAAATCAATTTACGGTTCTGGATACTAGTCCTTTTGAGCCCATCTTTATTTATCTCTTTCACAGCCCATACACATAGATATTTTTACAGCCTATAGAAACCAGTGGACTCGTATAGATTTTGTCGCCAGAAGCTCCCTTGAAGCAATCAAATGACCTATACCAACTAACCTTAATTAATTAATATATTAATTATTAATATTGTAATTTGTCCCCATATATTTATTTATTTATTTAACCTTTGATTGTATAGTTAGGGTATGTACTTCCTATTATTAATTCTATGGTTTTAGGGTTAGGATTAGGATTAGGTTAGGTTATAGGAATAAAGAAGATTTAATTATAGATGGGCTCAAAAGAACTAGTATCAATCAAGAGCCGTAAATTAATTAAAAAAATAAACAGCTGTCATTGTCATGTAGGTATGTAAGTGTTGTGTTGATAAATTAAAAGATTTTCGTCAAAACTTGAGATTTTAACAACAGGCTGCGGTACACCTATTCTGGATTTTATAAATTATAATAGTAATTGTTGATAACTACCATGTCTCGCCAAACGTCTCGTCTCGACGCTAAGAAAGTCGTAAGTTGTAAATACACTTTGTTACATATTCACCCAAACTCAAGTGTTTATACCTGATAATTAAAAAATTCTTATCGGAATTGCAGAATTCCGAGCTCTTGACTCTTACTTATGGCGCCTTGGTGTCCCAAATGCTCAAAGAAACCGAGAATACAGACGACGTCAATAAGCAGTTGGAGCGTATTGGTTATAATATGGGCGTACGCTTGATAGAGGATTTCCTTGCCCGGACCACGTCAACTCGTTGTATGGAAATGAGGGAGACCGCAGATAAGATACAGCAGGCTTTCAGGTGAGAACATTTATCATTTGTTTTATTTTCTTCAAAGAAGAGGCTATCTGTTGGTCCTACCTTAAATGTTTTCCAGGCTGATTTGTACTGGGTCATGTTTGAGGAAGTAATTACTATAGCGCTCTTCTTTTAATTATTTTAGTTTTATGTTCTAAGTTTAGTAATTTTGTAATTTTTTTTAGTTCTTATTTAGTTTAAATATGTATTTAGTTTAATTTAGTTTTAATAAATTTTTAAAAGTATCGTTTTAATTTAATTTAATTTTATTCTTTCAATGAAATACTACACTTCAAAATAAAGTAATTAATAAAAAAATTATGGGTGTTCAGTCAGTGGTAATGGTGTCAAACCTATACTTCATTGCCATATGACAAAAAAAAGTTGGACTGTTTATAATTCCAGGTTGTACCTAAACATGCAGCCAACAGTAACCAGCTGGAGCAGTTCTGGTGATGAGTTCTCGCTTGTCTGGGACCAGTGCCCGCTGAGTGAGTGGGTCGAGATGCCCAACAACGGACTGAAGTATTGTGCGCTCATCCCGGGAGCTATACGAGGAGCTTTGCAGATGGTGCAGCTGGAAGTGCAGTGCTGGTTTGTACAGGTACCCTTCATACATTTTTTACTACTCTTTATTACTTTGCCACTCAAAAAAGTTACAACTCTGCCAAGCAATGAGAGGGGGTTGTCATGCATGGCCCAACAAGTCCCTCTTACTACTTCGCAAAGTTTTACTGTTTTGATATTATGTACCAAGGTAAAATATATGAGACGATGGGTATGTCTGTCAGAAAGTAGTATGAACAAAATAAATGACTTCAGGCTTTCTTCAATTTTCTAGTTGTTCCTTCTTTTTGTTCCTGTTTGTCCTTAAAATGTATACATTCACAAAGACTGTGACAAAGACACTTTTTACTTGCACTAATGATATTTTCTTATGATGAAGTTTTTCTAAATTATGTGTCTCTAGATGGCAGCACAGTGAAGCCAGGTCCAATAAGCTGCTGTTATTGGACATATTTGACGGAGCAAAAGAACCTGTCAGCTGGTGGTCCCACGACAACAGTTGACTAGATCTGACGTTACTGTGCTGCCACCTTTTTCCACACACTTTTAAAAACTTCATTGTAAAACAAATATTTTGGTATAGTTAGTGCAAATAAAAAGTGCATATGTCAGTCTTTGTGAATAAGAATATTTCTTGCTTCTGATATGCATATATACACTGTCACGTCTTTATCCCTAATGGGGCAGACAGCGTTTTGTATCTTGCGGCTTTAAGCAGACAGAGCCCAAGGCCGCAAGATTCATAAGCCACAAGAGATACGTACTTCTGATATAAATGTTGATTTCAGGACCAACTAAAAGGCGACGCTGTGACAGAACTACGAGTGAAGTACATCAAGAGGTTAGAAGATGCCGTGCCAGCGGGCGAAGACTAGACTGATGCCTACTTACTTTAACACACTATTTAGGTTGAATAAGTTATTTTGCTACTAAAGGTGGGTCTCTTTTCACCTTTCAATCCATGATAAAGCTAGAGTCACTTAAGCTGCATATTCGAATGAAATGTTTCATTGAATTGATTGTATATGAATAATATGGAACTGCACAATATGCTAGCGATGTTTGCAGCTTTGCAAGTGTATACCTTAAAGGCTCAGATAGGTGACCGACCGCGAGCTAGCGACCGGTTGAGAACTGGTCGACGACAGTGACTGTCTAGAGACCATTAGTCTCTATCTCTATGTCCGCGGACATACTGTCGCTCGTCTGTTACACCCCTTACTATCAATATTGTACTGCTATCATATGTAAAACATTTCGCTGCAAGATCGGCGAAAAGGTAGATTTTAAAATGTCAAAGTTTATTTAGTTTAACCTTCGTGCGTATCGAAACGTAAAAGAAACTACTTAGCCACAATGAAGTCGACGCACATTTGCATGACCATATGATAGTAATACTCCATACCTATACAAGATTTACTTATTTATCAACATGTAAAATGTAGTAAAACCTCAAGTAAAACCAAATTTATTTTACAAATCGTCATTAGTACGATTTGTAATATAAATATGGTTTTACTGACTGTAAAAATATTTAAATGAATAAAGAATGTTATTTACTTACGCATTCAAGTGTTTTGATTTTATAGTACCTAATCGTCAAACATCGTCTATTACCAACTTTATCATTGTAGGTAGTTGGTCTCTGAAGATTTTATAAACGATTTTTGACTTGTGGTCCCACCAATTTTGTTCCACTGTTTCTCGTGGTTCAACTAATCTTCAACACTTAAGTTTTAGGATTGTCTAAAGTACCTACTTAGGTACTACAGCAAAGTTAAAAATCAATTAATTTTATTCAAAAAACAAAACCGCAGAAAAATTCTAAAACCCGCCATATTTTTTTTTATACTATGTGAATGGGGACATACCCTTAATAAATCAAACCACGAGCTAATTATATTAACCTCAGTGATCGATCATTACAATTGTGGCTCGCTTCGACTACGAACCAGCTTAATTTTGACTAATTTGTACGGCTGAGTTGTCCGTCCGCTATTTTTTTATTCTTTTTTAAAAATATTTTTTATTGTGTACGAGTTCCCTGTTATATAGGGTAAGTTGTCTGGCTGTATTTTGTGTGTGTATTCCTAAGAAAAGGGGGTTTAGAAAATACCAATTATGTTTCGTAACCAAATTTCAAATTTTACTGGTTTAACGATTGGTCATAATTTTAAAATATACTTTTGTTGTATGCGATAATTCGTTTATAACCTAAACGAAATCGTCATAATGATTTAGCTGGGATACAGATTAATTGTATTTTCCTATCTTAGTACTTGTACCTGATGGCATGGCACAAATATCTTTTGTCCATGATTTATATTTCTTTCATACCAAATTAACATTAAACATGTTATGTTTGTATGTTTTCGACATGACTGTAATTAGCATGGATTGGATTTCTGTAGTAATTTTCATATTTTAGTAATTTTAGTATAAATGTTATGTTCTCCGAATTCTAGCTATTACATGATTGTTTTTTTAATGTGTTTAAATTCATTCACGTACCAAGCTGGCAATCACATCTAAGCGGTTATCTTAATTTTTCAAATGAAATGAGTCATCAGTGATGATTTGTCGGTTGGCTGCGTGAATGACATTTCAAATGATACTAACTAGATTTATTTCACTTTCATTACTTTAGCTATTTATAATTTGCTCAAGATTTTCTTTTTAAAGAACGATATTAAACTATAAAATTGTCTTTGTGTCCCGAGGCTCTGTCTGTCCCGTCGGAAAAAGACATGATGATTTTATTTTATAAGTAGCAGTAAATAGTTTTTTTTCTTTCTTTTAATTGATAATAATTTAATTATTGTTTGATATTGTTGACTCCTGTCAATGTTTATTTTAAAATTAAATTTAGTTTTTGTTTGTAAAGGATCGCCGACCTTAGGGACCTTGTAATTATTTGTCGATCGGTGATCCCCTGGGACGTCCAATAATTACGTTTAACTACAGCGGATGCATATGGGCATTTTCCAGGAACTTCGTTACCCCTGAAGAAAATCTTCATTACCTTTGGTGAAGAGCGTCATTACCCCAGGTGAAAGACTACCCTGGTGCGTCTACACGTCAGTTCGATCTGAAGTTTGTTGCGGTGAAGTTACAACTGAGCGGGACTTCGAGTCAAACCGGCCGCCATTTTGTTTTGCCCCGAGTGCATATTCATCCCTCAACAAGATAAGTTCCGCCCGAGAACCACTGACCACCGTTCTGTTTATTTTTTATTTGTAAACGCAACATCTGTACGAGACTACCTATTTTTTCGCTGGACCCGCGTCTGTCCCTAGATTTTTAGTTTTGTGTGTTTATTTTATATTGTAGAAAGGACAATATAGTTGTTTATTTTTATTCATTTTGTTTTATTGTCCTTTCCTCGTAGTTTTTTTTTATTTTTTATTTTTTTGCACGGGCTTATCCCGTAGCAATTGGCTGTAAATTTAAGTTTTAAGTGACAGAAATAATTAATTTAACATATAGTATTACTAAGTGAGCGACTGACTGCGAGTGACGAGAAATTAACAGAACAGCAACTTACAAACATTAATTTGAGTTACTTAAAATACAAAATGGGAAGCTTCTTAATATTTGAGCGACCTAATATTTGTTTGAGTGTCAACATTACGTCCTGCATTTTTTTCAATATTTGGCAAATGATTTGTTTATACTGAGCGGCATTTAACTTAATGAAGTGTTCCAAATAGAAAAACTACTTTTAAAAATACTATAATGAGCAGAGTAATATGAGCTCACATTTTTTTGAAAAAAATCTTATGAAAAAACTGTTTGAAGAAACACTAGGTACTACCAAAAATTATTTTTATTTCTTCTTCTTATATTTAAGTTTCTTTATTTCTTTTTTTATTTAAGGGGAGGTAATTTAATAAAACAATGTATTTAGAAAAAATTAAGCAATTTTCATCTACTTAAATCGATTACCTATCGTAAAGGCGAATAGGTATTGGACGAATTTCATTTTCACATTCTATATTTTCATTTGCAGAAAATTCAATTGACATATTGCTAAAATTCCGATTTTCGATTGTTATGAAGCTATATGTTTTGAATTCTGACTTAACGTTTAACCAAAGCTATTACAACTAAATGTTTTATTTTCTAAAAATATGTTTCCTATAAAATTTCAATATCGCTCGCTCGCTCATGTTTTGGTCGCAGGGAACCTAACAAACCTAACCTACACTCCTCGGCAAAGTTGTTTTTCTGTCTATGTTACTTTTACCCTAAATTTGAGTCGCTCGCTCGCTCATGTTTTGGTCACAGGAAACCTAACGAACATACCGTGGTCAAGTTTTTTTTAATGCAATACGAAAAAGGTTATTACACAAAATATTCAAAAGAATCAGCTATCTGGTATTTAAAACTTCGTCATAACGTTTTCGAACAAATGAAATTCGAATGGGAAAAATTCGTAAGTATGATAGGTTACCACCCAAATCAAATGAACAAAAAACAAAATAAAATAAGACGCTTTAGTCAACTAAAAACAAGTAGGTACTCTTCTTATCAATAGTAAGAAACATCAATAGATACGAGGAACCCTACTTCTCATCGTCACTGGTAAATAAGTGCTGGCTTGGACTTAGCGGGGCGACCTCATTTTTTTTTGCCTAATTTGTATCATGGATCCCCTATTCGAAATCTTATGCCGTTTGATCAAACATGATTTGCTCGAAAACTTTTACTTAACTGCATATAAAGCCGCGATTACACTTCACGATTCGTCGGGGACGATTTTACGCAGGCGCCCTAAATCGGGAAGTGTAATCGCTGTTAGGTAGGCAGTGTCGATATCGGGTGATCGGGGCTTCCCGACCGCCCTGTTTCCCTATTTAGGGAGTAAATCGGGTGATGTAATCGCTGTCCACGAGTCAGGGCGTTCAGAAGTGCCATTTTTGAAACGCGGAGTCTCCTAAACGAATGATATTTCCATACAAAAAACAGTTCGTGTAGTGACTCCGCGTTTCAAAAATGACACTGCTGATATGAACTTAAAATAAATACATATATATTTCTTAAAACGATACTCTTTACTCCGGCATTTTCTTTTTTTTTCACATTTACACCCGCAGTTGCGTCAAAAGCGACACGCACTTGACCAATATTTGAATTTTGGCAAGCACAGGTGCCACTCTTTCAACATCAAGTTCGGCTGACAACTGAGTTAGGGAGGCGATCTAGTGCAGTGTAATCACAACGCCCTGTCTGTCGCCCCTGCTCATCGGCCCGACGGATCGTGAAGTGTAATCGCCGCTTAAACAACACCTAGTACATAGGTACTGATTGCAAGAATACATTAATTATGTGATAACTAACGAACGAACCAACTAATAAATAAATAACTAACGACTAACGAACCCACAAATTATCTGGCGTCAATATACACAACTGACCAATAATTTTATTAATGAGGGTAGTTAGAAAAAGAGCGCTGCGTCTTGCGATATTCATATGACGTACGTACGAGAAAAAAATATTTGGTATGGATACCCAGCCTATTTAATTAACGACATTTTAAGTTGACGTTATGGAATTCGTGCAATAAGTTTTGCTTAGAAATAATCATAATTAAATAATATACAGTGTTTAAAACGATTTCATCTTACGATATTTCGAGAAAACGTGGTACTTAGTGTAATCGTTAGAGATTTTGATGCATTGATGTTTAAAACGATTTCATCTTACGATATTTCGAGAAAAAGCGTTTATTTAGTGTAATCGTTAGAGATTTTGATGCATTAATGTGGCAAACTGTAGTGGTCACGGACAATCGAGTGAAGGTTTTCGAGCAAATCATGTTTGATCAAACGGCATTAGACTTCGAATAGGGGACCCGTGTATCATTTTTGCTTCCAGAGGTGTTAAAAATCGTATCAAAATAAAAAAACATTTGACCTCAAAAAGAATATCAGTAACCAATAATCAAATGCAGCTTACAAAACGTTGCTTAAAGTGAACTTTTTAGATAGGTCGTTATGCAAAACCTCAATTAGAAAAATCGTCTCTATCTTAATATTGAAGAGGCTCTCTCTGTATTTCTAGTCGCTCACTTAGTAATTTAGTCGCACGGCTAGAATTTTAATATCTGAAATGTATTAATCACAACCCACTTTTTGTAAGCTCGTTCTGTATTTTATTATTAATCAATATTCGCCGATAGTTTAGTTAATTTTTCGCATTCATACCACTCAAGTTAGTAAAACAGTATCTCATCATCAGTCGCTAAGGTTTTTTTTATTCGATCGTTTTATAATTCGCCATTATATTATCTTTGCCACGGGCTATACTAGATAACTACAGAGTAATAAAATTAAAATAACAGTAAAAATAATTCTTTACATTTCCATACAAATTACCCAGGCACAGTTTAGTATGGGAATGCCAAAAATTTATTTAAGTGTTATTTTAATTACATTATACTAACTACAGTGATGTAGTATATTGATAATACAGTGATTTATTACGGGTATGTCCTTTCCACGTTTCCACGTCGGATAGAGGTAGATAATGCGGCGTTTTCCAGTGAAAAAAAATGAGGTTAAAAACATTGTCAAAAGATGGCGCTTAAGAGTTTGAAATCGTTCTGTCAAAAATGAAAGAGGCCGTTTGGGTTAAATACTTGTAGTAACATAGATCTATCAAAAAATTCTATGTCTATGTGTAGTAATCTTGTATTTTGCTATTAATTAAGGAAATAAATACATATTTACAAACAATAATATATTTTTAACTAAATTAAGTAAAATAAAAATATTAAATATTCCAAAACGTATGTAGTGATTATATTCTCTTTGATTCCAGAGACAAACTCTCACTATGATTAACAGATCTATTTATGTGATTGCTGGTGGCGGCATCTATGTCACGTGAGGCAACTATTTTTTTTTTTTAAAGAAAATGCCTCATTGGCTTGTCAAGTAATTTTTAAAAAGATCTGATTCGCAATCCTTTTCGAGGAATAGCCTCTAGAAGCTTTCTTTAATCAGATTTTAAAATAAGGTCTAACTTATTAAGATATTCGCAAAAATCCTTTTGACCTTCATTTTCAAGCAAGGTCAAGCTTATTTGAGGAAGTGATGTCACAATGAAGATTTTTTGAGTAATGTTGGCAATTTCCACTTTCAGTACTGTACTGAAGCGCCATTTTTGAAACGCGGTGTCACCTAAATGACTGGTTATTCCATACAAAAACCGTTCGTTTAGTGACACCACGTTTCATAAATGGCACCACTGTATTAATGTCACTGTCACTGTCATCTTCCAATTCAACAACCAACCTAACGACGGTAATAAACAGTAGACATTTAAAGTTGACAGAAGTCATTATTTTTTTTTACTGCAGGCATATAAAAAATGTAAATTTCGATTGATGTGTATCGTTACTTCCGGTGTAATGTTTAAAATTAAACAAAAAAATCCTGATAACACGTAGATTTTTTTATTCAAATTAGTTTCTTTAAATTGTCTATATTTTCGATTAAAGGCACATTTGACACTTTTATATATATTTTAGTTTACTTCCCAATTTTTGTTGGAGATAGGAGTGTAGCCTAAATTAAGATCAAATTTGCCGTGACCTTTACAAACTAAAATCCTTCAAGCCATCGGCTGCATAGCATACCGAAGATAAATACACGGGTCCATATTGGCTCTCTTATAATTCTAAATCCTATTCTTTACCTTACTACCGATTTGTGTTCATAATCATCACTCTTCATAATTTTATTCTTCATACATTTTTATTACTATCATCAGAGCTCATAACATTTAGTGATCTTAATTTTTTTATTAATAATGCTACCAAGAACAAGTTTCAATTCATAAATTTTTGTTCAGAACTTTTTTATCATAACATTCAATTATCATATTGTTTTTATTAGATAATAATGTTCATACTTCAACTTATAACGTCAGTTCAGAATAGTTTACTTTATAAAAGACAATTATCATAATTCTTGTATTAATAAAAGCAATACTAAGAAAATATTTTTTCGTTTTGTCTTTGTAACGCATAGAAATGGATGACTTCAAACAAAAATAAGAGGGGTTTTATAAGTTTGACGTATTTGTCAGTGTGTCTGTCTATTTTTCAAAGAAATATTAGTTTCTGGCGCTTCGCCGGCGACTGCCGCGGCACGCTCGATTCGCTCGCTCGGCTCGCGCACTGTTCTAACCTAACCTACTTTTCTGGCAGCAATTGTTTTAATTAAACGATTTAACTCTAGTTTTATAAGTTTGACTTATCTGTCGGTATGTCTGTCTACTTTTTTATCAAAAAATTGTTTCTAGGGCTTCGCAGGCCGCTGCCACTTCATGCTCGCTTCGCTCGCTCGGCTCGCGCGCTGTTGGGGTCACAGTTCTAACCTAACCTACTTTTCTGGCAGCAATTCATTTTATTATACGATAAAAGTAAATCTATTACTTTTAACCCTCGATCAAAAATGATAGGGGTTTTATAAGTTTGACTTATCTGTCAGTGTGTTTAACTATTTTTCTATCAACAATTAGTTTTAAAACTTTGACTTACCTGTCAGTGCGTCTGTCTACTTTCATTTAATGAATGATTGCTACCTATTACATTTCATTACCACTTATGATTATAAACTGTATGAAAATGAACATATTAGTATAAAATAAAACAAATGTTTGAAATAATAGTTATTAATTCGAAAGATTAGGAGTTTAGATTATTAGTATAAACAAATATTATTAAAAACGATGTGTATAATTAGTTTGTACATAGCATAACATGAACCGTGCAAAAAAATAGTATCTAAGTCGGTCTGTATGTTAGGGGTTGTAGGTACGTAAAATAAAACTAGATACTACAAACGCAGTCACAGCGCTTTAGTTTTGGTATTTTTCTTTTTCGCAGGTCACTCGAATCATCTCGTTATCTATCGAGCACAGGTATCGAATCGAGATTTTTATAATTGGAAGCTAACAATAGGCGACGGAACCCAAGTTGATTTTGAAATGCCATCAAGTTGTTGCATTGTTTTTGAGCTCGCAACTTTTTCGTGCTAGTAGGATTTGGTAGACCTTTTGTTCAAATAAATACTGCCATTTGTACTTGATGAAGGAGGATGAGATGGAGATAATCTAAGGTATAGGAACAATTTTTATTTTATTTTTTATTTACGTATCGTAGGTTTTAAAAGGATTAAGACTTGAACACATGATTTATGTATTTATAAAAACGGGACTTAGCTTTTCGAAACATCATACGTGGTCTGTCTTATCGCCAATAATATAGTCTGTCCGTAGAAGACGTTAGAGAGACGCAACAAAAAATAAAGGTCTGTGCTAAGTTCGGTTTATACATATGTATTAATCAATTATTCATATAACGCAGATGTTATTACTGAATTTACGTTTTGTTTCTGCCCAGGTGTTCGTAGGTAAATCAGCAGAGAGAAATAGACGCATTATCCACCATCAAGAATAAGCTCTCAGCAACGATCCGTTTACCTGATTCGCCACCGGGCGAGGACCGAAGTCTATGTAAGTACATTTTTTAGGGTTCCGTACCCAAGGGGTTTTATTCCTAATCAATAACCCGGTGAGAGTAAGTATGATTAGTGCTTAGGTACTCCTGTGAAGCAACCCTGGCGTAGACGGCAGTGAATTTATAACCACAAGTGGCCTAGGCACAAGTCACCACAAGTAAAAATATGTGTTAGTCCACTGTTACTCCGTATTTTGGAAATTTTATCATGCCTGTACCTAAAATCAGCTTAAAAAAACGAACAATATAAAACTCGAAAAGAAATTGATATTTAAAATGGTGTAAAAATATTTCTGATACATGATACATCAACCGTCAGACAAAACAAAACAAACATAGATTAATACCTACCTAGATCAGTGTAATCTGTGACATGCATGATGCACAAGCGTATGCATTTTGTATGCAAATTATGCAATATACATAACTAAGCATAGTTGTTAGTAACTACTTGATATGCACTTAAAGAGCATGACTATATCTATTATACTTTTGCTAACTTATAAGCACAAACAGTTGAAACAGACAATGAGTTCGTTAGTGGAAAGAGCCCTTATTTCGAGGGTGTCACTCCAGGTTGTGATTCTCCGCAAATGCATCTGCAATCTAAACCATCTTACACTGGTTCTAACCTTATGTCTAAACTATAAAGTCTAAACTTGCAAGTCAAATGTAACTCGAAAGATTGTAAAAAAGTAAAATTAGTACAGTACTTTGAGAAAATATTCAAAGTGCGTCTGCAGAAGGAACCACTCTAGATATGAAAAGCATTCTGCTATTTATAATGTGTAATGTAGTGCAAAAAGAAAGCAAGAGTTTTGAACGTACTTATTTTAATAGGTAGGTAAGATGACTACCTTTTCTTCCACAGTTGTGTTGTTGACAAATTTCTCGAATAACCTATTATTTTCCTTTCACTTACCTACCTGTTTCTTAGTAATAATAGGGGCGTGTATGTACCTAAGTATTATATGTAGGTGAATAGTAATTTTCTGGACGATGTCACATCATCATATCAGTCACAGGAAGCCTATGTCCACGGCAGGATATCATAGGCCCCCCAACGATGTCACTCAATTTCACGAACAATATAATTTTTTGTCACATAATCTTCCTTTTTTTTAAGGATAAGTTGAATGGGATACATCTTTGAGACAGATAATATACCTTCAGATTACCGTTCAACAAAATAAGTCGAAGTAAGTACGTATTTTCGAAAATACGACATCAAGGAGAAGCAAGAGCGCGAACTTATTTTTTAAGTAGGTACCAAGTTGCATATTTAATTTGTGACTTCTTTGTTCGAAGAAACAACGTTTGTCTTACTTTAAAATGACTAGCCTTAAAGTCCGTCGCACCATCTTAGACCTTACTTTCTTCCACAAATTTCTTCACAATAAAATTGACTGTATCGACCTCACTAACTCTATTCTTCTTACTGTTCCATATAATATTCCCCGTAAATCCACAACTAAGACCTTTTCACTACCATCTTTCAGAACCAACCTAGTCCATCATCCTGTCGCCAGAATTTGTACCTTTTACAATGAAATAAATACCAAACTACCTGAAATTGATATTTTTCACGATTGCTTCAATAAATTCAAGTCTAAAATGCTGAAGCACTTTGGGTTGTAATTAATATCATCACTACTTTGAATCCATAAACTCTCTTCAGAATAACAAATAACTTTCAACCTTAGTAATCTATATTCATTCCTTTTTGTATTAACTTCAACAAGAATTCATAAATTTGCTTTATATACCATACTATTTACGGCAGCGAATGTGTAAGAAAATGCTGTGTATGCTTTTAATTGGTGTTTACATATGGAATTGTATACCTATCCGATTGATTCATTTAACCAATAATGTTATAATATGTAATCACTGTAAGCGTACCTTTTAAATAAAATAAAATAAGATTTTGGCGCGTAAGACACCTTTATACCTGCTTGCTTAGGTATCAGTGTAGGGAAACCAATACCAAATATTAATTTATATTTATTGTCAAAGTTATATACCGCTACCGTAATTAAAAAAACAAGAAACATTTTTTTCTGGTTTACTATTTGAAATACTTATTCTAAAAGATATCCTATTCAAGTAACTAGGTAACCATCATCAATAAGACGAGCAATTAAATTTGTTTACAAATTCATCCCAACGCAAATTAAATTTACGTAAGGCATCAGCCTTTTCTTTTGAATCTAAAACACTATACCTAAGCGAATTTACAGCTAATGCCTTCAGCATTCTTAAATCAGCCGTTTTACTGGCAACCCCAACAAACGCCACATAAAAATCATCGGAAATACCATCGGCTTCCCAAGCTCCTGGATCATCACTTGACAGCACCACTGGCAGACCGTTTGCTAGGAAAACGTTTAGAGGATGATTCCTTACGTCCCGCACTAAAGACAACACAGCATTGGATATCACATTAACTTCCAAACCTATGTCTTTGTTCACCACTTCTCTCATTAACACAGGATGTTTGGGTAACGCGTATGCATGGCCTATTCGCTTCGCTCCTAGAAGTATAGCATCTATCAGATTATCATCCGTTTGGGTTCCATACCAATCGGTTTCACCAGCGTGGAAGAAGTAGTTGAACTCGTTGGCTGCTGCGGCCAGTTGAGGAGCAAAGTCAATTAAAGGACTCCCAGGGTCTTCCTGACCCACTAAATCGAATCCAGCGAAAAATTCTGGTATATCTTCTTTGATTTTTCTGGCTATGTCGAGGTACTTTGCAAGCGTCGTCTTGTCAACCTTTCTTGGTGGTGCGTATATTAGTTTGGCTCCAATGAAATCTGGATAATCTTTGACAAATTTTGTTGCAGCTTTCTTATATGCCTTAGCTGTTACTATCTGGTCGTATTGAGTGCCATCTAGTTCGTAGAGATTTGGCAAAATACTTCTTATTTCAACGTACATAACATTTTCATTTCTAAACTTCAGTAGGGTGTCGTAGAAGTATTGTTCCCACAAGGGCCTGTACGATAGCAGCGGAGTGACCGTGAGGAAGTAATTCATAAAGCTGATCCAACTCTGTGTAATGCTAGGATATACCACGTCAGGGTTATCTACAACAAGAGTAAACTGTTTCCTCAATTCGGCATCAAATTCTGCAATATTCTTCGAGATTTTTCTCGCATCCTTCATTAGAATCCACTGACCCGAGCATGGTAGACTTGGGGTTATATTTGAGAATCTAAACTGTGGCCTTGTCTTTTCAAAGCAAACGTAAAGTTTGTCCATGTAAGTGACATTGAGAAGATAGTCCGGTCCCAGGATTCCCATGTCGTGAACATGCAACACTGCTCCCTTCGGCATATCCTTGATAATCTTAAAAACTTTTGACTTAGGTATGTTTTTCTTGTAAGAGAAAAAGTGGTAGCTAAAGTTGAAATACTGCGGATTGTTGAATGCATAGTCAAGTTCGTTACACTTGTGTTTCATGATGCATTTGTTCACGGCGTCTTCTTTGTCTGTTAATTTGACGGTTCCTCCTAGCGTGAGTCTGTATTCATCTTGGATGATCTTCTCTCTCTTTCTTATGTATTGGTCATCGCATGCAACGTAAGCAAGGATAGAGATAAAAGTAAACAGTGTTAGTTTCATGACGGGTCACGAGGGTCAACTAGCGTACGAATCGCTTGCGCGTCGATACTGAACTGAGAGATGCGCAGCGCAATGACCTATGACTATGACAAGTTATCGATAAACATTGTACTGTACGTGCACAATCTATTGTGTTGGTGTTCAGGGGGACGCCTGTAGATTGCCAGTGTGATTGAATGCTTAGTTGACACAAGTGTAATAAAATATTTGAACTAGTCACGTATGGGAGTCGCGCGCGACGTACCTAAATGAATTTGTGATGTACATTACTTACCTAGCTATTAGAACTGCTGAGGATTGCATTACATGGTGAATACTGTACCTAAGTATTATGATAGCAACTTTTCTTGTCCTCAACGAGTTCAAAAGTCACTAGGCGATTTTTTTTTCGTGATTTGTTACGAAATGGACACTATAAGAAGTGGTCTTGACCGCCAAGGCCGACGAATGGAAGAAACATTTTTGGCAATCGGTTAGATTATTAAAAATTGTACACGAATTTCTTCTTTTTACTGAGAAACAATAAATGACAAACATACAGCGAGCGTATTTAAATTTCGCATGACGTCACTTAAAGGTACGATTTTTACTTAGCGGTGACGTCGCAAGCACTCCGGAACTTTGACGTTCCGTATTTAAGTGAATTTAAACTTTTTTAGTAAACTGAAAAATACGGGTCTATTATTTTTGGATAATCTAAAAGACGGACTAAATACAAGCAAACTTTTCTGACCCTGTCGTGACCCGTAAATGATTCTCTTTAGATCTTTTGATCGTGATGTTTGATTAAACTTTTTAAATTATATCTGTAGGTTAGGTATATATTTGATAAAACGAGTTAGGTGAGATGGCTTGGTAAGTAAGCATCAAATTACCTGATTTAAAAAGACTCATGCCTAAGCCTTTGATACTTTACCTAGTCAGTATAAAGACAATATTAAAAATCTAAGTTCTCTACTTTTATTCATAATATCAACTGCTAAAAAATATTACCAAATCGTTCGAATATAGTAAGTACTTTACTCAATGAACATAAATTTCTAATGAACATGAATGGAGAAGATATACAGATATATAACAGGTAGGGCTTTGGTGATAGGTAGGTAGGTATCTACTGCATGCCTATCGAAATAAACACTTATTGGGTATAAATAGACCTAATATAAAAAAATATATTATATTTCAGTCGGAAATTAATATCAGTAAGTATTTATCAGTTCACTGAATTAAAATGTAGTGATTAAACGGCGGAAATCCGGCTTTTTTTGTTTGAAACTATTGACCTGCCATGAATAAATAAGCCATCAGCTGATATGGTTTGTTTTGGGAATGGAAGGGACATTGTTCTCATAACTACACACAACTTTTGTTATGGGATCAACGACAAAATCGCGGTAAACACCATCTTTTCTATAAAGCAGGTGATGTGTAAAAAAAATCAAAATGCAATGGTACAGCATTTTTTTTCGCAAAATTGCGGTTGGTCCCGTAAAATTTGCTTGTATCAATACAAGTACACCTACAGACATACTTGTGGTTAATTATAGTTATTTGAGAATGTTGTCAGTACTGTAAATAACGTTACAAGTTTAGTATAAGTAACTACTACTATAATGATTAAGATTTTTATTTTCTAAGTATGTATCATGTTTCATTTAATTAATAATGGCAGCTATTTATATACACTGTGATTGACACAAGATTTATTAAAATTACATTAAAAATGTCTAAGTACCTACACAAGTAAACCTATCCTGAATACGCCTTTCAAACATAAAAAGCAAATTATCAAAGACCAAGAAAAGAGCACTAGTAAAGAGCCTAATTACCTTAAGTTCCCGTCTTATTTAAGCAATAAATTCACTAAACCCAAACTGGTGTAAATTACAGCCGTCTTTTCAGACGGTTTCGCTTTCAAAGCTTTGGCCTGGGACAAGTAAAAAAATGCAAAGAGCTATGCATCCGCCATGCTGATTTTATGCAACGAAAGGGTTGGGGACCTAAGTGCCACTTTAGAGTGCCGCCCCGCTATTTGAAAAAAGAAAAAACATGGCTGCGACATCGTAAGTGACGTATGAGTAATGCCTCGTCCACACAAGCTTTAGATTGTATAGATTCTATTCAGATTTGCTATGTAATAAGTACTCTTATTAATTCTGTGGGTTTGCTTTGAACTATTCAGTGCAAAGATCTCTTCTTTTTGCACACTTCGTGATACACAATGTGATGATGATGATTGGTGTGAGTTCGTGTTGTTTGTGTGCGTGTGTGAGTTCGTGTGAGTTCGCTTTACTAGCGCTTTCGCATGTTCAGTACCTAGCTCGGGGAGTGAAGATAAACCCACACGTAGATGGATGACCATCAGGGGCATAAAAAATCTCGTCTTATTAATTCTTTGCTTATACACTTCGTGATACAATTTGGATTTGAATAGGAAGATGCATTGTAACAAAATAACTATGTAATCTACACAAGGAGCTTGGTGGCCCGGTGGTCTGGCGCTTTCGCATGTTTAGCAACCCAAGGAGAGATCATAAACCGACACGTAGATAGATGACCACAAGTGGCAGAAAAAAATCTCGAGGTGCTCCGTGTTTCGGAAGGTTAACAGACCCTTTACTCTATAGACCAAACTACACTTTTACATAACAAACATTACAATTTTTTACCGAAATCTGAAATGTGCTTGCAAAATAAAACGTAGAATACGTTTGTTTGAAAAAGTCTTGTATGAAAAAAGAAAGTGTAAGGGGATTCCCGGATGTTATCATTGTTGGAAGTCGTCAAGCTATGTCTAAGTATGCTATTTATTTATGTACTTGTATTACACATATGAAAAAAACAAAAAAATGCCAAAACTTATCTATTGCATTTATTATTATTTATTTATTTTGTATTCCCATACAACAAACCTGATTTTTTATAGCTTCCAAAATGCAATAGATAAGTTTAGGCATTTTTAAACATTAAATAATATATTTATTTTTCCCTATTCTGTTTTTAGTTGTTATAGTGGTAACAGAAATACATCATCTGTCAAAATTTCAACTGTCTAGCTATCACGGTTCAAAAGATACAGCCTGATGACAGACAGACGGATAGACGGATAGACGGACAGACGGACAGCGGAAACTTAGGAACATGGTCCCGTTTTTTATATTTTGGGTACGAAACCCCTTACGAAGCTAGAACTACTGATTCTACTACTATTTATTCCTACACGATTCCAATGTCCAGTTGAGTGTTGAGTGTTGTGTGAGTGGAGATTTGCCGAAGATTTTTCATCGGCGTTCATGTGACCATTGGTTGGATGATTTCTAATTAGGTTATGAAAAAGTGAAAGGGTTAAACATTAACTTATAAGTATAACTATGCCTAATTAGGCATAGTTATACTAATTATTTTTACATACAATGTTACTAATTGCTAATTAGCAAGCATTTTTCCGCTTTTGCTTCTAATAGTATAGTAGTTAGTGTTTCAATAATGCAATTTTAAAATAACAACCAAGATGTGAGTGTGAACGAGCCATTACACTGTTCCAATCTGTCTCCTTTAGTCCTTCAGTGTTGTCACCTCACTTTAATCTTCAAATTACTACTCTCTCAAAATAGTTACGTCACGTATATATACGAGTACAATGTACCAAAAAGCATATGTAATAAACTAGATATTCTTTAGTAAAAGCATTTATCCTAAGTACTTATCCAATTTTGAAAATACCTAGTCTTATAACTGTTAATATGAAATTAATTAGTATGAAATTAAATAACTTAGTTTGAAGGGCAAGGAGCAATTCTGTTATAAGCTTATGATCACATGTATAATCTGATTTACCTTTCCTATAATGTGAATTTGATATTATACCTAAACATTTAATCTAGGTAGTTAATCAATAACAATAATGTCATTTATGTCATGACTAGCCGAAGCCCGCGACTTCGTTCGCGTGGACTTTATGTCTCTGGAAAATGCTCATCAGGCTGAACAACTTTTACTAAGGCGGCCTTTTTATATCTCTTATAGTTTAGCTGGACCATTATGGTTCTGCATCAGGCGTTCCATTTTCCAAAATCATTCATACCCTATATGTTGCCCAGGCTTAATAGCTATATAACAAAAAAAGTTTCATTCGAATCCGTCCAGTATTTTCGGAGATTAGCGTGTACAAACAGACAAACAGACAAACAGACATACAGACAAACAGACAGACATTTTGTTTTAAATTCTTCCTCTATTACTACGTCTCCATCGCCCCCAATATTTTTTTTGGAAATATATTTAATGTACAGACACACTTTTTTTACTGTTTTATTATATGTATAGATATAGATAATATAGTGACATATAAAAATCTAAAGATCGATCATTCATAATGAATTTTCCAAATAGGCCTTCTTTGTTTGGCGAGCGTTTTGCCTTATGTTGAGTGTATGAGTACCTAAGTACAATCTAAAATGAACAAACGCTTATTTAGGTAACAGCATAACATAACACCTATTTTACTTATATAAGCGTGTAAAAACCGACTTCAATGCATTCACAGAAAAGTTTAATACGCAACAAAATAACTAAGAAAATTATTATGTCATATATGTAAAAAAGATGATATGTTATGTGATAAGTATTTTTTTAAAATCAATCTAAAACAAAATCTTTAAAAAAATCGGTGATTTAGTGGTGAATTCTGAGGTTAAAAATATTAATAAAATTTAATATAATTCATAAGCTTCAAGCAATGTAAACAACAAGTTGCATATTTTATGATAAGATGTTTAAATGCATAAAGACAACGCAAAAATATCTCAAGTCGGTAGAAAATTCAATCAGTGTGACTTCATTATTCAAACGTAGTAGATTGGAATACAGTGGGAACAAAAAGTGATTGCAAAAACTATATAGGCGGCAATATGTCATGCGCGCTCACACCTGGTCGATAAAATCTTTTTTGTTTAGGTAACTACCAATTTTTTTATCAATACGTGATATTGGTTTTCTGACCTTGATCCAAATTATCAGTTATTATAAGGTTATTATACTCACAAGCAATAGTGAGTCGGTGTCATTCTTTAATACAACAAGCCGCCATGTGGACGAAGATTGTGCTTTTAGAATTATTTATAACCCTAGTGCTTTCTTCCGATGAACTACAACGAGTTTTGACTCAAAGAGAACAGTTGATACAGGATGAACTCGACATGATGTTAGGAAGTGATATAGTTTTAAGTGACAGTGAGCTAAAAGCGAACGAAATCATAATGGCTTTGAAATATCGTGAATTAGACGATGCCTTAGAAAATCCCGGCCTCTTCAACGTATCCAAACATTTCTTCAGTTACAAAGAGGAGGTGAAGAAATCGAAACTATTTGAAATTATTCAGCAGATGCCAAAAGGAGCGTTGCTTCATGCTCATGATACTGGGATTTTGAGTCCGGATTATAATCTCAAATTAACATATAAGGATAATTTATATGTTTGTTTTAATGGAGATAACATCAGATTCCTTTTTGCCTTAGATGTACCTAAGGAGGCTTGTGACACACAGTGGCAATTAATGCGGGATGCAAGATTTTCTTCCGGTAATGTAGAAAAATTTGACGCCAACGTGAGGAAACATTTTTCACTTGTTATTGATAATCCTTATGGAATCTACACAGACGTTAATAAAGTTTGGGCTAAGTTTCAGAATTACTTCATTGCCACAAGTGGACTTTTTGCATATAAACCTATTTGGGAACAATATTTCTATGACACTTTAAAAGCCTTGAGAGAAGATAACATAATGTATTTGGAAATCCGGAGTGTGTTGCCGGAGTTGTATGATTTAGAAGGCAATACGTATGATGCCATTGTTACTGCTCAATGTTATAATGATGTCTTGGCTAAATTTATGATGGACTATCCAGATTTTTACGGCGCTAAGTTGATATATGCTCCACTGAGATTGGTGGATAGAGATACAATCAGTGAGAACTTACAAACTGCTAAAGAAATAAAGAGAAAATTTCCTGATTTATGGGCAGGTTTTGATATCGTCGGGCAAGAAGATTTTGGAGCTCCAATTAAGACGTTCTTGCCAGAATTTGTTGAAGCAGGTAAAGATACAGACTACTTCTTCCACGCAGGTGAAACTAACTGGAATGGCATGTCAAGTGATGAGAACTTGTACGATGCCATATTGCTCGATACCCGCCGCATTGGGCATGCATTTGCTTTGATCAAGCATCCTGTTCTCTTAAAAGAGGTCATCAGAAAGGACATAGGTTTAGAAATGAATGTGATTTCTAATTCTGTTCTAAAATTAGTTGAAGATGTGAGAAACCATCCTCTTGCAGTCTTTTTAGCCCAAAATCTGCCTGTGTTGATTGCTAGCGATGACCCTGGAGTGTGGGAAGCTGAGCCTTTGACTCATGATTTTTATGTTGCATTTGTAGGAGTATCAAGCAGACATGCTGATTTGCGCCTGTTGAAAAAACTAGCTCTGAATTCTTTATATTATAGTACATACAAAAATAAAGACAAAATTGTGCACGAATTTGAAGTCAGATGGACGCGATTTGTTAACAATGTTGTTAAAAATTATAGTTAATTGAGAAATTATTAATATTAACAAAATAACAAATTAATTATGTAACGCTTAGAGATTTACTTGTTTTACAAATTACTAAAATCCTAAGCTTCTCGTACTTCGAAAGTACAAATAATGGACTGAGAACTATACATACCAGCTATCTGAGATTATTTTTAAATAAGTTGTGTATTACGAGTAATTAGGTATACAGTTAAGCATCAACACATTTGTGTAATTTTAATTTACTTTGCTCATAAAAGCATATGCTTTAAACAAAGTGTTTTATTTTAAACCTAGCTGATGCCTGCGTCTTCGTTCGCGTGGACAAAAACGCATTAGGTGTTCCAGTGTCCATAATCAATAGGTACTCTATATGTTGCCCAGGTTTAAAACAGCTATATAACAAAAAAGTTTCATTCAATCCACAAAAAGACAAAAAAACAGGCAGACATTTATTTTTTAATTTTTTTCTATTACTATGTCCCCGTCGCCCCAATTTATTTTTTGGAAATATGTTCAATGTGCAGACACATTTTTATTTCTGTTTTATATTTATTTTAACTTTAACTGCCTACAAGGTAGAAATATAAACATTGAAATGCTTTCAAAATATACTTTATTAAAACATGGAAGACCCTGGAAATATCAGCACCATGTGTAAATTACCGATTTACCTCTATATTAATTGTGTAGCCTTTATTAAACCACAGATCTGTATCTTCAACCTCTCACTGCTAAACTTCTCTTAACGAATGACATTTACAATAAATGACAAGTTTTGTTTGGCAAATTAAAAACCCCCGACTGTCAAGAACACCATTAAGTGATGAGAAGCGAAACTACCGATACGACGTAGCGCCATTTATTATTTGCTAGTAAAAAACCCTAACTTTCAAGCGTTAATACCAAATAACTTTAAACGGCTGAACCGATTACCATTAAACATAGCTAAGAAAACCACAAGCGAACCTGCTTTCACGTAAAAAAACGGAATGAAATTGGTCCAGCGATCGAGCGCTACGATGCCACTGACAGACATCGCCAAACATTAGTGTTAAACCTAAAAACACACCCTTATTTGTCGGGGGTTAAAAAAATGAGAGTGTCTCCGCTGCCGGCGTCGGTTCCTAAAATTTCACTATTAGGAACCGGCGGGTATACTACCGGCAGTCGAAATTTAAAACACCGGCTGCCGGCGCCAGTACTTATTTGCTGTGAAGTGTAGGTAAGGTTCGCTAGGTCCTGTGACCAAAACACGAGCGAGCGAAGCGAGCGAAATATAATAAATAAGTTAAGGGCGAAAGTGACACAGACACAGATCGTATTATACTAGCGCCGGCAGCCAATTCGGCAACCAGCGCCGGCAGCGGAGGCACTTTCTAAAAAAATACACCTGCTTTACTAGGTATACCTTTACTCCAGAAGTAGCACGATATAGATTATAACGACACGTAGTTACGTACGTAGTTGTAGTGTCAAGCAACAGATTTAATCATTTATCATATTTCCCTTTACCTATACGACATACGTACCAATCGAACTCAGGTGAAACACATTTATTTTCCAATGACCTCATCACATTATATTTTTACTTATTGACTTGATGGAACTATTTATGATGTGATAAGATTACCCGTAGTTGCCATACGAGTTGGTTGTATGTGTGGAGTACGTATCTAATCTTGACATCTTGTGCGGGTTTATGTACTACACACGGTGCTCATGCTGTGTTGCCATTTATACGGGTTTGTCCAAATTTGTACGGATTTTTGTAATTCAAAACGGATAAACCATGGTTACGAATTTTGCCCATGTTGGTCTGGGAGAAATAAAAAAAACTTAGAATGTACCAGCTGCTTCTCTTCCCATGCAGATCGTAAAAGCCGATCGAGGGAATGGGCAAAAATGCAAATCATGTTAACAGGCGATGCGGCTAGCAACCCATCACTGTATTGATTGCTTTTCCATCTTCTCGCCCACCATGATGCTAAAAGTGGCTTTTGGGTCTTGCGGCCCTGGGCTCTGCATAGAACCGCAAGACCCAAAATGCTCTGTCTGCCCCATTAGGGATAAAGACGTGATAGTTTGTACGAATTTTTATACAGAGTACCTGGGCGACCGAGCTTTGCTCGGTTATATCTCAAACATTAACAAATTGTTTTTAAACTTGTCTAAAAACAATGCAAAATAAAAAATTATATATAAACTTAAACATAAAAAATAAAAAAAGTAAGTCACCGAGTGGGATTCGAACCCGTAACATTTTTTCTAGCGGTCGGTATCCTTAAAAACTGAGCTAAAATCAAGGCGTTCGGCGCGTCGAAATTAGCGACCATATTCTGCGTGGAAAGAAAAACGCATGAAAACTCGAAAACACGCGTTTTCCCAAACATAAAACTAATCTAAATCGATTGTTTACTCCCGAAAACCCCCATACACAAGTTTTCAGCGAAATCGTTAGAGCCGTTTTCGAGATCACAGAAATTTATAAATATATATATATACATACAAGAATTGCACGTTTAAAGGTATAAGATTTACGTCTGGCGGTTTTCTTACGGATTTTTATATGGGATTACGTCCGGATTAAAAAAGTTTTAGGAGACCTGAACTTTTATTATTGCATACATATTGTAGCTTATATGCGTCGCCGGCTCCGCCCGACCTCTGCGCTTGCGCTGCTCCACTCGAAACGATGACTAAGGGAATCCCCAGATACCAAGATCTTGAATATGTCCTTTGGGGTATATAAGTCCTACGCCGAACTCAAGAAAGCTCAATCCGAACCATTTCATACTGAGTCATTCTGAAAACTTGTCCAGGGAGAAGTGACTCAGGCAGTTGATTTGTTAAATGTCTGGGTAGAATCCCTCACACTGTACCACAAAATAAATGTATACTAGTACTTAAGTACATATTCGTTGAAGCTGTGAACTCTCATTTCCCTCAAATAAGTGTCTACGATTATATTAAAGAATGGTTTTGTATTAAACAGTATACGACAAGGTTATTTCGATCTATTGTTGTGAGTTCTTAACCACTATGCATCACTTCACTGGTTCATCAGTGTGACGTTCCCGATCCATCTTAGTCATGGTAACCTACTAATAATCTGGTAACATTTGTCTATGTACCGTTCTATCTCTGTTTCTATTGTCTACTTATTGTCACCTATCATCTGAATGACAATTGTAAGTCTAATACACAGGTTTGATAAAATAGGGCCCTAGTCCATAAAAATCTTTTTGTCTAATTTTTATCAGTAAGTTATATTGGTTTTTCAAGTTTGATCCAAATTATCAGTTATAACTATAAATATCTTGATAAAAGGCCCAAAATTTACAGTGTATTAGGTTTCGTTACAATTTTTATATCAGTCTGCAACACGCTTCGTTGAAATGGATACAACTTTTTATTAGCCCTTCAAACATCGGACGCCCGGAGCGGGCGTCTGATGTATTGTTTTACTATTGTGTCTGCACTGACAACGTTTGAAGGGTTATATAATTTTCTATTAAGTAACCGAACAAATTATTACTGAGCTGGCGTTCACATTCGTTAATACAGCAAGCCGCCATGTGGACAAAGATTGTGCTTTTAGAAATATTAATAACGTTAGCTTTAACTTCTGATGAACTACAACAAGTTATGACGCAAAGAGAAAAGTTATTAAAAGATGAACTCGACATGATGTTAGGAAGTGATATAGTTTTAAGTGACAGTGAGCAAAAAGCGAACGAAATCATAATGGCTTTGAAATATCGTGAATTAGACGATGCCTTAGAAAATACCGGCCTCTTCAACGTATCCAAACATTTCTTCAGTTACAAAGAGGAGGTGAAGAAATCGAAACTATTTGAAATTATTCAGCAGATGCCAAAAGGAGCGTTGCTTCATACTCATGATACTGGAGTTTTGAGTCCAGATTATAATCTCAAATTAACATATAAGGACAACTTGTACGTTTGTTTCGAAGAACATTACATCAGATTTCTATTTTCCTTAGTTACACCTACAGAAGCTTGTGGTACACAGTGGCAGTCAATGCGAGATGCAAGAGCTTCTTCCGGTGATGTGGAAAAATTTGACGCCAATATAAAGAAACATTTTTCACTTGTTATTGATAACCCCAATGAAGTTTATTCAGATATTAATGCAGTTTGGGTCAGGTTTCAAAATTACTTCATTGCTACAAGCGGACTTTTTACTTATAAACCTATTTGGGAACAATATTTCTACGACACTTTAAAAGCATTGAGACAAGATAACATAATGTACTTGGAGATTCGAAGCGTGTTGCCAGAATTGTACGATTTAGAAGGCAATACGTATGATGCTATTGCAACTGCCCGGTGTTATAATGAAGTCTTGGCTACATTTATGTCAGACTATCCAGATTTTTACGGTGCTAAGCTGATATATGCTCCAATGAGATTGGTAGACAGAGAAACAATCATTAAGAATTTAAAAACCGCTAAAGAAATCAAGATGAAATTTCCTGATTTATGGGCAGGTTTTGATATCGTCGGGCAAGAAGATTTTGGAGCTCCAATTAAGACGTTCTTGCCAGATTTTGTTGAAGCAGGTAAAGATATAGACTACTTCTTCCACGCAGGTGAAACTAACTGGAATGGCATGTCAAGTGATGAGAACTTGTACGATGCCATATTGCTCGATACCCTCCGCATTGGCCATGCATTTGCTTTGATCAAGCATCCTGTTCTCTTGAAAGAGGTTATCAGAAAGAACATAGGTTTAGAAATGAATGTGATTTCTAATTCTGTTCTAAAATTAGTTGAAGACGTGAGAAACCATCCGCTTGCAGTATTTTTAGCACAAAATCTGCCTGTGTTGATTGCTAGCGATGACCCTGGAGTGTGGGAAGCTGAGCCTTTGACTCATGACTTTTACGTAGTGTTTGTAGGAGTATCAAGCAGACATGCTGACTTGCGCCTGTTGAAGAAACTAGCACTGAATTCTCTATATTATAGTGCATACGAAAATAAAGACAAAATTGTAAGTGAATTTGAAGTCAGATGGACGCAATTTGTTAATAATATTGTTGGAAATTATACTACTTAATTGAGAAATGATTGGTGATCATCAGTTGTCAGTTGCAGAACGTCAACTGCTAGACATAGGCTTTCCCTGAGAGCATCCCTCTCTTTGTGACTACTGTTTATTTACGAATCTCCTCATTATTGATTCCATCACGTAGAGAAACGCCGTGCGTAGCGCTCGAATCTCCATAGCCTCTAGACCTATATAGCGTTTTTTTAGAGATCTATTGTAAAGACCAACCATTTCAGACCACTAAGTCATTGGTGATACATATTGTAACACAGTATATTTACTTGAACCGCAGAATAGCTCCTAACAGAAACTTGTACATTTGACACGTTTTTGCGTTGTCCGAGTTCATTTTCAGACCAACGTGTTGTATATACTCGCTATTGATGTTGATGCCCAGTCCTTCTTATTCTTGGAGATTGATCTGCCAAAACAGCAGTAAACAGTTTTTTCGCTATGATAACCATTCCTGTTTCATGCCTCTTTAGCTAGTCAATACCGCACTAGATCCTGAAAGACGATTCATACAACGTAGAAGGAACATACTCGTTACAAATCGAACCACGGGCTATCCTAGATCACCTTAAGTAATACTGAAATTAGAATAATAGCCAAAAAACACAAACGGGAGTTCCATACAAAAGTGTGCAGCCGCCCGATAAATTTGTATGGGAATGACGATTTCTTTCTTTTTTACTTTAATTTTAATTTTATTATACTATAGTAATTTAGTATAGTTCGTGGTTCGATTTATTACGGGTATGTCTCTAACACGTTCTATATATACTTATATATTTTGATTGAATCAAAGGTATTTTCTTAGTCCACGAATGCTAAGGCGTGTCATTGCTCAAACACGCGACGTTGCGTGAAGAACAAAATTGATAAAATGATTTAAGTATATGAATCAATTTTTTCTCCTGTTGCCTTGGATGGTGTATCCCTGTATGCTCCGAATTCCGTTACCTGGGTTCTTTCTTACAGGACAACGGAGACATTGACCGGGACGTTAAAAGTCGTATAAATGCAGGATGGTTGAAATGGCGGCAAGTAACTGGAGTTACATGCGACGCTCGAATGCCTTAAGCTAAAGGGTAATATTTACAAAGCTATCATAAGACCTGTCGTATTGTACGGTTCCGAGACTTGGCCCATTAAAGCAGCGGATGAAAGAAGGTTGCACGTTGCGGAGATGCGGATGTTGAGATGGATGTGTGGTGTAACACGTAGGGACAAGATCAGGAATGATTACATAAGAGGAACTGTAAAAGTGGCCCCTATAACACAAAAATTAAGAATTAATAGGTTGGGCTGGTATGGGCATGTTAAGAGAAGAGAGGAAAGCCATATAACCGCAGGCAGGTTTTGAAAATACATAGGACATCGAAACAGAGGGAGACCAAAAAAACGTTGGATGGACTGTGTAAGGGAGGATATGAGTAGAAAGGGGGTGACGGACGGATTGACTGGAGATAGATCAAAGTGTAAGGAACTCACATGCTGTGCCGACCCGACATAAAAAGTGGGACAAGGATAAGGCAGAAGAAGAAGATTTAAGTATATGAAAGAAATAGAAGAAAAAGCGTTTTAGGCAAATATACACTTGAAAAAAGGTGAAATATCAACCTTTGACCTATCTATGTAAGTGTTAGATCAACAAGGTTATTAGACTAAAAAAAAGTACTCAAAGGTACTACTCAGACAAAAATAAAAATAATTACATTTGCTTTTGAACAGGATGGGTAACGTCAGGGCACAGAATTAATAATAGTATTACATACAGAACGGAAACTCGCACCGTCCCCCGCAATCTGGCGTCCCCGCAACCCTTCCCCCGTTATTGTGAGGTGTAGGTGGCAGTAAAACAGGGTTATTGGTAGTTGCACGTTAACATTACGCGAATCACTTAGGATTATTGAATTATAATGGTGAGAAACTGCGCACATTATCATTGTTTATCCACGGAAAACAATAAATAACGAAAATTTTATTGGTTTCCGAGTGACAAAAACAGGTAAGCTAAGCAACAAATTCTGTGGTGGCGACCCTGATTGTTTAACTCACACATTTGACGTGTGCACGGACGGATTGTTTCGTTTGTAGTAGTACTAGGTATACATATATGCTGCTCCGTTTGTATGAAGTGCCATACCTGTGGTCAGGGTCAGAAAAGTATGATTATAATAAATCCGTCTTTTAGATTATCCAAAACGAATGGGCTCATATTTTTCAGTTTACAAAAAAAGTAAACATATACAAAAATACGAAGCTTCAAAGTTTCGGAGTGGGGTCTTGCGACGTCACCGCTAAGTAAAAATCGCACCAGTCGTGACGTCATGCGAAATTTAAATGCCCATTTTTTTCTCAGAGAAAAGATATAATGCGATTACAATATTCTTTAATAATCTAACCGATGCGCCAAAATTTATTTTCCATTCGTCATGCCTAGGTAAGTGATTTTGTTTTCGAAGATCACATTTGAAGATAGACCTGCCTTAGATATAAGCACATATCTATGAGAACATAAATAAATGCTATATCTGCGTAATAATCACACCTAATGCTAAGGTCACGGGCAATTTGCATAGCCATCGTATAAATCTAGCGGCATTCCTGTGTGACACCAATTAGGCGAGTTGCACTTGCACATAGTGTCAGCAGCGTGATGTGTGAACGCGTCTTAATTAGCAGTCTAACGACGGTAGATAAAGTACAGTAAGTCAATGTTTATGTAATATTTGTACAGCCTAGGGCCGTAAGTACGCCACTTGCGTAAGTATATTAGGCCCAGCAAAATATATTGCAACTATTTTAAGTGTGGATTCAGTTCGTAATATTGAACAACTTTTCCCAAGGAACATAATAATAAAGATATGGAACATAGTCTAAAAATGAAATAGAATTTTTGGCTTTCCATACAAACTCGGATCAGCTGATCGGTCAACTTGTATGGAAGGCCAACAATTACTTTTCATATTTCGATATATTATTATGTTCCTTGGGGAAAGTTGTCCAGTATCATGCACTGAATTCTCTCTTAAAATAGTTTCAGTATGTTTTGTTAAGCCTTATATGTATATAATAGTGATGTGCTGCTAGCCGCATTGCCATAATGTGATTTCGATGTTCGCTCATTTTCTCTATCGGCTTTTATGATCTGCGTAGGAAGAGAGCATTTTTTTTCCCAGAACAGCATGGCAGAACTAAGTTAAGTAAGTGCAACGAAAGTCTGTGAGTTGCGACCATCTGGTAAGTCTATCGAGATGGATTAGTTCCCGTTAGACCTATTGGTGGCTAATACTACAATACTAAGTAAATGTTTTTGAGAAAAGAATTAAGTAAGTATATTTTATTGCCTGCTTTCCGTTAAATATCTTTTTATCCATAGTAGGTACTTCTGTATCTTAAAATGGCACCCTTACTTGAAGAAGTTTTCGTCGAGATTGAGCGAAATATGTGATATTTACCGGTTTTTCTCTAGAGTTCGTCAACTTCCCAAGTTCCCAATATAGGTCTTCTACCAATGCGTTTTGCGTTTTATCCTAATTGCATTAAATTGCATTTTAATTCTAACTTATGTCATCCAATTAATTGCTAGGCGAAGTTCTCTACCACTTTTTTTTCACGCGTCTCTATCCCCTTAAACCAGTTTTGCTTCCTAGATCTTTGCCCAGCAGCGAGACCATATAGGTTAGTAAAAAAATGCAATTAAATTCATTAAAATTTACAAGTAACGCAAGATTTTAACAATATTAAAAATACAGTTATCATGTTTTAACTAACGCAGCTTCAATTAGTGCACGGTATAGATCAAGTGACGTGAAATCGAGCACAACTGTGAACATTTACACTGAACTGTCACGCCTCGCCGTGATGCTAACAAAAATACGCGCGATATGAGTCGTGACGATCCTATTTTAGACGTCGGAGCCGCAATGCGTTTTATCCATTAGTAGGGGTTTCTTCTCAAAGAGTGTCAACGGATATTATTGACGGTAAGCGACTTACCTCAAATTTTAATAGCTTTACATATAGAGAGAAAGAAAGAAAAATACGTTATTTGGTGCAAATTTCATCATCATCATCAGGTATTTTTGTCTCCACTGCAGGAGCACGACCCTATCTGTACAACTAGAGCCATATAAGTACTTGATCAAAGCAGGCAAAGGACTTAGCCTACACTCTACACGCTGGGTTGGAGAGGTCTCACTGGTGTTCGCGGTACCACATAGTGCTAAACTGATTTCATGAATATATGATAAATTCATACTATGTTCGTAGTTGTACTTGAAAGATTAATAATTGTACGTAATGTATTTATTAGAAAAAAATGGTGGCCGTGGTACCGCCAAAGAGCGTGCTTTCTCGCGGTACCACACAGACTTCTAAAGAGTCTTATGCAGGTAATTATCAGGATTGGTTAACGAGAAAAAAAAATCTACGTTAATTGTTCCTTTTCATTTCCAGTTTAATTCTTGTAAATATCTTACATTTATATATTTTCTTCACAATTGCAAAGTAAGTACATAATTTAACTAAATATATAAATATAAATATATAAATATATAGGGACAAATTACACAGATTGAGTTAGCCCCAAAGTAAGTTCGAGACTTGTGTTATGGAATACTAACTCAACGATACTTTATTTTATAAAAAATACATATATAGATAAACATCCAAGACCCAGGATAATAAATATAAGGTTGACCTTCGCCTTTTTCATGTACCAAATAAACAATTTTTCTTTCTTTCTTTCTTTCTTTCTTAATGATTTAATAAAACTATCACCATTAAGCTCTTCTGAACATTTGAAATTGTTAATATTGAAAAAAAAAACAAAACAATCTACTTCCATCTGCAGATTTGGTTACCATCATTAGTAGTACCAAAGATAATATAATTCAGTACCTTACCTTTTTACTACAGGACGTAAATATTTGCATATCTTGATAAAATGTTTGTGATTAATTTTCCTGCCCTTAATTTCCCTGATATTCCATAATCTGATCCTGCCTTGGCGACAATGGGACCAATGGAGAGTACACTAGTCGAACATACAACCTCCTTATTTTAAAAAGTCGAATAAAAAAATAACAAACCATTATAATATTTTAATCCTGCATATTGTATCGTTTTTGTAGGTTAAACATTACTTGACAAGCTGATTAATATGTACTCGTATTTTACGGCTAAAACCCGAAATGCGGCTACGCCTAGGTTTAGCCGGCTAGAACTAGGTTCGGCCGGCCGGTCTCAGATGGCTACACTTAAGGGTATCCTATTTATCTTCGGCTAGAACTAGGTTTAGCCCTTATCATTCCGACTAGAACTAGGTGCAGCCGATCGCAGGTGCTTAAATTTAGGTGTAAGAGGAGGTTGTCTATGTTTAAGGTTATAATAGTAATAAAATAAAAGACCAAAATATTGAAGTTACGTTTAAATTATATTAAATATCTTATGTACTTATTTAATATAATTTAATATGATAAGTAGCGGGATTATATAAGGTCTAACAATTATACTAAAACAATTTTAAGGGTGAATTCAGCTAGTGATAATGAATGAGTTCCCAAAAAAAATATGAAAAATATTTTTTGGCTTTCTATACAAACTCGGATCAGCTGACCGGTCAACTTCTACGGGAGGCCAAAAATTACTTTTCATATTTGTTATTTATACATTATTGATTTACTTTTTATCTTAGTTATTTGCTATTTTAATGCAAAATTATAGGTCTATGATTTAAATTAATCAGGGATCTGCTCCAAATTTTGATATGTATTCACTTTTTTCCTTTTTCCTCTTCCTGCACCTCCTTACCTCATAACGGAACTCTATTATTTTGAGATCTGGCAAGTAAAATTATTGTAACACTATGCTTTTGCTGTTAAAGTTCATAAGGCGTTATACATGTATGATTTTATTCAGACCACCAATTATAGACTGAAGTTTAGACATAGTTTTTTTACGACTGAAATGAAACATTGGCACAGAATAAAAAAGTATGACATAACATTGGCTAGCGAGTTAGTATCATACAGATAACTAGGTACATTACCACGTCTTTACCCAAAACAGGGTAGACATGACTAGGGCTGTAATACTAATACCGCGAAAGCGTGAACGTTAGTGAATTAGCCCTGTTATGCCCATTCCCTAGATCCACTTTTACTATTTGCAAGGAAAGATAAACAGCTGGTACATTCTACGTTTTTTTAACAGACTGCGTCAGAAGGAGGTTTATGTTTTTCTATGGGACGCCTTGCAGCTTAAAGGCTTGATGGATTTAAGCTGATGACTTCTGTGGCCTAGTGGCCACCATGCCAGGCTACCAATCCGGAGCTCCTGGGCCTGGGTTCGATCCCCGGTCAGGTCAAGATGGAAAACGATCTTTTTGAGTTTTACCTGGGTCTTGGATTACCTATACAATGTACTTTTTTATTTAGTACAAATATTTTAAGAGGTGATTCAGTCCATAATTTTAAATAACTTTTCTCAATAAATGTAAACTGAAATTCGAAAAAAATAATTTAATCAGAGTGCAAAAAGATCACGACGAATTGATTGATAACCTCCTCCTTTTTGAAAGTAGGTTAAAAATATACAATGCCCCTTTTAATTAAGTACAAATATTTTAAGCGGTGATTCAGTCCATCATTCCTAACAACTATTCCCAATAAATGTATAACGAAATATGAAAAAAAAATATCATTTTCCATAGTAATAGTAATCATATCACGTGACTACTTCGATTTGAATGAGAACCTAAATTTTTTTTCGTATTTCGATATACATTAATTAGGATTTTTTTTTAAAATGATGGACTGAACCACCCCTTAATATATTTGTACTTAATTAAAAAGGACATTGTATTTGACAAAGCCCTTCTGAGGAGTAGGTGACCAATATTGTAAATATGAGTTTAAGTAAGGGTAGGTTACCTATACCTATACTTACGTATATAAGGTCTAAAAAAATTAACTGAAACTATTTTAAGGGTGAATTCAGTCCACAATACTGAACTACTTTCCCCAATGAACATGTATCGAAATATGAAAAGTAGTTTTTGGCCTCCCATACAAGTTGACCGATTAGCTGATCAGAGTTTGTATGGAAAGCCAAATATATTTTTATATATTTTGACATATGTTCCTTGGGGAAATTTTTTCAGTATTACCGACTGAAGTCACCTTTAAAATAGTTTCAGTATATTTTGTTAGACGTTATGTATGCCTTACAATGATGACAATCGGGACCAACGACATATGTGCTTTACAAAGCACAAAGGAGCTCGAGAAAACAGTCGTGTAGAAAAGCTACACGTCTTTATTTAGTTCTGCTATTCGCTACGAGATGTCGCTACTGGTAACATAAGTTGACGAAAAAGTTTCTATCGTCCGTAGCGGTAATTCATCGTCGTGAAATATTATTATCTCGCAATACAATATTAGTAAACCACCATAATCTCGTGAGAACCCAATTACAAATGCTTAGGTAATTAGGTAACTTCTATCTATAGGTATACCTATCCATTCAAAGTTACCCCTTACCTCTTAATTCTACAATCAAATACTTATAGCTTACCTACTTAACTTTCTTTCAGATACAGAAATGCATTATCACGTCTTTATTACTAACGGTGTTGGTAGAGCCAAGGGCCATATAAACCTCAAGTGAATTTGTGTTCTCAAATGTAGAGCGATGAGGTACCTGGATCTTTTTAAAAAGAAAGTCATCATCATCAGGTCTTTTTGTCTCCACTGCAGAAGCACGACCCTCTCTGTACAACCAGAGCCATACTTGGCCAGATCAGCCAGAGGACTTGGCCTAAATTCTCCTCCTTGGCCAGACGGGTTGGAGAGGTATCACTGATGTTTATAAGCTTTGTTTAGCTTGTATTTCCTAAGTCGCCTTCTACGACATCCACGGGAGGACTTGGAGTGGTCCTATTCTACTCTGCCGGAAATCACACGATTTAAAAAAGGCTAAAAGAAAGAGTAGTTGCGTAAACCTGGCACAAACTCAAAAAAAGTCTCCCATCACGACCTCGCCGTGGACATAACCTTTGACATCTCAAAACTGTAACATGGATGTCGTGACTGGTTTTTAGGGTTCCGTAGTAAACAAGGAACCCTTATAGTTTTGCATGTCTATCTGTCTGTCCGTCTGCGGTTCTACTCCGAGACTATAAGTACTAGAAAGCTGTAATTTGGCTTATTATGTTAATTATGCAAACAAGTTAAAAATAATATATTTTGGGCTAGCTCCTATACATGTAAAGTGGAAGTCATTTTCCGACTAACCCACCGTGTAAGATATCTTAAATAGGTTCTTCGGAAATATTGTGAGCTTGTGAACACCATTTTTCGTTTAAAGGATTTATTTCCAAAATATTTGGTCTTATAGTGCAAGTTTTTGTTAGAGTCAAATGCCCCTGCTCCCTATAACTGCTAAACGGTTGTATCTGTGAAATTGTGAATACACGTGAAAAATTCACGGCAGTAAACGAAGTTTAAAGGAAAACTCTCAGAGCTAAGTAGAAATTAGAAAATTAGTTTTTTAGATGTTTTTAGTCGCGTAAATTCAAAGACGGCATTCGTAACTAATACGGAACCCTACACTGAGCGTGAGCCGACACGCACTTTGTCGGTTTTATTACTTTTTTAAAGTTCTGCAGAAGGGCATGCTCGATTCATGTTTTTTGGTTTGTGATATGTTTCTGAGATTATAGTGAAGCTATGAGGGAAATGGAAAAAAAACTCACATGCTGCCCTGATTCTATCCGTAATCCCTCTTAAGGTAAAGAATAATAAATAAATATATAGGGACAAATTCCACTGATTGAGCTAGCGCCAAAGTAAGTTCGAGACTTGTGTTACGGGTTACGGGATACTAACTCAACGATACTATATTTTATAACAAATACATATACAGATAAACATCCGAGACCCAGGACAATTTGAAAAAGGCCATTGTTTCAGGCCCTAACCGGGGATCGAACCCGGGACCTCCGGGTGGCGGACCAGCATGGTGACCACTACGCCACGGAGGTCGTCAAGAAGAACAATATTTAGTAAAACTATACCTATCTATATCTAGAGTACTTATTCATTTTGACAAAAAATAGATTTAACTAAACGCTGTTCTATAAATTAAAACTATTACTAAAAATAAAAACATCAATGTATATAAAAATCGTTCCAATTCGGCACCGTCAACAGGCAGAGTCTCCAAGAGGTTGGCGGCATTTCAGCGTTGTATGGCAAGGCTAAGTATAAGTGAATTTGTTTTATTCGAGCATTGATACAAAAAGCTCGGCTAATGATAGGTATGTACCTGCCTACATACATACAGCAAAGCTAATATAATTAAATACTCAGGTTACATTCCCCGAGAATGATTCAAAGAAATCCTTGACTGTGTTGTAATTACTAGATAATAATGAAATGTAATAAATTTTCTGTAAATTTGCGGATAGAAAACCTGGTAAGAAAAATGTAAGAACTAAGTATGTGTCTAAGTATAGATAATCCTGCAGGACAAGTGTTGAAATACCTCTAGAGAATAGGAAAGTATTTTTATCTCCTACTTCACCTAGTTATATTTCTCATGGATACATTAAGAAAGAAAAGGTCACACGCACCCGCTATAAAGACTTAATAAAGGCCCCAATCCCCAATAGACAACAGTCCAAATATTGCGCAGTTTAAAATCGATTGCACAGGATGTATTATTCAATTGTTTCTGGTCCCACTTGAACTGTTTGGTCCGGCGGCCAAATATTTTGGAATTGGACCCTCTGCCACCGCGGCCATTGTCAAATTGACCGGATGATTGCGAGGGGACGGAATGAATGCATGCTCTTATGAAAACGATTCCATTTTGGGATTAGTTTTCTTTATTTTTGTTGATGCAATTAAATTGTGTAGAGTTTTGCGCATCTATCGCCGGGGCTAGTGTGATTCACAGGGTAAACACAAAAACTTCGTTGCATTTTGTACTAGGTAGCGTCAAATTGTGCAATTTCTGAAAGCATTTTTCTTCTTATTTCTCTTTTCATAATGAGCACCATGAAACATAACAATCATCATTTTCAATCCCAGTTGATCGGTCCCGCCCGGCCCGGATCCATCAGCTGGGATTGAAAATGATGGGTCCGGGCTAGTGTAAAAGACTTAAAATATTTTAAATATGTAACAGTCTAATTTTTTGGCAAAATGGACGACCTTGAGAAAATCTAATAAAATAGCATAAAAATATTTACTTTTATGAGACTCGTAAATGGCGTTGAGTGAGAAGAAAGGAGGAGGTTATCAATTAGTCACGATCTTTTTATTTTATCATGCTCACTTATTATTCGAAGACGCTTGGATCTACAGTTACGTGGGTATACCAACGTAAAATATGGGAAAAACTGTATTGCAAAAATCAGAATAGTATGACCGAGAAAAAATATTGTTAAGTGGTCAAAGAATTCAAAGGTTTATTTCTTATTAAAAAAACTAACCTAGGTAACCACAGAACCTAACCTGCCTACAGTAATGCAGTCATATCTTTTTATAACGCTTCGCACAATTACTACGACTCGAGCATCGAAACTAAAATTACAGAAAAACATAACAAAGCCTAACAGGACACGCGATTATTATCCAAAAAAGATGCGCAAAAAAGGGCTTAATCATGGGGCGAGGTGTTTTTGTAGTAATGCGCAGTAATAAGTGGTAATAAGTAGTAATAATTAATAATTGGCGCGATGCGGTCGCGCATGCTCGTTGTTCGTCAAATTGCGGTTTCGGTCATCATTTGTGGAACAGCATATGCCGTCTAACGGACTCCCTATTGTACTCTTGTAAAGAGATTCAAAATGCAGTTTTTACATTTTAGGTTGCTTTTAACTGAGAATTGTTGGATAATAACTTACCTTTTACAGGATACAGGACAGCAAAATAATACTTGAAGAACATATAGGTAACTACTTACACAGTCTTACATATATTGAAGAAATCGGACAATCAAATGAAAAAAAAATTGAAACTTTATCAGCTGGTTGTTAATTTGGTAGATATCAAAATTGTTTCCTGGGTAAGGCAATTCGTTTCAAGTACTGATCATAATTCGATTAATTTTATGATTGGCAGCGAAAACGAGGTGAAATTAAAAATTGACGGAAACCTACTTCATGCGTGATTTCTCATAATTGTATTAGTTAAATGAAAACAACTCGATCATAATGAAGATGTTCTTAACTTTGCAGGGTACACATTTAGGTTACATAACCTAGTAAGATAAGATATTAGTTAATTAGACCATATGGTCTAAGACAATAATTAATAAGTAAAAAGACACCTATTAATTAAACCTTCTTCAGCCGAGCTCCACATGCAAAGTCAATACCTGACAATACAAACCTCTTACTAAAAACAACATTTCAATCGACACGCTGTCCTTTATATCTATTTACCCCTTATGCAAATATTGACGGGCCAAGGGGGGAAGGGGACAGGAGCGGGAAGGGGTACAAAGGAAGCCGCTCCTTTGATCCCGTCGGCACCTGAAGCTACCGTGATGTATTTATTACCATGAGTATTGTGAGATAAGATCCATAGGCAAAAACTTGAATGCTTTTTGAGTGTTCTGTGGTGGAAATTGGAGATATCTGGTCCGTAGTTTGGTTGTGCTTTTGTTCGATTGCTGGATGAAATAACGGTGACTTCATCTAGTATCTGTGAAATATTTGTTTCATTCAAATTTTCACCAATTTTAAATTTTTTGCTTATGTACACAGACATTAATAGTCTTCTTCTTCTTATCGTGTGTATTAGTGACTAACACTGTCAGAGTTTTTAAACCGCCTTAAAGACCTCTGACATGGTTTTAGGTAACGACCAATGTCAAAGACAGTGACCGGGACCGACGGCTTAACGTGCCCTCCGAAGCACGGATCATTTTACTTATTAGAAAATCAGGTGATCAGCCTACAATGTCCTAACTAACCTAACTAGCACAACAACACAAAGTCGTTGCCCCCGCCGGGAATCGAACCCACGACCTCCGGGTATGAGCCGAATGCTATAACCGCTACACCACGGAGGCAGTTAATAATAAATCATTAATAGTAAATCTTAGAAACGAAATTAACGTCATAATACGAACATTTCACCGAGTACAATAATATAAGTAGTTATTTATGTAATTGAATAATAAAAAAATGGTTCTTGCAATAAAAACTAGGCAACTCTTCATTCATCCGTCACTAATAATGACATCCACAAAATCATCGTATCACTTGTCACTCGAACAATCGGCATTGTGGAGCACAAAAGTTGCATTATTACATTGTTTTCGTAATAATCTATTGCGTTTTTTGTCGATCGCCATCTTTTGTCACGCTGCGCCATGCGACAGTCGCGAGACAGTTGCGGCAATTATCATTGTCTCAGGAATAGGGAGCCCTATTTAATGGAATTAATAGGTCGCCGGCCATTTGAGGGTTAAGGTTCTGTCACATTTATCCAAATGACGATAATTCTGCAATGTTTGATCTCGAAATATATCCAAAAATTGTCTTCACAGCTACTTGTAATTTTTTCTCCGAAATCTGGTGGAATCGGACGGTGGTCTTCAAATTGAAGCTCCCTCTCACGTCTTTATCCCATAATGGAGCAGTCAGAGCATTATGGGTCTCGCGGCTCTAGTGAAGCTAAAACTGAAAAGGTACGTTTCGTGTTATTTCCCGAGTATACATTTAATAACATCCGTATGCTGTGTGGTATCCGGTAGAATATAATAGGACCAATCCAAGTCTTCCCGTGGATTTCGTAGAACAAAGCCAAACAAAGCTTATAAACATCAATGAGGCTTCTCCAATCCGTCTGGTCAGCGTGGAGACTATAGGCAAAATTCTCTGGTCAGTCTGGCCAAGTGTGGCTCTGGTAGTACAGAGAGGGTGGTGCTTCTGCAGTAGAGACTAAAAGACCTGATGATGATGATGACATTTAACAACTAAGATTACAGACAATTAAAGACAACTACTGTTATGGAATCTAAAAATATGTTTATATTTTTAGATTCCATTATAGACCTCAATGTATACTGCGACCTTTACAGACGATCAACAGAAGTCCTTGGCATGTCGTAGAGTCGCAGTATTGACGAAAAGGGGATGATCAGTGGCAGTAACATAATTGATATTTACGATCCAATTTGAAATAATATGCCAACACAAACATTAACTAGAAAAAAGAGATAATTGTAGCAGACGTGTGTTTCATGAAATATTTGCCTTCTGTTCTTTGATGGATGACCTGATGCTATGCAGAAAATTATACGGATAGTGCATTCTTTTAAGCATAATAAAATTTAAAAACTTAAGATCGACTTTACATACTGCCTCCGATTTCTAGATCGATTTTGATAAAATTTCTATATAAAGACATGTCAAGATTGTTAACAACTATTTAAATACCTAATCAAATGGAGTATAGTAGATTTTAAATTAGGTTTATTAAGGTTTTATTCAAGGCTTTGTTCGTATGTCTTGAGATGACTGATGTGCTTATGATAATGGTACCAGTATAAGCTGTCAAGCTATGGTCGAAATTTCCGGTATTCCTCTTTAAAAAGTTTAAGTAGCTCTTTCACTTTATTAACATATTTGGCACTCAAAATGGAGTTAGCTAAGTATAATCAAACCTCAAGCCATTGAGAACAAACAATGACGACATGTTGCAGACGAGGATTAAAATCTTGTAACAATTACAACTATCAATATCTTTTCATTCAAAAAATAATTTTAATTTTGCATCTTATTGTGATGGTCTTAGTGGTTATTTTATATTTTTTATCGTTATTTAACAGCAAGGGTAAATTTGTCAGCTACTTGTGGTTATAAATCACCAATTGGGTGTAAAATAAAAAAGATACAGAATAGGTCTTTATTTTCCTTGCACCTCTTCGATATGAGGCGGAACAGACCGTCAGTAGCTTCCATTTTTTTTCTATCATTTAACATATCGTCTTCCGTTACACCCTTCCTACACTGTCATTATATAGGTCATCTTCTTCATTTTTAGGTCTTTTTAGTCCACTGCAAGAGCACGACCTTCTCCGTGCTAGAGCCATACTTGAAGCCAGAGGATTTGGCCTACTCTCTCCACGCTGGCAAGATGGGTTGGAGAGATCTCATTGTTGTTTATAAGCTTTGTTTAGCTTGTATTATTATTGCTTAAGTCGCTTTCAGTCGTTACAGCACGGCGAATTCTGTAGGTACTTGTACGTCATCCAAAAGACAAAAAAAAGAAACGTTACCTATACATATGTTATTTAGACAGCCATTATTATTGGTTAGATACATACAACATTTTGTGAAAGAAAAAGTAAGAACTTCATAGATTTTAAAAATCTTTAATTGTTTTAGTTGGCTAGTTGTGGTTGTGTAGGTTGAATGGAAATAATTTCTTAAGCGAAAATATTTACAAACTATCTAGGCTAAACAGGTGTTAGTTATTCAAACGGACTAATATATTACTTACTTAAAACATGTTAAATGAACTTATGTAGACCTCTCCAACTCGTATGGCTAGTGAGGAGAGTGTAGGCCAAAGTCCTCTGACTGCTCTGGCCAAGTATGGCTCTGGTTGTACAAAGAGGATCGTGCTCCTGTGGTGGAGACAAAAAGACAAATTCCGAGGTATTCTTCTGTAATGACTCCATTTGTAACTTCATTTCAAAGTCTTCGTAAATTTGATATTTGGGGTTCATTTGTAGTAATTCGTGGTGTTCGGTGAGCCAGGACGGTCCCAACAAAGGTGCCGGCTCGTCTTTAGTTCACACGCGATGTAGTTATCGTAATGATTTCCTTAAGATGCCGTTTTGGACCTCAGCTGTTAACGGATGCGGTGATCTCTTTTGTTTGGTTTGGAAGGTATCATTAGGGAAGCTGGTAATAACTAGCTAACAGGGTGACATTCACCATGATGCTTGGAGTTTACTAGCTACGTTGTTATTAAAACATCTAACTTTTGTCTTTCTTTTGTCAATTATGGAAAAGTTGGTCTCAGTTTTGTTTAGTCTTTTTGAAACTGTCATATAGGTAGCCTTTTTGAGACTGTCATATAGGTAGGTATAACATATATTTATTTGGGAAATAAATATCTTATAGTTCCTCTGTTTAAATGTATATTTAAACTTACGACAAGAGGGCCCCTAAATAGTTTTTTAACTACTACCTATTTATTTGTGAATTTTATTTATATATGTTTATGGTGCAATATAGTATTTAATTATTTATCTGCTACCTTTAACCCTGAATTTTCAAGTTTCATAGTTAAAGGTTTTTTTTCTAGAGCTTAATTTTTTACAGTAAGGAAAGATCACAATACCACATAGATATATACGGACATGCCAACTTTCAAAAAAATAAATAATCTATTTTTTATTTAAAAATACATAATTCTAAACCATACTTAACACATTGCTGGTTACTCAGCCAGACAATAGAAATAACGTCAACGTAAAAAAATTGGTGTACGTCTATATGTAGACGTAGTGTGTCCAGCAATGTGTTAAATACCGACCTGAGCAAGAAGTCTCCAAACCAACAGAAGCAAGCATAAAATGTACAAGCACGCATGCTGATTACAATCAAACCTCCCCAGCAATCTGATTAAGCAACACAATTACAAAATACACAATCGATCCCTGTTTATTATTCCCGAAACGAGTATCGATTTCGAAATCATGTTTTTTCCCGTAACGAACGCGATTCAAATTGACGACATGTTGATTAAAAATCGGCGTTAAACCAACGGAATAAGGATGGTTATATCTTGCAATTTGATGATGAAGACAGCTATGTGAGGTTTATTAAATATACTGATTTGTCCAAACGGAATTACTTGGTAACAGATATGGACAAATTAGGTTCATTTGAGGCGCACTGCGGGTTATGGAGTCGGCAAATTCAGCAATTTTTAGGGTTCCGTAGCCAAATGGCAAAAACGGAACCCTTATAGATTCGTCATGTCTGTCTGTCTGTCCGTCCGTATGTCACAGCCACTTTTTTCCGAAACTTTAAGACCTATACTGTTGAAACTTGGTAAGTAGATGTATTATGTGAACCGCATTAAGGTTTTGACACAAAAATAGAAAAAAAACAATAAATTTTGGGGGTTCCCCATACTTAGAACTGAAACTCAAAAAAATATTTTTCATCAAACCCATACGTGTGGGGTATCTATGGATAGGTCTTTAGAAATGATATTGAGGTTTCTAATATAATTTTATTCTAAACCGAATACTTTGCGCGAGAGACACTTCCAAAGTGGAAAAAAGTGTGTCCCCCCCCCCCCCCCGTAACTTCTAAAATAAGAGAATGATAAAACTAAAAAAAATATATGATGTTCATAACCATGAAAACTACCAGCGAAAATTGGTTTGAACAAGATCTAGTGAGAAGTTTTTTTTTAATATGTCAAACTGCAATTTACCTTTCATTCAATCAACTCAAATATAAAATTTTAAAAAAAAAATCTACTACGGAACCCTTCATGGGCGAGTCCGACTCGCACTTGGCCGCTTTTTTGATAATAAGACTAATAAGAGATGAATATTTTCTGTTTCATATCCTCAAGTCTGTTAGGGTTACTACTATCAAGTTACTCCATGGTAGTTATTGCAGTTGCTGAGACAGATTATTACGGAGTTCTCAATAAGATTTTAAATTATATTAGTTATTATGAAATAGCCTTTCTCAAATTGTCCTGGGTCTTGGGAGTTTATCTACTTATATGTATATATCATAAACACATAGTATCGTTGAGTATCGTTGAGTTAGTATAAACCTATAAAACAAGTTTAAACTTATTTTGGGGCTGGCTTAATTAGTGTAATTTGTCCCTAAGTCCCTATTTATTTGTTTTTTTTTTTACTATTTTATTGGGGTGCATGTTTCTGAGATTTCTATGCAATTATAATATTTCAAATTATTAAATAATTATTAAGAACAGATTGAACTGGACTAGGCCAGTCAGTGCTTGAAGTAAATCTATATACTTGTAAATATATACCTTATGTATGTAGGTGTAAGTAAGTACTTACATATGATTTATGCAAGAATTTCTACCCATAAATACATAATAAATTTAAAAAAACTTTATTTCAGGCTTCCGCGTTTGTAGAATTAGGACTATAATATAGTAACATTATTCTTATTACTATATTATTTTGTTATGTAATTCTTAGAATAAATGACTCTTAATAATATAAATAAATACTAACTCATCTACAGAATCTAGTGGTGTCCGCCCCTAAAAAGCGGAAGTAAACAAAACAACGATGGCCAGTAAAATATTATTTGCCGCTTAAGAACATGTATCACATGTAGCCGCAAATCACACAAATTGTTATAACAACTGAGGACGCCCGCAAAATAAAAGTTGATAAATCGCTAGATAAAGATAATTCAGATTCCATGGACTAAGATACAGTGTAACTGGAAGAGACTTTTCTTTATTGGTACTTAGTCGAATATTGTAAAAGTTTTATAAGTATCTTTAAATAGACAATCTCTGATCAATAAGGTCGAATGATCAATAAAAGAGTAAAAAGAAATCCAAATAAAGTAAATAAATTTAATTTTCTTTTTCTTAGAAATCAACATCTTTCGCTACGCTATATGCTTCTTATGATAGTTTATAATTATAACTGATTGCGTAATATATAGTCAGTCATAGCTTAGTTTTAATCATACTTTATTTAGTTATTGAAAAAAGATATAGATTTCAGTTTAGATAATTAGTTATAATTAAAACGTTACAAACCCTTGGTAAACACATTCAACATACCTATTTTATATCACAAAATTATAATGTAATTTTTGAAAAAATCTTTGGATAAATCACGTATTTTTTAAATAAAGTTAAATAAATATGGGACATACATGTACTTATCTATCTAATTTTAATCAGCAAATTTTGTGCAAAGTCATCTTATATTGAAACGTGATTTGAAAAGGTAAAGGTAGATACGTATAGTTCAATAGACGACTTTTTATTTATAATTTAAAGCAGAAGTAATAAGCTTTTATAATTTTTTAGCTAAAAAAAAAATTACATAAAGCACCTAAAAACGAAGTTACAATTTCAATGTAGGAAGCCACTTCCAGCGCAAAGCAAAACTGTACATCAGCGCCAACCAGAGATAATAGTCGAAGCAAACAGCTCGGTTGCACAAACAAACTCACCCCGGGTTCGCTCGCAAACCCAATAAGGGCATTTCGTTACATTTGTTGATTGCAATCAGTATACTTAGATATGGATAGGACGTGCCGCCAGTATGAATGGGCTTTATTTCGTTATTCTGTGTGTTATTCAATGCGTGATTGAGTATTGGTTGTGACGGTCTTTTTTTAACCGAATTTCAAAAAGGAGGAGGTAATCCACTGTCGCGATTTTTTTTTGTATGTTCACCAATACGCTACGGAGGTCGTCAGAGAAATGACATACCACTGAAACGATGATAGTAAAACACATGAGGTATCATTTTGAACATTATTTATAGGTACTTATGTGTTCTTGGTTTCAAAAACAGACTTGCTTAAGTGTTTATAGTTTACTTAGGACTATCTCTCAGGTGATTGTAGGCAGCAGAAAAATGACAATTTAAAAATTGACATTTCTACACACAAATCACTAAGTATAATTTTCTTTTTAACTAAATTATTTTTATAAACGAGAATATTTGAGGTATAGGTAAACTACAAAGCCAACGCCGACGTTCACATACTCGTGGCATCTTTGAAGACGCGAGGGTGGTAAGAGCTCCTATCCATTCAAATGCTGTGATTCAGGTCTAGTGGCTAATACTGGGGTTACAATTCCATTATTGAAGATATTCTGTGACGACGCTACTTTTCTGTGTAGATCTCAATTCTTTTGTCGGATTTTGAGTTTGGCTCCCATTTTCACATTTATGTTTTTGGTGGGATATCATTACCTACGTTTTGCATAGCAGTATCAGAAAGAAGAAATTTTTGCTAGTAAAATTTTGATAGGCACATTACCTAATAAAATGGATTTATTAAAAAAAATCAAATCGATCGAAATTCATTGTTTTTTAAATTTTTCCTTTGTATAAGCGTTCCAGATCATATGGAAATAGGTTTTCATTTTGATCTTGGTTATGTGACTCAATGATATTTTTCCGGTTTTATAAACCAGTCTTTTTCGAAAACATTATTGAAATTGGATTCAAGTTAAGCTAGAGGACTGAAATGTATGTGATAAATTTCATGTTTTACGTTAAAAAGATTTCGAGTTGTAAATGGGTCAAAAGCAGCCGGGTGTCTGTATTCGAAAATAAGAGAAAGTCTAATTTTTTTTAAATAACTTATTTTTTTTATTCGTTGCAAAAACTATTAGAATCAACTTTGTCGTTAGGTACAATTCCTAAGTAGGTATACTTACCTATTAGAAGTTTAATTTCGTTTTGGTGATTAAAAATCGTTAGCTGTAAAAGAAATTCATGCGAATTGTGAAATCGACGGCATTTCTTGGACATTTATCATTCCCCACCCACATAGAGTTAGACTTAGCACGTTTCCCGCAAACGGAACCCGGCAAAAACTGAAACAAACGTTCCTGGAATCGTAAGATGGGCGGGCCTACCGTGCCACTAAAAAACCATGTGTAAAACAACAAGCATCAAACAAACAAGGACTTTCAATCTTGAAGATAAGGTGGACATTACAAAAGCAGTAATGGTATATAGTGAGACTATTATATGTTAATGGTAGGTACATAAAGTAAATGTATGATAGAGTACTACTACTGTCCCATCAGTTCTGAGTGTACTTGCATTGTTTTAGTAAATATACCAACGTGTTGCGAATAGCAATTATTTAGAACATGAACACAGGCAATAAAATGAAGTAAATGAGTTACGTATCAAGCTATCGTCTAAAGATCCTGGTTATAAACGAAGTGGATATAAATTTTGCTTGTCTTCTTGGTCTTTTATTTTGCGGTGTATATATCATTAATAGAAACGGTTATAGTTTAAGTAAAAGAGCAGTTAGCTGGTAGGTAGGCAATAACTTAGGTTTTAGGTCATTTAGTAAGGTACAAAAACGTGTGTAATGTTAGGTAGTTCACGCAACCGTATATCGCGTTAATTCTAAAGAAAGGTAGAGACCGCTTTTGAAAAAAAAAACTAAGATTTACAATTTGAAAACTGGAGAAAAAACCTATAATTATGTATTCATTATGGGGGAACTGGGGGTCAGACAGAGATGGCACAGGATAGAAGGTTATGGAGGGAGTTGACATACAGAGCCGACCCCAAATAGGGAAAAGGCGAGGAAGAAGAAGAAGAAGAAATGACACTATTACGTGTTTATCCCTAATGGACCAGATAGAGCATTTTGTGTCTTGCCGTACAAAAAGCCGTTCGTTTAGTGACTCCGCATGGCACCACGTGTATAGGCCTTCCATAGACTACCACCCACTCAACAAGGTTCTTATTTTTCTCTCATCTTACATAGATCGAGAACAAATAGTACGTAGCACAATTTACCATGAGACTCATTTCTTGGCCAGGGCAATCAGGCAATACTTAAGGTCCGTATGGTTTATGGCCTGTGGACATACCAATATCGTTCTAACTCAATTAGCCGTATTAGGTGCCACATGAATCTATGGAGAGAAGTATTTATTTGAAAACGTGAGAAACGGCATAAGTTTTATCCTTTACAGTTTATATGGGTATTAGTCATACAAATAAGTTACAAATACGATACTATCAACTTTGAAAATGATTTTATAAATAAATCATTATATACCTACTTTGATTAACACAAAGGTATATGTTTGTTTTTGTATCTAAGTAGTACCTGAGCTAAGTACCTGGGTGACTGAGCTTTACTAATTGAAAACGAGTTTTTCTGAAAATTCTACGAGTAATAAAGTAAGCAAATATGTTTATTTGATAGAAATTTAAGTAAAACAAAATATATTTTATGAGATCATCATATATTCCACCAATATAGTCTCCGCTCAGCATATTATGTCGTAGCGTGAGCTACGCTACGACGCTGGTCTTCCGCGGACACCATTTATAAAATTAAAATAAAAGTACATAATTATTAAATAAAATTATAGTTTCAAAAACCCTAGCTATATCGATTTTTTGGCCCAAAAACTCTGCATACACTATATATATACAAAATTTTATTAAAATCGTTGGTCCTATTTCCATGATTCATAATTAACAAGAAAGCCAGCTAACCAAGGAAAGAAATTTCGAAATACAGTTTTAACTTTTTCATAGAAATTCACGATCAATTGGTCAATTTGTAGCGGAAAAAACACTTTCGTGGTGCTTCTTCCTGGGTAAACCGTTAGATTCAGCAATTTCGGGAATCGGGTGCTTTCTCGGGCCTTTCAAAAATAAAGTACCTATTCTGTACTGTTAAGAAAATAAAAAGAAAATGTACAAAATAATGTAACTACATCCAAAAAGGAGGAGGTTATAAATCCCTAGCAATTTTTTTTTACGATTATGAATTGAACCATTTAGAAAATTCTATTTTTGTTTGAAAAGGTATACTTGCGAGGTGGTCCAGTAGAAATTTTATCAAAATCGTTTTGTAGTTTGGGGGTGAAGTCGGTTTTTTGTTTTGAAAAATTATTTGTCATGATCATATCCATTTTCAATGTGATTTTAGATCTATTTTTGTAGAAAAACTGATATTAAGAGCGCTATTTGTCACCAAGAAAATATGACAGTATTAAACTGTACTTTATCTCATAGAAAATGATTGTTTTGACGTTTAGAAAAAAGTGAAAGTATCGGATATGAGTTGTTAGAAAAAGCGAATCCACTATTTCGCTTTTATTTACTGCGTCTAAGGGGTAAAATGTCTATACTAATATACATTTTGACCTAAGAGGTGTTTTTGTCAGCTTTGCTTGTGATGGAAATGGAAATAAACGATATTATTACTATGTTTTCATCTATATGATGCTTAGGCAAACATGGATTTTCAACTTAATTTTTGCGAGTGAAGATTATTTATTTTTTATATTTCGACATATGTTTCTTGGGGATAGTTATTCACTATCATGGACTGAATTCACCAATGAACTTTGGTGTCCATGTAGCCAATAGAATCTTTTAGATTTGAACATGCCAAATCGGTCAGGGGACTCAAAGGGTTGTCGCGATACTTATGGGATCCGCGAGTTTAAAGTTTAAGGCGAGCAGTGTGTGAAATGGAGAAGACAATGCAAAAATGTCTATTACCTGTGCGTTTATTTTCTACACAATAACACCGACAAGAGCCTTTATACACAAAGAAGTTAAGTAAACCTAACGATGTACATTTAAAAGGGGAGTTATTTTTATATATGCAATAAAACTAGGCAAGTTATTCAAAAGCTGTGCGCATGAAGTGCAGTAATTTGCAGTAAAAAGAGACGAAGTAAATGCTGGCTCACTGGGGTTTCCGTACCGTTTTTTAACCCCCGACTTAAAAAGCGCGGTGTTATAAGTTTGACGCTATTGTTTGTCTGTAGCATCGTAGCTCCGACGACATGGACCGATTTCGATACGGTTTTTTTCCGTGAAAGCAAGTTTCCTTGCGGCGGTTCTTAGCTATGTTTGATGAAAATCAATTAAGCAATTCATAAGTTATTGGGGGTGAACGCTTGAAAGTCGGGGTTTTTTAATTTGCCTGGCTAATTAACTTGTGTTGGTGGAGAATCTTTTCCACCAATAGGCCTCCTGGCGCGGGCGGTCACTTCAATTCGTGTCAGTCTTCCGAGCTGACCGTTCCTTGAAGACGAGAATTTCCTAGTCTTTTAGCTTAGTCCTCAAATGTTGGTTGGGTTTTGAGTGTGTAAAAAGCCGAGACAGGCGTTAGATCTCAAGCTGCATAAAGGTATCTGACATAGCTTGACTTCTCCATTTATTTATTAATGACAAAGGAGGACAAAGTGAAAGGAGTTAAAAATAGTGATGGTTATAAACATGCCATTCCTGGAAACTTGCACCCATTTCCTTGATTAGCTATTACAATCTCCGCGCGAAGACAAGCAACTGGTGGTATGTGTTTTTATTTTGTTTCTAAAAAGGTCTATTTACAATTATGTTATAGAACCCGAGATAAAATATTCGTAATTTGTATGTGATCAAGTTAAGCCTATGGGTTAACTTGCCCCAGGCGTGCTGTAAGAATCCAATCTAAATAATGCTGGTGTCATAAATGTGGCCGTTAAGCACACGTTTCATGTCACCTCGCGTGATGGAAACGTTTTAGCCATTATTGTCAGAACCTGGCCTCATTTACTTATAATCTTACCTATGAATTTAGGCATGTTTCGTAAGTGAAAAATATACAAGATATACTAAAACTATTTTAAGGGTGAACTCAATCAGTGCTAGTGAACATCTTCCCCCAAGAAACATATGTCGAAATATGAAAAATATTTTTTGCTTTTCATACAAACTCGGATCTAATCGGTCAACTTGTATGGGAGGCCAAAAATTACTTTTTATATTTCAATACGTGTTCCTTGGAGAAAGTAGTTCAGTATAATGGACGGAATCCACCCATAGTTTCAGTATATTTTGTTAGACCTTATATATGTTGTAAAATTTTATTGTGTTGTTTTTGTCCTTCGAATAAATGGTATATCTATCATATCTATCTAAAATACGCTGTTTGACGGAAACTCTAGCTGTTTGACATTACAGCTTTGTTTCAGCAGTGTTTTGTAAAACAAGTGGAAATCGTTCAGCCGGATTGTCAATGTGTTACGGTTATATAACAAAACAGCTAACGTTTATTAGATCACGTGTATCTTACAACTCTCTGGCGCTGTTGCAATGATCATATTATCATATGTTAGGTATAAAGAAAAAAGCTGTCTTTACAGTGTAGCTTTGTTACCGTCAAACGATATCTAATCGCCAATTTATAATTTAATTTTTTAATTATTAATCGTCATTTTGTGTCCTTTGCAATTCGCTTCCTCGCTATCTTTATTTAATAAAGCGAGAATAATATTTTGTTAACTTATGTGTGGTGTGACTCGTAACTATAAAGGGTCTAACAAAATATACTGAAACAAGTCCATTTCACTGAAATTAAATCCATTGTACTGATCAATTTTTCCCAATGGAACATATATCGAAGCATGAAAAGTAATTTTTTGCCTTTCATACCAGTTGACCGATCAGGCGATTTTGTATAGAAAGCCAAAAATTATTTTCCATATTTCGACAAATATTCCTTGGAGAAAGTTGTTCTGTATCATGGACTTAATTCACCCTTAAAATAGTTTCAGAATATTTTGTTAGACCTTGGAAAATACTCAAGGACACTTTTATTTTTAAGTCGTGAAAAAAGAAACAGAACTTCTGATACCACCTATTTATAAATAGAAAAAAACACCCACAACCAAACATGACTTATCACGGTATTCTATCCGCAAATTGCGCCATAGTTGGCGGGCCCGATAAAGATCTCTATTGAAAGAGATGCTCTGTCATTCACGAGATCCTTTCACGTAGACAAACAGACAGACGCGAGCGAACAAACACTCCTGCTAGATGCAGATCAAAGAGCGATACGATTCGCGGAGAAGTCTAATTTGGCGCCAACAGAGCGCCGCCATTTTGTATCACGTGGGATGTCGGTGGTGGAATGACGGCGGCACTCCTACAGCATGTTCCTTTTTATAATAGAAGTTCTACTTTTAAAAGACTTTTAGGAACTTTTGACGTCACGTGAGTCGTGAAAACAGCCAAATTGTTCCAGCTATATCTTTACTTTGCACTGTTACGGTATCCAGGGCGACCAAGGGCATTTTTCTTTGGAAGGCATATACCAGACTCCGAAGCAGCACAGTTAAGGATAAAACGGGAACATGCTAAGATGAAAAGTAGAATAGAAGAAAGATTTTGAAAGGGAATGTTAGGACAGTTATTTGGTAACATATTTGTATCCAATTTTGAAAAGTTGAACTTTTTAGTGCGCAATATCAATTCATTTTTCACAAGAAACAATTTGAAAGTAGGCTAAGAAAAAAATTATACTACGAATATATAGTTATTTACATGTTTTTGTAATTTTAGAGCATATATTTTCTAATGCAATATAGTTATGTGATTTTCGACCTATTAAGTGAAGAATAGGAGAGAATATTCCCACACACCTAAGATGAATATTAGGTACTTTGGCAATGATTTATCAGAAAATTGTTGAAAAGCATAAAAAGAGACACTCTGTACAAGAAAGTAGTTCGTCCTTAAATGATCCCCAGGAGTGCAGGCGAGTTGAAACTAGAGTGTTTATGAGTTTTGATTATTCATACGCACGGACGGGGCAGAGGTGACGAACGCGGGGTATCACCGGAGTCTGGTGTGAACTATGAGATAGGAATATGAATATCTAGACGTGAGGGTAATATATTTTTGATGTAGTCTTGTTTTGGAGAATATCAGAGAACCGTCGTGATCGATCGTAGACAAACCACACTAAAGTACCTACCTATTAGATACCTACATACTTTGTTGAGAAAACCCTTTAAGCAACCTGTCTGGCCGTTAGGCCAGCGAGGAGAGTGTAGGTCAAATCCCCTGGCTGCTCTGGCCAGACTCTCTAGTAGTACAGAGAGTCGTTGCTCAGCAGTGGACACCAAAAAGACTTGATGATGATGATGACTGTAGAGAAAAAGAAAAACTATTGTTAATTTCTTAAGCGAAGTGAAATGTAATATAATATCTAAATATTTAAGTACTATGTAAGTAATAAAATCTTTCAAGCCAAGTAAATATTTACATCATTTACATAATGAGAGTAGGATAAATCGTTAGTTTTCTTTCAGCTGAATTAATACATCTGTAGGCGGAAGTTAAACAATAATGTTGGCAGCATTCGTCGGTCACTTCATACAAACCTCATTTCATATCGAATTCATTAGAGTATCATTATGAAGATTGACGGACGATTTGCGGTCAGGAGAGGTAGGAGATGTGGCATGTCGAGGATCATAGGGTTTCAGCGTGTGTGGTGTCGGTGTAAAATGTTCCTCTTCCAAGAATATAAAGAGCTGATTGTTACTAAATCCACATAGTTACCCATCTACCGTAAGTTTTGAGCACATTTTCTTTATAATTATACTGTACCTTAATAGGTATATGGGTTGTTAAGACTTTACCGGTATTGGGCACATATTGGAGCTTACCTACAAGTATATAGATATATCATCAGCAAGACACAACAAATCAAACTGTTAAACTGTTAAAAATGCATCTAATATGTAACGACAATAAGCTGAAAAGCTGTTTCTAAACAACACAGACTTTTAAGGGCGTATATTTTTACAACCAATCAATTCCGAAGAAAAATACATAAATATAAAACTTAGGAAAAAATATCCCGGGCTATGCTCATGTTCCTCCTTAATAATGTTGTATAAAAAGAAGGTTTAATGTAAGGAGTGATTTGTAGACCTCTTTATGGTCTTATCAAATACAAGAATAAATTGCTCCAAATGTCAATGATACAATGCTCCTTAATTCCAGAACATATCTCCTCATTTACATGATCTGTACGTCCGATTTGACCATACGATCATCAATCAGATTATGCTGGTATATCTTATTACATACAAAATTGAGTTTTTATGCGTAACTAGTAACACTGCGCGGCTTCGCCTGGGTGGTATATGAAATTAATGACGCTGGGTGGGAATAATTGATAGGAAATATCAGGATTTTCCATTCCAATAGGGATGTGAACTGGGTAAAAATATTATTTTACTTAGTCCGTCAACTAGATTATCCAAAAACAAAACAAAACTCATATTTTTTTCGTTTAGATAATAAGTGCTAATTCACGAAGATACAACGCTTCGAAGTTTCAGAGTAGGGGTGATATACGTTGCTTTGATTAAAAATCGTAGCTGAAATTATGATTTAAATACGCTGTAACTACGTCTTTATTTACTAAACAGAGAAAAAAACCGGCCAAGTGCGAGTCGGACTCGCGCACGAAGGGTTCCGTACCATTATCTAATAAAATCAAGTTTTTTGTACGGGAGCCCCCCTTAAATATCAATTTTATGTTTTTAGTATTTGTTGTTATAGCGGCAATAGAAATACATAATTTGTGAAAATTTCAACTGTCTAGCTATCGCGGTTCTTGAGATACAGCCTGGTGACAGACAGACGGACAGACAGCGAAGTCTTAGGGTCCCGTTTTTGCCCTTTGGGTATCCGTACCCAAAGGGCAAAAACGGGACCCTATTACGACCTTATTAAAAAAACTTAGGTTTTTAGGGTTCCCACCCTAAAAACCTAAATTTTTTTAATAATCTATCTAATGAGTCAAAAATATTTTTTTACTCTACATCCGTATTGATATAAGAATAATTTGTATATCTTGGAAGTTATACTCAAAATCTCCGTCACTCTGAAGACCTTCGTGGCTTATTCGTATAGCGACACTAGCTACTCGGAGGTTCTGGCTTCGATCCTCAGCCATGATAAGTTAGAAAATGTTGAGTTAGTATATATTATCCCATAACACAAGTTTTAAGTTTACTTTGGGGCTAAATCAGTTGATATACAGTACTAGAGGCAGCGCGCGGCTTCGCCCGCGTTAACCACGCGAGAGAAGTCGCGGGTGTGATGCAATATAGCCTATAGCCTTCCTCAATAAATGACCTATCTAATGCCCAAAGAATTTTTCAAATCGGACCAGTGTTCCTGAGATTAGCGCGTTCAAACAAACAAACAAACTCTTCAGCTTTATATATAAGTATGGATTTAATTTGTCCTTACCTATTTATTAATTAAAACCATCGTTATTTTAATGTGCGATAACTAATTACTGCTGTACATTGTACATGATAGATTTACTAAATATTATAATGAAACTCTACTTAGATAGATAGACAGTCTATCTATTGTGTACTTTAAGAGATATGCACTGTTGAAATATACTTATACTAACTGGCCGTTTTGTAAAAAAATCGTTTGGGAATATTAAGTATCACAGTTTATGTATAAGTTTCAAATTCTGATAAGGTACTACTTGATCATACATACAATTTGACGATAGTGGATATGGCCTTAAATAATAAGCAACCACTAATGAATGTCTACCTAAACTTCATGTGTCTGTCTACCTTCACAAAAACCTATGAAAACCCTACTGGAACTTTCTTGTGTAGGTAGTGGTAAAATTCCTATTAATTTAGACAGCTTGATGTTGTTGACTGTCAATAAGTAGATATAACTACAAAATTGTCAATTAGATACATCAAATATGACTTAAACCCAAATAAGTCCACATTCCCCTCTAGCTTTAAACAATAAATTATCACCATAATCAACAACAAGACACCAACTCCCTTTAAATCCGCTAAAACTAAACATTTTCTATTTTGAAAATCGCGTACGTCACGGCGTCAAAGCGGAAGTGACGACGGCGTTGCGCACGCGCCTAGCTTCCTGCCTCGTGCGACCAAAATGGCGGCAGACTGCTTCCGGTAGGAATAGGAAGCGACGTTGGGGTGGCAGACGTATAAATTATAGGGGATGCTGCATTGTCTGACTTTGCACAATCATTCCACTAGGAATAGTGGGAAGATGCTGCTAATTTTATCTCTGGCGAGATCTTTCCGCATTTGGAGTTTATACATGCTGCTTTTGTCCTGAGATGTCTACACACAATCCTTTAAGAAAAATCTCCGTAATGGTAGGCACATATATGGTTGCTTTTCAGAATAATATTTATGACAATGCCACTTAAAATGAGAAATCTCTATATAAGTAGAGATGTATTCAATTGATTAAGGAACTAAGAATTACCATATGAAATCAAACCGATAGCAAGTTTAAATTTACGAGTACATGTAAGACAGGTATGCTTTAAAGTATGTTTGGTATATGTATACAGGATTTTTAGAATAACACTGCTTTTTCCAAAAATCGTTTGGTTCTGAAGACAAAAATCAAAACCCTATTGCCAATTTGCCCAAATTTTTCCTGGCATAGATAGATAAAAAAATATAACAAAATATACTGAAACTATTTTAAGGGTAAATTCAATCTGTGATAGTGAACAATTTTCCCAAAGAAACATATGTTGAAATATGAAAAATATTATTTTACTTTCTATGCAAACTCGGATCAGCTGATCTGTCAACTTGTATGGGAGGCCAAAACTATTTTTCATATTTCGATGTATGTTCTTTGAGGAAAGTTGTTTATAATCATGGGCTGAATTGACCCTTAAAATAGTTTCAGTATATTTTGTTAGACTTTATATAAAATAAAGCATTATTTTAACAAAGGTAAGGTACTCTTAACTTTTCGAACCAATGAATCCATTAAACTAGTAGTTCGCCACGAACTTAGACCTCGCGATTATATCTTCTACTACCAAGCAAAGCAAGCAAGCAATCTAATACACGACAATTAAACACAATTAACCGACTAAACAAATTAAACAAAACTTTAAACAAGCAAGACAACAAAAAGTCATACGATTCTAGAAAAAATCAAGTCAATCTTGTAAACTTATGAAAAAAAATCATAGCGAGTTATAAGAATTTAAAATTTTTGTTGGACATCTACTTATTGTGTTTTTGTGAACTATATGGTATTGAATGTACGCAATAAATATTTGTCAATTTTCTTCTTTTCTTAAAAATAGTGGTCAAGACATTGGCCTTGTAACTCGGAAGTCGCGGGTTTGATTCCCACGGGAGACATGCATTTTTTAAAAAGTTGTTCAGTAACCCGGACTGAATTCACCCATAAATAGTTTCAGTATATTTTGTAAGAAGATTTGTATTGTATATCCGTCACGGCTCAGTCAGCTAGAGTCACCCTAAACCCGTTTAAGTATAACGTATAAAAAAGTTGTCCAGACAAAAAAGTTGTTCAAATAAAAAAATTGCGTTTTTATAAAGGCAACAAAAAAGTCTAATGACATTTTTGAATGATGCATGACAGTTTTAAAATTTTAAACCCCCATATCTCCGCCATTTTGAAAAATTTCGAAAAACTGGCTTGACAAAATAATTCTATTTATTTGCTGAACCTGCTTAATTTCATGAGAATCGGTTAAGAAATGCGACCTGTAGGCGAGAACAGACAGACAGACAGACAGACAGACGGACAAAAGAATTTTTGGCTAATCTCGAAACTGAGACGCTTCGTTCGCTTCGCTCGCTCGGTCAACTATTTACATAATAGGTATACAGCCATATCTGGTAAAATAAATTGCCTGAAGATAAACAATAAAGAGCGTTACATACAACGTTGCTAACAAATCATATCAAGCATTAGTTCCAGCCCACAGAGCTTACACGGCGAATAATTTAACGCCACACGAAAAAAACGTGAAATTACCCTTAATTGTGTTATAATACAGGTAATAGATTATGTTGGCACAATTTTCTTGTTAATTGCACCTCTCTATTGGCAGTAATAACACGTATATTACAATAATTTTACATATTTACTTAGTTTCAATGGAACAAAAAATAAATTTAGTGTGACTAATGTCCCTAAGTGCATATTAAGTGAGGTGGAGTGGAATTAACTTTTGTACATTGTGCAAAGATGAGTTTCACTTTTGTAAAATTTGTTTGACTTCCGTGTTTATGAAGTAGTCTGTTAATACCATTAGTAGTTTGTTAGTCACTAAATGAAGTTAGAGGTAAAAAGGTTAATACAGACAACCGCATTTTTTTAATTGGTCGTACTTTGACGTTTTGTAAAAAATCTTGTTTGTTTTTTATAAATAGTGAAATTTTTCGTGAAATTAAAAATTACGATCATTAGATAAATTAAGTATTTTTTATGATAAGTTAAGACCTCCAGGGTAAGGAAATCTTTATTACCACCTGCAGTTAATTACTTACTCAAAAGTTAAGATAAGTATACCTAAACAGGGATATTAAATTAAGCTTGCACCCGGAGAGGCATAAAAATATTATCTGCTCGTGAGCAGATAATATTTATTATGAAACAAAATATAGTGGGATTTGTACAATTAATTACCTTAAGTTAGTTGCAGCTATTCCAGATAAGTAAGTTTTTACTCAGGATGTAAGATTATATGTAAAAATAAAAAATAAAAGGTTTCAATTTTCTACCCAGATAAAGCCATAGAACTTTGAATAAAAATCATAACCTAAAAATAAACATCCTTCAACATCAAAGACCTAATAAATTCAAACGAGTTTGATTCCAAGAGCATCAATTGAACGAATTAGACAACAAAAGAACTATTAAACGTAAGAGAAAAGGACATCCTGATAACCGTAATTAAAATCCACTAAACTGATTTACTGCCAACGGCCCCTATAACTCAGCCTTTCTTTCATTTAATTGGAAGGATCTTTGCCATTTCCCTCTTTTTGTTCCCATTCAAAAAGAACAGGATATACATCGTTGGCTCAAAAGAGTGTTTTTAGGTTCGCTTGCAAAGGGCCAGCCATGTGATATGACATATTTTATTGCATGCAAATTAGCAGGATATTTCAATCTGTTTTGGGCATTTTTTGTGGTTATCCTTTTGCTTGAGCCGCTTCAATGAATACTAATGCAAGGTTTTTGGGACGTCAGTAAGTACGGTATATTGATTGTCAATAATAAAGGATGCCGCTGATTGAAAAACTAAATGCAAGAATTGTAAGGACATTTGGAATTGTATGAAAGATTTATTGGCAAACATTTCTTGCATGCATCATGTTCAACTGACTGACAATCGTAATGCATATTATGTCTTGGTTGGTTTAGCCATAAGTAAGTATGATGAATACAAATTTTCATAAAAAAATAATACGTTCGAAAATCATGACTCGTGACCGATTTGAACAAACCAGAAGACACGAACCATCAGAATTTTGAAAATTCACATCAGAAAAATAATTGTGACGAGAAGGAAACCTTTCAAAATTTTCCACTGATATCACCAACGCGGGCCAACTGAACAACTTACAGTGTAACGATTTCTGAAAAATTTTCAGAAATCGTTACACTGTAAGTTAATAAACTATTTTTTACTGTGATAAATAAAACTAATAAACTCCCATGCTGGTCTGGGAGAAACGAAAAAACTTAGAATGTACCAGCTGCTTCTCTTCCCGCGTAGATCGTAAAAGCCGATCGAGGGAATGGGCAAAAATGCGAATCATTTTAACAGGCGATGCGGCTAGCAACCCGTCACTGTATTGATTGCTTTTCCATCTTCTCGCCCACCATGACGCTAAAAGTGGCTTTTGAGTCTTGCGGCCCTAGGCTCTGCATAGAGCCGCAAGACCCAAAATGCTCTGTCTGCCCCATTAGGGATAAAGACGTGATAGTATGTATGTATGTATGTAAATAAAACTTAAAAGTCCTGTCCAACTTTATGACTTTGTGATACATAAAAAAATTATGTTTAATAAAAAGAGAAAATATGAAAATGCACTCAGATCAGAGTACCAGAGGGTTATGTAACTCTAACTAACAAACACATCAAAATTAAATACAGCTATACTTTTTGACAATGTTCAAAATGTTGCCAGTGCTCTAAATTGGGGTCGCAACGTAAAACAATCACAGGCTCCCGCAAAATTAGCCAGTATCAATCCGTGCAAACAAAAGTTAGGGCTGCCAAACATCGGATAACCCCTGACACTGTTTGCTTTGTTAGCGGTCAGGCAAACAGCAAAAATGGGTAACGAACTAGTAATCCGATTCTACGCGGTCAGTTGAAAGTTTCGATCTGCAATCAACTGAACCAACAGATCTATTTCGTGGGTAAACACGCCAGGGGCAACCCTGTTTACGAAGGAGTTTGTGTTCTAGGAATGGTCAAATATGATTTGGCTTGGATAAAAATGGTATGTCACATGCGTCGGACAAAAGATTATTTTTTATATATCATTGGTTTTACGTCCACTTAGGAATAATTTTGAATACCAGGAAAAACCATGTGATACAACTATACTTTGAGCCTAAAATACCATAGATGCAGAATCTAATGTCGTGAGAAAAAAAAGAAAAGGCTTGGTTTCATAATTCCGACTCCTTGTTATAATTTGTTGGAATTTACCTCTATAAGAAGAAAAAGAAAAGGGCCTACTGGAAGAGATATCTTTTTATGAGATAAGTAGTGCAGTAAATCTAAAGAAGGTGTATTGGTTTTAAATATCTATAATTTTCTTGGTTTCTCTAAAAATTCTTCTCGTGGAATTTGATTCTGAATTTATCTATCAGCATTTGAGAAGAGTTCCTTCACCTCAAATTAAAATCATCCATTCTCATTACCACTGCTCGATTCACAGATTCCTAGCCATCGCTCAGCGGTGAGCATCCATCTAAGTCGACAATTATGGTAGGCTCAGTTCTTCCCAAACTGAAGCAAATTATGCTTCCAAAATAAGCAGAACTGAAAACCGATTCTGCATTGGAGTTGTGGTGAGATTTTTGAAACGCGGAGTCACTAAACGAACGGTTTTTTGTATGGAAAAACCATTCGTTTAGGTGACTCCGCGTTTCAAAAATGGCACTTTTGGACGAGGATTTGCTGTGTTTTGATAGCAGTATGATTTTAATTTCACTAAACAGATATTCTAACTTGATCTCTTTGGACAAATCAATAACGAAATATCATTGGTTATTAAAACACAAACTAAATAATGAAAATAACAAATATGTAGTCATTATTTAATAGTTTGAGTATTCAAAGTACTGCAACTTGAATGTCTACAAAACCTGTAAAAATAATTAAACACAGCGAATCTTCGCCAAAGGACTGTCGATCTATACGTTAAAATACTTATTAACGGAACATCAAATAGTTCGTTTTAGATTGATGATTGTATGAGTCAAAAGTATTTTTTTAATACCAAAACATTACTATTGTATTATATATTCTGTTACCTGTTATCTGTTTGGTAGGCAAACACAAACCAACATCGGAAATGTCCTTCCTGTGTTTAAACTGCGTTTGTTCTTGTATTGAATTCCTACTTATTATTCGTAATTCAGAAATCCGACCCACGTGTATAACTAGGTAAAGTATCGACGCTTGATCAGAAGTTTTTGTTTCAAAAGCTTGAATCTATATCAACCCCTTGTATGCCGGAATACCAGACACAATAGTTAAACAGTGCACTCTCGCGAAGATCCACGCAACGGCATACGAGAGTTTAATTCTTGAGCCAGCGTAGTACCTAATTGTCATGCGGCCTATCTGATGTTTATTTGTTTTTTTTCTTAATTTTATTGCCCAATCTCCCTTTGAGAACCTGCTCCTACAGCCGCGTCACCAATTATGCATTCCGCCACTACTTTATTTGCTTAGAGCTGAGTTTAATGCCTAGACTGAAACTGTTTCAATAGGCGCCAGTAATAGCGGCCAGGCACGAGTGACGTGCGGGAATTTATTACGCAAAATAACCACTTCTAAAAATAGCACTCGTTTGAAAGAATGTTAACTAGATTCTGTACAAAGAAAGTCATGTTACACATACTGAATTGTTGTATAGACACATTAGCAGCACCTTTGTAGGAGCCGTTGTCACGTTTGCGCATGCCGACGGTCTGTAAACCATTTGAGCGAACGTATTGTATATTTGTAAAAAAAGAAAAAGAAACAAAAGAGACAAGAAGTTATTGCATATTGATTATACATAAGTTCTGATCACGTCTTTATCCCTTACAGAAGAGAGCTAAAAGCTACGCTAAGAATTTTAAGAAACGTTATTTGAACTTTAAAAAATATATTTATATGCGTGAGTGTCTTGGAACACTCGGTTGGAACAAAGTTACTTTGAAATGAAATGAAATGAAATTTTATTGCATAAAATGTGGTACAATTGGATGGTGCAAAATGTCCTGTATCCACGGGAATATATGATGGTGCTGGGGAGGACTGAAGGAAATGTCGCCAGTACGAATATCGATCTATATTTTCACAGTTTACATCAATGAAGCGTCTATTTACAGTTTGCGCCATCTACCGGTTCAACTAGATATTAAATACAATACAAAGCAAACTAAGAGCATAGTTATGGTATTCCTTAAAGTCCATTTAGACGGTGCAAGATTTTTTTTCTGTTGCATACCATTTTATTGAAGCAATAGAAAAAAATTGAACTTGCATGGTTTAATATAAACGAAACATCAGCCATACAAATGAATTATTGCTTCAATAAAATGGTATGCAACAGGCAAGAAACTTGCACCGTCTAAATGGGCCTTTATGTGGGTACGGACTATTTATGACTGAATTTAAAGGTATTTTTTTTAACACTGTGGTTAAAAAATAACTTAAAAGTACTAACACTAACTACATGTCTCATCGGCGATGTCTAACCACTAAAATCAAGTAAGTAGGTGCCTTGTATTGATTAATCTATCTTCGTACGCGTCATTTGTGTGTATCTGCCAGTTTCTGCCAAACGCGGGCTGTAATTAAATGGAGAGAGGAATTCGGGCAAATCGAGCATAAAAGTAAAAGCTGATATAAAACGCGCTGGGGTGCGATGGGGGAAGATGCACGTCGGGGAGGGAAAGTGATATTAAGATACGGTAATAATATTTGACGAATCAAATCATTTTCTTCTCATTTAAAAAAAAAATAGAAAATTTAGTATGTATGTGATATTAAGACAGGGTAATAATACTTGACCAATCAAACTTTTATTTTTATTCGGATAACAAAATTTTAGAAAGTGTAGTTGGTTAGTGATGTTAAGATACGGTGAACGACATTTGACGAATCAAACTTCTCTTCGTATTCAAAAAACAAAATTTATATCCGACATTCGTATGATTTTTTAATCACTATCAAATTAATATTTTGTAATAGTCACAAATATAAACTTTTATATATTTTTGCGAAAATTCATTGCTACGTCGCCGCATATTCAAACTATCAATTTGAAAAAATAATATAATTTTGTTCCCAAAAGAATTCAGCCACCCCATCCTTATTTTGGATATTCGCGAATGGTGTCATTATGGGTCTCGCGGAAATGGCGGCGGGCGTCGCGGCGCGTGCATTACAAATCACTACTTTACAACTTCCGAAACTCTCAGTACGGTACTGTCCCGGCCCTCCGAAATAGCACAGTAACGTATCAACAGTAGGCGATCTCTGTGGTGGGCTCGAAGTGCGCACGATGTGATGGAAGTGGCCTGTGAAACGACGATAGCGACGCGTACATAACTGAACATCAGAGAGTATGAACACCCAATCCATTCTGGCTGAATTATCCATAGAAATAGAATTTTTTTACTGCGTAAGGAATTATCATAGTAATTATAGTTAATATTAATACTTAGTAAAACAAAATACAGAGTCCGTAAAAAAATATGTAAAAGTTTCAGTTTCAAATTCGCAACTTCGTCTAATCTTTAGTAGGTTCAAATGAGATTGAACAGAGTCATATATCTGAGAATTATTATTGTAGGTTTAAAATTATAGCATATTTCTCTAACCAATTTGAATGGATGGAAATCTCAGCCATGTTGCCATTTTAACGACCATTTTAGTCCTCGTTCTCTTTCATTCTTGTGTCATTATTCGTGAGTTGATTCGCATAATTTACAAGACTTTATTTTTAAAGAAAAGCCAACAAATAATTTTAACCAAAAAAATTCAAAACTTAAAAAAAGCTTTGTTTGTACTTGTCAAAATAACATCAGTAAAGATGACCTTCTGTATTTATCCCTGCCGTTCCCTAACCTTCTCCCGACGATCGGCCAGGACGGACGCGCAAAAAACTACGTCTCATAATTTTTGGTCACGCAACGCCGACTACTGGTAATGGTCGTGTGATATTGAAAATCATAATTCGTCCGCTCCCTACTTGGGGGATTAGGGTGATCTCTTTAGGGACTTTTTGGTTTTGGATATCGATTTTGTAATTAAGTTCCTGCTGAGTATCGGTATTAAAAGCTACTTGATTATCATGTTTATCTGAATAATGGAAAGGAAAATTGTTTGTGTATTTTATTTAGATAGATACTGATATCGTTTTTAATTTAATCATTTTTAAGGTTCCGTACAAAAAATGAAAAAAAACTGAACCCTTATAGGATTACTTGTGCGTCTGTCTGTCCGTCCGTCTGTCACAGCCAATTTGCTCCAAATCTACTCAAATCAGATGGAATTTGGCAGGATGGTGACATTGTATGACCCAAACACAGATGTGTAAAGTAAATTAATTTTTTTTAAATAAGCGTCATTTTCGGGCAACAATTATGAAAAAAAAAACAAAGATTTGTAAATCTTTTTGTGTCATGTATTAAATGAAAGAGGATTTGAAATGTATTTTTGTTATTATTGTAAAATAAATAGCTTTGATTTCATTCATGAAAGAAGACGAAAATCGACCATTCCAATCCCTGATCTCCGAAACAACTAAGACTAAAATTTTGAAAAATTCAAGTATAGTTCATTGTTTGTAGATTACAGAAAAACTTATTGAAAATGATGTGGTTAACTCAATATAATACGTTCACTTTGGGGCTAGCTCAATATGTGTGATTTCCCTATATATTTATTTACGAACGGATCATAGTCCCCTAAAACACCACTAGATACACTAGTATTAGTTAACTTGCGTCTTATTGTAAGGATTTCAAATGTGATTGACTTTGGCATTATACGGAACCCTCTCTACTCGATTTCAACTCGTACATGGTCGGTTATTTATAGGAGAGATACAGATTATTAATTAGGAATTAGAACCGAAACAAATGCATTGCCATGTTAAAATACTGCCATTTTTAAAAATAATTATATGAATAACTATTTTATAAAAAAAAAAATATACATCTACTCACCTCTCGTATGCCGTTGCGTAGATCGAGATTGCATTGTTTAACATTGTTTAACAATTGTGTCTGATATTCCGGCATACAAGGGGTTAAGTATTAAATTTATATCATTATCAACATTACATACTGATTATATTTGTAGTATTTCTTCTTCTTAGTAATAATAATAAATACCCATGGTTCCATCTCCGTAAAATATCTGCCTATAGGGACAATCAAGTCAGCACTTATCTTTCTTTTTTATAAACGGATTATAAAATAAAGAAACCACGAAGGAAACCTCATAAACGTTATATTGTGGTCACGATAAAGTTAATGGCAATAAACACACTTCATAATATCCTAAATCAGATTCAAACAAACAAGACTGGTGCAATAAATTTAAACGAATTAAAATAAAATCATCGGAGCAAAGTCCAATTTAACTTGGCCTGCGATTATTTTTGGTTATGTAGCGACTTATTTGATTGAACCCTCTTTGGTTATAAGCATTAAGGTCAGATAAGAACCTAAATAAAACGTTTCTCTTACAAGTATGTGGGTGCACGTGCAAAAAAGCAGGTAAGGATCATCATCATCAGGTCTTTTTGTCTCCACTGTAGGAGCAGGGCCCTCTTTGTACTACCAGAGCCATACTTGGCTAGAGAAGCCAGAGGATTTGATCTTCACTCTCCACGTTAGCCAAACGGGTTGGAGAGGTCTCATTGATATTTAAAAGCTTTGTTTAGCTATTACTTCCTAAGTCGCTTTTTACGATATCCACGGGAAGACTACTCTGCCGGAAACCACAAGGCAAAGGTAAAGATATTATTAAGTAATTATGAAAGCGAAATGTTTTTTATGAGTACCTAATACTATCTTTAGTAGTCGTAGTCTAGAGTTTAGTGGCACATTGCACAAGATCTTTGTATTCTAACAGGTGATGGTATACATTTAAATACAAGTATGTAAGTATATTTCATAATTCTTAAAAAACGTTAAAAATTTTATATTATGATATATACGATATACTGCGTCGACCCCAAATAAAATGATGATGACTAAATCGGAAGCTGGACCACGTGAAAAGTATTTAGTTATCATATACTAAATAGTTAAATCTAACAGTCTTTATTTCCATCAACATAGGTAAGTAAATTATTAACAAACTAATAAAAAAAATAATACGTATACTCCATAATCTAACTAGTACTTTAGTATCTGAGAAATCATTATTAATTGATATCGATATGTATGTTTTTGTGACACTATGAGTTTTAAGATCTAAACGACTTGTGTCAACTGGGACTGGACGAACTCACCCTTCGCCACGTGACCGACCACCCTTTAAGCGGAGGTACCATTGTAATAAATATTTGGACGATTAGAGAACCCTCAAAAACTTGATTTATGTCACAATTTTGTACCACTTTTATTTGCGAATTTATTTTGACACAATTATTACGAATTGAAGTCCGTGGGGAGAGTCCTGTTTTATGTTATGAGGACATGCTCTTAATGCTTAATGTCATGTTTGAAAAAATAATGATATTGTTTGGTTAAGCTTTCGAGATTTTTTTTATCTGTCTGTCGGCATTATAGTAACACGTTTTTCAACAGACTTGCTCGTAAAGTGTATCTAATTTCACGGGTATTAGATATATGACGCAGCTCATAAAACACGCGCGTGCGTTATAAACGCAAATAGTGAAGTTATATCCCGCAACCACATTATTTGCTATTTTTTTTCAGATTTTGAACTTGCCCGCTGGGCATCCTTAGCCAGAAAGAAGGTAGCGCGCCGCGTTGATTTTTAAAGAAAAACGGTGCAAAAGCAACAGTGTGCATCACAGTTTTATGGTTGAGTTAATTTAAATTCAAAAGAATCAGTTTATTAGGCAAGTGTTTTGAAAAACGTCGTACGATATACGTAGTGCGTATACTGGCTAAGCACATTCGGCTATATTACGCCCGCGCCTTCAGCTCGGGCTGGTAAATTCCGCCTCGTGTGTTATATCCACCATAACGCATCTAAAATCGTAATGTACTATTGTGACACAAATTTTAAAGTATGCTTAGCTTCTTATCATTATCATTAGGTCTTTTGTCTCCACTGCAGGAGCATAGCCCTCTCTGTACTACCAGAGTCATACTTGACCAGAGCAGCCAGAGGACTTGGCCTACACTCTTCTCGCTGGCTAGACGGGTTGGAGAGGTCTCATTGATGTTTATAAGCTTTGTTTAGCTTGTATTTCCTAAGTCGCCTTCTACGACATCCACGGGAGGAACGACACGGCTTAGCTTCTTTTACCATGTGCCTTTATAGCAGGAAATTAAATAAATACAATCATGCATGCCTTTTATCATATTCACGTTCACGATATTTACGGATAACAACTACTGGTATAGGTAAAATCTGTAAAGAAATATTGATGTATAAACGTCTGTAATCTAGAAACAATACAAAACACGTCTGTAAACATTTTTTTTTTCATAAATTGCAGTATTTTCATAAGTAAAATCCTGTTTATAAAGGTCTCCACATTGCACTACACAAGTGCATTATACGGCGAACATCAAAGCCGAGCACTGCAAAGTATCTTTATAAAAAAATCCAATCACCTAAGTGGAGGGGGGAGTGACGGGAGGTGAGGCGGGGGGTCGAAGGAGACATCACGCGAGCGTGCACATATTTCATTGATACCATCCTTCACTAAACTAATGTAAGTGAAAATAAGCGGCGATTGTTGGTACAGTCAGCAAAAATGTTTTGAAAAAGTATTGGTTTATTTATTTTTTTGATTGCCATAAAGAGGATTGTCTCGGTCTGAATTTGTTCGAAACAGAATTATTATATTCAATGTATTTAGTAGCTAATTCAGTTAAATGTTAGGTTACTTTATGCTTAATTGCACATGGACCGATGGTAAAAACTATGCCTTCTAATTTATAAAGTTTATTCAATGATAGACTAATCCAACACTACTAAGCTTTAGCTTAAATTATCTTTTTTGTTTTATATCAAGTACCTATCTGTTACAGGGTCGATTGAGCAGTTACCTTAATTAACCTTAATACCCAATGTTTTAGTTTCCATTGCTGCTTAGGTTATCTCTAGGTTTGTGATTATGCGTTTTCATTTGCTCTCAAAACAGCGTAGAAGTCTGCTATGATAAAAAAAATACGAATAAGTTTGTATAGTTTGAATTTAAGTCGAATAAGTTAAGTATTTAATGTTTTAATGCTCATACGAGTACCTTTGAACATTAGCGATTAAGTAGACTTAATACCGTTGTCTTTTCTAACAATTATCAGTAAACGTAATATGAAGTTATATTTAAAATTAACGGTTTACTGAAATAAAAATACAAAATAAATTTAAGTAAAAGTAAGTTTATTTATATACAGTGTTTCATATAAGTCATATTTAAAATACTATATCTTAAAACTATTCTTAAAATAAAACAATTTATACATAAAAAATTAAGTTGTAATTGAAGTTTGTTAATGCTCCCGTGGTTTTTGCTATCGCTCCAGATAATGGCCGTCACGGTGCGTGGCCAGCAAACAATGCTGGTCACCCCTGCTTCACTACATAAATCCAGGGCAGTCTCGTCTATTCCACAGACGACGTCATCCCAAAATTTGAGAAGCTCGGTGGGCCGGCGGGAGTGCGCATTTCTAGCGCTTTCGCAAGTAAAGCGACAATGGGTGTGGTCTGCACTTGGATGGGTGACCACAAGTGGCATAAAAAGTTCTTGAGCTCCTTTTGGACGCCGTTGGTCTCTACCATCATCAGTGTATGACAGTCGTCAAGCTATGACAGATTCCAGTAGGCGGCCTGAGAAATCTGACACCAGTGTTGGCCACTTACATGAAAAACCAAAAACCATCCCATATATTGAAACTTAAACTCAACTCAAACCTCATGCAGAATGTGCTGCTATATAAAAATTTGCAGATTTACTAAGAGTAAATTATTAACATGGCTTAGGCTCAGGTGCTTTAAGCATATATATCTGAATCAATATTACGTTTTTATTGAGATAAGTTTATCGCGAGATAAATAAATAATACAAGAAGAAGTGATGCAGTTATCAGTTTTTCTCGATATGTCAATTAGATGCAGAAGGTATGCTGAAAAGTGCTGCTTTAGCAAAATTTTAGATTTATTAAGCTAACTAAATTATTCATTTGACTCAGGCTTTTATGAACGCTGAGATATTTATGCCTCCATCAGTAGATGAGTAATAAAAGATGATATGATGCAGTACGAGCTTTGAGTATGTACAAGATCTATGCACGCTCGTGAAAATATCATCTCAAAATTACATTATCTGATCCGATTGGGTAATTATAAGTTGAAAAAATCTTTCGTGGGTAGTGTCGAACTTATTGTACATAAATATTGTGATTAATTCTATTGTTTTCTATACAGATCTATATTAGAAGTCCACATAGCTGAATCCCACGGCCTTGCACAAGTGCTAAACGTTTGGACAATACTCACATTTTCCCGTTGCATGTTCAGCCGTTTTAAGCTAAGTTTCATAAAAAATTTCACCCCCTATGTTTGCATTTTTAGAGAATAGAATTTTTTTTAACCAAAAATCGACTTCGACTTTAAACTACATAACCCATTATACCTGACAAATATACCCCTTGAAACAAAAAAAAAACAATTTTCTAAATTGGTCTAGGCGTATTCGAATAATCGGTAAACATACATAAAAAAGATCCTGACGAATTGATTACCTCCTCCTTTGGAAGTCAGAAATAGTGATAAAGAAAACCGTGAGCTCTTATGTAATTACTTATTTACATTTCTCATTTAAATTTTGACCGAGTTTCATACAAACTTTCAACCCTCATGAAATGAGGGTTGGAAGTTCTTCTTGCAAATTTTAGGGGATGAATTTCCAAAAATCTCTTCTTAGTGCACACTAGCATAACTTAATGTTAAAATTCATGCTTCTAGACCCAGCGGTTTCAGCTGTGCGTTGATCGATGAGTCAATATATATGTCAGCCAGACAGTTTCTTCTTTTGTATATTTAGATATATACATACTACATGTCCATATCGTATCACAATAAAATATTATCTTTGGGGCTTATGATTATGAACATAGAGCCGCGAACTCTACTATTTAATACAGATCCATTCGCAACACTTCAGTCAAGTTTCCCACTGTTCGAGTACTTATACACATGATGGAATCATTATTACTATAAAAACCTATCATCGTATTCGTCAAGGACCATAAAGTGTCATGTTATAACTACAGTTCCAAAACCATGAAAAATTAAATCTTTTTTCTCTACGCAATATTTTTCTCTCTACTCTACTAGATTTTAACGAGTACCATCGCACTGACATCAAAGGGCTCCAGATAGACTCAGACGCCTTTAAAACTTAGCTTTTAACCACACCCTTCATATCTCAAAAGTACATAGGAAGTAGGCAGGTACTTGCGGTGTAGGTATACGATAATTATTTCGTGTCATTCCACCCTCTTTTGACGAATCATCTCAGTTTATATACGTATATATAGACGTGTTTTTTCCAGAGATGTATATTTATGTAAATGTCTTATAATGTTCCGTTGTACCTATTTTGTGTAATATGTTAGTATACATATATAAAAATAAATGCATGTCCAGTATTTACGGAGATTTGCGTGTACAAACAGACACATTTTTTAATTCTTACTCTATTACTACGTCTCCATCGCCCCCAATTTATTTTTTTGGAAATATATGTATTTAATGTACAGGCACACTTTTTTACTGTTTTATTATGATTTTCTACGTAATGATTTTCTTCTCGCCCAACATGAGGCTAAAAGTGGCTTTTGGGTCTTGCGGCCCTGGGCTCTGCATAGAACCGCAAGACCCAAAATGCTCTGTCTGCCCCATTAGGGATAAAGACATGATAGTATGCATGTATGTATTTCTACGTAATCCTGTGCCGGTGGCTCCACTGTCGCTTCGCCAACCTCTCACAGTCAGGCCACACTCCCAATACCTAATACGGCACGAAGCTCGAACTGCTCAGACGAGTTCGTCATCTCATCAAATTATACCGTGTGCCCGCCGCCACCCATGGCGACCACTCTCCCATAATATCTATATTTATTCCTAATCACTATGACTATGATTATACGTCAATTTGCCGCGTCTTGTATATTATTTATATTTTTTAAACGCGTATGAAACTCGATAATGAGATGGGATTGGAGTCACGAATGCCTAGTTAAGAGGAATGGCGTGGAGACGACTTTGTTTTAAAATTAGAGGAAAATTAAAAAAATAAAATATTTTTTTGATAAAATAAATTAATTTATAATTTAAGATATTTATATTTCATCGAAACGAAATAAAAGAAAGTAATTCCTGTTTATCGTTAAATGACATAGTGTAGGTAGTAGAATGACAAAATGACATATACATATATAGTATGAAATATGTCATCCAAACACCAGTTTAGTCCATCAAGTAATACTATTAGTAAATACGATTTATCAGAATCGACAAACATATACAATTTGTAGGGTGTTTTAAAATATACATTCATTAGTTCGCCAATAATTTATCTTTTTGATCGGAGCTTTATGAAAAGGCAAGTAGATGAGACTAATCTTATACCTTGCAATTCTTGTATGTATGTATATATATATATTTATTTATAAATTTCTGTGATCTCGAAAACGGCTCTAACGATTTCGCTGAAAATTTGTATATGGGGGTTTTCGGGGGTAAATAATCGATCTAGATTAGTTTTATGTTTGGGAAAACGCGTGTTTTCGAGTTTTCATGCGTTTTTCTTTCCACGCAGAATATGGTCGCTAATTTCGCCGCGCCGAACTCCTTGATTTTAGCTCAGTGGTTATGGATACCGACCGCTAGAAAAAGTGTTACGGGTTCAAATCCCACTCGGTGACTTACTTTTTTTTTAATTTTTGTTTTAAGTTTATATATAATTTTTTATTTTTCATTGTTTTTAGACAAGTTTAAAAAAATTAGTTAATGTTTGAGATGTAACCGAGCAAAGCTCGGTCGCCCAGGTACTATAATTTTTAGGTCTAAACATGAGCCAAATCGATCAAAATTTGCCGAGAAATGGTACGGTTAGAGAGGCGCGAGTTCACAGTTCGTGGTGCCATTTTTCAAACACGGTCTCACTAAACTAACGGGAAAAAATTGTATGGACAAACCATTTGTTTAGGTGATTCCGCATTATAAAATTACACTTCTGGGCGAACTTCTAGTCTAATGCTTGTGCAAACAAAGCATTATTTTCACTTCAGTAATAGTTGCAGCTCCATGCCACTTCTGTCCAGCACGCAGGTGATAATGTGGTGATCGGGAGAGCCACCGCTGGCGGGCACGTCGTGGCGTCATTATGCCCTGATTTATGTGTTAAATTGTAAGCTAAACAAGGTAGTCAACTAAATTGGTGAAGAAGACACTTATGACGTCACAATTTGGCTTGGTAATGGTAATAACTACAGGGTTACTGGTGGAACAAGTGATACACCAATACATTTTTAGTAAATCAATACATACAACTTTCACTATGGAAATTGTAAAAACCTCAATATTAGAATTTCCAAATAAAATTTACATATATACATTTGACGTCAGGCAGGAGGCTGATCGTAAAACTATGACAAAACCAATAATTGAAACCGATTCGGCTATTTCTTTTCCACTTCGCAAGATCTTTGTGCTATTATCAAGTAGAACACCAACATATTCTATGTAGGTTCATCACACACTTACATGATATTTTCATACTTGGGGCTAGCTCAATCTATTTATAATTAAAATGTAGGTATCTGGTTTGACTATAGCTAAAATAACCGATAGGTATGATTGGTTATTAACTTATTAGGCGCTTGTTCCGTCATTATTCTAACTATTTAACTCATCATCATCATCAGCAGGTCTATTCAGTCTACACTGCAGAAGCACATAGCAGCCAGAGGATTTGGCCTTCACTTAACGATGTAACCGAAGCCCGCGACTTCGTTCGCGTGGACTTTATGTCTCTGGAAAATGCTCACCAGGCTGAACAACTTTTACTAAGGCGGCATTTTTATATCTCTTATAGTTTAGCTGGACCATTATGGTTCTGCATCAGGCGTTCCATTTTCCAAAATCATTTATACCCTATATGTTGCCCAGGCTTAATAGCAATATAACAAAAAAAGCGGCCAAGTGCGAGTCGTACTCGCCCATGAAGGGTTCCGTAGTAGTATTTTTTTTTAATTTTTATATTTGAGTTGATTGAATGAAAGGCAAATTGCAGTTTATGACATATTAAAAAAAACTTCTTACTAGATCTTGTTCAAAACAATTTTCGCTGGTAGTTTTCATGGTAATGAACATCATATATTTTTTTTAGTTTTATAATTCTCTTATTTTAGAAGTTACGGGGGGGGGGGGGGACACACTTTTTTCCACTTTGGAAGTGTCTCTCGCGCAAAGTATTCAGTTAAGAATAAAATGATATTAGAAACCTTAATATCATTTCTGAAGACCTATCCATAGATACCCAACACGTATGGGTTTGATGAAAAATATTTTTTTGAGTGTCAGTTCTAAGTATGGGGAACCCCCAAAATTTATTGTTTTTATCCTATTTTTGTGTCAAAACCTTAATGCGGTTCACATAATACATCTACTTACCAAGTTTCAACAGTATAGGTCTTATAGTTTCGGAAAAAAGTGGCTGTGACATACGGACGGACAGACAGACAGACAGACATGACGAATCTATAAGGGTTCCGTTTTTGCCATTTGGCTACGGAACCCTAAAAAGTTTCATTCGAATCCGTCCAGTATTTCCGAAGATTAGCGTGTACAAACAGTCAAACAGACAGACATTTTTTTTTAAATTCTTACTCTATTACTACGTCTCCATCGCTCCCAATATTTTTTTTGGAAATATATTTAATGTACAGACACACTTTCTTTAATGTTTTATTATATGTATAGATATAGATATAGATGTCGTTGATTAGTCATGATTTTATAATGTAACTCCTGTAAAACCAAATAAAGTATTTTTCTTTCTCTCTTTCTTTCTATTTAATTATTTCTTACTTGCATGAGGTTTTTAATTATAACCGAATTCCTCAGGACTTAAAGTTTGATTAAACGTATACAGTGTCTCCTTTATAAGTGCACACAATCGATCTTCTACTGGTGTCGTAGGTACTTAATTGGGCAATTTTGATTCTTGGAAAGGCGATCAATATGTAATGCTGGTCACTCAATTTTGTATAAGTGTAGTAGTTAGTGTAAAAGTGGGTTTAACTAAATTACTATACCTATTATTAGTGGGTTTGGTCTATGAGCAAATTTTCCCCGAGATTATTAAGTGCGGAAATGATTAACGTGTTCACTACAAGATTGATCTAAGTTTCTTTTTTGTCTTTTAGACATTTTTCTATAGTATAATACTTTTATTTATATAGCTTTGTAGATAATACGGTAGACCGGAAGTCCTAGCAAACTTTTATTTAATCCACAACGTTACCGACGATGTATGATGTTTCTTATTTTTAAGTGTGCTCTTTTTAGGTTTTTTTCTGAAATTTGGCTGTCGTCTGTCCAGCTTTTTTTTTCATTTATTCAGATATTCCAGACAATTGTAGTCAAATATTGAAATCACTTTATTACTAAATGTAAGAAGGTAAGTACATATGAGCACTGGAGCTTTGATCCAGCTCCAGCATTTTCATTTTTGTTTTTTTCCACCTATTTAGAAACTTATATATATTTATGTCGAAATTGCTTAGGTTAACTTAATTACACCTGATTGACAAAGTGATTTACAACATCCACTTATATTATTCATATGATAAACGTCCCACAAAAATACATGCTTCAATTTCAACATATAGTTACGAATTATCTTTAAACAACAAAATCCAATCAGAGGCAATAAATAATCGCCAATGTATCAATTGATCTAAATCCAAAGAAAAAAGCCTGATCATAAATCCTTGAGAAAAGCACGCAATTACTAGACGTTACGTAAAGAAAGACATTATTTGAAAGCAAAGTCACGAGTGAGTAATTTTGAGTCAATCGAGTCAATAGTCTCATATTGGCGATTGAGAATTGGTAGATTCCCGATGTCTCTATTTTATGAAACCACATATTATGTAAGTTATAAATGTTTTCATTTATAATATGTAACAACAAATAATTATATTAATTACTAATGACAGTTTTTCTATTCGTATTTCAGAATGAGTTACAAAGGAATGTCTGTCAGGCACAAGTTTGATCCACATCGACGACGTGCGCGACTTGTAATTCTGAGTTTGTATGGATTTCTTTTATTAACTTCTCTTGCTTTCGTTAAAAGAGAACATCTTAACATCAACATCGTGAAGAAACTGCACAGTACTGCACACTAGTTTTTTTATTCAGGCTCAAGCTTGGACAAAGGCCTCCTTCAAGTTTCCTTAAAACTTCTATCAGTAGCGACGGTCTGTCAGTTTCTATCGAAGGCTCTAAGATCATCGGCCCATCGTGTTTGCAGGCCTATTATGACCAGTCATTGACCTACGACAAATCAAAACAATCTTACATTTATACCACGCTATGAGGAAGGATGCTGAACATCTGGCTAAGAGGATGTTCCATTTGGAGGTGGAGGGCTGCAGGACCGAGGAATACGTGAATAGAAGGATATATACAGATATAAAGGAACGAGGGGCTAGTGCAAATATGGTGAATCACAGAAAAAAGGAAACATACCCCAAACAGGAAAATAGGGAGGAGGACGATGATGATGACCAATATTACTTAATTTTATTATTAACACACTCGATCTTCTTATCGTGTGTGTTAGGGACTAACACTAGTGTCAGAGTTTTTAAACCGCCTTAAAGGCCTCTGACATGGTTTTAGGTAACGACCAATGTCAAAGGCAGTGACCGGGACCAACGGCTTAACGTGCCCTCCGAAGCACGGAACATCTTACTTATCAGACAATCAGGTGATCAGCCTACAATGTCCTAACCAAACTAGGACAACAACACAAAGTCGTTGCCCCCGCCGGGAATCGAACCCGCGACCTCCGGGTATGAGCCGAACGCTCTAAACACACTCAATAATAGTTAAGGATTGAATACAAAGGCGACAAGAGGAGTGCCTGTGAGCCACCCACAGTTCCGAGGCTGGAGCTGGCCGCTCTAACTCGTAATTATCACCATCGTAAGTTATGGGAAACGGCGATGCTGCCAAAATTGAGGCGCGCCTCGCGAGCCTAGGGAGGATGTGGACCATTTGTATAAACTCCACTGCGGATGGAGCAAATTGGTGAATGAATTGATTATTATAAACGGCCCGCTATTCAGATTCTAATGTTTTATGCGCTAATCGCTGTAGCTACCGGCGTAGTAAGAAATATTATTTATTGTATGAATGGATGAAAGAGTTTATTCCGTGTGTGCTAATGCGAATTATTTTGTTAGGGCTTTGTTCGTAGAGTAAAAAAGATTTTGGAAAATATTCGCAAAAAAAAAAACATATAAAATAGTCTGCCAAAGATTGGAAAAAAATATCCTCTACGTAAATATGCAGGTAAGTATATAATGATTTACGTCTTTTTGCATTTTCTGTGTAAACTAAGTACGTATTTAAGTAGGCTCGTTGTATATTTACGTGACGAAATAAAATGCTCCGTGGAAACATTTTTCACTTCGTCTCTTAATTTTTTTTCTCATTCATGGTTTGGGGAACTTACTCTTGATTTCACCAAGAACATCTGCAATTAAGTTGCAGAACGTTAGATGTATAAAACTTGTACTTATTTTGAATATTACGAATCCTCTACAGAAGCAGCGCTCTGGTTAAAAGTAAGTATAAAAGCTCTGATAACACAGAGAGGGTCTTCTTCCCTGACCTGATAATGATGTAAATTTAAAAAAGTTAAAAAATAGCATTGTAGTCCATACTAAACCAACGCTGTCCACACCTCATTGAAAATCGTCCGGGAATAAAAAAACAAAGGTCGAAAAACCAACAAACTGAATATCACGGCACCTCAGCCTCGGGGAGCCAAAACTTAATCATACACATTATCCAGTTATGACAGCCACGGCTATAGTGTGTTCACAGATGAATCAGGGTCCATTTTTTTGTTTTGAGGAACCCAAATATTATACTAAAAAAGAGGGACAAATGATGTCGTTGCACGGGGAAATAGTGACGGGAAAGTCACCTAGTTGATGAAAATTGTACTTACCTAGACGTACCTGTCGAATGTACTTTGTACCTACGCATATTGTCATTAATTTGTGTTTTTTATTATAAAAATCTTCGTACCAATGCATTTTACGAATCGATTATCATATAATATTTTTTTTCTATTTAATTTTGAAATTACATACATAAATCTACTATTAATTAATGTTCTTATTATATTAGGTATTTACAACTTTTTTTAAACTAGTTCTAAACTGAATTCTTTTAAGATTCGTAAACGAAAATGTACTTGAAAGTAAGCCCCTAAGTTTAGTTCCTAACAATAAAAAAAAAACCAAACAGACTGGCTCCGATGCTAGCCTCAAGCCGCCTTTGTCAAGCGTGATATATCGCAACCAGACTAGAAAACGTGTTTGATTTTGGAGCAATCTGTATGTGCGCATAAAGCAATTTATAACATGCGCTCGCCCTGTATAATTAGGCCTGGTCTGGGCCACGTTGATTGCTTATTATATTGATGTTTCAATTTTATACTCATTTTTATGGTCATCGACCAACCATGGGGGGTGCCCACCCAGACTGTTGTCCATTCCTTTCGCTCTAACCTCGGTTCTTATAACTCTATCTTTGTCTACTTTTACTTGACTGGATTCTGGTATTTTCGTCCCTGTCTTTCGTATGATCTTTTGAACTGTTCTGTCTCTGTTTGGTGCGAGGTACTGATTACGGCAAGTGAAGAAAGTTGCTCCTCGCAAGCCTCTTCGGGGCAGGTCGTGATGTGACCGATCAAATTTGAGTTGGCAGATGTTTCCTTATTGGTCTGAGGATTGCTCTTACAAGAACCTACCTCGGTTTTCCAATTTCCTGTCGAAATGTTCGCGTTTCGAGGGTGATTTTGGAAATAATTGTAATCGTAGATGATTATTTTTTAAATCAAAAAGTTACTTATTTTTTCGTATTTTTTGTTAAAATTGCAGGCAGCTGTAAATAAAGAATAACTAATATAATAACTTTTTAAGCCGACTAAGGGAGTTAAAAATTATAGTTATATTGTTATAAATAGGTATCTATTCATTTATTTATTTTTATACAGCTTTTTATTAAAATTATATATACTCATAATTAGATGTTAAAATTATTGGACGAACATATTAAAGTAAATAAATACCTAATGCAAACATTTTCTTCCCAATATTTTTCAGAAACGGGTTTGTGATTTATGCTTATCAGCGGAAAAAAGAATCAAATCAAAATAAGTAGGTTCCTATTATAAGTAGGTAAATAAATCTATGAAAACCCTTCATATTCTAACAAGAATCTTATTTGATAACAGACTTAGGTCATGCATGTCGTGTTTCATAAGTCATAAAGCACCACATAGGTTTCAGCTCTTTAACCCAGTACACACGCACACATGCGGTATTCAGTTGGGTTGTAGAAACAATAAATCACTCATATACCCCCACATACCTGTGTAGGTAAGCAAAGTCAATAGGCATTAAAAAATTAGAAACAATTTTTTAATGTTATTATGTTTTCATCGCTCTATCTTTTATTTTTTATCACAATTCCTGTCACCTAAAGGTTGCCTGAAGAGATTGCCTTGGCGATAAGGCCGCCTATTGTATACCTATCTATACTGTATACATATATTGCTAATTGTTAATATGTGTTTTTGTTGCAATAAAGCGTAACTTACTTATTTATTGGTATTTTATAGATAAGCAATAACCAACTTACAATAAATAAAAACTTAACTACTTGTAAAATCAAGCTGTTTTTTAATTACATGTACTAGATTGAATTTAAATGTATAACTATGATTTCATCATTATTTTAGTCGCAAACTTGGGACACGGCTAGGTCCTCGTCTGGATACAGCCTGCATTCTGCTTTTCATATGGTTACTTGGTTTGGTGTCCCAAGAAACCTATTATTTTGTAGGTATTATTTTATGTCACCAAGATAACCATCCGGGTTATCTAATAGGCCAAGAAAACGCTGCAAGATGACCTCAACGCATTCCAAAAAGAATAGTAAAGACTTACACAAGAAGAGACAAGTGGTAAGACGGGAAAAATCCAATAGGACCGAACAGGTAAACAAAAAGAGTATTTTGTGTGTGCGTAATTTATTTTAACTGTATAAATCGGTATTTCCTCAAAATCGACATGGTATGCAGACAAGATTCTTGTAACCAACTTGTGACAAATTCATACAAAGGTCCTAATGAATTTGTTCGACATTTCGTAGATGTAGGAATCCAGTCTCCGTTCTGGTTCTTTTTAATTTATTTTGGACCCTAAATCGTCTGCCCGAATTGATGTCGCCTATCTCGGATTTTAATCTTGTGTTAAATCTTAGCGGTGCCCAAACTCTTCGAGCTCAGGTAAATTTCTTTAAAATAATATTAACAGTTTGTAAGTTTTAAAAAAAATGTGCCAACACTTGACTGCCGTAGGAGTAGATAAGCATTTGCTGTTACTAATTTCAGTTCCGAACTAGAACTGAAATTAGTAACAGCAAGACTAATATAAAGTAATATGAAGTTATATCAGTTAATTAATTTATCGAGTATTTTGTAACTAATTGTGCCTTAGAATTTTAGTAGCAAATCAGATTAACCCTAAAACAGGAGTAGTACAGTAGGGAACAGCTGATAATCTACAATCAGCCGAATCACATTTACAGCTTGATTCTTTAAGACGAGCTAACTTGTGTTTACGTAGATCGCCCCATTCCTAGCCACGGTAGGCTCAAAAATGTAACACTACTTGTCGGTGAAGATGGTCTTCTACGTTTGTCCGGTCCTACGTCAGCTTCAAGTGCGGTACAGTCCCATCATTCTAGACGGAAAGCATGCTTTCCGTCAAGTATGCACCAGATAACAAGGCTCTTAATACATTTTTACCACACCAAGTTAGCTCACGGAAGCCAAAGTTTTTCAGTTTCGATAGGTTTTCTGACTTATCATACTTAGTTACAATTAAATAAAACTGTACAAAGATTGTAAATTAAGTAGGTATGAAGTTAAGTTTGAGAGCCACTGCAACAAAACAAGCGGCGCCAACTTTCGTTTTCTAACTTTGATCAACAGAACAGACCACCATCTTGTAGATTAACCGATTAACCAATCATCCGTAACGTATCTTACAACCCCAAAATGCCACTTTTGAAACGCGGAGTCACCTTAACGGATAGTTTTTCATATAAAAAAACCGTTCGTTCGCACCATAGCTACTTAGCTCTTAAAAACGCGGTAACACTTTTTGTTTTTATTCTGTTTAAGTAGCCAACAGGGAAGTCAGATTTTTCAAGCTACCTATCTAAAAACATCTGACATAGCTTGACGTCTGCCATACAAGGATGTGAGACGACGGTATATAACGTGCGTTCCGAAACATGAAGGTACTTGAGTAATTTTTATACTTGTTTTATCGTCGCTTGTTTACATCGTTACTTGATTTAATTTATAGATCACCTTTAGAAGGCGAGGATGGAGGGTGGCCATTACCCTGCAGTGGGACATATATTATGATGGCTCGAAATTAAAATAAATGTGCTTATCCATAATATCCATCCAAGTGAGACGAAGGACCACGCCTAGAAGAGCCATTTTTGAAAGCAGAGTCACTAAACGAATGATTTTTTTCTATACAAAAAACCATTCGTTTAGTGTCTTCACATTTCAAGAATGGCACCACAGGAGTCGTTAGTATTCCCACCGGGCCACCGAGCTCTTCTCTGACGTCACTAAAATCGAGCAAAGGATTTACTCCCTAACCAACCTGATTTACAAGATAATTTTTTGCCTGTTTTCTGTTATGATTCGGATATGAAACCAATACGGCTTTTTGTCTTCTTTCGGCTTACTTTAATTGGAAATGTTAGGTTGACGGGGTGATTGACATTTTCTATTTTGTTTTTGTACCTTTTGGGTAATCGAAATGTCGATAGCTTCTGTGTTTCTTTGGCGTGTGTCATGTTTTGTATGATACAGTTCGTTGATTTTGGTGACTGGGGATAATATTAATCATGTAGGTAGTATTTTTTGTCTACTTTATTTTTTTCCAGCTCTCTGGTTTACAACTTACTAAAAAATAAATTGTTTTAAATTATTTTGAATAAGTAAAAAAATAAATAATAAAAAATTTATAGTCTCTGCCTACCCCCATGGGAAACACGCTCGAAAATATGTATGTACGTAAGTAAAAAAACATTTTGAATAGTTAGGCAGTTTTCGCTTAATCTAAATCTGAGAAAAAGAAAGAGGAATCAGATTCTTACCAATTCCCTCGATAGATTTTCTAAAAAGATAAAAGAACAGACTGTTTTTTTTGAAAAAAGAAGCATGCAGGCATTCTATTTATTATTTAGTCTCTTTCAGTTCAGCCCAACTGGGAGAAAATAGGAATTGTAGAATCCTATAGAACGTTAAGAAATTTTACGTTATATTCGGTCTCGTATATACCTATACTTATGTCTGAGAACATGAATTCTGTGACAAAAGCTCCGCAGTAGGAGGCAGGAGAGCCTCTAGAGCTAATTTCCAGCTCTCAGCACTTAAGGGCAATCACGACTGTATCGGATCCGGCGTGCGCTCTACTGAGCGTCGCCATGACACCTTTGGACGGCCGTCGGACGGCCTACTACTGGATCTAGATTGTGGTGTTATTATTTCTTTTTCTTATCGAGCGAGCGAAGCGTCTCAGTTTCGAGATTGGCCTAAAATGCTCCTACAGTAAGATCGCATTTTTAAACGATTCTCGTGAAACTTTGTGAGCAATATTGGGTAGTATCATAAAATGTTTTGTACTGACATGGGAATAAAACTTTTTCATTTTCATATTTTCAACGTGATTATATATTTATTATTGCAGTAAAACCCCCCCGGCCGTGATGGCAACTGAGTTTGGCAATCAGTTGCTAAAAAGGATTGGATATTCTTGTTAGGTACTCAGCCAGTAACAGATAATAAGAGCGCGATTTGACTCTAAGAAAATATGACGACGTACTATTTCATACAAATCCCATACACAATGTGCGTTTTGACGTTTAGATAAAAGTATCTGATTTGACTAGTTAAAAACTTGCGGATTATAAGTACTTACAGATATTTTGTCGATTCTGCTTTTCGAAAATTGCTAAATGGTGAAGATATGGAGGTTTGAAAACCTTCGGTCCCCAGATTGGGCCGAGGGCTGTAACAGTCTTTTGAAATGGTGTTCAGTTTATACGGAAAATTATATAACCCGAAACTCATACCTAACTCGAACTTAATTCCCATAGTAGCGTTGCTTAGAAAGGGTCAGTTGGGCGTAAGATGGGGTCGAAGGGAGGGTGGAGAGTGCTTCGGACACTCGAGGGGTGACTTCAGCATTGGCTTTTGACAGGCGCATTGCTCTACTGGAATGTACGTTGCGCTATTCGGTATGCGGACGAAAAGATTCATGGATTCTGATCTGGAATGGGAAAAGGTATGTTTTGTGTGTGACAAATGATATATTATTATTCTACTAGAGTATATGACTATTGAAACAACTGGTAACTGGCCCTGAACTGAGAACTTGCGACTTTTCTTGCAGCCCCATAACCGCTGGTTTGACTCATTTTGGAAACTCAGACAGAAACTCTGGAATCCCGGTAATGATAAGTTGGAAATTGGCCTTTTTCAAATTGTCATGGATGTTGGATGTTTATCTTTATATGTACTTGCTATAAAATATACTATCGTTGAGTTAGTATCCTATAACACAAGTCTCTAAGTTACTTTGGGGCTAGCTCAATCAGTGCATTTGTCACTTTACAGTGTTTGTTTGATTCACGTTCGTTTCACCTAGGTATCCCTTTGTCTGTCTGTAATCAAATCTTAAATAGGTAAATTTAACCCGCTTCCCAGTTTCCGATGGAGCTTAAATTTTGCACGCATACATATATCGCGTGGCAATGCAAGAATAGATCACGATATTATTAAATAACATTAAAAAAACAAAAACAAATTTTGGAATTTCCATACTAATGTGTGAATCCACCGTGGCAAATTTTATTGGAATGTCGGTGTTTTTTTGTTTTTTATCTTATTCGAATTTCATTATACTACAATAATCAAGTATAGATAGCGCGTAGTTCAATTTATTACGAGCGTGTAGTATATACTTTGTAGGTATATACCTACAAAGTGGAAGGGACATGCTCAATAATTTTGCTAATTACAAAGAATAATGTTATAAATTTAAATTACATAATAACTTTGTAATTTGCAAAGGTATTGATTTATAAAGTGTATATTTTAATAAAAAGACATATCAAGATTGTTTACATTTATTTAAATACCTAACCAAATGCAGTATAAATCTGTAGGCAGGTACCGACTTAGTAGACTTATTTAGTATAGAAGAGGATCCTACGCAGTACTTCGCAGGAGCTTCAAAAACAACGTCACATTTGCGATCAATTCACACAGACAGGCTCTAGTTGACCCGTTAATTGCGCTGTCAACGAGTAATTGACCACATCGCTTCCTACTTAAGGCCGGAGACCACCCAGGCGGCATCTGCATCCTTTTTAGCAAGACTCGCGCATCTTAACAGCGGTAGTGTCATTATAACTAGTTCAACTGTCTTTTGGTAAATTATTTACAGAATTAAAAAAAACTACCTTTTACCTAGTAAAGATACGAGTATGAATACCAATCCATACTAGTATATGTAAATGTGTGTTTAGTAGACTGTGGTCTCAAAATAATGAGAATCAATTCGAGTAAGTAATGAAAAATATGTCCTCGGCAAAAGCTCCTGGGTTTTTGACATAAAATAATTATATACCTGTTTAAAAAAATGAGTTTTTTCATTATAAAGTGTTCAGCTGACCGGATACTGCCATAGGAAAAGTTATTCATAAAGAATCAAGATCAGGAGACCTATCTTTGATCGTTTTTTTTTTTTTCGGGGGTAGCGAAACACAAAACGTAGTTTTCCAAGTCACCATGCACTCGCGTTTTAAGTCACGATGTAACTTGTGTAGATATACTCATTTTTTAGTTTATTTATAACAACATTAGCAAACATGCAGTTTTCTTCATTTGCAATAAACGCAATAGTAGGTATGTATAAATACCTTCAAAACTCTTATAATTGCAGTCAAAATAGTAATTGTCATTTTTAAAACTCGGCCCAAGACTTGTAATTTAGAAGTCAGTAAGAACCAAAGCGGACATAAACAATACGTTTCGAACAGATTACTGTCCCTGCATTCGATTCGGCATTAAAATTTCAATAACCTGCTTACAGTAATTACAGGGCAATCATCAGTGAAATTCGAAACTAGGGACAAACTTCGACATGTCTTTTAATAAAACAGCTATATCGATTCACCTCACCCGTATTAAGTTTTCGAGCCAATTAAAGTGCTATAAAACTCTTACTACCCCATATTGCCCCCTCCTCCCCACTAAACCAACATGGCGGCGTCACGATTGTCACCTATGCTTCGACAATTTTTTACTCACATGAAATTTTGTAGGAACCATAAAATCAACTTTAAAGCTTTTGCAATAAGATCTGGAATCTTTCGTGTCAGATTTTAAAACGTCACCTGAAGTTTTTCTCTTCATAACTAGTGTGCGATATTTTCCTATTACACTGATCAGACCTGCTCTTTTAAATTGGACTTTAAACTATCTAGTATTAAGGTTAAAATTTGAGTTTTTGTTTGTTTGATTGTAAGTTTTGTTGTTTTGAGTAGGTAGTAGAGGCGTGACATTATCGCCCGCAAGGATTGTGGAATTATGAATGAAGGGTTGAGGCGGTAGGGTTAAATGGGGTTTTTTAAGAACGCCACAGCGATTTATTATTGATGCAAAATGGCCGGAGGAAATCGGGCGTCGTTTAGAAATTCTTATAATAAGCTACAAGCCAAACAGCGCTCCCTATATTTGTTGAGTATTTGAGAGTTCTTTCTCAGCAATGCATAGAAGAGCTATAGCTGTTCTGCGTTCTCGTACTTTAAACAATTTTCTGAGAGTATTTATGGTTCATCTTTTTTCAAATCTGGTGGTAAGTCATAGGTTCTTTTCTTCCATTATTTCATTGTTACAGTGAAGACACGGCAACCTTAATGGTAAATAAATCAAGCACAGTTTTTTTTTAATCTTCGATGCTGTTCTAGAAGAAAAACATAGAACGTGCTGCTTTTTAAATGTAAAAGGCGATCAAGAAAATTAGCGAAAATGTTAATCATGTTAATACGCGATACGGCTAGCAACCCATCACTATTGTGATTCATTTTTTCCTCATCATCACGGTAAAACTGGCCTTTGAATCTAACTTTCTTTTTCGGTTCTGCCACAAGACACATAGGGCTCTGTCTGCCTCATCATCATCATCATTTCAGCCGCATAACTTCCATTGCTGGACATAGGTCCAATTAGGGATAAAGACGTGATAGTGAATGTATTAATGTTTTTCTAATCGAAAGATGTAACTTAAGCCAGAATTAAAATATAATTAAAACTAAGATATCCAATTTCATTTTTAGATATCCAACATAATTAATTAAAAATCAAAGGTATCTCGCCGATATGATCACTGATTGATCAGATATGCTTTTTAAATACTTAGTTAAATTTTCTGGCCAATTTGTTAATACTCAATGAGATCACGTGGTAGTCAAGGTTCTAATTTGGTCGAATTCATGTTGGGAATCCGAGAACCACAAAATATGTTAGGGCGGCGTACCAAAGCATTTTCTTTGACGCGTGCGCTTTAATGTAGCGTTACATATCTCAAGAACTGCCACAGATTTAATTGAATTTATTATGCTTTGTCTGAATTTGGAAGAAATTATTTTATCACTTAGTTCAAAATTATGCATTATTTCATCTTTTAAAGTTTCAATATTTACTCGGTTAGTACTTTACATATTCACGTCGTTGCAATACACACAGGAATAAATTTAGTAATTTCATAATTGATTAGTTTGTTTCAACTTCAATATAAGTATTTCTTTTGTTTTCGTGTCGTGGTCGAAATGTTAGTTTGAAAGTTCTTTACAGAATATTACTGGAAATTTTCACATGTCGTAGGTACTTACGTTATGAAAATATATTCATATTTTAGTATCATAAGTCGTCATTATTTCAGCCACAGCTTAATATTGAAGGATTTCCAAAATGACCGATGGAAGTGGCCTGCATTCTACTCGTAATAATATCACAAAGATTTAAGTTATTTTGCGAGCTGGGTCGCAGTTTAAATCCAACTAAATATTTGGTCGTATGGTGCCCTTGAGTGTTGTAAGTCTGTGGCAGCTCAACGGGTGTTGTTGTTCGATTATATTTATTGAAATAATAAAAGAGAGGCGCTGCTATAACTCGCCTCGATACTACCTTCTTCTGGGTGGGAACAAGGTGCTCCGCTCATGTACCTACAGTAACTTATAGAGCAATTATAAGTGTTTTTTTATTTAAAGTAGAAATATAAATATGTATGTGTTGTTTTCGTCATAAAAAATTTAAAAATTAATTATATTTGCCCTATTTAGAGTCAAAATAAGTTTCTTAATTTATGTTGTTTGGGGTCAATAATTCGGTTGGAAATCAGGATACCTATGTCTAGCTGTGGGGTTTGTGTCGCTGATGTGTACCTTAGAGGAGACTAGTAGTAGTAGTAGACTCAAGTAGGGTATTGTATTGAGTACTGGGTAGTACTCAATACAATACCCTACTTGACTACTATAAAATATTATCGTATCTTATACCTTTAAACGAGCAATTCTTGTATATTTATTTATTTATAAATTTCTGTGATCTCGAAAACGGCTTTAACGATTTCGCTGAAAATTGATATATGGGAGTTTTTGGGGGTAAACAATCGATCTAGGTTAGTCTTATTTTTGGGAAAACGCGTGTTTTCGAGTTTTCATTCGTTTTTCTTTCCACGCAGAATATGGTCACTAATTTCGTCGCGCCGACCGCCATCCGCTTAGCTCAGCGGTTAAGGACCCAGGTACTTAATATTATAAATGCGATTTAGAAGCTTATTACTTGTGTAACACTTTGTATCCCAGCAAAATGTGAGCTTCCCGTCTGATTGTCAACTGACAACGCGGTTACGCCGAGCAACAAGTTATTCTTACATAAACAGAAACACAGAAACAAATAATTGAACGCGACAGTAAAAACGAAAACAAATTCCGAATTCCCACAGACAGGATCGAGATGCCAAAGATTAGTCCCAACGTAGCAACAAGATGAACAGTAAAAAGAAACATGTAGCCAGAGTTTCGGCGAGTGCGGGACGAAAAAAAAGAGTTAACACGACTGCGAACCACCTATAATAAGGCTATTGTTTTTATACAAATACAATATTGCGTTTATAAATCCGATAAGCCTAAGTAACAGCGGAGGGGGTGGAGTCGATTGTGAATTTTTTGCCTGTTTAATTTAGTTATGTGTTCTCTTTTTTTTTGAAAATTGTTGGCAATTGGAAGTACAATGCTAGAGTACAATAATACTATGCATATTACATAAAAACTTTAATAACAAAAAAAAAAAAAAACACCTAGCAGCAAGTTGTGAGGTTACTGAGTCACCAAAAGAAAAGTATACATAAATAATAAATAGTTTTTAGTATCGAAGATGCGAATTTCAGAACTTTGACCAGTGATAAAACGGATGGAAGATTTTGATTTATTTATACTTCTATGTTACATACATATGATTGTTACAGCTGCAAAGATATTATTATTTTTGCACAAAGAAAGTACTTGAATTGTTTAAAATTTATACATATTTTAATGAGAATCGTTCGATAGTGTTGTCAGATTTAAATGTCAAATCAAATTAGGCTAAGTATTTATCCTAATTTTGTAGTGCTTACGCTCAATGTTGATTAACACTGCAACGCAGCCCGAAGATACATGCTTATCGTGTGTGTCGTTTTTGGAATAAAGTGTTTACAAGTGAGAGTTGCAACGAAGAAAAACGCAAACGTCGAATTCTTTTTTTAAATAAAATACCAATTGCGTTTCTGAAAAAAGATCTCCACAGCTTTCCCTGTCCACGCATGGCCGACAAGACGCGCTCGAACGTGGCGCCACCAGTAGCATCCTTTATTTATTTATATCGGCTTTATTTATGTATTTATTCATTTCAGACATCGACTCGCCTATTCCAAATCGCTGAGTTTTTATTGCGGCGGGAGGTGTGCCTTGGCGAGCACTACATGTTTATGGCACGAATCGTAATAGCTTATTAATGGTAAATTGGTAAATGATCGTTGTTGAAAGCCTCTCGCGTAGGTGATGAAAAAATGGATTGAAATATGGACACTTGTAGACGTTAGTTATTGGTTAAAGAGGTACGATCTAGTGTTAGTTACCTATCTTTTTATGCGTTTATCTAGTTGCAGATCATCAGAGTGATCTATACCGAGATAAAATTATGTATGTTTCTTTACAATGCTAGAGTTTGTCGTTTGTTTCTTTACCATCCTTACTAGGCGCGATTTGTACCTCGGAGTTATTTTATTTTAATATGTCTTGAAAACACATCCACTTGCTTTGATTCCGGAGAAGGAAAACACCGTGGGGAAACATGTAAACTAGTACATTAGTGTGCAGCTTTAAAAATCTAACACCAGTGTTAGCTACTAAGTACTTGGCTTGATAAGCACACTAAAATATCATTAAATTTTTTAAAACAAGCTTTTATCTAATACAACGAACTTAAAAGCTTAGCTATGGAATATAGCTACCTATACAACGTGGAAGGGTCATACCGGTACTAGATCACTATAGCATAATGAAACTAAAATAGTCAAATACAAAAAAAAAATAAGACATTTTTATACGAAAGTGTTCAACCGCCCGGTTAATTTGTATGGGAATGTCGATTTATTTTTGTTCTTTGACTGTTGTTTTAATTTAATTTTGCTATAGTGGTCTAGTATAGTCCGTGGTTAATTTATTTCGGGTATACCCCTTCCACGTTGTATAGGACGCTTTATTTCATTACCTTATATCTGCAGCATTTTTACTCTAATTAACAACTACTTACAATCAATATTCCCGGCCAATCAAACAATTTCCTTAGCACTTTAAGATAATGGGATTGGAATTAATTAATTCTGCGTAGGTAGCCATGCAAATAGGATATTAATTGATTTCTTCAGCCGTCACAGAGAAGGCTAATTGTCGGAATTCCGAGATCCGAGAATTTGCATACGTTGGGGACTCGGGGACCGACGGTAATGACTAGCGGCTACATTAGAAATTATTATAGAAGGACAATCTGCTAGTTTCTAACAAGTCAGATCAGATATTTTTTTCTAAACGTGAAAACAAACATTGTCTTTGGGATTACTATGAAATAGCACGTCGTAAAGTCATGGTTTCTTGGAGTTAAATAGCGCTCATATTATCAGTTTTTATCGTATGCCGTTGTGTGTAGCTCTACGCGAGATTGCATTGATTGTGTCTGATATTCCGGCATACAAGGGGTTAATAAATCTAAAATAACTTTGAAAATGGATGTTGGATGGATGTTCAATGACAAGTGACAATATTTTGCGACTTTTTTTCTATTATCAGTACAAAATAATTCATTTTTGACTCTAGATTTAAAAAGAAATATTGGTTGCAATTTTTTACACGAAGAAACAAAAAGAAGGCTGAAATAAAAAGTGCCGCAAAAAAAATACAAGAAAAATATCTCTACAGAAAACGAAAAGCAAAAAAAAAAGAAACGTACCCAATAGGTACCTAAACATTCAAAGGTCGGATCTGCTTTGTTTTTAATTTGTGCAACAGGGGTGGACTAGAACCTAATTATTATAAACTAATATAAAATAATTTGCAGTAATTTGTGACGGTGTGCTCACAGTAATCGTTTATTTTACTATGAAATGGACATTCATTATTAATATTATGATTATAAAGATAATAAAAATACCTCTTCCGTTTTTCTATGCATAGCAAAGTAGAGTTTATGTGTTGTAAACTTTTTTTATTTTATTGCCTAGATAAATGTTGTGCAAAGTGCTAATTAAAAGTAAGTTATCGAGAGAACGAGTGCAAATCTTTGGAAAATTTGTCAGTAGCGAGCAACCATTACTATTCTGATTCTCTTTTACTAAAACGTCCTCTATAACTCTGAAAGTGGCTTAAGGGCCTTATAGCCTTATAGTATAGAGTTAGAGCCATAAAGAGATAAATGTATATTCCAAAGGGACAAAAAAGTGATTAGTATCTAAGTAATATTATTAATGCAAAAGTTCATGAAATTATGTTTGTTGTTTGTTCATTACTCAAACACGGCAAAAGGGATTGGCAAGAAGTTAGCAAGAAAATAATTGACTAATTGTGTGTCGGGCCACGTGCAGTGTATGGTAATGCCAACTTTGAGTTCATGGCACTAAAACGTCCAAAAACTATTCTTCGATTAAATTTGTATGAAATTATATTTTTCCGAGTACATTTTATAACTTGGTTCCCTATAACTTTTTAATTTGTAAACCATACTTAAGTTTTGATAGTTTTCCTTTCGTCAAATATACTACAACTGTGATTTTTTCATTTTTCCATATATAACAGTTTAGCAGGTAGAAACACTCGACTCTAACAAAAATATGCACTTTGAAACCGAATATTTTAGAAACAGATCCCTAAATGAAATAAGAAAAATATCTTTAACAGCCATTACTTCAATTAACATATACGAATAATAGGTTTATCCTAGAAATTGTAAGGTTCCCGTGAGATTGTCAAATCTTTCCTCTTTCCGCCTCGCTCGCGTATTCACGCCAGTCAGCGCCACAGATCAAAAAGTAGGTATGTAAAAAAGTATCTGATTTGGCTTGTAGGAAAGTAGCGGAATAAATTCCCCATCAGTTCCCAGCCTGACTCCGCGACTGAGATCGTGTCGCGATACGCATGTGTGGACGCGCACTAATTGAGCGCGCACTCACACCACACAATGTACAGATGCAGAAGTACAACTATAAGTATTTTTTTCTACTCCTGTACTGCTATTTGTCTTTTAAATAGTCACAAAAATTAATATAAGAATTTTAATAATTTATGATTTCTGGAAAGCCTTGACAAAGGATATAGGGAAATGGAAAAGATTTACGCTGTCCCGATCCCACGTAATGTTGATATGTTGAGGAAAAAATTGAAAAAAGTAGCAATTTCGCCTAAATTTTTTAGTTTTTTTTAGATCTACCATACTGCCCAAATAAGAAAAACGTTTTTTAACATAGTAACAATGCTATAATTTGGAGGAAAGTGTCCTTCACTGATGAAATACTTACTAGTGGCTATTTATACCATGTCACTTGAGAGGATATAGTTGTTTAAATCTGTTCAGGTATTTCGAAAATACGGCGGAATAAAGAAACTTCCACACTTACATATAAACTCTAAAAACATGACAGGCTTTTTTCCCGCAGGCTCGTGTAGAAACAGTTATTCGCAATAGGTTTTTCGAAAAGTTTTACTTACATGCTTTGTAAAAAAATACTAAAATGTTTTCAATACAATTTAATAACAAAGAAGCCCATGCTTCTTTTTTTCCAAATTTTAAAATAAAAGGCAACGTTTTTCTATGTACCTACATCTGTGCAACTTCTTCAAGTTTGGGCTTGTATAATTTTACAAGCCGTGTAAGAAGATTTAGAGACATGCCGTGTGGTTTCTGGCAGAGTAAAATAGGGCCACTCTAAGTCCTCCCGTGGATGTCGTAGAAGAACGACTAGAACGACTTAGGAAATACAAAGCTAACAAAGCTTATGAACATCAATGAGTCCTCTCCAACCATCTGGCCCGCGAGGAGAGTGTAGGCCAAGACCTTTGACTGCTCTGGCCAAGTATGGCTCTTGTAGTACAGAGAGGGTCGTGCTCCTGTAGTGGAGACAAAAAGACCTGATGATGAAAAAAGACTATTAGACGATAAGCAAATTTGCACCGGAGTACTTACATTCTCTAGAGTTATTCTTCTGAGATAATTTTAATTTAGTTCTCTGACTGCATCAGCAAGTGCATAGCAGTGCGTAGTGTGTCTAATTTGTTTAATGCCTTTTATGTCGACTTGTTTTACTGCCCGGGTACATTTACAAGTACTTCTAGAAATAAAATAATGCCATCTTTATTTTTCTGATTCCGCCATTTGCAAATAGACAAATTATAGCTTTATGTTTGTATGTCAATTCTTTTCCCTTCTTATATGTACAAAACAGACCCAAATAAGAATACAAAGGGGGACTAATCCTTGTCAGGGATCTCTTATCCCTAAGAAATATATTATCCCTACAAATTGTTAGATATTGTACACTTTAGTAAGTTGCATTTAGCTATATGATGCGCTGAGGCTATAGCGCATTTGATGGGTGTAAAAAATACTATTATATTAATTTTACTGGTCCATACTTTATTTTATACTCAACCGAATCAGCAAATGCAAATGTACGCAGTGTGTCTAATGTGTTTAATTAATGCCTTTATTTGACTTGTTTCCCGCCAGCTAGGGTTAATGCAGCCCTAGGCTCTACTTAGCCCTAGGGTTTGGGAAAGGTTTGAAGGTTTTATTTCAATTATATATGTCGCAGTTGAATTGTATAATCCGTTGTTATTCAAAAACTCTAGCTGTTTGGCAATACAGCTCGGTTTTGTAAAACAACTGAAAATAGTTCAGCTCGATTGTCAATGAGTTACGTAATTACGTTTAACAAAACAGCTAGCATTGAGATGGCATACAGGGTTACCATTATTGAATAAAACTGTGTTACCAAACGAAATAATATATGAGGAGACAATAGTTGTTCTTTATTATTTTTATATTACTCGCGGGATGGAAATAAAACCTCAATTCAACTCCTTACTAAATAATTCAGTCTCCAACATCATAAAACACCAATAAAGAATGATAATCAGCTCGATGCAATTGGATTAGAAATATAGAAATTTTGTAAACCCAACAACTCAATGGCGCAGCGATTTCTTACGGCCAATTAATTCACGTGAATTTTCCATTTTGCCGGAAGGCGGGCGACGAAATAACAATATGGGATCCAAGCTAAAGGTCTGCTTTATTCTTTTCAATCTTTTGCACTCCGAAATCACAAACGATGCCCCCGATGTCTCTCGATAAAAACAGCTTAGTCCCGGAACGCGGCGAAGAATTTAATTTATCGGAGGCCATATTTGTTGTTATGACACTGACACTTCACAAGCCACAAGAACCACAAGTGGCAAAATTCCGAACTAATCGTTCTACAATCTTACGTTAGCTAGTTTGTTAAACGTAACACATTGGACGATCTAGCTGAATGATTTTCAGCTATATTACAAAACCGAGCTGTAATGCCAAACAGCTAGAGTTTTAGAATAACAGCGGATTATACAATCCAACTGCGACATATACATAGGTTCAAATAAAAATGTATAGGAAAGGATTCAACACGAGCGTAAATTATGATGTATTCTAAGGAAATAATTAAGATCTGGTACTGTAAAGATCGCGAAATATTATTTCACGATGTTGAGACGCAGATTTTACAAAAGTTTACATTATTTGAAAAAGCTTAGAAATTATTTCCAACTTTCCCTGGCCGAGGATCCAACCCAAAACCTCTGTAGTAGGAACACGTGTTAAATAATACCTTAGAGGTCGTTCAATGACATGAAACCTTAAAAGATCTGAATTGAAACTGGCTACTGGGTTCGAAAATTAAAAGTAAATGTATTATAGCGATGCAGAGCCGGCGCCCACACACTGTCGGTCGCGGCGCGGTGTGGCGGCCACGGACGGCGGCGGCGCGTGTCGTTTGATGCACCGACAAAGGCCGCCGGCCGCCGCGACCACGTGGCTACGTTAAGGTGCAGTGCAGCCCATGCAGCGCGGGAATGTAGGACGTGAGTTCGAGATCGAATATAAGGATTAAATATAATTTTAAGGGGAGATTCAGTACCTGAACCTACATTGCAAGAAACGTGAAAAGTTTCTTGAAAATAAGTTTTAAGTGATGTCCTTTAGTCTTCTTTAACACGCTCTTGCAGAAGAATAGAAGAGATAGAAAGCTATATAGAAATAGAGGCGACAAAACTCAAAATCCTCTGAGTTGAGACCTCTTCGAACATTTCGATGGTGACGGATTACCGCTGGCCCACCATGACATGTTACGCTGTATCTCATTGACTCGAAAAACTGTTTCCATCCCAATTCCTTTCACTCTGGATTCAAAGCTGTAGCGGCCTCGCATTAAAATATTATTTCTACCCCTTGTAGCATAACCTACTATTGTATGCATCAAGATACTCATAGTCAGCTGTAACTTGCAAGCTATTACATTTTAAAAATTAAATATCTTCACAGAACCTAATTACTTAAACCAACCAGCTCCGCCATTTAAATGTCTCCAATAATTTATCCGCTGTATTTCAATTTGCATCTTAACCTTCCAGTTTTCAGGAACGCCTCAGCTCTCGATTTATTCCCGCGCGTTTCTCAAAAGTCGGCGTCGTTCCCAGAATGTCGGGTACCGTCCCGACGCGTTCCATAATGGGGGCATTTATTTTAATTTGGTGGCGCTAAAATCTTGAATGCCGTGTGGTTTCTGGCAGAGTAGAAAGGGCCACTCCAAGTCCTCCCGTTGATGTCGTAGAAGGCGACTTAGGAAATACAAGCTAAACAAAACTTATAAACATCAATGAGACCTCCTCCAACCCGTCTGGCCAGCGCGGAGAGTGAAGGCCAAATCCTCATGCTGCTCTGACCAAATATGGCTCAAGTAGTACAGAGAGGAGTGAAGATTATAAAGAACCTGATGATGAAAATCTTGAAGACCTCCGTGGCGTAACAGTTATTTCAACTTTCAATTTATTCCCGCGCGTTTCTCAAAAGCGCTGTCGTTCCCAGAACGTCGGGGACCGTCCCGACGCGGCCGATAATGGGGACATTTTAATTTGGTGGCGCTAAAATATTGAAGACCTTCGTGGCGTAACGGTTAAAAGGGTACCCTAGTCCGCCACTCTGAAGGTTCTAGGTTTGTTTACCAGCTAGTTTGACTCTAATCTGAAAATCTGTCTGTATGTCTATCTGTGTCATTGTAGCGCACGAAAGGATGGCCCAATTTCGATTCGATTTTTTCACGTGAAAGCAAGGTTCGTTGCGGTGGTTCTAGCTACTCTTATGTTTGATGAAAATCTGTTCAGTCGTTTAAAAGTTTTTGGGGAGTAACGCTTGAAAGTCAGGGTTTTCCTAGCAAATAATTGATGGTAATACGGTTCAATTGGTATATATAGTTCCGCTACTCATCACTAGATGGCGTTCTTGACAGTTGTGGATTTTTTAATTTGCTTAGCAAATAAACTTTTAGTAATCTCATGTGATTTATTTTTGCATAGAAGTTGGTGCCACTACAGTCTTATCCTATAACTAAAGGGCAAATATGAATCTCATACAATTCAGAGTTTGTTGTTACCAAAGGAAATGGGATTAGGCGTGAACAAATAAGACGATAGCACATTCCCATATCAGGATCATTTAAACGATTGAAATAGACCTTAATTTTACACACTGCGCTACTTAGCATGTAGCTTGATAAGAAATGAAGACTTCCTTCTAATTAAATTTAATCTAGTTATAATTTATTATTCTTTTTATTATATCTGATCTAAACTTTTCGGCCAGTTATAAAATTCGAAATTCGAAAATACCTATTCGCCCGTAGCAATGAGCGGGTGGTCTGCTTGTAAAAGGCCGCGGGGCGCCCTGCTGCGCTCACCTCACATACCGACCTGTCTCAATACGATAAAATATCGTGTAATACCCTTAATATCTACTTATTGAAATCGCTGTCATCAACTACCTTTGTATCGGGGAAGAGTTATGGGTTTTTAATGGGACAAGGTTTATGAACCGAATTTTTCACAAAAATTATTCTATTCATTTTGGTTATGCATTTGTTTGATACACATCACCTAAATACAGTTTCATAAAGTTGACATTTAGAGAAAATAAAAAGTCACCACTGAAAATACTGAAACCTTTTAACAGTTTTAACACATAGATAGCCAAATACGAGTAGAATATGAAATATCTGACTCTAACACGAACTATTTGAACCAGCACTGAAAAGCTAAAAAATAAAACCTAGATATGCGACTGCCAAAAATTTCGATAACTATTTTAAAATGCAACTGGCCAGCACAACTTTCGAACGTAGAACACGAAACATTTAAAACAAGAATTAAAAAAATAAAGGAACGCACAGACATTCAAAGAACATCGCGGGCGCGATGGCGCCAACGTTCCAGGCTGCTTGCTGAGGTTATTTTTTTTCCATAAGACCACGAATCAATTTGCTGTGAACTGAGGATCAACCAGGTCACGATTGACGTCTGCAGACTACCCTTTGAGGTTACCTGCTAATTAATTACTTAACTAGGTAAGTATACTTATTCCTTTCCCGGGCTGATCTAAATTCCGTAGAAAGTTCTAGCAGTCGAAGTAGCAGCAAAACATCTCATTCATTCGGTTCATTCCATGTTTTTTAATTTTTTTTATTGAGCTAATGCTTTAGGTCCTGTTACAATTGGCTCTGTCAACCCCGTTAGGGGTTAAGGCTTAATCGTTTATCTGTGTTTACATAAGTTTTACACTTTGTAGCAACGTATTAGGTAGGTACCTTCGTAGTTCATAATATTCGTACCGCGATACATTGTTTTAGTTGTGGTTTATTTCTTATTGATCTGCGTAAATATGCAGTATGTTATGATTTCTGATTCTTTACTTTTTTCTAGGTTGTTTTAAAAAGTAAAAGTGTGTCAGTTACTTAATCTGAGTAAAAACTGTAATCTAATTTTAGTCCTTTGCGTTACCGCGGTTGAATGTGGACGAAATAAGTAAACTAAAAAAAAAAACTTTGTATCCGAAGAGTTCCATAACAAAACCTTCTCATGAGACATCTTTACTCACAAAAACATCTCTAATGATGCTACAAACGCACAAATGACGTCACAGTCCACTGAACACCAGAAAAGCGCAAATTGCACGACGTAAATGTCATTGTATTTTTTGCTAGGATTATTCCAATCCAATCCTGGTGGAAGGTTGCTCCACACGACTGAATTCTATAATTCGATCAGCCATTTCTACAATGCAACCAAGCAGTTGCTTGCAATTGGGCATTTAAACCATATTTAAACCTATTGAACGCACGGTAAGTGGCACCCGGATTAGAAATTGCCAGTTGAAAAAATGGCGGCTGTTTTCAGATGTCAAAATTGGCTTTTGAAAGGGAATTAGTTGTTTGGAGTACCGGTTGAACTGAAGTAGTTAAATCCAGTTATTTGAGGATCGCAATCGTTGACATGGGTATGAGAACTTTGGGTGGTGATGGCAAACATCGACATTAAGGAATGAGGGGCTCGATGGCCCGGCGGGCGTCCGCATTGCTAGCGCTTTCGTAAGTAAAGCGACACCAGGACCACTTGGATGGGTGACCAAAAGTGGCATAATTTTTAATACATTTTCGAAAGGCACGTATAAGCCGTTGGTCCCGGCTGTCATCATTGTATGGCAGTAATCAAGCTATGTCAGATGCCTTTGGCAGCCTAAAAAATCTGACACCAGTATTGGCCACTTACACACACGAAAAAATCTAACAATTAGGACCTAAAGACAAGTTTTCCAATCTTTTTTTGTCCTGGTATTGTCTTTCTAAATAAGTAGGGATGATATTTTTTTCAGTTTATGAAACTAAACGTCAACGCACGTATGCGTATGTTCATGTTGCTAAGTTAGGTACATCTTTTTCGTAAATATTTTCTGTAGGTGTTTAGGATTCTGTAGTAAACAAGGCACCCTTATAGTTTCGCTATGTCTGATTTTTTGGATAGCTCAAACATTTATATTTAAAGTGGGAGTAGTTTTTTTCCTTGACTACTTAACCCGTCGAGTGGTGGGTATAGTTTAATAGATCTTTAAAAATATTGTGAGCTTTTGAACACCATTGTGTTAGAAAACTATCGTGGCTAAGTAGTGTAACTTACAAATTAAAAAAATATAGGCAATGTACTTATAAAATGTATTTCGAAATGGCCTGACACGCACTTCATCAATATTCATCATCATCAGGTCTTTTTAGTCTCCATTGCAGGAGCACGACCCTCTCTGTACTGCCAGAGCCATGCTTGGCCAGAGCAGCCAGAGGATTTGGCCTACACTCTCCACGCTTGCCAGACTAACTGTTGTAGAGGTCCCTTTATTGTAGTTTATATGCTTTGTTTACCTTGTATTTCTTGAGTCGCCTTCTACGACATTCACGGGAAGACACGTGGTCCTATTCTACTTTCCGGAAATCACACGACACGCACTTGGCCGGTTATTATCAGTTTGTGATTATTTGGATTGTGTGAACAATATCATACCTAGTAAGAGATATTATCTCGTAGGCAGGTTTTGAGATGTTATATTGTAAATCAACTCTACCTACTATTTATATTCAAATCTACATTATCTTGGAATATAATCTACCCAATCATGTTAGATTCTATAGTTTAGTTAACATGAAACCTAAAATTGGAGACTAGTTACATTACAGTCTCAGTCTTAGCTACGAATTTGAGCGTAACTAGCAAGGGTTCCATTCAACCTCCGAGGACACTCGGCGCGACCAAATTCAGTACAAATTGAACATAATTGCTGGAATGCTGTACCTTTATATAATGTTAAGGTGCTTACACAACGCAGTTTTTATGGGCTTCTTAGGGTTCCGTAATGAATAAGGAACCCTTATAGTTTCGCCATGTTTGTCTGTCTGCCCGTCTGCGTCTGTTTACTCAGAGCCGATTAGTACTAGAAAAGTGTAATTTCAATAAAATTTGTGTTTAACGCATTTTAAGTCGTTAAACCGGGAGGCGTGAACTCAAAGTCGGCATTCACAACTACGGAACCCTATACTGCGCGTAGCCCGATACGCACTTGGCCGGTTATTTTATCATATACTAGATTGTAGGTACGAGATAATGTTGGATGCAGACCGCTTCTACCACCACTGCCACCACACTTTGCCCTGTGGTTTCCGGCAGAGTAGATTAGGGCCACTCCAAGACCTCCCGTGGATGTCGTAGAAGGCGACTTAGTCAATACAAGCTAAACAAAGCTTATACACATCAATGAGACCTCTCCAACCCGTCTGGCCAGCGTGGAGAGTGTAAGCCAAGACCTCTGGCAGCTCTGGCCAAGTTTGGCTCGGGTAGTACAGAGAGGGTCGTGCTCCTGCAGTGGAGACAAAAAGACCTGATGATGAGACCACTTCTATTTCTTTTTATTTATTTATAAAAAGTTTATTGATCCACAATATACAATTGTTTACAATTAAAGCGTTCTCTCCCAGTCAACCATAAGGATAAAAAGAGATATAGTAGCGGCGCAAAATTACTTAAATAAAACAACACATACCTAGATACCTTGTAAATATACCTACATTGGTACTCACATTACCTACACTTATAACATACATACACATATACATACATATTCATATACATACATAAACATTTATACATTCTATTATACATATACAAACAACGAATGATGATGATGAAACAGAAAATTCATTATTTTAAAAGAAGAGAATGTAATTTTCTTTTGAAAGAAAATTTAGTGGAAATTTCTTTGATGTCAACGGGTAAAGCATTCCAGAGCCGTAAAGCTTGTACGGTAAAAGATTTTTATATAAAGCTAGTGCGATGTAGAGGAATAGAGAGAAGACGAGTGTCGTCAGAGCGAACAGAGATCAGAGCTTCTAGTCAGTCATTATGAAAATCCTTGACGGAGGCATATATCGAAAAGTAGAATTCGTGCAGTGTAGGTATAAAGATAATGATGATAACGACGAGCTAATAACATCGAAAACAGTTACATAAATATCACTTAGGTATGGGCATTTCTTCAAATTTCGTTCTCCGCGTAACCTTCGTGGCGAAATTGAAATTACCAATAATCTTTTGAAAAAAAATACTACGCTACAGATGGTATAAAAGCAAATAATATACTGTTTGAAACTTTCGAATTGACTAATAAATGATAAAGATATAAAATTCCGAAAAAAATCTGCCCACGAAAGTTACTATTGATACCACGAAAGTTACGCCAGTAAAAAATACAACTCAGTTGTAGCGAAAACTTTAGTTTTCGCTACAACTAAATATATTTTTGCATTAAATAACAATCAATCAAGACAAGCATATGCATTGCACCAGCGTTCAATGCTTAAATGTTGCATTAGCATCACTTTTCTATTTTTTTATGAATTAAAACTGCATAAATTGATAGTTAGTGTAAAATTAAACAAATCAGTTTTCAAAACAATATTTTTTAATCACAAGTTCGAACATTATTTATTTTTTCTATTAATGGCTAAAGAATATGTGCGAAACAAAATAATAAAAAAATGGTTTGAAATAAAAATTATTAACTTATAGGACGTTTTAGGCTTTTTGTGACTAATTTTTAGATGTAATTTTTATTATGTTGGTCAATTGCAATTAATATAATTCACAGACAGGTATTATTTCTTTTTTTGCTTTTGTAGTAAATTTCTCTCGGTTTTGCTTTTACAATATTGTGTAATTCGGTATCTTTTTTTATTTTTTTCTCTTTTTCTTATTTCGGCTAATCGCTTTTTCTCCAGATGTAATTTTTACGGGGTGTAATTCTTTAAAAAAATTTACACACTTACAAATATGCATACAAAGTCACAAACGTGGATATAAACCTGTATACAAACTTGTCATAAACTAAAATACAGAACCAAATTCAAACTCTTATATAAAGTAACATACAAACGAATACTTTATTAAAGCTAAACAAATCCAAAAACAAACTCCAATGGAAACTCACACATAAACTCACATTCTTACTATCATACTAATTCAGAAACTCACAATCAAATTCACAGACAAACTAAAAAACCAAATATTTAAAACCAAACACAAAAAACTAATTATACTTCTACTCGCAAGAATATTCTTCGGCCGGCTCATCGTTACTTACACATACTAACACTTACCAAGAAATACCAATACTTTCCAACACTGAAATACATATATTACAGTCAACGAATAATTGTGGATGGAAAAGTCGAAAGCAGAAATTTTGACTCGGCATCTTTGTTAGGACTAGTTAAGACATAAACATACTAAAAGTCCTTACCACTCCGAGGTGAGCCCGCGAGGGGAGGGCACAAAGAAGGTCCCGTTTTTTGGTTTTTTGCTTACATCTCGAAAATGGTGCGGCGTACGAAATTTTGTTGTACTACATTATGAAATCTGATAAAATTCTCTACAACTATGGCTTTCATTTTTTTATCTATCTCCAATTTTTACCTAGATATGACGTACGAAAATTTTTCGATTTTTTTAAAATGTGTTCTACACTCTGGGCGTATTCGGACGAAAAGCGCACGCCAAGCCCACGTCCAATGCATGCCTTTCATTGCGTTTCTATCCCCATAGTTCAGGAGAAAGGTGTCCAAGCTAGTCCTAACAAAGTTTCCGAGTCAAAATTTCTGCTTTCGACTTTTCCATCCACATGCCCCTTTTGAGCACTCATTGACCGAACTAATACCAACCCATAGCAACACTGACATATACCATAACCTATCGACATAAGCAAACATTGTTTGAGAACATTTTAATATATTTTTCATTGCATTAGATTACTCGTATATTAGAAACCGCTATAAGGAATATCACAAAAAAGTTTGTCGTATAAAAAAAAACGAAATAAACATGTTTTTAGTATTTTGTTGTTACGAACATAGTAAGGTATGATATAATATATGTAAAGAAATTAATATCACTGGTAATTTAGTGAGAATTAATAAAGATACGTAACTTTTGTGGCATGCTTTATAACTTTCGTGGCGAAATCGCCACGAAGTCCGCACCACGAAAGTTACGAAAATTTACCATTTTTTAAAATTACGGCGACAATTACGTATGAATTTAAAAACAAAATACTCTAAAATAAACTCGAAGGCATATTACATTTAAGGAGTGAATCGTTAAATGCGAAATAATTACTATTATTCTTCGAAAAGTGACCACAAAGGTCACTTGGGTTAGAGAATTTGAAAAAACTTAAAGAAATACACATCTGTATTTATTTGCAGACAACCGGTGAGCAGCGCATGAGTTCCCCACCAATGACGGGTCGCTACTGTTTATCCGCGCAACTAAAATTTGTACCTATGATTCAACTCGTTCTGAAGTTATGAGCTGTTTTGTATCGTTTTTTGAAAACTAGCAAAATCGTGTGACAGAGACTAAATGCTTCATAACTTTTTTTATTTAAGAGATACAATTACTATTTTTTGTACAACTATGCATTGTTTAATCATAAACAGTGAGAAATACAAAATTTACTGATTGGGTGATAAACAAAAAAGTTATACGAGAAGGCAAAAGCGCGCGCGTAAGTGTGACACGCGGAGAACAGCAAATTTGCTCCCGATTTTGGCATTCAAATATTATTTAAAAAATTACTGTACATTATGTATCTTATTTAATTATGATTTTGTATAGGGGTATAACCAAAGTAACTCCTGCAATCGGTTTTAAAACCATACATTGGTTAAGTTAGGAATAAAGACCGTGTGACAGTAAAAAAAGGCACTCTGAAGAAACACCCTATTAATGTTTCCATATTATAGTTAAAGAACAAATGTACACAAAATGGGTACGATAAAAGCACAAGAGAAGGAGGGTTACTCAATAAAATGATGCGTAAGGCATACGATAGTGACGTCCTATTTCTATGTCAAAACAAATTAGACTTTATCGTTATACGTTAGTGCTCAATGTTGCCTGACTCTGAAAGGTGGATATGCAGTAGCGTCCGTCTTGCGTACCGCTTTTGGAGTAATACCCAAGGATATCTAAGCGTTATACAACTTATTGAACATATTTGTTTATTGAGAAAAAAGTAATAACAACAAAAAAACTTAATTAAACTAAACTATATTAAACTAAGCTATAAAATAAACTTATACTCAATTATGCTAAATTAAAAAAATCTCATCTTGTCCATGCGGCATGGTTGCAAGAACGCTGTTATATTATACAACTAGGTAAGGAGTCATACTTCTATAAAAAATACCTCGACAGGAAACATGTTATTTCAATCACGTCACATTCAATATACTTATCTACCAACGACATCTAACCACAAAAGGAAAGTCTTCTAAAATAGTTTCCGTGCAAGCTCTTGTGAACACACCTTTGGCACTACCGAAACGTCATCCCAATTCGCCTCGGCTCGTTGCCTGCGACCATTACCAAAAAAATACAACTTTCAAGAGATTAATTTGTCATTTGGAAACTAGTTTTGTGAATTCAATTGGAGACGAAAAAATCGGCGGACTACGGCGACGGCTGTACGAGTTTGTAAAAAAAATTGATTATGTACTTACTTGCAGTTAGTCTGGTTCGTTTTAGTAAGAGATTTAACGTTGAATGAGGATTTTATTTTAAGTTTATGTGTGATTTTACTCTTCTTTTCCGGGTGTCAACAAAATTGCAATGTATGCAAAAAAAATAATTTAGGAATATTACTGCGCGTTGACTGATAGATAAACCTAGCCTTAGCATCTTGGCCTACATACTCACTTATCTACCTTAGTCTAGTCGAAAATGTTTACCAAGAAAATAAGTATGACAATGTATAAGTACGATAAAGTTGACGTGAGCTAATTACTGCCACTTAGTAATCCAACTGTGACCCAAAAGTGACTTTAAACCTGTCATCGAATCCGCGAAGCCCCACATAGGTCAAAAGTATTAAACGATGACGTCACGCGAGAGGCTCGGCATAAAGGGCGTACGTGTTTAGCACGCTCTCCCGAACCCAGGCTGGAGTCTGACGCAAATCGTTTGGAAAATAGCCCTCGTGTGTGTTGTTCCATTTGGCTCCAGATGGATCGATGAAGTAGAAAAATCGCAGGTTGAAAATGCTTTAGAAAGACGCAAGACCTAGATGGATGGTATATGGTTTAGGGAGGCGTTGGCCAGATGGATTGATGAAATAAGAAAATTCGCTGGTCGAAAAAGTTTTAGATAGTCGCAAGACCTAGATCGATGGTATATGGTTTAGGGAGGCATTCGCCAGATGGAGCGATGAAATAAAAAAAGTCGCAGGTCAAAAATGCTTGAGAAAGATGCAATATCTAGATGGATGGTATATGGTTTAGGGAGGCGTTGGCTAGATGGAGCGATGAAATAAGAAAAGCCGCAGGTCGAAAATGCTTTAGAAAGATGCAATATCTAGATGGATGGTATATGGATTAGGGAGGCGTTGGCCAGATGGATCGATGAAATAAGAAAAGCCGCAGGTCGAAAATGCTTTAGAAAGATGCAATATCTAGATGGATGGTATATGGTTTAGGGAGGCGTTGGCTAGATGGAGCGATGAAATAAGAAAATCGCAGGTCGAAAATGCTTTAGAAAGACGCAATACCTAGATGGATGGTATATGGTTTAGGGAGGCCAATTCTTGGTAGTAGAAATGGTGGGGTACAGACTACAGAACATTGCCGATGATGACCCATTTTAACTTTTAAAGGATTCTTTCTAAATATGATAATTATAGGGTTGTCTGAAAAATTATCCGAAGAACGTCCAAGGCGAGACTATTTTCGTTTGCAACCATCCGATACAAATGTGTCGCTTCTCAGTCTATTTACAATTGCGATCATTCCACATTTACTCCTGTATGTCTAACATTTCTTACACTCCTACGTTTTAAATTTTTGGTATAGGTATATAAAAAATTAAACAGTTGCGATTAAGAGGTGTGATTTTTTCACAACCAAAGATAATTACGAGTAGGAACCCAAGTGCGAAAGAAAGCGCTGGAAAACTGCGACGCCGGGCTATCCTTTTTTCGCCCTTACAACCTTAAATATGTGATGCTTTATAAAGCATCACATATTTAAGGTTGTAACCGAAAACAAGGTTTGATGAGAGGAAGTAAAAGGGAACAGTTTCATGAAACCAAAAACAATAGAGTACCTAGGGGCAATCGAAACACGTAGCGTAGAGTTCGTAGTGTAATTTTTTGTGCTTTCTTTGTGATCTTCAATGAAAACATATCTTCTTCCATTGATGTACCAAAGTTTTCTACAAACAAAGAGGAGGATTTACTGATTACCACGCTGAAACGCAAAAGGTATGAAATTGTGAAAAATCTCTATTATCTCAAAAGTTACTGATCTGTTATACACTGTAACGTCTTATTTAGGATTCCGTACATAAATGATGAAAACGAGACCCTATTACTAAGACTCCGCTGTCCGTCTGTCCGTCTGTCTGTTACCAAGCTGTATCTCATGAACTGTGATAGCTAGGCAGCTGACATTTTCACAAATGATGTATTTTTGTTTTACCGCTATAACAACAAATACTACTAACAACAAAATTAATACATATTTAAGTGGGGCTCCCATACAACAAACGCGATTTTCTATAGATAAATAGCACAGAACCTGACCATTCATGCGCGAGTCCGACTCGCACTTGGCCGGTTATTTCCGAACTTAATCGTGAATCTTTAGTGCAATGATGAAAAAGAAATTCCTATTAGGGAACCATGATTAAATCGAGTATACAAAATACTATACTGAAACTATTTTAATGGTGAATTCAGTCCATCTTACTGAACAACTTCCCCCCTAGGATAACGTGTCGAAATATGAAAAGTTATTTTAAAAGTAAAAGTATTGTAAAAGTTATTTCGACATATTATGGGAGGGATCCTACATAAGTCAATCGATAAGCTGATCCGAGAAAAAAATCATATTTCGACATATATTTCTTTTAGAAAGTTGTTCACTATCACAGACTGAAGTCACTAATAAAATAGGTTCAGTATATTTTGTTAGACATTATATACTTAGGGACAGTCGGAACCCACTCGGGCTCGGAGTAGGTGTAATAATGCCTCAGCCGTTACGCCCGCTGCCCCTTTTCTGTATTTTCTTTGCGAAAACACAAATAGAGGCGAGCTTAGTCGGTCACGCGAGCTGTTCGTCGGAGATGCTTATACGAGTTCATACCTTAAATTCTTCTAATATGTACAGCTCGCGAGATTATTGGGCCGGCCCTCTACCTATATCTTGAATTTTCTCTTAAGCTCAACATAATACTGGCATGAAAATGCATATTCAGAAAGATTTTATTAAAGTTTATGTTTATAAATTTGAGATTTGCTAATTAAAATTACCCCGCCACGACTTTATCCCTTATGGGACAAACAGAGCATTTCGAGTCTTGCCTCTTTAAGTAAACAGGGCCCAGGGCCCCAAGTCCTAGAGGCAAAAAGCACTTTTAGCGTTATGGTGGGTGAAAAGGTGGAACAAAGAATTAAAAAATAGTAAAGGGTCGCTAGCCCCATGGATATCATACGCTTTGTCGTCCATTTCATCGATCACCGTCTACGATTGTTGCGAGAAGGGAAGCAACTTTTAATACCGACTTCCAAAAAGTAGGAGGTTAATTTATTTTTTTATGTATTTTCCCCTTTTACTTACGCGTGGACTAACTTGGAAAATTGTCTTTTTTTACAAAGGCCATACCTGCGAGATGGTATCATGAATTTTATAAAAATCGGTTGTGTAGTTTGGTGCTGAAGTCGGTTTTTAGATTTGAAAAATTATAAGCTAAGTAATTTCGTGTTAGTACAATTAACTTCATTAGAATCACCTCACTTAACACTAAAACACTAAACAAACCATTCACTATAATCTCCATTTATTTAATCTCAGCTATTTTCCAAAGAAGTTTTAAACTCCCCAAGATTTATCAGTAGGTGGGCGGGGTGGGTCGGGGTGAACGCGAACCGAGGTGAGGAGATAAAGTAATTTCGCTTAACTGAGGGTAGTTAAGGATAACGCGAAAACACGGTAAGTAAGAGTGGATCGTTACAACTCGCTTTTGACTGCTTCGGAAAGTTTTTACTACTGATAATGGACTGAGTGAAGTGGGGTGTTTTGGATTGTGCAGTGAATGGAGGTTGCTTGATGAATGTTTTGGGGCAGCAAGGTAATAGGAGCATGTCAGTATCGATCTATTTTTAACCGACTTCAAAAAGAAGAAGGTTATCGATTTATATGTATATACCTATATACAACGTGGAAGGAACATATCCGTAATAACCTAGGGCTGCCCTGATCACTTCATTTCAGTAAAATTAAAATAACAGTCAAAAAATTGGCATTTCCATAGTAAAGTGTGCAGTCGCCTGTGCGATTGGTATGGGAATGTCGAATTTTTTGGTTTTATGTCTGTCGCCAAATGTCCAGCTTAAAAAATCACCAGTGTTAGCTTTTAAGGCACTTAATAAGAAAGAAAAAGCCCTGAAAATAACCCGACGAGGATCATCAAGGTAGACGCCTCTGACAGGCCGGTCTCGTAGAGAGTATGGATGACGTTAGAGTTCGCAAGTGCCTCCTTTAAGGTCAACTCGATGAAAGAAGTATTCATTAAATTACTAATTAATATTTATTAATTAGCTTATACGATGACTGTAGAAAAACAGGAAGTTTGAAAGGATGTAATCATTACAAATGAAAAATATGTAGGTACTAATTTATACGGGGAGTTTTAGAAAAGTGAACTAATATTTAAAGATATGCTGAATATGTGATATTGACATAAGATTACACAGTCAAAATCTAAAAATAAACAGAAAAGTGATTCCTTAGGTATACAAATTGAGCAATCAGCCATTCGATTTTCTATGAAAGTAAAAGATATCGTTATTCCCTGTTTAATATGAATGGCTCAATAGGGATATGGATTAGGTAAAAAATATTATTTTATTAGGCCGTCGACTAGATTATCCAAAAATAAAAGACCCATATTTTTTCGTTTAGCAAAGTAGTAAGAATTCACAAAAATACAGCGCTTCGAAGCTTCAACGCAGGGATGATTTTTACGTCACCTTTGGTTAAAAATCGTTCAGCTGATCGTGACGTTACCGAAAATTTAAATGCACTGCATCTCAATATTTGATAATCAGAGAAAAGAAAAAGACTGCCTCCGTGGTGTAATGGTTAGAGCGTTTGGCTCATACCCGGAGGTCGCGGGTTCGATTCCCAGCGGGGGCAACGAATTTGTGTTGTTGTCCTAGTTTGATTAGGACATTGCAGGCTGATCACCTGATTGTCTGATAAGTAAGATGATCCGTGCTTCGGAGGGCACGTTAAGCCGTCGGCCTCGGTCACTGTCTTTGACATTGGTCGTTACCTAAAACCATGTCAGAGGCCTTTAAGGCGGTTTAAAAACTCTGACACTAGTGTTAGTCACTAACACACACGATACGAAGAAGAGGAGAAAAGAAAAAATACTTAAGTATACCATATTTTTAATTAATCTATCTAACGAGCCAAAAAATAAATCAGTCCAGATTCCCATCATTCCGTCTTTCTAAAACACCCTGTATAGATTGTATTTTCCAATCATCTTTTCAGCGGCATGCGATGCTGCACATAAGTATGGTATTTTGCAATCATTTCACAAGTAAATGAAAGCTTTCCCATGCCACGGAATTATTATAAGTACTAACTCATGTAAAATATTGGATTCTGGGTACACGTTGTGGGCTCAATTGATTTGAGATTTATTAGAAACTCGCGTTGGATCGTACTAAAGTACTTACAAGTGCAATTTCAACTATTTATTTTATTAAATATAAAGCTCAATAAATCAAGTTTTTGTAGAGATGTATTTCTTATGTATACACGGTGATTTTTTATTGGTTTTGGAGCCGAAGGCCACTTCATAGGCATCGTTAGTAAGACCTAAAAAGCTAGTCAAAATAAAAAATCAGAAACCAAAAATGTTGACTAAAACTCGAAAGTAAAATTGTGAGGTCAATTAGTAGTACCGCCGCCATACATACACCGCCCGCCGGCCGGCCGGGGTCATTAACATTACGCAGCTGTTTTGGCCGGCGTAACTACGTGGTCTCGATCGAAAATCATTTACGCAACTTTTTTATTTTATGACATACAGAAATTTGGATTATGTATATGGATAGAGGAATTTGTTTACTTACGACATTTTTTTTCCACAACCAAAAAAAAGTCAGCGTGTATATGCGTATCTGTTTTTTTATAACCAAATTACCAGAATGGTGGCTAATCTAAGAAAAAGGCCTGTTTTTGTGAGTGTTATCTAAAGATGTAACTTATTAAATTAAATTAATTAAATTAGTGTCATGGTAATTTTTAATTAATTAAAATTAGTATTTACGGCAATTTTTCATTCTACCTAGTCGATGTTTTATTTATGTAAATCCTTATCGAGTGATACAAATATCTAAAAATAAATAAATGTTTTTTTTTAACTATAAATATATAGTTTATGGCGTGGACTGAACTTGGATGGACATTCACTATTGCTACCTAATTTGAACTCCTACGTTTAAAAAGAAACATGGAGAATGTAGGCGTTGGTTCTTGTTATTATTTGAGAAGCCTCTAGGCAGTTTATTAATTCAGACATCAGCCAGAAAAACATCCGAAAGTAAAAAAAGAAACCTTATTAAAAACAAGTACTTATTAAAAAACAAAAAACCCCGACTGTATATAATTAGTGTCACTCTGAGAAGTCTAACGACACCTCTCAAGCTTAAATCCATCAAGCCTATAGGCTGCAGAGCGTTAACTTGAAAAACATAATCCTCCCTGTGACGCAGTCAGGAAAATACACCAGCAACTGAATCTCAAGAGTTTTGGTTCGGCAAAGATTAGTCTCAAGAAGTTTTGTTTTGACACGGACACCAGCAAACTTCCCGTGAACTTTACAAGAGCAGCCGCGAAATGTTTAACTTCCGGAAACGGTTAATTGGAAAATGTTAATGTTTCAGATGTCAGTCAACTTCAAATATTTAAAATTTTGAATACATAAATAAATAAATAGAGACAATCAATTTTAAGTAAAAGGTACCTACTTACCTCCTACCTACTGAACTGGACAGATGTTTTCTAACCCTTGTGACCTACATCGTCTACATGTCTTTTGACGTAAAAGGTACCTTTAAATTATTTTTTATTTTATTTTATTTTTATTTTTTTGGAAGATTATCGACATTTAACAATTTATGTAGATACAATCTATAAAACAAGAAGTCATTTACAAATCTTCACTTATAGTATTATAATAAGCAATAATAGAACCGATAAGTTAGCAACAATATGACTACTAAGATAAATGGTAAACACGCTAGATACATCGATAACTACTACAACTAAATGTTGATTATTTTACATTAATTTTGTTAGTAAGAAAAGAGAGTGAAGCTGAGAAAATACACATTTTATCAGAAATTAATAGAATAATAATATAATAATGAGGTGCACTAAACTTGTTCAAGCAAGAAAAAATCTGCTATTAATTGCTTTCTTCAATAGCGCTAATTTTAATCCGAGGATATCGACATCGATTTCGGTCGTGAGCTTATTATAATATTCACATGCTCTAAGGAGGAAAGAATTCTGCCTGTAATTAGTACCGGCAACCGGCGTTAAGAAAGTGGGGGAGGCTCTGAGCCTTCTCTGCGGAGCATATATTCCGAGAAGCTCAAGAAGTTTGGGGCAATCAATGTGGGAATTTAGGATGCGGTGTAGAAACACAGAATCCAATAGTTCACGACGGTTAACTAAGGGTAAAAGATGGTGCTTTTTGCACGATAAGGTGTACTCGTAGTCTGAAAAACTCGTTTTTGTGCGAAAATTAACATGCTTCATGAATTTCTTCTGAATGTTTTCGATACGATTAATATAGCCTTTATATTGTGGGTTCCATACCTGAGATGCGTACTCCAAGAGTGGGTTCTCACATAAGTGCAGTAAAGTATTTTAAGTGTTTTGATTTGTTTGAAATCTTTAGTATTCCTTAAAATGAAACCAAGACCTTTAAGGGCTTTCTTAACAATACAATCTACGTGATCATTAAAAATAAGTTTGCTGTCAAGTATTACTCCCAAATCACGAACGTTACTGCATTTTTGAAGATGTTGGTTGTTAAGAGTATAACTAAAGTTTATAGGGAAAAATTTCCGCGTGAAAGTAATTGTTGAGCACTTTGCAGCATTTAGGTCTAATTTATTAAGCTTGCAATAGATTTCAAGACGGTTGAGATCATCCTGTAAGTCCTCAGCATCTTTTAATGAAGAAATAGCTTTGTAAATTTTCATATCGTCAGCGAAACATAACAAAGAAGAGTTAATAAAGCATGTGTCGATATCAGATATGAAAATCGTAAACAGCAGAGGCCCTAATAGTGATCCTTGAGGAACACCACTTGGAACACGGGTCCAGGAGGAACTGTAGTTACCCAAGACTACAACTTGCGATCTATTTTGCAAATATGACGTGAACCATCGAAATAAATTCCCACGTATTCCTGAAAGAGAAAGCCTTTGCAGAAGGATCCTATGATCTATGCGATCAAAAGCCTTGCTATAGTCGGTATACACAACGTCTGTTTGAATACCATTCTCCATGTTGCGGGTTAGATCGTCAACAAACAAAGTCAAGTTGGATACCGTTGACCGACCTGTTAAAAATCCGTGCTGGTTCGGTGAAAATGAATTTTTTAGTGAAGAGTATAATTGGTCGTACAATATTCCTTCAAATACCTTCATTATAATACATAGTTTAGATATTGGACGATAATTATCCACCCTATCTTTTGCTCCTTTCTTGTGAATAGGAGTGATAAACGCGCTTTTCCATATATCTGGAACCTTACCTTCAGCGACTGATCTACGAAAAAGAATTGATAAAGGTTTAGACAATTCTTTGGCACATCTGACCAGCAAAACAGCCGGTATAGAATCGGGTCCCGCTGATTTAGTGAGATCCAGACTACAGAGCTTATCGTAGACTAATTTCTCAGAGATATCGATGCTATGCAAGTCTGCATCCACAAAAGAACAAGAGCCATTAGAAGGACAAAAATCACTACCAGATCCAAAGGATGAAGTACTTTCGGAATTGGATGTTTGTAAAAAAGTTGATTGAAAATAACGGGAAAAAGACTCACAGATACTCTCACCAGTATTATATGTTTGACCATCGTGCTTCATAACAGACGGCAAAGCAGTTGACTTTTGTCGTTCTTTATGATATGACCAAAAAGCCCTGGGATTATCTTTAATTGATTCTTCAACTTTTGTTAAATATGTGTTATAACATTCGCATTCTAGAAACTTAGCCCTATCCGATAGAACCTTTAATGTTAATTTATCCGTTAGTCTAGAGTAAATCTGGTACCTTTTAAAAACTTTATACCTCTCCTTAAGAACTTTCTTAAGGGACGACGAATACCAAGTGGGATATGAATTTCGATTATAACGTAACTCAATTTTTGGAACATATTTATCTCTCAATTTATACAGTGTATCATAAAAATAATTAATGGCATCGTCGAACGATCGATCGCCAAGTTCTGCAAACCAATCTAACTGATTTAACTCCTGTTTAATACCATTAAAGTTAGCTTTATTGTAGCAATATTTAACACGCGGTGCTGGGGTCATACACTTGTAGTTTTCTAAGTCTGGCACTATTAGGATTGCTTCATGGTTGGGGTCAAGTGGAACGAGGGGATTATCAATTCGAGTCACGGTAACACCATGGCTCGATAGTACCAAGTCCAAAAGTCGGCCGTATAAGTTACAAATACCGCTGTACTGACGCAGGCCAATAAGACTTAATGTATCTACCAAAGTATGCTCTCCGTCACTGCAAACATTTGAAGGCTCGAAATGAAGCTCACCTGGAGATAAGTTCCATTGAATAGAGCTCATGTTAAAATCTCCCATAACTAGGAATTGGTCCTGATTATTTGCTAAAACAATTTCTTGCAATTTATCTAAGAAGTTATTTAATTGTTGAGAAAAATTATTTCCAAGATTTTGCTTGCATAAATACAAAATACAAATGTGGACTGGGCGCGAATGCGTGTTATCGGGAAGTAAAGTAATCCACAAATCCTCTGCTGTCGATGACCAATCATATCTCGGAACAACTTTAAGCTCTTTACGAGTAGCCAGAAACACCCCACCACCTTTCTTCTGCCCGGTCATAGAATAATTACGGTCCCGTCTCCATAGCACATAGTTACTGTTAAATAACTCTGAGTCATTAATTCCATCCAATAGCCAGGACTCTGTTATACCTATAATATCATAAGAATTGAGCTCGATATTACGGCGAAAGGTAGATGTTTTTGTTCGCAAACCACGTACGTTTTGATAATAAATTAATAACTTATCCATAATCACTATTGTAAGTAAAAATACCGAAGAAAAAACGTGGTGCGAACATTTTACAATATGAGCAAAAAATAACAAAAGGCCTTATCAGCTCATTAGTGACCGGCGCTCGAGTATGAATAGAAATAAGCAAGTCATGGCTCATTGAATGAGATCGGTGCGCGCGAGCCGGCATGACGCCGGTAAGCATAGGTGCAACAGGGACGAAAATAATTAGCAATGTGTAGTCCTCGAACATAACAGAGCAATTTAAAGAACCAGTTAGTGCAAGTAGCATGTATAAAGTTATACTTGTGTACGCTATGAAGTCAGGGGTACGCAACATTTTCTCAGCTGAACACTCATCAATGTTAAAAAGTTTAAACTTAAAATTATTAAATGTAATTAAGAGTAAGCAATAAACTATGATAAACAATACATAGAAACAGATTAGCGAAGTTTGTTTAAATCTAAGCTAGAATTAATAATAACTGTATTAGATTTATCGTTACGACGGACATGGATCTTCGCAAATTTCACCCAGACGTATTGATAGCCGCGCTCCTTGGCTAGTGCCTTGGTGTCATTAAGAAGTTTTTTATACTCAGGGCACAGGTGATCGTTGACGTAGATCCTGCTATCCTTCCCTGGGAACCCAACATCTATGGCCGTTACAGTCTTCTTCAGGCGTGCCGCAGCAACGAAATCCTCCTTCATGTATCTGTTCACGAAACTAGCAATAATTGATTTTTCTTTGCCTTGTCGTGACGGTATACGTGAAACGTAGCTAAGCGAGGTCTTAGGTACGGCGAAGCCAACGAACTCACCAATTTTCGAAATTATGTCGAAAAGATTTTCGTTTGTCTTATAAGGGACTCCTCTTATTTCGACATTGTTTAGCCTGGTCCATTGATCCCTTGATAAGGATTGATCTTGAATGCTAGCAACTTGAGACGTTAAGGTTGATGCTGTACCTTCCAAGTCAACGACACGCTGATCAACTCTGTCCACCCTGGAACTCATTGCTTCTAGCTTCTGGTTGGTAACTTCGCAAGTGGATTTTATGCCCCTCACATCCGACTGGATATCATTAAGCTGGTTACCCATCATGTCAAGTCTAAAAAGTAGACTTTCAACCATGTTGTCTTTCTTAATACAACATGGTGAGCACTTCCATGCCGCTCGACCAGCACCCAAAGCTTTGTACGCGGTTTTGGTGATGCCTGCACATTTAAAATCGTAGTGGGCCTTACACAGTGAACACTGTGCACCTTCTCCGACGGGTTCACTGCAATTCGCGCAATCCATCTTGTAGAAAGAAAAAATGTTTGCGATACCTGGTTGTTTACGAATAGAGAAGAAAGGAGGTGTACGCGTGTTGACTTGACCGCTGTTCGGTCCGTACTGAATTATTGCCTTACTAACTACTTGCGCTTTAACGGTTAAATAAATGATAATAATTATATACGGACAATTCACACAGATTGAGCTAGCCCCAAAGTAAGTTCGCGACTTGTGTTATGGAATACTAACTCAACGATACCTACTATATCTTATAAAAACTATATAGATTACTATATAGATAAACATCGACAATTTGAATAAACATAATATTTACTTTATTTTATTAAGTGAGACTCGAGCAGATGTCAGTTTGACACAAAGAGCTATTATGTAAAGTACTTGAGAATACATTGCACATCACTGCTTTTCAATTGAAGATAAGTCGCTTGCTAGATCTTATGCGCCTAGTACTATTGACAAATTATAAACGGAAACCATACAAAACATTGTTAAAATGAGTTAACGGGTTACTCACGTATAGAGTCAATAATCAAAAATATATCAAAATAAAAAAACGACGGGTTGCACTCTGGGAGTGCCGGCAGAAGTGAAAACTTGAATATTAACGTTGTGCATTTTTGATATTTTGGAATGGTTAGGGAATAATTTTGCACGAATTGCTTTAATTATCAGTATAAAAGTACTCTCATTTATGTGGTAGAATACAATATTTATTTATTGGGCTATCGTACACAAACATGAAATTTTATTAGCACGCTGTAACATAAACACACACGAATATTCGCGCAAGTGCTCTGCGCCGACTTACGAATTTTCGATTAGGTCACGTGTCCTGACGCGAGTTTAACATTTTTTACCCATTCCAAAAAAAGTGCACTACGCCGCTAAAGAAGCTTTCACTTCAAAAACATCATATAAAAAAATATTAAACAGTTACCAGTACTCAGTAGTTTTTGTGTAGGTTTATTATATGTGATGTATAGGTATGTAGATATGTAAAATTCTATTTCATTTTATTATTTCTTTATTTTTATGTTTGCTGTACTTACCTCCAAAAGATTGCTTTCTCTGCATCACCTGTTGGTTAACTGGTAGAAATGGCCTTAGGCCTTAAGTCTGCCGTTTATATGTAGGTATTGTAATAAAGTTAAATAAATATCAATTTTTACAAGTTCTCCTTAAAAACCTGTCAAATTGTACTATTTTTCAAAAGCTATACTGTAAAAATACAAAACATGTTGCGTCACTAATATATTTTAAATATTCGTAAGGAGATAAACAGCTACGAGTACCCACGGCAAAAGCTGTCCCAAAAGTTTGGACAGCGACCCTCAAACTTCAAGTGAACTGAGCGGAGCAAGCGCGAAAATGTTAACTTCCGGAAGCGGTAATTATCTGGAACATCTTACTTAAGGTTACTTCAGGGGATGCTGGGCGGGAATTTACTGCAATATTTTTGTGTTTCAACTTTCATTAAAACAAACTTCAAATGTTTATAGAGTACACACAAAAATATTCGTCAAATGATATTGCCTTGACGTAAATACTTAAAAACCACACACTTTATTATAAATCATATAGTCAAAGTTATGGAAGAAAAAGTGAACTAATGATTATTTAAATATGTTTAGAACTCAGCCTACACTATTTAAAATTAAATACCTGTTTGAGAAAAACGCAAAGATACCAAAACTAGACTGATATTGATGAACTTCCCAAGTTAAGTTGTTATGTGTTGAACATCTGGCAAATCTGTCACTATGAATTGTTGCTAAATCAAATAATTTTTATTCTTAACTCCTATTACACATATACGTACACCATCCATCAGAGCGATGGAGGGTCGCCAATAAAAAAAAATTACACTACTAAAAATTAACCTATCCTTTGACGTACTATAACATACATTCCATTACGCCATTTTTTTCACACGCAGGCCGAGACTATGGACCTCCATTTCCTACGATTCGGTCTAGACCTCTCTCGCTTTATAGGTTTACAGTAGCAAATGATGTTTGTATGCCTAAAAACTTGCAATCTTATTGTTAAAAGTGCCCTTATAACCTGCAACTGCATATACCCATAGTCGTGGAAAGGCGCGCAGTGTCACGTCAACTAACTGACCACCCTCGTGCGACCAGCCGCCGCCCGGCATAGCCTGCCTGCTTCCTCACGACACAGAATAATATCTGCAGATAGGACAATTGTAATTAATATATATCTGGATATACCATTTCACCGGAGTGGGTTCTTCGAACGTTCGTTTGTTCTTTTCTTTTTCATAGTCCACGAACCCCAAGCATAACGGCCGGTTATACTCCCTCGTCTTCTCTATAACCTGCCGCAGCGTATAAATGTGGTCTATGGTGCTAAAGCCTTTACGGAAACCAGCTTGTTCGGGAGGCTGGAAGGCATCAAACCTGTTCGCGAGACGATTCGTGATGAACCTCGAAAACAACTTATATACATGACTCAGAAGCGTGATAGGCCTATAGTTCTTCAATAGGGTGTTATCTCCCTTTTTGAAGAATAAGACCACCACGCCCCTGTTCCACGCTTCTGGCGTTACGCCCTCGAGCAGAACGGAATTAAAGAGCCTCTGTAGGACTTTCAGTACCGGCGTTCTGCCCGCTTTCAAAAGCTCTGCTGTGATTCCATCCTAGCCCGGCGCCTTGTTGTTTTGAAGCTGTTTGAGGGCCATCCTTATCTCGTACAGGCTGATGTCCGGGATTACTTCGGTATAGTGTCGGGTTAGCTTGGTTCTTGGGTCTTTAGCCATTTGTTTACTGGGTTGTGAAACTGAGGTATACAGCTGTCCATAAACCCTCTCGATCTCCGCCAGAGATCCCCTTCCTCTGTCGGCACCACGCCACCGTCCTCTGTCTTCAGCTTCATCAATCGGCTTTGCCCAACTGACATAGCTCTTGCGAACACTTTGGAACCTTTATTCTGCTCTATCGTCTCCTTAATACACTTAGTATTAAAGGAGCGGATGTCGTATCGCAAGGACTTTTATTTACGTCTGTTGAGCTGCCGATATGATTCAGCATCTTCAGAGGTCTGCAGCGGCCTTGATCGTCGCTCTGCCATTAAGTCTAGGGTCCGAGCAGAGATTTTTTGAGGTTTTCGTTTAAAGCACATACAGTTTTGCTTTTTACTGAGAAGCTCAGTTCATTCTTCGCCGTCTAGAGCTTCCTCGAGTTGAGTTGGTTTTAAAAAACGTTATTTTCCATGCAATAAACACGAAGATAAGAAGACTCGACAAGATCCTTGATAAGTGATCTCCGCGGGATAGGTTGCCTTAGTGAACCTTCTATAACAAATATGTTGCATAAATATCTATAGAAGTAATTGGCAATAAAAAGGGGAGGCTTTTGCCCAATAATGGGTCCTAAATGGCTAGAGCTATGCCCTTGTCGGTGGATTATAAATCTTCTTCCATTTGTCTCTTTCGTCTGCCAGTTGTTTTACTGATCTGTACGTCACGACGTTCACCTTCTCCTTTATCTGTTTCATGTAGCTCTATCTCGGGTTAAGTAGGGACTCAACCCGAGTTTCTTAGTCCTAGCAAGGTAAGAAGAACGAGGCCTAAGCTAGAGGCTAAATAGATAGAGGCTACATGAAACAAATAAGGAGAAGAAGGTGAACGTTTACAGAGGTAATAGTACCTGAAAAACTTATTCAGAAAAGAACCTACAATCTAATTTTCAGCCTTTTCAGTTTATCTGAAATCTGAATACTCTTTGAGTATCACACACACTCGTGCATGTGTCGTGTAGGAGGGGGAGGGAGTCTTCGCTGACCCGTGGCGCCGCCTTCAGATTGTTACGGCCAAAGAAACACTCCATGGGAACAGAGGCATCTGTGGACTCTATCACACTAAATTTAATATTATAAAGGCAAAAGTTTGTGTGTGCGTGTGTGTTTGTTACTTCTTAACGCATAAACGGCTGGACCAATTTCGATAAAATTTGATATGCTAGAAGCTGACACCCTAGATTTAACACAAAAGCTACATTTTGCGCAGGTAATACCGCAGGGCACAGCTAGTCATACAATAAAGTCTAAACCATCGACACAATAAGAATAATGATACAATTTGATAAAAACATTACCTATTGAGTTGATACGTGTACTTATTCGTTTTAATTACTTTTTCTTACGTGTAGTATATTCACAATTCCTTTTTTAGCTTTTGCCAATCACATCTTCGTATTACAGGTAACAGTAGGAGCTCAGTTTGTGTAATTAGTTCCATATAATTTTTTAAGAGTACGTATTACGAATACAGATTCGATGAACTTGAGTAAAACTCTAAAGTACTTTCCACTATAGGTATTTAAAAAACACAGTACTTCTTGAATCAGTTATAATATCTATGCAGAATACTATTCGCACTTAAAATTGGTATTGGTATATTAGCATCTCTTCTTACAATAAGAAGATATAATTTCAGTCAAAAAGAGAAAAATATAGTTCATATATCGCAAGCCGCTCCACGCTTATACTGTTCCAACACAGAGCACATTCAAAAGAATCGCGAGTTTCTTGCGTCCCGCGCCACTTTCATTTCATATTTTATTTTATATTTTTATTTATCCACTGTATTTTTATAACGTCGGCTAGCGCCGTCTTTTTATGAAGGTCCGAATGTAGCATCAGCGTTTTGGGATGCGTATAATTTTGAGATATGTCCACTTTGTGTACGCAACTGCGTAAAGTTTAGTTTTCACTGTTATCTAAGTATTTGTTTTAAGGGTTTAGATGAAGAACGGAAATCGTACTATAGTATAGGCAGGTGCTTTGTCATATGTGAACAATTAATCAATCAGTGTGAATTGTCCCTATAAATTAATTAATTTAGCATTAGGTAATCTTCCTTAGGTAAAATGTAAGCCTTGCTCAACTGCTTATGCCAAAGTAGTAATAGCAACCCTATATTTTGACATTAATATGGAGACGACTAGTTATTGTCAATAAATACGAAACAAAAATCTTTCGTTCCTAGACTCATTAGTCAGCTGTCAGACTATAGGTACGATGTATAAGCTGATGTGTAGAAACCAGACTAACTGAAATGAATGCAAGAAATAATAGATATTTATATATTGATTGGCAAAATGTAAGAAAATACAGAGATTGGCACTACCTAATACGTGTCTATAATAAAATGTGACACACACATTTGTGGGCCTCTTATCTACAATGTCCTTTTTAATTAAGTACACATATTTTAAGGGGTGATTCAGTCCATCATTTTGAACAACTTTTCCCAATGAATGTATTTTGAAATACGAAAAAATTATTTTAGGTTTTCATACAAATCGATGTACCTAGTCACGTGATATCAATACTATGGAAAATGAAAATTTTTTTTCGTGATTCGATATACATTTGTAGAGAATAGTTGTTCAAAATGATGGACTGAATCACCCCTTAAAATATTTGTACTTAATTAAAAAGGACATTGTATATTAACAGAGTGATACCAAATTGGATAAAAAACCAACAAAGAAATTAAACTGAAATCAATCATCTACGACTAAACTTATCAGTATTACCATGGTATTACCTAAGTAGTTAGGCAGCTTTACTTAGGTTATTCCAAATTCTTTACTAAACTACATTTGGTATGTGAGCACCGCCTTATTTTTATGAATAGCCATAGTCATTCTCAAGGCGAGAGAGTGAGTCGTTGTCTTTACTTAGATGGACAGTCGTAAAATCAAGTGAGTACGCCATTGGCGATGTGGCGTATTTCGATCATATCGGTTAACCGTCGCCGAGGTTAAAATAACTATTAAGATAAAATAACATTGCCTTCTTTGTCTGCCATTTCGATATAGAATTAATTCAATGTGTTTTTATTTCATTAAGTAAACGCTGTGTCTGTGATTAAGTAAACATCGAAAGTTATCATTTCATTATGGTGATGATAATATTCAAATCATTTTTTTAGTTGTAATAAATAATAGACCTACTACACTATATAATGGCTCTTTAGTTGGCCAGTTTAAGTAATGTAGGCACCGGTAGATAATGCTCATCGTGTGGAAATCAGAGAAAATTGTTCAAATTGGTAATAAGTTTCGGGAATAATGATATTGAAATTGAAAACCAATACCTATTCAGAAAAACAAGCTTCACACAGTCACAAATTGAAAATGGAAAACTCTTATTGCAATTATTTTTGTAACTTTTGTAACAATTGGTCTTTTTAGTAGTCAGTTGACATGAGATGTTGTTTTTTTCAAGTCGCTTCCGCTCCTTGCGCACTGACATTGAAAAACAACCACATAGACCTGCCGAACAGCTTTTTCTGTCATAATTATCAATTATTATGAAATAAATCATCTCTCATACTCATATACCACACATATCATCACGCGTGCGCACTGCAAAAAGTGCATGCGTGCAAATGCGCCTGCGCATCATGGCGGCCATATCGCACACGATCTTAAATATCGCCCGATGCAATAATTATTATATTTGTAATGTAAATTCATAACGTCACATTATTATTAATGTTTGATGAAGATCTGGTCAGTCCAGCTTAAAATATATTTTTTACGTGTAGAAGTCTTTTTCTGCAGATTTCTTTTATTATTTTAAGCCGTGTGGTTTTCGGCCTAGAGGACACCACTCCGTCTTTTCATGTGGATATCTAAGCGACTAAAAGATCAGATCAAACATTCTCCAGGAGGTTTGGACTCAGCCGCTTTAAAACCACAGTCAGTTAATACTACGGCTATTCCTGTATCCAATATGTACATTTCTTCAGCATTACTGGGTGATAGGTTTGGATCGGACAAAGCTGGAAAGCGGACAATAGGCTTCGAAACAGCACCTTTAAGGATGAAACAGAGATCAAAATTTCAGCCGCACAATGTCCACTGCTGGACATAGGCCTCTCCTAAAGATCTCCAAACCATAACAGAAATCGCGCTCTACCACCACGAGTCCACGAGTATAGGATGCAGCAACAACGACTGTCGTACTTACGATATGTATTTCACCTCTCCACGAGCATAGGCATATAGCATAGGATGAAACAGCATCTGCGAGTGAATGCAGCAGCTGTTGGTGGCGGGTGCACTCGAGCTGTTGGTAGGAAGGCTGGGACTAGTAGTGGCTTTGGGCTGGCCGGCAATAGTTTGCATGAACTACTTACCTGGTGGCAGAAGCACTTTTTTGTGCACACAATTTCACTTCTGTTTTATTGGGATTAAAAATATAATAAGAAAGCCATACCCCCTTGTTCATAAAATAAATAATCTAAAATAAATTTAGCAAACAGTTGTAAATTTTTATGCTTTATCAACTCATCAACTCACTGGTGTTACAATTATACAATATTTAACAAAAACCCTGTCCGATCCGTGAAGGTAATGTTGGGTAGCTTGTGTATGTTCCATTTATCGGTTTCTCCCATTCCAGAAATCACAAAAAAAATCTCCAGCTCCGTACATTTTGGAACGGTAGGTATTTAATTTTGTATGGAGTTGCCGATTTTTTTTGGGATTTCTGGAATGGGAGAAACCAATAAATGGAACATACGCAAGCTACCTAATATTACCTTCACGGATCGGACAGGGTTTTTTTACATATTGTATAGTGTCTTCACATTTAAATTTTAGGCTTTAATTTACATATGCTACTAAGTTACAAGCATCAACGCCGTTTCTTGTCATCTTCTCACTGATAAGGTCAAAGCCACATTCGCAGGATTTTACTGTGTAATGTCTTAGATAAGTAGCCAGCCTCACCATGTTTGGACGTGGCACTGCAGGCGATAAATTAGCCTTAGTTCGTAAAATGTTCTCGTAATTAGCCACAGATAATTGAAGAAAAAAAGTTGAGTTAATTAGTTACCTGTTTAAAAGTAACGTAGGTTGAAGACGTTATAAATATTTAACAGGTTGCTCACGTAAATGGTAATTTACTGACTAGCAAACCAACCAAGTCAAACCCATTCCTACCAAATTTCACCTGATTTGGTCCAGTCGATTTGGAGAAAATGGCTGTGACAGACGGTCGGACAGACAGACGAAGGAGTGATAGGGTTCTGTTTTTTCGTAAGGAATCCTAAAAAAGACATAATAACTAGTGGCTCTGTGAGCTTTAGACTTCGCGAGTGATCCTCAACCCGTAAAGAACATTATCGGATATAATTTTCAAATCTAAAAACGATGAAATTCTTCAGGACAAGAAAATACGATAAAACACAAATATGACCTATATCTCTTTCCACTAAGGCATACATAACACTGCACTGCAGCTTGCCAGCGATCCAGACTCGTTAATCACACCTAAAAAATGATTCACATAAGACAGTCGCATTACAAGCCATGCGGCATATAAACACTCCGAAACATAAAAGCGACACTTGGCAGGCATCCTAGTACAGTCACACACAAACGCATTTCACTTAACTACCAGTAACAGGCAACTACAAGAGTTGGACTAGCCAAACGGCACCCCATTCATAAATACAACCAGCATTTGCTGTAATTTAAGGGTAACACGTTCATGTACAGTTGCGGAGTAAAGCCGCAAGCGTGCGGAGGAATGTTGGGGAGATGGGTGTTCGCTCATACTCCTTGTTTCCTTCTCCCATCCTCCCCCCTGCCGTCCGCGACCGTGCGACGTCCTGTCACTGACAAATGGCCCGGAGGAGAGCTCGACCCGAACACCCTCTCCACGATAGGGCTGTTACGCGTTTCTTAAATATTTGCTTCGAAGTTTTAGGTGTGTTTATTGAAAAGTTGTGTTGCCGATTTAACAGTTCAACGGTTACGAACAAAGAAAATTGCTTGAGTTTTTGAATGAACTATTTCTGTAATGTTTAGCTGTTGCGTGAGAAGGTATCAACATATGGGAAGGCATCTAGATATTCATATTTTTTTACCGTATCTATTAGTCCTTGCTGACGTAATGTTAACCGCTTTTCTTTTAGTGGAAGTGTTTGTCTTTTTTTTAATAACTTTATTGTATCAAAAAAGACTTACCTACTTAGTACTTACTTAAGTATACAAAGACACTATACGAAAGAGCAAATATACAAAGGCGAACTTATCCCATGTAGGGATCTTTTAAGTCAATCTGTAGTATTGCTATCTAACGCGGATATGCCGCCAGCCTCTTGGATACTTTGCCCTGTGACGGCAGCAATTTGGCCTCAATATTTTATATCATTTAATATAAGATATTTTTAATTAGTTTTAGTTAGTTTTAATTTTAGGTTGTATTTATTTAGTTAATATTATATTGCCTTATTATATTTATTATTATGCAATAATAAATTCTTATCTGCGATAGATTGAGAATATATTTACTCAATTAAGTATTAAAAGGTACTAATAACGTACAAATTTATGTACCGATGAGATCATACTTTCATCGCTACACTCATCGATACATAAATATTTATACCCACACACATACGAACTATACCTATATATATCTTACATAGATACATACATACATACATATTGAAAACATAACAGATAAGTACCTAATTAATTTCAAGTGTGACGTGGCCAGAGAGAACTTTGATAACCTAATTTTAAAAGTATCCAGTGAAGATGCTATCTTTACTTTAGCTGGAAGTGCTGGAACCGAGTTCCAAAGATTTCCCGCCAAGACTGTAAAAGATTTGGAGTACGACTGTAACGAAAACCGTGGAATGTCAAGGATGAGGATGCCGGCTAAGCGCAAACGTATATCATAAATTTCGAAAATTAAATTTGCAGTGCAGGAGATCAGGAGAAAAAGGATTAAAAAGGGCATTGAAGAGGAGGGAAAGAATATGGATATTACGACTATTTACGACGTATCCTAATTTCTAACAGTGAACCAATTTAAGTTAGTGTCATTTGGGGACTACATGTCACTTCCTCTGGTCTTCTTTCACTCCAGATACTTCACTGTGTTTCTTTTTTCTAGACCATACGTATGAGTATAAGTTTAATATTGCACCTTCCTAGAACCTATAAAGGAGGGTGCTGTTACTTCCTGGCGGTTGTTGGGCGTTTGTCTCTGACACTCGCTGGGTGTGCCTTTGAACGTGGCATTTGCACTATCCAACCTGGTATTTTTTTTCTATGATTTATATTAGCTACTCATAGGCAAAAAGCCTAAAAACTAAATGTCGTATTATGTTCAACCCTACAAATTCGGGTGCTATAATAATTTGCCAACGGTCGCTGAGCGCCGCTTATCTCGGGCGCTATTTGAAGGCGACTGTACTAGCGCCTCTGACCATGTGTTATTATCACCATCTATTCTACTCTACCTAATGATTTCTTAACCCATGACGCGTCCCATGTCCTAACGTAGGCGCTAACGTAAATCCGAGCGAAACGTCCCGTAGCCTGACCTAGGCCATAACGCAGTCCGTTCTCTTTGGTATTTTTTTCCATCACTCTAATTTGATTGGTGCACTCAAAAATAATATTACTACGAAAAGGAACTCTCCTTCTATCGATTTGAATTTTTTAAGCCAATGACAATCAAGAAATATTTGTATAACGAGAACATATTCATGAGTGAAGTGCGACACGAAACAAATCCGCGCCATTACTGCTTGTTGTTTGAATTCGGGTGCTTAATGAAATATTTGAATAATTTGATAGGTGATTTTTTGTGCTATAGTAGTGAAATTATACTCATTCGTCGTGTAATTTATTGGACTTCATGTTATTGAAAAAGATTTAAATGAAGTGTGTGTGAATTTAGTACAAATAAATGTGTAAGTTGTGAATGGCGCCAAAAAAATCCTCATCTTTAAAAGATTGGTGTCTAAAAGTGATCCTTTTAGACACCAGTCAGGTATTTAACAGTATATGAATTTACTTTCATCTTTTTGCGCGTTTCCTAACCTTTTTTTACGTATACAATTCATCAAATATAATTATACAGTTTAAGTACAAATTTGGTTTTTCCACGAAAAATCGGGAGAAATTGCAATGTATGGGACATTTCGCATATGCAACGGTTATGGGCCGCGGACGTGTGACGGGTTAATCAAAGATTATAAAGGCTTATATATTAACTATCTAAGAACCTAAAGCCATGACGTGTCAAACCTAAGAAGGGTGCTACAATTTTCCGACTGTCGTCGGGCGCTCCTTATCACGAGCTTTATTTGAAGGTGGCCATGGTAGCGCCTCTGTGTCATGTGTCAATTCCATCGTCTAATCTTCTTTTACTACTTCGCTATGATTTTAATTTCTTAATCATAGATTAAAAAGGCCTAATCGTCTAAGAATCTAATGCCGAGACTTGTCAACCCTACAAAGGGCGCTCCTTATCACGAGCTTTATTTGAAGGTGGCTATGGTAGCGCCTCTGTGTCATGTGTCAATTCCATCGTCTAATCTTCTTTTACTACTTCGCTATGATTTTAATTTCTTAATCATAGATTAATAAGCGGCCAAGTGCGAGTCGGACTCGCCCATGAAGGGTTCCGTAGTAGTATTTTTTTTTAATTTTTATATTTGAGTTGATTGAATGAAAGGTAAATTGCAGTTTATGACATATTAAAAAAAAACTTCTTACTAGATCTTGTTCAAACCAATTTTCGCTGGTAGTTTTCATGGTAATGAACATCATATATTTTTTTTAGTTTTACCATTCTCTTATTTTAGAAGTTACGGGGGGGGGGACACACTTTTTTCCACTTTGGAAGTGTCTTTCGCGCAAAGTATTCAGTTTTGAATAAAATGATATTAGAAACCTCAATATCATTTCTAAAGACCTATCCATAGATACCCCACACGTATGGGTTTGATGAAAAATATTTTTTTGAGTTTCAGTTCTAAGTATGGGGAACCCCCAAGTTTTTTTGTTTTTTTTCTATTTTTGTATCAAAACCTTAATGCGGTTTACATAATACATCTACTTACCAAGTTTCAACAGTATAGGTCTTATAGTTTCGGAAAAAAGTGGCTGTGACATACGGACGGACAGACAGACAGACAGACAGACATGACGAATCTATAAGGGTTCCGTTTTTGCCATTTGGCTACGGAACCCTAAAAAGGCCTAATCGTCTAAGAATCTAATGCCGAGACTTGTCAACCCTACAAAGGGCGCCCCTTATCTCGGGCGCTATTCGAAGGTGGCTATAGTAGCGCCTTTGTCTATGTGTAATTTTTACTATCTAGTCTTCTTTTACCACTTCGCTAGAATTTTAATATCTAATTCATAGATTTAAATGGCCTAACCATCTAAAAATCTAATGCCGAGACTTGTCAACCCTACAAAGGGCGCCCCTTATCTCGAGAGCTATTTGAAGGTGGCTATGGTAACGCTTCTGTGTCATATGTAATTTCCACCGTCTAGTCTTATTTTATTACTTCACTATGATTTAAACTTACCCATAGACACAAACGACTAACTACCTAAGAATCAAATGCCGTGCCGTGTCAACCCTATGAAGGAGGGTGCTATAATTTGCCGACGGTCGCCGGGCGCCGCTTATCTCGGGCGCTGGCTGGAGGCGCCGATGCTAGCGCCTCTGAGCCCCCACGTGTCATTTAAACCACCCAATGTACTAATGCGCTATTTTAAGGGTGCCTTTGTCCATGTGTAATTTTCACCATCTTCTTTTACCACTTCGCTATGATTTTAATTTCTTAATCATAGATTAAAAAGGCCTATCCATCTAAGAATCTAATGCCGGGATGTGTCAATCCTACTAATTTGCCGTAGGTTGCCGGGTGTCGCTTGAAGGTGGCTATGGTAGCGCCTCTGTCCCCTCATTGTTATTTCCATCATCTATTCTTATTTTGCTACTTCACTATGATTTAAACTTACTCATAGATACAAACGACTAACTATGTAAGAATCAAATGCCGTGCCGTGTCAACTCTACGAAGGAGGGTGCTATAATTTGCCGACGGTCGCCGGGCGCCGCTTATCTCGGGCGCTGGCTGGAGGCGCCGATGCTAGCGCCTCTGAGCCCCCACGTGTCATTTCCACCACCCAATGTACTATTGCCTTTTGATATGCCTTTATTGTTTACCGTCTAGTTAGTGTATTGATTTTTGATTTATTATTTAGTTGGGATTGTTGTTTCGTTACTATAAAAAAGAAAATTAGATATCATGTCTTCTTTGTCGCACGTGAATCCAAATCCATTTCTGCTTTTTATTGTTTCTAGAAGTTAGTCATTTCGCTATCTAATAATGCCGTTTGGATAATCTGGACTTTTTTAGTAACAAATGTCAGACGTAGACCTGATGCTTTTATGTTTTGAATTTTTTTTTGTAAATTCTAATGGAGAATTTTCTCCCACTCAATAAACGGGGCTAAGCAGAAAAAGTACAAAACCAACACCCACGTTTTTATCACTTGACGTGACATCATCATCATCTTCAGGTCCTTCTTAAGTCTTCACTTCAGAAGCGGTACCCTCTCTGTACTACCAGAGCCATGCTTGGCCAGAGCAGCCAGAGGATTTGGCCCGTACTCTCCATGCCGGCCAGACGGCTTGGATAGATATATCGAGGTCTCGCTGAAAAAAGTTAAACTTTTGTTTAGCTTGCTTGATTTTCTAAGACGCCTTTTGAAACATCCACGGAAAGACTTGAAGTGGTAACATTTTTTTCTACGCTGAAACATGTCTAATAGTACAACTCGCAAAACATTAACTTCTGGTAGAAATTTTAGCTGTTGACTGTACGGGCTCTGTGCTAGACGGTGAGTAATGTGACGCACATTACAGCACCCAAACACGCCCGCGTGTGTGTGCTCACATTTATCACTCTATCTAAAAATCTAGCTTGTTCTGTTCTACTTGTCGTCTGCAGATTACCCACAACAAAGGGATTCTGCTGATTTATCACACTATAATTAACATTTACTTTAACATTACTTTCAAGCTGATCTGAGAGAAAATAAAAACTTAGAATTTAAAAATCGATCTAGAGGTTAAAGAAAATCCGGCACGTTGTGACTCTATATAAGCCTCTAAAAATCTAATAATAATCATAAATCTGGGTCCTAGATTTTTTAAATTCATTGATGAACGCTACCGGACCTCGGTTTTTTATCAAATGTCTCATTAGAAGATTAAGTCCAAGATATTGAACAACTTTCCGCATATAACATTATATCAGATATAATTTTAAAAAAATGCTTCTCATAGAAAGGATCAACTGATCGGTCAACTTGTATGGGAGGCCGAATTGTTTTCTCGTATTTCGTTATTATGTGTCTTTGATAATCGTGTTAAGCATCGCAGACAGAGTTCATCTCTAAAATAGTTTAAAATCCAGAAAATTTCAAAACTAGTAAATTAACAGAAAATAAGGTAGGTATATCTATGTACTTAAATTGTGGAACAAACAAGCAATTTCACGTCGCATTTTCCAGAAATATGATCTACGTTAGCGTGATTCTTACCCACAGCCTTCACAGTCCGCATTACCTCCAAACAATACCACACGTACCCTCAATATCTTCCCCACATTCGTGATCACATACAATCTCTAAAATTCCAAGTCCAAGATCCTTCCCGTAAGTCATGATGGTCCAGGATAAAGGGAAAGCGCACAAAGGAAGGCGATTGTGGGGAGGGGGTTTTACCCCCTCGGGATCAATTTCACTAGGCGCGCCTTGTGAAGTAATCGCCTTAGGGACCTTAGTGTCGTTATGTCCGTTTTCGTGGTTGATATAGGCTTATAATGCGGGTCCTGATGTAAAGTTATAGGCAGAAGGTTAAATCGTTTTAAATTTTAGGTCTACCCAGATAAACCCGTGTTTCTTTACAGTATTTTCAAGATGCCGACTTAGGTATTATATTTGATTTTATTATCTTTATCAAGAGCCAAATGTAAAGTAGTAAAATCAAATGCAATACTCTACTTTACCTCACTCTTTGTAGCTCAGGGGGATATTTGTAGACTACTTTGCACTTTAGCGCTTTAAATTATCTAGAAATAGACATACTCAACTTAGTATCTACAAAGTTAGATTGTTTTAAATTCATTTATAAGAGGAAAAGAAAAATGTTGTGAAAAGAAAAACTATTGAGCATAGCAAATGTAAGTAGGTCCATATGAAAAACGGGTGTGATACCCTGTTAGAAAATATTTACAAACATTTCCTAACACTAAAACATTTACTAACAAAAGAGATATTGTTATATTCTTTTAGGAGTGGTTAGATGGATGTAGGTGCTTCTACACTGATGGAAAATGTTTACAAATGAAAATGAAAACATGAAAAAATCTTTATTCAGGAACAGAAAAGTTTTGAGACATTTAACATTGGCTAAGGATGGCACCAGCAGTAGGATAACAACAATAAAACATTATATTTATAACATTTGAAAAAATGGCAACGCATGTAGAAACAGGCTCCGCACTCTATGCATAGTATTAATGTTTACGAACAAAAGATAACAAATGTTTTATTTTATTATAATATGTTAGCTAACAATTTTGTTGTTGTAAACATTTTGTCACCATATGAAGCAACTAGGTATGAAGTATGATAACCTTCTGGTTGTTTGTGCTCAGACCTGTGCCATAGACTAATCTCTATGGCTTTGAAACTTTGAACTTAGCTTTGTTATCTGTCCGTTTCGCGCCAACTCCGCTTAAGCTGCGGTTTGAAGGTACTTGGCCGTTAGATGTTACATCAGCTTTTAGCTTATTACCGTGCTTTTCAAAGTTCTAACGACGGAAGAGAGGACAGTTGCTAAGGTGACCAGGCTTCGGATTGTATCTTATACCTTTAAACGAGCAATTCTTGTATATTTATTTATATATTTCTGTGATCTCGAAAACGGCTCTAACGATTTCGCTGAAAATTGGTATATGGGGGTTTTCGGGGGTAAACAATCGATCTAGATTAGTCTTATGTTTGGGAAAACGCGTATTTTCGATGTTTGAGATGTAACCGAGCAAAGCTCGGTCGTTCTTGTATCTTATACCTTTAAACGAGCAATTCTTGTATATATATTTATTTATTTATATGTTTATAAATTTCTGTGATCTCGAAAACGGCTTTATCGATTTCGCTGAAAATTGGTATATGGGGGTTTTCGGGGGTAAACAATCGATCTAGATTAGTCTTATGTTTGGGAAAACGCATGTTTTCGAGTTTTCATGCGTTTTTCTTTTCACGCATAATATGATCGCTAATTTCGTCGCACCGGCCGCCATTCATTTTGGCTCAGCGGTTTATGATGCGCACCGCTAGAAAGAGTGTTACGGGTTCGAATCCCACTCGGTGACTTACTTTTTTTTATGTTCAAACTTTATATATTTTTTTATTTTATATTGTTTCTAGACAAGTTTAAAAAATGTAGTTATATCCGAGCAAAGCTCGCTCGCCCAGGTACTATTTATTTATATATGTCTGTGATCTCGAAAACGGCTCTAACGATTTCGTTGAAAATTGGTATATGGGGGTTTTCGGGGGTAAACAATCGATCTAGATTAGTCTTATGTTTAGGAAAACGCGTATTTTCGATGTTTGAGATGTAACCGAGCAAAGCTCGGTCGTCCAGGTACTGGTTATTAAGTAGGAAAATGTTTCAGACCCATAAAGCTTGTAACGTACAGGGGATAATATGGGCTGTATGTTAAAAACTATGAAAATAAGGGCAATTAAATATTTAAGTAATTTTAGTTTAGAACTAACTTTGGGGCTAGCTCAATCTGTGTGATTTGTCCCTTGATTTGTACCTATATATTTAATAGTATTGATTTATTTTGTAGCTACTATTTACGTCAATAGACATGTAGACGATGTAGGTCACAAGGGTTAGAAAACATCTGTCCAGTTAACAGTAGGTAGGAGGTAAGTAGGTACCTATTGCTTAGAATTGATTGTCTTGTTGATCAATAAACATCTGGTTTTATAGACTGACGTATGTAAATTATACAGGAAGTTATATAAGCACCTGGCTAGTTATACGATGTGGAAGGGACATACCCATAACAAATCGAACCACGGGCACTAGATTAATATAGTATAATTAAATACAAATAACAGGCAAAAACCGATAAAAAATCGAGATTCCCATATAAATTGCCTGAATGGCAACACATTTTAGTACGGAAATGTTTTTTTTTGCTTTTAGACTGTTATTTTAATTTAATTAAAAAATTATACTAAAGTGGTTTAGTACAGCCCGTGGCTCGATTTATTACTGGTATAAGTACCTTATATTTACCATACTGTTATACCTACTAACCAGCTTTTACACCGACAGAAATAAGGTTGAAATAGAAAGTTTAAAAGTTTTTTATATTATAAGAATAAGTAAATAGAAATATGAAAGAAAAAATACCGAAAGATACATTTACCATGAGTCTTAAATCCTAGTTTATACAAAAATGTCGAGAAGGGTTAATCATGTTCAGAAAGTATATGTAAATATGTATGAGTATATATGAGTATTTATGTAAGTTTATTTTACGTATGTTTATGTAGGTATGTTCTTTTTTTTTAATTTATTTGTGTATTTTGTATAGGTATTTACTTTTGTATTGTACACGCCAATTACCTCTTTCTTCCCATTTCCTCTCGCGGGTCTACTGGAAGAAATTTCTTTAGAAATAAGTAGCACCTATGTACTAAGTTTACTTTTATAAGGTTTTATTTGTAAATTTTTCAAGTGTACATGAATCAATAAAATAAATAAATAAAATAAAGTTCGTTGAGACATTTGAGTCACATCTCTACAAAACACTAACAAATCAAGGTGTATGTATCCAGTAAGTACTTATCTATTCCCAAAACAAAGACATTCAGCTTCGTAACACATTCCAAAACCACACTTATCACTTTATCATAAAGTTGTTAATCCAATCTCCGAAAGATAACGACACGCGAAAATGCCAATATTAGTAACACAAAGAAAAGGCGAAGTAACGCATTTTGTCTCTATTATACCACCTAAATTTGAACTGTATCTCTTTGACTAAGGGTTGAAAATAACGCGGATAGGTATGTTATTACTAGGTTATGAACACTGGTAACGATTCGTTTTTGATTCTTTGAAATATCGCTGGCTTTTGTAAAGATATGGTGGTTTTGGAGGCGCTTTGGGTTAAGTTATGTTCTAACTCTCAAGGTTTCTAGAAACCCATCTAATAAAGCTTTCCTTCCGTAATCTATGTGGCATAGACTATATCTTGTGAGATATTTTTATAAATACAATCAGAAAATTCAAACATAGGTATTATTGGGGTTGTGCACAGTACATAATAAAAAAGAAGACACATGTTTTAGTATATAATAATATCTACTATAAAGATGCAAGCTGTCAAAAGGTAGTTATGATCGTTAGGCATTGTTTTAGTATAGCTATTCAAGTAAGCTACTTAGCCACCCATAGATTACGGGTTCGATCCCCGGTCAGGGCAAGTTGGAAATGGCCTTTTTCAAATTGTTTTGGGTCTTGGATGTTTATCTATATGTGTATTTTTTATAAAATATAGTAGGTAGAGTCAGTATCCCATAACACAAGTCTCGAACTTACTTTGGAACTAGCTCAATCAGTGTGATTTGTCCAAAAAAAAGTAGGGAAAATTAACTAGGTATATATACCTAAGTATCGACCGAAAAAATAGTTTGGAGTGCCTTCCGAATGCAAGAGAATTTAAAATTTTCGATCCCTGAAGTTGATGAAGATTATAAATTGATATGAACTCTCTTTGATCGTTCGTAGTCAGATCGGCCTTTACCAAAGGCACAAATGTCTCGGTATCGCACCATCGACCGCTAAGCACGCACGATTTCTGGCCGCGCCGCAAGATGGCGTCGTTTGGCGCCTATTTTGAGTGTTCCACGTAACGCCGAACGTCAAGAGCTGAGAAACAAATCAAGTTTGCGCCAGCAAAACATGAATGTAAGTAGGTTTTATTTATTTACTTATCTTTATTCCAAAAATTGTAACAGGCGGACTAAGGCCCTGGGCCTACAGGTGATACTGTGATACAGGTGATACAGGTGATACAGGTGATACTGATAAAAGCTGGTTTTTGACGACATGGCATTGATGGCACATTCTTATAAATTACTAAATTAATAATTATATGTAAAATTGCACCGAAAATAGATTTTACTATTATTTTATTTATTTATCTATTACAATATGTAAAAAAAACCTTCGATCCGTGAAAGCCGTGTTGGGTAGCTTATGTAGGTTCTATTAATAGGTTTCTCGCCTGAAAATAAGTACAAATATTTCTGATAAAATTCAAATAAAATTTAATTTTGAAATGTAACTTACATAACTTATGGTGATCGGATATTCCAGTGCATATTTACCTAAACTTCGAGGTAGTACGTAACATAGAGTAGATAATACCACCTCTAAAAATTAAAGGTTTTTTTGATACCGTGATTTAAAAATATTAAATTTTACAGAAATAATAAATAGTAAGGAACAAATTAATGTTATTAAGAACATTTTAATTTGACATAATTTTAGTAAGGGACTCTAAATTAGGAACAATATTCTTCTAATCAATAATTTCTACCAGACTGTTTATTATTTCTGTTAAATCCAATAATAATTCATGGTTTAAAAAACCATGGATTATTATCACGATATCAAAATAAAAAATATTTTTATGGTGGTATTATCCACTCTATGTTACGTACTACCTCGAAGTTTAGGTAAATATGCACTGGAATATCCGATCTCTATGTCAGTAAAGTACTTGGGCTTTAAGTCCGCCATTACACTGTAATAGTGGATAAAGTTAAATAAAAAAAAACAAATAAAGTACCTATTATGTTACTATTACTACGATATAGATATTTGTGCATCGCCCAATACAATAAAAATATTATTTTTTGTATAACTTTTCTTTAAAGTTGTTAGTATGCTAAATGTGTTTTTTTTTACATAGGTGTCTAAAAAATGTTACTGCAAGCCAATATATTTTATGTGCATACTTTGTCTCCTAGAAGGTTGTTCAGTTTATAATACTTTGGGCATTACTTAAGAACATTTCTTAATATTGTAACAACCAGTTTGCAACCCAAATAAAATTTTTTTTTAATATAATGTGATACTCATTTGCTGTCTTTACAAATGCAGTAGTCTCCGTGCAAACTCCATAAATGTCTAACCTCGGACGTCAGAGACCGCGACGACGGGCGCATTGCGTGACGTGATAAACTCTCATCGAGATACAGCAGATTTATAGGTGCGCTTCTAGGAAGCTCGCCTATTTCAAACTATAGTCTACCTACGTGGTAGATCATTTTGTGTGCTTAATTTTATGCTTAGCATTAATAAAATGTACTTTTTTAATTATTTTCTGGTTACTCTTTAATTTTTCAAAACTAGGAATGACTTCCTGCCAAAACACAACGGATTTTGATAAAATTTCTATGGGACCACCTGACAAATATATCTATATCCTTTCAAACACAAAAGAATTTTCCAAATCGGTAGAGACGTCTTCGAATTACGAAGTTTCGTGAACATAGGTGTGCATAAAAAATAAATAATAGATCGCGACGAATCGATAACCTCCTACTTTTTAAAAGTCGGTTAAAATTGTTGTTAGAAGATCTCTTTGTTAAATTACTATTAGCACATGGAATACTCCATATTCCTAATAAATATTAATAAATCCAGTTTATAAAACAACCATTCTTTTCTAGTTTTTATTTCCAGATAACAAAACCACGGTTGCCTAGATACATAAGCAATAGACTAAACATAGACACAGAAATACAACCTCATCATCCCCCCTCAATTCTAATTTTCTATTAAAAATAAGAATTGCAAGAATATTATAACAATTAATGCAAACATAGTCTTTAAACAATGCAAACTAACAAACCTACAAACTTACAGAAAATAAAAAATAATTCCCCACAATTTTGTAACAAAAATACAGATTTTACAAAACAATAAAATATAACTACTTATTGAGTCTAATATATATTTCAAATTAAACAACAAAAACAAATTATTTGTCTTGTAACATTACCTAGCACTCAGTATATCTAAAAATACTAAAGTTATTTAAATTATCAATTAAAACCAAGTTTTTCCATGAAATAATTATGTAACAGCACTCAAATACCTGTCTCCTATGCACTGCACAACAATTGAACGAACTTCCGCATCTCTTCTTTTATTTTCATCTTTTATCTCAGAAATTTTCAATATATCACTGAGACCCTTGGCCTCCAAAAATAACTGCACCCGAAATTTCCAATTATGAAAATTATCTCCTTCTTCCAACTTAGCTATCATTTCCTGAACCTTCATTAGAGCCATTTTGCTTTTTATTGTAAGCTATAAAAACAAATCTTAAACCGAAAAAAGGAATATGGGGCGGCCCATAACCTGTTAAATTACTATTAGCACATGGAATACTCCATATTCCTAATAAATATTAATAAATCCAGTTTATAAAACAACCATTCTTTTCTAGTTTTTATTTCCAGATAACAAAACCACGGTTGCCTAGATACATAAGCAATAGACTAAACATAGACACAGAAATACAACCTCATCACTCTTAAGTATAAGTGTTGCGGTAGAAGACCCCTTACCAAAGATCAAATATAAAATTATGTAGTAAGCCGTGATATTAAAGTTTTCTTGGAAAATTTTTAATATAGAAAAAATATCTATTGTATGTACCTAATACGGGAAACATTATTTGTACCAAATAAGTTAAAATAACTATATAGGTAGTTATGAAAAGACTGATCAAGTGGTGTCTGCTGAGTTTATTAAGTAAGTACACAGCCTACAACGAAATGCATTCTGTCTTGCATGTGTGAGTGACTTGCATTAAACATCGTAATCTTCAATAATCATCACCTAGCGAACGGACTGGAGGGCTCCCAGCCAATCGTGGCCCAGGACTGCGACCCTTCACACCCGAGGCGAGAAACCCAACACCTTTTACTCGAATAATTCCATAATGACCAAACTCACACCATGACTTCATATGACAATGGACTTTATTACGACCATCATAGAGTAAAATTCAGCTTGATGGTGTAGGTGTGAAAATTGACGCCTATACCAGAATAGCCGATACAAAGTCTTGGTGAACTTAGTTTCAACCGAATAAGGTTTTATTTGCCTTGTTGATTACATTTGCAAAGACATATACAAAGACAAGTAATAATCGTTTGTATTTCGTTTCTCATAAAGTTGATATTTGCGTGGTGAAGTGAGGTGTTAAATTTAACACCTACAAAGCACTGTTTGTATAGATACGTCACTTTGCTATTGGCTGAGCCTATTTGATATCTTATGTATAATCCGAATCCAATAGGCCGACAGAACAAAAAGTAAAAATTGATAGTAGTAAAGTTACATAGCTGTAAAAATCAAAATAATCTTATTTAAGTAGTATGCTTTACTCCACACTAGCATAGTTTTTTTTTTGTTTACTGTCTAGGTAGGTACCTACTTACATAAAAAATAAAGTAGAGCACTTCTGGCTACGTAAATAATTTTTTTTTATTTGATTCACAAAACTGACAATTCACAGTAACACTTTAAACTTACTTTAGTTAATACATAGCTACAGTAGAATGCTTAACTTAACTTAAAAATGTAAGTAGGCAACCTATCTTTGTTTATTATTATGATTTGTAGATAAAGTCCTTGTTTTATTTGGAGTAGAATCTCAAATCAACAGGACAAAATCCACAAAATATAAACCAACGTTCGAATTTCAAATTCAATTAAGTTCCGCCTCTTTTGTCTCTGGCCGCCACAAAGCTGTCACATTCACGCGCCGTTGGACAATTTATTTTTTAATTTTCACATCCCCATGTTCCGCGTCGGTATCTAATGTCTATTTCCAGCCAGTTATCACGTTACATTCGTGGCGGTTAACATGAATGTGACATGGGTACTATCACTATCTTTTTTCTTTTTTACTTCGCCCGCATTGTCTATGGCGTTTTTTGTAATATGATTAGAGGCTATCGGTTACATTTACAAGTTCATATCTTGATCAGCTTGTTTTTTCTTGTTTTTATTACGGTTTTTGTGGAGTAGTTATCAACCTTTTTAATAGAGATTACGTGGCTACATGTTTTTTGTGGATATAAAAACATATGAGCATGAAACCGTAACTGTATATCGAATCAATAAAGTAGGTAGGTAGGTATCATAAGGGCTCTTACAGACGAGCGACGGGCGACAGTATGCCCGCGACACCTGTCGGCGGCCGTCGACGATTATTGGTGACCGTCGCTGACCTGTGTCGCCGATAATCTGTGACTATCGGCGACTGTCGCCGACACTGTATGTTGCTCGTCTGGAAGAGCTCTAATACACAATTAGCTATGTGAGTAATTTAATTATTTTTTACATTATTTTTATTATACTTATTCATTTTCCATTAAATTTACATATGATTTTATATAATAGATAAATTTAATGTAAGTATCTATCTATTCCATATATCATTCGTTAAGATACAAAGTGGAAGAGACAAGTACACGTAATAAATCGAACCACGGCTTATTAAAAAATAAAAGCAAAAAAATAGGCCTTTCCAAAAGTGTTCAGCCGCCCGGACAGTTTTTATGATAATGTCGATTTTTTTTTGTTTTGATCTTTATTTTATTATCATTTTACTATAGTTACCTAGTATAAGCCTGTGGTTTTATTTAGTACGGGCATGTCTCTTCCACGTTATAACTTATCTAATTCTCTAAGGTACCAACGTACTTACTGTTACACAATTCATTTCATTGATATGTTAAAATCTATTGAACACATACATACATACTATCACGTCTTTATCCCTAATGGGGCAGACAGAGCATTTTGAGTCTTGCGACTTTAAGCAGATAGAACTCAGGGCTGCAAGACTCAAAGGCCACTTTTAGCTTGATGTAGGCAAAAAGGTGGATAAAGTAATCAAAATAGTGATGGGTTGCTAGCCACATCGCCTATTAATAAGAAAAAGATTTGATTTTTTGCCCATTTCCTTGATCGGCTCTTACGATCTGCCCGGGCAGAGAAGCAGCTGGTACATTCTAAGTTTTTTCTTTTCTCCCAGACCAGCAATACCAGCATGGAAGCAATTCTATTCTATTGAATAACAAACTAAAATATACCTACTTATTTAAAGAAATACTTGCCTATAAGTACCTATAACAAAATTACCCAGCAGATTTCTAAGCAACTAGGGATGTGCCGACACAATACGTTCTCTGTTCACGTCTGATCGCTCCTTACTCCGTTCCAATTAGTACCGACATCATTGCGGACGGGATAATTGCTTGCCACTGTATTGTCCTTGTCTCTAAGAAACAGCTGGTTGCTAACCGCACCTGTAGTTTGCGAGCGGGTAGGGGTAACTCGGTAACTTCACTTTGTATTTATTATATTTGGCAGAGATGGCTTTTTCCGAATTGTCCCGGGTGTTTTAGGTAATGTAAAATGTATTTTTTTATTATTATACTAGCAGTCCATCCCGGCTTCGCCCGTGGTACATACATAGCCTATGTCACTCAGGGATAACATACCTATCCAACAGTGAAAGAATTTTTAAAATCGATCCAGTAGTTTCGGAGCCTATTCAATACAATCAAACAAACAAACAAACAAATCTTTCCTCTTTATAATATTAGTGTAGATAGTGTAGATAAGATAAAGTTGAGTCGAATCCTTTAAAACTAGCTCGAAAAGACTTTAGGGTGCTTTAGGAGAACTCTTGTTGTTCATCTTTTTATGAAGATAATAATTAGATACGTTGCCAAATGTTCTGGTTTTCCGTTTTTGGCATAAAAAAGTACGTCGTTCAGAATAGAGACAAATAATAAGCATCAAAGATGCCACGCGAAATTGCGGAAAAATGGAAAATATTACATGAGCCTACTCGTTTCACAGATTAAAAACCATTCGGTGACCACTAGGATCTATTTCAGTTCCACTGACATTAGTCGTTAACCTATAAAAATGTTAACACCCTTTTTGATAACCGTTGTGAAATAGTTGTGTCCTTTATCCTATGTATGAACACGCCTGTATGCCTCTCTTAGGTACATAAACGTATCTCCTCTCACAGGTCTAACTGAAAGAGCGCTCTTTTGAGATAAGTAATGCCTTTGTACAACTTTTATTTTATGAATTCTTTGTATATATTTTCCGTGTGCACAAATTAGTTAATAAAAAAAACCGATAAACACATCTTCTGAAACCTTGTCAGCTGCTTGTGGGGCCGTTTACGTGTTCATATGAGTTTAGTTACTTCACCTCCTTCAACCATAACGCCCAATCTCGTAGATGATTCACAAGAATGTTAGCGATGAACAAAAAGTGCCCTAAACAGCGTGCTGTACCTTGTCGGAGGCTGTATATAAATAATGAGCGGACGAGGCTTGCTGCGACCTAGGCGCCTTAAGGACAGAAGCGGGTGGAGTCGACTTTCTTTTCAGACAGTTTTTTTTTTGCTAATCTATATCGCTTAGTCCCAACTGGGCCTCCTCCTTATTGATAGAATAAGGAGGAGGCCGTCTCGCGTCTACGACGTTATTTCCTGCCAAGTCTAGTTTATGATCTGCCTCTATAGCGGCGGATATCCTGCATTCAGAAAGTAGCTACGTTTGCCCATCTATCATGTTACATTCAAGACACATGTTTCGCCCAGTAGCTTTTGGTTCTGTCCAAAAAAAAAGTATACTTATAATAACAGTTCTTCCAAAAGTGATTTGAAGTAAATGCAGCACTGCCGATCATGTACTGACATGTACCCATTATATTTTATACAATATTTCTAAAAATATTTTCCCACATATTTTAATTACCGAACTTTACCATTAAATTCGCGATCACTCTCAGTAGGTAGATCTGTTATGGATATAGCGGACGTCTGATGCAAAACAAACAAAAGCATACCCGTTTATATAAAAACATATGAGCAGAGTGCCTTCCGGTGGGCGTTAGAAATATTTTGACCGAAATATCCATAGACAGAAAATATCTATAATGTATCCAAAACAGTTTAATACAAATAATCTTATTTATCGCACCTGACGGTAATGACTGAAAAATCTGTATTTGCTTCCGGAGCAATTTTAACGCTGCTGAGTTTTTTATATATATTTATAAATATGTGTTTTTATGTGAGACTATGTGAGACTATTTGTCTCACTGAGACACACATAAATCACATATAAAAGTGTTTAACTATCCATCTATACTCGGTCGGGTTTGACCCTCGTCCCAATATTGGACACAAACAAAAGCAGCTCCACGCATCCGCTGTGCCGCGGCCTGGGTGGCGCCCGCCGCTATAAAATTCGGACAGTGGCGCGGAATCCCACAGATTCCAACTTAATATTAATTGACTATCGAGTAACCCCCCTCTCCCCTCTCAGGGCCCTTCCTCGAGGAAGAACAGTGAGCCGTATTAAAATTATAAAGATCTAGTATAGAATAGATACTTGACCTTTTCAGTTAGATGATGGATGGAAATCGTATCCAGATTGTTTATTTTGGTTTTCGTGTGTGTAAGTGCCCAACACTTTTGTCAAATTTTGCAGGCTGCCTAAAGGCATCTTGACTGCTGTATCATTATGCAGCCGGGACCAACAGCTTATATACGTGCCTTCCTGAAACACGTATAAGTATCTGTTTTATCGTACTCAGTAAGTATTTATCTATTAAGTTTAGATAGAAACATAGATAAATAAGTACTTACATACGTAATTGCCTAGGTAAGCGTAGGTATCTACGGATAAGTGAATGTACTTTGTTTAATTTTCTAACGCAGATAAACGTAACTAACGATCTAGTACCTATCTATACTACTTATACCTCCAAACCTGAGACTCTCGATAACACTTAATAAAGCTTATAACTACTAGGTATATTTACCAGGTGTTCATTCAAGTTTGAAAGGTTTCGGAACTACTAGGTATATTTAGCAGGTGTTCAATTGTTTGTTAGGTCTTAAAAAATATCAATAGTTTTCAGATAATAAACGATCGACCACCGTCAAAGATGAGGCATTGCATCGTCGACGGCCGGCCGACACGCGAGCGCACTTTCACCATAATTTACGACTTTTTAATTCTCCTCCAATTCCGGAAAACCGTTTTTAACAAGCTGCCAACAAAGGACGTTAATAATGTTTGATTTGAATTTTCATATTCCGAAGGTGGTGATTTCGATACTACAGGAGCGACGTTCGCCGCAAAATTATAGTAAAATCGTGTAATTAGGGATGTGCCCGGCAATTTGGATGTCTTGCGGTCTCCACTTCCTTCCCTATTGTGTCGTTATTTTTTTAATTTTTAAACACTGGCAATAACGTATGCGACAGGCCGGTGTGCTAGTTGGTAATCGATTTTGATATTTTGACAGTTGCGGTTGGCGCGATTTTTGACGTGTATGTGATGAGAATTAGTTTTTTGATACTTTCCCGCAGGGTGCTGCTTTTTTTAACTGACTTTCAAAAAAGGAGAAGGTTATTAATTCGTCGCTATCTTTTTTATGTTTACCGATTATTCAAAGACGCTTAGACCGACTTGAAAAATTCTTTTTTTTGTTTGACGCGACATACTTCTCATTGTCCCAAAGAAATTTTATGTAAATCTGTTGTGTATAATTGGTTGGGTATTTAGTTTTCAAACATATAGGAAGGAAGTACCTATTCTTTCTGGTTTAGAAATTCTGTAAGTAAATAAGAAATTCTATAAGTTTATATATAAATAAACTTATTTGCACTAGAAATTAAAATTACCTTACTTCAGATTCTATTATAATTAGTTTGAGTATTTAATACTGAATCTCAAATATCCAAAAATCTGTAAACTTAATTATTCTATTATAATTTTTCGGAGGATGAGATATTATTATTAGGTAGTAACTTAATTATGTTTCACAGGATATCTTGAACATGAAAAAGCATCAGTGCCTTTATTCCCGAGAAAAATAATAAAGGTCTTTCCTTAACATAAAGCCAGAATACGTATAATGTTACAGCAAAATTTTTTGGACTGTTTCATTCTATACTCTATTAGGTATTAAACCCTTTGTTATCATTTATGTAGTTAATAAATAGACAAATTACACTGATTGAGCTAGCCCCAAAGAAAGTTCGAGACTTGTGTTATGGGATACTAACTCAACGATACTGTATTTTATAACAAATACATATACAAGACAATTTGAAAAAGGCCCTTTTCCAACTTGCCCTGACCGGGGATCGAACCCGGGGCCTCTGGGTGGCGGACGAGCATGGTGACCACTGCGCTACGGAGGTCATCATAATGACGATACAAATGCAATTAATCAATTTCTCAGTAGTATCTCGTCGTACCTCATCCCTCCCCTGAACATTAAATCACCTATAAAACACTTCTGCTTCCAGTTAAACTTACAAGAGGTCTGGCCACCTTCAGGAATGCCCATAACGAACTGCAAAAACATCACGTCAGTACATTACGAAGTGCGGGTAAGGACAGCCATGGCAGAATTGTAGTTAATTGATTCCAGAAGGTACTTAATTGTAAGTCTAGTGTTGCTAATAGGCCTTCGGACGTCTACTGGGAGTTTGTAAGTCTATGTTTTTATTAAAATATTGATTTACTTTTAGCGCACTTAACTTTATAATCCTTGGGAAAGAAATCCGCTAGGTGACAACAAGTCAAACTAGACACTTTTTTTAAACGACAAAACAAACATTTTCTGTTAGATTTGTATGAAACAAAGGCTATGACGTCATAGTTTCTTGAAGTCAAATGGGAATCTTAGTTTTTCTGCACTAATAAATCTAAATCAATGTGATTTAGATTTAAAAACTAAGATCGAGAAAAAAAAAATGACATCACCAAACAACCTTTCCACTTGGAATATTACAGCAAAACAAAACTGTAAAATTTAGGTATTTTAGCTGTGCAGTTTCTGGTTGGATCTGTTTTTATTCTTCGATTCAATAAATCCTTTTTATGTACTTATGTATATATCGTCTAGGTAGTAGATATTATTATAAGAATTATTTATTTTTCATCAATAAACTGGCAGACAAATTTCCTTACTAGGCCATCTACTTAAGTAGGAAATCTGTGGGAGTAGGAGCAATAAGAGCAATTAGCATACTTCGTGGTCAAGTGTTTTCTTAAGTCGCTACTTATGTAAGGGCTATTACAGACGAGCGATAGTATGCCCGCGACACAGGTCGGCGACAATCGTTGACCGCGTCTAATTTGCATTTCTACTCCACATCTTATCTGCTACATTTGTAATATTTTCTCTCAATAAGTTTTAGGTTTCTATGGTTTCGATTTCCCCTTCCTATCTTTTATAGTTGAATATTCTTTGTGTCTGTGCATTGTCTGTGCGTCTCATAAAGTGTCCAGCTCTTTGCCTCCCTTTATTGTAGGTTGTCCTATATCTAGATATCGAACTATCTAATGATGAATATGATAATTGCTCTTAATAAGGTAAGAAAGATAAAGAATATAAAAGTATTTGTAGAATAAAAATTCTTTACTAGCATTTTACTGCTAAAGCAAAACCGATAACAGTTTCAATAAACATGTAGAGTCAAATGAAAGGGAAAAGGCAAATGAAAAACAATTGAATATGAAAGAAGGCTCTAGAAATAGCCGAGTCTCAAGCCATGTCATTCAAATAGTAAATGAATGAGTGATAGGTATGATACCCATTCATTTCATCTACACATATGTATTCATTCAATTATATTTTTCTTATTAAAACATTCAAACTACCTCCTATTCCCACGAAATCATAACCGTGACTGATAGCATGTGGGCATAGAAATGTAATAATAAGTAGTTACTGCCCATAATAACTACGCATAGCCCATAGTAAAATAAAAAAGAAACCGCTTTCGACAGCTTCGTCACTCGATACGTTCCAAAATCAGCCGCCTATCCGAAATCCAACACTGGATAACAAAATGCCGCCCGAAACGAAGCCCTAAAATATGTAATCCAACTACGACCCAAGATAATTTTATCCCTCACTTTAACAACAAAATAAGGTTTAAATTTGTACAATTAATTCTAAATAAACATGCGTTTCCGAACGCACAATAGATTTTGAAAAAAGAACGGTGACAATACACACCTATTGAGTGTCGACAGATGTTTAAATTTGGAAATCAGTGTTGCCAGTAAAAAACGGTATGAATAGGGGTTTTTGAATGTTGAACCTACCTAAATTGTCGATGGTGACATGTGTTGAATACAACAAAAGGTGACGAACCACAGTGTAACCACATAAGGCTGTTTACCTAACTGAAGGAAACAGATGACGAGAGTTGTCAACGATTCTTTGTGTCAAAAATGTAATTGAGTATCATTAATGATACCTAGAGGGAACACCAAATGTTACCTATTAAAGATGCTATTGGTAGGTAGACAATATTTGTGTTGAAGTATAGGTCATTGGGTAAATACCATAAGACAAATGTTTACTGTATTTTCTCGAGAAGATATCTTTCTACTGCTACCTCTTTTTAACCGACTTCCAAAAAAGGAGGAGGTTATCAAATTGTCGCCATCTTTTTTTCTATATGTATGTTCATCTATTATTCGAAGACGCCTGGACTGATTTGGAAAATTCTTTTTTGTTTAAAGAAATTTTATTGCATCGATTGTGTAGTTTACGGGTAAAGTTGGTTTTTAGTTTTAAAAAATGATTAAAATTTGATTTACACATGTATTTTGGTTTGTAATTAAGTACATTTCATTTATTTAATAGGTAATATCTCTTCTCGGTTTACCTACTCTTTTCTTCCGTTTAAATATTATTTCTTCAATGATTGTCACGTGACTTTTCATAATCTAGGTGAAAATAAATCGTATTTACCTTCCCATATTTTCTCCACACAATACCAAAAATTCTTTGAAGTAGCTAAGTGCATAAGTAAGTCCTTTTTTCTAAATGTAGAGACACTATAAACTTTGTTTGACAATATAATTTCATTCTGGCATCTAAATAAAGTAAAATTGCATTCCGGCATCTGAATAAAGTAAATTTTAAAAATGTTACTATCTTACTGATCTAATAACTACTTACCTGCATTGCATGTTATCTAAGCTACTTTAGATACCTTCTTGTATATACTTACCTACTTAAAAGCCAATAAAAATAGATACCTACCTTTACTTAGGTATGTTAAGATAAAGAGTCAGACCTCACACAGAATGGGATGAAAAACCTCAGACAACATCTACAGATCCAAAAATCGAAAAATTGAATATTTTATGAAATCGTCCATGAAAATATATTCAGCTATCAAAGATATAAAATAAATCCACGATTTTAATGATAACAATACAGAGCGGCGCGCATGGTGGATCTATAGATCATTTCACCTGGATCCTTATTAGTGTAGATCCGACTCGCCCCGCCCTCTATAAAGCCCACTGAACATTAATTGGACGCAAAAATCGATGACGGAACGCCCATAATATAGTTATCTCTGTCTAATCTACAAGTAAAGATGTATTGCTGTCTCTCTCGCTGACGTTCAGAGCGAGTTGTATTCGTTTTGCGCTCGCGCAGAGCGTCACAATGCGCGCAAAGCTCCACAGAAAAATATGTTTTTATTTTTTTATTATTTTGTGCCTGTCTTCGTGTGCAATATTTGTATTGGTTAGATAGTTTTTTGCCCGCGTTTCGGATGTCTAATTTGAAAGTAAGTCGGGTTTAAAACGCGCCGAAATAATTTTCTTTTCTTTTTTGAAAGCTGATGAAGTTGACAGTGTGGTGGAATTTGAAACGGATTGTGGGAAATATGAAAAAGGTTTAGTTCTTATGTTAAATAGTTTGAGGGTATTTTTAAAGATTATGTGACCACCCACTAGTATTTAAATAAGTATTTACTCAGGTATTTATTTCTTGCTCTATATTAGCTTACGGGTATTTATATCTTCATAAACATACAAAAGACAATTATATTTTTTATATCAATTAATAGTTATAAACTAGTATATCAGTTACGTATTTTAACTTTTGTTTAAGACTTTAAAGCGTTAGGAACATAATTCTACTGGCTCTACATTTCTAATAACACCACTCGCCGCTAGATGGCGGTACAGAGTAATGCAAGTATCGATTCGTCACCTAATCTTTGCAATGATATCAGTTCATAGTAAGAAATGCCGTTTTTTATAAAGTCAATTAAGATTTTTTTTACTTGGGTAATATACGTATCATCAGTAAAAAAGAATAACTCTGTAACAAAAATTTAATTTTTTTAAATCACAACAATCCGCTAGATGACAAATCGAATCAGATACTTTTTTCTGAACGTTAAAACAATTATTTTTTATGGAATTGGTATAAATAAGAAAGCGTGACGTCATCCTTTCTTGAAGTCAAATAGCGCTCTTAATTAATATTAAAATTATATTAATAGAAAAATTAATATTTATTAATAGAAAAATTAATATTTATTAATAGAAAAATTAATATTTTTCTTTATTATTAAATCTAAAATGATGATGAATATGGATACGATCAATTAAAATGACACTATTTTGTGACGTTTTAGTTTATGAACTGTACCGAACTGTACCCAATTCAGCCGCCCTTTAAAACCTATTTATATTAGTAAAAAAAGTGTGTCTGTACATTAAATATATTTCCAAAAAAATATTGGGAGCGATGGAGACGTTGTAATAGAGTAAGAATTTTTTAAAAAATGTCTGTCTGTCTGTTTGTACACGCTAATCTCCGGAAATACTGGATTGATTCGAACGAAACTTTTTTTGTTATATAGCTATTAAGCCTGGGCAACATATAGGGTATAAATGATTTTGGGTAATGTAACGCCTGATGCAGAACCATAATGGTCCAGCCAAACTATAAGAGATATTAAAATGTCGCCTTAGTAAAAGTTGTTTAGCCTGATAAGCATTTTCCAGAGACATAAAGTCCACGCGAACGAAGTCGCGGGCTTCGGCTAGTCTTAATATATTTATTTAAATGATTATTTTCAAAAGAAGATATTATATTCTTTTAATGCTTTTGATTCAGTGATTTCATTACGAAAAAAACGTTTTGAATATTTAGATAAAGCTATTTTCAGATTAGATTTTGTATTATTTAGTAGACCTTTAAAACTTAAATCTGGAATGCCTGCCTAGCTAATAATTAGGTAGGTACCTTTTACATCATATCCTACAGGTACATCTATTTTAACAGCCACATCCCAGTTTTGAACCCTCTTTCTTTGTACCCACATCTTTCCTAGAGTACCTACACAGAACAAAACATAGAGTTTATAAAAGTGAAGCTCTGCACACTAAACATATTTAAATTAGGTTTTTGTAGTTCTAGTTAATATATTTACCTCTTAAATATATTCATAAGTAGGGAGAAACCACTCTGATTAAGCTAGCCCCATGAAGATTTTTTTTATAAACTTGTAAGGGATACTAACGGCAATGACGTTCACAAATATTTTTGACATTGCAGGCACTAGTCTTACCTAAATTACGAGAACGGCTGCATAACAAGCAAAATGCAATTTACGTTAGTATCCGATATTATATTAGGGTGGTACAGGGTAAACAAATTCTTTGTCTGTATGAAATGCACGCTACTGACTAACTGTACCATCTTCTTCTGCCTTATCCTTATCCCACTATTTATGAGGGTTCGGCAGATCAAGTCAGTTCTCATGCGGTGATAAAAAGCTTTGGCTGTTTTAAAGCTGGTTGTCTGTGAAATGCTGTTGTTGCACACGATGTTAGTGCTTTATCTTCCTTTAGTCGCCTCTTACGACATTCTCAGAAAGAGTTGGAGTGGTCCTATTCTAGGCCGGAACTACACGGTATTAACACACAAAGAATACTAACGCTATTATTTTATAATGAATACATACATAGATAAACACCCAGGAGCCCAGGACAGAAAAAGGCCTTTTTACCATTTGCCCTGGTAGGCGATCGAACCCGGAACCTTAGAGTGGCGGACTAGCAAGGTTACTACTATGCCACGGAGGTCATCTTAGTATGGACTTAGTAGTATGGACTAGTCACTTGGTCAGTGATTGTTAATGGTTGCTACTTTAGGCATCTGCTTTTCCTTTGTATTGCAGGGCACAACGGGCACTGCAGCTTCTTCTACTTACCGAGTGTGTTATTCATAGTTGTACCCAGGGCCAGCTTTAGTTCCATGTTAAAAAAAAACTTATCTACTTGTATTTTCCATTTTTTGGATGATGATGATGTTACCTAAAGAATTTATATAGAAATATTACAATGAGTAAGTACTTTTACAAGTACATATTTATTGCGTTATTTCTATATTCTCAGTGGTTTGTGACGTGCGTGTTCTATGAAACTTAAAGGGGCACCCTAGGAGCCCTGCGGAGTGGAGTGGCTACTGACTTCTACCGGTGCGTAGGTAATTCAAGATCTAGGTACAGCCTACTCCTTTCAAACCATGCTAGTCCTAGTTTTATATCTTTAACGTTTAGTGTAGACTTACCACTCACCTGTAGGTACCAGTCTATACCTTTGCGAAAATAGAAAACCATGATAAAAAAATAACACAACAGAAAAACAATATAGGACCTCTTCGTGTCAAACAAATTAATAGCTGACACTAGTCAGCTTACTAACAACAATTTAAAAAAAAAGTCTGGTACTAGTGTCACATTCTTGAGAAAAAAAATGTTTTTTTAAAAGTGAGTAAATATTACATAGTGACTGTTAGGATAGAAGTTAGTCTTATTGCCTATCGAAATAATTCAGATTTTCGGCTACTTGTTCTTGACTCGAAAAAGAAGCTATTTAGTACATTATAATTGTTTTCTTTTCTTCCAAACCAGCATGGAAGGTACAGAGTAAAAAGTTAAGAGATCAAAGTTCCCAAGAACTGACAAAACACAATTAACAATCTTTATCTGCAGCTTTATAAACCCTTATCAATCCAATAAACAAACATACCAAATTGATTAACTTAAACACAATCAAAAACCGCTCTTATGACCACTGTTTAAAGTTCATTTGAGATGACGTGCGTTAGGTGGTGTTTAGGCCACCCATGGTCTTCAGGGGAATGGCTCTATAAAAATTATTCGGAGGTTGTATTTTATTATAAATCCATGCGAAGCCGGGGCGGGCCGCTAGTTAAAATCAAAGAATATTTAATGTCAATTCTGTGTAATGTAAACATTATCAATCGGGTATTTTCCTAGGTCTAAAGCATAGACAAATTTTTTTTTACTACGTGTCTGAAGTAAATTATTTGGTACTGTTAAAGAAATAAAACGTCACAAAATAATGTCACTTGACATGATTTTAGATTCTTCTTCTTCTTATAGTGTGTGTTAGTGACTAACACTTGTGTCAGAGTTTCATGGTTTTAGGTAACGGCCAATGTCACAGACAGTAACCGGGACCGACGGCTTAACGTGCCCTCCGAAGCACGGATCATCTTACTTATCAGACAATCAGGTGATCAGCCTACAATGTCCTAACCAAACTAGGACAACAACACAAAGTCGTTGCCCCCGCCGGGAATCGAACCCGCGACCTCCGGGTATGAGCCGAAAGCTCTAACCACTACACCACGGAGGCAGTTAAATTTTAGATTTATTATTGCAGAAAATTAGTAATTTTAAAGCGCTTTTGACTCCAAAAAATATGACGTCATTTGCCTGTATTTAATACATTTCCCATAGCAAATGTTGGTTTGACGTTCAAAAAAAAGTATCTGATTTGACTTGTTGGTTAATAGCGGATTCATTGCAGCTGCTCTACAATGAAATAAAACTATTCCTTTCAATCGGAAATAATTAAATCTATTTATGAAAGATATACTTTCAAATCTAAAAATCGACTTCAATTCCAAATACACAACCAAATTGATAAAATTTATATGGGACCATCTATAGCAGGTAGGTATGCCCTTGGTAATAAAAAAAAAATTTCCGAATAGGTCCAGGCGTATTCATTCATCATTCATAAGTAAATGCGTAATCTTTTCTCAAATGTTGATATTTTTTCCAATTACAAAATCTTACAATATTATATGGGATAGCAGATTTAGGTAATTATACAAATATAAACCACTCACACTTTTTACAATTACACAGCGACTCACATTTGTACTAGCATGGGTTATTTTATAAAAAAAATTAACGTTATTGGCTAAATTATGTCACTTATCTATAACCTTACATATTGTTTGTAAAAAATTGTTGTTTTGTGTTTTAAATAAATAAATAAATAAGGAACACACATAAAAAAAAAATGTAATCTCCTTTTTTTGAAGTCAGACTGAAAATAAATGCCTATTTCCCTTGCACACGCTATAACTTGAGAATGACTTCACTGATTACACACATCTTTTTTAATACTTTGTAGAAGTTTCTTACAAAAAAGGTCAGCTAGTACCGTTTACGTTATTATATATATTTTTTTTTTATTTATTTGGTTCGCTAACTGGCTGAAAAACACACAAGATTATACAAATACAAATAAGAGCGTACAAGTTGCCAACCTAAATGAAGCGAATACAGCATGCACATTTACAAAATGCTCTCAGTCGTTTAAAAAGAGAATTAAATTACATTAAGTTACGGAATTGATGCGCTGAAAATGTCAATTTCATTATATTTTATATATTTCATTACGTTAGTAATTATATTATCTTTGGTACCGTATATATGTAAAGTAAAGCACTTTTTATACAAGATACCGAGGTAGATAGGTCATCAAAGTCACAGGTTCATTCATGGTATAGACATGAGATGCTACGAGTGCGATTCGAACCTACGTGAGGTTCAAATTGCATTCGTGGCGGTAAATACAATCATCATGTATTTTCAATTCAAATTAAATATCAAACATTCAAAAATTCAGTCTGCAATAATAAATCGATGAATTTATTCCATTAAAACGCCACTTAAAGCGACAAAGAGACCACGATTTCGTCTCCAAGTGTTGAACACCTCCCCTCAAGTACTTTAAATGAAATTTCCTTATCATACTTCCCTGAGATTATTATCCCATCATCCCCTTCCGGGGCTCTTACAACCTTGTCACAGCTCACAAAATCAATTCGCCCTAGAAAATGTACAAAAGTTTTTCCAAGTTGAATTAGACAAGGTTGTTCGGTAGTAACTTTTTAAAGGGATTTGGCGGATATCATTGTGGCTTTGCAGATTTATTGAATGTAGACGATCGAGGGTGGCAGATTTGAATTTCATATTTGAGGCCGAAATGTTTATAAGTGTAGACTTTATATTGAATCTTCTATTGTATAAAAATGAACTGATGTATTGATTTATTATTTAAATTGATTTCTAATTTAATAACACACATAAAGACGAGCTTTGTGTGGTTTGTCCTTATTTAAAGAAAATTTAATAAACACAGCAATGTCGTAATTTAAAGTAGATTTTGTATTAATTTTTCCTTATCTATTAATAACTGGAGGGTGAGCGAGCGTATTTATGAAAGTGATTATAGAGAGATGAAGCGAAAAAGGTCTGTCAAGATCGAAGCAAGTAGAGGTCCATAATAATTGCCTACCCCTGTGGAAATAAGGCGTGATATGTATATCATCATCATCATATCAGACATAGGAAGTCCACTGTTGGACAAAGGCCGAGAGGCTTCATTTAATCATATCTTGGTCCCCCGAAGATTCTCAAAATATATATCATTAAATAGGATCATATTATGTATGTTATCTAATATCATGAATATTTGCGTGTATTTTATTTTTACAGCAAAATATTTTGAATTCTATGTCCAATTATTAAAGTCTATATGTTGGGTACTCAAACTAGTTCTCCGTCACATATCTTACACACACACCTATCTAGCCCACCTCTAAATGTAGTTTAACCACCTTATTTACCTAATGCCGCCAATTAAACCAGTTATAATAATTAGCATATTCGTTAAAGTAGGTACAGTCAACTCGCAATTTAGTCTACTACAAGCTGACTAAAACTGGCATTTGTGTCTTGCCCTTCATAATAAATTTATATCACAATTATTCTTCACCTAAGCGCATTCGTTTTGGAGCTCGGGGTGTCCTTTCTATCTTTTTCTTCTCCATTTTTTTTAAATAGGCTATTTAGTATACCATTGTTGGGCAAAAGCCTCCCGTTCTTGCTACCACGATTCACGATCCATTAGTACCATCAATATTATTTAATGGTACAAATGCGACTTTATCAATTGCAGTAGACAGTAGTACCATGAGATAAAATTCAATGTTACAAGTAAGAACGAACAATTTAAATTATATGGTTATAGTTTTATGTCCTCACCCCTCTGAGAAAAAAAATATCTCACACAAGAATTTTCCAGGGTCGAGTGCTGCCTCAATTTGAAATAAGTTATTTGAAACAGATATCATTTTTACAGATAAATCATTTAAAAAATTGTCTTGACCAAGGCCTAGATTACCTTTCAAACTATTTTATGAAGTACTGTTTACAGTTTAAAGTTATAACGAGAAGCTTTTTTCTACGCACATGTGTAAAAAATTGCCACTTTTAGCTAATGTGGGAAGAAAAGCTTAAATTATTTGAAACAGATATCATTTTTACAGATAAATCATTTAAAAAATTGTCTTGACCAAGGCCTAGATAACCTTTCAAACTATTTTATGAACTATTGTTTACAGTTTAAAGTTATAACGAGAAGCTTTTTTCTACGCACATGTGTAAAAAATTGCCACTTTTAGCTAATGTGGGAAGAAAAGTTTAACGTTCTCACTTTAAACTGTAAACAGTATAGTTTATAAAATAGTTTCAAAGCTTACCTAGGGCTTGATTAGGTAAGACAAAATTTTAATTATTCCAGTTTTCTTTCAAATTATCTATTTCAAATAGGGGCGACACTGGACCCATGAAAATGTATATATCATCTTAGCAATATATAGCAGTACTTAGCAATATATAGCAGTATATAAAAAAATATCCCAAACCGACTATACCTACACACTATTAAATGAGCATAAAAATGCGACGTCAGTAATTGCAGCAAGAAATAACAGCCTGTGCCTACTTAGCTTGCCTTAAATTACCTTTCGATACTTTAAGTTCTACTTACCTACCTAAAATGATTCACCTAAAGGAAAATTTCATCAAATACGTCAGAACAATAATGGCCTAAGGAGAAACCAGGTTCAAATCACAGCCAAGTATAGTGTTTTTGGAGTTGTTTTAAAAGAAGTTTCTAGATAATTCTAAGACTAACTAGAAAAGAAAATACGGGAAAGAAAAGTTACTTAGCAATAGTATTTAATAAAATATCTCAAACCGACTATACACACTATTAAATGAGCATAAAAATGCGACGTCAGTAATTGCAGCAAGAAATAACAGCATGTGCCTACTTAGCTTGCCTTAAATTACCTTTCGATACTTAGGTACTACTAACTTTAAGTATGGCGATATTTATAGAGTACCTATACTTCGAGAATAGGGATGTGGACTGGGTCAAAAATAAATTATTCAGTACGGCTAATAAAATAAGGAGACCTATAAAAAAACAAATAAGGAGGTTAAGAACTTCGCGGAAGAAAGAGACACATGGAAAGCACTCCACCGACAAGAGCCCGACCCTTAAATATAAGAAGAAGAAAATAATAAAATAAAATGTAACAAAATAGTGGCACTTTACTGACTATACTTATTTTTAACAAGATTTAAGATTTATTGATGTAGAAAAAAGGGATAACAAGAGCGTTATTTGGTTCCAAAAAAGTATGACGTGACAGTTGGTTATACCATACAATTCCTATAGAAGAAATTTGTTTTGACGTTTACATAAAAGTTCTGATACCTACTTAACTGTCGTCTGGAGAGTTTGTGCCGTGTGGTTTCCAGCAGAGTTGAATAAAACCATTCCTTCTCGATGATGTCGTATAGATAGAAGGCGGCTTAGGGAATACAAGCTCAACAAAGTTTGTAAACATCAATGAGACCACTCCAACCCGTCTGGCCAGCGAGAAGTCAAGTCCTCTGGCTGCTCTAGCCAAGTATAGCTTAGGTAGTACGATTTTTAAGTTCGAACATGAGCCAAATTTGCCGAGACATGGGATTCGCGAGTTTCCAGTTCGGGCGACTTTCTAGTTATTTATTTTAAGAAAGAGAAAGAAGCCTAAGTTACTTCTTATAATATTAGCTATAAGTTTTATGTTTTTGTAAAAAAAAATTTTTGATGCTACAAACAAACATTTCAATTTTATTTATTCGTATGTATTAAGTATACATGTGTACATTAAAACTTTATGATCATCTTTGTTTTTCATGCTAGTTTAGGAGAAAAGAAAAAAAAAATACCAGCTGCTTCTCTTCCCGCGCAGATCGTAAAAGCCAATCGAGTGGGCGAAAATGTGAATTACGTTAATAGGCAAAGTGGCTAGTAGCAACCCATCAATATTGATTGCTTTTCCATCTTCTCGCCCACCATGATGCTAAAAGTGAGTTTTAAGTCCTGCGGCCCACTCTGTCTGCTTAGAGCAGCAAGATTCAAAATGCTTTGTCGGTCTCGTTAGGGATAAAGACGTAATAGTATGAAACTTTGAAGCTCTCTATCGTATACACACACAAAATCCTTCTAATTTTAAAAATGCGAAAGTGAGTTTGTATATTTGTTTGTTTGTTAACTCTTCACGCCTAAACTACTGAACTGATTTAGATGAAATTTGGTATGGATATAGTTTGAAACTTTCGTTCGTTCGGGGAAGGACGTAGGATACCTTTTATCCCGAAATTCCCACGGGGAGCGAAGCCCGCAGGCACATCTAGTACCTAATAATATAAACAAAATGGATGTCTAATTGTCTACTTACTTTTAGATATACTTAAATTAAACATATACCCAACCTAAAAAACATAAAAAAACTATGATTAAATGAAATATGACTATCAATAAACAAAAAAAAAATTAACTAGTTATAAATAATATCAAATTATATTGAAAATTTTGCCTAAATCGCTGAAATATACCCAATTATAAATGAACTTCTTTATTTGAAAAAAAAAGATATTGGTCATATTTTTTTAAAATTTCGATACAATGGGAGGGTCAAAATTGTTTTAGTACGCTGAAGTAACTAAAGATATCCAATTAAATTAAAAGAAAGCAAAAATGTTTTCTTTTATATGCCAATAAAGTTAATATATTTCAAAAAGTATGTGTAGTACCTTCCTACTTAGGTCTTACGTACTCACTTAGTTTAAGTACTTATATAAAATTTACCTTTAGGAATTAAACTCAATTTTACTTAAAAAAAATTACATTTAAAAAAGTAACCCGCTTAGTTATTGCATTTTGCCAGTATAAATAAACCTTTATTTAAAACAGAGTTACATATTTGTATCGAAGATCAATTTAGCTTACAGCTACTCATTGACAGATGGCGCTTTTTAAAAACCATCAAAATAGCTAGTAATTTTAGTTTTATGTCACAGGAAATATATATTTATAAAAAAAAAAACACTTTTGAGTATATAAATCAAGCTTCAGATGAGTGTGATATCTTGAAGTAATTTATGTAAGATGGTAGAGTGACAATCGACGACGAAAACGACAATCTTTACTCAATTTATAATTTTTAAACATGTAAGTACCTTAGTGAGGATAACTTATAGAATTAATTGAACTTAAATCCATTTCAGGATTTATATTTTTTTTTCATGATAATTATATTTTCTTATAAGAATTTACATTATCTACCATCAATTTCATATTTTATTTAGTAGTACCTGGGCGACCGAGCTTTGCTCGGTTACATCTCAAACATCGAAAATACGCGTTTTCCCAAACATAAGACTAATCTAGATCGATTGTTTACCCCCGAAAACCCCAATATACCAATTTTCAGCAAAATCGTTAGAGCCGTTTTCGAGATCACAGAAATATATAAAAAAATATACAAGAATTGCTCGTTTAAAGGTATAAGATACAGTTAATAAATCTACATACTTTCTGTCTGTTTGTATGACTAACACTTTGATTTTTTCAAACATTTATTGCGACTCAATCTTATTAGAATTTTATATGTAGCTAAAATAGAGATTTTATATGAAAACAATATAACTAGTGCATTTAAATTAGTAAGGTACCTACATCTTAAAAATAAATTCAACAAAAAACTACACTATTTACTTTCATCAAGTCAGTAGATAAACTTATGTAAGTTAAAAATAAATTGTATATGTAAGTAAGTACATTGAAAATGTTATTAAGTTGTTTGATGATTTAACGATTTTAATACATAAGTACTAATACATTTACGTATTACCCATATAAAAACATAAAGTACATGATTAATAACATAATTTAGGTAGGTACTTATGGATAAGTGGTGTTAAATAAAAATATTGCAAAGTTTTATTTGAATTTTATATAGAGTTAGTAGTAGTACAGTAGAGATAAATATTATTTACCTATATTTTGGAAAATAAAGATTTTTAAAATAAGCAGATGTACACGCATCAAATTAAAAAATGCAGGTTTATTTTGTGAAATTTTATAATAACTTTATGAGAATTTTGTAGAGTTACATTTACATTCACATGCGCTTTCAATAATCAATCATAAAGCGAGAATTATAATAATTTTTAAAGCTGTTGATATAAAATATGAGTTTAATAACTAATAAGACTCACCAAATCTAGAAAAGAAATAAGTTTTCCCTATAGGTAGTTAATATTCTTTATCAAAGTTGTTACTTATCATTCAACTGCAAAAGTAGAGTTTTGCAAACTACTACAATCGGAATGTAACGAGAGTTAATCTGAAGAGCGTCTCATCAAGTTCGCGGAACTTTTGAGAAGTCTGTGATGTCGGCAAAAAGTTTGGCGCAAGTTGCGGGCAGCGGCCGCGGGGGCGCGAGATGCGGCGGTAACGAGCGCAATTGGCGAGCGAGCGGAAACGGGGCCAATTAGAAGACGCGAGCGTCGGGCATCAGGCGGATTAGCGTGCAGCGTGGCGTCGGGCGGCGCGCGCGAGGTGTGTCGGCGGCGGACACCTCGCGCGGCGAAAAAACAACGGCGTGCGGCGCCGGCCCCGCCCGCCGCGCGGGCGCGGGGCGGCGGCGCGCCATTGGCCGCGGCGGGAGGGGTGTCGCAGCCGGCGCCGCCGGCGGCCAGTCGTTTGACGCCTGCCGCGCGAGCTGGTGTCGAATCGGGAAAGCTAGTGCCGCCACGAGCCGCCGGCCGGCGCGTTATGGACGTTGCATGAGCGTCTGCTGGAGCCGACGGGACCGCCGGTCGTGGAGCGCGCGCCGTGGGCCCCGGGCGGCGCGGGCATGCGCTTCGAGGGCGCGGAGCGGCGCGATGCCGTCGCGTTTCACCCGCTGCTGGCGCCGCGGCCGAGCGACTTCTCGGTGTCGGCGCTGCTGACGGCCGGCGCGCTGCCGCCGCCGCCGTACCTGCCCGCCGCGCTGGCCGCCGCCGCCGCGCTGTCCGCGCCCTGTCCGCTGCTCAAGCCGCCGCCGCCGCCGTACGCGCCGCTGCCGCCCGACGACGACGGCGTCGTCGACGACCCCAAGGTCACGCTCGAGGGCAAGGACCTCTGGGAGAAGTTCCACAAGCTGGGCACCGAGATGGTGATCACCAAGAGTGGCAGGTCAGTCCGGCGTAGGTGCTGCTTCGGGCTGTGTCGTGCGGGTGACAGTGTTGTGTGTGATACCGGCGTAGGCTAAGGCGGTAAGTGAATGAGGTACACAACGCGGTTTGAGGCAGACAGTAGGCTGACGTCCACATGTATTTGTTTACAATAACAAACTACGGACAACCAAAGCAAAAGTTACTTATGAATCGAAAATACTAATTGCTGATGATGTTTATAGAGTCGAAGAAGGGAGGAAAGTAAAGAGTGAACTTAAACTTATGATGTAGACTAATAAAAAGTTCACCGACGGTTAAGAGACAACGATGTAAAGCTGTAGTTCGGTACTTATATTGTAAACAGTTGAGGTATGTAGAGTCGCAGCAAGTCGATAAATAATAAAAACAATAAATTGCACTTTTCAATACATACCGATAAACCAAGTGGTAAAAGTGAATCAAAGTTAGATATAGTTGTAGTAAAATATGCAGTAAAATAGATAAATACATCAGATAGAGCCATTGCATGTTTACAAATGCGAAAAATTGTGACAAATGAGTAAAGAGTACAGTTGTAACAAGTTTATACAGTTGTAGCAAGTTGACAAGATTAGGAACTAAATGTCGAATGCATAAATGTAAGGTTGGATAAGTTGAGAAGAGTGACAAATTGAATGCAATTCTGAAGAAGAACTTGAAGTAGAATGTTTAACAATTTTGAAGTAGGTCTGTATATCAATGTTAAAATTGTATTAATAATAGGTAATAAATAAAAATAAGTTAGTAAATAACTTATTTTTTTATTTAAATAAGCCCTAGCTTAGTTTATATAGGTGTTTCAACCGTATGAAACTGAATTTCTATTTTCACCCTCAAAAATAGTACCTACTTAATAAAAAAAATGATATACTGTAATAGTGTATGAAATAAAACCAAAAATATCTGTAATTAGGTACACATCGACCTGACCAAACATAAAGTACCAGTAGGCAGTAAGTACCTAAATAGTGGTAAAAGAGGAATAGTATTCCTCTTTTTCTAATTTCTGTTTCTCCCTAATTTCTCACTTGAATTAACAAGGAATTTGAGCAAAGAATATAAACAAAATTGTAGTACAAATATCAGCACTGATTAAGACTTATATTATAAACCTCTTATTTTCTCGTGGGTCGAAAATACTTTTATAGTTTATTTTTTCTAATCAAAATATTAGATTATGTTTTATTTTTAGGTTTAGTTTCTAGTTTAATTGTAACTTTTTTTGTACGTTTATTTCTTTCTTTTTTCTTAATAAACCTCTTTATTTTCATCGTTTCTGTCTGGAATAGTTTCCACGCTGTCGCGGGGTGCGCGACGCTCTAGGCGTATTTTTTCGCCAAAACATTGCACCCGACGGGTCGTGTCGTTGCATAATTACTTGCAAAGTGCGATTTATAATGCAAACTGCATTTTTTATTGAATAAGAAGAGAGAATTATTGAATGTAGGTAAAAAAATCTTGATTTTTCTGTTTATGTTTTGCATACAAACACATAATAAATCATGTCATTGAAAATAAAATGTATAAAATTCGTTGACATGAATGTAATAATTAAAAAAATATAGTTTTTGTGTTTTATATTCATAATGATTAGTTTGAAACTTTTAACTCTATCTCCCACGTTAGGGATAAGGACGTACCTAATATTTAAAAAAAAATAAAAAAATAAAGTTAGTTCATCTTTTTCTTTCTTTCAGTTAGTAACATCGAAATGATGTATAAACAAAACTCTTATGAAATAAAAAAAATCTGATGCTTCTTTTCAGAAAAATAAAAATCTGAACTAGGTTGATGTAATAATATGCAAATATCACTTTCTTTAAAACCAAGATTAAAACCTAAGTGAGTACCTAAGTTTCTTTTTACAAAAAAAAAAAAAACTAAAACTTATTTCAAAATACCTGGTCTGCTCTTGGTGTAATAAAATGCCAAGACCACTTTCTTTTCAAAACTAAAAACCGACTTTATCCCTAAACGACACAACCGATTTCGATACAATTTCTATGGGACATCCTCGCAATACCCTTTCAAACAAAAAAAATCATTTTCCAAAAATTGGTCCAAGCGTCTTTGAATATAGGTGAACATACACAAAAAAAAGTTCGCCACGAATTGATAACCTCCTACTTTTTTGTAAGTCGGTTAAAAAGGATGAAATCAACAAAACTCTTATGAAATAATAAACTGATTTTTCTTTTCAAAGAAATATAAATCAGAACTAAGGTTGGTGTAAGAAATGTAAATAAAACTTTCTTTAAAACAAAGATTTAAAAAAACTAATTGCCTTTTACAATAAAAAAGATACTTAATTCAAAATACCTGTAGTGATAATAATGTACCACCCACACTGATATATTAATATGTATAATAGATAATAAAATTAATTGACGTCTCTACATAAAGTCGACGTAGGTCTATATTTAGAAAACCGATGCCCGTTTGGTGATAAGTTGAGAACCACAGGGCGGATTCTGATGTGGTTTTAACTGTTACTTAGTTGGCTTCTTAAGGAAAGTCTAGATGGGATCTTTACTTCAATAATCGGATGTATTAAGTATACGTTTAAAATCTTCTAGAACAACCAGAAAATCTTAATGGTTTAATATAATTTTGTGAAATAAAAGAAAAATATAATGTTAATAATTCTTATTATCCTTAAGTTAAATAAGAGGTAACCTTTTTTTTATTGGTGATAGATAAGTATATTTTCAAACTGGTTTTACAAGAATAAAGATAGTAAAAAAAATAACATTATTCATTTATACGTACTAACATATAGGACAGCCCTTACGGGTCTGTCAAGTCACAAAGTCAGTCTGATGATAGTAGGTATAAGGTAGAAAAAGGAATCAAAAAATAATGGTCCGTATCTTCTCATACTATTCCTCAAATTTTCACCCATTCCCTTAATCGGCATTTATAAAAAAGGAGCTACATTACATGTTCTTTCTTTTCCCCTAAACTAGCATAGAAGAACATACGTGCTTAAGTACTTAATAATAACCAATAAAGGTAATAAATGTTCCTTACAAAGTTGCAGGACGTCAGTCATTTCGTAAAATACCTAACGTAGTTTATCGCTATTAGGCTATTAGAGTTGTATAATGAAATAGGTATTTTATCTTTGAACGCCATTGAGTTACAGAAGATGGATACGTCAACTTTGGATAATTAAAAAAATATTATTAATAATTTCAATGTTTTATAGGATTTTAATTTTATAATTTAAGTAGGAGTTTTTCAATATAATTAAACTGAAAACTAAATTAAACTAAAAATGTGGTTTAAGTGACATGTTGCCTAGAACACTGACTGCATTCCTTCGCTGAATGGCTATTGTAATTCTCTGTGCGAGATATAAGACAGCCCTCTTGTCACCAACGGCGTTGGTATATATTATTAGTATAACAAATTTTATATATCTACGTTAGTATTTTATTTAATTACCCACTCAAGTGAAAAAAAGAGCAACTACTAAGTATTTTGAAGCAAAAAATATCTTCGACGAATCTTATTTCTAATGTCCCTATACTTAACAGATTTAACAATTTCATTTAACCATAGTAGAATTATTATAGGACATTTAGGCGATTTTTTTATTTTACTCTAAACCCGTTATACTCTTAAAACTTGTAAGCCATGAGTATACATAATGAGTTGAGTATTTCATTTATTCCTGCTCAATTTGTCGGTTCCTGTTGTTTAATTCACTGAGATTGAAATTGTTTACACTGCAACACAGAAAGCCAATAATTACACCATTATTACATTTATGTTGCTATTAAATTTTGTATCAGTGTTAAATTCGTTAGATATGTGATAGATTTACAGGTGATTGGTAATAGCATGTTACCAAGTGACCATAAATTAAAATTGCTAATGAGTCGTATAACAATAGATTTATTTTGTTTAATCCACAACTATCGTAAGTAATTTTTAGTATTTTTTTTTCAAATTATATCTTTGTCATGTTTTATGTCATCACCAATCATCAATATATTTAAGAACTAAGTATGTTCTTGTCGGTGGAGTATTTTCCATGCCTCCCGAATGTTATGTTTAATGTCCACACGATAAATCATCATCATCATCAGGTCTTTTTGTCTACACTGCAGGAGCACGACTCTCTCTGTACTACCAGAGACATACTTGGCCAGAATTTGGCCTACACTCTTTTCGCTGGCCAGACGGGTTGAATAGGTCCTATTGATGTTTATAAGCTTTGTTTAGCTTGTATTCCTAAGTCGCCTTTTACGGCATCCACGGGAGTACTTAGATGGCTCTATTCTACTCTGCTGGAAACCACATTGTACGCGTTATATGATGTATAAAATTGCATTTGCAGAATTAATATATACGAACACAATTGCAGACAACTGACTAGGTTAATCATGGGATAAACACTTAAGTGCATAAAATGTAGGTACATAGAGATCTTTTTTTACAGTTATACTGATATGCTTTATTCATTAAATTAAAAACTAAATTAAAATCTAAATTAAACTCTAAATTAAATTCTAAATTAAACTAAACAGAAAAAATACTCCGCCGACAAGAACATAGTTTTTAAGTAATTTTTTAAATTATTATGTTTTGGTCACAAAACTACTCGGATCTCTGTGAAATCTAATTTATTCGTTAACGTTGTTGAAAACGTTCCTTTAATTGTTGCATTTCAAACCCCAAAAATAAGGGAGGAACTATCGTGAAAACTTGTTTAAAAATACACCTGAATAAAATATTCCTTTTCACAGACACATCTTTCAAAAAACAAATTGATATTATTAGCCGTGTAAAGTCGAGCGTGCCCTTCCAAATTCGGAGGGTAGCACTCGACATCAAACGTGGAGTTTTGGGAAAAAGAAAATTCTGGAAAAGTAAAAGTGGCCGTTTTGTGCGAGGCGCCAGGTGCTTGGGTTCGGATCCTTTGAATGGAAAAAGCTTGCCCTTGAACTTACTTTGTTGGGTGAAAAATGATATTTTGGAAGTTTCATTGTTTATTATTGTTTGGAGAAAAGTGAGATTTTGATTTGGCATGAATAGAGTTGTGGACTGGGTTTAAAATAAATTATTTTGTACAGAAAAGAAAACAAAATGTTACAGAATAAAGTCTGATCTGTGATTTAAGATTTATAAATGCAGAAAATTGTTAGTGTTTTTTAACTCCAAGAAGCGATGATGTCGCAATGTGTTATTTCTTACATATCCCACTCGACATCAAACGTGGAGTTTTGGTGGGAAAAAGAAAATTCTGGAAAAGTAAAAGTGGCCGTTTTGTGCGAGGCGCCAGGTGCTTGGGTTCGGATCCTTTGAATGGAATAAGCTTGCCCTTGAACTTACTTTGTTGGGTGAAAAATGATATTTTGGAAGTTTCATTGTTTATTATTGTTTGGAAAAAAATGAGATTTTGATTTGGCATGAATAGAGTTGTGGACTGGGTTTACATGATTTTGTTCGGATAAGAAAAAAAAACGTTACAGAATAAAGTTTGATCTGTGATTTAAGATTTTTATATGCAGAAAATTGATAGTGTTTTTTAACTCTAAGAAACGATGATGTCGCAATGTGTTATTTCTTACATATCCCATAGAAAATGTTTGATTGATATAACTTTTTAGAAACTAGAAAATTATAGAAATTCACAATAGTTAGTTTATTCTTGTGTGTTTTAGATATTGTTACTTCAATATGCTACTCTTTGCATCACCTTTTGGTGGACTGGTAGAAAAGGCTAGTTGGTTTACATGTATATTGTAATGAAGATAAATAAATAAATACACGGCACGTAAATGCTTACCGTCTTATTATAAACCGCAGACTAACTTTGTTACCAAATTTAAACCATTATCCGACTAAATCAAGTTGTCATCTAGTAATATCCCGCTGTCTCCTCTAAAAACGTAAACTTGATTTGGTCGGATAATGGTTTAAACCTAGTAACAAGGTTAGTTTGCGTTTTATAATAAGACAGTTAATGTTTAGGTAGGCATCATTGTGTACCTAAAGTGAACACTATAAGTAATGTGTTAGTTTATGAAACAACATCAGTAGTACGAAAATACGAAGAAGCAAATGCACAAAAGTTTTTTAAGTGTAATAAATTTTTTATAAAAAGTAAAATAAAGATTTCCTCTCGCGAAGAGCAAGCCGTGGGACACTAGTGAACCAAACTACAGGGTTTGCGTGTCCAAACAAAATTAGCACGGGTTCCCCCTAGGGATGCAGATACAGACACATTTTCTCTTTTCTCCGCTCTCTATAAAAGTAAGAATTCCCGTTTCTTGAAAGTCGATTTACTTTTACGTTTTTACAGCGAATCTATTTACAATTCCATGACTTACTTAACTACTGCAAACAAACGAGTTATTATTAAAATAAAATCTTTATTAAGACAAGCTTTTATTTTGAGACTCTCCTCGAGACGGATCAAACGAGCCCAAACTCGATGGGATGCGTCGTTTCATTACAGAGTTCCTATGCTCATCCTTGAGCTCCATCATCAGATCAGCTCAATGTCATTAAAATATTGCATTGTCACGCAATATACGTATGCATGCTAAATTTCAACTCAATCGGAAACCGGGAAGTGGGTTAAATTCAACTTGCAAGATTTGATTACAGAGAGACAGACAGACAGATGAAAGTAAATAAAAAAAAATAAAAAGAAGAAAAATATTCTTCTTTAAAATATTAATTTTTAGTTAATTTTTAGTTAGAAAGGTACGAATGTAGCATTTAAGAAGACATATCGAGGATTATCTTTATGCTTGGATAGTGTTTTTTATTTTTTATTTCTTGATTGAATTGCTTTACTTAGATCAACATGAAGTTAATGTAAAAATAACAATGAATTAATTTTAACATTTTCTGATATAACTTGATGCATTGCCTGATTATAGGTTTCCCAGTTTACCTAGTAACTTTGCTACCTATGTAAACTGGGTAAATACCTTGTATGTAGCTCTGCCTGGATTGGAAATGTGCCATTTTGTAATAAGTGTGCATGTTATTTGTTCCAACTGAATGTTTATACAGTGCAAGTTTCTTGCCTACAATTTTATTGAAGCAGAAAATTATTCGTATAGTTGACGTTTTGTTTAGACAATGCCAATCATGATTCATAAATTATACTAAGTTGGCGTTTTGTTTATACAGCGTCAATCATCAATGTTATTTGTTGTAACTGGCACGAAACTTGCACTGTGTAAATGGACCTTAAGAATAATATAATGCAGTGTACATGGCCATGTAAAACCACATTTTAAACTGATTTTCATAAAGGGAAGTAAATCGTGGCGATATTTTATTACTTTTATGTACTTATGTTCACCGATTATTCAAAGACGCCTGCACCGATTTGAAACATTCTTTTTAGTTTGAAATAGAGTTTGGGGCCATTGTGTATAAATTTAATGAAAATCTCTTGAATTCAATCCTTTTTAGGGTTCCGTAGCCAAATGGCAAAAACGGAACCCTTATAGATTCGTCATGTCTGTCTGTCTGTCTGTCTGTCTGTCCGTCCGTATGTCACAGCCACTTTTTTCCGAAACTATAAGACCTATACTGTTGAAACTTGGTAAGTAGATGTATTCTGTGAACCGCATTAAGGTTTTGACACAAAAATAGATAAAAAGCAATAAATTTTGGGGGTTCCCCATACTTAGAACTGAAATTAAAAAAAATATTTTTCATCAAACCCATACGTGTGGGATATCTATGGATAGGTCTTCAGAAATGATATTGAGGTTTCTAATATCATTTTATTCTAAACCGAATACTTTGCGCGAGAGACACTTCCAAAGTGGAAAAAAGTGTGTCCCCCCCCCCCGTAACTTCTAAAATAAGAGAATGATAAAACTAAAAAAAATATATGATGTTCATTACCATGAAAACTACCAGCGAAAATTGGTTTGAACCAGATCTAGTAAGAAGTTTTTTTTTAATATGTCATAGACTGCAATTTACCTTTCATTCAATCAACTCAAATATAAAAATTAAAAAAAAATACTACTACGGAACCCTTCATGGGCGAGTCCGACTCGCACTTGGCCGCTTATTGTAGAATTACATCTGTCTCCATTATGTTATAAGTTCCTTTTTATTACTGTGAGCAATAAAGTGTCACATAAATATATAGTTGGGTCAATTTAGGAACTAAGTAAATATACATATACATATACTTACTTAGGTACTAATTATAGGTATTATCATCATCAGGTTTTTTTGTCTCCATTGCAGGAGCACGACCTTCTCTGTGCTACCAGAGCCATACTCGATCAGAGAAGCTAAAAAATTTGGCCTGCACTTTCCTTGCTGATGGCCAGACGGGTTGGAGACGTCTCGTTGATGTTTATAAGCTTTGTTTAGCCCGTATTTCCTAAGTTGCCTTCTACGACATCCACGGGAGGACTTGGAGTGGCCCTATTCGACTCTGCCGGAAACCACACGACATTACATTATAGATACACATAGGTATTATATCCTACATCAATACATAGTACACGTATCTTGGTATGTATATCTTTGATACCTCGAGTTAAAAATATAATATTATTCGAGAATAGTGTCTTTACGTAATACAATTATTCATATAGGCCGTTATTAAACAGGCATATTATTTTAATTTGCAAAGAAGGCAATGTCGTAACAACAAGTCCACTTTGATCAATTTACCTTTAATTTACTTACTACAAGCAAAATATTTTTAAACCTGGCAATGGCGCGATTAGGTAAATGTAAAATTTATTTACCTAGTTGAAGCAAATTTCAAATGTGCATGCATGAAAAACATTTTATAAAAAAAGAAATGATCCATTTTGATTTATAATTTAATGTTTTATAAATTTATATAAACCAGCTTACCACATTATTATTTAGTTTACCGTATTATAAAAATCGACACTACTCTGTTTACAACTAACTAGGTAGTACAGACTTATCAAGAAGTTAAATATTAGAACTTATTTATTATAACAAAACTGGGCGCTATGTCTAGTACCGTCTTTAAAATAATATCATAATGAGTAATAATCAAAATTGTATTCTGATTAACTATCCATACTAATTGTTAGGAGGGCCCTTCCCAGCCCGTCTATCGTCAACGCAAGCATGGTTTGAAATGCTTGTTGCTAGAAAAAAAAGCAAAGCGAAACGAGAGAGATAGTGCCTGAGCGCTCAGTTTGCATTCCATTAAACGAAATTAGATTTTTGGAGGCTTATACTGAATTTGTTTTTCCAATTTTTATTTTTAATTTCGATAGAAACCTAGGTATAGCGCACAAGATTCCTGTTAGTTCAAAACTTTCCAAGAAAGATCTGTTACAACGTCTTAATCACGTAAGAGCGTTTGTATGAAAAGTAAGACGGGTTGGGCGCTCTTAATTGCCCAGGACCTCTTCTCTATGTACAATTCAGTCATTTCAAACAGACAATAAGTAATAATCAAGTAAAATAATCAATAACCTTACCTATTAAAAAAAATAACTTCCACTTATATTACCTTCTATTTGAATTGTTTTTCTTGTTATAAAATAGATTTCTGCAGTAGCTAGGCTTTGATCAGGTTATGAAAATTATAGGCCGTTAAAATAACATAGGTGGAGCAATAAAATTATGCTATTAAAATAATGTGGCATGTTGCTTTGTACGCGAATCAATATGCCCCTTATTTGTATAGTTTCAATAATATTTGATCACTCTTTTTGCCGACGAAAAAAGAAGGTTATTAAAATACAAATGTTTTATATGTAAGTAAGTAGGTATGTGTAACAAGAAGATGCCTGGACCAATTTTGGATAACTTTTTTTATCCAAATCGGTTGTGTAGTTTAGTGTTCAAGTCGGTATTAAGTTTTTGTTTTTTTTAGTAAATAGTCTATTTGTCGAAACCACATAATATTAGATCATTAACTTATCTGCCCAGAATGGTATTATTATATGGACAAATAATCCTTATTTAGGAGCCTCTCCAAATTTGGCCTACGTAAACCGATATATGCTGGAAAGAAAAGATGTCTACATGACGTAAATCTCAATAGTGATAATGAGTCGTCATGTTTCAATTTATTATAGATAATATATTTATTTACCAATTTATGTACACGGAAAATGTATACAGAGAATTCATAAAATAAAAGTAGTACAAAGGCACTACTTATCCCTGTGAGAGGAGATGTTTATTGTTCATTTATACATGTATATTTTTTAAAGATGCAACAAAGTCACGCTTTTTGTCGTTAAAACTTAAAATATTATATAAAATCAAATAATCGTCTTATGCAATGCAACTCCTTCTTACTACTTACGAGTATGTATGTATTTTACTTACTTTAAAGTGCCTGAAAAATTAAATTGCAATAGATGTGTTGCCCGATGGTGATACAAACTACAAGTAACGTATCGAAGTTTTACATGTCACTAAATGAACATATACGCGTAAAACTGTACCGTCATTTCTAAGAACTATTAATTAATAAGCAGGTGTGCATGTATTATTATTTATTTACGTACCTAGTAATTGTATAATGGCTTAATCGAATATAACTGGTTTATTGGTATCGCACTCGCTTACCTCCCACCTCCGATAATGGAATAGGTATTTGTTAGTTTAGTTAATACTTACGATATAATATAAATTAACTTGGTTGCACCATAATGAAGCACATCAAAATAACAACCACTAGAGAAAACAAATATACTTACATATTATTATTTTATTTATACAAATCCATAGAATTATTAGTAACCATACTACGACATGGTATTGATAATATTTTATAACAAATAAATAAAAACATAATCATATATAATAAAAGAAGTTCAGAACCTTTGAAAAATTTAGACCAAAGGTTGTGTTTTTGTCTTGGAATTATTTTATAAAATATAGAGATTTATGAAAACGTTTCAAGGTTCCTATGATAGGGTGATAAATACATAAGTAAAGGACAAAAACAGAGGGCGAATGGGGCTGAAACCGGTTTATCATACACGATCGGACCACCATAGTCCACCTGCCTTAGTTAATCGACTACGTGACTTAAGTTTACACTAACTACTACTACTACTATAGCTACGGTGAGCCACCAACAAAGCGTAGCACTTAACGCTTATGTAGACCTTATTTCTTGCGAAATAAAGCTCTTTTTAAAAGTATCAGTTAAAAATATTAACTAATAAATTAAATATATAGGGACAAATTACACCGATTACCGAACTTTCTTTGGGGCTAGCTCAAACCCCAAAGAAAGTTCGAGACGTTAATATGGGTTACTAACTCAACGATACCGTGGCGTTGTAGTCACCGTGCTAATCCGCCACCTAGAGGCCCAGGGTTCGATCCCGGGCAAGTTGGAAAATTACCTTTTTTAAATTGGGCTGGGTCTTGGATGTTTATCTATCTATATAAGTATTTGTTATAAAATATAGTATCGTTGAGCTAGTATCCCATAACACGAATCTCTTACTCTGGAGTCAGCTCAATCAGTGTAATTCGTCCCTAGATATTTATTTGTAATCCTTTAGTAAAAGTAAACTGATAGACTGGCAAAAAAGAAGAAGAGAAACGAAGATAAAATAGGTGTCTATCTATAACTATCGCATCAATGTCTGTCTGTACGTACGCGCATCACGTAAACTTATTGAACAAATGATGTTTAAGTTTTTGCGCGCATTACTTCACAAAACATAACGATTTAACCGATTTCACAACAAATTGTTTGTGTTAATAATCTAGGGACAACTAAGTATTTTGTTACTTTATTTCTAGCGTAGCAAAAGTTTGGCCATATGAAGTTAATAAAACATTACGATATAAGTGCGTTATGGTGGTTATAACACACGAGGCGGAATTTCAGTCTGAGCCGAAGGTGAGGGCGTAATGTAGCCGAGTGTGTTTAATTAATTATGCACGTATATCCTACGACGATTTTCAACACTTGCGAGGAAAATAACTGTTGCTTTCCCGCCCTTTTTAACCGACTTCCAAAAGAGTCCTATTTTTTATGTATTTCCACCGATTATTCGAAGACGCCAGAAACGATTTAGGCAATCCTTTGTTTGTTTACTTCCGAGGTGGTCCCACAGAAATTTTATCAAAATCGGTTTTGTAGTTTGGGGGTGAAGTTGGTTTTTAGTTTTGAAAAACATTTCACACACGTGTTCTATGAGCTGCTTTATAATAACTTAAACCGGTCAAATTAGATCCACTTTACGTGCAGTTATTTTTTTTATTAATATCAACTTTAGCTTTTTTTAGTATATACTCAATGAAATTGTATCTAACATATGATACCTCCTTTTATATTCTTAAATAAAAATACAAGATACCTTATCTCTCATATAACCTTGACGCTATGACGACTTTAAACAGAATATATATGCAAAGAAGTTGCGCAGAAGTATTTGGCGTATCCAGCAACCGAGTTGTTAACGCTATAGTTTACTAGCGATGTGATGATACGGCAAAAAACATGAAAACGAGTATTTTCGCACTACAAACCCAGTGCAACTGATTATAATTGACGTAATTGTTGCACATAAGCTAACACAGTCTATGCAACGGTCGCTTCCAAGAAACATTTTCATTGCTAATACGAGAATTCCTCTGTTTTTATCGGCGATTTCTGTTGTTTTACATTGTAACTTGGACCTAAGTTACATATTTATCATTTTACACCTTTCCTGTATGTAGTACGTAGGTATGGGTTACGCTTACTATGCTCATTAAATACAAATTGCGTATTTGTGCAGTCACTCACCTTAGAAATGAAGAAACGTCTTCAAGAACAAAATTATTGTAAATTCAAAATAATAGACACCATAGATTTAATAATGAAGTATCTATCAAATATGAAGTCACTGAGAACCAACATCATTATCAGATCTCTTAAGCGCACGCCCATTTCTGTCTAGGTACAAGTGTCAGAAAATCCAAAAATCTTAGCTTTTTTTCCCTAGCGTCCGCCAAGTCCGTACCGTACGAAAAGGAACCTAATTCCTAAACTTCTATAAGCCAGAAAAGTATAAATACCTACCCCAAATAATTTACAAAGTATAATGTAGTTTTTTGAAACACGTCATTTGAAACGTTACAATTTTGGCTTAAGTTTAAAATGCAATGGAACACTTTTAGTCAAACTTCTTTTTAGCCATTCGCTATTCAAACATTTAACAGCGTCGCCTCAAGGCGTCGGGGTGGCCACAAACGCGTGTCGCGGCTGCTTACCTATTCCCCTTGAAACGACACGCCGCAACGGGACGCGAGACAGCCCTACTGCTTTTGAATTTTCGGCCAGTATTTTTTAATACAGAACTTCTTTCTGATGTCAAATTTTAAATTCGTAATACTTGAACTAAAAATATTGCTCGTAAGTACCTAGACCAACTTAATTTTAAAATTAGTGTCAGCGATTAGTTCCATCTGTGTTCATAGATTATTGTAGAATTATAGAACTCTTCGAACACTGGCACAAAAAAGCTATTTTACCATATTTTTACAAATGTGTGACAAAAAGTTGACGAAACAAAAATCTCTTCAGTCAACTTTTTGCACTGACCTCCATATATACAAGTACGCTGGACCTATGATACCCTTAGAAATGACAGCTCTTTATTGTGCCTATTTGAAGCGCCCCCAATGCGTGGGAAGAGAACTAAATCTGACATAACTAATTCGGAAATGACTTTTATCGATGTCATTGTCCCATCTGTCATATTAGTTCCGTTCCCACCCACTGCTACGAATGCCTACGATCAGCGCCAAAATGGCGAAAATCAAATCGCCTCACTATGGCTCGGCTAATCATAGGTCCAGCGTACTTGTATATATGGAGGTCAGTGACTTTTTGTCTTCTATTAAAAAAATAATTTTAATTACATACCTCAACTTCTATTCTTTTCAAATGTGTCTATGAATCCTTTTTATTTAGTTAAGTCCGCTCAGCAAATTTCAGCTTCAGTGGAACATCACCTTTATTAATAAGGCTATAAAAAAGAGTTTCATTGTGGTTTCAATAAAGTTTTTTCTGTTCGAAGAGCTTCGTTATAAGACTGACAGCGGAGTAGTAAATCATACATCCACTGTTAATGTCATGTACATAAATATAATTAGTGATGCTCAAATTAAACTCTTAGCGTCGACAAGGCGTCACGTTAATTGATTTGCGACTCGCGTGCGGCACTAGAATATAAAGCGAACTGTTTTGCAACTAGAAAATAGTTCAGTAAGGCTGATTAATTAATTGGTAAGAAATATCGTGAATCGTGATAGGCTTAGGTAGAGGTTTCTAATTTACTTTGCTTATTAAATATTCTAGCAGCTAGGTAGGTAATAACTAATAAGGTTCTTGTTTGTTTCCTAATTAAATATTGTAATAAGGTTTGCATGTAATTTTTTTGCGGTGGCAGCTTTATAAAGGTTTTGTAAATTTTTAAAAACAGAAATATGGTGTACTTACAAACATATTTTTACCTTGTTTTAATCACTATTAAAACTTGCTGTTTTACCGTTTGGAGTAGAATAGGGCCACTTCAAATCCTCCCGTGGATGTCATAGAAGGCGACTTAGGAAATATATGCTAAACAAAGCTTATAAAACATCGATGAGACCCTCTCCAACCCGTCTCGCAAGCGAGGAGAGTGTAGGCCAAGTCCTTTGGCTGCTCTGGCCAAGTATGGCTGTGGTGGTACAAACAGAGGGTCGCGCTCCTGCAGTGGAGGCAAAAAGGCCTGATGATGATGATAATCACTGTTTGGCAGTTTTATCTCTGCCAGACGCCTTAAAGCAGCTTGGAAAAATCTTACCCATTGTAGCTCACTTAATCATCATCATATATATTATCATAGCCAAAGAAAGTTCACTACTGACGATAGCCTTCCCAAGGATTTCATTGACGGCCTTAAACAAAAGCAAACAACACTCTCAAGACCATGTGTCTCGACCTAACAGTAGCATGCTAACAGACAATTAATTGAATATTACCACACAGACGGACGGACAAGCGCAGATTTCACGCATGGACACTCGTTACGCGTTTCTCGTATCGTTTACAGGCATCCCGTCGCCATTTTACATTTCTATTGCGTGTTCCATGAGATATGCGTGTTCGTTTTTTGAAAAACGGCGGTTAGTTAGGAAATCAAAACTGCTGCATTTAAAACTGACTATTATTATTATCAAATCGTCAATTTTATAATACATAGTTGAGACAGCATTTCAATAAGTACTGATGTAGCATGAGGGTATATGTAAAGAGTACTGTCTTATATTGGGGAGCAGTTTCAAAACTGTTTGCTATATCTGTAAATAACAGTTTTAATTTCCCGTCAGACTGACGCTATAGAGTAACTAATTAGTAATTTATGGCTATAGTAAGCAGGAGTGTGAAATGAATTTAGCAGTTGTTGAAGGACAACTTACTATATGATTATTTTATTTGGCGCTTTTTTCAAAATTTACCCACCGCAGCTATGCTATAGCGCCACCCTAATTTAACGCCTTTTCACGAAAACTTTTGGATACGCAGACGGTTTTCTTTTCCGAATCATGGAGTAAAAAATTTGCATTTTTAAAAGTTCAATGTCTTTTACATATTAAAAGATTTCTGATTAAGTGAAAAGTACATAAATAATTATAGAAAACTCACAATCATAAGCGCCATTATTTGGTAGCTAATTTTAAGATACTTGGTAGGTATTATTAAAATTAAAATACCTTCTAAATAACCACGTGACAGCTGAAGCGTATACGTATCGGCAGATTTTTAGGATCGCGTTACACGCCGCGCCCACAAAATGGCCGACGTTCACGAATACCTAGGATTGTCTCGATATCCTTGTTTCATTCCCGAACAGTCATTTGCTCTTATACGCCGCACCTATAGGTTCTACTTTAAGATTTGGTAAAATATTTGGGCTTAACCTTGCTTCAATACCTTTTTCTTCAGCGTTTCTTCTCAGCAGCGGTAGTTCTGAAACTTCCGAAACACTTGTAAATTTTAGTTTTTTATTGTTTTAGTAAAAAAGATTTTGTTAACATAAATACCTAATTTAATGAATACAAAAACTTGAGAGGTGTCAAGGGACACCCGGATGGAACGAAGTTTGAGAGAGAGAGACAGACAGGGAAACACGCGCACGCCGCACGGCTTACAACTATAGCAATAAGTGACGTTACAACTTTTGGTCTTAATTTTTCCCGTCCAGCCCCTTTCGCAACGCGCGATAAGGAACTTCGTTCCATAAAATATTTGATTGCGTTATGGTTTTGGATTTAGATTTCAGACTGATTTAAGTACTTTCATACTTAATATAATTATGTATATCCATTGAATTTTTTACCGGAAACCATCTGCATTAAAGTCCTGTATATAGCTGTTTCTATTTTAACTTTCTGAATTAGAATTTTATTCAGCTAAAAATAACAAACTACACCGGCAAAATAATAATAATGAAACACTGCCGAGGTGTCACCTTATAACAAGTGAAGGTTGCGTGACAAACGGGTCATGTTACGTGATAATGTACTCTAATTAACACGCTGATAGTGCGAGGGCGATGTGCTGGAAGGAAAATAAACCTCGCTATACTTAGAACATAAATAAGTTTTTGAAAGATTTTTTTTTTGTACAGGATTTCATTGTAAGACCAAAGTAGCTGAGACAAATGAAATAAGTCTAAACTCGATGGATTTGCGTCGTTTTAATACATAGTTCCATCGACCAACTTCCATCTCCGTGATCAGACCCTAGGCAACGTCTGCAATAAATATACTCAATACATATACAATACTCTTCAAGACAAATCAAACGAGTCCTACTCAATGAGGTTATTTTGTTTTATAAGTGAGTTCCGCCGAATATCTCCCGGCTCCACCAGCAGAACAGCTCATTGATTCATAGGCAATATTGTATTGTCATCCGACTTAAACGAGTATACAAAATTTCAGCTAAATTGGTTGTGGATAACTGATTGAAAATTGAATTGCAAGATTTGACCTAAACATTTATGCATCCAAACATCATACATACAAGATTAATCGCAAGTGAAATAAAAGCTTGTAATTTAACGCCAACGTGACAAAAAATGTTTTTTTTTAAGGGCCAATCTCCACTAAAACTGAAAGTACCTGTGTGAACTTTTAGCAATCAATAGGAATATTATTACATGGATACAGATAAAGTTAGACATTTTTTCTTTTAATGTGTCTATAACAATTCCTTTTGTTTTTACAATGTCTGTTTATCGACTCTTAGCCTTGTTAGAGTGTCGCTCTAAAACTTAGTGGGTGTTTTTTTTAGAGGTTTGGTAATTTTATATGAACTCACCTGCTAATTAAAAAGTGATAATTGTGTTGGATGATATAATTGCATAATTGTTATTTATTTGTGCTAGGTAATTTTTTTAATAAGGTGGTGTTAAGGTTAATCTATTTTACTTAAATAATCTATTTTATTCTCCAAAAATAGTCATTGTGTGCATTTATTTACAAACTACCGACAATTGAGCCTGGATCTAATAAAATAAAAATAAACCAGCGTACAAGAAATATTAAAAAATAAATAAAAACCGGCCAAGTGCTAGTTGAACTCTAGTGGGGGGAGAGGGTTCCGTGCAATGCTATAGTCAATTACATATGAAACCCTCACAGAAAGACGCGAGTTAACTGCTACTAGCGCTATCTAGTAGTGTATTAGTAAACTATTTTATTGAGTTTACCACTTCTTTTAGGTTTTCCTGTAATCTACAAGCAATTAATTATATGCTGTATTTTTTTTGGGTTAGGTGTGGTCAGCTTTCGCCTTCTTTCATGAATAAAAAGTTCACCAGATTTGGTCCAAGAGATTCGGTGCAAATTGGCTGTGACAGACGGACGTACAGACAGACAGACGCACGAATGATCCTACAACGGTTTCGTTATTTTTGGTTTTTTTACGGAACCCTAAAAACACCCTCAATCGTTTTACACGCCCAAATTGACAGTTGTAATGCCAAAATTGAAACGTTACCTACAATTAAGAATCACCACTCCGTCTGCCCTCGCGGTTTGGAGGGTCAGGAGTGCTTCGTCTTAATTCGGATTCGAATAAGGGGATTTCGATATAATTAAATTATCAGAAATATATTTCCTTGAACAGTTTCTTTTTTTAAGGCATACTTTTGATTGTCGGCCAGTTTCAAAACTATTCAAAGAGGAATTAATATTTATTTTTATATCAAACAAAAACTTGCACGTAGAATATGTAATTGTATCTCGTATAATAGCTATTACTAATATTATACTTTAATATAACATTGTTGATTTCAAAATTAACAATATGTGACTCAGTTGTGTTTATTTCCATAATACCTAAATGAAATAGAAACATTTCTACAAACTTTACTGGTTTAAAAACATACTTCAGTGAGTTCTGTGCGATTATTCAACTGTTACTTTTTTTTAAATCGTTGCCAAAGATTCTGCCCACGTCTCGGCGGCAGGTCTGTATTGATTGGGGTCTGGGCTCCGTGACGTTTTTACCGATACTTACCACAGGCTGAAGATTTTTGTTTTAATTATTTAAGGTCTCATATAATATACTGAAACTATTTTAAGGGTAAATTCAGTCTATGATACTGAACAACTTTCCCCAAGGAATATATGTCGAAATATGATCAATAATTTTGAGCTTTCCATACAAACTTAGATCAGCTGATCCGTAAACTTGCATGGGAGGTCAAAAATTACTTTTAATATATTGTTACGTGTTCCTCTGGGAACGGATCTAAATTCACCCTTAAAATAATTTAAGTATATTTTGTTAAACCTTATTTAATGTAGGAATTTTATACATACATTATATCACGTCTTTATCCCTAATGGGACAGACAGAGAATTTTGGGTTTTACGGCTCTAAGCAGACCCAATACTCAATACTCAATATATTATTGCAAACCATAAAGTACATAAGTACCCCAGGGTCGCAAGACTAAAAGACCACTTTTGGCGTGATGGTCAGTGAGAAGGTGGAAACAGGAATCTAAATTATTTCGATTCCTCTTGAGTACAGCTTTGACGAAATACTAATTGTACCATATACAACGTGGAAGGTACATACCCGTATTAAATCGAACCACAGGCTATACTAGATCACTATATTACAATGATAATAAAATAACAGCCAAAAAACATAAAATAAATCGACATTCCCATACAAATTGCCCGGGCGGCTGCTTACTTTTGTATAGAAATGCTGATTTTTTAAAGTTTTTGATTGTAACTTCAATTTCATTATCATAGTGGTCTAGAATAGCCCGTGGTTGGATTTATGACGAGTATGTCCCTTCCACGTTGTATAGCTATATACATGCTAAGTTCTCAGACCAACTGGGAATCATATGAGTCATACCTCAAGGTATTTATTTGTGAGCTCGATGCATCAGTGCCAATATTGTCATCTTCAACAACGGCTCAGCAAACAAGCGGAAATGATCCGTAACTTGCACACTACAATGTCCAACCTTCAACCGGTCGATGACATCACTCAATAAAGGATTTAGTTTGGATCTGATCACGCTTTTGAGGATGTGGGAAAGGCAGATATGCTTATTAAAGCGTTTGAACATTTTAAGTGCCTTTTAGAGTTGATTCTTTTGGGCTATTTAAATAAAGTCTATACTGAAACTATTTTAAGAGTGAATTCAGTCCACTGAACTACTTTCTCCAAGGAACAAGTATCGAATTATGAAAAGTAATTTGTGGCCTTCTTACAAGTCGACCGATAAGCTTATCAGAGTTTAAAAATTATTTTTCATAATTCGACATATGTTCCTTGGGGAAAGTTGTTCACACACTATCACGGACTAAATTCACCCTTCAAATAGTTTCAGTATATTTGGTTAGACCTTATATATTTATTTACTTAAGTATGGTTCAGGCCTAAGGGTCCTTGCGACTGATGCGAGAGTTTTGTACAGCAGCACAGAAAGGATAATTCTCTTAAAATTGGTGTTATTTTGTAGATCATAATTATTTATTTATTGTGTATTCTGATATGGGGAAGCGAGAGGCTAATGCAGAGATGGCGAAGGACAGAAAATTATTTAGTGAGTTGACATACAGAGCCGACCCCCAAATAGGGAAAAGCCGAGGAAAGAATGAGACCCTTTGTATCCAACGTCTCTACCGAAATTCAAAGTGGTTGTGACATCGTACCAGAAGTGCTATTTTTGAAACGCGGAGTCACCTAAACGAATGGTTTTTCCATACAAAAAATCGTTCGTTCAGGGACTCCGCATTTGAAAAATAGCACCTCAGGACCGAAAATACGGCGGTGGCCCTTATTGTGACCAGGAAGAAGTATCTATTTTTAATATTTAATAAAAAATATATTTTCTTTTGTAAAAATTTACAGATAATAAAATATAGGAATCTACTGCTAGTACCTAGTAAAACTTAGATGAAACTGCACACCACACCCTAGTCACAGAATATATTTCTAGTCCCACGCTTGCACGGGAAGTGCGAAATGTGGATACGTTTTCGAGACCTATTTAAAATATAAAATCAAAAGCGTTGGTTTTTATTTTTCCCATAGTGTGCACGTAAATTATAAACTAAAATAAATAAAACGTCTAAAATATTTTCTAAAAATGTGATATAACATTTTTCTAATTTAATGTAGCTATTTTTCTATTCTCTTCAAAATTATTAAAAAGTAAAATTTTATGAACATAAGAAATATTCGTGCTACTGCATTCTTTTTAAGCGCGTCCTTAATATATCAAAAGCTCAGTAACAAACATAAAGTTCATCAAAAAACGTAGGCGTCAATCAAAATTCTTGAAATCGCCGCGTGTACTGGTTCGCTAACAAGTGGCTCTGCTGGCGCCTTGCTTTGTTATAAATTACTCCACATAATTAAAATTGTCAGGCATTCCTTGAATTTATTTTTAGAGTAAACTCACCAAAAAACGACATTAGTAGTCAATCAAAATTCTTTAGCTCTAAATTACCGAGGAGGACGAACTGTGCGTGTGCAGTCAATTCCATCTTTTCTAATAATAGAAATTTAGGTTTTAGGTCAAGATTTGTATGTACATATATCTAATAAAATAAGTATATGAAAGAACAGATAAATTAACTTTTCGTTTTTGTTATTTAACGTTTACTACAGTAATGTAAATCTCCCATTTTTGTGACCCGATTAGACTGGTACTTTTACTTATTTATTTTTATTAATGTAATTAATTCTTTTTTTACTTTTACTCGTTAAAGTTCGAATCGACACGTATGTTTACCGATATTCGAAAATGCCTGAACCATTTTGTAAAGTTATTTTTTTGTTTAAAAGGGTTTAAAAGCCTGGTGGTCCTATACAAATTTAATCAAAATCGGTTATGTAGTTTGGTCTTGAACTCAGTTTACAGTTTTGAAAAAATATTGTTTTCCATATGTTACTGCCAGTAGCAGACCTAAATTACCGTATCCACGCCAAGCCGCGCACGGCGCGACGTCAGTCCCGTTGACGCCGCCTATAACTCAGCATGCCCTTAAACATTGATTGACGAGGGACCCTCTTTTTACGAGAGCTTTAATTAGTGGCCGACTGTACCCATAAAACGGATGAACCCTGATCACTAAGATTTCTTTATTCGCAAGATTTTGCGATAACTGATAATAGATGGAGTTGGAGTTGTATAAATTACCTTTGCTAATTGTTTATTGTATTGCTTTTGATTTTTAATTGGGTTTATCGATTATTGACGAAATGTCGATTGAATTTATATTAAAAGTAAATGGCGATTCCACCATTGATGGATGTCTTGGCAAAGATATCCTAGATCGAAACTTTTTTTCGGTGTTTAATATTTGTCCTTCGCATATTGAGCACCTGAGATCGCTGTGTGATAGGTACACAAGAAGTGTTACTAGTGCTTCTGCGAGCTCTTGATATACTAGCAAGTCTGTCTTTGCACAGCTTAAAGCAAAATAGGTGCTTACCGCACAACTGAAAAACCCCTTTTTTGAAAATAAATTCACAAGATTTTTCCATGAGCAAAGCTGAAACGGAGACGCTTCGTGCTCGCACGGTCAACTAAAACCTTTTGAAATATTTTTTAATATACAATTTTGTCGATAAAATTGTAATTAGAAATATTGAAAATTGATGAATGTTTAATGTTTTTACTAACCTCGTTGTAAATTTTAATTTGCACTTGAAAGGACTTCAAAAATCTTTTACCGTTAACCGTGAATTTAAACTTCGTGAAAATGGTCTCAGTACCAAATCTTTTTGCTAAAAAGTGTAGGTCATGTCAAATTCAGTAGTTGCTACAGCTGGCTAATGGTGTGGTCTGTGTACCTACATTATACCTACTTACAACCAGCAGGTAAATTCATGCAAACGAAGTCATGGACAATGGACATAGCATTAGCTAGCACAAGACGTAACCGTTGACCCACGCTCATAATTTAACTTTAAAATCATCCGCTATCAACAGTTTTACGTTATCTCACGACCTAAGGTCGCCCACAGACTCCTTTCATAAGGATGCGGCTAAAGAATCATTGTATCTGATAAAAGCCACTTAAAAAGCTGTAAACCTTTATGATTTATGGTCCAGATAAGTTGTTTTTGAGTTATTGACGCTTATTCGTTTGACACAAGCTTATTGTATTTTTACGACCGCTGGCGCTTGGTTTATTAATTTCTTGATATAATTTATCTGTTGCTTTATCTCGTGGAATATTTAGTCGTATCTGTGTGCCGACTGGCGTTTTGTGTAAGTGGCCTACACTCGTGTCAGATCTTTCAAGCTGCCTAGAGGGGTCTAACCATAGACCTCGATTTTTTTACGTCTAACCACAGATCTGATAACTGTCGTACAATGATGACAGTTGGGATCAAAAGCTTAACGTGCCTTCCGAAGCCCAGAGAAGTTCCCGAAAATAAAGTTGTATAAAATTATAAAATACTAGCTGAGCCCGTGGGCTTCGTTCCCGTGGGAATTTCGGGATAAAACTATCCTATGTCCTTCCTTGGGTATCAAACTATATCCGTATCAAATTTCATCCCAATAGATTTAGTGGTAACAAACAAACAAACAAATATACAAACTCACTTTCGCATTTATAATATTATTAGGATTTTGCAAAGATATAAAGAAGCTTGTATTAACTCAGCATAAAGCGGACAGTTCGAGTACGTAATCTTACGTGACGTGGATACTGAGTAGTATGTATAACTGCCTAAGGCCATAAGATCAGAGGTAACTGCAAGATTTTCCATATAACTATATAAGTATATATACTTTTCCAAAGAAGAGATAGTTTCATAATTGTTCATTATATTTGATCATATTTAATACTAATCATGCCAATTTTGGAAAAAAAAATGTTAAAAAAACCTGCAAATAAAAAATGTATGTACTTATAAAAGAACTTGAATAAATTGAGAATAACGACATTTACAAGGCACATGACATGACACATTTGAAATCATTTCACCCTGTCATATTCATTGCATGAATTTAGATAAGTACTTGTATTCAATTGATTTGCCTTTTCTTTTTATGTCGTTCAACTTGCAATTAATCACAGTTCATCAAAATAAACAAGGCTGTGATAAATGCAATCCACTTAGAATATGATATATGCAGAATTTTTTATCAGATTTTTTTTAATAGCCTATATATAGTGTCCCATTGTTGGGCAAAGGCCTCCCCTTCTTGCTTCCACGATTCACGATCCAAGGCAGCTTGCTGCTTTATCAGATCATCATACAAAATATTTGTAAGATTATTAAATAAAAAAATAAATAATAAAACTATATCAAAATCTTACTAAGCATTTTCTTATCCACATATAGTGAACTAGGTACTATGGCTATAGACCAGGTAGTTATGTCGGCTGAAGTAACTCACATAATATTCTTCTTCTTCTTCGTCGTGTCGGTGACTGAATATTCCAAATCAAATTATTCCCGACCAGTAGGAGGCCACAGCAACAGCATTGTCTGTGCACTGCATCAAGTCGGCCATTGAACATAATATTAATCGAACTTCACTTGGTAAGTTCGTTTGATGACATATAAATATTAATTCAAAAAATAAGTATTGTACATCTATGTCCCTTTACCTACCTACCTACTATAACGGCCACATAGGGTTATATCTATTGCTGTTATTTTGCTCAACGCCTTCATTGCTCGAATGCCACATGTTGACATATTTTATGTCAATTTAAAAAAAATGGTTATTTGTCCTTTTAGTAATAAGTATTTCAGTTTTTGACTCACGTGTACGCTTTGGGAAACTGTCAGTGCACGGGGTAATTTTATTAATAATAATAATAAAGAATAATATCATAGGTATGATTGTCTGGTCTAGTTACCTGCAAAATTAGGTTAAATTTAAAATTACAGGTTCTCGGAAATAATTTGACTGTAGCCAAAAAGAGATACACATCGTTTTAAAAAAAATCTAGATATGATATATCGGAAGTCTGTTACCTTCACAGCTGGACGTGAATCATTTGGAAAAATTAAAACTAAAAGTTTTCCTACTTTTTAGCCTGCTTTAAGCTAACATTATCAAGCCCCTATCCAATCAATAAAAACATAACACATACTAATAAATATTCACATTACTTTGTAAAGATAAGCTGCTTAATGCAACGTGTTCCACATTTTGAAAGCAATAAGATTATTTTTACATCCCTAAGCACTGTGGATATCTATGTAGTGTCCCTAGGGAAATCCATCGGGATAAATAAGATATCGCATCACAGCCCGAGCAACATTCTCGTTATCGGAAGGGAATTATTGCATTTTTATAGCTTACTTTAAAATACAACATTTTTAATAGACCAAGTTATAAGAAGTTTATTGCACTTGCATCATTGCGATAAATGGCAGAGCATTTGGATGACATACTATACTTATAATTAGTATAATATATATTTACTTATATTAATGTTTTATTAGACACACCTCCTGGAAACTATGCATTAAGTCAAACTGAGGGCTAACACATGAAATTTAATAAAGTTAATAAACTTTATATAAATTCAAGCTTCTACACACTGACTTCTATCTCAATGCACATCGTTCATAGTCATGAATTGTAACCAACGACCTTCTGTATATATGTCAGTGTGATTCCCACAAACCATGACCTGTTTATCCCATCCATCACCAGACAAGTCGTCTCTCAGAACTAATAACAATTGCAAATCAGACGAGGAAGAGCCGTCAAATTCTGCAGGCGTACAGGCCGTTTGTTACCGATTAGACGTTGTCCGAAATAGTGTGGATTTAAGAGGCGACGGCGGAACACTGAGCAGGCGTGATGAGAATGACAGAACAATCGCGCCGAAGGATCCCGGATATGAGTTGATTAAAAAGAATGTAAGAACTTAAGGAAAAAACCACGTAGAAGGTAAAACTATGACAATGACATAAATATAGAACTCACAATACTAGTGGAGCTAGCTATTGTGTAATCAGGATTAAAAAAAAACAGAATAAATTAAGTGCCACAAAAGAAAAAGACAGCAATTAACATCAGTAGTATGTAAAAATGTGACAGGGTTTATGCATCTGGTCACATTCACAAAAATCTCAAAAAGCATTGAATTGAGTCTACAGTGTCGTAAAAATAAATAAAGTCTGGTTTACACATTGATAAGTGAGCATGTGAACAGGCACTGACAAGTGACAAGTGCAATAGATATCACTTGTCACTTGTCAATGTGTATACCTGGCTTTACTTATCACAGTGGTTATAATGGCAAAATAAAAAATCAAAACAAAGTACCCCAAGGACTAATAGTTATACAAGACTTTATAAGTTGTGCAACGAGCAAACAATTATTGATTTACTCCAAACCTCTAAACATAATTTTGTAAATCTTCGAACATTGGGATGTTATGGTATGGCTACTTATTTTGAAGAAAAATACACGAGTTTTCTTAATCATTTGTTGGCAAGTTCCTCGTTAAAAATAAGGTGAGAACTTTCGAAATCTTTGAAGAAGTTGCCTATCCAAATTTCTCATTGCATCACTGTCACAACAACAACAAAAAGCTTGACTTTGAATAAGTTAGGCGGGTAAAAGTTTAGTATTTCAATGTTTGTTGCGTAAAATTTAAATAGTAAAAACATCAGTTTTATAATATCTTAATATTTTTTGTTTACTTAATTTTGTTAATAACGTGTTTAGTTCCATCCTTTTTAAACAAAACACTCCCTTTTTTACTTGCAACGTCCGTTTAAATCGATGTGACATTTACATGTAAATAAGGTGCCTGTTTTAACGCCATTTTTTACCCAATTGCTAGTTTCAGATTTAGCTGAAACTTACAATAAAATGTTATTATACCTACTCCAACATCTTCTGTCAAACAAATCATTCCGATTGCGTGCAACAACAACACAACTAAACGATCGCCACCAATAAACTGCCAATTCTACTCGAAGCCAATTACACTGAACACTTATTACTTCGATTGTATTCTTTATTGAACTATATGGTATATTAGTGTTGAATAAAAACTTGTTTTTATTACAAGAGAATACAACCAGATACATGTTTCATTTATATACATTTTAATTTTATTACCATTGCGGCCAGCAAGCAAGATGTTCAATGCATTCTTTATTCTAATGACCTCAACAATAGTTAAACAATATTATTTTTCATTTTATAAATAACATCTTAATTATTATATAATATAGCATTAGATCATAATATTTTTCAATCAAAGTTAAATTTAATAATAAATTGCAATAATGTTGTTCTTGTGTGATCAAATTGTACTAGTATGATCTTTTTCATTTTTGTTTACTTACGGTTAATGATTTTTTTTTATTAAGTAGGTGGCTCAGCTCATTTAGCTGGCTCAGACACCGCAGTTTAATAAAATCAAAGATTATGACAAACAATTTATCGCCAGGTTTGTTGCTCGCGTATACTTTGTGATTCGTGACCACTTAGTTCGTGGTAGATAATTTAACTGAAGTTTATCAACTAATTAAAAGCATGATACCCTTCATCAAGATTTAAATAACAAATGAACGTAAACGATGCAGTGTTGAATTCAAACAAAAGGGTAACTATTTGCATAATTTCCTTTCAGAAAGATAGGGAAATTAGACTACTTATAGCATAAACTAAACGTTAAACAGGTCAATTAAAAAACTTAACATACAAAGGATCATAAAATAACAGCTTGTAAAGCTATCAATAACAGCTAGTCGATATCGACACTTTTATAGTCAATTTGTTATTCTTTATAGTATGTGTCGATGCGATAATCTTGCTAATTTTCGCTATAATACCTTTTGCCGCGTCGGCCGGGCATGACGCGAATGGTTTATTAGGTTTTTGTTGTAATTCTCACGCAGTACTTAGTCTATCAGTATTCATAGCACCGAAACATCTCGAGCCATACGTGGAATGGCCTCAGACAAATTTCGAGAAACGGAACCGGGGGTTTTCAACCAAATTAGTCGTCTCAAGGATCCGCGATGCAAGGTAAATGAGTCTTTTGCATACTGTGATGTCATTGTTGATATATTTTTGAAAATGATAATTAAGTTTTGGTCTGGCCTGAATGACTTTCTTACTCATTTTACTTTTGGTTTATAAATTAAAGTTACTCGAGTGATACTTGCTACATTAAAAGAGACGATGAAGTCAGCGTCTCTTATTATGCCTCATATTAGGCAATATGCACACATTTTCAGACAGTATTTAAAAAAATTAAAACAATTTATGATTACAGCAGATATAACTCAATTTCATTGATTTAGGACAGTAGTTAATTTATTGATAAGGACTGTCGCCAGCTGTGGGAAGTTTAAAGCTGAAAATGATAATGCACCTCATTGCAGCCGCAGAGAGACGACAGCTAGATATAGGCCGTCTAAGGTTTTCTAAAACCATGGATTGAAACAGACCTGCATCCAACGCACTCTCGTATAGGTACCAAAATATCAACAACAACAACTAAACGATGCACAGGTAGAAGATTTTATTAGCTTTATACTTATGTAGTACCACAGGTGATAAACGTAATACTAAATCTACAAAAGTCCAAATAAAATTTATGAATAGTTTTGAGCACTAGAGTGAATTAACGTAAGTAGACTTATAGTGATTTACTATCTGAGAATGCTATTATCTTATCAGTATACACTTTTTCAGACTAAAATCATTTGTATTGTAAGTACCATTAGTTAGGTTTTAGTGAAACAAGAAATGCATTTATTATCTTTTTTATTTTGCAAAATTAAATTCAACTTTTATAAGATATCGTATTACCTCTGTATTTTTTCTCTTCTATGTCGGTCTGAGAGGAAAAAAAACTTAGAATATACCAGCTGCTTCTCTTCCCGCGCAGACCGTAGAAGCGGATCGAGGGACTAGGCGAAAATATGAAACATGTTTTATGTTGTTATGTAGGCGATGCGGTTAGCAACCCATCACTACATTGATTACTTTTCCATCTTGCCTACCATGACGCTAAAAGTGGCTTTTAAATGTTGCAGCCTTTGGCTCAGTCTGCTTAGAGCCCAAGATACAAAATGGTCTGGCTGCCCCTTTAGGGATACAGACGTGAAATTACGTTTGTATGTATTTTAAAGAAATTTGAATGATCGTCCTCAGCACGTTTTATTAAACGCTATTATAGATAAAAAAAATAAAGACTTATCTTATACCTTTAAACGACCGCCTTGTTTTTAGCTCAGCGGTTAAGGATACCGACCGCTAGAAAGAGTGTTACGGGTTTGAATCCCACTCGGTGACTTACTTTTGTTTTTTTTTATGTTTAAGTTTATATATAATTTTTTATTTTGCATTGTTTTTAGACAAGTTTAAAAAAAATTGTTAATGTTTGAGATGTAACCGAGCAAAGCTCGGTCGCCCAGGTACTTCTATTAATAAAGGAATAAGGTAATAGGTACAAAATATTGAAAAGATATTAATAAAACTGTTACATTGATTAATGTTTACGACCTACCAAAGCTTCTTCAAAATTCATATCGGCAATACATCTAAACCAATACTTTGCCATAGAAACATTTAATAAGCGCGCGGTATGTTTAGGGTCAATTTTGAGGAGTCGCCATTCCGCGAGCGCACAAAAACTGGCCTCCTGTAACTCATAAGTTTGTGTCGCGACGCATTCTTGTCCTCTTCGATGTCTACAGGGCGATATCGAACGGTCTCAATAAACTGACTGATTTAACCGCAAAGTTGACTACTACTTTCTTCCATCATATGCGGCCGGGACAATACAAAAATATATTTGATATTTATTAGTAGGTAATGTACCTAAACCTTTTTTCTGTGTGAACTATAAACATATTAAGTAATTTTTGATAAATTATTTTCTTTCTTTGTTTAATTTAGATTTTTATTTAGCTTTTAACTTATTGATTTAGTTTTTAGTTTAATTTTCATTTATTATTTTTTTGATTAATATTAAAGAATTTTCGAAATTCTTGCTTTTTGATAATATTTTGTCATTTAATTTTGCTGAATTCTTTTCTCCGTATGCTTGTCAAGCAAAAGGACCTATAAAGCTAGCATTTCTTTTGTTCTCTCTTATCAATAAGGTATTTTGTTCCAACCCTATTAAGTCTCTAACTACGGTTGCTTCAAAATTTTTATGACGTTGCAAATTTAAATACATCCTTGAAGAACATTTTCTTCGACATAGATGGTCGCAAATTCATCATTTGTCAGTTTATTGTCGTGAGAACTTAGTTTTCAATAGAACTTCTAATCAAAGTGGGTAATTAAAGTAGGTAAATATTAATTTTATTACATCTAGTCACACAAGATCTTCTAGTTACCTCGTCATTTTTGTTGACTACTCTGCTAATATATCAGTGAAAAAGAAAATTTTGTAAGAATACTTTTTAACTTTCTTTATTGTAATAAAATTTGAAGTCAAAGGAAAAATTCGGTCAGACATGACGAAAGAAGCTCGATAAATAACCTCCGTAATAAGAAAAGAATTCGAATCGGGACATCCTGTGCTCAGCCCAGTGGCGCCGTCCCGAAATTCCCTAGCGATGCCGCGATATGGACCCTACATGTATTATGTATAACAAATGGGCAACATGAAAAATAAAAGAAGCCAGCCCGAATACTGGGCTACTCCACGTGGATACATTCCCGGCATTTCGTCGTACCGAGCATATGCCGCCATTTTTATTTTTGGCGCGCGACGCTGCGTTCGCGACCTAGGAATTTTTGAATGTAAATTAGGAGTTTCTGCTATGAAATGGTTTGTTGATGATGGAATCATCTACAAGTTGCTGGTCCGAAAGCGTTTATGTTGTAAATTTAGAAGCTTGGCACTGGTCGGTGTCATTTTATAGAAAGAAACCCACGCAATGACGATTTTTTTTAGCAGAAACACGTAATGGAGTGCATGGTTTGACATTGATACCTAGTTATTGCCATAGAAGGTTTATTCAGATAATTAGCTTTAAGTATGAGAAAAAGTAACATTAACGTTAAATCTCACTTTAAGGAAAATCAGAATATCTTGTTATTACTTTAGTAAACCAAATTTTGTTGAAACGCTACAAGTGTTCTTCACACATTTTCTTTTTATTTCGTTTTCTTTGGTATATTTTTGTTGTTGCAATAAACAAAACTTTACAATTAAAAATAAAATATGGAACTTATATTATATTACATATAAAATAGAAATATTACAATAAAAAAAAGAAAAATAAAGTTTATGGTAAATCTCTATTAAGACTGTTTAGTTGTGCGCCGTTTTAATTTGACTCCAAAATTACCATAACGTAATATTTTACCATTAACCTCCGTAACCCTCAATCAGCTGTCGATCAGGCAACAAAAATGCTGTACGTCAGGCACTCCCACCCACCCACGCAGAATTTTGTCAAACTAGTTCATCTCTCGACTTCGAGTTATAATTTGCTTCCAATACTTAAAATACAAGATGTCCAATTTTTTTTTTAATTTTCTTCAATTGTCATTAGAAAAAATTCTAACAAAAAATTGGCTTTCAATTTGTTTTGTAAAAAATTATTGATTTTATTTAAGAATAATTATAGGTACTATCTGTGGTACTATAGAAAGGTATATCAGGCGAACCAGTTTCTTCATCTCATTTGCATTAAAACTATGCAATAATATAACAATAAACTCCCAATGGAAATGTAAGAATAAGTCCTTTGATCTATTGCTTTAAGAAAACATAGGTATGCTTTGCAAATTTTAACAAGTTACTTAAAATCTAAGAAAAATTTAGCTCTTCAATTGCTCAGATTTGTATTAAGTATTTTATTATATGAAGTAAAAATGTATTAAATCGGTGAGCAGAGGCTCTATAAATAAAAAAAAGTCCATATTAAGGTTTAAAAAAAGCATTAACAGAAACTTTAAATTTTAGAAATTAATGTTTCTTTGTTGGTAATTATCAGCAAAAACAAGTTAACACGAAGCAACGCGTCCAGATCCACTCAAAAACAAGTCAAACAATGTTTTCTCACGCTTCCCCACGTCTTATCACGTCCACATCAGCGTCTCTGAATTTGTATCGCCTTGATTTGCTTTATTAGCTTTGTAATTAAACGTATTTGTGTAATTGGCCTGAACTAGATCACTCGTAACATTCACTTATCTACGTGAGGGGCATACGTCTTTGAAGAGCCCGTGATCGACTTTCGCTTTGAATTTGTTACAAGACGGATGTTTTAAGCTCTTTAGTAGTCAAATATTGTCCAAATCCAGTAAATTACGGTAAAACGTGAGTCGAAAATTTAAATAATTATAGGCGATATTAGATTTGATTGTAATTTATTGCTTCAATAACAGTACAGATACGTACTCAAGTATTTTTAATCGATGCAAGGTCATGAAGTCATATACACTAAGACGCGTGTTAGTGTATATGACCTAGAGACGCGTCTCTATCCTTAAGGGCTCTTACAGACAAGCGACACAGGTCGGCGACCGTCAGGTGTCGCGCTCTGTCTGTAAGAGCGCTAATGAAGCAGGCAGAGCATTTTAGGTTAGCCGCAAGCAGACAGAGCGAGCCTTTTCTAGCGTGATGATGACAAAAAAAGGAACTAAAATAGGTTGCTAGCCGCATTGCCTACCTTTTAATAGTGCGGGAAGTAGTGTCACCCAATGCATGGAAGGTGCAAATTTTGGTATCGGAAGAATTCACTTGGCACAGATGTAATATAAGTAAAGTTAAGCTTATTTACCCCGGTAGCCATCCCTCACTCCCTGGGGGGTGGGCAAGGGGGGGTTACATTCGAAGTAATACGCCGCCGCGCTTCAGAAAAAAATCATATCAGCTTCTATTTACCTAACACCTCAAGTGTGGTATCATTTTCTGAAAAATCTGACATGAGGAATTCATTTTTGAGTACAATTTTACATTTAATGTAAAGATTCGTAGTAAAAAAGGGAAAGATTTGCACCTTCCGCGATCGGTGTTAACGATTTGCGTAGGAAAAGAAACAGCTGGTACATTCTAAGTTTTTTCTTTACTACCAAGAAGAATAATAAAATGTCTTAATGAAGTGTTAATAATATGTATGTCGTTAATAGTGCATTGCATAGATATAATTTATTTTGGTCAGTTATTGTGCAAAGTTTTCAAGCTATAGGTAAATAAACTAAAAATAAGTAAACTTTGACATTTTAAAGTCTTGAAAACTTTGCGGTTAGCTTTATATAGGTACTTAGGTATGTAAGTAAGATTGGTTATAGAAAAACTTCAAAGACTTTTTACCTTGAAATATCTATAGATAATTCCTATAATAACCTCTTTAGAGGTTGTGATACAATAAAAATTATAAGTTTCCGCTGATTTAGTTTCGTATATTAGAGATTTTTCCGTATCCAAGATAATTCATCTCCAAATTCCATGCGTTCAAGCGACGTGGTTTGCGCGCCTGAGCAACATTTGAATAATTATTCATCCCTTATCGCGGGATCTATTTTCAAAAACCGTCCGGCGCGGGGGCAGCCTCCTGTGTCCGACATGACAGCGACAAGATGTTTCTGTCGACTTTTTGTCGCGCGTTAATCGACACTCGCAGTGACAAACCACAACCCGCGATTCAAGACGTTTTTTATTAAATTATAATCTGGGCTGAGACAAACATTACGTAAAGACATTTCCATTTACATAACTATATTAAATATATTTTTTTACATCGATATTACCATATGCCATTTTTTTTAAGCAGGTTTTCGGACTACTCGAAGCTAAGAGGCTGGTTTTTAACCACCGAAAAAAGAGGGGTGTTATAAGGGGGACGCTAATGTCTCTGTTGGTCTGTCTGTCTCTCTGTGGCATCATCGTAGCGCTCATCGATTTCAATGCGGCTTTTTTTTACGTAGAAGCAAGTTTCCTTGGGGTGGTGAAAATCGGTGGTTTAAAATATATTCGGTTTTTGCTTGAATGTCGAGGTTTTTGTAGTTTGCCTGTCGAGTAACAGAATATGCAGATAAACTTGTTAGTATGGACGACGATGGGTCAATTTGAGACTGGTTATAGAGGAAGGCTAAAGGAATATCTTACTATCGTACACTGTGGCATCAGACATAGAATCATAGCGGTTAAATTTCCTCAATCGGCTTATCTATACGATCTGTTACCAAAACCTGTCACCAGACTATTAGTTCTCATACTAATTCATTAAAGAGCATTTATTAAGGGAATGAATAGCCTATCGTGGTATATCGTACACGTTGGCATCAGACATACAATGGTAGCGGCCACCCCGAGGTGGCGCCGAGCTAAGAGCGGTTACATCACGTCGCGCTTATCTCCATCTACTACAGAAAGCCGAGGAGTCGACTTTCGTTTCACGCAAAAAAGAAATACAACGTGGAAGGGACATACCTATTTTAGATCCAAGGGCTATACTAGATCAGTATAGCATAAGGACATTTATATAACAGTCACGAACAAAAAAAAAAACGAAATTCCCATACAAATTGCCCGGGCGGCTGCGTGCACAGTTTAGTATGGAAATAGCAAAATTATTTTTTGTTCTTTACTGTTATTTTAATTCCATTATACTATAGTAAACTAGTATAGCCCGTGGTTCAATTTACTACGGTAGTATCTTCCACGTTGTATACTGATAACATTATTAGGTATTTTTATTTACTAACGGCAATCTTAGATACTTTTTATTGTTTGGTATTTGTATTTGGTAATAGCAACTTTATTTATCATCATTCTCTTGGATTTTAAAAAAATGTAATTATGTTTTAAAACGAATAACCGACTTCAACACCAAAGTACACAACCGATTTTGATCCCTTTCAAATCTTTTCCAAATTGATCCAAGCGTCTTGGTGTAATCGGGAAACATACATATATGTAAAGACAATCTCCTTGTTTTTGTAGTCGGATAAAATTGCCCCGAATTATGAATCTTCGTTGTGGTTTCAATTCCAATAAATTGTTTCTTAATTCTTGTAAATAAAAATTGACAATATAAAGAGCAACTCCATGGCTTTTGCTGCCGATTAGCCCGCGCTACCGTCGACAGGCCACGGTCTTCGATAAGGCAAACGAGATGACACCGCTTTTGTTGATCGTTATTTATAGCTTTTTTATTCCGAACTCTTACTAAAGACAAAGCCGACTTTGTCTAAATCACATTAGGCATAAACCGGCGGTGTTCTTTCATTTTTTAATGATTCGCTTTGTCTCCTTTCTTAACTTTGGGTGCGTGGGAGTTGAGCAATATCCTACTAAAATTAGACTGAAATTGCAAAAGTTGGTTTGATTTATGCGCGGATGTTTGTTACCTTTCACTCCAAAACGGCTGATCAGATTTGAGAAAAATAAATGTAGACGACTTATTACCTGGATTAATACAGAGGATTTTGGTTTTTGTGGAATTGTAAATTAAATTAACCCTTTGAGCAAGCGCAAAAGTATGAAAATAAATTAAAACTGGCTGATTTATAAACTTTGGTATATTTAATTTTATTTCAAAAACTTATGTAATGAATTCTCCTTATTTTATTTTAATTTTTCTGATAACACTTCATCGTTGAATAAATTAATATTAAATGCATGTGGTTAAATAAAAATATTGTACAAGGACTTTTGTTCGATACAAACCATTTTATGTTTATTTTTACTCGGAAAGTTTATGAATAGCAAAATCGCATGTCTCGTGCAAAATCATGCTCGTAAAATTGAATAAGTATCTAATATCGAAATAAAAGTGCTTGTTGCCAATTTACAAACCTATTTGTTACGTGATAGCACACTTAAATGTGTAGAAAGACATTTTGATGTCGTTGGAAATTTTATAACTTTTTAATATTTCTGGAGTTTTAAAAAGAATTGTTACAACATTTGAATTGTGAAATTTTGTTCGAGAAAATAAAACGAATATAAGTTCTTACGTAAAATAATATAACCCTTATATTCAGTGTCAAAAATACCTGTGTTCAGTGTCAATTTTTTTAATTTAATTTAATTTATAAGAAAAATATTAAAGACTAGCTGTGCCCGCGGTATTATCCGCGCCTAAAGGAGCCTGTGTGTTAATCCAGGGTGCAATTTTATCTAAAGTTACAGCCATGTATAACTCTGATCTAAGCGATACAAGCCTTGCGATCGGACTGAGGAGAAAAAGGTCACAGACCCAAAGTTTTGACCAATAGCTTTAAGTTCCCTGATGGAATATAGGTGAATTGGTGCAGTATGTCACTAAATACATCTAGGGCTAATTGGTGGACATCTGCATCCTTCCTTTATTGACATGGCGACAAACTTGGTCTTTGACTAAACTCTAAAAGTCTGAAGACAAGGTTTGCCAACGAGCGATGGAGCGTAGCACCCTGGTGTACTCCACAAAATCTGCTAGTGACGTCTTATTTCTATGTCAGACCAAATCAGACTTTATTGTTGCTTAACATAGAAACGTGGATACCCAGCAACGACATTCTTACGTACTGCTTTTGGAGTGACCCCCCTGGGTGTACAAACTAATGGGCAAAATCCGTAACACTTGACTACGCTCCCGAAAAGGACTTGCTTACGTAGCTTTTAAGGCCCAATTGTAACTATAATATACGGCAAGAAAAAAAAAACTTTTACATTTTATTGCACAATTTTGCGTAATTTTAAACTTTAAACACGGTCGCACGTGTCTCCAACGTATTCTATGAAATTCTTTAATTATTTTTATTAATTAGCTGATGGTGTTCGGTAGCACAGCGGTTATCTTTATAGTCGATCGCGGCGTTATTTTATTCGGGCGTAGGTTGTAGGTACCTCACATGTTGTGCTACGCCTCACACGCTACGCCTTTCTAGAAGGTGCATCGAAAACAATAAGTGTAAAAACTTATTTCAAAAATGTAGATTCTCTTCATCTATGATAGTTCTTACTGTAGATTTCTTGTCATTAAAAAAACTTGTTTTACATACCTAAGTCTCTTTATCGCTAATTAAAACTGTTTTGCTACTACCTGACTATTTTTTGCAATAGAGTTTAAAATTATTTAGAAATTTGACTAGTTGGACAGTGAGTTTAAAAAAATGTATAAATACCGATTTCAAAAAGACTTCCATGCATGATTTTTTTTTTCACAAAACTAAGAACAATATGCAAGCAGTTTTAAAAAAATTGCGTTGATTTACCACCATTCCTTAGTACTCGTAGCTCCTTGCCATATTACTCCGCCACTGAAGCTAGTAACTTATTAGTAATCTGTGCTCAGTAAATACTTCCATATGATTGTGTACAATTCCTGAGATATTTGTCTCCAAATGAGACTTGTCATTTCCACACAATATGTCTCTATGTCGTAGTGATATCAGATACACACCGTACTGGAGCGGCTCATGGCTGCCGACCTAGTATGGCGAGGGAATTTTAATTCAACTGACAATGTTACACTCAAACTCAGACTAATTTAATTTAGTCTAGCTTTTGCTCGCAACTCTGTCTGTGTTATACTTAAACGTGATATAATGTCGGAATAAAAAATATATATCCTAAAATTGTATACTAGATGCTTCGAATATTATGCAAGTATTCCGTATTCGACAACTTTTTTCACTATTCTGTATTCGGCTGTATATTGCGAAACTGTATTATACATAAACGTTCAATAATGTCGGGATTAAAAATATATATTCTTAAATTTTATCAAAGATGCCACGAATAAAATGCATCTATTCGGTATTCGGCAACTGTATTTCACTATTCGGTATTCGGCTTTATATTGCGAACTTTAACTGAAGACATGGTCCAACTAAGAATGCAAGGTGTCAAAAAGGAAGCAAACTTGCGATATGAGTAAGGCACAGTTCACGATAGGTATTCAAAAACTTTCGAAAAGAAATAAGTCTCGAAATACAAAAATAAAAACCTATCTCCCATGTATAAAGTTGCTGTTTTCTATCTACGTATTATTCCTACCTCTTAAATACACGCTATTCTACAAGTTCAGTATATTTTGTTATTGAAAGAATTTTGACATAAATATAAGATTTGCCTGTCTGTCTGTATTTAACTTTAGTTTTTTTGCACTATTATCTCAATAATAAACGCTTCAATGCTCCGGATTTTCTCACAACTTTATCTAAGTAAAGAATTCTACTGAATCTTAACCAAGCAAAACCTGAAAACAAACGATTTCAAACCTTATATCTTGACTATAAAACAGAAAATACAATGTCACAAACACAGCGGCAAGTAATTCACAAGTTCGTAATGACTGTTGTAAACATGTGATTAACTCGGAGTGATCTCTAAACGATTGTTTATAAACAGATCACCCATTTACGCTAATCATTGCAAAATGCACTTTGTAATTAAGCAGGAAGGTGCTAATTTGAGTGTAATTGCATGATGATGTTTGTTTTGACGAAAGATGAGTTTAGCAAGGTGTAATTTAGTTCTGAGATTTGTTGTACTTAGTAATTTGCTGAATGAATGACATTTTACAAATCACAATTACTTTTCAATTTAAGTCTAAGCAGTTTTTATTTTCTTTTATAAATGTTTTCATAAGTACTTATTTCAATTAGGTAATTCTAAAATGGTTATTAGTAATTGCAGAATAAATGTCAATTTTTAATTGAAAATAACTTTTTCCAGTATATTGAAGCAGTATGATGTGTTTGTGATTTTTATTGATGTGAAAAGAAATGCATAATATGTAATTAATTAATACAAGTATAGTATAATATGTAAAAAAAGAAAATGAAATTTAATGTGTAAGTATAAAATTGTATTATGTACATACAAACTAAGTTGTCATTTAGGTTATAATAGCTCTAACTTACCTGCTTAATTTAGTACAAAAATTGTTTCTTCTTTATGACTATATCTGAAAACTTAGTCAGTTGCTAACTGTTACTTTTCTCACGAGTTGATAATTATTTTACCAAACTTAATTTCTGCTTCATATATGTTAAAAGTAAACTTCCAATTAAGCAAAGTTAGCCTAGTGTCGCAACCCGTCCCCACTCCAAGGAAGCCACAAGAATGCATCAATGTGTGAGCAGATGCACTCCCCGCGCGCCCCGCCCGCACCCTTCTCACACCCGTGAACCCCGACTACATAGAGATAAATAACTAGAATTCACGTAAAATTATAAAAAAGAGCATCTTCATATAGGCCTCCCCCAAGGATTTTTAAACCGATTGGAAAGCAAGAGACTTTTTATTTTATTTTAAATAATAGATATAAATATCAAATTAAATAGATTAGAAATCGTTTGGCAATACTAGCAGACATTATCTGTTTAACAATCTTAGAAATCCAATGTCTGATAATTGATTGATCAGTTATTGCTTTGATATAAGAATTTAAGAATTTGCTATTCGAAACATTTTGGGGCGGCTTTTGCCCTGAATTAAGATTAATACTTACTTTAAACTATACACAATGTAATTGTACAACTAAGGCATATTTTAACGGAAAATTTAAACAGAAAAGCATTTCAATTTAATTGTATATTTTTATCTCCTTCTAATTAAGTTTGTCCTCAGGTATATTTATAAAAAATTACCTTCTTAAGGTTGAAAGGTTGTCAAATAAATTAGTGGACCTGCCCATATTACGAAATTAGTTGTTGACCTTTAAAAATGTACAAGCATTTTTCCTGACCTCGTCGTCTCTATCCCAATAGCTCAATGCCGGCACTTTTTGAAGCGAATTTCCGCGAACCCCCCTCCCCTCGAAGACTCTTAATTGAGGAGGTAATTAACCTTTAATGAAATACTTTCCGACTTTTCATTTTTGTCACCTGTCTGTACCGCCAGTGTCACCACAGATTCGTTAAGGGGAATGTGGTTTTGAGGAAAAAGCTATTTAAAATTCACGAACCTGTATCAGTGTGTAAGATCACTTTAAGTAGCTCATTTTGGAAATGCTATTTGATCTTTACTGTAGCATTTTTTAATACAAATATTTTTTATTTAGGTACTCATCAAAAAATTACAGGTGTGAATCTCATTTGGCAACGATTGTCGATTACAGAGCTAAAATTACTGTTCTTGTATAAATAATAATAATAAAATCGTTTATTTCCTCTTTACAAAAATAGCAAAAAATTAAGTCATCAGGATCTGATCAGCCTTGATAGGTATTTCATTTTCTTATCGTGTCATTGACTCAAGTTTTTAATTTTATTCTTCCAATACGTTGCTAGTTTTACGCTTTCCTATAGATATAAGATACTATAAAGATACGTACTCTTATCTAAGAAAATACTACCATTTAAGAATTTTAATCTAAATTCATATAAATTCTAATTGGCAAGCGCCAGCCGCTATATCGATAAACCAATCGACAAATCATTCGATAATTAATCGAGTACGGTTCGTTAATCGTTTCGCGCTCGCATAATCTTGCATGGCAGATAATACACAATGCCTTCTTCACTGCAAACAGAGCACTATTACTGATTGACAACCAGTGGCGTATTTTTAGAGGAAAATGACTCTGGCTTATTAGATTTGCCACCCCATCTGGGCGAACAAAAATTCTATCGCGTTTAAACAGTCAAGTTACACGTCATAATTTCATTTGCATTTGGGCTTTCAAAAAAGATTGTTACCTATTATTTGACACTGTACCCACCAAAAAATATAACAATATTTGAGTCAGTCCAGTCCTCCTTTAAACAATGGACAGAGTAATAAGACACGATGATACCAAAATCCAAGATGACAATATAAGTAAAAAAATCCAGATAATGTAAAAGGGTAGGTAAACTATCAGAAACGTATATGAGTACTCCCTAATTTATTTCTTTCGATATACTTATCTAATTAAATTTGCACCCTACGGACCATATTTTAATAGATGGGTAGATATGCTTGTACTATAATTTTAAGATTTAAAGTGTAATAATTTAAATAAATAAAAATAAATAAATAAATCGCAATTGCAACCTTCTATTTGAGGACTTTTGAAAAGTCAGCTAAACTTGTAGACTGGTTGTTTGTTTGTCATAACTATATTGTACTACTACGAAAGCACACTATTTAAATGTTTTTACAATACAATAAAGATGATACAATAATAACAAAGAGTAAATTGACAAGAGCTATTAGCCGCTCCCATTGCTATGTTGCCTGGGGCCATGGTTCATTACAAATACGTAACTGTGACAACGAAGGTTTATCTACCGATAATATAATAATATCATCAGCCAGCATACCTCGGCACTTGCAGTATAAATTAATCGAAGAAATAAAGGGCCTATTTAAATTGGCGCTTTTTAATTAACCAGTATAAAATGAGCTGTAGATGATATACAGGTTGAAAGTTGTAAGTGTCAAGTAATTCCGGTTTTGGTGTTAGGTTACTGCGACGTGTGGTTTGCAAAGTGAGAACGTATTACCGCAGATACATGTAGGGAAAATAGTTTGAGGGTCATATAAATCATTCACTGTACTAGCAATCAAGAAAGTTGAAGACATTTTGGCATATTCCCAACAGATCTAAGCCACATAAAGTACAAAATGAAAAACCTACCTAGTATGTAGATATAAGTTATAGTTTAGTGCGATGGTTCAAGCTGTTTATTAAAATGCGAAGTTTTTATAAAAATATTTTGAATTCTATTTTGTATGAAGTAACACGAACACCTGTTACCACCTAAAAACGCCTAAAAACAAAATTAATATAAGTAAATTAAAAATAAAAATGTACGTACACAATCTAAGATAAGGTTAGATATTTAAAACACATGATTTTTTTCTTTTTAATAATCAAATGATACAACGTAGAAGGGCCATACCCGTAATAAATCGAACCACGGGCTATATTAGACCACTATAGTATAATGAAATTAAAATAACAGTCAAAAGTAAAAAAAAAGGAATTTCTATACAAAATGCAACTAGTATACGAATTATTATTATTTTTTTTGACTGTTATTTTAATATCATTATGATTATCATTGTGATCTAGTATAGCCTGTGGTCCCTTTCACGTTGTATTAAAGAAAAGTTGAAATAATTCCATGCTAAGTCATAGTATAGATAAGTATTCTAAAAGAGTATGATAAACGAAAAGCGGTCTTCATTCATGGTATATAACATTTTGAGTAACGAAAATAAACATGATTAATCAAAGACCCGTTTCCACTGTGTGGTCGATGGGCCATCAAATTAGGACCATAAAAACGGCTATCGAGGTGTCTTGTGTGTAAATCTTAGTTTATTACCACTATTTAGTGTAGTTCACAAACGCTAAAGCTACTATATATAATGGTTTCACTTGACAGAATAGTTGTTTTAGGTGATTTTCATTTATGTATTATTAGAACTCATATCTAAATGCGCTAAACTAAGGACAGTTTTATTATTACCATCATATTCATAAAAAATATAAGTACTATAATTATAGATAGATTACTCTTTATTGTACACCAAAAGAATGACAAAAAAAAATAAAATAAGAAAGAAATAATTAATTTTACATTAAATGAGTACAATGGGCGGTCTTTTAAGATCGCCCATATATCGCCAGTTTTTATTTTAATTTAATGCTGCCTATTTTAGGAGCAAAATTTTCTGTCAATGTCGGCAGTCTTTGAATTGGTAACATTATTCAATAAGTAAGACTTTTTCTATATTTTTGACTAGAATCAGCGGGGTGATAAGGCGTGTAAACAAATAATCAAAGTCCTCTGTTAGGCCAACTCTACATCTAAATTTGTTCAGGCACATCGAAGTCATGACGGAAAAATTAAACTTTAATACATATCTACAACTCATACATGAACTGTAAAAACATTACCCGCATTCTTTTTCGGCAATCTTGTTTGTTTTTTGTAACTGCCTCAGGTTGCTTCGCAACGTCGTAATATTTTTCATCGAAACGTTTAACTTTTCTAGTATAACGTTTCACCGACACCCTCTGAAATTAAATATTGCGGTTAAACGTTATTCTTGCAAACAATCATTTGGTTAGTGAAGATTCTGTATAAAGCAGGTCCGGCTGCAAGAATTTTATATGTACGAGTATCACACACAATGCTAATTTATCCAATTATGTATCCATCGCACATACTACTTCTTCGTTGATAAAATCATTTGTTTACGTATAACAAAATACTTACTAACAGTTTCACAGAAGTCTATACAAAGTGTAGATTTTGAAACGTGCTACATTTGATGGAAAGCGTATGTAGGACTTACAATACTACGATGTAAGTTTGAATTATATTACAGTTTTACAGTCTGGCCTCGACACGATACAGCTTTGAAACGAGCAATATTCATTTTATGCATATTTAATTTTAAGTTTAGCTTGTAACTACCTTATTTGAAAGTAAGAGAGTATTCCCATTTGCAGACAAATGTTCCCACAAATGAAGTTCCGAGTGTCTGGCCTAGATGCTAAGGCCAAGTACATCCTGCTACTGGATATCGTCGCCGCAGACGACTACCGATATAAGTTCCACAACAGGTACTCCACTGAATGGAACGCCATCTATCATCCACTATCACCCACCGTCAGATTCCCAAGACATCCACGTCGATTGGAGATACCATTGATTCTATTCCGTTACACGCTTGTATCGTTTAGCTTGTGATTCCGCCCACGCACTGCACTAGTTCCCAGTATCTTAATTACCTCTAAACAATTTGTACGAAACGCTCAATTTGAGGTCGACGACTTTACGACACCGGCTGGAATTAAATTAAGGATTCAACTCGCATCCAATGGGTAATATCATTAAAATATCTTTGTCTCAACGCCGCGCGGACAAAAACACCGACACCACCAGGTGAGAAATACTTAAAAGATCCACAGAATCCATCGAAATTAGAATCTGACGATCTATGTGGGCCTATCGATTCTGTACTAATCGTACACGTCTCTGCATCTTCGGAGGCGCATTACAGATCGATAATCATCGTATTTGATCGCGTACATTGTTTAATTCCCGATGACAAGCGTCGATAAGATTCATTCGTCCGCTTTATGTCCGCCCGATCGACGGATATCAAAACCGCCGACGCGCAGGTTTGGCAACATCGAGATGCGGCGATAAACTTCGATTTAATAACCGTTAATTAATACGACCCGAGCATTCCGGTCGAAAATGCGACTGTGACTCAGCAGTAAAACGATAAACGCCGACAAAGAGCCGCCTAGCGCCGTTAATATGGTAATTAATTATTACAAATCTCGCGTATAAAATTTACCGGATAATTTATGGTGGACTGCAATATCGCGTTTTTTCCCGGTACTACCCGTGTTGCGCTCGGTGTTACATTTTCGAGTTGCACCGCATTTGATCACGTGCGCACGATGTTGCGCGTCTGTGCGAAACCACACAATGGCCAGCTCGCCATTTTTGGTCTCCCGTGACGGAAACTGTCTTTTTGTTCGTCGCAAATACTTTGCAACACCTCATTGGAGCCGCCGCGCCGCTGATTAGACCAGATTCACGAATATACCAAATATAGTCCGAGAAGCAGCGCTTTGTGTGCCATTTTCCAGTGTCAGAGCCTCGCCTGGCTCTCAGCTCAATAAAGCACAAAAAGTTACTAATTAACGCGGTACAAGATCACAAGCTAAAAGGGTCGTTTCTCGGGAGTAAATGGATGTAAAAAGTGAAACTAGTTCAACAACATGTCTTACAATCGACGTGATGTCAAATCGTCGTCGCAAAGAACGAGTCCCAATCCATGTTTTTCTCTCGTATTGCTTGCAGACGTATGTTTCCTGCCTACAAAGTTCGCGTTTCTGGTCTTGATAAAAAAGCGAAGTACATTTTGCTAATGGACATCGTAGCTGCCGACGATTGCAGATACAAATTCCACAACAGGTATAAATAAAGTAAAGGAATTAAATTAAAATAAGAATTTGCGTAGACGGGCTAGAGACGAGCAATTGGCTCAACTTATTTTAATATAATTCGTGACATTGAAAAAAGAGAGGCAAGAAGCATGCGTATTGTTTACATATGGTACCGACAGGGGATCTGCGTACTTAAACCTATTATTTTGGATGTAGGCCCGAGGCATTGGCGTTGTAGGGAGTGAATTCGGGTTTCCAAAATTTCTTTCCCTTGTTCCGCTAACAAGTTGGCCTTCCTGCGGGGGAGGCAGCCTCGGTAATATCAACTCATTTAAATTGGACTTTACTGCTCGTACATTAACCGACCATTCGTTGGCACTCTGAATCACCAACGCATTTACAACTTAGCTGTGTCACTTTTTGTTCCGCCGAACGCAGATCTCTTTTCGTTATGTTTTTGTACACTTTTGATTGTAGCATTATTTGATAAATTGCTTGTATAGCGCCTTTTACTGACAGCATGGGCTTTTTCATCTACTGAAATACTTTGGATTGCAGCATGCTTACTTTTTGTTTTGTTTTGGGTTTTGTGTTCATCTTTAGCATTGTAGTTTGTAGCTGTAGGGAGTAGAGGTTTTGTTTTCATTATTTTGTATACCTTTGTAAATATTTGTCCTATTATATCAGTTTTGACAATGTTAATCATAATTTATAGGTGATATATTGAATGCAATATGTCACTTATCCATATTCATCTAACATAATAAATTTACAAGTACTTTATTTGTAGTCCCATATATCAATATTGATGTCAAGTTGGAAAAAAGTTTTATACATTACAGAAGCTGTATTAATTTTTATAATTTCTATTAAATCTCCTTTTCAACTTGGCATCCTCTCACAGACTAATTGTGTATATTTTGTTTACATCGGCATGTATTACTACATCTCACACGTTTGTTTCCGGAGTCGGTGGATGGTGGCCGGCAAAGCCGACCCCGAGATGCCGAAGAGGATGTACATCCACCCAGACTCGCCGTCAACGGGCGAGCAGTGGATGCAGAAAGTGGTGTCCTTCCACAAATTAAAGCTGACCAATAACATCAGCGACAAACACGGATTCGTGAGTACCGACTTTGATAATAACTTTAGGGTCTTAGCACTCATTGCTACTGTTAGTTTCGGCAACCATAGATTTGTTGACTGATTCATACCGAATCGCAATTTGTGATTTCGGGAAGATTAATTATATTATTCTTGAAGCATATCAAAATAGTCTCATGGTACCAATAGCCCTCACAATATTTCTTGTTATCTGAATATCTTGCTATTTGCAAAGCTGCAAGTTGTGTCGTATGTAGACAACTTAGGTACCGAGATTTGGATTTCTGGTAAATTGGGACCTAAAATGTAAACATCCCATTAAGAAAGTACCTATTGTACAGGTTGCTGAAGCTAGGAGAATCATATATGCTAATTAAATATCAATAGCTTCATTATATTTACACTATCTGCATTGTTTATATTTATTTAAACTGTTTACTAAATTGCAATGTTAAATGATTTTAAGTTACAAATATCAATTCTCTTCTATAAACGGCAATAAGCAATATTTTCATGCCAAAGTAGTACAAAAAAGGGCCAAAAAGTAGCAGTCGGTCGTTACATCGTTCTCTTTTTTTGTCGCTTACAAAAAGTTTATAATGTGGGTGATATTATAATTAAAAAGAGGATCATGGGTAGGACCCCTGTTGGCGGCCAGCGGGGGTCTATTGTGCCCTCCACGGTTATTATGGCTATTTACTTTGGGCACCCATCATCATGTCGTTTAGTAATTCTCAATAGATAATCGTAACATATGCTTTCAACACTTTGTAACCGTCTTCGGGTCAGGATTATCCACAGATGCGACCTTTATTTTGGATATTCTAAGGTCTTGCGATTTTTTTATAAATAGTGCTATTTTCCTGTACCTATATATGACATTATGATATGGCTTTATAAACTTTCGATGGTTTTAAGTTATTGATATGATATTTTATTACATAACGTTGTGATCTTTTCTCTTTTCAATTTAAAAAGTATCAATTGTTCTAAAAGATAAACGAATGATACAGTTTCATTCAGTAGAAAATGGTCTAATTTAATGTTGGTCATAACATAAATAACTTAAACAGTATTTTGCAATTTTACGGCCCTATTCAGCCGGGCCCCCATAGATTCTTTGCAAAAAATCGCTAATTCTAGTTTCGTTTTCAAAAAGACGCTACCGAAAAAGGCCGGCCCTTTTGGCCTTTGAGGTAACACAATACACTTGAGTGAGTTTACACGACCGCGATCCAATCATAGATAAGACGTTTGTTTTTTTAATTCACTCGATGAGTTCTTTTTTTCGTGTCAGGGTCTTTTGTCTTTGACGAGGGACTGGTAATTGAAATAACGACGCTCGAGGTATGCATAGAATTTTGACAACAGCTGACTTGATACGGTGTAATGGAGGTACAGTTAGACTCTGTTCAGAAGTCTATTTTTGATTCAATTAGCTTGTTTGATCATATTTTAATTTAATGAAGTGAAATTAAGAACTTCTGCTATTAAACTTTTCAATTTCATAATAGTTAGCTCTATTATTCTTATAACCTGTATACTTTTTTTGGGAGAAAATATGTGGTGATCACTTTATCTTTACGGTTATCTAAATTTGGTTCATATTGTTGGTAGATATTACTTAAGTAGGTACTTAATTGTTTTTAAATATGTAGGTAAGTATCTTATCCTGCTATATATGTCTTTATGGTATCTAAATATAAAGATAGGTACTATTATATGAATATTTATTATAATTTACAGATCACTTCTATTTTGTATTTTATTATTTTGCCAACGGTAACATGTTGTACGTATCACACAGGTAGACAGATGAGAACCGTCGATTCGTCGATAACCTTTATTTGTTTTGTTTTTTGTCCTTCATTCCTCCCTGCATGCCGATTTTCGACCACTATTTTTCATAGATATTATCTATGGTGTGGTTAATATCTATTAATTTTACATTTTACACTCAGTTACAAAATTAATAATAAGTTTCTTGACGCATTAATAATATTTAATATTCACTTTTTATCATTTTGACTTTAAAGTCGAACCTTTATAAAAATTAACGTTTGGTAGCTAAAAATAGGTTTAGCAAGCGGTTATAATTTTTTATTAATATATAGATTAGGATAGACTATTTTTTGCAGAAAAATATGTGGCTTTTTAAGTTAACCTTTTTGTTATTTCTCTTGGTTTCATTCACTAAAAGCTTGAGAGAGACTCAATATTGCATCTAGAAGGCAACATATCTCTCATATGTAACAGTCAAATCATATTAAAAATGTTATTAATTTAAATACAAATATTTATGAAGAGACACTTAGAAAAGTCATAGCGCAAGCTACAAGGATCTCATTTAAATAACTTCAATTTATTATATGTGTAGTATCCACAAGAGCAGAAGAATTCCCCAAAATCAGTCCTTTGTGTTCCGAGCAGCATTTGACATTCTTTGTATTTCGCCTAACTAGTGAGGTTGATATTGCTTTACATTGCAGCTGGCTCAAGCGATGCGAAGTTGATACTGAAAAAATCATCAGTAGGAATTAGAGAACAAGGTGGCATCATTTGAGACCATGAGTTCATGACCATCTCAGAGATGGAAAGAAAAACACGTGCATTAACAGTATTTGCTTGCGTGACTACCACTAGTCGTTCTGAATTTAATACACATTAAATTTTAAGAAGCTCTAATTTTTTTTAAACCATTTGAAATTTAGTGATTCGTCTTTTTCGATTTTACCAACAAAATTTTAAGCATACTCTGACTTTTGTAATGTACATTTTACTCATCAATGAGCAGGTTTAAATATCAATCGTTTCATACCTCTACGTCAAACCGATATTGGGTCATATTAATTAATTTCCTGCAGTTTCCTGGAGGTTAGTTACCTAACCTCAAATAATCTTGACCCTTTACTAATATAGCAAGATAGCTGTGCCCAACCGGCAAGATTTTATCACCCCCTTAATAGACAATTTGTGAGGGCTCACCGATTTGCGGGACGGCTCAGTGCTTGCCAAAGGACATCTTTTGATCAATAGGTGTATATAAATTAAGCATATGCCTGCTTGAGCGCGCGGACGCTCCTTTGTGTGTGTATCGGGATGAAAGTTTCTTTAATCATGATATAAAAATGTTATTAAAGTATAAATGAAATACCGGTATGTACGCATAGGTAGACACCTAGCTATATTTTAACATTTATATTGCTTTTCAGTTCATTCTTATTCGTTAAACGTAATAATGATGCCTCTATTTAAAAAAATCAAAAATATATAAAATATTGGTTACACACATTTTTTGAATAAAAACTTGTTGATCAACAAACAAAAAACCAAATAGTAGAATCATGTTCAAATAACAACCGTAAAATTCATATTTTTCATCACAACTACTAAATTTGCGAGTACAGACGGCGCCAAATGCAATCAGAATGCAAAAAAATCGTCTTATTTCATAGTCAAGAGCGCAAAAAGGATTAAAATTTACACCTCGACAGAATTGAAGAGCCTTTTTGTGTTGTGCAGTTGTTGGGTAGGAGGAATGCCTACTTACAGGCAGCTTAATAGGGTATTATTAGTTTTTGTGGGTGTTTGTAAAGGGTTTGAGTAAGTAGCAAGGAGTTTGGATCTTGTTCTATTGTATCTGTCATCATATCCAAAAAGCAAAGGTCTTCATACGCAGCATTTGCAGCTACATATGTGTTGATAGTTATCGTGATTTAGGAAGGTCTGAATCATACAGGTATCTTCTCATTTAGGTATGTACTTGTCAATACACAGTCGATGATAAAGATGCAATAGTAATGCTGGGTAATTAGCATTAGGTATAAGGCATATTTTTAATTGACGATAGCCATAATCGTCATATACCGATTAAATAAAAAAATATACGTAGATAAAGGTCTTATCATTAATTCTGTCATTTGTATAAAATGTTTTTGTACTTACTTCGGAAAAAAAAAATTTGTTTGCATGAAAAACGTTTCACCGAGTGATTGGTGTTCAGCGAAATGTTATTTAAGATAATTTCGGTCTCTTTTGGTCAAACATTATGTAACGATACAAAGCCATCTTCTGTTTCCTAGGTAGTACGTATTCTGTGATTCCTAGTTAACTTTTACATCGATGGGTTTTTGCTAGCCATGTGTCACACGAATCAGTTTTTCACATACAAACAAGGGGTCATTCGTAAATAGTGTATCGTGTGAATATGTAGTGTAAATATTCCTAGATAGGGTTGTCACTTTTTAATAATCTATATAATGACGAGCTAAAAATATATTTTCCTCTACATCCGTATTATTAAATATAACGTGGCGAAATGAACGTGTATGATGTGATATAAATCGACACCATAGCACCTGCTCGCCGGCTGCTTGCCCGTGGCTATTTCGGACATCCCACTACATTAAACGAGTTAAATATTAATATCGTAATTATTACGTATGTATTTCATCATCATCATCATCAGGTCATTTTGTCTCCACTGCAGGAGCTCGACCCTCTCTGTTCTACCAGAGTCATACTTGACCAGAGCAGCCAGAGGACTCAGGCCTCTCCTCGCTGGCCAGACGGGTTGGAGTGGTCTCATTGATGTTTATAAGCTTTGATTAGCTGTATTTCCTAAGTCGCCTCCTACGACATCCACGGGAGGACTTGGAGTGACCCTATTCTACTTTGCCAGAAACCAAACGGCAGCACATATGTATTTAGGTGTTATGTATTCTCCTTTCTAATCAAAAGTTTGTACAATCTAAATGTTATATGTAAATAGTCTTAAATTTGGCATATCTACATGCTAAATTTGCTTAGTCATTTTTGCTTTAAGTGTATGTTTGTTCAGATTTCATGCAGTTAATAATGAGTTTATTATTATAACCTGCATAACACATAGAATACTTTTTCGGGAAAATGTGCGGCGGGATAAGCAAAAGTTATACACGCGGGCAATCCGCGGGCATCAAGCTATTGAGATAATATTAAAAAGCTGAGATGTTTTGTGTGTTGTAAATGCACAACCCTATTGCAACATTGTCGGTATGTTGGGTAGTGTAATGTACTATTGACGCGTATTTGGCTTCCAACAGAATTCGACCCGGTGAGCTCGGGTAGTGTGTGGTTTTCCACCACCTTCGTAAATGTAATTAATTAAATAGGGTGATAGATATGCACTACGTTTCTAGGGAAGAAATATGAAATTAATTGACTTAATAGGAGATTAAACAAAATAAAATAAATACTTATAAGTACTATCCTGTAATTATTACACTATTACAGGATAGTTCATTTGTTCTAAGTTCTTACAAAAAAAAATCTTTATAGAGAAAGTTAGTAGGTTTTTATTCATCTACTCTTAGAAAAGTTTAACCTGAATATCCATAAGTTTGCTAAACCTATTTTAGTTAAAATATGCTATGCTCCTTTCCCTCTTTTCAATATTTGTTATTGAAGGAACGAGACGAGACAAAACATATCTTAACTAAAATAGGTTAAGCAAACGTAGTACATTTTTAATGAATATGAGGGCTAGTGTATATGGATTGTCCAATCTACAAAGAAAAGGATTGACGTATGACTGTATGCAAGAAGGTTCTTCAGACACCATTAAAAACAGATAATTTCATTAAAGTTTAATATAATTATATAACATTTTGTTCCGAGAGCAATGAAGTCGCGGGTAAAAGCTTGTGTATTTACAGGATTACACTTGTGTAAATCCGACACATCCTGGCGTTCCCACGAGAACTCGCAAATATTGACGGTGCATCGAGTTGGGATCGAATTCATTGTTACCAATATACTTTGACGCCACTACTACTTGTTCGCGATGATATTTTTTGTGAGAATTGATCGATCTTAATATATCACTATATTTCCTACAAAAATTATCTTTTTAAAAGTGTCTTTATGCGATTTACTTAATTTCAATTCGTATATTTTGTGTTATACCTATATATGGCATTTATCTAAAACGAAACTTCTAGTATAAAAAAAAGGAAATAATATATTCCCTAAAAGATTTATTTAGTTAAGTTTATTTATTTATTTTTGGTAAATAAAATTTGTTGGTTGGTTTAACAAAAAATACTAAAGCTATTTTAAGGGTGAATTCAGTCCGTGATAATTAATTTTTTTTTTTTTTTATTTATTTTGTTCGCTAACTGGCTGAACAACACACAAACTTATACAAAAACAAATAAGAGCATACAAGTTGCCAACCTACTTGGAGCGAACACAGCATGCATTAATGTTTTGCTTTCCATACAAACTTGGATCAGTGATTGGTCATTTTTATATAGGAGGCCAAAAATTACTTTTCATTTTTCGATACGTGTTCCTAGAAAAAAATTATTCATCGTCATGGACTTAATTCACCCTTAAAATAGTTTCAGAATATTTTGTTCTTTCAAATATGTATTTTTGCTTGGTCTTGTAAGGAAGAGTCCTGTAGAGACGACATTGAGGCCACTACTTTTAAATTTATATTTACACATTTTGCAAAATATATAAATAAATTAGGTATGTAGACCATAATTTATCTTTCTCTACGATGCCATTTTCATTCGAGAACCGCTAGTAGAGGTTGACACTTCACTAATCTATTTGCGGCCGATATTTACCAGTCCTCAGCCTGTTACCCCAAAAGTGTCAAGTGATACTTTGTTTTGACCAAACTGCCAATGTCAATGTTTAAGGTTCGCACTTGGCAGTATTTTCATTGGGGACAATAAGCCCATTTAAAATGTAGAGAGTGGTTACAAAAATATCAAACGAAAGTGCTAGTTACCTCAATTTTTTTTTGTAAACGAAGTTTAACATTTTTCTTTCTTGAATGTTATTTGTAAAATAATTTGAAAAATATCTACTTCACTATTTTTTAAATTATTTTATACGCGACTGCATCAACCTAGCTTCTGTAGATCTATTTTTAAAGGTGTATGAAAAATGCAGTTACTTTAGTATTGTTTGTTTGAAGGCTGTTTTTGTTTGAAGTTATAGGATGGTTTTGCACTTCAACATTAGGAGTGTTTGTTCGATTATTATAAAAAAAAAAAACAAAAAGTTTAAATTAAAACCTTTTTTTAAAAAATTCTATTGACTCAAGAATTTTTCATGATGTAGGTAAATGTAGGCTACATCCAACAGTGGGGCGGATACACCTGTCAAAAGCTACTGTAGTGTCGGAATGGCTGTGTTACGACGCCATTGCCTGGGGTCGCATTCAGCAGTTCATTAGCTCATAACCTGCTTAGCTACTAATTAGATGAGTGAGTATGTAGACTTACGGATGCTAGGGTGATACCCAAAGAGATGTGTATCGGTACTCCATGGACATGCACACAATAATTAAAATCTTTTATTACTTTTATTTAAATAAAGTAGTACTCTAATTAGGTAAATATGACTTTTATGAAATGCAATAAATATTTTCAAAGTATATTTTAATTTAACACTTTCTTAGTCAAAGTTATGCCAATCGTGTGTGCCTATCCGCAACTCCAGTTTTGCCTACTTACGGCCCCTTCAATACTTTGTCCATGGATCAAGACTTTGCTATATATGTGTAACTATTAAGTACAGTTTCATTTTCATAATCACCGAAAATGAGTCACCTATAAGAAATTCTATGAAACTTCGTAAAAATGTAATAGGTAGTATTAAAATGCAACCGGAATCAATATACTTTTATGGTTTAATAAATATGAAATTTAGACGTCAACCTGTGCAAACGTTAGTGGTAAAAGTTTATTCATGCTTAGACAATTAAACCGTAAAAAGAGATGTAAATAATAACATTAAAAACGCATAAAATAGTTTTTTATTGTAGAAAAACTAAAGTCCGCGCCCATTGCGTGCAAGGGCATGCGTGTCGCGCGCGCGACCGCCATTTTGTAGCCCAAAATTGGCGGGAAAATTGAGAAAACGACACTTCCTTCGTACCACAAACTCCCTCAATCCTCGCGATGTTTTTATATTTTATGCAAACGACGCGCGCCGAGCCGCGTTCCTGCGGAAGTATTAAAAAATAAAACAACCGAATCGTACGGAAATATTCGGAATAATTTTCAGCGGAGCCGCGTTCATTATGATCCGAATTTTATTGCCCCGCCAAAGAAGTTTCCAGTTTGATGTGTCTATTAAATTCTTTGCGGTTCCAAAGTCGAGTTAATTCGGTGTGATTCGAGTTTGCGGCGACTTTAAGTGCTCGAAATTATGAAGGCGGTGTCGTAGTTTGTTATTCACTTTATTGTTAAGTCAAGGACTACATTTTGTTGTTTCGAAAGCATAAAGTGCTCGAACTGCCACTGGTATTAATTTTGTCTAATTTACCTAACTCGTATACTACGACAGTTTTTGTCTCTTACAATAATGCAACAAAGTCATTTAAAAAATCTTATCTAAAGAGACAGATACTCACAAGGATTTAATAAAATTACCTGATTAACTGTTTGAGCTTTATTTTTAATCATTTCGTTATTTTTCCTTGTACCCAATACTATTTTACGTCTTATTCTAACTAAAGCTTCAAAATTGAACTTTACAAGAATCTCAAAATTCCAGTCCTGAATTCCCCGAACCACGTTCTTTACGTACCTCCAAACCGCAAAGTCAACAACTCTTAAGCCTTTTATTTCACCTTTAGAGCCAATAAAACCGTCACCGTATATACTTCCTAAAACTCGAGCTTCACAACTCACGCCAAACAGCGCCGTGTGACATAAAATGTCCAATACAAGTGGCATTAGAAAAGCCTTCGGGATGGTTCTGAGACACGCATTCTCAAATCCCAATTTAATCTGACCCACCACTCCCTCCGAAACTCCTTCATCTTTAGGACAATCGAGGGTTTTCTCACTATCTTACGTAGTTCAAGTTACAGTGGACGTGACTATGCCCCCCATATGTGGGTGAGAGGGAGAAAATCACCTATTATTAAGGGGGGTGCCAAAGTAACGGTTTGACGTGTTGTTCGTTTTTATGGTGTTCCATTTGAATGGCACGCCGATGGTGTAATTTAGGTGTTAGGAGCTCTGTTGGTTATTTACCCACTTTTATTCGGTACACTGTTTTTGTTCGTATTAATTTTGTATGTGGACGTAACGCTCGTTAAGGCGAGCAGGTAAACACTTTGATTCATGTTAACATGGACTGTATTTTATTTCGTCCCAGTTTATATATTTGGAACACACTAATAAAATTAGAGCCTTTGGTAAATGTTAAGTTTAGTTTCAGCTTCTAACTAACACTTGACTATGACTAGAAAAGAACCTACGTACAGAAGAATGCGATCAGGCAGTATAAGACATTATTAGTGCCGTTTCCACACCACGGAGACATTTAAAGAAATTTCCTGTAGTATCCTAGTCTTAATTTTGTTGGAAAAGCGTGTCAATCTCTTCAATTTCCTTGTACCACTTTTCTTCTTCACTTAAGTGTATATCTCACCGATGTTATAGGGCTGTTACAGACAAGCGACAGCACGCCCGCGACATAGGTCGGCGACGGTCGCCGATGATCGCCGACCGTCGCTGACAGGTGTCGCGGGCATGTTCTAGCAATTGAAAAAGAGCGCTTAGACGATATTTTCTTTCTCGAGCTTAAATGTTGATATAATTATAATATTTGAACAGAATATCATTTCTCGTGAGAAACGGTGGATATTCTAAGTTATTTATACTACAAATTCAACTTTCCCCAGTTTTTCCGTGGTAGAAAACGCAACATGTGCGCCAGTCGAATAAGTCGTCTCAGTTCGCAGAAATCAACGACGTAAACAGAGAGACACGTCGGGAGAAATAGAATTCGAGGAAGGAACGCGGACGAATTCCGAAGGTGATCTATCTAGATTATATCTCCTTGATTTCGATCGCTATTTATATCTGTGGAGGTTGACTGGTTTCTTACTCCATAAATCCTAGAATTCATGTTATGTATTAAAATACTCAAAAAAGGGCTATCTGAATACTGTATTTAATCAGCTAGCACATTTGTTTCTTTTTGACATTGACATAAGTACGAGTATTTTCCTCTCTTTTTAGAAAGTATAATCTAAAATTCCCCAAAAAAGTAAGTTGATGGTCAATTAAATTTGTTGACTATTCATATCAGAATAGGTAAATACCTACGAATAAGTATGAAAACAGGATACTTAAATATTAAAGGTCAACAACTAAGCTAGTGCGCTAGTGGGCCTAAAATTATGCCGCCACCGGTGTTTTTAATCTGTGTTATGGGCGACGTTTCGATTTTTGCCGCAATATGGCGAAGCTCTCTAACTTATTTGTTAACCTTTACCCATACATAACTATTATGAATATATATAGCTAATATGAGCTAGAATTTATGCATAACTATCCCAAAAAATATGGATTGAATGAAATATGTCAATTTCCCCATAAACGCACAAAAATAAACAAGTCAATGTGAAAATCGAATGAATAGGCATATCGTGCCGGCGTCACCGCGTGTCGGCTTTATTGGTTATCTATGTAAATGGCCGATATGAATGAACGAGTGACGCGCGACTCATATGTCACAGTTCAGTGACGTGACGGGGCGTGATGTGTTTTTCGACATGAATCACGAGTTTTTAGTTTATATTTCGCCGCCGATAGACAATTAAAAAATTTCGTGGGACTCAAGTCACTCTAGTCATGCCTACCCATCGCCATATAATGTTTCTTTATTAAATATTAAAAACATTTGTCACTTTTTTGCTAGTCGTGTGTGCTGCCATCTCTGTGTGCCTACCCGCTGCTCCAGTAGTGCCTACTTACGGGCCCTCCCACGGCCCTCCAATAGTTTCTACGGTGTTGGGTATCTGTTACGTTAGTAATTATACTATCTTTGCTCAAGTAGGTACACAGATACACAAAAAACCATGAAATTTTTATGTACAACATGTGTTTTCAATGCACAGAATTGAAAATTTATCAAGTTGTACCTAAATAAAGAATGCGGCCGTAATTTTCAGGCATTACTGTACTGTTAACTGTCAAGCTGGGACACTTGTAAAATGTATACTTTATTCTGGATGTGCATGGCACACAATCATGTTTACACGCCATGCCAATGCGCTTCAAATGGCCATAAAACTACCGATATTACGGAAAGACAGCTCATCTAAACATGTCTTTTTTTATAAAACATTATCTATCGTAATCAATAATGATGTTATTTTAATAAACTGGTCCTCTGAAGATACTGAAGATTTTGAGTCTGAATAAGTTTAAAAGTCGGTCAGAGCAAGTTCAAAATGGGCTTTTTCAAATAGACCGGGGTCTAAGTATCGTTGATACATGTTTAACCTTAAATTTTGTGCTAGATCAATTTCCGGATATGTTTTCAACAATTTATTTATTTTCATTTATTTGCGTACTTGTTTTTCTACATTTAAGAGCCAGGCTATGATAAATTTTTGGCAAGAATAATAAAGTACCTAATTTGCTATTGCCTTTTCTATTTCACACACTAGTAAACTTAAAGCCAGGTCGTCTAATTAATTAAATTATGACTTATATGAAATGCAATAAATATTTTTAAAGTATATTTAACACTTTCTTTGTTACTTGTTTGCTAGTCGTGTGTGCTGTCATCTCTGTGAGGCTACATAAAAATAATGTACTGCAACTTCAGTTTTGCCTACTTACGGGCTCTCCAATAGTATCAATATTACAATATTATTTGCCAAAACAACTATTATTTAGCAACAGATCTAATTTCTAATTATAAACAATGTATTTAAGATTGGAGATTTCAAATGTCAGTTCTCTACCGTCGTTATTTTACCAAGATCGCAATTTGTGGCCCGGCTTGCCGACATCAATATTTGCAACGGTCGCATTATTTTCCAATTTTCTTGTTTACCGTTCTTTATTGCATTGTTGTTTCGGGTGTTAAGTTCAGATTGCATTTTCTTGACATCATTTTTATGACATTGACATCATTTTACAAGCTTTCATTTAGTTTCACATGTTCCTTTGTTTTTCTAATTGTCTGTAATCAAATCTTGCATTTGATTTGATCCACTTCGCGGTTTCCGATTGAGATTAAATTAACATCTACATCAGTAATAATGTACATCAGATGAAAATGCAATATTGTTGTGACAAGAAAATAATCTAGTGATGGAGTGGCAATATCGTTGTGACAAGAAACTTATCTAGATACCCTGTAATAAAACCTCATCGAATTTGGCTTATTACATTTGTCTTATTACTTAGACTTAACAATAAAAGGTTGTACGAAATAATTTTTTTAAAACCTTTTTAAATTTATGACAAAATAATATATATATATATATATATATATATATATATCTGTTTATATGACTTTATAGTAGTCTCTCGAGGTTTCTAACATAGGACCTACTATCATGATTTCGATTCTTGCTATCCAGAAAAATACAAAATATTCAATTGGAGCTGGCTCTAAAGAAAAAGAAAACAATTCTCGTTTGAATTTCGAAGGTCTACACAGCCAGTATCCACATATTTTATTTGCGCGCTATTTTTTCTAAAACATTCAAAGACATTCCGTGGGCCGTGTTATTAGACGGGTACGTGTGAGGAATTCCGTTGCGTCTACATACAAACGACGGAGGGCGATACGAACGTCAAATAAATAAAAATGTTGCACGCATTCTATTTTTCATTTTATTTTAACATTGCTTGTTCGTTCTAAAATTTTTGAAGTGAAAACTACTTTAGCGGCGTTGTGCACTTTTTTTGGAATGGGTAAAAAATGTTAAACTCGCGTCAGGACACGTGACCTGATCGAAAATTCGTAAAGGGATGGAGAGTAGACAGCTGGCGCGGCGTAGGAGAGGGAGTATCCCCCTCTCTTTCTACGGCGCGGCGAAAATGTATGCCTGCGCCTGCTGTTTCGTATATCAAAAATGCACAACGTTAATATTCAAGTTTTCACTTCTGCCGGCACTCCCAGAGTGCAACCCGTCGTTTTTTTGAAGCATATAATATAATATTCTCATAGCGACGATGGTATTGACAATTAATAGAAGCTATATAGGTAGTGTCTTGTGACTGGTGTAGGTAGGTATGTATGTTCTACAAATATTTTGAATTTTGGAATCACGTAAATCAATATTTTTTGGCGATTTTCTTTTACTTTTTCTATGACTATGAAGTCTTACAAATTCTATACTACCAGCATACTGCCTGCAATATCCGCTTATAATTTACTATGTCAAATATTTTTTTTACTCTTACTTAACCATAGACCAAAAAAAACTAGGTTTTATGGTCTTCCACTTGATTTAAATAAAAAAAATGGTAGACTAACACATGATCACATGATTGCATATAAGAAGATAACAGTTAAATAGTTTAATTAAAAATCGTCACAGGTGAGATTCGAACCCACAAACCTCATATCGTATTGTAAGTATTGTAAGTGCTCAACATAAAGCATATTTTATAATCTTTTCTCAATAAGTAAATCAAAGCAATTCTTTCCCCGCACTAGTCCCTATAAATGTACCTCGCCCTCACACCTGACTCGATGAGAAGTCAATTTAGCATTTTCCGCAAACGTTTTCTTACTTCGCGTCTGACTTCATCTGTTTCCGTCTTCGGCACAAACAGAGGGTGACACAAATGTCACAATCGAAACACCTTTTCTTTGTTACTTGTTACATAAATGACAATGACAAACTAGTATTGTATAATGTACTAGTATTGTACGGTTTGAAAAATGTTAAAAATGTTTTCACTTGGCTCCTTGACTCTGTATTACATACTATTGAGACGGTGTATGTAATGTTTCATAGGTTAGTTGGCTACCTACTTTGAGGTAGACGCTGCTTACGTCCTATATATATAAATGTAAAGATAGATAAGAAAAGTGAAGAAACCACCTGTGTTCCTACCTAGTTTCTTTCGGTAACAATGTTACCGAAAGAAACTAGGCCGGATTTGAGGAAGGGCAGACGGGGCTACTGCCCCGGGGCCTCCACTAGAGAGGGGCCCTCACAAGTTCCTGACGACGGGGGGAAGTGTAAATAGGAGTCTTTAAGTTTGCCACCTAACAGATTTTACGGAAAAGTGATATTTTTATTCGGAATATAACCTAATACGGACAAATCACGCAGATTGAGCTACTTGTAGACCCAAAGTAAGTTCGAGACAGTGTTCAAGGATAAAAACTCAGCAATACTATCATCATCATCATCATCATTTCAGCTGCATAACGTCCACTGCTGGACATAGGCCTTTTCCAAAGAATTCCAAAATGACTGATCTAGAGAGATACCATATTTTATAACAATTAACATCCAAGACCCAGGTCAATCTGAAAAAAAATATTTTCCATAAATGACCTGCGAGATCACCACTAGGCGACATTTTTTTTTGTATAATTTGTATTTTAATTAACGGAACTGATTACATTCCAATATAAATATTATAAAATGAAATACGATTACAAAAATATTCAAACTCTCATACATTTATTGAGAAGAAAAAAAAAATTAAAACTAAACTACAAAACAAAGTAAACCTATATACTAAATGTATAATGATAAATACTACCTGAAAGCAGCGTGCGTTAGTCAAATAGTACTTATCTAGCATTACAAGAAGCAAACGAGGACAAAAGCCCACACGTATATCACATGGGGCAATTTGTAACATTATTCAATTGGGGCGGGCGGGGCGCGGGTGACAAATGGCAGGGCGGGCGCGGGGTAGGGCCTGTCACTGTAACTGATGGTGGATGGCAACCTTTGACTGCGTACATAGTTCGGCTTGTTTGCGTAACGCATTTTTTGTTTACTTTCAAAGGTCATGGGATTTGAAAAGAAATAACCTTTATAATTTAAGCGCGTCTGAGTTGTGTCCTGGCTGTGCTGCTTTGGAACTACTTTCCGGGTTTTTTTCTTTTTCTAGTGCGTTTAGCTTATTGTTCTTTTTAGGGTTTCGTACCCAAAAAACTTAAATGGAACGAGATAAAAATGGGACCCTACTGCTAAGACTCCGCTGTCCGTCCGTCCGTCTGTCTGTCACCAGGTTGTGTCTTAAGAACCGTAATAGCTAGACAGTTGATGTATTTCTGTTGCCACTATAACATTAAATGGAATCGTTAGTACGCTAGACCGACTAGCACTTGGCCGGTTATGTTTACTTCGTATTGCGGTATACTCGTTTCAGTACTCGTAGTTGAGTAACGCCTGAGCTTAGTGTAAAAACACAGAGTAAAAATTTAAATTATAATAACATGAAATCTTTGATAAAAATTACATATTTAAACTTTATAGCAAATTCAAAATAAATGTTCAATGCTATAATTACTATTAATGCTTATGACGCAGGTAAAAAGATTTTACTTTACTTTGTGTTGCAATATAGGTATATTTTATATCTCTACCCACCATTCGATATCTCTAAAACCATCGACATAATTATCATTATCAATGTTCAAAACACATCAACCCGCTCAATCCCATTATATCAGTCGAAACCTTTGTAAGAGGGCTTTATTATAAATTCTTAAAGTGTAGCAAACCAAGACCGGTGGCTCTCCACTCCCGTTAAGATAAAACAGGCTCCACATAATGTTTTTAACGGCTTGTGATTAAAAAAAAGCGCATTAAAGGGAGTAACATTCCATGTCGACGCGCACGTTGTAAACTCGCCGAAAATATGAGGCTGAATGACGCTTTAAGACACGGTGGTCCGGGTAGGGCTCCCACATAGACAAAAATAATTAAATCTACAGATAGTTTATAGACAGGTATTCTCTTCCCGAAATGGAACTTGACTACGTCACAAAATGTTGCCACTGATTGTTCTTTTCAGTAAATTTAAGGACTTTCTCAATTAGTTCATGAATATTAAATAAAATATTTAGTAACTTAGCTATTTAGTATCTCGCGATTCTCGCGTGATTCATCAATTCAATATTTTATAAATTGATATAATGGATTATTAATTCGAAATTGGTATATAAAGTTCAAAAATGCATTACGCTCGGGTAATTCAATTTCACACAGTGACAACATATCAAACTGATGACGTAGTCAAGTTCCACCTACGTCGTCAGCTGTCACGGGAAGAGAATACCTTATTTTATTATACCATGGTTAATAGCATCTGTGTCTATGGTTAATAGATTCAGGTGTTACTTTGCAGAAATCAAAGTTACATTCTATGGGATTTGGATTACTTTGTGCGATTCCGCCATCACCGGCTGCTGCATCCGCTGTGGCTGCAACATCGGACGTCGTATACGCGACAAATGTTTGGTCTCTCGTAGAGAAATACATAGTATGTAATATGTAATGATATCCATGCCATTTACAGTGTAAATTTGATGATTACACACATGACATAACTTGACCTTATTATAACTAACCTTAAAGGACTATATTCTTAACTAACCTTAAGAATATATAGTCCTTACTGGATAGAATAGTTACTGTTACTCCTTCCTTTCTTGATGGTAATTATGGGTATACTTTTCTAAGCAAAAAGATTTTCCATCGGTTAGGTGATAGCTGTTTAATAATTACAGTTTGTATAGCCTAAAATAAAGGTATAGCTATTGCAATCTATAGTTATTTTTACCAATGTTTGAAAGACACATTTTTACTAAAGACTATTTCTATTTAGGAATAATTGCTTTTTTAGGCATTTTGCTTGATAGACGTTTTGTTCTCTAGGCGATTTACAGCTTAGGCATTTTGCTTCATAGACGAATTAAACGCCTGATAATCAAGCGTGTACATAGTCAAAGAATTATATCTTTTAATTTTCAGATTCTTATTTTATGGAGCATCTTGACCTAACCAACCACAATTATTGTTACCAACCTATAAAAAATTATAGTGTACTTAAAAGATTCTCTTGTTTTCTCTGTCACACATTGCAAACAATTATTGTGCGTTAGTTATTGGGTATAACCCACGTTTGACGGCAACTTTGTTGCGTTGTGTTATTTTGCATCGTTATCTTGGCCGCCAGTGAATTATTTACTGTGTTAGGTGTTAGTAAAAGAGTTACACCTAGTAGTTACGTCATAAAGTCAAAACGTTTCAGAGAAACAATCGTGAGATTTGACCTCGCGTCTAGCGGGCACGACTCTGTATTTTGTATTTATTTTACAAAAACTATGTAAGTACTTATTAAATGTATACCTACTCATAAATAAATACTTAGTGATACCTATCTAAACTTGTAAGAAGTAGGTGCCTTAAACTTGATTTTAATTCTAAATACAATACAAATTATCATTTGCTGAAGAAAATAATCATAAAGAAGCTAAAAAAAACCATTGATGTGATATGAGTGTCAAGGGGTCACCCATTATTGCCAAAGACCACATAAATTGAGTAATTGCCACTAGGATTACTTAAATGAAGAAACAGATACTGCCTAACACAACTGTTCTTTTCTCCAAAGTCGGCTAATAAAAGCTGTATGTGTGGGTGAATGAGCTTCACTTGATAAAGCTCAATAAAAACTTGAATTTAAACGCCTTATCTGCTATCAGTGGGACTATTGGTGGTCGCCGGCTTTAGGACAGCGAAAACTATGGAGTAGGCTGTTTATTATATTTTTAATTTATTATAAACAAAATTAATATTGATGTAGTTAAAAAAAACAAATAGATTTTTTTTTTCGTTGTACAATATACATTTATTGGGAAAATCTGGCTAGTTTGAAACTACGATGGTTTGATATTAGATTACTCACCCTATAAATTCTAAAGGAGAAATTATGTATTGCCATAGACCTACTTCAAAATATACAAGAAATCCCAGCTATGTAACCTATAAACTTATAACATAAAATATCATCGTCTTGAAATACCTCATTACATTTTTTTATACAAAAACACAGGGTTTTTTTTTCAAATGCGTTATTTTATCTTACCTCAGTCTCCCTATTCGATTACACAAGAAATAAAATCTTCCTGTTTTCAGAAATATTTTTTTGATAATTTCTTTTTCTTCCCGGGAATGTTCGTAAGTTCGACTCCGGGAACAGAGTCGATAATGCAAAGTCTCCAATACATAAAACACAACGGCCGGTATCTGCTACCGCGGCGAGATGAAAGGGCCGAGATAGCGCTAAAACACTCATTTGTTTTGTCACCCGACCACTAATGCTGGGTAGCTGGGTAGCTGGCAGGGCTGCCAACCTCGCATCAAATTACAGTGCCTCTTATTCATTTATTTATTAAAAATAAAATCTTTAGACCACAATGGTACAAAAGGTGAACTTAATGCTAATGCATTCTCTACCAGTCAACCTGTAGGAAAACAGAAAAATTTAATATAAATCTTGATATTACTCGACAATTTTCGGAAGCAATCGGAAATATATAGAAAGCGATGATTGCCGTGTACCATTAAGATATTAGACGCACTGTAACAGCTTTTGCCTTTAAGTATAAATATTTGCCAAACCTTGAATCTCAGACGGTTATTTTTTTCGGAAATTCAAAATTGTTTTTGTCGTATCTAAAAGAAATTTTAAAACGACAAAAATCAAAACTCTACTTGTAATTTTTTTATACCACTTGCAAAATTAAGAATACATTTTCCGCAAAACAGTGTTTTATTTTTTACACAATTCACTTTAAAATACAGAAAGTTATAAGCAACAACCTTTGTCAAAAAGCAGCTTATTTTTCCTAAATGTATGACAGCTAAGAATGATTTAATACGTTTGGATTACAAAACACACTTTAATGTTAACATTTAAAAAAAAGCATGTTTTTCTTAACACTGAGATGTAAAAAAAAGGTTGCATAAGCATTTTTTTATATAATTTTCTGTTTTGACAGCCCTTTTGCCGTCCTCCACCTTTCATCTACGAAGCGCGGACACGGCAGTTTAGCTTTCAATTGTTCTCTAAAGCCTGCGATAGTGGCATCACGTGGGCGAGGCATCTTACGTATTTACAGTCCTTATTTGTCCGTGTTCAGAAATGCCACTGTTTATAGATTACTGAGATGCAAATTGGATTTAAGTGGTGATCATTTCTTTGATTATAACAAAGAGTTATTTCTCTTTTTTTTATGAGTAGTAGCTTATATTGTTATCAGATTTTCAAGCTATCAAAAATCACCTGACATATATAGCTTAGCTAAAATTCTGCTGACATACAGTTGACAGGAAGATTGTCATAACCGTATTAGCCACCGTAAGTTCTCTTTTGGCCATATGCCTCTGGCAAAAATTACATAAACGACCGATAGGACGGTAATATAATAAAAAAATATAGCGGGTCAGAAATTTAGTAGGTTACCTTAATACGACTACGAATGATTTTAATTTAAATTAACTGTCATCGAAGTCAAATAAAAATCTTCTATCACAGCAAAATTAAAGTAGCACTTCATCTGCTGTTATAATTTTAAAAGGCCTATAGTGATCCAAAATCCCGGATCCCTAAGTAGGATGAAGATATAACGTTAAGTGAGTGTTTTTATACGTAAGTAAAGGATTAACGGAACACCGGTGGTTTTGATCTTGGATGGGGGCATAAAGAACGGTTTTTATGGCCGTGCACCCGGGCCTTAGTGCAGTGCAGCGTAGGCGTTTGTTATACGTGAGATTTTTTGCAATCGTCCCACACGAATTACGAACAATGGGCAGCCATTTGTTAAGTTAGCAGTCCAAGTGAATAGTGATTTAAAATTAAAAAGATAAAAAAGTAGTTTATTATCTCCAAAAAGATAAAAAATTTCACGCCTATTTGCTTGTTAAACTAGCAATTTTCCAAGGCTTGCACTATGCACATAGTACTAATTTATTTCTTATTACCACCACTAAATAGAAAAACCTATTTGCAACATTTTTTTCAATCTCTGCATTTTACGTTTGGGAAGCTATATAAATATGTACATCCTCCCGAAGTAATGTTTTACTTGTTACAAGTTTACAACAAAGAATACCCATGCAAGCATAGAATATTTTATAACTCACGCCATCCTGACTGACAGGATATATCCTAAATTGCAAACATACATAATTGTTTGGTTTCTACTCAGGAAAAATATCTATGTTTGGGAATAGGGGCGGTCCGTATTCTCAAACATATATTTTTGCTAAGGAATAGGAAATAATCCCGAGATACAACGAAGGTCAGTTTTCGTCATATCATACAAAACTCAGCCAATGCTCACCATTTGACATTACGCAATCGCCATTGCATTTCAACACCAGCTATTACCGCGTGCAATAAAAAAAATGAAATCAAAATTTCACCAGATCCTTTCCGATTGCATATAAAAGCGGCGAAATCTGAGCATTGCTCCATTAATTGAATTGCAATAATAAATTCTCATAAGGCCGCAGACGGACCTCTAAAGAGCTCTTTATGCCAAACAAATCGGCCTCCTTTGAGTTTTTTTTAACATCAAACGAGCCGCTGCGAATAATCGCGTTATTTTATTTGTCGTTATTCCGTTGATCGTGGTCAGTGAGTAGGTAATTGCAGAAGGGTTGAGTCTTGACTGTTTCACGGCAGATTTTGAAAATATCGGACACAATTGATCTTGATTACATTTATTTATACAAATGTTTGAAATTAAATTCGAATGAAGTGGTACTAAGCTGTTATTGTAAGTAAGTGACTCCAGCAATTATTTTGACATCAATGATAAGTCATACTGTCTATTATACCTATAAGTATTAAAAATATTTAATGATAACTAAATATTTTGTAATTTTGTCTTCTTATTATCATACAATTTATTAGTCTCGGCAGGTGGTAATTGCTTGTTGCATCATGTTGTATATGTCTTGGTCTTGACGCATCTTATGTTGCGATGTGTGGGAGCTACAGCCGAATTCAGTTTTTAAATCAGTCTAGCCCTTTCGCGAAGGGCAGCACTGCTGCTGTGCTCATATTGAACATAGCTACGGCAGTTTTATTTGGTCGAGATGCCTTAATTTTGATTTTCATCTGCCATCTAACGCATTTAAACGAGTTCACGAAAAAAATTGTCTACTGCACATGTGACAAGATCGGTCGCGATTTTAATTTATACATATTTATTAGTATATTGTTATCTACGAAATGAAGATACAAATTCTAATACTTTATAATACTAAGTAAAGCATTGAAGATGATATTTCCGACATAGTAAATAATAAAACCTGTTTTTGCTAACAGAATGTCAAAAGATTTAACAAACAAAAATTAGGCAGGTAATTCTTTAAATTAAGCATACCTTTTTTCATAACTGTTGACTCTCTGCTTCTTTAATCTTTGACAACAAGTATTCTAATTTTAAACGGAACGATGCTCTTCACGCATCGAGCAACGATATTATTGATCAGGTACCAAAAGCACGCAGTGTCATAGACTACTTAGCATTTATTTTTATTTTTAACCCGCATATAGGGCCCGCATCTTCTCTTGTTTTCAACCCTTCATAATTGCTTATAAAAGTTTTAAAAAGTCATGGATCAGTGTTTGCAACTTGCAATTTGTCTTAGAATAATTAAGTAAGTAAATATACCTATAAAATATGCTTTTTAATTTAAAAACTTGCATATCTGGCTTGTCAAATAAAGAATAGAAAAGTGTTGTAAATTCCTTTAATAGAAACTTTAGACACTTTCAAGAAAGTAATTTGAATAAAAAAATCTACGTGTTATATTTTTTTATATAATTTTAAACATTACACCGGAAGTGACGACACAGAATCGAAGTTTACATTTTTCCTATACCTGCACTTAAACAACAAAAGATTTGTCAATTTCTCCTGATTAAATTACCATCGTTATGTTAGTTGGTTTCAAGTTTTTGTGTTGGTAGATGACAGTGACAGTGATAATACAGTACAATACTGCAAGTGAAAATTGCCAACTTTACTTAAAGAATCTTCGTTGTGACGTCACTTCCTCAAATAAGCTTGACCTTGTTTGAAAATGAAGGTCATTGGAACTTTTGCAAATACTTAAATAAGTAAGAACTTATTTAAAATCTATTAGAGAAACCTTTTTCTAGATGCATTTTCTCGAAATGATTTGCGTATCTTTCTGCGTTTAAACAATTATCCGACCAAATCAAGTTGACATCTAGTAATATGTCATCGTCTCATGTGAAAATGTCAACTTGATTTGGTCGGATAATGGTTTAAATCTAGTAACAAAGTTAGTCGGCGTTTTATAATAAGACGGCTAAAGTTCAGTCAGTTTTTTGCCTCAGGTAACGTAGATGAGTACCTTACTATGTCTTCTTTATTTTTAATGATTCCAGCTCCATAAATTCAATTGCTTTTAGCCTTGATGTTTTAAATTAATGATCAAAAAACACCTAAGACTTGTATGATGACGACGGTAAATGTTAAAAGTACTATTTTTATTGGTATCTCATCAACGCCGTCAACAGAATTATTTTGAGGTTCATACATCAAATAAAGTAGGTGAAGCCGTATCGGAAGTCGGGACCACCAGAAGCGTTGTCTTATCTATTTAATTACTGGACTTATAAATAAAACTTAATAAGTACCTGCGAGATAGTGTCTAAGTAGAGACTGAAATATTTTTTAAAAGTCATATCTCTGTTTTTGGTTCCTATTTTGAAGTGAAAACTTATTTAGGCGCGGTGGGGTTTTTTGACATAAATCATTGAACTCGCGACACTGTTACCGACACCAAGTTAAAAGTAAAAGGTAATTTCACTATCTCGTCGATAACTTAGTTGGGAGAGTGTACACCTTAGATAGTCGATGTTCCATTTGAAGTGAAAACTTCTTTAAGCGCGTTGGACATTTTCTAGATGGAAAAAAACCAGTAAACTTGCGACACTGTTGCCGAAACTGACGCAAAGTTTTCACATCTGTCGGCACTTCCGGAGTGACACAATTTTTTTTATTTCAAATTGTACTTTCCTACTCCTGAAAGTACAGAAACTACTCAACGAAAGGACTGCAATTTCAAATGTAAGAAATATAATAATTTTCCAGTTCTTTTTAGTTTAGTTAAAAAACTAATGAGTGTGTGAAAAGAGCTTCGGTTGTCACCTAGGCCCGCGCCATACATAAAGAGATGTTGATGTTTGCTTGATGATGTTATGGAGACCCAAGACTACGTCACGTAGAAACTGTTTATTGTTGTTAAGTTACATGTTGTAGAGTTGAGTGTGACGGGTCCTTTCTCGATTGCTGCTCAATAGTGTCTCGTTTGAATGTTAGAATATAATTTTAAACGTAAAGTAAAAACAGCTGACACGCGACCTACATACTATGTGGCCGCGTGCAGCTAAAACGTGCGAGCTTGGCTCGCACAATGAGTATAGACAAATAAACTTACACAGAATAATTTAGGATTCCTTAATTAAAAGTGCGTATTGCCTATTCGCCTAATCTTTTTTAGGTACCTATATCGATCCCGTCACCATAGTACAAATATATTATTACCTTTCAACTATGACCCCAATCATAGAGCTCCATGACACACGCATACCTCACGTTTATAAACTAAAAACGATGAGAATTTAAACTTTATAATGCAACAAATAAGAGTTATGATTTTGCTACATTAAAAACCGGTTTCCTGAATCGGGACTAGGGCGACAGAAGAAGGGTGGTGACAATGGTTCAGGATTAGTGCAAAGGGGTTTAAGTTATTACGTCACGCCTCGCAATGGCCGCTGAAATATTATTATTAATATTAAAGTTATTAATGTTATATTTGTCTGCGCGCACTCGACTCGTCAATTCATTATGCTCTTCGAAGGATTATTAATTACACGTAAGGTTAGGGGAATTGTTACATTTTTTAGTAATAAATATATTTATTTTAGTAATAAAGGAATGTTTTGAAAACTTGAAAGACACTAAGATCGTAAAAGCTGATCGTGGGAATAGGTGGAATCGGAATCATCTCGTTTGGGATTGTGGTTAGCAAATCGACTACAGTATTTCGATTGCCTATTCTATCTACATTCCCTTTATGCTGTAAGATGGTCATTTTCGTCGACCACTATAGTTACTTGCTTCCTGTGAAGGTAAAACTGCACTCTAGCTTGTTCACTGGTGCGTAAAAATTACTGTTGTCACTTGGTGATAGTCATAGTATTGTCACAAAACTGAATTCTCAAATCTAGCAGCTTCTCCCATCTCTAAAATCGCAAAAAATAAAAACTGCAGCTTCATACATTGTGAAACGGTAGGTATCTAATTTTGTATGGAGCCGCAGATTTTTTTTGCAATTTCAGGGATGGGAGCAATCAAAATTGCCTCATTTCGTTAAAGTTAAGGCCATACCCAAATTTTCCGGGGTCCAGTGGCGCCGCCATTTAAAATAAATCATTTAAAAGGAAACGGAGATATCATTCAAAATTGTGTCTTGGTCAAGCCCTAGATAACCCTTAAAACTATTTTATGAACTACTGTTTATAATTTAAAGTGCGAACGTAAAGCTTTCCTACGCACATTAGCTAAAAGTGGCCGTTTTTCGCAAATGTGCGTAGAAAAGCTTCACGTTCTCACTTTAAACTACAAAAAGTAGTTTAAAAAATACTTTGAATGGGTATCTAGAACTTGACCAAGACACAATTTTAAATGATATCTCCGTTTCCTTTTAAATGATTTATTTCAAATGGCGGCGCCACTGGACCCCGGAAAATTTGGGTATGGCCTTAAGGGGGGTGGAAACGTAATCGCATGAAACAATATTTCAGAAGGAAAGAATAGGCAATCGCCTAGGACTTGCAACTCTCTCTATCGCACAATACGGATCGGGGGGCAGAGTGGCGTGAAACAGATATAATTTTTGCAAATACCTATTCGCGACTTGTATCACACAATCCTCTTTGAATGTATGTTATCAAGTATGAAGTTTAGCTATAATGCTTTCTTAAACTTCACGAAATAGGTACCTACGTAAGTACGGAAAGCTTAGTAAATACGATTTATCGTACCGCCGCCGACCTACCGGACCACGGCGGTATCTCCATCTGTCGTAAGTCGTAAATCTCGTATCGGGGCGCTAATCTGCCGCAGCCGCTGCCTCAATTAACTTAAAACGTGTTCAAAGTCCACCAATTAGATAGATAAGGACGCTTCTGGTGGTCCCGACACGGCTACTTTGTTTGACGGACGAATGAAAAGGAATGTTGATGATTTCTCTTAAATTTGTTAAGTCATTGAATTGATTTAGCCTCTCAAGCTGTCTTAACACAACTACTTGTAAATCTAGCTGTGGCGACAATGAGATAAGGGCACTTTACCTTTTTTTAATTATTGTGGTGATTATAATTCTCCCCAGTTTCATTCAATTCAGACAAACAGCGCTTAGAAAAAAATGGAATATTTATTAAATGCTGATAGTCGCTAATACGGCAGATTTGTCTAACTAAGAATTGACTACACAGTCTATCTACTTATGAAAGAGTCACAATTGTCATCCTAATGCAGCTATAAATCTTTTTAGGGATGATAATGTAAATTCATTTATACACAAAATATAAGTAGATCATTCAAAAAAGATAAAATGATAGATTCAAAGGACTTTCAGAATCGAAGTCACAATTTTACAACTTCTAACAAAGATCTATTCAGGGGTGACAATGAGATTAGGTTTAAATTTAACTTTTGTACTGTAATTCTTGCAGTTTATTTGTTTATAAAGCTTTATTGTACACAAAAAAGAATAGAGATACAAACCAGAAAAGTAAACATACAATGGCGGTTTTTAGTTCTTATTAGTAAAAATATCTAGGAACCTAAGTATCTTTTTTTCAGTGCTAATAGTTGTTGCCGATTCAAGAGACTTGAAAATGGAGATCGCAGTAGCCTATAATAAAGAAACTAAAGATGTGTCTTTAGATGACAATGAGATTAAGTCCTTTAACGTTTTTGTTTTTATTCGTAATAAAACAGTAGGTGTCAATGTCTTTTTTGATATATTTGTACCTAAAGTATCTTAAAAGTTCAAATAATTTATCAGAATACTAATTTATGACGGATTTGATGGACTTGAGAATCGAGGACACTGTCTAACAAAAAAGCAAGTATTCACAGTACTCGAAGCCAATCGTAACGCAACTATAGAAGTGTCTAGGGGTGACAATGAGATTAGGTTCCCGCGCCGCGATTGGCCGGCGGCGTGACGTCGCGCGCCGGCAACGCCCCGTCGCCTACACTCGAATTACCGAAATAGAATGTCCGTACTTGTCCGTAGTCCAGGAAAATTATTTTGCTCGTGAACTCGTAACTATATTGTCAAATCGAAATCATTAGACGAGTTCTGCACAGTATAAGAAAAGTTATAGTAGGTACAATATTGTTACCACACACCACAATAATATTTCTTCTTGGTGAAATTAAACATACCGATAATGATTACCTACCAAATATGCCATATATTCAACTATCTCCAAATTCTTAACACATTGCTGGACACTCAGCCAGACACAATAGAAATAACAATTGAATTACGTCCACAGGCGTAAGCGTCCTGCAATGTGTTAAAAAAGCAAATTCAAAGACAATATTTTTTTGAGAATTAAATTAAATTAATAGTTAAAAAAAAATTAAGAGTATTGTTATTATTTACACAATATTATTTTGTTGTCCCCTCATATATTAGGCTACATGATAACTCTATTAAGTGTATGATTTTTTCTAACTCGACTTATGAACTTATAATATTTCCAGTTTTATTTTGCCTCCACCTAACGCAATCTAAAATAGTTAGTTATAACCAACAATTGATGGAAAGTATTTACAAGACGCCATAATAATTGCAGGTGTATGACAGATGAGAGGCCGACCTTGCAATTTGTCAAATAAAATAATATCTCAATACAGGTATGTTTATTTTGAAGAAGATTGAAGAAACATGAATTATGGAAAGCAATAATTATTGGTTAACAAGTTGTGGACCACACGTAAGAAAAATCGCTCGTTTAACCAGTAACAACTTGACATTAATATCTTTAAACTCAAAAATTACTTGTGTTAGTTTTGTCAATATATTTGTGGAACATTGGTGTTCTTAGCACTGGCTAACGTACAAGTATATGGAAATGGTATATTATGAAAATGGGTTTTTAAACAAGGATGCATGAGCTCTATACTTGAATTTTAATGACGACCTCCTATATAGGCATAGTGGTCACCATGCTAGTCCGCCACCCAGAGGCCCCGGGTTCGATCCCCGGCCAGGGCAAGTGGGAAATTGGCCTTTTTCAAATTGTTCTGGGTCTTGGATGTTTATCTATATATGTATTTGTTATAAAATATAGTATCGTTAAGTAAGTATCCCAAAACACAAGTCTTGAACTTACTTTGGGGCTAGCTCAATCAGTGTATTTTGTCCCTATATATTTGTTATTTAATGACATGAACATAAACTTAACAATTTCGCAGAAGTAAAAAAACTGATTTAAGAGTCCCCCGAACTAGTCCAAAATACAACTTTCCATACAAACGTAGTCTACGTTTTATTTCAAAACGACATGTCCGATTTCGACAAAATTTTGTAATTTCAAAGATATTGCAATTATCTAGGTTTATAACTGGTTTCCAACGGTAAAAATATGAACTTGAAATAGAATATAGTGTTATTTATCATTTTTGACCATCAGTATGGGAAACTTCTAAATCGTTATATTTTCTTTCCAGTTCATAATTTTACCGTGGAAAACCAGTTATAAACCTAGATAATTGCAATTTCTTTACAATTACCAATTTTTAGCGGAATCTGACATGTGGTTTCAAAATTAAACGTAGACTACGTTTGTATGAAAACATGCAAGGAATGATTAGGTCTTTTATTTTAATAATCTGAATACCTACATAGTTTTGCTGATTCTACTTACAAATAAACTAGAGTTAAGAAAACAACTAAAGCCTCCCCATGTTTTCTCTACGATCCACGATCAGTGATGGTTCAGATCAGAATTCATGAGTTCTGGCTACACTTACATAGGGCTGTACGTACGGCCTTACGTAGAGTACCTAACATAATATAATTACTAACGCAACAAATACCCAACGTCATAGAAACTATTAGCAAAACTGGGCGTTGTCGGTAGGCACACAGAGATCACCATCACCATCAAAAAAGTGACAAAGAAAGATGCTTTAGAAATATTGATTACATTTCATTTAAGTCATATTTAAATAATTAGTGTACTCTACTGTATTAAGTATCTAACAGTATGTAAAAATAATAAAAGATTTTAAATTTTTACTTATTACCTATAGCGCCATCTAGTGACAAGGAAGAGAAAGAATTATGTTAATAAGGCGATGGGTAGGCATGGCAGTAACTACATGTCTGCATTAATGGGTTAGCTTAGTAGATAAGTTTTTAGGCATTAGGCTTGATATTGATTTTGTCTGCTAAATCCATAGAGTTGTGTTCGTCACTTTTCAAAGTTTTCTCAAATGCATTTTTATTGCAAATTATGTTCATTATAAATTATATGTAATTTTTACTAAAACTGAATGTAAAATGTCCATGTATTAATTGTAATAACTTGAGCTTTAAAAAAACTATTTTCAAAGAAAAATGTCATTTAAAAAACCCATTCGCAATATTCTTATAAGAATCCAATCAAACAAAAAGCTGTATTTAATTACTCAAATTCATTTACACATATCAAACAATCGAAAGTCATTCCGGGCAGCCCTGCCGGCCACTGTGGCCACGCCGGGCCACGTAATTGGCCCTGGCGCCCGTCTACCATTTTGTACCTTTTTTGGCAGGCCATGTTTCGTTCCCTTGTTGGTTTTGGGAATTAGCATGTCTTATTAGCATAACGGGCTGATAACACGTGATTGGTGTTTTAACAGCTCGTATTGGTTGGTAGTGGCCACTTATAGACACAAGTCAACGAAAGATCAATATTTATTCTTGCTTATTGCACTTTAACTTCAGTAGAGTACGTGGATTTTAAATGGAATTTCATATTGCTATAAATTAATATCTTTGTAGTTTCTAAGGTATACATACACTGTTTAACGTTTTATTAGTGGAGGTCTCCAAACCAGAAATCTCGGACGCGAGCCGACGGTATGAATAAATCACGCGAATATTCATCGAATACAATGCTCGCTTTGTAAACGGACGGTGTTCCAGATAAAATATGCGTCTGCGATCCGGTCACCGAATTGGTAATATTGTTAACAGGGAGTAAAATAACTACACGGGAAACCAAAACGAGAATTATGCATCATCTCGGGAATTTCTCAATAAGACGTGTGTGGGGCCGACGCTGGCGCCGCCCCGCGGCGGACCGGTGGCGCCTCTATCGATTATGTTGGCGTCCTGCTCTCGTGCAGCGCGGCGTCCCGGTCGCGCGCGCGCGGGTGGCTGCTGCCGCGTCATTACCGTCCGCGCGGCCACCTCGCGCGCACCGCGACCCGACCATTTTCCTTTAAATACAGACCTCGCAGGCTATATCATTAATCTATTACGAGCGAGGCTCGTGTATGCCCGCCGATTCCTCCTTTTTTCATCGCCGTCTCAGATAGAATTTGTTGGCGGCCGGTGAAAGGTAACGACGGTATGAGAACGATATTCGATTTTATGGCGCTTAATTAGCGTCGATCTTTCGCTCTGTCGGCGGCTCGTCGCGCACCCATATACGTCCAAGTTCGCCTTTATTGGCCAATATCTTGCGACGAGATCGTAGATACTTCAGCTAGATGTCATGCTGCGGGCGCCTATAAAAAAGGTTTATCATTACAATGAGATTCGTTGGGTTCAGTCGCGTTTCGGTTGACGTCTCCGTATTTGGTGCGTCTGAATTGTCCGATTTTATGGGAGTAGTTGAGCGGCCTCCGGCGTCGCCGAGGCGTGGCGGGTTGCCCCATTCATATTTGTACAACTGGTCGATAATTACAGCCTTCGGGCAAGTTCGTCTTGCACCGATCGCCCGCTGATTAAGTCCTCGACGTGTTATTTCATCTCGAGTAATTGTATGTTCCGCGCCGAGCGAGCTAAGGTTTGTCAAAGCGAATAATTTGAACAATGGCTGAGCCGGAGTCTGTAGAAAATTGCGGAATTTATCGAGTCTATGGTTTGCGGTGGCTGCAAGCAGGCATTAAGCCTGGAACGCGCTATGGTGGGCAATTTCACGTAAACACTACTCAGCCAGTTGTAAATTAAATTCTGATGTGGCATTAACTTGTAAACAGGGATTAGCTAGGAGATCGCCAACAAGGTTATGATTGATTTATCTATCGCCTGTTGTGAAAAAGAGATAATGTTATACCAACAACCGTAATCGACGATGCCACCCAGGATCTTGTTAAAAGAAAAATGTTTTATAATTTTACATTTCTTTACCTGAAGGCAATTTAAAGCTTCAAATTAAATTGAAATTAATGTCAATGATCTTTCCTTAAAACTTGATTCAACTATTCATGTTACAGTAATCATCTAGCCAGCTGTAGGCTCTTTCCTATATTGTAGACGTACGTGGTCATGTTGACTAGATAGTAACGATACAAGTTAATACTAGGTTAACTCCCGTATGTTCAAATACTGGCAGTTACAACTGAAGATCATAGTCCAAACATTTGCGAATAACTGTAATTAATCAGTCAGGATAGCTTAGAGACATGGTGTGAACTCAAAAGATTTCAGCAACTTTTTTCAAAACAAAATTCAAAATTCCTTCCTGTGATAATTCTTGAGACAGCTTGCAAAATACCTGTGATGAAAGAATAATTATCATCCTTGAAAGGTCAAAAGAAATTGATATACAGTATTTACTCGTACCTAAATGCAAACTTGCCGAATATGTTTAACCAAATAAGCGAAAACTTATAAACGACAACTTGCTTACAAGTATAGGTCTAGGTACGTATGACTTAGATTCTTAATTCAACATGAGTCATATTAATTTGAGTCGACGTAAACGTCTCCAATGATTTAGGTTTAATCGATATAAAACCTGTTTGACTCTGAGCACAAAATATTTAATTTACAGAAAGGTAACTCACATCGATCACTTCACCTCCAAAAGTATAAAAAAATGTGTTTACGAGTAGTGAACAATGTATACCTGATCTAGTAGCTTTGTCGCAATGAAACAGATTATTTAGTTAATTAATAACAAATGCAATAAATGTAATTCTGATTTTATGAATACAAATAATTAAATTCTGATTCTTTAGATATTTTAGTTTTTACTCTCTTATTTACCGTTGCTATTACTATTTTATCTTAGATTTTCTTTCTTGAATCGATCCCTTTTATTTATTCTTTCATCGCCAAACTTTTTCTAAGATCTGCCCGTTTACATCTATTTTTCTAGTTCCATCTCTAATTCCGTTTTATCTTGAACAGGGTTCTTTCTGTACTATTTTTATGTTGTGCAAGACATCGACAGCTGTATTATATGTAAGATTAATATCGATCAATGATGTAATTTTACGCATAACATCGTAACTGCCCACTTCCCCTCCCACGGGGAGCATAGATAAATCAAGAATAGATACGGTATTTTTAACACTAGCGATTGAACACGAATTCGTCTGTTTTATTTCATTTAATCTTGTTAGTAAAAATTATAACTATCCTATTTCATATTACAAATGTTATGGACTTGTCTAAAACTTAGTTTAAACATACACCTATAGATAAACATCTTTGTCAATAGTATAAAGTTCTTGCAATTTGATTGACATTATGCACAATTGTATTAAATGTACCTAAAAATGAACCGTTTATGATTAATCAGACAGTTTTAAGTACATTTCAATAAATGATCAATAATAAAATAGAAAGTAATACAATAAATTAAATCACTAATTTAGCAAACAAACAGATGCCAATGACTACATTATTCGTATAGACGCGTCATTCAAACCGCGACTCGCTCGCAGCTTATTAAAGTAATTTAGCACTCCGAGAACTCGTTGCCCTGTCTACACTGTTTGTTTTGCAGGCGAGAAGTTTGCCCAACCTATTATTATGCTCTCGTTATACTTTTTATGTGCAGAGGTTGCCAACATTTCGTTTTACTGTGTATACTTTATGATTTTATGGCACTACTCTTTTCTTTATTTCTTTTTATGTGTGTCAGTAACCAACTATGGGGTTAAATTATTCGATCTACATATGTTATAGTCAACATTTTAGTGTACATCGCGTTCAGAGTTACTTTTAACATATATTAACTATTAAGGACATAATATGTTGGGTCTTCAGACTTTTGTAGGTATTGCCTGTCTTTGAAAAATAAAATAGCTTAACAAAGTGACATCATAGCAATGGTTAACATTTGGTATTATTTTATTTAGTCCGTTGATTAGATTATCCAAAAATAATGGACCCATATATCACCTCACCTTTAGGTATTTTTAGTCTCCTCTGCAGGAGCACGACCCTCTCTGGTCTATTAGAGCCATTATTGGCCAGAGCAGCCAGAGGATTTGGCCCACACTCTCCTTGCTGGCCAGACGTGTTGGAGAGGTCTTACTGATATTTATAAGCTTTGTTTAGCTTGCATTTCCTAAGTTGTCTTTAACGACATCCACGGAAAGATTTAGAGTGGTCCTATTCTACTCTACCGGAAACCACACGGCATTTAATATCCACAAACATGCATATTTAGAAAAATATAAAAAATTACAAAGTTAAAGCGCATTGAAGTCGAAGTGTGGCGATTCAGATACGAATCTGATCGTCGTCTGCCTAAACGTCGACGTCACACAAAATTTAAAAGCGCTGTATCTTCGTCATTATTTGCTACTCATAGGAAATAATTTTTAATCGACATCCGTATTGTGTGTTTGTAGACTTGTGTAGTTTTAGTTAGTTTAGCAGGCCTACCATGATATAAAATTAGAAAAAAATAATTTTAAACTTCCTCACTACCGATTGAAATTTAAAATTGTTCATGTTAGCCCTGCTTTTAATTATATTATAAATTAATATTCAATCGAAAAAAAACATTGCATAATTGATCAAAGCCAACAGTTGAGAACCAATGCTACCAACATAAAGACGGCTCACGCCGGAGGCGCGGGCGCCGTGTTCATAAAACGTGTTATTATTATTAATAATCTCACTCATTCAAAACTTCGATGCTCAATATCGGTTATTTTCTTATCAGCTTAGAATACCAAACTGCCACACAGCCTAAACATCGATACTGATACAATATCACATCTTTATCCCTAACAGAGCCTAGGGCCGTAACATCCAAAGGCCTCATTCATCTTAGTAATAAATAGGTAGACGAGATGATGGAAAACAGGAATCAAAATAGTGATGGATTGCTAGCCACACCACTTACATTATTCAGAATTTCGCCTATTCCCTTAAACATCTTCTAGATCTGCGCGGGAAGAAAAGCAGCTGATACATCCTAAGTTTTTTATTTTTTCTTAGACCAACATGGAAGAAAACGTTGTGTTTAGTTTTATCAGGCGTAACAAGCCATGTTCTAGCATACTAAAGTTGGTTTTTTCTCTCCTTCCTAGGAGCTCATCTATAGCCAAAGTCAACGGATGTTGTCAAAGTTGCTGTGGCCCAACCCGGTCCCTAGCGCACCCAGAGACCCCCACTCAGATCATTTGGTTAGTAGACTTTTCATTTTATTTTTTTATATTTATTAAAACCTACGTTTAATAGTGTGCTTTGGTGTGACGAGTGCAAATAGGCAGTGAAGTTACTGGTATTCTAACTAATCTATATCATCAAGTAGACAATGCCTACAATCTACAAGGCTGACATAGACCTAGAATTTTCGATCTATGAATGCTGCTATTTCTAGTCATAGTTACTAGTTAGTTCTAAGTTACTACGTAAGTCATACTTATTATTACAATAATAGGAATATTAAAAAATATTGTGAGCTTGTGAACACCATTTTTGGATTTAAGGATCCGTTTATGAAATATTTTATAATGCAATTTTTTGTTAAAGTCAAATAAGCCCACACGTGAAAAAATTCACGCCAGTAGTATATAAAAATATAACGAAATTTAAAGAAAACCCTAAAGAAAAATTTAGCTCTTATAGCTATGTAGGGTTTACCAATTCAAAAGTTAGTCTTCCAACTTATAAAATGTAATCGAAAAATTAAAATTTTATTCAAATTAAATTTAAAGTTTTAAGTCGCGTGAACTTAAATTCGGCATTTTACTCTCTTGTATCAAATACGTTTTAAATGCATCCTGCAAGTTTCTTGCCAATTGCATGCAATTTAAAGGAAGCAATATTTGAAAAATTTGTTTGAAATTTGTCATAGATAATGCAAGTCATCTACCGCTTCAATTTAATTTGAGCTTTGACCGCTTTGACACTTGAGGTTCCGATAGTTAAAGCCTGCTCATTAGCTTTTTACTATTTCTATAATATATTCAGCATTTTTTTAAATACTAATAAATACTTATACTTTATTCGTACATAATTCTTTTTGATATGAGAACTTTACTCTTGCCTATCGTGCTTTCGTTTCTTTCGCGTTCGTAATATTTCGCGTGGTATCTGTAATTTCAGGTCTCTTTTTTTGTTCTTAATTTTATTTTAAATCGCATATTTTCTTATATTCTTTCCAAGACATATCATTTAATTAATAACTGCTAATCCATGAATGGTCTCACAGCTAATTTAGATCACATTCACGACAAGCTTTCCCCCAAAAATATTAAAATAAGGGAATTAAAATAATAGAAATGGAATAACCGTCACAACACGTCGTTCCCCGGCTCCGCCCCTGTCAGACCTGGCCTCGAGTTAAGAGTCGTTTGTATAACTATTCCGGGCCCAAAAAAATTGATGGTCAAAATCATAGCGGCAGATGTTAATGATTCTATTATTTATGATCGAGCCTCCTCTATTACCTTTTTTTGTCTACTGGTTGTAAACGAAAGGTTAGTCAGCCGTGTAATTTTCTGTTTTGTGGATAACGAAGTGGGCCAGTTTGTTTGTATTGTTGGTGTTTGAGAGAATGTTTTTGTTGGACTTCTCCGTTAATCTATCAATTTAGCCTGTAACATCTCAGTAAATTGCAAACTGGTGGTTCTTCTATGGTTAAAGGTTCATTTCAGCCGCATAACGTCCACTGCTGGACATAGGCCTCTAAATTTCCAAAATGACCGATCTAGAGCGGCTTGCATCCAGCGCCTTCCAGCGACCTCGGTCAGGTCGTCAGACCACCTTGTGGGTGCGTGTCATACGCTTCGCTTGCCTGTACGTGATCGCCATTCGAGAACCATTTTGCCCCATCGGCCATCGGTTCGGCGCGCGTCGGCGGAAGCACACGACGCTGTGACACAGCGTCGTGTGATACCGCCCACTACCATTTCAACGAGCTAATCCGCTGGGCTATGTCAGTGACTTGTTAAAGTGTCAGATACTTATAACTTAGATACTCTATTGAATACTTCTACAAAAAAGAACTTGTATCACCCAGCAGCAAAATTTAGGATCTATCTATTATAATATGCAAATTATTAAAAAATATTAAAGTACCTACTTATAAGTATAAAATGAATGATGTTTTTTACTAGCTGTTAATTATTTCACCCAAATGTTTGGAGGGTGTAAACAGTGGTAATGCGGCGATAAATTACTTAGTGCACATGCTTTGTGCTTGTTATTTATGACGGTGTTAATATTCTATAGTTATTAATTAATTTTTCTAGCTCATAAAATACAAAATTATGTTGTTAAAATACCAAAAGAACGTAGTACCGACTTCTCATTCCAGGCCATTCTTTTATTTAATACTAATTACCTTACTTGTCTGAATTGTTTTTTTTTAAACCCGAAATCTTGTTCTAATGTTATTATCAGTTTTTTTTTATTAATTCCTAAAAGTCACTTTGCCTTAGAAATAAGTCTTAACTACTAAGATGGATTGCCCCGAACTATGAACTAACAAACCCCTCTTACAACACCAAATTTCGGCAACCTGACCGATAGGTCTAGTTCAAACTTGAAACCTTTCTTTTGAAACCTCCTTTTACAAGTTCCTACTTAAGATATACAATTTATCATCACATATCCATCGGACTATTCAAAAAGCCTCGGAAATCTTCGCTCTCTCGTTGAAGGAAAATAGTAAACATTATAATAAAAATCAGAAGTGGAAACTAAAATTCTCACAGCAACTCCTACCGTTATATATCGTCTCAATCATCGATGGGTCTGAAAGGTGAACAAACACAGTAATTGGGCTGTTACCCGCAATTATAGGGCCACCCGTGCTCGTCCGCATTCTTGTAGTTTCTCGCCAAGTTCTCATATCATGGGTTTGGTTGGCCCTGACGATCGCAGGAGGCGTAAATCTTTGCTGATATGAATTAAACTTTGTGTATGTGGTTTGTTTTAAATAGAAATATTTGAATGGCCTAGGAATTAATAGAAACATAGCAGTATCGTAACGTCACAAAATATATCAGTTGTCATTGTTCATATTCATTTTGAACGTGATAGTAAATTTATCATTGCTTGAAGTGATAAAACTTTGACGTCACGGTTTAGTATTTTATACAAATTTTTATGATTTGACTTATTGGAAATTAGTGGATTGTCACTACAATGGTGAGGAAAGCTGTCATTCTGTAGGCTTTTAAGGTTTCAAAACATTATTTTGAAACCTTAAAAGCGAAAAATAGTGAAAGGCAGACAGGTATTCCAGATATTTATTAAGACATTCTTGACAAATACACCTAAGATGGACAAGAATTTCGTTAAAGTTTCCAACGATATTCTCTTCAAGTTATATTATCCAACAATTCTGAGAAGACTTTTTATTGTTTCTGTCAGCCAGTTATGCGTCTAATAAATGTTAACTACGTTATTTCGACGTTATTAAATCTCGATTCGGGATCAGTAACAGCCTGAGGCCTCAGGCGCCAACGAACTAAGGTGTCTGAAGCCTAATTATATGGGAAGAAACACCTCCACAAACCAAATATTTAAACACTACTTTACCACTCTAATTTCTGCTTTAATAGTAGAAAAATAAAGTTTGAATTTCTGTGGTGGTGTCATAGCTCGTTAAGATGATGAATCGAAAAAAGGTTTTTGAGAATTGGCGTAAAAAAGGACTTAATTGCGATATGATTAGGGGTTTGGCCCTGACAAGCTAACAAGCGTTTGTTGTATAATAAGGCAATAAATAGTTATTGTCGCTGGCAGCTGTCGACTGTTTGTTTTGTCTGTCAGTTTGACAGATGCGGCGATATGACTGATTGGGCGACAGGTTCACGAAAATGTTCGATTCACGATTGATTGATTTTAGTAATTATTGGCAGTTGTTTTTAATTTATTTTCAGACAGAAAGAGGAAGTTCTAATTATAACATCTTTGAAAATATTTAAAATTACAAATATCGGAAAGGTAGTCATTATTTAGGCAGGTAAGTATTACTTTTTAAGTTCTGGCGTAATAAATATGTACCTATATAATAAGTAAATAGGTATAGATACCAGAGTTTCACGTTGACATTGAGAATCTCACGAAAGTATAGAGAATCCTTATTCCTGTGACGTTGCCGATTTCCGTTATCTGTCTTCTTAGATCTGTCTTAGATTTACCATCTTGTTTAGCACAGCCTTTGGATCATCAGCCTAAAACTGTATAAATTTATTTAGATACACCGCATCGAAATTATAGAGTGAGTTCTTGTGACGTCTTTATCCTATGAAAATTGTACAACATCAGACAGTAAGATAATGCGTAATTTAAATATGCACTGTATCTTTGTTATGATTTGTTAGTCAGAGACAAGGAATGCAATATATACAATACTAGCTGTGCCCGTGGGCTTCGCTCCCCGTGAGTATTTCGGGATAAAAACTATTCATCTAAATCAAATTTCATCTAAATAGGTTCAGTGGTTTAAGCGTGAAGTGGTTACAAACAAACAAATATACAAACTCACTTTCGCATTTATAATATGATTTTTATCAATCTGATGACCCAAAAACTTTTTTTACACCCACTCGTTCAAAACTTGCTACCGATTTGTTACCAAATCAGTGACTTCTTTATCTAAGGCGCCTGCCTCATCCAGGGAACATAGAAAATTCACCGACTCATCCACATGCTTAGATAACTGATGCTAATGGCTACAAATCAATCACATTTCACGCATATTAACACTAGCCGTCCCAAATAACCCAGCGAAATCTAAGTTAACCTCACTGAAATTGATATAACATCCCTACATCCTAGTTAACCGTTCCCCATCAATCACTAGCAATCAATTACCCCCTCTACCCGTCCCGCGCCCGCTAACCCCATATCGAAGATAACCCATGGGATTTAACGGTATTCCTTTCTTTCATGGGGATTTTAAATCGATGGGATGTTGTCCTACTTAAACATGTGTAGGGGTTGGAGAAATGAAGTATTGTAGGGTTTGTTTGTTAAATTGACGCTGAATCAAAGTAGAAACTTTGACAGCTGTCATACATTCATTCAAAGCATACATTTTAAGCAACTGTCAAACAACTACAGATGCAGCGTTCTTACACAGACGTCCGTATGTAAGTAAAACGTAGGGCTATCGTAAATTAAAACATTTTACCCAAATCTTATGTCGTCTTTTAATATCAAGTAATGACAGATTCATATCACTCCATAATTTGTACTCTGAGGAACGTAATTTTTCCGAGCCTTCCGTTTATATTTTAACTACATTCTTAAGTATGTTACGTTGATTAAAAAGTGTTGAGGATACTCAAAGAAACAAAAAGATAGGTAGTCCAACTTAATGTATAACTATTACTTATATTTACTTATGTATAACTTAATGTATAGTATTGGCAAATCCAAACTTGTGATCCTCATAAAGCTCATACAAAAAAAATGTTATGGGTCTTACCAGAACAAACGTATTTAATAAACCAAACATAACTGTCTACTTAAATTATTATTATATTAGTGCAATGTGAATATAATAGATCCAGATTTTTTTTTGACCCTGACATGTTGATAGTGGAGCACTACTTCAACGCTTTGCTTATGAGACGCGCAAAAACATACAACTAATTTTACCCACTAGATCACATCACGTTAGGTTCCGCCGACCTTCGACAGGTGGCGCTTCTCGCCTATAATTTAATTTTACGGTCATCTTTACAACGTAATAAATATTGCCCACAGATCTTTTGTCCTTACACTTTGTTTTAACTCAGTCCTGTAGGTGTAATATAATTTAACGTTCTTTTATAATCCTAATTAAAGTTATTTTACTGTGGTTTATTACCGGCTAATTTATTGTAATATCGCCGTGGTGTTTGCCTTGTTTTATATCAGGGGTTTTTAGTGTGAGAAGTTAAAACTATTTTTAGTTTTGTTTGCTCAAACTTTTACTAATTTCGTATTTTTGTTTACTATATATGTAAAAATATGCAAAATATATTATACTTATAGGAAAAGTAATGTTCACTTATCACATTCGCCCTGATGAAGACCTCCGGATGAGGTCGAAACATGTCGGCAGTAGCTGACTCTATACGTGAGTAACCGGTCTAATTTATGCTTATAATGTTGACTTATCAGTTTACAAATTAGACTATTACCCATAAAGTAGATCTCAATACCAAATAGAGCACTTCACGTCATTAAAATGAGTATTTAGTTAGGTATCTCTTTTTTTTTGAGCCATCATGTGTCCCAATGCTGGGCAACTTAAACTTAACTTATACTTAGGTAGAAGATAGATAACTGTTTATTGTATATCAAAAAGGAAATAAATAATTTTACATTAAATCAGTACAATCTTCCATACTGGTCTGGGAGAAACGAAAAAACTTAGAATGTGAGCTGCTTCTCTTCCCGCGCAGATCGTAGAAGCCGATCGAGGGAATGGGTGAAATTTGAAACATGTTAATAGGCGATGCGGCTAGCAACCCATCACTATTTTGATTTCGTTTTCCACCTTCTCGTCCACCATCACGCTAAAAGTGGCCTACGAGTCTTGCGGCCCTGGACTCTTTCTGCTCAGAGCCGCAAGACCCAAAATGCTCTGTCTGCCCCATTAGGGATCAAGACGTGATAGTTTATATGTATGGATGTAATCAGTATATTGGGCGGTCTTATCACGTAGCAATGTATTCCAGAAGATTTCTAGGCACCTCCTAAGTAAAGAAAAATCTGTGAAGTCTTATGTCCGTGACTTTTTTGATTTTGATTCAGGACAAGGCAACACAAAGTTGAAACTACACAACTACAGTGAAAAAAAAATATCATGAAAAACAAATGCACATTATTTTACCATGTAATAAATACTGTTGTCACTTGATGACGTAGCTAAATAATAGTCATCAAGTATTATAGTAATAGCATGTAAAATCTGAAACCAGTGTTAGGCGATTAACACACTCAATAGGAAAGACTTCGCAAGCCCGCTTTATTTATCGGTAATGTAAGACGTAAGTATAAATAACACTAATTGTCACTTCCCAAGGACCCGAACAATTAAATAGCAGTCGTAAAGAACTAGCGCGGTTTGAGTTATAGCAACAAATAGACTAAAACTGTGTACTCTGAGTGTTTATCTCTATATATCAATTCAAATAAAATCTTTGAGTAAGTATCCTATAACACAAGTAGAATTAGACCACTCCAAGTCGTATGTCGTAGAGCGCGACTTAGGAAATACGCTATAAACAAAGCTTATAAACATCATAAAATATCTCCCGTCTGACCAGCGTGTAGAGTCTAGGCCAAGTCCTCTGGCGCTTCTGACCAAATACGGCTCTAGTAGTACAGAGAGGGTCGTGCCCCTGCAGTGGAGACCAAAAAGATCTGATAATGAAGATGATGAATACAAGTTTTGTACTTACTTTAGGGCTATATAGCTTAAACTTTGCGGTTGTTCATTATAACTTATACCTTTAAACGAGCAATTCTTGTATATTTATATAGAAATTTATTGCTGTTATCTCGGAAACTGCTGTAACGATTTCGCTGAAATTTGGTATATGGGGGTTTTCGGGGGTAAACAACAATCGATCTTGATTTGTCTTATGTTTGGGAAAATGCGTGTTTTCGAGTTTTCATGCGTTTTTCTTTCCACGCAGAATATGATATAACCGGGCAAAGCTCGGTCGCCCAGGTAATATTTATTTATTTACAACTTCGTTTAGCAATCCTTGTCATTGATTTAGTGCAGTTTTTTCGTAAAAGATATATCAGGTTATTATCAAAACGTAGCCATTCTAGTTTCAATATTCTACATTTATTGCTTAAGCCAGCCCATTGTAATCGCCTAACGTGTTGCTGATACAAGAAAAAAATAAAATCTATTTCAAAGTAAATTGGAAGCCGCAAAATGCATTAATATGTGGAACAAACGTATACTTCGCATACGATGGTGGCGCCACCAAGAGTAATTACGGTCACATCAAAACTATTCTCGTCCAATTAACATAGAGCCATGATTCTATAGACTTAGTACATAAGGCGGCTCCTTTTAGACTGGAATTTAATACAGCACGGTCGATTTAATACTTGAAATATATGAGGTTTAAGCACAGAGCGGCTGAGATAAAAGGTTTTTATAGTTTATACCTTTATTTATAACGCGACTAGTTTACGTGTACCTTTGTGAGCCTTTTAATGAAGTCAGCAAGAGTGCTTCTGCGTTTAGTCGCTTTACGAAACGAAAAGCTTTTAAAGCAATTGCGGTGCTATGAAAGTTATTGAGATAAGGTTTTAATGCGTATGTTAATGACAATAATAACATTTACAGCAGTAGGGATGGAATTAAAACGTTTATGTGTTCTAAACAAGATTCAACTGTAGGAAGCTGTAACTGTTGTTACGAAGCGCAGTTATAAATCACAGGTTTTTAGGGTTCCGTACCCAAAGGGTAAAAACGGGACCCTATTACTAAGACTCCACTATTTGTCCGTCTGTCTGGCTGTCACCAGGCTGTATCTCATGTAACGTGATAGCTGGACAGTTGAAATTTTCATAAATGATGTATTTTTGTTGCCGCTATTACAAGAAATACTAAAAATAGAATAAAATAAATATTTAAGTGAGGCTCTCCCAACAACAAACGTGATTTTTTTATAGATAATGATACGGGACCCTTCGTGCGCGAGTCCGACTCGCACTTGACCGGTTATTTACAAGCATTTAACAAGGCTATCAAAACGAGCCTACTGACAAACTATGTAGTTGGCGTTGCCGACATATTCAGTGAGTAAAACGGATAAAATGTTGATAATGGATATATCATACGGTTTTGTATTACTCCTACAGTCAAATTAACAATAAAAAAATTATTTCTTTTTAATTTTAAGTTTAACAACTATTTAAATCCAAACTAAATACTATTTTTTCTTTAAATATAAAAAAAATCATTTTTTATATATTGGCACAGGGTACTATGTGGCGTATTCACGTTACTGCTATAGAGATAAACCGTCTTATTATAAAACGCCGACTAACTTTTTTACTAGGTTTAAGCTATGATCCAACCAAATGAAGTTGACATTTTCAGATAAGACAATGACATATTACTAGATGTCAACTTCATTTAGTCGGATATTGGTTTAAACCTAATAACAAAGTTAGTCTGCGTTTTATAATAGGACGGATAGCGTCGACTTTTAAACTGATGGGCATAATAAGGTGTGACATGATAGCTGTAATCTTGAATACCTTCTTAGATATACATACTACTCAGGTATGAATACCTAAGAAAGTATTCATGATGTCGATCTCCGTAGCGTCATGGTCACCATGCTAGTTCGCCACCCAGAGGTCCCGGGTTCGATCCCCGGTCTGGGCAAGTTGGCAAATAGCCTTTATCAAATGCTCTGGGTCTTGGATGTTTATCTATATATATGTATTTGTTATAAAATATAGTATCGTTGAGTTAGTATCCCATAACACAAGTCTCAAACTTACTTTGGGGCTAGCTCAATAAGTGTAATTGGTTCCTTTATATTTATTTTTATTTATTTGTCATTACATGAACTATCCTCCTTACGCAGTGCCCACCATTTTAAAAGTTAAAAAATAAAGCCAAAATAATATCTCCCACAACCGGCCGTAACATAAACACACTCGGTAATATCAATTTCATGTATCGGTAAGTCGTTCGTTTGCACACCTCTTATTTACAGAGCGAGCAAACACGACACTTCTGTGCCGAGCACTCGCTACTACGGGTCTTTTTCGGAGCTGGTATTAATATTGCGTGATATTTTTCACAACACTATTTTTAGTGTCTGTATATTCATGTATTTATTAAAATCTTTATTGACGACAAGTGCAATGCATTTAGCCTTAATTACCTTTTGTTTTCTTTCAGTCAACCTGTAAGAAAATAGATATGCAACGTAAAAGGGACATACCCATAATAAATCGACCACGGGCTATACTACATCACTATAGCAAAATGAAGTTAAAATAACAGTCAAAACTCCAAAAAGAAACTTGAGAAGTGTCAAGGGACACCCGGGTGGAACGAAGTTCTTTTCGATTAATTAGGAGAGAGGGAGACAGGCAGAGAAACACGCGCATGCCGCACATAGCAAAAAATGCCGTTACAACTTTTGGTCTTAATTTTTTCCGTCTAGCCTCCTTTCGCAACGCGCGATAAGGAACTTCGTTCCAAAAAAATGTCATTCCCATACAAATGGTGTGCAGCCGGCACATTTTAGTATGGAAATGCCAAAATTAATTTATTTATTTATACTGTTATTTCATTACCGTAGTGATCTAGATATAGCCCATGGTTCGATTCATTACGGGTATGTCCCTTTTACGTTGTACTCGTATAGCCACTTCCACCCACCTCATCCAATTTTTTAGAATGGAAGATCATATATTTTAAGCTAAAAAATATTATATGATTAATCGTCGTCATCACGTCGCAATAAGGAAGTTTCGCACATCTCAAATCAGATACTTTTTTCCAAACGTCAAAACAAACATTTTCTATGGGATTTGTATGAAATAAAGACTTATGACGTCATGGTTTCTTGGAGTCAAATAGTGCTCTTAGTATCAGTTTTTCCGCAATAAAAAATCTAAAATCACGTTAAAAAATGTAAATGATTAATGACAAGTGACTTTATTTTAATACGTTTTATTTTATTATAACAGTACCAAATAATTTCTTACTGACCCAAGAAAACTATTCTTATCTATGCAAGAAACTCCCTAATTCGTGTAGCGCGTAGCGTAGCACATTGCATGCTACGAACCGTAGCTCGCTACGAAGTATAGCGAAAAGCTTGCTACGGCGCCTACGAATCGTAGAAGCTTGTTTGCTTATTTTCCTACACTCTTCTTGTATAACCTTTTTTTCTTTTATCACTTCCTTATTCAGCAGTGGGATACCATAAAAAACTTTTTCTTTAAGATGTTTTAAGCTATGAATCGAGCATAGATAACAGCTCACTAACCTCGTAAGTCTTAAAAAAAACAAAGATTAAAATGCTTATTTAGTAATAAGGCCTTAGCAGACACTTTTTAAAATAAGTGTCAAAATAATTAAAATATTTTAAAGAAAAGCGTTACGTCTCTTACAACTTACGTCTCCTAACTTTACCCAAAACGAATTCGTAGACTTCCTAGCCAATGGATGTATCATAATTTTTTAACCTTTTAACCGCGAGCGTCGCATTTATGTGACAATCATTGTCGGGCCCATTCCGCGAAGGTCGCATATTTGCGACATAAAAAAATGCTCGTATGGCACATAACTTACGTATCCATATCCGTTTTTGGTTGAAAGGGTTAACCCCCGATAAAAACGGTGTGTTATAAGTTTGGCACTAGTGTCTGCTTGTCTGTCGGTGGCATCTTAGTGCTCAAACGAATGCACCATTTCGATACGGTTTGATGAATCGTTCAGTCGCTCAAAAGTTATTGGGTGATAACGCTTCAAATTCAGGGTTTTATAATAATAGATGCCGCTTCTATATATTATGTTCAAATACGAATACATTACGTAGTTCCGCCACTTGATTAAAATTTCATTCAGAAAGATTTTCATGAAGTTGTAATGTTAATATTAGAAAATTCAAGATATAGGTAAAGTGGCGGCCCAAGTATTTCGTTTACCGTGTGGTTGCTGGCCAGCGTGGAAAGTGTAGGCCAAGACCTCTGGCAGCTCTGGCAATGTTTGGCTCGGGTAGTACAAAGAGGGTCGTGCTCCTGCAGTGGAGACAAAAAGACCTGATGATGAAGTATTTCGTTAGCCGACTATATACATTCTATGATTTTCCTTGTCTCCCAGACCAGCAGGAACTACACTTGATAAATTATTCTCTTTTGCTTTCAACTGATCTAATAACGCTGGCTTGTCAAACAGATAACCGATCCTAATGGGCTCGTGATGTTTATCACTGTTTGTTCAGAACCCAATGCCACGGCTTCCTGTTGTTTTTAACTTTCTAATGACCATGTGTGCAGTGAGTACCTGTACGGGTCCCTGCATAGGTTCCGTACATTAAATGTAATGTCAAGGATGTCAGACAAACCATGTAATTCGATTGAGCGGGGCCACACGAGCCAGACTTTAAACACTAGTGGCATGGCAATGCTTTGTCTGTTCAATGTACCTCACGAATTTATTAACAAAATCCAATGTACCACAACCAAAAAAAAAATGTATCCGTCCAGCGGGGCCTCGGTTGTATTACGCTAGAAATACCTAAAAATAATTCAGATCGTAACTTGATCCAATGTACCTCTCGATTTACCCGGTCGCCAATGAAATTAAAAACGATGGAATCTGTCGAGTGCTTTTATTAGACTAAGAATTAATTGAAAATGCTAATTGAATTTGTTACACACAATGTCAATGTACAAAAGGTAGGTCGCAGCTGGGTGCTGCTTTCGTAAAGTTTATTAACTATGAAAATGTTCGGCTTTGCCTGAACAGAACCTATTAGTACTTACGGAGCCTATAACATTTAGAGGTTGATAAAATAATGTTTATAAAATGATTTCTTTAACTCAAATTAAATATATAACAAGATTAGGTAATTACATTTAAAAACCGTCCAACATTAAAAGAAAAGTTTATACTAAAATATAACTGACTTAAAATAAAACATTATGTTAAATAATAAATAGACCCCAGATTGGTACAGTCGCAGGGCAGGGTGCTTAAGAGACTGGCGGCATAGCCTCGTTTATAATAAAATTAATTTCCTCCACTTTCTTTTTCAAATTCCTCTGTCCCTCTAAGGTGATTTGTTCTATTTGAAAGAAAAATGTCTAAAGGGCAGAATATTTATTTATTAATTTAGAAAGGCAAAATCTTTACTAATTCGATATAGGTAACTTCCCTGGGCTACCCCAGAAAACAACGGCAAACACTCCATCGCCTCCAAAAAATAGTCATTGTGTGAGCCTCTTTCCATATGTGACACCAACAAGAGCTTGGCTCTTAAATTAGATAAATATAGATAGAGAACTGATAAGGTATAGGATAACCTCAGAGAACTATATCGAATTAAGGATGTCTAGACTTTAATATTTTTACATGCATCAAGATATTTTATATGCATTGCAGCATTCGCTATAAAACCCTTTGCGAATAACATGGGATGTAAACCATAGACAAAGTTGCTAATCGAACGACTTAATTCGATTTGTATGTCGATAATCAGCCTATCGAATAATCATTATCTACGGTTTGCATGTAAAGTGATTCAATTATTGCAATTTGATTCCAATTCAATTAGAAGTAGTAATTTCCTTGTAATTGTGTGTACTGGCTTGTTTGTATGATTTAGAACAACAATTGATAGTTTTGACGTGACAACGTCTTATAAATTGGTTTGCCGGGTGACACTTCAAGAAACTGCGTTACGCTCCGCTCACGTTATGCGCTCACAATAAGAGCGAGTGAGGCACGCGTCCCTTCCACTCGGGCATGGTTAGCCCGCCTAAGAGCGAGAGAGACAGACATAAAAAGTCGTTGTCACGTAAAACTTTCGCCCGTATACCGACTTTACAGGCAACCAATTTTTTTTTAATGACATTTTGTTACGGAATAAGGACTTCCGACCAAAAATACAAAAATAAAACCAGAAACCACGTTATTTTATGTACTACTTTTACAGATGCCTTGTAGTTTCCGGCAGAGTAGAAAAGGTCCACTCCAAGTCCTCCCGTGGATGTCGTAAAGACGGCTAAGGAAATACAAGCTAAACAAGACTTATAAACAATAAAACTTCTCAAACTCGTCAGGTCAGCAAGGCGAGTGTAGGCCAAATCCTCTGGCTGCTCTGGCCAAGTATGGCTCTAGTACAGGAAGGGTCGTGCTCCTGCAATGTAGACTAAAAAGACCTGAAGATGATGATTATGATGATGAAAGAAAAACAAAGAAGAAAAAGATTTGATGAATGAAGATAAAGCAAAAGAGGTCTATGCCGTAAGAAGTCTAGGAAACAGAGGTGATAGTATGAACGCTATCTTCAAGCCGCGACTTGCGTACGCGACGGTCCGGCGGCACCTGTGTCGGCGAGATGAAAGCAATCGTCCGTGCGCGGGCGCGCGGCAAATATTTATTTTAATTTAGTGCTCGCCGAACGCTCGTTAATCGCTAATGGATCTGCTCCCAAGTCGAGTATCGATTGTTTTTAATTTTATGCTAACGATTTTGGCGGTGACTGCGTTTTGGATTGACGTCGTGGAGGTGACAAGTTTGATTTGGTGTTGGAAATTTAAATTGGTAGTTTTTGCTGAGTTCATTTATATCGGTAACGTCTGTATTATTTACGGTGTAAATAAAACCTTGAGTGATGTGTTGAAAAACAAATTAAGTTTTAGTCGCGGTGTGTCAACCTATTCCTATATTTTAACACTTTCTGAGGCATGGTCAGAGGCAAAAACGTAACAATGGTTTGATTAAAGGTTCAAATAAATGTCCCAGGATGGATTAAATGTACCTACCTAAGTTAAAACGTGTCCTGGAAAGAGATAAACAAAAGTAGATGCCTAGAACTCTTTAAAATCTAAAATAATTCAGTCCACTCCTGGAAAAGCTTCATAAAATTTTGTATAGGCGAGTATAGATGCTGAGACCAAGTTATTTATTCGAATAACTTATCGATGAATTAGGAGGAGCTGCGAGTTCCTTTGATTACTGAATCAAAGGCGAGTTTATAGATCGGGGCGGACCACTAGTTAGTTATTTCAGTTTTCCAATCAAAGGAAAGGAAGACCAAGAAGTTACATAATTCATAGATAAAGCAAAAGAAAAAGCATAAATCGTGTCGTATCGTAAATCAAGGTGAAAATATTTTGCCGGACACGTGGAAAAAAATCCACCTACAAGAACCTTTCGAATAGTGATAATCAAAATTATAAATTTATAATAAAACACAGACAATTACTTAAAAATACAAATAAATAATAATACTGTATATTATAATAACAAATAAAAATAAAATATAAATTTATTTAAGCACCTACTTATTTTGATGCCTCCAACGTAGTCATAGAGATATCTAATCATTCTTGTCGGTGGAGTGGTTTTCATGTCTCTCTTTCTTCCGCTAAGTTCTTAACATTCTCCATTTTGACTCCATATCTAATGGGCCAATTGGAAAATGGCCTTTTTCAAATTGTTCTGGGTCGTGGATGTTTACCTTTCTGTGTATTTGTTATAAAATATCGTTGAGTTAGTATCCCATAACACAAGTCTCGAACTTACTTTGGGGCTAGCTCAATCGGTTTAATTTGTCCCTATATTTTTATAATTATTTATTAATTATTGACTTCAAAAATATTTTCCGCGCGTTACTATCATTCAGCCTATGACGTCACGTTCGGAAGTGATACAACCTGTTGTCGGACTAGTCGGCAGCGTTTTTGATGTAATTGACCTCCTATTAAATTCACCAGCTTAATAAAATTAATGTATTATTTTTTATATTATCGCAATAAAATAAATTTATGCTCCACGACCACCATTCAAGAATGTTTTTTCATTACAATTGAAGGTCAACCAATGCTTATATTATTTGTCCATATTAATTAATGTAATTGTTCGTCCTGCACATGCAAATCGATATTAGTGTCTTATTTTTTAGATTTGTTTTTATTATTGTTGTTTTTGTTAAAGTTTAGTCATTTTTATCTACATAGGTACAGATAGGTAATTGATACACGAGAGAAGAGTGACACAAGCTATCATCTATCTCGCAATTCTAATATTATGGTCCTAAATTATCCGATAAATCCTACTTCCTACTAATATTATAAACGCAAAAGTTTGTAAGTATGGATGGATAGATGTTTCTTACTCTTTCACGCGCAAACGGCTGGACCAATATAGATAATATTTGATACTCAGGAAGCTGACACCCTGGATTAACACATAGGCTACTTTAGGCGCGGGTAACACCGCGGTCCGCAGCTAGTAAATATATCTAGTGTGAGCGAAGCCGCGAGAGTCAGTAAAGTGAATGAAAATATGTTTTTTAGTTCCGCTATCCGCCGCCGAGCGTTGGGAGCGCTGTCTGCGCGTGTTGACCCAATATTTGCCGTCGCTTTTTGTAGTAAAAAGGGCATTAGTGAACCCTTTTGTTGACTCACAGTTAAGACGGTTTGCGTGTCAACAGCCAAAGCAAATATTGATGCATCAGCGGCTCCTCTGAACATAATCTGAGGCAGTTTTATTCTTTTAACTTACACTTAAGCTAAGTGAAGTAGGCAGGTTGCCGGCGACTTCCTTGGGAAGCAGTTTAACGACGCGTTTAATTATTGCTTTTATTATATTTTTGCAAAGAGTTCGTAAGTGATATGTTTTATTCTACTGTACTTTCTTCTTATCGTGTGTGTTAGTGACTAACACTAGTGTCAGAGTTTTTAAAGAACCTTAAAGGCCTCCAACATGGTTTTAGGTAACGACCAATGTCAAAGACAGTGACCGGGACCGACGGCTTAACGTGCCCTCCAAAGCAAGGATCATCTTACTTATCAGAAAATTATAATTACTGTACCTAGGTATACCGTATAAAGAACCTATAAAATTACACAAACAACAAAAAAAAACGAAGAAGCCGGAAAATAAGACACTGAATGAAAGAGGCTAGAGGCTAGCTATAGCTAGCAGGTATTCTATGGCAAAAGTCGTAATTGCACCTTATTTTGATGTTTCTTATATGGAGATGAAAGGTTCATGATCAAAGGTGACTGGGCATAAATGGAGCCCATTCGAAAATGCGGTGAAAATTTACATTTTGCAAATCGTTATGCATTAGATAGACTTTTAAATTATCTTATGAAAAGGTAACCTTTGAAAGTATCATTGGTTGCCTTTAAAACGTGTTTCTTTCAGCTAATAGTAGGCAATTTTGGTGTAAACGGTTTTGAAACTAGATGGACTAAATAACAATCAACCATCGTTCAGTAATAAAAAACTACCTAGCATAGCTTTATTGGTATAGCAATATATAAAAATAAAGAAATTGTTTATTGGGTAACTAGTTTACAATTTAATATAAATTGCTGAAGCCTCCTTTTAAGCAAAATTATGTATGTGCCAGGAGACTCCGCTCTTTTTTATCTCTAAGTTTTATATGCATTAATAAACAAAAATCTTACAATTAGACAATGCCATGAAAATACATTACACTCATGGTCATATTTATATTTACTAGAAATGTATATGATACATAAAAATATATGAAAAAAGCTGCACTTTTGTTTTACAAGCAAGTAAATGCATCTTCATACAATGGAATGACAATAATCATCTTGAAACCCTTTACTTCCTAGTTCCTGAGAATTGTCAAGTGACATGCGATGGCGAAATGATTTGTTGGTGATTCGCGACGTTGGCTCTCGTACTACGAAGTGGTATAACTAAGCTTTAGTCCGTATATAATAATAGTTATAAATCATCTTATTTTCATAAAACACATTATTTAGAATTTTTACTTGGTATTTAAATGAAATATGAGGAAAGGAAGATAACTATTTACTTTAAATTATTGAAAGAAAATTTACCGCTCAGGTGCAGAAGTAAATAAACTTCTTATCTGCATTATACTTCACATGGGTATTTCCAAATTATATTGTGTTTAATGACGGTATGTTTTTGTTAAGGGTCCCCCGACCCTAGACCAAAATACAACTTTCCATACAAACGTAGTCTACGTTTTATTTCAAAACGACATGTCCGATTTGGGCAAAATTTTGTAATTTCAAAGATTTTGCAATTATCTAGGTTTATATTTAGTTTCCGACAGTAAAAATATGAACTTGAAATAGAATATAGTGTTTTATATCATTTTTGACCATTAGTATGGGAAACTTCTAAATCGTTATATTTTCTTTCCAGTTCATAATTTTACTATAGGAATCCAGATAGAACCCTAGATAATTGCAATTTCTTTACAATTACCAATTTTTACCAGAATCTGACATGTGGTTTCAAAATTAAACGTGTACTACGTTTGTATGGAGAAGTCTAGGGTCGCCGGACTCTTAATGAAAATAAGAATATCATTTAATATCCTTTTTTAGATATAGGTACTTACATAATTTCCACAGACTTAGGTAGGTATGTTAGTTGGGATTCTACAGCCGTCAGTTGATATATTGGCAAAAAAACTGTTTTTTAACACTTTTCGGACGTGAATTCTGAGTAATAAATAGTTGTTATTCTATAGAAAAGTAAAGTCATATAACCTTTGTGTTTTTTTTATATAATTTATGCTTTTGCTGAAGTTGGAATTCATCATATATACTCACCTAACATACCTATTCTTAGTCCTGGTTTTTGGGTATATCTATACATGTTGGTATCCTCCAACACAAATTTAGCTTACTTTGGGACTAGCCCTTATGTAAATATCTAATTTTTTTTTGTTGACTTTGTAAACGAGTACCTTTCCTATTCCCATACTTCAAGCCAAATAGTTTAAAGAATTTCCTTACCCTAGACTTTTCCATACAAACGTAGGCTGCGTTTTATTTTGGAACCACATGTTAGATTTCAGAAAAAATTACTGATGAAATCACTGATGAAAAATTACTGAAATTATGAACTGGAAAGAAAATATAAGGATGTAGAAGTTTCACATACTGATGGTCAAAAATGTTAGAATCTTTGAAATTACAAAATTTTGCCGAAATCGGGCACGTCGTTTCGAAATAAAACGTAGACTACGTTTGTGTGGAAAAGTGTAGTTTGGTCTAGGGTAAGTGGACTCTTATTGGCTAGAAACAAAGGAATGCCAATAGTAACAACTCGAAAAGATCCGTAACATTTGGACGTAAACAAGATAGGTACTCAATCGATACTGCATAAGCATCACCGAAATCCATCCTTACTTCGTTGAATTCCGAGCATTGCAATAAAAAAGTTCTATAGAATCGAATCACGTTCGACGCCGTTCTGCGAATTAAAATTACAAAAAGGGAGACTGAGACAGTCGCGAAATCCTATACGAGTGAGCGAGGTGAACAAAATGCAACGTCGCATCCACGCCCCCTATAGGAATAATATTCAAAATAAGATTTCAAAGGAAGTAAAAGGAAAAACAAATAGCCAGGTTGGGTTTCTCTAGTTCGTTAGAGCGAGACCGGTGTATGTTTGTGAGCTGCGGCGGCTTAGTTGATATGAGTTATGGCGTGTGTTTACGCGCGAATTAGCCACTTGGCGCGAATGTGAGACGGTGACGCCCGTCGCGGATGCGAGCGGAATATGCAATCGAATGCACTTGATAACAGTTCGTTTGATTTGTTTTGAATTTTAAATTTGGCGAATATTTTTCGATTCGAGAACAAAATGCCCAATCTTATTTTTATCGCGAAAAAATTCAACTTCCTATTCCTACTTATTTATTATGGAAGTATTTCTAAATTATAGATAGGTACTTATATATACTTTGTACCACTTTTTGAAAATGATATAATTGTAACAGTGATTATTCCACTTTCTAAATAACACTATTCAGGCACGGCACTAAACTTTGAAATTAATAAAATGTCATGTCACTACACCGCCATCTAGCGGTGAGTAGCGAACTCAGTGTAGCCAAAATCTTACAAAAATTTATCACAACGTGAGTTTACAAAATAAACATAAAAATAACAACAATAATAATACTTAAATTCTTTTTCAAAACATTGATATTTCATTTCGCGTGTGCAAAATTACAGAGCGTGCTATTATATTATTAAAATAGAAGTGACGCAGGCTGATTCAACGCCTGTATTTAAAATATTTCTGAAATGAGTAACGTTTAACATCACTGTTAATTAGAGATCTATAAATAAGAGTATAATAATCGTCTTTATGATCTGTGACCGTGGCGGAGCGATTGAAACGGCCGCCGCCTCGTGGCGCCATCTCGCGCTTGTTAGAGCAAACTTAATTAGGGATTGAGTCGTACACGACGACGTACGTATTCTATCGATAAAATTATAAGATTATTTTTTTCTTGTATTGTAGCAATATTTTTATTAAAGTTAAAATGTTTATTTGATAAACTTTAACTACAAAGTTTTTATTTGTTAAAATCAATATACAAGTGTTCAATACATTAATAATCTTACGACTAAACTTATTTTGTTTACTTAATACAGTGATCAAATTTCCAATAATAGGTAGGTGAAGAAATAGAAATAAATATAAAACATCTGCCATAACTTCACGTGATATCAAAATTTCAAAAAGGTTTTTTAAGGTCTCGTAGGGTTAGAAACACTACGGAGTTAAAGACCATAATTCGGAGTAACTATAAGTACCTAATACCTAAAGAACAATTCAAATGTTTTTTTACAAATATAGGTTGGTACATATTTACTGTACCAACTACGCTGCAATATATTGCATAATAGTAGGTATCTACTACTACAGTATACATAATAGTACAAGTACTGTTAATTCTACTTAATTGCAAATTGGTACTTGACAACTCAATGATTACATACTGCAAAGAACATCCAGTGGCATCTCAATTCAATCCGCCACGGGCGCCATAATCCAATACTATCGATGTTACTTCGTTCCTGTTGGTCGAAATCGACACTCATTAATTTTAATCGATATGCTGCTCGCCGGAATATCGACACTACTCGGACCACCGCGCCAGCCGATTTACATATTAATTTGTTGTCCAGCCGTAAAATAAAGAAATTGAACGAATAAAAGTCCCGTAATTAAGCCCAGCGCTCACGATACATCTATAATTTCGGTTTTAATGTTTCTCGAAATCGGATAGAACGCTCGTTAGGGAGTGCGTTTGGGATGCGATAGTAAGAATCAGAATTGATTTATTAATTGGGATGGGAAAAGTAGAGTCTGCTTAATTTTTTACACTTTGATAGATCCATCAAAGTTCACATAAACCACCTACACTAGCCTATTTTTAGATATTGGTAATACCTGAACAATTTACCTTAATTTAGCGAGGTAATTAATCGCTCCCTCCCTGGTGAATTCAATGATAATAGAAGTGTTTTTTTAGCAACCTGTCACTATTTTTATGACGCCCACCAGTACGCTTGACGTAAACGTGCCCTTTCGGCTCTGTCCACCCCATTAAGGATAAAGTCGTAATATAATGTATCTGAAAAAAAAAGAGAAATTAAAGCCGATTGAGCGAGAATATATGTATATAAGGCGAATATTGGCAAATGGCGATGCTATTAGCAATAACTCATTAATAATTTAAATTTTTTTTTCACCAAGTTTTAACACAAATACACCATCGCGCTTTTGGGTTTAAGTAACTTCTCATCCTGCAATTTTATTTAAACTAAGACTAAGTAAGGTAAGAGTATACCTATGTGTGTATGTGCGGATGTTCATCGCAGCATCTCTTTTTAACAACTATCGACTTGACTTCATACCTAACCCCATGACGGGCAATAAAGAATCCCGCAACGCAGCCATACTTGAACAGGATGCAGTAATGGAATGATTTAATCAAATTAAACCAATCAGAGTAGCGGGGATATCAATTAGCCAATCAAAACACTTTATTTTAATGCGTCAATCGAGTGCGCCACTCGCCGCCGACTCGTAAACGATGAATTGATTAGGATCTGTAAAATAATTTCAGTTGCAATTTATGATAGAGGTTATTCCCGTTTGTATCCATTGGCGATTGACGGCAACTGGGTAAATATGGGTTTCTGATAAGTCACCGACTCACCGGTGACAGCGGAAAGGTTTAAAAACTACCACATGAAGGCTACAAGTTTTCAGTTACCTAACCTTCACTCTCAGATTAAATAATATTCTTTTATCTGAGCCTTCACTTTTATAAAGAACATCGCATCGTCAGTGGATCCAATTGTAATAACAAATGGGAATAATCCTAGAAGGTATATTGTAAATTGAAAAGAAGAAAATTATTGTGCGGCAGCTATTAACAATAACAATTTAATTGGATAATAAAACTGTGAAATGATCACATCAGTCATGGTACGTTGGGTATAAATAAAGTTGAAATTATTTTCCGCCTAAAAGCACGTGCATGAAACTATAGTAAATATACCTATTTAAGTACAATATTGGAAGTGTTTCGAAATGAGACTACGGCAACTTTAGTGACACATCAGAAGAGGTAGAGATCGTATCTCTGTCCTTTAATAACAAAATCTTATTGGTTGTTCAAAGTCTGTATAACTCTGTTGGAGTCCGCCCTAATTAATTCTGAAATTACGTAAAAATATCTGCTGTCTTAGTTACCTTAGGCCACTGTAGTTAAAAACCGCTAAAAATCGAATTTATCTCTTTCGGTTTGACTTAAACCACTCGATTATTCATCTGCAATCGTTTGAAAATTGAATATTTGGTATTCGAATGGGCAAAGGCTAGGAGACCCTTGTAACTATTATGGCTATCATCATATAGATAAAGCATATCAAGAGATTTTTCGACGTGATTATTTAGGCATTCTTACTTCTGACTGACGAACATTGGACATACCTACGGGTCATAGAACAAGAAGAAATGTAATAAAATAAGAACCTTAGTGTTTCTACTAGCTTATCAACCGTAAGGCTTGAATATTGATAACGCATGGTACAGTCGCATAGAATAATAATGGCAGTTTAGCATACAAACGCATTTTTGCAAGCTAGGCCTGCAACAATGCAACGATGACCGCCGATTGTAATGTAAATATCACTAAATATGGGACGCCAAAGATTTACTGCTTATTATATTGTATTACTAGGTGGTCAAACGACCTGAAGGTTGCAGGAAAGCGCTAGGGCTCAGACCGGCTAACCATTTTTGTAGTACCGAAAGATTTGTGTCTTATTTTTATATGATTTTAGAGTTCCGCGGTTTCAGTGACTAAAGTTACGGGACTTAGAGATTTGTCTGCTACCATGACGGCAGTAGGGTTGTCAAAATATCTGGCTCTTATATAAGTTCATACTGTTAATGTAAATCACGAGATCATCAGGTCTTGTTGCCTCCACTGCAGGATCACGACCCTCTCTGTAATACCAGAGCTATACTTGGCCAGAGCATCCAGAGGACTTGGCCTACACTCTCCACGCTGTCCAGACGGATTGAAGAGGTTTCGTTGATAGTTATAAGCTTTGTTTAGCTTGTATTTCCTACACAGGAGGACTTGGAGTGGCTCTATTCTACTCTACCGGAAACCACACAGCATCGGCACGGATTTCCAAAACGCCTTCAGGCCGCTTGAAATCGACCATTTTGGAAATGCAGGGCAGAACAATGTCAGAACATATGACGCAGACTTCCTGCAGCAGAAATAATTATATTGCTAATGAAAAAATATGGATGATCCAAAACGTCTTTAAATTAGCTTATAGAAAAATAAGTATACCTACCTAGACAAATGTGCAGAAAAACATAATATCACGTGAATTGCTTTAAAATGTATGAAACTGTCACACATAATAAATACTAACTAATTGAATTACACAACTTTATACAACAATTGATTCAGAAATATTCCCAAGAAAATAAAAACGGGTAGCCACCGTGACAGAGACATGAATTAAGTGCGTAATGTCCCGTAATTTGGTAACCGAGGGGTCACACTACCTTTTCATTATGGAAAACGCCTGAATTCGCCCACTTCAACATTTGTAGGTCGAGGGTGCGTCAATTTTGGTCGAAAAAAGTAAAAATACTGGTTTCCTATAAGAAATTAAATTGATACGCTTGATAATAGTCAAGCATTTGTGTATCTGTGTTGGGTTAGGTGCACAAAAAAAAGAATTGCGTAGATATGTCTAGGTCAAAAATAAATTATTCGATACAGTTCGATGCTGAAAATCTGATATTAAGAGCGCAATTTGACTTCAAAAAAGCATAACTTCACGCTTTCGTATTTTATACAAATTTTCATATACTTAAAATGTTTGTTTAGACGTTAAGGCCATACCCAAATTTTCTGGGGTCCAATGGCGCCGCCATTTAAAATAAATTATTTAAAAGGAAACGGAGATATCATTTGAAATTGTGTCTTGGTCAAGTTCTAGATACCCATTCAAAGTATTTTTTAAACTACTTTTTGTAGTTTAAAGTGAGAACGTGAAGCTTTTCTACGCACATTTGCGAAAAACGGCCACTTTTAGCTAATGTGCGTAGAAAAGCTTTACGTTCGCACTTTAAATTATAAACATTAGTTCATAAAATAGTTTTAAGGGTTATCTAGGGCTTGACCAAGACACAATTTTGAATGATATCTCCGTTTCCTTTTAAATGATTTATTTCAAATGGCCGCGCCACTGGACCCCGGAAAATTTGGGTATGGCCTTAAGAAAAAAGTGTCATCCAGCGAATTAAAAACTAATGACTAGACAGATAACGTAAGTTATTTTAATTAATCAATGAAAACCACTTCCGCATACTAAATGAAGAAACATATAAATCGAATACATTCTCTTTTATTTAACAGCCGAAATCTAACTATACACTGCTGGACTAAGGGATGGAAGAATTTACCCATAATCTTCCCGCTGGGCAGACGGGATAATGATTGCAGAAGATGGTTTAACATCGTTGCACAGAAGACGCTGCTATCCAATATCTGTTACCTGTAGTAATACCTCCTTTATATATCTAGCTTTAAGCAGTCGCGGGACCTCCTTAGAAGCCGATTCCCATCGAGTTCCCTTAGGGGTTATTAATATATATGCATTTATACTAACAAAAATTATAACCAACGTATATCGGTGCATCGCGCATTAAAATGTCCATTTACTATATATTCTTAAGCCGTAATCTAGCAGCACGACTGGATTGCAAACACCCACTTATTCAAATTAAGAACTTTTTTGCTGGTTATTTATGTACAATCACAATCATAAAGTTTGTATAAATAAATACTCTCAGAGTCATATTGCTTACTCACACTAAGTCAATAAAAATAAAAATATGCTAATTTTAAGCCGCCATTGAACGGCTTATTAACCTTTATAGGACCTAATTAAATAGGTATTTATTCCTTTTATAGTTTATATGTGCCGTGTGGTTTCCGGCGGAGTAGAATAGGGTCATTCCAAGTCCTCCCTGTGGATGCCGTGAAAGACGACTTAGGAAATCTTATACCTTTAAACGAGCAATTCTTGTATGTATGTATGTATATATATTTATTTATAAATTTCTGTGATCTCGAAAACGGCTCTAACGATTTCGCTCAAAATTTTTATATGGGGGTTTTCGGGGGTAAACAATTGATCTAGATTAGTTTTATGTTTGGGAAAACGCGTGTTTTCGAGTTTTCATGCGTTTTTCTTTCCACGCAGAATATGGTCGCTAATTTCGTCGCGCCGCGACCGCCTTGATTTAGCTCAGTGGTTAAGGATAGCGACCGCTAGAAAGAGTGTTACGGGTTCGAATCCCACTCGGTGACTTACTTTTGTTTTTTTTTATGTTTAAGTTTATATTTTTTTTTTATTTTGCTTTGTTTTTAGACAAGTTAAAAAAAATAGTTAATGTTTGAGATGTAACCGAGCAAAGCTCGGTCGCCCAGGTACTACAAGCTAAACCAAGCTTATACTCAAACATTAATTAGACCTCTCAAACCCGTCTAGCCACCCGAGGAGAGTGTAGTCCAAGTCGTCTGGCTGCTCTGGTAGTACAGAGAGGGTCGTGCTCCTGCAGTGGAGACAAAAAGACTAGCCCAATTTCTCACCCAACACCACTGCTATATAGTCTCCTCTTATGGCGCCAGTGTGAGGGAGCAGTGATGTAATAACAAAATATATTCTTCTTCGCTATTACCACACAGCATTATCTAATACATTGCCAATAGTGTATAGTGTACTAGCTGTGCTCGTAGCCTTCGCTCCCAGTGAGAATTTCGGGATAAAAACTATCCTATGTCCTTCCCTGGTTATCAAACTATATCCGTATCAAATTTCATATAAATAGGTTTAGTGGATCATTGCCAATTAATACTTAGTCTTCATTCAAAGGTTTTTATATTAACCAATTTTATTTAAAAAATCCTAGTGCTGAAGTAAGTATGTATTACAAAGAATCTATTATGTCCAACACAAAGTTACTAGAAATAAAAAAACTAGCGACAATTTCACGCAATTATCGTTGCAATTTAGGTTTGATTTCCTTTAACCACCACCTTGACGTAAGATCGCGATCACCTCATGTATCATTCAACAGCGCGCGCAATAATGAACCTTAATGACGGTGGGGTGGCGAGCCCTCTGGTTTGTGGCTAGATTTTATTATTAATAAGGTTAAAATGTCTTCAGTTTTATTTGACACGCCTTAATAGATACGTAAGCATTGTTAGTTCGATAGGAAATAATAAGCTGGTAGGTGGCAATCAATTGCAACTTGCCCTTTTTCATCGAACTATAAATTATAAAACGATATGGACTATAAGTTCATTCTTCACGTAAGTAAATTGTACTACAAAATAATCATACGCATTTTATGTTTCGTAATATTTCCATATCCAAAGTTACCCTCTTTGGGTGCAAAAGACCCAGGAATAGAAATTTTTAGACCCAGGAATGGACATATGGACATAGCCTCTAGGTCACTTAAATACTCACACGAAATAAACTACTTATTAAGTGACATAAACAGAAGTTAAGGATAATCAAAGGCAAATAAGACGATTCTATCATTAGAACAATATTTCATATAGGTACCTATAATTATTTAATTTTTTTATTTAAATCTTACCAATAATAAATAGTACAAAAGGCGGCTAATAGCATTCTGTACCAGTCAACTTCTCTCTCTACTGTTATGATACGACCAATCTAAATTTGATAGTTACATGATCATTTGTTACTTACTACATGAAATTTATATGAAATATTTTGTCAGTTTGGAACAAACCTACTTCCGTGCTAATACTTTAATTCTTTCTATTGTGATTTTGCAAAGCAGAATTAAACTACGATACACGTATATACTCCATTTGGTTAGGTAGGTATTTAAATGTAAACAATCTTGACATGTCTTTTTATTGAAATATACTCTTTATAAATCAATTATTTTGCTAATTACAAAGTAATTATGTTATAAATTATAAATTAGATAATTACTTTGTAATTTGCAAAGGTATTGATTTATAAAGTGTATATTTCAATAAAAAGACATGCCAAGGTTGTTTACATTTATTTTAATACCTAACCAAATGGAGTATAGAAATCACAAAAATTCTGATAAATCAATAGACATTTTCGAAGTTGGTAAACGAGGCTTCACTATTACTACACATGTCTTCCTATAACACGTCACCAATGCATAATTACCGTCGTAATAGTATGATGATAGCCTCCACCAATCAAGTCGCGAATCGAACCCGGCTTCTATATTTCTAACTAACAATTTTGCCGTCGTAGATAATGTCGTACTGTTTTTGCATATCAGACATAATGAAGCTATAGGTACTTTGCTATTAATAATTTAACTATTTAATCACTTAGGTGTATTATTGTAGTTCATATATCTGAGTACCTACCTCTTTATAATTAGAATTTAAGATATGTAGGTTAGTATTGGTTAGATTACATTAGGTTAAGTTAGATTATATTACATTACACTAGAAATTTAAGAGGTCTATTTATCATCGCACTTGCGAGGTGGATTCGATGTGTCTTATTTCATTTTGTTTGATTCAAAAAGAAAATCCCTTGGGTACGCCTATGTCCAGCAGTAGACTTCCTGCGGCTGAATGATGTGATGATAAAAAAGAAACCAGTAAAATAAATTTATATTTGTTGCTATAAACTAAAAGAAAGAATACAAGGAAAATGACAAATCTATTGCTTTGTATTACGGTACGCATCCCTCACTGGTCCGTTACAGCTAATATCTTGCTTATTTCAGAGTACTTTAACATGTAGATCTATCAAAGCAAGAATATCAATAATAATAAGCACTTTTTCAACTAGGTACATCTTTTTCTACAAGAATGTTGAACAAGATGTATATCTTGTTTTTAAAAAACTAATACCCGACTACGGGAGCCATTTACAGCTTACAATGTACATTTTTGAAATGTGCTAATAATTAGGACCTTTCATTTGATACAACTCCACATCAAAAAAAATTTTTTTGAGTCGCACTTTTTTGTATGTAACATTCGTTATATACATTTATTGCACTCAATTGTGAAAATTGGATAATACCCACATTCATATTGCTAAAATCATTACCCTGCTTCTTGGCTTTATCGTAGTCGAGTATAAATAAAGACATACCAGCCCTCACCCTGTCAGATCTTTTGCAATATAGTCGTAAGTGGTAGTTGATTACCAGATCGAGTTCCTAAGCCATTTGAAGTGTGTCACGCAGACGATCCTCAACTCGATGCACAAGTACCAGCCGCGGTTTCACCTGGTGCGGGCCAACGACATCCTCAAGCTGCCCTACTCCACCTTCAGGACGTACGTCTTCAAGGAGACGGAATTCATCGCGGTCACGGCGTACCAGAATGAGAAGGTATACTTTTTGATATATTTTTTTACTATTTTTTACAAACCATTATTAGGACTTGCCCCAGAAACATGGCACCATTGATAAATCTAGGTAAAAGTATATTGCGCGACCGGAAAATGCTTCCTGCTAGTATTTGTTTATGGTACAATAGCTTTTCTCAATTTATCCTCGGTAAAGAAAATGTTATCGATAACACAAAGTTGGTTCAAAAATATTTGTAGACAAAATTCAATTTACGTCCAATTACATAAAAATACCTAAGTGCATTATCCGTTGTCTAAATTTACCTAGGCAAACTAAACATTTGGAAACTGATCGAATTCTTATGATTTTTTTAAGTGGAACCTACTAAAAGTCTGGTCTAGGTCTCCCTAAACCCGACCTGAGTATGATAAAATAAGTATACTTACTTACACTAGCTGAAGTCCTAATTCAAACTATCTAAGCCAGAACTACTAACGCACTACATGTCATCTGTCGTCTGAGGTTAACTCTCCTTGTAATTGAAGTTGTAGCACTAGTTGTTCGGGCTTGGTTCTTTAGTCGCCCGCCGCTTACCACATCCACAGGAAGAGACGGGCTAAAATAGGGATAGTCCTATTCTAGCCCGCAAACCACACAGTACCTTTCGTATTCTCTGGTCAAAAAATGTGCAAGAGTCTTTGTCAAATATACAAATGACGCGCCGTGTGGTTTCCGGCATAGTAGAATAAGACCTCTCCAAGTCTTCCCGTGAATGTCTTAGAAGGCGACTTAGGAAATAGTTACAAGCTTAACAAATTTGATAAACATCAATGAGGTTGAGATCTCTCTCCAACCCGTCTGGCCAGCGTGGAGAGTGTAGGCTAAACCCTCATGTGGCTGAGTGACCAAGTATGGCATAGTAGTACTAAGAAGGTCGTGCTCCTGTAGTGAAGACAAAATGACCTGATGCTAATGATACAACTGACTCAAGACAAAACTAATCGGCAGCTAACAACCACGCTTACTTTGTAACATGATGACTCTTTTAAATCCCACGTATGCTCAGAGACGCATAGATCCAAGTATAGAAAGCTTGTTCGAAGTAAATTATCATCGCTACGTGTGGATCGCCACTTGATCCAACACTTCTGGGAAGGTGGCTCGAAAGTGAAGTAAAAAGTAGTTGGAAAATGGCCAGAATGTGGTCTTTGTTGGAAGGAATCCGAATCCGAGATGGTTAGGCAAATCGACTTGGAGAAATTAGTTCTATAGAATTGTATGTTAGGTACTTATTGTCGCCTGTAAAATATTTATCCATGTTTCAATGTCTACAAGATAGTAAAGAAAAGCGACAAACTATAGCAGCAACTTGTTTAAAACGCAGGAATTAGTCACAAATATAATTTTGTGTTGGGCATTTTGTAATAAGACGAATCGGTATCAGGAATATGGTTTGATAATACGAAATTAATGATTATACTGGCAAGTATGTAATATTTAAATGTTTTTGCAGATAACTCAACTGAAAATCGACAACAACCCGTTCGCGAAAGGCTTTCGGGATACGGGCGCTGGCAAACGAGAAAAGAAGTAAGTATCTAACCCTTGTTTGAATATAAAACTATTGATATTTGTATGTGTAAATACATATATCTAAAAGGTATTGCATTAGAGGCCGCCATTGCCTCCAATCGAATTGTTTCCATAATCTATTATGAAAACAATTCGATTGGATACCTGTGTTTTTTACTTATGAAATAAATCTGCCTATCTTACCAAAATAAACATAGGTATACTGTATAATATTTGACGAGTTTGCACTGAACAACACATTAATCTATTACACAATAACTAAACTTAATCTAATTACAAACTTCGTAAATAGCTGTGATATTTTTATGTAGATTTACGACCATAATGCTGAACTTAAAAACAAACCACAAATATGTATGTATTAATTCACTTAATTCCGTCATAAAACTACCAAGAGACTTCTACTTATTATTGTTACTGGGCTGACACGCGCAAGAAGGCGAGTTTAAGATTGACGACTGTTAAACTGCCGGCTGTTTAACTAAAGTTAAAACTTAACCAAATTAGCCCGTATCTGTGAATCTCCAAATTAATTAGGCCACGACGCTGTTTCGTCCGCAGCCTGCGACGCCCGGCGCCGAACAAATTCAAATTAAACCAATCCGGCGCCTCCTTATTCGTGTTCCGACTTTAAACATGGCGGGTAACGGCTAAAATGGTGGAGTCATTCGACTTGCCGCTTTTTTCCAGCGTCTTTAGCGTGCAAGGGAGAAAATTGGATTTCCGCGATAAAATCAGCTTTAGTTTTTTTCTTCACCACATAATTTGCTATCGCCCAGGATAGGTTCGCGTTCCGCTAACTTATTTGAAATTCGAACGAGAACTCAATTAGTGGGTTTTTGATATCTGGCTTTGTGGAAATTGAGGTTATGTAAAACTGCTCGCTTAATTTGCCGTAGTTTGCGTCGAGTAAACAAATTAACTCGTGCGTATGAAGCTCATTTACATAAACCGGGATAAAATGCGCAACCTTTTTGGGCGATCTCGTTTTACATATTTTTGCCGTCCGTATTTTATTACCCGAAAGGTGAGTTTTCTAACACTCGGGAAACTGGTCCGTGTTAGCGTACGCACTTCCGCCGACCGGAAGGAATGCTTAATTCAGTTAAACAACATTTTGCGCCGGATGGGCCTCGGCTTCCGAATTACAGAGCGATGGAAATGTCGGACGCTGAGTTCATCTTTACAAAATGGCCGGCGCGGAAGTGCGGGAAACGTGAGCGTTTTGACAAGAGCGGGGAAAGCTTGCGGGCAGGGTTGGTGGTAGACGGTAAATATCAATAGCAAATAATGATAGTTATCATAACAATATATATGATCGTGACATAACATACATACAAACTAGGTAAGACAGTGCCTGAGGCTGAGATTGTATTGCTCAGCAATGGTGGCCGCGTAGGTGGAATCAAAAGAGTTCCTTTTCATGATCATTCCTAGCTAAAGAACACCTACCGACATGATTTCTCAGATTTTCTTGACATGCTGACATAACATGATGTCTATTTATAGAACCATACATAACTAAAGAAAATATTTTTTCCATAAATATCTTTGGGACGATTTTATTCATCTGAATACGTGCACACACATACCGTGTACACACACATATAAGTACAAACATTATTCTCATGTATTGTTAAAAAAAGTCCTTTCTTTAAATAAGCGAAGACATTAAGAATTATTCAAACCCCAAGAACATAATGCGCCAGCTCATCACTCTATCCTACCTTTCATCACCATTCAATGTCGAGATGAAGTGAGAATGGCTCGATCTGAAATGTGCAGCCCTACGCACCTGTACTCGCACTGCATACCACTATAATTTTCTCAGTAGCTTTGTCATCAGTCGCATAGATGATATTGATACTAGACGTCTGTCTAGCTCTTTGTAGACGACGCTGTGTCACACGACTAGAATAAATAATTGCTTAGTAATCTAGTTAGGTACCGGGTACGAGTACTTAGCAATTCACGCACTTTTTGCGTCGTCCGTGCAACAGAAATGGATGCGAAAAAAGACTTAGAAAGTCGATGTCTCTAATTTAAATTAAACTCTTATTTTAATCTCCTAAACTTCGCAAAAAAATATTTAAGCGGCATTTTGTCTTTATCTGGGTTAACTAGTAGGTCCAGGGTGTATGGTATGATTTCGAGTCTACTACGTCTAATGTAAAAGACCTATAGATGTATTCTATCATACACTAGTGCAAAGAAAGTTCAACTATACTTATACTGTATTACTAGCGTTACGTTACAAAGAACGCCAATAATACAAACAATAAATACAACCCCGAATGGTAATCGGAAAATCCGCATAAAATAACTTCCCCGAACACCTACTTAATAAACTACCCTTGTCTCAGTGGATAAAAAGCTAGGGCTAACCGCTGCGAATAAAAATTTGGCGAAATTACAAGGCAGGCCACCCCTGCGCAGCGTTTACATTGTAACGTGAACACCCTAATGTGGACAGTTTAACTTAGGGCTGTCCGAATTAAAAAACTGAACTTTTATTAAAAAAATAATTTTCAGAGCTTAGGTTGCGCTTGCCGGTTTTTTTATAGTTATGCATTTCGATGTTCTTCGAAGAATGCTGAAGCATTATAAAGATATTCATGTGTTTTATAACAGCCTGATGACGTTAACCCTCCTTGGGAATGCAGTTCTTGCACACTTCTTACGACATCCACAGGAAGAGATGGAGTGGTTTTATTTTAGGTAGCGCTTAAACCACATGGCTCGTACTATAAGTACGAGCCATGTGGTTTAAGCGCTACCTAATAATCTGTGATGGAAAAAAAAAGTTATGGAGAGAATAAAAAATAAACCTTTACTTTTTAATAAGATGATGTGAACCCTAAATTTTAGGGGTGCCACAAATTAAATTCTATCAGCCGGCGATGAGACGAGTTAATAAAATGAATTTAGAACGTCCCCAATCAGGAGCCCTACGAAGACTGTAGGGTTCCGTAAAACAATGTGGATGATAAACAGTTGTTTGTTTTATGGGGTGACAGAAGGCAAATAATTGCTCTCGCGTAGCCTTTTTGGGGTGACCGTTTTAAATGTTTTTGAATTCATCTTGCTTACGTTTGAGATGTTGTAGCTGCTAGCTGCAACTGCTTTATTTTTGATTTCTGATCTCTTGTTTGATTGATACAGGTATTATGAGTTATTTAATAAAACCATACAATTAAACATATCTTGTTAACATTTACGTACAAGTAAATTATTTAATTTTAAGATCATGGAGCGAAATTTTCAATTATTCACTATTTTAACTATACGACAATATTCGCAATGGAAATTAAAACTAAGTGGTCTCCATTTAAAGTATATTCGACTAATTGTCAGCTGACTCGTTAGTTCATTCCATAGTCTTCAATTTAACTTCCATATATGACCGAGGACATGCGGCCAATCAGTCGGTAAAAAGTTCTTTCATCATTGTATACTTTTTTTTAAATCAAGAAACAACTAAAAATTTGATTACAAAGACACTAAACTTTTTAGAAAAAAATTTGCAACAGAAAAATAATTTAATTCGATAAAGTTTTAAATTCTAGTCTCGAACTCTCGAAGAAGAAAATGACTCCCTTTTAAAATTGGAACTCGGAAAGGGCGTCACGCGCGCCACCGCGGCTCAAATTTCGGCAGTGTCATTAGAGGATGATTAACCTTTCGCGGCCAACCGATCATTATGAAATGCCAACCGTTTGACACCCCTGGCGATTGATGTGTTAAAGTGCAAACTTTGTCATTTTAAATGGTAGCTGGTGTATTTTGGTAAAGAAAGTGTAAAATATTAAAATTATTCGAAATTTTATTCTCTGCTAATTACTCATAAGTACTCGTATATATGATTTACATGGAAGCTGTAAAATTTGTGGTAAAAGGGTTTTAATCTTTTCAGAAATAGCATTTTTTCTAATATAGCCTTGCCCCGTAATTATTAATTCACCTTTCCCTTGATCGACCAATGACTAGGGTTAAATGTAGGCATTGTGTCCTTTTTTAATAAAAAAATACAAATAAAGAGTAATAAAATTACACTTTAGGTTAAAAAGTATAATATACGTATTTTTCTTTTATCTTATAAACAAATAATGACGAAGATAGAGCTCATTTAAATTTCACGTCACGTCACGATTGGCTATGATTTTAAACCAACGGTCGGTGGCGTAAATCACCCCCATCCCCACTCCGAAACTTCTAAGCGCTGTATCTTCGTGAATTTTGACTAAATTCCTAAACGAAAATATATGGGTCCTTTATTTTTAGTAATCTAGTTGACGGACTAGCTAAAATAATAAATTTTTGACCAAGTCCACATCCCTATAATAAAGAACTGCATAAGATATAGCAATATGAGCTGCCGCAATGATAACCGTAGTAGTTTGTCGGTGTACCGCAGGCAGGCGCTGCTGACGGCGCGCTCCGACGCCCGCGACGACGACGACGAGCGGCCGCTCGACGTGGGGGGGCCCTCTAGCCCGCCACCCTCCACCACGCAGCACAACACCAGCTGTGAGTATCATAGGATATAACTTCTTCTTCATTAGCTGATGCCTGCAGCGAAGCGTGTGGTTAAATTTTGTTTATTTATTTTATTTTATTTTATACATTCGGATGACCAACAGCTATACTTACAATATAAGATACACAATAGTAAACAAAAAGCCAATAACAGGTCTTCACAAATAGAAACATAGTACAATTATGAGTTTACGGGAACGCCAAAAACGCTAAGTTAAGTACTTCGATAATACAAATTTATACATACAATCTCTATAATTTATACATCAAGATGACTCTTTTATTTTTATTTTCCTACGGTGAACGTATAAATAAATAAAAAGTAAACACAATACTGACTGAGCGAAAGTAATTTAACCACCTTTAAAGAAAGAGTCATAAAGTAGACGTTTGGCCTTGACCGGAGAAGTGTTGAATATATCTATATCTACATTTCTAGAAAAATTGTTTAGAGATTTTGGAATTTGAAAAAATGAAATTTTGGACAGGAACCTAACAATTACAATAACAAGAATAAGTAACTTATACTCAACATGAAAAAGAGGAAGAAGTAAGACTACCTGCTGTAAAAAAAATATAACAGTACTTAACCAAAAGTATTAAAATACTAAATGACAGAAACAATTGTAATTGAATCACTGTATAATGTTTAGAATAACTTTTGAGTCATAGTAGTAAACATACTTTTTTGTTCACAGCTTGGTTTAGCTCAAGTGGAGGCGGCGCTGACTCCGGCCCTGACGAAGCCATAGAGGCAAACTCAGACTCCTCGTGTTCAGGAGGTCCCCGAGCGTCCTCTCCCCCCGCGGGCCCGTCCCGCCCCTCCCCAGCCCCCGACGTGTCGCTAGGGCCGCCGGTGCAGCCCCCGCTGCTCCCGTACCTCTACCCGCCGTCACTGTACCCGCCACCGTTCTTCCCTCCACACCAAATGCCGCCAGGTTTGCTCTTCAATCTGCATCCCTTGCTACAGCAATACTCTTTACCGCCCCCTCCCGCGCCGCCGGCCCCCGCACCCGCGCCATCGTTGAGCAAGACGCATAGGTTTGCTCCGTACGCGCTGCCCGGGCTGGGTTCTGCTTTTGAGCAAGTCGCACCGAGAGCGCGAAGTCTAAGTTCGTCGCCAGCGCGACCTAGGAATGGTTCACCTCCCGCGCGGGCCGCGTCAGCTGACCCCCCGCCGGACGCGCCCACGTCGACGTCCTCGACCCCCCCAGCCTCGGACCTCAAGAGCATCGAGAGGATGGTGAACGGGCTCGACGTAGAAACGCAGGACTGACCGACCTAACATTGTAAATAGCGTGTATTTATATTAGCTCCCGCTTTACCAAAAAGTCACCGGTGAATCCACGGCGTGGGGCGTCGTTTTGTATCGTTCCTATTTTGTTTTCTTTCGAGTTCTATTCGGGTCGATATTCGTATACTGTTTGTAAATAGTTAAGCTTATGATAGGTCAGTGACGGCACACGGTGTTAGTCGAACTTGAGCGCTCGAGGAGTGCACTTGAAATTGTTACGATGCCTCCACGGTAGCTAAAAACATGTTAATTTACAGAAACATTAAAAAACTCTTGAAATGGCGATTTCCTAACAACATACAAAATTACATTCATGTTGCATACTTTTACTATAGTTATCGTGGAAACATCTATCATCTATTTATTATTTCGTCGTAGTAAAACTTCTACGTGTTTTTTTCTTAGTAAATATTTGTCCTTAACTTTTTACGAAATAAATCTAGGACGGAAGATTTTCTCACGTTAACCCGTCTATTTATTGTTCAATGATCATTATTGTATTATTAGTGACATTGCACAAATATTAAAATATGGAAATCATTTTGTTTACAAAAAATATCAGCCAGTAACTAACATTGTAATAAATAAAAAACAAAGCAGTTATTTTACTACGACGATGCGATTTGAACAAGAGACGTGACATCCCCGACATCAAAGGCCTATTCACACGTAGTAAACCTCCACGTAGTACATTCATAGATTCTCCACTGCAATAGAAATAGTGTTTCAACGAGATCTATGGACGAAAACTTGATTAAATATAATAAAGTCACGAAAAGTTTTTAAAGTTTGAAACATCCTTATTAATTTGTCCTATTATTATTAATTTATCGATAAATATTATTTACAATAAATGTTGCATTGTGTTCTTTACTCTTTTTTTAAACGCATCTACTTTTAGTCTGAGTAAAACTAAATCTATAGAAACACAATATCTTATCTTTTAATTTTTACATTCATATAAATTAAAACTAAAGAAGTCATTTCTTATTCGATGTGACCTGAAACATAGTTTACTTATTCGTCCATAGTCGTCAGATATATTAATTTCCCACTTCGATAGTAATTTAATACTATGCTTTATTTTGTAAATACAATTTGTAAGGATATTTACGTGTTTACTAATAGACATATTTGGAAAATATGTTTTGTCAATTGTGCTGTGAGATAGCGCGCTTTCAATTGTTGCGTTCATATAAAATCATTAAAAATAAAAATTGGTTATTCAGCCAATGAAATATTTAAGATTAAATATTACCTCAAATAATTCGGCTAATTAAGGATTTATTTATTGACTGACCTTGTGAATCAGACCACAAATGTGGCCAGTTAGTAAGAATAAAAATATATTTTATCGTTTTCATCTAAATCAGTTAGTTTTTATATTGGTTAGTGGCTTTAACATTTATATTCTCTTTTTTAGCTAAAAAAGTACAGTCATCGTCATGAAAAATGTTAAATCAAGAGATTATGTAAGTAATGAGAAAAGAAAATCACTTTTTCTCTGCGCCTACTTTCGAAAAAGTTTTAACATTGTGAAACATTTTAGCGTTTAACCAGATGGTCTCACGTTTGGCCAGAACCTAGCGGTCAGTTAGTAAATAGGTAACCCTAAGCGCTCTGACAGACTAGCGAAAGTTTGCCGCCGACCTGTGTCTCGGGCAAACTGTCGCTCGTCTGTAAGAGCCCTAAGAACGCATCAATTTTACGCACGCAAAAACGATTGATAAAAATCTAACTGTAAGTTAAAATTTGTAATATATAGTTAATAAATTGTAGTTAAAAATACAAAATATATGATTATAAATGAATATAATTTTCCATGGAATTCATTAAATTTAAGCGTTTAATTCAAAAATAGATACCTATATATACGTAAAAGATTAATTTTCTGTTGGTAACAAATTTGTTCGTCACCAGTGATTTGATTGCAATAAGTATACTGTTACTTTGCCATTTTTCTACAAAAATAATGCTTTGTAAGATGGGTGAGAGACTGTAATGTGCAACATCTGTATTGAGAATTATTCATTAAAATATATAGATAACTCTATTGACAAAATTAAGGATTGTTTTTCTTTCTACTCCACCTGTAATGTAGCTTTAGTTGGATACCAGTGGTAGCTGTAATTTAGAGTGTGTTAATACACACTCGATGAGAGGAAATCGGATGCCATAAACTTTTGTAAGACTTTGTTTATTTATAATATAATTATATTTTTATAATGCTTCGTTGGCCTGCTCGATTTTCTACTTCCACCTATGGGAATCCATCCTGTAGCCAGATTAGCCCATCGATCTGGATGCATCCCGCGTGTCATGCAACGTGGCCTGCCCAATAAAATCTGATTTGATGGCAGCTTGTGTTCTACGTCGACAACACCCGTTTTTTGTTTGTGTTGTATTCGACTTCTGCATATATATATTTGCTACTTTAAAAACAATTGGTGACAGGTTGCACTTGATAGAGATAATTAGGCTGGCTGTTCGATTTTCGATTTTGTCGAAATTCAGCTTGACTTATCTACTTTGCTTTTCGTAAAACTAATTAAAATGAGCGCCTGGAGACAAGCCGGCCTTACTTACATAAACTTCTCTAATATTGCTGCTAAGGTCTTGCGCAAATCTTTAAAGCAAGATCTTCGTAATGAGGCATTGCGGCGAGATGCTTCTCACATTCGTATAACTCCTTGGGCAAACGGCAAACCAGCGCATTTACAAGCTAAGGCTTAAATCAAGGGCATCATGTTGAAAAGTAATGAAGATCAGAAATCAATAATTTATGTTAGAGCTTTAATTTAAAAAATTGCAAAGATGGAGAAAACCTTTACCTATAATATGATTTAAAAACAATAGGTAATTAGTTTCAGTTAACTTTTAAAATTCAGCTTGAAATGAACTAGAGAAAATAATCTTAAAAATGAGATAGGTAAGTACCTGCCATACCTAACAAAATTTTGTTTAAAAGTTCCGATGTCGATCCTAACCAAGAAGAAAGAAGTTTAATTAGAATGCGGACCACGGACAATGACTAAGACGTAAGTACATAAAGTGAGATCGTGAACCAGGGAGAGAATCACAGGTAGGTACTTGGTATGTATACGTATAATATGGTATGTTATAAATAATTGTAAAATTATGATACGAGTCAACTGATTTAAAAATATTAACGTATGAACATTTTAAACTTATCATAATGAGTAGACTATCTAGTTCCTTTGTGAAGGCTTAATTATTTAACTCTCTATTAAATTACTGATTACAATCGTCACTCATTCGCGAGAAAACTATGTTAATGTCAATAAGACATTCCACGCCTGGGAATCCTTTTGTTCTCGTCGATTGTCTTCAATGTTAGTATTTTAATTAATCGATGATCTACCAGTAAATGGCTTTTTATATTAATTTATCAAGCTACCCTAGCACCGCGTGATATGATCAAGTAATCGTTAGACGTAAACAGGTACGTACATTATTATATTAGTACTATTACAGTTACAAAAATAAATAATTACTACTGAAAAAGTACTAAAATCAAAATTCTAAAGTAGCACCTAATTACCTGGTTATACAAAGGTTATTTTACCTCTGCTACTTACTAGATATTATATAGGTACAATATGTAAAGAAAACCGTGTCCGATCGTTAAGGTGTTAGATAGCTTATGTAGATTCTTTTTATCGGTTTCCCCCATCCCTGAAATCGCGATAAATAGAACCTACACACTACCCAACATTACCTTAACGGATCGGACAGGGTTTTCTTTTCATATTGTATACAGTTCAGTACAGGACTTGGTGGAATTATGGATAGGGTCTATAAAAAGAGTAATGGTGGAGGGATTGAAAGAACTGCAGTGCCTTGGAGTTGCCGATCGACGCCAGCTGGTACAAGACCAGAAGAAGTTGCGTCACTTATTGTCGGGAGACTGAAATCCTATTTTGGGTCACTGCACCCCAACTGGTAAGAGCCGTGTTGCAATGACATTCGAATTTGGTAACCTGTAGCCGATTAGGAATCAAGACGTTCAACCTCAAAACAATTTCACATCAAGATGCTCTCATAACTGTGTAGCCAGTAAGTCACGTGCAAGTTATAAAGGTGTAAGGTCTCAAGACGCGCCCAAACCATCTTCGCACGCGATGAACACATAAAAAATATCAGAAGAATCTACGCTTTTTCTGCATAACAAGCTCATAAGAAACAAGTAATTGGCGACTCTCCCAACACTAAGGCTGGGCACACCGATGTAATCACGCCACGAGGTGTCACGTACGTAATTGCTGTTGCTTATCAGATCGCTGTTATTCGCCCACTAGAGGATTTGTATGCTAAACTAGTTTTTGTGATGACTGGCCGAGAGATAAGGCTTGGCACACTGGTCAAGTCGATAGAGTTGGCAGGTCGCTATTGTATGATTAGGCCTGATATGAACATGTTTTTTTTTTGACATCCGCTCGTCGATTGACTAGGATCATATTTGAATTTATTTTATTTATTCTTGATTGATGACACCGGAGTACTACTGAGTCTACAAAATAAGTATCATAAGAAAATATAGTAAACATAAATTAATATTCTTTAGCAGATTTAGTCCAATGCTTTTCACGAAAACATCTAAATAAAAAAAAGATACAAACAATGCATATTATCACGCCTATTTCCCACAGGGGTAGACAGACACTACGGACCTCCACTTGCTACAATCCTGATAAAAAAATATACGTTTATAAAACTAATAATACCTGATTATGGGAGCCATTTATGGCTAACAATGAATTTTTGAAATGTGCAAATTAAGACCTTTTATTTAATACACCCCTCGATACTATATAATAATAGCCCGTGGTTCGATTTATTACAGATATGTCTCTTCCACGTTGTTTATACCAGACAACCTATTAGCAACATTCCTACTCTGACATACTTGCAAAAAGATACTTACTCGAACCACGACAAACGAAAACGAACAATGTGAACTAACCCACGATAGTTCGCTTGAATGAGGTGCAACGCGAAAGATGTACTTACGATAAGGAAGTAAGGACCACTGTCACAAACGTCGTGGTGTTAGATTGATAAACGAGCCAGATTGGGAGGTCAGAGATGCCATTCATGCTGGAGATTAATTTAATGTTAAGTAACGCTAACACGTGCAAAATAAGAGAGAAATTAGAAAAAAAATACTTACTACCTCAACATTCACCGGTCGTGAATAGTGACACTTTTTGAAAAAGTTGTGACTACGGCTGGGATGGAAATGTGGCATATTGCGAAATGTTAACCTGTTTTAGGTGAATAAAAGATGCATAAACTGAATAGGTATTAAAATTATTAGTACCCGTTTTGTAAGTAGACAGTTTTTTTTGTGAATAAGGATGTATCAAAACGTATAATGATAAAATTGTGCCAAAAGATGATTGAAAAATGATTTGTGAATTAGAATTTCTAAATACACTTAACACACGTTGATTGAGGTCTACCTTGAAGTTGATACACCTGCCAATGATCTCACAATCACAATCAATGATGCCGAAAACAATACTCAGTAGAAAAAAAGAGCCATAAAGCCGGTCCGAGACCCCAGAAAGAAATTTAGAAATTCTAAATAAATACTAACTATATAATATGATACTCGTGCACATCTGTAAGTGCTTCACACTCAGACAATTTAATGAAATAACGGTCATGCTCGTCTTTATAGTTGAGGTGTGTGTGCCGTATAGAGATAAGACAAAATTTTAACTTATAACTAGTTATAATCTTATAACTTTATAAGTCACTATTAACAATACCCAGATTGGAGTTGCAAGCTGCTTATAAATATTTAGCGATCACTAGATTAACTGGTGCCACAGAAATAATAATAGTATTACATACAGAACGGAAACACGCACCGTCCCCCGCAATCTGGTGTCCCCGCAACCCCTCCTCCGTTATTGGGCCATGTGAGCACCTGTAAAACATGGTTATTGCTAGTCGCACGTTAACGTTACGCGAGTCACTTAGGATTATTGAATCATAATTGTGATAAACTGCGCACATTATCATTGTTTATCCACGGAAAACAATAAAGAACGAAAATTTTATAGATTTCCGAGTGATGAAAACAGGTAAGCAAAGCAACTAATTCTGTGGTGGCGACCCTGATTGTTTAACTCACACATTTGACGTGTGCACGGTTTGTAGTAGTACTAGGTATACATATATGCTGCTCCGTTTCTATGACGTGCCATACCTGTGCTGGTGCTAAGAGATAAATGTTTAGGCGTGCGTTGAGCATATCTGCCTTTGCAGCTTGCTTAAGGTTATAAGTAGGTGTATAAGGATAATATGTTTAAGTTACACCCGAAATACTCGAAATAGCCTTCTTAAATTACCTACCTATACCTACTGCTAATGGTTTTCAATGCCCAGATTAAAATGGCTACAAGCCAAGACAAACAACCTAATAATTTTTTGAGTTATGAGTGGCAAAAAATTTATATAAACTGAAATCAACTAAGTAATTTTCCTTAAAAAATACACCCTTATAAATATTGATAATACTACTTACCTACATCTTATCCTGGTGATTAATATTAATGTTTAATTTAATCCTCTCTAAGAAAAAGTTTCCAAAATTCCATGTAACTCAGATGTCAATTTAAAATTTGGCGCGAAAAGGAATTCGGGGATCGCAAGATCCGCGCGAAATAAAAAAGTTCTTAACAAGCGATAGAGAAGCCGGCCATTATAATTAATCGCGGTGACCAAGTGGCTACCTGTCTTACTCTGACTGGTTCAGATTGCGTATTCACATCTCATTCTAATGACGGTGAGACGGCAACACAAATCACTGGAGACAATGAGAAGACAGATGCTTACCCCAGCACGCCAGGGATGTAAGAAAGAAAGTATGAGGACTATTTTCATTAAAAAATCTAGTGCCACGATTTTAAAACAACAACAGACTGTCTCCGCAGGCCAGTGGTTAAGGCGTTCGCCTTGTGATTCGGGTCGTGGGTTCGAATCCCACCAAGATGCATACTTTGCGAAAATTTGTTTCCAGTCTGGAAGGCACTTATAAACTGTGGGTTCCGAACGCCAACTAGCGCTTGCCTCAACCTATCCAAGGATGGTCTATTTGGGTTGTGGAAATAAGACGGCAGTCGCTCTGTGTAAAAATCAGTAGCCATGTCAAATGACCTAGTTTAGGGGACAGACCCCCGGCTCTAAAGTGTTACCGCTGAGGATGCAATCAAGCTCGGATGATAACGAACCGGCCTCAAACTTTACCAGAGTGTTGCAAAGTCCAAACAAAATTATCTTCACCTATCTATGTGTATGTATCGACTGAATTGAATGACAGGTGTATTGTGTCAATAGTGTCAATACTACAAATCTAGTCCAATGTATAGATAAAAGCCTCTTGTTGCACTGGTTGATCTTCGGAATCACCTGCATTTCGGCAACATAATGTCTTTGTTGCTTGCATATTATCCGTCTTATTGTAAAACACGAACTGACTTAATTAGATTTAAACCATTTTCCGCCCAAATCAAGTTGAATATTGACAGATAAGTGTCACTAACGTGTGTTACTAAAGCTAAACTAATTTAGGCAAATAATGTTTAAATCGTAACCTCGTCAGTGTTTTATAATAATACCAGTTAAATCCGCGCATAGTAACATTTCTCTTCTTAAGGGGACGCACCGTGAAAATGGGCATTATCTATTTCTTATTTCTCAGCGAATATCAGAAATTTAAAACTGATACTTGCTAATAGAATACTAGAACGCTTTTCTAGCATAATTGTGGTTGTGGATACACGATTAGCTAATTTTTGTAACACAAACTTGGTCATCAAAAACACCTCTACCAAAACATATACGGTCTAATTTCTCACAAACGAGAGGGACTTCAGCTTTGAAACTTTTTATGCAGATTAGTAAATATGTAATCTTCAAAATTGTGGTACAAATTTTTTTTTGATGCTTTAGTTTTAATTTTAGAGCCATTTTTCTATAGTTGATCAGTTTTGCGTGGCTTTAGATTTCAGTCATATAAGCCCTTTTGCCTTCCTGAAAAATATTGTACTTGCCGTCTCGCTTTTTCGTGAGTGTATTTAAATAAACTGTTCTTGTTGCACAGATTTTTGACAGTTATACATGAAATTGTCAGATGGCCGATGGGCCTCACGAAGCAAGGACGCGTCGCTCTTCACAAAAAAAATGACATTTGATTTCGTAAAATTATTGTCACAGTGTAGAATAATATCACGAATATATATGAGTCGAACAGTCTGTAAACAAATGTGCGAGTAACTTTCTTACACTGTGTCACTTGTCATAATGTCAAAGGAAGTGTCAAAGCATAGCGTGGCATAGATTGATTACCTTACAGACATGGTCGGCATAGATTTTTTTTCATACAAGTAATGTAAACATACAATATCGATTAATAATATTTTATTTTTATTTAATAACCAGTTTTGTGGCAATAAATGATTTTATAATAGCCAAATAAACTAAATATATAAAATAGGGAAAAAATATTGTAGCTCCCATACAAGATTTATTTTTTCGACTAATCCATCGTGTAGGGTATCGTTAAATAGGTCTTTCAAAATATTTTGAGCTTGTGAACAACATTTTTCGATTTAGGGATCAGTTTCTGATATATTTGGTTTTATCAAAAGTTAAAAGAAAACTATCAATCCTAATTAGGGTACACAAATTAAAATTAGTTTTTAGACTTTCTAATCGATATGGATAGTTGTATCGATATTGTGAAGGTTTTTCGAGATCCATTATCGATAGTCAAATAAAAGATAGAGTTATACTATACAACACTTGTAGAAATATTTTTAATAGACACATCTTCCTAGGAAATGTATAGATTTCAACTGTCTGTCTATCACAGTTCTCGAGAAAAAGTCTGGTGACGCAGATAGACAGTGAAATCTTAGTAATAGGGTATCGATTTTACCATTTAGGTACGGAACCCTAAAATGATAAAAGATCTAGTTTAACTTTCAAAGAGTGGGTAAAAATAAAGGACTGAATTACCCTTTCTTGGCACTTGTTTTAAATTTTGCCCATTGTTTACTGTAGCATAACAGCCAAATAAACGTGTATTAAGCGACAAATCTGGATATATAATATTACTCTCCTAGCATTTACAGTACTACATAGACGCTCCGCAAATTCGACGTCAGTTTAGAATAAATGTAGTGCCCACAGTAGTGCCAATATACAACGTGGAAGGGGCATACCCGTAATAAATCGAACCACGGGCTACACTAGACCACTTGATTATAGTATAATGACAGTTAAAAACTTTAAAATAATATTCGGCACTTCTATACAAAAGTGTGCAGCCGCCCGGCCGATTTGTATGGGAATGTCGAATTTATTTTTGTTTTTTGGATGTTATTTTAATATCATAAAATATAGTGATCTAGTATAGCCTGTGGTTCGATTTATTACGGGTATGTCTCTTCCATGTTGTATATTAATTGTTTTTTCAACATACTTGCTCGTAAAGTGGATCTCATTGAATTTCATCGGCTTTAGACATTTACAAAGTAGCTCATAAAACACGCTTGCGTTATAAACGTAAATAGTGAAGTTATATTATGCAACAACAATATTTTAATTTTTTTTCTCAAATTCCGAACACGCCCACTGCCTTGTGGCATCAGCTAGTAATGGTTGGTCAGCCGCGCTGATTTTAATAAGTATTACGGTGGGAAAGCAGCCGTGTGCTTCACAGTTTCATGGTTGAGTTTATTTAACCGTTCCTTTACCGCTAATACCAGACACAATAGTAAGACAATGAACGTGGCCATTTATAAATATGGTGCGGGTCTTTACCGGTTAAAATAAAAATCAGTTTAGATATACGTGTGTTGAAAAACGTGCGATATACGTATATTGGTTAAACACTCTCGGCTCTATCACGCCCTCGCTTTCGGCTCGGGCAAGAAACTTCCGCCTCCTGTGTTATAACCACGTATATATGGTTTATACACAACTATTTTTCAATTTAAAAAATATTACTTATTTTAGTATAAAGAATTGAATAATGCAGCTCTTTTTTATATAGTAACGTATTTACCCCTTACTTATTTTGTACATTATGCTGACTTTTCATTGGTTTTCGAAAAAAAATCGTATTGTGAATAAATTTCTCGATCCATATACGTAATCCAAATTGTGTATGACATAAGATAAACAAATCGAGACCACATAGTTATGTCCGACCAAAACTACCGCATGACCTCGATGAACTTCGGCCGGCCGGACGGAGGCGATGCCTGGCGGTAGTACTAATGGATCTCACGATTTTACTTTGTTTTTGAATTTTTATTTTGACTAGCTAATTAAATTTTACTAACGATTCTTATAAAGTGGCCCTTGGTCCAAAAAACAATAAAAAATTACCGTGTATATTTTAAATTTAAATAAATTATTTCTGTTTTATCTAAAGGCTGACCGGTAGACAATGCGTTAGCATTAAGTCCACCTTTTGTACCATTATGGTCATTTAAGATTGAATAAATAAATAAATTTTCCCATTGCGATCTTTTTCTCCACGTGTCGTTGGCTCAAACTAATAAATATTGATCTTTCATTATGAATTTCGAACATTCTAGACTTCCCTCCAGAATGTTAGTCATTGCTCAGATTTCTTATTGAAAGCCAATACCTCTGGTTTATTGATCTAGTAGGCTTGATAAGTCTCAGTTTTAAAAATATAACGTAACTATTAGATTACGTGACATGAACTTTTTCAATTCTTTACAAAAAAATAACATGTTACACAAAAAGTAAACATACTAGTGATACTTTTTATTACGTCATGTTTTTCATACTGTGACCTCTATATATTTTTAACTCTATTTGCATTGCGTTTAGACATTACTACAAACCTAGCGGAAAAGAACGGGCAACTTTTGAATCAATTTTGACAGATTTTGAAAAATAGAAACGTAGAGCCAAGCCTTAATGGTATTATTTCTTTTCCAATAAGTATGCCACATCCAAGCAAGGAGGTTCTCTAACATTCGCACGTCAGCCTTCCAGCGGCTCCCGTTTGGCATCGCAATGAATCGCACCGAGCCACCGACGGGCACACGCCTAGGACCTTAAAAACCATTGGAGTCTGCACCTATATAACTTTGCACCTCACCTGTTTTCATCAAACATCTCCAAGTGCCTCGGTTGCCTGGAAGAGATTGCAGTTGCAATAAGGCCGCCTTTTGACATCTGTTTTATGTATCTATTACTCTAGAACATTATGTTTTGGCGCAATAAAGATTTTAACTAAGTAACTATATCAGAAAAATCCATATGATCAAAACCATCTCTGTAAAGATTATTTTAGATAGAGAGATATTCTAGATGTGTCGTAAATGCAACGTCAAAAATGAGTACCTACTTACATAATAACACGGCTTAAGATTAGTTTAATAATTTATTTTTAGTATTTGAGTTTATTTTAGTTAGTTTATTTTGTTTATTATTTATTGTAAATACTGTCCAATTTTTTTTTTTTTTTTTTTACTTTAATAAAATTAAAATAACAGTTTAATCTTCTTAATTAACAACTAAATTAAAAACTAAATTAAAATCTAAATTATACTCTAAATTAAACTAAACAAATAATAATAATAAAAAAGAAAAACCTTACAAATAGAAAACGTCTTCCAGATCATTGCCCTGCGGTAGAGTGCCCAAAAGGCTGGCAGCATTGCCACGTTGGATGGCAATGCTTATTCGTTGGGCGAAATAATTGCCAGCCCTTGGGTCACCCGACACCTCGACTAATTTTTTGTTAAAAAATTTAAAAAGTTTGTGAGTTGATGGTCCCCACGGACCTAAAGTCTCAACCCCAAACGGCTCAAATATGAAGCCATTCCCTAAGCATTCATATTTGCGCCGTTTTAGGGTTTCCGCAGCGGCTGCAGCTGCGCCAGCCTTAGAGCTTGTGCCGTGAAGATGGGAGGCCGCCAGAGTGTCAACACACGTAGCGTCCCACACCAACGGCTTTCCCAACCTCCACGGCACAAGCGTCATACCATCCGGTCTCTTGCCATCATCGCGGGCCAAACCATTTGGTTCTAAAATTGCTGGCAACCCGATGGTGACAAGAGCGCGGTGTACTATATTATTTAAATTAGCATGACGTATAAATAACATTACTGTCCAAATTATTAAAGTTTAAGGAATAAAATCTGTCGTAAATATGCTAATGCCCAATGTTAAGATAATGCCTCTGTCAAATTAAAATCATGAGACGTTTACAGATTGTGTGCACAAAATATTTTAGATGGATTTCACAGACAAATCTTCTTTGGGTTCTAACCTCATGCGCAGGCGCATCTTGTGCGAAAATACGGCGTTATCAACCCGTCCGTCTCAATGGAACTTATTGCCGCCCCATTAAGTTATACCACAGATTACATATAAGTTAGTCCGGTTATACGTCGATACCCAGCCGCCGCCAGCCGCTGATTACGCTGTTTACTGCTGTGTGTCATTGATGAGTCACTATATGTAACTAGATTGCTTCAAACTACGTAGGTAAGGGCATGGCCTGCAAATGAATCCATAAAAAAAATTAATTACTAGTCCAGTTCTTTTTTAGGGTTCCGTAGTAAACAAAGAACCCTTATAGTTTCCCTATGTCGGTCTATCTGTCTGTCCGTCCGCGGTTATATTCAGAAACTATAAGTACTAGAACGCTGTATGGTATAGGTAAGTATAATAACTATGCAGAAAAAGTAGTAAATTAAAATTTAAAAAAAATTATTTTAGGTAGCTCCCATACAATTAAAGTGGGAGTCAATTCTTTTTTCAAAAAATATTGTAAGCTTGTGATTTTTTTTATTTAGGGATCCGTTTCCGAAATATATGTTTTTTAGGTGAAAATTGTTGTTAGATTAAAGCCCCTCTCTATCAATCTATAAAGTTTAAAGGAAAACTATCAGAGCTAAGTAGAGTTTACTAATTTTAAAAAGTTATTGATTGATTGTTGATAATAGACGATTTTAGTGACATGAACTCTAAGTTGGCATTCGCAACTACAGAACCCTGCACTGCGCGTAGCGCGACACGCACTTAGCCATTCAATTTATGAAATAAGAAACAGAAAATAGGGATGTCATTTCTTACATTCCTAATCTTACTTAATTTCACTTCTTCGATACGATCTAAAATACTTCATATACTAAGAAGAGTTAGAGGTAGATCTTGCTAAGGTTAAGTGAAGCCTGACTCATGATATAAGTATATAATCTATACTGATGCATTTCCGTCTATCTGATTCTTATAATTTTGTATTTTCTTAGTATAAGCTGAATATTTGGTGTAACAAAAGTTCGAGCCCAAATATGTCGAGGGGTACCTCGTAAGTTACATTTTTGCCTTCCTGTACCGCACAATTGGCCGGCAAAAAATGACAGTTATTTGAGCGTTTTCGCGGGGAAGTGAGCTTATGGCAAAAACTTATGAATTTGGGTCGTTTTTGCAGGCGGTGGCGGGCCGAGCGCCGCTGACGGATGTTCATTGAGGGATATTGCGGACAGCTTCGATGTACGCGTCGAGTTTTTGTCATTTCGAGATATTTATTGAAGTCCCTCGAGCTGGCGTGTGCCGCGGAAAACGAGCACACTGGAGCGACGGGCCAGGCCAGAAAGCATCACAATAAAAATGCGTACTTTGTCTATACTACAGTAGAGCTTGACGTATTGCAATACATTCGCTGATTTTTGTCTGTCTTCGCCTGATAAGGAATCGCCCCAAAAAGAGTCGCATTGAATGGACGCGAATCTAATTCTCAATGGTAGGTAATGCAATCTCGCGTTGCATCATAGTAATCAGCCATACTTCACATAAATTATACAGAGATGCTGACCACTTTTATATGAGAGAGACAACAAATTTTTGAGAGCATTAGCCCCATTTAAAAAATTCTAGACTTATGGCCTTGTCTAAAAAGTTGTCCAATGAAGATGATGATGACGAAGTCTTCAAGTGTGAATCGTACATTTGCTTTCAGAATAGACATAGAGATGAGGTGAATTTTCAGGTGGATGCCGTGTGATTTTCGGCTTCCCGTCTTCCCATGGATGTCGTAATAGGTGACTTAGGAATTACAAGATAAACAAAGATCATAAGACCTCTCCAACCCATCTGGCCAGCGTGGAGAGGACCAAATCGTCTGGCTGCTCTGGCCAAGTATGACTCTAGTAGTACAGAGAGGGTCGTACCCCTGCAGTGGAGACTAAGAAGACCTGATGATGATGGTGATGAATTTTCAGTTTGCAGTCGGACCTTAGCTGTAAGTGCTGTCATGTTCATTACGAAGTGAACTTAGGTCCAACGCTCTTGCTGCGAAACGCTGACTGGGTGAGCACAGGCTGAACTAAAGTCGCACCGTTGCCGCTGCCCCAATATATGTTTTCAGATCAGTGAAATTAGAGATAGTTCGTCACATCGAATATAAGCAGATCACGTTCGTGTGGCGGATCGTGATGAGTGTCGGCACGACATGCGCGTGAGTCTGGCTATCTCTAGGTGCTGGCATTAGGCCGTATCACGAGGCTCGTAAACGGTCGTATACACTCAGAACGTGAGATATTATGGAGATTACCGACCCATTGCGTTCTGTACTCGTCTTTTATTACGAAATGTTGCCATTAGCTTAAGGTAATTTGAGACATTGACGTATAGAGCGAAATGACTAGAGATGATCTGTTGACTTTTGTCTAATGATCTTTGGAAATTGTTTGCGGTTAATTTGGTGATTACAGTGACGAAATCGGGTAGTTGATGACACAGATGATTTTGTATTTAGGGTTCCGTACCCAAAGGTACACTCATCTACCAACGGTGCCACTTGTTGGCTTGTCTTGTAAATTTAACAAACGAGCACTTAGTTCTGCTTCTTACATCTTTGTACTTGTATATAGGTGATGAGGTTTTCTGTTCAAATACTCAGTATTATGAAATGTACTTATATGTACATATGTTGGTTCTCTGCCTGCGGCAAAATCGAATGCTTAATATTTCAAACATAATGACAAACCTTTTTCAAATGTAAGAACTATTTCATGATTTTCAAAACTAAAAACCGACTTCACCAAACTACCCGATCTGTATAATTACTAAATTTCTATGGATACACCTGGCAAGTATTCCCTTTAAACTATGTTTGGAAACATAACTATATCCCTAGAAATATTTTAATTAGCTGTACTCCGCGTGGAAATTTCGGGATAAAAACTATCCTATATCCTTCCCTGTTTATCAAAGTATATTTATCCATACCTAACTTCATCTAAATAGGTTCGGTGGTTGAAGCGTGAAGTGGTAACAAACAAACAAATAGGTATACAAACTCACTTTCGCATTTTATAATATTAGTAGGATAGTACGATTACAGCTTTATCTATCTAACTGCGACATATAGGTAGGTACATACTATATTATTTGACTAACACTGCGTACGTTGCAAGCATGACGAATGTTAAGTTGCCACACACAGTGTCGATACTTAGAAACCCTACACTTGCCTATATGCATGCTTCTACTGGCGTAGAAGCATCCGATTTTTTGCACATTGTTGCCCAAAACCGCGATGCATACTAACTGGTTTCCTCGGAAACTAATCGGCTGGCAATTTAGATAAACATCCTGTCCAGTTTGGGAGACAATACTGGTATGCATTATGCATTGCGACGCTTTTCGACAAATTGACATGTTTTATAGGAAGGTTACCTACACTGTCTTTAGTAAGTACTTACCTAGAAGCTGCCAAAGAAAAACTGACCAATTCTTCTTCTCTCAGGTAAAAGGTTCTCCTCTTCCTGTGGGGATATAGAGTAAGCTAAAATGTTGAGCATTCCTGACAATAGACTATGTGTCAAACAACTCGTACTTTTGTGATTTTTTCTACATTTTTTATCTCTTCCGGCAGTTTGTTATAAGCATAGAAAGCTTGATACTGTGCACTATGTTCCATTATTTTTAAATGTGGCATTATGTCGTGTTTGAGAGCCTGCCTGCGAGTCCTTTCGCGTGCTTGCCTTTCTTCATTTGTCTCTATTGCCGGTAATCGTTTTTTCAGATCCGTTAAAAGAACAAATAAGTATAGGCATGGAACTGTTAGTATGCCCAGACTGATAAGAATCTTTTACAAGACTCCCAGGATGGGATTCCTACCACTGCTCGTATGGCGCTCTTCTGTATCACGAAGGCTCGTTCCTGATTGTATTGATAGCTGTTTCCCCATAATTTAATACTGTACCGTAATTAAATTATGGGGAAACAGCTATCAATACAATCAGGAACGATTTCCTATATACCCCATCGTCACGTCGAAAATGACTTGAGTGAAGGGTCTTGTGATCCTTGGTAAGGAACGTGAAATCTTAGCAGAGTGGCTTGCTGTTACCTAGCTTAGAAAGGTCTTTCAAAATAATGGTACTAAAAATATCTGGCGTCCATTCAGGTGAAATACGACGAAAAAAACTTGAATTGACAAATTCAATCAAATTCGTTGATGACCTCTGTGGCCTAGTGGTCATCATGCCGTGCTGTCACACCAGAGGTCCCAGCTTCGATTCCCGGTCAGGTCAAAATAGAAATTCTTCTTCTTCTTATCGTGTGTGTTAGTGACTAACACTAGTGTCAGGGTTTTGAAACCGCCTTAATGGCCTCTGACATGGTTTTTTAGGTAACGACCAATGTCAAAGTCAGTGACCGGGACCGACGGCTCAACGTGCCCTCCAAAGCACGGATCATCTTACTTATCAGACAATCAGGTGATCAGCCTACAATGTTCTAACCAAACTAGGACAACAACACAAAGTCGTTGCCCCCGCCGGGAATCGAACCCGCGACCTCCGGGAATGAGGCGAGCGCTCTAACCACTACACCATGGAGGCAGTTAAAAATAGAAATTGACCTTTTTACATTGATCTTGTTATTGTACCGTTGAGTATTAGTATCCCATCATAACACAAGTCTCGAAATTTGGGGCTAGCTCAATCTGTGTGATTTGTCTGTATATATTTATTTATTTAGGTGCCAAGTTTTCTCTACATAAATAATGTATCATAAAATCATAAAAATGTTTCTTTCTTCTCAAATGAAATGATGAAACTAAGTTCTATATGACACCTACAGAACCTAGAGATTCTCAGAGATATATGCGAAAATGTCAGTGGCCATGCCATGCTATATTAGTCCACTGTATCGCGCAATCTTTGAACCGTCTTGTCGGAAATAGGTAGATGGTAAGCTGATAAACCGAATTGTGGCTCAAAGTGTTTCCATTTGAAAATTTAATTATTGACACTCTTGACTACGTCTCTCTGTTCCTTCATAGTATATAGGTATAGCAGAAATCATAAGAAATACATAGAATATATATGAACAGAAGAAAGCTATTTTCGTTTTTGCATTCATAAGATACTTAGAGGTTAAATCTGCGTTACTTAATAATAACGAATATTTTATTGTTGCTCGAATATGCTTGCTTCTGGTAAGCTAGACGAACTAACAAACTTCGTGCAACATAACAGACGTTATATCAAGCCTACACAAGTGAAATATTACGATTTTGATCTTTTATCGTAACACAAACGAAAGAATTTTTAAACGATTACCGCCGCAGTGCCCAATAAGTCCAATATAGACCAACTGGGAGCCGTCATTCCGTCCCAAAACGTCCGAAAGAAAGTAATTCTTGCTCAAATCAATCACCCGAAAAAACGGGCTTGCTTGTCTGGTAATTCGCTAGAATTCCAAGGGAGATTTAGTGTCCAAGCGCGTGCTAACTCCAGCCATATAATGAGGCGGCCGGCTCATTGTGAACCTAAAAAGAGGAGATAAACAAATGGGAAAGGAAAAAGTGCAAAAATGGCGAAATAAAGGAAGGGCAATACAAAGGCGCCGAATGGGGATAATTCGTCGGGGATATGCACCAATTGTCACTGTTTTGCTTGATTTTTTGCTGACGGCCTGGGAATTGTGGCACCCGCGCGACATGGCCGACGCGTTTTATTGCACACTTCATTCGGAATTAGCTGAAGATGCGTCAAATGCCGAAGAGTGAGGTTTGTTTATAAAGATCCTCCTTAGGGTTTCACGATTATAACCTAAGAAGGCTGGCATTTCTACCAGGCGGACTATTGTCACACGCTCTATAGATATCGACTCGTTGTCTCTGGTCTCATTAAGGTGACATTATAAAGACAGCGCTTCTTCCATCCTGTCAACAAATAATCTTGAAGAGGCCTAAACTTTTTAAAGGATTTAGACAGGTAAACTAGTGCTACCTATAAGAATCTTTCAATGACCTAGCTTCCTGGAGCTCGTAGCACAGACCAAGAAAGGCTGTTTTAAGCGGTTTTAAGGCTGAAAAGTCTTAGGTAGAGATGACAATGCTTAACATGTAACATAATATCATTTTAATTCTTTAACCAAAAATATATCGCAAGCAACGCTACGTAGGAAAGTACCACTGAATTTACCTAATAAAACAACATAAATTTACATATTACAAAATATTTTCCGTCAACTAAAAGAAAAAGAAGTTCATATTTTATTCGTAATGGCTTATGAAACCCGCAAGATAGTGCAATAGAAACAGGAAAATAAGTCCGTCATATTTCTATACGATCTGCCACCCCAGCGGTCTCGCCCAGCAGTTTACGGCTAATCCAACAATCAGCCGTGTCCAATGGTGGCATGAGATACCAAACAAAAGCTTTTAATATTCCGCACCAGGCACACCAATAAATGTCCAAATATTTGTCGCAGCTCAAATAAAACCGTGACTAAAGGCCCAGAGCAAATCCCCAGAGATGGGTCAAGTATACACCCGTAAATACTTTCAACTTTATATCTATTGTAATAAGATACGATTTTCTATGTTAAAGTTTGTATTTGACTAGGATTTTAGCGCCAATTTCGAATTTAGAATGTCTCCTATTCGCATAGACTATCATTTGCCAAATCCAATAAATAATTTCAGTAGAAATTTTGACAACGAAGTTCAACTCTATGACACCTTAAATAAAGTTGACTATCACTAGAGTGGTAGTAGTTGGTTTGAGTAAAGTGGACAGTCCTCGAGTTAGGATTCGCTACGGCTAATGTCTGCGGTGATATTGGGACGACTGATCCTGGATAAGATTTATTTGGTCCGTCACGGAGGTTTGCTATCAAAATTAAATATCTGAGAGAGGGTGGCTAAGAATGTGCAATTCGAATCGACACTAACAATATCAGAAGTAGCAACTAAACATTCCTGTAAATCAAATAGGTATAACTAAGACTTATGTATTCTGACCTCGTGTTACAATGACGGAATTATCTACTTACATAAAAATGTTTTTATGTCCAACTGGAATTTTGAAAATGTCGAAGGGCATGTTTAACGCTCAGAAGGCACGATTAGCTGTCCATCTAGGAAATTTAATCATCTATGGGACACAGACTTTCAAAGGTCACAATGAACGTACTCTAGTATCCTCGCGCCCACGCATGTGGACTAACGCACAGAATTGATCTTACGTTACGATAGCAATAAGTTATATTCTGTGCTTTGGTGGATCTTTAACAGTAGTAAATAATTTATTTTTGATCTAAAATACTACCCAAACGCTACAGAAAATATTTGCTTTGACGAAAAAAGTACTTATCTGCGCGGATTCTAAGCTCCAAGGTCCGCTAATCTTTCGATCTCGATTAAATTTAAATCGCACACAATCGACAATTGATTCGATTATGCGCCACAATACCGCAGTGAGGCCGCAAGGCGCGGCCGGCGACACGGTGCGCGATGAGGCTTCACGCGTCACCGCGCGAACACGGCCACCTCCACTGGAAGGCAGAGATACCTACTAATGCAACCAGTAAATATACTCACGTCTCAAGTGATGAATTGAAGTATGGACTTTTCAGATTTCTCAGTGTTGTGTTGACGTCTTCTTCTTCTTGGCGTTTCAATGTTTATGTGATGGCATAATTTAATATTTCTCTGGTCCCAGTAATGAGCGAGTGTACTGGGTTAGGGCTTGCATGGTACAGGTCTTCCAGCGTGCAACTTAGCAAGTGTGCCATAGTCTGTGGAGATGCACCACATCCGCAGAAGTATGTTTTTCCACCTGACCAGGTTATCTTTACATTGGCCAACTTCCAAATAGGCAAGGCAGTTCACTGTCAAATTGTAACTTCTCTGCAAGTGGAACGAATGATGCAGTGGTGTAGCTGCCCAGCCGGCAACTCATGCTCGCCGGGGTCACTTTAGGAGCCATTGGAGCAGTTTTATGCGGGAATCTTCGTCGGCTCTTTATTCTAGGTGGTATAGTGACGTTATTATGCATGGGATGCCTGGGTTTAGAGAGCGTTTTTGATCGATCGACATAGCTTGCTATGTCTCTACGGATGTTGGGTACTGATACAGCTTTACAACCGACGTCAAGCAGGCGGGTCGCAAAACGCCCGTTGTCTCAAGTCTCAATTTTTACAAATAACCAGAGCCATGATCGAGCAAACGAATGGCTTTCCACTATTTCGAAAAAAAAGTCGGCAAGCGAACCCTTGGCTTCATATCAACACATTCTTATACTATTGCTTATAAAACTAGATCAATGTAAAATTACTAATTAGTCTAAGTTATAAGCTAGATTGTAATAGTAGCGTACTTATTCATTTACTTATCAGTATGTAGGTACGTTAGGAAAGTGAAAAAAAATCAATACCTACAGCTAGGACAGCAAAGGATATAGTACTATCTATCACGTCTGTCTTTATTTCCAGGAAGATAGAGTCAAGTCAAGGTAGAGTCAAGAGTCGCATGGTTCAAAGGAGGCCGCTTAAGTATACGAAAAGCATATAGGTAAAAAATGGAAAACGAAAATAGTGGCAGGGTGCTATCTCATCACTTATTTATCCCATCGCCGATCACAAGGAGCCCGGGGTTTATGATAACCATTCCACTATGACTCCTGCAATTTGAGTAAAAACTCTATAAAATAGAAAAGTCTCTGGTACATTCGAGTTTTTTTCCAGCTCATTTTTGTCTATAGCGAACTACAGCTATTCCTAAGGTCGTTAAAAAATAAAAAAAAATGGCGACAGAAGCCTACAAATAACGGTTCGAAAAAAGAATTTAGTGCAATAATTTTTAACGTGTATGCTATCGACACCAGTGTTGTGTTAAAGCCGGTGCCGGAAACGGGGTAGGTATGATATTTATTAGCGTTTGATTTATGTTATGCGTCGGACGGAGCGGGTCTAAGGGCGCGGTCACAATGTCGTCATGCATCGCCGGTACGCGGATGCAGGTATGTTGCGCTGCTCTGGAAGTGGCAGTGATTTTTCAAAACTAAAACCCGACTGCACCCTATCGACTGCCCTAAACTACTCAACCGATTTTGATAAAAAGTTTATGTACCACCTGTCAAGTATGTCAACAAAAACGAATTTTCCAAATTGGTCCAGGCGTCTTCGAATAATCGGTGAAGAAACATATAAAAAAGGGCGCGACAAATTGATAACCTCCTACTTTTTGGAAGTTGGTTGAAAAAGTATTTATTACTAGGTCCTACTGAGACATTAAAGAAGTGGAGGTGGCTTTGCCTAGAAGTCGAATAACCAGTTTCTAAGTTTGATAATTGGGTACTTTCCTAAGTCAAAAATAAATTATTTTGTACTAAAAAAATTAAGCGTCGCAAAATAATGTCACTTGCCTGTAAACATATCCATTTTAACGTAATTTTAAATTTATTATTGTAGAAAAACTGATAATAAGAGCGCTATTTGACTCCAAAAATCTATGACGTCATCTGCCTGTATTTCATACAATATCCCATAGAAACTGTTTGTTTTAACGTTTAGAAAAAAGTTGCTGATTTGACTTGTTGGAAAATAGCGTATTTCTAAACCTACAAAAAAGCTGCATCATGTAAAATAGAAAAACTAGATCCCAAAAAATAATGACTTGTCTCTCTCTATCATACTTCGAGAAGTTTGATCAACAAAAGATGCCAAATACCGTAATAAAATGGAGAAAAGGCAACATTGGAAACGCATTTACAATGAGCAGTAACAATGTCGTCAAGCGAAGAGAGATCACGCACGCATTCACTATTCACTTATGCAAAAACTCGTGACAGAACGAGCACCAGCCCCTAAACTGTCCGTAAAACCCCTAAATTCACTGTCATTTCCAGACAATTTGTATCATGTATCGAACAGCGTCAGTTTTCACGCGCCGCTGCAACTATTAATATTCAAATTGGTGCGATCTGTCGCCGACGCAATGTCGCATGTGGATGCACCTCTATAATTTATTTGTGAACAAAGGACAATCCTGCCGCAACGTGGAAAATGTCCTGTAATTGCTGAGCGCTTCTGTTGCGTAAAAAACCATAGGCTTATGACACTGAATTATTAAAAGAACTGCTTATGATCTAAATTTAGGTACAACTATTCTAACTGTAAACAATTTTTTAAAACTAAAAACCGACATCAACCTCAAACTACACTAATGATTGTAAAAAAAAATTAATATACCGACTAGCCCTTTTGGGAGATGCGATGACACAGACAGACACATATTTACAAATAGTGTCAGAGCGTTTAAAAAGGCTAACACTCTAGCTCAATGAGACCACCTAAATAAAACTAAAGCCTTGACTGCTTAGATACAAATGCATATTGCAAATATTCTTGCATAACCAAATGAGGGGATGTGTACTCCAACTCTTCCCGTGGATGTCGTCAACTTTTGAAATACAAGCTTAATAAAGCTTATAAACATCAATCATTGATGCTTATAAGCTTTGTTAATGAGACCTCTCCAACCCATCCTAACTCTATGATCTGGCTAGCATGGAGAGTGTAGGCCAAATCCTCTGGCTTCACTGGCTAAGTGTGGCTCTAGTAGAACTGAGGGTCGTGCTTCTGCAGTGGAGATTTATAGAGACCTGATAATGATGATGTGTGCTCTTGTTAAAATGAGTACGTACCTACGTGATAGGTTTAAGAAACGATTTTTTTTTTATTATAAGTTGAAAGGTCGAGGTTGATGGGCAAGAAATACAATATGTCGATGAGTACATATACTTGGGCCAGGTAGTCTTCTTCAGCAACCGGCAAGAAAAAGAAATAAACTGCCGCATTGACAATGCTTGGAGGAGCTACTGGTCCATGAAAGAGCTGATGAAGGGTGACCTTCCAATCTCACTAAAGCGCAAACTCATCGACATGTGTATCTTGCCCATCCTAACTTACGGTGCTCAGACCTGGTCATTTACCGAGGAGCAGAAGTCCAAGCTCAAGATTTGCCAAAGAGCGATGGAGCGAAGTATCTTAGGCGTCACGCGGCTGGATAAAGTGCCGAACACAGAACTCCGTTTAAAAACGGGAGTTGTAGATTTGGGGCACAAAGCCGCCAAGTTAAAGTGGGATTGGGCAGGCCACGTATGCTGGATGCACCCAGACAGGTGGACCAAACTAGTTACAGAAAGGATTCCTGCAGATGGTCGTAGGAAACCGGGCAGGCCTAGAAAGCGTTGGAGTGATGACATCAGATGTTTTGAGAAGAATTAGTCGCAGGTCGCACAAAATCGGGATAAGTGGAAAGATATGGGGGAGACCTTTGCCCAGTAGTGGGACAATAAAGGTTATTAAGAAGTGGAAATAAAGATTCAGGAAGCCGTTACCAATAAGACTAAATGGAAAGTAGACTTTTTTTAAAAATGAATTTAGATAGACAAAAATCATAGAAGAAAGTTCACGAAACGTTTATTTTTATAAAACAATTTTACATTTTACGCTTTTTATAGATTTTTGTACATACTGGTTAGGACGCGCTGATCAATTGAAGTGGACAGACATGTAATCTGAAACAATGATATTCTCAATTAACAATTTGGTACCAATCAATAAGAAAAAGTCACACCCTCATATTTGACGACCTCCGTGGTGTAGTGGTCACCATGCTAGACCGCCACCCAGAGGTCCCGGGTTCGATTCCCGGTCAGGGCAAGTTGAAAAATAGCCTTTTTCAAATTGTCCTGGGTCTTGGATGTTTATCTATATATGTATTTGTTATAAAATATAGTATCGTTGAGTTAGTATCATATATAACACAAGTCTCGAACTTACTTTGGGGCTACTAGCTCAATCAGTGTAATTTGTCCCTATATATTTATTTATTTATTATTTATTTATCATATGCACAAAGATTTAGAAACGCTTGCTAAACCTATTTTAGTTAAAATATGTTTTGTCTCGTTCCTTTAATGTCAACTATTATTAACCGGCCAAGTGCGAATCGGATTCGCGCTCTAAGGGCTCCGTACCATAATCTAATCCTTAAATATTTATTTTATTATGTTTTTAGCATTTGTTATTATAGCGGCAACAGAAACACATGATTTGTGAAAATTTCAACTGTCTAGCTATCGCGGTTCTTGAGATGCAGCCGGGTAACAGACAGACGGACGGACGGAGACACAGCGAAATCTTAGTAATACGGTCCCGTTTTTACCCTTTGGATACGGAACCCTCAAAAGGTAAAGTAATAGGGACAAAACATATTTAAACTAAAATAGGTTTCGTAAACGCTTGTTAAATCTTTTTGAATTCAAAGGGTCGGCGTCCACAACCCGCATTTAACGGATCATTTGAAAAACTTTTATACTTATGTTGTTACATCTGAGTCAGCTTTGATTTTACCTTTTCATTTACAAGATATATAATTATGTTACTGCTAGACAGTAGCCTCTCCCAAAGATATTGATTCCATGATAGACAAGGATTATTCGAAAAACCGTTATGAGCTCATTGGATGCATGCATATCACAGTCAAAGATGGCACAAACAATATAAACATTTCTCGAGCTTCTCCATGCTTCGGAATGCACTAAAGCCGATGGTACCAGCAATCATCATATGGCAGTCGTCAAGCTACGTCAGATGTCTTTAGCAGCTTAGACACTCTGACACCAATGTTGGCCACATACGCACACGAAAAAACAGTGTAGGACAGTGTATTGAATGGTGCTCCCACACTGCTGGTAGAAAATGTTTACTAACGTTAGTAAACATTTGTTGGCAAACATTTAATCCAAATGTTATCATGTAAGTTAATGATAGTAAACATTTAATAACAAAATAAATCATTCGTTATATTTTGTTTGTAAACATTTTATACAGGTGACAGCGGGGTATGCGGAGAGTCGGGGAGCCAATATCTGTCATAAAATGTTAGTAAACATTTTCATTAGTGTAGGAGCACTTCTAACATTTAAGAGATCGTAACAAAATGTAACAATTGTTAACATTTGTTAGCAAATGTTTTATTGTTAGAAAATGTTTGTAAACATTTTCTAACGGCAGTGTGGGAGCACCAGAACAAGTAAACTGTTTCATCATCATCATTGTTTTTGTCTCCACTGCAGGAGCACGACCCTCTCTGTACTACCAAAGTCATACTTGGCTATAGCAGCAAGAGGATTTGGCCTACACTCTCCACGCTGGCCAGACGGGTTGGAGAGGTCTCACTGATGTTTTTAAGCTTTGTTTAGCTTGTATTTCCTACGACATCCACGGGGTGACTAGGAGTGGCAATTCTACTCTGCCGGAAACCACACACCAAAACTAATGCTAAGTAAAGTGTTTGGTACTCACAAACTATCAGGTGAGTTTCTAGACCATTTGGAGACTGAAGTGCTGAGATACTTATAACTAGTGATGAGCCGCGCCCGCTGACTGCGGCGACATAAACATATAGGACAGCAGGGAAAACGCCACAGCCCACCCTAACCAGCACATTTCGATTTTTTTTTTTAGTTTTTATCTTTATTTTTTATAAAATTGTGCGTTTTGACCGGTTGAAGGTTTGCCTGAGAATGATTGACGGGACGTCATTATGCACGTTTTAAAAAGAATAACGTGCCCGCCAGTGCATTTGAAACAAATATTTTGTAATGAACCTCTTTTGTATTTTTTTTTCTTACTGGATTCTTATCTTCATGTTCATTCATACCTGCTGTTGTTTCAAAATCATGACGGGAAAAGGTCGACCTTTCGTTAGGTACTCACTTATCGGTTGTTACACCAACAAAGTTTTCAAAACCATATCTTATACCTTTAAACGAGCAATTCTTGTATGTATGTATGTATATATAGTACCTGGGCGACCGAGCTTTGCTCGGTTACATCTCAAACATATACTATATAAACATCTCAATAATTTTGCTCGACATATACACTACTGCCTTAGATATCTGATAAATGGAGTGAACCAGTCACCTAACAAAGTTGCAAGTGTTGCAAAATGTAAGATTGCTATCACTTGTCTCGCTACCAATTTGTCACAAGGCACAATATTTAGCTGTCGAGAGTCGCGACGAGTAATAACATTACAAAAATGCATAAATGTATTTTATAGTTCACCCTCCATTAACGCCGCTGGCATTAGTTTTGGCTGTATGGAGACTGTCGCCTTTGCCTACTTGTCGTTCCGTTAAACAGGGTCCTCAGATTGGAGATTTCCCTATTTTAGGGGAAAATATTGTGTAAGTGAGTTTCATTCTTTTTAATATTTTGAAAAATGTTATTTTACACTAGATATTTAAATAGATTCTGTTACTTAATTATAGCTGTTAATTATTGTCTCTCATACACACAGTACCTAATTCTATAACTGTATTTTTATTTGATAAACATGCTGAACAAACATGTCAATAAATAGTTACTAAAATTATTAATGGAGGATGCTGCGGATATTGTTAACCCCCCGACAATAAAGAGTGGTGTCATAAGTTTGACGCTACTGTTTGTCTGTCTGTCGGTCGGTCTGTCTGTTTGCCTGTCGGTCGATGTGTCTCTCTGTCTGATGGACCGATTTCGATGTGGTTTCTTTTACGTAAAAGCAAGTTCTCTTGCGATGGTTCATAGCTAAGTTTGATGAAAATCAGAAAGTTATTGGTGGTTAACGCTTGAAAGACGGGGTTTCTTAATTTGCCTGGCAAATAAAAAAAATTGTGAAATTTATTACTTACTTATAACATTATATTTGGAGATTCGAAACACTTTTGGGTAATCTTTTAGTCCATAAATATTGGGGAATTTCCAAAATCATAGTCGTCACCCTCAAAAACGCGGCATTTCACGAGTGACTTGTCAGCGGAGGTTATGGCGCGTTATAATTTGGTTTATAACCGGCGGCGGCTCGATGTTTAGCCAACGCAATTAGCTTGCTGCTTGCGCCCTCAGATATACAATATGCACTATCACATCTTTATTCCAAATAGGATATTCCAACAGACCTCACAGACGTTATTAAAATTTTTTATCACATCACACTCATATTATAAAGGCAAAAGTTTGTGTGTGTGTGTGTGTGTACATTTGTTACATTTTCACGCGCAAACGGCTGGGCCAATTTTAATAAAATTTAGTAAGCAGGAAGCTGACACCCTGGATACACATAGGCTACTTAAGGCGCCGGTAACACCGCGGAGCGCAGCTATAGTTAAATATACTTAGTTGTAGCAAAACCAAAAGGTAGAGTTAATCTTCGCAGTCTGCGTGTGTGTGTGTACCACTTACTTCACTTTATTCACCTCAAATTCTTCCTTTTTTAGAAGAGGCAGCCGTGGACTGTTATAGGCTGAAAACTAAACGAAAAACTTATATGCATATGGGTGCGCATTTTCTTACATAACTTTTTAACTCATATCATCGCAAGTCCGAAAATTTTTCTCATACCATTCTAAATCATAATGCTCATTCTTCATAAAATTTTTAGAAACTAATGATTTTAAACTATAATCATCGGAATTCATAATTTCACTAATCATACACTTTGTTTTTAATAATATTTGTTTTCATATATTTGTTTATACTAATGATCTAAAGTCCTAATCATTTGAATTCATAAATATTATATTCATAAATTTCTTAATCATAAGTGTATTCATCCATATTATTGAAAATCATAATGTTTATAATCAAACACAATATTTTATACTAATAAATTCATTTTCATTTAGTTTTTAAAAATGCGACTGCACTGAAAATCTGATTGCTACCAGAAACGAGATGCTACCAGAAAAGTAGGTTAGGTTAGGTGTTAAAACTATGACCACACCAGAAAAGACTTGCTACCAGAAAAGTAGGTTAGGTTACGTTAGAACTGTGACCATACCAGAAAAGTCTTGCTACCAGAAAAGTAGGTTAGGTTAGGTTAGAACTGTGACCATACCCGAAAATACTTGCAACCAGAAAGAAAAGTAGGTTAGGTTAGGTTAGAAGTGTGACCATACCAGAAAAGACTTGTTTCCAGAAAAGTAAGTTAGGTTAGGTTAGAACTGTGACCATACCAGAAAAGACTTGCTATCAGAAAAGAAGGTTAGGTTGGGTTAGAACTGTGACCACAATAGCGCGCGAGCCGAGCGAGCGAAGCAAGCGTGCCGCGGTAGCGGCCGGCAAAGCGCCAGAAACTAATTTTTGATATAAAATAATAATGTATTGACCATTATGGTAAAGAACATTGTAAGTTAAAATATTTTTTTAGTATTGCCTATAAACTATTTACTAAAACTATTCTGAACAACGACGTTATGAGTTGTAGTATATTATTAGTAACAACATTAATAATAAAAACAATATGACAATTGAATGTTATGAAGAAAAAAGTTCTAAAAAAAATTATGAATTTAGACTTTTCTTGATAGTAATAGTATGAATAAAAAAAATATGATCACTAAATGTTATGAGCTCCGATGATAGTAATAAAAATGTATGAATAAAAAAAGTATGAAGAATAAAATTATGAAGAGTGATGATTATGAACACAAATCGGTAGTAAGATAAAGAATATGACCCTATGCATATGCATACCATTTTATTGAAGCAATAAATCAGTATGGCTGACGTTTCGTTTAGACTGCATTTTGCAAGTTGTCTACTGCTTCAATGTAATTTGTCAAAACTAAAACTGACTTCAACATCAAAATACACAACCGATTTGTATAAAATTTCTATGGGACACACATACACACACGACCCCTTCAAACAAGAAAAAATCCAGGTCGGTCCAAGAGTCTTCGAAAAATAGGTAAACATACATAAAAAAACTTGAGAGGTGTCAAGGGACACCCGGATCCATATCTCTGACCCGGATGAAACGAAGTTCGAGAGAGAGAGAGACAGACAGAGAAACACGCGCACGCCGCACGGCTTACAACTATAGCAAAAAGTGTCGTTACAACTTTTGGTCTTAATTTTTTTCCGTCTAGCCTCCTTCCGCAACGCGCGATAAGGAACTTCGTTCCAAAAGTTCCTGACGAATTGATAACCTCCTTTTTTATGGAAGTCGGTAAAAAATTGTGTGCAGGCAAGAAACTTGCACCATCTAAATAAGTTTAAACGGACCCAGCCTCTGTCTACCCCATAAGGGATAAAGACATGATAAATGTATCTGTTTCTAATTCTTTTGTCGTCAGGTGCTACTGAAACCGTCAAGACTCCCCTAATCCCGTATTACTTACAGATTATCTGCTAGTGTCGCAATGACACTGTCGCCTCATTAACAGGTCGGCTCTTATAAAATTGATAGGGTTTCAGGTGATAGATACACTCAATAGACACACACAAGGAACATGACATAAGTGTTGGAGCGTAAAAACGGAAATAACAACTGGATAAACTATTTTTTCTATATAGGTTGCCTGGAAGAAATTGCTTAGCGATAAGGCCGCCTTTTGCGCATTTTCTAGTTTTTAAGATATTTATGTGCTGTTTTTTATTTTGTGCATTATAGTGTATTGTATTGTATTGTATTGTATTGTGTTGTGTTGTGTTGTGTTGTGTTGTGTTGTGTTGTGTTGTGTTGTGTTGTGTTGTGTTGTGTTGTGTTGTGTTGTGTTGTGTTGTGTTGTGTTGTGTTGTGTTGTGTTGTGTTGTGTTGTGTTGTGTTGTGTTGTGTTGTGTTGTGTTGTGTTTTGTTGTGTTGTGTTGTGTTGTGTTGTGTTGTGTTGTGTTGTGTTGTGTTGTGTTGTGTTGTGTTGTGTTGTGTTGTGTTGTGTTGTATTGTATTGTATTGTATTGTATAAACGAAGTGTTTTTAATCTTTACAGTTACTAGGCAAAGATGTAATTTGTTGCATGTCTATGTATGTATGTTTGAAATTCAATTAGATCCCCGCAACTGATAGCCGCCGCAAGTGAAAAGAGGGCTGGCGTTTTCGCTCAACGGATCAGCATTGCTATCCAGCGAGGGAACGCAGTCAGAGTTCTTGTTACCATGCCGTATTGGCAAGATGACATATTTTTAATTTGGTAAAGTTTAGTATAGGTCTATTTTATAGTTTAGTTCGTCGTTAGAACAATCTACACAGACTGCCAAAATCAACAAATCCATCCGTCCGTCTGTACGTCTTTGTGACTGTCTGTCACCAGGCTGTATCTCATGAACAGTGATAGCTAGACAGTCGAAATTCACAGACGATGTATTTTGGTTGCCGCTTTAAGAGCAAATACTAAAAACAGAATAAAATATATATTTCATTCCCATACAACAAACGTGATTTTTTATGGATAACGGTACGGAACCATTCCTGCACGAGTCCGACTCGCACTTGGCCGGTTATTTATTTTTATTTCTTATAGAATTTTGTCAGCTGATCGGTCATTAAAATTTGTATAATTGAAAAAAAAATGTTTAAGAAAGAAATTCTTAGGTTCTTGGTTTGACATGTATTTAATTGAATGAATTAAATGTAAAACATGCAGCATACGCTGTTATAGAAACATTCAAACAAACTCAGTATTGATACAATATTAAATTAAATGCAATTTAAAAGCCATAAAGCAGTGCTCTAATAAAAACCACAGCAGCAGCATAAACAGTATTAAACGAAATGCTCATCCCTACCCAGGGTTGTCACCCCATTTTTCGGGCCATTCAACAGTTCGCGTCGGCCTTTTAATACGATTCCTACAAATTGGTGTTCGTCATAAATTACAGTGCGAAGACGCAGCCCTTGCTCCCCTTCCGTCGCGAAAGCCATGTTCATAATGTGCTACAATAGAAAATATAGGTTTTTTGAGAAAAGAATCATTTCTTGTACAAGCTTTTTTTGTGAGGCCGAAGTACTTATCAAGTCATCGTAATCATAATCATTTATTTTGTCAATCACAGGTACAATGGGTGTTAGGTACATAAAAATTAAGTATCACTGTGTTGCGCCGTTAGAAGTCATATAAATTGTTTGTTAATACATGCTGTCACAAAGATTTCTACTAATATTTACTTTTAATTTAAATAAATGTTTATAAGTTACAGTAAAAGAAAAAAATATATATAAAAAAAGTGTTGAAAAATGTCTACAGATTAGAAGACAGTTAAGATACAAGAGTAATTTTGCTAATAATACTAATGAAATATAATAAGTCCAAACTCGATGGAGTTGCGTCGTTTAATTACTAATTTCCATCGACCAGCTTCCGTCTCCGTAATCAGACCCTAGACATCTTCTACCATAAAGCACTCATTAAAACAAATTAAATGAGACCTACATACTCAAACAAGTTATTGTATTGTCATCCGACTTAGACAGGTGTGCAATATTTTAGCTCAATCGATTGAAGATAACTGATTGAAAATTGAGTTGCCAGATTTGACCTTAACAAACATCCATACATAGTTACATACATACAAGATACATTGCAAGATAAATAAAAACTCGTAAAAAACATTGGTTTTATGTTATCATTTATACTAGACATGTCATTTCACTAGACTGCCAGATGACCGCCGGGCCAAGAAAGTCACTGACTGGACACCCAACAGCGGGACCTGGCTATCCAGGACCAGATGGGATGATGAACTCAGGACCTGCAACTGAGAATGGAGATCAAAAGCAGAAAATCGAGATATTGATCAATTATCTCGATCAAACAATTTATTTCTAAAGTTAAAAAAACAATGTCTTGTTAAATTTATAGTCATCATTCATTAAAAACCTTACACTTGCATTCAAGAATTTATGCAAACAAAGATATTATTTATTGTGAAAAATGAAGTATTACACAATTCCATGTATTTTCTTTTTGTCCTAAAGTTTCGTACTCTTTCTTGTTTCCTATTTACTAAAACATTTTCAATAAATTTTACTATAGCTTGAATAAATTAAGAGACAATTCTTTTTGCAACATCTTTGTCCGTTGTCAAACAAATGATTATTAAACAAGACAAGATAACAAATGGCTTTTAAGCAGTAATTGTGTTTTAATCAATTAAGAAGTCGTATAACGAGACTAGCAGCATAATGTCCATCAGATATAGTAGATAGTATCGTAAGTCTCCGTGCACCCATATTTTTCAAGTAGTAATGGCTTAAAAGAACTAAATAATGGACGTATAATTATGATTACATTATTCATTACTAAAACAGCTGCTGCATGGTTATTGGTACAAAAATGCTAGAAGAAATTATCTACAAGTGTCATCGGTACTATAATTGCAGTGCCGTAGTTCTTAATGCTTCATTAGAGATCTCGTTAATCAATGATTTACTTGGGAAAAGGAAGATTGTGTTAACGTTTATGTAGGGTAGTTGTTATATTTATACGCCACCTTATGTGTTACAATTTACGACACGTACAGTCACTATAAACGATTTATCGACGTTGATATTCCACTTTTTGCTGACTAAGTTCAATCTTTATTTCAACTCCTTGACTAAACTGGTTGCGGTATTGATGCATACTAAATCAAAGTTAGTAAACGATAAAGTTCAGAATAAGTGTATGAGACTTGAACTGAACCTATAGATATATAAATGGAACTGCTCCACCAGTTATCTTATTATATATTTCGCACTCCTCTTTTTGATTACCTGTAAGAGTTTGCTTCGGCGTATTAATAAAACATATAAAATAATGAAATTGTAAATGTCTTTTGGTGCAATAAAGTTTTTTGTTTTGTATTGCATTGTAATTTGGTGAATGTTTGTCATAGAAGTACCTCAATGTGAACGTGCGGTCTTCGCGTCCCTACCAATTATCGACATGGTTTATTGCGTTTCTCTATCTCGCCTTTATCAACGTATGTCGCCTCTGCGTCACTATTCATTCTGTTTGACGCCACTACTGATATTGCATCATATTTCAGGTTTATTCTGTTATAAGAAACAAATGATGCCTGAAAGTACGTTCGTTTGTTTACAAAAACTTAAACTTTTTCGCAAGGACTTTATAGGCGAAAATTCTGCGACCAAATTGCAGACGTTCTAAAAAAAGGAAAGGTTAGAAGTATCCCCGTAACCGATAGGCATGTATGAAGAGATTGACAAATGTAAATAAAGCAAAAGTCAAGATCGTAGCAAGTGGACGTCCTTAGTCTTTTCCTACCCCTTGGTTCATTGTATTTGCTTTTCTTTGTGGGAGACATCAGGCGTAAGTAACTATAGCTGTATTTGTTAATAGCTGTATTTCTGCAATTCAAAAATGGACGATCCGTAGACAAGTCTGAATCTATGTATAGTGATATCGCAAAAAATGTTGCAAACAAAAAGGTTTTGGGTTAAAAATAGGTTCAAAAGTAAAAGTCAATTATATTATTATGAAATAAATAAAAGCGTGCCTTTGGAAAATTCTTATCCTGGTAGCTTGGATTACCAGAAATGTCACTTAATTCTTTTTATTTATTTTATTTTTATTTATTTATCAAACTTTATTACAAAAATGTAACAGGCGGACTTAAGGCCCAGGGCCTTTTCTACCAGTCAACCTACAGGTGGTGCTGACAAAAGAAAATTTTGGACGAAAGTACAAATTAGGAGAAACTTTACAATATATTATAAATATATACACATATGTAAGATATATATATATAATATATATAAACATAAACCTACATACTATATACATAAAAAGGTTAAATTCATAAACCCTACATATACTATACAAATATTTAAAATACTCTATGACAGTTTGTGTAGATAATATGCGCGTACGGCACTCTTAAACGCTAGGCGACTAGGGGACTATTTTACTCGCGTACTATCGTGAACCCTCCCCTTAAGAGTAGCATTTCAAGTTAATTTGATGGCAAAAGTATCGCTATCGAACTCATTTATACGTCGTTGCTATCTGCAGTTGACGCGGTTTAGATTTATGTCGCGATAGAGCAGACACTATTGTGAAGAGAAAGGAAGGAAACAATCGTTCTTTTTGAATTAGAAACCCTATTCAAATCTAAACGTTTACATGTTTTAATACTTGATCACTATTATTTTGTTTCAGAATAAATTGCGAGTAATATAAGGCATAAGCTAGCTAAATGTTGCCTATAAAATAATTAATGTGAACTTGCGTGATATTATCCAAAACTTTCACTAAAAAATGATTCTGTTTAACCGATTTCGATCTGACAGACCACCAACCTAAAAAGTATACATGTATGGCGACATATTTATTCGTTGATCTTTTTAAACATCTGCTCGAACCTACGCTCGTCATTCTGCTCATCTTTTCTTCTTTCTCACCTTTTTCTCTGTAGGGTTGACTAAACTATGTTTGTACCCTCTAACTTGTAGTTTTGTCTTGTGTTTTACAATAAAGATTTTACATACAAACAAATAAACAAACTATTATGTTGATAACCTATAGTTTTTTTGCGCAGCCTTAGCCATCTTAGCTGGCATGCTACAATTTATTTATTTTTAATTTATTAACAACTAATATCATATAACTAAACTATAGTATAGATGTTCTATAGGTACCATAATTATTTGCTACTGAGGCTATTGCAAAACAAACTGTCTTACTATTGGTTACCAAATTTCTCTACCAAAACTTTCAATGAGATCGAATCTAAAAGTCATCGTGAGTTGGAAATGATAAGGATGACTCCTGCGTCTGCAATAGACAACATATAGTGCCTCCCCAATGCTAGCTCAGCCATTAACCAGGACCATTCAAAGTCGTATAAACCGATTGATAAGGATAATTAAGAATCGGGAGTTGCGAGGGTAAACTGTGGTAATTGTCAAACTGCTATCAGTACTGTTATGGGTACTTACCAGTCATAAACACATTCATGAAATTGCGTGGTAAAACTCTCCAACACATAGATGCAACTCATACGTAAAGCTGATTAAGTATAAAATTATAATTTACATAACTACCTAGTGGCTCTGTGAGCTGAAGACCTCGCGAGTCATCCCGATTCGATTTTCGATTTTCAGACAAAAAGTTCCGTCTTATAAGAGTAACAAAAAAGTTTTAATCTTATTATAGTTTTCAAACCCTACAATACGCCATTTTTAAAAATTTTGAAGATCTCCTCATACTGATAAAATCTAAATAATTTCGAATCGTCACACATCACAAAAATTCACGGGAATCGATTGTTAAATGCAATCTGTTTCTGCTGCCGAGAATAGTCGGACAAAAGCATTTTTGCACCAATCTCGAAACGGAGACGCTTCGCTCGCTCGGTCATTAAAATCTAAATTTCCTAAAGGACTGTAAGTATATTTCTTTAGCAGACAAAATGACGCTTATGCTCAACAGTGGGTAGGTACCTGAAAGTTGTTGAAGACGATGTTGATATTTTTATACTTACAAAATTTCCAAGAAACTTACCTAATTTTCCAAGAATTAATTAATTAGCTTTTTTCTTTTGTAAAAGTAAGTTATTATGTATCACTTTTGAGAGTCACAGGTCTTTTCACCCGGGTCCTCAGAGTAGCTGCGTGGGGATACAGATCCAACACGAAGAGGCCCTTTGTAAAAGTTGTTGTTATGTGGCGCTCCCGCCAAAACCTATTCCTGGATAGGTATAGGTAGAAGAAAAATCTATTGCAAAAAAGGTTCATAGGTTTTGAAAGTTGATGTTGGTATTTGATACATTGTGATAGAAACAATTACGGACTATTGTACGCAGTTGGTGACTTGCAGCCCACTAGATGCCCCTCAAACGCACCGACAGTAGTTGCCGGCAAAGGAGCAACACCGGTGTAGGCGACTCAGGGGTATCGAGAGGTGTGCTGGCTTTCCCCGAAGTTACTCGCGGCGTGATGCCCTACCCCTAGAGCAACAATTTAAGTTTATTATTAAAATGCGTAAAGACCTCTACTTGCTTGAATTTGTAACACTCCACTCGGGTTGCTGTGAAGAACGTTGAAGTACAAGTACCGACCATAAAACCTTATGTCGGAAGTTATAGTAAGCAAATAATCATTTAAATCTTAGAATCTGTGTGATTTGTCTGTCTCTATATGTATATTTATTTATTCACAATTTTATTTGAAGGAGACTAAAGACATCAGGAAATACAAGCTAAACAAAGCTTATAAACATCAATGAGACCTTTCCAACCCGTCTGGGTGTGAGGCCAGAGTAAAGGAGAGTGTAGACCAAAGTCCTCTGGCTACTTTAGCCAAGTATGGCTCTGGTAGTATACAGAGAGAGTCGTGCTTTTGCAGTTCAGACAAAAAGACCTGATGATGAAAGACATTATGTGGTGTCAATATAAAATTCTTAAACGAACCATTTCCACCCAATGTTTTAAAATGTATTCTTTCAATTAGCTTAGTTTAGGGTGCAGACAGACGCCGCGACGACACAATCACCCATTGAGCTTGCGCGCCCGTGCGTTATAACGCGCCTTTACTGTTTCCATCGATTTGCACCCCTGTCCGAATCCGAACTGCTGCTGAATCTAGATGTCTAGTCTTCTTGATTAGGTACTTAGAAAAAATATAACTAAATTGTCTCAGAAAAAATACCTAATACTTACTTACTGTATTATAGACAGAAATATTTCGTTAAGTTTTATCAAAGCAATAGTTTCCGCCAAAGAGGTAACGCCACCTATCACAGTTTTGTCCCGTTTAACTGTAGCTATCACCATTCACCTCTCATTTGTCATTTGCTTCTAGTAGGTCAGTAGACGAAAAAAACTCATAAAAAATTTCAACATAATTAAAAAGGTCTTGGTGTGTATACAATACTGTAAGAATAATTCAAGGAACACGGCAAAGTGTAAAAAAACCCATCGGCAAGTAATCAGATTTTATTGTTTGAAAATTAAATATGTACATATAATAGATATTCGTTCAATTCACGCCGCCAATAGTTTCGCCGTGTCTGTATGTCTGTCTGTCGCGGTCCAGCTTCTTTGGTGTTTTTTAAGAATAGTACCTGGGCGACCGAGCTTTGCTCGGTTACATCTCAAACATTAACAATTTTTTTAAACTTGTCTAAAAACAATGCAAAATATAAACTTATACATAAAAAAAGTAAGTCACCGAGTGGGATTCGAACCCGTAACACTCTTTCTAGCGGTCGCTATCCTTAACCGCTGAGCTAAATCAAGGCGGTCGCGGCGCGACGAAATTAGCGACCATATTCTGCGTGGAAAGAAAAACGCATGAAAACTCGAAAACACGCGTTTTCCCAAACATAAAACTAATCTAGATCGATTGTTTACCCCCGAAAACCCCCATATACAAATTTTCAGCGAAATCGTTAGAGCCATTTTCGAGATCACAGAAATTTATAAATAAATATATATATACATACATACATACAAGAATTGCTCGTTTAAAGGTATAAGATTAATTAGTGTCTTGGCCTGAACTTCAAGAGCGTCTCAAGGATAAAGGAACAATGTTCATAATTTAAATGAAAAAAAATAAAATCGATGCTCGTTACCCTCCAACGGTATGCAGAGAACGCATTTATAATCCCTGTAACAAATTATTCACGTTTGGTCAGACAAATGCTTGCGACACATGTCGCGGCCAGAAGATCGTTTTGCAAGGGGCCGATACTTTGTTGTGTGTTGTGGAACTTGTAGATAAACTGTTGTTCCAACTCTTTCTGAAGAGTACTGTTTCTCGGAATGGTCTATGTGCTACAAGTACCTATTTAGTGGGTTATTAGTGGATACCATAGATAAAACCTCTAGTGTCGATGGTCTAGATAATACAACCAAAGATGTAAAAGTTGGGAAGGACAAGCCGGAGAGTCAATCCCTTCAATTTGAAGCTAAGGAACTTAGTATGCAACGTGGAACGCGCTAAGATGTGAGATAGAGTAGATATAGCATCTCTACGGTGCAGGCTTCGGTTGTCACTTAGGCCCGCGCCATACATGAAAAGCTGATGATACTGATGATGGTATGAAGACACAAGACCATGTCACGTAAAAACTGTTTATTCTTGATATGTTACATGGTGTAGAGTTGGTTGTGACGGGTCCTTTCTCGATCGCTACTTGATAGTGTCTCGTTTGATTGTAAAAAATTGATTTAAAATGTAAAGTAAAAACAGTTGACACGCGACCTACATAGTATGTGGCCACGTGCAGCTGAAACTTGCGAGCTTGGCTCGTACAGCATCAGATCAAATTAAATAAAAATCGCCACGCACAGAAAACATGAGGAAAACATCCATGTAAAGAAGAGTTATTTTTACATCAAGGCAATGCAACAAAGATTCAGGCAGTATTATCCCGCTGGTAGCAAATAATTATTAGTCCAAGCTTTTAGCAAAAAAGCTCCCAGCTTCTTACAGTAGGTATAAGAGATTAATTATTGAGCTTTTATATTTATACTAGCCGAAGCCCGCGACTTCGTTCGCGTGAACTTTATGTCTCTGGAAAATGCTCATCAGGCTGAACAACTTTTACTAAGGCGGCATTTTTATATCTCTTATAGTTTAGCTGGACCGTTATGGTTCTGCATCAGGCGTTCCATTTTCCAAAATCATTTATACCCTATATGTTGCCCAGGCTAAATAGCTATATAACAAAAAAAGTTTCATTCGAATCCGTCCAGTATTTCCGGAGATTAGCGTGTACAAACAGACAAACAGACATACAGACAAACAGACAAACAGACAAACAGACAGACATTTTTTTTTAAATTCTTACTCTATTACTACGTCTCCATCGCCCCCAATATTTTTTTTGGAAATATATTTAATGTACAGACACACTTTTTTTACTGTTTTATTATATGTATAGATATAGATATAGATGAAATCATAAAAGTCAAGATCTGAGGGCGGACAACCTTCACCCATCTGCTTGCCGGATGTTTCTTTTCTATCCAATAAAAAAACATACAGGAATATCATCATCATCATGATATCAGCCACAGGAAATCCACTGCTGGACATAGGCCTACAGGAAAATATTTTATTGGAATTAAAAATAGTTTTCATTCGGTAAGCAGACGGGCGAAGGTCGACCTGTCTTCGGATCCTATAATACAATACTTTTATTTACTTTCCTCGATCACCTGTATACTCACCCTATCTAATAATTTATACATTTCGCGGTCCAATACATTCTTTGACTGTTTACACACGTAATTTAACAATTCCTAATGTGTTTTACTATCCATAATTACTTTTTAGCCGTTGTTGGATATATTTAACAGCTCTTTGATAAAGATCTAGGTGTTTAAATGAATTTAGAATTGAATTGCAAATGAATTGTGGACACTGTTCAGTTTTATAATGTCATTCTTTTTACCTGACTAGAAAAGTAAGGAAATTATCATGTTTATGCTATTGTATAAATTGCATGAATTATCACTTTTTTAACTTGCAGAAAATGCGTTACTAATAGTACGACCATATTTTCTTCGCCTATATAGCAATAAGTTCTAAGTGTACACATTTAATACAGAATTCTAAATGTACAATCTAGGTTCGCATTTTTGGTAGGTACATTTTTTTTTTTTTTGTGAGAAATCACACAGATTAAGCTAGTCCCAATGTAAGTTCGAGACTTGTGTTATGGGATACTAACTCAAAGATACTATATTTTATGACAAATAGATATATAGATAAACATCCAAGACCCAGGACAATTTGAAAAAGGCCATTTTCCAACTTGCCTTGACCGGGAATCGAATCCGGGACCTCTGGGTGGCGGACTAGCATGATGACCACTACGCCACGGAGGTCCGAAATTTCAACGATTTTTTTGATCGAGTAATTGCACAAGGACCAAGACTTTTACCAAAAAAGAAATTAGTTATTGATTCTCTCCTGTGATTGGTGCTCAATCGATCTCATCTTTTTTAAATTAGGCACTACAAACAGATAGGTAAGATAAGACCAGTGATACTTCAATTTCGAGTTATATTTTTTATTATAATTGAAAAAAATAATTAATTTCTTTAATCATAGCTTTATGTTGTTTTTATTTTCTTTTATTAATAAAGTATTATATTATTTATATCTTAGTTATATCACATCAAAACTTACTAATTACCCAAAATTCATAGAATCAAAATACCCTATGAATTCCAATGCCATAAAATATCTCTAATTACCCATCAAGGCGGGTGAAAAACAAAGAGTTAAGGGCCATTGTCACTGGGCGCATTTAAATTAAAAGGCTTATTCTGCACTCGGCGGAACGTAAATCGCGATTTTTTTAACTGAAAGTACGTGAGTTGATTTTAAGTGAGTCAATGCAAGAAAGGTCAAGTCGGGAATGCCGCAGCCGCTTGTGACGTGCATATTAGTATGCGCTTCTCGCTGCATATCTAATAAATAATAATGGGTAAACGGTGTGTTCGTAGAAATTATAGTTGTAAATTTTTATGTAACGACTCAGTTTTCTAAGACAAGATATTCAAACACTTTTTTCTAACTGGCATAAATAAAAATGTAAACATTATGCGTTCGGTTGATTATTTCGATTAGCTAGGTACTACGTTTGGTTTTTATTCGCAAAATAATATTAAGTAGTAAATCTAACAATTAATTATAATTATTAAATTCAATAAACGGGTAACTCACGTATAGAGTCAGCTACTGGCGACATGTTTCGACCTCGTGAGTTACCCGTTTATTTAATTTAATAATGATTGCATCTCACGTTAGTTTTGATCAAAGAATTAATTATAATTTAGATTTGTAATTTAGTTTTAATACTTATTAGGTTTTAGTTTCAGTAATAATAACTTATTTTTGATATAAAAATAAAAATTATACAATTAATTTTTTTTTACAAGAAACCACTATAATACAATAAAGGTACATAGATAGATAGCTACTTAAACAAGGATTTCGTCTACAGAACACATTGATATTTTAAAAACGCGTAGGTAACAATTTGAGTGCAATTTCTTGCAGTCAGCTTTTGGTCTAAAGAATTTTGTGACATTATTACAACGAAGACAAAGCATTTAAGTTTGCATCCTTTACTCCACCTACATGCTTATACATGCTATAGAGCTTATACAACCCTTAATAGACCAGTAAATATAGCTGTACCTGGACATAATGCTATAACTGTAAGTTTCTTTTTGTGTGATATAAAGTAATGTTAGTTATAGTTAAAATAAACCGAATTAAACAAATTAGGGCTCTGCGTCAGTGTAAAAAAAACAAAAAACTGAAAATTGAACAAATTTTGATTTCATAAGTACAGCATAATTAATAACTTTGGAAAACTACCTCTACCATATTATAACGTGTGCATTCCAGTTGAATAAATCTAAATTAAACAAATTAATCAATTAGCACTATCGTTAATAAAGAAGGTTCGGTATGTTACAAATTTTCAGGCTTATCTCACCAGAAATTATAGATTACTGTATTTCAACAATTTATTCTAAATATTATATTATGTGTGTTGATAAATTATTAAAAATTAAACAAATTCATTTTATGCATTTCTACATTTACAAATTTTTGTATTTTTTGTAAAGCCAAAATACATAACTGTTTTGAAAGTGTTTAACTTATGCCGTCAACATATTTTTGATACTATAAGGAACAAATCAAACAAAAAATATTTACGATTATAATTTATTTAAATTTTTTTCTTACTTACGTTTTAATATGAACGTTATTTCTTGCACAATAAGGTCGTCATTGGTTTGTGCCTCAACTCCCGACCGTGCTGTAGCGAGTCGCGAGTGATTCTCGTGTACAGTAGTTTCGTCGCATGCATTTATTTGTAGTCAATGATTGTCAAACTTTTATAAGCACGTGGGAACTTTTACTAACCATGGATCGGCTAGGGTGGAGATTTATTGAAATATTGTGTTTATTAGATTGATAATAACTACATTGTTGAGCTTTTATTGTTTGTTTATAAAGCTTTTTATGGTACATAATAAAGAACGCAGACACAAATCAGAAAAGTAAACGTACAACGGCGGACTTATCCCCAGGGTTTGTTACTGGTACCAAATTCACATTTTAAGTACCAGTAACAGAATTTTCATTATGTTAAAATTTTAAGGGTAATACTCGTATAGTACGGGTATCGTTTATGTAGTAATAGTAACGTTATAGGTATTGTTAAAATTTAAAGGTAATTTTACCGGTACGTACCTACGCGTTGTTACCGTTCCGCATGAAACTCGACTGCGAAGTACCACATTCCCGTACCTAACGAGTCGCGATCGCGACGCACAACACTGCGATGACCAGTGTTGCCTCTCAGTAATACACTATCGCTAGTCTATCGATAGACTATCTGTAATTTGAATAAAACCAATATTATCGATAGTATTGATTCTGACGACGAACCAACTATCGATAGTATTGCTTTTCTAATAAATAAATAATCGATACTATCGATAGTTTATGAAACGCAATACTATAGATAGTTTATTCGTCATCAGGATCGATACTATCGATAGTATTGTTGGTTATCCATATTGTTGCCCTAAAACAGGAATTACTATCAATAGTACACAAACTATCGATAGTATTGTTGGTTATTAAAGATGTGTTGTTCCTTTAATCTTTAAGGTCTAAACCAATACTGAACTGTTGTGAGTAGTCGATCCGGTTCTTTTGACCCATTCAATTAATTGATGGGTTTTCTCATGAAAGTGCACGAAACAATCGTTAAAGCCGGGTATTCCTACAAATGTAGATATTAAATGTTTCCCGGCCGCAATTTGCATCGCGTGGACGCTGCGTCGGTGAGCTCACATGTGACCCCGCCAGCGACACAGTATAGAAATAAGCAGTAGAATAGCTTTATTTTGATTAAACTTTGTTTAAAGTAGTGTTGGATACAGCTACATTATCTTATATTAATGCTGACGGGGTAGTCAGGGCCGTAAGACCCAAAGGTTTAGCGTGATCAAAAAATAAATCAATAGTGATGGGTTGCTAGCCGCATCGCCTATTAACATAATTTGACAGTAGCGATTTCCTAATAAACAATTAATAGAAACAAATAACCCTGCAAAGTCGTTATTTAGTGTCTTTGTTTATTTTCAACCCCCGAAAAAAAGAGGAGTGTTATAAGGTTGACGTGGTCGGTATGTCTGTGTATCTAGGTGTCTGTTAATGGCATCGTAAGGCCTGAACGAAGATTTAATTTTTTTGTTTGAAAACTGCCTTTTCGTCATAGTTCTTAGCTATATTTATTAGTAATTGGTTCAGCCGTTCAAAATTTATTAGGAGTAAACACCTCAAAGTCGGTTTTTATTATTTTTCTTGAATATAAACTTATGGGTATTATGTTGTTTTGTTATTTACTATCTATGATACAACACTGAACCTTGGACGGATACAGCCAAACGGCGCGACCGACCGGCATACAAAAGTAGACCTTAATTTACGTGAATAAGGTTTGAAGTCGAATGGGGACGGGTCGTGTTACACGAAAGCTTGAGGACAATAGGTACGTTTGAAGTAGGAACGAATGTTAGGGTACCAAGACGCAACGAAATTGATACTATTATAATTAATTTATTTTTCGTATTAGTTTTTTTTAAATAATTGCAGTAGAGGTATCTATCAAAGAGTCTGACGCATGTTTAGAGGTTTTCTGGAATATGAAAATGACGACTTTTGATTGAAGTTTTATTAGTCTTAAAATACTTTGTATCATGGGTATAGTAGATACTTAAAATATTGCCAACGAATTCAATTCCACCCTGTATATGCATGTATATATGTTGAATGTATTTGATGTTCTTTATTCCTTAATGTCGCCACGGATTTGAATGTATGGCCACAGAGCAGATAATAGTATTACATACAGAACGGAACCTCGCACGTTTTTGGACCTTGTAAGCGCCTGTAAAATGGGGTTGTTGCTAGTCGCACGTTGACGTTCCCTGAGTCATTTAGGGTAATTGAAATAACATTGGTGAGAAACTGCACATATTATTATTGCTTATCCACAAAAAACAACAAAGAACGAAAATTTTATAGATTTTCGAGTGATGAAAACAGGTAAGCAAAGCAACAAATTCTGTGGTGGCGACCCTGATTGTTTAACTCACACATTTGACGTATGCACAGATATATTATTTCGTTTTTAGTAGTACTAGGTATATTTGTTACTTCGTTTCTATGAAGTGCCATACCTGTGGAATGGCGTTTCGTTAGAATCCTTACATTTCAAAGTGACATGAGCTAAAAAGTCTTTTTATTGTTTCGTACCTAAAGGTTAGAAATTAGCCCAAACTCGATTGTGTTAAGTTGTTTTATAACTAAGTTCTATTGACCACCATCCGTCTGCGTAATCAGATCCTAGATAAGCATCGTCTTCCAAAAAGTACTCGTCAAGACAAATTAAACGAGACCTACTCGATGAGGTTCTAACTGAGTTCCGTCGAATATCTCCCGGTTCCATCATCAGAACAGCCCATTGACATCATAATATTGTATTATCATCCGACTTACAAAAGTATACAAAATTTCAGCTAAATTGGTTGATGATAACTGGTTGAAAATTGAGTTCGAAGATTCCACCCGAACAAACATATTTACATTTATACATACATTGCAAGTTAAATAAAAGCTTGTAAAAACATGTAGCGATCTTTAGTTGTTTTATTGGTCCAATGTTAGTAAGCGCTAGCACGCGTCTAATCGCCAAATTCAAGTCGTCGCACTCGCAAATTTCATATAATTATTAAGAAAATAATTATATCAAGTCAAACTCAGCGAATTTATTTGTAAATATTAAGTGGCTTTAATTAAGTACAATTTTTTTATGTAAAATATCAGTATTTTACTCGTATTTTTGAAAAAAATTCACAAAAAAGGGTTACTTTGGGATTTTTTTCAACCGAATTAAGTGTACGAGCCAGCTCGCACATTTCAGCTGCACGCGGCCACATAGTATGTAGGTCGCGTGTCAGCTGTTTTTAAATCTACGTATAACAAACAATTGAGATACTATCGAACAGCGATCGAGAAAGGACCCGTCACACCCAACTTCAACATGTAATATAACGACAAGAAACAGTTTCTACGTGACGTGGTCTTGTGTCTCCATAACATCATCACACAACAACATCATAACTTCGTGTATGGCGCGGGCCTAGGTGACAACCGAAGCCTGAGCCATACATTAAGTTTATAGGATCTTGTAACTGAATGCGAATTTGACGAGCCTGGATACTAAACTTATACATACCTTTTTTTAAGAGTTTAATAGTAGATTGTGCTACAAGGCGTAAAGGTAATACTTTTAAGTCGAGTGCGCTACTTTGAATCCAGAGCAAAACGAAGGATTCCTCAGTTGAATAACGAGCGTAGCGAGTGATTCTACGATGGAATCTTGAGTGAAGCGAGGGATTCGTGTATAACGCCCGAGACAAAAATATTACCGTACGCAAGTAGCACACATTACATCGCCATCCATGAGAAAAACTAGCAAAAAGATACAGAACAGAAAATGGAGAAAGTAGAACAACTACAATACCTAATCAAAGCTCCGACAAGTACTAACTTATTTAGTGTCGTTTTCATTCAATAAATACTAAGAAATAATTTTTAAGAACCAACTTCTAAAAAAAATGTTTGTTCACTCATAAACTCGTAACTTTGTTTGCGTTGACCTACATATTTTAAGATTTTTATAATAACAATAAATTTAATGTGCACTATCGGCTTAAACTTACGAAAAAGGATTTAAATTTACACAAAATAATTAATTTTAACACAATATAACCTAAAACATCTGTGATCATCAAAACTTTGAATCGAAGACAAAAATTGCGCTAATTATTCTTTTTTCCTTTTTCGAAGCAAAGACCATAAACATTTTTACCTACATTTACGATGATATGTATTCCAAATTTAAAAAAATACGAAGTCTGTTCCAGTTATTTATTGTATTAAAACTTAATTCTTTTGTTTTTAGCTGATTTTACATAGATAACATCGTGTTCAAATTTCAAATTGTGTTTTAATCCCGTAAGATTTTCTTTTTCACTTTTTAATCCCGAGAGAACTAGCAGTAACTTTAGCTCCAAATGTTTTGGGATGAAACCATCGTTTTTTAAGTAGATGGGATGAAAAAAACACTTTTGTCTATGCCTCAAATGGTTTTCAAAAACTCTAAAGCACGGCCTCTGCGGGAATACCTAGCCTTAAATGTGTCCAATCGCTCTCGTCATTTTTGGTCCAAACCCAATAATTATTTTACTGAAATAATTAAATTTTATGTGACTGTAATTCTACTTTTTTTAACTAAAAAACTCATTGAACCTCATTACATGATACCTAGATGAACCACGCTAGGAATTAATTGGCCATGTGATGAAGTCATACTGAACAAGCTGGCCAGTCGATACTTAGTGACTAGTGTCGTGTAGTGGTTTGAAAATAGTATTTTATACAAATAAAAATTAAAGTGTGGTTTTCGTTTTGGTTTTTACTGATTATATTTATGCATTAAAAAGCAACAACTGAGTTTAACTTCCATAGCGCTTATTATAATACGACATAATAAATAGTAATAATACTTTATTAAATACAAAAAAATATAATATTTAAAATGTACATAGCACACAGAAAAAGACATTAAAATGTCCAATGGGGGTGGGTGGTCTTATAGCTAATAGCGATAATTTCTTTCAGACAGCTGATGTAGAGAAGTGAAATGCTGCCATTTTCCAAAGAAGTCTGATAGACAAGGTCTATGTTAAAAATAAGTCTATCTATGTCAAACATTTTAGTCCTGCTCTCTAACACTACACGGCCTCTGTGCGGGCACTTGCGAGCACGTGTGCAGTGCGAATTGCGTTGAGACGTAACTTGGGCGTCGCATCGTGTGAACGGTGGGTAGAAATTGTGTAAAATGCTATTGTTACGAAAATGGTTTCGAGATTTGGAGAAAAACGCCAAAGTTCGTATAAGGGTTTTTATTCACTACGGAACCCAAAGGTTGACACGTGAAGATGGTCTTCCTGATGTCCAAGTCCAAGTCGCGTAGCATCTGAGGTCCAGGTATCTCGCCAAATTAGTCGCAGGTACTTCCACTTGTCGCACTGAGGTAGGTTTCCTTCGCTTCGGTTCGCTTCGAAGTTATCGCTTTCGTAGCTCATACTGAACTGGCGGGACGTGCACTCGATCGCCTTTTTATAAGCGCCGATACAGCGGTCTACATTATTCTCGAATATTCTCATATCTTGGCGAATGTATTTCGATTGACGGGAAACATCGAGACGCCGGTATGTGTGTGTGAGTGCGACTAAGCCGACGACCATTCAAAGAACTCTAGCCTTTATGCTTATATAAGTTATATAAGGCCTAGTTTCGCTTGCATTATCCTGACGTCTTTTTTATACCATTCCGCTCGCGAACATTCCGAGTCTATCTCGCCAGCAGAGTTCTTGCTCGTGAATATTCTACATTTATCTCGTTCGCGACACTTAACATAACATAATGAAACTTAAGTTGCACGGCGCAACTTGCACTCTGTAAATACCTAACTACATTTTAGTACGACAGCATAAAAACTTCGTTATATATTTATGTATTTAATTTTTTCTCATGTTACATCCTATTAATATGCAATGTCATGGGAAACGGAATATTTCAGCAGGGGCCCATTTTTGGAACGGTATTAGTCCAGGGGCTGTCATGTTGTACGGGTTTGCCGTGACAACAAGAGTATTACAAGACTTATATTGTTTTTAGAGTTTTAAATTGTTCATTGTGTCACCACGTTAACCCGTAAAGACCCGGACGGCATTAAAATGCCCACGTTTATCGTCTTTCTATTGTGTCTGGTATTGGCGGTTGCGAATGGGTTAAAGTTCAAGGCACAATCAAAACAATCCTACAATTAGCAAAATTCCATATTTGCGAGTTATATGTTTTGTAAGCACACGGCGCGATCGGTTGAAAACACGTATAAACTCGTTCGCAGCCGCGCTCACCCGGCTGGTGCCTCGCTCTCTCTCCCCGCACCGCACCGCAATCACCGCAAGCATCCCGCTTCACGACATGTTCTCGCGTATTTTCAATCAAATATTTTTTGTTTTAAGTAAGACGTTAATGTGTTTAATTTTGATGAAAATGTGATTATAGTACACAAAAAGCTATAATTAAACAAAAATAACACAGTTACTATTTCTGGCTACTGAGAAAAACATTAATTTTAAAACATTAAAAAATGATGTTTAATTTTGGTCTTTAATGTCTAAAAAGACACAATATAGCTTATAAAGATATAAACATTATGGTTATCATTTTTGCCCAACTAGATATCCAGATCAGGTGAAAACTGTGAAAAAAAATGTATAAACAAAAATGGGGTCAGTTTAATTTTGCTATTAAGTGATCGCATTTGAATGCACCTAAAAATTAAACTAACAAGGTCTTTGGTTACCTATTATGCTTTTAGGGAAAAGTTGAGTAGTGTACAAAATCTCACGATTTTTATATAATACGGTTGTGACCGCGGATTTTTTACTTAATATATCTCATTAATATTTGATACACAATATTGATATCCGATAAAATAATAAAAACAACGAGTTTATGATTTATGTCCAGGTAAAGCTATTTTTATTGGTCTATAAGGGCGGACAAAACATGAGGTTTGGCTACATGAACCAATAGCCTATGTCACAGTAGAGATAATATATATTGTGCCTATGTTCACCATTCGGCCTAGTGATGGGCTCGGAGGTTGTAAAGTTTATTAAATTTTTAGGAGTAACTTTTTTTAATTAACAAGAACTAGTAAAAATATTAATACTATTACAATCCGCTCTAGATCGGTCATTTTTGGAAATCATTTGGAGAGGCCTATGTCTAGCATTGGACGTTATGCGGCTGAAATAATAAATAGGTAAATATTAATATATAGGGACAAATTACACTGATTGAGCTAGCCCCAAGCCCCAAAGTAAGTTCGAGACTTGTGTTATGGGATACTAACTCAACGATACTATATTTTATAACAAATTTATATATAGATAAACATCCAAGACCCAGGACAATCTGAAAAAGGCTATTTTCCAACTTGCCCTGGGGCCCTTGGGGATCGAACCCGAGACCTCTGGGTGGCGGACCAGCATGGTGACCACTACGCCACGGAGGTCCAAATGATGATGATTATAGTAAAATTATTATCTACTCCTCTTTAAGCTGTCGGGTAAAAGCTTAAGTCTGTTTCATATGACATTATGATGATAAGAGTAGGGATATACGTATGAGGTGACTAAACAAGATAACATGAAGTTTTCGGCGAGTGTGAAGTGAGTTGGCGCCATGCGGGCGAGAACAAACTTACTTCCAATATTTACTCATCTGTCTTTGGAAAACTATTCCCTTTACTTTGGACACTTTTGCGGATCTTTAAACATTGGAAAATAGAAAATAAAAAAGAGGTATTCAGTTAGGCACTTACCCTAATATATAAAAAAATCACAGATTTTAAATTAGAAAAAGCTGCAAAGATAAATGTGTTATTTTACCGTGAAGAATATTTTAAACAATAAGGGAGTTTCAACAACTTAAATTAGATACTTTTCCAAAACGGGATTTTTATAAAATATATACTAATGACGTCATAGTTTCTTAGAGTCAAATAGCGCTCTTAATATCAATTTTACCGCAATTATAAATCTAAAATCACTTTGGTTGAAAATGGATACGATCAATGACAAGTGACATTATTTTGTGACATTTTATTCTATTAACAAGTACCAATTATTTATGTTTGACCCAGGAGACTTCCCTTTTGTGTACACTGTGGATTTATAAAGTTTTTTATAAATAAATAAATATTATTTTAATTTTTCCAAGTATTGACATATGTATGTAATGATGGTGACAGCTCTATTTAGAGACTTATCCAGGTCTTTGGGAATCCCACAATGAATATCACTGCAATTGTATTATTTTTCATCTTAGCGCTTTCTCGGTTGCATCCTCAGCTGTGCTGCTTCAGAGCCCGGAGTACGCTTTCACTCCTTTTCTTCTCCAATAATATGCATGTTAATGATCACCCAAGGATGCCAAAGACCTTGCGAATCGAGAAGAAATAACCGGAACAGTTTAATAGATTTGGCTATAGTTTTACGACCGGCCGCCTGACGTCAACCCTCATTTGCGCGAAATGTTTAACAACCTAACCTAACCCTCCTTGGGAATGCAGTTGTAGCACGAGACGTTTATACTTAGTCCTTCAGTCACCTCTTACAATATTTACAGGAAGACATGGAGTGGTGCTATTTTAGGACCATCACTGGCTCGCTCGTATTTACGAGTTAGTACAATGTAACATTAGGTAGGTACCCACATCTGTGTGACTAGCATCGCCTGTATGAGTTGGCGCGCTTCGTGACAAACTTGGTGACATAGACTGACACGCTCGTTAGCTGCTTATAGACCTGCGGATGTGGCACTTAATCGGCAAAGAAACAGCGGACGGTTGGTACTAGCATGACCACATATTTTTGCGAAGAGGAATAAGTCAAACAACTTCTGTCTTGTGTAATTGAACTGCACAGATTAATACTGCATAGGTATAACGGGACTGTAGGTATGTCACTTTTTTCTAGACCTGTAGACTGGCTGAAAAACCTACCATTAAATATATAAGATTCGCGTGAAGTAACGTGACTTTTTCTAAAGTGCTGTCTCCCAATAGTTTCTCCAGAGCTTATGATTTGGAGAATGACTACCGGCTTTTAACGTCTTTCTCTACTAATTACTTTACTATGAGAAATGCTGGTCTTTATCATCATCACCATAATTTCAGCCGCATAACGTCCACTGGAAACAGGCGAGGCAATATGTTGGGATATTTGATACGGCATGACAATTTTATGCGCGTTATAATAGAAGCCAAACAAGAAGGAAGCAGGGAAGGAGACAAGCCCAGGCACAGCTATATAAAGCAAGTCAAGGAAAAGGTCACAGGAATGTCTTATCAAGATGTCAAGAGGTTGGCAGAAAACAGAACAGAATGGAAGAAACTCCACCGACAAGAGCACCGCTCTTAAATTATGATGATGAACGTCCACTCCTGGACATAGGCCTCTCCCAAGGATTTCCAAAATGCCCGTTCTAGCCGGTCTTTATATCTAACGTTATTAGTTTAACGCGTAAAGTAATGGGCAAAAATCTAAATCATATCAATAGGCGATGCTGCCCCATCGCCTATTAGATATGATTTAGATTTTCGCCCATTCCCTGATTGGCTACGCAGGAAGAGACTAATACATTTAAAGGTTTTTATTTTCTCCCAGACTCCCAGAAAAGCATGGAAATAGAGTAGGATAAAAGAGGTGGTCATAATATCCCAAAGCACACTATCTCTTGCACTATGACACGTTATCATCCGCATTTTCACCAAGTTTCCCCAACTTGAATGATCGCCGTCATTTTTTTTTTGGAAACTCAAATGAGCCGCCATCACCCCAGGGCAAAACAAAAAAAAACAATCAGAATCTCATTATAAGTAAGCGTGTTGACACACGCAACTATTTTGTATCCTGTCTAAACTAATGGCGATGCATATTGTGGTTCATTTTTATTATGAATGACTTCTAAATAACTCCATTTGTTTTCAGCATGTCTGCAGATATACTTTTTTAAATTCGTGTTTTCAGTATTATACACACACTAGCTGTGCCCGTAGGCTTCGCTCCCGGTCGGAACTTCGGGATAAAAACTATCCTATGTCCTTCCCTGGGTATCAAATTTTACCTAAATACAAACAAACAAACAAACAAATATACAAACTCACTTTCGCATTTATAATTTTAGTAAGGAAATAAGGATAAGTATTCTCTTTATAAAATACCTATGTAAAGTAATAGGTGCATATAATATTATTGTCGACCTTTAACGGTACCTCCCTTTTTATTTGAAATATCGATAGTTTTAAATAAATAAAATAAATAAGTGTGTTTTGAAAATAACTTATACTCGACTAAGTAAATTAACTTTAAAAAGACTTGATGGTCTCTCGACACTGTTAATTACACATATCAATAAAATAATAAGGCACCTGGTAGTTCCAAGCCGCTCAATTATAATCTAATTACTTAGTAAAAAGCACATAATTATATTATATTATAGGTTTGAAAACCATTTTCTTAACAATACCGGTGTTAAATAAAAAAAATCAAAATTAATGGACCCATATTTTTTTGGTTAGCAAAATAGTAAAAATTCACAAAGAAATGGCGCATCAGAGTTCAGTGAGAGCGATTTACGTCAAGTTCTGGTGAAAATCTTACCAGATCGTGACGTCACGCGTAATCTAAATGCGCTGTAACTTCGTTATTATTTGCTAATCAGAGACAAGAAAAAATACATATACCATAGTTTTTAATAATCTACCTAACGAGCCAACTTTTTTATAGAGTACATTCGTATTAGCTATTTTAAAAAGAGATTTAGGCCTTGTGTAATATTTACTTCTAAATATTGAAACTATTTACAAAATAGTTCTAACCCTCGATTGCGCTCTTTAGAAAACCAACTGTCGTACAACATAAATTACGATAATCGACAATCCAAACTTTGAAATGAATCGATAGCTATAGTGTATTGCCCACTGCCCATTATGGGCAATCGGGGTACAATGGCTCAATTGGGCTCTATAATGGGCTTAATTGAGTTAAGTTTTGGTGGCAAACAATGCACATTGCGCACGACACGGCGGCTAGGTGTGGCGCTGGGTGGGTGACTTTGTATTGTAATACATAGAGCGTAGGTTATTTTACTATAAGTATATTCGGTCTTATTGGTTTCAATTAAGCACACTTCTGATCATTATAGTTAAAAACCCAATCCATGTTAATCTAAACTCCAATCCCTGACCAGCTCTCTCACGATTAACTATTTTACTTAGGAATCCCTTCTTCTTCTTCTTCTTATATTTAAGAGCTGGGCTCTTGTCGGTGGAGTGCTTTCCATGTCTCTCTTCCTTCCGTTAAGTTCTTAACCTCTTTAGGGCTTAGCTGTAGGCTACTAACGGGGTCCACAGGTGGCGGATAGTAGAACGGCCATCAGATATGATGGTTAGCTGCGAATATAAAAATAAGCAGTCCCCGACCAATCAGCGGCAGGGTTAACAGGACGTGGTGGGAAGTCCAGTAGGGCGGGCTTACCTAAAAAAACGACGGGTTGCACTCTGGGAGTGCCGGCAGAAGTGAAAACTTGAATATTAACGTTGTGCATTTTTGATATTTTGGAATGGTTAGGGAATAATTTTGCACGAATTGCTTTAATTATCAGTATAAAATATTTCAAATCTTTTCTGAACCACAGTTTGTCACAAATGTCACAAGCATGACCAAATTCATTTTCAACAAAATCATTTTCAAATACACAGCAGTATGGCCACTACACAGACGGTCGAGCCATCAGCTGTCACCATCCATGGATGCGCGTAGCACGCTGTAGCATAAACACACACAAACATTCGCGCAAGCGCCCTGCGCCGTCTTACGAATTTTCGATCAGGCCACGTGTCCTGACGCGAGTTTAACATTTTTTACCCATTCCAAAAAAAGTGCACAACGCCGCTAAAGAAGTTTTCACTTCACTGTGTCATGGCGATTCAATGCCGCCAGTAAATTGAAATAAAGTGACAGTATTGGCAGAAGGCCGAAGATGCGGAATTTGGAAGGGTTTCTGTCGAATCAAATACTGCGGTACGGAAGGCGAATGGGGAAACCACCGTACTATATCCCTAAAATGGAGAGGAATCCCTTACCCTAGACTTTTCCATACAAACGTAGTCTACGTTTTATTTTGAAACCACAAGCCAGAATCTGGTAAAAAAATGTAATTTAAAGAAATTGCAATTATCTAGGGTTACAATTCGGTTTGCGACGGCAAAATTTATGAAAAAAAAAGAAAATGAATTTTCCATACGGATACTTGGAAATGATATAACACACTAAACTTTATTCCAAGTTCATATTTTGACTGTGCAAAACCAGTTATGCCTAGATATCTTAAAAATCACAAAATTTTGCCGAAATCGGGTATGTCATTTCGAAATAAAACGGAGACTACCTACGTTTGTATGGAAAAATTTAGTTTGGTGTAGGTTAAGGGAACACTTAACATTCTATAGGCATTATTATTTGTATCTATAAGTGTTAAATACCAAATAGGCACCTGGTAGACTCATGGTAGACTCTAAAGAAATTATTAAAGAAACCGTTCAACACCTATTCTTCATAGGGTCTTGTTAATTTATGTCATCTATTACCACTATCATCACAGGATCTATTATAAAGAAGTTGGCATTTGTGTCCAGTGTCTGAGATCGCTGTAGTAAAGCATCAGGTGCCACTAAAGGCGTTTAACACACTTTTACTGCAGTATTACAGTAATCGTTAGGTAGCTTTTCCATCGTCAGTTCACATGACCATTGATTTTATAGTCGAAGTCAAAATTCAATTTAGTGAGTATAAGTTTTCAAAGAAGTATGTTTATTGACGGATCAATTAAGTTAATGGTTGTTTAGATATACATTGTAAAAGTAAAAGAAAAATTGGATGAAAAAGACTTTTTATCATGCCGCTTGCTAAATATTTCTTGTAAGTACCAATGTAATCAATTGTGGAATTGTGTACATTTTATGACGAAGTTCTTTCTATTTATTCAACATTAGGTATTACAAATATGTGAATGGACATCAAAACGATAGGTCTGCTAAGATTTTACCAATGTACTGAAAGATATTACGCATAAAGTAAACAAACGTGCGTGTAAAACCAGTATTTTACAGACTACATATTTAATTTAATCATTAATGTTATTCTTTTTTACGATTATAAGTGCACCTTAAATTGTTAGATATACAAAAAAAAACACAAGTACCTGGACAAATGTCTAAGCACTGCAAACTCAAGCCGTTTTATTATAAAACGCAGACTAACTTTGTTACTAGGTTTAAACCGTTTAAACCATTATCCGACCACATCAAGTTGACATTTACAGATGAGACAGTGGCATACTACTAGATGTCAACTTGATTTGGTCGGATAATGGTTTAAACCTAGTAACAAAGTTAGTCTGCGTTTTATAATAAGACGGCATGTGACCCTACTGTAGCTGCAACACCCGAGCGACCAGGTGTTGTAATGCCATTAATATCAATTGAACAGTGTCCGTCTGGCGACTACCCTGCCGGCATACGTAGACCCATACCCTCCCCTGCCCGACACACTGCCAGGGGATACCAGGGGAGCGACAACACTCGGCCAGGGGTCAAGACGGCGCGTCGCGAAATATTTTATGAAGCGATTCCCGCTCGAAGAGTAATGCGATTTTAACACTAATGCTTTTGTGTATTGCTCTTTTAGTTCCTTAACGTTTATTTAATATATAAGTGTATTTGTTAAACGATAACATTAAACTGCGTATTACTCACTTTCTATTACTACTAACATAAGGATACTGTTTTTTTAAAACATTTGTTTGTCTATTTGTAGTAATCAACGCAATAGTAGTTTTAACCGATTTGTTAGTTGATCTTAACATACATAAAATGGCATTGGATACAGGAAATATATTTCTTTTCTTTTCCCAACGATATTTAAGCATTCAATATGCAATTATGCTTTAAACAAGTCTAATAAGTCCTGCTCCCGTTCAGCTAGAAGACTTGTGTACTGACGACTATTTGTCACAAAAATCTTACAAACAGAATCAAATGTTTATTTAGTAACTTTGCAAGCACTCAGGTAGGTACGTGATAACTTATTCTGTGCTCACGTGAATAAGTATGGTATGCATTATGTGTAATGTTTACATTTAAACTATCAATCGTTATTTAAAGAAAAGCTACCAATACAAGCGAAATACTCCCAAAAATCAATACGATACCAATCACCCTAATAAACCATTCACGGCCGAGCAGCCCCAACACTAAATGTGGCCTACGCGTCACGTCCACGCGACGTTCCATCAAGCAGTCAGGCACATCCCTACAGTCCATCACTAGCTGTTACTTGTAGCAGCTCAATGCCCTCGGGGTTGGGACCTTTTAGTCAAAATATTTCGTTGCCTTTTAGGATGAGGCCGCTTCTAATCGGTCTTTTAGGGAGTTATTGGAGATTCATGTTCGATTTACTGACGTTTACGATATACTTTCACTTGTCTTCACACTTTTTTACACCAAACATGATAATGTCATGGAGACATTTTTCGGAAATCAATTCAGATCGACGCTATCTCGAAGACGTAAATAAAGTTAGTTTTTCTTTGTTTATATAGGATAGGTAAGTTAGAAGGTATATATTATCATTAGTCAATAATTCTATGAAGCTCAAGTGATCCGGAATAAAAAATATACGTAAATATCTCTTTTTTTTCATACCAATCATAAACCATAACAATGATAAATGCTTACTAAACAAAAAATATACAAAAAAGAACAAATGGGGTCGAACCTTTGCTCCAACTCGGACCCGATACGCGAGGCATCGAACCGAAAGAGTCAATATGGGTAGGGGCCAGTGTTTGCAGAGAATGCTGCGAGACGCAATTATGTTAAGATTACATATTTATCTCAAGACATAGCGATTTCTTATACGGGTTGACGGCTGAGAAATCTGAGAGATGATAATACCTTTGTATAATGTAATTCTACACCTTTTACGTAAACCGGTACGCTTCATACTTTTTGCACCACGTTGGGCGCCAATTAAATGTCCAACCACCTCTCCGCCCTGCTACTTGTAGTCTTATAAACATCCTCCTCTACGAGTTTAAAAAAACCAAGGTATTTTCTTTAGCTAGTTTGTTAAAATAGTAAATAAGGAAGTGCTTTAGAAGCATACGTATTAACTGACATACAATGCGAATGTAGTGTGGTACCTATATGTTCCGGCTTTAATCATATTATACATAATGATATGCCTAATACACCTGTTTGTTAAGGGCACTTATGTCACATAAGGAATACAGAACGAAATCTCTTAAGGTCTGCAAAATATGCATCCCCGTTCCCCGTCCCCGCAGCTCACCCCCGTTCTGTCCTTGTAGTAAGTGTTGAGCGGGCCTCTCAAGGAGGTTTCGTTCTGCATATAACACTTATATTCATTCTGTGTTTATGTGTAAAGATATATTATTGTCCGAGACTCTCAAAAGGTGTACACCGGTGCATGTAAAACAATGTAAAGTATCAAATGGTATCAACAACTCTATACGCTCTGAGAAGTTTTGCCCTCTGATCCCCAATATTGATTCCGGGATCAGTAGCTGCGGCGATCTTTATCATTGTTTTAAATGCTCTTCCTCCAGGACCCGCACAAATGAGATTTGTTCAGCTGACAATTTGATTTAGTGAGTACTAGAGAGATCATCCAATTTTAGCGCGGATTGCAATCTGACTTATCGATTTGTTTAAGTTTTGTTTAGAGCTCAATGGCCCAGCGCATTACCAGAGCTTACTCACGTCAAGCGAGGCGTATTGGTGACAAGTGGCATAAAATATCTCGAGTCATCATTAAAATTACACTAAAATATATGTAACAAAAGTGTTTGGTTGCATTTATTGCACCGAACAAAACAGGGTCGTTGCGAAAGGCTGGAATCGCCAGCTTTTCTTTTTAAAAAAATTTACTATAATGGTACACTACACATATGTAAATCATACTTATTGACGTGTAAAGTGCCTGTAAAGGTACAAAAACCGATTCAAAATTCAAATGTTTATTACCTAATTAGTCTTTAATTTCTAACGTAAAGTATACCTAGTATTGATTATCCTGTGATATTGGTACACCTATTTTAGGGCCTGTAATTCTGTTCTTTATTGATTCCTCCAGTGCCCAGGGTTTTCTTGTCCGTTAAGTGTGTCCTACTCAAAGGACTAGCAGGCATACACGAATGGAGAGCCGGGAGAGCCTTTGCCCAACAATAGTATCTAGCGGGCTCTAAATAATAATAATAATAAGTGTTGTCATTAGTTTTATTAAGCTACCTACACTGAACAGACGGCGACAAATAAAATATATCAGCATTTAATCGCTTCCGGGCCACTTTAGCTTGATTTATATTCGGTTCCGAGCGACTACACCGACCGATGCCTCGCCCATCCCCCACTCGATACCACATGTCATGGGAATCGATTACAGTGCGACTCGATTGTAAATCGACTAATGACTATTGTTAACTTTTTTCTGGGTTTCGCTGCGTGATTATATTGTGTAAGGTGAAATTTTATAGGTTTTATTAATTTGAACCTTGATCAGACTGGGTGTAAATGTATCCACCGTCGACAAATACCTTTAAACATGATGAGGCGACTTAGCTCGTTAACATGATAAACTTTCTAAGAATAAATAGTATTGAGTAATTTTCCTATCAATGGTAGGTAATTTGGTAGGCGAATTAGTCCATTGATACGTACTTACCTGAAAGTGTGTTTGTTTAAGTATTTATTTATATCTCTTAGTCTTCTTTAGTCTCCACAGCAGGAGCACAACCCTCTCTGTACTTCCAGAGCCATACTTGGCCAGAGCAGCCAGAGAATTTAGCCTTCACTCCCCACGCTGGCCAGAGATACGGGATTGGAGAGTTTAGCTTGTAATTCCTAAGCCACAAGACTTGGAGTGGGCCTATTCTACTCTGCCGGATACCACACGACATTAAAAGAATATCAAATATCTTCTTTGCCTCGTAATAAGTTAATAACCTAGGTTTATTGCATAATAGCTGTGCTACACATGTTTAAAAAATAATTCATGAGAATCGTTTAGCAACATTGTAACGTAACAAGGTCTAATAATCACCTACTACGAATTAAACCCAGGAGCCTGTAGGATATCAGAGAAATTACTACAAAATTATTACTTACTTGTTTCGCTAAATGACTGTTCGGGCACCCACTGTGACAGAGGTGTTTGTCAAACGGGGTTCACATTTTGCAGAAAGCTCGCCTGGATGAGGCGAGTTAAACGGTGAGTTATCAATGGCCAATTGATTCTCATATTGATCTCTAAAAGTCTTAATTTACTTACTTTATATATGTAGGTACAAATATTTAGGTGGAGACGACAAATTCATTTACTTATATGTAGGTACAAATATTTAGGTGGAGACGACAAATTCATTTACTTATATGTAGGTACAAATATTTAGGTGGAGACGACAAATTCATTTACATAAATCGCTTCCATTTCTCTCGTTCTATCCTTTGTCATCCGTTGTCACACATCCACTAGATGTAAGATGCTGACGTAATTACGATACTGAAATATATTCCTAGCTCCTGGGAGCTTAAATTTTTTTACATCGCCACAAGTTAGTAAAAAAAAAAACCCTTAATCAGCTCATCCACATGTTCTTCTGTCTCCACTTACAGCAAACAACCCCGACATTGTTGGTGTGACACTAGGCCAGTGTGAACTCTTCGTAATGAGTGGATATGGGTCATGGTAGGTAAGCAAGCAACAGCGTGATTTGGCGTCCGTAATTACTGGAGTTTAGCGACGGAAGTCGTTTATGAGGTCGGTGTCTTAAGTAAAAAAAACAAGCATGTATGTTACTTATTTCTAAGTAAAAAGAGTAGGTGGCAAACAGGTGTGTAAAACAATACGTAGGTAAGTACTACTTTTATTTTTATCCTCTATGCAAAAGGAGCGTGTTTGTCTTCTAGTTCTTGTATCTAAGTAGGCAGACAGGACTATTTTATTAAAATAAGCACCTTTACAAAGAGGACGGCGGCGGTATCATATCATGCAGAATGCAGGAGCACGACCCTCTCTGTACTACTAGAGCCATACTTGGTCAGAGCCATGGTATAATAAAATAAGGTATTCTCTTCCCGTGACAGCTGATGACGTAGGTGTAACTTGACTACGTTATCAGCTTGATAATCTTGATATGTTGCCACTGTATGAAATTGAATTACCCGAGCGTAATGCATTTTTGAACTTTATATACCAATTTCGAATATAATAAATAATCCATTATATCAATTTATAAAATATTGAATTGATGAATCACGCGAGAATCGCGAGATACTAAACAGCTAAGTTACTTAATATTCATGAACTAATTGAGAGAGTCCTTAAATTTACTGAAAAGAACAATCAGTGGCAACACTTTGTGACGTAGTCAAGTTCCATCTCGGGAAGAGAATACCTGTTTTATTATACCATGGTCAAAGCAGCCAGAGAATTTGGCCTACACGCTCCACGCTGGCTAGACGGGTAGTACAGTCAACGAATAATTGTGGATGGAAAAGTCGAAAGCAGAAATTTTGACTCGGCAACTTTGTTATGACTAGTTAGGACATAAACATACTAAAAGTCCTTACCCCTCCGAGGTGAGCCCGCGAGGGAAGGGCACAAAGAAGGTCCCGTTTTTTGGTTTTTTGCTTACATCTCGAAAACGGTGCGTTGTACGAAATTTTGTTGTACTACATTATGAAAGCTGATAAAATTCTCTACAACTATGGCTTTCATTTTTTTATCTATCTCCAATCATTGCCTAGCTATGAGCTTAGAAAGATCGCCGATTTTCAAAAATGTGTTAAATTCTCTGTAGCACATTGTAACAATACGAATTTACGAAAATCATTTTTTATTGCTCACACACTATTAAAAACACCCACACACTATTAAAAAATAACATTGCTGGGAATATCTTCACGCAGCAAAGGCGCAAACAGTTTACTTTTAAACTGGCTAAAACTCCCAACCCAATAATACCTATCAAGATGATTCGAGCTTATGCTGTTACTTACCATCAGGTCCGTAGACAATTTTATCAGCTTTCATTATGTACTTAGTACAACAAAATTTCGTACAACGCACCGTTTTCGAGATGTAAGCAAAAAACCAAAAAACGGGACCTTCTTTGTGCCCTCCCCCCGCGGGCTCACCTCGGAGGGGTAAGGACTTTTAGTATGTTTATGTCCTAACTAGTCCAAACAAAGTTGCCGAGTCGAAATTTCTGCTTTCGACTTTTCCATCCACATGCCCCTTTTGAGCACTCATTGACTGAACTAGGGTTGGAGAAGTCTCATTAATGTTTAGTACCTGGGCGACCGAGCTTTGCTCGGTTTCATCTCAAACATCGAAAATACGCGTTTTCCCAAACATAAGACTAATCTAAATCGATTGTTTACCCCCGAAAACCCCCATATATCAATTTTCAGCGAAATCGTTAGAGCCGTTTTCGAGTAAATATATAAATAAATATACAAGAATTGCTCGTTTAAAGGTATAAGATATGCTTTGTAGTAGTTGCAAGGACGGCGGTATATGTTACAAAAAATTTTGCGAGTAGACTGATAAATAACTGACAACCATGCACAATCACAAATCACAATCGTTTTTCACGTTTAATTACGTGCTAACTGCACTCTGTAACTCGATTGTTCTCTCGTTGACATGACAAATTGTTTCACATACCATTACGACCATTACATTGGTATACACGGTGATTTTTATTGGTTTTGGATTATTATTCGTAGGCTTTGGAGCCAAACGCTACTTCATAAGGATCGTTAGTAAGACCTAATTTGCTAGTCAAAATAAATATCAGTAACAAAAAATGTTAACTAAAACTCGAAAGTAAAATCGTGAGATCAATTAGTAGTGCCGTCGCTAGGCGCCGCCGCCGCCGGCCGGACGGCCGGGGTCATTGACCGCTCGCGGCAGTTTGGACGGGCATAACTACGTGGTCTCGATCGAAAATCATTTTCGCAACTTTTTTATTATAAGTCATACACAAAGGATTACGTATTTGGATAGAGGAATTTATTTACTATACATCATTTTTTTTTTATACCAATGAAAAGTCAGCGTGTATTATACAGAGTTAACGGATACACATTCTAACCATTAGCCAAATTTATGGAACAAATAAAAAAAACTACTTATTAAAAATCGAGATTAGAATTCGTCCTGCTATACAAAATCCGTTTGGCTGAGCGCTGATTTTTAATGGGGGTGGATTGATGAACTAGCTCCAAAAATTTGACAAGGGGATAAAATGTTACCTTGCATTTATTTATTCAAATATAATTAAAAATTTAAAAGTCTACACCTTAATTCAATAGAGTAAAATACTAAGTTATAAACAAAATATACTGACAATAATTTTTCAAAACTAAAAACTGATTTCAACACCAAACTACACTACCGATTTTGATATAATTTCTATAAGAAATAATATATTGTCACGAGAGTGGGTTGGGGATAGGAAAGGAAACACCAATCCTATGGAATAGTGCCTTTATTTACAACTCTAGGGTACTCACAGTTGTCACAGGTACGTACGCGGGAATGTCACTGTACTGTCACACACACAGAAACGTCACTGCACTGTCTTGCGCGTGGAAACGTCACTGCACTGTCACGCGCGGTAATGTCACTGCACTGTCACACGCGTAAACGTCACTGCACTGTCACGCGCGGAAACGTCTCTCGCGCGTATTTACTGCACTGAACACTTCACTTCACTCACTATTACACTTTACTTTTTACTCACTACTTCCACTTTTACTTTTCTTCCTTTTTTCTTCTTCCTTCTTCCTTCTTCGGATTTTACTTTCAAACTAAACTGGCGTAGGCCGCGCCTTGTTCTGCTTATATACCCCCCGGATGCGAACAATATCGCATCAAAGTTCTAAACTTAAGTCATAAATTTTCTTTTGTCTTCTTTTATTTCTGGCCCGTATTTTCTTTCCAATTTAATCTAGAGTTATCTAGAAACTTCTTACAAAACTTCAAAAACACTATACGTGACTGTGATTTGAACCTGGGGTCTATGGATTCACAGTCCAACACCAAGACCGCTAGGCCAATCGTGTGCTGACGTGAGTGTAGAAATTTCCCTTTAGATGAATTCTCCTAGTTTGAATTTGTGACGTTGACATTGTCATTATCACTTATCGTCCTACGCGACAATATCTTACAACATAACCTAATAAGTAAGACCTTATTTTAAAATCTGATTAGAGAAACCTCCTGTATTCTTCGAAACGATTCGCGAATTAGATTTTTTTTAATTACTTGACCAACGAATAAAACAATCCATATGAGGCAGGCACTTGAACTTTATAGATTGACCTTATTTAGCATGGAAACGAAACCAGCGGCGTTTTCTTCCTTTAAAGTTTTATATGCGATGACGTAAACAATTGGTTACGAAAACTGTGGAGAGGACTTCGTGACACTGTTGCTTGCATTCATTTCTAAACAGTGAGTGTTGGAAATTAATTTACCGCTTTCAACTGCTATAGAGTCTCGAGTACCTACTGAGGTATTTAAATCTACTGCAGTGCAATAAGAGCTACCTATGATTCATGATATGGTAGGTATATCCTACCTTATGTTATTTTCGATTAAATCTTCCGGTTAGTAAAACCCATGGAGCATCAATAGGCTTAACTCCATCAACAATGCAATTCCTGAGCAGCAAATAGGTAAACCTGCTAATCGGTCCGATGAAGTCATGCAATCTTTCGAAAATAGCTAAATAGGTAGGTAGGTACCTACTCAACAAGGTATTAGGTCCAGTTTATCTACAGTATAGGTATTAATGTATTTATTAATTAATTAATTCACACAGTACCTGGGCGAACGAGCTTTGCTCGGTTATTACTATTTATTGTAATATGGTAGTGTTTAGGTGGTAATCTACATAAACTAAAAAAGTAAAATGTGAACTGACAATTAATAAATTTGAACATATAAAACAAACAAAAGTAAGTCACTGAGCGGAATTCGAACCCGTAACGCTCGTTTCTTTCCGTCCGCGTCTTAACCCGCTGGACCAGACGGACAGTGGCCGGCAGGAAGAAATTGGCGACCATATTCTGCGTGGAAAAAAAAACGCATGAAAACTCGAAAACACGCATTTTCCCAAACATAAAACTAATCTAGATCGATTGTTTACCCCCGCAAACCCCCATATACCAAATTTCAGCGATATCGTTAGAGCCGTTTCCGAGATCACAGAAATAAATTTATATAAATAAATATACAAGAATTACTCGTTAACGATATAAGATATTAACTTACTAATTAGGTACCTACCTAATTAAGCTCTATATTACCTATATCCTGCTATCTATTAGAAATTATTTCGTTGTTAAGTAAGTATATATGTAATGATGATATATGTATTTGGGATGGGGCCTTATTTTTGAACCGCAGGTTCCCATAACGAATGGTTTATTTCATACAAAAATATATAGTTTCAAAAAAATGGAAAGGAAGAACCGCCCGGCGCATAACGTATCGACTCCACAGTTTTCCAAACATAATGCGATAACAGTAATAAAATACAGTACAATTAGAGGTTATAAAACGTTCTTGTCTGTTAGCGTTAAATGGCGGCGCACAAAAAGTTGACGGCGGTGCCGCGTATGCATACTGTCGCATTACTTTGGATGCTTGGGAAAAGCCTTATTATTATTGTCCCACCCAGTATTAAGTATTCCTACTGTATTAAATAAGGCATGCCTACCTAAAAGTTAGTGTACCCAACTAAGATAAGTTTGGATCAGAGAGGTACCGTCGTAGGGTTGCTGTAAGTTGTAAGTAATAGTCCTTTACTATGCTTTATGGGTTCGAAGCACGTTCGACAAGTGCTCAATTTTAAAAAAATTATGGGGCAGGACTGAAAAGTTTATTACACGGAAAAACAAACGAAAGACCAACACGTGGAGCTAAAATTATATATATGCTATTTGCTACATATGTAATTATATATCGCCCCCTTTTTTAAAATTCTACTTCCTACTAATATTATACCTAAACGCAAAAGTTTGTAAGTATGGATGAACGCAACAAGATCTATTTACGGATGGATGGATGGATGTTTGTTACTCTTTCACGTAAAAACTATTGAATGGATTTTAATAAAACTTTACAATAATATCCTACTTATCCTACCTACTAATATTAGAAATGTAAAAGTGAGTTTGAATATTTTTGTTTGTTTGTAACCACTTCGCGCTTCAACCACTGAACCTATTTAAATGAAATTTGAAATGGATATACCTAGTTTTATAACCCAAGGAAGGACATAGGATAGTTTTTATCCCGAAATTCCCACGTACACAGGTAGCTTTTACATCAGAATCTGAATAACACATAGGCTACAATTTATTAAGATATTGTGTGATAATCCTGCGCAGACGAAGTCGCGGGCACCAGCTGGTACATAGGTAATAAACCAATTGTGTTCTACGAGTTTTTGGCGGGAAGTCAAGGGGTTCAGTTGGAGTTTGCTTTAAATTGTTTTGCAAATTGATTCTAGTGGACTTTATAATATGAAATTGGTGTGGTTTGGTGTTATAAATGCTCATTCTGATGAACAATATGTGAAATGTTTAAAGTGGACAATCATAATGCGGCTGTAGTGATATTTATTTGCGGACTGCGGTGGGCGTTTTTAGGCGCCGTCCGCCACTCAATCGACTATGAAAACCAGTGGACTCGTATAGATTTGTCGCCAGAAGCTACCATAAAGCAATCAAAGAACCTGTACCAAACTTTGATTTACTTCCCACTTTCTATTAACTTGAGCATGGGCATGGCTAAATACGCAACGGGGCGTCGAGCCAAAATAAATAAAAAAATTGTGTTCTACGCAAGTTCAGAAGTGCCATTTTAGAAACGCGGTGTCACTTAACCGAATGCTTTTTCTATGCAAAAAGCCGTTCGCTTAGTAACTCCGCGTTTGAAAAATCGCACCACTGCGTTTTATTCGCTCATATAACAGTCAACTGCCTCTAGTTCAATTTCTTTGACAGTAACAATGTTAACTGTCAATGTCAACGTCAACCTAACAACGTTGTTTATTTTGACATCGGTGTAAAACTTCTGCAAGAAAAATGCAAGCAAAAAGCAAATAAATAGATAAAAAAATCAGATCTTAGTGCATAATAAGATTTAGTTTAATTAAAACTAATATTCTCTCCATCCGAATCAGCTGCCTAGTGAAATCATGAACGACTTTGCCGCTGTTGTAGTATAAGCGTGTTATCGTAACTTTTACTTTGTTTTCATCGTCAAAAGGCGCGGGAATTGTGTAATTATACTAATTCTGGAATAATGTCTTCCGTGTATGAAATATCCGACGATGATGATAGCTTCTGTGAGCCAGAGACTTGTGGGCGAAAAGAAATATCACTTGGAGATACAACTGTCCTACTTAGTGACGAAGAAAGTGCCGAAATAACTGCTTTAACGGAGGAAACCTTATCTTCTGACGATGACGATCTTCCTGAGGTTAATTTAGGGAAAAAGAGATGTGAAGCCATCAAGAAGTTATTTCCCTCAAGTGACAATAGTAACAAGTCAAAACAAAAATCTATTTCCTCTATGTACAATGTGGTTACGAAGCCGAAAATGCCATATTCTAAATTTAAAGATGTTGGTTCAAATAGTGGGCCATCTACTTCTTTAGTAACTCCATTGCAGCCGAAAGCTCCGGGATATGATAAAATGATTGGTGGTGTGACAGTTAACCTCCCAGTCGAACCTTACGGCTGCCAAGTTGCTCTGATGTCAAAGGTAAGCTTGTTTTAAGCTTGTTAAGACCCGCATGACATTAATAAATGTCCACATTCATTGTCTGGTATTGGCGGTAAAGGAACGGTTAAAAGCATCATGTAAACTTAACTAGTACTAGCTTCTTATCAGCAGTCTCTAACTTACTTTGTGTTTTAGCTCAATCCATGTAATTTGTCCCTATATATAAAAACTAGCGGCCCGTCCCGGTTTTGCACGGGTGGATATAGTGGTGGCATTTTTTACACCTTGGGTTACATTACTAAAGTTTTAAGGAGAGTAAGGACCCCTAATTTTTTCTAGCAATACATATAGCCTATGTTACTAAGGGTGAATGTAGCTTTCTATTGGTGAAACAATTTTTGAAATCGGTATACTAGTTTTTGAGTTTATTTTTTACAAACATAGACACACACAAAAATACAAAATAACAATTCTTAGAGTACTTTCTGTGCCTCCTGTTTTGGCCAATGGCTTGACCTTCTTACATGTACTTACAAAAGTCGTCCGTTTTTTTTGTGGCTAAGCATTATAAGAATGAGTTAATGAGTTACTCATAAATAGGGTCAGCGACTGACCGACAAATAAAAAATTAAAAAATGGGCTACTTGGTCTTCCTTTTCTTCTCATAGTATCCACCCTTCCTTCCACTGTGGAGTTGTCATGCCATATACATAAGTTTTTCTAACATGTTTTTTGTGTTACATCAGTTACTAGCTGTACCCGCGGACTTCGCATTTTGGGATAAAGAGTACCCTATGTCCTTCCCTGGGTCTTAAACTATATCCATACCAAATTTCATCTAAATCTTTTCAGTAGTTTAAGCATGAAGAGGTAACAAACAAACAAATATACAAACTCACTTTTGCATTTATAATATTAGTAGGAACTTTGAAAAGATGATCGGATGACTTCAAAAAAATCGCTGGACCCCTTTGGACCAGAGTAACAGGGGACAGAGAAAGATGGAAACAGTTGGGGGAGGCCTATGCGTCTAAAGGATGCGCTGATGCCGAAGATTAAAAAATTATGTTGTTTTTTATATGTATATTGTATGTATTGTATCAGTGTATAGGCTAAAAATAAAAAATAAAAAAAATATTAGTAGGAAGTAGGATAGGATACAATAGGAGAATGTTACACTGACTACTCCTTACTATAAAAATTGGGGAGGGACTTCTTATAAAAAGTGAAATCAACTTTGGAGTAATTAGGAGTAGGTAACTTAACATGGAAACAGGCATTATATGATATTATTCTTTATTAGATTACTGAAAGATTAGTTTATTGTTTAATTATTTTTTCATATGTAGTTATATATTATTTTTTGAATATATAAGTACTTATTTAAGTTTTGCACTACCCATTTTCATTCTCCACATCACCCTGTCGACTGGTAGATAAGGCCTTAGGCTCGAAGTCTGCCATCACACTTGTATTTGTGTATAAAGTTAAATGAATAAAACATAACTGTTTGTGTATTTACTTGTAGGTGATCACGGCCATAAAAAAGGAACAGAACTGCTTGCTGGAGAGCCCCACGGGAACTGGGAAGACACTAGCTCTGCTTTGCAGCGCACTGGCCTGGCAAAACTCTGAGAGATGTAAGTCTTATTATTAAGCTATTGCTTAGAAATTATGGACAAACCCAAGCTCTGAGGCAATACAGCTAAAGAATGCAACGGGGAAAACACTAAGGTGGGATATTTAAGTTCATTTATATGGCTACCGATTAAGAAGAAAGGCGGTAGTGGGCAGAAGAAGGTTTCTGATAATCATATAATGGATCCTGCCAGATGCCTTAAGGCATCTCGAAAAATCTGACACCATACCTGACACATTATATCAAAATTCATATGTTTGAGCTTTAGTGTAACAAAACACCTACTTTTATACATATAATAAAAACTAGCTTGGCTACTGTGATAAAGGTACTTACATGGAAGATAGTTTATTATCACATCACAAAGGCGAAATTTGTGTGTGACAAATTTTGATAAAATTTGTTATGCAGCTACTTAAGGCGCGGGTAACACCGCTGGGCGCAGCTAGTAACCAGATAAATTTGTATAATGCATTATGAGTAAAACGCGCCAATTGGCGACAAGTGTTCGCGTGACGCGGCAGCGTGTAAATCATGAGATGTCGCGCGACAACGCTAACACGAAAATTGCGCTTCGCCGATGCTGAATGCATTTGTCGCATGCGACCGCCCGCCCGTTTCTCATAAAGTCGGCACTGAATTTTTTTATTATCTCATCCAACATTGCTGAAGATTTTACAGTGTTCTTTTTATCAATAATAATAATTCTCCCATGCTGGTCTGGGAGAAATAAAAAAACTTAAAATGTACCAGCTGCTTCTCTTCCCACGCAGATCGTAAAAGCCGATCGAGGGAATGGGCAAAAATGCAAATCATGTTAACAGGCGATTCGGCTAGCAACTCATCACTGTATTGATTGCTTTTCCATCTTCTCGCCCACCATGACGCTAATAGTGGCTTTTGGGTCTTGCGACCCTGGGCTCTGCATAGAACCGCAAGACCCAAAATGCTCTGTCTGCTTCATTAGGGATAAAGACGTAATAGTATGTATGTATGTAATTTTCATCTGCGGTTCTGATGTGAATGCAATGAGACCACAGATGGCACAAGGTTGTCAGGTCCAAAAGGTAACAGCTTATTAGACCTGATTTTACTGTAATGCCATCTGGTATCCTATATTTTGGAAAACCCTCATTTTCGCCGAAGACATCGCTTTGTAAAATGTAAACACTAATGCAGAACATACACTCACAATTTACAGAGATGCTTCCAGCGCGGCTCCATCCAACAACAGTCTAGCTAAAAAGTCACCAATTAGGCCCAACGCAGACGACAGACTACCCGTGACGCACTTTTAGTCTGCGTTGGGCCTTAGGCTACTGGGAAATCATTTGACGATGTAACTTTACCTAAACTCGGCCATGCCTACTCTCTTCCTTGTCTCTAGATGGCGCGTTTTGGTAATAATTAAAACATTAAAATATTTTGTCCCTATTATTTAAATAAAATAGTACTCTAATTAATTGAATATGACTTACATAAACGAAATGCAATAAATATTTTCAAAGCATATTCAACCCTTCCTTTGTCACTTTTTTGCTAGTCGTGTGTGCTGCCATCTCTGTGTACCTTACCCGCAACTCCAGTATTGCCTACTTACGGGCTCTCCAATAGTTTCCATGGCGTTGGGTACCTGTTACGTTATCTTTTACCTGGCCTAAGAAACCTAAGATTTTTCAGTTGCACACCTTTTCCCCTGCGTCCCGGTTGTCTCCAAATGCAGTTTACACCGAAACTTGTGCACTACACGCCGCTCCGTAAAATATTTCGTCACGAACGAGTTGGCCAACTCGATAAATTACGTCATTACGATCAGAAGTACAGGAATATTCGGAACTTCTCGAATTTCGAAAGTTCGTGGAGGAGATGTCATTGCGAAATTATTGGAAATAATCCTCTATTACGTAGCTACGTAGGGAGAGTGAAAAGTTTATTTACATCATCATTAATCATTGTGCTACTAGTTAACGTTGTATCGTCGGTCTAATTAACACAGTTAAAACTTAAAACTACTTAAACTCAGTGCTAAAGAACTAGGCTTTTCTTCAGCGACCGAAACCAGGTTGGAACCTATTATACTGAACTGAGTTTATTTTTGCGTATCTACTCCGCACTTATCTAGCAGCTAGAAAATCCGCTAGATGACAACTAGTCAAATCAGGCACTTTTTTCTAAACGTCAAAACATTTTGGGGTTTGTATTAAATACGAAAGCGTGACGTCATGCTGTTTAAAGTTATATACCTGGGTGACCAAGCTTTGCTCGGTCGGTTACATCTCAACATTAACTACATTTTTAAAACTTGTCTAAAAACAGTACAAAATAAAAAATTATATATAAACTTATAGCGGGGTCGTAGTGACGAAGGACTCTTCATACAAACAACGAGCCACTATTAATATTGTATATTTAGTAACAATGTTATATACATAAAACAGAAGTTATATTTTCCAGCACAATGCGCGAGATGTTATTTATAATAATTATTTATGTAGTTGTGATTCGCAAGCTTCGTAGGCAGCCGCAGAGAAGATCAAGAAGTCTGTCGTAGAACGTCACTTTGTTTCTTCTTGTCACCGGGCGAAACTTCTTGTAGGTGGCCAGTGATATCATAGCGAGCGGCTAGGCGCGCAAGAAGGTAAGTGTTTATGTCTGACTGTTGTGTTTATTTGTATGTGTAGTGGAATGTGTGATATACTAAATATATATGTAGGTATAGTAATATAGTAATTATATATAAATATTTTTATGATTATGTGGACACGCCACATCACTCCCCCCCTGAGGCCGTCCTAGGACGGACGATAGTGGGCCGGAGGCTTAACAATTCTTCCGGACCGTGTCCGGTGATAGTCACTTTCAGTGTCTTTCTCATTCTTTTCTTTTTCAGGTATACTGTGCAAAGGATCTGGGCTATTGTTAACAAAGTAAGCTGGTTTTATTCTGTCGATGGATACTGTTTGCTCTTTGCCTTTTATTAATAATTTGTAAACTTTGTCTTTTCTTTCCAGAATCAGGTATGGTCCTGAATATGCTGGCTGGAGAGGAGGTTTGACGCTGTCGTCTCGAAGGTAAACGTGTGTTGCAGTTTTCAAATCTTTAAAAATGAAGATATTTTTGTTGCAGTGACGTGATGCTGGTACTGGGCGGATATTTTCTATTATCGAGCGAAGTCGCGCGATGAAGTCGGTCACGTCAGTTGTTGTGACGGTGTTAGGGTTGAAGAATTCTCCAGGTAGCCTCAGTGTTTCTCCGTAAAGAAGTTCAGCGGGTGATGCTTGTAGGTCTTCTTTGATAGCGCTCCTTATGCCGAGCAGCACTAAGGGAAGTGATTCTGTCCAGCTAGCAGTATTGTGTTGTGGCATGTTATTGCTGCTTTTAACTGCCGGTGCATTCGCTCGACCATGCCATTACAAGCGGGGTGGTATGCAGTGGTTCTTTTGTGATTGAATCCGGTTATATCTGACAGATATTTGAACAAAGCGGATTCAAACTGCCTTCCGCGGTCTGTAACGATCTCTGTTGGGCATCCAAAGCGGGAAATCCATCCTTGAAGCAGTGCTTTTCCAACAGTTTCTGCTGTAATATCGGCTATGGGGTAGGCTTCAGGCCATCTCGTAAATCTGTCCACAGCTGTCAAGCAGTATCGAAAACCATCTGATATGGGAAGGGGTCCAATGAGATCAATATGAACATTTTGAAATCTGGCTTTAGGAAGATTGAATGTACTTAGAGGTGAAGAAGTATGCCGGGTGACTTTTGATGATTGACACGCGTGACATGCTTTTGACCATTCTCTGCAATCTTTTCTAATTCCAGGCCATACGAAACGCTGGGCGACCAAATTTGCAGAACTTTTAGCGCCAGGATGACTAAACGAGTGAAGGTTCTCGAAAACTTGTCTTCGGAAGTGTTGAGTAACGAAGGGTCTTTCGTTTCCGGTGCTAATGTCACAATAAATGGGCATGTTAGCTCCGTCCAAATTAACTTTCCTGAGTCGAAGCGCTGTAGATGAGTCTTTGAGAAGGTTCTGCAGTTCGGTGTCTGACGACTGAGATTTCGCTAAAGCTGTCAGGTCTATGGGTTGCGTAATTTCCGTTATTCTGGAGAGAGTATCAGCTACCACGTTATCTTTTCCAGATATATGTTGGATATCCGTAGTGAATTGGGCGATATAATCCAAATGCCTAAATTGCCGGGGTGAGCAGTTTTCTTTCTGGGACTTGAATGCGAAACAGATAGGTTTATGATCAGTATAGATCGTGAAATGTCTGGCTTCTAGCATGTGAAGAAAATGTTTGATGGCTTCGTAGATGGCTAGTAATTCTCGATCGTATGGAGAGTACTTCTGTTGAGATGGGCTCAATTTACGAGAGAAGAAAGCTAACGGTTGCCAATCGCCGTCTTTTAGTTGCTGTAAAGCTGCTCCAATAGCCGTATCTGAAGCATCCGTTACTAGAGCTAATTTAACGCCTAAGTCTGGGTGAGCCAAGAGGGTTGCCTGGCAAAGACTTGTTTTGCACTCTTCAAATGCCTCCAGGAGCTTTCTAGAGATGGTAACGGGAGATGAGCCTTTGACTGAACCTGCCAATAAGGCGTTTAGAGGGGCTTGTATTTTTGCTGCACCTGGGATGAATCGGCGATAATAGTTGATCATCCCGAGGAATCTCCGTAGTTCTTTTACGTTCTTCGGGATTGGGAACTCCTTAATAGCCTGAGTCTTTGTATCGAGGGGCTTAATACCTTTTTCAGAAACATTGTAGCCTAAGAACTTGACTTCAGATGCTCCAAATACACATTTTGAAGTATTAATGACCATTCCAAATTCTTGGAGTTTGGTGAATATCTGCCGTAGGTGTTCCATGTGGCTCTCCTCGTCACGTGAGCAGATTAAAAAATCGTCCAAGTAACAGTAACAAAAATCAAGGCCTCTGGTCATCTCATCGACAAATCTTTGGAATGTTTGACCTGCGTTCCTCAATCCAAAAGTCATGTAATTGAATTAGAACATTCCAAAGGGCGTTGTGATGGCTGTTTTAGGGATATCATCAGGGCAGACTGGTATCTGATTGTAGGCTTTCACTAAATCTATTGTGCTGAAGACCTTACAGCCAGAAACATTATGTGTGAAATCCTGCACATGTCGTATAGGGTATCTGTCTGGAATCGTGCGAGCGTTGAGCATCCTGTAGTCACCGCATGGTCGCCACCCGTTGTCTTTCTTTGGAGCTAGGTGCAGCGGCGAAGCCCAGGGGCTCTCTGATGGACGAGCAGTTCCATTCTTCAACATTGCTTCAAATTCAGCTTTCGCTATTTTTAGTTTGTCCGGCGCCAATCTTCTCGGTGTACACGAAATTGGTGGTCCTGGCGTTGTCCGGATGTGATGGACTGTTTGATGCCGTGGTATCCGCTGTGTGCCCGAGGGACGAGTTATTTCCGGGAAATCACTAAGTAGCTTGTGATACTTCGAGTCGCCGTATATAGTTTTCACTGACGAAATGCTAATAGTTGAAGTTGCTAGGGATGCTGCCGTTGACAATGTGGTTTTATTGTCAATTAGCCGACGATTACGACAGTCCACCATTAAATTGTAGAAGGAGAGGAAGTCGACTCCTATAATCGGTTTAGTGACGTCTGCCACTATGAATCGCCACGGAAAATCGCGTCGAAGACCAAGGTTTAAGTCCAGGTGGATGATGCCATAAGTCTGGATAGGCGTTCCGTTTGCAGCAAAAAGTCCATACGAGGTTGGTTCTCGCCATTGATTAACTGCTGTACGAGGGTAGACACAGAGGTCGCTGCCTGTATCAACTAAGAACTGCATTTTGGTCCGTCTGTCCATTACAAACAAGCGACTGTACGACGTGGGGCAGTCATCTGTCGCCATTAACGACCGCCCTTGCAGTTTTCCGACTTCTCATAGTCACACGGCTGCTGACATGACTTAGCGTTCTCACGGTATTTGTAATGGTAAAAACAAATTGGGTACCTTCGATAACTTGACTGCGATCGTAGTCCACGTTGGTTGTTATCAGTCCTGGAAATCGACCTAGACCTGGAAGTTGACCTTCTGTCGTTACCGCCTCTAGAGGTAAGTGTTTCTATTTTGCGCGTCAGGTCCTCAATTTGCTGGGCCATTTTGGCTATCATGGGGTCGACTGATGTACTAGCTGCTGCTACCTGAGGCGTCGGTGGTACCAGTTCGTGAACTTTGTCTGCCAAGTCAGCAATAGATGAAAGGGGTGAGTCAGGTTGACATGCGATAACTGTTTGCAAATTTGCTGGAAGGCGGCTGGTCCAAATGGTTCGCAGGAAATCTTCTGGTACGTTGGGACCTGCTAAGCCTTGAAGATGTCGCAAAAATGTGGAAGGGCGACGGTCTCCCAACTCTTCGTGCATGAGGAGCTGTTTGACCTCCTTTTCTCTGGATGCCGACAATCTTTTTATCAACTCTGATTTCAATTTTTCATACTTCCCTTTTGCAGGTGGCGATATTATTATGTCCTTGACTTCGGCTGCATATCGCTGATCTAGTTGGGCGATGACGTAATAGTACTTGGTCTCGTCGTTCTTTATCCCTGAGAGTATGAAGTTACCTTCTATTTGAGCGAACCAAACGCTGGGCTCTTCCGCCCAAAACGGTGGTAATCGCACGCCTACTCTAAAGATATCGGATGGTGTAAACGATCCTTTTCCTACGTCGATCTCATCGCCGGACGCATCGCTGCCATTTGCGGTTTCCATAGTTTTTCAATAAAATAAATCTGCCTTACTTGCTTATAAACTGGAATCCAGTATATGCCGGGGGTGTGTTCACTCTTGAGGGGTCACCAGTATAGCGGCTAGGCGCGCAAGAAGGTAAGTGTTTATGTCTGACTGTTGTGTTTATTTGTATGTGTAGTGGAATGTGTGATATACTAAATATATATGTAGGTATAGTAATATAGTAATTATATATAAATATTTTTATGATTATGTGGACACGCCACAAACTTGAACATAAAAAAAACAAAAGTAAGTCACCGAGTGGGATTCGAACCCGTAACACTCTTTCTAGCGGTCAGCATCCTTAACCGCTGAGCTAAGCGGATGGCGGCCGTCGCGATGAAATTAGCGACCATATTCTGCGTGGAAATAAAAACGAATGAAAACTCAAAAACACGCGTTTTCCCAAACATAAGACTAGATCGATTGTTTACCCCCATATACCAATTTTCAGCGAAATCGTTAGAGCCGTTTTCGAGATCACAGAAATTTATAAATATATATATATATATAAGAATTGCTCGTTTAAAGGTATAAGATTAGCGGTCTTAATATCAGTTTTTCTGCATTAATAAATCTAAAATCATGTTGGAAATGGATATGGTCAATGCAAAGTGACACTATTTTGTGACGATAAACTGTTCCGAATAATTTATTTTGACCCAGTCATCTACCCAATTGTAGGTTTCGCTTTTCGCTCAATGAGAGATACATGTTATATCGAGACTGAGTGGTGAGCTGGAGATTTATTTAAACATCTTTATCCCTATTCAGTTCGCGACATTTGTCGAAGAATCATCCAAAATCCTTTCTCATATCTCGCATACTAGTTTTAGACCCTATTACTAAGACTCCACTGTCGTCCGTCCGTCCATCTGTCACCATGTACTGTATCTCAGGAACCGTGATAGCTAGACAGTTAAAATTTTCTCCACTGTCGTCCGTCCGTCCATCTGTCACCATGTACTGTATCTCAGGAACCGTGATAGCTAGACAGTGAAATATTTCTGTTGCCGCTATAACAAATACTAAAAACAGAATAAAATTAGTGGGGCTCCCATACAACAAACGTGATTTTTTAAAGATAATAGTACGGAACCCTTCGTGCGCGAATCGACTCGCACTTAGCCGGTTATTAATCCTATCTCTACCTATCACTCCTCACATCCATCCGACATTTTCTATCTCCGCTACTTCAAAGCCGTCACTATATTAAAATCCCAAAGATACATGTCGCAGCATTAAACGGATTTACAACGGAAAATGTTCACGAACAGTTTCAACGGCAAGAAGCTCCACAATGGGTGCTTAATTTTTACGATAGACATCGATGCTAATGCTAACGTAACAGAGCATGGCTTGTAATTATTTCGCACCCGTCGCTTTTTGTGTCGGGTAATTGTTCATAGTTCTGTTAAGATAGACCCGCATTATACGTACTTACACATGTCACATAGGCAGTTAACGCTGCTAATTGATAATTTTGATCTATAAAAGTTACTAGATTTTGGGATAACTCAGCTTTATCCTTATCTATATCCTATACAATAATAAAACAGGAAAAAATGTGTCTGTACATTAAATGTATTTCCAATTTTATTTTTTAATATTTGGTGCGTTGGAGACGTAGTAATAGAAAAAGAAATTTAAAAAAAATGTATATTTGTCTGGCACACGTGATGCAGAACCATAATGGTCGTGCATTAATCACAAACTGTAAAAAATTAAAATACACAACAGCTTGTTAATAGAGTTAGCACTTACATTCGATTCGTTTAAGATGTTGTACGTAGATACTACCGTAGATACGATTTTGGGCAGTCCCGCAGAATTCCTACAAGTCTCAGCGACTCGCATGCGCCGGCTCAAACCACATGTCAAACTGCGAACACAATAGTTACGCCATTACAGCATACTTTACGCCTATTACGATGGGGACGTGAGATCGCAACGCTAGTTGTTTTAAAGGGTTCCTATTAAGTAACGGTTGATGGCTTCCATAGAACATACACGTTCGGTCGCGAACTGGCAAATTCCTGTAAAATTGTATAATTGTTGTTATGTTGGCACCTTTAAGCCATAAACCTAACTATCTTGCAAGCGTAACTTTTGAGTATTGCAACCCTTTCCGTTTTTTACTAGATCGGGGAGAAATACGGGAACTGTGTATTGCATCTTCTACTAAATTCATACCGTATCATTTATAATAGTAACTAATCCTTACTACGATAAATGCGAAAGTAACTCTGTCTTCCTATCTGTTAACTCTTCGAGCTTCAGCCACTGAACCGATTTAGATGAAATTTTGTATGGATATAGTTTGAGAGCAGAGGCCGCGAGCTCAGTCAATCATAAAGTTTAACTACTGATTTAAGTAGCAATATTTTTTTCTGTCAAATGCATAAAAAATCCATACTTTTTAAATTGCTAACATAGAATATGACTGATTTGGGGCAGATTTTTTTAAGACTATGAGGGATAATTATGGGATAATGGCGAAAATCTATGTAATATGTAATACATATTTTTCGGAGCCTTGTGAATGGAGTTAGACAATCATAGATGGAAAACCATCTTTCTTTGAAGTGTTAAAAGGCCCTACTCACTCGCGGAATGCAAGTGAAACCCCAAGAATAAGTTATCTCGAATTATGACATACCTTTATCAAAAACTGTCAACGCAATAATTGATTGTTCTGGCTTTTTACCGGCGGTAAGGTGTTTTTACTTTGTATTTACACAATTATTATTGAATGTTAATGTAAGCATTGTATTGGCATTCAACGCATCTTCATTTTAAGAAAAACTTCGCATGTCTTTGACAACACATTGTAATGCCTTCAAGTATGTGTTAATAAGTACGTAAGTAGTAAAGCTACCCTTAAATGGTGGCCTGACGGGTATTTAACCACGAATGTCAAAATTACCAACGAAGCATCCTTCAATATTTTATCTTGAAAATTAATATTTTCTACACACCGGGAACCCTTCACGTATAATAACTCCTCTGAAAAAAAATAGAAGTCTCCAGCTCGATAATATGGCTATATCTTTGACAATGTTGCATTTTATCATAATATTGAACAGAAATAATATTTTTTTAGTAGAAACGAAACTGTCTCAGACTCGTATTAAAGTCCCAACTTTTTAATCGCATTTTTAACCCGAAGACAGGTGGTGAGAAACGGCAACCGCACAGCACGTGGTTTTGGCGTGGCCCCGCATTTTCGGTCACGAAAATTTCGCGCCCAATTTTCTCCACGTCAGCAGTTTTGACGTCTCAATCGCTGGAGAAAACGAGCTGCAATCAAAAACTCCGAAAGTCACAAAAAATAGCAGTCATGCGATGATAGTTTAACACAGCAAATTTCCCCCTGAAGGAAACTGTTCCGAAGAAATTGTGGCTGGAATTGAAGGTGACGTGTTAAAAAATAAATGTCGTTGTAAATTATCTGCTTTAGACATTTATTCCCAATGGTCGAGCGTGCATTTATTCAGGTTTACCTATACATTTTTAATTCTTTCATTCTTACATACTGTGTATAATCTAAAATCACAAACTGAATGTTTGACCAATATGGAGCGAAGTATGCTTGGAGTCAAATTAATTGCTCGAGTGCAAAGCACCACTCTTACTGGGCCGACCACGTCACCTGAAGACAGACTCCTACCGATGCCCAATGTGAAACAGAGACCTGGCCGACCCATGACCAGATAGTGCAACGAACTAATAAATACAACTGAATGAAGAGCAATCTAAATCCAATATCCAACCGAAATTGAGAAGAGATAACGTGGCCTTTGCCAAATATTGGAACAAAAATAGAAAATACACAAACAATAATGCAGATTTTTCCAGTTAGTCCACATTGTGCAACCTGTTCCATAAGAAGCAAGTAGAACAAAACTAGCCGCATTAAATAACCTAATTCGATAAATTTTTGCTATCGAGTAAATACTGTGTTTCCGCAGCCACGCCATTGGTGTCAGAATGCGGATAGCTTGCAGGTTTTATTGTTTGCATTTCTTTTGTTAAGTTGATTTTTATAGCTAGTGCTTTGGATATGGTAAAGTAAAACGATTTTAGTTTCATTAAATGTTCTAACCTGATCGCTGTCTAAATAATGAATACCTTTGAGATTTTAAAACAAATCGAGCTACATACTAAAAGTAATTTATGTAATCTATGCTGCTGGTGTGGTCAGAGACCGATATAGAAATGCTGAGTCGCAAACGAATAGGGCGATTATTCATAAAATATGACACTTTGTATTTACCTGTACACTAATCAATTTCTCTAATATCTTTAGACTGATATTCCAAAATGTCTTGTCCAGTCCTGGATACATCATGAAGATGATCTGATTTAACTTGAGTTCGTATATACCTCTGTTATTGATTTCTTTTTCGTCTAGTTTGTGAATGGATAAACTGATTGCAATGGTAAGTCCAAAAAGAAAAGAGCAAAAAGAATCTGCCTCTCTCATCTCAGCGTATTCCCTGTTGCATTCTCAGTTGTAATGCTGCGAAGCCCGGGGTTCGCTTTTCGGCTTCTTCTTCTCCACTTCGCACAGTCTTGAGCATCCTTGGCAAAAGGCAAAGATAATAAAACCACAAAAAGAGTAAAGGCAATGCATATTTTAAGAAAAATAAATAGTGACGTTACGCGACTCACCTTTCCCTATCTAACAAATCGAGAATTTGTTTTCACCACCGATCATTAGTGTTGGGAAAAACGCGGCAGCGGACGCATCAATTCCGATTCTCGCCGAGAGTTGACGCGTCGCCGCCCCTAGACATGTCTTTAAATTCCCTCCTCCCTGGTCTATATAGGGTCGGCAGATTTTAAAAAAAGATTTTGTGATTAATAATGGTAAATACTAAGTTTATAACAAACCCTTTTAAGAAGTTTTGCTTCTAGTAACCCTAACGCGCCCGTTTACCGATTATGCGAAGACGCCTGAACCGATTTGGAAAATTATTTTGTGTTTGAAAGAGTATACTTGCGAGGTGGTCCCACAGAAATGGTATCAAAATCGGTTGTGTTGTGTAGTTTGAGGAAAAATTACTCCTTAGGTAATAAGCAAATAATTTTTATTTATCAATTTTGAGATACAATGACAAATCCGCAACATGATTCGTCAAAAATGTAAACATAAAAATATCCGCAACATGCTTCGTCAAAAAAGGTAATTATAATTCCGAATTTGAATTTTTTACGCAGTCTTGGGTTGAATAAAACGTACCAAAGGTATTTCTTTTATTATAGCTAAGTTGGTTTAAAAATTGTAACACTTATAAGTCTCCTCTTGTCAAAACGGAAGCTATACTTGTTTTTGGTTTGTGTGTCTGTAAATGTTGTTTCAACACGACTTATCAACCTCGAACTTTATTTTCTCAGGTCTTAAAGGTTTTGCTTCTGATAACCCTACAGCGCCCTCCCTCCGCTCCCCGTTTTTTCCCTTTCCGCGTAGCTGCCAACCCTTTTTCCAAATTGAATTAGGACGCGGTTGTACCGTGTCGGTGTCACTTGAATTAACTTTGGTATCGTTAATCGGGATTGTGAATTATCTGATTTGGGCCTTTGATACTCTTGTTCTGTAACAGTGAGTGGTTTTCACAGTTGTTTAAAAAAGTATATTTTTTATATTTCGATGTATACCTAAATTAAGAACAGGGCTTATGCGCATAACGTCTCTTTCGCAAAATGTCCCCTTGTCATAAAACGTCTCTTTCTCATAATGCCTCTTTCGCAGAAGGTCTTTTTCGCACAATGTCTCTTTCGCAAAATGTCGCGACAGTGACTTAGAATAAAATTTCAATTTTTAAAAGCAAAATCATTTATTAAATTTATATAGTTAATAAACAAACTGTAAGTAACATGACAGTATTGATTTTTATAAATCAATATTTTGACCAAATTTTGAAAACTTTTGATACCTATCGTGACCTCTTTTAAAGTCGTCTAAAGGCAACATACTCGAATATAGCTCCTTTTTCTTCATGTCGATACAGCAACAATGCGAATACGAAATCAAGTACAAACAAACCTACAAAACGATATTGATTTTTTTTATTTGACTAGAATTGATAATTTAGTTTTCTATTTACGGCAGCTAATTTGAATGTAAATGCTGTGTGTTCATGAACATGAAACATAATCTTCGCTCTTTTGCATTATTTCAACCACATGCCTATGTAGCTACCAATGTTGGACACAAGCCTTGCCCCAAGAATTTTCAAAATTACCAAACACCGATCAAAGGCGGTCTGCATCCAGCTTCCAACATCAAAATCAGTTAGTTGAATTCGAACTGTTGTACATTTAGCATTGAACGGCAATACACATTCAAATCTCCCCAAGATTTAGGCGTCCATTACCCGCGGCATGTCCAATCACTCCGATGCCGCTGCGTATTCCGCAATAGTAAATCGCATACACTCATACTCTCAATCTTAACGTCAATTAGCCTAATTTGCATCGTATGGTAAAACTGTTTATACCATCTTGAGTAGTTTGACTTTATCAGCTTGAAAATAAGGGTTATTATTGATAATCCTTAGTAAATACCTTGTCGCCATGACATGGTTGTTAATAGATAAGTAACGTGTGCCTATTATTTGTATTCCGTATTAGTAAGCTCATTCCAGATAAATTTATGACAAACTATGTTTTCCATGGTTGATCTAAATTAGAAAAAAACTATTTGAATTTAAGTTGATTTGAAGTCGGTTTTTGGTAAAAACGGCTAGCACCTAGGCAAAAAATAGTGCCAAAGAATACAAACTATTACTATTCCGTTACTCGGTCAATTCATGTCTTCTAACCAGTTACAATCGTCTTCTTTTTTAAACTTGGATAGAGGTACGCTAGTTTCAGCAAAAAGACTCACTTTATTAACTTTATAATTAGAAAAGAAAGATCTAATAACAGCAAATAAGCGGGTCTGTTAATGATAATTAGGCTTACTTGTTGCTGATGTTGAGGAACGCCAGCGTTTGTTTGTACATATTTAAAAAAAAAACACTATTAATAGTCACGTGAGCTATGTCAGTTTCAGCAAAAAGACACATTTTACTAACTTCATAATTAGAAAAAAATTTAAAGATCTAATAAGAACGCCAGCGTTCGTTTGTACAGATTTAAAAAAACACTATCAAAAGGGCACGTTTTACGAAGCATGCTTAGTGTTTTGTCTATTTTGACGTCGCTCAGTGCGCTTCGCGTTAATGTCCCAGCTAGGGTTGTCGCCGATGTCGTAAGTATATTTACGGCGCTCGATTATTGCCGACGTTCGGTTGATTTGCATAGAAATGTATGCGGTGGTGGTAGCACCACTGATCATACCCTTCGCTTCCGCGCTCCGTCGCTGGGGAGCTCCGACTGGAGAACTCCATCGATTAAACGTGACGCTATGAATTAATGGCCGACCCCGTTTGGATTTCGATACGCAATTCGAGGGATTGTTGAATATTTTATGATTGTGTAAGATGAGAAGCTATCATGGCCGGATTTAATTGAGGCCCTGATACTGCTTTAATTGGGTTCATCATTTGCGTTGTCTTCTGAGATATTCCTTTACATTGATGTACTTGTGTAAACTAGGCAGAGCCAAGCCCCAACACGAGATAAAACAAACAGTCTGGGGGGTTACTCCATAAATACGTTAGTCGTACGATAGTGACGTCTTATTTCTATGTCAAACCAAATTAGACTTTATCATCACACATTAGTGCTCAACGTTGCTCGACACTGAAACGCGGATACGTAGTAAAGTCGGTCTTGCGTACCGCTTTTTAAGTAACCCACCTGCACTCCTTATAAAATTTGAATTTCAGTTCCTCAATTTAAATCACGAAAATACTTCTAACTAAATAAAAAGAAAATCTTAAATCAATGTAAAACATTTTAACGAACTTAGAACCTTACTATTGGCACTAAAGGTAAATGACTACTTGCTTAGGTACGTGCGTAAAGCTACGTCAAGTCAATATTATAACGTTGTTTCCCGTTTTAGGCATAATCCCTAATTCACATTTTTATTCCCACATTTCACGATCAGAATAGTTCGTGTGAACACCGCGCCGTCGACGGAAGTCGCAGCGACAATAAAGGGGTACGCAAATTATGTGAATATTTAACAGCCATTTGCTTAACCCGGAGTATAAAAATTAAAGGCCCGATTCGATCACAACTCGATACTCGGCGTATATCAGCCGGCTTCCGGTATAAATAACCGAGCGATCCGAGTTAACGATATTTATCGATAGTTAAACGTAATCTTTGATTGCTATCGATGAGATGCTGTTGACAGTCTGAAAATAAAGGAAATTTTAATTAGGTAATCATTTATTTATACATGCTGACTTTTTTTACGTCCTTTATAGTGCTTAAACTCTCCATCATGTACATCTAAATCTGCAATCAATCAATCATTCATTTATTTGTCAAAAATAGGTACAATGATGATACAGATAATATGTTACAATATAATCCACTCTTCTCAAATCAGTTCTAAGTACAAATAACCGAGCGATCCGAGTTAACGATATTTATCGATAGTTAAACGTAATCTTTGATTGCTATCGATGAGATGCTGTTGACAGTCTGAAAATAAAGGAAATTTTAATTAGGTAATCATTTATTTATACATGCTGACTTTTTTTACGTCCTTTATAGTGCTTAAACTCTCCATCATGTACATCTAAATCTGCAATCAATCAATCATTCATTTATTTGTCAAAAATAGGTACAATGATGATACAGATAATATGTTACAATATAATCCACTCTTCTCAAATCAGTTCTAAGTACAAATAACCGAGCGATCCGAGTTAACGATATTTATCGATAGTTAAACGTAATCTTTGATTGCTATCGATGAGATGCTGTTGACAGTCTGAAAATAAAGGAAATTTTAATTAGGTAATCATTTATTTATACATGCTGACTTTTTTTACGTCCTTTATAGTGCTTAAACTCTCCATCATGTACATCTAAATCTGCAATCAATCAATCATTCATTTATTTGTCAAAAATAGGTACAATGATGATACAGATAATATGTTACAATATAATCCACTCTTCTCAAATCAGTTCTAAGTACAAATGCTTAAAATGCGTAAAAATGATTTAAATTTTGCAGATTTCTTTTGTCAAATTCATAAAAAGTTTTCACACCTTAAATTGGCAGCATACATTACTACATGAGTGATTTAGGATGGTAGATTTTTTACAAATAAGACATGTAATCTTTTAATTCTATTACTGGAAATAAAAGTACATGTCTAACAAAAATAATACAAAATTTCAAGACGAATTTTCAGACGACTAACTTTTGTCATAAGTATAAAACCATAACTTTTTAAATTTCCGTTGACACTAGCGCCACATTCGCGTGTCAATAAGCTGATAATTTGATGAATAAAATTCGTTTTGAACCGTCGCCTGTCATAAAATATAAACCTCGAGTATAAACGAGAACGTGTCGCGTGTCCGCAAACTTCTATAAGTTTCTACTTATAATAGATTTGGTGCTAAATATCCAGTTCGCAAAACGTCTGATTCTCATTTTACGAGTTTTTTTAAGTAGCATAAAATCTTATCTAAAATGTCGTAACGAATTCTACTTTTTAATCATAACATAGTTAATGTTGGTGAAGGGTTTTGCAAACATCATCATCTTATTTATAATGTATCTTTTATCTCCTGTAGGAATTAGAATTTATCTTAATTCTACTTTTATCATAATTAATGTTGGTAAGGGCACATATTAGTTTGCAAACATCATGATCTTATTTTTTTATTTATATTATAATATACTTATCTCCTTTAGGAATTAGAATCAAACTTAAACAAAATTAACTTTTTTGGGAATTTAATTTGTACTGTAAATTGTATTTACATTTTACGAATCTAGCATTATGCGACTGGGCTCTAAAATCCGCCGTCATACCTTTTTAATTTTTCAAGGTTTTGTTTGAATGATGTGTTGCAACTTGTAAGCTCGTGGAATGCTTAGTGCAATTTATTGTAGACAGCAATTTTAAAGTAATTTTATAACTTAATTTATTCATATTTTGTAAGAGTTGGCTTCAGGGAAGTTTAGTGTTCTTTGTCAGTCACATTTCACGCGACAACGTCTAAAAACTTAAACGTTAGGTGCTACGAGTAAAAAGTAAAAGTCACCTATACTACTATGTTTCCATAGTAGTACGACACACAACAAAAGCTTATCTTTTTATGACTGCGAAGGCAAGGCTCTATTTTAGGGCACATTAAGTGAGATAGAGTAAAAAGTACGCGACTTTAGTTTATTCTTGCCATAACTATAGGTTTCAAGCACCGCCGACCTTTTGAAAATAAATAAATAATGTATCTGCTCTCGTTCATAGCGTAGTTCCTGAAGGTAGTAAGTATGTAAAGTTTATCTTAATTGTGTTTCGAAACATCTATAATATATATATAAAAGAAGAAACTGATTGGCTGACACAGATAGATAGTGACTGTGATCAGATCAACACACAGCTGAAACCGCAGGATCTAGAGACTCCAGATTTGGCACTAAGGTTCCTTATGAGGTCTAGAGATGCTCTATTTTTTTTTTAAACTCACCCTTTATGAAATTGAGACGGACGTCCAGAGTTTGTATGAAGGAACCGATTAATTAGACCATTTTATTCGAAGCTTCGCAAGAGTACTTCAGGATTTTACAAAATTCAAAACTTAGAGGGATGAAATGAGGTGACGTAGTACCTAGGCCACGCTGAAGCGTTCCGTCGCGCTTTCTCGCTCTAGTAAATGACGGTAGAGGGAGAGGGACTATAGTAACTAATATAATATAGATTATTTTATTTTGTAAGTATTCAAATATTTTAACATTTTTCATATGTTATTACTAAGTTAATAACGTAAAAAAACCAATCAAAAATCCTATCCTATTAAAACCATTTTCGACATCTATGCGGACGAAGTCGCGGGCTAAAGCTAGTTAGGTATAAGTTCAGGATGTCCTTTTTCCCTTATTTTCTGCCTCCGTCAAACAAATGGCCTGACACGGGCACGTGCAGTCTGACTGACATTGCAGGCGATTATTCTTCGTTGCGGCTTTAAAATTGAAAGAAACTTCGTGTCATCTAGCGAGTAATGGATATAGCGATTGTCGAAAACAAACGCTAAATCCATTACTTTGCCTTTCGTCCTCTGTTGGAAATGCTAAGTTAATCGTCATTACTCATACTGTTAACTGCTCACGGTTATGTTTATATTTTTATTTCATATGAATCATATTCTTTATACTTATAAATAATGTTCAGAAATAAACATTTTACAAAATACTTCAGTCAGTATGCCACTAATCCAAAATGCCACTCCGAATTGTGTCCGGCTCAAAGGTGCCCATTATACTGGCTGCGTTCCCTCTTTGGATAGATATCCTTTGATTGTTTTTTGACTGTTATTTTATTATCATTATAATATAGTGATCTAGTATAGCCTGTAGTTCGATTTATTATGGGTATGTCCCTTCCACGTTGTTCATATACTTAATCAAAGTTCAACCGACAGTTACTATTACTACTATCCTTTATTTGGTGTCGTTTTCATTCAATAAATACTAAGAAATATTTTTTCGAAGAGCAGCGACTATTAATAAAAGCATGACTCATCTTTTTAATTCTTGTTAAATAAAAATATATGAAGGACCACACCAAGTCCACCTGTGCCGCCACCATGTAATTTCCGGCAGAGTAGAATAGGACCACTCCAAGCCCTCCAGTGGATGTCGTAGAAGGCGACTTAGGAAATGCAAGCTAAACAAAGCTATAATCATCAATGAGACCTCTCAAACAGCGTGGAGTGGAGAGTGTAGTCCGAATCCTCTGACTGCTCTGGCCAAGTATGGCTCTGGTAATACAGAGGGGGTCGTGGTCCTGCAGTGGAGACAAAAAGACCTGATAATGATAATAATGATTACATATTAATACAATATAACCTAAAACTTCTGTAATTACTTAGAATCAAAGACAAAAATTGCAATGTTTATTTTTAATACTTATTTATTTTTCTGAAGCTAAGGACATAAAAATGTTTATCTATATTCATCCAGGTTGACGACGATATTTGTTGTTTGAAAACTAAATTCTTTTTTTTTTTAGCTGGATTGCCTAAAACATTTGGTTCTAGATAACATTCGAGTTCAGTTTACAAATTGTTTTTAATCCCTAAAGATTTTCTTATTCACTTTGCAGTTCCAAGAGAATAAGCATTACCTTTAGCTCCTAATGTTTTGGGTTGAAAACATCGTTTTTCGAATAGATGAGACGAAAAATATTTATTTTTGAACAAAAATTTACATCGCTGTTGTGAGTTATTTTCATGTATTTTAGTTTTGAAAAATTATCTAGTTTTTAATACAGGACATATCCTGTATTTTTTGTGCCATAAAAGGTATTGTAATTTATTATTTAATTCCTAATTTCATCGTTTCTTGATCTATCTAATAGAGTTTAAATTCAAAATAGGTGCCTATGCGTATACTTACTATAATACGTATATTACGTAATTATTTTCTAAGGATTACATACAATGCAAACTACATCGCAAAGTCGAATTTCGCAACTCAATATGGGCAATATTTGAAGCCAAAGGACAAATAAATCTTCGTAGCATTTAGGTATACGTTAATGACTTAATAACCCTGTGATTTATCACCATTAAACCTAAGCCGCCATTTTTAAATATCACTGCAATAAAACGAAATAAGATCACTTTAATTTTATAACAGGGGCAATGTCACGATGACGCCAGTCTACTCACTTAGAAGTTCTTTTTAGTAGTAGTGTTACTTATAATGAATCATTTAGACCTTCCAGTTATATTTATTTTTACACCGGTTTATATAAATTTTAGGTGCTCCTCCGTTCTTCGGAAGTCAGATAAGCCGTTGGACCCAGCTGTCATCATTGTAGTCGTCAAACTACGTCAGATGCCTTGGCAGCTTGAAAAATCTGACAACAGCGTTGGCCACTTGCACACACGAAAAACAAACATACAAGTGTCCTTCAAAACTACGCAGATATAGGCTTCCAAATTTCATCTTATCTTTAAAAAACATTGTAATCAATTCACGAGTATTTATTAACCCCCGACGAAAAAGAGTGTTATAAGTTTGACGTGCCTGTGTAACTGTGTCTGTCTGACATCGTAGCGCCTAAACCAATGGGCTGATTTTGATATTTTTGTTGTTTTAAAGCTGTCTTAATCGCGATGGATTTTTATTCAAATGAGTTAACGGGTTACTCATGTATGTAGTCAGCTACTGGCTGACATGTTTCGAATTCATCCGAAGGTCTTCATCAGGGCGAATGTAACTAAAGGCCCGTACACCGCACCGGCTCGCGACACAAGATGGTTCTTAGCTATGTTTGATGGAAATGGTTTCAGTGGTTTGAAAATTATAGGGGTAAACGCTTGAAAATCAGTCTTTTTTTTAGTTTTGTTAATTTATTATATACATTGAAGACGGCTTAAGACTTTCCCCACAATATTGTACCTTAATCCTACTAGTTTTCCTTTTTTCATGGAACTCGTTTAAAACTCATTAAAATTATGTTTGAAAGCGCGTGTCGTGCGCACCCTATCACAAGCGCCTGTTTGTCTTTTTTAAGGCGTTTTTTCTCCAAATACATTCGGAATGGTAATTTTACAGTTTTGAGCACGTCAATCTATTAATATGATGGGCTTTGCCATTACTCGTTTCGTGACTTCACAAACGTAACGATCACGAATTAGTATTGTCTTTGCTTTTTAAATTTGGGCGATCGTTAAGCTTGCTCGCTTTTATTGTCATCCTTTGGGCGATTTATTTGGGTAACGGTTTGTTTTGTGGCGCAGTTACGGGGTTATTAGTTACAGCGGTCCCTTCGTAAAGAAAACTCATTTTATTTTCTTCACTATTTTACTTTTTGTGACACATTGGATTCACGCACATCTACGAGAAAGATAGATCCTGGCATATACATATACATATATTTTATGATCACTAAACAATATTTTTTGACTGTTATTTTATTGTTATTGTGGTTAAATTTATTACGTACATGTCATTTTTACGTTGTATACTCTAAATTTAAAACATTATTCTGTGCACAGACCTAGAATGGGGGTGACAACAGGGTCCGAAAGTATCATTGTAATTAGTCCGTCTTTTAGATTATCCAAAAATAATGGACGCGTATTTTTCAGTTTACCAAAAAAGTAAAAATTCTAAAAAAAATTGTCAAAGTTCGGGCGACGTCGCCGCTAAGTAAAAATCGTACCCAGCCGTAACGTATTTTTCATTCGTCATTTTTTACTGTATTACGTTTTTTAAATAGAAGAATGTTACTTGCTTGATGATAATAATGAAAATAGGTTTTTATTTTGTATTTATTTTATTAGACATAAAAATTACAGATATTTTATTAAATATTCCTAAAACTACAATTTCAGTAAGAGGTACTTACCTATATATTTTTATGAAAGTATGAACATAGGTATCATTATTTTATTTTTGACGACTATACAAAGCTTTAGAAAAAAATAACATACAAAATTCATAGCCTCTTTCCGCATACTATGTGTATTATTTATTTTATTACTCTTCAATCGGAACTGAAGAATAATGTGTTTTACGTTACGGTTGTTTCCATATCCACATCGTCCTCCTAGCGCCATCTCGCGTCGAATAGCGGAACTCATTCATTTAAATTTCGATAAATTTTATGTAAATAAGCGTCATGATTGAGATCGTACATATTGATGAATGTTGGACTGTTGCTGAATAATATGTTTAAGTATAATTTTTTTTAAAGAAAAAAGTCAATTTTTTTTATTCAATGTAGAATAAATTTATCTCTTATTAAAGGTCATTTTTTTAAATATTGTTTTGGTGCAAAAGCTAAAAATTACTAGCGTTTCGGAACGACCACTGCTGGGAAGATTACGCTGAAAGAAACCCAGTTCAGTATTGGTCCCCACCCAGCCTGATGGGCTATGTTACAATTACAATACAGATTTATTTTATTTTCTTTTACACTTTATGTACCTATTTTTTCGAAGAGATGGATACAGACATAAAAGACTCTTCATTTACATGATAAGTCAAATGAGCCAGCAGGAGAGATTTTAAAATAAGACCGTCTCCTCTCCTCAGGCTGTCTTTTTATCTCCATACAGGATAACTTTTTACAAAAGCCAAATTTTTGGAGCAACTTCTGTCCATGATACTGAACTACTTTCCATAAAAACAATTAACGAAAAACTAAAAAAAATGCGGCTGCCGATACAAATCAGCGCTTGCATAGTAAGCCGAATGGATTTTGTATTTTCATCAATTTTCAATGACTTTTTTTACTGAAGTACTTCAGTATCATCGGGTGAACTTGCTCCGAAAATTTGGCTGGTGGGTAAGAAGTTACAATATAAACTACAGTCGTGAGGCATTCATACTTATTAGAAGCAGTTAGGTATGTACTTAAGTTTAGTAGTCTACTACTAAACTTAAAAAATAACCGTGTAAATTCTACGAGTATATAATATTTTAACTAACTAAAACTATTTTAAACGTTAATTTAGTCCATGATAGTGAACAACTTTTCGCAAGAAACATATATATCGTAATAATAATTTATTTTCCGTATATACGATCAGCTACTCGGTCAACTTGTATGGGAGGTCAAAAATTAGTTTTCATATTTCGCTATATTTTTCTTGGGGAAAATTGATCATTATTTTGTTAAAGTACCTGTTTCAGTCAGATATTGTATAACGATGACATCAATAAATACAATGCCTATTTAGGTATAAATCATTTTTCCTGGTCCATCTAAACGTAGTTACTATCTTATTTATTTGGCGACACATTTAGAGGTATACAAGTGTGTATGCAACTAATTTATATAAACTGGGAGAAAATGCTTTAGCATTAAGTCCACCATTTGTTAAAAGTATATTTGTACTTACTTTGGAACAATAAAGTTTGATAAAATAAAATTTTAAAAAAATCGTGTTACTATTACATTTTTAAACCAAAAAAACAACCTACTTAAATTTCTTCAAGAGTTTTTTCCATATCTCCAAAGTTCTTCATCATCTTCTTATATTTAAGAGCTGGGCTCTTGTCGGTGGAGTGCTTTCCATGTCTCTCTTCCTTCCGCTAAGTTCTTAATCTCTTTATATGTTTCACGTTTAATTTTTCTTTTATTTGGTCTATAAATTTTCTTCTGGGTTTTCCTACTCCTCTCTTTCCTTCTATTTTTCCTTCCATTATTGTTTTAAAGAACGCATCGTGGCGTAGTAGATGACCGAACATTTTCCCTCTTCTATTTTCTATAATTTGTATTATTTGTCTTTTCTCTCTCACATCCTCTAGTACCTTTTCATTTGTAATTTTTTCCGTCCAACTTATTTATTTCATTCTCCTCCAGCACCACATTTCAAATGCTTCTAATCTATCTCTATCTTCATCATGTCTTCACTAAATTAATATGAGACCAACTTGGGAGTAAAGGCTTTCAAATAAGAAAAGAATCATCAAAATTGGTCCACGGTTGACGAAGATATCGCGTAACATACATACAAAAAAATAAAGTCGAAGTGATAACATCTTCCTTTTGTGAAGTCGGTTAAAAATACATCATTACAAGTTTGGTAAGCAGACATTTTTATCAAATTTCCAACATGTAGCGCCATCTACAATTTATAGTTCGCAATACAGCGACGAGTCGTCCCTTTTTGCTTTCCCTTCCCAAGTGCCCTCTGTCTGAGGGTGTCCGCACTATTTATTTATTGCTTTCAAAGAAGTACCTAGATACCTTGCTTGCTGGCCTGCAAACACTTTTTACATGAACGCTCGTGATTTTTGTATAAATGAATGTTCCTTTATATTAGAATAGGTGAATTTGCACAAACTTTTTACGACTACCCTAAAAAGGAGTAATATTTTTTGAGAGAAAGTTCATGAATACTTGTATGTATAGGATTTCGTAAGTATCCTACGCCATCCCGAATATGTTATTTGGTTTTAATTGAAGAGTAGTAGTCGTATAAGTTTAATTGTATCTACAAGTCTACACACGTAATATATATTTTTCCTACTCCTTTTTTTCGTTTTATAGTGTGTTGTCTTTTCTATCCAAATGACTTTGCTACCAAATGTTAAGTAACTCTATCTTCAGTTACTTATTTAATAAGTACTTTTTTAAAAGTCTTTTCAATGTTGTGTTGTATCTTGTTAATAAAAGCAGCTAGATTTGTGGTAACTCTGCCTTCAATTATTTCTATCATCATCATCATCATCATCGTTTCAGCTGCATAACGTCCACTGCTGGACATATTATTATATTATTTCTTTGATATTTTGTAAATCTTTGGTTGTTAACAAATTCGCATCGTGACTGACAGACTTGTTACAATATTTTTTATGTAATCCCAACACCCGTTTAGCCTAATAATAATCCTTACAATATTATTCTAAGCTTTGCCCAAGAGCATTGTAAAGCAATCGACGGCCGCCTTTAGCCCCAAATTCATAATGCATCCGTCAATATCCCCAAGCACCCTACTTCAAAGAAAAAATAGCTTTGTTAGCTCGCAGTTGGCAATTTGGCATATCAATAGCGCCATGTAGTATTAATTACAACGCTACGGCTACCCTGCGCTTAACACTGCTTTTAACTACGCACACCCCTAATAAAACACCTCTTAACAAACCATTACAGACCTTAAAAACACCGCTGAAAGTTCATATTTCCGTGATAATCATTTCGAAATTAACATATCAAAGAGATGTCTAAGCAAAGCATGCTCCTGAATTTTGAACTGTGAATATTCTGTAATAAGGTTGAATTTTTATCGTGCACGTCGAATCGCCAGGGGTGTGAATTAAGATATCGCAGCGCGGAACTTACACAAAGGGGATGTCACACTACGCGCTTAGTGTCAACCTCATGTGCCTTTGATGTTGTATGTAAAATGTGAACTGAGTATTTATTTGGGATGACAAATGGCGGACCGTTTTAGACCCTGTCACATACACAATGGTTTAAGCTTTTGAAAGATTTAAGTCCTCTGGTCTTTATATGATGGAAGGGGTGAATTCATTAATTCTACAAAATCACTATAATTTTCTATAACTATTTATTCACTATACGTATTGATTAATTTGCCTAACAGAACGGAAACCAGCTCTCAAATTTTTTTTAATCTTAATAATAAATAAGGCTACATACATACTAAGGTTGACAGTTTTTAACCCATCAAAATAAGTTTCTTAGCATAGTTTAGTATTTAAGCGTAAAAAAGAAACGGTTAGAAGTGCATACGAAGTTTTTCCCCCGTTTTCCTCCAGAAAATCTAAGTTCCTGCAGAACTGCTGTTGATGGATGAACTCCCACTTTCCTCTACTTAAGTATGCGTTTTCAGCTCGTGTAAGTCATATGTTCAACGGATGCCAATGAGCTACACTAGGTAATGAAAGCTTGCTCTTGATTCATAGAGTGTCAAGTGTGATGAACGTCTGAAACCCGCGACACTTACAGCAAACAGCGTAAAAAGAATGATCGTCTGTTTACAAGATTGACTGTAGTTGTGGACGCTCGTATGTTGGACAGACCAAGAGGTCCATCTCTCAACGGGTCAAAGAGCACATAATGGCAGGCAAAAACAGGGATATTGACAAGTCGGCTATCGCGGAGCATCTTTCACAACCTGCAGTCAGTCACTGGATTGAGCTACATCAACCCAAAATACTTGCAACTGAACGCCATTACATACCACGCTTAGTTAGAGAGGCGATTGAAATTAAGAAGCATCCCAATTTTAATCGAGAAGATGGCTTCTAGTTATCGGACACGTGGAATCCAGTGATTGAGCTTTGTAAAAAGAGTGTGAATAACTAAAAACAATTCCCGAACGGACACCGTCAGTGTGGTGTGTAAGGACTTGTACAACAAACGACGAAGAAAGAGGGTAGACCGATATGGTTACCCTTGACAGCTGAACATCCATCGCAGATCCTCAGTCGGCCAGCGACCATGATGGCAGAAGGGCCGCCGAAGTATCTGACAAAAAACGATATAAATCGCGGTAAGTCCCGTAATACTAATAACAGTAATTGTGACCGTGAAACTCTAAAATCATATAAACAGCCTAAACTCTCGTAGCTCCATATCCAATCAAAAAATTGTTAATCAGACGAATCTGTAAAAAGCCATGAGTTGTCGTGCATTGATGCAATAAAGATAACATCGACTAGAGTTAAGAATCTCCTCTGCTCTGTATTTTTCGCAGTAGTTCTTGGAAAATTTCTGACAGTGATAATAATAAAAAAGTGATCGTCAACACCATTATAAACCACAAGAAAACAAAATATTAGGTTTACTTGGATGATATTTTTAACAACAGCTATTTTTTACCATGTTTGGTAAAAAAATCCCTTATAATAAATTGAACCACGGGCTTAGACTATTATGGTATAATAAAATTAAAATAACAGTAGTTTTTTTAATATTCGGCATTTTAATTTACAGGTATATTAAATCACAATTCGGTTTCAGATCCAATATGTCAACAGAGGACGCCATTACTGCTTTGGCCTCTTATTATAGTAGAGCAAGTTGATGAAGGAAAGAAGTGTCTTACAGTCTTTTTGGATCTTAAAAAAGCTTTTGACACCGTCTCTGTGCCAATCCTTGTGAAGAGGCTTGAATACCTATAGGAATTAGAGGAGTCGTTTTAGATTTGTTCAAAGACTACCTTAGTGAACGCAAACAACGGGTTAAGGTAGGGGTTACTGTTAGTGAGGAAGCCAATATTGATTTTGGAATTCCACAAGGTACGGTCTTAGGTCCAACACTATTCCTCATTTACATAAACGACCTGTGTGATATGCAAATCACAAACGGAAAAGTTTTTTCTTACGCAGATGATACTGCTCTGGTCTTTTCTGGGGATACTTGGAATAATGTACGTCAATCTGTGGAAACAGGTCTCTCCGAAGTATCAAATTGGCTAAACAGTAATTTGCTCACTTTGAACAAAAGTAAGACAAATTATATGTGCTTCACTAAGTATGTGACCACTCAGCCACCTGATGATTTTGAAATAAAGATACACAGTTGCAACAATATCTCAAATACTCGTTGTAACTGCACGGTCATCACAAAGGTAACGACTTTGAAATATCTTGGCGTCATGTTGGATCAACGCTTATCTTGGAATTCTCACTTGGAATTGCTCATGAGCCGTGTTAGAAAGTTAATGTGGGCTTTTAAGACTTTGAGACATATTGCCGACAAAATACTTTTAAAACAAATCTACCTTTCCTTAGTACAGTCAATGCTTGGTTACTGTATTCCGGTTTGGGGAGGTGCCACCAAAACAAAATACTTAGAATTAGAAAGAGCACAAAGAGCTTTGCTAAAGGTGATTCACTTCAAATCTTATCTCTTTCCAACAGATATGCTGTATTCTTTAAGCGACGTTTTGACTGTTAGGAAACTGTTTGTCTTAAATACTGTACTGAAAGTGCATAAAACCCTGGTTTTCGACCCTCTTCTCCTTAATAGACGTCGGTATCACGAAGTAGCTCCAGAGAGAATAATTAAAAAAATATCCTATGCAGAAAGACAATATATATATTTATCCTCATATTTATACAATCTTATAAATAAAAAAATAAATATATACCCTCTAACTCGTCGCAAATGTAAAATACAATTATGTAAATGGCTAAAATCTCTAACTTATGAACAAACTGAAGCACTTCTATGTAAAACTTCGTAAGTACAAATTAAAAAATAAAATAAAAATAATAATAAAAAGTATATAAATAAGTAAAACAATATGTATATGTAATATATCGATAATAGTATTTATATGTCAATGTATATATACAAGAATAATCAGAAGATCATAGTTTCACATATTCACACTAGTGTTATATAACTTAAAAGGAAGGCCCAACCTAACTCCTAAAATTGTAATCCTTATAGCAATAAAGAACTTTATTATTTATTATTATTATTAGCTGCACTCTCCCATAAAAGAATCCCGTAACACATCAGACTATAAAGTAACTAACTAGTCTAGCAGTTGCCACTCGATTGTCGGAGTCTCTAGCGTAAGCCGCACATAAATATTGTTTTATTTTAGAAGTATTCAAAAATTTTAACATACGTTATAACATAACTTATAACAAAATTAATAAATAAAATATCCTATTAGAACCATTTTCGACTTCTTCGCGGACGAAGTAGCGGGTTAAAGCTGTAAAAAATACAGCTTCATACGTTTTATACTTTTAAATCTGAATTCTTTTAAGTCACAAAAATTTCAATACAACATAGAAGAGCTCCTCTTTTGATGTTGGTAAATATTACTTATTCCTTACTAAAAGTATTTACTCCAGAACACGTCCACGGCACATAACAAAGTTCCGTTTTAAGCCCTGACCACTTACGGACCCTTACAGTCTGAGTGTGAGTGACGTGGAGGGCACGGGACGAATCAATTTCCTGTCCTCTTTTACTTGGGTATACTTGGACCCACATCACTTGTAACATTGCACTTAAAAAGCGACTCTATTTCGGAGATATTAGGCCTGTAGGTATTCAAACTGGTACTCTTGATCATTGGCTTACCATACCGTTTGTAAACAAAGAAGGGCACAATAGAGCTATGACTAATATTACGTAGTAGAAAGCAATTTAATTAATTGGAAAATGACAAATGCTCCGGATAAGTGATTACTTTCACTCTTTAGAGTATCCTTTAGGATACTACAATAAGAGTTATTTATATCGTATATTTACGTCGCCTATTGTAATTCGTAACAAACCTATCTATGTATGTTTTGAAAATTGTTAATAGATCTATCTACGAAGAACAAATTAAATTACCCATAGTTACAATACCCAACTTAGGTGGACATGTGTATGTGTATCTTTGGTCAACATTGCCTAACCTCCATTGTTTTTTTCTGTATTTCAAAAAAGTATGTGCAAGTCACCAATTGGCTATTGGAGTAGAATAATCTACCAGTGTTATTGAATAATTACTCAAATTTGGTAGCACTCGCATCAAGTCACGTTCAAAAAAAGGAAGAAAAATCTACTAAAACTCGAAACTGGTAAATTGTGTAGGTAGCCTTTCACAAGCCTAAGGCATATTTAATCACACCAATGCTTGAAAATTTTAAAAAAGATAAGATTAACAATAATCGGCCAAGTGCGTGTCGTTCCGTATTTACGGATGCCCACTTTGAGTTCAAGCTACTAAAGACGTCTGAAAACGATTTTATAAGCTTTTTTTATTTAACTTGCAATGTATCTTGTTTGTATGTTTTTAGGTCAAATCTTGCAACTTAATTTTTAACTAGTTATCCTCAACCGATTGAGCTGAAATTTTGCATACTTGTGTAAGTCGGATGACAATACAATATTATATACTCATTGAGCTGTTCTGATGATGGAACCGGGAAATATTCGATAGAACTCTGTAATAAAACGACATAACTTCATTGAGCAAAGTCTCGTTTGATTTGCCTTGATGTGCAAAAGGCACACAAAAATGTTAGACGATGTCTAGGAGCGTAGGGGCTGTGTGAGACGGAAAGTGGTCGATGGAACTCAGTAATAAAACGATCCAACTCCATCGAGTTTATGCTAATTTAATTTGTGTTTATGAGTACTTTGGCCTCATAATAATAGCTTAAAACTTCGTTTTATATACTACTGGGCTAGTCTAGAAAAAAATACTCCCACTTTATTGTATAGGAGTTACCGAAAAAAAAACAAGATTTTATTTTACCACTTTTTTGGCATGACTAAATTACAACTTTCTGGTACTTATAATCTCCGAGAAGAACCGCTGACGGACAGACAGACATATAGGCGAAATTATAAGTATACTTTATTACTACGGAAACGTAAAAACTCCAAGATAGATATAACCACTATTTCCTTTAAAAAGGATTTAATTTACGTAAACCTTTTACAATCACATTAGTCACTGACGAGATTAAAAACTCCAATAGATGAAGGATTGCAAACATCTATTTATCAAATAGTTTGTAGCACAATGGCGGACGATGCGACGACAATGGTGCTCCAATAGTTTTCAGGCTTAATAGAGTTTAATCCAAAAATCCCCTCGGGGTAGCAGGAGGGCCAATTATTTGCGGCCAAGACGCTTCTGGCATTGTAGTCTCGAGCTGTAGAGTCGCATGAATTGTTCGATTTATTGGACTCAAGTGTTTGAGTTACAATGAGAATTTCTTGTTTTCTTTAGTTTCCTCCTGTATTTTTAACGGCAGAACAAATTAATTTATTACCATTTCACAAATGATCAATGTGAAGCGATCTTTTGAAAACGAGAAAAAGCATTATATAAAAGAGAATAAGAACATTTTAGAGGTACTTACGAGTATATAGATACAAAGTGGTTAAACACTTTGGATGGCCTTTTTTAACGATTTTGTAACGAATCAAAGGTGTGTCGCTATATATTTTTTTTTTAATATTTGACCCTGAACATTACTTGATATTTTTTTTAGTTATAAATTAATAAACAATTCTTATTAAATCTCTGTGTTAAATCTTATGACGTTACATACAAAAATAAAGATAGAAGCTCTACAGATTTCTAATCTCAAGAAGTTGAACAATTCACAATACAATAAATGGCTTCCTGTTTTCTAATGTCACAAGCACCATTCAATGCCTCACATTTATTGTTGCACAAACTGCGCGATTAAATTCTTTTTGCGACAAAAAATCGCAAATCGCTATATCGGCACAAGTTCTAGTGTTACTTCGGATAAGTCCCTTTGTGTCGAAAGTACATCGCAAACGTATTTTGCCTTTGCTCCCAACCTTATGTCCTAGTCATAATGCTTGTTTTCACTGGATTATTGGCTATATTGGTTTTGCTACGTTTAAGATTGTCACCAAAGATAGTATTTTGACATTTCTATCCTATTTTCGACATTGTATGCATTTGCCCGAGGCTAATCGTTTGGAAAAGATCTGACAATGTTACTTGGCGATTGTACTTTTTTCCTATAATTTGATACCTTCCCTAAATGCCGCAATTTTGTCTGTCCTTTATCATAAAATATTTGCAGTAGGTATAAATAACATTATTACAAACTTTTCACAGAACCACCCACTCCGTATTGGTTATTCTTCTTTCAATATAATATGTTCCATTGAATAGGCATTTTCTGTGATTTATAAATATTTCTTCACTCATAAATTACTAACAAATTAAGTAAAATTTAGCTTTAACATATATAATTAAAATTTATATTTTTTATATATTACAAAATATTTTAACATCGAAATGTATACAAATACTTGTATTTCTATGGTATTTATTTATTTATTCGACCTTTATTGCACAAAATAGGCGGACTTAATTGACCGAACCCAGTTTGGCCAAAAATGATTTTGTCCGGTTGTCAGTCTGTCTGTTCTCGCCTACAGGTCTCATTTCTTTAGTAGGTTCGAAAATGATTTAAGTACTAAGAATTTTTTTCTATTTAGATTTTTTAACTTTTTAAAAATGGGGAAATTATGAGGGTTAAAATCTTTTAAAAAAGCTTAAAATGTCATAAAACTTTTTTGTTACCCTTTTTAAGACGCAACTTTTTTGTCTTAACAACTTTTTTTATCCGATAGGTGAACTTTAAGAGTCCCCCGACCCTAGACCAAAATACAACTTTCCATACAAACGTAGTCTACGTTTTATTTCAAAACGACATGTCCGTTTGGGCAAAATTTTGTAATTTTAAAGATATTGCAATTATCTAGGTTTATAACTAGTTTCCTACAGTAAAAATATGAACTTGAAATAGAATATAGTGTTTTATATCATTTTTGACTATTAGTATGGGAAACTTCTAAATCGTTATATTTTCTTTCCAGTTCATAATTTTAATATAGGAAACCAGTTATAACCCTAGATAATTGCAATTTCTTTACAATTACCAATTTTTACCGGAATCTGACATGTGGTTTCAAAATTAAACGTAGACTACGTTTGTATGGAGAAGTCTAGGGTCGCCGGACTCTTAACTGGTCAGTTTCTTTCGGGTCGGGTTTTATATACTTATTCTAAATCTTTGTTTGACACCAATGTTTGGCACCTGTAATAGATACCCTTATTAAGACGCAACTTTTATGTCTGAACAACTTTTTTAATAGGCTACAAAAAAGAGGGGGTTATCAATTCGTCGGAATCTTTTATTTTATTATATTCACAGATTATTCGAAGTTACCAAGACCAACAAGGAAAGTTCTTTTTTGATTTAAAGGGCAAACTTGTCAGGTGGTCCCATAGAAATTTTATTAAAATCGGTTGTGTAATGTAGTGTTGAAGTCGGTTTTTAGTTTTGAAAAATTAAATTTGGTAAAAGTGATAAACTTCCACGGGGACCTCGCGAGGGTGACTCACGAGGTCTAAAGCTCATAGAGCCACTAGTGCTAAAAGCATTATCTAACAGCTCTAAAAGCCAACCTATGGTATTCCACCACAGTCTGCTCTCATACTTCTTCGATGCTCAATTATAAACATTCGAACGCCAATAAAATGATCCCAAAACCTTTAACAAGCATGAAATTAATGCCGAAATACATTCCTATGAAAAGGCGCCAAAGTACCCGACAAATCATAACAATGGGCACAATAGGGTTCAAAATATCTTTACTCCCTCTCAAATAAGATTTAATAATGTTTTGTTAGAACCCAATGCTCTTTTTAACGAAACTCTTTGTCGATCTTCGCCGGCAACACCATCTTAAACTGAGCTGCCTCAAGTCTCTTGAACTGAAAATTGCGTTACTTTATTGTTTGCTGGTTTAGTTGTAAGAGTTCACTCGTTTCTGGTAAGGACTGAACATCGCCTTCCGTCTGCTAAGTTGGTTTTTGTTATTAAAAATTATGAATTACAATTGCTGGGAATCGAGTGCTTTCTGTTTGCTGCCTTTTTAAAGCGTCAGCGAAATTTATTTTACTTTTGCATCACCACTTTGGCCCGAGGATTTTATTTTGAATTCATGAGTCTATAGGATACTCTAGCATGGAATGAATATAAGTATTGACTTTGGTAGACTTTGCTAGTCATTTTTAAGCTATGAACGGATAAAAAGACGATTTGGTGGATTCTAGACAATATTTACCCAAAAAAATCACCAAGTCTCTTTTAAAACTACCACGAGCGTGAAAAGTTTTTCTCTAAAAGAGGCAGTGATAGTTTATATTTAGCTTATATAGCCAGGCATTTGAATTTACAGGCCCATAGACTAAATTGATCACTGACCATCCAACCAAACGTATTGCCTGTTGATCTGCTTGCTTTGTCATAGTCACACACCTACTTTTATGTTTATCGTCTCCAACAGCAATAACACTAAATCCCTTCTTTCGTGACCAGTGGGCTGGCATATAGCCACCCATACTATGTAAGGGCTCTTACAGACAAGCTAGCTGTCCTGATTCACGAACTTTTGCGTGCGGTCGCTCGTCTGTCTGAGCTCTAAGTCTCAGTTTGTTATCAGCCTCCACAATGCAGGGGAGTGCTCGCCTTCGGCGCTAATATCTAATATTGTCCCTTCGTCCGTAGAGTCCGCACTCACTCTGTGTAATAGCTACTAAGTTCTGTTCTATATAAGTATTTAAACTTATTACTTGGTTTATCTTTTCAAACTCAAGGTATTTTCGAGTTCAAACTGTTGTACTTAATTGTAACATCTATGGAAATTCAGAAAAACTTTTCCAGAACGTGTATGAGAAGCTTAGATTTATATTAAATCATAAGTTTTATAGCACCAAGTCCAATGCTAAATAATAAGTAATTAGTTACATTTGGTTTCCATTTTACAATTACAGCAAGTTTAGTGCCAAAATGGAACTAAAATTCCATCCACTCACATTTAAATTTTGCAGCACGAGCGCCGTGTTTCGACAAACAGCGCGAATTGGCGCACTAAATAACTCGGTTACTTACTAAATTACCTCTCATCGCTCGCTCACATGAAAATCTAAATAAAGTAAAACACTCAGCGCTCGCAACGTCCAAATTAGGCGCGAAATCGCTCACGAGAGCCGCTCGCAAAAACCTCGTTAGCCGCCGCCATGTTTGCTCGGCGACAGCGAGGGGCGCGCCCTCTATGTACACAATGACCAAGGAAACCTTACGTACAGCCAAAACATTATCCCGATACAAAACACACGTATGACCTCCTTGTAAAGTCGAGAATCGCAACACACCTCTTTTGACCAAGCGAACAGCTGCCGTGGCAAGGGTAGTATGTAGCTGACATAGGGGTGTGGGTAACACCCCCGGTGTCGCGATTGTGCGACGCAATAGCTCGTATGTGAAATGGATATGCAATACGATACGTGAAAGTGATATTTCTGTGGCCATGCTGTTGATCACACGTCGAGAAGATTGACTTTAATATGCACCTCTCTTATTGATATTGAACTCTTATAAAAAGTATATTTTTATTTTAAAACTTAAGATATTATACAGAAACACAGAAGTCTCTTGTTCTTCACGGAGGACTCTTCTTATTAAAGAGCTAAGCTCTTGTCTGTGGAGCAACCAAGGCCTTTCATCTCTCCCTGTCCAAAGTCAACTCCTTTATAGACAGAGATCATTTACTTAGTGGTTATTAAATTATTACAAATGTTGAACTTCCCATAAATAATTCTTAACTGAAGTTTTGAAAATATCGACGTTCGTATTTGATTTCTTGATTGATTTATTTTTCGTGTTACTCTTGTCTGTAACACGAAATATGAATCAATCAAAAATATGAATAAGCCAAATGAAAATGTTAACAAAAACACCTACTCAATTTGAAACCACATGATTGCAAACATACGATGTTAATAATAATAATAAAAATCTAATAACAGGGTGGCGCAATAAAATGTTCATATTTTAAAAATAGGTAAAAAGTACAACTATTTACCAGTGTTTTCTAAATATAAGCGGCTTAAATGCATATGACGTTTTAAAGTTATAACTGTCATTATATTTAGGTCAATTAAGGGAAGTTTTAACATTTAATTGCATAATTCCGCAGTCGGTCCTAAAGCCTAAAAAGCAACGTTAAAATGCAACCAATACGAATAAGGTTCTAACTAAATTTCGGAACTAGCAATATGAAACAGCGCGCAATAACGGACATTCCTCGCTGGAAGAATAAAATTCTTCATGAGAACCAAAACTGTATATTTTGTTTTATTTTACAAGCTTTTCTTGAAATTATTTAGCCGAGCTTTGAAAATTAAACAAGTCAAGCCTTTGCATTTGACGTTTTCTTATTCGTGTTTTGGGTCATCGGGTTACGAAAAGAGGGTGTCAAAGCGGAAGGGAGTAAATTTCAGGGATGGTTCTATTGCAAAAGTTGTTCACATTGATTAGAACGTTTACTCCGTTTACTCCCTTTCGGACTTATAACCTATACATTGTTGTATGATGATGGAATTAATTACGTTTCCAAAGCTTCTTAAAAAATGTAAATCTATTCGGATAAGGGATGCAATAAAACCTACACATTTTTTTAAATTCCGGCATTGCAGCACCTTGCAATCAGCAAGCAATAACCAAAATTCCTTGCCGAAAGAATGAAATTCTTACAGCTTACTTGTAGCGTCAGCAAACGCAACTTCATGATATCGAAAACTGTGTAAAACGCCACTGAAATTGTTTTTATTTTTTACAAGGTTTTGTTGAACTGTTACAACTAGCTTTTAAATTTTCTGGTTGTGGGTTAAAATCTATTTAATGTTTTACGTTAGATATGCTTTAATCACAGTCAGTGGCCCGATGAGATACGCGTTACTAGCGCATTCGCAAGTTAAGCAGCACTGGGCAAGTTAATCTGCACTTGAATGAGTGACCACAAGTGGTATACATAGAAATATTGAGCTACCTTCTGCTTCGGAAGGCCCGTTAAACCGTTGATGCTGATTCCATTAGGCAACTTAGTAATGACCACAATCGAAACAATGTTTCCTTAGTAATTTAGAGACAATCCAAAGCATCATAATTATTTGAAAATTATATGGATATTTTTAAAGGTTTAACAACATTTGTGTCTCGTGCAGAGTCAACTAAGTCACCATATACGAGTACCATGTTTGGTTTAGTATACGTATATTACATATATCAATAGCAATTAAACCACCATTTGCCGGAGGGCAACACGCTGCATTTCAATGACAAGCATCCTATTTAGATTATTTACCATTGTTTTTTTTTTTCGAAGAGGAAAAGGTTATCAGGTGTTTAGTGGGGACAACATGAGACATGTTGGTGAGAACCATGTGAAAATCGACGTTAATACTGATATAGAATTGACACAGAAAATGATTAATTAACAGTTGAATCCGCTAAAGTCAACCACACACAGTGCAAGATGCACGATGCAACTTGCGTCGTTCAAACAATTTCTACCCAAATTGCGTCGCGTATCTTGCGCTGCGTGTCGTTTGACACTTAAACGTTGTTTAGGACTAGAGAATGCAATCTCGGTATTTGTGGGTATACTGAGGGTATACTGAACAATATGTATCCCGCGGAATTCCGGTGTATGCGGAAACACTCAACTTCGTAAATAAATCATCGTAATAGGCCTATTACGATTACTATTACTTTTACCAAACAAGAAAAAAGTATCAAATGTTTTATTTATATGTTAAAACAAATAGATAATCAAGATAAACTAAAACTAAAAGATTATTTTTTTAAATATCTGCGCAAAATAAAGTATAAAATGATAGACCGTATTTTAATACTGCACATGGTATTACAATATGATTTATCATTTTATATCATAGAAACCACGTTTCACGTAATAGATGAGATGAGACCATCAGACATATAGTTTACCTATACTACTAAAGGTAACTATATTTTGATGGACGTCACTAGCTAGTGAGACAGTGAGAGGCGGTAAGCCAGCAGCTCAATCAAGGCCTTCAATAATTGAATTCCGAGGAGGGTGGAGGACTCAGGTCGGACCCTAAGCCCGGTATTAATTGCCGGAATCAATTCGTCCCCTCGACTTGAGGGTTTCACAGGATCGCGTGATATGGATGTCGCATATACACGTTGTAATGCAATTTTCGCTAGTATGCATAATGTTTAATTTAGTTCGAGATAGGTAATGATATCTTTCGGTATGTTTTACTTTTACTTTGTACAATGACGTCAGACAGAACAGCGGCGATGTTGATTGGGACCACCCAATTCGGTTGTTCACTACCAAGTGAACAACCGAAGACCACTTGCCTTTGGACATCCACGACGACGCCACTCTTTTTTTGTTTATCTGTTTTTTCTTAGTTGGCAATATACGTTTTGATTTTCATACAGTTCAGGTTTTCATTTTAAACAATCGAAGGATCCTTAACAACTATATTACTTTTTGAATTTTGAATAAATGTTTTTTTAAAGACAAAATGTTTGTGGAATTCATTTGTATAAATACGTCCGAACGTACGTAACGAACGTAAATCCAAAAATTCGCTACGAATGATGTTACTCTTATTTTCTTAAATAACAATCTACACACTGCACAGTGAACGAAGTGGAAGTTTCCTGGGTCAAAAATAAATTATTTTGTACTGTTAACGTCACAAAATAATGTCACTTGTCATTGATCATATCCATTTTCAAAGTGATTTTAGATTTATTATTGCGGCAAAACTGAAAGAGCGTTATTTGACTTCAAGAAACTATGACGTCACAAGTCTTTTTTTATACAAATTCTATAAAAAATGTTAGCTTTGACTTTTAGAAAAAAGTATCTGGTTTGAGTTGTTGGAAATTTCCTTATTGTAAAAAGTTCAAATTTTCCAATCAGCAAAATTGTCTAATTCCATACTCGTACTTAAGAAGTGAGAGAACGTTCGTACATACCCTTATCACACATACATATGTACTGAATTTTAAATTCAGAACAAGCCTGAATTTGAATAACAAGAGAGGTAAGGCAGCGTACAGTCGCGGGCCGAGTGGCCGCTAATTGCCACTCGAGCGCCAATTACGGCGACGGTGGCGCGAGCTGCGGCCTGTGTGGTGCCGGCTTTATTTTGTGCATTGTGTTGTGGTACTTATTTCCATTCATCGGATTTGCTCCATAAAGCATCACTTATGTTATGACGCATCGTCATTGTGTGACTGAAGAATCCTACTTTTCACCAACTTTACATCGTAGCAAAATGTACTAAGTACTTACCTATATAGTATACAACGTGCAAGGGACATACCCATAATAAATCGAACCATGAACCATGGGCTATACTAGATCAAAATAGTGTTATGAAAATAAAAAAACTGTAAAAAACCTAAAAACGACATTCCCATGCCCCATCCCGTAGAGATCGCATAGCTCGTGGTTCGATTTATTACGGGTATGTCCCTGCCACCTGAAAAAGTACCCGTAACCGAAGGAGCTGTATGAAGAGATTGATGAGTTTAGGCGAAGCGAAAGAGGTTTGTCGTAGCAAGTGGAGGTCCATAGTCTCTGCCTACCCCTATGGGAAACAGGCGTGATATTATGTATATATGTATGTCCCTGCCACGTCGTATAATACAAGACAAGATGAACTGTACAATTAAACATTAAATATCAACCATCGTTATAATAATACTTGACTAAGCTTTCATTAGTACTTCGCGACTTCGCCACGTTCTGCGAGTTCTGCGACGCATTTCTCCCCCAAATCTCAAAATAGGTACTCGAGTTCTGGTTGAAAATACACAACCGCCAGAATCAAATTGTCTAAGTAATGTCAGACTGACTAGAACTCCTCTCGCTTCGCTCGCTTGTATCATAAGAATATATTTTAATACACGCGTCCTTCAGTGCCTTGAACCAAACGAATCCAAGTTTAAAGTGACGCAGTTCCTAGAGGCGAATGAAGAGCTAGCGAATATGAGCGCGGATTACGAGCAGCCACTTGGGACTCTGGTGCGAGCGAGCCCACAAAAGATGTCGTTATGCGGAGTTCAAGTTGACTTGTTTGTTTGTTGTAAACTACACATGTGACTAAACTACAACTTTGTAGACGTAGGACATACTTTATTATATCGCCTGTGCCGTCAAAGATATACGTAAATTAAACGGATCCGAAGAATTTGCCTGTCAAGGGTCAAGTGCTTTTGTTTGCTGATTACTAATTACCGGTTTCAAGTCATTTTTGTTGGTTGCAAACTAAATATAATTCACATAACTACAAGTACTACAACTAGCAGATACTTACGTCGTTATAGACCTTGAGTTGACTTGTTTACTTACTGGTTAAGTTTAGTCACAAAAATTTACTGTATTTTCTCATCAACACCTCAGCCAGAAAAATATGTGGATGGAAACTTTCTGAAGCAAGTAAAAACTAACAAAACCATTTTAAAATTGATAGAAACCCAAATTCGGGAAAAGCCGGGGCGTGCAGTAGCACAGACTTAAATCTTTGAAAACCTTGTTTTGTAGTGATAAGTTTAATGCAGATATAATTAATCTACAAAGAACCAAGTAAAACATATAAAACGTAGGTAAGAAAACTCCACATAGATACCTGCTAAGTGTGCCTACATACAAATAAATTATAGATAGGTACCACAGGTATGTACATAAAACAAACCCCTTGACGTGAGCCGTGGAGGGTGAAATAGAATGATGTAAACAACGCTACACAAGTTGAGCACGCCAAACTGCGACGCGCGTGTGCCTACATGACTTCACATTGCACGAGTTGATCGAGTCGGATATGATTGAAGTTTGTTTCATCACCTTCATCATTAGCAGTGCTCTTTCGGAGCCCGAGGACCCTACGTAAATTGCACCAACACAAAAATCTATTTAAGCTTGCTTAGTGTTCCGTTTCTATTCCTAATGCTCCTTCTTGGTCAGACTTTAATTTTTAAACAAAATTTCTATGTATTTTATCAATCATACTCGTAAATTTGGAAAACCAAACATTTTTGGCATGCTTTAATACATAGTTTCTTGGGAATATATTAGTATTTCACATCATGATATGGTATTACCAATTTAAGACATACATGATAATGTATACCTGTACCCATCCTTGGTCTTACATGTGCTCTCAATTTACTAAGTCTAGTCTTGGATGTTTATCTATCTATACATGTATTTGTTATTTATATAGTATCGTTGAGTTAGTAGGTATCCCATAACATAAGCCTTGAACTTACTTTGGGGCTAGCTCAACCTGTGTGATTTGTGCGTATATATTTGTTATTTATTTTATTTAGTCAAAGCTCAAAGCCAAGACTACGCTTTTTATTATGATGGGCCTCTTATGGAAAACGTACTGAATGAACTTGTTTTATGTACTCGTTATCTGACTCGACCAGTTGAAGCTTAGTCTCTTGGTAAAGAAGTGCGTGCTGAAGGCTTTTGAGTACCTATGACATGCCTGCAGAACAAGGTTTTACCCTTTTTGCAGTTATTAGCTTCCATTTTTAGAAATATTCGAAGGGAAATGTAAGAGTGGGGAATAACGATGGTAATGAACAACTTGAGACTAGGGGCACCTGGAGGTTTTAGTAAAATGATGTTTTATTTTTTTATAATGTGCTGAGTTCTGTCTTTGGAAATCTATGATGGATACAATTAAGGTTATGCGTTATATTTGAAATTTTTCTTTACTTTTCATAAGTGACGTACAATATAGGTGTTATAAGTACATAATTAGAATCGTACACTTGCTGTTTCCAAAATATTAATATGTTTTTTACAACAAACGATATAGTACCTAGTCAAATAAATGCCAAGATAATACAGTTCTTACAATGTCGGTTATATTATAAGATAAATTACACATTTATGAGTAGGGAGATTTCTTTTTGCGACTTTATTCTGCTTAAGCATTAATAATTTATTTTAAAAAGAAATTCGTTATGCGTTCGTTAATTAAAATTCGTTATTATTCGTTAAAGAAAGATAATCGTTATACGTTCATGTGATTCTAATATTATTAATTTTTAATAAGTTTATATTGTAAAACAACATGATTTAATTATTACTCACCAGTGATTAACAATGAATTTTTAATTTTTTTTATTCATAATTTACGAGACACCGATGGTATTGTTGCACGCGTCCCCGTGAATCTCGAGGCGGTGGCTGAAAATCAGTGGTTTGTTCTACGAGCAAACGTATCGCTGAGCCGACAACCGTTTGGTATCGCTGCGGCACACACGCACTACTTCGCATAGGTTTTTTCTTTGCTTTGTACCATTAGCTATAGTATTTTTATTTTTTATGATTTATTTGCCCTGTATAAGTTAAGTGTGTTGTGTGTCTTTTTGATTCTAATAAAACAATTATCTATATATCTATCAATTCTATAAAATACTATAAAAGTTAGACCAATAGTCAAAATTCGGACAAAAGCTGCGCCATTAGTAGTACAATCTAGCCACTGTACAAAAAAGCGAAGCCTCTGTCAAGTCAAAAGTATTCAGTTAAGTCTTCAGATAAAACAAACAAACAAAACGGCTAACTTTAATACATCGATTTGTATTTAAAACTTTACACAGCTTCATTACATTATGTATACAATCTACATACCACACACCTCAGCACTATTATCTATCATCACAAGAGAGCAAGCAAAACCGCTAATCCTCCGAAACAGGTGCGAGTTTCTCACAGCATCCGGCCTGTATAATTCAAAATCAAAATGGCAGCCAGCGCAATATGCGATACAAACTCAATCATGAATAATATATTAGCGACAAACTACGCCGTGCGGTCCCTATTTACCGAGAAGCGTAGGTATCATTACTAGCCTCTTGTGCGTAATTAATCGGCAGGGCTGTCCATGGCGCGGCTTTATTAAATTTTAGCGCTTTCGAGCCACCCTCCAACCCTCCCCTCGCCCTCCCTGGAGGGGGACGCTCGTGGAATGAATAGACCCATCACTTTTACTATTCACAGCGGGCCGGTGGATTAGCGAGATGAATTTCCTGATCCTCCAGGGGGTTCAAATTGTGCGTGGGGTCCTATTGATGCGGATTTGTTGCGATTGCGCCGAGATATGCAACTGGGGTGATGGTGATATTGTTGGCGTAGATTATGTGTACAGAGGTTTGTATCTCAAGTGTGTCGGGTATGAAAGAGCGATTTATTTGCTTAGTGTTATTAGCATTCAGCAGTGTTTTATTACTGGTAATCCCTGTCGATAGCTCAAAATTAAAATCGTCATCTAACAGCATTAAAAATTCTAATATATGTAAATGTGTAGCAATAGGCAAATTATGTATCACCAGAGGAGTAATGTTAGTGGTCACACCTAGCCTTTCCTTAAGTGTGGTCACACTTAACCTTACTTTTGTGTAGAATATGAACGAAGTTATGTCGTTAGAACTCGTAATGGTTGTAAATATCAGTATGATATTAGAAAATTATCATAAACGTTGTTTCTGTTTTTTAAAATTTTGAAATACACTTGCTAAGCAGTGAAAAATTTTTTATACATAAAGTCATAAATAAATATGAACTATCCCTGATTTATGATTTTAAAGTTTCGCGGTCACAATTACAATTTGCGAACACCAAAAAAATCCCGAACGGATACCGTCAGTATTTTTATAAGCAATAAACGATGAAAGAGAGTAGACCAATATGGTTACTCTTGACAGCCAAACATCCATCGCAGTTCCTCAGTCAACCAGCGACCAAGAGGCAGAGGGATCGTCGAAATATCCGGCAAAAAACGCTATTACCTAATGGCAGTAAGTCCTGTAATACTAATAACAGTAACTATCCCTGATGCCTTGATTTATTCAATTTACGTTCTGACTTAAAAATTATTAATTATAAGCATCTATCTAGAAACATCCCTACGATCACCGACAGTTTCAATCTTGCGACTGCCTTTGCTTTCAACTGCATGTCTGCATTGTGTGTTCAACTGCTCTAAATAAACTAACAAACCATCTACTATCCTATATCATTCATTGTCAACTCCGCAGTCCAATAGCTCCGAACTCCAAACACAACGCACATAGGCGTTACGCCCGGGGGTGTAATATTTTTCACCCTAGCACAGACAACAAAACAAACCACGGACTCCAAGCGAGAGTTCCCCTTTGTCCTACTACAATACACGTTCGTTATTTTTTTACAAACCGGCCCGGGAAACCGTGCAATCGATGGCCGCGGGCGCAGTCCCGAATCACACAGTTAATTATTGACACATCCGCTTTTTACCGGGCCTCAAAGCGCCTTTGTCGACGGCTAATATTATTCCCTTTGTGAGCGTAACGCTGAAACTGGCTATTTCCTTACCTTTATACGAAGGTGGGCTTTTGTTCTCGCTCAATCGAGTTATGATTGTTCTAAATTATTGGTTATCAATTTTCTAGTTTATTAATTTGCCGCTGCCTTTATTCTGCTTTGAAGAGAGTTTGAATTGGAGTTTGTCTACACTAATATTATAAAGAGAAAAGATTTGTTTGTTTGTTTGATTGTATTGAATAGGCTCCGAAACTACTGGATCGATTTTAAAAATTCTTTCACTGTTGGATAGGTATGTTATCCCTGAGTGACATAGGCTATGTATGTACCACGGGCGAAGCCGGGATGGACTGCTAGTGTTTGATATTTAGAAGAAAAGCTGAGCTACGTGGGTGTGCAACATCCTTACTATTGAGGAAGTATGTCTTTATCCTCCTAATTCGTTTTAGATATTATTAGATTAAGTATCTTTTCTATCATATTATGTACGTTTCATGCTAAGATGACCTGAATACCATAGTACATTTTAGAGAAAAAAAAATTTAATTCTATTGGTTATGCTTGCATTGTTCCTTGGTGTATTACAACCTCATAGTGATCTGAAGATAAGTACACTTTTTCAAGAATGTATGTCTCATATTGCGTCTGCTCACTCTTGGAGAAATTCATTTAGGTACGCTTTAAAGAACATACTTTAATCTAATATAAACGAATTTAATTATATTAGAAACCGGTCCAGCTATAAAAAATATATTTAATTTATGTTATAAAAATATAAAGGGACTTAAGATTTTTTTGTTGAGAACGTTTCTAGGAGAAGCTACATCTTTCGTAACAGATTGTCTGTCTGCTCCTCTAACTTCGTGGTCTGCTACAAAATCATGTGGTCAAAACTCGATGGTATAAAACCCAAAAACTTCAAATGTGCTTTGTTTTTATCTTATTAGTACATATTATCTCATCGTTCTCTATGATTCATTTAATCCACCTATATTTTCGTTTTTATTAATATTGTGTTGAGCAAACAAAAGCGTTCATTTTCATTCGCATTCGAACATCGTCGCTGAAAGTGGCACATTCAATCTCGTTCATACATTTACCAAATTAATGTTTGTTTGATGCAAACGATTCAAAACAACATTCCGCAAAAATAGACTTTTTCTCTATTAACAATACATTTTGTAATTATTTTTTTTTGTTCTAAAGAAGACCAAGTATATTCCAATTTACGAATTTATTGAACGACCAAACGAAGTTCTCTAGTGTATACAGTCCAGAGTTTGTATTACTTACTTATGTTACAGAATACATACTAGTCTTACGTTTTGGAGATCGAAAGTGAACCAAATAGGCTCTTTTTGACTGAGTTCTTCGCGACCTTTATTATCTATGTTCACCGATTATTCGAAGACACCTAGACCGATATGGTTTTTTATTTTATTTGAAAAGGTATTCTTCCCATGGAGGTCCCATATAAATTTTATCAAAATCAGGTGTGTAGTTTGGAGGTGAAGTCGGTTTTGAGTTTTAAAAAATTATATAACTCCATAAGCTATTAGGGAAATAAGTTGTCGCTAAGTTGACAGTTCATGGAATGAAGGTGAACTTTTTTCTTTTGACCAATTATAATTGGACAAAAGAAAAAAGCTGTAGTGACCTGATTAGGTTGGAGATCGCATCGACCGCTTGCTTCCGGTGCAAGAAAAGTCGGGAGCAAACCCATTTTACGAGTAAAAGGAGAAGGCACCAATTATCCATTACTATGTCAACCATATTAACCAACGAGAACCTGGCACTTAAATATGACAAGAATTCAAAAAGACCGTCTATGGGTGGACCGAAAATGACCCTCAGTTCTTCTTGTCGAATATTCGACAAGAAATAAGAGATCAAAGAGAAAAGGCAACGCACAACATAATGCCTAAAAAGTGTTCACTGTTCTTGGCAAACAAAAGTATCATCAATATGATCGCCATAGAAACATTTTTAATCTGTCATCGGCAGTAACGATATCTGAGCGATGAATAATTGAATAATTTTTGTGGTAATGAAATGCAGAGTGGCAACACTCGCGACGTCACCCCGTCTCCCCATCTAGATAAAGGGTTGTCCGTATCGCGCGCTACACGAAATATCGCTTTCCGATAACGGGCCGCTGGCACGACAATCGACATCGGATTTTTAAATTTCATTCGTCACGTCACTAATAGTAGCGCTTAAATTGGTATGTTATGCGCCTACCGACCCTAGAAAAATCTACGACCACGATATAAAAAACTATCGTTATCGTAGATTTTATCTGGATCTGGGATAGTAAAACTGAAAAAGTATTGGTTTTGTAAACTATAGTTAAATTTAATTTTATTTAAAAGCAAAAGAAAAGATGCTTTCTGCCACATGATGGGAAAACAAAGGTACAAAGTGCTTTTAAGTAAAGTTAAAAATATTTTAAGGTGTGTGGGGTGTAAATAATGCAGTTCATCTATTTGATCAATTGTTCCTTATAAATGTATTTTAAAACACGACAATTTTTTAGGTTCTTCTACAAATCGAAATAGTCACGTGATTAAAAGCACCTCGTATATTATACTTTTTACAAGCAACTATAGTTAAAGAATTTTGAAGAATAAGAATATTTCATTATAATCTAGATCAAATCGGAAATTACAAGCGTAGACCTCTAATGTTAAGCATCCCTAAAGAATTTCAAACGCCAAAAAGCATAAACAAAACGTGTAAAAAGGTCCCAACCAAAAACAAAACGCTAATAAGCGGTACCAGCTCAAAGACGGTCTGAGGGCTAGGTCTTTTCACCGGCTGAAACGGCGTGCGAATCAAAGCGGCGATGTAATGTGATGCTCGTATGGCCGCAAAGCTTTGGCGGTGAGTCGCCGCCAATCGTATCAGTTTGCTAAAAAATGGTACGACTTTAGGTAGGATATTTGCATTATGACCGTCAATTGTTGAAAGTATGTATAGGTATATTATTGTAATAGTAAGTTTGATAAATAAGTATAAGGAAACTTGGCGAAATATTATTTATGTTCAATTTGACTAACCAGGGTTAGGACAATGTAAAAGTGCCATCATCTTGGCCAAATTTGGTATTTAGGATAAGGATACTTCGTTTTTTTGTTTGTAGAACAGAGTCACTACCTACCCTTGTGATAATATGTATGTAAGTAGTATGTACAGGTTTAGGTAGTCTGTATAGAACGATACAATTTAGAGTATAGACCGATTTTTCTTAAATTTCTCCATAGGTAACAATTCTTGCAAAGGTTTGCTTGTGTTTATAAGATTTTATGAACATTAGCATTTTTTATAAATGCAAGGGTAACTGTTTAACAAACACATAGTAAGAGACAAGGGACATGTTATTTAAAAAAAAGACAACATTTCATTCACTCGATTTTAATTTCGGAATTGAAACGGCGGGTATTCGGCAACTTTTCATGCCCAGCTAAGCCGCGTCTAATGGAAACGACAAGACTAATGTAACAACTGAAACATTCCGACGCTGGCGGACGGATCTAACAAAGCATTCATTTTCTGATGGCGGTAATCTCGCCGAAGGGCGGCATTGTTCGTCATTTTCTCTACGGATTTTTTTCGTATTTCCTCCTCAAAAAGAATAAAAATACTGAACAGCATTGTCGACGCCGACGCTCGCGCCGTGATCGCGCAAAAAGGAGCCCTGGATGACAACGAAATGACGGGAGCGTCCCGGGTGGCCCCCTCCGCCCCCTCGTAAAAATGTCGCGAGGGGAGGGGCGGCGTGCCTACGACAAGACGGCATTTTTACACACCGCCACCGAACCGAGAAATCCTATACACCTATTTGCGATCAACAGAAATTGAACCATGACTCGAGGAGGCAAGGCCTGAAACCAGTCCGCCGACGCTGCCTTGACTTTTTAAAACAGAGCCTCGTGTTTGCGATAAATCGATAAGTATATACGTAGACGCCAAGAGCTGAGGGTACAAATTGCACGGATTTTACAGTTCTTTGTGTTGACAGAGTGAGGGGGCGTTTAGCGGTTTCCCTCGCTGTTTTTGGAAAAACACGAAATTTTGGCCAACGAATTCCATGTTTTGGTCTCCTATGGTAATGACATATAAACAAACGATTGCCTTCTTAAAATAACCGGCCAAGTCTCGCACTTGACGGACTCGCGCTCGAAGCTCGTATTATTTATAAAAAATGCGTTTGTTGTATGGGAGCCCCTCTTAAATATTTATTTTATGATTACAAGATGCGGTGCGGGTCTGGATGCTGGTGATATGGTGGCAGAAAGAAATTGACGATGACAAAAAACCGTTCGAACAATCTGTGTATGCTTTGCGTTTACCGTAAAATGGTTCAAGAAAAACAAAGATTTGATTTTAGAAGTTCTAAACAGATTTTCTATTAATAAAGCTGCTTCTGGTACCTAATTATTATGTTCTCACACGAATGTGACTGAATTTAAGTATTCTTAATTGGTTTTTCTTTGACTGACACCCCAAAATCCTGGCTACGCCTTTCCTTTACACATGAATAACTTAACTCCTAAACGTTGAAACGGCATAATTACCAATTTACTCATTGAACTTTTATATATGCTCACCGATTATCAATTCAACACATCTTTATTGATTTTATATTAGGTAAGTTCTTACCTACGCTTTGAATTTCAACTGTCCAATCGAGTTTAGTTTGCAATGTGTTGTACAATTACATTCTATAGGAAAAAATAATCAGCCTCTGACTTCAATTCAAAATCTTACAATGTTGCACACGTCAAATACCAGGGCGTTTGCCGCAAAATGTACAAATTGCAGGCGGCAGGGCTTGCATTTTTATTGCAAGTTCATTTTTTATTCCCCCGTTATCAGATCAGGGACTCCGCCGTCTCAAACTGGCGTGCTTAGTGAACAATCGTAAAAAATAACATTCCTTTCCTTTGTATTTTATCACCTTTACGCTATTAGATAATTTGGATCGTACAATTATAGTAATGCAAATTATACTAAAGTCGAATAAAAATAGCGGGAGACAGCGTAAATTCGAATAAAAAAAAAAATTTAACTACGGAGCCAGTCGTAGAACTCGGAGAGTGTAAAGGAGTTGGTACAGTGTTGTAAGAACTCTATGTAAATTCATTGTAAGTTTGATTGCAAACAAACTATTTAAATTAAAAATATGATAATTTGGATCGTACAATTATAGTAATGCAAATTATACTAAAATCGAATAAAAATAGCGGGAGACTGCGTAAATTCGATTTTTTTTTTTAACTTCTGAGCTGTGGTAGTCAGTCGTAGAACTCGGAGAGTAGTTTACATTATTCTTTTACAATTTATCTGGATGATCTCCTTAGAGAATAATATCTTAACAAAAGCTAATTTGTATTTTTAAATACAATACCTCGTCCCTATCCATCGCGGTGCAGACAGAACCAAGGTATATTACCTAAAGGCCACGCTGAATGTGGCTGTTTGATAAGTAAAGAATGAATCGAGTTTGCGTTACACAGTGAAACTTAGAAGAACCACAGAGAAGAACATTATGACACTCGTTTGGATGATATTATGCTTACTATGACACTGGTTGTTTTAATGATGGTAATAAGCTAAGTGTTTCAGAAACTTTTGTAATAGGTAAAGTATGGGTGTACCTATAGAACGCCGCCCGACGTAATTAATTCATGAAGCCCTTTAGAAATCTACAAATTCACATAGTTAAACTTACAGCATTACAATGTTTCCTACAAAGATTGCTTAGTATCATATATAAGGTCTAACAAAATATACTGAAACTATTTTAAGAGTAAATTCAGTCAGAACAACTTTCCCCAAAAAACGACTAGCGACATATGAACAATTATTTTTGGCTTTCCATACAAATTCGGATCAGCCAATCGGTCATCTGGTATGGGAGGCCAAAAATTACTTTTCATATTTCGATACATTATGTTCCTTAGGAAAAATGGTTCAGTATCATGGACTGAATTCACTCTTAAAATAGTTTCAGTATATTTTGTTAGACCTTCGTGACTTGAAATTATGTGTATGTAAAAATATATGATTTTATTTGCAGGTAAAAAAGGGACATCTCAAGCCCAGGAGTACTTCTCTCACTACCCAGAGCTGAGCAACGTGGACGGAGCCGCGCAGGTCATCGGCAGCCCGACGTCGGTGCCCTTCGACAAGTTCACCAGGACTGTGTTTGGTAATTTCAGGATTCCTTTGTTCTAAAGTCGTTCTCGAATAAGAGGGTATAAATTACCAGGATCCGATTGAGGACGGCACTATCAAATGTCAAAAACAAGTTTATCTGCAAGCAAATTAAAAACCCCTGACTCTCAACCGGTCACCCCCATAACTTTTGAACCGCTGAACCGATTTCTATCAAACATAGCGAAGAACCACCGCAAGGAAACTTGCTTTCACGTGAAAAACCCGCATCGAACTCAGTCCATCCGTTCGAGAGCTACAATGCCACAGACATACATTGGCGGGAAACTTATAACATGCCTTTTTGAAACTAAGTACTTAGTCTAGCTCCTTGCTATAAGCTTTTTAAGCTTTCCATGTTCGCAAAAGGGCACTGAGAATGATATGTATGTCGTTTGGTCATAGATGTCACTGATCTAGGCTTCTTCTTTTAATCAGCGATCTACACAGACACTACTACTTGAAATTACTATCTGTTACGTATACTCACAAATTCTGCTAAAGCTGAACTTAGTTCAACAATAATATTTCATAATACGTTGGTATCTCGTAACGAAATCTCATTTTTGTAGTTGCCTGTAAATGCAGTAACTCCAGAAGCTCAAAAGCTGTAGTAACTTAATAACCGTCGTTGAACAAAACACAAATCTACGCAAACGCACTCGCTCGATTACGCCTGAATGCCTTTACATATTCAAATTATCAGATCTGTCGATCACGCGGGAACAAAACGGCTTTACAACACCGCGATGTAAAATAAATATAATGCAGAAGTTTTGTTGTGTGTAAGTGGCCAATACTAGTGTCAGATTTATCAGGCTGCCTAAAAGGCATTTGACATAGCTTGTCGATTGCCATACAGAGTGACGACGTCCGACCCCAACGGCTTATACGTGCCTTCCTAAGAACGGAGGAGCTCGAGAAATTTTGAACTGATACAGCCATTCAAATCAGCGTTATTATGAACATTGTCACAGCGAGACAGGTCAGTCAGTCGTTTGAAACTAGTTGTTTGTCATCACACGACGTTTCAAGTCAGGTTAGATCATAATTTAGTCAGATAGATCATAACGGAACTCACATCCTCATTACACATTTGAAAATGCGGACTTTATATTTAAGTTCATAAAGGTCTATAAAAAGTTACAACAAAGGCACAAACGAGTTGTCTCGAGGATATGTCCCGATTTATGTTTCATACGTAAGTACCACGGGTAAGTACTTATTCACACGAATTTATACTATGTCATCCTGTTTCGTGACCATTGCAATTTTTTGGCCTCTAATGACTTCTGACGCTTCATCATCATTAATCATCAGGTTTTTTGTCTCCACCATACTAACAGAGCTATACTTGTCCAGAGCAGCCAGAAGACTTGGCTTGCACTCTCCTCACTGGCCAGACGGGTTGGAGAGGTCTCATTGATGTTTTTTATGCTTTGTTTAGCTTGTATTTCCTACGTCGCCTTCTACGACATCCACGGGAGGACTTGGAGTGGCCCTATTCTACTCTGCCAGAAATCACACGGCATTACGCTTCATATCTGTACTTTAATTAAATTGTGTCGGCAATGCTGGTGTAAAATTAGTAGTACGAATGTTTTTGTTTGTCGCAAGTGTGCGCATCTGCCTCTCGTTGAGTGTGATGAGTTTTTGTGAGAGAACCGGTGTTGTCTGGCTTACATGGCTGAATGCCGCTCATGTCTGTATTGTAGGCCGTCTTTATGAGAGTTTTTATTAAATCATACGTGTTGGGATGGAACTAAGAATAAGATCCCTGATAAAGGTTCCGACTTTTATTCAGTTCGAGAAAATTTCATTAGTTTCAAACGAATGTTTGATATGTAATAATGAATACTTAGATTAATAATCCAAATAAAACATTGAAGAGAGACTGTGGTGAATATAGAAGATAGCTCCTACGAACTTAAGTTTATTTTAGTAGGACAAAAAAAAATTGTAGTACCAGACCTACGTATACTGAGTGTGTATGCAACGTTGTATACTAATAGGAAAATATGGAATAGAAGATAATCAAAAATTTTAATTAAAAAAATATATTGAAATTATTTGTAGATACGAGTCAAAGAATTACATTTTATTACGGAACTCAGCTTTATTTAATGTATCTACATGTAGATAAGTTGATGATGGATTTGCGTTCACTTTTTTGTATCAGCATGTAATATATTTGCTTGTTTTAATCATCATATTTCGTATATGCTGAACAAAATTAAATGTATGTAACTTTTATTTCTTTAAGAAAATATCCCAGACCTATTAATGGTTTGTTGTGAGTATAAATGTTTTATTCGTATCTTGGTAGGTATCTTAGACTTGTTAGAGCTCTTTACCTTTTTTTTTCGTATAATGTGTCATCACTCCAAACAGTATGATGATGATGACTTATCTTAATAAAAACATACAGAAAAAATTAAGGGAACTATAAATTCAGAAAGCTAATGAATTTTTCGACCAACTTATAGATAGGTCACTGTACTTACCTACATATAACGGTTCGACGTGGAAAGATTATAAATTATCGTAAATTATACGTTATATTGTGACCCGTAGGTACGATGCAGTTCACAATTTATCTAACAAGATTATTTATAAACTATCGGTCTACACCCATCACCGCAAGACCACTGCTTCATGTTCATAATCATACGGTGACATAGACATAAACAGTCAAGACAGAAAAGGTGAGGCGCGTCTTCTAACGAAATAAGCTATAAGATTTGAAATAAGATGAAAACTATCATAAAAAACATTACTTATAATAAAATGAAATAATTTTCGCAATTCTTAAGAAACGGAAGTTAACTTTTGTCTAATTGAATAAAACATTTTCAAAGCTCCAGGTAGCGTCTAAAGCCTTGTACAAATAAACACCTACACCTGGACCTGAGAATTCAGCAAAGCCTATAAAGAGATTAACATTTCAGGTTGCGCTGGTGTGTGTGCGCTCGACCAATCATCACCTCTGGCGCGAATAGTAGGCGGGGCCCGACACCCGGCGCGTCAACCACGCGATCGATCAAATGGGGACATTTTTTCTTCAGAGTGGGGGTAGGCTGAAAATTTGGGTGGGCTCAGGTTTACTAGCAGGCGAAATTGAAAATAGATTTTCTTGAAAAAAATATACTAAGTTAATAAACATAAACAAACGCATTAAAAATATGGTGAAATCAAATAGGTACTGTAACCTTAAAGTATACCAAAAATAGGCGAAGTATAACAGAAATACAGTAGAGAACTTTTGATAATATCTTTAGTCAGGTACTAAAAAGTGGCATCTCGACAAGTGGCATTCATTATAATTTTTCAAACATTACTCAACCGATTTTTATAAAATTTCTATGGGGCCACATTTTAAACAAAAATATATTTTTCAAAACGCCTTTGAATATTCTGGGATCATAGTTATATAATAAAACATGGTTACTTTTCAAACACCAGCAACATTTTTGGAGCTAGTTCAATCTGTAATAATAAACTATTTTCTATAAAAAAAATTGAAAATCTATAAAAAAAATATATCTTCCAATACTTACAATTTTCATTTGGCTGAACGCTGGTTTGTATGGAAAGTAGCTTTTTTGCGTTTTTTGATAATTGATTTCATATGGAAAGTAGTTCAGTATCACGGACTGCCCTTGCTTAAAAATTTTTGCTGGTGTTTAAGAAGTTACACTGTTATACATTCGAATTAGTACCTTCTCTTTTTTGAAACTCTAACTTTCAAAATTCAAAAAATTACTTAAGTTGTTTTTTTTTTATTAACACATAACATTTGAAACTGAATACGAAGTAGGTAGATCTTAACTCTATAATAAGTTGAACTCACAAACGAGACCATTTCGCAACCATTCGTTTGAAAGTTAGCCCTTATTGCAGAAGCTTTAAAAGTATGTAGCTTAATTAACTTCAGATTGTGTTAAGTAAACATTGAACAAGTCGATTTACCTAAATGTATGAGGAACGAGGTAAAAATATAATTCGTGAGTAATAGATTAGCATCTTGGCAAGTGGCATTCATTATAATATTTCAAAACTAAAAACCGACTTCAGCACCAGACAATACAACTGATTATCAGAAAATTTTTATGGGGCCACCTTTTAAACAAAAAAATAATTTTCCAAGCTGGCGCATCTGAATATTCGGGAAACATACTTACCTAAAAAAGACAGGTTTACTTTTTAAACACCAGCAACATTTTTGAAGCAAATTCAGTCCATAATACTTTTTTTTTTTTCCTTTCTTAGCGTACCTACTTAGCTAAAATAATTAAGTACGCTAGTAATATTACAATCTAGCCTAAACTCAGACTAATAAGTAATTTAACATTGACCTTGTTTTGATTTTTTTTTATTAACACATAACATTTGAAACTGAATACGAAGTAGGTAGATCTTAACTCTATAATAAGTTGAACTCACAAACGAGACCATTTCACAACCATTCGTTTGAGAGTTAGCCCTTATTGCAGAAGCTGTATAAGTATGTAGCTCATTTAACTTCGGATTGTGTTAAGTAAACATTGAACACGTCGATTTATATGTATGAGGAACGAGGTGAAAATATAATTCGTGTGTAGTAGTATCTTGGTCTTGGCAAGTGGCATTTATTATGATCTTTCAAAACTGAAAGCCGACTTCAGCACCAGACAACACAACCGATTTTCAAAAAAATTCTATGGACCAACTTTTTAACAAAAGACAAATTTTCCAAGCTGGCCTTTGAATATTCGGAGACATACTTACATAAAAAGACAAGGTTACTTTTTTGTAGCAAGTTTAGTTATAAATAGGCCTGTTAGCAGCCGTCAAAAGTTAAGAGCTGCTGAATGATGATAGTGATAATGATTATAGACTCTCAAATCCCGTGGCGCGTCGGTTAGTCTACGATCAAAATTAAATCACTTAAAATTTTAAAAAAATTACTAAAGTTTCTTTAAAAAAAACTACTTAAGTAAAAAATTACTTAAGTTAGTTTCTTTAACCTTACATATGAAAGTAAATACGAAGTACTACCTACTAAGTATTTACTAAACTCTAATCAAATATTACCTCTTTGCTCGCAAAATTGATAACGGGTGTTAAATAAATTGAAAGCCAATTGCGAGTCGGACTCGCGCACTAAGGGTTCCGTACTATTACTATCTATAAAAATCACGTTTTTGTATGAGTTTGTATTCACCTTAAATATTTATTTTAATTTAAATTAAATAAATAAATATAATAAATTTTTAAATAGAATGTACAACTGAATATTTTGTACATATTTCAAGTGTCTACCTGTTTATTAATATGAAGCAAAACGGCAAAAAAATCACGTTAGTTGTATAGGAAATCCCTTAAATATTTATTTTATTCTGTTTTTCGAATTTTTGTTATAGCGGCACGGCAACAGAAATACATCATCTAAGAAAATTTCTACTTTCTAGTTATTGAGATACAGCCTGGTGGCATACGGACAGACAAACAGACGGACAGCAGACTCTTAGCAATAGGATTCCGTACTCAAAGGCAAAATATTAACAAAAGTATTTTTTTTTATTTGCCTACATGCAGAGGGTAATGTCGTTTTCACTTTTTATGCTTACTCAAAGCATTTAAATATGTACTACATTGAATAATGTCTATTTGTTCGCAAAGTAAAACTTTGTTAAAAAAAAATTACATGCCTGGCCCGTAATGATGCATTTTTGGGAATGCGTGATTTACTTGAGTTTCTATTTCTAATAGAACAAAATATTGTCTAAGCAGAAAAATAAATACCTTCATCATCATCATCAAAAAGCAATGAAAATACAGCGATGCCTTTTAAGTATTTGTATACATTGAGTAAACAAAAAAAGTAAAAACGTGACATTTCCCTCTACATTTAGGCACCTAAACCGTTTGCAAACAGCATTGAGGGCGAGCCGTGAGTAAATGAAGGGGGCAGGGGGTCCTAAACAAAAGGTGCGAGCCCCCACCCTGACGCCACATCGACCCAACTAGGGGGTGGCTCGCCAATGACCATGATGAGACTAATTCGTGGACTTTTTTATTTTTATTGAAAATACGCTGAGATGCGTACGCTTTTGGCTGGTATAAAATAGCAGAAAAATGTATTCATTTTAAAAAGCAAGTTATAATGATAAGACAAACTTTGCGTGGAGAGGATTCCTTACGTTGATTATTTTAGTTCAATTTCCTATTTTTTAATGTTAAATTTACCTACGGTTCCCAATAATCTATAGGAACTTAGTAACTTTATATACTTAAACTCTATTGTTGCACAGTTAACGCTAAAAGCATTCTCTCCCAGTCAACCATAGTCAACTTAATGTATATATATTTTATCATTTTTGGTCTAATATTTTGATGAAAAAGATAAAATATATGAATATAATATATTTGCGATTCTCACAACAAGTCCTTTCATTTCACATGTCATACAGTCGATACAGTGTGCGTAACTTTATTTTTAATTTTTCTAATTTATCCACCAAAAATAGCCCTCATACTCGTATGTATGCTATATTTCAACCTAATCAAAAGTTTCGGAGAAAAATTGACTGTGACAGATGGGCGAGCAGACAAACACGTATTGTAAATGTATTATTCGCTTCTTCTTCTTCTGATCGAGTTTTAATGGTTTCAGTGTAGCTTCAATTTCAAATCATCTTTTACCAGTATATGGCCACGGCGATCCCTACTCTGTCATTAGTCTCAATAAGATCTTCTTAGGTTCTATTACATACATAGTAGTAAAAAATAAATGAAATCTATACAGCAGGCTGTAATATAATAGAGATTGATGAGCAGAAGCTGTATTCTTGTCATTTTAAAGTTGTCCCGAATTTATCGGATAATCAACAGTCTCACGAGGACTGCTTACATCCACCTTACCTCTAATCTCTTCATATCTATAGATAAATCATCTTCCTAAAATGGTTCATTAAAAGGGCGTGAGAAGACATTATAAGAGTTACAACGTGCGTAAGACTTGCAGATGCTGATGACGGTACGGTAACCACTTCGTATCAGTTAGGGATGATTGCCTACATCATCATCAGGGCTTTATAGTCTCCACTGCAGGAGCACGACCCTCTCTGTACTAATAGAGCCATTTTTAATCAGAGCAGCCGGAGGATTTGGCCTACACGACCCACGCTGGCTAGACGGGTTGCAGAGTTTCCTGATGTGTATACGCTTTGTTTAACTTGTATTTCCTAAGTCGCCTTCTGCGACATCCACGGGAAGACTTGGAGTGGTACTATTATACTCAAAATGGAAAATCCGCAAATCGTGCGACCGAATCCATGGGCACCCTAGGCCCAGGGTGGTTGTGCTTTTTCGCAGCGCGTGTCACTTGTGCGGCGGGGCGCGGGCGCGGCAACCGACACTGCGGGCGTCGGGATCCGGCGTCCGGGCGCCGCGTTGCCATGACGACGACACCGCGACACCGACCCCCCAACCCCTCACACCAAAATAGCCGAGCCAAACCCACCCTTCTGCACCACGTCGCACGACCCACGTTGCTCACTTATATACACCCCAAGGGGGCGCCACATAAGGGGTCGACTACATAAGACGGTACGGTCAGGCGATGTAAATAACGCGAGATAACTTCGAGAGGGTCTAATGGAATAGGGAATCGTGTTTTGGAAAGTGCCCCAGAGAGAATGTTCTGGGTTGTTAGCCCGGCTCCATCCATGTTGAGTGAAAGTCGATATGGGATTAGGTTTGCGGAATTTGATTATTCAAACGTTCGTTTAATAGTGCCTAATTGCTGAGCCATAGGGACGCGGCTTCTGCGATCAATTATTTGCTGTAATCAAGTTAGAAATTCCCTTTCGGGTTAAATATTCAGTAATCTTAATTTTCGCCGTAATCGGCTCTGAACTGACCAACGGAATATTAAATATGTATTAATTATTCAATCTCCTGTAATAATCTAAAATTGAACCGACATCCATTTTAGGCATTTTCATTTTAGTCATTCAAAGGTGCATAAGGAGCCTCCATGATGAACGTCTGATAAATATAACATGACAATCGATAAGTTAACACTGAGCCATTTCTACACCCCAGTAGCAACAGGTGTAGAGTAGCCATTAAAACAAAGCATAAAAAATATTTGTTTTCGGATTGACAGTGTACAATGTAATAAAATCAGTCTGATAGCCGACATTCTAATCTAGCCACCTCTTGCGCTCAATAGGGATGTGGACTAGGTCAAAAATATATTATTTTATTTAGTCCGTCGACTAGATTATCCAAAAACAAAAGACCCGCATTTTTCGTTTAGCAAAGTAGTCAGAATTGACAAAGATACAGCACTTCGAAGTTTCGGAGTGGGGGTGATTTAGATCACCGTTGGTCAATCTTCATTATTATTTGCTGATGAGAGAAAAGAAAAAAATACGTATACCATACTTTTTAATAATGTATCTAATGAGCGAAAAAAAATGTTTAGTCCACATTCTTATTCTGATATCAACGATTAGAAAATATATGTAAATGTTTATTTTTGCAGGTGAAAAAAGCATATACGACAAACCCAACGACGTGAACGCAACAAGCGGCGGAGACGTAATGCAGAGGCAACACTTTGGAAAAGGTAATTTCTACTGAATGCCACGTTTTCTATTAAGTCAGACATTGAAATATTTACTCTTTACTCTTTTGTTTATTTACTCTTATCTATAGTATCGTTGAGTTAGTATCCCATTTAACACAAGTCTCGAACTTACTTTGGGGGCTAACCTAATCTGTGTGATTTGTCCCTATACTCTTTGTTAAAAAAAAACGTTAAGGTAATGTTGGGTAGCTTGTGTAGGTTCTATTTATCGGTTTCTGCCATGTATAAATTCGCAAAATCAATCTGCGGCTACATACAAAACTAAATAGTAACCGTTCCAAAATGTATGAATATATCCACATTTTTTTGCGATTTCAGTGATGGAAGAAATCAGTAAATAGAACCAACACAAGCTACCCATCATTACCTTAATGGAGCGGACAGGTTTTTTTAACATATTGTATATTTATTTATATTTATAGATTTAGGAAATAAATTCTAACATAAATAATGCCGTAATATAGTTTAATTTATTTACAAAAAGGTAACCTAAAACATTATTAGTAAGTAACTAGCCGAAGCCCGCGACTTCGTTCGCGTGGACTTTATATCTCTGGAAAATGCTCATCAGGCTGAACAACTTTTACTAAGGCGGCATTTTTATATCTCTTATAGTTTAGCTGGACCATTATGGTTCTGCATCAGGCGTTCCATTTTCCAAAATCATTTATACCCTATATGTTGCCCAGGCTTAATAGCTATATATCAAAAAAAGTTTCATTCGAATCCGTCCAGTATTTTCAGAGATTAGCGTGTACAAACAGACAAACAGACATACAGACAAACAGAAAGACATTTTTTTTTAAATTCTTACTCTATTACTACGTCTCCATCGCCCCCAATATTTTTTTTGGAAATATATTTAATGTACAGACACACTTTTTTTACTGTTTTATTATATGTATAAATAAATAAGTTATTTATTTAATGTAAAAAATACATCCGATCATCAATTGCATTAGAGTAGGTACCGATAAAATGTCATGACTCCTTACACTTTCGTCCTTCTTTTACTCGACTAACTTATAGTGTCGTATCACTACCTTTTCTAATCCCTCCGATGTAGTTGTCTGAAAAATAAAAAAATAATAAAGTTCCGCATAGTTTAATGAAAATTAGCGTCATTATATCGGGACATACATAGATACGCGAATCTTTCACTTACGTGACTAATGAATTGACATCATCAAGGAAGTCGTAGGTATATCTTTTCGAAAAACGAAATTAGTCATGAGATATTCTATCTATCACACTTTTAATAAAAGAGTTATTGAAATAGATAGAAAATAATTGGCCAAGTGCTTGTCGGGCTACGCGCAGTGTAGGGTTCCGTAGTTGCGATTACCAACTTTGAGTTCATGCCACTAAAACGTCTAAAAAACTTGAGAGGTGTCAAGGGACACCCGGATGGAACGAAGTTCGAGAGAGAGAGAGACGGACAAAGAAACACGCGCACGCCGCACGGCTTACAACTATAGCAAAAATTGTCGTTACAACTTTTGGCCTTAATTTTTTCCGTCTAGCCCCCTTTCGCAACGCGCGATAAGAAACTTCGTTCCAAAACTAATTATCTTTTGAATTTGTATGAAATTTTCCTTGTCCGAGTACATTTTATAAGTTGATCGCCTATAACTTTTTAATTTGAAAACCCTACCTATGTGTTTGTCGAAAAAAACATTTAATATCTCTTTACATGTATGGCAGCTACACAAAAAAAATTTTTTTTTTGCATATTTTATTTTATAACTTTTTCGCAATAATTAATATACATTTACATGCTAAATTACTGCTTTCTAGTACTTATAGTATCTGAGTAGGACCGCGGATGGACAGACAAACAGACAGACATGTCGAAACTTTAAGGGTTACTTGTTTAAAAAAATGTAGTCACTGCACGTAAATTATAAGAACTGTTTTCAATGTTGTAGCTAATTGAATTAGTAATTTGTTAATATGACTAATTGACTATCCTACAAAGATTTTTGTCACCTATCACACTAACATTATAAAGGCGAAAGTTTGTGAGTGTGTGTGTGTGTGTGTATTTGTTACTTCTTCACGCGCAAACGGCTGGACCAATTTTGAGAAAAATTTGGTATGCACGACGCGACTGACAACCTAAATAAACACATAGGCTACTTTTTATACATATCTGATAAACAGCGGGTAACACCGCGGTGCCTCTGGCAGCTCTGACCAAGTTTGGCTCGGGTAGTACAGAGAGGGTCGTGCTCCTGCAGTGGAGACAAAAAGACCTGATGATGATGATGATGAACACCGCGAGGCGTAGCTAGTAAAATATAGATTTTTCTGAAAACTTACCACTACGGTTTTGTCTGGGTAAAATTCTATGACGTGTTTGGAATGCTTGCCTTCGTCATGTTTCTGTACATGTGTCATTACATTGCCTTCTAGCGTGATTATAGCTTTTATCTGAAAAATCAATTGTTGCCATAATGTTGATTATCATGAAACAAAAATCTAATGTACCTACTTTCTTTATATCTATTCAATAGTAGATTGTGCTACAAAGCGTAAAGGTTATACTTTTAAGTCGAGGGCGCTATTTTAAATCCAGAGCGAAACGAAAGATCCAGCACAATCTACTATTACCTACATTCATCCAAGATGACGATGATATTGTAGTCCAAATTTTAAAAAATACGAAATCTGTACGAAATTTATTAATTGTAATAAAACTTTCTTTTGTTTTTGGCTGATTTTACATAGATTCCACTCGTGTTCCGTTTTCAAATCGTGTTTTTTTCCGGAAGATTTTCTTTTTCACTTTTTAATCCCGCGAGAATCAGCAGTAACTTTCGCGCCAAATGTTTTGGGATGAAAACACCGCTTTTCGAGTAGATGTGATGAAAAATACATAAGTAGCCATAATCCTGTCTAGACAATGTTATAACATAAAAAAATCCAGTCACAAGTTTGTACAAGACATCCTTTTATATTTAATTTTATTCGTTCAAAAAAGTGACTAACACAGATATTTATTTTTTTCACTAAAATACGTGCTATGGAGTAAAAGTTAAAGCTATATCGAAAAATAAATACGGGAGTCTTAGCTTTACTGAATACCCTTTCAGCACTACTTTAAGCTTACGATGTACCTAAGGTTAATATTGTTCACATGTTTTTTTTTTTATTGGTAAATTTTAATTATTTCTATTTCAACTGAACATATTGCCTTATGAAAAGGATCTCTTTCCAAAGATTTGATTTGGTCTACCCTTTGGGTTACAAAGGTCAGACAGCAGTCGCTCTGTAAAAATCAGTAACCTCGTCAAATCACCTCTGTTAGGTAGCGGACCTCGGGCTCTGAAGCGTTGCCATACGCGTGGATAGGGTTGCCAGGTCGCCAAACCTAAAAGCCGGACAGACCAGCCAGTTTGGCCGGACATTTGGGTAGAAAAGCCGGACACCCTACATTATTGAGGATTTTGTCTCAGCATTAGGTACAACAAAAAAAATGTATGTAAAACCAAGCTTTTTTGATTATTATCAGAAATCTTGCCGCCACGCAACGCAACGTACGGCACTTGCACTATCAATCGAGGAATGAACAATAACGACAGAGCGCAGGGGGGCGGGCGACAGGCGGCGGCGGGGCGCCCCTCGGCCTGCGTGAGCGACCGACGCGACATTCGACTCTCGTCGCCTGCGTTCGGCCGCGCTCGGCGCTTGGTCGTTCATGAAATGTAAAAAGCCTAACAAAAGCCGGACAGGCCGGACACGCTCTAATTTGGCCGGACACGCAACCAAAAAACCTGACTGTGTCCGGCTTTATCCGGACGCCTGGCAACGCTACGCGTGGATGATAACATTGCCTAAAGAAGTTTTACCGTTTTTCCGTCTGGTTTCTTCTCGTCGAATTCGACTCCTGGCGTGAATACAATGTCCCAGTTGAAAACTGCTGAGTGTACGTTAAAGACGTATGTCCCGTCTTCGTTGCGAGTCAGAGTTTGCACCGGGTGCACGGTCAATGCAATTTTACGACCGATGTATCCTACACCTGAAATTATACGACATAATAGTAGTTTATGATACAAGTGTGGTAAACTGTTCATTACATTACAGTCGAGGCGGGTTGACAAACTAGCGGGCGAAGCCCGCGCGTTTGTCTATGGAGCCGAGACTTGTATTGTAATGGACAATACCACACGTGTGCCATACTACGTTTTTCAACACATTGGTGAGGAAACAATCACTTCAATAATAAAACAATTTTAAATCTCGCTAAAGAAAATTTGAAATATGGCGCGCTTATTTTTTATTTTTCTAGGCGCATTTCGCGCATGCGCGAATCTGTAGTGATACGAGAGACACAGAAATCAATCCACCAACAGCCAAACGATTATTTAAAAAAAAGTTTTGTTTTTTCACACAGGCCAGAATTATAAATTCATTTTACTGTTGTTACAAGAATTTTACTCACCTACTAGGATATAAAATGAAATAATTTGAGTAAAACAAGGTTTCGGTACGAGTCTAGGCTGGCTGCATGCAGAGAATTTCTATTTCAAAAATAATATTCGATGGGTATTTTGGATTTATAGAATCTTATTCCTAAACATTTAAAAAAACACTTTACCGCACTAGTGCGGTAAGTGATTTACCGCACGATTTCGAATGTATGCGTAATGAATGACATTGCATAAGTGAAATCAGTGTGGTAAATAGCACTTTCCGAGCGAATGTGTTGAAAAAACATTAATTTAATTATATAAACGGGACTTAGCATGAACCTTTTTTGTTAGGTCTAACGTAGTCTGTCCTCGAAGGGATGTAACTCTTATGCGAAACGCGCAAAAAAGGACCCAACAAAAAGGTTCGTCCCGTTTATAAACTTACATATAAGTATCATGTGTTTATAGTGCGACAGTTTAAAAACAATAATGTTGATATTGTAATACACGAAAAGCAAAACATCTTTTCAACTCCTGGATTTTAATTTTCAACATTTTTTATTTTGAAGTTCACTAAATTATTATTATTCAGAAATTTAAAAGGTTCCACGCTTTATAAACCTATTTTATTTAGGTAGTAAATTATATAAAATAATGGTTTTGTTTATCAATTATACAAAAAAAAAAACAATTTGTAAAAAAAGTGATATTCACCCAACAAACAATAGGTTTTAGTTACACCATGTTAAGATGTAAATAAAACTAATATTATAAAAAACATCCACGCTAATAGCTGTTAGGTGATAATACAAATAGCATATCCTCACACCGTTTACTATTCAGATCTACTCAGAGGTGGCCAGTGTTTAGATTCCGATTCTGTCCAATAAGTTTAAAAGAAAAAACAATTTTTAATACAAGCTTCTATTGTGAGGCCTAAGTACTTATCAAGACAAATGTAATAAGCCCAAACTCGATAGGGTTGCATCGCTTTATGAAAGGGTTCTTATGGCCACCTTTCGGTTCCATCATCAGATCACCTTGTCAAAATAATATTGCATTCACATCTGAATTATAATAGCATAGAAAATGTCATCTCAATCGGAAACCGGGAAGTGACTCATATTTAACATGCAAGGTTTGACCCAAATCTACAACGTTGAAAACAAAAATAAATACGTCAATAGAACGAAACACGCCTTACCAATATGTATTAGATAATCTTCAAAGTTCTCGTTATGCGTCAACACATATTTCTTGCCCAGAAACTGTTCCATTTTGCTTCAAAACAATTATTTGAAATTTTAAAACAAACAACAAATGTTGTATTCATGCGAACAAACGAATTATACACTATACTAAACCTAATGTTCTACTAGCGAAACGCGTTGTCGCGTGATAAAGACTTTGTTATCACTGATAAATGTGGATATACGCTAGCGATATGGATGATATACTCGTCATATGTGAGTGATGATGTCATCGTAGTAGATATAATAGTCACAACTTCATGCTAATTCTGTGTGACGTCCGGTGACCATGCAATGGTCATGGTCAAGGTTGGTCATGATAATTATGTGGTAATTATAAGATTGTTTGTTTTACGCTTACTATTTTGGTAAATGCTATTTTGGTTGAATGCTAGTCTGGTTTTTCAAGCTGCCATATTTATTATATTAGATATTTTCAATTTGTGCTAAATAACGGATATTCTATTTTAGAAACTTGTTTATATAGTATTTATAATAATCTAGTAAACAAACACACTAATACTCTGGTCTGGGTGAAAATAAAAACGTTAAATTTATCAGCTGGTTCTCTTCCCGCGCAGATCGTAAAAGCCCAGGAATCAAGTTTTCTTTCGATTTCATAATAGTAGTTGACGCCAATTCATTTACTTAAAGCCAAGTTTATTTTAGGCCCTAGGTTCTGTTTACGCCGTTAGGGATAAGTAAGTGATAGCGAGATGGGCTGACTTGAAAGCATTCGAACAGTGGTGCGATTTTTCGAACGCGGAGTCACCATTCGTTTAGGTGACTCCGTGTTTCAAAAATAGCACTTCAGGATTGGAAAGTTGAGACCGGGGACAGAGAGTTATGGGAGGAAAGAGAAGAGGCCTTTACCCAGCAGTGGGACGTGTTCCAAATAAAAAAATGTATCTGTATCTCTATTGTTTATTCCTGGCTGCTATTACCTTTTGTTCCAAGATTTTTTTTTTAAATAAGTAAGTAATCTCTTTTTAACAAATCTCACTACTCATTTTTTTATTACTATTTTTCTTATTTGATTTTTTTCCACACCCAGGTGATGAGAATGATTGTTGGAATGCTATGGACGTAGACGGTTGTAGCGGCGGCAAGAGGCAGGAACCGTTACGAGAGTTCAAAGGTATCGTAACTGAAATGTATCTAGGACCATTAGCTGTTTAGGCCTCGAATGCATCAGCTACTCGTGGTAGAACCTTAAGTACCTTAACTAAGCACTAGGGGCGTGTTCAAAATTCCATACAAAACTTTGTATAATTTAATAAAACTCGTGGTAGTGTACATCCAGTGGTGCCATTAATGTGTGTATGAAACGATGAGTTAATTAATTAATGATTTTTCCATTCAAAAAGCGTGTCACAAATGGCACTCCAAGTTTCTTTGCCAAAAGCAGAGGTCAATAAAGGTATCAAAAGTATATGAGTCCTCTATGAGTATAACTAACTTACCTAAATAATTCCATCCCACCATACCTTCTTATGCCATTTCTCATCAAAACCTTTCTTTCCCTTTATTTTTGATGAGGTTGCTTTACCATTTAAGTACTTACATACTGAACAAAAAAGGGAAACGTTTTATTTACATTTCCCTCGCACAAGATGGCGCATGACAATGACGCCATTACCGGGATTGCGGTGACGCCGCGGCCGCCTAATGAAAGTATTGAGACCGACCCTCGTGTCGCTCGCATTTGAGAGCGGCAAGCATGAGCTGAAAGTAACTGTGTTTGTATAAGACAGACCTTGTGTAAGCCTAGCATAATGTAATATTAAAAAAATCTGAAAACATACATTTTCTTGAAACAAGATGACGAATGACCTGTGCGAATGACAATGACGCCATTACCGGGATTGCGGTGACGCCGCGGCCGCTTGTATTGAGACCGACCCTCGTGTCGCTCGCATTTGAGAGCGACAAGCATGAGCTGAAAGTAACAACGTTTGTATAAAACAGATCTAGTGTAAATCTAGCATAATAAAAACATCTGAAAACATAAATTTTCCTAAAACAAGATGGCGGATGACAATTACGCCATTACCGAGATTGTGGTGACGCCGCGGTCGCCTTATGAAAGTATTGAAACCCACCCTTCGTCCATATCGCTCGCATTCAAGAGCAGCGAGTGTGAACTGAATTTAAAATATTGTGTGAGTGTTCGAAAGGGAATCCTTACAATAACACAAGTAACTAGTAGTTTTTCTCGAAATACGTTGCAAACTCATATCTCTGCTACCCCTTGATCGACCGATCTTACGCTGCCTTGGCGGGTTATGTCCTACCTATCGCCATCTTGGGATTCTACGATAGCCCGTATCATCACTTACATTTTTTTAATTTTATTTACCAGTATATTGTATTTTTTAAATTAACCTATACTTTTACCCACTCCTGGGCAAAAGTCTCCCCCATATCCTTCCACTTATCCCGATTTAGCGCAACCTGCGACCAATTCCTCATAAAGTCTGATGTCATCACTCCAACGTTTCCTAAACCATTCCAGCTTCCTAAGGCCATCTGCAGGCACCCTTTGATTAATTTGGCCCATCTATCTGGGTATCCGGCGCTGAATAACGCCGGACATTTAGCCCCAAAAGCCCGATGGGCATACCGTAACGGGGCAAGATCAAAGTTTTTGTAAGATAGTTGAGATAGAGGCCTCAAAAATACTTTTTTTGCGCTTTGCTAAAAAGCCTAACAAAAGTCGGACGGGGATACGGTGACCGGGCAATAGCAAAATAGAAACAAAAGAGTAGACACGGCCCGACAAACATGTTCGACTAAAGGCAGACAGATGGCCACCCCCCTTCATCGGCAATGTTGTATAATATTAGAAATTATATTGTTATTATCATCATCATCAATCTACGACCCTCTCTGTTCTACCATAGCCATACTAAGCAAGAGCAGAAAAAGAATTTGGCCTACACTCTCCACGCTGGCCAGATGGATTGGAGAGACCTCATTGATGTTCAAAGGCTTTGTTTAGCTTGTAATTCCTAAGCCGCCTTCTACGACATCCACGGGAAGACTTGGAGTGGTCCTATTTTATTCTGCCGGAAACTACACGGCCAATTATACCTAATGCTTACCTAATACAAGTTTATATAACAATATATAACGACCAGTGATATTATATATATACATCAATGACCATCACGGCATTGCATTGCGTCGCTGCATGCCTCGGGCGGGCTATGTCCAAACTGGCGCATAGTTGTGATTCTACAACTGCCTGTAGGTACCATCAATATTCAGTCCACTTACATATTTGTATGTTAAATGATAGTATGCGATAGAGTTTATAATGTTGAATTTTTTTTATATCCTTATCGAAAGGGTGTTTACAGAAAAAAAATACATTTGGTTGCGTATGTCTGCCCGTTCTGCTCTTATGTTTTAAAGCGCCTAATCATAGCTTTAGCAGTGTAACATTTTCAGAAACTATGTAACTAAATTCTGTCTTCAACTAGCGACTACTTCATGGCGTCCACCGCTTGTCTCCCGCTTTTGCGTGGTGTGGTACAAGACACGCAGTTGATGTTAACCGCGGACCGAACAGGCAAGCGGACGCGGCGGGCATATATTGCCATTTCGCTCTGGAATGCGCTTTGAATGAGTCGTTTGGATGTTAGCGTGTAGTTTTCCGCTTTATACAATTAATTATTGTTTAAATTGTAAAAATAAAATTAGTTTTTAAATAATAAGCGGGCCACAATTTGTGATGAGATATGAAGCCCTGAATTTATCAACTCTCCGCGAACAGACTTCATGTCCGTAATAAATAACAACTAACTAATAATTTTATTTGCCTTAATAAAAACGAAATTTAATTAAACTGCAAGTATTGACAAGGTTTTATGGCGTGCTAAATGTCGTGTGATTCGCTTACACGAATACGGTATTAATTTTACTTCATATTAAAAATACAATCAATTAAAAAGGCAAAGTAAATAAAAATTATGTTTAAGTGCCTTCTCACTGTTATTTATTTTATTACAGAGTCACCCGACAGCCTCGTGAAAATCCACCCAAAACGTCAAAAGCTGAACCCGGACGAGGCGGGCGAAGGATCGCACACCACCCCCAAGTTCACCCCGCCGACCACGCCGACCAAACCCGTCAACCAACCAAACGCAGAGACTCCGCAGCATATCAAGTAAGCTTTGTTATTTTTTGTATATTGTCTTGTGAGTGATAACTTTGCGTTCAATTTGCAGCATTTTGAAATTAGAAAGACACTGGAAATCAAAGGTAACAAGAAACATGTTACTAATTTGAATGAGTCATGTAGGTAGTAGTTTTTGTTTGTGGAGTTATGCTAGTATGTCTTAACAAATAAGCATGTTGAGTTTGTGTCGTTCTTGAAAGTTTTATAAGTACATAAGCTTGCGAAAACGTATGAATCATCAATGTTCTGGGATTTGATTAATTGCCTGAAAGTATTTTTATTTACTTTATTCTCATCGTTTTTAGGCTCATCGCTCAAAACCTAATTCAGTCATTTGATCTTTTTTAAAACTAATATTGCCAATTATACATTACGAAAAATCTAAAAAATCATTAATTTTCAAATGGACCTCTTGGATATAACAAACAGGGATACTTTTTAAAAACCAGCAATATTTTTGGGCCCAGTACAGACCATTTTTATTTACTTTCTTTATTTTTTTTATTAAAAATCTAAATAAATATTTGGCCTCCTATACAAAACCCATTTGACCGAGCGTTGATTTGTATGATAAGCCGAATTTTAATTTTATCTTCTACAATTGTGTTTATGGAAATTAATTAAATATCATGGACTGAACTTGCTCCAAAAATTTTGCCGGTGTTAAAAAGTAACCCTGTATACCATACATATAGTGTAGAATAATTATCATGAATTTTTAATAAATAGATATCAGACCCTTCAATTAGCTTGAGACTTAGTTTATTTATTTATTATTTATTTATTTTTCAAAAATTAGGTCACGTCACCAAAAAAAAACACGCTTTAGATTGCACTCTTCCAAAAGTAAGTTGTAGGTTTTGTGTATCGGCCATATTCTGTAGTTATTGGTTATTGTTTAATGCATGGTAAAATAAGTCTAATAAGTCTAGAAATATACTACGGCGCTGTTTTTTAGGCCAGACCTGTTAAATAATTGATGTAATGTCAGATCACAATACAAATACAACAATAATTATATGTATTGTATGGTGACCCAATTTATTAAGATAACTTACCTTAATTCCGTTTCTAGACTTATTTAAGCCCAACACAGACGACAGACTATCCGTGACGCACTTTTTAGTCCGTGAGAGTCTGAACATAGAACCTTTGGAATCATACGCAGTAAAGCACACGACGCGCGTCGGACTTTTTGTGCGTTGTGTGCATTACTGCATGTGATTACATGGGTTCTATTTTCACAGACTAAAAAGTGCGGCACGGATTAGTCTGTTGTCTGCGTTGGGCCGTATAGTCAGACTGTATTTATACTTATCCATTTAATCATTGAAGTATTTTAAGTAGTCTTATGTATTTAGTTATAAAAAGTGCCATAGAACGGTGGCGGGTAATCCGGTGGTTGTTTCCAGAAACCTCTATAGCCTGGTGTCGAACCTGCGACTCAGGACCAGCACCCTTGTTGATTGCAGCATTCCCACCATTTACTACGGCGCGAGGACTCACAAACAGCTGCAACAAGTCATTAAGGAGTTTAAGAGGACGTTCTACTGTGGAGAGGCCAAGATGAGTGTGCTGTCCAGTCGGGACTATAGCTGCATCAGAGAGTATGACCGCGCGCAGTGGAGCTCTAAAAACGATATGTGCAGGGGGTGTATTAGGGTATGTTCTTCTTATTTCCCCTGATTTGCTTCACATTTTTTTTTTATCTTGATCATATTACTTATCGGGCATCGTAGGTCGATTTTTTTTATTTTCTCACAATATATTGTATTTTGCATCTTACTGTGATGTGTAATCAGTAGGACGGAATTTCGGTCATGAAAATACTCTAAAATCAAAATCTGATTATTATATTTCATGACATCGAGTGGTCCACTTGGACTTTTACTTAAGTAGAGAAAAAAATATTTAAAAAATGGCAAGTCGCTAAAACCAATTACCACTCACCCGATGTCGTTCAAAGCCTAAGCAATATCCACTACATTCCAGACCCATTCAAAAGACAAGCCAGGCGAAAGCAACTGCAAGTTCTACGACAACCGCCTCGCCCTGAACCACCAGAGCCTGCCGCCGGCCTTCGACCTCGAAGACCTGATAGCGGCCGGGGAAGAGAACGCGGCGTGTCCGTACTACGCAGCGCGGGCCATGGCCAACCAGGCGCAGATCGTGTTCTGCCCGTACAACTACTTGATTGAGCCCAGCATCAGGAGTAGTGTTAGTAGCAAACTTGTTCAACATCTGATCAGCCATAAAATTACATTAGTCTCATTTATCTTTTATTTATTTATCTTTTTAATTATCGTTTTATTTCTGACTGGGCAATGAAAGATACCTCGCAAAGCTAATGTCGCTGACATCGACATTAAGTCTAGTGCCGCCACTGCCCATCGTAATAGGGGTGTAGAATGGTATTGAAAGTTTTTTTTTAGCTAAGACAAAAGTAAAACTACGTATACAAAATTTCCAAAAACTACCTAAAAACCCAAAAAAAAATTTTTCGCACTTATCCGTATTTTAACAGTTGCCGTGTGTTTGCAGATGCAAATAGACCTCCGCAGCAACATCGTAATCATCGACGAGGCTCACAACATCGAGGACATCTGCCGCGACGCCGCCTCTCTCACTTTCACCAGGGACCACGTCCTGAATGCCTTGAAGGTGACTACACACAAATGTTCGGTCACAAACAATGTTCCTCTTATCGGGACCCGCACAGCGATAGCGATTTTTCATTGACAAAAGAAAACCGTTTAGAATATGCTGTTTTCTAGTCGTGGTGGAAAGATAGCCCAGTCGTTTTGTGTGGATTAGTAACTTACCATCTTATTTTTTTTTAAATATTAATCCTTTTTGTCACGTTCTTACAGCTCTCGAGACGTAAGCTTAGGTTTGTATTTGTGTGAGTGCATACTGATTCGGTGAAACACCGGCCTGAGACATGTCATAGCCCGAGCCTGGCTTAAACCGGTTTATACTGGTTTTTGAAACTCGGCCTGAGACACGGCACGACCGTCGCGCGTTATCTTCTTGCTGCGCACTTTCACCTTCATCTTTGTTACCGTTAGCAGCTTGACATGCCAGTGTTATTGTGTTTAAATTATTAGTAAAATAAACTAACATATAATAAATAACTTAATCTGTTACTATATTAAATATTGAAAAGAGAGATAAAGACAAAACTTATTATATTAGTTGCGCAAACGTTTGATATTTTTTTGAATAAAGAGGTTTCGAGGATTTAATATTAAGTTTAATAAATTTTTAAACTAGTTTAAAAATTTAAATGCTACTTATTAGATTACCGACAATCAATTTAATTCTTGTGAACAGAAACTTTAATTATAGAAATGTGTGTTATCAGGAATTGGATAAAGCATCAGAGTACCGTTACCAGAACTCTGATAACGTGGACTACGTCGACAAACTCGTGAAGACGCTCAAGAACTGGGATTACTGGTAAGTAGGTTGTTCCAGAAGTGCAATTTTTGAAACGCGGAGTCACTATACGAACGGTTTTATATGAAAAAACTAGTAGTTTAGGTAATTCCGCTTTTCAAAAATGGCACTTCGTGAAGGTCTGACGTCAGGAAGGTAACTTCGGCAGGCAAAGCCACTGGCAGAGATGCATTTAATCGAGTAGAGAGATGGACTGGGGTAACAATTAATTACTTTGTACTAATAAGAAAATAAAACGTCGCTAAATAATGTCACACGTTGATCGCATCAATTTTGAACCAGATTTTAAATGTATTAAGAGGCCGTCTATTAAATTTGACAAATTTCAATCAACTTTGCGTCGTGTTTTTGAGAAAACTACAGGATTATCATTAAATTTATTTATATATTATGAAAGATAATATCTATATTCTATATATATAATATCTATATATATATAATATCTATATACGATATATTTAGCATGAGTGAACCATTTTGCCTATGAACTTGCTTGTTTTAGTATAATTCACTGGAATCCAACGTGCGTTTTGCCAAATTTCGCAAGACGGGTGGCGGGGCTTTCGAGATTTTCAAATGATTTAATCATTAACACCCGGTAAAAAAATACACAAATATAGCTGAATAAGTATTTTATGACATGAGTGAAGCTTTTTTCATTGTTTTATTTAAATTCACAAGGAAATAAAATCAACAAGTCGCGTAAATTTCGCCGAAATCGATGTAAATAAAGTCGTTTGTATTTGTGTTTTGAGCTCCTATTTTAGAAAAATAAAAATAACGTAACAAACGCCATTTCATGCCCTTTTTAAATATGCCAAACACATAATAATTATATTTTTTTAAATAATGTAAAAAATTAAAATCATATCGCATAAAAATTTATTTAAATAGGATGCGGTCTACTCTCCGACGGCAGTCCGCGCGCAGCGCTTACAGCGAGAGGACGTATTTCTTTGCGCCAACGCCGACCCAGTCACTGTGCGATGACGTGCGCAAACCATAGAGTGACTGGTAGGATTTGATCGTTGGAAAACTTGATTATTTATAGTAATTTATTTGTGTCGTTGAACGTACTGTCGTAAATATAATGGGCAAACGAGCTAAAAATAGAACGTTGATAATGTGAAACGGAAAAATAAATACTATGGTGCCACTAATTCTGCAAAAGGCAAAAAAAAAGCTTAAGTAAGTCAAGACAAGACGTTTGTCAGTTTGGTGTCTAGACTGGACCTGATTTGGTAATTAAAACTGAAATTATCAGGCGAGACGATGAGATTTGGGAAAATAAAATGTAAGACGGTTGATAAATTTTTATCACAAATTATTACTACTGGAAATCATCGATCCGCCTAAATGTCGTTCAATGAAACTCTTGCAGCTATTAGCCCTATATTATAATTAATACGTACTTGTACCTTCAATAAGTATCCTAGCTATTGTTACGAAATGGGGTTTGAGATTTGGAAAAAAATGCCAACACTCTTCTTAGGGAATTTATTCACTATGCAACCAAAGATTGACACACTAATATGGTCTTCGAAACGTCCATTGTCCAAGTCTTCATGCAGTCATAGTCCAAAATTCGTCGCTGAAGTCGTATAGGTTACGCGCCGATAATATTTGTTAAATCTCTTCGAAGTTATCTCACCACTTTTATATAAGCCTGCCAAGGTACGAGAATAGATATTTCTAGAAAATTCATGTGCTTGACCCTCCGTCACCCCGACTTAGAATGTTAGTGTTGGTTGACCGATGTGAACTCGGGATTATTCTCGAACATTCCACAACCTTCTTTTTAATTCTTCATCATTCTGGATTATTCTATAAACTTCTAGAACATTCCAAATTATTTTAGAACTTGCTAATTCTTCTGGAATTCTCTACTTCTAGTAGCTTTGCGACACTATTTCTCATCATTGTGCTAAATTTCATCGAAATCCGTTTATATGTTAGAAAATATTTGTTTTGAGCACGCAAGGTTTAAAACGGTAGTCAGATTTGCGTGCTAACATGAGGCTTTTTTGCAATAATTTTAATCGAAAATCAGCAGCAAAAGTAGCTTTTCCTGTCAAGCAGATTTGTATGTTTACTTTTTAAATGTATACTCAGACAAATTATACCAATTTTCTTAATTCTACAGTTTTATTTATTTTATTCGATAATAAGGAAGGCAACTTCTGCTCTAGCGATGCAGTCGTGTGTTTCATGAACTGCATCGCAACATTCTCCATCGGTTTATGACCAGCGACTGCATAGCTACAAAAGAATTCACCGTGTGCTACCTTCCTAAACTCCTTTTCATTCGATATACACGCTGACTTTTCATTGGTTTTTAGAAAAAAAATTCATCGTGTAAAAAAAATCTTCTATCCATATTTGTGTATGACAAGACAAAAATGTTGCGAAAACGACTTCTGATCGAGACCACGTAGTGTTAAATAAAAGATTCGCATAGATTCCATGACACGTGTTTATCTCCACAGTCAACGGCCCAAAAAGCTTATAAAAAATTTTTCACCAAAGACATTTAATTTCTACCTTCATTATTTATTCAGAATGAATTCTCACCAACCGGTCAATTAGTGCTGCCAATTTTTAAAATATCCGTCTGTTCGTTACAACTTCCCACAGATATCCGACCGTACGAACGTACCAACTGTATCAATCGACTTCCACTTAGGTTTTATTAATTTAGCAACACTTATGACAACTGCCGATACTGTTTACAAATCGTGATACTTATTAGCTACAACAGATCTAAGAGTTTTAAATAAAAGTAATACTTAATAGTAGTTACGCCTGTCCAAAACTGCCGCGTGAGCTCGATGAACTCTGCCGGGCCGGCCAGGTGGTGGTACTACAAATTGATCTCACGATTTTTTGTTTCTGAATTTTTATTTTAACTAGCTATTTGGGTATTAATAACGATCCTAATGAAGTGGCTTTCGGCTCTAAAATCATTGAAAAATCACCATGTAGAGATTAATTCGAAGTAATATGGCTTACAATCAATGATAAGTAATACTTTGCACTACCTAATTTGCTAAAACTTGCCTTATTTAAGTTTCTATACAAATTAAATAATGTGCGTGCTCAACTCTGCTAAAGTACCTGGGTGACCGAGCTTTGCTCATATCAAACATTAACTACTTTTTTTTTTAAACTTGTCTAAAAACAATACAAAGTAAAAAATTATATATAAACTTGAACATAAAAAAACAAAAGTATTCAAGTCACCGAGTGGGATTCGAACCCGTAACACTCTTTCGAGCGGTCCGCATCCTTAATCGCTGAGCCAAACGGATGGCGGCCGGTGCGGAGAAATTAGCGACTATATTCTGCGTGAAAAGAAAAACGCATGAAAACTCGAAAACACGCGTTTTCCCAAATATAAGACTAATCTAGATCGATTATTTACCGCCGAAAACCCCCATATACCAATTTTCAGCAAAAACGTTTGAGCCGTTTTCGAGATCATCGAAATTTATAAATATATAAATAAATATACCTACAAGAGTTGCTCGTTTAAAGGTATAAGTTAAAGAATAGAAGTCTCCATTATTATCACCTTCACGATTTATCATATTATTTTATCATAATATTTTTTACTTACCCGTAATCCAAAGCACTCAAGGATTTAATATTCATGTATTATTACTCGCATTTAAATTAGGATGGCATTTACTATGTAATAAAACTTTTACCAAAATTTGAATAATATCTGTTAGTTTATACCAGTTAGTAAGTTAGAAAATCTTTATTGCACCAAAACATAATGTACCACCAGTATATTTAACCAAAAAACATCAACGATCAAGAATGTCGCACAGCGCACTACACCGCGCTTTACGTCGCCTACGTAGCTCTGTGTGTGTGAGCGGCATGTCGTTGTGTGCGTGCGCCCGCTGCCAGCGTGCAAAAAGATTACAGCGGGCTCTTAAATGTATTTTATGTAATTTGAGTGAAACTCCGGACTGTGAAGACAGTTTCTTAGGCGATTAACACACTGCACTGCGCCTCGCTGCGTAGTGCGGGGCGCAGTGCAGTGTGTTAATCGCCTAAGAAACTGTCTTCACAGTCCGGAATTTCACTCAAATTACATAGAAAAGTATATGATGTAACTTGATTTACATAGAAAAGTATATGGTGACCAGTGAACTGGCGCTTAATTCAAACAATTACTATTGCGTTACACGTGGCCATGCTGCCAGCCTTCTGTGTGCACTTCTTATCTTCTCTTCCATCTAAATAAGTACCTACCTACATTACAAAATTGAAACTTTTTTGTTGTAAAATGTCTTTGGCAAATAAAGATTACTTATATTTCCGACACTGTATTTTTATATATGTGTGCCTACGTGCGTGCGTGTTTATGTGTGCATGCACACATAAACATGCTATATTTGGCCAGAGGCGGATCCTGTAGGATAGATTTTAGCAAACTATAGACTAACTAGCTGGTGCCCGCGACTTCGTCTGCGCAGGATCACACAATATCTTTATAAATTGTAGCCTATGTGTTATTCTGATGTATAAGCTTTATTATTGTAAAGTTTCATTAAAATCCATTCAGTTGTTTTTACGTGTAAGAGTAACAAACATCCATCCATCCATCCATCCATACTTACAAACTTTCGCGTTAGTAATATTAGTAGGATCAGTAGGACTTTTAAACCGACGTCTTTTTTAAATTTTTGTTTAGGTTTGTGAACCAATCGCAGCTGCTAGCGGGGAAGGCTGTGAACTTTAACGAGGTAGACCACACCTGGCAACCCCAACACTTCGTGCAGACTCTAGACAACCATAACATTGGCCCTAAGAACTACGGAGGTGAGATAGAATATTTTTTGCATAAATAATATTTATTTCTGTTTCTTTCCTCCGCCATTTGTTTTAAAACTCACTCTGTACTACCTGATAACCATCACATTTACCTGTTTTGTGTATCATACCCTTAAAGGTCCTTCATGAGTAGAAGATACAGGGTATGTTCATGTGGTTTTTTTTTTTGTTCAGAATTCAAGCAAAGCGCAGAGTTGTTCTGTCAGAAGCTTCGCGAGGATCCGGCTAAGCTGATCGGCATAACGCAGCCCACCGGCACGCTTATAGAGTCTATAGACACCGTGCTTGGTCAGTACTGAGGGATTTGTTTCCTTACATATTTATTTATTGGTTAAGACTAGCTACGAACGAAAGTGCAGCCCGTTTGAAATAATAGTTGAACATCGACGGTGGTGAAAGATAAAACATCGAATGGAAGAAGTAAATAGAGGCTTTTGCCCGGCAGTGGAGTAGGTCACATGATGGCTCGAATAAATAATTATAAATACATACACAAATTTAAGTATTTTTTAATTTGTGATATTTATTCGTCATGATATCATTATCATCATCAGGTCCTTTTGTTTTAACTGCAGGAGCACGACCCTCTCTATACTACCTGAACCATACTTGGCCAAAGCCAGAAGATTTGGTCTTCACTCAGGGACGTGCATCACCGATTATTGCAGGATAGACTAATTGTGGGGCCTTTGCCCAGCAGTAAGACAAAAAAAACTCTCTGACTGAACTGACCCTATTAGCCACTTATACGCGTCATATTGTTTAATACTATTAAATGTTCTTTTTAGCTTACCGCTTGTTTGAATGAAATCTAAAATAGGCTGGCATCGGCCATTTATGATTATTGCTCTTTTGTCTTCAAAAGTTAGCAAACACACACCTGGTGCACAACTTTTACATGAAAAACTTTCCATTGCATTAAAGCGTTGTTTTAAAGCGGTAATAAAGTTTTTCTCCTAATTTCATTTGATATCGCAAACAAAGTTCAGAGCAGATCGTAATTATTTGTAATGCAACAATGCAAACAATTATCATTGGACAAGAAAAAATATCAAATATATACGACTAACACAAAAGTTTACGTAATTTCATTTTATCCTCGAACATCTTCCGCGTATTTAAATTGGTAGCGTAACACAAGCGAGAACCAATAACTTTCTAGTTTTCATCACGGAACAAATGAAAAGGCTCGAAATCGATGTCATTCCTTATTGGTCAAAAGTGAAAAGAGATAAAAAACGTTTTTTATTGAGATAGAACTAGCTTAAAGATAAGGGCCATTTTTGAAAATCAGCGTTTCACTAACCTAATGGTTTTTTCCATACAAAAATTAGCTTTATTTATGACTGACGCGTTTTAAAAATGGCATGCATCAGCTCTTGTCTTAGATATTGGTTATGTGTGCAGAAATTTCGCGTGTGTGTGCGTTGATGAAATACGTAGACGATCACACTACAGATGCAAATTCCTATAAGTGCACTGTGGATGTGTGTAAATCGAGACACTATGGAGAATTGTCTTCTAGGTAGCTGCCTAGAGTACTGCGTATATATATATACGTATACCTACCCAAAGTTAGCGAGTACGTAGCCAGCATATGGCGCGATGGACAGGAAAGCGCGCGTTTATTTGAAAATAGGGCCTATAATAATTTATTTTTAAATAAAAAAATGCGCATTTATTAGGGAACCTTCGGGTAGACAATGTCTTTGAGTCTCTATGGAAAGCACGTGCCTGCCTTCACTCTCCACGCTGATCAGACGGGTTGTAGAGGTCTCATGATGTTTATAAGCTTTGTTTAGCTTGTATGCTAAGTCGCCTTCTACGACATTCACGGGAAGACTTCATCATCATCATCGTTTCAGCTGCATAACGTCCACTGCTGGACATAAGCCTCACTCAAAGATTTCCAAAATGACCAATCAAGGAAGAAGACTACGGGAAGACTTGGAGTGGTCCTATTCAGTAGAATTCAGTAGCTGTGTGGTATCCAATACAAAGCTACAAATTACAATTTTTCAGACGTCACGATTATGAACCTATCGGGAATAGGTCCATCTGAAATTACAAATTTTCATACAATACTTTCCAAATCTGTGTCCCCAGGCTACCTGTTCCGCTGCGAGGGTAAATACATGGACGACTTCACGCCGGCCCTGGTGAAGGTGGTCACTGTAGAGACTTCATATGACGCGGGGCTGTGGCGGCGGACTAACTACGCTCAGGTGTGGTATACGGATTTCTGGGTTATGGGTTCGAACTTCAGCCAGGGCAAAGATACTATAATTACTAACGTAACAGATACCAACACCATAGAAACTACCGGAGGCAACCTAAGTAGGCGTCATTAGAACTAGATGCTCACAGAGGCAGCACACACAACTGACAAAAAAGTGACAAAGAAAGTGTTGAATATGCTTTAAAAATATTTATTGCATGTCATAATAAGTCATATTTTATTAGAGTACTACTTTATTTTACTATGTACCATATTTAATATTTTACATTGCTTACTAATCTTACTTTACCTTTTTCTATCGTTACTGCTGCTAAGAGTGAAAAAATCAAAAAGGTATGTTTAAAATTTTCTCTAGGAAACAAGATATGTAAATAGCACTTACTCGATCCGCGTACATCTCTCTTGAACTAAATTCCAGATAAAAATATGCTATTCGTGAAATCAAGACATGGTCCTCCTGTAACAAATAGTACACTAGCACCGCAACACTAACAAACAGTATCTTTCGATTTTTAATATATGCCGTAGAAAGTGGGACAAAATATAAATAAAATATTACTATACTCCATTTGGTTAGGTATTTAAATAAATGAAAACAATCTTTACATGTCTTTTTATTGAAATATACACTATCTATGTATGAAGGTAAGTCTTAAGTGTATTCTTGAAAGTCCAATATTGTCCGTGAACGTGGTGCTACCCATCTACCCATGGTATAATAAAATAAGGTATTCTCTTCCCGTGACAGCTGATGACGTAGGTGGAACTTGACTACGTCATCAGTTTGATATGTTGTCACTGTGTGAAATTGAACTACCCGTAATGCATTTTTGACTTTTATATACCAATTTCGAATTAATAATCCATTATATCAATTTATAAAATATTGAATTGATGAATCGCGTGAGAATTGCGAGATACTAACTAGCTAAGTTACTTAATATTTTATTTAATATTCATCAACTGATTGACAAAGTCCTTAAATTTACTAAAGAGAACAATCAGTGGCAACACTTTGTGACGTAGTCAAGTTCCATCTCAGGAAGAGAATACCTGTTTTATTATACCATGGTGCTACCTAATTTAGGCCGTTTCTAAGTGACGCAGGCGCTTGCGTCAGGTTTCAGTCTATCCCTGTCAAAAACTCTAGGCGCGAAAGAGATAGCAGAATCCATCGCGGGTCACCTGTCTCTGTCGCACGTATAATTTGTGACAGGGATAGACTGAACCCGCCGCGTGCGTCCGCGCCACTAAACTAACGCTCTTACTGACAGTAGTACTACGGGGAATACCCGCACTAAGAACTAACTTACTATTCTTTCAGAAAGTAGAAAAAGAGTCGCTAGAGCTGCGCCTGATGTGCATGAACCCAGCGGTCGTGTTCGAGAGTCTGAAGGTAGCGCGCTGCATCATCCTGGCTTCCGGGACGTTGACCCCTCTCGTGAGCTTGTACTCCGAGCTGGCCACCGACTTCCCGCTCAAAGTCAGCCCCAACCACGTCATACCGAAAGAAAGGGTAAGCGATTATGATCCTTATATTTTAACCCAGACGCAAAAAGAGGGGTGTTGTAAGATTGACATCAACGTCTGTTTGTCTGTGGCATCGTAGCTCTAGGACGGATGGACCGATTTTGATGCGGGTTTTTTTACCTAAAAGCAAGTTTCCTCGCCGTGGTTCTAGCCGTGAAAATCGGTTTAGTCGGTTGAAACTTATTCCGTGATAACGCTTTCAATTTTGTAATTTACCTGACAAATAATAAATGGCGCTAAGATTATGTAGTTCCGCCACTTAATTTTTTATCTTAGGGGGTTTTTATTATGCCTTCTTCTTCTTCCTTGCCTTTTCCCTGTTTGGGGTCGGCTCTGCATGTCAACTTCCTTCATAACCTTCTATCCTTTGCCATCTCTCTTGACCCCCCGTTCCCCCATATTTCTTCCCACGTCTCTCTCGGCCTTCCTCTTCCTCTATACCCGTTTACTTTCAAGTCAACCATTTTTTTGCCAGGTGTTCGGCATCTCTTCTCATTACGTGGCCAGGTCAGGCAATTGGTATTATTTAATTTGTAAGTTATTTATTTACTAGCTGTGCCCGCGGACTTCGCTTCCCGTGGGAATTTCGAGATAAAAACTATGCTATGTCCTTCCCTGGGTATCAAACTATATCCATATCAAATATAAATAGGTTCAGTGGTTGAAGCGTGAATAGGTAACAAACATACAAACCTACTTTTGCATTAATACTATTAGTGGGAAGGATTTAATCTGTTTATTTTTTTAATTTGCCTATATAAAGTAAACTAGTTAATTGTGTTAGTTGTTGCATTTCTTACATTCTTGTTAATTTATCTAAGAATCAATTGTCATTGTCAGGTATGGGTGGGAACATTGACGACATGCCCTGACGGCCAACCGCTCAATTGCAAAAGTTACGACACCGGTCAAGTGGCGGTGCAGGACGCGCTGGGCGAGGCCGTGCGGTGGGTGTGCCGCATCACCCCGCACGGGGTGCTATGCTTCATGCCGTCCTACCGGCTGATGGAGCAGCTGGTTAAGAGGTCAGTGTCAATAGCTTGATCAACGTCTTCTGCTTCTTAGCGCGTCGATTTTCATGTGAGTTCAAAGTGTTCAAACTAGACGTGGACGACGACTATAATACAAAAGCAACGACACCAACCATTGTTATTACATAATATACACGCTGACTTTTTATTGGTTTTGGAAAAAGAAATGTCGTTTAGTAAATAAATTCCTCTATCCATTTATGTAATCCAAATTTCTGTATGTCATAAGATAAAGTTGCGTAAATGATTTTCGATCGAGACTACGTTTATACGCCGGCCGCCAGCTGCGTAATGTCGATGACCCCGGCCGGCCGGCGGGCGGTGTATGGCGGCGGTACTACTAATTGATCTCACAATTTTACTTTCGAGTTTTAAACAACATTTTATGTTTCTGAATTTTTATTTTGACTAGCTAATTAGGTCTTACTAACGATGCCTATGAAGTGGCCTTCGGCTTCAAAACCAATGAAAAATCACCGTGTATATAAAGATTGTTAATGAGTCAAGCCCGCGTTGTTCACAAAGTGATCCCACTGCAATACAATATTATGTACTCAATTATTTTTATTATTCACAAATAAGTAACATAATTCGAAACCGAAAACAAGATGGTTTATTTTTATCTGCCCAAAAATACGTAAATTATTAGCTTTTAAAGTCTGATGGAAGAGAAAACTGTCAAGTAACAGAAAAAGGATGCATGTACGGAGCTCTTAACGTCACTGCTATTAGGTCTCGCGCGTATGAAAGAGATAGTGAGATTTCCCCACCACGCTCCCACTCTTATATTTGAAATACTAATTGCTACTTCATTAATTAACCAAGTTCTTTGCAGTTTCCATAAAAATATTTCTTCTAAGTGGTGTTTTTTGTTTTATATAAAATATTAACCAATAACATTCACAGTAATATATCCTATTGTACTGTCGCAGATGGCGCGAGACCGGCACGTGGGACGAGCTGCACCAGCTGAAGCACGTGTTCATGGAGAGCCGGAACGTGAAAGATCACAATGAAATCATGGACGTGGGTTAAAACACATTTCTTCAGCCAGGGTTGGATTTAGAGGTCTGGAGGCCTTAGGGCAACAAAGGTGTGGAGCTGGCCCTGGACCTAGCTCCAAATTATTTTCCAAATAAAATGAACAAATTTTTTTCAGTCGAGTTTTTCAATAAATAATTTATTGTGAAACCAAAGATAAAAAAAATCTGGGGAAAAATTTCGGCCTCTTTTATGAAGGCCCCGGGGCTGTAGCCCCGGTTGCCCTCCCTTAAATCCGGCCCTGTTCATAGCTGTTACTCCCTGCTATGCTTGCATTAACTGAATAAAGATACTTTTCAGAAAGCATTATTTCGTAGTCTGGTTTTAATGTTTAAAATTATATCATGTTTATTTTTTTACTTTTATAAAATTATATTTTTAATGTTTGCTAGGACTATTACAAGTACGTGGACACGGACAAGGGCGCCGTGTTGTTCGCGGTGTTCCGCGGGAAGGTGTCCGAGGGCATGGACTTCAAGGACCAGCAGGCGCGGGCCGTCGTCACCGTGAGTCACTCTTTTCTTTTGCTCTCTAACGACGAAGTGTACATGAGTAAAAAAACTGGTAACATTACCAAACGCGATATCCTCATCAATATCAAACATCATCTTAGATATGAAGGGTAAAAAATCACACGAAACGTAGGGCTATCACTTAGGGTTAGACAGGGAGGAAAAATGCCCGAGCTTACTCACTCAATTGCTCAAATTTACTCACTCAATTGCTTAAATTTACACTCACTCAAGTGAAAATAAGGCCATATTACAATAGTCTAAAGTGTATAAACGTGAACGTAACAAAATGCTCGCAAATGTTTTAAAATGTTTTAAAACCGTGCGAGCATACTCGCATTTTACAGTTTATGCTAATTTCATTGTATCCTTTCGTTTGCTATACCTTTTTGTATAGTTTACTCAAAACGAACACCAATTTCAGATCGGCATCCCGTACCCGAACATGTTCGACATGGCGGTGAAGGCGAAGGTGCAGTACAACGACAAATTCTCCAAGAGTCGCAACCTGTTGCCGAAGAGCGAGTGGCTGCTGGTGCAGGCTTACAGGTGAACCAGAAGCAAATAATTAATATAAATGTATGGTTTGTTACCAAGACATATTAAGAATGATGGTAAATGATAGAAAGTTCTGATAGAAAAGACTCACTATAGACTTTATCTACACACTTCACTTTATCTATCCTGCAAGCTATACAGAATAGGGAGGTTTGTAGTGAAAATTGTTTAGACGCGTTGGGCATGCACGGAGAGCATTTTTTGAGATGGGGAAAAAACCATTGAACTCGCGACACTGTTGACGTTACCGACACCAAGTTTTCACTTCTATCGCCACGCCCGAAATGCCTCTGTTTTTATTTTTAAACTAGCTGTGCCTGCGGTCTTCGCTCTCCGTGGGAATTTTAGGATAAAAACTATCCTATGTCCTTCCCCGGATCTTAAACGATTTTAAAATCCGTCCAGCCGTTCACGCGTTATGGCGGGACCAAAATAAATAGGGATTTATTTATATATGTCGCAGTTGAATTGTATAATCCGTTGTTTTTAAAAAACTCTAGCTGTTTGGCAATACAGCTCGGTTTTGTAAAACAGCTGAAAATATTTCAGCTCGATTGTCAATGAGTTACGTAATAACGTTTAAAAAAACAGCTAGCGTTGAGAAAGCATACAGGGTTATTACTAAATAAAACTGTGTTACCATACGAAATAATATATGAGGAGACAATAGTTGTTCTTTATTATTTTTATATTACTCGTGGGATTGAAATAAAACCTCAATTTAAATCCCTACTAAATAATTTAGTCTCCAATATCATAAAACACCAATAAATAATGATAATCAGCACGATGCAATTGGATTAGAAATATAGAAATTTTGTAAACCCGACAACTCAATGGCGCAGCGATTTCTTACGGCCTATTGATCCACGTGAATTTTCCATCTTGCCGGAAGGCGGGCGTCGAAATAACAATATGGGATCTAAGCTAAAGGTCTGCTTTATTCTTTTCAATCTTTTGCACTCCGAAATCACAAACGATGCCCCCGATGTCTCTCGATAAAAAACAGCTTAATCCCGGAACGCGGCGAAGAATTTACTTTATGGGAGGCCATATTTGTTGTTATGACACTGACACTTCACAAGCCACAAGACCCACAAGTGGCAGAATTCCGAAATAATCGTTCTACAATCTTACGTTAGCCATTTTGTTAAACGTAACATATTGGACGATCTAGCTGAATGATTTTCAGCTATATTACAAAACCGAGCTGTAATGCCAAACAGCTAGAGTTTTTGAATAACAGCGGATTATACAATCCAACTGCGACATATAGATAACGATGTCTTGTCCATAGAGCACTTAACCAAGCAGTGGGCCGCTGTGTGCGGCACCGGGCCGACTGGGGCGCCGTGCTGCTCATAGACGCGCGCTTCCGGGAGCCCTACTACACCCAGCACCTTTCCGGATGGGTGAAGAACCTCGTAAGTACTTGTATAACAGGGGTGACGACAGGGTCCGAAAAGTATGATTGTAATTAGTCCGTCTTGATTATCCAAAAATAATGGACCCGTATTTTTCAGTTTACCAAAAAAGTTAAAATTCACAAAGATGCGGAGCGTCAAAGTTCCAGAGTGGGGGCTTGCGACGTCACACTTAAGTAAAAATCGTGTTTAAGTGTGACGTCACGCGAAATTTCAATGCGCTGTATCTATGTCATTTTTGGTTTCTCAGAGAAAATAGAAAAAATACGTGTGCAATATTTTTTAATAATCTAACCGATGGACCAAAAATATTTTTCCATTCGTCATGCCTAATCATCAATAAATTTAAGAACTAGGTTCTTGTCGGTAGAGTATTTTTCATGACACTTTTAACTTTTTTAACCCCCGACATAAATAGAGAGATGTTGTTATAAGTTTCACGGCAATGTCTGTCTGTGGCTCTCGAACGGACGGACTGATTTCGATGCGGTTTATTTTTACGTGGAAGCAAGTTTCCTTGCTGTGGTTCTTAGCTATGTTTGATGGAAATCAATTCAGCGGTTCAAAAGTTATGGGGTCGAATGCTTGAAAGTCGGTTTTTTTCATTTGCCTGGCAAATAAACTTGTTGAATAAATATTTGACCTATTCGACAAGGCTTCTGACTTTGCTTTAGCCAGCTTCATCAATAAATTACCTTTTTGGTTTTCGATCTCGTCCTATGATGTTTTTAATGAAATCGTATTTTTAAAGTTTTTAGGAGCATCGAGGGCCTTTTTTCTTGTTAAAAATTGACCATTTGTCCACAGCTGGGCAACAACCACTTCACGTTTGATGGTCTAGTTAACAGTCCTCACAGCCTGGAAAACTTTATGCAGAGCATGACCTTAGCCGACACCGAAGCCGTGGGATAGCATCCTCAACATCACACTCAGTACATACACAGAGCTAATTATTGTGTTAAGTTGAGGATTTTCTAAACAATAGAACACCAGATGGCAGCACAGTAAAGTCAGGTCCAGTAGCTGCTGTTAATACCCCATTTACACATTCGTGTTCGTTATTATACATAGTACCTGGGCGACCGAGCTTTGCTCGGTTACATCTCAAACATAAACTATTTTTTTTTAATTTGTCTAAAAACAATGCAAAATAAAAAATTATATATAAACTAAAACATAAAAAAAAACAAAAGTAAGTCACCGAGTGGGATTCGAACCCGTAACACTCTTTCTAGCGGTCGCTATCCTTAACCACTGAGCTAAATCAAGGCGGCCGCGGCGCGACGAAATTAGCGACCATATTCTGCGTGGAAAGAAAAACGCATGACAACTCGAAAACACGCGTTTTCCCAAACATAAAACTAATCTAGATCGATTGTTTACCCTCGAAAACCCCCATATACAAATTTTCAGCGAAATCGTTAGAGCCGTTTTCGAGATCACAGAAATTTATAAATATATATATATATATATATACAAGAATTGCTCGTTTAAAGGTATAAGATATGTAAACAGTGAGTTCGCTATTCGCCTCGCGATTCGCGCGAATGTGCGGCATAATAGATACATTTGACGGAGGAAATCAATAAACTGATGGTCTAATAACCGTCAATTGGACCCGACGACACTGTGTCCGCCATCTGTTGTTCTATATTTTTAAAAACCCTTAGTGAGGGTTCAGTCTACTGAAGAATCCTAAAGTTCCATCTCAAAAATATTTTTATTTCTAAAGGAACCACGGAAACCAGGTTAGATAAAATGATAGTGATAGATCGCCTTCAAAGGCGAGACAAATGTTCATAGAGCTCAATATGGTATTCATTATGGTAAGTTAATAAATACCCTAAGACTGAACTTCAACATACTTAAGCAGATCTTATTGATTGAAAATAAGCCATATTCGTGTAGGAATACAGCTCGAATTACCATGCACGCTACAAATTTCATGCGACTGCGGTTACAAATAGCATCCGTGAAGATTCTTATAGCTCCTCGCTTCTCCTAATTTTTTTATAGTGCAGGTACGTACCTACCTATAGTTGTATAGAGCTATGTCATACATAAGATCTGTCCTTCAGAACGCAGCATTGAGCGTTTTTTTAAAAGCCGTAGAAGCCGCGGTATTAAGTCTGTAGGTAGAGGTCCATTCTTACAAATGCATACAAAATTGGCTATTTTACTATGTACGTTTTTGGTTAATCCTATTCCTACTATTCCTACTATTCCTACTAATATTATAAATGCCAAAGTGAGTTTGTATATTTGTTTGTTTGTTACCTCTTCACGCTTAAACTACTCAACAGATTTGGATGAAATTTGGTATGGATATAGTTTGAGACTCGGGGAAGGACATAGGGTACTCTTTATCCCGAAATTCCCACGGGGAGCGAAGCCCGCGGGTACAGCTAGTATTTTATATAAAACAAAAATATCACTAAAAATAAAATTGGTTAATGAATGAAGCATATAGCAGTACTTTATTTTTTCAAATATAAGAGTGGGAGCGTGGCGGGGACATCTCACTATCTCTTTCGTACGCGCGTTATTATAACTTACTTATTTTTGGGCAGTTAAAAATGACATCTTGCTAACGGTTTCGAAATATGTTACTTATTTGTATGTATTATAAAAATATTTGATTAAAATACCGTATTACAAATGCGCGGCTGCTGCGATCCGTGTAACAAGGTAGGTACTCAATTTATAAGCTTAATTTAATTTTAGTTAATGTTGTATAATTAAATCAATTATTTTATGTTTAGTGATACTTATTATGTATGAATATTTTTGAAAACAATATTCTCTATTATGATTTCGTCAATTTCAGTAAAACTTTTAATGTACATATTTTAGAGAATTAAGTATTGAATTTTCTTTTCATCCTGCCTATTGAAATTGACGATATCATGCATAATACATTTGCCAAGGAAGGCTACTGGCTTAACTGTTTGAATTGTAAAGGATTATTATTATGGAAATATTTCATCAGGGCTGTGCCATATATTATAATGTTGTTGGACTGGTTTTATTACGAGAAATAAAAAATGTATTTTTTTAACTATGTTTTTTTATTAAACATAATACACAATCATAATCAATCAATTTTTAATCTCTTACTTAAAATTAACTACATGATTATAAGTTCATTATCTTATGAGGATTTAAACACAATTACAAATAAATATCACTTGGAGGTTTTCGAGGTAGGATTTAAACAATAAGTAACATAAGTACTGCATCGCTGATTACACCTTGCGTGCGCTGAAAGAAAGAAAAAAACGTTAAGCAAATAGTAAGAAAACAGAGGAAAACCAATATACAGGTTGTAAAAAACTTACAACTTGTCACAATTCTTACAATCAGCTGCAGTAAGCTGCGTAAGAGTGACCACGCGACATGGTCAGTCTATCTCTATCACAAACTACGTGTGACGGAGAAAACACAAACTCTTCGCGAAAAAGAGATATTAAAATACGTCGCATGATGCTTGGGAAGCCTTTCCAAGCATCAAGCGACGTATTCTAATATCTCTTTCTCGCGAAGAGTATGCGACAGAGATAGACTGAACACGTCGCGTGATCCCGCCTTACACAGCGTACGCGCCCTAAGTCCACCGCTGGACGCAAGCCCCCCCCCCCCCCCCCCCCCCCCCCCCAAAATCCAAAACCGATTGAAGGCAACCTTGCCCGTTAGCTTACAAATAATGACTTACTGCTTGGTGCAGTCGACGGTGCGCTCGTGCCGCTTGAAATTCGACAGCTGCAGGAACGACATGCGGCAGATGTCGCACTTATACGGCCGCTCGCCCGTGTGCAGTCTGCACAAAACAACAAAATATTCATTTATTTAATGATGATGAAGATACATTTATACACAAGCAGGCGTCCGTCACTCGATCAAGGTCGCGCTATAAGCACCTACCGGCTAGCCGTGTGTTCGAACGCACAAGTGGCGGAGGGGTACCGCTCGCGTGGAACCTTACTGTGTAATGTTTACAATATAAACAAGCTTTTTAAAAATGTCAAAATCAAGACATTATTGTACGGTATTCGAATGTTAAAATCAAAGAAAAAAAAATCGTTTTTGACTTTGCCAAAAGACGAGGAAAGGTAAGTGTTTCTGTTTCGGTATAATTTTCACTGTTTTGTTATAAAAAGTAGTCGTATATAATAGGGTTTGGTACTGTCTCGTCCAATAAGATTATTTTGTAGGTATCCAGAAAGTATTTGTTGTTTTTCTTGTGTGTAAGTGGCCAACACTGGTTTCAGATTTTTCAGGTTGCCTAACGGCATCTGACTTAGCTTAACGACTGCCAATATGACATCAAATTACAATATGACAGCCGGATCCAACGGCTTATACGTGCCTTCCGAAGCACAGAGGAGCTTAATAAATTTTTATGCTACTTGTGGTCACCCATCCAAATGCGGACCACGCCCGGTGCCGCTTTACATGCGAAAGCGCTAGTAATGCGCACTCCCGCTGGGTCACCGAGCTCCTCTAATAAAGTATATAAAAACGATTTCGGTAAACTAGAAAGTATGCTATAACAAATTACTCAATATCGTACGTTTCTCATTGCGATGTACGTTACTTCGACAGATTTCTACTAATTACTCAATAGTTCAATACCGTATGTTCCTCATTGCGATGTACGGTACATCCACAGTTTTATGAAGTTTCTATGAAAATCACACGCTCTTATTACGTCCAAGTTAAATCATAATTTATTAAACTGTCATTTCATAAATACGTGTCACGTTTTTGTACATTTTTGTATTTTACTTCATTAGGTCAACCCTAAGGTATTCTCACACCGGCCGACGTTATCGCCCGCTGTGCATTTAAAACGCTCTGTTGAGTCAAAGCAGTTAAGCTCATATTTCGTCGCGTCGCTTGACAGCTAGAAAGTTCAATTAAATAAAGCGTAGGTACCTATTTGTCGTTTGTGGGGAAGTGATGTATCTGTTACGTAGTAACTTATTAGTAATCTTTGACACAAGGTTGAAGGAGAATATGATTATACATTAAATTCAAGGACCAGAATGTTATAGTTCCACGTAAAGCCACGCAACCAGCAAGAAGGAACTCAGTTCCGAAAAATAATTAAATTAGAATCTTATCAAACAATACGAAAATCTAAATCTGTTAAAAAAACGGAGAAGTTATTGAGGCACATACATAAAAAACATACAATTATATATTCGAAATGAAAATCTACGTTTTTGCAAACGCATAACAAAACATAAATCATAAATACGCTTATAAATCTGTTTATCAGCTGATCATCATCATCTTAACAGACTTCCATTACAGTTCCCAGTGGTGGCAAATGGAATGGATATAATAAACTTAGCGAATAGTAAGGATGTGTGGTTTCCGCCAGAGTAGAATTCCACTCCCAAGTTTTCCCGTTGCTGTCGTAAAAGCCAACTAGGAAATAAAACCTAAACAAAGCTTATCAACATCAATAGGACTTCTCCAACCCGTCTGGCCAGCGTGGAGAATGTAGGCCAAATCCTCTAGCTATTATGGCCAAGTATGGCTTAAGTAGTACAGAGGGTCGTGCTCCGGCAGTGGAGACAAAAGACCTGATGATGATAATGATAAAAAGGAGGATATGAGTAGGCAGGGGGTGACGGACCGGTTGACTGGAGATGGAACAAAGTGGAAGGAACTCACATGCTGTGCCGGCCCCACATAAAAAGTGGGACAAGGATAAGGCAGAAGAAGAAGATGATAATGATGAATAGGGACCAACCTCATATGCACGGCGAGATCGGACTTCTTGAAGAACTTCTTGCCGCAGTCCTTTCTGTCGCAGACGTGTGGAGTGCGCCGCTCGTGGTTCCGCTGTATATGAGCCCTCAGCTGTAATACAATAGTTGTTTATGCAACTCATGTATAATAAGGGGTATTAACACGAATAATAATAATAACATGAGTGTTTTAATACCTCATTATGTACAGTTGCATACAAGACTTTATTTACACCCATGACATGAATCCTCTATAAAAGGTTCTGAAACTATAGGGTGCGTACAGTGTTATAAGAACTTCATGGTAAGTTTATGCCTGCACTAAAAAAACAATAACATTTGTTAACTATCAATGTTTAAATTACCATCGTTATGTTGGTAGATGACAGAAACACACTACCATACTGATATTGCCTCACTACCATATATACAAATACCCTGGACCTATGATACCCTAAGAAATGACAGCTCTTTATTGTGCCTATATGAAGCGCCCCCAATGCGTGGGAAGAAAACTAAATCTGACGTAACTAATTCGGAAATGTCTTTTATCGATGTCATTGTCCCATCTCTAATATTAGTTCCGTTTCCACCCACTTCTACTTTGCTTTTACAATCAGCGCCAAAATGGCGAAAATCAAATCGCCTCACTATGGCCCGGCTAATCATAGGTCCAGCGTACTTGTCCTACTTTACTCAAAGCATCTTCATCGTGACGTCATTTCCTTCAACAAGCTTGACCTTGCTTGGAAATTAAAGTCATTGGAATTTTTGCAAATATCTAAATAAGTAAGATCTTATTTTAATGATTAGAGAAACCTCCTAGAGGCTATTCCTCGAAATGATTTGCGAATTAGATTTTTAATGACTCGAAATCTTTGGGTGAAGCCTATGTCCAGCTGAAATGTTGATGATGAAATGACTTGACAAGCCAAATCATTGATGTCACTGACCATCCAGGCCGCTTTGTAGTTTTTGTCGCAGTGCTCGCAGGCGTGCGCGCGCAGCACGACGGGGCGGTGCTGCGCCGCGAAGTGCTTGTTAAGCGTCGACTTGTAGCTGAAGCGCTGGCCACATACGAAACACTTGTGCCGCCGGAGGGCCGGGTAGTGGGTCGCTGGAAAATTACCTTACAGTTAGCTATTTAGGTAATTAATACCTGGGCGACCGAGCTTTGCTTGGTTATATCATATTCTGCGTGGAAAGAAAAACAGAAGAAAACTCGAAAACACGCGTTTTCTCAAACACAAGACTAATCGAGATCGATTGTTTTACCCCCGAAAACCCCCATATACCAAATTTCAGCGAAATCGTTAGAGCCGTTTCCGAGATCACAGAAATAAAGTTATATATAAATATACAAGAATTGCTCGTTTCGAGGTATAAGATTATTTATAGGCGATGAAAATGCCACTTCGACTTCATTAATGCAATGTGGACCACATCCACATCATAATTGGCTTGTCAACTAAATAATAAAGTGATTTACGTGCACTTATTAAAAAATATATTTTTATATGAAAAATACGTGTTGTCAGAATTTTTTATGTAATTTTAAACATTACACCGGAAGTGTCACAGCAATCGAAGTTTACATTTATTTTTTCCTATGCCATCACTAAAAAAACAATAACATCTATCAACAGTCAAAGTCTCCTGTTTAAATCACCGTCGTAGTTGGTTTTTGTCAAAAATTGTTGCGTTGACAGTGAAAGTGACAATACAGTACTGAAAGTGGAAATTACCAACTTTTCTCGAGAGAACCTTCATTGGTGACGTCACTTCCTCAAATAAGCTTAAACTTGCTTGAAAATGAAAGTCATTGGGATTTTTACTAATATCTAAATAAGTAAGACCTTATTTTAAAATCTGACTATAGAAACCTTCTCCTAGAGGCTTTTCCTCGAAATGATTCGCGAATTAGATTTTTTTTTTAATTACTTGATGAGGGAATTGACTTATGTGTATAAAATTTTGTAAATTTTACCGTAGGGAACACGACATAGCTTTTGAATGCTTTACTGTAAATCATAACAGTGTCGAGTTGATATGACGAGCGAAAGCTTTGCAAGGGAGTGTTGGACTATCAAAATACATTTTTAAGGAATCTCAATACTTACCTAAATGAGATGTGTAGTTATCCCTCTTATTGAATACTTTCTTGCATGTATGGCAAATAAAGATTACACACTTTTTCACTTTCTCTTTTTTCTTTACGCTATCTCCGTCTTGTCGGTTATCAGTCGGTTCTTCCACTTTGAATTTACTTTCAGGCTCCGTAATTTCCACTACTATATTAGTAAAATCATCACCGGATGTTTCAGTACTGTCCTCTTCCTGCGAACTTTCTTCTTTAGTCTTTATACTATTTCCTGCGCTATATCCTAGGTTTAACATGTCAGTCAATTGCTCCGCATCTATTTCACTATTTAAACTTATAATAAAGGTATCATCATCTTCAGTAGATATGTACTGCACACTATTCTCACCTATAAGCTGACTCAAATTTGCTGCTAGATTCGTACTAGACTCTAAATCTACATCACTTTCAAATATAGTGGCGCATTCATTGACAGAAACTGTCGGGTTTGTAGGAGTCACTGTTTCTGTTTGCTTTTCAGTGAAAGAACTACCTTCTGTGACATTCAACAATTCATCGGGTAAATGTTCAGCTTTCACATTATAAAGAACATTCATTATATCCTGATCTACACTCTTCCCTGCTTCTGTATAGTCAAAAAGGATTTCTGTATTTCTATCATTACTATAGTCTATATTTGTATTAGTATTATTGTATATTTGATTACTATTAGTGAATATTTGATTAGTATTACTGAATATTTGATTTGTATTACTGAATACTTGATTTGTATTACTGAATATTTGATTACTATGAAAGCTATCTAGATCTATATCATTACAGAAGAGCTCGTCTTCGAGTAGTAGTTGATTCATTTCTTTGAGGAACTCTATTTGCATGAGGTTGTCGTGGTCGACGGTGGGGTCCACTTCTGAGGGGTTGTTGTACACATTGAGCATTTCGTTCGGCGTCGACATGGTCATATAGTCGTCTTCTGCAGAAAGGATGTCATCCACAATGTTGTCTACAGTTCTATTTGTATCTTCGTTAATTTGAATTGATTTTTCTGTTTTGGCAGCCTCACTTGCGTTGTTATTGTTATTATGTTGTCTGAAAGAAATATAACTTTTTATCAACGAGTAAAACTACACACCTAGTGATCAGTTTGGGCAAACGACTGCAAAAAAGTGATTCTGTGATAGTGCATAGAAGTTAGATAATAGTTAAGCGAAGTCCTCCATGAGACTTGCATAGTCACACCAAGTAAAATAGATAAAAAAGGGCCTGTACTAGTGCTGATATGGTCACGTCTTGCGCAAACCAGTTACATAGAACTCAGGAAGCAAATATTATGCCATGCAGCCTCTATAGAAAGGGGAAAGGATTCTCTGTGTGAAGTGGAGAAAGCGGACCCCAGGCTCCGAAGCAACAGCTAAGGATGCTAAGATGAGAAAAAGAAAATCTTTTTTTCTTACCTAACACAGTGCTCCAACAGTGCGCTCTTGTACTGGAAAATCTGTCCACAAACGCGGCAGTAGTTCTTCCGCACAGTTTTGTCAGGTATCTCGTTGCTGGTTTTACTGAGCGCACACTTCAATTTATGCCGCATAAGAGAAGCCAACTGAAAGAGATCAAAATCTCATTAGTGTAAATCTTCTTAACGTGTGTGACAGTGCCTAACACTAGTGTCAGAGTTTATAAACCGCCTTAAAGGCCTTTGACATGGTTTTAGGTAACGACCAATGTCAAAGACAGAGACCGGGACCGACGGCTTAAAGTGCCCGGAAGCACGGAATATTTTACTTATCAGACAATCAGATGATCAGCCTACAATGTTCAAACCAAACTAGGACAACAACACAAAGTCTTTGCCACCGCCGGGAATCGAACCCGCGACCTCCGGGCAAGAGCCGAACGCTCAAACCACTACACCACGGAGGCAGTTATAATTTACATTTGCACTAATTTAGTTATTAGTGTAAATGGTAATAGACTTTTATTGAACCTACTGACCAGGCTTCTGTACACCTTACACGGGCTGGACTCAAACAAGAAATGTCACACCTGCATCAGTCCACTGTTGGATCAAATGCCTCTCGCATTAAAGAAGGATTTGCCCGTAATCCTGTGCTAAGCATGTGGATTGGTAATTGCAGTTGCAGTTTAAGCGCCTCTTACGGCACCTATGGGTGGTGAGAAACCATGTTCTGCTTTGCTGTCACACATGCTGAACATACATTTCAGATTCTAATTTGAGAGCTCTTTTCGTATTATCCAATTATTGAGATTGATATAATTCCCTATTGTCAAAGTGTTTATGTTTAGGTCATAAGCAAGCCACTTGTGACCTGGTAAAAATTTAAATCAAAGACATACTAACCTGTTTATATCGAGTGCCGCAGCCCGGACAGCAGAACGGCTTCTCTCTGGTGTGGCTCAGCATATGGCGCTGGAGGTTGGACTTGTCAGTGAACTGCTGACTGCACACAGAACAACTGTGCTTCTTCACTTCTGAAATTTTCATTCATTTAATTTAAATCACTTTGATATCAAGTCTTTTGTCTCTACTACAGGAGCACGACCCTCTCTGCACTACCACAGCCAAACTGGGCCAGAGCGGCGGAGGACTTGGCCTACACTCTCCTCGCTGGCCAGACGTGTTGGAGAGGTCTCATAGATGTTTTAGAAGCTTTGTTCAGCTTGTATTTCCTAGTCGCCTTCTACGACATCTACGGGAGGACTTGGAGCGGCCCTATTCTACTCTGCCGGAAACCACACGGTATTAAATCATTTAATAACATCCATAGAATAGGTGGATGTGTGTACTAGGACCAGGATATGGTTTGTAAAGGTGTAACAGTTGACATTGTAGACTTGCAAGCTGAGCCAATTCCACTTAAAGTGAGATAGGGAAAGGAAGAATATAGACCAAATACAATAATGACTAACTTATTTTTATAAGTTGTTAAATTTTGTAATTTTTTTAAATAAACATTGCAATATGTTACCAAAGGGAGCCAAAAGCATTAAATTCAGTGCCTCTGTATTCCTTTCTCTATACCCTTAATGACCATAGTACACAAGCTGTATCTTATGTACCATAATAGATACCATACCATAATAGAGCTTTTTACAAAGTAACTTACTATTGTGAACTTCTGTGTGCTTCTTAAGATCAGAGGGTTTGTTGAATGATTTTTCACACTTATCACATTTGTGGGGCCTGGAAATAAACTTGATTTAAAATAACATATGTATAAAGTAATATTTTGAGCAGAAATATCTATAAAAAATTTAAATAAGTGTTATATCCCTTCGAATGTCGGCATAGCAGACACAATAGTAAAACAATACATCAGACGCCCGCTCCGGGCGTCCGACATTTAAAGGGTTATGACATCTAATGTTTGTTTATTTTTTTGCATTAATTGTTTTCATTTCATCTTCAGTTCATATTTCAAACAATAAAACAATAATTAAAATTAAAAAAAATCTGTTTGGAAACTTGATGTCACAGACAGACAGACATATAAATACAATGTTAAAACCTTATAGCATCCCTTTATGAACATCAGGAGTCAAAAATTAAACAAAAACATAGAGATCCTAACAAAAATAAAAAATAATATCATGCTACTCTATTTCTATTTTTAGCCTATACTGTCCCACTGCCGGGAGAATGCCTCCCTTCCTGCTGGAAGCACTGCATTGGAGTGCTCTCCAACCCTCTGGGTCAAGGGCCTCTCTGCAGTAGGAGTCAAAATCGTCTCTCTATCTCTTCCTGGGCAATGGTTAATTAATTTAAACACTGTTTTGTCGGTTTTCATTGGTGTCAGATTTATCAGGCTGCCTAAAGGTATCTGGCATAGCTTGACGACTGCTGCACAATGATGCCAGCTGGGACCAACAGCTTATACGTGCCTTCCGAAGCACGGAGGAGCTTGAGAAAATTTTATGCCACTTGTGTATACCCATCCGAGTACGGAATACTGTATAACCTGTAAATGCGGTGTTTGCTAAATATGTGCTGCTGCAACCGCCACAGTGCCTCAAAGGACATGGTACACTGTGGACATCTCCACATGCGCTCCAGGGGCTTGTGTGTCAGGCTGTGCTTCATCAGCTGCTGCTTGGTTGAGAACTTTTCTTCAGGGCATTTATCTGCAAACATTGATGTGTGGGTTTCTGTGCAGTGTGGTCACAGAAATAATATAAATATTACATACAGAACAGAATGTCCTAAGGTACCTAGCAATATGCGTCTCCGTTCCCTATCTTTGGACTTCTTGACAAGGCGAGAACACCTTTCTTACCTTGTCGAGAAGTGTGAGGGTGTTATGCTGTGAACACACATGCATTGCCGTGTGCACGGATGTATAGTTTCGTATAGTTTCGTTTGTATTAGTAGCAGGTATAAATGATAGGTACTCCGCTTCCCCACACAAAACGGAACTGACAAATTCGGGCATAATAGCAGAAAACTGTCCTCGAAGGAAGTAAGATATTCCACTTCTATGAAGTTTTTTTTACTAGCCAGTCACTGTTTACAAAATACATAGAATATATAAAACAACATAATTTTGAATTTATTTCTTCTTCGGCATCAGCGCAACCTTTAGACGCACAGGCCACTCCCAACTGATTCCATCTTTGTCTGTCCTGTTAGTCTGGTCCATAGTGGTCCAGCGACGTTAAGATTGGAAGTATGCAGATATTTCTTGTTCTGTCTGTTCTCTAAATGATAAAAGCTGGCCCAAGTAAATGTATGACTGTACATATTCAATTTTATCACCATCTACCACAGTGGTTCCCAAACTTATTTTGTCTACTGCCCACTTTGAGAATAAATATTTTTTTAGCGCCCCCATTTTTTCACCTATTTAAAAACCACTATAACTTCAAATTAAATTAATTAATTATTGTGACCTATATATGTATATTAACGAAGAATTCTAAACGAAACTTTTACTATTACCCGCAACTTGAAACCTGAACGCAGTAGGTAACATACAACGGCGCTTAGGTCTCAAGTTAACTCTTACGGGCTGCACCTGCCAATAAGAATGATTATTAAAACGCAACTTTATAGTATTAAAACAGAGTATCTTTTATTAAAAATATAACTAAAATAATCAATCCTTATATAAAAACTAATGTGAAGGATGAATCTGATGCTGTTTAATAAGTTTGTTGATATCAGGTTCCAATTTACTCAAGAACAGTCGCAAGTCGCCACGTTCGGTAACAAGCAAACGATTTTTCTTTTTAGTAAGCAGTGTTGTCACAGCACTAAATCCACGTTCACACAAATATGACGATGGGAATGCTATCAAGAATCATTGAACGATTGACCACAATCCAGGGTACAGTTGATGTTCACAAGTTGTTGTTGAGAGTCGAGAGCTCTTGCAGTCGTTGTTTAAGAGGCCTCCTAGCTAAATAAAGCTCCTAGCAAAAAAAAAAAAAACATTTTCTTTCTGGGTCTCTTACCGCCCCTCTTGAGACCTGCAGCGCCCACAAGGGGGCGTTATCGCCCACTTTGGGAAAGACTGATCTACCACTAGGGATATCTATTCTCTGTTTGCCTTTATATTTGTTTTTGCTTTGTTTATCGTCAGTCCCACTTCTTTACTTTTTGATGTAATATCTTGTAACATACTTTACAGTGGTCCTGCGCAAAAAGCACTAGATCATCAGCAAAACTAAGGTTGTTTAGTCTTTCGCCATTTACTTTTATTCCTATATGGTCCCACGACAGACTTCTAAAGATCTCTTCTAAAACTGCAGAGAACAGTTTTGGTGAAAGTGGATCTCCTTGACATACTCCTTTCTATATTGAGAATGCTTCACTGACTGTTTCCAGCTTCACACTTCTTGTGAGGAGCATATACATATGTATTTGTATCAAGTGTAATCAGTCTCTATGCATTACATGTTACAAAAATAGGAATATAATTCAATATTATTCTTGGCTTGTATACCTATTTCATTTCATTAATTATTTTCATATACTTCCTATAATAAATAAGGTAATTTGATAATAACTAAAAGTAACTCAATATTTAATTTCCTTTTTCTATTCCATCACTACACAAATTACATGTGCAGTGACGGACCTTTTTGACCTGACATTTTCAATTGCTAATTTCTTACTTTCTGTTTAGAGAATCGAAAAATGTCCTTATGAATCACTTGGCTACACAATAGGCTAGGCCTATTCATGAGGATTGTAAAAGATAATAATTTGGTATACTATGACTTATTTTACACTGTAGAGCTTGAATACCATCTAGAAGTGTTGGGTCGAAAGGGCCTGTCACGCACAATAAGTAAGAGTAATGGGTGCGTTTTTGGACTGCCACCACACCAGATGAAAGGTCACTGTAATTTTTTTATGCAGTCAATGTGTTAAGCATTTTATGTTAATGTCAATAAAGATTTTTCTATTTCTATTTCTAAGCCAAGTACCATTTTCAGGAAAGTTACATAAAAACTAATAGCTATAAATATAGGACAACTCACCACAAACCCATAGATTGTCCTTGGAGTGTACTCTTAAATGGCCATAATACTTCTTAGCATTATCAAACTGTTTCCTGCATATCTCGCAATGCAGGGTGGTGGGCCCGTTGAGGTCTGGCTCCTCGAGAAACTCGTCTTCGGTGAGAAACTGTGCCAGCACGTCGTCCGGCCCCAGCAGGGAGGAGTGGGCAGGCAGTCCTCCCAATCCATCGTAAACATCTTGATTTCTAGTTTTGTTTGGTACCAATTCTGATGATTCAGGATCCGTTAACTAAAAACAACATGTTTGTGTGTTGAAACCATTATTCTTAAGACGAGGAAACGACTTGAACAAGTGGTACAAGAACCTTTCTACCATCGACATTGGTACTTACATGCAAACTGTAATAACAGGGAACACTTAACTCTACTTTTATTGATTCCATACTTAAGATTAATTTATCTCATTACTTTTATTAAGTCTAACAGACAGACAGTAAACATTTTTTTCTCAAACAAAACATGAACAAAATACAATAAATCTAAAAGTACTGTGTGAATTGTGTGATGTGAATTGAATACATTGAGTGAAGAGTGAACTGTGAAGTTTATTGTTGAACATGGCGTCAAGTGAAGTGTCAATTTGTCAAGCAAGTATCAAAACTGACAGTGACAGCTGCCATTATCAGCTGATTTGTTATTTTCCCGTAACAAAGGGTGCAGTTATAAAAACTGCGACATTAAAAAATACGGTATTTTTTTAATGAAATATGTTGACTCACTGACATATAGTTAAAACCTAATCCACTTTTTCCAGATAACCAATAAACTTGATATTTGGCATCAAGGTAGACATTTAATTTAGAAAGAAAGAAAGCAGGAAAAATGGTTTATTTACGTGTATATGTCGCAGTTAGTTTGTATAACTAAAATCTACAATCTTACGTTAGCTATTTTGTTAAACGTTACACATTGGACAATCTAGCTGAAAGATTTTCAGCTGCTTTACAAAACCGAGCTGTAATGCCAAACAGCTAGAGGTTTTGTCAAACAACGGATTATACAAACCAACTGTGAAATATAAATCATCATCACCTTCCTCGGCTTCTCCCTATTTGGGATCGGCTCTATTAGACATATACAGAAAAAAATCAGAAAAAAGTAAAATTGAAGTTGAAATATAATTAATATAATCGATTTTAATAGTTATAGTAATTATAGTGCCTTTCCCGTGACCAGAAACCTGGCCTTTATCTAGTTAAGAAAATAACCAATATACAACGTGGCAATGCTGCCAGCCTCCTGGGCACGTTGCCACAGGGTAAAGAATTAAGACCCGGCCATTTTTATTTGTTAATATTAGTGTGTACTGTAAATTTAATAATATGTCAATAACAAAACAAATTGACAATCGAGTTGAACGGTTTTTAGCTGTTTTACAAAACCGAACTGTAATGCCAAACAGCTAGATATTTTGTCAAACAGCGGAATATAAAATTAAACTGCGACTTACTTGTATTTTCTTCGTTATAATAAAATAACATTCCTATGTTATGTACACGGAGGTACCTTTTTCGGTGAAGTCGACAACGACACCACACCATATCATCCCATTTTCTTATTTAAATCTTCAGTGATACATATTTATTATTTTTGCGTGGGTGCTCTTCGCCTTCACTTGATTTTATGCTTTTTGTTCGATAGCTGAACGGACCCTAATTTTTGTCAATCAGTCAGCTGTTGTTTTGTTTATCGCATTGCTGAGTGGTTTTTTTAAAACATTGACTGAGAAGACTCATAGCTGATTTCAAATCAAATGTAATGTAAGTATATGATAAGTGCCTTCATGCTTAAAATTATATTAAAATGTGTATTCTTTATTATCTTTCGTGTCGAAAATAAGCGGACTTTGGACTGCCTAATTTAAGTAATAAAACAAACAACACAGTAAAAATATTAATCCTATATACTAAGTTGTCCTATTTATATAAAACTAAGTACTTACTTAATTTACATTTAGTAGGGACTATTGTATGTACCTAATATAATAATAACCAATAGTCAGTCACAGAGTAAGCGCGGTGGGTGGGCTAATTAAATTACACATTACCCACGGGCTCCAAGGATTGAGGGGGCGCTGATTAATAATTAAGAAGTACTTAGTAATAACAAAACAACATACCTACCTAATAGAATAAATGACTACCAAGTATATAGAAATGATTTAGTGGTAAGTACTTACCTATTTTATCCAGAAAATTCCATGTTCATTATAGTACATTTGTTGAATTGGTGTGCACGCCGTTGGCGCGTCATAAATACCGTGCTTTTGAAAAAGCCAATGCCGTTTTGTCACTATGCCGACCAATTGACCGAATGGACTATACCTTCTCCAGAAGCTGCAAAATGCATAACATGGGTCAGGGTTGCTTTGTCAATCAACAGTTCAAGCAATGATGAATAGTGTTATATTATAGCACAGTTTGGTTTGAAGTTACAATAGTATAAGTCTTACGTGAGATAGGTACCCTAAGTAGTTTAGGATACGTACGTTTAAAGCTAGGTATTTGAAATCTGAATAACACATTGTCTTAAATAAAATAATAACCGGCCAAGTGCCAGTCGGACTCGCGTAGGGGTTCAGCGTCAAGCTTTTTGTATGGGAGCCCCCCATAAATATTTTTTTTTATTTTTATTTATTATTTAAATAAAAATACACTGAGTATTTTGTGAATATTTCAAGTGCCTACCTGTTGCCATTATTGATATCTAGCAAAAAAGGGCAAAAAAAAATGCGTTTGTTGTATGGGGGGCTCCCCCTTTAAATATTTATATTATTTTGTTTTTAGTATTTGTTGTTATGCGGCAACAGAAATACATATTTGTGAAAATTTCAACTATCTAGCTATCGCGGTTCTTGAGATACAGCCTGGTGACAGACAGACGGACAGACAGCGAAGTCTTAGTAATTGGGTCCCGTTTTGGTACGGAACCCTAAAAAAACAGCAAAATTTTAAAAAATTGTGCTTTATCTTGCTTTGTTTATAATGGCCTATTTATTGTACATAATAAAGAACACGCTTCAAAATCAGAAAAATATTATTTTAAAGTATATTTTTATGAAAAAATATCGAGGGCACGATCGAAGAGATTGCATGCTTAGGGGAGGAGAGGGTTTATACTTACAAACCCGTCTCGCAGCTGACGAATGTATAAAATAATTGTATCACTATTTTTGACGCCCGTTGTGCGAGTGTTGATTTATAGATGGCGAGCTCCGTGTTATGTTTTGTTGCTTTAGTTGCTTGTAATTTAATTCGCAGGCTATTGACTCCTGCCACGTGACCCGAGCCCAACTATGACGGCATATGAAACCGATATTGATACTCGCTAAACTCAGATGTCTATCTTTTCTCATTGTTTACCTTACAACAATTACCTATTCAGTAATTTATTTGCCTGATAAGATAAGGTAGGTCCCACCTATCTATATTAGATAGATACACCTTGATCTGTAGGTAGAGTAAGAAATCTCATTTCATTGTTGTCGCCCACATACAGAGGTTCGTTGTGTTATTTAATTTTAATTACTTTTAGATATCTTAACATATTATCAGTGAGTTATTATCAATGTACCTAACTATATAGATATTTTATTTGATTACCGTACTTACTTGTATTTCGTGTATCTACGGTCAACATCAATGTAAGCTGCCTTTCTCGCACTTTTATGCAACCGTAATAATTAATGGCGATATTGCTTCGAATTTGAGTTACTTTATATGCTGTTTATTGTACTGTACACTTTGCACGTGTATAATTGTGTCAATTCGTATCACCTTCGTCTGTTTTGTATGTATGGAAAATTTGAATTCCTCTCATGTACTGATAGAAGAGCTGTTAATTTTTGCACACACAAAACGAAGACGATGCCGATAGGTGCAAATACTCGTACTAAGATCTCAGATTACATATTTCGCAACTGGTTTGTTTTAGTCTAATTTGCATTCCATGATCTGACACCTTATTATTTACATCGCTTTCAGTGTTCATTTAATATTTTTTCCGTTATTTAATCTGAGATTGGTCTGAGTCTTGGGCTAGAAAATCTCGTTTAAAAACTGTTACAAAAAATAAACAAACTCTTTTTGGTAAACATTATAAATAATTTTTTATTTCTTTTTTAGCAAATATGTGCATACTATTTATATACAAGGGGAACGCGGACTCAGACAGTGACTACAGCCTGATAATCGCCACAAACCGCGATGAATTTTATCAAAGAGAAGCTCAAAACATGGCGCCATGGAATGGAGAACCAGATGTCATAGCAGGTAAAGAGGTGGGAAATATCTCATCTTACTTAAAAAAAATTATACTTGAAAACTAATTAGCTATTTTAAGCAGTTATTTATGACCCGAATATCATCATCAGGTCTTTTTAATCTCCACTGCAGGAGCATGAACCTCGCTGTACTACCAGAGCCATACTGCTCTGGCCAAAGCAGGCAGAGGATTTGGCCTACACTCTCCTCGCTGGTCAGACGTGTTGGAGGTCTCATTGATGTATATAAGCTTTGTTTAGTTTGTATTTCCTAAGTCGCCTTCTAAGACATCCGCGGAAGACTTGGAGTGGTCCTATTCTACTCTGCCGGAAACCACACGGCTCTACCCAATTATATTAGAATATAAATTTTAAATAATGCCATATTCACGCACTGTGCTGTGACTAACCCATTAGGCCCATGAAGTGATACACCGAAGGCGATGAAAGATATCAGGACTTGCTAAATACTTATTATGAGATCTGAGGTTTTCTTTATAATGGCCTTAATTGTATTAATAGGGATGTGGACTGGTTCAAAAATATAATATTTTATTCAGTCTATTAACTAGAGTATCCAAAAATAAAGGACCCATTTTTTTCGTTTTGCAAAGTATGCATAATTTTGAGGTGGGGGTGATACTTCACCTTTGGTTAAAAATCGTAGCCAATAGTGACGTCACGCGAAATTTAAATGCGCTCTATCTTCGTCATTATTTGCAAATGAGAAAAAAAAATAAGTAAGTATACCATACCATAGGAGAATAAATTAAACAAAAAGTGGATATTGTCACCCCATTAATTTGCCGCCCGGGGTACGCACCCCTGGCTGTCCACTAGCTCTAAATAAGTAGTCTTTGCTTTCCACTACATTTAAAGCTAATGATTTATAAAACTAAAAGGTATTAAAATTAAAAAGATTTAAAATAAAAAGTATAATTTTCAGGTCGTGATGTAGCCGGTGGTACTTGGCTAGCTCTGTCACCAGTTCACAAAAAAATTGGAGTTATGCTCAACCACCCTGAAGCTCACGTGAAAAATGCAATCAGAAGTAAGTCCAATATCATGTAAATTGTACCTCATAACGCAGTCGTAAAGTTCCAACAAATGTATCGCAGATCACTTAGTACTTACAAAATTGAGAATAAGAGCACAGAATAGATTATGGATGACGTGACGTCGTGAGGTCTCATTCATCTAGTAAAAGTAGGTACCTATAGGATTCAATGCCTGCCTATAGGTAAATCTTATACGTTTAAACGAGCAATTCTTGTATATTTATTTATTTTTTCTGTGATTTCGAAAACGGCTCTAACGATTTCGCTGAAAATTGGTATATGGCGGTTTCCGGGGTAAAAAATCGATCTAGATTAGTCTTATGTTTGGGAAAACGCGTGTTTTCGAGTTTTAATGCGTTTTTCTTTCCACGCAGAATATGGTCGCTAATTTCGTCGCACCGGCCGCTATTCATTTGGCTCAGCGGTTAAGGATGCGGACCGCTAGAAAGAGTGTTATGGGTTCGAATCCCACTCGGTGACTTACTTTTGTTTTTTTTATGTTCAAGTTTTATTTTATTTTATTTTTATTGTTTTTAGACAAGTTTAAAAAAATGTAGTTAATGTTTGAGATTTAACCGAGCAAAGCTCGGTCGCCCAGGTACTAAATATAACTATAGGTATAAGATGTATCTGCAATTTAGGTAGCTACCTTCATACTCCCGAAATGCAGTGCGTACGTGAAAATTGTTTGTAAAAACAACAAAAATTTGTTCGTAAAAACAGTTATGTAGAGGTAGGTAAGGTACCTATGTAGGTAGATGGTAAGCCAACAATACTTTGTTATTAAGTTTCTTTCGGCGTTTCTTCTCAGCTGTGGTCGTCAGAAAGACCGATTGGCAGCGGCCTGCATATAAAAATTACACGGACCTATTGACGTGCTGTTTGTTTTCTTTCGTTTTTATGTGCGAAAGTAAGTGGCCAACGCTGATGTTAGATTTTTCAAGCTGCCTTATGGCATTGACGTATGATAGGCTGACAGCCCAGATCAACGGCTTAAGAGTCCGGCGACCCTAGACTTCTCCATACAAACGTAGTACACGTTTAATTTTGAAACCACATGTCAGATTCCGGTAAAAATTGGTAATTGTAAAGAAATTGCAATTATCTAGGGTTATATTGGGTTTCCTATAGTAAAATTATGAACTGGAAAGAAAATATAACGATTTAGAAGTTTCCCATACTAATGGTCAAAAATGATATAAAACACTATATTCTATTTCAAGTTCATATTTTTAGTGTCGGAAACTTAATATAAACCTAGATAATTGCAATATCTTTGAAATTACAAAATTTTGCCCAAATCGGACATGTCGTTTTGAAATAAAACGTAGACTACGTTTGTATAGAAAGTTGTATTTTGGTCTAGGTCCGCCGGACCCTTAACGTGCCATCCGATGCACGCGGCAGCTTTAAATATGGTTATGCCATGCCAGTTATGGTTGCTGAGCTCAGGCGGTCCACGCCTGGGGTTTTCGAAAGCCCTAGCAGCGTAAGGTTCTTCCTCCACAGATTAAATACTTGCTTCCATCGAGCAACCGAGCTCCATAACGTGCAAAGGCCTTATTATTAGGTACTGAATAAATATTTGATTCGTAACTGACATACGATCGTACATAAAAAATAAGTTTTAACTTTCTTGTATTACAGGTCGAGGGAATATACCGATAGAATACGTAAAAAGCCAAATGTCGATTAGTAAATTCGTCGATTCCATGAAGGACTATTTCCAGGAGTGCAGCGGCTTTATTTTCGTTACAGTAGATTTCAGGTAAATATTTTCATAACGCGATTGATCTTGTTATCAATACGTCTTTATCTCTAACGATGTAGACAGAGCCTAAGCCGTTTAGCGTGATCGTGGACTGTGTATCAATAAGTGCAATGACTTCTGCTTTGTCCCATGCACAGACACACAGAAAATATTTTAGAGATCTCAAGGCCGTGGGGAGCCACTCCCGCCCCCCTATCTCCACTTGGCGGCCCTTAGGCAGACTAGGCATGTTCGTGACGTGCACGAAATCGTTCAGTTCAAATCGAAATCATACCATTAGGTAATACTTATGCTACAAAACACGGAAAGGATATTCATCCATTCCGTATTTACATGGCGCTTCTCTTAGCAGATACGGTAAGAGTTGTGTTGTTTTCTCTCTTCCCATATTAGAGATGAAATGCAAATGGGCGTTCCCTTCCGTCTCTTTAGACGCCGCTCTTTAGAAGACCCACTAGATCCCATTGTTGGATATTGCATTTTTGACATTAGATGCCACTGTATATTTTTAAATCTACCAGTGAAGTGGACGCAAGAATCCATTCCTACACGAGCAACACTGACCGTCTGCTGGAGCACACCCAGAAATGTCTCGGGTTCGGGAACAGCGTGCCAGAGACGCCGTTCAAGAAGGTAGAGGCCGGCAAACAGCGCATGGAGGACACCTGCAGGAGGCTGAACAAGGTGGATGTGAAGGATAAGCTTGTGGACGAACTTATTGATCTGCTTAAGTGGGACCAAACGTAAGTTTTAGGCGTGTTCTGTTGTAAAAACGTTCAAAAATATACGTACCAGGTAACGGCATGAAACTCTAGCGCTGACCTTGCTTGCACAGAAGTCAAAAATTTTTACTGTACCCATGAGCAGTTCCTCTCTACATTTCACTCAGCGCGTAACTTACGTGCCGCTACTTGTATCTTCTATGCCTTTTCTAACAGAATTCTAATAGAAAATAGTTTTAGTATAGTCTAACAGAATATACTGAAACTTTTCAGGGTGAATTCAGTCCGTGATTGCAAGCAACTTTTTCCCAGAAACATATGTCGGAATATAAAAAATTATTTTTACTTTCTATACATATCAGCTTCTATTCGGATCAGCTGATCGGTCAACTTGTATATAAGAGGCCAAAAATCACTTGTCATATTTCGATACTTGTTCCTTGGGAAAAGTTGTTCAGTGTCATGGAAGGAATTCATCCGTAAAATAGTTTTAGTATATTTTGGTAGACCTTATGTATGTATATTATAGGCTTCCATTCCATGTCCAACAAGGAAGAAGCAAAAACTATATTTTACTTCACAATGACCATGACATAAAAAATAAATCAAAAACTCAAGTTAGGTACCTACCTAATATTGGGAAACATTGGACAAATGTTGGTTTCTGCCACTAACTAACAGTAAATATGAAAAGAAGAAATTATCATTTGATAGTTCAATTGTTTAGGTTTCTACTGCTAGGTCTTTAAAATCAAGCTTTAATAAAATCTATGTTACATTCTAGGCACTTGCCGGACCAAGTACTGGAAGAAAAAAATCCCCTAAATTATCAAGAATTGAGCTCGGTTTTCGTCTGCAAACCAAACGTATATGGTACAAGGTGAGTAAAATGCACATATAAGAAGCATAATGTATGTACACATATATCTTACATACTATAAGTAGGTATATGTAATACTAAAATTTTCCTATTGCAATTCATAAATTCATAACATATAGCTTATCCATTTTTTGCGCTCCTTCACCTACAATATACCCTTGGAACAGTTTTCGGTTTTCATCAGAAGAAATACCAATGAAACAATATGTTTCCGTTTTATTAGTTGGCTTGGTCGACTTATGTTATTTGTTAGTAGGATTCTACTACTGGACAAAGGCCTCTCCCAAAACTTTCCAAAATGACCAATCTAGAGTGGCTTGCTTGTTAGTAGGATTGGTCAACTAAAATTATTTATTATTGGTTGACTAATATTATTTATTAGTCTGATTGGTTGACAACTTAACTTTTATAAACCTGAGAAGTCAACTTGGTTCACTAGTAATTTCTATTTAATTAGCTACATCCATCCCACTCTTGGGCAAAAACCTTCCCTCAAAAAGTAAAATAAATTTATAATGAAAATCTATTGTTGTTTCAGAACACACACTCTAGTTTTAATAACTAAAGCAGGAGATATGGACGTGATAGAAGTTACAATGCAGACGCCCATCGACTCAAATAATCCCAATTGGAAAACAACTAAATTCCAATTTAAATTATGATAATTCTGTAACAACTTAACTAGTGAGAATTTAATTGCTCAGTACAAAGTCCTATTCAAATGAATTTATATTACGCTGACTGCCATGAGCTGACCTCAGTAAAAACAAAATAGGTATCTATTGTGATGTCTTGAAAACTCAAATAAAAAAAAAAGTTGAATATATTATTTCCTCAGTTTTAATGTGTATAATCTTTGTGACATCGTCATCACTTTGGATGCAGGTCAAGGATTGCTATAACTTAAATACAGCTGGTGAAATGTAACTAATATAGGTATATGTAAATTTTTTGTGTGTGTGTTGGTAGTAACGAACAATTTATCTATGTATTTATGTAAATTAAGGAAATAATATAAAAAATATAGAAAACATGTAAATAAATAAATTCATAGATGCTTATAACTTTTTTATTTACAAATCCAATTCTCAACTCTGAATTGCTCAGGCAAAGAAAAATCTTTGTCCTGCTCCAAAACACATGCTAAAAGCTTTGGTACATTCAGTATTGTACCAGAAATTATGTGCGGAAAATGACTTTGCTTATTTTCAACATATGTTAACATAAGTCTTTTGCTTATAAAATCTCCGCTGACTGAAATATTTGCAACTTCAACATATGTGTTTTGTGATGTTGAAAACATTTCAACGGCTACCCTCAATGATTCCCACATGTACAATTTGTCAGCTGGAATAATACTTATTCTAAAGTGATAGCCCAATTTGCTATAAACTACTTTCAAAACATTAATTAAATCTTGCAGCATTGTGTCACTGTCCTCAGCATTTTTTGACACACCAAACAACTGAATTACAGACGACTGACTTACATGAAACAAACTGTCCTCTTCAATTGGCGATGGAAGATATTGTCTTCCCATTGAAAAATACCTCAAAGGCAAAGCCTTGCTGTGCAAGACATTCTTGGCATAATAAGCAAAGAATGAAGACAAGGAACCCCCACCTGTCAAATGTAATCTACTGTCTGGGTTCACTTTGGAGTCTTCATTATGGTGCAATATAAAAGTAGTGTCAGGATTTGTATGGTCCAGCCCGCATCCTTCCACAATGAGACTCTTTACAAAGTCCGGATTGGAAAACTGATGAAACTGATGTTTTCTCAGCTCACTGTTAAAATAGAATTTTGCCCCGAGTTCAAACAATGCCGCATCTCCTTTCAAATAATAGTTCTCGTTTTTCTTGAAATCTATAATACCAAGGTTTGTGCCAAGTTTCAGATGATCTTTCTTACAGATTGGAGGAGACAGGTGCGTGTGCAAAACTTTATTTACTTCTGGTGTATTTGGATGTAATACATTAGGCAGTTTCAGCACCTCGACTATGGCAGCTTCCTCCGCAGACCACAAGGGATTTTTTAACTTCCTAATATTGTCTTTAATAAGATCTATTTTGAGTTTGAGTTTTTTCACCTCCTGTCCATCTGGATCAGTATTAATCAACTTTCCCAACTCTTTAGATATTTCATTCTTCTTTTTGTCATATTCAGTTTTCCTTTGCTTCAGTTCTTCAAACATTGACCAGAGATTTTCTACTTTAGTTAAGTCTATTCTAGCTTTTCTTCTCACTAACTGATCTTCAATCACATGTTTCTGTTTCATTTGTTCAGGGAAATCAATGTATGGAATCACATAAACAAAATTTTCAGTTGCTTTTGCACCATTTATAAAAAGAGCAGAATTTCTCACTGATAACACTTTACAGTCTCTTGCCTTATTCACTAGAACGTTGAGAAGAGTTTTACGTAGCATTTTCGTCAACTTTTGTCTTCTTGTTGGGACTTACTTCATCTAAAACTATGTCACCGTCTTTGTCCGTAATATCTGCTTTTTCCGTGTTCTGTGTCTCTATTTTTCTCTTAGATGGCAGCTTGAAGTTGCCGTGGCCAGCTGCTCTCTCCGACTCCTCTATGGTGTAAGGCTCCAACTCTAGCGCCTTCAGCCGTCGCTTGTGTACTTTCGTCTTGAAATGTTCATTGAGAGAATGCTCATCAATGAAGTATCGAGCACAATGAAGGCAGTAATGCTGCGCAGCTCCAGGTAGGTCTAAATCTACTTCTTGATTCAATAACTTCTCTGCATTATCTGTAAAATCAGAAATGATTCCATGATATTGGTTCATAACCTCTTATATACAACAGGTATGTATTTCACGAATTAAGAGCCACAAATGTATACAAAAAACATATTCAATAATCACAACAAATAAAGTAAACATTTAGCTACATATAATACACGAAAATCTATTTTAATCAAGCGAAATACATACCACAGACATATTACAATACAAATAATAAAATTGACAGATGTTACTTAACCTCAAATTCAGAACACGTGACAAGATACTAACCTTCTTTCAGATCGCTATCGATTTGATCAAGATCCTTCTTCCTATTTCTTACTCTCCATCTTTTCTTCAAGTGGGTATCTCCTTGATGATATTTCTTACGTTTATAAGTCATATTAAATTATGGATACCTATTTCATTGGATATTTTATTTTATTTTGTAGCCTTCTCTCTTGTCTTGACAACTTCTGTCAAAAGTGTCAAGTCAAACTGTCAAAACAATATTAGGTATTAAAATGTTGGTGTTCCTGCGTAAATGTCAAACAAAATTTTTCTTTCTTTTAGTAGGTTGGCTACCAAAGTATCCGCTACCCTAGGTCCCTAGGTGATAGTGATTATTAGAGATGGGCATCTACCCGGGTATTTACCCACGCTTGGGTATTTACCCGATATGCACCGGGTATATACCCGTATCTACCCGTTTGGGTGGGTAGATTGGAAAAATTATTTAAAATTTAGTGCGGGTCCACTATTTATGTGTAGAAATGTACAAAAAGGTTACGTAATGTATAAAACAATGATTATCTCTAAAAGAAAAAAAAACAAACATTAAAAATCACTGATGCTATCCATATTAAATATACACATACCATCTTATTTGTTAACTGATTGCTTATTATAACATATAATTAGGTCTACAAACATTTGCCAACAAAATATAAAAACTTTGACCTGTCACTTTATATGTTCCCATACAACGGGTAGATACGGGTAAATACCCGGAATACTATTTTGTAGGAAATGTTATAATAAGTTGACGGGGGATCAAAGAACTCGTCTATACGAATATCTTTTGTTCCAAGACCAACCCCGAAATCAGTAGTTTTGGCTCTTGGATGAGCAGTCAAAGATACTTACTCTCTATACATGTATGAGGGTGCTCGTATATTGACATCGCATTTGATGACTGATTGCTTATTTTAACATCTAGTTAGGTCTACAAATATTTGACAGCCAAAAATATAAACTTAGACCTGTAAATTTGTATGTTCCCATACAACGGGTAGATACGGGTAAATACCCGGCATACTATTTTGTGGGAAATGTTATAATAAGTTGACGGGGGATCAAAGAACTCGTCTATACGAATATCTTTTGTTCCAAGACCAACCCCGAAATCAGTAGTTTTGGCTCTTGGATGAGCAGTCAAAGATACTTACTCTCTATACATGTATGAGGGTGCTCGTATATTGACATCGCATTTGATGACTGATTGCTTATTTTAACATCTAGTTAGGTCTACAAATATTTGACAGCAAAAAATATAAACTTAGACCTGTAAATTGGTATGTTCCCATACAACGGGTAGATACGGGTAAATACCCGGCATACTATTTTGCAGGAAATGTTATAACAAGTTGATAGGGGATCGAAGAACTCGTCTATACGAACATCTTTTGTTCCGAGACCAACCCCGAAATCAGTAGTTTTGGCTCTTAGATGAGCAGTCAAAGATACCTACTCTCTATACATGTATGAGAGTGCTCGTATATTGACATCGCATTTGATGTCTGATTGTTTATTTTACTATATAATCAGGTCTACAAACATATGCCAGCAAAAAATATTAACTTAGACCTGTAAATTTGTATGTTCCCATACAACGGGTAGATACAGGTAAATACCCGGCATACTATTTTGCGGGAAATGTTATAATAAGTTGACGGGAAATCAAAGAACTCATTGATATGAATATCTTTTGTTCCGGGACCAACCCCAAAATCAGTAGTTTTGGCTTTTATATGAGCAGTCAAAGATACCTACTCTCTATACATGTATAAGGGTGCTCGTATATTGACATCGCATTTGATGACTGATTGCTTATTTTCACATCTAGTTAGGTCTACAAATATTTGACAGCAAAAAATATAAACTTAGACCTGTAAATTTGTATGTTCCCATACAACGGGTAGATACGGGTAAATACCCGGCATACTATTTTGCGCGAAATGTTATAACAAGTTGATAGGGGATCGAAGAACTCGTCTATACGAATATCTTTTGTTCCGAGGCCCACCCCGAAATCAGTAGTTTTGGCTCTTGGATGAGCAGTCAAAGATACCTACTCTCTATATATGTATGAGGGTGCTCGTATATTGACATCGCATTTGATGACTGATTGCTTATTTTAACATCTCATTAGGGCTACAAATATTTGCCAGCAAAAAATATAAACTTAGACCTGTAAATTTGTATGTTCCCATACAACGGGTAGATACAGGTAAATACCCGGCATACTATTTTGTGGGAAATGTTATAATAAGTTGACGGGAAATCAAAGAACTCATTGATATGAATATCTTTTGTTCCGGGACCAACCCCAAAATCAGTAGTTTTGGCTTTTATATGAGCAGTCAAAGATACCTACTCTCTATATATGTATGAGAGTGCTCGTATATTGACATCGCATTTGATGACTGATTGCTTATTTCAACATCTAGTTAGGTCTACAAACATTTGCCAGCAAAAAATATAAACTTAGACCTGTAAATTTGTATGTTCCCATACAACGGGTAGATACGGGTAAATACCCGGCATTCTATTTTGTGGGAAATGTTATAAGAAGTTGATGGGAACTCAAAGAACTCATTGATACGAATATCTTTTGTTCCGGGACCAACCCCAAAATCAGTAGTTTTGGCTTTAATATGAGCAGTCAAAGATACCTACTCTGTATACATGTATGAGGGTGCTCGTATATTAACATCGCATTTGATGACTGATTGCTTATTTTAACATCTAGTTAGGTCTACAAATATTTGACAGCAAAAAATATAAACTTAGACCTGTAAATTTGTATGTTCCCATACAACGGGTAGATACGGGTAAATACCCGGCATACTATTTTGCGGGAAATGTTATAACAAGTTGATAGGGTATCGAAGAACTCGTCTATACGAATATCTTTTGTTTCGAGACCAACCCCGAAATCAGTCGTTTTGGCTCTTGGATGAGCAGTCAAAGATACCTACTCTCTATATATGTATGAGGGTGCTCGTATATTGACATCGCATTTGATGACTGATTGCTTATTTTAACATGTCATTAGGTCTACAAATATTTGCCAGCAAAAAATATAAACTTAGACCTGTAAATTTGTATGTTCCCATACAACGGGTAGATACAGGTAAATACCCGGCATACTATTTTGCGGGAAATGTTATAATAAGTTGACGGGAAATCAAAGAACTCATTGATATGAATATCTTTTGTTCCGGGACCAACCCCAAAATCAGTAGTTTTGGCTTTTATATGAGCAGTCAAAGATACCTACTCTCTATATATGTATGAGAGTGCTCGTATATTGACATCGCATTTGATGTCTGATTGCTTATTTTACTATATAATTAGGTCTACAAACATTTGCCAGCAAAAAATATATACTTAGACCTGTTAATTTGTATGTTCCCATACAACGGGTAGATACAGGTAAATACCCGGCATACTAATTTGCGGGAAATTTTATAATAAGTTGATGGGGGATCAAAGAACTCATTAATATGAATATCTTTTGTTCCGAGGCCCACCCCAAAATCAGTACTTTTGGGTCTTTTATGGGCAGTCAAAGATACCTACTCTTTATATATGTATTAGAGTGCTCGTATATTGACATCGCATTTGATGACTGATTGCTTATTTTAACATCTAGTTAGGTCTACAAACATTTGCCAGCAAAAATTATAAACTTAGACATGTTAATTTGTATGTTGCCATACAACGAGTATATACAGGTAAATACCCGGCATACTATTTTGCGGGAAATGTTATAATATTTTAATGGGAGATCAAAGAACTAATTGATACGAATATCTTTTGTTCCGAGACTAACCCCGAAATCAGTAGTTTTGCCTTTTATATGAGCAGTCAAAGATACCTACTCTCTATATATATGTATGAGGGTGCTTATATATTTACATCGCATTTGATGTCTGATTGCGCATTGAAACACCTATAAGTATGTGTTTGCGCACCTCCCAGCAAAAAAATGATAATAAATCAAAGAAGCCTACTTTCAAAGTATGATTAGTATGGTGGTTTAATATACTTTAATGTCAGATTTGACGTCTACCTGCATTTCAAGCATTTTAGAGCCCTTCCAAACACGTTCGGACACGAATTGCTAAGTAATTACTCATAAAATTCAATCTACCCACCAAATGGGTAGATACGGGTATTTACCGGGTATTTACCCAATCTACCGGGTATATTCCCAAATGGGTAGATTGGGTATATACCCACCGCCCATCTCTAGTGATTATAGGTACTCTTTGTAGATGATTTGACGTGGTTTGTAGAGTTGCGCAAAACATTTCACTGAAGTGAAATGAAATGAATCATGTCTCATGTCACCTAAAGAAGATACATTTCTCTAAACCATGTCCCATATCCCACATCATCTCCCGAACGATTGTTAAATTTCGCGTGCTGTGATATGACAGTTTTACACTAAACCATGTCTTATATCCCATAATTGATGCTCCGAACGAGTGTTATGGACTTATGAGATATATTTCGCGTACTGTGATATGTGCGCTAGTTACATCTCGTAGTACGTAATATTAATTACGTTTAATAAATCACAATTTGCATGTCTGATATGTTCTCGAATTTTATGATACATCGTCTCGACATACGCTCGACTACTCCGAACTCGGCCGAACATGCACGACATAAGACATGGTTGGTGACATGAGAAATGGTAGAAACTATCGCGTAATGTGAAATGGTACATGTCCTGTCTGGGAAACATTTCCTGAGATTCATTTCTCACATTTCCTACCCAAGTCTAGTGGTTTGGTTTTTATACAGAGCGACCTATCCTACCTAATTCTATGGAGCGACTGCCGTCTGACCTCCGTCCTCCGCAACCGCAATCCAAAAGGTAGACAGAACCTTGGTAAGGTTTGAAGCGTTTGGGACCCACAGGTTATATTCCGGAACACGGAATCATCTTTCTTTTCGGATAGTCAGGTGATTGAATCGCCTGTAGTATCCTAACTAGACTGAAAACAACTTTTCACAAAGTATGCTTCCCAGTTGGATTTAAACCCACGATCTCAGAATCACAAGGCAAACGTCTTGACACTCTTGTTGACCATATATTGCATTCATTTGTCAGTTAACATCTAAATTAAAAACGAATTAATTATTTTGTCCAACGAATAAGCATTGCCATCCAACGTGGCAATGCTGCCAGCCTTTTGGGCACTCTACCGCAGGGCAAAGATCTGAAAGACGTTTTCTATTTGTAAGGTTTTTAAATTTATAATATTTTTTATTATAATTATTTGTTTAGTTTAATTTAGATTTTGATTTATATTATATTTAATTATTAGAGTACTTACTACTTTATTTAAAAAAATAATAGTATTATGTACAAGGGCGTCGCCAAGGGGGGGCAGGGAGGGGCAGCTGCCCCCCCTAGAGATTCTAAAAAAGTTGCCAAATATAATGCAACCAAAGTCCTAAGTCTTTGAGTTGATTTGCTTGAACAAAAAAATACGCTGTACGCTTTACACTTCTTCAAATTCAAACTCCTTTTTATTCTATTTTTCTAATAAATGTTATTATAACTTTTTTAATCAAAAACCAAAAAAAACGACATTCCCATAAAAATTGCCCGGGCAGCTGCACACTTTGGATGTGTATCTATACAAGTTTTTTATTGCAAAGTCAAGAGCTCGTGGTCGTGTAGCTTTACACATTGGACTCTGTACTGTCACAGAATATATATGTATATAGTACTAAGATACTGTTGTTATTACAATCGCTGTAGATGTAAGGCTCGTAGTACAAGTGAAAAGCTTCATGTGCTGTCGACCTACTTTTCTCATTCATAGAGAATGAGAAAAGTATGAATTGTAGTAGGTAAAGTCAACTTGCCCCCCCCCCCCCCTGCGCCATCGGCTGGCGACGCCCTTGATTATGTATAGGATTTTAATTAATACCTATAGCGCCACCCAGTGACGAGGGAAGAGAATAAAATAATAAATAAAATAAAAATAAATTGTTTTTTTATAACTTACGGTGTCAAGGTTTAAAAATCTGCCCCCAACTGTACTAGACTAGGGTTTCATATTTATAATGTGAACTGTTCCATTGAAGGGTCATCAGACAGGATAAGGGTCTTCCCCTAAAGCCTGAGGATGTTACTTAACCGAAAAAATCAAACCCAAGTATATAAAACCCAATCTGCCAAAGCAACTCTGTAAAGCGATAAGACTAATATGACGCCTAACGGAGGGGTTTAGGGTTGGATCTCATTTGTCAGCACGGAACAGCACTTTTCTATGCTGCTAGCCTTTTCTGTCGCTCAGTGCCGTCATTAGCCAGAGCGAGAGGGAATGTCGGAATGCTATATATAGCGCGCGCCAGAAGGCGATCGCACAACATGCTATGCTGCATGGTATGCTGCCGCGCACTACCCATACAACAAACGCGATTTTTTATAGATAATAGAACGGAACCCTTAGTGCGCGAATCCGATTCGCACTTAGCCGGTTATTTTTTTTACTGCGTTTACCCCAATACTGACAGAAATAAATAAAAAAACAGTCTATTTATTCATATAATATATTCTTACTATAATAAAATTCAGGGAAACAGTATCATACATGAATAAATACAATGCTAATAATAAACAATGAACTCTTTCTGCATTAAGTTAATAATTTGTTTAATTTATTACCGAAAGAAATGAACTATAACAACATTATTGATCATAAATTTGTTAATGATAGGAATGATTTGAATGAATCATTTAACATCAATGATTTATTTATATATTCGACTCTCAAAGGCAATGTTGCGCGGTCGCAACGCTGCATGTAGTCGCTCAATTACATTATACTAACATAAGGCTCCCTGGGATTCAGTTGTCAGTATGTTAAAATGATCTACAGTTAAGTTATGAACATAGTTAGTCCCAGAGAGCCTTGCGTACTATCGGGTACATAGTTTCTTAATAATTCTAGTGAAGGCATCAATCAATGTGATAATACAAACTCAACTGAAAGCATCACGCGTGATTACAATCTTGCACACGTTCGCAAACATTACTCAAAATAATAACATCGTACCGCTAACTATATTCCGCCTAAACTAAACCTAAACGTATCTAGAAAATATTCATTTATTATTAAAGTAACCACGAGTGATCCGGTGTTTTCAATTAATTTCGACTGGCCCCGCTGTTGGCTACATTCCTTTATATACATATAACAAGTCAACTGCCTCGCGGCACAGCACCGTCGGTAAAACGTCCGCAACGTTTACATCGGGCTATAACACTAGCGCCATCTCGCTCGTTATTACTACGTAAAGCAGGACAGCGATAGTTGCTACTGGGTAAACGTCGCAGAGGCGTGGCCTCGGTGCTGGATACGATCTCTATATATTTTTCTTTTTAACTTCGGTGACGTGAGACGGATTGCCAGACACTGAACGAATTTTATTGCACTGCACGATTGTCGGATCATATGATTACGTAATAATTTGTATAAAAATAACCAATTCAAACATCTATTTTACAAAAAATATGAGTAGTTCCATAATATTAATATAAATCAAATACCTAATCGTAATTAATGTGGACTTTATCGCGATGTACATTGAATTATCTACATAGACGAATGTATACTGTATAATTTATGCACGTAGTGAGCTATACATCCTACGGCGAAACGTTAAGTTTGGTCGCAGCTGTTTATATAGAAGATAGGGACACTAGAGCTGAGAACAGTGCATTTGCTAAACATTCCAATAATTTACAAATATTTTTATAATTTTTTGATAGGTATACATAGGATGTAGTTTTTTTTATTTGCATCGCAATGAATAAACTGGTGGTTTTCACACGGGTTAGATACACTACCGGAGCCGCGTTTGATTTGGTGTTATGTCCTCAGCATAAACGCAAAGGTATCTACTACTGGAGATACCCGATCGCACCATAGACAACGCGGCGAGTCCTACATACACATCAGTGTACGTACACACTAGTGGACGTCTGTCTACACAAAGATCGAACCCGTCGTAAAGCCGTGAAAATCCTAAGTCGCCCTCACTCCCGATAAAAATAAAGCACTTTAGTCATGAGAGCTACGCAGCGATCAATATATTAATATAATTTGTACAGGCTAACAATCTTTAACTTACATCAGCCCAACTAAACTAGTCTCGGTGCACTTCCGACAGCCTATAATACTTCACACCAGGTTTCGGAATAAATACTAAATCAAACATTAGGCCTCGGAGACCGGGAGTGTAGAAAACTATCATAAGAGCAGTCCACTTATAGTACAGAACCAATGATGCGGTCGCAAGTGCACTGAGAGCGTCCGCGTCTGAACATCGAGTAGGACCGTGGGGTGTCCGCGCCCTAATCACACATACGTTTACGTTTATCTAGTAACACTAACATAGATTCTCTTTAAATGTTTTTTTACGTGATTTATAACACGAATTTACTGTCATATAACAACACAATGTAAAATATAGTAAAAATTATGACATGCAACGTGAAAAAGTTGAAACATTATATTACAATGTTAACTTCGCACTAGACGGTCAATATTGGATACTAGATGAACGCAAACTGTAGCAGAGTAGTGGCGGCGTAGGTGTGTTGTGGCGCTCAGAAGCTCATGAAGGTCCCCCAGGCGGGGACGCAGGGGGAGCCCTACATGCCGTAGCCGTGGTAGGGCGCCGGCGAGGGCGCCTGCGCCGCGTACGCATACGGGGACGCCTGCGCCGGCACGCCGGGGTACGCCATCGAGGGACCTGCAAACACGTTCAATATTTTAGGAATTTTTACGCACTTGATATTGATACACGCTCAAGCATACATCAAAATCTCTCACGACATTTCGCGCTGAAAAAGAACACATTCCATCCTAGTACCGTGAAGGAACTCGTATAAAACTCAGCGCTTAGCTGAAATAATTGTCTATGGGGAGTTTTTTTATCGAAATTGGAGAGTATTTTCAATATCATGAAAGCCTGATTTTATTTGGTGATTAAGGCTATTTATATATAAAGATCTCTGCTCTTGTCAGTGGAGTATGAATTGAGTTTTGGAGCACAATTACCGAGCGTTCTTCATAGGGTTCAAAATAAATTGATTGTTCAAAAAAATTATATGGTCAATATATAACTATTGATTTTATTTGAAAGATAGATAAACACTTTATCTTCTTACATGATGTTTTACTGTTTTAGACAAGTTACCTGCGGTGAGCATGAGCTGCGGCTCTATCATCATGGCGGGCTTGGCCTCGTGCTCGGCGCTCTCCGTGCTGCGCTTGGCGTCCGCTTCCTCCAGCTTTTCTACCTTCGTCGTCAGCTCGCGGACAGTCTAAACATTCATATGGAACTCTATCAATTTTTAACATACATAATATCACGTTGTAACGTTTAGTCCAGCTCTGCGCATAGTGCGGCCCTGGATACCCGCCCCCGCGACCCCAGTCAAAAAACGCCGGCCGCGTGCCGGACATATTTTGTATAATTTGTGCGCAGCTAGTACCGGTATGAGATTTATCGAACTGCCTTGACCTAGCTCAACGTAGCTAAACCACTTTGCCACCAGCTCTTTATGTTAAATAATATCTGTACTGTTAGTTAGATCTCTTTATTGTACCAAAACTAATAATATAGGAACAGACGAAAGAATAAAAAATTGTACATAACATAAATTTGTACATCATGTAAGCTACAGCTAATGTCGATAATTTACCTGAATAAGGAATGGCATGGCGAAGTCCATGATGTTATGCCTCCATGCTAGCTCGATCACTACGTCAGGTTTCAATAAGTCGTAACACTGAAAAAAAGAATGAAATGTCAGCGTGTAGATGTCCTTACTCATTCAGCGATTAATTCAAACGAACTGAAGATAATCAGTGGATGATGTTGCCGACACGTTACCTGGTATAGACACGCGGAGAAACACTCGTAGTTGTCCCGCTCGAGGAACCAGTTGAGCAGCTCCTCCGCCACCTCGGGCTGGCGCGACTCGGCCGCGTACTCCATCGCGTCCGCGTACAGAGCGTCCTTCTTGCAGAGTTCCACGCTCTGCTTCCATCGGTTGTTGCCTGCAGGGTTTCATAATATATTACTACTAGCTGTGCCCGTGGGCTTCGCTCCCGGTGGGCTTCGCTCCCTGTGGGAATTTCGGGATAAAAACTATCCTATGTCCTTCCCTGGGTATCAAACTATATCCATATAAAATTTCATCTAAATAGGTTCAGTGGTTGGAGCGTGAAGTGGTAACAAACAAACAAATATACAAACTTACTTTCGCATTTATAATATTATATACTAGGATTATAGTAGAAAGTAGGATTACTATCTACAAAGGCCAGCTACAATATCTTTTGTAAGAATGATATTTGACGGATTCTTTTGTTTTTTTTTCAGAGCGAGAGAGCGAACGAAATAGCATGGTCGAAGCTATAGCGTTCCGTCGCTCTCTCTCGCTCTGGCTGATGACGTGAGCGACAAAAAAGGACAGCAGCATGCGAAAGTGATGATCTAGCCAAACGATACTATATTGCAATGGATGGAAGGATGAATTGTTTACCTTTGTAAAGGTAGGCGGCGATTCTTCTGAACTCCGTGAGCTCGTGTTTCTCAAGCTGCTGCGCGAGCGCGATGGTGTCGAAGTTGTCAAACGCGTCTATCGATGTCCGTAAGCCCTGAAACACGAAAAATATCATCATTATTTTATTTCTTTCAAAGCTTAATTGAGCCAAGAGCTACAATAGGTGGACTTAGCGTACAAGCATTCTCTCCCTGACAACCTATAAGATATAAATTAACATAAATACATAATATATAAGTTATATATCTTGTTGTTGAGGCTCTACACGAAGATAGGCTTTCACCAGCTGCAGGTGGCCGGCCTTGGTGAAGAAGGTCCTAGCGTTTCCGAACGACTACTGCTGGCTAAAGGGAACTAACCTGGTAATCTTCCTCGTCGATGAGCAGCGAGTTGAGCGCCTCGTTGACCGCCTTGTTGTTGAGGCTCTGCACGGAACGGAGGTAGGCCTTCACCAGCTGCAGGTGGCCGGCCTTGGTGAAGAAGGTCACGGCCCGCGTGTGGTCCATGCGCGGCGCCAGCACCAACAGAAGGTCGTTGAGAAGAAGCGGCTTGTAGTCCAGGTAGAACTGGATGGCTTTGTAGTACAGTTCCATGTTTGCTACCTGCAAATGAGATTGGATTTAGAAATGTTGTAGGGAACGGTTCACACTAGTAGAATAAACGTGAGACTAGCCAAATGCTTGCTTTGGCGTAAGGTCAGTGCTGATTTTTTTGTTTATTCTTTTGCTGTTATGGGAACCTTTTATTAATTCGATATTCATTTAAATAAACTAATAATAAAGCATACAATATAATTAAAATATTGTTTTAAAGCGCCCTTATTCATAAAAAATACGAACGTTACTTATTTTGGTAAAAAAATATGTTTTCTCATTCTTTTAATGTGAAATATTGAAAAGACCGAAAGGGACAAAACATGTTTAAACTAAAATATGTTTAGCGAACGTTTAATTTTATGAATATAAGGGTAAGAATTTATGTTAAAATGGATAGTAATCATGTTAAAATATAGAAAGTAAAAATTGTGACTTCAAAACTCTTATCTTAGCGCGGCCCGACACGCACTTGGCCGATCTATTTTTTTGTACTCACTTTGGTGATGATGTCCTTGAAGTGTCCCTCACGCCACGCCTCGGTGGGGTGCTGCATCATGGTGAGCGCCGCGTTGTCGTACTCCTCGTACTTGTCGTACAGGAACACCAGCTCCGACCACAGGTGCGCGTGTTCCGCCGCTCGCAGGACCTGGACAAATAAGCCGACAAATGTAAACTTTATCGTAACTACATAAGGTTTAATTTCGCATTGAAGCGAGTGAATTACGGCATAGAACAGAAGTAATCCATCTCATTCTGTGGATGTCGTGAACGACTAAACAAACATCTCGTGCTTTAACTGCATTTCAAAAGTTTAACCGCAGTTTAGGTATGAAGCTAAGTGGCCCCTTTAAAGTGGCTTATTCATAGACATAAGTTAATATTGTTGAAAATTTAACGCGACAAGCTAGATAAAGAGATATTGATTGTTGATTCACAGACGTAAGTACATTTCGGGTCGTTAGACGCACGCTTGGCTAATATATATAGTCGAAGGTCATAGGCGCGGCGTGTAAACTATAGATGGGACTTTAGTACGCTGTAACTGGGTTTAATTTAGCAAATTTCCTATCCAAGAGATTCTCCTGTACTTTAGTATTATTACGTATTCTGAGGTTTAACAACTGGCGGTGGTCGACTGAAAACTTCTCGCACAAATACATTCTCAAAGTGGGTTGACGTCAGACATGCGACTTGTCATTAAACTAGCCGTTCCGGCAATTTCTTCTCCACTTTGCATATCTTTGGTATCTCTTTAGGTTACATTGACATACATGTTATATTGGAGAAAAAGAAGGAGATCTCCGAAGTAATCAAATACCATCAAGTGTCTACTTTTTGTATAAAATATATAAACTGGACAGCTGCGTCATTTACCTTGGGGATGTTGACCCTGGACCAGAAGAGCTCGAGGTGCTCGCGCATCTTGGCGGGCTTGTACTTGGAGTAGAGGATGGCCAGCTCCGTGAACATGCCCATGTGCGCGCGCTCCAGCCCGAGCGCCGCCTCCAGCAGGCTGATCAGCTCGTCGAAGTGGCCGCGGTCCTGGGAAAAATGTGATTACATTTTGAGACCCCGAGACGATTAACCCTTTCACCGCGAATGTCGGATTTATCCGACAGTTAATTTTCTTACTGAAATTACAAAGAGACCTTGGATTCTCTAAGACGGTCCCGAAATGGGCACGAAATTGTTTGTCGGATAAATGCGAAATTCATGGTGAAAGGGTTAAATTACATTTTAGGAAGACTTACAAATACAAATTATATATTATACTACACAGTAGCTATGCAACATAGCACTGACAGCGAATGTTTTTTCTTCTTGTCAGATCTTACATTGTCCATGGAGTTGAGTGGAGATGTCTCAATTCCTTTCTTCTCTCTGCCATCCTTTATACGAGCGCTGTTTTTCTATCTCGCACTATGTATATAAGATCGTTATAAATTATACTTTCGTAACTAAAAAGTATAACATTTAACTTTGCAATTTGGCGTCCATTGCTCCAACGTATTCGGCAATGTACGCGCGGAATTTAAAATGTTTGCGTGCACTTATCGATTAAATAATAAATGTGGTTTATTAGCACCATAGAATCTATTTTAGACACTTTATAGTTGTCTCGGGATATTCTACGAATGTTGGCAGTTATACACAAGCTAAACAAAGCTTATAAATATCAATGATACCTCTCCAGCCTGTCTGGCCAGCGAGGAGAGTGAAGGCCAAATCGTCTGGTTGCTCTGGCTAAGTATGGCTCTAATAGCACAGAGAGGATTGTGCTCCTGCAGTGGAGACTAAAAGACCTGATGATGATGATGAAGATGTGAGTCCCGTGCTCACCTGGTAGTAGTTGATGAGGTCCTCCAGCTCGTCCGCGTGCACGACGATGTGCAGGCCGCACATCTGCGCGAGCCGGAACTCGCCCGCGTCCACGCACGCGAAGCACACCTCCTTCCACGTGCGCGTCGAGTTCGCCTTACGCGCGCTGTCCACCGCGCCTGGAGCGATTAACAACATTGTCTTACCAATTATTGGGATTTTTTTGTTTGTTTTAATGTGTTAAGTGACCAACACTGGTGTCAGATTTTTCAGGCTGCCAGACATGTGACATAGCTTGACGACTGCCATACAATGATGACAGCCGGGACCAACGGCTTATACATGCTTTCCGAAGCACGGAGGAGCTTCTTGGGTATTAGACACAGAAATATGGATGTGGACTAAATAGTAGTCTTGTGCTACAAGTGGTAAAGGTAATATTAAGGCATGGGCGCTACTTTAAATCAAGAGCAAAACGAAGGATTCCTGGGAGTAAAAAGAAGGTTCATGTATATCGCCTGATATAAAAATATTACTGTACCCGAGTAGCATACTCTACTTTTCATTTCCGTCCATGAGAAACAGTAGCAAAAACAAAACAAAATATAAAGAAATATAGACATACACCTACAATACCTAATCAGAGTTTAACCGATAGGTATTTGGTGTCATTTTCTTATATACTAATAAATAATTTTTCGTAGAGCGCCAATTTCTGACTATTTCTAACTTTCTCTGCATGGTCCTTCATATTTTTATAAGTAAACTTGTAATTCACTATCAGCTTTAAACTTACGTACGTATTCTGCTATCTCTCCCGCACTCAGAGTGTGAAAGAGACCGCCTAACGCAGCGAAAGTACTGCTTTCAAACACAACATCCTACTAATATTTTGAAAGCGAAAGTTTGTGAGTATGGATGGATGTTTGTTACTTTTTCACGTAAAAATCTACTGAATGGATTTTAATGAAACTTTACAATAATATAGCTTATACATCAAAATAACACATAGGCTACAATTTATAAAGATATTGTGTGATCCTGCGCAGACGAAGTCGCGGGCACAGGTTGTTCTTAAATAATATAACAAACCTTGGAACTCCTTGAGGTAGACCAGCGTAATGGCGAGCCTTGCGAAGTTACTGACGTTGTTGTAGAGCAGTTTGGCGGCGTTGTACATCTTGTCCTCGAAGCAGCGGTCGCCGATCTTCTGGATGTCGGCGTGGTTGGGCCCCGAGATGAACTCCTCCAGGTCGGCGAGGCGGCCCGTCCGCGCGTACGCGTATATCAGCTCCGATTCAATGTACGACTCGCGCGCCTTCTTGCGGGCCATCTGAAACAGGACGAGGGTTTAGTGTTGTGTATATAACGTGATAGCTAGGCCCAACGCAGACGACAGACTAATCCGTGCCGCACTTTTTACACGGATTTTTGTCACGGATAGTCTGTCGTCTGCGTTGGGCCTTATGCACATGGTAATATAATAGATTTAAGAAAACTTGTCCATTGGACTCGAGACATTATAACGGGTGACTGTATATCCTAACGTCCATCCCATAATAGTCTACATATTATGCTTACATATTCACAAATTCCACAAGTTTCTGGAAAACATTGCTGGACATAGGCCTCTCCTAAAGATTTCCAAAATGACCGATCAAGAGCGGCCTGCATCCAGCGCTGGTCAGGTCATCTGGAATTGGTCATCACCAGGGTACTACTCTTTCTCTCAAAAAAAAATGGTCAAGCTATAATAACCTGCAAAAGGACTGTATGCGAGTGGTGGTGGCAACCACGTACATTTTATTTATTTTATATATTGGTTCATTTACACGTCCGTGTAGGGCGGAGGGGCCATCGGCCTTGATATACGATTCGATGGCCTCCTTCACGTGGATACCACTCTTTCTCTCACAAAAGAAATAAATAGACAATCTATAGTTACCTGTAAATACCGCACGAGGTCGTCCCAGGACTGCTCGCGGGTGGCGGTGGCGACCACGTCCATGTAGGCGGAGGGGTCGTCGGCCTTGATGTACGAGTCGATGGCCTCCTTGACCAGCCCCTGCTGCAGCTGCGCCTTGGCCAGCTGCGACCACACGCCCGGCTCGTTGCAGCGCTCGGCGAACTCGTACGCGCGCTCTAGGTCCTTCACTTGCTCGATCAACACCTGCGAAGATAGATACGATTAGTTACTGCACTAAAATTCACGTTCTCCGTGCTGGATTGGGAGAAATTAGGAATGTACCAACTGCTTTTCTTACTGCGCAGATCGTAAGACAAGGGTTTGAGCGAAAATGCGAATCATGTTAATAGGTAAAATTAAAACAACTGTTAACATTGTCACTGACAATACCCCTTAACTTGGTCCGTTTTGTAGCAGTAGTTTTGTTGTTAATCCAGTTGACTAAAACAAGGGCAAGTTTTGGATAGCAACAGTTCGATTGATCAACGAACTTATGAAAGCATTTAGTAGCAGTAGTTTCATAGTTGTCCGGTTCAGGAAGTAAGAAATGATGCCCTTGACCGAAACGAAAAGTGTCTCTAAGCACCGTAAGTTAAAGTAGGCAGAACACATTGGTTGAAGGAGCGTGTCTTTAGGCATTGTAGTATTTAAAAAACATAAACAGTTTAATTAATTAAACAACGATATGTATATCCTGTGCCTAGTTGTTCATCACCCTCACCTGAATGGCCGAGGTGTTGACGTCGAACTTCTTGAAGATGGCGAAGGCCTCCTCGTACAGCTCGTTGTTAATCGCGATGTTGGCGATGTCGGGGGCGTCGTAGTTGTCCAGCCGGTTGATGTACTCCATCACGCGGGTGCGGTCCGCCTTGATGGCTGTCGACAAAACATTTTTTTTAATATCTCATCTGTTAAACACAAGCGCCATCTATATGGCTTGCATTGCATCAGGTGTCCTAGTATAGAATATTAGATCAATGCTTGATGCTATAAGCAGCCTGTCAATAAGGTTTTTTTTTGTGTCTGTTTTTCAGTTTTTCTGTTTTTTGACGTGTGAAAATTGTCGCCTTTTGCAACATCCACAGAAAGACTTGGAGAGGTCTTTTTCTATTCCGCCGGAAACCACACCGCTAATTATGAATTGCCCATTTATAAAACAATAACGTATTTGCGGTCCAGGCAAATCGATAATAAATCGCTTTTATTTGCAAAATGGAAACTTAGCGACAAGCGCAGTTTTTCTGTTTATGAAGTGTGGAAATGGCGACCCTGCCAGATTTTTAACAATGGCATTTACTGACAAAATTTAGGATAACATTTATTTTTACAGTAAGTTGTTGAAAATTACCTGTAAGAATGAGCAGGTTTTGCAGGTTCCTGTGGTCCGAGAAAACAGAGTTGTCCAGCACAATCTTCTCTAGCAACTCAATCAGCTCATTGGGCAAGTCTGCAGTCATGAAAGCCTTCACTGTGGCCGAGATGTCCTCGGGGTCTTGAGTCTCGGAGAGGGCTGTTTGTACCACCTGAAAGGTTAGGATGACTGTGTAACTATATCTTTGATTTGTTTATGTTTATAAGCTTAGTTTAGCTTATATTTCCTAAGTCGCCTTCTACGACATCTTCGAGAGGACTTGCAGTGGCCTTATTCTTCCCGGAAACCACATGGCTCTTCCCCTACTTCCCTCTATTTTGCCTTCTATAATGATGCGCACAAAATTATTTAGTAACCCTTTCACCGCGAGACTATATCATTTTTCGTGCCCCCAGCGCGAGGTCGAGCGATAAATCTAAAATGAATATCTACAACTAAAAACTGAATGGATACGTAAGTTATGTGCCAAACGAGCATTTTTTGTCGGAAAAAAAATCCGACGTTCGCGGAATGGGCCCGACAATGTTACTCGGATAAATCCGACGTTTAGGCATCGAAAATATACCTACATTATTAATATGCGCGCGGCGACCACTCCGAAGAGGCAAATTCAAAGAATAAAATTGGCTTGCAATGCACTTCTAGGTATCTGAACGAAGAGGTGTCGAGTTCTGACGCGAGCTAAATTAAAACATATCGCTAACGACACTGAGTAGATATTTTTTTAATTCTTCTGCTGAGTAAGACTTCTGTACGTGTGTACTTGTACTTATTCTGTGGGGGTATGCACATTAGTGTTGTGTTCCACGTTACCTGGTCGATGAGCTGCCGCTTGTACGGGTTGGACTCGGCCAGCACCTCGAGCCACAGGTCCTGGTCGCGGCGGCGCACGAGGTAGCGCGCCTGCGTCTTGAACAGCGAGTTGTCGTTGCACACGGCGATGAGCTCGCGGTCGCACTGCCCGCGCTCGTACGCCACGCACGCCAGGTGCGGGTCGCGCTTCTCGCAGTAGCGCCCCACCACGCGGGAGTCGTACCTAAGGAATTAATTATTAAATTGGTGAGGATATAATGCACAAATGTTCTCTTTAGTGTAGTCAAAACTAATCCTTATCATCAGGTCTTTTTATCTCCACTGCAGGAGCACGACCCTCTCTGCACTAACAGAGCCATACTTAGCCGGAGCAGCCAGAGAATTTGGGCCTACACTTTCCTCGCGAGCCAGACGGGTTGGAGAGGTCTGATGTTGATCGCTGCCTATATACCTACTATTACGTCTTTATCCCTAGCGGGGCAAACAGAGCACTATGGGTCATGAGACTCTAGGCAGACATAGACAGCCCAAGACCGCGAGACTCAAAGGTCACTTTTACCGTAATGGTGGGCGAAGAGGTGGAAAAAGCAATCAAAATAGTGATCGATCGGTTTCTACGATCTGCGCGGAAAGCGAAGCAGCTATTAGATTCTAAGTTTTTGCTTTTCTCGTAGACTAGCATGAAAGTAAACTATTATATAGCCTTTGTACTTTCGCAACCCGTGCCTCATTTGACTCAAATGCGAACTCAATCATTATTTTTGTCTTATCTACTTACATTTTATGAGTTTCCAATCACAGATATTTAAGTTATAATACAACCATTCATACCAACATTGGATTGTTCAAATACAGAGAACTTTGCTGCCTTCCCGTTCAAGACTTCATCAAAATTTATAATCAATCAACTTTATCTAGTGGAACTCACCATTGGTTCTCCTTGAGGAATCTCTCCGGGTTGTTGTTGGAGTCAATGTAAATCTTAGCGAGAGCGTTGTGCGTAGCTGGCTCGTTGCAACCTTCATGCACGCGGGTTTCTAACCACGGCAGAAGCAGCTTCAATCTGTAATCACAAAATATATGTTTGTGAGAAATGTATACACTGGTACATGTAAAGGATCAGTCCATAATCTATAACATCTTGTATTCTCTATTTAAAGAATGCCTGAATCAATATAAGACCTTATTACGTAAAGACAGATGACTTTTCGAGAATTGGGTTGATGACTGGGTCAAAAGTAAACTATTCAGTACAGTTCATAAAATAAAACGTCACAATATAGTGTTACTTTTTCTTGATATGATATCTATTTAAAACATAATTTAAGATTTATTAATGCAGATAAACTAACGTTAAGAGTGACTTAAAAAAATAATGGCATCACGGTTTTGTATTTCATATAAATCTTATATAAAATGTTTTGATGCATTGAGTTATAATTATTTTTGATGTTTAGAAAAAAAGTATCTGATTTGACTTGTCATCTAGTGGACTGCATAATGTGTTAATTTACAAAGTGTTACTTCATCATTAGTATAGTATCGTTGAGTGTATCTCATAACACAAGTCTCGAACTTACTTTGGGACTAGTTCAATCTGTGTGATTTGTCTGTATATATTTATTTATTATAATACCTGTTTCTTTTCTCGACCTCAGCAACCAGCTCGTCGGTGGAGAACTGTCCGCGAACCACCAAAATCAGGTTCTTGATGATGTCTTCTGCGCAGTCCACGTCTAACAGACCACCCACCACAACCGGAAGACGTGATGGGTTCACCTGTGAAAAGATTATTGTCAACACGTGTAAAAAAAATTTTATTCAAATTTAAACGTAGTAATCGCATTTAAATTAACTTAAATATACATCTTTATTCTTTTTGAATAAGAATAACTCTTTGTTGTAATTTAAGAGCTTGTTCTTGTCGGAGTCAAGTGGAGATGCCTCAATTTCGCTCTTCTCTCTGCCATCTTTGCCCTGTCCTGGCAGGATTCAACTCCTAAGAATAGCACATAGCCATATTTTTTAGAATAAAAAAAAATGTGAGTAGCTTGGAACAGATGATACAGCCATGACCTGCTCTGCGTTGATAGAAACTGATGAGCAAGATGGCTGGTATTCTTCTATTTTGCGTGTCGGTGGTTTTTTCTAATCCATGTTCGCAAGTACGATAGCCAGTCGTGTGACGACGAGAAAGTAGCCTATGTGTTAATCTAGGTTGTCAGCTTCCTGCATACCAAATTTTATCAACATTGGTTCAGCCCTTCGCGCATGAAGAAGTAACATACACACACCCTCATACACACCCTACACGCGCGCGAACGCACGCACGCACACACCCTCAGAGGCGCGCGCACGCACACACACACACACACACACAAACTTTTGCCTTTATAATATTAGAGTGAAGTGTGATAGTATGCTAGACACGCTGGTTGACATCTCACCTTCTGCACGTAGATCTCGATGTACTTCTGCAGGCTGTTCCTGTACAGGTAGAGCACGAGGTCGTGCACGAAGTCGAACCGGTCGCACACGATGATGAGCGGCAGCTGGTCGGGCAGCTTGGCCTCCTTCAGGAAGTTCTTCACGCGCTCCGCGTTGTAGCAGTTCGATTCTCGGCAGATGCGCTCCACTTCTTTGATTTGGCCAGTCTTGCAGGCCGCCTGGAGAAAGAAAGTGTTGACTGAGAAAATTGGAAATTATTTGCTTCCATGGATGTAGGTAATTACTATCATTTCAACTGCATAACATTTCTAAAATGAAAGATCTATGAGTGGCCTGCATCCAGCTAGGTCAGGTCGCGTCACCACCTTGGTGGGACCACGTTTCAGAGCCATACCTAGTTACACACATTGATTGTTGACTATGGATGTAGATAAATGTTACTTTACCATTTGGCCAAATACTGAAATAAGATTTGCTACTCTCATTGTTCGTCTTCGACGTTTTCTCTTGATTGTCATGGGACAACTTCTGCCACTTTCATTGGACAGGATTACGATGTTTTCAGTGGTGTATGCAGAACTGTAGATTCTGGCAAATGTTGGAATGCACTATGGCTATCTGCCTTTGTAGCATCTCAGTTACAGAAGTAAGGAAACTTACCTGAATGTACTTGAAGTGGACTTCTGAGTCCTGACTGAAGTTGACAATGGAGCCGAGGAAGTAGAACAGTCCCTCGTACGTCTTGAAGCTCTCGAACAGCTCGATGAGCGCTTTGGTGGTCAGTTGCTCGTGGTATTTGGTGGCGATTTGCACGCAGATCTGCAGGTTCTGGCGGATGTTGGCCTGCAGCATGGCCTTGAGGCATTCGAGGGAGTCTTCGACGGAAAGGCTTCCGAAGTACGTCACCAGCCAGTCGGCAGACAGTAAGTGGGTGTGGACCTGAGAGGGACAAAACGTTACTTATTATATTTATCATTTACGAACTGTCAGTTACTCGCGTCTTAAAAGAAAAAAAATGGCGGACTTATCACTAGAAATGCAATCTTTTCCAGCTGCTTATGCAACGTTTATGTCGAAATAGACAGTAAATCTGTCTAGTGACAAAGAAATTTTAAAAAAGGATTTCGTAAACATGGATCAAGTATATATAATTTGAAGTGTGCATAAACGGTGATTTTTCATTGGTTTTGAAGCCGAAGGCCACTTTATAGGCATCGTTGGTAAGACCTAATTAGCTAGTCAAAATAAAAATTCAGAACCGAAAAATTTTGACTAAAACTCGAAAGTCGTGAGATCAATTAGTAGTTCCACCTTCAGGCGTCGTCGCCGGCCGGCCGCCCGAAGTTCATGGGGTCACGCGAGTTCACGCGACAGTTTTGGACGAGTACTACGTGGTCTCGATCGAAAATCATTATTGTTACTTTTTTATCTTATGTCATACGCAAATTTGGATTATGTATATGAATAGAGTAATTTATTGACTATACGACATTTTCTTTTCCAAAACTACCGAAAACCCGACTGTGAACAAATGTTCGGTCGGCGATAAGGAGAAAACATGGCAACTTTTTTCTTTCTCTTCTTTTAGAAGTTGCAATAAGACTATCTCACTCTATCAAAGCGTGTCAGATGATTAGAGTGCGCACATACCACGGCGCGCTTTATGTCGTAGAGGTCGGTGTAGTGCTCGAGCGCGCGCTGCAGCAGGCCGGCCTTTTCGCACAGCTGCGCCACGTGCGCGCGGTCGTAGTGCGTGAACATCGCGTTGCCCAGGATCGCGTCCGCCACCTGCGGCGCCGACATCAGGTTCATCTCCAGCAACCTGACAACAACATTGGGTAAAAATACATTATTTGGTATTGCTAAGAATAATAAAACGTTGCAACATAATGTAAATTATCATATTATATTTTCAAAGTGTTTTTTTTTTTGCAGAGAACCTGATATTAAACCCTTTAACCGTGAACGTCGGATTTATCCGACTAACATTGTCGGGCCCGTTCTGCGAACGTCGGATATTTCCGACAAAAAAATGGCACATTACTTACGTATTCATATCCGTTTTTGGCTGTAGGCAAATGATATAAAGTCTCGCGGTGAAAGGGTTAAGGAATTGTTCGGGGTCTATTACTGCTGCCCCCATTTTAAATCATTATTTTTGAAAGAAAATGATATGCTTAGTAAGCATGCTAGGACGGTATGTTTTCGTTGACAATCAAACGTATCAGTCACCTGGTCTGCAGCGGTCCCTCTTCGGGGCGGTTGTTCTTGAGCGCGTCCAGCAAGAAGGCGGTACACTGCTGCACCATGTTCTGCTCCATGAACACGTCCACGATCTGGTTGATGTCGGCCAGCGGCGGGTCCTCTGCCACCAGCATGCCGGCGAAACCCGCGCCTTGCTCCGGGTTGGTGCGCATCACCGAGCGCAGCAGGAAGATGTAGTCGGGAGTGTAGCCGACCTGTATTCGTGGAAATTGTTTTTATTACATGAAAATATTAATACATTCGCCGTATGGTTTCCGGCAGAGTGGAATAGGACCACTACAAGTCTTCCCGTGGATGTCGTAGAAGGCTACTAAGGATAACAAGCTAAACAAAGCTTATAAACATCAATGAGACTTCGCCAATCCGTCTGGCCAGCGTGGAGTGTAGGACAAATCCTCTGGCTGCTCGGGCCAAGTATGGCTCTAGTACTACAGAGAGGGCCGTGCTTCTGCAGTGGAGACTAAAAAGACATGTTGATGATGACGATGACATAAAAATAGTAGATACACTGAAAGTTTTGAAAAGTAATTGTGTATTCCGTGATTTTTTTAATCTTCTTTCAAGCTGCATGGGATATTTATTTAGTTAACATTTATTATACAAAATACATTTTTTATGGCACAAAAGAGATATTACACTGTTCAGAAAAAATATAAAAGAAATAAATCTCTACAGTTCAGCCCCGCTAGCATCGAAAACGTTGTCGAGTGCAACAAAAAAAAAAGATAGCTGTAGCTATCTAGCTCTACGTAATCATAAAGAGCGAGACGTAACTAGTCACGCGGTATACCCTTTTGCCATATTTTATCTATGGTACAGAAAGTAACTTTTACATCATTTAACAAGGGCATCGCAAATTTTAAATTTATAGTTGCGCTTACCCTGTACCAAGGCTTATTCTGAGTTTCTTTAGGCCGGAAAGTGGTCAACGAAACAATTTTCTAGTGTCGCTCGCGCCAATCTACATCTACACTTCTACACTAATATTATAAAGAGGAAAGATTTGTTTGTTTGTTTGTTTGTTTGATTGTATTGAATAGGCTCCGAAACTACTGGATCGATTTTAAAAATTCTTTCACTGTTGGATAGGTATGTTATCCCTGAGTGACATAGGCTATGTATGTACCACGGGCGAAGCCGGGATGGACTGCTAGTATAATATATCCGGCTAAGCGCCATTATAATATAGGTACCGTATGTTGTTCTTGCTACATATTTCTTTATCAACGGGAAACTCATAATAGAAAGCATTTTTCACTAACTTTGTATAGACCATGGCCTGAAATAAAGAATATTATTATTATTAATTCATCTCGTAGTAGAAATAGGTCACCTTCTTGGCATAGAGCACTATCTTCTGGAACTGGCCGGTCTCTGCGAAGCACTGTATGACCTTGCTGGCCACGTTGGCGCGCAAGTACACCGACAGCGCTAGCGTGGGGTCCACCTGCTTCACCAGGTCGCCCAGCTCTTCTGAACACTCCAGTTTCTCTTCCTTCAGCCACTTCTCGAGCAACTGTTTGCGCCCTGTAATGATAAAGACTTTAGGGCTGGTGCTAGACTTTTATTCACTTATTATTTTAAACGAGCATTGCTTGTAAACAATTTCGATGTTTGGTATTATAAAGGATTTTTCTAGGCCGAAAAATGTATCAAATAATTGATGTTTACATCGAGCGGAGCTCGGTCGCCCAGTTACTTTAGATTATTTATAAAAAAAAAAAAATATGCAAGCGCCACTTCGTATAAAATAGTTCAAGTGGATTTTAATATAGTGGTAAAAAACTAAAATTTTGTTAACTATTTCGTAGCTATCCCCCATATTCATAAAAGTTAACAAACTTTTGCTAAGACTATATTAGTTAAAATGTGTTTTGTTCATTCTTTATCCGATATCGAAAAGAGGGAAGGGGTCAGAAGATCGGTTATAAGATCTTTTGTCCCCTTCTCTCTTTTCGATGTCGGAAGAAAAGAAAAGAAAAGAAAGAAAAGAGGTTTGGCAAACTGCTTTTAATTTTTATAATTATATACATTTCTATAGGAAACCTACCTTGCAACAAGACCGGGCGACACAGCTCCAAAGACTCGAATTTGTTGAGCTGCGCTTGGTCAAGCAGGATGCCAAAGTACTGCAGCAGCGGGGAGGTCTGTCCGGGCTGCGTGGGCACTTGCTGGAAACGCTGGATCGTTTGCGGGGTGCGCAGGATGCCCCGGGGAGCCATGGCCGCCACCTGATGTAGCAGAATTAAGGAAATGTTAAAAATAAGTATGAAAGCAACAAAATTACTCATCTTGTGACCCAAACGTCTAATCTATTTATCCCAATTGAGGACTGTATTGCATAGTCTGCTCTGAAATGAGACAAATAGATAAAATATCCTCTTATGTATTTATCAGTTATCACATTTAAAATTCTCTACTTTTTAATGTCTGTCTCCATTTACAGAAAAAATTAAAACATGGTTTTTAAAATACTTGTGGCGACCTCTACGCCACATGCGAGGAACTACAACCACGGACAACCATGAATAGATACCGTAGTTCATAAGAAGCATACGAGATGGCGCTAGCAGTATCCCACATCTCGACCTCAGAGTTCGCCCGACTCGCAGCATAAATACAACCTCGACGATACACCATCAGAGCCGCGATTCGACAGGCGTAATACCATGCCTAGCGGGAAATATTTCCCTTTGTGGCGGTCGAGCATACCACCTCGCTCACGCTACTCACTATTGTATATTATAAAAGCTTTTGTTTAGTTTCTCTTGTCCCATTGTCTGTCTGTCTGTAATCAAATCTTGCAAGTTAAATTTGACCCACTTCGAGGTTTCCGATTGAGCCTATGTACGAAAATAAATTATATACCTTCCAACCTGTCTGGCCAGCGTGGAGAGTGTAGGCTAAATCCTCTGGCTGCTTTGACCAAGTATGGCTCTGGTAGTACAGAGAGGGTCGTGCTGCAGTGGAGACCAAAAGACCTGATGGTTATGATGATACCTTAGCTGCCTCTCCGTACTGTCCGTTGGTAAACAGCATGTTGAACTTGCGAATGAACAGGTCCTCAGCTCCGGCCAGGTTGTTCCGCACGGCGAGGCGGAGCGCCAGGTCCGGATTCTGGAGCACCGTGTTGATGTACGGCACTATGGAGTCTTCTTCCACGGTCACCGACAGAACTTGGCCTTTGCGATTCACGCCTGGGGGCAAAGGATTTTTCTATATTGCATCATTCGTCTACAGTACAGTAAAGTTTTACGTTTTTTTTTAAATTAGAACACTAGCTTTAACTGGCAACTTCGCGTTAAATAATCTTTCGTAGACAAAACAAAGATAAAAATATAAAATATAAAACAATTTTATGTACACAGTCATTTATTAATATGTATCATAACATAATTTTTTACGTTACTTCCTTATCTTGTTTATTTTTCAATTATCCCATATAAATGACACATTGTTATTCTAATGTAACTACTAACTTAATAACAATTTATAAATAAGACTGGACGGAAGAATATTTTTGTTATGTTTGTGCCTCTGGCATCAAGCTCTCGAGTAGATTACTGTCATCTAATCATCTTGGTAAAATGAAGAAAAGCAAAAAAGCATTAATCAATAATGCTGGATACAAACTTACAAACATTTTAATATTTATAATGTATTATAACCCTCTTATTCATAAAAATTAATAACCGTTTGCTAAACCTGCTTTAGTTAAAACATCTTTAGTTTCTTACCCTCTTTTCAATATTTAACATAAAAAGAACGAGACAAAACACACTTTAACTAAAAGAGGTTTAGCAAAGGTTTGATAACTTTTATGAATATGGGGGTCAGGAAAAAACTGACACTTACCAATAATACCGCCTGTAGCTTCGTGGGGCGCAGTCACAAAGATGGTATCCGAAGAGATCCGGTTCATGTAGATGCAAGTCCCCGTCTCGATATCGTACATGTGTATGTAGCCGTATTTGGTGATGAGGTAGATGACGTCATACTTCGGGGACACCTGCATGGCGACGGGGAAGTCGTTCTGAGCCTCCGCCGGGAAGAATACGTCTACGGCCTTCTTTGGGAACGGCTGGTTGCCGGCAGGGGTTTGGCCCACCTCTGCAAAAAGAAAACATTTCCTTCATGGTCACATCTATTTATTTGTATAAGAATAACAATGCAAATCCTCTAGGATTGTTTTTCAAACATCATGTTCTCAGACCAAATAAAATCATGTTTTGCTGAAACTTCTTTAGATTCAAAACAATTTTCAATATATAGTATAAATATTTTATGCACAGGTCAACAACTAGTTAGTTAGTGGACCTGAAATGATGGCGCCACCAAACGTTTTTTTATTAGTGTTATGGACGTTTCCATACTAAATTTAGTTTAGATTTTTCCGCAATATGGCTAGGTTGACTAACTTATTTTTTATACGTATAGACGTATGTTAATAGTTATACAAGTTCTTCATATAACTAACAAATCGAAAAAGAAATCTCGACTTTCAAGCATTCACCCCCATAACTTTAAAACCGCTGAACCTTTTTCCATCAACCGTTTCAATCACATCAGCTTTCAAACAAAAAAAAAAGACCGCGTCAAAATCATTATATTCGTTAAGGCGCTATGTACTATACCACAAACAGACACGTCAAACATAGAACACCTCTCTTATTCATCGAGCGTTAAAAATGAAACCAATAAGATATCTCACCAATGATGTGAAGCTTGCCGCCCTGTGCGGTCCTGACAGCGAAGCAGAACAGGGTGGAGGGCTCAGCGTTGCCCTCCGCCTTGAAGGTCGCGAAGGACGCCGCGTGGCCCTCGATGGGCTGCGAGCACTTCCGCTCCACGGAGTACAGCTGCATGGCGCCCACCACGCGGTTCTGCTGGGCGGAGATACCTGCAAACCAAGTCAAACTATAATAAAGGTTTTTTGATGAAAAAAAAAAAAAAAAAAAGACACAGTCATTATTATACTAGTGACCGGCAACGAAACATGTCGGCAGTAGCTGACTCTATACGTGAGAAACCCGTAATTATAATAAAGGTACCAAATAATAAGTTCCTTGTACAAAGGATCTTAATTTAAGTCAGGGACGGTAGTACAGTCGGGAAGAAATGACTGGACTAATTTTCAAGGGTGTTCGTATTTTGCAATTTTACTGGTTATGTTAACATTGTCCTACATTTTAAGGGATATGGCATGGCTACTAGCCATTGGTAATCTTTTGTTATTTAGTGTGTAACTGTAAGTTAGTAAAGTAGCTTGAAGCATACAACTTCTTTTTAACTATACAAATGGCCAAGTAACTCAAAATCATTTATTTGCTGCATAGTCTTTAGCGTTACTAAAGTTTCTGAATCGGTGTTCTGTACAAGATTATTATGGTGTTGTTTACTGAATCACAAAATATAAGGATAACCAAAACTTGCTAGAAAATAAAAAATATATATCAAAAATAGCAAAAATCCGGCAATAAGATCAAACGCAATGGAAACAAGTAACCAGTTTATTTTAGTATCCACCAAACATTGGCGCTTTGTTACCGCCGCCGTATGTTTTGGAGATAACGGGCCGCGTCGCACCGAGTGGGCGGCGCGGCGCGGAGTCCGAACGCGTCATACCGCGATCCATACTTTCGCCTCTTGTGTACACACAAATATTGTACGTTGGCCAAAAGAAAATGCTAATCTGTTATTTCGTGAAACCTTTTTTTGGTGCAGACTAAATATTAATAGATGAAAACGGAACATCAATATTTTCTAAAGAATTAGACTATAATTTTTCAAAACTAAAAACTGACTTAAACCCCAAACTAAAAATAAGGCATATTGTATGGCGAATCATCTTCAGATAAAAGGCGTATATGACGCGACAAAAATACTAATAAAACTATTTAAAAAGATTGTGTGAGGGTGAGAAGAATACATTGAGTACATACCAACAAGCAGCAACCACTGCTGCTTCGGGTCGGTCCTGTAGTTGATGATCTGGCAGTCGGCGAGCGACGAGTGGCGGTCGAACATCTTGACGGGCGTGGAGTCGCCCTCCATGGACCAGTGGTACACGGACATCTTGGTCACCAGCGCCAGCGTGTTCAGGGAGATCCACTTCCAAAACACGACGTCTTCGGTCATCGTGTGCGCCTTCATTTTGGATTTCATCTCGATGTTGAAGATTTGCAGTGTTTTTTGAGCTGTGTGCAACAGATACATTTTTATTTGAATTGTATTTAAACAAATCTCAATGTATTTCATGTGTGCAAGTGGTCAAGTGTTTAACATTTGACATAGCTTGATGACTGCCTGTGAACGGTGGCAATGGGAGTCAATGGCTAAAGTTCCTTTCGAAGCTTGGAGGGAGAAGGTGCTCGACTTTAAAAGCTAAGTAGTGCCGTCGAGATACCGAGCTCCTTAAGGCTCTTGGGCCAAATCTGTCAGCACGGAAGGTGCTGAAGCATTTCTGAATCAGAGAAGTACTAAATGTAATAGTTTCGAAATGTTATGATGTTTCAAATCATTGCATTGCCGTGCAACAAGCTAATATTTTGTGGCAGGAGGACTCATTCCCCTACGTAAACGGGCTAGGCATGTCTACTTAGTGCTTATATGTACGTTTTCGTAGACAACGAGCTCGGCTTGTGTCCATTAATATTAATTCATCATATGCCCATATTCTCACACGAGCTATAAATGCGAAAGCGCGCATAGTTTGGAGTTACTAGCGATACTGTATAGATCACTACATCCGATTGGCAACTTGCCCATCATACTTTTAGGTCTTCAAAATACTATAATCCGTATATATACATAATTACCTATACACAAATATTAATAGCATTGTGGTTTAGATAAGACTATTTAGAATCACAAACATCTGGAAATTAAATTTTAGCGCCACTACTACAGCAATCGTAATGACAACTATGACTAACGGCTTAACGTGCTTTCCGAAACGTGGAACCCCTACTTTACAATATAGTTTAAAGCTAAGTTTTATATAATTTTCAACAAAATAAATAGCATGCAGTACATATGTATAATAACCATAGGGTTACAACAATGGCCGGTATATAAGTATAATATCAGAAAAGTCAAAGCGCAAGTAAAAGACGACATAACAAGACGTTCTTGACCTCCCTATAAATGTAAAATACACACACAAAGTTTATTCTCTCGGGTATTTATTTTTTAGAGACAATCGGTGACTTCACATCAACGTTCGAGGCTCACCATGATGACTCACTCGTCTGCGACCCCTACCACGTTATCGCGAACTATCGTGTTTCCTTTCTGTCTCCACATCGTTATCGATCGCAGTACCGGGTATGCTGGTAATTCATAAAATCATAACACCGACACACGGGCACACAGGGTTTGTTAAAATTACAGCTGTGCGGGATTGCGTTCGGCGATATGAACCAATTACCGTGCTTGTCCCTATTTTCTGTAAAAGGTATAGCCGTGCCAAAATTAACTCAGTCGTTAAGAACAACTGTTGCCCATAAGTCCCGTAACGTTAACGTAAACTTTTACGTTATTGGGTACTTATATTAATTGTTACTTGACTTTATATAGACCTATATAATATACATATACACTTACGATACCGATCAATTTACAGGATCCAACTTCTGTATGTTTTTGTTTATGATCGTTTATTTAAATATTCTCATATTGATTTTGACTTGGTGCACTCTTTTATCATGAGCAATGGAAATTCCACAATATATACGTTTTTGTGTTCACGCTTCGACAAATAGCTTCTTATTATTTTCTTTCAATCCGAGGAAAACACAACATAAACTAGTATAACTAGTTATTTTATTCGGTCTTATTATCTAGAGACTAGATGACTTGTTATTCTTATAATAGGATAGATAAGGATTACTCAACGTATCAGTCATGGATCAAAATTCTAATATCAATATTGTATATTTAATTACATTAAAATAACTTCCGATGGGAATAATACATGCCATTCTTCCAACTAATAATTCCAAATATGAGCCCCGTTTCAACCTAATTTCACTACGATATCCTTTATTATAAGACAGCGATGACGTCAATCTGCCCATTCAAAATGAGAGGTAAAGATACAAGTAGAATGAAATCAACTCATAGAAATTTGTCTCAAATAAAAGCTTTCCCTTTGATATTAATTAATCGATACCATAGAACACAGGCACATAGGTAAGTTCTTTACGTGATGTTTTATTGCTTTTGTTTCTTTTTTAAATTGAGATTATTTTATTTTGTTTGAAATAAATGTCCATGTGGTGACGGCAGCTAGAATACGATTTGTCACCACTATACTCTTCTCCAGGTATCATAAGTAAAAGAATAAGGTGGGTCAGTTAGAGAGTAATGCGCCTGCCTAGCGTAGTGATTACGAGCAAATCCTCCCTTTATTGAAAGAGGCCTTTAGTCCAGCAGTGGACTAATAAAGGCTATAAAGAAGAATAAAAATAATCGGGGAAAAGGCGAATCTCAAGGGCCATTAACCCATCTGTAATGTCTTCTCCACACCTTTAGAATGTACGAGATATTTAGCACGATAATTGCTATAGAGATTGAAAGAGGTCAATCGCTTTTCAGACGCCGGTACAGTATCACGATATTGTCATTGTCTTATTGTCCGACTCAAAAAGAACCATGTTTCAAGGACACTAGTCTCACAATCGCCTAAAGATCGCCGACCGATAAATTGATTAATCATGTTATCACTTTCGCTTTCGATTTGTTTACGCTTTTATGCTTTTTGAGTAATTACGCAATATGCAACCAATTCTAGTGATATGTCCCAATTAATTAAGAACTATGGTATAAAGTGAAGTATCGAACAGAAAACACTGTTTTCTGTGCTAGAGCAAAAAGAAAAATAACAGAATAGTCTTCCATTACGGGATAGAAAATCGATGAAATTTGAAATAAATAACGACCGAGGAAGACGTGGATAGAATGTGTAAGAACAGATATGAAGGAACGAGGGGCTAATGCAAATATGGTGAATGACAGAAAGAAGTGGAAACAGTTGACATACAGAGCCGACCCCAAATAGGGAAATGGCGAGGAGAATGTTATGATGATGATGAACTGTCACTATTTCGGATTTCCTTTATTCCACCTGTTAGTTAACGGTATGTATGTTGGCCGTTACGACCTTTTAGCTTGGCTCTAAGATACTGTGTAGAGGATCACACGATTTGACTTACCACTGTCGCACGTATTTGTGACTGCAACGTGCCGTAATTCCTTGAAGGAATTGGTAATTTTTTTGCAACGCGCGTGCATGCGATATAATTTCCTTCGCGTGTCGCGTGCACGCACGTTGCAAAAAAAAAAAGAAAACAATAGGAACTATTTGGCTGTTTAAAATACCATTGAGATGAAATAAAAGTAACGGACGTGAAATGGCAATTGTATGTTCTTTTCTTTAATATAATTGCTCGCGATAAATATTAGCAAGTCTGGCGATACACATATACGAGGATAGATAAAGTTCGCGGTTAAGGTCGCCAGATATTAGACTATCGAACAATGCATTGTAAGGGACAATGACACAAATTCCGGTCAAATAAAACATATTTGTTTTAATTGTCAGCTTCCGTAACTCCCGCGTGGTCGGTGCCAAGAACGTAAAACCCGACTAGCACTGAGTCACCGGCTGATCTGTATGCATTCAAAACAAGTTTCTTTATGTAAAATACCTATCTAAACAAATTATCATGTTTGTGTTCCCTTTTCCCGTTTTTGCAAATTCGATTGCGAACCTATCTATTTAATAGCAAATTACGAAGCTATTTCATGACGTTGTTTTGCAGGGTTCCTTGCCCAAAGGGTCAAAATGGGACCTTATTTCTAAGACTTCGCCGTCGGTCTGTCTGTCACCAGGCTGGATCTCATGAACCGTGATAGCTAGACAGTTCAAATTTTCACAGATGACGTATTTCTGTTGCTGTTTGTTACAAACAGCAACAGAAATACGTAATAATAAATACTAGAAAAAATAAAATAAATATTTTGTGGGGCTTCCATATAACAAACGAGTTTTTTTTTTAAATAATTTTACGAATCCCTTCGTGCTCGAGTCTGATTCGCTCTCTGGCCGGAGGACGAATTTTTTTTATCGATTTTCAATACATAAGTTTAAAAGAAAACAATTTGTTTAGTATCATGGACTGAAGTTGCTCCAAAAAATGTTACACATATTATCACGCCTGTTTTCCACAGGGGTAGTAGGCAGGGACGATGGACCTCCACTTTCCACAATCCTTAAAGATCTTTATCGCTTTATCTAATAGTAAGCTTATATGATCAATTCTCACGTCATCTAATGCAAACTAGCACAGAAAATCCCTCTATATCATTTGCTTCTCATTCTCAGTATTTTAAATAAAAGAATTGTAGACTGATCGAGGCAATTAATGTGTGAAATCTATAGCAGAGCCTGATAACAGTATTAAATGGGAATAATGCGCCATATTTTCTTAATTAGGCCATTACGCCGGACTGTATCAAGCACAGGGGTCGGGAAATTAGTGTCAAGTTGAATTTGGCGCATTGACCTTTCGCAAAAGTTGGCGTAGGTAGTTTACGTCGTTCATACCGCATTTACACATTCGTGTTCGTTATTCGCCTCGCGATTCGCACGAATGTGCAAACGCGGTACGATTGGTACGAAGACGCGAATCGCGAGACGAACTCGCTGTTTACATATGCGTGTTCGTTATTCGCCTCTTCATTCTCTCGTATACTATGATCCGGTTAGGTTGAACTATTATTTTAAAGATTTAGTTATGCATGGGAGTTTAACCACATTTTTTTTTCTGTAAGTGGAACTTTGTATGCGGAATCCTATTTCGCTTTACATATGTATACTTTATCAGAAGGTACCTGCTAAATTTACGCGGACGAAGTCGCAGATAAGACTTTGTTTTGTGAAGATTCGAACGCCTACGTTGTTTTGATAAAAATAGGAAAGTATTTCATTATTAATTCTATAAACACCCACCGGTGAATATTTATGGTAATTGATTCCAAGAACGGAGCATTATAAAAGCCTGGAACGCCCACGCAACATCCCGACGCGGCTAGCCTGTGGAATAATAGAGCGTCCCATGACGTAATGCCAAGACAAACTCGATTTATATAACCTTTTCTGGATAATACCCAAACGGGTCACTTAGTAAAAAATATTTAAATTTTTGTATAAATAACCAATGGCCTGTTATATGTATATTTAATTCAATTATGCTATATGCTTTGTAGATTAAGAGTTTATTAGTACCTAATACTTATTGTATTTCTTTCGTAGACAGTAAGGCACGAAAATATGGTCAGGTTTAAAAAACAGATACTAAGCTTTTATTTTTTAGATTGAAATTGATTGGTAAAACAAATGTAAAGATAATTAGACAACTAACGATTAACTCTTTCACGCCCCACGATCGAACAAATTCGGTCTGGTTTTGATTACAAATAAAAAAACAGATATTTGGTTCAGATACGAGACCGCAACGACATAAAAAAAGTTATATTCTCTCGCAGTTGGGTAAGTGGTTGCCAATATGTGTCATACAGCAGTAAAGTGTTAAGCAAATATTAGCTCAGATGGTAATAGGCTCGGCTCTTTACCTATTCAAGATTAAGGCTCTTTAGGAAAATTGATGTGAAGGTTGGCTTTGGACACAGAGAGAGATGGAAGGAATTGCTTGCTTTACAGACAAGAGCTTAGTTAGCTCTTTAGGAGCATCTTAGCTGGTTTTACTGACATCCACGGATAAGGCTGCAGAATAGTCTATTTTACTGAGTATGTTTTTGGTTCATATTTTTTGAAATAGCTAGAAAATGGTTTATTAAAAAAGTAGCAATCAACATTTTAAATATAAGAGCAGAAGCGTGGTGAGGACATCTCACTATCTCTTTCGTACACGCGAGACCTAATATCAGTGACGTCAAGAGCGCTATATGTGCATCTTTGCGGAAAAGAAAATTTCGTACAAATTCAAAAATAGAAAATTAGTTTTTTACGTTTTTAGTCCCATGAACTTATAGTTGGGATTTGCAATTACGGAACTTGGCTGGTTGTTGCTCTTGAGGTTTGTTATTTAATCTGGTATTAATTGCAGAACTCTTCAATTTCCATTTGAATAAGAATATAGGTATACAACCTTCTAAAAAAGCTATTAACTCAGATTAAAGGAAGTTTTTTTAATCTGAGGCTATTAAGCATTAAAGTGTACATTATTTATGTGCATAACACATCAGTCTGATTTATAATTAGAACATTAGCTATAAAAGAAATGGGTTTAATCACATGTAAACAGAAATAGACTTTTGTTCATAATTATGATAAGAATTTTTATGAAAACTGCAAATCTCTTTCTTTACATATAGAAAAGATTTATCGATGTTACTATGTTTTTATTTTTAGTACAAACTGATAATATTTGTTTGCTAGATGCTGGAACACGGTAGAAAATCTTACCTTTTTCAGGTTTATGGAGGTTTGTATCTCTCTAAATAATAAAATTAAAATTTAAAAAAAAACATTGCTCTACTTGCACTATCCAGCGAGGAATTAGGGGACAGTTTCTATGTAAATAAGGCCAAATGATTTCCTCTTTAAATGTTCAACTAAGCATGTGCTAAACTTACTTCTCTAAATATCTTTCCTTTATACTATATAGTGGTAAGATAGATAGATAGTAAAAATGTATAAATGTGGAGTAATAAGCAACAGTAGTATATAGCATTTGTTATATACTATGTTCAGAACTAATTTCTAGGTAACAAGATGATATAAATGCTGTGGTGTGAATCAGAGGAATTAGATCAATTACTGGCCAAATTGAATTGCTGAGCCAATTAGTTCTATGACAGACAATAAAGACATTAAAAGATACTATGGTGCTGATGAGAGATATGGCACAAGCCTCACAGACAGTAGAAAGTTGATGAGGGGGATGACTGACAGATTTGTCATAACAATTGGTAAAAGCAATTCAATGCTTTGGTAAACAATTGGTTAAACAGTGCAACAAGTGGTAAAATAATTTGTATGAAAAATTGTTGATCACCCTTTTACCAAACATAAAAGCTTCAATTTTAAAAGCTCTACAAATAAATAGTTTTTTAAGATTACATTCAATCAATACTAAATATTTACTACCTAGGCTTGCTGGTGAATCTGTTTACATTTAGAGCAATTTCAGTTCATCAAGACAAAAACTTATTAAAAAATAATTGTTGTGGTTTATGATTGCCAGTTAAAGTTAAGAAAACTTACCTTCAACTCCAGCCTTGCCCTTGAGTGCAATGACCTTGCTTGCAGGGTTCATGATAGCGGAATCAGCACTGATAGGCCGCCGAATAGGGTTGGTGGGGTCTGCCATATCAATGATGACCACCTCCGCCGTCTCGCCCACCTTCTCTCGGACACAGATGAACTTGTCCGACTCCATGGTGAGTGTGTTGAAGGAAATGGATGCTGGGTTGATGCCCACATTGGTGAGCTGTAACACATTTCCATCATTAGAACTGGGATCATGTATAAAAAATCCAAATAAAAGGTTTTTAAACTTTCAGGAATAAGTACGCCACTTTTCTTGTCTTGGTATCTTCTATTTGACAAAATCTTTTATTTCTTGTAAATCTTTATTAAAATTAATTATTAAAAATGTTAGAACACCTCACATCAGGTTCTATCAATCAACATCATAGTAAGTCAAAGGGCAGAAAACAGTGACTTTTTTACTACTCAAAAAAACATCAAATGTTTCTTCTTAACATTCTTGTATTTTCAAACATATATAATTTCGCTTGTGATTGAATGATCACTGAGGGGCTTGTAAAGAATATTCGTGTGTGTAGTGAGGATCACCTGACAAGTCCAGGATAACACAAGCAGTAGATCCAACAGTGGCCAATATATTGATAAAATCCAATACAACTCTTATTGGAAAATATATCTCAAGATTCCTATTTGATGACAAGCAATTATTTTCATCATGCAGTGATAGCTGCCATCCACCCATTCACAAATATCTTTTGTTAAATTATTATGTGCTACAGATAAGGGTCTATTGTTTTCTTTATTGCGTCAATGACCTCAATATGTTCAGTTTTGGCAAATGGATCACAAATCATATGGTCCAAGAGGGAATGTGGAACAAATCAATAAATGCCGCACGTTCCCGTAGTAAGAGTAGGGGGTGGAAACAGACATTTCAAAATTGCGCAATGTCTCTGCTCCTACTTCAACCCTCAAAATGTGCAAAGCTATTCACTTAGCACCCATGAATGATCTTTAGAATGCAATAAATATGTATTTCTGTTTCCAGAGGAAACGCTATCGGCAAATTCGATATCCCGATGGGCGTACTCACCTGCAGGTGTTCCTGGAAGCGTATGGGTAAAACTTGCGCCATGGCTGCTGGATCCTCGGCCTAACTACACTGAACCGGAATAAATGCGACCCTTGAAAATCGCGGTGTCTGAAATAATATCACAAATCAATTCACTGCTGTCTCATCCAAAAACACTTTTGACAATCAACATGGCGTTCGAGTTGGAATAAAATTTGACAACGACCGGACACAAAATATGTAGGGATAAACTTTGAATTTAGGCAATTTTACTCACTAATCCGTTATTTCTACATGAAGAATAAATAATGTAGGGTGGATATATAATTCTACTTCGAGAAATATGATGAATAATCTACACCCGCAGCTGCCACATACACAATGAATGAAATGGCAAATGTATGTTGGAAAAGGAAAGTTACAGATGCATTCATTCAAAAATATTTTGTGTACATACATACACACATTAATATTTATTGTAAAATAATCGTTCATTTTTCTCACATAATAACAAAATCCTGAAATTTAAAATAATATTTTAATTCATGAATTTCAAGTACAAATGCCTTAAATTTTGTAACTTGTAATTTTTCTAGGTACCTCAGAGGTGCTATTTTTCAAACGCGAAGGCACTAAATGAACGATTTTTTGTATGGAAAAACCATCCATTTAGGTGACTTCGCGTTTCAAAAATAGCACTTCAGATCAGACGGCCTAACCAGACAGGAGACAGGAGTGCTATTTTTCAATGAGGGACTTAGCGAAACACAAATCGTGTAGTTTTCCAACTCACCGCTCCCGTTGCTGGATGCGTGAATAGGCTACATCCAGCAAAGCTACCTTGAACAGCTGTACAGCAGGCTGGATCATGATTACGGCGCTTTAGCTCAGTGCTAAACTTACTTGCCGCTAATTGTAGCATAAGTGTAAATTCATGACGTTAAAAAAATAACATTAGCAATTTAGCATTATGCGTTTAGCGCTGCGCCACGTTCACGCGTTGTATTTATTATTCCGTTGTAGGCGGCAGAGGACGTTTGAAGATTTCGCGCGCTAATGTAAATAGTCTGTTGACTGATGAATTATTATGTTTTGAAAATTGTGTTTGTGTAAATATACTCTCAGTTACAAATTCACGTTGGGTTTAATAAAACTAACCATAAAGATGCCATTAAATATTTAATGATTTACTATGAAAACTTTATATTTAGTCAAGTTTTTACGTGATTACTATCTCGTAAAACTTTACACGTTATGAATTATTCATATTGTTATAAATTAGCAAAATAATGGCAAATTCTAATACATAAGGTCTTCGGTTTTCATAACGCGGAGTTTTTTTTTTAAATTTGTTAAAAATTTTTGAAATTTTTATTTTTTATTCTTTTAATCGTTATAACATAGCGTCAAAAGTAACATGATATAAAGATTCAGCATATTCCATGTAACATGTAACGAAAATGTAGCCGTTAAGAACACCACTAATCCGGAGTAATCCAGACCAGAAGTGCCATTTTATAAACGCGGAGTCACCTAAACGAATGGTTTTTCCATACAAAAAAACCGTTCGTTTAGTGACTCCGCGTTTGAAAAATAGCACCTCAGGAGACTTATTTCTTAAATCACTTGTCACATTACGAAGGGTTTGCGCGAGCGTTTTCAAACGGGCGCATTTTTGAATCGGTAGTTTGCGAAGGATTTGCAACGAGTGGTCCAGACTCTTGACCACTCGTAATTTTGACATTTGTAGCGTAGATATGCCATCGAAACCAATTATGGGAAATCCGTTCCATTTCACGTTGCTTTTTTATTCATGTTCAAATTTTTAGAAAATCATAGACAAATTATCTATGTTTTCTGCGTAAAACAATATTGTTTTTCGCTGACACGACGATTTCAAAAATACGATCAATTTTTATTTTACGCTAGCGATGAGTTGGAAAACTACACGTTTTGTGATTCGCTGAGTCCCTCAATGAAAAATAGCACTCCCGTGGTGCCATTCGTTTCTGTGACTTTACGTTTCAAAAATTGTTCCTTAGCCAGCAGATCGTTTTTCTTTTCACCCCGAGTCGCAAATCGCAAGTGAACGCGCCGCACGAGGGGTTATGAAAAAATAAATTGTCTATGCAAATAAAAAATAAAAATGTCAATAAATAATGTCAAAATAAACTGTCATGTCATTGTTTGTACGTGCTGCTGCTGTTTCCATTTTTCCATCAATGAATTTCTGCTTGAATTGTGAAATTTAAATCAATTATTGTGTGGTTTATAAATGTTTATAGTGCATAGTCAGCAATCCTTATATAGTAAAAGAGTCTTAAAAACTAAACAGTCAAAATGGTACTACAAATGGAATATCCACAATAAATCAGACCAACAATATTTATTATTTTGCCTAATATACACATTTTTAGTTTCAGTTCGGATTTAACATGTTCCACGAAATCTCACGACCCTTCAACATGACCTACAGATGTTTCTCTGTATCCATGCTACCTGGCAATGAGAGACAAGATGTAGAGAGAGGTGGGAAAAGTAAGTAATACATTTTCAAAATTATTATATCTGATTCTTGAACTTGGCATAATCCATTAATCTTCATGATAGATAATGGTGTAGAAAACTAGTCCATATAAGTAACTAAAAACATTCATTTATTACTATGCTTTATATTACCATAGAATTTGTTTAAAATTATGGGTTACAAAAGGTGATTTCTTTTAATTTCATCACTTTACGTTTATAAATTAAAGCTTTGTTTATTTTTTTTAGTAATTATGCCTCCATCAGCATTAGAGCAACTCACACGGTTAAATATAGAATACCCAATGATCTTCAAACTGACAAACAAGAAAACAAAGAGGCAGACACATTGTGGAGTATTGGAGTTTGTTGCAGATGAAGGAAAAGTCTATCTACCTCACTGGGTATGTATTACAAAGACTAGGGAACAAGATATTGTCCTGACACTGTCCCCAGCCCCAAGTGTTTGCATGACTGTGTAAAGTTAGTAAAATTCACGCGCTTGATGGGTTAAACAATATTGTGTATTTGCAAGACAAAATACAAATATTGCCACAAATAGAAACGTATTATTTTGCAAATAGAAACGTATTATTTTAGAGTTTCATACTCAAAGGGTAAAAACGGGACCCTATAACAATTCCGCTGTCTGTCTGTCTGACACCAAGCTGTATCCCATGAACAGTAATAGCTATACAGTTAAAATTTTCACACATGATGTACTTCTGTTGCCACTATAAAAACAAATACTAAAAAGGGTATAATATTAATATTTAAGTGGAGCTCCTATACAACAAATGTGATCTTTTATAGATAAGGGTAGAGTACATTATAGGTGCAAGTCCGATTTTATGATCTTATTATTTGCTTTGCTTACTCTAATCGTTTAATGAAATTCCTGGCTAGTAAAGACAAGAATTTCATAACATATGATGTACAAGTGAGTAACGTTTTCTTTCATGTACTATAATATCTTTGTTTTTTCTAGCCTGTAGGTGTAGATTCCTACTGCTGGGCTCCGTATTATCTTAACTAATAATAATAATAATTTTTATTCAGATGATGGCCAATCTGGTACTAGAAGAAGGTGCATTGATCCAAATTGAAAGTGTCTCATTGCCAGTGGCCACATTCTCAAAGTTTCAGCCTTTGTCAGAAGACTTCTTAGATATAACTAATCCTAAAGCAGGTAACATACATTATGCAATGCTCAAAATTAACATTATTCTGTTTTATAGTTAGAACAATAGTTTTATTTATAATGTATTTTGTTTTAGTGTTGGAGAATTGTCTAAGGAATTTCTCTTGCTTGACGACGGGCGATGTGATAGCAATAAAGTACAATTCCAAAGTGTACGAGCTGTGTGTACTGGAGACCAAGCCTGGCAATGCAGTCATCATTATAGAGTGTGATATGAATGTAAGTGCTTTTTATTGTATGTACATATCAAATTTCAGATATGTTGAATGTTTCTCTATTTTGTCTCATAAATTTTTTATCCATAATTTAAGATCTCATAATATTTTTTTCCATAATAATCATATGTCCGAATAATGCCTTGCCCTAACATGATATATTGATATCACATATTATCACGTGCCTGAAAGTTGTAATCCCGAAATATAACGTGCTATAACTTCTTTGCTATAAATATTATGATCCATAATATTCAAAACGTCAATTATTTTTTTCCATAACTATCACGTTTCCCTAATTTCGAACATACGATAATTATGACAAAAAGAAATAAAATCCTTTGTTAAATAATATAGAAAACCTAACGAACCTAATCTACACTCTACGGCAAAGTGGTTTTTGTGTCTGTGTTACTTTCGCCCTATGAGTCGCGCGCTCGCTTCGCTCGCTCGTTCGTGTATTGGTCACAGGAAACCTAACGAACCTAACCTACACTCCACAGCAAAGTGGTTTTTGTGTCTGTATTACTTTCGCCCTAAGCTTGAGTCGCTCTCTCGTGTCTTGGTCACAGGACTCACAGGAAACCTAACGAACCTAACCTACACTCCACGGCAAAGTAGTTTTTGTGTCTTTGTTACTTTCGCCCTAAGCTTGAGTCGCTCGCTCGCTCATGTCTGGTCACAGGAAACCTAACGAACCTAACCTACACTTCACGGCAAAGTGGGTTTTGTGTCTGTGTTACTTTCGCACTAAGCTTGAGTCGCTTGGTCGCTCGTGTCTTGGTCACAAGAAACCTAACGAACCTAACCTACACTCCACGGCAAAGTGGTTTTTTTGTCTTTGTTACTTTCGCCCTAAGCTTGAGTCGCTCGCTCGCTCATGTCTGGTCACAGGAAACCTAGCGAACCTAACCTACACTCCACAGCAAAGTGGTTTTTGTGTCTGTGTTACTTTCGCCCTAAGCTTGAGTCGTTTGTTCGCTTCGCTCGCTCGCTCGTGTCTTGGTCACAGGAAACCTAACGAACCTAACCTACACTCCACGGCAAAGTGGTTTGTCTGTGTTACTTTCGCCCTAAGCTTGAGTCGCTCGCTCGCTTGTATCTTGGTCACCTAACGAACCTAACCTAAACTCCAAATTTTAACCTAGTGTTTTAAGCTAATAATCTTATTACAAATTAACATTCGGACTAACATACATTATATGTAGAATACATCACCTAGAACATGTGATTTCATAGCATCCAAAGTTAGAAAATTCAATTATTATAGCAATTCATATTATGGCACAAAAGTGTTATGATTCAAGATAATTAGGTAAATCAAAATTACGGATATTTGAACATTTTGGATTCTGAAGATTATAGCAAACTTGTTATGGATTTTGACATTCGGACATAAAATTTAAGGATAAGAAATGGAGTACCATGTTGGATATATTAAAAAATTCATTTAAAATATTATAGTTACCTATCCATTCTGAAATCCTACTTTTGTTTGTTTATTACCACTTTTCACTTTAACTACTGAACCGATTTGGATGAAATTTGGTATGGTTATAGTTTGAGACTCGGGAAAGGACATACTACTACTCTTTGTCCCGAAATTTCACTGGGGAGCGAAGCCCGCGGGCACAGCTTGTACTTATTATAAATGCGAAAGTGAGTTCCTATATTTGTTTCTTTGTTTGTTACCTCTTCAAGCTTAAACTATTGAAGTGATTTGGATAAAATTTGGTATGGATATAGTTTGAGACCCTTAAATTCCCACGGGGAGCGAAGTCCATGGGTACAGCTTGTGAAAAATAAACAAGAATGTGTTTTTATCCCAGAAATCTATAAGAGCTGCCAATAACATAAACATTTAGCATGCACAGCTGCAATTATGAGAATCAGAAGATTTAAGCATGCATACAGCTCAGAAAACTGAAAATGTTTCTTCTCAGCAGTGGTCATTGCGAAGCGCTGGTATCGGGTAGCTTTTTTTTTAAATAAATAAATTTTTAATATACACTACACATAATGTAAATTATTTATTGATGTGTAAAAGTGCCTGTAAAGGTCTAATTACTGAATAAACATTTAAATCTTTGAGTTTTCAGTTAGTTTTTTTTATTTTTTTTTAGTTTTTAGGGTTCCGTAGTAAACAAGGAACCCTTATAGTTTCGCGATGTCTGTCTGTCTGTCCGCGGTCCTACTCAGAAACTACAAGTACTAGAAAGCTGTAATTTGGCATGGATATGTATATTAATCATGGCGAAAAAGTAGTAAAATAAAATCTTGAAAAATATTTTTTTTTTAGGTTCGCTGCCATACAAGTAAAGAGGTAGTCAAATTTTTTTTTCTCGACAAACACATTATGTGGGGTGTCGTTGAATAGGTCTTTCAAAAACATTGTGAGCTTGTTAACACCATTTTTGGATTTAGGGATCCGTTTCTGAAATGTTTGGGTTTAAAGTGCAAATTTTTGTTGGAGGCAAGTGTCCCCCCCCTCTATCTGCTAAACGGTTATATATGGCCACGTGAAAAAATTCACAGCTATAGTTATATAATGTAGTTTAAAGGAAAAAGAAATTTCATACAAATTCAATAGATAATTAGTTTTTAAACCTTTTTAGTGGCATAAACTAAAAGTTGGCATTCGGAACTACGGAACCCTACACTGCGCGTGGCCCGACACGCACTTGGCCAATTATTTTCTTGTTCATGTTATATAATACTCTCTCTTACAGGTAGAATTTGCTCCACCTGTGGGTTATAAAGAAGAAGAGTATGTATCAAGACGTGGTGAGGGAAGCTCTGGAGCCGATGGCATGGATGAGGACCCGGCAGCCATGATGCCAGAGCCAAGTGGATTTGTAGTATTTGGAGGAGAAGGTAACAGGCTGGATGGAAAGAAGAAGAAGCTAATCAGCGAGAGTGATTCGGAACCACAGACCTCACAATCGAGACAGGTATTTCATTTTCATTTGTAGATGTTTATTTAAAGTTTGCGAGTTTGGATGTATGTTTCTCTATTACTCACAAATAGCTGATTGGATTAGAATGAAATAATATGGCATGTTATAAAATTTTTACATAGCCTATCAGGCTGGGTGGACCAATAATGAACTGGGTTCCTTTCGGCGTAATCTTCCTAGCAGTGGTAATTCCGAAACTCTAGTAGTTTTTAGCTTTTGCCCTAAAATAATATTTAAAAAAATATAATTTTATCCTACATTGAATAAAATAAATAAAAATACTTTTTATTAAGAAACAATGTGAGGTTCCCATGGGATTGTCATTGATAGCTTCTGATTACGCGCGCCGTTATGAAATGTTTTAAAAAAATAGGAGAATAACTCAAAACTGTATGTACAAATACAAATGTATTCTTAATGGAAGTGACGCAGGAAGGAGCATTTGCCACCGCAGTGGAAGGATATTAGATAAATATTATTATGTAGCATATATAATTTTTTTACCTACCACAAATGGAAAATTGTTTTGGCCACAGAATATATACTAGTACTTACGTTGTCTTGGCTTAGAGATTTTTTTCCTTGCTTAATTAAGTAAAGTGGCTATAACTTGCAAATACTATGAGTCAATGATATGATGTGTTATTCGCAATGACTCATAAATTATTGGCTTTTCTCTGCGCCTATACTTTTGCATGAATAATCACTATTAAAGTATCAAACCCCGACGGTTCACATGTGAACCGCAAAACAATAGAAATCTATTGTGTCTGCGATTCCGGTACTTGACAGGTTAAAATAGATCCCATCAACAGTATCTAAAAGCCTCACTTATCTCTAAAAGCCACATGGGCATGTCACTTAAGGACGATCTTGAAGATAACCTTGATAACCTTTTTAATATCACCTTTTTTGCAAAATAGATTTTCAACACAAACAAATTAACAAAATCTTTGAACAGAGCATTTTTTTTGAGGTCTTGTAGCTTTAGAAGTCAGAGCCTCAAGACCCAAAGTAGGTTTTAGCGCAATCATCATCATCATATCAGCCACAGGATGTCGACTGCTGGACATAGGCCCCTCGAAAAATTTCCAAAATTACTAATTGGAAGCTCAATAGGGGACGAATATGTACTTAAATTAAATCCCATAATGTTACTTGTCCTCAGAACTATGTTCGTGGAATACCAGACTACGACTATGTGATCGGCACACTAAGGTTCATCCGGACCTCCAGACCCGCAAGTGCTAAAGAAGAGACTCCAACAGAACCATTCCAGGCCTTCAAAGGTGAAGGTTTCACTCTGAGAACTACCAAATCTAAGAACTGAGTAGGCAGCAGTAGATTTTGTACTATCGAAATTATAAGTGTTTTGTAAAAATTTACTATTCCTAGACCCCTTAAGTGCGTTAGCTTTTGACATTTGCTGCATCTATTGCTGTGCTTGCTTTTCTATATCTCTTCAAGCTGCGCCAATACCAGACACAATAGTTAAACAATTGAAGTCGGGAGGAATTGCTCCCAGTGCCGGCTTAGAGTATATCTGTGAAGGGTATTAGAAATACAAGTGACCTAATTATGTGTGTCAAAGGTTAGTGAGTAGCTCACTGCACATCAATATTTTGCTAATATTTGTGGAAGTAGAATACATTTATAATTTTGTATTAAATTAATCGAAATTTTATATCTAGAACTGTGAATTACAAAATTGTTTTGGTATTAGAACTAAACACTGAATTATTTAAGTTGCAATAGATAAAGGTACACTTTTAAGATGAGCGGCAGCCGACGCTAGTAGTTACTTTGGTTTTGTATGAAATTACTTTAGAACCATGCAACTCATGGTATGGTGCCCAGTAAACTGGTTTTACCTTATTGAGCTGCATGTGTCGCTCAGCAACTATAGCTCAACTTCAAAGCATACCTTAAAGGTGTTTTTTATTATTAGGAAAAAATTAATTGTATTATCATAATTTCAAATAAAATGTTATTTTAAAAATTATTATTTTCTTGTTTATTCCTTTTCCAAAGGAGAGCCTAGCCCAAAGGATCTTTTGTTTACTGGAAATAATATATGGAAATAATTATGAAATGAAATATTTTAATAAAAGACCTTATTATACATTTACAATACAAGTAATTATTGTTTATATTCTTGCATAATAAAATAAAAAAAGAAATGTATACTAATATTGGAATAATTAAGAATGTTTAATCTTAAAATAAGTATTAATTTCCTACATAATTAAATATACATTATTTCTATATTAATTTCTTACAATGTAATTGGCATTCTGCCCAATTTCTACAGGACTGTCTAGAAAACCATCCAAATTCTATAAAAATGATTAGTGTGTATAAAGTAACAACTATTTGTTGCTAATTCATTGTTATGGGAGGCAGTACCTAAGACTTATAAAAGAAAAAATACTGAATGAACATGCAAAAAATGCAGACTTTGTAATTTAACCAGAACTGCACATAAACCCACACAAATATATCTACAGAACAGAGATGATGTTTTAGATGCTCTAACACAATTTACATTCTCAATAAAAAATGAATTGATGAATTTATATCAGTCACTTCTTACAACTAATATATGAATTGATAAATGCTTCTCTAATTCATCTATTGGCATTTCTCAACAGTGGTGAAATTAATTTTATATAGAGTAAGATTGGAAATCTCATGGACATCTCAAAACCTCTTCAAGAACTCTTCTGAGCAAATCCTAGCGCGTGCATTCACTGCCAGCTTCATTTCACTTATCTCCTTGTCTATTTCCTCCATGAAGTATATCACAAAGTCGACGAGTTTGTGCTTATACATCTGCTCAGTGTGGAAATTGGTAATCAGAAAACTGATGTGGTAACCATCGACTGGTTTTCTCCTCAATACAATAAAATTTTCAGCTCGCATCATCATGAAACGCATAAACTTTTTACATAGGATCTTCTCGATCTCATCCGCTTGCTTGATCATTATACTCACTCTTATCGAGTTTATGGATGACTCAATCAACACTTTCTCGTTCGCATTCCTCGAAATCACCACCGGATTCAGCAAAAGTTCTTTGCTTGTTCTAACCTCGACCTCCGGTTTGTTGTATCTCTCCACTACTTGAGATGAAAAATGTTCTAAACACATGGCTGCTGTTAACGTGTGACGCACTGCAGTTAAATACGGTTTGAGTGTCGCAGACATTGTTTAATTTTGTATAAATTCTGATATTTTACCACGCCTATTTAGTTATCTCCTCCTCTTTCGACAAAAAATTATTGATAGATAGTTGACACTGACATTGACAACTCACATTAGCGACATTCGTTTGACGTTTCACAACGATGTTGCCACACCGGTAAATGTTTAAAACTAGCCATTCATTACAAGATTTAAAGATTTCTGCGCACTTTTGACAAAACGCACATGTATAATCAGCCATATATTTATTTTTCAATATTGGTAACAAAGAAATTTAAAAAAATGACAATAATGGCGTTCGTATTGTAGAGTGACGCAAGCTTATCGTTTTACGGCATGCTTTTGCTTAATTTTTCGATAGATATAATTGTTTTAATTCAATTTAAAACTTCTATAGTGAACACATGACCAACTTGAAAATTTCCAATAGTAATTACACATAATGGCGCGCGAGTTTGATCATCTTTTCAAACTGCTGATTATCGGTGACAGTGGTGAGTGGGCGAGGCCTGTGATTTTACTACTTCCTAACGACTTTCTGGGCGTTATGATCACCGGAATCCTATGTTCCAGGTGTGGGCAAGAGCTGTCTTCTCCTGCGGTTCGCCGACAACACATTTTCCGGTAGTTACATTACGACTATAGGTGTAGACTTCAAAATAAGGACTCTAGAGATAAATGGTGAGCGAGTGAAGCTGCAGATTTGGGATACGGCTGGGCAGGAGAGGTTCAGAACGATAACGAGCACATATTACAGAGGCACCCACGGCGTCATCGTCGTGTACGATGTCACGAATGGGGAGTCCTTTGCCAATGTGAAACGGTGGCTGCATGAGATTGAACAGAACTGTGATGTCGTTAACAAAGTTCTAGGTAAGTTCATTACATCATTATATTTTGGCTTTTAACAGAAACCCACTAAAGTCGCAAGCTTCTATATTATTGGAAATGCTTATAAGAACAAAATTTTTAGTGCAATAGAACATTGTTTTGCAGCAAGTCCTACATCTCAAAACATCATTGTATACAGACTATGTACTGAATAAGGCCACATACATAGATAAGGGAAGGAAGGAGAAAAAGTGTCTAGGTCTTTTAGATATTCATGTGTCAAGTGTCCAAATAATGCAAATTTTGGTTGAAGTAAACACTCTTAGAAAAATTAAGTTTAATTGTCTAAATATTTTTTATTGGTGTAAAAATAGTGTTGTTTCTTTAAATTTTGATCCAACTCAATTTAAACCTACTTTGGGCTAACTCAATCTGTATAAAGTATATATTTAGTTTTAAATTAATGTGTACTTTATGATGTTTTTCCAGTTGGAAACAAAAATGACTGTCCGTCAAGGAAAGTGGTTGTCACTGAGGATGCACAGAGGTTTGCAAATCAAATGAACATTCCTTTGTTTGAGACCAGTGCAAAAGAAAACATCAATGTTGAAGAGATGTTCCTCACTATTACAAAAATGGTAATTATTTCAGATTCGTCACTTTTCGTCAGTAACTGGTCAGATGTTTATCTGACCAGTTGCGTTTCTGATGAAAAGCGACAAATCCATTATTTCTTCTTTATATACTTAAGTGCCATATCATGTCTATGACACATTTACTGCTGGATTTTGATAAAAACAAGTTTTGTATTGTTTTGATATACAGGTGCATCACTGTACTGATGTGATTTCCCTAAGCAGACTGATTGATTCTGCCTCTAAATATTATTTCTTATGCCCATGGTGAGAATAACCGGGCAATAGCTGCTTGTATTTTTTTCTAAAAGTTGCTTTAAATATTTACATCTTCAGTTACTATAACTGCAATTTTTTAAAATATTAAATAATTTCATTCATTAAAGTAATCTGTTATAAATAATTTTCTTATCATAATTCAGACACTTATCTGCTATTGTGAATGAATTGACGCCTCTTGGTTTCCTGTTAATGTCGGAAACAAAAATCCCATTTGTAATAAACATGATAAAAAAGTTTTAAAAATCATAGAATTCTTTCTAGCCTTATCATCTTGACTTTATCTCTACAATATGTGTGTGGGGTTGGCACAGTGTGTTAATCATCTCTTGATTCCTTTCTTTATGTACCTGTGTCTAACATATCCAATGAAATTTTGATACAAATATTTAAGATTTGTGGTTAAATTTCATAATAATTTTTATTTTCATATGAATCATTATTTTCTGCTCGCCACAGTCTGTTGGCTTTCAATTTACTGCTATTGAGGCCAATTAGAAGGGGACTTATGTAATATGTTTTGCAATGATGTTACTAATCTTTAATTCAACAAAATAAAGCATTGGTTAATGAAAACTGTTCTCATTGTTTCTAAATTCATTACGGGTTTATATAAAGAAAACATTTCCAGTGAAAGAGATTAAAGTTTAGTTTGCATTTCTTCCGTCTAAGTTTTGAATTCAGGAGCTGGCCTCCTGTTAACAAATTTGATATTAATTTGATTGCCACTTTAATATAACTATTGCTGTATTTATATTTTATTTATTTTCGATTTATCTTATCAAATACAATTTGGACATTAATTTCATGTAAAGCATAATTTAGTAAAAAATATTTACATATAGAACCTAGATTGCAAGACCTAAAGTCCACTTTGTTATGTGTGATGACGGGCTAGAAGGTGGAAAAACGAACCAAAATAGTGATGGATTGCCAGCTGCATTGCATTCACATGATTTGCATTTTCGCTAATTACTTCGGTTGGTTTTTACGATCTGCACGGGAAAATAAGCAGCTGGTAATTTCAAAGTATTTTTTTCTCCTAGATCTGCATGAAAGGTTATTAGAGGAAACTGATTTATGTCACTATTTTTCAGGTACTAAGATCAAAGTTGGAGATGAAAGAGAGACAAAATGTCACATCAAATGACACAGTGAACCTAAAGAAGGCTCACAAAACCAAGAAAAAATGTTGCTAGTGGTTGCACGTTATGGCACAGTGCCTCGGACGTTGCTTACACCATGCTCAAATATCGAGAGATATGTTGCACAACCCTGGCAGGGCACTATGACACCGCGGAACATAACTGAACGTTACTCTCACAAGTTTCTTCAAGGTGCAAACTGTATATTTTTAACAATTGCAATATAACGGTCTCTAACAGTGTAATATTTTAGTATGAAGTGCTAGTTCCGTTTTTTATACAAAGGTTGATCTCCGTTCAGTGTATTGTATAGATTTGGCAGTGTCTGTCAAAGTTTATTATAAAGATATCACATGATAGCATGTAGCTGACATTGTGGTTGTTGGATCGCTGGGTTGAACAATCTCGTATGAACGAGCATGTACATGATATGGAATTATTGAACCCAAAAATTACATTAGGATATTATGGATGCATAGTTAATGTGTATGATTGAATTCTCATCCAAATTTATGTGATGGAGCGCTGCGTAAGATGGGAAATGTTGCATAGGATATAAATGTATACCATGAAAAACATGTTTATTTTGTCCTATATTATTAGCCACTGGGGAAATGTAGGTGAATGAAGCAATATAGTTATGGTTTTAAGGAAAATAAGGTATATTTAATTTAAATATACATTGACTCAAAATTCTGAGTGGTGGAGTGAAAAAATACCCGTTATTCTATTTTTAAAGCACAATGAAACATTTGTGTACTGATATGAAAATTCCATTTTCAGTAAAATTTTAAAGTGAAACCATATATTTAATGTGTGGTTGGTCTCAGGAATATCTTAATAACACCAGCCGCAAACCAGTGTGCATATTGTATACCAAGTGAGATGATCATAAGTATTTATAATTTTTTAGACGTAATAAGTCGAGTATTGTGTATGTTATGTCTATCCCAAATTCTAAATTTATTTATTTAACCCCTAGTGGGATATTTACAAATGACTTCGAAAGTTATATGTCCGAATTGTATTGTGTACACATTTTATTTACTGTATTACTTATGTGGTAGGTAATTGAAATAAATAAAACTACAAATTATAACACATTTTGTCATAATATGAAATTATGCCTTACTTTTGGTCACATAAACTTCGAAGTTGAAATTACTAATAGTCACTTGTATTACTTTAATAAACTTAGCTTATTATGATTTCGTGCCTAGAAGAAATCATACATGTATTGTATAACATACATATCTTTTACTATGTCCTCACGTAGTTAGAGATATATAACCCAACTTGCCTCTATATTTTAGGAAATTAACAAAATTAACAACAAAACTGAAGTTTGAATTTATTGACTTTCGTTAACAATATAGAACACCATCTGATAATTAAACTTTTTTAAATAAAATTACATCACATTTAAATATTGCTTACAAATTCTTAACAATATTGCGGGTTTCATTTTTAAAACTTGTTTAAAATTCTTCATTCAAAGAACAAACTGAATTCATGTCTATTGTTTGAAATGGTATTTACTATTTCTATTCGTTTCTTTATCCTAAAATAGACGGCAAGTTAATAGTTCATTTATTTGGTGAATGACTAAATCATTCCGTACAGTGCGTTTGTACGATCAATTGTGTTTAAATACTATGCATGATTTTCTCAGTACTCAGTTATTTTTAAGAAATATTGTTCATACCAGCATTTTATTTGTTTTAAAAATGTAAATAGACGATATATTTTGCCCATAATTGTATTGCCTTTCTTTTCATTTATTTAAGGGTTCTGTAACCTTATAGTATCGCCATTTGTGTCTGTCCGTCCGCGGTTCTACTCAATGACTGTGTATTACTAGAAAGCTGTAATTTGGCATGGGTACCTATGTATATTAACCATGCCCATGGACCATGCCGAAAATCTTGAAAAAACTTTAGTAGCTCCCATACATGTAAAGTGGGAGTCGATTTTTCTCCTCTAACCCATTATGTGAGGTACCGTTGAATAGGTCTTTCAAAACGCTTCTAAACAACATTTTTCGATTTAGGGATCCATATAAAAAATATTTGGTTTGTAGTGAACATTTTTGTAAGTAAAGTGTTTAAGGGGTAGTTCAGTCACATTGAACACTAGATTTTCCTACAAAAAAAGCAGTCGTTAGGCATGTAAGACATTATAGTAGTTTTTTGATTAAAACTAACGTGAGATGCAATCATTCTTAAATTCAGTAAACGGGTTACTCACGTATAAAGTCTGCTACTGCCCGCCCCGCGCGCCCCGCGCCTTTCGCCACTAACATCAGTGTGTTGCGAGCCGGTGCCAAAGAAATTGTACCTAAAGGGAGTGCTATTTTTCATTGAGGGACTCAGCAAAACGCAAAATGTGTAGTTTTCCAACTCACCGCTCGCGTAAAATACAAATTGATCGTATTTTTGAAACCGTCGTGTCAGCGAAAAACAATATTGTTTTACGCAGAAAACATCGATAATTTGTCTATGCTTTTCTAAAAATTCGAACATGAATAAAAAAGCAACGTGAAATGGAACGAATTTCCCATACCTAAAGAGTATTACATACTGTGGTGCGATTTTTCAAACGCGGAGTCACTAAACGAACGGTTTTTTGTATGGAAAAACCATTCGTTTAAGTGACTCCGCGTTTCAGAAGTGCTATTTTTGAAACGCGGAGTCACCTAAACGAATGGTTTTTCCATACAAAAAATCGTTCGTTTAGTGACTCCGCGTTTGAAAAATCGCACCACAGAAATCGCACTTGAGTGCTATTTTTCATTGAGGGACTCGGCGAAACACAAAACGTGTAGTTTTCCAACTCAACGCTCGCTTAAAATACAAATTGATCGTATTTTTGAAACCGTCGTATCAGCGAAAAACAATATTGTTTTACGCAGAAAACATCGATAATTCGTCTATGCTTTTCTAAAAATTCGAACATGAATAAAAAAGCAACGTGAAATGGAACGAATTTCCCATGATTGGTTTCGATGACATATTTAAGCTATAAATGTCAAAATTACGAGTGGTCAAGACCACTCGTTGCAAATCCTTCGCAAACTACCGATTTAAAAATGCGCCCGTTTGGAAACGCAAACCCTTCGTAATGTGACAACAAGTGATTTCAAAAATACGTCTCCAGAAGTGCGATTTTTGAAACGCGGAGTCACCTAAACGAATGGTTTTTCCATACAAAAAACCGTTCGTTTAGTGACTCCGCGTTTCAAAAATCCTAACGGAAACTCGCACCCATGCTCGCACCGTCCCCCGCAATCTGACGTCCCCGTAACCCCTCCCCCGTTATAGAGACGTGTAAGGGGACGTAAACCAGGGTTATTGCTAGTCGCACCTTGACGTTACGCGAGTCACTTGGGGTTGCGATTATTGAACCATAATGGTGAGAAACTGCGCATATTTTCGTTGTTTTTCCACCGGAAACAACAAAGAACGAAAATTTTATAGATTCCCGAGTGATGAAAACAGGTAAGCAAAGCAACAATATAAATTGACATTATTATGTAGGTAACGTACATTTTTATTTACCTTTTCTGCGATCTTGTGGTTAAATAGGAGCAAAACAATGATGCTCAAAAAGAGATTTGAATAAATATTAAGTGAATTTTAATGTAATAATAACCATAGATCTATCATACTACAAGATATAACTACCTTATTGTAAAATGAGACCAGAAACGAAATGTCATGTCTGACTTTAAAATGGTTGTACCTACTACACGCCACGTACTTCGTCGATATCGATAAAATAATGTATTGTGATTATGAATTGATATTCTTGGTAATGTTATGACAAGAAATATATACTTAAAACATTTTAATCTCTTTGTCGCTAGCGGTGTAGATGTCGCCCAAGTCCAAAAGTCAGTTCAGTAGCTATATTACTTTAGTAGATGCGTGGGTGGAAAATGGAATAAACGGATAAAAATATGTTATCAGGCTCAATTCAGGTCATGATAGCAAACAACTTTCTCAAGGAACATATGTGAAAAAGAAAAAAACATTGACCTCCCATACAAGTTGACTTATCAGCAAACCAGAGTTTACACAAAAAACACGAGGGTTTATATTCTCTATGGTTAAACACATCATGAGGTGCTACTTTTCACTGATTTCGTATCAGAGAATATTTACGGGATCGCAATTTTAATATTTACCTGGAGTTACATATAGACGATCGGTTTAGATCTCTATTTGTAACTCCTGGTATGGATCCAAGGATAGTAATAAAGGAAAGAAGATATATAGGACAGATAGGCTCTAAAGGACTCGTACCCAGAACCGTAAAATAATTAAAAAGAAACCCTTCCCCTCTCGCCCCGCGCAGCGCATGTTTTCCATCTGCTTTGGAAAGCAGAAACATGTGTATGCCATAGACATTTGTATAGCCACGCCCCTTTTTTTGCATGTTTTTGTGTAATGTTTCGTAAAAACAGTAGCAGGAGACCCGCCTTTAGGACATAGATGTTCATTATCATGGACCGAATCTAAACCCTTAAAACTGTTGCAGTATATTATGTGATATATTAAAATGATTGAAGTGTTTTTCCTTTGCCGACAATCGACTTGTACAATTTGCGAGAAGAGAAGAGTAATATTACATTATATATAAATATATTTGTCGCTATCAATTGCCTTACAATACTTAAGTAATATATAAGAAAAATAATGTAAGAGTAAGTACTAAGAATTAATATTTTATTAAACAAATACTAATTGCAATCCACCGAATTTATTAATATACAAAGCGGAACTAAGGTCTCTCCTAATCTCCTTCATCCTTAATGAACGATATTAATGTTAAACATTGCTAATAAACATAAAATAATAACTGAAAATGAAATATTCAATCTTTTTTTCTCTTGGGTGAAAAGGTGAAATACATTATGATGCCAATAAATGTTGACAAACCAGCATCGAAAAATAGTCCAGCACCCAATTGACGAATTATGTGCACTTACAGTAACAAATAAAGTTGGCTAAGAATCCTTGATTAAAACGTTCTTCTGCATTCTTTGTATAAAACGCGTTGGCTAGAAATGTTTACTGCAAATAGGGAGCCCAACGCGGTCTATTCACAAAGGTTATCCATTTTTAAAATTTTCTTTAAAATTGACATTTTTTGGGAATCTGTCAAAATAAAAAGTAATCAATTACTTTTACTGAAATAATATCTTATACCTTTAAACGAGCAATTCTTGTATGTATGTATATATATATATTTATATATTTCTGTGATTTCGAAAACGGCTCTAACAATTTCGCTGAAAATTTGTATATGGGGGTTTTCGGGGGTAAATAATCGATCTGGACTAGTTTTATGTTTGGGAAAACGCGTGTTTTCGAGTTTTCATGCGTTTTTGTTTTTTACGCAGATATGGTCGCTAATTCCGTCGCGCGGACCGCCTTGATTTTAGCTCAGTGGTTAAGGATACCGACCGCTAGAAAAAGTTTTACGGGTTCGAATCCCACTCGGTGACTTACTTTTTTTTATTTTATGTTTAAGTTTATATAGAATTTTTTATTTTGCGTTGTTTTTAGACAAGTTTAAAAAAAATTAGTTAATGTTTGAGATGTAACCGAGCAAAGGTCGCCCAGGTACTATATCTATATATATTGTTTTTATAAGAATAAGAAAAAAGAATAAGCGCTAGACTGATAAAATTAACTGTAACAAAAAAAAGACGTGTGGCACTCGGGGACTGCCGCGGTAAAGCTATTGCAAACAAGGAAGGACGGCAACGTCGCAAACGGACGACGGAGACGAAGCGGCAACCTACATGGTAGGCGGAGTGGGGAGAGCGTGAGGTTTTTTCGTTACGGAATTTTTGGATTCGGTCCCCGCGCTCAAGGCCCGCGATAGAAGCTATGTAATAGCTTAAAAAAATACATAATAATATATATAGGGAGAAATGTTGGGAAATAAATCTTACCAACTAAAATCGAAACTCATTATGAAATATTCCGATTGTAATTTTATTCAAAAAAAGTTTGTACTGATAACAAAAACTATTGACTTTTAATCGATATATGTATTCATGACATAAAATGACGTCAATAATTAGTCAAGCCCTAGCGAAATCAGATAATTTTATATTATATTCAATATATTACTGAATTCCATAAATAACTAGTAAATATTGTGTTATATTTTAATGAAAATATAAAATGCATGATTTTGAGTGGTTTTTTGGTGAAGTTGCGAAGGAAATAGTGACTAACTGGAGAAATACGTGTCTGGAAAAATTACGTGTGAAATGTGTATTTACTGGGATTATTGTTAGTTGTTGTATCACAGTTGGTAAAGCTGCAAGATACCATTTTTCCAAGGTAAGGAAATTTATGAAAAAACAGTTTATTATAAGAAAAATCCAATTTTCGTTTGACACTTTATCAGCTAGGATTACCGCGGTTGACTCTCATCCAAAAGTTGGCTCATGTCAGTGTGATCGCTATCTCTTTTGCTCTTGTGTTAGCGACATTACAGTATTTTTTGTCGCACTCGGCATGTTCCGTCTTCTTACTATGTAAAAAAAATTCTATGTCTATGATAATAACAATCATAAGATTTCATAAGATACGGACACGCACAACAATTAACATTGTCGCGGCGTCTTTTACTACTGAAGTATATTTTTTTATCTAAAACTTTCTTTGCTACGGTTTTGATTTTTAACCCCCGATAAAAAAGAGGGGTGGTATGCGTTTAGCCTGTCTGTTGGTTTGTCGGTCTGTCTGTCCGTGACGTCGTAGCGCCCGTACGAATGGACCGATTTCAATGTGGTTCTTTTACGTGAAAGCACTTCCCTTGCGATGGTTCTTAGCCATATTTGATAAAAATCGATTCGTTTAAAATTTCTGGGGTGTTACCGTTACAGATTTGGTTATTTTAGAATTAACTAGCAAGTAATAAATGGCGCTACAGTTATCCATTCCAATTAACATCGATTAGAATAGTATGTAGTTCCGCCACTTATCACTAGATGGTGTCGTCGGGATTTTTTAATTTGCCTAGCAAATCAACTTGTTTGACTTGAATATTTATCGTGTGTGCATAAATGTACTTACTTGTAGCCATAGGTACTTATATACTGCTGATAATACAGTGTACTGTATTGATACGAAATATAACTTTATATTATTTATTTAGGTATCAAATACTAGCAGTCCATCCCGGCTTTGCCCATGGTACATACATAGCCTATGTCACTCAGGGATAACATACCTATCCAACAGTGAAAGAATTTTTAAAATCGACCCAGTAGTTTCGGAGCCTATTCAATACAATCAAACAAACAAATCTTTCCTCTTTATAATATTAGTGTAGAAGTACATATGGTACAAAAATTAGTTTTATTTTCCGATTTTGTTTTATTGTATAAATGATTTATTATAATTGATTTATTATTTTTAAGAAAATGTAAGTAAACTAGTCTAGCATTATTTAACTTTTTATTCATTTTGTAAATGCTTTCAGATGCCAACAATGGATTCAAGCAGCTGGGCGTGATGATCTGCAGTCGAAAAGTTTTAAAACGTTGAACAAATCTTATCACATATGCGATTTGCATTTTAAGGAGTCTGACCATCATAAAAGAAGACTTAAATGTAATGCAGTTCCATCTCCAAACTTAAGTATATCTACTATTCGAACAACAGATAATAAATTTACTCAGACAGACACATTCACACAAGATTTTTCATGTCAAGTTAATTTGGAAATTTCCAGTACAGCTACCAAGTGAAAGGACTTTGCGGAAAACCAATATATGCATGGGCTCGTGATGGCTAGAGGAGTATTTTCTAACTGGAAACAACAGATAGGTAGGTTACAGTCTATTAGCGCAGAGTAAAAATAACAAAGAACTAAACGATTGGTTGGAAGACGTTATTTCAAAAATGATTGATATAGGTTTTAATGTAGTAGCCTTTGTGAGTGACCAAGGTTAAAACTTTTTAAATTTGGCCAGCGAGCGAGGTGTTTCTGACGATAAACCCTATTTTTATATTAATAATAGAAATTATTTTACATTTTTGATGTGCCCCATTTAATTAAATCGCTTCGGAACAACCTTTTAAAATATGATTTCGAATTCATTTCTGAAGAAACTAAGCTTACCGCTTAAATCGAACTATTGGATAGAGTTGAGTCATTTTTATCAACAGTCACAGTCACAAACAAAGCGAAAAAAAACATTACTAATTCCATAAAATGCCTTAAAGGCTTAAAAATTTCTGTGCAAAGTATTAAATTACTTGCACAGAAGCTACAAGCAGGTTTTAAGTTCCTCTTTACAAGAAGGCTAAACCAGGACCCGTTCGAAAACTTTTTTGGAGCAGTAAGACAACAAGGTGGAAATTGTCGGGAACCAACCCCAGTTCAATTTCGCGTTCCGCAAATTACTTATGGTAAATAGAAAAAATATTTTAAGAAAATCAGACAGTGCCAACTGTGTAGATGATTTTGATCAACTTTTGCTAAATAGTGATTATGAGAAGATAACAATGATTCCACGCATATTAATGTCGAAAATACAATTCCTATTCCAGCTGCTGATGAGTCTTTGGCTGTTGCAGTAAGGAACTGTAGATTATAGATTCGATTTGCCGGAGAAAAACGCATTTGTATATATTTGTGGTTACCTTCTCCGCAAATGTTACGACATTGACAAATGTGATAAAATGTGTGACTTTATTAGAGTATCTAAATTACAAGAACATTCAGAAAATCTGTTTGTCCGGGAGAAATCTTTAATGAAAATCCTACCTTTTTGATAACTCCGCAAAAAAATTTTGTTATTTATGTAAAAGAAATGGACAATCGAGTGAAACATTATTTTGAACAGAATATAATTTTCAATGTAGGCAACAAAATTTTAAAAGAATTAAATTATATATCTTTCATTGAGTGTTGCGAATGCTTCCCTAATGAATATTTAAAAAAAAATTTTGTACGTTTTCGGATATTTAATATTATACGAAAACGTACAAACGTATAAAGTTTAATAACAGACGATTTAAAGATAAAACTTTTAAACGAAAATATTTAAGTGTATCTCACATTTGAAATAAGAAAACTAAGAATGTCTTTCGGTTTTTTTTTTCTGATTGTTTGCAGGTTTCAAATATAACATTTATAATTTAAATGTTATTAAAAAAATGGATATTGCTGAGGGAAAAAGAACGAACACACACGAAACAAACGAAAGTCTGCGTTTTAGCGTAGGCAAGAATTCTTTCTTGTATATTAAAACCAGTTTTTCAGCAGTCCTGTCTGCAGCTCGCATAATTCCCAACCGATTCTTGTGATTTTTTTTAGTACATTCGATAATTATAGGGAATTTTTAGTCGATTAAGTTTTTCGAAATTTATCAAAATGGCGGAAATATTAGGTTTGTGATCATAAAAAAGAATCAAGTTTCAGCCATTTGGAAAAAATTAAAAAAAAAATGCTCTTACACTTTTTAGGGTTCCGTACCCAAAGGGTAAAAAGGGGATCCTATTACTAAGACTTCGCTGTCCGTCTGTCACCAGGCTATCTCAAGAACCGCGATAGCTAGACAGTTGAAATTTTTACAAATTGTGTATTTCTGTTGCCGCTATAACAACAAATACTAAAAACAAAATAAAGTAAATATTTAAGGGGGGCTCCCATACAAAAAACTTGATTTTTATAGATAATGGTACGGAACCCTTCGTGCGCCAGTCCAACTCGCACTTGGCCGGTTATTTGTTACCCTTATTAAGACGGAACTTTATTGTATAAACAACTTTTTAGCACGATTTTGATGATATGCAAGTATCTGTCAGTTAAACTCTGATTAGGTATTGTAGATGTTTTACTTTTCTTTATATTTTGTTTTATTCTGTATTTGCTAGTTTATAGTAGATGGAGATGAAAAGTAGAGTGTGCTACTCAAGTACGGTAATATTTTTATCTCGGGCGATATACATGAACCCCTCGCCTCGCCTCACTCTGGATTCAAAGTAGCGCCCATGCTTTAAATATTATTTATAACCTTTTAACTCTCCTTGTAGCACAATCTTCCATTAAAACCCATACCCACTTTTTAGCTCTGTTTGCATACATATTTAAATCGAAATTTCAGAGAAATAAAGTTTGTTGAAATGTGCGTTATGTTAAGTATATTCGAACAAAATAAAAGTAGGTACTTATGGTAGTTTTAACCACAATTTTATTTTCATGAAAGTGTATAAATAATAATAAATGTATAAATTATGTAGAATTAAGTTTTATTTTTATCCTCTCCCTTAGAATACGTAATCGTTAAATATATTCGTAAAATTCACTTATAGACATCTAAAAAGTGTAGATAAATGATTAGGTACCGCAATGCAATGTACGCCGGTCTAAGGTCCAGCGTTTCCAGATCGTTCCTTTTGGAACATTTTGCGTTCTATTTTGCGGTCATGCGTTCCCTTATCGTTCTCTTGTTTCGATCGTTCTTTTCGTTCCTTTTTGGGGAAGAGGGGTCGGGGCGGGTTGCACACCACAATACCACATGTTACCTTCTAATTGTATGGTGTGCAAAGTGGCGGTGCCACACCAACTCGGGTCTCGGGCTGGCAGTGCTGACACAGAAAATTTTTGTCTGTAGGTTTGTATCATTTTTCTCAGCAGAATGGGTGGATGAAAAAAAAGTGTTTGTCTCTTTGTAGGCCTTTTTTATATATTTTTATAAAATGAAAGAATAGGAATTGCACAGACATATTGTTTCGTTAGTAGTAGTACTAGGTAATCAATCAATCAATCAATTTATTTATTTGCATAAAATGTAGGTACATCGAGATCTTAAAGTATTATTCTTCCCTTTTACATTTTACCTTCTTGCGTTGGTATGCTTTTGTTTGAGTCATATATAATTTCATTAACTATTTAAATAATATTAGATACTTACTTCATTCGATACATAAATTATTATATTTTATCGTCTAAAAACTCATTAATTGTGTAATAACATTTGTCAATTAATAGTTCCATAAGTTGACTCTTAAATAAATTTAAACTTAAGTTCCTAATTTTTTTTTGGGACCTTGTTATATACTGTAGAAGCCATGCCAAACACACTTGCACCAAACATAGATGTCTTGTGTGTCATCGGCCAAATTCTGTCGTTGATGCGAGTGGAACTAAGGAATTGGAAACGATGTTTATTTAATCTCACAAAAAGAGCTAGTTCATATATAATGTTAATATTTTTAGTTTTTTAAAATGTGGTACACATGAATCTCTAGTATGTATTCCACATAATGAACGAATGCACTTCTTCTGTGCTTTGAATGCTTCTTCTTTTCCTGTTGCATTCCCCCAGGAAATAAGGCCATATCTAATCGTCGATGCAACATAGCCATTGTAAGCAGTTCAGAGAGCATCTTGATTTACAACTTTTCTTAACATATATAGAGCGTATGAGAATGTACTAAGCCGTTTACAAATATTTTCAATGTGGTATTTCCAAGTCATGTTTTTTTCTATGTATAATCCAAGAAACTTAGTTATCACTCAATCCCTGAGTGGGCAATTTCAAGTTTGATATGTCTTTTTTTTTGGTCTTTGGCTAAATGCCATACATTTTGTTTTTTTTAGATTTATAAGCAGATTTATTATTTTTTAACCATTCAATTACTTTATTCAATGTCATATTAATTTCATCTATATATGTCACGGGATTATTACACTCAAATATTATAGTGCTGTCATCAGCAAAAAGAACCATAGGGTGCTCAATAGCTTTTGGAAGGTCATTTATATAGATCAGAAATAGAAGTGGTCCCAGAACACTCCCCTGAAGAACACTACATTTAATTTCTTTTTTTTCTGATGTATACGTTATCTCTATCTCACACTTAGTCTTGTGACATAACCTTTTTATTTGTGTCACTTGAGTTCTGTTGCTCAGATAAGATGTTACTTAGTTGAGAATGTTACCTCTTACACCACATTTATTTAATTTAATTTTTTTTTTCAACAATTATAAAATGGAAAGCCGATTTACTTCATATTTACATGTTTACTCAAAAATGATACTTAATCCAATTGCATCAAGGCTTATTTCGCAAAACTACGGTATAGCGGTAAAACTAAAGTGCGGCACGCGCACACAAGCCATTGAAAATGACCCCCGCACGTCCCCGGGAATTTTAATTTGAACTTTATAGCATTCTAGTACAGTCTAGTTAGAAATGATTGTCGGCGTGTTATTGTGAAACGAATCAAAATAAACAGGTGCCGATGCCGGCTTGTGCCTTTGGTAGCGATGCGACATTACGCCAGTTTAATCTTTAATAATCTGTTTTAAGACTGATTTCACGTTGAAACAAAAGTTATTGTGTATATTAAAATAGAGTAGGAAAAGGTAGCCTTGCTTTGCTACCGTGCGCCCGACGTCGGCAATGGCGCAGTGGTTTTAGGGCGCTCGACGGTCGGCGCCCCCTTAGACCGGGCACCCGTGTGCGCCGCACACCCTGCACTATATGAAAGACGCCTCTGTGACCTATGACTAGGTATACTTTCGATATAGGTACCCACTGGCCAAGCTGCAGGACCCAAAGTGCTCTGTCTGCCTCATTAGGGATAAAGACGTGATAGTATGTACCTATGTATAAAGATCTGGCGTGGCCACCGCGAGACGGTTTGTTTATGAAAAATTATATTTTTGTTTCGTGTTTTTTGTGTAATGTTTCGTAAAAACAGTTGCAGGAGTCGCGCCTTTAGATAGTAGATAGGTATTGTCAGATTCTGATTAACATTAACCATAGAGTTCATAGAGCAATTTCCACTTAACCATGATTGAATGAAATGAATGGAACCTAGGTATTTACCGGAAGTCTGAATGAATGGTACTATAATTGTCAACCAAATGTCAAATTTGACAATTTTTCCTGGCATTGAAATCTAAGTTTTTGCTGTTCGAGTTGAGGAAGAAATTTCCTATAAATTTCCAAAAATGTCGTTGTGGTCATCGCTGAACCGTAACGTCTTCAAACGCACATCAACTTTTGCGCTAACAGTGGCACTAGGCGCGTTCTTCTTCGAAAGAACGTTTGAGTTAGTCTCTGTGAGCATATTCGAGAGCGTAAACAAGGGTGTAAGTATTTTGTTATGTAATATTGATCTAATCTTTTCACAATAGATATGCCTAACAAAAATATTACAAAATGTCATAATTCAGTAAGAATTCAATTGATTTAACTTTTAAAATATGTACCTTGTTAATTTTTTCATTTTTCAAATAATATCCTAACCTATTTGTCGTCAGTTTTCTTATTTGATTTTAACTATGAGGTCTTTATTGACAGTGCCTAATTAGTTCGCCGTTTCCCTTATTTGCCTGTTCTGTAAGCATAAGCTCTAAAATAACTGAATTTTTAATTGCCTTGGTGAACAAGGCAAGTTGAGTGCATCATCCATTATAATTTGGTTATAGGTTCCGACACCAACCAAAAGAATTAGCCTAGCATGATTAATATGTAGTTACCTATTGCTTTAGGTGTTCTGAAAATATAGGAACTTACCATTTAAAAACTATTATCAGTCTATTTATCACAACTGGGGACTTTCGTTTTTTGGTTCCATTTGCCACAACTGTGGGGTCAAATGGAAATAAAAATATGAAAATTCTGATTAATCACCACTGGGGTCAATTAATAGGAATTGTAATGGAAGTCTATTATTTTACATCATTATCATCATCATCAGGTCTTTTTGGTCTCCACTGAAGGAGCATGACTCTCTCTGTACTACTAGAGCCATACTTGGCCAGAGCAGCCAGAGGATTTGGCCTACACTGTCCTTGCTGGCCAGAAGTGTTGGAGAGGTCCTATTGATGTTTATATGCTTTGTTTAGCTTGTATTTACTAAGTCACCTCCTAAAAATTCTCATTCTCTCTTATAATAGTTCATTTCCAGTTCCATGCCAAGCTGCATTGTGAAGAGCCAGAGGTCACGTTCAAGTTGTCAAGATGAAACACTAACATATTCTTTTGCTCTTTTCTTTCAGAAATTATGGAAGGACATCAAGGGCAAGTACGAATAAAGATACAAGAATGAAGTAAATTATTAGTTTAATTGTTAATTACATGATTTAATAAATTATCTTTAATTTACAAATTATCTTATTTTAACATTATTCTAAGTAAAATAACAATATTTTCCAATATTTAGTAATAGAAAGTTTTATATCAGGTCTAACAAAATGTACTGAAACTATTTTTAGGGTGAATTCAGTCCATGACATTGAATAACTTTCCCCAGGGAAAATGTAGGTATTGAAATATGAAAAGTAGTTTTTTGCAATACAAGTCGACCGATCAGCTGATCCAAGTTTGTGTCATCATCAATTCAGCTGCATAACGTCCACTGCTGGACATAGCCCTCACCCAAAAATTTTCAAAATGACCGATCAAGAGCGGCCTGCATCCAGCGCTTTCCAGTGACCATACCATAATACTTATTAACTAGAGATTGATAACATGTAGGTTTAACTTTAAATAAAAACAGTAATTTCATAAAGGCCACTCCTACACCAACCCAGATGTGGACTCCTACACCAACTCTGCTCGCGCCTCAGCGAACATCCCTGATGCACTACACAAACGGGGCAGCCCAATCAGGATTCTGAGCGCATTATATTGGACACGAAGAGCGTTGTAAGCTTTTTGATTATCTAGCTCACAGGCCATAAGTGTAGAACTGTGCTGAAAGCTCTGATCAAAAGTTATTTTTAATTCCTGAGAACGAGTAAACCTTTTTTTACACATGTGTCAGATGCCACCATTCGCGACGTCTCCACTGGTGACATACGGGAATGACCAATTCCCATTCGTCACCACCAGGGGCGAATGGGAATTGAAATCAGAGTTGTTTGCCATTCGCCACTAGTGGGGGTGTTGCCAGTGGTGGATATACCCAACCTGCGGGCCAGCATTAGCTCTCACTGACGCTTTCCGTTCTATTTCAATATCGGCATCATATCATGTTTGGGTTTGGGAGTCAATGATATTTTAATGATATACCTAATCTATCGAAATCAACATAAGACCATTCTTGATTCGAGCAAAAGTTCATAATAAAATTGTTTGTGCAGTATTATAATCTCCTAACATATAAAATACACACCGTCAACACTACATATGTCTATAATAGCACTCACCAAACTCCCACTAGGTTCGTTTTTTCATCCGTGGCACGGTACAGATATCTACAGTATTGTATCTTCATACAAACGGTCGGAACGCAAGTTATACCTACGCGCCTCGAAGGTCAGCATACACTTGTTCCTTGCGTAGGTATATTTTTCAAGGACAGCGCTGAGTTACTGTAGATATCTGTACCGTGTCCGTGGGCATATAATTACACATCACTAGATCGCAGGAACATTTTGACCATAACATATTGTACATTTTGAGTGTATTAACATTTCCTGGGCGGAAAAGACATTTCTTTCAATACCACTTTTATTGCAAATATACGAGGACTATCTATAACACTCAATGACTAACACTCATTCATAAAATTTTTAGGCGTTTGCTTAACCTGTTTTAGTTAAAACATCTTTTGTCCCTTTTCCTCTTTTCAATATTTGACTTAGAACGAGACAAAACACATTTCAACTAAGAGTACACACAGTCACATTAATGCACTTGACGCGCACGCGTCGGCTCAAATGTTGCTTGACAACGCTATCACACAGAACTTTGGGTTTACTATATCTATAGTTACATAATGAATAAGCCTTTAGTAAAGTCTAGCTTAACTACCTATTACTGAAACATAACAGGTTCAACAAACAAATAAATATAAAGAGCCTTTAACATTATTGACAAGACTCACTCGGCACCCACTTCTTTCCGTAGACAGAGTACACACAGTCACATTAATGTATTTGACGCGCACGCGTCGACTCAAATGTTGCTTGACAATGCTATCACACAGTAGTTTGTCCATAGCTACATAATTATTAAGCCTTTAATGTAAAGCCTAGCCTAACTATTTTGAACTGAAACATAACAGGTTCAACAAATAGGTAAATACAAAAAGCGTTTAACATTATTGACAAGACTCACTCAGCACCCACTTCTGTCCGTGGACAGAGTACACACAGTCACATTAATGCACCGGACGCGCACGCGCCGCCGTCTCGCGCCGTCCTCGGAAGATTTACTTCGTCGGTGCTTGCCCAACGACTATGACTTCCCAGACCTGTCAAATTTCAACGATTTATTAAGAAACTAGGGCTTTAAATGCACTTCTTCACGTCAATATGTATTAATATACGTGCTGTTGCCGTGGTTTATTTAACAATCCCACGGGAACCTCGCATTTTCCGGGACGGAAACTATCTTATGTGTAATGTGTTAATCTATGTAATAAACTATCTACATGCCAAATTTCAATACAATATTGAGCCGGTTTGGCTTTAAAAAACAAACATCCACCTGTATACTTTTTCATACTTAAATATTATTATTATGTATTTTGACGAGAATCTATTTTAAAATAATTAATATTGCCAATAAATAGAAAATAGTTTCCACTTGTAGTATTTTCTTAAATTATGGCATTTCGAAACTACCAATCTGAGACCTCTACTACACCAATATGTCACTTAAAACATTACATAATAAACCATATTACCAAGATTGAGAGTCAATTTTCGTATGGTTGCAGGCGCCGCATGGTGCAAGCGAACTGTATTGGTCACCTAACCAGAAAAGCTTTGTTATATGTAACGTGTTCATTTAAAAAAATTACCTGTGCCGGATGTAATCAGGATCGTCGGTGAGAGTATCTGCGGATGAGGATGAGGGGAGGGAGCGGGGCTGCTGTGGGAGGGGGGTGTCAAAGTGGGGCTCCTCAGCTAGGGCTCCGATGATGTCTACGAGTAGAGGCTGCGCTAAGTTCCTGATGGCGTCTTGTCTTGCGACCTGAGGAGAGTAATGGTTTTTAAACTATCGCGCTTTGAACACATTAATAATTCATTAAACAACGTGGAAGGGATATACCTGTCGAACCTCCTGTGGGGATCGAACTATAGGCTATATAAGATGACTAAGTAATAAAATTAAAATAACAGCCAAAACACAAAAAAAATACATAAAAAAAAGATTTCGACGAATTGATGACCACAGGAGGTTATTAATTTCCGGCAGAGTAGAATAGGGCCACTCCAAGTTCTTCCGTGGATATCGTAAAAGGCGTTAGGAAATACAAGCTAAACAAAGCTTATAAACATCAATGAGACCTCTCCAACCCGTTTGGCCAGCAAGGGGAGTGTAAGCCAAGTCCTCTGGCTACTCAGACCAAGTATGTCTCTGGTAGAACAGAGATTGTCGTGCTCCTGCAGTGGAGACAAAAAGACATCGCTCAAGCCAAGTATGGCTCTGGTATAGTACAGAAAGGATCGTGCTCCTGCAGTGGAGACAAAAAGACCTGCTGCTCAAGCGAAGTATGGCTCTGGTAGTACCGAGAGGGTCGTGCTCCTGCACTGGAGACAAAAATATCTGCTGATAATTACCTCCCCAAGTTCAGAAGTCGGTCAAACTGCAAACTCACCAGTCCGAAGTGGGAGGCAAAAAGACCCGATGGTGATTACCCCCTCAAGTTCAGAAGTCGTTTAAACTGCTTACTCACCAGTCCGAAGTGGTGCACGATCATCTTGAGCGCGTACTCCTTGATGTCGGTGGCGCGCATGCGGTCGGCCGCCTGCAGGATGGCCAGCACGTTCTCCGGGGACACGTTGCTCTGCAGGTTGTGCTGGCAGAACACCTGCAGCCGGTTGTTGGTGAACCCTGCGTTTTCACATTGATATCTATGAGCAAGTGTGACTTATGGTCCTATGTCCCCTATCTGGGGCAGAGGGCGTCCACAAAGACTCTCTATCGCACGCGCTTAACTTTACTCCAGGTCTTGCCGATGAGCAAGCGTACTTGTATTGTACACACAGCATAACAGGCAATGTAAACACTGTTGAGCTCAAAGTATTGACCTAAAAAGTTACATTTAAGTATAATTCACTGCAAAGTGTTAAGTATTTAAGAATTGGTGTTACTTATATCGTTAAAAGTTATAATAAAGAAATAACAAAAAAAAAAGAAATTGTTCCTAATTAACTAATTTACCTAAGATTCCCTATGAAAAAGGTCAGTGGAGGGTACGCTTGATTTGATTTTTAAAAGTATTAGTGCGGGTAACCGCAAAAATGTCAATTGAATCATTAGCCTGGCTAAGCTCGTTATACAAACGACACATTCGAACGATTGGGTTATAAATATTGATAAAGATGCAGCACATTTATATGTATTTAGTTTAAGTCACAAGCCACTTTGATGCGCTGAAAAATATGGGTCCATCATTTTTGGATAATCTAATAATTCAAATTGTAGGCACCTAGGTTAAATCTTTAAATTCCCAGTTGTCACCACTAGATGTATCTCCAAATTCCAAGTTATCACAACTATCGTATACTGTGGTAACGTATGGGTATAATCTGTTTGTTTATGGTCATATTAAATTTATTTTAAACTAGAGGCAGCGCGCGGCTTCACCCGCGTTAACCACTCGAGTGAAGTCGCGGGCGTGATGCAATATAGCCTATAGCCTTCCTCGATAAACGACCTATCTAATACCGAAAGAATTTTTCAAATCGGACCAATGGTTCCTGAGATTATCGCGTTCAAACAAACAAACAAACTCTTCAGGTTTATATATATAATTTTAAATTGACGACCTAAAGTAAAGCAAGACATTCAAACCTCTTACCATAATATATTGGTGCCTGGAAGAGATAGAGCGAATCTTCTGTAGGCATGTTAGTGTCTCCGTAGTAAATGTAGCGAAGCAGCGAGTCGAATGCTTCTTCCGATGGTACCGTATCACAGATTTGGATCTGTAGCACATGAAAAATTGATTTTTCCTTTACCACTGGTTACGTTTCTTTATGGACATAGATAAATTTCACTTCTGTACGCTAGATTGCGCGTAACGCTATGCCGAGCAACAGTAACACTTACAATTTAACTACATTTGCTTTGGCATGGAAATGTTAAGAAACTTTTGAGATACGTGGAGTGTATTGGAGATATTTGGCAATGGGAAAAATCCTCAGAAATATGCTTTGTATCGTTTTCCTGGATAAATTTGAGACATTGATCCATCACGTCAGCTTTTAAGTAAGTTAAATTACTTTTTTATTACGTAGAACTTTTTCGGCGTTCTTAGGCGACAATTGATTTTTGACATTTTTGAAACTAAATAGCCGGTACTTTGCGAACAAAAATTATAAAACTCGCCGAGGGAACCCGAGTTCTTTCGGTTAATTCACTCGAGAAGCAGCACAGATAACGATGCAACAGGGAGCGCACTAAAAGATTTTACTTATTATATGGCGTGTTAGTGATACTGACGTTGACGATGTTGTCCTGCGGCGAGAAGGAGCGGAACATGGCCTCGAAGTAGGCGGCGCGCGCGGCCAGGATGGAGCGGTGCGCCGGCCGCAGCGCGCCGCCCACGCGCAGCCGCACGTCGGCCAGCGCGCCGCCGCTGCACGCGAACGCGCACATGTCCTGCTCCAGCGTCGTGCCTGCGACACGGCACATAGGTTTACCAGCAGTTCACTGCGAACTTAAGACCTCGCGATTACTTCTCGCGTTTCTATGGTAAAACCGCTTGCTTAGGTCCGATTTCGATATTTCTAACACAATGTAGTTCCCTAAGTAAAATCTAGATGGCGACATCCAAAGTTGGAACGCGCTATGGTTTCGTTTTCTACATAATCGCGAACATTTTTTTTATTACTTCTAAAACTACCGATTTTTGATGATTTGGGTAAAAAAACACGGGTCAACCAATCACAACCATTCGATCTGGTCGTCGCACTACGGCTCAAAACCGAATTAGACTTCATAGGTCATAGGTCATAATAAAAGCAGATTTTTTGCGATATTACTTTCATATACGTCTTGAGTAAGTGAGAGAAAAACATGCCCCATTCGTCACAAATGTTAACACTTGTGATAAAGGGAATAATTAAAATGCGCATGCGCGAAAATTTCCAATTTCCGTTTGTAATTAGTGGAAACATATGATTCGTCCTAAAAAGAAAGGTCTGACAAAGTTACACAAATAAAAAATGGTTAGTCTGAACCATAATATCTAAAAGATGAATACTTCAAATGTACAATCATTTTTGACGTGACAACGTCTTAAATTAGGTTGCGGCTGGGAGTCACTTATGAAAAAGTGTAACGCTCGGTAACGTTACGATGAGTCACCGAACGAGAGAGAGGCCCGCCGAATGCCTTGCGTCTCTCTCCCACTCAACTATGATCGCGTTGTCACGTAAAACTTTCGCCCGTATACCGACTTTACAGGCAACCAATTTTTCATACCTAAGTAGTAGTACCTAGCTCATTGTTTTCAAGGTTGTTCTTAGATATAATTCTTTAAATATGGGATGTCTATAACCGTATTGCATGAAAATATTAGAAAAATGTGACACAAAAAAGCGATGGAAAATAATTTCAAAAAGGAGTGAATTGCGATCCGTTGCGTCCGTTTACCTTGTATCTCATCGTCGCAGTCGTGGTGTGTGTTAGGTAGCTTCGGAGGCGGCTGCTGTCTCCGCCGGATGACCTCCACCATGAGGCTCTGCTCCATCGCTTCAAACTCAGCAGACATCACGATCGGCGTGAAGTTGTAGTCTTTCACCACGAACCTGGTAAAATTAAAAATACAACGAGGTTAGGGTAGTAAATCATTAATTTTATATTAGAAAGCAGAATCTGGATAATAAGTCGAGAATCTATAAAATCCATACTAATATTATAAATGTAAAAGTAACTCTTTCTGTCTGTTACTCTTCACGCTTTAACTACTGAACCGATTTAGATGAAATTTGGCATGCATATAGTTTGAGACGCGGTAAAGTACAAATCAAATCAAATCAAATCAAATATATCTTTATTATCATAGGATATTTAAAATATCTCTTAATAATCGTCATTATTTTGTTGCACTATTGTTGACGTCAAATAGTTACTTACAGCTAAGTTTACTACCGCTTCCAAAGCGCTAGTGCAGAAGAAGCGGTAACAAACTGCACTGCACCTCTTCTCCAAGGACGTCAACTCACAATTAAATTAATACTTAAAGTTAATGTGGACAGAGAATACATTGTTTTGTTTGTTATGTCATATCATAATTTAAATTTAATTTTTAGAATGTCAAAATTTTAAAGTAATGTCAAGTTGTAGATTCAGTTTGTACAAAATGTACCAAATTATGACATTTTCGAGTACCTATATTACAAACTTTTAGAGGGACCCGCGTCAAGCTCAAGCCAGACTTTTTTGTCTTTAAGGTAGTCATCGGTCCTATAATAAGCCTTCTCACAAAGTACTTTTTTTACATAAGTTTTAAATCTTTTGTCTGGCATATCAAGGATCGATTTTGGCAATTTATTATAAAAAAGTATACAGTTCCCCATAAACGTCTTATTAATTGTTTTAAGCCTATAAAACGGGGCAACTAAGTCATTCTTATTACGTAAGTTTCTATCTGTAAAATCGCTTACTTTATTGTATGAGGAAATATTTTTCCTTACATACATTATGTTTTCAAATATATACTGTGATGCTAAGGTAAGTATATCTATTTCCTTGAATAATTCTCTGAGTGAGTCTCTAGATCCTAACCCGTAAATAGCACGAATTGCCCGTTTTTGTAAAATAAAAATAGTCTGAATATCGGCTGCATTCCCCCACAGGAGTATGCCGTAAGACATTACACTATGAAAGTAACTAAAGTACACTAGTCTAGCAGTTGCTACATCTGTCAATTGTCTTATTCTCCTAACAGCATAAGCCGCAGAACTAAGTCTATTTGAAAGTTTAGTTATATGAGCACCCCATTGAAGTTTCGAGTCTATTGTAATTCCTAAGAAGTTAGTACTTTCAACAAGATCGAGTTTTTCACCATCTATCATTATGTCAACGCAGCCCTGTCTCACATTGGGAAGAGAAAATCGAACGCATTGAGTCTTTTTCGCATTTAACATGAGATTATTGGCAGAAAACCAATCAGAAATGGAAGACAAGGTGCTGTTCACCGCGCTAGCGTTTGTGCTATGTCGATCAAGTTTGAATATAAGCGAGGTGTCATCAGCAAACAGCACTATGCCAGCCTGCTTCTCAACCATGTAAGGCAAGTCATTGACATAAACCAAGAAAAGGAAAGGTCCAAGAATTGAACCTTGCGGTACGCCTATCTTAACATTAGATCCTTGCGATTTTATGCCATTTAAATCAACAGTCTGATGCCTATCTGTTAAATAAGATTCTATAAGTTTTATTGAATTATCATCAAAACCGTATTGACGAAATTTAAGCAAAAGTGTCGGATGATCTACGCAATCAAATGCTTTGGAGAGATCACAAAATGATCCAATTCCATCATTTTTGTTCTCCCATGCGTCGTATATATGAGTAACAAGTGCTACTCCCGCATCGGTGGTCGATTTCCCGCCAGTAAAGCCGAATTGTTGGCTATGGAAAAGGTTGTAGGTCTTAAAATGAAGAAGCATTTGATTGAGCATTATCTTTTCGAACACCTTACTCAAAACTGGCAGGATAGATATAGGTCTGTAGTTGCCAGGATCTGTTTTTTCTCCTTTTTTAAATAAGGGGATTAGTTTACTACATTTCATTAGGTTAGGAAATATGCCTTCATCAATACATTCGTTAAATATAAAAGCTAAATCAGCAGCTATGATATTTATGATATGGCTTACTACAGCAACTGACATGCCCCAATGGTCTTCAGATTTTTTTAAATTTAACTGTTTAAATGCATCTATTATATCTTTGGGGCCAATATGCTTAAATTTAAATTTAGAATCACAAGGCCTAACATTATTCTTAAGCAAGGCTTCAGCACGCTGGGGGCTAGAATTCACATTAGAAGTAAGTTCCAAAGGAATGTTAGTAAAGAAATCATCAAAAATATTTACTATTTCTTCAGTTTTAGTAATAGTCTTACCACAAGATTTGATTTGACAGATATTTTCTTTGGCTTTATTTTTACCCGTTTCTTTATTTATAACATTCCAAGTTTCTTTTATTTTGTTAGGAGCATTATTTATTTTTCTACTTATACGATTTGCCTTGGCTTGTCTACAAACTTTTTTAAATATTTTGGAATAATTTTTAACATATTCTAGAAAGGAAGGACTAAAATTATATTGTTTTTGGGAATATAAGTCATAAAGCCTGCTCCTACTTATGTAGATGCCGGTAGTAGCCCACTCACTAAATTGTAATTTTCTATGCACTACAACTTGTTTTTATCTCAAAAATCATCTATTACAGGAATGAAAAGGAAGTGGAACTTTGTCTGGGAAATCTTATTTTGCCATATCAAAGACTATTGCAAAGTACTAAATTTATGGGGACGAAATCGCGGGTAAAAGCTAGTGTAACATATATTTGTAATAGTAGCAACCTAATACATACTTTCATCATAAATTTTTCCTTTATCAAAATATATCTAATTTACACAAAAGCCAGATACAATTATCCAGAGCTAGTAGTACCTGAGACAGTACTCATTGACGCACGCGAGCGCTGCGTGATACGCCGGCAGCATGTTGCTGTTAGTAGTACAAGGAGCGAGCGCACAGCCCGCGCAGCTACGGGATACTGAGTTGAAAGCTAATCTAACACTAACACCTACACTGTAATGGCACGCCTACCCATCGCCATATAAACGTAATTATTACCCTTCCGTCCTCACTAGATGGCGCAGTAGGTATCGATTAAAACCACGGAAAACATTAAAATCTTTTATTACCATTATTTGAACAAAGTAATACTCTAACTTATTAAATATGATTTTTATGAGCTGCAATAAATATTTTTAAAGCACTTTCTTTGTCTATTTCACGAAATTCAGAAATATTTGTCTAAAAGCACAATTTTTGGTTTTTAATTATGTCACTAGATGGCACTTTGTGTGCTTTAAGGTTTTATGTGGGATTATATTGATGGCAGCACCGTCTTTACTATAAAGCGTAGGTACTAACTCGTCCGTAAGAATAGAGTACCTGGGTGACCTTTGCTCGGTCGGTTACATCTCAAACATTAACTATTTGTTTTTAAACTTGTCTAAAAACAGTACAAAATAAAAAATTATATATAAACATGAACATAAAAAAAAAACAAAAGTAAGTCACCGAGTGGGATTCGAACCCGTAACACTCTTTCTAGCGGTCAGCATCCTTAACCACTGAGCTAAGCTGATGGCGGCCGGCGCGCCGAAATTAGCGACCATATTCTGCGTGGAAAGAAAAACGAATGAAAACTCGAAAACACGCGTTTTCCCAAACATACCATATACCAATTTTCCGAATTTTAGATCGATTGTTTACCCCCGAAAACCCCCGTATACCAAATTTCAGCGAAATCGTTAGAGCCGTTTCCGAGATCACAGAAATTTATAAATATATATATATATATATATATATATATATATATACAAGAATTGCTCGTTTAAAGGTATAAGAATAAGATTATACAAATGATACCTACCTATTTTAATATCTTGTAATAATGTACCTCAGAGTAAAATATACTACGTACACTGTGTACACAAACAAAATCGTATTCGTATCATTTTGCGCTGCATTTTGTTTCTAGAACAAAGTACCTGGGCGACCGAGCTTTGCTCGGTTACATCTCAAACATTAACTACATTTTTTTAAACTTTACTAAAAACAATACAAAATAAAAAATTATATATAAACTTAAACATAAAAAAAACAAAAGTAAGTCACCGAGTGGGATTCGAACCCGTAACACTCTTTCTAGCGGTCCGCTTCCTAAACTGCTGAGCCAAAACGGATAGCGGCCAGTGCGACGAAATTAGCGACCATATTCTGCGTGGAAAGAAAAACGCATGAAAACTTGAAAACACGCGTTTTCCCAAACATAAGACTAATCTAGATCGATTGTTTACCCCCGAAAACTCCCATATACCAATTTTCAGCGAAATCGATAGAGCCGTTTTCGGGATCACAGAAATATATAAATAAATATACAAGAATTGCTCGTTTAATTAAAGGTATAAGATAAGATAAGCACACGCCGTACGAACTAAAGGTACTTAGTATCTTATCATGCATGTCATAAAATCATCGAAATATGGTTTATATTGTAATACCTAACTACTTATCCGAAATACTAAGTGACGATTATCATAGCTGGAGATGTTAGGTAAATCGTAACGTCCGCAACCGTAACACCCTAACACCTGATATACGAGCACAGGTACCTAGCTATACCTAGATGCTCGTTCAATGAATCAACATGTTGCGGGTCAACACGTACTTACCTACCCCGTGTACCTACCTAAAGCAGAAGTTTGGATATAAGTAGTGCCGCGAGGTCGCGCCCGGAACGACCGGCGGCGAACACATTCACACACCTGAGTAAGTCAGTGGCATCGTACGGCTACGTACCTATCGAACTTTATCAAATTCCAAAGCACTTTGAATATGTATGTATTGTGTTCTACAACGAGAAAGGGACATACCTAGCCGTAATAAATCGAACCACAGGCTATACTAGATCACTAGTATATATATATATACAATGTCCTTTTTAATTAAGTACAAATATTTTAAGGATTGATTCAGTCCATCATTTCGAACAACTTTTCCTAATATATGTATATCAAAATAAAGAAATAAAAATTTTCATTTTCCTTAGTAATGAATGATATCACGTGACTACGGTGATATGTACGAGAACCTACAATTTTTTTTCGTATTTCGATATACATTTATTGGGAAATCTTGTTCGAAATGATGGACTGAATCACACCTTAAAATATTTGTACTTAATTAAAAAAAACATTGTATATATATATTATATTTTAAATTAACCTTAGGTACCTACTGTCCCACTGATGAGCAAAGGTCTCCATTTTTATTTATTTTTATTTTTATTTATATTACGTTGATATTATATAAAAGTAAAAACGACATTTCCATTGGCTGCACACAGCACACAGTTCTTTGAAGATTACATGCATCGAACTAAAAATAATTCAAATCAAGTGAAGCTGATCTCGATATATAAGTAGTACTAAGTACCTACCTATTATTTCCATACTCTTTTTCACTTTCCCCGACAAAAAAAAAGATAAACCGCCTGGTAAATAAATTTGTTATACGTATTCAGATTTCTTATGAGTACCTACATACCTATCACATTGCAAGAGGTTCTTTTTTTTGTAAGAAGGTAGGTAGGTACTTAATATAATTTTGCAATTTTTACGTAGTACGATTTATTAATTATCATAATGTGCATGAAAGAAATGAGAAATGCTTACTTACCTACCTAGATATTTCTGAAGTTATATTATATTATATATGAATGGTTAGTGGTGTCATTTTTTTAAATGCAAAGTCACTAAACGCACGGTTTTTTGTATGGAAAAAACATTCGTTATTGTGACTCTGCGTTTCATAAATGGCACTTACCTACTTCAAACACGTAATTTGATATTTTATAACATAAATGATCGACGCGTCACTGTCCTGCATCCGAATCTGTTAATTTTAACACCCCTCGTGCGGCGCGCGCGGCTACCTACCCCTTGTAGGTATGGCGCGATTACGGGTTACGTACGTAGGACAGCATTAACAATGGCCAAAATGTGTATTATCATAGATACTCAGGATCTTATGCCTAAACATTTGTTTTCTCGCTAACGCCATCTAGTGACGAACTCTTAAACACTTACGATATGCTTTCGCGGCTTTGGCTAGTCCTGTGTGCTGCCATCTCTGCGAGTTGCTGGAACTAGAAACGCCTACTCAATTTGCCTACTTAAGGCCGGTCCAAAAGTTTCTATGGCGTTGGGTATCTGTTACGTTAGTAATTATATTATCTTTGGTAATGGTCACCTGAGACAGAACTCCTTGACACAGGCGAGCGATGCGTGATGCGCCGCGTGCAGCGCCGGCAGCACGTTGCTGTAGCACAGGTTGGCGCGCAGGTAGCGCGCGCACAGCCCGCGCAGCCGTGGGATGCTGAGCCGCAGGGCTAGGCGTAGCACTTCCATCACTAGGAGGATCGTTGCTGGTGATGCTGGGTCTTCGTCTGTAGAAGTTTATTGACCATAATGGTACAAAAAGTTATTGTTATTGTAGTCGAAAAAATTTATGCCTGCACCCTGACCATGCCTTCCTTCATCTCATCGCCTTTTAAACATAATTATTTCTCTTCCTCGTCACTACATGGCACCTCTAGGTAATAATTACATATATAAATCTTTTATTACTATTATTTAAATAAAGTAGTACTCTAATTAATAAAATATAACTTCAGTTAGGATAACGTGTCAGAAAAAAAAGTCCCAGTTGTCACCACACTGGGGACGAATGGGAAAAAAGCTTCAAATAGATTCGACGTTTTAACAGAAATATTTTTTTATGTACTAAGAGAGAACACACAAGCCCAAAAAATTGCTTTCTTAGCATCAGCTTTTGGTTGACTGGTAGAAAAGGCTCCTGGCCTTAAGTCTGCCATTTACATGCACTGTAATAAAGTTAAATAAATAAACAAATATAAAAAAAAAACAGAGAAGTATATATGTAGCAGTTGAATTGTATAATCCGTTGTTATTCAAAAACTCTAGCTGTTTGGCATTACAGCTCGGTTTTGTAAAACAGCTGAAAATAGTTCAGCTAGATTGTCAATGAGTTACGTAATTACGTTTGACAAAACAGCTAGCGTTGAGATGACATATAGGGTTACCATTATTAAATAAAACTGTGTCACCTAAACAAAATAATATATGAGGGGACAATAGTTGTTCTTTATTATTTTTATATTACTTGTGGGATGGAAATAAAACCTGAATTCAACTCCTTAATAAATAATTTAGTCTCCAACATCATAAAACACCAATGAAGAATGATAATCAGCTAGATGCAATTGGATTTAAAAAAAAATATAAACCCGACAACTCAATGGAGTAGCGATTTTTTCGAACCACGTAATCCACTTACCTTTCTCAGTGGGATCAATTCTATCAGTGTAGATGTAGTTGAGCACCATCTGGAACGCTTCCGGCGTGGCCTCAGGTAGCTTTATGGTGAGCTGTGGCTTAGCCTTGTACGAGTATACCTCTGACGCCTTCTCTTCGCCTGAGGCTATTTTCTTGGCCAGTTCTTCGCGTGCTTCTCTGTACAACAACAGATCTTTAATTGCATCAGTTTCAATATTTGATAATAAATGATATTTAAAAAACTACTTCAACACCAACATCTACCTCTTTCAGTTACAGAAAAGCATATTTTTACCATTTATTTATGTTTAAAAATCACACTACAAAACCGATTTTGATATTTTTTTTATGGGACCACCTGGATGGTACACTCTTTTTAACATTTTTTAAATCGGCCCAGGCGTCCGACAAATTGATAACGTAGTTACTCCTTTTTTGAAATCTGTTAAAAATATTTCTAATTTAGTGCAGTGACGTTTATAAATGCAACTGTTAGCATTTTTAGTTTTTTTTTAATATTTATTATTTTTCGTGTGTGTAAGTGGCCAACACTGGTGTCAGATTTGGTAGGCTGCCTAGAGGTATCTGGCGTAGCCTGACGACTGCCATACAATGATGACAGCCGGGACCAACGGCTTATACTTTCCTTCCGAAGCACGTAGAAGAAAATTGCCACTCGTGGTCACCCATTCAAATACGGACCACGTGCGGTATTGCTTTACTTGTGAAAGCGCTAGTAATGCGTACTTCCGCCGGGCTACCAAGCTCCTCATATTATGAATTCATAAGCTAAATTAAAGGTATACTACCCAATATTACATTGCAGAATGAAAAATCGCTATTTCAACGAATAACAAACTTAATTAATTTGTTTCATCATTACACCTATGATAAATAATTTTTAGGGTTCCGTACCCAAAGGGTAAATACGGGACCCTATTAATAAGACTTCCTTGTTTGTCCGTCTGTCTGTCACCAGGCTGTATCTCAAGAACCGCGATAGTTAGATAGTTGAAATTTTCACAAATTATGTATTTCTGTTGCCGCTATAACAATAAATACTAAAAACAAAATAAAATAAATATTTAAGGGGGGCTCCCATCAGAAGCGTAGCGTACCTTGGCGGGGCCCCGTATAAAAATTTGTTTGGGGGCCCTTAGGAAGGGTAAAGATTTCTCAAAAAAGAAAAAAATTTTTGCATAAAATTAGAATAAATATTTATTCATTATAATTATCTGTCTGTCACATTTTTAAAAACAATGCAATATTAATATTACTTCTCCTTGCCTTTTTTTCGGCAAACTGATTAATTAAATCATTCATAGCTGATGATGACTTTAGTTTTTCTAAAGATTCTGCTTCTATGGACAATAGTGACAGGTCTGACAGGCGTTTCTGTCCCATAAAGGTTCTTAAATATTTTTTTATTTGGACGCCATTACACTATCTGTATACACTCACACCAATGCAAAGCTCGGTTTGCGCCACGTAAATGACTTAAACGGGGAAATCCCGCAGCCGATGTAGGGTGTTGCCAACTTTTGAACGCACGCTTTACTCGGGAAAAAAGAAACTGCTTTTTTTTACTTTTCTCATTTCTGAAATTTAAAAAATTTGGGAACTTTTTATTAATTTTTGCTTACGCACCTTAGGGGCCCCCGTAGGCCGGGGGCCCCGTATAATTGATACGGCAGATACGGCGGTAGCTACGCCCCTGGCTCCCATACAACAAAGGCGATTTTTATTGATAATGGTGCGGAACCCACTGTGCGCGACTGGTTATTTGTTTTATTTACAAAAACTGTAATGTAAAAAAAGAATATATCTAAGATCAAAATAATATATCACACAAGGTTTAACACAACATTTAAAAAAATAATGAAGGTTTTTTTTACATAAAGACAAATGAACTTACTGTATTTTGTACAGCAAATACTGCGACCGCGCTGCGAGCATAGCTTGATGGGCAAGCACTGGTGTTTTCTCAGCGCCGAGCAGCAATGTGATGTCACAGAACTGTTGAGACTTCAGCACGCGCCCGAAGTCGTCGTGAAGCGTACATCGAGGGTAGTTTGATAGCTGTACACGCAAAAATGCATTATGTTAAAAAAAGTCTTTAAAAATATTTTTACCGATTTCATATGAGCATTTGATTCTGTAGACTACGTGGTAACAAGAAAAACTATTTATTTAAAGTATATTAACGTAAAATAAGGAAACGCTCGTGAAAAGCAAACCGTTACTACATATTTTTAATTATTTACACATGTTATTTGACATAATTTTAATTTTTCTTGTACGCTGTACCACAAGGTTCCATCTTTTGCTCTCCTCTCCATTCTATTTTTTTTTCCCGAATAACAATCATGTGAATTATCGTTGAATAGGTCTAATAAAAATATTGCGAGCTTATGAATACTATTTTTCGATTTAGGGATCCATTTCTGAAATATTTGGTTTTATGTATGATAGTTTGACATTTTACCTGAAACCTGAATAGCTCCCCGCTTCGCACATTATTGTCAACCGTGCCACCGAATATGTAAAGCGCATCACCCACGACTGCGCCCGCGTGGAATAGCCGCCCTGACGGTATCTGAGAGTCGGTTGCTGGCTGTACTACAGACCTGTTTGATAGAGACATAAACATAAAACGTTTTTTAAACTAATTATCACAAAAACATTAGCCGACTGTACGAGTATGCATACTTTCATTTATCCGATACACAATGAGGGTTTTCAAAAATATGGGACGGCGGCACAGAGCTCAGTTACGTCATTGATATTTATAACCTTTGTTTAGCTTGTATTTCCTAAGTCGCTTCTACGTCATCTACGAGAGGACTTGGAGTGGCCCTATTTTTCTCTGCCGGAAACCAAAACATATATAAAGAAGCTTTTTGAACTGAAACTTTGATCTAGCATGATAGGATTTTGAATCTTATTACTATTACAATACTGACCACATCTGCGTATCAAGGTCGTAGCAGTGCAAATCGGCCGGCAGCGTGTTGTCGGCCGCACCCCCGAAGTTAGACACGAAGGGAAAATACGCTCGGACGATAAGTAGCTTTTCGAACTGTAAACTTGATTTAGCATGATAGGATTTTGAATCTTATTACTATAACAATACTGACCACATCTGCGTATCAAGGTCGTAGCAGTGCAAATCTGCCGGCAGCGTGTTGTCGGCCGCGCCGCCGAACACGTAGAGGTGCCGCGCGTGCGACACCATCACGTGGCCGTAGCGCCGCGCCGGCGCCGGCCCGGCGCAGCGGAGCAAGTGTTCGGTGCACACGCGGCTCCATCTACAAAAATACAGACGACATTAAATCTTATGTCGATTGAGTAAGGTTCAAAATAATTAAACTCAAGTTGAAGTCACTAAGTCAAATTAGAAGAATGTGTTTGTGCGGGTTGCAGAAAATACAGACGACATTAAACCTTATGCCGAGAGAATAAGATTCAAAAAGCGACATGGTAACAGAACTCGGCGGAGGTGGCGCCCTCATTTGAAATGGATTAAATGTAAATATCATCATCATTTCATGATGATGATGATGATGATGAAATGTAAATATGGTAATGATTGGCTATTTGATTTCCAACAATCTCTGGAAGGTCCTGGAAGGTCGTAATTTATTTTATGAACGACCGTTGAAAGTAATTGGTGAAAACTCGTTTTAAAACTAAACGGACGTTACCGTCTAGTTTTAAAACAAGTTTTCGCCAAAAGTGTAATAATTTGTAAGTAATACTCATATTACTCATTTGACAGCACATGAAAGAACTGCATCATATATTCCCGAAGTAGCTACTTGGCAGTTGCTGCAGTAAGCACCATAATTTAAATATTGTACCAAAGTAATAAGGTTAAAAACAATAATCATACTAACGTATGCGTCTCAAAGTCGAACTGGAAAAGCGCGTTCGTGATCTTCGCGCCACTCTGTCCGCTGAACACGAACATGCGCCCGCGCGCGACCGCCACGGGGAAGTTGCAGCAGGTGGGGGGGCATTGACCCTTTTGGGAGACGCGCTCCCACTGGTGGTTCTCACCCTAAAACAAACACAACAAGATTACTCGTACTCGTATATACGGCTAACAATGTATTTTTGAAATGAAAAATGTTTTATTTACGTAAACAGTAATGATCTTAAATAACTAGGTGTTGGAGTCTCCTTTTAAGCTATCAAACCTGCCTATGCCAGGGGGATCCGCTCTTCTTTATGAAATGTGTAATTAAGACCTTTCATTAATGATAAGCCACACACGCAACAAGAAAAAAATAACTCTTACTTGTTTGTATGTAACATTTGATACACTTTTTGCATACCAATTGCCACCCAGACAATAAGCCGTACAATGTACTCTGTGACAATAATGACAAATCGATTAATTACTCATTTGTCGAAATTGGATAAGCGGTTCGGATGCTACGATCGAAACTTGGGGTGGAACATGCATAGATATCCTCACACATACATATTTACAATTATGTAGACTGCTAAAATCATTTCTCAGATATATTTTTTTGCAAATGTCAATTGAAAAATATTAATGATTTTCCATACTGTTAGGAAAAACCTCCCTAGACCTCTGTTAGCAAAAACCTTTCCATTAGGTTCTTATAATAAATCTAAGTAGCACAGACTAGTAGGGGACTTACCACCAAGTTGATGGTCCACATGTCGTTCAACCGCGCGTTGCCGTCATACCCGGCAAAGATCCATAGTTTGTCGTCATACACCGCAGCCCCGTGCGCGGATCTCGGTACTGGCTCCCTAAGTAAAACAATATGTTTCTTTGAAACTACGTTTTGTACCTAAAACTTGTGCTACAACCGTCTCAGAAAAACGGTATGTTAGTGCAAACTGCATCGAATTCGGTGCTGTCGTTTCTTAGAGCGTAGAGCTTATCAAAACTTTTCTTTTAGTCGTGTCGATAATTTGAGTCTGAATATAAATTATGGAATAAAAAAGGAGATTTATAATAAAGTTTAATGACACTGGGAAAATTGTTACACATAAATTATTACACTGAAGAAAACATTTAGAGCTCGGTGGACCGGCGAGAGTGCGTAAAAGTAAAGGGACACCGGGCGCGATCCGTACCTGGATGCGTGACAACAAGTGGCATAAAAACTTCTCGAGTTCCTCCGTGCATTGGAACGCTTGTTTAAGCCGTTGATCCCGGCTGTCATAATTGTATGGCAGTCGTCAAGCTGTCAGATGCCTTTAGGCAGCCTGAATAATCTCACACTACTGGTGTTGGCCTCTTACACACACGAAACATAAATTAATCTCCGTAGTTATCACCATATTTATAAAAATTATGAAACATTTGCTAAACCTATTATAGTTATACGTTTTGCCGTTTCACCCTTTTTTAAAATGTGTCATTTCAAAAATAAGGCAAAATATATTTTAACTAAAATAGGTTTAGCAAACGTTTCTAATTTCTTATGAATACGGGGGTAGAAAAATACAAAAAAAAATAATCTTATCTACAAAAAATACTTACTGTCCAGTAAACTTCCACTGCACCCATTGAGCGCTCGTAAACTTGTATTCGAACAGGTCATTCTTGTTGGTCAGGTTGGAGTTGGCGAGGATGTCGCCTGTGTAGCCTCCGAACACGAACATCGACGACCTGTGTACCTGAAATTATTGTTTATATATCATTACATCTTTAAGCCTAACGGCATAGACATTAGGATACAGCATGTATGGGAAGGGATGAAATTAAAAAAAAAACGCCTGAAACTTTTTCTAGTGTTCCCGTCTATTAAAGGTGGGCTCTAAAGCAGCTTAGGATGAGGAAGATCACATTTAATAATTTTTCTCACTACTAAAGTATTATGGGTCTTGTGGCTCTGAGTAGAGTCCAGGACCACAAATCCGAAAGGGTATTAGCATGATAGTGGGTGAGTAGGTAGAAAAATGAATCAAAATAGTCATGGTGTGCCAACCTTTGTAGCTTTGTGGCCATTTTGCCAAGCTGTCACACCAGAGGTTCCGGGTTCGATCCCTGGTGAGGACAAGATGGAAAATGATCTTTTTTAGATTGACCTGGATCTTTGATGTTTATCTATATATGTATTGCTGGGCGTTAAAGCCCTCGGTGCAACGAGAACCTACCTATACATACATATCATAGATCCTATAGTACTGTATTTAATTACTTTTGCTTTCAGCACACATTCATATTTACTTAACATTTATCCTATTTACATATTTATTAGGCTTTAACGATCTGGGCAGAAAGAGAAAAAGTTGGTACATCATGTTTATAGTTTTGAAGAAGATTACACTATAACATCTTTATCTTTTTATGTAGGCCAGTTCCTCTGACTGCTCTGGCCAAGTATGGCTCTCGTAATACACGGTCGTGCTCCTGCCATGGAGACTAAAAGACCTGATGATGATGATTATAGTTTCCCCCAGACAAGCATGGAAAAAAGGAGGAGGATAAGATATTTCACGATAAAATTTGTAGACTAGAACTAACCACAGCTGAATGATGATAGCGCGGAGCCGGTGCCACTCCCATGCAACCCATTTTGGTCCAGGACTTCTCTCTGATGTCAAATCTAATGAGGTCATTCAACATGGATTTGCCATTGTCTCCGCCAAACACATATATGGCATCTTTGTACGCAACTGCTGTATGTTTACTTCGTCTGTGTAGAAAGTACATAAATAAATGAATAACAATCATTTACACTATGGGTAATAGCTTTAATTTGCTTTCAATGAAATGAATGAAACACTGGGTCTAATGGTTGACCGGGACAGAATGCCATATGGCATTCGGTCCGTAACTTGTATGCTTTTTACTGTGCAATAAAGTTTAAATAAATAAATAAAAAATAAATGAATATTTGGCTAATTAATATAGTATTTGTATGCATATGATGAAGAGGTTGACTAAAAAAGTAAGTAATAGAAACTCCCAGTTGAAATAACTTATTAATCTTATTTTATTACTCTTAACAAGGAGAAAGTAGTATTTAGGTAGGTATGTATTGAATCCTACCTTTGTAACATGTTCTTAAGTGTAGTTTAACAACTTGATAGCCATAGGTGTCACCGGTAACCCCCAAAAAATGATCAATCTATTGTGTCTACATTGACAGCATTCAAAGTGTTAATTTTAGTTGGTAATTTACATTAAAAGTAGCAAAAGACAGCACTATACCTGGCTCCCACAAATTCATAACACTCCGACATCCTTTTCCACTTGTGCACAGTTTCAAAAGGTCCAAACTCCATTCTCAGGTTAATATCCAGCTCGTTGGGATTCCGAAGCTGCTCTGTTATCATTTTTGCTATGTTCTGCATTTCGGAAGGGGTCCTAAAAAATTATTTAAATTATTAAAATGTGCTACTACACTAGATACATACCATACATACCAATAAAAATATATATTTTGGTTTGAAAGACATTAATAATTATAATTATTATAGTTTAGTCTCATGTATATTTATAGTTTAATTTAGTATATATTAATTTGTAACATCTGCAATTCTTCACACTGTATATTTTTTATACTTTTTACTTTTTATCAAGAATAAAAATTTTATTCAGAATATTTATTAAATTATGCTTTCACAAACAAATAAAACTTTTAGTTTAATTATTAATTAGTTGATTTGTTTGTTTATGTTACTAATTATATGTATAATATTAAATAGTTATCTAATTTGTAATTTAAGAAATACTATTTCATGTACCTATGTAATGAAAGCAGAAACTAAATTCTACAGCCTACTGTATAGGCTAGCCAGGAAATAGGAAAAGAGGAAGAAATCCTAAAATAAACTAAAGAAATAGGTAAAGAAAATGGGTCGCCGAATTAGTACAATGACTTGTGGCCGAAAAATAGTAAATTTGAGTTATAGTCACACTGTATACCTGTGTGCAAAGTCCATACCTTTTATTTGAATGAATTATTTTGAATTCTGTTTTTTATCACTTGAAATTCACAATAAAAGTAAAATAGTAAATAGAGCCTGTTGTAAATTCAACAATTACAAACATGAATGAAATGTGCGAGTGAAACAGAAATAACACAGATGACAGCATTGACAGCTGTCAACATGACGGCCGGGGTGAAAAGAAATTATTTTTTAGGTCTTCAAAACGACCATTTTGCTTGAAAATCTGTGCAAACCATAGACACAGTTTGAACGAGCTGCTGAAGGATATCGGTTGATGATTTATTTACCGTTCATTCTTCTGAATTCGTACAGTTTGGATTGTTTGTATTTATGCAGTTTTCCTTTATTTCTTTTGAAAATTAAAAAAGCGAGCTCGGAAATGTCTTCGCCGGTAAGTATTTGTTGTGAAAGTGTGAAAAAATCCTATGCTCCTCTATGTACATTTCTAGTATGAGTCATATTTGCATGAGGGATACTTTATGATTTCCGTTATCATGTCGAACAGACAGAGGAGAGCGTCCGCCGTAATAGCGAAAGCGAGGGTGCCGACGCAGAGACCCCCGAACACGACCCGCACTTCGACCCGATCGTTTCGCTGCCGCTTGTGGAGGTTGTCACCAATGAGGAGGACGAAGAAGAACTTGTCAAGATTCGGGCCCGGCTCTACAGATACGACACTGGTGATCACGAGTGGAAGGTAAGGCAGCTAATTGATCAAGATCAGAAAATTCAATCACTCGAGTCTTTAATTGAAGTAAAAGTTAAATTTTGATGTGACAAAGTAACCTATAAGCCAAGTTTTACACTATTGACATGAAGGAGTTAGTCTACCTGCAGTAGGTAGCATCTATACAGAATTATATTTGTAGCTCTTAATCGGATATAATTAGAAACTGTTTGATAGTGGGACTATGACAAAAAATCACTTGCCATGGAGTGCCAGAGCACGCACCGGACAGATTAAACAATCAAATGTATTGTTATAAAAAAATTGGCACTGAACATGTCAATGACTTACAGAACAATAGTAAGGAAGGACCACTTATATTGTGTTTGTATGAAAATTACAGGAGCGCGGCACAGGTGACATCAAGCTGCTACGTCACCGGATAAACAACACAGTCCGTGTGGTGATGAGACGAGACAAGACGTTGAAAGTGTGTGCTAACCACTTCATCACACCTGACATCCGGATGAACGTCCACTGCGGATCTGATAAGGCCTTCAACTGGTCGGTCTTTGCAGATTACGCTGATGAAACTTGCAAACAGGAGCTGTTGGCTATCAAATTTGGAAATCCACAAAGTAAGATCTTATCAATTTTTTATTTAACACATTCACGGACACTAAGCCAGACACAATAGAAATAACAATTGAATTACGTCCACAGCCGTAAGTGTCCGTGAATGTGTTAATGAAAATATCTCTATGTCCTACAGGCAAGAAAACATTCAAATCTCATGCAATTCTCTAATATGATAAATGTGAAAAATTGTATGCATTATGGATGTTGGTTCAGTTTTCACACTAAAACAGCTGAACTGATTGCAAGACAATGTGGCATGTTAGAGTTTATTATTACAGATTAACACACAAGATACTTTTTAATCCAGTAAGGTTGAGTTACTCATGGGATTTTCAAAAAGATAACCATTCGGGCAACACTGGCATCAGTGTGTAACTTTATATTTTCTTGTTTTTTAGATGCTGAATTGTGGAAGACAAAGTTTGCTGAGGCACAAGAAATTGTCAGAACAAAATGTAGTCTGTACACACAAGATCAGTCGTCAGATGACGAAAGCAGCATTACTAGAAGTGAAGATACCGACACTCCGGAACCTAAGGTTACGGAGAAGTCCCCAGATAAAGCTGAGCTGGAAAGAACAGAGGAAACCAATGATGGAGTCGTCCTAAAATTGAAAGAACTCAAAGTGGAAAGTGAATAATCAGAGTAAATATTATGATGTTGAAAGGGAGTTTGAATGTATCTTATTCAATTATAGGGGTTCAAGGAAACTTGACTCTTGCATTGTTTCACATTTGGTGTGTTTCGTGGAAAATTGTTTGCTCTAAACATATTGGACGTCAACTTGATTACATTTAGAACGAAATTGAAAAATGTTAAGCAAGTTTAGATGGAGACTATATTCAGCTGCCTAAATTTGGGCTGGAAAAGGCATTGTGTAAAAACTTTCCGCGCCATGCAAACACTGGCATGCGAATGCAGCACGCGCCTATATTTAACCGACTTTAAAAAAAGGAGGAGGTTATCAGTTCGTCACGATCTTTTTGTTCACCAATTATTCAAAGATGCCTCGACCAATTTGGAAACTCTTTAGTTTCAAGTGGTGTACTTTAGGGGTGAAGTTGGTATTCAGTTTGGTGCTATAAAAAAATATTGGCACTAATGATCTCCGAGTCCCTCATGTAACCTCCTACGCCGTGTAAACGAGCGGTGCAGACTTGCTGGTCACTGGGCGGCGAGATAGGCGCCTGAAAATAGACCCATCTAAACCTGCCTCAACCATAATTTTGAATGTTATTTAATCTGCACAATATTTCACATTTTCCATGATACACAGATTGCATTCTTTTTATGGAACATATTGTTATGGTATTGTAAGTTCATGTATATCACAACTTTTAGCCTTAGCCCTTAACCTGTCATTATAAATGAAACAACAGCTATATATGTAACAATTATACAAATGACTTGGGTGTTAGGTGAAAGGTTATGAAATATTGCTTATTCAAAATTTGTCATCTATTTTTATACACATTTTAAGTATATTTCATTAGATTCCATGTTTAATGTGATCCATCGAAGAATGTCTGTGAAACTGCAAGGCAAAAATAGTAGTTGTAAATACAAAAAAGCATAAGAGGCCATCTCTAACATGTAGGATTATTTGCTGACAATAAGTATTGTGTAGAATTTCCTTGTTTCATCATTTCTTGTCAAGACATACAGACAGAAATAATATCAGGAGGATATTCAGCAGTTTACTTAAAACCTGTGCCCTGTAGGTTTTTTCTTGCAATTACATATATATTGTGTAGTGTAGTCATCGGGGAATTAAATTTAGTAACACTAGAAAAGCTGTAGAAACCTATTTTAAGTTTTAATAATAATGATTAGATCATTATAATTTAGTTTTTTCAAAAAGCATACTTATTAGTTCATTAATTTCTTGTACTTGCATGCATAAACCTAGGCTGGTATATTTGTGTTTCTCTACATGTTGCAGTTGGCGATACTTGTGTTTGGCCTTAATTTTAAATGAAGGTAGCTGCGAATGAAACTAGTCATTCGTGATTTGGATTTGATATTCCTATTTTATTTTTGCTCGAATAAATGTTAATATGTAAGACTCATTGCATTTGTTTGTATTACATATCATTTGTGTGAAATGTTAACATTTTCACATACTCTCTTATTGCCAAATATTTTTTCATAAAGGAATTGTAAATGTATAATGGTCATATAGTTAACTAGAGGTATCAAACATAATTGGATATGTTGGCATGTCTGAAATAATTAATGTATGTAGTATTTCACCCAGGGTTGCACCAACTTTTTCTCTGAACAAGTTTATCTCCAATAAGACTATTTGAGACAAATGAAAGCAGGAAATAGTGGGGAGTGATAAGTAAAGAGATTTATATTCTTAATTAAAAAGTATGTAAACTGAATTAAAGCAATTTTTAAACACTATTTTCTCACAGTTAAGTTTTAAAATTGAGTGAATTCACGGATCTGTGACAAGACTTATACAATGTGGAAGGGATATATAAGGGATATGCCCATTACAAATCGAACTACGGGCATGCTAGACCACTATAGTATAATAAAATTAAAATAACAGTAAATAACTTTAAAAAAATCTGCTCTTTCATACAAAAGTGTGCAGCCGCCCGGGAAATTTGTATCGGAATGTCGAACTTTGACTGTTATTTTATTATCATTATAATAAAGTGATTTAAACATACCTTGGCGAGGTGTTGATTTTTAGTAATAGGGCTTTACTTGGGTGATTTATTGAGATTTTAATTGGAATGCATTTACATGGAGCAGTCTTAACTTTAACATTCCGGGTTGTAAAACTATGTGAGGTCCAACCATAAAAATGTGGTGAATGCTATGCAACTGTGTAATATTTACAGTTATTTTTTGTCATAAAAATAAATGTATTTCACAAAAAAAGCGTTTTCCTCTCCTTGAAAGTTTAGCAATAAAACAAGTGGTTTCAAATCACACTTTTATTTGCGTTCAGACATAAAACTGTGTACTTATTGTGCAATCCTACATTTGATGCAAAATTACTCAAAAAAAAAAAAACAAATGCTTATTTCAATTTTTCAGGAACTTTGAGGGAAGTATAGCGCGCAATCAAAAAGCAGATGAAGTAGGAGTGGAAAAGCGTTTTCTCCTATTTGTATGGACGAGTGTGCGCTAGACTTCTCTCTTACGATATCTTAAATCACAATTGACAATAACATACAGCATTATGTATAGCCATTTAAATATTCTGTCTGCCCCATTAGGGATAAAGACGTGATAGTATGTATGTATGTATGTATTTAAATATTTTTACACAACTTTACCAAAAAAGGAGTTGGAATGTTCTCAGGGTCTTTTGTCTATGAAAGTTTTGTTATACCACCATAGTTTGATAAGCCTGAACCTGAACAGATTTGTATGTATAGGACATTATATTGGAACCTAAGTGACAGGCCGTAATGTTTTTTTATATGTAATAGCTATAATTTTTTTGAAATCCTCAAAAAATTACATTTTTTAAAACAAAAATAAATTGGAATGTCTTACTAATAAAGTTTCAAAAATATTCACATACCATTTATCAATATAAACTATTAAATTGACTTCTGATATGATAACTCTTTGATTGTGGGCTATGTGTGCTGTTATCAGTAGCCGAAATTTTGTTAAAAATAAAACAGCTTTAAAAAAAAAGACATCTTAATAGAAACTTAGTGGCACATCAGAAGCCACAGCTGTTAATGTACTTTGGTTTAAAAATACTACAATCACAGTTCATCTTTGCCATCCTTCAAATGAGCCAACTGGAATGTCTGCAGAATGTTGGTCCTGATGCCAAGCTCTTTCTTTTTATCTTCTGACACCTTTCCACTGAGTATCTTCTTTACTCTTTCATTTTCTGTTTTGATGAATGTGTCGCCTTTCTCCAGAATCTTGGACATAATAGTATTATATACTTTTCCAGAAGTAGCCTCCTGATAAAAGAAAGAAACGTTACTATTATTTCAACATTCCTTAAAAAATTGAATATAGGTAGGTATGAAACTATATAGGTTTAAAAAAGGTTATTTAAGTTTTATCATTAAATTAGTAATTATAATTCAATGGGTATCATATAGCCTGAACAGAATATTTTCACAACTGTAGTATGAGAAAAAGTTGTGAAAATATTTTCTATCAAAATGAAACAATTTCTCTAAGCGTAAAATACTAACCTTATCTGATAATTTTGTCTGTTTTTCCTCTAGTTCCTTCAATATTTTTCTTCTGCCATCCTCACTTGCCTTCATAAACTTGATAGCCAGCTTGTCTAGCTCTTTCACGCAGCCTGGCAGGCTCAGGTACAGGCCGGTGTTTTCTCTAATGAACTTACGGAGATCGTCGGTAGTAAAGCCGTTGGTGTCGTCGAATGTAAGTGGTTCACTCTTGCCTTTCACGAACAGCTTCACGACCGGGAAGTTATCCTTCGAAGCGCCGTACTTCAGCGCCAACTTCTCATTATCTTTTTCGCCGTAATCTTTCACGCCGACTTCGGCGATCAAAAGATCGTCCACATCTTTGGCGTCCTTCGCAAGTGCCACGAAAGCATCGTGTTTATCGCCGTACGGAAACGCGACATCGAATTTTATAAGCGAAGCATCGAACTTCTTGACGATTTTATCAAATGAAAGTTCGTCCAACTCTACTGATCCAGAACTTGTGGTGGAAGCGCTAGAGCTGCAAGGCGCTGTTATGATAACAAACAGTAGCAACAGGCGGTGCATCGTCGGATGCCGAGGTAGATTAGAACAGACGAATAGGTGAATCTGCCACGCGTGCTATTTCCTAAGTAAATTTATCTAAGAATACGGGGTTTTTATATTTTCCAATAGGTAGCAACAAACAATACAATAATAACAATGACATTGACATTTGACAGATACCTACTGTCAGTCAAGTCACGTTCACCGGCACGTATGACCTGCGTATGACGGACCAATCTGAAAGTTGAAAAAATATTATAAGAAAACTTAGGTATTTCATATATTTCAACTCACAGGTCACAGGTACCTACTTGAAATTGGCAAACCTCTCATTTTTGTTTTACTTTCAATAGTAAAAGGTTTACGAAGAAAATGTAATAAGTAAGTATATATTTTACATGACATTACAAGTTGCAACCTAATATTTACTAAAGTTAGTAAAATGGAACGACTTTTGTATTGTGGTCACCATTGGACAGCACGTTTGCCGTGGGCTGTGCTGATTGGTTCTCTTTTACCCGATTGCTAACGAATGTGAAATAGAAAAATAACGTGTTATGTTTTTCGCGTGTATCTTCTAAGTATATAATTTTTTCTTTATTACCTCGGTATTTTGTAAACGGCTAATGGATTTTGACAATTGCGGTATTGTTAGATTCAAAGATACATATAGTATATGTAAGTGGTTATAGATTGTCACCGAGCGACCTAGGGCGTAGGTACAGAAAATTGCCAAAGCCGTTTCCGAAAAAGATAGATAAGTGTAGTGCCTCAGCTGCCGGCGCCGGCTCCTAAAAATATCACTATTGGGAACCGGCGGTAGGTATACTGCCGGCAGCCGAGATTTAAAACACCGGCTGCCGGCGCTAGCACAAAAATTTGCCGTGGAGTCATGGAGTGTATAGGTTAGGTTCGTTACGTTTCCTGCGACCAAAACACGAGCGAGCGAGCGAAGCGAGCGAGCGACTCAAGTTTAGGGCGAAAGTAACACAGACACAGATGCAAGGATGAAAAATGTCGCAAATATACTCTATAATATGCAAATATACTTTTAAATATTCGCAATGTTGTAAATCTTCGTTGTTGTTGAGTGAGCCGGTCGTATAAAATCTCTAGGAGTATAGTGACTAGTATTGATAACGGTGCCGGCACCGTTATCAATATTGGAAGCCGGTGTCGGCGCTGGTACCGGTACCTGTATTAGGGACCAGCCAGACATTTTTTAATCCTCGATTTGTATGTCAATATAAACCAAAGAGTTTTGAATCACACAAGCATGGCTTTAGTACTCTGTGATGGCTTTAATATATCAAAAATACTGGCATATGTCTCTTTCGTGTCGGGCCTGAGTAAATTTTGTACGGGCCGTCTGTGACCTTTCTTTTTCACTTACATAAAAAAGATTAAATTTATATCAGTAAAAATGTACAATATATATACTATGGACCTAAATTATTTAGAACCATGCTGTCTTTTCAGTCCTTGTCGAGGAAGACTGGGCTGTATAATCATAGCTATTATCAGCGCAATTGTAAGTACCTAGGGACCTAATTTACAAAGCTAGGTTTCTACTCTACCAGGTTCTACTTTACCAGGTCACAAACCAGGTTACATTCGGTGATTGGCGTATTTTTTAACCGACTTTCTAAAAAGAAGGATTTATCAAAAAGAAAGACTTATCAATTCGTCGCGAACTTTTATATCTACTTATTACATACATACATACATATTTTCACGCCTGTTTCCCATCAGGGTAGGCAGAGACTATGGGTTATTGACTATCTACTTATTGACGTGTAAAAATGCCTGTAAAGGTTTAGTTAATGAAGTTAGAGAGTTAAAGGTCTACTTACTTTATAAACATTTGAATTTTGCTTATTAGTCGTATTTGTACGTAGTATATTATTCTGTGGTCGTATACAACTTGCAAGTTACATACCCGTAATAAATCGAACGAGCTATTAGATCACTACAGAACTTACTTATAATGAAATTAAAATATGAAAGCGTGTAGCCGCCCGGGTTATTTGTAGGGGAATGTTGAAATATTTTTTAATTTTTGACTCTTTCTTTATTATCATTATACTATAGTGATCCTTGGGGGAGGCCTAGGTCCAGCAGTGGACTTCCTGTGGCTGATATATGATGATGATGATGATAGATGATCTAATCTAATATATAGCCTGTGGTTCGATTAGTTACGGCATATTCCTTCAACATTGTTTATTTCAGTCTGGCGCGATTCCAGTAATTGTTCGTTTAGCGGGGCCCGACGCCTACTATTCGCATGGCTGTGGGCCACCTTCTCAAAAATGCGAGGCCAAAGATTTAAAGTACTTTCTCATAGACTTGGATTGTATTCACTCTGCTGTATTCGTGGTGTGCTGCGTAGGGCTTATTGTTGGTATTAATACTGTAAGTACGGAAAATGTTTTTATCTCATGTTAGTTTAGTATACTTATAATCCAGTACTTATGTACCTAACTATTTATACCTAACTATGATTGTTAATTATTGCCGTGTGTGTGGTTCCCGGCAGAGTAGAAAAGAGCCACACCAAATCCTCCCGTGGATGTGAGGAAGAAGGCGACTTAGGAAACACAAGTTAAACAAAGCTTATAAACATCAATGAGACCAACCCGTCTGGCCAGCGAGGAGAGTGTAGGCCAAGTCCTCGGGTGCCCTCTGGCCAAGTACGTTGCGTGCTCCTGCAGTGGAGACAAAAAGACCTGATGATAATAATGTTGATTTTCAATTAGTTATCTACCTATCTATTTTTTTGCAGAGAAGCGACATGTTGATGAAAATATATGTGCTTGTAAACGTAATTCGGATTAATATTATACTCGTCCAGTTTCTTATATGTTCTTGTCTAAAAATGTGGTGGGATTGTGAAATCGGATTAGCTTGTGTCGTTACCAACCTTCTAGTTGCTTTATGTAAGTACATATACCTACTAAGTACACTGTGGTGATTTTTAACCTTTTACATGACGCGACCTAGTACCTATTTAAAAAAATAGTGACCCCTATATAACGAACACACTTAAATCCGTTTAGATGCAGCAATAAATGATGCAAGTTCGAATCTGTCCGAGTCCGTATGAATTGAGGAACCTTAAAAAAAGTATTCAATCTTCTTGAATGGCAATAATGGCAGATTCATATACAAAATGTACTAAAAGCTTTACAATTTAAAAAAAATACATTTAAAGGGAGGGTCAGACATATATTTTTGTGTCGCCAAATGAATCTTCACAATACTATTAATATCATTTTTGTAACTTTAAACTTTGGAGTATGAAGATTTTAAAAGTACATACAATTTATGTCGCCATTTTTCTGGAATGCCCGCCGGCATGACGAGGAAGATGTTTATTGATTCCACGTCAAAATATGACCAATATTTTCACTTGAGTAGCATACATTTTACTACAAATTCCAGGATTCCGGCTACAAAATTATCTCTTCAAGTCTCTACCTTCTAAAGGGGATGGTTGGTACCTATGCTTTTTCAAAAAATCTGAAGGAGCATACTGCGTGGAAAGTTCTTTCCAGTCTGGTTAGGCTATGGCAGGTTTGAATCACCTGATTAACCAAAAAGAAAGATGATTCCATGTTTCGGAAGGCACGTAAAATCTGTGGGTCCCGCGAACGCCATCTAGCGTTTGCTCAAACCTAACCAAGGATTGGTTCTGGTCTACCCTTTGGGTTGCGGAGGTCAGACGGCAGTCGCTCTGTGTAAACCAGTATCCTCGTCAAATTGCCTAGGTTAGGTAGCGGACCCAGGGCTCCGCTTAGGATGCAACCTGGATTAAGCTCGGATGACGCTGGTTTAGTAACCTTGTAAATACCAAGGATTAACTACAGAACAGAAGCTTTTTTTAGGATCCAAGCATTTGGTCAAAAATCATCAGTGTTTTCTTTTTCAGTCAACTACATCTTCGCTGCTACTGTGGAGCGTTATCGTTTGACACTCAAATATTAAGATGTGAATCGGGGCTCCAACTAACACAAATAAGCAGTACCTATGCCTCTTTATTTTTCCTTGATGGTGGCGCTGAAGATTGTTTTGCCAAGGCCATGCCAGTGGCTTTCAAGTTTTAAATATCTATATATAGAGACAAATTACACTGATGGAGTTAGCCCCAAAGTAAGTTCGTTATGGAAGATACTGAACGATATCATATTTTATAACAATTGCATATAAACATCCAAGACCCGGGACAATTTGAAAAAGACCATTTTCGAACGGGGATTGAACCCGGGACCTCTGGGTGGCGGACTATCATGGTGACCCCTACGCCACGGAGGTCGTCAAATATAAGGATGGTAAAAGTAATTTTATTGCTTCAAGGAGCTACGGAATCATTAATCACTTATAAGAAATCCTCACTTTCATAACCAATTGAGGCGGACAGCCCCTAATGGCGTTAAACACAGAACGCAAATTAATGTTACTATGACTGTCCATTTAATTTAAACTAAGTATTCCACATATTGTTCATAAGTTTATATCGGCTCAGAGTATTTCACTCTAATTGCTTTAAAGTAATTTTTTGGCCTCTTTTTAGGTAACATACTTAGATGTGTAAAGTGCTGTCTGATGAAGAGGAGGCAACGGATGGTCGCCAGCTACACTCTCTATCTGTGAAAGCAGACTGGAAAAATATCGATATTGTACTAGGCAGACTGAAAATAATTAGCAATCGCAATAAACAAGTCATTTTGTAAAATAATCTGTCTGTCCTACTTGACCCATTGACCCATGATGGGACAAGTGGGATGATTTGGTCCCACTAGTCCCATGGAACAACTGATACTTCTATGTCCCACTACAAGCATGACTGCCAGAAAAAAAGTAATAAATATTTACCTATCTATGTAACTGAGGATGATTAAAGGATTCTAACTATAGCCCATAAATATAAACATTTAAGTATTTTTAAGCCGCAAGACTTAAAAATGCTCTGTCATTAGGGATAAAGACGTGATAGTTAGTATGTATGTGTATAATTATTTCGAGTTCTGAAAATATTAATTTCTTTCTCGAGCAATAGTAAGTATAAAAATTACACAGATTGAGATATTTCCAAAATTAGAACAAAAGAATGGATTATTATTATTATAAAAACATTTCTTCATTTTAGGAACCGTTTGCAGATAAGTTAGGCAGGTAAAAAATACCAGTATAATACACTGGATTTGCCAGTTCAAGTCTGATGGAAAAGCCATCATAAGCCGTTTTAGCCGGTATAAAAGCCGCAAGATCAGCTCGTAAAATTCTGATAGAACAGCCATCACAAGCCGTTGGATTTGCGAGTATAAAAGCCGCAAGATTCTGCTAGATGGACCAGCCATCACAAGACGCTGAATAAGCCAGTATAAGGCTGCCTATCTACTAGAATGGAGTGAAGAACAGAGGTGCTAAGCTGTGCCAAAATTAACCGATCTAATCGTATAAAAGATAAAGTATTCAGTGGACAGGGACTAGCATTTATTCTGTGACAGGGATTTGAAAACTAGTATACACCGTGAAAGGGAATAAATCGAACCACAGGGTATACTCTCAGTTATTTGGTCTGAGGGTATACTAGATTAATATAGTGTAAAGATAATAAAATACAGTCAAAAGACAAAAAAAAGTTTGACATTCCCATGGAATTGTATGTGCTCCTACAAATTCCCATACAAATTACCCGGGCTTTTGAAAGGAAATGCATTTTTTTAAAAGTTTTTGACTGTTATCTTAATTTCATCGATTCATTACGGGTATGTCCCTTCCACGTTGTATAGAGGTAAATTTCCAAAAAGTCATACTAAACAAAAGCACAAGTTTTATTGTGACGATATCTTATCGGGAGCATTTCGTTTTGATTAGGTAGGTACATAAAATCAATCTCCGAAAATAAAATACAAAGTCATAAAATATTTTACTTTAATATAAGTGTTGAAAAAGAAAGTATTGTTTTAAACATGTATTTGATGTTTAAAAATGGTTTAATATTTATTTTTTGTTTTAATGTAACTTATTCAAAAACTGCATTCCGGCGTGGTATGTTATTTACTTATCATTCGTTTAATCTGTATTTTTCCTTTGTAGTTGAGTAACAAAAATTTGATTCTGGCCATGGTTTGGTAGGATTAGGTCAACTTATACCTCTCTTTTGACTTTCGGGGCTAGCTGCTATTTGGGTCCAAATATTGCCTAAATTGTTATTTTTGATAGTAGTTAGTACTGCTGACTCGGAAGAATGTTTCCAAAAATACTCCCCAAAATGCTTTTTCTTCGTTTTGAATTTTCACAGTTGAATCTCACTGCTGCTTTCTGAAAAATGTGGAGACACCATTTTACTGTGGTGTTTTAAAATAAATAAATGGACGTCGAATAACGTTATCTTACGCGGGTTTAATAAAATGAAAGACATAAAATATTGTCCTTATCGCGTTGCTCAAATTGTAACTTATATTTGTTCAGAGAAAATAAATTACAAATGTTGCACACGCATTTTATTGTTTTGTTTTCAGATATCAAAAAAGACTTTATTTTAATTAATTTCGATAATTACTAATCAGATCAAGATAGTTCTAATAGAAAAGTACTTACCTATTAGGTAAAGTAAAATAAAGTCTTTTTTTAGATATCTGAAAACAAAACGTGCACGAATATTTTTGACAGGGTAGGCTCAATTACAAGAACGGCTGCATATTAAGCCATTTTTAGGGTTCGGTACCCAAAGGGTAAAAACGGGACCCTATTACTAAGACTTCGCTGTCCGTCCGTGAAATTTTCACAAATTGTGTATTTCTGTTGCCGCTATAACAACAAATACTAAAAACAAAATAAAATAAATATTTAAGGGGGGCTCCCATACAAAAATCTTGATTTTTATAGATAATGGTACGGAACCCTTCGTGCGCGAGTCCGACTCGCACTTGGCCGTTTATTCGCTAGTAGCCAATATTATAATATGGTGGCACAGGGTAGACAAATTCTATGTGTCTGTATGAGATGCACGCTACTGTTACCTAATATACCTAAGTAGGTACTGAATAAGACCACATAATAGCGTTATTTAAATATTTACTTATATTTAAATATTTTTACTTCTCGATTATAAGTAAACTGTGGTTCTCAGATGATGGATCCATGTCAGCAGCTGATGGCAAAGCTGATAAGAATGATGGCAAAGATTCAGGTATTTTTTAATTTGTATTAAGTATATGTTTCAATGTAAGCCGTTTGATTTCCAGTCTAGAATAGGATCACCCCTCCTGAATCTCTGGATCATCCTCTGGATGTCGTAAGATCTTCAAGGAAATTTGACGCTAGGCAGGTGGCTTGTCTGGTCGTGTAGAGCCGCATAAAAAAAAAAACGGTGCACCATTTAGCTTTTGTGAGTGTAAGGGCATAACTTATATGCTTAAGGGTTCTCATTCTCACACTAGTTCTCAAGTATTAGTGGGTTTATAAGTTGGATGGTTTTAATGATGACCAAAAGAAAGAATTTTAACTAAGAAATTTTTATGGACCTTTTTTGTATGAAATTTAATTAAATTTTTCTTTGGCCAGTAGGTATACAAACTTGCTTCTTGTGGATAAAGGTTGAAAGGGAGAGAATTATTAGCATTAAGTTTACCTTATGTAGCTTTTAGCTCAATAAAGTTTTTAAATAAATATAAATTTAATAAACAAGAATATTTTAAAATTATAAACTAATACTTTGCAGATTTTAATATAGGTTAAGTACCGCCAAATACACTTTGTTCACGCCTCTTTGCTTATATTTTTCTTTTTATTATTTTCTTTTTCAAACATTGCATTTATCCCTGTCGGATCAAACACCTTTGCCATGTTGGAGCAAGAAGGACGCTTTTCGGTTCGGTGCATGCTCGTGCGAAGTGGTAACGAGGGGGATTTTTTGTTAACAACTTTCAAGTGAGAAAATAATTCCGCAGTACAATATTAATTAAATCCCGCTCCGCATATAACCCATAAAAAGAAGAATTATTAAACCAGCTCCACATTACTAATACCGCTCAAGTTTGTGCCATTCATAGACTTCATAGTGTGTCCCGAGCAGTGTGCAAGAAAAGAAATTGAACGGAAAGTTGGTGCTCGTCGCTCTTTTGAACGCCGGAGCTGTGGTCCTTGCTTCTTCATCTTCTCGTGTCGAAGGCTCAAAACAAAAACAAAATCAGATTTTTTCCCTCCAGAAGGTCCTTGCTTCCAGCAGGTATTTGGTGTGTCCACATTTCTTGCTTTCGCATATGCACACGTTTTTTTCGGAGCAATATGTCATATACGTATACATTCATCGACACCGACATACGTCCCGTGTACTTGCCCCCACTTGCATTTACGACTTCTCTGTTAGACTATTTTTACGTAATATAGGTAGCTATTTATGTACTTTATATTGAAAAATTGGTTTTGTTTTCAGAGATCGAAAAATTGGCAGGTAGTTATTTAAATACTAACTATACCTATACTAAATTGATTTACTGGGACAAAGTTTTTTTTCTAATAATATCCCACTTTATCCACTGCGACTTTCTTTTTTACACGACGTAGCCGCACCTGAGTAGCACGAAACGTTTCGTAAATACTTATGCCTCTGCCTCTTTTTATTATTTCCATATTTTTTGTGTAACGCTTTAGATAAAAACGTCGCAAATAAAATTATAGTACCAGGGCGACCGAGCTTTGCTTAGTTACATCTCAAACATTAACTTAATGTTTTTAAACTTGTCTAAAAATAAAACAAAATAAAAAATTATATATAAACTTGAACATAACAAAAAAACAAAAGAAAGTCACCGAGTGGGATTCGAACCCGTATTACTCTTTCTAGCGGTCCGCATCTTAGACCGCTGAGCCAAACGGATAGCGGCCGATGTGACAAAATTAGCGACCATATTCTGCGTGGAAACAAAAACGCATGAAAACTCAAAAACACGCGTTTTTCCAAACATAAAACTAATCAAGATCAATTGTTTACCCCCGAAAACCCCCATATACCAATTTTTAACGAAATCGTTAAAGCCGTTTTTGAGATCACAGAAATTTATAAATAAATATACAAGAATTGCTCGTTTAAAGGTATAAGATATCAGCGTCAATGTGAATGTCACTATTGAAAGATACTTGAAAACTATTTTATCTATTAAAAAAGCATGGCTGCTGCTGTATTGAGAAATAAGTCGCAGAGGATTTTAGTCGCAATGGATATAGAGGGTCTTACTGTCCCAGATTATCCTTTGATGGATACACGCAATGGATTAAGTGCGATATACCCGTCGTTAAGAGGTAACGTATGATTAAAACTATGCTAATAAGGTAACGCTATTTCATACCTATACTTTTTTACTTTTATTAATTTGTGTTCAAACAACAATGTTTCAAAGCCTCTCATATGGAGACCACCTGCGGCAAACACTGCCTACTCTACCCTTCTTTCAAAACCATCTTCAGATGGAATTAGAAACGAAGTCTTACTCCAGAGTCCGTTAAGATAAGTCTGTAACATAATCTAACAAGAAAAAAAAGATTAAATCTATTATAAGTAAGTAAAAAACGTAGTTAAGTATCACAATGATATTTTGATACAATATGGTGTTATTGACAGGCCTTGGAGGCGAGAGCAACGATGGCATTGTATCAGATGCGGGCTCAAAGGGTGCAGGTAGATATTTTTTTATTTCTTAAATTATGGCTCATATAATTACGACGACAATAATTATAACGACGACCTCTGTGGCGTAGTGGTCACCATGCTAGTCCGCCACCCAGAGGTCCGGTCTTGACATGTTGGAAAATGGCCTTTTTCAAATTGTTCTGGGTCTTGGATGTTTATCTATTTATGTATTTGTTTTAAAATATAGTATTACTTCCATGCTGGTCTGGGAGAAAAGAAAAAACTTAGAATTTACCAGCTGTTTCTCTTCCCGAGCAGATCGTAAGAGCCGATCGAGGTAATGGGCAAAAAATCGAATCGTGTTAATAGGCGATGCGGCTAGCAACCCATCACTATTTTGATTCCTTCATCAACCTTCTTGCCCACATCAAGCTAAAATTGGCCTTTGAGTCTTGCAGCCCTATGCTCTATTTGCTTAGAGCCGCAAGACTCAAAATGCTCTGTATGCCTCATTAGAGATAGAAACGTGATAGTATGTATAAAATAGTATCGTTGAGTTAGTATCCCATTACACAAGTCTCGAACTTTATGGCTAGCTCAATCAGTGTAATTTTTCCCTATTTATTTATGGCTCAAATAATCAAATTTTTGACAAAAAAGGCAACCGACTTTATTATTTACAGAAATCTTCTTCCATATCTCCCAAGTTGTTTATCAATCTTCACCAAAGTAACATGGGACCAAATTGGTACTAAAAGGCTTTATAATCAAAAAATAATCATCAATATCGGTTCTTATGTGGCGAAGATATCGCTTAACATAGGTACTTACAAAATAAAAATTGAATTTTGTTGAATTGATAACCTCCTCCTTTGTTGAAGTCGGTAAAAACAATATTTTAATCTTCTTTACATTTGTCACTTCACTGCGCTTTCTGTCAATCTGTCTGCAGATGTGCTGCTCGGAGGGGGTGGTAAGTTTATTCTGAATACAAAGATACTAATTAACAATACATACATAACATTATTTAATATTATTTTGTACTGTTAATTATTAATTACATACATAACATTATTAATACATATGTACATATATAATTATAACTGACTGCTGAATATGTATAAACTGATCGCAATGAGATTAACAGAACGTATGACTTGTAAGAAAGAAAGAAAGAAAGAAAGAAAGAAAGAAAGAAAATGGTTTAATGGTACATCTACTTATATCACAGATTAGTATTACATTATAACATAGAGGTAGGATTGTTATACCTAAAAGGTCGTTGACTGACTTATCATAGGTAGGTAGCAAGCTAATCTATATAGAAGTAAATAAATTCAAAACTAAAAATGGACTTAAAACACTTAACTACACAACCGTCTTTTGGACCAGCTGACAAGTATTGCCCTTTCAAAGAAAAAACATTTTGTAAAATGAATACTTAGAAAGTTAAATTTTAGTGGAACTAACATGCTAGCACGTCCAATATTATTTGTGACTTTTCTACCAAATTAATAAAATTTATGTTTACAGAACTCCAACTCTTAACTGGTAGTAAGTACTGAAAGTTTTTCATGTAAGAAGGTAAATAAATCTATGCTATGCGCTTGTAAAATCTGTAGGTACGCAAGCCGCTACTGAATCTAAAAACGATGCATATATGCTTGTCGTGAAATACCCTCTCTGCGAGCGAAACGTCTCAAGTTTTGAGATTGGCCAAAAATGCTTTTGCCCGTCTGTCAGTTTGTCTGTCCGTCTGTTCTCGCCTACAGGTTGCATTCCTCAACCGATTCTCGTGAAATTTTGTTTAAAATGTTGAATACACAAGTGTATATTCAGCGTCTTTGAGGGAAGCACATCCCGGGCCCCAATCCAAAGCAGCATAATTCAACTGAGAACGCGCTAATTTCCTTTGGCAATAAAATAAAAACAATGTAATTTTTTTACAGATGGAGCATTATCAGCGTATGAGACTGATAAGGATGGTAATGGCGGCAAAGGTAATTTTATACATGTAGGTACTATGTATAGGTACTCACACAATTGATATTGATCATCTTTCATACTAGCGAATGCATGCGACAAATATACCATAACAAGAGCAAAAAGTTAGCTGTTTGTAATTAACCATTTGACGTCAACAATTGTGCAACAAAATAAAGAGACGATTATTATGTGATATTTATTTTTTATAAATATCACATTTAAAACGCGGTATTGTAAGTATGGATGGATGTTTTTACTCTTTCACGGGCAAACGACTGGACCAATATTGATAAAATTTGGTACGCAAGAAGCTGACACCCTGTATTAACACATAGGCTACTTTAGAGGCGGGTAACACCGCGAGGCGTAGCTAGTTAAGATATATTTGACTTTGGCTTGACATGAAAAGTGATAACGATCAATTTGATAATGTAACAAGATTTTATACAAAATTGACAAAAATGAAAAACGAAAGCCTAGGAGCCATTAGTAGCTTAGCTGGCTCCAACATCGTCACACGAAAATATGATATGTGATTTATAAGTTACCTTGTAGAGAGAATATCTTACGTTGGAGAGAGGGTTTCGTCTGCTTTACCGATAGTTCGTGTAGCAAGTAGGTACAAATACAATTATTTTAAGGTCACATAGCTTGCAGTATTTCGTTTCTGGCTTATGGCCGTACCTTTAGATCTATGGTTGATTATAATCCACATGAAGGAAGACAAACTCAGTTATAATATAAATTACCTGACAAATTCACGATAACATTGGTTGTAAAGTACATACAATTCCATGGTTGTAAACGTTATCACATGATGTGATTGTTGTTAAAAAATATACTTTCCTTAATTCGTCAAATAAAAACTTTTTTCAGATGGAGCACCAGCAACGTTTCTGACAGGCAGTAAAAAGGACGGTGGTCTAATAGGTACTTTTTTTTTTGTTATACATAAGAGTATGGAAAAATACACAAATCCTACTAATATAATAAACGCAACAGTTTGTATGTATGTATGGATGGATGGATGTTTGTTACTCTTTCACGTAAAAACTACTGAATGGATTTTAATGAAACTTTACAAAAATATAGCTCACTAGGACTTACACTACTAATGTCCAAATCATAAAATGATACTAAACAAATTTTTCCAAGGAACATATATTGAAATACGAAAAATAATTTTAGACCTACCATACAAGTATATAAAGCCTGGGTATACTTATGGCACACAACATATGTAATAGGTATAATATATGCGATGGTAACTTTATGTCTGGACACACAAAGATTAAAAAAAAAAATTGTTTCAAATCTGATATTATGCTTTGAATACCTTGTATTGACAGACATTGAGTTTAAAATTTATTATAATTACAGATACAATAGGTAAGGTTACTGTGTAAATATTTTATCTAAAAATATAACAACATTAAGAATCTCTGAATATCAGTACATTTATCTAGAATTTTGTTGAAGTACCTGACTTACATTACAAACCCTAAACGAGCCAGTATATCATAATAATTTATTTTATGTTCACTTGTAGCAAGGACCATTCGTGAGTCGTGTTTGATTTATAAAATTAAACAATCATCATCATTATCATCAATTCTAGCCATGATTCCATTTAATTTGGGGTCGGCTCTCCTTATCTTCTCACGTCAGATTTCCCTATTATAATCATGTCCGGAGTACACCTTATCTATCTATCTATATTATTTTATGCTCTTGTTGGTGGAGTATGATTTTTTTTCCACTTTTCTCTCTCGTCCGCCAGCCGTTTCACTTCGCTGTACTGTCATGTAGCTATGCCTCGGTCTTCCTGGTCCTCTTCTCCCTTCTATCTTTCCTTCAATGATGATTCTTATGAAATCGTCGTGTCGTGTCAGATGACCTAACATCTTTCCTCGTCTATTCTCTATTATGTCCAGAATGTGCTGGCATTGCTGGATATCATCAATTTAAGGCATTTTAACTTGTAAACTTTGTTCAGGGGAACGCCGTCTATGTGTGGGGGGACGATGCTGATGCGCATCAGCATCGTCACCAGAGAAATTGCAGCACATATATTAGGTTTTCTTTCTACTCTTAGTCCTCTACTTTCCAATCTGTTACACCAAATTGTGAGCTCATTCCATAACTTCTCTTTGGTTTCGCATACCAGTACAATATCGTCCGCATTCTCTTGTATGCGGAGACGGTCGTTGAATAAAATTAAACCAAAATTTACCTTCTAGTGGCTCTGTGTGCTGTAGACCTCGCGAGTCACCCCCGATCAATTGCATTTAATCGGAATATTTTTTTCAAAACTAAAAATCTTCGTCAAAAACGAACTACACAACCGATATTGATTAAATTTCTATGGGACCACCTAACATTCCTAAACCTTCTCCTTTTTTGAAGTCTGTTATAAAATTGCGTCTTAAATGGCTGAAATATAATACCTACCTATTTCTAACAAGTTTTCAACCCTAATATTTCCGCCATTTTGAAAAATTTCTGAATACTGGGATCGAAAAAAAATCCACAACATAATTTTCGAACCTTCCCACAAAATTTCACGAGAATCGGTTGAGGAATGCGACCTGTAGGCGAGAACAGCCGGACAAACTGTCAAACTGAAGATGGACAAAAGCAATTTGGCCAATCTCGAAACTAAGACTCTTCGCTCGCTCGGTTACTGCCATTCTCTTGCTCTCTCATTCATAAAAACAATTCTGTATTCTTGTACACTTATGGTTTTCCTTTACGTATCTCTACTCCAAAGTTTAAGCTTACTTTTGGGCTTGCTTAATCAGTACGATTTTTCCCTGTGTGAATTAGATATATTATTTTTTAAATATATAGTTTTCGATATAATATTTTTACAAAAAATAACCGATTATTATTTTGCAGTAAAAGAATTGGGTAAGGCTGAATTCGTTTTGATAACTTTTGTAAAGTGATAGGATTGGTAGAAATATATTCCCATGAGCTTCGTTATCATGCTTAATATTCGGTTGTACTGACACTGTTATCAGACAACGCTTTTCTACCTTTTCTTTTAATTTAACTCCTGACGAAAAAGAGCGATGTTATAAGTGTGACGTATTATTAATTTTACTTTTTTTTTTTTTTTTATATTATAAGTCGGCAAACGAGCAAGCGAGCCTCCTGATGGTAAAAGGTCATCGCTGCCCATGGACACATACACAAATATAAATGTAATGGCGGACTCAAAGCCCTTAGGCCTTAGGCCTTGGCCTTATCTACCAGAAAATCAAACGTGTATCTGTGAATCTATAGACTCACATAAATTGGTTGACGGCAAATTAATTTATTTAAAAACTAATAATCTATTTTGAATATGTATAAAATTTGCCTCAGAAAAAAAATGTCTCCCTCTTTACTTGTATGGCAGCTACACTAAAAAGATTTTTTTCAGATTGTATTTTACGACTTTTTCGCCATGATAAATATACATATCCATGCCAAATTATAGCTTTCTAGTACTTTTAGTATCTGAGTAGGACCGCGGACGAACAGACAGACAGATAAAAAAGCACCTGATTTGAGTTGTTTGAAACTTCCTTATTTACCTGGCAAAACGTTGCTGCACGAGGCCATAAATAATTCTAATAATGACATTATATTTTTAATTGAAAAAAGATTACTGGTTTTCCTTATTAATGCTTTTATTTCTTTTGCAGCCATTGAAATTCCTGAATGTTAGTGTTCCTATTTTATATTTATCACCCTAATAATATAAATGTGTAATTTTATTAGATACTCGTATGTATTGTATTGTAAGTGATTCCGCTTTTACGTTATTTATAACTTCTCGGATTATAAAAGTAAAGTGTAGATAGCTTAGCAGTATCACTAGAAAGGATATTTTTTAACCGAAAAAAATCAGTTCCTGTATTGTCGTAGACAACTGCAAGCAACATTATAATTTTTGTAAAAGTTTGTAGGGTAGGGAGGGATGTAATGTCACAGATTACTAATAAGTTACTACCACTGACCTCCATAATATATACAAGTACGCTGGACCTATGATTAGCCGGGCCAAAGTGGGGCGATTTGATTTTCGCCATTTAGGCGCTGATCGTAGGCATTCGTAGCAGTGGGTGGGAACGGAAGTAAAAGTTACGTCAGATTTAGTTCTCTTCCCACGCATTGGGGGCGCTTCAAATAGCCACACTTGTACCCACGTACTTGTCAGTGGTTACTACCGAGTATGCCAAGACGGTTGAACCAATGGACGCTTAAACAAATTTTTTATCTGCAGATGTTGATCAAACAACTCTTCGCTGATTAGATACCTTTATTAGATAACACTGAATACTTTTATCCCGAAACAAAGTTGCCGTAGGGTTGTTTATGAACAAACTACCCTTTGACCATGCGTGCAAATATAAATAGCTCTTTGCACCTATGCCATTGATGATTTAATAAAAACTAAAACTTTGAATAAATGCTATGCTATGCAAACCATAGCCAAAACAACTTTAGTGGAGTAGGTAATGTACCTAGAGATTTCTGCCAATTGAAATAACATGGAAAATTCGAAACGTAGTTAATTTGTGAATAATACTTTATATGAGAATTTCTTTTTCATGTTACCTGCAGCAAAAAATAAAGGTTATATGCCAGGTACGTAATATAAAAGTTGTTCTTGTTGTTGTCTGTACTATTTCAAAAGATGTAATGAGTAAATTGAACTTAGACGGGACTTCTGTGATGCTTCGGAGCAGGGCCCGCCCTTGATCAGGGTAGAGCGAATTGATTTTAATGGGGATCTGTTGTAGGAAACGTCACATGATCATATTAAATGCATGCCGTTAAAATTAAATTTTCAAAAATATATGTAGGGACCCAAAAAGTCTAATTCCCAAAAAATAGTTAAAGCATCTGGCTTTCTATAGACATTATACATATCTGATGTTTTCCTAGCATGGTTTTTACTTTGTAGACATATTTAAAATAATAGGTCATACCTATGAAATTGCAATGTTATGTAAAAAAAAAAAAACGATTTTTTCTATATAATTTTTTTCATTTCTATTAATCAAAGTAATCATCCAAGTACACGATGCATCTTTGCAAACGCAGTGGCAGTTTATTGATGCTCTTTTTGAAGAAATTAGCTGGGCTGAGGCTACAGATTCTTCGAAGGCATTTTGTACTGCCTCTCGGGCTTTGAATTTTATTCTTCCAAAGGTATCCAAATTCTAGTAAGGGCCAACGCAGACGACAGACTATCCGTGACGCACTTTTTAGTCTGTGACAATAGAACTCACGGAATCATATGCATTAACGCACACGACGCGCGCCGGACTTTTTGCGCGACCGGATGATTCCATGGGTTCTATTATCACAGACTAAAAAGTGCGTCACGGATTAGTCTGTCGTCTGAGTTGGGCCTACAAGTTGCAGTCTGTAGGTGGTTGCGCGCTTCGCGCTGGCGATCATGGAGTTTGCTGAACATTCATTTGTCAAGCTTTTTTGCCTTGCCTATTTGACGCAAATTCAATCGTAGATTAGTATATATAAGGTCTAATTAAATATACGGAAACTATTCTATGAGTGATTTCAGTCCATTAGACTGAACAACTTTCCCCAAGGAACATGTATCGAAATATGAAAAGTACTTAATTTTTGGCTTTTCATATAAGTCGACCGATCAGCTGATCCGAGTTTGTATGGAAGGCCAAAAATTATTTTTTATATTTCGACATTTCGCATTTCACGGACTAAATTCACCCTTAAAATAGTTTCAGTATATTTTTTAGCCTTATATATCGTCTTTAATTCGTCATTGTCGACCAAAGTTTTCGGACAACCATGAGGTTCATTTTTCAGGTCCAATTTCTAGAACGGAAGCGAGCAAACCAATGACAGGCGGTGCGTTGGACGCAGTGGTAGCTCCGTAAAGTCGTTGATGTTGGGTGCCTAGCCACGAGGCTACTCATATTAATCACTAGAATTTTTAACGTTTCCTTGAAGAAGAAAAATACTCATAAGCGATGAAAACATAACAGTAATCAATAAACAAATGACTACTTTGAAATCCATGCTTTTAAAATTAAATTAATTTGAAATTAGAATTTTTAGGTAAAAAAAATACTTATATTTTAATTTGAAATAGCCAGTATGTACTGAAGAACTGCAATTTCATAGGTAAAGTAAAGACGTAACATAGTTAACATACAAATTTAAGAAGTTTTCCTAGTTGGTAGTTTTACTGGAATGTCTTTCATTGCCTAATGCCATTTTGCTAGATCGACTTTTTGGTACGCATTGAACTTCATTTAGTAAGTTATTTTCATGCCATATAATTTTTCATAATTTTCAGATATTAAATTTTTTGCATCAATGCTAGAAAAATATGGAAGTCACCTGCTTAAACTGAAAGATGTAGCAGGGATTCTGGCGGAAGGTAGGTTCTTCATTCTTCAACTATCAAAGATCACCTTTTCATGTATGTAGTTTAGGTATATTTTCCTCGAAAATTGATAAACTTATAAAAAATAATTAAAGAAGTCTGGAGTGACTTTTTAACCCACTACAAAAAAGAGCGGTGTCATAAGTTTGACGTCAATGTCTAAAACAATGTCTTTTTTACGAGATTATTTCTTCAGGATGTCTTACATTACAGATTTCGGTGACAATGTTTAACAGAAAGCCGAAATGGAAAATTTATTCAACTGCTTTTATAATTATTAAACCGTGTTGGTGATATATCAAATAAACTATTTTTCTTTCTTTCTTTCTTTTATTAAAATGACCAACTTATACAATGAGATTTACTCCAAAATCTCGAAAAAGAAACGTGAATTATACGAAATTAAATAAGTAGGTTAAAAGTCAGAAGGTATGTAATCTGAGTATGTAATATTGTTCATTTTGATGATTACTCTTCATGATTACTTCACGTCTTTTCAGCAACTAACTATTTCAGTTATAAAGTTCATTAATTCAAATGGTTTGTCGACGATGAGTATAAAACGCTATGGTTTTCACCTGCATTTATTTTTGAGGTAGGTACGAAAAAATGAAAATACATTAAATTTGTTTTTTTATTACAGTCAAAAATACTGGTAAGTCTAAAAAAAATCTGCTGAGTTATACAAAATTAATACTTACCCTGCCAAAATTTATACATTTTCGCGATTTCAGATTTGCATGTAACATTCAAACCAAATGAAATGAGAAATGGTGAAATCATCATTTTTTATTTCATTATTTAGTTTGAGTACTTTATAGTACTGCTTGTCTTATATCTTGCATAGAACCTAGTATTTACTCTGTGACAGAACTAGAACTATTTTTTACTGCGTGCTCAAGGTGCATGTCTAAAAACTTTACAAAAATATTGTACCTATGTAGTATGTAGTTATATTATGGCTCCTTTTGTCTTTTACAGCTTTAAAAATGACAAACAAAATGAAAAGATGGTCAGGCATGTATTAAGATATATTTTAGTGAATATTTTTTTATAAATTAACCTTTAAGGCCTGCGCAGACGACGGAGTTTTCTCCACGGCGGAGAATAAAGTACGCTCCGCGAATAAAAAGTCCGCTGCGGACTTATCGTGAACTCAACGCACACGTATCGTCGTACATACGTACGTCACTCTTGAGCGCATAATGCGGACTAAAGTCCGCCATGTGCATTGCTTTGCCTAGTCACACGAATTCTATTTTTTCGGGGACTCCCTCGTACTTTTGTCCGGTCCGCTCTCTGCATGTCCTCGGTTATTCGGGGGACTTTTTGTACGCGGTACTTTTAAACCCTCGTTCGCGTAACTCGATTCACAAAAAATTCCGGAACGAAAATCCCTCGTCTGCGCAGGCCTTTACTGTCCTACTGCTGGGCAAAGGTCTCTCCCATTTTTCTCTATTTATCTCTATCCAGAGCTGCTTGTGTGTGACCAATCACTTTTGTATAGTTTGGTAAAATCCGTCCTTCGTCTTTCATCTTAGCGGTGCTGTTTCGTTTTAAGGGTTCAGTACTCAAAGAGTAAAAGCGGGACCCTGTTACTAAGACTTCGCTGTCTGTCCGTCTGTCTGTCACCAGGCCTAATCTCAAGAACCGCGATTGCTTGACAGTTGAAATTTTTACGAATTATGTATTTCTGTTGCCGCTATAACAAAAAATACTAAAAACAAAATAAAATAAATATCATCCCATACAACAAACGCGATTTTTTATAGATAATGGTACGGAACCCTTAGTGGGCGAATCCGATTCGCACTTGGCCGGTTTTATTTCTCTAAACGTCAACGGTCATTGAAGGATGCCGAAAACCGTGCGAAGTCTAATTAGTCGATTTTTTCGTTTTGCTATTAGGTATTTTTCGGGGAATGTGATTGATCATGTCATGTATTACAAACTTAACTCGCTGTAAAAAGACTTGTTTAGTTTTCTAGTATCTTTAAAAATCATCATTATCTATATTTGCCTAATGGCGACACTGTCATTATCATGGCGTCGGTAACATTTTTTAACCAAGTTTTATGCTACGGGATAGGCCCGAGCAAAAATAAAAATAAAATAAAAAAAGTCTATGGGAAGGGACAATAAAAAAAAAATTGAATTAATATAAACAACTATATTGTTCATTCCAACAATACACAAAAAACTACGAAACTAGGGACAGACGCGGGGCCAGCGAAAAAAATAGGTAGTCCTGTACAGGTGTTGCGTTTACAAATAAAATGTTGTGGTTAAAAATAAAAGAACGGTGGTCAGTGGATCCCGGCGCGGAACTTATCTAGTGGAGGGATGGCGTCAGGCACTTGGAGCAATACTAAATGGCGGCCGGTTCTTAGCTCGACTCAAAGTCACGCTCGGTTGCAAATTCTCCGCAACAAACTTTAATTGCACTGTTGTGTAGATTTCCAGGTGTAACGAAGTTCTCCACTCTCCAGGTGTAACGTAGTTCCTGGAAAATGCCCATATGCATCCGCTGTAGTTAATCGTAATTATTGGACGTCCCAGCGGATCAACGATCGACAAATAACTACAAAGTCCTGGTCGGCGATCTTTAACAACAAAAACTAAATTTAATTTTAAAATATAAATTAACAGGAGTCAATAATATTACAAGTAGATACAATAATAATCAAATTATTGTTAAATGAAAGAAAGAAAAAAAAAAACATTTGCTGATATTTATAAAATTAAATCATTACGTTTTTTTCCGACGGGACAGACCGAGCCTCGGGATACAAAGACATAATTTCATATTGACCTTTTCCGAGGTCACACTAAACTATATTCTTGAGAAGAAAATCTTGAAGCAAATATAAACAGCTAAATTAATAGAAATAAAATAAAGCGAGTTAGTATTATTTGAAATGCCATTCACGCAGCCAACTGACAAATCAAGTATATCGATAAAGTATATCTATTGACAAAACTTATTTTTTTTTGTTTATACCGTGTTAAAAATAAAATGCAAATGTACAATAATTTACGGTTCAGTTGTACGAATTGAAATGTTTCAGAAACATTTGCTTGATATGTAACAATTTTATTTTCAGTAAAATTGAAGAATATTTTCATGGATTTTGCAAAACTCGGTATAAAAGAAGGTGAGTTGTTATGTTAAGTACCCATTGAAAGGATTTGTTATTATTCCAGGAGTACATTTTATACGGTTTAATGGTCTAAGATCCCGATATAAAACGATGTTTATTCGATGAAACGTGTTTTATGTTTAACTAGCCGAAGCCCGCGACTTCGTTCGCGTGGACTTTATGTCTCTGGAAAATGCTCATCAGGCTGAACAACTTTTACTAAGGCGGCATTTTTATATCTCTTACAGTTTAGCTGGACCATTATGGTTCTGCATCAGGCGTTCCATTTTCCAAAATCATTTATACCCTATATGTTGCCCAGGCTTAATAGCTATATAACAAAAAAAGTTTCATTCAAATCCGTCCAGTATTTCCGGAGATTAGCGTGTACAAACAGACAAACAGACAAACAGACAGACATTTTTTTTTAAACTCTTACTACGTCTCCATCGCCCCCAATATTTTTTTTGGAAATATATTTAATGTACAGACACACTTTTTTTTACTGTTTTATTATATGTATAGATGTATAGATTTAATATGTCAACAAAAATATATTGCATATGGGTTGCCTAACAAATTTCAGTCCAGAATATGATTAATTAATAATTAAAAAAAAATATTTTTACTATTTCACCGGTGATTATTAGACAATTCTACACCAATCGAAAGTATAAAGCCCATAGAATATGCAAACGTTAAGGCGGGTCTCACAGACATAGATATAGATAGACGACTTAAATGCACCTACTTCGCGTGTAAGTTCTCAGACAAAGCGTCGAGGTTGGCCGCCGCTACTGACAGTCCGCGCGCGTCTGTGATTGCAGCCGGACGGCAGCGAAAAATAAAAAAATGCCTCGTAGCGTGATAATAAACTGCAACAGCCCAAAAATTGCAAGCGCCCAAAGTCAAGGACATATTTCCTATCACAGCTAAGTTATTTAAAAAGAAAAATATGCGTAAATTCATTTTAAAACAATTTTTTAAGCATTACGAGCGGTGATTCCAGGAGTATACCTAAATAAGTATAGATTAAGGTTTAAAAACTACATTCACATTACATTGCCGCGTTTGCTTTGAGCGTTTGATCCGACGTTGTGTGTTAAGAAGCAATGTATATCGAAACAAGTGATACTGTCGCGCATCGCTACGACGTCGTGGTACCGGCAATTTCTCATTCGTCAGTAAAATTTAGCGACTAGTGTAGTTCGTTCTACAACATATACCAATAATCGATTTTAATCGATATCGGACTGACGAATGATATAAACTATTATTAAAGAGCCAATTTAATAGATTATAAACAAGCTCATTTCCTAATTTACACTTTAGGAAACGAGGGCAATGTTTTCAGAGTTCATGTATATAATATGGTCGCTCTTTGAACTACTGGTCACACGTTGGTGAACAAAACCGCGCGTGCGTCACTGCTCATTGCTCGTTAGTGAGTCGTCCATACTGCATTTCCCCCATTGAAGCGGTATATTTTCGATACCTCTATGCGGAGTGAGACAAGCCTGACATGGCTAAGAACGACCGCAAGGGAAGTTGCTTCAACATTTAAAAAACGCATTGAAATCGGTAAAAACGTTTTTTTTATAGATAATGTACGGAACCCTTCGTTCGCGAATTCGACTCGCACTTGGCCGGTTATTTAAGAATAATAATAGTTTTATTTTTAAAGTTCAATTAAAATATTTACATTATTTGTAATTTTTAGTTTTAATTTAAATTTTAATAAGTTGGTATAGTTTGAATTTCAGTTAAATTGAAATAATTTGAGTACAAATATTTATTCTTTATTATCAAACAATTTTCCGTTTAGAATCATTTGTTTATCCAATTTCATATCATTCGTCAATCAGAAAATCGATTGTGATTTTTATCACAAATCGATTAACTTAAATGTTAATCGATCGTATGGTTAGCGAGCGCGGAGTGAGCGAGCGAGACCACAGATATAAAATCTATGAGTATGAGCGAGACGATCATGGCGGCGGCGTGCGTCTTCAATAAATCTTTTAAATCGTAGTGAGCGGTTTCTTTGAATCGGTTTGAATTTCCCATCACTAAAATTGCGTCTGACGTCACAGTAGGCATTAAAAAAGTTGGCACGCTTGGTTTCCATACAAATCTTGATACAGGCGTTATCTATTACATCTATATCTGTGGCGGGTCTTCTGCGCCAGAATTCTCGAAACATTACACAAAAAACATGAAACAAAAACAAAACAAAAATATTATTTTTCATACACAAACCGTCTCCTGCAAATAATTTCTGTTTTGAATGAAACATTTCTTTATGGCTGACTTCATCATGAGGTGCTACTTTTCAAACGCGGAGTCACTAAACGAACGGTTTTTTGTATGGAAAAACTATTCGTTTAGGTGACTCCGTGTTTCAAAAATGACACTTAAGATACCTAATAATATTTATTTCTGATTACTGTTATCATCATTTTTGCCAGACGAAGAACTAGAAGATGTGTTCGGCGTTTTACCAATTGCAGATAATAGAGATAGGCTCCAAAGGACTCGTACCCAAAACCATAAAATAATTAAAAAAGAAACCCTCCCCTCTCGCCCCGCGCAGCGCATGTTTTCCATCTGCTTTGGAAAGCAGAAACATGTGTATGCCATAGACAATTGTGTATAGCCACGCCCCTTTGTTCGCATGTTTTTGTGTAATGTTTCGAAAATTGAGGTGCAGGAGACCCGGCTTTAGCAGTATTGTTTTAACGTCAAAGTAGCAATCAAAATCGTGGTCTGTTTTTTTTTTAAATAATTTAACGGCACTGGATACAATTCCTTTAGATCCATATTTTTTCTTCATTTCTATTCGTAATCCTAACTAGTTACAATCAAAGGTTGTTGTAGGTTCTGTGATTGCTCCAATGGAGCTTCTACTGATAAATCGGTGCGAGTTCACTAGTTTTTATAGTCGATTGAGTGGCGATATTCATAATATAAACAGGGATTGGATAAGCAAAAGTAGAAAAATGTGAAATCGTTAAAGACAATCGAGGGCTTGACAGAAAAATCATGATGGTTTAGGTCCGTTTTGTTTCAAGCTTGTAATAACATTGTTTCGAATCGAACCATGAACTTTAAAAGTAAGATTATTTCTTTCCTTCTAAGTGATGTGAAAGAACGAATGATATGTCTATTCCCAAACAATTGTGAAAGTGAGATAGCGCTATATTATTTCGTATAGCTCCATCACTGTTTTGCGCGGCGTTCCATTTAATTCTGATGGAAGTCTTTCAAAACATTTATTTTATTTAAAAAAAATGTGAAAGAGCACTGTATTATATAACAAAATGTGTACGAAATTAAAACCTTATTTGTTTTTATAAAATATCCGTTATTATATTTTTTAAAAGGCAATCAATTAAAATTTGAAACGGTATTGCATTTGTGAGCGTAATATGGAATGGTTTTATACCAAACCACGTAGGTAGTGAGTGATATTATATTCTCTTTGGTAACCGCAATCCGCAGCCATGCCATATAAAATGTCATGTCGACATTTATATATTTTCTTTGAATAAAAGTAAATCAGATTTTACCATAATTATGGCTAATAAAAGTTATACCAAGTAATATTTCTTTATGTTAACATTATTGCGGTGAAATTTCACTTGTGATTTGTAGTGATACATCCGCATGAATTTTATGTGATTGGTTTATTTTTGCAGCGGAACGCGTCACATGACTATGAGGCAGCTGGATTTTCTACGGAAATTCCTACATACCTACTAATAAAGATGTGTACCTATAGCTGGTATAGCCTATAACCGTTCTCTTCGGGATAAGGTGGAGTCATAACCATAACATAACCAATAGTGAGAGTTTACAGCATATCAAATAAAAGGTATGTAATCAAAACATTTAAGAATTACATTATTTTCTTATTTATTACGAATCACAATTGATTTGTTATACCTAAGAATGAAATCCTTACATAAAAAAATAACACATTTTAACTACAAAGCGCTGTAAGTATTTAATATTTGTTTTTTTTCAGGACTTCGTCAATGGCTTTCCAGACCCGCCGAGCAATTCAATGTATTGAATTTGTATAATATCAATGTTTGTGTTCAAAAGTTTTGACTTGTTAAGCTTGAAAATAATTCTTTTTTTGTATTTTTTGGGTCCTTTTGTATAATAAAGAATTAAGACTCGTTCGTGATTGCTTTCAATAAAATTATTTAAAAGGAACGTTCTTTTCTTCTACATTATTGAGACAGGGTCTTATTAGTTAACGTACTTACATAAATATACAAGTAGGTACGTTAAAATATTATAGGTGTGTTTATAGCGTATGGTAAGAAAAGCTAATGGAATACAAACGTTATCTGAGTTGTAACGCATAGGTATTGTTACACGAAACAAAAGGTCCCCGTAGTAAAAGTAGTGGCTAACGGGGTTGACCGGGTCTAATATTATAGGTACAGTAGGGTATTGCGGCACTATAACATAAGAATCCTACTATCCTATCCTACTTCCTACTAATATTATAAATGCGAAAGTGAGTTTGTATATTTGTTTGTTTGTTTGTTACTTCTTCACACTTAAACTACTGAATGGATTTGGATGAAATTTGGTATGGATATAGTTTGAGACTCAGGGAAGGATATAAAGGACGAGGAGCGAAGCCCGCGGGTACAGCTAGTAAATGTATATATATAAAATATTACCTACTAGCTGCACCCGCGAGTTTCGCTCCCCGTGGGAATTTTGGGATAAAGAGTACCCTATGTCCTTCCCCGAGTCTCAAACTATATCCATACCAAATTTCATCTAAATCCGTTCAGTCGTTTAAGCGTGAAGAGTTAACAAACAAACAAATATACAAACTCACTTTCACATATTAGTAGGATAGTGCCGCAATACCCAAAGATCAGTCTTGAAAAAGGGAATAAGTCTTTTGACATGATTCAGATTCTCGCCCATTCCCTCAATCGATTTTCATATTCAGCGCAAAAAGATAAGTAGCTGATACATTAAAAATTTTAAGTCTTTGGGTACATTCTTCTTTTTTTTCTATATACATTTGCATTATAAGACTCCGGATTGTTGATAAAAGTTTTGTTTCCGCGGCCACCGACCAACTTTTTTAAGACTGCTAATTTGACAGTAAAACAATACTGCTAAGACTCGAATAGGAGCTCATGGTACGCATTAGAGTGAATGATTTAGTGTGACGTCAACAAAACTGCTAATGTGACGTCCATCGGGCTCAAGAACGGGATGGATTTATACAAAACACATAGCGTTATCTCACTCTCATTCATTCGTTCTGTCACATCTCTAAGCAGGAATATAACAATCTTGTTTTAAGAGCTCATGGTGCGATTTGAAACAATATTATTATAAGCTTGAATCAAAACGGAACTAATCCATCATGTTTTTGATAAAGTTCATAGTAAGGCCCCTGCCTCGAATGCCGGTTGTCGAATTTCGAAAATTGAAATATCATTTAAAATAAATAGCCCTCATTTGAAATAAATTGTTTTTCAACAATTTATTCAATTAATATTATTTAATTTTTAAATGAGGGCGCCACTTCTTGCTCTCTCTTATCCTTATGTACTTACTTTACTTTACTCATCGTTAATTATTTTTTTGTAGCGAAAGAATTGTTTAGTAAGTAACTCCTGTCGAATATAATACGTATGTTTTTCGTGTAATTACTTACTGGGAATAATGTGCTATTCCAACAATAAAATTCAAATATTCTTTGTGGTACATATGGTGATGTATATATTTACAATGAACCTATTAAAATATTTCTTTATTTTATTTCAACGCGAGAAGCAATTAATATACATTTCCTATCGACTTTAAGGACTGTTTATTTCCTAGAAATCATTACGAATATCATATATTTCTGGTAACACGCCTTGGGCGATGTTCACATTAGTTTATTCTTTAAATATTTATAAGAAAATGTGTATCATCTAGTAATCGAAAGCTAATGATGATGATTCCAGGTAGTAAATCTAGTAAGTCCGCAATTTTCTTTTTTTTGTTGAAATTAATTTAGATTAGATTTATCTAAATAACTAAACTGAATGAATGGAAACTTAGTAAAATGACATTCTGGCATGGTGTACGTACAAGCTGGCAGTTTGTATAACTATTATAACTTTACTTATATGTATTAAAAATTGAAAAGCAGTATGCCGAAATGCGTTGATTAGGCATTCCGGCAATGCCTATCGTAGTGTTACGTATAATAATTTAAATCTCAAAATATTTCATATATATTGAAATTTCTCTGAAATTTACAGAATTGAGTGTATCTGAAATTGAAAAAATGATACCAGAAGAAAAGAAAGGTAAGATTTTTTGGTAGAAACAGTACTTATTAGGAGATGTGAAATTACAACATCAACATTTTTATTTAATCTTAAGTTTGTAAGTTAGGTAGTTTCCGATTTTGCAATTGACTGAGAAAATATTTCTTTGTTTAAAAATCATAACTCATAAGGTGCGGTATAAAAATCGTCAGTACAATGTCAAAGTTGATTGGGAATGCAAATTTAACATACTATAACCTATTCTAATGGCTCTTTATGAACACTGTTGGAGGCTAGAGGAGGGGTGGCCCAAAGACCACTCCCGCTGCACTGGGCTGGTCTACATGAACACTGTTGGCTATATGGGGGAATTAGTATATTAAGTACCTAAGTAACTAGAAGTTTAGCCCGAACTATGAACCCGAGAACCCATATCTCGGTAAACCCTACATCGATTTGGCCCATGTTCGAATTTAAAAATTAGGTACGACACCTGGACATAAGACGCCTTTGTAAATTTATGTTTTATGAACGTCGAAAGAATACTCGACCTTTAGAACTTTCACTATTTCGAATTTAGATCAACCAAAAAATAGGCATTGTAATTTTAGGGGTTTTTGTACTTCGTTATTTCAAATATTGATGTTTTATTATTTTACATATTCTAATACGTACACTATGAAACATATTGAAATAAGAGAATTTTTTATACCACTTTTGGTCACCCATCCAAGTGCGGACCACGCTCTTTTTTAAATTCTGTTTTTGAGAGGATATAAATAATAATTACTACAGATATAGTCGTGTCTTCAGTTTCTTTTTTTAATATTTACGAGCGTGTCGCGATAGTCGCGTATAACTTGAACTCGTTAATGTTTTTTTCTACTCCTGTACTGTTATTTGTCTTTTAAATAGTTCTGAACTAATATAAGAACATTGATGATATGATTGCAGAAAAAAGTCTATACTCTATGCCTCATAATAGCACATGTGTCGTTATTTTACTAAAACGATACGCCTAGCCATTGACCTAGAACTTTTTTTCTATAGATTTACCATACTGCCAACATAAGAAAAAATGTTTTTTTAACATAGTGACTAAAAAGACGACAGTTAAAAAAAAACGTTTACCATAGATACCATATAGATCAGTACTTGTATATTCTAAATCTGATTTACCAAACATAAGTCAAACATTTTCATTTTTTCTTTGTTTGTTTTTGTATTTTATTTAGTAAATATAGTCGTAGAAAAAGTATTGTATGCAACGTTGTATAAGTACGTCAAAAAATGCTTGATGGCGTCTCCTTACTGTTGCATAAAATACTATTTTATTTACTTTTATGGAGATTTTTGATTTTCGGTTATCATTGCAATGCCTATAAGTTATAAGTACCTACACCTAGGTACTAAATATGTACATTTTAATACTTTCAGAGCCCTTACTTGGGTTGTTTGAACTCCATAAAACTCTCATAAGAAATGAGAAAGGTGCGTATGATTTTATTTTATGCAAGCATTTGTACCTGCTACAATAAACTTTAGAAAACTGGTACGTATCCAGAGTAATCTGACCAAAAGAACAATAATTCCAATGAAGTATTACCTACCTATATACTTTAATTTTGTTTGATTATGTGTAAGCTTGCCGTGTGGTTCCGACTCCAAGTCCTCCCGTGGATGTCGTAAATACCAGCTAAACATCAGTGAGACCACTCCAACCCGTCTGGCCAGCGTGGAGAGTGTAGGCCAAGTCCTCTGGCTGCTCCGGCCATGTATGGCTCTGGTAGTACAGAGAGGGTCGTGCTCCTGCAGTGGAGACAAAAAGACTTGATGATTATTTTATTATTATTTTAAGCTGATAACCATAGAACTTTTTTTTACTGTGTTTGCTAACAGTGTAATCTTTGTTGGGTATATACTTACATATTCGATTGTTAAGCCCCGTAAACTGTTCATACAATAATCCTTAATGAAATAATCCGCGACGACAAAAGAAGGGTGTTGTAAGTTCGACTTGTCTGTCTGTGACATCTTAACTCAAGAACAGATGAAGCAACAAATAGTTTTTATATTCTCGCCAAAATCCATTCTTTGATATACCAATGAAAGGTTTCGGCAGGAGAAGGATCTATTGCAAGAAAAAGGAAAGTATTCCGGGTTGCCATAATCATGATTACTGTCCAGCAAACATTTTAAATATTCCAGGACTTAAGACTATATTACCTATTTCAAGTAAAAACAACGTTCCATGCATCATTTTTTTTTTACTTTAAATACACTTTTACTATTAAGGCAAAACATTAAGTGACCCGTTACGTCATTTTTACTTAATTGATTCACGGCAAAGTAAATTGAATAATTGGTTAAAAATAAGTCGAGAAATCTGGTAGAATGGACTTGAGATATTGTCCAATAAGACATTATAACTTAAAGGTATTATTTTTGGTATTTATGTCCTAATTATTTTTTGGCCTACGACTTAAAGGTTGCGAACATAAATGTCTATTTTGCTACCAATTCAGGAGTTAGTTTAACCTCCTGCAGATACTGTAATACGACCCTGTAGAACATTTTATTTTTAGAACATTTTAAATACCAATAGGTTATCTGCGGTTAACTTCTAAGTCAATATTACGCGGAAATACGACCAGTAAGTCACAGTTGGCAGTAGCGACTTATAAGTTAATTTGCTTTGGTCATTTGTGAGTAGTTAATTGGGACGTACTCATATTTAAACGCCTATACTTATGTTTTGCAGATTGTTAGCACTAGTGACGGTTAGCAATTATTAGTATGGCATTAAACGTGTAGGGTTATTCCACAATGATTTAGGGCATTTGAAAAGTGAACTTTACATAAGTTTAAAAAAAAGTTCCGGCCATAAGGCGACCACAATTTCAATTGTTAGTATCACTAACGGCGATCATTTGTTAGTCTGGCACAGGTTTCATCTGTGGGGTTATTCCAAAACTATTTATTTCAATTTAAACATTTGTTTCTCTCATATTTTTTTAAGTGCCGGCCAGATTCCGGCCATGCAGCAGATTGTGTAAGAGCGAAAACGAAAAAGAATGTTCCACTCTATCACAAATGAGATGGTATATAGACTTGCAGAAATGTAACCTGAATAAGTAAATGTATACCAAAAAATACACGCACGTGCTTTTTTTCCCCATTTAGGAAAATTCGATGTCGATTCGAGGTATTTTTTTAGGTGACCAAACACATTGTGACCTAAAATAGGTAATTTTATAATAATTTCGACCAAAAATGTTTGCTGGGTGACTATTGTAGGCAGGTGTGGTTTCCAGCTGCCGAGTTGTTTTCGGCAGAGTAGAAGAGGATCACAAGCATTTCCATGGATATCGTAGAAGGCGACTTAGGAAATACAATCTAAACAAAGCTTATGAAAATCATGAGATCTCTCCAACCCGTCTGGCCAGCGTGGAAAGTGTAGGCCCATTCCTTTGGCTGCTCTGGCCTAGTATGGCTCTAGTAGTACAGGGAGGGTCGTACTCCTGCAGTGGGGACTAAAAAAACCTGATGATAATGATGTAGGTAGGTGGTGGCTTGCCGCCCACTAGATAGGTCCTTAAACGAGCCAACAACAGTTGGATTCAGGGGTATCGAGAGGTGAGCTTTTCTCCAAAGCAGTTATGACGATGACCTGCACGTGGGAGCCCTCTTGGATTTCCACCCCAACTTCGAAACAAGTGTCGGGGACGAGGGCTCTGATCTACTCCCTGGAGCACTCGGGTGTGCTTGATTATATGGTGAACTTAGTACTATTATTGATTTCATCATCTTCATCATCCACAGCCTTGATCCTCCCACTGCTGGGAATAGGCCTCTCTCAACGAATTATTTATATTGATTTGTGTGGGTTTAATTAACATATTATTTCAGATATAACTAGTAAGTTAACAATTTTTGTTTTTGCTTTGTGATTAATTTGTATTCGATTGATTATACAACTTTCATTTTTTACTAAAGGAATAATTACAAAATCACGAAAAAATCCGTTACTCCATAAATTACATATCTACTGGATGATTCCCACTAGTACCATTGCGTTTTTGTCCCATGGAACAAGTGCAACTCATATGTCCCACTAGTTCCATTGAACTTAATAATGGGACAAATGCAACTAAAAAGTCTCACACTCACTCAATCAAAAAAATTAAATTAAACATATTAAAATAAATGTTTATGCCTGAATAAATTACTAGGGAACCTATTGATTCCCTAGTAATTTATAAGTTTTATAACTCGTATAAATCATCGGATTTTTTTAAATGTTCACACCTTCCTCATCGAAGTGGTATATTAAAGTCTCCTATAATAAATCAAAGATAGGGTTGAGGTTTTTTTGTGATACTTGCAGAATTGAGTATACCTGACATCGTGGGCAAGATACCTGCAGAAAAAATAAGTAAGATGTTTTTGATACAAAATAATAGAAAGCAAAGTTTTATTGTACCTATAGTATAGTTATTATTTAGTTTTAATTATTATGTTTGTTACATGTGAGTAAATTTCATCTTCTTATAAAAAATAAATGGCTAAGTGCAAGTCAGACTCGCGCACGAAAAGTTCCATTATCTAGTACCAGTATCAATATGATTTTATTATCATTATACTAAAATGATCTAGTATAGCCTTTGGTTCGATTTATTACGGGTGTGTCCCTTCCACGTTGTACGTTACGCGCTTCGTCAACCGTGGACCGCATTTGATGATTATTTTTTTATTTGAAAGCATTGACTACCAAATTTAAAAACTGGTGCAATCCCGGTTCCCATACTGCTCCACTCAGCATCTTTAATACGTACTCCAGCAGTACGAACTCTCTCCTCACCCTAAGCTCATTATACCCAACCATACCCAGCACGAATGTGGTTATATTTACGGGTATGTCCCTTCCACGTTGTATACATACAAAAAAAACATACAGTCGAATCACAGAGTAATAATATACTACGTGTCGAATTGATAACCTCCTCCTTCTTTAAAGTCGGTTAAAAATATCTTTCGTGTTATACTCATTGATGTTATAAACGAAATACACGAACGGTTCTGTATAATTTTCGTGTCCTCTGAGTGAATTTGCAATGGTCGCCTTGTTTTTAGGGTTCCGTACCCAAAGGTTAAGGGACCCTATTACTAAGACTTCGCTGTCTGTCCGTCCGTCTGTCCATCTGTATAATATGTCACCGGGCCTAGCATGGTTAGGGCGGCAATCGCAGATAATGATTTTAACCTACATTTTTCCCGCATCGCGCGCGATAGTTACCGTTGCAAGCATGGTCACGTTCGAGTGGTTTAAATTTTGCTATCGACCTGTCACTTTATCGTAGGCTGCCGACGTTATCTACAGCCTCTATAAGTTTGTCTTCTGTTCGAGCATGGTTACAAGATGGCGGTCGTGTTTTGTGGATAAATTAGCAACTTTGACAGTTTGATGGTGTAAATCTATCGGCGATTTCGAAGACCCAGTTAAGTATTATATAAAATTTGTAAGTCAACCATTGTTGCTGAATTAGGTAATTTGCTCCCATTGAGGCTACCTTTGAGTTACTTTTGCTCAAAGTAAGTATTTATTGCCTAGTTACCTACCTACTGAATTTAATTTGCTTCATAAATTATGAGTGTTGTTCTGCTAACATATTGGCTCGAACTTCGTCCCACTGCTTCAACATTTTTTGGGCACCCAAGGAACCCGTAAATTCGCCATTGGCTAACGCCTGATGGACCGACATGTAGTCCACCAGTTTTATTTGTGTATTATTACATCTTAATCTGAAACGTAAAACTTTGTATTTATTACATATCCTTTGATGGACGAAAACATTACACGTTTACAAACAAACGTTAACACACAATACTTACTTCTTTTTCGACAACATTTTTACTTATTTGTTATTTTATAGCTTAATTCACTACTTAGGTATTTCACAAACTTGAAAAGTTTTTGAAGTAATTTAAAGAGAAACGTCCACAAATTACACAGATAAGTCCTAACGCAAACGTCGAAAACCATAGAGTAACTGATGAAAATGTCAAAAATCGAACGAATGTATCGAATGATTTTCGGCAACACTATTTACCGATTCAGTGTTGTCATATAAAAATTTAAAAGAAAGTTGTGTTTTTGTTTTAAATGGCAATGCCATTTTATCCTGTGGATAAGAGCGTGGTAAAATTTATCTGACGTAGAAAATATACAGCGCTGTCAAACCATTCTCGCAAGTTAGATAGAAATAACTATAACTTAAAATTTAACGCTACCGCGTCGCCTCGCTGCCGCTCTAACCATACTAGCCCCGCAGGCTTGCCGCGATAGCTAGACAGTTGTAATTTTCACAAATTATGTATTTCTGTTGCTGCTATAACAACAAATACTAAAAACAAAATAAAATTAATGTTTAAGGGGAGCTGCCATACAACAATCACGATTTTTTATAGATAATGGTATGTAACATGTAACCCTTAGTGCGTGAATCCGATTCGCACTTGGCCGGTTATTATTTTACCTTACTATATGTTCTTTCATATAAGATTTATAAATAATTGTAACTGTAAAAATTATGGAATGTATGTAATTTAAAGTATCTTATGTATTAATTAAATGTCAGCATCATCACATATTTTTTTAATATCTTACAAGCAATGATATATTATACATCTTGTTTATATCCTCCTTATATCCTCTTGTTTATATAATATATCATTGCTTACAAGACTAATTTATATATCTAATGGTATAATAACGTGGTGTAATGAATAGTGCTTAAAAGGTATTTAAAAAATATAACTTCTAACAAAATATATGTAACTATTTTAAGGGTATATGTACAAATTTTATAAAAAAGTGGGTACCTATTCACATATTTCATACATTTCTTCCCGATTTTGGAAATATTTTCAAAATTGGAAATGTAATGATATTTCCTAGGGTTAGTTTAGGTTAAAATCTAAATGACATTATTTTCCTAGGGTTAGGAATGCAAAAACTGATTTCTTACTTCCGGTAACATGCCTATATAGTAACATATAGTGAAAAGGTATAAAATGTTGATTTTTTTAATGGCTTGTAGTAAAGTTTTTATGTTTAAACAAGTTGAAAGCTTACTCTAAAAGTGGAAGACAGCTTGAAGTAATTCCTATGGGAACTTCACACATTGCAGGACACTTAATTATTTTTTATTACGCTGCTGTGGACGTAATTCAATTGTTATTTCTATTGTGTCTGGCCGAGTGTCCTGCAATGTGTTAAATTATTTTTTGGTTGACTACTGCTGTGGGCTGTGGATTTACGGTTCTTCGGATTACTTATGCTTATATTATTAGGTACTCCCATGCTGGTCTGGGAGAAATAAAAAAACTTAGAATGTACCAGCTGCTTCTCTTCCCACGCAGATCGTAAAAGCCGATCAAGGGAATGGGCAAAAATGCAAATCATGTTAACAGGCGATGCGGCTAGCAACCCATTACTGTATTGATTGCTTTTCCATCTTCTCGCCCACCATGACGCTAAGAGTGGCTTTTGGGTCTTGCGGCCCTGGGCTCTGCATAGAACCGCAAAACCCAAAATGCTCTGTCTGCCCCATTAGGGATAAAGACGTGATTGTATGGATGGATATTATTAGGTACATAAGACTAACAATAGGTACTTAAATTCCTATTGACCTAATTTCTTTTTAATTCGTATTTTTTCAGAACTTTCTATTTTTGGTTGGATTAAGCAAATTTTTAACTTTGGAACAACGACCGGAAAACAAGAGGTCAAGAAAGAGATCAAGAAAGAGGTCAAGGAAACAATTAAAGACGAGATAAAAGAAATAGGTATGTTTAAACTCCCATGCTGGTCTGGGAGAAATAAAAAAACTTAGAATGTACCAGCTGCTTCTCTTCCCACGCAGATCGTAAAAGCCGATCGAGGGAATGGGCAAAAATGCAAATCATGTTAACAGGCGATGCGGCTAGCAACCCATCACTGTATTGATTGCTTTTCCATCTTCTCGCCCACCATGACGCTAAAAGTGGCTTTTGGGTCTTGCGGCCCTGGGCTCTGCATAGAACCGCAAGACCCAAAATGCTCTGTCTGCCCCATTAGGGATAAAGACGTGATAGTATGTATGTATGTATGTATGTATGTATGTTAAACTCGTATTAAATACGTTACGCTCAAAGACTAAAACTCTCATTGAATAAAGATTATTATTATAACTTTACCGCTGAATAAAAATTTTACTATTTCTATTACATTGAACGAAAAAATAGACCACAACGCATTGTGGCAATCACAAAACAACCATCGTTAAAAAAATAAAATAAATAAATAAATATTAATAAATATATAGGGACAAATTACACTAATCGTTAAAAATATCATCGTATATCGTTTTATACTTAGATTAGTTGATATTTTATAATCGGATAGGTATTTGGCTTTTTATTTAGAAGTAATAATTTAACTAAAGTAGGTATCAAACATCCAACACATACTAATTAGCTGTTTTCACCATTACAGTACGCGAAATAGGTAAGACAAATATCTATTTTAGTACCTTAAAACCAACAAAGAGCCGATGACAAAACGAGAGGTATAGTAAAGAAAGGTAGTTTTATCGACGCAGGTGTTCGTGAATTGGAAAAGCAAAGTCCTATAAAAACCAGGGGGTTACTCCAAAAACGGAACGCAAGACGGACGTTACTGCGTATCTGCGTTATAGCGTCAAGAAACATTGAACACTAAAGTATAAAGATAAAGTCTAATTTGGTTTGACATAGAAAGAGGAAGTCACTATCGTACGACTAACGTATAAAATTTATGGAGTGACCCCTCAGGCGCTTTGGTTCCAATCTAGTGAAGTGGAGTTTGACTACTTTAGCAGGCCTGTCTCACTCCGCGGTAGGTATTAAAAATGCAAGTACGTACGGCGGCCTCGCCGGCTTGGCTAATCAGTGCGGCAGAAAAGGTAAGCGTTACGCGATAGAAAGAGACGGAAAGAGATGGAACGTCTAAGTGAATAGAACTGAAGGTTATTAGCGATCTGCGACCTGAATTGAACCTAATTGTAGCGTCGCGAGAGTCGCTATTCCTTTAATTGATTTTTCGGAGTGAATCTTCTGTACTTGTACTGTTATGTATTCTGTGACTTATGTGATATGTGAGCTGTACTGCATTTTATTTCTGTACTTTGTTCTCTATTTATACCTGTATTATCTCATACTGCATACAAAATATTGTTCTTAAGGCTTCTTATATTTAAACTAACTGCCCCAGCGAACTTTGTTCAGCCCGTTCCCATTCCCGGTCCCGTTCCCGTCCACGTTTCCCATAAAAAAAGTCCGTGGAACTTAAGGAATATCCTTAAAAATATCAGCCAAATCGGTTCAGCCGTTCTTGAGTTTTGCGCTTAAGAATATTTTATTTATATACTAGCCGAAGCCCGCGACTTCGTTCGCGTGGACTTTATGTCTCTGGAAAATGCTCATCAGGCGGAACAACTTTTACTAAGGCGACTTTTTTATATATCTTATAGTTTAGCTGGACCATTATGGTTCTGCATCAGGCGTTCTATTTTCCAAAATCATTTATACCCTATATGTTGCCCAGGCTTAATAGCTTTATAACAAAAAAAGTTTCATTCGAATCCGTCCAGTATTTCCGGAGATTAGCGTGTACAAACAGACAAACAGACAAACAGACAAACAGACAGACATTTTTTTTAAATTCTTACTCTATTACTATGTCTCCATCGCCCCGAATATTTTTTTTGGAAATATATTTAATGTACAGACACACTTTTTTTACTGTTTTATTATATGTATAGATTTAGAAGAATTGTTAAAGGGGTTTATAGGAAAAGGGGTAAGGAATAAGCCTGTGTCTGTCAGTTTTAGATAGTTCTTAGTTATAGTTGTGTGTGTGGGGATTACTTAAAACTTTATTTCTGGTATTAAGTTAATTAGTATTTTTGGTTAAAAAATGAATAACATATTATCATGTACTTAGTTAATTAATTTAGTTATTTGCCAGACTATAATAAGAATATGCGCAACTTGTGGCTCACTGAAATAATTTTAATTAAATTACAGTGGACGAAATAGTAGGTAAGTTCGTAAGGATTGCCAAACACCTACCTACCTACATAAAACTACCAAACCAGCCTAAACGTAAACGCGTAGGTACATACCTACATCCCAGCTAGCACAAACGCTATGTATTATATTTGTCTTATGATATCATAGTCCTTTATAGGTTATATAATATGCAAACGCAATTCATAAATTATACAATCAAATACAGGCATTTTATACAATTTGTCAAATTCGCTTATCTTATGCTTAATAAAATTGCTGCGAAAACGGTTAACCTGCGTTTTTAAGTTCCTGCATGTATCCGCCACCACCATCACGTCTTTTTGTCTCCACTGCAGGAGCACGACCCTCTCTGTACTACCAGAGCCATACTTGGCCAGAGCAGCCAGAGGACTTGGCCTACACTACACTCTCCTCGCTGCTGGTCAGACGGGTTGGAGATAAGCTTTGTTTAGCTTGTATTTCCTAAGTCACCTTCTACGACATCCACTGGAGGACTTGGAGTGACCCTATTTTACTCTGCCGGAAACCACACGCCATCTTGTATGTATGTTTATTTTTAATTATAGCAAATTTAAAAAAAAAATGTAGATATAAGTTTTGTCTTTTAATGTTTCAATAACATTTCAAAAAATCATTGAGATAAGATAACATTTAGGAGGGAAAAACGTTTTCTCTTTTTGTATGGATGAGTGCACGTAGTAATAGTATCATGAAAGTTTCCGGAATGAGATGTGCAGTCTCTCGGCACCTTGCCCTTCGGGTAGGCCTGACCAAGGTTTATATATATATTTTTTAGAAAAACCTGAAGAGGAATCTGAGGAGGACAAGGAGGAGGAGAACGAGGAGGACAAGGACGAGAACGAGGAGGACAAGGACGAGAACGTGGAGGAGGAGGAGGAGGAAGAAGAGGAGGACAAGGAAAGAAATAAGAAGAAGGAGGAAGGAACAAGTACGAGCACCGAAAGTGACGAAGAAGAGTCAGAGGACGCAGAAAAAACTGAAAGTGCAGAGAAAACGGAAAAAGAACCAAAATGTTAGTAACTTTTAATAACATTACTAGACGAGCATAGTTTTTTATGAGAACTATATAGTCTCACATTAATAGTCATTTAGTCTTATCCTGCTTCCTACTATAATATTATAAATGCGAAAGTGACTTCGTATATTTGTTTGTTTGTTACCTCTTCACGCTGAAACTCCTGAACCGATTTGGATGAAATTTAGTATGGATATAGTTTAAGACTCGGGGAAGGACATAGAATAATTTTTATCCCGAAAGTCCCACTGGGAGCCCACGGGCACAGCTAGTATTAATATATATAGTCTTGGCTATCATAAAGATTGCTAAAACTGTGAACTCACGCGCGGCTCTCTCTCAACCTTCTTTGGCGACACTTTAACCAGAAATTAAATTCCGATACAAAAATACATATCCCACCAAAAACGTAAATGTGAAAACGGAAGGCAAGTTCAAAATTCAACAAAAGAATTGAGATCTAAATGGTCGCCAAGTGTAGAGAATCCTAAAATTATTTTATAAAATAGTCAAATAGTCTACCAAGTAGTAGTATCAAATAGTTTAGAAGTAGGTTATCTGTTTCATCATGGATAAGTGATCCACGATATTTTTCAGGTTTTTTAAACGTTATTATATCAATAACTGATTGAGCTAGGTACATTATTGACATTTTGGATTCAAGATGAGCTAGACTTAAATGTTTGAGCGTTTCATGGATATAGGTTATACAGATTTCGAGTTGCGACGTAGTCAGAAGTAGCTCGAAATAGTTCGTGTAAATACACACAGTTACTGCGTGGGCAGTTCCTTTTTTGAACTTGGCTCTGACACGCTACCGCGTGTCTAGATATGTATATCGTCGAAAAAAAAAACTCTTGAAAGGTTCAGTATTTTTTTTTAAGTCATGTATATTAGAAGTGTTATTATCTATATAAATAAATATCATATTATATTTTATAGCAGCAATAAGGGCGAAGAAAAAAGAAAGTAAGTTCTATACGCTTTTCCAATAGACAAGGCAAAGTCAAACAATGATTTTAAGTCTATGTACGTACATATGTATATGGCGTGTTTATGTCTGATCAACAATTTTCACAAATGAGATGTCAATCGATTCGTAATTTTTGTCGAGTGACATAGACTAAAATTTGTGTGCAATAAATGTGTAGTACCTGGGCGACCGAGCTTTGCTCGGTTACATCTCAACAATAAAAAATTATACATAAATTTGAACATAAAAAAAAACAAAAGTTATTGTACCGAGTGGGATTTGATCCCGTAACACTCTTTCTAGCGGTTCGCGTCTTAATTGCGGCCGGCAGAACGAAATTAGCGACCATATTCTGCGTGAAAAGAAAAACGCATGAAAACTCGAAAACACGCGTTTTACCAAGCATAAGACTAATCTAGATAGCTTGTTTACCCTCGAAAACCTCCATATACCAATTTTCTGCGAATTCGTTAGAGCCGTTTCCGAATGGGTTCGAATCCCACTCGGTGACTTACTTTTGTTTTTTTTTTATGTTCAACTTTATATACATTTTTTTATTTTGTATTCTTTTTAGACAAGTTTAAAAAAATGTATTTAGTGTTTGAGATGTCACCGGTCGCCCAGGTACTAAATAAATAAATATACAAGAATTGCTCGTTAAAAGGTATAAGATAATAAATATGATATAAAATTATTGTTTCATTTAATATTTTTTTGCGTTTCAGAACTTTTTTTTCCCATATTATTTTTGCCCTTCATCAAGACAGTAGGATCATTTTTAGGTAAGTAGTTACCTATTTAATTTCTCTACCTACCTAAGGAAAGAAATGAAACCTAATGGGAAGGAAATGGGGCAATTTTGAAAAAGGGAAGGGCGGTGTCACGCTACTGCTTGAGGATAGTAGGATTTTCAAGCTTTCATTTGAAAGTAAGAACACAATTAGATTTAGCCGCATAAGCGGAGCGTTGAGGTAGTGCTCTATTCTCAACAGGACAGGGTCAAGCATTTTTCTGGAAATTCTAAAGTCTCTATCATTATTATTTTATAATTGCAGTAATTCTGTCTATCCAAGAGTCTTATTCATATTTAGAGGTTCTCTTTAATACGAAAACAAGTATGTTTAAAATTATAAGAAAACTCCACTTTTAAGTGTTTACCCCCATAAACTAAGTTAAGAACTATTTGAATCCAGTCAGCTTTTTACAGTTAGAGAAGCTGGTAAGTACATAGTTTTTATTTAATTAGCTTTTGTTTCAAATAATATTACTTAAGTTAGGTACCATAGATGTATCTATACATATAATAAAACAGAAGAAAAATGTGACTGTACATTGAATATATTTCCAAAATATTTGGGGCGCTGGAGACATTAAGAGTAAGAATTTTAAAAAAATGTCTGTCTGTTTGTACATGCAAATCTCCGGAAATACTTGACGGATCGAAATACTCGAATGAAACTTTTTTGTTATGTAGCAGTTAATCTTAAGCAACATATAGGGTATAATTGATTTTAGTAAATGGAACACCTAACGCAGAACCACAATGGTCCAACTTAAGTTTAAGAAATATAACCTCTTTATATTTCATTATTGGCAGACCGCGACGTGGACTGTCACTGACTGTCGCTGCGACAATATTCATGACATCGCTGCCCCTTGGCGACAGTCTATCGATAACTGTAGTCTATCGATAGTGGACTATCGAGCTACAACACTAGACCTTGCAGTTTGCATTGAATTTATAGCGAATTCATGTTAAGGTCTATATTAATTTCGTGATTCTGTGTTTTTATTCTGCCTCATATAAATATATGTCACAGTTGGATTGCATAATCCGTTGTTTGACAAAACATCTAGCTGTTTAGCATTACAGATCGGTTTTGTAAAACGGCTGAAATTGCGTTTAACAAAACAGCTAACGTATCACATGTAGGATTACCATTATTAAATAAAACTGTGTTACCAAAAAAAAAATATATATATGAGGGGACAATAGTTGTTCTTTATTATTTTTTACTACACGTGGCATAGATATAAAATCTCAATTTAACTTCTTACGATGTAATCTAGTCTCCAACATCATAAAACATAATGAACAATGATAATCAGCTCAATGCAATTGGATATCGAAATTTTGTAAACCTTCATTTAAACCACGTAAATTTTTCATTCAGCTGGATGGTGGGTGTCCAAATAAATACAAATATCTTTATTGTTGATGTTCGATGGCCAAAATAACAAAATGGAAACCAAGCTGAAGGTCTGCTTTATTCTTCTCAACCGTTTGCGGTCCGAAATCACAAACGATATGTCCCCAATGTCTTTCGATGAAAACAGCTTACTCTCGGAATGCGGTAAATAATTTACCTTTTCAGCCATATTTGTTGTTATGGCACTGACAACCACAAGCCACAAGTGGCAGAATTCGGAACTAGAATCTACAATATTACGTTAGCTGTTTTGTTAAACGTAACACATTGGATGATCTACATGAACGATTTTTACCGGTTTTACAAAACCGAGCTGTAATACCAAACACCTAGAGATTTTGCCGAACGCGGATTAAACAATGTAACTGTGACATATATATGGTAATAAACATTATAATAATGCCCGGACAATTCGATAATTAAAAAAGTTTTTATTACACTGCCCTCTCATTTTGGACATATTTCATACTGCGCGGACATTTATTATACTGTCTTATAATCACTTTGTCCATAACAAGTATATTTGTACTTAACTTTGTCCATAACAAGTATAATTAATAAAATTTGTTAACAATAAATAATGTTCACCTAACTTTAATTGAAATCAAATAGAGGTATTTTGTAGACATATATTATAATACGTAAGCCAGTGCTAATCATTGATGTAACGTTCTAGTTAAATTCGCCATTGAAGAAGCAGGTAAGTAAATATCCACGTAAACTTAAAGACGCAACAATTGTATACATTGATGACATATTTTTTTCCTGTTATTTTTTCTCAAAAACCAAACTACTCAACCGATTTTGGTAATTTTTTTATGGGACCAAATGAGAAGTATATCCTTTTAGAAGATTTCTAATCAGTCTTGAAAAGGATTGAATTTTTTTGTTTCTTTTAAAAGAATATTATTTCAAAGTCTTATTGAACTGGTTCAAAAGTTTCACCTATTCAAACCAAAATTGTGAAAAAATATAGTACTGTGTGTATATATTTAGTAAGTATTGTGTAATATTGTGTATTGTTATCCCAATAAACAAAATACAGAGACAGTCGTCAAATTGCTTACAACTCTGTAAAATTGCCACGCCCCTTTATTTGTAGGCCTTTCTGGATCTAGTAATCTTCTAGATTTTAGATTGTGTCAGATGTTTCTGGTACTTACCTTATATAGTTCTTCTGGAGCACTTTCTTCAGTTCAACATAAAAATGCAGTTTCGAGTTTCGCGGGGTGCTTAACTCCCACGTAGCAAATTTCACAGTGAGACGGTATTAATGAATCTAGAATCCAGAGACGCCATCACAGCGGTTCAAAAATAAAAATTGGCTTTGGATTCTGCGACTCAAAACTCCCTGATATCGGGAGTTTTAGCCAAATCGCATTCAGCTGAAAATCGGCGGCCATCTTGGATTAAGGAAAAATTTAAAACAAGCCTCTCAGCTCATGATTTGAATACCTCGGCCTTCTGCAAAGTGTTTATAACCCCTTACATTTTAGAAAAAAATCAGGTGTGTATTTTTTCCCAAATCCCGTACTCCTTCCACATTAGGTTTCCGTAGACTTCCAACTGTTGGATTTTTCAGGTATTCTCTGAAGCACCTTTTGATCGATAATATATCAAAAAAAAAAAAAAACACTCTTTTCACCCAGGTAAAAAGGCTGACCTTACATGTTCTATTTTCCAGTTACAGAAATAGGCAAGAAAATCGGTAAGTAAAACAAAGTATTTTTGCTAAAAAAAATATGTTCTTCCCATTAAATAACAATAATATTATGTACTTGGTTAATTAATTTTATTATTTGACGGACTATTATGGCAAACTTTTAAAGCTTCTTTATTTTAAACTAAGATAGGGATAAAGTATACATGCTCTGACTGACCACATATATTTTATATATAAGAAATAGGTTAGGAATCAGTTTTGAAGTAGGCAGAACCTTTGTGATTAAAGATCGCTACTTTTTATGTTTTTCTTTATTATCTCATTTCTAAGTTCACCTGGTTAGATATTCCTAGTCTAGTTTTAAAACGGGTATTCTTAAGTATCATCATATTATAAGGTCTAAAAAAATATACTGAAACTCTTTCAAGGGTGAATTCAGTCCGTGATTGTGAACAACTTTCCCTAAGGAACATATGTCTAAACTGAAAAATGTTTTTTGGTTTTCTATACAAACTCAGATCAGCTGATCGGTCAATACGGAGGTCAAAAATTACTTTTCTTATTTCGATGCGTGTTCCTTGGGAAAAGTTGTTCAGTATCTAATATGGACTGAATTTACCCTTAAAATAGTTTCAGTATATTAGACCTTACAATACTAGCTTTATAGATCCTGACCGACAAAAATATCTCATCCATTAAAAGATCTGCCTCCGTGGTGTAGTGGTTAGAGCGTTCGGCTCATACCCGGAGGTCGCGGGTTCGATTCCCGGCGTGGGCAACGACTTTGTGTTGTTGTCCTAGTTTGGTTAGGACATTGTAGGCTGATCACCTAATTGTCTGATAAATAAGATGATCCGTGCTTCGGAGGGCACGTTAAGCCGTCGGTCCCGGTCACTGTCTTTGACATTGGTCGTTACCTAAAACCATGTCAGAGGCCTTTAAGGCGGTTTAAAAACTCTGACACTAGTGTTAGTCACTAACACACACGATAAGAAGAAGAAGAAAAGAATGATGAACTCGTATGCGTGTGGGTTTAAATATATTTGTTAGACAGTAACCCGTCGAGTATCGTTGACCGGAGTCGTTGGTAGATGTGTATCTGTAACCAATATAATTATTAAGTATGAACACGAGCCAAAACTGTCTTAAGTTCGTACACTACGCCTTTTTTAATGAATCTCTAATCAAGGATACTAGAGTTATCATTCAACAAACATACATACCTACTTGCAAATAAATATTAAAATCTAACTATTACAATATTTATTAGAGAAATATATAAATTTAGATGGACTAAAGTTTTCGTGACTGTTCTGTGTTTCAGTTTCACTGGGCAATGTCAAGGACACTAAAGCGTCAGGGCGAGGAAATCCTACCATTCAATACACTTTCGACTCGAAAAGTTATGGTATGTATTTATATTACGTTCAACGTTGTCGACACACATTCATAATCATCAGGTCTTTTAGGCTCCATTGCAGGAGCACGACACGACCCTCTGTACTGCCAGAACCATACTTGGTCAGAGCAGTCAGAGCAGTCAGAGGACTTGGCCTACACTCTCCTCGCTGGCTAGACGGTGTGCAGAGGTCTCATTGATTATTATTTAAGATAATTTTGTTTTGCTGTGCCCTAACAGGGTTTTTAAAGTATTGCGTTACATCATTACTAAATTAATGCACAAGAGGAATAACGCGAAGCATACCTTTACTAACGTTTTGTTCTGAGACCACGTTCGGTGCTACCCGGAACGAAACGTCAGCCAAAAAAAAAAAAAAACAAAACTAAAAACCGACTTCATCCCCAAAATACACAACCGAATTTGATAAAATTTCCAAGGAATCACTTTGTACGTATTTATATTTTCAAACAAAAAAGAATTCTTCAAATCGGTCCAATCGTCTTTGAATATAATCGGTGAACATAACAATCGGCGACTGATTGATAACTTTCCACCTTTTTTGGAAGTTGGTTAAAAAGGAAGGTATGTTTCGCGTCCATTTCCGTATGTATTACTATAGCTGCAACAAATAAAAAAATCTCTAGACGACGACCCTTGATTGAATGCTAGAAATTAATTCTCTATTTTCTTTATTTCTTTATTAATCGCTTACATGCACTCATACAGAAGATGGTTAGTAGGTAAGTACATGAACCCTGGCAGGGTGTTGCGAACTTATAGGAACTTAGAGTTTATATAATTTGCATCGTATTATATTAAGGTATGTAAATAAAAAAGAATTAATATACATAAATTAAACATTAAAGTAAATTGATTTCAATAGTTAGAATAGAAAATATAAATAAGATTTAGAAATTGATTTATAATTTTTTTCTACGACAAAATAGGTTTTTAAAGAATTATGAATATTATAATTATTGCAAGTTTTTTATGATTTTCTTCCGAGACTTGGCTTGCTGATTGACAAATATCTACAGACGGCATCATAGAGCAGCGGCTGCGGTCTGCCATGAACAAGATAGAGCAGGCCTCGTGCGTCCGCTTCGAGGGGCTGACGTCGGAGTCCGAACGGACCCACTCCATGACCCTGCTTCGCGTCACCAACCCTTACAACTCGCGGGAATGCAGCCACGATCCGGCTACTAACGAGGAAGAAAATACCGTTGTAAGCAGTTTTTCTTTTTGCGTTTTTCGTGAGAATATAGACTGTTTCTATTTTTGAAAATTGTAAAATCAGGAATATGAGGAGATAAATAAAGATTTATTATTATTATTATGTACCTATGTCCTGCTGTGGACGTTATATATATATATATTAGAGGAGTTCGGTGGCCGGCGGGAGTGCGCATTGCTAGAGCTTTTGCAAGTAAAGCGACGCCGGGCGTGGCCACAAGTAGAAAAAAAAATCTCGAACTCCCCCGTGCTTCGAAAGGCACGTATAAGTCGTTGGTCCCGGCTGTCATCATTGTATGGCAGTCGTCTAAAAAATCTGACTCCAGTGTTGGCCACTTACACACACGAAAAACAAACGTCATCGTTACAAACGTGGACGTTATGCGGCTGAAATGATGATATGGCAATGAACGTTTTCGTATTAGTAGTTCGATAACGACATGTTATCGTGGAACTGGTATAGTTTCATACATTTTCCATAGAACGCTTTCACACTGTGTCATGACTTTCATGACTCATGATTTTCATGGCGGTGTCTGCCTGATATTGGCGGACAACAGTTAGCGCCGTTTTTTACCTATTTCTCACTTTTCCCATGTACGCGCTCAAGTCTTCACGCCATTTCATTCGAGGTCTGCCGATTCATAAAAAATCTGCATAAAATTAACTAAAGTTTATTTACAGTTGATATAATTAAATTATTAACTCGATAAGTGATTGTTTCGTTAGCAACTGGTGCTCGGGCTGGACTGCCTGTTCGAGCGCGACATCCTGCACAGCCTGCTGCACGCGGTCGGGCTCCACGACGAGGTGGCGCACCCGCAGCGGGACAAGTTTGTGCGCGTCATGTGGAACAACATTCAGCCCAGTAAGCACTTAACAATCCTACACTGTCTCGCGCATCATGTGAACCAACATTCAGCCCAGTGAGCACTTAACATACCTACACTGTCTCGCGCATCATGTGGAGCAACATTCAGCCCAGTAAGCACTTAACAATCCTACACTGTCTCGCGCATCATGTGGAACAAAATTCAGCCCAGTAAGCACTTAACATACCTACACTGTCTCGCGCGTCATGTGGAACAACATTCAGCCCAGTAAGCACTTAACATACCTACACTGTCTCGCGCATCATGTGGAACAACATTCAGCCCAGTAAGCACTTAACATACCTACACTGTCTCGCGCATCATGTGGAGCAACATTCAGCCCAGTAAGCACTTAACATACCTACACTGTCTCGCGCATCATGTGGAACAACATTCAGCCCAGTAAGCACTTAACATACCTACACTGTCTCGCGCATCATGTGGAACAACATTCAGCCCAGTAAGCACTTAACATACCTACACTGTCTCGCGCATCATGTGAACCAACATTCAGCCCAGTGAGCACTTAACAATCCTGCACTGTCTCGCGCATCATGTGAACCAACATTCAGCCCAGTGAGCACTTAACAATCCTACACTGTCTCGCGCATCATGTGGAACAACATTCAGCCCAGTAAGCACTTAACATACCTACACTGTCTCGCGCATCATGTGGAACAACATTCAGCCCAGTAAGCACTTAACATACCTACACTGTCTCGCGCATCATGTGGAACAACATTCAGCCCAGTAAGCACTTAACAATCCTACACTGTCTCGCGCATCATGTGGAACAACATTCAGCCCAGTAAGCACTTAACATACCTACACGGTCTCGTGCGTCATGTGGAACAACATTCAGCCCAGTAAGCACTTACAATACCTACACTGTCTCGCGCGTCATGTGGAACAACATTCAGCCCAGTAAGCACTTAACATACCTACACTGTCTCGTGCGTCATGTGGAACAACATTCAGCCCAGTAAGCACTTAACATACCTACACTGTCTCGCGCATCATGTGGAACAACATTCAGCCCAGTAAGCACTTAACATACCTACACTGTCTCGCGCATCATGTGGAACAACATTCAGCCCAGTAAGCACTTAACATACCTACACTGTCTCGCGCATCATGTGGAAAAACATTCAGCCCAGTAAGCACTTAACATACCTACACGGTCTCGTGCGTCATGTGGAACAACATTCAGCCCAGTAAGCACTTAACATACCTACACTGTCTCGTGCGTCATGTGGAACAACATTCAGCCCAGTAAGCACTTAACATACCTACACTGTCTCGCGCGTCATGTGGAACAACATTCAGCCCAGTAAGCACTTAACATACCTACACTGTCTCGTGCGTCATGTGGAACAACATTCAGCCCAGTAAGCACTTAACATACCTACACTGTCTCGCGCGTCATGTGGAACAACATTCAGCCCAGTAAGCACTTAACATACCTACACTGTCTCGTGCGTCATGTGGAACAACATTCAGCCCAGTAAGCACTTAACATACCTACACTGTCTCGCGCGTCATGTGGAACAACATTCAGCCCAGTAAGCACTTAACATACCTACACTGTCTCGCGCATCATGTGGAGCAACATTCAGCCCAGTAAGCACTTAACATACCTACACTGTCTCGTGCGTCATGTGGAACAACATTCAGCCCAGTAAGCACTTAACATACCTACACTGTCTCGCGCGTCATGTGTAACAACATTCAGCCCAGTAAGCACAGCCTTTAGGCCCAACGCAGACAGATTATCCGTGACGCACTTTTTAGTCTACGAAAATATAACCCGCGCCGGACTTTTTGCACGTCGTGTACGTTACTGCATAATAATATAATGATTACATGGGTTCTATTTTCACAGACTAAAAAGTGGGTCACAGATAGTCTGTCGTCTGCGTTGGGCCTTAACTGCGAACGTCGGATTTATCCGACTAACATTGTCGGGCCCATGCAGCGAACGTCGGATATTTCCGAAAAAAAAAATGCTTGTTTGGACATAACTTACGTATCCATATCTGTTTTTGGTTGTAGGTATTTATTTTAGAATGACCATACAAGATATAGCATAGTGCAATCTATACATATGATAAAATAGTAAAAAATGTGTCTGTACATTGAATATATTTCCAAAAAATATTTGGGACCATGGAGTTATAATAATAGTTAGATTTAAAAAAATATGTATGTCTGTTTGCCTGTCTGTTTGTCTGTTTTTCCGTTTGTCTGTTTGTACACGCTAATCTCTTAAAATACTGGACGGATTCGAATGAAACTTTTTTTGTTATATAGCAACATATAGGGTATAACTGATTTTAAAAATGAAACACCTAATGCGGAACCATAATCTTATAGTTAAAAATGACGCCTTCGCAAAAGTTGTTCTGCCCGATGACCATATTCATAAAGCCTACGCGATATAAAGTATAAAGAAAGCATTTGGGAGAAATTGTGCAATATGCTCTGCTGCTCTCTGTTGCTCGATTTTTGATAACCAAAATATGGTAATTTCAATTCATCATCATTTTCTTTAGGTATTTTTGGTCTCCATTGCAGAAGCACGGCCCTCTCTGCGCTACTTGAACCATATTTGGCCAGAGCCTTGACTTAGCCTACACTCTCCACGCTGGCCAAACGGGTTCGAGAGGTCTCATTGCGATGTTTGCGAGCTTTGTTTAGCTTTTCCTAAGTCGCCTTTTACGACACCCACAAATAAGATGAGTATAAATACATACATACATACTATCACGTCTTTATCCCTAATGGGGCAGACAGAGCATTTATAATATAAATATGTATGTAATTTCAATTGCAAATAATGAATGTTCCAGAATACCGCAAACTCTTCCGCATACAAGTCAACGAGCACTTCGCCGCGAACCCCGTCGAATACGACCCCCTGAGCATCATGCACTTCCACGACCGGGCGTTCAGCAGCAATGGACGCGCAACTATTGTTCCTGTGGTAAAGTATTATTTAGGGTCGTCTTTGTGGTGGTGTCTTCAAATCTGAATGTATCTGGGCATAAGTGCCGTTTTTGAAACGCGGTTGAATGGTTCGTTAAGTGACTCCGCGTTTGAAATATTGCATCACTGTTCCTTTGTCCTCGAATTTTAATAAAGCCTTTTATAATTTAAATTACCGTTATAAGATTATTTTTGGAAATACTTTTATAAAATTAAAGGTTTTCAGATTTTTTCGCAGTTTAGTTCTATGTTATCTTTACGTGATATTAATCACCGAATAGTTTTTATCTTTATTCGTAGAAGTAAAAGTCGTAAAGCGCATTCCGGTTTCCAAAGCAGCCTTGAAAAGCAGCACATGTAACCGAAAACACGCTAAGATGAGAAGAAGTTCTGTATTTTTATTTTGCCACTCATATAAGGACAATATTTTTGGCGACGCAAATTCCATTTATTGGGCATGGCTCGCTATATGTATCCTACTTATGAGACTTTCAATTTCAGATGCCTGGCCTAAAGATCTACCCATCCAATGATCTGTCAACTCTGGACAGGATGAAGCTCCGGATCCTATTCGGTCAATCATGCAATCGGAGGCGATTGACCGATTTGATGGACTCTTGTAAATTGGCTATGAAGGATGACCAGCCAGGACCAGACGATGATAATTATGACCACTTAGATGAGGAGCAGCATGATAGAGAAACAGATGACGAAAACAATAAAGGAGAGGGTGACGAAAACAATTCAAATATTCAGGGTATAAGCACATCAGAGGAACAATAGAACATCTCTGGTGTCGGCGATGGCGAAACTGACTGATAGTTGAAAAGCAGTGTTAGAGTGTTAAATAAAATAATAATTATCTTATAAAACTCTATTAACCGAGTTTTATTTTATTCATTATTACATCTTTATGAATGAGGTAGTTAGAGCCTATGTTAGTAAGATATTAAGCCCATTCTTGCCGCAAAGATGGAAAAAGGAAATATTATTTCCGCGAAATCTTTGCGGTTATGTTCGACTAGTACGAATATGCTGTTTGATTTTGTGTTGTAATTATGTAAGAATATTTAATTAAAAATTTAATAGAATTACATACGGGACTTAATAAAATAATGGAGGATAATAAGATAAATAATTCTACGTCGTAAGTTCGAGTTTACTGGCCAAAAGCAAAAGATTTTGTGTTTCAAAATGAACGTTGCAAGTTTGTTAAAATGATTATTTGTTAATTTAATTGAAAGTAAAACATATAGTAGGAATTTAATAGTCAATATTTATTTCAGTTTAGCTTCTTTCTCAGTAAACACTGCTGGAAGTACAAAAGATTCAGCTTCTGTACGTCTATCGAACTAAGCCCTTGCCAGTGACCCATTGCCCAGCCATCATTCTGAAACAAATTAATAGTTCTTAAAATAAGTCTATATTTTTTCTTATATAACTATGCAATCATGTCCATTTAAATAGGTTAACAACTAGTAGATATAAAATAATGACTACCGATTGTGCACAGTAAAAAAAAAACGGGTTGCACTCTGGGAGTGCCGGCAGAAGTGAAAACTTAAATATTAACGTTGTGCATTTTTGATATTTTGGAATGATTAGGGAATAATTTTGCACGAATTGCTTTAATTATCAGTATAAAATATTTCAAATCTTTTCTGAACCACAGTCTTTCACAAATGTCACAAGCATGACCAAATTCATTTTCAACAAAATCATTTTCAAATACACAGCAGTATGGCCACTACACAGACGGTCGAGTCATCAGCTGTCACCATCCATGGATGCGCGTAGCACGCTGTAACATAAACACACACGAACATTCGCGCAAGCGCCCTGCGCCGTCTTACGAATTTTCGATCAGGCCACGTGTCCTGACGCGAGTTTAAAAATGTTTACGCATTCCAAAAAAAGTGCACAACGCCGCTAAAGAAGTTTTTACTTCAAAAAAATCTAGGTTTATTAGTGTTGTTGTAATTCAGTTCCGCAATATGCCGAGGCCAACAAACTTGTCAACCTTTCATAATCATCATCAATATCAGGTCTTTTTAGTCTCCACTGTAGAAGCACAACCCTTTCTGTACTATTAGAGCCATACTTTGCCAAAGAATCCAAAGAATTTGAGCTACACTCCAGGCTGGCTAGACGAGTCGAAGAGGTCTCATTGATATGTATAGAATATAGGCTGTGGTATAGGTAAGCTTTGTTTAGCTTGTATTACCTAAGTCGCCTTCTACGACATCCACTGGAATACTTGAAGTGGTCCTATTCTTCTCTGTCGGAAACCACACGGTGACCTTTATAGTGAATGCAAGGATTAACTAGTAAAAAATAATAGAATGAACTCACCCAAACTGGATACATAATATTAGCGACGCCATCTTTAATTTGCAACCACGGGTAATGCATAACGCTGAGGTAGTCGTATGGAAAACCGACCGACGCTGCAGGCGGGAGTTTCTTTTCCAGCTCTTTCTTAATGTCTGTGAACAAATGAGCGAATGGTCAAAACCAAAATGAATTATTCAATTCTGAAGCAATTTCAGTGTGGGAAAAATCAGTTTATTTCCAGAAGTTCCATGTAGCTAGTTTTACATGGAAGAACAACTCATGAGGAGGACTTAAATGAAATCGTATTATAAAAAACAGATAACCTTATTACTTGGTTTAAAAATGCTTATACCCATTATCCTAAAAAAATGCCAATATTTTTCATAGTATTTTGAAAAACACGTATTATGTATTATACCTGGTGTAAGATTTTCCCAGACGATTTTGAGGTACTGGTCCCGGTCGTGCATGTTGTGCTGGTGGTCCATGCCCAGCACGTGCACGAACAGGTGCAGCAGGTCGTTCACGGAGTTGAAGCAGTCGGCGTTGATCTTTATTTCCTGGAATAAACAGAAAGTTATTTGTGTAGATAAAGCGGAAGAGTACCCGTAACCGAACGACATGTACGAAGAGATTGATGAGTTTAGATGAAGCAAAAGAGGTTTGTCAGGATCGTAGCAAGTGGAGGTCGATAGTCTCTGGCTACCCCATGTATGTAAGCGTAGGAGATTTACCAGGATCGTAATAAGTGGAGGTCCATATAATCTCTGTTTACCCATGGAACAGAGGCGTGATACCAAATTATCAGTTACTAATATGTATGGAATATACAATGAGATTAAATTATGTTAATATATGGTTCTCGTCCGAACTTAAAATTTTGGGTTATTTCTAATTCTAACCACCGGCTATCTCATTATCTTGATAGTGTCGTGTGCGATGTGTAAAAATATTCTTGTCGTATTTTCTTGCCTGATGACTATGTAGATGCTCCATGCACTATTTGGTAGTGTCCTATAGGGACAGGTTATGAATCGTAACATTATGATTAGGTTAGGAAGGTACTTTGAATTGGTCATTTTGAAAATCTTTTGGAATGATCCTCTATCCGACAATGGATGTCATACCGATGAAATAATGATGACGATGACCTACTTGGTTGCCATCTTTTTTCCCAGGTGCAGGACACTTGCATCCAGGTTCAGCGGACCTCGTCAGTATCAGTATGCTGTCAGCATGGCGGCGCAAGGACTTCCTCTTGTGTCTTCTGACGTGGCCTGCTTTTCTTAAGCTTTTGTTTGCGTTGCGCAACGCTGAGTTATGGAATGAGGTACATTATAATGAAGAAAAAGTAATGGCCTACAAATAATATTGAAATTTAACAATTTAACTTTTCTTAAAATTTAAATAATATAAAAAACAAAAAAGCTTTATCAGCCATTATTATTAACATGCGATAAACGGGTTACTCACGTAGAAAGTCACCTACTGGCTGACATATTCTGTTCAGAGCTCATCCGAAGGCCTTCCTCAGGGCGAGTATAATTCAAGTCTGAGTCAAGAGTATAAGACAAATTTAAGAATTCGTCCCGACACACTCTTATCACAATTGTAGCTGACTTTATACGTGAGTAACCCATATAACGCATATTCATATAAATATCAGCGTCTTACGTAGTTTCTTAATCAAAATAAGCTTCTACAGCATTAGTTAATTCAAGAAAATATACGAATGCAAATGCTTACTGGTTTCATTCAAATTCGTCCTTGCTTGCGCAGCCCCATTGGCCTCACCCTTTTGATTAATTTCGTTGTCCACCTCGCTCAGCTTCCCAGCCAACAGCATTTTGGATCCATCAGTGTTGTCGGCCTCAGGATCACCCAGCCCTGCTTCGCCCTCTTTTTTATCTCCATTAGCACCTATTTTTTGAAAGATCTGGTTACAGTTCATGATACTGAGCAACTTTCTCCAAGGAGCATTAATATTATAAAGGCGAAAGTTTGTGAGTGTGTGTGTGTGTGTGTATGTTTTTTCACGCGCAAATGGTTGGATTAATTTTGATAAAATTTAGTACGCTGAAAGCTAACACCCTGGATTAACACAAAGGTTACTTTAGGCGCAGGTAACACTGCGGGGCGCAGCTATATAGTAATCTTTAATTTAATTTAATTTTATTACAAGTGCCCCAAAAATATTTTCAAGGTTCATGAACGTATGTACCTATATATATATATATATATATGTACATACATACTATCACGTCTTTATTCCTAATGGGGCAGACAGAGCATTTTGGGTCTTGCGGTTCTATGCAGAGCCCAGGGCCGCAAGACCCAAAAGACCGAGAAGATAGAAAAGCAATCAATACAGTGATGGGTTGCTAGCCGCATCGCCTGTTAACATGATTAGCATTTTTGCCCATTCCCTCGATCGGCTTTTACGATCTGCGCGGGAAGAGAAGAATATATGTACATGACTTTCTTTATTCCGCCATAACTTGGAAATGCTTTAACCAATTTGGATGAATGCTGTGTTACTTAATCTGGGTATTAACTGTAGATTATTTAATAACTTTCTTAATTATTCTTTATACTTTTATCCCAAAAAATGTGATTCTGATTCCCGCAGCATTGTCCAGTAATGAACTATACCCTTTAACCCACCGGGCAAAACGCGGTAGTTAGTAATAGCAGAAAAATGTCCAGGATTAGTAGAATATAAATTCGAATCTAACGAATTTGACAGTACATGTGTGACTTTCGTAATTCGATCAAAAAAATCCTGGATGCGAATGAAATTATGTAGATATGTAGATATTTCTCATATCACCTGCTAGTGTTTCTTTTTCCTCTTCTTTTTCTTCAGTTTCCGAAGACTCCTTAGCAGCGTCATGAAATTCGATGCAAGTCTCCTTTTCGATGTGACGGAATACAGCCCTGATATTTTCCTTTTCTTCAGCAGCTAAAAGTGATTTAAAAAATAAAAGAAAAAATGAAAAAAAAAAAGACTTCATATCTCCAGTCCTTTATCATATCTTCATCAAATTAATATAGGATTAACCAGAATATGTCAGATGCCTTGAGGCAGCTTGAAAAACCTGACACCAGTGTTGGCCACTTACACACACGAAAAACCAATAAACAAAACAATCAAACCAGAATATTCGGGGAACATACATAATAATAAAAAATAACTCTTTTTACTTGTATGTAGAAGCACATAAAACTGGATAATTTTTTCGTATTTTAAATGCAATCCTTACTTTGCATCTTAGGGAATTAAATCATTCATTATATTTATATTATTTATATTATATTGTATCTTTCGACACCCATTGAATAGAAAAAGGGACAAATCATATCCTACTCCGCCGCCACCACACGTCCACTATTAACTATGCGTATTATTGGAGTCATGTGTATTCAATGAATTTCAACAATATTTTTCGGATTAAAGGATGAGCCTTCTCTCACCCTTTAATCCGAAAAATGTTGGTGTTGGCGTTTAACGACCCAACTATATCTCTTATTGATGTTTGCAAACAGCTGTAAAAATATACCAACAGAATTCCACGTCGTCTCTAATCTTGAACGTGATCACACCATACGGCCACAGTCGGTCCTTGAAGTAGTCCTCGATGTCTGTCTTGGTGGCTTCTTCCTTCTTCTGAACAGGCTTCACGACGCTTGGGCAGGTTTGCAGGAGATACTTCCGGTTCCGGTCGACGCATTCGTTCCCGTATATGGCAGTGACTTTTTCAACGTCCAGCTCACTCAATCCCTTACGCTGGCCTAGTTTAGCGCCGTTATTGTTCTAAAACACATTAAATTGATAACTATAACAAAATTTACAATTATAACATATGTTCGAGTGCTTAAGGACCTGTTTTCTGGAAAACACTTCTCATATTCTTAATTTGGATTCATAGTCTTCCATAGCGTGTCGTGAGCTGGTGTGGTACGGGCCTTTAGTCACATTCGCCCTGATGAAGACCTCCAAATGAGGTCGAAACATGCCGGCATGTAGCTGACTCTATACGTGAGTAACCCGTTAATTCAATAATGTCTTGCATAGCCTTTTTCATTTCATCGGATATAGAAAATCCTTAGGCTTTTTTCCATTGCCTTTACGTTGGACGACGCAACGGATTGGCGTGATTTACTATAGATAGTATTAGATATACCTACGAAGTCTATCTGTGCTGTACTGTATTTATTTTTACTTACGTCTGCTAGTATCGTAAATTGACCGTTTCTTGAAAAGGCTCTTGGGGGGTAATGTAGGATACTGGAATAGTCGTACGGCAAGCTGGTGAGCGATCCAATTTCTTTTATTTCGAAATAATTTTTATAACCTGAAGCAGTCAAAAAATGTTAGTTTCATGCAAAATTATAATTTTGTCTAAAGTCAATATGCTTAAATAAGCATATTGAAGGGTAGTCAAAAATTACAGACGAATAAGGTTGTTATATATTTTTATATGTATAAATGTGTAATGTGCGATTATCAATTAAAGAAAATTGAATTGAAATCTCAGATAAAGACCTATAAAATAACTAGTAAAAAAGAAACAGAAATCTGGTAGACCCAAATTTGATGTTTAAGCCGAAACAATCTATTTGCAAAAGCTACAAATGGGTAATAATTTTTAAAGTAGTTTGTTTAAATGAAATAGAGATACGTGTGATATTTTCAGCATTCTTGATGTATTATTCGACATGGAAGTAACATAGGTACCCGTCATTACCCGTAATAAGTCGAACCATGGGCTGTACTAGTTCACTACAGTATGACAATAAAATCGGCATTTCCATACTACTGCAGCCGCCGGGCAATGCGTATGTGAATGTCTGTTTTTGTTTGTTATTTTATCATACTATAGTGATCTAGTAAAGCCCGTGGTTCGATTTATTACGAGTATGTTCCTTCCACGTTGTATTTAATTGTGTAAATTACCAGGTTTAATATTATTCCACAGCACGGTGATGTGCTGGTCTCTATCGGGGCGCGTGTGCTCGTGCGAGAAGCCCAGGATGTGCATCACCTCGTGCACTACTTCGCCTAGCGACAGGCAGTCGTACCCGAATACCACCATCTAAACCATACATCACTTCATTATCATTAAATATTTACAACATGAAATCGAAGTAGAAACTTTGACACAGCTGTAAAACTTCATACATTTAAGCATTTGTCGCCGTGTGGTTTCCGGCAAAGTAGAATAGGACCACTCCAAGTCCTCTCGTGGAGGTCGTAGAAGGCGACTTAGGAAATACAAGCTGAACAAAGCTAATAAACATCAACAGGACCTCTCCAACTCGTCTGGCTAGCGACGAGAGTGTAGCCCAAGTCCAATGGCTGCTTTGATCAAAGATGGCTCTAGTAGTACAGAGAGAGTAGTGGAGACCAAAAAGACTTAACGATGATGATGATGAAATATTTATGTTATCCATATCCAAAATTTCTTTAACACTCGTTTAGTAACACGGTGATATTTCACGGGATTTGGGGCCGAAGGCTACTTCATAAGGGTCTTTAGTAAGACCTAATTAGCTAGTTAAAATGAAAATTCAGAAACAAACAAATTTGACTAAAACTCGAAAGTAAATCGTTAGATGCATTAGTAGTACATGAGTAGTACCGCCGCTAGGCGCCGCGGAGTTCGTCGAGTTAACGCGGGGTCACACGGCAGCTTTGGACACAGGCGTAACTATGTGATTTCGATCGAAAATCATTTTCGCAACTTTTATATGATAAGTCATACATGAATTTATTATTTATACTCCATTTTTTTCCAAAACCGATAAAAAGTTAGCGTGTATATTTATTCTATCTGAGCTTTGACCTATTTGTCTTGCTACAGCACACAAATGTAATAAATTTATTGTTGTTTTTATTTTTAAGCCTGTGTAAGTGTGTGTGTCGGTAGTGACAAATATTTTTATTTCATATCTATCTATGTCATATGTTGGTACGCTTTTCAGCCACGGGTCCATAGGGACCCGGTCCTTTGAGGCGTTCATGGAGCCAAAGCCAACATGAAGAGGCCTTTTAGTACCTTTTTATCTAAAATGTGAGATGGCTGCATCTACGAAGGTCTGTCCCTTAATGTACCATTAAGATACACTAACAGACAGTCCTCCATAGCTGCTGAACTATTGCCAGGGAGGGATTGACTTGGTTTGGGCTATGTGGATGGGATTTAAGTGGGTCGGATAACTGGGTTATGGAGTGAGATACGGACATCTACCTAAAAATCTCTCACAATAATTTTAACCTGGTAGATGGTGACTTGCTGCTCATTATAATTAAAATTACTAGTAGTTCGCCCCCGAATCTGTGGACTCGCGGACCTCATATGTCCTGATTCTGAGACCTCATTATCTCATGAGAACTTTTCTACATCATCGGTCGTCAGTTCTTCGTTTCTTTAAAAGGTTTGACTGATTTGCCACATATCGTGTTCATATTTTTGTTTACACTAGAAGAGCCGAGCTGTTTGTCCTTCTATTTGGAAAAACACGATATGTACATCTGACAACCATGTGTTCATACACATATAGTAAGCTAACCTCATAAAATATTTATATCATCATAAATTTCATGTTTTTATACGTTGGCTATGCATCGAAATTTTAATTTCGTTCTTACCTGAACTCCCTTGTTAACTTTAACTGCATTGCTGTGTACACACTGCTTTATCCCCAATGGATTCGTGATGTACAGCCATTCAACCTCATTCAAAGACTTCTTATCAGTGGGTCGGTCTTTGAGCCGTTGGAGACGAATGCATGTGGCTCTTTCGAAGTAATCGAACGCCTTGGTTATTTTTTCCGCCAGCTGAGAATCTGGAATATTGCTTTTTACTTTATTCCGGCACCAAACATGCATGTAAAATATAAAGTACTAGCCGTACCCGCGGGCTTCGCTCCCCGTGGGAATTTCGGAATAAAAAGTACCCTATGTCCTTCCCCAAGTCTTAAACTATATCCATACCAAATTTCATCCAAATCGGTTCAGTAGTTAAAGCGTGAAGAGGTAACAAACAAACAAATATACAAACTCACTTTCGCATTTATAATATGAGTAGGAAGTAGGATTAATATACAAAACGAAAAAATAATTAAGGGAACGCTGGAGGAAGAAGAAGACGCGGTGAGACTCGACCAGGACTTAGAAATAACCTTGCCCATGATATTATCTTTTGCAGATGACATAATTCTGATCGGGGAAGAAATAGAAGTAATAAATCGAATCATTACTAAAATGAAAGAACTTCTCCATTCAGTTGGACTCACCATAAATGGGAATAAAACAAAACTAATTATTCGAGACCCATTTGGTCCACCGGTCGAAGAACAGCCAAGCAGAATACTTGGAGGAGCCATAATCAAACCTATGGCAGAAATAAAGTACTTAGGCACATACATTTCAGCTACACACAACCGGAAATCAACTATCAAAAGCCGTTGTGTCAAAGCAATAAAAAATTCCAAATTTCTATTACCATTTATACAAAATAATGAAATAGAGTGGAGCATCAGCGGTGCTGATGTACAAAATGGTAATTAGGCCGTGCATGACATATGCTTTGAATGTTTCTGCATTAACAAAAGAAAATCGGTCAAGACTTAGAAAATACGAACGCCAAATACTTCGAGGACTTCTGGACGTCGCCAAGAACACACCAAAACAAAAGATAAAAGAAATCTTGAAAGGAAAAACTATATACAAAATAAATAATTAAGGTACGTAGAATATCATATTACGGTCATATACTGAGACGCCCGATCCCACACCTACTTTGTGCAATTTACAAACGCAGAGAAGCCAAGAAGAAAGTTGGATGACCTATCTACATTTGGGAGGACTCCCTCAACCACGATATCTGCCACTACACGTACAAAACAAAAGCAGAATGGATGGAAATTGCAGAAAATCGAACCCTCGTAAAAAAAGAAGCGGAAAAAAAATCTATGAAATGTCAGAAACGGACACAGAAACTGACATAGAATCTGAAGAAGACACACCAAACCAACTGACCGCCCGAGATGGCCTACAATCGACACTTCGAAGAAATAGATGTCGCAAAAGACCCAGACCTCCGTCACCGACATCATCAAGATAATGAAGACCGGTAGATGAAACCCTGAAGCCAGGTTCCAAAAGCCAGAATCCAGAATCCAGAATGCTGTATTAACACGATGGCGTCAACAAGTCACATATTTTGCAAATAAGACCTGCAGAGCAACGTGTCGGACATAAAACAACAAAGCAGTCTATTTTCCTTCCAAGTATATATCACACACCAAGTATTATATCTATACTCCCCATACTGATTTGATGCAAGTATTCGGTCGGTTCTACCAACTCCCTCTATCTCCTAATCCCTGGCTGCGAATATCTCCTACACTCCTATATCCCTATCTACGAGTCCAACTGGTTTCTCGAACTATGAGAGTGGTATAATGAGGTTTGGCATCGCCAAGTTTGAGGAACTGAGGACGGTACACATACCGGGCTTGGTTTGCGAGCGTGATGATGCACTCACCAAGGTATACCTCATTCATAAGCTCTTGCAGCGTAACTGCTGGCTGGGCGGACTCAGAACAGAACAGAACAGAACAGAAAACGAAAAAATAATTAAGGGAAATTTATAAATAATATTTTCCTTCCTTATTTATGTCTATATATTCCTTAACTAAATATTTCAAACATGGTTTCACTCACGTAGTGCAGTCGGAAAAGGCTGACAAGTTTGGATCGGTTTAGACGATCATCCTCAGGGCGAGTGAATTACGAGGAACGGCGATCCGACGGTTTCGCTGTCCTCAACACCGACTACGTGACTATGTGAGTAAATCCGTGTTGAAAATATTTAGTAATGTCATCTTACGTTAGTTTTGATAACATGTATTCCTTATTCATCTTACCAATATTATAAACGCGAAAGTTTGTTAGTATTAATGAATGTTTGTTACTCTTTCACGCGCAAACGGCTGGACCAATAATGATAAAATTTGGTACGCAGGAAGCTGACACTGGATTAGCACATAGGCACAGAACATAGGCTACTTTAGGCGCGGGTTTGTATATTTGTTTGTTTGTTACCACTCACGCTTTAACCAATAAATCGATTTAGATGAAATTTGTTATGGATATAGTTTGATACCCAAGGAAGGACATAGGATAGTTTTTATCCCGAAATTCCCACGGGGAGCGAAGCCCACGGGCACAGCTAGTATGATATAAAAAGCCAAAAAATAAGGAAGTAATCTGTAATATGGACAAGGCGACCATTCTTGTGCTAGTACAGACGTGTAGCACAAGAATGGTAACGTACAGAGTAACAATCTCTTTTGGAAGACCTAATCTCACCGTAGGTATTAGGGTCGACGAAGTACGGCACGATCCCGTGGATCCACTTCTTGTGCCACGGCACTTCGGTGGTCTGCACGGTCATGTCGGGGACGCGGGGCTCGCTGTCCCCGTCGGGCCCCAAGATGATCTTCGGGGCAAAGTGGAAACGCCGACCTGATTTGTTTTGAGGCACCTGCAGCAAAAGTGGTGAATCTTATGCAAGGAAAGCATTTTTTGGCGTGGGAAAAAAACATTGATCTCGCGACGCTGTTACCGACATCAAGTTTTCACTTCTGTCGCCTCTCCTAGAGTGCCACTGTTATTTGTACGTTATGTTCATGTGTTTTGTACGTCGTTAACTTTATTTTATGGACCAAGTGATTAATAATTTTGCATTGAAAATGCCCAAATTGAAAGTTGGATGATTAAAACTACGTCCGGTATTATAATGCTTATTATCTATGGTCATGTAGACCACCCAGGTGATGTAGCATAGGTTATGGTGCGGCAGTTTAAAGTTTAAATATGTTTACATAAAAGAAGGCACTAACAAAACTGTAAGCGCTAGAAGTTTTTACCCTTTGCACTAAAAATATGTTTTTTTTAAACCGTGTTTTTTAGTTCAATTTTTTAGTCTTTTTAATTAGGTAAATGTGCGTAGCTGAGGCACAGGTTTCGTCTAGCTGAAATAAAGTAAGAACCAATCCTGCAATAAGCGTGTAAAAAACATAATTTTACCTCAACAGTAGTAGTCGGTGGGTCCAAATTCCTTTTTCGATATTCCACCCTAACCCCGTTCTCCTGCATATCGTCATACAGCTTGTCCACAATTTTCTCCACCCTCCTAGCGTCCTCCCACTCTGGGCCTGGACTTTGTGACTCAACCGACCTCTTGCCCCTCCGAGATCTTTGGATCCTCTTATCTTTCTCATGGTACGGAGTTTTAAATATTTTACCGGATCGACGGTTGGTAGTCAAGGGTGGGCCCTCAGAGAACTGACGGCACATGTCCAGGGTGTCCTGGCGTTGCTTCTTTATTAGGTCTTGGTCCACTGAAACAGTTTCAAGTACTCATTGACCGTGAAGAGTTATTGGAACGAAGCAGTTTTAAATGTAATGGAATTAATGGGAAACGGAACATTTACTAGTTTAATGTCTAATAGTGGTAGACTCAATAACCTGTATTTATTATTTAAAGTAAGTACCTACAAGCTGATTTATAAGTAAAGTAAGTTATATTTATCTACCTATATATAATAGGAAAGGAATTTATTTATTTTAGTAAAGTATAAAATGAAACGAAATATCATATCACTATAAAAGTTATGGTTTATAAAATCTAAACAGGAAAAATTTTTATTGGTGAATTACTTCTGCATACCTACGTATAGGTAGGTACCTGCAAAATTTTTCATTAATGTGTAGAGGATTTTCAGATGCGAGTCTTTTAGAGAATTTAAAGGTCCTCTAGTAAAATAGACTTACTCAAAGTTTCATGCCTATTAAGACATCTGACGATGATATGAAGTTCTAAGATAATGCAAATGCAATCTCAAAATATCTATAAATACCTATATAAAAATAACCATTATTACTCACATATATTAACTTTCAACCCCGGTATTAAGCATTCTACAATAAAATACTGTATACTTAATATAGAGATTATTTTCCAAAACATCGTAAACTAGAAGCAGTGTTTCAAAACACTGCCCTGAAACAAGTAAAATAATATGATCACGATATTGATATTTTTATTGCCTATTCTTGTTATTAAAGATTTGTATTTGAATTGAAATAAATATAATCGTACATTTTTACATAAGCAGGAGTGTGTGTGAAAACTAAGAGCAAAGGTATATGCAACAATTTTCACAACTTAACATTTTGAAAAAAAATAAGTTTCTTTGTGTACAGAACACAAAGAATCAGGATCAGGATGTCCGTAGGTCCAGCGGGACCCTATGCCTGATTGAATTAAGACCTATTTAGTCTAATTAGTATCAATTTCTACCTATCGATTTCTATATCGATATAAGCATAGGGTCCCGCTGGATCTACGGACATAGGATCAGGATACATATGGCTCGGAAATGCAGTTGCCGAACTAAAATATACATTACTGATATCGAATGATAAAAGTCTAAACGAATATTACAAGAAAATACGACAGGTAATGTATAAGTATAATGGGAGTGCCTCCGCTGCCGGCGCTGGTTGCCGAATTGGCTGCCGGCGCTGGTATAACACGATCTGAGTGTTACTTTCGCCCTTAGCTTGAGTGGCTCGTGTTTTAAATCTCGGCTGCCGGCAGTATAACCGCCGGTTCCCAATAGTGATATTTTTAGGAGCCGGCAGCGGAGGCACTGTCAAGTATAATATATGTACATCATCTGAAATTCAACACAGTACATGTCCGACCAATGGGATGGAATCATGACCCTTTGCAAATAAAAAAGGCCTAACTAAAATATGGTTAACTTAGATTACCTTTAAATTATCTAAGTATCTACTGAGGTAGAATTTTGTTCACTGGTATCTACAACGATTATTTTGGTAGGTATTCACCAACCATATCTGTCACACGAAACGGGAAAGATGGACCCACATTCTGACTGATGGGTTTTGAAAGAGAGGAAGGTCAAGGACAAGATGACCAGACACTTCAACGACTGCATTGAAGTGTCTGGTCATCTTGTCCTTGCACACAATTTGCTAGAAAAATACTCAAAATTAATTTTTTTAAATTATTATCTCCACAATTTTATATTTATTTTTAAAACCCAAGGGTCTTCTATGCTAGTCCGTCATCCAGAGGTCTCGTGTCAGGGCAAGTTGGGAATTGGTCTTTTCCTAATTGTCCTGGGTCTTGGATGATTATGTACAATAATATATATTTTATAACAAATACGAGATGTATTTGTTATAAAATATAGTATCGTTGAGTTAGTATTCCATACCACTTACTTACTTCGGGGCTAGCTCAATCAGTGTAATTTGTCGCTATATATTTATTTTTATTTTATTCTTTTTCAGACTGTATGTATTTACAATAAACATTCTAGATTGTAAATTCTTTGTTTTGGTGCTATCGCGTTTAGCTTCAGGTGAAGGACTACGTTCCAATTGTTATGACGATATTAAAAATACATGAATAAGCGTTTGTGCAACTTGTGCAATATGCAAATAGAGGGCAGGAGCTACAGGACCCCTGACTTGCATTCAATTGTTCAATAACCCTGATACGAGTTCATTGTTGGACGTACGTGAGCACATATGCGTAGTTAAGAAACAAGAGACATCTTGGAAATTAAACTCAACCAACGATTCACTCTTTCTCACTCTTAAAAACTAACTAATTTTCTTATTAGTGTCCTAATCAATCAATGCATTTATTTATTTGCATAAAAGGTAGGTAGGTACATAGAGATCTTAAAGTTATTATTCTTCCCTTTTACATTTTACCTTCTTGCGTTGGTTTGCGTCATTATAATTTAACTTGCTATTTAAATAATATACTTCATTAGATAAGTAAATTGTTATATTTTTGTATTAACAAATGTTATTACATTTGTCAATTATTATTAGTAGTTCCATTAGTTGACTCTTAAATAAATTTAAACTTAAGTTCCACATTTTTTTTTTTAGAACCTTGTTATATATTATAGACGCCTTGAAACACACTTGCACCGAACATGGCTGTCTTTTGTTTCATCGGCCAAATTCTGTCGTTGATGCGAGTGGAACTGAGGAATTGGAAACGATGTATATTTAACTAGCTGTACCCGCGGGCTTCGCTCCCGGTGGGAATTTCTGGATAAAGAGCACCCTATATTCTTTCCTGAGTCTCAAACTATATCCATACCAAATTTCATCCAAATTGGTTTAGTATTTTAAGCCTGAAGAGGTAACAAACAAACAAATATACAAACTCACTTCCGCATTTATAATATTAGTAGGATAGGATAGGATAGTAGGATTTCACAAAAAGAGATAGTTCATATATAGACATACATACCTGGCAATGTTATTATTTGTAGTTTTTTTTAATGTAGTACACATGAATCTTTTATCTGTATTCCACACAATTAACGAATGCACTTCTTCTGTGCTTCAAATGCTTCTTCTTTTCCTGTTGCATTAGGTACCCCAGAAAGTCAGGCCATATCTTATCGTCGATGCGACATAGCCATGGTAGAGCATCTTGATTTATAACTTTTCTTAACATATATAGATCAAAAAAGAATGTACTAAGAAGTTTACAAATATTTTCAATGTGGCATTTTTTACATCATGTTTTTCTTTAAGTATAATCCAAGAAACTTAGTCACCTATGATTCTTCAATCTCAATCCCTGAGTGGGCAATGTCAAGTTTGATGTCTTTTTTTTGGTATTTGGCTAAATGCCATACATTTTGTTTTTTATTTTAGATTTATTAGCACATTATTATTTTATTAATTTATTCAATGTCATATTATTTTCATCTAAATATGTCACGAGATTATTTATTACACTCAAATATTATAGTGTTGTCATCAGCAAAAAGAACAACAACGGTTTATTTCAGTCGATTGGGAAAAATCCTTATCAATACTTAAATTAATCATATGGGCTAATATAGGCGCTATGGTTTCAGCAGATCTTTTCAGTATTTATGTACTAATAACATCATAGCCCGTGCTGTTTTTAAGTGATCTTATTATTTATAAAATGTCATAGGAGTCCACTGGTCTCATAAATATGTAATTACAATAAAAATTATTCAGTGTCATTATATTTTTAATTATTATTTCTTTTAACATCATCATTAAAATATTTATTGAACGCATTCGCTCTTTCTAGAGGTCAAATGCCCTAGTTTTTTATTCACTAAGATTTGTTTTATTTCTTCCAATGTATATACACTTTACGTCATTTATTATTTTCTAAGTCGCCTTTGATTTATTTTTAGATAATATAGTACCTGTGTGTTTTAAGCAGTTTTAGTAAACTGAACATTTTTTTAAGAGGTTTAGCATATTGTTTAAATTTATTTTTGTTGTGAGCATTTGGTTGTAATCTATATTCGCATATTAATTGTCTTTTCCTTTTATATTATATATATGTTCTTATACGTCTTGATATCCATTTGCAATTATGTTTTGATTTCATAAACAAAAACAATTTAACTGACATTTGGCCCGTTTTTTTTTCGACTCTATTCATAATAGTTCCCTGAGTAGATATCCGAGGAGAAAACCTTGTGAACGGCCCCAGATGATTAAGACTCTTTTGAAGAGGAAAAGAACCTGAATAATGCCACTCTTCACAAAAGCATCCGCGGAAGACCAGCGTCGTAGCTACGACATATGCTGAGCGGAGACCTTTTTGGTACACTGTGAAATTTATTTTGTTTATTGTATGTTATAAGTAATTTGTACCAAATAAACATATTTTTTTTCTTTCTTTCTTTCTTTCTCTTGCCCAGTTGTTCACGACTTTGTGCTGTGGGGTGACCGGGTGACTTTTGTGACGTTCAAAGTACATAAGTCGAATGGCAGTAACTTTGAAAGGTTAATTAAGCATTTTAGGGTTCTGTACTCTAAGTGTACAAACGGAATCTAAATACTTACTAAGTCTCCGCTGTCCGTCTGTCTGTCATCAGGCCGAAAAATTGTAGATACAATAAATATACTGTATCTCATGAACCGTGATAGCTAGACAATTGAAATTTTCAAAGATGATGTATTTCTGTAGCCGTTAAAACAAAAAAATACTAACACAACACAATAAAATAAACATTTAAGATGGGCTCCCATACAACAAACGTGCTTTTTATAGATAATGGTACGAAACCCTTCGTGCGCGAGTCCGACTCTCACTTGGTGATTATTTGTACAAGAATATGCTATTAATATTTGAATACCAATAAACAATATACCGAGCAAAAATGAATAAGCTTGGGAACCAGTTTTGAACGAGTGTGTGAATAAATATAATAAACGTACAGAAGAAGTATGTAGTCTTGGCGGCAAGAGTTTACGAGTTGAGGTTGAGGCATGAAAAATGGAAGGCGTCCTTATGATCTAAAACAGTATAAAAATACGAAAGTTAATACAAGAAACAAAAAATAAACCTATTAGTGCTAGTTAAAATTGGGTATGTATCAATGCTTGCTTTTCGAGTAAGTGGCCAATACCACTGGCAGATTTTTCAAGCTGCCTAAAGGCATAATATCTGACGTAGTTTGGCGGCTCTCATACCAACGACTTATACGTGCCTTCCGAAGCACGGAGGAGCTCGAGATTTTTTATGCCACTTGTGGTCACCCATCCAAGTGCGGACCTCGCCTGTTTTAGCTTTACTTGCGAAAGCGCTAGTAATGCGCTTACCTGCTGGGCCACCGAATTCTTCTCGAATTTTAATAAAAGAAAAACCAGAAAGTCATTAGTGCTAGTTAAAACTGGGTCATCAATCAAAACTGGATACTAATCAAAATTACTTCGTCTTTAGGTCTTTTAAGTCTCCACTGCAGAAGCACGACCCTCTCTGTACTACTAGAGCCATACTTGGCCAGAGCAGCCAGAGGATTTGGCCTACACTCTCCTCTGGCCAGACAGGTTGGAGAGGTCTCATTGATGTTTGTAAGCTTTGTTTTGCGGAAACAAAACTACTTGGTGACCTCCTAACCTCCAGTGCGGTATGAGTCGGACTGCCTCGGGCTCCGCCTCGTCTCCGAACACACCTGTCCAGCTCGCGAATTCGAAATTAGAAAGTTTGCTTCTTCCGGCACACGCTGGGCCTGTACCGTGGTTGTGGTGCTGTGGTTGCTCTGGCAGTCGCGTGGTGTGCCCCACTGTGCGCGCACGTATTTACCATCAAACTAAAAAGTTTACGCGCGTTTCTCGTGTTGATTTTGGACCTGTAAGGATTTTTCGATAAGTAAGCATTGTGTTCTATTTTTAATTTTATTTTTGTTGAATGTTTTATTTCGCTGACACCGTTAGCGATGTGCTCATTTACCGGCATTTGTGTTGATGCATACAGTTTGTGCACCTAAATACCTACTTTGCGTTGCATCGCGGAATGGTGTTTAGTTTACTGAATGAAATGGTATTTGTACCGGACAATTAATTTGGTTGTTGGGTTAAAGGGATTGAAAGTTGATCTTATTTTATACTTGAGACGTGTAAAATAAGATCAACTTTCACTACAGGACCAACACTGAAATCTCGAAAGAAATATTTTGTATAAAATTATGTATTTAGATACCTACCAAGCCACGACAGAGTGATTGTATTTCGCATAAAGTTAGTCCCATAGCAGAAGTTGGTAGTGCTGATAATATAGATAACACTGATAGACTAAATAAGTAAATAGTACCTAAATCCTTTTTAACTCCCGACGAAAAAAGAAGGTAGTGTTATCATATAAGTTTGATACCAATGTCTGTCTGTCTGTCTGTGCTATCGTAGCACTCGAACGGATAAATTTTTATGCGGTTTTTTTACGTAAAAGCAAGTTTTCTTGCGGTGGTTCTTAGCTATGTTTGATGAAAATCGTTTCAGCCGTCTAAAACTTATTAGAGGTAAACCCTTGAAAGTCGGTATTTTTTTCAATTTGCCTAGTAAATAAACTTGTCTAAAATTTGTTACTTGCACTTTTTATACGATGAGATAGGCTTACGACCCACAGTAACCGCACTGGTGATAAAGGTGATACAAACTTACCTGACGCCTGTATGACCAGGTAGCATAATAAGTTGCCTTTGGGAAAAACCATGGCAGGAAACTCAGCCCACAACTCATAAAGTACGTAAACATATTGCAAACACAAAATGTAAAAAGGGTGTATATATTTCGAGCAACTATTTGGGTTACTCGGAATCTGATGTAGCTACAAGCTATATAATAGTCACAGACTGGTGAACTAGTGTGTGATTTGTGCAGAAACATTCGTATTCGACGAAAATGACCGAACATATGAATCAGTAGAAGGACAAACAAGTCGAGCAGGTATCGAAATGGGATCTTTCCATAACTGAATTTTCCGGGGCCTAGTGCTGCCCCAATTAAAAAGGAAACGGAGATATCAATCAAAATTGTGTCTTGATCAAGCTCTAGATAACCCTTTAAACTATTTTATGACCTATCGTATATATTTTAAAGTGAGAACGTGAAAATATTCTGCGCACATTAACCAAAAGTGGGTGTTTTCTTCGACACAACTTTTATTGATATCTCTGTTTCCTTTCAAATGATGGCAGCACTGAACCCCGGAAAATTCATGTATCCGTTAATAAATTGCGGTGATGGCGTGAGGTGATGGCGTGAGGTGATATAAAAGATTAACAATTGGTACTTAATAGTAATTTGCATGATATGTGAGTTTCTAGCACTTACCTCGAGAGATATAACATTCTGCAAGCACAGTTCACAGCAATTGACCCCATCAAATCTCCTCGGAGTCAAGTACTACTGATATGCACTTAATTGCAATTGACGGATGCCTATTAAATATCATTATTATTGTTATAGTATCGACGCGGTAGTTAACTTATCAGGCAGATCTATATATAGCTTATGATGTGATTAAATAAATTGAAATGACAATCAAATCTAACAATAAATAGTCCATATATATAAACCGTCTTATCATAAAATAAGGACTTACATTTGTACCTACCTACCAACCTAGGTTTAAACCATTATCCGCTTAAAAAAGGTGTAATAGGCATGACAAATGGAAAAATATTTTTGGTTCATCGATTCGATTATAAAAAAATATTGTACACGTATTTTTTCTTTTATCTGCAAAACCAAAAATGACAAAGATACAGCGCATATTAACTTCGCGTGACGTCACGGCTGGGTACGATTTTTACTTAAGTGTGACGTCGCAAGCCCCCACTCCGAAACTTTGACGTTCCGTATCTTTGTGAATTTTTACTTTTTTGGTAAACTGAAAAATATGGGTCCGTTATTTTTGGATAATCTAAAAGACGGACTAATTTAAATCATACTCTTCGGACCCTGTCGTCACCCCTATACTGGATGAGCTAGTGGCAAGTTTCTAAGTGTCAACTGGTTTAAGTGGATAATGATTTATTACTTTAATTTTATTACACTGTTAAAAAGATTGTACAAGTGGTTCAAACCAAGTAATAAAGTTAGTCCATGATTTATAATATTTATAATAAGAGATTCGTTAGGATCATCATGACAAGGACGTCCATAGTTTCTGTGTGCTTACCCTGTAGGAAGCAGGCGAGATATAGGTATGCGTTTTCGGAAACTATTCTATGAAGACGTGGTCAAAAGTTCTATGATATATCATCAACATCAGCTTTCATAAAATTCTGCCATCCTCTTATATATCCTCGTATATATTTCGCCTGTTCTGGTGTCCCACTGCTGGGCAAAGGCCTCCCCCTTTTCTTTCTACAGGTAGCGGCACGAAACTCTAGCGCTGATCTTGCTTGCGCAGAAGTCAAATAGTAATACTGTCTGTACCCGTGCGCAGTATCCCCTCTGCCGATATTTGTACGTCCCTGTTTTGAGCAGTCTGCTGCCATCCACTCATAAAAGAGTCTTTAGTGTGTAAATCATAAAAATGGGGGGTTAGGACCTTAAGCCTACAGTCTCCACGCTGGCCAGACGGATTGGAGCGGTCTCGTGATGTTTATAACGACATCCACGAGAAGACTTGGTTACCACACGGCTTATGATATATATTATGTCCCAATAGAGAATATGCATGAAAAAAATATGTGTTATCTAACCAGTTTATTTGTAAATATTCAAAAGTAAAGTACTAACAGTGAAAACAGAATATAAATTGGTGGAAAAACTAACGATATATAGTGATTTTACGAAAATATGTCTATCTCACTCGCAAAAACGCTATTTTCTATAGCAAATGTATTGATGACATGTAATTATGACGTCACCAGTCCATATCGGACTTCTCTCTCTACTTGAAACTTTAAAGTATCATAGGTTCGTCGCTGATTAAGATATTTGATAAATTCTTTCATATTTGTTTACTATGGTTAATAAGAGATTGGAGCGGTCTCGTGATGTTTATAACGACATCCACGGGAAGACTTGGTTACCACACGGCTTATGATATATATTATGTCCCAATAGAGAATATGCATGAAAAAAATATGTGTTATCTAACCAGTTTATTTGTAAATATTCAAAAGTAAAGTACTAACAGTGAAAACAGAATATAAATTGGTGGAAAAACTAACGATATATAGTGATTTTACGAAAATATGTCTATCTCACTCGCAAAAACGCTATTTTCTATAGCAAATGTATTGATGACATGTAATTATGACGTCACCAGTCCATATCGGACTTCTCTCTCTACTTGAAACTTTAAAGTATCATAGGTTCGTCGCTGATTAAGATATTTGATAAATTCTTTCATATTTGTTTACTATGGTTAATAAGGATTTTATTAAGCAAATCAAAAAATGCGTGCATATTCTCTATTATTACGAGTATTCCAACTTGCTCATTTTGGTAAACAAAGACAAATGCTAGCGGTGACGTAACACTAATGAGCGAAATTTCTCCGTGGTCACGCAACCGTCTCGGCGAAACATTATGCACACATCACACCATACATCCTTCAGTTTTGCAAGTGTTAGAAATAGAATATAATATCAAATGTGCAATTATGCGAATCGTGTAGCCACCATGAAGTTAGAGGCTAAAAGTAGCCACCCAATACTATTTTTTGTTACTTTTTCATCTTCTTGCCCACCATCACGCTGTAAAAGGCCTTGGGTTTTGCGGCCCTAGGCTCTGTCTGTTAAGAGCCGCATGGGGAATAAAGACGTCATAGTGTGTACTAGATATATAAAGTGATTTTTTCAAATCTCTATTAGTTACTACTTCCTAATCTAGAAAAGTAGATATGCTTAGACAAAAGGATATGTATACTCGCCTTAACATAGACCACCCATCTTTTTTTACGTCTTACTCTAGTTCTGGCCCCACCTATTTGTAGGGTACTTCTTCTTTTGTCATCATAATTCTCGAATTTACTTTGGGGCTAGCTCAAACTGTGTTATTTGTCCGTATAAAATGAATATATCCTGGTATGTCCGTATACACAAGCCAGTAACTATTCATGTATTCGGTTTCTAGTGTGACAAGTTCAAGTCTCACTAGACGCGATTTGTGCTTCTGAGTAACTGTAGGTACATAAGAATTATTAATGTATCTATTGTTATTTTCAACTGCTACGACCTGCCGGTGACGGAAAACATAGCGAGCAAACCTTACACACTAGTTCACTAGTGTGTAATAATAACTGTTGTCACTAGATGACAGTCATTGAGCTACGTCAGCCAGATTTGTATCTGATTTCTGTATTGTTGTTTTAATAATAAATAAATAAATATATAGGGACAAATTACACTGATTGAGCTAGCCCCAAAGTAAGTTCGAGACTTGTGTTATGGGATACTAACTCAACGATACTATACTTTATAACAAATAAATATATAGATAAACATCCATAAAAAGGCCATTTTCCAACTTGCCCTGGCTGGGGATCGAACCCAGGACCTGCGGATTGGCGGTCTAGCGTGTTGACCATTACGCCACGGAGGTCGTCAGATTTATTGAGATGGCCTTTACGCAGCTCAATAAATCTGACACCAACGATAAGAAAGACTTTCGCGTCCTACTAATTACTTCCTCTTACAGCTCATTCTATATTTTATTTATTTTTGGTTCAGCTCACTTTATGTACACATTACTGGCTGTTCCACGTGTTTAGGAGACGTCTCAACGCTTGTGTCATAGACTCTGAATGTTGGGAGGAGCAGAGTTTGCTACACAAAGGTCACTTTGGCAATCAAGCAAGTTCACATTTTGAAGAATATCGCTGTGAACTTGACGGTAAGCGCCAATAAGGAAGTTTACAAAATTTGGTCTATAGTGAGCCACATTAGGGCCACGTTAGAAACAACGCTGCCCACCAATGATATTCTTGTCTGAGGTCGCCGTTATCGAAAACGATAAGGAGAGTTATAAATACTATAATATATTATATAAATGCATAAATGACTCTTCGGAATCCTTGAGAAATTCGGCCGGCCTTAGATGAGAAATGCGTATTGCTTTAGTTACAAATCACACAAGATGACAAAGGTATGACGTTTTGTACATAAACATCACCACAACACCTACGTCATAGCTGAAGAAAGGTAATATTATGCGTTAGAATTATTATTAATTATACATTCTAAGTTTGATGGTGAACTTGACCTAATATTAATCAATTTGCTTATAATTATAATACAGTAAATGTATAAGGTTACAAAGTCCGACGTATAAAATAAATATTCATCGTAATTAGTTATGCATTGTCCAAGTTTTGTTCTTGTAAGATATTTGATCATGAAGTTTATTTACATACAAATCAAACTTGCGAGTTAAAAGGTGGAATTAAATAAACTACAATTAATTATATGTGCAATATATAAAAGTCACTAAAGATACGAAAAAAATTTTACTTCTCTGTCATTTCGTATTTTGTTAAGCTTTTATTTAACTTTAAATGTATTTTGTATACGGATGTATATGTATGTTTGTATATTTTGTATGTTTATTTAGGTCAAATCTTGCAATTTAATTGTCAACCAGTTATCCTCAACTGATTGAGATTTTACATGTTTAAATAAGACAACAATACAATATTATGGAGTCAACTAGCTGTTCTGATGATGGAGCCGGGAGATATTCGACGGAACTCAGTTGTAAAACCACGAAACCTCATTGAGTAGAGTCGGACTCGTTTGGTTTGACTTGACGAGCACTTTATGGTAGACGATGCCTAGGTCTGATCAGGGAGTTGGAAGGTGGTCGATGAAACTAAGTAATAAAACGACCCAACTCCATCGAGTTGTTAACATACAAATTTCAAAACTAAATTTGCTTTTTTCAACCAAGGTTTTATTAAACTATAGATAGTACATTATAAACATGGAAAATATTTTATGAAAATGCTATAGATGGCTTGGCAAATTGTCGAATCAGTTCTAAGGATCATAAGTAGTATATTTAAGGTAATAAATAAATCGTAATAATCCGTGAAATATTAATTAAAATTGTACATGTACATAACTGAGACAAGCCGTGTGGTTCACCGTGGTGGTGAGTAAAATAGGGCCTCCAAGTCCTCCCGTGGATGTCGTAGAAGGCGACTTAGGAAACACAAGCTGAACAAAGTTTATAAACATCAATGAGACCTCTCCAACCCGTCTGGCCAACGAGGAGAGTGTAGGCCAAGTCTTTTCTGTCTGCTCTGGCCAAGTATGGATCTGGTAGCCCTTCAAATGTCGGCATAGCAGACACAATAGTAAAACAATACATCAGACGCCCGCTCCGGGAGTCCGACATTTAAAGGGGTAGTACAGAGAGGGTCGTGCTCCTGCAGGCAAAAAGACCTGATGATGATAACAGAGACAAAATATCCTCTATTTTTCATTTGTTTATTCAGTTTATAGGTAAGTGACACACTGGCCACACACCACTGGTTTTTCGAAGAAAGAATAATGAACGAATGTTAATGATGCGTGACACAGTCGGCTTAGCTAACGCGGGACAGCGCGTGAGACCACGTAACTGTTATGTGTGCATTACGTGGTCGGACACGCCGCGTGAACATTACTTGCTTTAACATTACGAATCTAAGTAAAGAACTTAACAAAAGAAGAAATTTCTTAGATCACATGAGATATAATATGTGATCTGAAGCTTTTTTGCTTTCCATAGAAACTGGTCAGCTTGATCGGTCAACTTGTATTTACAGGCCAAAAAATATTTTTTATATTACGATAATTTCTTGTTCTTTAGAAAAATTGTTCAATATCATGGACTGAATTTACTCTTACGAGTAGGTAAAATAGTTTCAGTATTTTGTTAGATTACTTTTTTGCGGAAGTCGTGTAAAAAATGGGAGAAGTAATTTCCGGTCCACAAAAGACATCAACGAGCCATTTCACTTTCAACAACCAACGGTGTTTTATCGATAATTAACAATTTAAGTTAGAAGTCGATAATTATCTTGATTTTTTTATTAAAATGTCTAATTTTTTTAATAATTATTATATTGATTATATGAAGAAACAAAACCTACACTAAATCAAATTAAATCGTATTTGGCTATGATGTGCAATTTAAAAGCCTTACAACCCCATATTCTGTATCCACTTTATTTTCAAACAACATTCATACTTCAATGCAAACTAATTTGCAAAAATATTTTATTAATTTGTGAAAACGTAATTTCTAAGGGACATATATTACATTTTTTGGTAAATTCAGTATTCACCTTCATCACTTTTCTACAGAAATACATACAAAGATATATGAGAACTTCACCCTAACAAATTAAGGTGAAGCCATAAGTTTATGATTATGATATACCACAAACCTAAGGCTTAGGAGATGAAAATGGCGAACCGCTGGACTTTCTCACGGATGCTCTAGAAAGCGGGGCCGACTTAGGCCGCTGTTGGTACGGTGTGCCTCGTGCCTTGATGTACAGGTAGGTCTATATTTGTTCCCCTAATTTTTTAGATTCCTAAAATAGGTGCATTAAATTTTCGTACAATTTTTGAAGTGAAAACTTCTTTAGCGGCGTTGTGCACTTTTTTTGGAATGGGTAAAATTTTTTAAACTCGCGTCAGGACACGTGGCCTGATCGAAAATTCGTAAGACGGCGCAGGGCGCTTGCGCGAATGTTCGTGTGTGTTTATGTTACAGCGTGTTACGCGCATCCATGGATGGTGACAGCTGATGGCTCGACCGTCTGTGTAGTGGCCATACTGCTGTGTATTTGAAAATGATTTTGTTGAAAATGAATTTGGTCATGCTTGTGACATTTGTGACAGACTGTGGTTCAGAAAAGATTTGAAATATTTTATACTGATAATTAAAGCAATTCGTGCAAAATTATTCCCTAACCATTCCAAAATATCAAAAATGCACAACGTTAATATTCAAGTTTTCACTTCTGCCGGCACTCCCAGAGTGCAATCCGTCGTTTTTTTTTTACAATTTCATTTGTCCTAATTTACTACAGACTAATTACTTTTCGCTTATTTTTTCCACGTTGTATATTTCTTTTCCAAAATATTCTTTTCCAGAATTTATTAGGTCTAATACTTAATAAATTCTAACATTTTCAATAAATAATTATAAAGTCGCAAAATACGAAAACGCGTTTTCGTATTTTGCGAAAACGCACAAAACTGTGATATGGTTGTTATAAAAAAAAATACCTTAAAAGATTTTCCGGGTGATCATAAAAAAATTCCTTAACCTACCTATTTGTCTGCCCTAACAGTCTTTTCGGATGGTCATAAAACAAAATAACCTAAACCTACCTATTTTTCTGAACTAATACTCTTTTTAAGTTATAATTATTTAAAAATATGTATGTATGTATTTAAAAATATTTTTTATTATTATAGTAAGTAATATTTGTTTCAAAAATAGTTAAGTATACAACAAAATTAAATAAATGATTTTAGAGTTTCACGGTCACAATTACTGTTATTAGTATTACGGGACTTACCGCGATTAATATCGTTTTTTGCCGGGCATTTTTTTTGAAGGGCCCTCGAAATATCTGGCAATAAACGATATTAATAGCGTCAAATCCCGTAATACTAATAACAAAATTAAATAAAACGTTAACTACCAATTTTTCTGCCCCAACAGTCTTTCCAAGTTATAATTATTTGAATTTATTATCATAGTATGTAATATTTGTTACAAAAATACTCGATTTCAGTCCATGTAATATTAGAGATTCTAAAATTAGGGCTAACAATTGAAAGGCTAAACTATTATTGTGCAAAAATATTTATTAGGTTAAACGATAATTTTACATTACAAGTTTAGACCAATAAGTTTTGGCGAAGTGAAATTAGAAATAACAATTTTACGCAAAACAAAGGGCACCCACAGGTGGATGAATTTATAATACATTTGCTCAAGTTTTGTCAGTTAACCCGAATGAAATTGTACTGGGTTTTATAAATTTTTATAAAATCCTTATACTAATAAAAAGTGGAAGTTCCTCAGCGCGGGTATATCCCATTTGCCACCAGTGGGGGACGCCACCATGGTGGCAGAGGGGACAATTTTAATTTACACTTGTTCCAGATGCCACCGCTCGCGACGCCCCCATTGGTGACAAATGGGAATGACTATCAATTACCTGTGCCATTTGTCCCTAGTGGGGGCGACAGGGACGGACTATCGCTTCCGCTTTGATTCGCGTTCGCCCACGGGACGCCAATTTCACAGGTAATTCTGATTCCCGTTTGCCCCCAGTAGTGACGAACGCGACTGGTATATACTATACCATATCAAATGAATTACAATAAAATAACATGATCTGCGATGAAAAGAAATAGTTGGAACAAAATATACTATAATATTAATATTTCGATATTATAATCTTGAAATTGTAAGCGTGAAATTGAAAGATAATCATGCCAGGCTAATGTAATGTACCTATGTTTATGTAACCAAAATGCCTGTTATTAAGTTTGTTCGTTCTCTCGTTCAATGATAGGATGTCAAATTATGTATTGTCATTTAATTTAATAAGTAGTTAGTACTTACTAACTGCTCATTTAATAACAGGTTAGCAAATACACGTAGACAGCTAATTATACAGTTTCAAGAAACTTCCCAACGAAACAAAGCAAAATGTCAATATATGCAAATGGGTGAAGTAAGTATGTAAAGGTATTTCTGACTATGAATCAACAAACAAGTGATAAGAATTAGTTATAACTTAGTTCATGTCCACTGCTTCTTCTTTGTTCACTGTTTGTTTCATGTTGGTCTGGTAGAAAGGAAAAATCTTAGAATGTACCAGCTGCTACTCTTTCCGCGCAGATCGTAGGAGCCGATCGAAGGACTGTGCCAAAATGCCAATAATTTCAATAGGCGGCAGCAACCCATCACTATTTGATTCCTTTCTCTACCTTCTCGCCCACCATCACGCTAAAAGTGGCCTACGAGTCTTGCGGCCCTGGGCTCTGTCTGCTTAGAGCTGCTAGACCCACAGCGCTCTGTCTGCAGGGATTAAGACGTGATAGTATGTATGTGTAGTGCTAGAATACATGCCTATTCCAACAAAGGGGAGATTTTCCATTATCACAGCGCTGCGCTGGGCAGACGGGTTTGGCAGTCGCATATACATAGTATAAAGTCTTTGCACAAAGAACCCTGCTTCTTCTTCTTATCGTGTGTGTTAGTGAATAACACTAGTGTCAGAGTTTTTAAACCGCCTTAAAGGCCTCTGACATGGTTTTAGGTAACGATCCGCCGCCGTCACCACATGGCCATTTATAAGCCTACAGTAATGCTTTGTTACTTTATAAAAAACGTAATAAAAACTACTAGTACTCTAAGTAGTTTCATCTCACTCTTACATTTAATTAAAATAAGTAGTATGAGTAGTTTCAAACAGCAGAGACAATGTCCCTCCTTTTTTCAGCTATCTATTTGTTTATTTGCTTTAGCTCAACTTGTTGGGATCGGACAAAACCTATAAGTACTTTACAGTGCGTGATGAAGTAGGTAATAAGAAAGCGTTCCGCGCTGCGCACGCGTCGGTGCACGGTTGGCCGGCGCGGGCGGTGCTGTAACAACCCGAATCGCATGCGTTTTCGGCTTTAGGTAACGAAAGTGCATTCCGATACGCTTCCGCATCTTGAACCGTTTCTTTCTTATAACGCTTTACATAAACAAAACTTCGACTCTAGTTAGATTTATTGATTACTTTGTATTTGTTTAATTTACCTAATCTCCCACTGAGTCTCGCCCATGCCCCGTTGCTTATCTTGGAAGGTATTAAATTAATTACAAAGACTTGTTTGCGTTTTTCTTAAAAATAAAAATGGGAGATTATGGCATCATAAATAAAATAGAATAAATAAAACAATTAAATAAAAAAATACATTTAATTTTATTCCATTGACTAGTTTTCACAATACTCAAAATTAAAATCACAAATACAACAACAATTATATTTATATACTTATATACTTATATAGCAATATAAGCATGCCTTACGTGTGTTGATTAAAGAAATCCTCATAGCAAATCAGCCAAGAATACTGCAATATTTAAAAATGTTCTAGTATCTTAAATCTAAGGTATTAACTCGTGGTATAAGTACGTACTGAACCTTGGCCGTCTATAAAATCGCAGACTAACTTCATTACCAGCTTTAAATTCTCCATTATCTGCTCTAAACAAGTTTGTGTACTTACATCTATTAAATAACACCATCACAGCTGTCAATGTCAACTTGTTTGGGGTGGATAATGGTTTAAACCAATTTACAAGTTGTACCGTGTTTTAAAATAAGACGGTGGTATAGGCTAGCTCACTGAACTGTTATCGCATCACATCAAGAATACGCTAAGGTTTAAGGTAAGAATCAAGGTATACATTTCGTGAGAAGCAGGGATCAACAGGTTTGCTAATGAGAGAGCGCAGTGTACTGTGAAGGTCGGGCCTAGGCCGAGTTAGGCTTGAACTAGCAAGGGCACTACGATGCCTTCATACCCTACCTGAACCTGGCATACATACATACATACATACATACATACATACTATCACGTCTTTATCCCTAATGGGGCAGACAGAGCATTTTGGGTCTTGCGGTTCTATGCAGAGCCCAGGGCCGCAAGACCCAAAAGCCACTTTTAGCGTCATGGTGGGCGAGAAGATGGAAAAGCAATCAATACAGTGATGGGTTGCTAGCCGCATCGCCTGTTAACATGATTTGCATTTTTGCCCATTCCCTCGATCGGCTTTTACGATCTGCGTGGGAAGAGAAGCAGCTGGTACATTCTAAGTTTTTTTTTATTTCTCCCAGACCAGCATAGGAGGAGGAGGGGACCAGCTGAACCTGACATTATTAAGAAATAAAATTAGAGCTTGTAAGGTGCATATATTATAAAGTTATGTAAAGAATAGGATTGTTTTGTATAGAATGTACGTATAATGTGAAAAAAAAACTTCTCAAATACCACACAAATACACTACTTAGTAAAGTAATGGCAGTCTTACCACAGAATTAATAATAGTATTGTCTTACAACGCAGATTTTCTAAGGTACCGTAAGGCATCATCCATAATTAACTTCAATAAGTGTGACATTGTTTGACAAGGGGCGGGAGGGTCATAAGATTCGTGACGTTCAATACAAAATCTATATCTAAGCAATGAAACAAAAAAAAATTAAGTAGTAATTGATAAACTTTAAAATATTTACAGATTTATCTGTCAAATATTTAGTAGCTATTTAGCCCCATTAGGGATAAAGACGTGATAGTATGTATGTATGTATGTATTTAGTAGCTTCATCCCGCTTGTTCTTTTTTAATTAAATAAAAAGACGTCACACTAGAGGATCATAAAATTGTGACCAACAGTGACAAGGAGGAGGGGAGTTAAAAAGTCACGAAATTCGTGTTACATACATACATACATACTATCACGTCTTTATTCCTAATGGGGCAGACAGAGCATTTTGGGTCTTGCGGTTTTATGCAGAGCCCAGGGCCGCAAGACCCAAAAGCCCCTTTTAGCGTCATGGTGGGCGAGAAGATGGAAAAGCAATCAATACAGTGATGAGTTGCTAGCCGCATCGCCTGTTAACATGATTTGCATTTTTGCCCATTCCCTCGATCGGCTTTTACGATCTGCGTGGGAAGAGAAGCAGCGTGTAACGTACCTAATTATTGGAAGGTCCCTAAGCAGTTGCGAGATTTCATGAAAAACCAAAACAGTTAATTCATTTTAGTTATTACTCGTATCTATAAAACACCAAGATATCTACCAACTCAATCATTAATAACTTTTAATTACCTATGTACCAACATTTATAGCGATCTTATCAATGTTTATTTCTATACTAAATATTATTAGATATTTAGCAATTTAATCCCAAGGCAAAATAAGTTTCTAAATATTCTCATCTTTTCATAAATGTGATTATATACCCGATGCCAAAAGGACGTGCAAACTCGAGGAGAAAAATCTAGAACCACTTGGTTGATGCCATTTCTGCACTTGCGCGAAAGCGGCAATAAACTTAGCTGTGCAGACAGCTCAGTCAATGATCTTGATTGCTAATATCCAAATATAAACGAATGATTTTTGGTTTTTGACTAATCAAGTTAGAAAAAGCCGGAATCATTTAAAGAATTTACCTGCCAGACGTCAACCTCTTTAAAAATACAGCTGTTGCACGATTTGTAAGTGCTAGTCATTTAGTCGCCTCTTACGACATCCAGGGAAAAAGATAGAATGGTGATAAGGCCGGGTATGAAAAGGCAAATTTTGATAACAAAAGGTAAAAACAATGCGGCTACATTGAAAATTAGAACATAAAGTTCTAGTTTGCTATGTACCCGCATTGTTTTTTTGGAATGAGTTGCCCTTCAACTAAAGCAAAAATAGTCCTTGAATGCACTCAGGGTCAATAGAAATCAAATAATAGCGTTTCCGCAACGTGCTACCGCTTTGTCAGGATATGTCCGAAGGTCGGAGGAATCCCAACTGTGCCAGGGCAGCCTAATTGTAGGTGTGCACTTAGCTAACGAGGTGTGGATAATTGTTTAGCTAATTCTTACATAGGTACCTCATTAATTGATAAATCATCCATTATGACGATTTTCAGGACGCTAATTTTTACAGCAACTTCGGTCTGAGATTTAAAGCAAAAATGTGACAAGGTACTATTATTTCGATGGTACTTGTTTAGGCAAATATTTTTATTTTTTCGACCTTTCAATCAAACGTTTAGAAAGTCGGATGATTTATAGGTTACCCGGCGGTAACGTGCTCTGAAGGCTGGCTGATAAAATAAATATTATAATGGAAGGTTACATTTTTTGCTTGCCTCATAAAAGTCATAAGCGTAGCATTTTCTCAGCATGCCAGGTTCAAACATGTAATTTAAAAAAATCTGATACATTTTTTCGATACTTAAGTTTTCTATAACTTTCCGGTGAAAATCGTATTTTGGATATGGGCAATATTATTTTCAGTGTCTCAAATATTTGCACCAACAAAATTTTGTCGATAGTTTCTTCGTATTGACATGAAACACGGATAAACAAACACTTTCGCATTATGACGTTATTACTTGAAGTGGCATGTATTACCTACTCGGCTCGAAGTTCGGAATAATAGAAGATTTAGAAAATTGTATGTACTTAATACTTAATATCGACACATTGTTAGGCTGTCAATATATCAAAACTGTCTGTAAACAGATTTCAATATCTTTAAATAAATATATTGTGTCTAGTCACTCAAATATCACTCATGTATTTGCTTAACTTATACGTCATACAAAACCCGCCATGAATAAATTTAATGTAAAATTCTATTTGAATAGACGACAGATGAAGAATTTGTTAAGCTCATGTTATGGAGAAACTTACTGAATAATGTATGGGTTTAATTTTAACTAAGTATTTATAAGCTAAAGACACTTTGAAAGTCATCGCGGTTGGCTTGATTTTCTTTAAAGTAAAGGTATCCTGTTCAATAACAAGAATTTAAATAGATTGACCTCTGGCTGCTCTGGCCAAATATGGCTCTGGTAGTACAGAGAGGGTCGTGCTCCTGCAGTGGAGACAAAAATTAACCTGATGATGATGCAATAGATTAAGTTGTGTAAATTGCGGGATACAATAGCACTATATACATACTATCACGTCTTTATCCCTAACGGGGCAGACAGAGCATTTGGGGTCTTGTAGCTTTGAGCAGATAGTGAGACAGGTCCGTAGTACCCAAAGGCCACTTTTAGAGTGAAGTTGGGCGAGAAGGTACCCTGGGTACCTTGGGAAGGTTTACAGGCTAAGCAGTGTAACAACAGCACTAATTTGTGTAAATTATGGGATCGGTGAACATATGAATAATAGAAGTCCTGAAAAGATTTTTTTTTATACCCTAAACTTCAACCCATCCAGGAGCCACAGCTCTGACAGACTGACAGCAGAATCATCTTTAAAGAGAAAATATTCCCAGGCCCATGGGGCCCTGAAGCCAAAATATTTATAAAAGATTAGTCTGCACGTCTGGTCGAGGCAACAGGAGAATACAGAACTGGCAGCTTTCTTGGCCCAAAAATTAGCCTTGCTATTCAGCGAGCCAACGCTGCCAGTGTCCTGGGTACTTTGTCTCGATCAGATGCAATGAGGAAATTTTTCATATTTAGTTTCTTTTATTTTAATTTTTTAATTTAGATTTAATTAATTTAAGTATTTTAATTTTATTTTTTATTGTTATTGTTTTTTCCCATAGCTTAATTCAATTGTATATTATGGAAAGATACTAAAATTGTAAGATTATTATAACCAGCCAGAACGTGCCATTTTCGAAACGCGGAGTCACCTAGACGAATGGTTTTTCCATTCAAAAAACAGTTCGTGTAGTCCGTTCGTTTGTAGTTTCAAGGCTCGAGTCTCGACACACCGAGACTCGAGCTACGTGCAGTAGTCGAAGTCACCTGTTTCAAAATAGGAAATTTAATTTCTACAATTTAATTTATTACACATATTAAACTAGTAAAAACTTACCTACTCTAAGTAGGAAATTAAGGATTTTTATGTTTCTTTTTTCTAAGTTGATATATGCGTATGTTAAGAGTAATTAAGTGACTATACTTTTACTTAGGTATAAAGCTAACTTAGACGTGATAGTTTTCCTTTAAAAAACTACTAATTATCATGCTATTTTACACAATTTTAGCTAATTAATCAAAGCCAATGATAGATTACTTTTATACTCTATTATATACTCGGCTCATAATACTCGGTTCTACAAAATCGTCTCGCAACCACTTTCGATTTGCAAGTAAATCCCGAGTTTGCAATTATCTCGTCGCTGACACAGCGCAGCTTTCGCTGCTCTAATCGCTCACTTCCAACACTTGATGATCTCTAGGCTACGGAGGTGATATCCAAACTGTCAGGAGAAAAGAAGAAAACGGGGCAAACCTATGTAGTTGACAAAGCGCAACAAGAAATGTATTAGTGAACAAAAGTTACAGAAATAAATATACTACAGAGAACATTTACCTAGTATTTTGACGATGAGATTTTTATGTAGTATTAGGTATTACTTTTATTCAAAACTCTTAGATCTGTTGTAGCAAGTAAGTATCACGATTTGTAAACAGTATTGGCAGTTGTCATTAGTGTTGCCAAATTAATAAAATCTAAATGGTAGACCTTTGATACTGTTGGTACCAGGTTGGTACGTTCGTACGGTCGGGTATCTGTGGCAAGTTGTAACGAGGAGATGGATATTTTAAAAATTGGCAACACTAAGTGACCGGTTGGTGAGAATTCATTCTGAATGAATAATGAAGGTAGAAATTAAATTTCTTTGGTGAAAGATTTTAACAAGCTATCTTGGGCGTTGATGCTGGAAATAAAAACACTTGTCATGGAATCTATGCGAATCTTTTATTTAACAGTAGATCAATGATATATTTCGATTGCAAAAAAGACTGCATTAAAATTTCGTAAGACTACCAATTCTTAACAAGTATTGTTAGAAGGGATTTAGAAAATTAACTATAAAACGATCCGACACGATATCTCGAACTATTTTCTTACATAATGCTAGTCAGCACTGCAATTATGAATAGTTTATGGTGATAAAAAGGTGGCTTTTTACAACGTAACTATTGACACAACTTTAAGTAAAGGCCCATTTGCACAGTGCGAGTTTCGAGACCTGTTACTTACGTAGGAACAATTTAAATGATTGTTGAAAGTTGAAATTTAAATGTTGAATTTTGTTTAGACCATAGACTTAATTAAGATTTTTTTTATCTATTTCTTCAATTTGATAAGGATTTTTCCTGGGTTAAAATTAAATTATTTGGTACTCTTATCACATTAATATAAGTAATGTTGAGGCGAAAGTTTCTGTGTGTGTGTGTGTGTGTGTGTATGTTTGTTACTTCTTCACGCGCAAACGGCTAGACCAATTTTGATAAAAAAAAAGGTATGCAGGAGGCTGACACCCTGGATTAACACATAGGCTACTTTATTATTGCGGTAAAACTAATACTAAGAACGTTTTTTGACTTCAAGAAACTATGACATCATTAGTCTTTATTGCATACAAATGCCAAAGAAAATGTTTAATTTGACGTTTAGAAAAAAATTTCTTATTGGAGTTGTTGGAAACTTCCTTATATGCAACATTTGAAAATAAAGTACATTTTAATTGTTCTAGGCACGTGAGGGAGTGCGCACAGAATGGCGGCCACCAAATACTCCCACCCGTTCCTCCGCGGGCTAAAGCCCTTCCCAGAGGGGTACGACGAGGAGATACAGCAGATCAGAGAATGGTGAGTCTATATGGTTAAACAGCATTTTTTTTCATATTGATAATATTCACATGCTGGCCCAACGTGGGTCCCTAGAGTGAGAGGCGAGGAAGAAGAGAGACGGACAAAAAACCTACTGTGACACATTTATGGTTTATAAACATCCTGTTCCCTCAGCATGGCACCATTATATAAGCCATAAGCCATAGATAAAGTTTAATTTAACCGTACGTTGGACTAATAGTTACGTCTCGTTCATTATTACTTATTACGAAGAGCGAGATAACTACTACAGCTGATTTTAATAGCGCTCGATTAAAGTTGTCGCAGGTACCATGCTAGCGGCACTGTTCGTAGTCGATATGGTACTGCACATCTCTAAATGCGGGTCACACGTATCACAGATAAGATTTACGAGAAATGCCGACACGCGCACCATAGCTACCAAATTAGAAATTCCGATGTCAACTAAATAATATGGTCATAACACACATGCCCTACTGCACTTGGCCTTGGAACAAATATTTTGATTTGCTCTGCGTTGTGTGCGAAAAGACCATAAAAAGGCTTTCTCGTTTCATTCACATATTTGTGAAATTATTTGTAGGTACAAAATATAGAGGGAATAGAGATTAAGCTCCAAAACAAGTATCAAATTGGAACAGCTCCAGCAAAAAAGATCTTGATCTTTAGTAAAACTAATCAGTGTTTATATTAACGATAGACATAGCTGCGCAATCGATCGATCAATCGAGCACACATTTAAGGGCAGAAAAAAATCCTTATTTCTCATACAAGTTTAGTTTTGAGTATTTGACAAGCCACACACAATTCAGAGCCTTTTCCCTACCTGCGCTCAGCAGAATTGTACACGCAAATAAGAAAGTTAAGTCCAAAGTAGTCTTTAACTCGGAGCCATGCTTGAATGGCACTTCCGGGATACTGAATCACACACCATAAAAATACATGGTTTTACGTGTAGCCTTATAAAATTGTCCCAAAGAAGGTTAAATAAGTAATCTAGCTAATCATTTCAGACATTAATTGACTCTGATGATATGCTAATAGATGAATTTCCTAAGGAGCGAGTATCATTGTGTTGTCTTTTTATACCTGCTCTTCAATACATTCCTATCCTACTATCCTACTAATATTATAAATGCGAAAGTGAGTTTGTATATTTGTTTGTTCGTTACCTCTTCACGCGTAAACGTTTTGGATGAAATTTGGTATGGATATAGTTTGAGACTCGGGGAAGGACATAGGGTACTCTTTATCCCGTAATTCCCACGGGGAGCAAAGCCCGCGGGTACAGCTAGTAGTATAAAATACAAAGTAATTTCCTGCCATCTATCCCTCATATACATATGTAATCAATAAATACAGTGATTTAAGAAGAAGGTTTACATATATAATACATACCCGGGGTACGCCGCTAGTTTATAAATATTTCCGTAATTGTACAAAAAGTATTTTAATTATAAAGATAATTTCAACTACGAGTAATTACCCTCATAAAATAAATAAAAATGGAAAGTAAACTTTCTTAGACAGGCGTCCGCACAATGTCCTTAGGAGGCGCAGCATCAATGAAATTCCATTCTATTTTGCTTTCACCTGCTGCAGAATGACACAACACAACACGATGGTCACTAACGTCGGTCAGTGACACTAAAACTTGGCAGCTTAGTGCCGGCAGAGTAACATACTTTTTGTCACCACCTCGTTCCTCTACCATGGATAAATTTTTTTAGAACGAAGATTTACGCTGTACCTATTCTATAGGCATTTAACAGCTCATCAGACGCTCCCACGGGTGTATGAGGTGCCTAAGAGATATACATACATGTACAAGCTAAACAAAGCTTATAATTATAAACATCAATGAGATCTCTCCAATCCGTCTGGCCAGCGTGGAGAGTGTAGGCCGAGTCCTCTGGCTGCTCTGACCAAGTATGGCTCTGGTAGTGCGGAGAAAACACTAGAAGGACCTGATGATGATGATGAGTAGAGCTAGCAGAGAGTACAGCTAGCAGCATCCTGAGTGCAACCATTTTATCATCTCCAGCGTGGTGGTTATGAGCAAATCTTTCCTTCTTTGGGTCCGAAATAATAACCCCATTGTGCCGTTTTTTTATTTATAAAACATTTCTAAAGTTCCGTATTTTGCTTGAATCAATAAAAACTTACTGAAGAAATAATATCTCTTTTAATAAAACTTTCAGTTATTAATGCAGTGTCGGGGCAACTTGACACTCACAGATACACTTACACATTACTTAGAGACCTACGGTGACACACATACTGACTGCAGCCGGTTCTCTCTGGTGTATCTCGTGTTATATGCGTTAAATGTGTGTCAATTGTGTCGGGGGGAACTGCTCCAGTTTGGTGTTGTCAGTGAGTAAGGCGTTTGCCCTTTATATGAGTACAAGGGTTATAATTTTATTTGTAAACTTTATGAGTGCGTAACTGAACTTCGAAATACAAACGTGCGAAGAATTGTGGTTCGGAATATCGTAGTTACGACGATACACTGTTTGTCAACAGATCTCGCTATTTAAATCTGAAATAATAGTACTTATAGAAGTATGAATTTTAAGTCATTGACTAGTAATGATAAAAATTAAAGATTATTTTAGTGTATCGTTAAATATTTAAGTATTCTAAATTAATTACAACCTAAATACGAAAATATGTGCATACGAGTGGCTTATGTCTGACGAAAATAAGTACCTAGGTACCAATAATATTGGTACTTACGTCTGATTATGCTTATACATAAGTAATACTTGAAACTAGCCTAAAAAAGCCTAAAAAACTAAAATTATTGTTTTACCTACCCAGAATTAATAATAGTATTACATACCAGAACCATAATACTAAATGTTCATCAGTAATACTTGAAACTAAGCCAAAATCAATTTTGTATGGTCGCCCTGCGTGACGACCAGCGCCTACGTCGAATAGATTTACATAATTATTATGAAAGGATGATTTACTACTTTCGTAATAGAAAATTAAAGTCATAAATTGTTAGAAAACATATTTATAGACTCTATTAAGTTGTAGATAGGTGATGACTTGCTGGGTGTTAAATCTTATAATTATTTTCTAGATGAGTTTCTACATCAAAGTATCCTCAAACAATCTAAAAAATTACAATAAATAAAAAAAATCAATAAAATAAATATACTTACAATGTGCAAGGGACATTCCTGCAATAAATCGATCCACGGGCTATCTATATTAGATCACTATAGTATAATGATAATAAAATAACAGTCCAATAACCAAAAGAAAAATCGTCATTCCCATACAAATTGCACGGGCAGCTGCACACTTTTGTATGGAAATGCCGATTTTTTTTTAGGTTTTGACTGTTATTTAAATTCATTATACTATAGTGATCTGGTATAGTCCGTGGTTCGATTTATTACAGGTATGTCCATTCCAAGTTATATATTAGTATCAAATGTATACATATAGAAAGTATTTAGTACCTATTACGGTGCTCATTTTAAATTACCTACTCTAATACTCATTATAAGGTTTATTAAGAAAAAAGAAATAAGAACAAAGATAAATAAAACTAAGCTAAACTATAAAAAAAAATTTAACCAATCACCTAATCAGCTCACTTTATTTGCTCATCCTATAAAAGACTGAATAAATATCTACAATCTTCTTGCCTACCATTACCTTCAGTACCTACGTATTGAGTCCTTCGCTAAAGAAAATGTGCAATATGCGTAGGGAAATCGTGAATGGCAACCGTTTGATTGCCGTCCGGCCATTACGGAGCACCGTGAGTCGAGCTATATGGTAATAAATAGTTTGTTTTTAGGGTTCCGTACCTAAAAGGTAAAAACGGGACCCTATTCATTGTTTTTAGGTTTCCGTACCCAAAGGGTAAAAACGGGATTATATTACTAATACTCCACTGTCCGTCTATCTGTCTGTCACCAGGCTGTATATCATGAACCGTGAGAGCTAGAAATTTTAACAGATGATATATTTCTGTCGCCAATATAAGAACAAAAATACAGAATAAAATAAGTATTTAAGGGGGGCTCCCATACAACAAATGTAATTTTTTTTATGGTATGGAACCCTTCGTGCGAGTCCAACTCGCACTTAACCAGTTTTTATTATGATAACACCATGCACCACTGGATAGTGGCGGGCGACTGTTTGATCCATCTCCGTCTAAAGGCCAGGAGTGGCGACGACGGAATAATAGATCGAACAGATCCATTGGGTTTTAATTTCTCGGCACTATCCAGTAAATTACTGGTCGCTATACCTACTTCTGACATTACTTGTACTTATCCTCTAATAAGTACAAGTAATTTTTCTAACATAATTAAAATACTGGCGGGTTTTTATAATGATAAAATCCAATGGATCTGTTTGATCCATCTCCGTCTACAGGCTAGGAGTGGCTACAACATGATAATGGATCAAACAGATCCATTAGGTTTTAATAGCTCGGCACTATCCAGTAATGCACATTACTGGTTGCTATACCTACACCTAACATTACTTGTACTTTTCCCCTAAATATGCAAGTAATTTTTGTAACATAATTTAAAATACAATTAATAATTTGTACTTATTCCAGGATGAAAAGCCAGCCGCATCTGCCGTACATCTCGGACGACTTCATCATGCTGTTCCTACACTCCAACATGTACAAGGTGAAGGAGACCAAGGAGACGGTGGAGTGGTACTTCACCATCAGGGCCAACACGCCCGACCTCTTCACCAATCGGGACCCCTTGCTGCCCAAGAATAAAGCTATTTTAGATATTACGTAAGTCCTTGTTCCAGTTGGTTGCCGTGTGGTTTACGGCACAGCAAAATAGGACCACTCCAAGTCCTCCCGTGGATTTCGTAGAAGGCGACTTAGGAAATACAAGCTAAACAAACCTTATAAATATTGAGACCTCTCCAACCCGTCTGGTAAGCGAGGAGAGTGTAGGCCAAGTCCTCTGGCTGCTCAAGTATAGGGTCTTGCTCCTGCAGTGGCGACAAAAGACCTGATGGTAATAATGATGATATTCCAGTTCCTGTCAGCTACAACTGTGATTGCATTCGTGAGGGTTTTGGGGACTCAATTCCTACCTTCTAAAGTACACAAATCACTGTTTACGCTTGTACATAGACACAGAGACAGTACATGACACTTCATAGCAGCGGAGTATCATTAATGTATACAACTAAAAATAAATACATAAATATATAGGGACAAATTACACTGATTGAGCTAGCCCAAAGTAAGTTCAAGACATTTTATGGGATACTAACTCAACGATACTATATTTTATAACAAATACATATATAGATAAACATCCAAGACCCAGGACAATTTGAAAAAGGCCATTTTCCAACTTGCCCTGACCTGGAATCGAACCCGGGACCTCTCTCTGGATGGCGGACTAGCATGGTGACCACTACACCACGGAGGTCGTCAAACTACTACAAACGAACTTACCTACATCCGTGCACAAGGTAATGTGTGTCGACAAGGTGAGAACGGACGGAGGAGAGGTTCGCATATTGCGCGGGATCCTCGGAGATTCCGTTCTGTATATAAATACTTATATTGAGGCCATACCTGCATTTTCCGGGGTCCAGTTTTGCCCCCATTTGGAAAAAAATCATTTGAAACAAAACGGAGATATCATTGACCAAGCTCTAGATACCCCTTTAAAGTATTTTTAAACTACTAAAGTGAAGTTTTTCTACGCACTTGCGAAAAGCGGCCACTTATGGGTAATGTGCGTAGAAAATCTTTACGTTCTCATCATTAAGATGAATACTAGAAATTTTTTGGCAAGTCTGTCCAGTCTGTCCTGAACGAATCGAATATCATGTCAAATCAAATCTTTTTTGCAATATTGCCCTTTACTAGATATCTATGTTGATTCCTATTTCCACCTCTTCGCCTATTATCACGCAAAAGGTGGCCTTTGAGTCTTACGGCCCTGGGCTCTGACCATAAATAATTTAGAGTCTTGCGGCTCTGTACATATAGAGCCATTTAGGCTAAATGCTCTGTCTACCACATTAGGGATAAAGACGAGACGTGATAGTATTTACGCAAGTATGTTTATTTGCAAGAAAGCAATCAATAATAGTTGTATCTAGGTATCTATCTAATACCATTGAGAATGTAAGTAGGTATTTTAAATACTTCCACTATACACTTGTATAGAACTATTGTGTGGTAGCGCAGTGTCATCAATCCCACGGCGACGACCTTCGGCAACGCGTTCGAAAATTGCTGAACGCACAAAATATACTGCCTGGTGTCGTGCCTCCACTAATATGACTGTCTATTCAATTTATTACTATAGGTCTGTGATATTTACAGCTGGGATTGAGTTACGTATCATCCCTAGTTTATGCCGATGCTCCTGCTTCTTTACAATGCGAGTAAAAACAAGATTTGTAGTTTTTAGCCGATTGATCGACATTTTCTACTAATATTCATTTCGTGATGTTAAACAACTTCCACTTTAAATCTAATAAAGCAAAATGCCCATATTTGGCATCAATTACATAAATTACGATACTGTTCATAATGCTACTAATTTATTTTAGTATCATTAAATTAGTTGAATAAAGGCATATGTAACACTTTAAATACGAGTAGGTATATTCATGTTCATCTCTTTCGTTCTGTACTATATTTAACCGACTTTCAAAAAATGTGAATGTATGATCAATTATTTTAAGACGCCCGACCCGATTTAGAAAAATCTTTTTCTGTTTAAATGGGCATATTTGCGAGGTCCTCTATAGAAATTTTATCAAAATCGGTTGTGTAATTTCTGTACTGCCAGTGAAAAGGGATCTAAGTCGAGTTAGATCGCTTTTGAGATCTTTGCATATTCTGAATCAGAAAAAAATTTGCTATTTTTTAGTCTTATTCCCATAGTCCTAGGGCTTAAAATGCCAAAGTTAGCGTTGGTGCACAGTAATCTAAGTAGGCGTTTTTCAGGGTTTCGTTAATTTATTTTCGTGTATTATAATACAAATGCGTTTACAACAAAATGAACCGAAGTATTTTTTCAGTTTTAATAGTGTAAATTAATTTAACTTTAATTATCACACTTTACACAACGGAAAATTAGAACGTCGATATTCGTACATATTGATTTAAGTTTGCTCATTTCTATAAACACGTAAAATGTTTGTAGGATTCCTTGGTGAAAAACGCTTCATCTGTAGTAGAAACACTCAACTTGCGACATAAGTAAGACAAAATAGGTGTTTAGTGATGCAACTTTATATAAATCAATTGACACTAGTCATAATTACAGCTTTGATTATTGTGCAAATTGATATAAGTTGAATTGAATCAAAAACATATTACAAGTTCAAAAGTTACTAAATTTGCTAGATGGTGTATAATGATATAAGTAAGCAAAAATATGTACGAGTAAGTGTTTAACCATCAGTTTAGTTAAAAAATAAGTATCTACTTACAAGTATATTTATTTGAAATACTACAATAAATAGTAATAACCGAGCTAAGCTCAGTCGCCTAGGTATTATATATCTAATTTCTTACCAAAACAAATTATTTTACAAAAATAATGCAAACAAAATCTTTAATATTGACTAGCCGAAGTCCGAGATTTCGTTCGCTTGGACTTTATATGTCTGGAAAATGCTCAGCAGGCTTTTATATATATTTCTTATAGTTTAGCTGGACCATTATAGTTCTACATCAGGTGTTTCATTTTCCAAAATCATTTATACCTTATATGTTGCTCAGGCTCAGATAAATAACAAAAAAAGGGTTACATTCGAATCCGTCCAGGCGTCCAGTATTTCCGGAGATTAGCGTGTACTAACAGACACACGGACAAACAGACAGACATTTAAAAAAAATCTTTCTCTATTACCACAGAGTAATAATAGACCTATTTCTATGTCTCCATCGCCCCCAATATTTTTTTTGGAAATATTTTTAATTTACAGACATACTTTTTTTACTGTTTTATTATATGTATAAACTTCAAAATGCTCGAAATGTAATACCTATATATAAATTGATTTTAACAACCTAAATGTTCCATCAGTCATACCTATATGAACAAATCTGTGGTTTTACTATTATTCTTTATTTACAGACACGAAGTTAAAAATGCTGTTGATTGTAACGTTAATAAATAAAGACATTATATGAACATTTAAAAAAACAGATCATAAGTATATACCAATTAGGTATTTATTAAAAAATATGTTTAAAATATAATACATTATATATATCTACCAATACAAATCCATAAACAAAGTGTGAATTTGTTTCAGTTGTCATTGTAACTGGTGTGTCTATATTTACAAATTGAAAAAAACTAACATTCATCATCATTGTCATCATCATCACCTAGGCTATTTGTATAAAACATGATTATAATAAGTTATAAGCAACACGTGATAAGGACATTTTTATACTTATTTTATTTTCGTATACCTAACATCTTTGATCCTTTAAATTTGTTTAAAATTAGTCAACATTCATTCATAGATATCCATGTATTTTGATGACCATCGTAAGTTAGCTTTGTTAATAAGATGGTTAGTTGTTGTTGGTTACCTATATTACTATTATGTCTGGTCATTATTTACCAACACACTGCAATCCTTTTTCGAGTTTATAAATTCAATTGTTTTATATTTTTAATAATTTTTATTAGCGACGATAAATTCTACTTCATATTTTCCGTTTTCCCATATCATCTCACCCTACTAGTTGCATCATCAGCTCTAATGCTGTGGGGTCTATTTTAATTTTTTATGAATTTCGCTTTATTTTACAACCAGCTCCTTGGCAAACGTCAACTCCTTGAGAATGCTATTGTAATTCGTGTTACAAAGGTCGTGCTTTTATTGCTATTTTTTCTTTAGTTCTATTACGAATTACGATGCCTAATACAACATCTACAGGAAGAGGTGGAGTGGTCCTGTTCTAACCCGGAGTCACACGGGGTCTTTCCCGTATTCTCCTTGTAAAATAAATATACTATCGTCTTTTCCCTCAGTCTATTCCCCTGTCTTGCTTACTTCTGCTAAACGCAAAAAATCTTCTATCTCTGCAAAGTCTTTTTCCTATTCTTAGCATATGCACATTATAATGTCATGAATTCATATATTTAGCAGATTGGAATCTGGTGTGGACAATTGACGATTAGGCAGTTTTGCTCGGGAATTCTGAGCTCTTCTGACCTCCGGTCGTCTTGGTCCCTTCTCTATTCTGGAGGGGCACTTAGGGACTTTTTAGGCTTTCATAGTAAACAAATTCTGTCTGCTAATCCGCGGTTCTACTCAGAGCCTACAAGTACTAGTATGCTGTAATTCGGCATGAGTATGAAAAAGTATTTAAGCTTGAAAAGTGTTTTTTCAATGAAAGCTTAGTAGGGTTTACAAATCAAAAAGTTATCGGTTATCAACTTATAAATGTACTCAAAAAAGAACATTGTATACAAATTCAATAGATAGTTAGTTTTTTAGACATTTTAGTCGCGTGAATGTCATTCGTAACTACGGAACACTATACTGCGCGTAGCCAGACTCGTACTTGGCCAATTGTTTGCAACTAATTTAGTAATCAAGAGTGGAAAGACTTCGACCAGATCCCACCGCGCGCGGGTTGATATCACCAGAACCACGTCCGTTTTGCTTATCAGGATGCACCAGAGACCTAGGTGAGGTTTGCTTGGGATTCGAATACCTTAAGGTAGACGGCGGTTGGACCCTATATCACAGGCATTACTTTTACATAATAATATGTTTATACATTATACACCTTAACATTTCATAGTTAGATCGCTTAAATATCTGATATATATCACAATACACAAAAATATTAAGGTATACTAAAATGTGTAAACTGATGTATGTAATATTTTTATGACTTTTGTTCAAAATAAAATTGACGTAAAAATAGCTGATCATGAGATAAGTAAATTTTGTTTTGGGACTTCCTGATTTTGTTCTTATACACTTCAAAACACTATAAAAATAAAGGTGATGTATCATTTGACACCAACGAAATACAAAATGTGTAAATAGTTGCATGTCATTTTATATCATTTTACACGAATGTTTTTTCGTGTCAAGTGATATAACTTGTAAATTTTTTCGATTATTTCTGAAATCAGTTTATTTTAAATAGTTTTAGTCATAGACACTTCTTTTATTTTAAATTATCTATCAATATCACTAATCAAATATTTTCTAGCTGATGTATAAAACGTGCAGGAATTTTTTGAAACTTTGAACTCGATTTTCTCAAAACCACGTTTTTTGACTTAGATCCCTTTTCACTGGCAGTACAGATTTGAGGGTGAAGTCGTTTTTAGTTTTGAAAAGATATATTCATTTATTAGTATTTCGTGTTTTTATATACCATGACGACCTCCATGGCGTAATGGTCAACACGCTAGACCGCCAACCCGGAGGTCCTGGGTTCGATCCTCAGCCAGGGCAAGTTGAAAAATGGCCTTTTTCAATTTTTCTTGGGTCTTGGGTGTTTATCTATATATGTATTTCTTATAAAATATAGTATCGTTGAGTTAGTATCCTATAACACAAGTCTCGAACTTACCTTAGGGCTAGCTCAATCAGTGTAGTTTGTCCCTATATATTTATATTATATATACTTAACACATTTTGAGTAACTATAAATAACATAACGTTTCCTCCCCTTCCAGAAACATGGTGGCACTCCCCAACACCACCGCCGAGGGCTACCACGTGCTGCTGTACCGGCTCTCTGACTTCGACTACAGCAAGCTGAACTTCGCCGACGCAGTGCGCGTCTTCTGCATGTTCAACGACGTGAAGTTGTCTGAGGATCGGCTGTCGGAGGCCTACATCGTCATCTTCGATATGAAGGGCTGCAGTCTCGGGCATCTGACGCGAGTGACGTTGCCTGCACTGCGAGCCTTCATGCAGTACATACAGGTATCTTTGTGATGTTAACGACGTGAAGTTGTCTGAGGATCAGCTGTCGGAGGCCTACATCGTCATCTTCGATATGAAGGGCTGCAGTCTCGGGCATCTGACGCGAGTGACGTTGCCTGCACTGCGAGCCTTCATGCAGTACATACAAGTATCTATGTGATGTTATCGACGTGAAGTTGTCTGAGGATCGGCTGTTAGAAGCCTAAATCGTCATCTTCTCTATGAAGGGCTGCAGTCTCGGGCATTTGACGGAAGTGACGTTGCTTGCACTAGTGCAAGCTGCGAGCCTTCAAAAGTGGTCAGAGACCAACATCGTCATCTTTGATATGAGCTGAAGTCTTGGTAATCTGGGGAGTTACTCCTAAAGCGGCACGGAAGCCGGACGTTACTGCGTATCCGCGTTTCAGTGACAAGCAACATTGAGTAGACAACGTAAGATGATAAAGTCTAATTTGGTTTCGTATGACTAACGTATAATTTTATGGAGTAACCCCTCTGATGCGAGTGACGTTGTCTGCGCTTCGAGCATTCATGCAATAGATCCAGGTTAAGTTTCAATTCATTATATAATTTGCGAACTGCAGAATCTTACAAACCATTAAATATTCCAAAGCGCAAGCTTGCCAGTTATTGGCATTGTAATGAGCATGATTCGCTCGCCACTTGCGGCTGCAGTACAATTATGAAACGGTGGATAGTGGGCATAAAGTACTTGAGGCCAGCCTCTCGTCTCTAGAGCATAATTTTCCGTCAAGACCAAAAATGCTCTGTCTGCCCCATTAGGGATAAAGACGTGATAGTATGTATGTATGTATGAATGTAAAACTCTGGTACCATACACAAAAAGAGAAAAAAGAATAGTAAAACATAGTTTTACAAAAATACATTAGGTACAAATAGTACGTGTAGTGAACATGTAGAATTTAATTTATTTTTAATGAAAAGCTACCGATATCTGCTACTGAGAAAAAACGCCAAAAGAAACTATTTTTCACAGTTTATTTTGCCGTAGAAATTAGTTCATAAGTAGAACCTTTGTCTAGAATTGTCAAACAACTCAACGTGTGTTACTTAATTCTATAATAACTTATTGTTTTCAGAACGGACACCCGTGTCGTCTTAAGAAGATCCACGTTGTCCACACAGTCTCCTTCATAAACCAAGTGATGTGCCTCGTCAAGCCGCTGATCCATTCCAATTTGCTCAACCTCCTAAACTTTTCCTCCGACGGGCCGGCCTCCGTTGTGGACAAGGAGCTCCTACCAGAAGACTACGGCGGCCCACTGCCTCCAGTCAAGCAATTACATGAAGAGCAAAGAAAGAACATGGAGGAAAATTACAGGGAATGGCTGATAGAGACGGAGATGTTCAAGGCTGATGATAAGAAGAGGATAAAGAAGCCCAGCAAGGGAATGTTTGCTAGCTTCACTAGTAGTTTCAAGGGCTTAGACATCGATTGATTGTTAGAGAATCTATGACGCTTCGGGACCTGATATTTTGGATATGTTTAAAAATATTTTGTAACGGTGCTACTGGGGTAATGTTTTCAATGCAAACGGCCATCTTCCGCAAATATAATGTAAAGATTTATACGTCAATGCCATTGTTTAGAGAAATTTTGTTTAACTTAATTCTAAGTCTTTTGCATTGGAAATCATGCCGGTTCATAAGACTTTTTTACGTGGTATTTTAACTATTTCCTTAAATTTATAGTAAATGGGTCGAGCAATATGTTGTTTACAATGTAGAATAAAGCCTTGTTCACATCGAAAACAACGTTATCAGTTGCTAATGCGAACGCTATGCAGTCACGAGTATTCTGCGAACCAAAGAAGTTGTATTGTAAAGTTCGCGTCGACGCCCATTGACAATTCGTTGTTATTTGAAAGAGGCATGGGAAAATCAATGAAGTCAACAACTTTATTGAAGTAGTGATAAACTAGCGAAGCCATACTCGTAATTAGCTTCAGAGTGCTCAAAAGTACTTTATTTTAATTATCATGATGTTAATGATGATCTTGTAAAAATTTGGTTTAAAATACTATGTACTCTTTTTAATACTAAAATATTTTTAATGGAGTTTCCTACGCAACATATTTTTAAAATATTTCTTTAATAGACCATAAATAACAGGCATATAAAAATAACTGTTACCATCAAAATAAATAAAGCTTCAAAATGTATATTGAAGTATATAAATTATATTTTATCAAAAAATTATGATTCCTTTTAGAGAATAAAACACTAAGTCAAAATAATCTTTGCTTGTATAAATAATTTAGACACCTATTATAAGTTTTATACGAATTTAAAAGTTTGGATATAAAAGTAATTAATACCAAAACATAATTTGACAATATATTTGTATATTTTACCATTTTGTTTGCAATATTGGGCTAAATTAAATATAAGTATTTTTCGACGAAAGTAGGTTTAAATGGAAAATAAATAAAATATTATATTTTATAAAGTTTATACTATTAAATTTTGTAAAGTTTTTTTACAAAATTTAATTTTACATCAATGAAAAAATTAAAGTTGTATATACTTACGGTACTTATTTTTGTAAATAGTAAATAAAGGTATTATAGTAATAATTAAGATCATTTTATTTAACCTTATAATCTTATTTGATTCCATATATAGTAGGAAGGTACTAATTTCTGTGGTATAAGTAATGATGATACAACGTAGCATATTTGGATGGCAATAAACAAAAATCAGTATATCATATGTCACTTATTTCATTATCAATGTGATAAGCTTATATTTCATTAACTGATAGATCAGTCAATACCATTATCCCAAGGGTTCACGTCACCGTTCACACACAACAGCTCACGCCATTCTGTAAAAGTTTATATACTTAAAATGAAAATTCCAATTTCTTTCGTATTTCCACAAAGAAATATATTTTGTGGTTTTTGTAACCCAAGTGTATCTGATACAGATACTGTTGTTAGTGACTGGACGGCTAGGAATAATATTAAAAGTGAAAGAATGAAATCAGTTCATGTACAAACTGATGAAATCAATAACAGTGATGACAGCAATGATCAGTCTCACAATATTAGTAATTATGACAAAGAGAAATTAGATGGTGACGTAAATGTGGTTCACTTTGATAAATGCATCGATATGAATAAGACTCTGAGCGAATATGAAAATATGGCAAAAATAGAATGCAGCGAAGTGAATAATACTAGTGAGAATGAAAATATGACGGAGATAGTTAACAACGATGTCAGGAATGAAGATGATAACGATCATAATCACAGTATAATATCAGACTCTACGGGCAGTGATGCAGAAGACAAAATGGAGGTAATATATTTTATTAAAAATTTGAAATAATTTTAATTGTTGAACCATCTGGGGAAAGCTGTCTTATCATCATCATCATCACATCAGCCACAGGAAGTCCACCGCTGGACATAGGCCTCCCGCATGAATTTCCAAAACGACCGATCGGAAGCGGCCTGCATATCCAGCGCCTTTCTGCAACCTTGCACAGGTCGTCTGACCAAAGACTAAAGCTGAAAAAAAACTATCTAAAGACATCCAATTCTACCGAATTGTTCGCTTAAATTTGAGTTAATTCCCGTGCATTAATTTAGTAATAACGTAAGTGCTAATTAAACTTATACGCCGCCATCGAGCCCTTGTGTACAGATGGCACGAAAAACAGTGTCTCAGCTCAGCCACCTCAGTCATTAGAAGCTTATTACTTATGCAAATACATGGGTATTTCGGCGACGCGCCGGTAAGTCTGCCAGCGCCCAGACTTCGTTGATGAAGCTTCGTGTAGCTTTAGCGAGCTTTTTATTTATTACATATTAGATTTTGGTTTTTCCGGTAAGTGTAACTTGTGAGCCTTACGGAATATATTAACCTTATGAGTAAAATTTACATGGTTTCTAGATACTTTAGGGAAAAACAGCAGGAGACATGGAAAATATTTTACTGATATAGTTCATTTATTGATGATTGATATCCTTATTAATTTCGTTGTTAAGAAAAATGTGTGTGTTTACATTTATTGAATTCCGTGGATGTAAGACACCTATTAGATATTGTAGCGTATTGTAGTATATTACACATAAAATAAGTTTGTGTAAAACATACTCCTAAAAGTAAAATGAGTATTCCGTAGTAAAAATACCCGCAACGAAATAAAAATAAAAGCAACGTAAACACATGCATCGATTGACCGCCATGCGCCATAGGGAACGACATGGGGATTGGGGAGAGTGAAGGGAATTACATATTAAGGTTACTAGGGAATCAGTGAAAGTGTCCGTTATCAATGTGAGGCCATCAATCGCCGTACGGCGCGGGTGTACGGACCGCCGCCGGACGACACGTCGATTGACTCATTCGATCATCGGCAGGTGAGGACGCAACGAGATGAGTGATAGCTAAATGATTGAGGTTTGAGGCGCAGACGAGCGGTGGAGGGCTCGACGGCAGCCGCCGGCGGCGGTGGTCCATTGAGGCGACGGTGTGGCACGGCGGCGGCGCGAGTGCCTCGTGACGTCACGCGCCGCCGCGCCTCGCGCAAGCGCCCGACTATCGAGCGGCATGTGCCTCTCGCAGCCGGCCGACCGCTCCGCCCGACGGATTCACACTTTTTTATTTACCGTCCGATAGTACCGACCGCTGTGACATTCCGTTTTTCACACAAAAGCCCGCTACAATCGCGAATTTGGTATCGGAGTGACCGCGCGCCCCCGGCGGCTGATCCCGCTCGTCGCGTCGCCGCCCTCCGCCCGCCGCCAGATCGAATCCAAAATGGCAGGACGAAGAAGGCTCCGGGCCCGTGCGCGAGCCCGCCTTTGACCGAGCGGTTCTGTTCGCGAGGGCATGTGTCTCGTTATATAAATGTTACGCAAGTTAAGGACGGAGTGCCCACGAGAAGGTGCATCAGTTGTAACACGAACTAGAGAACGCTCCCGTCGCAGTGGACTGCCGTGCCCATGTAACGCCCGCGGGGAGCCCATCGCACCGTGAGTACTCGCCACCAGCTAGTTCGGCAGCGATAAGTGTTATGTAGATAGCAGTAATACTAATATGTAAACGATAACAAAGCCGTCGATACAAGTGAAGTGTCGAACGAGGTTCGCCTTTATCGATCGGCTCGTTATTCGTACAAATTGTTTATTAACCCTTAAAATTGGTGGCTCGATGTAAAAAGGCGAATAGTTTTTATGACATCAGTGATCCTGCCAGTTAATGGCGGTAGTGGGAGCAGGCGAAGTTGGAAAGGCTTCGCGCCTGTCAACATCAGGGTACCTCGGGTCTGCTGGACGTTTATTGATCAATCCACTTATTGTTTTTGGCTCAGCTTTCTAATATTTCATGAACTTGGCAGTCGTGTCGGCGACCTTTGAGCAATACAGTATTTCTAAGTCACTCTCAATGAAGTTTGGTGACTCACTTCAATTTTAATCGTTACCATTTAAATGAAGAATGAGAACGAAAGACTTCTTGTCAAGTAGAAACTATATATATTAAGGTCGAGTTAAACATGTAAGTTATTTATGGGGTCCAGTCCAGTTTCAAGGGGTTAAAATTTGTGTCAACGACAATGGAGTGATTTCATGGCATCACAAAGTTTATTACTGTTATAGTTCTAAAACTCAATATTTTTACGTTATATACCTACGATATAAGATATGCCTATCAAGTACTGACAAGAACGGTTATAAACTCTATACTTAATTCATTTTGAAGAGTTATTTGTAAGCAGTGCTTTTACTATGAGTATAATTCATCATCATCATCAGGTCTAGATTTACTATTTTTAACCCCCGACAAAGAGAGGAGTATTATAAGTTTAACGCTAATGTATGTCTGTCTGTGCGATACCACAGACAGAGCGCTCGAACCGACCGATACCGATGGGGTTTTTTACGTGAAAGCCGATTTTCCTGTGGTGATTCTTAGTTATGTTTGATGAAAATCAGTTTAAACGTTCGAATTTTACCTACTCAAATAACACCCCATAGGGTGTTAACACTTAAGAGTCCGGCTTTTTTAATTTGCCTGGCAAATAATAGATGGCTCTGCGAATATCAATTCCACGGAATATGCAGTTCTGCTGCTCATTACTAGATGGCATCTTTATGTTCACATATAAACTAAAACGCGCTATATATTTTTTCAACCTCCGGTCACTAATATCGATCTGAATTGGATATCAATTCAGCAATTGCTGGAAAGTCAGGTCTCTGTACTACCAGAGCCATGCTTGGCCAGAGCAGCCAGACGGATTGGCCTACACTCTCTTTGCTGGCCAGATGGGTTTAAGAGGTATCATTGATGTTTATAAACTTTTTGTTTAGCTTGTATTTTCTAGTCCTTCTACGACATCCACGGGAGGACTTGTAGTGACCCTATTCTACTCTGTCGGAAACCACACAGCATACTTGATAAGAAACAATACTTTGACTTTGATAAGTATTTGTAAATTTTAAAGACTATTCTTATAACGATGTAGTATGTAGAGCCGTATTCTTCATTTAAGATTTATTTGATAAAGCCATGTATAATAGGTTGTCGATAATTTACGGGTCACGACAACAGTAACAAAGTCGTCCAATTTCGTATATTGATTTACTGACTGTACCTACCATTTTAATTGTACAATGAAGGGACATACCTGTAATAAATAGAACCACAGGCTTTACTAGATCACTTTAGTATAATGAAATTAAAATAACTGTCAAAAAACAAGGAACAATTCTGCATTTCCATACAAAAGTGTGCAGCCGCTCTGGCAATTTGTATGGGAAAGTCGAATTTTAGTTTTGTTTTTCAACTGTTATTTATAATCCATTGTACTATAGTGATCTAGTATAGCCCGTGGTTCTATTTATTGCGGGTTTGTCCATTCCACGTTGTATATATATTATGTAGAGTACTTTTTTTTATGTGTTAGATATAAAGTTATCAAGTCTTCTACCTATTTTTTTTTTTAACCCTAACAGCTGTATTAAAATCATCTGCACTCCATAATGCTACCGATTTAACACGTTGATTGACAGCTTAAGCACACACGGTGTGTCGAGCAGTCTAGAGTCAAGTAGCACTGATTGTGTGACTATCATTTGCATAAACTGATTGCAAAATCGCCCGATTACTGGCTGGTAAGTTCAGTCAGCAATCAGCAACATGCATGATATCATCCAGTAATGACAAGAATAAATATTACTGAAACCTAAAAATTTGACATTAAAATTGCAATTTAGAACGAATTATGAATTGCAAGTATTGCAACAGGCGACAAGACACAATTAGTGTCGAAATGAAGTTAGAACTTTATCTAGAGTTAAGAACTTTGCAGACCTTTTCCGTTCCTAGCATAAGCTAGACAAATAAAGTTGTGGCTTCATTTGTTTTACTTATTTAACAAAGTTTACTTACAATAGAGCATTCCCTCTTAAAAGATCACTACTAGGTATTCAAGTAACATACGTACATACATACTATTACGTCTTTATCCCTAACGGGGCAGACAAAGCACTTTGGGTCTTGCGGCTCTAAGCAGACAGAGGCCAGGGCCGCAAGACTCGAAGGCCACTTTTAGCGTGATGGTGGGCGTGAAGGTGGAAAAAGGAATCAATATAGTGATGGGTTGCTAGCAGCATCACCTATTAGAAAGATTACTTTTTCGCGCAGTCCCTGGATCTTGTACGATCTGCGCCGGAAGAGAAGAAGCTGGTACATTCTAAGATTTTTCTTTTCTCCCAGACTAGTATGGAAGAAACAGTGGACAAAGAGGAAGCAGTGTAAATGAACTAAGTTTTAACTAATTCTTATCGCTTTTTGTTGATTCATAGGTTGAAATACCTTTACAATAATTTACCCAATTACATATATTGCCATTTTTCTTTGTTTCGTTGGGAAGTTTCTTGAAACTATGCAATTAACTGTTTACGTGTATTTGTTAACTAGTTATTAAATAAGCAGTTAGTAAGTACTAACTACTTATTACTAGATACGTGATAAGCACCTCCCAAGGAACATCACACTACATCTGTTCTCATCTCACACAAACTAGTCCCTCTTTTTGACGAGGATAGCCACTCTCTGTTATAAAAATTAACTAAGTACATGAGAGAAAACTCGACTGAAACAAAATCGTATCCTAATTAAGAGGCCGTAGCAACTAAAACCGCGGCAAAAAACTCCTCCAGATTTTAATTGCAAACCTTTTCGAAGTTTACACAAAAATGTTGCTGGTCGTTTTTATGAAACATAAAACGATAATGAGGCAAACTTTTTGGGTGCTGCGCGGGACGGGGGGCGTGGTGAGACCTGCATCTGGCGTCTGGAGTAGCCCCATAATTTGTGGACAGGCTTTTTTGCCAGAATAAATCTATACGAGGCTACAGGAACAGTGAGCGAAGGAAATAGGTCAATGATATTTTATATCTGAGCCAAGGCCCCTGTTTGTAATCCCTGTTTGTTCCTATTTATATGGGATGTGAAAGGATCCGATCCGGATATTATTACATTTTTATGTTAAAAATCTAGTGAACGAGAGAATTAAATCGTTGTTTTTGTCACAATTTATAGTTTTTAAAGCAGTGCCGTAAATAGGGCGGTGCCACCGGTGCCCAGGCACAGGGCGTAGACTCTGGGGGGCGCAAGAACGGCCAGATCAGGCAGGACTATTATTTTTTCGGTTTGCTCCTGATAAGTTCAAGATCAGGGTGGGCAACGCATTTGCACTAGTGAACTTGCGATTGAGTTTTAGTGATTGAGACACAGTGGGTGGTATAATAGGCGAAGGGTCCACTTAACATCAGATGGCTCATCTGCTTGTTTGCCCACATCAATTCTTTAAAAAAATAGATTTTTCTTCCAAAATATTAGATAATTGGTCCACCAACACCAAGTTCCTTTTGCTTTATTTTATCATCCTGAATGAAATAAAGTAGACCTATACATAGCATTGCTCTAGGGTACCGATAATATCTAAAAAATACAAGGGCGCAGTTATAGAAGCTCGCACAGGGCGCAAAAAAGGCTATTTACGGCACTGTTTTAAAGGCAACGCTTAATTATGCCTATCGTATATCCTCGACGGAAAACTTTTGGTTTATCTCTTGTATATTGTGTATTATATAATATTTATTGGTATACAATTAATGACGTCATAACCAACCCCCTTCACCACAAAGCTGGTTATCGGACAGCCTGCCAGCTACCAGCATTTGTGTCTGTCAGTTTCTATGTATGTTATTTTCATTTATTTTATTAAACGTCAACTCTAGACGTTTATTTGTTATTAAGCTTTATTAAGATAGAAGATATATATTTAAAATAAAATTAAGTATATTTCGTTTTTTTTTCTTTAGAATAAACTCTTTGAAGAATACTTATGTACTTACAGTTAATCTACAGTTGCTACAATAAATATGGTTCAATAACCGTACTGGCACAATTTATTAATCAACATAAAATAATTAGGCAACTGCGAATTGGACTCGCGCACGAAGCGTACAATAATCTATAAAAAAAACACGTTTGTTGTTCCCATACAAGTAACGTGATTTTTTAAATGCCCCATTTAAATATTTATTTTTTTCTGTTTCAAGTATTTGTTGGTAAAGTCGCAACAGAAATACATCAACTGTTAAGATTTCAGTTGTCTAGCTATCATACGGACAGGGTCTTAGTAATAGGGTCCCGTTTTTTGAGTACGGAAAACTAAAAATCTAAATATTAATTTTCATTTCTTTAAGATTCGCGTCGCCAATCGCAATAAATGCACGATGAACTGATAATCGTGAAGCGGGTCGGAAAAAATCGGATTATTCCATCGCGCTGGCTCGCCAAATAAGGGAGTGCAGCCGGCGACCTCAAATATGCATGTTTCATTACACTCCGCACAATGGCTGCGAGCCACACTCGTATTTTACTTACGGAAATGTCAGCCAGCTGTTTATTTCTGGTTGAAAGTACGGAGCACAGATTGTCTATGATTACAAATATTTTTTCAAAACTAAAAACCGACTATTACTACCCCAAACTACACTATCGATTTTGATAAAATTTCTATGGGACCTTTAAAAATAAAAAACAAAAATAAACCCTTATAAATACAGGAACACCCATTCAAATAAAACAAAAATTTTCTTAATCGGTTTAGTCGTCATAGAATAAAAATAATTGGCCAACAAGTGCGTGCCAGGCCAAGTGCAGTGTAGGGTTCCATAGTTGCTAAAACTAATTTTCTACTGAATTTGTATGAAATTTTCCTTTTTCGAGTATATTAAATTAGTTATTCGCCTATAACTTTTTAATTTGTAAACCCTACTTAGCTCTGATAGTTTTCCTTTAAATTTCGTAAGTTATTCTATGTACAGCTGTGACTTTTTCATATGTAACCGTTTAGCAGATAGAGGGGGCGGGACATGTGAATCTAACAAAAATTTGCAATTATTTCAGAAACGGTGTCAGAAACGGATCCTTAAATCGAAAAATGGTGTTCACATAAAATTATGTTGAAAATGGATGTGATCAATGAAAAGTGACACTATTTTGAGTAGTTTTTTTATTAACTGTACCGAATAATTTATTTTCGACCCCGTCATCCACCCAATTACTTACTAATTAAATAATTAACAGTTAATTTGTCGACAAAAATGCCAAAAGTTAAGTATTTTACCCTGCTTAGGATACAATTTTTTTTCTTTCATAGCAAATTATTTCACACTTGTTATCTTTTATCGCGGCAGACTTAGAACAATTTTTTATTTTGCTTATAATCAAGATACATAAAGTAGTGTATGAAATAAATCGAAGCAATAGTAATTTCCTTCAGTTCCCTCGCATTGCGGTTTGGCCGGGTCGCGTGATCTGCCTTCCAACTCTGAATATTTCATAGTAACGACATGGCTACTTACTTACTTCTATTACTTCCCTCGAAGACAATTTTCCGCAATTAGCCCGAATTGGCCGGTCCCGTTTTGCGTGGAGAGCTGACGCTGGCCTCCGATCTCGAACCAACCCAGCTCCAGCCACTGGTTGTCTGAAAGAGATCGCTTTAAGCGAAAAGACCGTTCATTGTACTCATTTAATGTAAAATTATTTCTTTGTTATTTTTTTCTTTTGGTGTACAATAAAGAGTTATCTATCTATCATGTTTCCGTCTATATAGCGACGTGACTAATGACCGCCTTTATTTGTTCTACCGTTCAAGTTATTCCGACAGCCGTTCTTCCTCCTGTGTATAAACTTGTATGTAAACCCTTGCAATTTGCCCATCCTACAATAATCGGCAATGCACGTGCATGGTTCTTTGAGAACACTTGGATTGTAACCAGCTATTTCGGCCCTTTAAAAAATAGCTACGTTATTTACTCGTATTTTGCCGCGAGTTTACTATGTTAGTATCTTGTAGAGATAAACAGATCCGTGACCTAGCTACCTCATCGTTATTTAACGTATACTAAAAGGCTGCTCAAATCTGACTATAAAACATGACTCAGTATGAAGAACTTTTACTATGGGACCAAAGCGAGCCTGTGGCCGCAATGCGACCTTACAATAGAAAACCTTTTTCCTTTTCCACAAGCCTTTAAAAACATCGTCATTTTCTCAAAACTGTCCTATGACTATTGTTATATGACTGAACACTTGTGTTTATTATGAGGAAAATTAAGTCAAAACTTACACTGTCTTATTATAAAACAAGAACTTATTACGTTCAATAAACCAATAACCTTTTACCCCTTTAACTTCATGCCAATGACGTCTAAATTTAGTTGACATTGACAATGAATCTGATATTTAATTTAACAAATGTCATACATTAATAACAGACAGCCAGCATTAGATAGTCGGACAAAATGAGTTGATTTACGGTCATAAAGTTAGTTAGTTACTGTAGCTCTACGTTTTCTTCACACATGGACGCGTTTGTACGAACATTGTATCAGAGGTTGTGATACAATTTGATAAGAATATATAAAGCTTCATAGCTGTGTCATTATCTAAAACGGACAAAAGTATATACTTACATCGTAGCCCTATTCATGGCTGTTTATACGTCTAGCTGACAAGGGTGTCAATTCTACAGAATTCAGATAAAGCGGCTGAAAGATTGCCGTCTGCATTTACCGAATACTTATCTCGGAGACCGCGCCGTAATCCATCAATATTCTGACGTGTATCAGAGCTAATGGCTTGGGAGATGGTGATTACGATACTAAATCGCATTTCTTTGGGATCGCCTGTTTGCAACATCTTTAGACTGTTTGCGCTGAGAGTTTGGAATGGTCTGATATAGTAGTCATTTGCGATATTGTTTAGTAGGTAAATATAAAGATTCATGCATTATTTTCAAAAATTAACCTAATATACCTTCTAGTAATTTACACATATAAAAAAATTATACTTACTTATATATTTTACTAGCTGTACCCGCGGGCTTCGCACCCCGAGGGAATTTCGGGATAAAGAGTACCCTATGTTCTTCCCCGTGTCTCAAACTATATCCATCCCGAATTTCATCCAAATCGGTTCAGTACTTTAAGTGTGAAGAGGTAACAAACAAACAAACAAACAAATATACAAACTCACTTTCGCATTTATAATATTAGTAGGATTATATTATTATATTATGATATTATTATATATTATTCGCATTAAAACTATTTATGTCTTACTTCTTAGCACATTAATCTGACTAACCAACTAGTATTTCCTTTCATGTTTCTTTTCATTAGTTTTGTTAAATATTTCAAGTCCTTATCCAGCCTTGTCTTTCTTTAGGTTCAAAACTTACCAAATAGATACAGATACATTTTCACGTCTATATTCCTGACGGGGTAGACCAGAGCCCAGGGCCGTTAGGCCCAAAGGCCACGCTTAGCGTGGTGGTGGTAGTGGCCGTTAAGATGGAAAAGGAATCAAAATAGTGATGGGTTCATCTATTCCCATGATCATGTACCGCATCACCTATTACCATGATTCAAATCTCGCCCATTCCCTCGATCGGCTCTTACGATCTGCGCGGGAACAGAAGGAGCTGGTACATTCTACGTTTTTTCTTTTCTTTCAGACCAGCATGAAATAGAGTAAATATAATATAATTACAAAGATAATATAATTACTAACGTAACTAAGAGATATCAATGTAATCTACTAACCGAATTCAGCACTGTCAACATCCAATTAAATTTAAAAAATCATCTCCGCCGCTCATTCCATTTAAACTTCTATCGTATCTTTTCCTCATTGCCTAAAATTGCACTGCACTTGTTCCAAGACGAGATCTCCGGTCTGAAATGCTCCCAGACTTGCAACTAAGTGAAAAGTCGTTAAGTAGATATATTACCTACGCCGAGTACTCGCCAACTTCTTCCTTTGTGTACTTCTGAATCTGGCCCAAAGTTCAACTTCAGCCCAGTTGCATTTAAAGTGCATATGTATTTTACACTTCAACCCTTGTTTAAAGTTCAAAACGTTTATTTACAAAATTAACATCGTCATCAACACATTATATTTACAAGAATGAATGAACGTCAGCATTTTTGAGTCGTTTGCTGGGAACAAAATATAATAACTTAGTTTTATTTAGGTATTTACTAAATTAACTTAAAAAGTATTTAGTTATACTTACACATTACATACTTAGTACATAATAAATTAAGTTTAAACTTGATACACTCTACTTACTTAGTATTAACCTGATCTAAACTTGATTTAGTTATTTTTTTTTATCTTATCGGTAGCTTTAATCCAAATAATGTGTGTGTAGTTTCAGTTTATTTTGCATTTTACGGTAATACAAGCGTAATTAATTTTATTGAAAGTACCTTAGTACTTAGTTCAGTATCATGCACTGAAATTGCTCCAAAAATTTGACTGGTGGGTAAAATAGTACTTGGCATTTAAATCAGTTCTTTTTCAGAAAAGAGTACAGTGGGCCAACAAGGTACCTCGGTCGGCCCTCTCCTATATCTTAAATTTTGTCTTAAACTCAAAATAATATGAACATGAAATTTGTAATCTAAACGATTTTAATAAAATCGTTCTAAATACACATTTTCATGTTAATGTTATTTTTGTTTTAGAGAATCTCGTTGGCCCACTGTAACTACCTCCTCGTTTCGATGTCACGTAAGGTAACAAAATGAAACATTTTAGTGTTACAAGTCCGACAATATCGTAGCTACTAAACTACCATGTTGCTTACAAAAAATGTACGAAAGTAAGCGACTCGGTAGTAAGTAATACAATTTCTTGGCACGAGTGTGCTGTAGATTTCTGCCGATTTCCTACAATATTATAAGACATGGCGTGTGTGGTTCGTGTCGTGTAAATTACCTTTGTCGCATAAACTCGATGCAGTTACTGTTCCTTTTATTTTCGGCTTTGTGTAGTATCGGCATCGTTCCGCAGCGTTTTCGCTATCGCGGTTATTATTTGTGTCTGTACTGGCCTTGTTCATATAAACAAGCTTGTAACTCCACAGCTATTATAGTCTTCTTTACCCAAAAGTTGTCTGGAAGAAATCGCTTAACTATATTTTAGATGTACTTTTGATCTTCTTATTATCGTGTGTGTTAGTGACTAACACTAGTGTCGCTTTAAAGGCCTCTGACATTGTTTTAACGACCAATGTCAAAGACAGTGACCGGGACCGACGGACGGCTTAACGTGTCCTCCGAAGCACACATCATCTTACTTATCAGACAGTCAGGTGATCAGCCTACAATGTCCTAACCAAACTAGGACAACAACACAAAGTCGTTACCCCCGCCGGGATTCGAACCCGCGACCTCAGAATATGAGCCGAACGCTCTAACCACTACACCATGAAGGGAGTTTATTACTTTTTTTATTTTTTAATATGCTTTTGATTATTGTCATACTTAGTTGGTGCAATAGAAAATTTTTATCTTATCTTGTAGCTATCAAACTTCTACTAAATAAAATAAAAAACTGCAAGTTATTCTAAAAATAAGGTAAATTTTCTTCCTTTGATTTATACATTGAAAGTCCAAAAGTGAATAAATACAATGAATATTCTTAGTACTTAGGTACTTGTCGACATGATAACATGGCAGAAAAATTGGTGGGAATCGTGAACTGAATGGTTCTTTAGTGAAAATTATCTCAGACTAGCTGTGCTTCGTTTCCCGTGAAAATTTCGGAATATAAACTATGTCCTTTCCTGGGTATCAAGCTATATTCAAGCTGGATTCAGTGGTTGTAGCGTGAAGTGGTAGCAAAGAAACAAATATGCAAACTCACTTTCGCATTCATCATATTAGCAAGGATAAGGATTATGAATTGACCGGTCCATTACGGACGGTCTATGTATAATGTTCGGCGACATGTGTGCCGCACGTTATACATAGGTGATATTGGCAAACTTTCTTCATTCATACTTCGAGGAAGCGTTAAAAAGCTTTCAGAACTTTAGCTCGCGTCACTTGGCGTGGGATCAGCTGATGTCGAGAATTTTATAAGAACACCATTTTTAAATTTTGAACTAATAACTTAAGTATACCAATCAGACTAACGAAAAAGTTGGTATCGTTTAGAACAAACAATAGTTGATCCGTTGCGATTGGTCGATTTAGTTGCATGGAGTGGAAGTCAAGTAATTTCGTCAAACATTTGTAACATATGCTTAAACAAATCATTTTGGAACGAAGTTCCTTATCGCGCGTTGCGAAAGGGGGCTAGACGGAAAAAACTAAGACTAAAAGTTGTAACGACACTTTTTGCTATTGTTGTAAGCCGTGCGGCGTGCGCGTGTTTATCTGTCTGTCTCTCTCTCTCTCTCGAACTTCGTTCCATCCGGGTGTCCCTTGACACCTCTCAAGATTTTTTAAAATAAAAAATCACATAAAAAACCTTCATTTATCAGGAGATACGACGCCACAGACACGCCGAACTTATTAAAAGCTCTTATAACATTGGGTTTAACTATGTCTGTCCAACTTCTACTCTACAGGTTGCATTCCTCAACCGATTCTTGTAAAATTTTGTGAGCAGTAAATAATGGGTTTTTAAAAAGATCTGTGAATTTATCAGTTTTAAGCCCTTCAAAGACACAAAATGTACAGCTCATAGATGCACTAGTCCTAGAATTATCTTATCAATCGAATATCAAGTTTATCTGCTAAGCAAATTCAAATAAGCGGCCAAGTGCGAGTCGGACTTGCCCATGAGGGTTCCGTAGTAGCCAATAACATAATATAAAAGTCTTGTAGTATGTTTTTTAAAATTTTTATATTTGAGTTGATTGAATGAAAGGTAAATTGACGTTTAAGATGATGACGTATTAAAAAAAAACTACTTACTAGATCTCGTTCAAACCAATTTTCGCTGGTAGTTTTCATGGTAATGAACATCATATATTTTTTTTAGTTTTATCATTCTCTTATTTTAGAAGTTACGGGGGGGGGGACACACTTTTTTCCACTTTGGAAGTGTCTCTCGCGCAAAGTATTCGGTTTAGAAAGAAATGCTATTAGAAACCTCAATATCATTTTTGAAGACCTATCCATAGATACCCCACACGTATGGGTTTGATGAAAAATAAATTTTTGACATTTAGTTCTAAGTATGGGGAACCCCCAAAATTTAATGTTTTTTTTCTATTTTTCTGTCAAAACCTTAATGCGGTTCACACAATACATCTACTTACCAAGTTTCAACAGTATAGGTCTTATAGTTTCGGAAAAAAGTAGCTGTGACATACGGACGGACAGACAGACAGACATGACGAATCTATAAGGGTTCCGTTTTTGCCATTTGGCTACGGAACCCTAAAAATACTACCTACTATCAAGAGCGCCATCTTTAGAAAAAGCTTGACTTTCAAGGTTAACCCCCAATAACTTTTAAACGGCTGAACCGATTTTCATTAAACATAGCTAAGGACGGTGGTTCTTAGCTATGTTTGATGAAAATTCTAAAATTGGTTCGGCCAAGGAAACGCTTTCACGTGAAAAAGTCGCATCGAAATCGAATACGATATCGTAGATAGGCAGACAGACAGACAGATCGACAGACGTTAGCGTCAGACTTATAATACATCTTTTGTGTCCGGGGTTAAAAAGTAGAGTAATTACCGGTGTGGGCGCGTCATCTTCCGCTTAGTTTGCCGACGCCGCGGCGTCTGCGTAGCTGCCAAAATCAGGTCGCCGCTCTTTTCGTCTCAAGGGAGTGATGGCGCGGCCGAGACGGGGTGGCGGCGGAGGGCTTTAGTCTATGGGGATTGGGGAGGCAAGGCCATTGTTAAAACTGCCAGGGCGGCTGCGTCGTCTGCGTGTAGCAAATGTTTTGAGGTTTTCTACATAGTTTTATGATATCTTCGTATGGGGTACAACTATAGACGGTAAGGCGGCGTCATCGACATTATATATATAGACCAGCTGTCTTTATTAGCGGCCGTGTCGTTTTTTAGGGTTCCGTACCCAATTGGTAAAAACGGGACCCTATTACTAAGACTTTGCTGTCTGTCCGTCCGTCTGTCGGTCTGTCTGTCACCAGGCTGTATCTCAAGAACCGCGAAAGTTAGACAGTTGAAATTTTTACATAATATGTATTTCTGTTGCCGCTGAAACAACAAATACTAAAAACAAAATAAAATAAATATTTAAGGGAGACTCCCATACAACAAACGCGATTTTTTATAAATAATGGTACGGAACCCTTAGTGCGCGAATCCGATTAGCATTTGACCCGTTATTGCTAATTCACACTTATCGCGCTGCAGCGCTAAGTTCGCTTTTAAGTCGTCCTTTAAAAGCACAGCGCTACATATGTGTCGATGTGTCATTTATTTTCAAATTTAATCGAGTGACATACGACTTGAAACGACCATAGACTAAAGCATTCATTTAATTCATTATGGTGGCGGGAGTTTTGGTTTTGCAATCCGTATTTAATTTTCAGACAATAAATCTAGAAATCCATAGTCTCTGCCTACCCCCATGGGAAACAGGCGTGAAAATATGTATGTATGTATGAATCTAGAAAATTATTTCTTTATATTTTTCCTTATTTATTGAATTATAAGTGCAGTGACTTGACACATACCAAGGCATTTTTGATTATGATGACAATGTTTTCTTCAATATTTGTACTTACTGTAAGGCTAAAGTACTTATTAAGACAAACGAAATAAGCCCGTGTTGTCATCCAACTTACACAAGTATGCAAAATTTCGGCTGAAAAGATTGAGGATAATTGGTTGAAAATTTAGTTAGAATAATCTTTATTGAATATATCATAACACACACATGCTATTTAAACTAAACATAAACACACATAAATTTATTATACAAAAATAGTCTGTGTGAGTTGCAGCAATTCAAAATGCATGCAAGTTGCATGCAAGATTTGACCTAAACAATCAGAAGATAAAAGCTTGTAAAAAGTAGCAGCTTTACATGCTGCATAATAGCATCGATCAAGTAGTTCCGCCACTTATCGCTAGATGGTGTCACGGTTTTTTTTTTGTTTGCCTAGCAAATAAACTTGTTAATTATAAGTTTTGCGCTTTCTCGTCTCATAGAGGCCTGACAGATAGCCTTTATTTGTATCATATGCATCTTTAACTGTAATCGTATGGTTCTTAACTTTTTACCTTTATGACGTTTATAAACTACTAGCTGAGGCCCGCGATGTTACCCGCATCTAAAGTAGCCTATTTGTTAATCCAGCCTACCTGCATACCAAATTTTATCAAAATTGGTCCAGCCGTTTGCGCATGAAGAAGTAAAAAAATACACACACATTCACTTACAAACTTTCGCCTTCTTAATAGTGTGATAGCATAGTTAAGTACCTTGTAAAATTCAGGAGCGCTGTAAATCTTTGTTTTAATATCAAAACGCTCTTTAGGTATAGATGCTTTGTATACTATAAAGTGTGGTGTGACATCAATATCCACTTACGCCTTCGTGTGTACTCATGCATGAAATCGACCTTCCATCCCGGGTCACGAAGAGCCCGACTACTCGATCGCATATCGATATCAATCGAGCCCATTACTCGGTGGCGTATTTACCTAATAATCGATTACGGATATATTAGAATGAAGACCAGGGGCGGCAGAATCTGAGGGGTGGCTAACGGCCTGACCGAAGATAATATAATTACTAACATAACAGATACCAAAACGCCATAGAAAGTATTGACGGGTAAGTAGGCAAAACTGGTTGTTGCGGGTTGGCACACAGAGATGGCAGCACACACGACTAGCAAAAAAGTGACAACGCGTATTTATTTTGGCGGACTTAACGCTAAAATTAATATATATATATATACATCTCAACTAATTGTATGTTTAAATTTGTATTTTTTAAGTAGGTACTTAACTAAGCATTTTTGGCATTCCCGTAAATTCAATATTGTATGTACTGTGTTTCTATTTGTGAATACCTGTTATTGGCTCTTTGTTTACTACTTTATAACCTTTATCGTAAGTGTAGCTGCTGGTCATCTGAATGTGTAAAATAAAATAAATAAATAAAATAAAAGCGTTCTCTCCCAGTCACATACAGGTGACATTTTGATGGTGGTTAAAAATCATCTGATATTATGGAGCGGCAAAAGTAATTAGACCAGTGCGCTAAATCGTACAATACGGCACTACGTGTACATTACACAGCTAGGGTATTCAAGTAGCTGACTAGGGTGTATTATATCAGTCCTTATCACCTATGACGTCAATCGACGGTGAAGGGCGAGCGATCGACTCGATTTTAACATAAAATCGATAAATTATTCATATAAACCGTTACATGGTTACACGACTGAAACTTTTCTATTGTGGGCTTTATTTTGCTAGTATTTGGATTTGGAGAAGTTTTACTGCTGACAAAGAAATGGCTTTAGCAAAATAGGCATTCAAAGCTATCGAATTCATAAACTAAGCTACGTTATTAATGTGAATAAATAGCATTCGTATTGAAATGAACGATCTATTTCTATCTGATCAGTTTAGTGATAATTTAATTTTAAGCCGATATATTAGGTTCTTTAGAATTAGCAGGCAGGTGCATAATTAATCAGTTTAGTTAGGCGTATGTTTAGAACGTAAAATTTGTGCTATTTAGTTTTGAAATCTTTACAGATTTATCTCTTTATTCAGAATATGAGCGTTTACGGCGCTGGCGGGGTGATGTCGAGTGGAAGCGACACCGATGCGCTTTCAAGACGGCTCAGGGAAGCGGAGCGAGCCCGCGCGGACGCCGAGCGCGCTCACGCCGATGCGCTCGCGCAGCTGCGCGGCGCCCAGCGCTCGTCGCTCGACGCGCACAATGTCGAACAACTACAGTCGAGAGCGAGAGAGTTGGAGAAGAAGGTACTATAAAATATATCTACTTATCCTTACTTATATTATCTTTGACCATGCCCATCTGTAGATGTACATGTCACGTGACGTTGGGGGCAGAGTAAAATAGGTACAATTTGTCACAACTCCCCTCTTCTGCTGCTTTACGCAGGAAAAAAGATTCTGTGTTTGTGAAGGGGTATACTTGTGAGGAGGAACTGGGGGAAGGGAGTTCCCATAGAAATTTTATCAAAATCAGTTTGATGATGAAGTCGGCTTTTGGTTTTAAACTTTTGTATAAACAACTTGGAAAATTCTTTTATTCATTAAACGGGCCAACTTGTCAAATTATTATCCCTTTGTTAACTTTAATACCCTGTAGCACCTAAAATATTGATTGTAGAGTAAATATAAATATGACTATGTAAGTTTGTAGTAAATTTTATATATAAACTTTTGTCAAAAGTAACGCTATTTGTAAAGATATCGAGATATGAGCAACAATCTAGAAAAGGTACCTTCAACCCATTTCCCCCCACACCCTGAGCACATCCTCCCCTACACTTACAGCTCATCCCCCACCCTTGAAAACTTTTGGTATGAGTATGTGCAACTATACAAGGTGTAACTAGGTATAACTAGGTGTAACTAGGTGTAACTACCAATTCAGAAATTATTTCCCCCGATTGCCTATCAGCAGTAATTTCAGCAATGACTTCATATCATCTACTGCGATCACCAACCTGCCTGCCTAGCGTGGTGATTATAGGAAAATTCTGCCTTTATCCAGCCTTTAACAAAACGTTTTCTTTCGTTCGACTTGACTGTGTATTTGCACTTTCTGCCACAACTATAATTTTCATATTATTATTCGTACTAGGCGGCGTTGGAAACGGTTCGTTGTGAAGAGTTGCAACTGGAACTCTCGTCGGCGCTGCGCGCTCGCGGTGCGTCGTCGTCTGGCGGGGGCTGGGCGAGCTCGTCCGCGCAGCCCGCCTCCGAAATCGAACGCATCATGGCCAAGATCGAACAAGACAACCGCATCTTGGCTGAGCTTGAGCATACCAGATCCACTACCCATGGTAAACATTATTTCTATATAATTAGCTGAGGAGATCTTGCACATATTTTGATCCTTAATTTTTTTAACCTTTACTACAGGTATGCAATCAAGTGGATCTAACCAAGGGTTAGGCGAGTTCCACTCGCCGACACCGTCGCCGCTACCGCACTCGTACTCGGACACGCGGCATGTCGCCATCTGTCAGAGCAACACGATGCCGACTCTCTCGTCATTGCACACTGCTGGACAGTTTTCGGCACCCAACTCCAACTCCGTCGCATATTCCATGAGCGCTGCGCACAACCCCTCCTCCTACTCCAATCCTATACCCACGTATTCCACTAATTCCTACCTGACGAACCCCCACCAGGTCACATTCACGAATCCAGTGACAGCTCCCCTTGTTAATAATATCGGTCAAATTTCTAGCACTTTGGCAGGACTGCAAAGCAACCTCCAAAATATTACTGGGAATATGTCAGCGATGAGTTTAGGTAGCGCCTTGACGTGTCCGACGCTGACGGGAACCATGGCGGGAAGCGGCCTCACCAGTTGCCTGAACAATGTACAAACTAGTTTGTCTGGAGGACTCACGAGTACTCTTGGAGGCATCCAATCAACGCTGACTGGAGCGTTATCAAATCCCCTTAGCAACCTAACCGGAGGAACCCAACTTAGTGCATTAAACACGAGCTTGACGGGAACCAATGTATATGGCACAACTGGTACTTATACAAATCCACTCCTGTCTAGTGGGTTAGGCACCAATACTATGAATATCAAACTAAAACCCTTAGATGAAATTGACCTTGGATTGGGTAGATATGGGACTAACACAACAGGAGTGGGGAGAGTGGCAACGCCTGTGACGCCACATCAACCAAGTTGGAGTTTAGGATTAGATAGCCAATTCGGACACGATAGATTAGGAGGCATGGACGCTGGATTTAGCCACGACCGAAACCAACGAGCTTTGTCAAGAATTATGCCCAATTCTGGATTAGAAATGGATGGTAAGTAATTTCTAAGCTATACAACAAACGTTATTTCTAGTTAGTATATTTTATAATTACTTAAAATATATATCTGTATGTTACAACACTACATCTTGGTTTACAGTTCGAAATACACATTACATGAATGGTGGTGCTCCGGCTGAAGGTCAAGTTGACATGTTAGATATACCAGGCAAAGGCCGCTGTTGTGTCTACATCGCTCGTTTTTCATACGATCCACCTGAGTAAGTTTATAATCCACCAAAATTGTTTTGGATTACCGAAGTTTCTATATATAGATGCTGATGATGCAACTAATATACATTTTCAGAATTGAAAGTGCTGAAGGGGAGCTATCAATTTGTTCGGGAGACTATTTGCTAGTATGGGGCCCACCAGACGCCAGTGCGTCTATGCTTGACGCCGAGTTATTAGATGGCCGTAGAGGCCTCGTCCCGGCCAATTTTGTACAACGATTAGTTGGGGACGACTTATTGGAATTCCATCAGGTATGTCTATTTCAGTCGGCATACGGCGAATACGTTTTGGAGACTGACAAACAAAGCTTTGACCCACTTTATAGGTGCTTAAATCCCTAAACATATCGATAACATTTAATTTTGCAAGACCCCAATGTCTAAGTAGCATATCCCTATTTTGTTGAAAATTCAACAACATTTAGCAATTTATAACCATAACGTACTTTTTAAATTTCAGGCGGTAGTAGCGACCCTTCGAGACGTGGATGAGTCTGCGACAACGGCGGTCAGTGATCTCTCGCTGAGTCGCGACGTGGCACGTCTCAGTGAAGTGGCCGATATCAGTGAAGGGCCTGAAGACGACGACAATGGTAAGCGCCTTTCATCTGTTGACTCTCCATTGGGCACGATTTTAGTACTAATATAATACTGTACAAATAAAAACGGCGACATTTTTTACTAATTAGAAATACTGTTACTTTTTTAGAAATTTATATAAAATTGAATGAGTTATGACAACAAAATTTCAAAATTAGATTTAGCAAATTACTTAGTTGATGGAAGTTAACATTTTTATATAAAAAATACTTGCAAGAACTATTCATCTTTTTGGTGTTCTACATACCAGAAATTTTTCTATTTCTAGCATGCTATCCCAAACATCAAACTATTTTCAATGATGCTTGTCAATGATTTTATCATTTCCAACAAATCGCGGCAATGAATCGGCCAGCGATATTTAGAATGAATAGCATAGAAAACGCATTGGCCATGAGTTTTGTAGCAATAGATCTATAGTTGAACCTTTATTACCTCCCCTATGTCCCATCCCGTTTCCACTGGACTTCGCTGCACGCTTCTTCGCATATCACTCGCACTTCGCCTGCCTGGCTGCACTCCTACGCGATCTACCCTCGGACCTGAACAGCCGAGCTGTTTTTCTCGTCGCTAGTGCCTGCGCCGCGGCAGCTCACGCTGGAGAGGCAGCTGAACAAGTCCGTGCTCATCGGCTGGACGGCGCCCGAGGGCGTCCAGCAAGCCAACATCGAGAGCTACCACGTGTACGTCGACGGCGTCCTCAAAACCACCGTCAAGGCGTCAGAACGCACCCGCGCTCTCGTCGAAGGAGTAGACTCTAATAGGGTAAGTTGTCTAGTCATACTCGATGTTCGTTAGTTTCAATTGTCTGTGTTAATTAGATTTCATACATCTTCAGAGAGCACAAATAAGCATTAGCTCATTATCACTGTTTGCTTTTAGTTAACGATTCTTCCAATCTCATTGTATGATACATACAGAATTTTCAAATATTAGTGTTGACGTGACTGATAATAAATAATATTTCTCTAAAGCCTCATCGCATCAGTGTCCGTTCGGTGACGGTAACAAGGCGCACGTCTCGCGACGCAGCTTGTACTATGGTCATTGGGCGAGACACTGCCAACATGGGACCAACGTGTGTGAGAGCCAGTGGGGTCACATGCTCCCAGGCTATAATATCTTGGCTGCCAGCTAATTCTAACCACCAACATGTTGTCTGCGTAAACAATGTCGAAGTAAGTTGTAAAAATAATATTAAATTCCTATTAAAATCAATCCTTCAATTTGCTTTATCCTAAACTTTCTTGTAGGTCCGAACAGTTAAACCGGGAGTATACCGACATACCATAACAGGTCTATCGCCAAGCACTCAATATCGAGTGACGGTAAGAGCAAAGCACTTAAGAGCTGGACCACCGTCTGGAATACCTATTGAGGAAGCTCCGGGAGCATACACAGACTTCAGGACTCTACCCAAAGGGCTTCCAGATCCGCCAAATGAAATCATGGTACGTAAACAATGTGCAAACATTCGAAATCAGCATGAGATGAAAAGCATGCTTTATGACCCTGAATTTTTACAATTTACTCTTACACTCACATTCCTTGCTCGCTGTAACCTTATATATACTATAACAGATATACTACCAATCACAATAGGGATAACAACTGTCCAAGTTAAAAATATAAAAACTGCCGGATTTAGAACACACGCACAAAAAGAAAGCTTTTCAATGCTCCACAAAGTGTGTGCTGGAGGTACCTGATAATAGGTATAATAATTCACTGAAAATTACACTCCTTTTCCTTTCAAATAATATCACATCCTCGAAGCACACAGCACGACAGTCTTGAGGAAGTCGCGTCAATCGCAACCATAAATCCAGCTCCAGGAAAAATTGTATTGACCGCTCCCAACGCTCACCTTACTGTTAGCTTACCAAACCCCATCATTGTGATGTCAGTTCCTTCCTCAATGTGGCTTATTAGTGTATCAACATGGTCAACAACAAAATATTGTCAAAACCCAATTGGCTAGCGTACAAATGTTTGGCTGGATTGTTGGTGGTGATTGGTGCGGTGTCGCAGGTGGAAGCGGGGCCTCAGGACGGCACGCTGCTGGTGACGTGGCAGCCGGTCGCTCGCCCTCCGGCTTCTGGGCCAGTTACCGGATATGCCGTATATGCCGACGGGAAGAAGGTCACGGACGTGGACTCGCCTACCGGTGACCATGCTCTCATCGACATTGGCAAACTGATCGGCCTGAATCCTAAATGTGTCACAGTAAGTATAGGTGTTTAGAGCTTTATTTGGCTAGAAAACGCTATGTTTTGGCAATATTTTTCCTATAGAAAAAATGTTTACTGTTTGTAAAATCTTCGTTATCGTTGATAATGTCTGAATGACCTTATCAGCGTACATTTTCTATTCAGAAGATTTAAGTATCAATATTCATCTAGATTATTAGAATCACTCTTACGTTTAGTTAACATAGCAAAAGCCCATTTTAAGACCAAATGTAATTTTTATTTACAGGTTCGTACAAAATCCCGAGATAGTCAATCTAGTGATAGTGCTCCTACGCCTATTCCACCCGCAGTACTGCGGGGAGTGGCGTCAAGGATGCCACGGGGGCCGCACCCTATGCAAAACCAACCTGGCCCTCCTGGCTACAGAGGTCCGGCTCAAAGACCTCAGCCCTACCAACATCAACAACAAGTCATAGAACATGACGAGAATTTGTCCGATAAAGAGATATTCCCCACCAGTAATCGACATGACCAACACGCCGCTCAGGTAATAACCCTCATATTGATCTTGTTACATGTGTATTTGTCATTATGTGATTGATTTTGATTCTTTCGTGTTTGTGGTAAAGTGTTTTAGAATCAACGTCAATCATTTCGATGAAATAAGGATATTTGTAAAATCAAAATTCTAAAATTTTGTTGGATATTCTAAATATTAGTCAAATATTATTATTTTAAAAAGAATACTTTTCAAAAGATTTCAAATAAATGTTGATCGGCACAGCACTTTGTCTCCATTTGGTTTGCAAATCAATGTTGTATATTTCGTGTGTAACTTCAACTTTCATTTCGCCAGTTTTTCTTTATGATGTTGATTACGTATTTTATATGAGCTTCATATTTTGTTTTTATTTTATCTAATGATTCTTCGTCTGTGTCTTCTTAGCTATCATTATAATGATCAGTGTCATACGCTCTCTTCTAGCATGGTAAGCGATCTATTATGAAGATTATTAAGATCTGATTAATTATTTTTTAATTAAATTCCATATTAATGAAATAGATCATGTGAATAGATCGCTTGTCAGGTAATATCGGTGTTGCAAACTGCACTCTTTATACTATCTCCTGTGGTTCTGTCGCTGGCATCTTCTCAATGTCCAGTAGTTCTCTGCCAAACGGTAACACGACACGACCACTCGCGCCATCGACTCTAGCTATGCACTCGGCTCGAACGTTCAAAATTAAATGCATACTGCTTGCGACTAGATAAGTAGTCTCTAGTGCTATTGGCCGATACCTGAACAACGCACGACACCTTACAAATACTACTTAGAACAAATAAAGAGCTTGTAATTTGTGACACAGAATACGTCCATGGAGCTCATGAGTTGTGATCATTCCACTTAGAGACTAACCTTACCTCGCTCTCTCACATAACTTTATACACCTTTCCATAGCCTACGAGTGGATTCGGCACAGGCCTCCTAAAGAGCATATTCGACAAAATAACCCCTTCGGTAAGGAATTTTAACACGTCTTTTCAAATATATTTTATTTGTTTCTGGAGTTTTTATACTTACACCATTTTTGTTTAGCGTTTTATAAATTATTTTCAGTTTGAGAGTGTTTATTGTTTCAATTATTAGTTATGTACTGAGTTACTTTTTATTGTTTATGAATTTTACTTCCACAGTGTGCCAGTATAATAGCATCATAATATAAATACTACTGTAGTCATATAATGAGCATATGAAAACAATATTATATACTTTGAGTATGCTTTTATACATAATATATAAAAGTAGTCAAGAAAAAATGTAGAGAACAAGTATTTTAGCTAATTTATGCATACTATATATTTATATTTTCTGACAAATAGTTCAATCTACATACAAATACTAGAACATAAAGAATTTTTAGAAACTAACTAGCGTATAATAATTCAAACTAGATTCATTACAGCAGGCAAACATTAGAAAAACATTAAAAATCCATCAAAGTGATTACAGAAATGATATTTGATGTCTATATGTTTAGGCTCTAGCAATCAATAGCTATGGCGCAAGTCAACTGACTTAGGTACCATTCAGGTCGAAAATCATACATTGTATCATCAACATTTCATAGACGAACACATACTCATTAACTGACTGTACATGAATTGAGTCGCAAGTCGCAACGCAAACAGATCGAATCACGACGAAACAGCCGAACGCTTCCACGGCAAATTTTCGATTTCCACTTCAGCTTCCGCGGCTTCACTGCTCTAAGCGTCTGTCTACAATCTATAAATGCAGTTAATATGGTACTTCATATCTTTAGAGTACACTCCTTATACGGCTTTAGTTGGTTCGTCCGCTTCTTACCTTTAAATCTAATTCCTGCTTTAATTACTTACCTGGTAACAAGAATACAAATGTATCACGAAATAAGGAAGCAAGTCGATCACGTCACCTGTCAACACCATTTCGTCATCCGCATCGACCATAACGTGAGCACGTCCATTATTTCACTTTGTTTTGTCTTGTTTAAAAAATCAAATTGTTCTATGCTAAAATGTTGAATGACCGTGTGGTAGCAATCGGGAATACCAGCCATCGAAATCACTAAAGAGGGCGCCACGGAGCTGGGTAGCGAAGATGAGGAGGCGTCGCGTCGCCGCCCGCAGGTCTGCGATCTCTCTAATTGTCATCGATGTGCTCTCCATGTGCTAGCACTATTCACTCTGCTCTCTCTCTTTCTCTCAACTTTTGTGCGGACTTTCTCCCGATCACGAGTTTTCATTTCTCGGTGTTCTGTGTTGTAATCTTCACTTACTGTACCGTCCTCGATGTTCGATGCTACACACTCGACACAGATTCACGCGTCCCGTACACGTCCAGAACTTGAAGACACGTTAGCACTGACAGTTCACGTAAACTCCCCTCCGGTTCGACAGTTAGGCAATCCAGAATACAATAGGCCCACAGAGCACTCGATACAATTTCATTCACTCGAGCATGTACAGCGCGTGTTTGTATGACTGTTCCTGCATGTTGTCTTGGCTTCGACGCGTACACTCACTACTCCTATCACACACCTTCCAAACTAAGTGTCTCTGAATGTTAAGGAGTAAGGGTAAGATTTGTCTAGACAATTCTGAAGTACTAGCATTTTTTCAAAGAAGTTATTAAACGATTTGATCTTCAATTTTGTTTATGTATACGTATACGCTGACGAGCACTTTTGGGACCAACAGTTCTCTTATCTGCTATGAATGATATGGTTTCAAGTGTAAGCGCTGCACGCTAGCTTTCGTTGTGCATGGGGGTTGACTAGAGCTACAACGGAATGTCTTGTTTATTTAACGTCCAAGGAGCAGGTAATATTTTTCTCGCTTTCAATGCAACGCCACTGAAGAAAACATGGCTATGGGCTTAAAATATTGCTGTTGGCTTTTTTATGGAAAATCTAACCTTATTAATGTGTTGGTTCGTACGGACGTCAGCAGCAACCGTCCCAACCAGCGCAAGCGTCGCAGCAGCCATCGGGACAGCAGTACCAGAGTACACAAGCCTACCATGGCACGCAGCAACCCCCCTATCAACAAGCCGGCCAGTTCCCAAGTAACCAGCAGACCTCGTACTCCGGCCAGCCGCAGCAGTACCAAAACCCGCCACCAAGGAACCATCATGAGAGAGGCCGCCCTCCTAACCCGCACCAGGTTCTCTTCATTGCTTACCATTTACCATCCTACTATTAAATATTTGTATCATTCTTACTCTATTTTATTCGTATCAAAATTTAATTTATATAGGCTTATGTTAGAATTAGAAGTTTTACATCAGTAATTGTATACACAGCAACAACAAGCGCAGCAGGCTGGTATGCAATATGGCCCTCGCGGGGCGCCTCCTCCTGGTCCCCGTGGACCACAGCCAGGCCAGCGGCATCAGCAGCAAGGCCACCCCCAGTCCAAAAGGAGTCGCTACTTCATCGCGTTGTTTGACTATGACCCAGTCACCATGAGCCCAAACCCAGAAAGCTGTGACGAAGAGTTGCCCTTCAGTGAAGGAGATACCATCAAGGTCAGAGCAATGTTTATAATAGGTACAACAAAATTAAATACCAATAAAATTAATTAGCAATAAGTGTGAAAATTATCGGCCAATTATCATGTATCGCCAAACTTTTTGAGTGTCTTGTCTATCCTTTTCTCTTTAATAATTTGTAATAGTTTATCTCGCATTTTCAGTACGGTTTTGTAAGCTCTACAGTCAGCAATTGTTAGTTTACAAGTCGTCCATTATCAACATATGTGATGCTTTTGACGAACTTCTTTAAATAAACTCTGCAAATACAGAATTCTCGAAGAACTTTGACAAAGTGAATCATCCTCTTCGTAGAAATTATCTAAATTAGGAATTCGTGCATCTCTATGACGATGGATCGAATCTTATATTTCCAATCTAAATTAGATAGTTATTACTAAACTAAAAATGAAAAATTTAAACGTTCAAACTGCACTTCGCATGATTTCTTGTACAATATATTCTATTAAACTATTTCAATAGGTATGGGGCGACAAAGACGCAGACGGCTTCTACTGGGGCGAGTGCCGTGGCCGGCGAGGATACGTGCCGCACAACATGGTTGTGGAGGTCTCCGAGCAGGAGGCCGGGCAGGCGGCGCCGAAGCCCCGCGACCGCTGGACAGACGCGTACGCCACGCAACCCGTCAGGCGCATGGTCGCCCTATACGATTACGACCCGCAAGAGCTGAGCCCCAACGTTGATGCGGATGTATGTGTTTTCATTACCTATATCTTAAACATCGACAACCGATACCTTAGGGATAGAACGCAACACTGCAGTCTTCAGTGCACTAAGTATTTCAGTGCGACGACGCACCATAAAAGTCTAAGTACGTTGTAACACCGCAGTCACAGTATAGATACCGTGCCGCAGTGTTGTGTTTTGGACCTTATGCGTATTTTATGCTATTGTTGTATCATATTCATAATCGACGTAAAAAAAGGTTAAAAGGTGCTACGCGACATCTTTGCCACTTGTGAACCGATTATGATGATTCTTTTTTATTAAAAGCCTTTAGTAAATTAGTACCAAGTTAGTCCTATTTTATGTATAGTAATTTGTGAAGATATAATAAAGAACTTCGGAGATATGACAGAAAATCCTGAATGAAAATAAAACGGTTGTTTTTTATAAAAAAAGAATATATAGAAATATATAGACTGTACTAACGACTTGTACTAATATTTGTCTAAAACCATTAAGTCGTCTAAGTAAGCCATTTCGAAATTACGTCTTTCACTGCATTTGTCAAATTATTCGCCAAGAATCTCATGAAATATTTATTCTTGTATGTAATCTACATAATATTGGGAATTTCTGTGTGAAATAGCATATCAGTAACCAGTAACCTATTTACGAATGCCATGACATCAATATATATTACAAATTTGTATTAGATTAAATTCTCTGGCTAGTTCCACATTAAAGATTCAAAATTTATCAAATTGAAGGACGTAATATCTAAAAGAAAAACAAGACTTTAGTCATTACATCATAATGAATTTTATTTAATACAATTTAAATGCATATTAAACTCATGTTGAAGTCTACTCAATATATAAATAAATAAATAAATATATAGGGACAAATTACACTGATTGAGCTAGCCCCAAAGTAAGTTCGAGACTTGTGTTATGGGATACTAACTCAACGATACTATATTTTATAACAAATACATATATAGATAAACATCCAAGACCTAGGACAATTTGAAAAAGGCCATTTTCCAAGTTGCCCCGACCGGGAATCGAACCTGGGACTGGGAGGTCGTCAAATATACTAAAGGTAAAGCTAATTTATTTGCCGAACATGTGTTAAAAGATATTAAGTACATTCAGTTTCGGCCAATCATGTTTACCATCACCGGTGTGCAAATGTAGTCAGAAAGGCTGTCATCTATACCTATGCTACCTATAAACATATACTATAAATATGCTTATTTTGTTTTCAGGCGGAGCTCAGCTTTCAGACGGGTCAAATCATCCACGTGTACGGCGAGATGGACGACGACGGGTTCTACATGGCGGAGATCGATGGCGTCAGGGGGCTGGTGCCCAGTAACTTTCTCACTGACGCCAACGACCAGTACGCTATGCCCGGTCAAACCAGCCAAGGTTCGTTAAATTTTCTAATACTGCCTGGATACGAGTTATCGCGGTGAGCGGCTGTGGTTTTACTTTTCGCTTTTCCCACAAAATGTTTAGGGTAAAGTGTATAATTGTATCAATTAATGATATATTTGCCTCAGCCGAGACCGCTCTGATTCGTATCAAATGAATTAAAATACACGATAAAGATGATGATGATGAGGATGGCTTTAGGGATGATGAAATCATCTATAAGTAACAAAACATTTTAGCAAATGAAGCAACATAGCTTTGGATTCGATTTCCTGAGCAAAATTAGAATAAATGTAACTGAAAGAATAAAGCACAAAGAGACAATTCATATATAAGATATCAATACATCAATTTCAAAAGAAAAGGTATTAAGTATATAGGGTCCCAACAAAGCATAACCTTGCATGTACTCAACCCCAACTTATTTTTTTTATTCTACTGACCATTCTTTTCGCCATTGCCTTTCTGCCTTTGCTGTCTAACTTTATTTTATACCCTGAGGTCTGTTAGCGATTAGGCCGATGGGGGTCAGTGGATGTTAGGAGGTGTTGTGTGTCGTACAGGCGGCGCGGGTGGGGTGCGGGGTGTGGGAGCCACGGGCAGTATTGGGCCAGGAGGAGCGGGAGGGGCTGGAGCGGGGCGCGGGCGGGGCGCAGCAAGCGCGCCCGGGCCCGGGGCGCGAGGTCCGCCGCCCCCGCCGCGGGACAACGTCGCGCCCGCGCCCCGCAACCACCACCGGAAGGCAGGTGCGTGCCCACCCGCCCTACTGTCGCCGCGGTCGGCTTTTCATATTCGCTGTCATAGATACTCTCCCTGTTAGACGTACAAACTAATTTTGAATTAAAGATATTGATAAATTGTGAGACGGAGCGCTCGAGTCGTCCGTTTCGGTAAAAGACGCCATTAAAAACAGTGAGAACCGTGCTATTAGTCTACAAAAATTCAGGTTGTCTTAAAAAGCACTACACTGGATGTTGCATTCAGTCTAGGACTGTAAATAATGCCAAACACGGTGAATCGTGCACAAACTTTGCACTTTTTGTGACACTACACTAGACGACAAATCCTTGTTAATGTTGGAGACCAGTCTCTTTACACCAAGTACGCAACCTATGTGGCTTCATTTATCGAAGCTGCCGACCTGCGCTCCTAGTTTAGGTAAGTTCGGTGACTGCGCGATCAGAGTCATCGAGAGCTTTGAGTGTTTCATGTTTGCACCTTGGACTTGCTATGTGACTACTGAGAGACGCTAGCTATTTCGCTCTGGTACCCTCTATCATCTTTCCTGTACACGGTAATATGATTGCGACGGGACTCGCTCGGCGAGTTCTATTCTAATAAATTACACAAATTACTACAAAAGTAATGAAGTCAATTATTATGTTATGAGAGCCTGATCTTCTTATTCTTAAACTTAATATTTTTAAGTGACTTGAGATCTTTCGTTTCCTCATGAACAATCGATTTAAAAATATTTTTTTATTTACTTATTTAAAAATCAAACAATATTCTTACCGTATTTAGTAGAAAAAGTAGTGGGTCAGTAAAAACAAGTAATAATTTAAAAGCAACTCGATATTTTTCTTAACTTGTAGGTTTGTTTGAAGTCCTTCCGGTCAATCTTTCAAGTTAGCAAACTGATTGATGACATGCGAGTCCGGTTGCAATCTACGGAGCACAAAGACTCTTGGTGTACACTTTGCTAAATAACACATCTTGGATTACACAGTCACAAACATCGTTCTTACCGAATCACGGAGTTTGTTAGTTGTAATTTTATTATAAATACGGTTTTTATCGTTCAAAACACAATACTGTAACATGGTACATCTCCAGTGAGAGCTAGTCAAGGACCTCCTCCAAAGAATTTGGGACCTTTATTTTATTTTTCATTACATTATCTATCCTCCTCTCTATCCTGTTTTTATTTTAGTTCACGTATTCTCCCTCCATGATTATAATCATACACAAATGTCCACGTCAGTGGGTAGGCTTATCAGTAAAATACACGCAACATAGTTTTGCACAGTTCTCACGGTGCGCGTGAGGTGTGATCCAAGATTCAAGTGGTTGTCTGTGGTCACTATATATGTTGTGTGTATTGTCTGTTTGCTAGATGCCTGCCCTCTTCCCCCTTCTCAGTTAGACCACAACACATGCGCCAGTAATCCAGAACAGGCGAATTCTCAGGTAAAAATACCGTTTATAATCGACCCACAACAATACTGTTTCAAATATACTATGCAACGATACTAGTCGTTTTTTGTTGAACTGTCACTTCATATCTCTAGATTTATTGTTTCACTGTTTCCTTTTCTTCATTTATTTATCTATATTTATCTTGCGTTTCATTTTTACGCTCAGTGTACAGGCCGGATCTGGTTACGAACGATGGCCCTAAGCTCACTTGGTCCATTAGATTGTTTCGGTTATCATCGAGACCATAGATATCCTCGTACACATCATTAGCTGTCATGCCATATACTGGACCACATCATACAGAGACTAGAACAGAATAAACACTGGCGTATACTTCACTCACATCAAAGTTACCATAGCCCATTCACCGTAATGTAAATACAAAACTCTGAGGCCTGTGAATGTGGTCCCATTATTACTAACCGATTACAATACCGAGATTTCTCAAAAATGTATTTTTTTAATAAGAAGATAAGTTGTGTATCACTCGCTATGTAATCGTATAGTAAAACTATGAATGCTTTCTGTTGTAGTCTATAGAAATAAGCATGATGGATGTACCTACTTTTTTAAATGTCCAAAGATGTTATGGTAAAGTTCTTTATAAAATCTAGAATAATTATAATACCTAACAACTGGTTTGTAGATTATTATAAAACCACTAAGGGGTAATTTTAATATTTTTTTACATCTCTCACAGCTTGAGGTATGGCAATGCATGTTTTTATTGCACCAGTTTATAAAACAATATAATATTAATAATCATGTAAAAATAATATGTCACAGAAACAGCATGACATCTTTTTCGATATTGAGCTACATTACATATCTTTTGCAAAGCTACAATATTACACATTTATGTATTTACCTACAATATATTTTAATGCAAATTTTCAGGTTTCTAGATAGGTACCTACAATTTATTCTAAAAGTAGCATCATACCTACTTATCCACCATTACCAAAAACCATGATGAAAATAACTAAAAGAACCCAAAATTATAGCATTATTGTACTTAATTAATAAATTCGCACACCTATTTTAAATTCAACAAATGCTAACATTTTTCATAGAAAGTTATTCTGCATAACTACCAATCACCATACTTTTTTATTAATATATTTGTATAATTTTTTTTTCTATACTCTATCATCATAGTATTATTTTCATGTTATTATGAGATCATTTTTGAGCTTTCAACATTAGATTTAAATTATAGTGAGCAGATGTTAGAATGAAACCTTAATTGGGCCCGCAGGCGAGAGCGAGAGGCGTGGCGAACGTGCAGGCAACGAACACGATCGCGCGCACGAGCGCTGGTAACGCGGGCACCCCCACGGTGCAGTCGCCGGGCACGGGGGGCGGCGTGGGGGGTATGGCCAACATGAACATGGGCGGTATGGGCAACATGAACAATATGGCTGGTATGGCGGGCATGGGCAACATGAACAACATGGGTGGTATGGGAAACATGAACAACATGAGTGGTATGGGAAATATGGGCAACCTCGGAGGTACAGGCACCGCGGGAACTCCAATAGGCAGCGCTGGAAGCGGTGGCGCTGTGACAGGGCCCGGCGGCCAGGTCACTGGCGTCACATCCAGTGTGTCTCCCGCACGCCGCGCCGGCCCCGCCGTCGTGCCTGCGCCCTCCGCTCAACCGTTGCCAGCCGCACAGGCACCGCCTACTTCCCAGCCAAACCTCATGCAGAAGTTTTCCGAAATGACCGCGCCCGGCGGCGATATCCTCAGCAAAGGCAAGGAGCTCATCTTCATGAAGTTCGGACTCGGCGGCAAATAATGTCGGAGCGGGCTCATAGCCCCCTGCGCCGTGTCCCTCACCATTACGTGGTTCCGCGCGAGCGACACCCCCGTCGTATGGTGATACCACCCGAGAGGCACCCCCGCCTGAGAATCTTCTCCGAGCACTTAAGTTACACAGAACACTCGTATGGCTCAGTGGATCCAGAAAAATTTGAAGGTGGATTATGGCATCGGTTTGCGTTCCTGGTGCGGTTGTCCTGGGCGAATCGCCGCAGGTGGACTCTGAAGTGGGCCCCTTTCATGGTGCACTTGGAAATTTTCCACTATATCGGTTAACGGCCGGCTATGGAATGAGAGTACTTACTTATAGAAAATGTTGTAAATATGAATTCAATAAACGCACAGTCTAGTGAATATTCAAGTATTAGTGCTGTCTCGATAGTACCCACGGTTAAAGTTTAAACACCCAAAGTTAGTTGTGTACCTAATGAGGTTTTCTATCTCTTGGACTATATCCCCTCTGTTAGATTAGACTATAATATGAGTGAATTGTTTACACATAATTGCATTATTTCGTATGTAAAGTTATGAAATATATAACAGTTATTGCCTAGTTAATACACAACAGGAATAGAGTTGTTGTGATTTTCTATTATTACTTTTTCGATCGCTAGCTGCGAGTAAATTACTCTGAAAAGCATTTAAATACTTACCTAATATAACAATCGTTCAATAATATTTATTTTATCTACAGTTTGAATATTTAGATGACATTTTGAAAATAACTTGAATACTTTTAAAAGATGTTCTTCATAATGGATAATAATTTATTTCTTTTTTGAGACACTGTGTCCCATATTGTAACCGTCCTATTGACCAATAATAATATTGTTTTAATCTCAGTTTTTGCCGGTTGACTGATAATTTGAAAATAAAAGGTGTTCATAAAATAAAAATCTGATATATATTACTATGACCGTGTCATCTATGTATGTTATCGCAACTAACAACCCTATTTAACAAAATTCAAAATAAGTGTAAGTGTAATTTTCAAACTTCCTACTAACAATACCAATATGTGGTACCTTCTTATAATAAATATAATGAATGTATATGTGGAAATACACAAAGATAGGTGCCTAACGGGATATGTCAATAACCGAGAGTGAGGTCCACTACTGAAAATTGAAATATTTATTGATATTTTAAGAGTTTTAAGTAAGCGCATTGAATTTATATGCCTGGTCCCTTAAATATTCTCGAAATAATAATATTCTGTGATAGTAGACGTGATACCATCTTTATCATTCTTGTAATATTATAATAAACTACTGCGTCATTTATCACTTAGAAATACTTGACAATTCAATTTGATGAATTACTGAAGGTTAGTTAAATTTTTTCATATCTAATTAAAAGCTTAATTATAAACGTAATACATTTTATTTATTACGTGTTTGGGAAATTCTTTCAAATAATTTAAAATGTGGTTAGTTAACTTTTAAAATGAAATACGTTATAAAGTGTATAAAGTCGGACATTTTGAAGTCCAATATCGTGGTTGTCTTCGAACATTCGTGTAGTACCTATCTCAGCTTTTGTTGTCCGATTCACCTTAGAAAGTCCATTGGTTCCTTTGACATCTCTCAGGCGAGTTTTCCTATTGATAGACGAGATGGGACGTCTCGTTTTGTTCTAGAAATAGGTTTGTGAATGGTATTATAAGGTACCTGCACAGTTTGCTATGCTACTGGTGTATGGAACGGACAAGACTGCTTGCATGAAGTTTTGTTATTCTAGAAATTAATATTTATACCGCATCAAAAAAGCGTTTAGCAGGTTCATGAAATCATTTAAATATGTATCATAACTTACTATCATGTTCAAAATTATGTGAGTTTGAATATTAAATTGATTGAAATTGAACCTAAATGGTAACAAGGGAAGTCCTACGAGCGACGTCTAAATAATTTATAAATGTTCTAATGTTGTTGTTGTATATATTGGCGATAAGGTCGCTTGGATTGTAGGCTATCGGAGATTGCTCACTTCGTACAAGGGATTCTTTAATAAGTCCTCTATAAAGCTTCGTATCTATCCAACGTTCTCGTTCTCGTGTATTTAAATCTTTTCACGTATAAATCCAGATTTAGCTTGCGATTCCTAGTTGTAACCATCGTATATAACATGTATAACCCCACTGTTTAGTCCCATATTATATTGTTTAACTATGTATGTATATTTGATTGATTGTACATAATCATGCGTGCGCCTGGGGACAATTATTATTAGCTAAGCACTGTGCTACATATCTACCTATATAACCTGTATTTGAAGTTTTTCTATCATTAATGAATATTCTAGCGTTATTTCTAACACCGTTCGAAGTTGTTCACTTGTTTATACATTGTTATGAATCTGTATCCATATCTTTTATCACGACATGTATAACTACGTGTATGGTTATTTATACGAGATAATATAAAATATGTATATTAATCGTGCATTCATGTGTGCAGAATTTAATATAAAGAGTTGTATATTACTAATAATTAATGATGAATTATGGAAAACACTATAATGGATAAATCTCTAACAATGTACCAATGAAATATGCTAACAAAATAAATAATACAAATGCCGCTTCTTTATTTATTGTATTTTTCATAGTACCTAATACATAACATTTTTGATCAATAGGCACATATTTCTTAAATTCTCAAATACAATCAAAACCACATGCCTGCAGGAAAATGATCTTCATTAAGATAAGTAAAGAATTTTAACCGATTTCCAAAAAGGAGATTATCAATTTGTCGTGATCTTTTATTTTTTGTATGTATGTTTACTGATTATTCGAAAAAGCCTGGACCGATTTGAAAAAATATTTTTTGTTTTATATTCAATTTTATTCAATCGATCGTGTAGTTTGGGGTGAAGTCGGTTTTTAGTTTTAAAGAATTATGTAGAATGCAAGAGGATGGCAAAGTCGATGTCAGTACTGTATCCATTTCTATAGCGTCGTTTTTTATAGAGCGTTACACAAAATAAATAAACTATATTTAAAGTATCAGGCAGGCAGATATTAAATGAGAATGTAAAAATGCAAACTCCTTTAAAATATCCATTTAAATTCTGTTTGGCAAACACAACGTGGAAGGGACATACCCGTAATAAATCGAACTACGGGCTATACTAGATCACTATAACATAAAGAAATTAAAATAAAAGTCCAAAATTTTAAAAAGAAATGGCCTTTTCATATGAAAATGTGCCGTGCAATTTTATTGGAATGTTTAATATTTTTTTGTTTTTGACTGTTATTTTATTATCATTATACTGTAGTGATCTAGTATAGCCTGTGGTTTGATTTATTACGGGTATGTCCCTTCCACGTTGTGTTTGCCAAAAAGAATTTAAATGGTTATTTTTAAAGAAGTTTTCATTTTTTAACATTATAAATGCTTAAATGTCACAACGAAAAGTGGTTTTAAAATATTTAAGATGCGTTAATTACAATCAAAAACAAGCGCGTAGACTTATAATTATAAATAACTATGTACGAAGTAGGTACAAGATAAAATAAAAACTTAGCTTGTCTGACTAGAAGTCACTAATAATTTGGCACATAGAACCACTGGTATATTTGCTGGCCGCTCTCGTCATATTCGTATTGCAAGCATTTTCGGTTCAGCCATCTGAAAATAGAATATTTAACTAAAGTAAGCACTTTTTGGTCTAAATTCGAGTAAGCACACACTTTCTTTTAATTCGAAATAATTTACTGCTTAAATCGAGGCTATTTTAAAGATTTTTTCGTTTTTAGCTTTTATCTTTAAACGACATGTCAGATTTCAGCAAATTTTGTAATTTTTAAGAAATTGCTTTCTGTTCAATATAAAACCAATTATTCTCTAGTAACTCGTTTTCTACAATCAAAATATGAACTTAAAAAAATATCTAGAGTGTAAAATTTAGTCTAATATTCGTATTCGGTCAAAATTTTATGACACACTAAGTATATATGTATAAATGTATCTTCTTATTACTATGGAAAGTAAGAACTTGCTGTCTTGAATACCACCTGAAGTAAAACATAGCAAACTTATGTCACAGAACTGGGACAGAGTTACTTTTTAAATAATATTAGTATGGATAATATAGACAAAGATAATATAATTACTAACGTAATAGATACCCAACGCCATAGCAATTATTGGAGGGTCCGTAAGTAGAGCACACACGACTGGCTTAAAAGTGACAAAGAAAGTGTTGAAAATACTTTTAAAATCTTTATTGCATTCCTTATAAGTCATATTTAATTTAGAGTACAACTTTATATAAATAACCTTATAGCGCCATCCAGTGACAAGAAAGAGAAATATTATGCTTACATGGCGATGGGTAGGCATGGTATGGATTAGATAGAGTTGTGTACTAACCCGCCTTTCTTTTTGCAGCTCTTGATAGGATAGTCCTTTCTGTAGCACTCCTGCCCCAGGGCGTTGAAGTAGATGGTGCCGATTTGGCTGGACACCTTCGTGTTGGCGTTGTGGAGGCATTGGCGGAACTCCTCGTCGCATTCGCAGCTTAGTCTGGTGGAAAATATTGGTTTTGATAAAAAATATACGAATATCTATATCATTTATAGTTTATTCATATCATCATCATTTTAGCCGCATAACGTCCACTGATTTCCAAAGTGACCGATCAAGAGCGGCCTGCATCCAGCGTTTTCCAGTGTATTTATATGACTGTTCAAAATAAGTATACTCCATTTGGTTAGGTATTTAAATAAATGTAAACAATCTTGACATGTCTTTTTATTGAAACATACACTTTAAAAACCAATAATTTTGCTAATTACAAAGGAATTATGTTAATAATTTATAACATAATTACTTTGTAATTTGCAAAGGTATTGATTTATAAAGTGTATATTTCAATAAAAAGACATGTCAAGATTGTTTAGATTTATTAATGTACCTAACCAAATGGAGTATAGGTAGTGTTGGTAGTGTAATGTTTTCAGGGTTCAAGTATGTGTGTAAACCATATTGTGAGTTTCCTTATTCAGCCAAAACTTTGAAATGCATGGACAAATTTATTGAACCTGTTGAGATCCACCAATTCCAGACACAATACTGAAACAATGGAAACGATGGCCGATGAGTCAAGGTTCTCGAATGGGGACAAGTTGATATTCGCCTTGACAGGCGAATATCAACTTGTCCCCAGGAGAGAGGCGCCACTGTGCCATAGTAAACATAGGCTCCGTACTAAAAATTATCTTAAAAATATAAAAAGTGAACTGAATAATATAAAATCATCATAGTATCACCAAACATCGGAAAATACAGTAAATAAAAACATTTTGAACATTATGTGAAGTAAGTGAGAAGTGAACTCTTGAAGAAAAGTGAATTTAACGGTAACAATTACAAACTGTGATTATTATCTTCATAGTGAACCTGAAAAGCTCGGTAGCTAAAGTGACTGTTCTTAAAGACGCACAAAACTAAAAGTGGACACATAGTGAAGTGAAGAAAGTAAACAAACCATAATTCATAACCTCAAATAAATAAAATCGAAAAAATTCATCATCATTGTGTCCACGTTACAGAGCCATCTAGCGGAAACCACTGACACCAATTACTAATGCTCACAAATTCAATGGTGCTGCCATCTAACAATTTCACCAGAAACTATAAACAAGATAACTAACAAGAACCTCGTGTTTCATAACAGACCCGCCCAACACAGCAATCAATAAACTCCTTATTATCTCTTACGGTAACCAGAAGAGGGCGCGCTTCTACAATGGATGAAATAAAATCAATGCTGATAAAAATGCAAGAAGAGTTAAGAGAACAAAAAGCAGAAATGCTGAACATGAAAGAGGATATTAAAAATAATATTAACAACAACATCAACGAGAAGTTTAAAGGTTTAGAAGTCAAATATTCAGTTCTAGAACAAAAACAAGAAACACATAAAAAAGCAATTGATAATTTTGAAAGAGAAAGGAGGAAGAAAAATCTTATATTTTTCGGAGTAGAGGAGACCGAACACAACTACCTAGAATTAGAGAAAAAGATGCTGGATATAATAAATAAAAAACTCAATATTCATTGCGAAATAACTGGCATAGAATATGTAAGAAGGCTCGGGAAAAAAGGGGAGAAGGTTAGACCTATTGTAGTGACTCTACTTACAATGGGCATAAAAATAAACATTTTGAAAAACAAAAAACGGTTGGAAAAAACTCCATACTACATCAAAGAAGACTTCCCACTAGAAATACTCAAAAAGCGGAAAGAACTCCAAATAGAACTACAAAAAGCTAGAGAAGAAGGGAAGCAAGGCTTTATAAAGTACAATAAGCTAATAATCCTTGAAAACCAAGCCGACCAACAACAGCGAACAAACAAAAAAAGAAACTTATCGGAATCACCTGAAACATCGAGTAACCACACCGTCAAAGACAAACAACATAAAAAACAACCTGCAAAAATTAACAAGACTAATAACATGAATAATTTCATCATAAAGAAACCTACGTCTGTACCCCCCGAGAATAACTCTACATATGAACAAACCCCGACCTATAACCACACAGAAACAAGCACAAAGTAGCAATCAATACAAGCCCCTCTAGATCTTCCAACCCGGCCGGTCACCGTGGAAGAGTATGACCAAAACCCTCCAAAAAACCTGCCAAAGAAAATAGATAAACATAACTACTTAAAAATCGCTACATATAATGTCAGATCACTCTCGTCGACTGAAAAATATACAGAATTAATGCACGCTCTCCAGAATATAAACATAGATATACTTGGTCTCGCAGAGATAAGAAGAATGGGATGCAAAATTGAAGAACACAATAACCACATATTCTGTTACGTGGGTGAAACACCTGGATTATATGGAGTGGGATTTCTTATTAAAAAAGAACATAAAACAAATATAACAAATTTTATTGGACTATCAGAGAGAGTCGCATTACTACAGCTGACATTTAACGGTATGGATCTGTCTATCATCCAAGCCTACGCCCCGACGAAAAAAGCAAAAGAAGAAGAAGTAGAAGCCTTCTATAAAACACTGCAAGACGCTCACAATCTGACGAAAAACTGCAAAAACCTCATGGTGATAGGAGACTTCAACGCCAAGATTGGGATGCCTAAACCCAGTGAAAGTTTAATCATGGGGAAATATGGATACGGAAAAAGAAATAAAAGAGGCGAAAGACTAATTCAATATGCCTTCGAACATAAATTATCAATTATGAATACTCATTTCAAAAAGAAAAACAGTCGAAGATGGACATGGATAACGCCGGACCAAAAAACAAAAAATGAAGTTGACTTCATCATGTCGAGTTCTGCTAAAAATATAACAAACATGGAAGTTTTAAATAAGGTAGAGTTCCCGTCAGACCACAGGATAGTAAGAGCGACACTTGTCTTTGAAAAATGTAAAAAAAGCAGAAAGCACTTTGCAAACTCTACAACATCACTCAAATCTGAAGAAGAAATAAAAGCATTCCTTTCAAACCTGAAATCTTACTTCAGCGACGAATCGGAAACGGAACAAGAAGACATACAACAAACCTATGATAAATTTGAACTCTACTTGAAAAACAGCCTAAAATTAGAAAATATAAACAAGACCAAAAACAACGGTTGCGAATTTTATAGTGAAACAACAAAACTTTTAATCCAGAAACGCACCGACCTTCTAAAAACCAAAAACAAATCACAAGAGATGAAAAAAGAGCTATCAAATCTATTTAAGCAAACGAGCAAATCAATTAAACACGACTATAAGCAGCACAGAAAAAAAATATTAGAAAACAGCCTAGCACGTTATAGAAGTGCCAAAAAAGGATACAAGCAACTACTCACACACACTGACTGGATCCAGAGTCTGAAAAAAGGTTGTGGGTTAACGAAATCAAGAAAGGATGTTATAACAAGCGCTACGAACTTTTATAGAAAACTATACGCTGCACAGCCTCAGGATACGATAAGAGTACCAGATAAAGAGACAAATAGATCAGACTCAGACACAAACACAAACGAAACATTCTCCATAACAGAAGAGGAAGTACTAAAACATATTTTGAAACTAAAACCTGAAAAAAGTCCCGGTCCCGATGGCCTAAAGAACGAAGTGCTAAAAATAGGGGCAAAACTACTAACGAAACCACTAACACGGATATTCAATATGATTCTAGACACAGGAAAAATACCAGCACAGTGGTGCAAGTCAGACATCATCCTACTGTACAAAAAAGGAGATCCCTTAGACATAGCCAACTATCGCCCAATAAGTCTGCTCTCTATAGTGTACAAACTGTTTACTTCTATCCTACAAGACAAAATAGCGCCTCATATAGATAATATGCAACCAGTAGAGCAGGCAGGCTTCCGCACCGGATTTTCGACTATGGATCACATCCACACACTGGAACAAATTATAGAAAAACATAAAGAATTTAATAAAGGACTCTACATATGCTTTATTGATTACTCTAAAGCTTTTGATAGCATAAACCACAACTCTATATGGCAAGCTTTACATGAATGTAAAGTTAACTCGAAAGTCATGATAATTCTGAAAAATATCTACAGGAATAGTGTAAGCAGAGTCAAACTGGAAACTAGAGGCGATGAGATCAAAGTAGAGCGTGGAGTAAGACAAGGGGACCCGCTGTCTCCTAAACTTTTCATAGCTGTCCTGCAGCACATATTCACCAAACTGAAATGGGACTCAGAAGGTATACAAATTAATAACAAGCATCTCAGCCATCTAAGATTCGCAGACGATATCGTAGTATTTGCCGAAACCTATCAGAAGTTACAAAACATGATAAACCAACTTAATGAGGAAAGCAAACTGGTCGGTCTACATATGAACTTAAGTAAAACAAAAATAATGACAAATAATAAAAAAGGTAAAGTCATGTTAGAGGACGTCCAACTCGAATATGTTGAGCAATACATATATTTGGGAAAGGAAGTATCTTTCCGCAAAACAAGCAACGAAGACGAGGTAAATAGACGAATTTCATCCAGTTGGAACAAATTTTGGTCGCAGAAAGAAATATTGAAAGGAAATTATGATTTAGAAAGGAAAAAAATTGTCATGGATACCTGTATCTTACCTTGCCTGACATACGGGTCTCAGACTTGGACATTTACGAAAAAAATAAAAGACAAAATAACAAGTTCTCAACGTGCGATGGAAAGAAGTATCTTAAACCTAAGAAAAATCCACAAAGTTAGAAGCCAAGAAATTAGGAAAAAAACCAAAGTTACAGACATGCTTTACCAAGCCTTAAAACTAAAATGGAACTGGGCTGGCCACGTAGCGAGGTATAGTGACCAACGCTGGACTCTTACATGCACGAACTGGAAAGGCCCGCCCGGGAAAAGAAAAGTGGGAAAACCACGAAAAAGATGGGTGGACGAAATAAAAAAAGTGGCAGGAAGAAACTGGTGTAAGACAGCACAAAATAGAGAAGAATGGAAGAAGCTGGAGGAGGCCTATACCCTAACAGGGGTTCCTATATAAAAATCAAACTATTTAATTATTTTTTTAATTACTGTATTTACATAACTGTACTTATAGGAAATAAAGAGGCTTTATTATTATTATTATTTAGTTATAATTTTACGAACCGTCCTTTTATGATTTGGTTATAGTTTAGGGAATGCATTTGTGCGAGAAGTTTTACAAGCGGCCACCACCCGACGGTTGTAAGTCGAGTTTTTGTTTAGTCCTCTAGTCGCCTTTTACGACATCCACAAGTATAGATGTAGAAGGTCTTATTCTAGGAGCCATACAGCAAAATGCACGTGCCTGCTATTGCAATTACCTGGTGTAAAATGCGTCATTGGTGAGGTTGTGCTTGCTCGCGCCAGCCGCTATCACGGCTGGACAGTACATGCTTTTAGAATTACCTGGTGTGAAATGCATCATTGGTGAGGTTGTACTTGCTCTCGCCAGCCGCTATCACGGCTGGACTGTAGATGCTGTTGGAATTACCTGGTGTAAAATGCATCATTGGTGCAGTGGCGTAGCTAGGGGGACAAGGGCCCTGGTGCATAGGGAGAGAATCGGGCCCTCCTCCCCTCTATCCGCGTAGTTTGAACTTATATTGGCCTTCAAAATTATTGATAGGGAATAAGAATAGGAAACAGTGAGTTGAATCATCCCTAGTAGGCTAAATCCATACGTCGTCTCTATCAAAATCTTCATGTGTAATAATAATAATAATAAATCCGCAGGGCAGCTTGTGGCGAGCTGTTGGTGAGTAACGACACCACGGACCCGAGTGCTCCAGAGAGCCGGTCAGACCCTCGTCCCCGACGCTTCTTCATCGGTCGGGGTTGAGACCCAAGAGGGCTCGCAGGGCTCTCAGCTCTGCATTGCCTTAATTGGCTGTGCAGAGAGGAGTCGTCAGAGCTGTTGCTCCAGGGGTGGAAGTGTTAAAGGGCATAACGACGCGAGTAACTTCGGAGAAAGCGCAGCACACCTCTCGACACCCCTGAGTCGCCCGCACCGGTGTTGCTCCTTTGCCGGCAACTATTGTCGGCGCGTTTGAGGGGCCCATCTAGTGGGCGGCAAGCCACCACCTGCCTACAATAGTCAGTAATCATGATTATGGCAGGTGACGTTTCTATTGCAATATCCCAGCATCAATCCATCCCAAATTCATTCCATAATCCTTAAACCTTTCCCTTTTTCATGCAATAGTTTTATCTTCTGCCAAAACCTATTCAAGGGTACACCTTTCATAGGTATATCCAGGAATGGGTTTTGGCGGGAGCGCCACATGACAACAACTTCTCCAAAGGGCCTCTACGTGTTGGATCTGTATCCCCACGCAAGCCTCTCAAAGGACCGGGGTGAAAAGACCCGTGATTCTCAAAGGAGATACATAATAATAATATTCTTTATTTGCCAAAAACATTTTAACAGAATGTAGTAGGTAATATTATAGCGTAGGTATAAAAGGTGGAGATACATAAGCTAAAAGCGCCCAGTCCATTCCCCATCCGGGAGTCCATCCCCGAACTAGACATAGTCTGTATCTCGGGTGATGAACAAGCGGAAGGTTTACGGAAAGAGTGTGGTACATTTATAAATGTAGTATAATTACCTACACTACACTAAAGGCAGAAGGCTACATAAATTAAAAGATGAGGTTACAAGGCCCAGCTAGTCTTATCTGTGATTGGGCCTAAGTATACATTTTGAATTTGGACATATCTATACATAATACATTAAACAAGATAAAATTGGTACTGGTGCCTAAAACATAATATATTATGTATATTAGAGGTGAGCGAGAATGGAATGAATGTTTAGGTATGTGTAAAGTGCGGTTTGTGTATGTTTGTGTATCCTAAAGGTAGGTGTGGATGAATGAATGGACATGAGTTTGAAGCTGGGGTGTGTTTTGTGTTATAATAATATTAAAGTATATTTACATACATTATAAATAGATAGATATACCTAGATAGATATGTAAGGAAACAACTCATTGTCACTGTAATTAGAGTAGGTGTCATATTTTATATTTAAATCATGCCAGTTTTTATTTTTATTTTTTTATTCATTGTTTTTAGGTATGAGGGATTCTGTTTCATCATAGTTCAGACAATTTAACCAATTTTGAACAATGGCTTTGCATTTATATTTGGAGCAAGGATATATATTAAAAGTCTTGTTTATATTATTGTAAAGTTTGCCACTTATTACTCTGAAGTTAGGTTTTGCCAGTGTTGTTCTTGATTTTATGTGTTGACAAACCATGTACTTCAGCCGTTTGCCTTTGTGTTCAATGGAAGAAAAAGGGAGTAAATAAACAATGACGCACATGACAATATAGAATATTTATTAATTAAGAGAAAAAACTATTTTTAAGAGAATTCCCCGTCCGATTCACAATCTCTTGCGCGCTGTAATTTTTGCGAATTCGTCTATAATTTTACTCAAATCCAAGTTTGATGCCGCCTCATTTTCTATTGCAATTAACGATAAATGTCGGAGGCGATCTCGTCGAATGCTGTTTCTTAAATAATTTTTTATAATCTTCAGTTTTCTGAAAGATCTTTCTGCTGCCGCGGAAGTAACAGAAATTGTGTGAAACAGTAGCATCGCTGTATACACTTCCGTAAGGTCACATTCGAGCACGCCAAAATTCTATAACGAGTGTATATAAACCCGAATTTTGTAAATTTGGAGCATCGAACACGCCTTATCATTTATCTCCGTAGGTACCTTTAAGCACCATATGTTAGCCGCATAAGCTACAGTGGTGACCCATAAACAACAATTTGAATAAAAAAAATAGAAATTGAAAAAAAAAAGAAAATCTTGTGAGCAGGCTCGAGACTTGAGGCTCCAGCCTGCTCACAAGAATTTTATATTTTTTGAATTTTTTAAACTTTTCATTTTTTTTTCAAAACTGAGGCTAGAGGGCCCCCTTAGCTCCGAGGCCCTGGTGCACTGCACCACCTAGCCCTATGATAGCTACGCCACTGCATTGGTGAGGTTGTACTTGCTCTCGCCAGCCGCTTTCATGTCTGGACTGTAGATGCTGTTGGAATTACCTGGTGTAAAATGCATCATTGGTGAGGTTGTGCTTGCCTTCGCCAGCCGCTATCACGTCTGGACAGCAGATGCTGTTGGAATTACCTGGTGTAAAATGCGTCATTGGTGAGGTTGTGCTTGCTCTCGCCAGCCTCTATTAAGTCTGGACAGTTGTCGTGCGCCCGGCAGCACTTGTCGGTCTCCTCTGCAGTGCCAAGGTCGTCGTATGAGTCTGCAATGTTACCAGCGCCGCACCATTTTGTACCTAAAAGTACAAAAAGGAAACTAATTTAAATTTTACAAGCTTTTATTAAACTTGCAATGTATCTTGTATGTTTGTATGAATGTGTCTAAGTCAAATTTTGCAACTCAATTTTCAACCAGATATCCTCAACCGATTTAGCTGAAATTTCGTATACTTATATAAGTCGGATGACAATACAATATTATGAAGTCAATAAGCTGTTCTGATGATGGAATAGGGTGATATTCGACGGAACTCAATTCTAAAAAAATTAAATAAATGGAGTAGGTCTCGTTTGATCTGTCTTGACTCTTGACGAGCACTTTATCACTGATCACGGAAATGGAAGGTGGTCGATGGAACTCAGTCATAAAACGAGGTAACTCCATCGAGTTAAGGCTTATTTGATTTGTCTAAAAAAGTACCTTGGCCTCAAAAGCTTACAAAAAAAAAGAAACTTATTTAAAAACATAGAAAGATTACCGCGTGGATAAGTTCGTTATTTGATCCCACGGTAACCTCTCATTTTTCCGGGATAAAAAGTGTATTTCCAAGTTACGTACAAAAAGTATATTTATCTTATTACTTTAGGAAGCCGTACACGTGGCAAATTTCATCCTTACAAAATTTCGCATTAATTTTATTATGTAGTACGATTATGGAGGCAATTAGACATGTTAATGAGTAATACAGAAGTCAATGTTACGGATAAACTTTTCAGATCCGGATGACGTAAGGCATCTTATATTTATGAATACATAATATAACTAAAGGAAAACATTATGGGAAGTCGTTCAGAATTATGGACTAAACATTTATGAAAAGTATTTTCATGTAATTTCCAATACCTAGAGGCTAGCTAGAGCAAATAGAGAGCCATGAATGAACCTACTATTATAAAAATACATACATACATACATAGGTACTATCACGTCTTTATCCCTAATGGGGCAGACAGAGCGTTTTGGGTCTTGCGGCTCTATGCACAGCCTAGGGCTGCAAGACCAAAAAGCCACTTTTAGCGTCATGGTGGGCGAGAAGATGGAAAAGCAATCAATACAGTGATGGGTTGCTAGCCGCATCGCCTGTTAATATGATTCGCATTTTTGCCCATTCCCTCGATCTGCGCGGGAAGAGAAGCAGCTGGTACATTCTAAATTTTTTCATTTCTCCCAGACCAGCATGGGAGATATTATAAAAAAGAAATGTATTATGTATTTATAACATAATTTTAGTAAAAAGTCAGTAAATACATAAGAAGTGAATTGAAGTGGCAGTAGGCAGGGCACATAGCACGAAGAACCGATGGCCGGTGGAGCAGAAGGGTTCTCGAATGGCGCCCACGTACCGGCAGACGCAGCGTAGGACACTCACCAACTAAGTAGGTGGCCAGACGACCTTAGCAAGGTTGCAGTAAAACGCTGGATGCAGGCCGCTTTTTGAAAAACCTATGTCCAGCAGTGGACTTCCTGCGGCTTATATAATGATGTCATAAGAAGGTATTTATTTATGTTACAACAAAAAAGTAGATTGTGCTAACTTATTCTCCCTCAGATTTTTGGACCTATTTACACTCACCTGGATATATTAAACTGAATTTTAGTTGCTTCAGCTCTTGATCTGTAAGGTCCAATTCCAGATCTTCCTCCAGCGCTCTAGCTATAGCTAACGTCCCGTACGGGACATCTGTAAACACCCAACTGTTAGCAAAATCGATGAAAAGAAACAAAACTGCTGATAGAGTAACGAGTGACGTCATTTTTGGTTAATTTTATTTTAATAATTTAATTTTATAGTTAAAGTAACTAAATTAGATGCCTTCTTCAGGACTAACTTGAGTATGTAATGAGTTAGTTAAGGTTTTCTTTATATATTCGTTTCGTTTGTTTATCAGAAGCTGAGGCTTGATTGCGCGCAATTTTATAGTCATGCAGAAAAGAAATAGGTACTTACGGGTAGTAAGTACCTAGTCGCATCACTATAGAATTTTAGATATTAGTTTTTTCTAGAACTGCGTGATTAAGTTTTTCAATTTCAAAAATATAAATATAAAAAGAAAGAATAATATAAATAGAAAATAAAAAAGAGCATTTTTGGGGATTTAACGCCGCATGTACCTACCCGTATTTTCGATTTATTTATTTATAGAACAAAATTTTTTTTAGAATTTGCAAAACGATCGATTATTTGCGTCTGCAATAGGTGCTAAGGGTGAAAACGGTGAAAATAAGAAGAAACAGATATATATAAACTTTAATTGACAAATAAATAATAAACAAGCGTAAAAATTATTTTCGGCCTCGTCATTACGAAGACTAAAGCGACTGCTAATTCGACGTCGAAAAATAAAAATCTTTAGTAACTCCCAAAGTTCGACGCTATTATACAAGCTCTAGCTTTTCAACTCCATTCAAGCTGAAGGACTTATTATATCTCGGACGAGGAAATGCCACAATATTTGATTGTGTGGTGAACCTGGGAGATGTAATTTTACTAAACATCTAAGAACAAACACTATGTACATATTACATACCTAGTTCTTCCGTAGACTCTTATGTATTTAATTTAAGGTCGTGGTGTTTTCCACTTTTTCTGTAAACAATATATCTACCTACTAACCTCAATAAACTGATAATGATGAATTAAATAACTGAATTTTATCTTACTCTATGTAAGTTAATTAATCTTTGCATTTCCGAAGAGGGTTGACGTCAGGCAGGCGGCCGGTCGTAAAACTAGCCAAATTATTTAAACTATTACTGTTACCTACTTCTTCTCGATTTCACATAGACATACATGTTATATTTCGAGAAAAACAAGTGGGAAAGCTCACCCCGGGCTCCGAAGGCTGCAAAGCAGCACAATTCAGATGTACGCTAAAAATCGTTTTTGGCTCGTTAGATTATTAAAAATTATAGTACACATATATTTTCTTTTCTCTCGGAAAATAATGATGAAGATACAGCGCATTAAATTTTGCGTGACGTCACGATTGGCTACGATTTTTAACCAACAGTGACGTAAATCATCCCCACTACGAAACTTTGTATCTTCGTGAATTTTGACTACTGTGCTTAACTAAAAAATGTGGGTCCTTTATTTTTTGGATAATCTAGTTGACGAACTAAATAAAATAAAATATTTTTGATCCAGCCACTGGCCCTATTGAGGATGTAATGTAATGTAATGTAATTGGAAACGAGCTAAGATGGAAAAGATTTTATTCAGAACCTTAAAATTGTATTCCAAATGTATGGTCAGGCTTTAAAAATGGAGTCAGAATTTCTTATACAATGAAAAATGAAATGAAAAAACAAATGAAAATGAAATGATTATGAGTATTATGACTTCATTTTTAAAGCGTACCGTACCATACCAGCTTATCTACCCGTACAGGACAGTTACTCTAATAGCGGTACGCAAGAGTCCGCAAGATGCTATTGCGTATCCATGTTTCAGTGTCAAGCAACATTGAGCACTAACGTATGATGGAAAGGTCTAATTTGGATGTCACTAATAGGACGTCACTATCGTACGACTAATGTATTATTTAGGAGTAACCCCCCAGATCGTAAAATACCGATCATTAGAATGGGGTTTTTATTCATCTTTAAATGATCTTTGCCAATGGCCTTCTTACGTCTTCCTTTAAAGTTTAAAGGTTTGATAAAGGTATATATCGAAGTCTAATTGATGTATCTATTTCATCATCATCAGGTCTTTTTGTCTCCACTGCAGGAGCACGACCCTCTCTGTACTACCAAAGCCATACTTGGCTAGAGCAGCCAGAAGACTTTGGCCTACTCTCCACTCTAGCCAGACGGGTTATGGAGAGGTCTTATTGATGCTTATAAATTTAAGCTTTGTTTAGCTTGTATTCCTTAGTCGCCTTCTACGACATCCACGGGAGGACTTGGTTGGAGTGACCCTATTCTACTCTGCCGGAAACCACACGGCTGGTATCTATATAACATGCCCTTAATTCACTAAGTGACATATCGTGTCTGCATCGTACCCTGCGGAGAAATTGACGATAAACACCTTCTTTAAGCTTTATCTATACATTTGCCAAAAACAAACTACTAAAAGTACTTAACTACTTACATCGGAAATATAGGTAAGTTAATGAAGCTTAACATAGCAATCTTGTTTTGTTTTTCGTTGTGTAAGAGGTTAGCAACTTACACACGAAAAACAAAACAAGATTACTTGAAAAACCTACAGCAGTGTTAGCACTGCTGTCAGGTTTTTCAAGCTGCCAAAATGTTTCTGACACAGTTTGACGACTGCCATACAATGATGAAGATAAACGGAATGGATAAACCAAGTAGGTAAACGCTTTTTCCATTTTCCTTCCTAATTGATTATTCCTGAATCGACACCCTCATCCGTGAGTAATTGATTACGAACCTACACGGTTTGGAATCCCTGAGTACAAATGGGGATACCGATGCGTGCAAGGGAAATATTACTTTTACCTAAGTACCTCTAGATACATTATGCAATGTTTCTAAAATATCTAACATATAGTAGTTATTTGGATTAAATTATCGAAAGACCATAATCTTAAAAACAATACCGTCTATAATTAAATTAAAACAAAATTACTGCCCGCATTATGGAAATTACTTTTTGGTTCATTACCATGGTAATAAATTAGATAATAAATGTTCTCTATCAAGGATACGGGGAAGTGGTCGCAGGTTAGGAAATTTTATCTGTTGCTGATAAAACGAAGCCAATGTCAAGTACCTATGAGTTGCCTAATTGTTATACCTATTCCTACTAGATATATAAACATTGGCCCTAAATTACATAAATGAAGCGTAACTTTGTCGTACGTTGTGTGAAACTTTAAAGTGTATTAATTTTTGAAGTGCATTAATTTAAATTATGTAATTTTGGTACTTAGTGCTGGTTACAACTGTGATTTCGTCGCCCGAGACCTACAGCCCCATATACAATGTGGAAGGGACATACCCGTAATAAATCGAACCTCGGGCTATACTTACTAGATCACTATAGTATAATAACAGTAAAAAAAAACAAAAACAAAAATCGACCTTCCCATACAAATTGCCTGGGCAGCTGCATTTTCGTATGGAAATGTTGTTTTTAAGGTTCCGTACCCAAAGGGTAAAAACGGGACCCTATTACTAAGACTTCGCTGTCTGTCCGTCTGTCTGTCACCAGGCTGTATTTCAAGAACCGCGTTAGCTAGACAGTTGAAATTTTCTTAAGTATGTATTTCTGTTGCCCCTATAAACAACAAATACTAAAAACAAAATAAAATAAATATTTAAGGGGGCTCCCATACAACAAAAACTATTTTTTATAGATAATGGTATGGAACCACTTAGTGCGCGAATGAGATTCGCACTTGGCCGGTTATTTTTTTTTTCAGTTTTTGACGGTTATTTCAATTTCATTGTACCTACGTACTATAGTGATCTAGTAACCTCGTGGTTAGAATTGTTAAGGGTCTAGAAGTCTACAAAGTAGTCTGTCACGCTACCCTTCACGATTTAACGACTAAATAAGCCATAATAACTAATTTTATTGAATTTTCACGAAATTTGAATTTCCCGAGTACATTTCTTCTTCTTCTTATATTTAAGAGCTGGGCTCTTGTCGGTGGAGTGCTTTCCATGTCTCTCTTCCTTCCGCTATGTTCTTAACCTCTTTATTTTATACTTTTCTCCATTTTGACTCCATTTATAACTCTCTAATTTGGTTTCCATAAATACTTAGCTCTGATAGTTTTCCTTTTAAATTCGTTGCCGAATTAAAGCTTTCTAAATTACCTTTGTAAATTACAAAGTAATCATGTAATTTATAATTTATAACATAATTTACTTTGTAATTAGCAAAATTATTGATTTATAAAGTGTATATTCCAATAAAAAGACATGCCAAGATTGTATATATATATTTATATACCTAACCAAATGGAGTATAGTACAAAGAGGCTTTGAGTAGAACCGCGAACGGAGAGACAGACATGGCGAAACGATAAGGGTTAGGTACTTGTTTACTATGGGACCCTAAAAACAGCTGTTAATAAATTCAAATCGATAATCGTGATGTAGAATTGAGTACCTATCTACAACATAGTCAAAGTGCATTTAAAACAAAACAAACGTCAATGTCACTGTCACTTACTGCCATTTTTATTAGTTATGTTGTATGTTTACGTTATGATTGTGTACATTTCCATTTAATTTCCGCATTGATTTCCCGATTATTAGAGCCTTGACATACTTTATTGAGATAAAATAAGAAGTGCTAAGGTATAGAATAAATATTTACGATGGAAAATTTAAAAAACATCTGGAAACCAGAGCGTAAGTATCGGCTAAACTTTATCCAATTTCCATCATTCAATACAGCATTTGAATATTTATAATTTTTCCAGTATATCGGATCCAAATGGAAGCCCCTGTACCGAAGCGCCTGGTTTGTGAGGAATGTCCTGATAGGCCTGAGTTTTACGGCAAGGAGTACCATGGAGTTATGAGCCACAAGGAGGCAACATTGTTATTAGAAGGGGAGCCAAACGGGGCCTTTCTAATTAGAAAAGGAAATCAGTACAATGACTTCTATACGCTCACGTGGAGGTAAAAATTGATTAAGTATTTACTATACGGAAATCTTAACTGTAACAATAATTAGAAATTACTTTCAACACTTTCTTTGACTTATGAGACAAAAGGAAAAACATAAATTTTTGATTTTAGTATAGTGCATATTTTTTATTTTAATGCGATAGTCTTGGATATGCTAGTACTTTGTATCTCAATATAAACATTAAAAAAAAACTAATAGCCAAATACGAGAGCCATTTACGGCTAACAATGTATTATATTTTTAAAACGTGCAATTTATGATGTTTCATTTGTTTGATACCCCACACAATAATATCACCCAGACAACAATGACAGTCGACTGACATCTCATTTGTGAAAATTGGATGCTACAGTAAAACAGACATAAATACCCACATACATACTCTGCTAAAATCATTACCTTTCTCTTAGCTTTGCCATAGTCGGGTAAAAAAAAAGCATTTGTAAACTGATACAAATAATACCTGGTATAGGTCTGGGTAATAATCTTATTTATTTACAGATTCAATGACAAAATACACCATTATAAGTTATATTATGATGGGACACATTACATGCAGGACAAGGGAAAAGAGTACGAAACAGTGTATGATCTGGTTGCCGATGGCCTCATCACATGTCACATGGAATTGAAGGCTCACCACATATTGGAGATGATCAACTCTCGAACCAGCTACACGGACAGTCCATACGTCACATTAAATAGGAGGAAATTAAACACATTGTCACAAATGAAGCAGTGAGTATGATTTTAATATTTTTTTATAAATCCTGATGCAAAAAGAAGAATGTTATAAGTTTGACATATACTGCATAAAATAAATAAACACAGGATATAATTATCCTAAAAAACTTGAGAGGTGTCAAGGGATACCCGGATGGAATGAAGTTCCTTTCGATTAATGAGAGAGAGAGAGAGAGACAGAGCAAAACGCGCACGCCGCACGGCTTACACCTATAGCAAAAAGTGTCGTTACAACTTTTGGTCTTAAATTTTTTGCGTCTAGCAAACGCGCGATAAGGAACTTCGTTTTAAAAACTGGGAGATGCACAAAAGGCAGCCTTATCGCTAGCAATTTCTTCCAGGCAACCTTGCTATACAGAAAAACAGTCCTGGGAAATTAGGTAGTGCTGGGTGGTCAATACATACAACAAACATTCTTTTCATGGTCTTGAGCAGCATCCTTAGGCGATTGGCACGCATCCTTGACGACATCAAGCCATACTACCTCTTGGGTCTACCACGCCGGCGGCCCCGGCGGGTAAAATAATAAAAATACATTATTATAGCAATATCTTATCTTTTTTCTAGTAACTCAAACTGTCCAAGCCCTGTAGTCAAAAAGACTAATCTTGAAATTCAAAAAATAGAAGAGATTGACACTCCAAAGAAACCCACATTTGACCTCACACCATCATTTGAAGACAACCCGCTTCTGATCAAGTATTCTAAGAGGCACAGCTTCAAAGTCCATACGTTCAAGGGGCTGAACTGGTGTGAGCTGTGTGCCAACTTCCTGTGGGGATTCACGGCTCAAGGAGTTAAATGTGAAGGTAAATCATACACACATACTAATCACCTCTTAATTCCTTTTCTTTTTTGTTCGAAAGGGCATACTTGTCAGTAGTACTTTGGTGTTGAAGTCTGTTTTTAGTTTTGAAAAATTATGTTCATCCCAGACTACAAATAATATTATACCTATCGAAAATTTGTTTTCAGACTGCGGTTTCATAGCTCACTCAAAATGCTCAGAGCGAGTGCCAAACCATTGCGTGCCAGATCTGAAGAAACTCCGAGGGGTTTTCGGCATAGATCTGACGACTCTATTGAACGCGCATGCCAGCACACTGCCGTTTGTGGTGAAGAAGTGTGTCAACGAGATTGAAACTAGGGGCATGGACTCCGAGGGGATTTACAGAGTGTCTGGCTTTGCAGATGAGATCGAAGCTTTGAAGATGGCTTTTGATAAAGGTAACTCATGTCACAAGAAAACAAATCAACAACATGTTTAGGTAATGTGGGTTTTTGTATGCTCATATCTTGAACAGATGTTGGCTTGAACTTATGGCCCCGCTTATGTGTTCCTACCCTATAGTAGGAACACATAAGCAGGGCCATAAGACCCAAAGGGCATATTCAGATATGAATATATTAAATTAGATGTAAAAAATAAATTTAAAAAAATATTAGGCCAAAGTGCCACTAAGGCCACATCACATCACGTCGCCGAATGATTCCTCATTTGTTGTTGGCTTATTTCTTCGATTGGCTTTTACAATCAAGGAAACCAGCTAGCACATGCTATGTTTAATTTTATCCCATACCAGCATGAATGAGATTTAATATGAGAACGCAAACGTACCGACGACCGATGGCGCAAAAAGGTTCTCAAATGCAATGGCGGCAACATACCCACCCACCTAGCTGCTAGGTGGTCGGACGGCATTAGCAAGGTTGCAAGAAAATAATGGATGATCGCTTCAAATCAGTAGTTTTGGAAAACCTTGGTGCAGGTCTATATTCAGCCGTGGACATCCTGTGGCTGACATGATGATGATGAGAACGTGGTGATTACAGACGGGGAGGCGGCAGATCTCAGCGTGTACAGTAACATCAACGTGGTCGCGGGCACTCTCAAGCTTTACCTGAGGCTGCTGCCGGTGCCACTGGTAACTTACGAAGTGCATCCCAGGCTCGTGCAGGCCATACGTAAGTAAACAATGTCCATTATTGAAATGATACTGAATTTTTCAAGGTCCAGTGCTGCCCCTATTTAAAATAAATTATTTGAAAGAAAACAGAGATGTAGCCATCGATAACTCTTCAAAATATTTTATTAGTGATACTATATCCGATAACATAATCTGTTTGTAAACTGTTTCAGAAAGCAAACCGGTCGCGTCACAAATATCTTTACTGAGGGAGTGCCTCGACCTTCTTCCACCAGCACACTTTAACTGTCTTCAGTACATGGTGCAACATTTACACAGGTAAACTTTCTTCTTTTTTATTCTAAGGTCACAGGTACAGTCAGCAGTACTTCAAGCTACTCGTATTCATTGCGATTTTGCTTCTATCACCGTTGCGTAAATATTTGCAACTTTTACCCTCACCTCTACCAAGTAGTGTCTGCAGCCAAACAAAAATAGACTCTTATACTGTAAGAATAAGGTTCAAAAGTCGAGAGGTATGGCGCGGTCGCATGCGGCCGCTAGGTGGACTTCTGACCCTTCTGTTGACCATGGACTATATGGTATGGTCCATAACTGCACTAATAAAAATGATTGCCTTATTTGAAAAATATATATCGAAAATCAAAGTCAGTCTAAATTGTTTTTGTGGGTGTTTAGATTACCATTTATTTTATTTGAAAGAAAGAAAAAAAGAAAAATACTTTATTTGGTGCAAAACAGGATTTACTTTATCCATATAATAATTAAAACATTATTTATTTGACTTTATTACTATACATGTAAATGGCGGACATATGGCCATTCAAATTCATATCCATAAATACTTCCACAGGGTGTCTCAATACGCAGAAGTGAACAAGATGAGTGCTCACAACCTGAGTACTGTGTTCGCGCCCACGCTGGTCGCCACGCCGCCCGCCATCACAGACCTGGCCTTCGAGATCAGAGCGCTGCAAGCCCTCATAGAGTACTGCCCACAAATCTACTACGGTAACAAATAGATAAAATTTGCGACTGACTGGCCACTAATATCTTTATGAAAAAAAAAACTAATCGGCAGCAATCAGCATTCCTAATTTGAGACTGGCCATTTTTAATTTAGTATTTTATTCATCTGTGTTAATTCACAAGGTTTTAATACAAGCCAGTAATATTGTTAAATAAAAAACAATGATAAGCGGAAACTTAACTAATCGACGGTGTTGCTAAGAAACACTAATCATACGCGCATTACAAAAATATTTTTAAAAGTCTGATTTTTATATTTTTTTTTAAGTATTTTAGGTGCTAAATACGAGGCTTCGCCCATAAACAAATGGATACTACAAGAATACTCAAATGTGAATCTACTTTGTTACGGGCACTAGGACTGTATTACTTTGCATTTATGTGTTAGAGAAATCAATTTTATGTATTAATCCATTTTATATAAAAGTAGAACGTGTGGTTCTAATTAACAGTTTATTCAATTAAACATGTTAATTTTGCATGCATGTTTTTGGTAAGGTGAAAATGATTACTTAAGAAATTAGAATACTTACACCTTTTTAATATAAGATATTCTGCCTACTTTAATCTCATAAACACATAATTATTTTAATATTGTGCAATAAGCTTGAAGATATAGAAAAAATAAGTACATTGTGTACAGAACTTTCTTACTTTATATAATGAAAATTATTTTAAAATCAAATTGTGATAGATTAGGTTTGTACTGAAAAATTCGATCTTTGTAAAAGATTTCCTTTAAAACCATTCCAGGTTGTGTTTTATATTATGTATCATAAGTATTATATTTTGTACCAAATTATTACTTTTGTATTAATCACAAAATAAGCATAGATATTTAAAATAAAACATATTAAATATAATTTCATAATTTTATTGTATATTCCTAAATATCACAGATACATTATTTTTTCTTCTTTTTCTTGGGTTTGCTGCATTCTGACTCATCATCAGTTTGTTGAAACTTTTTGAGATCCGCACAGAATAATACCTTAAAAAACAGATACACATTATCATACATTCCTTTCTGACTAAATTTAGTCACTCTTCACACTAATATTATAAAGGCGAAAGTTTGTGATTGTGTATGTTTGTAACATCACGCGCAAATGGCTGAACCAATTTTGATAAAATTTGGTGTACAGGTAGCTGACACCCCTGGAAAAGCTACTTTAGGCGCGGGTAACACCGCGGGGCGCAGATAGTTTGAAATATAGTATTTTATCATAAACAAAGGTGATAGATGCTCATTATTTTCTTTTTAGAAATGTTTAGCATTTCAAATCTAAGCGCACGGTAGTGCGCAGGCCAAGTTCCAGCAACAAGCCGCGCGCATGCCGTGCACTATTTACACGAACTGTTTCGACCTCCTTTTGTCCCCCCTGTAGCTCAGTGCCTTTTGCAAGTACAGATATAAAATTGTAGATACGTAATCATATGCTACTACTAAAGCAGTATGCCAAATTTCATAGATATAGCTACAGTAGATCCTGAAATATGACCCTGTGAAAATAGCTAATTTTGGCACTGACTGACTCACTGGCCGGTAATCAAAACCTTTAGGCCACTTCCAATTGTCCTAGCATTATGAAATTTGGCACAAAGGTCGTGTGTTATATGTAGATTAACAAAAAAATAAGAAATCTGTCAAGCATGAGTTGGCTCAATCTAATATCGAATTTTTAATAAAAATATTTATGAACCAGTGATACAATGGGAATACGATGAGGAAAGGGGAGGGGGTATAACAATTAGCCGATAGGAACTTGGCCCCTTTTATAACAGGTATGTTTTTGGTGGGATAATTATTTTACAGAACATGTAGTTAGGGAGGCGAATAGGGGAATTTTCTGCAATACTCGAGCGTGGCAGTTTAAGATATGAGAGATACCTTAGACCTAATAGAACAACCTTGTAAAGTATTTAGCTCTATATGTAGTGACGCGCGCCTAGGATAGACGATCAGATAAGTAAAAAAAAATCGATAGTCTGAAATACTCGAGCGCGTCAGATTAAGATATTGGGGGTTGATTTTAGTGTTTAAAGACTAAATTTAACTAATCTGACGATAAGTCCTTGACGCCGCAGAGTTATAGGGTCGCGAACTTGTAAAAAAAAACGTTAATCCGGCATTCTCGAGCGCGATTTTTTTATTTTTTATTTTAAAGAATATAATCTAAAATTTACTAAAAATACAAAATCTGCCGGTTTCCGCATGACCGAAAGTGTGGAGGAGCCATTTCGTCTTCCTAAGAACGCGTTGCGGCATATAAGTCGCGAACGATACATTTTACGAAAAAAAGTTTAAATAAACATTTACGTTGGTTGTATCTATCGCTTTATTGTCATTCTTAAATTCCCCGTTTTATCAAGGAGAAAGAAAGGAAAAAAAAGAAACCAAAAAACCTTTTTAGGTCAGATTAAGAGAACCCACCAACTTATTTGTCAGATTAAAAAAATATGCTTTTAGGATACCGAGATAAACCTCCCCTATGAAAATCTGACGCGCTCGAGTATTTCAAAAAAACTTTTTTTTTTGCATTTTCAAAAATTCATCGTAACTTATCGTCAAGCCGAAATCGTCAGTTTTTTTAAAGGGAGCTTCCTTGGGGCCTACTTAACACCCCTTCCAAAAATCTGACGCGCTCGAGTAATTTTTTTTTTTGCATTTTTGACTACTTTATATGCCTACCCCCACCACGCAAACCGGCAGATTAGTATACCGTTGTTATCAGAGGCACTTGGGGCATACGTAGTATGAATATCTGACGCGCTCGAGAATGCCCAAGTAACTGTTTTTTTTTACACGCCAAACACACCGCTAAAATGGTTTTTACCATACGAGCTTTTCTTTTCGAAATTATTTTATCTTTCGATTTTGATAGGTCTCGACGGCGCCGTTGAATTACGCCATTTAGCTACCTCGCCTCCCTAACCAATGCAGTCGAGAAAGTTTTTCTTAAGGGTCCGGCGGACCTAGACCAAAATACAACTTTCCATACAAACGTAGTCTACGTTTTATTTCAAAACGACATGTCCGATTTGGGCAAAATTTTGTAATTTCAAAGATATTGCAATTATCTAGGTTTATATTAAGTTTCCGACTGTAAAAATATGAACTTGAAATAGAATATAGTGTTTTATATCATTTTTGACCATTAGTATGGGAAACTTCTAAATCGTTATATTTTCTTTCCAGTTCATAATTTTACTATAGGAAACCCAATATAACCCTAGATAATTGCAATTTCTTTACAATTACCAATTTTTACCGGAATCTGACATGTGGTTTCAAAATTAAACGTGTACTACGTTTGTATGGAGAAGTCTAGGGTCGCCGGACTCTTAAGCGCTTTTGCTACATAATAGGGGCGAGATTAAATAGATTAAATAGGTGCTATTGAATGTATTACTTACTGTATGCGCCCAGCCAGCCAAATCGCCGTACAATTTCCTAAAGTGGTCCCCTATTTCCACATACATCTTCTCTGTGACACTCTTCCTTCCTCGAAGGTGGGGCAAATAGTTCTGAGCTGCGATCTGGTACACGTGCGTATCAACTGGCAGTGCCTCCAGGTGGTTGAGAGACATCAGGCAGATGCAATCAGCAACCTAGCAATTGATATCATATAAGGATAAATCAAAGTCTATATAAATCTCCTTTGGACATTTCCATGTCTACAGGATCCCATTTATACAATGTGGAAGGGGCATATCTGTAATAAATATAAGTACTAGATAGATAGCTTTAGTATAAAGGATGTAAAAAAAATAGTAAAATAACATAAAAATTGGCATTTCCATCCATACTGTGCAGCCACCCTATGATTTGTATGGAAATGTTGATTGATTTATTACGGGTATGTACTTTCCACGTTGTATCGATTTCGATTATAGTAAATATGGGAACTTGTAATAAAAACCTGAAGATATGGCCAATGTCGGTTAAACCAACTAGGCCACAGCTTAGCTGAGACACAAAATTAATATAATCATTACATATGGAACGGGATCTCCCATGGTCCCGCGCAATATGCATCCCTATTCCCCATCCTTGCACCTCTCCCCCGTTCTCGCCTTGTCGTGTGGCGACGAACACACACATTGCCGAGTGCACGGATGTATGTTTCGTAAGAGGCATAAATGATAATCCGCTTCTATGAAGTGCCATACTTGTGGTTGAGAGTAAAGGCGAAATTACCTTTAATTTTAATGTTTTGTCAATCAGCATTACACGAAATGTAACACACATTGTGGAATTAGTCCTTTCACCGCAACATGCGAGATGGAACTTCTGGTTTTTATTATCAAAAAAAGCAAAAGTTTAGTAAATATACAATTTGTGAAAGTGCTACCAATGCTACTTCCATCGGTCAGTAAAAACATGACAAAACATCTTACCTTTGGCCCGATCCCATGCAGCTTCATGAGCTCAGACCTAGCATCTTTGTACTTCATATCCTGCAGACTCTGGAACCACTCCTCACCGCCAGACTCCACTATCTGGGTTGCTGATTTTTGGATAAACTTTGCCCTGTATCCAAAGCCTAACTGCCTCAACTTTGTTTCCACCTGTACAAAAAGATTAAACCATGGAGCAAATACCCAATGATTACATATACTAACCCTAATCTGTAATAGGGCAGACAGAGCATTTTGAGTATAGACTATAAGCACATTCATAATTGGGACACATCTGTCAGCTTGGAATGGAATGTGCATATGCTACTATACCTTTCTGTCTCTCAGAACTGTCATTTGTTAGAGAGAGACAGAGCGACAGCATAGCTGGTTCCGTTGAGTCTCAACACTCTTTTTTGTTTTTTCCGTTAACAACTTTTTTAGAGACTTGAATTTTTTGAGGATATTTTGGGGCTTCAATTTTATAACTGATCCCAACCAAGTGTTCCATGACACTCAGTATTTTTTTCCTAATATCAGATTTTTTTAGCTAGGTACCTACCTCAGGTTGTGCTAGCTTGTCCACTGTAGGAAAAGCGTAGTAGGTGACCCCCTCATAACTACAAATCTCATCACCATATTGAGTACACAGCTTCTCAACCATACTCGAAATCCTAAAATCAGAATGTAATGAAATGTGAAGAGAAAAAGAAAATATGAAATGTGAAAAACTTACTTAATATTGTAGGAAATAGACATAAAGCCACATTAACTGATTATATTAAATTAAATATCTCATTTACCTGGAAATGTGGTTATTTTGACTGCATATAAATGAAAATAGATTTTCCACAGGCTCTTGCTGCAACATTCGGATCCCATAAAACTGCTGACAAGCTGATTTGAACAACTCATCCTTTCCTGACCACTCCTTGTAATATTCTAACAAATTCCGATCAAGGCGAAAATAATTTTCAAGTAACTTCTTGTATTTTGCCTCGGATTTATTTGTTTTGGTGTTATTATCAAGCAGAGTACCAATAACTTTATATTGCAAATAATCATCAATTTGTCGTAATTTCCAAACTGTTTTTGAGAAGACTCCAGTCCATTCATTTGTTTCCTTATCTTGAGTCCATCTAAAGTGCAAAAAATTACGTAAAAGGGGTAAAAGCTAATGAAAATTGAAATTATGTACATGTAAATAAACGTTTTGTATATTTTGGAGCTAGTCACCTACCTAAAACTCTGACCCCCATTGAGAGTACCCGTTAATTGTAATTCACGTCGATTGCATAACAATTTATTCCAAATCATAATTATTGTAAAAATATTTTATTTTAACTTTTGTTATTTTTTGATATCACAAAATTAAATAACACACACCGGCAGGGCATCACTAAAATACGCGCCCTTTTTGACACTGACAGCTAAATGACATTAATTACAGCTGACAGCTGATTCTAGCGTAGTGAAGTGCTAATAAACATAATCGAAGAAATTAATCGATTATGCTATGCATCCAACCAAACCTAGTTATTATTTCTTGTTCTCCTGAAGGCGGGTCTCCTGCGCCAAAAATCTCGAAACATTACACAAAAAACATGAAACAAGAACAAAACAAAAATATTATTTTTCATACACAAACCGTCTCCTGCAAATAATTTCTGTTTTGAATGAAACATTTCTTTATGACTTCATCATGAGGTGCTACTTTTCAAACGCGGAGTAACTAAACGAACGGTTTTTTGTACGGAAAAACCATTCGTTTAGGTGACTCCGCGTTTCAAAAATGACACTTAAGGTACCTAATAATATTTATTTCTGATTACTGTTATCATCATTTCTGCCTGACGAAGAACTAGGAGATGTGTTCTGCGTTTTACCAATTGCAGATAATAGAGGTAGGCTCCAAAGGACTCTTAACCAAAACCGTAAAATAATTAAAAAAGAAATCCTTCTCCTCTCGTCCCCGCGCAGGGCATGTTTTCCATCAGCTTTCGAAAGCAGAAACATGTGTATGCCATAGACAATTGTGTATGGCCACGCCCCTTTGTTTGCGTGTATTTGTGTAATGTTTTGGATATTTTGGTGCAGGAGACCCGCCCTAATAGATCATTACGTAGGTACTTACTTTCACCGTTTGGCGTTTAAACAGTACGTGGTCTGAAGATATTTTTTTAAGGTTCCGTGTACCCAAAGTGTAAAAACGGGACCCTATTATCTGATACATGAGATATAGCCTGGTATCTGTCTGTCACCATCACCAGGTTGTATCTCATGAACTATTATATAGCAGGCCTGTGTCACTCCCCGTTTAGGTATGGAAAACATAAAATATAAATTTAGTGACATGAATCGTATGTCTAAGGCAATAACAATGAAATTGGCTTGCTGTACGTACACTTCTAGGTATTTAAACGAAAAGGTGCCGAGTTCTAGCGCGAGCTAAATTAAACCATATCGCTAACAACATTGAGTAGATATTTCTTTGAATTCCTTTTCTGAGTAAGACTTCTGTACGTAAGTACTAGTATCTATCATAGGCCAGGTACATATCATATCGATAGTTTTCGTCGAGAAATAGCCGTAAGAAGCCGTTGAACTTTTTTCTATATAATAGTGTGTAGTATTTTTTGGCAGTAAAGGAAACTCTATTCTTTATGTTGAAGAAAATTCATTTAAAAAATAACAAGTAGATTACAATAACAATAATTGGCCAAGTGCGTGTCAGGCCACGGGCAGTGTAGTGTTCCGTAGTTCCGAATGCCAATTTTGAGTTTATGCCACTAAAACGTTTTAAAACTAATTATCTATTGAATTTGTATGAAATTATTTTTTTCGAGTACATTTTATAAGTTGATCGCCTATAACTTTTTAATTTGTATACCCTACTTAGCTCTGATAGTTTTCCTTTAAACTACATTATATATACTAAAGCTGTGATTTTTTTTACGTGGCCATATATAACCGTTTAGCAGATAGGCGGGGGGGGGGGACACTTGCCTCCAAAAAAAATTTGCACTTTAAACCCAAATATTTCAGAAACGGATCCCTAAATCGAAAAATGGTGTTATGAAGCTCACAATGTTTTTGAAAGACCTATTCAACGACACCCCACACAATGTATTTGTCGAGAAAAAAAATATTGACTACCTCTTTACTTGTATGGCAGCTAAAGTAAAAAAAAAATATTTTTACAAATTTTATTTTACGACTTTTTTGCCATGATTAATTTACATATTTATGCCAAACTACAGCCTTCTAGTACTTATAGTTTCTGAGTGGGACCGCGGACAGACAGACAGACAGACAGACAGACATGGCGAAACTATAAGGGTTCCTTGTTTACTACGGAACCCTAAAAACGCGCCATTTTAATCTATGACGCCAAAGTCTACTATATCCGCCGACATTTGTTTCTATGTCGAAAATAAGTATTTATATATGAGAACCTACCTACCTAATTTTAATTAACTTATCACTATGTATCTGAAGAGACTTTGTGAGATAGGATAGGAACAGTGTAGGTATTTAGCAGCTAAAACTTGTTACTTTGGTATAGGAAACGGACTGAGACAATTTGAAAGAAAACAATAGCTAATAATAAGTATGTTGGACAATAAAGGTGGGATTTTGGAAATCTTTGGGAGAGGCCCATGTCGAGCAGTCGACGTTATGCGGATGTAATGATGGTGAAGATGATGACAGGTGGGATATAAAGAGAGATCTTAAAAATAAACAAGATCAATAAACATTTATTTGTACCGAAGATGTAATTAAATTTTTGAAATAAACATTAGATACTTATAAGTATTTTTATCCTACCAATTGTATAGGTATAGGTAGAACTTAAAGTAGGACCAAGTAAGTAATTTACTTAAATAGTTTTTTAAACAAAAGAACGATAAACGTAATTAACAACATTCTTACTCAAGGTGAAAGTCTTTCAAAAACCCAACCATCTTCACCTTGATGCAACAGTTTACCATCTGGCACCTCCCCTTCTTTGGGCTTCCTGAACTTTATCCTGTCACTCAGTCGATCTCCCTGGCCTTGCCAGAACTCCACTGCCCGAGGTCGGATTATGTAGCCTCCCCTGTTAAGAGAAGGATTGACTTTAGTCATCATTATCATCCGAGCGTATTCCCAGTTGCATCCTCAGCGGGGCTACCTGAATTTTCCGGGGTCCAGTGGCGCCCTCATTTAAAATATATTATTTGAAAGGAAACGGTGATATCATTTAAAATTTCGACTTGATCAAACCCTAGATAACCCTTTTAACTATTTTATGAACTACTGTTTATAATTTAAAGTGCGAGAGTGAAGCTTTTCTACGCACATTAGCTAAAAGTGGCCGTTTTTCCCAAATGTGCGTAGGAAAGCTTCACGTTCAAATGATTTATTTTAAATGGGGGCGCCACTGGACTCCGGAAAATTTGGGTATAGCCTTAACGCCCGGAGTTCGCTACATAATCTAGATTTGACGAGGATACTGGTTTTTACACAGCGACTGCCTTTTGACCTCCGCAACCCAAAGGGTAGACCAGAACCAAACCTTGGAAAGGTTTAAGAGCAAACCCTGATGCCATAATAGTCAAATAAAAAAGGTCTCATTACAATATACAACAAGGAAGTGTCTCAGAAACAGCTGTAGTGCTTCAACAACAAACATCATAATGTTATCAATGTACATTATTTATGAGCTATTGAAAACATTAGATTTATTTACATCCAATGTAATCTTAATCAAATCAGCAGAAATAATCTTGAATATAAAGAGAAAGCTTTTGTTATAAGACTCTTATCTTATGATAAGGTGTTAAATGAGAAAAAAAGATGGTACCTAAATAAAAAATATGTTAGGTACTCCATATAAAATATACTTACCAGTATTTAGGTTTAGGCACTTCTCTCCCAAGAGTCATGTAATCGGCTTCTAAAACACCTGCCCTATCACACAGTATATCTCTGGATTCTATTGGTGTGCTCTGGAAACTGGCACAGGCTGCTATCTGGCTCGGCACAGGGCGACTGTGGAAGTATTGTGTAGACTCTTCTACAGACAACTTTTCTACATGCCCTTCAATTTCCACTGATCGATTCAATACCTCCCAGTAAAATGTTGCAGCCACATTTGGATTATCATTCTGAAATTAGCTACATGTAAGAGTAAAATATTTACTTACTTAAATCTTTTTTAGGTATTTTTTTCTGAATCAACAAAAGGCACCACACTAAACAAAGTATCTAGGGTAGGCAGATTAGGACACCCAAGGCTATTGAAAGATGAAAAGTGTCTGATCACAGTAATCCAAATATGTGTGTGATTTGGGCCTTTTTCATCATTGCTTGAAATGTTTAAAATTCGACATCTATCCTAAAGTATCTCAAAGTCCTGGGCTTGTGCCAAATGGAACTACTCTGTATGTACATATGTATGTAAATTATTATTGTACAAAAAGGACACCACAAAAATACAGTAGACAATTAGTACACACCAATTCCCTAGCCTTTCTGCTCCCGTAGTTAGTAAAGAATTTGTATCCATCCTTTCCATATCCTTTTAAAAGGACAAATCTAGCTGACGGATATCCTTCCCTATTAAAAAAGCAAGATAAATTTATTTAAATAGTCAAACAATTCAGATGAGAGTACATACTCACAGAAAATAAGTTTAAAATAATTAAACTTACTTCGAGACTGTTGCCAGGCACATAGCATTTGGCTCTAAGATCTCTTTTCTGGCGCAAGCTTCTTCAAACCATGCTTTAAATTGCCCAAAAGGCTCCTTACATACTAAATGTTTCTCTAAAAATGTATCATCTTTATCCTTATACTTAATCCTCATTCCTGAAAGTAAAAGATTTATATAAAATAGTTGCAAATTTATTAATTAGTACTATACCAGTACTGGCTTTTGTTCGTGTCTCTAGCCCAAACAAGAAAAGGGGAAACGCAGAAAAACATTGCTACCCCAGCTGCCTGCCTCATGTGCAGGGGGCACGAAAGAGACTTAAGAAAGGGGATTCCAAGGAGTTTCTATGGGGGTAAGGGGTTAGGTACCCTAGACTTTTTCATACAAACGTAGTCTACGTTTTATTTTGAAACCACATGTCAGATTTCGTTAAAATTGTAATTTTTAAGAAATGGCAATTATCTTGGGTTATAATTGGTTTCCGACACTAAAATTATGAACTGGGAAGAAAATATAAGAATGTAGAAGTTTCCCATACTGACGGTCAAAAATGATATAACACACTATATTCTATTTCAAATTCATATTTTGACTGTGAAAACCAGATATGTGCAATATCTTTGAAATTACAAAATATTTCCGAAATCGGGCATATTGTTTCGAAATAAAACGTAGACTACATTTGTATGGAAAGTGTAGTTTGGTCTAGCTAGGGTAAGGGCACTCTTAAGTACAGAAAAGTACTTTTGTAAAAATACTAGGTGAACCAACCAGGTGTCACAATAAAAATCTACATGATTTCGGCATCAAAAATATGCCACTTTTCAGTGCCTCAAATAAAATACAAACCACTTTGATGTGCCGCTGTAGTGGACAAACATAGACATTTCACATTTGGCATTGATTACTACGTCCAGCAGTGGACTTCCTGTGGCTGAAATAATGATTTAATACTCCTACTTACATACATACCTCCAATATCGATGCTCATTTTCTGTGATTGATTTAACGAAGTAGAATAAACCACCGAACGTAGAAACAGTCTGGATCCCATGCAGTAGATTCTAACACTGGCACAAATCACAATTGACTTCAATTCACCAAACCAATGGAGTGGAAATGCACTTATTAGATAAGAATAAGACAATAGTAGGAGAAATAAGTCAAAAGGTCTTGTTCAACAACTACTCACTAGCACTTTCAGTGTTGAGCAAATCAACATTTTTTTAATCAATCATGCATGAATCATCATGGCTAATTAAGTCCTAACTTAGATAATTAATCATGATTGAAAAGCTCAAGTTGAATCATAGCATTATGATTGAGAAAGAACAGAACTGTAAATTGGACTTTTTAATATTTTATTTATTTAAAAAGCAAACTTTGACAATTTGTAATCATCATCCTACCGTATTCCCTGCTTCATCCTCAGCAGTAACGCTTCAGAGCCCGGAGTCCGCTATCTAAACAAGGTGATTTCAAGAGGTCACTGGTCACAGAGCGACTGGTCAGTCGACTGGCCTCCGCAACCCAAAAGGTGAACCAGAACCAATCCTTGTATAGGTTTTAGCAAACTCTATATGGTATTCGGGCCCACAGTGTATACGTTTCTAAAACACGGATACGTGCTTGCTTTATTTTCGGATAATCTGTTCTAGCCTGCCAGTATCCTACCAGACTGGAAACAACTTTTCACAAAGACTTTCCAGTGGAATTTCAACCCACGTCTAACGTTGTCAGGCTAGGTCTGGAGGTGTAAGGATCTATCTTATCTTATTGGACGGTAGTCAAAAAAATCAAAGCATAAATAACTAAATCAATCATGATTTGTCGATTAAAATAAAAACTATCAATTTTTTGTCATCGATCACGAATAATCCTGGCACTTCGGCTGCGAGTTACATACAAAAGTGTGCCGCCCGCGCAATTTGTATGGGTATGTTGATTTACTTTTTGTCTTTTGACTGTTTTTTTATGTCTTCTCACAAATTAGCATAAATTACTATTTTCTAAAATTAGAACGGAAAAAATGAATTTTATTCAAAAAATATATTTTGTAACGCAAAATAAAACATCAGAATTGGTTTAATAAATTTTAATCATGAAATCTTATAAATTAGCTTATATAAATACGCACCTATCTATTGAATTTATTGCTAATATGGCTACACGTGTCGACGGCATGAACTCTTAGGTACCTACTTATTATTTCCTATCCAGTAGAAAAAGAAGATAATAAAAATCAAAATCGATTCCTAAGATTCAGTTGCTGTCAGTCTATATTCTGCTGTTACATCTAGCATTAGCCGTTAAATCATCACTAACTTGTTAACATTATGTTTTTTATCCATTTCAGATACTGTGCCGCGTCGGTAAAAACTATGTATTCGTTTAGATTACAGTTATTGTCCCCATTTTCTGGACGAAGCGACAGGGAGACGATGCCGCGAAGTCGCCATCTTCCATTGTCCAGTAGATACAGACCTCCGCCAGAGTCGCCTAAACATGGACCAGCTCCATTTCGGTCGCCTGGAAATAAATCATAGCAAAAATATATAATTAAGTATAAAGAAGGGAAGTAGATAATTATATCAGCAATATGATCCATATTCCTATAAATTTGGTTATCCGGTATAGGAATAGGTAAATAAAATGGTAATGGTAACTTAACTTTATCGTACGGTACGAGTGGCTAACTACTCAAGTACCTATCTAACGTATTATGAATTTATGAAGTAAAGGAATCACTTGTATCAGGCATATGTCACAATATACCTACATTATTACTACGCGCCGCGTCCAATCCAGAGTGGGAAATTCAGTTATATGAATCGTTTGTTGAGAGTAAAAAGAATGAAATTGGCTTGCAATGCACTTCTAGGTATATAAACGAAAAAGTGTCGAGTTCTGACGCGAGCTAAATTAAGCCATATCACTAACTAAGACCTGATGATGATGATGATTATATAATATTATATGATACTAACGACATTACATACATACATACTATCACGTCTTTATCCCTAATGGGGCAGACAGAGCATTTTGGGTCTTGCGGTTCTATGCAGAGCCCAGGGCCGCAAGACCCAAAAGCCACTTTTAGCGTCATGGTGGGCGAGAAGATGGAAAAGCAATCAATACAGTTGCTAGCCGCATTGCCTGTTAACATGATTTGCATTTTTGCCCATTTCCTCGATCGGCTTTTACGATCTGCGTGGGAAGAGAAGCAGCTTGTACATTCTAGGTTTCTTTTTATATTTCTCCCAGACCAGCATGGGACTAACGACATTGAGTAGATATTTCTTTGAATTCCTTTGCTGATTAAGACTTCTGTACGTGAGTACTATAGTACTTATTCTGTGCTAGTGTAGAGACTAGAGAGTTGGTCAAGATGACTAAAGGATACAGTTAGGTCCTGATATAAGTGATTAAAGTAGGCCTTTTGGATTAAAATCTAGGATATTTTGGATTTTTTATGTAGAATGTAAAATTATTTAAAAAAGTATTGCACAAAAGTTAGCCATAGGTAGTAAGGTAGGTATTGAAGATAGGGAGTACCAGCGCATAGCGTGTTGGCAGACGTGAGCTTGTGGAAATCCGGCTTGCTGGCCCGGCAGGTGGCCGTGCTGACGACCGGCAGCCGCACCATGCGCGGCTCGCCTTTACCACCTGGACCTAATTCGTTGGTTCCCCAACCGGCAACCTGAAAACATTAATTATCATCATTATCATATTTAAGACCGGTGCTTTTGTCGGTGGAGTTTTTTCCATTCTGTTCTGTTTTCTGCCAGCCTCTTGACATCTTGATACAACACTACTGTCATCTTTTCTTGACTTGCTTCATATAAGTGTGCCTAGGCTTTCCTCTTCTCCTACTTCCCTCTATTTTGCCTTCTATTATAATGCGCATAAAATTGTCATACCGTATCAAGTGTTCCAGCATATCACCTCGCCTAATTTCCAATGACCATGTACGTGTCTTTTTTCACCTACTCTATTTAGGACTCCTGTGTTTGTTACTTTGTCCTTCCAACTATCTAGCCTTCTCCAGCACCTCATTTCGAATGCTTCTAATCCTTTAATGTCCTTCTTTGTTACTGTTCACGTCTCGCAGCCGTATAGAACAATGCTCCAGATTTACACCTCAATAATTCTTTTTTGGATCGATTTTGAAATGTGTGAAAACATAAAATAGATCAAGAATTAAAAACATTTAGAAAAATATGATATGGTGCTTTCGCGGTCACAGTAATTATTATTTAGTTATATCCCAATTCAAAATTAAACACGGTACACCAAGCTGGGCTGGTTTGAGAACTGAGGCCGGTGACAGCTCCCCACGCAAAACGGGACCGGCAATTTCGGGCCTAATTGCGGAAAAATTTGTCCTCGACGGAACTGAACTGAACTGACTAAACACGGTAACTCTTGAAAAGACAAAGTTCGCATTCCAAAGAACTATGCGGAAATAAGTAAAAGTACTAAGTTTTCTATTCATTCAGAGCATCATGGAAGGAATTTTAGAAGGTATCTACTCACAACGCCTGACGCTCCGACGATCCGACTCAGATCTGCATTCCCGTTCCACAGACACGCTGGTCTGATGTTTGTATTGAAAGTTACTGTTCGCTCGAATGTAAATACGAGGATATCATCTGAAACCGAAAGCGGCCATTTAAAATAAATATGTATTTATTTCGACATGTTTTTAATGGAACGATGAAGACATGAAAACATCATCCATATAGGTAAGATACCGCGCAATTAGTTTATGTAGTTAGTCGTATGGTATATGTCAATGATATTGAGGTATTTCTTAGCCAGTTCGGAAGCAATGAATAGACAATAGTGATATATTTACTAACGACTTCCATTTAAAAAACAAAACTGATACTAATGAAGGTTTGGAAGTAGCACGTAGTAAAGGCCAATTGTGGCCGATCAATAATTTTATTTACAAAAGAAGAAGATAAGAAATCATTTTTAAAGAGACTATTTTTGTAAACAATGTACCAGCTTACCTTCATATAAAAAAATCTGACATCTTAAATAACTGCACAAATCAGTAGTGAATACAGTGGTTAGTGAAAACATTGAAATCTATTATAAAAAAGCCACATACTTGCTAGAGTAGAGGCGTTGTAAGACTCGTGTATGTGAGCTGTCTCCAAGGTCCTCGTGACGGTGATGTCATCACCCCAGTCCTCTAGATTGTATACCCCGACTTTCACCACGATGTCTCTAATGTGCGTTTGTGTGTTCTTTTGGCGCATGCAGTGAGCAGCTGGAAAATTAAGAGAAAACAAGACTTAAAAATGATGATGCAAAAGATATTTTAGGACCTAATAATCAATTTTAGATTTTTAATAATATAAACGTCCATAGTATTTTTTACAGACCAAATAATAAATTAACCCTTTCACCGCGAGACTTTATATCATTTGTCGTGCCCCTGCCCGAGGCATTGCAAATCTAAAACAAATACCTGCAACCAAAAACTGATATGGATACGTAAGTTATGTGCCAAACGAGCATTTTTTTGACGAAAATCTCCGACGTTCGCGGAATGGGCCCAACAATGTTAGTCGGATAAATCCGACGTTCGCGGTTAAAGGGTTAAGTACAGCGGTTGCCAAAGGTGACCTTTATATTAACTTACATATTTACTCACCCGTCACAACATGTCGATCAGAAATAAGAGTTCCTGAACAGATAAACGTCAAGCTGCCATCCTTCCTCTTGTACAAGGCCACCAGCCACGGCCAGTCACCGCGGGCGTAGGACTGTCCGTTGAAGATGAGCGGCAGTCGCTCGTTCCCTCCTGCTACTACGCCGCAGTCCACCTGCGTTGGCACTGGATTGGATGGCAGCCTGGGTGGGGTTGGGGGGCTTGAAATAAGAAGTTATCTTTTAGAGAGTGCCTCCGCTGCCGGCGCCGGCTCCGAAAATATCACTATTGTGAACCGGCGGTTAAACTGCCGGCAGCCGAGATTTAAAACACCGCAGGCGCCAGAACTCAAAATTTTCCGTGGAGTGTAGGTTAAAGGTTCGTTAGGTTTCCTGTGACCAAAGCACGAGCGAGCGACTCAAGCTAAGGGCGAAAGTAACACAGACACAGATCGTGTTATACCAGCGCCGGCAGCCGATTCGGCAACCAGCACCGGCAGCGGAGGCACTCCCTATCTTTTAATACTCCTTGTTTTCGTGTCTAAGGCTCAAAATAAAATCAGATTTTTTTACCTCCAGAAGGTTGCCACTTTTACGGCCTTGTCTGTGGCTTCATATAGGTTACGTTTAGTACAGGTAAGTAGGTGCCTTTAGGAACCTCAAAATGTGACACTTCTGCTAGTGGAGTATATGTGGAAGGTACCCATAATAAATCAAACCACGAGGTATACTAAGTTTTTAAGCTGTGTGGTTTCCGGCAGAATAGAACAGGGCCACTCCAAGTTCTCCCGTGGATGTCGTAGAAGGCGAATCAATACAAGCTAAACAAAGCTTATACACATAATGACACCTCTCTAAGTCCAACTTGTCTGGCCAGCGAGGAGAGTGTAGGTCAAGTCCTCTGGCTGCTGTGGCCAAGTATGGCTTAAGTAGTGCAGAAAGGGGTCATGCTCCTGCAGGGGAGACTACGCACATTAGCCAAAAGTGGCCGTTTTTTGCAAATGTGCGAAGAAATGCTTCACGTTCTTACTGTAAACTATAAAAAGTAGTTCAAAAAATACCCTGAAGGGTTATCTAGAGCTTGGTCAAAACACAATTTTAAATGATATCACCGTTTCCTTTCAAATTATTCATTTCAAATGTGGGCAGTACTGGACCCCGGAAAATTCAGGTAGCCCCTTAGTACTTGTTTAATAATTTATTGACGTCGAGGTTGAATACCTCGACTAATCTTCTATAAGGAACTATCTCTTCCTACTAATGGAACTTACAAGGTTGGAGCCGGCGCTGGCGGTGGCAGAGGCCTGGTAGCTTGCGTGTTCCCAGGGTAGAAATTGTAGTCAGTCTGCGGCCGGGTCGGTCTCGTCGGCCGAGCCGGGGCTTGCGTCTCGTACTGCGGCTGAACAGGGGGGTTGAAAGGCTGAGGTGGGTTGAACTGTTCAGGCGGGTTGAAAGGCTGTTGTGGTGGCCTTTGGAATGGTGGACGTGTTGGCGGTGGTTCGAATTGCGGCCGCGTGTTGTTTACTACGAAATTGGGGTAGTAATCTGTAATTAAGAAAACACTTCTGTTATTAAGTAGGTACTTAGTAAGATCTAATATCAGATAAATTGTAAGTTGACGTCGTTGGTAAAAATGCTGCAATATATTTTTATAAGTAGTACCTACCTACTACTGAATCCAAAGGCATCTGATTATTATTGATGCGAGAGTATCGTTATTTCTGTAGGTAATATAGGTAGGCACACTTGGTTACCTACTATTTAGTCTTTTGTGTAGTTTTTGTTTGTGTTTTTTGTAGACTTTTACCTAACAGCTAAATTATTGGAGCAAGTTCAGACCATAATACTGAACTACTATCTATAAAAAAAGTTATTAAAATAGATTAAAAAATCGTCCGCTACAAATCTGTTTGGCCGAGCGTTGGATTAGTATGGTAAGCCAACATTTTATTTTAATTATTGTTATTAAGGATAGTAAGTAGTTCAGTATCATAAACAGAACTTGCTACAAAAATTTGGCTAGTGATTGAAAGTCACCCTTTATTTTGACAAAGCCCAGAGCCATGCGACCCAAAGGTAACGTTTATCGTTTTATACACGACTTCGATTTCATATCATACCTAAATATGTAAAATAGGTACTTAAAACATCTTATCCAACATACATTTAAATGATATATGTACGGGTCATTAAATTATGTATGACATATGACATTGACTTAGATGCTGGCATCAATTACTTTACACCCCTATGGCCGTGACTCACTGGACTACTATTCTCAAGCCTACTATTCATATGTCTGCTGGTCGGCAGGAACCTAGATATTGTATCTTTCTGACATCTCGTAATGTCGAGTGCATCACCATCATGCTGGTACAGCCAGCATACATAAATGTACACAAGAAAAGGAATTAAAATAGTGACGCGTTGTTACCACATCTCCCACACAATCTGGCCGACCGAGCTTTGCTCGGTTATTACTATTTATTGTTGTTATGGTGGTGTTTAGGAGATAATTTTTTAATAAAAATTAAAAAATTATTTATATATTTGAACATATAAAAAAAACTAAAGTAAGTCACCGAGCGGGATTTGAACCCGTAACACTCGTTTCTTGCCGTCCGCGTCTTAACACACTGGACCAGACGGACAGTGGCCGGCAGAACGAAATTAGCGACGATATTCTGCGTGGAAAGAAAAACGCATGAAAACTCGAAAACACGCGTTTTCTCAAACATAAGACTAATCTAGATCGATTTTTAACCCCTGAAAACCCCATATACCAAATTTTAGTGAAATCGTTAAGAGCCGTTTCCGAGATCACAGAAATAAATTTATATACATATTCAAGAATCGCTCGTTTAAAGTTATAAGATTTCCTTGATTAGCTTTTACGATCTGCAAGTGAGGCAATTGTATAGGCAGGTTATACACCTACATGTACCTACGTTTTTACTAAGCTAGCGTCTTTGAACTTATTTTCTATTAGGGGAAGTCACAGGTATGGCACTTCATAGAAACGGAGTAACAAATATACCTAGCACTACTACAAACGCAAAAATATATCTGTGCACACGTCAAATGTGTGAGTTAAACAATCAGGGTCGCTACCGCAGAATTTGTTGATTTGCTTATCTGTTTTCACCACTCGGAAATCTATGAAATTTTCGTTCTTTATTGTTTTCCCTGAATAAAAATAATAGTGTGCGCAGTTTCTCACCATTATAATTCAATAATCCCAAGTGACTCGCGTAACGTCAACGTGCGACTAGCAACAACCCTTTATTACAGTCGCTTACAAGTCCCAAAGGCGGGGGAGGGGTTGCGGGGACGCCAGATTGCGAGGGACGGTACGAGTTTCCGTTTTGTATGTAACACTATTATTAATTCTGTGGGGAAGTATCAAAGTAGCTCCAATATTAGATAAGTTGGAACAAAGAACAGATGGAAAACAGATGGAAGGAGTGCATAATAAATGATATGAAAGTCTTGGGGGTAGATGAAGGTATGACTCGCCCATAGACCTAGATTTTTTTATCTAAATGTATCGACTCGCCATAGAGAAAATTGGAAACAAAAGACATTTGCGTCGACCCCATACGAATAAATCGAAAATAGTAAAAAAAAAGAAGAAGAAGAAAGCCGTTATTAAGCCGTTGGTCCCGGTGATCACCATTAGAAGGATGTAACACTAGTGTTAACCATTTACACACATGAATATTAACTGATAAACTGTGAAAAAGAAAAGAATAACTTCTCAAACATTCTCTTTCGTCAACTTACTATTCCACGTACCCTGCTGTCTGTCCTCCGTATCGAACGAGAAGACTTGTGTGTTCTCCCCGCCAGGGCTCACGAACTCGTACAACGGGTTGACGTTGGAGTCCGGCTCCTGGGGGAACTGCTCGAAGACGCCGTTGATGGAGCCCGACCCCGTTCGAAGGAACAGCATGTGCTGGAGGCTCACCGTGCTCACGTACTGGTTGGGGCCGGGCACATCTGTGAACGAGAAAATCTACTTTACAATTGATATACATTGTTCTTATTTCTTTTTTCAATAAAATTCCTCTGCCAAAAAAAAATTGACTTAAAATCACGTTTTTATTTTAAACGCTAGGTTTTTAATTTATTTATTTATTTAGTTAACTTTATTCCAAATGTAATAGGCTGACTTTAAGCCATAGTTTTTTTCTATCAGTCAACCCACTGGTGTTGACGAGATTAAGAAGTCGAAATACAGATTTTCAACTAGCAGATTTTCATCGTTTCATTTCATATCCACATGCTTTCATTTTACACCTAATACCCATACCCATAATAATAAGTATACTCACGCCCACCGTAGGCTGAAAGTGGCATTTGGGTCTTATCTAAATACATTTTTTATTACGATATAGTGTTAGTCAGTCTCCATATGCAACAAAGGTTCAAATCATAATAAATATATATTTATCTGGTTTTATAGGTACTATGAATAAAAAATAATTCAAGATAAACATTTTAAAAGGACAAGTGCTACCGACAAAACAACATTTTGATACGAGTAATTCGACAGCAAAAAATCTACACTTATGACGAGCATTAAAAAGTATACTTACAAAGAAAATACAAGTGAAAATAACACGAATCATGTTGGGCATACAATAAACACAAAATATAGAGAACCTAGGTATACATGACTCTTACTTACCCTAGACTTTTCCAAAAAAGTAATCTGGTTTTTATTTTGAAACGACAGAGAGAGACAGAGAAAGAGCATAATCTAGGATTTAATGATTTTCCACGACTAATATATAAGAACTTACAGAAAATGTAGTGTATAGAAGTAATCAATTTAAATCTTAAAAAAATGAATGACTCTCAATACCTATTTCTTTCAAAGTTTCATATTTTGTAGAAGTTTTCAATTGTAATGGTCAAAAATTAATAACACACTAAGTAAGTAATAGGTATTTTCTTTAAGTTCATGTTTTGGCCGTGGAAAACCGATGAAAATCCTACATTATGCTCTTCATAAAATCACAATCAATATACAACGTCGAAAGGATATACCCGAAATAAATCAAACCAAGGGCTTTATAAAAGAACAAAAAAAAATTGGCATTTCCATACTAAACTGTGCAGCCACCCGGTCACCCGGGCAATTTGTATGGGAATGTCGAATTTGTTTTTGGTTTCTTGACTCATATTTTAATTTCATTATGCTGTAGTGATCTAGTATAGCCCGTGGTTCGATTTATTACGGAAATGTCCCTTCCACGTTGTATATGACTATATTAATTTTAATTAAAATTACAATTTTTGTCGAAATATGACAATTCGTTTCATGCTAAAAGCTCAGTAAGATGTTTGTTTGTAAAAGTGAATTCTTCGTACTTTTACATACCTTTATTACAGACCATAAAAGCCGATCGAGAGCTACTAGAACATACTAACATTTTTCTTTACTCCCAGACCAGCATGGAAGAATTTATCTTTAAGTACTTCTATTAAGTTTTTATTTTGTAACCCAAGGCCACCGGGATGCCAACAACCAGCCAAGTACTTATCTCGTAAGTAGTACTTGTACCTACCGTCAAGGAAAAAGGTGTTTCCGATGGACGATAACGAAATGGTCACTCGATCGTCGATCGTTGTATTAATGTGGTAATTATTACCACAGATGCGGTTTTACCGACGTGTTGACAAATCTGATTTGATCTGTTTCATTGAGGTAAAATTCGTGATTCATCAGGAAAATACATAAATACATTTTTGTTGAAAATACTACTTAATAATTCTTGAAAATGTATTAGTAGGTTAGGACTTAGGTAGGTTTAATTAAATGTAGATTAAATTTAAGTATTTTTATTTCATTTTACGTAGGTTTATTTAAATGTAGATTAAATTTACGTAGTTTTATTTCTTTTTACGTTTTTAGGGTTTATTACTCAAAGGGGAATAACGGGACCCTATTACTACTCGTAAGACTCCGCTGTCCGTCCGTCTGTCTGTCTTGAAATATTCACAGAATATTACCTATGCAGTTATATTTTCATTTAAACAATTAAATCAAAATAAATATTTAAGAGGGGCTCTCATAAAACAATTGGACTAGCAATTGGCCGGTTATTTATTTTTCGCTTCCAAGAATCTTTATAATTTCATAAAAATTACAAAACCGTGCAAACCTTCGTACATTGTACCAACAATCTTAAAATTGTATGACTAACCCAAGAAATATTTTTAAGGAAATAAGTACAATCGAATTGAGACCTCTTTATTTTTAACTCAGTTAAAAAACCTACTCTCAACTTTGAATGTTCAGCTGTGTATTTCATGCTGCCAAAATTATGACAAACGAGCTGTGCCCGCGGGCTTCGCTCCCCGTGGGAATTTCGGGATAAAAACTATCCTAGGTATTTCCTTTCCTGGGTATTAAACTATATTCATATTAAATTTCATCTAAATAGGTTTAGTGGTTGAAGCGTGAAGTGTAACAAAAAAACAAATATACAAACTCACTTTGTAGGAAAAAAGTATTATGAAAGAGTGCCCACCTGCAGGTCCGTAACATAATAAGTTGTCATTGACGACCAACGCAGTCAGCCTGGGCAACGGTGACGTCACAGGGAAGTGCACCCGGTAGGTCAGGGGTGCTCCCCGGTTGAACTGCTGCAATACCTGGTTGCCACCGACTGGCTCTATGCGGCCCACATAGTCCTGCAAAAGAAAAATGTTTCTTATTACTGCTGTGTAATGCCGTGTGGTTTCCGGCAGAGTAGAATAGGGCCACTCCAAGTCCTCACGTGGATGTCGTAGAAGGCGACTTAGAGAATACAAGCTAAACAAAGTTTATAAATATCAATGAGTCCAACCCATCTGGCCAGCGTGGAGAGTGTAGGCCAAGTCCTCTGGCTGCTCGGGCCAAATGGCTCTGGCAGTACAGAAAGGGTCGTACTCCTGCAGACATTTAAAACAAATAGGTCACTACATCCTAGACTCATTAAGCCAAATAAAGTTTCACCGTTTCGAGTGTAGTGTAAATCTTATACCTTTAAACGAGCAATTCTTGCATATTTATTTATATGTATATTTCTGTGATCTCGGAAACGGCTCTTACGATTTCGCTGAAAATTGGTATATGGGGGTTTTTGGGGGTAAATAATCGATCTTGTTTAGTCTCATGTTTGGGAAAACGCTTGTTTTCGAGTTTTCATGCGTTTTTCTTTCCACGGAGAATATGGTCGCTAATTTCGTCGCGCCGGCTGCCATCCGTTTGGCTCAGCGGTTAAGCATGCGGACCGCTAGAAAGAGTGTTACGGGTTCGAGTCCAACTTGGTGACTTACTTTTGTTTTTTTTTATGTTCAAGTTTATATATAATTTTTTATTTTGTATTGTTTTTAGACAAGTATAAAAAAATGTAGTTAATGATTCAGATGTAACCGCCCGAGCAAAGCTCGGTCACCCAGGTACTATAGATATGATACGGTAAATCCGTTTGTCCCAGGAAATAGATTAACCTGGTAAATAATGACAGATTTTCGCAATATTATTATTGAAATAAGTATATGTACATGTCTTTATCACTGCGTGATTCCATCACTTAATGATGGGAACCCATCACTTTCTCGCAATTGACTTCAACGATTTTTATTCCCCATAAAACTATTTGCAAATCTTTTAATACAATATTGAACAAATCCTAAAATCTGTTCACATCGAAATTTCATTTACTCGATTATTCGTTATTGACAAACTCAGTCCATCGTTATTTCTTTTCATATTTTATCGAAATAACGTAACATCAAAGTTTTGTTACCCATAATTTTGTTTCCACGTAAGTTTCAGTTTGCAAAATAGTTGAAACATTTAAAACGAGTGCTAAGACACTTCTATCCATTTTCCTAGGTTAGGGCAATCCTATAGGTTAGGTTATGTTAGAACTGCGACCAACACACGCACGAGCCGAGCGAGCGAAGCGAGCGTGCCGCGGTAGCGGCCGGCGAGTGCTAAGACACTTCTATCCATTTTCCTAGGTTAGGGCAATCCTATAGGTTAGGTTATGTTAGAACTGCGACCAACATACGCACGAGCCGAGCGAGCGAAGCGAGCCTGCCGCGGCCGCGGCCGGCGAGTGCTAAGACACTTCTATCTATTTTCCTAGGTTAGGACAATCCTATAGGTTAGGTTATGTTAGAACTGCGACCAACACACGCACGAGCCTAGCGAGCGAAGCGAATTATTATGTGTACCGTTACATATTGAAACATGTTTTTATGAACAGTTTTATCGATAACTTAATATTTTATATGAAATGTTAGTTCGATATACCGTTTTTCTATAAAAGAAAACAATTTTAAAATATATATTTTTTTAAATGTTGTTATTATAATATGAAACTGCGATGATAAACTATTCGTTTTATTAAGAAAAAAATGTATTAAAAATCGTGGAATAGTTTTCTGGGAAATAAAATTCGATGCCAAAAAAATCTGTATTCTAATAGACACCCCTTAATAATTGGTATTTTTGTTAATGATTTTATTTTAATTGTTGACGTCAAATCAATTCTCTAGTTGCAAGTAAATCTACTTTATACAGTTTTGTTACGGATGTATCAAATTGGTTTATCAATAACAATACAATTTATTATTAATTAACCAAGTATCTAAATGTGAATGACATTAAAATATCTGAATCTCCAAGGAATATTTTCTAAAGGGAAATAAAATTAATACAGTTAATAACTAATATCTACTTTTCTTTTTCTTATTTTCTATACATCGCTCCACTGCAGATCTAAAGGCCTCTCTCAATATTCCCAATAATAACCACGCTGTTGCTAAGTTAGTTGGTGGCAGTCATAGAGGAATATTTTCGTTCATGTCGCAAATTTTTTATTTAGCCTGTGGTAAATCATTGTTGGGTAATTTGCCTCCCCTCTAGACTTCCATTTGTCTCCATTCTTAGCGGTGATTTGCCAAAAATGTGGTTTTCAAAAATGTTCCTGCGATCTCGTCAGACCATCGCATTTTAGGGCGACCTCTTTTTTTCGCCAACCGCATTACGGGATTATTTTGGCCTCACCTACCCCTATAAAAACTACACATGAGACTGCTGCCTGCCCTTTCTGATACCTACTTATATATTTGCCTCCCTTTGTTACCTCTGACTCTTATTAGAAGCTTAGGTATATTTAACTTGTAATGTATGTTTGTTTAAGTCAAATCTTGTATCTCAATTTTTAACCCGGTTATCCTCAACTGATTGAGCTGAAATTTTGCATGCATTTGTAAGTAGGATTATAATACGAAACGACGGAGTCAATGATGTGTAGCTCTGGATTCTGCTCTGCTCTGATATGTAGCCGGGAGATATTCAACAAAACTCAGTCATAAAACCACATAACTTCATCGAGCAGAACTTGTTGATTTGTCTTGACGACCTCTTAATGGTAGAAGATGTTAAGGATCTGATCACGGAGACGGAAGAAGGAGGTCGATGGAACTCAGTACCTGATGTTTGTTTTTCGTGTGTGTAAGTGACCAACACTCAGTAATAAAACGACGCAACTCTATCGAGTTTGGATTTATATCTTAGCTGGGTATCTTACTTTACAAGTGGTTTGGCCTCACATTGAAAGCTAGTACCATTTTCTTTCAAATCACTTTATAGCTTATAAAGGAACATAGCAAATGAGCAAAATACCTCATGATTTTGCGTTGAGTTGAGCTAATTCAATCCAAAAATATATATTTCTACTTATATCATAAATGTGAAAGATTGTAATGTTTAATCCGCTTGCGTGACACAACGGCCGTATGGATTAGAATAGGAATGTAGATAAATTTAACACTTTTTTCCACGATGCTTTTTATTTCAGTTTAATGTGAAGTTCCCTTTGGATTGTGAACCTGAACCTTTAAACTCCCAAGAAAATTTAAGTATGACATATTAAAATTTTAAACTCTTGAAATTGAAAAATGCTTTGCGCCTTTTTTTTCGAAAAAGCAAACAGTTGAAGAATATTTTATTATTTCTCTTAAAATTAACGGTAAGTACTTACACTTGAGGAAAACATAAAAGTTGGACAAAGAAATGGCTAGGGGAAAGCCCGTCCTTGAGATGGACGACTCTCGAACGAGCCGGTGAGATTAACTGCTGGTGCAAGTTAACTATTTAAAGTGCAAGGCTTGCTATATACTCGTCGGGTTTACCTTGGTAACCACACCACTAGTTTGCCTGGAACTTCTCTTAACAGTAACGCTAACCGTTCTTTTAACTGTGCTATAAACTTTTTACGTAAGCTAATATTATTTTATTCCTCTTGTTAGTCAATACTGTAATGTTTATTAATAAGTACTTAAATACCTATTTATATTTACGCTACTCATTATCATACGAAAACTCATTACCGTCTTGTACTTTAAAGAACTAACCTAAGACTAATGATTAAACCCTTACTCGCCTAAATGAAGCTAACAGTCACATAATTAAATTTTTAACAAAAATAAGACATCCGACTTTCGTTCCTTTTAGGATTCTCTCCGATATCTCCAAAGTTCTTCATCAAATCTTTACCAAATTAATATGAGACCAACTTGATATTAAAGGCTTTCAAATAAAAAAGAGTGTTTGTACTTATGCACACGCGTTAGAAGTTATACTTCTTTGGCGTGAACATAGATACAGTACAGCCAGATCGTGGGCTAACTTCATACTGTTGCTTTTTTCTGTCGGTGTGCGCGCGGATCGTAAAAATTCACTCTTATCATTTTTCCCAATCGCGCTAAAAGAAGTATAACTTCAAAAAAGAATGATAAAAATCAGTTAGCAAGTGACAAATATATCGTATAACACACACACAAAAAAACGTAGGGGATTAATAAATAACCTCCTCATCTTTTGAGGCGTTTAAAAAGAGAAGGTGACATATTACGAGAGATATTCTTGTTTTGGGCGGATAATTAAAATAAGATGAAAGGAAAGCAAAGCAGCTAAATTCTACTTTTACTCTTTTTATTATTACATGTTGAATATTTTAACACTTGTCTTCGTTTTCTGTCTGTTTGAAGTGTTTTCTCCGGTTTTCAGAAGATATATCAATGTTGAATTACCTAAGTACATACAATATTCTAACATATTTACAAGTAAATAAAGAAATACCCATATTTACTTTGTATTTCCATAGAATTGGCGCCAGGGCTGTAGCATGTTTGTTATTTACTTATATTTGCTCAGTGAGTAAATAATATGTGAGTCGGGTACATAGCCCTCGATCACAGTGCAAGATTTCCGTTCATTCCCACTAGTTCGACTCGTCAGTTCGATCATCGAAATAGTGAGAATTATTTTTCCCATTTGTTCGACCGTCGAACTACTGAGATTTTTTTTTCTCATTTGTTCGATCGTCGAAATTATTTAATCGAGAAAAAAATTAACCAATAAAGACAATATAATAATAATAATAATGTCTTTTTATTGATGCTGAATTAAATACGATAAAAAAAAGTCTTGTTTATCTTAACTTATAATAAAAAATAAATTAAACAAAAATACAATTTTAAAACGCTTCGTCTTTGATTATATAGTCCCAATCAAAGCGCTTCGTTTTGTGGATGTCTGATTAATGAGGCTAAATTAAATACGATTAATGAAGTCTTGCTTCTCTTACATACATACATCACGCCTGTTTCCCACAGGGGTTGGCAGTGACTATGGACGTCCACTTGCTTCTCTTAACTAAAATTTAAAAAAAATGTGTTTTATGAAAACTAAATTGGAAACGACAAGATTACATTTAAAAACATGAGTAGTAAATAACCGGCCAAGTGCGTGTCGGGCCACGCGCAGTGTAGGGTTCCGTAGTGACGAAAGTCGACTTCGTCGAATAGAATGAACTTGTGGAAAAATTGGTATTGAGGATTTTTTAGAAAAAATGCGTTTTTTAGGTGTTTTATTATTAATTCGTTATATTATTACACAAAATAAATAAATAAATAAATACACAAAAAAAAAATATTCAATAAATAGTTTAATGAAAAAATATATACTTGTTTATATTTATTTATTTATTAGCACACTCAACAGATTATATGGGATTTCTGGGTGGAAGGGTCCTGCCCGCGTGGATTTTTTTTCACAAAAAATTTTAAATATGTTTTTTAGTGTTCCGTAGTAACCACTTATAGTTTCGCCGTATCTGTCTGTGTATCTGTCCGTCCGCGGTTTTAATCAGAAAATATAAATACTAGAAAACTGTGTTTTCGTATGGGTATGTATATTAATTATGCGGAAAAAGTGGTAAAATATTTTTTTTTTTTAGGGTAGCTCTTCCTCCTACTCCTCGTCCTATACAAACAAGGTAAGTGGTAAAAATCACAGCAATAGTATCTATAACGAAGTTTAAAGGAAATTATCAGAGCTAAGTAGGGTTTACAAATTTAAAAGTTATAGGCGACCAACCACGAAGCGTTTTAAATTGTATTTTTGTTTTATTTTTTAATTTTTATTTTAAGTTAAGAGAAGCAAGACTTTTTTATCAGTCGTATTTGATTTAGCATCAGTAAACAGACATTTACAAAGTATTTTCTATTGTATTTATTGTTTAATTTATTTCTCGATTAAATAATTTAGACGATCGAACAAATGAGAAAAACATTCTCAGTAGTTCGATGATCGAACCGACGAGTCGAACTAGTGGGAATGAACGAAGATTTCTACGTTTCAGTTTTTCGATGTATTTATCATAAAATGTAGTTGTGTATCGTTGGGTTAGTATTCCATAAGACAAGCTTTAGTTTGGGTAAGCTTATCTCACATTTATCGTAATTCATGATGAAGATGATGATAACGATAAATCATTGGTATTTATGGATTAATGAAGAAGAATCCCAATGATTTATTATATTTACACGATATATAAGAAACATAATGATGCAATATTTTTAAAAAATTCGATCTACTTTGTGTTGTATCACCACACCAGAATTGGGTAAGTATTATTACTGCACGTGTGTATATTTGGTCATCTTATGCAAAGCGATGAATAAATGAGTAAAGAGAAAAAAACGATGAGTTGATCGCGCTTTTGTTTGGGGGGCGAATTTTGTTTTAGTATAATTATGCCATATTTTTTTGGTCATGTAATCAAAATATATAACTATACTGAACTAGTGAAATTGTATGCAGTCTGAACAAAAACAAATATAAGGTGCGTTTGTGAAAGGACATTTTGCGACACGTAACATTTTGGGAAAAAGCGGTTCTTTGATGTCTATTGTTTGCAAAGTGTGGAGTACAAAAGATGGGATAAATTTTGCAACTTTTTTACTAAGCCTGTTTGTATTTTCCACTGCTGGGAAAAAAGTCGCCATATAAGCAGAAATTGAAAATAAAATATTTGTCTAGTCTGACAGTCTAAGTAAGTACATATTTTTTGTCTCTGTGTACATATATTTAGTCTATTCCTCTTCTTTGCAGCGCCCAACAGGGTTGTTAAGTGTGGGACCATACCCTGCCAGGTTCATGCCGTTCATGTACTTATTTACTTACACTAACCATGTCATGTAAGAGTGCATGTAAGCAAATCAAAAAGAAATAAAGAAATTAGTGAGATTTTGTGTTAACGTAATGACAACAAACAAGTAAACATAAAGATCTTAGACTACTGGCTAAGGCGCATATATGTCTCATATGCGTGTAAAGGAAAACCCGTTTAGCGTGCTATGACAAATTGTTTACATATGCGAACAAAGACCTGTCTGATTAACCACTTGATAAACTAACCTAACGGAATTCACCTTTTCTTTATTTTCTGATCAAAAAGTCACTTTTACTGACACTCTTATAAATGTATTTAAATAATAAGGTAGTACCTGGGCGACCGAGCTTTGCTCTGTTACATCTCAAACATTAACAATTTTTTTTTAAACTTGTCTAAAAACAATGCAAAATAAAAAAAATATACATAAACTTAAACATAAAAAAAACAAAAGTAAGTCACCGAGTGGGATTCGAACCCGTAACACTCTTTCTAGCCGTCGCTATCCTTAACCACTGAGCTAAATCAAGGCGGTCACGGCGCGACGAAATTAGCGACCATATTCTGCGTGGAAAGAAAAACGCATGAAAACTCGAAAACACGCGTTTTCCCAAACATAAAACTAATCTAGATCGATTGTTTACCCCCGAAAACCCCCATATACAAATTTTCAGCGAAATCGTTAGGGCCGTTTTCGAGATCACAGAAATATACATAAAAATAAATAAATATACAAGAATTGCTCGTTTAAAGGTATAAGATATCTATACGTAGAGTAAATAAGTTATTTTCAGAACGTACATTTTACAACAAATCAGTTGACTGTACTTTCTGTCCATTTAAACCGAAAAAAATCATGCGAAATCCGTTCCATTTCACGCTGCTTTTTTATTCATGTTCGAATTTTTAGAAAAGCATGGACAAATTATCAATTTTTTTTTCTGCGTAAAACAACATTACCATTCATACCAATACCAATCATAATTATACTGAAAAACTTTTCGCAAGGAACATATATCGAAATTTGAAAAATATTTTTTCCCTTAAAAGCTTGGGGAAAGTGGTTCAGTATAATGGATTGAATCCACCCTTAAAACAGTTTCAGTATATTTTGTTTAGACCCTAACTGTACTGTTTGGTGCAATCAGTTGCATTGGTTGCAATGGTACATCTTAGGTATTCGTTATAAATGGTTATGGTTACAAAAACTCAATGTCAATCTCTGCACATTACATAACTTCACATATTTTATTATTTACTATTGACTCGTCAATGACATAACATTTACATACTTAGTTTTAATGAAGCACATGTGTTATATCGTATAGTGATTATTGTGAACGCTAAGTGCATACAATCCGGATAGATGTCTTAGTTGTTGTTCAAGGAAGCGATGGAGTTACATTGGCTGGTAGTGTGAGAAATGCGCTGATGCGTATATTTTATCCCTCTTATTTATTATAAACGCAGACTGACTTTGTAACTAAAAACTAATAATGGTTTAAATCTTAAACCATTATTCGACCAAATCAAGTTGACATTTTCAGATAAGACAACGGCATATTAGTAGATGTCAATTTAATTTAGTCGGATAATGGTTTAAACCTAGTAACAAAGTTAGTCTGCGTTTTATAATTAGACGGTAAATTTTAAACTTGCAATGTGTCTTGTATGTTTGTTTAGGTCAAATCTTAAAACTTAATTTTTTAAACAGTTATCCTCAACCGATGACAGTACAATATTATGGAGTCAATGAGCTGTTATGATGGAGCCGGGAGATATTAAGAGAACTTAGGTATAAAACAACATAATATTATAATATAATTTAATAATAATAATGTACGTGACGAACCGTACACTGGTTGCGCTGGTGTCGAACCTACGTACTTTCGGACTGTAGGACCCACACGTTGGTCTCTCTCCTATATATGTGTGCGGGCTGCTGTCTGTCTGCTGTGCGCGACGCGGTTGTTCGCGGGCGCTCAAGCCGTACCACTTTGACACAGATAATCGTAAGAAACGGGATATCAAAAGAAACGAAATAAAACACGATGTTATCGTGAATATACCCAGCGGTACGGCGAGCGTGGACGAAACGAACGTACGGGCGGACAGAGTGGCGTTCTATTTCCTGTATTTCCACTGTGTCTTGCTGTTTCTTCATAACCCGTTGTCCGATCTTGAAGTGCTGAAGTCGTGCAGGCAGTATTCTGTAGCGAAGTCGATCTGTAGTAGCGAAGTCGGCCAGGCAGTGCGGAACGCCGATATGGCCGTATATATATCCTATAATTTTCTGTATCGATCTATTGCGATACCGCCTATTGAACGCGCCAATAAGAAGCTGCGGTGTGCTTCCCCCCGCGCGCGCCCCTCCGTCCGTGTATCGTTCACGCTCTCTGTACATAGGCTTTTATTTCTATAAATTGCTATAAACTATATAAATTCCTTATCTATTACATAAGTTATTACAATTCTAGCAAGTTACATAATAATATTCTAATAAGAAATAGGAACTATAAACCTATGACTATGTATTTGTAATGAAAACCTATTTTCTTATCAGAGTTTCCTATATCTGTTATCGGATCTATTACCTATCTAGGCTGTCTAGTTATCTGGGGAATAAAAAGACAAGAGAAAAATCTGTTTATTTACAATGATTATAACATAAGTGTATCTTCTATTACCTATGTATACACCTATCTATCTATGTATTTCTATTGACTTACTGACTAAGGGAGAATAAAACCACTATAAAAATATATTTTAATTGCGACCTATAACAACTATGTACAAACTATAATCTATATACTATTTCTATGTTGCTGTATGTCGGCTGTCCCGTACATCCTCCCGCCGTGCGTCGTCCGCCAGGTCGTCGCATTCTCGATTTTCCTGGAGGGCAGCCGACGCCGTAGGCAGGATCACCAGCTTCTTCGTGGGTCGCCGCAGGATTCCGCCCTTGGTCCTCACGTCGACTGCTCTGGTGACTCCATCTGGTCCGGGGTGTGTGGCGATGACGATACCACGCGGCCATGTGTTGCGTGGCAGCGTCCCATCAGCGACTAGGACGACGTCGCCGGCTCGGATTGCGGGGCCCTTAGCGTGGGGCTCCCGCCTGTGTTGCAAGTCAGGCAGGTACTCGCGCAGCCATCTTGCCCAAAATAGGTCGGCAAGACGTTGTGAGGCGCGCCAGTGGGGGCGCCCGATGAGGTCGCTGTCGTCGAAGGTGCCGGGGCTCGGAGTTCGCGCTGAACCACCCAGGAGGAAGTGGTTTGGGGTGATGGCCTCGGGATCTTCAGGGTTGACCGAGACGTATGTGAGTGGCCGACTGTTGACTGTATATTCGGCCTCGGCGAGAAGCGTGACGAGCGTCTCTTCTGAGGGATGACGCTCGTGCAGGACGGTGTTTAGCGCTGTCTTTACGCTACGGACGAGTCGCTCCCATGCACCCCCCATGAAGGGAGATCCGGGGGGTATGAACCTCCAGCTGATTGACCTCTTGTTAGCCTCTTCTTCTGTTGCCTTGGCTGCTTCGCGGAGTTCTGATGCTGTACCTCGGAGATTGGTACCGTTGTCTGACCACATTTCTGTAGGGCATCCTCTTCTTGCTATGAACCTTCGGAAGGCCAGTACTGCGGAATCTGTGCTTAGCGATGCGGCGACCTCTAAATGTACGGCGCGCGTTGTTAGGCATGTAAACAACGCCACGTAGCGCTTCTGTGTGCTTCGCCCGACTGTTACTGTATATGGCCCGAAGTAGTCCCATCCAGAGTAGGTGAAGGGTCGTCTGTGATGCGCGAGTCGACAATGTGGTAGGTCACCGGTGGGTGGGGATGGTGGCGTAGCTCTTCTTATACGACACGGTATGCAGCTATGAATGATAGCCCGCGCTGTCGGTCGCAGGCGTAAAATCCAATATTTCTGTCGACACTCGTTGATTGTTGTCTCTACGCCGGCGTGATGTAATTTTCTATGTACATATTCTATGTAAAGTCGCGTTGCATATTGATCCCCGTCCAAAACCGCCGGTCTCTTTATACTATCTTCGACATTGATAACGGCGGCTATTCTTGATCTTATCGTTATCACTCCGTTGACAAGTTCGACCGCTAGGGGGCGCAGTCGGCTGTTGTTGCTTGTTTCCTTCCCGCCTGCGAGTGCTGTGATGTCGCTCGCGAAACTTTCTTGCTGGCTCGCTCGTACTATTAATTCTTCGGCGGCACGTAGTGTTGTGGCGGGGATCTGTATGTACTGTCGCTGTTGATTTTCACTATTCTGTACTGCGATTTTCTTTTGCGAGTTGCGTTTTTCGATGTTGCGCCACGTCGGATCCTTTTCTGTGTTTTTTCGCGTGCGCTTGTAATGCACGGATTCTGTCTTCTTTTTACTCGCTAGATCGACGAACTGTAGGACCCGCGCAGTGGAGCGTAGGTACCGCTCCCACCGGGAAAATCTGTGGACGTCTGGAGTGCATTCCCGTAGGGCGGCCGATGACTTCTGTACTGTGACGTGACACGTTTTTTCTTCCCCTGTTTTTTCTATAGGCGCAGGGCTGTCGGACGGCCACGTAGACGGATCTTGGCGTAGAAACTCGGGACCTCGAAACCAGCGGTGATTGTTGTCGAGATCTTGAGGTACATCCCGCGTGGCATCATCTGCGACGTTCAACTTCGTAGGCACCCACCGCCACTCGCCAACTGTACTGTTTTCTTCGATCTCGGCGATGCGGTGAGCGACGTATGGCCGGTAGGTACGCGCGCCGTTCTTGATCCACGTTAACACTGTCTTACTGTCGGTCCAAAATGTCTTCTCGTCTGGCTTGCTGTCATGTTCTTCTGTGACTGCCGCGGCCATGCGACACCCCATAACTGCTGCTTGAAGTTCAAGACGAGGCGTTGACGTGACCTTGATCGGCGCTACGCGCGCTTTGGCGAGAACTAGTGATAGCGATATCTCTCCGTTCGGACGAACTATTCTCCAGTATAGCGCGGCGGCGTAGGCGGCCTCACTGGCATCGACGAACACGTGGAGTTCTCTTCTTTGAGCGTCGCTGTACCCCCGTAGAGTTCTTGGAATGGTGATGTCACGAAGTGCGCGGAGATGACACATCCATTCTTGCCACTGTTTCACTATATCTTCATCCACTGGCTCGTCCCAGCCGGTTCCTCTTCTCCATATTTCTTGTAGAAGTTGTTTCGCGCGCGCTGTCACGATGGATGCGAATCCGAGCGGGTCGAACAGAGACATAACTACTTTGAGTATTTCCCTCTTGGTAGGCTTACTGTTGTTGACTATTTCCTGTGGTAGACGCGCCAAGTCTAAGTTGAAGGCGAGCTCATCTGTAGTCGGCTTCCAAATTAGTCCAAGAGCTCTTTCAGTTTTCGACCCGTCGTGTAGACTGATGACTGTTTGTTCTGTGTTGGCTTCGCCTAAGCCCTGTAGTACGCGCGCTGAGTTCGATGTCCATTGACGCAGCTCGTAGTGTGCCCGCCGATGTATATCGCGCACGTCGCTCGCTGTCTTGATCGCCATTTCTTCGCTCGGAAAACTCTGTAGGTAATCGTCAACGTAGTGGTTTCGGATGACTGCATCGTAGGCGGCTGGATGGGAGTCTTGAAACTTCTTGGCGTTCGTGTCTTTAACGTAGATTGCTGTAGCTGGCGATGACGTCGCGCCGAATATAAGCGAAGTCATTCTATACTCTTCCGGCGGATGATCCCCCCTCTTCTCCCCCCGCCACAGGTACCGTAGTGCGTCGCGATCTTCTGTCCTTATCTTGACTTGCATAAACATTTCCTTAATGTCGGCCATCACGGCCACTGGATGCTGTCGGAAACGCATGAGCACGCCGGGTAGTGACTGCAGGAGGTCGGGGCCGGTGAGTAGGCAATCGTTGAGTGAAGTTCCCATCGTTTTCGCTGCGGCGTCATGTACCACTCGTACCTTCCCGGGCTTCATAGGATTTAGCACGGCGAAATGGGGAAGGTACCACGTCCTTTTGTTGTCAGGCGATCTAGGCGGCGCGCGCTCGGCGTAACCATTCGCGATGAGCGCGTCCATCTGTTGTTCGTACTTCGTCTTGAGTTGGGGGTCCCTGTCGATTTTTCTTTCTGTAGATAACAATCTTCTATAGGCGTTGTTGTAATTGTTCGGCATTACAACATCTGTTGACTTCCAAAGCAGCGCTGTTTCGTAATGCCCGTCGTCTCGTTGCTGTGTGTTTTCTTCTAACATGACGAGTGCTCGCTGTTCGGGGTCGCTGCGTGGTTGTCTCGGTGCTATGGTGAGGGACTCCAACGCGAAGTGATTTTTCAGCTGTTCGTCCATTCTGTTGTCGACGTCGATTTCTTCTGTGTTTCTCGGCTCGACGATGTGGTTGATGAAGTGTACGCGCTGTCCTAGTGTACGCGTGTGCGCGCCGTGTAGGACCCATCCCAGTGACGTAAGCGATGCCACCGGCTGATTGCGTCGACCTCTTCGTACTTCTGTGGCGAGTAACAAGTGCCAGTTGTCTTGCCCAATGAGTAGCTTCGGCGTCGCAGCTTGATACTTGAGGTCGTTGGCGATATCTGTGAGGTAATCGCAGCCGGCTATGTCCTTGTCGGTGACGCGTTGCGGCGATAGATGTAGCCCGTTGAGCGTGCGTGCTTGCATTCTGTGACTGTTGCTAGCACCGTGGATGGTGAATGATACACGTCGTGACTGCGTAGCGTCCACTTGTGTCTTCCCGATGGCTTCTATATGCAGAGGGTCGAGCGGTCCTCTTGCGCCAATCTTCTGTGCTATTTGTTCGTCGAGCAGAGATATTGTCGAACCGTCGTCCAACAGAGCGTAGGTTGAAATTTCGCCTTTCGGGCCGCTGAGACGAACCGGAACTATTTTCAGGAAGGCGTGCGCGCACTTCCTCGATGACCACGTAGAGGCGACAACTTCACTGGGTTCTTCTTTCTTCTTTTCGAAGTGAAGTAGGCTATGATGAGTGCGGGTGCACCCGTTGACGTCACAGGATTTCTTCTCACACGTGTGACCTCGGTGGCGGTAGGTGAGGCAGCAGAAACACAATCTTTTCGATTTTGCGATGTTCCACCTTCCGTTCGGATCCGCTTCTATTAACTGTTGACACGCGGAGGGATGGTGGCCGGGTTTGACGCAGACCGCACACTCCTTTTTCTGTGTAGGTTTCGGCGGCTCCGTCGCGGTGAATGTTTTCTGTTGACGCTCCCGCCGCTGTTGTGTCTGCCTCGTATCTGTGTGTGCAGGTATCGCCTCAGGTAGAGCATGTCGGCCGCATCTGTCTGCCTCGCGCTGTAGGAATCGCGATAGCTTGACTAAATCCGCTTCATCTTCACTCTGTTCCGCTTCGAAGTCGTACCAGCGGTATTTCAGCGTCGTAGGAAGCTTGTCGACTATCTTCGTTGTGACTTCCGGGTTGTACACGTAGTAAATCTTGCCGAGAGCTTGAAGCGCGGTTACGATGTTGACCACTCGAGTAGCGAAGATACAGATGTCCTTAGGCGTGTCGTTGGGGCGCGGCAGTGAACGCAGGCGCTCCAACTCGGAGATTGCTATGGCGTCCGGACGACCGAAGCGGGACTCGAGCGTCTTCATGATGACATCGGGTCTTCCTGTGTGTATTAGTAGCGTCTCGACGGCTTCTTTAGCTTTCCCACGTACGCTGCGACGAAGGCGGGCCATGTTGTCGATATCGGAGTAATGCGGAGCTGTTTCTTGATATGCGGCACGGAACGATAACCACTCTTGATACGATCCGTAGTATGGAGGCAATTCTTGCACGTGACGAGATCCCGATCGGGCGGCGAGGGCGAATGCATTCGCGAGCTCGGTGATATCGATAGTTTGAGGCTGGCGAACGGCTACTGTAGTGTTTTCTCCCGCCGGTGGCGGAACGGGCATCGGAGGGGCGCGCGGGGTCGGTGGGGGTGCCGCGCGCTGAACTGTAGGCTGCAACACTGGCTGTACGATGACGGGCGGCGCGACTGTGGCTTGAGCTGTTGGCGCCGTGACGTCTTGATGCGTTGCAGGCGACGGGTTGTGAGCTTGATCTGTGATGGCAAGCTGCGGTTGACTGGTGTCCAGCCAGTCGGTGACTCGACGCGCCGTTTCTTGTTCACTGATGAGTGTTTCGTCGTCTTCTGTGTCTGTTTCCTCTTCTAGGGCGGCGACGCGGGCGGCGGCGAGTTCGACCTGTAGGCGCAGTAGCTCCTCCCTAGCCTTGATGAGACGAAGTGACCTTTTGCTCTTCTGGCTGCTTCGACGATGAGACGGGCGAGGAGAGGCTACGCGTTCTGTGGGTTGCGAGAGAGCGGTTCCCGCGGCGACGACGGAGGCGGAGGGGCGCGGCGGGGCTTCTCTCACGGCGGTGCTGTGTGACTGTGACGACTTCGCTTCTGTAGCTGTAGTTCCGTGAGACCAAGTGTGGGTTTCTTCTGTAGTCGTGGTGCCGTGCGACGACGACGCTATTATCTCCGACGATAGCTCGGAGTCTCGTGGCGGCGACACGGCGGATGCTGTAGCGACGGCAGGTTGTTCCGATGACGGCTGTACGGGCGCGGCAGCCTCTGGCGCTGCTCTCGGTGTGCGCTCGCCCCGACCGGACCTCGACCTGGTGACTGGCATCTTCTATTTTCCACGACGCGACGGCTGTACGTAGATCCCACGCTGTCTTCTATCCGGCTCCGAAGGACCAGCAATGTACGTGACGAACCGTACACTGGTTGCGCTGGTGTCGAACCTACGTACTTTCGGACTGTAGGACCCACACGTTGGTCTCTCTCCTATATATGTGTGCGGGCTGCTGTCTGTCTGCTGTGCGCGACGCGGTTGTTCGCGGGCGCTCAAGCCGTACCACTTTGACACAGATAATCGTAAGAAACGGGATATCAAAAGAAACGAAATAAAACACGATGTTATCGTGAATATACCCAGCGGTACGGCGAGCGTGGACGAAACGAACGTACGGGCGGACAGAGTGGCGTTCTATTTCCTGTATTTCCACTGTGTCTTGCTGTTTCTTCATAACCCGTTGTCCGATCTTGAAGTGCTGAAGTCGTGCAGGCAGTATTCTGTAGCGAAGTCGATCTGTAGTAGCGAAGTCGGCCAGGCAGTGCGGAACGCCGATATGGCCGTATATATATCCTATAATTTTCTGTATCGATCTATTGCGATACCGCCTATTGAACGCGCCAATAAGAAGCTGCGGTGTGCTTCCCCCCGCGCGCGCCCCTCCGTCCGTGTATCGTTCACGCTCTCTGTACATAGGCTTTTATTTCTATAAATTGCTATAAACTATATAAATTCCTTATCTATTACATAAGTTATTACAATTCTAGCAAGTTACATAATAATATTCTAATAAGAAATAGGAACTATAAACCTATGACTATGTATTTGTAATGAAAACCTATTTTCTTATCAGAGTTTCCTATATCTGTTATCGGATCTATTACCTATCTAGGCTGTCTAGTTATCTGGGGAATAAAAAGACAAGAGAAAAATCTGTTTATTTACAATGATTATAACATAAGTGTATCTTCTATTACCTATGTATACACCTATCTATCTATGTATTTCTATTGACTTACTGACTAAGGGAGAATAAAACCACTATAAAAATATATTTTAATTGCGACCTATAACAACTATGTACAAACTATAATCTATATACTATTTCTATGTTGCTGTATGTCGGCTGTCCCGTACAAATAATATAATAATAATTCCTTTATTTCAGGCAATAGCATTGTACGTACAAATTTTGTGCAATGCCAGAGACCCATATTATAAATACCTTATAACTAACATACATATGTACTATATATTATTATTATATATTGAGTAAGAGTTCTTTGATTTGTCTACACCAGCACTTTTTGACGATGTTTAGGGTCTAATCAAGAGACGGAAGGTGGTCGATGGGGCTCAGTAATAAAACAACGCAACTCTAGTTTGGAATTATTTCATTAGTAGTCTTAATCCGTCTTATTAAAAAAACAGGACTAACTTTGTTACTAGGTTTAAACCATTATCCACCCAAATCAAGTTGACATTGACAGATGAGTTAGTTTCACTTTACTATATGTCAACTTAATTAGGGCGTATAATGATTTAAACCTAGTAACAAAGATAGTCTGCGTTTTATAATAAGACGGATTAAGTTCTTTGGCCTAACAATAAAAGCTTGTACAAAGAATTTATTTATTTATACTCGGAAAATGTAAACAGAGAATTCATAAAGTAAAAGTTCTAAAGTAATCTCTTCCAGAGGCTTGTGAAAGGAGATGTTTATGTAAGAGAGGTATACAGGTGTGTTCATACATAAGATTTCTTGTTGTTTTTTTTTAAACTTGTAATCTTAGAATAATGCATTAGGCCGTATGCCTTACGTCCTAGAATAAGACCATTTTATATCTTCCTGTGTCGTAAGGCGATTAAAGAACAGCACAAACGTAAAGAAGATATATATGACAAAATTATTTAAGTAGGTACATATTGAAAAAAGGTGAATTTTCTTTTTCATACGAATTTAGTCTAAAAAGTCGAGTCTATTGTCACGGTGCCATCTGCATCTGCATATTTCTACATCGCAATACTTATACGTCAATCGAAAAAGCAGCAACATGCAGGGACGTGCTGTCCATAGAGACTCAGAGACATTGTCTAGCCAGACAGACAGACAGACAGACAGACAGACAGACAGACAGACAGACAGACAGACAGACAGACAGACAGACAGACAGACAGACAGACAGACAGACAGACAGACAGACAGACAGACAGACAGCTTCCCTAATATATCCGCATTTTTTATATTAAAATAAATTAAATAAATAATAAATAGGCCCTATTTTCAAATAAACGCGTGCTTCCCCGTCCGTTTCCCATCGCGCCATATGCAGGCCACCGCCACGTATACTGTCATGTACTCTAGGGGCTACCTACCTAAAAGACAATTGTCCATCGTGTCTCGATTTGCACACATTCACAACGCATGGATAAGGATTTGCGTCTGTGGTATGATCGTCAACGTACTTCACCGACGCACACAAACATGAAGTATACGCGCACACAACTAATATTTTAGACTTTGCCTAATGAATGCCGTTTTTGAAACGCATTAGTAACAAACAAAGCAAATTTTAGTATGGAAAAAACCAGTAAGTAAAACGCTGTTTTTCAAAAATGGCCCTTATCTTTAAGCTATTTCTGTCTCAATAATCAACGTTTTTTATCTCTTTTCACTTTTGACCAATAAGGAATGATATCGATTTTAGGCCTATTCATTTGTTCCTGTGATGAAAACTAGAAAGTTATTGGTTCTCGCTTGTGTTATGCTACCAATTTAAATACGTGGAAGATGTTCGAGGATAAAACGGAACACGAAGATTTTTGTGTTAGTCGTATATATTTGATAATTTTTCTTGTCCAATGATAATTATTTGCATTGTCGCATTACAAATGATTACGTGTTGCGCTCTGCTCTGAACTTTGTTATGTTTGCAATAACAGATGAAATTAGAAGAAGTTTCTTATTTTTATTTTCTATTATTACCTCTTTAAAACAGTTTGCAATGTAAAGTTTTTCATGTGGGAGTTGTGCCACAGGTGTTTGTTTGCTAAAACTAAAAAGTTACGCGTTTAACCATTTAACTTTTGAGGAAAAAAGTGCAATAATCATAAATGGCCGATGCCAGCCTATTTTGGATTTAGTTCAAACAAGCGGTAAGCTAAAAGGAACATTTATGAATATTAAACAATATGACGCGTATAAGTGTCTCTCAGGATGTGAACACACTAAGTAATAGGGTCAGTTCAGTCAGAGAGCTTTATTTTTGTCCCACTGCTGGGCAAAGGCCCCAAAATTAGTCTACCCTGCAATAATCGGTGATGCACGTCCCTGGCAACATGTAACACAATAAACTTATACTCCATTTGGTTAGGTTTTTAAATAAATGTAAACAATCTTGACTTGTCTTTTTATTGGAATATACACTTTATAAATCAATACCTTTGCAAATTACAAAGAAATTATGTAATTTATAATTTATAACATAATTACTTTGTAATTAGCAAAATTATTGATTTATAAAGTGTATATTCCAATAAAAAGACATGTCAAGATTGTTTACATTTATTTAAATACCTAACCAAATGTAGTATAAGTGAATTGAAAAGGATAAGTTTATAAAGTTACTGTAACGTCATTCACTCCCGTGCTCCCATTCGTAGCTCGTAGGCGCTCGTAGCTCGCCTAGACATCAACGCGTCGTCTACGAATGCTACGATGCGTAGCGCTCATTTTAATCTCATAGAAATTAGAACTCTTGCATAGGGTATGGAGGAGTTCCTATTTATGTGATAGTAAGATATTAAAACAAATAAATACAATTTCTTTCCGATTAATTTTCTACGCACATTGGCGAATAACGGTCACTTATTGAAAATTATTAATCATATCCGCTGACAGCGGTTTATATAAGAAAAAAAACAATGAACTAATATCGAATCAAAGATGAATTGTGCCGTGTGGTTTCCGGCAGAGTAGATTAGGGCCACTCCAAGTCCTCCCGTGGATGTCGTAGAAGGCGACCTCGGAAATACAAGCTAAACAAAGCTTATAAACATCAATGATACCTCTCCAACCCGTCTGACCAGCGAGGAGAGTGTAGGCGAGTCATGTGACTGCTCTGGTCAAGTAAGGCTTTGGTAGTACAAAGAGGGTCGTGCTCCTGTAGTGGAGAATAAAAGACCTGATGATGATGATGCTGATGAAAGATGAATTATCCTAAATAAAATAATAGATAAATAAACAGAGCACAAAGTACATACAGTTTCATATTAAAACTAAAATGGATTAACTACTGCATTCAATCTTGAAGTGTATACTGGAAAAGTAAATATTGACGGATTTGTTGAAGGTATTAAATAAGCAATTGAAATAGGGCAAAGTTAATACGACGACATAAGCAATAATGTATTGTATGTAATATATATTCGTTTGTAAGGAATAAATGAAAGGGGCAAAAATGCGAATCATTTTAACAGGCGATGCGGCTAGCAACCCGTCACTGTATTGATTGCTTTTCCATCTTCTCGCCCACCATGACGCTAAAAGTGGCTTTTGAGTCTTGCGGCGGCTCTGCATAGAGCCGCAAGACCCAAAATGCTCTGTCTGCCCCATTAGGGATAAAGACGTGATAGTATGTATGTATGTAAGGAATAAGTATCTTAAAAAATTGATGCTCTAAACTCGACGGTTTAAATAGTAAGTACATGTATATGTGTAATAAAGTTAGTACATTATTACACATATACATATACTTACTTGTATTTTAGCACGAATATATTTATTTAAAGCCCGTCCTCTTACGGGCGCTGCAATTGCGCCCTTAATTGATCCTATTTTATAATCAAAGATCTGTGGCACATTAAGGAAGCAATAAACTATTGAGTTTTAAGGAGGAGGCATGACCAGCTTTGTATTAAAAAACGTGTATATTTTCGGATTTTATTTCTGCATAATTTTAATTGGAAATCCGACAAACTATTTAAACAAGCAAAAAATAATAGGAAAAAAAAATGTTGGTTGCCTTGACTCCCTTTCGGCTTGAAATATTATTATAATAGATAATCGTTTATGTGGGAAATTTGTCACAACACAAGAGCAATAGCAACTATAGTGTTGGGAAAACCCCAACCAGCGAAACCCCCGATTCCGCAAAGTTGACTGATTGCTCGACCGCCTTCCTCCAGTGAGGGAAAGTCGGGCGTATTTGCTCTGGAGGAAATCCAGCATTTTACTTGTCATTTTCCAGATTACGCTGAAGTGAAAAGCAATATTTTCAATGAAGGATGTTTTTAAATTTTTTAATGGTTTCGATTACGATTGCAAGTTACAACCGTTTTTCAAAGGTACTTAGTTTTCTGAAGCATCTATCGTCCTTCTGAAAACAGCCTACTTGATTCTGGGTATACCAATTTTTTTCCGACTTCCAATAAAGGAGAAGGTTACCAATTCTTTGGATGTTTTTTATGTATTGTTCACCGGTTATTCGAAGACGCCTGGACCGATTTGGAAAATTCTTATTTTGTTTGAAAGAGTATATCTATAGTCTATCTTCCCTGTGTAACTGAATAAACCAAAAAATAAAGAACCAAAGAAAAATACCTACAAAAAGGTTTCAGTGACTGTTATTACTTAGTATTACGGGACGTACAGCGATTAAAATCGTTTTTTGCCAGATATTAATCGCGGTAAGTCCCGTAATACTAATAACAGTAATTGTGACCGTGAAACTCTAAAATCATATAAGGTTTCAGTAAGCATGATAATAACGTTAATAAAAATACCAAATTATATATATTCACTTGAAATTCTTGTAAATGAAAATACCATAAAGAAACAGAATATAATGAAAAATACCGGTATGTAACAGGTACTTCTTAATCGATAAAGGTCAAAGTTGAATAAAACTTTTATGAAACCAGAATGAGAAAATGAAATAATTTATAAAAATAATCGCTCATGACTAATACATAATAACCACACCACACGTCACTTTAGTAATTTGAAATAACCTGCTAAGTGTGAGTCGGACTAGCGCACATAGGGTTCCGTACCGTCCTACTTCCTACTAATTTTATAAGCGCAAAGTTTGTATGGACGGATGTTTGTTACTCTTTCACGTAAAAACTACTAAATGGATTTTAATGAAACTTTACAATAATATAGCTTATACATCAGACTAACATATAGGTTACAATTTATAAATATATTGTGTGAGCTAATTATCTATAAAAATCACGTTTTTTTAATTTAATTATTTACTTTTAAAGTTAATACACAACTTAATATTATGTTAATATTGCAAACGTCTACCTCTTGCCATTAACATTAAGCAAAAAAATGCATTTGTCGTATGGTTTCAAGTATGGTATTCATAAATTCGATTATAAATATAGTTATAGCTCGGATGTAACTATAGCATTTCTGTCGAAAGTAAAGCGAAGCAGCCAATTGAAAAGAGGAAACATTTCGTGCCGTGTCGCGTCTTTTAAATGTGATTTGACCTTAAATAAGCAATAAAGTTTTGTTAAATGATTGTTAAACGTGATATCGCTTGAGTTAGTAACAGGTTCACAGGTGTGGTTAAATGACTTGTGGTTAAATAAGGTAGATAATCGCATATTCTCTACCTCAGAAAATCTTGTTAAATTTAACTAATTGTATACAATTTTTTGTTGTTATTCAAAGTATAAATTCGTACTATAAAACGATATTAATCGCGGTAAGTCCCGTAATACTAATAATAGAAACCACGCAATGTTAAATCAATATAAGTATAAGGTATAATGAAATAAAAGTCACAGTCAACAGTCAAATACAAAAACAAATTTCCTGTACAATTGCACACCGGGCGCTTGCACATATATAATTCACAAATTGTTCAAAATTAAAAAAATACCAGGATAACATAAGGTAACCTATCTTTAGTCCGGTTTATTCGTGACGAATGGCAGAGAAAGTTTACGAGAACTTGTGTAACATAACAATACAAGATGCAGATCCATACAATATATATCTGCTGTTATCAGTATTCAAAGGAGTACCCTTGAAGGCTTACTTGACACACCTACCGCATCTTAAGGCCATACCCAAATTTTCCGGGGTCCAGTGGCGCCCTCATTTGAAACAAATCATTTGAAAGGAAATGGTGAACTACAGTTTATAATTTTAAGTGCAAACGTGAAGCTTTTCTACGCACATTAGCTAAAAGTGGCCGTTTTTCGCAAATGTGCGTAGAAAAGCTTCACGTTCGGACTTTAAATTATAAACAGTAATTCATAAAATAGTTAAAAGGGTTATCTAGGGTTTGATCAAGACGAAATTTTAAATGATATCACCGTTTCCTTTCATATGATTTATTTTAAATGAGGGCGCCACTGGACCCCGGAAAATTCAGGTAGCCCCTTAACGTTTATTGCTTTTGAATAAACAAAGCTACGTCAAGAAAACGATGTAAATAATTGTAATGTTATACTCAGGTTTTCATGAACGGTTTTCACAAGCTATATAATTTATTGAAAATTTTCGACACATATTCATCTCATAAAAGCAGTCAATAAGCAGACCAATATTATACTTAAGCTCCTCCCTACTTATGGCTAAATATACATATTACGTTATAATTTAGTCATTTTCAAGTATACAAAACGTAAATGTTAAAACAGAATAAACCGAAATACGGGTTATAATAGATCACTAAGTATAGTATATTGGAATTAAAATAACACAAAAAAAAACAAAATTCGGCATTTCCACGCAAGTGTGCAGCCGCCGGGCAATTTGTATGGGATTTTTTTACTGTTAATATCATAGTATAGCCCGTGGTTTGATTATTTACTCATAATGTGTATACCATGAAGTAGTAGTGTACAAGTACTAGGTTTAACTTTAAAAAAAAAAAAGATAAGAGAAAGCCCGTGCGTAAACTTACAGAAGTCAATCTTGCCGCTATGGTAAAATTCACCCTCGTCGTAACCGAAGACACTGGCCCATTAGACTGGACCCTTATCACTCCGATCACATTGGCACCATCCGACTGGTACTCAAACACTCCAGGACATGGACTCTGATACTGGCCACTCACAAAACACGTAAAAAGTCCCAACACCAAGCTTGCAAGGAGTTCCATTATTTCAAATTTCGTATGTTCGGATCACGGTCGCCGCCTCATTTTGATGAGCTCGTGCGTCCACACTCGCGGTCGACGAAGGACTGACATGGGACTGACTAGACGGATTGCCCATTCAGTCTGGTAAATGATAATTTATGATATTCGCGTAGTCCTTGCTTGTCCACCGTGTTCTTTTTGTTCAACACACAACCATAATAAAATACATACCTGTCCTATATACTTATGTCAATAAACATGGCATTCCCTTGAAGGTACCTACAAATACAAAAAGTTTTTATTACACTCCATAAGTTACATAGACGGTGATTTTTCATTGGTTTTGGAGCCGTTTGGATTTGAGCCACTTCATAAGGATCTATAGTAAGACCTTAAAAATTAGCTAATCAAAATAAAAATTTAGGAACAAAAAATGTTAACTAAAGCTGGTAAAAGCGTGAGATCAATTAGTATAGTAGCGCCGGCTGGCCAGGGTTCCCGGGGTCACGCGACTGTTTTGGACGAGTTTAACTACGTGGTCTCGATCGAAAATTATTTTCGCAACTTTTTTAACTATTGTCATACACAAATTTGGATTACGATATGGATAGAGGAATTCATTTACTATCCGCCATTTTTTCATAAATCTATTAAAAATCTGCGTGCATAACAATTATAAGGCATGTAATTACAATTGGAATATACAAAAATAATTTAAGAATTTGTGGGAGCACTGGAGACTACTAAGCCGATGCCTTGGGTCACCAGGTCTAAGAGGTAGCAGTTACGAAGCAGCCAATTCACGTATTATACGTCAGTACCTAGTAAGTAAAGTTTAACTTATTATATCAAACAGTTTACTTTCATCAACTTTTGTTTTGTTGCTGAAAAATACATAGACTAAACTCACCCTTAAAATAGTTTCAGTATAATTTGTTAGACCTTATAAAACGTGGAAGGGACATAACCGTAATAAATCGAACCACGGGCTAAACTAGACCACTATGGTATAATGACATTCCCATACAAATTGCCCGGGCGGGTGCACACTTTAGAATGAAAAGGTCAATTACTTTTTAATTTTTGTCTGTTGTTTGAACTGAAACTGCCTCCGTGGTGTAGTGGTTAGAGCGTTTGGCTCATACCCGGAGGTCGCGGGTTCGATTCCCAGCGGGGGCAACAACTTTGTGTTGTTGTTCGAGTTTGGTTAGGACATTGCAGGCTGATCACCTGATTGTCTGATAAGTAAGATGATCCGTGCTTCGAAGGGCACGTTAAGCCGTCGGTCCCGGTCACTGTCTTTGACATTGGTCGTTACCTAAAACCATGTCAGAGGCCTTTAAGGCGGTTTAAAAACTCTGACACTAGTGTTAGTCACTAACATACACGATGAGAAGAAGAAGTCTGTTGTTTTAATTTAATTATACTATTAATGATCTTGTTCAGCCCGTGGTTCGATTTATTACGGCTATATCCCTTCCACGTTGTAATAGTGCATCAGAAGATCAGAAGGGATTATCAGATGGTGGTTATAATAAGTTGTCATTGAAAGAGAACGCAGAGCTCTATCAGTGAGAGGTAATATACTAGCCACATGATAGCCCGTAGATTTTACATGTGTACAATCAAGTCAAAGTGACACTATTTAAAGCTTACTTTCAGACCTTCTACGCGGGAAATCTGTGGGTTGCACATACCAAAAGAACGCTAGATGTTCTGCGTGTTCAGCACAATAATGTTTTCAGACTGCTGTTGGGGCTGCCTCGTTTCAGGGATGTTTGCGCACTACCGCACTGATAGCTTTCATGCTATAATACGCAAAAAAAACATCCCTGATCGACAGAGTTAGGGGTAGTCAGAACAGCAAAATGCAAAATACCTAGGAGTCACCCTGGATCGCTCTTTAACATATAGGGAAAACTGCTACTCTGTGAAAGCTTATGTCGAAGCACGTAACTGTATTCTGCGTCGCCTCACTTCCACCCGATGGGGCGCCTTGCCTCATATACTTCGAACTAGTGGCTTAGCATTATGCTACTCAGCTGGCGAATACGCAAGCCCTGTGTGGGCACGCTCAGCACATGCCAAAAATGTGGATGTTGCCCTCAACGTTACGTGCAGAATCATTACTGGAACTTTGAAGTCTACCCCATTATGTCAGTTATATACGCTGTCTGGGACAACAGCTCCACCTAGCGTTAAGACAGCGTAGCTTACCACCTAAAGAAGTCTCGAAGACTAAACTCACACTGTGGCAAAGTAAGTTCCCGCCTTCACCATGTGACATTCCACCTAACGAGAAGCTGCCACTGGGTAAGGATCTCCCATGGGATGTTTGGAAATCTTTAAACAGACTCCGATCTGGCACAGGGAGATGCCGAGAGAGCAGAGCCAGGTGGGGTTACTCTGGCGACAGTTTGTGTGACTGTGGGGTCACTCAATCCATGGACCATCTTTTGTCATGTCCCAACTGTCCGACTCCTTGCACTAAGGCAGATCTGAATGTGGCCAATGACATGGCGGTCGCCGTGGCTAGGTTTTGGTCTAATAACATTTAATTTAAGTCATTTCGACTCGATAAGAAGAAGAAGTCAGAACAGCATCCTGAAGACAGTGGCTGATAGTCAGACCTCTCCACTATGGAAGTGTCTATACTCCATTTGGTTAGGTATTTAAATAAATGTAAACAATCTTGACATGTCTTTTTATTGGAATATACTCTTTGTAAATCAATACCTTTGCAAATTACAAAGTAATTATGTAATTTATAATTTATACCATAATTACTTTGTAATTGCCAAAATTATTAATTTATAAAGAGTATATTTCAATAAAAAGACCTGTCAAGATTGTTTACATTTGTTTAAATACCTAACCAAATGGAGTATAGTGAGAAGAGTTATATAGTATACTTTGATGCACGCCCGTTCCTATGCTGCTGCATCCATTGTGGCTGCAGCATCATGCATATTGAAATAGTTAACATATTTATTTCACAGAAAAATAAGTTTCTTTATAACAGCTTTGATGATCAATGGTGGATAATTAATTCTTTAAGTTGTGACTCTTCCACCCGGATAGATATTTCCGACCTAAAAATTATTATATTGAGGGTGCAAACTGGGTAAAACTTTGATAGTGGGAGTTTTATTGTACGCCATATGTACCTAAATGATGCCCAAAAACGATTGCTTTTTTAATAACTGACTCATTGAGTGACTAATTTCGACGGATATAAAAACCTACATTTATAATAAAAGTATAACTGCCGATCTGAATTTATTAACTAATTCAAACGCTTTGACGAGCGTTTAAAACAAAAAATTAAATGATTCGGAATGGTTCCACGAAGTCTTCTGAATGGTCTAAGACGAAGGCAGACCATAACGAATTTGTATCCATACAACTTTAATTGCCAGTCAAATTAAAAAATCCCCGACTTTCAAGTGTACACGCCGAATTACTTTTGGAATCGCTGAACCGATTTTCATCAAACATAAATAAGAAGCATTTCGATCAGGTCAACGTTCAAACAAAAAACCTCATTAAAAATTTTTACGATGTCATAGAGACAGACACAAAATACATATTCACACAAACGTAAATAAGTTTATTACAGTGTCACTTTTCATTGATCATATCTATTTCCAGTATTAATGCAAAAAAAAACTGATATTAGAGCGCTATTTGACTTTAAAAAAAGCATGAAAAAAGCACGCTTTCGTATTTCATACAAAATCCCATATAAAATGTTGTTCTCTTTATTTTCGTTTTTTTTTAAATTTAATTTCTTTTAATTTCGTTTTAGTTGATTTTAATGTTTAATTGTATGTATACGTATTACGTATTTTTTATTTAAGTAAGTACAATTTTTTGACGTTAAAAAAAAGTGTCTGTTTTTACTAGTTGTCATCTAGGGGATTGTATTAGTAGGCTTGCTATAACAATGAAGGCAGTGTACCAGAGACTTCAGTTTTGGACTTTGATTTATGATTACGGATATATCTCCAACTTCCATGGTAGCTAACCTGCGCCTGCGACGTATTTACGAGCTGTCCAACCGGATCTGACAAAAACAAATCCGTGATGTAAGTATTTTCAATATATATGAACGTGAGCACAGCAAACGTCATTCCATAATTCCAAAATAAAAAAGATTAAAATAGTCCACTGAGATTAAGTATTATCATCATCAGGTCTTTTGTCTCCATTGCAGGAGCACGACTCTCTTTGTACTACCAGAGCCATATTTAACTTAGCCAGAGTAGCCAGAGGATTTGGCCTACACTCTCCACGCTGGCCAGACGGGTTGGAGAGGCCTCATTGATGTTTATAAGCTTTGTTTAGCTTGTTTTTTATTCCCTAGGTCGCCTTCTGCGACATCCACGGGAGGACTTGTGGACCTATTCTGTACTCTGCCAGAAACCACACGGCAAGATTAAGTTTATCCACTGTGATCAAGTTATTTGAAATAAAAACTATTTGCTATCTACTGACCTAATTAAGTTTTTCACTATCCCACATCACCCGTTTGGTTGACTTTAAGTCCACCATTAAACTTGTATATTTACACACATTAAACCTAAAGTTAAATAAATAAATATCACTAACAATGCCTAACCTGTCTATTATTTATTAACATAAATATTAACAGTTCAATCTAGGTATAATAAATAATCTTTTAATCTATCTCAGGTTTACTGGACTGGAAGAGATCCCTTCATGGGATAAGTCCGCCTTTGTTTGCTCTTTCGTAAGTTGTCTTTGTAAATGTATTTTGTTTTGGTACAATAAAGTTAGTTATACAAACAAATATTAAAATATTAAAAACCAAGAAATAAAACTTTAACGACTAAATATAGGTAAAAGTTGTGGCGTTGTGTGAACGTTGTGGGAATAAGTAATAATACGTTAGTCGTACAAAAGTGACGTCCGTTTATATCTCAAACCAATGTAGACTTTATCATATCACGTTAGTGCTCAATGTTGCTTGACACTGAAACGCGAATACGCAGTAACGTCCGTCTTGCGTACCGCTTTTGTAGTAACCCCCGTGCAAGTTGTTTATGGAAACATATGGATTAGTGTATAAGTAGATATATACTTATCTATACTATAATATTATAAAGCTGAAGAGTTTGTTTTTGTTTGTTTGTTTGAACGCGCTAATCCTGAGATTAGCTTCTGGTTCGAATTGAAAAATTCTTTTTGCGTTGGATAGATCATTTGTCGAGGAAGGCTTTAGGCTATATAACATTACGTTGCGACTTATAAAAGCGAAGAAACAGTCGAAAATGTGGAAAAAACGGGGAAAATTATTCATCTTTGAGGGCTTCCGCGTGCGCTGCGAAAACCGTTCGAGATACCCAAAAAATATGTATAAAAGAATTATTCCTCTTTAAAGTATCTAAAAAAATGTCCGCAACAATATATATCTATCTTTTAAGATTAACTCACAATAACCGTTTTTATGATAATCTAATTTGGTCGAAATTAATGCATTATTACAAATTAACTATTCCACGCGGACGAAGTCGTGGGCACAGCTAGTTATTATATAAAAAAATCGTAATTTTTTGGATCAATAACATGGATTGAACTTACGTACTCTGATTTTTTTAAAAATATCCAGTTATAGGACGTGGCGAGTACCTAATTTACAGAAAAGAAAAGGTGATGTGATGGCATACAAAGTTTCTATGAATGAATAGTGTTTGTAAATATCCAGTAACCTGATAAACATACTACATTTTCACAAGTTCTTCGGGTTGACATGTTAATGATGAAATAAATAAAAAATCTTACAAATTATATTTCAATTCCGTAATACCTAAAGGTTGATTCACACTACGCTTTTATTCAGCTACGCTTTTTGGTAATGTCTACGCATTTTGACTTGCCTATCTCATTTTTTACACATTCCTAAATACATTTGAAGGAATTAACAAAATTATTTATTTTTTCTTTCATGCTGGTGTAGAGAGAAAATAAAAAAAATTAGGAAGTACAAGCTGTTTCTCTTCCCGCGCAGGTCGTAAAAGCCGATCGAGGGAATAGTCGAAAATGTGGATCATGTTAATAGATCGGTGTCTATTAACATGATCCACATTTTCGACTACACATTTACAGCTAGCTACCCATCACTATTTTGATTCCTTTTTTCACACTTTTGCCCACCATCACACTTAAATGTCTAGCAGGTCTGGGCTCCGTCTGCTTAGGAGCCCAAAATCCAATATGCTCGGTAGTAAATGGGATAGCCATTAGAAATAATACATATCATTGTATACAACGTGGAAGGGACATAATAATTTAAACCACGGGCTATACTAGATTAATATAGTTTAATGAAATAAAAATAACAGTTAAAAAATGGTTGCCTGTAAAGTCGGTTTTACGGGCGAAGATTTTACGTGACAACGTAGATAACATAGTTGAGTGGGAGAGAGACGCAAGGCATTCGGCGGGCCTCTCTCTCGTTCGGTGACTCATCGTAACGTTACCGAGCGTTACACTTTTTCATAAGTGACTCCCAGCCGCAACCTAATTTAAGACGTTGTCACGTCAAAAAACAAAACAAAATTGGCATTTCCATACTGAAGTGTACAGCCGCCCGGGAAATTTGTACTCGTATGGGAATTACGATTTTTTTTTTGTTTCTTCTTACTGTTATTTTAATTTTATTATGCTTTGGTCTAGTATAGACCGTGTTTTGATTTATAACGAGTAAGTATATCCCTTCCACGTTGTATACATATGTTTAATAAAATCATTTAAATAGTGGAGGGCGTATTGTGAATACAGTTTTAGCAGGAAAATGAGTAACACGTTTTGGAAATACCTGTTTCGCCCATCGCGGCACGAGACCTCGTTAGACCAAAGACGAAAACAGATACTTACTAGATACGAGTATATTAGGGTTTATTTACTAGAAGATTTAGAGTTCCGTACTCAAAAAGTAAAAACGGGTCCCTATTACTAAGACTCCGCTGTCCGTCTGTCTGTCCGCCCGTCTGTCTGTCTATCCGTTTGTATGTCACCAGGCTGTAGCACCCATACAACAAATGTGATTTTTTATAGATAATGGCACTTTATAGATAATCGAAAGATCCTTTTTTCGAAACGTCAAAACAATCAGTTTCTATGGGATTTTGTATGAAATACAGGCAGATGACGTCATAGTTTTTTGGAGTCAAATAGCGCTCTTATTATCAGTTTTTCTGCAATAATAAATTTAAAATCACGTTAAAATGGATATGTTCAAAGACAAGTGACATTATTTTGCGATTTTTTATTTGTTATCAGTACAAAATAATTTATTTTTGGCTTAGGAAAATACCCAATTAGATATATCTACCTCGTGAGGTGAAAAGACATATTAGTATATATCTGTACAAGTAGGTACGTATTGTCTTTTTTCTCCATTTTGACTTTAGTTTTAGGGTGCAAGGACAAACCAGTCAAGGTCAAAATTAATCTCGTAACTCGATTTAATTTTCAAAAAGAATTGCTAAATCTGTGATAGTCTAGGCTGTCCATGGTTTAAAAAATAAATAAAACAAAAAACGAGAAAGTAGGTACGAAAATATCTATACATATAATAAAACAGTAAAAAAAGTGTGTCTGTACATTAAATATATTTCCAAAAAAAATATTGGGGGCGATGGAGACGTAGTAATAGAGTAAGAATTTAAAAAAAAATGTCTGTCTGTTTGTCTGTTTGTCTGTTTGTCTGTTTGTCTGTATGTCTGTTTGTCTGTTTGTCTGTTTGTACTCGCTAATCTCCGGAAATACTAGATGGATTTGAATGAAACTTTTTTTGTTATATAGCTATTAAGCCTGGGCAACATATAGGGTATAAATGATTTTGGAAAATGGAACGCCTGATGCAGAACCATAATGGTCCAGCTAAACTATAAGAGATATAAAAATGCCGCCTTAGTAAAAGTTGTTCAGCCTGATGAGCATTTTCCAGAGACATAAAGTCCACGCGAACGAAGTCGCAGGCTTCGGCTAGTCTTCTTTATAAAAGAACGTTTTAGGTACTTATTCCCTAAACAAACATGATTAAAAACATTTTAAAATATGTATATTGGATACATCATGGACATACCTACTTGTCACACATGCGTCACGCAATAAAAACGTCACAAAATTAATTAGGAATTCGATGCTTGTTGAATGAATCTATTAAAACACAGCATACTTATTAACCCTAGACCACTAACCTTCGTCGAATCGACGAGCAAGTAACAATAATATCGCAATATCTTTTCGGGGTGCGCGCCGATCCTCACGTCGTCGCTGGTCAACTCAGTGTTCACCGAGCTCTTTCGGGAGGTGAAATCGTTTCGCGGGTAAGTACTGTATTTTTTGAGATATTACGAAAGTAGTCGTCGTTTCGACGAATGGTTAGGTTTTTTGTATATTTTTTACCACTAGTATTTATCCTTTTTTCAGCTTTTATCATGACTTTTCAACGGGTTTTGGCTGATGAAGATATTGCACGTTTATTACTAGATGAGGAAGATGTAAGTGCATCACAGGAGTTGTCTGGTAGTGAAAATGAAGATAATTTGGAGGTCGACGATGTCGAAAGCGATACCCAATACGAGACTTCTGACCACGAAGATATTCAAGATATTTCGCCATATGCTACTTCAGACAATGCGCGAGAGTCACAATCACTTCCTGTTTTATCAGAAGAAAGTTCAGACAATAATAATTCCCGTATTTTGACATTTTTACAAAACAACATCCGGAGTCGGAGCCGTTACGTTTGGGCTACGACTCGTAGGCCTGCGAGTAAAGGGTGTATATCTAGTGGAACGGTTGGAATAAATATCTTGCATGTTAGCAGAGGTCCTGCGCGCACTGTGAGGAATATAGTGGATTCACTTTTATTATTTGAACAATGCCAACGCACGTGAAAAACAAAATCAGAGGTATTTTAGGAGTGACGACTGGTGATGAAGGTCAAGATCAAGGTCAAAGTGAGGGTCAGTCATCCTCAAGTACTAACCTTCTACCTCTTGAAGCTCCAAATGTAAGAAAAAGAAAAATTTAGGATATATGTTCCTACAAAAAAGGGCGCATGACAAAATCTTATTGCTCCAAATGCAACACTGCAATTTGTGGTGAACACAGAGTTGATTTTTGCCTCAAATGTGCCCCAAATTAATTGATATATTATGTTTTTATTAAATATAAGACTTTTGTCATTTCTGTGTGCCAAATAAAAAAAGGCTTTTCAGTAGATTTTTTTTAAATTTATTTTTTTCTAACTAATCGTCTTATTTAATCTTAAAAACTAATGTCGTAGTTGATACAGTGTAAAATAAATATATGAGTATAAAAATGTAAATTTAATGTTTTATTTAATCCATTAGAGCCTATTTGTTGATTTTATTACTAACAATTTAAATAATATATATCAAAAAATATAATAAACCACATTGAATATTGTTCGTCGATTCGACGAATGGTTAGGTTTTAAGGGGTACGGGCAAAGGTTAGTTGTCTAGGGTTAACAAAAGTAAGATTAATAAGTAGGCAAATAGGTACTTATAATCTATACATATAATAAAACAGTAAAAAAAGTGTGTCTGTACATTAAATATATTTCCAAAAAAAATATTGGGGGCGATGGAGACATAGTAATAGAGTAAGAATTTTAAAAAAAATGTCTGTCTGTTTGTCTGTTTGTCTGTTTGTCTGTTTGTCTGTATGTCTGTTTGTCTGTTTGTCTGTTTGTACACGCTAATCTCCGGAAATACTGGACGGATTCGAATGAAACTTTTTTTGTTATATAGCTATTAAGCCTGGGCAACATATAGGGTATAAATGATTTTGGAAAATGGAACGCCTGATGCAGAACCGTAATGGTCCAGCTAAACTATAAGAGATATAAAAATGTCGCCTTAGTAAAAGTTGTTCAACCTGATGAGCATTTTCCAGAGACATAAAGTCCACGCGAACGAAGTCGCGGGCTTCGGCTAGTAACAATATAAAATACTAGCTTTAACCCGCGACATCATACGCGTAGAAATTGAAAATGGTTTTATTAGGATTTTATTTAGTTTTTACGTTTTACTTTTGTTATAATAACATGTTATAAATATTTATGTTAAAATGTTTGGATTCTTACAAAATATAACAATCTTAACTTTATATAATATTTCTTCTTCTTCTTCTCGTGTGTGTTAGTGTTAGTACTAGTAGACTAACACTAGAGTCAGAGTTTTTAAATCGCCTTAAAGGCCTCTGACATGGTTTTAGATAACGATCAATGTCAAAGACAGTGACCGGGACCGACGGCTTAACGTGCCCTCCGAAGCACGGATCATTTTACTTATCAGACAATCAGGTGATCAGCCTACAATGTCCTAACTAAACTAGGACAACAACAACACAAAGTCGTTGCCCCCGCCGGGAATCGAACCCGTGACCTCAGGTATGAGCCGAACGCTCTATTATCTTATTAATAGTTATATAATATTTAAAGGCCTAGCAGACCCGGCCCAGTTTACGCACTACGCTCTGAGTTTGTAGGTACTTATGTATGAAATATATATAATGATAATAATCGATCACAGTTCACAGTCGCAGTCGCAGCGCAAAAAATAGGTTTTAGTTCTTTTGACCAATATTATAATCGATCGATTGTGTCATTATATCAAATTGATATCAACATGCATGCACATCACTTTGATAACCATAGACTATAAAATAAATAAATATTTTAAAAATGGTGGACGCCGAAGCTTGAGTTTCCGGCGTTTTGATGAATTAAATTTACTAAAATATGTTGTGTTTTTAATTTAGAAACCCCTTTTATCAGTGTTGTAAAATAGAAAATGGTAACGATTGTTGACGATCTAGATTCTATAACTTTGAGCGAGCCAATCTTCAAGGATGTCAAGTATTACTTGTCTGGAGATGTGTCCGAGAGGGTTTGTTTATAATGTTTTTATAATTTTGTTTTATTTTTATTTACGGGATCTTGTTTGAAATAACGCGTCCGTCCAATCGTGTTTATTGCAGATTATGCTGCTCCTGCAGGCGGGCGGGGCTGAAGAAAAGAAGTATTTCTCGGACTACGTCACACATCTAATTTGTGGACAAAATGCAGCGGACACCGACCTCGAAGACGCTCAGGATATCTACCAAATCCCTGCTGTGACAGAGTACTGGGTGCTCGCGTGTGCAAGGTTGAAGAAATTGGCGAATACAAAGCCATACAGCTATTCGAGAAACAAGATATTCTCTAATGTGGTAGCCTGTGTGTGTAAAGTGAGTGTCGCCGATGCAAAAACTTTGTTCGCCCTTATAACTTACCATGGTGGCAAAGTGAAGGTGCAGCTAGACAGTCAGTGCACTCACCTTATCTGTGGGTCAGCCTCTGGCAAAAAGTATAGTGCTGCTCTCTCATTACCCCCTTCTAAGCTTAAAATAGTAACCCCTGATTGGGTATTGGAGAGCCTCAGAGCGAGGATACAAGCAGTTGCCGAAGTGTTTCATCCAAAACTACTGATAGTGCCGCAGCCTCCTAAACCAATGGATCGTATTAGTGCTATCACTGGATTTGACTTTGAGGAAGGTATTGCCAAGAATGAGGTGCCTACACAGAATCTGACTGACAATAAAGATGAGAGTACTCAGGCTCTGCTTGATAAACTGAAGCAAAGAATGCCTTGGAATCACCCTCCTACTGCTAACTCTTCTTCGATAGCTACGTCTACTGTGAGCTCCCTAGGGTTTGCAAGCACTCCTATGCCCACATCTAGTATTATGAGTAAATCAATTCCACAAGGTATTGTTACACAGAATCTTCAGATACAAAGTAGTCAGCCTAATGCTCAGTTAATGCAGAAGTTTGGGCAAAATACAATAGTGTCCCAGCCCGGTATCAATGTGCAGGGTCAGCAGATAAGCCTACAACAGCAGTACAACCAGGGTCAGCAACAGCAGCCACACGGCTTAACAGCAATTCAAATTCAGCAACAAAAGATGCTTCAACAGCATCAGTTGAAGATGCAGATGATGCAACAGCAAAATAAGATTGGTAACCAACAAACGCAGCAGTTTCAGCAGCCTAATGTATCTGTTTCTCAGATGAACCAAAGCTTGTCAGGTCAAATTCAGCACATACAGGGCACACAGCACCACATACAGCAAAATATACAGTCGCCTAATACGTCAATGACTTCTGCTCAGCAACAGATTGAAAATATAAGTCAAATGCTTAGTCAGAGTGCTAATAATATGCAGCAACAGCAGTTAAATCAGCAGAATCTAGCGATGAAGCAAAATCTGAGCCTCAGTCAGCAGACAGCATCTCAAGCTGTTCAGAATATTGCTCAGCAGCTAGCTCAGTCAACTCAAAGCTTCCAGAATGCTAAATTAAATCAAAATCTCAACCAAGGACAAGTCATTACTCAACAGTTAATTGGTTCCGGGCAGCAGATGTCAAATCAGAATCAAAATTTGATACAGCAACAGACTGTTCAGTCAATAACTAATCAGCAGCAGAATATCAACATGGGTGGAGTCAACCAGCAGGGCCTTGTGACCTCACAAGCCCAGCAAGGGCAAGGGCAAGTGCAATTAAACCAGTTAGTGGGAAATACAGGCCAGCAATCAGTCATTGGGCAACAAATTCAATCAATACAGCAGGCTATTCAAGGCCAACAGTCCAGTAATGTGCCCGTGCAAGGTGCGTGGAGGCAACAGAATATACAAATGGTCCAAAATGTACAGGGACAGCATCAGATTATAAGGAGTCCATTAGTTCAATCTCGCAACCCACAAAATCAGGTGGTACTCCAGCAGCAAATCATGCAGACTCAACAACAGGCTTTGATAAACAACCAGCAACCACAGCTGAGTCCCCAGCACACAATTCAGCAAACTTCCCAGCAGATACTGCAGCAATCCATTGGCTCTCAAGGGCAAACAATAAGCCAGACTCATCACCAGATATTAGTACAGAAACAACAGTTGTTAAATAGTTCTGGACAGCAGCAGATAGTGCAAGCACCTCAACAAGTCCTTATAAACCAGCATACCGGTCAACAGCAGATTTTAGTTCATGGAAATCAACAGGTCACATTGCAAGGTGGCCAGCAAATAGTATCACAAAGTCAGATAGTGCACCAAGGAGGCCAGATTGTCAATCAAGGTGGGCAGCAAATAATAACACAGGGAACACAACAAGTTTTGTCACAAGGAGGTCAGCATGTTATCACTCAACAGGGGCAACAACACCAAGTAGTGATTGCCCAGTCGCCGCAACAAATTGTGACTCAATCTGGGCAGATTATTGGGCAGACTCAACAAGTGCTATCTCAAGTGCCGCAATCTCCTCAGGGCGGGACGCAGTTGACTTCTGGAGGTGGCATCCAGCAGATAATCACGCATAGTGGCGGGCAGCAGATTGTGTCGCCTGGAGGCCAGCAGATAGTGCAGGGAGGCCAGAATGTCTCATGGCAGCAACAACAATATTTACAAAGACAGCAAATTGCTCAGCCAGGAGCTGTTGGGCCAAGGGTTAGTTAATTTCATTTTAACTAGGTATTGAAACAACAACTTTACAAACTTAGATGTCGACTCATGCCAGTGTTGGGTAGTCTTAACCTTGTTGAAGTGAATGGTCTCTCAATTAAAAGTGGACCACTGTGGTGCTAGCAATCATTGCTTGTCATCACCTCTTCCCGCCAAATAGTCTGCCTAACTCCATTATAAGTTTTTTTGACTCGAGCATACATAAGCACTGAATCCTCGTAAATAACCTTCCACTAGTTTCGAAGATTAGCGTGAAAATACTTACAGACAGACAATTTTTCTTTTCTCTTTTTTCTTTTCAGATATACTTTTTACCCACACTCATTTTTTCATAAATTTATTTTATGTACAGTCACATGATTTTAACAGTTTTATTATATTGATATATTTAATATTAATCTGTATAACAATTTGCAGGTGTCATGGTCGGCGGGCGCGGGCGGGCGCCAGCTGATCCACCTGGACGCGCAGACGCACGCGCAGCTGCAGCAGATGGACCCCAAGCAGCGCGCCATGTTCGTGGCGCAGCTGCAGAAGCGGCGCCAGCTGTCCATGCAGCGGGCGGCCGCCTTGGCGCAGCAGCAGGTTTGTTTGTTTTTCATGTGTGTAAGTCTAACTATGGGTCTTATAAGAAGGCTCAAGGTCGCTCAACGTGCGATGGAGAGGGCTATGCTCGGTGTTTCTCTACGTGATCGAATCAGAAAGGAGGAAATGTGTAGGAGTAAAAAAGTCACTGACATAGCCCAGCGGATCAGCACATAGCGCGACGAACCGATGGCCGATGGAGCAAAAAGGTTCTTGAATGGCGACCGCGTACTGGCAAGCGAAGCGTAGGGCACCCACCTACAAGGTATGGTCAGATGACCTGACCAGGGTCGCTGGAAAGCGCTGGATGCAGGCCGCTCTGGATCGGTCATTTTGGAAATCTTTGGGCTGAAATGATGATGATGAAGTGGCCAACACTTGTGTGTAGATTTTTTCAGGCTTCCTAAAGGCATCTAACAAGATAAAAGATAAAATTTCTTTATTGCACCAAGTATGACAATAATCAAAAGTACGGGACCAACGGCTTGTACGTGACTTCCGAAGCACGGAGGAGCTCAAGACATTGGTATGCCACTTGTGGTCACCCCATCCAAAAGTGCCATTTTTGAAACGCGGAGTCACCTAAAACGAATAGTTTTTTTTAGAAAAATAGCACTTCAAGTGCGGACCACGTCCACTCCTCAGCAGGTGAAGTGACAGCATGTTTCAGCGTTGCAGGACTATCGACAGTTTGACCTTTGCAAACTTATGCTTGGAAAATTACAATATCGATACGATTGATAAGCCAACAGTTTGCAATACTATTAGGTGACAACCGAAACTATCGATACTGTCCATAGTATTGATTATTAAGCATCAATAGTATCAGTACCATCGATAGGCCTATCACAATTGTGGCTATTTCCAACGACACAACCATGGACAATACAATGGACAATACTATTGATAGTCAATAACTCAATACTATTGCTTAAACACTATTCCACATCACATATTACTTTGGTTACACCCTGGTCTAATAGGAGAACTAAAGTTACTGATATAGCCCAGCGAATTAGCTCGTTGAAGTGGCAAGTCCTTTGCGCAACAACTTTATCTATCTATCATCTACTGGAATTACCAAGCCGTCTGCCCAACTTAATGATTACAATTTGAGTGTCCATAGACCATACTTATTAATCAATTTGTGGATGTAGCAAGGAGGCGTGGTGACGGGCTCCCCCGGCGGCACGCAGCCCAGCGTCACGTTCATCCGGAGCCAGTTGCCGGCCGGATTGACTCAGCAGCAACAGGTAAATATACTATCATATATAAAAACCGGCTAAGTGCGAGGTGAATTCCCGTGGAGAGGGTTCCGTACAATGCCGAAGTCAATCACATTTGAAATCCTCACGTTAAGGCGCGGGTTAACTACTAGCGCTATCTAGTGGTGTCTTAGGGAACTTTTCGTAAGTGAATGTAATATATTGAGCTTACCAATTTTCAATTGATAGAAATCTTATAGGTATTCCTGTAATCTACAAGCAATGAACTAGGTATTGTTTTTTTTTTTTCAAAATTTTTGGCTCAGAGATCTTGTATGGTCAATTTTTGTCTTCTTTCAAGAAAAAAAATCAAAACTAGTTATTTTGCAATAATAACATCCTACCAAATTTCATCTGATTTGGTCCAGTACATTCGGAGTACCTAATTGGCTGTAACGCACAAGTGATCCTATAACGGTTCCGTTTTTTTTATTATTTGTATGGTACCCTAAAAATTTGTAACTTCATCTTGTTTCTGGTTGCATCCTTAGCTTTGGAACCTTTCCTGCGTTTAATTTTTCAGTGTTATTATGACTATACAATTAACTTATTGTGATCGAGTCATTTTCTAATATTGCATTACTCCATTACAATAACTACAAAAGAACTAGTAGGTTAACAGTGTTTTTGACAAATAGAGTCACTGAAAGGTATTTTTTGTGAGTCATCAATGAAAAACTGTTTTGATGAAAAAAAGAATCCGATGAGTGACTCAAATGTTTCTCCTGTGCATGAAGCACAGGAGTGCAATTTTTGTCCCTGTCTTGGAAAATCATTAAAGACCTTGCAAAAGGACTAAGCAGGTGGTATGTTGCAGGTTCAGTGGTTGCAACAACAAGGCGCCCGGGCTACCACTATACCGGCCTCGGGGCCCGCACAGCCACCGCAGTCTCCAGGTAAGTTATTTATATTTCGTCATATTGGTCAGGACGCGATAGGAATTTGTCTCATGACTTAGCTTCACTGAATGCATCTTGCATCCGAGCACCAAAATCTACTGAAGTTTCCATCAACTCACAGGACCAAGAACTTGTTGACGATAGACTGGCGATTTTTTCAAAGAAACAAGACCAGTCAGTAAGATAAGATATTTCTAAACGTCAACATAAATTTTCTATGGAATTTGTATGAAATAAAGACGAATGACTTTATAGTCTCTTGGAGTCAAATACGCTCTTAAGGGGGCTACCTGAATTTTCTGGGGTCCAGTGGCGCCCTCATTTAAAATAAATTATTTGAAAGGAAACGGTGATATCATTTAAAATTTTGACTTGATCAAACCCTAGATAACCCTTTTAACTTTTTTATGAACTACTGTTTATAATTTAAAGTGTGAACGTGAAGCTTTTCTACGCACATTAGCTAAAAGTGGCCGTTTTTCGCAAATGTGCGTAGAAAAGGCCTTAATATCAGTTTTCGTCAATAATAAATGTAAAATCACGTTGAAAATGGATATGATCAATGACAAGTGACATTATTCTGTGACAATTTATTCTATTACCATTACCAGATTATTTATTTTTGACCCAGAAAACTTACTGATTATAATGGTAGATTCAGTCTGAGATACTGAACAACTTTCCCTAAGGAATATGTACAAAATCCCACCTCCAACACCAAACATTATTCTTAAATACACAAATAAGTATATGAATTAATTTATAAAAAAATATATTCCAAATAAATGTTCCCAATAATGCAATTCGTAAATAAAATCGTGTTTTAGTTTTCCATGGTTGAAATCCATTCTGACGCAGCCACGCTTTCAGCCTAGAGACATGTTTAAATCTGCTAACTGTAACAAATCTACAAACTATAAAAACGTCGGCAAACACCTACAAATGTGGCATAAATCGCGCTTAGACCGGATTTGGTAGTCAAATGGCGACGTACATGTGTTTTCATCTCGATTATAATTTCAAAACGCTATCTAGCAAAGTTCTAAGCATCTCGCCGGTAGATTCAGTTATCCTTCCCTTCTCACCGCAACAGCACTTTGCCTTTTCGAAATTTCATTTTCGACATATCATCAGATAATGGACCTTATGGACGAAGAAAGTGAGTTCATTTTAATTGATCACGTAGTTGATTATTTAATTATTTTTTTCAAAATAAATAATTATATACTTTTTTGTATGAAAGTTAAAACATGTGGGCAAATAGATATTTTTAACGTTGCAACCAACTATAAATCTCAGAAAATTATATATGTCATATCAACACACACACTTGAATATTAACATTACAATAGACATACATAATTTGTATGCATCTCATCTACGAAAGTACTATAAGCCCTTCTGAGCAGCACATTTCTATATTAGGTTCAACATTATCGCTTGCTAATGTTGCTATCTCAAAAAAGAAATCCAATCCCAAAAAAACTTTCCAATTAACAGAACACTAGAAAACAATTTTTTTTTTAAAGATTTTAGTAATGATTTAAAAAAATAAGATTTTAAAAATTCCATTGAAAAAAAATATTATTTTTATTTATTTATAGTGTCAACACAAAGTTGACATGAAAAGAAGAAGAAGATAGGAAAAGTTATTCATTTTGAAGTGTTGAGTTGCTTATTCAAGCGTATGTCGACTGTACAATTTAAATCCTGTACATTATAAGTTTTAGCTACAATTGTACTTTATTCGTAACCTACAAGTCATCGAACTATTCATGAATGTAAACCCGCATGTGACGGAATTTTCTATGGCAATTGGAGCATAAGCGTATTGAAAAACAGAATTCAAATGAACGATTTACTTTATTTCAGTGTAAAACACATGAACTAGGTATTTTAACAAATTCAAATTAATAGAAATATGGACTGGGTTAAAAACAAATTATTTTGTTTTAAAAAGAAAATACAAAATAATGTCAGTTTGTCATTGATCACGTTTATTTCGAACTTGATTTAAGATTGATTAATGCAGAAAACTTAACTATTTGAATCCAAGTAACCATGACATAAACACAAGTAAACATGAAAATGTTTGTTTTGACGTTTAAAAAAAAGTATCTGAATTAAATAAATAAAGAAAAATAATATATAGGGACAAATTACACTAATAAGTCGAGACGTGTGTTATGGGATACTAACTCAACGATACTATATTTGATAACAAATACATATAAAGATAAACATCCAAGACCCAGGACAATTTGAAAAAGGCCATTTTCCAACTTGCCCTGACCGGGGATCGTACCCGGGATCGTACCCTGAGTGGCGGACTAACACGGTGACCACTACGCCACGGAGGTCGTCAATAATAGGAATATGGAGTAGGTTATTTTATTTTATTTTTGTAAAGAAAATACAAAATAATGTCACTTTATCATTGACAATGTTTATTTCGAACTGATAAACTTAACTATTTGACTTCAAGTAACCATGACGTGGCCTATGTCCAGCAGTGGACGTTATGCGGCTGAAATGATGATGATGATGAACCATGACGTCACAGGCCTGTATTTTATACAAGTCCTATAGAAAAAGTATCTTAGTCGCATTATCTAAATCTAGAACGCTGTAAAATTTTCCTTTATTCCCTTCCCAGTGGGAGGAGCTCCAGTAGCCAGCCCGGGCGCTACGGGCAACGCGGTCGAGTCGCAAATCCAGCAGCTGCAGCTGCACCGGCAGCAGCAGTACCAGCGGCTGCAGCAGCTGCAGGCGCAGAGGGACCACGTGGCGCATCACCACGCGCACGTCAAACAGGTATACGGCTTGGCTAGTGGAAGTTTAATGACAGTGATTTGTTCGATAGAGTTATAAGGTTGAAAGGGTCATGCTAGTTTACTCGCTAAAAATATTTTTATTGTTTCTCTCACTCTATATATATATATATATATTACTTTCTCTCTATCTCTATTTCTGTCCCTCTATTTCTCTCCCTCTCTTTGTTTGGTCACTAAAAAATATTTGTATTCACTTTTCGTTTCTCTTTCTCTCTCTTTCTTAGTTTGCTCACTACTGAGAAATATTTATATTCACTTTTCGTTTCTCTCTTTCCCTCTTCTCTCACTGTCCTTCTGAATCTCTATCCCTCTCTATTTTACTTTCTGTCTTTGGGGGGTGCACTGCGCGTAGCGCGTTGCTCACCGTTTAGATTAGCGGATATAATTTTAATAGGCAACATAGGACATTCAGATATAAAGATATATAGTTATTTTGACTTTAATGACGAATTTATATAGACAAGTTTTTACTAAGGCACGACTACCATACTTAATATATATTTTTTGTAATGGCAATATTTTTGAATCAGGTTGGAGCAGGCGTAGGCCCTCACACAGTCGGCACGGTGGGGGCCGTAGGCGCAGTCGGCAACGTGGGCGTCGGCGGCGTCAACACTGTAGGGGCGGTGGGGGCGCAGCCGCTAGCGGAGCCCAATGTCGATGCGGCTCTGCTGACTTCGCCGCAGGGAGACCAGCAACAAGGTCTGTGTCTCCCGCCTTAGGGCTTAAACTGCTTCAAGCGGGACCACGCGACATGTTCAGGGTTGGGCTACATCTGGCAGCACGGAACAGCACTTTTCTATGCTGCTATCCTTTTCTGTCGCTCAGAACCGTCATCAGCTAGAGCGAGTGAGAGCGACGGAACGCTGTAGCTCCGGCCGTGCTATAGCGCTCTGTCGTTCTCTCTCTCTTGCTGGCATATGACGGTTCTGAGCGACAGAAAAGGATACAGATGTAGCCCAACCCTTAGTCTATCTCTGTCACCGACTCTACGTGCGAAATAGATAGCAGAACGTCGCGTGATGCCGTGTCTCTTGTCGCACGTAGAGTTTGTGAGGGAGATAGACTGAACACGTCGCGTGGTTTCGCTTGACGCAGTTTACGCCTTTAGAGATTTTCAACTATTTACTCAAACGTAACATAGACTATTTCAAATGAGCTGAAGTTCTCGATCTTAAGTTTTAGTAGCTTCATAAAATGTAGAGTTTTTAGTAACGCCATACTAAGCACTCTCATCTCCCACTCCGCATCCGAACTTCAATCAATGCTCAAAGACCTGAGCTCGACGAGCTTTGAGGTTTGGAATGGAAACAAAGACGAAACTGAGGACGAACAGCACAAAATGTAAAATCGTTGTCAGTGGGCATGAATTGCAGTTTGTCGAGGAGTACATTTACTTAATTCTACAATTCGACATTTCCTTCGATACATACATATGTCGCAGTTGGATTGTATAATCCGCTGTTATTCAAAAACTCTAGCTGTTTGGCATTACAGCTCGGTTTTGTAATACAGCTGAAAATTTTTCAGCTAGATCCAATGTGTTACGTTTAACAAACTAGCTAACGTGAGATTGTAGATCGATTAGTTCGGAATTCTGCCACTTGTGGCTTGTGAAGTGTCAGTGTCATAACAACAAATATGGCCTCCCATAAAGTAAATTCTTCGTCGCGTTCCGGTACTAAGCTGTTTTTATCGAGAGACATCTGGGGCATCGTTTGTGATTTCGGACTGCAAAAGATTGAAAACAATAAAGCAGACCTTTAGCTTGGTTCTTATGTTGTTATTTCGACGCCCGCCTTCCGGCGAGATGAAAAATTCACGTGGATCAATTGGCCTTAAGAAATCGCTCCGCCATTGTCAGGTTTATACAAAATTTCAATATCCAATTGCATCGAGCTGATTATCATTTTGAATTGGTGTTTTATGATGTTGGAGACTTAATTATTTAGTAAGGAGTTGAATTGAGGTTTTATTTCCATCCCACAAGTAATATAAAAATAATAAAGAACAATTATTGTCCCCTCATACATTATTTTGTTTGGTAACACAGTTTTATTCAATAATGGTAACCCTATATGTCATGTCAACGCTAGCTGGTTTGTCAAACGTAATTACGTAACTCATTGACAATCTAGCTGAACTATTTTCAGCTGTTTTACAAAACCGAGCTGTAATGCCAAACAGCTAGAGTTTTTGAATAACAACGGATTATACAATTCAATTGCGACACATACATATTATCACGTCTTTATCCCTACAGACCATCAGAGCATTTTGGGTCTTCCGGTTCTAAGCAGACAGAGCCCAGGGCCGCAAGATTCAAAGCCATTTTTAGCGTCATGATGGGCGAGAAGATTTCCTTTGATAACAGGCAATATAAGGAAAGCGATCGCCGCATCGATAACGCCTGGAAGAGCTTCTGGTTTATAAAGGTGCAAATGAAGGGTAACCTTCCACTGTCTCTTAAGCGCAAACTCCTTGACATGCGCATCCTGCCCATTCTGACCTACGGTGCACAAACCGGGTCTTTGACTGAAAAACCAACCTGTTTGCTAACGTTGTTTGACTGAACTGAAACTTGTATATTCTTGTTGCAGGAGCAAACAGCGCGTTACTAGTGAACCCTAAGACCAAAACCGCGCTGGCCAACATGCTCAGCATCCGCCTGCAAGGCGGCAGCACTCCGACGGAACATGAGCCGTCCGCTGCCGGGACACTGAGGTAAACACTGCTACTGACGTATGTAGTTCTTCTTTTCTTAGAGTATGACTTCATCGTTATCAAAACGATGATTTTGCCAATGTCAATGTTGAAGATGACACGATAATGTATACTGGTATCATCATCATCATCATTTCAGCCGCATAATGTCCCACAGACACTCAAAGATTTCCAAAATGACCGATCAAGAGTGGCCTGCATCCAGCATTTATACTGAGGCACAGAATTAATAATAGTATTACATACAGAACGGAAACTCGCGCCGTCCCCCGCAATCTGGTGTCCCCGCAACCCTCCCCCGTTATTGTGAGGTGTAAGTGGCAGTAAAACAGGGTTATTGGTAGTCGCACGTTGGCATTACGCGAGTCACTTAGGATTATTGAATTATAATGGTGAGAAACTGCGCACATTATCATTGTTTATCCACGGAAAACAATAAATAACCAAAATTTTATAGACTTCCGAGTAATAAAACAGGTAAGCAAAGCAACAAATTCTGTGGTGACGACCCTGATTGTTCAACTCACACATTTGACGTGTACACGGACGGATTGTTTCGTTTGTAGTAGTACTAGGTATATATGCTGCTCCGTTTGTATGAAGTGCCATACCTGTGACTGAGGTATAAACTTAATTTATTGACAATTCGCTACTTTACAACAAGATACTTTTTACTAAACGTCAAAACAGGATTCCCAGTGCTTTTAATATAAATTTTTAGTACCAAGATACTATGACGTTACTGTTCGGTATTTCATACAAATTCCATAGAGAATTTTTGTTTTGACTAAGAATATAGTACGAGTATCTGACTGACTTATTGGAAACTCGCTGGATGATACACACACATTTATTATAAAGGCGAATGTTTGTAAGTGAGTGTTTGTCCCCACATTCTCTAATCGGCCCCCATGGGTCCAGTCGAAGCAGACGAACCTCAACCTTATTGCATTAACATAAAGTTTCAGTTTAACAGACAATTTTTGACCTTAAGAATTGAAAGGTGAGTTTGTGTGTATGTTTGGTACTTCTTCACGCGCAACCAGCTCGACCAATTTATATAAAATTAGGTATGCAAAAAGCTGACACCCTGATAATTAACATATAGGTTACTTTAACCGCGGGGAACACTGCGAAGCGCAGTTATTTACTGATAAAATTCTTATTGTTGATTAGGTTGATGACAGCGGTCCATGCAGCTGGCGGGACGGTCGGGGCCGTCGGTGCTGTGGGGGCCGTGGGTGCTGTCGGAGCCGTGGGGGCCGTGCGAGCACCCGCGAGGCTGCTGCTAGGTCCGCAGCATCATCCTCACCAGGTGAGACTTTACTTTTATCATGTTCGTGGGCACTTACATCAAGTTATTGTGTCCTGTAGCGGCCCATGCAGTTGTCAGGGCCATGGGGGCTGTGCGAGCGCCCGCGAGGCTGCTGCTAGGTCCGCAGCATCATCCACACCAAGTGAGACTTCTACTTTTATCATGTTCGTGGGCACTTACATCTAGTTAGTGCCCTGGAGCGGCCCATGCAGCTGTCAGGGCCGTCGGCGCTGTGGGAGCCGTCGGGGCTGTCTGTGGGGGCTGTGCGAGCTGCTGCTAGGTCCACAGCATCATCCTCACCAGGTGAGACTTCTTACTATTATCATGTCAGTGGGCACTTACATCAGTAGGTCAGTGTGCTGAAGGCCTAAAAACTGTGAAAATCGTTTTGTTAATTTATTTTAACTAAACTTTCAAGCAAAACTTGTCAAAAAACTATCAACTAGGAAACGTGCACCCAGAAATGGATAGTGAAATAATTGTTGTTGTTTTGTGAAATAATTGTTATAGTTAAACCTTTCGACATGGACTGTAGATATTTTTACTTCTTATACTAATTATTTAGCTGAATCATACTTATAACTTAAGACGCGTTTAATTTACACGTACATTTTTATGACACTTTACCACGCGAACATCTTTGTTTTTTATATAAAAAGGTTAATAAATACTTAAACAGATATTTATTTTCAGGCTGGAGCGGGCGTTGTAGGCAGCAAAGTGTACGCGGGCGCGGTGCGGGCCCCGCCGCCCCGCGCACAATTTTACGGCCACAACCCCAACCTGAAACTACCTCCTGATCTCTTCCTGTTGGGATGCGTGTTTCATATCGTGAGTACTTAGCTAAGTGATTTTACAAAATACTACAGTATCATACCACCCACGAATCAATGGTGTGATAGAGCGTTTTATAACAACTCAATTTGTCAATAACTGCTAGACCAATTTCAACAAATGACATTATGATGTTTCATGAAAACATCTGTTTTTATTTGTTTCTTTTTCTTTATTGCTTTCAACAAAATGACATCATGATTTTTCATGTAGGCATCTTTTTGTTATTTGTGTATTTTTCTGACTGTAAATGGCCAATACTGGGGGTTACTCCAAAAGCGGTACGCGTTTCAGTGTCAAGCAACATTGAGTACTAAAGTATGATGATAAAGTCGAATTTGGTTTGACAGAAATAGGACGTCACTATAGTACGACTAACGTATTATTTTAGGTGTCAGATTATCAAGCTTTAAAATTATGATTTTTCATGAAGCCAATTGTTTTTTATTTTTTTGTTTTTCTTGACTGTAAGTGGCCAATACTGGTGTCAGATCGTCAAGCTTCTTAAAAGCATCTGATATTAAGAAATATTTATTATTTCCAGGTAGAATACCAACAATCCTGGGGAACCGAGCGTGTGGCTCGCTGGGCCGAAGCTATCCAGAGACGCGGGGGTGAGGTAGAAGCTAACTACTGCGCAAGAGTCACGCATGTGCTGTGCGAGACACAGAAACACGGCGTCGTTATGCAGGTACACATAAGTCTCCAATACCTTTGTATCGATTGTCTTATGGTTAAAGTAACTATCAAATGCTCACAGCTTAAATTGCGTACATTTCATATTTATGTACCTAGTTACTTAATGACTGAGAATGATGTTTAGAATTATGTCTTCCTTTGCGTGAGACTCAGACATTAGCTAGTTTATCTTTGTATATTTTTGGACCTTCGGACCACTCCTATGTGAGAGTTAACCTAACTTAACATCGGAGCAAAAATGTGTTAGCATTAACTATTGAATTTTTCTAACTCTCAAGATTCTAGAATCTAAAACACTGATTTAACTTAAGTATGTTTAGCAAATGTTTTAATTTTGTGAAAACGTTATTATACCAGAACATAGATAAATATAAAATTCAACAATTTAAAAGAGCAAATATGCAATGGCGGACTTATCCCATACATGGATCTCTTCAAGTCAACCTGCGGTTTTTATGAATTAAATAATCGGTTTAGACTAAAAATAAGAAAAAGTTTCATTTCAGGCATTACGCGATGCGAAGCGCTGTGTAACAGCTTACTGGCTCTCCGACGCAATGTTACGGCGCGCGGTGGCACCGCCATGGCAAGCGCTACATCTGCCTGCCATGTATTGTGCCAGGGAGCGGCCGGCGAGGCACCACCGGGCGGCGCTGTCGGGCTGGAGAGCCGAGGAGAGGCAGAGGGTGGCTTGCTGTGTGGAGCACATTGGAGCTAAGGTAAATAAGCGACATATGGCAACTGTGGCACCTTCATGGTAAACGCTACATTAACGGCCAACTTGCCCACCCCACTACGGTTAGCTTCAATGTACCTGGCATTAACAGTCGCAGCGTCCTCGTCAGCAATAGTCCCAGTGTACCTGCCACTTACATTCCCAGCGTATCTGCCACATACAGTCGCAGAATACCCGCTACTAACAGTCCTAGCGTACCATCCACCCACAGTCCTAGCGTATCCGCAACCCACAGTCCTAGCGTACCCGCCAACAACAGTCCCAGCGCATCTGCCAACAATAATCTCAGGGCACCCGCCACCAAACAGTCCTAGCGTACCCGCCGCTAACAGTCCTAGCGTACTCGCCACCAACTGTTCCAGCGTACCTTCCACCAACCATTCCAGCGTACCTGCCACCAACAGTCGCAGAGTACCCGCTACCACCAGTCCGTCGTCCAACAGTCAGTCCGGTAGCGTACCCGTCACCCACACAGTTTCAGCGTATCTGCCAACAATAATCTCAGCGTACCCGCCAACAAAAAGTCCTAGCGTATCCGCCACCAACACACCTAGCGTAGCTGCCACCAACAGCCCCAGCATACCTGCCACCAATAGTCTCAGCGTACCCGCCACCAACACTCCTTTTTTTTTTTTTTTTTTTTTTTTTTTTTTTTTTGACGCGGAGAAAATCCCTTCGGATACCTTACCGGTTACGGGACACCGGTAAGGTTATGTGGTGTTACCACTAAAAACTCCGCGGTGTCACCTCTCAGCCGCTATCGGCCGGGACCGTGTGCTTCTTCATGCTCCACAGCCCCGGCGCGGCCGGCCGCTACTTAAGCGGCCCCGGCTCGCCAACGGCCTCACGGCACCCTCTGCTGAATCAGAGGGGCCGGAGTAACCGCCGCCTTGGCCTCTTGGCCCAAGGACAGGCGCGCTGACACGCACACGCGCCTGCCTTCCACTCCGGAGGGCTGTCCGTTGGACGATGGAATCCCGTTTCCACCGTCCAACCAGCCCTCATAATTTGGGGCCTGCGGAAGCAGGCCCTGCCCCAGTCCACCTGACGGCGACCGGGGCCCACACAGCCGGCCGCAGGGGATAGGGAGAGCGGCAACGTAACACCGACACTCCTCTTCCCCTGCGGCCCCACCGATGCCGTGCCAAGCGCCACGGCCGCGCTTGGTCGCGGAGGATAGGGCGAGCGGCAACGAAACACCGACACTCCTCTTCCCCCGCGACCCCTACCACGGCTGTGATGGTAGGGAGGTCGTCGTCACCCCCTTCCCTCACAGCCAGGCCATTCCCGCCAGGAATGGCCTCCGCCGGGCCCGGGGAGGCCTAAGCTTCAACCCGGGCAATGGGTTCCTCTTAGCTTCCCTGCGGCCGAGGCAACCGCAGGTACTGAGCCCCCCCATCGCGACAAGATGGGAACCACATCGGGGGGGGCCACCAACACTCCTAGCGTAGCTGCCACCAACAGCCCCAGCATACCTGCCATCAATAGTCTCATCGTACCCGCCACCAACAGTCCTCTAGCGTATCCGCCACCAATTGTCTCAGCGTACCCGCCACCAACAGTCCCAGCGTACCTGCCACCAATAGGGATTCGCGAGTTCTTTTTTTGCACCTTTTCAGTTCATTTATTAAATTAGATTTTCATCTAATAATTTACTTATTTGCAGGCAACTCCATACATGACCCGCGACAACACGGTGCTCATCTGCAAGCGTGCCGAGGGCAACAAGTACCGGCGGGCGCGCGAGTGGGGCATCCCGGTGGTGACGGCGGCCTGGCTCACAGACTTGTTGTTGGGCAACATGAGCGCGCTGTCGCAGGTACTTTATTTATATTATTATCTGACTAATGAACTGAATTATTCCGAAGAAATTAACTTCAAAATTATTTTTTTATACTAAAAATTGACTTCACCCCCAAACTATACAAAATATACCTCATCAAACAAAAACAATTTTCCAAATCAGTCCAGGCATCTTAGAATAATCGCTGAACATACTTAAAACTAAAAACCGACTTCACCGTAAAACTATACAAAGTATACCTTTTCAAACAAAAACAGAATTTTCCAAATCAGTCCAGGCATCTTAGAATAATCGCTGAACATACTTAAAACTAAAAACCGACTTCACCCTCAAACTATACAAAGTATACCTTTTCAAATACGAAATATTGACGAATACGAATATTTGACGACCTCCATGGCGTAATGGTCAACACGCTATACCGCCAACCCGGAGGTCCTGGGTTCGATCCCCAGCCAGGGCAAGTTGGAAAATGCCCTTATTCAATTTTTCCTGAGCCCTGGATGTTTATCTATATATGTATTTGTTATAAAATATAGTATCGTTGAGTTAGTATCCTATAACAGAAGTCTCGAACTTACCTTAGGGCCAGCTCAATCAGTGTAATTCGTCCCTTTATATTTATTTATTATTTATTTAAACAAAAACAGAATTTTCCAAATCAGTCCAGGCATCTTAGAATAATCGCTGAACATACCGATTATTCGAAGATGCCAAAAAAAATATCGTGACGGATTGATCTTTCTTTTTTGGAAGTCGGTTGAAAAGGCGGTCTTGAAAATAAGAGCTTTTTCTCCTAGTCAAACATAGGAACAAGCAAAAATATTACTGTATACATACAGGGTGACTTTTTATCCACCAATTAAATTTTTGGTGCAAGTTCAGGCAATGACCTGAACTACTTTCTGTAAAACAAGTTATTAAAAATCGATAAACAATTTTCAACCTGCCATACAAAATCCGTTAGAACGATCGCTGATCTGTATGGGAAAGCGAATTTCTTTTCAGTAACATGGACTGGACTTCGGGAATATCAGAATAAATACCTTTATCTTAATGTTTAATTCACTTTAATAAGTATAGGTATCATGTGCCATTTTTTCAGATTGAAAATGCGAAGTATCAGCAATTTAATTTGACGAGCCCTTTCCGCATGGACTACAGCTTGGTGTCACATCTTATGAGTAAGTTTACAGTATTATATAAGAAAATAATATTATTGCCTATGTGCAGACTGCAGTGCCGCTTAGCGTTCGCCAAAATATTGCGTCAATATAATAAAATTAAAAATTTTAATCATTGCCTTAATTTGAGTAAAGAAACACTTATATGACTTAACAACTATGACTGGGCTATATGGGCTATGTTTCCTTTGCACTAATTAACAATTTAAAATAAATAAAGAAAAAACACGGAAATAAAATATTTACTTAGCAGTATACATTATTTGCTTTTGGTAAATATATGCACAGTTTAATTTCATTATTTCCTCACATTTATTGATAAAAGCACTATACATGGGAATGGAATTGTCCGACTCGTAATTATTGTCAAGTTCGCCGATTGTCAAGGCGCTGACTATCCGGCAATACCCTACTTCCCGCCCTCTGCAGCAATCTACTATTATTTTCAGATGGCTGGAAAATGCCGATAAACATAACGCAGGAGTCGAACGAGCGTGCCAAGCGAGCGGCGGCGTCGGCCGCGGCCGGCCAGCGCCGCGCCAAGCGGCCGCGGCTCGATCCCCCGCCCCCCACGCCCATGCACGCCGCGCCCCCGCAGCCCGTGCCGCTGGCGTTAGCGCCCAGGGTCTTGTTCTCGGCCGTGCCGCCGCACGACCAGACCAGACTGGCGGCCATTGTCAGGTACACGTAGTTCAACAAGTCAATGGACGTGCAATGATGACGCACTCGAATGTTTTTATTCTGTATTAAGGTGAACGCACACTTGTCCGAATCGAACGCATCGATTGGTTCGATGCATTCGGCTCGGATAAGTGTGCGTTCACCTTTATGAGCGACGTGACTTTTTGCCTACAAGCGAAATTTTTGGAGCAAGTTCAGTCCGTGATACTGAGCTACTTTCCATAAAAATATCAAAAGACTAAAAAATATACAGTTACCCATATAAATCAACGCTCGGCCAAACGAATTGTGTAAGATAGGGCGAAATTTTTTTATTGAAAGTAGTTCATTTTTGTGTATTGAACTTGCGTCAAAAATTTGGCTAGTTCAATTAACTATCGGCCAAGGTATCCAATTAGATGCCTGGTTTTAATGTCCGGGCTAGGCGTCCAGTTGGATGACTAATTTAAGAATTTAATGAGATGGCTGTGACATATATATACTTTCCTAATTACAGTGAACATAACGACACAGATAGCACTATCCTAGAAATTGATAAAGTACCAGGGACCGATGAAAATGCGAACCACGCTCAAGATACCGCCCTTATTCCGAACGTTTAACGTTGCTCAGACATTGGTATATGACATATCATTGTATGTAGATTTGTTTGGTTGTATGCGAGGTATATGTATGGTATTGGTTAGTAAAAAGGGTTGACTAATAATGTGACGTCATGGTAGTATAATTCAAATAGTAGCATAAGAATTAATAGATACTATGCTATTTATATTTCTTAAAACATTTTAAACAATAGGAATGTCGACTGGGTCTTAAAAATCTTATTTTATTTAGTTCATTAGTTGGATTATTTAAATAATTGGCCAAGTGCGTGTCGGGCCACGCGCAGTGTAGGGTTCCGTAGGTGCGAATGCCAACTTTGAGTTCATGCCACTAAAAACGTTTAAAAACGAATTATCTATAGAATTTGTATGAAATTTTCCTTTTCCGAGTACGATTTATGACTTGATCGCCTATAATTTAATTTGTAAACCCTACTTAGCTCTGATAGTTTTCCTTTAAACTACATTATATATACTATAGCTGTGAATTTTTTTACGTGTCTATGTACACGCTGACTATTCATTGGTTTTCGAAAAAAAAATGTCGTATAGTAAATAAATTCCTCTATCCATATATGTAATCCAAATTTCTGTATGGCATAAGATGAAAAAGTTGCGGAAATGATTTTCGATCGAGACCACGTAGTTATGCCGGCCAAAACAGCTGCGTGGATGTCGATGACCCCGGCCGGCCGGCGGGCGGTGTATGGCGGTGGTACTACTAATTGATCTCACTATTTTGCTTTCGAGTTTTAGTCAACATTTTTTGTTTCTGAATTTTTATTTTGACTAGCTAATTAGGTCTTACTAACGATGCCTATGAAGTGGCCTTCTGCTCCAAATCCAATACAAAATCACCGTGTACCGTTTAGCAGATAAAGGGGGGAAACACTTGATTTTAACAAATTTTTTCACTTTAAAATTCTTTGATTTATTACTTTGAGAAATGGATCCCTAAATCGAAAAATGGTGTTCACAAGCTCATAATATTTTGGAAAGACCTATTCAACGATACCACACACAATGTGTTTGTGTGAAAAAAAAAATATCGACTTCCTCTTTATTTGTATGGCAGCTACGCTAAAAAAATTTTTTTCCATATTTTATTTTACGACTTTTTTGCCATGATTAATGTACATATCCATGCCAAATTACAGCTTTCTAATACTTATAGTATCTGAGTAGGACCGCGGACGGACAGACAGACAGACAGACAAGGCGAAACTATAAGGGTTCCTTGTTTACTACGGAACCCTAAAAATGGACCAATATTTTTGAGTTAAAATTCACTACGGAGTGGCGGCGATTAACCATCTAGTGAAAATCGTAGATCATGGCTTTTTAGGGTTTCGTAGTAAACAAGAAATTCATTCGCCATGTCTGTCTGTCCGTCCGAGAATTTACTCAGAGAATATAATTAATAGAAAGCTTTACACTGGTATGGGTATGTATATTAACCATGCTGAAAAGTAGGCAGTTTCCATACATCAATTAAAAACTTTAATTCATACTATTGGTGAAAATAAAAAGATAGCATAGTATCTAAAAAGAAATGAAATTGATTAAAGTTAGGCATGTTGCTTTTTTTATAGCCTTTTTTAAAGATTATTACAGTTTGTTTTTCTAATTGATTGATTACGTCTGATGAAATACTTTGTGTAGCCAATTTATTAAATCATGTATTTGTGTAGTGACTATTGTGACCTCTTCCCATAATCCTAAAATCCTTTCCAGAATCTGAACTATCCTATCACAATACCAAATTATTTGTAGTCTAATTTTGCTAGCGCATAGAATAGTATAAGGGCGTAAACTGCGACAAGCGGGACCTCGTGACGTTTTCAGTCTATCTCTGTCAAACTGTGCGAAAGAGATAGCATAATACGTCGCGTGATGCCGTGTCTAGCATAATACATTGTGATGCGGTGTCTCTGTCGCACGTAGAGTGTGTGACAGAGATAGACTGAACACGTCGCGTAGTCTCGCTTGACGCAGTTTACGCCCTAAGAGTTGTTTCTCAAAGTACTTTGTCTAAATTGCAGGCAACTGGGTGGATCAGTGGTGTCGTCGCCGGCCGAAGCCACGCACCTCATCATGGAGAAGCTCGTCCGCACCAGCAAGCTCGTCAGCTGCCTCGTCACAGTCAAGCATCTACTGTCCCCGGAGTGGGTGCTCGAGAGCCAGAGACTCAACAAGTTCGCAGACGAAGCCAAGCATGAGCTACGAGATGAAGCCTTCAACAAAATGTTCAAATGCGACATATCAGAAGTACTACTCTGCGGAGAACAACGGAGAAAACTCTTTGAAGGAGTCACGTTCTTCCTCACTCCTTGCGTGAAACCTTCCCGATCAGCTTTAACGGAGATGATCGAACTCTGCGGAGGAAAGGTAGAGAAAAACAGACGCAGTTACGTCTCCATCCACGAAATGCACTCGCAAAAGCCTTTCAGTTACTTAGTGCTCACCGTTCCGAACGATTTACATCTAGTATATTATTTACTCCAATCAGAAAAGACGTTAAATGTTGTGTGCAGTACTGAAGTTGTGTTGTCGGCCATTATGCGGCAAAAGCTGGAAGTCGAAGAGTTCCTTGTGAAAATAGATTAATTTATTTTATTATGAAGTTATGTTTTTGTTGCTCATTCAAATCTCTTAAGTCATGACAGTTATTAAGTCAATTGAATTTAGGTACAGATAATAGTGATATAAAATAATAGTGATGATTAAGAATGACTGAATTTCTCGGCAATTCAAAATTGGCGTACTTTTAGAGAGCGTATAGTATAATTTTCGTGTCAACTAAGCAGTAAAAAGTATAATTTGAGTTCCGTTAAAACCAGCATGGCATTGGTGACAGTCTTATCGAGCGCTGTAGATATCATACTCTAGCTAGGTAATAAAAAACCAGCGGGACGCGATTAGTTCGATATAAATTTTATCTGGGTTTATTCACGGGGCCGTGCTGGCAGGTCAAACTGCAATGAATTTCTAGTAAAATTGTAAAGATTGTTGAAAATGAATTGTAATGTATGTAGTTAAATATTAAAAGTAATTTCAGATATTGGACCAAATGTGGTATGAAAACCGCAACATATGCCTTAATTTTCATAAATATATTTTTATACCATATCATGATCTGTCTTTATCGCATGATAATATTGATGATAGTATTTTAAGTTCTAACTTATTTTCTAAAATATGTTTCTTTTATTTTGGAATATCTTGTTGTTTTCGACTGTTGTCTCATGTTCCTTATATTTTGTGCAAGTTAACGGCATTCGCGCTCTTATGTATTTGTTTAAATTTTAAAAAGGTTATGTATTTAAACATTTTGAGAACTTTTCTTTTTACAAATATTGTAAATAACTAATTTGTAAGTCTGGACCACATATGTCTAAACAGAAAAATATATAAATCGTTTAGTATATTTTGTAGTTTTATTATAACGACAGCAAACAAATTTACTATGCTAGGCAGTGGAAGTTACACAGGATATACAGTGCTTCAACATATAAAATCGAGGTTCGTTACCGAATGCTGCACGCATTTTAAAGAAATGTCTATCACAGAAGAACAGAGGTAGAATTCCGTGCATCGCAATCGATCGCGGCCGCGCACGGCCTACGACGGTCGTCGGTCGCTCGCGACAATAGAGTATGAAAAGTATGGCAGTCAAAGATACCTTTGTTTTGGCTCTTTTATGAGCAGTCGAAAATACCTTATCTCTATATATGTATGGGGGTGCTCATATATTGACATCGCATTTGATGTCTGATTGCTCGTTTTAACATCAAATTAGGTCTACAAACATTTGCCAGCAAAACTATAAACTTAGACCTGTCAATTTGTATTGTTCTTATACAAGGGGTAAATACCTGGCATACAATTTTGTGGGAAATGTATATAGCTGGGTCGTAGTGACGAAGGACTCTTCATACAAACAACGAGCCACTATTAATATTGTATATTTAGTAACAATGTTATATACATAAAACACAAGTAATATTTTCCAGCACAATGCGCTAGATGTTATTTATAATAATTATTTATGTAGTTGTGATTCGCAAGCTTCGTAGGCAGCCGCAGAGAAGATTAAGAAGTCTGTCGTAGAACGTCACTTTGTTTCTTCTTGTCACCGGGCGAAACTTCTTGTAGGTGGCCAGTGATTTCATAGCGAGCGGCTAGGCGCGCAAGAAGGTAAGTGTTTATGTCTGACTGTTGTGTTTATTTGTATGTGTAGTGGGATGTGTGATATACTAAATATATATGTAGGTATAGTAATATAGTAATTATATATAAATATTTTTATGATTATGTGGACACGCCACATCACTCCCCCCCTGAGGCCGTCCTAGGACGGACGATAGTGGGCCGGAGGCTTAACAATTCTTCCGGACCGTGTCCGGTGATAGTCACTTTCAGTGTCTTTCTCATTCTTTTCTTTTTCAGGTATACTGTGCAAAGGATCTGGGCTATTGTTAACAAAGTAAGCTGGTTTTATTCTGTCGATGGATACTGTTTGCTCTTTGCCTTTTATTAATAATTTGTAAACTTTGTCTTTTCTTTCCAGAATCAGGTATGGTCCTGAATATGCTGGCTGGAGAGGAGGTTTCACGCTATCGTCTCTAAGGTAAACGTGTGTTGCACTTTTCAAATCTTTAAAAATGAAGATATTTTTGTTGCAGTGACGTGATGCTGGTACTGGGCGGATATTTTCTATTATCGAGCGAAGTCGCGCGATGAAGTCGGTCACGTCAGTTGTTGTGACCGTGTTAGGGTTGAAGAATTCTCCAGGTAGCCTTAGTGTTTCTCCGTAAAGAAGTTCAGCGGGTGATGCTTGTAGGTCTTCTTTGATAGCGCTCCTTATGCCGAGCAGCACTAAGGGAAGTGATTCTGTCCAGCTAGCAGTATTGTGGCATGTTATTGCTGCTTTTAACTGCCGGTGCATTCGCTCGACCATACCATTACAAGCGGGGTGGTATGCAGTGGTTCTTTTGTGATTGAATCCGGTTATATCTGACAGATATTTGAACAAAGCGGATTCAAACTGCCTTCCGCGGTCTGTTACGATCTCTGTTGGGCATCCAAAGCGGGAAATCCATCCTTGAAGCAGTGCTTTTCCAACAGTTTCTGCTGTAATATCGGCTATGGGGTAGGCTTCAGGCCATCTCGTAAATCTGTCCACAGCTGTCAAGCAGTATCGAAAACCATCTGATATGGGAAGGGGTCCAATGAGATCAATATGAACATTTTGAAATCTGGCTTTAGGAAGATTGAATGTACTTAGAGGTGAAGAAGTATGCCGGGTGACTTTTGATGATTGACACGCGTGACATGCTTTTGACCATTCTCTGCAATCTTTTCTTATTCCAGGCCATACGAAACGCTGGGCGACCAAATTTGCAGAACTTTTAGCGCCAGGATGACTAAACGAGTGAAGGTTCTCGAAAACTTGTCTTCGGAAGTGTTGAGTAACGAAGGGTCTTTCGTTCCCGGTGCTAATGTCACAATAAATGGGCATGTTAGCTCCGTCCAAATTAACTTTCCTGAGTCGAAGCGCTGTAGATGAGTCTTTGAGAAGGTTCTGCAGTTCGGTGTCTGACGACTGAGATTTCGCTAAAGCTGTCAGGTCTATGGGTTGCGTAATTTCCGTTATTCTGGAGAGAGTATCAGCTACCACGTTATCTTTTCCAGATATATGTTGGATATCCGTAGTGAATTGGGCGATATAATCCAAATGCCTAAATTGCCGGGGTGAGCAGTTTTCTTTCTGGGACTTGAATGCGAAACAGATAGGTTTATGATCAGTATAGATCGTGAAATGTCTGGCGTCTAGCATGTGACGAAAATGTTTGATGGCTTCGTAGATGGCTAGTAATTCTCGATCGTATGGAGAGTACTTCTGTTGAGATGGGCTCAATTTACGAGAGAAGAAAGCTAACGGTTGCCAATCGCCGTCTTTTAGTTGCTGTAAAGCTGCTTCAATAGCCGTATCTGAAGCATCTGTTACTAGAGCTAATTTAACGCCTAAGTCTGGGTGGGCCAAGAGGGTTGCCTGGCAAAGACTTGTTTTGCACTCTTCAAATGCCTCCAGGAGCTTTCCAGAGATGGTAACGGGAGATGAGCCTTTGACTGAACCTGCCAACAAGGCGTTTAGAGGGGCTTGTATTTTTGCTGCACCTGGGATGAATCGGCGATAGTAGTTGATCATCCCGAGGAATCTCCGTAGTTCTTTCACGTTCTTCGGGATTGGGAACTCCTTAATAGCCTGAGTCTTTGTGTCAAGGGGCTTAATACCTTTTTCAGAAACATTGTAGCCTAAGAACTTGACTTCAGATTCTCCAAATACACATTTTGAAGTATTAATGACCATTCCAAATTCTTGGAGTTTGGTGAATATCTGCCGTAGGTGTTCCATGTGGCTCTCCTCGTCACGTGAGCAGATTAAAAAATCGTCCAAGTAACAGTAACAAAAATCAAGGCCTGTGGTCATCTCATCGACAAATCTTTGGAATGTTTGACCTGCGTTCCTCAATCCAAAAGTCATGTAATTGAATTCGAACATTCCAAAGGGCGTTGTGATGGCTGTTTTAGGGATATCATCAGGGCAGACTGGTATCTGATTATAGGCTTTCACTAAATCTATTGTGCTGAAGACCTTACAGCCAGAAACATTATGTGTGAAATCCTGCACATGTCGTATAGGGTATCTGTCTGGAATCGTGCGAGCGTTGAGCATCCTGTAGTCACCGCATGGTCGCCACCCGTTGTCTTTCTTTGGAGCTAGGTGCAGCGGCGAAGCCCAGGGGCTCTCTGATGGACGAGCAGTTCCATTCTTCAACATTGCTTCAAATTCAGCTTTCGCTATTTTTAGTTTGTCCGGTGCCAATCTTCTCGGTGTACACGAAATTGGTGGTCCTGGCGTTGTCCGGATGTGATGGACTGTTTGATGCCGTGGTATCCGCTGTGTGCCCGAGGGACGAGTTATTTCCGGGAAATCACTAAGTAGCTTGTGATACTTCGAGTCGCCGTATATAGTTTTCACTGACGAAATGCTAATAGTTGAAGTTGCTAGGGATGCTGCCGTTGACAATGTGGTTTTATTGTCAATTAGCCGACGATTACGACAGTCCACCATTAAATTGTAGAAGGAGAGGAAGTCGACTCCTATAATCGGTTTAGTGACGTCTGCCACTATGAATCGCCACGGAAAATCGCGTCGAAGACCGAGGTTTAAGTCCAGGTGGATGATGCCATAAGTCTGGATAGGCGTCCCGTTTGCAGCAAAAAGTCCATATGAGGTTGGTTCTCGCCATTGATTAACTGCTGTACGAGGGAAGACACAGAGGTCGCTGCCTGTATCAACTAAGAACTGCATTTTGGTCCGTCTGTCCATTACAAACAAGCGACTGTACGACGTGGGGCAGTCATCTGTCGCCATTAACGACCGCCCTTGCAGTTTTCCGACTTCTCATAGTCACACGGCTGCTGACATGACTTAGCGTTCTCACGGTATTTGTGATGGTAGAAACAAATTGGGTACCTTCTATAATTTGACTGCGATCGTAGTCCACGTTGGTTGTTATCAGTCCTGGAAATCGACCTAGACCTGGAAGATGACCTTCTGTCGTTACCGCCTCTAGAGGTAAGTATCTCTATTTTCCGCGTGAGGTCCTCAATTTGCTTGGCCATTTTGGCTATCATGGGATCGACCGATGTACTAGCTGCTGCTACCTGAGGCTTCGGTGGTACCAGTTCGTGAACTTTGTCTGCCAAGTCAGCAATAGATGAAAGGGGTGAGTCAGGTTGACATGCGATAACTGTTTGCAAATTTGCTGGAAGGCGGCTGGTCCAAATGGTTCGCAGGAAATCTTCTGGTACGTTGGGACCTGCTAAGCCTTGAAGATGTCGCAAAAATGTGGAAGGGCGACGGTCTCCCAACTCTTCGTGCATGAGGAGCTGTTTGACCTCCTTTTCTCTGGATGCCGACAATCTTTTTATCAACTCTGATTTCAATTTTTCATACTTCCCTTTTGCAGGTGGCGATATTATTATGTCCTTGACTTCGGCTGCATATCGCTGATCTAGTTGGGCGATGACGTAATAGTACTTGGTCTCGTCGTTCTTTATCCCTGAGAGTATGAAGTTACCTTCTATTTGAGCGAACCAAACGCTGGGCTCTTCCGCCCAAAACGGTGGTAATCGCACGCCTACTCTAAAGATATCGGATGGTGTAAACGATCCTTTTCCTACGTCGATCTCATCGCCGGACGCATCGCTGCCATTTGCGGTTTCCATAGTTTTTCAATAAAATAAATCTGCCTTACTTGCTTATAAACTGGAATCCAGTATATGCCGGGGGTGTGTTCACTCTTGAGGGGTCACCAGTATAGCTGGGTCGTAGTGACGAAGGACTCTTCATACAAACAACGAGCCACTATTAATATTGTATATTTAGTAACAATGTTATATACATAAAACACAAGTAATATTTTCCAGCACAATGCGCTAGATGTTATTTATAATAATTATTTATGTAGTTGTGATTCGCAAGCTTCGTAGGCAGCCGCAGAGAAGATTAAGAAGTCTGTCGTAGAACGTCACTTTGTTTCTTCTTGTCACCGGGCGAAACTTCTTGTAGGTGGCCAGTGATTTCATAGCGAGCGGCTAGGCGCGCAAGAAGGTAAGTGTTTATGTCTGACTGTTGTGTTTATTTGTATGTGTAGTGGGATGTGTGATATACTAAATATATATGTAGGTATAGTAATATAGTAATTATATATAAATATTTTTATGATTATGTGGACACGCCACATGTATAACAAGTTGATGGGGGATCGAAGAACTAGTCGATACGAATATCTTTAGTTCCGAGACCAACCCCGAAATCAGTTTTGGCTCTTTTATGAGCAGTCAAAGATACCTACTCTCTATATGTGTATGAGGGTGCTTATATATTGAAATCGCAAATCATGTCTGATTGCTCATTTTTATATCATATTAGGTTTACAAACATTTGCCACCAAAAAATATAAACTTAGACTTGTCAATTTGTATGTTCCCATACAACGGGTAGATACGGGTAAATAAACTAAATAAACACTAAAACGTATGCCGGGGCATACGTTTTAGTGGGAAATGTTATAACTAATTGATGGGGGATCGAAAAACTCGTTGATACGAATATCTTTTGTTCCGAGACCAACCCCGAAATCAATAGGTTTGGCTCTTAGATGAGCAGTTAAAAAATCTACTCTCTCTATATACGTATGAGTGTTTATATATTGACATCGCATTTTATATCTTGTTACTCATTTAACCACTTATAAGTATGTCTTTGCGCACCTCCCAGCAAAAAAATGATAATTAATCAAAGAAGCCTACTTTTGATTAGTATGGTGGTTTCTGGATGGTGTGCGAAGTAATTACTCATAAAATGTAATCTACGCACCAAATGGGTAGATACGGGTATTTACCCAATACATACATACACAATATCACGCCTGTTTCCCACAGGGGTAGGCAGAGACTATGGACCTCCACTTGTATTTACCCAATCTACTGGGTATATTCCCAAATGGGTAGATTGGGTATCTACCCACCGCCCATCTCTAGTTGAGAAGTATCAACTTTATGCTTGCTCTAATTAGGTAATATAATATATCCTACTAAAGTTGTTTACTCATTTAAATCTGTATCTTCCTTCACACCCTTCCCACCTATAAATAGGTACATACATATGCAGGATTACAGGTACAACAATGGATATAGGTTTTGATCCAGTCTCTGCGATATATTTTGTAACTGGCGATCGATGAATCGATGGAAATTATCTATGGTCATGTTCATGTTATGTATAAATATTTTCATATCGATTTAGTGAACAACGGTACATCACTATTGTCACTGACAATTTCTATGATAGGTAGTAGTCTGTGGTCAATCAGTTTGTCAAAATATGTCTGTCATTGCATGTCATTGTCAACTTGTTGTCAGATGTCTTGTCAACGCCCCCATTTGATAAAATTTGATTGTGTCGTGTCGTATCAAACCAAGAGTAAGAAGTAAATTTTATTAAAATTCTACATACTGTTTTAATATTCCATTGTTTTGTGACATTATTCAGCGCTATTTCAAATTTTTAAATCTATATAAATTAGGCTTTATAACCATATACACGTCTATGTATTTTCTGTTGTCGGTTTGATTATTTGTATCTGTCAAACTTACGTCCTACCTATCGATTTTGTAGGAAGAGCTCCAATAAATTCAAGATTCCATAGGGCCTGCAGATAAATTGAAAGCGGTATACAGGCAGCAAAATGACAGACTCAAAATATTTTACGACGACGAAGAAGGGAGAGATTTTTGAGTTAAAGTCTGAACTGAACAGCGACAAGAAAGAGAAGAAAAAGGAGGCGGTTAAAAAAGTATGTATTCTGTGCTGACTCATAAATTTATATGCTTTTATGGTGAAATTTTTATTGTGTGCAACTACAATTCCATTCTTCCATTTTTTGTCGAAAAACTAATCATGCAACTATTGCATGATTACCCATCATGCAATAAGTCTTTATAGAATACTAGCTGTGCCCGCGGGCTCCGCTCCCCGTGGGAATTTCGGTACAAAAACTATCCTCGCCTTCCCTCAAACAATATTCATACCAAAATTCATATAAATTATTCAGTGAGGTAACAAAACAGATAGACAGACATACTTTCGCATTTGAGTTTTAATACTCGCTGATGCCCGTGGCGTTTATTGACGTGTAAAAGTGTCTGTAATATATGTTTAATTTTTTAAACATTACCCACATGACTAATTTTTGTCAATCTCATGGGAAACTCATATCGGAATAAAAAGTATCCTATGTCCTTCTCTCGTCTTAAACTATATCCATACCAAATGTAATCTAAATTGGTTCAGTGGTTGAAGCGTGATGAGTCTGTTACAGAGGTAACAGACACAGGGGTACTTTTGCATTTATGCAATGTGGAAGAGTCATACACATAAAAAATCAAACCATGGGCTATACTAGATCACTATAATATAATGATAATAAAGTAATAGACGAAAATAAAAATAAAAAACAACATTCCCATACAAATTGCCCAGGCGGTTGCACACTTACTTATGGAAATGTCATTTTTTTTCTCAGTTTTTAACTGTTATTTTATTATCATTATATCATAGTGATCTAGTATAGCCTGTGGTTCGATTAATTATGGGTATGTCTCTTTCACATTGTAAATTAGTGTCGATAGGGAAGTATGGATATGTATATGAGTAGGATGGGAGAACATTTTGTGGTATATGTACCTCTGATGTACTAAAGTTGAGACTTATCATCTAACTATTTTTAAACTTGTCTACTTGCTCATGTTATGTCCTTTTTTTAGGTAATAGCATCAATGACAGTCGGCAAAGATGTGTCTGCATTATTCCCCGATGTAGTGAACTGCATGCAAACAGACAACCTGGAGCTCAAGAAGCTTGTCTACTTGTACCTCATGAACTATGCCAAATCACAGCCCGATATGGCTATTATGGCTGTCAACACGTTTGTCAAGGTATGAATTTGCTTTCATTTGATTGTACCTATGTGATTTTTGTGGGGCTATTTGGTATGCTTCTACTGAGTCGAATTGAATTTACAATGTGTGTATGAGTACATATATATCAAAACATACAAAAATTACAAGATATTGTAATTTTTGTATGTTTTGTAGCCATTTTCAATTTAAAATTTTACATTTTTACATGTTTTCAAAGTTGGTCAATATATAAGCTGAACAACCAAAAAACGCTAGATAGCTTATAATACCTTGGGCTCTGTAGTAATGCAGCTAAAGATTAAAGAAGTAACAAGCTAAGATGAGAGTGATCAAGATTGAGTAGAAGTTTGGAAGTATCTGTTTTTGGCCTTGTTCTCATTGTCCCTTTGCGCTCTTTTCTATATTGTGACAGAGATGGAAAATGGCTATTTGACATAGTCCAATGAAATCGTGGAATTATAGGCCTCAATTTTTACTGAAATTGGCAACAAAATTGCTCACAAATCTTTATATAATTTAATTAAACATTTGATTATCAACTTAGTGTACTAAATAGCCTAGCACAATTTTATATTAATAAATTTTCAAATGAATCAATTTTGTAATTATTGAAATGGTTTTGCATGGTTTTTTAAAAGTTAAAATTGGGAGGTTTTTTAGTATGTATAGTAAAAATTATTTAAAATAAGCATGGGAGTTTCACTACTAGTTACAATTCTGCTTTTAAATTAAAATGTTGAGGTTTAAAATCAATAACTACTAGTAGTGTAGTTATTTGTGTGTGTGACTTGTGTTTTTTATCGTTTTAATGTCTTCTGTACCATATTATGTGGAAGGATCTACCAACATACCAGCTTGTTAAGGTAAACTTACGATCCAGACCCAATCATAACATCCATCTGTAGATTTACACATTTGTACTACAAACCCTTCAAAATAAACTCTTTATTCTTTGGTCTATGGAACTTCAATCACTCCCCATTTTTTTATAACAAGTAATATTGCATGTTTACCTCAATTGCATGAAAATACATCGTGAAAAGAAAAATATAGATATATACCTGGCCTGGCACAGTAACAGATGTGTAAATCTACATAAAATATTAAGGTGACATTGAAATTTATTTGAACGTAATATAATATTGTATGAGTTCCATGCCTCATTCAGTTAGAAGCACATCGGCTACTATATAATTTATATATCCCATATTATCATGCAAATAGAACCTCTCTAGTCAAATAATCCTTAGTCCAGAATAATTTGTTTTTGAGTATGTGTGATCAAATAATTATAGGAATCCTGTTTTTTTAACTTTTATGTGTACCCTATTTCTTAGATGTGAAAAGAATAGCGAGATTCTAGTAAAACTTATCAGCAATATGGGGGACGGTAACCTGCGTAAAAGTCGCCAACATTGGTGTCAGATTTTTCAGGCTGCCTTAAGGCATCTGGCACAGCTTGAAGACTGCCATACAATGATGACAACCAACAGCTTATATGTACCTTCCGAAGCATGGAGGAGCTTTAGAATTTTTTTATGCCACTTGTGGTCACCACTGATATCGCCCTACTTGCACAAGCGCTAGTAATGCGCACTCCTGCCAGGCCATCGAGCTCCTCAAACTGGTTTGTCTCATGAAATAGGTGTCTGTGCATTACACAAAAAAGTAAAAAAAAAAATCAACATAGGTATCTAAAGGAATCCACAATTTCATTTCACTACAGTTCTAAAACTGTTTGATAGAAGATAAAAAAAAACCCCAACCATATTGCTGACAAGAAACAGCTTATAGCAAATTGCTTCAGTATAATTGATGTGTTGCTTCTTTCTTTTTCTACAATACCGAATGCAAACGCCATATCACCTGCAGGACTGCGAGGATTCGAACCCGTTGATCCGAGCGCTGGCAGTGCGCACCATGGGCTGCATCCGCGTGGATAAGATCACCGAGTACCTGTGTGAGCCGCTGAGGAAGTGCCTCAAGGACGAGGACCCTTATGTGAGGAAGACCGCGGCTGTGTGTGTCGCCAAGTTGTATGATATCTCGTCCAGCATGGTTGAAGATCAGGTACAATACGCTATTTTCTAACAAGTCAAATCAGATTTTCTAAATGTCAAAACAAACAGTTTCTATGGGATTTTGTATGAAATACAGGCAGATGACGTCATAGATTTTTGGAGTCAAATAGCGGTCTAAGTGATATGATCATGACAAGCGACATTATTTTGTGACATTTATTTTGTTTTCATTACAAAATAATATATTCTTGGCTTATGAAAATACCCAATTTAAAGAGGAAGTTTTTAAATTAATATGAATTTAAATATAAGTACAATTTCAGGGCTTCTTAGACCAATTGAAAGATCTACTGAGTGACTCAAACCCCATGGTGGTAGCAAACGCAGTAGCGGCTCTCTCGGAAATCAACGAAGCTAGCGTGTCGGGACATCCTCTTGTGGGTAAGTGCCGCTTCGAGATTTATATGCAAGATTAAGGTAACTGTACACATAGATAGAATAGAAAGGACATGTGCTTATTGAAATAACAGCTTTTAAATTAATGTGTTGTTAAAAAATGGCAGAATTATTTGGCTTTTACTAGGTATATCTTACGTATATCTTGTATTATATAATGAAGTACCTAGGTACCTAAACATTCCAAGGTACAAAAATCCAAAATACCTTCAAATCTTGGATTTTTGTATAGACTGCCAAGTGCTCCGCTTTATTATCAATTTTTACGATAAAAGTGTCGTTATTATTAAACGGGTTTTAGCAGCACAATGTGAAATTGCTGCTCCGTGCTGACAGATATAGCTCAACCCAAAGGGTGTCCACTAAGACAGTGACGAGATAGCGGAATCAGTCGCGGGTCACCTGTCTCTGTTGCACGTAGAATTTGTGACAGAGAGACTGAAACCCGCCGCGTGCGCCCGCGTCACTTAGCGGACGCCCCAATACTGTACTGTACGGTATAATTTTTTTAAAATTATATTTTCGTAATTTTTACATCAGAGATGAACGCGTCGACAATCAACAAGCTACTGACGGCTCTGAACGAGTGCACGGAGTGGGGTCAGGTGTTCATCCTGGACGCGTTGTCAAACTACTCCCCGCGGGACGCTCGCGAGGCGCACTCCATCTGCGAGCGAATCACGCCGCGGCTCGCGCATGCTAATGCTGCTGTTGTATTGTCCGCTGTCAAGGTGAGTGAATTGATATAGTTTTCGGATTGTTGCCATATTTGATTTTAATACTTTTAGATGCTCATCCGTTACCTTGTCTGACGTTTGGGGCAACGATTGCTAATAAAGGTTTAAACGAAAAACGGTTTTTTCGTCTTACACGAAATTTAAACCCGATGAGGTTAACCACATACGTCACAACTAGATTGACCTTGTAACCGTGTAAATCATCCATCATACTAGCACAAGTCAATCCAGACTGATAGATTGAACTGATGTCAAACTGATGTAACCTTGCTAATAAAACTTTTGTTTTAATTTCTTGTAACATATATTTTTCTGTGAACTTGTTTGTGGTCCAATTTAATAAAAAACTTGTTTTTAACGAGCTCTACGTTTGGACAGGTGCTGATGAAGCTGATGGAGATGGTGTCGTCGGACACGGAGCTGGTGAGCACGCTGTCGCGCAAGCTGGCGCCGCCGCTCGTGACGCTGCTCAGCGCCGAGCCCGAGGTGCAGTACGTGGCGCTGCGCAACATCAACCTCGTCGTGCAGAAGCGGCCCGACATCCTCAAGCACGAGATGAAGGTGAGCTCTCGGTCTGACTAACACAAGCGTTTTTCGCGCGTCAGCATTTGCGCGGCGTCGACGCGACGTCGATGCTACGGCGACGCGACGCCAGCGCTAGCCGGCTGCTGAATGCCAAGCTTTGCAGCCCTGGCGTCGCGTTACTGTAGCGCCTGTCACATACAATCAGTAAGAAAATGGATTCCGACGAAGAAACACTGCTGCTGGCATTACTAGACTAATAAACCGAAAATTACGTAAACGAAAAAGGAAACATCATCGTCAATATTGAACAGAGCCTCTGTGAAGTTTTTGTGTACAGGAAAACGATTATTGCGTTTTAGATAATAAATAATAATAAACACTCAGCATCGAGGCGAGTGGATTGTGTTGCGAATAGTACTTAAATTGTTCGCAAAAAACGCTGCGAAGCCTGGCATTCGGCAACCGGCCAGCTCTGGCGTCGCGTCACCGCGCAAACGCTGACACGACGATAATGCTCGAAAGATGTTCGAAAAGTGTGGGGGGTCTCTAAATCCTCATTATCGTCACGTTTGTTTAGTCTCCACTGCAGGACTACATTTAAAAACATTCGACAGCTGTGTCGAGGTTTCTCGCATTTTACGAATTGCCTACAAACAAACTTGATTTTCACAGGTGTTCTTCGTAAAGTACAACGATCCCATCTACGTGAAGTTGGAGAAACTGGACATCATGATCCGGCTCGCGTCGCAAGCCAACATCGCGCAAGTGCTGGGCGAGCTGAAGGAGTACGCCACCGAGGTGGACGTGGACTTCGTGAGGAAGGCCGTGCGCGCCATCGGACGCTGCGCCATCAAGGTGAGGAACGTTATAGTGCTTCTACTGTCTTTATAGTCACAGGTGTTCTTCGTAAAGTACAACGATCCTATCTACGTAAATAAATAAATAGCAAATTTCAAGTTCGGGCTACGATACAACTTTATTTGTATAATGTTCTCTGAAACTTTTCTAAAAAAGGTGACGTCACAAGCCCAACACCGGAATTTATAAAAAAAATCGTATTGTAAATATTCCTCTATCCATAAACGTAATCCAAATATGCGTATGACTTATGATAAAAAAGTTGTGAAACTGATTTTCGATCGAGATCACGTAGTTACGCCCGTCCAAAACTGCCGGGTGACCCCGCGTGACCTCTACTACACTATTACTACAAATTGAAATTTTTGTCTTATCATTTTTAGGGTTCCGTAGCCAAATGGCAAAAACGGAACCCTTATAGATTCGTCATGTCTGTCTGTCTGTCCGTCCGTATGTCACAGCCACTTTTTTCCGAAACTATAAGACCTATACTGTTGAAACTTGGTAAGTAGATGTATTATGTGAACCGCATTAAGGTTTTGACACAAAAATAGAAAAAAAAACAGTAAATTTTGGGGGTTCCCCATACTTAGAACTGAAACTCAAAAATTTATTTTTCATCAAACCCATACGTGTGGGGTATCTATGAATAGGTCTTCAAAAATGATATTGATGTTTCTAATAGCATTTTTTTCTAAACCGAATACTTTGCGCGAGAGACACTTCCAAAGTGGAAAAAAGTGTGTCCCCCCCCCCCCCCCCGTAACTTCTAAAATAAGAGAATGATAAAACTAAATAAAATATATGTTGTTCATTACCATGAAAACTACCAGCGAAAATTGGTTTGAACGAGATCTATTAAGTTGTTTTTTTTTAATACGTCATAAATCGTAAACGGCAATTTACCTTTCATTCAATCAACTCAAATATAAAAATTAAAAAAACATACTACAAGACTTTTATATTGTTATTTGCTACTACGGAACCCTTCATGGGCGAGTCCGACTCGCACTTGGCCGCTTATTTCTATACTCCATTTGGTTAGGTATTTAAAAAAATGCAAACAATCTTGACATTCTGTGTATATGTAAATGTATTATTATTTTGAATTGCTAATTAGGTCTCAACAACGATCGTTATGATGTGGCCTTCGGCTCCAAAACCAATGAAGAATCACCGTGTATTTGTCTAACCAGTCTAACCTAGTTTGACCATCCCGTCAGGTGGAACCATCAGCGGAGCGCTGCGTGTCGACGCTCCTGGAGCTGATCCAGACGAAGGTGAACTACGTGGTGCAGGAGGCGATCGTGGTCATCAAGGACATCTTCCGCAAGTACCCCAACAAGTACGAGAGCATCATCAGCACGCTCTGCGAGAACCTCGACACCCTCGACGAGCCGGAGGCCAGAGCTTCCATGGTAATTTTATTTTACACTGATTCTTAAAATATATATCTTATATATGTATGTATATGAAAGTTTTTGTTTTGCTGTATGGTTTCCGGCAGAGTAGAATTCTAAGTCCTCTTGTGGATGTCCTAGGTCCCCGATTCCGTTCTGTATGTAAAATTTATATTAATTCAGTGGTTTTCTACAAAAAGCTCTGCCAATCAATTTATTATATCTTTGTACTAATATTTTTATGCGTGTTTTTAACTCCCATGCTGGTCTGGGAGAAATAAAAAAACTTACAATGTACCAGCTGCTTCTCTTCCCGCGCAGATCGTAAAAGCCGATCGAGGGAATGGGCAAAAATGCGAATCATGTTAACAGGCGATGCGGCTATCAACCCATCACTGTATTGATTGCTTTTCCATCTTCTCGCCCACCATAACGCTTCAAGTGGCTTTTGGGTCTTGCGGCCCTGGGCTCTGCATAGAACCGCAAGACCCAAAATGCTCTGTCTGCCCCATTAGGGATAAAGACGTGATAGTATGTATGTATGTATGTTTTAACCCCCGCCAAAAAGAGGGGTGTTACAAGTTTGACGCCAATGTCTGTCTGTCTGTGGCATCGTAGCTCCAGAACGGATTGACTGATGTCGATGCCGTTCTTAGGGTTCCGTAGTAAACAAGGAACCCTTATAGTTTCGCCATGTCTGTCTGTCTGTCTGTCTGTTCGCGGTCCTACTCAGAAACTACAAGTACTAGAAAGCTGTAATTTGGCATGGATATGTATATTAATCATGGCGAAAAAGTCGTAAAATAAAATCTGGAAAATAATTTTTTTTTAGGTTAGCTGCCATACAAGTAAAGAGGTAGTCAATATTTTTTTTCTTGACAAACGCATTGTGTGGGGTGTCGTTGAATAGGTCTTTCAAAAACATTGTGAGCTTGTAAACACCATTTTTGGATTTAGGGATCCGTTTCTGAAATATTTGGGTTTAAAGTGAAAATTTTTGTTGGAGGCAAGTGTCGTCGTCGTCGTCGTTCGCCCCCCCCCCCCCTATCTGCTAAACGGTTATATATGGCCACGTGAAAAAATTCACAGCTATAGTATATATAATGTAGTTTAAAGGAAAACTATCAGAGCTAAGTACGGTATACAAAATAAAAAGTTATAGGCGATCAACTTATAAAATGTACTCGGAAAAAGAAATTTCATACAAATTCAATAGATAATTAGTTTTTAAACGTTTTTAGTGGCATAAACTCAAAGTTGGCATTCGGAACTACGGAACCCTACACTGCGGTTTTTAAACGTTTTTAGTGGCATAAACTCAAAGTTGGCATTCGGAACTACGGAACCCTACACTGCGCGTGGCCCGACACGCACTTGGCCAATTATTTTTGTGTGAAATCAAGTTTCCTTACGGCGGTACGGTGGTTCTTAAATATTTTTGATGAAATTCAGTTCAGCCGTTCAAAAGTTAATGAGGGTGAACACTTAAAAGTCGGGGGTCTTTTAATTTGCCATGCAATATCCTTATTTTATTAAAATATACTACTTATATAAAAGACGCCTACTCGAAGGACCAGCACTCGACAGGACAAAACAGGGATAAATGGAGAGCCGAGGCCTTCGCCCAACAATGGGATCTAGCGGTTTCTTAATAAAATAATAATTGAAATATACATTTTCAGGTGTGGATAGTGGGCGAATACGCCGAGCGTATCGACAATGCTGACGAGCTCTTGGATTCCTTCCTCGAAGGGTTCCATGATGAAAACGCTCAGGTAAAGACCAACCAACAGTCTTCCAACTTCCCGTCGCCTTTTTTTTGCAGTTTTAGCAGTTTGCCAAACCTGTTTTAGTTTAAAAATATGTTTTGTCCCTTTCCCTCATTTCAAAATTTAACTATAAAATAAATTAACCCGCCTGTTTATAAAAATTTGTAACCGCTTGCCAAACCTATTTTAATTAAAACACGCTTTTCTTCATAATTCATTAACCTTCATATTCATAAAAAATTACAACCGCTTGTCAAACCTATTTAAGTTAAAACATGTTTTGTCCCCAATGACCTTCCATACACATTGTCTCTTACATTTCAATATTTGACAATAAAAGAACGAGACAAAACATATTTTAAGGGTTAGCAAACGTTTGTAAATTTTTATGAATATGAATAAGCAGTGACTAAGAGCATTTTTAAGTTTTTGTACTATGTTATACAAGTAAGATATAGAAACGCTTGATGGTATTAATTGACTTGTCAACTAAAGAATATAAAAGTGTTGTAGGTGCCTTTAATCGAAAATGATAAAACCCCCATAAAATAAATGATAATTCTGTTATTATATAATTATCTACGACCAAATAGCAGATGTACTGAGGAAAGGTGATGGAAGGAGTACCCATAACCGGAGAGCATGCATGAAAAGAGTTATGAGTGTTGACGAAGCAAAAGAGGTTTGCAAGGATCGTAGGTGGAAATCCATAATGTAGGCTCTGCCTACAGTAAGAAGTACGTACATGAACTCCTTGTTTTCAAGAAAAACTATTACAAGAGATTCCTTGTTCTTTTGTTTCTGTGTTGCTTTTGCGAATTAATAAATTAGGATCAAACAACTTATGTTTTATTTCATGAATATATATTAGCATTTATATTACTACCCCCATGGGAAACAGGCGTAAAAATATGTATCAAAATAATAATTTCAGCCGCATAACTAAAAAAAAATATGTATGTATGTATGTACGTAATGATGTAATTATAGGTGCAACTGCAACTGCTGACGGCGGTGGTGAAGCTGTTCCTGAAGCGGCCGGCCGACACGCAGGAGCTGGTGCAGCACGTGCTGAGCCTGGCCACGCAGGACTCCGACAACCCCGACCTCAGGTACAAGGGGAAATCTAGCTTGCTCAGTAATTCATGACTTTTGCCACAGAATAACTACTAGTACTAACGTACACAAGCGATATGGTTTAATTTAGCTCGCGTCAGAACTCGACACCTCTTCGTTTAGATACCTAGAAGTGCATTGCAAGCAAATTTCATTCTTATAACTCTAGACATACGATTCACGTCAGTCAATTTGCCACTTCGGTGTGGTCGCCGCGCGCATAGTATATGTAGGTATATTTTCAATACCTAAACGGGGAGTGACACAGGCCTGCTTTTACAGATAGTAATACAGGGAGCAATACGCTATTTTCCAACAAGTCAAATCAGATACTTTTTTCCAAACGTCAAAACAAACAAATTCTATGGGATTTTGTATGAAATACAGGCAGAATACGTCATAGTTTTTTGGAGTCAAATAGCGCTCTTATTATTAGTTTTTCTGCAAAAACAAATTTAAAATCACGTTAAAATGGATATGTTCAAAGACATGTGACATTATTTTGCTACGTTTTATTTTTTATGAGTACTAAATAATTTATTTTTGGCTTAGGAAAATGCCCAATTGAAATCATTAGCATTGATTTGACTTATTAAGACTTGGTGAGGCCCTATTCTACTCTGCCGGATAACACACGGCTCTAAAGTCGTCCGGCGACTTAGGAATTACAAGCTAAACAGAGCTTATAAACATCAGTGAGACCTCTCCAAGCCGTCAGTCCTCTGGCTGCTCAGGCCAAGTACGGCTCTGGTAGTACAGAGAAGGTTGTGCTCCTGCAGTGGAGACAAAAATACCTCACGATAAATAAAAATCACTGAAGTATCAAAACACTTCTAGTCGCGCGCGCGTAGTGTAGTTACGAGCGGCGAGGGCAGAGACCCCGCCGCACACAGCCACATCCAGCTATACTCTAAACTGGAATCAGATTTTAGATCCAAGATAGCTTACATATTTCTTGATGTTTCCTTGAATGACTGCAGTTTTTACCTATTTTCTCAAATTCAAATTATTTATTGCATTTCATAATGTACGTATCAGTTCTAAGTACTAAAAGTCACCGTCTTAAATAACCCTGTCGGGTATCAAAACCAAAAAGTGGTGGTCTCAACTGGAAACATACCTTATTCAACCTCACAGCTTCACGAAAAAGTTTTTAATTCCATGTCTTTTGAATAATTTATGGTCAATTTTTTTTGCACCCTAGGGACCGCGGCTTCATCTACTGGCGCCTGCTGTCCACGGACCCGGCGGCGGCCAAGGAGGTGGTGTTGGCAGACAAGCCGCTCATCTCGGAGGAGACCGACCTGCTGGAGCCCACCCTGCTGGACGAGCTCATCTGCCACATCAGCTCGCTCGCCTCCGTGTACCACAAGCCACCTACAGCTTTCGTCGAAGGTATGCTTTTAGAACGTGATATGCTTAAAGATATTCACAAAATAAGTTTTTTGAAAAAAATTAAATTTTTGTACAACCTTTTTTGTGTGAGCTAAAGTACTAACTAAGACAAATTAAGTAAGCCCAAACTCGACGGACGAATTTGTCCGTAACACAATGCAACTGCAAAAAGCTGCAGCGTCACTATTCACACGTAACCACTGCCTGACCACATTTTGCGGCTGCGATGTGGTGTGGTTGTTGTAAGTGTATGTCGACCCCTATTTTATTCCATCATACCATAGTGATCTCAAGTCGCTGTGTATAAGACTGATTTCAGCGTTGCACGATACGGGCCGCACAGTACAGCCCGTGGTTTAATTTATTATACGGGTATGTCCCTTCCATGCTGGTCTGGGAGAAACGAAAAAACTTAGAATGTACCAGCTGCTTCTCTTCCCACGCAGATCGTAAAAGCCGATCGAGGGAATGGGCAAAAATGCGAATCATTTTAACAGGCGATGCGGCTAGCAACCCGTCACTGTATTGATTGCTTATCCATCTTCTCGCCCACCATGACGCTAAAAGTGGCTTTTGAGTCTTGCGGCCCTAGGCTCTGCATAGAGCCGCAAGACCCAAAATGCTCTGTCTGCCCCATTAGGGATAAAGACGTGATAGTATGTATGTATGTATGTCCCTTCCACGTTGTATATTACATGAGTGCCGGTGCGCAGGTCGCGGCGCAGGAGTCCGCAAGTCGCTGCCGGCGCGCGGCGCGGCGGCGGCCGAGGAGCCGCACGCGCAGCCCACCGTCATTCCCAACCAGGTGCGGCATCCTTCTTTTATACATAACATTTTCTATAGGTAATAATATTCGGTTATAAAAAATAACTACTAAAATAATAAGACATCATCTAAATGATAACAAAAAGTACGCCAGATTTTAAAAGGTTATAATTTAACTTAACTTTAACCCGCGAATTTGTCCGCGTAGAAGTCGAAAACGATCTTATAGGACCCATGTATTATATTAGGTCACCCCATTTCATCTATCTTGGTGAGAATTTTGAAAAATCCTGAAACACGCTACATCATTGATCTTCGTTCTTCTACAAATCTCCTTATTTTTGATTCGATCGCGTAGAGAAGCACCGGAAATAGTCTATAGTGCACTTACATGTTTATTTTCATTCGCAGGAGTCTCTGATCGGCGACCTGCTGTCGATGGACATCGGAGCCCCGCCCGCGCCCGCGCCGGCCTCCAACATCGACTTGTTGGCTGGAGGACTCGACGTTTTGGTAAGAATTTGTAGATAATAAAAACAAAAAAAAAATGTAATTGTTTTGAATTTTGCGGCTATGTGTGTAACATCCGTTTTATATTAGCTTTTTTAGGGTGCCGTACCCAAAGGGGGTCCCGTACCCTATTACTAAGACTTCGCTGTCTGTCCGTCACCTGGCTGTATGTCAAGAACCGCGATAGCTAGACAGTTAAAATTTTTACAAGTTATATATTTTTGTTACCGCTTTAACAATAAATACTAAAAACAAAATAAAATAAATATTTAAGGGGGCTTCTAAGTAGAAACTTAAAAAATATTCATAAAATACTCAGTTGTATTTTTATTTTAATAATAAATAAAACGAAAAAAATTTTAAGGGAGGCTCCCATTCATGCGCGGGTTTCGACTCGCACTTGGCCGGTTATTTATGGTTCCGAGCCCAAAGGGTGTACACTTAACAAGACGGGATCAAGGGATCAACAGACTTCGATGATTTCAAAGTACAGTGAAAAAATTTAAGAATATATAATAAATTTTCAAATTAAATTTAAAGTGTTTAGCTTTTATCTGTTTTTAAATACAACATAGTAGTTGCCATGTTATCACGGATACGTCTGTGTAAACTAAAAGTGCCCATTTTCAAAACGTATGTTTTGAGTTGATTTGTCGCGAAATGGTCCCCATAATAAGCACTGGAAGCAGGACGCTTCCGATCAATCATTTTGGAAATCCTTGGGGGAGGCCTATGTTCAGCAGTGGACGCCCTGTGACTGATATGATGATGATTCCCATACCATGCCTATTCATCGCAAACATAATTTGTTTCTCTTCCTTGTCACTAGATGTCACTTTAAGGTAATAATCAAAACATTAAAATCTATTATTTAAATAAAGAAGTACTCTAATTAATTAAATATAACTTTTTTGCCTACTTATGGGCCCTTCAATAGTTTGTACAGCGTACGTCAGTTTCCTGGGTCAAAAATAAATTATTTAATACTGAATAAAATGTTACAAAATAATGTCACTTGTCATGATTATATCTATTTTTAATGTGATTTTAGATTTATTATTGCAGAAAAACGATGATATTAAGAGCGTTATTTGATCCCAAGAAACTATGACGTCATCTGCCTGTATTTCATACAAATCCCATAGAAAATTATTGTTTTGACGTTTAGAAAAAAGTATTTGATTTGACTTGATGGCAAAAAGCGGATCATATTATCTTTGACCACCCGTCGGCAGCTGGGCGGCGGCGCGGCGCCGGAGCCGGGCAGCGCGGGGCTGCTGGGCGACATCTTCGGCGCGCCCGCCGCGCACCACGGGTACGCGCCGCCCAGGCAGTGCTGGCTGCCCGCCGACAAGGGGAAAGGTAAGCCTGCGCCGGATATCTGAGCGTAATTTTGTGAGTTGTGCCTTTTTGTATGAAACCGATGCATGCAAATGCAGCAGAAATTTCGCAACTTATTTTCTGCGATTCACAACTCATAAAGGCCTCAGGCCTTAACCTTTTCTTTACCGCCAATACCAGACACAATAGTAAGACAATGGACGTGGACATTTATTAATTTCGTCTGGGTTTTGACCGGTTAAGTCCGCGATTTACATGTATTGTAGTCAAGTTAAATAAATAAATAATTTCTGAGGGGATTTCCTTCACTGTTTGACATTGTACATTAAAAGATGTTTGAAGAATTTTCTTTTTCATTCTAACACTCAGAGTTCGTATACTTTGCACTGTGGAAGTCTATATCCATAAACCAATCATCTGCAGGTTTGGAGATCTGGGGCACATTCAGTCGTCAGAATGGCCAGCCGCGCATGGAGATGACGTTCACCAACAAAGCCATGCAAGCGATGAGCGGGTTCGCCATACAGCTGAACAAGAACAGGTACGTAATATTTAATCTCTCTTCTTTCTCCTCTAGGTTTCTCATGAGCAAAATAATAGCAGTTCTACCCGTAAGATTACAAATTCATTTAGATTTTAGTCGAAATTAAAAGTCATTTGTATTCTCGTCTCTTACCCAATTTTTTAAAAGTATAACGCTATTCATTTATGATGTAACTTTTTTCTGTCTATTTAAAAAAGCCTGCATTCTTTACATTTCAATCTTACAACTGATAGATAGTTAGGTACTCTATTTATACATTTAAATTCACATATACGTGCTTACTATACGTCCGATTTAGAAAAGAAGAACACAACATTCTAGCATGTTGTACAAAAGCACAATAAGTCTTATCGTCGGCAAATATTCCGAATCAGAACATTCCAAGTCTAAAGTCATATTCAGACAACGCAAGTTTATTTTTATTTAATTGAAGCGTGAAATGAATTTTATGTCTAACGTATTGTTTAGACTATGCAAGTCATATATTGCGCACCCGCCAAGTAACTTGCCTGTAACATACAATCAAGAAACTTGTGGCCTTAAATCAAGTCCGTGTTTCAGTTTCGGCGTGTACCCAGTGGGCGGCCTGTCGGTGGGCGCGCTGGGCGCCGGCGCGTCGGCGGAGGCGCCGCTGGCGCTGGCCACCAGCGGGCCCGTGCAGCGCATGGAGCCGCTCAACAACCTGCAGGCACGTTCATGGCTCAATACGCTAGTAGTTTTTAGTTTTTGCACTAAAATAATATTTTATGTTGGGCAATTTTAATATGGGTACCACAAGTGGCATATAAAATCCTCGAGATCAGCCGCACTTTCGACGGTCTCAGCGGCTACCATCATTGTATGGCAGTCGTCAAGCTATGTCAGATGCCTTTCGGCAGCTTGAAACATCTGTTACCAGTGTTGGCCACTTATATGAAAAACAAACATTAGCAAGAAGCTAACTGCGTTTCTTGAATGGATAGCAATTAGAGTCAATTCATACTAGCGCAGAGTGGGAGCGCATCAAAGAGTCAAATTCTTTACAATTCAAACGAAGTCGCACGAATGCGCGCGTATTCACATGAATTCGCGCGCATTCCTACACTTTTATATGCCGACTGGCGCGGGACAACGCCTTGGTTCGTGTAGTACGCGCACCAATCAGCGTTGGTCGCGAATACGCGGGTCTCATTTTTATGTTAGAAGAAATATGTGCTTTACCTTGTGGAGATAAGGTTAAAGTACCTGGGCGACCGAGCTTTGCTCGGTTACATCTCAAACATTAACAAAATTTTTTAAAACTTGTTTTAAAACAATGCAAAATAAAAAAATATATAAACTTAAACATAAAAAAAAAACAAAAGTAAGTCACCGAGTGGGATTCGAACCTGTAACTCTACTCTCTGTTCTAGCGGTCGCTATCCTTAACCACTGAGCTACATCAAGGCGGTCGCGGCGCGACGAAATTAGCAACCATATTCTGCGTGGAAAGAAAAACGCATGAAAACTCGAAAACACGCGTTTTCCCAAACATAAAACTAATCTAGATCGATTGTTTACCCCCGAAAACCCCCATATACAAATTTTCAGCGAAATCGTTAGAGCCGTTTTTGAGATCACAGAAATTTATAAATAAATATATATATATACATACAAGAATTGCTCGTTTAAAGGTATAAGATTTGCTATGTAAAGTTTGAGATTGACGCTTCGATGCGCTAGTATGAATTGATCCTTAGCAATAGCGCTCTTATTTATAATGTTACCAATCTCCAATTTCAGGTGGCGATAAAGAACAACGTAGACGTGTTCTACTTCGCGTGCCTCATCCCCGTCCACATCCTGTTCACGGAGGACGGCCAGATGGACAAGCGACTCTTCCTCTCCACCTGGAAGGAGATCCCCGCCGCCAACGAGGTGCAGCACTCCCTCTCAAACGTAGTCGGTAACGCGGACACCATCGCACAGAAGATGACACTCAACAACATCTTCACCATCGCCAAGAGAAACGTGGAAGGACAAGACATGCTCTACCAATCTCTCAAACTGACCAACCAAATCTGGGTCCTTCTAGAACTTAAACTGCAACCAGGGAACCCCGAAGCTACTCTGAGCCTAAAATCGAGGACTGTAGAGGTCGCCACTTGCATATTCCAAGCGTACGAGGCGATCATCAAATCGTAAAATCTCATGGTTATAATATGTATATTTTGGTCTAAGATGTGTTGAAGTATGGGTTAGGTCAGACCGAGAGGAAAAATTCCAGAGCTAGCAATGGCTTAATTGAAAATAGGACTGTATTACCATAGCGTAAAGTACATAAACGTTTGAACATGATAAAACGCTCGCATGGTCATGTGAGCATACCCACAAGGTAGGAGTGAAGCAAAGGGTGTGCAAGGTCCAGGGACTTTTGATGAAAAATTTGGGGTCTATATAAGACCTATTTTTTATTGTGTATGTCTACAGTAGACGTCAATAAGCTTCTTTTATTATTTAAAACTTCTTTCTATGACTTTCCGTTTGCGAGTTAATCGCCCTCAAATCATGCAAGCATCTAGTACTTTATTCCAATAGTTTTAAAGTTTATTATCGAGTGTCATGTAAAATCTTATCCATTGCGCTCCTCTCGGTCTGAACCGACCTTATTCCTGTATAAGCGTATTAATTAAAGACTTTGTACGAATGCAAATTCCATATGATTAAGTATGAATGTTTATGTATGTTACTAATGAAATTATGTAGTCCATAGTGCGGATTATGTAAAAATATTCCAGAATCACCGTGCTATGCTAATATAGCGTATATTGAATTAAATTAAATAGAATGTTATACACAACCCAATTTTGTTTTATTTGCCCTTTTTAATGAGACTTATGTATTATAATTGGACTCGAGCAAAGCTTTTATTTTTAACTAACTGACGCCAACGACTTCGTTCGCGTGTACTTTATGACTCCGTCGTATGAATATACCTATAAATACAAACTGATCTCGATACATAAGAAAGTCTTTGTAGGGGTGTTATAAGTTAAAAGTCAATATTAAAAAAAAAAACATTGTTTACGTCGTTTAAATTTTTTCTTTATAAACTATGTTGGGATCTGTGGTTGTCAGTCCTTCGGGAGAAAATATAAAAAGACCTGAAGCATTACTAACCCTGGAGCAAGCCACACAAAGTTGTCCATGCAAAAAACCAGAAACCAGAAAATACCAGTCCGTCGTTACCAGCGGCTTTAAGCGTCTGACCCTGCGACTTATTTGTCTCATAGCAAAGCAAGTGGTCACGGAACTGTGTACGTTTAAATTTAAAAGGAGAAAAAAACATAACTTTATGTCGGGTTCAAGCATCATCGGCATTTCGACTTTAAGTCATTTTGTGAGCAGAGAGACCACTCTCTCCAAGTTTTAGCCATTTTAGGCAAGTCGCGGATATCAAAAATTAGGCCCAAACTCTTACCGCCTTTAGCACGTGGAGGTACTCCCAACTTATGTTACATTATATTATGTTACAACTTTAACATGATCTCTTAGATTTCCACATCAGATGATCATCGATTTTTTGAGGGTTCCGTACTTAGGTACGGAACCGGAATAGGGTAAAAACGGGACCCTATTAGTTTGCTTTGAGAATGAAAATAACAAAAAATAAAACAAAAGTACATTTCTGTTACTTTATTAAATAATTTCATTTTACAACCAGTATTGAATGCAGTAACACTTCATCACATTATCGTACAGTACACATATAAAGTCAATTTCATACTCGTGGTTACAGACACAAATATATATAGAGATATTTAATGACGATTTATAAGTAATGGAGTTACAATACGAGGAATACATTGTAGAAGATTATAGGTCCGCTAATTATATCCAAAAATTACATTAATCAAACCAGTCGAGCGATATAAGTCGATAAAAAATTATTTCCTAACAGATATGTATTGAATGTCTTCGTTAGCCGGAAATAGTATAACAAACCGAATGAGCGTCAATTTACGCATGAATTCAAACAACTTTTACTATGGAAATAACCGTAAAACCGTAAAAACTTCTTTCGCATAGATAATTTAGTTTCGATGAGTAATTAGACCTCTTTTAGCTCGGTATACTATTTCGACTAACTTAGTATAAAGCAACAACTCACTTGTAACAAATAAATCATAGAATAACAGTCTGATCACACAAATATTACAAATTAAATAATAAAATGTATATGCCATCTAGTTATTTACAAACGTTAGCTAACTAAATAACAAAGAACCTTATATTACTTTGTAAGTTACATCGCCTCGGCCGTCCCAATACTGACTGGCTCGCTGTACTCAGTACAACAAATATCTAAGTAAACGACGAAATTTCTCTACGTTTCTAAAGCTAAATAAATTAAAGTCAAAGCCTATATTAATGGTGCTAGTGATCGTTTGAAATCAAATCTCACACAGTCTTCAAGTTTATTACAGTTGAAGACTTTGCACATGTGATAGCCAAAACACATTTTAGAAAGTTGTCCAGAGATTATTTTGGAATGCATTCTTTATTCAAATCTGAGAAGGTCATTGGCTACTCGATGCGACACTAGCGCCATGTGTAAACAATCGATACGTATCAAATTCTTAGGTATTTTGCAAACTGTAAAAGCCATTATATCAAATATTTGAAAAACTCGAAAACTTCTATTTAATATTGTATATTTGAGCAGTCTAATTTAGGAGCCATTCGATATAAGTGTATTTCTAAAGCATGTGGTAAGTCTTGAATATTGTTAAAAATCCTTTCACTCGAGCATTTCATTCGTCTAAAAAAATCACATCACTAAGTTCGAAAGTCAATTTTCGCGCGCTGTCACATTGACGTTGTTTAAGTTGACATGAGAAGCGTCAATTTTCGCGCCATTACCGTGGCTGTCACGTTGACGTTTGACTTTTTTATTCGACGACGACGTGAGCGGAGTCGTGTCGCTGCCGCGAGCAGAACACGGCGCAGAGGACGGGCAGCGCGCTCGTGAGCAGCCCCGCGGCGGCGGCCGGCTGTTATGCGAACGACTCCTTCGTGGGGCTCAGCTGCTTCGTGGACGAGCCGTTGCTGGCTCGCGACTGGCGGCCCTCTGGAGTGTGAGATCTGCAACAACAAATTAATAATTTGCAGATAGCTCTTTGTATATAAAGCACTCTTATTTTATTCCCATACCATTGTATGTAAGCTTCTATGATAAAATCTTCCTTATTTATCATGTGATATCACAAGATCATGATACAAATAATTTTTGTTTAGCCAGAAGGTAAAAATTTGTCTTTTTAGTCCATTCTTATGTTAGATCATTCATGTTCAAACCCGAGGAACTTTATCGAAACTTAATAAGTGTCCCTAAGCTTCATGAGTGGACCATTGGACATGGTTAATCGAATTCGAATGGCAAATGTATAATGTTACACTTACTTCTGTGAGTCGAGTTGTATGCTGTTCCGCGAGGGCACCGACGGGCTGAGCTTGTGGTTGGCCAGGAATGTGCCTATCGACTCGTCTGAACTGTAGCTGTCGTCGCTGGAAACACAACACAATTTAATTTTAATAGGCAATAATACAGTTAGCAACCTATCACTTTCCTTTTCTCCACCTTCTCGCATACAATCATTATCATCAATCTACATTCACCAAATCATCATCATCAGGTCTTTTTGTCTCTACTGCAGGAGCACGACCCTCTGTATTACCAGAGCCACACTTGGCCAGAGCAGCCAGAGGACTTTGGTATACACTCTCCTCGCTGGCCAAACGTGTTAGAGAGATCTCATTGATGTTTATAAGCTTTGGATAAGCTTTTATTTCCAAAGTCGCATCCTACGACATCCACGGGAGAAGATGTGGACTAAACATTGTGTCTCAATTGATAGATATTTCTTATTTTCTTTGATTAGCAAATAATGACGAAGTTAGATTGCAATTAAATTTCGCGTGACTTCACGATCAGCTACGATTTTTAACCGAAAATAACGTGAAACACAGTGACGAGAAATAGAATGGAGAGAGATGGATGTAGTTACGACTTCACAAATACGAACCTGTCAGTATCCCTGGAGTCTCCAGGGCTGGATAGGTCCCCTGCGATGGCCTCTTGCAGCGCAGTGGCCCGTCTGGCCGCCAGCCGCGCCTCATCCCTGGCAGCCGCCGCTTCAGCCGCCGCGGCGGCTGCAGCTGCTTCGGCCGCGGACTTCGCTCGGCTCGCTTCGCTTAGTTTCGCGTTTAGCGCTGAGTTCTCTTCTTTTATTTCGCTGTTGAGCAAAAAGATGTTGAACGTTATTCGTAAAGAATAGTTGGTGCAGATATAAATAAATAACAATGCGACTACAAACATTTGACCGTATATGTATTTGAAAATACCTATTTTGTTTCTAAATCAAAAAATAGTTTTTAGCGCTTGTGACAGTTACGGAAAGAGTATTTTGAATTTTGAATTTTGAAGTTTTGAGGTTATAATATACCTAAACTAAACGATTTCAAAGCAACGTATCATTTAGATGGAGTCCTAAAATTTAACGGAGTCATTAAGAACATATTCGAGATCAGTATACAGAATGTAAACGCTGGATGCAGGCTGCTCTAGATCGCCATTTTGGAAATCTTTGAGAAAGGCCTATGTCCAGCAGGGGTCGTTACGCGGCTGAAATGATGATACAGAGTGTGAGACAAATTAAAGCTGCCTTTAATTCTGCGCCTCAGAAAAAAACAATGCCAAATATGATAAAAGCAGTAAGTCTACAATCACAAGCTTCCCACAATAACTACTACCTGCTTTAAAGGTAAGTTTAATGTGGCTTCTATTTGGGGATCGTTTTGTAATATAGAATATACACGATTTTTTTTTATTTGCTTAATAAAATCCTTCTGAACCACAATAAACAAATATGAAAGAATTTATAAAATATCTTAATCAGCGACGAACTTGTAATACTTTAGTAGTAAGCTTCAATTACAAAGTGAAGTCTGATATGGACTTTTGACGTCAAAGTCCATTTCATCTATGTTAAAATGTCGTTTTGGCGAGTGAGATAGACATATTTTCGTAAAATCGTAATATCTAGTTCGTTTTTAGACCAATTTTTATTTTGTTTTCACTGTAGTACTTTTGAATATTTATGGATAAACTGGTTAGATAATACACATCATACATAAATTTCTCTAGCAACCCAAAGGTTGACTGTTAGATAATGCTTTTAGCATTAAGTTCGCCTATTGTGCCATACAAATTGTATTTTGTACAATAAAGGTTAAATAAATAAATAAAAATAGATAATACATATTTTTTTCATGCATATTCCCTATTAGATTCGCTCGACTCACCGCAGCTGCCGGGTGAGCTTGCGCAGCTCGTCGGCGGCGTGCTGGTCCCGTGCGCGCGCGGCGCCGAGCTCGGCCGCGAGCTGCTCGTGCGCCTCGCGCAGCCGCGACAGCTGCCCCTCCAGCCGCGCGCGCGCCGTCGCCTCCAGCTCCAGGCTGGATTCCAATTCCTGACACAAAAACATGCTTATTTTAAAAATCTTGGCTAAGCTAAAAAGCTAGTCATATTATGCGTATTTATATTTCATTATCGTTTAACCTTCAAAAAGTACAGAAGCATCCCAAAAATTCAAGAAATGACCTATCTGCCTCGGTATATTTCATCTTTGTTAGTATTTGTTCGCAATTTGGATTCATGTGCGGTTTTTTCCGGTCTTGCGCTAACTTTTCCCTAGTTATTCAGTATAATATGCATCCTTCATCGTATAGTATAGTATTGCATGCATCAGTAGTATGACCACCTTTGAGTTAAGAAACAATGCATTGATTTGTGAGCTGTGGCTAAAGATAAGGATGCAAATGAGAACACAAATTTAACAACGAAAAGTAGTAAAACCCACCTTATTCCTGAGCTCGAGCCGCCGCTCGGCCTCGTGCTGCCCCTGGCTGTGGCCGGCCTCAGCGTGCGCGAGCCGCGCCGCCAGCTCGGCGAGTCGCTCCCGCGCGCCGCGCGCCTCGTCGGCGGCCGCGTCGGCGCGCGCGCTGGCCTCGCGCGCCTCCGCCTGCGCCGCGCACAGCGCGCTCGTGCTCGCGCGGTATTTCTTTAGCAGCTGGTGGAAAGGTTTGACGTCACATTATATTATACGGTCAAATCACACAGATTAAGCTAGCCCCAAAGTAAGTTCGAGACTTGTGTTATAGGGTACTAACTCAACGATACTATATTTTATAACAAAAGAGATTTAGGTATATGATATGTTTTTGTGAAATTAATCATGTTCATGATTGAAAATAAATTTTTGGCTGTTCTTCAGTGATGAATTATGAAATTTTCAATGAAATTACCCGTATGTTTTTTTATATTAGTTTCGTAAATGATGTATGTAGTGACACATCACACATATTGAGCTAGCCTTATTCCTTGATACGAGATAACTAACTTATTGACACTATATTTTATGATAAATACATAAATACAAGGCATTCTCTTCCCGAGATGGAACAAGTCTACGTCACGATAAGTGTTACCACTAACTGTTCTTTTCAGTAAATTTAAGTACAGTAATAACTAAGGACTAATTGAGAAACAATTAGTTCATAAATATTAAATAAATTAATAACTAACTTTGCTATTCATCTCTAGTGACTACTCATCTATTTAATATATTACAAATTGATATAATGAATTATTAATTCGTAATTGGTATATATAAAGTACGAAAATACATTTTGGTCGATTAATTCAATTACCCACAGTGGTAACACATACAATTAACAAGTGTCACACTGACAGCCTACCCTTTCAACGTTTGTAAATATTTACGAATAAGGAGGTGAGTGTTTACCTCAGCGGCCTCTTCCTCCGCGTCATCCAGCTGCGCGCGCGCCGCCGCGGCGTCCCGACTAGCGGCCACCGCCCGCTCGGCCGCGTCATTGCGCGCGCGAGTCGACTCCTCCAGCGCAGCGTTCAGCTCCGCCGCTTCTGCTTCTGCCGCCTGCTTCGCCTTGGTTGCTGCGCGGACGGCCAGCTCGAGGTCTTCCACCTGGTTCTTCAATTGACGGATTTGCGCTTTGCCGCCGCCCTCCTTTTCCTTTTGTTCGAGCATCGTTTGCGCGTCGCGTAGTAGGGCGCGGTATCTCTTAAGATCCCTAGAAAGAAAAACGAATGGTCAGATTTTTTTCCTTGATATGGATACTCTTGTTTTGTTTCCAAGTGGCGCTTCTTTTATTTTTTTTATTTCTATTTGTTTGTTTTCAAGGGGATCTAACAACTAATACAATAATCAACATAATTTAAATGGATATCGAAAAGCCAAGAAAGGGTTCCCACGGATAGCTAAAATTCCGAATAACCGCAACCAAAATGTATTATCTTTTGTAATCGTAATCTTTTTTAAGATATAATTTTAGAGTTTCGCGATCACAGTTGCTGTTATTAGTATTTGTGGGGATGTCCACAGGATGTAATATTATTTTATTTCAACAAGAAGATCAAATAGGCATGACAATGCAAAAAATATTTTTGGTCCATCGGTTAGATTATGAAAAAATATTGCACACGTATTTTTTATTTTATCTGAGAAACCAAAAATATCAAAGATACAGTGCATATAAATTTGGCGTGACGTCACGGCTGGGTAAGATTTTTACTTGAGAGTGACGTCGCAAGACCCTACTCCGGAACTTTGACGCTCCGTATCTTTTGCGAATTTTTACTTTTTTGGTAAACTGAAAAATACGGGTCCATTATTTTTGCATAATTTAAAAGACAGACTAATTACAATCATACTTTTCGGACCTTGTCGTCACCCCTATTGAAAGTAATATTTATACACTACTTTTAAGCAATAAAGTTATAACTATAACGCTCACCTCTTGAGCCTGTGCGCGAGCTGCGCCTGCTCGTGCGTCTCGGCGCGCGCGGCCTCCTCCAGCGCCGCCAGCCGCCGCTCCAGCTCGTGCCGCTCGCGCAGCAGCAGGCTGCGCTCGCTGTGCTCGCTCTCCAGCTGACTCTCCAGCACTGCCGACCAAAACGGGACATTAGCAGCATTTCTGGATAGTTTAACTGACTTTCCAATTTGATACATATATTGGATGGGGTAGAAATCGAAATATCGTTAAGGGTTTTCGATACGTTTATTTTATAAGATAAGTACATTAGCTGCGCCCGCGGTGTTACCCGCGCTTAAAATAGTCTAAGTGTTAATCCAGAGTGTCAGCTTTCTGCATACCAAATTTTATCAAAATTGGTCCAGGCTTTTGGATGTAAAAAAGTAACAAGCATACATACACACACACAAACTTTCAGCTTCAAAATCTTGATAGTTATATTGGACGTTTGAGACGGGCGGTCTCGCTAGCCTGTAACTTTGCTCGCTATCCTGACATTCTTCACAGAGAATTCCTCCTTATAAATTTGGATGGCATTTCGCCTTAATTCCTTTCCAAGGATATTACAGCAAGTAATGGACAACAACAACAACAACAACAAGCAACAGAAAATGGAGTCAACGAACGTTCTGTGACCAAATTGCAGGTGTTCTAAAGAAAGGTGATGTAAGGACCCATAACCGGAGAGCATGCATGAAAAGAATAATGAATATTAACGAAGCAAAAGAGGTTTGCAAGGATCTTGGTAATTGAACATCCATAGACTATCCCCATGGGAAACAGACGTGAAAATATGTAGTACTAGCAGTCCATCCCGGCTTCGCCCGTGGTACATACATAGCCTATGTCACTCAGGGATAACATACCTATCCAACAGTGAAAGAATTTTTTAAATCGATCCAGTAGTTTCGGAGCCTATTCAATACAATCAAACAAACAAACAAACAAATCTTTCCTCTTTATAATATTAGTGTAGAAGTGTAGATGAAAGAATTTTTAAAATCGATCCAGTAGTTTCGGAGCCTATTCAATACAATCAAACAAACAAACAAACAAATCTTTCCTCTTTATAATATTAGTGTAGATGTAGATGTATGCATAAACATTATTAAAATGAGTTAATGGGTTACGTATAGAGTCAGCTACTGCCGACATGTTTCGACCTCATCTGGAGGTCTTCATCAGGGCGAATGTGACCAAAAGCCCATACCCCGCACCGGCTCGCGACACACTGACGTTAGTTGTGTATGCATGGAGTTGACAACAGTACTTACTCTTGAGCTTCTTGGAGGCGTTAGCTCTGGTCTCTTCCATCTCGTCATCTCTAGCAGCAGCTTCCAGGCGCGCCTCCTTGCGCTGTTGCTCCAACAACATCTCCAATCGAAGCTTCGCGCTCTCCAGCAACTGAGGAAGAAACAAAGAAGTTAATTGATATGAAAGCGATTAACATATAGGTTAATTTAAAAGAAAGAGATGCGGCCAGCATTTATCACTTTTTCGATTTCTTTTTCTACCTTAACGCCCACCATTTTACGCTAAGCGTGGTCTTACCTAGTGATGTACCGTTCTCGGGAATTTAGAAATATTTACGTAAATTGGCCAAACATTATTTTCACTTAGAGGTGACGTCACAAGATACCCCGAAACTTAGATCTTAGTCTTTTTTTCTGACTCATCATTCGCATTTGTGAAGCCTACTTTTGTTAGCTCCCCAAATCACTACGTCCTCCTCATTCGTCACCTGTATCTGCCCCGCGAGATCGTCCAGCTCCTCCTCCTGGTCCCGCACCCGGCGCTCGAGCTCGGTCCGGGCCCGCCGCAGCGCCGCCACTTCGTCCCCGCCGCCGCCGCGCTCCTCCAGCTCGCGGGTCGCGGCTGATAACCTCTCTTCCTTCAGCTCGAGTTCTAGGCGAGCTTCCTGTGATGATAACATAAACATTTTAAAGTACATATTTTGTCATTCGTTTGGACGAGTAGAGAGAGAGAGAGAGAAGAAGAAGAACGAAAATATAATATCGGAGATATAATATGATTTATTACCAAGTGCAAAACCTACATGGGTCTAAAATTTTGTAAAAAAATATATTTCAGCTCAATTCAACACACAATACACTAAAATGAAAAAAAGATTTTTGTTTCGGCAAAATAAAAAAAAACTCGTAGTCATATTCGGAATTTAGAGGATTCACAGCGACTATGATCCCTCGCACCGTCTGGTATAATGCCAACTCGTACTCACAGACAGGCTCTGCTCGAGCGCGTACTTGTCGGCGTGCGCCTGGTCGCGCTCCCGCGACAGCCGCTCCTTGGCCGAGCGCTCCCTCTTCAGCTCCTCCTGCGCAGCGTGCAGCTCGGCGTCGAACTTGCGCTGGCGTTTCTCCAGCAAGTTGTTTCGGCAGGTCTGCCAAAGATAAGTCGTCGTTCATTATCAATCGGTGTAATTTGTCCATTAGATGACAAGTCAAAACAGTCCCTTTTTTCGTCAAAAACGTCAAAACAAAATATTTCTGTGGGAATTGGAGGGGAATTATATGAAAATATAAACGTGACGTCATACTTTTTAAATCAAATACCACTCTTGGTCTTGATATCAGTTTTTTTGCATTAATAAATTTCTTCTGTCTATATATCTTTTTGAAAATAGATATAATTAATGTAAAGTGAAGTGACACTGTTTTGTGACATTTTATTTCATTAACTATACCGAATAGTTTACTTTTGACCAAGTCCACATCCCTATTATTGAACATTTTTGACCCTGTGGTTTCCAGTTTTGTACTCATATTCCGATTTCCGTACATGTAGTAATAATTGAAATTTTACAGTTCTGAAAATTAATTTTTTAAACATATTGGGCTGGCTTTGCAAATACTTAGTTCCTTGAGTTGTTGGTCTTCTTCTTCTTCTTATCGTGTGTGTTAGTGACTAACACTAGTGTCAGAGTTTTTAAACCGCCTTAAAGGCCTCTGACATGGTTTTAGGTAACGACCAATGTCAAAGACAGTGACCGGGACCGACGGCTTAACGTGCCCTCCGAAGCACGGATCATCTTACTTATCAGACAATCAGATGATCAGCCTGAAATATCCTAACCAAACTAGGACAACAACACAAAGTCGTTGCCCCCGCTGGGAATCGAACCCGCGACCTCCAGGTATGAGCCAAACGCTCCAACCATTACACCACGGAGGCAGTTGTTGGTGTAGAGTATATTTACTGAGTGATGGGTCGGAATTTTCCCAACCGATTAGTCAGCTAGTACGATCGTCAGTAAAACCCACTATCCGCCCATTTCTAATACCTACGTTTTTTACAGATAGGTTCAGTGCTGTGGGGATTTCCCATTCCATATCTTCCTTTGGATGTCGTATGAAGCCAACAAACATCTCGTGTAACAACTGTACTTATATCATCTTTAGAGAAGAAAAATCTGAAAAGCGCATCCGAGCTCCGCAGCAGCACAGCTAAGGATGAGAGAGAACGGGCTACGATCAGTGGTGCCGTTTTTCAAACGTGGAGTCACTAAACGAACGGTTTTTAGTATTAAGTAATAATTCGATTAGGTGACTCCACGTTTCAAAAATTGCACATCAGAAAAGGTACCTGTTCATCCAGCAGCGACCTCAGGTCGGCCATGTCGTTTGTCAGCTTCTGCAGCTTGCGCTTCCACTGCGCCGCCACCGCGCGCTGCTCCTCAACCTCCTCGTATGCGTCTTGTACCTGAAAATATATTGCGTGTCACAAATGTAGCAATTTATCTTAACAACATATTAGAAGGAACCACCTATTGGAATCTATAACAGGAAAATTAAGGAATAATGAGAAAGCCTTTCTATATATATGGCTTTCCTCTCTTCTCTTAACATGAAAATACATTGCGTGTTACAAACGTAACAATTTTAAATCTTTACAACATATTACAAGGATCCACCTATTGGTACCTGTAACAGAAAAATTAAGGAGTAATAGATTAGGCTGGTATGGACATGTTAAGAGAAGAGAGGAAGTTATATAACCAGGCAGGTTCTGAAAAGTTGTACCTGAAAATACATTGAGTGTTACATATGCAACAATTTAAATCTTAACAACGTATTACAAGGAACCACCTATTGGCACCCATAACAGGAAAATTAAGGAGTAATAGATTAGACTGGTATGGAAAGTTAAAAGAAGAGAGGAAAGTCGTAAAGCCATATAAACAGGCAGGTTTTAAACGTACATGTCAAAGGACATCGAAACATGGGGAGACCAAAGAAACGTTGGATGGAATGTGTTAAGGAATATATGAGTACTAAGGGGTTGACGGGCGGGTTGACTGGATATAGAACAAAGTGCTGACCTCGTAAATAGTGGGAAGAATAAGGCAGAAGGAGGGGCGTATGACAAGGAAGTAACGACCCAAAAGGAGCTAATAGTCGAGTATTACGAAGTTTATCAGACTTATAAAACTGTGGTATTTTTACCAGCTTTTTGCAATTCCCCCGGCTAGCCATCACACTGTATCCCACGAAACCCCGGTAAACACTGTCGAGGCAATTAAAAAGTAGACTCTAGAGACGGTTTACAGAAGTCCCGCAATTTGGGCCATCGCCAACGATCCGCAGATAAAATTGACAATTTATCGACGCGATCCTAAGTGCACTCACCTCTCCTAGATCTTCCTCCATCGTTGGTGTAGTATTTGCTATAATTTATTGCTTTACACTAAAAAAAATCATTTATTCATCAACTAGCTGCGCCCTGCGGTGTTACCCGCGGAAATAGTAACCTAAGTGTCAGTTTCCTGCATACCAAATTTTGACAAAATTGGTCCAGCTGTTTGCACGTGAAGAAGTAACAAACTCACAAACATTCGCCTTTATGATATTAGTGCGATTATTTATCTACTACATCCTTTAACGAATGCTGACTACTGTCCATCCAGGCCAAATATATCGTCCCTGATAAGAATATTACTTTATTTTACAATGACATAAAGCCTTTTCCACCCATCATTACTGCTAAAAATTAATGTTCTTGCATTTTTTTTAATTTTGGTTCAAATATGCTTTCTCCTATCGTTTTAAACTTTGGGAGACTTCCGGCCGCGGTAAGAACTAAAACACACGGAGGATAGGTATGTAATATTCGAAATAAAATTTATAAATTGTTTTTACTTAAACAGGTTTATCACTAAAACAGTCACAGTCACAGTCACTCAAACAAAACGTGTATCACTGATAACTTTTTAACACACGACTGTTATTATATTACACATAAACTATCACAAAATATATATTTCGGACTAAAAAAGAAACAATGTAAAGTGAAGTCGCGGCGTGTTGATCTGACGCACTAAATATAATAAAATAGTTGTACATATCGCACAGAGATTCAATATCATATCGGGACGTTCAAGGATGATCCGAGATACGTTTCGGAGATAAGTGCGACCTAGATGCTGTTACAGTTAAGATAACAAGTACCTGTTAATATGATTCTCACGGTTTGCTTGATCTTATCGCGTGGTTTTGGGTGATGCGACTGTGACTCTGTCTACCCAGTAAGGGATAAAGATGTGTATTGCCTTTGCCATTCGAACTGGCAGTAGTCGTACCGAAACGATTATATTTCTTTGGTTTAAAAATCTAAATAATTAAATTTGACAAAATTAAAGGTCACAATAGAGAATATGCACGTATTTTATAATATTTGCTTAATAAAATCCTTATTAACCACAGTAAATAAATATGAAAGAATTTATACGAACTTGTGATACTTTAAAGTTTAAAGTTTCAATTAGAAAGAGAAGTCCGATATGGACTAGTGATGTCAACGTCCATGTCATCTATACATTTGCCATAGAAAATAGCGTTTTTGCGAGTGAGATAGACATATTTTCGCAAAATCGTTAGGTATATCTCGTTTGTTTTTCAATTAAATTTATTCCGTTTTCACTGTTAGTACTTTTTTTTGAATATTTATAAACAAACCTGTTTGATAACACATAATATTTTTTTCATGCATATTCCCTATTGCTTATTCTATCAAAATGAACTACCAAAGAGTTGTCAGCTCTTTAGCCAACACCCTAGGGATATAATAGTACCTTCTTCTCGAGCTGCTTCTTAACTGTGACCAGCTGTTCCAGGTCGTCTTCGTGCTGCCTTCGAAGCTGCGCGCGCAGCAACTGCAGCTCTCGGTGGGCGGCCTCATATCTGGACAAGGGAGTAAATGGTTAGCAATAAATGTGTGTATTTCTTCCATGCTGGTCTGTAAGAAAGGTAAAATCTTAGATTGTACTTCAGTCGGCCAACGAGATACCTGGGCCAACTGTCTACCAATATCTTGAATTTTCACTTAAACTCAAAATAATATTACACGAAAATATATATTTAGAAAGACTTCAATAGAATTATTCTGAATATACATTTTCATCATCATCATTTGAGCGTATTTTCCTGGTTGCATTCTCAGCAGTAATGCTGGTTAAAACCACAAGAACCAAAAATTCTGTGTCTACCTCGTTAGGGATAAAAACGTATAGGTTATAGTAAAATACTAAATATATATTTGGCGGATAGACTACAACTGAGTAAGCCTGTAGGATATTTGTGTTACTAAAACTAACGATTGGTATGTTACTCACTTAGTAGGTAGTATTGGCATAAGACATCGGGTTGGTACCCCCTTTCCGACACACGTTATGTAAGGTCTCCGCCGACCGCCAGTGCAGCAACTCCAGCTCTAGACGTCATAAAACTAGAACAATGGTCCGTACCTCCGTTTGTACTTGTCAGCGTTGCCGCTGGCGTCAGCCTCCGAGCCCTCGGAGTCCGACACCTCGCCGCCGCCGCTCTCCGCCGACCGCCAGTGCAGCAACTCCAACTCCAGACGCTCGGACGCCTGGAAACAGAATTTATACTTGTATTTAATTTACTTTTTAATAGTTAAAACTTTATTAACCCCTCGTGCGGCGCGGCCTCTTATTGGCTACCCCTTGTATGGCGCGATTACGGGTTATCTTCCCGTAAGTCCCGACTATTCTTTTTGGAAGATGGGCCACAATTGAACCCACAAGCCTTGCCCAATTCTATTTCTGAAAAATGTTAACTAAGTATTATTTATCACAGATTCTTTGAGATCATTGTCCTACAAGACAATACCTACAGAAACCGTGAAAGTCAAAGGCGACACGTGTGTGTTCGCGCTGAGCATATCTTATCATACTACGTTAGCTCAAGCCTAGCATTATTTCTCTAAAATCCGGACATCAACTAAACAGGAGGGATTAATACGGATTAATACTCTATTCCTCTTCGAAGTCCGTCTACTGATTAAAAGGTATATAGTCTATACGTGTGATATAAGCTGCTGACGGTAACTGACCTGCTGCAAGCGCTGGTTGTTCGCCAGCAGTTCTCTGTTGTCCCTCTCAACGCGCAACCTCTCAGCAGCTTCAGCATCTGCTCGTTCTGTGGCGAGCCCTGCTGCCGCACGCTCTTCTGCCAACTCGCCGCCGACTTCTGACAGCTGGAACAAAGAGGAAACATGTTAGTAATTTAGATCTAAGTGTAACAGCAGTTCGTTAATTCTAATATTAAATAAAAACAACAGAAGAAAAATTACCTTAGTACATGTTTTAAAAGATATGTCGTCTTAGGCAGATTTAATTTGTTTTTAAGTTTAAAGTTAAACCATTGTCCGACCAAATCAAGTTGACATTTTCAGATGAGACTAAGGCATATCACTAGATGATAACTTGATTTGGTCGCATAATGGTTTAAACCTAGTAACAAACTTAGTCTGAGTTTTATAAGAAGACGGCTGATGTTTATATTTAACAGTGAAATCTATTCAGGATTAGGATTCAAAATTGTAAAATAAATTGGAAAATTATTTGTGATTTAGAACTATAGCATTATATTAGTACAAAAACTAATATAATGCTATATTAAATTATAACAAATCTTCAAGAGTTCAATATTTAAGTTTATACAACCACAGTATTTATGTAAAATTTTACATGTGTATGTAACACAACCACAACACTTCAAAGTTCATTCTAAACTGATTTATGACGGTAATAACAACAGCTATAAATAAAATGCGTGCCATAAATCGTCTAATATTGTTCGTGCATAGCGGAAAATTGATGCGTAATGCGTAAACGTCATTCTGATTCGACCACCACGCCATGATGGCTAGGCATGAATGAAACATTAACGAGGCAGTAATATTCAAGACATAACATAACAGGTTAAAATTGGAACATTGACGCGCGCTTGGTGGCCCATCCGGTGGATATAACAACTGTTTGATGGATTCGCACAACCAAAGTTGTGTTTCTTGCCAAACGCGCACAAACATACAGTTAAAACCCAGGGTCGACTTCTAAAATACGAGTTACTGCGACAAAAACATGAGTTTCCTCACTAATCTGAGTGACAACACCTAAATGTACTGATGACGGACTGCCAAGAATCTCACGCATTTGCAATAGTTACAGTAACAAGTCAACAATAAAAAAATCTGTTGGCAACGATCACAACTCGAGTAAGCGCCACTGCCCACTGTTAACAAATGTATCTGTATAACTATCTCAAAGCCGGTTATTTATTACGAGGTATTAGGGAGCATCGCGAAATGTTTTCAATCGTTTGTACGGCTGGAAATAAAAACGATTGTGCAATGATGATTCACCAACCTCGTCCATCTCGGAGACTGTTGTTCTATCCTCTGAGATCCCCCGCGTGGACCTACAAACACTGCTTGCCCTGCTGCCACTTCTACTGAACAGCGTGAACCCTTTAATCATGATATTTGTCGCCGACTTGGACCTTCCGATTCTCCTCTTCTTTCCGTCGTAGTACATATCCAAATCTGGTTCATCTTTATGGCCAAGCCTACGCCACTCATCCATTACATGATCAGTTCTTCTAAGAAAATTATCAATTTTAGAGCTTAGGTAATTGGAAGATGTCCCTTCTTCTAGATGTGCTGCTATAGGTTTGAATCTTTGTCGTACTGGTTGTTTATTGCATCCAAGCACAAATGATAAGTTGGCATCGAAGACGACTGGAGCCTGTTCCTTTGATTTCAGTTCTCTTAAGTCCACACCATCGGTACAGCTCGTCTGTGGATACATCCTTCTTGGCGTTGGAGTTCTGTTGTAAAGAGTTGAGTTCATACTAGATGACCGAGATAGTGGAACAAATGTACCATTGCTACTGCACGTGGAGTACTGGCTACCAGAGCTTCTTACACTGCTGTACGATAGTGGACTTGGAGATCTTGAAACTAATATATCTCTTGGTACATGACGTCTGGCAAGCTCTGCTATAGATCCCGTCTCGACGGAAGCAGATGAATTGCTTCTTCTGTACGATGGACTAGGAGAACGTGTTGTTAATACAGACTTGCCATAATCTATTGGAGTCTGTGGAATAGTGTGCACTTCTTTCAATGTTTTCGTGACAAACAGCTTCTTCCCGTTCAAAAGAGTCGTTGGAGCTTTTTGCGGGATAGTCTCTTCGAAGTGTATTGGCAATGTTTTTGACTTTTTCATCGGCAGTACAGGCCTACGCGGTGGTGGTGGTGGTTTCTTCGGCGTCGTATCCGATAAGGGTGGTGAAAACGGTCCATTAGAATTTGGCGACAATGCTCCATTAGTCGGAGAGAGCACACCATTAGTGCCATTGCTGACGCCGTTGCTTTTGTTCTGCTGTGGTATATGCAACTTGAGCTGGGAGGTAACCCCATAGGCGGCGGCGGCCGGCGGGACGCCATTTGCGTGCGGCATGGTGATTTAAGCTGGAGTGCGCTTGCGTTTCCTGTTGTAGCGGAAGCTCCCGCGGTGAAAGTCCAGTGCCATTTCACTAATGCAGTATTATTGTCGCGAGCGACACGGGATGTTTCGGGACATCGGTTCGAAATAGAACCGGCGCGAGAGGGATCCGCGGACGCACTGCGCTGCGACGGCTAACTCGGTCGCCGGGCCGTCGTCAGCGCGCTCGACTATTTTAGTTTACTTAGATGTCGAAGTGCATGAGCGAGTGACACGCATTGGACCTTCAAAATTTTGTGGATAAAACACGTCCGACAACGGTCGTCCGTCCTTTTCGTTATTGGAGATAAGGTCGATGTAAATAGAAGTAAAAATAATAAATTGATCTCGATCACGTAAAAGTTTTGGGAAAAGAGATGTTCTGAATAAATCAATCTGTGTGTCAGGGCATGCTGACGATCTGTTTTCGAAATATTATATTAATGAGCAGATGTTTGAATTGGGTCACCCGATAACCATGTCAATAGATCAGCAGACGCTGCAGCGCTGGGCAGCCGAGCGGAAACCGTGAAGGCCACTGGTTTGTTTATGATATAAGACAAACTATTTGCAAATGCAATAAATAATAATATAGTTTTCGAAATCAATAAGCAAGCGAAAGCCCTGAATCAAAAGCTTGCCAGACATATAAACGAACTATTCTTAGAAGTATTTTATGTTTGTTTGCTAAGTAAGATGAAATTAGGTAATCACTACAGAAGTATATTTATCTGAACCTGAAAACCTAATGGTATCTTCCATCAATTATTCCGGCGTCTATTCGGTCTACACTCTCCTCGCTGGCCAAACGGGTTGGAGAGATCTCATTGATGTTTATAAGCATTTTTTAGCTTGAATTTCCTAAGTCGCCTTCTACGACATCCACGGGAGGACTTGGATTGGCCCTATTCTACTCTGTCGGAAACCACACGGCCACGGAAACCACACGGCAAAAGCTGTGATTCATAAAGACGCAATAAACATTTCATTACACACTAATAATAAATTTTGGGGCACAAGGTTATTCCCAAAATTCCAGAGGAACGTTTATAAACAAACATAAATTAATAACACGCATAATACTCACGAGGAAAATGTTGGCGGACGAATTTTATATATGAAAATATAAATACGTGTTTACTGATCGTCGGTTTATTTGCATCATTTGGCATAAACCTTTGCCAAGTGGTTAGCGGGAAGTAATCGAAGGAAGTTATTCCATACGCAATACTGTGAGGCAAGATTGGAACAAAATTGAGTGAATATAGTAAACGTGTCATTAGAACCAGTAAGCTGTAATAATGTTGGGTAAATAAATTGGTTGTGGCAAAATTGGGTTAAATTCAAAAGGAAATCAGATTTAGCAACTTCCGCAGTTAAGAAGTGGTAATTCTAGTTTAGGTTATACAAAACTTAAAATGTTATTATCAATTTAATTTGAGGTTGTAGAAACAAGACTAGGTATCCTTTGTACAAGTTTCTTATATGTTTTACATGTATCACAAAATAAATATTGAGTTAGGTATAATACAAGTCTCACAGATCACTATCTGATGACAAAATCTATATTTTTTAAGATTTTAGGACAAGAGCCAAATGTAAACAAAACGTAGAACACATAATGGCCAAAATGATACAAAATAATGTAAAAAGTCACTGTAGGATTATTTTTTTATCATACACTTTCAATTTAGATATTTATTCACACATACACAACATACTCATACTTACAGACTTTTATATAAATAACAGGCAAATAGTTTTAGCGAAACACGACACTAGCTAAGTCTAGATTAGTTTTCAGAAACTGCCAGAGTTGACCCGTTTCGCTATTTATCCGCAGTAAACACACATCTGTCTTTATTCTTTGGTTTGTTTTCTAAAATATTGGGCAGATCAATTTATATCCAGGACGGGTGCCCGATCGGTATTAATATCTAATGTAAGGCGATATTACCAGTGGATGAATTGCGCTAATTCGCCTGTTAAACGTTTTGAGATTTTTCTTTTTCATTCCTGAAGATTGACAGTCAGCTTTTTAAATCTTGATTTGTTTATGGCAAGCCTGAACAATTATTCTACCGTTTTGATACCAGCCCATTGCTTTTTTCTACATTTATTTTATTCATCTCGTGTATTTATTATTCTTTCACGCTGCTCTGGGAGAAAAGAAAAAAACTTAGAAGGCACCAGCTGCTTCCCTTCTCACGCAGATCGTAGAAGTCAGTCAAGAGACTGGGCGAAAATGCTAATCTTTTAATAGTCGATGCATCTAGCAACTCATAACTATTTTGATTCCTTTTTCCACCTTCTTACCCACGCCCACCATTACGCTAAAAGTGGCCTTTGAGTCTTGCGGCCCCGGGTTCTGTCTGCCCCGTTAGGGATAAAGACGTGATAGTATGTGTGTATCTCATGTATTTATTAGGATTATATAGGTACCTACTAACTTTTGCACTCAATAAAATGAATAACAAAATTTAGTTAAATCACTTTAGATAGCAAGTTGTTAGTTCGATTAAAGTAAAATCAATTGTAGGCCTACGCTTGCAACGCTGCTACACTTATGTTATGTGCATTAATAAAAAGAGTCGCGTACATAAAAAGGTCTAAAAACAACGTAAACAGTAACTGTGTTATTATAAAACGCAGACTAACTTTGTTGCTAGGGTTAAACCATTATTCGACCAAATCAAGTTGACATCTAGTATTATGCTACCGTCTTATCTGAAATGTCAACTTGATTTGGGCGGATAATTGTATAAACCTAGTAACAAAGTTAGTCTGCGTTTCATAATAAGACTGTAAGAAACTTTCTTGACCTAATCTAGGAGTGAGTATTTTGGGTGGGTATTCTGAGAAGCTGCTTAAATCTCCAAGCCTGTGTCGAAACTGATCGAATGTGTCAAACGACAGAGTGGCTCTGGATTAACTGTGCTCATTTTCTCGCTGCCCCAATAAGAAATAAATAAACATCAGGCGTCTGCCAATGTGGCTGGCAAGAAATGACGACCTCTATGCAACGAATTTCTTTTTAACCCCCGATATAGAAAGAGGGGTGTTATAAGTTTGACGCTTATGTCTGTCGGACTGTCTGTCTGTGTGTCTGTCGGGGGTATCGTAGCGATTGAACGGATGGACCGATTTAAATGTGTTTTTCACGTGAAAACACGTGAAATATTCCCTTGTGGTTGTTTTTAGCCATGTTTGATGAAAATCAGTCCAGTCCTTTAAAAGTTATTGGGTGTTAACTTTGCTTAGTGTTAAATGCTTTGGTGTAACGAAAACATTTAGTACTAAACGTAAATGTAAAATTGGTACTGTTGGTAGTTTATTTTTAAGAATTCCGACATTGTTTTGGGTATTCGTTTCCTAGTTGCGGGGCATAGTCGCGCTTTCATACACATACCAAAAACTTTTTCAAGCAACAAAAAATACAAAAAGAACTTAATGTATGTACCTAAGACATATTTATACATTACAAACAATAATATATAAGAAAGATAATAAAATTTCAACTTAAGTACTTAAGAACCAATCAAAGCAAGAAACACTATGTGACTTGTCTAGAAGGAGGTGCGCTATATAAGTCTACGCACGCCAAAAGACATTTACCAACACAATTAGATTATGCAACGAGATGACTATGAACAGTGAATTTGACGGTCATCGAAGAAAGTGATTTAATATTTGTAGACAATGATCTATCGGTAGTCAATGTGGGATGTTGCAGTGATGCAAGTCGTTCGCTTGTCATATAATGACTTGACAAAAGTAGTGTATTTAAATCTAAGACGGTGACTTATGCCATAAACTTATATATACCTAACTATTTAATGTGTATATAATTTTTGTTTCGTCAAAATAAATAATTAAATAACCTCAAGAAAGAACTATTTGCTTTAATCTTTGCATTTTTGGTTCCTCTTAAGTCATAATTCCTACGTGGGATAATGTTTATACAGCAACAATATATAAAAGTACAGTAAACAACACACACATTGAGATAGAAGAAATAAAAAAGTCTCAAGACCACAGGATTTAGCCACCAAAGACTGCAAATACACTACGTATGCTAAATTTACGAGTAAGATGTTGATTTTATACATACGTTGACTGTTTTACAACGTTTAATCAAAATTTTATGAATGTAATGTATATAAAATTATCTATTTCAGCAAATTGATTGCTAAATATGAACGTATTCATCATCGTCCGACGACGACCAAGGTGTGAAAACTCATACAATTTAAATTCTTTCTTAACCTAATAGTGGATATTTACGCACGCGTAGCAGCAACGCCAATTATTGGCCCAAGGATAAGTGAAATCTATTTAATATACACACGATTTTTAAGAAGAATGGTGTAAGTGTACAAAACATTAAAAGTGCACAGTTTCCGAGAAAAATTAAAAGGATTTTCTTATAAATCTACGCAAACGAAGGGACATATTCACGCCACGTCTCTACCCGCATCAAATACAGTAAGGCTTACGTCTTAGAAGACAAACTTATAGGATTTTCTACGACCTAAGTTAACACAAACGCCGTCTGCTATTCAGTATTCCCGATGTTCGGAGTCAACGACCACATTATAAATGTAAATACGAGTATGTTCGAGCGAATATTCGCGTGTTACAGTTTTCCACATAACTGGAGTGATGCGTCTTTCCAACGTGAGACCGGCTTGTGTTAATTCAGATTGTTTTCATTCATTGTGCACTGCCATGTTGGATTCTAATGCTTTTTGTTCTTTACGAAAAGGAGAAACATAAATTATAGTTGTTTTCGTTCCTTAATGATCAATTTTTCCTTTAGGCATCTTGAAAAATCTGACACCAGTGTTAGCCACTTACACACACGAAAGGATAAAGGGTGAATAGAAGAATGATCAATTTGCTGAATACACTTCTGCTAGAGATAACATCGGGCTAGTATGGGGCTAGTGACAGAATAAATCTACCAAAAGATAAAAATGGTAGACACTTTCACACTACAAATATCATAAATTTATAAAACAAACCAATTAATTTGTATACGATTAACCACCTTATTATAAACATGAAAAGAAGCTATAAACGCAAAATCCAATTAACGAGACAGTGGGACTAAAAATAGACAACATGTATTTCTGGACGAATAAATCACGGAAATTGGGACGATTCTTTATTGCGCTCGCGCATGTTGGTCTTTATTCTTCGCTTGTTATTTTTTTTATTTCATCATCTTCATCATCATTATCATAATTATCAATTCATCTTTTTTTTAAACTTTATTACATGATATTGTAATCGGCGAACTTTTTTGTGTGTTCGTAGGGGCCAATTTGTTAGATTTTTCAAGCTGCGTAAAGACATTTGACGTGGCTTGACGAGAGCTTAACCATGGTACAATAAAACAAGGTATTCTCTTCCCGAAATGGAACTTGACTACGTCACGAAAGTGTTGCCACTGATTGTTCTTTTCAGTAAATTTAAGGACTTTCTCAATTAGTTCATGAATATTAAATAAAATATTAAGTAACTTACCTATTTAGTATCTCGCGATTCTTGTGTAATTCATCAATTCAATACTTTATTGAGTGATATAACGGATTATTAATTCGAAATTGGTCTATAAAGTTCAAAAATGCATTACGCTCGGGTAATTCAATTTCACACAGTGGCAACACATCAAACTGATGACGTAGTCAAGTTCCACCTACGTCATCAGCTGTCACGGGAAGAGAATACCTTGTTTTATTATACCATGAGCTTAACGTGCCTCGTAAAGCACGAAGGAGCTCATTGAATTTTTATACCACTTGTAGTCATCAATCAAGAACAGACCACGCCCGGGTCGCTTAACTTACGAAAGCGTAGTAACACAAGCTCCTGTAAATCACTAGCTAATCGCGCATGTTTATGCTTTTTTGTTTATATCCGACATCAAAATTATAAGACATAATTTATCGACCTAGATAACGTTTTAACGACGTATCGTGGAATCACTAATTCTATACCTTTAAACGAGCAATTCTTGTATATTTATTTATTTATATGTAGATATATAAATTTCTGTGATCTCGAAAACGGCTCTAACGATTTCGCTGAAAATTGGTATATTGGGGTTTTCGGGGGTAAACAATCGATCAAGATTAATCTTATGTTTGGGAAAACGTGTTTTCGAGTTTTCATGCGTAAATTTTTAATTGTTTTAGACAAGTTTAAAAAAAAATTAGTTAATGTTTGAGATGTAACCGAGCAAAGCTCGGTCGTCCAGGTACTTTCAATTTATCGAGCCGTCAAGAAATCCAGATTTTAGAAATATGGTTTTTGTTTAAACTTTTCTTGATGACAAAATTGATTAATAAATTAATATTTATAAGTACTTACAGCAATAATAAAATACTAATTTACAGGTTTTTCGTACGTTTCTAGCACGCCAATTGAGCAAATAAACAAAAGTCGTAATGAGAAAATGCCCACCATTTTTTTACATATTTAAACATTTTTAAATAAATAATCGTCACCAAACTGTATCTACATATATATAATAACTTATTTGCTTGTTAAAAAAGTACTTACGGCACGTTTTTAATTTTTTAATCAAGACACGGAAAATTAATTCAGTGTATCGAATACACTGAAAGTTTTAATGAATCAAATTAACGTAATGGAACGTATTGTAGTCATCAGAGACGCCGGAGCGAAGAGTCATCATCATCAGTAACCATCACGAGGTTGGTGAAAGCGAGACAACAAAACGTAGGATTCTCTCTTTTTTAAAGGAGGTTACTTTTTTTGCTGAATTTGCTCTGGTCTGGCTTGCGTTTATGAGACAAACTGGCTGATGCCCACGGCGTTGCCTGCGTGGTCAAATTTTTGTCAATCGGGAACTTCACATTTGCCAAAAATTAATTCCAATCCGTTTAGCCGTTTCGTTAGCGGAACCAACGTCCATACATCCACATATCAAATTAATAGGACTACATAGACATGGGGTTATTGTATACAAATATTAAAACATGGTGTTGTTCCCCATGTCTCCAAAAATGGGTTATGGAAAAAGTAATCAGTATTTTGTTTGACCGTGGAAAAAATATGTGTTGTCATTTGATGCGAGATAGAGAGAAATGTGGAAAGTAATTACCCAACATTGGGCTCTAGCGGACTCTTATTAAATAAGATGCGTTGTTTGAGGCTGGCAAGCATTTTGATGCTTTTACTGAGTAAAAAAGGTTAGGTTCAAGAAGGAAAAACCATTAAATAAGTCTTAACAACACAACACGATGAAATAAACTGGTAACTAAAAGTATAACTTTAATTTTTGACGACCTCCGTGGCTTAGTGGTCACCATGCTAGTCCGCCACCCAGAGGTCCCGGGTTCGATTCCCGGTCAAGGCAAGTTGGGAAATGGCCTTTTTCAAATTGTCCTGGGTCTTGGATGTTTATCTATATATGTATTTGTTATAAAATATAGTATTGTTGAGTTAGTATCCCATAACACAAGTCTCGAACTTACTTTGGGGCTAGCTCAATCAGTGTAATTTGTCCCTATATATTTATTTATAATCCGCTAGATGACAACAAGACAAATCAGACACTTTTTTCTATACGTCAAAACAAACATTTACTATAGAAAATCGCTTTCGTATTTCATACAAATCTTATAAGATTGGCATGAAAGACGAAAGCGCGACGTCATGCTTTTTTGAAGTCTAGCGCTCTTAGTATTAGTTTTTCTGCATTATTTACTCAAGAATCGTTTTGTTACGTTTTGATTTTATGAAGAACTTTACCGAATAATTTATTTTTGACCCAGTTATCTGCAATTGAGACAGAAAGCAGAATTTATTTCTTAAATCACAATAATAAACTAAAATACCAATAAAGCTATCGCCAAAGCTTAAAGCTCCTCAATGAAGAAAGTGCTAGTACGTCAAGTAAGTCATTGGCGGAAAAGTTACATAACCACACCGTAACACATTCGCGCCGTCCGCGTCGGTCAAGGAACGGTGATGAAATGAATTTACAGCTTTTTTTTAACTCTAGGTCAGGCACGCGTGCGCAGCACGTAAACACTTGACGTCTGATTTGTTTTTTTTAGCATGCAACTTTTTTATTTTGTGGACACGCATACTTTGGTTTTCATGATAAATTGATTCGAACGTTTTTGTATTTGATTTAGATTTACACAATAATTAGATAAAGTGGATTCTGCTCCTAATAGAAAAACTTCTTATTTAACACGCATAACTTGGCTTTCATGATAAATTTATTAAACTAATTAAACGTTTTTTGTATTGATTTAGATTTACACAATAATACAATAAAATAGTTTTTTTTCTATTTTATTAACTACTTACTAGCCAAAGTTCGCGACTTCGTTCGCATAGACTTTATGAAAGTGCTCATCACGCCGAATAACTTTTGTAAAGGCGTCATTTTTATATTTCGTATAGTTAAGCTGGACCATTAAGGTTCTGCATCAGTTGTTTCACTATCCAAAATCAATTAATCATATACCTTATATTTCGCCTAGGCTTAACAAGTATAAAACAAAAAAGTTTCATTTAAATCCATACAGTATTTCCGGAGATTGGCGTGTACAACAGACAATCATACGTTTGTTTTAAATATAAATTCCTACTTATGTTTTTTTTTATTGCAGAAGATAGGGTTGTGTAGAGAGACTTTTTCTAGCACTAACACATTAAAATAATCTATAAAACATACATACATGCATTGTGTCAGAAAATAATTTCAGAACATACGCAGATCTTCATGCTTTTCAAACGGATTGGTTGTAACACTGACACTTTGAAGCTTCAGATGAAGAGTTAACGCAAATTGAATTTGGAACGCTGCCACTTTATACAACTTCACAATTTTGCAAGACTGGCCACAAAAAAAATGAAAATTTATTAATTGCAACAACCAGCCAGTACGTAAAAACAAAAATGTTTTACTTTTTAAGCAGTTTATGACTCAGATGACGAATAGGCACTGCCAGGATAGATTCTACGTTTCAAGGAGGTCTAGTTCTAGAATGTAGGTAGTTCGTTCCCCACGATTGAACTCTCGGCTCGTTTGACTTCATAGCGGACTATTGTTCCGATGGTAATGACGATTTACTGTTGGCAGTTTATCAAATCCACGATAAAGAGAATTGATTGTTATTTATCAACGAGTTGGAATGTGCTATACGTATGTCATTTTAACGCCTTCAATCGAGAAGATTCGTAACAATTATTAAATACATGTATCGAAATATTTAATCCAACATTACATTATCATTTAATATTCTTACGCGAAAGTTTTATAGTATTAACTAGCTAGTGCCCGCGACTTCGTCTGCGCAGCATATTTATAAATTGTAGTCTATGTGTTATTCTGATGTATAAGCTATTATAAAGTTTCATTATAATCCATTCAGTAGTTTTTTCGTGAAAAAGTAACAAACATCCATCCATCCATCCATACTTACAAACTTTCGCGTTTATAATATTAGTAGGATTTGGCAACTTTTATTTCTTCATTTTCTGTATCGAAAATGAAGAAGCCGCCAACCAGCCAGTCAGCCGTTTGAATCGCAAACTACTTGTTTTACCACTCTTAAAAAAGTTGCATACATCTAAAGGCTATTAATATGATCAAAAGGCAAAGTTATAAACATAAATGCACAAGTTTTTGTGACCGATAAAATCATTAAGATCTGCACCGGACGCGATCCCGTCGGACCGGCCAGTAATTGAGGTTTTATTGTGGACAACCCGTTCTTGACGATGTCTATGGTTAATGGCCACAGATTATAGATGCGGGGAAAGAAACTTATTAGTTTGCGCTTTAGGGGTTTTGCGGGCTCTGTCGGCTAGTAGGCTAGATTATTATATGGTTTTGCGTATGCACTGGATTCATAAGGTTCTTGTACTCATCATCATCAGGTCTTTTTGTCTCCACTACATGAGCATGACCCTCTCTGTACTACTAGAGCCATACTTGGCCAGATCACCTAGAGTGTTTGGCCTACACTCTCCTCGCTGACCAGACGGGTTAGAAAGTTCTCATTGATGTTTATAAGCTTTGTTTAGCTTGTATTTCTTAAGTCCCATTTTATAACCATAAGAAGACTTGGAGTGGTCCTAATCTACTTTGCCGGAAACCACACAGCGGTTCTTGTATTGAGATAGATTTATCAGAATTAACATTAAATATGCTTGAATGAGATATAACTGGTTTCGATTTCATTTTTTGCTGATTCTCGGTACTAAGACCAACAGAATTTTGGTGTATAATCTAAGAAAAGAGATCGAATATAAGATTTTTGGATATTCGTAAAATGCATCAAAAGAATTGTTCCATAAGGATTTATAATAGGTTCTTTGTTTTATTTATAACGCAATGTAATTAGATTACAGTCGCAGTGATAAGGAATCGTTAAGTTTTTATTGGTTATCTCATCATATCAGCCACAAGAAGTCCACTGCTGGTCATAGGTACATATACAATTGTCATCTCAAACACCGAGAATACTGTATGTTTAGTTTACATATACCTATTATAAGATTTTTTTCTTCAACTCGAATAAAAATGTTAAGAACCAATATTATTGCAGTTTTATTCGTTTATTGATACAACTTTACAAACACGGCTGTTGGGTTAACATTTGCAATATAAAAATATTCTTAACTCCTCGCAATTTATTTCTGGACGCAAAATTATCTTAAGGTGAATGCAAAGGGCTCTTCATTAAACTTTTTTCGCTAGATGGCGTTGATTTCAATATTTTCAGGTTTTTTTAAAATTCTTGTGTAATGGATTACTGGTAGGCAAACATTTTTGATCGGCGAGCCTGTAACATACTCTTTTATTTATTTAATGGCATACTATTGTTCTTCAGTCAATGTATTCAGAAAAATGCTCCAAAATAAAATCTGTCATTTTGTCTCGTATCTCTACACTCACTCACACTACGACAGGAGCTTAAAAAAGCATGAAGATGGCGTAAAGCATTGTTATAGACTATGGTTAAAGATTTGAGTATCGCCACTAGATGGCACTATTAAGAAAAAAACGGGATAGCGCATATTTTCAGTTATTATTTCAAACAGCCGAAAATCATTTTAAACACAAAAATATGATCTCAGATTGCATATTTGTCAACCACAGCTTTGACTCTGATAGCTAATCAAGCCTTGTGTCGGGGCACTCGTTTAGAGTTTAGACTATTTGGTGGAAGGAAAAACCACCGCGCAACAAACGTCGTCATTGTACATGCATTGTATTTTTTAATAAAACCAAATCGTACACATTGTTGAATTTTCTTTTTATTGAAGTTTAATATTTATTACTGAAAAAAAAAACAATTCATACAGATAGAATGATACAAAATGATAGTGATTTCTGCCGACATAAATTGTTAAATGTTGTAGTCATTATTCTGTGCACAGTGACTAAAAACAACTTTAAAGTTTATTGCATGTTTGAACTTGAAATGATGGATGATGGAGACGGCAAACCTCTGTTGGAGTTTATGTAATAGAAGTGAAACAAAAAAAGAAACACTTCTGCATTTTCCTGACACGTATATTCCCATGGACCTGAAATAAATTTTAAATATAAATCTATACAAAAATATATACGGACAAATCACACAGACTTTTAAATCAATCAAACCCAAAACAAGTTCGAGACTTGTGTTTCAAACGTGGCGGCAAGTTGCAACTTAGGAAAACATTTTGAAACAGATTCTTATATGAAATGTTGAATCACGTATATTATCGTACAAATAACAATATTACAAAGTATCACGAGTCGATCGACCACGCAGACAAGAAGTCTTCTTTTCTTGATTATGGCGATCAAACTTCGTTGAAGCTTATTTTGCCAGTGTCTAGTAATATCTCTTTTATATTCCTAATCCTAAATCCTTAACTATACAATCAAAGGTTGGTATAGATCCTTTGATTGCTTCACGGGAGCTTCTGGCGACAAATTTAAACGAGTCCACTGGTTTTCATAGCCGATTGAGTGGCGGACGGCGCCCAAAGACGCCCACCGCAGTCCGCAAATAAATATCACTACAACCGCACTATGACTGTCCACTTTAAACATTTCACATATTGTCCATGAGAATGAGCATTTATAACACCAAACTACACCAATTTCATATTATAAAGTCCACTAGAATCAATTTGCAAAACAATTTAAAGCAAACTCCAACTGGACCCCTTGACTTCCCGCCAAAAACTCCAGACAAGAAGTCCTGGCAAAAACGTCATCCGTGACATCCGTACTTTTCTTGCACCGCCGTGGATGAAGGCATTTTTGCTCGCCGCTTTATGTAATTTTAACTAAACAGCCGGTTTTATACTGCGGCGACCACTGAAATGTGTATACTTACATGTAGCGTGTCACTACTATCAGACACCCAGGCGACGTAAACGAATTTCAACTAGATACAACTTGCCTATAATAAATTATCTATACATATCTATACATATAATAAAACAGTAAAAAAAGTGTGTCTGTACATTAAATATATTTCCAAAAAAAATATTGGGGGCGATGGAGACGTAGTAATAGAGTAGGAATTTAAAAAAAATGTCTGTCTGTTTGTCTGTTTGTACACGCTAATCTCCGGAAATACTGGACGGATTCGAATGAAACTTTTTTTGTTATATAGCTATTAAGCCTGGGCAACATATAGGGTATAAATGATTTTGAAAAATGGAACGCCTGATGCAGATGAAGCAATTGGCTTAATACCTATATAACAAAAAAAGTATAACAAAAAAAGTTTCGTTCGAATCCGTCCAGTATTTCCGGAGATTAGCGTGTACAAACAGACAAACAGACATATGCAAGTTGGCAGAAGTGGCGGGAAGTGACTAGCACAACGTGTGACCCAAACATACCGTTAAAACTTAAGGGGAAAATATATAAATCCGTTATACGACCGGTAATGTTATATGGTTCAGAATGCTGGGCCACAAAAGTGCAGGACGAGAAAAGGCTCCATTCTGCGGAAATGAGGATGTTGAGATGGATGTGCGGAGTGACGCGGAAGGATAAGATGAGAAACGTATACATAAGAGGTAACTTGAAGGTTGCACCGATAACAGACAAGGTAAGAAGTAACAGATTGGCTTGGTTTGGACACGTTACGCGAAGAGAAAGAGAACATGTAACGCAAAAGACACTAAATATGAAGGTAAATGGACGTAAAGGAAGAGGAAGACCAAAGAAAAGATGGATGGAGTGCATTAAGCATGATATGAGTATAGTTGGGGTGAAAGAAGGAATGACGGGGAATAGGGGAATATGGAGGGATAAGACATACTGCGCCGACCCCAAATAAAATGGGAAAAGGTAAGGCAGAAGAAGAAGAAGACAAACAGACATACAGACATACAGACAAACAGACAGACATTTTTTTTTAAATTCTTTCTCTATTACAACGTCTCCATCGCCCCCAATATTTTTTTTGGAAATATATTAAATGTACAGACACACTTTGTTTTACTGTTTTATTATATGTATAGATATGTATAGATATCCAATGAATATTTGATATTTAATATAAATATGGGAGACCTTTGCCCAGCAGTGGGACAGTACAGGTTAAGTAAAAAAAAATATATATAAATATCCTATAAAATAATTTAAACAACGAATTTATGAACTATGTCCAGGTCCAGGTTTTGCTAATTTGATTGTTCATGTAGTAGATTCAGAGATATGTATGGGACTAAAGCAAGTAGATTAGATAAGTCACGTTCAGAAGTTCGTAGGTTTATTGTGAAATTCTAAATAAAAAGTAAAGAATAATTTTTCGGTATTTTATTATTATTTTCAAAACATAAATTATAAATACTTATTTTTTGTTTATTAATAGGTACATGTTTACCTACTAAGTATATACCTATAATTATTTCTTTTAATTAATATATGTTTTGTAAAAAATATTTGTTTCAGTTTCAGAACGAACTCATATCGTAGAAATTAGAAATATTGTGGAGACTTGGAGAGAAATGCATTCGGTTTCAAAAGCAAACAACGTTGCCGTCTCGTGCTGCTATGTACCTACTACATTTTGCGCGTTGCCCGCTGCTAGCGGGACGGCAACGTTCATTCTGTTTGAGCTAAGTCTTCTGACTTATTACTAGGTACATTTAGATATTTTTATTACAGCGCCATCTAGATGATGTCCAAGTATGTCGTTGCAAGCATTGAGCTGTCAAATTAGACAAATGCAGTAGTTTGTAATAAATCTGCTAGATGTCACCGCAAAATGAATTCTATTTATTACGCACACATTGTTAGAAATGTTAATTTTTGTCTTGTTTTAAATATCGTTTTTCTTGTAAAGTACTGTAAATTATTATGACAGATTTTAAAGGCGAGCACTACAACTTCATGAAAATTGGAAAATCGATTGTAATATGAGAAACACTATCCACATTAAGAGAATTGCTGTAAAACAAAATGTATGGACGGCCAAGGTTCGCAATCACCTTAAATGCCTTCGTGTCTTTATTCTGTTTCTTTCAGAATTACACTTTAAAGGTCAATGTTCTGAGAATATGGTCGCTTTTTAAGAATAAACTAGTTTTTGCAGTTCGATATTTATTATGAAAAAACTTCTTATTCCATCTACCACATTACAAGAGAGGCGTCACTTATTGTACAGACTACTTTTTAAACACCCAATTTTGCAAGCAATATTTTACCTTTATTACAAAATCCACTATCCACTTGGCTCAATTGTGTCTCAGACCGGACTAAGTTTTTTTTTTCATATTTCGTTTTAGGTTTATTTAAACATGTTCAGCGTCATCGAAGGAACTTAAGTATAATTAATTGGCGACTGTTTCAAGAATCAGCATGTGTGCTTGCACTTATGTCTGATGTATGACGTACAGCTAGATTGTCCAATAAGTTACGTTTAACAAAATATGTAACGTAAAATTTTAGTTCGGAATTGTGCCACTTGTGCCTGTCAGTGTCATATCAACAAAATTGGCCTCCCATAACTATGATTTCGGAATGCAAAAAGTTGAGAAGAATTAAGTAGACCTTCATTCTACTTCATCATCTTCCTATCCCATTATGTACTGGCTGCGCAAGTGTAATCCTCTCTATATTAACATTATTTACAACCACGAAAAACATTAGACCATTATTAGGTATATATTATGACCAGGTAAATTACAGTCTGGAGTTACTACTTCAGATTATTATAATTTTATAGCTCTAACCATACTAAACTATGAGCACTCATGTTAATTCTATTGTATTAGTACGCTGTTTAGTTTATGACAGTAGTGAGGTTAATTGATCATTATGGCCGAGGCAGGTTTGTTGAAACGAACGGGCGAAATCTGCGAGTTTGTCAAGTAGATGGGATTTAGCAGATAACTAATATTGCCAGCCGTTAGGCTATAGATAGAGAGCTCTTTCAATTCTTAGAGAAACAACAAGTTTTAGGTTATATTCACTAGCTTCAAAACACGTTTTCGCCAAAGGGGCAACTTAAAAAAAAGGACTATAGGTAATACGTTAAATGGTTGTTCATAAAATTTTTCACCTCATCTACTCGAAAAACGACGTTTCAATCCCATAGCATTTGGAGCTAAAGTTATTCCTGATTCTCTCGGGATTGAAAAATGAAAAAGAAGATCTTTAGGGATTAAAATACAATTTGAAAATTGAACACGGATGTAATCTATGTAGAATCAAAAATAATGTTGGCAGTCTAGCAAAAAAGGAGAATTAAAAAAATATTAATTGAGCAACGCGCCGCTGAACTGAACCCATATATCGGAGACATTGTAATGTATTCGTATTTACCTATATGTCGCTGATTGTGTATCATAGCCTGTTTTATAATAAAAAAGAGAAAAATAATCATAATATAAGTATGTACTCACTTTAGTTTCAAGTTTTTCCGTCTCGCTCTTGTAATGTGTGCGTTCTCCCTCCACCTTCTCCAACTTAGCCCGAAGGGTTTCCAGCTCTTCCTGTAAACAAAAAAAAAACAATATTTATTCATTCATTCAATTTTTCCTGGGTCTTGGATGTTTATCTATATATGTATTTGTTATAAAATATAGTATCGTTGAGTTAGTATCCTATAACACAAGTCTCGAACTTACCTTAGGGCTAGCTCAATCAGTGTAATTTGTCCCTATATATTTATTTATTTATTTATTTTATTTATTTATTATATAACATCAACTTGTCTAAACAGCTTCTACGTGTAGGAACTGTATCCTACGCAAGCCTTTTAAAGGACCGGGATGGAATCTAATCCAAAAGAATCCGTTCCGTGGATCCAAAAGAAATAAAAATAAGTTCTTGAGTGACATAATTTGAGTGAATTATAAAGATACTACAGAGCACACATACTACCTTTTCTAAAAGCAATTCGTAAAATGCATCGAGAATAATTTTTCAAAATAATTTGCCACTTCTTCAAACCGTTTACTCTACTTTATTTTAATTTGAACTCACTATGAAGTCTTGGATAGTACTAACAAGACTCTACTTATATATTAAAAAGGAATAATAAAATTCTTATTATTTTTTTACTTAGAATCGTTGTCAGAATTAATTAATTATATAATCAATTATTAATTTAATTATTTAGGCCTATGTCCAGCAGTGGACGTTATGCGGCTGAAATGATGATGATCATGATTGTTAGAATGTTATACATAATAGTCACGTGTCGGGCATCTACATTCATGTAACAATGAACAAAAAAAAAACGACGGGTTGCACTCTGGGAGTGCCGGAAGAAGTGAAAACTTGAATATTAACGTTGTGCATTTTTGATATTTTGGAAATTTTTTTTCAAAGTCAAAGTCAAATTCATTTATTTATCTTTGGATATTTGTATCACTTGATAATTTGGTTAGGGAATAATTTTGTAAGAATTGCTTTAATTATCAGTATAAAATATTTCAAATCTTTTCTGAACCACAGTCTGTCACAAATGTCACAAGCATGACCAAATTCATTTTCAACAAAATCATTTTAAAATACACAGCAGTATGGCCACTACACAGACGGTCGAGTCATCAGCTGTCACCATCCATGGATGTGCGTAGCACGCTGTAACATAAACACACACGAACATTCGCGCAAGCGCCCTGCGCCGTCTTACGAATTTTCGATCAGGCCACGTGTCCTGACGCGAGTTTAAAATTTTTTACCCATTCCAAAAAAAAGTGCACAACGCCGCTCAAGAAGTTTTCACTTCAAAAAAATATTAAAATTTTTAAGCAGCCGGTAAATACAATTTCATAAATTTAAGCTAATATTACGTTAGTTCTAGATATAGCCAGATAAATCTAGTTTTTGACATTGATTAAGTCTGTACGAGAGGTGAATGGACGATAAACGATTTATTATTCAAGAATAAAGACGTTCGCGTATTAATAGACACAGCTGTCCTATATTGTTCAATTATCGCTTATGTTTATTATGTTTGGCACTGTAGCACTGGTACTGGTACCTATATAAATTGTCACAAGATAATTAAGTCTTTTAAAGCAATATTTTGTGAAAAACAATGAACTTTAAAGTTTAAAGTGCTTCTTAAGCGTTGACATAAACATATATTCTATGGAGTTGCGTCTTTACATTACAGAATTCCTATGGACACCTTCCGGCTCCATCATCAGATCAGTTCCATGTCATCATTATATTGCATTGTCACGCAATATTCATTTGCGTGCAAAATTTTAGCTCAATCTGTAGTGGGTCAAATTTTACTCACAAGATTTAATTACAGACAGACAGATAGACAGACAACGGCTGAAGCTATACAAAACCTTGTAAAAGAAAAGTATAATTTTAACTTATCATAGTCCAAATTCTGTGATATAATCAATGGTAAATTATCTAATAAGTTCCGTAGTCATAAAGAATAGAGATTAAATAATAAAAACAAAAATGTTGGAAAGCATAGACAATCGTAGTCGAGATATCCGGAATTCTGGAGTGAGGCGGAGCGTGATGGTCGCGTGCAGTTGGCGGGAAAACTCACGTCATAGCAAACAATAACGCGAAGAGACGGAAATTATATGCAGAGCGATATTAAACAATTTATACTCGTATGATTAGGTAGTGCTAGTCACGCATCATCAATAAGAAATAACAGCTAATTATACTTGCATTTTTCTATGTAGGTATCTGTATCTGACGATGTTAACGAAAGTATTGCTAAAACAGTGTGGATTCTGTAGAAATTGAAAAGAGCAAATTACTGCTCTAGACGAATCAATCGAGCCCAAACTCAGTAAGGGTTATGTCGCTGTTTTATCACAGAGATGCCATGTCACACGATATACGTATGCGTGCAAAATTTCAGCTCAATCGGAAACCGGGAAGTAGTTCAAATTTAACTTACAAGATTTGATTACAGATAGACAGCGGGACAGGTGAAAACTAAATAGAAGCTTGTAATAATAAAATAGATGAAGAACACATATCTCTACGTCATAAACAAATAAACCTGGATAACAGACTTATAGATTTTGATCTTCTATGATTAACATATTTCACATTTTGTTAAATTTATATGTTTTTATTTGGCTTTCGTAACTGCAGAACCTATAAATTGCGTCCTAGTGCCACGTGATTTTTTATAAACGAATTTCAGGCAACTAATGATCTTGCGTTGATGCGGTAGGAAGAATGCAGAACTTATTTTCCACAGGCCTACGCGCATGATAATTATATTCTATCAGAGAACGTATCAACCTAATGAAATTCAACGTGTTGCATCGATGATCGAACTATGCGGAAGTGAGCCGGACGAACGCAAAAACAAAATTAGCTTTTTGCCAGTGGTAGGGCTTCTATGATTGCAAGGATAGCATAAAGTGTTATTAGTTTACATAATAAAATTTAATATAATTAGAGTCGTGACAGTATTTAAATATAGTGAAATTAACAAATAGAAAATAAGATCGGTTGACGGCTCGCATTGCATTTGGACGAGAGGGATCCGAAATAGGTGGCGTATACAAAAATTTGTTATATCAAAATGTTGTAACAAAATAGTGTAATTTAATAAAAAGATATAACAGGAAAGTAAGATGTTCAAAAACATTTTTTTAAAACGAAAGTCTCTCACAACAACTCACAAGTCTCTATAATTCAGGGAACCCAATCCAAAAGTAGTAATAAATTAAACCGTAAACCGTTGATTAGTAGTAATAAAACTGATTAATCCTCAATTCCTGAATTTAAAAGACGATAATTTCGAATATTTTTCTATTTCAAACAAATCATATTTTTTTACATACATACCACACGATCCTTCTCTTAACTGATATTATGACTACTCTGACAAATGAAATGCGATATGAAGACAAAATGGACGTTCTCACGTCTCAAATACCGCCGTAACAGACACGCAAAGAAAGGGGATAATTAAATGAAATGCGACAACCCTGGCGATCAAGATTACAGAGTAGCATACCGGACGATTACAGAGTATGAAGTATCTGTGATTAGTATACTTTGCGGATTATTGCGTTATTAGCGAGGAAGTGATAAGTCGGCGATGACCAAGTGCCATTGTCTCGATTAGAAAGATGTTTTCATTGATTTTCTTGAACGAAGAAGCGGAAATTTGTATGTACGATCTTATGTATGTACGAAGATTAGATAAGATGAAGGAAAGATGTAGGCGGTTAGATGCTCAGATTGCAATGAGAACACTTTTACATAATGTAATGGTAATTTGTTAAAATAAATTCACTGGATCTTTACATAAAAATTACAACTGAAAATATGAAAATGACTATAACTGTAGATGGAGAGATACTCTCTTGAATTTCTCAAAGGATGGAATGAGTCAAAATGAAAAAGATATAAATTATAAAAATGTAAAAAGAATTTGAAAATGCAATTTGAAATTTAGTTTTTAAAAAGCAGTCAGGATGAGATGATGCTCAAATAAGAATGATAGCGGCTTGTAGCATCAAGGTATTATGCAGCATTGTTACCTACCTATACTACTATACCTTTCAGCTAACAGGTAGCCCATAGAGGTAAAATGCCACTGTCTAGATATTAACTTCAAGTATCCTAGATTATCTAACTAATCGTGGCTACGCCTATTTCACATAACATTACAGGCAGTATCAGTTTCATTCGCAGTAAATGGTAAACCTGAGAGATAAACATAAACAAGTGGTATTAGTGTTACGCAAGATGCACAGGAATCGGGTTTCGCAGTTTTTACTGCCAGGTTCATTTCATAGGATGCTTGTGGTCTACCACAGAGCCTGCCGGTTGCAAAGTGCCTTTTTATAGCCACTCTGACATGTGCTTTGGAATTTATGATGTAGGTGTACTGTGCGGAGTACCTTATACTTATGTACTACAGACTAGACTTATTTTATTATTGACTTAATTCGCATGAGTTAACGTTACTCACGTAAAGAGTAAGCTACTGGTTGACATGTTATATTATTTGCGTCCTTGAGAATGTTATTTGTAGAACATTAATTTGCATTTGCCATTTTTCATTGTCAAGAAACATTACTCGTACCATTTCCTTCATTGGATTGCATGGAGTTTCCACTCTGCCCATTTAAATATGAAAATATCAGAAACATAATGATGTATAGCCACCACTTAACAAGAGGGTATACAAAAATTTACTACCTTCTCTGCTACTTCCCTAAACTGGTAGACAATGGTTCGCATTAAGTTTAAACTTTCTTTTTAATACAGTTGCTCAAAAAGTGGCGTATTGCAGGGACGTATAGCGTTCGAGATGTGGGCTATTACATACTCGTGCTTTTTTTTTTACCTTTCCCGAACTCGTGCGTTCTCTTTCCCAACTGTCAAAATAATGTCTATTAAAAAAAAAACCAACCATGAAGTTTTTACTAAAAAAATTCATAGGAGTTTTTATGATTCATGCAAATACGTATATTTCTAAAAAGAAGCTACTAATTTGTTTCAATTTCAGATTTAATGATTTGATTGAATGAGTTAGGTTAGGTTTCATTTCATTTCATCTCATTAAATTTCATTTTTATTTCATATCAATAAAAAAATTCTACTGAAGACTTGGCTGTATGGGCATAGTTCCCTTTGCCTACCAGAATGGGTGAAGAAAAAAAAATCTCTGCTTATATTCTACGGTTGGCGCCATTTTTCAGAAATTTTCTTTGCGAGTTAAATTGTTTGTTGCACAAAATGAGTAATATCGACCCTAGTTTTCTCGCAACTGTATTAAAAATAGTCGCTCAGTACACGTGCGGAACCGTCATTGCAACTTGTTCCGACTGTCAACCCTCGCCTTAGGCTGCGCCTCGGCTCAGGTAGACATTTGTCGGAACTCTTTGCAATGACAGCCTTTCCGCACTTGTGATGAAATATACTATATTGTAATCTTGATATTTTTGTGCAATCAATATTAAATTAATAAATTATGTACAAGTTGTGGATTTAATGCCATTCCCGATGAACTGACCTCAGCAAGCAATAGTAATAATGATCTGGGTCAAGTTAAATGAAAATATTTATTGGATTCAATAACGACCAAGAAAAGATATCCTCATACAATATACGTACATTTAAAAGTCTATTACAAGAGACGATTTCAGTATGGAATATACTCTAAAGAATCTAAATCCCTTCACATATAAAAAGTATTAGAAACTAGTGGGTTCTGGCAGAGTAGAATAGGACCACTCCAAGTCTTCCTGTGGATGTCGTTGAAGGCATGGTAGGAAATACAAGCAAAGCAAACATCAATAGGACCTCTCCAAAAAGTCTGGCCAGCGAGGAGAGTGTAGGACAAATCCTCTGGTTGCTTTGGTCAAGTATGGCTCTGGTAGTACAGAGAGGGTCGTCCTCCTGCAGTGACTTGATGATGATAAGAGTACTGAAGTAAGACTCAATCCAGCAGACTTTCAATCAAATACTCCATTCATGCACCACCTACATTAAATCACGATCTACTTCTTCACACCAGGACCCTGGACCGCCGCCCACCATACTTAAAGATACCGACAGAGTAAAAACGTTTAAGTTTATTTTTAGGGTTCCGTAGCCAAATGGCAAAAACGGAACCCTTATAGATTCGTCATGTCTGTCTGTCTGTCCGTCCGTATGTCACAGCCACTTTTTTCAGAAACTATAAGACCTATGCTGTTGAAACTTGGTAAGTAGACGTATTATGTGAACCGCATTAAGATTTTGACACAAGAATAGAAAAAAAAAAACAATAAATTTTGGGGGACTTAGAACTGAATCTCAAAAATTTATTTTTCATCAAACCCATACGTGTGGGGTATCTATGGATAGGTCTTCAAAAATGATATTGAGGTTTCTAATATAATTTTGTTCTAAACCGAATACTTTGCGCGAGAGACACTTCCAAAGTGGAAAAAAGTGTGTGTGCCCCCCCCCCCCCCCGTAACTTCTAAAATAAGAAAATGATAAAACTAAAAAAAATATATGATGTTCATTACCATGAAAACTACCAGCGAAAATTGGTTTGAACGAGATCGTAGTTTTTTTTTAATACGTCATCATCATAAACGGCAATTTACCTTTCATTCAATCAACTCAAATATAAAAATTAAAAAAAAACATACTACAAGACTTTTATATTATGTTCTTTGCTACTACGGAACCCTTCATGGGCGAGTCCGACTCGCACTTGGCCGCTTATTTTGTTCAACAAAAGTCCTTCTCTGAAGAAAATTCTAAAAAAAGCTGTCGGATCGCACGTATTTTTTTTAGATACGAGTATTAGACATGCCCTTTCAATCAAGCACGCCATTGATGCGCGGTCTGCCTTGGATCACGGTCTATTTCTCCACAATGTGAATACTGCCGCGCCTGCACCCGCCGCCACAAAATATAGACGATGTAGAAACAATTCTTATGTTTTTAACCCCCGATGTGTAGTTAAGTTTCTCTTTGTATCTGTCTGTGGCATCGTAACTCCCGATTTGAGGATTTAGTTAAAATGGCGAAAGTCCGTGTCTGCATGGGACACCTAGTATCGAGCCATAACAAATCACAGCAATTTCTGTTCTTTTGAAAAGTAGCATAATGCTTAAATACACTAGTCCTCATTCCGGAGGTTTTGGGTGCAATCTGATCGCCATCCAAGGCAAGTTTTTAAAATGGTCTTGTTAGTTTTTGGGTGTTTATTGAAAAGTCGGTGTACAATACTTTAGTTTTACAAAACAATGCCGAAGTTGCGCGGCTGAAGTTCTGCGGCAAGTCTAATTTAGTTAGTTTAATATAAATTGTCATCGAAGGCGTAATTACGCCAAAGTGCAATCGTGCAACTTCGGCATTGTGCCACTTAAAAAATTGAATCTGCATTATTTTTATGGCATCTAGCGTGCGGATTTGAACACGTGATAGATAGCTCACTTCGTAAAAGCATGGTCGGATCAAGGCCAAGGTCGCTGGTTCAATCCCCGCTCACATGATATTTTTACCATTGCTTATTTCATTATTTAATTTGAGTACATCTGCATTGTCCCAGCATGAGGTGACACTTCCGCATGGTCGTCATTTGCGCCGCCCTGGGAAGCGGAGCGTGCAGCACGCGACCGTCAACTCGTCACCGGCTGACGGCTGGAAAGTGCTGCTTTATGAATTTGTTGTTGTTTGTACAATTTCACGGTTTGCATTGCAATTTGACTGTGGCTTCGACTCATTTGGACTATGGAATAAGAGCTAGGAAAACGCAGAAAATTATGATCGATTGTGGTCGTTGGGTCTTATCGACTTATGGTATATATAAAGAGCACAACAAAATTTTAAAACAACAAATGCTAAAATTTTAAAACAATAAGTGCTGATACTTATTATGATTATTAAATAAACATTAATTCTATAATTCGTTTTTTAATTTGAGCTTTTGAGAAGTCGTGATATGATAAGAGCTTGGCAGAAATTAAGGGTGCTAAGTAATCTTCAATCAAATACTAACTACTTCAATTAAACATGAATTATTTTTTAAAACATTAAAAGAAGCACAATTTTCGTAGCTTCAAAATGTTCTAACTTAGGTCGATAGCTAACAGCTTAAAGATGTGAAATTAGTAATTAAAAAAAAAAGAACGACGTGTCCTAACGTAACGTTCCTGTTCCCAACCCACATCGAAATACTTGTAGCACTTTCTAGCTAACACGCTCGGCTACTTGCACAACCGGAATCGAATCTATAAGCAGGCAGCCACCAGGCTGCCACTCAATCACCCGCCCTAATACGGCTCGCAAAAACCGATCGCTCGTGGGAAGCGATCCGAAAGCGATCGCGACAAAACGCCATTTTTCCCGCGACGACTTGTGCTGTTTGACGTTTGACCACGTTGATAAGCGAAAGCGGCTAGGCTAATCAAAGTCGATTTTTTTTTATTCAAGGCATGATTAATTTATCTCTTGTTTGTTTGTAAATTCTTTATTGTACAAAAAGGATACTACAAAAATACAGTATATAATAATACAAAGGCGGATCTCTTATTGAAGTTTGTTTTTTTTAAATATTATTTTAGTGCAAAAGCTAAAAACTACTAGCGTTTCGGAACGACTACTGCTGAGAATATTACGCCGAAAGAAACGTTCACTACCCAGGCTGATGGGCACCGGTATGGCACTTCATAGTAGCCGAATATCATTTATGCCTATTACTACTACAAACGAAACTATACATCCGTGCACACGTCAATATGTGTGTGTTGACCCCCAACACACTCGACAACGCGAGAACGGGGGAGAGGTGCGGGGAAGGGGAACGGGGACGCATATTGCGCGGGACTCTCTTCTGTACCTATGTCATACCTATAGGTATATTAATTCCGTGACCATAGTTAAAACAATTTTGTGCATTCAAGATCATGCTCCTGCCATCAATTTCTATGGTACTTCAACGAGTAAACATGAGAAGAATGTATGTATCGTATTTTTTTAAATGGTCATAGAGACGTAAAAGTGTGTGTATAGTACCATCAATGGTACTTCTGACACAAAAGGATTTATCATATCGTTGTCGTTGAAACCCTGATTAAGCAATTATAAAGATCAAGAATATTCAAATGCAGTTAAATTCTAATTTAAAGTAAACTCACATCATAATGTTCCTTAGACGTAGTAATAGTGCATTTGATTAACGTCGCAGGAAGATGCTAGATGGCATTTTATGATCGGTCATTTAAAGAACAATTGGTGACTTATGTCCAACAGTCGATTTAATGTACATCGATGATGAGGATTAGAAACCGATCCACATTTAAAACCGCTCACAGCTTATCCCTCACCGCCGCAGTGGCTGCGCACCATGTGAACAACCATATTGTACTGTTATTAACGCGACATTGATCCGATTAGTGTCGCGTGTCGCGTCCTTATTGCCGGATTCTAGGCTAACTATCTCTATTAGCATCTTGATTGCTGAATGCAAAACCTTACCCACATTACCCCTATTCTGTGAAGATGCTATACCAGCATTGTGTTTTTATTTAATAAGTATGTGTAATTTTTGAGTGTGTACTTAGATGGAATGGACTTATAAATACTGTTGACGCGCCTCCTTTTCTTATTTATTTCGACTTATTTATTCATAATTCTTCTTAAAAAAGACATTACTTGATTTGTTTCGAAAATTATATTAAAACTAACATATAAGTTCATATCAAAATCTTCGTACGTACAGGTAGATGAATTTTTTATTATACTGATCTTCCTTTTGTATATTGTATTTATCAAGTTTATAAGTGATTTTGATTTGTCTTCACCAATATATAATAAACTCTATCTATCAATATATAATAAACTCTAACAAAAACATTGCAAGGACATGTTTTTGAAATTCACATAAACAAAAGTGATTACAAGAGTGAAGCTTCTCGTACACTCAAGATTACATGCAATTCACAATTCCACTATTTTCCATTCACATACATATCAACTCAGTGTTAATCAGTATCATAGGCTGAAACTATCCTCTCCATTTCCACTTAATTTAAAATCACCTATATAAAACTTAAACGTGATTTTACCGCCTACTCGCTGTAAAGCTCGCCCACTGGCTTACAGCTCGTAAACGTAGATTAGCCCGGGCCGTTTTACCTAATCTTGCGCTCAAAACAGGAAATTCTGAGCGCCCATATTATCACTCTTGCGCATAAAAGTTTATACCTTCTATTTAAAGCTGAGATTCTCAGATCTTTGGTTTTATCGTTGAATGATAATTTGTAGTGCAGTTCTGTTTTATTCCTGAGCCAAAGACTTTGGAAATGAATGTATAATCAAGTAATTTGAAGTTTTATCGCAGGTGGGTTTTGGATTGCATAAAAAATTTAATTATTTTATGATATTTTCTAAAAATAGAAATTCTGAAAAGGGCCTACTTTGCTAAAAAAATTATTGAAATTAAAAAAAAAAAACCCTAAAAATACTAATGGGACGTATTACAGAGATTATAAAAAGGAAAGAAATGAGTATCAAAGAAATTATAACAATTGTAGCTAAACGAACCAAAGAATTACTTTCCTAGGCGGACCGGAAATTTTGACCGAAATGCCGGATATTTTGGAAATATCCATTTTATAGAACAGCACAGTATGAAGTCACCACAGCATAAAATCACCACTTTGTTAAGCACGCGTCAACACGAGCAATCTCGCGGAAATCGACGCGATTTGCGGTCGCCATTAGGGTTGACAAGTTTAAAAAGAAAACATGACAGTTTCCTGCGCTCTTCTGTGAAAAAGTGATGGTGTAGTTTCTGGGAATATCGAGAGAAATATATTGTCTTTTAAAGAGTTTATTGACGTCTGATCTGTCGACAATTTGGTTTATCATATTTGATTACTGTAAACCATTCTTTACAGCAACCATGCTTTACTAGCCAGTACATTGTAGTCGGTGTAGTAAACCATATGTGGATCCCAGACCTACAATCTCTAGATTTTACCATCGTGGTATACTTACATACATACAGATACACATACGTATACTTTGTGATTAATAACATGAACACGAAATACAAAGGCATCAGCTTCTCACAAATATAAGCTCAGAACACAATTTGCTTTTCGTTTCTCAAGGGAAGATCACGAAATGAATTCATAGATTTTATGTTCATAACTATCAAGGTAAGTAACCATTTGAAAGAAAATTATTAAAACTAAGTTTGTTATCTGTAACAATGACCTAAAAAGGTGAAAGTGCTCCTCAAATTATAAAAAAACAAGTTTATTATATGTAACAATGACCTAAAAAGGTTCTCAAAACGAATCAATCGAGCCCAAACTCGGTGGGGTTATGTTATTTTCACAGAGAAGCCATGAAAACCATCCAGCTCCATCATCAGATCAGCTCTGCCATCATAATATTGCATTGTCACGCGACATACCTATGCGTGCAAAATTTCAGCTCAATCGGAAATCGGGAACTGGGTCAAATTTAACTTGCAAGATTTGATGACAGATGAAACTAAATAAAAGCTTATCAAAAGGGAGGTACGGACCTATGTCATTCATATATACCAATGCAAAATTACACTCTGTGAATTTATGGACGCACAAAAATGCATATTTTGTTATCTGAGTCATTGACTCACAGCGTAGGCGCCACGCACCAGTCTTGATTCTTGGACGTCTGCGAATGCTACAGATAACAATTTTACGTCAACAAGTAGATAAAGTACTAAGTAGGTACCTACCTATACATATATCATTTATTGGGTTCCCTATTGCGTTTCGAAAAATGGTGATGCGATTTTTACGAAAAGTGAAAAGCATGTTGTCACAGTGTGGCTTGATGGAAGTGCTTTACTATTTATCAAAAATCAAAATGACAAATTGATATTTTTATAACTTGAAATTGGAGATAAATACATTTTGATCTAAAATCTTTGCAGATAAGTACACCAATCATACTTCCTCATATTCATAACTAACAAATTACGGCAATAATCAAATGTAATTTAATGATTAGGAAGAAGAACCATCGCTTATTACGAATTTTTAAAACTGGTCCTAAGGTTCGAGTATTATTTCCTCTGAGGAATGCAATCTAAATTTTCATAGCATAACCATTTTTCATCTTCATGTGGTAGGTATGCTTTTTTACAATAAAGTTAGATTAAAAACCAACACATCTGTTCTATAAGACACTCATAAAACTAACCTACGTCAATACACTACGACCATACCACCAAATTAAGAAAAAGAAACTAAATTTACAATAATGAAACCAAAGAGTATTGCTGTCGACGCGGGTGGTGCATCGCCACATTTGGTGCTCTTTTTATGGAATCTAGTAATTTGGTGCATGTGGTGCGTGGGAGTGGATGTAATACAGCTGATTGCTACTTCCTTGGGGTTAGGAGGTTCAAGTTCGACGCCCCTACATTAATGGTGAGTATAGAAAACAGACACTTAATATTATTGGTGAATTAAAAAAAATATTTCATCATCATCATCATTTAAGCCGCATAACTTCCACTGCTGGACATAAGATTTCCCAAGGATTTCCAAAATCACCGATCTATAGAGACTTGCATACAGTGCCTTCCAGTGACCTTGTTAAGGTCGTCAGACCACCTTGTTAGTGGTAATCATTAAAAATATAATTGAATGATTAAATTCCTTATTTAATCCAAGCCTCTACACTTTGGGCCTTGGCTCAATCCTATATTATGTATCAGGGAATATAAACCAATTAGTCAAGCAAGAGTCTAACGAAGAAATTATAAATTGTGGGGAAAATTTCAAGTAAATTTTTTGACTTCTTATTGAGCTTTACTACGAAATTTGCTATAAAATAAAAAATCTGCTTTTAAACGATGAATATTCAGACTGCTGATAATATTAATTAATCGTTTTAGCCATTTACCACTAATACCTAGTTAATTATGATAAAGGATTACATTAATCAACAGTTTTTACCATAGTCAAAAAACCAGCAACCAAATATGTGCATGCTATTAGGATTTTTGAGCACGTGGGCGTGAGATTTATAATGTCAGATTTGTATTAAGATCATTTTTCTAACTCAGCTTTCTTGTCTATTGAATTAAAGTCTTTTTTATATATGTAATATCTTCTTACAAAATATCATTAAGTACATGTAAGTGAACCTAAAACAATAGTTTAGCTTTACAATAAAATCGGAAACGTATTCACTTATTATTTCATATTTCGACTTACATTTCTCGAGGAATGTCACTATTACGGACTAAATTTACACTTAAAATGGTTTCAGTATATTTTGTTAGACCTTATATAAGCTATTTAGTAGCAGCACTAAGTCCAAAGCGCGTTTTTTACACGTCTCTCTCAGACCAAAACATTTATAAAAGAAAGCTAAAAATTTTATCTCAAAATAGATTACTATATACGTAACTACCATTTCGTAGAAGTTAAACTAAAAATGTTATATTTTGTATAGACATCACAAATAGTTCTTATTTTTGTACTATTTGTCGAAATATTGTTATTACTAAGCTGCTCTTTTTCTGAGACATAACAGTTGACAGCAGTGACTTGCGTCAGCCTTTTTTGTGGTCACCGTCACTGATCTTTTAACCTGAACAGTATTTAGCCGCGTGTTTATGAATTACGAATAGGTATTCAGATTTGCTCAAGCACACAGTTTAAAAAATAACAAAGAACAACAGACTTTAAAGATTGAGTAGGTAATTTCAAAAGAGTTTAAAAAAATCGAAAGAATATAATTAGCATCAGGTTTTAGGAGACGTACTCTTCTTCTTAGGCCCAACGCGGACGACAGACTATCCGTGACGCACTGTTTAGTCTGTGAAAATAGAACCTATGGAATCATATGCAGTAACACACACGACGCTCGCCGGACACAGACTAAAAAGTGCGGCACGGTTTAGTCTGTCGTCTGCGTTGGGCCTTATATATATGCATTGCACAGCATTCAATTAATATTAGATGTTATGTTGCCATGATAATAAAATCTATTATTGTTCATAAATAGATAGTGTAAGTTACAGACGTGTAATTTCACTCGTAATGCCTAACTATAAATCATAATTTATGGTTGATTTATAAAGGAAATGACCTATTTGGATGCAATAAGACGCATCTTATTAAAGATTGGCTTTTGCCTGCATCTTCGCCGGGGAAAGAAAGTTACGTTATGTGATGTCGCGTCACGTAATACTCTATTAGACTTTATAAATCGTGACTAATTTTATGTTGTAGTCGTTAATGCGAGTTAATTAATACGAAACGATTATACGCAACATCGATACTCACTTATATCGATACAAAATATAGTATATGCATATGCATCTAATTAAAAATAATAATATCGTTTATTTTTCTTAATTGGATGCCTTTGACAGGCTTCTAAAAAAGAATTAAGCAAGCAATTTTATACGACTGCAGATAAATTTCATTAAAAAAAATTGACAACTAGTAAGTAGACGGGTAACGAGTAAAAGTCATCTGGAAAATCCTTAGGAGAGGCCTATGTCCAGCAGTCGACGTTATGCGGCTGAAATGATGATGATGATAAAAGAGGAAAAGAAGACCGAAAAAGATGTATGAAGAATGCGTAAGATTGGATTTGGCGGAACAAAGTGTTAGTACGGAGATGGCGAGGGACAATTGATAGGGTACTTAATGATCAAGACAAAACAATCAAGCCCAATCTCGATGGGAACCCTGCGCATTCCATCCATCTTTTTTTAGGTATTCGTAGTAAACATCCCTTATTGTTTTGGTCTGTTTTTCTGTCTGTCCGTCTACGGTTTTACTCAAAAACTGTGAGTACTAGAAAGCTGTAATTTGGTATGGGTATGTATATTAATTATGGCGAAAAAGTGGTAAAATAAACTTTTCAAATTTTTTTATTAGGGTTGCTCTCATACAAATAAAGTGGAGATATTTTTTTGACTAACCCATCGTGTAAGGTGTCATTGAATATGTCTTTCAAAAATATTGTGATTTGTGATCCGTGTATTTACTTAACACCATTCTTAGATTAAGGGATCCGTTTCTGATATACTTATGTGGTTTTAAAGTTCCTCACAAACAACAGAAAGCCCAGCAGTCCAATGACATGATGGCGAGGCGAGCTCGACAAAATTTAATAAAGAATGAAAAGATTTAACACAGGACCAAACGGAATGGAAAAATGGAGGGAGGCCTTCCACGTTTCCCAGCATGGGATACGTGATGGCTGGAAATAAAATGAAATGATTATGTATGTATGTTCATTGTTCATCAAACCAACTCAGCCGTCCGAGCAAGTCCGTGCAAAAACTCCGGTCTGCTTATCAGGCGCACGCCCCATCAATCTGCTGGTGCATCATTAAAACACAATCAGCACGCGACTAACGTGCCTTCCTACATTGATATCTATGAACTTAGTAAGAATGCATTATGCTACCTTTACGCGAACTAACTTCATATAAAACCCTTTTTCAGTAAGCTATTTTAGAAGTTTTGATCTGCGGTCAACTCCACATGTGGACATTTTAATAGATTTATTTTATTTATGAGACACAATTATTATTTATACTTCATAATTTATTATTTACCTGGACATAGAAGGAGCTAGGCTACGAAAAATTCCATATCTTAATACATAAACTAATAAAGAGCAGCGTAGGATATCCACATCACAAGGCGATCAGAGTACCTGCGATCAAGGTTGCCGGAAAGCGCTGGACCCTTATACAAAATCGATTATTTGGAAGTCCTTGAGAAAGACTTATGTTTAGCAGAATTTATTTTGATGACAACAAAGTCATACATAAGTGTAAGCAGTCAAATGTTGTATTGGAGAGAGATTTGTTACCATATTTCGCGAGTTCTTCCTAAGGAATGATCTATTTCTTGCTACCAGGCACTAACTCATAGTTCTGTCATAACTAACTCATAACATAAGGGATAAAGACTATCATCCAAATGAAAGTTTAGTTCTAGCCTAGTATTATTTAACGATTGTTATGGTTGTACCAGCGTCGTGTAAACAAGGCATACGTGTGCATCTTCAGGTCGACGACCTATTTCTCAGCCGTCCAGGAAGCGCTCAAGTGGACATGAGATAACCTGCGACCAGTAGGCCAATTGCGACATTGTGTAACTCCCGTCTTAGTTTGATGATATTGTTGTTTGGCCGGTTACAAATTTAGTTTTGAAGACGAGTATTTTCGAGTTATGGCATGCTTTATGTAGGGTCAAAAATTTGATTCACAATTTTTTTATTCATTAATTGAAATTTGCGGTTAAATCGACTCAGATGGCTGTTTTTCTAGAAAACTTGATATATAAATAAATTGGTGGAGGTGTCACCAGTATTTGACAGCATGGTCAATTTATTTTTAAAAAACATAAATCAGAAAAAGTGGCAAACCTTCTGGTTATTTTATGCATTTCTGTTTCTAGATGTTTGTGAGATCGATGTAAAATAGCAAGATTCTGCTAAGGATAAGAGGCTGACAAATTGACTAGGCGTTTTTCCATATATAAAGCCCAACATACCTGTGCTTGCTTGAGCCGATGTTCGGTCCGATGCACGGCGAGCAAAGGCGTGACTCTGACCAGCAGACGCCACCACGGCCAATCGCGCACCGCCAGGAACGCTCGAACATTTCGTTGCACGCACCGAGCGGCCGTGTGCTGCGTGCGGAGACGCTGCGCCCGCCGGCGAGCGAGCAGCCCGCGCGCGCGCGCTTGTAAGCGAACAAGCACGCGAGCAAGCGCGGCGTCGCGACGCGCATCGAGCCCGCCAACGACGCCGCCGCGGAACATAATCTGAAACAATGAGAAAATATTGTTAAAAATCTTTTAATACTCAAATCAAATATTTATTGTGTAGCCTTTATAGGTACTTCTTCATGTAACGTGTACTTTACGTAATATAATTAGTTGTGTTTCAGTTCTTAATTATTTATTATTGAAAAGAAAAAGCTATAACTACTAACGCTTCAAAACTAAAAAAAAAATCTATTTAATGAGCGATACTTGTTTGAAAGAAAGAAGTGTTGTTGTCGGTCTACTGAACAGACAGAAAAAAAAAATCCCAATTTGTTTTGGTAATACTCGAATTATTGATACAGTGATCGTATCGTGACTCGGCAAACGCGTAACGAAAGTGTTATGATTTATGTAACGTGAATTAGATTCGGTGCGCGCCAATTGTTAGGATTATGATCTCCATTGTTGTTCGTTTCCACCTAGGAGGCGAGAATCAAAATCTAGCTTTAAAAATAAAATAAAAAATGCAATCGTGAGCATCAGATTTAAACGCAACAATACTGTTATATCGAAATTTTCTCTTATTGAGTCTATTACATTTTCATAACTTATTTATAACTCTTTTTCTTCGCATAGAAACCCAAATCAACAAGCTATATTTATTTTTATATTAGAAATGAAAAACTTCGTTAAAAACTCGAAACGTCAATCTTTTTTATAATTGTTTCCAGAAACAAGTAGGTATAAATGAAATCAATTCTTTTAAAATATATCAACTTATATCGTTTATTAACTAACAAGTTAAAAACAAAATAGCAAATAAATAACACGAATTAAATATTATCTTTGCATATGTTCGCCTCGCTTTTTATTTCGACTTTTTGATTTAAAAAAGTAACCTCAAGTCATCGGTAGAAGACTACCATTAGATTCGGCAAGCAAGGCAACACACCAACAATTCAGATTACAATCTTTTTTCCGGTCAAAAACGATCCAGTATCTTGACGATCGAAAGAAATGCAGCATTATCTAATAGTCTTGTAATCAAAGTTCGCTGGTTATGTTTGTTATTGGATAACCGATTCAGAATTTAAGGTTACATCACAGTGGTATATCATAAGTTCAATCTTGATACAAAATGACATTTGGTGTGCGATATTGTACTTCTTTTTTTCGCAATGCAATAAATAAATTATTTAGTTTAAACCGCGGCGACCACAGGCCGCGATAGTAAATGACAAAGTCATTAAAAAAACAATTAAAAATTAATAACTATAACTAGTGTGCCAAAAGACTCGTGATCCTCAAGGTAACTCTATTCAAATATAAACAACCAACAACCCATTTTTTTAATTAGAGGAACGACATTACTTTAGATATGGTGGTATTTATAGTTTCTTAGAGCATTACCAACTGTTACGCAAATATACTTCCTAAAGGTTGACTGGTAGAGAATGCTATTAGCATTAAGTCCGCCTTTTGTACCATTTTTTATTGGTCAATAAAGATGTAAATAAATAAATACAACTGTCTTACATAACTTCCGATTAAAATTTTCGAATACATTTACTAACAAGTTCAGATTGCCTTTTTTCGTATGTGTAAGTGGCCTATACTGGCATCTGACATAACTTGACAACTGTTAATTAGCCTTTCATAGCAAGGAGGAGCTCGAGAAAATTTTACGCCACTTGTGGCCACCCATCCAAGTGCGGACCCCACCTGTAGTTGTTTCAATGCGAAAGACCAAATAATAAGTAATGCCAGCGAACCACCTACTTCATAAGCCGAAATGTAAATAAAGAGAAATGCGGCGTTTGAAAACTACAATATACATCCAGCTACAGTCATAGGACTCATAGGCTAGTCGCTTAGTGGTCTAAGTTTAGTCGAGATAAAATGTTACAGTTTCCACTACCGTTATTTGAGAAACAAAACAATAAAACAAACAACAAATGAGCCATTACCATAACGCCAGGCCTCGGGAAACACTACTCAATAGATGAATGAACTGACTTGCATGTAATGGTCAAACGACCACCCTTTGTCTACTCCGAGGCTGGTACGGCATACAAAACAAATTGGAAGCTCAAAGTATGACAAGGATCTCTCGAGCGGAAAGCTTGTTATTGGAAAGGTATGTGTAGTTTGAAAGCTTTTAAAATATTTCGATCTATTCGGGAATATTCTGACGACCTCCGTGGCGTAGTGGTCACCATGCTAGTCCGCCACCCAGAGGTTCCGGGTTCGATTCCCGGTCAGGGCAAGTTGAAAAATGGCCTTTTTCAAATTGTACTGGGACTTGGATGTTTATCGACATATGTATTTATTGTAAAATAAAGTATGGTTGAGTTAGTATCCCAAAATACAAGTCTCGAACTTACTTTGGGGCTAGCTCAATCTGTGTAATTTGCCCTAAAAAAAAAAAAATTCGCGTACGCGAGGATGTGACATTACTTCTATTTCTTATAAACTTGCTCATGAACCTAATACCCTTGATGTATAGTACAGTCAACAATAACAGCAGCATCCTAACAGTACGGGCAGTTACTGGTGCATCGGCAGCTGCCAACTGGACCGTGTAGACAATGATATCTACAGCTCGTTTGGAATTCTTCACGCGTATTGATCTATTCAAGGATATCTACGTGGATAGGACGTTACTTATATTGCAATTTGACATTTTTGTTTATGATATTATCTTATTAGTTTTAGTATTAGTCTTTCGAGTATCTACTCGAAATCGATAGTCGAGTTAAAATGAAAATAAAAAATGAAAATTTTCGACTATCATAAGTAAATTTAGTAACGTGTTGATGTTGGTCAAATTTTAATAATTTCTTATGATAAATAGTAGTTATTATAGTAACTGTAGCACTACAGCCAGCTTATTTTCTTCACACGATTACTATTTCCCAGATTTTACACGTCACATTGACGATGTTCTGCATTCTTAGTTGCTAGCATGTAGGCGGTGCATAATCCAACTGCAACACTGTCAGTTTGGTCATATGATGACCATAGTCTGGCGTTATGACCGTCATAATGACCAGACTATGTTACACCTCTCCTACCAATCGTGCCCCACCAGCCCTAAACGTGAACTATGTGAGGCTTCATAAAACGCTGTGAAACTATAAACCTACAGGTGGAAAAAAAAGATTATATGTTGGGGCTTGGACACGAGAAGTTGTAAGATCATTTAAGCATTCATTTATTCAACTTTATTAGGTAGCAGTAGGCTTCCTGTGACGATGTGATGATGATGATTCGACATTATTATAAGAAGTTGTAAACGGCAGCTGCAAGCCTTACGGCACTATTACGAGTATAATCATGTCATAACCAAAGCAGCCTTGGGAGCTAATGAAACATGCATCCTGATAAATTAATAATCACTTTAGTGGTACTACTCAATAAACAGAGGCAAGCCGTGAACCAACAAGTCACTTCTCACAAATGGTCATACATTACCATATCTATTGAACGCATGGAGTCGCCGTTGCTATGGCAGGTGACATTAGGTTCTGATCACACAGACTAGCTGTTGAGGCAAAGCCGAACATTTTCATAGTTAAAGTTTTTTACAAGCGCAGCACTTAGTTGCGACCTAGATTTACATGAAATGTAGGAAGCATAAGCAATAAGCGGGGAACCGGACAAGTCATAACAATACACACTACTCGTATAGGCCTATTCAAGTGTGATATATGTTGAATAAAAGAGTTGGTGACTATTCCATTGTTTTATGCATAGACCTTACCTTACCTTTACGTAAAAATATCTAAATCTATGATTTTATTAGGGCTACACTTTCTCAGCGATTGCGGATATTTTTTTCTCGAAGTTGTTACTAAAACTATGTATATAATAGTCCGACGCAGAGCGATTTTTTTAAACACTTGCATCGTTCGTTACTTAATATTCTAAGATTCATTTGACAAGAGGTTATTTGAAAAAAAAATGTACATAACTTAATGTCAAGTAATAGTTTAGTAATTTTGTAAAAAAACGCGTAAGATTGGTGCCTTGTGCCATTCTGTATGAATAAAGCATTATAACCCGGCTGAGATATGTAGGTCGCTATTGTGAACGGTCATGCTCGGGGTTACAGAGCAGGTTGACGTGACCGGATAGTTCGATCAATGGTGCAGATGAAGTAATAGTAGACAACTGTTGTAATATTGAGGCACAAATGGTCTGTCAATCGGTCGTACTTAAACAACGTGGAAGGAACATACCCGTAATAAATCTAACCAAGGGCTATACTAGATCACTATTAAATAATAAATGTAAAATTACAGTAAAAAAAACAAAAGAAAATGACATTCCCTGCACACTTTAGTATGGAAATGTCAAAAATTTTGTCCTTCGACTGTTATTTTAATTCCATTACTATGATCTAGTATAGCCCGCGGTTCGGTTTTTTATGGGTATGTCCCTTCCACGTTTTATATGGAGACTTTAAAAATAATCGAATTGTTTTTCAGTAAGTTTAGTATACCTCTGTCGCTAAACACAGAAACATATACATTATCACGTCTTTATCCGTAAGCCTTAAGACCCAAAGGCCACGCTTAGCTTTCCATCTTAACGCTCACCGTTAAGATGGAAATTCGAATTAAAATAGTGATTAGTTGCCAAATCTCGCCACACATTTTCATAGAAACCCATTGCGAAATATTTCAGATTCGTTTTCATTATCATCGTATCATATAAGCCACTGGAAGTCTACTGATGGAAATAGGCCTCCTCAATGATATCCGTCTACCTGTTAGGTAGTCGGAAGACCTGAGCAAGGTTGCAGGTAAACGTTAGCAACCTTCACGCTAAAAGTAGTATTTGGGTTTTAAGGCGCTGGGATCTTTCTACCACGTTAGGTATAAATACATGATAGTGTTTATTATCAGTCTGTTTATTCTGTATCTTCATTATTTTCATACCGATTTTATCTAGAAATCTAACAAAGGGAAAGTCCAATAAGAAAATACGAGTATCTATAAATCTAGATTCACATTTACTTGCATAAGAAAATCTCGTTCCACGAGCACTTATAATAACTAGGTGAGGTGTCCATAAAATCAGTATTAAAAATAATTAAAATAATAGTTAATACAAGTCGAAAGGAAACTGGTAATGTGAAAACTACTTGCACGTTGAGAAAGCCAGAGAAAACATAATGAAATTAAATTATAAATTAAATTCTGCTTTTTATGAGGAAACAATCAAGACGCTCGGCCGTGTGGTTTCCGGCAGAGTAGAATAGGACCACTCCAAGTCTTCCCGTGGTTGTCGTAAAAAACGACTTAAGAAATACGCAAAACAAAGCTTATAAACATCATGAGACTTCTCCAACCCGTCTGGCCAGCGTGGAGAGTGTAGGCCAAAGCCTCTGACTGATCTGGCTAGGTATACGTCTGGTAGTACAGAGAGGGTTGTGCTCCTGCAGTAGAGACAAAATGACCGGGTGTCCTCCATTTGTTATAAGTAAAAACTTACTTTTGCCTTCTACGACATCCACGGGAAGAAAAAGTAACAACGAAGAAAAAAGAAGTGAAAGTAACAACTCTTCTTGTGTTCATAGGCTGTGCTTGTAATTTGAGAACCTATCTGTTCCATTGGCTATCGATCTATCTACCACTACAACAATATTTAGTAGTGTAAACAACACCCGGGGGTACTACTGATAGTGAATTGTAGTACAAATAAGTTCATAAAACAAGTGTTGATAGCAACATTAGCCGCGTATTTATAAACAATATTGGTTCGTAATTATGTAAACAATACAGTTGATTGATGTATAAACGATAGTTAGAAACATAATTGTATATGTTTTGACTTAATTAGGATACAACGTTATGATAAGAACAACTTGTTATATGCCATTATGGACTGTAATGCTAATAATACAATGCGATAAATAATTACCTATTTGTTTTCACGCATGACAATGTGTTTTTTAGTCGGGCTAAATGCACAAGACTTCCAATAAGGAAGAAAATATATAAATTAAATATCTAGTCATCATCATCAGGTCTTTTTGTCTTCACTGCAGGAGCATGACCCTCTCTGTACTACCAGAGGCATAATGTACTTGGCTAGAGCAGCGCAGGACTTGGCCTACACTCTCCTCGCTGGCCAGACGGGTTGGAGAGGTCTCAATGATGTTTATAATGCTTTGTTTAATTTGTATTTCTTAAGTAACGACATCCACGGGAGAACTTGGAGTGGCTCTATTCTACTTTGCCGGAAACCAGACGGTTTGAATGACTAGTAAAATTAGTGTATTACACTGGTAAAGTTAAGTATTAGAATTACTATACGAACATAGATTTTATGAAAACCGACATTTCGTACAATATTTTCTCTAAAGGAACATAATAACTCAATCCATACAATGCCTATAACCTACAAAAAAATGGTGTGACATACATATATAAAAACATGTATTGTGTTGATAACATCCACTCGAATTCTTATTGAAAAACCGAATTGCGAAATATCGTATCGATTTAATTCGAAAACAATTAATGTTATGAAAATTAATTGCAAATATTATGGATACGATGCTGCGGCTGTCAAGTAATTGGAGCTTGTGGTAATAAAAAACTCGTATTGAGTTAATGATTTTGGAATTGCTCTTGAACGAATAACGAGTGAGAATATGTTAGTTTCCTTTTTTAACATTTTTTATGTTACATCCTATGTCAGTCCACCAGCGGATTTGCCCATAATCACCACGCTGGGCAAACGGGTTGATGATCAAAGTTAGTAGGTCATAGCTCATCAACCCTACTATCCTACTAAGTATTTACACAGACAACGTCATCAACCCTACTATCCTACTATTTAGACAGACAATACTGCTGCCTGTTCTATTCTCTCTTACATATCCTCCTTTAGTCGCCTTTTACGACAACCGTGAGAAATAAAAGGGGTGGTGTCAAATCATATTCTACTCTTCCGTCGGCTCGTTATACTTTTTATTTTTTTCGAAGATTTTTTTAAATATAAAGCAGTGTTCCCCATCCGTCATTTTCAATTCCCCTATAGGATCGGTCATTGTGATGTCCCATGTCCAGCAGTGGACGTCTTGCCGCTGAAATTATGATTTGTACAAACGTTACTTGTAGGTACAGGTATATTGTACAATATTTTATGTAATAACAACAATTTTAAAATATTAATTCTTAAGATCTTAAATGTGTAGTGTCTTCACATTGGCGCTGCATAGTAAATAATAAAGTAAAATGAGAAATAACCGACAGTATCTCTAATTCCTTTCAATTTCCTTAGCATTACTTTATGAAATAAAAATGGTGAAAACAACGATATATAGATATTCATAACGACCACGGAACCCCAATTTAGCATCAAACTTGACCGACTTTTAAAAAGACGGCTGCAATGCGACAGCAATTACAAAAAAAACTCACACAATTTCGGCAGCCGCTAAAATTGACAGCTCTTTTGAGAAGTGCACTTAATGATTAATTATTTCCATACATTATCTTCTTGATGACAAATAATTACGGTGAAGCCTGTGTAATGTTCTGTAATGAACTTATCAATGAGGTTTTTTGGTTGAAATATGTTTATTATCGTTTTTAATTGTAAATGACATGACAAAATTACTTTTTAACGACAATAATCTTGACTTTTGAAATTAAACTTACCACGAATTTACATAGAGTTCTTACAACATTGTACTCTGTGGTTTCAGAACCTTTTAATGAGTATTCAATATCATGGATGTAGATAAAACCTTGTACTCGTATACTATTGTATTGTACGTAATTAAGTATTAAAACACTCATGTGATACTATTATCACACAAGGCGAACACATCTGTATTTTAATACCCCTTATTATACAAAAGTTGCAATAACTATTACACCTATGGATGAGGTGAGGATAACCTCCTAACCTCACCCATATGTGACGAAGAAGACAATTTCTCTCCAGAAAACAATTTATAAATAATTATATTTTTAGGGTTACGTGCTCAAAGGGTGGCAAAGAGACCCCATTACTGAAACTCCTCTGCCTGTCCGTCAGTCCGTCTGTCTGTTACTGGGCTATCTCTTGATTCGTAATATTACTCCACCCCAAATAAAGAGATGATTTGCTCATAAATACGACCAGATATACTGTTTTAGTAATATATAACGATCAGAATATCTACTTAAGCATAAAGTTGTGCAAAAAGAAAGAAGCAAAGTCCAAGTCTAGCAAATCGTTCATTAATGCAATTGGATTTTGTAAACAATTTAGTTAATGTTTTAAGTAATTTGCATAAAATAAAGGATTTTGCTTTATCTTAGATTAAATCTCCGAATATGTAACTGTATACTCCAAACAATAGACAATTAATTTTGTGTATTTGGTTGGAGGCATCTTTACGTAGGTGTTATTTAAGTAAAACTTGAAGTTATCTGTTTAAAATGAGGTGAAATCGAGTGGGATTTCCCTACTTGTATCGATTGAACACATCGAGAAATCATGATAAACCACACATAAAACTTTTACCCTGATTCTAATGCATAAAATGGCAATAATGTCAATGCTACGGTGATTGGTGGGAATGGAGGGAAATCACTCTATTACACGTGCGTGGCGTAATAAGGCATGAAATCAGTCTTCAGTAGAGTAATTATTGTAATTTTTACACCTGATGAAACGATAAACATGGGCAGCAATGTTGGTTTAGATAATGCAAATGTTAAATCATTTAACGACAGTCTATGGCGCTTAGTCATATACAGTGCAGACAAATACTTGATAAATCATCATCATCATCATCTGGTCTTTTTGTCTCCACTGCAGGAGCACGACCTTCTTTGTACTACCAGAGCCATACTTGGCCAGAGCAGCCAGAGGACTTTGGCCTACACTCTCCACCCTGGCCAGGCGGCTTCGAGAGGTCTCATTGATGTTTATAAGCACAAGTCTCGAACTTACTTTGGGGCTAGCTCAATCAGTGTGATTTGTCCCCTATATATTCATTTATTATAATATTATATAAGCTTTGTTTAGCTTATATTTCCTAAATCGCCATCCACGACATCCACGGGAGGACTTCAAGTGGCCCTAACTCTGCCTAACACCACACGACTACATTACATTTAAAGCTTAAAGTAGGCCATTTATTACGCTAACTTATGAGCCTTCAACTCTTCATTACTAGTAACTTGAGACAAAATCCCTAACGACTTATCAATTTCTCTAACTCGTAGAAATCGGGTGAACACAACATTCGGAGTAGCGAAAGTGTGGCTCGTAATTTGCGCGAGTGCGAGGTACGTTAGCGAAATGTGCGTTTGACGGTCGCCATTACTGCCCACCTGCCGGTCGACAAATTGCTCGCTGTAGGGCTGCCCTGTGGAGATTTTCGCGGAAAATGTTGGCAAAAGATTTGTAGCGGTCCTATCCAACTCTGCCAGAAACCACACGGCACAATATGGGGAAGTAGAATAGGACCACTCCTATTCTTCCCGTGGATGTCATAGAGTTATTAAATACTATATACTATATATACAATGCTTAAAAATATCAATGCCAGCGTGGAAAGTGTAGACGATATGTTCTGGCTGCTCTGGCCAAATATTTGATAGCCGTATCGAATATTTGGCCTCTTTAAGTCAAGACTAAGACTAAAATTAAGACTTGACCATATTGATAAATAAAAGATCTAACAAAATTATTTAATAGTATGTAAAAACCATCATGTGAGGTCAAATTATTGTTTCGCAATGTGACAGTGAATGTAACTTAAACAACATTAATTCAGTTAATGTTTTATTGATTGTCTTGACTGATGTCATACGAGAAAGGTTCATTTCATAATTACATAAAAAGACATAACATAAATTTTCGAAAGTCGGAAGGGAATAGCTTAGTCATCGCGATAAACAGTTTTGCAATAAAATACCTTCAATAAATTACAGAAGATTGATGGCCAACCGTGTGAAAAAAATATTAACCACAAGAAACTCATTGTATCAGAATAGAAATTACATCAAGTATGTATGATTTCTATTGATATTGTAAGTACATATAATACTTTATATTTCTTTCTTTCATATTAGCAGGCCAACTGACTGCAAAATTCTTGGATTATATTCTTGGATTTTTGGATATTTCAGTACACATTTTTTTATCAAATACAATTGATCTGTGTCGAAGAAATATGCATTTATAAATATAGGTACACTTGAAAAACATAATCCTTCTTTTGGCGCAGTCGAGTTAAAAGGTTTTAAATTGATAATTTTTGTGTTAAATAAGAAGAATAAATCCACTCTCACGATATCTATAACATTGAAGTTATAGTTATTACTCTAAAACGAATAAAACATAAAGCCTGATATTTCTACGACAGGCAACCCTGACTGATAGTTCTACGAGTATATACTAGCACCTACTTGCAAATTACTTGGACAATTTGCACAACAAGTTCATTCCACGATCACTAGCTGCAAACAGTTCTAATAAAATTCGAAAGTATCTCTTTGCATCTGAAGTTTGTAGTACTGATTAGGGACATGTGTGTTATCTTGGCTAGGAAGTTATGAAGAAACGCGAAGCGCTAATAAGCAATATTGTTATGTTAGTTGAAGAATGGACACATGTATGTAAACATGTTTTCATAACTATGGGAGTTAGGTGTCTGAGGAGCCACCATGTTTGGCGTCATCGTGTTATGTTATAGAGGAAATAACGAGAAATTTGTATTCTAAATACAAATTTTTTAAATTGCTTTCGCTAAGACAGCTACCTAGGTCCAAAAAAATGTAGTTTGAGCCATTGTTGACTCGATAACAAGATGACTAGCTAATGATGCATCATTAGGTATCAAAAGCTAGCTTCTCCGTGCTTCGGAAGGCACATATGGCAGTAGTTAAGCTATGTCAGAATTGTCAGATGCTTTTAGGCAGTCTGAAAAATCTGACACTCACTCACTCACTCATGAAAAAGATCTAATAGATAAGAAACTATCAAACAAGAAGCTTAAGATTAAGTAAAGAATTTAAAATAAAATAACTTCCCCTACAGCAGGTTTACGAGGAAATGGTAAAATGCAATTTTACATTTCCAACACCTAAGCCCAAAGAACCTGTATCACTCAATACACACCACACAGGAAGGCAAAGCGAAGATTCATGATATACGAGCCTAGTGCCTAGAGAAAATACTAACATAATAAACAAGTCAGCTTTCCTGACCAATAGAAACCGGGCGGACGCTTCTCAAATAGCTACGCACATTCACATATAAAAATGAAGAGAGTACAGAATCGCTTCTTCGCACCAGTATAATGTATCCTCTAGAAAATAACACATGTACAGCGATGGGTGAATCAGATTGTTATATATTGTAAATATAATCAACAATAATCAAATAATAAGATGCCCATACTACATCTGCCATGAAATCATGAATGTGATTAAAATTATTTTCAAAAAAAATATAATTTCGAAATAAAAGTACTTTTTAGCCTTCGACAAAATGAGGGCTGTTAAAAGTTTGATTCACATCAACACATCGTTGAACGGATGGACCGATTTCGATGCGGTTTTGTTTACGCGAAAGCAGGTTTATTTGCGATGGTACTTAGTATTGTTTGTAGATCGGGGATTTTTTAATTTGAATGGCAAATAAACTTGTTAATTTTTTGTATATTTACGAGAATCAGATGCTGGGCAATTTCCTCTATTTTCTGCCTGTCAACTGATTGCCCACCGCTTATTACGCATTCCAGCCATCACCAGGCGTATAACAAATACTGACATCAAATAAAATCGTGTTTTTTTTTAATCTAAAACAGTATTCACTTTCTGCGTTCTCAATATTTTGTGTGCACATAGCAGATAGTACAAGTCAATCATTGCCGTAGGAAGCCCGCATTGTAAATGATAGACTTTCCCCACGGGCGGACAATACAATAAAATGTATTACAGTACAATTGGACGCTGTAATTGCTACCACGTCGATGTCGTATCGTAACAGTACGGACTATAGTGATAGTATGTATTAGTTAGCCTACAAACAAAGGTCTAACTATTGGTTGTGTAAGTGTAGTATGCGGTCTGATATATTTAATATATTTGATCAAATAATACACAGTAAGTATTTATGGTACTTGATGGACCGACACACTAAAATGAAAAACTTCTTATCACGCGGAAATAACCGGTCAAGTGCGAGTCGGACTAGCGCACGAAGGGTTCCGTACCATTATCTATAAAATATCACATTTGTTGTATGGAAGCCCCACTTAAATATTTTATTCCATTTTTAGTATTTGTTGTTATACCGGCAACAGAAAGTTTCAACCGTGTAGCTATCACGGTTCATGAAATACAGCGTGGTGACAAACCGAGGGAGGGGCAGACAGAAAACGGAGTCTTAGTAACAGGACACCGTTGTTACCTTTTGGGTGCGGAACCTTAAAAAAGGGATTTTATAAATATTGTCGAGGTTACCTTACAAAATATATCTGAACAGCTGAATACTTTTTTAATGAGAAATTCATTATTTGTGTCGACGTTCCACCATTTGTTACAGAGCAAAAGTTGTATATTAAATCCAATTCCTATTGAAAAATGTGTCGACAGTTACTCGCACACTCTGTACACTCGTACATATCAAAGCGCAAATAAAATGAAAAGCCAAATGCCACAAAGAAACACTTGTAAGTTGACATGGTGAAATGCGTATTTGATAGATTAGAGATCAATAACATTAGATAGAAATTCTATTTAAAGACTCATTCGTCTCCATCCAGCGTACGTGTACAATGATCGACAGTACTTGACAGACGTAATTACATCGACATATCGGTAGAAGATCGATATTAGATGAATGCAATTAAAATAACAATGAAAAGGCTGTTCTGACTGAGGCTAGTAGTTCTTACAGATAAGTTAGAGTAACTTCTTAAAAAGAATATTAAACATTATTATGACGACCTCCGTGGCGTAGTTGTCACCATGCTAGTCCACTACCCAGAGGTTCCGGGTTCGATCCCCGGCCAGGGCAAGTTGGAAAATGGCCTTTTTCAAATAGTCCTGGGTCTTGGATGTTTATCTATATATGTATTTGTTATATAAAATAGTATCGTTGAGTTAGCATCTCATACAACAAGTTTCGAACTTACTTTGGGGCTAGCTCAATCTGTGTGATTTGTCCCTATATATTTATTAATTTATTTGTTTATATATATGTTTTTTTTATTAATCTAAAAATGTGACATGTACTTTATTACTATTTAGAGAAATAAGAATTGTGAAACGATTGGTGGAACTAATTTGGTTAACTACTATGACAAGATCAAAATCAGACTATGATGGTCGATGCGTCGATAAAATTATCAATAAGTCTTTCATTGCCACGTAATGCGACGTCACATGAAAAACAATTTTTGTACTGTTATAAATTCTTGCAATCAACGTGTTAATCACGATTAACTTTTTAACAAAACTGCCTCAGGTCAGTAATCAACATAAGATCGTAACATAAAGGTAACAATAATTGCAGCGCTTATTTTAGTAGTGAGTCGATTCGATTCATTCGACATTTTATATCGATAACAATTAACATAACGGTGCCAAAGTAAACTAACCAATCGTCAAAAACGTAACATGAGGGTAACAATCATTGCAGCGCTAATTTTAGAAATAAGTCGATTTATTCGATATTTTTATCTTTAACAATTAACATAACGGTGCCAAAGTAAAGTAATCAATCACCGAAAACGTAACAACATCGTAACATAGGGTAAAAATAATTACAGCGCTAATTTTAGTAACGAGTCGATTCGATTCATTCGACATTTTTATCGTTAACAATTAACATAACGGTGCCAAAGTAGAGTAATCAATCGCCGAAAACGTAACAACATCGTAACATAAGGGTAACAATATTGCAGCACTAATTTTAGTAACGAGTCAATTCGATTCATTCGATATTTTTATCGTTAACAATTAACATAACGGTGCCAAAGTAAAGTAATCAATCGCCAAAAACGTAACAACATCTTAACATAAGGGTAACAATATTGCAGCACTAATTTTAGTAATTAGTCGATTCGATTTATCCGACATTTTTTATCGTTAACAATTAACATAACAGTGCCAAAGTTAAGTAATCAATCGCCAAAAACGTAACAACATCGTAACATAAGGGTAACAATAATGGCAGCGCTAGTTTTAGTAACGAGTCGATTCGATTCATTCGATATTTTTATCGTTAACAATTAACATAACGGTGCCAAAGTAAAGTAATCAATCGCCGAAAACGTAACATAAGGGTAACAATAATTGCAGCGCTAATTTTAGTAACGAGTCGATTCGATTCATTCGATATTTTTATCCTTAACAATTAACATAACGGTGCCAAAGTAAAGTAATCAATCGCCGAAAACGTAACAACGTCGTAACATAAGGGTAACAATGGCTTTCCCCTACGAGGGAAAGCGGGGACGTGCCGAGCATCGAACACTGATCCGACTAATTTATAGTCGAAAGCAATTCGTACGAAATAAGATACGTGACTGCATAAATAGTTGTTGACAGCGCTGGAGTCAGAGTTCATTGAACATTCGAGTGAGGATGGGTAGCGAAGAGCTACTTGAACTTTGAAATGTTTTTAATGTTACCGAGAATAGGGCATTTCTTATTACTTTAAACGAGCAATGTTACCGTACCTAATGAGAACGTCGAAAACGATTACCAATGGTTTTTATGAAATTTAGTATGTATCGATCTACGTATTTTTATGATGATGATATTTTGCCCCTGTATATTTATTTATTTATGATCTACTTATTTTTATTGAACTTATTATTATATATTTTTCTTCGATTTTTTTATCGAGCAAAGCTGCAGCTACTGCTCTGGTAGAAACCTACTGTGTATAGGTTTATTAAATCAATCGACTAAAAAATAAACGTGAAACAAAGATATTATCTGTTGGACGTGTACGTAATAATAACATAAGTACATTTGTTGTTTCTTTAATGTACACGCGCAACTTTTTAGAAAATAGTTCAAATTACATGATATGCTTTTTATGTACACGAACTAATTTCTTACCATTTACGTTAGCTATTTACGTTACCTAAAACCATGTTAGAGGCCTTTAAGGCGGTCTAAAAACTCTGACACTAGTGTAAGTCACTAACACACACGATAAGAAGAAGAAGCTATTTAACGAAATAACGTATCGATCAAAGCTGGTACAATTTTAAATTAAGTAAATAATACTAGTACCTTTATAATCGATAGTCATTAGGGTATAATAGCATGCACATGCATGAATACTTACAGGATTTTCGGACAATCGTAATAAAACTAAAAAAAACGATTTCTACTACTACTGTAGCATATTTACAATCGCAATTACAATTAATAACTCATAAGCAGTCAATAAGTGACAACGCAAAACGCACACAGCATTCCAATACTGATAACATCTTAAATGCCAAAAACGTTACATCGACTACCGAATATTTACCCGTTATAAAGGCTCTGTGACACCAGCGATTTTAATTTAAAAGAACAAAATAATTATTTAATTTTAGTAGATATATCCAAATAATAAAAAATACACCTGTGTTCTCATATATTTAAGAAGATTGCTTTAAGATGTGTTTTAGTCAAATGAAAAAAACTCCAAAGTTCTATTTTACACTTGACTAAATTTCAAAAGTGGTCTATCTATTTAGCTTTTGTGTTTTAATTTCAGTTTGTAGAACTACACTCCGGAAAATCTATTAATCAAAATCAGTTTTTTTAGTCTTATGGGTTACCTAAGTAAAAAGGAACGTGGTTGGTTTGTATGTTTTTTAGAGGTAACCTAAAACATTTAAAATCATAGCGTAGCTAAAATATTAAGCTATCAGCCAATGTATTAATTAAACAGGTAAATTCCATAGGCATTCGTCGCCTTAAGAGGGAAAACTAGCGCGCACTCGTCCATACAAAAAGTGAAAACGTTTTCCATGCCTAAATGTTATCTCATGTCAAAGTTATTTACCCTTTAAAAGATTTTACAGGTTTTCCTTTTTTTAATATTTGCAATAATAAAAAAACACAAATTGTGGAAAAAGGAAAACGTATTAACAGTTTTTTTATGTGTCAACAACATACTAAAACTTGTTTAATTTATTTGCCAATTTATGTAAACGGAAAATGTGTAGAGAATTTATAAAATAAAAGTGATTTTTTTAAAATTAATATTTGAATAAGTAATTAAAATTAAATAAAAGTTGTAGAAAGGCACTGCTATCATCGAGATCATTTAACATTTCGGAGTGTAAAACCGTTTTCTCCATCTGCTTCTTTTGTATAGACGGAGCGCGTGCTATACTTCCCCCTTAAGGACGTGTACTACAAGAACAACCACAAGTAAAGGTACATAAATATTCATGTTTTTGTAAAGAATGTCGCTGATTTCGTCTATAAATTTTCCACACGTAATATTTGTCACGGCGCGATGTGTGAGAAAGTAGAAACGGAAAGTGCTAAGTTTTTACTTGCAGCGCATCGCGTAGGGTAAAGTCTGCATTTCGATCTTGGAAAGTGCCTATCTGGATGCTAATCGTGAAACTGAGCGTACAGGTGTTTGCAAGCTAATTGCGGAGTTTGCGATCAGGACTTTATGACCTCTAGAGTTTAATTAAATTTTAATGCCGTGAGATTCTGATCTATGTTTTAAAACTAGCAGGGTTCGGCGTCATAAACGATCTGGGGACTTTGTTATACTTAAATAAGGTCTTACAAAATATACTAAAACTATTTTAAGGGTGAATCAGTCTATGATACTGAACTACTGTCCCCAACGAACACATATCGAAATATAAAAAGTGATTTTTGGCCTCTCATTCAAGTTGACCGATGAAAGCCATATATTATTTTTCATGTTTCGACATATGTTTCTTGGGGAAAGTTGTTCAATATCACAGACTGAGTTCACCCTTAAAATAGTTTAACTATATGTTAGACTTTATATTATATATAGTTCTTGTTTAACATGACAATGGAAATAAATACATGATTTTCTCTATGAGAACCTACCCTAACAAAGCAATCAAATCGACAAAATATTCCAAGACACTAGATTTCATCCCCGTCTTTATAATATTTGACGTAGAAAGAACAAAACACATCTAACCTAAAATATGTTTGTAAATTCACTAGTTCAATATAAAACCTCCTTTATAAAAAGTTTATGTATTCCTTCTATTCAAACTTATATCATAATCTGATAATAACATGATTGACAGTAAACACACACAATATTTATCGCTCCAATTCAGAAACAATTACCAAGATATGTATCACAGATTTAACCGTCTTCGTTACTCAGGTGCTCTTTAAACCAGAACAAGAGTAACGTCGAATTACCGTTTAACAGCAAAATAACTGGCTTTGCAACTATATATCTACCCCGACGCAACCCTTGCATGAAGACGCTACTACAAGTACAGCAAAATACAGTTTCGTCTTATGGTGCATCTACATTGCAGTTACTTTTCGTAAACCAACGTTTCCAAGTGTCAACAACATCCGATAGCACAAAGTTATTTATTAATTGGTAGTATATGTTAGGTAATGGGTAGTATATGTCAGGTAATGTTGCCTAAATTTGAAAAACAGTTAACATGTTCTAACAACTGATAACGAATGCCGTGCAACACGTTTATTGCTAAAAGTTACTCTTTGTTGTATTTTTTTTTTAATTTATGCAATAAGTACCTAACATTCAAAAAAATAGTCCAGTTGCCATAAAAGTTACAGATTAATGTTACCGTGTTGCACAGAGTTGCTCCACAAAAGTAAAATACGGTGTAGATGCACTATTACACAACGGTAATTATGATTCGAGGAAATTATCATCTGTTAAAGCGAATTTATTACCTGCATGCTCCTCGCTCTACATTCGAGGAAATGAATCAAAAGCACCGAAAGCATTTGGTGAAAGTGAGAGCGTAAATAAAGCCGGCCCAAAGAATGACCCCTGCGGGACACCTGTTGCGTACTGTGATTTAAGTGACCACGTGTTTAAGTATGAGTAGGTAGGTGATATTTAATATTTTTGCTTAGTTTTGTTCATAAATTTAAAAATATGACAAATGCATATTTAAATCAATCATGGATTTGAAACAAAAAATATGGTCTTAAAATTTTTAAATATTATAAAATGTAGACAAATAGTAAATCGTACTCAGTATTTATTTTTTTAAAATATTGTTAGCTTCAATCGACACAAACATCACACATAATCTTTTTTTTAAGGTAGAAAGAGCTTAAAGCCGAACCTTTACAGATGGAAAGGTGTTTTTAGTTCAGTGCCCAAACTAGCCTCACCTTTCAGTCAATTTCGGAGATGAAAAAGCAACAATCAACGTACTAATTTTTTACATCTTTTAAAATGATTCGCGCTTGATATTCATTTAATAAAAAATAAAACTTGACACGAACCCTGAGCGAGACTATCATTTCTGAATTTATAAGTATGTTAATTACAAAAACATTGCGTAACCTTATATCATTCTTTTGGGTGTCAATGAAGGAATGCAGGTTTTTCAAGACATTACATAATATTAAGAACGGACGTTTGCTACTTGCGACAGGTAGTCGTTTATGCAAAAGCCGGGACAGGCCGACAAAGAACGCCGATCGGAGCTTACATAACTTGGTTATTGACACAAGACGAAATTATATGACCCCGAAAATACTAGCTTTCGTACGTTTTTTACCAGAACCAAACGGAACTAAACAGAAGCTTGATTATGCAAACTTGTGCCTAATTAATTTGTTTTATTCTTAACTTCTTATATGATTAATTGATTGTTTATCTCATATTTAAATTATGATAAAAGTTTTCCTGTACTTTTCTTTAGAATTATGATGACTTAATACAAATATGTGAAAGGACTGTTAACTTAATTCATTCATGAATTCAACAGTAAAATATTCAGTCTGCGTTTTCGCTCGGTTACTTACAAATAGTGTTCATTATATGCAATTTCTATATGCACTCCTTTTTTTTTCGAGTGACTGTTATGCCTGCATGTTTTATTTCAATGCTACTGCCGACGTAATAGGAAAAGAGGTCTATGACCTGCTGAGGTTTTATGAACAAGAAACTAGGTAGATCTGGTTTAGATAGATGCTTGTATTTTGTACGTTTATGCGTATTAGGGGCGATGCTAATGGAGTAAGAGGTTTGATGAGGCTGAGACTAGTGGCGAGATAAACAGCACCTGTAATTTGTTGTTATCGATATGTTAACAGTGTCGCGTACCTGTTCGTCCACTTTCGGAGCGGCGGTGGCGCGGGTACCGCTAGCGACCTCGTTGCCTCGCCCGCTGCGCCTCGCGGGCCGCACGGGACACACGCTCTTTGCATTCTCGGATAAATCGATCCCAAACTGTTTAGGGCTATCGAACAATTTGCAGTCCACCTCGTCAATAAAGACCCGAACGGGACTCAAGTCATGCACGTTGTCGAACGCCGGGTCGTTATCGTTCGCCGCGTCGTTGGATACGTGACCCGAGTCATCGCTGCAATCAGAGTGCGTATCGGATATCTTCTCGTCTGTGTGTTTATGTAATGCGATCTTTTCGACTTGAGAGCACGTTTTAGCATCGTCCCGCGATTCGACGTACTTGATCTGGCGGCCTACGAGTGTGCTCAAGTGGTTATGAAAGGTGGTGTTCGCCACGCACATCTCTTTATGCACCGCGGGAATCACCTTACAGTTGACGAACTGGGTCGGCTCCGCCTTCGCTTCCAGAGCGGTTTTAAGCTCCAGTTTTTTCACAATCGACTTTACAGGTGACAGTGTCGGATCAATTTTAAGCGTATCGTTTTCATTTCGTTTGGAATCCGATGATGGTATGACAATATCCCGTTTGTTGCTTATTTTTCTCTGTTGGAGCTTAGCTCGCATAGCGTTTATTTCCTCCGAGTAATCCCTTGATGATGACTTTAGTGACGGTGTTGTTTTTTTAACGTCGCTCGCGTCTTTCTTAGTTTTATCAGTCTGTTTTTTCGGTTCGGACTTAAGACTGAGCTGAGATTTTTGTCTTATTTGTTTGTTTCCATTAACTTTTTCAGAGTTTTTTTGAAGAGCATTCGTTGGTTTCTTTTTCTGAGCACACTCTCTGGCCTGGTCTACATTATTTAGATCAACCGGAGTGGGAGAAAAAAGCGCTCTAGTGCTACTGAACTTGTTGAGCGACATTTGACTCCTTATCACTGGGATTTTACTGGGAGAACCCGCGATAGAAGTGGTAGATCTGGTGCGCTCCAAGTTGCTCGGTATCAATATTGATTCGTTTCCTATTTCCCACACACTCTTCGCTTTCTGCATTTGCGATCTAGGAGTGTCTTTACTTTCTAACTGTGTTTTCGTATTTGATGATCCATTATCCGTACATGTTTTAGGTTTTGTTTTCTTACCGTCGTTCACTTTTTTCTCAACTTTTTTTGTCAACGTTTTCGTTTTTGGTATAACCGGAACGGGTGTCGAAGGCGGATTAGATAAAGTTTTCTTTAATATTCTTGTTTTAACATCCAGTTTCTTTAAATCTTCGACTTTAATGCAGTTCGCTCGAGACGGGTTTTTGGACGATATCTTGTAGGTGGCATACTTATCTGGATTCATTTTATCGTTAGTAGATGTCAAAGGCACCAATGGAGCGGTGAGTTCTTTTCCTTTCATATCGTCGAGATTCCACAAACTGGTTGTTTTGTCTATTGAGTTATTGCGTGCTACTTTGTTGGGTGCTTTACTGTCACTTTGTGGGTCCGAATTGGTTTTCTTCAATATACAGCGGGATTCTATAATGCTGCAAGTTTTTGATTTCTGCAATTTAGGCGGAACAAAATTGCCTTTTGTAATGTTTACATCCGGCGTTAAAGACGCACTCGCTGAAAACTCGGACAGTATTTTGTCGAAAGACTCCAAGGCCTTGTTTAACTTAGACTCTGCGGACACTTCACTATCAGGTTTAGCAGGCGACGGCTTGGGCAAAATCGTAATATTTTCGTAGATAGAACAGTATCCTTTACTTTCCTCCAATAACTTTTCGCGCTGCAGCGTGTTCTGTCCTACACTTATGTTTACATTTTCGTACACGTGTTGTCGTTTGCAAACGTCCGGTTTAACACAGTCCTCACTTTTTAAAAGCACTTCATTTTTTTCACCGATTTTCTTTTCGAGGCAGGCGGCGATCGCTGTGACTTTCCTGCCTTTTTCCGGCGAATTTTCGGGAGCGACTGAGAAGGTCCTGTAGAACTTCTGCAGTGCCCCTTGGGCCGAGGGGGGTGCGGGTTGTTTCTCGGTCGGCTTCTGCCCACCGAATATGTTGAAGACTTTCACTGCGGGCATGTCGCGGGCCCGGGCGGGCGCGGTACGTCGCGTGGATGCGCGCGCGCAGGTCGACTGGCGGCGTGCGTGTGCCTGCCTCCGCTGCGATATCAGCCGCCGAAGAAAGCCAATGTCACCGGCTAGGCGTTACAGTGCATCGATAATTGTTTGTTCGGATGATCGCCTGTTGACATAACTATATGCAGTTAAGCAGTTATGGTTATCGCATCACGTTTACTGTAATGACTTCATACATGAATTTATGATTGTCTTATTATAATGCAAGCGGTAAACGAAGCAATACAGAAATTTACATGTATAAAATTACTCACTGGAAAAAAAGGATAGGTAATACATACTCGTACCTACGCATATGATTAAGTAAATCATAAAGTAATAACTAGTAAACCTAACTTAGGAGGTTAGAAAAGCATAGATTTTTTTATAGAATGTTATGAATGTTTAAGGAATGTTATGAATTTTTAAAGAATTTAAACATCATCAGCAGCATCAACTTTGAGCTTATGGCCATAAGGCATTTATAAAATAAGTATATCTTTCTGTGCAGAAACATATTTCGTGGTTAGAAATAATAGGATTAAACAAACCTTCCCAATTTTTCAATTAAGGAATAAATCTATTTAAATAATTTCTAAAAATAACACCTTATCTACGTAGCAGTATTCAGTAACCCAAAGATAAAAGACCACACAGAAACAGTGAAATACGGCACGCAGTAAACCCATTTCACGCAAAAACAGTATTACGTTACATACACGTAAACATAAACCTATTTCGATAAATCCCGACAGTATTCCGTTGTCAAGTTGATACTAGGGTTGTATTTGTATGAGTTACCGATATCGATACCTATATTACAGACATCATGCATTAGAAAGTTAGCCCAGATAGCACTTTTATTTTTATAAATTGTATAATTTATTGCACTGACTATTATATAATAAGTACAAAACTCATTGCTTAATGCTTAGCATTGATTCTATGTTATTCTTGAGTTAGTATTCCATAACACAAGTCTTGAACTTACTTCGGGCCTAGCTCAATCTGTGTAATTTGTCCGTATATATTTATTTATTTATTAACGGAAAACTAATTTTTTAAAGAGTAATTTTTTTAATAAAAATATTCTTTAAACCAGGCTTTTACCTAAAGTGCTCCTCAATAAGGATCAAACTCGATGGGGTTTGTTTAATTACAGAGTTCCTATGGCCACCTTTCGGGTACATCATCAGATTAGCTCCATGTCATCATAATATTAAGATCATGATATACGTATGCGTGTAACATCAGAAACCGGGATGTGGGTCAAATTTAACTTGCAAGATTTGATAACAGACAGACAGACGACAGACAACGGGACAGGTAAAATTAAATAAAAGCTTTTAATAACAACTTATATCAGCAACGTCTAGCTAAATCTTGAAACGAGATGAACAACCTTCCAATCGATTCTTAATATATTATTTGTTATATTATAATGCATTTATTTTAATAATCAGTGGAAAAACGATTCGCAACGAACCACTATTTTCTTATATTACAAATATATTTGAAAAACTGGGATATCGACAAAAAGTCGGTAGTATTTATGTAACTATTGCATCCCTATAAATGTTACGGAATGTACAAGACATAATGAGGTTGCAATAATAATGGTGTACCGAGAAGACCTGATCATTTGGAAAACACGGTTATCCTGTTTCTAACATCAACAGTGCCGACGGTGATAAAACTATTAAAGCTTTCAAATTGCCGTGAAATTTGGCACACGGAGTTTTCGATACACAGGATGATATGGGGATTATCAATCTTGATGACTTTATAGGCCGCAGACACGCTCTAAATAATACGAGGAACAACTAAAGGCACGGGACAATAATATCTAGTTCTAGTCAAAAGAATGTAACTTCTGTAAATTTGCACCAAATTAAATATTTTTCTTTCTTTTAAAAGAATATTACATAAATATACCAGTAACTGATGAAAAGTAATTCAGAGTTTTGTGGTCGTAGACTCCTAGTACTTGATAAGTTGAAAAGGAAAAAAAGATGAAACATTTTTTATATACGATAAGCTGAAGCCAACGGCCTTGCCTGTGTGGTAATTTTTTATTTACTGTTGTAACACTTTCCCGCTGGCTGAGTTTCATTAAAAAATTACCCCCTATTTCAACCCATTATATAATATTTAAAAAAAAATAGGATACCGTAATCTTTTGTTAGCTCCTAAGTCATTTTTTACATTTCTTACTTTAAAATTGACCAAAATTTAACCCGTTAGGGAATGAATTTCCAAAACTCTTTTCTTAGTGCACACTTACGTCATTTAAGAAACGTTTGTACAAAATTTCATGCCTCTAGACCCAGTGATTTATAAGCTGTGCGTTGATCGATCAGTCAAAACATATGTCAGCCATTCGCTTCTCCTTTTATACATATAGATATATAGATAAATTTTGAACTATGGTACAGAGACATTTTATGTTGTTTATCTATATCAGTGACAATGTGAGCTGTTACGAAGCAACAGCACATGTTACTGGTCTATTATCGACGAAAAAAGAAATCCAGGTGTTAGTTTAACAAATTTAAAAAAAAGATGTTAACTGCGTGCGAAAGTGTTGGTGCGATATAAGTCAGATTTAAATTTCGAACTTTATCTACAAATTTTCTAATGTCACTTACCATGTAATTTCGTTTACACGGCTCTCGCCCTCGCCCCAGCTGTCAGTGTGGTGTTATGTTAATTAAGACGCTGACCCTTGACCGACAGATTAGCTGACAACTGGCCAGTCACAGGCTTAGGGCAAATTACAGACATTATGAGAGATTTTATGATAGTCCAGTCTGAGATTAGAATTTAAGTGTCAAATTCTTTTGAATGCTGTTAGACGTGGTAAGCAACACATAAAATGTTTGACTTGAAGGTACTCAAAGACTTAGTTTTCTAAACACTTTTTCTTTTATCAAATGTAAGTAAGTACCTTAGACGCTGGATGCAAGCCACTCTAGATCGGTAATTTTGGAAATCCTTGGGAGAGACCAGAGACCTGTGCGGCTGAAATGATGAAGTACCTTATTAGTGTTTAGTTTAAGGCTGCCTTTAGATTAATTGAAGATAAACAATAGTCTTTCACTTAGCAAAAACCGTGAGATAAAAATTCTCAACACTGAAAACGTTTTGAATACTGTGAAACGTAGGCATAATGTGATATATGTGGAGTTGAGACATTTTTTTTCTATTTTATATAGGTATAGTTATACTAAAAACAGAATTTCAGTAAGTACGTAGAAATTCTATTACATTGAGTAAAGACTACGCGTGTTCGTTATTTACTTTCAGCCAAAAAAAAGAGGACATGTACCATCGAAGATCTTTATGCGGTTAACGACAAATTCACCGAGACATAACTTTCTAATCAAAGATAACTTAATATCATACAATTAAAAGATGCCATGTTCTATGAATCATATTATAAATCAATTGTTTCACTATAATTTTTAATTTATGGACAGCGAATGAGTTAGTTAATGAAAAATATCATACTAGTTATCACACCTAGGTCAATGCTATCAAATTGAAATTGTCACTTGACATCTGCACAATATACACGAGACTTTAGAGCGAGTCTCAATAAACCGAGGACGCTGTGGGCGAGTCTAATTGTCCGGAATCGAATCAACGACCACGCGTGACGAATTCGCATCGAATTGAAACATCTGCGCCAATTGTGCTTGGACGATTTAATTGATAGTGGACAAGTGTCCGTGTGTAGCGAATTATTAGAACCTGAGGTGGCTTCCCTCTCTGGCTGTGGTACTTCAGAGCCCGAGGTAACCATCATCTTTTTGTCTCCACTGCAGAAGCACAACCCGCTCTGTACTAACGGGGCCATACTTGGCTAGAGCAGCAAGAGGACTTGGCCTACACTCTCCGCGCTTGCCAGGCGGGCTGGAGAGGTATTGTATTGATTTATAAGCTTTGTTTTGTTTGTATTTTCATTGCCGTGTGGTTTCCGGCAGAGTAGAATAGGGCCACTTCAAGTCCTCCAGTAGATGTCGTAGAAGGCGACTTAGGAACACAAGGTAACACTTTTATTAATTCTGTGCCCAAGTTTCCACTTTTTTCTTTTTTAAAGTTGACATGTATGTTATTTTAAACAAATTTAAGAGCGAAGCTCTAGATGGAGTTTTTACCATCATTGACCAAACCACGAAAAGAAGTACCTTTATGGAATAAGTCCGCCAATGTATATTTGCTCTCTCAAATTTTATGTACTTTGTTTTTCTAGTTACAATGAAATTATTACAAACAAACAATTATGCTGCCAAAATTATCTACCCGTCTTAAGAAAATCGACATTGCGTTGTCGCTTAAAAACTTGCATACGTTTAAAATTTAATTCGCCTTAAGTAATAAATTATTTAATATTTAAATAATTGGCCAAGTGCGTGTCGGGCCACGCGCAGTGTAGGGTTCCGTAGTTGTAAATGCTAACTTGCAGTCTAAAACGTCTAAGTATTGAATTTGTATGAAATTTTCCTTTTCGAGTACATTTTATAAGTTGATCACCTATAACTTTTTAATTTGTTAACCCTCCTTAGCTCTGATAGTTTTCCTTTAAACTACATTATATATACTATAGCTGTGATTTTTTTAACGTGTCCATATATAACCGTTTAGCAGATAGATGGGGGGACACGTGACTTTGACAAAAAAATTACTTGAAACCTAAATATTTCAGACACGGATCCCTAAATCAAAAAATGGTGTTTCCAAGCTCACAATATTTTTGAAAGACCTATTCAACGATACCCCACACAATATGTTTGTAGAAAAAAGAAATATTGACTTCCTCTTTATTTGTATGGCAGCTACCTGCTATAAAAATTATTTCCATATTTTATTTTACGACTTTTTTGCCTTGATAGATATACATATCCATGCCAAATTACAGCTTTCTAGTACTTATAGTTTCTAAGTAGGACCGCGGACGGACAGACAGACAGACAGACATGGCGAAACTATAAGGGTTCCTTGTTTACTACGGAACCCTAAAAACGGGCAACTCACGTATCAAGTCAGCTACTGGCCTACATGACATATAGGTACATACATACATGGTCGGTACGTGAGTTGATCTTTTTAGCAGATATTAATTACACTAGTGTCTCATGTCAGTTTTAATCAAAAAATAAATTATTTGTATGAGTGACGTTTTGTTTAGACTATGCAAGTCATCTACTGCTCCAATTTCATTGCATTCAACAGGCAAGAAACACACACTGTGTAAACGGACCTTTAGAAGCTATTTAATTGCTAGTCAATAAATTAAAACAAAAGCAGTTCTTCCATCAACGCATGCGTCAGATTATTTGATGATCGATTTCTAACATAATAATTAACCATCATAATCAATCGCCATCGAGAAATCGGGATAATCAATTAATTCGATTACTAGTAAAAGTAAAAGTGATAAACTTGTTTGCGTAAGTTAAAATACTTCTATTGATTAAAAGTAATCAGTAACAGTGGAATGCTGAGATGCAATCGATACAAATAGCATTTCTTTAATGGTAACTTCAGAAGAAAGTGTAAAGTTTTACAGTGACGTAATCTAGAATATATGTATTGCAGCCAGCTTGTTTATTTTATTCCAACTTGTATTTAAAACAAACTGCGTCCGCGGGCTTCGCTCCCCGTGAGAATTTCGGGATATAAACTATTCTATGTCTTTTCCCGGATCTTAAACGATATCCATACCAAATTTTATTTAAATCGGTTCAGCCGTTCACGCGGTTTGGCTAAGGGAAGTAGGGATTAATTTTTATATATTTGCACATATTGTAAAAGGGAAAGTTCCCCTTAAACATTCTTTCAATCATAAATATTTTATAACCAATCTACGAAACATGAAATGTCACATTATCTTTATGAAAAGCCGGAAAACAGACCTCCGTCTCTATATTACACACCTTAGGAATAAGATACGTACCAAACCACTTCATCCCTTACAGGCCAGACAGAGCTTACCGATATAAGCTTAAAAATAAAGTTTAGTTAGAAGTATTTTTCTATATAATTTCTAAACACATTCTAAACTCATATCAAAAGGACTTTATGAAACACAGATAATGAACCCAATCTGTCCAAACAAAGCTTCCCAAACAGACCGCTTGTCCTGCTCACTTCCTGTTGAACCTTGAACAGCAAAGATGACAAATATGGTGTGGTCTAAACGCATGAGAATACTCAAAAGATAAACACAATTTATGCGTACAATACGAAATATAGTCTTTAGACCAAAATGATGAATATGATACCATTTGTATCAAAATCCGATATATAGAGTAGTTAAGACACTACGATGGAAAACACGCAAATAAACATACATATAGACTACTAAAATTATAGGAGTTAGTTTTGGCTTCGTCGTAGGCCGGTGAAAATCGTAGGGTATATATAAACACATCATTTTCGAAAAAGTTTCATTCTGTGTAACAAATCATATTTCAAAAGGTTTTAATTTTGGCGTCAGCTCCATCAGTGTGATATGTCCCTATCTTTTTACCTCAAGCCCTTTTATTTATTAACCGACTTCCAAAAAAGAAGGAGGTTATCAATTGTTAACTGATTATTTGAAGATGCCTAGACGTATTTGGAAAATTCTTTTTTTGTTTCAAAGGGTATACTTGGGAGGTGTTCCCAAAGTATTTTATCAAAATTGGTTGTATAGATGGGGGTGATGTCGGTTGTGAGTACTGAAAAATATATTTACCTTATTACAAATAAAGTGTACAAATAGCGGACTACACCATAGGGCGTTTTCTGCCAGTCAACCATTGAACCAAGTAGAGAAACACTTATGACATGGAGCAAACAGTAGAAGAATGTCAAGCCTACGTCGCTTACAAACATTTGCCGAGGGCCGCGACAGAAGTTAACGGGCTGTCTTTGTCAACACGAGTTCCTAAAACTTGTTACGTCATAACATGTCACAATTCTACCACGCAGGCAACACCGCATCAGCTTGTATAAAATATTTTTTCAAAACTATAAAACCTACTTCATCCCCAAACTACATAACCGATTTTGATAAATTTCTATGCAAACACCTGACAGCCTATACCCTTTCAAACAAAAAAGGATTTTCCAAATCGGTCCAGGTCTTCGAATAATCGGTAAAGTTACATAAAAAAAAGATCGCGACGAATTGCAAACCTCTTCTTTTTTTGAAGTCAGTTAAAAATTGATTTGCGCACTCGGAGAAAAGTTTAAGTTTTTGAACTACAGAAAAAGAAGAACTTCTATTATTATATAATAAACTGCATAGTGTCAATAATTGATATTAATTCAATTAGAAACATTATGCAATAGCTATATTATGAAGATTAGGTCGTAGATGCATAACATTATGTTATTTAATAACATACGAGATGAATAAATGTACCTAATTAGAAAACATCGGCTCTCGTTCATGTTTATTTTACGACTTTATAAATCATATTAAGTATCATAATTCATAAGGCACATCTTACATAATTTTTAAATTATGAATTAAAAAGAAAATATTTTTGCGGACTGGTTCCCTACGTTTCTGCGAAACACTTTTTTTCGAAAATCGCCAACCTTACAGCGAAGCCTTCATCGTGCGATGTCTCGATACTGCGAAAGGTTTTTTGTTCGATGTATGTAAACATCGAGATCCTTGCTTCGAATTTTACGTCTTTTAGAAAGTCTAATTGCCTTTTAAGTTTCTTCTGACGTTTCTTCTAAGCAATATGTAGTAGTTCTGAAATGCATGATAATTTCCTTATTTGGAATGAATTTGAATTTCATGAATGAATTGACAAATTAACGAAAAATTTGACAATTACATTTCTGTACGACGAATTCCATTTAATTGAAGAATTTTGTTTAATTAAAATAAATTTATAATATAATATTTTTGTTTCTTCTTCATGAATTAATCGACAAACTTATAACACCACTCTTTTTCCGTTAGGGGTTAAAAAGAGATGGCTAAACGATTGCTACTGCTAACAAACACTAAAACTAATTTTAGACTTTTCCTCTTAATAAAGTTCATTTTTCATTGGTTTTTTATGATCGTAAACTGGTGAAATCTTTGACCGTAAAATAGCAAAAAGTGATCGTGAGCTAAAAAATTATGCATTTTCAGTTAATTACTGTTTTTACTACAAAAACTAAGTAAAACAATGTCAAAAAACATTTGTTATGTATGTCTAATGTGTTTTTTTTTTTTAACAATATGACCGATTATATTTTTTACCTATACAGCAATTTTATAATTTACATAGGTTTAAAGCTAAAGTTATAACTAAATGATCGCAAACCGGCCAAATCATTCCATTCTTTTTACGAATTTTATTTTATTTAATTATAACAGAAACACGGTATCATCTTTATTTTCTGATCACTAGGTAATTCAAGCCTGCAATATCCTAACCAGACTGAAAACAACTTTTTCACAAAGTATGCTTCCGAGTGGGATTCGAAGCTACGACCAGATTGCAAGGCCAACAAGGCCTTGACCACTAGACCACGAAGGCCGTCAAATGTAAATATACTACCGACATATACCCGAAAATGATTCAGATGCTCGCCTATTCCCTAGATCGGCTTTTACAATCTGCGCGGGAAGTAATTTCTCCCATGCCAGCATGTAAGGAATAATATTAGGCCCCTGTACACCTAACAAGACAATGTTGTTAGAAAATTCAACGCAACCGCAACTTTCTAAAGCCGATCCCAATTACACACGAGTATAACGCCTGTACTATTCTCATAGCAATTATACTCAGCCGCAGAACGTCGGGTGTACAATTAAAAGGTTTTTGCGTCAGAACAAAGGATTCCCACCGTTTTCACTCAATGAAAGTGATCGGCTTGATGAAAAACAGTTCGCGTATAGATTCGATTTAGAGTTTATGTGACTTGTTGGTGAAAACATGAGATTTGCCGATAAGTATGCGATTATTACGTTAACTTTCATGCATAGAGATGAATTGATCCTGTCTTTTATTATAAACGCGGTGAAACTCTATAACGTCTAACAAAATATATTGAAACTATTTTAAGGGTGAATTCAGTCTATGATACTGAAAAACTTTCCCAAGGCTCATTATATCGAAATAAGAAAGATTTTTTATTTCCATAGAAACTCGGATTAACTGAATAATCAACTAGTATGGGGCGTTACTTTTTTTTCTTATTTTTATATATTCATTGAAAGTGGTTCACTATCATGGATGTAATTCACCATCAAAATATTTTCAGTATATTTTGTGAGACCCTGTATGAAGTATACAGGGTCTAACGTTGTCTTCACAAAAATCTGCACTTCGTTTATTTGTTAGGTATATAGTGTACCGCTTCTGACGAAGCACGGCTTTTTCTGTCAAAAAAAGTCTGCACTCCTTACGTAAGTAGCATACAATATATTTGCAAATTGGTAGCATCGCTATATGAGTTATATGACCGATTTGTGATGGCAGATTTTTGCTAGCCAGGGAACACATTACCAGGCGAAGTATATTATTATACCATGTTACGTAGTGGAGAAGAAAAAGCCGGAAAGCGGACCCCGGTCTTCGCAGTGTGAAAGATGAGTCTGCAACTGGGAATACGCTAAGATGAGAGAGAGACAGAGAGACCCTACGTTTATAGCGAAGAAGAAAAATAATGAAAAGCTTGACTTATCCAAATTAACTAGAACTGCGATAAGTTTTCATCTCGATACAAATCGCTAGTAAACTATAATTCATCTTCGATGTGGCAAACGCGATTTGAATAATGCAACCAGTTGTTCAGGAACAGCTACTGGTGCAACCAGTATGGTCTGCGATCAATCTTTGTATCGCCGCGGTGCAAATTATAGGAGAATTTATCGCGAGCCATGATTGCAGTGACGAAACGTAGTATTAAATCATTATATATACAGTATACTGTATAATACATTTGCCGGCATTTGTGCAATATAGGTGCCATGATGGTAGGACCGAGATGGGTGGCGTCGAATGAGAGAGGCCTATGCTGAGCATAGGCCTCTCTCGTGGGCAGAAGAAAGGCTGGTATGATGATGATCATGAAGTAGCCATGCCGCCGGGCCGGTAGCAGACGTGGTCGACCAAAGAAATGCTGGTCTGACGTCGTCTACGATGATGAGCATGCCAATTGCCTGAAAAGCAAGTAAGATCAAGACCGTGCGAAGTGGAGAAACAAATGCTGGAAAACGGATTTCAGACCTCAAAGCATTACAACTGAGGATGCAACTGTGAATACGCTGAGATAAGAGGAGTGCAATAAAGTTTTTAGGAAAGCAATAGAAAAAAGACTACTTTTCAGAGTTAGGGCTCCGCTATGGAAGATAGAAGGATACAGGGAGTCAGGGAGTCAAGTAATAACAATTGCAATCAAGCGTTATTTTAATGGTCACCATAGTGCTATAAAGAGGTATGTATTAAATTCCAATATGGACTTTCTGGCGATACACAATATTCTTTCTATGGATATAAAAAATGTATAGGTAATGCGCATTTTATAAATAGTAAGCAATCCGACAGGGCTAAGTATTCGAATCCGGATTTGTGACTTTCATGCACAAATATTATAAATTTCAATAAAATCTAACAAAAATTAAACTCCTGAACCTAAATCCTAAATGTACTCTGTGTAGTGTGTACCTTCTATCGTGAAGTCGCTACACAAGCAAACGTATAACAAATTTAATAAAACTAACTAGCTATCTTCAACGAGAATATAATTAAGAAGTAAATTCAAAACTACGAAGTAAGGTCGACCGAACATCAGGATGTCATGGGAATGAGGAGAAACACAGAGGATAGTTATGTGTCGAATCGCTAAGACGGTGTAATGATAGGGCTTAGTACCAGCCACTCATAAGTCATCACACGACCAACTTAACAGGACCTAGAAATAGTAGGAGTTTAAGTTGTTGAGGTTTCTTTGTATTCTGGTGCGTTTGATGACTATTTCTCAAAGACATAGTTGACTAATAAGTATGGGAGTAGCGGTAAAATAACAGTAAGTTGTTTTAACGAGAGGACTGGTATTTCCCTACTTAGGGAAAGCTGTGAATCCAAAATAATACCTTGTTTACAGAATAGAGGTAAGTACATACATAACCTCTATGATAATCATCATACTTCTATATTTACATTTAAAGTAGGCAGTAAAATAATCTTTGAAATAAATTATATAATAAATGTGCATCAATGTCAGGTCGTACCTAACAAGCACAATCTTTTATTTGAAAAGCAATGACAGAGAAATTTTAAACATACTTATTAAAAATTGGTTTTAGTCTATACAAGATAAGAAAAAAAATTTTAAAAACTCTAGCTTAGTAGGCAATATACGTCTAAAAACGAAGAAGCTTTGAAAAAATGGTTCTAAAATGTAGGTACTTGTTGAACAATGAAACTAAGAATAACTGTCACTATCTGTGCTCGCCATGCCGTTGCTAATCGCTGTTCAAGGGTGTCCGAGGCGACCAATTAGCTATTAACGGAATATAAAGATCGTACTTTATTTGTCAAAAAAGAAAAACCAAATTACCACCGTTTCAATTGTTTCTGTCTATTGCAGTCGCAACGGTTCGGTCACCGAAGTAAGCCTTCTTATTTGTGGATTATATAGAAGTTTCAGATGCTTGAATATGCGGATTTCATGTTCCATTCAGGGCCTATTTTTAGTTAGGGTGTCAGCAAAACTCAACACGTGTAGTTTTCCAAATTACCGCATGCGTAACATACCATTTGATTTTATTTTTTAAACCGTCGTCATGTCAGTCAATAATAATATTGTTTTACGCAGAAAACTTCAATTTCTTTAAATGGTTTTCAAAAAATTTCACCATGAATAAGCAGCGTTAAATGGACAGATTATCCATTATAAAAGAACACGAAGTTTTCTTCGTTACGTTTGTATGCTACAAATGTGACACAAAAATAGGAGTGGTCAAGACCACTTTTGCAAATCCTTTCGATTCAAATTGCTACGGTTTGGAAATGCTCCAAATCATCCGTAGTACGTAATGTTCTCTGCCACTCCTGGTTTATGAGCAAAGAAAATGCTTAAAGTGTGTCAGCTGCCACCTGTCTTCACATGCACATGACGCTGATAAAAGAAATAGGGAAAAAATTGAGGAATCATGTGACTAGGCGATACGGCTAGCAACCGATCACCGTTTGGATTCCAGTCTGGATAATATAGGTTACGAAAGCAACATTGTTATCGTTTCGTGTTACGTAAATGCAGGAAAACAGTCGGAAGCCACCGTCGTCGCGTGTGTATTCGTTCCGTTTTTGCGATATGACTGTTATTTCAAACATTTTCTCCAGGAATTTTGGTCAAGACTAATATAAAAATGTGCTTAAGAAAAATGAATTTAAAAGTATATTCTGAAGCAAACATGGAGCTATAAGAAATACATACATGCATATTTTCACGCCTGTTTCCCATGGGGTAGGCAGAGACTATGGATTTCCACTTACTACGATCCTTGCAAAACTCTTTTGCTTTTCTCTATGAGAAATGACTTCAAAAATCTGTAAATTAAACACTACACTCAACGAGTATCGAGAATTCCTTCGTAAAAAGACGCACTAAATAATATTCGACGCACGCGCCGTCTCTAACATTATGCAGGCATGCGCCGCGTCATACGCACACAATTTTGAACGCGTGAAAATGCTAGACAGTACACGTAATTGCCTTTTTAGTTTAGTGTTTCTTCGGAATGGTCAACGGTAATAATATGTGCATACGATTATTCAAACGAGCACTCAATATTTTGTTGTTTGTTAAAATATTTTTCAAGAGTTAACTTTTTGAAAATTAAAACAATAAATCTCGAAATTAACGGATTCTACAGTCGTATTTTTTTGTACAGCAGATTATGTATTAAGGTTTTTTACATAATGTTATGGGAGCCTCTGGTTAAAGGATTTCTTGAATAAATTACACATTAACATAACTCAGGTGCGCCGATGAATTTCAAACTATTTTTTCGTCTAATAAAGATATTGAAAGTCAGGGAAATCACTCTTCACAGCGCGAATCGTTTCTCTTTAACCCTTCATTACCATGACTTGGATAATACTGACATCAAACCTTTTTGTGTATTTCTTTTCCCTAGGGAAAGTGTCGTAGTTACATGAACCAAACGCTGAATTTTAAGTTTCCATTGTTTTTCGTTTTTCCATTTACTAAATTGCTATTGTCGAAGTGTCGAGTGGCGCCTTTAAAAACATTACCTATTCCGCGACTGGAGTAATGAGCCGCTCGTATTCAACAGCGGCAGAAGCGCCGGACATTACTATGCTACGTTAACTACCCATAATATCGCTATTGTTATGGCCTGTTGTCATGTGAATATATTAGAGTGAGGGCAATGACGTCTTCGGTATTGAGAAATATACACAATTTTTACATGTTTTCAGTATACTAGCTTTTGCGGCCGACTCCACTTGATCGACGTGTAATAAATTATATACAACGAACAGATAAGTAGTTTTTGTAACTGGGTTACCTTTTATAAAGAATTATGCTTTATAAACATACAAACCATTGCATGATTTCGGGCTAAACTAATCTTAAAGTTATTTCAGTAAGAAACTGAAGACTTCATGCTAATCTTATTTCATAACTAATTTGAATAAATCTAAAGAGACATTAAACATTTTGATAAATATAATCGAATATAAAAACGGTATTACTAAACTAATTTTATGATTGTTAGACAGCTGGACGATGGATGTCGTCAGATTCCCGTTGCAATCATCAGAGATTGCGCACGCCGATTTTGTCGACGTTTCCCGTGAGAGATTGTGACGGACAGATGCTAAAACAAATTTTGCGGTTTCTTATTGGTGGCCTTTCGTTCTATTCGGAAAGCATTTTCCCTCGATAACATAGGTGTGTAAAAAATTACGTTATTTTTTGTTATGTAAGAAATCTGAGATGGAGTAACGACCTGTTTGCGTTTGACAAGGATTAGAAAGAAGTGGCTTAATATCGGAATATCTGGAAACAACAAGGGGAGGCCTTTGCCCATCTATGGGACATAAAAGGCAATTTAAAAAAAAATGCAAGAAATAAATACCTAAGTGGTTGGAGACGTATTTAAACAAAGATTGAGAATATTTCAAACGCCCCGTAAATGCCAAGGCAGATTATTATGACATGCCATAGACAATGGAGGTTTGGAAACAAGCGAAGGTTTCCAGCTAACAGTGGAGACAACAATGGCGCAATTAGGATATCCGGTCCGGTGCCGCGGATTCAAACACGCGACCTTCCATCTCGAAGGAATTTCCCTTATTACTTGATTTACATACGGTTTCGTAACAGTGCGTTGATGATGTGATAAGATAAAGTTTTAAAATAAAATATTACTATGTTATACATAGTTTTTATGTAATTCCTTTGAGAATCATGGGTCTTTTCACCCCGGTTCTTTGACAGGGTTGCGTAGGGATACAGATTCAATACGTAGAGGCCCTTTGGGGAACTTGATGTATGCTGGGATATTGCAATAGTAACGTCACCTACCATAATCAAGATTACTGAATAAATATTGTAGGCAGGTGATTATTGAAGGCAGCTCGAAGACTATAATAACGACAGTTGTGCCTTCCAAAGCAAGGAGGAACTCGAGAAATTATTATGTTACTTGCGGTCACCCATCCAAGTGCGGACAACGCCCGGTGTCGCTTAACTTGCGAAAGCGCTAGTGCCGGGTATTCCCGCCGGGCCACCAAGCTGCTCAAACAAGCGAGTAAAATGATCGTATCTATCACACCTCGGCACCCAAGATTATAGAACAAGTATCACATAACTTTCTAAGCAGGCAGTTGGGAGCGGCTCCGACGTGGCTCTGAGGAAATAGCATCCCGATTATGCATGGACTTTCACGGAGACCGATGCCTGTTCGCAACTGGACACCGATTATAGGGAAGGGTATACACTTGAGACTATATTTTTGGTGCGACCACTATAAAGCTACGATTTACGAGTATTATTTTTATAACTTTATTGCACAAATTAGTGTACAAATGGCGGACTTAATTCCATATGTATAACAAAAACAAAGAATAGGAATATTTATTTATATATTATTTTATTCTGTTTTTAGTATTTTTTGTCATAGCGGCAACAGAAATACATCATCTGTGAAAATTTCAACTTTAGCACGATTCATGAGATACAGCCTGGTGACAGACAGACGGACATCGGAGTCTAATAGGGTCGCGTTTTTATCCAAAATGTTCGCAAAGCTCGTTCATTCATATAAAATACACGTCAATTTGTTACAAAGCAATTATCATGCGTATGGTTATGAACTTTAAAACAAAATAAACCCTTTGGGTACGGAACCCTGAAAAAGCTCAAGCGAATATTAAGTGTGCGCTAGACGGCGCGGTGGAAAGCGGCCGTACAAGCTAAAGGGAATCTTATCTAAATCTGAGTTCCGCGTGATACAGGTTCGAATTTGTCGGCATTGGCTTTACTTATAAGGCAGGCTTCGAGTGGTTTGTCGCTGCGTGTAATGGTGAGGGAGCTGTGTGACTAATGGCTTCTTGCAGTGTTGACGGAAGCTGTGTTTTGCTGCTGCTTATTGCATATTCAATAAGCCGAAGCCCGCGATTTCGTTTGCGTGGTCTATATGACTCCGGAATATGCTCATCAGGCTGAACAACTTTTTCTAAGGCGTCATTTTTATGTTTCTTATAGTTTTAGTGGACCTTTTTAGTTCTGCATCAGGTGTTCCATTTTCCAAAATTAATTATACCCTATAATGTATCAAAAAAAGTACATATAATGAAACATTTTTTTACTGTTTCATTATATGTATGGATTAAAACCTGAAACTAATTCACTTTCCACTACAGCAAAATCAAAAGGAGTTCGATTAGCTCAGCTAATAGAGGAAAATATACAAAAAGAAAATATAAGTAAAGTATATATTAAAATAATAAATCAAGCTTTAGTTTTTACATAATTTAGTTTTAATCTATATACATATAATAAAACAGTAAAAAAAGTGTGTCTGTACATTAAATATATTTCCAAAAAAAATATTGGGGGCGATGGAGACATAGTAATAGAGTAAGAATTAAAAAAAAATGTCTGTCTAATTGTCTGTTTGTACACGCTAATCTCCGGAAATACTGGACGGATTCGAATATAACTTTTTTTGTTATATAGCTATTAAGCCTGGGCAACATATAGGGTATAAATGATTTTGTAAAATAGAACGCCTGATGCAGAACCGTAATGGTCCAGCTAAACTATAAGAGATATAAAAATGTCGCCTTAGTAAAAGTTGTTCAACCTGATGAGCATTTTCCAAAGACATAAAGTCCACGCGAACGAAGTCGCGGGCTTTGGCTAGTTAATATATAATCATTATAGTTTAGTGTAACGTTTATTTATAGTTTAATATAGTTTAATTTAGTATATATTCATTTGTAAAATCGACTGTATATATATTTTATAATATTTAAAATTAAATAAATTTTCCCAAAAGCTGAGGAATCAAATAAATTCTGGATATAAAAAATATATTTAATATTAAACTAACGCCTAACAAGATGTACTGAAACTATTTACGGGTAAATTCAGTCCATGATACTGAACAACTTTCCCTATAAGGAACATATACTGAAATGTGATAAAATTGCTAACTAGAGAAACTCTGATTAGCTGAGTGGCCCTAAAAAATATTTGAAAAGCCAAAAATAGTTTTTCATATTGATGTGTTTCTTAAGGAAAGTTGTACGTATCTTAGACTGAATTCACCTTTAAAATAGTTTCAGTAAATTTTATTAGTCCCTGTATAAATCGATATATGTTTAATGTATATCTCGAAAAAAAATTGGCAGATTGACCTATTTACTTAACACTAGGTACGAAAAAGCAAATTAGTGTTAGAGATCCCAAAAAACCTTGCCTTCTTCACGCAAAGAAGGTTTATATACATACATACATAATATCACGCCTGTTTCTCGCAGGGGTAGGCAGAGACTATGGACCTCCACTTGCTACGATCCTGACAAACCTCTTTTGCTTCATCTAAACTCATCAATCTCTTCATACATGCCCTTCGGTTACGGGTACTTTTTACCTCTCCTTTTTTTAGAAGGTTTAGAAGTGCCAAAATATCCTATCTTCATTGGATACGTACAATCATGTCGCTACAAATCATTAAGAAATCCAAGTCAAGCCTATGTTACTCCGTGGAACTCTCCACGGCGACTGGCAGTTCTACCATCTTCGATAGACAGAAGCAGCAGTAAAGTGAGCGGTCAGTTGCCCCGCCCGTAGCTCTGTATACAGGTTGCTCTGATATTTTGCGGCGAAGTATAACCTTACCAAATTAGGATGGTCGCCAGTCGAAATGTTAAGTCTTATTATATTTTTATATATTGCTTATAAAATATTTATATGATTTGTATATTTATTAAAATGATCTATTATTTTGGGTGATATTGCCTACTTATAAATTTGCTTAGTAGCTAATAGTAAATTTTATATAAAAATGAGCTTCAAATAGTATCGATTTAGGTATTTACAATACACTGTTTTCCAACAAGTCAAATCAGATACTTTTTTCTAAACGTCAAACAAAGGGATTTGTATGAAATACAGGCAGATAACGTCATGGATTCTCGGAGTCAAATAGCGCTCTTAATATCAGTTTTTCTGCAATACTAAATCTAAAATCACATTAAAAATGGACATGATCATGACAAGTGACATTATTTTGTGCCGTTTTATATTATATTATATCTTAACAGTACCAAATAATTTACTGTTGACCCAGGAAAGTACCTAATTAAAAATATTTATTTTTATATTACTTTAGCGTAAGTATACGAAGAAATTTAGACTAAGTACTTTTTTTAAAGTAAAAGATTTTGATAGATATTTATTAAATTACATACGTTTGACTCATGTTGAAGGCGTCTGACTGTGAACGGTGCTTCTCCGTCTTCCGAACACCAACCACAGCAGGAAGAGTCCGGCTGCGAGGTAATGAACCCACTCTGGTACGGACAACTCCACGGCCGCCGTCGTGCACCTGCGCATTGGGTATCATTGGCGGTGCGCTGGCCAAAGAATGCTAAAGAAACGTTTTACATGTGGTACTTCTGTTATTTGTGTAATGTGCAGTAGAATGTTAGTTAAGACATAAAATAGAAAGAGACTATCTAAAAAATCACAGAACTCCTTAAATTCTGGAATAAGGATGCTAAACACGTTTTTGCATAATTTATGACATAAAATACACTAAGTAACTGAATATTTTGACCTCCCCTTGCAAGAAAAGATAACACCTAAATTTAAAATTGTATTTTTGTCGTCCTTATGCTAATTTTAATAAGACATAAGGAACTAAATTGACACATTTGTTTTTGCAACAGTAATTTTAATATCATAATATATAACTATAAATAAATAACAAACTTCTAATTTATTACGAAACGTTTACGTACTTATATAATAAATCCGAATTTAAGGATCCGTTTTATACCCAAGCCAACTCCTCAAATCGGTTGGTTAACATTTCAAGCGCTGTAAAAACATCAACCTGTACATATACTCAACGAGGTGGGGAGCCGACGTCAACCTACGTCACAACGATAGAGAGAGGGGGCACAATCAGCTGTTACATCAGAGATGCCGAACGCTCGCGGCTGTTCGGTTGGCGGAAACATGACTCGGAAGGTTGGCAAGGATTGTTTACATACAAACAAGCGGGCGATCGGTTTCACGATTGAACAAATTACTCGTACTTCGTTTTACGATTGCTGTTATTAAATTATTGATTTCCATTTATAGATCCTGCTATTTTTATAGCCACTTCAAAAGTTAACACATTGCAGGACACTTACGGCTGTGGACGTAATTCAATTGTTATTTCTATTGTGTCTGGCCGAGTGTCCTGCAATGTGTTAAAAACGGTTTGTGTTTCAGACAGTTGACTCACGTAATATAGTCGTAAAAGGCCAATATATAGTTTATATAATATATATGTAATTAATAATGACGAATTTATCTCACGTTAGTTTAAATAAAATATAATATCTCAGTCTATATATTTAGCTCAGAATATTATTATATCTGAGCTTTTCACAAACGAAGTTAGTTTTCAAATTTAATATTTAGATTTATATCATATAACTTACACAAGTATGCAAAATTTCAACTAAATCGGTTGAGGGTAACTTGTTGAAAATTGAGTTGCAAGATTTGACCTAAACAAAGATTTATACATACATACAAGATAGCAAGTTAAAAGCTTGTTAAAAAAAGAAATAACTTGTGCAAATAGGAATCTTTCTATCTTATTATAACACAGACTTATTTTGTTACTAGTTGTAAAGCACTATCCGACTAAATCAAGTTGACATTTTCTGGTGAGACAATCGCATATTAATAGATAGTTAATAGTTTAAACCTAATAACAAAATTAGTCTGCGTTTTGTAATAAGACTATACTCCCATGCTGGTCTGGGAGAAATAAAAAAACTTAGAATGTACCAGCTGCTTCTCTTCCCACGCAGATCCGAATCAAAAAAGTAAAAGTAAAAGCTGATCGAGGGAATGGGCAAAAATGCAAATCATGTTAACAGGCGATGCGGCTAGCAACCCATCACTGTATTGATTGCTTTTCCATCTTCTCGCCCACCATGACGCTAAAAGTGGCTTTTGGGTCTTGCGGCCCTGGGCTCTGCATAGAACCGCAAGACCCAAAATGCTCTGTCTGCCCCATTAGGGATAAAGACGTGATAGTATGTATGTATGTTGTAATAAGACAGTTTAAGAATCGCATCGGGTGACCATAATATATAAGTAACAGTACTACGTGGCTGTTCTATTTTCGGCAAGTACGTAAATAATGGATGAAAAATAAATATATGAATTCAAATTACACATACTGAGCCAGAAGCCATTTGCCTTCCAGCTCAATGTGTGTAATTTGTGCTCATCTTCTTTGGTACTTACCAAAGTGACTTGTAAATTGGTTTACATGTTCCATATTTCAAATTAGATACCCGAAAAAGATAATATTACCTAAGGCCTCAAACCCTACGGCTTCAATTTATCAATTTATCTAATTTTCTATTTATTTGTTTATTTATTCATCTGTTTATCTATTTATCTTTTTATCCATTTCTTAATACAAGTTTAATGGCGGACTGTTAGCCTAGCCTTATCTACCAGTCAACCGTTGGCTAAAAAACGGAAAATGGAAATCAATATAGTGATGGCTTGCTTACTCAATTCGTCAATTAGATATAATAAATGAATGATGAAAAGCGTTTTATTGCACCAATACAAAAACAATAAAAATAATGTAATAAAACATAAATTAGCGACAGCGGTCTTATCGCTTCGAGCGATCTCTTCCAGATAACCGATTGATGGATATAAGGCCCAACGCAGACTACAGACTAAACCGCGCCGCACTTTTTAGTCTGTGAAAATAGAACCCATGGAATCACATGCAGTAACGCACACGACGCGCAAAAAGTCCGGCGCGCGCCCGTCGTGTGCTTTACTGCATGTGTTCTATTTTTACAGAATGTTACAGACTAAAAAGTGCGTCACGGATAGTCTGCCGTCTGCGTTGGGGTTAAAAGTTTCAGATACTCGCTTATCGGCTTTTACGATCTGCGAGAAAAGAACAGCCACCATGGAAGCTAAGGAACATAGAACACGTCAAAACGACTTCTTTAACTGGAATTATTCAAATTTCTAAAAAAAAGTATGTCTACTGAGGCAGCTCTCTACAAACACGGGACCGTTGTGTTGATTTACCTCTGTTTGAACTCGCACTACTTGTGATTAGAATGGCTCTGTAAAGAGTGCTAAAAACTGCATCCCAAGGTGGAGTACGGTCGACGACAAAACTTTTTCGTATTGTATATTTTGGGCAACAATATTTAAAAAAAAACCTTGCAAAATTTAATAGAAAAAAAACAGTTTATTCAGCAATAAGACCTTTACCAACACTTTCACACGTCAATAAGTATAGCTTTCATTACGTGTTAAGTTTATTTAAATTTAAACTTTGATAATAAAATTATTACGTAAAAAAATAACACCCATACTTTTTACAACTCGTTGATGTCTTTTGTAGGGACATGCCTTTGCCAGTGAAATATAACATTTTATGTTGTTTTTTCTAATGCTGCGAATAAAGTGTAAAGGGCATAAACAGCATGAAAAGAAAGCTTAAAGTAACTTACCACGCTAGTCCGCCACCCAGAAGTCCCGGGTTCGATCCCCGGTCAGGGCAAGTTGAAAAATGGCCTTTTTCAAATTGTCCTGGGTCTTGGATGTTTTTCTATATATGTATTTGTTATAAAAATATAGTATCATTGAGTTAGTATCCCATAACACAAGTCTCGAAATTACTTTGAGGCTACCTCAATCAGTGTAATTTGTCCCTATATATTTTTTTTTTAAATGCGTCTTTTTAATAAATTTATTGTCATCGATAAAGATTACTTTAAAGTTTTATGCCATAACGGAGTGAAGTCACCAAAGTGCAATTTTATTAAATATCATACAGACATAAGGCATCATAAAATTTTCTTTATTAGCTCTTCTTAGAATCAAGCCTTTATTTTCACAATTTATTTTCATTCAATTTCTACGGTATCATGACGTTAATATTTATAAAGTACAATAGTACTCTTATAATATTTTAATCGTCTTACAAGCAAGGATGCTCAAGACCGTGCGAAGTGGAGAAGAAAAAGTCGAAAACCCGAACCCCAGGCCTCGCAGCGTTACAGCTGAGGATTCAACTGGGAATACGCTGAGATGAAAGAGAGAGAGAGAGAGAGAGAGAGAGAGAGAGAGAGAGAGAGTAATCTTACAATATCTTAGTTAGTAACATATACACAAATGTAAGTATATTTTTTTCTTTTCTGTTTTATACACGCTTGCACTCCGTCTATCGCCTCCTCATAAACAACCCAAAGGTATATAGTCTGGTAGACAGCGCATAGCGTTAAGATATATTTAATAAATAAATAAATATACAGGCACAAATTACATTGATTAAGTTAGCCTAAAAATAAGTTCGAAACATGCGTTTTGGGATACTCACTCAACGATACTATATTTTATAACAAATTCATATATAAACATCCAAGACCCAGAACAATTTGAAAAAGGCTATTTTCCAACTTGCCATGACCGAGGATCGAACCGGAACCTCTGGGTGGCGGACTAGCATGGTGACCACTACGCCACGGACGTCGCTCGTCAAAACTTACTGTACATAAAATGATTTGAAGAGCAAAAAAAAAACCTCAATCGGGAACGCAAATAAATAACTAAGTAATCTCTCGATAGTGAAAAGGTTTTTATAGTTCTAAATTACTATGTAGGCTAAATACAGTAACGGTATTCGGTTATCCAAAATGAAATTATCCCTTCAACAAAACTATTGTTTTTGATTTATGGACAGGTGGAGCGTTATTACATCTACTTCTATGATGTTCTCGTTCCCATACACGTGTTGATTGACTTGATTGCTTATGAAACGATCAGTGGCGCTATTTTTCAAAAGCGGAGTCACTAAACGAACGGTTTTTTGTATGGAAGAACCATTCCTTTAGGTGACTCCGCGTTTCAAAAATCGCACTTCAGAGGCCACTCATATATAATAGCCCACCAATTCCAATTTCATGTATATTTATTAAAATAACTTTCAAATAATAAAAAAGAAGATGCTTATTGATTTCCGCCATTTGTTAAAAGTATATTTTAACTTTAGAACAATAAAGTTTTAAAATAAAAAATAGATTATTATAAATTAGGTACTCAGTAATCGACTATTAAAGTAATCCTACTTCTTACTGATAATATTTTTGAATGCGAAAGTTTGTAAACATGGTTATAATTGATGCGGTACATATATATGACACGGGAAACAGCTAGTCTGTTATAATATAAAATAATTGGGCCTAAATACCTACCCTTACATTCATAAAAAATAACAAAAGTTTGCTAAACCTATTTTAGTTACAATGTTACGTCTCGTTTATTAAATGTCAAACATTGAAAAGAGGGAAGGACAATCCATGTTTTAACTAAAAGTTTCCCACGTATTTTTACCGCACATAAACGTAATACTGGCTACAAAAAGGTATTTTAATAACACCTATCATCATTAAGCATGATATGAATCTATTACGAACGCGGTTAAAAGATGCTCGTTTTTAATAACTACTTGTAAATACGATTTATCTCTTTATCTTGCGGTGTTCCTGATTGCGTCCCTAATTGAGCTGCTTTGGAGCCTGGGGTGCGCTTCCCTGTGTTTTCTTTACTAACTATACATGTTAATGTTAATTAACTATAATGTAAATGGTCACCTAAGGACGAAAATACAATATTTTTTATGTCTCGTGGAGCGCCGTGTGGTTTTAGGCAGAGTAGCATAGGACCACTCCAAGTCTTCCCGTGGATGTCGTAGAAGGCGACTTAGGAAATACAAGCTAAACTAAGCATATAAACATAATATCAATAAAACCTCTCCAACTCTTCAGGCCAGCGAGGAGAGTGAAGGCCAAATCTTCTGGCTGCTCTGGCCAAGTATGGCTCTGATAGTACAGAGAGGGTCGTGCACCTGCAGTGGAGACAAAAAGACCTGAAGATGAAGATGGTGATGACACTTTATTATCATCATATCAGCCACAGGAAGTCCACAGCTGGACATAGGTCTGCCCCAAGTATTTATTAAACGACCGATCGGAAGTTCTGTCAGTTCTTATAACCTCTCCGGGGCGGCGACGCATATTGCGCTGGACCTTATGAGAATCCGTGCTGTGTGTTATACTTCTATTGATTCTGTGGCTGGACTAAAGGCTTGTCAAGGTTTACCTAAGTATGAGAAAGAGTTTGCCCATATTCACCACTGTGAACAGAGTGATGGTGAACGCAGAAGATAAATCCTACAAATATTATAAATGCGAAAGTGAGTTTGTATATTTGTTTCGTTTGTTACCTCTTCACGCTTCAACTACTAAACCGATTTGAATGAAATTTGGTATGGATATAGTTTGAGACTCGGAGAAGGACATAGGGTACTATTTACATAGCTAGTAATTAAATAAATATATAGGGGCAATTTACACTGATTTAGCAAGCCCCAAAGTAAGTTTGAGACTTGTGTTATGGGTTATGGGATACTAACTCAACGATACTATATTTTATAACAAATACATATTTAGATAAACATCCAAGATCCAGGACAATTTGAAAAAGGCCATTTTCCAACTTGCCCTTAACGGGGATCGGACCCGGAACCTCTGGGTGGCGGTCTAGCATGGTGACCACTACGTCGCGGAGGTCGATAAAGTAATTGCACAGAAAACGCTACTCAGTTCCAATTCCTCCCTCAATCGCCTTTTACGACACCCGTGGAAAAAGAAAATGGTGGGGATAATTGGTAATCAACGTGGCCGTCACCACAAAGGCACTACATTATTTGTCAATTCTGAGAGAAAAGACCCCACATATCGCATGATTACTATTCCATACTCACTCATATATAATTCATAGCAATATAAATCAACATAAAGCTGGAACGAATTTATATAATTTTATATCAATATTTCATTAGCGGCAATGACTGTATAAATTCGACATGACACAAATGATTACAAAGGAAATGATATTCCCATAATGATATGCGCAATATGTTTAACCATGATAATATTTGTCATGAATAAATATATTCGAATGCATGTAGCTTTTATAGGGGCACTCACGCGTGTATGCATTATAATGTTAACCGTCAAACAAGAAAATCCTCTGCATGTAAATGAAAACCGCATCAAAATTCGCCTAGCAGTTTCACTTTACTGCTCACAAAGCGCGACGAACCGATGGTCAATGGGGCAAGAATATTCTCGAATCGAAACCACATACTGGCACGCTAAGAGTAGGTGGTCAGATAACCTGACCAAGGTCAATGGCAAGCGCTGGAGTGGAGTGGTGAAGTGAAATGTCCAGCAGTTGACGTTATGCTGCTGACAAGATTATGCTATCAGACAGATATACGCGCCATGGCAGTTTAATTTAACAATATAGATATCACAATAAACTGACAACTTATGAACGCGACGATACCTGTAACGAGATAGCATTTTTATCATCTATTTGCTAACGACACGGAATTGAAACCCAAACAGCTACTTTCACTGTCACGCTACAGCCCGTATGATTGCCCCTGCATCGTCCTCAGAACACGTGTTCAGCGTATTCACGATTTTCAGCCTTATCCCCACTCACACAAGGGTTATGAACGATACGTAATTTTAGACTCGTACTGAAGTATGGTCCCGTAAATAACTTATTATTTCCACCACTTTCGCTATATTTCGCACAATTGTGCTGAAAATGCCAGCGGTACTTAACAATGGAGGTATATTTACTGTCGTATTTATTAACACCAGCGTTCTTATTAGAGTCTTTTATTATTATTATTATTAATAACACTCCATCATCATTATCATCTGTCTAACCTCATCCCATTATGTAAGGTCGGTGCAGTATATCTTCTTCTTCCACAGTCCTCTATTTCCCGTCATACTAACATCTACGCATATTACCTCTATATCTTGCCTTACTCATTTCATCCACCTATTTTCGGTCTTCTCCTGCTCCTATTTTCATTTACATTTTACAATTTGACTAAAAAATATTTGTATGGTATACTTTTTTTTCTTTTTTCTAATTAGAAAATTATAACAAAGCTATTAGCGCATTTATATTTCGCGTAGCGTACCGATCAGCTACGATTTTCAATCAAAAGTGAATGACCCCCATTCCGAAATTTTCGTGAAATTTTAAACGAAACAATGCGGGCCCTTTATGCACGCCTCATAAGCGGTGCGTTGGAGGTAGAGCATTACTCTCAACAGTGACATGTTTTCGATTTTCTGGACCCAAACTGTCTGTATTGGACGTGTGAATCGTATGGATAGTTGACAGACTAAATAAAATCTTTTTTACCCAGTCCACATCCCTGTTGGCAGCGCAAATTTTCGACAAATTTAAGGTAAATCGGCCCATTTTAAATTGAAAAAAGCAGATTTTCTTAATTGATAAACGAATGACATTTCATACAGATTGCACCTTTCTACCTATATATATATATATACCTATACATTAAAACTGCCTACTTGAAATCTGAATTCACTGGGAAATTATGCGCCATGTCGCTATTGCCCTTTTGGCTTAAGTTATTACTGTGATGAAACTTGTATCTAATTTACTTCGGTGTGTACGAGTGGGAGCCGGTTTCTCTAACTTACTCGTGCTTAAAGCTTGTAAGCCTTTATCTATTTCCGTATAGGCAAACATATTGTATCAAAACCAGGGGCCTATTTAATAAACGTGACAATGTGACAACTTTGTCAGTTTTTTTACAAAAATGTCGAATTGTCACGTCTTTGTTTAATAAAAATGACAATTAAGTCTATATATAACAGGTAAAATAATTTTACAACTGTACTTTCGTTTTGGTTGTTTTTGTTTGCTGCAATGGTTGGAATACGCTATCATTTACATTGAAAGAAAAGATTCAAAATTCATGGTTTTACTGCACGTCGTTGTACAGTTTGCACCAAAAGCAAATATTCATTTTCACTTCTGCCTCTACTACAGCTACCATCGACGACATTAACACAGTTTTTTTTAAATTATTAGGTAACTGCCGTATTGATTTGGCATTGGGTAAAGAAGACGCTTGTCGCAAATTTCTGACAAATCGACAAATATGTCCATCTGTCCTGACACTTTAGAGTTAAATAAAAAAAATTACAAGTTTTTCTGGTCAAATTTTTACGTATCGCCTGTCACGAAATAGTATTGCAACAATTGTATAAGGAAGATCAAAAAATGCGAGTGGCATAAGTGAAGCGTAAGAAGACGCCATCGAGCATTTTTTGACCTTCCTTGTACAACGTTGCATACAATACTTTTTCTACGACTATATTTACTAAATAAAATACAAAAATAAACAAAGAAAAACATGAAAATGTTTGACATTATTTATGTTTGGTAGATAATAGGCATCTATGGTTAACTTTTTCTTTTTTTGAATTGACGTCTTCCTCGTGATTACATTCATGATACGTTTTTCTTAGGTTGGCAGTATGATGGATTGAAGGAAATAAAGTTGTAGGTCAATGGCTAGGAGTTTTTTTTTGTTTCATGTGCTGTTATGGGGAATAGTCTATAGACTTTTCTTAAAACATAAATTATATATGTTCTTATATTGTTCGTGACTATTTAAAAGAGTCATAATAGTAGAGGAGTAAAAAAAATTGTTTATCAGAGAGTATTATTTTTAAATCTCGTAGATTTTTCACCGTGACAAATTTTCTGTTTATCTTTATTAAACAAAAAATTGTCAAATTGTCGGATTGCACCTATCGCCTGTCACCTGTCATTGTTAGTATTTTCATGTTTATTAAATAGACCCCAGACATATGTCTAGTCACATATATTGTAATAGTGATGACGAAAAACTACATTCATAAATATTCAAACCTTCAAATTTCAAACGGTGTCTCTCATATTTAGTGGCTAAGCTATTTTTAAACCCTGATAAAAATAAGGATTTAATAAATGATTGAACCGATTTTGATGCGGTGTTTTTGTTGGTAAGTTGACTTAATCTAGATTTAAAAGTTATGGGGGTTGAACTGTTGAAAGTAGTTGTTTTTTTAAATTGCATGGCAAATAAAGTTGATAATAGCATTGCATGAAAAGAAACTTAATGTAAAGTTTTAGCAGATTCTATTTCACACATAACTAAAAATTCACTAAAGTCCAAAATGTCTTCATTGTGAAGGTAAAAAACTGTTTAACTGAACAGATTTTTTTTTGTTGAATTAATTTTAGTGCACATCTCGGACCCGTAGATTTACAACAGCCTTTAAAAAAATCGTGCACGCGAAGCTAAAATTATACGGTTATAAACGAAAAAAAATATATATAGTCGTTAGTCTAGTCTAGACTCAAAGTAATTTATTCAAAATTGCGATATGATTGCGACTGGGTTCTACATTTCGGCATCATTTAGAGATGTTCGTTTTTGCGCGTAAGCCAAAGTAGTTGAACAATTTACATTTTTTGTTACTTGCTTTACGGCGTTAGTTAACAAGCGAATAGCAAACTTAGGTAAATGGGTAAGTATTTTAGCTAAGAATGCACTTAAGTGTAATTTACACTTGTTTAGTTACGATACGCAGTGTATGTAGTCAAGTAAATTTGTTAACGCCTTTGTAATACAATACTTTGTAATAAATAAATACAGAACATCTTAAAAGCTAGGAAATGCGAAAAAGGTGGCCTTATCGCTAAGCAGTTCTACCAGACCAGGTGTAAATGTTTTTATTCGTAGGAAAGTTATTCAAGTATTTCCAAAATTACCAATCTAGAGCGTGTATCCAGCGCTTTCCAGCGACGTTGGTCAGGCCGTCTGACTTCCTTTATACTGGGCGTCCTGCTAGAACTTTTTATAACAAGTAATTGTTAAGTTATTATTTAGCTTTGACCACTAAACACCTGTAACTCCTCCTTTAAGGTGGATTACAGCGTAGTCACTGAATTGTGCAATCTTGTTCACCTTCACCAGCAAATGAAAATCGATCGCAATATTGTATTGCTTGCACCATTGGGCTATAAAATCTGCAACATTATTGTAGCAACGTAACCCTTTTTAACCCTCGTATGTGTATGTTTGTTACCTCTATTTTGATGAAATTTGGTTTGCAAAAACCTGAACCCTGGATTAACATATTGGTTACTTTAGGCGCAAGTAATACCGCGAGGCGCAGTTGCGTCGTTAACTGTAATGCTGCGAAGCCCGGGTTCCGCTTTTCGGCTTTTTCTTCTCCACTTTGGTCTTGAGCATCCGTGGTTGTAAGACAATTGGCACGCATATCATCCTTGACGACGTCAAGCCAGCACTTCTTGGGTCTAACACGCCTGCCGGGCCCCGGCGGAGGCGGCATGGCTATACATTTGTTTCCCACGTACATAGGCTACTTTAGGCGCGGATAACAACGCGGGCGCATCTATTGTAGTATAACATCTTACATATATGGTACCATTTATACATCTCACCTCGTCCTTTGCACGATATAATTAGTAACCTATTAAACAACCTTGGCAGACGTTGTGTACGTATATGTACATACGTTATTGTACACGCCATGTTTGCAGAAACACACATATTACAGAGCATTCGTGCGGAACACGAGTCTAGGGCATCATAATAGCTCGAATATGACGTGTTAATACCGGTCTCAATACATAAATATCTTTATCTCTACTAGGGCAGACAGAGTATTTTGTATCTTGTGGCTCTAAGCAAACAGAGCATAAGGCCGCAAGACTCAAAAGCCACTTTTAGCGTGACGGTGCGGACGAGAAGATGGGAAAGAAATCAATATAGTGATGAATTGCTAGCTGATTCGCCTATTAACATGATTCGCATCTTCGCTTATTACCTAGATCGGCTTTTATGATGTACGCGGGAGAAGCAGCTGGTACATTCTAAGTTTTTTCTTTTCTCCCAGACAAGCATGAGAGAGACGGACTCAATTCGTCTTAAAACGTAGTTTTTCATGTAAGTCTGGATACTGTGAAAAATAAAGAATGAAGCTATATATAATAGATATTTAAAGTCAACCAAAATTAAGGTCATAAACGAAAGATTATTCCAAAATATGTGATGGACTAGTGGGCAAATCAGTATTTCTGATTTTCCTTTTTTAGACCGACTTGCTTTGGGTTTTGATCCCTAACTCAGACTAACCCGTAAGAGTAAAAGACGTGATGTATGTTTATGTAAATTGTCATGAAACAGTCGAAGAGTTCCCAAATTGGGAAAAACATGGCAAACAATTTTAATTAATTTTTAAAAATGTTCTCAAGAATGTTCATGAGAAGCGTACATAAATCAAGACGGTTGGTTTAAGTACGTACCTATGTAAAGTTAGTAAAGCACTTGACATTCACAAAATTGTGAATGTGGCTTACTTACTTTTTCTATTTCGAGTATAACACAGAATATTTACGATGACATTAGCGATGACAAGGTAGCCTATGTTTCTTTTTTTGGTTTTTCATTATCATCATTATCAAGTCTTTTTGTCACCACTAGAAGAGCACGACCCTCTCTGTACTGCCAGAGCCATACTTGGCCAGAGCAGCCAGAGGACTTTGCCTACACTCTCCACGCTGGAAAGGTCGCATTGATGTTTTAAAGCTTAGCTAAGCTTGTATTTCCTAAATCGCCTTCTACAACATCCACGGGAGGACTTGGAGTGGCCCTATTCTACTCTGCCGGAAACCACACGGCATTTTTGGTTTTTAACCGGGTGTCTATTAGAATACAGATTCTTTTGACATCGAATTTCATTTCCCAGAAAACTATTCCACGATTTTTAATACATTTTTTTCTTGATAAAACGAATAGTTAATCATCGCAGTTTCATATTATAATAACAATATTTAAAAAAATATATATTTTAAAATGATTTTCTTTTATAGAAAAACAGTATATCGAACTAACATTTCATATAAAATATTAAGTTATTGATAAATCTGTTCATAAAAACATGTTTCAATATGTAACGGTACACATAATAACTCGCTTTGCTCGCTCGGCTCGTGCGTGTGTTGGTCGCAGTTCTAACATAACCTAATCTATAGGATTGCCCTAACCTAGGAAAATGGATAGAAGTGTCTTAGCACTCGCCGGCCGCTGCCGCGGCACGCTCGCTTCGCTCGCTCGGCTCGTGCGTGTGTTGGACGCAGTTCTAACATAACCTAACCTATAGGATTGCCCTAACCTAGGAAAATGGATAGAAGTGTCTTAGCACTCGCCGGCCGCTGCCGCGGCACGCTCGCTTCGCTCGCTCGGCTCGTGCGTGTGTTGGTCGCAGTTCTAACATAACCTAACCTATAGGTTTGCCCTAACCTAGGAAAATGCATAGTAGTTTTCTAGCACTCGCCGGCCGCTGCCGCGGCACGCTCGCTTCGCTCGCTCGGCTCGTGCGTGTGTTGGTCGCAGTTCTGACATAACCTAACCTATAGGTTTGCCCTAACCTAAGAAAATTGATAGAAGTTTCCTAGCACTCGTTTCAAATGTTTCAACTATTTTGCAAACTGAAACTTACTTGGAAACAAAATTATGGGTAACAAAACTTTGATGTTACGTTATTTCGATAAAATACATAAAATAGGAAAATAAATAACGATAGACTGAGTTTGTAGATAACGAATAATCGAGTAAATGAAATTTCGATGTCAAGAGATTTTAGGATTTGTTAAATATTGTATTAAAAGATTTGCGAATAGTTTTATGGGGAATGAAAATCGTTGAAGTTAATTGCGATAAAGTGATGGGTTCCCTTTTTAACCATTTTGATTATAGTTACATAAAGTTAATTAGGTATTGTAAAGCACCGCAGGATTCTATCGCTTCGTTGATGAGAGCTTTTCGACCTCTCGGCCTTCATAAGAACAAACGTGTTGTGATTGTGTTCTAGACAATAGATAATTAAACTGTGAAATTTCAGAGAAAGAATAGTAAAACAAAATAGTATGTAGTACATACTATCACATTTTTACCCGTTACCCGCAATGGGGCAGACAGATAATTTTGGATCTTGTGGTTATAAGAAGACAAGCCTAGGGCCGCAAGACTCAAAGGCCTCTTTTAGCGTAATGCTGGATGGGAAGGTCGAAAAAGGAATCCAAATAGTGACGGGTTTCTAACCGCATCGTCTATTTACATGATTCGCCCATTCCATCAAGGATAGAGCTAAATGGAAAATACCGATCCCACGTACACACAGTGAAAGAAGGAGAGGAAGAAGAAGATTCTCATATTTACATACACAATATCACGCCTGTTTCCCACAGGGGTAGGCAGAGACTATGGACCTCCACTTGCTACGATCCTGACAGACTCTTTTGCTTTATCTACACTCATCTCTCTCTGCATGCATGCCTGCCAGATACGGGTACTTTTGACCTCTTCTTTTTAAGAACGTCTGTAATCTGGTCGAGGACGATCCTGGCTCTTCCACTCACATTCGCTTAGTATACTCCTTTAGTAAATCTTCTTTCATTCATCCTTTCTACATGCCCGACCCATCTCAACATTCTTGTCAATTTTTGTGTATCTTCCTTTCATTCCACAGCGCTTCCTTATATCATCATGTCTAATCCAATCTTACAAAGTAACACCCCACATGCTCCTCAGTAGATTCTCATTTGATTATAATTTTTCAAAACTAAAAACCGACTTTCGTCCCCAATCTACACAACCGATTTTGATGAAAAAAGGGGATTTCTATGGGATCACCTCGCAAGTACCTTTAAAATAAAATAAAAAATTTCCAAAACGGTCCAGGCTTCAAATAATCGGTGTATGTACATAAAAAAAGATTGCGACGAATTTTCAAAAATTCGAAAGACGAAAGACTTTTTTTGACGTCGGTTAAAATAGCATTGAAATAACTATATCCCGATGGTACAGGACAGGAATAGCAAATTATATTGCATTATGCAAAACTACCTTTCTCTCTTAAAAGGTTTAGCTCATATCCTACACTTAAATATTGTAATATACCAACTAAAGCCCAGTTTCTCTACTAGAAAATGTGCTAAATGTGATAGAAACTTGACCTCCAGGCAGCCCACCTTGGTGCTCGAAGTTTTATTGGTCTGGGAATAACTTTATGGAGTCCATATTAATAAAAATCTAGTTAAGTACTTTCTATTTAATCTAGTCTTTGATGTGCGTTAAGTGGGCTATTTTACCGCTTTGTGCCTTTGTATGAAGTACTTTATGTCATTCCTCACAAGAGAATCTCTTTATCTGTTAAATGACACATGACTACATATCGATGTTACTTTACTATTGAATTCGTATGCATTAGGTGAAAAGACAACGCAGACCAAAAACATAATTTTGATATGAATATATGTTTTCTCCTAATGTTATTATGCTTAGATGTACATAATACTCAGAATATAGTCAGCTGTAAATAAACATTTTATGTTTGATCAATAAATGAACATAGATATTTTTGTGGAATCACAATCTTTCTCCTTCCTATCTGAAAACTGTAACCAGAAACCCTTTATTTTTTGTTTCTTTTAGCTTAGACAACTGGCTAGCTGGAACCAGTTTTGGACACTACCACGCACGATAAAAAAGAATACTACAACCAATGAAATATCTAATCCCGGCAGTGACTGTCCCTGACGATAACCAACTCCGACAAGGTTTGGGCGATCAATATTGCATTCCATCATCCCATGGCGTGACCATACCGTTCATCTGCCTAACGCGATCAATTAAAAAAACTACTAATAAAAAAAATTACAACCGAAGATTCAAGCACGCAATTTCTTTTCTCGATGTCAGCCCGTCACGCGGAACCGACACGGAAACGATAATTACTGTTCACAATGCGCATTAGTGTTATTTAATTATACTTTTATGCTGCACTGGTTAACGATTAACTTTTGAACCGAACGCATCCGTCTTGTCAAAGACGACTTTTAAGGTTTCGGTTGAGAGGCGGTTTCTTGTAATGGTATCTTTCCCAAGGGAAATGTCACACTTGTAGACTGGTGGCTCACTGCCATTAAGTAAATACTACTAGGCCCTGTGAGCTGTTGACCACGCGAGTTGCCGCCCACACGTTGAAGTTAATCGGATAAAAAGTTGTTCAGACAAAAAAGTTGCGTCTTAAAAGGGTATAAAAAAAGAGGCTCATGACATTTTTGAATATTTTTGAAATAGTCAATAGATTCAGGTGTTACTTTGCGGAAGTCAAAGTTACATACTATGTGATTTGAATTACTTTGTGTGATTCCACTACCAGTTAGTTCATGCAGCATGGGAGGGATCATGCATCGACTGTTGGTGGCGGGTGCACACGGGCTGCTGATGGCAGGTATGCTGGGACTAACAGTAGCGGGTGGGCGCCGGCCGGCAATAGTTTGCATGAACTAACTGGTGGCGGAATCACACAAAGTAATTCAAATCACATAGTATGTAATTTTTGAAATGGCTAAATATGAAGATCTAACAAAATATACTGAAACTATTTTAAAGGTGAATTCAGTCCACGATACTGAACAACTTTCCCCAAGGAACATATATTTCCATACATCATTATGTCACACACTATAAAGCAATCAATTACACTCTCCTATCAATCGTCTAGTCTCCGTGTTCAAAATGGTCATAGATTCAATATTGATAGCCCCAGCTACTGGACATGCGACCAGAATTACTTCTTTTATTTAACATGTCGAGATATTCAATAAAAAATGAACATCCACAAAAGAATAATTGATTCAGCGCTATTCATTTTGAAACTGATCGTGACATGAAGGTATTTACTTTCTGGAACACACCACTTTGACTTTCAAAAATTAATTATTAGTTTAATTACGCGTGCTTCAAATGCGTCAGTACTATGTACTATGAAAATTCGCCAGGGCCTTAAAGTCACGGCAGTTACTTACGGCGTAAACGTGAGGCGTAGGTTTAAATCTCACTCTTGGCAAAATTTTTCATCACATGTTTTAATTTAGAAGAATTCAGTCCACGAACAACTTTCACCAAGGAACATATATCGATAGTATAAAAAAAATTTGGCCTCCCGTACAATTAATTAACCGATTACCTGATCCTAGTTCGTATGGAAAGCAAAAAATATTTTTCATATTTCGATACATATTCTCGGGATGATTTGAGTATATTTTGTTAGACAACATATGTGTTATATAGTGTATCTTTTAGCGCCTATCGCTAATAAACTTATTTCTGTCTTTCCTAAAGGCCGACTGTTAGAGATTGCATTAGCACTAAGTCAATCTTTTGTACAATTAAAGTTGGTTATAGTCAATAAAGATTTACTAAGTAAATAAATAAATAACAACAGATGAATTAGATTAGTAAATAGGAAACGGTTGACGATTTTCGTAATCTTCGTCAAAACTTAATATTCTTTATCGAAAGCCCTAATGAATAACACTCGTGCCTCGTACTACCATGCAGTATAAAAAAACCCATGCGGTATAAAAAATAGTTATTTTTGAACCGATTAAAGAGTCACGACTACTTCACCAGTATTTTATATTCCATACATCATTATGTCACACACTATAAAACAATCAATTTGACTCTCCTATCAATCTAGTCTTCGTGTTCAAAATGGTCATAGAGTTAATATTGATGGATCTAGCTACTCGACATTCGACCAGAATTACTTTTTATAACATGTCGAGATATTCAATAAAAGATGAACATGCACAAAAGAATGATTGATTCAGCGTCATTCATATTGAAAATGATCATGAATTCATGACACGATGGTTTGCAGTTTTTGGATCATGTCATTTTGAATTTACAAGCAAATTTTTTGAGGTTTAAAATTTCAAAACAGCACGACGACCTCCGTGGCGTAGTGGTCACCATGATATTTCACCACCCAGAGTCCCGGGTTCGATTCCCGGTCAGGGCAAGTTGGAAATATTTTTCAAATTGTCCTGGGTCTTTGATGTTTATCTATATATGTATTTGTTATAAAATATAGTGTCGTTGAGTTACTATCCCATAACACAAGACTTGAACATACTTCGGGGCTAGCTCAATCAGTGCAATTTGTCCCTATATATTATATTTATTTATTTATTAGCAAGGCCGATTTGAAAATTTGCAACGCGCGTATCTATTACTTTTTGGCCTCCTTCGCCTATGGAAATCGCGGAAGTGGCGTCGGGCGGCGAGTAGTCGCTAAGTGCGTGTTCAGATCTGATCTACCGAGTGGGCGAGGGAAGTAAATATAGAACGGCGTCCAAGTGACTGTCTCGCCTGTTGCTAAGTCGAGCGCTTAGCTTTGGTGTTTACGCACACCGAGCGCTAGGCCGAGGGCCCTGTCTCGCCACTCTACTCGGTAGATGTAATTAAGTTATAAGAAAAAATAACCAAGTGACTCTGTTCACATTCATTAGAATAACCTATTCAACTTTACCAGAAGGCCGTTCTGATGTTTGAACTATTAATGCAAGCGATGCTCAAAACCAAAGTCTGCCCTGACACTGTGTGACTCTGAATCTTTAGGGGAAATAGAATCACCATGGATTTTCGAGAGATTACAGTAAAAGATAATTCGAAAAGGACGCGAAAAGACGTATTTCAGTAAAGCGCGTCATAGCACATCTGGAAGGTATTCGTATAAGTATCCTAGGCTGCGGTGACCATTACTATATTTATTTATTAAGCAAGCACAACAATTAACAATCACATACATTTTCGTAACAAATTATACATATTACGTCTAGATTGCTAACTATAATTTTCCAAAACTGAAAACCGACTTTACCCACAAACTGCGCCGTCGATTTTGCCAGCAAATTCTATGGGATGACCTGCCAAGAATGCCCTTTCAAATAAAAAAAGATTTTTCCAGATTGGTCTAGGAGTCTTGGAATAATCGGTAAACATACATAAAAAATAATCGCGAAGAATTTTTGGAAGTTAGTTAAAAAACGTGAATGCATTACGTTGTTTGTCTACAAAGTTATAGTAAAAGCACTACCAAATATCAAAGATGAATCAAAGACGTGGTATCTAAATGTAGTTATTAATATTTAAATAAATATTGTGGAATTACTTGGCAAAAACCATAAGCTAAATTAGCCGAGACTGTACAAGGCCGTACCTCTTAGCAATCTTAGCATACATTAAGTATAACTTCGGTTTGGAAGATTCGCAAATTCACGTCCGAATGTAGCTGTAAACTTTGTAATAAACTTTTATTTAATAGTGTCATTAACGGAAATAATTTACATTTCGGGCAAACAGTTATTATTTTTATAATTAAAATTATATATAATTAAAAACGTTAAATAAAAAAATTAAGAGTGCCACAATAGACCAGAAGAATTTTTTAATTTTACGATTTTAAACGGCATGGAATGTAACAATTTGGCACCGGTTTTTAGACTAACTTTACCGTACTGAGCACGACTGTACTGCGTGCCGTGTGGTCTTCGGCAGAGTGGAATAGGGCCACTCCAAGTCCTCCCGTGGATGTCGTAGAAGGCGACTTAGGAAATACAAGCTAAACAAAGCTTATAAATATCAATGAGACCTCTCCAACCCTTCTGGTCAGCGTGGAGAGTGTAGGCCTAGTATGGCTCTGGTGTACAGAGAGGGTAGTACTCCTGTAGTGAAGACAAGACCTGTTGATGGTGAGCACGACTTTGCCTGGTGCCAGTGTATTTAATACAAAACCATCAAAATTACTAGAAAAACATGATTAATATGGATTATGTACAAAAATTGATATATTTCCATGGCATTCAACTTTAAAAGGAGACTATGGAGATTATTCTGCCCGGTCTACGAGATGGCAAATGAGGTGTAATCTGTTACAACGCTTGGAAGCAATTAAGTCAGTCAGTGCTTGTGTTACTAAGCAATCAAATAATCAAGATGAAATTTGACCTGCCTTAGCATAGGCAACTTTTTTAATAACCGATGTGAAGATTGATTACCAATTTGATTTATTGGGGTCATTCACTAAGTCAGGTGCTTTTAAAAAATAACGATAGTGTGAAAACTCTACTGGCTGAGGAGCTTTGGGAAAGTTGTTCAGTATCACGGACTGAATTGAGCCGTGGTTTGGACTTTTTAATTTTATCTTACATCTGAAGGTCTGAGGCTAGCTTTTGGTCAGAAATTCTAGATCTGATTTTTAATAACATAGACAAACCTGCCGCCCATAACCTCAAAAAAAGAGAGCAGACGGAAACTAAAATCGAGAGATCGCTAGAAGGAAAGTGTCAAAAGCAAAATCAATTAAGAGGTATAATGGATCCCGACGTGTCAGGTGACAAAACCTAGAGTCTCTAGGTCTTATTTTTTTCTCATTACGAGTATATTCAACCACAGACTCCCTCAGTATCTCTCGGAATGGTTCCGGCGAAGTTTATTTTTACACGCTTTTTAGTTTCACCTGTCCCGTTGTCTGTCTGTCTCTTGGTAATCAAATCTGGCAAGTAAAATTTGACCCACTTCCCGGTTTCCGATTGAGCTGAAATTTGCACGCATACGTAGATTTATCGCGTGACAATGCAGTATTATTATGACGTAAAGCCTAGTCTCATGATAGAGCCGAGAGGTGGCTAAAGGAACTCTGTAATGAAACGACACAAAACCCCATTGACTTTAGGCTCTTTTAATTCGTCTTGAAAAACTATATTTTTTTAATAATTACTTGTTTTAGGGATTAACAAGGATGACTGGAAGAGATCCCTATCTAGGATAAGTCCACCCTTGTTCTAACTTTTCTAAATATAATCAGGTTAAACAGCGAGGTTCTTTGTCTGTTTATCTACTTGTTAAAAAGCTAACACTAACAAAATTATGTTATTTGTGACGCCATCCGTACAAGTCGAAGCAAATAAAACGTTCTCACAGGTATTTCAAGCAGAAATCCGAATTATTAGAAAGCAAAAATAATATTGAACTATTACTTATTGTTTATACTATTACTTATAGTTTATTAATAGTCTTACAAACAAGGATGTTTAAGGCCTTGCGAAGCGAAGAAAAAAAGTCAGAAAGCGGACCCCGGGCTACACAGCCCTATAGCTGAGAATGCAACTGGGAAAACGCTGAGAGAAGAGATAGAAAGTTAACAATGAGACAGATTTTTTTTTTAATATTTAAAAAAGAACTATTTTGAAAAATGTATTTTAAAAAAACACGCAATAAATAAGTTTAAAGTAAATGTTCGCATAAAAACATATATGCTGCATTAAATGAACATGTCAGGTATTCAAACCATTAGTCTAGCTAGACCGTCAGTATAAAACCAAGTGCAATCATTCAGTGTCTTAAATGATGTTAGTACGAAAAAAAGATGTCTAGAAATACCACACATATGTCTAGACAGACCCATACGACGGGGCTTGTGTCTGCGAATCACTTTAAGTCTGACAGTTCAGACACAGACAGTAACTGAACTGGAATACTTCATGAGAGAGCGGTGAGCAATGTTTTAATTGCTCCAAATTTCAGTGATAAAATCTTGAGAGGGTAATTTCTTCTGAAAAAAAAAAACAAAAATTTTGACATATTGACATATACAACGTAAAAGGTACTAGTATTGAATCGAGCCACGGGCTATACTAGATCACTTTAGTATAATCATAATAAAATAACAGTCAAAAAACAAATAAAAATTTCGACATTCCCATACAAATTGCCCGGGCACGCATTCGTATGCCAAAATGATTTTTTACTGTTATTTTAAATCCATTTTACAATAGTGATCTAGCAAATCAAACCACAATGATTTATTACGGGTATGTCCCTTCCATGTTTTTAAAGGTGAATAAAACGTACACATTTCTAAAATTGTATATATTGTGCGATAATATTCCACCTTGGTAAAATACAGCACGATACCAGTATGGTAAAGATAAGCGAAAGTAGGATGACCTAAAGAGATATGTAAGATACGCTAAATATTTCAGATTTCCTTTTCCTTAATCTCTCCCACCAGCCGTCACTAGTTGTTTATATGACGATGGGGGTGTTATCTTGTAGTGCAAGGCTCTGCAACAGGGAAGTATAGCACTCACTAGTCCATACAAAAAAATCCTCTCCTAAATGTTACTTAATCTCAGTGATTTTTAATAAATAAATATATAGGGACAAATTAAACTGATTGAGCTAGCCCCAAAGTAAGTTCGAGACTTGTGTTAGGTTATTTACACAATAAAAGACGCACTCCGTCTCGCACTAAAATATGTTTCCTATTTTATTCCTCTACACATTAAAAAAACCTTTTTGTACAGACTACAAGCATAGCTACCAAAATTCATTGTGCATAAAGCTTCATGAACATTGGTCCATGGCTTCATGTAGTCATTCATGTCAATTAATGCATAATGAATTTTCAAATTGTTAATCCAAGGCTGTTATTGACTGTACGATCCAAAGACATTTTATCCGTTAATTTTTCCTAAAATTTTCGGGGTTCAGTGCTGCCCCCATTTTGAATAAATTATTTGAAAGGAAACGAAGATATTATTAAAAATTGTCTTGACCAAGCTTTAGACAACCCTTCAAACTATTTTATGAACTACTGTTTACAGTTTAACGTTATCAAGTATCAAGGGCTTGGTCAAGACAAAGTTTTAAACGATATCGCCTTTTCCTTATAAGTAATTTATTTAAAATAGGGGGGCAGCACAGGTCAGGAGTTCAGCAGTGAATCAGTGGTATTGCATTTGCATAAACATAAATGCCTCTTTTCTCAGGTAAAAACTTTCGACGTTGAAATGTTGCGAAGAGTTATCTTAAAACATCATACTTAATTTTAAATGCCTTAACTCTTAATTAATTACGTTGATATAAAAATATAACGAGAATTTCGAATTTGCTTATTGCAAATGTTGTTTATGTCCTTAGATACTTAGTTGACATAAAAACAACTTTGCCGTCGAACGTAAGTTTCGTTAGGTTTCCTGTGACCAAAACACGAGCGAACAAGCGACTCAAGCTTAGGGCCAAAATAATTAACAATAATGATTCTGCATTAAAATGACTATACGTATGAATTAAATGCCAAAAGCCGATTCTGGCTGCGAACTTTCTGCGATATAATGATTCTAGTTTATTATTATGGCTAAAAAATTGATGCTCTAAGATACTCTGATTTTTACCATTATTGGTTTTGAATCTATGATAAATGAGTAGATGCCAAACAATTTTCTACGAAATGACGTTTCTGTAGTCTGCTATTATGCATAATAATATTATAGCACAAAAAGTTCTGCTATAGAGGGGGGACCCATTTTAAATAAATAAAGTTCAGTCTCATGAACAGAGGTTGAGTGTCAAATTGAAAAGAAGGAGCAACTGTTTTATCCTAGAAACTTTCTAGTGTTGCGACATGTATTTAATATATCTTTATCTATATAGCCTTTTGTAATGTGTGAATAATATTTGTAGGGATATTTAAAGTATCCAGGCTTATGTGAAGTGTCTGGGGTATAACAGCTGTTGTAAATATAACTATTGGTACTATCTTAACACACTTAACTCGCCACTGGGATTCACTTTGTTAATTTTTCAGCGAAAGAGTGGGCGATAGAAGCAAAAAATTACATTGCATAGAAGGTTGAAATTCTAGAAGCCAAAATCTTTCGGGTGATGCGGCTCATGCAATCATTAACTACTTATCATCTACTATCAGCATACTTAGCATGTACTATCAGTTTAAGCATACTTGCTAGTTAGAGAGCCGGTTTACGAGTGCGGGGCACAAACTTACTTCTCTTAAAGTCTCAGGACTGATTATCATATATATTACCTATTGTGCCAACTATTTCAATACTTTATATATGTACTTAAGCAGACGAATCCAGTTGTAGACTTGATTGCAGCTGTCTGGTGGCTAGTCAAGTCGTTAACCTATTTTTATTAGCAAATAATCCGAGCATCTCATTGAGTGCTCATCCATTTCTAACTAATCAAACAACCTTCTAACTAAGGCTCCTCGCGCACTAGACGACCACGAGCAGTCGTGGCTGTGGCCATAACCTTGGTCGAAGACGATACGGTTGTTCTGCGGCTAAAGTAAACTGAGGTTTTGTTTTTGTTTTTCGTGTGTGTAAGTCAACACAGGTAGTAGTGTAGGCCAACACTGGTATCAGATTTTTCAAGATGCCTAAAGGCATAGCTTGACGACTGCCATACAATGATGACAGCCGGGATCAACGGCTTGTACGTGCTTTCCGAAACATAGAGGAACTCTAATATTTTTTATGCCACTTGTGGTTACCCATGCGGAACAGTAAACGGAGGTTGGTCGCAACAACCAGTTGTGTCGGACCGGTAACGTGTGCGGCTAGTGGCAGTTGCGGCTGATTGCGTGACGTCATATGGTTTCTTTAGTTAATCTGGCCGTTGCGGCGGCTGGTCGTGGTTGAATCCGCCTAGTGGGTGAGGTGCCTTAACAAAAAAATTTACTTTAGAGATAAACTAAAATTAATCGTTGATGATTATTAACAATAGATTCGTTAGCTTCGCAACAAAGAAATATTGTTTGAAAAAGTTTTGTAAAGAAGAATAATAGTTTGCGCCGCCTACTAATTAAAAAGTAATCGGAAAGCGTAAGACGACCGCCATTCAAAATCGTACAAAGCTTTCCAGTTATGTTATTTTAAAAATTAAGGTAGATGCACACTGTATCTAACTGAAACAACTTTATCTTTTTCATCACCATATCAGCCTCTGCTGGACATAGGCCTCCCCCAAGGATTTCCAAAACTTAATCATCTTGAAACAGTTTAATTTAGAGCGATCGATATTGTTTCTTATTTTTATAAAATAAAAAGAAATTGGCATCGATAACTGATATGTAATACAAACCTTAAATGTATTAGCTAGCTTCTATAAGTTTAAAGATTCATTTAAAACCTTACAACATTTTTACATATTCTTTTTTTTTGACTCTTTGCTAGTTTCCGCACAGTGTAGAAGAAGCTCAATCTACGTTTTGCCATGTCATAGCACTAAAGTGTTGATTACAAATAAATATGAATTCAAACCGAAATAGTATCGCGTTGGTATCGATATAAAAAATCGATCAAACACTAATAAACGTCTAAGTTGGCCGTGTTGATTGCATTTGATTGTTGTTGATGATTGTTGATAGCTACTGACACCAAAGCTTGCCTCGAAGATGTAGTTGTCATTTAGTACAGGATCTGAGAGGGGCTGAACTTTAAACATCTGCCAACCAGTTTTCTTTAGCCAAACTTCTTTAGCGGCGTTGTGCACTTTTGTTTTGGAATGGGTAAAAAATTATAAACTCGCGTCAGGACACGTGGCCTGATCGAAAATTCGTAAGACGGCGCAGGGCGCTTGCGCGAATGTTCGTGTGTGTTTATGTTACAGCGTGCTACGCGCATCCATGGATGGTGACAGCTGATGGCTCGACCGTCTGTGTAGTGGCCATTTTGTTGAAAATGAATTAGGTCATGCTTGTGACATTTGTGACAGACTGTGGTTCAGAAAAGATTTGAAATATTTTATACTGATAATTAAATCAATTCGTGCAAAATTATTCCCTAACCATTCCAAAATATCAAAAATGCACAACGTTAATATTCAAGTTTTCACTTCTGCCGGCACTCCCAGAGTGCAACCCGTCGTTTTTATTATTTTATTATGTTCCTGAACATTATAGCAATAAGGCTTACCGTAAAAACATGGTCAAAGAAACTTAATTTTTATTTTAAAATTTCAATTGACTTGCTTGTTAAAGGAAATAAGTTCCAATGGAAAGCTGAAACTGTTACGTTGCTTATCTTTTAATTTTGTAGTTAAATTATATTTCTTAAAACTAAAACTTCGACTAAAACTGAAAAACCGTTTTCACCCTCAAACTACGCAACCCATTTTGATAAAATCTCTATGGGACCACCTCACAAATGTACACTTGTGAGGTTTACCTTTCAAACAAAAAAAAAAACGATTTTCCAAATCGGACCATGCGTCTTCAAATAATCGGTGAACATAAATAAAAAAAAATATTGCGTCGAATTGATAACCTCCTAATTTTTTGGAAGTCGGTTAAGGCCATACCCAAATTTTCCGTGGTCCATTTGAAATAAATCATTTGAAAGCAAACGGTGATATAACTTTTAACTATTTTATGAACTACTGTTTATAATTTAAAGTGCGAACGTAAAGCTTTTCTACGCACATTAGCTAAAAGTGGCAGTTTTTCGCAAATGTGCGTAGGAAAGCTTCACATTCACCGTTTCCTTTCAAATGATTTTTTTAAAATGAATGAGTCAGTGGCCCTCAGTGACGCCACTGGACCTCGGAAAATTCAGGTAGCCCCTTAAAATTAGCCTTGAACAAATTTGTGACGGCAGTATATGATGTTCAGTTTCAGAACATATTTAAATTAATATTAATACCTCTTCAGATCTTAGACTATAGACGTAGGAAATCATTTTTATTCACCTAACAGAGATTGATATGTTGTGATTACATTTTTATCTCTCTGTATCGATTTACATCTTGCCTCATCATGGCAACAAATGTGACTCATCATTCGGAGAAATTATACTGTTTATATCAACAAATGGTCTTTTGATGAGTAGCGGTAGTCTTGTACTCGTATTTATTTTAAGTCCAGGGGGCCACAAGTGGTGTTAGGGTTTTTCCCTTTGGGTACGGAAAATTAAAAAGGAAATAAGCTTTTTGAAATAATTACATTTTTTGTACAAGCTTTTATTGTGAGGCCAAAATACTTATTAAGGCAAATGAAATAAGCCCTAACTCGATGGAGTTGCCGCGTTTTATTACTGATTTCCATCGACACCTTAATTCTCCGTGATCACACTCTAGGTATAACTTGCGATAAAGTGTTCGTCAAGTGTCTTGACTAACACTTTATGGTAGAAAATATCGTTTGATTTGTCTTGACTCAAGACAAATCAAACGAGTCATACTCAATGATATTATGTTGTTTTATAACTGAGTTCCGTCAAATATCTCCCGGTTCCATCATCAGAACAGGTAATTGACTTCATAATATTGTATTGTCATCCGACTTACATAAGTGTACAAAATTTCAGCTAATTCGGTTGAGGATAACTGGTTGAAAATTGAGTTGCAAGATTTGACCTAAACAAACATTCATACATACAAGATACATTGCAAGTTAAATAAAAGTTTGTAATAAAAATACTACCTTCTAAGAGATAAATGGGCGTGAACGTTGAACAAATCGTATAATTCGACGTCTATTTATTCGATACAATGATTTAGTAACTTTCCGTAAAGCAATAGTCGATATTATAATCGATTTGTTTCACGAGGCTGCGGAATAGTTTAACGGTTGTCTTAACTTCACGTTTTTAGAGAAATTCTTAACTGTTTTAGAGCCAACGAAGGTAAGGTTACAAAATTAAGTGAATAACAGTTTTTAGTACCTGGGCGACCGAGCCTTGCTCGGTTACATCTCAAACATTAACTATATTTTTTTAAACTTGTCTAAAAACATTACAAAATAAAAAAAAATATACTACAAAATAAAATAATAAACTTTAACATAAAAAAAAACAAAAGTAAGTCACCGAGTGGGATTCAAACCCGTAACACTCTTTCTAGCGGTCTGCATCTTAAATCGCTGAAGCAAACGGATAGCGGCCAGTGCGACGAAATTAGCGACCATATTCTGCGTGGAAAGAAAAACGCATGAAAACTCAAAAACACGCGTTTTCCAAAACACTTGTCTAGATCGATTGTTTACCCCCGAAAACCTCCATATAGGTACCAATTTTTAGCGAAATCGTTAAAGCCGTTTACGAGATCACAGAAATATATAAATATACAAGAATTGCTCGTTTAAAGGTATAAGATATCTGACTTGATAGTAGCCGAAGAACTATAAACCGATATATATTAAGGACGTTTTCGTATTCGATATCGATGCCAATTTATACAGATTTCATAAACGAATTTTTATCTGCGAGTGCCAAGTGCCAAGGGACTACCGGATTATGGGGCCCCCATTTGAATTAATTGTTTGAAGGGAAACGGAGATATCATCAAAATGTTGTCTTGATCAAGTCCTATACACCATTTCCAACTATGTATGAACTACTAGAACGTAAAGCTTTTCTTAGCACAGTCAAAAGGGGCTGTTTATCGCGTAAAAAACTTCACGTTCTCACTTTAAACTGTAATTAGTAGTTTATAAATTGATTAGATGGGTTCTCTAAAGCTTGATCAAGACGAACATTTCAATAATATCTCCATTTCCTTTCAAATAATTTATTTCCAATGAGGCCAGCACTGGTAGCCCCTTAACCATAACATAACTGCATTCAGAAGCATGGGCGCAAAAGTAGGAGAAAATGCGAAGCATGTTAATAAATAACAGGCGATGAAAATAAGCGATGCATCTAGAAACTCATCGCTTTTTTTTGTTGCTTCCCAGTGGGATTCGAACCCATGACCTCCGGATTACAATGCGAACGCCATGACCACTAAACTACGGAGGCAGTCTGCCTTATCCTATCCTACTATATTATAAATGCGAAAGTGAGTTTGTATATTTGTTAGTTACCACTTCACGCTACAACTACTGAACCTATTTAGATGAGATTTGATATGTATATAGTTTAATACCAAGGGAAGGACATTGGATAGTTTTTATCCCGAAAATCTCACGGGGAGCGAAGCCCACGGGCACAGCTAGTAAGTCATAAACATCTACAAATGCAACCTTATATGCGTAAACAAGCAGTAAATATTGTAAACATTAGCCTCGGTCAGCATTCCGGTAAAAAAAACCAATTCAACGAACGACTTAACGACTTATTATAATTTAGACGTAACAGATTGCATCACACGCGGATTGAAAACAAGAGTAGAATAACCAACGCGATTACGTTCTATTCTAGCCGAGTAAGAGGCCTAGGCCTATTACACAATATACCGGCAGCGGTGCGTTGCTGCTGCAAATCATTATAATATTTTGTGTAGTCGGAAAAAGCCAACTTGTTGTAGACGATCAACAACAGGGCGAGTGTTGGGAGCGACGACCTGACGGATTTGCTGTCCTCAAAGAACTGAGTAGGGCGAATCCGTCGGGTTATCTTGTGTTGATTGATTGGTAGAAAAGGCCTCTGGCCTTTACATGTATTGTAAAGTCAAATAAAGGAATAACAAAAATATGTTTAGTAAATTATTATTTTGGATACAAACGTGGCGGCGTTTTTTCTTAAAGCAAGCAGTGCTTGGTACAGCTTGAACCTGAATGGGGCCCTGCTAGTGACATTTTAGCTTGAGTTCTCCAGGCTTTATAAGGGTCGTTAGTTCAGCTTCACTATATGGCGGTTTCTATTAACAGTGACGGCAGAATAGAATATGATTTGTAATTACCCTTTTCATATTGACGTAAACGAGATTAAGGGAGGCCACAAAGGAGGTTCGCTAAGGGAGGTCACTGCAGCTGAATGGCCACCTCGCATAGAACAAGTACTAGTACTCCCGTACAGAAGTCTTACTCAGCAAAGAAATTCAAAGAAATATGTACTTAATCTGGTTATAGATATGGTTTAAATTAGCTCGCGTCAGAACTACTTTACTAACACTTTATGGGTTGGAAAGCCTAAAATAAACGATTTTTTTTTAGAAGTCAGCACCTGTTCTTTTATCTACCTAGAAATGCATTGCAAGCTAATTTCATTTTTATCACTTTGGACAAAAGATTCATGTTATTGAATTTCCCACTCTAGAGTGGTCGTCGTGCACATAGTAATAATGTAGGTATATTTTCGATACCTGAATGGGGAGTGGCACAGGCTTGACCTCGCGTCCAGCGTTCTCTATGCAAAGAATGTATAATATCTACCTTGGTTGGGCACCAACCGGTTTGATTAGCGTGGCGATTATGTGCTAATCCTTCCTTTATTGGGACAGGTCTTTTAAGTTAAGTCTTTGGGAAATTAGTCGAGCTCCACCTCCGGGGTTCATTGCTCCTGCAGAGTTACTGCCCTCAGGCCACGACCAGCCATGGTCAGTCTGGAAGTTAATAACTATGACAACGAAGTGAAGAACTGACTGAGGACCCAAGTGGGACGATGCAGTAGTAATATAAAAAAATGGGGTTTTACCAACAGAGCAAACTACAACCCACAGAGTCAGTGCGGCCAACCGAGGCAGACGATGCCGCACCTTCTCCGCAGTCCCTCATGTCCTGCTTCGTGTTCAATGTCCGACTTGATGCAATGCACAGACAATGCTTTTGCTGTGGCCTACTGGTCGGGAATAATTGAATATAGAGTATTCAGTCATCGACACGACGAATAAAAAATGATTTTTCCCCTTCTCAAAAAATGGGCGAGTGTTGGGAGCGACGACCTGACGGATTTGCTGTCCTCAAAGAACTGAGTAGGGCGAATCCGTCGGGTTATCTTGTGTTGATTGATTGGTAGAAAAGGCCTCTGGCCTTTACATGTATTGTAAAGTCAAATAAAGGAATAACAAAAATATGTTTAGTAAATTATTATTTTGGATACAAACGTGGCGGCGTTTTTTCTTAAAGCAAGCAGTGCTTGGTACAGCTTGAACCTGAATGGGGCCCTGCTAGTGACATTTTAGCTTGAGTTCTCCAGGCTTTATAAGGGTCGTTAGTTCAGCTTCACTATATGGCGGTTTCTAGGCTGTTACTGTCCTCGAAGCGTGAACTCAGCTTGGTATTAGTCTCAAGCTGAGTTTCAAAAACTTTGTATGCACTCACACAAATGCACAGCTGAACATAAGTTTTGAGAGCTGTAGCTAGTTTCAAGCAAAATTACGAATCCGACATATAAATAAAAAGATACTGCTAAATAAATATAAAGTACTCTATCTTGTAGTAAATCGATGCACATTTATGTTGATTTAATCGTACCATCTCATGATGAAAAACCATTATTCTATTGCATTTTAAACAAGGTTTCACACATAAACCAAACTTAACCAGTTATTAGTACAAACTACATTATAATCATACATCACTCTCTGACAGAAGACCTTCGCCGACCTTTGCATTTGTTGGATTAAATATACTAACAAGTATGTAGATAAATTGATTACTCTTTATTCTAAACCAAAAGAAAAGTGCCGTGTGGTTTCCGACATCATCATCATCATCATCATTTCAGCCGCATAACGTCCACTGCTGGACATAGGCCTCTCCCAATGATTTCCAAAATGACCGATCAAGAGCGGCTGCATCCAGCGCTTTCCAGCGACCCTGGTCAGGTCATCTGACCACCGGTTAAATAACTGGTTAACCCGGTTTCCGGCATAGTAGAATATTAATCCAAGTCTTCCCGAGGATGTCGTAGAAGGCGACTTAGGAAATGCGCTAATCAATTCTAATAAACATGAGACCTCTCCAACCCGTCTGACCAGCGAGGAGAGTGTAGGCCAAATCCTCGGGCTGCTCTGACCAAATATGGCTCTAGTTGTACAGAGAGGGTCGTGCTCCTGCAGTAGAAACTAAAAAATCTGATGATGATGAGGTAAAGGCAAATATAAATATAATAGAATAAGAGATGGTGGAAAGCACTCCACCGACAAGAGCCCAGCTCTTAAATATAAGAAGAAGAAGAAGAGATGGTAGTGACCTAGGCGGTTGGCACTGGCTCTGTGTCTATGGTGCACGAGCTCGATCTGCACTAGGTGCGTCTTGTACCTCTTAGTTAGTACGCATATCTACGGTACCTTTGAGTTTGTACTCATTTGTACGGTAATATTAAATTACTACCACTTGTTCTTTCGCGTCGATTGGCTATACAATTAAAATATATATTTTTGCACCACTTGCTTCCGATGTAGGTAAAAATTAATACTATTGTATCAAGTTTACTAGAATAGCAGAACACTCCATTACCTTTGCCAAAAATAGTAATTATGTGCGTCTCTTTCCATACAGTGACACCAACAAGAGAAGCCGGGCTCTTTAATGTAGTGGTAATAAAAAGAATATTAGTAATCAGGACGAGCAAAGACAGATCTATTCCAAAATCCGCATATAGCCTTCGTACGTACGCGTCTGACTTATTATTCTTAACAAAAAAACTAACGCAATCGTATACTTGGTATTTCTGGGGTCAAATTCAAATTCACGAACTGAATATCAATGACCGGCTTCAAGGATCACTTCGTCCTTTCACTCTGAACAATTACAATAGACGAAGCCTATTAACAGTGACGGCAGAATAGAATATGATTTGTAATTACCCTTTTCATATTGACGTAAACGAGATTAAGGGAGGCCACAAAGGAGGTTCGCTAAGGGAGGTCACTGCAGCTGAATGGCCACCTCGCATAGAACAAGTACTAGTACTCCCGTACAGAAGTCTTACTCAGCAAAGAAATTCAAAGAAATATGTACTTAATCTGGTTATAGATATGGTTTAAATTAGCTCGCGTCAGAACTACTTTACTAACACTTTATGGGTTGGAAAGCCTAAAATAAACGATTTTTTTTTAGAAGTCAGCACCTGTTCTTTTATCTACCTAGAAATGCATTGCAAGCTAATTTCATTTTTATCACTTTGGACAAAAGATTCATGTTATTGAATTTCCCACTCTAGAGTGGTCGTCGTGCACATAGTAATAATGTAGGTATATTTTCGATACCTGAATGGGGAGTGGCACAGGCTTGACCTCGCGTCCAGCGTTCTCTATGCAAAGAATGTATAATATCTACCTTGGTTGGGCACCAACCGGTTTGATTAGCGTGGCGATTATGTGCTAATCCTTCCTTTATTGGGACAGGTCTTTTAAGTTAAGTCTTTGGGAAATTAGTCGAGCTCCACCTCCGGGGTTCATTGCTCCTGCAGAGTTACTGCCCTCAGGCCACGACCAGCCATGGTCAGTCTGGAAGTTAATAACTATGACAACGAAGTGAAGAACTGACTGAGGACCCAAGTGGGACGATGCAGTAGTAATATAAAAAAATGGGGTTTTACCAACAGAGCAAACTACAACCCACAGAGTCAGTGCGGCCAACCGAGGCAGACGATGCCGCACCTTCTCCGCAGTCCCTCATGTCCTGCTTCGTGTTCAATGTCCGACTTGATGCAATGCACAGACAATGCTTTTGCTGTGGCCTACTGGTCGGGAATAATTGAATATAGAGTATTCAGTCATCGACACGACGAATAAAAAATGATTTTTCCCCTTCTCAAAAAATGCTTCCCATGCATGCCCAACGCGTCTAAAGAAGTTTTCACTTCAATAATTGCAATAAAATATTGCTCATAGAGACAAAAATCCAAGTCTAGGCTGTAACTAGTCAGTCTAACAATTAAGGCTCCATGCAGCTGCAATGGCCTAATCATATTTATCGTGATTAAATGGCAAAGATCGAAAGTCAGAGTGCGCATCGTTAAAAAGAATTTCTCCAGTATTTTAACATGTATTTCACTTTTTACACACGTTAATTAAGCGTAAGTATTCCGAGAACATGTGATTGCTATTTTAGAAATACTTACATTTGTTTGAAGAAAATATATTTATGTTAATTAAAAAATACGCATTAATTAAAACTTTAACATATTTCGCCTTAGCCTTATGTGGGTAAGGGTCAGTGAACTATTATGAGTAAAATTAGCTTCGTCAATGTAACTCGTGTTAAGTTAAACATATGATTTTAAAAGAGCTGCTCAGAAGAAAGATGATTGTTTGATCGTTATATGATCATTATATAGAGAAAAAACTTTGAATCTACCAGTTACTCGAGGGACTGGGCTGAAATGCTAATCATTTTAATAGGTGATGCGTTCATCACTATTTTGATTCCTTTTTCCACCTTCCGGCCCGCCTGGGCTCTGTCTGCAGCAAGACCCAAAGTGCCTTCACTCAGTCTACCCCGTTAGGGATAAAGATGTGATCGTATGTATGTATGAATGCATGTCATTTGGCCGTATCTGTAGATCGGAAAACTACATGCTAGTATATAGAAGATAAGTTATTAAAATATTTGATTCCGTTAAGATTTAGTCTCGACTCCCTTCGATATATCTGAGATAGATGAGCTCTTAAAAAGCTTAAGGTACGATTGATTTTTAATAGCATTATGTATTAGATATTTATTCAGTTTACTTATTTACGAATTTTATCACGCCAGCCACATTAGCCATATTTTCTGCTTGTCTAATGGCGGAAGATACATACATACATACTATCACGTCTTTATCCCTAATGGGGCAGACAGAGCATTTTGGGTCTTGCGGTTCTATGCAGAGCCCAGGGCCACAAGACCCAAAAGCCACTTTTGGCGTCATGGCGGAAGATAATACCATATATATGGCATTAAGTCCGCCACTTGTAAATTTAACGGTGCCAACAAAGTTTAAAGCATCAATATCAAGTGGTCGAATGAGCGGAAAGAGTGTTTTAAAAATGAGACTCCGGATAGCACCTTATAGTGTCAGGTGTAATTAGTGACGTGCACAAATATTTTTGACAGGGTAGGCAACTAATCTATATCTATACATATAATAAAACAGTAAAAAACTGTTGCCGTTGGACCATCAGTTGACAGGTTCTTTGCTCGGTCAAATGTATCTAACCTGACTTCACTGTGCTGCCATTTAATCTCTCATCTTTTTGTGAGTCCCAAAAAATTGTTGCGTATATTTGTAGTAAACGTCACAATTTTAATATTCTTCGTAGTGAAAAAAGAAATTACCATTGATTGTGTCAATTCAGTATCACTTAACGCCTTTAAAATACGACGCGGAACTACGAAACCGCGAAAATTCGATATTTAATTAAAGTTTATTTACAAACAGAGCCACGGAAGAAGAAACTTAACCTTGATTGCATAAACATATCGCTATACATACACAAATAGGAAAAACTGGCAACACGGATGAATATTCTAGTGCTTACAAGGTCAGTTTAATAATAAAAAAAAAACATTGGTATGCTATTTCCTTTCATATATTAACTTTTATATTAATAGTTTAGTGTGTAAATGAAACAACGTTTTTCAGAAAAAGTACTTATCTACTTATATCAAGCAAAAAGGTATCGAATGAATTGGTCGCAAGTTCGATAGGGACAAATAAATAAATAAAATAAATTTATAGGGACGAATCACACGAATTGAGTTTAGCCCTAGAGTAAGTTCGAGACTTGTGTTATGGAATACTAACTCAAGTTTACAATATCTTATAACAAATACATATACAACGTCTAACAAAATATACTGAAACTATTTTAAGGATGAATTCAGTCCATGATACTTAACAACTTTCCCAAGGAACACCTATCGAAATATGAAAAGTAGTTTTCTGCCTCCCATACAAGTTGACCGATCAGCTGATCCGAGTTTGTATGAAAAGCCAAATTTATTTTTCATATTTTGACATATGTTTTTTAGGGAATCAAAAAAAGATCATTTTCCATCTTGACGCGGACAGGCATGTTAACCATAACGCCACGGAGGTCGTCAAAATTAGTATTTTTACCATGAAACCGCAAATATAATCAGCACTGAGCGTATAATCGATCAAACGAATTTACAAAGTGATGTTCGATCGATTCAGCACAATTCGAAGCGATTTACATTTAATTGGAAAAGTATAAAGTGCAAGCACATTAAAATATATGACAGAAATTGCATAATTTATTCACATTAGTTATTTTATTATTCATTCATCGCTTGACTGCATCGCGGCATTAACATCTTCTTTTGTACCTAACAAAGCCACGAGAAAAGGTTAAATGCGTGTCGCGAAGACGACAGTAGATGGACAACAACGACTAAACTGGATGTAGCAACACTGACGGGAACATACAATGAGGGTTTTAAAAATATGGGACACCAGATTGCATTTTTTTGTAATTATTCAATGACAATACTTAAACATAATAAACAATGTAACATAATTAAATAGCTATTCGACTCGAGAAAAAGGAGACCATGTCTTGACAAGACAAGAATTTAAAAATACCTTTAAATGTCGTTAATATTGTTTTTATAAAGTAAAATAATATTTAGAGGGAAATACAGCACGTACTCGTACATAAAAAAAGCAAATGGAGAAAATGTTTTTAACTCCATTCAGTACGTAAAATTTATTTATAATAAGGGTAATTACTAATAATCAAATTGATTAAACTAAACTAAATTTATCTTGTTGTCATCCATTAACCTCCTAACAAGTCATTGTAATAACGATATGCATCATTTTGAAGGATGTTATTATTCATTATTTGCAAATATATTCCTCCTCCTTTTTACGAGGCGCAGCTATATATGGCGGAGCTGAAGAAAAGGTCACTTCGACATTCGCAACAAACCTAAGGTGATCTTGGAGAAACATATATACATACATTCACGCCTGTTTCCCACAGGAATAGGCCAAGAGTTCACACTCGACTTGCTACGATCCTGTCAGATAGATATAAATCAAATAGGGGTGACGACAGGGTCAGAAAAGTATGATAATAACGGACCCATTTTTTTCAGTTTACCAAAAAAGTAAAAATTCACGACGATACGAAGCATCAAGTTCTGGAGTGGTGGCTTGCGACGTCACCGCTAAGTAAGTCGTACCTAGTCGTGACGTCATGTGAAATTTAAATGTGCTCTATATAGGTGTACAATATTTTTTAATAATCTAACCGATGGACCAGAAGTATTTATCCATTCGTCACACCTATTGTATATCGACGAAATTACTGCATTTCAGCTGTATGATAGCTTGAAAGAGAGCGTAACTGAAGTCCGAAGAATTTTAATCAAAAGATCGTGGTTGCTTCACGTTATTGGTTGACTGATTGCTTCTTCAAGTCCTACTTTTGCTACCCCCCTCTAAGTCTTTTTAGAGGAGGGGTCCTCTAAAAAGACTTGGCTACGTCAACGGATCTAAATTTAAAGTTTAACTTTGTACATTATTTGCAACAGTGTAAGCAAATGCATACATTTGAGAGGAGCATAATTTCCATGCAATCAATTCAATACTTAATACACAGTGATTAGGGGGAAGTCGATTGTTAATTTCAATCTTGGGAACCAGTAAATACATTGAATTTATTGATTAAATTTACTAAATAGATTGAGTTTTTATCAGTAGAACTATTAGCCTGCTTTCTCGGTTACATCCTTAATTGCTACGGAGCCGACCCTAGGCTCCGTAGCAATTAAGGATGTAACGTATACATACGATATAACGTAACGTTGCCCGGCTTTTCCTTCTTCTAAGATGATTTGCATGTCATTTAGTCATCTAAAGATGCCGATTTTTAGGTCTAGTGTTTGACTAGTATTACATAAAAATAACTCCTCTGGCTGCTCTGACCAAGTATGCTGTGGTGGTACAAAGAGGGTCGTGCTTCTGCAGTGGAGACAAAAAGATTGATGATGATGACATAAAAATTACAAAATTTTTCAATAACTCTGACTGTTATAAATACATACATAAATAATATCACGCCTGTTTCCCGCAGGGGTAGGCAGAGACTATGGACCTCCACTTGCTACGATCCTGACAAACCTCTTTTGCTTCATCTAAACTCATTAATCTCTTCATATACCGAAGCCATACCGAAGGGCATTTCCTTCGGTTACGGGTACTTTTTACTGAAAATAACTGTTATAAAATGGGTATAAAACTTTTAAACGTCAGATATCGAGAAAAGATAAAATTCCACTGTGAAAAAAATGAATAATCTCTGACTAGAAATTTGAAATCTGAGAACTATATAATAAGAGTAACATTGTGCATTGTTGTTGAATTTCAGCAAAAAATGTGGCGTAACCCTATTAAGACCTCAACCTATGGCCACCATCTAGACTGTATGTAACCATTGTTTTAGCATCCTTAGAACGAAATATAGAGCTCTAAACTACCAAAAAAGTGTGTACTTGCATTATGTATTCTACATTGTGTTCTGTTACCAAGCGTGAAAATGTACCACATGTTAAACTAAACAAAAATGAAATACAATTACTTTCTTGTGTAGCATTCGTTTGCCAGCGCACGCGCGCTCTGTCTCGACACATTTAAGGCGAAACGCACTCCAATAAATGCCAGGATCACAAACATAATTCACTGCACTTCAATCCTTCGGGAACACCGGACCACAATGTCACACTGCCACACGCAGTAATTAAAACTTTTTTTTAAGTAGGCAGATAAGTCTTTTTGACAGTAGACTGGGATACGTCCTTCTGCCACACGCATTAATTAAGAAAAGTCTTTTCAAGTTGGTTAATAAGTCCTTTAGACAGCACGTGAAATACGCAGTAATAGAGAAAAAAATAAGTTTTTATTTTTTTTCAAAGTAGGAAGATAAGTCCTTCGGGTAGTAGACGTTGGAGTACGAGTAGGAAGTCGATCGCGGAAGTCAACGATAGCGAAAGTGCGCGCGAACCGCAAGCGTCTCAATGTAAGACTGTGCGCGTTCGAGCCTCCAAGACCCCAGCGCTGGATACTCGGCAAAGTCGCGCTCACGTAATCGGCCGATTTTCGTCAGTCCAACGACTTTTGGTCTGACCTTAGTCGGCGCAAGGATACGACGACCGTGCGTATGCGATTTTGCGGTCAAGTTGGCAAGTTTCGCCTCTATTCGCCGGCTATATTCGACTGCAATTATGTTAAGTCGAGGCTAACTTCCTTATTAAATTCTTTGTTCCTGAGTAGGAAGTTCGAAAAGGTGAATTAAAAAAAACTTTAATTATAGTCGTAAATAAGTAGACACAATGAAAATATAAGTAAATACCAAAATAATATTATTAATTAGTAAATTACGATATACGTCATTATTATTGTCAGTTTTTATCGGAAGTTGATAAGTCTGTAAAGTGTTACATATTTCATTTTAATTATTTTAAATTAAAATAAAACCTAAAGATTTCTACTAATATAATTAACGTGAAAGTGTTTGTTTGTTTGTCCTTGACATCAAACCAAAGCAAATAATTGACGTTCTTTTTGAATGTAAAGAGTTGAGATACTGGCGTGTAAAAGAATCGTTGAAAAAGCAATAACAAAATCTTTAAAAAATGTTCTTTTTTTCACATTGTGTAAATGGGAACAAATTTAAATTAAGAAAATTTTCTAATCAGACCAACCAAAAAGTTGTATCGTTGAGAATTAAACATAGTTGATCCGTTTCAGTTGGTCGGTTTAGTTGAAGTCCAGATGATGTTTATTGTGAATTCAAATTACGACATAATGAATTAGCCTAATTTGATGGGGTTGCGTCGTTTTATTAAAGGGCCTAATACGCCCACCTTCCGGCTCCAGCACCAGATAAGATTCTTGTCATATTAATATTTCACTGCCATCCTTATTATTATTATATTCTCTTTATTTATTTATAAACATATATTAGGTTTTTTTATAACATATCTATAAAAAGTAAAATAATTATATAAAAAACACTACAAATATTATTATTATTATTACATTAACATAGAAAATTTTACCTCAAAGGGTCAAATTTAACTTGCAAAATTTTACCTGAACCTATAATTGTATATTTGAGGATTAACATTGTAAAAAAGTTTAATATGTATACATTTCAGGTAATACAAAGTCTTGTAAAATATAACCCTGTTCACGTACATTAGCTTATTCTTTATTTTTTGGAAGCAGAAAAAAAATAAAACATTTCAACCTTATTTTTGACATCGGTAAGTACTTAGGTTTACAATCTTTATTATTTCTCAACCTTCGAAAATCCTTTTTCCACACAATTTTATTCGTCTTACGAAAAATCAACGATGTAAATCTGCCCATGACCGAAGGTACATAACATTCATAAAGATACATGTTTATCCGACCGCGATAACCTTGTATGGCCTGTGGATTTATTTTCATTGATTTTATTGTATTGTCCTCTGATTTTCATTATATGCAAAACACCCACGGTTGATTCACCGTCGTTGACGTAGGTCAGATGCATTTGGGCCGCTTGAAATAAATCGAAAACAAGTGTTGGCCACTTACAATAAACAACGTCGACCGGAGAATTACGAAAGTAATGACGTCTCACGAAAGATTTTTACATTTTGATAACTGATTGGTTAAACAAAAATAGACACATTTATTTTTTCTGGGATTAAAATGAAAACCAATAACAACCTTTAAATTTAAAATAGTTTGGTACAGCAAAAAAAAGTAAAAGGAACCGGCCAATTGAGAGTCGGACTCGCGCACCAAGGGTTCCGTAGCTTCATCTTTAGAAATATCATGTTTGTTGTATGGGAACCCTAACGTAATATAGATTTTTTCTGTTTTTTGTTATAGCGGCAAAAGAAACATATCATCTGTAAAAAAAAAACACCTGTCTAGCAATCACGGCTCATGAGATACAGTCTATTGACAGATAGACAGACAGCCAGCAGAGTCTTAGTAATAGGGTTCCGTTTTTACCTCTTTTGTACGGAATCCTAAAAATTAAGACTGATTGATTACACATGAACTTGGTGATAGTTCAGAATTTTACAAAAACATCTTTCTACAAAGTGACATTCCAATGATAGACAAATAAATGTCGTAAAATTTTATGACACCTTTGTTCCAAGGGGACTGCGCCGGCATCCAAATACTATCATAAAAATATTATTTTTTACCTTGGGTTAACAGGATTTCACATTGCTTCCTATACGTGCAAAGGGTCGGAGACCTTTTCGTCGCAGTAGGATAATAAAGGTTAAAAAATGCAAATATACAACACAATAGCAATAGACTTACTTTAAAATCAAAAGTATTTATTTGTAAATAGCTCAACAAACATATTTTTCAAAACTTGAAACCGACCTTAACCCCAAACTGAACAACCAATTTAGATTCAATTTCTAGTGATCACCTGACAAGTTTACTCTTTAAAAAACAAGAATATAATTTTCCAAATAAGTTCAGGAGTTTTCGAATAACCGGTGAACATACGTAAAAAAAAGATCGCGACGAATTGATAACCTCCTCGTTATTTTTGGAAGTCGGGTAAAAATGATTAAAAACATGTCTACTTAATAGGTACTACCTAAGCAAAAAAGTCGTCTACATATTTCCATCACATTAGAAACCGAAGCGTATCCGGAGCAGACTTTGCTATAAAAAGTCTAGATCTAGGTCTGAGATCCTTAATGTAGTCTAGAGTCGAGTTCATTGCCGTTATATGCAGCAGACGTGAACTAGACTTAATAGATTTAAATATATAATGACGTATTTATCACTAGAGAGAGAAGTGCCGTGTGGTTTCCGGCAGAGTAGAATAGGGCCACTCCAAGTCCTCCCGTGGATGTCGTAGAAGGCGACTAAGGAAATACAAGCTATACAAAGCTAATGAACATCAATGAGACCTCTCCCACCCCTCTGGCCAACGTAGAGAGTGTAGTCCAAGTCCTCAGGCTGTTTTAGCCAACTATGGCTCTACTAGTACGGAGAGGGTCGTGCTCCTACAGTGGAGACTAAAAGACATGATGTTGATGATGATGAGAGGATAGCCACGTTACAAAAAAAATGCTAAATTTAAAGATTAATGGATATAGAAACAGAGGACGGCCTTAGAAAAGGTGGATGGAGTGCTTTAGAGACGATATGGACAAAAATAATGTAACAAGTACCTTGACAAAGGATACAGGAAAACGGAAAAGATTCACATGCTGTCCCGACCCCACGTAAAGTGGGATAAGGTGAGGAGAAAGAAAGATGACGTATTTAACACTAACAAGGTAGGCAGAGCTTAGAACTATAAAACTCAAAGCCATTTTAGGGTGATGGCGAGTGCGAAGGTGGGCAAAGGGAATCAAAATAGTGATGGATCTAGCAACCCATCACTATTTTGTGTAATGCATCAGCATTACATTAAATAGTGTCACATAATGAATATAAGGATTACATACAGAACGGAATCCTAAGGTCCCGCGCAATATGCGTCCCCGTTCCTTGACCCCGCACCTGTCCCCCGTTCTCGCCTTTTCAAGGGTGTTGAGTGGCGAACACACACATTGCCGTATGCACGGATTTATAGCTTCGTTTGTAGTAGTGGTAGATATAAATGATAGATACTCCGCTTCTATTAAGTGCAGTACGTGTGCTTATGTGTACGCAAGTTATGCAGCAAAAATATGTGATTTTTATATAACATAGCGATAAAGGATGAAAACCGTTATCACTCTACGTATAAAAATGTAAGACAAACAATATTCTTCAACAGATCGGGGATCGTTTAGATTTAAGAACAATAGATATCCTTCATTTCATTAGATTCAAGAACAATAAGTACTCATAAATTCTAATACCTGTCTTTTAAAATTGGTTTATCCTCGCTTCATCGCGTTTTGTATCATAAAATTATAAAGTGGTTAATTAAACGTAAAACAAAACATTTTTAAATTAAAGAAAAATATTTGGTAATTGTGAATTACCTGTCTTTGAATTGGTCAATCTCCGCTAATCCAATCATTTAATTTTTTACTATAACATGAATGGTTACGTAAACATTCAAAAAAGGAAATTAAGATTTTCTAAGTTGTTATGGTTGTTATAAATTAAATGAATTTGAAAAGTAGTCGTACCACTGACATTAACATAGATAGCCTTTTAAATAACTTTGAGATATCTCTTCTCACCAACCAAATCGTACTTATTTAAAGATTTATATTATTGCTAACTTTTACTTAGCAACGGCCATCGAATCAAATATATATTATCAGCTTCGACATCAAATACTCATAAAATCACTTAATTCATTATTAGCAAGGCATCAAAATAAGTTTTAGGATGCAACTCAGCGAAATTAGAGTCAACTAATATCATAACAATATCTATTTCAGGTCGCTGACCCGGCATTAAAGGAAATACAATATTCAAGAATAGAGAGAGTTATAAAGTTGAGCTTATGTATTAAAAAATATTTATTTTAAATCGCATTTTCCTGAAACTTTAAATTTTCTTTTTTTTGCCTTGATTACAATAATGCTTAGTAGTCTCTGTGTCTCGCCGCCTTCAGTGTTTACCCCGTTAGAGCGAAAGACGTGTTTCTGTAAATAGCTAAAGCATTTGATTCAAATGCTTAAATATTGCAGTAATTTCGAGTTTCTATATCAAGTTGTACTGCTAAAACAAAATCAAATCCTATTTCGTACATAAACCTTTGAGAAAGGAGAGTAAAGTACTTACATACGTTTGCACGATATCAGATCATCATATAAATCTCGTCAAACGCTACGAAATCTTAAATCCGCCAAAAACATACTTAACGACAATCAGATAAGGTTTCAAATTAAAATGTTTCTTCTGTAATAAAATTTTATTATCAACATTTGCATTATAATAAAACGTAGATTTTCAAGATTGCTTGTACAGAGCAGCGGTCTTTTTTGATATACATACTCGTATATAAAGAAATATGTTTTCTAAACGTGTGTTTACTGGAACACGGAGAGTGATGGACTTGATAAGAGACTCTTTCACCGAGTTCGTGTTTTTGATAACACATCTAAACTGTTTAAACACATTGTTTTTAACCCAAGGAAGAGAGAGTTTTGTCAAAAAGCTGTCTTGTTGTATACTTCAAGTTATACAAATTTTTTTCATCGTTTGGGATATTTTCAAAACTTCACTTCTTTCTTCTAGCTTTTTCTCGACTTCATCAATAGGTTAACTAGTAGATAGTCTATCCCTCGCATTCATAAAAATTAACAACAGTTCGCTAAATCTATTTTAGATAATTTATTTCAATTAAAAATCTATTGTCCTTTTCCCTCTTAACAATATTTGGCGTAGTAAGCACGAGACAAAACATATTTTTTAGATAATTTAACAAATTATAATTCCCCGGTTGTTTGTGGAAACCTGAGAACAGAAACCCTGGACTATGCATAGTTAAAATTCAATAATTTTCAAAATGTTTCTAGGATCTTTATACGAAATTGATGTATACAAGGCCCTTTAGCGTAAAATAGGGAGACATGGAAAATATTCCACCGACAAGAACCTAGTTCTTGAATTTATTGATGATGAATGCCCTTTTCATACATGATATACAATATGTTATTTTAATGAAGTGTGAAGACCACCCGTTAATATTCCGAAAGTAGGTCCCTTACAGACAGTATAAATAAATTGCATTAATCATTGGATTGCAATTCGATCTTAGGGATCGGGCAAACTGTGGCGGGCCGGGTCACATATAATATAGGTAAATAAATATAGCATCGAAAATGCGTACTCAGAATATTAGGCGGGATCATCATCATCATCATCATCAACATGTCGTCCACACCGTGTTCGGCGACAATGACTCCTTGTTTGATTAAATTAAATTCCGTCTTTATTCTGGTCAGCTCTGGTGGCTAGCAAAACCGTACTTCCGACTTAAAGGCGGTCAATGTGTCAATAATGTCACAATGTGTGTTTTAAACGTCAAATATAATGTAAATGGCGACTCAGGCCTTTAGTTGCAGACTTCCTGCGGCTGTTATGATAGCAAAATAATTTCGTTTGATATGTCACACAAACAGATAAAATGGAGGAAGGCCTTTGTACAAAGAGTCGGACATGTAATGTCTGGAAAAATAAAAAAAGCCACATAGTAAAAGGCCGTAGTGGGTAAAGATGGAGTTCATGGATGGAAAACAACCTTTCGTTATTGCTACCCGTCCTGCAACGCCATAATCTGACATGGTTCATATAATTGGCATAAATATCATAAGGATTTTTCGGTTGTGGCCCGATCCGCTACGACCCGCCGAAATATGCTCACTTCCTTAAAGATATCTTTCGCAAAAGGACGATATACGATGAAGAAACACAGTTTTAATAAATCATAATTATTTATGATGCTCAAAACAGAATTCATATCCATGGTATTGATTTTGTTTGGAGATACGAAGAAACACGGACTTGAAAATATATTTTTTATAATTGATATTGAACTCTGCATCATGTGAATCGAGTGGAAGCCTCTCAGTGGCAGATGTTAATTTCAGATGTACATATACAACGCGTTGTTCTAATTTCGTTATATATAGTGATCTAGTATAGCCCGTGATTTGATTTATTACAGGTATGTAACTTCCACGTTGTACCTATATGAATAAAAGTAATCTATCAAATGGTTAGCGAAGACTAAAGCTATCAATTCATGCCTAGACATATTTGCAAGAACGGAAAGAGATTCTCATGTCAACGTGTAGTTTTGTTCTGCGATCGACGAGCGTGAAAAGCTTTGAGATGTACGTACATAAAAATAAAAGCAATCTATCATATGGTGAGCGAAGAGTAAACCCATCAATTTCCTGCCTAGTCATATTTGCAAGAGTAGTTTAAGTTCGATTTTCGATCACAAGATCGACGATGAAAATAATTTTAAGTAAGCTTGGCAGTTTACTTAAAATATTTCAGCATACAAATGCTAAAAGATACCCAATACTCTATGGTATATTCATAAAACATATCTTGTAAGAATCATCGCGTAAACGGGTTGATTTTTTACATGTCTAGTACAAGTCATAAGCACGTAGCAGGTTCCGTTATATGAATTATTATGACTCTTCTCAATTTAATACGTAGGTACATTTTTTCTGTGGATTTTTTGCAGTTGTGCAAAACATTCGCCGTGTGGTTTCCGACAGAGTAGAATAGGACCACTCCAAGTCTTCCCGTGGATGTCGTAGAAGGCGACTTAGGAAATACAAGCTAAACAAAGCATATAAACATCAATAGGACCTCTTCAACCCGTCTGGCCAGCGAGAAGAGTGTAGGCCAAGTCCGCTGGCTGCTCCAAACAAGTATGACTCTGGTAGTACAGAGAGGATCGTGCCCCTGCAGTGGAGACAAAAAACCTGATGATGAAAACATTCAACACAACTTCCATGCCAGTCGGGAGAAAAGAAAAAAACGTAGAATGTAAGTACCAGTTGCTTCTCTTCCCGCGCAGATCGTAAGAGCCGATCGAGGGAATGGGCGTAAATTCATCATCATCATCATCATCATTTCAGCCGCATAGCGTCCACTGCTGGACATAGGCCTCTCCCAAAGATTTCCAAAATGACCGATCTTGAGCTGCTTGCATCCAGCGCCTTCCAGCGACCTTGGTTAGGTCGTCAGACCACCTTGTGGGTGGGTGTCCTACGCTTCGCTTGCCTATACGTGGTAAATTCGAATCATGGTAATAGGCGATGCGGCTAGCAACCCATCACTGTTTTGATTCCTTCATCCACCTTCTTGCCTACATCAACCTAGAAGTGGCCTTTGAGTCTTACAGCCCTAGGTTCTATTGGCTTAAAGCCGCAAGACCCAAAATGCTCTGTCTGCCTCATAAGGGATAAAGAAGTGATAGTAAGTATTATTGTTTTTGCTTTTATGTGGGAAATTTCGACATTTATTATATGTAAAGGTATCTTTATCATTTGGATAAAATTATATTATGAATGTTATGTATGTATGTGGAAAACATACTTTTATACACAGTCATTCGGTCTACAGCTGGACGATTTAATTGGCGATTCGAACCCGGGACCAGATGTCACAATGGCGACACGTAGTAACCACACTGTGAATCCTGCTTCGGAATTACCGTCAAATGTAACACCGACCGGTCACAGTCACTCGTTTTGCTGATTCGATTTCACAATACGATTTCCGATTTGGATCCATCGTCTTATTAATAATCTCTGATAGTACTTGTAGTAGTTAGTAGTCAATTGTTCAAATCATTCCGCAAATTTCATTTACTGACCTGCTACGTAAGATTAAAATAGGTCACTCTGAGCGAAGAATAGGAAAGCGGACATTTTTGTTTTGGCTCAATAGATAGGTTATTGAAAAGTATGGTATACATATTTTTTCTTCTTATATTGACAAATATTGAAATATTTTTTCTTCTTATATTGACAAAAAATAATCAAAGATGACTTAAATCACCCCCATTCCGAAACTCCGAAATTTCGAAGTGCTGTATCTTTGTGAATTTTCTATGCTAAACAAAAAAATATGGGTCTTTTATTTTTCGATGAGTTAGTTGACGGACTAAATAAAATAACATTTTTACCCAGACCACATCCACATAGATAGATAAACGTATATGACATAAAAAGGCATTTGAATCAGGTCATGTATATAATATACATTATAAGTTATTCGAGATTGGCTCACGTACGACGTACATACGATATGCGTATCACACAGAAACATATAAGTATAGTTGTTTTCTATTTCCTCGCTATTGTGGAATATGACAGTTAGAGTGAGACCTACCAATTACAAGTATAAATTCAAAACGTTGACAACACAATTACATTTTGACAGCGTTTTGATTAACATCACGGACTAAAGGGATTCTCAAATCGAAATGACTTTATTGTTAAACAAATCAAAGTTTTTTTAAGATTCGATTAGGATCGTCGGAAAGTGGTCGGTAGCCAATTATCTGATGATACTTTCATTGTAAAAAATCGATGCCGAGAAATTACGTTTTGGTATTTTTTCATTAAGTTTCAAACGATTATCTTTAACTTCGTAAAAGTTTAATATGAGAACGTTTTCAAATGTTAAGAGCACTGTTAAACTTCCAAATCAAAAATAAAGATACAATACTTATGGATACTGATATAAAGGGCAAATTAGGGTAGTAGAAATTACGATAGAAAATTGCATTCATTTCTTGCTTTTTTGAGTTGAAAAGAGAGATTCAAGAGTCTAACAAATCATGTAAAAAAATCTTGGCGATCCTTACGCCCGGTAGCGCGTTGATATTTTTTTCTTAGGCTTTCCGTAAGCTGGCGTATAATATTGGCAAATTGAACAAACTATACTTAAATTCTAACCCAAAATAAACTATTTTGTAATTGAAAGAATAAAACGTCACAAAAAATTATACTTGTCATTAATCATGTCCATTTTGAACGTGACTTTAGATTAATGCAGAAAACTGACTATGACATCACAGTTTGGTATATGATAAAATACCATAACTGATCACCAATGTTTACCAAAATATACGAGTAGAAGAATTCAAGTGTTGTTTATAGTAATCTCGGGCGCGTAATACGGAAAATGTCGCGTAAACAATATAATTACCTAGAGGTTATGGGCCTATTATAAGTCATAGTTAATAACTTACCTTACACATGGGTAGACATGCGTAGAAATGTAGTTGGCAGTGTCCGCGGCAAACGAATAACACCATAAGTCGAGTAACACCTTACCTGTAACAATTTGATATACTTAGTTAATAACATCTCCTCTCACAAGCCTACTATCTCTTTTGGAATAAGTAGTGCTACCAGTGGCGGGGCCTCCTTAGAAACCGATTCCCATCGGGTTCCCTTACGGGTTTCTGATATATAAGCAATTATAACTAACAACAAAACCTACGTATATCGGCGCACCGCGCATTAGAATGTCCACTTAGGAACTATCTTCATAAGCCGCAAATTAGTAGCATGACTGGATTGCAATCACCCACATATTCAAAATACGAAATTTACGTAGGTTATTCAAATTATATAAACACGCACAGAGACAATTACTCTCACTAAATTAATAAAAATAATAATATGCGAATTATAAGCCGTACATTGATCGGCTTACGTTTATTAACCTTTATAACCTAATCAGGTAGGTATTTAATTAGTTTCATAGTTTTTTAGTACTAGCCCAAGTTCTCACCCAACGCCACAGATTGCTACATCTTTTATTTCATGAATTCTCTGTATACATTTTCCGTGTGCATAAATTGGTAAATAAATGAATAAATAAATAAATTGGGCAGGTGGATCCAACAAACCCAATCACCGATGCTCAGCAAGTTGAGAATCTAAACATTGTTATAAATATATACGGACAAATTACTCAGATTCACGCGCTGAATGTCATAGTAAGATTAAATATCTATATCATAGTATTTTATTAATTTTAACTAAACAACACTGAATTAGACAGTAATTTTCAACAGAAAACAAACCTGTGAGGTGATGAAGCTATTAAAAAAAATAGTATAAATACATAAGTATTTCGAGCATAATCGAGCGAACAATATTTTTCCAAAAAAAAAAATTTTGTTTATAAAAAGGTTTTTCTTCATATCTTTCTACTTCTATTATTGTATTAGTGCAATATGAATATAATAGAGATAGAAGTCCAGAAAGACGCTTGACCCTTACATATTGAGAGTAGATCACTACCCCAAACGATTCGCTTGAGGCGTACAACAAAAAAATAATAAATATGTCATCGTCCCCCTCTCGCATATATCCTTTCCGACTAGAGAAGTCTATGCTGTTACAAACTGAATCAAACCAATTAAAAAATGCAAAACGTAGACATCGAACACGAACGTAACACTAATAACAGGATTGCAGTGAACTCAAAATTGTGTCTAGAGTCGAAGGCTATAATAACAATTAAGGTGGCAGTGAACTCAAAATTTTGTCTACAGTCTAGACTGATACTTTCTAACCGCAGATTTTGAGTGCGGATATTTTTTTTTCAGATGTACCTGCATGTGTAGTAAGTACGTAGTGTAGGGTTGACAAAAACCAAATAAAAAAAATATGACCATCATTTTCTCCACTGCGACGAACGCCCCTCTCTGTACTACCAGAGCCATACTTGGCCAGAGCTGCCAGAGGAGTTTGTCTACACTCTCCTCGCTGGCCAGACGGGAGCGGTCTCATTGACGTTTTAAGCTTTGTTTAACTTGTATTTCATAAGTCGCCTATGAAATCTACGGGAAGACTTGGAGTGGCCCTATTCAACTTTGCCGGAAACCACACGACAAAAATATGATATCAGCCAAATAATATGGAGATAAGTATGTTATTGGTGCCCAGCTGTTACAGATGAGCACTGGAGCACTCTATCACTTTTTCTTTTTCTAACTTCATCAGGCTCCAGCGTCCTTCAATGCATTGGTGACCACTCAGAAAACTTTCGGCCTTTATTATATAACTATAGATGATGCCTGCGACTTCGTTAGCGTGGACAAAAAAGCTCATCAGGCTGAACAACTTTTTCTAAGGCGTCATATTTATATTCCTTATAGTTTAGCTGAACCGTTATGGCCTGCATCAGGTGTTCCATTTTCCAAAATCTGTAAATATGTTGCCCAAGCTTAACAGCTACAAAAAAAAGTTTCATTCAAATCCGTCCAATATTTCTCGAGATTAGCGTGATCAATCAGACAAACAAACGCCCGCCAATAGGCAGCGTCCCGCGTTGACTTTAAAATGCAAAGCCTAAACGTAAAAAAGTTAAGTTTATTAAAAATAAAAAATAAACAGTTTATCAGATATTTTTCCTCGCAAGTGTTGAAAAACGTCGTAAGATATACGTGCGTATATTGGTTAAACATATTCGGTAGTATTACATTGGAAAATTCCGCCTCGTGTGCTAAAACCACCATAACGTACTTACATCGTAATGTAATGTGAAATAAACAATCCGGCGTTTGTATGCATTGTTAATAAATAATAATAAAATTAATAAATATAAATAAATATACAAAAAAAAAGGAACGAATTACACTGATTGAGCTAGCCCTAAGGTAAGTTCGAGACTTGTGTTATATACTAACGAGGATACGAACTCAACGATACTATATTTTATAACAAATACATATATAGATAAACATCCAAGACCCAGGAAAAATTGGACGGACGGTAACTCGTGTAGTTTTGATTGGAACTTCATGAAATTTAATATTTAAGAATAGAATATTTAAGTTGGAACATGAGCCAAATTTGACACGGGGTTGCCGAGATAAGGGGTTCGCTATTCCAGGGCGAACTTCAACGCACTTCAAAACTAAAAACTGACAACCCTGCTCCTAAAACAGGTCAATCGAAACGAATTAAATACTGGTTAAATTCAAATGAGACTGGTGTGGATTTATAGTTTTATAATAGCCGTACAAAAAATCTAGCTAGATCGATTTTTTAACCTGGAACCCAACATTTTTGGAGCCTGGTTTTATACCTATGTATATGTATATTTATTATTTATTATCTCCCATGCTGGTCTGGGAGAAATAAAAAAACTTAGAATGTACCAGCTGCTTCTCTTCCCACGCAGATCGTAAAAGCCGATCGAGGGAATGGGCAAAAATGCAAATCATGTTAACAGGCGATGCGGCTAGCAAACCATCACTGTATTGATTGCTTTTCCATCTTCTCGCCCACCATGACGCTAAAAGTGGCTTTTGGGTCTTGCGGCCCTGGGCTCTGCATAGAACCGCAAGACCCAAAAGGCTCTCTCTGTCCGCCCCATTAGGGATAAAGACGTGATAGTATGTATGTATGTATATGTATATTTAATATGTATACTTTAGCATCTCAGATCTTACTACTGATATATGCTAATGAAAACTTATAAGATTCTTTAGGAAAAATAATTCTCGCCGTCTCTCTCTTTATAGAAAAGTAAACAAGTCGATTAAAAAATTATCATCATCAGGTGTTTTAAGTTCCACTGCAGGAGCACGACCCTCTCTGTACTACCAGAGCGCTACTTAGCCAAAGCAGCCAGAAGATTTGGCCTGGTTGGGGAGGGTTCATTGATGTTTACAAACTTTGTTTAGCTAGTTATTCCTAAATCGCCTTCTACGACATCCACTGGAGGACTTGGGATTCTACTCTGTCGGAAACAACACGGCCACACGGCATTTTATTAAATAAAAATCACCTATTACGAATTACGTTATTAAGTACAAATCTCCATTAAATTATATATAAAGAAAATCTCCCAACGCCTAACATCGAGGCAACGTGCCCAGAGCACTCACAGTGTTCCCTCGCTGAATTGCGAGATTTATTCGCTGAGCAAAATAACTGCCATCTCTGGGGTCTCCCGTTGCCTCGATAAGAAGCGTCGTGATGTCTTATATAAGCTTTTATTTAACTTGCAATTATCATGTATGTAAGAATGTTTAGGGCAAATCTTGCACCTCAATTTTCAAACAGTTATCCTCAACGGACCTAATTGAAATGTTGTATACTTGTGTTAGTCAGATGGCAATACAATACTGTGTAGTCAATGATCTGTTCTGATGATGGAGCTGGAAGATATTTGACGGAACTTAGTTATAAAACAACTTAAGCTTATTGAGTAGGACTCGTTTGATTTGTCTTGACGAGCACTTTATGGTAGACGATGCCTAGGGTCTGATCACGGAGACTGAAGGTGGTCGATGGAATTCAGTAATAAAACGCCGCAACTCCATCTTGTTCTTCATTTGTCTTAGTAACTACTTTGTCCTCAAAATAAAAGCTTGTACAAAAAATGAATCTTTTTCAACAAACTTATTCCGTCTTATTATAAAACGCAGACTAACTTTGTTACTAGGTTTAAACCATTATCCGACCAAATTAAGTTGATATTTAGTAATATGCCACTGTCTCATCTGAAAATGTCAACTTGTTTTGGTCGGATAATGGTTTAAACCTAGTAACAAAGTTAGTCTGCGTTTTATAATAAGACGAAATAAGAATAATTTAGCCTCCGGGCCCCAAGGAGCACCGCGAAAGGTGAAAAAAATTAATAAATATCATCCCCAAATATGGTTCTAATGTATTCAAACTAATACATTTAGATTTCATACAGCCACTGAAACGAAACGTCGTCAATCATATTTCCAATTTCGAGATAACAGTACCTATCATATTGATACTCGTATTAAGGATTAATGGATTTTAAGCGTCGGCAATTTAGCCACGACAATCAAAATGGAGCATTTGAGAGTGATTGATATTAGTCATTTCGTTTGTGTGTGAACGTTTATACATTTATTTGTTTTTTAACAAACTTAAAAAAATGGAGGAGGTTATCAATTCGTCGCAATCTTTTTTTATGTATGTTCACCGATTATTCAAAAACGCCTGGACCGATTTGGAACATTCTATTTTTTATTTAAAGGGGTATGCTTGCGACGTGGTCCTATAGAAATTTATTCAAAAACGGTTGCTTTAATATGGCTGAAGTCAGTTTTTAATTTTGAAAATTTATACGATTGTCCACATCAAAATGTCTATCACTCAAACAGCATGGATGTCAATGGCTCAGCGGTAGGTGAGCTTTGTAGAAAATGGACAGAACCTAAATGAATTCGCCTGCTTAAAGCACGTTCTTTAGGTTTTATTACTACTATGTTTTTTAACCGACTTCGGAAAAGAAGGAGTTTATCAATTCAAATGTATAGGTATCATGTTTTTTATGTAGCTTTTTGGAAATACAAGCTAAACAAAGCTTTTATGCGACCTGGTAATGATTATGATGTACCTATATGTTTACTGTTTACTCGAAGACGAAAATTTTATCATAATCGGTTTTGTAGTTTGGTTTTTAGTTTTGCAAACTTATTTAAACCTAGCTAAAGCCCAAGGCCTTGCCCGCGTTGTAAAAATTTTTGATAATCCAGAATAACCTCATATTTTGCTGCTGTTCTGAGTTTCATACAAACCTTAATACCCTATTTAAGCCTCTTAAAAAATGTTTTTTTTTTAAATACTGATACATTATACTTTTGTTTTGAATCATGAGCTCATATGTCATTATTTACATTTCTTACTTCAAAATTGACCAAGTTTCATATAAACTTTGGACCCGTCTCCCATTCTCCATCCAATTCACCCCATGAGGGATTGAAGTTCAACACTTTAAAAGGTGAATTTCAAAAAGTCCTTTCTTGGTGCACACAAGTTACTAAATTAACATCTTTGAAAAATTTCATACTTCTAAACCCAGCCATACATACATATAATTATAAATACATATACATATGTAATACTATTATTAATTCTGTGACCCAGCTGTTTAACCTTTGCGTTGACCGATCAGTCAATATATATCTATGTCAGTCAGATTTTTCTTTTTTAAATAGATATATAGGTAGATAGATTAGATAGTCTTTTTGTTTCTACCTAAGCTCTAGTAAAAACCTCGGGTGGTATCATTGTATGGCAGTGGTAATTCACAAAGATTTTTATTTCATCAAACAAGATAGCAGATAACTTAATGAGACAGGCCATTATACGTCTATCATAATAAAATCTAATTTTAGATACCGCTATAGCGACCAGGTATAATAAACAGAACCCACTTCCGTGACATTTCATGCTCAATTAAATCTTCCGACTATATTTTTGGCAACAGAAACCGCATGAGAAATTTAGAACACCAGTTTTTTAACTAGATGTTAAAGAACAATGGATCGTTTTCAAGTTTTTGTGGGTCACAATTATATGCGGTATTTTAATAAAATATCCTAAAAATAATCACGCAGATTCGGAAAGCAAAGCTTTAGTAATAAATTCACCATTATACCTCATTTATTTTTAGTTTATTTATATTGTTGGTAGATGCCCACGGGCTTGTCTGCGAGGTAAAAGAGGTAGTTTCCAACAACTCAAATCAGATACTTTTTTTAAACGTCAAAACAATCTATTTTTATGGGATTTGTATGAAATAGACTAATGACGTCATAGTTTCTTGAAGTCAAACAGCGCGTCTTATATCAGTTTTCCGCGATAATTAATCTAACATCACGTTGAAAGGATATGATCAGACAAGTGATATTATTTAGTGACGTTTTATTCTATTAAAAGCACCTAATAATTTATTTTTGACCCAGGAAACTTATTAATTGTATTTCTCAATTGTGTATCAAATAAAGATTTTTTTTTCCAACATCAGCTTGCACCCGACACGACAACCGCAGATCATAGACAGTAAAGAGAAATCACTTCCAGGTTTCTCTGAAGTGCCAAGTAGTAGATTGTGCTACAAGGGGTAAAGGTAATCACGGAGTCTTTTATCCCAGGATAAAGTGTATCCAATGTGTTAATATGCTATTTACATGCCAAATTTCTTTCCAATCCATTCAGTAGTTTCGGCGTGAAAGCGGAACAAACATTCGTAAAAACTATCGCATTTTTAATACTTGTAGGAAGTAGGATATTGTTCTATATTTGGTGCAATAAAGTTTTTCGGGCGTACGGACAGACAAAAAGAATAATACAAAAGAGAAACTCGTTGTTTCAACACCGAATCGAAACAGTTATCTTACTTTTTGTTTTAATGCCCTTCTGAGATTAATTTATATATAATCAAAACATTCTACCTACAGCAAATTACCTTTAAACAAAAGAACTATTCCATCTTTTGTTTAAAGGTAATTTGCTGTAGGTCGGCTGTGAAGCAAGTACTTACATTTTAATTAAAAAGAGTACTTGATTGTAGTACTTTTTGTTTTGTATAGATCGAATGATTCAATTTTAATTTTTGTATTTTGAAAGTTTCTATAGACATTCCCACACTCAGTAAAGTTTTGATCATAAATTATTCTGAATTTCTAGTTGGCATCTCCAAACAATGAAAATGTATGTTGTAGGGAATTATTGTTAGAAAACAGCATCGATTCAAACATACTCGATTAAAATTACCGATTCATAAATTTAACTGGGCCTGTCGAAGTATCCGATCTTAATCAGCATATTTATGTTTCGTGTACAGTATAAACTGCTATAATCTGTGTCCGCCGAAAGTAATGATGGGTATAATGATATTTAAGACGCTGCCTTAAAATACAGTGGGTGTACATCACGTGTAAATACATATTGACTCAGCACATCACTCAACGAACCACTTTGTGTGGAAGCAATGCTAGGATCACGGATAAAATTCGACAATCTCATAAAATGGGCATGACGAATCTGAAATATTTCTTGCCTATGGTTAGATTATTAAAAATATTGTATACTTTTTTTTTTTCTTTTCTCTGGGGAACAAAATATGACAAAATACAACGCACTTAAATTTCGCACGACGTCTCGGCTAGGTACGATTTTTACTAAGCGGTGACGCTAAGCCCCCACTCTAAAACGTTGATGCACCGTATATCGTATCAATGTGAATTTTAACTTTTTTGGTAAACTGAAAAGCATGGGCCCGTTCGTTTTGGATAATCTAAAAGACGGACTAATTACAATCATACTTTCGGAAACTGGTAAGCTACGAAGGAAACAAATGCATAGCCATGCAGCTTCCACTAGACCACGGCAGATGACGTAGACCCAAGAAATGCTGGCAAAACCTCGTCAAGGATGATATGCGTTCCAATGGTCTTTCAACCAAAGATGCTTAAGACCGTGCGAAGTGGAGAAGAAAAAGCCGGAAAGCGAAACCCAGGCTCCATAGTAAAACTGAGGAATACGCTGGGATGAGAAAGAATACTATAGTCCGACCAGCTTAATTTGTATGAGAAAGTTACTTTTTTTTCGAGATCCCCGTATGGTCCCGTAAGAAAATTTACAAGCTAAGAAACCCCTGGGAAGGAGTAGCCATAGCCGGAGAGCATGCGTGAAAAGTGTTATGAGTGTTGACGAAGCTAAAGAGGTTTGCAGGGATCATACTTGCCTACTTCCATGGGAAACAGGCGTACCTATACTACTTACTATCCTACTAATAATATTGTTGTGTCTAATTCGAATATAAGGCACATGCATCTTTGAGTTAAACTAGTCGCAAAATACACTTGCATTGACACGCACGTCTTTTATTTATCGATCTGACAGTCCATTCAAAAGTGAACCTTATTACACGAACATTAGTGGTCACAATCGAGCCGTATAGATTTTATACCTGCATTACCGGGCGGCCGACCCATCGCCGCGTAAACAAAAGAATTCTCGGACCTCAAGTCGTAAACAAGTTTGGTACTTACGCTTGCACTGGATATCGATTACATAATTGCCACGAGCCTACGAGTGATAAGTGAATAACAACTTTGGAATAAAACAACGGATAACGGAAGATTTTACATAAGTTTGGTGCATTATCCCATGAGACATACGTACGTACATAGTGCCTACATATTATAAACAATGAGTTTAACTAATGAACAAGCGGAATTACTGAATTCTCTCGAAGATACCTATTTGTTAATACAAAAAACTCAAGATAATTTAAAGAAGTGTCCTAAACAAAGATTATCTAAGGGATACATAGAAGCAAAAATAAAATGTATAGATGATTACTGGAGTACGTACGTAACAGCACACCAAAAATTAGCGAAGTGTACGCTTAAAGCAAAAAGGACAGAAATAGCACATTTTCAGGAAGATAATTACTTTGTAGCAGAGGAATTATATTCGACCTTGATGGGGGACTTGAAGGACAAGCTGTATGCATTATCGGCGCGTCAGTCAGCTAGTCCCGCCGAAGATACTTCACAACTGGATGGGTCTCACTACGCTGGTTATGTGAACTCGAACAACAACACCGCACATTTACCGCGTATACAACTACCTAAATTTTCTGGAAGTACTTATGAAGCCTGGCCTGCATTTAAAGATTTGTTTATTTCTTTAGTTCACGAAAACCCTGCACTTAGTGATGTACAAAGACTTCATTACCTGAAAATAAGCGTCACTGGAGAAGCCGAATCGTTGTTGAAGCATATTCAAGTCACATCTAGTAACTATAAATCCGCATGGCAAATATTAAACACAAGGTATGGTAACAAAAGATTAATTTTGAACTCTATAATGAAAAAATTATTTAATCAAAAGAAAATGACTTCTCAATCAGCTGTTCAGCTAAAGGGATTATTGGATACCACGACGGAATGTCTGAATAACCTACAAAATTTAGATATATCTATCGCCTCTTGGGATCTTATAATTATACATCTGCTCGTTCAGAAGTTAGACCCGGAGTCGCATAAAAATTGGGAAGAATATGCCTATCGAGAAGAAGAAGAAAATTTACCTACGTGGGAAGAATTCAAAAAATTTATGGAGTCCAAATTTCGCACATTAGAACTAGTGAACGCAAACCCAAAGGAAATAAAAGTCAAAGAGCGTTCATTTCATGTTACTACACCTACTACAACTACTGAGAAGACATGTGCCATGTGCGATGAAGTGCATAAATTGTGTCACTGCAAGAAATTTATTTCACTGGAACCCAAAGAAAGAAGCGAGTTTGTAAAAAACAAGCACTTATGTTACAACTGCCTAGTACCAGGACATTCCGTATCGAGATGTAAACTACCTGTGTCCTGTCGTATATGTCGTCGACGCCATCATTCTCTGCTACATGAAACAAAAGAGACAGAACCTGCGGCTTCACCTAGTTCCTCACACTCACAACCGCTGGTTTCACAACATGTTGTAGAAGATGAAGAAGAAGAAATACAAGTCAATACAATGATCGCGTCTCATCTTACAACTAGGCAAGGATTTGCGCTGCTAGCAACAGCAATAGTAGAAGCAACCAATGAAAGTGGTCAGCTGGTCCTGCTACGCACGCTCATCGACCAAGGTTCGCAGGCAAGCTTTATTAGCGAGAAGGCGACTCAACTCTTACAACTGAAACGACAACCGAAGAAGGGTACTGTCATAGGTGTGGGTTCATCCAGAGCAAATATACAACATGTGGTGCAGCTAACAATAAGGTCACGCAGGGATCCAAAATCCAGTCTACATATACAACCCTACGTCATGTCGAAACAGCTGACCACGAGGATACCTACCAAAACAATTCCTATACAACCATGGCCTCATATCCAGGGACTTGATCTGGCTGATCCAGGTTACTTTACGCCAAGTTCCATAGATTTATTGTTGGGGGTCAACGAATATGCGCAAATTATACAAGAAGAGCTGGTAAAGGGTCCACCAGGCACACCGTGCGCTCAAAGGACTAGCCTAGGTTGGATTCTTTTTGGAAACATCTTCGAGAAAACACAAGAAGACACCACTTACCTTGTCATGCATCATCAAGTCGACGTTGATGAAATTCTAAAATCAATTTGGGAAGTAGAAACTGATTGCAAACGACAACTAACTAGAGAAGAAAAGATGTGTGAAAACATATACCAGAAAACGACTACTAGAGACACAGAAGGGCGATACATCGTTTCCTTACCATTTAAGAATGACAATCCTCAATCACCTTATGGGAACACAAAAGAGATAGCCAAACAGAGATTCATGCAACTAGAGAGAAAATTTAGAAAATCACCAAACCTGAAAGAAGAATACACAAAAGTTATTAACGACTACATAAAGCAAAGACACATTGAAAAGATACCTGAAAATGAAAAAGATAAAGAAAAGGCTGTGTACTTACCGCATCATGCTGTGGTCCGTGAAGACAAAGAGACATCTCGTACGCGTGTGGTCTTCGATGCATCCTGTAAAGGTTCAAACAACATCTCTTTAAATGAAGAACTGCTTGTTGGTCCGCAACTACAAGATGATTTAAGAAATTTGCTAATGAGATGGCGCATAAAACAAATCTGCTTCGTTTCTGATATACAGCAAATGTATCGACAGATTCTTGTAACCAAAGATGACGCTAATTTTCAAAGAATATTTTGGAGAACTGACGAGGACGATGATTTGGAAGAATACAGGCTACTCAGAGTGACGTTTGGCACAGCTCCTGCACCATACTTGGCTGTACGAACACTCCATCGGACGGCAGATGATGAAGGTAAAGATAAACCACAAGCAGTACAAGCTATCAAAACTAATTTCTACATGGATGATTATTTGGATGGCGCTGATACAGTAGAAGAAGCAAAGATTTTGGCTGAAGATGTTACAGTTATATTACAAAGGGGAGGTTTTACACTAACAAAATGGTCATCAAACAATTTAGAATTTATAAAATCCATACCAAAAGAGAAAAGATCAGCTAATGCACATGTAGAAATCAACCTTGACAGCACTATAAAGGCATTGGGTATCGTGTGGAAACTTGATATCGACTCATTTCAATACAACTTGAGCATATCAACAGAAAGTAAGAATACGACAAAACGTGAGATTTTATCAGATATACAGAAACTCTTCGATCCATTGGGATGGATAGCACCAAGCACTGTATTAGCAAAAATTCTAATACAGAAACTATGGCTCGAAAAGGTAAACTGGGATGAAAACATAAATGAAACGTTAAAAAAAGAATGGAAAGAGATAAGATCAGACTTTGGTAACGTTAAGAACTTACAGATAGACAGATGGTTGGGTACTACAAAGACAAACATAGATAAAATTCAACTGCACGGATTCAGTGACGCTTCGATGCGTGCATATGCAGCGGTGGTTTATATAAGAATAGAGACGTCGAACCATGAGATTGAAACAAAAATCATTGCGGCTAGAACGAGAGTGGCACCATTAAAAACTATTTCTCTGCCGCGTCTTGAACTGTGCGGCGCGTTGCTCCTATCGAAACTCCTGAAACAAGTTGGAGAAGCAATGAAGATACCTACCTCAAGGATGTACGCATGGACCGATTCATCCATTGTTATTGCGTGGTTGAGTGGTGAACCCAATCGATGGAAATCCTTCGTCGCCAATCGCGTTGTAGAAATCGTCGAAAACCTAAATAACAAACACTGGAACCACGTCGACTCGAAAGATAATCCCGCTGACCTGGCTTCACGTGGAATGTTTCTATCTGAACTTACAAACTGTGACATATGGTGGAAGGGTCCGCGCTGGTTATCTGAAAAAGAAATAAATATTAGTAAAAAAGAAATAACTACAGATTTAGAAAAGAAAACAACAAAAATAAATACTTACCTTAACACAGAAGAAGAATCTATAACTCCAGAATATGATAAATTTAACAACTTATCGGAACTACTTAAAACTATAATTTATTGCAAAAGATTTTTAAATTACAAGAAAAATCCTACTATGATTGGTGCAGATATTACTACGCAAGAATTAGAAGACTCATTGATTATTTGTATTAAAAAGGTACAACAAGAAGAATATTCTGAAGAAATTGAAAGATTAATGTCAAAACAACCAGTGAAGAAAAAGAGTCCATTGCGATTCCTCAACCCTTACATAGATGAGAAGCAACTCCTCAGGGTGGGCGGTCGCCTTAGACACACAAACTTACCTGATGATAGAAAACATCCAATTATTTTGGGCAACAAGAACAAGTTGATACCGTTGATAGTAGCCGATGCACATGCCAAAACTCTACATGGAGGATTACAACTTATGTTATGTTACCTGCAATCAAAATATTGGATCTTTAAAGTTAAATCAATGTGTAAGAAATATATTCACAAATGTTTCATTTGCGCTAAACTTAGTGCCACTACTAGATCACAAATTATGGGAGACTTACCAGAAGTAAGAGTGACTCCGGCCAGACCGTTCTTACACAGTGGGGTTGATTTCTGTGGGCCATATCAAATTTTAACGTCCAAAGGAAGAGGCAATAAGACAGTTAAAGCTTACATCGCAATCTTTATCTGTATGTCTACAAAGGCAATCCATATCGAACTAGTTGGCGATCTCAGCTCAGAAGCGTTCATTGGTGCATTTAGACGATTCGTAGCCAGAAGAGGAAAATGTAGTGATATCTGGAGTGACCAAGGAAGAAACTTCGTGGGCGCTAACAAAGAGTTGTATGAAGCCTGGACAGAAGCTAAATTACAATTCACAGGGGAAATAGCAGAAACATTAGCCACTGATGGTACGCAATGGCACTTCATTCCAGCCTACAGCCCTTCCTACGGGGGATTATGGGAAGCAGGCGTAAAATCTATAAAACACCATCTAAAACGAATCCTTACAACCCATTTGACGTTTGAAGAGATGACGACGGTACTCTGTCAGGTAGAAGCCTGCCTAAATTCAAGACCGCTATGTCCTTTAGATAACTGCGATCCAGATCATACAAACCCACTTACTCCTGGCCACTTCCTGGTGGGAGATGCGCCAATTGTTATCCCATCACCGGATTTGACAAACACACGAGTATCTGCCTTATCTCGTTGGCAACACACCCAAAAGCTATTGAATGACTTCTGGAAGCGATGGCAGAATGAATATTTGACTAGACTGCAACAACGTCCTAAGTGGCTTAAGAAAGAGGAAGAATTTTAATTTGGAGATATAGTTCTAATAAAAACTGAGAACTTACCACCTGGAAAATGGTGCTTAGGACGCATTGTCGATAAACATCCCGGCTCTGATGGCTGTACTCGAGTGTACAGCGTAAAAAGTGGAAGCACAGTGACAAAGAGAACTGTATCTAAACTATGTCCATTGCCTATAGATTATTCATAATTTGCATGTATTTAAGTCATCTTTGCATGTTTTTGATATCCTATTTTTTATTTCTGTTACCTACATGTCAAAGATAAGCCCTAGTCAACTAATCAATTATTTCTGTTAAAAGTTCACTCACATTTAAACTTTTAATTTTTTTCCATTAGTGAATTAGGACCAAATTATAATTTCATTCATACATAGTTTGCTAAACTGTCTCATATTGTGCCATCTGCAACTACTCAACTCTTTGATGTTCTTAATTCTATTCCGCAACTGTTATATTCTCTTGGTTGATTTTCATAGTCAATTCAATAAGTACTCATTATATAGTAAACTCATACATTTTGCAAAATATTGTAAAAGGTACTTGAGTCCCTTTTGGTGGGCGGCATGTTGTGTCTAATTCGAATATAAGGCACATGCATCTTTGAGTTAAACTAGTCGCAAAATACACTTGCATTGACACGCACGTCTTTTATTTATCGATCTGACAGTCCATTCAAAAGTGAACCTTATTACACGAACAAATATAAATGCGAAAGTGAGTTTGTATATTACTTGTTTGTTTGATTGTTTGTTAACTACACTTCACGCTTCAACCACTGAACATATTTAGATGAAATTTGATATGGATATAGTTTGATACCCAGGGAAGGACATAGGATAGTTTTTATCCCGAAATTCCCACGGGGAATAAGCCCGCGGGCACAGCTAGTGTATGTATGTATATATGTATGAGAAGCCCCTTCGAGTTTAGATGAAAGTAACATTATAAAAATAGCAGTCAATCGTGGTTTTACGCATTTTCGGTTAATATATTATTATTATTTAAATTTGTCATCACGAATTATTAAATGTAGCTTCTTTATCCTTTGGTTGTTTGCTTATACATGTCTTGTTTCACCTCTCTGCGTCTACGCTCTTGCCTTGTTTTAATCTAATGACTTGTTTATTTGTCTTGAAATAAACAATAATGCAACTATCCAACTGTAACGCTGACAATATGCTTTCTAAATCCTCCATTTGCTATTCAGCATCTTGAAAACGTGATGATGAAAGCGATAACTGATTACAAAACTAAAAAAAAAAAACTCAGTTCTGCCGCGCACGTACCGGAACGGATTGTGAATTTTGTGAAACTGAACACTGATCAAGGTTAGATAATGACACTTTAATTGGACGAAAATTGAATAAAAAAAACCACTTGCACAAAAAACTACTTTACAATAAGAACCAGCTCTTGTCGGTATCATTGTATGGAAAAAGACGCACACAATGAGTTTTTTGCTATTGATTATGGAGTGATTTGCCATTGCCTTCTCCATTTCATACATAAAAAAGTAATAGTCATTCATTGTGTGTTTGTTTGTTTATCATTATTGTACATGAACACAAAACAAAACTACAACTTAGAAGTACAAAGACAGACTTATTCCAGACTAGCTGAAGCCCGCGACTTCGTTCGCGTGGACTTTATGTCTCTGGAAAATGCTCATCAGGCTGGACAACTTTTACTATGGCGACATTTTTATATCTCTTATAGTTTAGCTGGACCATTATGGTTCTGCATCAGGCGTCTCATTTTCCAAAATCCTTTATACCCTATATGTTGCCCAGGCTTAATAGCTATATAACAAAAAAAAATTCATTCGAATCCGTCCAGTATTTCCGGAGATTAGCGTGTACAAACAGACATACAGACAAACAGACAAACAGACAAACAGACAAACAGACAAACAGACAAACAGACACACATTTTTTTTTTTTGGAAATATGTTTAATGTACAGACACACTTTTTTTACTCTTTTATTATATGTATAGATATAGATAGTGTTATCTGCGGTATTAGAAGATCATAGGAGGCTGAAGGTCACGGTGCCTACAATGGGGCCCGGGCTAGATTCGTCCCCAGAGCCGCCTAGCGAGGCTTCCAGATAAGACGTGTTACCTGAGATACCTACTTATGTACCTGTGACGTATCGTGTGTGTCTGTGAATAAATACTTACTACGAGTAATTCCATATAATAGTTTCATTAAAGCATAATAGTGCTAACACAGCGGTGGGATAATTGCCCAAATACGCTAAACCGAAGAGGACTTGATATGCGTTAAAATGTGAGGCTGATGTGAAAGTTAAAAGTGATTTTATTACAATACTTTTTGGATAATGTGAATTGAAACTGGAAATGTGTTTCTAACAAAAAAAAAGTACGTCGGCATTGAAAAACGCGAGTAAGGAACTAGGTTTAATTCCTATTAAGAAGGGTACCAGTGATGTGAAGAATATGTGAACATAGATCTACGAACTATATCATTGAAGCGGCAGTGGGCAGGACTAATAGCGGTACAAATCTACAAACGTTTGTCGGACCTATAAGTGATCAGACGATCTGAACAAAGTTACAAAAAAAGCTTCTGTTTGAATATGCTCTGTGAATGAAATGATGATGATGCTATGTGATGACCAAGAAGTAGTTTTTGGTAGATGATGACCCTAATATTATGTGAAAATAATGAAGATTCAAAAAGCAGGTATGACTTAAATTGTTTTTTTGGTTATTTAAAACAATTACTTGGAAAAGAAGTTCTCATTACCTCAAACTGGCTAAATAGTAATTCCTTTTACTACAGAGGATGTTGATTAAAAGTGTGAAATTTATTTATGTTAAATGTTAAGTGGATGCTTGCTCAAGTACCTATGACCTATAAGTTGGCAATGGATGTGTTATGACTATTCTACATTTGATGTAAAATATTTCTCTTCCTTGAGTTATAATATTCCACTATGCCATTGATTTGGTGACTGGCAAACCGACAGTTTTAACTTTAGAAAGCTTTTGCGAAAGAACAAAAGAAAATGAGGATCAAATCAGTTTTATGATCATTAAAACTTATTCATCATTCCCAACAATCACGATCACGACATGTCGACGCCTTATCAGTTACCGTCCGGCGAAACATAAACATTCAGCCGTTGTGACAAACAAAGGGCGCTTGTTCTTCAGTACAGGCTCAGAAGATGGTGTAAGCCCAATTTCAACTCTACGTGTGAGGCGATTACAACGCAGGTAATCAGGGCCTCTGACTCTAATATAATGTAAACATTACTATGACCATGATTGTCGCCGATGCCACGGAGGAATGTTTCTATAAACAAAAGTCGGCAACTTATAATTTAATGATATTATTCGATGTTGAGAAACAGACTTGTTGTTCAAGTTATGAAGCTCAGTATGCTATAATATAAAACTTTGGGTCACTCGTGTTTGCTGTGAAAATATTGGCAGAAAAAGGTGTTATGTTCAAAAATTAAAATCTTGGTAAACGAATTTGCTTGGTAAAAGAAAACGACAGTTTTATTTATCTTTGAAAAAGTGAAATAGCAAATGACAATGAAATAGATATTTACTTGAAAAGATTATAGTTGTTGGAATAGAAAAAAATTTTGAAGATGTCGAAAACGGAAAATCTGTTATAAAATTTGAAGATGAATAGTAAAGATTACAAGAAGGATCTATTTCTTTTCTTAAGTCTATGGTTAAAAAACAATATTATCCAGTGATCGTCAAATATAAGACATGACCTGTGAGATAAATATTGACCAAGCTATGGTGGATATTAGATACGTCACATGTAAAGGCTCTCAACTTGTTACAATGACAATAAATTGATACAAAAATAAGTTATGTCAGTACAGTATGTGTAATGTCCTCTAAAAAATGGAGACGAGATATCGACACGTTAGTTATCATCTGAATTTGATGACGACTCGAGTGAAAACTGAGTATGTCCAGAATTAGACTGTTTTGGATGTCTTTTGAAATACTTTTAGTACAACAGAAATTGCATTAGTACAAATAGAATGGATCAGTAGCAAATTATGCGAGTCTTGAAAGAAGCCACTATGAAAATCACAAGTTGAAAGGGTCAAGTACCTACTGTAATGTCCATGTATTGTCTAATCAGTTAGATCAGTTTTCTTTTGGCAACCTGCAAATATGAGATGGTTTTAAGAAATACTTGCTACTAAAAAAAGGTAGTGGCAGAAGATTTTATAAGTACCTATTTGCGATGATAATTAGCTACGGACCTAGAAGAAGCTGCTAAGAATTACTGCTGTCAATGGTGTGGCAGGAGTTCATTATAAGTGTGAGGGGTTCGATGACACAGGCGGAAGTACTCGTAACTAGCGATTACGCATGTTAAGCAGCACAGGGCTTGACCCGCACTTGGATTAGTGAACACTAGTAATAACTAAATGTCCCGAAATATATAGGTCCTGAGAATCAGCACACTATGGCAATCGTGAAATAAGGGGTCAAATGCAAATAGGCACCTTAAAAAAAAAATATCGAGATTGCTCAATGCGTAAAAAAAACTGTAAAGTGTTTTGAAGATAATGAATGACGCTCTGTTGAAGACCCACCCCGAAAGTTATATGTGATCTGCTGAGATGACCTTTCATTTCATGTTTCAATCTGAGATGATGTGTAAGCGGGGAGCTTGAAGAAAATACCTAATGTGAGAACATGAATCGGTTCTGTGCAGTACAGCAGATGGAATAAAATGTAGTAGAAGAGTCACTTACACTCTAAAGAATTAGTAAATGTCTAACATATGAGAGACATAAGCACACAAAATCAGATTAGAATTTGAGTTCAAAGGCAGTGTTGGTGAATTTTTACATGTCTCAAATGAGGAATGTAAGTAAAACAGACAACACTGGCAGACCCTCTTATGTAAGGCTGACTCAACACAAGACAGAGCGCCTGTATTTCATGATCACTAATGGGAAGCAGTAAGCTAGTATGCGCTCTCAGATAGATTGACGCTCTAGAAGTAAAATTTATGAAGAACTACTACAATTTGTTCTGACAGACTGCTTTAAGCACTGATGATTGAGAATATTGAGAATATTCTGTGCATCTCTGATAAGAGGTGGAATCTAAGAAGGTGTGTGATACACATTTAGTAAACAATCTCTATTATGAGGCAGTCCCGATTGTGCGCAAAGCTCTGAAGTGTGAGAACATCCATCATAGTTCACTGTAGAGCGGCAGACCTTAGCGGTTAATGCTTTGTCAAGGTGGCAGACCTTAACAGTAATGCTCTAAGAAGCCTCAGATCATATTTCACAAATGAGTAGCTGACCCTAAAGTGGAAATTATCTGCAAAGCATTTGGCGACGTATCTCACATAGTCTGGGCAGAGGTAAGATCTCAAGGGTCACAAGAGCAAGTTTCAGACCAAAGTGAGCAAATGACTCGTTTTAATGTTATGAGATATCTGAAATCCCCGTACAACAAAGTTTGATGTCTATTAGTAAAGAAAGCCGGGGTAAAAGAATATCAAGAACCAATTCCGAAGTGTATGACTCAGTAAAGTGATATGCACTTACCAATTGATTGTATTAAAATGTGATGAAGATGTGTGAAAATATTTGGAATTGTCCACTTAAAAAGATATCTGATTTTGGTCTGGCGAGTGTCGGAAAGTTATCAACTTTCCTTCACGATTTCGGACTTCGGTCTGGCAGATGTTGGGAGGCTATTAACCTTCCTTCACGATTTCGGACTTCGGTCTGGCAGGTGTCGGAAGGCTATCAACCTTCCTTCACGATTTCGGACTTCGGTCTGGCAGGTGTCGGAAGGCTATCAACCTTCCTTCACGATTTCGGACTTCGGTCTGGCAGGTGTTAGAAGGCTATCAACCTTCCTACACGTTTTCCGACTCTAGCCTGACAGGTGTCGGAAGGCTATCAACCTTCCTACACATTTTCTGACTCTAGCCTGACAGGTGTCGGAAGGCTATTAACCTTCCTACACGTTTTCTGACTTTGGCCTGACAAGTGTTGGTGGGCTATCAACCCACCTTCACGGTGTCGACGGTATGTCGACAGGTGTTAGAGGGCTATCAACCCTCTTTCACGTTTTTCTAAGTTATAGTCGGGCAGGTGTTGGTGGGCTATCAACCCACCTTCACGGTGTCGACGGTATGTCGACAGGTGTTAGAGGGCTATCAATCCTCTTTCACGTTTTTCTAAGTTATAGTCAGGCAGGTGTTGGTGGGCTATCAACCCACCTTCACGGTGTCGACGGTATGTCGACAGGTGTTAGAGGGCTATCAATCCTCTTTCACGTTTTTCTAAGTTATAGTCAGGCAGGTGTTGGTGGGCTATCAACCCACCTTCACGGTGTCGACGGTATGTCGACAGGTGTTAGAGGGCTATCAACCCTCTTTCACGTTTATCTAAGTTATAGTCAGGCAGGTGTCGGTGGGCTATCAACCCACCTTCACGGTGTCGACTGTGTGTCGACAGATGTTAGAGGGCTATCAACCCTCTCTCACGTTTTCTATATTATATCAGCCACGTGTCGGTGGGCTATCAACCCACCTTGACGGTTTCGACATAGTGTCGGCAGGTGCTTGAGGGCCATCAACCCTCTCTCACAGTTTCTGACTTCTGGTCAGACAGGTGTCGGTGGGCTATCAACCCACCTTGACGGTTTCGACATAGTGTCGGCAGGTACTAGAGGGCCATCAACCCTCTCTTACAGTTTCTGACTCCTGGTCAGACAGGTGTCTGTGGGCTTTCAACCCGCCTTAACAGTTTCGACATAGCGTCGGCAGGTGACAGAGGGCTATCAACCCTCTCTCACAGGTTCTGATTTCTGGTCAGACGGTTGTCGGTAGGCTATCAACCCACCTTGACAGTTTCGACATAGCGTCGGCAGGTGTTAGAGGTCTATCAACCCTCTCTCACATTTTCAGACTTAATATCTGGCAGGTGCAGAAGGACCGTAACCCCCTTCTTCACGTTTCAGCTATATCTGACTATGAGTCAGGCAGGTGCAGGGAGGACCGTAACCCCCTCCCTCACGTTTTAGCTACTAAAGGTGTGGTGCTTGAGCTTTGAGCTTCGAGGGCGAAGCTGTCGTCAGTATGGCCGTGTTATCTGCGGTATTAGAAGATCATAGGAGGCTGAAGGTCACGGTGCCTACAATGGGGCCCGGGCTAGATTCGTCCCCAGAGCCGCCTAGCGAGGCTTCCAGATAAGACGTGTTACCTGAGATACCTACTTATGTACCTGTGACGTATCGTGTGTGTCTGTGAATAAATACTTACTACGAGTAATTCCATATAATAGTTTCATTAAAGCATAATAGTGCTAACAATAGATAGGGATCTCTTCCAGTCAACCTTAAGGGCAATTTACAAAATAGGGAAGATTCAAATGTTTATTCAGTAACTAGACCTTTGCAGGCACTTTTACTTGCTTGCTAGTAATCCTACACCTTAAGGCGAAATGTATGGCCCAGTGGCATCATTTGCAACTAAATGTTTAAACGTAAATAATAATAATAAAAATTTATCCCATGCTGGTCTGGGAGAAATAAAAAAAAAACTTAGAATGTACCAGCTGCTTCTCTTCCCACGCAGATCGTAAAAGCCGATCGAGGGAATGGGCAAAAATGCAAATCATGTTAACAGGCGATGCGGCTAGCAACCCATCACTGTATTGATTGCTTTTCCATCTTCTCGCCCACCACGACGCTAAAAGTGGCTTTTGGGTCTTGCGGCCCTGGGCTCTGCATAGAACCGCAAGACCCAAAATGCTCTGTCTGCCCCATTAGGGATAAAGACGTGATAGTATGTATGTATGTATGTATACAATAACGCCCTTTTGCAGCACTAATTACTTAGATGCCTATAAATAAATAAAGCTTCTCTTTTCACCAATGCAAATCGAGATGTCGGCAATTTGCGAAATGTACTTACCGACAGCCAAGTCATGGAACTAATGTCTATAGCGAATGTAAATTAAGTCATAACTCTGGTGTTATACTTTTGTATGAAATATCGTATGCATTTTTTATATTACTTTAATGTGCTTTTGAGTACGGATTAGAAAGTTTGATTTGTACTTTGCAGGTACATGTAATTTGTATCACTTTACAATACAATACAATACAAATACTCTTTATTGCACCATAAACAAAAGGAAATACAAAACAGAAAAAAAAATAAGACAGAGTTATGAATAATAATATCTCTAATAAAATAAATAAATAATAATACTTAATAATAATAATATAATAAATGAATAATAATACTTTAATAATATCTCTAGGTATAATTTACATTACGTTTAGTGTATATTAAACATTATTTTTTTAAAGAAAAGCTACCGATACCAACGCTTTGCAACTGCCAGTGCTGAGAAGAAACGCCGAAAGAAACTCACAATACTGGTCGCCTACTCGCTAGAGTAGGTAAAATAAATAGAGGACATAAAACCGAAATCAAGTACATAATTACACCTAACTACTTACTACAATAATTAAGAAATTCAAATACAAATCACCAAGAACAGAACTTGCTCATAACATATATTTCTGACAGGTACATAATATACTCATATTGTTGAGATAAATCAAAATTTGTAACGTATTCCATACAACTTCACCTACAAGAAACTTTCACGGTTGCTAAGTACCTAACATTATAAAAAATAACGCTTGTTTGTAGTATATCACATTGCAAAGTACTTACTTAAGTTTACTGTGTGGCCGGCCCGGCAAACAACCGCATTATTAACTAAAATGTAGTTAATTTGTATGTTAATCACTCATTATGTGAGGCCTAATTTCACTCACATGCGCAATTATTTCGCACGGCTACAATACAATGAATTCTTTTATGTAAAAAAAACGGTGATGGCCAAGCGGTTTGAGGCTCTAAGAGACGAGCGACAATTTGCTCGAGATGGTAAGCGACATCTGTAAGAGTCCCTAGGCTCTGATTGACTTAGGCGTCTGTGAGGCATGGTTTGATTCTCACTACGTGGGACTTTACCGCTCGGCTAGTTTGTACTTATGTATCGTTTGTACCAAAGGATCACTTTCAACTACCACCACTTGCTCTCGATGAAGGAAAACCGTTGTCAATAGATTATAGTGATTAGGCTACGTAGGCAGATCCAAAAATCTGACACCAGTGTTAGCTACTTTAACAGACTCAATAAGAAGATCTAAAGTTAGATATCTTTACCTATGTAGTGCTCGTTTTTACACACGATCTTTAATGTCCGCGGATCGGAAACAGCATATTTAAAGTTTCAATGTGACATTATAGTTAATGGAGTTGATAATACCACTTTTAGACCCTGCAATCTAACAATATTTGTAAAAAAAAAACAACTATTTATACGACATTATACAAAAATCACACGTTACATATTATAAACTAATGGTCGGTAATTTTCCGAAACTCATCAAATGATAGAAATTTTACAAAGATCTTTTCTTTTTCAAACGAAATTTTTCCACTACCCATCAGTAACCATATTAGCTGATAATATATTAATATTATCAGCGATGACATAAATGATATAAGATGACAAAGGGAAGGCTTACGTAAAGATCGTTCGCATTAGAATCGTGAAAGTTAAAATATATGACATTATACGGTTAGCAGCTATTGAATTGCCAAACTTTCGTTGCGGTTAGAGAAAACGAAAATGTTGGAAAATTTAGAAAAATAAGTGATAAATAATCGTCGATGAGTGTTGTCAATCTGATATTGAAATTACTTTTCATTGCTAGTCCTCTTCTTATCGTGTGTGTTAGTGACTAACACTAGTGTCAGAGTTTTTAAACCGCCTTAAAGGCCTCTGACGTGGTTTTAGGTAACGACCAATGTCAAAGATAGTGACCGGGACCGACGACGGCTTAACTTGCCCTCCGAAGCACGGATCATCTTACTTATCAGACGATCAGCCTACAATGTCCTAACCCAACTAGGACAATAACACAAAGTCGTTGCCCCCGCCGGGAGTCAAACCCGCGACCTCCGGGTATGAGCTAACGATCTAACCTCTACACCACGGAGGCAGTTAAGTTCATTGTTAGTAATCTTACACCTTAAGGCGAAATGTATGGCCCAGTGGCATCATTTGAAATTAAACATTTAAACGTAAATCTATCTATCTATATCTATATAAATAAAAAAAGTCATTCATTGTGCTTTGTTGCTAAGCGCAACTCGCGAACGGCTGAACCGATTTGGCAGATTTTTTTAGTATGTTCCTTAAGTTCCACGGAAGTTTTTAATAAAAAGAAAAAAGTAACGGATATGTTGGAAGGGGAACGGGAACGGGAACGAGAAGGGAACAGGACCGGGTCCGAGAATGGGAACGGGCGGAACAATGTACGCCGGGTCAGCTAGTAACAATAATAAAAGTTTATAAAATAATGCTCTTTTTCAGCACTAATTAACTACGATGCCTATAAATAAATAAAGCTTCTCTTTTCACCAATGCAAATCGAGATGTCGGCAATTTGCGAAATGTACTTACCGACAGCCAAGTCATGGAACTAATGTCTATAGCGAATGTAAATTAAGTCATAACTCTGGTGTTATACTTTTGTATGAAATATCGTATGCATTTTTTATATTACTTTAATGTGCTTTTGAGTACGGATTAGAAAGTTTGATTTGTACTTTTCAGGTACATGTTATTTGTATCACTTTAATAATAATATCTTACTGGGTATAAGTCTGCTCGGTGCATGTAGATCTTCTGGTATAGTGTGGGGTACTTACAGTTTCAAGGTTGCAGTAAACAAAACTTTAAAATAAAATAAACAAATAAAAAAAGATATCCATAATCATAGGAATCCTAAAATGAGAAAAATACAACTACGGATTTTTTTAACGTAAGAACATTTCGACGTGTCTTTAATTAGGGGTTTCACTTTCGTAAATAACTAAATCCGCTAGTTGATCAACAATGCTATTCAGTATACGCACACGTTCATCGTGGTTGGATAATCTGGCTTTTATCACGGGACTATGTAGATATCTGTACCGTGACTTTATGTTCGAGTGCTTTAGTTGAAATGATTAGAATAGTTACATAGAGAGTAAGATAAACTATTTAAGAAATCGCAATACTTGATGACTGCATACAAATAAAACTTAAAAGTTGCTACCATCCGCATAGAGCCACCCCTTGTTAAAACATTCGACACAAACTGCGATGACCTACATTAATTTCTAGTAACTATTTTGTAGGGTAAAGTGGCTAATCGTCCCAATATACAGTAAAATATTAATTTATTTTTTACAAGATATACTTTAAAAAAATCTAATACCCGACTACGGGAGGCGAATACGGCTCAAGACCTTTCATTTAATATCCCATTCAATACTGAAACAAAAACCATTTTTTGCATACAAATTGTGGACTATTTTACCCGGACAATAATGAGGAATCGATTGACATGTCATTTGTGGAAATTGGACAAGCAATGCGGATGCTACAATGGAACATACATACATACCCACATTCATACATACAAGCATACAGACTGCTTAAATCATTACCGGTAAAAAATAAGAGTTAAAAATCAGCGCTTCACAGAACTAAACTGTACTGAACCCCACCCGCTATATCAGTCACGCTAAGCGTTTGACGTAGCAACATGAGAATTGTTTTATAGCCCCAAATTTTTTGCGACTTCCTTTTACACAATTGACTACTTATTTTCAAAACAAGACGAGTAACACGTAAGTGTACGTGAGAGAACTGAAATAACTGTTATTTAGATTGTACAAGGTGCATCTGGTTTGAGGTGTGCACCTTTCTAAGTCAGCATTTCGAGTGCACTAAGTTGGCTTAGCTATTAAATTTGGAGTCGAGGATCCAATATCTATGCAAATAGTTTTATAGCTGAATAAACAAAATTCATAAGGAGTGGTTTGCCCCGACTTGTTAACTTGCAACCGCTTTTTTGCCCCATATACAGGCAATCTCTTGACCGATTAGGCTCATGTTTAAAAGATTCTAAATATATGTGCGAATATTTATAATCGTTTCTGGTTTCTCTTCTTTTCTGGGTTTACAGAATACTATAATTTTTCAAAACTAAAAAAAACCGACTATTTACATGTATTGTAATAAAGTTATATAAATAAATTAACTGCACAACTGATTTTGATAAAAAATTTTTTAGAACTATCTAGCAAGTATACACTTGAAAAAAAAAGGTATTTTTCGAATTGGTCAAGGCGTCTTTATATAATCGGTGAACATACATTTAAAAAAAAACGACGAATTGATAACCTCCTCCTTTTATGGAAGTCGGTTAAAAACAAGACAACAACAAATAGTAAGACAAAAAAAAACGAGAGCATATAAAAAAAATTGCACGCTTGAAAACTTTTTGGGTCACCATTTTGAAAACCGACATTAACTTTTTGTTCTATTAGGTGGCTCACCATGCGCGTCGAATCGAAATTTGAAATCGTTTTTTTTTTGTTCTGAGATGAATTTAGTTTAAAATTGATTTGGACCATTTTTGATAATGCAATTTTAGTAATGGTTTTCGAAAGTTAATTAATTTTTATTTATTTATATATTAATAAAAACTTAAATCACTTAAAAACTAAATGTTAGTACTTATATAGGTAATTAGAATTTCTTTCTTTTTTTTATTCATACATAATTTGGTCACTTCAAGTGTCAATTAATATAGAGCAATTCATACAGCAAACAAACTTTTTAGCGCGAATTTGACTCGCACTCGGCCGGTTATTTTTCTATACACATGTGCCTCCGCGTTTAAAACTGACTTCCTTATCTCATACATATTTAGTATACATCACCTTTCTAGCACATGACTTACAATGTTATCCACCAACATAGTTGCTGAAGCTTTCAAGTACGAGTAAGCTTTTAACTTTACGTACTGCTAATCAACTGAAAGGGCTAAAAGTACGTGCAAACAAAGATCTTATATGTTTAAACTGTTGAAATGATTCGCCCTAGCTTTTCTCGGATATCCAAGTTTCCTTGAAGACGTTGCCTAGCAACTTTTACACATTCTATAGTTGTCCGAGCGAGCGAAGCGACTCAGTTTCGAGATTGCCCTAAAAATGTGCTTGTCCGTCTGTCTGTTCTCGCCTACAAGTCGCATTACTCAACTGTTTTCCGTAAAATTTAATTTGCAGGTTCAATAATTATATAGAATATTGTTGTCTATTTAGTTTTTCAAATTTTTTCCAAATGGCGGAAATATGGGTGTTGAAAACTTAAAATATCATATTTTAGCATTATAGAAGATGCAACTTTTTTAGTTTACAACTTTTTTATCCGAGAGATTCAATGTGTTTGGGGTGACTAGCGACTCTCGCGAGGTCTACAGCTCACACAGCGACTAGTTAAAAAGATATTAATAGCTACACAGAAAATCGCTGAGGAAAGGAGCGTGTAGAAGGATAGTGAGAAGCCTTTGACTACCAGTTGGGCACTACACCTACATGTTAGAAAAAAATAGTTTGAATAATCGGCCAAGTGCGAGTCGGACTCATGCACGAAAGGTTCCGTTTTTTTTTTTCAGTAAAAAAAATCACTGTTGTTGTATGGGAGCCCCCTTAAATATTTATTTCATTCTGTTTGTTTGTTTTTGTTGTTACAGCGGCAACAGAAATACATCATCTGTAAAAACAACTGTCTAGCTATTAAGGTTAACGGGAGATATAGCCCGGTAACAGAACAGAAAATATATACAATATGTTATAAAAAATATATTTCCTTAGCCAACTCACTGTTCTGAGATAAAAAATAGATGGCTCATACTTTCAAGTGATAGTACAAGTGCATTAGCCGTAACCATACTATGACGTAATTCTTACATAAGTGAAAGAGCCAAATTATTGTAGGGCAATCGCTGAGAAAAGTTCGAAATTGAAGCATAATTATCGTAAATATTAAAAGGGAGACGCAGCTGTGCATTGATTATTCTATGAATAATATTAAGATAATTTTTCTTTGAAACGCTATTCTATAATTCTATTTCTTATAAAGCAACGTACAACCGGTCGTTGCTAGCCACCAGCTAGCCATAAATATGGAGATATGGATAACTTCCACTGACGAAAACCTCGTTTTTAAATTTTAACAACTTTGTCGGAAGGTGATTTGATGTCGACCTCCGTGGCGTAGTGGTCACCATGCTAGTCCGCTAACAGAGGTTCTGGGTTCGATCCCCGGTAAGGGCAAGTTGGAAAATGGCCTTTTTCAAATTGTACTGGGTGTTGGATGTCTATCTATATATGTATTTGTTTTAAAATATAGTATTGTTGAGTTAGTATCCCATATCAATCAGTGCAATTTGTCCCTATATATTTATTTATTTATTTTTGCAGTGCGCAAATAGTCATCGTTACATGACGAATGTTAATTACCTTTGACCGCTTGCATAACCAGTCTGGCAAAAACTGACAATTGTATTTTTTATGCAAACAAATGAAATGTTGTTATTACTAAACAGACAGAGTTGTTTGCTTTCCGGCGTCCTACTCTATCCGCAAGAACTTCGGCATCCTTTCATTTATTTATTTTATTGTATTAATTCATGTGTACTTGAAAAATTTACAGATAAAACCTTATAAAAGTAGACATAGTATAAAGGTGCTACTTATTTCGTTGTGAGATCATAGGCAAAGGGTCAGAATAAATGCACACACAATTAACGCGCGAGGCGAAAATTGCCGCTGTGGCTTAAAGCAGGTACCGTGCTGAAGTGGCGCCCTGATTGAAATAAATAGTTTAATCGTTAATATGGTGATAACTTTACATTTTTGAAAATGTTAGGCCATTAACATTTTTTAAGAATAACTTTTAAAAGTACCATTATAAGTCTGACTAGCTTTAAAACGAGTTTTATCTAAAAAATATATATATATTAATTTTTCGGGATCCGGATTTTTTGGAAGGAAACGGAGAAATCATTTAAAATTTTGTTTCTAGTATCCCTTAATACCCTTTCAAACTATTTTATGAACACTGTTCACAGATTAAAGTGAGAGAGTAAAGCTTATCTTTGCGAAAAACTCTTTTGGTAAATGTGCAAAGGAACGCTTCACGTCACTTCAAATTGTAAACAGTAGATAAACGTATGCAACACATACGGTCAAAAAGAGTAGGTGAGAGAGTACGTTGACACAGATCGGATGTAAAATGTATGATGCAACATTTTAAAAGTCGTTATTTGTTATGCAACTGTTTTTTGGGCACGCTTAGTGAATGGCGGGTACGGTAATGGGTTTGTTATTCGACAGCAAAAGTATTGTGTTTTTTGGCACCTTCTCTAACCGAAATGGAAATCAGATTTTTTAGTTAAGACTAGTTTAAATTGAAGCGGTTTTATAGATGTTCAGTATAGAGCTATAATGCCGTGTGGTTTCCGGCAGAGTAAAATAGGACCACTCCAAGTCTTCCCGTGGATGTCGCAGAAGGTGACTTATGAAATACAAGCTAAACAAAGCTTATAATTATCAGTGAGACCTCTTCAACCCGTCTGGCCAGAGTATAGACCTGTCCTCTGGCTGATCTGGCCAAGTATGGCTCTAGTAGTACAGAGAGGGTCGTACTCTTGCAGTGGAGACAAAAAGACCGATGATGATGTTGATAGAGCTAAAATTGCCGCCGCATGTAAAATCCGTTAAATTTTAGGTTAGTGAAGTATTGCTAACATGCGGGATGAGAAGCTGTGAAATAATTGCCACTTTTCTTTGATCATAATATCTATTTTCAATATGATTTTCGATTTATCAATACAGAAAAACTGATATTACAAGCATTATTTGACTCTAAAAAAGCATGACGTTGCACTTTTGTATTTAATTCAAAAAAATATTAGTGTTGACGTTTAGAAAAAAAAAATCTGATTTGACTTGTTGTGAACTAGCGGACCGGTCGGCATAGCGTAATGGCGGAAAGTCGCACGTGTCTTACGTAACCTTGTTTGTTTTTCTAGGTTTCCGAAACTTGACTGAACTAAACACTGTTTTTTTAGGGGGGAATAAGTCTGTGCACTTTTCATATAGCAGTATAAATTTTGCCCGCGGAGGCATACTAAATATTTTTTCAAGATATTCCTAATTCCGCATTTACAAGTTGACGTTCCCAGCTGAAAAGCCAGCGAAAAAAGAAAATAGTATGTTTTAGCCAATGTTTATGTCATACGGGCTTTTAACGCGAGCAACTAAAATCAATCTTGTAATTTACAAGACTTACCGCGATTGATTTTATTTTGACCCAGATATTTGAATAATAGTCATTGTTCACTCGAAAGCCTAAATCCAGTGAAAAAAAAAACTTTGTTAATTTTTATGGATTAAACAGCGTTCAAGAATAATACTCAAATAATTCATACATTCACAATACAATATTACATTACTAAATTCTATAAGAAAGCTAGAACCACTAGAACTCAGTGCTTGCAAGGAAGTTAGAGACATGGCATAAAATACACGGGATGAGGTAATGAGGCTTGCGGCAGTCTCGTGGCAAAGGTGGCGGAGGTCCGTGGTCGGGTGAGGTAATGTTACGTGAGCGATGATGCAGTTTCACTGAATTTGCTGGGTTATTCCTCAAAGCGCAACCAGTTTGAGGCGCAACTAACGAAACGCATCCTAACTATTCTTAGGAGAGCACTTTTTTAAAGGTGGGTGCGCTTCGAGCTCCTAGTCCTCCCGTGGATGCCGTAGAAGGCGACTTAGGAATACAAGCTAAAAAAGTTTTTAATCATCAGTGAGACCTCTTCAACCCGTCTGGCCAGCGAGGAGAGTGTAGGCCAAGTTCTCTGGCTGCTCTGGCCATGTATGGCTTTGGTAGTACAGAGAGGGTCGTGCTTCTGCAGTGGAGACAAAAAGACCTGATGATGATAATGATGATGATTTTTGAGGTATTCCTTGAAAGCAGCCTGTAGTTCCGTTCACGATAGCAATTAAAAATATCACAATTTTATTGCTCGAACTCGAAGCGCACCTACGTTTAAAAGGTGCGCTCCGAGGAATAATTAAGGTGCGCCTCATTAGGAGTACTTTAAAATGGTTTTCTTTTGTGGATTCCATATTCCTCGAAGCGCAACTATGTAGACTATAAAAATATAAGAGGAAAGTGTTACATCGCTAGACATTGCCCTCACACCATTCTTTAGACGAAGCCACTACACATTCAATAGGCCAAGTGTCATATCAGTACCTACATATTATGGAGGTCATGCATCGGCAGACAATCGGAAGTTATTACAACACAAGTACAATTATGCAACGATTTGCTCGTATTCGGCAATGCTTTTGTATTGTGGCGTTCTGTGGTCACGACGTCTTGACACTTTGACCTTATTGGTGATTCGCTTCACTTGATTAACTGTGATACGATAAGAACAACGCATTGAGGGCATCTAAAATCATTTGATTGAAATGAAGAAAGAAGTTTATTCGCCCGGCAAATTAAAAGGGCCTCAGCCCTTCTTCCGGCTACTGCTGAGCATAAGGACTCTCTTCGTCGACGCCATCGACCTCAGTTCAGTGCTGCTTTCAACCAGGTTAAGTAGTATAAAGGATAGATGACGCCTATGGCTTTATGATCGCGTATATTATCATTAATAAAGTTAGTAAATATTTGCTGACTAATGCTGAACGTTGACGTCATAGATACGTATCAGTTCAGAGAAAGAAGGTCACGCATCGACACACTAAGATAGGAAGTTACGTGAGCTGCAATTATGCAACTGTAGGCTTGTTTTATTCGGCACTGCTTTTTATAAACAGGAAGCGCGACCAAGCCATCTTGATACTGTGGATGCATGTCGTTTATTTATAGTTTGTGTAAGTGGCTAACAATAACTTCAGATTTTGGAAGCTGTCTCAAAGCCTCGGACAACCGCAATTCAATGATGATAACCCAACCATCGCTTTAACGTACATTCCGAAGCATGGAGGAGCTCGTAAAATTTTTACTTGCCAATAATGCAATGATAAGAAGTAGACTATTGTTTGGTATTAATTAAGATCCTTCACCAAACAGCCTCAAACGTTATGGGACATACTGCAATTTTCTACAAGACTGTCAGATACCATGACGGCTGTGTAAAATTATATGGTCACAAAATATACCTAAACATTTTCTGAGAATATTGTTCAATATTAATTGACCATTAACATTAGAGACAATCACGTACTTGTATTATTAAATATTAACTATTGTCTGTATTTGTCGTGTGTATGAATACCTAAGATGTCAATATTATTTTGTTTAAATGTCAAGGCTCGTTGTGACGTCAAAATTATTTAAGAGCCGGATAATCATAGGTATATTTTTCTTCATATTTATAAATACTTAAACAGACAGACTTAAAAAAAAAAATATGTTTACATTCTTACAATTACAAAAAATAATAATTAACTTAATGTCTATAATTAGGTTATACACAAAGTATATTGACTAGACATATGTATAGAAAAGGATAGTATGTATAATCCCAGAATCGGTAAAAGTTTGTTTAATTCTTGTAGGTATATAGATCGATTTGTGTAATCGAAATAATTGTGAAACCGTCATTAAATTTCCACTGAAAATATCGTATTGCCGTATAGATTGATTATTGCCTACACTTCCGCAAAGTATCAAGGGTGGTTGGTCGCGATGCATTGCGCAACACTTTCACTCGGCGCCTGCGCCGGTTTGTTTACGTAGGCTGTATATTGTATAAAGCCTCGGCCTATCGTAAACCGTAATGCAGTCGGCCTGTTTATGAAGAGGACGACCAAGAATTCACAACTGGGTCTTTTACGTCCGCCTTAAAGTTGTCGTACTTCCGTTTAAGGACTGACATATAAGAGAAAAATCAGTCATTTTATTAAAAACATATATAGCCTCGGCCAATGATATAAGGACTATCGATGCCACATACTTTAAGTGTTACGGAAAACAAAGAAACTCACAAATGTACAAACTTTCATACATGAACCCTGAAAACATTCACTCCTGTTTTGGGGCAGTCGTATAATGTTTTCAACAGTTTTGACGTTTTTGGATGGAGACGTTTCGATTACTAGGTATTACCCATAATTTCAGACTCTTCAAAGATTTCAAAAATAATCGATCGAGAGCGGCTTGCATCCAGCGCTTTTTAGTGTCCTTGGTCATATCGTCTGACCACCTTGCGGGTGGGTGTCCTAAACGCTTCGCTTGTCATATGGTAATCGAGAACATTTTTGCCCCATCGGCGGCCATCTGTTCGTCGACTTAATAGTAGTGGCACTGTGTCTTAATAGACGCAACTTTTTTTGCATGAACAACTTCTTGATCCGGTAAACTTCAGCTCGCGAGGTCTATACTGTTATTGAGGGGCCACAATAAAGTTTTGACATTGTTGATTTTTTTAAATAATAAGGCTGTAGGTAATATATAAGTTAGGAAAAATTCCGAAATTTCTCCGAAAATTTCACAAGAATCAGTTAAGAAATGCGAGAACTGTTGGACAACCGGACAAAAGCATTTTTGGCCAATCTCGAAACATCACGCTTCGCTCCAGGTCAATAATCTAAGTAACTAATTCATAAACTAGGTATTACTGCTTACGATATTTAATTTACTACGCCACTACATTTCTAATATAAATACATACCATTTCTAATTAACATCGATACGCGGATGCTAGAAAACATTAACAAAATATTTATGACTATTCAACGAGAAATTTTAATTACGATTAAGGTCCACGTACCTCTAACTTAAGAGGTACGTGGACCTTAATCGTAATTCTCTAACCAAATGTGAACTGGAGGTATTAAATCAAAAAAGTGGAACGCAACGGATCACGAATCGCCAGATCACTAGCACTAAATATTTATTGCTAATAGCCCGTTACTCATATTTTATGATCGAAAATTGGTGTAGAAGTGTGTCGAAAACCTACTCGTAGCTAACGTTCTGTAGATTGATATCTTGATAATAAGTACTATTATTAATTCTGTGATCTTGCTTCCAGCATAGATCGAAACTGAGTAAGTTAGGGGTATTTTACGTCATACGATAAGCTAACACAACCAGACCTGTTATTTTCGATTTCAGATTTCCACGTGAGATACAGATACAGATATATTTTCACGTCTTTATCCCTGGCGGAGCAGACAGAGCCCAGGGCCGTAAGACCCAAAGGCCACGCTTAGCGTGAAAGTGGGCGTTAAGATGGCATAGGAATCAAAATAGTAATGGATTGCTAGCCGCGTCGCCTATTGACATGATTCAAGTCTTGCCCATTCCCTCGATCGGCTTTTACGATCTGCGCGGGAAGAGAAGCAGCTGGTACATTCTAAGTTTTTTCTTTTCTCCCAGACTAGCATGGAAGAGTGTTCCACGTGTGGCAACCAATCAATTAAAAAATCTTACAAAACGTCGGCTTTCGGTAATGCAGAACTTGGCTCAGACTAGTCCAGATAATTTTTAAGATCTTGGGCATAAACTTATTGAAAATAAAACCCAATCTTTATGGGTATGGTCGCTTCAACGCGCCTGTCATAAGCCTGTGTACATATTATTGAAACCGGTCGTCACGTATCTATTGATGCATAAGCAATTTGTTTTATTCTTCCTTGAAATCTAACGACGATTTAAAAAATTGCAACGATATCATCACGGTAAAGATATCTCTAAGCCGTGATATCGTGTTTCGTGATTTAAAAGTGTAATAAATCCAAAAATGAATGTATACCTACGTTTTTTGTTTCGTTGATTCTCATTCCATAAATAGGAGTCCTGTAAAATCAGTCAGGCAGGTTACGTCTTTTCTTTGAAGGCTCGAGTAATAAATATAATAAATAAGCTCGGGTACTTTGTTTGAGATATGTAAGTACTCCAATTTGCAACTAAAAACCTAAGAGGTATCAAGGGACACCCGGATGGAACGAAGTTCCTTTCGATTAATCGATTTCGATTTTCCGTCTAGCCTTCTTTCGCAACGCGCGATAAGGAACTTCGTTCCAAAAATTCTAATAAAATGATGAACATGAAATGACGTGACTGCAAAGTAATACTTTTATAATTGCCTAAAATTATCGTTTTGAGTAACAAAATGGGCGAAAGCGGCCTTACCGAATCAAACACGTGTGTCAAACGCGCAAGATTACAGTGATTAGTGATCGTTTGGGTTATGTTTAGACCGTTACCTCTCGTAAATCTAAAAATAGAAAATCGGCGGGCGTTTATTCTCGTATTCTCAGGCTTTTAGAAAAATTGTATAAATCACATAATTTTCAATCACAATTTCCATTTCATCTTTGCCAATGGATTTCTGGCAGAGCTTTCTCTTTTATGTACCACGGAAAAACTAGCGGCATGATATACCTACCTAAGTTGAATCATGGGCCCCGGCATTAGCAAAATAGTGGTACTTTTTAAACTAGTTTTGTAATTGTTTTTAAGTGAAGTTAGATATATAAAATCATTTCGTAAAATGTTGCAAAAGTACCAAATATAATTTTTCTTTTTTAGGGTTCCGTATGAATGAAATGTAGGTCGTGTGGTTTTCGGCAGAGTAGAATAGTACAAATAAAACATCAAAAATAGTTTTAAGCAATAAGACCACCTATTGTACCTAATGTGTATTTACACATTAGGTACTTAATGTGTATTTACACATAAGGTACAATAGGTGGTCTCATTGCTTAGAGCAATCTCTTTCAGACAACCGATGGTTGGAAAGGAATGTAGGCAGGGCAGAAATAACGGTGGTACAAAGAAAACTATAAGTTAACTAAATAGTTAAGGATACCTTTAGCTCAGTACCCAAAGGGTAAAAACGGGACAGTATTACTAAGACTCCGCTGTAAGTCTGTCTGTCTATCACCAGGCTATGTTCATGAACCATGAAAGCTAGACAGTTGAAATTTTACAGATGATGTATTTATGTTGCGGCTCTAAGCAGATAGAGCCTAGGGCTGCAAGACTCAAAGGCCACTTTTAGCTTGAAATTAGCTGACCCTCATGTCCTGCTTCATGTTCAATGGCCGACTTGATGCAGTTCACAGACAATGCTGTTGCTGTGGCCTCCTACTGGTCGAGAATAATTTAATATAGAGTCGTTAGAAAGTAGTTTATTCTTTGATATAGAGTATTCAGTTATCGACACAACGAAGAAGAAGCTTTAAATGGGCAAAAAGGTGGATGAAGAAATCTAAATAGTGATGGGGTACTAGCCACATCGTCATTAACATGATTCAAATCTTTGCCCATTCCCTCGAAATGTTACACATTATAAAAAAATCTCCATAAACATTCCGAGAGCGATGGCGCTACAGATAAAACTTAAACAATTAACTTACTTTTACAAAATACCCCGAAGCAAGATCTGCCTTTGAATTGCTGTTATAAAAAAATATAATTACAATTAACATGGGCGGAACAGGGCACTAAAGCTGTCGCTATAAATTTTACGTTACCTCTGCTCTTCGTCATGGCACAGAATACATAACAGTACTGGTCATGATACGTTTTTTTCACTCACATGGTATAATTCAATGATATGTCTATGTTATCCGATGCCGCATATGCCAAAACCCATAAAACTTCTTTCAGTTTTATGTTAATTCACCTATTAGCACCTTAATTACAAAACAACGATTGGTTGGTTTCTGAGTCAATCATTATAAAATTGTCATTAGAACTATAATAAGAAGAATGCCGTTATTTACTGTACATTAAAGCGATCGGGGTGATTTCTTGCAATCTGATCCGATTTCACATATAATTCGAGAAGACAAAGACATACGGACATCGGACATACCCTTATAATGATCTTAGGAGTGGTGACCGTGTCAAGCTGTCAAATGCCAGACTAGAGAGTGTTGCTGTGAATAAGCCGATGGTTGTAATAAAATTAAAATAATCGGCCAAGTGCGAATCGGATTCGCGCACAAAGGGTTTCGTACCATTACCTACAAAAAATCGCGTTTGTTGTATGGGAGCCCTCCTTAAATTTTTTTGTGAAAATTTGAACTGTCTAGCTATCGCGGTTCTTGAGATACAGCCTGGTGACAGACAGACGGACAGACGGACAGACGGCGATGCCTTAGTAATAGGGTCCCGTTTTTAATCTTTGGGTACGGAATCCTAAAAACAGGAAATTACAAACAGTCATTCAATATAACATTTTCGACAACGGCAAAATTTACCCATTTATATGTTAAAATATACTGTCGCCACTGTCGGCCTAAAGATAGAAATAATTTTAATATTTTAATACATAAATTATATATAAACTAAAAATTCAAATCTATTGAGACTGTTTCTAGCTATTTGACTTAAAGATAGAGACTTTGGGGCCTTGGGGTGCAGAAGCCCGTCAGTTGTTCAAGGAGATTTCCGCACGCCTCAGGAGATCCAAGGGCTGGCTCGTATTTTGGCCAAAGGTTAAGCCTGGCCATTCAACGGAGAATGCCGCCAGCCTCTTGTGCACCGTAGCCTGCGAGCGCAGTGTTTTGGGGTCCATTTTTTATATTATTTCATTCTATTTTTAACTAAATATTTATATTTAGTTTCGTTGTAACATGCCGACCGTCGATAAAATTATCAAGAAATACGCCGAAGCACATGAATAAAGACTGCTTCACCATGTGAATGTCGAGGCGATCCGGCTCCTCGACTACACGGATATAGTGCGACGTCTAAAAAGAACTAAACCTTTTAAACTAGTGCAGTTTTTAAAAAATACTTTGATATTATAGTGCAGTGATGTGCCAGCAGAGACACAAGAACAAAGTGCCTTCCCCTTAATAGAGACAGTAAGAAAAGTGCCAATGGACACATTCTTAGACAATAACAAATAAAACTAGGTCAATGTTAAATTACTTATTAGTCTGAGTTTAGGCCAGATTGTAATATTATTAGCGTACTTAATTATTTTAGTTAATTAGGAACGTTAAGAAAAGAAAAAATGTTTACGTGTAGTTTTATTAACAGTTAGATAAATTTATTTCTATTAAAGAATATTTGTTAATGTTAGTAAGGTTTATGTGTATGTGCAAATAAAATTATTTTGATTTTAACAATATCGGAATTTTCTAACGTACCTTATTTTCTGAATAAACAGCTAAAATATTTGTAATTAATTATTTAAACAAAAACCAAGATACACATTAAAAAATTGCCTAAAAATAATAAGCTCAATATATGCTGAGCTTTATATTTTTTTAAATAGGTACCTACCTATGCTAGTGCTAACTATTTTAAAACGCAAGAGATCACCAAACGCTCACGTTATATGCCGTTAAATTTAATATCATATAATTTTTTTAATATCATTCATAAAACTTGAATTTCTTCTTCTGCCTACTTAAACCAGTTACCGATGACGTAACGATGTAAAAAAGCGGAACATGCAGTGAATGTAAGATCATTACCTCCTACCATAGTACAGCGGGCCACATAGAAAAGTATACCTCTATTAGTACAATTTAGTAGCGCCGAAAGTATAGAGGTAGTACACTTTTATAGGTGGCCCACTATACTTGTGAGAATGTTTCCTACGCGCGCTGAGCCGAAAAAGATTTCTGAACAGGAAATTAAAACTTTGTTTCTTAGAAAACTGGGTTACTACCTACTGTAATAAATCACTGAGAAAACTAACTGTTCGATTTAATTACTGCCCTTGATTCATACATTTTGAAAGTATTTTAAATATAAATAATTAAGTAGGATTCCAATTACACGCTCGAGATATAAGAAATGGTGAAAAGAAACACGAGTGTAAGATAAAAAGCGGGAATCGAACTAGTGACCTTGTCTTTATACGACCATGCTCTTCCAACTGAGCTATCACGTGTCGATCCTCACATAAGTATTTTGTCTATTTCATTATATTTAGTTTGAGTAGTAGTTGGTAATGCGTCTTAAATGCCTAAAAAACCCTATAAAAATAATGGGCACTTATTATACTACGCCCTAGATCGGTCAGTTTGGAAATACTTGGGAGATGCCTACGTCCAGCAATGGGCGTCATGTGGTTGAAATGATAATGATGAAACTGTTACAATTAAATTTAACTGTTTGAATGAAAATTATTTTTTCTACTCCTCTACTGTTATTTGCCTTTTACATAGTCACGAACACTATTATAAGAACATTGATTATTTATGACTTCAGGAAAGTCTATAGTCTATTCCCCATAACAGCACTTGTATCGTTATTTCGCCAAAACGATACTCCTAGCCATAGACTTAGAACCTTTTTTTTTCTTTGAATCTATCATACTGCCAACATAAGAAAAACGTTTTATTAACATATTCGTGATATATTCACTAGGGGGACGTCAATTTAAAAAAAATAAAGTTTACCATAGATGCCTATTATCTACCAAACATAAATGATGTCATACATTTTCATATTTTTCTTTGTTTATTTTTGTATTTTATTTAGTAAATATAGTCGTAGAAAAAGTATTGTATGCAACGTTGTATAAGTACGTCAAAAAATGCTCGATGGCGCCTCCTTACAATGCTCGCTAAGGCTCGCATCGTAACCTGCGCCACTCGCATATTTTGAACCCTCTTATACAACTGTTGCATAAAATACTATAACAAATGCCCTTTTTTTTAAAAAAAATACCTTGTTTAGGTAGTAACGTATACTACAATAAATTACCTACAACACACCAAATAAAATAAATTAGTAATGACCTAAATTATCTCTAACCCCGTTCTAAACGTTAAAATTCAAGTTAACAGAATTTTGATTAGGGTTTGACCACGATTCACCAAACACGTATTTTGCATATGAGGTTGTGGTTTAAAAGGAATGTGCAAAAATTCGCTTACTATTTTTAGACTCGACGCATGTTATTTATATCATCCTTTTAGGTGTTCCTAATTAGAAAAGTTGAATGTTCGGGGGTTTATATGGGTTCTTAAATCTTTCCTTAATCGTTGAAATTTTTTTTACACAAAAATCATTGTTCGAATTTCAAATGCAATTTGTTATCAATAAAGCTAGGAGTAGCTTAGAATAAAATGTTACTAGTAGCGCGCATCCGGGTTGTAAATGTCCGGATAGGGTCTGGTCAATGACACGCACCGATGACGAAGAAAAATATTTATTGCGACTCCAAAGTACACAAAAATACAATTTTTAACAAGATTTTGTGTTGTTTGGATGGTAGCAGACTCGTTTAATTTCAAAAAACCGACACAACATGACGTTTTTTACAAAAATACCTTCATGTTTCGTACATTTATGATCTACCGACAAAATGCGTTTCATTTCATCCAATTTTTAAACTATAAAATATTTTATAAACAAAAATAGAATTCCCAAATAAAATCAAAGAATTTTAAATAAGTTTAGAGCGCGTCGCGCGTCTTTTAGTCTTCACTGCAGGAGCACGATCCTCTCTGTACTACCAGAACCATACTTGGCCAGAGCACCCAGAAAACTTGGTCTACACTCTCCTCGCTTGCCAGACGGATTGGCGAGGTCTCATTGGTGTTTATAAGCTTTGTTTAGCTTGTATTTCCTAAGTCGCTACGACATCGGCGGGAGGTCTCGGAGTGGACCTATCCTACTCTGCCGGAAACCACACGGCAACTTTTTAGCAACAACTACACAACCAAAACGATGGCGTTAAGTCGACTTACTGTAAATATTCTTTAATGAACGAGCAAGCGAGGCGAGCGAAGTTACTTTCCAGCGTTTGAATGCGTGTATGTATGACGATAACTCTAATATCTTTCATCAGGACTTCATGAGACAAATACAATTTTTATTACGAGGTTGTAAATATGGTTATTAAAGAGTATAGCTGGAGTTTCTAACTAGGAGCGAACTACAACTATTAAAAAGATAAAAATAGAACCAACAAACACAAACGAGTGTAGGTAAATGACACTGTTTTTTGATCGCGACCTGATTGCATACGTCACGACGCTTTTATAGGCCTACCCATCTAACTGGTTATGTAAATTGACAGATTTGCCAAATGTCATTAGAGAATATGGGAGTCATATTAATAGTCCTATATGAAAATTAGAAAATCAAATCTGAGGCTCCAAATTTGAATTTACGCGTTCGGAATAGCAGATTGTTGCACGAAGCAGAAAGTAAGTTATGACTGCACGAGTGCAATATCATTAACATAATGCGAGGTATATAATCGGCTTTTTTTCAACTACTGCAAGAAAAATAGGTGAAAATAAAACTTAAGTGTAATTACAATACTTAAATGTTTTTTTACCTTCACTTTGAATTGCTTCCGGAGTTAGAGAAATTTCCATATCACTTAAAGATTCAAATTTTATGATAAAATTACGTATAATAGGTACAATTATTGCGTAAGCAATAAGCCAAGAATAACAAACTTCCGTGTCTTCTTTTTAATACTGCCTATAATGCCTACATTTCCGAACATGTTTTAGAAAAAAGTATTGTAACCTGTGATTACAATACTTTTTTTCGGTTTTAATTTTTAGGTTTTAACTTAAAATTGCACATCACGAACACAACCCACACATTACGAGCCTCAGCAGTGAGGAAACCACCATAAAAGGTAAGATTCGGGGTCAAAAAGTAATTATTTGTAATAGTTTGTAATGATAAGAGAAATTAAAAATTCAAATATTTATTCAGTAATTAGACCTTTACAGGCAGTTTTACACGTCCATAAGTTTAATTTATGTTACCTTGAAAATTAATTTATTTTTAAAGAAAAGTTACTGATACTAGCTAACTAGATACGCTTCGCAACGACCACTGCTGAGAAGAAACGCCAAAACAAAATTCATTTTCACAGTAGAGAAAAAGCGTCACAAAGTATTACCATGATGCTTTGTTGCCTTGTGGTTTTCGGCAGAGTAGAATAGGTCCACTCCAAGTCCCCTCGTGGATTTCGTAGAAGGCGACTTAGAAAATCAAGCTAAACAAAGCTTATAAATATTAATGAGACCTCTCCAACCCGTCTGGCCAGCGAGGAGAGTGTAGGCCAAGTCCTTTGACTGCTCTGGCTAAGTATGGCTCTGGTAGTACAGAGAGGGTCGCGCTCCTGCAGCGGAGACTAAAAGACCTGATAATGATGATGATTGATCCTTTAAACGTGATTTTAGATTTAATAATGCACAAAAACTGCTATTAAAAGCGCTATATGACTCCAAGAAACTATGACGTCATACAAATCAGGCAAAATGGCACTTAAATGATTTGACAAAGACACTGACCTGAGTGAGCCCGAGCCGGTAGCTGGTGACGTCCAGATCCAGGGCAAGCAGCATGTCGTCCACGAGCTGACGGTCTGACAGCTGTTGAGTGTTCTCTGTGCTCTCGCTCTCTGACGTCGCCAGGAGGCGGTACCTGGTGGTGGGAATAGCGTGTCCTATTACTCTTATTAATTTAGAAGAGGAATTCTTGTGAAAAATTAAGTATCTAATAAATTTCGATAAAATTCACTAACAAATCTATGGAATTTCGGGGCAGAAAAATCGACTGAGCTAGAATATTTTTTTAGAGAACTTCGTCTTTTTCCGATTTCCGATTTGCTATCGCAAAAAAAGTCGCCTGGGTACTTAAGTGCTAAAGCCGAATTTTTAGAACGCATCACTAACGTAAATAAATAAATAAAATAATATTTTTTTTAAACAAGCCTCTTCCATCATCGCTAAGAACTTAAGAACATACGACACATAACAAAAATATTCAAAATCGTCAAGAATTGAATGAATAAATGAAAATAATATTGCAGCAATATTATATATATAATACGTATTATATAGATTAAAGAACTTATTTTTTATTTCATGACGTAACTTTTTATTTATTTTTCAAATATTTTTTTACGGCAGGCGAAAGACGGGATATGCGCGCTAATACTTTAGCATAATAAATAGAAAATAACGTCTATTCGTTCAAAGAGTTTTTACACTTTGTACATACTACCACAATGATATTTTTGAGTCAAGCCAAAAATGAATAATAAACTTCCTATCCCATGGCTTGTGTTAAAAGAGAACTTACCTCCTGGCGAACTCTGACAGCGGCATGTGTTCCGGGAAACCCTGCTTGTACAGCCTCGCAGCTTCTAGAAGCTGGAACCCACGGAACTGCGAAAGAAAAGACAATATAATTATACTATCACAAAAAAATTCCAAGGTACAATAATAACAATAGTCATAAATAAATAATAAATATGTAAGGATAAATCACGCAGATTAAGCTAGCCCGAAAAGTAAGTTCGAGGCTTGTATTATGGGATACTCACGTTGACGTCACCCGCGCTGTCACAGGGCTCGTTCCTAAGCAGGCAGCACACAAGGTGTAATTTTTCAACAATTTCAACCTTATGTTCGTGAATAAGCCGCTTTTGAGCGGCACGCCATGAACTAGCTGACTCATGCCTAAACTGCGAAGTGCGCCTGATCTGTTCTCGACAGTAGAATGCATTTCATGCAGACATACAGATTTGTCTACCCTGTGCCACCATAATATTGTAATTGTAATTGTAAAATATATTTTGCTTGATATGCAACCGTTTTCGTAATTTAGGTAAGACTAGCTGCACTCCGCGTGTTACCCGCGCCAATAGTAGCCTATGTCTTACTCCAGGGTGTCAGCTTTCTGCATACCAAATTTTAAAAAAATTGATGCAGCCGTTTGCACTTGAAGAAGTAACATACATACACCCCCCCCCCCCCACACACACACACTCACCCCTTTCTCTCACACACACACCCTCTCTCTCACACACACACACACCCCCTCTCTCTCACACACACACACACACACACACAGATCCTCGGACTACTATTACTCAGTACCAACCTGTGATCGTAGTAGGGGCACGTTGACGTCATCCGCGCTTTCGCCGGGCTGGTTGCTGAGCAGGCAGCATACAAGTGTAATTTTAAACAATGCCAACCTTAGTGCCGTGTCAAAAATATTTGTGTACGTCACTGGTCCTCGTACTCAGTACTGACCTGTGACCGTAGTAGGGGCACATTAACGTCATCGGCGCTCTCGCCGGGCTGGTTGCTGAGCAGGCAGCACACGAAGTGTACTCCGCCTGAGCCGCACCGCCTTAAAGTGTCCACCACACCGTCGGCGACAAACTTGGCTTGCAGGGCGGTTGAGCGACGCTTCATGCCCGCCGTTCCTGGAAGGTAAATTAGATATACCAATCTCATTACGAGAGATTACAATAGGGATGTTGACGAAAAATTTTTTTGGCTCATTCGATAGAATGATATTTTTTTCAAAAATAAAAATTTTTGCCTCACACTATACAAACGGATTTTGACACTAAAAAAGTATGTCCTTTAAAACAAAAAAGAAGAAAATACAGCGCATTTAAATTTCGCGTGACGTCACGATCAGCTACGATTTTTAACCAAAGGTAACGTAAATCACCCCCGGTCCGAAACTTAGTAGGCAAAATTAGTGGCCTTAGTAAAACCGGCGGCACTGTGTGCCGCCGGTTTTACCTTGAAGTAGTGAAAACCTCCGAAAGCAAGAAAATTACCAGAGGTAAGTGTTCGTCTGATGGACGTAAGGAAATTACCAGAGGTAAGTATTCGTCTGATGGACGTAAGGAAATTACCAGAGGTAAGTGTTCGTCTGATGGAAGTAAGAAAATTACCAGAGGCACGCCTACCCATCGCCATATAAACGTAATTATTACCCTTCCGTCCTCACTAGATGGCGCAGTAGGTATCGATTAAAACCACGGAAAACATTAAAATCTTTTATTACCATTATTTGAACAAAGTAATACTCTCACTTATTAAATATGATTTTTATTGGCTGCAATAACTATTTTTAAAGTACTTTCTTTGTCTATTTCACGAAATTCAGAAATAATTGTCTAAAAGCACAATTTTTGGTTTTTAATTATGTCACTAGATGGCACTTTGTGTGCTTTAAGGTTTTATGTGGGATTATATTGATGGCAGCACCGTCTTTACTATAAAGCGTAGGTACTAACTCGTCCGTAAGAATAGATTATACAAATGATACCTACCTATTATAATATCTTGTAATAATGTACCTCAGAGTAAAATATACTACGTACACTGTGTACAAACAAAATCGTATTCGTATCATTTTGCGCTGCATTTTGTTTCTAGAACAAAGTACCTGGGCGACCGAGCATTGCTCGGTAACATCTCAAACATTAACTACATTTTTTTAAACTTAACTAAAAACAATACAAAATAAAAAATTATATATAAACTTGAACATAAAAAAAACAAAAGTAAGTCACCGAGTGGGATTCCAACCTGTAACACTCTTTCTAACGGCCCGCTTCCTAAACTGCTGAGCCAAAACGGATAGCGGCCAGTGCGACGAAATTAGCGACCATATTCTGCGTGGAAAGAAAAACGCATGAAAACTCGAAAACACGCGTTTTCCCAAACATAAGACTAATCTAGATCGATTGTTTGCTCCCGAAAACTCCCATATACCAATTTTCAGCGAAATCGATAGAGCCGTTTTCGGGATCACAGAAATATATAAATAAATATACAAGAATTGCTCGTTTAAAGGTATAAGATAAGATAAGATATCATTGAAAAAGGCACACGCCGTACGAACTAAAGGTACTTAGTATCTTAACATGCATGTCATAAAAACATCGAAATATGGTTTATATTGTAAATACCTAACTACTTATCCGTATTACTAAGTGACGATTATCATAGCTGGAGATGTTAGGTAAATCGTAACGTCCGCAACCGTAACACCCTAACACCTGATATACGAGCACAGGTACCTAGCTATACCTAGATGCTCGTTCAATGAATCAACATGTTGCGGGTCAACACGTACTTACCTACCCCGTGTACCTACCTAAAGCAGAAGTTTGGATATAAGTAGTGCCGCGAGGTCGCGCCCGGAACGACCGGCGGCGAACACATTCACACACCTGAGTAAGTCAGTGGCATCGTACGACTACGTACCTATCGAACTTTATCAAATTCCAAAGAACTTTGAATATGATACGGAAATATGGTGAATAAATTTAAAAAAAAGTAGATAGGTATCATTTTAGTTGTAATGTGTTCTACAACGTGAAAGGGACATACCTACCCGTAATAAATCGAACCACAGGCTATACTAGATCACTAGTAGGTATATATATATATATATATATATATACAATGTCCTTTTTAATTAAGTAAAAATATTTTAAGGGGTGATTCAGTCCATCATTTCGAACAACTTTTCCTAATAAATGTATATCAAAATAAAGAAATAAAAATTTTCATTTTCCTTAGTAATAATATCACGTGACTACGGTAATTACGGTACGTAACTGCCTCCGTGGTGTAGTGTTTAGAGCGTTCGGCTCATACCCGGAGGTCGCGGGTTCGATTCCCGGCGGGGGCAACGACTTTGTGTTGTTGTCCTAGTTTGGTTAGGATATTGTAGGCTGATCACCTGACTGTCTGATAAGTAAGATGATCCGTGCTTCGAAGGGCACGTTAAGCCGTCGGTCCCGGTCACTGTCTTTGACATTGGTCGTTACCTAAAACCATGTCAGAGGCCTTTAAGGCGGTTTAAAAACTCTGACACTAGTGTTAGTCACTAACACACGATAAAGAAAGAAAGAAAGACTACGGTGATATGTACGAGAACCTACAATTTTTTTTCGTATTTCGATATACATTTATTGAGCAATCGTGTTCGAAATGATGGACTGAATCACACCTTAAAATATTTGTACTTAATTAAAAAGGACATTATATATATATATATATATATATATATATATATATATATATATATATATATATATATATATTATATTTTAAATTAACCTTAAGTACCTACTGTCCCACTGATAAAAAAGGTCTCCATTTTTATTTATATTACGATGATATTATATAAAAGTAAAAACGACATTTCCATTGGCTGCACACAGCACACAGTTCTTTGAAGATTACATGCATCGAACTAAAAATAATTCAAATCAAGTGAAGCTGATCTCGATATATAAGTAGTACTAAGTACCTACCTATTAGATATCCATACTCTTTTTCACTTTCCCCGACAAAAAAAAAGATAAACCGCCTGGTAAATAAATTTGTTATACGTATTCAGATTTCTTATGAGTACCTACATACCTATCACATTGCAAGAGGTTCTTTTTTTGTAAGAAGGTAGGTAGGTACTTAATATAATTTTGCAATTTTTTACGTAGTACGATTCATTAATCATATGAATCGTACTACGTACACGTACGCGCCGTACCTACCCCTTGTAGGTATGGCGCGATTACGGGTTACGTACGTAGGACAGCATTAACAATGGCCAAAATGTGTATTATCAATTATCATAGATACTCAGGATCTTATGCCTAAACATTTGTTTTCTCGCTAACGCCATCTAGTGACGAACTCTTAAACACTTACGATATGCTTTCGCGGCTTTGGCTAGTCCTGTGTGCTGCCATCTCTGCGAGTTGCTGGAACTAGAAACGCCTACTCAATTTGCCTACTTAAGGCCGGTCCAAAAGTTTCTATGGCGTTGGGTATCTGTTACGTTAGTAATTATATTATCTTTGCCAGAAGTAAGTGTTCGTCTGATGGACGTAAGGAAATTGCCAGCGGTAAGTGTTCGTCTGATGGAAGTAAGAAAATTACCAGAGGTAAGTGTTCGTCTGATGGACGTAAGGAAATTACCAGAGGTGAGTGTTCTACTGATGGAAGTAAGGAAATTACCAGAGGTGAGTGTTCTACTGATGGACCTAAGGAAATTGCCAGCGGTAAGTGTTCGTCTGATGGACGTAAAGCAATTACCAGAGGTAAGTGTTCGTCTGATGGAAGTAAGGAAATTACCAGAGGTGAGTGTTCTACTGATGGACCTAAGGAAATTACCAGAGGTAAGTGTTCGTCTGATGGACGTAAGAAAATTACCAGAGGTAAGTGTTCGTCTGATGGACGTAAGGAAATTACCAGAGGTAAGTGTTCGTCTGATGGACGTAAGGAAATTACCAGAGGTAAGTGTTCGTCTGATGGACGTAAGGAAATTACCAGAGGTAAGTGTTCGTCTGATGGAAGTAAGAAAATTACCAGAGATAAGTGTTCGTCTGATGGAAGTAAGAAAATTACCAGAGGTAAGTGTTCGTCTGATGGAAGTAAGAAAATTACCAGAGGTAAGTGTTCGTCTGATGGACGTAAGAAAATTACCAGCGGTAAGTGTTCGTCTGATGGAAGCAAGAAAATTACCAGAGGTGAGTGTTCGTCTGATGGAGGAGGCCCGCCGCAGTGTACTGGCGTCGCCGACAGCCGCTGACCACGCTCCGACGCCGCACGCACCTCGGGCCCACGAAGAGAGACGACCGATCTCTTCACTAAAAAAAATAATAATATAAAGTAATACGGTAATTCAATCAATTATTATTCATATCTTAAGTAACATAAACCGAAAAAAACGACGGGTTGCACTCTGGGAGTGCCGGCAGAAGTGAAAACTTGAATATTAACGTTGTGCATTTTTGATATTTTGGAATGGTTAGGGAATAATTTTGCACGAATTGCTTTAATTATCAGTATAAAATATTTCAAATTTTTTCTGAACCACAGTCTGTCACAAATGTCACAAGCATGACCAAATTCATTTTCAACAAAATCATTTTCAAATACACAGCAGTATGGCCACTACACAGACGGTCGAGCCATCAGCTGTCAACATCCATGGATGCGCGTAGCACGCTGTAACAGAAACACACACGAACATTCGCGCAAGCGCCCTGCGCCGTCTTACGAATTTTTGATCAGGTCACGTGTCCTGACGCGAGTTTAACATTTTTTACCCATTCCAAAAAAAGTGCACAACGCCGCTAAAGAAGTTTTCACTTCAAAAAAAAGTTTAAAAATGAAGCTATTTTGGGCAAGCTGCGAGAAATAGAAACTAATAACTGCCAATATATCGCGCAGAATAGATAATGACGCTCTCTCGTCTTGAAGGACCACCACTTTGTATGCTGACATGAAGAGACAGCAGTGAAGTCAGTTCGATTAGACCTGACGTTACTGTGTCGCCATCTGGTGTCTTATATTTTTGAAAACTCTCATTCGTTGCATAGAGAAAATAGAGGCAACATAGCCAAATGCCTGCTGATGTACTCGACCACGACAGCATAGCGTATTATCACTGCTGAATTTCCCTTTTTGGATCACCATCAATTGTTATTGATTTGGTTTTACAAAGATGGTGATACAAAATGGCGATTTGACTTTGACAACGACAAAGGCAACGAGTGCCGTTTTGCTAAAGACTAAAGTCGACTGGTACCTAAGTCACAGAATTAATAATAGTATTACATACAGAACGGAAACTCGCACCATCCCCCGCAATCTGGTGTCCCCGCAACCCTTCCCCCGTTATTGTGAGGTGTAAGTGGCAGTAAAACAGGGTTATTGGTAGTCGAACGTTGACATTACGCGATTCACTTAGGATTATTGAATTATAATGGTGAGAAACTGCGCACATTATCATTGTTTATCCACGGAAAACAATAAAGAACGAAAATTTTATAAATTTCCGAGTGATAAAAACAGATAAGCTAAGCAACAAATTCTGTGGTGGCGACCCTGATTGTTTAACTCACACATTTGACGTGTGCACGGACGGATTGTTTCGTTTGTAGTAGTACTAGGTATATTTGCTGATCCGTTTGTATGAAGTGCCATACCTGTGCCTAAGTATACTTACTTTTGACTTTCCTGCAACAGCGTGAGGGCTTTTTTGGTAACTGGACTTTCTCTACTCGCCTTCACCCAACCGGTAACATCGTAGAGAACTGGATTTGTACCCTAGAACAATAAAGAGAATTATGTAAGTAGACTACAGTGGGACTGGGCGACTTAAGTTTGCCAAATGGTCCAGGAGGTCTAGTGCAACTTGCAGTTTAAGTACAAAAATAGGTCGCCGCGCAAACGCGGCGTTTTCACAAATATAAGGTTGAAATTGTTGAAAAATTTAACGCTAAGGATAAAGGGATACCATCGCTTCGCAGTAGGTACACGCTAATAAGAAAAAACGCATAAGCGCGGCGTGCAAATAAATAAAGACTTTAGTACGCTGTATCTGGGTTCAATTTCGCAAATTTTCTATCTTAGAGTGAATCTTCTATACTTCTATTTTGGCTCGTTCACAGCACGCTAGGTCTAGAAATAATAAAAATAAGAAATATAATATAAAACGCCTTATAAAAAGTTGTTCAGCATGATAAGCATTTTCCAGAGACAAAGTCCACGCGAACGAAGTTGCTGGTTCAGCTAGTCCAATTTAAAGTATTTTGTACCTGTAAATGTTGCAGCACGAACTGCCGTGCGTGTGGCGCTTTCTTGATGAGGTACTGAGTCTGATTGGGAGGGCCATAATGAGACATCACTCGCTCTAGGAAAGTGTCGTCTGATGACCCGGGGTACATGGCCTCTTCGTCGAGTAACCTGAAAAGTTCATGTATAAAGTTAGGAGTTATAAAATAACCAGCCAAGTGCGAATCGGATTCGCGCATTAAGGGTTCCGTACCATTATCTATAAAAATCGCATTTGTTGTATGGGAGCCCTACTTAAATATTTATTTTAATTTGTTTTTAGTATTTGTTGTTATAGCGGCAACAGAAATACATAAATTGTGAAAATTTCAACAGTCTAGCTATCACGGTTCTTGAGATGCAGCCTGGTGACAGACAGATGGACAGACGGACAGACAGCGAAGTCTTGGTAAGGGTCCCGTTTTTACCCTTTGGGTACGGAACCCTAAAAACACATCACGCAGTTAGAGATAAGTGACGAATTTGATACATTTGTGTTCTAGATTTAAAGTATCGAATCTCGGGATTACGAAATCAAACAGCGGAGGGATCAAAAAATAATGCACTTGTTTTATTACTAGTCCATTACATTAGTGAGACTGACTCTTCGGCATTTATACAATATGCGACTGTTGTCGTCAAGAAAGGAATAACAACTGCCAGAGCTTGAGCTTGTATTTATAAAATGTTCACCTAGTACGAAACCATACCATACGATAATTTTATGAGAATTATCTTTAAATGAAAATTATCGTATAGTCACTGCCGGTTTAAACTAGCCGTGACGGTTTAATCATTACAGTTTTCAATTATTGTAATGAATTTGATGGGACTAGACTAAATTAAACATAAATTAAAAATATTAAAGGTAAATTTCCACAACGCCTGTGTGTGTATGGGTTACGAAGAAATACTCACCACAGGAGGCCGCGTCGATCGCATTCTCTCAAATCGGCCTGTGAACTTCGAACTATACTGTTCTGCGGTGACTTGTCCAACAGTTCCACCATTGGGCCCGGGTTCACGGTTTCTGATAGCCAATCTGGGAAGAAAAATAATTGTTTTTACGTGGAAAACAACAGCAATCCATATTAAAACATAAATATCATTTGCGGGTACATATACCTATTTATTGGTCTTAGAAGTTAATCAAGAAAATAAAATAGCCACAAGGATAGGCGAAAATATGAAGGTAAATCGAAAATATGAAGAAAAATCGAAAGTGGACAGTATTAGATTGTAGTAGCACCTAATGTAGTATGTTTAAAAATGGTGTCCGATTTCATAAGCTGTCTAAATGGCTTGTACAAGGTACAAGTATAACGTGCCTTCTTAAGCAAAGACAAGCTCAAGTAATTCTACACTCCTTGTTGTTTGTGGCACCCATCCAAATGCGAACCTCGCGCCGTGTTGCTTAACTTGCAAAAGCGCTTAACATACGTAATGAGTAAAGTAAGAAATTGCTATATACCTTCTTCAGCACCATCGTCCAACGTAATGCCTTCTTGGGCGTATCTTTCCCGAGGTGCTACCAACATGGCTTCATGGAAGACTGCTTGCAAGCGTTCCTATAAGCAAAAAACTTTTTTTTTTAAACATAATAACTGTAAATGTCCAGGCCCAGGCAAATTATGGTGTTTTTTGTGTTGGGAGTACTATCTAGATAGTAACTACAATACTAGGTATATCCGTAAGAAGGTTCACACTCGACAGTCAACACAAAATAAATAAATTGGAAGCCGAAGTTCTAAGGAGGTTCTACCAGAACCGACGCCGGCTTCTCTTAAAGTAATATTATAAAGTTATATGTATATTTTTTTTATTTTTCTTTTATTTATTAATAATTGACAGATTAACAAACTGGCATACGCCTAGAGCCCAAACGACTGAAGATAGAGACACTTTTTAAAATGGAAGATTTCGTGGTGTTAACCGGGGTAGGACCGCGGGTAAAGTTTCTAGTCACATATTGTTGTAGACTGTTTTAGACCCCCACTCTGAGCCCATGGCTGCCCCACCCTGAGCCCATGGCTGCCCCACCCTGAGCCAATGGCTGCCCCACCCTGAGCCCATGGCTGCTCCACCCTGAGCCAATGGCTGCCCCACCCTAAGCCAATGGCTGCCCCACCCTGAGCCCATGGTTGCCCCACCCTGAGCCCATGGCTGCCCCACCCTGAGCCAATGGTTGGCTACAGAGGTCGTCAAATAACATCAAATCATCAAACATCAATCAATAATCTTACTTGGAGGTAGTTGGAGAGTAGTTTAGACAGAGGCGCGCCGCTTTGCTGGCCGGCGCACATCGGGTTGTCCGCTCCGGGGGAGTCCAACACGAGGAGAGAGGATGAGGTCCTACACGCAGTTGTCAGGCTTCTGTGAGAACGTAATAAAAAATGTAATGTAAACGAAACCAGCTTAAAAATCCCTACAAGCACAAATATTACATACAAGTAATCAGAAAATTTGTGTACAGTTCGGAGGCAACAGCATTACGCGCTTTCCAAAGAACAGGCAATAAGAAAGTTTCCTGGGTCAAAAATAAACTATTTGGTACTGCTAATATAATAATACGTCACAAAATAATGTCCCTTGTCATTGATCATATCCAATTTTTAAGTGATTTTAGATTCATTATTGCGGAAAAACGATATTAAGAGTGCTATTTGACTCAAAGAAACTATGACGTCATTAGTCCTTATTCCCATAGAAAATGTATGTTTTGACTGTTTTTTTAAAGTATCTGATTTGAGTTGTTGGAAACTGTCTTATTAGTGCGCAAGTTATATAAACTGTAGTTACCTGTTAACTAGGGCTGCAACGATGTTGAACGTTTCATTGTACAGTCCGGCGACAAAGGCATCCAGTGCTTCCGTTCCAGACAGCTCTCTTTCGTTTGATGGTGATGGCGTCCTGAAAACAATTGAAGTTGACTATATAAGTTGAATATGTCTTCCATTTTAACTAAGCGACATGCGCGATCTGTTGGGGAGGGAATGCAACCTCCATGAACTGGCCGTGAGACCACAGAGTATTACATACAGAACGGAATCTCCTTGGGTCCCGCGCAATATGCGTCCATCCTCCCTGCACCTTTCCCCGGTTCTCCAGTACTGGCAAATTGTTACCAGAGCCCGTGTTTATTGAAGTATTAACTTTGAACTCTAATTTAACAGCGTACCTTAGAGTGGAGTTTGTCTGCGGAGAGTTAGGTACAGCGCCTGAGAATATAGCTCTAGCGAGCTCATCTGGCCCTACGCCCAACAGACGTGCGGCCCGCTGTCCGCACCCAGTGCTGGCGAATTGGTATTTCAGACCAGAGCCTGTGTTTGCTGAAATAAGAAATTAAATCTTGTTACTACGTTTACCAACGAGCAATGAGACGCAGCATTTACGAAATACTGGATCTGGGCGGGTCACACATGTGTAAAAAAAGGAAAGATCAAATGTACATACATACTTATTATCACGCCTGTTTCCCACAGGGGTAGGCAGAGACAAATATTTCATGTTCAAATATTTCTTTAAGATTTACTCCGAACGTTAAAATTACTAGACGGTGTTTGTAAACCGAAACAAACTAACAAACTAGTAAATAACAGGAAAAACCATGGGCGTATGTTTCCAAACACACCCAACACTACCAACACAATTGCAAGCAAAATATAACCATAATATGTCACGGTGAAAGGATTACCCAAGCATGCCCAACACTCGCAACACAATTGCAAGCAAAACAGAACCATATGTCACGGCAGAAAGGGTTTCTTTACCTTTGACAGCGCCAGCCCATCCCAAGTGACAGACAGCAGCGGCGATCTTCCAAATCGCCAGTTGTTCCTGCTCAGTCACCCCCAGCTGCTGCAGCGCTTCTTTCAGCGCCGAGAATTCTGTAGGTGCGTCGGCTTTCTCGCTGAAATTGATGAATGGGTTGGGCGCGTTCACTGGCGCTTGGTCGAAGAGCAGCTCTCGACGGAGACGACCATCGCAGCCGTGGAAGATTCTGGAATAGAAATGACATCAGTTTTAGCAATCCATAAACTGACTGCGTCTTAGAGTAATGTTAACTATTATAAATGCTTCAACGTGGTTTACTAACGTAGTGTAATCGGCAAAGACTAGTTTCGATCGGTTTAGACGAACATCACCAGGGCGAGTGTTAGAGGCGGAGATTCAACGGATTCGCTGACTTCAAAGCACGCACTAGTAAACGTTATAGTGAATCTATCTGACGTTAGTTTTAATATTATTACTACTGCTACTATTTTTGAACATATTAGTAATGAGCCATCATCATGCCATACTGATCCTATTTTATGTTCTTATGTACGAAATGCGTCATATAGTAATAAAGTAAAAACACTACATTGAACTTTAGACGAAAGTTAAGAAACATCATTTCCAAAGATGAGTTGGGAACGGCCACGCTACTAACCTCCTTGTGTTTGCCTAAATATTTTTCTTTGCTTTTTTTTAGGTTTTTGTTTGATTTACGATTGCTTGCCATGGAAGAATAAGGAAAAAAATATGAACTGTTTTTAAGGATATCTCAGTTTTCGGCACTAAAACCCAAGCCTTCCATCGTCTACAATATGTATGTCAATAATCATCCAAGGATGCCAAAGGCATCGTAAAGTGTAAAAGAAAAAGCCATACCAACTAAACTCAGCTTTTGTGACGTAATGCAATGAAATATTATACTCACATGTGCAAAGCTTTTAGTTGCGTCTGCCCAGGCCTGAGGTCTGGCAACAGCGTCTGCACCGAGGCGGATACGAGAGCGCCACCGCCGTCGAAGTCCAGTGATGTCAGCGATACGAAGCGGGAGGCGTGTGGGTTCGAACTGGTCCTGGAATAGAACATAGAATTTAGGGAATTTTTCACACACCGGAAGTTGAACAAAGAATTTAGGCCGATTCACACACTGCAAGTTTTCTAAAGCATACAAATAAAATGAACAATAGATGACTTGCATGGTGTAAAAAATATTGCTTAGGTTGCAGTGTGTAAATGCCTTTACTTACAAAGTTAATAATAGATATTTCTTATCAATATACATATAATAAAACAGTAGGAACCGCGTGTCTGTACATTTGATAAAAATCACAAAAAATGGATGTAGGCGATAAGAAAAGAGTAACAGAACACAAAAAAGATTTTTTGGATTTTTTTGTCTGTCTGTCTGTCTGTATGTACTCGCTAATCTTTAAAATTACTGAACAGATTTTTACGCGGTTTTCACTAAAAGATTAAGCTCATCCCTGAGCAACATATAGACTTTGTTTCATGGAAATCTGTTGTCAGATAAAAAAGTTATCATCATTTAAAGTTTAAAGATAATTTTTCTATGGGCGATTGTTTGTCTGTTAGTACAAGCCAATCTTAGGAAATACTGGACGGATTCGAATGAAACTTTTTTTGTTATGTAGCTGTTAAGCCTGAGCAACATTTAGGCTATAATTGATTTTGGAAAATGGAACACCTGATGCAGAGCCTTAATGGTCCAGTTAAACTATAAGAAATATATAAATGACGCCTTAGCAAAAGTAGTTTAGCCTGATGAACATTTTTTGTTGAGATATAAAAATCGAAGGTCTAGAACACCTGATGCAAAAACTTAATGGTCCAGCTTAACTTTAAGAAATATAAAAATGACGCCTTAGCAAAAGTAGTTCAGCCTGATGAACATTTTTTGTCGAGATATAAAAATCGAAGATCTGGAACACCTGATGCAAAAACTTAATGGTTCAGCTTAACTACAAGAAATATAAAAATGCCGCCTTAGCAAAAGTTGTTTAGTCTGCTCAGCATTTTTTATTGAATTATAAAAATCGAAGACCTGGATCACCTGATGCAGAACCATAATGGTCCAGCTAAACTATAAGAAAAATAAAATGGCGCCTTAGCCAAAGTCGTTCAGCTTGATGAGCATTTTTTGTTGAGGTATAAAAATCGAAGTCTGGAACACTTGATCCAGAAACATAATGGTATCTACGTATAATAAAACAGTAAAAAAAGGTATCTGTACATTGAATATATTTTTAAAAAAATTGGGGCGATGGAGACTGTAATATAGTAAAAAATTAAATAAAAAATCGGTCTGTTTGTACACGCTAATCTCCGAAAATATTGGACGGATTTGAATGAAACTTTTTTATCAACATATAGGCTATAATTGATTTTGGAAAATGGAACACATGATACAGAACCATAATGGTCCAGCTAAACTATAATAAGAAATATAAAAAGGACGCCTTAGCAAAAGTTATTCAGCCTGATGAACTTTTATTGTTGAGGTATAAAACTCGAAGATCTGGAACACCTGATGCAAAAATATAATGGTCCAGTTAAACTGTTAGAAATATACATTAATGACGCATTAGCAAAAGTTTTTCAGCCTGATGACCATATTTATATGCCGGTGTCTTGAAGCCCACGCGGGCATCAGCTAGTTAATACTAACAAGCCAATACCAACTTTGAAATTGTCTACCCTTATCGTTTCTTTTTCTTTTACACGAATGTCTAAAGAACCTACTAATGTATATGTAGGTAACAATAAGCGGGTATCAGCTTCCTCTCTGGCAATAGCATAAACTGCGTCAAGCGAAACCACACGATGTGTTCAGTGTATCTCTGTCACAAACTCTACGTGCGAAAGAGATAGCAGAATACGTCGCGTGATGCCATGTCTTAACGCTTGACGCAGTTTACGCTCTCATTATCGTCCCAGCGTGTCCTCACCTAAGTATTATTTGGGGCCTTACAGCTCCAATAATGGCCTGAATAAGATGACAAAACGCGGTCGGAAGAAAAATACTGAAAGAACCATATCTAGCACATCGTAATTTAAGTCTTATTGCCTTACCGACAAGATCCAAATGCGTGAAGAACGTCGAACGCAGCATCGAATCTCTCTGGCGTAAGTTTGGAACCTTGCGCGGGGTATGCACTGGCTAGGTACCAAACACAGTGACGCATCGCCGAAGTCTTTCCGGAACCAGACCTGCGGAGAAAAAAGAACATTTATAAAATCTTGGAAAAGGAAAACTGCTGTGCTCAATAGATAGCGTTGTTGCAAAGCGTGTCAAGATTTCGTTAAAAATAAATTTGGATTCGAAAAGACAAGTTTTTTGAGGAAAATGGCCTCAGTAGGCACATTTCATGTCTAAAATAAATGATAATAACATTTTTATTTATTTATTTAGAAGCCGTGCCACCATCAAAAACGGCCAAAAAATATGTACCTTATTCCTTTTTTTATTTAGAAGCTCTGTTATATAAGGTACCACTATTGTTGACATCGATTCGATCGATTTAGGTATGGTTTCCTTATATTAAATTTTAGAAGTGAAAACATCTTTAGGCGCCTTGGGCATGTACGAAAATCATTTTATGCGATTAGAAGAAACCATTAAACTCGCGACTTCGACATCTAGTTTTCACTTCTGTCGGCACTCCCGAAGAGCTTTTGCATTCAGAGAGTGTGATTTGATGAACTCATGAAGAAAACCAGCAATTAAAAGGGCAATTTTTCTTTAATTATATTTACAACAATGAAACATATTAACTGATATACATATTACAAAGATAATCAGCTGAAAGTACAGAAATAAACCACTACCTCTATAAACATTTAAATATCCATTTAAATGATAAAATATTCATGGACCAACCGCCATACACGGTACCTGTCGATAATGTGAAATTTCATACACTTTCCAACGGCCCGGCCGTGTCTAATCCAGGTAATCGAACCTCAATGAGACCGTGAAATTGCGCAGAACTACCCCTTACATGCCGTTAAGTAGCATTTATGAATGAATGAGAGTCAAATGTTAATTGGACTACTTGGAATGGACAAAGAATCGAGGCGTGAAATATAGTATAGACAGCAACATCACAGAATATTATAAAATGATATACGAATCATGTGACTGAAATTAGTCGGTGGAATAGTAAAAAAAAAATCCTTTTAGTTTTAGTAAAGTTTCGTTAACATGTTGTAGCCACAGAATTAATATGAGTATCAAATACAGGGAAACAGGCGTGATATTATGTATGTATGTATTACATCATCATTATTAGGTCTATTGGTCTCCACTGCAGAAGCATAACCCTCTCTGTACTACCAGAGCCATACTTGGCCAGAGCAGCCAGAGGGCTTGGCCTACACTCTCCACGCTGGCCAGACGGGATGGAGAGGTCTCATTGACGTTTATAAGATTTGTTTAGCTTGTTTTTCTTAAGTCGCCTTCTACGACATCCACGGGAGGACTTGAGAGTGGCCCTATTCTACTCTGCCGAAAACCACACGGCATTGTATGTATTACACACAGAACGGAATCTAATAAGGTTCCGTAATATGCGTCTCCGTCCCCCGCCCCCGCACCTCTCCCCCCTTCTCGCCTTGTAGTGTCTACACTACAAGGCGAGAAGGGGGGAGAGGTGCGGGCTTCTGCGGGCGCCTGGTCGCCTCTAGGCGACCAGGCGCCCGCAGAAGCCCGCTTATCACCCTCAAGGCGAGAACGGGGGAGAGATGCGAGGACGGGAGACGGGGAAATTCTCTGTTTTGTACGAAATATATTGACTCTCAAAGTATGATTACCAGTCAGCCTGTTAATTTTAATGACTGTAGCACATAACATCCCTTTTAATTACAAAGCCACAGAGTAACGGTCACGCCATGTCGTTACCTAGCCGCTGGTAAATCAAAAGTTATACTAATTTTCCGCATTCCTAGCAACCGTTATGATAAGGCCTATATTCACGACGGTAACAACCTTTGAGGAAAGATATAATAGAGGATGTACATCTTCAGAGACTAAGTTCAATATGTCGTGCTACAAGAAAATACGATAACATGCTGTTCATCTTAAAGGACCTACAAAAATACGCGAGCTGCCTCTTGTACGCTGTCGCTTGTCTGTCTGATCCTTCGGAAGGCATGCTGTTCCGAAGGATCTTATTAGGATATGTTAGGCTTCAGGTTATGTCTGTTATAGTAAAGCTTGACATTTGCATATTTTTGTCTATGACTTAAATCTCACCTTCCAAGGAAGACAATAGCCCGGTCTCGTCTGGAAGCCAGCATGCACCGGTGTGCCGACTGAGCGGCAGCGAACACGTGTGGAGGCATGTCGTCCGAGCGGCAGCCTCTAAACATGGCCGCCACCTGCAAATTAAAATAATTTCATCAAACACACCTACACACGTTACTTGATTTTCATCGAAGATTATGTATATATTACCACAAGGTCTCCGAAGCACTAGCACAGGCCAAAGATCGTAACAAGTGGAGGGATATCGTAAAAAAGTTAGGTCGGACACATCACGACGCTCAGCAGTGAGTCAGATGACTGAAGGAGAATGTTAATACTAGCTTTTACCCGCGACTTATTCCGCGTTGAAGTCGAAAATGGTTCTAATAGGATTTTTAATTACTCCTGCGAAGTTTCGAACAAAATGGTCTATCTAATCTTGTTTCTCCATACTAACTTTGGACTCCCGTTTCGCCCTCTTAGGGGATGAGTTTCGAAAAATCCTTTCTTAGTGCACTCTTAGACCTAATAAGGAACCTATGTGCGAAATTTGGAATCTCTAGACCCAGCGGTTTGGCCTGTGCATTGAAACATCAGTCAATCACTTTTGCCTTTTATACATATAGATTTACACATGGTATATCTCATCAATTCTCAAGGGATTAGGCAATGGTTGCGCGTTCTCAATAGGCGTGACTTGTTACCCTAAGTTCTCATGTCCGGTCATTTTTAACTAGCAGCACTTGCTTCCTGTAAAGGAAAACATCGAAAGGAAATACCTGCATAATAGTGACTACGTTGACTAGTATGTAAAATGCAGAAGGCAATTGCAAACCACTGCATTATTAATTTATTAAATAAAGAAGTTAAGAGCACCGCACGCTCTCTATCTCCTCTATTGTTGATGTTGATACAATTATGTTCTCAGTATAAATAGGAGCGGCCTAAGTACTAGCAAAGCATGACTGGTGTGGGCGTGACGTAGACCAGCTGCGTACTTAAGGACGTTAAGAGGACTAAACTCTCATTCTATCTCTCTCTTCTATTGTTGGTACATTTATCTTCTCAATAAAAATGGGTGCGGACTTCTTACGTAAACCGAGCACTACTCGTAAAAGAGCGTGATAAGAAAGGGCGTGGTAGACTGGCTGCATATAGCGAGAACGTTGAGAGCACTGCACTCTCTGTCTATAAACTTACCTTCTCAGTATAAATAGGAGCGGACTTCTTCGGCGGCCCGAGTACCAGCAAAGCATGACCAGCCCGGGTGTAAGGTAGACCGACTGCGTACCGGAGGACATTGAGAGGACTGAGTTCTGATGCTATCTCTCTCTTCTATTATTGATACACTTACCTTCTCAGTATAAATAGGAGCGGACTTCTTCGGCGGCCCGAGGACCAGTAAAGCATGACCAGCCCGGGCGTGAGGTAGACCGGCTGCGTAGCGCGACCTTAAAACGTTGAGAGCACCGCACTCGTTCAGGCAACGGAGGGACGCTATATCTTCACATCGTTCCAGCTTTGGTGGGTTGGCCTGCAAAGAAAATACAAATACGTATGTGAAACTTTATAACTCTTCCTTGATATCTCAAAGCGTGTCGTGTTGTAGGTTGCTATTACTAAGATTACGACTCTTGTCTCTGTCTGCTTTAAAAGGATAAGAACCCGGTATGTTCTAAAATATAGCCGTGTGGCTTTCAGTCTAAAACAGAGCCACTCCATCTACTAAAACTATAGCCTAATAATTTTAACTGTTTTGTCTTTTTCTTCTCCACTTTGCAAGGTCTTCAGCATCCTTGGGTGACCACTGACAAGCATATTATATTTGAAGTAGAAAAGCGAGGATGCACACAAGAATGCGCTGAGATGAAGGTATGGTTTATAATACACGTCAATCCTTTTAAACAAAAATATGCTTCAAATATCATTATACAACGTGGACGGGACTTAACTGTAATCAATCGAACCACAGGCTATACTAGATCACTATAGAATAATTATAGTAAAATAACAGTCAAAAAACTAAAATCGACATTCCGATTTTTTTTTGTTTTTGTCTCTTGTTTTAACATTTTTATACGTTAGTAATCTAGTATATCCCGTGGTTTGATAAATCTGTCGCCACAGTGTGATAAATCTAAAGCAGCAATATTTACCTTCTCCAGGTCGTCTTTATCAACGGTCAGTATCTCCCCAGTCTGCACCGCCCTGACCTTCAACCGGCCAGTATCCGCGTCCCCTTCCCTGATGACGGCAATGAAGCCAAAGCCACAGTGTAATGAATCTAAAGAAGCAATATTTGCCTTCTCCAAGTCGTCTTCATCAACGGTCAGTATCTCTCCAGTCTGCACCACCCTGACCTTCATCCGATCAGTATCCGCGTCTCCTTCCCCGATGACGGCAGTAAAGCCAAAGCCACAGTGTGACAAATCTAAAGAAGCAATATTTACCTTTTCCAGGTCGTCTTCATCCACGGTCAGTATCTCTCCAGTCTGCACCACCCTGACCTTCGCCCGGCCCGCATCCGCGTCCCCTTCCCTGATGACGGCAGTGAAGCCACCTCTGTGAGCGAGCCACATCTGACCGGTTTGAAGCCATTCTTTCTCGCATGCCAACTGCTCCTCTGATTTTGCCTGGGAAAGAAGAAAATCGTTCGTTATTTACTACGTACATACAAAATATCACGCCTTTCTGAACTATTTCCTTTGTAGATACACACATGTTTTGGATTCAACCAATTTTTAATGTTTTTTCTGTGCATTTTTGCACTAGTTGTAATCTGTTTTGTGGGATAATAAAATAAAAATTTCCCACAACGTCAGGCAGACTATGGACCTCCACTTGCTACAAAAATGTCGGCTTTTTCATACTAATGTTCAGCCGCCTGGGCAATTTGTATGGGTATTTCGATATTTTTTGTTTTTGTTCTTGACTGTTATTTTAATTTTATGGTACAGTGTACATCTATTATAGCCCGTGGTTCGATTTATTACGGGTATGTCCCTTCCACGTTCTATAATATTACCTTAGTGTTTCCAGTAGTAAAAGCATAAGGACCTAAGTGATATTACACCCATTACTCCATTACCATGCTAATTTTACATAATGCTGCATTGTGCTGAGGTAATTTTAGAGACACGAGCTTAGCTCATTACGAGTTTCACCACATCAGTGTTACTTAGAGTGCGATTCCGAACACGACCGCAGATTACTAAATCGTAACAAATGTGATTTCACTTAAGAGGGTTGTGTAGCTGTAAATTTCCCTGTACTACACGTTATACTTATAATAATAATATATCATTAACTGAAAATGTGTTCCTACAAGTAGCACACTAGATATATGGACAATTTCCGTTTTAAATATTGTCATAATCACGATTAATTATATGATTTAAACAGAACATCTACGAACTTGCAACTTGCAAATTACCTTATTGCGATAGACGTACATATAATAAAACAGTAGCAACCGCGTGTCTGTACATTTGATAAAATTAACAACAAGATTTTTTAGATTTTTTTGTCTGCCTGTCTGTCTGTCTGTATGTACTCCGTAATCTTTAAAACTACTAAACAGATTTTTACGCGGTTTTCACTAAAAGATGAAGCTGATCCCTGACCAACATATAGGCTTTGTTTCGTCAAAATCTGATGTCAGATAAAAAAGTTATCATCATTTAAAGTTTAAAGATTTTTTTATGAGCGATTTTTTGTCTGTTTGCACAAGCTAATCTTCAGAAATACTGGACGGATTCGAATGAAACTTTTTTTGTTATATAGCTATTAAGCCTGAGCAACATATAAGCTATAATTGATTTGGAAAATGGAACACCTGATACAGAACCATAATGGTCCGGCTAAACTATAAGAAATATATAAATGACGCCTTAGCAAAAGTAGTTTAGCCTGATGAACATTTTTTGTTGAGATATAAAAACCGAAGATCTGGAACACCTGGTGCAAAAACTTAATGGTTCAGCTTAACTACAAGAAATATTAAAATGACGCCTTAGCAAAAGTTGTTTAGCCTGCTGAGCATTTTTTGTTGAATTATAAAATCAAAGACCTGGAACACCTAATGCAGAACCATAATGGTCCAGCTAAACAGTAAGAAATATAAAATGACGCCTTAGCCAAAGTAGTTTAGCCTGATGAGCATTTTTTGTTGAGGTATAAAAATCGAAGGTCTGGAGTCTGGAACACTTGATCAGAAACATAATATACGTATAATAAAACAGTTAAAAAATGTGTCTGTACATTGAATTTATTTAAAAAAATGGGGCGATGGAGTCTGTAATATAGTAAGAAATAAAATAAAAATTCTGTCTGTCTGTCTGTTTGTATACGCTTATCTCCGGAAATATTGGACGGATTCAAATGAAACTTTTTTATCAACATATAGGCTATAATTGATTTTGGGAAATGGAACACCTGATGCAGAACCATAATGGTCCAGCTAAACTATAAAAAATATAAAAATGACGTCTTATCAAAAGTAGTTCAGCCTGATGAACGTTTATTGTTGAGGTATAAAAATCGAAGATCTGGAACACCTGATGCAAAAACATAATGGTCCAGATAAACTACAAGAAATATAAAAATTACGCCTTAGCAAGAGTTGTTTAGTCTGATGAGCATTTTTTGTCGAGTTATAAAACTCGAAGATCTGGAACACACTATGCAGAACCATAATGGTCCTGCTAAACTATAATAAGAAATACAACAATGACGCTTTAGCAAAAGTTGTTCAGCCAGATGAGCATTTTTTGTTAAAAAAAATTAAAAGTCTGGCACACCTGATTTAGAAACATAATGGTCCAGCTAAACTGTTAGAAATATACATTAATGACGCATTAGCAAAAGTCGTTCAGCCTGATGAGTATATTTATACGCCGAAGTCATAGAGTCCACGCGAACGAAGTCGCGGGCATCAGCTAGTGAATATATAAATTGGTGCTCAAATATGAAGAAAGCATTTAGGCTTTCACTATACCTCTCGTGTGGCGATGCGTAGATTTACGCGAGAATGGTACTGTTGAATGTTTAAACTAGTATTTAATTACCTACGTAATAAAATACGACTACAAGTACAAAGTATATAAACAAATATCAAAATAACTCTAATACTCTAATCAAAATAAACGATACTAAAACTGATGAATGAATTAAGTCCGTGATACTAACAAACTTTCCCGGAGGAATAACGGAAAACGAAAAAACAATTGTTTTTACCTTTTAACAACACGTGTAACTTTGTTACAATTTATATTTACAAGCAAAGATGACTACGACACAAATTTGCCGCCAATAAGCGAAGCAATCATAGCAAACAAAATTATTCATAATCCAGCAACGAATTAATTGCAAAATTAATTGCTGTTATTTGCATTTCCCTCAGCGATACAAGCACCGACACAGACATCCGACAGCCTAACAACCATCAAAGTCATAGTAAATGTGACATGTTTCTTAGAAAACATGAAGATGAGGTTTCTGCAGGCGATATTGGTAACACAAATTATAAATTAACAGATGTTCATCTTCATCATCAGGTCTTTTTGTCTGTCACTGCAGGAGCACGACCCACTCTGTACTACCAGAGCCATAATTGGCCTGAGGACTTGGCCTACACTCTCCTCGCTGGCCAGTCAGGTTGGAGAGGTCTCATTGATGTGTATAATCTTTGTTTAGCTTGTATTTCCCAAGTCGCCTTTTACGACATCCACAGGAGGACTTCGAGTGGCCCTATTATACTCTGCGGAAACTACACGGCATATAATAGATGTTACATAAAATTAATTTCAGCGCTTAAGATACATATTTTATAACACTTAAGGTCACCCACTTGGGTCAACTTGTGGTCCAAGTGCGAGTCAAGCGCTGGGTTGCTTAACTTGCGAAAGCGCTAGTAATGCGCACTCCCGCCGGGTCAGCGAGCTTCATATTCGTAGTTATCATTCTGTTCGTCACTATAATGTAAGCTAATAATTTGGTCTATTACAGAGTTAGTGACGTCTAGTCGTGCGGGAATCTAGCTAATACGATGTATTAGTGGTGTTTAGTCGACGTTTAGCTTTTCAGAGGAACCGGCGGCCGTGTGAAACATTTTCATTTGTGAAAATCATTTAAATAGAAATTATATTTAATGAGGACGTGAATTATACAAAGACAATATACCTAGACATTTTTGCAAAATCATTTATATTGTCTTGCAAATTTTTCGCTAAAATAATTTACCTGTATCAATCTGTCCTAACCACACGTGACAATTGGGTACTTCCCGGAGTCAAAACTAAGTTATTTGGAACTGTTAAGAATATAAGGGTTGGGCTACACCTGTCAGCAGGGAATTTTCGCATGTGTGCAGCCTAACCCTAAAACGCCACAGAATAGTGTCGTTTATTATGATCATGTCCATTTTCAACGTGATTTTAAATCTATTATTGTAGAAAATCTGATAAAAAGAGCGCCTTTGCCTCCAAGATACTATGACATCATCTGCATGTATTTCATACAATCCCATAGAAAATGTTTATTTTGACGTATAAAAAAAACTATCTGACTTGAGATGTTGGAAAATAGCGGATTGCCGAATGAATGAACCAATCACAAAAGCGATGCAGAGATTTAAATCATTAAAATTGATCCATTCAGACCGAATACTCAATCGAAACACACCCTTTCTCTGATATTCCACCTATCGGTCAGCAAATCTATAACACATACAAAACATATAAATGTGATTGAATGCTCCATCGCATTGATATAGGAGAATCGTGCTGCGTTTTCATCTCTTTACGAACATCTGATTTATATGAACAAAGATCTATGCAAATACAGTCTTTGTGACTAACTCCAATAAATCAGCGTTAGCGCAGCGAATAAATAAATCATGCATACGACAGTCGCGAATTTCAAGCCTACGCGCATGTCGCATGCTTGACGCATTCAGGGCTGTCGCTTGTCAGATTACAGTCAACGTTTGTCTGAAATATTACGCTTGAGATAGCTTAAAGCTAAGCACTTAATACGCAACCGACTAGGTAGTTTGTAAGTTGAATCTCTATTTTACTAAACCTCATTTTAAGAACGGGTACTTATAGAAAATTTAACAATTTTTGACGCGAATACTTTTATAAAACTTTATACTTACATAAAAAGTTTAACTTGTAAACTAGAAATATGTGCAAAAAAAATCGGTATTCCTTCTTTCTTCCTACTTTTTGTTGATTTTACTATTTAAAAAGTAAATAAAGAATCATATCAGTTAACCCGGTCTTTAGCTAAATGCTTGACTATACATGAAAAATACTCCACCGACAAGAACAATTCTTAAATACATTAATGATGGTGATGATCAATAAGCCATTTTGTCAATACTCATAAATCTGTGTGCATATAAAATTAAATCTGTGTGTAACTAAGTTCATAGTTGCATTACTCTTGTAAACTGGATACGAAGCATAAATATCCCAATCTCCTGTCAGTTGAACGGAAGAGAATCGTGCCGAACAGTGCGATATGAATAGGCTTACTTCACTCGATGTGACATAAATGTATGGCGCTCTCACGATTGTACCTTTAGCCTAGGTCTTACGATTATATCTATAGGATATTTCCCTTCGACATGTATTACTTCCATAACAGTAGCAATGCCATAATAAAGTAATGACCAGTAAGAGATTATCACTTTATCTTAATATATCTTAGCTTGACTAGATGAAGGTTTATCAGTTCGCCATTGAAAATTTGTTCTTTCGAACTTTTGTCATCTTTATCTTTTTGTTTTGGTGCAACAGAATCATTACAAACAAACAAATAATGATACGACATTTAAATGAAATTAAGGGGACATATTATTACTTTAATATTTTTTATTGTACTTGCTGACCCAGTGAACTTAGTTCCGCCCGTTCCCCTTTTACCGTTTCCGCTCCCGTTCCTCTTCCACCTTTTTCATTCACGCTCCCGTTTCCTGTTTATTTGCTATTATATTTTAAAAAATACGTTTTTATTGTATAGTTATTTTAAAAAATTATTTCTAGCTAGGCAATAAAAAGAACCGCTCAAAATTATGTTATGTTCTCTTGTATTGTACAGCAAGCTAATTTGGTGACAACCCGATAGGTGCAGCGCATCAGCCAGGACATCCAGGAACCCATTGAAATATACACACGTTTCACCTAAATTGATCCAGCCGTTTGGGAGGAGTTAGTTGGCAAACACAAGTACAAAAGAATTATACATGTTAGGATTAACAAACATAAAGATTAAATCTATTCTGACAAACCAGACTGTAAAATCAAGTTTTCAAAACGTTTCATTGAATACCATTTTTGACAATTCTCTTGTAGTTTATGCGCTTTAACCAGATGGTAAAACAGTCTTGGTCGTAGCAAAGAAGTTTATAAGTCCGACAGCCCTAATAATGCGCCCACAAACACGTGAAGTAGGAAGTGATCAACGCATGATCTTTGAGTCCCACGTTCCAACAATTATTTAGTTCCCGTAAATTGAATAATTGGTTAATTACTTTACACATTTATTAAGAAATGTTGCAACAACATTTCAAGATCCAATCACATTACATAATCAGATACCCGATGGAAGTCTTACACTAGCGCTGACTATACAACACAGCCGCTCTTATAAGTTTATCAGACTTCTTCAGTTACCTATTTTATTTATTTTATACTTATTAAGGAAACATTATTAAGTGGCCTATGTCCATCAGCGGATGTTATGCGGCTGAATTGATGATGATGATGAAGTAAACATTGTTTCTATTTTTTATATGATAAAATATTTAACTTTATTTTATTTTTAACTTGTTGGACACTCAGCCCACGACACAGGCACGAATTTACATTTCTGGGCTTTGTTTTATTCAATTTGTTAAAGTTATATTCGAGTTTAAGCTTTTATATTTGCTACTATCAATAATGATAACAATTAAATGTAAATACTATAAATCAGATCATAATAACGGTAATCACCCGCCTGTTACTATAATAAAGCCTAACAAAGCATATCAGATAAGGCAAATCAATAATTACGAGGTTTTATCTCATTATCCTATATTAAAATGCAGGACAAATTGCAATTATGCAGTCGCAATAAATTTATCAAAGCGATACCATGATCACTGCTGCGATATGGACCGAGAAATTGGATTGAATCGGTTATATAAATTCCTTTTTAATTAAGTGCTGATAGTTATACAATACAATATCCTTTATTGAACAAAAATATATATATTACCGGACTAATTTAAGGCACATAAGGCGGCCCTAAACTCTTATTTATTTGAAGAGCATGCTCTCTGAGTGTTCAATCAAAGGTTCTGAACATCTTTTCCCAAAAAAATATACATCGATATTTAATCTTTTTAAATTTTTATGATAAAAATGTTTGAGTTAAGGGAATGTGGTTCAGAATGATGGACCGAACTGCCCCTTAAATATTTGAACTGAATACCTTGCATAGGTTTGGTCGATGGCAGCTATCTCACAAGTCACAGTACCTAGAACTGTGCTGATATTACCTAGTTGTTTTTGCTATAACTATAACTCAGTGAATTCTGAAGGTGAAGCAACTGAAGAACTCAAATTGGTCACTTAACTGCGTGCGTGGACCATCGACGCCAGTGCTACAAGCAGCACCTAACAATCACATAGGAGAAAGACTTAAAGTCATGCCGCAGTATTTAAGAGTAGATCATGTCTTTTGCCAAGCTTGTTGGTATTAGTGCCAAGAGGCTGAGGAATGAGAACCCTGATGATGTGACTATGGCCGCTTTTAAAGAAGCTTAATCTTGAAGTAATCCATGCAAAATCTTTAATGACGGACTAAAAGCACTAAAAGTCTCATAAGTCCGATCGTCGGACTAAATCATCGAACTACTGATACTAGAGGGTTCCTTTAGATAAGAATCACCATCATCATCATGAGGTCCCTTTGTCACCACTGCAGGAGCACGACCCTCTCTGCTCTACTAGAGCCATACTTGGCCAGAGCAGACAGAGGATTCGGCCTACACTCTCCACGCTGGCCAGACGGGTTGGCGAGGTCTCACTGATGTTTATTAGCTTTGTTTAGCTTGTATTTCCTAAGTCGCCTTCTACGACATCCACTGGAAGACCTGGTGTGGCCCTATTCTATATACTATGCCGAAATCCACACGGCAATTACCGGGTGCTCTATATTTACGCCAACTTTTTCGAAATTAATATTGAATAGGGCACTAAACATACAAAACCGAGGCACTGTTTACTCAAACATAAACGTACAAAGTAATGTTTTCACAAAATACGAGTAGCCAGTAAGTACCAGGAAAGCATAAGCAGGGGCAGTGTCGCCGTAAGTTAGTATCGAAATACATTGTATTGCGTTGTAAGGACTTGTTTTAATACCAATTATTCACAAGACTTTGATTTCCGCCAGAGTAGAACAGGGCCACTCCAAGTCCTCCTGTGGATGTCGTAGAAGGTGACTAAGGAAATTAGAGCTATACAAAGTTTATAAACATCAATGAGACCTCTCCAACCCGTCTGGCCAGCGAGAAGAGTAGGCCAAGTGCTCTGGCTGCTCTAGCCAAGTATGGCTCTGGTAGTACAGAGAGGGCCGTGCTCCTGCAGTGGAGACAAAAAGACATGATGATGATGATACATAAGACCTTACTTATCTCATTTTTTTACACGAAAAACACTAGGTTGCTTGTTTTTAATATTGAAGACATTCTTCATATTTCTAAGTCGTAAATTTTGTTTTTGAAGGTCTCGTCACAAGTTGAAGTTGCTTACATTTGATGTAACACGCTAGAAAAAACTCACCTTTGAATCGGTAATAAATTCTTGTTTACGAAATCATTAATTTGCATTTTTTTAAAGTGGATGAACAGTGTGGAGTCTAGCTTATGTCTGGACACTGAACAGGCCTGTACAAAAGTGATAATAATCTATAAAATATTGTTACGATGCTGACTCGATTCAGGACACTTTGTGCGAGTGACTAATATGACGGTGGAAATTGACGGTCCTTTTATGGCCATTGTGTGTAAATTCGCAAAAAGTGTAGCTTTTCAGTTTCATAAAGTTGCCCTTATCCGATCTGATACGAGGAAACAAAAACAAACAGAGACTAAATCAAGATATTGGATTCTGTTTTTGTCGGTGCCTTAAATGACAACGCAAACAAAATATCTTTGAACATCTAGACAAAAAGGACGACGCAAATTTCGGAATATTTTCTTTGCTTCGGTATATAAATTGTATTTTATATCAACCCATTATAAAGCTAAATATCACTCTTGATTTTTTTTTTATTATGACGACAATTACTTTTATTATCTTAAAAGAATGCGGCTAAATTGTTAATTGTAATGTCATTTCATACTCATTTGGCGAGGTCATAACATAACCCATCCTCGACTCTATAAAACCTTAGGTAAAATTTAAAACTTTTTTACAGTGTAAAACTTGGCTTAATTCATTTAATATTGGTTTGCTACTGACACGAAACAAGAAGGACCACCTTAGAATTAAAGACAACGCGTGGTTCCCAACAATATTTCAGCAAGCCGCTACTCTCCTTATAGTTGCGTGTCGCGCGGCTCCGTATCTGAGTGGGTATAAATCGAGTCGAAAACAAGTGGTACGTTCTCTTAAATGCTGTTGGCTTGTTCCTCAATATGTTATTAAGCAATCTTGCGTGTCGTCTCGGTTTCGATGAGGCGAAGAGTTGCTTAGCAAAGTGCGCAAGAAGCGCTGATATAATTTCTCTGGTAACTACAACCTATACATAAAAAGGACTTTGTATCAGTTTTCCGATAAATAACTCCTACTTAATCTTGCCGTGTTTTATCCGGCGGAGTAGAAGAGAACCACTCCAAGTCCTCCCGTAGATGCCACGACTTAGGAAATACAAGCTAAACAAAGCTTATAAACATCAATGAGACCTCTCCAACCCATCTAGCCAGCGAGAAGAGTGTAGACCAAGTCATTTGGCTGCTCTAACCAAGTATGGCCCTGGTAGTACAAAGAGGGTCATGCTCCTGTACTGGAAACAAAAAGACCTGATGATGATAACCTAATATTGAAAGGTTGTGATTCGATGAGATGCTCAGCATTTTCTTGCAACAAGATTTTTTTATATTATTGGACGATTGACAACGCATGTAATGACGCATGTTACGTGGGTCTAATTAGCGGTACCAATGAGAACAGCACTATAGGACAGACTAAGATCGTCGACTCTGTGAACATTGCGACAATTAACTGTACCGTTCAGCCGCCAAAGGCCTTTAACAAGTAAAGGTTGACCTGTTGTGAGAGTTAGTTTTTGTCCAGGTCAAGCCATATCGGTAGACGCACAGAACTTCTATCTAAACACAGATCAAAAGGGTTCGCTTAACAAGATCTTTTAGAATAGTATGCCAACCCTTTATGTTTGTATGTAAGTCATCAACTACTTTTGTAGAATTCGCCATATATTAAGGAAAATTTCAGGTACAAAGCTTACATATAAACATATACACATACTTAAAAAAAAACAGTGTCGATCACGTCTTGTGGTCATAATTTCAAGATTTAAATAATTAGTAAGAACTTTAGGGCCCGTCTTGTCAATTTTCCTTTTGTCAATACTCTACTTTCTTTTAATATTAACAAAAAAAAAACTGTGCTAAATATTGACCACCTATAGATTGGGAACGCCTCACTCAACCAAAACATTTACACAAACTGCATCTAAAAATCCCTAAAACAGATTTCCCTGTTTTAATGCCCTTATTCAGCCTAATTTCCCAACATTATTAGCCGGTACAATGCAAGCCGGGTTAAATTTAGCCTCCGGAACTGCGGGGCCGAGTTACAAAATGATGCATGCTTGCTTGTACTGCCGCCCACGCGGTGATACGCTGTAGGGCTGCCGCCACAGAGTCTAGTACAAGTAGACAGCGCAATTAATATTGGAGGTCCCTGCTAGCGGCAGATCGTCATCACTTGGCAAGTTATATATTTCTAGATCTGACATATACTAAATAGTTTGCATTGAAAAGTTTTTTTTTCGCATAATTGAATAGAATGGCCTTTTCGGCAACAAAACTCCCAAAAAGTTTACAGATATGGATTACACAAATTGAAAACGATACGTCTAATTATTCGTCAACGACACGTTGGTTAGGCATTGCGAACATGGGATTATACCTATAGGAACAGGAAGCCTTCCTTTTCCAGCATCTTTTCGCAAAATTGTTGACGAACTTTTATTTCAACCTCCAAAGCAGCTAATAATATACAACTTATAGGAATTTATTAGTCGTACTAAAACATTTTAACATAAAAACCTATTAAAGTCTATTTGTATATAACTCTGTGGTAACATACAAACGGGAAAATTACGTCGAAATGACCACAACTTACAATAATTATGTCTTTATCTTTACGTGAAATTACAAAATAGCAGAAGTTGCTCTAAATAAGCTTAAAATAAATGACCATTTGGTTAAACGCATGTGAAGATGACAAAAATAATGTGAATTAAGGAAGCCGTTACTTAACATACTATTGCTAAATCATATTGTAAGGTAAATAAACTTTACTATAATAAAATATACTTTAAGAAAACTTGTTCATATCTGGCATTTAGCACCTCTTAAAATAAAAGCTTTTATCAAGGAGACGTGTCGTTTGAATTGTACATTTATTTAGAACCTTTCAAATTAATTTTCAGATAAAAAGACATAGTTTTTAATACTCATTCAAAACGAAAAGCGTTGGACTAGAGCCATTTTCTGAATTCACAATTTATATACAACAGTATTTTTTAGAGTATGGTCAAAGCAAATAACTGGTAAAACTTTACGAGACTTGCGAAGTGGTTATTAACGATGTTCATTTTATTATTTCAAAGAATAAAGGCATTTATTATATTTTACTAAGTAGTTGTGTTGCAAGTATTGAGAAGTCAAGCATTTGGCAGAAGGTCTGGAGAAATGGAAGATACTCCACCGACAAGAACATAGTTCTTAAGTTTATTGATTGAGTAGCAGTATAAAAACCATGAAAATTATTCCCGCTTCCACCTGCAAAGCAGATGTTAGCAACCATGTCACATCCCTACCCATGCCAACCCTACTTTAACGGCTCTGTTTTACTACAGGTGTCTTTAGTCCCTGCGACCTACTAAGGCGCTGTTTGCCCAAAGATAATTTAAATATAGGGCCTTATAAAAGTTAACGACCCGCCGTTTTAGATTGTGAGATACGCCTACATGATGTTAATGAACCTTTGTGGATATTTCGTGATTCACGTTGATGTTAACAAAATGAGAACAAAAGCCATCGATCAAGTAACCAACATCAATATAACTTTTTTATTGTATTGTGCAATAATTTTTGTCGACTGACGAAAAAAGAGAGGTGATATAAGTTTGACGTGTCTGTTTCTGTGTTTCTTGTCTGTGGCATCGTAGGTATATGCCTAAACGTATGGGCTGTTTTTGTTTCAAAGCTAATAGAGATAGAGATGGTTCTTAGCTATATTTGATAGAAATCGGTTGGGCGGTTTAAAAGTTATATATGGGGGTAAACCCTGAAATCGTGTTTTTTTTTTTGCCTGGCAAATAAGCTTGTTCTTTCATGCCAGTCTGGGCAAAGAAAAAACGTAGAATCAGACGAATAGTAATTTCTTGTTTCGCTTGCGCCTCATTTCAAAATAGCTCATTTCGAGAAAGGTTAAAATTTTCTCACAATATTTGCTACCTAATTTAAATCTAATAAGGCATTCTAAATTATAGGTACAAGTAATTTTACTATCGGTAGCAAAGTTCTTAATAACAAATCTCAGTAATTACTTGATATTTGCATTGCAGGAAAACGTGGGAGTAATTTACAAACGTGTAGTCATATTAAGTTATTAAGATCAATTTCAATTTGATAAGGCAGGTCTAACAAAACTATTAACTATTACGAGTAGTAAGTATATACAATTATGTAATCTTACTATATATACCGATTCAATATTAATTATCCTTCGGAGTTAACCTAATGTTTCGCTTGATCTGAGAGTACCTAAACAAGCAAAGACCTAGAACTTTTTTACTGTGTAAAAAGACCACTATAGCCGAATGTGACTAATAAAACGATAACTGTCACCCTCACACGAGCAAAAGAGATAGCGATCAATGTGACAATGTGATAAGTTTTGGTACAAGACGTGGCAGGCCTTGTCGGGCCCGCACGAACAACGTCACACCAAAATGAGGTGTTTCAAATTGTAAACTGTGTTAAAGTATGCAACGTGGAATACATACTACATACCCGTAATAAATCGAACCACGGGCTATACTAGAGCCACGGCTCGGGCTCCGGCTCGGGCTATACTACGTTACGGGTATGTCCCAAGTTATCTCACCTTGGGACGATAGTATCCTGCTGCATTACTGATTGTTCATGTAGTAGGTACAAATAAAACCCAAATTTATGGTCACACACAAACATTTCAATTATGGTCACATTTTTTCATTACGTTATGTGTATCTTGTACGTTTAAATCTAGTAAACACGAGTTACCTTGAAACTTTGGGGCATTTTATTTTAGGTTAGTTAACATACGGATAGGTTTAGGTGAGTTGTAAAAATAAATAGAAGATTAGACTTTATTAAATCAGCTAGACAATCCGGCGTTTGCAAACGTTTGACGATTTTATCTCATATACATATACTTTTGGAAATAGTCGTAGAGATCAATTAAAGTTTTACCTTTAAACATAAATCAGTTAGATCAGAGGGTTGCCGAGACAAGGGGTTGTGAGGGATCGCAACTAACAATATTCAAACCTCTGATTCACATCACATAATCTTCAATGCTTCACTGGAAATCGCGATAAACAAAAGCCAAAGTAGCATTAGGTTCCGTTACTCATTACTACCATATGGGCAACTATCCCATCATTTGCGGGACCCATTAGCGGGTATTGTTGACTTGCCTTGACCTCCTGCAGTGGGTTAAGGTTTGTCGTGATGCTTCCATTTTAGTCTGACATTTTGTGTGACCAACACTTTTCTTTCTTTTATTTAGAAGCGTACATATTTTACTGCATTTCATTTAATACTACGGCACTCCTTTAAGAAATTTACCTTCTATTATAAAATAATTATTGAATACTTGCCTTCTGAAATACTTTAATAAAGACAGTTAGTTGTCTCATTTAACCTACGATTAACTTTAACTCGAACCAAAGCAAAACCATTCACAGTATTTTATCGCATATTCAGGCACCAGCAGTAGCCAATAATATGTTCGTATATTCTCGTCGACTCGTCGCTGATCTAAATTAGCTGGGGTAAATTGCTAATTCTAAACCTGGAGTTATTTGGAATTCAGTGCGTCTGATATTGTCACTGCAGCCATGATGCGCAATGCCAATAGTACAGAAAACCTAGAAGAGATTGCAGTTGCGATAAGGCCGCATTTTGAGATCTGTTTTATGTCTCTATTAGTCTGTAACACTTTGTTTTGGTGCAATAAAAATTTGAACTAACTAACTATAGTATTAATTTAAGATGTTGTTAGTTAGTTAGTAATGACACATTGGACAGCCCATTGCACTAACATCTACATATTGAAGGAATTGCGAATTAAGAAAAGGCTCTCGGCGATTGTGCAGTTACGAATCCTTAAATTCTTCGGCCATGTCACCCGCAAAGAAAATGGAGCGTTTGGTGATTCAGGGTCGAACTAAAGGCAAGCGCTCACGTGGTCGGTCTCCAACGAGGTAGTTGGATCTAGTCAAAGCTGTTACTCAGTGCCCAGCAACGGAATGCTCCAAAAAAGCCGCAGACAGAGATATGTGGAGAAAAATCGCAAGAGCAGCGGCCATGAACGAACAACCCAACCCATAATCACGACCACTCTGTCAGGAGTGTACGACTAAGAAGAACTTAATAATACTAGATACCTAGGTCGTCGGTCTCCGAAGTCTCGTTCAAACCAAAGTAAATCAACCAGCAGCAGCCAACAATAATGATCATATATTCTAAAAATTTGCCCTTCTTACTCAGTCATATACTGAGTATATGCTACAAATAAATTTATGTCGTGCAGTCATTTTTATGCAATTGAAGTTACGGTATATAACTGATCATAGAACAGATTTTTAAAAATTTGACGGTTTATGTATAGGTTGCAGACCCCGGGCTCTGAAGCGCTACCGCTGAGGATACAACCGGTAATACGCTCGGATGATGATGATATCTTACGTTATATCACAAACGCGCTGTCTCTATACTCTCCACAGTTTTGTATAACAGCAGCAGCGCTAGTAATTGCACGAAATACCACTGGGAGTGATTTGCATTGTGGCAATAACACCGAACGGCAGTTTTAAGGTATTGAGCAAATGTTTTGCACTGAGTGAAGATAATGTTTTGGTGTTGCCTCATGAATGATTTGCTATAATTCTAGAGTTTAAATAATAATAAAAGACAGGTATCCCAAATATGCTGTTAGTTTTAAAGCACTGAAAAGTAATTTCTGATAGTTGCCAACCCGCATAAAGAGTATTTATGTGTAATTTAATCTGTCAACAATAAAAACGTACGTCGATTTGATATCCATTTCAAAATACATTGCCTTATTTGCATTCTGCAATTCTTAGAGAGCTTACAAACTTTTAGCAATGAACATCAAACTGGACATTAAATCGTTGCATGCCTTAAATGTCTACAGTCAGTGAATGGTCTGGGTCGTCTAGGATAAACCTACATTGTCTTCTATCGTTCCCTAGCATATTTCTTGATATTACATCCTTGCAATTCGTAAAATATCATATAAATATATGTAAAATAGCTAATACTCAGCTAATAAATATAAATCCTGAGTCGCGACATTGCGAAACGCGCGGATTAGCTCGGCTGCCTAATTTAGTATTACTGACAATAGATATCTTATCGACCTGGCTACATATCTCACGCTCCAAACCGGATCTTTGACGACTTGACCTATTTCTTGTGCTAAAAGTAACATTTTAAGAAAAGAGTAGATGCTGCATGATTTGAAAGAAAGAGATACAAAATACTACACTTTTTCATTCATTTATTTAGACATTTCAGACAATTGTAGTCCATCATTTGTTAGTAATAAAAACATAAAAATCACTTAAACACTAAATTTTAGAAGGCACTTAAAAAGTATTAAAAACGACTTTGATCTTAGCCATAAACGTGTAGTTTCCGGCAGAGTAGAATAGGGCCACTCTAAGTCCTCCCGTGAATATCTTAGAAGGCGAGTCAGAAAATACAAGCTGAAAAAAGCTCATAAACATCAACCTCTCCAACCCGTCTGGCCAGCGAGGACAGTGTAGGCCAAATCCTCTGGCTGCTTTGGGGAAATATGGCTTTAGCAGTACAGAGGGTCGTGCTCCTGCAGGGAGACAAAAGGACCTGATGATGATGATGATGAGATTCAAAATAATGACTATAGAGTTGAAGTTAAGATCAAAATCTAAATATCTGCATATATAACCTTCATGTTTACGCTAAGGGCTAAGGCAGACAAGCGACTGTGCCAACGACAGCGTCGCTCTCTGTACAGCCCTGTGAACATACCCGACGTTTAAACCACCAAATTTTAGGCCTCTTTGCCGCAACTGCTACGTTACTTGAATCATGGATTAAAAATACTATACAGCTACTATCTACTAACATAGTATACAACGTGGAAGGGACATACCCGTAATAATTTAAACCGGGTTACACTAGATCACTATAGTATAATTATAATAAAATAACAGTGAAAAAATAAAAAACAAGTCGACATTCCCATAAATTGCCCGGCGGCTGCACACTTTTGTATAGTAGGGAAAAAACAAAATTTGTTTATGTTTTTGGACTGTTATTTTAATTTCCTTATTCTATAGTGATCTAGCTCGTGATTCAATTTATTACGGGTGTGTCCCTTCTACTTTGTAGACAATTTATACATATAACAATGAAACATCCACCCTCTCTTCAAAATAATAGCTGTTCATCCATTTTAATGTATCGTCTACGTATCACACTTCAAAACAATAAACTATCTCATTCTTTACATCAAAGATGCATATAAAAATGATGCGTTCTGTCAATACTAATTATAACTGTTCAAGCATATCTACAAGTTCCGATATTTTTTTGAAATTTTAACCTTATTAATATAGCTATAGAGATCATAACTACGTACTTTGTTAGGCTTTGAAGGCTCTTTAACTGTGTGGCAGTTATGATTTACCTTAATCACTTAGCTATTTCAGGTCAGGGATATCTATAGGACTGGTGTATGTTGGTATCATTATGGCGTATATGGGTCGATAGGTGAATTAATTATCTTCGTATATGGATGATATTGGAACGAGGAAAATAAAATATTAGTAGAACTTGATTTTATAGATGATGCTTGTACGGTGATTTAAATTAATTGAAAATATTTTAAAAGCCGAATTCAGTCAATGGTTCTCAAAACTTAGGCCAAATGAACTTTAATCTATTATCATGTAGGTATGTGTACTCATTAGGTAAAGTTCAAACATAATTATTGACTCGACTGCATCCTAAAGCAACGGGGTAAACAGAAATACGCAGCAAGACCCAAAGCACAGAATTATAATGTAAGTAGATATTACATACAGAACGGAAACTCGTAGAGACCCGCGCAAATGCGTTCCCATTACCCATCCCCGGGTCTCTCCACCGTTCTCGCCTTGTCGAGGGTGTACGTGGGGACACATATTGCGTGGGAGCTTAGAAAATTCGGTTTCTGTGCCTAAAGACCACTAGCCTGAGAGGCGTGAAAGTAAAAGCTAGCGGCATCGCCTACTGACATGATTTAGATCCTGGCCTATTCCCTTGATCAGCTTTTAGAATATGCGCAGGACATACTTTGTTTTTATCCTTTTATTAGATCAGCATCGGCATCGCAGGAAATTTAAGAACATCTAATACAATTATTACGTTTCTATAAATATCTATAGAATATACTCAACACGATAATTGATACATTAAAGTCAGTTTCACATGGTTTCATCGACTACTAATTGTAAATTGGCAGGAAATCACAACTACATTTCAATAATTACATTCTACCATTTGATTAAGGCAATAACTTTAAGTTTTATAGTTTACGATTCAACTAAACTATTGTGTAATACTTACTAATGTAACCGACAGTGTATGATGAAATTTACCCATTTAATAGATTTCTCAAGTGTGAATGTGTAAATAGTAAGTACTTGTTATTTAATGATATTATAAATATTCTCAATAAAAACTTTGTTAGCACTGTATTGGGAAATTATAATAAAATGTAGATTGACCAAGGAATGCAAGTTTCTTGGTTGAAGTATTTTAACAACAAAATAAACGGAAAAGTTGGTTGTAGCAACTAACAGCATTCCGCTACCTGTAAATTCAATAGATTTATCACTGTATTGTGGTTGTGACCCAACATTTTCTTGTGAGTAACAAACACCTTCAAAATTCCTTGTTTCCAATTTATTATAATTTGATTGTTTATAAAAATAGCAAACTTTATAATTAGGTATCATAATTTCATTTTTTTAACACATTCTGTCGCACCACGTGGTTGACTGGCAAAGAACGCCATATTTCGTTAAGCCCGCCATTTGTACACTTTTTTGTGCGATAAAGTTTAAATAAATAAATAAGTTTATTGCTAGCTGGCTGAATGGTGAATCAATTTCCTAATTATCAACAACTTTCGTCAATTAATTTCGGTCTTACGGCTTAAGAGATAAAGACATAGATAATAATGTATGTATCAGCGTCTATAAACATTAAATTAAATTAAATCTTTTAGAAAATATTATTTTATTTCTCATAATATTATTAAATCAACGCGTGACCTGTTAACATGAATTGAGCATATATGCGCCCAAACCAATTAATGCTGTGAAGCTTCGGTGAAGGGATAATATACGTATGGACCGGACAAATTAGTTTTTAAATTTTTGACTGTTATTTTATTTTCTTTATACTAAAGTGATCTAGAATAGCCCGTAGTTCGATTTACTACGGGTATGGTCCCTTCTACGTTGTATTATACCGATTTGCGAAGGACACCGAAGAACGTTTTCCTGCGAGATAAATTTCAGTTATGTAGGTACCTACATGATGAGGTGCAGAAAGACATGCGGTGTCTCGGAGTGGACGACTGGCAGCAACGCTTTCAAGACCGCAAGAAATGGCGCCATCTAGTGTCGGAGGCCAAGATCCACTTTGAGTCGCTACGCCACCGTAGTAAGTAAGTAAGGTACCTACTTAGTATACTTATTGTATATTAATTCAATGACAGAAGCTCTTTCGTTTCGCAAAGCCTCAGTGGCACTGCATTTGATTACAACATTTTATATCCAATAAATAATCGTGTAATACACTTAACGAATGGACTTAAATAGTATCCAGCTCATTAGCGAACATAGCACTGGACTATCGTTGACACACCTAAAAGTTTAAGTGGTCTATCCGATGCACTATCGTCGTTTAAGCAATTTGGCCCGTCCCTTCACATTGTTTAGTCTAAAAGCCGATTTTACTGTTAGTCGACTCACTAACAAACAGATACAGAGATACACTATCAAGTCTTTATCCCTAACGGGGTAAACAGGGAATTGAAATAGCGATGGGTTAGCCACATTGATAATTGTCATGGATTAGATTCTCAATCATCCTTTGACTAGCTTTAATTATCTGCGCGGAAAAAGAAGCAATTTGGTACTGTTCCTTAATTGTAATTGTAATAAGGAAGGTTCTAACAACTCAGATACTTTTTCTAAACGTCAAAACAAACATTTTGTAGGGGATTTGTATGAAATAAGGACTAATTATGTCATAGTATCTTGCTTGGAGTCAAATAGCGTATCTAAAATCACGTTGTAAAGGGATATGGTCAATGACAAGAGACATTATTTTGTGGCGTTTTATTCTAAGTACTTAATATTTTTTTTGACCCATGACACTTCTTACTGTATTTCTCATTTGTGTACGAAATACAGAATTTTTCCTTCTTTTCGACATCAGCTTGCCCCCGACACGACAGCCGCAAATCATAGACAGTAGGGAGAAATCACTTCTAGGTTTCTTTTAAGAAGTGCCAAGAAGACCTTTTTTGATGCTTCTTAGGACTTTTTTAAAATTATCAAGATGATAGGATACTATATAAATAAATATATCACATTGATTGAGCTAGCCCCAAAGTAAGTATTGATCAGGTCATATGACCCATTGATGAGTGGATATCTTACTTTATGCGATATCACTATTCAGACATCATAGGGGGAAGGTCAATCACAGATTATGATTTTGCTGCACATAAACGCGCGCATACGCCTCACAGTACACATCATTATTTAGTCTCCTCTGCAGGAGCACGACCCTCTCTGTACTACCAGAGCTATACTTGGCCAGGGCAGGAGGACTTGGCCACACGGGTTGGAGTGGTCTTATGATGATTATAAGCTTTGTTTAGCGTATTTCCTAAGTCGCCTTCTACGACATCCACGGGAGGACTTAAGAGTGGTCCTTCTACTTTGCCAGAAACCACACGGCATACGGTACACAAAAAACAGTTAAACACCATAAAAATCCACAAGACAAAACCGTCAAGCTAATGTCCATGCACTTGACCAGTTTTCCTTCATTCAACGTCCACACTTAGCCATATGGGGGGTAATTATAGATTTTCTCCCATCCTACTAGGCAGCGGCTAGAAACCACTCGGGCGACGGAAACCTACGATTTATAGGTACAAGTTCAACATCTGACTCATTCATTTCAATTTCACGTCAATCTGGGTAATGTTTAGTTGTTTTGTGTTTAAAAATCTTTTCTCCTTCTACTTTCATTTCATCTGTAAAGCGCTTTTCATGTCTCTTTTTCTTGGGTCAAGTTAATTTAATCTCATTTCAGATTTTAGGTAAGCAAGATTAATTGAACAACTTGGCTGAAATAATGATGATGATAAATTTGAAGGCTTTTTATAAGATTTTACTAAAATTGGAATGTATCTTGTATGCAAGTTTGTTTATGTCAAATCTTGAAATATTGCATACTTGTGAAAGTGTAATGACATAATACAATCAATGAGCTGTTCTGATGATAGAGCCGGGAGATATTCGACAACATACAGAACTCAGTTATAAAACAACACATAGAGTAGCACTCGTTTGATTTGTCTTGGCAAGCACCCTATGGTAAACAATGTCCAGGGTCTGATCAAGGAGACGGAAGGTGGTCGATGGAACTCAGTTTTTAAATTACTTAATCAGTACTTTGGCATCACAAAAAAAGCTTGTACATCTCATTTTTACTACAGGGCATCAATGTCAGGCAAATATCAATCTTACTCTCAGTGACAGATTAAAATATGGCAATACATAAATCGCCCTAAAGTCACTCTTTGCACCAGGTGTGGCATAAATAGGTACGCACAAAGTACGCACGCAATAACTTAACCATAAAAAGAGTTCTTTCTTAATTATTCAATTCATTTCAATGAAGCCCTTAATTTCATTGATCATATTATTTCATTCACAAGATGAGTCACGGCACGCGCGTAAAAATATATAAAAATATATATGCATCTTAACCCTACAGCTATAAGGTTTATTATTGAAGACGCTGTATAAGACGTGACTCTAAAAATACGAACAAAACGGGCAAGTCGTAAGTTATGCCATTCATCAAAGAGACCGAGCCGTTCGTATCGTTCATTTGTCATTGAATGGCAGGTAAGTTCATTCCATTCATCTGGACACGATTAATCAAATATTATTTGAACGTTTTATTGGGACCATTGATCATGTTTAGTAATAGTGAATTGGTTTGATTTCGTTAATTATTTACTTCAATGTTGACCTAAATGTCTTACATAATATACGTAAATAAGTTTTATATACTTTTTTACATTGAATTCTTCAAAATCCTTATCAAATATATACGACAAAGACGACTTATTAGTTAATTAGTCGTGTTTTATGCTTTTATTTAGATAAACATAGTATTGGTACGTTAATTTTACATCTTAATTTCGACTAATACTTAGAATTAATTAATTGTATTTGTCGTAGACCTGGCGTAGACTCTTTTTTTTTTTAAAAGATACACGATCCTTCATTTTAACCAGTTTCCAAAAAGGAGGAGGTTATCAATATGTCGCGATCTTTTTTATGTATTTTCACCGATACCATTTTGATAATGGATATATGATCATCTTAGAAGTAGACACTATCTTGAAATACATCACCAATAACAAGTTGAAAGTACTTACTTATAATAGCGCATTGAAGTCTTTTTCTTTACCAAAAACAAATCATATTCATTCCCGTGTTGGGAATCAAAACAACCAAAAAATGTCATAATATAAACCCCGACAAAACTATGATCACCTCACGTAATCCCGTCACCGTTGTCTCCTCAGAATACTAATGAGCAGGAAGCTCTAGCATGCCATAACGCGCCATATTTAGAGCTAGCATATAAATAACCGTAGACCCCTTTAGTCTATGAACTATGAATGACTGTCAGCTGACTATACCTTTGCAAAGCAATGGGTTAAATGTATATATGTTAATTAATATTTTCTTTTGTATTAAGTAAATTGTTATTTTCAGAATTTCGTACAAAGAAAAAATGAAAAGCGGAACCCTTATTACTCGTGTCGGTCCGTCCGTCTGTCACAGCCAATTTGCTCTGAACCTTCTGAACCAAATCAGGTGAAATTTGATAGGATGGTGTAATTTTATGACTAATATTAATTTTTGAAGTGAAAACTTCTTTAGCGGCGTTGTGCACTTTTTTTGGAATGGGTAAAAAATTTTAAACTCGCGTCAGGACACGTGGCCTGATCGAAAATTCGTAAAACGGCGCAGGGCGCTTGCGCGAATGTTCGTGTGTGTTTATGTTACAGCGTGCTACGCGCATCCATGGATGGTGACAGCTGATGGCTCGACCGTCTGTGTAGTGGCCATACTGCTGTGTATTTAAAAATGATTTTGTTGAAAATGAATTTGGTCATGCTTGTGACATTTGTGACAGACTGTGGTTCAGAAAAGATTTGAAATATTTTATACTGATAATTGAAGCAATTCGTGCAAAATTATTCCCTAACCATTCCAAAATATCAAAAATGCACAACGTTAATATTCAAGTTTTCACTTCTGCCGGCACTCCCAGAGTGCAACCCGTCGTTTTTTTTTTCTAAAAAGGGTAATTTTCGAAGGACACCTCAGGTAGTTTAAAAAAAAAGTTTTGCAAACCTTACAGTCTCAAATCAATTCTATCAAATCAATATCGCAAATATATTTTTGTTATTATTGTAAAATAAATAGTTTTAATTTAATTCAATAAAAAAAGCAAAAATAGACCATTCGATGAAATGTTTTATTCTGAAGTAGTATAAATAGATTGCATTTATAGTGGGCGTATATCTATGCGCATAGTAGCTGGGTTATGTGTCCTAATTGGTTACTATAGCCATTTCCATCTATACTTAAATAAATTCTGCAGTATGAATCGCGTTGACATTAATTGATTCTAAACTTTATGGTTATTGAAATAAGTTTTCTATTGTTATGCACATGATGCATCGGAAATTCCGACGCGTTATATTAAACTCCGGAAACCCCATGATACGTGATGAATTCTTAATTGTTTGTGTATTTCCACTTGGGAGATAAAATTGTTTTTCGGAATCGGAATTGAAAACAAAATAACCGGCGGAGTGCGAGTCGGACTCGCGCATCAAGGGTTCTGTACCATCCCTACTAATCCTTCTAATAACTACGAAAGTGAGTTTGTATATTTGTTTGTTAGTTTATCACATCACGCTTCAACCATTGAATCTATTTAGATGAAATTGTATATGGATAGTTTGATAGCCTGGACATAGGAAAGTTTTTATACCGAAATTCCCACTAGGAGCGAAGCCCACAGGCACAGCTAGTTATCTATAAAAATCACGTTTGTTGTACGGCAGCCTCACTAAATATTTGTTTTATTTTGTTGTTATAGCGGTAATAGAAATACATCATCTAGGAAAATTTCAGCTGTCTATAGCTATCACGATACATGAGATACAACCTGGTGACAGACAGAGGGACAGCGGAGTCTTAGTACCCGTTTTTACCCTTTGGGTTAGGAACCCCAAAACCAAAAAGATACAACTGCAGTTGCATACAAAATCCGTAAACCGGATTTTGGAATCTACGTGAATTTTATGCAAAAGGACCGAGTTATAAATTTATACCTTAAACCTTTACTTCTTGGGAATGTATTAGTGGCTATTACCTTCAGACTTTTCATGCTGCTTAATAGCTTAACTAACATATAACGATAACAATCGAGATCATCGACTAACTATAAAATAACTTTTTGACAGGAACCCAAAACATTTAAGTGCGTTCATCCCGCATCAGCTAGTAAATATCCAGCAATACACATACATTATCACGTCGTTGTCCATAACGGGACAGACAGAGTCCAGTGCCGCAAGACCCTAAGGCACAGATTACTAATAAGTTACCTAAGGTAAGCCCAGCATTAGGCTATTTGACTGTGTATGTTTTTGGTTATTTTATTATATTAACCTGTACTGTCCCAATGCCGGGCAAAGGTCTTTCCCATCTCCTTTCAAATATATTTTAATATTTTTTATAAAATGAAAAATCTAAATAGAAACCTGTTTTTTGAAAACAGTAAGAAAAATGGTTAATTAATGATAATGAAGCAGCAATAATGCATTTAAAATATAGCTATGAGTATAGTTAAATTTCTAACAAAAAAAAACACAACCGACTGCTATTTATTTCAGGAGTTTCTCCCATATCTCCAAAGTTCTTCATGGTGCCTTCACTAAATTAATATGGGAGTAAGGGCTTTAAAATAAAGAAAGAATCATCAAAATCGGTCCACGAAGGACGAAGATATCGCGTCACATACATACAAAAAATACATACAATCGAATTGATAACCTCCTCCTTTTTTGAAGTCGGTTAAAAGACATCTCACTATCTCTTTCGTACGCGCGAGTCTAATAGCAGTAACGTCCTTTCTCATCCTTTTTCTGTTACTCGACAATTTCCCTTTCAATCAGATTTTAAAAACTTAAGTTATTTATTATTGAGTTGATTGAAAAATCCATTTCGTTTTCGGTTTGGGATTATGTTACTTATTGATATGAGTAAGAAAAATAGTACTGTATTTTTTTTTAATTAACCGTTATTGTCCCACTGCCGGGCAAAGGTCTCCCCCATACCCTTCCACTTATCTCGATTATGTGCGACTTGCGACCAATTCTTCTCAAAACATCTGATGTCATCACTCCAACGCTTTCTAAGCCTGCCCGGTTTCCTACGACCATCACTGTATAATTTTATTATTCGTTTATTTTTTGAGTTGTTTTGTTTATTATTGCAATACGTAAATCGCCAACCTGCCAATGAGGCTCGGTACCAGTAGATCAAAGGCCGGATGATTCACCATCGAAAGTGATGCTATCCACCCACCGAGTTTTTATTAGGCATTGCAACCTGGACAATCGGTTTCTACTCGCACTTGCACACCGTGTAGGATGCCTTCAATGATGCGATGACTAAGCCCGGCCACTGGTCTTGTTTCTTTTTCTTTACATACTTTATACTTATGTACAGGTTCATAAAGTGCAAGCAAAACACGTTTTTAAACCCCGACAAAAAAAGAGGTGTGTTACAAATTTGACGCGAGTGACTCTTTGTCTGTGTCAACGTAGGGCTCGAACGGATGGACCAATTTCGCTGCGGTTTTTTTTAACGTGCAATTTCCCTTGCGATGTTCGATGAAAATCGGTTTTTTAATACCTGACAAATAAAAGATGGCCCAAGATATCAATATAATATTTAGTTCCGCCACTTATTACTAGATGGTGTCATTGGGGTTTTTTTTTAATTTGTCTATCTACACTAATACCTACACTAATATTATAAAGAGGAAAGATTTGTTTGTTTGATTGTATTGAATAGGCTCCGAAACTACTGGATCGATTTTAAAAATTCTTTCACTGTTGGATAGGTATGTTATCCCTGAGTGACATAGGCTATGTATGTACCACGGGCGAAGCCGGGATGGACTGCTAGTAGCATATAAACTTGTTTATCTATAAATTATAGACCAATTAGACATATGTAGCGAACGCGAGGTGGTATAGGGAAGATCTTTCCATCCCACCAGGCATGTTGATGCGCCTGGAGAACCTCGGTTGCGACGGTAACAGAATATAAATGAACAACGATATCTGGTCTCCTTCTTATTGCAATTTGTTGGCTGCTGTACTGTTGGAGTGCTCGAGAAGAAGTAAGAGACAAATGTTTCTATGAATAACAAAAGGCAAACGAACGAAAATAGTCCATCCAAACACATGCAGAATCGATTACACCACCTCTCGATGCGAGTGGTCGAAAATAAACAGACGATCTGGCTATCGTAATATTAATATAACTAGAGATGCAGTATCGAAGCGAAAATGCCGTTAGTAAAGAAGTGGAATCAATAATATGTATGTTGAAAATAGTCACCAAAAAAATCTTGTAATACCAACGAGTAGGTACATATTGCTTGCAGTAAAAAAAGTTATCAAATCACATGAAGAGTTAAGCTCCTAACTTTAGATGCATTAAACCTAACACTTACAAACTCTTATCTCCCAGGATGAACCAGAATGGCTGCGCTTGTTTCTGGCACTTTATGTTGGACTCGTCCGTGCTTCCAAAGGCACTTTAAGTTTGGACCCGGGTGTTATCGCTAGTTGACGTTAAACTAGAAATTTGATGTGAATGCCATAATACCTGGTTTATTTTAAACAAAGAGATTGGCCTTACTTTTTATTGCGGTCACCTTGTTTGTAACGAATTCTAAACAGGAGGAGGTTATCATTCATCGCGATCTTTTATTTTATTCACCGATTATGCGAAGACGCCTGGACCGATTTGATTTTTTTTTTGTTTGAAATGGTATTTAAGTCAGCTGGTCCCATAGAAATGTTATCTAAATCGGTTGTGTAGTGTGGGGATGAAGTCGGTTAACACATCGAACAAAGCATTTATTGAACAGCTACTGCGTAGTGAGTCATAAAGCTTTATATCTAACCTATCTCTATTTTGTCCACTGGTTATCGTGAAATTAATATACCTAGAGCGATGCAATACCGGGGTCAATAAACGAGCATGCAAGAGCAATCTCATTATGTTTGTTTGTACGAAATACCGATTGAATTTTGATAAGACGCTTTGATTTTACCATCTGGATATCTGTTATGAACTCTAAATATATAGTATTAAAGAATAAACAAACGAGATGACAAAAATGCTAATGACATCTTTATTATATTACAATCTTCAATAATATTACTAAATTTCGTATCCTGTTTACGTTTAACTCTTTTTGAAACAAGTTTTAGTTTTGTTTGGTTTTCGGAGAATGTTTGTACGGTATTTTTTTGGATTTTTTGGCATAAAATGTATGAATATGAATTGACAGATGCCTATTCCCAGCAGTGGGATGTAGATAGCTGTCATGTCGATGATGATAATATAAAAGAATACAATATAACAAAATATACTGAAACTATATTTAGAGTAAATTTTGTCCATGATACTGAACAATTTTCCCCAAGGAACATGTATCGAAAAATAAAACTTTTTTTTTACTTTCCATACAAACTCGGATCAACTGATCGGTCACCTTGTTTGGGAAGCGAAAAATTACTTTTCATATTTCGAGTTACTTGGGGAAATTTGTATAGTATCATGGACTGGATTCACCCTTAAATTACTTTTCATATTTCGATATATGTTCCTTGGGGAAAGTTTTTCAGTATCATGAACTGGATTCACCCTTGAAATAGTTTCAGTATATTTTGTTAGACTTTATATATTGTTATACGTATTAAATTACACCAGTCATGTAATCAATATGCGCGAAATCTTGACACAGATGTGTCGACACGTTATTTACTCCAAGCCAATCATTATTCTGTACATATAAGACGTGCTGCCTACCTAATACAGTTGAGTCACGTATCGCCACAAAACATTGCAAACAGAGAACTTAAAGCATCTTATTTCCAACATTTTTGGTGTAATAAACTAAACCAAACGTATGGAACCGCAGTTGTATGTATAGAGAGATTTCCGCACGCCTATAATTGACGCATCAGGAATCCAAAAGCTGGTGCGCATTTTGGACAAAGGCTAGCTTGGTCATTCATGATCGGAATTGCCGCCAGATTCTTGGGCACCATTATATTCTTAACCTCCGCAGATTGTAAAAGCAGATTGAGTCAAGAGGCGACACTGCGAATCATATCAATAAGCATTGCGGCTAACAACCTATCGTATTTTGATTCCTTTTACCACCTTCTCGCCCACCATCACGCTAAGTGGCCTCTGGCCCTGAGCTTTGCCAAGACCCGTAAAACACAAACTCTGCCCTATTAGGGATGAAGATGTGATAGTATACGAGTATTTTTTTAACATATACGCGATTTACAACACTAATGTCCAAATCATAAACATGTCCAAAAATATAAATGGCAAAAAATAAAAATATCCAAAAAAAAATCCGAAAATAAAAATGCTATAAAAATTACCATAAATAATAATGTGCAAAAATAAAAAAGACCAAAGTAAAAATGACCGAAAAAAAATTGGCCAAAAATTATTTCATTACAGTCCTGAGTTTCACAAGTACGAAGAATTTGATTACTTATGATAAATTATTCAATATATCAAGCAAATAAAGAAATCCGAAAGCCGATTCCACTAATAGCGCACCGCCCACGCGACGGGAAAGCGCATCTTTATCAATCAGCTGTCACTCTCGATTACCATCCATGCTTCAGCGCACACGCGTGCATACATGCGGTCACTTTAGTGTTTAATATCATTTGAATGCATTTTAACATCTTAACTTTATAATTTATGCAGTTTGCATATGCAATTTATACACTCTCTCTCATCTTAGAGTATTCCCAGTTGCATTCTCAGCTATAGTGCTGTGAAGCTTCGAGTCCGCTTTCCGGCTTTTTCTTTTTTACTTCGCACGCATCATCCTTAACAACGTCAAAGCAGTAGTGATGCTGCTCGATAGTTAACTATCAATAGTCTATCCATAAACTATCGATAGACTATCGATAGTTTAATGCTGATGGAACCATTAGGTTACCATTACATATACATAACCCGATTTAATTATTTGTTAAACGACCACTCGTCCACAGCGAAGATCATAAAACTAATAAAACTCTAGCTACCGTTTCCACTTAAAGCCAACACTTATCACTTCATAAGTGCAACTCGCCATAACCACCACCCTTGCTAATTGGCCATGTTCTGTGGTCATAAAGATAATTGTAACGCGCCACGCAATCTACTTGGAATCCAGTTGGGAAGACGGTTCTGGATTCCTTCGTAGTATATCAAAACAATAATTAGTAATCGAGGAACACGAAATTTAATTTCGTGTTCTTTATTATTCTATAAACCAATAATGATCGCATATTAATATTAGTGCTGTAGTATCCAGTAACTAAGCCAGATATAAATTAAGATGGGATGGCAACTAATGCTTACTCTTAATCCATACAGATAATAGAAAAATAAAAAAGGATGAAAAAGACTCACATGCTGTTCCGACCCCGCGTAAAGTGGGATAAGGTGAGGAGACAGAAGTCCATACAGATAGTAGTCAACAAGGTTCAAGATCAATTTAAACGATAGGAGGGCTTTAGTAAAGTTATTAAGAAAGCATCAGAGAATCAACGTGTCTCGGAATACGAAAGATTAATAGATGAATGAACAAGAAAACTCCATTTCTGCAATACGCCTAGCGAAAAAGCACAAGGCCGTAGCCGCTTGTCTGTTCATTGCTAATATAGGATGTTCTGGTGTGCAAACACAATTATAACAGGCGCCAAGCCATCTTCAGAGCGTCCCGTTGGTGCTAGATTCCTACATGCCTGCACGGTGTAATGATACGCTGATACGCACGCAAAAACACGCAGCCGACTCGGATTTAAGTGGGGCTAATGAAGTAACGAGCTTAGCAAGCATCTTCGTAGTGGTCGGTGAAATGATGATGAGTTATTTTGTATCAATAACTTGTGAGGAACATATGCGTTCTTTTTTTTTATTACCAATTGTCTTGAATAGAACAGCATTCAGTGTCTTACCTGTAACAAAATAAAATATGACTATAATACAACATATTTTAATATCAGTATGTACAAAATATACAATTTAATAGGCATCATGAGAATATATTTTTGGTCCAATAGGTATACAGCGCATTGAAATTTAGTATGAAGCACAATTTTTGCATGCTTTATATCTTTGTGATTTTTTAACAATTTAATTCAATCGAAAAATAATATAACCTTTATTTACACATCATCATAAAATAGACTGTCTCATACGACAGCGTCAGCTTACTAAACCATGGGTATGAAATTGTCCTATCCTTACTACTATATACGTAACCCATTGCAAAAGCAATCTAACTATAACTAGCTTTCTATTGCTATCAGATGTGTATCTAGAATACGTAAATTGTAAGGCCAAAGAAGACCGCCCTGATAAGATCACCGACATTGACTGAATCGTTAAAAACTTTACCTAAAACGTATGTTATGTTACATAGGGTGGGAGCAACCATGTTGATGATATTTTAAAGAATTCACAATGGCAGATTCAATATGATTGCTATAAAAAATAAACTTAAAAGCCAAAATTTTTAAACGAAACTTAAAATTAGTCAAAATGATCTCAAATAATACACACAAAACACATAAAATTGATGCCAAATAACAAATTTTATTGCAAAATAACAACTGTTTAATTGCTCTCTGAAATTAGGCTTTCTGTGAATTAATTAATTGACATCCGAATGTTAATCGTGTTAATAATTAAAGTTAATTTACAGTAAAGGTCGTAAATCAAAAATAGATGTCGTTTTCCGCTTTCATAACGGAATCAAAGCTGCACAAAGCGTGACCTATTTAAGGCCTCTGATAACACTGTAAAAGTTGCAACCTTCTCGAGGGCAAAATATGATTTAAGTTTGAGCTTTCAGCACGAAGACGAATGAAATTAAATTAAAACAACATATTCAAGACTCCTTAAGAATTTCAAACTTCATTTTGAAATGATCCATCAGAAATGCAGTTTATCAAAACATGCAATGTATATTAAATCAACACCTGAATTAAGGACAGCATAAATTCAGCGTAAGGCCAGTATAGAATCTGATACTAAGGTAAATAACTAGGAACTGATACAGCACGGATGGGTCTATTATTATCAACAACAACGAAATATGTGACAGAATGAAAGAAACTATGAATACTAAGATGCTCAAAGAGAGATAAAGTCAAGAAGCAGCACTTGTAACCTGACAAAAACTGACAAATAAATTAACTTTTGCTCAATATAAACAGATAGCTATTTAGTCCGGTTCATAATTAACACAGATTCAAACACTTTCCTCAATTAACCAGCTATTAACGCGCAGTTATCACGCTATCTGCAGACAGGCCGAGATGGACAAAATTAATGGCAATTATGAAAGCACCTTTATAGGCGCCGCGGAAGCCATTATAAAACCATATATTAATAAAAAGAACCGACTCGGGTTTCTTTAATTAAGTTTTGTTTCTTGTAATACAATACTGCATTCTTAATGCATGTTTGTTCTACGTTTTAAATAGCTGAATCATAAAGCAGTTTGTTATTTGTGCGGTTCCTTTTAAAATGCAAACAAATCATTTCCTATCTCATCGTCGGTTTACTTCTTTATCCATCTGTTGGAACCCAGTTTGTGCCAAATAGGGCCCATCTTTCTGAATGCGTCTGGCCAAAGTGATCAGCCCAGCCAATGTAATAATACTCAATAATTCAATAATGTTTGTAAATTCCTGTTATAAGATCTCTAGAGAAACTACAACAAAGAATTCCAGCATGTAAAAAAAAAGAAAGTAGTATACCTGAATAAATACTTATATACGGAAAAATCACACCGATTGAGCTAGCCCCAAAGTTAGTTCCAGATTTGTGAAATCGTGAGAATTGATAAAAGCCTTATGAAGAATTAGGAAATCATAAAAATATAATTTAACGCAAAAAGTAAGTATAATAATATAAACAAAAAATCACATTATCTAAGGCTGTTGAAGAAGTAAACAGTTCTTTCTCAAATTGGTACAAAACAATAAAAATATTCAAACATCAACTACATTCAATAAGACAATGCAAAGACACTGAGCATTTTCAATACGCACAAGTTCATACATAATTACCAGCTATTACAAAACGTGTGTAGGAGACGAATATCGACCCTGACTTCGTACAATCCCTTCTAATTGCTGAGAACATCCCTAATGAGACCGATTTACAAGCATTTGACCGAAATAGGCTTCATTGGCCGTTTTAAGTGGCATTTACTTTAAGTAGTATTTTAATCTTCTAGTAAAGCTTTGTATAAAACCGTGAATGTATTGTGTTTCCAATTTTACGCATTTTTTACTACAGGTACGTATAATATTTACAGCGCGGTGATTGTACGTTACGTACATCTATGTCTGTGGTTACAGTATGGTTAGTATGACATCCTGTTGTCATATTCACAATTAAATTGTAACCATTCGACAGATCAGAAAAGACCATTTGTAATGTGACATAACAGCTTAAGTCTCTAGGCCGGCAGATCTAGTAGTACATACATACATACATACTATCACGTCTTTATCCCTAATGGGGCAGACAGAGCATTTTGGGCCTTGCGGTTCTATGCAGATCTATTAGTGTTGGATAATAATAACATTTACTGTTAGGTGTATTAAGTGTTAGAATGTGTATGACCTCTTTGTAAAAAAAAAACAAAAGCCTTTTTCTTTTGTTTCTTAAAGTTAATAGTATCAGGCCAGGGTGCGTGACATATACGCAGACAACTGTAAACTATATCGAGCAGAAAAGAAAACTCGCTTTTCGATAGCACGTCAGTGAACGCAAGTCGGCAGCCTCACACCTTGTTTACCTCAAACAAGTAGATCTTCGATGTTATAATGAGTAATACAGTTAACAATTACAATAATATGTACAAGATTAAACATCAGTGAGACCTCTGCAACCCGTTTGGCCAGCGAGGAGAGTGTAGGCCAAGTCCTCTGGCTGCTCTGGCCATGTATGGCTCTGGTAGTACAGAGGGTCGTGCTTCTGCAGTGGAGACAAAAAGACTTGATGGTTATAATAGAATCTATACATAGTGTCCCTGCCTTAGCAATACATTCGCAATGAGCATAATTACTATCATTATCATACATACTCGAACCCGTAGGTATACTGATCTGCAAACAATTTGCATGCAACGCGCTGCAGCCGCTAAGGTCTGATTGCGCAAGCGCCTGTGTCAAGATTATCGAGGATTTACTATGTTGTTTGTAGCTTACTATTGTTATTCGGATTTGCGTGTTGTTATGGTATTTGTTATGTATTACTTCATGGTTACTCATATCTGTTTAAAAACAAAGTGTTATAAACATTCTTTCAAATATAGTCGAAACTCAAATATATTGGTATAAGTAGGTACTTATATAGTATTTGTAATTAGTGATGTGCCGTTCCCGGGAACGTTCCCACATTCCTCAGATTTCCAAAATCATTCCCGGGAACGTTCCCAAAAATTGGAAATGTCTGGGAAAGTTATAATTTTATTTATCAGACAATTTTTTTATCAATGCAAATGTATTAAACTTATGTAAAAGTATTTCTTAATAAGGTTATAATTTACTAAACTTAATAAGGGAACGTTCCCAAATTTCTAGGGAACGTTCCCTTGTTGCCGGGAACGTTTCCTTGATGCCGGGAACGAGATCCGTTTCCATAGGATATACATCTTATTAATCAAGAAAAACATTTTTTTTATTGTTTAATGGTCATTAATATGTTATACAATTATTTAAAAATATGAAATTGGCCCTTTGAACGCGCCGACTTTCTTGGTAATAGGTTAAAAATTATGGGTTTAAAATGAATTATTTTGATATTTGATCTGCTGATGAATATACATACATATTAAGAATACATAACTACCTGTAGCAGAAAACATTCATATGATGAAAAAATAAAATTGAGACGGGAACGTTCCCCTGAAATTGGGAATGTTCCCGGGTACATTCCTGTAAACGGGAATGAGGAACGTTCCCCGGAAACGGGAATTTGGGAACGGCACATCACTATTTGTAATAAATATGCACCTGCTAGTGGATACTTTGTTATAGCGGCAACTTGAAGGCAAATAAAAGTCGTTGATTGTTGTCGTTAGTAACATTCGTTAAGTTATATCAGTTTTCTTTAGAAAAATCTACTTAATACATTTTGGCATGTGAACTTAGCTTTAGAGTTCTATCATACCATTCTCCTTCTTTCTATCGTCAATGGCAATTATTTATGTCTATATTGTAATGGCCCGGAATTTCGCTACATACCATTAGTAGCAAACAAGCAAACAAAAAAAACATGATGCTGCCTGCGAAATCTAAAACGAAGAAAGAATACTTATTGCCCATTCTTTTGATTGCGTGTTTGTAAAGTATTATGTTTCTTTGTGTAAGTCGTTAAATCTTGTAATAGAATTACAACAAACCAATAAATCACGAAGCGGCCGCCCCCGCCAGCGGCGGCCATCTCACCAACTTTGCCCACTTACCGGTTACCACATATGGTGACAGCGAAACACCACCTCCGGGCGGCGTCGTGGCCTGCCATCGAAAGTGATGCAGCCTTCCTACCTTTATTTATTTAAAGTTAACTCAATTTTTACCTAATAAACTATTTTATATATATCTAATAAACTATATTCTAAGAGAAGTAATATGAAGGTTACTGGGCACAAGAACAGAGAAAGGCCAAGGAAAAGGCGGGTAAAGTGCTAAAAACAATATAGATAGGAATAATGTAACGGATCCAATGACAACAGATAGAGATAAATGGGAAAGACTTACAGCTGTCTTGACCCCACGTAGAGTGGGATAAGGTGAGGAAGAAAAAAACTGTTCTTTTTATTTGACTTATAAGCTTCTCTCTCTCTCTTTACGGAGCCCAAGATCCATTTCGGATCCCTGAGCCATCGGAGTAAGAAAGTATTAATAAATTTGAAGGGACACGCGATTCGAGTCAGATAAAAAGTTCAATCAATCAGATAGACAGAAATAAATACTTAACATGTGAGAGATTTTAATACTAAAATCTATCAGGGTTGTCACTTGTCCCTCGACATGTAGTACAACGAAAGGCATGTTAATTGAGGTTGCACCTCACCAAACAATGGGTGTCGCAACCCGAATTTGCTGCTAATCTCGCGTATAATTTGTCTCCTACACTAAACGAATTGCATTGGGTAATAGTATTTACATTTTTGCATAAGTGTGACATTGCTCGGCCTTGCGTCATTTTGGTTACCGTTACAAGTTATTCTGAACTCAGGCTAACATGTATGATCTTCATTATCAACAGGTATTTTTAGTCTTCACTGCAGCAGCACGACCCTCTCTGTTCCACTAGACTGACGCTCTAGTAGGATTATAGAAGTCTCAATGTTTATAAGCTTTGTTTAGCTTGTCTACGACATCCACGAGCTTACTTGAGACTACACGGCTTCCTTGACAGTGCTTGAAAGACAGTACTTGGTAAGGAATGTACCATAGAGACTTGTGATAGTGCATAGTTCATGGAAAGAAGAAAGTTTTTTTTTGCCTAGTTTACAAAAGGCTTATGAAATACCAGTATGTTCCAGTTGTTTTCAGTGCAGAATAAAAAAATAAGTTTCCCTTCCCTGGCCTTTAGGTTTTGCGACTCTTAAATTAAATATATAACTTACCTATCAGAGAAACTGGCAATAAGAATAATTGATGCTTAAAATCTGCATATGTATAATAGTCCAGGCTTTTAATTCTAATAAGCCATCAGAATGCTCAATCGATTGATCATAAACGTGTTCTTACCAAATCGTAGTAAAACTTGTTGCTTGTTGTGTGTCCATCGGACAATCGTCCTGATAATCATGTTATGTAAGGTTTACGGCAAAGAATAAAGATTGTAGCAGATGCGGCTAAAGAAAATAATATTAATGATTAAACTTACTATTGAATCGTGGAAGCAAGAAGGGGAGGCAATAACCTATATAGTGTCCCTTTGCCCAACAATGGGACACTATATAGGCTATTAAAAAAAAAACGAACTTACCTAAGTGAAGTTCTATCATAATTTTATGACTTTATTCATTTAAAGATTTAAACTGCAGAAAACGCAAAGCATAGATGAATATACTTGATAGTAAAAAAACTGAGACTGAATAAACGAGAGTAAAATAAGTTTTAGAGCATTAATTGGCGTCAAGCAGGCGGCTGGATAGAACAGCATTTAATTAAATACATCGGTGGAGATATCCTATCTCCCACAACTTCCAACAAATTAAACTTACTTTGGTAAAGATTTGGGACATTAGTTTTTCTAATAAGACGACAAGTTTTCGAGCTTCTTTTGAAAAAAATGGTCGTTTATCCTAAATTTAAACGAATATTGTCAGCCGGAATCGGACGCACGTAGGAAGTTTACACTCAAAAACTTTTTAGGGCGCTTACTAAGAGTGTAATTTGTCAAGAATTTAATTCTTATTGTCTTTATGTCTTGGTGATTTAAATACGCATGTAGTTAACTTCTGTTCTCTTTATATTTTGTTATTACGGCCGGTTTGGATATGCCACGGCAATTTGTTTGGGAATGGGGACGAAATTATTAGTTTCATAGTGCTTTCCGCATTTCAGACTGTCTAGTTCATCTTGCCTGTCTACAACAAATCAAAACATTGCAAAAATGCACTTTTACTCAAACTGTGTATTTGTAAACTGTGTACTTTTTAAACTATATTGGAAGAAAAGAGAGACAAAGAAGGACAGAATCAGTTTCCTAAAAGAAGTCAAAAACATTTTATCACTATAATATATTTTTCAAATCCTGTTTTTGTATTTAAGATTTTTGTCATTCATAAACAAGGAAGACATTCTTTTACGCGGGTCTGGGAGAAAAGAAAACACTTTAAATATACCAGATGTCAGATTCCTATTTCCATCTTCTCGCCTACCATCTTGCTAAAAGGTCCCTTTGAGTCTTGCGGCCTTGGGATCTGTCTGTTTAGAGTCGCAAATGCCCCAAATTATTGGTCTGCCCTATTAGGGATAATGATTTGATAGAGTAAGAAAATAAGAAAAATGAAAAAAATTTGGCCTCCCACCTTATACACTTCAATACCAAAACCAGGAAGGGCCAGTGCAGTAAGCTTTACTCCCACGGTATTTCTTGCCTTATTTAATGCCTTGGGCTCGCAGCTACCACATATGGACCAATAGTTGCCAGTTACGTAGCCAGTTGAAGCTCCTAAACCCCACCGCGGGGCTTCGTGATCAACGAAAGTGCTCTTATTGACCACAGCCATAGACAACCATGATCTGATTAGGTCAGCAAAATGGTGAGACTTTTTAAAGCCGAATCATACAGATATTTTCGCATCTTTACCCCTTAGGTAAAGAAATAGCCGGGGGAGACTTAAAAAAACGAATCACAATGGTGAAAGATTGCTAGCCCATCGCTTTTGTTTATGAATCATCCAGATTATCCATTCCGATTACTCAGAAAAGAATGGACTCTTGCTTCTAACAAATAAATCAATACACGTCCATTGAAAAAAAAATGTTGTATTTATTTTCTAATATTTGAATTAAAATTTTATGCAATCTTAAGCTGTGGTTTCCGGCAGAGTAGAATAGGACACTCCAAGTCTTCCCGTAGATTTCGTAAAAGGCGACTTAGGAATACAAGCTAAACAAAGCTTATAAAAATCATGAGATCTCTCCAACCCGTCTGGCCAGTGTGGACCGTGTGGGCCAAATCCTCTGGCTGCTTTGACCAAATATGGCTCTAGCAGTATAGAGAGGGTCGTGCTCCTGCAGTGGAGACTAAAAAGACTTAATGATGATGATAGTGATGACCAGCTAAAGGTACAATAAAAACTCACTTTGATAGAGATAAAATGAAGAGAAAACAATAAAGTTAAGTAATACATATGGTTGGTGTATTTATGCAAAATATATTTAAAGCAGTTTTCGACCCCGCAACACACATGGAGCGCGGCGCCAGTCTATATCTTGAAAACATATGACGAAAACATCCTTAACTTAGGCCCCATTTGTGTAAAAATAAAACCAAACAAGGAAACATACTTATCTCAAATTTTGGAAGACAAAACAAGACACCATAAGCAAACAAGGCGTTGTAAGCGAGATAAGATAAAGCGGGCATATCTCTAACAATAACACACATTTTATAAACGCCTCTATTACTAAAAGTGCTAACGCGTGATCGCCTCTGCAGTGTGCAGAAGCCCTATTTTTGAACGCGGGTATCACACAAGAAATGATTTTTGCGAGCATTTCCAAAGAGCCGCATTTTTTAATCGCTCTTACGCAACGAGAAGTCTTGTTTACTCGTTTCCGCTACAAATGTTAGAAAAACACTGCTTTAAATTGTCATGGAGAGTCTGTTATTATGTTTCGTACTGACTTTTTCATTGATGTTGAAAACTTTTAAAAAACCATAGCCAAATTTTCTACATTACAACTACACATTTTGTAAATCACTGACGCCCGCGCTCAAAAATTGGGCCCCAGATCGTGAGGTTTGATGGTGTAATCAAAGTGCCAAATAAGATATAAGTAGAAGCCCGCGGCGGATGATTGACGCAGAGCACTGCACGGTTGAAAGTTCAGCGAATAGTTCAGCAAATAGTTCAGTTATGAGACTTATGAGCAAAAGCTTACATAGTTCAAACGATACACATTCTGTGTTTTACTTCCCTATCCGCATTATGCAGATTTGAAACAATAGTTTGATATCTGATTAACTTGTTTCGTTTTTAAAACAAAAATCAAATATTTTTAATGTCTTCTTTGCATAAAATAGTCTTTTCTGGTTGGCCCGATGCAACATGTGTGAGCTTACAAGTTATTTGATAATCTATATTATCGCTGAATCTACTACATACTATTACATTGTAAACTCACTCAAACTGCAACAAAAAGAATTATTTCTAGAATAAATATATCAAAATATTTTTAGTTACTTACCGTAAATGGCGGAGGATGTGGTGTGGATGAAAGTTCACTCCACGGTCTCAGCAGAGACCTTTCTACGTCTGCTCCCACTGCTGCGAAGCTCACGCCATATCTTCGCCATAACGACAGCTCGTACAGCTTCCTCCACGGCACCCCATCGTTTTTCTTCTTCCTGATGCTTCCCCTCATAGACGGAGTACGCACGAACGGCTCGGGTGGAATACCATTCTTACTCGTTCCCCTCCACGGAGGTTTAGTTCCATTTGCCTTGCCATTCACAATGGAACTTCCAGTTGATCCCTTTCTTTGAAGACCCGTCTTGGCCGGTGTTATACTTTTTCTTTTTTCATTAAAAAGGACAGCGTTAGCTAAGTCTTCGTCATTATTGGAGCCGTCAGATTTGACTTCATCGATTGTCACAACATTTGATTTCCGCTCTCTGAAGCTAGATCTGAGAGGCGTTCTGTTAAAGTTTTGTTTACTTTTGTCCCCGTCGACTTCATCTTGAAGCATCGAGATAACGCTATCGTCGGCGTACCTCATGCGTGCAGTCTTCATCAATGAGGCTCTTGTGTTCTGCGCAAACAGGCGTTCACATGGGTCAACTGCCTTGTTTTGCTCGACACGGGTCTTCGACATATTCTCTGAATCGGTATCGCTGTGGCCTTCGTAAGAGCTCGTGCTGTTACTGAAGCTCTTTGTGTACGATCCGTCTGTGTTTTTCGGAAAATGATTTTTATCTGATTCTTTGATTTCTATAATGCATTCTCCGCGGAAGGATCGTCTCGATTGGAGACTGGTGTTGGAATCAGATTTGACGAGCGGATTATGTTTATGATCGATACATCCATTCGCGTGTGCTTTCCCTGTGCAATGTTTATGTATCTTGGCTAAAGCAGCGAGAGTCTTATTCCCGCTTGGCGATATTTCATCGCCGCACCGCAGGGACTGCTCGAAAGAGCCTTGGAGGTGAAACATCCTTGAATTACTCCGTGTTCTCACGCAGACAGTTGGTCGCCACGCTTGGCATTTTCTGAGGTCAGAGTTTACGTTCTGTAGATCGGATCATATCGTATGTCACTGTAGGTACAATGAGAGCATTTACGTTATGAGTCTGTGGTGCAGATCGGCGCGATAGGATCAGTGGTATACTGTGGCTTGAATTCGTGATTGTTAGCTGAATTTCAAACAAATTTGGGTCAACGTATAGTTTTAGATGTCGTGTCAAATGATTAGGCCCTTCACTCGGAGGGCTGGGACCTGACCTCACGGCAACAACGATCATGTTCGAAATTTCCGTGCGGGTGGCATTTCTGCACGCACTCGCTTTAGCGAGAGAGTAAATTGGCTCAGCACGGTGCTAAAGATACATTTTAATGGGTTAAGTAGATACGTCGACAAGTTGACCTACCGACTTAGAGCCTACCGGATAGTATTTGTATTAAAATGTCGGTTCTTGTGCAAAAACATTTTAATAACGAGCGAGGTTATTTGAAACATTGCAACAATATCAAACTTCCTTACGTCTTTTTTTCTTTGACTTTGACTTGTTTCTTTTTTCGTATTAGCAAGAAAAATATTAATTATTTATGATTTAGCACTAAAAAGTGTGATTGCTTAAGTAACTTGGTGATTTAATGGTTATGCAGCTAAATTAGTAAATCAAGGTTATAAATATTTTTAAAGTGCTGAAGAAAATGACTGGTTGTCACTTTGTAGGCCATGTTTTGAATGAATAACCGCAGATATACTTATTTATTTATGGTTATGTCGAGTTTACATTACAAACATTGGGCAGCTGTATCAATTAGAATCGCCTACTAACTGGATTGTTTCTTAAATCCGTACCATTTATTATGTAGCAATGCTCGTAAAACCTACATGGCGATGGCGCAATAAAGGTCGGTCACATCGGGCGTTATATTAATCTTTTTTTCACGGAAAGTAAGAGTCTAACGCTAGAATGTGGGTGTAGCTCATGAGTCACGAATTTACTATCAAAAAAAAAACCTACCAAATTTATTGAAATTTTACCAAAGAGAGAAATCATTAGTAGTATGATCTTGTTCTGTCACGGCCTAGTTTATTAATAAAATATGGTTTTCTTTTACATTCTGCCGCGTTAAAAAGCTATTTTATCGTGCTATTAACTATTTATACACTGAAGCAGCTATTGTCGTTTCGATTTGCAGGGTGAGATGTGTAGGTGCAACTGCTAGTTAATGTCACATTAGATGATAAGCCCTATGTCACGACGTTGACAGGGTTAAGCGGCAATGAAAGATTGTCCATTTCACAATTAAAAACAAAATAATCACGTTATCTTAAGTTGTTAATAGAGAGTGCTGCACATAACACTATACTTTATTAAAGTCAGTCACACAAAGTTTAAAAAAGTTTTTGCTGTGCCATCTATTGGCTTCATATGAAAGAGTTTATTTAATGTCATTCGGAAAAGATCTAATTGGATACTGTTGACCATTGTTCACATTAGATGCACTATACATTAGTTCGGTTTGCATTTTGCATCGAAAAAAATATATACTTGTGATGACTAGAATAAAATCCGAAAGGTATAAGACTCATCATAAGTTATGACTTTCGGATTTTGCATAACATTCAACTCAAGTTGATCAAATTATTTAATAGGTAGTAGATACATAAATAACAGACCTACTTTACTTATGACAATGGTCAAACAGCGTTACATAAATATTTATGAGTATGTGTGTCAACGTCGGATTAACTTTGACTAAGTGGTTCTAGGGCTAGAATTCGCAACCGCTTCGATTATAAGATAGTGACGAATGACAAGAGATTTGTAAGATATTACAATAATTATAGTCTGCCGCGAATAAATATATGGTGTTTATTTAGGTCTGTCTATTTTGGTTAGGAAGCAAGGACAACATTTATAACGAGCGCGATTTATAAGATTTCTCTCTTTCAGCGCAGTGCATATACATACTATCGCGTTTTTATCCCTAATGAGGCAGACTGATGAGCTTTTTTTTATCTTGTGGCTCTAAGCAAACAGAGCCCAGGGCTGCAAGACTCAAAAGCAACTTTTAGCGTGATGGTGGAAGCTTTTGTGATGTTGCATTCCTTCGCTCTACGTTCGTAGGTTAAAGAATACAAACGTAGGTACGACTAATGCTACTTGTACTATTATGTATTCTGTGCTAATCTTATCTTATACCTTTAAACGAGCAATTCTTGTATGTATGTATATATATATATTTATAAATTTCTGTGATCTCGAAAAAGGCTCTAACGATTTCGCTGAAAATTTGTATATGGGGGTTTTCGGGGGTAAATAATCGATCTAGATTAGTTTTATGTTTGGGAAAACGCGTGTTTCCGAGTTTTCATGCGTTTTTCTTTCCACGCAGAATATGGTCGCTAATTTCGGCGCGCCGACCGCCTTGATTTTAGCTCAGTGGTTAAGGATATCGACCGCTAGAAAAAGTGTTACGGGTTCGAATCCCACTCGGTGACTTACTTTTTTATTATTTTATATTTAAGTTTATATAAAAAATTTTATTTTGCATTGTTTTTAGACAAGTTTAAAAAAAAATAGTTAATGTTTGAGATGTAACCGAGCAAAGCTCGGTCGCCCAGGTACTGGCTACTTAACAAAAGATTGATTATTTTTATTATATACCTATTCACATTTCGTTTCGTCCAATTATGTTTTTTATAACCGGGTTGCAAATTTTGTCAATTTGTTATGCCTTATTGTGTTAAGGAGAAAATAATTAAATTTTTCGGGGTTCCGTGCTTCCCCCTTAGACAAAAGTGGCCGTTATTCGTAGATGAGCGTAGAAAAGCTTAACGTTCTAACTTAAAATAGTTTGAAGGGTTATCATAAGCAAGTTTTTTCTATATAGCAGGGTTGATTGGAAGATATTGCTTTGCGATAAGGCATTTCATCTGTATTTTGAGCATAAAAGGGTATTGCATTGTAAGTATAATTTAGACTTCATACCTCACGACTACAATCTCGCGCATACTTTGGTAAAAGCGTTTGATAGTTTGCCAATCAATGTCCAATTCATCTGATTTAAATAAATATTAGATCTTCTTCCTCCCACTTTAAAATATAGAGGCCTCTTTTCGTCAAAAAATATTGCAAGTGCCACAGATTTAACCTAACCTCATAGATCTTACTACGCATCGGTCTGTTAATTCGTTTATTACTTCTGCCAATGTTTGCCTCCACTATCGTGGGAATGCCTCCTATGTAGGCCACTTCACCATGTATAGGACACAAAGATACCAATTTAAAAAAAAGACAGATATTTTGAGTAAATTCTTATCTCTGTAACCTAAATCTTCTGACAATTGGAATGGTATACCCGAGCTTTTTAGCACTACAGCTGAGGAAGCAGCTGGGAATACGCTGAGATGAGAGAGAGATAATGAGGCATGCATAGTGTTAAAACGTGCGCTATCTTTACTGGAACGGCATTTCAAACATCAGTTTTTTAGAACTCTGTGCCGACTTCTTGAAGTTTATCTAATAAAAAGGTTGTTCAGAAAAAAACGTCGCGTCTTAATAAGCATAACAAAAAGTTACAAGTGCGACATTAAAATAACTGGCCAAGTGCGAATCGGATTCGCGCACTAAGGGTTCCGTACCATTATCTATCTAAAAAATCGCGTTTGTTGTATGGGAGCCCCCCTTAAATATTTATTTTATTTTGTTTTTAGTATTTGTTGTTATAGCGGCAACAGAAATACATAATTTGTGAAAATTTCAACTGTCTAGCTATCGTGGTTCTTTAGATACAGCCTGATGACAGACAGACGGACAGACGGACAGACAGCGAAGTCTTAGTAATAGGGTCCCATTTTTACCCTTTGGGTACGGAACCCTAAAAAAAACGAAATGGCTGGTTTATGATTTGTTTTTAAGTTTTAAACGCACAATATTTTCTTCAATTTGTAAAAGTAAAAAAAACTGAATAGACAAAAAATCCCCACTTACAAGTTTAACGAAAATCGGTTGATAAATGCGACCTGGAGGGTTATTCCAAAAGGTGTACGCAAGTCGGACGTTACTGCGTATCCGCGTCAGTGTCAAGTAACACTGAGCACTAACATTTAAGATGATAAAGTCTGATTTGATTTGACATAGTAAAAGGAAGTCACTATCATACGACTAACGTATTATTTTATAGAGTAACTCCCCCCGTATAAGAGAACAGCCGGAAAACGCTAAAATTCGGACACACGAAAGAATTTTTGCTGAAGCGAAAACGGGGACATTCGCTCGCTCGGTCAATAATTTGAAAATACCCATGATATTCATATTCCTACCCCAGTGAGAAATGTATTCAACTATTCATATTACTCATCCAAATAGCTGAAAATCAGCGCATTGCTCTTTGAGCAATATTGTCGCTGAGCCTACGACCTTTTTGTGCAACTGCAGCATACACATCACATCGCTAAAAACTTGTACTTGATATACTAAAAAATAATTCGTGCATTTCTTTGTGTGTGATTGTGTTTGTGCAGTTTTCACAAATAAACGTTTTATCTATCTAAATGAACTAACAAAAACATAGGAACTATTTAAATTTTAAACTTAAAAATTTCTTCTATAACCAAAAAATAAACACCATTAAATAAAGGTGGATCTACATGAGAAAGCACTCGGTCATAGTCGAGTGGAGCTGTGGACACAGCCTAAGCAAACAGGGTTGGTCAACGAGCAACGAGCCGCCATGCAAATTTGACTGCGACATAGATGCCACCTATTCGATAATATTGAAACTATCGTTGCATAACTTGCGCGTTTCCAATGTTCCGAGAATACACTATCCCGCGTAATCAAGTTTAGTACTTAAGTGTGTTAGTTTAGTAAGATTGCTGAAAAACACACCGTGTGTGTGCGGTTTTCAGCAGTCGAAGGTACAATTACGCTCTATGTCCTGATACAAAAAGTTACATAATAGGAGATTTCGTTACCTGAAATATATTAGTAACTGCACTGAAAACCGATTTTGATAAAATTTCTATGGGATTTCCTGACAAGTAATACATGTATGCCGCTTCAAACAAAAAAAGAATTTTACAAACGGTCCAGGCGTCTTCGAATAATCAGTGAACATGCATAAAAAAAGATCACAAAGTATTGATAACCTCCTCTTTTTAAACGGTTTTATTTAGCTTGCCCCGTTTGTTTATTTATTTGTTTGGGTCAAATCTAGTAATTTAAATTACACCTCCTTCCTGTTGACAGATTGTTCTGAAATTTGGCACACACATTTCATTCTGATGACAATACAATGTGATATATTTTGTATCATTTTAAATCCAAGATGGCCGCCAGTACAAAATGGCGGATTACATTATCTTTCACAACTACCTCAATATGGGTATAAAATAAGAAAAATTTTTTTTTAAGTTAAACGGTTTTATTTCAAAGTAGGACAATAATGATGTACTAAAAGCTATTAAATAATTCGGTAGGTCCTAGCTACTACTCATCACACCACTCTCGTCATCAATCTAGGGCAGTCTTTCCCAAAGTGGGCGATAACGCCCCCTTGTGGGCGCTGCAGGTCTCAAGGGGGGCGGTAAGAGACCCAGAAAGAAAATGTTTTTTTGTTGCAAGGAGCTTTATTTAGCTAGGAGGCCTCTTAAACAACGACTGCAAGAGCTCTCGACTCTCAACAACAACCACATAAATATCATCCTCCACTTTGAGAATAAATATTTACATAATATACATATAAAAGTCACAATAATTAATTAATTTAATTTGAAATTATAGTGGTTTTTAAATAGGTGAAAAAATGGGGGCGCTAAAAAAATTTTTATTCTCAAAGTGGGCAGTAGACAAAATAAGTTTGGGAACCACTGATCTAGGGCAATAATCAGACAAAAAAATAAAATCGTTGGGCGCGTGATATTTCTATCAAGTCAATCGTTATACATATCAATGCTATTAACTTACATATTTTCTCAGGTTACATTACGCCCAACGATTTTTTTTTGTCTGATTAATGCCCTAGATTGATGACGAGAGTGGTGTGATGAGTGGTAGCTAGGACCTACCGAATTATTTTCTAGCTTTTAGTACATCATTATTGTCCTACTTTGAAATAAGACCGTTTAACTAAAAACAATTTTTTACTTATTTTTTAAAAATCGGTTAGAAATACAAAAAGATGTCATTTACCAACTTGTATGTCGTTCATTCCCAAAAGCGATTTAGCTGGATTGTTCTTTTGATACAATAGTATTCGATCAGTGTATAATATTTGACATATTTTTTACTTTTTGAAGACGAACTTTAAGTCATTCAAGTGATAAAAATCTAGCAATTGTAATATTATATTCATTATATCATTTACAATAAAAGCTCTTGCGCTTGTCAAATCTCGTAAGACATTGGAAACAGCAAATACAGTAATGTGTCTAGTTAGTGACTGATCAATCGTGACGGACGACTTACTAAGATAACACAGATAGACACGGCAACATAGTTAGACATACACTGTAGTAGCATCGCGATTGACAAATAGTGAAAGATGTAATTCTACTTCTCGTTCATCCAGAGGCGAGAGGTCTGCCTTCATCAGGAAGGAGCGTGAGTCTTTCTCAATCTATGGATTGTTTGAATCTCGATTAAAATGGAGGTTATCAATTACTCGCAATCGTTTTTTTCTGTATGTTCACCGATTTTATTCTATGACGCCTGGATCGATTTGGAAAATTATTTTTTGTTTGATTGAAAGGTATTTTTTTTGTATGTTATCCGATTATTCAAAGACGCCTAGACCGATATGGAAAAGTCTTTTTCGTTTGAAAGGTATACTTGACAGTTGGTCCCATATACATTTTATCAAAATCGATTGCGTAGTTTAAGGCTTAAGTCGGTATTTATCCTCAAAAATTATTCATGATAAACATTAAAAAGACTGGAAGACTATAAATTATTTTTACTTTCTTACTTTTTGCCAAAAACCAAACCTGGAAAAACTACAAATATTATGTCCTTCATGACTGATGAGTATTAGAAAGAATTTGCCTTGCATGCTTTTAGAATGCGGGGAATGATGTGCTATTCGGAGTATTCGGTTTTTATATACAGTGTATATATATGATCACGTCTTTGAAAGGGCCTAGGGCTGTAAGACTGAAGGCTATTAGGATTTTACTTCTGTAAATTTTAAAAGCATCAATGGTATAATGTTAACTTTGTTACTTGTTTACTGAAACTTCTCTTCCTGGCTATTTTAATATTTTTAATGTTTAAATAAACTAACTTCTAACGTTCAATTTGGAAAGTATATCAAATAACACGCATCGGAATTCAAATACGTAGTGAAAAGTTACCAAATTCAATTAACAGTTACAATTTGACGAAACCTAATCTCAAAGAAAGAAATAGTTTTGATTTGATGAAAATATCTCTTAAAAAAATGTATGTCGTAAGTAAAATGGACTAGCTTGATATGTACATTTTCAAAAGATACTTATAGGTACTAACGTATCTATTTGAGGATGACTAGAAAAACCTGAAGGAAAAACAAAAAGTCTTCATGCTCAGATACACCTATGCTAGGTAATAAATCAATGGTTCTCATACCAAAGATAAAGTTGCCAAAGTTAGATTGATCCGAATGAATGAACGACTTCTCAATGAACTTGACAATCGATGACGTAATTATAGTTTTGGCACTTTAGCTGCATACAAATTGTTGGCAATCGTTTACAAATTTAACGTGACCGGAAATGATCTTAATTAAATCACAAACAGTTGACACAAGTTTATTTACTAGACAAATAAAAGAAACCCTAACTTTCTAGCGTTCACTCCTATAAAACAGCAATAGGTATTAAGGGAAATCGGGCAGTAAGCAGATTTCTTGTAAGATTTTTAATTAGTGAATATAAAATAAAATGTAATACATAGAGCTACGAAATAATAATAATAAAGATACCGATTGATTCAGATTATGCAACCCTGTTAAGATCAAGGTGCTTCAGTCACAATACTCTATTTTGGCGCATCTTACGCAATTAGCAGATAAACGATGAGAAGAGATAAGGAGATGTTATCAGATAACTGCTCTTTACGCGGAGGGTGACTAAATTGAATAGTTTTACTTTTATTTATTTTACTATATTGCATGACGTGGAAGGTGACTGACTTAAGTCTTACAATAAGATACTCCGTTGGTAGACGAATAGTCTCCTTTTGGAAATAAACAGGCCTTTGGCTTTTCATCATCATTACCTTATCAGCCACAGTAATTCCACTGATTGCTAGACATAGGCCTCCCCAAGGTTTTCCAAAACCATTCGATTTTAGTTTGATTCATTTTTAACACTCTTGTTTTAACTTCAACAAAGAATACTTACTGTTAGCTTTCTATCATTTTCTTACTAACATATTAACTTGAGTGCGCTGTTAGTTATGTGAAAAATAAAGTCTGCAGAAACATTTATACGTATTTCAGCCATCGCCGTCGTTTAGCTATGTAGTATTTTTTTATAAAAATCAATATAAACATTTTTGGAGTTGAATGGACAACGATGAAGACAGTTAAAAGCATAAAAATAGGAAAAAAGCAAGAAGAAAAGAACTAAGTAGAAATACCCTTACAATGTCTTACGAACTAAAGCAATTTGTTAGTTTCATAGTTTCATATTTAAGTATTCAAATTTAATTTATTATTTATTTAAATATTTATTCGGTCCAAGCCACAATAAGCACACTAGATGCTAAAGCATTTTCTTCCTGTCGACCTTTAGAAAAACTCGGATAGCAACATAAATTTAAGAGACTAGCAAAATGCATAAAATGCCGTGGCGCCTAAAATATTATCAGTGACATTTTTATTGCAAATTTAATTAGCATCGGCTAAAGGCGCTAAATTCCTGCTCGAAATACCGGCAAGTATCCTTGATACTCATTCTAGGGTCTAATGTATTCAACGGTCGATTTGATTGAATATATTATCGCTTCTCAGAACTGGTCGGCTTATAGTAAGGTCTCGATGGCATAGTGAGTACGCCTGAGCGCTTTCGCAGGTTAGGTAATTCCGAGTGTGGTCCACACTTGGATTGGTAACCCAGAAGGGTATAAAATATCTCTATCTTTTTCCCTACTTGCTTTGAAACGTTAAACCAGTCAAACCGTCGTTGTCAAGATATGTCAGGTAAATTTTGGCACATTGAAATATTTTACTGTTGTCACAGAATTAATATGAGTGTTGCACATAGAACGGAATCTTCTAAGGTCCCGCGGCATATGCGTCCCTCTCCCCCGTTCTCACCTTGTCGAGGCGGCCAGGCGTCCGCAAACGACCGCGCAACACCCTCCACAAGGAGAGAACGGGGGAGAGGTGCGGAGACGGGGAACTTGGACATTCCCAATTCCGTTTTGTATATATGTAATACTTATAATCATTATATGCCATTGTTGGCCACTTACAAACTTGGAGACCTAAATGGATTCAACGGTCGTTGTGATTGAATATAAACTTCTCAGAACTGGTCAGCTTATAGTGACATCACGTATGAGCTTCTTAGAATGAATGTACTTCCCCATGTAGCGTACCTTGCTCGATCCAGGTATACTAGCTTTGATATGTGGCCATGCGCTTTTCGTTGAGAACATAGGAATGACTTCTTAAAAAGTTCGGTAAAGCCAAGCTTTATAAGAAGTCATTCCTATGTTTGGTTGAAAGAATGTTGGGTTTACCATGCGACCACACCAACCGGCAGATGAATATAGGCATCAAGGAGTTTTAGAAGCTATCACTCTCCATCCCCGTGGGTGAGTGATGTGGGTTCGCTACTTCTCCAACGAAAAAAAGTACACCAACTTTGACTCAATTTAAGCTGACTAACTTTCCGTGTTTTATTTAAGCAGAAAGGTAAAAAAAGATTTTTTTTCCGCCGCATCTTTTTTTAAAGTGCTTTGGAAACTTTATGAGTTAACTATATCAAAGAGAATACAGAGAAAATTATAAAAAAGATCAGTGAAAAATAACAAACTAAAAAATCAATATTTGAAATAAGCAAAAAGAAATAAAGGCATTAACTATCATACTAGTAAAAAATATGTTGATGCGGAGGTCAAGCACATAAAACACGTTTTTTGCCACAGTTATTCAAGATATTTAGGTTTTAATTGGTAATAAGATGTAATGATTCGAAACACTTGTCCATAAAAATGAAAAACATGTTCTTTTCATAATTAAAAAATATTTTTTGTCCGGTTTTGACTCGTACATAAAAATTGTTTTTTTTTTTTTAAGTTTCTGTCCATGACACCGAATAACTTTATCCGTGAACATAATCACACTTGCCATTACACTTGTATTTGTGTATTTAGTTAAATAAAAAAATAAAAAACGGAGTGTCGTGTGATGCTCATTTGGAATGAAGTTACAAAAAAGTTCGTGACGGAAAAATCTTACATTTTTATCGCTTAGCCCCCATCCGCCAAGTCCATACTGTCCGAAAGGAACATCGTTCCAATAAATTAATCACATCCTGACACACACTGACAATGACATCAGTTTATAGCGTTTATTTTTACTAGCAAAGCAAATCGTTATTTGTGAAGTATGGGAAAGTAAAGATAAGTTATTATTTATTGTTATTATATCAGCTGATCTAAGTTAAAACAGAATCTGTTTTAAAATCACAGATCAGCTGAACCTACCAAACCACAGAACAACAACTCTGCTATATAAAATTTCTTATGTATAAAATAAGCAGTACTTATATGTACTTAATGTTTGTAGTTTGTTTATTTCTGTTTGCATATTGTATACACGAATTTTGTAAATAAAATAAACAAGTCTTAATTACGAAATTGTTAAGTTCTCACGCATTTTAGAAAAATGCTAACCAAATATTTTCAAGCCATTCACAGTTTTTTTCTTCTTTCCTGATCGCCAGGCCTTATTAAGAACATAAGGACCGATTTCTCCGAACCCGTTCGACTTTTTATTTTCATCGAAGCTTATTTCAGTACGGGTATAAATATTCAGACGACTCAATTATCCGACTCGGGAGGGGCGGAATGGGGTGTCGACATCTCGATTTATACGCACGTGTACTTGGTAACAATATGGACGGACATACTTTGTCTTCAACTGGACTACTTCCTTTTTGAAAAGGGTATCATAGTTCTTTTTCCGCCCACTGACTGGGAATAGGATATTTTACCCGGTAGTAAGGGGGTTACCGTAGCCTATGGACGCCTGTATCACCACGAAATTTGCAATGTGGCAAAATATGCGACACATTATAAGCTTGAAGTATGAGAATAGACTCATCTTAGGCTACTCTTTTTTTCAAGTCGTACTTCCAAGATTATTATTAGATCTATAAAGAATAAAATATATCAGACCCCGTATATCCGCCATTTTTAAAAGAAACTACAATAAAAATGTAGTACCTGGGTGACCGAGCTTAGCTCGGTTTGTTTTATCTCAAACATTAACTACATTTTTTTAAACTTGTCTAAAACAGTACAAAATAAAAAATAATATATAAACTTGAACATAAAAAAAAACAAAAGTAAGTCACCGAGTAGGATTCGAACCCGTAACACTCTTTCTAGCAGTCAGCATCCTTAACCGCTGAGCTAAGCGTGGAAAGAAAAACGAATGAAAACTCGAAAACGCGCGTTTTTCCAATCATAAGACTAATCTAGATCGATTTTTTACCGTCAAAAACCCCCATATACAAATTTTCAGCGAAATCGTTAGAGCCGTTTTCGAGATCACAGAAATTTATAAATAAATAAATAAATAAATATATATATATATATATATATATATATATATATATATATATATATATATATATATATATATATACATACAAGAATTGCTCGTTTAAAGGTATAAGATATAATTTTCGAACCGCCTCACAAAATTTCACGAGAATCAGGTGAGAACCGCGACCTATAGGCGAACACAGCCGGAACAGCCGGCATTTTTGGCCAATCTGCAAACTGAGAAGATTCGCTCGCTCGGTCAATAAAAATCCTTCTAAAATAAGTTAGTGGAAAAGTGGATTCAATGCCAGGTTCCACTTTTTTCTTGTAGCTTAACATGTTTTCCAATAAACCTTGTACAAATGACCTCTCAAGGATTCACAGACTCGTTTACATGTGTCGCGCTCATAAATAACAAATTTATGCAAAAAGCACAACATCGCACCAAAACATTTAGCGCTTCTAAAAGCACGGTCTTGCAACTACACATTATGGCATTGCATATGAGCCATTGCATATGACATGCTAATCTCGCCACCTGACGGTTTTGCATAAGAACATTCGATATGATAATAAATAGACATAAATAGGAAAAGTACAGATAAAGAAGTAATATTTTTAAATACTTTATAACTGACTAGTTAGTTAATCTGTTTTTATGTATTTTCACCGATTATTCGAAGACGCGTGGACCAATTTGGAAATCATTATTTTTTTGTTTGAAGTATGCTTTGAAACAAAAAAAAAAGTCAGGTGGTCCCATAGATTGTTTTTAAATCGGTTGTGTAGTTTGAGAGAGAAGTCGATTATTAATTTTGTGGTCAATCTAGGAATAATGATAAATTGGTTATGCGGTATTAAATCAATTTCGTATTTTTTTCCGTCCGTCGGAATTCAATCACTGTGGGACATTACCTATCTCTTAAAATTTGTTACATGAATTTTCCAGGGTCCAGTACAGTTTAAAGAATGTGAAGGTGTTTTCGCACATTTGCGAAAAATGTGCAGCGAAAAGCTACACGTTCTTCACGTATCCCCTTAGATATATATTTTAATGATCTCTAATCAGACACCTAGAAATAAGACTCCTAAATGACGTAAAGAGCTTATTTAACAATTTTATAGGTACATAATACCATACAAAATCTACAAAATAGGTATCTAACCGCTAGAAGATGTTTTAATAAAACGTTTTTTATTGCTAATAGTGTTCGAACATCAAATAGACCGAGGACATGATGCGAGGAGATGCGAGAATGGTTCACTTCTGTACTAACCTTACTTTGTGAAATAGCTGCCTAAACGCTAGAATATGCATGTGGTGTTGTACTACAGTGCTGTACGATTATTATAATAGTGGTCGTCCTTCACTCAGACACCGCGGGGACCTGGCAGATGAGTTATGTAATGAGGATCTCGTTGGATTCCTGCTTTGATTGAATTGACTTTTTGCTAGAATATTCATTACAAGCAAATAAAAAAGAATTTATCGCGAAATGTCGAATCTTTAATAAATGTTTTTTAGCAAAAAAGATGGTGTTTTGCCAATTGGAATGTCAAAACTTTGGCCTTCCAAGGCCATGTGAGTAACAAAAATAGAGATTTTTTTGGTTCATGTACTTGTGACAAACTGCAGAAGTAGGTATAGTTCGTAAGTTTGTCTTTCGCGTGTTGTGAGTTTGAAAGTAAAAACCTTCCCTACATACAGCTGCGAATATTTGATGGTATCGCGCTAACTCCCATGCTGGTCTGGGAGAAATAAAATAAAAAAACTTAGAATGTACCAGCTGCTTCTCTTCCCACGCAGATCGTAAAAGCCGATCGAGGGAATGGGCAAAAATGCAAATCATGTTAACAGGCGATGCGGCTAGCAACCCATCACTGTTTTGATTGCTTTTCCATCTTCTCGCCCACCATGACGCTAAAAGTGGCTTTTGGGTCTTGCGGCCCTGGGCTCTGCATAGAGCCGCAAGACCCAAAATGCTCTGTCTGCCCCATTAGGGATAAAGACGTGATAGTATGTATGTATGTATGTATCGCGCTAACATGAAAGGAAAATTATGGGAGTACTAGTAAACAACATGTAGTTTGCTATGTCGGGGGTCAGTTCAGACAGAGAGGAAAAATGCTCGAGCGATTTACTAACTCAGCAAGCAATAGCCTAAAGCGCATAAACGTTTAAACATGTAAAAAGGCTGAAACTGAAAAACGACCATACGCGACATACGAGCATCTTGCGGTTTATTCTAATAGTAAAAGTTTATTTCCCAGTGTCATAAAAAAAATCCTCTCTGCTGCATTCATCTCTGTCTGAACTGACCTTAATACAACGTGGAAGGGACTTACCCGTAATGAATCGAACCACGGGCTATACTAGATCACTATATTATAATGATCAAATAACAGACAAAAAAAACTAAAAAACATCGACATTTCCAAACAAATTGTCCGAGCGGTTGCGTTGCACACTTTAGTATGGAAGTTCCGAATTTTATTTTTTAGGGTTTGACTGTTATTTTAATTTCATTTCATTATACTATTTATAGTGGTCTAGTCGGTTTTTTTATTTATTTATTTTATGTTATAGTGGTCTAGCATAGCCTATAGTTCGATTTATTGCGTGTATGTCCCTTCCACATTGTATACATATAGTCTAGAATAACAATAAACAACAAAAATTATGACACGAAAACACCTCGTGATCTATCACTCAAACTCAACGAACAAGCCATAACAGACACATTTCTTTATAAAACAATAGAGCTACTTAGAAATAGACTTTATTTGCATGAAAATTGTCTTCGGCCTTTGCGTATGTACGACGAATCGAGCAATACGCTTATGTAACGTTAAATGGAGATACCCGTGACCGGCGTTTCCGGAAAATTGTGAAACTTGGAAACGTTAGGTGTGGTCCGCTGAGCAAAAGTGTGCCGGAAAATAAGGTATTACAAAGTTGGTAATGTAGCAAAATTACTATGACCTACACTCGAATATTATTAATATAATGTTTTTATGCTCAAACTTTTTTGGGTCACTATCAAAACAATCTTCATGTTGTGGTTAAGCGTCCCACAAAATATTAAGTACACCTTAAACGCGCATCATCCATGATCTATTTCCGAAATATCAAACCGCTGCTTACTTCATTGCGTAAAAAAATTGTGATTGGTAGTTTCGTTACTCTAAAGACCTAAAACTTATAAATTTTTTGCTAATAAGTATCAGATTTTACGATCAATGATGTCTGGATGTATGTACTATGTTTACTTTTATAAGGTTTTATTTGTAACTTTTTCAAGTGTACATGAGCCAATAAAATAAATAAAAGTCAAACATGAAAAAATCATTACTGTCCAACTTGTTATATTCTCTTTGAACCAGAAAACTCAACACATAAAAACAACTCGATTATAAATTAAAATGTATGCAAATACTCTTTTAAATTCAAAAAGATAACGAAACAACCATAATGCACACCACTATGTAAAAATTACTACATAATTTAACCATCAACCAGCAGATAATAAAATGACCAGCATTAACCGAGTCCGGATATCGATTATCGATGCGATCAAACGGTTCGCATGTTTATCGATATTAGTATCGAGTTACGAGAAAACAAAGGAGGCTTTACCGCCCGCCCCCGCTTTGCAGTTAGCACGCTTTCGAATAAGCCACTTGTGTGGAAACGGCATGCATTTTCTTTCTATTTTCTCTCATAATAAAGATAAGCATCGAATACTGAGTGTATATATAATTTACCTAAGTTGATTCTTATTTTCTGTGGATTTGTTTACAATCTTTAATATGAAGCGTAAAGGTTAGAGATATAACTGATTTTGCAATGCGTGAACCTTAGCTCTGTTTATCCCAAAAGCAGGAACGGATTTATCTTTACGCAGTCTACGGACCTCGTATCTAATTAGGCTCCAAGGGCCCAGGCTTTCTTGCTCTACCGCTCTACTCGGGCCTGGGTTGGGCTTATGGCACCCAAGCATTGTAGCTCTGGGCCTCCAGCCATGCATTGCCTACTAAGGGGCCTAGGCTTAACTTAACATGATAATCCGGCCCTGCCCATAAAAGATATAGACTGAAACATGAGACAGTGAATCTTGCCAAAGTACAGGCAATTGAACAGCAGGATAGAGAACTTTATGGACGCAACAGTAGATGATATTTTCATTCATTATAGACAAAGAGCCATCCCCAAGCTTAGAATATACTGTTTCATTCCACCCATATCTTAAAGATTTAAATATTTAACACATTTATAGATTTAACACTTTGCAACTCAGATTTTAGTACAGAGGTACCCAAGAAAGTGAACGTGATGAATATTCAAATCATCAATTTGATTTCAATAGCGTCGCGGCTCTGTACTAACACACCGATAATTTTATTCATTGGAGACTTGTAGTAAACTTGTTTGGCTGGTGACAGCTTGGAGTATATGTCAGGGGACCAAATTGTATAATAGTTGTCTCTGATTTAAATCTCTGCAATACTTTTTTTATAGATTACAGTGCATGTAAGATAATTGATACAGACTTTTATCATTCCAGCCGCAAAAAATCTCCTACTGGATATAGATCTTTGCCAAGAATTTCTAAAATGGCCGATCAATTCTAATAAATATTATTCCTCATGAGTCTTATGACATAGCTGCCTTAACCCATTGTCAGACACAGGTCTAAAGTAAACGACTAACTGTAGACTAACTGGTTGTTTTGGAGAAATATTAACTAGGCGAAGAAGAATTTTAGAATAACAAAAAAGTTGACTACGAGAGTAAGAGAGAGAAAAGGTCTTACATGCAGCTTCTGTGCTAGCTGTAGAATTGACGGAGTGAAATGAAATAATTGTACTTATGAGGCATTTATAAGAATATTTTTGTATTTATTTATATTTACATTCAGTTGAGCCCAGGGTAGTAAGACCCAAAGGGACTTAAAATCATCGATCTTACATTGGTACGAAGATGAAGATGAAGAAAAGGTATAATCAACAAACTTAAGAACGTCAATGTGACAACGGTACGAAAAGAAAATAAGTCATTATATTGCAGACATAATAATTACACGTTACAACCATACGAACGACTATAGTCATATTATACAACATCGATTCGCGTGGGCGGCCGTCAAGAACGGTGAAATTTTTGAGCAAACACTGCACCACACTTGAACCTTCGAATGCTCTCTGACCTTTATTTAGCTAACTCAGTTCGCTCTACGGAACATATGAAATGAACACTCAGTTATTGGTTTAAAAAGAACACCTCAATATAATACTATTTACAGCATAAAGACGATAGAGTTTTTAATATCCTATATCTAAGAGCATTAATAGGGTGGTTAAACAATGAGTACTTACGGTAAGCAATTTGTCAAAATTGTGTTTCATAAATCACGACATCTGATATCTTTATCAAGTGAACTGATCTCATTACTACAATAAAGGAAAACTGACATCGAATTGTGTCGAAGAAATTGGTTATTCAATCAAAGATTCAGTCCGAAGCCAGTCTGCATTAGGTGTTCTGTTCAGTTCCATTTGACAATCTTTTCAGAATAATAGTGGAAGGAGATATAGAAGGGAGACGAGGTAGGAGGTGAAGACATAATGAAGAACGAGGATGAAGCATTCGAAACAAACAAAGAAAAGTTAGGAGTAAAGGGAAGTGAGAAGAGAGGAATGGAGGCATTTACCTTACTTAACTTCACCTGTTAGTGCAGTTAAGTGGAGATGCCTCCAAGCAAGCTTTTAAGTTACAAGAAGTTCAGTTCACAAACATGTTATTTTTATCATCTCAAATATCAAAACCGATAAATCCCAAACACATTAGAAGTCAAAACACGCGTCCATAAAAGATATTAATTTCAAAAACATCGGAATAAAGCATTCCTTGCTTGCGCTCCATTTGCCCAGTGCCAGTCTGGTCCAGAAATAGGTTGGGCGGTTGGATGGTAATCCAGTGCCTTATATAGAACAGATTCCGATCATACCCAAACTGTAGACGGACGGAACGCATATTCATTTTATTAAGTGAGAAAATCGGGGAATGGGAAGAGTAAATTAAGTATAGTCAAAAATTAGAATAAGGCCTATAGGCCTATGACAGGGCCATCGTTGCTGTGGCTATGTTTTGGTCTAAGTTAATCATTTCAAGAAGAATTATTAGAGAAGTAACATTTTACAAATCATTGTCTAAAAACGTACGTGTTATAGTTGTAATGAATTCGTGTGATGTACCGGCTCATCACACGAATTCATTACAACTAAAACATTTACGACAAGAGCGGAGCTGTTAAATATGAGGAGAAGGTAAATTTATCAACTTTCTTTCCAATAGATTTCCCAAAATGTACAGGCAGCATCAGAGATACCTGACCCCTCCTCCACCTCCATCTTGAATTTTCTCATAAACTGAAAATAACATTAACATGAAAATTTGTATTCGGAGAGATTTCACTTAAGTCTTTTTGAATATAAAATTTCATTTTCATTATTATTTTCAGTTTAAGAGAAAATTCAAAATATAGATAGAGGAGGGGTCAGGTATCTCTGATGCTGACTGTACATAACATTTTTCTACATACCTATATTTATTAAGAAAGATTTTGTTACTTTGTATAAAAAGCTCTATAAACTGTAACCCATAGATACTTATACTCATTATTCGATGATATAATTTGATATGTTACACTATTAAGTGCATGTACTAATTATAATAGTATGAAAAAAATACTACGACAAATCATTCAAAAGAATAACGACAAATTCGAAGCAGACTTGTTGACATATGGACCTATAACCCATTTACGTCTTTCATACATCTGTCAATAAACAAGCTTCAAATCCAAACCGGTAGCTAACGTCTAAATCAGCCGCAAAAAAACTTGCTCATTGCACAATCAATTAGCTACTTATAAATTTAATACCAGTGTCAAAACGCATTTGAGTAACACCCGTATAATATTTAAATGACACAACAATCGCAAGCGTGAAGCTGTCATGTCCACAACTCTTCAAATGTAACACATCGAAATATCATATCGAATTTGACTTGACATCTCTATACGTTGAACGCTATAACCGCGCCAATTTGCACCACACTCATAAAATTATTTCACTAACAAAATTATTAATCACCAGCACTGCACTCAATAAAAAAAAATAAAGTTCGATTTATAAAGATTTAGAATTCGAATGTTCGAAACGATCGTTAGCGCGACAACGCGACGCGTGCGCAATGTTCGCTTGGCGGATTTTAACTGTCCCCAGCGCTTAGATAGAACGGAACGTATCTTTGTTTATCTGCTTAGATGCAAGACCGAAATGCAATGTAATAAAACTTGAAATGCATATTAAGGCATAACGTAAATTGTTTAGGTGTCAGATAGTTGAGTAGAAACTATTTTAATTGTATACTACTTGGGTGTCTCTCGAGGGCGTATCATGGGACCTTCGTAAAGAATGTGCAATATAAACAAAGTGCCTGATGAAACTGATGATTATGTAGAAACGTTTATCTTAAAATGAAGACGCATTGTAGTTATTAAGACTAGTTTTGTACATTCGATCTAACACAAATAAAGTTAGTTTAGCTCTCAACAATTTATTAAAAGATCAATAAGAAATTAACTGTAATAAATTAAAATTATGTAAGGCAAGTATCAGATGCATAATATTTTTTTAAAGGCTATTTTAGCTATAAATTTAACCATATTTGACCCATTATGTCGATGTGACTAATTTCGCCTTCGACTATTTGATGATGTATTTTACAAATATAGGATTTACACTTCATCGAGCCGCACCCTCGGTTTCCGCAGGATGATCACGACGATTGATAATAATAATTTTGTTCGTTGAACAGTAGGTACAACATTTCTAATAAAACATATCTATTCAAACAGATTCAGTCTACAACACTATTTAAACAACTTTCCCAAATGAACGGTAGAGCAATCATTATTTATTTGTATTTTTGCTACTAACTGAAAATTTTATAAGTAACCGCTCTATGGATAGTATGAGACATTTGTTTTTGTCTTATTTCAGCATTTCTTACTTACGAAGTTTCTCACTCAGCTCAGCGTTCCAGTTGCATCCTCCCTCAGCTGTAATGCTGTGAAGCCTTTCTCCGCTTTCCGACTCTTACTTCTCCACTTCGCACGGTCTTGAACATCTTTGGTAGCAAGACTATTGTACGACGCTTATATCATCCTTGACAACGTCATGTTAGCATTTATTTCTAAAGGAGGGTACCCAGGAAAGAACTTACCCGGATTTTTTTTCTGGTTATTTTCTTTTCCGGGTAAGTTCTTTCCTGATTACAAGTTTTTACGTTTGATGATTTTTATTTATAAAATCAATATTCTCCACATCAATACGTTAAGCTCTTTATTTCATAACCGGGGATGCTTTTATGTTTATAGGAGCGTCTATCGCGAACATAATGTCATTTGTCCATTTGTTTTGTGTTATTGTTTCCGATAGTGTGGTTGTATAGATGTCAGTAACTATTTGATGTGGAGAATATTGATTATATAAATAAAAAAAAATTAAGTCACCATAAACAGAATGAATATTCTCCACATCGTATAATTATTTAACGTTTAAACAACGAAATTATCAGCCACAATAACACATTATAGATTAGGAGGTCACGACAAATTTGGTAACGATAAGGGATATGGCTGACTCTGGTTTTATAGAATAAAGAGCACCTCTCTGATGCTAAATATGTTGGTCTGCCTGCGTGAAGTGGTTGCGTTACTTAGATATGGCGCCTGAAAAGTTGGTTATCGTGACCAAAAAAAAATGATAAGGGATATGGCTGACTCTTGTTTCACAGGATTAAGAGCATCTCTCTGATTTAAAATATGTCGGTCTGCCTGCGTGAAGTGGTTGCGTTACTTAGATATGGCGCCTGAAAAGTTGGTTATCGTGACCAAAAAAAAATGATAAGGGATATGGCTGACTCTTGTTTCACAGGATTAAGAGCATCTCTCTGATGCTAAATATGTTGGTCTGCCTGCGTGAAGTGGTTGCGTTACTTAGATATGGCGCATGAAAAGTTGGTTAGCGTGACCAATAAATGATAAGGGAAATGGCTGATTCTGGTTTCACATAATGAAGAGCACCTCTCTGATGCTAAATATGTCGATCTGTCTGCGTGAAGTGGTTGCGTTACTTAGATAGGGCGCCTGAAAAGTTAGTTACCTGGACAAAAAAAGAAAATTATAAGGTAAATGGCTGATTCTGGTTTCACTGGATGAAGAGCACCTCTTTGATGCTAAATATATTGGTCTGCCTGCGTAAAGTGGTTGCATTACTAAGATATGTCGCTTGAGAAGTTGGTTATCGTGAACAAAAAAAAAATAATAATAACGTAAATAGCTGACTCTAGTGTCACAGAACAAAGAGTACCTCTCTGATACAAAATTTGTGTTGTGAAACTTAGATATGATGCCTGAAAAGTTGGTTATAGTGATGAAAAAATAATGATAAGGTAAATGGCTGACTCTAGTTTCCCAGGGTGAAGAGTACTTCTCTGATGCTAAATATGTCAGTCTGACTGTGTGAAGTGGTTGCGTTACTTAGATACAGTAGCGTGCGTTCATACAAACACATGAATTTGTCTACACTTTTTTTTTTTTGACGCGGAGAAAATCCCTTCGGATACCTTACCAGTTACGGGACACCGGTAAGGTTATGTGGTGTTACCACTAAAAACTCCGCGGTGTCACCTCTCAGCCGCTATCGGCCGGGACCGTGTGCTTCTTCATGCTCCACAGCTCCGGGGCGGCCGGCCGCTACTTAAGCGGCCCCGGCTCGCCAACGGCCTCACGGCACCCTCTGTTGAATCAGAGGGGCCGGAGCAACCGCCGCCTTGGCCTCTTGGCCCAAGGACAGGCGCGCTGACACGTACACGCGCCTGCCTTCCACTCCGGAGGGCTGTCCGTTGGACGATGGAATCCCGTTTCCACCGTCCAACCAGCCCTCATAATTTGGGGCCTGTGAAAGCAGGCCCTGCCCCAGTCAACCTGTCGGCGACCGGGGCCCACACAGCCGGCCGCAGGTGATAGGGAGAGCGGCAACGTAACACCGACACTCCTCTTCCCCTGCGGCCCCACCGATGCCGTGCCAAGCGCCACGGCCGCGCTTGGTCGCGGAGGATAGGGCGAGCGGCAACGACACACCTCTTCCCCCGCGACCCCTACTACGGCTGTGATGGAAGGGGGGTCGTTGTCACCCCCTTCCCTCACAGCCAGGCCATTCCTGCCAGGAATGGCCTCCGCCGGGCCCGGGGAGGCCTAAGCCTCAACCCGGGCAATGGGTTTCTCTTAGCTTCCCTGCGGCCGAGGCAACCGCAGGTACTGAGCCCCCCCATCGCGACAAGATGGGAACCACATCGGGGGGGATGAATTTGTCTACCCTGTGTCAACCTAATATTGATGCCGTAGTTCACAAATGTACTAACTACAAAATTTTCGATTTTTCCTTTTTTAGTACCAGATAAATTAACTCTTTCTACCAAAAACAGTTGTACTTTTTAAGATTCCGGCGTTAACAATAATTAGTATTATTGTTAACGCCGGAATTTTATTTTTATAAATTCAATCTTCAAGTATTGACTGATTCCAACAAAATTTCAAAGTCCTGCGTATCATACGCATTTATAACATTTACACACGTGTTAAAGTTATGCAAGTTCTTAATTTGTTACCGATTATTTGAAGGTGCCTTTACTGATTTGGAACATTCTTTTAACGAAATCGGTTGTGTAGTTAGGGGGTGAAGTGTTTTTTAGTTTTGAAAAAATATTTGCCTGTTAACATAATGAGGTTTAGTGCACAAATGGACTAAAGTTTATTTTACTATTTTTGAAATTAGACAACTATAATACCACAATTTTTGGATATAATGCAGTCAAAGGACTAGACTCTTGAATAGACGTGAAATTATGTTATTATTTTTGTGCTGTTCTGGACTAAAAACTGTTGGAAGTACAATTGTGGACTGCGGCATGTATATATAATATCGGATACTAACGATAGATGTATTTTGCTTGATATGCAGCCGTTCAGAGTCAGTCATTTACCTTATAATTTTACTTTTTATCACGATAACATACTTTTCAGGCGCCATACCCATATCTAAGTAACACTAGCACTTCACGTAAGCAGACCGACAAAACAAACAAGACTTCACCGACAAATTTTGTATCAGAGAGTTACTCTTTGTTCTGTGACACCAGAGTCAGCTATTTATGTTATTATTTTTTTCTTTTGTTCACGATAACCAACTTTTAAAGCGACATATCTAAGTAACGCAACCACTTCACGCAGGCAGACCAACATATTTAGCATCAGAGAGGTGCTCTTCATCCTGTGAAACTAGAATCAGCCATTTACCTTATAATTTTCTTTTTTTGTCAAGGTAACTAACTTTTCAGGCGCCCTATCTAAGTAACGCAACCACTTCACGCAGGCAGATTGACATATATTTAGCATCACAGAGGTGCTTTTCATCCTGTGAAACTAGAGTTAGTCAATTACGGTATAATTTTTTTATTCACTATAACCAACTTTTCAAGCGACATATCTAAGTAACGCAACCACTTCACGCAGGCAGATCGACATATTAGCATCAGGGAGGTGCTCTTCATTATGTGAAACCAGAATCAGCCATTTCCCATATCATTTATTGGTCACGCTAACCAACTTATCAGGCGCCATATCTAGGTAACGCAACCACTTCACGCAGGCAGACCAACATATTTAGCATCAGAGAGGTGCTCTTCATCCTGTGAAACAAGAGTCAGCCATTTACCTTATCATTTTTTTTTGGTCACGATAACCAACTTTTCAGGCGCCATATCTAAGTAACGCAACCACTTCACGCAGGCAGACCGACATATTTGGCATCAGAGAGATGCTCTTAATCATGTGAAACAAGAGTCAGCCATATCCCTTATCATTTTTTTTTTGGTCACGATAACCAACTTTTCAGGCGCCATATCTAAGTAACGCAACCACTCCACGCAGGCAGACCAACATATTTAGCATCAGAGAGGTGCTCTTTATTCTATAAAACCAGAGTCAGCCATATCCCTTATCGTTACCAAATTTGTCGTGACCTCCCGTTCTATTACTATACAAATGGACAGATGACATTATGATCGCGATTGGGCGTCTATCACGGCAGTCAAGTAGACAAACATAATGCATCCAGTTATGAAATAAACAGCTTCCTACGCTATTCGAGATGATTGAGACGACCAGCGACTGCACTAAAGTTAACAAATAACTAAATAAACATAGTTATTTGACTATAAGATAAGTAGTTAATACTAGTAGATTTTTACAAAAACAAAAATCAGGGCAGCTAGGGTAATATTTTTAACTTCATTACGCACTGGTTAACGTATTTGAATGTTTGAGATAAAAAAAAATAAGCCAAGTTCTAAATTAATAAACTATTTTTCCCGAAAGAAATAAGCAGGAACCAGTAAATTTAACCTAATAATAAAAATTTTACTCATTACCTCCTGTTTTGTACCGACTAAAGTATTTTTCTTTTTTTCTTAAATATATTATTACACTAGTGGCACTGTGAGCTTGAAGTTTATCGGATAAAAAACTTGTCCAGACAAAGATTTTGACCATTTTATGAAATGCCTGAAATATTATTTTTTAAAGTTTTCAGAATCCTGTATTTCTGCCATTTCGAAAAACTGAATTGTCAAGTCAAATCTATATAATTATCGAACCTCCTCATAAAATTTCACGACTACGACATGTAGGCTAGGGCAGACAGACTGATAGATGGACAAAAGCATTTTGGCCAATCTTGAAACTGATAAGACGCTTCGCTCGCTCGGTCAATAAAAAATAAGAGTGTTAAATGATAGAACATAAAGAAAATGGTTAAATAAACATTATGTTATTATATCGCGGCATCTGCGTCAACATCAATGAAAACGGCAATATAAATAAAAAGAAACATACTTTTTCAAATATCTACGTCTACAAAGCATGCGATACAGATGGTACCCGATAATACCGGCCGTGGCGGCTCCTACTAATTAGTAAAGTGGCATGCATTTAAAGTTTAAAACAATTTATATCGTTGGTAATGAACTTATTTATGGATCGGTACGTGTTTACGTCCATTTTATTTTAGATATAGGGTCGGTAGAATAATAATTATTTTAACTGTTTTAATTGGCTTGGCCAAACCCTTTGTACCTGTACTTTGGCAAAGTATGGCTCTGGTAGTACAGAGAGGGTCGTACTCCTGCAGTGGAGACAAAAAGACCTGATGATGATGAATTGGCTTTTGGTAATTAGACCTGAAAGCTAAAGTACTTAGTCCAACACACATATGAAATGATACAAACTCTTTAAACTATTTTTTCTCGATTTTACATGGTCTTCAGCATTATTAGGTGACCATATTATATTTTTACATAAAAAACAAAGGAGGACAACAAAGTCACTGATATAGCCCAGCGTATTAACTCGTTGAAGTGGCAGTGGGCGGGACACATAGCGCGACGAACCAATGGCCGATGGGGCAAAAAGGTTCTTGAATGGCGACCGCGTACTGGCAAGCGAAGGGTAGGGCACCCACCTACAAGGTAGTAGATGACCTGACCAGGGTCGCTGGAAAGCGCTGGATGCAGGCCGCTCTTGAGCGGTCATTTTGGAAATCTTTGGGAGAGGCCTATGTCCAGCAGTGGACGTTATGCGGCTGGAATGATGATGAATGATTATATTTTTAAAAGTCTTCCAAAGAGTAGGAGGTAATAAATTCGTCGCTATTTTTTATTATGTATGTTCATGTTTACCGATCATTCGAAGACGCCTGGACCGATTTGGAAATCCTTGTTTTGTTTAATGTGGCATCCTTGTCAGGTGATCCCATAGAAATGTTATCAAAATCGATTGTGTAGTTTGGGGGTGAAGTCGGTTTATTTACACGCATATTATATTTGGAGAAGAATTTTACATACTTATATACTTGCTTCAAGATTTCTCGGTAAATGAAAATGTTATATTTTCTTTGAAAAATAAAGATTCTTGACCACAAAAAGCGGGAAGAGCACCCGGACTCAAAAGCAGCATACAGCCATACACAGCTGATGCAACCGGGAACGGGAACGCGCTAACACGAAGAAGAATGTAAATTTAACTTGGGACACTCGAAAATTTCAAGCTTTTAATTAGAAACATTATCACGTCTTAAACCCTGACGGGATAGACAGTGGCCTCTGTCTACCTATAAGACCCAAACGCCACATAGTAATGGTTTGCTAGCCGCATCGCCTATAAACATAATTCAAATCTCGGCCATTCCTTTGATAGGTTTTTACGATCCGCGCAGGAAGATGGTATTATGATTTTTCTTTTCTCTGAGACCAGCATGGAAGATTTACCTTTTCTTATCTAAAGCTACGAAAAAACTTGAAATCTCCTAAACTTTTACATGTAAGTCCCGGCAAACAAATTATGAAACTTTCTTAATATCTTATCACCTTATCGTTTGAAAGCTGCGTACCGTAGTCACAGATTGCTTCATGCACAGTATAAAAGTGCATCTTCATGGAATGTGATTTATGTGATGGCACAGAACCACGTTACGTCAATCTTTATGCTGTTCAGTAAGTTTACACCGTGGAAGGGACATACCCGTAATAAATCATCATCATCATTTCAGCCGCATAACGTCCACTGCTGGACATAGGCCTCTCCCAAGGATTTCCAAAACGACTGATCTAGAGATTATCTAGAATTCTAGATCGTTATAAATCGAACCCGGGCTATACTAGATCACTATAGTATAATGATAATAATGGTGGGCCGTTGTAAAGATAATTTGGTCAGGTGGAAGATGATACACAGTTCGCAGAACATCTGCCAGTGTGGTTCTCCACAAACTATGGAGCACGTGCTTACGTGTCCCAGGTGCCCAAACACCTGCTCTTAGGAAGAATTGATGGCCGCAAATGACAAAGCTATTGATGTGGCCCAATACTGGAGTGACAAAATATAATAGCACCACCGACACGAAAAGAAGAAAAATAACAGACAAAAAAACAAACAAAAAAAACGACATTCCTTTACAAATTGCCAGGGCGTCTGCACATTTTCGTATGGAAATACCGATTATTTTTGGTGTAATTTTTTCATCGAGACTACTGGAGACTCAAGAGCTGGCTGTTTTTCACCCAACGGATTAGGTCCCAGCTAGGGGGAATGCTGGCAGCATTTTGGGCACGTTGCCTCGGTTCGGAACTTTTGATAAAAAAATATATTTATAAATTGTTTAAATTCTAAGAATAGGTTTGTAAGTTTAGTTTTAGTTTGTTATTTCTTGACAGTTCGGAACTTTTGATATTGTTTTTATTTATAAATTGGTTAAATTCTAAGAATAGGTCTGTAAGTTTAGTTTTAGTTTGTTATTTCTTGTTGTTATTTTTGCTTTTAGGTTTATTGTAGGTATAGAGTAAAATGTTTCCATACCGCCATCTATTGGACAGTAGCAAAACTTTTATAAATTACCTGAAGCACACCCAACACAAAGCGTGCTAATAAAGTGCTTTCGCCTAAATTCTACTCGCCGCTAGATGGCGCACATACATGTGACAGTTTTCTCAAGCGACGGCGCTGAAGTCGCAATGACGTTGCCTTCCAACAACCAATCAGAACGCCGCACCGTAAAATGAAGTGTGACGTTGTGCTGCGCAGCGCGTCTATTTCCGTTCGCTGATAGGAGCAGCCGACATTTTGTTTCGGTTTTGTGACGCACGCGAAAACTGGCATATGAAAATGCCTTTGCATGCAATTGGCTGGTCCACGGAAGAGGACGAAAAACTTGTGGAATTAGTGCAACCGAATACTTTTTTGTATAATGTGCTTGACCCTTCGAGGAAGAACATTTTAGCTCGAGAAACTACATGGCAAGAAATAGCGCAAGCGTTGTCCAAGCCAGGTAAGGATGCAGTGGTTTTCGCTTTGTTCTGCTGCAGTATACGACCGCAATGTCACGTTGAAGGTGGAAAATTGGCCAATGTCTCATTTTATGGATTGTGTTTTCAAACATTACTTTTTAATTTAAAATACATTTTTAAACACTTGGATGTGTGAAATCATTGTGAAATGTGTAACGCATAATAAGTATTAAGTAATTGTATGCTTGTGAATCACAACGATCGTGTTTATTAGGCACGTAGGTATTTTATGAATATCGGCAAGTTATGATCAGCTGATTGTTGTTGACAATAACAAACTTATCAATAAGTATTTTTATTACACACAACACTAGTTTTCTTCTAAAGACCTATGCCTCTGGACAATGACGCAAATGAATAAATTTAAGAAGTAACTTGAACCACTAAAGGGACCTAAGAGAACTCAACATTTTGTAAATTCTACTTTTTGAAAATTCTACTTTTCGGACCTGAAGGGAATAAACGCTACTGTGTATTTACATAAATAAATAAATATATACGGACAAATCATACAGATTGAGCTAGGGAGACTTACGTTATAGGATACTAACTCAACGCTACTACATATTTATTTTATAAAATATAGCATCGTTGAGTTAGAATCCCGACACAAGTCTCGAACTTACTTTGGAGGCTAGCTCAATGACATTTGTCCTTATATATTTATTTATTCAAGATCCAGATCAATTTGAAAAAGATCATCTTCCATCTTGACCTGATCAAGGATCGAACCCGGGACCTCCGGTGTGACAGCATGGCATGATGACTGCTAGGCCACAGAGCTCGACAAATAAACACTTCAAGTTATAAAAGTAACAAGTTACTTCTTAATTCCCTCGAGGAATATTTTCCACAATAAGCAAGTTTCCTGGGTCAAAAATAAATTATTTGGCACTATTAAAAGAATAAAATGTCACAAAATAATGTCACTTTTCATTGATCATATCCATTTTCAACGTGATTAATAAAGCGGAAAAATTGATATTAAGAGCGCTATTTGACTCTAAGAAACTATGACGTCATTTGTTTTTATTCATACAAATCCCATAGAAAATGCTTGTTTTGACGTTTAGAAAAAAGTGTCTGATTTGATTTGTTGGAAACTACTTTATTAGGCACGAACTCCCATTCCCAATGGCAGTCCCATTTTGCGTGGGGAAGTAACGTAACATTAAAAAAAGTAACAAGTTACATTTATAAAATTCCAGTTGAGGAATGCAAGAAACGCTGGCGGGGCCTCCGAGATAGCTACATGAGAAGCAAACGAGTTGGAGCCATGCACAAAACTAAAGCGGGTATATTCGAGAAGCTGCAGTTCCTCGACGAATCACCCGTTGGGGAAGAGGAAGCCTTGGATACGATAGAAGTCATCGCTGACCAGGATCCAAAGAATGATTCACTAGTCAGGACGGAGCAACAAGTTATAACAGACAATCAGGAGTACTATGAAGTAAGTCTATTGCAAATAAAAAAAAATTATATCATAAAAGAAGAACAGGAGTTCCACTTTTGAAACACTGAGTTATTAAACAAATAGTTTTTTCCATACAAAAAACCAATCGTTTAGTGACTCTACATTTCAAAAATGGATCTACTGAAATGTTTGTTTTTCGTGTCAATTGGCCTGCACTGGTGTCAGATTTTTTAGGCTGCCTAAAGGCACCTGACATAACTTGACGACTGCCATACAATGATGACAGCCGGGACCAATGGCTATTGGCCTACGTGCCTTCTGATGGACGGAGAAGCTTGAGAAATTTTTAATGCTACTAGTGGTCACAGGACCACGACTGGTGTCGCTTTTCTTCTGAAATAAAAACCGACAGAGAATAGACATGAACAGTCATATGGACAGGGCCAGAAACTTGTCAATATTTATCAATAGGACATAAAACTCAGAAGTTACTAAACCATATTAACTTAATGATAACTTCAATTTGTCAGGTGTTATCTAAATATGAACAAACATTACCTTATCTTTGTTCAAACCGTTAGTGTCACACCCTATTATTGTAATACTAGGAAACTCAAACAATATTTACTTCTCCATTCCAGATCACTGTAGTCGACGGACCTCAAGAGGCACAAATGAAACCATTCATCAAAGTATTGCCAACATTGGAAGTCAAAAGTGAGCCACCAAAAAAAATAAGAAGAACAGCAGGTCGGAAAAAGGCAGTTCCAGTCCCTAAGGACATCCCACCAGTCAAAATCCTACCAAAACCCTTATTACTTAACGGTCCAAAGTTAGTCCGGTACGTAGAGAACCCAAAGACACCAGAACAGCGATCACAAGTCATAGACAAACTCATAGAGAAAGTTCTCAAGGAACACACAAATGAAATTGACGTCTTCTTCAGGAGTATGGCTGCCAGCGTGAAGAAGCTACAGCCGAATTTAATTCCCAAAGTCAAAATGGAAGTGTGCAACGTTATAGCAAAATATGAAATGCAGAGTTTTGACAAGAATCCTCAGAATTTTTGAAATTATATTGAAGAATTGTCAAAATGAACCACAGCAAAAGTTGTCCCATCGATATGAAGGAGTTTCTTGGTGCAGGCAAAGGAATTTACTTCTGTGGAGGTGCAATAACTAATATTTATTTAGTAAATAAGGGTTGTCTCCTACGGTTGAGTAAATTTTATTGATTGTAAAATGTGATAATGACCTAAATGATTAGATATTTATTAGATACTCATTGTGAGTAATTTAGATCTCTGTTGATGAATATACCTATTTAAAGATTTTGGAATAAATGCCATAAATGTCTTAATATCTTTTTATTATTGTATAAGAAATACTTATAACTTTTATAAGGTACAAACCAGTGGCGTTGGGTGAGAATTTGCGCTAGTACAGCTAACTATGAAACGAATTAAATGCCTACCATAGTTTCTATATAGGATAATAATTCGTTCAATGCCCGGCTTATAATTCACCAATTTTTATATTGAGCGTGTTTATATAAAATTAATCATTGTGAGTGTATTTGAACAACCAGCGAAAATTTTCGTATTTTGAATATGTAAGTGACTGCAATGATGCTAGTTGATGATGCCGCGCATTATAATGAACATTTTAATGCGCGGTGCGCCGATATACGTAGATTATAATTGTTGTTAGTAATTAATGCGTATATATTATAAACCCCTAAGGGAACTCGATGGGAATCGGCTTCTATGGAGGTATCTCCACCACTGGTACAAACAAAGGTCTAGCTAAAATGAAAATTAAACAAATTCCTACTAGATGATGTGCGTCAATTTGACTAAAAGTCATAAACACTAGCGCCATTACTACTGCCAACTACTGCTTTACATTAAGTAAGTAATAAAGGCTAGTAGGTACTTACTAAACATTTAAAAAAATGCTTTTGTCTTTACTATAGAATTAAGTTTAAAAAAGTTGTTTTTTAGGGTTCCATATCCAAAGGGTAAAAACGAGGCCCTATTACTAAGACTGCTGTCCGTCTGTTCTAGCAAGTAGCAAGGCAAGACAGTTGAAATTTTTACAGATGTATTTCTGTTGCCGCTATAACAACAAATACTAAAACAGAATAAAATAAATATTCAAGTGGGGCTCCCATACAGCAAATGTGATTTTTTAATAGATAATTAAGTATCATACAAAATACTGTCACCTTTCGCCACTAATTCGCATGTGTTCTCAATATTATTAAATTTACCACGATGTAGATTAAATTTTTATAATGTTAGTATACTATATATTTTTTTATATAAATAGCTCTCTAAAAATTAAAAAATATATATACAGTCGATTTTACAAATTAATATATACTAAACTAAACTATATTAAACTATAAATAAACGTTAAACTAAACTATAATGATTATATATAAATTAAAACTAAATTATGTAAAAACTAAATAGAATCAAAAATTCCGCCTCGGATAGTACCTGGTTCAAAGGTGCCCATCACACTAGCTGCGTTCCCTCTTTGTATTGTGATGGCAATTCTTTGAACCAGATACCATCCAGAGCGAGGGTCGAAACCTTTTTCTGCTAAGCGGCGTCCTATCTCACTTATAAAGCAAAAATATATTTTGTGTAGCATACACACAAAATATTGTCACGTAGAATGATAAGTGATAATGACAATGTCAAATTGTCAACGTCACAAATTCAAACTACGAGAATTAATCTAAAGGTTTTGGTTCTAAGGGTGGCTGTGAGGCCGCTGTTCATTCTCTGCGGACTTTCCTTACAGTAGAAAAACCAGAGGTACTGCTCAAGGTTGATATAAAGAATGCTTTCAATTCGGTAAACCGTGGCGCCATGTTGACACAAGTTAAAGATAAAATACCGTTAGTATACAACTTTCTTTGGCAATGCTACAGTCAAAATTCCAAATTAATTTACCAAAACCACTTACTTTCCTCTGAAGTAGGGTGTCAACAAGGCGACCCTCTTGGTCCGGTTATTTTCAGTCTGGCTATTCATCCAGTAATACAAAAGCTAAATTCCAAATTTAACGCCTGGTTCCTTGATGATGGATCCTTATCAGGAGACGCTAGTTCAGTTTTGACCGATTTACAGACCATAAAACAAGAAATGGAAAAAATAGGCCTTCAATTAAATTTTTCAAAATGTGATCTTTATATCAACGAAGAAATTTCTCTTTTAGACAAAATTAAAACAATAACCAATTTTAATTCTCTTGCCCCAAACATCAAAATTATTGACAAAATATCACTTCGTCTTTTGGGTTCCCCTGTTTTTGAAGAGTCATTTCCAAATTTCATTGAAGAAAAAATTCATAAGTTTAAATCTGCTTCCGACCGCCTTTCAACCATTCACACTCATTTCGCTTTTACCATTTTAAAACATTGTCTTTTCGTGCCAAATTTTACATACAGTCTTCGGTGTAGCCACTTCTGGAAGTACCCGGACCTACTTTCAAAAATGGATAATATCATTAAAAATTCACTCTCATCTCTTTTGAATATAGATTTGGATCATCAAACTATTTGGGATCAAGCCTCCTTACCAATCAGGTTAGGGGGGCTTGGAATTCGCAAAATTTCTAGTGTAGCCTTACCTGCCTTTCTGTCCTCTGTCCACAGCATTCAAGATCTTTTTATAAAAATTTTAGAGCAGCCTTCCTACGAAATTTTAAATTTATCAGAGGCCAGAAACACATGGTCAGATTTAATTCCAAATTCGAAATTTCCAGATCATCCCGCTTCGCAGAGGCAGTGGGACGAGCCGCTTTGCAGACTTGTTCAGAGTAACCTAATTGAATCATCTGTCAACAATTCTGTTGAGCGCGCTCGTCTTCTTGCTGCTGCCGCATGGGAGTCTGGCTTGTGGTTACGTACACTACCATCTTTTAATTTAGGAACATTTTTAGATAATAATACCTTCCGCATAGCGTCATGCCTTCGCCTTGGTGCCGTTACCAACGCCCCGCATCGTTGCCTCTGCGGAAATACCGTCGATCGGCTAGGCCACCACGGACTATCTTGCCCCAGGAGCGCGGGCCGCATAGCCCGTCATGCCAGCCTTAACAATATCATCCATCGTGCTCTTGTCACTATTCAGATGCCAGCAGTTTTAGAACCAATAGGTTTGGCGCGGAATGATGGCAAGAGACCGGATGGTATGACCCTTGTGCCCTGGAGGTTGGGAAGACCGCTGGTGTGGGACGCCACATGTGTCGACACTCTTGCGCCTTCCCATCTTCATGGCACAAGTGGAAAGGCTGGCATTGCTGCAGCTACCGCTGAATCCCTCAAACGGCGCAAGTATGCATGCCTTGGAGAGGCATACATATTTGAGCCGTTCGGGGTTGAAACTTTGGGTCCGTGGGGGCCTTCTGCACATAGTTTATTTAATTTTATAGGAAAAAAGCTGGTCGAGGTTTCAGGTGACCAGGGGGCTGGTAATTACTTCGCTCAAAGAATAAGCATTGCCATACAACGCGGCAATGCTGCCAGCCTTCTGGGCACTCTTCCGCAGGGGAAGGATTTAAGAGATATTTTTTATTTGTAATTGTATAAGTTTATAAGTAATTTATTTTTAGTATTTAAGTTTATTTTAGTTAGTTTAATTTAGTTTAATTTTTAATTGTAATTATTGTTAGTTAGTTTAGTTAATATTATATTGTTATTTGAAAGTTAATAATAAAATAGCAATTTCAACTAAAATGAAATATTAGAATTCATGTTAAAATATTAATATTAGATAAGTAACTGAAAATTATCTAAAGGGAAATTTCGTCACTCACGTCAGCACCGATTGGCCTAGCGGTCTTGGTGTTGGACTGTGAATCCATAGACCCCAGGTTCAAATCACAGTCACGAATAGTGTTTTTGAAGTTTTGTAAGAAAGTTCTAGATAACTCTAGATTAAATTGGAATGAAAATACGGGCCAGAAATAAAAGAAGACAACAAAAATTTTATGACTCAAGTTTGGAACTTTGATGCGATATTGTTCGCATCCGGGGGGTATATAAGCAGAACAAGGCGCGGCCTACGCCAGTTAAGTTTGAAAGTAAAATCCGAAGAAGGAAGAAGAAAAAGGAAGAAAAGTAAAAGTGGAAGTAGTGAGTAAAAAGTAAAGTGTAATAGTGAGTGAAGTGAAGTGTACAGTGCAGTAAATACGCGCGAGAGACGTTTCCGCGCGTGACAGTGCAGTGACGTTTACGCGTGTGACAGTGCAGTGACGTTTCCACGCGCAAGACAGTGCAGTGACGTTTCCGTGTGTGTGTGTGACAGTACAGTGACATTCCCGCGTACGTACCTGTGACAACTGTGAGTACCCTAGAGTTGTAAATAAAGGCACTATTCCATAGGATTAGTGTTTCCTTTCCTATCCCCAACCCACTCTCGTGACAATTGGTGTCAGAAGTGGGATAGGAAAGATGCCGATCGTGCCTAGAAATGAGAGAGGGGTAACCACTCGAGCGGGAGCTGCAGCGGCAGAGGAACAATCGCTCGAGGAGTCCAACTCTGGCGGAGCCGCGACAACATCAGCGGCCGTCCCACCAGCCGCTCCATTGGAAATGAACGCGTTCCTGCAGCAGATTACTGTCATGATGCAAGAACAAATACGGGCGCTGCAGGAGGACCAAGCACACCGCCAAGAGGAGCAAGCACGCCGCCAGGAGGAGCAAGCACGCCGCCAGGAGGAGCAAATACGGGCGCTGCAGGAGGAGCAAGCACACCGCCAGGAGGAGCAAGCACGCCGCCAGGAGGATCAAGCACGCCGCCAGGAGGAGCAAATACGGGCGCTGCAGGAGGAGCAAGCACACCGCCAGGAGGAGCAACTTCAGTCCTTTTCCAAAGATGTTTTGGCCGCGGTTCGGGCCAACACAGCCCGGATGGATGACTTCGAGAAGGAAGTTGCAGAAGTAAAGGAGGAAGTTACAGAAGTAAAAGAGGAAGTTGCTGAAGTGAAAGGGACGCTTCAACAGCTTGGTAAGGAAGTTAAACTTCTCAAAGAGTCTGGCCCTGTCACTAGCTCTGTAGTCGCTCCTTTTACCAAAAACTTAAAGGTGCCACCCTACGACGGCAAATCCTCTTGGGCTGCTTTTAAATTGCAGTTGGAGACAATTAAAAAAGCCAGCCATTGGGATGAGCAGGAGGCGCAGTCTGCATTGACCCTGGCACTTCGAGATGACGCTCTGTCCGTATTGGAAGCACTCGGCGCTGGAAAGAAAGAGGTCACCTACGACGAACTCATAGGCGCTCTGGAAGCCAGATACGGTGACAGCCACCTGGAGCATGTATACAGGGCGCAACTCAAAGATCGTTGTCAGCGGGCTAGCGAGACCTTACAACAGTGGTCCGTGGAAGTGGAAAGACTGGTCCGCAAGGCATATCATTCATCACCATCTGTCGTGGAGGAAATGCTGTTGCAGGTTTTTATTGATGGGATACGGGATCCCGAAGTCAGGGCGGCTGTACGACTGGATCACCACACCACCTTGAAAGAAGCAGTGGCTCACGCTTTGGAAGTAGAAGCGGTTCGTCATGACTCACGAGCTCTAAGGCTTCGAGAGGTTGTAGTCACAGAAAACAGTAGACGACGCCCCTACAAGTGTGGAGAGCGGGGTCATATTCGAAGCACTTGCCCGAAGCGTGAACGTACAACTTTCCGACGTCAAGTGGATGCAGCGGTTTCGACGTCGGAGCAGCCACAGGAAAACTAAAGAAGGCCAGGGCTGTGGGGTGGGCGCTGGCCGGTAGTAGTAAAGCCCCAGAAATTCTTGTAAAGCAGACTAACGACGGAAATACTCTAGTGATAGACGGTTTAGTCAATGGGAAACCTTGCCAGTTGACATTAGACACTGGAGCTTCACGGACAGTCATAAGCAACCACAGACTTAAGGACATTGGAGGTCGGTATATTCAAGCGAATAAAAATATCACGTTAACTACTGCTACCGGCCAACGAATCCCATCTGAAGGAGAAAAAATTGTAGCCATTAAGATCGGGGCAACACTTTATTGGCAAAGAGTGATTGTCGCAGGCATCTCCGACGATTGCATTATTGGTTTGGACTTTCTGCAAAATCATCAGTGCAATATTGACTTGAAAAATGGTGTTCTAAAACATGGCAATGATGAAATTCCGATGAAAGGAGGAAATTTTGGTAAGGTGTTATGTTTGAGAGACACTGTCCTTAGTCCTAGATCCCAAACGATGGTCCCTGTTATGCTTCCGCCTAATAATGGAAGCGGACCACGGAGATGTGCCATTATAGAGGGAGGAATCTCAGACGCATCATGGATTCCGGCTAGAACCTTAGTTGGAAGTGGCCAAGTTGCGTTGGTACCTGTTCTGAATCCTCATGACGTGGAGCAAAAACTGCGAAAGGGAACGATTGTAGGAAACTGTGATGAAGTAGCCTGGTTGAGGAAGTGTGAAGAGGGGCAAAAGCGGAAAATTACGAATCAGGAAGAAAATGTCGCAAGGTTTCTGGAGGGTTGCAAGGGTAATCTTACAAAATTGCAATTAATAAAAGCAAGAAAGAAACTTCTTGTTGAAATATAGCAATTTATTCTCTAAAAATGATGGAGATATTGGCAGAACTGGTTTGGTAAGACATAAAATTGATACAGGAGATACAGCACCCATCCGGCAGAGACCAAGACCTGTTCCTTTTGCCCGTGAGCAGGAAGTTGAGGACATGATCCAAGAGATGAAGAAGAATGGCGTGATAGAACCTTCATCAAGCCCATGGTGCTCTCCGATAGTATTAGTAAAAAAAAAGGATGGATCGACTAGGTTCTGTGTGGACTATCGGCGATTGAACGATGTAACTAAAAAGGACAGTTACCCACTTCCTAGAATTAATGACACTTTGGATTCACTTTGTGGCATGACTTGGTTCTCTACTCTTGATTTAAAAAGTGGGTATTGGCAAGTAGATTTGGATCCTAAGGATTAAGAGAAGACTGCGTTTTCAACCGGCAAGGGTTTATGGCAGTTCAAAACTATGCCATTTGGACTATGTAACGCGCCAGCAACATTTGAAAGGTTGATGGAACATGTGCTGGCAGGTATACTAGGAGAAACCTGTTTGGTCTATTTAGATGACATCATTATAATGGGAAGAGATTTTGATGATCATCTCAAGAAGCTTGAAAGCGTGTTTTCAAAACTACAGAGTGCAAATTTGAAGCTAAGTCCAAAGAAATGTTCATTTTTTCAACGTCAGGTCAACTACTTGGGTCACGTTATTTCAGAACAAGGTATTGCCACTGACCCTACTAAAATAAGTGCAGTAAAAGATTGGCCAACACCAACAGATAAGACACAGGTACGAGCATTTTTGGGTCTATGCTCTTACTATCGAAGATTCGTAAGAGGATTTTCCGATATCGCGAAGCCATTACATCGGTTGACAGAAGAGAAACGAGCATTTTCTTGGGATGAAGATTGTGAGCAAGCTTTTCAGGACCTCCTGAAGGGCAGGTGGCCAGGTGGATTGAGCTACTCCAAGAGTATGAGTTTGAAATTGAGCATCGAGGAGGAAAGAGCCATGGCAATGCGGATGCTCTGTCTCGAAGACCTTGCCTGGAGGACTGCAAGCATTGCAATCGGCAGGAAGAGAAGGAAAAAGTAAACATCCGGCTAATCCGTACTGATTCCGTAGATGAAAATTGGACTAATGACGCCATGAAAAAGGCTCAGGAACATGATAAAGACTTTCAACCACTATTGAACTGGCTACGAAGTGGAACTAAACCAAAATGGTCAGAAGTGGCCAAATACAGTACGGCTACAAAGAGTCTTTGGGCGCAATGGGATAGCCTGGTGTTACACGATGGATTACTCTACCGAAAATGGGAAAGTACTCAAGGTAAAGATTGCCATCTACAATTGGTCGTCCCCAGAGAGAAGATAAGGGAGATTTTAAAAACTTTCCATGATGGTACTTCCGGCGGACACCTGGGGATAAGAAGAACTCTCACAAAAATTAAAGAACGTTTCTACTGGTTACACTGCCGAGATGATGTAGAAGACTGGTGCCGTAAATGTCAGAGTTGTGCGGCAGTTAAGGGACCACAGACTAGAAGCAGAGGAGCCATGAGGTTGTATAATGTTGGAGCTCCTTGGGAACGAGTAGCTCTTGACATAGCCGGACCGTTTCCAATTACGAATGCTGGCAACCGGTACATTTTGGTAGTAATGGACTACTTCACGAAATGGCCTGAAGCATTTGCACTACCTAATCAGGAGGCTACCACCGTAGCGACAAAGCTTGTGAACGAAGTATTCTGTAGATTTGGTGTGCCATTGGAGATGCACAGTGATCAGGGTCGAAACTTTGAATCACAGGTATTCCGAGAAGTCTGTGAAATCATGGGAATCCATAAGACTCGGACGACGCCGTATCACCCGCAGTCAGATGGAATGGTTGAGAGGTTTAACCAAACATTGGAACGGCATCTGGCAAAAGTGGTAGAAAGCCATCAGAAAAACTGGGACGAGTATATTGCACTATTCCTCTTATCTTATAGGACTGCGGTGCATGAGACCACTACAGTTACTCCAGCATATGCCAATTTTGGAAGAGAATTGAAATTGCCAGCTGATTTGTTATCAAGTTGTCCACCAGATGCCCCAAAAGGAATAACCGACTACGCTAATGACCTTCGGATTAAGATGGTTGACGTCTATGAGCAGATTAGAGAGGCTGGGCTTAAAGCTAGTGAACGGATGAAGACTCGTTACGATCGAAGAGCTAATGGCCTCAGCTTCGAGGAAGGAACACTGGTTTGGCTTCATAATCCGGTGAGGAGAAAAGGGAAATCTCCAAAGCTACAACCAAGTTAGGAAGGACCTTACAAAATTATCACCAGAATTAACGACGTGACCTACCGAATTCAGCCTAATCCTCGCAGTCCTCTCAAAATAGTTCATGTGGATCGATTGGCACGTTATCATGGGAGCAATAATGATCGGGACGATCATGTCTCGAGAGGGGGCAGTGTCACGTAGGATGATAAGTGATAATGACAATGTCAAATTGTCAACGTCACAAATTCAAACTACGAGAATTCATCTAAAGGGAAATTTCGTCACTCACGTCAGCACACGATTGGCCTAGCGGTCTTGGTGTTGGACTGTGAATCCATAGACCCCAGGTTCAAATCACAGTCACGAATAGTGTTTTTGAAGTTTTGTAAGAAGTTTCTAGATAACTCTAGATTAAATTGGAATGAAAATACGGGCCAGAAATAAAAGAAGACAAAAGAAAATTTATGACTTAAGTTTGGAACTTTGATGCGATATTGTTCGCATCCGGGGGGTATATAAGCAGAACAAGGCGCGGCCTACGCCAGTTAAGTTTGAAAGTAAAATCCGAAGAAGGAAGAAGAAAAAGGAAGAAAAGTAAAAGTGGAAGTAGTGAGTAAAAAGTAAAGTGTAATAGTGAGTGAAATGAAGTGTTCAGTGCAGTAAATACGCGCGAGAGACGTTTCCGCGCGTGACAGTGCAGTGACGTTTACGCGTGTGACAGTGCAGTGACATTACCGCGCGTGACAGTGCAGTGACGTTTCCACGCGCAAGACAGTGCAGTGACGTTTCCGTGTGTGTGTGTGACAGTACAGTGACATTCCCGCGTACGTACCTGTGACAACTGTGAGTACCCTAGAGTTGTAAATAAAGGCACTATTCCATAGGATTAGTGTTTCCTTTCCTATCCCCAACCCACTCTCGTGACAATATATTTGCTCTTAGTAGAAGTTTTTAGTTCGGCCCTAGAAGGTTGTACATTTAACGTCCTTCTCTAGTACATTTGTTAATACTGTAACAACCAGTTTCCGAACCAAATAAAAATTATGGTACGGTACCCTTAACGCGCGAGTCCGACACGCACTTGTCCAATTATTTACCAATAGGCAAGTCATCCAATGAAGCAACTAACGGCCCAAAATGAGTAAATGACACTATCCAGTCTCCCCAACCATAGTGGCCAATAAACGGCCCACTGTCCATTATTAACAGATCGCCGGGGGACCATGGACAAATTAAAATTGATGCTTCTCCCCACTACAATACAATACAATACAATAGCACTATCATTGTGGGTGCATTTTGATGCACGGATACACTCAGTGGCGGAGCAGACTTGATCCAAATTTTTGGAGAATTTAATGATACTATTATCATAAAAATAATCACTAAAACCAAATTTCAAGCCCCCATAAAATGTATATAATTGGCCAAATATGGCTCTGGTAGTACAGGGAGGGTCGTGCTCCTGCAGTGGAGACAAAAAGACCTGATGATGATGATGCAGCCTCCATACAAATCATCGCTCAGGCGATTATTTTTTCGATTTTCAATTACCATAAATAACACTTTTATTTTTTAAAGAAGTAGAGATTTTTCTTGTTCTATTGTTGTTAATACTTAATAATTATTTTATTTGTTTACATTTCGCTTTTTAGTTTAAACATAAATGTTATTTTTATTTTATTATTGTAATAAATAACCGTAATTGGGAGCAAGTTTAATAAATTCTTCAATAAATTAATAGCTTTTAGAGCTTAAAAGTAAACATTTTTTTAAAAGCTAGGCTAATGAAATACATATAAAGTATTGACGAAGAGAAATATAAAAATATCACATTATTTTACTAGGGACTTCCAAGTTGCGTGACAAAGTAATGGATAAAGACGATAAGGGCAACTCGAGGGTGCCAGTTTACGACTCTGTTACAGACACAACATAATCTTCTATCGTGCGTTGTATCGTCATAAAATATCTTGAAAATGATTACTTAGTTGGAAAAATAGCCCGCCCGTTAAAAACGCATTTCCCATGGATGGGATCACGCCAATCAATAAGTTGACTGATTTTTTTTGCTTCAAACACTTGACTCAAAGCAAGTACTATCTATTTTGGGTTGCTACGCTTATTACATATTATTAAATAAGGAATTAGAAATGATTGTCTACCGAAACATAATACAATATGTACTTATCACATTTTGTATTATTTTCATAACTAGGCAACGAACGCTAACATGGGCGACCTGGGATTATTTCAAATGATTATTTAATTAACATTCGCATGTAAATAAACTAGCTGTAACATCTCGAAAATTCCGACAAATAAATTACCTATTCTGTTAGCCCTCCAACCTCGATACTACCAACTACATATTTACAAATTTATTAAATGTTAACATTACCTTTCTGTACTGCCCCTTTCTAATCCCAATATGTTATACACCCTCAGTGTAATAAAATATACTTAGGTCGGTGTTGCTGGCTGCATATTTACTAGTACCTACAATCGGGAATGGGCGGGCCGTCTAGACGACACCGGTCACTGCCCGCGCTCGCCAATTTCCGAACATTTTCAGTGATTTCCGAACATTTTCGGCGATTTTCTGAACATTTTCAGGTAATGATTACGCGAGTAAAATGTTTTACGTAACCGGCGCCAAAAAAGTGCAGTTTTACGTCGTGCACGGGTAAGCGTATTTCTGTCTTATTTATTTATTTATACTTTATTGCATAAGAAATAGGTGTACAAAATACTAATGGCGGTCTTATAATCGGTGAACATATTTTAAAATAACCGACCAAGTGCGACTCGGACTCGCGCACGAAGGATTCCGTTCCGTATCATTATCTATAAAAATCAAGTTTTTTGTATGGGAGCCCCCCTAAAATATTTATTTTATTTTGTTTTTAGTATTTGTTGTTGGAACGGCCACAGAAATACATCATTTGTGAAAATTTCAAGTGTCTAGCTATCGCGGTTCTTGAGATACAGCCTGGTGACAGACAGACGGACAGACAGCGAAGTCTTAGTAATAGGGTCCCGTTTTTACCCTTTGGGTACGGTACCCTAAAAAAGATCGCGACGAATTTATATTCCTCCTTTTTTGAAAGTCGTTTTAAAAGTGTCGCCTTAGAAACTCCTTTGAGTCTCTTACTTATACAATTCTCTTTGAGACGACTACGCTGAATATTTAAGGCACTCGCCGAACTTGCGAAAGCCCACGGGTTAAATTTTAAATTCGGGTGCAGTGAACACAGAATAAGCTTCAATAAATTATTTTGCCCTTTGCGGCGAACTTGCGCGTTAATTTGATGTACGTTATTTATGAAATAGCTGTGTGAGTTGATTAATTCTTGAGACTTACTATGACATTAATTGAACGATCGAATGAAATGACGACAGATCTCCGAATCACCCGATTTGTACGTTATGTACTGTATTCTTCTTCATTTCGGATACAACTTCTTTTTAATTTATTCTAATTGTCTTTGTGTTTTCTTTCGAACTTGATTTTTTTTAAGGATTTTGTTGGGAGGTCATTTTGATGTTATGTTATGACTAAGGATAATTGAAAATCTGAGAAGGAGCAGTTGATTTCTCCTGAAAGTTGTTTTTTTTTTAAGTTTGTAATTTTTTTATTAATATATTCATAAATGTCGTCGTGTTGAAGCGCTCTTATTTGATTTCGTACTTTCAACGCTTCAGTACTTACTTACTCTGTATTTTGAACTTGAGTATATAACATATGCGTCCCTGGTCCCCGAGAGGAGGTGCCCCTGCACCTCCTCTCGGGGACCGGCGGCGACGCGGGTTTCGCGAGACCTTAAAATATATATATAAGATTATAGAAGATTCCTTTCTGTGTGTAATACTTATATTAATTCGCAACGATGACTAAAATAAGATGTATCTCTTTCAGGTTGTCGCTCGAATCTCCTATATCTGGTCTAACCTCGTTTATTAATATCCAGCGAAACGTAAGATATTTACATGATTGAGGAGCCGCGAACGAGGAGACGGATCCTAGACTAGACGATAAGTGGTTATTACCACCCGTCGCGATGCTAGGGTTACCAAGTCAGGGCAAAAGCGCTGATTTTAATGTGAAATTAGATATAAGCACAGAATCAACGGGAGATAACTGGTATATCCGACGCGGTGACAATCGAAGCACAAAACTAAAATTTGACCCATTTGTCCCCACACACACAATGGGGACGTCGTCGCTGGGGACAAAATTTAATGTGATATAGCCAAAATAATTGAATATCCCCCGCAAATCGATATAATGTTGTCATAATTATTTAAAAACTTATACAATTTTAACTGTATAAAACAGAAAAAAATCACCAAAAATATTCATTCAAAGCGCATTCCAGAACGGAATGGCAATATACCTATGACCGCCACGTCCGCTAGCTCGTTCAGGCCGCGGTTGACATCAACTGCGTGTATCGTGCCACGCAAACGGTGAAAGCGTGAGCAAAGACCGCCATACAGTTTGCGATAATTATGCGACAGTCGCTAGTCGGAGACGAATTAATTGCATTTATCAATGTAGACAGACTTTATTTGATATTAGCCACATCAAAGCTACCAGACAGCACACAGACCACTCATCACAATACTACAAGCCAACAATACCTTCACAAGTACCTCGTCGTGCGTGCCACCCCTACTTGAACTCGCATGTAGTATTATACAGGGTGGATACAGTTAGTGGTAGCTACGAAGTAAATTGGCTGGCAAGTTCTCGCGCGATAGAAGTAATTTATTGAAGTTTTGTAATTACACGCAAAATGTATGTTGTTAATACATTAATTGGTGTAAAAATTTCCATACTAAATTGTCCAGCCGCCCAGGCAATTTGTAGCGTAATGTCTTTTTTGTTTTTTGACTGGTATTATCATTATACTATAGTGATCTAGTATAGCCCGTAGTTTGATTTATTACGGGTATGTCCCTTCCACGTTGTATAATAATTTTCATTTACTATACATAATCGCAAATATGCGAAAGTAACTACGTCTGCCTGTCTGTCTGTTACCTCTTCACGCTTCAACCACTGAAACTATATAGATGAAATTTGCTTTGGATACAGTTTTTATTCAAAAAATCATTCAAAGTGGAGTGGAACTTTGTATGGGGATTCCCTATTTTGCTATACAAAAGTAGACATTATTAAAAAGTACTCAATTTACACAGACGAAGTCGCGGGTAAAAGCTAGTACTTATAAAATAAAAAGTTGCGACAAACTAATAAAACATGTATTTATTTAAAATGCGATTATATAAAGCATTAGATATATAATACTAAATTATAAAACTTATGAAAAGTGTAAAAGATAAAATATTTTTTACGCACCCTGTATATTAAGAGCTCCAGCTGTGCCCTTAACGAGGCTTGAGCCTAGACGAATGACGCATTTGAATGAAAGTCTAGACTAATTAAAAATGTAGCTTTTCTGGTCAGGTCTACTCGTAAAGTGAGCCAAAGCAAACACGCACTGAAGCGTGGTGGAAAAGTTCATAAAAACTGAATACAATCCAGTTTATAAGCTTCCGTACCCAAGGGGTAAATCGGGGCCTTATGTCTAGCACTCCGCTTTCCGTCGGTCTGTCCGGCCGTCTGTCTGTCCGTCCGTCTGTCCGTCCATCTGTCCGTCCGTCTGTCACTAGGCTATGTATCAGGAACCGTGATAGCTAGAGCTGTATTGCTGTTGCCGCTTAACAACAAATACTAAAAACAGAATAAAACAAATATTTAAGCGGGGCACCCATACAACATGTTTTTTTTTATAGATAACTAGCCGAAGCCTGCGACTTCGTTCGCGTGGACTTTATGTCTCTCTAAAATGCTCATCAGGCTGAACAACTTTTACTAAGGCGGCATTTTTATATCTCTTATAGTTTAGCTAGACCATTATGGTTCTCCATCAGGCGTTCCATTTTCCAAAAAAAACAAACAGACAAACAGACAAACAGACATACAGACAAACAGACAAACAGACAGACATTTTTTTTTAAATTCTTACTCTATTACTACGTCTCCATCGCCCCCAATATTTTTTTTGGAAATATATTTAATGTACAGACACACTTTTTTTACTGTTTTATTATATGTATAGATTGTACGGAACCCTTTTTGCGCGAGTCCGACTCGCATGTAGCCGGTTTGTTTTTCATAATCATGCCGCTTATTCTGTGGCGAAAGAGTAGTACTCCTGCCTACTAACTCCTCAAAAAATCATATTGAAAGCACTTCATATCATATGTAAGCCACAGATTACTAATAAGTTTGTCTAAAGTCTAAACCCTAACCGTCTTATTAGAAAACGCAGTCTTACTTTAGCACCTGGTTTAAACCTTTACGCACCCACATAAAGTTGACAGTTACGAAAGATAAGGTGACATATTACGGGTGGGCTTCTTGTTTCGGGTGGATAATGGTTTGATCCAAGTACTAAACTTGAACCGCGTTCTGTAATAAGTCTGTAAGAAGATAGATTAGACAAGTCAGATTATCTGTACTTTGTAATTTAACGCTGATCGGATAAAGCTAAGTTGCCATCGGCTGTCTTGACCTACTTTAAATCGTATCGGGTCAAGCCTATTGTCGCGTGCATTTGCATGTATATTGAAGACATTGACCTGATATCGAAGGTTTGACGCCCTGGCTCAGTTGGGTATTTGCTTCGAAAAATAACACGAATATCGTCATGTCTAGGTCGTAGGATAGGATCATCCCTTTGAATCAATTCCTTAATCTATTAGTTCACAGTAAGGCCCCTAAAAATGAAACTACCTAGAAAAACCTAAACTAGAAACTAGCTTAGCTTGCTATGCTACATAATAAGACGGTCTTTGTTTATTTGAGACGAATTTTTTTTTTATGCGAACATTCTTAAGCTTCTAGTTCAATTGTTATTCGAGGTGCATCGAGTTGCATCACGTTGCAACTTGCAACAGTGACGCATCAACATCAGAAGCTATCACACAGCGCTATCAACAAAAAAAAAACACTTTCTTTATCAGTGCATTGTTATAGTACTGTCACGCGATATGATATCAGCTTACATTCGCACTCACTATAAACTGTTACATTATTCATTAATTCATAATCATAACCGTAGTGCAATAATGCTTTTTCCGTCTCGACAAAAATAGAGTAATAATAAGCCTTGGTGTTGTCTGGATATATTCCACATTCAATGAATTAATTTCACATCGAAGCGAAGCAAAAAGGAAGTACCTACCTACTTTTATATATTTTTGTTACATGTCAGGCAGCAATACCGTGTGGTTTCCGGCAGAGTAGAATAGGACCACTCCAAGACTTCCCGTGGATGTCGCAGAAGGCGACTTAGGAAATACAAGCTAAACAAAGCTTATAAACATCATGAGACCTCTCCAACCCGTCTGGCCAGCGAGGAGAGGGTAGGCCAAATCCTCTGGCTGTTCTGACCAAATATTGTTCTAGTAGTACAGAAAGGGAGCTCCTGCAGTGGAAAGACCTGAAGAAGATGATGATGATGTCAGGCAGCAAGTACAAATTAAAACAGTTGTTGTAAATTACAACTAACAGGTACAGCTTGATCATCAGACGTATATTATCTTAATTCTAAAACAAACTTGTCTTGGTTTGCATCGTTTGGTTTTAGGTTCTATCGCCACCTTCTGGCTCCATTATCAGAACAGCTCTATGACATCGTTATATTGCGTTGACGTTTACCAATTTAAATGCCTACCTTTGCACGATTCGATGAAAAATCGAGAGGCGAAATTCAGCTTGCGAATGTTAACCCAAACATAAAAATTAAGAAACATTAAAAGTTAAATAAAAGTTGGCAATGTAAGTCGCCTGATTAAATTGAGTAAAGTAAAAAAAAATATGTATAAAAAAATCATCATATTTACTTACCCTACCGCCTGTTCCTAGCATCAATTATTTATACCTATAAAGGATAATGTTTTGTTTCCTATTTTTTTATTCTTAGTTCCTTGATTTTATTTGCAATTCACTTCAGCACCATATGATACTCAATCACTCCCAGCACGTTGCACACGTCAAACTCATGCGCCACACTTCGTAAATTGTGGTTACGCGTGACATGTCCGATAAACCTCGTATTTTAAAATTTAATTTCCAATTATAATATGTACCTAGGTTTTATACACTAGGAAGTGCAATGTATCCAATATAATATTGTTGTTAACTGAACCCTTCGATTTTGTAAACTTCATCTCTAAAGAGAGCAAAATGTAAATTAAATGATTGAATTGGTCAACCCCAAGTAAAATAGCACGCTGCAAATTAGAAAAAAAAACACATAAGAGTAATAGGCGCATGTATATCATTTAAGTAAATATGTCTTTCCCGCTGCGATTCGAGTCCAGTATTTTTTTTCCACTGCACACGCTTTTGTTTTTAAATTTCATCTAAATTGAATCAAATGTGTAAATTGCAACGACACGTAGTGTCCCCAAGCAATATTGCACAGTGCAAAGAAAAAAGGAGTAGGACTTAGCAAAGCTCAAACATTTATATGTAAGTACGTATTTCCCCCTTGCAATTTGCGATGAAAATAAATTATTTCTGCTGCAAATCCCATTGTTTCCAAATTTAGTCCCAAAATGGGGTAAAATGTGTAAATTGAGACGAACGAGTATTGACCTGGCCGACCCCAGAAAATGTTGCCCGCTGATCAGTGACTCACACAGGGGAGATTTGATTGAGTGCAATACATACACGTCTAATAACATGTGTTACTCAGTGTGACCCACTGAACCTTATTTGTAAGTAGTCTCTGACCATATTTTTAGACCGATACTCTCGATTATACATACAACCTTCTATACAGAGCGAAACGTTTGATATTTTGCCGAATCCATTTGCAATATGAAATCATTATGATAAGAAAGTCATTAGCTAATGTATTAACGTAGATATGAATTGGTTTCGCAGACTTACTGAACATATACAATGTAGAATTTCTCAGAAATTGTACATACATCAGTTGTACAAACGCATGGAATCTGCGTATGAATGAAATGTATAGTAAAATCATCCGGGTATCCAGGGCTGCAGAACATTCCTCCTAGGTCTTTTAATCATTGCACAATAAAAGATTTAGAAGAAATTAATTCGCATTTGCAAGGCATGCTTTACGTACCTGGGTGGAAGTGAATCGCCGACTGCCAGAGCGGCTAAGGGTGCCTCCTCGAACATTGCTGTCAGATAGATCAACGTCGGTGCCGCCATCGACGGCCTGCCGACGCGACAGCTCGCAGAGTTCAGCAATTGGCTGCACCTAAACCAAAGTACAGTAAATTAGGGCCTGGACAAAAGGACGATTGATTAAAGTTAATTATTGACACAAATCACAATTCAAGCGTAGTTACGAGCAAATTTACAGGACCATAAAGAAAAAAACATACACAAGATTTGTGCAGAAATGATTACTAGAAACCAACGTTCCCATCAGCAATCGTATGTGTTTATCTTAAATAGCCAACAGTTACGCAGATAGCCATCAATTTTCTTTAAATGCCGGAAAATCTCACTGGATATCCGATGGAAAAACTTAAATGACCACAGTTCTTGACACGAAAGCTGACGAGAACTCATTCTTGAAATGATTCATTTACAAAAAATAAATTTAAAAAAGTCGTTGGTGAAATACGTTTACCAAAAACCTAATAAAATGAAATGTCTTGCTAACCTAATGAAATTAAATTAAATGTCCTACTAGATAATGGTGAATCTAATATGCCTCCAAAACCTTTTTCTTCCGTTTCGAATCAAAAATTCATAATATGGAGATTTCGTCGAATTTTACAATTATGTAAATTAAACTGATAAAATAATTCTATTTAAAAAGTGCGCCTAACGGAACCCTTTAAAAATGGGAGAAAGTAACCAATTTATTTTTAAAAACATTTACAATCCTGACGAGCGATGGACATTATAAAAATTGATTTCTCCAATGATACGAATAATATATTACATTTTAATATCGATCCCAATAATGATATCGGACATAAACTATTAAAATCATTTTAGAAACTCTAGAGGCAGTTCTTAACGTTGATTTTAGAAAAGCTTCGAAAAGATAAATGATAAATAAGATGCTTATCTCAAAAACATGTGCCAGAACTATAATTTCATTTCGTAACATCAGAAACGTTTACAAGTTATTATGACAGTAACGTTTAAGTTTGTAACAATTTAATAGCCATTTCATTTGGCTGAATCGTAATAAATGCTGATGATCACGCAACCTGTCTGGCCTCGGAATACTGTTAAAAATTTCAAGCCAAATGTATGAAAAGGTACTTTTTAGTATGTTATTATCGGGTCCTTATAAACATGTTTTAGAATTTGGACTTAAGGCAGATTTAGACTAATTTATTATCTGGCGAGTGGCGCCAGTATCGTTAGCATGAAGCTAGCATTGAACAAGCTGGATCCAGCGACTGATTACATATAACTGAACCTGGTTTAGTGTAAATACTAATTGAAATAAAATTACTTCGTTTATAGTTCATGAAATCCATACAAATTAAAATGTAGTTAGTATTCGAAAAATTTAAGATAATAATCTCAACCTTGTAAATGCATTCGTTTTAAGAGTAAAACAACATACCTTCATCTTAGTACGCTTGTCACGTCCCCGTTCCTTACTTTTCGGATTTTTAAAGCACTCTAAGTCACAAACCCGAAACAACAGCCGAATACTCATACTGAGCTTCTCGCTGCGCTATCACCGCTTTTAGTTTGGAAGTAATTATTATATTTACTTTCTATTCTTGTACTATTCACTAACCGTGTAATGATATATAGTAATTAGCATTCCATTAACTTGATAATATACTAACCTTGATGGTAACTGAATCTTGACTGCTCTTGATCAGGTCGATGACCTCCTCTCTGCTTCGGCCTTCAACATTGACACCATTAACTTCAAGAAGTTTGTCGCCAGGGAGTAACCCCGTCTCACTTGCACCAGGATAAGAGCCAGGCTCCGCCAGTATCACAGCTTTATAGGTTAATTTACTAATCAATCCATTTGTAATATTGCCATTACATTTGTTATCTCCATTTGTTAGGCCGTTCTCTTCATGTCCATTCAATTGCTTTAAATCGCCAATGAAAACCCTTTCCTGAACTACTGCCCTTCGAAGACTAAATCCGAAATCATTGCGTGGCGCTTTTTGCCGTTGTATCGTCAACAATCTTGGCTTTGGCAGTTGTAGGGGAGTCAATGGAGGAAGTGGTAAGTAAACATCTTCGAAGTTGCTAGTCTTGGACCATCTGTGGAAGCCCTGGGATTCCCCGACGGGTGAGGTAGAGAATGGCGGTGTAGCAAACGATGAGTTAGTAGTTGTGTCAGTTAATGAATCAGCACTTGGTGAAGTGGATGTGACTCCAAGGTAACTGTTCCCATTAGTTTTGGGCATTTCATCTACGTCCTGGGTCACGATAGAGGGATTATTCGAACCTTTGTAATTGCTCTTATACTGATTTTCTACAGGACTGTGAATGACCTTTTTGGTGAAATTCTGCATTTGTTGCATGTCATCACTGGATGAGGTACTTTTCGACGGTGGGATACCATAAGAAATCATTTCGTTTTGCTGGGTATTTCTAGCGAGCACGTTTGAATCCTGGCCGTTTATATAATCGACGGTATCATTACTTTGGACATTGCTCTCTTGAGAATTAGAACTAGTATTGCTTAATCGAGGTCCTTTGAGGATACCTCGTTTCGGTGGCCGTGGCGGTATAGGAGGTAGACTTGGCGGTTGTCTCGGGCTGGTGTTGGCGTTGTTAGGGTTGTTTAGCGAGTTTAACGAAGTTTCTGAGCTATCCGATTGAAGGACTGGGTCTTTTTTGTTCCAATTATGTGTAGCGGGATATCCTGGCGACAGGTGGTTGTTTTCGTCGCTGAGATTAGAATTAGAGCCAGAGGTGGGTATCAACGGGTAGTTAGAGTAATTGGAATCATGTTCTAGATGAGCGAACAACGAGGCGGTGTAATCGGCTGTGATGCCTGAGGGTAGTTTCTCCTTTTCTTTGCGTCTGCCCCGCAATTTCAGCGATCGTCGCACCTGTGAACAAAACACCAAAATAAGCAAATTCCAATGATTTGAGATACGATTCAATGGCTATGAAGGTCGGAATGCTATTAGCATCTGACGACAATCGTTTAATGGAAGGCGATTAAGCCGTAGTATTCAAGCATTTTCTTCTGGAGCAATTAGCGACTCATCAAATGGTTCATTTTAATAAAACAATACCTAATGGCTAACATCAAACAACTGCCACCTGCAGTGTATCATTAAAGATATTCATAATACAATAGGAAAGCGCCAAGCGATTGTAGACCTTACAACTATGAAACAGGCTTAATCAAATAATAACCGGTCAAGTGCGAGTCGGACTCGCGCTCAAAGGGTTTCGTACCATTATCTATAAAAATACGCTTGTTGAATGGAGCCCCTAACTAAATAATCTGTATATATTTTATTGAAGCGTCTACTTGTTGCCATAATTAATATCAAGTAATCAATGGCAACAAATATTCACGTTTGTTGTATAAACATTTATTTTATTCTATTTTTAGTATTTTTTGTTATAGCGGCAACAGAAATACATCACTTGTGAAAACTGTCTAGCTAGTACGGTTCATTAGATACAGCCTGCTGACTAACGGACAGACAGATAGTCAGACGGACGGACAGCAGAGTCTTAGTAATAGAATCCCGATTTTACAATTGGTAACGGAGCCCTAAAAATAAATTGCTTGTAATTTTATCGACACGAGTCAAAAGTCAAAAGGAATAACTGTGAATTGATAAAATTGCTGTAAATATCCTCAACTCGACGCAAAAAGTAGCGTCGATGGTAATATTACCATTGAAAGTGTAAAGAACCGGTTTGTATTTTGTATCGCAGTTTATTCTGGCTGAAACATCTTGGTTAGTGGGTAATGAGGCTGGCATTTTGATAATATCCTTACGGATTTAATTATTTTGACTTAATTATAAAAGCGGAACTGGTAAAATTTAGTTTAACATTATTCCATGCATCTGTTGGAAAGGTAAAGCTCCAAGATATATACATATATGTCTTTACTTAACTTTATAACAAAACAAATTGTAACAAGGCCCAGAGCCTTGTCTACCAGTTGTCTTTACATAAGTATCTTATCTAAAGTTTTTATTTAAAGTGAAGTACTTATTATTATTTTTGCATCAAAATAGCATAATCAGAATACTATAAATCAATTATTCATATTGTAAGGGCATTGTTAGAATATAACGTAATGGACAATGTTTCTCTTTTGAAAAAGAACAAGACTAAATGAATGGAAAAGACCTCAAATTCATAAAATGCTAAACATATTTTAGTTAAAACATGTTTTGTCCCTTTCCCTCTTTTCAATATTTGACATTGAAAGAATAAGACAAAACATGTTTCAACTAATTGACCGAGCGAGCGAAGCGAGCGAAGCGTCTCAGTTTCGAGATTAGCCAAAAATTCTTTTGTCCGTCTGTCTGTCTGTCTGTCTGTCTGTCTGTCTGTCTGTCTGTCTGGCTGTTCTCGCCTACAGGTCGCATTTCTTAACCGATTGTCATAAAATTTTGTAAGCAGGCTCAGCAACTAAATAGAATTTTTTTTTCGAGCCAGTTTTCCGAAATTTTTCAAAATGGCGGAAATATGGGGGTTTAAAATTTTAAAACTGTCATATATCCGCCATTTCAAAATATTTTCAAAAATTTCACTAGACTTTTTTGTTGCCATTATAAAAACGCATTTTTTTTAATTGAACAACTTTTTTGTCTGGACAACTTTTTTATACGTTATACTTAAACGGGTTTAGGGTGACTCGCGAAGTCTAGCTGACTGAGCCGTGACGGATATACAATACAAAATCTTCTTACAAAATATTGAATTCATTCCAGGTTACTGAACAACTTTCTTAAAAATACATGTCTCCCGTGGGAATTAAACCCGCGACTTCCGAGTTACAAAGCCAATGTCTTGACCACTATTTTTAAGAAAAGAAGAAAATTGACAAATATTTGTTGCGTTGCGTAAGTACATTCAATACCATATAGTTCACAAAAAGCAATAACTATGTAGGTAGATGTCCAACAAAAACTCAACTCGCTATGGTTATTTTTTCATAAGTTTACAAGATTGACTTGATTTTTTCTAGAATCGTATGACTTTTTGTTGTCTTGCTTGTTTAAAGTTTTGTTTAATTTGTTTAGTCAGTTAATTGTGTTCAATTGTCGTGTATTGGATTGCTTGCTTGCTTTGCTTGATAGTAGAAGATATAATCGCGAGGTCTAAGTTCGTGGCGAACTACTAGTTAGTTTAGTATTTTAATTACAAACCCTCTTAGTAATTAAAATATTAAACTAATTATGTTCCAAATTTCCATGTTGAACCTTTAAAGATCTCAGACTAACGTAAACTCATCCAATTTAGAAAATACGTTCGTTAATGTCTACATGACTGCGCAAAACGAATTCGCCATTTCAAATGTAAGCATTTAAAGCCTTCGCAGTGGTATAATTGGATGAAACAAGAAGACCTATCAAGGCTAGGCAGGCATGTTTCCACAAAGATCCGTTTGTCCGATTGTGGGTTACAAAAATAATTTGCGCTCTGTTAAATACACATAAACGACTTTAAACGGTGAAAGGTTAAGATTTCATTAAATTCTCATTGAGATGAAAAATATTGATAATCACTGATTCGTGAAAAGATTGTATTATTAATAAAATTCTTATCGCTGCTTTAAAATTTAAAAGGCTCTATAACAAATGTGGATTTTCAAAAATGTTGGCTCATCAGGTAGATTATTTAAAAAATCTGCACGTTCTCACTTTAAACTATAAATAGTACTTAGTTTAAGAAAATACTTCGAAGAGTTACGAGTATTGGCTTTTTCAAGACACAAGTTTAATTGATATCTTCGTTTCCATTCAAATGATTTATTTCAAATTGGGGCAGTACTGGATCCCGGAAAATTCAGGTATGGCCTTAAGGGGTTCCAAAGACAACAATTCAATCCAGTGATCCGCTTGCAAAATATTGAACTGATTGTTGATTGTGTGCTATTATGATTTCTATACGTATTATCTATAGTACCTGGGTGACCGAGCTTTGCTTGGTTACATCTCAAACATTAACTAATTTTTTTTAAACTTGTCTAAAGACAATACAAAATAAAAAATATATAAAAACTTGAACATAAAAAAAACAAAAGTAAGTCACCGAGTAGGATTTAAACCCGTAACACTCTTTCTAGCGGTCCGTATCCATAACCGCTGAGCCAAACGGATGGCGGCCGGCGCGAAGAAATTAGCGACCATATTCTGCGTGGAAAGAAAAACGCATGGAAACTCGAAAACACGCGTTTTTCCAAACATAAGACTAATCTAGATCGATTATTTACCCCCGAAAACCGCCATATACTAATTTTCAGCGAAATCGTTAGAGCCGTTTTCGAGATCACAGAAATTTATATAAATATACAAGAATTGCTCGTTTAAAGGTATAAGATATATATTTATATTTAATACGAATCAGAACAATTCTATCAAACGGTGGAAGTGAATTTGTTTTATACTATGTACTGTTCTAAGGGTAAAATACATACTTATATACATACAAACTATCTCGTCTTTACCCTAAAGGGGCAGACAGAGCATTTTGAGTCTAGATAGAACCCAGAACTGCAAGACTCAAAGGCCACTTTTAGGTAAAAGCTAGCTTAAAGGATAAAATACTACTACAAAAACATTACCAAAGTAGCCAGAGCCAATCCGAGCATGCGGAATCCATTACTTTCCACTTTAACTTCAACATCTCCCATTACAATACACAAAATAATCAGAACACTTTAATGTTTAAACCACGACTAGTACTAGAATAGGACTAGTTTCTAAAATAAACAACAGGTAGGCACGACAATTAGTAACAAAACCCTGATCGAACTGATGATCTGTCCACAATGAACAAGGATAAATACAAACATTTTTGTTTTCATGTAAACAATTGGTCACTTTGTGTTTGAGAACAATTGATCCCATTGATATCATTTTTAACTAGATTAATAACTATTACGAGGAGCTCGGTGGCCTGGCGGGTGAGCATTACTAGCGCTTTCGCAAGTAAAGCGACACCGGGCGTGGTCCGCACTTGGATGGGTGACCACAACCACAAGTGGCATTAATATTTAAAAATGGAGGACATATCGGGGTTGAAAACTAAATCTACCTGCACTATTAGTTAACCATTGCATAAACATCGAAATACTATTTAAACTTTTTGAATACTTTATCTAAACAACTATTCGAATACAACTTATACCTATATAAAACATGTTGACCTAAACTCTAAATTGCGTCAGAGATATCTAGTACAAATACATCTTAAAATGTAGATAAACCTCTATTGATCACAAAGCAACCTTGAACATATAAAATCAGATGACCATGCTTTAAATAATTCTGACATGACTGGGTTGTCCATCAGAAACTACAGGGCACAGGTTGATATAGGTATTATGTAGCAAGCTACACTACTCCCATGCTGGTCTGGGAGAAATGAAAAAACTTAGAATGTACCAGCTGCTTCTCTTCCCGCGCAGATCGTAAAAGCCGATCGAGGGAATGGGCAAAAATGCGAATCAGTTAACAGGCGATGCGGCTAGCAACCCATCACTGTATTGATTGCTTTTCCATCTTCTCGCCCACCATGACGCTAAAAGTGGCTTTTGGGTCTTGCGGCCCTGGGTTCTGCATAGAGCCGCAAGACCCAAAATGCTCTGTCTGCCCCATTAGGGATAAAGACGTGATAGTATGTATGTATGTGTAGCAAGCTACAGGGCACGTCTACCTTCGTACTGCGAAACAAGATTTTCGCGTCACATAAAATGTAGTGATCTCGGCTTATAGACCAATTAACTGTATGATCTAGCTTTAAATATTCACTAGACATAGCCACGTCAGCATGAACATAGCAAGTATAATCAGATTTCCATTCCATCAATTGATAAGAGTGGGTCGTCCATCAGAACCTACAGGGTGCCTGGGCACTTGGGCAGGCACCTACTGAGGAACAAGATTTTCGCGTCACATAAAATATAGTGATCTCGGCTTTTGGCTTATGGGCCAATTAATTGTATGGTCTAGCTTTAAATATTCACTAGCCGTAGTCTCTGTGGTGTAGTGGTTAGAGCGTTCGGCTCATACCCGAAGGTCGCGGGTTCGATTCCCGGCGAGGGCAACGACTTTGTGTTGTTGTCCTAGTTTGGTAAGGACATTGTAGGCTGATCACCTGACTGTCTGATAAGTAAGATGATCCGTGCTTCGGAGGGCACGTTAAGCCTTCGGTCATAAAACCATGTCAGAGGCCTTTAAGGCGGTTTAAAAACTCTGACACTAGTGTTAGTCACTAACACACACGATAAGAAGAAGAAGAAGCCGTAGCCAGGTCAGCATGAACACAAGTATAATCAGATTTCCATTCCATCAATTGATAAGAGTGGATCGTCCATCAGAACCTACAGGGTGCCTGGGCACTTGGGCAGGCCCTACAGCGGAACAAGGTTTTCGCGTCACATAAAATATAGAAATCTCGGCTTATAGGCCAATTATAAAATAGCCACTTGGCTTGTCCTCTTACATAGACCATAGTTCCGTACTTATATTATAATGAGAAATGATTGTTTCTGTGTTTGTTTGTCATAATCATAAACTAAATAACTACCGGTCCTATTTAAAAATCTTTCACCTATAGATAGCTACATAATTAGCGAGTAAACATATGCAGTTAATCTTACTAAATGCGCCGCGAAAAACAGCTAGTTTTATATAATTTAACAAAAGTCTGTGTCCAAACTGTGCCTTCTTTATACGTATCTATGTTTTATTTTTGCTTCTTGTGTACGTATCTTATACCTTTAAACGAGCAATTCTTGTTTAATTATTTATTTATATATTTATAAATTTCTTAGATCACGAAAACGGCTCTAACGATTTCGCTGAAAATTGGCATATGGGGGTTTTCGGGGGTAAACAATCGATCTAGATTAGTCTTATGTCTGGGAAAACGCGTGTTTTCGAGTTTTTAGCCGTTTTTCTTTCCACGCAGAATATGGTCGCTAATTTCGTCGCGCCAGCCGCTATCCATTTGGCTCAGCGGTTAAGGATGCGGACCGCTAGAAAGAGTGTTACGGGTTCGAATCCCACTCGGTGACTTACTTTTGCTTTTTTATGTTCAAGTTTATATATGTATATTTTTTTATTTTGTATTGTTTTTAGACAAGTTTAAAAAAATGTAGTTAATCTTCAGGTACTAGTATACTATTTGAGTGACGATAGAAACTTCTTTTCCTTTAAAAGTAAGTAATTAAGTATTAATTGTAAGAAATAAATTCATTATTATTTGGTACCATTTGCGCGAAATATTTTCCCACCCTACATTCACACTAAACCAGATCCGACACTGGATCCTGGACCATGGACCGTGACGTCAACAACACAACGATACCCTGACTCGAGGTCGGCAACTTCTTAAATTTATTACCTGCCTACATTTATATTATGCATTTTTGACTGACTTGACAAAAGTAGGAGGTTATCATTTCGAATGTATACACTTACTTACATGTTATCAGGTGGACCCATTGAAATTTTAATAAAAATTAGTTAACTAGGTATGTAGTTTGGTGACGAAATCGGTTTTAAAAAATTATCTCGGTACAACAGCTTTAGAAATATTCGGTCCCCAACTCTACAAGGATAACAACTAAGGCACGTTAGAAAATAGCTTTTCAATTTTTTCTGGGTTTTGGATGTTTTTAGTAATAATAATGTATTTAGCAATAACAAATTTCATTGTGTTGGAAAGTATGTAGTATACGTATCAAATAATAAAGGCATGCTACTCCTCAAAAACCTATGATCACCTTCTTAGCCACAGCAAGGGAGCATTATTTTAAATCAAACCTGGGCCCTCCGGAGCGGACTACCAAATCAACTATTACTACACTATCACCGTAAAAAAGGTAAGGATATCTTTGACTCATTCAAATCTTTTCATCAGCGTTATCACCTTATCAAGCAATCGAAGTGATAAAAGCAATCGTCGATCAATGACCTGCCGGCTGTGATTGCCATCAATCAATGTGATTGCACAGTGCGGTCGTGACGGTAATATTTTGATCGATATTTTGATTGTATTATGAAATCAATATCTATACTTTTATTACTATTACTTCTACTGATAATATGATACATAACTGTAAATTACACTATCACGGTTCACGGATCACGGACGGACGGATAGCGGATTCCGTTTTTACCCTTTGGGCACGGGATCCTAAAAAAGTCTTATGACCTCTACTGATAGTATGATAACTGTAAATTCCTCTCATATTATTAAATTTACTAGTGCCTGTGTGAGCTGCAGCTATGTAGTTTCATGCGAGTTTTGCCTTATTATCACACACTGACCACTTGAAGTTTATCGGATAATAAAAATATTGTTGGGACAAAGAAGTTATGCAATTATTCGCAATTAGTTTAAATAGATTTTTTTTTAAGTTTTCAACGCCCGTGTTTCAGTTAATTGATTTTTTTTGAATAATCGACAATATATCCACCTGCCACAAAACACGAGAATCGGTTGAGAAATGCGACCTGTAGACGAGAACAGACAGACTGACAAAAGCATTTCATGGCCAATCTCGAAACAGACGCTTAGCTCGCTCAATCAGCAAGAAGACTTTCTTCCAGAGCATAAGTTTAAATAAGCGGCCAAGTGCGAGTCGGACTCGCCCATGAAGGGTTCCGTAGTAGCAAATAACATAATATAAAAGTCTTGTAGTATGTTTTTAATTTTAATTTTTATATTTGAGTTGATTGAATGAAAGGTAAATTACCGTTTATGATTTATGACGTATTAAAAAAAACTGCTTACTAGATATCGTTCAAACCAATTTTCGCTGGTAGTTTTTATGGTAATGAACATCATATATTTTTTTTAGTTTTATAATTCCCTTATTTTAGAAGTTACGGGGGGGGGGACACACTTTTTTACACTTTGGAAGTGTCTCCCGCGCAAAGTATTCGGTTTAGAAAAAAATGATATTAGAAACCTCAATCTCATTTTTGAAGACCTATCCATAGATACCCCACACGTATGGGTTTGATGAAAAATAAATTTTTGAGTTTCAGTTCTAAGTATGGGGAACCCCCAAAATTTTTTGTTTTTTTTCTATTTTTGTGTCAAAACCTTAATGCAGTTCACATAATACATCTACTTACCAAGTTTCAACAGTATAGGTCTAATAGTTTCTGAAAAAAGTGGCTGTGACATACGGACGGACAGACAGACAGACAGACATGACGAATCTATAAGGGTTCCGTTTTTGCCATTTGGCTACGGAACCCTAAAAAACATGGTAAAATAAGCAAAAATACTTCAGACTTCCCATTCAAACGCGCGATTAATTAATCAAAATTCAAGTCAAATTTCGCAACAATTCTAACAAAATTAGGTAAAATTACTTATTCTATCAATTAAAATTTTTAACTCGTACCTGTTGTTCAACATTCTGTTAAATGGCCAATTCCAATTCAATTAAAATCAAACTAATTCGAAGCACTCGGGCAGAACTCCTCCTCCTTGCGTCGTAATCCTCATTGCTGAGGGTCGTGATCTCTATGGAACACCTTCTTGTGTACTATGTCCCGCCATTTAGTTCTGTGTTCTGCAGCTCGGATAGCGTCGCTGACTTTGATCTCGAGTGTCGAGCGAATCTGGTCGGACCAACGCATGGGACTGCGTCCTCTGGATCTTTTTCCTTCTATTTTGCCCGTGAACAGAAGTTTCTCGAGATTGTCTCCACTTTTCCTGGAGATATGTCCGAAGAACTCAAGTATTCTGCGTAGACATATTGTGGAGAGTCTGGTCTTTATTCCTAATTGTTCGAGGATAGATACGTTAGTCCGACGTGCTGTCCATGGGATCCGGAGCATTTTTCTCCAGCACCACATCTCAAAAGCGTCGATTCTGGTGCGGTCTACTTTTTTTAACGTCCAAGTCTCAGCGCCATACAAAAATATTGAAAATATTAGGGTAGTGACTAGCTTCTTTTTCAGTTTAATGGAGATGTTTCTATTGGTCCAGATCCGATCCAGTTGTGACATAGCATTTTTGGCCATACCTATTCGCCTGCGCACGTCATCTTCACACGAACCGGAATTTGAGATCTGTGCACCCAGGTAAATAAAATTCGTTACTGTGTCCAAATTCAGAGCGCCAGTTAGTTCCATTTCGCCTTTGCGATCTATCACCATGATTTTGGTTTTACTCCGGTTGATAGATAGTCCATGTTCCTTGCTTATGGATTCCATCCTGTCCAATAAAGAGACCATCTCAGCTTCACTGCCAGCTAAAAGGGTAGTGTCATCTGCGTATCGAAGATTGGTGATCTTGTGACCTCCGATATTAACTCCACCTTTCCAACCATCGCAGGTGCGTCTCATAATGTATTCTCCATAGATGTTAAATAGGACAGGCGAAAGTATGCAGCCTTGTCTCACTCCTTTTTTAAATTTGAAGGCTTCTGAGTGTATGTCTTCGACTCTAACGACTCCTTCGTTGTTCACATATAGGGACTGTAGCAATGCTATGAGATGATTAGGCACTCCCAGCTCAGCAAGTATGGTCCATAGAGTGTCCCAATCGACACAATCAAACGCTTTGCTATAATCGATGAAGCACATGATCACCGGGACGTTAAATTCATATGCTTTTTCAATAACTTGCCTGATGTTAAAGATCTGCTCTCTTGTGCCTTTGCCTTTGACAAATCCAGCCTGTTCTTGTGGAATTTGCCAGTCCAGGTAGTAGCGGATTCGGCTATTTAATACGTGTAGCAGAATTTTGCTGCAGTGTGTGATCAGAGCTAGGGTACGATAGTTGCTACAGTTTTTGGTAGACCCTTTTTTGTGTAGTGGTAATATTATGGACTTACACCAATCCTCAGGCCATTCGCCGTGGTTCCAGATATGGTTGCAGATGTTATGCAAAATGTCAATACCTCGTTCTCCCAGTGCTTTAATTATTTCTGCCGTTATGTTGTCTGGTCCAGGGGCCTTTTTATCTTTTAGACGCGCTATTGCTGCTGTGATCTCCGAACGTAGTATGGGTGGCTCCTTTTCTATGTTTGACCAGTTTCCAACTTGCATGTTCAGGGCGCTATAATTATTGTGGTCATACAGTTTTTGACAATACCTCCGCCACGCCTCAGCGACATCTTTCAAGTCGTTGATTAATGTGCCATTTTGGTCTTCAATTACCCACGATCTGGGTTTAAATTTCTTGGTTAGTAGACGCACTTTCTTGAAGAGATCGGATGTCTGATATCTCATAGCGTGTTTTTGTATGTCCTGGCATATATTGTCAATAAACGTGTTTTTATCTCTGCGGCATCCTTTTTTAATGGATTGACTAAGGTCAGAGTATTCTTTTCTCGTGCTGTCGTTTTGTAGGCCTAGTGTTTTTAGTGCCTTTCTTTTCTGGATCAGTTCCCACGTGTTCTCAGTTATCCATGCCTTTGTCTTGGGTTCTCCTTTATTTCGATTGTTTTGCTTGGAGATATCATCAAGTGTTCTGCAAATTTGGCTTTTGAATTGAGACCATAGTGTGTTAGCGTCACTTAAAGAATATTTGGCGAATTCAGGCTCTGTCGTGTCACGTAGAATCTTAATCTCATGTTCTTTTAGAGATCTCACCTTAGATGTTAGACTTTTTGTGGGAGTTTTTAGTCGCAGTGCAAATTTAGCAACCAGTAAATTGTGATCCGAGCCGCAGTCCGCACCTGGGTATGTTTTGACGTTCTTAATAGAAGATTTCCATCGTGAGCTAATGAGAATGTAGTCAATTTGGTTGCGATACTTCCCATCTGGTGAAGTCCACGTATATAGTCGCCGAGGATGATGTTTAAAGCAGGTGTTAGTGATACAAAAGCCTTTTTCTATACAGAAGTCTAGGAATCTTATACCACGCTCATTCCTTTTTCCCAAACCATGTTTGCCTACTGTTGATCTGATATGGTCATCGTTTGTAGTGCTACCGATTTTCGCGTTCATATCCGCTACGATAATCGTCAGTTCACGATTAGGTATTTTATTTAAAGTGGAGTTGAGGCTCTCGTAGAACAGGTCCACTTCTTCCTCTGGAGCTTTTTTAGTCGGAGCATATATCTGAACAATGTTTAGAGTTGTAGGTTGTGCATTTATCCTAAGTGTTATAATTCGGTCAGATACAGGATTGTAGCCGAGTACATGTTTATTAAGATGTTTCGAAACCAGTACACCAACACCGTAATAACTGTTGTTGTCACTTCCAGAGAAATATATGGTGTTTCCTGCATCGGTCATAAAATGACCATTCCCTCTCATGTGAGTTTCACTAAGACCTAGTATTGAGATATTATGTGTCTTTGCTTCCTTATCCACAATGGCGAGCTTTCCAGTTTCTATTATTCCACGGGTATTCCACGTGCCAATACGATGTTCTTTCCTTACAGGAAGTTTAGTGTTTCCGATGTTCGTATTGTTGCCAGTAGCATTTCTTCTTTCTAAGGCCTGGCTTGGAACCTTATTGGAAGCTTCGGTAGCATATTTCACACCAGCCGGCCCGGGTACCGACTGGCGCCGAGTATTAGTCGGGTCGTCCGATATCGTCGCATCTATAGTGTCCATTTCTTCGCATAGAGATTTTCATGGGAAGATACTCGTGGTGGGTTCCCGCGTCCTTCCACGGCAGAGCTTTTAGAGGGTCATTTACTCCCTCTTGGCCACTGTAGCCATTATCTGCTCAGGTTACTTAACCGCCGCCTGATACTCGGCGTTTACCATTTTACAACAGGATGATGGTTTCCATGTCAACCCTCCTCTTTTCTCATCCGGGCTTGGGACCGGCAACGGGCAGAACTATGCTCTAACAAAATAAAGACACAGAATGAAAGAACTATACAATAAAAAGTGACCATAACGCATTTTTTCAATACCTACTTAATTTATTAATCACAGCTACAATGGATCTGTTCCGATTTAAAATATTTAAACCATGTTGGTAAGCACTTATTTATTTCCGATTTGTCTCGAATTTCAGCGACACATATGCGTGTAAGTATGTATAACATAGCTTCATGCTTACTTCGACTTTTAGGGTTCTGTGCCTAAAGGAGAAAACGCTGGATGCAGTCCGCTTTAGATCGGTCATTTTGGAAATCCTTGGGTAAGGCTGAATATATTCAGCAATTGACGTTATGCAGCATGCAGCTGAAATGATAAATGACATAAGGTTCTATAATTGATCTATCATCATCATCAATAAATTTAAGAACTAAGTTTTTTGTCGGTGGAATATTTACCATATTTCCCTATTTTTCGCTAAATGTATGCGGGTTATCACACTAACATTATGAATGCGAAACTTTGTGTGTGTGTGTGTTTGTTACTTCTTCACGCGCAAACGGCTGTACAAACTTTAATAAAATTTGGTATGCAGAAAGCTGACACCCTGATTAACACATAGGCTACTTTTGACGCGTGTAACACCGCGGGGCGCAACTAGTAAAATAATAAATGTCCGCAAAATGCGCACAGTCCGGAATAAATGCAATTATCGTGCACTTGTATTTAATCATTGAGGTATCCCAGATCCTGGAGTCTCGGTCACTATCTCACAGGGTTACCAACAAGACCCTAATCTAAGCGTATGAGGCTCCGTATTTGTCCGTCCGTTTGTCAATCTGTCAACGGGCTCAATAAGCTGAATCTCACACAAGTCAAACACAGTATAGTATAAGCATTTTGTATGGTAACTAGCTGTGGGCTTCGCTCCCCGTGGGAATTTCGAGATGAAAACTATCCTATGTCGTTCCCTGGGTATTAAACTATATCCATATTCATATAAATAGGTTCAGTGTGTCGTGATTCTAAATTTTTAATCGATTTTTTATAAATATTTAATCGATATTCAAATATATTTATTCGATACTTTACAATTTTATTCACGGCAACACTGAGTCGCTCGTGATTGGCTGATAGCCCCGCCAATCACGTTTGAATACGCCATTTTCTCTTTGGTTTTAGTCTTTTTAAAAGCTTCCGCGTGCCAGATAGTCAGTTGGCGTTGTGCAGTCGAGGTGAACAGTTGTAACCAAAACGCTGTAATAATTACGAGCAATTATATTGTGCTAATTTTAGACGATAATAAAATATCAGTTACAAAGTGAAAGTGACTTTCATATTTACACTCCTACCTAATTGATAGTGAATTATAGTTATATCGAATAATTATATAATAATTCAAGAATCGTAAAATCTCAGAAGTGGTACGTGATCTACAGCTCAAAAAAGTAAGTAAGTATTTTAATATTTTATTATACACTGTTGAATTTTTTATATACCAATATTTTCTTTACCATGCCTTTTTGTACAAGATTATATTTTAAGTAATGGGATTTGCATGATCATTTTATTACCTGGAGGCCTGATATGCTGATGGGATCATTTGGTTGGGGCGACTCCCTGACAATGTCTCCCAGTAGCAACGTCCTTCTGGATTGAATTATAGTAAAATTATACTAATACGGGTAAACAGCTTGAGTGGCAATTAATCGAGACTAGTTCTCGATAATGCTATTCTCGTGAGTTGAGGTTGATTTGTCGCTCTATGCATTTGGTCAAGGTTACTCTTTGATAATGATGTTGCGCAATGACTACTCGACGATTACCCGTACTAGTGCGAGAATATGTTTATATTTCTTACGTTTTTATTGTAATTTAAGGTATGGTATAGAAAAAAATGGATATATACAATTTTCGTAAAGTATTTAATGGCATAAGCTAAGGCCATTTGTCTAGATAAAAGTCTGTATATTAATCTTTCTTTGGGGCCATGTGTGTCATTATTATGGGCCACGTGCGTCCTTATGGCCATGTGTGTCACTATTTAGGACCATGTGAGTCCCTACGGCCATGTGTGCCATTTTCTTGGGCCATGTGCGTCCTTATGGCCATGTGTGTCATTTTTATGGGCCATGTGCGTCATTTTTTGGGACCGTGTGTCCTTATGGCCAGGTGTGTCATCCTCTTGTACAACAAAAAGTGCAAATGCCTCAATAGTGCGTAGAATTCCAATGAACTACAAATTTTATAAACTTAGATGTTTCGTTAATATTGGTCTTGCCACTTGAGAATCTAAAATAATTAAAGTTCACTACAGATTTCAGTTTTAAATTCTTTTATTAAATACAAGTCAACAAGATACATTTTAAATGAATACAGTTAAACTGGAAATTTTATAACTTTGAATTAATCTGATCCAATGAATAATTTACATTCTGTTTTCCGAGGTCATGGAACGTGGAAGAGCTCGAGAACGTGGATACAAGAGAAAGAAGGGACCTTTCTCACCATCACCTGGGTCAAGCTGCAGACGCCGCACTGCTGCGAAAGTACGAAGACCGTCAACGGCTCCATGGGTCGTTGAAGAGGTTAGTGATGCCGGGCCTTCATCTCTCGTTACGGATCAACCCTCCGATCAAGCCACAGAGAAAGTTGTAGGGCTCACTGAAGATAACCTTATGAGACTTTTAGTGACTCTTCAAAAAGACAAGGGAAAAACTTATCAGTTTAATAATAATCAGCTAAATAATGTCATACCAGAATTCGATCCCTCTAGTAAAACACAAAGTATAGATAATTGGATAAATAAGGTTAATGAATGTACCAGCATCTACGAATGGGACGAGAAGCAGACCATTCACTTCGCACTCCAGAAATTAACTGGCCTCGCTAAGAAATGGTTTGAGTCATTGCCGTCCGTTGTGTATACATGGGCGGAATGGCAAGCTAAGTTAAGAAAAGCTTTTCCAAACGAGCGTAATTATGGGCGGCTTCTCGAAGAAATGCTGGCGCGTACTACTAGAGTTAACGAAAATTTACGCGAATATTTCTATGATAAGCTTAGTTTAGTTAACCGATGTGAGATAACCGGGAAAAAGGCCGTGGATTGTATTATCCACGGTATCATAGATAAGTCTATTAGAAATGGTGCGCAAGCCTTAGACTGTAAAGAACCGGAAGACTTATTGGGTTTTCTTAATTCTCAATTAGGTTATATTCATGCACAAAAATCTGATTTACCCTTTTTTAAGAAACGCGATATACCATTAGGAAATCGTAATCCTAACCATTTGTCTACGACTTCAGGGAAGCTTGTTTGTTTTAACTGCCGTTCTGAAGGTCATACTTATTACAAGTGCCCTAAGCCTTTGATTAAGTGCCAGAATTGCCATAGGGTGGGCCATAACAACACTAATTGCAAGTTGGGTCCATTGACAGCTACATCCGATAATAAGACCACTAGTAATGAGGAGCGGAAGACATTAACCATTACCATCAATAACAGTAATGACAAGTATTCATTGCTTACATAGATTTCGGAAGCGAGTGCTGTTTGATGCGAGAATCGGATGCAGCAAACTTAATGTTATCCAAAACTCATAATGATTTGCCAGTCATTAAGGGATTTGGCAATTCTCGAGTTATACCCAATTATAAAAGTTTTGTATCATTAAAAATAGACGAATTTGAAGCCAATATAGAAATTTTAGTAGTTGACGACAAGTTTCTTCAATCGTCATTACTAGTCGGTCAAAATTTTACAGAACTTCCTGGCATAACAATTTTAAAGGATAGTGACAAATTGATGTTTTACAAAAGTCCTAATATTCAAAGTTACGACTACGAACCAAGTTTAAAGCTATCGGTGTCATCTCCTACTTTGCTAAATAACATTGACCTTGTCGAAATTAATACTTCGAACAATCCCTCGTTCAGTGGAGATGTATATGTTAAGGGATATACTAGTAACGAACCAGGCAAGGAGTTCCATTTACACCAAGGCGCTTACAAAGTAATTAGTGGCAAAGGGCATCTGATACTTAGCAATTTGACAGGCTCCCCCTTTCTCTTGAGATCAAATACTACTTTAGCAAGAGCAGTGCCCTTTGTCGAAAAAGAAATTCGGTGTGTTAGTAGAGTGGCTAATGATGTCGTTAATTTTAAACCTCTCGATAAGACCGAAATTAAGGTAGGTAGTCAAGTAGACACTGAAACTTTTGATAGGTTGTATAAGCTTTTACAATCTTACCGTGATTGTTTTGCTCAGAATCTTGAAGAGATCGGATGTGCTAAGGATGTTCAGATGACTATTGAATTGACTGACGACAGACCAGTTGTATACCGTCCTTACAGGCTCTCCCATTCGGAAAGGGAACAAGTCCGTTCTATAGTTGACGAGTTGATCCGAAATGATATCATTCAGGAATCAAATTCCGACTTCGCTAGTCCGATCTTGATGATGCGTAAGAAGAATGGTGAACTACGCTTGTGCGTGGATTTTAGGGCCGTTAATAACAAAACTAAAAAGGACTGTTTTCCCCTTCCTCTCATTGACGATCAGCTGACAAACCTTAGCGGTAACAAATATTTTACTACTCTGGATTTAGCCTCCGGGTATTATCAAGTGCCGGTGGCTCAGGAGTCTCGTCGCTACACGGGATTCATAACGCCAGATGGCCACTACGAATTCAAAAGAATGCCGTTTGGCTTGGCAAACGCCCCGGCCGTTTTCCAACGGCTGATTAACAGAATGCTTGGCTCACGGCGTTTTGAGTCTGCCCTTGCGTATTTAGACGACATTCTTGTGCCATCTGTGAGTCAGGAGGAAGGGTTTAACAGGTTAGAGGATATATTAAAACTGTTGCGTGAAAACGGTCTTACCCTTAAACTATCCAAATGCAGATTTTTTGATGTAACTATAAATTACCTGGGCTATGAAATTTCAGTTGAGGGGATAAGGCCTAACGAACAGAAAATCTTGGCCGTAAAAGAGTTCCCTACCCCAAAATCCGTGCACGAGGTTCGCCAATTCCTAGGTTTAGCTAGCTACTTCCGAAGGTTCGTAAAAGGCTTTGGTGAAATTGCTAGACCACTTACCAACCTATTAAAGAAGGATATACCTTTCAAATGGACTGATTCCGAATCCCAATCTTTTGACTGTCTTAAACAAAAATTGATTGAACGACCAATTTTGTCTCTGTACGATCCAAAGCTTGAATCGGAACTACATACGGATGCGAGCGCTTTAGGAATTGGCGGAATACTTTTACAATGGCAAAGCAATCCGCGTGTTCTTAAACCAGTTGCCTACTTTAGCAGGCAAACAACACCCGAAGAGCGTCATTTACACTCTTACGAGCTTGAGACCCTTGCTATTGTTTGCTCTTTAAAAAAGTTTAGAGTTTACTTGCTAGGCCTCAATTTTAAAATCGTTACAGACTGTAACGCACTTCGTACTACTCTAACTAAACGTGACCTTGTACCGCGAATAGCCAGGTGGTGGCTTCAAATAAGTGAATTTTCGTTCAGTATAGAATATAGGCCAGGCACACAGATGAGTCACGTTGACGCATTAAGTCGCAACACAAATCTTGTAGAACCGAACGAAGATTCTCTTGCCGTGGTATATAATATCGAAAAGGACCACTGGCTTTTCGCGTTACAAATGACTGACCCAGATGTATCTAGAATTACTAAAATTCTAAAGCCTGAAAATGATGAGGAGATTAAAGAGATAAAGAAAAATTATGTAGTAAGAGACCATAAGCTCTACCGCAAAGTGGACGATAAATTCTTATTAGTTGTTCCCCGTAGTGCAAGATTTCAAGTATGTAGATCCAATCACGATGACATAGGGCATCTAGGAATCACCAAAACAATTGAGAAAATCCAAAGTCAATTCTGGTTTCCACGGTTGCATCATTTTGTCAAAAAATATGTCAACTCTTGTATAGAATGCGCATATAACAAAGATAATGTTTGTCGCAAGAAGGCTGGTCATTTGTTTCCGATTAAGAAGGTGGATATACCATTTCATACCGTACATTTGGATCACCTTGGTCCATTTACCAAAAGTCGTAATGGTAATTCTTACGTTCTCACTATTGTTGACGGCTTTACCAAGTATTTGTTTGTAAAACCCGTAAGAAACACTAAAACTAAGACCACATTGAAAGTACTCGAAAACGTATTCTTTGATTTTGGATTACCGAATCGCATTATATCTGACCGTGGCACTTCGTTTACATCTGCTGCTTTTAAGAATTTTTGTGATTCTTACGGTATAAAACACGTATTGAACGCAGTCGCATGTCCTAGGGCGAATGGTCAAGCGGAGCGCTTTAACCAGACAATTTTGAGCGCAATGGCCAAACATGGTGTTGGTAAAGATGAACGCAATTGGGACACGTGCCTGGGTAAGATACAGTGGGGTATTAATAACACCGTGAATGCTACCACCAATAGAACTGCGGCGGAGGCCCTATTTGGTTTGAAATTTCGTGATGCTCTTTCTAACAAACTTGACATTGATGTTGAAAGTTCCAAAGAAAATATTGAAGATATCAGAGACGAAATAAATTCTAAAATTAAAATAAATCAGGAAAAACAAAAAGTACGCCACGATACCGGTCGGGCTCCCGCTACAGTCTATAAAGAAGGTGATCTCGTTAAGATCACAAGAACAAACTATTATAACCAAGGTAATAGTACAAAGTTGTTGTCGAAATTTATAGGCCCATTTAAAATTATTAAAAATCTGGGCAATGATAGGTACAAAATTGCAGATATCCCTGGTTTTAGCCGAAAGAAAAGAAATTTTGACACCGTTGTCGCAGCAGATAGAATAAGGCCATGGATTAATTTAAAGTCCTTAGATCCTGACTCAGATAAATCAACCAGTGATTCTGATTCTGCGGAGTCAGATAAAAGTAGTGACGATGATATTACTCTGTCTGAACTGCAACAACGAGTTATGCGCCAAACATAGCATAAGTATACCTTTTAAAATTAATACAGTGTAGAAAACATATCAACTAAGTTATTTTCTTAGCACATTAATGTATCTATATAGCATTTCAGAGAGTTATCATTTTAAGTTTTAGTGATTTAATTATAATCTATATCGAATGTCGTGATAAGTAGGGAGTTTCTTTGTACACTCTTTTCTTTAATGAGTATGGGTTAATTAGTTGTCATAAATCATATTGATTTTGCAACAGTAATATAATAATAATTCGTAACTCTTATGTAATGAACTTTAATGTTACTCACGCTACTGACTATTGGGTTACATAGGTGCACCGGGAGGTTGCACTGTGTCGGACGGCCGAATGTCGTGATTCTAAATTTTTAATCGATTTTTTATAAATATTTAATCGATATTCAAATATATTTATTCGATACTTTACAATTTTATTCACGGCAACACTGAGTCGCTCGTGATTGGCTGATAGCCCCGCCAATCACGTTTGAATACGCCATTTTCTCTTTGGTTTTAGTCTTTTTAAAAGCTTCCGCGTGCCAGATAGTCAGTTGGCGTTGTGCAGTCGAGGTGAACAGTTGTAACCAAAACGCTGTAATAATTACGAGCAATTATATTGTGCTAATTTTAGACGATAATAAAATATCAGTTACAAAGTGAAAGTGACTTTCATATTTACACTCCTACCTAATTGATAGTGAATTATAGTTATATCGAATAATTATATAATAATTCAAGAATCGTAAAAAGTGGTTGAAGCTTGAAAGGTTAACAAACAAACATACAAATATACCAACTCACTTTCGCATTTATAATGTTCTTTTTTCCTACATATCTTAAACCAAATAAAAGTACAAAATTTTTAAAAATTGAAAGATATGTTGTTGTAAACCTGATACGGTGATACGGAACATTTCCTGCGCTAGTCTGACTCGCAGTTGACCTGTTATTTTACGCAATCCGATACCACGCCTGCACTTGGCAACAACAACAAGTGAAAGAAGTATTCATGATATCTCCATATTGGTTTTCAACCGGTCGGGCAAAAAATACTCTCGTTGTCGGTTGCATAGTTTACATATAAAATAAATACGGTAGAGAATAGCAACCTGACAGCCGACCCTGTACCAAATTATAAATAATAGTGCAAGCCTGTAAATAATAGTACGAGGCAATGTGGCTAACATAAGGATGTGACAGCGAATGCGCTATGGTCAGAGATAATAGCAACCAGCCCTGATAGCATACCGGCGATGAAAACACGGCGCTTATCGCCGATCACCTATCAAGATATTTACTATTGGAAAATGTTTTTTTTTTTCGTATTTCTATATACATTTATTGGGAAAACCTGTACAAAATAATGGACTGAACCACCCCTAAAATATTTGTGCTTAATAAAAAAGGACATTGTATATTGAAAGATATAAATTTTACGGAGTGTTACTAATAATGTCATGCTACAGTGGCATGGCATTTATTTACTTAACAAACGTGATAGTAAGCGATCCATCACATATAAGTACATAGAATTACATGAGCCATCCTTCCGTACAATTTCTAATTCTGCTTTTCCGCACCGTCGGATGTGAAGCGAGAGTAGACTTGCTGGTCTTCTTTTCACCCGTTTATTAAACCCAATATCTTAATTAACGTTAAAGAGTATGCATCAGTGGGTTTCTGATTAACACGGATACCAGCAATAATGGACCTCAGCTAATTGTTTTGCAGGTAACGGCAAGTTTTAAGAACTTTCTATGAAAAAGGCAATTTGCTTTCTATTAAAACTTGGATATATTTATCGCTCAACTTGTACAGGAGGCCTAGACTTATTTTTCTAATTGGATACATAACAGCTATGCATGTTTCTTAAGAAAAGTATGTACGAGTATCATGAACTGAATTCACAAGCAACTCATTGTTATACCTACTTAGGTAAAAACATTTGTATAGGCCCTGGAGATGCTCTTTAACTGATTTTTTCAGGGGTCCAGTGCTCATTTGAAATAAATTATATAAAAAAAAACCGAAGATATAATTTAAGAACGTAAAGCTTTTTTAGCACATTTGCGAAAAACGGCCATTTTTGGCTAATGTGCTTTAAAAAGTTTTACGTTCTCACTTTAAACCGTAAACCAGTAGTTCATTAAATAGTTCGAAGGGTTATCTAGGGCTTTATCAAGACAACATTTTAAATAATATCTCCGTTTTCTTTCAAATAATTTATTTCAAACGAGGGCAGGACTGGACCCCGAAACTCAGGTAGTCCCTTAATGTATTAGTTGTAAACGCTCCGCAAGTACAAATAGAAAGAAGAATTCTTTTGATAGAACTGTAATTCGTATTCATAACGGACAATATCATTCACAACAAAATTAGAAAATCTCAAACCGCTCATAACAGTGTCCCAATTAAAATTGAATCCCGCAAATTCCAAATGCCAAACTACAAATGCTATAATGCCACAACCACGCAATCTCCGACCTATTGCAACAAGAGATCATATCTCACTGTTTGAACAGAGATCTGACATTTTAAGCGATTTATTGGACATTTATTCACGTTTGTATATACAGAATTGTACGTAGTTTTGTACAATAATCGGCCTTGAAAGTTACGAAACGTCTCATCGCTAATGTAACCGATCAATATTTGAACAACTGATGAAACTGGTACTATTTGTGCGACGTAACTTTTCGTAAGTATACTTTATCGTCAGTACTTTTTTCTTTGGAGAAATGGCCAACCCACATACCCACACCACTTACCCACGGGGATGGAAAGAAGTAGTTTGAGACTGGAACGCACCCACTAAAACTCAATGGTGCCTCTATTCGTCTTTGCCCACTTCGCGAGGAATTATATCTAAGAACAGGCAAGTATGTAAATCGTTCCAGCCTATCTTTTTCTTCTTCACATTGTATATTGGATCTTTGGAGAAGAAAAACCCAACAAACGTACCCATGACTAAAAGTAGCAAAAATCTACAACAGGGAAGGATTAGATTGGATAGGATTAGAATCTCTGGAATATCGACCTCTATGGGATAAGGATAACAGTTTGATGTATCTCATCTGTCAGCACTGAAAGGAACATCTCTCTACTATCCTTTTCTGGCGCTTGCTAGAGCGAGAGAGAGCGATGGAATACTTCAGCTCGGCCCACGGAAGTAGAGTTGGCTCGGCCGGTGCAAAAGCGTTCCGTCACTCAGGTCATCTCTCTCATAGACTAGACCTAGATTTTTTATTCTAAATCTGTGCTCACTCTAGCATATAACGGTTCTGACTAGTTCTGAGAGACAGAAAAGCGTAGCAGCATAGAAAAGTTCCGTGCTACCAGACGAGTCCCAAAACTCCCAAAGCCTAACGAAGATTTTTGATAAATCAAATATATAGTTTTTAGAATTAATTAGAAACCTTTCACCTTTTGCAACAATTAAGTGCAATCATGGCGAAAGTTAAACATATAAACTAATACGATTAGATAATTAAACAATAAAATGTAAATAGTAAAACTTTCGCAAAACAAACATGACATAGTTTTCATAACAAAGTTGTTAGTGAATGCCAATTAGGAGATTGTGTATAATATGGTCATAATGAATAATGTTAGACCTTGAATGTATGACATGGACAAGTGCTGCTAATTTGAATATGCTGTGGTAAGGGTGAGGAGGTAAATCGTAAGGGTTCCGTACTTCAGAACAGTAGTTTTAATTACGATTTCTAAAGACTAACCGACAAAAATCCAAAACGAGTAAATCTGACTTTTAAAAACATTGCTTCTCTTAGGGTAAAAAAACTTTTAACGAGTACAACTATCATTGCTAAACTTGGCCTAGTATTTAGATAAAGACGATCTCATCTGGGTTACAGTAAAACTCAAAGCAGAAGGCTGGAAATTATCGGTTATTTTAAACTAACCGAGTATTGTATAAGGAAAAAATATTTTTCAATAACTTAACTGATTTTGATACTAAGGACTGAATTAAAAATTAATTGTTTTAATGTTTGCTATTATGAAAATGAACTTCATTACTTGATTACCTCAAATAAAATGGTTATAAAAATAATTATTTATTAATAATTTATTTACTGCTCCAAATCTGAAAATATTTTTTTCAACAGAACCCTAAAAATACCGTTCTATGCAAAACTACGAAACTGGTAAAACTGGTTTTTTGGCATTTTCGGGCAATGTTACGTTCACGATATTTTTACTGCTAGTGCTAGGTTCGAAACTAATAGACTGAAATCATGAATGAGTTAGGTATTAGAATGTTGGCCACCGTGAAGTTAGCCAGAGAATCCAGAGCATCCAGAGATAGGTCTGTTACCGTTTCATTATAAAACGTGGACTAACTTTAGTACTTGGTTTAAACCAATATCCGCCCAAAACACGACGACCTCCCGCAATATGTTACCTTCTCTTATGTCACTGTCAACTTAATTGGTGTGAATAATAATTTAAACCAAGTCGTAAAGTTAGTTCTCATTTTATAAGACGGTTAAAGTCTTGAATTAGTAACAAAGTTTAATCCAAAGCATTCAACTATATAAGATATTTCCAGTCCCTTTCGGTGAAGGGAAAACATTAAGGAAAACCTGCACTAGTATGCTTAATAAAAATTGTTGTCATTAGATGATAGCCATTGAGCTATGGCAGATAGCTTAATACTAGCTCTTTTTCGAGATGCCTTTAGGCAGCTCGAAAAAGCTGAAATCACTAGATAGTATTTTTTTTTTGAAAAGTCGTTGTTGCCGCAATGGAAAATAAATCTTGCTTTATAACTTATCCTTACCTCTTCTAGTCTGAGAGGCTCCTCCAGCCCCGCGGCAATCCTCTCCCGTTTCTCCCTCTCTTTCCTCTCCTTTTTCTCTCTTTTCCTCCGCTCCTTCTCTCCGTCTCTCTCCTCGCAACCACTGGCGTCGCCGCCAGCGAGCCCGGTCTTCTTCATGAAGTTGAACATGACTGCTGGATGCTGGAACAAGAACAATATTTATGTAAGTTAATTTGTATGTATGAATAATTAAGGTCAGATTAACAATCAATACATAGGTACCTAAATACCTGTACATATATGTATAACTTTGTTTAACAACCAGTAAGATTCGTAGAACACTGGAAGTGAAATAAATATTTTACCGTTTATTGATGGGAGCAGAAATACCAATACAGTACTTATAATTATTACAAACGCTAAAGCGCAATCTTCCGCCAAATATAAAAACTCATATAAATATATAGTACCTACAAAAATATATAATGTGGTAAATCCAATAGCGCATATGAGTTATATACTCCGAAAACACCCAATACAAAGAGATAGAATGTGATAAACTTATTAGTGCTCAATACTAAGAGAAACAAAGAACATTGTAACATAGCTGTGCATTATTTTGCCCAAAAGTTGATATATTTGCACCAAAACAACAGTGCACAGCGACATAACTCAACAGTTTACGATCCATTGGTGTGATTTACGTGCAGTGCTGCAACAAAACGTTTGCAGTATTCCTCTTAAAACTTTAAGAAAGAAGACACATTTATTTTGTTCCTTAATCAATAAAACTGTGAGAAATATTACGTGTAGGAAAAGAAATTGATGTATCTTTTCTAATAAAGATTACTTTACTATTTAAACTACAAATTCTTTTACAAGATATCTTGGATTTTGATATATGATCGATCATAACATAACTACATATCGGCTACATCTACAGATCATAACTTTCGGCCCTACAATTTTTATGTCGATGATAACTTTCATTTAATTTCTAATAGAATAGCTGTATTTCCTCTCACAAATTTAATAATAATCACTCTCTCAACGCTATAATTCAATTAAAATTGTAATAACTAGGTAAATGTTTATCATAATCACTAATTACGAAACTTTAATTCTAATCCAAGCTAACGGGAATCAATCAAACATTTAAAATCCGACACCTCATTAGCCGTGAATCACCGGGCCCATAGAAGAGGCCAGGCCAGTCAATGGCATCCCGTTACTACAATCGATAGTGCCATCTGACTAACTGTCAACACATTGTGCGGTCGTGTTCTGAATGGTGCTCGGGCACGCATACAAATTGCGTGAGTCTTGGGTATTACAATGGCTTCGTCAAGTTGCAAGAATTTCTCCTATGATCATGTCTTGTGCTTCGCTATAAAGTCTGAATCGGCACAACAGTTATTTATTTATTCGTTAAACAAATCGACTAGGTTAGTTTGGTTGATGTTGATAAATATGTCAACTAAGAAATGAAGAGAGAAATTGAGAGGAGAGATCCATTACAATTTGTTTGTCCAAATTGTAGCATACGAGGCTCATAACGTCATAACGTAACGTGACAAGACATAAGCATAACATTCAAGTGAATAGTTTTATGATTTGTGTAATTTTCCAAAACTATAAACCGACATCACCCCCAAACTACACAATTGATTTAGATAAAATTTCTATGGCACCCCCTGACAAGTATGCCCTTTTGAACAAGAAAGAATTTTTCAAATCGGTCCATATGTCTTCGAATAATCGGTGAGTATATACAACATACATACATACTATCACGTCTTTATCCCTAATGGGGCAGACAGAGCATTTTGGGTCTTGCGGTTCTATGCAGAGCCCAGGGCCGCAAGACCCAAAAGCCACTTTTAGAGTATATACAAGACATAAAAAAAATCGCCATAAATTGATAACCTCCTTCTTTTTGGAAGTCAGTTGAAAATACTAGAAAAGTAGCATGGCACGTTTTATCGGCTACATCACGACCCTCTCTCAACCGTTGCGATAAAAAAGTAATTTGTCCAGGTCATCAGGTGCGGGATATAAAAACTACCTCCTAGCAAAGAAATGTGATCTTTATCACTGCAAAAACCGAGTGTAAATTTTGTTCTACTTGAATTCTAGCGTCCAGGCTTGGTCTTGCTTGCCAAGCCTTGTGATTCATGTTGCGTCAAGAACCTTCTGTAGAACGTTTTGGCATGCCTTTGTTTAAGATTATCATAACATTACGATTGCTGCATGACAGCATGTTTTGAATAAATAAACTTGCACCTTTGAATTCAAATACAATTTAGGACAAAACATAAAAGACGTGTTTATCAAAACAAATTTACATTACAATACACAATAGGGCGCATTTTCCAAAACTTCGGCTATTTGACAATAGTTTTGTGGATCTTTTCGACTTTTTCGAATTCAACAGCGTTTTTCCATCTTTGATGTTTGATTTTAAAACCAGTGTGTTTCGTGATATAATTATATAACATTATTCACACAGAAAGACATAAGAAGGTTCAGATTTTGTGTAGTCGACATTACCAGATGATCCATGACTACGACCAATATTACCAAAAAGAAAGCTGAGACTGAATCAAAATCCTTACTATCCTTATCCTTATTTTTTCCTTACTAATTATAAATGCGAAATAAGGTTTGTATATTTGTTTGTTTGTTATCATTTTACGCTTTAACCACTGAACCTATTCAGATGAAATTTAATATGGATATAGTTTGATACCCAGGGAAGGACATAGGATTGCTTTTATCCCGAAATTCCCACGGAGAGAGAAGCCCACGGGCACAACTAGTTCTTAATAAACCTAAGTAGCGTCAAGATGACTCAAATACAAGTCTGATTGGACCGCTACGATAATAGGAAGGAAGGTGCGGCTATCAGCACAAGGTCATGGTAACTGGAAAACTAGCGGTGCGGGCGAGCTAGTCTTTTTGCATTTTGTGAGCTTGTCAATAAATTGACTTCATAATCGAATTGATTAAATAACTAACAGGACTAACAAATTCAGCAGGCAGTGGTAATTACTTGACAAACGTTAAAGGATAAAACTAGTTTCATTACAGATATAACATCAAGCCATGAATGATTAGTAGTATAGGCACAGGTATAAGGTTAGTCTACTTTCTGATATTGGCAATCAGCCAATATGTCCGATGTGAACACCTCGCTTTAAAATAAATATGACTTGATAAGAAAAATGTAAGATACCTATTGCAAAATAATACGAATTTCAGGTTAGGAAAACTAAAAGACAAGTAGGTGTTATAAGACTGGAGCCTTGACTTCTCGAGAGATTTTTCATATACCTCTTCACTACTAATTAGTTATACCAATTTTTCAATAAACTACTTACTCTCTAGAAGCATGAAGTAAGATTCTCCATGATCTTGTATTCATTACTTTGCAATCACTATAACTCCGCGCTTCTTTAGTTAATTTTAATTCCATTAGTCAGCCATTAGCGTCTGTCGACGAGCTAATTCAATGGCCATATAGTGAAGTGAGTGGCAACTGGGTTTTTTTGCTCGTAATTAGAGTGATTGCGTCGCCAGATACCAACACAAATTAAGGAGGATTCAAGACTAGCACTAGATACAAAACCACGCAAAAACAAAACTCTACTAAAATCTCACGTGACTACTCAGTAGATAGTATGTCAGCGATTTCCCAAGAACCTGGATGGATTAGCCGAAATCAGCCTCAGAGTTGGAAATACGTCTGTATGCTGATATTATAATTTATATCGTAGTTTTCTTTGATGTTTGCAACGCATCGAATTAACACTTATGCAAAAGATAACGGCCTGGAGAACTGGAGTCCGGACACTAATCTCGCATCGCTAAATCAGAAGATATTTAAGATATCAAGAATAAAAGACGGCAGAGAATTAATAAACGTTGGGTTATACACCCATCATTGCAAAGGAGATTATCAACACAAAGAACGACCTTTACCGTGGCAGCAACATTCCTCGCCGACATGATCGGCTCAATCACGACCACACAAACCTCTTCCAGTTATTCTTCTACGATCTCAGTATTCCACGACGAAAGTTATATCACACGTGGGAATGTGGAGTAATGACTCGTGAAGAAACGCTAGTACGAACATCTGTAAAGTATTACTATATTACGTGACTCTAGGTAAGCTGGATTAAAGCGGTGGTGCAATACAGCGCAAATCATGGATGGTAAGAATCTGAATTTTGTTCACATTGACAGACTAACACCCGTATTCTTAAACGTTACCTCGAGATTTCCTCGACTTCACTCAACCTCACTCTTCGTTCCTCGACTTGAGGAATTTCCTTACTCGAATTTAGGAATGAACTGTCAAACATAAGATAGGTCGGCACGGTAGCTACCTTGAGGAGCCCTCGAATTTGTTTCCTGACGCTTATTTTTGTTGCGCTTGTGATCTCAGACCAGCGAATTTATATCTGATTTATTCAATGCCAGTAATAGCCAATGAACCCAATTAGAGTAGGCTAGAATAAGCAGAAGTTGCAATGAAGAAGGCGGGAGTTAAACGAGTCAAAAGATCACAATCAAATCACCATTCAATCAGTTTCTTAATCACTGACGATTAAGAACAATTAATTTTGATTCATATTATTATGAATACTTATGCGTAATGTCAAACAATAATATTCCAATGAGCATTGCCACTGATAGTGTATCATAACCCGGTCAGCGCGATCGATGCACCGGCGTCGGCAGGTCTGGAACGCGAACTATGTGGAGCACCAGGCTTTGTCATACGGGACACGTAACTAGGAATAGAATGAATAATTAAACAGGGGACGGTTGATTTGGACTGTAAGTGCGCTGGGTAATTTTGTAACAAAAAATAAATAAATCGCGTGGAACGTAAATAGGGAGTGAGAAACTATAATACACACCGTACTACAAGATATTTAAATAGCTATAAGAAATTAAACTCTTTTTAGGGTTCCGTACCCAAAGGGTAAAAACGAGACCCTATTACTAAGACTTCGCTATCTGTCCGTCTGTCCGTCTATCCATCTGTCTGTCACCAGGCTGTATCTCTAAAACCGCGATAGCTAGACAGTTGAAATTTTTACAAAATATGTATTTCTGTTGCCACTACAACAACAAATACTAAAAACAAAATAAAATAAATATTTAAGGGGGGTTCCCATACAACAAACGCGATTTTTTATAGATAATGGTACGGAACCCTTAGTGCGCGAATCCAATTCGCAATTGGCCGGTTTTTCTTAATTTGATAATTATAACAGATTCAAATCGCTGTCTTATACAAAAGGCAAACAGGATGCTGATAGCGAGATTGGAAAGATAAATGAGAGTAATTTTTATTCATAGATTCTAAGCTTAGATGATCAATGACATTCATACATATGGTCTTTGGTGAAGAAAAGCCGGAAAGCGAACCAAGGACCGTCCCGACTTGTCCTAAACCACCCTTATGCAATCGGGAGATCGACGGACCAGACCCAACGAAGGATGTGGGTGACTACTAATATTATAAACAAGTTTGTTAGTATGGATGGATGTTTGTTTCTCTTTCACGTTAAAACTACTGAATGGATTTTTATGAAACTACAATAATATAGATTATATATCAGAATGACACAAAGACTTCAATTTATTAGGATAATGCGCAGACGAAGTCGCGTTCACCAACTAATTGAAAATAAAAGAAACACAAGTAAAAATGCGACCCAATAGCTGCTTGTATTTTTTTTAGGCTTCAGGCAACTTCAGGGTTTAGGAAAGCTAAACTTTTGTACACAATTAGGAAGTAGAATACTTTAACAACAACCAAAATAATAGACAAACAGCTATTCCTAAGAACACTTCGCTAATTACATTTAGGACAACATGATGACACGTTCTTTTTTATGTTCACTGTTCGAAAGGCTAATGGGGCCCTACAACTACAAACACTAAAATGTTTCGATCCCCAGCCAGGGCAAGTTGGAAAATGGCCTTTTTAAATTGTCCTGGGTCTTGGATGTTTGTCTATTTAAGTATTTGTTATAAAATATAGTATCGTTGAGTTAGTATCCCATAACACAAGTCTCGAACTTACTTTGGGGCTAGCTCAATCAGTGTAATTTGTCCCTATATATTTATTATTATTATTATTATTATTATGTAAACTTCTCTAAATAATATATAAGAGCTAAGCTCTTGCGTCGTAAACGTAAACTTCAGAGTTCATAATGTGAACTGTTGGGTAACCTTGGCACTAGTTTTGTTTGTAGCTTACCGTAATTTAATATGTAATCTGTGGCTTAGTCAATATCTACATTTCTGTCGACGTCGTCACTGATGGATATGGACTGGAGACATAGTTTAAATTGTCTAACGACCTAGAAATACGTGTCTACGACTGAATGTGTGTACTGTTTACGCGGCGCTTGACGGTACGTATGCAGTCTTAGGCCCGTATTAATAAATCGCACTCAACTCGTGAGTTCGAGCTTAAGTGCGAGCTTGAGTTGCTGTGCTAATTAATAAACCATACTTGAGTTAAATCTTGAGATATGAGTATCACCTGAGTGAGCGACGGATTAATAAACTAGTATCAGAACTTAAGCGCGCACTCAAGTTGCTACTCAAACACGTTTTTCTTGAGTGTGGTCGGACCATGACTTAAGTGCGTGATTAGACGAATTTTGTATAAAAGTTTTTGCGTTTATAATGAATTTTGAAAATATTAGCAACAAAAATAATCACTTACGTACCTACTTTAATGAATACACATGTTAAGCAACTCTGGGCGTGGTCCTCATTTGGATGGTTGACCATAAAGTATCATAAAAAATCTCGTTGCCCTATGTTTGGGAAGGCACGTCAAGCCGTACCTACATATACATTACTAGCGCTTTCGCATGTTAAGCAACACTGGGCGAGGTCCGCACTAGGATAGATAACCATAAGTAGAATAAAATATTTCGAGCCCCTCCGTGCTTCATAACGCACGCTAAGCTGTACCTATGCATTACTAGCGCTTTCGCAGGTTAAGCACCCCCGGGCGTGGTCCGCACTTAGATGGGTGACCAAATGTAAATATCGAGCCCCTCCGTGCTTCAAAACGCACGTCAAGCCTTACCAATGCATTACTAGCGCTTTCGCATGTTAAGCACTCCCGGGAGTGGTCCGCACTTGGATGGGTGACCAAAGGTAGAATATAATATATCGAGCCCCTCCGTGCTTCAAAACGCACGTCAAGTCTTACCAATGCATTACTAGCGCTTTCGCAAGTTAAGCAACCCTGGGCGTGGTCCACACTTGGATGGGTGACCACAAGTTCCATAAAATATCACGATGCTCATCCGTGCTTTAAACGTAGAAGGCACGTTCAGCAGTCGGATTTGCAATTGGAATAAAAATCTAGTAATGGCTACCAGCACAAAAAAAAAAACAAAAAATTGAGATCGCGCTCTCAAGATCGATCTTGAGTGAGTAACTGTTGATATACGTTTATTAATAAGCGACTATCTTAAGAGCGCGATCACAACTTGAGTGCGACTCAGCTGAGTTCGCTCTTGAGTGCAGTTTTGAGCTCGGTTTATTAATACGGGCCTTAGACTGTGTCCTCTATAATATAATCAATCACCATTCAGGATATTACTTTCAAAACAATCAAACAAAACCAAAGAAAACATTGAGGGTTTTTATATTGTGTTCCTATGACACCATCATGAAATCAGTTCTATGATATCATCATTTGTATTGTCATACAATTTGCATTCAGTTAAAGATTTGATATAAATAAACAACCGTGTAACAAACATAGCTATTTTCTTTGTTATAATAATCTCTCGATCTGTAAGTAGTTAAATATCTCTCTTTGGTCTTATATTTATCACCTTACTGAAAACAGTGTCTGATATCTACACTAATATTATAAAGAGGAAAGATTTGTTTGTTTGTTTGATTGTATTGAATAGGCTCCGAAACTACTGGATCGATTTTAAAAATTCTTTCACTGTTGGATAGGTATGTTATCCCTGAGTGACATAGGCTATGTATGTACCACGGGCGAAGCCGGGATGGACTGCTAGTCAACTATAAAAAGTTTGTACAAACGCTGGCGACATCCCTTACATGACCTTTCAATCCTCAATCTATTCCTAATCACGGACCTGACACGTGCCTGCCAAGTCGTAAAGCAGATTAAAATCAACTCGTCAATGATGGTCAACATTGAATAGTACTGTGGGCCAAAGTGCAAGAGTAACACACTTTCACCTTTATACACGAACATGATTTCTTTAAAGTATATTTTATCAAGTACAAGCTTTTACTTTAGACCTAAAATATTTTTACAGTCAATCAGGAGAGAGCCCAAATATGTCCCCGAGGCAAAGCCCTGGAGTGTACTCCTCAGGACAATGAATATATAATACTTGGCCGTCCTGAAGACCTGGCGGGGCACAGTACCGGGCTAGTGGTGGAGATGAAGATGATCAAGCTAACGTTACTGCCCAAAGTGAAGGACAAAGCCAAAAACTGATCACGATGGCTAAACACTGTTGAAGCTCCTGCCCCAACTACGGGATTTAGGACCGTAAGTCATGATTATATTTACAGATACAGTTTTTAATGTGTAGCCAGCCAATAGTACCATCAAGTCTTACATTTTTGGAATGAACAGCAAGCTACAGCCACAGGTCAACCGTAACATTGTTAGGTTTTTACAAACCTTCTTTCTTTAAACTAGAGTCAATTTTGGAACTGACGTGTGACACTTCATGTGTGGGTAACACTACTAAGTCAGCAAACCTAACAGTACACAGTACGCATAGAAACGTCACCGTTAATCCGCGTGATAAGAATATTAGGGATCAGTTTTGAGGATTATACTGTCCGGAATGTTGTTTGGTTTTTAAATTCAAAGAGACTTGTTTAGAATTTAGGATAGACTTCATCGGATAATACGCCGTGTGTTCATTAATTGTGTTTTTTATGGTTTTTAGATAATCTGATCTCCAATATCACATGTGTTTTCCAGAGATACGTATAGTGCCTTTATAACTATTTCAACACTACATATAGGTAACCAAGTTTTCTTCGATGCGGACCCAGCCTAGCAAAGAAGTGATTTTGTCAAATAATATAAGCTGTTAAATTTCATAATTAAGGTAACAAGACAGACTAATCTGTATATTACTATCGTTAAATCCTTTGTAATATCTAATAATTTTATAATACTAATCCTAAAATTCTTTTCCCAGAAGTGGGACCCGTAACGGCTCTAACAATTTTTTAAAAAATCTTAAAACAATTCTAATAAAAACATTCATTGATATAAAAATGTAAATGAATAGGTGTAAAGAACTTCATTAAAGAACATTAACATAATGAGTTACAAATAAGGATCCATCATACGGAACTGAGCTGGATTTCGGACTGCCTCCACCTGTTTTTTCTATTTACTACGAAAATTCGCACGCGAATGGAGTAAAACCGGAATTGTAACGGTTCTCTCTTCACAAAAATCCGGAATACATTTAATGTAGTATAGAATATATCTTAATAAATTACGAAATGGCGAAAAGTGTGTGAAAAGTGTTGACAAGTTAAATAACTTGGCGAAACAAAAATAAAAAGAAAGTTTTGTGATAAAATAAAGGAACGTTTAACGGAAAACATTTAGAGCGACATTGGTGACTTTTGATTTTCGGCTTGCAGAATGTTTCCAAAGAGACAATTTTAAAATCAAAGATACAGACTCCAACTTGCCCCGAAACAATCTGAAGCGAATAAAAGTTAACTTGCTCGAATAGTTAATAATCCCGTCTGTGACTGTGTGTATTCAAGCGCTTTTATGACAATTAGCACAGGAATTTGATGGCAAATTTGATCAACCAAATTGACTTCCGTGGGAAAAATTTATTAGGAAAACGTTCATTACTTTCAGTTATATCCATCATATTTACAAAATTGCAAACAATTAGACAGTTGGGAGTGTTAATAAGTTACCAACCACCTATTGTTGTTGATAAATCATTACACGCCTGCAGTCCGGTATTCAGCAATTAGACCTGATGGGCTCGTTTCATCATACGGATAATATAAATCCAGTAAAAATGCCGCTTAATGTAATCTCCATCATCCATACCACGTACGAAACATATACGTAATACTACTGTTCTGTACCTACCTAAGCTTCATAACAGCAATTCATGTAAAATCTCTGTACTGAATCTGCAATATAAGCAATAGGCAGATAGCAAGAAAAATTTAAATCATATAACTACTCAACGGACTAAAATCCATCATCCATATACCACAAAAGGACACATACCTACAAATGTTCATAGATTTGCAAGTACATCATCACTGCAGGAGCACGACCCTCTCTGTACTACTAGAGCCATACCGTATGGCCACTTGCAAGCACATAGTTTCAAAGCAAAACCGCGGACGGAAGCTAATTTCCCCTTGTCCAAATGACGTATGATGCAACTCGTCGCTGGCTCGATACAAATGGTAATTAACACCGCGGCCGCATTCCCTCTATTGTTGATGGTAGCGCGTGCCTGCAGTCCGGTTTATATCTAACGATATGCATTATACTCGTACCATATCTACGGATGCTAACTAGCTACCTCTGTGGCTCGATTTTGACGAAAACTACTTTGGGCTCTGGGTTTATCCAAAAGTCTGAACATTTATGTGTTAAACAAATATCCAAGTGAATCTCCTGAACATGTAGTATTTTTCGAATCTGTTTTGTTGAGTAGTTAATAAGTACTCATCATCATAATAGATACAAAAATTACATCAAGACGATCACGAAGGAAGACTTTGAAACATAGGTCATGTTTAATGGTGACTGAAAGATATGTTAAACACAAACAATTAGTAAAAAAAAAAATCATTGTAAGCTGGATCAAATTTAACATCCACCTCAGAACTCTCATCAGCATTCCAGATTATCTTTCAACAGCCACAGTGCGTGTCTGAACCAGTCCAGTTTCGAAAGAAACTAACAATAACGACATGAACGAAATCTAGTATAATGTGTCAAGGTTAGACCTAGAACAATCAAGTTAAAGTGTCATAGAACACTAAACTTGTTTATTTGAGAAGCAATTTCAGTGTTCAAATTTGTTGTATTTTGTCCTTGCTAGTTATTTATTACTCGTACATGGTGGTGATCTGGTTTGGGTTATGGCATGGCCAGTTTGTTTTGGTGCCATTCACATTGAATCATTGATCAATGCGCCAAATCTGCTCAGCCACATAATGATGTCCATCAGCATCTGCATTATGGTGGAAGACTGGAGGCATTACTCGATCAGGAAAATCAGTCTAATTGATATCACCACTAACTTATTTGTCACCCAAATATTGATTAACGAAGTTAATTCTCTTGATCTAGTCGAAATATGCCTTTGCTCTGCAGTGATAGAATATAGACCAAATAAAGACAAAATAATATTAGAGAAAAAGGTTGAAATAAATCATGATATTATGCTGTCATTTTATGAATTAGACGTAATTTAATGACTACTTTGCTTCCGTTCTCTATGACGGATGATGACATGATGTTTTTGTCACAGTTTAATGACTTACAAAACATTCTGGGCGTTTGTTTTTCTAACCATTTCAGCCTTTATATTACACTGGCGTGTGGTTACCGTTAAGGTCAAGTTTCTGCGTAAACGTGAGACGTATAAAAATATTATATTTTGTGGTAGTAATAGTAATTTGAGCAGTTTGACCGTAGTTTGCCCTGGTTTCTATGTTCATTCGGTTTTGGTAAGCAAAGTCTAGCGCGGTAAAACATATGGCCATTATTTGATGTTTCCTTGCTTTGTTTCTTATATTGGTCTAGAAAATGAATAAATTAATGGTTCAGTTATGCTGTTGATCAGGGCACATTGATTCTTTATTAATCATTATTTGATTTGCCTATATCTCGTTAGTCAGTTTTGATTAGTCAAAGTCTAGCGAGATACACCATACTCGTATTACCATTGATTGATGTTTGCTGGCTTAGTTTCTAATATTAGTTTAAATGTAATGAATAAAATGATGCTTTAGTTATGTTGATTAGCGCACGTTATTTCTTAATTTGTCATCATTTGATTTGCCTGTATCTCTTTGGTTGATACTATTAATACCTGGTAATCTCATAATCTACCTAGAATAATTTGGATCTTCACCAACTAGGTTGAACTAATAATAACACTACAGATTATAATTCATCATTCATTTCATAATGTCTTTCTTCAAATCCAAAGGGGTAGACTTAGCCAAGGGTCACATTATGCAAAGATCACGAATGATAAGATGGTTATCTTTATTCCTGTGAAAAACATGGAACAAGATAGTTATGTCTAATCTGTTCTGAAATTACAATTGACAAGTGCTTTTGACCGATAAGAAAATATTACGTTTAGCATACCCTGTCTATTTACTTTATAAGCAAAGGATGCCACAGATTTGAATACCCAAAAACACATGTCAAACCGTAACACTTAACCGGAATGAAAGAAATTAAGGGCACACTTTCTAAAGTAAAAGTTGAGGATCCTAAAAACCGACAGCAAAATATTGCTTTTAGCACAAAGTCTACCTTTTATAGTATTTAGCTAAATTTTGAATAGATAAAGCTAAGGGTGCCGCCGTATAAAAATAGCCAGCCAGACAGACAAGCTTCAACTATAACACGTGTAGGTACTAGACAATTCGTTTCGCACGTAACACTATGAACAGAATACGCAACACAAGTTCACTCACCGCTTGCGCAATGGCTTCTCCATGCAATATTTTTTACTATACTTTTTGCCAGATGACAAACGACCACTGGTGTGATGATAGGTAGTTTGCCCGTAAAGACTTTAGTTTTTGTCGCCATTGATGACTGAAATGGGTTCTGGCGGTATTGATGTTATTTAACCAAACACAAATGAGCACCGACCATAAAGACACTACAATTACGTACCTTACATTAAATAATGTTTATGGGTTTAACAAAATTAATAGTGCCTGAAATGGAACTACTTACCGCGATGAAGTAATGTTATATAAGGTTGTTCGATTTGTGTGAATAAACTTACTCATGTAGAATAAATAGGTCTTTTCAAATCCATGAAAGGCAAAAGATGCTATAAAGCTAAGCCTAACATAAAAGCAAGATGACAAGAGATAAAGAAAAAATAATGATGTAAAAATTAAATGCATGGAATGGACAGTTCTCCCAACTTTTGGTATGGATGGGTTACATACCAGACGTCTCTTTACTTTATATCTATGTATGTACTCGTAATGCACCTCTGGTTCTGACTTGATACTTTCATTATTGGAAGTCAAGGCACTAAATTCTACATCGAAATCAATTTTGTGTGCCCCTTCTCAATGCCATGTTACTAGCTTATTAGAAAAACACGCTTAATACGCCATAGGGTTCAATCACCTGATTGCGTAAGCGGCCTATGGTTTTTCATCTCACGCCATGCGGGCTGCCAAGCAGCCATTATGAGGGCAGCACCATAAACGGAACTAAACTACGCAAATAACCTGACCAGTTACAGTATGGACATGATCAACGTATCAAGAAACAGCTGTTCTTGTTATTTTAGTACCAATACAAATTTCGTAATATCAGACCTGTTTATTTTAGAGTAAAAAGGATTATAAGCTTGAAAGGATAAAATAAAGAATCTATTCCAGATAGATTTCAATAAAACAACGTATAAAAGTCAAACGATTCGGTTGGAGGCGACGGAGATGTCAAGAAATCTCATGTGAATCATGACAAACAATCGTGTTGATTTTATCGACTTTTACGTCGCAGACGTCGACGATTTACGTTCATAATCGTAAGAGTACCGGGAAGTATTTAATTTTGACTAATTTTGATGAAATCACCAAAACATGTTTTTCCAATTTATTTCTTTGCTTTCATCAATGAAACTTTCTCCATTTTCGCAAGAAAACCTACACTATTGCCGGAAACGGGTCTTCCCACGACACGTTCTGTTAACAGCTGATTGACAGGTCAGGCCGCTGCAACCCGATATAGGAAGTTGCATTGTGGCCCCTTTCCGCGGCGCCATTGCCGCGTGTCTTGGAAACGATGGAAATTAAGTTGTAGATATGGCGATGTAATGGGTCAACGAAAACTTATGAGTTATAAGTTTCTACAGTATTCTGCTTCTTACAGACTTGAAAAATAGCTAGATAACAGTTCTAAGGTCAGAATTTAGCCACACATACCACCTAATCGTTAGCCATCATCGTAATCTGCATCTCAAGAACCGTGATACTATATATTAAAAATTTTTACAGATGTATTTTTCTTTAATGCTGTAACAAATACTAAAAATAGAATAGAAAAATATTTAAATGGGGCTCCCGCATAACAAACGTGATTTTTAATATTGCAATTGGTCGTTATTAATTTAGTTCAACAAATATGATGGCACAGCAATTCATCTATTCAGAATCTGTGTACTTACCTACATCTCGAATTTAAGTCGGCAGTTCAATGCATAATGGTAGTAGAGATTTAGACACTACACGCCCTATCTTGACAACTTTTATTCGTATATGTTGTAAACCGCCTTATTATATGCGTGTAACAAGCAGCGCAGTGGAAGTTGTTTCTACTAACGGTCCCTTATGTAGGGCTTGTAATTGATATTGGGGCCATCGTTGCTGAGATTTTCCCTGAGATATTATAACAATCGGTGATTGGTCGTGGTTCTTCTGCAAGAAAGTGCTTGGCCTTATCATTTGACGCATAGTAATTTAATTTAAAAACTTCAACTATTTCTAGCTATGAGTTCTATTCAATAATTTCTTTTAATCAGATTACAAAGTAAGTTTTGACTTGACTAGTTGGTATTGGTATGGATAATGTGAATTTAAATAGAAAATAGAAAGAAGAAAAAGGTGAACTACCAATAAGAATGCCACAAAAAGTAACTGCTTATGTTTTGTTAGTAGACCACGACAACAACATAATCTACCACAAGCAACCGAGAATACCACTTAGAAAAGTGTTGAATAAGTACTTTTTGTGGTTTCAACAAATTGTCAGTGGGTCACACAAGGCACAAGGCTGTGCAAACAATACTTATTGTTATGTGAATGAACCAAATCACGAAGAGTCCAAACTGCCAACAGGCCGCAGACACCGGCGGGTTACAGTAGGTATACGTGTTGAGATTGCATCTACGGCGGCGTGCTATGCAAATTAGCCTGTTGTAATATTGTGCAACGGAACGGGTGCAATGCTGCAACTTCTTTTACATGGGGCCTTACTCCGAGAGCTACACAATATGAATACGCAATTCCATGCTCGAGTTCGTTTTTGGCTACATTGATATAACTATTCTTCAAAACTTAACGATTCAATAACATTAATTTTCGAGATGGTTCTTCGACATTTTAGCAATCTAGATAATAACGTGGAAAATATTGCTGTAAGTACTATGACTTATCATAGCCTTTGTTTGTAGCAGGTAGTATGTGAGTCCCTGAACTTCACTTCTTGGCATTACACATTTTACACATTTGCTTATATTTATAAAGACAACTAAAACATTTAATTTCAATTTAAGTAATCTCATAATTTATCACAATTCGAAATGCATGAACATCAATTAAGCTGTATGACTAGTTACATCTGTATCAATCTAGCACAAACATCATTGATCTTAACCTATGAAATCACCGATATATGTATTGGCCCAGTACTACAAAACGAAAATTTCATAAGTAATGAGTTCATCATCATCATCATCAGGTCTTTTTGTCACCACTGCACGCTCCTCTCGGTACTACCTACACTAAAGTCTCATTGATGTTTAATAGTAATTTATTAATGACCCAATATTTACTAAAGCCTGGTTATACTTCAGTCTGGTTGGTCGGACAAACAGGTGACTGCTAATGACACCGAAGACATAATAGCCATAACTTCACGCGGCGAGACAGTTTTTGTCGCCGACCCGGTTGGCCGGTCACGGTGCAACACCTGCACACCTGCATTATATAATTGCATAGCACTTATTTTTACGAAAGAGTAACTGTAACTGACCTGTGGTTCATGTTTTAGTTTGTTTTAAGTTTAAACAAACTAACACATGGCCTGAATCTACTCAATACTTTAAATACTAAAAAAATATTTTAAGATTTCAGGCCATGATAGATAACTGCTAACTTTCCCCGAGGAACATTACCCTTGATGGTTACTTTAACACAGAGTTACACTGATTTAAACTTTATCGTTTACTTAGATGATATTTTGATGATTGGTTATTTCAAGGAAGATCAGTACGCATAGATATAGAAGGTACAAGATAGATTTAGCGTATTGTAAAATGAGACCAGAAACGAAATATTTTTGTGTGACCTTATAAGAGTTGTATTTTTACCTACGATTGAACACGAACTCTCGGTAAAACAGTACGATACCATATTTCCAAGGTAAGATAACTGATATTGATAAATTAACACAGTTTTTGATTTGAAAAATCAAATTTTCTTGTGTCTATGTTCGAGCCAGGTTGATAATGGCTTATATATTTTTTGTATGAAAACTTGTCTACATTTTCAAATTGGTCGCTATCTCTTTTGATCTTGTGACTATGACAGTTATAGTTATCTGTCGCACTCGGCTAACTAGTGCGGTCTTTTTTTTTGCAGTAAAAAAAACTAGGTCTATGCCTTTTTGTCTTAGCATTTTACCTTTTTGTCTTAGCATTTTAGTGCACTTTGATATACATTCGAATATTACCAATTTTTCACCTTTTTGTCCATTTCGGTAATTGTCAGCTTCATTTTAGACCTGAGCCATCTTTCGAAAACATGGCACCGGATGCTGGCCCCCGCACTATCACATCCGTTGATTTAGGTCGTTGCTCTAGGAAGCAAATCGATGCCCTCGTGTGATAACACGTCGCAGTGCGGAAATGCATTTTATTGCGAGGTTTCATAGCGTTTATGGAAAAGCAATAGCTAGGAATAGAGCCTTCGATGTTAATGCTAATTAGGTGCGTCCATCTTTAGCCATAGTAATAAATTTTACGTTTCGCAGTGGACGTAATGCTTCTTAAATGATGACGATGACGACATCTGTCTAGAAAACTACAAGTTCCTGTAGCGGCCTTTGTGCTTTATGACAATTGGCTCCGTCTGTCCCATTAGGGATAAAGGCGTGATGGAGTATCAAAGTAAGTATTTAAATTTCCCTAGCAGCCAAATGTGTCATAAAAAATTGTCATAATATTAATACTTAATTCTATTTCATTAAAAAAAAAAAATTCTCGCTTTAAGAAAAAACACACATTCATTAAATTAGGGTTATTATTTAGCCTAATTTTACAGGACAATACATTATTCACTTCGTCGTGTACGTTAGTCCCTACCCTGCCCATTATATACAATAATTAATAACTTTAAAGATCTAATTATTCCAAGTAACTAGGTCAATAATTAATATGAAGTACATAACTATGGTAAACATTATAGCACTGTAATGTCTATAATTAACACAAATTGCGTGTCCAATGAATATTATAACTACTTAATCGACCTTTTAATAGCGGATATTGATTGCTATATGACACATATATTATTTATTTCAATGTAAATACTTCAAGTAATTCAAAATACGAATAAAAATAAGTATAGGCATATAAAATTGGTTTTTTAATTATACTGTAAACAACACACAAATTCATTGCAATTTCGCCACTATTAAATACAGCTCTGAAGAAAGCTGCTCGAAGAATAATTTACCCTGCTAATGACTGGTACATATGCATGATTGATTAGAATTAGGAAAACCTTGCAGGACACTAAGCAATATAAAAACTGATTTTTATCTATAGCCGTAAGTTTTAAAAGGAAACAGGAAGGAAATCACCATATATTTTTAAAATTGAAAAGGACGATTATATCCAAATATACCAAATCCGCGATTATCTATTGCGATGTCTTCCTGTGAATGGTATGAATATCAATTAGTCATCGGTCAAAGGATATAGGCAAGTAAATTTTATTAACCAATATTAAATGAAAAGGAGATTCTTTTGTGTTTATTCTGCTCATGATGTTGATCAAGAGGCACATGCCCAGGCACTAAATGAAGAAGAAACTCATGCGGCCATCAATTCGTCCAGGTAGTGGACTAGCAACCAACCTACCCCCAGGGCAAATAAGCAAGTGCACCATATTTTGTGGAGAAATCTCACACTGGTAAATATGTTGCGAACCATTAAAAACATATGGCAGTGCATAGACATAGATATTTTTTTTAACGCCTGTGTCTTCCAATTCAATAATTTTCCAGTTGGTCTATCAACGATACTCTAAGTCTATTCGGCGACTTCTAAATAGGCCAATGCAGTTGCAAAAACAGATCCTCTGGTAGTTGAAAAAGTTCAATAAGATGCATTTAATTGTCTTCTAAGATAAGGTTTCCTCCTAAGTCCATTACCATCACACATGACAGTACCTATCTACTCGTACATAAGTGAATGCTATTCCGAGCTCAGAAGGTCAATGTCTGCGGTTTACGACACGCACACATGCAAACAATAGTAAACGTCCGAATCAAACGCGTGATTCATTCTCCTAGTATAACTGTGCTAATTGTAGATTCACAACAGATTAAGACGATGCAAGTTTCTCTATTTGGTGGTTTTTTGGCTTTAAGAACTCCAGCTGGATCTAGACTGTAATCATTTTCGTTATTATCAATGTCTCGTAGACATCTCTCATCAATAGCTTTTGTAGTGAGCAACAGTTGTGGCCGCAAATTTGATTGACTACAAGTGCTATAAAAATTTGCTCTACGACCTCGACTTATACTGGCTGCTTCATCATGTTGGACCGCAGGTTACTGAAAGTTTTGCCCTCCTCATTAGCTGTCTCCCACAAAATGTCGGATCTTGTCTCGATATTCGTTAAACGGGATTGACCGGAGTAAACGCTACTCTTTTGATTTAACCCTTTGCTTACCGTCACTAACTTAATAAATAAACCATTACTTGTCTACCGATAGTCAGAATCTCCAAATCTGGTAATTCCTGGTAATTGTCACTAACTTAATAAATAAACCATTACTTGTCTACCGATAGTCAGAATCTCCAAATCTGGTAATTCCTGGTAATTTCTACTAAACGGGATTATTCGGAGTAAACACTACATAGTACAAAATGGTTTCGAAGAAACAGATCGAGGTTAACGACCTTAATTAACGTGGCTGCTGGCTACGTAACAAGCAAACAACACTGGTGTTAGGTTTACGCGAAAGGAGGCAATTCGTTAAATGGGGGATGTGAAAAGGAAAAATATGGCCAAAATCTAAAATATTTAGTCAACACTTTGCAATACACTCAATGAGGCACAATTCGTTTGATTTGATTAATAAACTATAATCAAAAATAAAATCTTTCAGACTTTACAATCCAAAGCAAACAAGTGCCTCGTTGAGTGTCTTAAGTTTAGGTGAACATAATCACACGTTAGTAAGTTATGCCTGAATCACATATTGATGTCAAAGAATGATTATATGACTGTATAAGTTTTGCCAAAAAATTGCGTTCAGACCGGATCCTTATAATAATATGTAGCTATTGGTTTCCTTAGCTACGGTTGGTAAAGCCGTGAAGAGGCTAAAGATATTAAGGTACATTCTTGTTTTAGGAAGACGCGCGGATCATCTATGGATCGATTAAGAATTTAGGAGTAACTACAGAATATTAAGTGCGTAACATTTGGCGACGAAATACCTTAACGTATTATATAGGATGAAGTTCTTTCAATAAGTAGAAAGGACATTAAGAAAGTGAGAAGTCAGAGGTTCTACTGCAGATAGTTAAGAATGGATGCATCCATTTAACTAAACCGAAAATAACAAGCACTGGAATTAATAGAAAAGAAGTTTTAGTCACTGAGAGACTCTACTAGCTCATACATCAGATAATTTGATAAGAAGGATGAACTGAATTAAGTAGGAGCGAAAGGGAATTAAAGAAGATACAAATAGTTACTTGATCGTTATAATAATTTTAAAATATAACAGCAATCTTTAAGAAAGAAAATGTTAAAGATAAGGACGTTGCATCACGAGGTTACGAGATTCCGAGCATAATCACACAAGAAGGTCAAGGATCCAATAGAACAGAATGCGTGCAATAAAACGCTTGGAACTAGGCGGCTGAGCCCAATTGATACCGTGGGTCGTTCAACCGGGCTGACACAACCGTGCTTAATTGCTTTGTTCCTGTCGGCAAACGTTTCGCGAAATTAGGAACGTGGCCAAATGCTTGAAATGGTGTTAAATTACTAGAGAAAGGTTCGTTGAATAATTATATTTAATTAATTAGGTACTAGTTCAATGTACCGTTAAAAAATTTACACGAGTCATATGGAAGCTGTGTTAAAACTTTTAACAAGCATACGGGTCACTGCACCATACCAAAAATCTACGGGTCACCGTAGTATACCGTAGCTTATATTCATTCGTAACACTATGTTGAACCATAAGTATGCGTTTTGAACCCTGAAAAAAAATTAAATCTTTTTTGATGCTGCAGTACATAACACACATTTTAATAAGGCTTCTGTTCTTCTCAATAACAAGAAAAGCCAAATACGACATTTAAACAGCGGAAAGTATTCCTTTTTAAATGTTATCTTCGTTGCAAATAGTAACGAACCGCATCAATTAGAGCCATTCCACAAATCACTTGAACTGAAAATAGGACAGTAGAGAGAGGCTAGACCTAACTCAAAGTATCCAACTAGGTGTGGATCGTGTAGATCTGACACATCCTGCACTTAACAAGTGACACATGATTGCAACAATGTAATAGATAGACGGTAATGGCACTGTTGAAAAGCGTCTTTCCTGTTCAGGAGATTTAAATAAGTATGAAGGAAAGCTTTGACTAGTTACGAATGATAATAACTACTAGATTCCTTAAGTTTGAGTTGTGACACAGGTATCTATGGCGGACCACGAACGGACTTAGATCCTCAGTAAGTGTTGACGGAAGAGGTTAGAGTGGATCGTGTGATGTAAATTTTTTGTGGGTATAATTCGTAGTTCTAGTGATCCAATATCTACAGATTTCTCAGGGAAAGTAATTGTGAAAAAAGATCTTTAGTTGTGCAAGGTTGCAGAAAGGCGCTGCTGGACGCAGGCCGCTTCCGATCGGTCGTTTTGGAAATCATTGGGGGAGGCCTAAGTCCAGAAGTGGACTCTTGTGGTTGATACGATGATGATGATGATCTTTAGTGTCTCGACTGCGCTTAGACTCTAGGCGTAACTAGAGAATCAGAAGACAATGAAAATTGGATGATTTAGACCATACAGGTAATCGGCCCCAGAAGTGGCAATCTGCTTAGCTTTCTGTCACCTCTTTGGTAATTTCTCTCTACATTTAGAATTTTACGCTCAATATACAGACGGAGAACTGTTTACCAAATATGCAAACGCTGACCGTAATGAATTACGATTTGCGTGAGTTCACATGCCTTATTATAAAATTTATTAGCATACATCCGCTCAACCTAGACTAAACACGAAAGCGAATAAGTATGGAATTAGTAAAACGTGAATAGTGATTCGTCAAACATCTCAAAGTACCTCAGTTGCCTGGAAGAGATTGAAGTTGCGATAAGGCAGCCTTTTTAAAATTTGTTTTATGTAAGTATACTATAATTATGTACCTACATTCTGCATTATAATTTTCTAGTGCAATAAATATTTTATCTAGAGCTAACTAATGTGTATGAACGCGTTGAATCAATGAAAAGTTCCTTATGTAACCACAGAATAAGCTTTACTAACTGACCAGTTCGAGTTTGAAGGATAGTTATATGATAAAAGATGACGAAAACTTGGCTTATACAGGTCTTGTGGTCTTAGCGGCAAAATACATATAATGTGGATGATGGATGCAGCCCGCTTCTCGACAGTTATCTGAGCGTTTTGCCATGGAGCTGGGGTGCGGTTTTTAGCCTTTTCCATCTCTGAAGATGATAATTATGCATGTTTCCCTTTAATTTTTTACACCCGTAACTTAACTTGTAGAAGCAGCAGAATTGTAGAACATTTAGCAGAGATAACTATATCAACTAAAGTAATTACTTATGCGGCTCAGTACCTATTTGCCGTTCATGCAAAATGATAAAATATACCATCTAATCATGGTATCTCAGAACATCTGCATTCAGTGTTAATCCTTCAGTGCATCGCTTTGAATGACGTCACGCACTGCGCAATATGCCAGCCAGATGCACTGGTTGACATTGGACTAACGAGTGGCGGACTGGTGCGACTAGCAGTATATCGTTTTAGGTCACAAAAACACTTGCATGTTACTGAAGAATTATTTCATTTATAGTGAGTATAATTTTAATGGTAGACCAAAAAGAGTGAGATCCTATGCGATGGGTGGACGACAATCAAAGACGCGGGTCGCACCTGGTTGAGTGCAGCATAAGACCGAGATGGGTCGCGTCGACGAAGAGAGGTATAGACCTCTTTTAAGCATATGCTTAGCAGAAGGCAAAAGGAGCGCTGGAATGATGATGATGATGACGACGTCTAAGACTGAACTATACATAGAGGCACTGGTTGACATTAGACTAATACGAATGGCGGATTAGTCTGGCATGATGTTCGCTTGATCACGGATGGAATGTGGTCGATGGAACTCAGTAATAAATCGACGCAACTCCATAGAGTATAGGATTTATTTCAATTGTCTTAAATGTTTAGGCCTCACAATAAAAGCTTAGGTTTAAAAAATATATTTTTTTAAACTTATGAAACATATTTTTAAACAAACGAGGGTAATTTCTAATGAAGAAAACTAGTACTAGAATTTCTGGACAGAAGAAGGACAGAAGAACAGTCAGTCGGTAACGCAGAGTGGCTGGCAGAGTCCTGTCGCTACGGAATGGTTCAAAACTAACTGGTGCTACATCTGCAATACCAAGAAGAATTAAGATATAAAGATTACAGAACAATATGATTCATCATCATCATCATCAGGTCTTTTAGTCTCCACTGCAGGAGCACGACCCTTTCCGTACTACCAGAGCCATACTTGGCCAAAGCAGCCCGAGGACTAGGCCTACACTCTACTCGCTGGCCAGACGGGTTGGAGAGGTCTTATTGATGTTTATAAGCTTTGTTTAGCTTGTATTCCTTAAGTCGCCTTCTACGATATCCACGGGAGGACTTAGAGTGGCTCTATTCTACTCTGCCAGAAACCAAATAAATACATTTCATTTCAACCACACGGCGTAACAATATGATGTAGTTAATATTAGGTTCAAGAACGCTTAAGTTATAACAGGCGCTGCAGTTCTCCTGCATGCATAATGCACAAGTTACGTCTCCGGAGTAACATCAGTCTGCAATGGCATGGCAATACGAGACATTGCCTTCGGGAATTTCATGTATGTGAAGCGAAAATTAGAAACTGTTAGCTACTGCTAAACAGGGGTACATATTGTTACATACTTTCTAGTAGTAACATGATCTATACGAGTTGAGTTTAATGTTTAGAACATGTACGAAAAATGCACTAAACCGTACGATAATTTTAAAAAAGTAGGTACTACAAAGATTCTGCAGAAAACAATAATCAAAGGAAGTATTCTTTCTAGCGGGGGCTATATCAATAAGTAGTATTCCACTTTAAGACTTTGTTATGGGCCAAGAATAATGTACGAAAAGTGTAGGTTTAAGTTCTATACAGTTAAATTTCCAGATGTCCAAATATAACATAGACAATGATTAAATAGTTGGACAGTCACGTGCCCGGTAGATCGTGACTACCGTGCTCCGCAGTGGTTTATATTTCTCCATTCAAGGCTGGCGTAAGAACGCTGGTCGACTTCCTTTCTTATGTAGGTACTTACACAAAAAGTGATACTTGGTATCGAGGGTAGGTATAATGTACCTACTCAATATCAAATATTTCCAAAACGCAGCATCTTTGGCTAGCATGACTTTGTCTATACGCCAGACTTTTTTATACAACCACTAAGATAAATATGTGTGGGCTACATAGTAATAGTGTTGTTGTATAAAAAAGTTATTGTATAACAAAAAGTGTCAGTAGTTATCGAGAATAGGTATGATGTAAGTACCTACTTAATATCAAACAATTCCAAAAAGCAGCATCTTTGGCTAGCAAAACTGTCTACTTTACGCCAGACGAGCCCACACATAGTTATAGTAGTTATGACCATTCAGGTGTTTTATAATAGGTATTCAGTATTTGTGAGAAATAACCGGCCAAGTGCGATTTGAACTCGCACGGAGAGGGTTCCGTACAATGCCAAAGTCCATCACACTTGAAATCCTCAGTAATACGTGATATAACTACTACTTGTGCGTTACCTACATAGTACCTTAATAGTGTTGTTTTAGTGAAGTATTTTCTGTAAGTGAACGATACTACGTTCACTTAAGGAAAATAGTTTACTAAATTGGGTTTACTACTTTATTTTCAATTGATAGAATTCTTTATAGGTTTTCCTGTAATCTACACGCAATGAACTATATTATTTAATGAATAAAATCAAAACAATTAATTTCACAACAATAACAAAAATGAATTTGAGACCCTCACAACGAGCCCTTTCATTTGATATATGACACAGTAAGGTTCGCAAAACTTTTTTTGGCAATTTTCTAAATTGTCCCCCGAAAATGGCCCTTTTTAAAAAAAAAATGTTTACTTTGCACATTTGTGTTTGGGTAATTGGATTTCACCATCCTTACTGATTTAGTCCAGTAGATTCGAAGCAAATTGGCTGTTAGTGCTGTGACAGATGGACGGACAGACAGACGCACGAGTGATCCTATAAGGGTTCCGTTTTTTTTGTTTTTTGTACAGAACCCTAAAAATCAAGTATGTTTTATTTAAGTGGGTGCTTAAATCAACTAACACATCCAAAAGCTGAGGCCGCACAGGCCGAGGCCACCATAGGTGAGCTAGCATAACGGTATCTAGGTAGGTACTTCACGCCAGACACGCCCACCCACACTACATGGTCACTCAGGTGCCTCGTAATAGCTGTAATTATAATTATACCTTCAGTAGTTTACTGACAACACAAATCTGTTTTTTAGTGTCGAAGCATTCTGATATTTGACGAAATAAACGTTTTTTAAATTAAATTCTTCACCAGAGTTCGAATTTGAGTACCTTTAGTTACGATAGTGCGTACCCTGTAAAAAATATTTGTGCACACTACCGCACCCAAGGCCACCTCACCATGTACAAAAAGAAGTAGACATAGACTAATAAAAATTGTAACATAACGAAGAAGGTTGACACTTGACGATAAATAATAAATAAATATATAGGGACAAATTACACTGATAGAGCTAGCCCCAAAGTAAGTTCGAGACTTGTGTTATGGGATAGTAACTCAACGATACTATATTTTATAATAACAAATACATATATATATAGATAAACATCCAAGACCCAGGACAATTTGAAAAATGACCGAGAATCGAACCCGGGACCTCCGGGTGGCGGACTAGCATGTAGACCACTACGCCACGTAGGTCGTCAATATCCAAACTACGCCGAATGGAATCAAACCTCTCGTGGAAACATTTTTAGAAGAAAAGGCGTGACCACACATTTATACGTCTATCGCGGACGCATTTTATATCTGCCAATGCAATGATTAACCTGAATGATTTTACCACTTTAACAGTCAAAATCTGCAAGTGGCGTCATCATTTCAGCCGTATAACGTCCACAGTTAGACATAGGCCTATCCTAAGGATTTCGAAAATGACCGCTCTAAAGCCGCCTGCACGTGGCATACCATATGATAACACTGCAGTCAGCTCAGCTGTTAGCCCGCCTCCGCTGGCCCACTATCGATTGCCGGCTCCCCTTCTAGTTCTGCGCGCCGTACGCAGTAAGGAAGTTTCCAACGACTCAAATCAATTTTCTAAACTTCAACAAACATTTTAGGTATATATTATGGGATTTGTATAAAACAAAGACTAAAAACGTTATAGTTCTTGGAGTCAAATAACGCTCATAAGATCAGTTTTTCCGCAATAGTGAATCTAAAATCACGTTAAAGTGGGTATGATCAAAAGCAAGTGACATTATTATGTGACGTTCTTCTATTACCAATAATTTATTTTTGACCCATGAAACTTCCTAGTTGACTAAAGCTTTACTGCTATGAGGGAACGTTCACACGTCAAAATTCGTGTGAGACGTCCGGAATAAAACGTCTTAAGGTGAAATGGTAGCAGAAGTGGCGCCCTCATTTGAAATAAATTGTTTAAAACTAAATATGGTCATAATTAAAAATTTTATTTGTTACAATGCCTAGAAAGACCTTTAAACTATTTTCTGAATAACCTTTGAAATTATTACTAACTAGAGGCAGCGCGCGGCTTCGCCCGCGTTAACCACGCGAGTGAAGTCGCGGGCGTGATGCAATATAGCCTTCCTCGATAAACGACCTATCTAATACCGAAAGAATTTTTCAAATCGGACCAGTGGTTTCTGAGATTAGCGCGTTCAAACAAACAAACAACTCTTCAGCTTTATATATAAGTATGGATTGTCCATCTAGTTTTAAAACGGGATTTCGCCAAAAGTGGCCACTTTTGGCGAAATCCCGTTTTAAAACTATAATCAATAAATAATCTAGTTTTAAAACGGGATTTCGCCAAAAGTGGCCACTTTTGGCGAAATCCCGTTTTAAAACTAGACGGACTACCTATTACTTTCGAAGGTTATTCATAAAATAGTTTAAAGGACTTTTTAGACATTGTTACAAATATTTTTTTTATATCACCATATTTAGTTTTAAACAATTTATTTCAAATGAGGGCGCCACTTCTGCTACCATTTCGCCTTAACAAAAGCAAAGAGCAGCGGCTTAATCGAGTACCTATTTGCATGTCGCAAGTCGTCCAATGCCGAAAATACTGAAGGTCAAAGAAGCAATGAGTACAGATAGGCTGAGGTGTGTTGTTTATAAACTACTTCACAAGTTCTTTATTCAGTGTTTTCTGTGCTCAGTAACTAAAACTATTTTATAGTTGGGAGAGTGCCATATAGTTATGACGTTAGGTCTGCCACATAAACATTTATTTTAAATGTGCAATAAAATTTAAATAAAAATAAAAGTTTCTTTATATGTGTTATCTTTGTGCACGTATTCGTTGTACTTAAGTCATGTAACACACATATAACAATATGGGTTTCAAGAGGCATAAGTGTAAACACTATTTAGCAGTATGGAATTGTAAATGTACCCTTATATATTTGGGCAAACCTTGAATAATTTAATCCATGGAACTGGTATTTTCAGTAAGTAAGCAAAACAGTAGATTGACTTTATATTGCTACCTAAGGAAAATTAATGAGGAAATATGATGAATAAAATACCTAGGAAACAGGCAAGTGCATTGCTGATTATCGCAGGATAGGCAAATTGTGAACCTGAGAGTTTACAATGTACAATTGAGACTGTACAATTTTACTACCCTAAATGATGAGCAATGATCTTAATTAATAAACTATACATACTTGATTTTCAATGCTCAAATATCCATCCATATGATATCCATCCATAGAAAATAGGTTAGCATTGGCCATTTTTGATTATTGCTTTTCCTCAAAAATTAAATGCTTAAAACAAGTGATTTTTCAGTTTTAGCAATATAAACTCCTGGCACACAACATTCACATTAAAAAATTTCCATTGGAAACTGTTTCATACATGGAATAAATTGTTGCTACATTTTTCATTGCAACTATAAAATAACATTTACCTTAAACATTGCCTTCCTTGTTAGGTACTTCTTTAACTCTTTAAGATGTGACAAAACCTAGACACAATAGTAAGACAATGGAAGCCGGGTGGAATTCCACCCAGTGACAGCGGAAAGGATAAATGACAAATATAACAGATACAATATGTTAATGTTTATTTACATCCAACAAGTACCTACCTACAATGTTGTGATTTCATTTGAATGATGTTATGTTTGTTTAATTCTGTATTAATTTCATTTATTTATAAACATAGATTAAGTTTTATAATATAAAATAATAATAATAGTTTGTATAATTCCTGTATTCATTATTATTATCAGCTGTTCATTAGCACTCTTTATTTAGGTACCTATAAACATGATTTGATTTTTATTAGGAATTTAAGCAATCGCTTTTTACTTACCTCCTTGTAATTTAGTAAAGTTTATCTACAAAAAAGTATAAAGAATAAACAAGACAATTTTTTATTCAGAATAAAAAAGGAACTTCCTTTGATTTAAAACAGTTTTGTTTAGCTTGTCTCGTTGGTTGTTGTTTTTTAGTCAAATGTGCATTATCTATATCATTATTACCTATCTATTTTTTGAATAAAACCGTTTCACTTTTTTTTACTTATTATTTTATAGTTAGGTAAAGTGGATACATAATAGATAGTATGTATGTATGAAGCAAAAGAGGTTTGTCAGGATTGTAGCAAGTGGAGATCCATAACCTCTGCCTACCCCTGTGGGAAACAGGTGTGATATTATGTATGTAGTATGTATAGTGATTATGTAAGTGATCTTGTACATGGGACAATTGGTTTTTGAACTATCACCCTTTGAACACATTATTAATTATTTAGGGAATTTGTAAGTTAAATAAGTAAGGATGTAATAGAAGAAGTAAATTGATAAACAAATACACTTTTTTATGTCAGAAGTAAGTACTTATAAAGTATGTATGTTAAAAAAAAATAAAAGTTTCCAAAAAATAATTCAGTAGAGGGTAGTACCAATTAAAGTAGATAATATTTAAGATGCAGCAGTAAGTACCTTATTGCTGATATGATTGTAAAACAAATATTGTGTAGGATATTGCTACATTTAAACAAACTAAGTAGGCAGGTACTAATACTGTCTTCTAAACTTACTGATTGATTATGTCTTCATAACTCTTGACTACACACATCTAACGGACGACTAAGCTAAACATGCGACTGGTTAATATAAATATTTACTCACTTGTACGTATTTTTAATCCAAAGAACGAGTAATCCAGACAGAACGGCACTCCAGCGAGTCACTCACAAAACACAACACAACGAATTCCAGACATTACTTATTTTAATGAGAGACGAGAAAAAAGCACTGTTACACCGGTATCATAATAACAAACACAAATATTACATGAATGCCACAAAAACTACGATTTCGAAGCACTATTATCCATGTATTTGTTTGACAGATGTCGATTTATCGTGATGATAACGCGTTCCGAAGGCAGCGTATCCACTGCGGTAACGATTCGTAAACTGAATACCTTCGGAGATGCAAGGGGCCGGGTGCGTCGCCACAGCTAAGCACACCAAGCAACGCCCGGCAGCCTCCTTGTTTCGCTGTTTCGATCGACGACGGAGGCCGAGCCGGAGCCCGAGCCGAGAACGAACTGTCACTGTCAATCATCTGTCACTGTCAGAAGTTGCGTTTTGTTTTGGATTTTTCCAAGATCTTTCTGAAGAAAGCATAGAAATATACAGAAATATAAAAATTGCTTATGAATATAACTTGAATATAACAATAATTTGCATATTTATAAATCTGTGAGATGATTTTTTTTTTTACAATTTTAGGTATATTAAATATTTATATTTATGGTAGTGCCATCTAGTGTCGAGTAGCGGCGATTGATAAAATTATGTTTATGAATAGTATTATAATATGTCCAGAGATGGCGTAGCAAACGTAATCATTAGTTAACGTCTTCGAGTAGATGGCAGACGTGATTTTTAACCAATTTAAAAAAAGGGAGTTAGGTACTACGAAATGTTTTTAACTTTTAACCAATTTGTTCTTCGCTTTTTTTAATTGTTTACCTTTATCATCATTGTAAATAGGTACTCAAGCTTAATGTGAGTTTATTATGGTTTTAGGCATTATTTCTTTAGATAAGTATAAGTACCAAACTCTTTTCGAAAACTCTCACATCACACCCTTACACATACACATACAAAAACAAGGAATAGGTACTCATGTAAACCGGAACGCGCGTAGGAAAGAGAACCTACAATAGAGTAGGTAGTTAGCTTAGTTTGTTTAAAGTGTTGGTCTTCGTTCTAGAACCTATTTACCTAGTAACCTATATACCAAAGAGTAAAATAAAAGGCTAGTAGGTACGTACCTGTTTCATCATCATCAATAAATTTAAGAACTAGGTTCTTGTCGGTGGAGTATTTTCTGCTAAATGATGTATTACATAAAATTATTTATTTGAAATGTTTTTTTTCGTAACTGTAAGGAATAAAAAATGTAGGTACCTAATCTATTGTTGGATCTTTAGACTCATTTCTTTTCATTCAACTTACGTTAAAAATTATAATAAGTTAATAAATATCAACTCTTATATTTAAGTAATAGCTCAATTACTTAATTACCGACTATAAACACATACCTGCTACAGTTCCTTACATCATTTGGCTACCTATGCCAGAGCAAAGATAATAATTATAATTACCAGAGTATAATAAATTACTACCTATGCATGCACACTGTTTATGGCTGCGTTTCCACTGAAGCGGACCAGAGCGCTCTGCTCCGCTTCAGTGGAAACGCAGCCTAAGGTGTGAAAATGACTAAAGGCTGTTAGCACATTGTAAAATATTTAGGGTGGGCCCTTTAATTATAACAAATGAGAGTAGGTGTAAGAGTTAATAGCCTAAAATTGTTAAGTTCGGTTAAAAATGTACTTAAGTACTTACTAAATACATAGGTTTCAACGTTTCGCAAACTTAACCTTTTAAGGAAAGATCATGGAAGAGTACAATGCATCATCTAACTTCATGGGTACAATGCTGATTCTTTTTTTTTATAGACCAATTTAGGTCAAATCTTTAGGTCTATGCACAAATGCATACGTCTGACCTCTCCTCTCTAAAAAAAAAAAGACGTGTGGCACTCGGGGACTGCCGCGGTAAAGCTATTGCATAAAGGTGGTTCCGTTCGGTCGGTGAATTTTTACAAGGAAGGACGGCAAAGTCGCAAACGGACGACGGAGACGAAGCGGCAACCTACATGGTAGGCGGAGTGTGGAGCGTGAGGTTTTTTCGGTACGGAATTTCTGGATTCGGTCCCCGCGCTCAAGGCCCGCGATAGAAGCTATGCAATAGCTTAAATGCAATAGCTTAATAAAACCCCAAATGAATATTACAAAACGATTTATTTAAATATGCACTGAAAAACTTATACAACAGACTTTCGACGACTCAACTTTGGCAATCAGTGTAGTGTACAAAAATAAAATTTGCTATTCCCTGAATACGAACCAAAGTGACAGATGCCTATGCTAAATAAAGATAATTTATTAGTGGTGCTATACGTAGGAGGGTAGGAGCTGCAGTCTTGTTTACTGCACCTTGTAGACCCTGGTGCAGGTCACGTCCTTCGCTGTCATGACCTGCAACAACAAAACACGGTGTCGTTATCGACTTGGTAGAAGGAAATTTTCGTCTTCTTCTTCTCATCGTGTGTGTTAGTGACTAACACTAGTGTCAGAGTTTTAAAGCTGCCTTAAAGGTTTCTGACATGGTTTTAGGTGACGACCAATGTCAAAGACAGTGACCGGGACCGACAGCTTAACGTGCCCTCCGAAGCACGGATCATCTTACTTATCAGACAATTAGGTGATCAGCCTATAATGTCCTAACCAAACTAGGACAACAACACAAAGTCGTTGCTCCCGCCGGGAATCGAACCCGCGACCTCCAGGTATGAGCCGAACGCTCTAACCACTACACCACGGAGGCAGTCAAATTTTAGTTATACAACGTGGAAGGGAAAAGTAATAAATCGAACCACGGGCTATACCAGACCACTTTAGTATCATCATAATTTCAGCCGCATAACGTCCACTGCTGGACATAGGCTTCATCCAAAGATTTCCAAAATGACTGATCAAGAGCGGCCTGCATCCAGCGCTTCCCAGCAACCCTGGTACTTAGTTAGTATAATTAAATTTATTAATTAAATATATATTAATTAAATATATTAGTATAATAAAATTAAAATAGCAGTCAAAGCTATAAAAAACGGCTTTTCCATACAAAAGTGTGCAGACGGGCAATTTGTATGCAAAATTTCGTTTGTTTTTGTTTTTGACTGTTATTTTATTATCATTATAATACATCTTATCTCACACATCTCAGATCTAGTATAGCCTCTGATTCGATTTATTACGGGTATGTCCCTTCCACGTTGTACTTATTAACTATCTACTAGTTAAATTCGACTTTAAAACAAAACGTTACAATCTCTGATATTAGTAGGCGATGCGGCAAGCAACCCATGCTATTTTCATTCCTTTTTTCTATTGTATGGCGAAGCATGGTTAAAGCTCCACATGGTGGGTGGCCTTAGGACCTTAAGTAGGTTTTAAATGTAGGTTTTGTGCCATAACATGATTGGTACCTACTTATCTGTTTATCCCTATGGTTGACTATGTGAGTAAACTTTTAGCATAAGTCCGCCAACTGTTAACAATTGTTTATTGTGGAAAAATAAAATTTTTATCAATAATATTATAAAAACTTTATTGTAGAGGCTGTGTGGTTTCGGGCAGAGTAGATAGGGCCACTCTAAGACCTCCTGTGGATGTCGTAGAAGGCGACTTAGAAAATATAAGCTAAACAAAGCTTATAAACATCAATGAGACCTCCCGTCTAGCCAGCGAGGAGAGTGTAGGCCAAATCCTCTGACTGTTCTGGCCAAGTAACGCTCTGGTAGTACGGAGATAGCCGTGCTCCTGCAGTGGAGACAAAAAAACTAATGATGAAATATTTTTAGAATGAGTTAACGGTTACTTGCGTATAGAGTCAGCTACTGGCCGACACGTTTCGACCTCATCCGGAGGTCTTCATCAGCAAATGTAACTAAAGGCCCGTACACCGCACTGGCTCGCGACAATTTAAGTCTTTCGCAAGCCGGTGTGGCCAAAAATCCTATCCTACTAATAAAAATCTTTTAAAAATCTTTATTTTCAAGCCAGTAGTTTAAGTAATACAAATTTCTGGGACCCACCTAGTAAGCTTTGAAAAAGCCTGTGGCAGGGGGAGGGGGACTAATATTATATCATATCCTGTCGTACTAATATTATAAATGCGAAAGTAAGTTTGTATATTTGATTGTTTGTTACCTCTTAACGCTTAAACTACTGAACCGATTTGGATGAAATTTGGTATGGATATAGTTTGAGACTTAGGAAAGTCTTTTCCCAAGTCTAGGGGTCTATTTTATCCCGAAATTACCACGGGGAGCGAAGCCCGAGGGTACAGCTCGTGTTTCATAAATGAATAAATAATGGTCTACTCACAGCCTTCATTTCCTCGGGTCCGAACTCCCTGATGTAGGTGACCACCATACCGTCTGCCGCCGTCTGGACCTGCTTCAGCGTGTTGCCCTCAAAGGTGCACACCGACTTCACCTGGAATTTTAATAGGTGGGTTATGGTTAAGACAGGCCTGTGTACACTAGAGCGAAAACTTATTGAGATAAAAGCTACCAAGTTGAAGGCCACCGCAGCGAAAGGCATTATGGCGATTTTTTTTCTAATTACATATTATTATGCGCTAGTTTAAAATGCGGAATGAAACAGGAAGTATAAAAGTATTTTATTTTAATCAAGAATAAACTAAAGTTTACCTACAAATTATTTTAGAACACAACGGCCTGTAAAATTGAAAGAATTCTAGGAAAAAGGTTAATTCTAGGAATAGTTAGTGTAAGACATGATTTTTAACATTTAATAACAGCTTTATTTTGTTATAAAAACGAACGGTAATTTGTTGGGAAACTTTTATTTTTTGTTGATTAAAATGATGCCTTTACTTTTTGTCTCCTTTCGCCTTACGAGTTTTAAACGAGAATATAAAGTAATTTGAAAAAAAATCGCCATAATGCTTTCCGCTGCGGTGGCCTTTGACTTGGTACCTAGCTTTCGTCTCAATAAGTTTTCGCTTCAGTGTACCAAGCTGAAATATTTTCGCCACAACGTGCGTCGCTTCAGCATCATTCGACACAAAGTATGGGACCCGCGCGCGGCGACCTCTCCGAAGTGGCAAATTCAGTGACGTGAATCGTATGTCTAGAGTTATAAAAATCAAATTGGCTTGCAATGCACTTCTAGGTATCTAAACTAAACAAAGAGGTGTTGGGTTCTGACGCGAGCTAAATTAAACCATATTGCTAACGGCATTAAGTAGATATTTCTTTGTATTCCTTTGCTGAGTAAGACTTCTGTACGTGAGTTCTAGTACTTATTCTATGGTTAAGATTACAATAATAGGGTTGCGGAGCTCAATGGCCCGGTGGGAGAACGCATGACTAGCGCTTTCGCAAGATAGGTGACGCCGGTTGTGGTCTTCACTTGGATGGGTGACCACTTGAAGGCCTGAGGTAACCTAGGTAAGTGCAGACTTCCAAATCCAGATCTTGGCTTACCATAAATTTTTTAATCAATAGATATTTCGCCGTGAATTAAATTAACAAGACTATACGCCAGGAAAATCACAAAAACCCCCAACTATCAAGCGTTCAGACTCCCAATAGGTAACGCTGAACCGCTGAACCAATTTCCATCAACCATAGCTAAGACGATAGGACCGCATCAAAACCGATCCACTCGTTTAGGCGCTCCCATGTCAAAGACAGATAGTAAAAAGACGTCAAACTTTTACCCCTCTATGTTGAAATGTCGGGGGATACAATGTGAATAAGTACCTTGGCGCCGTCAGCTCGATCCTCGTCGAACTCCTGTCCAGGCTTGAACTTGACCTCGGTGGTCTTGAAGGTGGATGACGTCACCAGCGTGTACGTATCTCCGTCCTTCTTTAGTTCCACCGTAGGAGTGACTGCGTTGGCTGCCTTGCGCGTGATCAGGCCCACACCTGGAATTTAAACAAGGAATAGGTTATTATTACCGCTTTAGGCAACCTGAAAAATCTGACACCAGTGTTGGCCAATTACACACACAAAAGACAAAACAAACCGCGACGAACGAATGACCGATGGAGCAAAATGATTCTCGAATGGCGACCGTAGGACACCCACAAGGTGGTCAGACGACATGACCAGGGTCGCTAGAAAGCGCTGGACACAGGCCTCTCTTGATCGGAAATCTTTGGGAGAGGCCTATGTCCAGCAGTGGACGTTATGCGGCTGAAATGATGATGATGATGAACTGGTTCTTATAATGTACAGCAGAAGCGCGTGGTCGAAGTTTTGACAATCCCACGGGAACCTTTCAATACAGGTATCCTACCGAAATCCAGCAGACACTTATCTTCATGCCAATTGGAATCCGTTCAGCTGGTTTGACGTAAAAGCGGGACAAACATCCGTACATCCAGAACTCCATTTTTTTTGTACCTATTTAAGTATACTTAAATTTATATTAATAGTAAAGTAGGAGGATTTTTGTAAATAACTAGTAGTACCTAAATGACATAAAAGCGTTAAAGCTAACATCAATTTTTTTAAACGCAAATAGTAAGAAATGGGAATCTGAAATTTGGGTATAATCGGACAAAATGAGTGAACGTATCGCATATCGCGGACGAATGTAAATTTCCGACAGTTCATAGGTCGCCTAGCACTGTTGTGTTAACATTAACACTGGCCTATTGTTACTGGCAGTCGAGCTCGAGGAATACCGACTACACAGGATGGAGCGGCATTTCTACGAAACTCAAATACATTTTTGTTAAAATATTTAACTTTTCTTTAGTTTTTTTCTTACATGTACTACTATCTACGCAATATGCCTAATGTTTTTCTAGGATCTGCTTTAAATACAGGTAGGTACGTATCTATATTAATAGGCCATTTTACTGTGTTTAAAGTTATATATTAAACAAAAACATCACTGATAAGAAATAGTTTATTAAAATAAGTAAGACCTTATTTTAAAATCTGATTAGAGAAACCTTCTCTTAGAGGCAATTCCTCGAAATGATTCAGGTAAGAATTAGATTTTTGTTAAATTACTTGACAAGCCAATTCTGGCGACCAGGCAGCAACTCCTTATTGTCCAATGCACTGTTTACGACTCCATAGTGTCCAATTCCGCCTGTTTACGACTTCTTCTTCTTAGCGAGTCGGAATGGCAATTTTATATAGTTGTGGACCAGTGTTTGGCGACACTTACTCCTCTGTCATTTACGACTGACTTCGCTTACACATATCAGAATCCCCTAGGGCCCCCTTAGTGCTTATAAAGTGGTCGTAAAAGTGATGTCACATGTGACATTGCGGGTCCATGAATGATGAGCAGAATTATTATTTAGCACGATCATTGAGATGTATTAGTTTTTATATTCTTATATTTTAGAGTTGCGGAAAGAATGTTTAACTGCCGACCAATAATTCGAGAAAATATTATTTAGTTATTTTATGCAGAGCGGGGTTCAGTATATTTTTATTTTTTATTGTTTTATAAAGCGGAGCGGGATTTCATAATTTTTCTTTTCTTGAAGGTTGACACAAAACTAACCCTAGCAACCGCACGATGCCGAAAAGCGTCCTTCTCCCTCCAACATGCCAAAGGTTTTTGTGTCCGACAGGGATAAAAGACAGTACAGACCAGGTTCAAATTCTTTGGTACAGACAATGTTTGAAAGATAAAAAAAGTAAAAGGAAGATTTTAAGCAAATAGGCGTAAAAACAATGCCATCCTCAGTCTATAGACCAAGAGCATAAAGCACAGAAAAGTTTTACTCTGACGAGGCATAAAGTACTGTAATTTGGCCAGGACAGGAGTGGCGACAAGATATTGGATAATTTATTTGTAATATGCAGGGTTTAAAAATATTAAAATATTTACTTAGTGTTAACATTCGATTCACAAGTTCGCTTTGTACGTAATGTGATAAATGGATAAAATTGATTTTTGCTTTAACTAAATACATAGGTATCTACATAGACCTAAAAATGTATTCTAACCACAACACGTGTAGGTTCAAGAATGCTGTCAAAAAGGACAAATAATTTTACAGAAAGTACGGAATCCGGATGTTTCCTCGACTCACCTAACGCTTTCATAAATTCTTCAAAATTCTCACTGGAAACTAGTGTGTATTTCTTGCCCTCCCATACTTGCATTTTAGAGCTTTTTTTTAACTCTTTTTGTTATAAGTTATATATAACACAGTATTATAACAATTTTTTTCTTCTTTTCCTTTTCTTATTTTTTGTCAAGACTGCAAATTGACAAACCACGTCGTATGGAAAAAACAATTGACTTTATTTTCATATTTTCACAGACAATATTGTAAGTATTTTTTAAATTGACTTTGTAAAGGATATTTGTGTTAAAAGTCTGTGGTACAATCATAGATATAGAGCAAAGATTTTCCTAGGTCTATAGGGGTACAATAGTAATCATGGAATTGTATGATTGTCTTGACTTTCGTGATAATAATCAAATTTTTTTGCTCTTTGATTATAAGAAGCCCAAATACAAGTCGTATGGCCCATTAGCTATACCAGCGCAGATACCATGTATAATAAATAAATAAATAAAACTTTAGAAGCGCAGTATCATTGATGCTACAACTACAAACGAAATTATACATCCGTACACATGTCAATGTGTGTGTTCGGCCGCTAACACACTCGACAAGGTGGGAACGGGGGAGAGGTGCGATGACTCCGTCATCGCATGGGGACGCATATTGCACGGGACCCTAGGAGTTTACTTTCCGTTCTACGTGTAATACTTATACTAATTGGCTTGTCAAGTAATTTCAAAAAATATCTGATTTGCAATCCGTTTCGAGGAAAAGCTTTCTCTAATCAGATTTTAAAATAAGTTCTTACACAATTAGATATTTGCAAAAATCTCAATGACCTTCATTTTCCAGTAAGGTCAAGCTTTTTGAGGAAGTGACGTCACGATGAAGATTTTTTTGAGTAAAGTTGGCAATATCTACTTTCAGTACTGTACTGAAGTGCCATTATTGAAACGCGGTGTCACCTAAACGAATGGTTTTTCCATACAAAAAACCGTTCGTTTAGTGACTTCGCGTTTCAAAAATGGCACCACTGTATTGTATTGTCACTGTCACGAAGGTAATTTAAACAGGAGATATTGACAGTTGACAGATGTTTTTGTTTTTTTAGTGCAGGACTGCAGGCACAGGAAAAATGTATACTTTGATTGCTGTGTGTCGTCACTCCCGGTGCAATGTTTAAAATTACATTAAAAAATCCCATTAACACGTAGAATTTTTTTGTTAAAATGACATTATTATTAATTATAGACCATTTTATGAATATAATACTTTTATATTTTTAGTTGACAAGCCAATTCTGTGCTTCAGTACAGGCAACGTCTACAGTCGAATATTTAAGTTGACTTCGTAAAATAGATAATTTAATTAAACATAACGGTTTGACTAGTAGACAACGCTTACAAGCTTTAATATTGCCAATTGTTTACTTAAAAAAAACGTATGTCCCCTACGGAGCAGATTCCTGCGAGCGCATTTAATAACAGCTTACCAAATAAGGCCATCCTCATCCGATGGACATGACATGGACTATAAAGTATCGGGTATCGCAGTGAATCGATCTTTCTTGGAATCCTAAGGCGCAGGATACATAGAAAAGACGTGCGTCGCGGACGGGGCGCAGACATATGTCTGTTCCGCGACGGCAAGTGACGGTTTCATACAAAATGTATAGAAACGTCGCAAAGCAGAACACAGAAAAGACGCGCGCCCCGTCCTTTCCCCGTCCTTTCAGTGTGTTCTGCCCGCGACGTTTCTATACATTTTGTATGAAACTGTCGCTTGCCGTCGCGGAAAAGACAAATGTCTGCGCCCCGTCCGCGTCCTACGTCTTTTCTATGTGTCCAGCGCTTAACAGAGTTTACCAGTTCCTAAGGAGATACTGACACAAATAATCGTCTTGTTACGTTTTTCACGCAAATCATAAAACCCGAGGATACTGTTAGAATCTCTCCCTTTTTAGGGATCCGTACCCAAAGGGTAAAAGCGGGACCCTATTTCTAAGACTTCGCTGTCTGCCCGTCTGTTTGTTACCAGGCTGTATCTCAAGAACCGCAATAGCTAGACAGTTGAAATTTTCACAAATTATGTATTTATGTTGTCGCTATAACAACAAATACTAAAAACAAAATAAAATAGATATTTAAGGGGGGCTCCCATACAACAAACGCGTTTTTTTTGCCCGTTTTTGCTTAATATCAATAATAGCAACAGGTAGGCAATTGACATATTCACAAAATACTATTGTATTTTTATTTTAATATTAAATATAAGAATCAAAATAAAAAAAATATTTAAGGGGGGGCTCCCATACAAAATACTTGATTTTTATAGATAATGGTACGGAACCCTTCGTGCGCGAGTCCCACTAGTACTTGGCCGAGTTATTTCCCATTCTTCTGCTTATCGTTTCGATTCCACTTCCACTTACTATGTGTTTATCACGCTATGCAACAGCGCTACTATACAGTTCGTCCGTCATATATTCCAATGGAGTGGAGGAGAAAAAGCGTCGTAAAGTTACAGTACCTACTTAGCTTTAATGGTTCCGATTAAAGCTATGTGTGACTTTACGAGCGGCCGCTTGACGCCAATGTTCCTTGGAAATATACAATAGAGGAAAGACTCCGGACCTTTAGGAATTTTACTGATATTATTGGTTTATGCCCTGTCTGCCCCATTAGGGATAAAGACGTGATAGTATGTATGTATGTATTATTGGTTTAATCAGCTTTTCATCGTGTTTTTCCAGTCCAGCAGTGGACGTTGAGCTTCTGAAATGATGATGATGAATCAGCTCTTTAAGCACAAGGCCACAACATCAGATACTTCATCATCAGGTCTTTTTGTCTCCTTGCAGGAGCACGACCCTCTCACTACCAGAGCCATACTTGACCAGAGCAGCCAGAGGACTTAGCCTACACTCTCCTCGCTGGCCAGACGGGTTGGAGAGGTCTCATTGATGTTTGTAAGCTTTGTTTAGCTTGTATTTTCTAAGAAGTCTTCTACGACATCCACGGGAGGACTTGGAGTGGCCCTTTTCTAATCTGCCGGTAACTGCACGGCAAAGTCTTTTCAGTTACTTATTCAAATGGTATTAGCTTCAACCAGTTCGCGAAATATAGTGCAAAACTGGCCTTGGTCCCCGTTAACCGTGCGCTGCCGCATTCTTCGTCGTGGGGTGGGCCGCCGAGACCGGTCCGTTAGACCGTAGGGAATTTAACCCGTTGTGGCGCTTGTAAAGCGATATTATGCGAGTCGCAAATGCGGGTAGCGACCATTCAATCGTAAATTATTGTCATATTACTCAATACTCTTTGATATAATAAAATAGCGGGTGTAAGCCTAATTTACTCATGGTTAATTTATTATCGCTTAGTTATTGATGTAGTTTCTCGACGATGTAACTTAAGAGTCCCCTTACCCTAGACCAAAATACAACTTTCCATACAAACGTAGTCTTCGTTTTATTTCAAAACGACATGTCCGATTTCGGCAAAATTTTGTAATTACAAAGATAGTGCAATTATCTAGGGTAATAACTGGTTTCCGACAGGAAAAATATGAACTTAAATTGAATATAGTGTTTTATATCATTTTGACCATCAGTATGGGAAACTTCTAAATAATTATATTTTCTTTCCAGTTCATAATTTAGTGTAGTAAACCAGTATTATTGCAATTATCTAGGGTAATAACCCTAGATAATTGCAATTTCTTTACAATTACCAATTTTTATCGGAATCTGACATGTGGTTTCAAAATTAAACGTAGACTACATTTGTATGGAGAAGTTTAGGGTAAGGAAGGGGACTCTTAACGTCTTACTACTGAGCATAATAGACCTAGTTATTTTTTCTAAAGATGATATGAACTTTGAAAATAGGGATGTGGACTACAATTTTTTTGGCTCATTAGATAGATTATTAAGAATTACGGTATACGTAAATTTTTTTTCTCTGATTAGCAAATAATGACGAAGATACAGCGCATTTAACCGCGTGACGTCACGATCAGCTGCGGTTTTTAACCAAAGGTGGTGTTAGTCACCCTCACCCCCACTCCGAAACTTAAAACCGCTTTATCTTTGCGAATTTTTACTACTATTTAAAATCTAGTTGACAAACTAAATAAAATAATATTTTTTTTACCTTGTCCATATCCCTTTACTGTTTTGTGTTATTAATTTTTACCATAATTATTAAGAACTGCAACATACTATACTTTCTTTCAAGTTCTGTTTTTGACAATGGAAAGCCAGAGTCCTAGCCTAGATATACAAACTCATTTCATTTAAATTACAATTTTTGCCAAAATCTAGAGTAGATACGTTTGTGAGGCGTCATTATAGGATTAATCAACTATTCTGTGGGCATCCAATTTTATTATTTTTTCAACTCTGTGATGGATTAAATTAGCCCCAAATTGGCTTTCACCGCAAATTTTTGCGGAACAAAATTGCGTTCAAAGTAATATTGATAAAAATATCCTGTCTATTAGGTCTGGAAGGCCACAGCGTGGGTGGGATTGTAATAAGCTATAGGACGTGCTCTGTTTTATAATTTATAAGTTATACAGTTTCTGCTTGCTATTTTTAACCGACTTCAAAAAAAGGAGGAGGTTATCAATTAGTTGCGATCTTTTTTTTTATGTGTGTTTATCAATTATTCTAAGACGCATGGACCGATTTAGAATACTCGTTTTTGTTTGAAAGGATTATACTTCCGAGGTGGTCCTATAGAAATTTCATTAAAATCGGTTGTGTAGTTTGGGGGTGAAGTCGGTTTTTAGTTTTGAAAGAAAGAAAGAAAAGATTAGAAAGTCGGATTGGTCTGATTTCCTCGTTTAAATTTTTTATAGGTATTTAAATATTTGCCATAAATATGAGAAGGTAGACGCTATAAATACGCGTGTACCTAGAAGGTATAATACATAAAATACAAATGCATTATCACGAATCACGTACCCATTTATCCCGACAATAGCCATGACGAATGGAAAAATATATTTATACCATCGATTAGATTATTAAAAAATATTGTACGCATATTTTTTCTTTTCTCTGAGAAACAAAAAATTACAAAGATACAGCGCATTTAAATTTCGCATGACGTCACGGCTAGGTATGATTTTTAACCAAGCGGTGACGACGCAATCCCTACTCCGGAACTTTGATGCTCTGTATCTTTGTGAATTTTTACTGTTTTGGTAAACTGAAAAATATGTGTCCATTATTTTTGAATAATCTAAAAGATGGACTAATTACAATTATACTTTTCTGACCCTGTCGTCGCCGCTATTTATAGAAAAAAATTAAGGTTATTGCTTTCGAATACGTAACATTATGGGGCACAATTCAGATTTTTCAGAATTTTATATACCTCCCCACTTGTTAAATCCAATTATTGTAGAGTTGTGGTATTTTTTTTACGGTTTATGGATCTAAAAACGCAATTTTTATCTGAATGATTCGGTAAAAAAAATACCAAACATTTTAGGTAAATAGCCTTATCTTCCACATAAAAACTTTAAATATGATATTTTGCATTAATTTAGGTTAAGCTGTTAAAAAAATACATATGGATTTATTTTTCTCAAATATTGATTATTCTTTAAAAAGCTCAAATAATTCTACATTTACATGCTTGTTTATTGCCACTTTTGAATGAAAATTATAAATATTACTTTGCATTGTTTTACCCCGCATCGGTGTGTGGTCCGCAGAGAATGGGCTCGTAACCGAGGAGCAGTTTTATTGAAAGGAATGCAGCTTTATTACAGACTTTAATTGTATTTAAGAACTAGTATTAACTTCCAAGAAGCCATATAAGTCACTCCATGATCCCTGTCAGTACAAACATTTGCTCTGAAAGGCTTGAAATCTGATTTCTAATGAAATCTAGTCTGAATAGACAGTGGCGGCTAATGAGGCTAGATTTTATTAAAATTAAACATTTTAAAAGCACACTTCATTTAAATATATAGTTTTTAAATGTAAGAGATAAAATTTATTTATGTATCTAGCAATAAGTTTTATTTCTTTTATTTATTGAATACCTGTAAGGGTACCCGTAAACCGTTTGTATATTGTACCACCTATTTTACACGGTGTTATACTTTTTTTAATTCCGCAGATAGTTCGGGCAGTAAATTACTTGAACGTTGTGGAGTGGCGAAACACATAACTATCTTTTTGGCTTCTCCGTGGTCGGGTAAAAACGACAAATAATCTCGCAGTCGGTTTTTCTAAGTAATTAATTACCTACTTGATGTTTGATTTGATGTATTAAACTTAAACTACGCGAAAATTATTGACCGAGCGAGCGAAGCGAGAGAGGTCTTCGTTTTAGCTTGGCCAAAAATGCTTTCGTATGTCTGTGTTCTTCTCTAGAGGTCGCATTTCTTAACCGATTCCCGTGAAATTTTGGGAGCAGGTTCGATAACCATGAAAATCGATAGTCGAGCCATTTTATAGAAATTTTTGAAAATGGCGAAGTTAGCCCAATCTCCCAGAACTCCCTTGCCGAAATGGATAGGCATTTGTAATCTCACTTACATATATAAGTTACTTTACTAATAGGTGCCTACCCTGTAAGGCTCGGCCCGGCCAAAACGCTCTGGGCTTTGGAGTGAGTTTCAACTACAGAAGCACGTGTGCTTCCTGGCCGAAACATACATTGTAACTTCACCTGATGCATATTTACCTAACACCCATTGTACCTGTGAAAAAATGAGTTGCACTTGTTCCATGGGACAAATACGCAATGGTACTAGTGGGAATCATTCGCGCCGGCTCCGGCGTTCTATTTTCCCGGACCTTAAAATTTTTCATAGAGGGACTTCGATGCTTTTGGGGAAGGTTTAAGCCCCGTAGTCACGTCCCACCTAAACCCACTAATCAACCTAAATCCACAGTTATAATTATTTTAGTTTCCGAGAAGTGGTTGGCAGATAACTAGTTCGGCCGGAAATATAGGATCCGGAATACTTAGGGCGGGTGAACATCGACCGAAATCGCTATATTTGCATTAACGGCAGAGGTAGAGGGACGTACCTCATTGCTAATTTAACCGATATCCAAAAAAGGAGGAGGTTATCAATTCGTTACGATCTTTTTTTATGTACGTTCATTCGAAGACACCTGGACCGATGTGAAAAATTATTTTTTGTCTGAAAGAGTCTTCCGAGGTGGTCCCATAGAGTTTTATAAAACACTGTTGTGTAGTTTGGGGGTGAAGTCGGTTTTTAGTTTTGAACAATTATACCTACACAAGTAGGTTTGCAAGGATCGTAGTAAGTGGAAATCCATAGTCTCTGCCTACCATGGGAAACAGGCGTGAAAATATGTATGTTTGTATACACAAGTAGGTAATATACTTATATTCTAGTGGGAAAAAGCCGCCTGTTGCATGGCCACAAGCTTCAGCTCTGCCCGGGGGCTCAACATCATTCATCAAACTCACGATGCGCAGTTAAGATGAATCAAACCAACAAACAATCGATATGCCGGCTATCTTCGCCTCCTATTGGCTATGCTCAGGGCGCGGCGCTACGCTATTGGTCGCCCGGGATGGTGTGACGTCAAGGTTAACGACCTTTCGATTGGCGCAATTTTTCAATTTGTGCTCCATTAGCAAAGGAAACTTTGTCAATGATCCAACAATACAATTTGAATCTATGAATATTGTTTGTTTGTTACAATCGGACTCTGGGGTCTAGGTTAAGTAAGTACTATTATTAAATTTTTAACTAAACTGGCACAAATAAAAAAAAAACAACATGAATATAATTTATAGGGTACAAATCACACTTATTGAGCTAGCCCCAATGTAGGTATATGTATAAACTTGTGTTATGGGAGACTAGACTAACTCAACGTCAACGATACTATACCTATATACACCCAAGACCCAGGACAATTTGAAAAAAAGGTCATTTACCAACTGGTCCTGGCAGAGGTTCGAACCCCTAACCTGCGAACGGCGGAATAGTACCACTACGCCACAGAGGTCAATACCACACAAGAGGTTAATTGAGTCGAATATTTTGTGGAATTTGACAATAACAATGAAATTGAATGGCAAATATTGCTAGAAATTTCGAGCAAGATGCATAATTTAAATCTGGATAAGGAAAGCACTTGAATGTGGTGGAAGTATCGATGTGGCCGATATTAAGATAATTTATTTTCTTGTTAAGGAGATACCTGAATTTTTCGGGATTCAGTGCGGCCCAAATTTGAAATAAATTATTTTAAAAGAAACGGAGGTATCATTTAAAATTTTGGTCTCTTACGGCCCTAGATAACCCTATAATCTATTTTATGAACTACTTTTTATACTTAAAAGTGATCGAACGTGAAGTTTTATATTCAACTCTTTTTTTTTTGACACTTTTTGCTAGTCGTGTATGCTGCCATTTTTGTGTGCCTACCCGCATCTCCAGTTTTGCCTACTTACGGGCCCTCCAATAGTTACAATATGGCGTTGGTTATTAGCTATTACGCTAGTAATTATAAATTATCTTTGCTTTTACTACAAGGATGAACTAAGGACGAGTTACTAATCTAAGTCCGATAACAACATCTTCACTGGATTATTCCTAATAACGGGTCATGAAAATATGTTTTTGGGAGGTTTCCTTTTATGATTTAGGTAGTATTACTTGTAATCCAACCAGGTGTTGCCAATGTTTCGTGAAACAAGATACCCTTGTCAACGTCGATAACATCAGTGGATAACATTAGATTAGAGCCGTAACAAGCTCGCAAATGGATGATGAATCTACAACGTGGAAGGGACATACCCGTAATAAATCGAACCACGGGCTATACTAGATCACTAAGAATAAATGATAATAAAATAGACCAACCCGTCTAGCCAGCTAAGAGAGTGTAGGTCAAGTCCCCTGGCTGCTTTGGCCAAGTATGGCTCTGGTAGTACAGAGAGGGTCGTGCTCCTGCAGTGGAGACAAAGACCTGAATATGATGATGAATGAGAAAATTGTCCATACCAGGACAGAGTAACATGAATGTAACCACGTCGCGTGGGGTCAAACATTCAAGCATAATAGTTTAGTCAATGAGTGCTCAAAAGGGGCATGTGGATGGAAAAGTCGAAAGCAGAAATTTTGACTCGGCAACTTTGTTTGGACTAGTTAGGACATAAACATACTAAAAGTCCTTACCCCTCCAAGGTGAGCCCGCGGGGGAAGGGCACAAAGAAGGTCCCGTTTTTTTGTTTTTTGCTTACATCTCGAAAACGGTGCGTTGTACGAAATTTTGTTGTACTACATAATGAAAGGATAAAAGTGTCTACAACTTTGGCTTTCACACTTTTTATCAATCTCCAATCGTTGCCTAGCTATGAGCTTCGAAAAACGCGGGCTCACCTCGAAGGGGTAAGGACTTTTAGTATGTTTATGTCCTAACTAGTCCTAACAAAGTTGCCGAGTCAAAATTTCTGCTTTCGACTTTTCCATCCACAATTATTCGTTGACTGTACTATAAATAAACATAATGTGAGGTAATGAGTCTAGAATGTGTGCACATATTGTGCGGGATTCAGGAAAGTCCTTTCTGTATGTAATACTTATGTTAAATCTGTGATGAAAGGCTGAAATGATGATAGGGAATGTGAAAACTGTCCGGACCAGGGCGCTAGTAACATGAATGTAACCACGTCGCGTGGGGTCAAACATTCAAGCATAAATAAACATAATGAGGTGACGTCGTGACGTGTCGCCATTCGCCGTGATGCAGAGATAACTAATAATAGAGGTTCAACGTCCACACCCGTCAGAATAGATTACAACGGCAGACGTTAGTTTATTCAATGCAGTTTTTGTTCCATATTATTGTATAATTTGTTTACCTACATCATAGCATAGATGAAGATAACATACGACCTATTATAGTGGCTCTGTGACCTGGTTGATAGCTGTCTACCTCAAAAGTCTGCGTTTGTATAGTATACCTAGCTTAAAACTTAATCCTTAATTGTTTATCGCGCACCTTAAAAACTTCATCCCATGAACAGTGGGATGAAACCATGGTGTACGTGACGAACCGTACACTGGTTGCGCTGGTGTCGAACCTACGTACTTTCGGACTGTAGGACCCACACGTTGGTCTCTCTCCTATATATATATGCGGGCCGCTGTCTGTCTGCTGTGCGCGACGCGGTTGATCGCGGGCGCTCAAGCCGTACCACTTTGACACAGATAATCGTAAGAAACGGGATGTATCAAAAGAAACGGGTGAATCAATGAAACGAAATAAAACACGATGTTATCGTGTATATACCCAGCGGTACGGCGAGCGTGGACGAAACGAACGTACGGGCGGACAGAGTGGCGTTCTATTTCCTGTATTTCCACTGTGTCTTGCTGTTTCTTCATAACCCGTTGTCCGATCTTGTAGTGCGAAGTCGAGCTGCAGTGCGGAACGCCGATATGGCCGTATATATATCCTATAATTTTCTGTATCGATCTATTGCGATACCGCCTATTGAACGCGCCAATAAGAAGCTGCGGTGTGCTTCCCCCCGCGTGCGCCCCTCTGTCCGTGTATCGTTCACGCTCTCTGTACATAGGCTTTTATTTCTATAAATTGCTATAAACTATATAAATTCCTTATCTATTACATAAGTTATTACAATTCTAGCAAGTTACATAATAATATTCTAATAAGAAATAGGAACTATAAACCTATGACTATGTATTTGTAATGAAAACCTATTTTCTTATCAGAGTTTCCTATATCTGTTATCGGATCTATTACCTATCTAGGCTGTCTAGTTATCTGGGGAATAAAAAGACAAGAGAAAAATCTTGTTTATTTACAATGATTATAACATAAGTGTATCTTCTATTACCTATGTATACACCTATCTATCTATGTATTTCTATTGACTTACTGACTAAGGGAGAATAAAACCACTATAAATATATATTTTAATTGCGACCTATTACAACTATGTACAAACTATAAGCTATATACTATTTCTATGTAGCTGTTTGTCGGCTGTCCCGTACATCCTCCCGCCGTGCGTCGTCCGCCAGGTCGTCGCATTCTTGATTTTCCTGGAGGGCAGCCGACGCCGTAGGCAGGATCACCAGCTTCTTCGTGGGTCGCCGCAGGATTCCGCCCTTGGTCCTCACGTCGACTGCTCTGGTGACTCCATCTGGTCCGGGGTGATTGGCGATGACGATACCACGCGGCCATGTATTGCGTGGCAGTGTCCCATCGGCGACTAGGACGACGTCGCCGGCTCGGATTGCGGGGCCCTTAGCGTGGGGCTCCCGCCTGTGTTGCAAGTCAGGCAGGTACTCGCGCAGCCATCTTGCCCAAAATAGGTCGGCAAGACGTTGTGAGGCGCGCCAGTGGGGGCGCCCGATGAGGTCGCTGTCGTCGAAGGTGCCGGGGCTCGGAGTTCGCGCTGAACCACCCAGGAGGAAGTGGTTTGGGGTGATGGCCTCGGGATCTTCAGGGTTGACCGAGACGTGTGTGAGTGGCCGACTGTTGACTGTATATTCGGCCTCGGCGAGAAGCGTGACGAGCGTCTCTTCTGAGGGATGACGCTCGTGCAGGACGGTGTTTAGCGCTGTCTTTACGCTACGGACGAGTCGCTCCCATGCACCCCCCATGAAGGGAGATCCGGGGGGTATGAACCTCCAGCTGATTGACCTCTTGTTAGCCTCTTCTTCTGTTGCCTTGGCTGCTTCGCGGAGTTCTGATGCTGTACCTCGGAGATTGGTACCGTTGTCTGACCACATTTCTGTAGGGCATCCTCTTCTTGCTATGAACCTTCGGAAGGCCAGTACTGCGGAATCTGTGCTTAGCGATGCGGCGACCTCTAAGTGTACGGCGCGCGTTGTTAGGCATGTAAACAACGCCACGTAGCGCTTCTGTGTGCTTCGCCCGACTGTTACTGTATATGGCCCGAAGTAGTCCCATCCAGAGTAGGTGAAGGGTCGTCTGTGATGCGCGAGTCGACAATGTGGTAGGTCACCGGTGGGTGGGGATGGCGGCGTAGCTCTTCTTATACGACACGGTATGCAGCTATGAATGATAGCCCGCGCTGTCGGTCGCAAGCGTAAAATCCAATATTTCTGTCGACACTCGTTGATTGTCGTCTCTACGCCGGCGTGATGTAATTTTCTATGTACGTATTCTATGTAGAGTCGCGTAGCATAATTATCCCCGTCCAAAACCACCGGTCTCTTCATACTATCTTTGACATTGATAACGGCGGCTATTCTTGATCTTATCGTTATCACTCCGTTGACAAGTTCGACCGCTAGGGGGCGCAGTCGGCTGTTGTAGCTAGTTTCCTTCCCGCCTGCGAGTGCTGTGATGTCGCTCGCGAAACTTTCTTGCTGGCTCGCTCGTACTATTAATTCTTCGGCGGCACGTAGTGTTGTGGCGGGGATCTGTATGTACTGTCGCTGTTGATTTTCACTATTATGTACTGCGATTTTCTTTGGCGAGTTGCGTTTTTCGATGTTGCGCCACGTCGGATCCTTTTCTGTGTTTTTTCGCGTGCGCTTGTAATGCACGGATTCTGTCTTCTTTTTTCTCGTTATATCGATGAACTGTAGGACCCGCGCAGTGGAGCGTAGGTACCGCTCCCACCGGGAAAATCTGTGGACGTCTGGAGTGCATTCCCGTAGGGCGGCCGATGACTTCTGTACTGTGACGTGACACGTTTTTTCTTCCGCTGTTTTTTCTATAGGCGCAGGGCTGTGGGACGGCCACGTAGACGGATCTTGGCGTAGCAACTCGGGATCTGGCGCGCGCTCGGCATAACCACTCGTGATGAGCGCGTCCGTCTGTTGTTCGTACTTCATTTCGCGTTGGGGGTCCCTGTCGATTTTTCTATCTGTAGATAACGATCTTCTGTAGGCATTGTTGTAATTGTTCGGCATTACAACATCTGTTGACTTCCAAAGCAGCGCTGTTTCGTAGTGCCCGTCGTCTCGTTGCTGTGTATTTTCTTCTAACATGACGAGTGCTCGCTGTTCGGGGTCGCTGCGTGGTTGTCTCGGTGCTATGGTGAGGGACTCCAACGCGAAGTGATTTTTCAGCTGTTCGTCCATTCTGTTGTCGACGTCGATTTCTTCTGTGTTTCTTGGCTCGACGATGTGGTTGATAAAGTGTACGCGCTGTCCTAGTGTTCGCGTGTGCGTGCCGTGTAGGACCCATCCCAGTGACGTAAGCGATGCCACCGGCTGATCGCGTCGACCTCTTCGTACTTCTGTGGCGAGTAACAAGTGCCAGTTGTCTTGCCCAATGAGTAGCTTCGGCGTCGCAGCTTGATACTTGAGGTCGTTGGCGATATCTGTGAGGTAATCGCAGCCGGCTATGTCCTTGTCGGTGACGCGTTGCGGCGATAGATGCAGGCCGTTGAGCGTGCGTGCTTGCATTCTGTGACTGTTGCTAGCACCGTGGATGGTGAATGATACATGTCGTGACTGCGTAGCGTCCACTTGTGTCTTCCCGATGGCTTCTATATGCAGAGGGTCGATCGGTCCTCTTGCGCCAATCTTCTGTGCTATTTGTTTGTCGAGCAGAGATATTGTCGAACCGTCGTCCAACAGAGCGTAGGTTGAAATTTCGCCTTTCGGGCCGCTGAGACGAACCGGAACTATTTTCAGGAAGGCGTGCGCGCACTTCCTCGATGACCACGTAGAGGCGACAACTTCACTGGGTTCTTCTTTCTTCTTTTCGAAGTGAAGTAGGCTATGATGAGTGCGGGTGCACCCGTCGACGTCACAGGATTTCTTCTCACACGTGTGACCTCGGTGGCGGTAGGTGAGGCAGCGAAAACACAATCTTTTCGATTTTGCGATGTTCCACCTTCCATTCGGATCCGCTTCTATTAACTGTTGACACGCGGAGGGATGGTGACCGAGTTTGATGCAGACCGCACACTCCTTTTTCTGTGTAGGTTTCGGCGGCTCCGTCGCGGTGAATGTTTTCTGTTGACGCTCCCGCCGCTGTTGTGTCTGCCTCGTATCTGTGTGTGCAGGTATCGCCTCAGGGAGAGCATGTCGGCCGCATCTATCTGCTTCGCGCTGTAGAAATCGCGATAACTTGATTAAATCCGCTTCATCTTCACTCTGTTCCGCTTCGAAGTCGTACCAGCGGTATTTCAGCGTCGTAGGAAGTTTGTCGACTATCTTCGTTGTGACTTCCGGGTTGTACACGTAGTAAATCTTGCCGAGAGCTTGAAGCGCGGTTACGATGTTGACCACTCGAGTAGCGAAGATACAGATGTCCTTAGGCGTGTCGTTGGGGCGCGGCAGTGAACGCAGGCGCTCCAACTCGGAGATTGCGATGGCGTCCGGACGACCAAAACGGGACTCGAGCGTCTTCATGATGACATCGGGTCTTCCTGTGTGTATGAGTAGCGTCTCGACGGCTTCTTTAGCTTTCCCACGTACGCTGCGACGAAGGCGGGCCATGTTGTCGATATCAGAGTAATGCGGAGCTGTTTCTTGATATGCGGCACGGAACGATAACCACTCTTGATACGATCCGTAGTATGGAGGCAATTCTTGCACGTGACGAGATCCCGATCGGGCGGCGAGGGCGAATGCATTCGCGAGCTCGGTGATGTCGATGGTTTGAGGCTGGCGAACGGCTACTGTGGTGTTTTCTCCCGCCGGTGGCGGAACGGGCATCGGAGGGGCGCGCGGGGTCTGTGGGGGTGCCGCGCGCTGAACTGTAGGCTGCAACACTGGCTGTACGATGACGGGCGGCGCGACTGTGGCTTGAGCTGTTGGCGCCGTGACGTCTTGATGCGTTGCAGGCGACGGGTTGTGAGCTTGATCTGTGATGGCAAGCTGCGGTTGACTGGTGTCCAGCCAGTCGGTGACTCGACGCGCCGTTTCTTGTTCACTGATGAGTGTGTCGTCGTCTTCTGTGTCTGTTTCCTCTTCTAGGGCGGCGACGCGGGCGGCGGCGAGTTCGACCTGTAGGCGCAACAGCTCCTCCCTAGCCTTGATGAGACGAAGTGACTTCTTGCTCTTCTGGCTGCTTCGACGATGAGACGGGCGAGGAGAGGCTACGCGTTCTGTAGGTTGCGAGAGAGCGGTTCCCGCGGCGACGACGGAGGCGGAGGGGCGCGGCGGGGCTTCTCTCACTGCGGTGCTGTGTGACTGTGACGACTTCGTTTCTGTAGCTGTAGTTCCGTGAGACCAAGTGTGGGTTTCTTCTGTTGTCGTGGTGCCGTGCGACGACGACGCTATTATCTCCGACGATAGCTCGGAGTCTCGTGGCGGCGACACGGCGGATGCTGTAGCGACGGCAGGTTGTTCCGATGACGGCTGTACGGGCGCGGCAGCCTCTGGCGCTGCTCTCGGTGTGCGCTCGCCCCGACCGGACCTCGACCTGGTGACTGGCATCTTCTATTTTCCACGACGTGACGGCTGTACGTAGATCCCACGCTGTCTTCTATCCGGCTCCGAAGGACCAGCAATGTACGTGACGAACCGTACACTGGTTGCGCTGGTGTCGAACCTACGTACTTTCGGACTGTAGGACCCACACGTTGGTCTCTCTCCTATATATATATGCGGGCCGCTGTCTGTCTGCTGTGCGCGACGCGGTTGATCGCGGGCGCTCAAGCCGTACCACTTTGACACAGATAATCGTAAGAAACGGGATGTATCAAAAGAAACGGGTGAATCAATGAAACGAAATAAAACACGATGTTATCGTGTATATACCCAGCGGTACGGCGAGCGTGGACGAAACGAACGTACGGGCGGACAGAGTGGCGTTCTATTTCCTGTATTTCCACTGTGTCTTGCTGTTTCTTCATAACCCGTTGTCCGATCTTGTAGTGCGAAGTCGAGCTGCAGTGCGGAACGCCGATATGGCCGTATATATATCCTATAATTTTCTGTATCGATCTATTGCGATACCGCCTATTGAACGCGCCAATAAGAAGCTGCGGTGTGCTTCCCCCCGCGTGCGCCCCTCTGTCCGTGTATCGTTCACGCTCTCTGTACATAGGCTTTTATTTCTATAAATTGCTATAAACTATATAAATTCCTTATCTATTACATAAGTTATTACAATTCTAGCAAGTTACATAATAATATTCTAATAAGAAATAGGAACTATAAACCTATGACTATGTATTTGTAATGAAAACCTATTTTCTTATCAGAGTTTCCTATATCTGTTATCGGATCTATTACCTATCTAGGCTGTCTAGTTATCTGGGGAATAAAAAGACAAGAGAAAAATCTTGTTTATTTACAATGATTATAACATAAGTGTATCTTCTATTACCTATGTATACACCTATCTATCTATGTATTTCTATTGACTTACTGACTAAGGGAGAATAAAACCACTATAAATATATATTTTAATTGCGACCTATTACAACTATGTACAAACTATAAGCTATATACTATTTCTATGTAGCTGTTTGTCGGCTGTCCCGTACACATGGGATGAAGGTTTTAAGGTGCGTAAAAACTGTTGAAAAATCTAAAAAGTGAATCAAAAATAAATCCATAGTAATTTTTCAAAACTAAAAACCGATTTCAACCTCAAACTACTCAGCAGATTTTGATAAAATGTCTATGGGACCACCTGCCAAGCATGTCCTTTCAAACAAAAAAGAATTTTCCAAATCGGTCCAGGCATCGTCGAATAATCGGTGAACATACATAAAAAAACAAGATCGCAACGAATTAATAACTCCTCCTGTTTGGAACTCGGTTAAAAAGGCATATTTGTTAAGAGTAGACTGCACAATGATGACCAACACAACGCGTTGACGTGCATTCCAAAGTACGAATGAAATCGAGATTTTTTGCGTCACTACAGTCTCGCAGTCATTTAGGTATCCATCAACGCTGAAAGCGTTGGGTTTTCTACACCAAATCGAGGCTAGCAACAGGTACCACCACCGAGTACTTGGTTATTGCAGTTAAAAGCTTTTAAAGCAGCTTGAAAAATCCGTCACGAGTATTGACCACTAACACACACGCAAAATAAACTTGAAATAAATCCGAGCGTAGGCTCGCCTGCGCCGCCGACTACATCCGCGCATCTGTCTTCTTCTTCGTTCCTCAGAAAGGAAATGTCTGACACCCGTTATTGGTAATAGGATGGCGGACGGATGACTAACTTGTTGTTCGTGTAAAATAATTTATTCATTCTGAAGTTTTATAATGGAATTTGATCTTTGGGGAAATTCCTAAGAAGAACTTCAATACATGTGAATAAGTACAAGACTAAATCTTATACCTTTACGAGCAATTCTTTTATATATATATATATATATATATATATATATATATATATATATATATATATATATATATATATATATATATATTTATAAATTTCTGTGATCTCGAAAACAGCTCGAACGGTTTTGCTGAAAATTTGTATATGGGGGTTTTCGGGGGTAAACAATCGATCTAGTCTTATGTCTAATTTTTGAGATGTAACCGAGCAAAGCTCGGTCGCCCAGGTACTTAAACATTAAATAAGGAAACTTCGAGTCATAAAACTTTTAACATTTTCTTAAATCATAGCTATATGTATTGACTAGCTGCGCCCTTTGGCGTTACCTGCGGTTAGAGTATATGTGTTAATCCAGGGAGTAAGCTTCCTGCATGCCAAATTTTATTAAAATTGTTCTAGCCTTTTGCGCGTGAAGATGCAAACAAATATACACACACAAAAACACACAAACTCACAAACTTTCGCCTTTATAATATTATTATGATTACTCCCTAACAAATAATCTCTTTGGAGGGTACACCGACGGATGTCCGACATACAGTATTCTACAGGTGGGGTTCCGTAGTTACGAATGCCGACTTTGACTTCACGTGCTGTATTTACGCGACTAAAAAACTAATTTTCCATTGAATTTGTATGAAATTTTCTTTTTTAGAGTACATTTTATAAGTTGGGCTCCTATTAACTTTTTAATTAGAAAACCCTACTTAGCTCTGATAGTCTCTGGAGAGAATCGCGGGCGGGTATACAGTACAGACAGATAGACATGGCGAAACTAAACCATTAAAAACTAATCTCCCATGCTGGTCTGGGAGTAACGAAAAAACTTAGAATGCACCAGCTGCTTCTCTTCCCGCGCAGATCGTAAAAGCCGATCGAGGGAATGGGCAAAAATGCGAATCATTTTAACAGGCGATGCGGCTAGCAACCCATCACTGTATTGATTGCTTTTCCATCTTCTCGCCCACCATGACGCTAAAAGTGGCTTTTGGGTCTTGCGGCCCTGGGCTCTGCATAGAACCGCAAGACCCAAAATGCTCTGTCTGCCCCATTAGGGATAAAGACGTGATAGTATGTATGTATGTATGTATGTATAAAAAACTAAATATTTATCGGTGCAAAATTCCATAAATTTTATACCAATAAATATTTGTAAAGAACCGTAGATTTTTGGCCCCTTTGTCCTTAGTTGAGCATGCCCTTACAGTACGCTAATCCTATGATATACGACGGACCCTGTACAACCAAAACGCATGACAACAGCTCAGTTCAAGCCACAAGTCACCGGAACAAGAGCATGCGCATACGCTTATAGAAAACGTCTGGGAGTGTTATTGGCAGCAATTGAGGCTGATTGTCGGCCATTTTACTACAATTGACCGACCAATGGTAATCGCTGAGGATATTCTCATGCGACGTCCATAATTATCAGGTTCGGCTGCCTTTGATCTGCTATTCGGCTAGGATTGGCCTGTTTTGTGTGAATATCTCTCACAAAGCCCTGGAAGACTTGGTGGGTTGACCTATCAAATGCTGGGTATCACGTCTTTATCCCTTGGGGCAGAAAGAGAATATTGCATATTGCGGGAAAAGGAAACGTGTACAAGAAAACTGGTAATATTTTCCTATGGGTGTTTCTTCAGAGTGCCTTTTTTTACTGTCACACGGTCTTTATTCCTAACTTAACCAATGTACGGTTTTAAAACCGATTGCAGGAGTTACTTTGGTTATACCCCTATACAAAATCATAATTAAATAAGATACATAATGTACAGTAATTTTTTAAATAATATTTGAATGCCAAAATCGGGAGCAAATTTGCTGTTCTCCGCGTGTCACACTTACGCGCGCGCTTTTGCCTTCTCGTATAACTTTTTTGTTTATCACCCAATAAGTAAATTTTGTATTTCTAACTATTTATGATTAAACAATGCATAGTTGTACAAAAAATGGTAATTGTATCTCTTAAATAAAAAAAGTTATGAAGCATTTAGTCTCTGTCACACGATTTTGCTAGTTTTCGAAAAACGATACAAAACAGCTCATAACTTCAGAACGAGTTGAATCATAGGTACAAATTTTAGTTGCGCGGATAAACAGTAGCGACCTGTCATTGGTGGGGAACTTATGCGCTGCTCACCGGTTGTCTGCAAATAAATACAGATGTGTATTTCTTTAAGTTTTTTCAAATTCTCTAACCCAAGTGACCTTTGTGGTCACTTTTCTAAAAATAATAGTAATTAAGCCGCATTAAACGATTCACTCCTTAAATGTAATATGCCTTCGAGTTTATTTTAGAGTATTTTGTTTTTAAATTCATACGTAATTATCTCCGTAATTTTAAAAAATGTTAAATTTTCGTAACTTTCGTGGTGCGGACTTCGTGGCGATTTCGCCACGAAAGTTATAAAGCATGCCACGAAAGTTACGTATCTTTATTAATTCTCACTAAATTACCAATTATATTAATTTATTTACATATATTATATCATACCTTACTATGTTCGTAACAAGAAAATACTAAAAACATGTTTATTTCGTTTTTTTTATACGACAAACTTTTTTGTGATATTCCTTATAGCGGTTTCTAATATACGAGTAATCTAATACAATGAAAAATCTATTAAAATGTTCTCAAACAATGTTTGCTTGTGTCGGTATGTTATGGTATATGTAAGTGTTGCTCTGGGTTGGTATTAGTTCGGTCAATGAGTGCTCAAAAGTGGATGGAAAAGTCGAAAGCAGAAATTTTGACTCGGCAACTTTGTTAGGACTAGCTTGGACACCTTTCTCCTGAATTATGGGGATAGAAACGCAATGAAAGGCATGCATTGGACGTGGGCTTGGCGTGTGCTTTTCGTCCGAATACGCCCAGAGTGTAGAACACATTTTAAAAAATTCGAAAAATTTTTGTACGTCATATCTAGGTAACAAATTGGAGATAGATAAAAAAATGAAAGCCATAGTTGTAGAGAATTTTATCAGCTTTCATAATGTAGTCCAACAAAATTTCGTACAACGCACCGTTTTCGAGATGTAAGCAAAAAACCAAAAAACGGTACCTTCTATGTGCCCTCCCCTCGCGGGCTCACCTCGGAGGGGTAAGGACTTTTAGTATGTTTATGTCCTAGCTAGTCCTAACAAATGTTTTATATTATTAAGGTTTTATATATTTGGTTTGTTAGTTTGTCTGTGAATTTGATTGTGAGTTTCTGAATTAGTATGATTGTAAGAATGTGAGTTTATGTGTGAGTTTCCATTGGAGTTTGTTTTTGGATTTGTTTAGCTTTAATAAAGTATTCGTTTGTATGTTACTTTATATGAGAGTTTGAATTTGGTTCTGTATTTTAGTTTATGACAAGTTTGTATACAGGTTTATATCCACGTTTGTGACTTTGTATGTATATTTGTAAGTGTGTATTTTTTTTTAAATTATCATAACTTAACGAATTTAATGGTTTAACGTATTTAAATTAAAAATGCCGCCGTAAAAAATTACATCAGGAGAAAAAGCGATTAGCCAAAATAAGAAAAAGAGAAAAAAATAAAAAACATACCGAATTACACAATATTGTAAAAGCAAAGCCGAGAGAAATTTACTACAAAAGCAAAAAAAGAAATCATACCTGTCTGTGAATTATATTAATTGCAATTGACCAACATAATAAAAATTACATCTAAAAATTAGTCATAGAAAGCCTAAAACGTCCTATAAGTTAATAATTTTTATGTAAAACCATTTTTTAATTATTTTGTTTCGCACATATTCTTTAGCCATTAATAGAAAAAATAAATAATGTTCGAATTTGTGATTAAAAAATGTTGTTTTGAAAACTGCTTTGTTTAATTTTACACTAACTATCAATTTATGCAGTTTTAATTCATAAAAAAAATTGAAAAGTGATGCTAATGCAACATTTAAACATTAAACGCTGGTGCAATGCATATGCTTGTCTTGATTGATTGTTATTTAATGCAAAAATATATTTAGTTGTAGCGAAAACTAAAGTTTTCGCTACAACTGAGTTGTATTTTTTACTGGCGTAACTTTCGTGGTATCAATAGTAACTTTCGTGGGCAGATTTTTTTCAGAATTTTATATCTTTATCATTTATTAGTCAATTTGAAAGTTTCAAACAGTATATTATTTGCTTTTAAACCATCTATAGCGTAGTATTTTTTTTTCAAAAGATTATTGGTAATTTCAATTTCGCCACGAAGGTTACGCGGAGAACGAAATTTGAAGAAATGCCCCTATAATAATGAAAAAAGTTTTTTTTTGTTCATGCTTTTATGGTGAGGCCAAAGTACTTATTAAGACAAATAAAATAAGCTTAAACTCGATGGAGTTGCGTCGTTTTATCACTGAGTTCCATCGACAGACTTCCGTCTCCGTGATAAGACCCTAGACATCGTCTACCATAAAGTGCTCGTCAGGAACAATTAACGAGTCTTACTCAATAAGATTATGTTGTTTTAACTGAGTTCCGTCAAATATCTCCCGGCTCCATCATCAAACAGTTCATTGACTTCACAATATTGTGTTGTCATCCGAATTACATTAATATGCAAAATTTCAGTTCAATTGGTTGAAGCTAACTGGTTAAAAATTGAGTTGCAAGATTTGTCCTAAAGAAACATCATACACAGTTACATATTTACAAGATACATTGCAAGTTAAAATTGACTTGACGTTTACAATTTTTTTTTTGCTGAATTACCTTTAAGTCGTATGGTACATATGTATGTGGGCATTTCTTCAAATTTCGTTCTCCGCGTAACCTTCGTGGCGAAATTGAAATTACCAATAATCTTTTGAAAAAAAATACTACGCTATAGATGGTTTAAAAGCAAATAATATACTGTTTGAAAATTTCAAATTGACTAATAAATGATAAAGATATAAAATTCCGAAAAAAATCTGCCCACGAAAGTTACTATTGATACCACGAAAGTTACGCCAGTAAAAAATACAAATCAGTTGTAGCGAAAACTTTAGTTTTCGCTACAACTGAATATATTTTTGCATTAAATAACAATCAATCAAGACAAGCATATGCATTGCACCAGCGTACAATGTTTAAATGTTGCATTAGCATCACTTTTCTATTTTTTTATGAATTAAAACTGCATAAATTGATAGTTAGTGTAAAATTAAACAAAGCAGTTTTCAAAACAACATTTTTTAATCACAAAGTCGAACATTATTTATTTTTTCTATTAATGGCTAAAGAATATGTGCGAAACAAAATAATTAAAAAATGGTTTGACATAAAAATTATTAACTTATAGGACGTTTCAGGCTTTCTATGACTAATTTTTTAGATGTAATTTTTTATTATGTTAGTCAATTGCAATTAATATAATTCACAGACTTTTTTAGTAAATTTCTCTCGGCTTTGCTTTTACAATATTGTGTAATTCGATATCTTTTTTATTGTTTTTCTCTTCTTCTTATTTCGGCTAATCGCTTTTTCTCCAGATGTAATTTTTTACGGCGGCATTTTTAATTTAAATACGTTAAACCATTAAATTCGTTAAGTTATGGTAATTCTTAAAAAAATCTTACACACTTACAAATATGCATACACAGTCACAAACGTGGATATAAACCTGTATACAAATTTGTCATAAACTAAAATACAGAACCAAATTCAAACTCTCATATAAAGTAACATACAAACGAATACTTTAATTATTTATTATTAAAGCTAAATAAATCCAAAAACAAACTCCAATGGAAACTCACACATAAACTCACATTTTTACTATCATACTAATTCAGAAACTCACAATCAAATTCACAGACAAACTAACAAACCAAATATATAAAACCAAATACAAGAAACTAATTATACTTCTACTCGCGAGAATATTCTTAGGCCGGCTCATCGTTACTTACACATACTAACACTTACCAAGAAATAGCAATACTTTCCAACATTGAAAAACATATATTACAGTCAACGAATAATTGTGGATGGAAAAGTCGAAAGCAGAAATTTTGACTCGGCATCTTTGTTAGGACTAGTTAGGACATAAACTTAGCCCTCCGAGGTGAGCCCGCGGGGGGAGGGCATAAAGAAGGTCCCGTTTTTTGGTTTTTTGCTTACATCTCGAATACGGTGCGTTGTACGAAATTTTGTTGTACTACATTATGAAAGCTGATAAAATTCTTTACAACTATGGCTTTTACCTAGATATGACGTATGAAAAAATTTCGAATTTTTTAAAATGTGTTCTACACTCTGGGCGTATTCGGACGAAAAACGCACGCCAAGCCCACGTCCAATGCATGCCTTTCATTGCATTTCTATCCCCATAGTTCAGGAGAAAGGTGTCCAAGCTAGTCCTAACAAAGTAGCCGAGTCAAAATTTCTGCTTTCGACTTTTCCATCCACATGCCCCTTTTGAGCACTCATTGACCGAACTAATACCAACCCATAGCAACACTTACATATACCACAACATACCGACACATGCAAACATTGTTTAAGAACATTTTAATAGATTTTTCATTGTATTAGATTACTCGTATATTAGAAACCGCTATAAGGAATATCACAAAAAAGTTTGTCGTATAAAAAAAACGAAATAAACAGGTTTTTAGTATTTTGTTGTTACGAACATAGTAAGGTATGATATAATATATGTAAAGAAATTAATATCATTGGTAATTTTGTGAGAATTAATAGAGATAAGTAACTTTCGTGGCATGCTTCATAACTTTCGTGGCAAAATCGCCACGAAGTCCGCACCACGAAAGTTACGAAAATTTATCATTTTTTAAAATTACGGAGTTAATTACGTATGAATTTAAAAACAAAATACTCTAAAATAAACTCGAAGGCATATTACATTTAAGGAGTGAATCTTTAAATGCGGAATAATTACTATTATTATTCGAAAAGTGACCACAAAGGTCACTTGGGCTAGAGAATTTGAAAAAACTTAAAGAAATACACATCTGTATTTATTTGCAGACAACCGGTGAGCAGCGCATGAGTTCCCCACCAATGAAGGGTCCCTTGTGTTTATCCGCGCAACTAAAATTTGTACCTATGATTCAACTCGTTCTGAAGTTATGAGCCGTTTTTTATCGTTTTTCGAAAACTAGCAAAATCGTGTGACAGAGACTAAATGTTTGATAACTTTTTTTATTTAAGAGATACAATTACCATTTTTTGTACAACTATGCATTGTTTAATCATAAATAGTTAGAAATACAAAATTTACGTATTGGGTGATAAACAAAAAAGTTATACGAGAACGCAAAAGCGCGCGCGTAAGTGTGACACGCGGAGAACAGCAAATTTGCTCCCGATTTTGGCATTAAAATATTATTTAAAAAAATACTGTACATTATGTATCTTATTTAATTATTATTTTGTATAGGGGTATAACCAATGTAACTCCTGCAATCGGTTTTAAAACCGTACATTGGTTAAGTTAGGAATAAGGACCGTGTGACAGTAAAAAAAGGCACTCTGAAGAAACACCCATGTGTCTCTTGATGCAAATTAGATAGCGCATGCCCGCGGCTTTGCCCGCGTAGTCAGATTTTTTGACAATTCCACGGTAACCTTACATTATCGCGGAATAAGAAGTATCTTATGCCAAATTTAATTTGAATCCGTTCAACCGAAAAACCATATATCAAACTTAGGCATTTATAATATTTATATAGCAGGATTTATCGAATCTAAATTTAAATTTTACAGTAATATAATAATATTCAGTTCCATGTACATAATCCAATGAACAATCGATTTTCTATATTGTTTTCACATTATTTTCAATTGTATTATATTCTGTGCGTGACTCGATAAATTTACCAATTTAAAAAAATTGTTTATATCGAAATTGAACGTGATTTATTGTCACAGATACACACGATCATGAGGTATGATAGAAAAGGTAAAAAAGTCACGTATGTGAAGTGCATCATCATCATCACTATGCTTCTTACAAGATAATACAAATTGAAGGTTACTGGGCACAGGAACAGAGGAAAGCCAAGGAATATAAATAAATAAATAAATATATAGGGACAAATCACACAGATTGAGCTAGCCCCAAAGTTCGAAACTTGTGTTATGGGATACTAACTCAACGGTACCATATATTATAACAAATACATATATATATATATATATATAGATAAACATCCAAGACCCAGGAAATTTTGATGACTTATTTTATTATTTATTATATGACTTATTTATTTTGATTATATTTGATGTCATATTTTTTTTACAAACACCCGCTATTTTAAACTCATGACATCTACTCAAGTTTGCCCCCAAATCAAAGCGTGCGTAATAGAATAAAGACCCACATTCCCCCATGCTATCATACGTAATTGATCTCATGAGGGATCTGTGACGAAACTCCCTTTAATAAAGATACTTACTAAAAGGTACTATAACTGAGCACATCATCAATAAATTTAAAAACTAGGTTCTTGTCGGTGGAGTATTTCCCATGTCTCCCTATTTTCCGCTTAATGCTTGACCTCCGTCTAATCATCATCATCATCATCAGGTCTTTCTTGTCTCCACTACATGAACACGACCCTCTCTGTACTACCAGAGCAGCCAGAGGATTTGGCCTACACTCTCCTCGCTGGCCAGACGGGTTGGTGAGGTCTCATTCATATTTATAAGCTTTGTCTAGCTTGGATTTTCTAAGTCGCTCTAAGACATCCACGGGAGGACTTGGAGAGGTCCTATTCTACTCTGCCGGACACAACTATTGCCTTTTCTTTTATTTCATCCATGAAGAACTTCTTGGTCTTCCTTTTCCTCTCTTGGCTTCCACTTTCCCGTCCATGAGGTTTTTATGAAGTACCTAAGTGTTTTATATTTGTAAGTTGTCATAATGAAGCTACATCTAATCCTTAAGAGTCCCCTTACCCTAGACCAAAATACAACTTTCCATACAAACGTAGTCTATGTTTTATTTAAAAACGACTTGTCCGATTTCGGCAAAATTTTGTAATTTTAAAGATAATGCCATTATCTAGGGTAATAACTGGTTTCCGACATTAAAATATGAACTTGAAATAGAATATCGCGTGTTATATCATTTTTGACCAACAGTATGGGAAACTTCTAAATCGTTATATTTTCTTTCCAGTTCATAATTTATTGTCGGAAACTAGTTATTACCCTAGATAATTGCAATTTCTTTACAATTACTAATTTTTACCGGAATCTGACATGTGGTTTCAAAATTAAACGTAGACTACGTTTGTATGGAGAAGTCTAGGGTATGGGGACTCTTAAATGTATAATAATAAGTATGGATGGCAAAGAAAACTTCATGATTATTTATTTTATGAGTAAGTTTTTGCCTATTGTTGTAGATAAAGTTTTCAATAAAAACAATAAATTCCTGTACTGTCAGACTTCTATGTATCTGTTTCGGTAATGTATCTGTCTATGGATAAACTCAAGATATTACTTGGCTGATTTTGATGCGGTTTTCCCGCATCAAATCTATACACACACCTACATATAAACACACCTTTATACCTATACGTATTAAGCATTTATTTGTTCACATTGCATGATCTTGATTATGGTCAGCAATGAACGTAATTATTATATAAGGTCTAACAAAATATACTGAAACTATTTTAAGGCTGAATTCCGTGGTACTTAACAACTTTTCCCAAGGAACATATGTCGAAATATGAAAAATAAGTTTTGACTTTCCGTACAAACATCAGCTGATCATACAAATTTCCATCAAATGATCATTCAACTTGTATGAGAGGGCAGAAATTACTTTCCATATTTCGATACGTGTTCCTTCCTTATATTAGTTATTTAGTGTCATGGACTGAATACACCCTTAAAATAGTTTCACTATATTTTGTTAGACCTTATATTAACGTAATTGCTGGCAAAGCAACAAGCACATTATTGAATAAAAACATTGTCAGGAATCACAAGTAAATTGAAATGGTCGGAATTGAACGTCCGTTGTCCAACCACCATTAAAAGATAACATCTAAACGCGTGACAAAAACTTTACTGGGTGTAGGTATTTAAATAAGTTAATATACGTTACAACGGAATATTGTTTGGGTATGTTTATAAGCAGTATGTATGTTAATAAAGCAATTAGCAAAGGTAAGTAAATTTTGTTAATTGCTTTATTATTATGTTTATATAATATTTAACGTACTTAGTAAATTGTAAAATAACAGGCAAGTGCTTGTTGGGCCAGGGCGTGGTAGGGTTCCGTAGTTCTGAATGCCGACTTTGAGTTTACGCTACTAAAAACGTCTAAAAACTAAAATTTTCCTTCTCCGAGTACATTTTATAAGTTAGTTATAGTTTTCCTTTTTATTTGGTTAAATATACTGCTGCTGCGGATTTTTTTACGTGTCCGTCCGTTTAGATAATAGAGAAAAATTTGCACTACAGCTCACAATATTTTTGAAAGACCTATTCAACGATATACCACACGATGGGTTAGTCGTTGTTGTATAGGAGCTTCCCTAAAAACTATGGGAGCTGCCCTTAAAACGACGGTCAGACAGACAGACAAACATTGCAAAACTTTATGGGTTTCTCGTTAACTACGGAACCTGATACTGAACTGAACTGAGACTGTTAAAAATGTAATATATCATTCTATACCCTTGCATTTAAAAATGTTCTATACCCTTCCTTGCATACCAAAAAATAAAGTCCTGGGGCGTGTGTGTAAAAATTAAAGTAGGTGATGCAATATTTACTCCTACTAGTATGGGAGGAATGTGTCAGCATGAAAAAAATATTTTGAGATTTCCTACCGCTAAACAAATTTTACGAGAAGAACATTTTTTTATTCAGCCTCATTTTTGAGTTGAATCCTATCGTATCCTACTTCCTACTAATATGAGAAACTGAGTTTGTTTATTTATTGGTTTGTGATCACTTCAAGCTTCATCCACTGAACCTATTTAGATAAAATTTGACATGGATATAGTTTGATACCCAGGACCAGACATAGGATATTTTTATCAGAGCAAAGGCCACGGGCACAGCTAGTATTAGGTATAGTATATTTAACTTGTAAGTTCGATTTTACTTCAGTCAGTGAGTAATTTAACTATCTTTTGGCAACACTCCGAGGAACGGAGCCGGCGCTAAGTCCAAGGTGCAGTCACGTTGCGCATTTATTTTTACCGCCCGTTCATGAAGTCGGTGGCGGACTGCTGGGAAATGGTACCCAGGGTAATAGTTTTGTAATAGTTTTTTCTAGGGACCTACTGAATGTCGATTTTAATCGACTCTATAAAAGGAGGTTATCAATTGGACTGTATATCTTTTGGAACTAAGTTTCTTTTCGGACTTGGCGGAAAAACAGAGTAAGATTTTATCGTCACGAAATTTTTTAGGGGATATAATTTTTGTAAGTTCGTATAATAAAGAATTTTGCAGATATTGAAGAACCTTCTCAAAGAAAATGAAGCCGATTGTTTATGTTGTATAAAAAAAACAATGAGTATCTTCCTAATGACTTCTAATTAATGGTTTCCTAACTCAACCCCCTTTTTACTCTGTTGCCCCGGGCGTCTCCACGCCCGTCCCTGATACGCCGCTGCACGAAGTCAACCGTATAGAGGGATAATTTAGAGATAACATTCACTTCATAAAATAATAAATGAACTTTTATCTCCTTTATTATATGCCTTTATTATTATTTTCTATTTGATCCGCCCGCATATTAGTTTCGGTACAATAAAGTTTTGGCTTTATGAATAAGTACTGGAATCTTCCACATTCCACATTAATGTAGGCACCTATTGGGTGTTAAAAATTAAAAGAAGGATCCGTGACTCCGTGTTATAATGTTTGTTTGTGTTGTGAGTCTGTAGACGTCTGTCTGTCATCGAAGTCCGATTTTGATTGAGGTTTTAGATTTCGTATGAAGAAGAGAATTATCAAGAATTATCAAGAGAATTCTGGAAAAAACAAGTGAAAGCTCGTTTTATCTGAATTCTCTCTTTTCTTCAACTCTGTACACGTAAATAAATGCTAAAACTGGAAGATAAAAACAGATTCTAAAAATAGATACACATAAATCTGTAAATTGATATTTCCTTCGTTGCTAACTCGAGAAACAAGTGGTTCCCAGAGGACGTGACTATCGAATCAAGAAGACGACCAAAAAACCAGGATACCAAGAGTATTCAATTACTGTAGTCATGCAAGGATAATTTGGTGTTGCAGTTTTTGTAATTGGTGTGCAAAAAATGTCTAAAAAAGTACCTAGTGCCTACTCAATGTAAGAACATAACGATGATGTAACAATTCAAATCTTATCAATAACCTAAAACTTAAAAATTGATTTTGAAGTAGGTTAAATAAGACTGATTATTAATGAAAGAATTAGCTAACTTATAAAATAAGAGAAAAACCGTAAAAAGAAAAAATATTCCCTATTATCCCTGTTGCAGATTAAAAACCAGAGTTAAAGTATTTGTTATAATAAAATTGTAAATGCAATGCAGTACTTAGCAAATAAATACTGCATTCATCATTATATGAATACTTCATTTGATAAAATGTTGATCTTTGAACGCAATAAACATAATGAGTAAGTAAATAAAATAAAGAATAGAGGATAAGGATAAAAAGCCGTAAAGATATGTAATGTAGTCATAAAAAATAAAAAGCTTCGATTCAAACCATTACGAAGAATCGATTGGTATTCGAGTGATAACAGTTATTCGATCATCGGATGACGGAATCGGGTGAATCGGCCTTTATCTCGGGTGCTAACGTTTCAAATTAAATTCCTGAGTTACACAGTCTTCATTATGCAGCCAATGTTACTTTGATTATTACCTATACGCAGTAATTAGTCCTGTTTCTTAACATACAAGAAGTTATAAATATCTACCACCTACTTGTACGAACACTCCGCAACAAAATGATAGAGACCGAAAAAAAATATTAATGATTTTATTTCAAATTTACAAAAGAACTGCTCAACTGTGTGATAACTATTTCTAATATTTATTTTTAACCCCGAAATTATGGCTACAGATTTTTTAATATTCTAATGTTATTATGGGTTACATTATTTATAAGGTTATTAATAAATAATTAAGTAATTAATTGTTTCGTTCCTAAAACCAATGTAGAAATGTTCGACTTTTTGGAATGAAAGGGTAATCGCATCATATACCTACTAAGTAGTACATTATGACTATTTATGACTTATTATGAGTCAAGATATGAAACCTTATCGCTAAAAGAAACCGATAATTTATTGGAAATATAAGTAACAATGGCAAGGCTGTAATCAGTAGGTATTGTTTTAACTTGTTAACAAATATTTTACAGAGATTATGTAAATACTGCACATGTCATTGAAACAAACCAATCAAGGTGGAATTTTATAGATAAGACATAATATTAAATAATTATACAAAACTAGAAAAACCGATTTTGATAAAATTTACCCACCTAGCAATTATAAAAAACAAATTTTCCAAATCGGTTTAGGCGTCTTCGAATAATCGGTGAACATACATTTAAAAAATCGCTTTTTGTTGTATAATTTAATCACTTTTTTCCGAAACTATAAGACCTTATACTGTTTAAACTTAGTACTGATGAAGTGGATGTATTATATTAACCGCATTAAGGTTTTGACACAAAAATAGAAAAAAAAAAACAATACAATGCAACTCAAAAATTTATTTTTCATCAAACCCATACGTGTGGGGTATCTATGGATACTTGGATAGGTCTTCAAAAATGATATTGAGGTTTCTAATATATTTTTTTTCTAAACTGAATACTTCGCGCGAGAGACACTTCCAAATTGAAAAAAAGTGTGTGTCCCCCCCCCCCCCCTAACTTCTAAAATAAGAGAATGATAAAACTAAAAAAAATATATGATGTTCATTACTATGAAAACTACCAGCGAAAATTGGTTTGAACGAGATCTAGTAAGTAGTTTTTTTTAATACGTCATAAATCATAAACGGTAATTTACCTTTCATTCAATCAACTCAAATATAAAAATTAAAAAAAAAACATACTACAAGACTTTTATATTATGTTATTTGCTACTACGGAACCTATAGACTTTTCTGAAGTCATTCATTAGTGTTTGTGACTATGTAAATGGCAAATAAAAGTACGAGAGTAGATTTTTTTTTGTGTTATCTTTTACATCTTAGTGCTTTCCCGGTTGCCTCCTTCATCACCATCATTTTAGCCGCATAACGTCCATTGCTGGACATTGGCCTCTCCCAAGGACTTCCAAAATGACCGCTCTAAAGCATATTATTTCGTATCTATAAAAATAAACTAAAATATTGGCATCGATAATGAGAGACTCTAGTATGCAGGTTTCCTCATGATGTTTTCTTCACCGAATTTTTAAGGTCACAGTTCGTCCAAAACTTCTCATCTGTTTGTTCCACCGGTTGTTTCATTGAAGCAAATAGTTTTTATTGATACCACATTGATATTGATTGGAAAAGGAATAGATTCATTAAATATCTGTGACCGGAGTGACGACCACGAAGTTTTTAGACCTATAGTGTCACCGAACAAATTATGAAGTGAAAACTTCTTTAGCGGCGTTGTGCACTTTTTTTGGAATGGGTAAAAAATGTAAAACTCGCGTCAGGACACGTGACCCTGATCGAAAATTCGTAAGACGGCGCAGGGCGCTTGCGCGAATGTTCGTGTGTGTTTATGTTACAGCATGCTAATAAGATGTCATGTTTGTGTACGATAGCCCAATAAATAAATATTGTATTCTACCACATAAATGAGAGTACTTTTATACTGATAATTAAAGCAATTCGTGCAAAATTATTCCCTAACCATTCCAAAATATCAAAAATGCACAACGTTAATATTCAAGTTTTCACTTCTGCCGGCACTCCCAGAGTGCAACCCGTCGTTTTTAATTTCGATGTAACACTGTATGTATGTAGCACTGACATTGTATTTATGAATTCTTCGTTCAGCTAAAAATACACTTAAAAATATGGTATAAGAAAATGAGTGTGTTATCTAACAGCACGTAAAAATATAAACATAAACTAAAAAATACATTTTATAATATTATCAATCTAATTTATAAATTATTAATGATATCCACAGGAATTATCATTTATGTAAGTCATTATTATGTCAATTTTTATTTGTAACTAAATAATAAGTAGAGTATGTAGCGAAAATATATTTTATTTTATGTTTTTTGGATTTTTTAAAAATTATATTTATTATTTATTTTTTAAATTAGGTATTTCAATTTAATTATTTTTTTCCTATTAAGTACTTAGAAATTATGTACTTTTTAAATGTATTTTTAAGTTTTTTAGCCCAAACTAAGTTAAGCCATTAATTATTTATCCAAATGATGTTGACAGTGACAGAAGAGAAAGTGACATACACCATGCGGTCTTCTACACCATTCAGAAACACTATTTATGAAATTATGTTTCCCATGGAATAATATAGATACATAATAAACATACATACATATTTTCACGCCTATATACACGCCTTATAGGGTAGGAAAAGACTATGGATTTCCACTTACTACGATCTTTGCAAATTTTTTTTGCTTAATCAACACACTCATATATCTTTTCATGCTCTCCGGTTATGGATACTTCTTACATTACTTTGGTTTCTTGATTTTTATCAACCCGACGTTCGTTTTACCGAATTATCTTATTCTCGTTTGGGCGGATAGTGATTTAAACAAAGTACTTACTACAAAGTTAGCCTATGATTTATAATAGGACGGATGTCAACGCACCGTCTTAACATGTGATTTGTATGCTATGGTACAAAAGTGTGAGTTGTCACTAGCTGGGTCAGAAAGGTCACGTTTTAAACGCTATTATGTATTCAGTGGTGAAGAGTATACGATTGGAAAAAGCCGCCATAGGTTTACATTGTGAATTTCTAATTGTAAATCAGGAAGGATATAAATTCTTCGATAAGATACTTATTTTAAACGGTTTTTTTATTTTGGAGTACCTATGTGAAGGAGTAGAGCAAAATTATTTTGATAGGTAGGCACTAAGGGGTAGAGCAAGTTATTTTGTTAGGTAGGTAAGTATTTTTTATTTGGAAATCTTGAAAATCAAATGCTATGTCTATCGGTACCCCTAAGTAACACATTTGAATTACATTTGACCTACTGACCTGGGTCTGTGCAGGATGTGGATTTCAAAAATATTTTGTCATAATATTTAAAACAACCCTTTAAAAAAAATTAAAACGAAATACCGACTTCACCCCCAAACTACAAAACCGATTTTGATAGATTTTGATCACCAAACAAGTATGCTATCAAACAAAAAAGAATTTTTTAAATTGGTCCAGGCATCTTCTAATAGCTAATAATGAATATACTATACAAAGATCGCGTCGAAGATAACCTCCTTTCTTTAATTTTTTTTTACCTAAATAACATAGTTTATTTTGGTGTAGTACACGACAAATTGTCGGCGTATCATTATTTAACAAAAAAACATTATTTACAACTGTTTGTTGACAAGATAACTGTTTGATTACTTGTGTCGGCGTTTTTTACTTAACATATATATTTAATCTTATCTGTGACCAGCCCAAATAGCAGCTTGTAAATTTTGAATGAGAATGATACCTACGATTTAAGAAAGTGGGTATTGACTACTGGAGGATTACCAAATATACACGCTCTATCTTAGTTTCTTAGTCAGAGAGAAAACAAAAAGTTCTCAAAAACAGACGAGAAATTAAGACAGAAGCACAGAATAAGTACTTAAAGAAGATAGATTACTATTTTTAATTTCTTTTCCATCTTCTTGCCCACCATATCACGCTAAAATTTGCTCTTGAGTGTTGCGGCCCTGGGCTCTGCTTGCTTAGAGCCGCAAGATAAAAAATGCTCTGTCTGACCCATTAGGATAAAAACGTGTTAGTATGTATGTAGGTTTATCCATACAAGTTTTTGTTATAAAGTATACTATCGTTGAGTTTTTTTCCCAAATTCTCATGACACAGTTTCCAATTTACTTTTGGGCTAGCTCAATCTGTGTGATTTGTTCCAATGGCCGATTTACACAATTCCCGCCAGGCTTATTCATATTTTGCCGCCTCTAAGCTATAAAAGCGCCCTTTAACCTTCTCGAATACATTGCACGAAAAAAGTTAGCGTGCAATTAGCCTAAAATTTGCCGCCCCACAAAATGTGCCGCCCTAGGCTTTAGCCTACTCAGCCTATTAGTAAATCCGCAACTATTTTGTCCGCCAATATTTATTTATTTTAAAAAAGAACAATTACTCTTGGATAAAAGAAGAGGGAATGGGTGGGATTTGAATCATGGTAATAGGCGATACGGGTAGCAACCCTATTTTGATTTCTTTTTCATCCTATCACGCCAAGCGTGGCCTTTGGGTCTTACGGCCCTGGGCTCTGTCTGCCCCGTCAGGGATATATACGTGAAAATGTATCTGTATCTGTATAAAAAGTCTTATTTCTACTTAGCAGACCGCCAAATGCATAATAAACATTGATAACTTAATCAGAGGTGATACTCTGACTCTTCAGACCTTGGGCGGGCACGGCTATTGACACCAGGCAAACAATCAAACATACATTATTTACTTTCTTTACTAATCTGTTTACCAATGACGCGAGCTGCGAAATATTTTTATTTTATTTTAACCCCTGACAAAAAAAGAGGGATGTTTTAGGTTTGTAGCTAATATCTGTCTGTCTGTCATCGTAGTGCTTGAACAGGTGGACCAATTTCATGCAGTTTTTTTTACTTAAAAGCAAGTTTTCTTGCGGTGGTTCTTAGCTATGTTTGATTTAAATCGGTTCAGCCGTTTAAAAGTTATTGGGGTTAATGCTTGAAAGCTGTTTTTTTTCATTTGACTGGCAAATAAACCTGTCAAAAATGCATAACACACTAGTGGCTTTGTGAGCGGTAAGTATCGCCCCCGCCATCTCCTTACATCCGCCAATTAAAAAAAAATCCTAAATCTGTATCGAAAAATTAATGAACTTGGAGACGCTTTGTGCTTACTTGGTTAATTAATCGACTAAGCTCCTTATCCCGTGCAGATCGTAAAAGCCGAGCTAAGAAATTAATATAACATCTTAAAAATTATGTCAATTCGTTACCAATCGGCTATGTATCTTTTCCACTTATACACCCACCGTCAACGCAAGCTCTTGATCGTAGGCGCTGTCTACCCCGTATTGAGAATGTAGGTATTTCCTTTGCTAGTCTGTCCACAATTTTTTTTTTCTTATAACTTGCCAACTTTCCCGTAACTCACTTAGCAAGTCAACTGCCCAGGGCACCAGTCTATTGGGAGGCTATTATATCGAGCAAGATTTTTGATGTATTGTGTACTGTACATACCTTATATTATTGTTGTAAATATAAAAATACATACGGAAAAATCACACAGATTGAGCTATCCCCAAAGTAAGTCCGAGATTTGTGGGATACTAACTCAACGATAGTATATTTTATAACAAATACATATACTATGTATAGAAAAACATCCAAAATCCGAGTCAATTTGAAAAAGATCATTTTCCATTTTGACCTGACCGGGAATCGAACCCGGGACCTCCGGTTATCCGGTGTGATAGCGTCGCACGATGGTCACTAGGCCACAGAGGTCGTCCATTATGGTACCTATTCAATTTGTCATTAACTTATAAATTATTACAGCCGAAATTACTTCCAACATAATATTCGATAAATTAGAGAATACAAAGGAAACTTTCCCTTTGTGTCATATCATAGCAAATAAGTAATTTTGATAAACTTGATCATGCGTACATATGTATTTCAGTGATGTTTTTGTTATTTTTACGACCAACTCAGTTAAGTATCTACCTTCTTATTTTTGCAACATTTGATACCGTCTCAAAGTCTCAAGTCTAAAATAAAAACCCAATTTGAAAACCGGTTCGGAAACGATGGGGCTGCTATTCAAAGATACCACAATTTTGTACCCTAAGTTCATACCATACCTACTACCCTACATAATACATTAAAATACCAGTGGGATAAGCTTATTACAGATATACGAGAAGTTTTTGAAGATATACGTAATTCAAGATAAAATAAGTAGGTATAATTACCTAAGCATGTAAAAACTAATTTACTTCTAAATAATATAGTATGACATGATTAAGAAAAGACGACACTTAAATATATTGAAAATTGAAAATATAAAATAAAGTGGGTAGATGATATAAATAAATTCTACTTGCCAACAGATCTAGAAGAAGATTACTAATGAAAGTTGAGCACTAAATTTAATATTCATAAGCTGCATTAATAAAAATCGCAATTAAAAAGGAGTTCCGGGGAATTGTCCAGCAAAAACACTAATTACCGCAAGGAAATCCGTCGGACCACGCCGCTATACGCGCCGGCCGGCATTTTTTGCGAAAACCTTAACAGTAATAAGAAAATACTAAAAAACACTCACCAATAGCCTTCATGAACTCGTCGAAATTCTCAGATGAGATCATTTTGTACTTCTTGCCGAGGAAATCCATTTTAGAAAAATTAACTACTTTCTTAGTGTGTATATAAAATATAGGTGTCAACACCGACTTGCAGCTACAACTAGAATGAGAGGAGGCGAATGAACAAGTTAGTTCGCCGCTGGGGGCCGGTTGCGCATGTGTGAACGAATGAAAGAGTGAATGGCAGCCATGTTGGTTTAGTGATGTGATGAAGTGAGTCATGGTCATGGTCACAGTTGTTATCTGATAGATATTTTTAGCGTTTTAAGTTTGAAACTGTAGCAACACGAATTTGAGTTCAATTTTTTTGCCACTTAAGTTTCTGTTTGGTTTTTTGTGTCACATACACACTGGAGTGAGACTTTTCAAGCTGCCTAAAGGCAACTGATATATCATGCCATTTAATAATGACAGTCAGGACCAACGGCTTAACTTTCTTGTGTGTAAGTGACCAATACTGAAGTCTCACTTTTCAAACTCGAAGGATAATAGACGTAGATTCAGCAGTCGTAATCGTAAGGTATTTCGTAACTATAGTATAATATATTTTTATTTTCCGTTTTTTTAAATTAAAATACATATTATTAACATCGGTAAATGTATTTGCAATGCACATATAAAGCAAAAATAATAACAACTGTGTAAATATTACTAGATTTTTTTTAGAAATAAGTAGTACCTGTGTACTATGTTTACGTTTATAAGGTTTTAGTACCTGGGCGACCGAGCTTTGCTCGGTTACATCTCAAACATTAACTACATTTTTTTAAACTTGTCTAAAAACAATACAAAAAAAAATATAAACCTGAACATAAAAAAACAAAAGTTAGTCACCGAGTGGGATTCGAATCCGTAACACTCTTTCTAGCGGTCCGCATCCTTAACCGCTGAGCCAAACGGATAGCGGCCGCCGCGACGAAATTAGCGACCATATTCTTTGTGGAAAGAAAAACGCATGAAAACTCGAAAACACGCGTTTTCCCAAACATAAGACTAATCTAGATCGATTGTTTACTCCCGAAAACCCCCATATACCAATTTTCAGCGAAATCGTTAGAGCCGTTTTCGAGATCACAGAAATATATAAATAAATATACAAGAATTGCTCGTTTAAAGGTATAAGATTTGTAACTTTTTCAAGTGTACATGAACCACTAAACTAAAATAGAATATCCAAAAAGTAAACTTTCTGTACCCGCCATTTAATTTTGACATAACATAAAATTGTTTATTGGGAAACTAGTTTCAAATTTTATATAAATTGCTATAATACATATCTAACTACAATATAACATTGCACATCACTATTTCATTTCGATCTATTCATCCCCCCTATCCTTTCATTATAGCAATAGGGGAATTAGGAGAAAGGAAGGAATATGAATGACATCTCTCATCCAACAGCGCTTAGGAAGATTACGAAATAAGGGGCCCATTTTTAGCATGATCATTATGAAAGAATGTGTGCAGTTATATACTAGGTCTATGCAGTTATTTCATTGTATACTTACATATTAAAGTAGTATTTGTGTAACCTAGTCGTATTGTAATTTGAGCGCCCTGGGCTTTTGACATTTTGCTATCGGGGCGGCAAACTTTAGGGCGGCAGTTTTGCGCAGTTTTTCACGTTGATTTTCAGGGTTCCGTACCCAAAGGGTAAAATCGGGACCCTATTCCCTAGTCCTTCTGTCCGCCTGTCCGTCTGTCTGTCTGTCTGTCACCAGGCTGTATCTCAAAAACCGCGATAGCTAGACAGTTGAAATTTTCACAAATTATGTATTTCTGTTGCTGCTATAACAACAAATACTAAAAACAAAACAAGAGAAATATTTAAGGGGGGCTCCCATACAACAAACGCGATTTTTATAGAAAATGGTACGGAACCCTTAGGGCGCGAATTCGATTCGCACTTGGCCGGTTATTGGAACCTGACGTACGAATGATCTTAAAATTACTAAGCAGGTAGAATCTTTTTAGTTTAAAGACAATATCCTACTTCCTGCTAATATAATAAACGCGAAAGTTTGTAAGTATGGATGGATGTTTGTTACTCTTTCACTTAAAAACTACTGAATGGATTTTAATGAAACTTTACAATAATTTAGCTTATACATCAGAATAACACATAGGCTACAATTTATAAAGATATTGTGTGATCCTGCGCAGATGAAGTTGCAGGCACCAGCTAGTTAGCTATAAACATGATATTTCTGTGTATATGTATATCTACACGTTTAAAACGCGATTAATAAATAATAGACACGGATCTGACGTCACAGATACATTAAATAATACCCAATTCATGAAATATGTCATTTTTTATTGCAAAAAGAATGATTAAAAGTATTTTGGGAATATCCTGCCATGTTTTAAATTTGGCCAAAAAATGGGTAGTATCAAGGGTCAAAAATAAATTATTTTGTACTGTAAGGGAATAAAACGTCACAAAATCATGTCACTTGTCAGTGATCACATCCATTTCCACGTGATTTTATATTTATTATCGCAGAAAAACTGATAATAGGAGCGCTAATTGACTCCAAGAAATTATGACGCCACGACGTTTTATTTCATACAAATCTCATATACCTACAATGTTCGTTTTGACGTTAAAGCTGGGCACTGACGATCAGTTTTTGCCATCAGTTGAACTGACGTCCATCCAAAATTTGATCGTGAATGTCGAATCATCACGCCAGAGTTTGAACTGACAGCGCGCCCGGAAATTTTCCGTGGCTACTCTAAATCCGCCGGCGTCGCGCCAAACTGACCGTGAGTGTGCGACCGTCATTCCAATGGCGTCAGTTCGCTCGCAGAGCCCGGCGCACGCGATGATTGAGCAATCGAAAACTGAAGAGTCGTAGTGACGCCAGTTAATGGGGAAATCTAGTTAGCCTAAAACCATTTGGAGTGACGCCACCGTTTTACGTCTAAACTGACGCGAAAAACTGATCGTCAATGTCCAGCTTTAATCCGTCGGCGTCGCGCCAAACTGACAGTGAGTGTGCGATCGTCATTTCAATGGCGTCAGTCCGCTCGCAGCGCCCGGCGCCCGCGATGATTGAGCAATCGAAAACTGAAGAGTCGGAGTGACGCCAGTGAATGGGGAAATCTAGTTAGCCTAAAACCATTTGGAGTGACGCCACAGACGCGAAAAACTGATCGTCAATGCCCAGCTTTAGAAAAAGTTTCTGATTTGACTTGTTGGAAACTAGCGGATTGAACCAGCTTGAACTAGCCATTGTTGACCAGGTGAAATGGTGTAAACTTCATTTAACGCCAGTTCTTCCTCAGACAGTTAGACCAAGTTAGACCATCAAAGTTGCAAATTGTTTCTAGAACTTGGCCTATCTTGGATCCAGATGTTCCATTCCCCGGTAAACTAGAAACTATATCTCAAAACTAATTCTATAAGTTTTGCTCCTGATATTTCATTAGTTACCTAGGAATATATAGGAAAAAACAAAATACGTATTTTTACAGTATTTAATGGTCATTTCAAAACATGAAATTCCGTCAATTCATTAAAAATATCAAACATTTGCTTACCCTGTTTTGTTGAAATATGTTTTGTCCTTATCTCTCATTTAAATATTTGATTTAGTATGTACGAGACAAAACATATTTTAACTTAATTACATTTAGCAAATGTTTAATCTTATACCTTTAAACGAGCAATTCTTGTATATTCATGTATATAAATTTATTTCTGTGATCCCGGAATTTGGTATATGGGGGTTTTCGAGGGTAAACAATCGATCTAGATTATTCTTATGTTTAGGAAAACGCGTATTTTCGAGTTTCCATGCGTTTTTATCTCCACGCAGAATATGGTCGCTAATTTCGTCCTGTCGGCCACTGTCCGTCTGGTCCAGCGGGCTAAGACGCGGACGGCAAAGGAAACGAGTGTTACGGGTTGGAATCCCTCTCGGTGACTTACCTATTTTTGTTTTTTTTTTATATGGTCAAGTTTATATATGCTTAATATTTTTTGTTATTGTTTTTAGACAATTAAAAAAAAAAAATGTTTGAGATATAACCGATCGCCCAGGTACTATTTTTACTAAGAGAAGATTTATTTCATTGTAATATTCGGTTAAAAATTAAAATGAAGGGAACTTTCACTGAAAAAATTATGAGGGTGCTATCAAAAAGCAAAACTGCATAATAAAATAACGTACCTATATCAGTTATTGGATCCACTATTTATGTTTTTTTATACTCAAATAAGTAAACTATTACTAGAATATTGAACTAATTTGATATCGAATCTCAGCTATAATATTTTGCCTTGTTCGTATTCACAGGAGCACATAATACATAGATTAGACATACTTGTTCTTGTTTCCTGTCTATAAAGTAACTTATTTTAAGCAATTTAATAGCCTACCATTATCATCATAAATCACCATCGTCATCTTAATTATACATGTACGATTTTTGTATCGATTTTTAATATCTTTTATATTAACTCGCGCCAAAAATTTGGCTACCTGTCTATTCTGTGGTTTAGGTGGCAGATCACGGATTGTTCAAGTTTTATTTATACATATAATATATAATAAATGTATGTAAAAAATGTGCCTGTACATTGAATACATTTCAAAAAATGCGGCGATGGGGAACATATAATAATAGAGTAAGAATGAAAAAAAGAAGAGGAAATAAGTCTGTCTGTTTGTTCTCGATAATCTACGGAAATACTGGACGGATTCGAATAAAACTTTCTTTGTTATATAGCTGTTAAGCCTGGGCAATATATTGGATATACATCATTGGTTTTGGAAAATAGAACACCTGATACAGAACCATGCATAATGGTCCAGCGAAACTATAAAGATAAAGATAAAGATAATTTATTTGCCAAACATGTGTTACAGGATATATAAGAAATATAAAAATGACGCCTTAGCAAAAGTTGTTCCTGATGATCATTTTCATAAAGTCTACGCGAACGAAGTCGCGGGCTTCGGCTAGTAAAAATAAAAATGACGCCTTAACCAAAGTTGGTCTGCCTGATGAGCATTTTTATAAAGTCTATGCGAACGAAGTCGCGGGCTTCGGCTAGTAAGGAATATTTCGCCTTTCAGCATCATACTGAATAACTCTTAAATGATAGCTTAGACCAAATAATGAGAGCATGTTGCTACCCTCTAGTAGGTACCTAAGTACCAATGTGTTTCTCAACAGAATCTCTATTTAGGTACTTTAGCGTAGATTGTATAAGTACATACTTTGCTTACACGTACAAGCTCTGCGTTTAACGATAGATTCCGTCAGAACTTCTAAACGCATGACTTCGAAGATGGTGATTCTACTTACAATTGCGATGAAACTACAATCTTAAATATTATAGCTGTTTCCTACCCCGTAAGGCATAAAGATATAAATAGGTTATTATTATTTTTATATAAGGTCTAACACAATATACTAAAACTATTTTAAGGGTGAATCAGTCCAAGATACTGAACAACTTTCCCCAAGGAACATATATCGAAATATGAAAAGTAATTTTTGGCTTCCCATACAAGTTGACCGATCAGCTGATCCGAGTTGCTATGGAAAGCCAAGAATTATTTTTCATAATTTGATATATGGTCTTTGGGGAAAGTTGTTCACGATGACGGGCTGAATTCACCCTTAAAATAATTTCAGTATATTTTTTTAGACCTTATACGTATACATTCAGATCAACAGCTAACAAAAATAAAATCTAATAACGGGTTTTCATTGATATCATTGCTAGTGTTTAATCATGTCAATTTCACTACTCTATTCTCAAAGTTAATATTGAAAAAAGTCGGAAATGACATATCAAAAAATGCAGGAAGTGTGATTCATAGATCTATCGCTATGCCGCTACGAATGTACTACGCTACGCTACGAGGCTACGACTGTGGCGTAGAGGCAGTTTCACGTCGCGTTGTGACCACAAAGCCTCACAGATCAAGGTAATAAATTTATCTTTACTTTTACTTATAATAGAACAGTAACAGTAGTGTCTGTACATTGAATATATTTCCAAAAAATATATATTTCGGGCGATGGAGACATTGTAATAGAGTAAGAATTTAAAAAATAATGTCTGTTTATCTGTTACACGTTAATCTCCAGAAATACTGGACGGATTCGAATGAAACTTTTTTGTTATATAGCTATTAAGCCTGGGCAACATATAGAGTATACATAATTGATTTTGGAAAATGGAACACCTGATGCAGAACCTATTCCTATAATTTAACTGGACCATAAGTCAAGTTAAATTATAGGAAATATAAAAATGCCGCTTAAGAAAAACTTGTTCAGCCTGTCGACCATTTTTCGGACACATAAAGTTCATGCGAACGAAGTCGTGGGTTTCGGCTAGTAGTAAATAATGTTTAAGCTTATGCTTGAATAACGTGCTCAAATCTGGTAACTGTAAGTACGCATTTTCCCCGACTTACGAGCGTTTTTACCCCTAATATCTTTTGAAGTGATAAACGTCGAACATAGCTAAAGACCATCTCAACAGACAAAACCAGCATTGAAAAAGGATAGGTCAATTTGTTTAGGCCACAGACAGATACACAGACACACAGACACGACAAACTAATAACTCCTGTTTGCGTCGGGGGTTAATAAAGTAGCGCTGTTGAAACTCCACCTTAAGCCCCTACAGCACGCATGCGCACGCTGCACAGTTCCAGCATCCTTTCAGTTCAGTCCGTCAGTCCGTACCAGAGCTCGCAGCAGGCAGCACTGCCTTCGCGATCCCAGTGACCTCCTCAACGATCTTATCAAGGTAAGAACACTTTTCTTACACAAAATAACTGTCCGAAACTAAAAATCGGCTTTAACATTAAAACACCATCGCTTTTGATGAAATGTCTATAAGACCACCTGAGAAAATTGTTCTTTCAAACAAAAACAGTTTTCCAAATTGGTCCTGTCGAGTAGCATACATTTAAAAACATATACATTCGAATCGACTACATTCCTCCTTCATTTTAAATCTGTTAAAAACAGTAGTCAGAAATGTGTAAGTCTCAAGTTACCCTGAATTTGATTGCTTGGAATTACCATTATTTTTTGCTCAATGAAATGAATGGATAGATGGAAGAAATTGGGAGATACCTTTGCCCACCAGTGGGACGAAAAAATTTTGGTCGATGTAGATACATTTATGATGTTTATTGTTCTTACAAACAGTGTTTTGTTATTACTTTGTTGTTCTTAAATTTACACAAATACACTACTATCACGTCTGTATTCCTAATGGGACAGACAGAGCCCAGGGCCGCGAAACCCAAGGGCCATTTTAAATCACTTTCTTAAAGGCTTTTAATGACGATATTCAATTAATGACTTGTAAGATCAGAGAGGGCTTGGGGTAAAATACCCGAATATTTAATATGGGGATGAGATGCAAATTCCACGTTAAGTATTTAAATTCTATTTCTTAATTATTAAAGTACCAACTTCATATTTATTCTCATCTACTTAGCTGATTACAGTATATTTATTAATATTTTGTACGTATTCGGTTCTGTAGTAATCACTCATGTATTTCAAATAATGAATTATTAATTATTAGCCACCCATTGTGGGTTTGTATAAATGTTTAAAAGTGATCATTTGTATCATAGGCCACTCTGCGAAAATTGATCTCCTGATCACAAAAGAAATGATTCCCTTTCAAGACTAACGAAGTGGAATCCTTTGTTCTACTTTACGAGCTGGAAAGTTAACGACTGTAAAATGTATACGCCGTAAGAACAAAATATAATTTATATACTTTTACAAAATTATCTAGGTACGTATAAAATACGTAAATCGATGAGTATAGATAAACAAGAATTGATAATTTTGTTTTCTATTTACGGTAGCGATTCGTAAGTAAATGCTGTGTATGCTGTTGGTGTTGACATATAGATTGTAATTAAAATTTGTATATATTCAGTAGTGTTATTTTATAATATATTTAATCACTGTAAGCGTATCTTTAAAATAAAATAAAAAATAAATAAAATAAGTGAGTCATAGGATCGTAGCAAGCGGAGGCCTATAGACTCTATCTACCTCTGAGGGAAACAGTGTGATAGTGATAGTATGTTAGAGCACCTACTGAAAATTATTATGATAGGTCAAGAGAATATTTATTAATGCAGTCATCATCATCTTTTTAGCCGCAAAATGTCCACTTCTGGACATAGGCCGCTTACAAGAATTTTTAAAATGACCGATCTAGAGCGGCTTGCATCCCGCGCTTTTCATCGACTTTGGTCAGGTTGTCTTACCAACTTGTAGGTGGGTGTCCCACGCTTCGCTTGCCAGTACGTGGTTGCCATTAGAGAACCTTTTTGCCCCATCGGCCATCGGTTCGTCACGCTATGTGTCCCGCCCACTGCCACTTCAACGAGCTAATCTTCAGGGCTTTGTCAGTGTCAATGTAGTGCTAAAATTGATGATTTGAAATGAATTTGAGTAGCTTGATCTGATTTTGACCGGACCAACATTATTTCATTTCATTAAATTCCGTTTTATGTAGAGCAGTGGATGTCGCGTGAAGAGGGTAGGTAAATCCTTGACTGTTTGTCAAAGGGCTATAGGGAACAGTGAAATCAAATATAAATCGTGAAAGCGAATATTACTTCCCATGGGACGGAATTGGGTCCGATTGAAATCTGTTTTCTTTGCGTGATTTATCACATCTTATTTTTATCCGACTACGCCAGAAGGAGGGTTACGTTTTTCGAACGTGGTTTAACGTATCTCTAGTAAATAAGGTCTAACAAAATATACTGAGAACTATTTTGTGGGTGAATTCAGTTCATGACACTGAACAACTTTCCCCAAGGAACACGTATCGAAATATGAAAGATTCTTGGCCTCCCATACAAGTTGACGGTTCAGCTGATCAGAGTTTGTATGGAAAGCCAAAAAATAACTATCATATTTCGACACATCTTTTTTTAAGAAAGTTGTTCACTATCACGGGCTGAATTCGCCCTTAAAATAGTTTTGGTGTATTTTGTTAGACCTTATATAGTTCCATCACTCATCACTTATAAGATATTTTGTATCAACAAAACAATATTATCGTCATTTCAACATTTTGGTCGTTTATTTTATCACCGTTATAACCTAAAATATAGACAACTTATTCTCTTACACCTAAGTTTAAGGGTCCCCCGACCCTAGACCAAAATACAACTTTCCATACAAACGTAGTCTACGTTTTATTTCAAAACGACATGTCCGATTTGGGCAAAATTTTGTAATTCCAAAGATATTGCAATTATCTAGGTTTATAACTAGTTTCCGACACTAAAAATATGAACTTGAAATAGAATATAGTGTTTTATATCATTTTTGACCATTAGTATGGAAAACTTCTAAATCGTTATATTTTCTTTCCAGTTCATAATTTTACATAGGAAACCAGTTATAAACCTAGATAATTGCAATTTCTTTACAATTACCAAATTTTACCGGAATCTGACATGTGGTTTCAAAATTAAACGTAGACTACGTTTGTATGGAGAAGTCTAGGGTCGGGGGACTCTTAACCACCTGCGACCGGCTGCACCTAGTTCTAGACGAAGATATGTAGGATACACCTAAGTGTAGCCATCTGAGACCGGCTGCACCTAGTTCTAGCCGGCTAAACCTAGCCGTAGCCGCATTTCGGGTTTTAGCCGTAACATATAAAAAAACATCTACAAAAAAAACTTGAGAGGTGTCAAGGGACACCCGGATGGAACGAAGTTCCTTTCGATTAATTAGGAGAGAGTGAGACAGACAGAGAAACAAGCGCACGCCGCACGGCTTACAACTATAGCAAAAAGTGTCGTTACAACTTTTGGTCTTAATTTTTTCCGTTCGTAGCGTCTAGCCCCCTTTCTCAACGCGCCATAAGGAACTACGTTCCAAAAACAATATGCATCGAAGGCCGTCAATAATTCCTCATAGATACGTATATGTTACATTACAGAGTTGTTTACAGTCAAAGTTTGTTGTTGCAGCACATCTGGCGGGCGTGGGAACGCCTGCCGCCCCGAGACGAGCTCCCGCACAAACATATTCTCCGCGGTGAACAACTTCTTCGCTGATTCGCCGCTGGTGAATCAGCTCAAAGGCATTATGGTGAGCCAAACAACAACAATAATACTAAATACACACGCGAAACATGCCTTTTTTATTTAATTTCGCCGACTTTTCGTCCAGGTTGCACCAGTCAGGCCAAAACCCTGTAGCGTGTATTTCATAAAGACATATATACAGGGCCGTCTTTAACTAGGCTGGGGCCCTTGTGCACACAAGAATTTGGGGCCCTTATGGAAAGTAAAAAAAGCAAATAACATTTTATACTAAGTATGACCATTTATCATAGGTAATCAAATACAGAATGATATAATATGTCATTAATGATATTAGAATGCTGCTGGTAGGAATATAACGCAGTCATCGATATAATGGCGTAGTATATGCCTTGTAAATACCTTCTTTCTGATTTGTAAAATGTTTTGAGAATAAATGTGTGAGAGAAATTGTCGGTCCTTCGGCCTCCCCTGAGAATGGGGGCTCTGGGCATGGGCCCCGTGGCCCTTATGGTAAAGATGGTACTGAACACATATAAAAGGTCTAACAAAATATGATACTATCATCTTAATGTCCACTGCAGGAGCACGACCCTCTTTGCACTACCAGAGCCATACTTGGCCAGAACAGCCAGAGGACCCGGCCCACATTCTCTTCGCTGGCCTGACGGGTTGGAGAGGTCTCATTGATGTTTACAAGCTTTGTTTAGCTTGTATTTCCTAAGTCGCCTTGTACAACATCCACTGGAAGACTTGAGTGGTCTTATTCTACTCTGCCGGAAACCACACGGCGACACTTTACCCTAGGAACACGTATCGAACAAGTTGACCGATCAACTAATCCGAGTATGTATGGAAACCCAAAAATTATTTTTCATATTTCGACATGTTTCTTGAACTGAATTCACCATATGATATGATGCAAAACCATATTGGTCCAGCTAAACTATAAGAAATAAACAATGACGCCTTAGCAAAAGTTGTTCAGCCTGGTGAGCATTTTCCAGAGACACAAAGTCCACGCGAACAAACTCGCGGGCTTCAGCTAGTAATAGACAATAATGAAGAGAGGTACGTACAGGCACTCAATAACTCAACAACTTCCAGACTCGACAAACAAGCAGTAGCGGGGGCGAGCCGGGCCCCCCCGATGACTCCCGACCTAACAGCAGAGAGCCCCCAGCGCTGGCCCTCAGTCATTCAGAAAGGTGAGTCAGGAGTATGAAGATATAGTGTTTTACTCCGTACACGATAGTCCAGCTATAGTATCGTTGCATTAAAACAACAATAAAATAAGGCTGTATTATTTACGTATACATTGATTTGGAAACGACATGAGGGTTTTACTGGTTTTCCATATTATATAAACATAGAAAATTGAAAGAAAATACGTGTGTCATTATTTTTTTATCATTAACATACATTTTACATTCTTTAAATTATATTAACCTACACACTATACAATGTCCTTTTTAATTAAGTACAAATATTTTAAGAGGTGATTCAGTCCATCATTCCTAACAACTATTCCCAATAAATGTATATCGAAATACGAAAAAAAAAATTCATTTTCCATAGTAATGATATCACGTGACTACTTCAATTCATATGAGAACCTAAAAATTTTTTTTTCGTATTTCGATATACATTCATTGGGCAAATTTGTTCAAAATGATGGACTGAACCACCCCTTAAAATATTTGTACTTAATTAAAAAGGACATTGTATATACATTTTCTTTCAAGTTATTTCGATTCAAATTCTAAAGCTAAAGTCGGAAAAATCGTTTTTAAAATGTTGCTTTAGCTACTGTATTCGTTGATACTCGTATTGTGCTGATTTTGGAGTTAACTTCTGGTTAAAATCAATGGTTCCGTGTTATATCTTGCACCTACCACCATTATCGATTATGCTCGGTGTAAATATGTGATTACTGTGATTGTTGAATCTGTACATATCTCAAGACCTCAATATGAAAAAATATTTCACGAGTCACAAGACAAGCTGAACTTTAAAAATGTAACGTTCTTCTAAATAAAAAGTCTTTAATTTTAGAGAACGTTAAATTCACAAAAATCTGAAATTTAAAAAACTGCCTGAAGTCGGAATGAAGTCATGCTTTAGCGGTAGACAATTAGTAGTAATTCCCAAACAAAGCGATAAAAATTATAATAATAAATCATTATATAAATTTGGGAGATTTAATGCTATAACCATGTTATGGGTAGGCAAGGGTCGACGATGGGTTTCGTTTTTACCATTTCGGACCGGAACCCTAATAAATTATAGAGCCTCGACTTGACCCTGACGATACATATCTACACCCTGATGGTCGATCGATCGGGCCGCCCTGACAAACCAACAGGTGCCAACTCCATAGAGGCCAGGGCTATTGTTTAGACTGATCCAGCTTTTCGATTTTGCGGTCTGCGGTATCTTTGGGTAACCAATGACATATGCATATTATATGGTAAATAGTTGGAGAAGGATGGTAAAAGGCGATCGAGGGTATGGGCATAAAGGCGTTGCAAATTGCTATTCGCCTTTTATGGTCACGGAAAATCAATCAACATCTTCAATTTGAAGTTGAATTTTAAGATGATTCCATCTTCTCGCCCACCATCACGCTAAAAGCGGCTTTTGAGTCTTGCAGCCTTGCGGTCGAAAATCATTTATTTATCTTTGGATATTTGTATCCTTGATAATTGACAAATTTTCTTTTCCTTTCGATGCCGTTTTATACGCGCAAGTACAAACAAGTATGCATGTATGTATGTATACATACATGCATACATCTTTTTCTTCTCTACATACATACGTATGTAGAGAAGAAAAAGCGGGAAAGAGCTCCCCGGACTCTTTAAACTATAAAATATAGTGGTTCATAAAATAGTAAAAATGGTTATCTAGGGTTTGGTCAAGACAAAATTTTAAATCATATCACCGTTTCCTTTTTAATTATTTATTTCAAATGGGGGTGTCACTGGACCCCGGAAAATTCAGGTGGAGATCCCTTAAGATAAAAATAAAAACCGGCGAAGTGCGAATTTGATTCGTGCAGTAAGGGTTTCCGTACCATTCAAAATAATCTGTGTATGTTTCCAAGAACAGCAGTAGAAAATTGGTAAAGTATATCTGGGCCCAGCAATGTACAGCGCTGATTGATCTGCACAAGAGGGAACAGAACTTCGTCATAGAAGATCCAGGTAAGTTATATCGCAATTCTTTGTCAAAGTAATAACCTTCTGGAAAAATTCAGCAAAGTCTCGTTCGGTTTATGAAGAGACTCAAAATTCATAATTACAGTCCATTAACTATCGTTTATCGCACAGTTGTTATAGCGGCAACAGAAATACATAATTTGTGAAAACTTCAACTGTCTAGCTATCGCGGTTCTTAAGATACAGCCTGGTGACAGACGGACAGACGGACAGACGCGGACAGACAGCGAAGTCTTAGTAATATGGACCCGTTTTTAATCTTTGAGTACGGAACCCTAAAAACTACAAGTTTATTGTGTTTCGACCACATACACACTAGGTAGGTATTCACTAAAGAAGTTTGCAAATTATATTCAAACACGGCGCTGTCGATAGAACGAAGGTACGACCCAAAGGGCGTCGTTTATATCGGAGACAAGGGTCCTACAAGGGTGCTAGACGTCAAGATGACCTTAACAAGCTCTTCGTTCGTCTATAAATATAAATTCTGATATTTCGAACTTTGAGCAGGCTGAGTTCGATTTTAGCTTTTGAAGTTACTAATGCTAATTTACTTTTTCGTTAATTACATTTCTGTCAAAGATTTTATTGAGTGTCTTCCTACTTTCTCACTAGTCCCTAATATCATGTCATTTGAGACAAAATTGCTTGTTAAGGCGGCCCTTCCCGGTCCGTCTATCGTCAACGCGAGCATGATTGGAAATGCTTGTTGTTTCATCCAGCGCAATGATAGAAAAAAAAGCAAAGTGAGAAGAGAGATATAGCACCTGAGCGCTCAGTTTGCATTATATTGTACGAATTTAGTATTATTATTTACTATTAACTTTTCATAGGGTGCGGAAATTTCATAAAACTTGTTCCAGGTGATACGTGTTTTTAGTAAGTCTTACGAGTGTGTGAAATAAATGTTTTTCATTTAGAATCTTCATTACATGTGCAAGGTTTCTATGCAAATATTTTCTTTACTTTTACAATTCATGAGTAGAATATGATCGGCCGAAGTTCAGGTAAAATTTGTACAAAAAAACAGATTTTTGGTTTTTATACTGAATTTGTTTTTCCAAATTTTAATTTTTAATTTTGATAGAAACCTAGATATAGCGCACAAGATTCCGGTTAGTTCAAAACTTTCCAAGAAAGATCTGTTACAACGCCATAATCACGTACGAGCGTTTGTATGAAAAGTGAGGCGGGTTGGGCGCTCTTAAGGCAAAATAAAGAAGCCCATAATTAGATGAGAGTTCTTTGAGGTTACGGCCACCTTCCGGCTGCACCTCAGATTATCTTTTTAATAAAGCTCTGAATAAAGCTTTTATTTAAAAAAGCTTTATAAAGAAATAAATAAAGCTTTAATATATATTTCTATAGGTAATACTTAGAATTTAGAAAGAAAGAAAGTAAAGCTTTATTCGGCAATCTAAATCACTGCAACTTACATATTCCTACAATAAAATCAACAACTTCGAATTGCCGAAAGGGCAACCAGCTCAGCATTATATGGCATTGCCACCTGTTTCACATGCGTGAAAGTACCACAGTTGTGCGACAAACCGTTGCCCGGCAGACCTATGACCGACATAACATTTGATCAGTACTACTATTGCTCGACATCAGTTTTGTTCGACCAACGTTTGACCGACATAACATTTGATCAGTACTACTATTGCTCGGCATCAGTTTTGTTCGACCAACGTTTGACCGACATAACATTTGATCGGTACTACTATTGCTCGGCATCAGTTTTGTTTGACCAACGTTTGACCGACATAACATTTGATCGGTACTACTATTGCTCGGCATCAGTTTTGTTCGACCAACGTTTGACCGACATAACATTTGATCGGTATACTACTATTGCTCGGCATCAGTTTTGTTTGACCAACGTTTGACCGACATAACATATGCGTGTACAAATTTAAAATCAATTGCACATCGGATAGTAGGTTACTAGGTATTTGATCATAAGCGAAGGCAGTTATTTACTCTCAAAGCACACCGCCCGACATACATACGTTACGTAGATAGGTACGTGCACGCGTTGCATTGTCAAAATTGAGCGCTACATAAAACGATATAGTCCAATTTGGATTAACATAAAATTTACTACGTAATTACGATATAGTCTAAGTTGGTCTAACATTGTTAAGCTAGAAGATGTGTGATTCCGTTTTGGTATTTCAATTACCCAGAAATTCTCGCCTTCAATGTCAAACATATTCAATGTTATTCATTGAGCTATTTTGTATACCCTTTGTGAGCGCCCTGAAATATTTCTTATTGTTCGCCCTGATTAGATGGTTGGGGCAGTAATACATTACAGAAGGATTGAAAAATATAAATATAGAAAGGGTTTATTGATTTTTCGTTAGATAGGTTTACCAACTTAAAATTACTAAATAATGCCATAAATGAGTGGGTGGGAACGTACCTACCCACACTTTGCTAGTGGTAACGAATGGAATATTCTACATTTAAGGGACACAGGCATAATAAATTGTGTTTATTATGCATAATAAATTATGTTTTTTGGCAAAATGTTTTTTTATTTTTGACTTCTATTCTAATTTCACTATAGTCATCTTGTACAGTACAGCCCGTGGTTTGATATATTACGGATATGTCCCTTCCTCTTTGTATAAAATGAGAAACCAAACTTATCCATTCTTGATGATCACCGCTATGTACCGTATTGGCGTATATGTGATGATTAGTGGATGTCAGGCAGGTTGCTGGAAGGAACTGGATGATCCATTTTGTTTTATTCCTTGCCTGCGATGGCAATGGATAGAATAAGAAGGCGCAGACAGATAGGCTTATGCCCATCAGTGGGTCAAGCCCTGAAAGTTGACGATGGTGATGATAATAAGAATATATAAAACTTATCTGTATTTGAATGGTAAGAAAAGATTCACATTCGTATAGGCTCCAGCAATGATGATGATGGTGATGATGACATAACACAACAGAACCTACTTTGCCAGTGGAAGTGGGCTTTTACTTTGATTTGACCATTTTGCTTAATATTAATCGTAATTAGCTTTGTTGTTGGCTGTAAGGCTGCAGAAAGGAAAGAGGGACGATAGGCTGCGTTGAGTGATAGATGACAGTAATTTGACGAAAAATGGAAGGGGAGGGGAGCGGGGAGGATTGAAGGGAGGAATATTTACGCTCGCGTTGTGTGACCTACTTAGGTATAGAACGCGATGTGGCTTAAGCACAGACATACAAAAGAAAGCAGACCAAACATTACATACTTAGAACTTAGGTACATACTAAACTCTTGGCAATTTTTCACTCGTAGCTTACACGACGACATTGGAATTTAACAAAAAATAGCACTTTAAAACCGACTCAAATGGATCTTTAAACCGAAAAATGGTAAATATTTTATCTTATACCTTTAAACGAGCTATTCTTGTATATTTATATGAATTTATTTCTGTGATATCGGAAACGGCTCTAACGATTTCGCTGAGGTTTTCGGGGGTAAACAATCGATCTAGATTAGTCTTATGTTTGGGAAAACGCGTGTTTTCGAGTTTTCATGCGTTTTTCTTTTCACGCAGAATGTGGTCGCTAATTTCGTCCTGCCGGCCACTGTCCGACTGGTCCAGCGGGTTAAGACGCGAACGGCAAGAAACGGGTGTTATGAGTTCGAATCCCGCTCGGTGACTTACATTTGTTTTTTTATATGTTCAAGTTTATATATTATTTTATAATTTTTACTGTTTTTAGAAAGTTTAAAAAAATGTAGTTAACCGAGAAAAGCTCGGTCGCTCAGGTACTTGATTTTTAACAGCACTACCACGCTCTTGCTTGCGTTGGCTCAGCGAACCGAAGTGAGTCTATACATACCACGCTCAGATTATAATAATTATAATCGAGAAAATATGGTGTTCACAAACTCACAATATATTTTTTGAAAAACCTATTCAACGTATTCCGTAAGGAAGTTACGCGAAAAAAAATGTCTTTTCAAGTTTTTTTGCCATTTTGTCTGCATCACTAATATACATACCCGGCCATACCCATACTTTCTAGTAAGTACTAATAGTCTCTGAGTAAAACCGCAAAATAACAGACAGATAGACATGGCGAAACTATAAGGGTTCCTTGTGTATAACGGAACCCTAAAAATAAAATAAAATTAACTGTAACATTCAATTTTAGTAACAGGCGTGATATTATGTATGTATGTATGTATGAGCGTGTGTTCCGCAAGTCATATTATTCATTCCGCCATAATTCATCTGCCGCTCGACAGGCTTTCAATGGAGCTTAGTGCATATTATGGAAATTCAACCGATGATGTAAATAACAATAAGTTGGTCATTTTTAATAGGTAACGTAAAAGCTCCTATTAACGACCCCCTAAAATTTGTATTCTATTAACGATCTAATTTTTAAATCTTTTATATCAGACATAATATAGGTTTTAGAAAACTCGTACCTTAAAAATTAGTTAGGTACCTTTGTTGGACATCAAATAGAGTAAAGTTCTCGTGTCGTAATAGCCAGTGAAAGAAATAATTAGATAGTGACGCGTCTCCAGCCACATAAGTATACTTCAATATTACTTAAGTAAAGTAACATACTTAAAAATGATTTGTCTTCTTGCTATCACATTACAACTGTTAAAAATATGTTAGTTTTTTAAACTAACTATAAATATTATTCTTTTTAATGGTTTTTATGTTATAAAATCATGTTTTAATTTAAGGCGGTAATAGAATCCATACCCAGACCACCAGGTCGGACGGACCCAGGACGTTGTTAGAAATTTAAGAACATTTCATATTTTTAAATAATATCTATTATTAAACTACTTAATTTTTTTTTTTTTCTTGTTTAATTCATAAAAGTATATTACTTCGTTACGTCAATTAACGACAAAGCATATTCTTAAGGTTTTTGGGTAAAACAAGATGCAACGTTAACCATTATCCCTATTATTTTATGAAATTATACTTTAAATAACCTTTATTATTTGAGTAAATCACTAATTGATATTAAAAGAAAATGGATAGCAATGAGATCAAATTAAACAGTTTTCCATAAAGTAGATGTTTCAGCTGTTTGTTATTAATTTTATTGGTCGCTAATAGAATATTGTTATCTTCATACTTAATTCTATTACCGACTCATAGCAGCTGTGACAAAAAGTTGTATATTTTTTTTAACAAATTGACTTATTTTTAGGAGAATTTGACAAATTATTGATATAATCATATTTTCTATCCAGTTTCATTCATGGCTGCCATTTTTCATATATTTTCAAGTCAAATAAAATCGGCGGGACGGAAAGGGAGCCATTAGATGCATACCTGGTTTTCTTGTATATATTTATAACTAGCTGCCCATCCCGGCTGCAGCCGGGGATGTTTTATACACATAAACCTGCCTCATAAATCACGCTACCTATAAAAAAAAATTGTGTGTATTATAAAGATATTATATGAAAATCTTTTGAAAATTTTATGACAGATAAAAATATCTGTTACTGATTTATATTATCTAATTATTAAGTAGGTAATTAAGAAGCATACATTTAATTGTTTGAAGACTGATTATATTTTTTAATTAATTAAAATAACAAAAAGTAAGTGCTTTAAGTGTTGCAATAAATAATTATAATTAAAATATAATAATGTGTATCTCAAAACTATTGTTATGACGTAATAAATACTTCAAAAACTATTTTTTATTTTATTTTATCGTATAAAAAAGTGAGTAATTTCTTGCGGTCGGTAAAAGAAGCCAAAAAAACGGTAATAGAATCTTGCCGCATTCTTTGGGTCGGTAATAGAATAAACTACTCTTTTGGATTAAATAATTATTTAACAACTATTGTGTTATTTAATATTTAATTTAAGTACTGAATTTCAAAGAATACTTCGTTGAGACTAATTATAAATTATAATATTTTTCCTAACATGACAGCTTATATCTATTTTTTTTAAGTGAATCGTAAGACAGCTAAAACTGGCGGTAATAGAAGCATTTACGTTATTCACTTTTAACCACGAACGCAAAAAGAGATGTTATAAGTTTGACCTAAGTGGAGTAGGGCTGCTACGGAGTGATATCCCAGAAATGGTAAGCGCAGTGTGGGTCGTCCATGGCTCGGTGGGTCGACGATATCAGGCAAGTCGCTGGTAGGCGTGCATACTTATCCGTGGATCGGTGGTATCGAACAGGAGTTAGCGTATCCTCCCATGGATGTCGTAGAATTAACTGCCTCCGTGGTGTAGTGGTTAGAGCGTTCGGCTCATACCCGGAGGTCGCGGGTTCGATTCCCGGCGGGGTCAACAACTTTGTGTTGTTGTCCTAGTTTGGTTAGGACATTGTAGGCTGATCACCTGATTGTCTGATAAGTAAGGTGATCCGTGCTTCGGAAGGCACATTAAGCCGTCGGTCCCGGTCACTGTCTTTGACATTGGTCGTTACCTAAAACCATGTCAGAGGCCTTTAAGGCGGTTTAAAAACTCTGACACTAGTGTTAGTCACTAACATACACGATAAGAAGAAGAAGATAGTAGAATAAGATAGAAAGAAGAAGTAGATAGGTCGTAGAAGACGACTTAGGAAATACGCTAAACAAAGCTTATTAACATTGAGACCTCTCCAACCCGTTTCGCCATCGTTGAGAGTGTAGGCCAAGTCCTCTGGCTGCTCTGGCCAAGTATGGCTTTGGTAGTACAGAGAGGGTCGTGCTCCTGCAGTGGAGACAGAAAGACCTGATGATGATGATGGTACTCATATTATTATCATTATTGACATTATTTAAAATTTTATATTTTGTTATGTACCTACTTAGAAAGAAGCTCTTTATTTTGAAACTAGCACAGCAAACTGTTTTCCTCGCTACTTTGAATGTCAAAGCCGCTATCGATTGCTCTCGTCGAGCTGGGAGCCCGCTGTACATTTATTGCAATCCCCCGGCTCTCGACTATTTTACTTATGTAGCTTATTGAAATCCTCGAGGTCGCTCGGGACAAATAGTCTACAAGGCAGCTTCCCAATAGTTTTCGATGAAATGATTCAAATACCTAACGGACTAGACGTTGCGTACTACAAAAAGTCTGCCAATAGTTTTGGACGATCTCCGTGCTTGGTTACAACTCTCGTCTCTCATCCGGACGTCTTGGATTGGACTCTATTCCCAGCCCAGCTGAGTATTGTATGTTCGATGATAACTCCTTCTCTTTTGACAGAAGATAAAGCGTAATTGTAAATGAATCGCGAGTTATTTGAGCAAATTACTCGAAGTTATATAAATGATGTATAAAACGACGACCTACATATGTCACTTTAAATTTATTTGAATATTAACACAATAATTTGGCGTAATTTTGTAAGTATGGGTTTATTGTATAGTTTAGTTTTATTTATCTGTTCTAATTTTTATTTCTTTTTTCTTAATAAAATATTGACGCTGACTAAAACCACAAGCAAAATAAAATACACTATAAGGTTCAAAATTGCCTGCTCCTGATGAACCTACTTCAGGCAGTTCAAATCCTTTACGACTAATTCTCCTAATAGTCCTAAACCCGGGTTGTAGGTGTATCAAAGGCAGTGAAACTCATCAATAACTCGTGCGTGCTTAGAATGTACCTATTAGTTCTGTTTCTAAGTTTGTTCATGCTAGTACGGGAGGAAGGGAAATACGTATAATTAAGTAGGTGCTTTTTTCAGGGCAGATCTTAAAAGCCGATCAAAGGAATGGGCGAAAATCTTTATTTATTTTATCAAACTTTATTGTTCCAAAGTACCTACAAATAAACTTTTAACAAATGGTGGACTTAATGCTAAAGCATTTTCTGACCATAGAGATAAACCGAGAAAATTATGCTTTATCATGTCGTCCAACACATCACTGGGTCACAGACTGCTTGCTGTTATGTTATAGTATACCGGTAGTATGGACCGAGGGCGGTAAAAGAAATATATTTTTCTGTTCAGAAAATGCTGCTGCGGCCTGGGTAAACCTAAAGATGTTTAGCGTAAGATTTAGCTATTGGCTATATCTCTACCTGAAATAAATATGCACACTGAATAGTACAAGTATAGTGAAGCCTGGAATCTAAATTCTACAATTCAATCCCACCCTCATACAAGATTCAGGCCAAGCTCAGTACAGTACAGTTCGAATAATACGGCCTTTGTTTGACCGCCTCCGTACGACAGAATTGTTAAATTAAATTCTTTAAACCCGTTCACGCTGAAGTGGTATGCGAATAACCACGGCTATTTTACAAGCTTTTATTTAACTTGCAATGTATCTTGTATGTATGTATGTATGTATGAATGTTTGTTTAGGTCAAATCTTGCAACCCAATTTTCAAGCAGATTTAGGAATACGTGTCTTGCCGTGAAAATACGGTGCATGAAAAGGATTGAGGAATTTTACTATCGACAAATTTTTGAGACAGACAATATTTTATTCCTAAAAAAAAACCTTCGCGATGACAACCTGACCACAAACTTCTATTTTTTAATATCTAAAAAGGTTGAGTCTCCTACACAGTTATCTTCAACCGATTTAACTGAAATTCTTGTAGGTAAAGGTCGGATGACTATTATGGAGTCAATTATCTGTTCGGATCTTAGAGCGTTCGGATAATGGAGCCGGGAGATATTAGACGGAACACAGTTATAAAACAACATAACCTCATTGAGTAGGTCTTGTTTTAATTTGTCTTGACGAGCACTTTATGGTAGACGATGCCTATGGTCTGATCACGGAGACGGAAGGTGGTTGATGGAACTCAGTTATATATGACGCAACTCCATCGAGTTTGGTCTTATTTCATTTGCCTTAATAAGTACTTAGGCCTCACAATAAAAGCTTGTACAAAAATTTTACTCGGTCTTTAGTATTTTGACGCGAACTCCCGGACTGTGAACACACTCTTCCATGCTGACCCGGGAGATCGTAAAAGCCGATTGAGGGAGTGGACGAGGTCTGAATCATGTTTGTATTCATATTCATTTGTTCATATATTTTTTTTATTAAGTACACATGTACATTTCGTTACTTTGTCATAAAGGGTCTTATTATTTTACAATTTACTTTTATAAGGCATTGTGAATTCTAAATATTATACAATTCTTTATTTCTTTATTTTCGCTTACATGCACTCATACATTACATGGTTAGTAGTTTAGCGGGGTCGTAGTGACGAAGGACTCTTCATACAAACAACGAGCCACTATTAATATTGTATATTTAGTAACAATGTTATATACATAAAACAGAAGTTATATTTTCCAGCACAATGCGCGAGATGTTATTTATAATAATTATTTATGTAGTTGTGATTCGCAAGCTTCGTAGGCAGCCGCAGAGAAGATCAAGAAGTCTGTCGTAGAACGTCACTTTGTTTCTTCTTGTCAACGGGCGAAACTTCTTGTAGGTGGCCAGTGATTTCACAGAGAGCGGCTAGGCGCGCAAGAAGGTAAGTGTTTATGTCTGACTGTTGTGTTTATTTTGTATGTGTAGTGGGATGTGTGATATACTAAATATATATGTAGGTATAGTAATATAGTAATTATATATAAATAATTTTATGATTATGTGGACACGCCACATCACTCCCCCCCTGAGGCCGTCCTAGGACGGACGATAGTGGGCCGGAGGCTTAACAATTCTTCCGGACCGTGTCCGGTGATAGTCACTTTCAGTGTCTTTCTCATTCTTTTCTTTTTCAGGTATACTGTGCAAAGGATCTGGGCTATTGTTAACAAAGTAAGCTGGTTTTATTCTGTCGATGGATACTGTTTGCTCTTTGCCTTTTATTAATAATTTGTAAACTTTGTCTTTTCTTTCCAGAATCAGGTATGGTCCTGAATATGCTGGCTGGAGAGGAGGTTTGACGCTGTCGTCTCGAAGGTAAACGTGTGTTGCAGTTTTCAAATCTTTAAAAATGAAGATATTTTTGTTGCAGTGACGTGATGCTGGTACTGGGCGGATATTTTCTATTATCGAGCGAAGTCGCGCGATGAAGTCGGTCACGTTAGTTGTTGTGACCGTGTTAGGGTTGAAGAATTCTCCAGGTAGCCTTAGTGTTTTTCCGTAAAGAAGTTCAGCGGGTGATGCTTGTAGGTCTTCTTTGATAGCGCTCCTTATGCCGAGCAGCACTAAGGGAAGTGATTCTGTCCAGCTAGCAGTATTGTGGCATGTTATTGCTGCTTTTAACTGCCGGTGCATTCGCTCGACCATGCCATTACAAGCGGGGTGGTATGCAGTGGTTCTTTTGTGATTGAATCCGGTTATATCTGACAGATATTTGAACAAAGCGGATTCAAACTGCCTTCCGCGGTCTGTTACGATCTCTGTTGGGCATCCAAAGCGGGAAATCCATCCTTGAAGCAGTGCTTTTCCAACAGTTTCTGCTGTAATATCGGCTATGGGGTAGGCTTCAGGCCATCTCGTAAATCTGTCCACAGCTGTCAAGCAGTATCGAAAACCATCTGATATGGGAAGGGGTCCAATGAGATCAATATGAATATTTTGAAATCTGGCTTTAGGAAGATTGAATGTACTTACAGGTGAAGAAGTATGCCGGGTGACTTTTGATGATTGACACGCGTGACATGCTTTTGACCATTCTCTGCAATCTTTTCTAATTCCAGGCCATACGAAACGCTGGGCGACCAAATTTGCAGAACTTTTAGCGCCAGGATGACTAAACGAGTGAAGGTTCTCGAAAACTTGTCTTCGGAAGTGTTGAGTAACGAAGGGTCTTTCGTTCCCGGTGCTAATGTCACAATAAATGGGCATGTTAGCTCCGTCCAAATTAACTTTCCTGAGTCGAAGCGCTGTAGATGAGTCTTTGAGAAGGTTCTGCAGTTCGGTGTCTGACGACTGAGATTTCGCTAAAGCTGTCAGGTCTATGGGTTGCGTAATTTCCGTTATTCTGGAGAGAGTATCAGCTACCACGTTATCTTTTCCAGATATATGTTGGATATCCGTAGTGAATTGGGCGATATAATCCAAATGCCTAAATTGCCGTGGTGAGCAGTTTTCTTTCTGGGACTTGAATACGAAACAGATAGGTTTATGATCAGTATAGATCGTGAAGTGTCTGGCTTCTAGCATGTGACGAAAATGTTTGATGGCTTCGTAGATGGCTAGTAATTCTCGATCGTATGGAGAGTACTTCTGTTGAGATGGGCTCAATTTACGAGAGAAGAAAGCTAACGGTTGCCAATCGCCGTCTTTTAGTTGCTGTAAAGCTGCTCCAATAGCCGTATCTGAAGCATCCGTTACTAGAGCTAATTTAACGCCTAAGTCTGGGTGAGCCAAGAGTATTGCCTGGCAAAGACTTGTTTTGCACTCTTCAAATGCCTCCAGGAGCTTTCCAGAGATGGTAACGGGAGATGAGCCTTTGACTGAACCTGCCAACAAGGCGTTTAGAGGGGCTTGTATTTTTGCTGCACCTGGGATGAATCGGCGATAATAGTTGATCATCCCGAGGAATCTCCGTAGTTCTTTCACGTTCTTCGGGATTGGGAACTCCTTAATAGCCCGAGTCTTTGTGTCGAGGGGCTTAATACCTTTTTCAGAAACATTGTAGCCTAAGAACTTGACTTCAGATGCTCCAAATACACATTTTGAAGTATTAATGACCATTCCAAATTCTTGGAGTTTGGTGAATATCTGCCGTAGGTGTTCCATGTGGCTCTCCTCGTCACGTGAGCAGATTAAAAAATCGTCCAAGTAACAGTAACAAAAATCAAGGCCTCTGGTCATCTCATCGACAAATCTTTGGAATGTTTGACCTGCGTTCCTCAATCCAAAAGTCATGTAATTGAATTCGAACATTCCAAAGGGCGTTGTGATGGCTGTTTTAGGGATATCATCAGGGCAGACTGGTATCTGATTGTAGGCTTTCACTAAATCTATTGTGCTGAAGACCTTACAGCCAGAAACATTATGTGTGAAATCCTGCACATGTCGTATAGGGTATCTGTCTGGAATCGTGCGAGCGTTGAGCATCCTGTAGTCACCGCATGGTCGCCACCCGTTGTCTTTCTTTGGAGCTAGGTGCAGCGGCGAAGCCCAGGGGCTCTCTGATGGACGAGCAGTTCCATTCTTCAACATTGCTTCAAATTCAGCTTTCGCTATTTTTAGTTTGTCCGGTGCCAATCTTCTCGGTGTACACGAAATTGGTGGTCCTGGCGTTGTCCGGATGTGATGGACTGTTTGATGCCGTGGTATCCGCTGTGTGCCCGAGGGACGAGTTATTTCCGGGAAATCACTAAGTAGCTTGTGATACTTTGAGTCGCCGTATATGGTTTTCACCGACGAAATGCTAATAGTTGAAGTTATTAGGGATGCTGCCGTTGACAATGTGGTTTTATTGTCAATTAGACGACGATTACGACAGTCCACCATTAAATTGTAGAAGGAAAGGAAGTCGACTCCTATGATCGGTTTAGTGACGTCTGCCACTATAAATCGCCACGGAAAATCGCGTCGAAGACCAAGGTTTAAGTCCAGGTGGATGATGCCATAAGTCTGGATAGGCGTTCCGTTTGCAGCAAAAAGTCCATACGAGGTTGGTTCTCGCCATTGATTAACTGCTGTACGAGGGTAGACACAGAGGTCGCTGCCTGTATCAACTAAGAACTGCATTTTGGTCCGTCTGTCCATTACAAACAAGCGACTGTACGACGTGGGGCAGTCATCTGTCGCCATTAACGACCGCCTTTGCAGTTTTCCGATTTCTCATAGTCACACGGCTGCTGACATGACTTAGCGTTTTCACGGTATTTATAATGGTAGAAACAAATTGGGTACCTTCTATAATTTGACTGCGATCGTAGTCCACGTTGGTTGTTATCAGTCCTGGAAATCGACCTAGACCTGGAAGATGACCTTCTGTCGTTACCGCCTCTAGAGGTAAGTATCTCTATTTTCCGCGTGAGGTCCTCAATTTGCTTGGCCATTTTGGCTATCATGGGATCGACCGATGTACTAGCTGCTGCTACCTGAGGCTTCGGTGGTACCAGTTCGTGAACTTTGTCTGCCAAGTCAGCGATAGATGGGAGGGGTGAGTCAGGTTGACATGCGATAACGGTTTGCAAATTTGCTGGAAGGCGGCTGGTCCAAATGGTTCGCAGGAAATCTTCTGGTACTTTGGGACCTGCTAAGCCTTGAAGATGTCGCAAAAATGTGGAAGGGCGACGGTCTCCCAACTCTTCGTGCATGAGGAGCTGTTTGACCTCCTTTTCTCTGGATGCCGACAATCTTTTTATCAACTCTGATTTCAATTTTTCATACTTCCCTTTTGCAGGTGGCGATATTATTATGTCCTTGACTTCGGCTGCATATCGCTGATCTAGTTGGGCGATGACGTAATAGTACTTGGTCTCGTCGTTCTTTATCCCTGAGAGTATGAAGTTACCTTCTATTTGAGCGAACCAAACGCTGGGCTCTTCCGCCCAAAACGGTGGTAATCGCACGCCTACTCTAAAGATATCGGATGGTGTAAACGATCCTTTTCCTACGTCGATCTCATCGCCGGACGCATCGCTGCCATTTGCGGTTTCCATAGTTTTTCAATAAAATAAATCTGCCTTACTTGCTTATAAACTGGAATCCAGTATATGCCGGGGGTGTATTCACTCTTGAGGGGTCACCAGTTTAGCGGGGTCGTAGTGACGAAGGACTCTTCATACAAACAACGAGCCACTATTAATATTGTATATTTAGTAACAATGTTATATACATAAAACAGAAGTTATATTTTCCAGCACAATGCGCGAGATGTTATTTATAATAATTATTTATGTAGTTGTGATTCGCAAGCTTCGTAGGCAGCCGCAGAGAAGATCAAGAAGTCTGTCGTAGAACGTCACTTTGTTTCTTCTTGTCAACGGGCGAAACTTCTTGTAGGTGGCCAGTGATTTCACAGAGAGCGGCTAGGCGCGCAAGAAGGTAAGTGTTTATGTCTGACTGTTGTGTTTATTTTGTATGTGTAGTGGGATGTGTGAAGTGTGATATACTAAATATATATGTAGGTATAGTAATATAGTAATTATATATAAATAATTTTATGATTATGTGGACACGCCACAGTAGGTTAGTAAGTACATGAACCCTGACAGGGTGTTGTGAACTAAAAGTATGTCAATTTACTATATCAATTAAGCCTAATCATAAGTAAAGTACCTATATTTAAAATCTAGTAAGCACAAAGGCAGGCATCCGTTTTTCCGTTTTTCTAGGTAACTTTGAAACAAATATTACCTACCTTAAGTTGCTTTAAGTTGGGAGCGGCAAGAAGTTGTTCCAATTTAAAGTCAAGGAAGGTGGATAAGGAGGCTGTTTCGTTAATATTTAAAGCAACTTGCCCGTGGGAGCGAATCCATAAATTTTCTGGCTTGGCAGAGGGATTTAAAGTAAATTGGCCTGGAAGAAAAAGTAGGAGGTTATCAATTCGTAGCGATCTTTTTGATGTATGCTTGGACTGATTTAGAAAACCTTTTTTTGTTTGAAATGAAAAAATACTTGCGAGGTGGTCCCATAGATATTTAATTATTTTCGGTTTTTAGTTTTGAAAAAAATATTACTGACAGCTTTATTTACAAATATGGTTTATAATTTATTCACTAACGCTCGACTTCGCAGGTTTACACGTGTGTCATCCCCACCGAGTGACCGAATGAATTTAGCAGCTGATTTCGGCACAGTGATATCAATTTCTAACCAGTGTAACCGATTATTACGATTAGTCGAGCGATCTTTATCCCTAATGTGGTAGACAGAGCATTTCAGGTCTTGCGGCTCTATATAAGCTATTAAGAGCCCAGTGGTGTCATTTTTCAAACGCGGAGTCACTAAATGAATGGCTTTTTTTGGATAGAAATACCATTCGTTTGGGTGAATCCGCGTTTCAAAGCTGACACTTTGGGGCTGCAAGAACCCAAGACTTTAAGCGTGATGGCGGCCGAAAAGGTGGATGGATGGATAAAGGAATCAAAAGAGAGATGGGTTACTAACCGCATCGCCTAACTGACCGCAATAAGAGTTTCTAGATTGGCCAAAAATGCTTCTGTCCGGCTGTCCGTCAGTTTGTTTGTCGTGCTGTTCTCGCCCACAGGTCTCATGTTTCAACCGATTATCGTGAAATTTTGGGAGACGTTTCAAAAAAATAACTAGAATTTTTTTATTTAAATGTTATAGACTTTTTTTGGTGGTATTTTTTTAAAATGGCAGACATATGTGGGTTCGTAACTTTTTTCAAAAATGTCACGGAACTTGTTTGTTACCTTATTAAGACGCAACTTTTCGTCTGGACAACTTTTTATTGTAACTTCAACAGATCGGGGTGACTCGCGTGGTCTACAGCTCACAGAGCCACGTCTAGTTATAAGATTCGCATTTACATGCTCCGATTCACTCAATCGGCTTTTTCATCCATTCCCCTGGAGTGTTTATCATTGGCTGTTTGTCCAGTGTGCTCTCCGACCGTTCGACGACGTCATCCAGGCAGCCGCAGCGTCAAGTGACATTCCTAAAGCCGGCGGCTGACACCACGCTGGACAGAAAGGCGTCTATTGTGGACGAGACCACGGGCATCACCAGGACGCAGATGAAAGGTAAGAACAGGGTCAAAGATGAAACAGACCGAGCTTTGTGGGTCGTTAATCACATGATGTTTTTTTAAGCCACTTATTTTGGATATGTTTTGATTAGAAATAGTGCTTTTAACGCAAAAAATATCATCTACTCGGATATCTCATTGCACTTTTTTCTGAACATGGGGGAGTCTCCCTTAGTCATAAAAAGTTTCAAACGTTTGCTAAACCTATTTTAGCTGAAATAAGTATATTTTGTTTTGTTCTTGCAATGTCAAATATTGAAAAGAGGGAAAGGGACTAAACATGTTTTATCTATACATACCTATAATAAAACAGTAAAAAAAGTGTGTCTGTACATTAAATATATTTCCAAAAAAAATATTGGGGGCGATGGAGACGTTGTAATAGAGTAAGAATTTAAAAAAAAATGTCTGTCTGTTTGTCTATTTGTACACGCTAATCTCCGGAAATACTGGACGGATTCGAACGAAACTCTTTTTGTTATATAGCTATTAAGCCTGGGCAACATATAGGGTATAAATGATTTTGGGAAATGGAACGCCTGATGCAGAACCATAATGGTCCAGCTAAACTATAAGAGATATAAAAATGCCGCCTTAGTAAAAGTTGTTCAGCCTGATGAGCATTTTCCAGAGACATAAAGTCCACGCGAACGAAGTCGCAGGCTTCGGCTAGTCTAAAATAAACTACGTAGCAAAAGGTTGTAAATTTTTATGAATATGAGTTTTAATCTACATCCTTCATCAGACACTGAACGTGTGTAATACTAATATATTATACTAGCTGTAACTCGCGACTTCGTTCGCGTAGAAGTCGAAATGGTTCTAATAGGATTTTTAATTGTTGACCCCGTGGTTTGGGCTGTGCGTTGATATGTCAGTCAGTCACCAATCAGTCAGTTTCCTTTTTCCCGTTGTCGTTCTCGTTCCAGTACCCGTCCCCGTTCCCGTTCCACACTAAAACAAAGATTTCTGTTACCCCCAGAGTTCCGCGAAGCCTTCCGCCTCTTCGACAAGGATGGAGACGGCACCATCACTAAAGAGGAGCTCGGTCGGGTCATGCGCAGCCTGGGACAGTTCGCGAGGGTCGAGGAGCTGCAAGACATGCTGCAGGAAGTCGACAGCGACGGTAAGTATCTTCTTCTTTCGAGTATTCGTTAGTATCAATCAGTGCCGTGTGGTTTCCGGCAGAGTAGAATAGGGCCATGTCAAGGCCTCCCGTGGATGTCGTAAAAGCGACTTGGAAAATACAAGCTAATTTAAAGTTTATTAACATCAATGAGACCTCTCCAACCCGTCTAGCCAGCGTGGAGAGTGTAAGGCCAAAGTCCTCTGGCTGCTCAAGCCAAGTATGGCTCTGGTAGTACACAGGAGAGCTTGATCGTCCTCCTGCAGTGGAAACTAAAAGACCTGATGATGATTTCGAGTATTCTTCATCTTCGCGCGTTCTCGGTGGCATCCTTAGATGCGCTGCTTCGGAGCGTGGTGTGCGGTTTCCCGCTTTTTTATCACCAAGACCAAGCATGGCAAAGACCTTGCGATGTGGAGAAGAAACAGTACAAATGATTTGGTCATACTTTTACGGATAGACCATAATATTACTGAAGTTTTGAGTTCAATAAACAAAATTGGGGTATCTGTCTGTGGGAATAATTAATGATGATAAGAGTAAGAATGCCAGCTATAAAGCCTTTTTAGAATCGGCTCTAAGAAAGGTCGAAGTCATTTTGTCCACAAAATGACGAAGGTTCAGCCAGTCTGCAGTTTGGTTTGAAAAGGTAATTATTTGTTGTTTATATAAACAAAGATTTTTTTGCCGTGTGGTTTCTGGCAGAGTAGAACAGGGCCACTCCAAGTCCTCCAAATACATGCTAAACAAAGCTTATAAATATCAATGAGACTTCTAAACCCGTCTGGCCAGCGAGGAGTGTAGGCCAAGTCCTCCGGCTGCTCTGGCCAAGTATAGCTTTGGTAGTACAGAGAGGGTCGTGCTCCTGCAGTGGAAACAAAAAGATAGATGATGATAAACAGAGATTTTTTTTATAAACCTTGCAGGCGACGGTAACGTCAGCTTTGAGGAGTTCGTCAGCATCCTCTCCAAGTCCATGTCAGGCGCTGGTGGCGCCACCACATCCGCGGAGCAAGAGGAACGGGAACTGAGAGACGCCTTCAGAGTGTTCGACAAACATAACAGAGGCTACATCTGTGCGTCGGACCTCAGAGCTGTTCTGCAGTGCTTGGGAGAGGACCTCTCTGAAGAAGAGAGTAAGTTTATGTGTTTTTTGAATGGCTCCGGCTGTTGTCACCCATTCCTATATTTCCGATCATGCTTCGCTAGGACAGTCCCAATTTTTTTATCTGACTTTCGATCATCATCACTTCAGCCGTATAACGTCCACTGCTGGACATAGGCCTCTCCCAAAGATGTCCAAAATGACCGATCAAGTGCTGCCTGGGGGTTACTCCAAAAGCGATACGCAAGACGGGCGTTACTGCGCATTGATCATTAATGTATGATGATAAAGTCTAATTTGGTTTGACATAGAAATAAGACGTCACTGCATCCAGCGCTCTCCAGCGACAGCGACTTTCAGTAATAAGTAAACATCAACTGCATTTTTTTGCTCGATCTTGGTGTGATCTATATCCACGGTCAAGATATTTAATTACGAGAAGGAACATAATCTCCAAGTGCCGTTAAACGTCACTCACAATGTTGACCTGTTCTGTAATGCAATCATAACCATTTAGGGAGTAAGTAAATACCGATAGTCCTTTTCACGGCGAACAATGTCAGATTTATCCGCCAAACATTGTCGTGCCCATTTCGTGAGCTTCGGATATTTCCAACAAAAACCACTAGGTACTCGTACTGCACATCCCTACAACTCCCTTTTTGGTTGTTGGTTTTTCTTATAGATTTACTACGCCTCGCGCTGGGGGCACGACAACTGATAAAAAGTGTCGCGGTAAAAGGGTTAATACTTATATTTTTGGTACTTCGCAGTTGAAGACATGATCAAAGAAGTAGACTCAGACGGAGATGGACGCATAGACTTTTTAGGTGAGCAGTTTATTTGCTTTTTACGAGTACCTACATAGGTATATCTCTGAAGAGGCTTAAAAACTTTCTAAGGTATATAGACATTCTCAAAATTAAATTCTTCTTAGCTATATCAAATTGCAAGGCAAGATGCAGTATTTAAATTAATAAAAATGAATAATACCCAAAGCGTGCTGGGGTTTAACCTTCGAACCTGGGTTTTCCTTAGTTATGTTAACAATTTCTTAGCTTAACGTTTTACCTATTTTTGAGTCCTTTGTAAACTAATAAACAAACATACTCGGCGTCGGTGAAGTTTATTACTGGCGACTTACCAAAGGTGCAAATTTTCTTAGACAAGTTTCTATTTTCACGAGTTCCGAGTTGCGTTAGACTACATTATTATTTTCCAGAATTTGTTCGAGCCCTGGGTGAGCCAGAAGATGCGTGTGATGATGAAGACGAGGAAGATATGACAGAGGCAGCAGACATCCTTATACAACGACCTATCATTGCTAATTAGAATACCTATTTTAGGATATCAGGCGTCGTCACCACGGAAAAGCTCACCGCGGCGTGCCATTTAATTCTTTATATAATTTAATTAATTAAGACGGTTGACTCACGTAATATCTAAGCCTCACGGCGATATTATCCTGACGATACACTTATCGGGATATTCTTACCGCCTTTTCATAAAAAATCTGCACATCAGTACAATTCTACCGATTTCAAGAGCGCTGATTTTTCTGTCTAATTCATCAAAAGTAGCACTCCTTAAATTGGCAAATTACTCGTTATCTCGGAGTGGCATCGGCGACAAGTTGATTCAACATTCGAAGGACCTAAAGTCGATTCGAGGTTCTATTTTTGAAATTCGGGCTCACTAAACAGACTTTGAGAGCAGATAAAGATGACAATAATGTAAGAAGTATGGTCCTTCTTACATTCTTATCATCTTTATCTGCTTTCAAAGCAGTGCTATTAAAATCACTTCAATGCCCTGTTGTTACCTACAGATATTAATGAAACTAAACGACTAGTTACAAATCAGTGACACTTAGTTTAATTCGCTATTGTACATTGCTTGTGAATATTGTAAGCTGAGTTAAAGCAGTAGAGCTTTATTTTAACTAACGTTAAATACATTCTTTGTGAATATTATAAACAGTTTACAAATGGCTGTTCAGAGTCAGAAAGGCCGAACAGGATTCGATCGTGAGTATAAACCATTTAGAATATTCACTAAGTTTTATTTGACCATTAAGTAAAACTTGGATTTATGACACATATTAACACTTGCCAAAAGTATGGACATATTTGTGTCCTATATCAAAGGCAACATAATTACTAACGTAACCCAAATAATAGAATGCTTGTAAGGCTAAGTCCGAAAGGTACACTTATTTTTATTATGCTCAAATAATTTGTACATAGCTTTAATTATTGTTTCCTTTTAATACTATTATATAAATAATAATTAGCCAAGTGCGTGTCGGGCCACGCGCAGTATAGGGATCCGTAGTTGTAAATGCCAACTTGCAGTCTAAAACGGCTAAGTATTGAATTTGTATAAAATTTTCCTTTTCGAGTATATTTTATAAGTTGATCACCTATAACTTTTTAATTTGTTAACCCTACTTAGCTCTGATAGTTTTCTTTTAAACTAAATTATATATACTATAGCTGTGATTTTTTTCACGTGTCCATATATAACCGTTTAGCAGATTGATGGGGGGGACACGTGACTTTAACAAAAAAATTTACTTGAAACCTAAATATTTTAGACACGGATCCCTAAATCGAAAAAATGTGTTCCCAAGCTCACAATATTTTTGAAAAACCTATTCAACGATACCCCACACAATATGTTTGTAGAGAAACAAAATATTGACTTCCTCTTTACTTGTATGGCAGATAGCCTAAAAAAAAAATTTGTCCATATTTTATTTTACGACTTTTGCGCCATGATTGATATACATATCCATGCCAAATTACAGCTTTCTATAGTACTTATAGTTTCTGAGTATGACCGCGGACGGACAGACAGACAGACAGACATGGCGAATTTATAAGAGTTCCATGTTTACTACGGAACCCTAAAAACCATAAGTCATTAAGCGGAAAAATATTACCTAGTTACCTACCTTAACTAAGTGTGATTTCAGATTTAAGCTTCGATTTCCTATAAATTTTTAATAGATACTTACATCAAGTCTTCATTCCTGATGGAGCAAACACTGCATTTTATGTCTTGAGGCTTCCAACAGAAGTGCCAGAAAGTGGCCTTTGGGTCTTACAGGCCTAGGCTGTCTCAGGCCTGTAAGAAAGACCACTTGTAGCGTGGTGGAAGCTAAGTGAAAATTTTGATCACAAATATCTACTGGTATTTACTGCTTCTGAATTTTATAATCCGAATATGATAAAAACCTGTAAACTACACATATCTAAAAAGAATTTATGAATCTACTCATCTTGTTTACTTTCTATAAATCTTAAATTATATCCCTAATGTTCCTAGGCTTAAATAAAACATTTAAAAATATAATAAAACGCAGACCAATTATTCGAAATAAATTCTGATAAATTAAATGAGTTTTTTATTTGTAACTAACGTGAAAATCTATCGATATTGTATACGATTTACTCACAAAGTCGGAAAGGCCGACTATATTTGGAACGATTTAGAAAATCATCAGGGCAGTGTTATGAGCGGCGAACTGAAGGTTTCGTTGCACCCACCACCCTGGCATGGGAATTGAGTGAGAAGCCTGGTCGGCATATCAGAGTAAACTACATAAGTAAACGGTGAGTAAAAAAGTAAAGTCGTTTTGGAAATTCTTGGCAAGGCCTAAGTCCAACAGTGGTATTCCTGTGGCTGATACATACAAACATACTATCACGCCTTTATCCCTAATGGGACAGACAGAGCATTTTGGGTCTTGCGGTTCTATGCAGAGCCCAGGGCCGCAAGACCCAAAAGCCACTTTTAGCGTCATGGTGGGCGAGAAGAGGGAAAAGCAATCAATACAGTGATGGGTTGCTAGCCGCATCGCCTGTTAACATGATTTGCATTTTTGCCCATTCCCTCGATCGGCTTTTACGATCTGCGTGGGAAGAGAAGCAGCTGGTACATTCTAAGTTTTTATTATTTCTCCTAGACCAGCATGGGAATTTCTCCCAGACCTGTGGCTGATATGATGATGAATATGAAGATATTTAAAATCAAAGCTATGAAACTACTTCTGTACCTAGTAACTAAAAATCTATGTCGATTTATATTCATACCTATGTGTGATAATGAAATTATCCATCTGTCATAATACCTACACTTCAATTGATATTAAATATAAAAATCCTTTTGCATTTAGTGTATAAGAAGAAAATTATATTTCTGCAAGCACAATGCAGGGAAGTAAATAAAGGTGCGAGCAAAATTAAACCATATGGCTAACGACATTGAGTAGATATTTCTTTGAATTCATTTGCTGAGTAAGGCTTCTGTACTTGATTACTAGTAGACTAGTATTCTGTGATAAAGGTAACAATCGAAAATAAAAGAACAGTATATTCTGATATTTTTTATTAACATATCAAAATATTTACAGCTTATTTTATATACATGATATTTAATTACAACACTTTAGAGGTATTATGTTATGGCAGCATATTATATAACAGTTCATATGTTTATAACATAAACTACTATTTTTAAAGGCATTTTCCTATAACCAACAATTTTGGCGCTTTGATCGGCAGTTACGTATTAAAAAGGTTTATATATTTGAGTTAAATTATAAAAAATACAGATACATTCTGCAGACCGTATATAAACACATTTTATAAATTAGGCTAGTTAGTGACTTTTTCGTTTTAAGATCACAAAAAAGACCGACACCTAAGGTTGTAGACCTGAAACGACAGCTAGTGTTGCCGCCCGATAGTCCACTATCGGTAGACTATGGGTATGTCAAGGATTTGCATTGAGCTCTCTGTCACAAATCTTACAAGCGACAGAGATAGCCAAAGTAGCGAGCGTGTAGTTTGTCTCAGATTTTTTTCTTTTTAGTAAATCACAGATAGACTGAACTGAATCCGTCGCGGGTCTCTGCTTAAAGCAGTAAAGCTAACCACAGCTGTTCGATGAACGGACTGGTTTTAACCAAAATATTGAAGAATAATGGCCGAAACAGAAAAATTTTGCCTGCTGACCTTCAAGTGTGACGTTTTGTATAAAGATGGCACCCAATGATGATGATGATCACAGATGATGATGAAATCCGAACGGTCACTTCTCAGCGCCGTACGCACCTCAGTGATTTTTTTCTTTTAAATTTCTGCGAGCGTTCCTGTCATAAATTTAAAAAATAAGAGATCGGGGACATCGATTTGAATATATTTTTACACAAAATTAACCTAAAAACGAACATACATTGATTAAGTAGGAAGTATAGCAAGCACTCCAAAATGGTGCCTGATCTCAATTATACATATTTTAGTATGTTATTGACACAATGAAAGATTAGGTTTATATGTTTTCCTATTTTCAAAAGTTGCAATTTTTATGAAAATTTTTCAAAAAATGAAAATAAGTGAACTTTGTCTTTAATAAAGTGATAGCTCTTTGATCTAAATAACTTTGTGGGCTCCTGCCACCAAATAGTTCATGCAGACTATAGCCGGTACCGCGCAACAGAACCGAAGATATGTAGTCTTAAAAAGCCTAACAAAAGCCAATCACCATCTAAATTAGCCGGTACAAATTATCTATCTACACATATATTTTTCTCTACAGAATCATACATCTATACAGAAATCTTTATTGCCAAAATCTGACCGGCATAATTCGTTTGTTTGTGATTCCCGAACATTCGTCTAGTCAATTTTACTGTCCAGCTGTGTCGATCAATGCCGGCCCGAATACTCGTAAATGTGTAGCAAGCCTTAGGGTTAGTAATACAAATAAACAAAATAACAAATGCTAGTAAAATCGCTGACGCGGCGACATTATGTGTTAACGGTATAAGGGCCTGTTCAGACGACCGCGCTGATCACGCTTACACAAAGGCCTTACACGCCCGCGCCCGCAGTGACGTATGCAATAAATAAATAAATTATAATAAATAAATATATAGGGACAAATTACACTGATTGAGCTAGCCCTAAGGTAAGTTCGAGACTTGTGTTATAGGATACTAACTCAACGATACTATATTTTATAACAAATACATATATAGATAAGCATCCAAGACCCAGGAAAAATTGAAAAAGGCCATTTTCCAACTTGCCCTGGCTGGGGATCGAACCCAGGACCTCCGGGTTGGCGGTCTAGCGTGTTGACCATTACGCCATGGAGGTCGTCAAATGCAATGCGTGTGGATTCCGGTATATGCAATTTGAGTTGTATTCATGTGTTATGGGACACAAATTATTTGCAACAAATTTCAAACCGTGGATCATAGATAATATAATTACAAAAGTAAAAGATACCCAACGCCATCGAAACTATTGGAGGGAGGCAAACTGGAGTTGCGGGGTAGCCTCACAGAGATGACAGCACACGCGACTAGCAAAAAAGTGACAATGAAAATGTTGAATATAATTTAATATTTGATTAATTAGAGTACTTTATTAAAATAATAATAATAAAAGATTTTAATGTTTTAATGATTAACTTATAGCGCCATCTAGGCATGCGCGGGTATTGACGCAGGGTAGGAGTACGCTTAGCACGCTTGTCGTCTGAACGCAGCCTTAATATTTCTACAACATAGCCAACAAACAGGCTGACAAACATGACAAAATCTAAAGAATTCATCTACTGTATATCGTAAACAGTTCATGCAACATGCGCTTTCGTTTGCCCGATATCTTCACATGTTCTTTCTGTAAAGTACGGTCTTCGGAATGGTTCTGTGTTCCTGTTGGTAGTAAGAGCATTTAGTCAAAATTCCTTAGGCTCCTCGCGCACGGACACGACCCGTGGCCGCAACGACCAGATCAATACCAACTATTATTTAAGGTCTAACAAAATAAAATAAAACTATTTTATGGGTGAATTCAGTCCATGATACTGAACAACTTTCCCCAAGGAACATGTATCGAAATATAAAAAGTAATTTTTGGCCTCCCATACAAGTTGACCGCTCAGCTGATTCGAATTTGTATGGAAAGCCAAACATTGTTTTTCATATTTCGACATACGTTTCTTGGGGAATGTTGGTCAGTATCACGGACTGAATAGGGGTGACGACAGGGTCCGAAAAGTGTGATTGTAATTAGTCCGTCTTTTAGATTATGCAAAAATAATGGACCCTTATTTTTCAGTTTACCAAAAAAGTAAAAATTTAAAAGATACGGAGCTTTAAAGTTTTAAGTGAAAATCGTACCCAGACGTGACGTCACGCGCACGGATGTATAGTTTCGTTTGCAGTAGTAGGCATAAATGATGCAGGCGCCTACAGCCACCCGCTAACACTCTCCACAAGGCGAGAAATATTTATATTAATTCTGTGGTTAAGTGCGCGACTGTCTATATGGTTTTTAAGTTAAATCTAGTCTTTGCAGCCACTAGCCGTGGTCATGGCCGGCTAGTGTGCGAGGTGCCTTAGTACTTAGGGTTGAACCACACGCTTTTATATTAAGTTTTTATAAAGACGGATATAAATCACTAGCTCCGAGTCACCGAGAGTTCCCATACAACTCACATACAATGGTGCTAATATTAATGTAAGGATATTCTTTTATGCACCGTTATTGGTATCACAAAAAGCCAATCTAGATGTCATTAGAACTCGTTTTTGCTGCATTGACTAACTATTTGATCCAATTCAGTCAAAGGAAGTTCAAAAATAACTTTTCCGATGGGAAGTGATTCATTGCATTGTAAAACTTTTTTTTTACATTGATTGAGTTCCTTAAAGTAAGTTTTTTAAACTTGTTTTATGGGATACTACCTCAACGATACTATATATTATAATAAAAACATCCAAGCCCCAGAACAATTTGAAAAAGGCCATTTTCCAACTTGCTCTGACTGGGGATGACTGAACCTCAGTGTTTCGGAAGGCACGGAAATCCGATGGTCCAGACTGTCATCAATGTTGACGTCAAATTATGTCAGATTCCTTAAGGAATCTTATCAAACATCACTGTTCTCCATTTACACAAAAAAAAAAATGTGACTGACTAGGCTCCTTGGACTAGACAACAAAGAAAATATTGAATTCGTCGAAAATATTAATATTGTGCGTAAACGTCAAATATGAAAAGAATTTCAAAGAGTCAGCGAGTCATCTTGCACGCGTACAATTAAAATGGGTCAAGGACGAAAAATACTAGAGAACTGGGATAACCCCATACAAATAACGTACCCGAAAATCCTGCATAAGGGTCAGTTTAGACAGAGAGGAAAAATGAGCAATTTATTTACTCAATCGAAAATAAATTTATTTATCCACAAAAAATCTAAGATTGCGCTTGTTGACACAAAGACAGCGGAGTCTTGGTAATGTTGTCTCGTTTTTAGTCTTGGGTATGGAACCCTAAAAATGAACACCTCGCTACAACATTTAAACTAAAATCGAATTTAGCTTCAAATTATGACGGTTGTTAGCTCTCTTGTATTTATTCGTCCATGACATTATTCGTCATTGACTTGTATTTGGTACATATAAATTGTAATAATAAAAACAAAAATCCATGGTATAAAGTGAAAACACACCTTACAATCGGAATCTTTAACATGAACAGGTTTCCAGTAACACAATATCTACTTATAATAATAATAATTAAAAAAAATCGTTATCATGCATTGATTTCTACCACTACTTCCATAATACATAAACAAATATAAATAGAATAAGAATTTAGAATAAGGCCAATAATACAAATAACACAGAATATAGCAAATAAATAAAAAAATACTAAATGTGTATCTAAAAATAAAATCGTTTTCATTATGCATTGAATTTCAAATACTATAATATTCTAGTGTACAGCCAATAATACAAATTTCACAGAAATATCTGCAAATAAATTTTTCACCATGCATTGAGTTTCAAATAAATTGAAAAAACACATATGTTGCAGCCATCTGGTTTAATTAGCTAGATAACTGTATGCCTAGGCCGATCGTTTATTGGTCTAGAATCACTCAATGTAAAAAAAAAAATGTTAAACAATTTGGCATATTGAAAGCCCTTTGGATATGACTGACCAATATCCAGCCAAATTATTCAAATTTTGTTCAGTTTGTTTCCACTGCGGCGTATGAGCGCACCAAAACCAATATGGCGTCAAAATAGCCGATATACAGCTGTCAATGTTATTTTTCGTTCACACATTTCATCAAAACTTATTTTTCTAATATTTCTCTACTAGCCGAAGTCCGCGACTTCGTTCGCGTGAACTTTATGTCTCTGAAAAATGCTCATTAGGCTGAACAACTTTTACTAAGGCGGCATTTTTATATCTCTTATAGTTTAGCTGGACGATTATGGTTCTGCATCAGGCGTTCCATTTTCCAAAATCATTTATACCCTATATGTTGCCCAGGCTTAATAGCTATATAACAAAAAAAGTTTCATTCGAATCCGTCCAGTATTTCCGGAGATTAGCGTGTACAAACAGACAAACAAACAAACAGACAGACATTTTTTTTAAAAATTCTTTCTCTTTTTCTACGTCTCCATCGCCCCCAATATTTTTTTTGGAAATATATTTAATGTACAGACACACTTTTTTTACTGTTTTATTATATGTATAAATTACTAGTCTTCTTCTTATCGTGTGTGTTAGTGACTAACACTAGTGTCAGAGTTTTTTAAACCGCCTTAAAGGCCTCTGACATGGTTTTAGGTAACGACCAATGTCAAAGACAGTGACCGGGACCGACGGCTTAACGTGCCCTCCGCAGCACGAATCATCTTACTTATCAGACAATCGGGTGATCAGCCTGCAATGTCCTAACCAAACTAGGACAACAACACAAAGTCGTAGCCCCCGCTGGGAATCGAACCCGCGACCTCCGGGTGTGAGCCGAACGCTCTAACCACTACACCACGGAGGCAGTTACTAGTTACTAGATTACTAGTTACTCAGTGGTAGGTATTAGTAAAAAGCAGTCGTCAGTAATTTGTGAACCCTAACCACATATCACAAATTTATCAATATTCAATTATACTAAATGATTATACTTTCTGCCATCTTGTTAAACGTTCCGTTCAATGACTTGGCTAGTCGTACTTCGGACATTTAATTGAATGTCGGCTTTTACAGACCGGTTTAAAGCATCCAGTTAACTGTTTGATTTAACCAGATGGCTGCGACACGTATACTGGACTGGTATACAACCAATAATAAAAGTTTTACAGAAATATAAAACTCAAATTAGTACAAATACTTAAAATACTTTTGCCTAAAAATATGAAAATCTAAGAATTCTAAAAGGGGTTCTGCTGTTTGACCAAAAGTCAAAGTCAAAAAAATTAAAAGTCAATTGACATTTTAATATTTAACACATTTAACAAGTGCAGTGTTTGATGGATCATTTGCTAAGTGAGTTTTTGTAACATGATACTTTTGTCAAATGTATCGTTAGCCAAATGAACATTTGGTGAAACGTTGTTTGTCGAATGACCATTTGTCAATCATTTTTTGGTCAAACATTAGTAATCCATTCTAAAAATATGGGTATAGATCGTCTAACTCAAATTAGTACAAATACTTAAAATATTTTTGCCCAAAAATATTAAAATCTAGGAATTCTAAAAATATAGGTATAGATCATCTCATTTAAAAGTGCGCGCCCCACTCCTCGGTTTACGCTCTCGCAAATCATAGAAGTTTAAAGTTTATTATAAATACAAACAGTTTATAAGCTAGACAAACTATACCTAGCTCAAGGCACATTTGTCACAACTTTTCATTTGTACATTAGGGATGTACATGTATTCTACGATAATCATAAGATTTTGTGCAATAAACTTACAGTACTTAACCAAGTTAGAGATCTAAATTTGCACTGCCGAGGCAAATATGTATGAATGTAATGACAAATGCGTATTCAGCCATTTCTTGTCAAATATTGGAACTATAATAAATCACAAAAAACATCTACGCTACGGCTAAATAAAATCTAAAATATCTAAATACTCAGTCTTACTACAGAACAATATACCTACAAAACCCTCGCTATTACATAACCTAAAAATGTTTTACATAATTTAAAAAATTTAATATTTTTATGGGTAACGTTTAGTAGTAAGCCTGATATGGAGTCCCCACGTTTGACAACGCTCAGTAGGCTTAAGTCGACTAATGTCAAGTCGCTTCATCAGACCCAAGTTACAAATACGTTGCCTACACCCCATTTTTTTATTTCATACAATTTTAATAATTATAACATTTACCTACGTTGCGGGAAAATGAATTAGATTGTTTGGACAAATGTGTTGTAAAAAGGCAATTAAACTAATACCTTATTTATCGTGTAAGATACCAACGTTAGTTGGAGAAGTGAAAAAATATTGTAGGCATGAAACAATCGCTGATCATCAATTTAGTAAGTCCCCTGTAGCCTGTAGGATATAAGCTTCTCCCAAGGACTTAAAAAGTAGCTGATTGGGTGGCCTGCATCCAGCGATTTTTATTAACCTTGCCTTATTTTGTCAGTTGGCAAAAAACCAATTTCGCGTCAATAAATGTGAGGACTCCTAAAAATACATAAATATTATACACCTAAAACCGAAATACGTTATACCTAAACAGTTTTACCGGCTGGTGATATACTTGGGCTCCATGTGGCCGGTGTCACTTAGTGCGCGCAGGACCACGTTCCCGTTCGGCATGATGGACACCCATGTGATGGAGCCGTGGTTCAGGGATATTCGGAGCCAGGCCTCGGGCGGGAATTGGAGGGCTCTGGAAGATGTAACGGTCGAATTATGTTAGATGTCTGATGACTGGTGTCAATTATGTCAATTATTGAAATAATAATAATAGTGGAAATTAGCAATCATGCTTTGGTGAACGGTTATGTTAACTTTTTTTACCTACTTGAAAAAGGGGGGAAATATTGTAGCGATAGTCCTCACATGCAATTTTGGAAACGATCTTTCTACGCCTTTATACTTTTTTATTTCCTTTTGCAGGAGTTTTTAACTCTTACAGGGGGTTTATAAAGTCTCTCTATACTAAAAGAACAAGCGCCGAGCAAGATGCCTCACTTGCACACGAAGAAGCGAATCACGTTGGCGTGGCACGCGAGCTGTATATAATATATGCCGGTGGTGTATCCTGCGTCTACACCACCGGCGTCCTGTAGAAGTAGCGGCTGAAGGCTGCCTCTATCCTTTAAAAACAAGTTTCGGGCCATATGCGTCACTGTGCTGTCATACTCACTTGCACACGAAGAAGCGGATCACGTTGGCGTGGCACACCAGCAAAGTGTAAGTGTCCATTGTATGCTCCGGTGGCGCCCTGTAGAATTAAAACCTACTAGTGGCACGCGAGCTGTATATAAGTATCCTTCATCTACACCACCGGCGTCCTGTAGAAGTAGCGGCTGAAGGCTGCCTCTATCCTTTAAAAACAAGTTTCGGGCCATATGCGTCACTGTGCTATCATACTCACATGCACACGCAGAAGCGGATCACGTTGGCGTGGCACACGAGCAGCGTGTAAGTGTCCCTTGGCTGCTCCGGTGGCGCCCTGTAGAAGTAATACCTTCTAATGCCGAGCCATATGCCTCACTTTGCTTTCATACTCACTTGCACACGAAGAAGCGGATCACGTTGGCGTGGCACACGAGCAGCTCGAAGTGTGCCTTGGCTGCTCCGGTGACGCCCTGTAGAAGTAAAACCTACTAGTGTCGAGTCATATGCCTCACTGTGCTGCTGTCCTACTTACTTGCACACGAAGAAGCGGATCACGTTGGCGTGACACACGAGCAGCGTGTAAGTGTCCCTTGTCTGCTTCGGTGGCGCCCTGTAGAAGTAATACCTTCTAGTGCCGAGCCATATGCCTCACTTTGCTTCCATACTCACTTGCACACGAAGAAGCGGATCACATTGGCGTGGCACACGAGCAGCGTGTAAGTGTCCCTTGTATGCTCCGGTGGCGCCCTGTAGAAGTAAAACCTACTAGTGTCGAGTCATATGCCTCATTGTGCTGCTGTCCTACTTACTTGCACACGAAGAAGCGGATCACGTTGGCGTGACACACGAGCAGCGTGTAATTGTCCTTCCTCTACTCCGGTGACGCCCTGTAGAAGTAATACTTTCTAGTGCAGAGCTATATGCCTCACTGTACTGTCATACTTACTTGCACACGATGAAGCGGATCTCGTTGGCGTGGCACACGAGCAAAGTGTGTGTCCCTTGTCTGCTCCGGTGGCGCCCTGTAGAAGTAGTGGCGGAAAGCGGCCTCTATCCTGGAAGACTTTGTAGTATCTAGCCATATGCCTCACTGTACTGTCATACTCACTTGCACACGAAGAAGCGGATCACGTTGGCGTGGCACACGAGCAGCGTGTAAGTGTCCCTTGTCTGCTCCGGTGGCGCCCTGTAGAAGTAGCGGCGGAAAGCGGCCTCTATCCTGGAAGACTTTCTAGTATCGAGCCATATGCCTCACTGGACTGTCATACTCACTTGCACACGAAGAAGCGGATCACGTTGGCGTGGCACACGAGCAGCGTGTAAGTGTCCCTTGTCTGCTCCGGTGGCGCCCTGTAGAAGTAGCGGCGGAAGGCGGCCTCTATCCGCGCGCTATCCTGGAAGAACTGCTACAGGTGCCAAACCATACTGCATTACTATACTGATCAGTATCGCATATTTAAATATAAAAAATAAAAGATAAAAATTATTATAAGAAACTGAGAGATTGTGGTCAATTGCTGCTGGGACATTTCAAAATAATAAAAAGATATCATGGTCATATGCTGAGATTCACATGTAAAAGTGTATAGTTAGGTCAATTAAAAAATAATCATTTGATTTTTTGGAATATTTCAATAATTATTATTAAAAGAAGTCAGCTAAGTACATTTGTAAAAACAATACCTAATTAGATATATTTTTTGCACATTTCTACCTTCAAATTTACACGTTAAATGTTTATAAAAGAAAATATTAAATTCGTTTAAACTAAATAAATACTTAAATAGGGACAAATCACACTGATTGAAGCCCCAAAGTGAGCCTAAGCTTGTGTTACGGGAATTACGGGATACTAATTCAACGATATTATATTTTATGATAAATACATACATATAAAATAAAGCTACAAATGACACAATCATGTCTATCTATATAGAAGTTAATGATAACATGCAAAACAAAGAATGTATAAAAGGCTACATTAAAGGTTAAAATAATGCCATACTGTTCAGTACTAATACTAAATTGATGACAAAATGTTATGAATGACATTTTAAATACGATGATGATGCTCCCATGCTGGTCTGGGAGAAATAAAAAAACTTAGAATGTACCAGCTGCTTCTCTTCCCACGCAGATCGTAAAAGCCGATCGAGGGAATGGGCAAAAATGCAAATCATGTTAACAGGCGATGCGGCTAGCAACCCATCACTGTATTGATTGCTTTTCCATCTTCTCGCCCACCATGACGCTAAAAGTGGCTTTTGGGTCTTGCGGCCCTGGGCTCTGCATAGAACCGCAAGACCCAAAATGCTCTGTCTGCCCCATTAGGGATAAAGACGTGATAGTATGTATGTATGATGATGGCATAGGAAGATTGTGCGCAGGGCTCGCCCATATGAATTATATTCCTACTAGCTGTGCCCGTAAGCTTCGCTCGCCCTGGGAATTTCTGGATAAAAACTATCCTATGTCCTTCCATGGGTATCAAACTATATCCATATCAAATTTTAACAAAATAGGTTCAGTGGTTGAAGCGTGAAGTAACAAACAAACAGACAAATATACAAATTCACTTTCGCATTTATAATACTTGTAGGATTGGTGGGTTGGATGTAGGCATTTTTATGTACTTAATCTTTAAATCAGACTTTTTGAGTGGTAAAATGTTTGTTTCTGACAGGAAAACCTATTAATATTTATGACAAAACTGACAAGCTAAATAATAGACATTATAAGTTCTTGTCTTGTCTAATAAATTACATTTATTTTTATTAGTTACCTATTGTACCATATAGAATTGAAAATTGTTGGCAAGCGGCCTCCTCGGTCCTTCACATATCCTCATAACATTATGTGAATATGTCGAATGTCGAATTTGCGGATCATATCACTTTACGATTATTACTTAAGACACACACGAACAGAAACAAAGTGCGATTTCATTTTGTATACAAATTAATACAGACATATTTAACGTAACGTGAGTTTCGTGAGTTGGAATCATGGCGATTTTTTTATTACATATTTTATTTAGACACACATATTTTACAAAATTCAGAGCACGAGTTACGTACGACTCTCTGAAATTAGTAGATTTTCAGTAAACAAGTTCTTTTTCAAGTCCATTAACTGAAAATAGTTTGAAATCTCGCATTGAAACTTAAATACCCAACATTTATTAGAAGTTAACTCATTCTTGTAATAATGTGGTCGAGAATGATATTAAGGACTGTACAATAAAAAAAATCACATTGTTAATAATATGACTATAATGAGGCCAAAACTATCGGTAGAACGTAGCTATATAAAATACAAGTAAGTAAATAAACTGACAAGTAAAAGAATAATTGGCCAAGTGCGTGTCGGGCCACGCGCAGTGTAGGGTTCCGTAGTTCCGAATGCCAACTTTGAGTTTATGCCACTAAAAACGTTTAAAAACTAATTATCTATTGAATTTGTATGAAATTTCTTTTTCCGAGTACATTTTATAAGTTGATCGCCTATAACTTTTTAATTTGTATACCCTACTTAGCTCTGATAGTTTTCCTTTAAACTACATTATATATACTATAGCTGTGAATTTTTTCACGTGGCCATATATAACCGTTTAGCAGATAGAGGGGGGGGGGGGGGGACACTTGCCTCCAACAATTTTTTTTACTTTAAACCCAAATGTTTCAGAAACGGATCCCTAAATCCAAAAATGGTGTTAACAAGCTCACAATGTTTTTGAAAGACCTATTCAACGACACCCCACACAATGTGTTTGTCGAGAAAAAAATATTGACAACCTCTTTACTTGTATAGCAGCTTACCTAAAAAAAATATTTATCCAGATTTTATTTTACGACTTTTTTGCCATGATTAATATACATATCCATACCAAATTACAGCTTTCTAGTACTTATAGTTTCTGAGTGGGACCGCGGACGGACAGACAGACAGACAGACAGACATGGCAAAACTATAAGGGTTCCTTGTTTACTACGGAACCCTAAAAAGGATGCGCTCTTGACGCTATTAGGACTCGCGCGTACGAAAGAGATAGCGAGATGTCTCCACTACACTCCCACTTTTTTCTTGGTGGTTTAAAAAATATTTTTGGTGGTATTTTTTGTTTTATATAAAGTATTAACCAAAAACATTCACAGTAAAATAGCCTATCCTCCAACTTTCAACTTCAAAACATGATCTTATAGCCTGTTCATCTGTGTAAACAATGAGTCAAGAATTTATTTGTATTGCATTTAATAACCTACCACTTTTATCTTTCTGCTTCATATGTTTAGCAAAAAAATGATAATTAATTACTTAAAAGTACATAATATTTATTTCATCCCATGTTATTGGCTCCGGTTCTTATTATTCTGAAATTCCACTGTAGGGTGAGCGAGGAGGGCTGAGATGTCTTCAGCTAGCTTGTAATATCTGATCAGGCAGCTAATGCACACTTCATAAATAGATCAACATTATTAAAACATATACCGCCTATATTATAAAATTCCGACTGACTTTGTTACTAGGTTTAAACTAATATCCGACCAAATCAAGTTGACATCTAGTAATATGTCACTGTCTCATATGAAAATGTCAACTTGATTTGGTCGGATAAGGTTTAAACCTAGTAACAAAGTTAGTTGGCGATTTATAATAAGACGGTTAAAGTTGAGTAAAATGTATGATAAAAACACAATATTATTCTTTGTTCCAACAAAATATTCAAATGCCGATATGTATTTAGGTTTATTTTGGCAGAGATATTCGCCGGGGTGAATGCTCCTTGGAAGTAAGTCATAGGACTGTATTTTGGCAACAACAAGATCAAATCTCAATATCATACATATTTAGGTTTTATTGGATAACAAAAATGAAGTGAGAGAATGACAACCATGAGGTCATATAAAGACCAGGCAATCAGTTCGAAATCTGCTCACATGGACTTTTTTCTTTCATAATCATCATGAATTTAAGAACAAGGTTCTTGTTGGAGTATTTTCCATGTCTCCCTATTATCGGCTAAATAATGTCTAATTTTCTACTTTAAATGATTAAAAGTTGAAAATGGAATGGACAAATAGACATGTTAGACATAGTAAACATTTTACACTTTTCTACAAATATTGTAATGAAATGATCACAATTTTTTTTTTGCACACAGAAATTTGCCCGTTTCATCATGCATAAATTTTTATGTGCAAACATCATCATTTGAGCGTATTCCTGGTGTTGCAAAGCTACCTAAGCTAGGCAATTGGTCGAGGTTACTAACTGAGTTTTACACAGAGTGACTGCCATCTGATCTTCGCAACCCAAAGGGTAAAACAGAATCCTTGGTTAGGTTTGAGCAAACGCTAGGGGACCCACAGTTTGTATGTGCCTTCCACAATACGGAAACATCTTACTCTTTGGATAATCAGGCGATTCAAGCATGCAATATCCTAACAGGACTGGAAACAACTTTTCACAAAATGTGCTTCTCGGTGGGATTAGAACCCATGACCTCGAGATCACAAGGCAAACGCCTTGACCACTGGACCATGAAGGCAGTTGAAAACTGGAAATTTTCATGTGCAAACATTTATTAATAATGCAATGACAGTTTGAGAAAATACATACTTTTGGCTCAGGTCTCCAATGCCCCACCGGCGGTTCGGGCGGTACCGGCGCACCTTCCTCGATCAGCTGGCAGTCTTTGACTTCCAGGTCACTGTCTAAATGCTTAGCGATGATGCTTGCGGTCTCCTGGGCCCGGGTCATGGTGGACCGCACAAGCAGGTCCCATTTGATGTCCAGACATGCTAACCGCTGGCCTGTTAGGTCTGCTTGCTTCCTACCTGAAATATTTTATTCATATAAATTTATTACAACATACAGATACAGAATAATCAATAGGTTACTGTCGCAACTTGTTTATTTGTCATATGTTTTACATTTTCCTGACCCCCATCTGGCATTCTATACAAAAACAAACATCATGTCATGAAATAGCACATATTTTAGTCAATTATTTAGTGCACGGGTTACTCATGTATATAGTATATATAGTTATTTCAGGCATATTGTCAAACTTTCTATACCTGCAGCTTGTGGGTTAACTGTACCGCACGAGCTGCCAGCACCCTGAGAGTTCAATATAATGATGCTTTTAGGATGCTGTTGCGGCTGCCTCGGTTTTGCAGCGCATCAGGGATGTTCGCGGATGCAGGAGTTAACGATTTTCATGCAATTTTACGCAAAAGGTCTGCATCTCTGATGCGCAGGATCCGATGCAGCCCTAATAGCATTATGAGCATTATTGCTAATAAGATTGAAGGTCCGGTGTGGGCGCATTGGATTAAAACCCATGGGCCCTCGAATGTAAGAATTGAAAAGTAAGTAAGACTTGTTAGTTTATAAATTATTTAAAATGTTTTGACGATATTATTAGGAAAAATACATGTAATATGTGATATGATATGTATAATATATGTAATTGGGGAATGTGGGAGAGGAGAGGACTAATGTATAATTCTTCTATGGACAAAAAAGGTCCGAAATAAAGATATTTTATTTTATTTATTTATTTATTTATAGTCAGTATGATCTCACGTTAGTTTTAAGCAAAAAATATTTTAGTCAAATATCTCCTATTACTTATCAGTTTTTCTGCATTAATAAATCTAAAATAATTTTAAAATTGATATGAAAATATACTGGCAAGCAAAGCATACTACATCCACCCACAAGGTCTAATGACCTGACTAGGTTCGCTGGATAGCGCTGGATGCAGGCTGCTCTTGTTAATTTTGGAAATCTTTGTGAGGGGCTTATATCCAGCAGTGGATGTTAAGTGGCTAAAATGATGATGATAATGATTATGTATGTATGTACTGAAATAACTCAAGATTCTTTATCATCATCAACTTTCAAAAACCCCACTGCTACGCATAAGCTTTGTCTGCGATTTATAGATTCAACATACAAGATTTCTCATATAAAGTTATCCATACCCAATTCAGTAAGTGTCCTCTCTTTGTCCGTGACACCATCTAGGTTGTATTGGCCATGTCTGATGAGAAACAAGTGCCTCACAGCTTTACTCTTCGCCTTTTCTAACTGTTCGTTGTAGCGATTGTCATCATCTGCTTTGTCTGATCTTACTGGCCTTACAATGGACTCTGGCTCTCGACTAGAAAAAGGAAAATTATTATAATAACAATTATAATTTACTTCTATAAATGTTATAACCTAAAAAAATTTATGATAGAGGAGAGAATAGCAAGTGGGATTCGAAAATAGCTTTGCCAATACATACATTTTAAGAAAAATTATACTTTCTTTTAAGTAAATAGCAAGTTCTGCTTTTTAGGTTTCAAAATCATGCATGCCCTTCCAAACCAACACAAAAAGCTAAAAAACAACAGGTAAAGGGCTGCCGAAAAATAGTGTGCCAACACCAAATTTTGGTTTTGCTGCTACTGAATCTATCTTTATCTTGTTTGTTTATTTTATACAAATATCTAAGACAGGAATCACTCATTATCACTCATGCTTATTGGTTTGTAAACTGATAATTTAAAATTGCTATTGTTACAAATACCTCTCAAACCACTATGCATGACGGAAAAATCTCAAGAATATCTAAAAAAATATTCCTGCCGTATGTAAATTATGTGATTCAATTCAATATGCGGCAAAACATCCCAAAATAGGCGACAACGCAAAGGGTGCCCTACATATGATTAAATATACCAAAAACACACTTACTGATCCCAATTATTCTCCCATTTCACACTAGGAGTGTAATTTGTGGTCCATGAGTTATAAACTCCAAATTTGCTTTCTTTTTTATCACTATTTATATGATAATAAGCTAAGCTGCCTCCAACGGCGCCCAAACTCAATAAAGCAATTTTTTGCAACCGTGAAAATGAAGTCATTGCTTACTCATTAACTTGTTACCTTATTTTAAATTATTACAATTATTAAAAGTTATTAGATATCATAGATTTGTTGAAACAACCTATTATTTTGCTAAGCTAAAATTGACAAAATGATAACCGTGATAACCAACAAACCTAACCTCACTAACTCATACGAACTGACGGAAGCAGTGTTGCCAGTATGATTTCCCAAAAAACGACGTTTGGCTTTCTGAAAAAGTACTGAATTGCTATTTTTCATTGAGGGACTCAGCGAAACACAAAACGTGTAGTTTTCCAACTCACCGCTCGCGTAAAATACAAATTGATAGTATTTTTGAAACCGTCGTGTCAGCGAAAAACAATATTGTTTTACGCAAAAAACATCGATAATTTGTCTATGCTTTTCTAAAAATTCGAACATGAATAAAAAAGCAACGTGAAATCGAACGGAATTACCATGATTGGTTACGATGACATATCTACGCTGCAAATGTCAAAATTACGAGTGGTCAAGACCACTCGTTGAAAATCCTAAATCGCTCCTAGGAAGGAAAGCAAGGAATGTAGTCCATACATACAGTACAGCCAAGCGTCACATCACACTCATACTTATACGTAGGAAGAAAAATGTTTTTACTTAAACGCAAATTTAGAATATTGATAGAAATCTCAGGCTTTTTTTAAGTTTTTTGCCCTTTGTAGTGAAAAATAAATCACTAACGGGGCGGCTATTAAATAGGCGAGGCGTTTTTGAAAATATTTCGAGATACTTAAGTGAAAATAATAACTGAGTCATTGTGCGATGAAAAATTTACGGGTGTAAAAAAAGCTTACGCTGCACTGCAACGGCCAACATCTGTCTCGCTCATCTCGTCTCTTTTTTCATATGAAAACTTTCGCATATGACTATGATGACTGATCCAAAAATTAGCCCGTTTGGAAACGTTTGTGCAAACCATTCGTAATGTGACAAGTGATTTAAAAAATACGTCTCCAGAAGTGATAGCTTGAGGTGCTATTTTTTAAACGCGAAGTCACTAAAAGAACGGTTTTTTGCACAGATATAGATGTAATAGATAACGCATGTATCAAGATTTGTATGGAAACCAAGCGTGCCAACTTTTTTAATGCCTACTGTGACGTCAGACGCAATTTTAGTGATGGGAAATTCAAACCGATTCAAAGAAACCGCTCACTACGATTTAAACGATTTATTGAAGACGCACGCCGCCGCCATGATCGTCTCGCTCATACTCATCGATTTTATATCTGTGGTCTCGCTCGCTCACTCCGCGCTCGCTAACCATACGATCGATTAACATTTAAGTTAATCGATTTGTGATAAAAATCACAATCGATTTTCTGATTGACGAATGATATGAAATTGGATAAACAAATGATTCTAAACGGAAAATTGTTTGATAATAAAGAATAAATATTTGTACTCAAATTATTTCAATTTAAACTATACCAACTTATTAAAATTTAAATTAAAACTAAAAATTACAAATAATGTAAATATTTTAATTGAACTTTAAAAATAAAACTATTATTATTCTTAAATAATCGGCCAAGTGCGAGTCGAATTCGCGAACGAAGGGTTCCGTACATTATCTATAAAAAAACACGTTTTTACCGATTTCAATGCGTTTTTTAAATGTTGAAGCAACTTCCCTTGCGGTCGTTCTTAGCCATGTCAGGCTTGTCTCACTCCGCGTAGAGGTATCGAAAATATACCGCTTCAATGGGGGAAATGCAGTATGGACGACTCACTAACGAGCAATGAGCAGTGACGCACGCGCGGTTTTGTTCACCAACGTGTGACCAGTAGTTCAAAGAGCGACCATATTATATACATGAACTCTGAAAATATTACCCTCGTTTTCTAAAGTATAAATTAGGAAATGAGCTTGTTTATAATCTATTAAATTGGCTCTTTAATAATAGTTTATATCATTCGTCAGTCCGATATCGATTAAAATCGATTATTGGTATATGTTGTAGAACGAACTACACTAGTCGCTAAATTTTACTGACGAATGAGAAATTGCCGGTACCACGACGTCGTAGCGATGCGCGACAGTATCGCTTGTTTCGATATACATTGCTTCTTAACACACAACGTCGGATCAAACGCTCAAAGCAAACGCGGCAATGTAATGTGAATGTAGTTTTTAAACCTTAATTAGGTATAATCTTGAAATCACCGCTCGGAATGCTTAAAAAATTGTTTTAAAATGAATTTACGCATATTTTTCTTTTTAAATAACTTAGCTGTGATAGGAAATATGTCCTTGACTTTGGGCGCTTGCAATTTTTGGGCTGTTGCAGTTTATTATCACGCTACGAGGCATTTTTATATTTTTCGCTGCCGTCCGGCTGCAATCACAGACGCGCGCTGACTGTCAGTAGCGGCGGCCAACCTCGACGCTTTGTCTGAGAACTTACACGCGAAGTAGGTGCATTTAAGTCGTCTATCTATATCTATGTCTGTGGTTTTTTGTATGTAAAAAACATTACTCTAGGTGACGCCGCGTTTAAAAAATGGCACTTTTGGTGTCGGTACCTATCAGTAACAGCACCGCGAGTTCAATGGCTTACTACACAAAATAGTTTTCATTTTAAAAACTGTAAAGCAAAATATTATTATTAGTTTAAAAGTCAAATTAACTGTAGGTACTGTATGTATTTATTCTGTGACAAGGTGTTTTCCTGAGTATAAATCGGATGACCGCTAGCGCGCGGCGTGCTACAGCGTGCGTTCGCACCCAAAAGGATGCTATAGCATCCTTTCGAGTGCTGTAGCGTGTGGCAGCGTACTGGCGCACGCGCACCCGTTCCCACGGTGTGCAATCGCCTTTCGGCGCGTGCTATAGCATTCCGCTGCCTTGGCAGCACCGACCGACTGTGCTATAGCGTTCCGTCGTTCCCTCTCGCTCTGGCTAATGACGGCACTGAGCGACAGAAAAGGAAAGCAGCATAGAAAAGTGCTGATTCGTGCTGACAATAAGATCCAACCCGGGAACCCATCACTTTATCGCAATTAAATTCAATGATTTACATTCCCCATAAAACTATTCGCAAATCTTTTGATACAATATTTAACAAATCCTAAAATCTCTTGACATCGAAATTTCATTTATTCGATTATTCGTTATCTACAAACTCAGTCTATCGTTATTTATTTTCATATTTTATGTTTTTTATCGAAATAACGTAACATCAAAGTTTTGTTACCCATAATTATGTTTCCACGTAAGTTTCAGTTTGCAAAATAGTTGAAACATTTGAAACGAGTGCTAAGAAACTTCCATCCATTTTCCTAGGTTAGGGCAAACCTATAGGTTAGGTTATGTTAGAACTGCGACCAACACACGCAGGAGCCGAGCGAGCGAAGCGAGCGTGCCGCGGCAGCGGCCGGCGAGTGCTAAGACACTTCTTTCCATTTTCCTAGGTTAGAACAATCCTATAGGTTAGGTTATGTTAGAATTGCGACCAACACACGCCCGAGCCGAGCGAGCGAAGCGAGTTATTATGAGTACCGTTACATATTGAAACATGTTTTTATGAACAGTTTTATCGATAACTTAATATTTTATATGAAATGTTAGTTCGATATACCGTTTTTCTATAAAAGAAAACCATTTTAAAATATATATTTTTTAAAATGTTGTTATTATAATATGAAACTGCGATGAGTAACTATTCGTTTTATCAACAAAAAAATGTATTAAAAATCGTGGAATAGTTTTCTGGGAAATGAAATTAGATGTCAAAAAAATCTGTATTCTAATAGACACCCGATCCAACCCATATAGTTTCGTCATATTTGTCTGTCTTTCTGTTATTAATTGTGAATAATATTTTTATTGTTTTAGTAATGGCTGGAACAGGTGACAAAACGCCAACATAATTTCAAAAAGGCCGATAATGGCTCCTTTGGGCCGAACTGGCAACATTGATGACGGCTGATACTGGCGGAAACGGAAATGTCAATATATTAATAATATCTCTTTTTAAATTTTCTTGCAGTTGGCAGCTAGCCTTACAGGATTATATGTATTTTTGCCGTTATATTTTTACCAACTTCAGTTAGAGATGATGCATGTGTCATCTAAAATCGTGTCTAAAATATATAAGGTACCTAGGTATATTTTTTTGCTCTTTGCATGTCATGTCTTTATTTAAAGAAAAACAGTATGTTTGAACAAATTATTGTGGGATTACATAGTTTAAAAAACTTTTTTTTTCTTCTTGTATGGGTTGTAGCACAAAATAAGTACTAGTAAAGGTTACCGTGTGTACTTATATCAAGTGTAACAAATAACAGAAACTATTTTAATTTTTCCCAAGAAACATACAAAAATGAGAAAAAAAAGTTACGTACAACTACCGATCAGCTGTTCCGAGTTTAACTTTATATAACCTTTATTGAGAAAAAAGAAATAACAACAAAAAAACTTAACTAAACTAAACTAAATTAAACTAAGCTATAAAATAAACTTATACTAAATTATGCTATAGGCCTCTTGCCATCATTTCGTGATACACCCCGGGGGTTCCAGGGTGCAGGGAACGTTTATGGTAGCAAGAGCCCTTTAAGTCTGATGAAGATGATGTCATTTAAAGAGCCGTGGCGAGAAAGTCTACCTGCGCTAAGGTGACAATATAGGCCATGGAGCCCAGACCGATCGACGTCACTGCCGCATGGACAACGATGGGGCGAACATACCGGCGTTCCTAGGCGGAGACCAACTGCCGTACGGAAACTATTATTATCCAGCAGTGTACCGATGTTGAGGGATGGAATAGCATGCAGCCAGTGGCTAGACTCATTGGAAGAGACTGCTAGAAGCCGAGCGCGATCGATGTCATTGTGGAAATTTTGAGCCAAATCTTTGAAAGTTCTCACCACCAAAGGGGTATCCCAGCGTTTTTGTTGGTTTAATTCCATAACACTGGAATATCTTCTTCATTCTTGCCGATCCGCATCTTTACCGCTGGACCAGACGGCCAGTAGCCGGCAGGACGAAATTAGCGACCACATTCTTCGTGGAAAGAAAAACGCATGAAAACTCGAAAACACGCGTTTTCCCAAACATAAGACTAATCTAGATCGATTGTTTAATGTCCGTAGATGCAGCAATATTCAATCAGGCATAGGGGGACCCTAAGACCTATTTAGTCTAATTAATATCCATTTCTACCTATCGATTTGTATATGTTTAAATTTCTACCTCGGTGGATTCACTGTCAAAATAAAAAAATCTTCTGCATACAGTCAGCGGGGCCCTTTTGCCAATTTTAGGGCTATTGATGTGTTAGATATTTTTCGTGAGCCTTTTATTTCTACCTTCAGGTTTATGTACTTTTGTATTCTATTGCTTCACCAACAGATTTTCCCAAAAAACGGCGAAATGATTTCTTTACTTCCAGGAGGTAGGGTTGCCTACGGCCCCCTCAGTCTATTTAGTGATCAAACATTATCATTTAAAAAATCGTCAAGAGAGTAATAACATTTTTCCGTCAAAAATAATTTTAATTGATATTTGAATGATTTCGTATTCAACTCTTTAAATGTATCTGGTAATTTATTGGAAATAACCGGCTTGAATTGAAGGCGTACAGAATAATAAAATACATTTTCGTGGAGCCTTTTATTCCTACCTCTCAAAAATTATATTTTTTTAATCAAGAAGAAAATAGTTTAAGAGATATTTAGGAAAAAAGTTTTAAACTAAGCGGACAGTCAGCTGGGTCCTTTGCTTTTTAGTAATAACTGTCTACAGTGATAGATAGCAAACTTAACAACGACTGAGCACACATTGTTATTACATTATTATGAATTATTGTAATTGCATTATTTTACATTATTATGAATTAATTACATACTTATAATGACATATTAATGAAGAATAATTATATATGAGTTAAGTCCCATATCAGCGGTCTTCAGCGAAACGGGGACGCTCAAGTATATCGAGTATCGGTAAAGTACGTATCGACATCAGTCTTATTATAACGCAGACTAACTTGTTACTAGGTTTAAACCATTATCCGACCAAATCAAGTAGACATTTTCAGATGAAACAGAGGCATATTACTAGATGTCAACTTGATTTGGTCGGATAATGGTTTAAACCTTGTAACAGAGATAGTCTGCGTTTTATAATAAGACGGTTAATTTTCAAGATTTGACTATCTATTCGTCATTCTGAAAATCAATATTTAAACTTTTTTTTATATCTCGTATGGGCATTTTGTAAATTCAATTTATTGATTTTCGTTGAATTACCTAAATGCTGAATTTTAGTTCTAGGTATCATAAACTTTTTGGTCGTTATGATACGTACCCGAATATGCTGTGGGTAGAAACTGAATAGCAAAGGACCCAGCTGACTGTCCGCTTAGTTCATAACCTTTTTCGTAAATATCTCGTAAACTATTTTCTTCTTGATTATAAAAATATAATTTTTGAAAGGTTTATAAGGCTCCAAGAAAATGTTTTTTATTATTCTGTACGCCTCTAATTCACGAAGGGCTCCGCTGGAAGTTAAGGAATCATTTCGCAGGTTTTTGGAGAAATCTGTTGGGGTAGCAATATAATAGTACATAAACCTGAAGGTAGAAATAAAAGCCTCACGAAAAATATATCTTACACATCAATAGGGCATTTCTTCAAATTTCGTTCTCCGCGTAACCTTCGTGGCGATATTGAAATTACCAATAATCTTCTGAAAAAAAAATACTACGCTATAGATGGTTTAAAAGCAAATAATATACTGTTTGAAACTTTCAAATTGACTAATAAATGATAAAGATATAAAATTCCGAAAAAAATCTGCCCACGAAAGTTACTATTGATACCACGAAAGTTACGCCAGTAAAAAATACAACTCAGTTGTAGCGAAAACTTTAGTTTTCGATACAACTAAATATATTTTTGCATTAAATAACAATCAATCAAGACAAGCATATGCATTGCACCAGCGTTAAATGTTGCATTAGCATCACTTTTCTATTATTTAAATGAATTAAAACCGCATAAATTGATAGTTAGTGTAAAATTAAACAAAGCACTTTTCAAAACAACATTTTTTTATCACAAATTCGAAAATTATTTATTTTTTCTATTAATGGCTAAAGAATATGTGCGAAACAAAATAATTGAAAAATGGTTTGACATAAAAATTAATGACGTTAATGACGGCTTTCTATGACTAATTTTTAGAAGTAATTTTTATTATATTGGTCAATTGCAATTAATATAATTCACAGACAGGTATTATTTCTTTTTTTTGCTTTTGTAGTAAATTTCTCTCGGCTTTGCTTTTACAATATTGTGTAATTCGGTATCTTTTTTTATTTTTTTCTTTTCTTATTTCGGCTAATCGCTTTTTCTCCTGATGTAATTTTTTACGGCGGCATTTTTAATTTAAATACGTTACACCATTAAATTCGTTAAGTTATGATAATTCTTTAAAAAAATTACACACTTACAAATATGAATACAAAGTCACAAACGTGGATATAAACCTGTATACAAACTTGTCATAAACTAAAATACAGAACCAAATTCAAACTCTCACCTTCAATCAATTTGACGACCTCCGTGGCGCAGTGGTCACCATGCTAGTCCGTCACCCAGAGGTCCCGGGTTCGATCCCCGGTCAGGGCAAGTTGGAAAATGGCCTTTTTCAAATTGTCCTGGGTCTTGGATAGAGATGTGCCGTTGCCGGCAACATTGGCAACATTGGGAATATTGCCGGCAACGCTGCCGGCAAGATTGCCCGAAGTGGCAATTTTGGGGAATATTGCCTAAATATTGAGAATATTAGATATATTGATTTAAAAAACTCATTAAATAAATGTATCTAAGCGTATTATATGAGACATCTTAAAAAAATATAGATCCTACATATAAACTGCCAATGTTCCCGGCAAGTTACTGGCAATATTGCCGGCAAAATTCCCTGTAAATTGCCGGTACATACAGATTTGTCAATATTACTTGTCTTAGGCGAGAAATAATTACTACTTTAAGTAGGTAATCTGAAAAATAAACCGGCCAAGTGTGAGTCGGTCGCCCATTGAGGGTTCCGTTACATAAAAAACTTGCAAACTTATATTTGCAGACAAGTTCATATACTTAGTATGAACTTGACTACATGTACCTTTGCTTTATGTTGTGTTGTGACTGCCGTACAATGTTGGCAGTCGGGATTAACGTGCCTTCCGAAGCACGGAGGGGCTCAAGAAATTTTATGCTACTTGTGGTGACCCATCCAAGTGCAGACCAGTGTTGTTGTATCCGCAACAATTCTGCGACATCCGCGGATGCGGATTATTAAAGGTTCACATCCGCGAATGTGGATGCGAATACGAAGTTTTTTTTACGTATTTCAATTAGTACCTACATAAATAACGGTGACTTAAGTTTCTTTACTGGAAATTTTAAAAAAATATTAGGCGTGTAGACTTGGCTAATAGAAATACGAACATGGGGTTGGAGAGTTCACAGTTCAAGGCGAAATACTAGTTTTAATATGTTTGAAAATGTATATCATTCTAGTAGTTTGCCCTTCACAGTTTAGGTCAAACTACTAGAATAATATACATCGGTATATTATTCTAGTAGTTTGACCTAAACTGTGAACTAGCAAATCCCATATCTTGGCAACCCCTTGACTGATTTAGTTCATGTTCGAACTAAAATATTCTATTTAATACTTGTGCCTACTAAATTTTATTTTCGATTACACCTACTAAATTTAAAATAAACATACATGTATTTTATTCATGTATGTTTGTTCGATAACTCGTGCAAACGCCAGATTATTTATACAGACTCGGAGAACAGCTTCGCTCGCTTCACTCGCTCGTTCTATCTTGGTCTTCACAACAGTATAGTACATAACTTTTAGCCGCTACAGGATCAGCTCTCTTCGCAGCGTTAAACCATTTTTTTCACATTTTTGAATCTCGAGGAACTTGAAAAAACAGCTTTTTTGGTGTTTTTACCGTAGTACTAGTGCAGGCAAACTTTCTTGTGAGCAGATTAGCCATTTTATATCTAATGTATGTGAAATATTTATCCAAAAGGAAGAAATACGCACCAACCGGCCAGCCGGTACGAAACGAACGCAAGTTGTTTAATGACGTCATCAAAGCGTCACGTAGTAATAGGCCGTTTTTTGGTCAGTCAGTTTTAAAGATAAAAAAATAAAAAACAGTATTATTCTAGATGTTTTACACAATTTTTAGAGATCAACCAAAAAGGAAGTGTTTTTCTTGCGAGCAAAGCTAGCAAAGGGTCTACTCGAACAATCTAACGTTTAAATGTATTTATGTATGTTTATTTGACGATAACTTAAGCATCTTTTATCGGATCTTCAGGAAATTTGGTAGGCGCGTGTCAAAATAAGTTTTTTTTCGTTCGGACATAAGCAGCAAATCAGTCAAGGGGTTGCCGAAATATGGGGTTCGCGAGTTTACAGTTTTAATTAAACAAGCAAGTGAAGCGAGCCAAGTTCTCCGAGTCTACTAGAACAACCCGGCGTTTGTATTTATGTATGTAAGTATGTATGTATGTTTGTTCAACTATAACTCGATTAATTGTTAAGTTATAAAACATGAGCCGAATCTGTCAAGGGATTACTGAGATATGAGGTTCGCGGGTTCACAATTCGGGCAAACTAATAGTTGACTATCCACTTATTAAGTAGATTTTTATTAAAATCCACCGGCTTTTATTCTCTTAATACGCATCCGCATTCGCATCCGCATCAATCTATGCGAAGCTTTTGCGGATGCAGATGTATAAAGGAATGCAAATGTTCCGCATTTGCGGATGCGGATACGGCGAGTTCTTTAGGGTTCTATATCTAAAGGGTAAAACCGGGATCCTTACTTCCCTCGAGGACAAATTTTCCGCAACTAGGCCCGAATTTGCCGGTCCCGTTTTGCCGGGATCCTAATACTAAGACTCTGCTGTCCGTCGGTCTGTCTTTCCATGCGCCTGTCTGTAACCAGGCTGTATGTCATTAAGCGTGATAGCTAGACAGCTGACATTTTTACAAATGATGTATTTCTTTTGCCGCTATAACAACAAATACTAAAAACAGAATAAAATAAATATATATGGGGGGCTCCCACACAAAAAACGTGATTTTTTTAACGTTTTTAGCTCAATATTAATAACAGCAAGAGTTAGAGGCATGAAATATTCACAGAATATTTAGTTGTATATGCACTATAAAAATACATAGTTAAATTAAAATAAAATAAATATTTAAAGGGGGCTCTCATACAACAAATGTGATTTTTTATAGATAATGGTACGGAACCCTGCGTGCGCGAGTCCGACTTACACCTAGGCGGTTATTTCTTAATAAATTTCAAGTTTATTTACAAAATAATCAGAATTTTGATATAATAAAGCAATTTACGTGGATCGGCAATATTGCCAATGTTCCCGGCAAAATGGAAATTTACCGGCAATGGCAAGATTGGGAATATTGCCGGCAACGGGGAATTTGCCGCTCGGCACATCTCTAGTCTTGGATGTTTATTTATTTATGTATTTATTATAAAAATATAGTATCGTTGAGTTAGTATCCCATAACACAAGTCTCGAACTTACTTTGGGGCTAGCTCAATCAGTGTAATTTGACCCTATATATTAAATTCAAACTCTCATATAAAGTAACATACAAACGAATACTTTATTAAAGCTAAACAAATCCAAAAACAAACTCCAATGGAAACTCACACATAAACTCACATTCTTACTTTCATACTAATTCAGAAACTCACAATCAAATTCACTGACAAACTAACAAACCAAATATATAAAACCAAACACAAGAAACTAATTATACTTCTACTCGCGAGAATATTCTTCGGCCGGCTCATCGTTACTTACACATACTAACACTTACCCGAAATACCAATACTTTCCAACACTGAAATACATATATTACAGTCAACGAATAATTGTGGATGGAAAAGTCGAAAGCAGAAATTTGACTCGGCATCTTTGTTAGAACTACTTAGGACATAAACATACTAAAAGTCCTTACTTCTCCGAGGTGAGCCCGCGAGGGGAGGGCACAAAGAAGGTTCCGCTTTTTTGTTTTTTGCTTACATCTCGAAAATGGTGCGTTTTATTACATTATGAAATCTGATAAAATTCTCTACAACTGTGGCTTTCATTTTTTTTATCTATCTCCAATTTTTACCTAGATATGAAGTACGAATTTTTTTCGAATTTTTTAAAATGTGTTCTACACTCTGGGCGTATTCGGACGAAAAGCGCACGCCAAGCCCACGTCCAATGCATGCCTTTCATTGCTCAGGATAAAGGCATAGTTCAGGAGAAAGGTGTCCAAGCTAGGCCTGACAAAGTTGCCGAGTCAAAATTTCTGCTTTCGACTTTTCCATCCACATGCCCCTTTTGAGCACTCATTGACCGAACTAATACCAACCCATAGCAACACTTACATATACCATAACATACCGACACAAGCAAACATTGTTTGAGAACATTTTAATAGATTTTTCATTGTATTAGATTACTCGTATATTAGAAACCTCTATAAGGAATATCACAAAAAAGTTTGTCGTATAAAAAAAAAGAAATAAACATGTTTTTAGTATTTTGTTGTTACGAACATAGTAAGGTATGATATAATATATGTAAAGAAATTAATATCATTGGTAATTTAGTGAGAATTAATAAAGATACGTAACTTTCGTGGCATGCTTTATAACTTTCGTGGCGAAATCGCCACGAAGTCCGCACCACGAAAGTTACGAAAATTTAACATTTTTTAAAATTACGGAGACAATTACGTATGAATTTAAAAACAAAATACTCTAAAATAAACTCGAAGGCATATTACATTTAAGGAGTGAATCGTTAAATGCGGAATAATTACTATTATTCTTCGAAAAGTGACCACAAAGGTCACTTGGGTTAGAGAATTTGAAAAAACTTAAAGAAATACACATCTGTATTTATTTGCAGACAACCGGTGAGCAGCGCATGAGTTCCCCACTAATGACGGGTCGCTACTGTTTATCCGCGCAACTAAAATTTGTACCTATGATTCAACTCATTCTGAAGTTATGAGCTGTTTTGTATCGTTTTTTGAAAACTAGCAAAATCGTGTGACAGAGACTAAATGCTTCATAACTTTTTTTATTTAAGAGATACAATTACCATTTTTTGTACAACTATGCATTGTTTAATCATAAACAGTTAGAAATACAAAATTTACTGACTGGGTGATAAACAAAAAAGTTATACGAGAAGGCAAAAGCGCGCGCGTAAGTGTGACACGCGGAGAACAGCAAATTTGCCCCCGATTTTGGCATCCAAATATTATTTAAAAAATTACTGTACATTATGTATCTCATTTAATTATGATTTTGTATAGGGGTATAACCAAAGTAACTCCTGCAATCGGTTTTAAAACCATACATTGGTTAAGTTAGGAATAAAGACCGTGTGACAGTAAAAAAAGGCACTCTGAAGAAACACCCAATAACCCTAAAATCGCTGACTGTATGCAGAAGATTTTTTTATTTTGACAGTGAATCCACCGAGGTAGAAATTTAAACATATACAAATCGATAGGTAGAAATGGATACTAATTAGACTAAATAGGTCTTAATTCAATCAGGCATAGGGTCCCGCTGGATCTATGGACATGATTGTTTACCCCTGAAAACCCCTATATACTAAATTTCACATATACCAAAGATCACAGGAATAAGTTTATATACATATAAATAAATATACAAGAATTGCTGGTTAAAAGGTATAAGCTTTCATTATGCAATGCACCCACCAAACCCAGCATTATACATACAGGCCACCCAGAATTACATTTGAAATAAAAATGAAATAAAAATAATGCTAAGTTGAAATAAAAAAAAAAAAAAAAAAAATTCGCCATTATTCCCTTGGCATAAAGATGCGCGAAGACATCTCACAAGTTACCTTTATATATCAAAAATAATGTAAATGGTTCTACTGAATAAATATTTATCAAAAGTTGACATTGCAAGAACCTGAAGACAATAGAAATCAACAAACAAAGTAGGTATTGCGTATACGTGTTCGACATGGTGTTTGAAAAAGTCTCTTAGTAAAAAAATGTTTTAAGTTTTTTTTCTTATTTGCATTTAAGGCAACCCGTACATCTAAGAGCATTTATTTTTATGCAGGTTTACGTGTTCGTCTTCTACAGTGCTGCTTCGGAGCCTGGAGTGCTTTTATACGTTTTTTTAAGATTAAATTTAGTTTTGATTTTATTCATGAAGAGGACGAAAATTGACCATCCCCCTGATCTTCAAAATTACTAAGCCCTAACTTAAAAAAAAATACAAACATAGTTCATTGCTTGTAGATTACAGGAAAACCTATGACAAATTTATCCCTAATTAGACCGAGATTTTTGATTTTGTGGCTCTAACCAAACAGAGCCCAAAGCCGCAAGATTCAAAAGCCACTTTTAGCGTTATGGTGACGAAAAGATGGAAAAGATATGGATAAAGTAATCGGTTGCTAGCCGCATCGCCTTTTAACATGATCTGCATTTTTGCCTATTCCCTCGATCGGCTTTTACGATCTGCGCGGGAAAAGAAGCAGCTGGTACATTCTAAGTTTTTTCTTTTCTCCCAGACCAGCATGGGATATAAAAATTATATTAATCGAAAATAAAGTAGTAAACTCGAAATACCTATATAATTCACTTACGGAAGATAGTTTACTCAAACACCACTAGATATTAGTAAACTCGCGTCTTACTATGAGGATTTCAAATGTGATTGACTTTGGCATTTTAAGGAACCCTCTGCACGCGAGTTCAACTCGCACTTGGCCGGTTATTCTTCTCCCAATTTGCATATCAATGGTCACCCAAGGATGACGAAGGGCATGCAAAATCAAGAAGAAATATCCGGAACAGTTTAAACGATTTGGCTAGAATTTAACGATCGAGTCTTCTTGTGGTGGACTAAGAGGAGGCCGTATGCAACCCTACCTCATCGAGTAGCAAAATGTGACATATGTAGGGTGTTGCATGATAAAATGATGTGTCTTAATATACAGGGTTACCTGGGCATAACCTGGAGCATTTTGTACTTTCAGCAAAAAAGTGATTGATGTGTGTGATGAAGTGATGAAGAGGGGCATGATCCTCTCTGTACTACCAGAGCCATACTTGACCACAGCAGCCCGAGGACTTTGGCCTACACTCTCCTCGCTTGCCAGACGGGTTGGAGAGGTCTCACTGATGTTTATAGCGTTGTTTGGCTTGTATTTTCTAAGTCGCCTTCTACGACATCCACGGGAAGACTTGGAGATCATTTACATGCTTAGGTATTATTATTATTTAGGAGAAGCGAGATTGGCAAAGTGCACCCAGGGCTCAGAAGCAGCACAGCTGAGGAAGCAATCCAGGTGTATGAGCCAAGCCCGCACATTTTAGCTGCATGCAGCTAAAATTATGCAGGTCGCGTGTCAGCTGATTTATTTTACAATTTTAACCGACGTTCAAAAAAAGATCTTTTTTATGTATGTTCTCCGGTTACTAGATGACGCCTTGACTGATTTGGCAAGTTTTTCATTGTTTGAAAGGGTATAATTCCGAAGTGGTCCCATCAATGACGTGGTCTTGTATCTCCACACCCCAGCATTATCAAGCAACCTTAACCTGTCATCTGTTTGTTTTACTATTGTGTCTGGTGTTTTGCACAGACGACAGGTTATCTGCATTATTTCTTCATGTATGGCCTAGGTTACAACCGAAGCCTGCGCTGAACACCAGTAACTCGCTAACATGAAGGGTCTGATCTTGACCATTTGTGATTGTGTCTTGTGTCGAAAGCTGATAGTAAGTTCGAAAAAATACAAGAAAGTATTGTTTTTTTTAAACTATCTTGTAATTAGTAATAGCTAATAATAAGCTTTTATCTAAAGACTCTCCTCAAGACGAATCGAACGAGTCCAAACTCGATAAAATTGCGTCGTTTCGGTACAGAGTTCCTATGGCCATCCTCCAGCTCCATCGTCAAACCAGGTCCATGTCACCATAAAATTGCATTGTTACGATATACGTACGCGTGCAAAATTTCAGCTCAATCGGAAACCGGTAAGTGGGTCTTTAACTTGCAAGATTTGATTACAGACAGACAGACAATGAGACAGGGTGAAACTAAAAATAAAAGCTTGTAAAAATCTTGGTCTTTGGAAAATACAAATTCATACCTAAGTGTTCAGAAATCTTTAGTCTAAAATGACGAAACCCCAACCATTAAGTTCACGACCCGGCGCTCTAAAACTGATGGAAATTATAAATTCAAATTATCGATTGTTAAAGTAACTGGTTTTTTCTTTTCTCTCCTTAAAATACATATTTTTGGTTGTCATTTGTGTTTTACGACGCATAGTGATAACACTCTTCATCAGTGAAGATATTTAAAGTAATAAAAAGTCAATTCAGTAATATTAACATGTAAGTATATGCCAAATTAATTATACTAGTTATTAGTTCTAGTTCGCCCAAAAACTGTTAACTCGCATACCCTATACCTCGGCAACGGCTGGACAGATTTGGTTCATGTTCGAACTTATTAAGGCCATACCCAAATTTTCCAGGGTACAGTGGCGCCGCCATTTAAAATAAATCATTTAAAAGGAAACGGAGATATCATTCAAAATTGTGTCTTGGTCAAGTTCTAGATACCCATTCAAAGTATTTTTTAAACTACTTTTTGTAGTTTAAAGTGAGAACGTGAAGCTTTTCTACGCACATTTGCGAAAAACGGCCACTTTTAGCTAATGTGCGTAGAAAAGCTTCACGTTCGCACTTTAAATTATAAACAGTAGTTCATAAAATAGTTTTAAGGGTTAAGCGTGGCCTTTGGGTCTTACGGCCCCGGGCTCTGTCTGCCCCGTCAGGGATATAGACGTGAAAATGTATCTGTATGTGTATCTGTATCTGTAGTAGAGGAGAGGGGTGGCGGATTTTTATCTTCAGCAATTAAATACCTTCCAAGCTATCTAAGACAACATACATGACATGATTTAGCGATTGTCATTTATTTATTTATTTATTAAAATCTTTATTGACAACGGTACAATAGGTGAACTTAATGCTAATGCATTCTCTCCCGGTCAACCTGTAGGAAAACAGTCAATTTTAATCTAATTGCGATAGGTGCTTGAAGATTAGCTATTATATATATAGATTTAGCTATTACTAATTTATTCACAAACAAACTTTTATTTTTAACCATCTTCCAAAAAAAGAGGAGGTTATTAATTCGTCGTGATCTTTTATTCATGTATGTTCACTGATCATTCAAAGACGCCTGGACCGGCAATCAAAATTCTTTTTTTGTTTGAATTGGAAAGGTATACTGTATAAAAATGTATACTGTTCAGGTGATCCCATAGAAATTTTATCAAAATTGATTGTGTAGTTTGGAGGTGAAGTGGGTTTTGTGTTTTGAAAAATTATATTATACGCTATTTTCCAACAAGTCAAATCAGATACTTTTTTCTAAACGTCAAAACAAACAGTTTCTATGGGATTTTGTATGAAATACAGGCAGATGACGTCACAGTTTTTTGAAGTCAAATAGCGCTCTTATTATCAGTTTTTCTGCAATAATAAATTTAAAATCTCAATAAAATGGATATATTCAAAGACAAGCGACATTATTTTGCGACGTTTTATTTGGTTATCAGTAGAAAATAATTTATTTTTGGCGTAGGAAAATACCCAATTGTAATGAGGGCGCGTTGATGTCTTTTGCAAGAACGTAACTTATTATTAGCTATGGTAGGACTGTTTGGAAAAAACATTTTAATAGGCATGACGAATAGGAAAAATATTTTTGATGTATTGGTCAGATTATTAAAAAATATTGTACACGTATTTTTTCTTTTCTCTGAGAAACCATAAATGATTTTTACTTAGCGGAGACGTCGCAAGCCCCTACTCCGGAACTTTGACGCTCCGTATCTTTGTAAATTTTAACTTTTTTGGTAAACTGAAATATACGGGTCCATAATCTAAAAGACGGACTTATTACATTCACACTTTTCGGACCCTGTCGTTACCCCTATTATTAGAAGTAGATGGTAGGATTGTTCATTATACGATACGCGAATGCACTAAACTTTGTTTTTTAAGAGAGCAATGAACAGATTTATTAAATTTGATTAAATTCAAAAAACCAATTTTTTATGCAATTCACAAAATCACTGACTAAGCTTGCCCTAAAAATATTTTTTTATATATCCAAAATTTGTTTTCAAGTACGTAAACGTCCTTATGCTGTGTGGTTTCCGGCAGAGTAGAATAGGGCCACTCCAAGTCCTCCCGTGGATGTGGTAGAACACGACTTAGGAATACAAGCTAAACAAAGCTATAAACACCAGTGAGATCTCTTCAACCCGTCTGGCCAGCGAGGAGAGTGTAGGCCAAGTCCTTTGGCTGCTCTGTCCAAGTATGGCTCTGGTAGTACAAAGGGGTACATGATCCTGCAGTGGAGACTAAAGGACCTGATGATGACAAACTTCTAAAGTTGTTTCATCGTTCAAAAAAAAACACCAGTTATTAAAAAACTAATTTAATAAGAACAAGTCAGTACTCAGTACAAAGCCAAACCCTTCATTTGTTATTCACTTGTTTGTGACTTTTACACAGTAAAAAAATAATCTATGGTCACGATCTTCGTTTCAATGTGACTGGGAACCCGTTGAGAGAGTAGGTGAGCGTTTCGTCCCATTCATTTTCCGTCCTACTGGGACGAAAAGCTACTTTCAAAAAGTTCAAACTATGTGTTGTGCGATTTGTCCCAATATTTTTATTATTACATTTTTCAATTTATTTTGTACAGACAGCAACACAAGCTTAATCAAAATAAATCTAAAGGCAACATATTGACAACATCTAGTAAGCCTAATATATTGCTTTTTTGCTGCCATTACTTAAAAAAATCTATGGGACGAACGAATAGCACACAGAATCCTAAACACTTTTTTGTGTGTGTGTTTCGTCCCATTGCGATTGGGACGGAAATTTAATGGGACGAAACGCTCACCTACTCCATTGAGGGACGCTAAAAAGCCACCAGTTAGGCCCCTCGCCCACCGCGACTTTTTGTCGCGATGCAAACGCGATACTGTCGCGTATTTGCATCGATGCAGTCGCGATGCAGTCGCTAGCTGTGTACCCTCGCCCACCTAAACATGATGCAGTCGCGATACCAACGCGATACTGTCGCGCTTCTGTCGCGATGCAAACGCGCGACAGAAAAATGCGTCATCGTTACATTTGCAAGATGGACTCCGTTGAGGCAACAGTCACGTTATCTTTGGTGCTGCTTTTACGTAAGCAGACGAAGAGTAGACAGCAAAAGCGTGGGCAACGGAAGCAACGTCAATTGGACGCATCCATTTAATAAGAAAACGGTCGCGCGACAGTCGCGCGTTTGTATCGATGCAGTCGCGATACTGTAGCGCGTTAGCATCACTACTGTAGCGCGTTAGCATCACTACTGTATCGCGCTGCAAATGCGACTAACGCGCGTTAGTAGTGATGCAGTCGCGCGTTTCGTAATCGCGCGACTGCATCGCGACAAAAAGTCGCGGTGGGCGAGGGGCCTTAGGTATTTAAAACTAATTTAATAACAACAAGTCAGTACTAATTCAAACCCTTCATTTGTTATTCCTATGTTTGTGAATTTTACACATAAAAAATCTACGTCTATGGTTGTGTTGTTTTGTTTTTCATGTGTGTAAGTGGCCAACACTGGTGTCAGATTTTTCAGGCTGCCTAAAGGCATCTGAAATAGCTTGACGACTGCCATACAATGATGATAGCCGGGACCAACGGCTTATAGGTGCGCTCCGAAGCACGGATGAGCTCTACAGTCTATGGTTGTAATCTTCGTTTCAACATGACCGGGAACCCGTTGAGGGACGCTAAAAACCACCAGTTAGGTATTTAAAACTAATTTAATACGAACAAGTCAGTACTCAGTACAAAGCCAAACCCTTTCTAGTTATTCACGTTTGTGACTTTTACACAGTAAAAAAATAGTCTATGGTCGTGGTCTTCGTTTCAACATGACCGGGAACCCGTTGAGGGACGCTACCGAGATGGAGATGACGACCCGTAGGTCCTGGTAGGTCTGCGGGGAGGACACCTCGAACTCGCGGATCACCCGTGTGCAGATGGTCTTAATTAGCTTGGTCCCAAAGAAACGGCCTGAAAAAAATTATGAATGAAACAATATACAGGTAGGCAAGTTAAAAAACTAAAATCTGACTACTGATTTCTTCTTCCAAAAAAATGATTTTTATCCCTATAGTTGACTTACTGGGACTGGGAGAAAATGCTCTTAGCATTAAGTCCGCCATTTGTTAAAAGTATAATTGTACTTTGAAACAATACCGTTTTATAAAATAAAATAAATAAAATATCGGTTGCCTGGAAAAATCGCTTTTAGGAATGGATACTTGGATGGAATGTCTTTATCCGAGTGTATATTTAGTTTTTTTTTGGTGTACACAATAAAGTATAAAAAGTACCTTTAAAAATACTGAAAAGTAATTAATTTGATTGAGTGTTGCGAGAAAAGAAGAGAGTAGTTATAAATATTTTTTAAATTTACTTATATATAAAATTAATTTGATACCCTACACCGCCAATACGGTATGATTCCATTTGTACCTATATATTTAATTTATTCTTCTGTTAACGGGCAAAATAGAAGGAAAAAGATCTTGAGGACGCAGTCCCATGCGTTGGTCCGACCAGATTTGCTCGACACTCGAGACCAAAGTCAGCGACGCTATCCGAGCTGCAGAGCACAGAACCACGGTAAAGATATCATACAGTAGAACAACTCGGCACTGTCCTTGAAAAACATACTACGCCAAGCGTGCGCTAGGGCTGCCCGTATTTTAATTTCATCTACCTATTTGAGTGACTAGTTTTGTGATTGTAAGGTGAATGAAAAAGGAAGCGTGTTATTTTTTTGATTATTAGCATATTTATTATACATAAACTGCATATTTCAATAATAGGTATATGTAAGGAGCTAAGTACCCACATTAGTAAGTAGATATGTAGCCTAAAAAACCACTACCTACTTACCTACTAGTTTTTTTTTATCGCGAGCGTAGGTACAATAGCTCACTCGTGGTCGTGGGTTAAGTTTGTCTTCAATTCAACCTTATTACATATATTTTTCTTAATCCAGGTAATTTACTCAGTGGAAAAAGTGAAATACTTACCTATTAAACAATTAATAAACAACGTACTACCTAGTAGGTACCTATATAAAAACTACTTTACTGACGAGTTCAAACAACCAAAAACAGCACAATATTGTCTGTGTTTTGCTATATTATTATCCCACAAGAAAAAGAATAATATACCTTCTTAATAAGTGTTCACAAATAGCACGCGGCTTACAACAAAACACCGTTCGCCACTGCGGCGCATTCCCGACTGTTTGTATACCGAGTCACGGAACAAGTGTATACCGACCTTCGAGGCGCGTAGGTATAACTTGCGTTTCGACCGTTTGTATGAAGATACAATACTGTCTGTACTGTGACAGAACTAAATGGCGGGACATAGTACACAAGAAGGTGTTCCATAGAGATCACGACCCTCAGCAATGAAGACTGCAACGCAAGGAGGAGGATTTAATTTATAGTTCATACTTATTGAAGTTATTGTGATGTTACATAGTGGTGCGCATTTTCTTACATAACTTTTTAACTCATATAATCGCAAGTCCGAAAATTTTTCTCATACCATTCTAAATCATAATGCTCATTCTTCATAAAAATTTTAGAAACTAATGATTTTAAACTATAATCATCGGAATTCATAATTTAACTAATCATACACTTTGTTTTTAATAATATTTGTTTTCATATATTTGTTTATACTAATGATCTAAACTCCTAATCATTTGAATTCATAAATATTATATTCATAAATTTCTTAATCATAAGTGTATTCATCCATATTACTGAAAATCATAATGTTTACAATCAAATACAATGTTTTATACTAATAAATTCATTTTCATTTAGTTTTTAAAAATGCGACTGCACTGAAAATCTGATTGCTACCAGAAACGAGATGCTACCAGAAAAGTAGGTTAGGTTAGGTTAAAACTGTGACCACACCAGAAAAAACTTGCTACCAGAAAAGTAAGTTAGGTTAGGTTAGAACTGTGACCATACCAGAAAAGACTTGCTACCAGAAAAGTAGGTTAGGTTAGGTTAGAACTGTGACCATACCAGAAAAGACTTGCTACCAGAAAAGTAAGTTAGGTTAGGTTAGAACTGTGACCATACCAGAAAAGACTTGCTACCAGAAAAGTAGGTTAGGTTAGGTTAGAACTGTGACCACAATAGCGCGCGAGCCGAGCGAGCGAAGCGAGCGTGCCGCGGTAGCGGCCGGCGAAGCGCCAGAAACTAATTTTTGATATAAAATAATGATGTATTTACCATTATGGTAAAGAACATTGTAAGTTAAAATATTTTTTTAGTATTGCCTATAAACTATTCACTAAAACTATTCTGAACAATGACGTTATGAGTTGTAGTATATTATTAGTAACAACATTATTAATAAAAACAATATGACAATTGAATGTTATGAAGAAAAAAGTTCTGAATTTTTTTTTATGAATTTATTCTTTTCTTGATAGTAACAGTATGAATAAAAAAAATATGATCACTAAATGTTATGAGCTCCGATGATAGTAATAAAAATGTATGAATAAAAAAGTATGAAGAATAAAATTATGAAGAGTGATGATTATGAACACAAATCGGTAGTAAGATAAAGAATATGAATTAGAATTTTATGAGAGCCAATATGGACCCGTTACATAGACATAGCCCATAACTTGTCTGTAACCGTCCAGGCGTCCAACAATACCTTGCTTGAGGAACCATTAATACCATAGAAGATATTGACAAAACCTTACCTAAACAGTCCATAGGGCCCAAACTGAAAGGTATATAACAATTAGGGTGACGAAGTTTGGTGTTCTCCGGATTGAACCTCTCTGGATCAAAGTCTTCAGGGTTCTTCCAGTAGCGAGGGTCTCTGTGGAGGTAGTAGACTGGGATGACCAGCGAAGAACCGGCTGGGAGCACCCCTGATTCTGAAACAATAAAATATACTTTAAAACAGTTTGTTTCGAATGTGGGCGCCATTTCTGCTACCATTTCGCCTTAAAATCCTCGTCCCTCACCAGACACTTACTGAAAAGACACTTACTGAAAGGACACTTACTGACAGGACACTTACTGAAAGGACACTTACTGAAAGTACACTTACTGGAAGGACACTTTCTGAAAGGACACTTACTGAAAGAACACTTACTTATGACAGTGTCTTCTGGGATGGTCCTTTGCAGGATGGCTCCGATCGGGAACAGCCGTATGACCTCCTTAAACACCATCTCCAGATAAGGCATGCTCTTAAAGTCCTCGTCCGTCACCGGCCGGTCGGTATCGCCGATCACGCGCTTTATTTCATTGTACAGCTTTTCCTGTAAAAAAATAAAAATAAATGAGAGGTCTGAGTGAAAGAAAAAAACGTAGAATGTACCAAATGCATCTGTTCTCGTGCTGATCGTCAAAACTGATCATATTTAACCGATTTCCGAAAAAAGGAGAAGGTTATAAATTCGTCGCAATTTTTTTTGAATTGTATATTCATCGATTGTTCGAATACGCTAGGACAGACTTAGAAAATTCTGTTTTTGTTCTAAAGGGCATACTTGTTAAGCGGTCGCATAGAAATCTAATCAAAATCGATTTTGCTATTTGGGGGTAAAGTCGGATTTTAGTTTTGAGGACTATATTTTTTATAAGAGAGGACTATATTTTTTATCTCAGTTCTAATATAATCTTGCTGCTTATCTACGTTAATATTACAAATATACATTATTGACCGAGCGAGCGAAGCGAGCGAAGCGTCTCAGTTTCGAGATTAGCCAAAAATTCTTTTGTCCGTCTGTCTGTCTGTCTGTCTGTCTGGCTGTTCTCGCCTACAGGTCGCATTTCTTAACCGATTCTCATAAAATTTTGTAAGCAGGCTCAGCAACTAAATATAAATTTTTTGTCGAGCCAGTTTTCCGAAATTTTTCAAAATGGCGGAAATATGGGGGTTTAAAATTTTAAAACTGTCATATATCCGCCATTTCAAAATATTTTCAAAAATTTCATGGGACTTTTTTGTTGCCATTATAAAAACGCATTTTTTTTAATTAAACAACTTTTTTGTCTGGACAACTTTTTTATACGTATACTTAAACGGGTTTAGGGTGACTCGCGAAGTCTAGCTGACTGAGCCGTGACGGATATACAATACAAATCTTCTTACAAAATATTGAATTCAGTCCAGGTTACTGAACAACTTTCTTAAAAATACATGTCTCCCGTGGGAATTAAACCCGCGACTTCCGAGTTACAAGGCCAATGTCTTGACCACTATTTTTAAGAAAAGAAGAAAATTGACAAATATTTAGATGTCCAACAAAAACTCAACTCGCTATGGTTATTTTTTCATAAGTTTACAAGATTGACTTGATTTTTTCTAGAATCGTATGACTTTTTGTTGTCTTGCTTGTTTAAAGTTTTGTTTAATTTGTTTAGTCAGTTAATTGTGTTCAATTGTCGTGCTTGCTTGCTTTGCTTGATAGTAGAAGATATAATCGCGAGGTCTAAGTTCGTGGCGAACTACTAGTAGTATTATTAATCATTTATATGCTGATTTACCTGACAATCCGGATGATATGCCATCATCAAAATGATGTACGAAGCTATTTTAGCTGACGCTTCCTGACTCTGTGTGAGAAACAGACAAATGTTTAATAGATTTCTTGTATATTATACTAAAGATACAAGGTTTAAAAAAATCTGGCCAAGTCAAGCTAAGGCAAACAACCAAAGGCACAGCCATAATATAAATACATTTATTACAAATTTATAAATTTGTTTTATCATTACCACATCAGTGAGAGTAAGTAAACTGCTTAACATATGCCTTCCTCTAACTATCCGTGACGCACTTTTTAGTCTGTGGTAGTCCCTATGGAATCATACGCAGTAAAGTAACGCACACGACCGACGCGCACCGGACTTTTTACGCGTCGTGTGCGTTGCCGCATGTGATTCCATGGGTTCTATTTTCACAAACTAAAAAGTACGGCACGGTTTAGTCTGTCGTCTGCGTTGGGCCATATGTTCACTGATTACTCGTAGATGCGTGAACCGATTTATAAAATATTTTTTTTGTTTGTAAGGGATACTTTCAAGGTAGCCCCATAGTCTTCAATTTAGAATCTGATGATGGGATCTCGGATAAATCGAGAGAACTCTTTGAATTTTATAGGCACACATACAGGAACACAATTTTCCAAGGTATTTTTTTATTGTGACAGTGACTAGAGCATTTGCTTTTAGAAAGCACAACTTAATGAAGCATCAAAATCGGTTGTGTAGTTTCGGGATGAAGTCGGATTTTAGTTTTAAAAAATATTTCTATTTTTGCATTTCCTTTTAATTATGGTGCAATGAAAAGCATTTGCATTATATTCTTAAATTGTTTGCAACAGGCAAGAAACTTGCACTGTATAAATAGAACTTAAAATATGCAACATGCACTTCCTTCTTACCGAAGTAAAAACTGTAAACGTCTCCTTCACCAGCTGTTCCTCATTTAACTCCTGTGACAAAATGAATCTATCGATAACACTCAGCGTCGTGTTTATCGACTCGTCCTCCTCACTATTCATCAGGTACTGGCTATCACCCACAGTTTTCAGCCTCTCCACTCTATGCTTTATGATTACTTTAGCGAATTCTGTCATCATATGCAAGAAGTCCTTTAGATCCTTGTTGCCTTTGGAGATCCAGAAGATTGGGTCGATTTGTAGGTACCACCGCGTCATTCTCTCGTAAACTATATCGTACATCCTTAAAAAGTATATTACAGAAAAATTAGATTTAAGTTGCAATTTCACATGGTTGTATATACTTGCAGTACCTGGGCGACCGAAGTACTCGGTTACATCTCAAACATTAACAAATAATTTTTAAACTTGTCTTAAATCAATGCAAAATAAAAAATTATATATAAACTTAAACATAAAAAAACAAAAGTAAGTCACCGAGTGGGATTCGAACCCGTAACACTCTTTCTAGCGGTCGGTATCCTTAACTGCTGAGCTAAAAACAAGGCGGTCGGCGCGACGAAATTAGCAACCATATTCTGTGTGGAAAGAAAAACGCATGAAAACTCGAAAACACGCGTTTTCCCAAACATAAAACTAATCTAGATCGATTGTTTACCCCCGAAAACCCCCATATACAAATTTTGAGCGAATTCGTTAGAACCGTTTTCGAGATCACAGAAATTTATAAATATATATATATAAATAAATATACAAGAATTGCTCGTTTAAAGGTATAGGATATGCCATTCAGTGAAAAATAATTTTTAACTTTCCATACAAACCCGGATCAGCTGATCGGTCAACTTGTATGGGAGGCCAGAAATTACTTTTCATATTTAAATTGTGTTCCTTGGGCAAAGTAAATCGTTATCATGGGCTGAATTCACCCTTAAAAAAGTTAATAAATATTGTTAGACCTTATATATCAGATGCTTCTCCAGTACAAAGCATAGACGTAGAATTTACAGATTTTTCTTTTTCTTAATGAAACTTCCAAAAAAATAGTACATAATTATACCTACCTAGGTGACTTATCTATGAGGCTTTGTAAATAAGGTAGGCACATTGTCTGCTCCTTTGTCAAACCCATCAATGTTCCTGAAAAAAAAATGGGGTTTTGTTTTGGTTTTTACAGAGTATTTACTCTGTGCCACTTCTAGCCAAAGGCCTCCCCGTCTATGCTTCTTAACACTTTATTGTTCGCTTTTATTTTCCAATTTGTTACAAGCTACTAATAAAATAATTTGTTAGACTTAGTAACTAGTAGTTCGCCACGAACTTAGACCTCGCGATTATTATTTCAGTCAAAATAGTTGCCAATCACAGCCCTTTCTTCAAATGACATTCGATCTAGCTCTGAAATGTCAGGAGCACCTTCCAACCATACAATTCCATGGATATGAGGTCTACTGTGATGCTGCAATTCAGTTCTGTATCAGTAGTCTTTCACCGAAAAATGACCCATCATTTTTCAAATGTCAAAGTCAGCTCGTTGTTGGAAAAACCAGGTATAAATGTTTATTTGTATTGCCATGGCTCTATGCCGCTGCTCATTTTGGTTTCTTACTTTCTTCGTAAAGCTACTTTGCGGGCTTTGATTGCTTATATCTCTTGTTAGATCGTAGCATAAAGCACAGACAAGCAGCGATAGCGATTGAACGAAAGTTCGCTCAACAAAATTGCTAAATTTAATAAACAAGCCAACAATCAATCAAAATAAGCAAAAACTGAAAAAAATGCTAATCGTAAAATTAGCAAAACCCTTTTATTTTAAGTCGGTTAAATATGATACAATTTATAGAACTACTTATGAAACTCAAAATAGTAACTATAATAGTTATTCAGAGAAATTACTTCGTGGACCCCAGGGAAGATATGTATTTTTAAGAAAGTTGTTCAGTAGCCCGGACTGAATTCACTGTTAAATAGTTTGAGTATATTTTGTAAGAGGATTTGTATTGTATATTCGTCACGGCTTAGTCAGCTAGACTTCGCGAGTCACCCTAAACCCGTTTAAGTATAACGTATAAAAAAGTTTATCAAATAAAAAAATATCGTTTTCATAATGGCAACAAAAAAGTCTAACGACATTTTTGAAAATATTTTGAAATGGCGGAAAAAATTCGAAAAACTGGCTCGACAAAAAAATTCTATGTAGTTGCTGAACCTGCTTACAAAATTTCATGAGAATCGGTTAAGAAATGCGACCTGTAGGCGAGAACAGACAGACAGACAGACAGACAGACAGACGGACAAAATAATTTTTGGCTAGTCTCGAAACTGAGACGCTTCGCTCGCTTCGCTCGCTCGGTCAATTAAACTTTTAACGACAATATAGGAATAAGCTAGTATTGGAAATTTTTTAGTGATGAATGAATTTATAAATCGTAACCCTATATGAAATATTTAAGCCTGTTTGTTTTTCAAAATAAATAAAAAAAATTAAGATGCGGTGCGCTGCAGGCGCAAGCCAACGGGCCCGCCCAATGCGCAAGTTAAGGCGCAAGTCAGAACAGGCGTGGTGCCTCTTCTGACTTGCGTCTTAACTTGAAATAATTTTTCGGGGTCAAGTGCTGCCCCCTAACTATTATGACAATCGATACTATCGATACTATCAATACTATCGATATTGTGACTGTTTTTCAAGGTCAACTATCGATAGTCAACCTATCGATTCTCAAACAACTTACGACACACAGAGTAGCTAGTGGTCTGCACTACGTAGCGGTAAATGTCAAAGACGCGCCCTGACGGCACCGTCCGCAGCTTCTCCATGAGGAGGTGCACCTCCTGGTTGAAGGTGTCTTCGTAGCCCAGGATAGCTCGCTTCCCGTAGTTGGGGTTCGCTATCTTTCGGTGTTTGCGCCATGTTGGACCTGGTTAAACCGTAGAAAATAACTGTTAAAAATAAAAGGAACAGCTATCACTTATCTATGTATATATATATATATATATATATAAAAGAAGAAACTGAATGCACAGCCCAAACCGCTGGCCCTAGAGACTTCAAATTTGGCATATAGATTTCTTATGAGGTCTAAAGGTGCACTAAGGAAGGATTTTTCAAAACTCACCACTAAAGGGGTGAAACGGAGGTCCAATGTTTGTATGGAGAAACAAGATTAGTACGTGAGACCATTTTATTCAAAACTTCGCATGAGTACTCCTGGCGGTAAATGAATAAATACGTGTTTCAGATCCCTAGAGGCATGAAATGGGGTGACCTACTACCTAGGCCATGCTGAAGCGTTCCGTCGCTCTCTCTCTCTCGTTCTAGCGAATGCTGGAAACTTAAATGGTAACGGGAACGGGAACAGGAAAGGGAATGGAAACGGGGACGGGAAAAAAGAAAACTAACTGATTGGTGACTGACTGACATATCAACGCTGAGCCCAAATCACGCGGTCAACAATTAAAAATCCTATTAGTCCAATTTTGATAAAATTTGATATGCAGAAAGCTGACTCCCGGAATTAAACACATAGGCTTTTTTAACCGTGGGTAGCACCGCGGGGCGCAGCTAGGATATAAAATGGAACGAGGTTTGATCATGAAGATAAAGGTATAATATTGATCCAAATTTTTTTTGTTTGGACTATTTGTCTTTAGGTACCGAATCAAAATATTACTGTATGATAATTTTTCTAAACCAAAAACCGAATTCACCCCCAAACTACACTACCGATTTTGATAAAATTTCCACCAGCCACCTCGGAAGTGCACTCCTTCAAATAAAAAAAAGAATTTTGAATATCGGTCCACAATTGACGGAGAAATCAGAAAGAAACTTGAACAATTATATGTGGATTTTTTTTAATTGTCAGGAATATTTTATTCTGCAGGACATGCTATTAAAAGAAGTGTTTTTTATTCATTATAAACTACAACTATAAAAATTATAATAACAATTTTCATTTAATGCGCTTTTTTAAAGATATATTTTTAAAAGCTTTAGGTACCTGTTAACAACAAGAACTAAAAAGTTAAAAAAATTTTTAGTTCATTAAACTCCATTTTTTTTTCAAATAAGTCGAACATAGAACCTCCTCCTTTTTCGAAGTCGGTTAGAAAATACTATTCATAAAAACACGCGGAACAGTTGATATCATGTTAAATTGTCTTTTATCAGTTATATATGTATATATATGGCGATTTTTTTTATATGTGATCAATATTTTTTTCGCGTTATATTTGCTACTTAGGCAAGTTACTATATCTGACACCCAATTTGGGACTTACACGCAAATTAAATACGCTGATTACCTGATCCACTGAGAATCCCCCCTCCCAGTACGTCCGCCATGTACTTATATAGAGGACCCTTTATACTGAGTTTAGGATTCGACAGCAATACCTGGAACAATTTGATAAACATCATCATCATCATCAGGTCTTTTTTACTTGATCAGAGCAGCCAGAGGACTTGGCCTACACTCTCCGCGCCGGCCAGACGGGTTGAAGACGTCTTATTGATGTTTATTAGCTTTGTTTAGCTTGTATTTCCTCAATCGCCTTTCACGACAACCACGGGAGGACTTGGAGTGGCCTATTCTACTCAGCCGGAAACCACACAGCGGAGTATTCACTATTTGACTCCTGTTTAATGAGCTAGCCTATCTCTGTAGAACAAATTAAGAAGAGATCAGTCATATGCTACTGTCAATTTGAACTCACCTTCAAGTCCTCGGGGTCGCTCAAGAGCACACACAGGTCTGGGCCGAGCCAGAATCGGAAAATGTCCCCGTATACACGAATCAGGTCTCTTATTACCACTACTTGCTCTGAAAATAAGACAAAATAAGGATATGTTAGTTAATTCACTTGTATTAATACATACATACATAATATCACGCCTGTTTTCCGCAGGGGTAGGCAGAGACTATGGACTTGTATTAATGTCTAACAAAATATACGGAAACTATTATACCCTAGAGTACTAACCTTTTTTTTACATCGCGTAATACTAACCATCGCCTGTGAGGCTACTTTTTAGAAAAAAAATAAAAAACAAAATATATTCAAATGTTTTTATTAAAAAGAAAATACAACATAATAGGTCATCTTCTGCCCTTTTAATAGAAAGTCTATCAAATTAAGCCTCAAACTTAACGTTAGTCACGAAAATTTTAACGTAGTAGACCTTTATAAACAATATGAAAAAATAAAAAAAAATAAGACAATTGGCAAAAAAATGTAACGACTTCTTAGAATAATAAGTAAATAATTAAATTTGAATGTTAATTTTACTTTATCAATTACAGGTTTTAAGGCACGTGAGATCAAAATCAGTCTTCTTATTTTCTATCACAAGAGGAGCAGTTAGGAGATCTATGCTCCAGACAATACGTTTTATTACATTTTGCGCAGTAATAAACGCTCATTCTTCTTTCTTCGGTGGGTAATAATTACACATACTTCTTTTCCCCTTTTTAATTGCAGGTTCATCAACATTTCCTTCTTTTTCAGTAACTAAAACCTCTTCTATAGCTTCTCTAACCCTTTTTGTCATTGTTGGTCTATTTCACTGTCTTCTAGGTTCATCTATAAACAAAACGTTAATTTTGATTTAAAATATGCAATGGTTTAGAAATAAATCCAAAAACAAAAAAATAATGGGTAAATTATTTTTTTACCCTAAATACTAACGATAGCCTCCCAGGCGATCGGCAACTCCGTAACTCCGCAACGGTAAGAGCCCGCGGGACGCGAATCTGCTACCTACCGCGTCGCGGGGGTATCTGAGTTGGCACAGGCGCACGAGCAGTTCCGGCCGCGCGTATTCCAGAAAAATTCAGAAAATTACCACCGCGCGGCCTCTCAGGCGATGGTTAGTACTCTAGGGATAAACGTGAATTTAGTCTATGAAACTGAACTACTTTCCCCAAGGAACACGTATCGAAATATGAAAAGTAATTTTTGGCATTGCATACAGGTTGACCTATCAGGTGATCTGAGTTTGTTTGGAAAGCAAAAATCATTGTTTCATATTTCGATATAAGTATATTCCAGGGGAAAGTTGTTCACTATCAGTTACTGAATTCATCCTTCAAATAATTTCAGTATATTTGGTTAGACCTTATTTAATCCGCTACTTGGCATTACCCGCAGCTGAGTGGTATGCGAAGGCATTTTCACGTCGTCAAAAAAAAAAGGCCTAACAGTTTGACAAAATAGCTCGGTTTCGTAAAACAACTGAACATTGTTGCAGCTGGAATATTTCAAAACTAAAAACCGTCTTCAGCCCCAAAACTTTACAACCGATTTTGATGAAATTTATATGGATCTATATAACAAGTATGTAAGTAAGTAAGTAAGCCCGTTCAAAAAATAACCCCAATTGGTCCAGCTTCGAATAATCGGTGAACAATAGTGAACATACATAAAAAAATGAAAAATTGATTGATAACCTTCCTTATTTTTGGAAATCGATTAATAAGGAATTATATTATAATATCAGTCGAATCTTGACTTGACTATATTTTTGTTATATTAATCACCTGGCCAAAGGCATATAGAATATTAAGTATCTACCTAAGCATACGATATAGTGGTAACAATAATCTTTATTTTACAGTAACGCAAGAAACAGAAAAAGGAAATAAAACCTATGTCACACAAAGAGACGGATAAACAGATAACTTGGAGCGAAATCTGACAAAAAGTCATACATGACGCCACAATGGATGCGATATGTTGAGTTGGTCCGAAGATGAGAAGAAATAGGGGCGTTAAAGAAGAAGAGAAGAACTGAGAAGAAGAATGTTTTGCACACAGTTTACCTCAGAATCTTCGGTAAACGATTATAGACAGCAGGTCCTTTGCCGAAGGTTCTGAGGTACCCTGCGTGTATGCTTGCGTCGGTCGTCGTCATAAAGAAGAAGTAAGCTAAGTTTCTTTATTTGCGCCACCTGTTATCTTATTATACATGTCGATCAAGTCAGCTTTCAAACAAACAAACTGCATCAAACTCGGCTAGAAAGACACAAAGACACGTCAAATTTATAACATCTCTCTTTTACCTCAGAGGTTATAAAAAAATAAGAACGAATACCTGAACCACAGGTATGCTACTTCATAGAAGCGGAGTATTATTTTATGCCTATTACTACTACAAATGTAACTATACATCCGTGCACACGGTAATGTGTGTGTGTTCGCCGCTCAACATCCTCGACGCATCGCTCGACTATTTCGCATTCCTTCTCTTTTTGGTTGCCTATAAGAGATTGCTTCGGCGATAAGGCCGCCTCTTGTACCTCATTACATGTTGTTATTTCATAAGAGTTAAAAAATTGTAAACGTCTTTTTGTGCAATAAAGTTTTTTGTATTGTTTTTTTTTGTGTTCACAAATGTTGTTAGCCAACCTCCGTGGTCAAGGCGTTCACCTTGTGATCATGAGGTCGTGGGCTGGAATTCCACTGGGAAGCTTAATTTGTAAAAAGTTATTTCCAGTCCGGTTATTATTTTACTATTTTTAAGCTATTGCATAGCTTCTATCGCAGGCCTTGAGCGCGGGGACCGAATCCAAAAATTCCGTAACGAAAAAACCTCACGCTCTCCACTCCGCCTACCATGTACCTAGGTTGCCGCTTCGTCTCCGTCGTCCGTTTGCGACGTTGCCGTCCTTCCTTGTTTGCAATAGCTTTACCGCGGCAGTTCCCGAGTGCCACACGTCTTTTTTTCGGTTATATTGCAAGCTTGAATCACCTGATTATCCGAAAAGAAAGATGCTTCCGTGTTTTGGAAGGCACGTATAAGTGTGGGTCCCGAATGCCATCTAGCGTTTGCACTTATCTATCCAAGGATTGGTTTGAGTCTACCCTTTGGGTTGTGGAGGTCAGACGTCAGTCGCTCTGTGTAAAAACCAGTAACCTCGTCTAATCGCCTAGGGTAGGTAGCAGACCCCGGGCTCTGAAGCGTTACCGCTGAGAATGCAACATGAAATAGTTACGTTTGGAAGATGATGACAAATTTTAAGAAAATTTACAACATCATTTGATAATGACAAATATAGTTAGATACAGATACATTTTCACGTCTATATCCCTGACGGGGTAGACAGAACCCAGGGCCGTTAGGCACAAAGGCCACGCTTAGCGTGGTGGTGGGCGTTAAGATGGAAATGGAATCAAAATAGTGATGGGTTGCTAGCCGCATCGCCTATTACCATGATTCAAATCTCGCCCATTCTCTCCATCAGCTCTAACGATCTGCGTGGGAAGCGAAGCAGCTGGTACATTCTAAGTTTTTTCTTTTCTCCCAGACCAGCATGGAAGAATATAGAAAGTTACTGTTCTGCCATCGCTCACACAATTTTTTAATTCTAAGTTTCTGTACGACCTTTATGCGTAATACTTTTAATGTATGCTTGCGTTACGTTATGATTAAATAAAATACCACTGACAAATAATACTAATCAAATATTTTGTTTTATTTCCTGATTCCTATCTGACCGGTGTATACATACTTTTATAATTGTATACAATTATTGTGATTCCAGTTATGGTCAGATCTAGCTGACCTGTGCGGCGAATCATTACAGCTTTGTGATCTTGTGAGTAATTAGGCTCTTTAGAGCACTGCGCCATTTTTATCTCGTATCAAAAGTCAAAACATACTATGCCGAAGTTGCGCGACCGAACTTTCGCGTAGATAAGCTTGTCACAATTTTTGAAATACTACTATTATTTTTTAGGTACTAGCAATATCAATTCACTATAGCAAGTTTATTTGCCAGGCAAATTAAATAACCTTCGACTTCCCAGCTTTCATCCCCAACACTGACGGTGTCCGTTCGGGAATTGTTTTTAGTTATTCGCACACTCTTTTTACAAAGCTCAATCACTGGATTCCACGTGCATGACAACTTGAAGCCATCTTTTCGATTAAAATTGGAATGCTTCTTAATTTCAATCGCCTCTCTAACTAAGCGAGGTATGTAATGGCGTTCAGTCGCAAGTATTTTGGGTTGATGTAGCTCAATCCAGTGATTGACTCCTTGTGAAAGATGCTTGTGAAAGATGCTCCGCGATAGCTGACTTGTCAATATCCCTGTTTTTGACTGCCGTTATGTGCTCTTTGACCCGTTGAGATATAGGCCTCTTGGTCTGTCTAACATACGAGCGTCCACAACTACAGTCAATCTTGTAAACACCCGATTTTTCTAAGGGCGAGCTGTCCTTAGGTGATCGCATATAGCTTGCGATTTTCCTCCCCGGAGTAAACGTGGCTTTTATGGATACTTTCCTAATAGTCTGCCGATTTTATCTGTTACTCCTTTGACATAAGGTAGGTTAGGTACGCTGCTTGCCTATCTACCGTTAGCGCTCGGTCTCGCCTTGATGTTGGCGGCCTTATCCTACCATCATATCCATTGCGTTTTAAAACCGCTTGTACATGCTCCAGCTCTCCTGGTAGATATTCCTGATCACACAGATCAAAAAACGATATTAATCGCGGTAAGTCCCGTAATACTAATAACAGTAAGAACGAATACCTGAACCACAGGTATGCTACTTCATAGAAGCGGAGTATTATTTTATGCATATTACTACTACAAATGTAACTATACATCCGTGCACACGGTAATCTGTGTGTGTTCGCCGCTCAACATCCTCGACGAGACGCGAGTGGGGGAGAGTTGCGGGCTTGACCTTAGGAGACTCCGTTCTGTATACACGGTGATTTTTTATTGGTTCTGAAGCCGAAGGCCACTTCATAGGCATCGTTAGTAAGACCTAGTTAGCTAGTTAAAATAAAAATTCAGAAACAAAAAATGTTGACTAAAACTCGAAAGCAAAATTGTGAGATCAATTAGTAGTACCGCCGCCATACACCGCCCGCCGCGCCGGCCGGCGGATGTCATCGACATCCCACGCAGTTGTTTTGGCCGGATGTGGTCTCGATCGAAAATCATTTACGAAACTTTTTTATCTTATAACATACAGAAATTTGGATTTTTTTCCAAAACCAATGAAAAGTCAGCGTGTTTAATACTAATAATTATTCTATGCATCAAATAAGAACATTAAAGCGTTCCCCAAAACAGGCAGATTTGGGCAAGGGATTTTCACAGCTATAGCCAGTAGTTGTCGGTTATTGTACGGCCATCTCAGCCAGAACATGCCATCACACTTATATTATACAGGCGAAAGTTTGTGAGTGTATGTTGGATACTACTTCACGCGCAAACGTCTAGATCATTTGGTATGCAGTAAGCTGACACCCTGGATTAACCACGGATTAACACATAGGCTACTTTTAATATACAATTTGGAAGAAACATACCCGTAATAATAAATCGAACCTCGGACTAGACTAGATCAATAACATACATACATACATACTATCACGTCTTTATCCCTAATGGGGCAAACAGGGCTTTTTGGGTCTTGCGACTCTATGCAGAGCCCAGGGCCGCAAGACCCAAAAGCCACATTTAGCGTCATGGTTGGCGAGAAGATGGAAAAGCAATCAATACAGTGATGGGTTGCTAGCCGCATCGCCTGTTAACATGATTCGCATTTTTGTCCAATAAAGTAAATAGATCAATAAAGTATAATAAAATTAAAATCGACATTCCCATACAAATTGCTCGGGCGGCTGCACACTTTTGTATGGAAGTTTCAAACTTTTTTTGTTTTTTGACTTATTTTACGAGTTATACGAGAAGTGATCTAGTATAGCCTGTGGTTTAATTTATTACGGGTATGTCCCTTCCACGTTATATACCGCGGATAACACCGCGGGGCGCAGCTAATCCTATCCTACTAATATTATAAGTTTGTATATTTGTTTGTTTGTTACCTCTTCACGCTTCAACTACTGAACCGATTTGGATGAAATTTGGTATGGATGTAGTTTGACACTCGGGAAGGACATAGGGTACTCTATATCCCGAAATTCCCATAAGGAGCGGGTACAGCTAGTCAAATATAAATATGTTATAGCTACCTGAACTATTACAAATGAACATTAAAGCGTTCCCCAGACCAGGCAACGCCGGCGGGCCAGGGATCTTCTCAGCCATTGCCAGGAGTCGACGGTTCTTGTACCGCCATCTCAGCCAGAACGACGCCAGAAACCCGAGGATCGCGAGAACCAGCCAGAGCATTCTGAAATGATTTTGATTTTAGTTTAGGATCGTAGTAGGCAAAGAGCAATGCGCGAATGGCGCGAGCACTCGGATGCAACTTACAGTAGGTAATTTAAAAATTTTCAAATCCAAAATCCGACTTAGTCACAGGAAAGCTATAATAAGGATACCCTATACACAAATCGCAGCCATGGGTTCTGGCACAGCCATGTGGTTTCCGGCAGAATAGAATAGGGCTACTCCAAGTCCTCCCGTGGATGTCGTAGAAGGCGACATATGAAATACAACATAGACAAAGCTTATAAACATCAATGAGATCTCTGGCTAGCGAGGAGAGGGTAGGCCAAGTCCTCTAGCTGCTTTGGCCAAAGATGGCTCTGGTATAAGGAGGCTCTTGTTTCTGCAGTGGAGACGAAAAGACCTGATGATGATGATGACGAAGTACACGCAACTAACCAAAATACATGAAAAGGTATTTTTAATAACAATTATTTCTTGCGATAACGACTGAACCAATTTTCACTAAAAGTCTATGGACACCTATCCTTTTCAAAAACAAAATTTCAAATCAGTCTATAATGTCCGGGTTTTGAGGTGACAAATATTAATAAAAACATACAACTGAATTGATAACCTCCTCCATTTTTTGAAGTAGGTATAAAACACGCAGGGAATATTGACTTCTAGCTTTCATTGGTCGTTAGCCCGCATACGGAAATCCCCGCAAGCTCTAAGTAAACCAATAAAAGATTTTTTTGCAAATCAAATAAAACAAAACCCCGACTCAAGAACGCCATCTAGTTATGAGTAGCGGAACTGGCGACGACGATACTCGTCCGGAAAGCCCTAAAAGCGTGAACTGATTTTTATCAAACATTTCAGCTTTCAGCAAATAACCACCGCAAGAAAACTGGTTTGCACGTAAAAAATCGCATCGAAATCGTTCCCTCGCTCGAGCGCTACGATCTCACAGACAAACAGACAGACAAACCGATAGACGTTAGAGTCAAAATTATAATACCCATGGTACAATAAAATAAGGTATTCTCTTCCCGTGACAGCTGATGACGTAGGTGGAACTTGACTACGTCATCAGTTTCATATGTTGCCACTGTGTGAAATTGAATTACCTGAGCGTAATGCATTTTTGAACTTTATATACCAATCCATTAAATCAATTTATAAAATATTGAATTGATAAATCACGCGAGAATCGCGAGATACTAAATAGCTAAGTTACTTATTATTTTTTTTAATATTCATGAACTAATTGAGAAAGTCCTTAAATTTACCGAAAAGAACAATCAGTGGCAACACTTTGTGACGTAGTCAAGTTCCATCTCGGGAAGAGAATACCTGTTTTATTATACCATGATTATACCCCTTTTTTGCCGGGGGCAAAAATGTGGTATATTTGTGGCGAATGGACTAAATGTCATCATCATCATAATTTTAGTCGCATAACGTCCACTGCTGAACATAGGCTACTCCCAAGAATTTCCAAAATGACCTCGGTCAGGTCGTCAGACCACCTTGTGGGTGGGTGTCCTACGCGTCGCTTGCCAGTACGTGGTCGCCATTCGAGAACCTTTTTGCCCCATCGGCCAACGCTTCGTCACGCTATGTACCGGTATTTATGTGCGGTACTAATATGTACCGCTATGTGTAGATATTTATGACATGGTTTGGCATCAAAATGTAAGGTCCTCGACGAAGTCAAGTATATCAGACGCAGGAAGTTATCTGCTAAGTATAAATAGTCTTTAGACGAGAAAATAGGAGTATTAAGAATCCCCTTACCCTAGACTTTTCTATACAAACGTAGTCTACGTTTTCTTTTGAAACTTCATGCCAAGTTTCGGAAAATATTATAATTTTAAAGAATTCGCTACTTATCTAGGGTTATAATATATTTTTGTTCCAGTTCATACTTTTACCGTCGCGACGACGGTAAAAGTATGAACTGGAACAAAAATATAGGATGTAGAGGTTTCCCATACTGATGTTCAAAAATGATATAACAAAATACATTCTATTTCTAGTTCACATTTTGACTGTGAAACCAGTTATATGCCGCTAGATATGTGCAATATCTTTGAAATTGCAATTTTTTTCCGAAATCGGGCATGTTGTTTCAAAAATAAAACGTAGATTACGTTTGTACAGAAAAGTGTAGTTTGAGGGTAAGGAAACTCTTAAGTGTTCCTTCGGCGACTTTGCGGTCTCAAACCTGATATAAGTACTTCTAAATAGCACATAATAATTTGTGATTGTGTCCACACCATTACAGAATTATCTATTTACATACCTGCTGACCAGCGTACCTCACTACCTCGGTAATTATCGCAAATAATTACTCGTAATGGGAATTAATAACGCACCTTTGGCTTTTGTACTCAGAACACAATCACAATATATTTTTATTTATATGTTAACGACGAACTTATGCATTGGGCTGTCTTTAGCGAATGCAGGTAATGCTGAGTATAGATATCTTTATATCTTGCCTAATTTGGATATTCCTATTAGCATAAGTTTGTAAATTTCTTTATATCTTATTCTATAATTTATGCACTTTCACTTAGCACAAGAATAAACGAACGCTTAATAAAAATAGTATATTTACCTAGGTATGTAATATATCTATGTCTAGACATAAATATTGTGAAAAAAAACTATTGAAAATAACGTTTATTATTTTTACAATGCGTTAGCGTATAAAATATAATAAAAATTAAATAAGCGGCCAAGTGCGAGTCGGACTCGCCCATGAAGGGTTCCGTAGTAGCAAATAACATAATATAAGTCTTGTAGTATGTTTTTTTAATTTTTATATTTGAGTTGATTGAATGAAAGGTAAATTGCCGTTTACGATTTATGACGTATTAAAAAAAAAATACTTACTAGATCTCGTTCAAACCAATTTTCGCTGGTAGTTTTCATGGTAATGAACAACATATATTTTATTTAGTTTTATCATTCTCTTATTTTAGAAGTTACGGGGGGGGGACACACTTTTTTCCACTTCGGAAGTGTCTCTCGCGCAAAGTATTCGGTTTAAAAAAAAATGCTATTAGAAACCTCAATATCATTTTTGAAGACCTATCCATAGATACCCCACACGTATGGGTTTGATGAAAAATATTTTTTTGAGTTTCAGTTCTAAGTATGGGGAACCCCCAAAATATACTGTTTTTTTTCTTTTTTTGTGTCAAATCCTTAATGCGGTTCACATAATACATCTACTTACCAAGTTTCAACAGTATAGGTCTTATAGTTTCGGAAAAAAGTGGCGGTGACATACGGACAGACAGACAGACAGACAGACATGACGAATCTATAAGGGTTCCGTTTTTGCCATTTGGCTACGGAACCCTAAAAAGTTTCCATTGGCTGCAATACAGTCCTTTAAACGTTGAGGCCAGTTATCAATAGAAGCCCCCACATTTTCCATGGGAAAATTCTTCACTGCCAATCGTATGGATTGTTTCAGGGACTCCAAATAAAAAGTACTCTCTGAAACTGACCATAATTCATAATCCAGCTTAATTCAAGATCGGGACTAGACGACGGCCAGTCTTCAGCTCTGATGAAGTCGGAAACGTTCGATTCCAACCAAGACTGCGTGGACCGAGCTTTGTGACCATGCCGAGTCTTGCTGGGAGGACCATTCTTAGTTATTGGACATGGTGTTGTTAAGGGGTATCTTGATACACTTGTGCCGATGTTTTGATACCTTTTTCAAAAAGTATGGTTCAATCACTCCTTCGTAGCTAACACCACACCAAACCATCACTGAAGTCGGATAATGTTGGCACTCTGTCGACTAATTTGGAAGCTTTCTTAGAGCTTTGAGCATATATACGGTAATTTGTTTGTGAAAATGTTGCTCAATTGTAAAAAAAATCTCAACCGTATAAACAAAATTTTTTTGTTCACTTTGCGTACCGCTTCAGTAGTTGTTTCGATTTTACCACCTTATTCTTTTTTAAATTATCAGTTAAGAAATGACCAGTACGTCTCTTATAGGCTGCAAGTCCAAAGTCATCTTTTAAAATACGCGACATAGTTCTAGGTGCTAACTTCCGGTATCTTCATCTCCCGTGATAAAATATCTTGCTGTCGGACAGGATTTCTTCGAATTCTTTCCTTTACTGCTTTGACCACCTTTTTCGTACGAACACTACGTGGACGGCCAGATCTTTTTCTGTCACAAACAGAGGAAGTCTCATTGTACCTATTAATAGCCCGGTACACAAACATTTGACTAATACCAAGCGTATGGCGAGTTTTAAAAATTGCATTTGGCTCCATACCTACTTTGTGTAATGCAATCACAGCGATTCGGTTCTCTTTATCACCCCCCCCCCCCCCCCCCCCCCTCCATTTTAATATCGCAAAAGGTTGAACAATGTATTGGCGCCAAAATAAGAAAAGACAATGAAAAATCATATAAAAATAACAAATTTCAAATTTCAATGTAGTTTAAGTATTTTGTTTTTTTTGAAGTGAAAACTTCTTTAGCGGCGTTGTGCACTTATTTTTGGAATGGGTAAAAAATGTTAAACTCGCGTCAGGACACGTGACCTGATCGAAAATTCGTAAGACGGATGGAGAGTAGACAGCTGGCGCGGCGTAGGAGAGGGAGTATCCCCCTCTCTTTCTACGGTGCGGCGAAAATGTATGCCTGCGCCTGCTGTTTCGTATATCAAGAATGCACAACGTTAATATTCAAGTTTTCACTTCTGCCGGCACTCCCAGAGTGCAACCCGTCGTTTTTTTTTAATTGTAACAGTATTTATGGCCAGACTTAGTATATATAAACCAAAAATTAGTCACATCTGGGTAACATGACCAAAAATACTGGAAGCAGCAAAGTTGCTTTTGTACGCTACCCATTTGATATATCACGGAACACCTAGTTTAGTTTTTTTTTATGTACTTGAGTACATGTGTGTGTTTTTGATATAATGCTCAGATATGGGCGACAGACCTTTGCTCGATAAAAAACACTTTTATTTTTTTTATCGAAAATATAATATAAATTTTATTCTTCTCGAAAATGAAATGTACTAGATCGATTTTTCTTCTCCAAAACCAGATGCATACAAAATTTAATAGAAATCGTTAGATCGGTTATCCGATTTCCTCGTTATATAGACATTTATTATATATATGTCGCAGTTAAATTGTATAATCCGCTGTTATTCAAAAACTCTAGCTGTTTGGCATTACAGCTCGGTTTTGTAAAACAGCTGAAAATAGTTCAGCTCGATTGTCAATGAGTTACGTAATTACGTTTAACAAAACAGCTAGAGTTGAGATGAAATATAGGGTTACCATTATTGAATAAAACTGTGTTACCAAACAAGATAATATATGAGGGGACAATAGTTATTTTTTTATTTTTTTTTATATTACTCGTGGGATGGAAATAAAACCGCAATTCAACTCCTTACTAAATAATTCAGTCTCCAACATCATAAAACACCAGTGAAGAATGATAATCAGTTCGATGCAATTGGATATCGAAATTTTGTAAACCCGACAACTCAATGGCGTAGCGATTTCTTGCTGGAAAGCGGGCGTCGAAATAACGATATGAGAACCAAGCTAAAGGTTTGCTTTATTCTTTTCAATCTTTTGCAGTCCGAAATCACAAACGATGCCCCCGATGTCTCTCGATAAAAACAGCTTAGTCCCGGAACGCGGCGAAGAATTTACTTTATGGGAAGCCATATTGTCATTATGACACTGACACTTCACAAGCCCCAAGTGGCAGAATTCCGAACTAATCGATCTACAATCTTACGTAGCTAGTTTGTTAAACGTAACACATTGGACGATCTAGCTGAACAATTTTCAGCTGTATTACAAAACCGAGCTGTAATGCCAAACAGCTAGAATTTTTGAATAACAGCGGATTATACAATTTAACTGCGACATATATATATATATATATATATTTACATATTATATTATCATATTATATTTACATATATTATATACAAGAAAAGAACTGAGGCGTTACTCCATAAAACAATATGTTTTTCGTACAATAGTGACGAACTATTTTTATGTCAAACCAAGTTAGACTTTATCATCATACGTTAGAGCTCAATGTTGCTTGACACTGAAACGCGGATGCGCAGTAATGTCCGTCTTGCCTACCGCTTTTGGGGTAACACCCTGCTCGTTTAAAGTAATGTGATAATGTAATGGTGATAAAGTAAAAACAACATGCTTAATTTTTTTGTTTCCTTGTAAATAATGTATTTAAAACCGGAAAATAGCTAGCCAGCCAGTGAGGGGAACAATACACGAAATAGCTCCTTGGAAGAACGCATGCAGATTTTTAATGCCCATAAATTGTCTCACATACGTGCTCGCGTTAGCAATTTCTTGACCCGTTAAGCACACACCTAACCTTTCCAAGTGACCAGTACATGTGCGCAGGAGTTTAATTTCCTACGCATGTTTTATCTTTCGCACGTTTTTCTTGTTTATTGTTATTTTTCTAGCTTAAGTGATCTAATTATGTCACTCAAATGTCATAGTTTGGTTGGAAGGACACTGGATGTTATGGTTTATGAACACAGATAAATACATAGTAGGTACTATATTTTTCGTTGAATCTGAAATTTTTAAGGCACGGTAAAAAAAAGAAAGAAACTTGAGTCAGTTTGGTGAACTGGTATGGGTGGGAAAGTTATTGTTTATATTTCGATACTAGCTGTTACCGGTGGCTAACAGTTGTCCACGATCATCAATTGTTTATGTGTCATATATTTATATGACACATAAACAATTGATGATCGTGGACCTGGTGTAGTACCTGGGAGACCGAGCTTTGCTCGGTTACATCACAAAACATTAACTAATTTTTTTTAAACTTGTCTAAAGACAATGCAAAATAAAAAATTATATATAAACTTAAACATAAAAAAAAACAAAAGTAAGAACCCGTAAACTCTTTCTAGCGGTCGGTATCCTTAACCGCTGAGCTAAAAACAAGGCGGTCGGCACAACGAAATTAGCGACCATATTCTGCGTGGAAAGAAAAACGCATGAAAACTCGAAAACACGCGTTTTCCCAAACATAAAACTAATCTAGATCGATTATTTACCCCCGAAAATCCCCATATAAAAATTTTGAGCGAATTCGTTAGAGCCGTTTTCGAGATCATAGAAATTTATAAATATATATATACAAGAATTACTCGTTTAAAGGTATAAGATTCACGTTGATGAGATTGTATCTACAGATGCACGTAGACCTTTCCTAATAATTTCCAAAATAACAGGTAACGACTACATCAGTTTCGATTTCAATTACTGGTGAAGCTGAGACTGAAGATTACACAGTAAAGATTTGTTGTTGATTTTGGTTTTGTTTCGGCAGAGTAGAATAGGACCCGTGGATGTCGTAGAAGGCGACTCAGGAAATACAAGCTAAACTTAGCTTATAAACATCAATTGGACCTCTCCTTCTCATTCGGCCAGCGGGGAGAGTGTAGGTCAAAGTCCACAGGCTGCTCTGGCCAAGTATGGCTCTGCTCTAGTAGTACAGAGAGGGTCGTGCTCCTGCAGTACAGTCAAAAAGACCTGATATTGGTTTTAGGAAAAGTTGAAAAAACCAAAATTGTTGGGTTGATTTACCTTCGACTCTATTTTTATAGGTTCATTATTTAGTTTGAGTGCTTACACCCCAATTGAGTTTACCTATATAGGAATAAAACTGATAACATGTCGAATATTATGACGTATTTAAAGAACATAAAGAAACCGGTTGCCATAAACATAGTGTTTCCAAATATTTTACAGGCATCCCAGCGGAACAATTAAGGGTCCCCCGACCCTAGACCAAAATACAACTTTCCATACAAACGTAGTCTACGTTTTATTTCAAAACGACATGTCCGATTTGGGCAAAATTTTGTAATTTCAAAGATATTGCAATTATCTAGGTTTATATTTAGTTTCCGACAGTAAAAATATGAACTTGAAATAGAATATAATTACCAAGGTTTCAAAATTAAACGTGTACTACTTTTGTATGGAGAAGTCTAGGGTCGCCGGACTCTTAATACTTAAGAATGAGTTTTTAATTACTTACTTATTAACTGTACGTACATAATAAAATAGTCAACATTTAACATTTTTCAAGTACTTTAAGGAAAATATTGGTTTTTCTTTTCATTTTTACTATAATTCTGAAGAACGAGATAGGGATAGCTTGAAAATAATTTGATATTGAGTATTGCGTAATCAATTTTCTGGATCGCGATGGCAAGGAATAGAACAATAGATGGCGCAGACAGAAAGAGGCTTATGCCTAGTGGGTCCCGAACAGCTGATGATGATGATGATTTTGTATTAAGTAGATAGTCTTCTTATTTTGGAAAGTGTAGATATAAACCTACGTACCTATACAACATGGATAAATAAATAAATAAATAAATATATAGGGACAAATCACACAGATTGAGCTAGCCCCAAAGTAAGTTCGAGACTTGTGTTACGAGATACTAACTCAACGATACTATATTTTATAACAAATACATATATAGATAAACATCCAAGACGGGATAGGACGGATTACTAATGTTTGACCAAAAATTGATTGACAAATGGTCATTCGACAAACAACGTTTCACCAAATGTTCATTTGGCAAACGATACATTTAACAAAAGTATCATCTTACAAAAACTCACTTAGCAAATGATCCATTAGCAAACACTACACTTGTTAAATGTGTTAAATAATAAAATGTCAATTGATTTTTTATCATTTCATCAAATACCTAATATGTTTCGCAAATTAAGTATTTGTCGAAAAGTCATTTAACAAAATGTTATTTCATAAAACAGGACTTCATTTTTCAAACATCACGATTTATTAGTGGTTCTCTATTTTGTCTCATAAATTTAATATCCATAATTTAAGATCTCATAATATTTTTTTCCATAACTAATTCCATTCCTTACCTAATGAACCTAACCTACACGCCACGGCAAAGTAGTTTTTGTGTCTTTGTTTGTCGCTCATGTCTTGACCCAAACCATATTTATTAATAAACGAAACACTTGTAAAATAATACATTTTATCAAATGTTTTTAGACAAATTTTGTCTGATAACTCAGTTGCTAAATGTTCATTTGTGAAATAATTATTTGTAGTGTTGATCATTTGGAAAAGTGACTAGTTTGTAAAATTATTAGTAGTAAAATGATCAATTGGCGAAACCATTTCTTTGCCAAACGTTGTTTGTCAAGTGTTGTTTTGCCAAATGACTTTTGGTCAAACAACAGGATCCCGGATGGGACATACCCATACTAAATCGAACCACAGGCTCGAATGGGTCACTATATTATAGGGATAATAAAACGACAGTCAAGAAACAAAAAAAATATTGACGTTCTCATAAGTACAAATTGCCCGGGCAGCTGCACACTTTTGTATGTAAGTGTCGTTTTTTTTTAAGTTTTTTACTGTTATTTTAATTTTATTATATTAAAGTGGTCTAGTATAGCCTGTGGTTGGGTTTATTACGCGTATGTCCCTTCCATGTTGTATAAGAGTTTTATTAATACTAAGTAAGTAAGAACTTAGTTACGTGAAAAGTTGAAACACTCATAAATATACTTATTATATACATATTAGGTTAAAATTTTAATTTTCGGTAAATAATTATATATACACATTAAATTTTCTTAAATACTAAAATAAAGATTATAAAACTACTCACTACAATACACTACAAACTAATATTTACAAATAAAAAAGGCCCGGTAATTGTTTACCCTGCGGTAACGTGCCCAGAAGGCTGGCTGCATTGCCACGTTGTATGGCAATGCTTATTTTCTGACCTAGATATAGGCCAGCCTTCTGGTCACGGGAAACTTCAATAAGTTTCCTTGAGATAGCGCCGTATAATTTTTTTACATATTTATAAGTATACGTTTCATTTCATGAAGAATATAGATCAGAAAGTTTTATATTAAGTTTTAAAAAAGTGCGGCGACTGAATATAACAACAATGGCAAAAAATATAATTAATTAAATCATTTAGATAAACTTAATAATTATCAACTTAACACGTATTTAGTCCATTATTAACGACACTTTAAACCATTACATTGTTAACAACCCTCACAAGACAGTATGTAATCCCCTTATTAGTAAGCTTCCTCAGTACAAAGAAGATGAATTGCCAGACGATTTTTATATAAAAATGCTGATTAAAATCTTACCTTAAAGCACACAACGAATCGCCGGCAGAACACAGTACCGACTACGTAAGGAAACACATTGGCACATTCTTATGAGATGCCATGGAGATCTTAACATTAATAAAAATGTAGCAATGACAAGGCGTGTTAAAGTTCAGTTCTGTATTCATATAATTCTGCACACGTAATTAATTAAAAGACTTTAACACATTGCAGGACACTTACGGCTGTGGACGTAATTCAATTGTTATTTCTATTGTGTCTGGCCGAGTGTCCTGCAATGTGTTAAAAAACAGTTTGTACATCTGATTAGTCCAGTCAACGAATAACTCATATACGAGGGGTGTATCTATCTGTTTATCTGTGTGTCTATTTGTACACGCTAATCTCCGGAAATACAGGACGGATTCGAATGAAACTTTTTGTTATATAGCTGTGTAGCCAGGGCAACATACCTATAGGGTACAAATGATTTTGGAAAATGGAACACGTGATGCAGAACTATAGTGGTCCAGCTAAACTATAATAAATATCAAAATGACGCCTTGGCAAAATTTGTTCAGCCTGATGTGCACTTCTTAGAGACATAAAGTCCACTCGAACGAAGTCGCGGGCTTCGGCTTGTATACAGGCTGACTTTTTAACTCCATGATACTAAACTACTTTCCGTAAAAACAATCCTCGAAAAACGAAAAAAAATTTCGGCATCCCCAAATTAGCGCTTGGCCCAGCGGATTTTGTATGGGAGGGACGAAAATTTTTATCAATTTTTAATAACTTTTTTTATAGAAAGTAGATCAGTATCATGTACTGAACGTGCACCAAAAATTGGGCTGGTGGTTAAAAAGTCACCCTGTTTACTAAATTTACAATGTCCGTAGATCCAGCGGGACCCTATGCCTGATTGAATTAAGACCTATTAAGTCTAATTAGTATCTATCCATTTCTACCTATCGATTTGTATATGTTTAAATTTCTACCTCGGTGGATTCACTGTCAAAATAAAAAAAATCTTCTTCATACAGTCAGCGGGGCCCTTTTGCCGATTATAGGGTTATTGATGTGTAAGATATATTTTTCATGAGCCTTTTATTTCTACCTTCGGGTATATGTATTATTATATTGCTATCCCAACAGATTTCCCCAAAAAACGGCAAAATGAGTCCTTTACTTCCAGCGGGGCCCTTCGTGAATTGAAGGCGTACAGAATAATAAAATACATTTTCGTGGAGCCTTTTATTTATGTATGAAGATTTTTTTTTTATTTTGACAGTGAATCCACCGACTTAGAAATTTAAACATATACAAATCGATAGGTAGAAATGGATACTAGTTAGAATTATTAGGTCTTAATTCAATCAGGCATAGGGTCCCGCTGGATCTACGGACATAAATTTACAACCTCAGTAAGTAGGTAGATAGTTAGATAAATAAAATGTATATTGCCGTACATACCTCATCATCATCGGCAGCCTATCATATCCCACTGTTGGGAATAGGCCTCTCTCAATGTAAGCCAACCACCGCGGTCCTGCGCCTTACGAAACCAGTGTTGAATTTTCGTCCCTACTATTAGAGGTAAGTATAGTGTATTCTATAGATCAGCATTGCTATCCAGCGAGGAAACGCAGCCAGCGTTCTTGCAACCATGCCGCGTGCACAAGATGAGATTTTTTTAATTTAGCATAATTTAGTATAAGTTTATTTTATAGCTTAGTTTAATTTAGTTTAGTTAAGTTTTTTTGTTGTTACTAGTAAAGGTACTAACTACAAAATCTTATTAAAAAAAAATCACAAGGAGATTTTACATTCTTCCATAACACATAAACATTTATATAAAGTACGTGGCTCCTGAATTATGTGACAGCACGATCATGCGTTTTAATTGCTGACCATTTACAGCATTGGTAAGTGCTTAAGTATTTTAAAAAGATTAAATCTTTGAAGGAATTATTAAGTTCTCGTTTCGCGCCATTTCACATTTTGCCACCTGTTTTAGTTTTATTGGGTCGATTCGGGAATAAAAAACATATTTTATTGTGAGCTTAACCCATTTATATTACCTGCAAATAAACAGTTTAGTACGAGTAGTTTTGGAGATTAGTACATTAATCATCATCATCATCATCAGGTCTTTTTGTCTCCACTGCAGGAGCACGACCCTCTCTGTACTACCCGAGCCAAACTTGGCCAGAGCTACCAGAGGTCTTGGCCTACACTCTCCACGCTGGCCAGACGGGTTGGAGAGGTCTCATTGATGTTTATAAGCTTTCTTTAGCTTGTATTTCCTAAGTCGCCTTCTACGACATCCACGGGAGGTCTTGGAGTGGCTATTCAATTCTACTCTGCCTAAACCACACGGCAACATTACATTAATACATACATATAAACGCCCGTATTTTTGTTTCTTTTTTTTTAATCAAATTTTTATGTTAGTAGTGATTATCTTTGACTTATTGTCAGTGACATAATTAGGTGACATAATACAAAAATTACTTGAAAAATACACGTAGATTTTATTTTATTCTGCAGTTGAGTTACACAACGTGGAAAGCCGTAATAAATCAAACCACGGGCTATACAAGATCACTAGGTATAGCATAATAAAATTAAAATAACAGTTAAAAAAAAAATTACATTCTCATACAAATTGCCCGGGCGGCTACACACTTTAGAATGGAAAAGCCAGACAGCCAGACAGACATGGCGAAACTATAAGGGTCCCTGTTTACATCACAAAAACAATAACATCTGTCAACTGTCAATGTCTCCTGTTTAAATTACCATTGTTACGCGATAATTTCGTCTTTGTTTTTGTGTTTCTTGTTGTTTTTGTAAATTTTGTGTTTATTGTGGTGCAATGAAGTTGATTTGTATTTGATATGTTGGTTGTTGTCAAGTTGTTGTGTTGGTAAATGTGACAATACTATAACTGTACACAAAGAATCTTCATCGTGACGTCACGTCCTCAAATAATATTGCTAATCAATATCATCAATATAACTAAATTGGGGATTTTTGCAAATGTCTAAATAAGTAAGACTTTATTTTAAAATTTGACTATAAAAACCTTCTCCTCGAGGCTATTCCTCGACATGATTCGCGAATTAGATTTTTTAAAATAACTACTCGTTATTTAATTTAAGTGATTTAATCTTAGTATTACATATTTGTTTAATTTAAATTATCTCAATTAAACGTCACCAAATAAAAAAAAAAGCTTGCGAGGTGTCAAGGGACACCCGGATGGAACGAAGTTTGAGAGAGAGAGAGAGAGAGAGAGAGACAGACAGAGAAACACGCGCACGCCGCACGGCTTACAACTATAGCAAAAAGTGTCGTTACAACTTTTGGTCTTAATTTTTTCCGTCTAGCCCCCTTTCGCAACGCGCGCTAAGGAACTTCGTTCCAAAAAAATTAGGTACTTACACCGATATTTCAATTCTTATCCTTACTAATATTATAAATGCGAAAGTGAGTTTGTATATTTGCCGGTTTCGCTGGATTGAAGTTAATCTAGAAAAAATCTCGTTGGATAAAAAATTATCGCCAGCACTCAATTTTTGATGTTTGTTTGCTTTTCGTGTATGTAAGTAGCCAACACTGGTGTAAGATTTTTCAAGCTGCCTAATAGAACAGATATAGCTTGTGCCTTTCAAAGCATCGAGGATCTCGAGAAATGTTAATGCCACTCGAGAAATTTTAATGCCACTCAAGAAATTTTAATGCCACTCGAGAAATTTTAAAGCCACTCGAGACATTTTAAAGCTACTCGAAAATTTTAATGCCACTTTTAATCCATGTGCAGACCGCGCCCGTTGTCGCTTTACTTGCGAAAGCGCTAGAAATGCACACTCCCGCTGGGCCACCGAGCTCCTCCGAAATTTTTGATCAATTTTTCAAATGTACCTATACGCGGTTTTGTACTGCTTAGTTATAATATGATGTTTTTTTTTTGATAAAAAATAAAAAGTACACTTAATGGGACTCTTAAAATATTTATTCAAATAACACTAAATTAGTACAATTTTTCCGTAAACTATTTATATATTGATTCTAAATATTATGTATATCTTCTCGGGCGCGTCCTCACGCGGTATCCCCTCGCAGCTTTGACGGAGATGGCCACGTGGAGGTCCAGATTATCCAGGCTTCCAGAACCTTCCAGCTTAATCTGCCGCAGGACTCGCACCACCAGGATTTTAATCAGAGCTGTGGCGTACACTCGACCTGAAAAAATGAACGTAAGTAGTTAATATCGGCCAAGTGCGTGTCGAGCTACGCGCTTTGAGTTTATGCGACTAAAATATCTAAAAAACTTATTTTCTGTCGAATTTGTATGAAATTTTCCTTTTTCGAGTAGGTACATTTTATAAGTTGGTCGCCTCTTTTTCATTTGTTAACCGTACTTGGCTCTGATAGTTTTCCTTTAAACTTCTTTATATATACTACTGCTGTAAATTTTTTCACGTGTCCAAATACTTCAGATATAAGAGGGGACCTGGTTTCTAAAATTGTACTATAAAATCAAATATTTCAGAAATGGATCTCTAAATCGAAAAATGGTGTTCACAAGCTCGTACGTTCCCCGGGCTCTGAAGTGTTACTGATATGGATGCAACCAGGAATACGCTCAGATGATGACGATGATGATGAAATATGTAAGACTACGAACCCAAACAGTCCATGGCCCCCAAACTGAAGGGCACGAAAGCGTTGGGGTCCCTTTTCATGACGTTCTCCGGTGTGAACCGCCCTGGGTCAACTTTCAGGGGGTCATCCCAGTACTGCGGGTCACGGTGGATCTCATGGATGGGGATCACTAGGGATGTACCTGCTGGTAGGGTTATTTTACCTGAAATTGTAAAAAAACATTCGTTATCACTTTTTAGTTAGAGGCAAGATTAGGTGCTAACTATTCTCATCGATAAGAAATACCTATAGTTACCTATACTTAATTAATATATTTTTTTGTAGGTTGCAACACAAAATATAATAATAACATGGTACTATTAGACTAGGTAGGTAATATTGAAAAAATCTTGAATTTCATAGAATGACGTTGTAATAGAGATGTTACTCGTTACAGAGAAGATCAAAGCAAATACCACGTTTTAGAGACGAACGTGAGAGAAACGACTAAGTAACGTCACTTTAAAACGCGCGCCATAAGTGCCTAATTAACCGACTTCCAAAAAAGTAGGAGGCTATCAATTCATAGCGATCTTTTGTATGTATGTTCACCAATTATTCGAAGGCATCTGAACCGACTTAGAAATTTTTTTTTTGTTTAAAAGGGTATACTTGTGAGGTGGTCCCATAGAATTTTTATCAAAATCAATTGTGTTGTTTGGGGATCAAGTCAGTTTTTAGTTTTAAATATATTTTCTTTCAGGGGTGCACGCTTAAGAGTATATTAACCACCCTGAATATTATATGTTTTTCTGTTGAATCCAAAGAGGGATACGCACCATCGTTTATGGTGATCTCCTCCTCCACCGTCCGTTGCATCATGGCGGCGATGGAGAAGTACCTCAAGGTCTCCTTGAAGACCATGTCCAGGTACTGGAGCTGTTTCACCTGCTTCTCCGATACCGGTTCATCGTCCGGCCCAAGTAGCTCCACTATTTCATTGTAAACCTTGTCCTGAAATAAGTAATTATCTAAAAATATTTTTTAAAACCAACTTTTATCTAAAGACTCCTCAAAACGAATCAAACGAGTCCAAATTCAATAAAATTGCGTCGTTTCATTACAGACCATCCTAATCCTATGACCATCCTCCGGCTCCATCATCAGATCAGCTCCATTTCATTATAATATTTCATTGTCATGCTGCTCCCATGCTGGTCTGGGAGAAATAAAAAAACTTAGAATGTACCAGCTGCTTCTCCTCCCACGCAGATCGTAAAAGCCGATCGAGGGAATGGGCAAAAATGCAAATCATGTTAACAGGCGATGCGGCTAGCGACCTATCACTGTATTGATTGCTTTTCCATCTTCTCGCCCACCATGACGCTAAAAGTGGCTTTTGGGTCTTGCGGCCCTGGGCTCTGCATAGAACCGCAAGACAAGTCTGCCCCATTAGGGATAAAGACGTGATAGTATGTATGTATGTATGTATGTATTTCATTGTCACACAAGATACGTATGCGTGCAAAATTTCAGGTCAATCAAAAAATGGGGAAGTGGGTCAAATTTAACTTGCAAGATTTGATTACTGACAGAACGACAGAAAACGGGACAGGTGAAACCAAATAAAAGCTTGTAAAAAAATTAAAAAGCACATCAAAAAATATTATATTTCACGTGGGAGTGAAAAACCTGAGGTTACCCCAGAAGACCTACCAAGTGAATACTCTGTGTGAAAACTGCAGGTTTCTTACTAAAAGTCATCATTAATCAAGAACTAGGTTTATGTTGGGCCTCCATCTATCTTTTCTTTCACGTCATCCGTACAGTCGTATATATGTAAGTACAAGTGTTCCTAAATTACATGATAATATACTTAATGATATTATTAACATGGTCAATGATGGAAACGGTAGGTGACCATAGGATCCGTCGTGTTACTTTTTGATTAAGTTGTAGTTGACAGAAGTTGAGATCAAAAAACACTACTACACGGAAAGAAACTTTTGTCCGGAACGAAGATGGAAGTGTCGTCACCCATCACGACTTATTTTCAGGGAAATCGTCGTCGGAAACCAAATTTACAAATGTACGAGTATTTAAAAAAAAGTTTAACAAACCTGCCATTCAGGAAGGTGAGCCAGAAATAAAAGGACGCCGCTAGCTATTTTTGCAGAAGCTTCTTGACTCTGGAACAAGAAAAAGAACATCTGAACCCTTGCTTTCTACGTCTGAACCAAGATAATATATTTTCACTGTATGGCAGGGGTGAACAGAATAACTGTAGACATGATCAGGTCAACATCTCCACAAATTAAAATGAGACACTTGCTTACACCAACGATTCATTCATTTCATTATACCAAGTAGTGATCTAGTGCGCAGATTTCCTCACGGAGTTTTTCCGATGATACACCGAAAACAAGTGGTCGTAGGTAGTTGAAAATGACCGTCTCCTCTCTTCTTTTAAATAAAGATCTTGCTCTTGTAAAGACCCGATGGCATTAATAAATGCCCACGTTCCATTATCTTTCTATTGTGTCTGGTATTGGCGGTTGCGGACGGGTTAAGTGGAGATGGTTCTATTCCTCTCTTCTCTCCAATATCCTTTTAATTTTCTGGCAGGACCTTACTCCTAACTTTTCTTTTTGTTGGATAAATTTCATCCTCGGTCTACTATTCTGAGAAAATGATCCTACATGGCTATTAACTCAAGGGAAAAGAGTAGTTTTCGGCGTCACGTCGATGGATCGTGTACCAAACGAAGAGATTCGCCGTAGAACTAAGGTCGAAGACGTAGGTAGGTGAAGGTAGAAGTGGGATTGGGCGGGACACTTGGCTAGACGTGAAGACAGCTGATGGACCAAAGCAGTAACCGAGTGGTGGGCGAGACATAGGGAAACAGACCAGCAGGGAAACCACCGCTGCGTTGGTCAGACGATATCGTACTCCTACGGTTGAGAATTAGGCTAAAGAAATAGATAGCGATAGAGAAACTCACAGTAGTAAATAAGGTAAACGTCTCCCACTTGATCTCCTGATCCGTCAGCTCTCCACTCAGGATATACCTATCAATGATCCCCATGACATCCTCACCAGGAGGCGGATGACCCTTCAGAGCCTTCCGTCGCTTGTCCACGATGTCTGACGTGAATTCGTCCACTAATCGTAGAAACTCTCTCTCTTTCCGACGAGTTCCGGTCAGCCAGTTTATGAGAGGTACTTGCAACCACCAGCGAGTCATTTTCTTGAACAGTAGGTCGTAGATTCTGGGAAATAATAAAAGACAATTATTTCATAGCAGAGCACGCTGTTGTCTATAATCTAGAGTCCTCGCATGCGGGGTGGTACATCTTAAAGGTCACAGCACACTTATCAACTCGGAAAGGGATCGACACCGTATCGCCTTTCGCCGCGCGGTCAACTAGGCGTCAACCTGACGTAGGCACGTAACCAAACAGGCTCAGCTTCGGTACGTCGACTCGACTATGGCTGGGCGACGCCGCGCTTACCGCTCGCCGGCCGCTTTGGTCTGGCTGGCACTAGATAATTTTAAACGTAAAGTGTAGCGCACGGTTATGTCTTGGTTCACAATACGCGAGTTGGCAATCATAGCCATCAATTTTTGTTTATCTACAAATAAATAAAACGCGGGTGTGAGGAAACGGAGAGACGTCAGCTCGCATACGGAGAGGCGTAAGCGCGCGGACGACGAGCCGCAAGCGCGGGGACCGCTAGTTGACCGACCAGCAAAGCGGTTCGTGAGCTGGTCCCGAGGCGAGGCGTTTACGTTACGAATCCGAATAGTGTGCGTTGCAGTAGGAAGTTTCATACAAAGAATACTGAGCTGCTCGAGTTGATACGTTTACGTTCCGTTTACGAGTTACCTTGCTGTGACCTTAAGGGAGGTGCGGGCGGCAGGCGTGAATAGCGTGATACATCTCCGCACGTCATTTAGACTCAGACTCAGTCCTCTCCCTCAGTCGTCAGGTCAAATAATTGCACCCCTGTACCCACGTGTTAAGGTGCGCTTGCGCTTTGGTCAGGATAAATTAATAAAGTACGGTTTCCGCCAGAGTAGAATAGGTCCACTCTAATTTCTCCCGTGGATGTCGTAGAACGCGACTTAGGAAATACAAGCTTAACAAAGCTTATAAACATCAATGAGATCTCTCCTACCCGTCTGGCCAGCGTGGAGAGTGTAGGCCAAGTCCTCTGGCTGCTCTGGCCAAGTATGGCTCTGGTAGTACAGAGAGAGTCGTGCTCCTGCAGTGGAGACAAAAAGGCCTTATAATAATGATGAATACATATAATAAAGTATAATAATATTATACTATCTGATAATTATACAACATGTGACGTAAAGGGGATATCAATCCGAAAAGTAAAAAGCTAAAAAAAGACTGCAGACTTTTTTGCGATTTTAAGGATGATCCCGTAGAAAAAGTTGTTCACATTAATTGGCATAGTTACTCCCTTTAGGGTTGATACCCCATTTTTGTTATAATATTAATGTCTACAATACTTACGCTTGAGTTTCAAGAACAACTTCGTTGATCAGGTGTACCTTCTGCGAATCTTCCTTAGACAGTCCCATTAGCGTCTCTGAGAAAAATAAACACGTCATTATTTTTAACTCTTGAAATAATGACTATTGCTTGACTTTGTTTTCTTCATCTCCTCCCTTTTAAAAATCGGTTTAAAAACCTCTTTCTGTATAAACTAGACGAAACACTTACGACAAACACACTGTGTGGTACAATTGACCATATCAAAGTACAAATCGAAGGTGACTCCTGGGTCCTTGTTCAGTAACACCTTGACCAGCTCTGTTGCTTCTTTATTGAACACTTCCACGTAGTTCTGCACCGATTTCTTGCTATAGGATGGGTTGGCTATTTTCCTGTGATTTCGCCAGGTGGGACCTGGAATTAGGGATAAAGATTACCCTCTTTAGCCGTGTGGTTTCCGGCAGAGTAGAATAGGATCACTTCAAGTCTTTCCGTAGATGTCGTAGAAGGCGACTTAGGGAATACAAGCTAAACAAACCTTATACACATCAATAAAACCTCTTTAATCCGTCTGGACTCTAGCCAGCGAGTAGAGTGTAGGCCAAGTCGTCTGGCTGCTCTGGCCAAGCTTGACTCTGGTAGTACAGAGAGGGTCGAGCTCCTGCAGTGGAGACTAAAAAGACTTGATGATGATGATAATAACCCTCTTTCTCTCTCTCTCATCTCAGCGTATTCCGTTGCATCCTCAGCTGTTGAAGCCCGAGGTCCGTTTTCCGATTTTTTCTTCTCTACTTAGCACGGTCTTGAGCATCCGTGGTTGTAAGAAGATTGGCACGCATATCATCCTTGACGACGTCAAGCCAGTACTTCTTGGGTTACTTAGATAAAGATCACCCTATATGGAACGATCTTTGCACAAAACACAGCCAGAAAAAATTGTATTAGTAGATTTCCGTACCCAAAGGGTAAAAACGGGACTCAATTACTAAGACTCCGCTGTCCGTCCGTCCGTCGGTCGGTCTGTCTGTCTGTCTCCATGCTATATCTCATTATGTGTATTTCTGTTGCCGCTATTACAAGAAATAATAAGTTTAGTAGGGCTACCATACAACAAATGTGATTTTTTGCCGTTTTTGCCCTATATTAAGTAATGACGGCAAAAGACGAGAAGACGCTTAAAATATTCACTTATCATTTAGTTGCATACTCACTTTAAAAACAAATAAACTAAAATATCAAACGTGGTTTTTTTCTGAGCTCAGAGCAGTGAAACCAACGGCTGATGATAAAATAAAACGCGTTGAGCATTTTGTACTGGACCATAGAACTATTTGATAAAATAATTTAAAAAAAAAACTTACCCCCAGTTAGGATCCCTGGTCCAATAAATGGTTTCATAAAGTCGTAAAGTGGACCCTTATGATTTACTTTGTTGCTAGTCAGCAGCAGCTAAAAAACCACACAAACAAAAAGTTTTTGACACGATATATGATTTTTTCAAAAATTTCAAAAAATCTGTATCCACAGTTTTCTTGTCAATCATTCATTCATTCATTCATTCATTTCGGCCGCACAACGTCCACGGCTGGACATAGGCCTCTCCCAAAGATTTACAAAATGACGGATCTAGAGCGGCTTGCATCTTGTCAATAAATATGCTCTTTCTTCTTCTTATTTGTAACTGTCGTTAGCTCAAATTTTTAAATTTAGTTCTTCCAGTTGCCACTTTTACGCCTCCCTCCGCAATACTCGTAAATGTTCCTTTTACCTACCCTGACGTCTGTAGGATTCTTGACGACAATATTGAGGTCGGGTCCCAACCACACCCTCGCATACTGCCCGTACTGGTCCAAAATCCTGGCGATCTTCTTCAGTTGCTCTAAAGAAAAACAATATACTAAAACTCATAGTTTTATAATTTTTTTTAAACTAAAAACCGACTTCCCTACCCCGGCCCCAAACTACACAACCGATTTTAATAAAATTTCTTTGGGACCACCTGACAAGAATACACTTTCAAACCAACAAAGATTTTTCACGTCGGTCCAGCCGTCCTCGAATTATCGGTAAACATAAAAAAGAAAGATCACGACTATAAACTTATGTACCTACCAATTTATTATAACAAAAAGTATCATTAAGACGATACCACAAAAATTATGTACCTCATTTGTGGGCGGAGCTAGACGTATCGTGTCGATTGCGCGAGGGGGCGCTTTCCTAGATATTATATTTACGCGCACTGCCGAGAACATGTTCATGAACTCGGGAGCTTAGAACGTATGGAGATAGCAGACAGATATGTTTACAATAATATTTTTAATTCAGTAGATACAAATATGTTAAAAGAGGTGATTCGGTCCATCAATTTGAACAACTTATAGCAGTACATGTATATTGAAATACGAAAAAAAATAACGTTCTCAAACAAATCGAAGTAGTCACGTCATCTAGTTACTATGGTCTTTATGTATGGTATTTTTTTCATACAATAAAGTTAACAACTTTTATGTTGCTTTCGCCAAGAAATCAAAAGACAAAATATATAAATATAGTTACAAATTGACCGGTCGGCTGATCAGAAAATATTGTTCTTTATATATAAGATATAACAAAATATACTGAAACTATTTTAACAGTAGGCTCAGTCCGTGATACTGAACAACTTTCCCCAAGAAACATATAGTGAAATATGAAGTTTATTTTTTACATACACTGACCTTCGACAGCACATGCCGCGCCGTCCGCTCATCGCCGCAATACCTAAAGGCAGCCACAAACGTAGCTAAATGGCGCGAGGCCGCGACATCACTCGAACTTTATGGCACGACTTCACAACACAATCACAGTCACAAAACAAATTCATCAAATTAGTCGAGTGATTTATTATTTTTGATATCACTTGCCTAAGGCAACTACGTGTAGTATTTATTCTGTACCCTATTAAACCTCAAGTAGACCCGCGTCTATTACATGATGCATGAAGTTATTAAAACAATAAGAAAATAAATAAAATGGCGCAAGTCACCTAAGTTTGATGTAAAAGTATCTAGGCTGGCGTTTTAATTACACACAATATGACTAGGTATTTTTGAATAACTGCCTATAATTTGGCATAGAGAAAACGTACGCACGATGCTATTTGCCTCAGTTCCAATCCAACTCAAAACTGACAAGACCTTGGAAAGTTTTTGACGTGACAACGTCTTAAATTAGGTTGCGGCTGGGAGTCACTTATGAAAAAGTGTAACGCTCGGTAACGTTACGATGAGTCACCGAACGAGAGAGAGGCCCGCCGAATGCCTTGCGTCTCTCTCCCACTCAACTATGTTATCTACGTTGTCACGTAAAATCTTCGCCCGTAAAACCGACTTTACAGGCAACCATTTTTTTTGTTGTTTATTTGTTTTCAGTTAGCGTTCCCACGGTTAACATTTATGGCCCCTTTTGTTCTCGCCGCAGGCACGAGCTAACTTTAATTTTATTGCACATTTTTTGCTTGTTGTGAACAGTATTTTTGTAAGTAAAATGCCGACAAAAGAAAAAACAAAACATCATAAAAGCCGGCAAAAATTTAACCGGTGAATTTTTACTACAAAATCCTTTGTTGTCATATTCAAAGAAATACCGCCTCATGTGAATAACATGTTTTTACTTATTATTGCAAGAAACAAAACCGACTAATAACATCAGTTGACTTTTGTTGCTCTAGTGAATAGGTAGTTCAGTCTCCAAAATATGCGAGTTTAGTGTAAATTAGATTTTTCTTATATAATAACCTATCGCATGAGATGTTTGAATATTTTTGACTGTATCAAAATATTAATTTGGAATGTGTTTTACTGTTGTGAATAATGTCGTTATTAATTGTTTGCACATTGTAAAGATACTTGTCGAAATAATAAAAATAATCTTAATTTCTTAGGTACTTAATTCAAAGTGTGTTGTGAATTGATTAAATTACATATGACTACCTAATGACTACTAGGACAACATGTGATTGTTTGTGAATGAGTGTAATCGTAGCGTGTGTAGACGTCCTTTGCTGCAAACAGCTGATGTGTCGGGTAGAGCGGCGAGGCACATAGCAGTAAAGGTGGGTGATATATGAAAAATATATTTTTTATATTTCGCTATGTGTTCCTTGGGGAAAGTTGTTCAGTATCACGGACTGGACCTACCTTTAAAATAGTTTCAGTATATTTTGTTAGACCTTATATTTCGATACAATAATAAGGTCTTTGGGGAAAATTACACACATTAAAACATAGGTATGGAATATGTAAAAGAAAAATATTCAGTATATTTCGTAAAAAAGTTTCAATGTATTTATATATATAGGTGTACAAAATAAAAATATAAAACAATTTTTCATAGATTTATTGCTAAACATATACAATAAAAATAGCATAATAACAATAATAATTGATATCTTTTGATTATACGATGAGACTGATGTATTAAACATAAAAATAAAAAGCATCCTAAGTAATATAATAATCTTGATAAAGTTTGAACTGGACAATCAACTGCTAATAAGATTACATTATGTTCAAAGAATCAGAAAAATATTTATTGCCCAATACAGCAGTATTTATTTTTCACACACATAAAGAGCACTTGTGTAAATCGCCTCCCTATTATAGTTGCAGCACCAGACAGAGCGGAGTAATTTCTCTCAAGAGTCTTTTTCACTAGCAACCATCCAGTATAACATCAATTATGGCATTGCCATTTTTATCTATTTTACCCTCTTCAATCGCAGCAGCTTTTTCTCTTTGTCCAGCATTTTTCATTTCGTCCTAAGCTGTGGTCCCCCAGTTTTCGCATATTTTGTCATGTGCACGATTGTAAATGCGCTCAGACATAATTGGTATATCTAAGGAGGCAGGCACTAATTTGTTTGAGTTGGGGGTGACCACAACCTGCTACCATAGCTCCTGCTACTCCATCTTTATTAACATCCTCCAATGTATTCTTTATTGTAAATTGTTCGTTGCAAATGGAGCATGATAAAAAGCAATTTGATGTTATTCCCGTACATTTTTCTGATACAATATTGATGGTATTTAACCCACAATCACAAAGCGACTGGTGGCTATTTTGCTTTAATTCTTTAAAGAAGTACTTGATGTTCACTATACGATGTCCAGAAATATTTTCATTAAATTCATCCTGAAACAAATACCATATTGAAAATTTTATTTCATGCTATTAGGTATACATATGCAAAACTATATAGATAAAGGTAATTTCAGACCGCAATACTGAAAGAACTTCGATGTCACAGACAAACAGACATCGGCATCAAACTTATAACACCCCTCTTACTGTCTGTCTGTCCGTCCGTCCGTCTATCTGCAACCAGGCGAAATGCCCGTTTACGAGATTAAAAAATAACTTAAAATATTGTCTTATTTGAAAGTATGTATTCTATTAAGTTCTATTTAAAATACACACCTTTCCATTCCACCTGTTGTGATCCTGACGAAATATTTTGATTGTCCAGATCCATAATTTGTAAATCCGACTCCATATCAATTACACCTCCTTGTTCTTCTTGCGGCGGCTTAGACGATCGACGCGGACAAAGAGTCATCAAACTCTGATAAAAGAGGATTTTTTTGGCCTGAAAACAGTAGTACTTTTATATTGGCGGATTTACTTCGAAGTTATTCGGTAGGTGCATATTATCCAAAATGTTAGTTGGGTAGAATAAGTTGTAACTTGTAACAGTAGAATAAGACAAAAAGGTAGTATGAAAATAACATAAGTACTCGTAGGTAATTATGGTTTGAAAGTAGTACGGTGCCATCTCAGTATGATACAACTTATACCTAGTAGGTACCTATATTTTGACTAGTCAGTAAGATTGGTAGGCACTTATTGACATACCTACTCCCTTTCTTACAAACTTTACATATTTTATCAATATAAGCCACTTATTTAGAAACATTGAGGTAGGTAAGTACTTACCATCTATTAAATTTTTGTCTCATCAGGCTTGCTTTTTCCTTGAGAAATCAGGAATGTTCCCGTTTTCTATTTTACCTATTATTATTATACTTATGTACACAATCACAATGTAAAACAGTAAGTGAAAATAGGGTTCTATTTTCACAGACCAAAAAGTGCGGCTCGGATTAGTCTGTCGTCTGCGTTGGGCCTAAAACTTAATTTTTACAAATAAAAGATCGATCATTCGAAACGTTGGGATGTGCGGACGACTGGCACAGGTCTTACGTCCAAGGAATCCATACGCAGACTGAGCAAGAGATAGCGCTTGGCGAGTTAACCCGCGTGGGGCCGAGAGAGGTATACGGTGGGTGTGGTCAATTGGGGTTCCAATCCACATGAACGAATAGGTCGTAACCGCCAAAACCTTTATTAATAATTTACAGCAAAATTAAATTATCAATCAAAATTTCATCTTGTTATTATTAAAAATGTCTGAAAATCTTACTTATAGTTCAAACGGTTTCTTTTAAGTCGTCCTATTCGAGCGATAATATTGACAAGTTTGCTAAGTAAGACCATATTTCGAAAAATATTTCTATCGAGATTTTTCTTTTCAATCATGTTTTCATCTTATCAATAAACTAAGAAAAGAGTAAAAAATCATATCCTTAAATTTCAAATTTATATTTCAAATACTTTGCGAGATAAATTAGACTCAACACAACCTTTTTTGCGGAGGTATCGTCTTAAGTTATGCTTCCATGCTGGTCTGGGAGAAACAAAAAAAACTTAGAATGTACCAGCTGCTTCTCTTCCCGCGCAGATCGTAAAAGCCGATCGAGGGAATGGGCAAAAATGCGAATCATTTTAACAGGCGATGCGGCTAGCAACCCATCACTGTATTGATTGCTTTTCCATCTTCTCGCCCACCATGACGCTAAAAGTGGCTTTTGAGTCTTGCGGCCCTAGGCTCTGCATAGAGCCCAAATTGCTCTGTCTGCCCCATTAGGGATGAAGACGTGATAGTATGTATGTATGTATGTATCATTGAGTTAGCATCCCATAATAAGAACAAGTTTTAACTTAGTTTGGAGCTAGCTTAGTCCGTGTAATTTATTCTTTATATTTTACTATTTTACGTCTACGTGGAGAGCGTAGGCCAAATCCTCTGGCTGCTCTGACCATGTATGGCTCTGGTAGTACAGAGAGGGTCCGTGCTCCTTCAGTGGAGACAAAAAGATCTAAAGATGTGATGAAGACGTAACGTCTACGTGTAATAGCACCTTTAGATAAAATCTATACTTATTAAGTATCACATCACGTTTAGGTACGTGGTGCAAATAATGTTATGTAGCTTATGTAGTATTCGAGAAACAACTTTCGTGAGACCATTTTATTTAAAACTTCGCAGGAGTACTCCTGGCGGTAAATGAGTAAATACGTGTTTTAGGATTTTTCAAAATACAACCCCTTGAAGGGATGAAATGGGGCGACCTATTACCTAGGCCATGCTGAAGCATTCCGTCGCTTAAGTCAAGTCGTCGGGAAAGGGAAAGGAATTTTTTAAATTATTTCCTAAATCCCTTTACTAATATTCAAACATTTTAACATAATAATTCATATGGCCAATTACCACCATTTTTTACTTCTGCGCGGACGAAGTCGCGGGTTAGCTGTAACCCGCGACTTCGTCCATATACATATAAGTACATATATAAATATTAAATAAATATTTTCTTTCAGTCTGACAGTTTATGCAGATAATGATCGCGCACGGCTTTTTTGAACGCGAGGCGACTACAAGATTTGCGAATATCTACTGGGAGGGCAATTCGGAGCTGTACGGCTGAGCGCAGTGAAAGAATGTCGGAAAGAAAACCCCACTCCGATAGTTTGGTGTCTCAAGGCGAAGGTTATTGGACGAGCGAAGCTCTCTGTCGTGGGTGTTACCCAGAAAAGTAAATCTTGATTTCAGATAGAACGGAGTTTTTGGGTCAAAAAGAATCGAGAAAAGGGTAAGTACACAGAATGTGTAAATTACGACGTTGGCGTATGGGTATAGGTCGCGGCACGTAAGTTTAGCGCTGAGTGGAGTGTAGAGGGGATACTGCGGACGGGTACAGTATTACTTTTTGACTTCTGCGCAGCCAAGGTCAGCGCTAGAGTTTCGTGCCGCTACCTATAGCTACTTAAGTTGAGAACGGTAAGGCGATTGTACTTACGAAGGCCAAAGATGAAGAAGTCGGTCTAGTTTGTTTAGAAAGTTGCAGTTTAAGTCAGAGTAACGTACATCAGGATCATCCATTATGCGGAGAATTAGTGAGTTCACCAGCATACTTTTGACATTAACAGGTATTTCAATTTATAAAGTGAACGAAGAGCACCTGTAACTTTCTGAGCAACCTTAGATATTTGTGTGTTTCAACTAAGATTCAGATCGACATGCAATCTTTTACGCTAGTACAAAAGGGAATTTTAATGTTATCATAGCATACAGGTCCTATAGAAATTTTATCAATATCGGTTGTGTAGTTTGGTCTCAGAAAGTACTAAGTACGTTTGGAGTTAAAGTCAGTTTTCAGTTTTAAAAAAATTTGCTTGTGAGTCCATATTATAACAATGTACCTAACTGTCGTGCAACAACCTACTTACTATGTTAATCCAATTGCGGATAAATTACCTTAACATACTACAACAAAGTAATTCAACTACCATATAGCCGTAATGGACCATTTATCTACAGTCAAGTATATTCAGTCAATGACTTAGATAAATGGTACATTCCCAAGAAGGGTTGACATGCAAGCAGGCGATTGTTAAAGAAAGCCATCCTACTATCATATTAAAGGGTAAAAACGAGACTCAAAAGGGTAAAAACGAGATTCTAGGGGGGTTACTTTAAAAGCGGTACGAATGTGGAAATAATATTATAATACTGTTAGTTTCAATAGGGTTGAATACAGGGTCTGAAAAGTATGATTGTCATTAGTCCGTCTTTTAGATTATCCAAAAATAATGGACCCGTATTTTTCAGTTTACCAAAAAAGTAAAAATTCACAAAGGGAGCGAGATTGAGGGATTTTTACTTAAGTTTGGCTTGCGACGTCAAACTTAAGTAAAAATCCTACCCAGCCGTGACGTCATGCGAAATTTATATGAGCTGTATCTTTGTCATTTTTGGTTTCTCAGAGAAAAATAACGTGCACAATATTTTTTAATAATCTAACCGATCGACCAAAAATATTTTCTCATTCTTCATGCCCATTTCTGTATATAAGTAAATCGTATTCTTCAACAAAGAGATGAGAAAGAGAAGAAAGAGAGATGATTCAGACGTTCTTGACTTCTGGTAAAATTTTAAATTATTGATGTAGATTTTAACACTAATATTTATCTATTGAGCGGTGTCTCTCTTTTGTAGCGATGGGTAGGTGGCCTTTATTGAAAAAAAAAGCTGGGCCCTCTTAGAGCGGGGCCCGTAGCAATTGCTACTCTTAACACTCGGCTAATCCGGCACTGATCACACGGCGTCGACAGGTAAAGATGAAAATATAAGTATGTCATATCCAGACAGTAAACTGCAAAAAAAAAACAATAAAGTAGGTAGGTGCCTAACATACCTTCAGGTTGCGTCATGAAGATAAGAGCATTGCCAATGATGGGTAAAGCTGGCGGACCAGGCACCAACTTGGCTAGTTCCAGCATCCGCCTGTGGCTCCAGCGCCAGTACTGCCAATATAACAGTAATGGCAGAACCAATGCTGCGATTACCACTGGCAGGTTTATCATGGTTACGAAGAAGTGAACTGAAAAAAATTAATTCTTTTTTTAATTTTGTATAGTAAGTACTCTATGGATTTGTTCATAGTGTCAAGCAGCTGTGTTTTTGTACACACAGCGTGTTTGTTTCCTACATGGAATTGTAGTTTACGTCTCTACTTTCGTGGTTTCCTATCTCGTAGTAGGTAACATTGAATTACCAGCTATTTCCCTGATATGTAAATAATAAAACATAGGTACATTTTGTAATGTTTAAAATACAAAAAAGAATCGGTTTAATAACGACTGAAAAGTTTTAGGTAAAGGAATTTAAAAAAACATACCTTAGAGTATATGGGACTAATCTAAAAGCATTTCATCTTTAAAAACTAGGAACGGACATATATACCCGTAATAAATCGAACCACGGGCTGCACTATCACTATAGTAGGTATAATGATAATAATTAAATAACAATCAAAAAACAAAAAAAAAGACATTCCGCAGCTGCAGACTTTTGTATGGAAATGCCGTATTTTTTATTTTTTTAATGTTATTAAATTAAAGTGATCTAGTAAATTCTGTGGTTTCAAATATTACGGGTATGTTCCTTCGCGTTGTAGGCAACCGATAGGAACCTCCTCCTTTTTTGAAGTCGGTATAAAAAAAAACTACCTACCTCGTTTAGGTTTCAATAAAATCCTATTTTATTCTGCGTCACAGTTTTTGCTGTATCTCATTAAATTCGCATAAACACACTATTTTGTACACGGCTCGCCACTGGCCACTGATCCCTACACTGCGTATGCGTCGACCACCAGACTGCTACCGGTCATTGCATAGTTATATAAGAATTAAATGACTTCTGAACTAAGAAAAACACTTATAAGTAGTACTTAGCTCAGGTAAGTAGGGTAAAGGTACTTTGTGTGCTGGTGCGTAAGGAGTGTCGTCCAGCCATGTACCATATACGTGTAATATTAATAATATTTAGGAATTTTCCTTGGTCAAAAATAAATTTTTTGGTACTGTTAATATTAATACGTCACAAAATAATGTCATTCGTCATTGATCATATCCATTTCTACGGTATTGTAGATTTACTATTGCGGATAGACTTCACCCCCAAACTAAGTAGGAGTATGAGTAACACCTTTTTAAATCAAACAATGAAAGAATGTTCCAAATCGGTTCAGACGTCTTCGAATTATCTATATATGTAACGTATGTAATAATGAACATACATTATAAGAGAAGATCGCGTCGAATTGATACCTTTTCCTTTTTTGGAAATCTGATGAAAAATATCAAGAGCGCTACATGACTCAAGGAAACTATGATGTCATAAGTCTTTATTTTAGACCCATTAAATTTTTTTTTTTTTATTTAGAATAAGTATCTGAACAACACTTCCTAGGTACTTACCCACTTAAGGCCATACCCAAATTTTCCGGGGTCCAGTGGCGCCGCCATTTAAAGATATCATTTAAAATTGTGTCTTGGTCAAGTTCTAGATACCCATTCAAAGTATTTTTTAAACTACTATTTGTAGTTTAAAGTGAGAACGTGAAGCTTTTCTACGCTCATTTGCAAAAAACGGCCACTTTTAGCTAATGTGCGTAGAAAAGCTTCACGTTCGCACTTTAAATTATAAACAGTAGTTCATAAAATAGTATTAAGGGTTATCTAGGGCTTGACCAAGACACAATTTTGAATGATATCTCCGTTTTCTTTGAAATGATTTATTTTAAATGGCGGCGCCACTGGACCCCTGAAAATTTGGGTATGGCCTTAAATACAAAAGTTGAAAAGTCAAAAGTAGGTATTTTTTGTATCCAGCACGAAAGGATAAAGGAGCCTATTCAGGCCTACGTTCTTGGGTCCTACTGTCAAAATGCCGAACAGATTTAGATGATTTTTAGTACACATGCCAAGGATTGTCGATATCTACCAACCAGACGTACCTACACCAGCCCAGACACTTCCTGCCTTCCAGACACTTTTGCAGTGCGAGTTAGGTGTCTGGCGGGATGTTGGTCCCGTCCCGTCCATCAGTGGTGCGATTATTCAAACGCGGAGTCACTAAACGAACGATTTTTTGTATGGAAAAACCATTCGTTTAGGTCACTCCGCGTTTAAAAAATAGTACTTCAGGTCTGGCTGCTTACCGGAGGTATTGAAATAGTTCCCAGAGAATCATATACTGGGTAACGTTTTAACCACTGGTCAAATTTTTCAGGTATGTTCGTTCAGTCCATCTGTGGTCCGTGATACTGAACGTTTTTCTTTATAAAAACTAAATCGATATAAAAATGTTGTTCTCCTAATTTCATATAATAGGGGCTAAGATGCTTAATTGGGATTTACTCGAGCTTCATATAGACCTACCGGGTCGCGAAGTTTAGATGATGAAAAAAAAATTCATATAATATAAACCTTTTTATCTGAGGGAACGGCTATAGATTTTCAAAAATGTAAAAAAAAATGATGCATAGACATACTCGAGCGCGTTAGATATTGATATCATCTATGTCCTACGTATTTAAAAAAATGTACGTCTTATTGTTTCCTTGTGGAGCGCGTTAGATTTTTTAAGGGGCTGTTAAGTGAACCTAAAAAAAGAGTTATATACTAATCTGACGAGTTGGAGGTGGCAAACTCGCGGCCATTATTAGAATGGGCAAAAACAAAAACGCGGCAGAGTAAGATATTATTATATATGGTTCATCTGTATGCCCAAGACGTGCTGTCTCATAATATGATGATTATCTGGAGGGATTCACCTAATATGACAATTAAACATTTTTTTATTTTTATTTTTTCCAATCATTGAACTTAATTAATTGAAAAGCTCAGGAAATAGCTTGCAATAAAAAGGGTATGTTTTTAAGTAGAACACTTGTATATATAATAATATTATTAAATTTAATTATTTGAGTATTTTTTAAAATTATCATCTTCATCGATAGAATCATCTTCCTCCTCTGGAACGCGGAGAGGGAAATATATGCATTAGTTTAGCAAAAAGAAGCAATCATAGATAAGAGTATGTACTGACGTAGTCATCACCCATCCTAACGATATCGCAAAAAGTAAACATCATAATAACATAAGGTAACTGCCAGTTATTTTTTAATTGTAGTCATTATCAGGTGGCCACGCATCAACGTCATCATGGCCAGTATAATCTCAGACTGCGGTCACTAACAGCAAGGATTTTCCTGCAAGTAAGTAGTCCAACATAACGCAATACTTTTGTGTAATGGCGTATCTTTAAATATTGTCCCCGGGCCTGCTGTTTTTCACCGCCCCAATATGAAAATAACCGGCCAAGTGCGAATCGGATTCGCGCACTAAGGTTTCCGTACAATTATCTATAATAAATCGCCTTTGTTGTATGGGAACCCCCTTAAATATTTATTCTATTTTGTTTTTAGTACACGTTGTTATAGCGGCAACAGAAATACATTATTTTTTACAACTGTCTAGCTATCGCGGTTCTTGAGATACAGCCTGGTGACAGACAGACGGACAGACAGCGAAGTCTTAGTAATAGGGTCCCTTTCTTACCCTTTGGGTGCGGACCCCTAAAAATCGACCAAGACCAACTGACTCGCATCTAAAATATTATTTCAGTACCTAGTATGTATTACCTACAATATGTGTTAAAGCTAGCTGCTGTCAGCATATAATAAGCTGAATCCTTTAGGCGTGCATAGAAGACTCCAACAAAGTCTCATTACAATGTGATCTATGATTTAGCACAACGCATAGAGGACAAACATAGGTTATGTATATATTTATTGACAGAGCATGTAATTAGCGAATCTAAATCAATGTGTGTCTGCTGTGTTTAATATAAAGTACCTGGGCGACCGAGCTTTGCTCGGTTACATCTCAAACAATAACTAAATTTTTTTAAACTTGTCTAAAAACAATACAAAATAAAAAAAATATATAAATTTTAAAAATTAAAAAAAAAACAAAAGTAAGTTACCGAGTGGGATTTGAACCCTTAACACTTTTTCTAGCGATCCGCATCATAAACCGCTGGGTCAAAATGGATGGCGGCTGGCGGGACGAAATTAGCGATCATATTCTGCGTGGAAAAAAAACGCATGAAAAATCTAGATCGATTGTTTACCCCCTATACCATTTTCATATACCAATTTTCAGCGAAATCGTTAGAGCCGTTTTCGAGATCACGGAAATTTATAAATATTTAAATAAATATACAAAAATTGCTCGTTTAAAGGTATAAGATTCATCTACAGGATAATCTGTAGTCTATATATAAAACTATAAAACTGGAAAAGGCCAGCACTGGGACAGTAGAGGCTGAAAATAGAAATAAATACATAGGTTTAGCAGGTATATAAATAGAAATAGGGTACTTTCAAACAGAGTACACCTCACATTTTATTTGTCGTTAGAATCACAGATCTAAACATTTTTTTTTCTAATTTATGTACCTAAGTAAGTAAGTATATACTGCATAACATATTAATTGCAAAAATCTGATACTAGAATATTCAAATTTGTCAACCCTTCTTCCCTTCGTTTACATTTGCCGCCCATTTCATCAGCCGCTCGGAGCTAGGGCCCTAGCTAGGCCCTGCGGTCTCAAGATCGGGATCTACTTACCAGCCTACCACTTAAATACAAAGGTACACAACATAATGGTGTTGATCTCTTGAACCTTACTTAGACGCTATTATTTCTTTTGTTTATTGCCGGTGTGACCCGGAGTTTCGCTTGAAAAGCAACCTGCTTACAGAGCAGCAGTTTGCTCTGAATAGAATACAAATCAGATTACTTACTTACCTACCTACTTTGGTTTTTTATCAGGTCTCTAATTTAAATTAGGTGTACAAGTAGGTCAAGGCAAAGCGACTGCGAAGGAGGCACGGGAAACCTACCCAATATTTCTTTATGAGCTCTCGACCTTTATTAAACAGAGTAGGACGAGAAAGGACAAATATCTTTGTAACATGAGTACCTGCAAAGTAGGTTTATTTTACAGGCATATCTTCAGTTTGAACCAACAAAAATAAGAGATTTATAAATTCGGTTGTTTCTTTTTACGTTTGTTTTTGTTACCTCAGTACCTGCGTCATTTTGTTTTGTTTAAGGTACCTATGTACATACTTCTAGAAACATTCTACATTTTTTTTTAATCAAAATAGCGTCCGTTAGTAAATCCCATGTCTATGTCCCTATGTAAATTTTCTGGATAAAATAGTTAAGTAAACCGAATTGCGTATTTTTATACTACCTATTAAACTCACTGTACCGTTATTCGAAGCCTATATAATGAGAGGGGCACTACTTCCGGTTCTAGTACTAGTCATGAATTCCGGTCTAGGTCCACGCCAGCTCGCCATTTCCGCTTCCCACTATGCTCCCATCCCCACTACGCGACACTAGCGCCACCTAGGCAGTTGGGTTTTGTAACCCAGTTTGTTCGTCATTGGCGTTTTTGATTCCGTTCGAGACGGTTACCTAATATGCAACGCATATTCAAACCGCCTCACCGGTACTAGCCAAAAACTTCAGGAGGAAAAAGTGGTAATATTAATGGAAAAGCGCTGTGCGTGTCACCAGCTGTGAATAAAATTTTAAGGTTATCTGAGGTAACAAATTAAATGTTCACGTGGTTAAACCGTAAGTAATTTGAACCATAATATTTTCTCCAGTATTTTCCGGTCATAATTTTTTTACATTTTAACTGTGTTACAGTTTATAGATAGTAAATAATTTATTGCTATCTCAAGAATACTTTATTCCTTTTTAGATTTGGTTACGTCGGTATCTAACTACCTACGTATAACTTTTTACTACGTTTGGCTATAGCTAAATTTAAAATGTAATTTTTTTTTGTACTTTTATCAGTGTTATTGACCTTACAGGGACGGTAATCCCTTAAGTTTAAGCCTTTTCAGAGTGAATAACCAATTAAAGTGATTGAAGTGCGAAAGTGAGCTAAGTGACAATAGAATGGGTTTGGTTAACTTCTCAGGAAAAGAAAAACCGTAAGTAACCGCATGCTTAAACTTATGCACAAGTGACGTAATCGCCATTTGGGCGTGGCCTTTACGAAAGAATTGTTTTAAACCATGCACTTGCAACGTGGCCATATAGAGATAGGTTTTTCTGATATTTCGTGGTCATTTTTCAACATAGTTAGTACTATTAGTTGATAGTTTTAAAGTAGGAAGCAGCCACGCCGCCAAGTACTTCTGTTCAGTCCTGATAATCATTATTATACATATTTTTAACAGTTTATCTGAAATGTACACAACCCTACAGGGTTTACTAGCTATTAATATAATAATTCCAGATTTGATGATAATATGAATTTGCAGGTGCTTCTAACGCTTTCTTACAGCAAAGAACTACCGATGTGCTAAAGCTGAAAATAGTTATTGCTTGCTGCCCCGCCGAGTGTAGTGACAAACGTAATCATACTGGAACTCCTGCCCCGCAGGTTTCCTATCGTATTGATTTACGACAACACCTGGAATCGCACTGCAGCCCTACCAAGCGATGCGTCAAACGTAATCATACTGGAACTCCTGCCCCGCAGGTTTCCTATTGTATTGATTTACGACAACACCTGGAATTGCATTGCTGCCCGCCGAGCGGCGTGACAAGCGTAATCATACTGGAACTCCTGCTCCGCAGGTTTCCTATCGTACTGATTTACGACAACACCTGGAATCGCACTGCTGCCCTGCCAAGCGACGCGACAAACGTAATCATACTGGAACTCCTGCTCCGCAGGTTTCCTATCGTATTGATTTACGACAACACCTGGAATCGCACTGCTGCCCCGCCAAGCGACGCGGAAAACGTAATCACCACCACAGGAACCACATTGGTGCCCCGCCGAGCGACGTGACAAACGTAATCATACCGGAATTCCTGCTCCGCAGATTTCCTATCGGTATTAATTTCATGACAACACGTTAGTCAGGTTCCCTATAGTGTTAATTTACAACGAAACCTGTAATCGCATTTTTACCCCACAGAGTGACGTGGCATTCTGTTCATACCAGAACTCCTGCTCCGCAGAGTTCTTGTCTTATTGATTTACAACAAAACGCAATCGCATTCTGCACCGCAGAGCGAGCAACGTCGTTTAGTTTCGGAAGTATAGGTGAATCTCTGCTATGGATATTTTACTGTTGAAGCAGCAACCATGGTAAAACTTCTGCTCTACAGAATTCCCTGCGCTTCGATTCATGACAATGATCCTAAGTCGGCCTCTGCTCCGCGAAACGACCCGAATGGAAAGCTGAGCGGAATGATCACTGCTATACTTATTTTTCGGGATATCGTCTCGAAAAAGACTGCTGCGCAAAATAATCCCTGCTATACTTATTTTCCGGGATTTTGTCTCGAAAAACACTGCTGCGCAAAATAATCACTTTTACACTTATTTTTCGGGATATCGCCCCGAAAGAGACCTCTGCCCCGCAGGACGGTATGAGTACTTCAATGTTTGCCGAGATATCGTACTACTGCATTAAGGTCTCACCCCATTCCGCAGGATGATCTGAGTGCATTAATGTATAGCAAACCCGCCTGCATTCATAGGAAGTCGTTCTGCTTTGCAGATTAAGCAATGCATATTCATCGATGTATTATACAAACAGAAGCACTGAAAAACCTGCTTCGTTCCTCGATCCATGTAAAAGCTTGTTTAAGCTATTGCCCTTCATAAAAACCTATAAATAGTGATAGCAATAGGTATGTACGAAAAACAAGGACCCAGACTCTGCTCCGCAAGTCTATCCAAGTACACTCATTTCTGATCAGACTTATCATACCACTGCCCAGTACAAATTTGTAGAAACAGGGTCGAAGGGCACGTCATTATAGTTCTAGACGTCTTGGAACGTAATGATCATAAAATTTTACTTGGTTTTCGCGATTTGTAGTGTACCGCTCATTGCCGAGTAAAACTAAATAAGAGCGCCTACCAATGGCACCTTATTATTTTAATTCCATTGGGCTACTTATGAGTATTTTGTTATTTTCTCTAACTCATTGCCATGCAGGAGGATAATGTAATTTCTCAAACCCCTATGTAAGCCAGCTTTTTTGAGGGGGGGGGGGGGGGGTCATAGTCATAGCTCCTTTGAGACCTACCCCTCAGATGCATTGATTATCAACAAAGTCTTATTCACGTGGATTGTACACAGAGTCAAAAGTAAAATTCTACAATACATCAGTACAAGGTCCAGCACAGCACGGGTGCCTTGTACCAGACCTACCCTACCAGAGAACTAGGCCTACCTTGGAACCTTGACCCTCGTTTATTAGCATGTTCAATGTCAGAGCGTTAGTAATTCGGCGTGCCTTTGTCGTAAGCGACCAGGAGTTTCATCTCTGACTCAATCGAGATGAAATTATGCACGAAAGGCTTAATTTACCCCACTCTTGTCTGTACTTGATATATAATTAAATATCGAATACTAAAACTTCTTTTTTACTTTGAAAAGTAAGTGCTACACTACATTTTGTGTTAAAATGACAGTAAAATACTTTTACATTATAATACATTTGCGTTCAATAAGAATGGTGTTATGGCCGTCATACGAGTATCCTAGAGGAGCAGAGCAGTTCCGCCATCAAGCTGACGTGGGTCCACGCTTATCATCTGTCAAAATGTAAGATAAAATGGGCAACTGAAAGGTCAAGTGCGGGACACATTAACCATGTATCTAACCCTGCCAAGTAGTAGTCAAGAGTATCGTTATTAGTAATATTTTTGCTAGGAATGTTTGCATACACGTGCAGTGGCTACATTCATCGTCAGTCTGCCTAAAAAGGTCAAGCAAACGTTGTCGGCAAAATATAACATCCGGGTTTCTCACCTGGTTTCGTTCGGTATCCGAAGTCAATGAAGTCCAAAGCTACTTACTACGCCGACCTACCGAAGGCTGTGGGATAGTTTTATCTTAAACCAAAATAAGAACGTAGAATAAATATTTTCCCAATGAAACATGGACACAAATGGTATGATAGTCGGAATCCCACGCTCGCGAGTATCAGCATCTGAGAAGAAGCATCTACGCTTCTTATTAGCTGTACATGACAAGCATAAATATTTGATACAACTTATAAAATTCAGTACAACAAAATAAATTTCACGATGTACCATTGCTTAAGTATCTAAATATAATGAAAGTTATGCGTCGGATTCGAACCTTTATTTTGTAGTGTGAGCGCTCCGCTAACTGAGCCTTTGCGACTTCAAATTACCATGTTGAATTTCTTCGTGATATGTCAACCCTGTATGGGTTCACGCATTTAAAGCATACACGTTTTGTATGTCTGGCCACGAATTCGTAACGTGGTATTTAACCGAATTTTACAATAGAATACTGAAATTCCCGTAAACACAGAAAAGTCTGCATTTGATAGACTTGTGAGAGGCGTGATATCTTTACAAATACATTTCTACTTATACCTTTACCTATATGTTTATAATCAAACTGTCTATCCACCAGATAAGATACTATGTCTGCCGATCGCAACAATTAATTTTGTTAAATTAATCGCTACATTCGTATAAATATTTCAATCCACATGCGCTGCCTACTGGATTACATTATTGTCGCAGGTCCGTCCTAACCTGCTCACTTATAAGGTAGAATCACATTGACGTAACTAAGCACCACCAGGCGATAATAGACACGTCTCTCATTATATAGGCTACGAATAACGGTACAGTGAGTTTAATAGCAACATTTTACCACCAAATAAAATGTATATTAAACATACTTACCTTATTCGAAGCCTATAGTTTATAGTTCTACCTGGTGTCACAAAAGACGATCCAATGACGAACAAACTGGGTTACAAAACCCAACTGCCTAGGTGGCGCTAGTGTCGCGTAGTGGGGATGGGAGCATAGTGGGAAGCGGAAATGGCGAGCTGGCGTGGACCTAGACCGGAAGTCATGACTAGTACTAGAACCGGAAGTAGTGCCCCTCTCATTATATAGGCTTCGAATAAGGTAAGTATGTTTAATATACATTTTATTTGCAGGTAAAATGTTGCTATTTTATATGCGCAACGAACCGATGGCCGATGGGGCAAAAAGCTCGAATGTCGACCACGCCACGTACAGGCAAGCGAAGAGTGGAGTAGGTGGTCTGACGACCTAACCCAGGTCGCTGGAAGGCGCTGAACGTAAGCCGCTCTAGATCGGTCATTTTGGAAATCTTTGGGAGAGGCCTATGTCCAGCTGTGGACGTTATGCGGCTGAAATGATGATAATGATAATACTACCTATTGAAGTCGTTTAATTTTTATTTAAATATAGTTATTAAAATTATTTGTAACTCTTAGGAAAAAATAAAACGTAAAGTAAACCAAACTAAACTTATCTGTTTTATAAATGTATAATATATCTTGTACTACGTGTAACATCCCTAAATAAAATAATGTATAGAAAGTTTTTTAATCTTTGAAGACATTACATACTTTTATTAGAAAATCGGGTAAAAATTAAAACGAATAGATACGTTATCTTTGCATTATAAGTAAAAAAAGTTGACAGTTATAATGTCATTGATCATTCTGAAAGAAACGTCAACTTGACGTTAACGTCTTAAAGTCAAATTACCTATAACCCTAAGTTTTAAATTTTTGTGCCACCAAGAACGGTTTGTTGATTATAAAATTATTACCTATCCTATAAATATCGTCATATCATAATAATTTGTCAATACGTCGTTATTTGTCAACACGTTAAAAGAGCATATTTAGTCCATATCATTTACTCCGATAAAGGTAACGATGAATCTTTTAGTCGAAATACTTGTTATTTACTGTTGACTTACGTATCCAAGACGTTTCTCTTTACCTTCGTGTTTCCCGTCTTCAGATGCCTTCCCTATACACTTTCAACCGCAGCGACAGTGAGATCCTCCAGGAGTTGCTTCGCGTGTTCAGTTCAGGCCGGGGAACCGCGCGGGAACAGTGGGCTCTGCAAGCCGAAGTGATGGTAGAACCAGTGGGGTGGGATGCCTTGTGGAAACTGTCTAAGGATTTCTGTAAGAGATTTGGTAAGTACTTATATCATCATCATTTATCAGCCACAGGAATATAAGTAGGTAAGTACTTACTTGTACTGTAGCTGAACATTGTTTGATTAACTATTTAAATCACTTACTAAGTGACTCTTTCAGTGTAAGTATATAATTTTTTAAGAAAAATGTTAAATAACTCTAATGACGACCTCTGTGTGTGTTAGTGACTAACACGTGTCAGAGTTTTTAAACCGCCTTAAAGGCCTCTGACATGGTTTTAGGTAACGACCAATGTCAAAGACAGTGACCGGGACCGACGGCTTAACGTGCCCTCCGAAGCACGGATCATCTTACATATCGGACAATCAGGTGATCAGCCTGCAATGCCCTAGCCAAACTAGGACAACAACACAAAGTCGTTGCCCCCGTTGGGAATCGAACCCGCGACCTCCGGGTATGAGCCAAATGCTCCAACCATTACACCACGGAGGCAGTTACCTATTATACCTATTGAATAATAATCTTCTTTTATATTTCACACACAAAAGTCTACAGATTTGTCTTGCAATATACTTTTAAAATCAACTTTATTCATTGTACATGTTGTTTGCAATTACAGAAGTAAGATTCCCTTGCATAGCCTGCATCACAGTCACATCCGTCGACTTTGAAGCCCTATCGGCCTGTGTTGAAGTCCACAGTGTTCAACACGAGGCAGTATCGCTTCCAGAGACAGTTGAAGATGTTCCCCTTATTGACCTTTGGCCGACAACTAAGCAAAGTGAAGATTGCATAAATGTTGCCACAACTGCAGAGTTCATAGATTTGTTGAGGTAAGTCACTTTATACATAGAGATCTCCCCTGGTTAGTCTGGATGTCTTTGAATAGGCTCCAGTGACATGCACAACTACTTTTGGCAATCTTAACAAAATTACGAACACAGCTCCATATTTAACAAAATACATTTCTCGCTTACTAAAGTCACTAGTATCAAACAATTCAATAAAGAAGTTTCCAACAAATCAAATCAGACACTTTTTTCTAAACGTCAAAACAAACATTTTCTATGGGATTTGTATGAAATAAAAACGAATGAAGTCATAGTTTCTTAGAGTCAAATAGCGCTCTTAATATCAGTTTTTCCGCATTATTAAATCCTTATCACGTTGAAAATGGATATGATCAATGAAAAGTGACATTATTTGGTGACATTTTATTCTTTTAACAGTGCCAAACAATTTATTTTTGACCAAAGAAACTAGCTTATTGAGTGGCACAGTGTGGACAAATTATTTCCATCTCAATATAAAACGCAGACTATCTTTGTTACTAGGTTTAAACCATTGTCCAACCAAATCAAGTTAATATCTAGTAATATGTCATTGTCTCATCTAAAAATGCAAATTTTATTTAGTAAGATATAATAATGGTTTAAACCTTGTAACAAAGTTAGTTTGTGTTTTAATCAAAGACGGTTTGTGTCTGTATGAAATGCACACTACCAGTACTGATAGACTCCAGGCTATTGTTGGGAAATATTGAGAAAGAAAACAGTCAGATAGCATTATGTTCATAAAAGCCTTTGTTACTGCAGTTCATTTGATGGACCACCTCTGTCTTGTCCAAAGTGGGCCAAGTCATGTACCATCGAGGAAATTGATGAAATTAACAACAAACAGTCCTTGGCCACATACCAGTCAAAAATCATTAGAAAGCCAAACTATTTTAAAACATGTTTACTCAAAAAGAACACTTTAAACATGCTTTTTTACTACTAAAACTTTTAAACTATATTTTATTGTTTTTTTTTGTCTTCCTCACATTCTTCTCCATCCACTGGTTGTATGGGAGAGATTAATTTAAGTTTAAGCGATAAGACCGCCCATTGTTACTCAAAAGTCAAATTATTTCTTTGTTACATTTTTCTTCCTGGTGTACAATAAAGAGTTATCTATCCATCTATCTTTTATTTAATGTGCAATGGAGAATAGGGTACTATGAAATACAACTCTGTAAAATCATTTTCTATCAGATTTTCATTTACATTTATCAAATTTAACCATAATTTTTTTTTGATTAAAACTAATGTGAGATACAATCTTTATTATATTTAGTGAACGGGGGTTACTCACGTATAGAGTCAGCTATAGAGTCAATAATAAAATAATTTGTTTCAGATTTTATTACAATGATATCTGGATGCCATGGGATGACCAAAACGAGCTGCTCCCAAACACAATAGAAGACCGCATGAAGCTGTGGTCAGAGCTTCACAACGGCAGCATACCTCACTGTGTGGCGCGGTCTATAACTCTGCTGAGGAGTAGTGCTATACATGCTCATAGTAAGCTGAAAGAGCTGGACTCTTCACTGTGCGAGATGGACATTGCTGATGAGGATGGTATGTGGAAATAGGTATCATTATCATCAGGTCGTCTCCACTTCAGGAGCATGACCATCTCTGTACTACCTGAGCCATCATTGGCCAGAGCAGCCAGAGGACTTTGCCTATACTCTCCTCGGTGGTCGGATGGGTTGAAGAGGTCTTATTGATGTTTATAAGCTTTGTTTAGCTTTTATTTCCTAAGTCACCTTCTACGACATCCACGGGTGGACTTGGAGTGGCCGTATTCTACTCTGGCGGAAACCACACGGCACGGAATTAAAAATATGTTTTGTAAAAAAAAAACATTTTTTACACAAGCTTTTATTGTAAGGTCAAAGTACTTAAGCTCAAATCGAAGGAGTTGCGTCGTTTCATCACTGAGTTCCATCGGCCACTTTCCGTCTCTGTAATCAGACCCTAGACAAATCAAACGAGCCTTACTCAATCTTCTATCATAAAGTGCTTGTCAAGACAAATCAACGAGTCTTACTCAATGAGGTTATGTTATTTTATAACTTAGTTTTATCGAATATCTCCCGGCTCGTATCATCAGAACAGCTTGTTGACCCCATATAATATTATTGTCAACCAACTTACACAAGTATACAAAATTTATGCATACTTTTATAAGTACATACTACATGCCAAATTTTATCAAAATTGGTCCAGCGCGAAAAGAGTAACAAATATACACACACAAACTTTCGCCTTTAAATAAGTGTGATTCAGAAGGTAAGATACCGCTTTCATCAGAATAATTAACGCTGCTTTCTCTGACAAAAATGGAACGTTTAGGTTTAAAATGTCTAAATCCCAAAATGTCCAGATCCCAGAATGTCCAATATACTAGTGTATGTATTTTATTTATTATCAAGTATTAGTAATGGTACTGGTGTATATTTTTTTATCTATAATGGAATAAAATAAAAAAAAATTGGTTGTTTGTAAAGTAGGTTTACGATCGAGATGTTTACGTGATAACGTCTTCTGGCAGCGCTCGAGATGAGACGGGAGATCGGTCCGTCTCTCTCTCGTTATACCTGCGATCGCGCTCGTGAGGTTTTGGTGTGACACAAGTTTCTGAACATGTCACCCGACTAAAACGATTTTAAAGACGTTATCACGTCAAAAAGAAACCCTTCAATCTCAGTAGATCCAATGTCCAGATCCATCATGGATCTAGTGAGATATTATTTTCTCAGTAGATATGTTTTTTTTTAAACTGTATCTGATGAGAATTTTTATTCCCAATAGATACATTTTCAGGGGAATTTGGATCCAATGAGTATTTATTGTCTCATTAGATAGAACGTCGGCATATATCTGTCTATTGCCAACTCTGGAAGGGAATCGATCCAGTCTTGTCGAGAGGACATGGTGGCCAGGTTGAATCTAATCCTAAGGCTGTCTCCGACTGGAGAGAAGCCAATCTGGTCAGCTTCAACGCAAAAAAGAGACAGGTGGGCGAGCTTATTTACCGCTAAACGGAGTCCTTTCCATCTGGCTCCGACTTTTCGGCATGTATCGGTACCGATCACTGATCGCCTCGTGCAATAGATCCAATATTTTGCTATGTTCATAATAAAAATGGCTCTAAAGAGTGGGAATTTTCTACCTACATTTTTTCTTTATTTCCAGCCAATTATAACTTGGGCCTTTTTCAAGAAAGAGAATAGGCACATTCTCCTTAATAATGATCCATCATCGACCACATTCTCACTTACCATCAGGTGAGATTGTGTTTAAATGGTTGCTTATTTAGTATTATAAAAAAAAGAATTGATTTAAAGGCTAATCAATTTTGAAAAAATATATTATATAATTATTGTGTTTAAATGGTTGCTTATTTAGTATTATAAAAAAATAATAATTGATTTAAAGGCTAATTAATTTTGAAAAAACATATTATATAATTATAATTGCAGGAAATAAAAATTAAGTACTGGACGGATTCGGATGAAACTTTTTTGTTTTATAGCTTTAACAGCTATAAAACAAAAAAGTTTCTGCCTGGACAACATATAGGGTATAAATGATTTTGGAAAATAGAAAATTTGACGCAGAACTATATTGGTCCAGCTAAACTAAGAAATATAAAAATGACGCCTTAGTAAAAGTTGTTCAGGCTGATGAGCATTTTCCAGAGACAAAGTCCACGCGAACGAAGTCGCGGGCTTCGGCTTTCAATAAAACCAGTAAAGTGCATGTCAGGCCACGTGCTGTGAAGGGTTCCTAAATTAAGCCTACACTATATGCGAAAAGAGTTAAAACTAAAAGGTTAAAAACAATTTCAACATTTTGCAAATCCAACATTATGGTCCAAGGAAATTCAACATTTAGCAAATTCAACTTCTCAGACCTGAAGGGTTACCTGAAACATTTTTCGGGATTGATTATCTGATAGACACAAAAACATCCACTTACCGTGTTTAAAGATACAGATCCAATACAGTTTAATTTTGATTTTTTATAATGTTCGCACCGCCAGAGGCTAATGCCATTTTTATTCTGCACATGTTTATGGTATCTGTAACCCTCACATAATAAAACTGTTCCACGTCCAATTTTGATAAACTTGATCACTTCGTCAGTCATTCTTTTACGACAATTGTGTAAAATATGCAAATGCAATTCAGAGAACGCAACGTAATTAGGTATATTGCAATGTCAATATGACATACATCTCATGTTTATTTCTTTTAGAGGTCATAAACTATCACAACATTTAATTATTTATTAAATTCAAAATAAGAAAAAAATAATGATATCTATATTTATCTTATCTTATACCTTTAAACGAGCAATTCTTGTATATTTATTTATATATATATTTATTTATAAATTTCTGTGATGTCGAAAACGGCTCTAACGATTTTGCTGAAAATTGGTATATGGGGGGTTTTTGGGGGTAAACAATCAATCTAGATTAGTCTTATGTTTGGGAAAACGCGTGTTTTCGAGTTTTCATTCGTTTTTCTTTCCACGCAGAATATGGTCGCTAATTTCCTTGCGCCGGCCGCCATCCGCTTAGCTCAGTGGTTAAGGATGCTGACCGCTAGAAAGAGTGTTACGGGTTCGAATCCCACTCGGTGACTTACTTTTGTTTTTTTAAATGTTCAAGTTTATATATATTTTTTTATTTTGTACTGCTTTATTTTTAATAATCACAGTTATTAGGTAATTCCAGATTTTTGCAACTTAACTGATTATTAATATGGACATAAATTTTACAGGATGTAAGTATGTATTACATTTTCGTAGGTACTTAATATTTTACAAGGTTTTATTTAACTTGCAATCATCATCATCATATCATTCCGTTTTATTCAAGATACATGCTTATGTATATCGCGTGACAATGCTATATTATGAAGTCAGTGAGCTGATCTAATGACAGTATGCTGGACAGCCCGGTTACCATTTTTTACAGTGTGAATTTTCTCATAATATAAGCTAGTCACAAAAATGTATTTTTGTAAAAAAAAAACTTAGATGAGCGACAATTTTTTTGTTTTATTTTATTGCTAGTAATATGGATTGGCAACTATCTGGGTCTATGTTATTCCGTCCAGCGGTCTCGGCGCGAAGAAGCAACAACCATAAATACACACAAACTTTCGAGTTTATTACATTAGTGGGATTTGTTAAATAGTTAAATTGGTTAGTTATACCAATTTTTTTTAGCAAACATTAATATTGCTTCTTATATTTCTCTAGGGTGTATTTGGATATTCTATTAATAAACAGTTAAGTTGCAAAAATCTGGAATTACCTAACACTGATTATTTTTAGGGTTCCGTAGCCAAATGGCAAAAAACGGAACCCTTATGGATTCGTCATGTCTGTCTGTCCGTCCGTATGTCACAGCCACTTTTTTCCCCGTAACTATAAGACCTCCTTATACTGTTAAAACTTGGTAAGTAGATGTATTCTGTGAACCGCATTAAGGTTTTGACACAAAAATAGAAAAAAACATTAAATTTTAGGGGTTCCCCATACTTAGAACTGAATCTCAAAAATGTATTTTTCCTCAAACCTATTCGTGTGGGGTATCTATGGATAGGTCTTCAAAAATGATATTGAGGTTTCTAATATCATTTTTTAGGGTTCCGTAGTAAACAAGGAACCCTTATAGTTTCGCCATGTCTGTCTGTCTGTCTGTCTGTCTGTCTGTCTGTCCACGGTCCTACAGAGAAACTATAAGTACTAGAAAGCTGTAATTTGGCATGGATATGTATATTAATTATGGCGAAAAAGTCGCAAAATAAAATATGAAAAAAAAATTTTTTTCAATTTAGCTGCCATACAAGTAAAGACGTAGTCAATATTTTTTTTCTCGACAAACACATTGAGTACCGTTGAATAGATCTTTCAAAAATATTGTTAGCTTGTGAACATCATTTTTCGATTTAGGGATCCGTTTCTGAAATATTTGGGTTTAAAGTTCAAATTTTTGTTCGAGTCAAGTGTCCCCCCCCTCTATCTGCTAAACGGTTATTTAATTATTATTTTAATTATAGAATATATAATGTAGTTTGAAGGAAAACTATCAGAGCCAAGTAGGGTATACAAATTAAAAAGTTATAGGCGATCAACTTATAAAATGTACTTGAAAAAGACATTTTCATACAAATTCAATAGATATTAGTTTTTAGACGTTTTTAGTGGCAAGAACTCAAAATTGGCATTCGCAACTACGGAACCCTACACTGCGCGTGGCCCGACACGCACTTGCCCAATTATTTCTAAACTGAATACTTTGCGCGAGAGACACTTCCAAAGTGGAAAAATGTGTGTCCCCCCCCCCCCCCCCCGTAACTTCTAAAATAAGAGAATAATAAAACTAAAAAAAATATATGATGTTCATTACCATATACTTTAACTACCAGCGGAAATTGGTTCGAACGAGATCTACTTAGTAGTTTTTTTTAATACGTCATAAATCGTAAACCTTTTACCTTTCATTCAATCAACTCAAATATAAAAATAAAATAAAAAATACTACATACAAGACTTTAATATTATGTTACTTGCTGCTATGGAACCCTAAATGGGCGATTCCGACTCGCACTTGGCCGGATTTTTCTTATCTTGATTTTAATAAATAATTACCTTTCATTCAATCAACTCAAATATAAAAATAAAATAAAAAATACTACAAGACTTTAATATTATGTTACTTGCTGCTATGGAACCCTAAATGGACGATTCCGACTCGCACTTGGCCGGATTTTTCTTATCTTGATTTTAATAAATAATTAAAAGTTATTTCTTTTTATTTTAATCCTTAATATAATATACACCAGTACCATAATAATACTTGATAACATACATAATATCACGCCTTTTTCCGACAGGGGTAGGCAGAGACTATGGACCTCCATTTGCTACGATCCTGACAAACCTCTTTTGCTTCATCTAAACTCATCAATTTGTCAATCTCTTGATAATAAATAAAATATACCCAGTTGACCTACTAGTAGAATAAACTTGGTAGGACTACTGTACTAATTTGCTTTATCGAGAAATACAGATTGACCATTTGTACGAGAATAAAATATATATGTGGACATTCTAGGATCTGGACATTTTGGGATTTCGACATTCTAAAATTTGGACCTTTTGTGATTTGGACATTCTGGGATATGAACGTTTTGCACCCTATGGACATTTTGGGATCTGGACATTTTGAACCTAAACGAAAAAAACTTCAGTTTGGTTAATTTTTACAATTTTTTTTCTGTTACAAGATGATAACTGATAATCATAGATCGGATAATCGGGGGCTAATATACTTAAACTTCACTTTTATGCCTACGAAATAATAATACGGACATGCCTTTTAGAATCCCGGATCCCGGAATCGTTTAAAATGAGTGATTGTAAAAAAATGTTACCTGCATACAAAATATAGTTAGAACTCGTTATGAAAACGATATATTTTCTTTTTTATAATGCTTACATACCCTCTCGTACTTTCAATTTTTTTACGGTGGTTTTGGACAATTAGGGTATTCTATGTCACTCGGGATGACCTGAGGATTCTAACAATACCGCACACTTTTAAATCGGTTCAGGCATTTAGATGTTATATTAAAATAAACAATTAATTACTTATGAATTCCGGAAGGGATATCCATATTATTCTTTCAAGAAAAGAAGTTTAGGTATATAAGCGCCCGGTTATCCGATCACTGCTGATAATTAATTATTACTGTCTCCAGATTCCCTCCTACCTCCAAACTTCATATCGCTCTGTGCCGAGATGAATGCCAGACTGGACGGGCTCATGTCGAAATGGACTCTTTACGAGAATCCTCTCATCCGGGAGCAGTATATTGCGAAGACTAAAAATAAATACCAGAAAAACAGGAGTAAGAAACATGTTAGTATCATTTTAAAACTAATTTAAAACTTTGAACACTTATCTTATACCTTTAAACGAGCAATTCTTGTATGAATATATATATATTTATTTATAAATTTCTGTGATTTCGAAAACGGCTCTAACGATTTCGCAGAAAATTTGTATTTGGGGGTTTTCGGGGGTAAACTATCGATCTAGATTAGTTTTATGTTTGGGAAAACGCGTGTTTTAGAGTTTTCATGCGTTTTTCTTTCCACGCAGAATATGGTCGCTAATTTCGGCGCGCCGGCCGCCATCCGCTTAGCTCAGTGGTTAAGGATGCTGACCGCTAGAAAGAGTGTTACGGGTTCGAATCCCACTCGGTGACTTACTTTTGTTTTTTTTATGTTGAAGTTTATATATCATTTTTTATTTTGTACTGTTTTTAGACAAGTTTAAAAAAAAATAGTTAATGTTTGAGATGTAACCGACCGAGCAAAGCTCGGTTACCCAGGTACTTTACTTTATGCTGAAACTATTCTAAGGGTGAATTCAGTTCATGATATTGAACAACTTTCTCTGAGGAAAACATATTGAAATATGAAAAGTAATCTTTGGCCTCACATACGAGTTGACCAATTAGCTGATCTAAGTTTGTATGGAAAACCAAAAATATATTTCTTTATATTTCAGCATATATTTCTTGAGAAAAGTTCTTCACTATGAACAGACTGAATTGACCCTTATAATAGTTTCAGTATATTTTGTTAGACCTTATATAAACAGACAAATAGACTCGGTCTGTCTGGAACCACAAAATATCTTTATAAAACCTATTTTTGTGTGATCTTAACGTTTCGAATAGGTCTTTAATTAAAATTTAGATCCTAAAATATATTTTCCTTATTCAGGTGGTGGCCCTTTGGCAAGGTGGTTCCCCTGCAGAATACAAAGATATCTCCACGTTTCTCCTCTCCCGCTTGACCAGCGACCACACCTTGACGATGATGACGTCAGCCGACGACGCCCTAGCCCTGGAGCCTGAAGATGTGGTTGTCTGCAGCAAGAGCTACGAGATTCCAGAGATGCCACTGTCACAAGTGTCGATAAGCAGTTTTAATGGTAAGCATCATGGCACAATAGTATATTATGCAATTAGTGAATAAAATACGGATTTTATTCGAGGGCCATTGATGAATCACGAACAAGTGAAGGATACTAACGATTGAATCACGACTGCAGGGAGTGATTCATGATTACTTAATTATACATATTAATAATTCATGATACATAATTAACTGTTAGAATCCTGAGCGAGATGAGTGATTCATAACCCTCGATATAAATCAGTTTTATTCGAGAGTTGCATACTATACTTTATACCATGCCTAAGAGAAAAATAAATATTTAAGCGAAAATAGAAATTTAGTAAAGAAAAAGGAAGGTTAAACTAATTAAAATCCACATGAAATTTAAACAATTACTAAAATTTAAAAGTGACGCCTCGTGTCCACGTATCCGGTGTGCGCTGCGCCGGCGTCCGTGCGACCAATCATGTCAAGTATAAAGCCTCTAGGAGGTGTTGCCGTGTCACGGCGCACACCGGATACGTGGACACGAGGCCTAATTGTTCTGAATTCAATTCTAGCCTTAAGTCTAGCCGTTTGCACGTGAAGAACTGTATCAAACATATACACACTCACGAATTTTCGCCTTTACAATATTAGTACTGTTTCATTATCTTTTCTGTCTAGACACAAGGACCTTAGCTAAGCGTTATGATTATTCCAGGCGCCACGCTAAAAGCGACAGACATGCGCTCCTGCCTACTGATGCTGAGCGAAGACTGCCAACTGCGGGATCTGACGCTCCACTGCTCACTGGTCAACACTCTAGTGGTGATGCGGAGTGGCACCCTTCGTATCAGCAAATGCGTTTTTCTCGACGATTCTGAAAGTTCTCAGGTAATTATATAAAATATATACAACATGGAATGGATATACCTGTAATCGAACCACGGGCTATACTTGATCATTAGAGTATAAAGGAAATAATATAACATTCAAATACTAAATAAAATTTCGATATTTCCATACGAAAGTGTGCAGCCGCCCGAAATATGAAAGTGAGCAACCATACGAAAGTCTTTTCCATGCTGGTCTGGGAAAAAAGAAAAAGTTTAGAATGTACCAGCTGCTTCTTTTACCGCGCAGATCGTAAAAGCCGATCGAGGGAATGGACGAAAATGAGAATCATGTTAACAGGCGATACGGCTAGCAACCCATTATTGTATTGATTGCTTTCCATCTTTACGCCCACCATGACGCTAAAAGTGGCTTTTGGGTCTTGCGGCCCTGGGCTCTGCTTAGAACCGCAAGACCTTAAATGCTCTGTCTGCCCCGTAAGGGATAAAGACGTAATAGTATGTATGTATAAAGTGTGTTAAATTTTCTTTTTGTTTTGACTGTTGTTTTGTGCTGACTGTCTGTAAGAAATTTTATTATCATTGAATTATAGTGATGTAGTAAATCGTGTGGTTTGATTTATAACGGGCATGTCCCTTCCTATAAATAAATCATTTTTATACCATATGAAAAAAAATTCTTTTCAGAGTGATTTTTCTCAAGGAATAGTGGCGATGGCTGGCGCTAACATATCCGTGGAAGAGTGCACGTTTGACAACTTTTACTCAGGCATAGTAGTCCACAAGGGAGCGCAGGTGAGAGGTCACAACAGATCAGTAGATCAGTATAAGTTTAAAGCTTTTCTACGCACATGTGCCAAGAAAAGCCTCACGTTCTCACTTTAAGCAGTAGTTTATAAAATAGTTTGAAGGGTTATTTATTTATTTATAAAAGCTTTATTGATCCACAATTTCAATTGTTTACAATTGGCGGAATATTAGTTTAAAATTTACGCTAAAAGCGTTCTCTCTCAGTCACCCATAAGGATAAACAGAGATTTGGTAGCGGCGCAAAATTACTTAATTATAATATATTGCTTATACATGGCTTGGTCAAGATAACATTTTAAATAATATTTCCGTTTCCTTTCGAATAATTTATTTCAAACTAGCCGAAGCCTGCGACTTCGTTCGCGTGGACTTTATGTCTCTGGAAAATGCTCATCAGGCTGAACAACTTTTACTAAGGCGACATTTTTATATCTCTTATAGTTTAGCTGGACCATTATGGTTCTGCATTAGGCGTTCTATTTTTAAAATCATCTATACCCTATATGTTGCCCAGGCTTAATAGCTATATAACAAAAAAAGTTTCATTCGAATCCGTCCAGTATTTCCGGAGATTAGCGTGTACAAACAGACATACAGACAAACAGACAGACATTTTTTTTAAATTTTTACTCTATTACTATGTCTCCATCGCCCCCAATTTTTTTTTTGGAAATATATATAATGTACAGACACTTTTTTTACTGTTTTATATGTATAAATGAGAGCAGCACAGTACCCCGAAAAATTCTTGTATCCCATCTCACTTCTGAATGATATTCTTACGCATAGTTCTTTCCTCGAGTACTCCATGCTAATGCCTACCTTAGAATGTGAGTGGGACTCCTCAAAAGTGAGTGGGAAAGCAAATCCCTCATTCTGTCGTGTTCTGACTTCAGGTGGAGCTACGGAACTGTACAATACAGCGGTGTGGCGTGGGCATCCAAATGTACTCGGGCTCGCATGTGTCCTTGAGTGGTACTACGATCACGAACTGCTCGGAGCAGCCTATAAGATGCGAGGTGGACAGGGAAAGCAATAGTAAAAGCAAAGAGTAAGTATCAATCAGTAAAGTGTGTGCAATTTGTAGGAGAATGTCGAATTTTTTTTGACCGTTATTTCAAAAGTTATCTATAATAATAGCCTATAACTTTTTAATTTATTAACCCTACTTAGCTCTGATAGTTTTCCTTTAAACTACATTATATATTCTATAGCTGTGATTTTTTTTCACGTGTCCATACATAACCGTTTAGCAGATAGATGGGGGGGACACGTGACTTTAACAAAAAATTTCCCTTTAAACCTAAATATTTTAGACACGGATCCCTAAATCGAAAAATGGTGTTCCCAAGCTCACAATATTTTGGAAAGACCTATACAACGCAAGCCCATACAATGTGTTTGTAGAGAAAAAAAAAATTGACTTTCTCTTTACTTGTATGGCAGCTACACAAAAAAAAAAATATTTCCATATTTTATTTTACGACTTTTTCGCCATGATTGATATACATATCCATGCCAAATTACAGCTTTCTAGTACTTATAGTTTCTGAGTAGGACCGCGGACGGACAGACAGACAGACAGACAGACATGGCGAAACTATTAGGGTTCCTTGTTTACTACGGAACCCTAAAAATATCGGCTTCCATACAAAAGTGTGCGCAATTTGTAGAAAAATGTCGATTTAAATTTTTTGATCGTTATTTCAATTCAGTTATTTAGTATAGTGATCTAGTATAGCCCGTGGTTCGATATATTACGGGTAAGTAATATACAACGTGGAAGGGACATACCAGTAATAAATCAAACCACGAGCTGTACTATACCGCTATAGCATAATGAAATTAGAATAACAGTCAAAAACAAAAAAAAGCGGCCAAGTGCGAGTCGGACTCGCCCATGAAGGGTTCCGTAGTAGCAAATAACATAATATAAAAGTCTTGTAGTATGTTTTTTTTTAAATTTTATATTTGAGTTGATTGAATGAAAGGTAAATTGCCGTTTATGATTTATGACGTATTAAAAAAAAACTACTTACTAGATATCGTTCAAACCAATTTTCGCTGATAGTTTTTATGGTAATGAACATCATATATTTTTTTTAGTTTTATAATTCCCTTATTTTAGAAGTTACGGGGGGGGGGGGGGGGACACACTTTTTTCCACTTTGGAAGTGTCTCCCGCGCAAAGTATTCGGTTTAGAAAAAAATGATATTAGAAACCTCAGTATCATTTTTAAAGACCTATCCATAGATACCCCACACGTATGGGTTTGATGTGAAAATACATTTTTGAGTTTTAGTTCTAAGTATGGGGAACCCCCAAAATTTATTGTTTTTTTTCAATTTTTGTGTCAAAACCTTAATGCGGTTCACATAATACATCTGCTTACCAAGTTTCAACAGTATAGGTCTTATAGTTTCTGAAAAAAGCGGCTGTGACATACGGACGGACAGACAGACAGACAGACATGACGAATCTATAAGGGTTCCGTTTTTGCCGTTTGGCTACGGAACCCTAAAAATATCGGCTTCCATACAAAAGTGTGCGCAATTTGTAGAAGAATGTCGATTTATTTTAATTTTATGACCGTTATTTCAATTCAGTTATTTAAGCCCGTGGTTAGATTTATTACAGGCACAAGAAATATACAACGTGGAAGGGGACTTGTAATAAATTAAACCACGGGCTGTACTAGACCTCTATAGTATAATGAAATTAGAATAACAGTCAAAAAACAAAAAAAAAATACTCTGCTTTTCCATACAAAAGTGTGTAGCTAGCCGCGGAATTTGTATAAGAATGTCGGCTTTATTTATTTTTTTGGATAATTTTTTTAATTCAGTTGTAGTATTAATAGTGATCTAGTATAGCTCGTGGTTCGATTTATTACGGGTATGTCCCTGCCACGTTGTATAGACCTCGTTATCTTGTCGCACTTACATTATTTTCTTGCAGGAATTTAATCTTAATATTGTTATTAAGATTAAATTCAAGTCAGCAATTTTAAAGTCAAAATTAAAATTTTGAAATAAAAAAAACGTTGACTCATGCTTGAAAGTAAAATCGTGGAATCGATTTGTTGTACCGCCGCAGGCCGGAGTTCATCGGGGTCACGCGGGAGTTTTGGACGGGCGTAAATACATGGACTCGATCGAAAATCATTTTTGCAACTTTTATTCTTATGTCCTACACAAATTAGGATTATGTACTTGTGAACATACCAATGAACCAGCGTGTATATTATCAACAACGGTTAGGCGAAACGGTTAAGGGACTAACCCTTTTTTTTTCATTTTAGAATGGAAGGTCTACAAGTGCTGGCGAACTGTATGATTGGTTCAGGTAACCTGCAAGAAGAAGTACTAATAGTCCAACAGGACCATTGAATTACAAGGACGACATTTAGTGTCCGCCATATTGGATTTTAAAACCAGTAGTTAGTCTAGGAGCTATAATTAAATATAATATTTTTGTAATAAAGGTGTCTTATGAAATAGACCAAAAAGTTGTATGAGTTGGTTTGCTCGTATCGTATATTATGAGATTTAGTTTGGTTTGCATAGAAAGTCTTGTTTTTAATTTTATCTCCTGTTTGTTCAGAGATTCATTTGATTGTTATATCATAAGGCCAAATTGGGTAAATACAGATAATGTTGTATCACTTCTTATCCCTAGTGGGGCAGACAGAGCGTTTTGGGTCTTGCGGGTCTCGTCATCATGTCTTTTTGTCTCCACTGCAGGAGCACGACTCTCTTTGTACTACAAGAGCCATACTTGGCCAGAGCAGCCAGAGGACTTGACCTACACTCTCCTCGCTGATCAGACGGGTTGGAGAAGTCTCATTGATTTTTATAAGCTTTGTTTAGCTTGTATTTCTTAAGTCGCCTTTTACGACAACCACGGGAAGACTTGGAGTAGTTCTATTCTGCTCTGCCGGAAATCACATGGCGACTATAAACAGAGTCTGAAAATGTCTCTACGCAGACGTAATTTACCCATTTTGACCATATATTGCATGTATGATGTATTTATCAAAATTATAATTCAATTTATTTGAACGTGCCATGACACTATTTTATCACAAAGTATCATAATAATGTAGCTTTAAATATTTTTATCGTTATATTTATTTTAAAGCGCTGTTTTTTCTGTCAAATTCATTGAAAGTCTGCTCTTCTTAAATTGGTAGAATAAATTACTCATATGACTAATTTAAGAGGGCAGCGAGCGAGTTATCTGTTAACCGGTAAAATGCCTTTTGTGTTGTTTTATCTACAGCAGTAAGATAAAAACTATTGTGGCAATAATTATATACTTGAATAAAAAAATATTAAATTACACAGATACATTTTATTTGACTGCAAATCTTATTAAAAATAGGAAAAGAGCAAAAAATATCTTAAACTATCGTATAAGGGAGGTGATTAACTACCTGAAACGGAGGCGAGGGTGTGTATGTAATCGGCTGCTTTCTTGGCTGCCAGTTTACGTTCCAAAAATGTCCACTTGGCCAGATGAACGAATCAAAAATTTAAATTATTTTATAAAAGTAACAAAGTCAAGACGAAACAAACCCAAACTCGATGGGGTTGCGTCGTTTCATTACAGAGTATGGCTACCTTCCCGCTCCATATATCGTATTTTGCATTGTCACGCGATGTACGTATGCGTGTAAAATTTCAGCTCAATCGGAAACTGGAAAGTGGGTCAAAATTTACTTGCAAATTTGGTTACGAGACAGACAAACAACGTGACAGTTGAAATTAAATAAAAGCTTGTAAAAAGTCTGAATTTTGTCGCCGTAATTTATTTTCAATAAGTTGGGTTTTCGTTTTTGACGTGAAACTTCTTCAGATTAGGTGCACGGGTAAACAAATCCCCCGTGGACCCACTGGTGGATTAAGCTGGTTGGTAAACGGATCGCGGCTTAAAATCACCCTCGAATGTAAGAGTACAAAGTCAGACAGGTGAAGCATAACGATATCGTCTTATCTTCGTTATCATCAGCATATCAGCCACAGGAAGTCCACCTTTGGACATAGGCCTCCCCCAAGGATTTCCAAAACGACCGATCGGTAGCGGCCTACGTCTTATTAACTGCAAAACTCGATCTGTCCTTTAACTCGGGAAGGGAAGCAGCTGGTACATTCTAAGGTGCTTCTATTGTCCCAGACCAGCATAAAAGAAAGAAAAAAGAAGAATAAAATAACTCGTGGTAGGTATAACTTTCTGTTTTTGGGAGAGACCTAAGTCCAGCAGTGGACGTTTTGCGGCTGAAATAATGACGAAGTATAACTTTCTGCAGTATGCATTTGTAAGATAAACTGCAAAAATATGATAAAAAAACGAACAGCCGACGTCACTTCTTTTATTTACATATCAAATTCAATGATATTCGTTATATAATTATCATAAATTACTTGTATTTCATTCACGGATCATCGTCCTTGGAAGCCGGTCGCTCGCTTGGTGATAACGAATATTGTTTATATCGTAAAAATGGCGTACCTGGAAATTATTAACGAAGCGCAACGAGAGGGCTATCACCTTGGACATCTATTCATCTCGCTCATGTCGAAGAACAAGGATGAAATCAATCAAGTAAGTATGCCAATTTAGATTTATTTTGTGCGCGCCCGTGATATTTTAAGTACCTATTACCTATATGTTTTTGAACGAGAGTTTGCTTGAACAATCCAGCATATTATATATGTAGTAACTTATTAGTAATCTGTGATAATAAGTATGTTCTACAATAGTTCGAGTATCTTTGATCGGAGCTTCACGAAATTTGGTAGATTAATAGAATAGGCATGACAATGAAAAAATATTTTTGGTCCATCGGTTAGATTATTAAAAAATATTGTACACGCATTTTTTATTTGCTCTGAAAATCAAAAAATAACAAAGATACAGCGCAGTCAAATTGTGCATGAAGTCACGGTTGGGTACGATTTTTACTTAGCAGTGACGTCGCTAGCCCCCCGGACTCCGGAACTGTGACGCCCCGTACTTTGTGAATTTTTAGTTTTGTGGTAAACTGAAAAATACGGGTCCATTGTTTTTGGATAATCTAAAAGACAGACTAATTACGATCATACTTTTCGGACCGTGTCGTCACCCCTATTTGACTTTAAAAATTAGTCACGCCAATTGTGGCCTTTGTGGCATTTTCTCGGCTCTAGGCTCTGTCTACCCCCCTAGGGATATAGACGTAATAAAGTATCTGTAACTATCTCAAATTAATTATTTAATAGTTACTTTGAACTTCGTACGAGTGCCCCACCACGAAGGTGGGATAACCGCATAAAATCTACAATTATCACGTTATTATCTGATAAGATGTGGGCTTGTAATGGAAGTAAATTAATTACCCTTTAATCAATCATTATCAACACATGCGTTACCACACAGAAATAATTAGCATTCCCGGTAGATAATGTGCTAAGCAGTCAAGCGTCAGCCTAAGTAATCTGTGGGGCATGTCCACACTAGCTTAGTAGGCTTTTGTGATGTCACACTTTTACGATCTATTGATTTTAAAAAGCCGATAAAAAATCATAATAATTCCTGATTCGGAATGCAGCGAAGTAAATTTTTAAGTAGTTATTTTATCTTATTAAATGACTAACGTTTGTTTGTTTTTCGTGTGTGTAAGTGGTCAATACTGCCGGGTTGTTTAGTCTGCCTAAATGTATCTGACATAGTTTGACGACTGCCAAACAATGATGACAGGTAGGATCTACGGCTTATACGTATACGTGCCTTCCGAAGCACGGTGTAGCTCGAGAAATTTTTATGCCACTTGTGCCAATACTAACGTGAGATGAATAAATAATTAATTTTAAAGACTGTTGACTCACGTAATATAGTCGGCAAAGGCCGACTAGGTTTAGATCCAGACTGTCTTCAGTGCGTGAGTGTTAGCGACAACTCGATTGTATTGCCTCCTGCTTCTAACTCTGAGCGAGCTGTCGCTCGAAACGTGGTCGGTCTTTTCCAACTATTCGTGAGTGAACCGTCTTAAATTATATACCTAATTATTTAGGTTTTGTACAATGTAAACTACACTGTAGAAAATCTTGGCCAGGGTATCACATTGTAAACATTCCCTTTGTAGAATTACACTAGGTATATGGATCATAAGCGAGTTCAAATTCCGACTAGCACTTGTCTGATTTTCGGGTGCCTGTGATCAAAATCTTTTGAGGCCATAATCCGCTGTATAAAGTACCGGAGCCCAAGAGGGTTATAGGAACTCGATCATAAGATAAAAATTTAAGTGGCAGTGGGCGGGACACAAGCGTGACAAACCGTTGACAGTTAGGGCAAAAAGGTTCTCGAATGGCGACTACGTACTGGCATAGGACAATAAGGTAGTCAGTCAACCTGAACACCTGCTGCGCCCTAAACTCGTAGACATGTACAATATCATGTCTATAATATATCCCTAATTAATGATGCAGACAGAGCATTTTGGGTCTTGCAGCCAGAGAACGGGTCTGCAAAATTCATAGGCCACTTTTAGAGTGATGGTGGGCATGTAGATGGAAAAAGGAATTAATAATGTGGGTTTGCTAGCTAAGCTACTCTTACACATTGTTAGATATACGCACATTTATACATATACTGTTTGTAATATCATCAAAAATGCATCAGGTTGTAGACCCAGTTACCTGTTATATTCTCTACAGATAGACGCAGCAACGGGAGAGAAAGAGACAAACGCATCAGTATTATCCCGAGCCGTCCGGTTGGCCAAATGCCTTAGAAAATTTGGTCTTAATCCGGGAGATGTAATGGCTTTAACCGGCAGGAACCACTTGGATCTGCACATACCGCACTATGCTGCGCTCATGAATGGCCTGCCTCTGGTTGGGTTTGATCCTACTTTTAAATATGGTATGTTTAATAAATCATACATTATGTAAAGTATATATTTAATTAAGTAGTGCCATATTAGTTGACTAGTCCGCCGTTTTCAATTTTTGTATAAAGTTGAATAAATGAACAAAAAAAGAAAAATTTACTCGCGTAGCGTAGACCGTAGTTGGAATTGGAATGCAGTCTATTTTCAGTCGATGGAGGTGAACATCGAGTTTTAGGATTGAGGACACAAGTATAGTTACTAAAGTCCAACATTTTTGAAAATACGTTTTTGGCAACATAATAGGTATTACGAATAGGAAATAAGGAACGCATACATTATAAGGTACATTGCATTGTTATTGTTTAAAGTTACAGATATATCCGAATAAAAATAACATACTGTAAGTAACGTTTATAAAAATGAAACACGCTTAAAAAATAAATTTATTCTTTTGCCTTCAGATGAAATTTACGGACTATTCAAACTTACGCAGCCCAAAATAGTGTTTTGCCAAAATGAAAACCGCAATGATTTTGAACGAGTAGCAAAAGTGTTGAATATGGACACTAAAATTATAACGTTTGATGAAGGCGAATGCACGATGGCAAAATTCATGGCTTCGTATGACGAAGATGGATCTTTGGAGGGGTTTGAGTAAGTTTTAAACATACCTATATTATATAATTACCTAATTAATATTTCAGTAACGTATTAGTAATTTATAATGCCCGATGCGATGCAATAAATAGATGTTCTAAAGATTAGTTTGACAATTAGGTCGTCCGTGTCATTGCAGCTCCCAAAAGGATAAACAGATTTCGATCATGAATGACATATGAACAGACTGTCAGAGGTAAAGACAATCAGGCTAACATTGCGCTAATAAGCGCGTAACCAGAGACCGATCGCATTGGGAAAAGACCTGTTGCAGCTCTCTAACCCCCTGGCCTTAGGACCTTCAAAGTCAGACAGTCTGGACTTTGGAATGCTTCTAGGCGACGAGCCAGCAACATGTCACTAATTTTTCCTAGTTTGGATTTACTGGGTTTAAAACGACGGGGCTGGTTACTTCGGACGCTCAACGGATCAGCATTGCTATCCAGCGAGGGAACAGAGCCAGCGTTCTTGCTACCATGCCGCATGGGCAAGTTGATATTTTTTTTAATGTAGCATAGGACGGGTTGACCCCTGCGATTATCCCTAATGTAGTATAGTGTAGGTTTATTTTATAGTTTAGTTTTGTTTTTTTTCTGTTTAATTTTTATTTCTTTTTTTTTCAATAAACTAAGTTTGCATACAAAAATAAAACTTAGAAAATTAGTTAATTTATTACACTTTCCCTATTTATCTTTTAGGGTAGCAAACTTTGACATAGAGAAAGTGTACGCTTGGTTGGTCAGTACCGGAGGAACAATGGGGGCGGCCAAGATTGCTGCGTTCAAACATCGCCCCTGGGTGGAAAAATCCTTGCAACTCTTGCAAATGGTCGCCATATTCCAAAAGTAAGATCATAAATACCTATTAACCTTTACTCGCGTGATAAACATCATTTACCTATTTGTTATTATTAGCTATTTGTTTAAAGAAAGATATGGACGAGAAAAGCTCAAAACCGTAGAGAATGGCATGCATATGAGGAGACCTACACTCAACAGTGGGTGGAGGAAGGTTGAAGAGAGACCTATTTGTTGTGCTGTATGCACGGTATCCGACTTACCTATACTTAGTTCTCTATTCCTGTTAATGTCAAATGTCACAATCTTCTCATTTAAAAACTGCATTCTCAAGGAAATGGGCATCATGCAGGTAACCGGTTGTAAGACTTCAGGTTCTGATTTGTTACTAAATATTGAAGTCATTAGTTGTTTTACTCACCTAGCTTTCTAACCTTTGAATCAACTTTGAATTCATAAAAATTAACAGCCGTTTGGTAAACCTGTTTTAGATAAAACATCTTTTGTCCCTTTCCCTGTTTTAAATTTTTGACATATTAAGAACGAGATAAACACATGTCATCTAAGAGAGCTTTAGCAAACGTTAGTTAACTTTTATGAATAAGGGGGTAAGTAATCTATGGTTTGCCTGCCAAAAGATCAACAGCTTGTTTTATGCCTGAAAATACCTCGTGTTGAGGTGAAACACGTGTCGCGAGTACGACAGATGATGTTGCTGCGGTCACAATATGGATGCAGCAACAGCAAGAGCATGTTTCAGCTATCGGTGGAACTGATATCAGTGTGTAGGCGCCGGCCGGCAATAGATATCATGAATTAACTGAAGGCGTAATGAACCTCAAAGTATTATCAAAATGAGTTAAAGGGTTACTCACGTATAGAGTCAGCTACTGCCGACATGTTTCGACCTCATCCGAAGTTCTTCATCAGGGCGAATGTGGCTAAAGGACCGTATACAACACCGGCTAGCGACACCCTCTTTTAATAATGTCTGTGTCTCACGTTACTTTAAATCAAAAAAACCGCAAAGTCTAACACCTGAATCCATTATCTATCTACAATAGTTGTATTACTTTTTAATTGTAATTTGACGGCATTTCAGTGGAAAGGTAACGCGGTGGTGTGACAGACTAAGTTTAAACCTTTCCCCTGTGCAATGGGTGTCTGGCTTCGTCAATGCCATGGCTATGAGTCTGCAAAGCCAGTGCAAGTTGCAGACGTCTGCGCCGCTCACCACTGAACTTCTTATCGATATCATCAACGAGTATAGGGTAGGTAGAACCTAGCCTAAATAAGTCCGGCTGTATAATTTAAGTGACTAAGAACCGTGGAGGTCGTAAAACGTGAATTAGAGAATTTGTATTCCTAAAAAAGCTAATGCTTAAGCTAAACAAAGCTTATAAATATCAATGAGACATCTCCAACTCCGGTTAGCGTGGAGAGTGTAGGCCAAATCTTGTGGCTGCTTAGGCTAAATATAGCTTTAGTAGTAGAGAGAGGGTCCTGCTCCTGCAGTGACAAAAAAGACTGATGATAATAATAATGATCTCAGAACTCCGTCATATAATAACCGATTTGAATTTTTATCAAAATATGTTTAAAGCTTCTGTTCATCACTGACCGTCTTATCGATGTCATCATTTTTCGGCATTTCATTCTCCACATTGTACGGTCTTCGGCATTCGGTACGGCGGTTGGTACATATCTACCTTGATATATCTACGTAAGTATTTTATGAGAAGATCTTATAAGAAGAAAAAGCCGGCAAGCGCTCACCGGGCTCCGATGCAGGGATTCATTCCGACGAGTACCATTGAAATGTATCCAATGGTACTGCTGCAACTGTTAAGATTGCAGTACCATTGATCTTTCGATGGTACTACTGCGATGAGAACAAAAATGCGAGTCTAAGTAGTTCCATTATCAATTTTTTCCCAAGGAAAGGGAGGGTATATTAAGGGAATAGTTCTGGAACATCCCAGAACCATTCTCTTAATTCCCTAACATTACCACCAGAACATTCTGGTGGTAATTTTAGGTTGGAGCAGTAGACGCAAAGATAACATATTAACTTACTTATAATCATTTCCATATGCAATACCATCATTATCATCATATGAGACACAGGAACTACACTACTGGACATAGCCTCCCCAAAGGATTTCCAAAACGACCGATCGGATACCATGCATATACCTAAAAATCATAGGTATATGGTATAAGGCAATATAACTATCGCAGTTAAACATCATCAAAAATCAAAATTAACTCCCGCAATTAATTGTCCAAGGTGGTGTTCCTCAGGGTAATGTTTTAGGCCCACGTGTTGTTCAAGCTATGATTACAGCCTACTGACTACCGAATGACTACAGATTATTGGATTTGTTTACAGCCCTCGTTTGCATATATGGGACCACCGCTCATGACGTCCTTACTGAACCACGAGAAGAAATGTGATTTTTCTAGCTTCGAGATAATAACTTTGACAGGGGAGATGGTTTACAAGGACATATTGAATAGATTAAAGGTGAGTGGATACTTATCGGATTATCGCAGGACTAAAGAAAGATAAAAAAGAATTAAAGAAAATATTGATTCGACATGATTAAATATTCACTGAAATTACTAGACTTATACAATGTGGAAGGGACATACCCGATTTACCAAAAGAAACCACGGGCTATACTAAGTACATCACGTATAGTATAATGATAATAAAATAACAGTCAAAAAACTAAATTGGACATTCCCATACAAATTGCCTGGGCGGCTGCACACTTTCTACACCGGGACCTTAACATGCAGACCGTCGATAAAGTTATCAAGAAATACGCAGCACATGAGCATAGACTGCTTCACCATGTGAATGTCGAGGCGATCCAGCTCCTCGACAACACGGACATAGTGCGACGTCTCAAAAAACTAAACCTTTTGAACTAGTGTAGTTTCAAAAAAACATGATATTATAGTGCAGTGATGTGCAGAGACAAGAACAAAGTGCCTTCCCCTTAATAGAGACAGTAAGAAAAGTGCCAATGGACACATTCTTAGACAATAACAAATAAAACTAGGTCAATGTTAAATTACTTATTAGTCTGAGTTTAGGCTAGATTATAATATTATTAGCGTACTTAATTATTTTAGCTACGTAGGTACGTTAAGAAAGGAAAAAAATACTATAGTGTTCTAGTATAGTCCGTGGTTCGATTTATTACGGATATGTCCCTCCCACGTTATAAATCAATCAAGTATCAACCTATTTTACAGTTATTAGTGAAAACTTTACTGTATGTATGTATATTTAAGTAGTTAAGTTATATCTGTTTGTACAAGGATATTGTTTGTTTCCCAAATAAATTAAAATAAAATAAAAAAATTATAGACTCGCGATTATTATTCCAAAAAACGAGTGATACGTGAATTTACTGACCATAATAATAGTGTGACAGTTTGTATTCTACTCTGCCGCCTATACATATATATGAACTCTTCATTTTTAACCGACTTCAAAAAAGGAGGAGGTTATCAATTCGATTGTTAAGTTTTTTTTGTATGTATGTGACGCGATATCTTCGTCAACCGTGGACCGATTTAGATGATTCTTTTTTTATTTGAAAGCTCTTACTCCCAAGTTTATTTGTTTATTTGTTTACTTCTTACACTATCATTACAGTTGGTCCCATATTAATTTGGTGAAGTGATGAAGAACTTCGGAGATATGGAGGAAACTCCTGAAATAAATTGAAGTCGGTTGTTTTTTTTTGTTAAAAATTTAACTATTCAGGAACGGGTCAACCCAGACGCGATGGTGATGGTCGCGTATGGGCAGACTGAGACGATGGGGCCGGTTCTGCTGCCTGCGCCGTTTGGACCCCCCGGCAACTGTGGGAGCCCTATGCCGGGCGTAGAGTATAAAGTACGTTAGATTTTTTTGTATTAGGTACTTATACAGGCTGACTGGTATATCACGTGCCATACTTATGGACATAATAAATTACTAGCTGGGTGACCGAGCTTTACTTAGAAAAGTGAGGTTATATTAAAATGAAACTAAGCAAGATCGATTTTTCAGCCTCGTCACTCCCTTAATACTGAGTTTCATCAAAATCGTTTGGAGCCGTTTCAGAGATATTCAATATATTATATAAAGAATCGCTCATTTAAAGTATTGGATACATGTAACGTCAAAAAATATAAAACAAACAAAATACTTGTTACACATATTTTTTTTATCTAATTAGTGCGCATAGTCTCGGAATGTTTGGGAACTGCGCGCTCGCTACGCGCTCGGTAGACCTGCCTACCTAATTAGGCTCGTTGCGCGAGTGTCCACAGTTCTTGTTTTTATTGGATAACTAGCTGTGCCCACGGACTTCGCTCCCCGTGGGAATAAAACTATATCCATATCAAATTTCATCTAAATAGGTTCAGTGGTTGAAGCGTGAAGTGTTTACAAACAAACAAATAAATATACAAACTCACTTTCGTATTTATAATATTAGTAAGAATAGGGTCAACTTTAACGCACCTATGTTTTAAATATATTTGGGACGAGAATCGAGTACTAAGTGACCACTTTCAAAATGTAACGTGATTTACCAGTCAGCCTGTATAGAATTTTAATTCGACGGCCAGTCTCGAGATGAAGGGCGTAAAAGTGGAAAAAGGGTTAAAAAAGTGATGAGTTGCCAGCCGCATCGCCCTTTGACATGATTTACTGGGAATTTTTGCCTGGTCCTTCGATCTCTTAAGATCTATATGGGAAAGAAGTAGTTTGTTTTTTTCCCCAGACTAGCATGAGAAGAAGTTAAAAAGTAATATACTTGTGAATTTACAGCTCGTTGACCTAGAAACTGGGAAAGAAGTGACAGAACCGAATACTCCGGGTGAACTTTGGACAAAGGGACCAGGTTTTACAGTAAGTAGTACTTTTTGGTATCATCATTATGGGGTAATAGCACAGATATCCAAAGAAATTTGTTGCCCAAAAAAAAAATGCATTAAATGTGTTGCTTATCACCGCTTTGTCCTGCGTATAATTTTTTAAGAAACTTGGATTATTTTCTTTTCTTTTTACTTTTAAGCATAAAACGCTTTTTTAAGCTTTTATTTAACTTGCGATGTATCGTGTATGAATATTTGTTCAGGTCAAATCTTGCAGCTCAATTTCCAACCGATTGAGCTGAAATTTTGCATAATGATGTAAGTCAGATGACAATACAATAGTCCGAATCGTGGCAACATTCGTTAGTCAGCCTTTCTTTTTAGTTTTGATGAGATAGGACTTCTTTATGGAGAGGTTTTGCCCAACTCATCATCATCATTGCTCTTGTCTTGGAGTTTCTTCCATTCAATCCTTTTTTTCGCCAACCTCTTGACATCTTGATACGACACTGCTGTCACCTTTTCCTTAACTTGCTTCATATAGCTGTGCTTAGGCTTTCTCTTCCCTTTCTTCTTTCTTTTTTGCCTTCTATTATAATGCGGATAAAATTGAAATTTTGTCTCGCCTATTTCCAATGACCTCTAGTATGTGTCTTTTTTCACCTACTCTATTTAGGACTTCTATGTTTGTTACTTTGCCTTTTAAGTTAATTTTCTCTAGCCTTCCTGAATGAAAACCTAATATCATAGTTTTTAATAATTATTAAGTTTTTGGCGACCTTTACGCCACTACGAGGAACAACCAGAACTCTGAGATCGAGATGTAGATTCTGCTGGCGCCATCTCGTATGATTCTTGTGAACAATGGTTCATTGTTGTTTGTGGTTTTTAGTTCCTCGTAGCGGCGTAGAGGTCACCACACGTTCGAGTAGCGCGCGCGGCGCTTGGCGGGAAGGGTCTTCAGGCGTGGACTCAAAGTCAGCATTCGCAACCCGAAACCCTACACTGCGCGTGGCCCATCACGCACTTAGCCGTTTGTTTTCAATAATTCCAGGAATATTATAAAAATCCAGAGGAAACAGCCAAGGTGTTCTCAGAAGACGGCTGGTACAAGACAGGCGACATCTTGTACAGAGACGAAAACGATTACTACTTCTTCGTCGAGAGGATGAAGATGCTCATCAAGTCCAAGAGTTATCATGTGAGTCCTGTAATTCTCCTAAGTTTGTAGGAATGTGCTCTGTAAACACGTGAGATAAGAGATGTTCCAATGAAATGCCAATATTTGCCGAATCAGGTTGTAACTTTTTTATAGCTCAAAAAATAATGTAAATACTGGATATAATAATATAGACAAGAGACCCGGTTTTGCACGACTATTCTTTGTAGTGCCAAAGTTAATGCAGTACAAACAAACAGACAAAAATACGCACCGGGAGACTTCGTTTTACACCGACTGGAATTCGGAATGAGATTGTCAATTCGTCGCGATTTTTTTATGTATTTTCACCAATTATTCTAAGACATCTGGACTGTTTGGATTTTTTTTTGTTTAAAAGGTGGTGCCATAGAAAATGTTATAAAAAATCGGTTGTGTGGTTCCGGGGTTAAGTCTTTTCTTAGTTTCTATAAATTATATACTTATATGAGTATTACTTTCTATGTAGATAATACCAGTGGAACTCGAAGAAGTTATCCGAACGCATCCCGACGTGTTAAACGTCGGCGTGACCAGCGTCTTGCATCCAGTGGACGGCGAACATGCAGTCGCTTGCGTGGTGCGGAGGCCGGGCAGTGACGTCACCGCCGAACAGATCGAGGCCCTAGTACTAGGTTTGTAGAATCTTGGTATTCTCGGTTTTTTTATCGAGCGAAGTTCGATCGCCCATATATATTTATATGTGATGCATAGAATAAGTAATATTAATAAAGTAAGAGGCAATCCGCTACTATTAATCTTCTAACAGAGTACCTATGTAGAAAGGTTTGGTCTTGAAATATCCTTACCACTTTACTCGTTTTTCAGAAAAATTCTCAGAAAACAAACAGCTCCGTGGTGGCGTGGTGTTCGTGGACAAGCTACCGTTGACTTCCACAGGGAAACTAGCGAGAAAAGAGCTACGGAACCTGGTTTTGGATGCCAAGAGAAATCGTATTCATCATCGCAGTCATGTATGAACGTTATCAACACATGTGGAATGTTACTCTTTAGAAATATTATTTAATAAAATGCTTTTGTATATTATGCATTTTCACTAAAAGAACTTAATTTAATTATTTGAAAAGAAAGAAACAAAATAAAGAGTTACATTTATTTTAAGTAGATTAAGTTTTTAAATGTAAATCAAACAAAATTATGTTAAAGTTAGAATACATAAAATATCATAGAATATTCGCCTAACCCTCGAAAACACAGGTTTCATGCCGTACTAAAAATGATCACCATTGGTAGGTAGTACTAACAATAGAAATCTTGGCCGCCTCATAGCCGGACTTTGACAGGTGGACCCAAAAAATTTATGGTGCCTGAATGGTCTCCTTTGGCTACTTAATATATCATCTTTACGCTATAAATTATTGTTTATACATTGTAAGGCCCTATTATTGGCAATATTAGCATAGCCAGGTAAAATGGGATGGAATAATCTAGAAAAAAATCTAACTTTCCATCTACACTTTAAAAAAAATTATTCGAAATGTTATTTTACCTCTTTGTCGGCGTTATTAATATATAATATATACAAAAAAACAGATTTCTAGTACATAAAGTCTATCTAAAGTGAAACCTCGGACATAGTTACAAAGACATGGCCAAACTATTATGGTACCTTGTTTACGACGGAACCCTACCATACGGCCGACGTCTCGGCTTTTATACACATCAAAGTTCAATGATATTTGTGATATAATAACGTAAACAACTTGTATCTCATTCACGGATCACCGTCCTTGGAAGCCGGTCGCTTGTTTGGTGATTACAAATATTGTTTATATCGTAAACATGGCAGGCCTGGAGATTGTTGATGAAGCCAAACGGGAGGGCTATCACCTTGGGCATCTATTCATCTCGCTCATGTCGAGGAACCCGGATGAACTCAATCAAGTAAGTACAAGAAGACACATTTAATCCTTATTAACATTATAAATACAAAAGACAAACAAATACTATTAGGTTATTTAAGTTTTTAAATTTTGCCGAGGTTTTTTAGGTTCAGTTTTCAGCGGTCAGACTCTAGCTAAGAACATTACTCGACCTAAGTGCTCAACTAGCTTTGTTTAAAAAAAATCTGACTACCTACTTCAAATAAAGTAATAAAATAAGAAATAGTAAAAAAGACAACGAGGGAAACTAGCTAGAATCGCCATGTCATTAGACGACGTGGCTAGCAACCCATCACTATGCTGCTTCCTTTTTCCACCTTCACGCTTAAAATCGTGCCAAACGTGGCCTAGGGCTACAGGTTTTGTCTACCCCGTTAGGTATAAAGACGCAATTTATATTTAATTCTTTGATACTTTGAACCTCGCATGAATATCCTACCGCGAAGGTGCAATAACCGCATAAAATCTACAATTATCACGTTATTATCTGATAAGATGTCAACTTGTACTGGCTCTAAAGTAAATTATGCCTCTAATCAATTACCATCAACGCAAGAATTATCGAAGATAATGTGCTTGATACCAGTGGTGCCATTTTTCAAACGCGAAGTCATTAAACGTACGGGTTTTTTTATGGAAAAACATTCGTTATAAATCTTATAAACATTCGTTTAGGTGACTCCGCCTTTCAAAAATAGCACTACTATGCTCTTTGGTGGTCGCTTACGGTACAGATAGGCTGACGAGGTGCAGAAAGACCTGCGGTCCCTCTCGGAGTTGCCTACTGGCAACAAAACTTGCAAAAAATGACGCCATCTAGACTTAGTGTCGGAGGCCAAGATCAACTTTGGGCAAAGAATAAATAGGTACTACTTTGGGTTGCTGCGCCACCATAGTAAATAAGTAAGAAACGGATTCACCGTTGTGGGAACGATAGACATAAATAGTTCATAAGTTGGTAGGTAATATGTGGGGCATAAATCCATAACCCTTGTAGACTTTGTAGTAGTGTGTAGAAGTCCAAAGCATTTTGGGTATTGCAGCCCTAAGCAGATAGGGACCAGGACAAGATTCAGAGGCCACTTTTAGAGTGAAGATGAGCGAGAAGATTGAATAAGGAATCAAAATATGATGAGTTCTTAGCCAAGCTACCTACTCTTAGACGTTAATGGATATACATACAAAGAACATCAGGTTGTGAGTCCCTTTATCTGTTTAATTATCTACAGATAGACGCAGCAACGGGAGAGAAAGAGACGAACGCATCAGTATTATACCGAGCCGTGCGCTTGGCCAAATGCCTCAGAAGGTTCGGCCTCAAGCCGGGAGACGTGCTGGCTTTGGCAGGCAGGAACCACTTGGATCTGCACATACCGCACTATGCTGCGCTCATGAATGGCCTGCCTCTGGTGGGGGTTGATCCTACTTTTAAATATGGTATGCCTACCAAAATACTTAGTACCTACATATTACCGGTTGACTAGTCTTACATAGATTTAAACTAAAAAAGGTACATTTTACTGCTTAATTAAGTCGGAAATGCCGTCTAGTTTGAGTCGATGTACGAGAACATTGAGTTTTAGGGGTGATGGATGACACAATTAAGTCTTAAAGTACCTAATGTCCAACATATACCTATAAGAAAATCGTTTTTGGCAACATATCTTATCTTATACCTTTAAACGAGCAATTCTTGTATGTATATATGTATATTTATTTATAAATTTCTGTGATCTCGAAAACGGCTCTAACGATTTAGCTGAAAATTTGTATATGGAGGTTTTCGGGGGTAAACTATCGATCTAGAATCTAGATTAGTTTTATGTTTGGGAAAACGCGTGTTTTCGAGTTTTCATGCGTTTTTCTTTCCACGCAGAATATGGTTGCTAATTTCGTCGCGCCGCGACCGCCTTGATTTAGCTCAGTGGTTAAGGATAGCGACCGCTAGAAAGAGTGTTACGGGTTCGAATCCCACTCGATGACTTACTTTTGTTTATTTTTTTATGTATAAGTTTATATATTTTTTTATTTTGCATTGTTTTTAGACAAATTTAAAAAAAAAATTAGTTAATGTTTGAGATGTAACCGAGCAAAGCTCGGTCGCCCAGGTACTCTTATACCTTTAAACGAGCAATTCTTGTATGTATGTATATATATTTATAAATTTCTGTGATCTCGAAAACGGCTCTAACGATTTCGCTGAAAATTTGTATATGGGGGTTTTCGGGGGTAAACAATCGATCTAGATTAGTTTTATGTTTGGGAAAACGCGTGTTTTCGAGTTTTCATGCGTTTTTTTTCCACGCAGAATATGGTCGCTAATTTCGCCACGCCGCGACCGCCTTGATTTAGCTCAGTGGTTAAGGATAGCGACCGCTAGAAAGAGTGTTATGGGTTCGAATCCCACTCGGTCACTTACTTTTGTTTTTTTTTTATGTTTAAGTTTATATATTCTTTTTTATTTTGCATTGTTTTTAGACAAGTTTAAAAAAAATTAGTTAATGTTTGAGATGTAACCGAGCAAAGCTCGGTCACCCAGGTACTTCATTATTATTTAAGTCCGCGGGGTTACCCGTGGGAATTTTGGGATATAACTATGTCCGTCCTTCCTAATCTCAAATTATATCATACTAAATTTCATCTCAAACAGTTCAGTGGTTAAAGCTCTAAGAAAATTACAGACAGACGGAGTTACTTTTACATTTATATTAGTATCTAAGGATTAAATTGCATTGACATTATTCAGTTGCGTTTACCATACTTTAAGTAATGTTATTAAAGCAAAAATGCTTTAAAAATAAATTGATTATTTTACCTGCAGATGAAATTCATAGACTATTCAAACTTACGCTGCCCAAAATAGTGTTTTGCCAAAATGAAAACCGCGATGATTTCGAAAGAGCAGCAAAAGTGTTGAATTTGGACGCTAAAATTATAACATTCGGTGAAGGTGAATGCACGATGGCAAAATTCATGGATTCGTATGACGAAAATGGATATTTGGAAGGATTTGAGTAAGTTAAGATAATTTATAGTGCAATGCGTAAAAGAGACGTTATAAAGTAGGTCAGTAGATAAAGTTTGTTAGGGTAGGTCATCGCGTGTCTTTTTGTGTCATCATAGCTCCCAAACAGATATAAACCGATTTTTATCATGTTACTTTGGTGATTTGATGCACGTGTTCCTCATCAGTGATTCCATAAAAATTTTTGAATCGAGGTTCTTCGGTTTTAATCTACTTACTTAGTTTGAACCAAAACAAGATTATTGCTGTTATTAATTTCGTTTTACTGGGTTTAAACTTTAAACGACGATGGGCATCCCATCCAGGGGAGGTATCACAGCTAGAAAATTCAATTCATTTTCCACATTTTATATTTTAGGCCGGCCAGCTTCGACTTAGAGAAAGTGTACGTGTGGTTGATCAGTACCGGAGGAACGATGGGGACTTCCAAAATTGCTGCGTTCAAACATCGCCCTTGGGTTGAAAAATGCTTGCAAATCATGCAAGTCATCGACATATTAAAAGAGTAAGATCATTAAACTCTATTACCCTTTACTCGCATGATAAACATTATTCACTATTTGTCGTGCCGCGTGCATGGTTTCAGACCTACAATAAAACCATCCAGTTCCTGTGAATGTGAAGCACAAACATTTCTTTCAACAACTGCATTTCCAAGGAAATGGGCTTCAAGCAGGCGGCCGGTTGTAAATCTTCGGTTTCCGATTTAAAATTAAATGTCAAAGTCATTCATTGTTTGACTCACGTAGCTCTCAAAGTGATCTGGGGTTTGCATGCCAAAAGATCAGCTTGTTTTGTGGCTGAAGATGCCTTGTGTACAGCTTTAAAGCGTGTCGCGAGTACATCAGCCGATGTTGCTGCAGCCACAACGGATGCAGCAGCAAGGACATGCGTCAGCTATCGGTGGAACTGACATCAGTCGGTTGGCGCCAGAAGGCAATAGTTTGCATAAACTAACTGGTGGCGTATTGAACCCCAAAATAACTCTTGATTTCATTATTTATCTACAAGCGTTTTACTGTAACCTATAATTTGATGACCAATCAGAACTCTCATTTCAGTGGAGAGACAAAGCGGTGGTGTGATAATCTAAGCTTAAACATATCCCCTGTGCATTGGGTGTCCGGCTTCACCAATGCCATCGCTATGAGTATCCAAAGCCATTGTAAATTGCAGACTTCCGCGCCTCTCACCACTGAACATCTTATCGATGTCATTAACGAGTATAAGGTAGGTAGAAGCTAGCCTAGATAGCTCGGCTGTATTTTTTTTATGTTTTTAATCTCAGGACAGTGGATGTCGTGAAAGACGACTTAGGAAATACAAGCAAAACAAAGCTTATAAATATCAATGAGACCTCTCCAACCCATCTGGCCAGCGTGGAGAGTGCTGGCTATTCTGGTCAAATATGTAGTAGTAGTAGTAGATGGGGTACATAGAGGTTCATGTTCCTGCAGTGGAGATTTAAAAAAGACCTGATGATGATGATCATGATGACGTTATCTCAGAATTCTGAATTTTATAGATTACATAGGTTTTGGTAGTTCAACTGCCGCGTTAGAAACTCATAAAAAAGTAGTGTTCCTCAGGGTAATGTTTAACATTACCCTGAGGAACACTACTTTTTTATCCACATTTATTTTCGGTCCATAGCGTGTTGTTCTGACTATGTTACATATTGAATTTGTTTACAGCCCTCGTTTGCAAATATGGCACCTTCGCACATGACGTCCATACTGAACCACGAGAAGAAATGTGATTTATCTAGCTTTGAGACTATTTTTTTGTCAGGGGCTATGGTATACAAGGACATATTGGTTAGACTAAAGGTGAGTGGATACTTATCGGATTATCGGTCTTATCAGTCACAGGACCAAAGAAAGATAGAAAGAAATAAAGAAAATCTTCAGCATAAGTGAACATTCACTGAAATATTATGTACAAGTTCTTATATAGGTACCTATATATAGAATATAGATTTGCCCGTAGGTATTTGATAGCGGGTTGATCACAGAAGATGGCATTAGATGTTGCATAGAGGAATCTGCACTAATGCTTTTTAACCACTTCGGCTAGTGTCTTAGTCGACTTTCACAACAACCGTGGAAGAAGGCGGTGGTGACAATTTGTGTTCCACTTTACTGTCACCACACGACGCCTGTAAATATGAATTCTTCATTTTTCAGGAAAGAGTCGGCCAAGACACAAAGGTTATGGTCATGTACGGGCAAACTGAGACGATGGGGCCAGTAATGATGCCTGTGCCGTTTGGACCCCTGGGCAACTGCGGGATCTTAATGCCGGGCGTAGATTTGAAGGTACCTTTAAGTTTTTTTAAGCATCACACATTAATACAACTTTAATACAGAGTTATTTAACGAACGCGATACTATACACTTTACTATCACGTCATCGCCAATGAGATAAACAGAGCCGAATGTCCAAATGGCCACTCTCAAGATGGGCGTAAAGGTGGAAAAAAGAGATAAAAATAGTGTTGGATTGCTAGCCGTATCGCCCTTTGATATGATTCACCGAGATTTTCGCCAGTTTCATCGATCTCGTAAGATCTATGTGGAAAGAGAAGAAGCTTAAACTTCGACGTTTTTTTCTTTTCTCCCAGAATAGCATGAGAACAAGCTAAAAAGTAATAAACTTGTCGATTTACAGATTGTAGACCCAGAAACTGGAAAAGAAGTTACAGAACCGAACACTCCGGGCGAATTATGGTCAAAGGGACTAGGTTTTACAGTAAGTAGTTCCACCTCGTCATGATATTAACTGCAGAAAGTCCACTTTTATCGCACCACGCATCTCTTCAGGTCACAGCTGAAAATCAGTGTATTGCTTCCGGGCAATATTACCACTGAGCTGTGGCCTATTTGTATTGCTGTAGCACACACATTGAAAATTGTGCAGGTAGGTAGAAGTTTATTTATTTTTTGTGTCTGATTTGTGTATTTTTTTGTATGTGTGTTATAGCAGCAAATAAATGAGTTTATCTATCTATCTATCTATCACTTCTTGACATAGGCCATTTATTTAGATTTTTCAAGGATTTTCAAAACGACCGAATGAATTGGAAACAGCCTATATCCAACGTTTTCCTGCAACCTTCCCTGCTCGATTCCTTGGTGGCTCGACCCAAGTATCCAAGGGACCTGCAGGTGTGTTGGCATCGGGGTATGCAGTCGGCATTCGCAACTAAGGAACCCTACAGAACCCTAACTGCCGGTTATTTTTAATCATTTCAGGAATATTATAAAAATCCAGAGGAGACAGCCAAGGTGTTCTCAGAAGACGGCTGGTATAAGACAGGCGACATCTTCTACAAAGACGAAAACGATTACTACTTCTTCGTCGAGAGGTTGAAGATGCTTATCAAGTACAGGAATTATCATGTAAGTTCTGGTGTCCTCATACGCTTTATGAATGTGCGCTAAAACGCAAGCGGGGGTATGAAACGCCAATATTTTTAACTTAAATATTATTTAAATTGTTGGTCTTCTTATAAAAATAAAATATTTGTCAAAAATTGGGGGATTGGTGTCAGGCGGCAGCCGGATATAAAAAGCCAAAGCTATTTACTTACAAACTGTTAGTTGAAGAACTATTACGAAATATGAATGTAGTCAGCTGTGGCTATTTAATATACGATGTACCTATAAGCTTAAATAACCGGCCAAGTGCGAGTCGGACTCGCGCACTAAGGGTTCCGTACCCATTATCCATAAAAATCAAGGTTTTTGTTTGGGAGACCCCCTTAAATACTTATTTATTTAATTTTTTTTATTTATTATAAAATAAAAATACAACTGAGTATTTTGTGAATATTTCAAGTGCCTACCTGTTTGCCATTATTGATATCGAGCAAAACAATCGCACAGCGAAGTCTCAGTAATAGGGTCCCGTTTGTACCCTTTGGGTACGGAACCCTAAAAATGAAGATAATATTCAAATAACTACCTGCGTATATTTTTAATCATAAAAGAGACCCGGTTTAGCGACTATCCTACTTCCTATTATCCTTATGTATATTTGTTTGTTTGTTAGCTCTTCACGCTTAAACTACTGAACCGTTTGGATGAAATTTGGTATGGATATAATTTGAGACTCGAGGAAGGACATAGGGTACTCTTTATCCCAAAATTCCTACGGGGAGCGAAGCACAGTTCCAAAGTTTACGCAGTACAAAAAAAGACAGACAGATAGATATATTAAGCGCCAGGAGACTTCGTTTTTACCATAAGTATTTTTTTCTATGTAGGTAATACCAGTAGAACTCGAAGAAGCCATCCGAACCCATCCCGACGTGTTCGACGTCGGCGTGACCAGCGTCTTGCATCCAGTGGACGGCGAACATCCGGTCGCTTGCGTGGTGCGGAGGCCGGGCAGTGACGTCACCGCTGAACAGATTAAAGCCCTAGTACTAGGTTTGTAGAATCTATTATTTTCAGTGTTAGCACAGAATATGTACTAGTACTGGCCTTAGGGGGTTATCGGCCACTGATTCATCTTCTAACTGAGACAGGTTTGGTCCTAAAATATCCTTACTTTATTAACCTTTTTTACTCGTTTTCAGAAAAATTCTCAGAGAACAAACAGCTCCGTGGTGGCGTGGTGTTCGTGGACAAGCTACCCTTGACGTCCACAGGGAAACTGGCGAGAAAGGAGCTGCGGAAGCTTGCGGTGGAAGCCACGAGGAGTCGCATTCACCATCGCAGTCATGTATGAGTGTATATAATGAACTTTTATTGAAATGTAACTCTTTAGAAATATTACTTAATAAAAAAAAATTATATTAATGCATTTTTACCAAGTGTACTTTATTTTATTAATTTTAGAAAGAAAGAACCAAAATAAAGAGTACTTATGGCATTGATTTTTTTTTATTTTAAAATCAAATTATGTTTTACATAAAAAACATTCAAATATCGATAAATTTCAGCTCATACATTCCCTCGATCTGCGCGGTAAAAGAAGCAAGTTCCAAGTTTTTTAAATTTTCCCAGAGCAAAAAAAAGAAGAATAAATATAAATAATAATCAGTCAAGTGCGTGTCGGGCCACGCGCAGTGTAGGGTTCCGTAGTTGCGAATGCCAGCTTTGAATGAACACGCCTCATGTTTAGCGTCTAAATAACTAATTTTAATGAATTTGTATGAAATTTTTAATTTTGCTTTTAATTTAATACTCGTCTCTTAAGTCATATCATAGGTCATTTATTCATGAAAGCATAAAATTAACAATATATAAAGTAGATCAACATATAGGTACTCAGCTCTCATAGTTTTCGTTTTCACTTCGTTATACATATGACCGCCGTAAAAAAATTCACGTGACCCGGGGAACATTTGCAAATATTCCACAAATGGATCCCTAAATAGAAAAATTGTGGTGGAAAACAATATTTTAAGACCTATTCAACGACACCCCACACGGTCCACACAAACCATAAGTAAGTCGAAAAAAAAATACGACTTTACATGTATAGGAGCCAGTTACCATAAAAAAAATTAAATTTTCTTTTGCACATCCATGACAAATTTCAGCTCTGTACGTAATAGTCTCTAAGTCGAACCGCGCAGATAGACAGACATAGACATGGCGAAACTATTTAGGTTCCTTGTTTACTACGGAACCCTACCAAATGGCTTTATTTACACATCAAAGTTCAAGATACTCGTGATGTAATACTATTATCTCATTCACGGATAACCGTCCGTGGATGACGGTCGCTCATTTGGTGATAACGAATATTGTTTGCTATCGTAAATATGGCAGACCAGGAAATTGTTGATGAAGCGCAAAGGGAGGGCTACCACCTTGGACATCTATTCATCTCACTCATGTCGAAGAACCTGGATGAACTCAATCAAGTACGTATGCCAATATAAACCTGTTTAGTGCGCGTCTAGTAAGATATTATAACATGTTTTTGCCATCGACATCGTACCTACATACCTAATAGCTCGTGGGTTTTTGCTTGTCTTAGTAAATTAAACGTTGAACGAAGTTCTCTGTCTTTTTGATTAAAACTAACTTAAGACACAGACATTATTAAAATCAGTACCTGAATATAATATAGTTAATTTGTGTCTGCTTGAACAATTTGGCGTTTGTATGTATGTACGTTTGGTCGATGATAGCTCAAGTATCTTTGATCGGAGCTTCATGAAATTTAAGTCCGAACATGTGTCACTTGAGTGGCCTTTGGGTCTTGGCTCCTATTTGCCCCGCTAGGGATAAGGAATAAAGTATCTGCACCTATCTAATATATAATTCTTTGATACTTTCAACCTCGTTTGAAGAACCTTCAAGGTGGAATAACCGCATAAAATCAACAGTTATCATGTAATCATGTGATAAGATGTGAGCTTGTATCTACTGACTCTACGAAGTCAATTTCTTTTACATTGTTCAGTTTTATATATTGTCATTGCAAAAATTACTGATACCATATATTGTGCAATAGTTAAGTGCAGATCCACATTATTACAGTACTCTATGGGCTTCACTATTATGAAAACGATAGGCATATTAATTAGTTCTTATATCTACAACCCTAGTAGATTTTGTAACGTCTCATAAACCTAGGCCTTAAAAACCAAAGAATCGTGTCGTGCATAATTCGGAATGTATCAGAGTAAATATTTTATTGAAACTAACGTAATGAATTTATAATTATATAATTTAAGCCTGTTGACTCTCTCTATGTAGATAGGTAAAAAGAAAAATAAGTAGACAGTATGTAGATAGGTAAAAAGAAAAATAAGTAGACAGGCGTGGTCGCAGTCGACAGCCAAACCTTTTCCACGTAGACGGAGAAGATAGAAAAAGGAATCAAAATAGTAATGGCCAAACTACTTTACGTACGTTTACACATGAATATCGTCAAAAATGTATGAGGTTATGAGCCCAGTTACCTGTTATATTCTCTACAGATAGACGCAGCAACGGGAGAGAAAGAGACGAACGCATCAGTATTATACCGAGCCGTCCGCTTGGCCAAATGTCTCCGAAGGTTCGGCCTCAAGCCGGGAGACGTGCTGGCTTTGGCAGGCAGGAACCACTTGGATCTGCACATACCGCACTATGCTGCGCTCATGAATGGCCTGCCTCTGGTAGGGGTTGACCCTACTTTTAAATATGGTATGTCACAACTTCCCCTATCCCAAATGTTTGACTGTTAGAGAATGCTTTTAGTATTAAGTCCATCTGTTGTACTCATTGCGTGGAGTTAGTCGCGAATGGTCTTAAACGCAAGTAGCCTATATACATTACAGTGTAAAGAAATGAAATGTCTAATAAAACATACATGATTTTGTTTTAATACTTAACACTTAGTACTTTAAGTCCGGTTGACTAGTCCGCTGTTTACACCTTTTGTAGAAAAGTTGAATATATACGTAGTGTGGTAGGACATGACTAGTTTCAGTCGATGTAAATAAACAACGGTTTTGCTTCCCAAAGTCTTGAAATACTTATAGGCCAACATTTAAAAAATACGTTTTATAAATAATTATTATTAATTAAGCAAAAGTATACATTATATAATATATAGAATTGTTACGATACTTTATGTAATGTTACAAAATCAAAACATGCTTCAAAAATAAATTCATTCATTTGCTTACAGATGAAATTTACAGACTATTCAAACTCACACTGCCTAAAATAGTGTTTTGTCAATATGAAAACCGCGACGATTTTGAAAGAGCAGCAAAAGTGTTGAATCTGGACACTAAAATTATAACATTTGGTGAAGGCGAATGCACGATGGCAAAATTCATGGATTCGTATGACGAAGATGGATCTTTGGAAGGGTTTGAGTAAGTCAAACAAAAATAAAGCATAGTTATCTAATAGAGTTGTTGTATTTCTGTATCAATGTAGCTTTGAAATGGGCTAGCAGATTTTAAGTTAGTTTGTTACATTTAATTCTTTGACTCACTCTGCAGCCTAAACCGCTTGATGATATTTTGCTAAGGAGTGTTGTTGTCGTTAGATTCGTCTTAATTTTCAGCAGGTCTGATAGTAAAAAGTGAGCCATCCCAATCAGATCAGGCGGCGCACTGGCGGCGGTGATATACAATAAGGCCAACCTGGCCGCTGTGTAGAGAGACCGACCGCGTTGAAAAAAGACTGTTGCAGCTCTCTGCCTTATCCGGGGTCCTTAGGACCACGATCGTACTTTCCCGTAATGTCCAAATGCCCGTCTGTAATTGCCGATGTGTTGAGGAACCATTAAGGTCCTGCAGTCTGGACTTTGGAATCCTTCCAAATAAGCCATAAGCCAGAAACCTGTCACTATTCCTAATTTCGATTTTCTGGATTTAAAACGACGATGGAAATCCAGATAACGCATTACACCCAGAAAATGAAATTAATTCATTATACTTTATATTTTAGGCCAGCCAGCTTCGACTTAGAGAAAGTGTACGCGTGGTTGATGAGTACCGGAGGAACTATGGGGGCCGCCAAGATTGCTGCATTCAAACATCGTCCCTGGGTTGAAAGATGCTTGCAATTCTTGCAAACGATCCCCGCATTCAAGAAGTAAGATTATGCAGCCCTATGTCTACTCTTTACTCGCATGATTAACATTATTTAGCCTATTTGTTGTACCGTGTGAATGGATTCCGAGCTGGAAGACGATCACTCCATTTATTCTTGTCTTTAAGCACAAACATCTCTTTGAACACCTTGGTACATTTCCAAGAAGGGTGCATGGGCGTCAATTAGGCGGCCGGAGAAATATTACAATCGGGTTCCAATTTGGATGAAATGACAAAGTCATTCGTCGTTTAACTTGTTCTCTTAGTAATCTGTGTTTTAATTGCCAAAAGATCAACAGCTTGTTTTGTGCCTGAAGATGCGTCGTGTAGAGTTGAAACACGTGTCGCAAGTACGACAGCCGATGTTGCTGCAGCCATAACAGATGCCGCAGCAGGAAGGGCAGCGTCAGCTATCGATGAATCTGACATCAGTGGCGGCTTAATGAACGGCAAAGTAACACCTGAATCCTGATAACCAATCAGACTTCTCATTTCAGTGGAAAGCCGCGGTGGTGTGACAGACTAAGCTTAAACATTTCCCCTGTGCACTGGGCGTCCGGCTTCATCAACGCCATCGTTATGAGTTTGCAAAGTCAGTGCAAGTTACAGACCTCCGCACCGCTCACCACTGAACATCTCATCGACGTCATCAACGAGTATAAGGTAAGTAGAACCTAGCCTAGACAGTTTAGCTGTATTTTTTTGTTTGTTTTCTCAGAACTGTTGATATCGTAGATGGCGATTTAAAAAATACAAAAATAGCAAAGTTTATAAAAAGCAATGAATGGAGACCTCTCCAACCCGTCTGGCCAGCGTTATGAGTATATGCCAAATCCCCTGGCTGCTCTGGCACATTGCATTCGTAGGGTGACCATTTTAAAAAGTGAGTGGTTACGCAAAAATGGACATTAAGGGAAAATAATTGATTAAAAATATTCTGATTAGACCAAAACAAAGTTAAAATACCACAGAATTAAAATTAATGAATAAAATTGTATCATTTTCAATCCGTTTTGGTCCTTTTTGCCTAAAGATCATAAAAATGTAGGAATAACCTTATGGGTAGGTTACATTTATTCCTACATTTTTTATGATCTTCAGAGAAGAAAGCTTTCATCAGGCACCGAGGCAGAGTAGACGCAAAGATAACATGATAATTTACTTATACTTTGGTACCTTCATTTAGGTCATATACATTTTATAGGACATAGGGTACTATTTATCTCGAAATTCTCACGGGGAGCGAAGCCCGCGGGTACAGCCAGTATACTATAATCTAAATTCATTGAGAATCAAACCAACTCTAAATGGCAGTGATATCGAATCTGCAGGCATTTTTTTAATAAACCGACTAGCTGTGCCCGTTGGCCTCGCTCCCCGTGGGAATTCCAGGATAAAAAGTACCCTATGTTCTTCCCTGAGTCTCAAACTATATCCATACCAAATTTCATCGAAATCGGTTCAGTAGTTTAAGTGTGAAGAGGTAACAAACAAACAAACAAACAAACAAATATACAAACTCACTTTCGCATTTTTAATATAAGTAGGAAGTAGGATAGTACAATAAGATTAGTAGGATAATTTGACCGAAGTGGTGTTCCTCAGGGTAATGTGTTAGGCCCACAGTTTATTTAACATATTGTTCTGGCTATGTTACATATTGGACTTGTTCACAGCCCGCATTCGCATTTATGGGACCTTCGTACATGACGTCCATACTAAACCACGAGAAGAAATGTAATTTTTCTAGCCTCAAGATGATTACTTTGACAGGGGGGCTGGTTTACAAGGATATTTTAATTAGATTAAAGGTGAGTAGACCATAGTAATAACCCTCTGCCCGAACCGGATTCGCACAGATTTGTACCTATTATTTTATAAACCTTCCTCTTGAATCACTCAGAAAGAACAGTGTGGCACTCGGGGACTGCCGCGGTAAAGCTATTAGCATTTTTTATCAACGTATGCAATTAGCAGCCCGCGGTTTTTCGTGCGGCTAAAACACGTTTCCAGCTTCATTACGCTGTCTGTTTTTTAGAAGGGGCAAAATCTTATTGTGCATACCCTGACTGCTTACGATTCACTATGTTCTCTCCATCCGTAGTTTGTCTGGAAGAAATACTTTTATATAAAATACTTTGATATTCAATTCTTATCTTAATGACTTGTTTATTATGGTTTATAGAATAGGTACACTAATATAACTAATGATTATACGTAGTAAGTACATTATTACAATGTGCTAATTGTTAATCAGAATTAATTATTACTATCTTTGTTGTTACTCTAATTTTGTCTGGTTAGCCACAAGATTCAAACAATTATTTGGTACCATTTGACAAGCGGTTTTTTATTATTTATAGGCCCAACACAGACGACAGACTTTTTGTCCGATCGAGTCTGCGGCGCACAAATAGTCTGCGTGGCGCGCAAAAAGTCTTTCGCGGATTGTTCACGGACTCAACACACACGACGCACATTTTGAATCATTCTGTCGGCAGAACTGTAGGGACGGGACACGTACAGTTTTACACGCCATGGAAGTGCAAAGATTGTGATGTATTATTTTATACTTGAAGTACAGAAAAAGAAGAAGAAATAGAAAATTTTGGGTACATCCTATACTTTCGGAGAGATTACTAAAAGGACAATTCCATATGAAACATGCAATTCCAAAACAATATCCGGACAATTTTTTCAAATTTTATAAAATTTCTATTAATACTTTTAATGAGTTACTATTTATTTTAAGACCAACTTTGACACATTCGGAAACAATAATGAGAAAGTGCATTGGTCCAGAAGAAAGGTTATACTAGGCATGATACTCGGATTTTGAAGTATCATAAATTGCAGGTCTGTTTTGTATTTCATGAATTAACATCGGTACATCTATCTCTAGCGCCATGCTATAATACCGCGCACGTCACGTCCACCACTAGCCGAGTGAAGGTCACAGACTAAAGTGCGCGACGTCTGTGTTAGCGCGAATTGAAGCATACGTTGTATTTTTTTCGCACACTTTTTGTGCGGTGTGGAGCGGCGCGGCGCGGCGCGGTCTGCCAAAATTACACGGATTTTTTGTGCGCCGCACTTTTTGTGCGTCGTGTGTGTTACTGCATGTAATTCCATAGGTTCTATTTTCACAGACTAAAAGTGCGGCGCGGTCTAGTCTGTCGTCTGCGTTGGGCCATAGGGACACGATAGCAAAATAAAATCTAGCATATAAGTTTACCTTATGACCTACTTAGCCTAGTCGTATATTAATCGCAGGTAAGAAAAGATTTAAGCCTACCATACCTTTTTACCTACTTTTTGACTGACTGCGGTTAGTGATTTGTAGTCGCATCTCGCAAGTCTTACATCAGCGCGGCGCAGCGGTGGAAGAGCAAAGGCGTGCGTGGTGACAATGTTTTACTTTGCCGTCACCACACGACGCCTAAACATGAACTTTCCATTTTTCAGGAACAAGTCCACCAAAACACAGAGATTAGGGTCGTGTATGGGCAAACTGAGTTGATTGGGGCGATTTTGCAGCCCGAGCCATATGGACCCCTGGGCAACTGTGGGAAACCAATGGCGAGAATAAAGTTGAAGGTGCGTTTGCTTTTTTCATGTTATAAGGACTAATCGCACAGATTAATCTAGCCCTAAAATAAACGTCTATCATGTACTTATTTATGGAATACTGAATCGATGATACTATATATATTTTTATCCCCAACGAGGAAGACAGAACGTGGGGCATGTCCCAAACAAAGGTCACTGTCATGGAAATCAAAATAGTTGGATTGCTAGCAGTATCGCCTATTGACCTGATTAAGATTTTCGCCCATTGTTTTGATTGGCTTTTACGATCTGTGCGGCTGGTACATTTCTCCCAGACCAGCATGAGAAGAAGGTAAAAAGTAATAAACTTGTAAATTTACAGCTCGTAGACCCGGAAACTGGGAAAGAAGTGACAGAACCGAATACTCCGGGCGAGCTATGGACTAAGGGACCATGTTTTACAGTAAGTAGATCTATTTCCATTTGTTTTACGATGCAATAAAGATTCATGTTAAATGTACTATTTTTAAGAAGTGAATATTACTTACGTACCCTTACGTACTATGTAAAAAATAAAAAATAAACTGCAATTTGCTTTGTCACAAGTAGTGGTACCTATCTTTTTCTATTTAGGTAATATAATCTTGGGAGTGAATTACATGCCACATTTAGTAGTCAGACTTGCTCTTTAGTTCTGCTTTTCTTTGAATAGTTTATGTAATAATCAGTGTTTCCTGATTTTCTAAATATGTTACTCGTATCCAGGGCCACAAAACAATAAAAAGCAAAGATTGGTGCATTTCCTTACTTTAACTAAGTAGTTCAAATAAATGTCAATGCCAAGCCAAATCAAAAATAGTGATAAGTTGATTCGAAATTTTTAAAGCTTGTCTGTATGTTTTTTTTTATCTGTTAAAATTGATTCAAAATTTTATTTTGCTGTTCTGAATCACCCTGTGTATTGCTTTTAACTACTGACCAGACCAGTATTATAAGTTGACCGCTCCAGGTGACTTCCACAGATTGGGTACTTAGAATACTAAGGCGTTGTAATATCGGAGGCATACAGGCATATCTTACCAGGCGTCAACTACGGTGGACAGGACATATAAGGAGAATGCCTGACGAGAGACTTGTAAAGCGCGTGTTATATGCAGAACTTGCACAAGGAAAGCGCTTGCAAGGAGGCCAACTTCTTAGATTTAAAGATGTCCAAAAGCGGCACATGAAAAATTGTAAAATAAATACCAATCTGTGGGAAAAGTTGGCAGAAGGACGTGATGAGTGGCGCCGGTTGGTTAACGACAGCGTCCTCGAGTTTGAGGCCAACCGTCTGGCGGAAGAAGACAAAAAACGAGACGAAATGAAGGCTAGACCACCTACAACATATCAATATAATTATATAAACGGAGTCTTGACGTGCGCAATATGCTGTCGCACGTTTACCAACAAACTGGGCTACACAAGTCACTACAGAGCTCACCAAAGAAACGCAACATAAACAGTCGCCGAGGCCGAAATCGGCCAGGAAGTCACCATCATCATCATCATCACTTAGAAATGACATAATCTTTTTTTTTTAATTCAGGAATATTATAACAATCCAGAGGATACAGCCAAGGCGTTTTCAGAAGACGGCTGGTACAAGACAGGTGACATTTTGTACAGAGACGAAAACGGTTACTACTTCTTCGTCGAGAGGCTGAAGATGCTCATCAAGTACAGAAATTACCATGTAAGTCCTGGTGACCTCCTAAGTCTGTAGGAAAAACTTTTGGCACAATTGCACACCCAAGGATAGTCAGGCAAGCGGATCGTCGTAAAACTAGAGGCACTAGTTTGGTTTTTATATAAAAAAATATATATTTTCTTTGAGACTTCGTTTTACAATAAATTTGGATTTAAATAAACATTGTTTCTGTAGGTTATACCATTGGAACTCGAAGAAGCCATCCGAACCCATCCCGACGTGTTCGACGTCGGCGTGACCAGCGTCTTGCATCCAGTGGACGGCGAACATCCGGTCGCTTGCGTGGTGCGGAGGCCGGGCAGTGACGTCACCGCTGAACAGATAAAAGCCCTAGTTTTAGGTTAGTAGAACCTAGTATTTAAAGCTCAGTCGCCCAGATACTATATATATATATATGAGATGGCCCTAGGGTTGGGCCTAACAGAATTTAGAAAGAAAGAAAAATTGTTTATTTGGTACACAAATGAAAAATACAATCAGGTACAAATACAAATTTACGAACAGTACTAAATTGGTCTCCGCTCAGCATTTTGCCATGGGGTTACCAAGACGCTGGTCTTCCGCAGATGCCATACTTAGACTAAAAATACAAAATTATAAAGTAGTAATGAAATAGTTATACAGCAGGTGACATAATAAGTACACTATAAATGCACTATACACATTACACACACACTAAGTTAATATAAATACAAATTTAAATATAAATAAAACATAACACATTAAAACAAAAAAAGCACAGAATAAGTACTACTACTGGCCTTAGGGACAACCCGCCACTGATTAATCTTCTAACAGAGTTTGTAGACAGGTTTGGTCTTGAAATATCCTTACTAATTTACTCATTTTATCAGAAAAATTCTCAGAAAATAAACAGCTCCGTGGTGGCGTGTTGTTCGTGGACGAGCTACCCTTGACTTCCACAGGGAAACTGGCGAGAATGCAGCTGAGGAGGCTGGTGGTGGATGCCACGAGAAGTTGCAATCGTATATGATACTCCAAATATATTATGCTCCAAGAGCCAACCTCGACATTTCAGCTGCACGCGGCTATATAGAGGTACTATGTTGGTCGCGTGTCAGCTGTTTTTACTTTATAAAATATTTAAAATGAGGCATTATCGAGCGACGATCTGGAAAGGACCCGTCAAACCCAAATTTGCACCATGAACCTAATACTTTTGTTTTTGTTTTTCGTCTGGTGTCATATTAATCAGGATGCTTTAAGGCATTTGCCATATGTTATGTCACATGACATAGCTTGACGACTGCTATACACTGATGTCAGCCGGGACCAACGACTTATACGTGCCTTCCGAAGCACGGAGGAGCTATGTAATAAATAAATAAACAGCTTCTACGTGACGTGGTTTTGCGTCGCCAAATCATCATCAAGTAATGATTTCATCATCTCTTCATGTATGAACGTACAATTATCACATACTTCTTCTTAGCGAGTCGGAATGGCGATTTTATATAGTTGTGTACCAGCGTGTGGCCACACTGGTCCACAACTATCACATTTATTATTATCACATTTATCGAATAAAACGCTTTTTTATAATATGCATTTTTACTGAAAGTATTTAATTTAAAATAAAGTTACATTTGTTAATTAAATTTATCTTATACCTTTAAACGAGCAATTCTTGTATGTATGTATATATATATATATTTATTTATAAATTTCTGTGATCTCGAAAACGGCTCTAACGATTTCGCTGAAAATTTGTATATGGGGGTTTTCGGGGGTAAACAGTCGATCTAGATTAGTTTTATGTTTGGGAAAACGCGTGTTTTCGAGTTTTCATGCGTTTTTCTTTCCACGCAGAATATGGTCGCTAATTTCGCCTTGATTTAGCTCAGTTGTTAAGGATAGCGACCGCTAGAAAGAGTGTTACGGGTTCGAATCCCACTCGGTGACTTACTTTTGTTTTTTTTTATGTTTAAGTTTATATATTTTTTTTTATTTTGCATTGTTTTTAGACAAGTTAAAAAAAATTGTTAATGTTTGAGATGTAACCGAGCAAAGCTCGGTCGCCCAGGTACTTTAAATTAAGTTTGTAAATATATCTAAATTAAATTAAATTGTGTTGTAGATAAAATAATAATTATATGCAACACGCTTCGTCATAACAGTCACATAATGTTTCTGCAATATGCTTCGTGACTAACACTCAGGACTAACGTGATTCATGAACAAAACTTGTAATATTTTTGCAAGACTTATTCAACGACAATAACAAACAATTCAAAATGATCTAAATTTATTTTCTGATTGGTGTAGGTTCAATAATATGTCCCTTAACATTGATAAATGTTTTTGCATCACATTCACCAATAAGCGCAACCGAATTAATTTTCAGTATAAGATTGGCGATCACATACTAGAACGTAAATCCGTAGTTAAAGACCTTGGGATTATATTTGATGAAAAGCTAACGTTCCGTGATCACTACCAATGTATAGTAAACTAGCAGTCCATCCCGGCTTCGCCCGTGGTACATACATAGCCTATGTCACTCAGGGATAACATACCTATCCAACAGTGAAAGAATTTTTAAAATCGATCCAGTAGTTTCGGAGCCTATTCAATACAATCAAACAAACAAATCTTTCCTCTTTATAATATTAGTGTAGATAAGGCAAATCAGCTGCTTGGCTTCGTTTATAGATCAGCTATAGATTTTAAAAAAGCAACAAGCTTTATCTGTTTATACAATAGTCTCGTAAGAACTACATTGGAGTATGGGTCTGTGGTGTGGTCTCCATACTATAAAGAGCACTCCGAAAATATTGAAAGTGTGCAGAAAAGAGCACTGAGACTTCTTTGTTATAGAACTGGACATGGGAGATCCATGCCGTCGTATGAAGAAAGGCTTGATAGATTCTGTATTGCTAGGCTTGATACACGAAGAAAGCAACAAGATTTATTAATTTTACATAAAATTGTACATTCAACTATAGATTCTCCTCGTTTGCTGTTTTCTCTTAATTTCAGTGTCAGAATTAATTTGCGTCACCCTGTACCCTTTTGTTTAAATGTTTATATTAATCACACCTCTTTTTATAATCCAGTTGTAAGAATGTGTAGGTTATATAATGAAATCATGGAGTCAGATGGCATTAATAGTTTAGACCTTTTTGAGTCTAAACTCAGTAAATTAAAAAAACAAGTAAAAAGTGTCCTCCAATGAGTTCTACCGTTCAAGGTTTCAATCAAAGTACAAATAATTTGTACTTTGATTGAAATACACTTATTACTGATCTGGTCGGTAATGCCGGCTAGTCCCAGCTTAATTTGATTAATAACAAGTAAGTTAACAATATTAGTGTAAGTAGTAATAAATTAGATCTTTGTTTTATGTCTAATATTTAGTAGTGCTTAACCTGTAAACATGTAATGCATTCACGTTTTTGGTTAATGATCTAGATTAGTTCCTACATATTTTGTAAAATTTTATGAAATTGTTTGTGATTGTTAACTGTTATGTTTGCTGAATAAATAATAAAAAAAAAAAAAATCATTCAAGTTGGGGCGAAAAAACATTGTTTGTATGTATATATGTATGTGTATATGTTCCGCGATAACTCTCGAACCGTTGAACTGATTTTGATGATATTAAGAATGAGTGTAGCAACTATTCACAGAATTTTTAAGTTCGTTGGGCATCAAAATCGGTTCAGCCGTTTTTGAGATATCCGCATATCGCATAAATATTGCTCTATAACTTTCAAACTGTTGATCAGATTTGGATGAAACTTGACATTTTACGAGGTAGTATTGTTATATTTCTCAGGTATATTGGAAATCAAAATTGTATGAACAGTTTTGGAGATATTTAGTTGAAACCTGAAATATGACGAAATACCACCGTACTAATAAAAAAATAGTTTATCTCCTTCGATGAAGTTAGATTATACATCTAATATATTCGATACTAAATTAAGATGACCAAGCAACAAAAACTTTAAATTAAAGGTAAAGTTACTTTCAAACATCAATTACACATATTTTACAAAAATGTCACTAGATGTCGCTGATACAAAAGTAATTTCTCAGAATCACGGGGTCGATTGTATACAGTTTGACAATTAAATAATACTGATTCTTAAATTAATGGTAGACACAGTTCCCATTCCACATATGACTTGGTGGTAAAAAGACTGACCCAGTATCATGCTCATGAACGCAATTTCCACTGTCGCTAGCCTGGGCAGTAGCTGTGCTCAATTCGCAAGGACTCACTTTGTATAGTCGTGGACTAGACATTGGCGTAAAAGAGTTGGCGCCCGGATGTACATACGTTGTTCTTTGAAGGTCAAAACTTTTTACCGATATTTCATTTGAACCAGGTTTTGATTCTATGCGCTTGGAAAAAAATCGCGCGTTGGAAAATCTGTTTTCTGCACCAGTGTCTCAGTAATCACCGCGCAATGAATGAATAAAATATATCACTATTCCAATGGTTATTAAAACCACAGAGTAATAATATACTGTTAAAACTGGTGCAGTAAATTTACTTACCTACTCGTATTTTTAAACCCCGGCAAAGACGGGTGTTATAAGTTTGAAATCAATGTCTGTCAGCCTATCGGTCTGTCTGTAACATCGTAGCTCTCGAACGAATGGACCGATTTAGATGTGGTTTTACGTGAAGGCATGTTCTTTTCCGGTAGTTCTTAGCTATGCTTAATGGAAATCGGTTCAGTAGATCAAAAGTTATAGAAGGTAAATGCTTGAAAGGTCAAGATTTTTTTACAAATTGGCAAATAAACTTGTGGAATAATAATCGCGAGGTCTAAGTTCGCGGCGAACCACTAGGTAGCCACCTAACTACACTATTGGTTACGCGAAAACAAAAACATATTTCGATTTTAATTCTTTATTTATTTAAATTTATGAAAAGATGAAAGTTTCACAAAAATAATACACATGCCCTGCCAGGCCATAGCATTCCACATTTCACCACTTTGGCGGTCAAATTACAGCTTTAGAGAACTAATACCGTTTTAATATAAAACGCAGACTATCTTTGTTACTAGGTTTAAACCATTTTCAAATGAGACAATGGCATATGTCTAGATGTCAATTTAATTTGGGCGGATAATGGTTTAAACCTAGTAACAAAGTTAGTCTGTGTTTTATATTAAGACGGATACCGTCTTATTATAAAAACAGGACTAACTTTGTAACTAGGTTTAAACCATTATCTACCCAAATCAAGTTGATACTGACAGATGAGATAGTGTCACTTTACTAGATGCCACTTGATTTGGGCGGATGATGGTTTAAACCTTGTAACAAAGGTAGTCCTCGTTTTATAATAATGCGGATTTATTGTCTATGAGTAAAACCGTGGACAGACAGACATGGACATGGACAAACTATAAGGGTTCCTTGTTTTGTTGACTACGGAACCCTACCAAACGGCCGCCGTCTTGGCTTATATTTTCACATCAAAGCTCAATGATACTCGTATCGTCACACTGTTCCAAAAACCCTTCGGACCTGACATTTTGAACTATGCTCAGAATGTGACGCGTTTCGTTATTCTAAACGATAAGCAAAAACTCACGTGTGGCAATTTCTTATAGTTTTGGAGAAAACTTAAACTAAAGTTGTTCGAATTTTTTAACTTAGAAAGTAAAATATATTTTTTTCTACCAGAACAATTACTTTATTTGCCCAAATTTTTACATCAATTTATTAGGCGTTTAAAACCGTATTTTATTATTGCTACCCCTAGTCGAAAATGTAAGCCTAAAGCGAAATAATAATATTTTTCAATAAAACGGTTTTATTTTAATATCTATAATAATTCGAGCTATTAGCACCCAAATATCTATTTAAAATGTAGAGAATTAGGCTGTTTATCTTTGTATAAAAAAGCAGCTGCTAATTCCGTGGGATCTCGGAGAAATTCGATTCTAAATATTTCCTGACTCCAAACCCCTGAAACTTAGAAATAGCAATATTTCATATACGCATTTGCTATGAACTTTTAGTAAGGTCTAAATCTAAAAATACATTGGATTGAACGATTTTTATTGTATTATATTTTTTAGATCTACTAAAGAGCGGAAATTTTCCTTAACATTAGCAAATGTGGCAAAATATTATATTTAGTAGGAAATTTTTTTCTTTTATATGTCAATTGGAATTAAAAAGTATTGTTGGTTACTGTTTTAGTATTTATCTTTTTCTTGCAAAATTATCGATTGTGAACTGTGACGTCGTCAGATTAAAATCCATATTAGATTGCAAGCGTAAGTATTTTGTTATTCGTCTTCTAATACCTATATCAGGTTATACCATTTAATTAATTTGATGAAGGGCTAGGTGCGGCGTGGGAAGGGGTCCACCCTCGTTAGGCGTTAGCTAAAACCCCACGTCAATACATTTAACCTAGAGAAATGGAGGCAACGCGTCATGGAGCCGTTTCAGACCCATGCCGCCGCCTGCGATGCTGTGGATAGTGCATAGCCGGCACCTTTCCTTCTCCGAAGGTGAAACAAATTCAATGAAACAAAACTCGCGATAAACTGCCAAACGCAAACTACGAAAGAGATGTACTTCCACTACTCATTTCCGAAGAAGCTTCGATTTTTCCAGAGCTAATTTCTCCTCGTGTACTTGCGGTCATCTCCCACCCTTCCCACGCCACACCTTCATCGAATTAATTAAATGATATAACCTAATATAGGTGCTAGAAGACGTCACAGTTCACTATCGATAATTTTGCAAGAAAAAGATAAATACTAAAACGGTGACCAACAATACTTTTTAATTTAAATTGAAATATAAAAGAAAAAAAAACCTATTAAATATAATATTTTGCCACATTTGCTAATGTTAAGGAAAATCGCTCTTTACTAGATCTAAAAAATATAATACAATAAAAATCGTTCAATCCAATGTATTTTTAGATTTAGACCTTACTAAAAGTTCATAGCAAATGCGTATATGAAATATTGCTATTTCTAAGTTTTAGGGGTTCGGAGTCAGGAAATATTTAGAATCGAATTTCTCCGAGATCCCACGGAATTAGCAGCTGCTTTTTTTTTACAAAAATAAACAGCCTAATTCTCTACATTTTAAATAGATATTTGGGTGCTAATAGCTCGAATTATTATAGATATTAAAATAAAACCGTTTTATTGAAAAATATTATTATTTCGCTTTAGGCTTACATTTTCGACTAGGGGTAGCAATAATAAAATACGGTTTTAAACGCCCAATAAATTGATGTAAAAATTTGGGCAAATAAAGTAATTGTTCTGGTAGAAAAAAATATATTTTACTTTCTAAGTTAAAAAAATCGAACAACTTTAGTTTAAGTTTTCTCCAAAAAAATATGGAATTGCCACACGGGAGTTTTTGCTTATCGTTTAGAATAACGAAACGCGTCACATTCTGAGCTTAGTTCAAAATGTCAGGTCCGAAGGGTTTTTGGAACAGTGTGCGTATGTATAAACTACTTGTATCTCATTCACGGATTACCGTCCTTGGAAGCCGGTCGCTGGTTTGGTGATAACGAATATTGTTTACTATCGTACATGGCAGGCCTGGAGATTGTTGATGAAGCCAAACGGGAAGGCTACCTACCACCTTGGGCATCTATTCATCTCGCTCATGTCGAGGAACCCGGATGAACTCAATCAAGTAAGTACAAGAAGACACATTTAATCCTTATTAACATTATAAATACAAAAGACAAACAAATACTACCTACTACTATTAGGTTATTTAGGTTTTTAAATTTTGCCGAGGTTTTTTAGGTTCAGTTTTCAGCGGTCAGACTCTAGCTAAGAACATTACTCGACCTCAGTGCTCAACTAGCTTTGTTTTAAAAAAATCTGACTAGGTACCTACTTCAAATAAAGTAATAAAATAAGAAATAGTAAAAAAGACAACGGGGGAACGAGCTAGAATCGCCATGTCATTAGACAATGTGGCTAGCAACCCATCACTAAGCTGCTTCCTTTTTCCACCTTCACGCTTAAAATCGTGCTAAACGTAGCCTAGGGCTGCAGGTTTTGTCTACCCCGTTAGGTATAAAGACGCAATTTATATTTAATTCTTTGATACTTTGAACCTCGCACGAATATTCTACCGCGAAGGTGCAATAACCGCATAAAATCTACAATTATCACGTTATTATCTGATAAGATGTCAACTTGTACTGGCTCTAAAGTAAATTATGCCTCTAATCAATTACCATCAACGCAAGAATTATCGAAGATAATGTGCTTGATACCAGTGGTGCCATTTTTCAAACGCGAAGTCATTAAACGTACGGGTTTTTGTATGGAAAAACATTCGTTATAAATCTTATCAACATTTGTTTAGGTAACTCCGCCTTTCAAAAATAGCACTTCTATGCTCTTTGGTGGTCGCCCCCAGTACAGATAGGCTGACGAGGTGCAGAAAGACCTGCGGTCCCTCGGAGTTGCCTACTGGCAACAACGTTTGCAAAAAATGACGCCATCTAGACTTAGTGTCGGAGGCCAAGATCAACTTTGGGCAAAGAATAAATATGTACTACTCGTACTTTGGGTTGCTGCGCCACCATAGTAAATAAGTAAGTAACGGATTCACCGTTGTGGGAACGATGGACATAAATAGTTCTCTAAGTTGGTAGGTAATATGTGGGGCACAAATCCATAACCCTGGTAGACTTTGTAGTAGTGTAGAAGTCCAAAGCATTTTGGGTATTGCAGCCTTAAGCAGATAGGGACCAGGACAAGATACAGAGGCCACTTTTAGAGTGAAGATGAGCGACAAGATTGAATAAGGAATCAAAATATGATGAGTTCCTAGCCAAGCTACCTACTCTTAGACGTTAATGGATATACATACAAAGAGCATCAGGTTATGAGCCCCGTTATCTGTTTAATTATCTACAGATAGACGCAGCAACGGGAGAGAAAGAGACGAACGCATCAGTATTATACCGAGCCGTGCGCTTGGCCAAATGCCTCAGAAGGTTCGGCCTCAAGCCGGGAGATGTGCTGGCTTTGGCAGGCAGGAACCACTTGGATCTGCACATACCGCACTATGCTGCGCTCATGAATGGCCTGCCGCTGGTTGGGGTTGATCCTACTTTTAAATATGGTATACCTACCAAAATACTTAGTACCTACATATTACCGGTTGACTAGACTAACATAGGTTCAAACTAAAAAAGGTGCATTTTACTGCTTAAATAAGTCGGAAATGCCGTCTAGTTTTAGTCGATGTAGGAGAACATTGAGATTTAGGGGTGATGGATGACACAATTAAGTCTTAAAGTACCTAATGTCCAACATATACCTATAAGAAAATCGTTTTTGGCAACATATTCATTATTATTTAAGTCCGCGGGCTTCGTTACCCGTGGGAATTTTTGGATATAACTATGTCCGTCCTTCCTAATCTCAAATTATATCATACTAAATTTCATATCAAACAGTTCAGTGGTTAAAGCTCTAAGAAAATTACAGACAGACGGAGTTACTTTTACATTTATATTAGTATCTACGGATTAAATTGCATTGACATTATTCAGTTGCGTTTACCATACTTTAAGTAATGTTATTAAAGCAAAAATGCTTTAAAAATAAATTAATTATTTTACCTGCAGATGAAATTCATAGACTATTCAAACTTACGCTGCCCAAAATAGTGTTTTGCCAAAATGAAAACCGCGATGATTTCGAAAAAGCAGCAAAAGTGTTGAATTTGGACGCTAAAATTATAACATTCGGTGAAGGTGAATGCACGATGGCAAAATTCATGGATTCGTATGACGAAAATGGTAATTTGGAAGGATTTGAGTAAGTTAACATAATTTATAGTGCAATGCGTAAAAGAGACGTTATAAAGTAGGTCAGTACATAAAGTTTGTTAGGGTAGGTCATCGCGTGTCTTTTTGTGTCATCATAGCTCCCAAACAGATATAAACCGATTTTTATCATGTTACTTTGGTGATTTGATGCACGTGTTCCTCATCAGTGATTCCATAAAATTTTTGAATCGAGGTTCTTCGGTTTTAATCTACTTAGTCTGAACCAAAACAAGATAAGACTGTTATTAATTTCGTTTTACTGGGTTTAAACTTTAAACGACGATGGGCATCCCATCCAGGGGACGTATCACAGCTAAAAAATTCAATTCATTTTCTACATTTTATATTTTAGGCCGGCCAGCTTCGACTTAGAGAAAATGTACGTGTGGTTGATCAGTACCGGAGGAACGATGGGGACTTCCAAAATTGCTGCGTTCAAACATCGCCCTTGGGTTGAAAAATGCTTGCAAATCATGCAAGTCATCGACATATTAAAAGAGTAAGATCATTAAACTCTATTACCCTTTACTCGCATGATAAACATTATTCACTATTTGTCGTGCCGCGTGCATGGTTTCAGACCTACAATAAGACCATCCAGTTCCTGTGAATGTGAAGCACAAACATTTCTTTCAACAACTGCATTTCCAAGGAAATGGGCTTCAAGCAGGTGGCCGGTTGTAAATCTTCGGTTTCCGATTTAAAATGAAATGTCAAAGTCATTCATTGTTTGACTCACGTAGCTCTCAAAGTGATCTGGGGTTTGCATGCCAAAAGATCAGCTTGTTTTGTGGCTGAAGATGCCTTGTGTAGAGCTTTAAAGCGTGTCGCGAGTACATCAGCCGATGTTGCTGCAGCCACAACGGATGCAGCAGCAAGGACATGCGTCAGCTATCGGTGGAACTGACATCAGTCGAATGGCGCCAGACGGCAATAGTTTGCATAAACTAACTGGTGGCGTATTGAACCCCAAAATAACTCTTGATTACATTATTTATCTACAAGCGTTTTACTGTAACCTGTAATTTGATGACCAATCAGAACTCTCATTTCAGTGGAGAGACAAAGCGGTGGTGTGATAATCTAAGCTTAAACATTTCCCCTGTGCATTGGGTGTCCGGCTTCACCAATGCCATCGCTATGAGTATCCAAAGCCATTGTAAATTGCAGACTTCCGCGCCTCTCACCACTGAACATCTTATCGATGTCATTAACGAGTATAAGGTAGGTAGAAGCTAGCCTAGATAGCTCGGCTGTATTTTTTTTATGTTTTTAATCTCAGGACAGTGGATGTCGTGAAAGACGACTTAGGAAATACAAGCAAAACAAAGCTTATAAATATCAATGAGACCTCTCCAACCCATCTGGCCAGCGTGGAGAGTGCTGGCTATTCTGGTCAAATATGTAGTAGTAGTAGTAGATGGGGTACATAGAGGTTCATGTTCCTGCAGTGGAGATTTAAAAAAGACCTGATGATGATGATCATGATGACGTTATCTCAGAATTCTGAATTTTATAGATTACATAGGTTTTGGTAGTTCAACTGCCGCGTTAGAAACTCATAAAAAAGTAGTGTTCCTCAGGGTAATGTTTAACATTACCCTGAGGAACACTACTTTTTTATCCACATTTATTTTCGGTCCATAGCGTGTTGTTCTGACTATGTTACATATTGAATTTGTTTACAGCCCTCGTTTGCAAATATGGCACCTTCGCACATGACGTCCATACTGAACCACGAGAAGAAATGTGATTTATCTAGCTTTGAGACTATTTTTTTGTCAGGGGCTATGGTATACAAGGACATATTGGTTAGACTAAAGGTGAGTGGATACTTATCGGATTATCGGTCTTATCAGTCACAGGACCAAAGAAAGATAGAAAGAAATAAAGAAAATCTTCAGCATAAGTGAACATTCACTGAAATATTATGTACAAGTTCTTATATAGGTACCTATATATAGAATATAGATTTGCCCGTAGGTATTTGATAGCGGGTTGATCACAGAAGATGGCATTAGATGTTGCATAGAGGAATCTGCACTAATGCTTTTTAACCACTTCGGCTAGTGTCTTAGTCGACTTTCACAACAACCGTGGAAGAAGGCGGTGGTGACAATTTGTGTTCCACTTTACTGTCACCACACGACGCCTGTAAATATGAATTCTTCATTTTTCAGGAAAGAGTCGGCCAAGACACAAAGGTTATGGTCATGTACGGGCAAACTGAGACGATGGGGCCAGTAATGATGCCTGTGCCGTTTGGACCCCTGGGCAACTGCGGGATCTTAATGCCGGGCGTAGATTTGAAGGTACCTTTAAGTTTTTTTAAGCATCACACATTAATACAACTTTAATACAGAGTTATTTAACGAACGCGATACTATACACTTTACTATCACGTCATCGCCAATGAGATAAACAGAGCCGAATGTCCAAATGGCCACTCTCAAGATGGGCGTAAAGGTGGAAAAAAGAGATAAAAATAGTGTTGGATTGCTAGCCGTATCGCCCTTTGATATGATTCACCGAGATTTTCGCCAGTTTCATCGATCTCGTAAGATCTATGTGGAAAGAGAAGAAGCTTAAACTTCGACGTTTTTTTCTTTTCTCCCAGAATAGCATGAGAACAAGCTAAAAAGTAATAAACTTGTCGATTTACAGATTGTAGACCCAGAAACTGGAAAAGAAGTTACAGAACCGAACACTCCGGGCGAATTATGGTCAAAGGGACTAGGTTTTACAGTAAGTAGTTCCACCTCGTCATGATATTAACTGCAGAAAGTCCACTTTTATCGCACCACGCATCTCTTCAGGTCACAGCTGAAAATCAGTGTATTGCTTCCGGGCAATATTACCACTGAGCTGTGGCCTATTTGTATTGCTGTAGCACACACATTGAAAATTGTGCAGGTAGGTAGAAGTTTATTTATTTTTTGTGTCTGATTTGTGTATTTTTTTGTATGTGTGTTATAGCAGCAAATAAATGAGTTTATCTATCTATCTATCTATCACTTCTTGACATAGGCCATTTATTTAGATTTTTCAAGGATTTTCAAAACGACCGAATGAATTGGAAACAGCCTATATCCAACGTTTTCCTGCAACCTTCCCTGCTCGATTCCTTGGTGGCTCGACCCAAGTATCCAAGGGACCTGCAGGTGTGTTGGCATCGGGGTATGCAGTCGGCATTCGCAACTAAGGAACCCTACAGAACCCTAACTGCCGGTTATTTTTAATCATTTCAGGAATATTATAAAAATCCAGAGGAGACAGCCAAGGTGTTCTCAGAAGACGGCTGGTATAAGACAGGCGACATCTTCTACAAAGACGAAAACGATTACTACTTCTTCGTCGAGAGGTTGAAGATGCTTATCAAGTACAGGAATTATCATGTAAGTTCTGGTGTCCTCATACGCTTTATGAATGTGCGCTAAAACGCAAGCGGGGGTATGAAACGCCAATATTTTTAACTTAAATATTATTTAAATTGTTGGTCTTCTTATAAAAATAAAATATTTGTCAAAAATTGGGGGATTGGTGTCAGGCGGCAGCCGGATATAAAAAGCCAAAGCTATTTACTTACAAACTGTTAGTTGAAGAACTATTACGAAATATGAATGTAGTCAGCTGTGGCTATTTAATATACGATGTACCTATAAGCTTAAATAACCGGCCAAGTGCGAGTCGGACTCGCGCACTAAGGGTTCCGTACCCATTATCCATAAAAATCAAGGTTTTTGTTTGGGAGACCCCCTTAAATACTTATTTATTTAATTTTTTTTATTTATTATAAAATAAAAATACAACTGAGTATTTTGTGAATATTTCAAGTGCCTACCTGTTTGCCATTATTGATATCGAGCAAAACAATCGCACAGCGAAGTCTCAGTAATAGGGTCCCGTTTGTACCCTTTGGGTACGGAACCCTAAAAATGAAGATAATATTCAAATAACTACCTGCGTATATTTTTAATCATAAAAGAGACCCGGTTTAGCGACTATCCTACTTCCTATTATCCTTATGTATATTTGTTTGTTTGTTAGCTCTTCACGCTTAAACTACTGAACCGTTTGGATGAAATTTGGTATGGATATAATTTGAGACTCGAGGAAGGACATAGGGTACTCTTTATCCCAAAATTCCTACGGGGAGCGAAGCACAGTTCCAAAGTTTACGCAGTACAAAAAAAGACAGACAGATAGATATATTAAGCGCCAGGAGACTTCGTTTTTACCATAAGTATTTTTTTCTATGTAGGTAATACCAGTAGAACTCGAAGAAGCCATCCGAACCCATCCCGACGTGTTCGACGTCGGCGTGACCAGCGTCTTGCATCCAGTGGACGGCGAACATCCGGTCGCTTGCGTGGTGCGGAGGCCGGGCAGTGACGTCACCGCTGAACAGATTAAAGCCCTAGTACTAGGTTTGTAGAATCTATTATTTTCAGTGTTAGCACAGAATATGTACTAGTACTGGCCTTAGGGGGTTATCGGCCACTGATTCATCTTCTAACTGAGACAGGTTTGGTCCTAAAATATCCTTACTTTATTAACCTTTTTTACTCGTTTTCAGAAAAATTCTCAGAGAACAAACAGCTCCGTGGTGGCGTGGTGTTCGTGGACAAGCTACCCTTGACGTCCACAGGGAAACTGGCGAGAAAGGAGCTGCGGAAGCTTGCGGTGGAAGCCACGAGGAGTCGCATTCACCATCGCAGTCATGTATGAGTGTATATAATGAACTTTTATTGAAATGTAACTCTTTAGAAATATTACTTAATAAAAAAAAATTATATTAATGCATTTTTACCAAGTGTACTTTATTTTATTAATTTTAGAAAGAAAGAACCAAAATAAAGAGTACTTATGGCATTGATTTTTTTTTATTTTAAAATCAAATTATGTTTTACATAAAAAACATTCAAATATCGATAAATTTCAGCTCATACATTCCCTCGATCTGCGCGGTAAAAGAAGCAAGTTCCAAGTTTTTTAAATTTTCCCAGAGCAAAAAAAAGAAGAATAAATATAAATAATAATCAGTCAAGTGCGTGTCGGGCCACGCGCAGTGTAGGGTTCCGTAGTTGCGAATGCCAGCTTTGAATGAACACGCCTCATGTTTAGCGTCTAAATAACTAATTTTAATGAATTTGTATGAAATTTTTAATTTTGCTTTTAATTTAATACTCGTCTCTTAAGTCATATCATAGGTCATTTATTCATGAAAGCATAAAATTAACAATATATAAAGTAGATCAACATATAGGTACTCAGCTCTCATAGTTTTCGTTTTCACTTCGTTATACATATGACCGCCGTAAAAAAATTCACGTGACCCGGGGAACATTTGCAAATATTCCACAAATGGATCCCTAAATAGAAAAATTGTGGTGGAAAACAATATTTTAAGACCTATTCAACGACACCCCACACGGTCCACACAAACCATAAGTAAGTCGAAAAAAAAATACGACTTTACATGTATAGGAGCCAGTTACCATAAAAAAAATTAAATTTTCTTTTGCACATCCATGACAAATTTCAGCTCTGTACGTAATAGTCTCTAAGTCGAACCGCGCAGATAGACAGACATAGACATGGCGAAACTATTTAGGTTCCTTGTTTACTACGGAACCCTACCAAATGGCTTTATTTACACATCAAAGTTCAAGATACTCGTGATGTAATACTATTATCTCATTCACGGATAACCGTCCGTGGATGACGGTCGCTCATTTGGTGATAACGAATATTGTTTGCTATCGTAAATATGGCAGACCAGGAAATTGTTGATGAAGCGCAAAGGGAGGGCTACCACCTTGGACATCTATTCATCTCACTCATGTCGAAGAACCTGGATGAACTCAATCAAGTACGTATGCCAATATAAACCTGTTTAGTGCGCGTCTAGTAAGATATTATAACATGTTTTTGCCATCGACATCGTACCTACATACCTAATAGCTCGTGGGTTTTTGCTTGTCTTAGTAAATTAAACGTTGAACGAAGTTCTCTGTCTTTTTGATTAAAACTAACTTAAGACACAGACATTATTAAAATCAGTACCTGAATATAATATAGTTAATTTGTGTCTGCTTGAACAATTTGGCGTTTGTATGTATGTACGTTTGGTCGATGATAGCTCAAGTATCTTTGATCGGAGCTTCATGAAATTTAAGTCCGAACATGTGTCACTTGAGTGGCCTTTGGGTCTTGGCTCCTATTTGCCCCGCTAGGGATAAGGAATAAAGTATCTGCACCTATCTAATATATAATTCTTTGATACTTTCAACCTCGTTTGAAGAACCTTCAAGGTGGAATAACCGCATAAAATCAACAGTTATCATGTAATCATGTGATAAGATGTGAGCTTGTATCTACTGACTCTACGAAGTCAATTTCTTTTACATTGTTCAGTTTTATATATTGTCATTGCAAAAATTACTGATACCATATATTGTGCAATAGTTAAGTGCAGATCCACATTATTACAGTACTCTATGGGCTTCACTATTATGAAAACGATAGGCATATTAATTAGTTCTTATATCTACAACCCTAGTAGATTTTGTAACGTCTCATAAACCTAGGCCTTAAAAACCAAAGAATCGTGTCGTGCATAATTCGGAATGTATCAGAGTAAATATTTTATTGAAACTAACGTAATGAATTTATAATTATATAATTTAAGCCTGTTGACTCTCTCTATGTAGATAGGTAAAAAGAAAAATAAGTAGACAGTATGTAGATAGGTAAAAAGAAAAATAAGTAGACAGGCGTGGTCGCAGTCGACAGCCAAACCTTTTCCACGTAGACGGAGAAGATAGAAAAAGGAATCAAAATAGTAATGGCCAAACTACTTTACGTACGTTTACACATGAATATCGTCAAAAATGTATGAGGTTATGAGCCCAGTTACCTGTTATATTCTCTACAGATAGACGCAGCAACGGGAGAGAAAGAGACGAACGCATCAGTATTATACCGAGCCGTCCGCTTGGCCAAATGTCTCCGAAGGTTCGGCCTCAAGCCGGGAGACGTGCTGGCTTTGGCAGGCAGGAACCACTTGGATCTGCACATACCGCACTATGCTGCGCTCATGAATGGCCTGCCTCTGGTAGGGGTTGACCCTACTTTTAAATATGGTATGTCACAACTTCCCCTATCCCAAATGTTTGACTGTTAGAGAATGCTTTTAGTATTAAGTCCATCTGTTGTACTCATTGCGTGGAGTTAGTCGCGAATGGTCTTAAACGCAAGTAGCCTATATACATTACAGTGTAAAGAAATGAAATGTCTAATAAAACATACATGATTTTGTTTTAATACTTAACACTTAGTACTTTAAGTCCGGTTGACTAGTCCGCTGTTTACACCTTTTGTAGAAAAGTTGAATATATACGTAGTGTGGTAGGACATGACTAGTTTCAGTCGATGTAAATAAACAACGGTTTTGCTTCCCAAAGTCTTGAAATACTTATAGGCCAACATTTAAAAAATACGTTTTATAAATAATTATTATTAATTAAGCAAAAGTATACATTATATAATATATAGAATTGTTACGATACTTTATGTAATGTTACAAAATCAAAACATGCTTCAAAAATAAATTCATTCATTTGCTTACAGATGAAATTTACAGACTATTCAAACTCACACTGCCTAAAATAGTGTTTTGTCAATATGAAAACCGCGACGATTTTGAAAGAGCAGCAAAAGTGTTGAATCTGGACACTAAAATTATAACATTTGGTGAAGGCGAATGCACGATGGCAAAATTCATGGATTCGTATGACGAAGATGGATCTTTGGAAGGGTTTGAGTAAGTCAAACAAAAATAAAGCATAGTTATCTAATAGAGTTGTTGTATTTCTGTATCAATGTAGCTTTGAAATGGGCTAGCAGATTTTAAGTTAGTTTGTTACATTTAATTCTTTGACTCACTCTGCAGCCTAAACCGCTTGATGATATTTTGCTAAGGAGTGTTGTTGTCGTTAGATTCGTCTTAATTTTCAGCAGGTCTGATAGTAAAAAGTGAGCCATCCCAATCAGATCAGGCGGCGCACTGGCGGCGGTGATATACAATAAGGCCAACCTGGCCGCTGTGTAGAGAGACCGACCGCGTTGAAAAAAGACTGTTGCAGCTCTCTGCCTTATCCGGGGTCCTTAGGACCACGATCGTACTTTCCCGTAATGTCCAAATGCCCGTCTGTAATTGCCGATGTGTTGAGGAACCATTAAGGTCCTGCAGTCTGGACTTTGGAATCCTTCCAAATAAGCCATAAGCCAGAAACCTGTCACTATTCCTAATTTCGATTTTCTGGATTTAAAACGACGATGGAAATCCAGATAACGCATTACACCCAGAAAATGAAATTAATTCATTATACTTTATATTTTAGGCCAGCCAGCTTCGACTTAGAGAAAGTGTACGCGTGGTTGATGAGTACCGGAGGAACTATGGGGGCCGCCAAGATTGCTGCATTCAAACATCGTCCCTGGGTTGAAAGATGCTTGCAATTCTTGCAAACGATCCCCGCATTCAAGAAGTAAGATTATGCAGCCCTATGTCTACTCTTTACTCGCATGATTAACATTATTTAGCCTATTTGTTGTACCGTGTGAATGGATTCCGAGCTGGAAGACGATCACTCCATTTATTCTTGTCTTTAAGCACAAACATCTCTTTGAACACCTTGGTACATTTCCAAGAAGGGTGCATGGGCGTCAATTAGGCGGCCGGAGAAATATTACAATCGGGTTCCAATTTGGATGAAATGACAAAGTCATTCGTCGTTTAACTTGTTCTCTTAGTAATCTGTGTTTTAATTGCCAAAAGATCAACAGCTTGTTTTGTGCCTGAAGATGCGTCGTGTAGAGTTGAAACACGTGTCGCAAGTACGACAGCCGATGTTGCTGCAGCCATAACAGATGCCGCAGCAGGAAGGGCAGCGTCAGCTATCGATGAATCTGACATCAGTGGCGGCTTAATGAACGGCAAAGTAACACCTGAATCCTGATAACCAATCAGACTTCTCATTTCAGTGGAAAGCCGCGGTGGTGTGACAGACTAAGCTTAAACATTTCCCCTGTGCACTGGGCGTCCGGCTTCATCAACGCCATCGTTATGAGTTTGCAAAGTCAGTGCAAGTTACAGACCTCCGCACCGCTCACCACTGAACATCTCATCGACGTCATCAACGAGTATAAGGTAAGTAGAACCTAGCCTAGACAGTTTAGCTGTATTTTTTTGTTTGTTTTCTCAGAACTGTTGATATCGTAGATGGCGATTTAAAAAATACAAAAATAGCAAAGTTTATAAAAAGCAATGAATGGAGACCTCTCCAACCCGTCTGGCCAGCGTTATGAGTATATGCCAAATCCCCTGGCTGCTCTGGCACATTGCATTCGTAGGGTGACCATTTTAAAAAGTGAGTGGTTACGCAAAAATGGACATTAAGGGAAAATAATTGATTAAAAATATTCTGATTAGACCAAAACAAAGTTAAAATACCACAGAATTAAAATTAATGAATAAAATTGTATCATTTTCAATCCGTTTTGGTCCTTTTTGCCTAAAGATCATAAAAATGTAGGAATAACCTTATGGGTAGGTTACATTTATTCCTACATTTTTTATGATCTTCAGAGAAGAAAGCTTTCATCAGGCACCGAGGCAGAGTAGACGCAAAGATAACATGATAATTTACTTATACTTTGGTACCTTCATTTAGGTCATATACATTTTATAGGACATAGGGTACTATTTATCTCGAAATTCTCACGGGGAGCGAAGCCCGCGGGTACAGCCAGTATACTATAATCTAAATTCATTGAGAATCAAACCAACTCTAAATGGCAGTGATATCGAATCTGCAGGCATTTTTTTAATAAACCGACTAGCTGTGCCCGTTGGCCTCGCTCCCCGTGGGAATTCCAGGATAAAAAGTACCCTATGTTCTTCCCTGAGTCTCAAACTATATCCATACCAAATTTCATCGAAATCGGTTCAGTAGTTTAAGTGTGAAGAGGTAACAAACAAACAAACAAACAAACAAATATACAAACTCACTTTCGCATTTTTAATATAAGTAGGAAGTAGGATAGTACAATAAGATTAGTAGGATAATTTGACCGAAGTGGTGTTCCTCAGGGTAATGTGTTAGGCCCACAGTTTATTTAACATATTGTTCTGGCTATGTTACATATTGGACTTGTTCACAGCCCGCATTCGCATTTATGGGACCTTCGTACATGACGTCCATACTAAACCACGAGAAGAAATGTAATTTTTCTAGCCTCAAGATGATTACTTTGACAGGGGGGCTGGTTTACAAGGATATTTTAATTAGATTAAAGGTGAGTAGACCATAGTAATAACCCTCTGCCCGAACCGGATTCGCACAGATTTGTACCTATTATTTTATAAACCTTCCTCTTGAATCACTCAGAAAGAACAGTGTGGCACTCGGGGACTGCCGCGGTAAAGCTATTAGCATTTTTTATCAACGTATGCAATTAGCAGCCCGCGGTTTTTCGTGCGGCTAAAACACGTTTCCAGCTTCATTACGCTGTCTGTTTTTTAGAAGGGGCAAAATCTTATTGTGCATACCCTGACTGCTTACGATTCACTATGTTCTCTCCATCCGTAGTTTGTCTGGAAGAAATACTTTTATATAAAATACTTTGATATTCAATTCTTATCTTAATGACTTGTTTATTATGGTTTATAGAATAGGTACACTAATATAACTAATGATTATACGTAGTAAGTACATTATTACAATGTGCTAATTGTTAATCAGAATTAATTATTACTATCTTTGTTGTTACTCTAATTTTGTCTGGTTAGCCACAAGATTCAAACAATTATTTGGTACCATTTGACAAGCGGTTTTTTATTATTTATAGGCCCAACACAGACGACAGACTTTTTGTCCGATCGAGTCTGCGGCGCACAAATAGTCTGCGTGGCGCGCAAAAAGTCTTTCGCGGATTGTTCACGGACTCAACACACACGACGCACATTTTGAATCATTCTGTCGGCAGAACTGTAGGGACGGGACACGTACAGTTTTACACGCCATGGAAGTGCAAAGATTGTGATGTATTATTTTATACTTGAAGTACAGAAAAAGAAGAAGAAATAGAAAATTTTGGGTACATCCTATACTTTCGGAGAGATTACTAAAAGGACAATTCCATATGAAACATGCAATTCCAAAACAATATCCGGACAATTTTTTCAAATTTTATAAAATTTCTATTAATACTTTTAATGAGTTACTATTTATTTTAAGACCAACTTTGACACATTCGGAAACAATAATGAGAAAGTGCATTGGTCCAGAAGAAAGGTTATACTAGGCATGATACTCGGATTTTGAAGTATCATAAATTGCAGGTCTGTTTTGTATTTCATGAATTAACATCGGTACATCTATCTCTAGCGCCATGCTATAATACCGCGCACGTCACGTCCACCACTAGCCGAGTGAAGGTCACAGACTAAAGTGCGCGACGTCTGTGTTAGCGCGAATTGAAGCATACGTTGTATTTTTTTCGCACACTTTTTGTGCGGTGTGGAGCGGCGCGGCGCGGCGCGGTCTGCCAAAATTACACGGATTTTTTGTGCGCCGCACTTTTTGTGCGTCGTGTGTGTTACTGCATGTAATTCCATAGGTTCTATTTTCACAGACTAAAAGTGCGGCGCGGTCTAGTCTGTCGTCTGCGTTGGGCCATAGGGACACGATAGCAAAATAAAATCTAGCATATAAGTTTACCTTATGACCTACTTAGCCTAGTCGTATATTAATCGCAGGTAAGAAAAGATTTAAGCCTACCATACCTTTTTACCTACTTTTTGACTGACTGCGGTTAGTGATTTGTAGTCGCATCTCGCAAGTCTTACATCAGCGCGGCGCAGCGGTGGAAGAGCAAAGGCGTGCGTGGTGACAATGTTTTACTTTGCCGTCACCACACGACGCCTAAACATGAACTTTCCATTTTTCAGGAACAAGTCCACCAAAACACAGAGATTAGGGTCGTGTATGGGCAAACTGAGTTGATTGGGGCGATTTTGCAGCCCGAGCCATATGGACCCCTGGGCAACTGTGGGAAACCAATGGCGAGAATAAAGTTGAAGGTGCGTTTGCTTTTTTCATGTTATAAGGACTAATCGCACAGATTAATCTAGCCCTAAAATAAACGTCTATCATGTACTTATTTATGGAATACTGAATCGATGATACTATATATATTTTTATCCCCAACGAGGAAGACAGAACGTGGGGCATGTCCCAAACAAAGGTCACTGTCATGGAAATCAAAATAGTTGGATTGCTAGCAGTATCGCCTATTGACCTGATTAAGATTTTCGCCCATTGTTTTGATTGGCTTTTACGATCTGTGCGGCTGGTACATTTCTCCCAGACCAGCATGAGAAGAAGGTAAAAAGTAATAAACTTGTAAATTTACAGCTCGTAGACCCGGAAACTGGGAAAGAAGTGACAGAACCGAATACTCCGGGCGAGCTATGGACTAAGGGACCATGTTTTACAGTAAGTAGATCTATTTCCATTTGTTTTACGATGCAATAAAGATTCATGTTAAATGTACTATTTTTAAGAAGTGAATATTACTTACGTACCCTTACGTACTATGTAAAAAATAAAAAATAAACTGCAATTTGCTTTGTCACAAGTAGTGGTACCTATCTTTTTCTATTTAGGTAATATAATCTTGGGAGTGAATTACATGCCACATTTAGTAGTCAGACTTGCTCTTTAGTTCTGCTTTTCTTTGAATAGTTTATGTAATAATCAGTGTTTCCTGATTTTCTAAATATGTTACTCGTATCCAGGGCCACAAAACAATAAAAAGCAAAGATTGGTGCATTTCCTTACTTTAACTAAGTAGTTCAAATAAATGTCAATGCCAAGCCAAATCAAAAATAGTGATAAGTTGATTCGAAATTTTTAAAGCTTGTCTGTATGTTTTTTTTTATCTGTTAAAATTGATTCAAAATTTTATTTTGCTGTTCTGAATCACCCTGTGTATTGCTTTTAACTACTGACCAGACCAGTATTATAAGTTGACCGCTCCAGGTGACTTCCACAGATTGGGTACTTAGAATACTAAGGCGTTGTAATATCGGAGGCATACAGGCATATCTTACCAGGCGTCAACTACGGTGGACAGGACATATAAGGAGAATGCCTGACGAGAGACTTGTAAAGCGCGTGTTATATGCAGAACTTGCACAAGGAAAGCGCTTGCAAGGAGGCCAACTTCTTAGATTTAAAGATGTCCAAAAGCGGCACATGAAAAATTGTAAAATAAATACCAATCTGTGGGAAAAGTTGGCAGAAGGACGTGATGAGTGGCGCCGGTTGGTTAACGACAGCGTCCTCGAGTTTGAGGCCAACCGTCTGGCGGAAGAAGACAAAAAACGAGACGAAATGAAGGCTAGACCACCTACAACATATCAATATAATTATATAAACGGAGTCTTGACGTGCGCAATATGCTGTCGCACGTTTACCAACAAACTGGGCTACACAAGTCACTACAGAGCTCACCAAAGAAACGCAACATAAACAGTCGCCGAGGCCGAAATCGGCCAGGAAGTCACCATCATCATCATCATCACTTAGAAATGACATAATCTTTTTTTTTTAATTCAGGAATATTATAACAATCCAGAGGATACAGCCAAGGCGTTTTCAGAAGACGGCTGGTACAAGACAGGTGACATTTTGTACAGAGACGAAAACGGTTACTACTTCTTCGTCGAGAGGCTGAAGATGCTCATCAAGTACAGAAATTACCATGTAAGTCCTGGTGACCTCCTAAGTCTGTAGGAAAAACTTTTGGCACAATTGCACACCCAAGGATAGTCAGGCAAGCGGATCGTCGTAAAACTAGAGGCACTAGTTTGGTTTTTATATAAAAAAATATATATTTTCTTTGAGACTTCGTTTTACAATAAATTTGGATTTAAATAAACATTGTTTCTGTAGGTTATACCATTGGAACTCGAAGAAGCCATCCGAACCCATCCCGACGTGTTCGACGTCGGCGTGACCAGCGTCTTGCATCCAGTGGACGGCGAACATCCGGTCGCTTGCGTGGTGCGGAGGCCGGGCAGTGACGTCACCGCTGAACAGATAAAAGCCCTAGTTTTAGGTTAGTAGAACCTAGTATTTAAAGCTCAGTCGCCCAGATACTATATATATATATATGAGATGGCCCTAGGGTTGGGCCTAACAGAATTTAGAAAGAAAGAAAAATTGTTTATTTGGTACACAAATGAAAAATACAATCAGGTACAAATACAAATTTACGAACAGTACTAAATTGGTCTCCGCTCAGCATTTTGCCATGGGGTTACCAAGACGCTGGTCTTCCGCAGATGCCATACTTAGACTAAAAATACAAAATTATAAAGTAGTAATGAAATAGTTATACAGCAGGTGACATAATAAGTACACTATAAATGCACTATACACATTACACACACACTAAGTTAATATAAATACAAATTTAAATATAAATAAAACATAACACATTAAAACAAAAAAAGCACAGAATAAGTACTACTACTGGCCTTAGGGACAACCCGCCACTGATTAATCTTCTAACAGAGTTTGTAGACAGGTTTGGTCTTGAAATATCCTTACTAATTTACTCATTTTTTCAGAAAAATTCTCAGAAAATAAACAGCTCCGTGGTGGCGTGTTGTTCGTGGACGAGCTACCCTTGACTTCCACAGGGAAACTGGCGAGAATGCAGCTGAGGAGGCTGGTGGTGGATGCCACGAGAAGTTGCAATCGTATATGATACTCCAAATATATTATGCTCCAAGAGCCAACCTCGACATTTCAGCTGCACGCGGCTATATAGAGGTACTATGTTGGTCGCGTGTCAGCTGTTTTTACTTTATAAAATATTTAAAATGAGGCATTATCGAGCGACGATCTGGAAAGGACCCGTCAAACCCAAATTTGCACCATGAACCTAATACTTTTGTTTTTGTTTTTCGTCTGGTGTCATATTAATCAGGATGCTTTAAGGCATTTGCCATATGTTATGTCACATGACATAGCTTGACGACTGCTATACACTGATGTCAGCCGGGACCAACGACTTATACGTGCCTTCCGAAGCACGGAGGAGCTATGTAATAAATAAATAAACAGCTTCTACGTGACGTGGTTTTGCGTCGCCAAATCATCATCAAGTAATGATTTCATCATCTCTTCATGTATGAACGTACAATTATCACATACTTCTTCTTAGCGAGTCGGAATGGCGATTTTATATAGTTGTGTACCAGCGTGTGGCCACACTGGTCCACAACTATCACATTTATTATTATCACATTTATCGAATAAAACGCTTTTTTATAATATGCATTTTTACTGAAAGTATTTAATTTAAAATAAAGTTACATTTGTTAATTAAATTTATCTTATACCTTTAAACGAGCAATTCTTGTATGTATGTATATATATATATATTTATTTATAAATTTCTGTGATCTCGAAAACGGCTCTAACGATTTCGCTGAAAATTTGTATATGGGGGTTTTCGGGGGTAAACAGTCGATCTAGATTAGTTTTATGTTTGGGAAAACGCGTGTTTTCGAGTTTTCATGCGTTTTTCTTTCCACGCAGAATATGGTCGCTAATTTCGCCTTGATTTAGCTCAGTTGTTAAGGATAGCGACCGCTAGAAAGAGTGTTACGGGTTCGAATCCCACTCGGTGACTTACTTTTGTTTTTTTTTATGTTTAAGTTTATATATTTTTTTTTATTTTGCATTGTTTTTAGACAAGTTAAAAAAAATTGTTAATGTTTGAGATGTAACCGAGCAAAGCTCGGTCGCCCAGGTACTTTAAATTAAGTTTGTAAATATATCTAAATTAAATTAAATTGTGTTGTAGATAAAATAATAATTATATGCAACACGCTTCGTCATAACAGTCACATAATGTTTCTGCAATATGCTTCGTGACTAACACTCAGGACTAACGTGATTCATGAACAAAACTTGTAATATTTTTGCAAGACTTATTCAACGACAATAACAAACAATTCAAAATGATCTAAATTTATTTTCTGATTGGTGTAGGTTCAATAATATGTCCCTTAACATTGATAAATGTTTTTGCATCACATTCACCAATAAGCGCAACCGAATTAATTTTCAGTATAAGATTGGCGATCACATACTAGAACGTAAATCCGTAGTTAAAGACCTTGGGATTATATTTGATGAAAAGCTAACGTTCCGTGATCACTACCAATGTATAGTAAACTAGCAGTCCATCCCGGCTTCGCCCGTGGTACATACATAGCCTATGTCACTCAGGGATAACATACCTATCCAACAGTGAAAGAATTTTTAAAATCGATCCAGTAGTTTCGGAGCCTATTCAATACAATCAAACAAACAAATCTTTCCTCTTTATAATATTAGTGTAGATAAGGCAAATCAGCTGCTTGGCTTCGTTTATAGATCAGCTATAGATTTTAAAAAAGCAACAAGCTTTATCTGTTTATACAATAGTCTCGTAAGAACTACATTGGAGTATGGGTCTGTGGTGTGGTCTCCATACTATAAAGAGCACTCCGAAAATATTGAAAGTGTGCAGAAAAGAGCACTGAGACTTCTTTGTTATAGAACTGGACATGGGAGATCCATGCCGTCGTATGAAGAAAGGCTTGATAGATTCTGTATTGCTAGGCTTGATACACGAAGAAAGCAACAAGATTTATTAATTTTACATAAAATTGTACATTCAACTATAGATTCTCCTCGTTTGCTGTTTTCTCTTAATTTCAGTGTCAGAATTAATTTGCGTCACCCTGTACCCTTTTGTTTAAATGTTTATATTAATCACACCTCTTTTTATAATCCAGTTGTAAGAATGTGTAGGTTATATAATGAAATCATGGAGTCAGATGGCATTAATAGTTTAGACCTTTTTGAGTCTAAACTCAGTAAATTAAAAAAACAAGTAAAAAGTGTCCTCCAATGAGTTCTACCGTTCAAGGTTTCAATCAAAGTACAAATAATTTGTACTTTGATTGAAATACACTTATTACTGATCTGGTCGGTAATGCCGGCTAGTCCCAGCTTAATTTGATTAATAACAAGTAAGTTAACAATATTAGTGTAAGTAGTAATAAATTAGATCTTTGTTTTATGTCTAATATTTAGTAGTGCTTAACCTGTAAACATGTAATGCATTCACGTTTTTGGTTAATGATCTAGATTAGTTCCTACATATTTTGTAAAATTTTATGAAATTGTTTGTGATTGTTAACTGTTATGTTTGCTGAATAAATAATAAAAAAAAAAAAAATCATTCAAGTTGGGGCGAAAAAACATTGTTTGTATGTATATATGTATGTGTATATGTTCCGCGATAACTCTCGAACCGTTGAACTGATTTTGATGATATTAAGAATGAGTGTAGCAACTATTCACAGAATTTTTAAGTTCGTTGGGCATCAAAATCGGTTCAGCCGTTTTTGAGATATCCGCATATCGCATAAATATTGCTCTATAACTTTCAAACTGTTGATCAGATTTGGATGAAACTTGACATTTTACGAGGTAGTATTGTTATATTTCTCAGGTATATTGGAAATCAAAATTGTATGAACAGTTTTGGAGATATTTAGTTGAAACCTGAAATATGACGAAATACCACCGTACTAATAAAAAAATAGTTTATCTCCTTCGATGAAGTTAGATTATACATCTAATATATTCGATACTAAATTAAGATGACCAAGCAACAAAAACTTTAAATTAAAGGTAAAGTTACTTTCAAACATCAATTACACATATTTTACAAAAATGTCACTAGATGTCGCTGATACAAAAGTAATTTCTCAGAATCACGGGGTCGATTGTATACAGTTTGACAATTAAATAATACTGATTCTTAAATTAATGGTAGACACAGTTCCCATTCCACATATGACTTGGTGGTAAAAAGACTGACCCAGTATCATGCTCATGAACGCAATTTCCACTGTCGCTAGCCTGGGCAGTAGCTGTGCTCAATTCGCAAGGACTCACTTTGTATAGTCGTGGACTAGACATTGGCGTAAAAGAGTTGGCGCCCGGATGTACATACGTTGTTCTTTGAAGGTCAAAACTTTTTACCGATATTTCATTTGAACCAGGTTTTGATTCTATGCGCTTGGAAAAAAATCGCGCGTTGGAAAATCTGTTTTCTGCACCAGTGTCTCAGTAATCACCGCGCAATGAATGAATAAAATATATCACTATTCCAATGGTTATTAAAACCACAGAGTAATAATATACTGTTAAAACTGGTGCAGTAAATTTACTTACCTACTCGTATTTTTAAACCCCGGCAAAGACGGGTGTTATAAGTTTGAAATCAATGTCTGTCAGCCTATCGGTCTGTCTGTAACATCGTAGCTCTCGAACGAATGGACCGATTTAGATGTGGTTTTACGTGAAGGCATGTTCTTTTCCGGTAGTTCTTAGCTATGCTTAATGGAAATCGGTTCAGTAGATCAAAAGTTATAGAAGGTAAATGCTTGAAAGGTCAAGATTTTTTTACAAATTGGCAAATAAACTTGTGGAATAATAATCGCGAGGTCTAAGTTCGCGGCGAACCACTAGGTAGCCACCTAACTACACTATTGGTTACGCGAAAACAAAAACATATTTCGATTTTAATTCTTTATTTATTTAAATTTATGAAAAGATGAAAGTTTCACAAAAATAATACACATGCCCTGCCAGGCCATAGCATTCCACATTTCACCACTTTGGCGGTCAAATTACAGCTTTAGAGAACTAATACCGTTTTAATATAAAACGCAGACTATCTTTGTTACTAGGTTTAAACCATTTTCAAATGAGACAATGGCATATGTCTAGATGTCAATTTAATTTGGGCGGATAATGGTTTAAACCTAGTAACAAAGTTAGTCTGTGTTTTATATTAAGACGGATACCGTCTTATTATAAAAACAGGACTAACTTTGTAACTAGGTTTAAACCATTATCTACCCAAATCAAGTTGATACTGACAGATGAGATAGTGTCACTTTACTAGATGCCACTTGATTTGGGCGGATGATGGTTTAAACCTTGTAACAAAGGTAGTCCTCGTTTTATAATAATGCGGATTTATTGTCTATGAGTAAAACCGTGGACAGACAGACATGGACATGGACAAACTATAAGGGTTCCTTGTTTTGTTGACTACGGAACCCTACCAAACGGCCGCCGTCTTGGCTTATATTTTCACATCAAAGCTCAATGATACTCGTATCGTCACACTGTTCCAAAAACCCTTCGGACCTGACATTTTGAACTATGCTCAGAATGTGACGCGTTTCGTTATTCTAAACGATAAGCAAAAACTCACGTGTGGCAATTTCTTATAGTTTTGGAGAAAACTTAAACTAAAGTTGTTCGAATTTTTTAACTTAGAAAGTAAAATATATTTTTTTCTACCAGAACAATTACTTTATTTGCCCAAATTTTTACATCAATTTATTAGGCGTTTAAAACCGTATTTTATTATTGCTACCCCTAGTCGAAAATGTAAGCCTAAAGCGAAATAATAATATTTTTCAATAAAACGGTTTTATTTTAATATCTATAATAATTCGAGCTATTAGCACCCAAATATCTATTTAAAATGTAGAGAATTAGGCTGTTTATCTTTGTATAAAAAAGCAGCTGCTAATTCCGTGGGATCTCGGAGAAATTCGATTCTAAATATTTCCTGACTCCAAACCCCTGAAACTTAGAAATAGCAATATTTCATATACGCATTTGCTATGAACTTTTAGTAAGGTCTAAATCTAAAAATACATTGGATTGAACGATTTTTATTGTATTATATTTTTTAGATCTACTAAAGAGCGGAAATTTTCCTTAACATTAGCAAATGTGGCAAAATATTATATTTAGTAGGAAATTTTTTTCTTTTATATGTCAATTGGAATTAAAAAGTATTGTTGGTTACTGTTTTAGTATTTATCTTTTTCTTGCAAAATTATCGATTGTGAACTGTGACGTCGTCAGATTAAAATCCATATTAGATTGCAAGCGTAAGTATTTTGTTATTCGTCTTCTAATACCTATATCAGGTTATACCATTTAATTAATTTGATGAAGGGCTAGGTGCGGCGTGGGAAGGGGTCCACCCTCGTTAGGCGTTAGCTAAAACCCCACGTCAATACATTTAACCTAGAGAAATGGAGGCAACGCGTCATGGAGCCGTTTCAGACCCATGCCGCCGCCTGCGATGCTGTGGATAGTGCATAGCCGGCACCTTTCCTTCTCCGAAGGTGAAACAAATTCAATGAAACAAAACTCGCGATAAACTGCCAAACGCAAACTACGAAAGAGATGTACTTCCACTACTCATTTCCGAAGAAGCTTCGATTTTTCCAGAGCTAATTTCTCCTCGTGTACTTGCGGTCATCTCCCACCCTTCCCACGCCACACCTTCATCGAATTAATTAAATGATATAACCTAATATAGGTGCTAGAAGACGTCACAGTTCACTATCGATAATTTTGCAAGAAAAAGATAAATACTAAAACGGTGACCAACAATACTTTTTAATTTAAATTGAAATATAAAAGAAAAAAAAACCTATTAAATATAATATTTTGCCACATTTGCTAATGTTAAGGAAAATCGCTCTTTACTAGATCTAAAAAATATAATACAATAAAAATCGTTCAATCCAATGTATTTTTAGATTTAGACCTTACTAAAAGTTCATAGCAAATGCGTATATGAAATATTGCTATTTCTAAGTTTTAGGGGTTCGGAGTCAGGAAATATTTAGAATCGAATTTCTCCGAGATCCCACGGAATTAGCAGCTGCTTTTTTTTTACAAAAATAAACAGCCTAATTCTCTACATTTTAAATAGATATTTGGGTGCTAATAGCTCGAATTATTATAGATATTAAAATAAAACCGTTTTATTGAAAAATATTATTATTTCGCTTTAGGCTTACATTTTCGACTAGGGGTAGCAATAATAAAATACGGTTTTAAACGCCCAATAAATTGATGTAAAAATTTGGGCAAATAAAGTAATTGTTCTGGTAGAAAAAAATATATTTTACTTTCTAAGTTAAAAAAATCGAACAACTTTAGTTTAAGTTTTCTCCAAAAAAATATGGAATTGCCACACGGGAGTTTTTGCTTATCGTTTAGAATAACGAAACGCGTCACATTCTGAGCTTAGTTCAAAATGTCAGGTCCGAAGGGTTTTTGGAACAGTGTGCGTATGTATAAACTACTTGTATCTCATTCACGGATTACCGTCCTTGGAAGCCGGTCGCTGGTTTGGTGATAACGAATATTGTTTACTATCGTACATGGCAGGCCTGGAGATTGTTGATGAAGCCAAACGGGAAGGCTACCTACCACCTTGGGCATCTATTCATCTCGCTCATGTCGAGGAACCCGGATGAACTCAATCAAGTAAGTACAAGAAGACACATTTAATCCTTATTAACATTATAAATACAAAAGACAAACAAATACTACCTACTACTATTAGGTTATTTAGGTTTTTAAATTTTGCCGAGGTTTTTTAGGTTCAGTTTTCAGCGGTCAGACTCTAGCTAAGAACATTACTCGACCTCAGTGCTCAACTAGCTTTGTTTTAAAAAAATCTGACTAGGTACCTACTTCAAATAAAGTAATAAAATAAGAAATAGTAAAAAAGACAACGGGGGAACGAGCTAGAATCGCCATGTCATTAGACAATGTGGCTAGCAACCCATCACTAAGCTGCTTCCTTTTTCCACCTTCACGCTTAAAATCGTGCTAAACGTAGCCTAGGGCTGCAGGTTTTGTCTACCCCGTTAGGTATAAAGACGCAATTTATATTTAATTCTTTGATACTTTGAACCTCGCACGAATATTCTACCGCGAAGGTGCAATAACCGCATAAAATCTACAATTATCACGTTATTATCTGATAAGATGTCAACTTGTACTGGCTCTAAAGTAAATTATGCCTCTAATCAATTACCATCAACGCAAGAATTATCGAAGATAATGTGCTTGATACCAGTGGTGCCATTTTTCAAACGCGAAGTCATTAAACGTACGGGTTTTTGTATGGAAAAACATTCGTTATAAATCTTATCAACATTTGTTTAGGTAACTCCGCCTTTCAAAAATAGCACTTCTATGCTCTTTGGTGGTCGCCCCCAGTACAGATAGGCTGACGAGGTGCAGAAAGACCTGCGGTCCCTCGGAGTTGCCTACTGGCAACAACGTTTGCAAAAAATGACGCCATCTAGACTTAGTGTCGGAGGCCAAGATCAACTTTGGGCAAAGAATAAATATGTACTACTCGTACTTTGGGTTGCTGCGCCACCATAGTAAATAAGTAAGTAACGGATTCACCGTTGTGGGAACGATGGACATAAATAGTTCTCTAAGTTGGTAGGTAATATGTGGGGCACAAATCCATAACCCTGGTAGACTTTGTAGTAGTGTAGAAGTCCAAAGCATTTTGGGTATTGCAGCCTTAAGCAGATAGGGACCAGGACAAGATACAGAGGCCACTTTTAGAGTGAAGATGAGCGACAAGATTGAATAAGGAATCAAAATATGATGAGTTCCTAGCCAAGCTACCTACTCTTAGACGTTAATGGATATACATACAAAGAGCATCAGGTTATGAGCCCCGTTATCTGTTTAATTATCTACAGATAGACGCAGCAACGGGAGAGAAAGAGACGAACGCATCAGTATTATACCGAGCCGTGCGCTTGGCCAAATGCCTCAGAAGGTTCGGCCTCAAGCCGGGAGATGTGCTGGCTTTGGCAGGCAGGAACCACTTGGATCTGCACATACCGCACTATGCTGCGCTCATGAATGGCCTGCCGCTGGTTGGGGTTGATCCTACTTTTAAATATGGTATACCTACCAAAATACTTAGTACCTACATATTACCGGTTGACTAGACTAACATAGGTTCAAACTAAAAAAGGTGCATTTTACTGCTTAAATAAGTCGGAAATGCCGTCTAGTTTTAGTCGATGTAGGAGAACATTGAGATTTAGGGGTGATGGATGACACAATTAAGTCTTAAAGTACCTAATGTCCAACATATACCTATAAGAAAATCGTTTTTGGCAACATATTCATTATTATTTAAGTCCGCGGGCTTCGTTACCCGTGGGAATTTTTGGATATAACTATGTCCGTCCTTCCTAATCTCAAATTATATCATACTAAATTTCATATCAAACAGTTCAGTGGTTAAAGCTCTAAGAAAATTACAGACAGACGGAGTTACTTTTACATTTATATTAGTATCTACGGATTAAATTGCATTGACATTATTCAGTTGCGTTTACCATACTTTAAGTAATGTTATTAAAGCAAAAATGCTTTAAAAATAAATTAATTATTTTACCTGCAGATGAAATTCATAGACTATTCAAACTTACGCTGCCCAAAATAGTGTTTTGCCAAAATGAAAACCGCGATGATTTCGAAAAAGCAGCAAAAGTGTTGAATTTGGACGCTAAAATTATAACATTCGGTGAAGGTGAATGCACGATGGCAAAATTCATGGATTCGTATGACGAAAATGGTAATTTGGAAGGATTTGAGTAAGTTAACATAATTTATAGTGCAATGCGTAAAAGAGACGTTATAAAGTAGGTCAGTACATAAAGTTTGTTAGGGTAGGTCATCGCGTGTCTTTTTGTGTCATCATAGCTCCCAAACAGATATAAACCGATTTTTATCATGTTACTTTGGTGATTTGATGCACGTGTTCCTCATCAGTGATTCCATAAAATTTTTGAATCGAGGTTCTTCGGTTTTAATCTACTTAGTCTGAACCAAAACAAGATAAGACTGTTATTAATTTCGTTTTACTGGGTTTAAACTTTAAACGACGATGGGCATCCCATCCAGGGGACGTATCACAGCTAAAAAATTCAATTCATTTTCTACATTTTATATTTTAGGCCGGCCAGCTTCGACTTAGAGAAAATGTACGTGTGGTTGATCAGTACCGGAGGAACGATGGGGACTTCCAAAATTGCTGCGTTCAAACATCGCCCTTGGGTTGAAAAATGCTTGCAAATCATGCAAGTCATCGACATATTAAAAGAGTAAGATCATTAAACTCTATTACCCTTTACTCGCATGATAAACATTATTCACTATTTGTCGTGCCGCGTGCATGGTTTCAGACCTACAATAAGACCATCCAGTTCCTGTGAATGTGAAGCACAAACATTTCTTTCAACAACTGCATTTCCAAGGAAATGGGCTTCAAGCAGGTGGCCGGTTGTAAATCTTCGGTTTCCGATTTAAAATGAAATGTCAAAGTCATTCATTGTTTGACTCACGTAGCTCTCAAAGTGATCTGGGGTTTGCATGCCAAAAGATCAGCTTGTTTTGTGGCTGAAGATGCCTTGTGTAGAGCTTTAAAGCGTGTCGCGAGTACATCAGCCGATGTTGCTGCAGCCACAACGGATGCAGCAGCAAGGACATGCGTCAGCTATCGGTGGAACTGACATCAGTCGAATGGCGCCAGACGGCAATAGTTTGCATAAACTAACTGGTGGCGTATTGAACCCCAAAATAACTCTTGATTACATTATTTATCTACAAGCGTTTTACTGTAACCTGTAATTTGATGACCAATCAGAACTCTCATTTCAGTGGAGAGACAAAGCGGTGGTGTGATAATCTAAGCTTAAACATTTCCCCTGTGCATTGGGTGTCCGGCTTCACCAATGCCATCGCTATGAGTATCCAAAGCCATTGTAAATTGCAGACTTCCGCGCCTCTCACCACTGAACATCTTATCGATGTCATTAACGAGTATAAGGTAGGTAGAAGCTAGCCTAGATAGCTCGGCTGTATTTTTTTTATGTTTTTAATCTCAGGACAGTGGATGTCGTGAAAGACGACTTAGGAAATACAAGCAAAACAAAGCTTATAAATATCAATGAGACCTCTCCAACCCATCTGGCCAGCGTGGAGAGTGCTGGCTATTCTGGTCAAATATGTAGTAGTAGTAGTAGATGGGGTACATAGAGGTTCATGTTCCTGCAGTGGAGATTTAAAAAAGACCTGATGATGATGATCATGATGACGTTATCTCAGAATTCTGAATTTTATAGATTACATAGGTTTTGGTAGTTCAACTGCCGCGTTAGAAACTCATAAAAAAGTAGTGTTCCTCAGGGTAATGTTTAACATTACCCTGAGGAACACTACTTTTTTATCCACATTTATTTTCGGTCCATAGCGTGTTGTTCTGACTATGTTACATATTGAATTTGTTTACAGCCCTCGTTTGCAAATATGGCACCTTCGCACATGACGTCCATACTGAACCACGAGAAGAAATGTGATTTATCTAGCTTTGAGACTATTTTTTTGTCAGGGGCTATGGTATACAAGGACATATTGGTTAGACTAAAGGTGAGTGGATACTTATCGGATTATCGGTCTTATCAGTCACAGGACCAAAGAAAGATAGAAAGAAATAAAGAAAATCTTCAGCATAAGTGAACATTCACTGAAATATTATGTACAAGTTCTTATATAGGTACCTATATATAGAATATAGATTTGCCCGTAGGTATTTGATAGCGGGTTGATCACAGAAGATGGCATTAGATGTTGCATAGAGGAATCTGCACTAATGCTTTTTAACCACTTCGGCTAGTGTCTTAGTCGACTTTCACAACAACCGTGGAAGAAGGCGGTGGTGACAATTTGTGTTCCACTTTACTGTCACCACACGACGCCTGTAAATATGAATTCTTCATTTTTCAGGAAAGAGTCGGCCAAGACACAAAGGTTATGGTCATGTACGGGCAAACTGAGACGATGGGGCCAGTAATGATGCCTGTGCCGTTTGGACCCCTGGGCAACTGCGGGATCTTAATGCCGGGCGTAGATTTGAAGGTACCTTTAAGTTTTTTTAAGCATCACACATTAATACAACTTTAATACAGAGTTATTTAACGAACGCGATACTATACACTTTACTATCACGTCATCGCCAATGAGATAAACAGAGCCGAATGTCCAAATGGCCACTCTCAAGATGGGCGTAAAGGTGGAAAAAAGAGATAAAAATAGTGTTGGATTGCTAGCCGTATCGCCCTTTGATATGATTCACCGAGATTTTCGCCAGTTTCATCGATCTCGTAAGATCTATGTGGAAAGAGAAGAAGCTTAAACTTCGACGTTTTTTTCTTTTCTCCCAGAATAGCATGAGAACAAGCTAAAAAGTAATAAACTTGTCGATTTACAGATTGTAGACCCAGAAACTGGAAAAGAAGTTACAGAACCGAACACTCCGGGCGAATTATGGTCAAAGGGACTAGGTTTTACAGTAAGTAGTTCCACCTCGTCATGATATTAACTGCAGAAAGTCCACTTTTATCGCACCACGCATCTCTTCAGGTCACAGCTGAAAATCAGTGTATTGCTTCCGGGCAATATTACCACTGAGCTGTGGCCTATTTGTATTGCTGTAGCACACACATTGAAAATTGTGCAGGTAGGTAGAAGTTTATTTATTTTTTGTGTCTGATTTGTGTATTTTTTTGTATGTGTGTTATAGCAGCAAATAAATGAGTTTATCTATCTATCTATCTATCACTTCTTGACATAGGCCATTTATTTAGATTTTTCAAGGATTTTCAAAACGACCGAATGAATTGGAAACAGCCTATATCCAACGTTTTCCTGCAACCTTCCCTGCTCGATTCCTTGGTGGCTCGACCCAAGTATCCAAGGGACCTGCAGGTGTGTTGGCATCGGGGTATGCAGTCGGCATTCGCAACTAAGGAACCCTACAGAACCCTAACTGCCGGTTATTTTTAATCATTTCAGGAATATTATAAAAATCCAGAGGAGACAGCCAAGGTGTTCTCAGAAGACGGCTGGTATAAGACAGGCGACATCTTCTACAAAGACGAAAACGATTACTACTTCTTCGTCGAGAGGTTGAAGATGCTTATCAAGTACAGGAATTATCATGTAAGTTCTGGTGTCCTCATACGCTTTATGAATGTGCGCTAAAACGCAAGCGGGGGTATGAAACGCCAATATTTTTAACTTAAATATTATTTAAATTGTTGGTCTTCTTATAAAAATAAAATATTTGTCAAAAATTGGGGGATTGGTGTCAGGCGGCAGCCGGATATAAAAAGCCAAAGCTATTTACTTACAAACTGTTAGTTGAAGAACTATTACGAAATATGAATGTAGTCAGCTGTGGCTATTTAATATACGATGTACCTATAAGCTTAAATAACCGGCCAAGTGCGAGTCGGACTCGCGCACTAAGGGTTCCGTACCCATTATCCATAAAAATCAAGGTTTTTGTTTGGGAGACCCCCTTAAATACTTATTTATTTAATTTTTTTTATTTATTATAAAATAAAAATACAACTGAGTATTTTGTGAATATTTCAAGTGCCTACCTGTTTGCCATTATTGATATCGAGCAAAACAATCGCACAGCGAAGTCTCAGTAATAGGGTCCCGTTTGTACCCTTTGGGTACGGAACCCTAAAAATGAAGATAATATTCAAATAACTACCTGCGTATATTTTTAATCATAAAAGAGACCCGGTTTAGCGACTATCCTACTTCCTATTATCCTTATGTATATTTGTTTGTTTGTTAGCTCTTCACGCTTAAACTACTGAACCGTTTGGATGAAATTTGGTATGGATATAATTTGAGACTCGAGGAAGGACATAGGGTACTCTTTATCCCAAAATTCCTACGGGGAGCGAAGCACAGTTCCAAAGTTTACGCAGTACAAAAAAAGACAGACAGATAGATATATTAAGCGCCAGGAGACTTCGTTTTTACCATAAGTATTTTTTTCTATGTAGGTAATACCAGTAGAACTCGAAGAAGCCATCCGAACCCATCCCGACGTGTTCGACGTCGGCGTGACCAGCGTCTTGCATCCAGTGGACGGCGAACATCCGGTCGCTTGCGTGGTGCGGAGGCCGGGCAGTGACGTCACCGCTGAACAGATTAAAGCCCTAGTACTAGGTTTGTAGAATCTATTATTTTCAGTGTTAGCACAGAATATGTACTAGTACTGGCCTTAGGGGGTTATCGGCCACTGATTCATCTTCTAACTGAGACAGGTTTGGTCCTAAAATATCCTTACTTTATTAACCTTTTTTACTCGTTTTCAGAAAAATTCTCAGAGAACAAACAGCTCCGTGGTGGCGTGGTGTTCGTGGACAAGCTACCCTTGACGTCCACAGGGAAACTGGCGAGAAAGGAGCTGCGGAAGCTTGCGGTGGAAGCCACGAGGAGTCGCATTCACCATCGCAGTCATGTATGAGTGTATATAATGAACTTTTATTGAAATGTAACTCTTTAGAAATATTACTTAATAAAAAAAAATTATATTAATGCATTTTTACCAAGTGTACTTTATTTTATTAATTTTAGAAAGAAAGAACCAAAATAAAGAGTACTTATGGCATTGATTTTTTTTTATTTTAAAATCAAATTATGTTTTACATAAAAAACATTCAAATATCGATAAATTTCAGCTCATACATTCCCTCGATCTGCGCGGTAAAAGAAGCAAGTTCCAAGTTTTTTAAATTTTCCCAGAGCAAAAAAAAGAAGAATAAATATAAATAATAATCAGTCAAGTGCGTGTCGGGCCACGCGCAGTGTAGGGTTCCGTAGTTGCGAATGCCAGCTTTGAATGAACACGCCTCATGTTTAGCGTCTAAATAACTAATTTTAATGAATTTGTATGAAATTTTTAATTTTGCTTTTAATTTAATACTCGTCTCTTAAGTCATATCATAGGTCATTTATTCATGAAAGCATAAAATTAACAATATATAAAGTAGATCAACATATAGGTACTCAGCTCTCATAGTTTTCGTTTTCACTTCGTTATACATATGACCGCCGTAAAAAAATTCACGTGACCCGGGGAACATTTGCAAATATTCCACAAATGGATCCCTAAATAGAAAAATTGTGGTGGAAAACAATATTTTAAGACCTATTCAACGACACCCCACACGGTCCACACAAACCATAAGTAAGTCGAAAAAAAAATACGACTTTACATGTATAGGAGCCAGTTACCATAAAAAAAATTAAATTTTCTTTTGCACATCCATGACAAATTTCAGCTCTGTACGTAATAGTCTCTAAGTCGAACCGCGCAGATAGACAGACATAGACATGGCGAAACTATTTAGGTTCCTTGTTTACTACGGAACCCTACCAAATGGCTTTATTTACACATCAAAGTTCAAGATACTCGTGATGTAATACTATTATCTCATTCACGGATAACCGTCCGTGGATGACGGTCGCTCATTTGGTGATAACGAATATTGTTTGCTATCGTAAATATGGCAGACCAGGAAATTGTTGATGAAGCGCAAAGGGAGGGCTACCACCTTGGACATCTATTCATCTCACTCATGTCGAAGAACCTGGATGAACTCAATCAAGTACGTATGCCAATATAAACCTGTTTAGTGCGCGTCTAGTAAGATATTATAACATGTTTTTGCCATCGACATCGTACCTACATACCTAATAGCTCGTGGGTTTTTGCTTGTCTTAGTAAATTAAACGTTGAACGAAGTTCTCTGTCTTTTTGATTAAAACTAACTTAAGACACAGACATTATTAAAATCAGTACCTGAATATAATATAGTTAATTTGTGTCTGCTTGAACAATTTGGCGTTTGTATGTATGTACGTTTGGTCGATGATAGCTCAAGTATCTTTGATCGGAGCTTCATGAAATTTAAGTCCGAACATGTGTCACTTGAGTGGCCTTTGGGTCTTGGCTCCTATTTGCCCCGCTAGGGATAAGGAATAAAGTATCTGCACCTATCTAATATATAATTCTTTGATACTTTCAACCTCGTTTGAAGAACCTTCAAGGTGGAATAACCGCATAAAATCAACAGTTATCATGTAATCATGTGATAAGATGTGAGCTTGTATCTACTGACTCTACGAAGTCAATTTCTTTTACATTGTTCAGTTTTATATATTGTCATTGCAAAAATTACTGATACCATATATTGTGCAATAGTTAAGTGCAGATCCACATTATTACAGTACTCTATGGGCTTCACTATTATGAAAACGATAGGCATATTAATTAGTTCTTATATCTACAACCCTAGTAGATTTTGTAACGTCTCATAAACCTAGGCCTTAAAAACCAAAGAATCGTGTCGTGCATAATTCGGAATGTATCAGAGTAAATATTTTATTGAAACTAACGTAATGAATTTATAATTATATAATTTAAGCCTGTTGACTCTCTCTATGTAGATAGGTAAAAAGAAAAATAAGTAGACAGTATGTAGATAGGTAAAAAGAAAAATAAGTAGACAGGCGTGGTCGCAGTCGACAGCCAAACCTTTTCCACGTAGACGGAGAAGATAGAAAAAGGAATCAAAATAGTAATGGCCAAACTACTTTACGTACGTTTACACATGAATATCGTCAAAAATGTATGAGGTTATGAGCCCAGTTACCTGTTATATTCTCTACAGATAGACGCAGCAACGGGAGAGAAAGAGACGAACGCATCAGTATTATACCGAGCCGTCCGCTTGGCCAAATGTCTCCGAAGGTTCGGCCTCAAGCCGGGAGACGTGCTGGCTTTGGCAGGCAGGAACCACTTGGATCTGCACATACCGCACTATGCTGCGCTCATGAATGGCCTGCCTCTGGTAGGGGTTGACCCTACTTTTAAATATGGTATGTCACAACTTCCCCTATCCCAAATGTTTGACTGTTAGAGAATGCTTTTAGTATTAAGTCCATCTGTTGTACTCATTGCGTGGAGTTAGTCGCGAATGGTCTTAAACGCAAGTAGCCTATATACATTACAGTGTAAAGAAATGAAATGTCTAATAAAACATACATGATTTTGTTTTAATACTTAACACTTAGTACTTTAAGTCCGGTTGACTAGTCCGCTGTTTACACCTTTTGTAGAAAAGTTGAATATATACGTAGTGTGGTAGGACATGACTAGTTTCAGTCGATGTAAATAAACAACGGTTTTGCTTCCCAAAGTCTTGAAATACTTATAGGCCAACATTTAAAAAATACGTTTTATAAATAATTATTATTAATTAAGCAAAAGTATACATTATATAATATATAGAATTGTTACGATACTTTATGTAATGTTACAAAATCAAAACATGCTTCAAAAATAAATTCATTCATTTGCTTACAGATGAAATTTACAGACTATTCAAACTCACACTGCCTAAAATAGTGTTTTGTCAATATGAAAACCGCGACGATTTTGAAAGAGCAGCAAAAGTGTTGAATCTGGACACTAAAATTATAACATTTGGTGAAGGCGAATGCACGATGGCAAAATTCATGGATTCGTATGACGAAGATGGATCTTTGGAAGGGTTTGAGTAAGTCAAACAAAAATAAAGCATAGTTATCTAATAGAGTTGTTGTATTTCTGTATCAATGTAGCTTTGAAATGGGCTAGCAGATTTTAAGTTAGTTTGTTACATTTAATTCTTTGACTCACTCTGCAGCCTAAACCGCTTGATGATATTTTGCTAAGGAGTGTTGTTGTCGTTAGATTCGTCTTAATTTTCAGCAGGTCTGATAGTAAAAAGTGAGCCATCCCAATCAGATCAGGCGGCGCACTGGCGGCGGTGATATACAATAAGGCCAACCTGGCCGCTGTGTAGAGAGACCGACCGCGTTGAAAAAAGACTGTTGCAGCTCTCTGCCTTATCCGGGGTCCTTAGGACCACGATCGTACTTTCCCGTAATGTCCAAATGCCCGTCTGTAATTGCCGATGTGTTGAGGAACCATTAAGGTCCTGCAGTCTGGACTTTGGAATCCTTCCAAATAAGCCATAAGCCAGAAACCTGTCACTATTCCTAATTTCGATTTTCTGGATTTAAAACGACGATGGAAATCCAGATAACGCATTACACCCAGAAAATGAAATTAATTCATTATACTTTATATTTTAGGCCAGCCAGCTTCGACTTAGAGAAAGTGTACGCGTGGTTGATGAGTACCGGAGGAACTATGGGGGCCGCCAAGATTGCTGCATTCAAACATCGTCCCTGGGTTGAAAGATGCTTGCAATTCTTGCAAACGATCCCCGCATTCAAGAAGTAAGATTATGCAGCCCTATGTCTACTCTTTACTCGCATGATTAACATTATTTAGCCTATTTGTTGTACCGTGTGAATGGATTCCGAGCTGGAAGACGATCACTCCATTTATTCTTGTCTTTAAGCACAAACATCTCTTTGAACACCTTGGTACATTTCCAAGAAGGGTGCATGGGCGTCAATTAGGCGGCCGGAGAAATATTACAATCGGGTTCCAATTTGGATGAAATGACAAAGTCATTCGTCGTTTAACTTGTTCTCTTAGTAATCTGTGTTTTAATTGCCAAAAGATCAACAGCTTGTTTTGTGCCTGAAGATGCGTCGTGTAGAGTTGAAACACGTGTCGCAAGTACGACAGCCGATGTTGCTGCAGCCATAACAGATGCCGCAGCAGGAAGGGCAGCGTCAGCTATCGATGAATCTGACATCAGTGGCGGCTTAATGAACGGCAAAGTAACACCTGAATCCTGATAACCAATCAGACTTCTCATTTCAGTGGAAAGCCGCGGTGGTGTGACAGACTAAGCTTAAACATTTCCCCTGTGCACTGGGCGTCCGGCTTCATCAACGCCATCGTTATGAGTTTGCAAAGTCAGTGCAAGTTACAGACCTCCGCACCGCTCACCACTGAACATCTCATCGACGTCATCAACGAGTATAAGGTAAGTAGAACCTAGCCTAGACAGTTTAGCTGTATTTTTTTGTTTGTTTTCTCAGAACTGTTGATATCGTAGATGGCGATTTAAAAAATACAAAAATAGCAAAGTTTATAAAAAGCAATGAATGGAGACCTCTCCAACCCGTCTGGCCAGCGTTATGAGTATATGCCAAATCCCCTGGCTGCTCTGGCACATTGCATTCGTAGGGTGACCATTTTAAAAAGTGAGTGGTTACGCAAAAATGGACATTAAGGGAAAATAATTGATTAAAAATATTCTGATTAGACCAAAACAAAGTTAAAATACCACAGAATTAAAATTAATGAATAAAATTGTATCATTTTCAATCCGTTTTGGTCCTTTTTGCCTAAAGATCATAAAAATGTAGGAATAACCTTATGGGTAGGTTACATTTATTCCTACATTTTTTATGATCTTCAGAGAAGAAAGCTTTCATCAGGCACCGAGGCAGAGTAGACGCAAAGATAACATGATAATTTACTTATACTTTGGTACCTTCATTTAGGTCATATACATTTTATAGGACATAGGGTACTATTTATCTCGAAATTCTCACGGGGAGCGAAGCCCGCGGGTACAGCCAGTATACTATAATCTAAATTCATTGAGAATCAAACCAACTCTAAATGGCAGTGATATCGAATCTGCAGGCATTTTTTTAATAAACCGACTAGCTGTGCCCGTTGGCCTCGCTCCCCGTGGGAATTCCAGGATAAAAAGTACCCTATGTTCTTCCCTGAGTCTCAAACTATATCCATACCAAATTTCATCGAAATCGGTTCAGTAGTTTAAGTGTGAAGAGGTAACAAACAAACAAACAAACAAACAAATATACAAACTCACTTTCGCATTTTTAATATAAGTAGGAAGTAGGATAGTACAATAAGATTAGTAGGATAATTTGACCGAAGTGGTGTTCCTCAGGGTAATGTGTTAGGCCCACAGTTTATTTAACATATTGTTCTGGCTATGTTACATATTGGACTTGTTCACAGCCCGCATTCGCATTTATGGGACCTTCGTACATGACGTCCATACTAAACCACGAGAAGAAATGTAATTTTTCTAGCCTCAAGATGATTACTTTGACAGGGGGGCTGGTTTACAAGGATATTTTAATTAGATTAAAGGTGAGTAGACCATAGTAATAACCCTCTGCCCGAACCGGATTCGCACAGATTTGTACCTATTATTTTATAAACCTTCCTCTTGAATCACTCAGAAAGAACAGTGTGGCACTCGGGGACTGCCGCTGTAAAGCTATTGCATAGCATTTTTTATCAACGTATGCAATTAGCAGCCCGCGGTTTTTCGTGCGGCTGTTGAGGTAGGCTAAGACATGTTTCCAGCTTCATTACGCTGTCTGTTTTTTAGAAGGGGCAAATTCTAATTGTGCATACCCGACTTACGATTCACTATGTTCTCTCCATCCGTCGTTTATCTCTGGCGTTTACGTACTGACTGCCAAAACGATAACAAAATAAAATCTAGCATATAAGTTTACCTTATGACCTACTTAGCCTAGTCGTATATTAATCGCAGGTAAGAAAAGATTTAAGCCTACCCAGCCTTTTTAGCTACTTTTTGACCGACTACGGTTAGTGTTGTAGTCGCCTCTCGCAAGTCTTACATCAGCGATGGAAGAGCAAAGGTGTGGTAGCAATGTTTTACTTTGCCGTCACCACACGACGCCTAAACATGAACTTTCCATTTTTCAGGAACGAGTCCACCAAAACACAGAGCTTAGGGTCGTGTATGGGCAAACTGAGTTGATGGGGCCGATTTTGCAGCCTGAGCCATATGGACCCCTGGGCAACTGTGGGAAACCAATGGCGACAATAAAGTTGAAGGTGCGTTTGCTTTTTTCATGTTATAAGGACAAATCGCACCGATTAATTTAGCCCTAAAATAAACGTCTATCATGTAGGTACTTATTTATGGAATACTGAATCGATGATACTATACCTATACACAGAGTAATAATATACTACGTACAACTATATAGGTATATTACACTATAAATTTTTATCCCCAACGAGGAAGACAGAACGTAAGGCATGTCCCAAACAAAGGACACTGTCATGGAAATCAAAATAGTTGGGTTGCTACCGGTATCGCCTATTGACCTGAATATTGGCTATGATTTTCGCCCATTCTTTTGATTGGCTTTTACGATCTGTGCGGCTGGTACATTTCTCCCAGACCAGCATGAGAAGAAGGTAAAAAGTAATAAACTTGTAAATTTACAGCTCGTAGACCCGGAAACTGGGAAAGAAGTGACAGAACCGAATACTCCGGGCGAGCTATGGACTAAGGGACCAGGTTTTACAGTAAGAAGATCTATTTCCATTTGTTTTACGATGCAATAAAGATTCATGTTGAATGTACTATTTTTAAGAAGTGAATATTACTTACGTACCCTTACGTACTATGTAAAAAATAAAATATAAACTGCAATTTGCTTTGTCACAAGTTGTGGTACCTATCTTCTTCTATTTAGGTAATATAATCTTGGGAGTGAATCACATGTCACATTTAGCAGTCAGACGTGCTCTTTAGTTCTGCTTTCTTTGTGAATAGTTTATGTAATATTCACTGATTTTCTAAATATGTCACTCGTATCCAGGGCCACAAAACAATAAAAAGCAAAGATTGGTGCATCTCCTTACTTTAACTAAGTAGTTGTACAAATAAATGTCAGTGCCAAGCCAAATCAAAAATAGTGATAAATTGATTCAAAATTTTATTTTGCTGTTCTGAATCACCCTGTGTATTGCTTTTAACTACTGACCAGACCAGTATTATAAGTTGACCGCTCCAGGTGACTTCCACAGATTGGGTACTTAGAAATGACATATCCATTTTTTTTTTTAATTCAGGAATATTATAACAATCCAGAGGATACAGCCAAGGCGTTTTCAGAAGACGGCTGGTACAAGACAGGTGACATTTTGTACAGAGACGAAAACGGTTACTACTTCTTCGTTGAGAGGCTGAAGATGCTCATCAAGTACAGGAATTACCATGTAAGTCCTGGTTTCCTCCTAAGTCTGTAGGAAAAACTTTTGGCACAATTGCACACCCAAGGATAGTCCGGCAAGCGGATCGTCGTAAAACTAGAGCCACTAGTTTGGATTTTAAATAAAAAAATATATTTTTTCTTCGAGACTTCGTTTTACAATAAGTTTGGATTTAAATAAACATTGTTTCTGTAGGTAATACCAGTGGAACTCGAAGAAGCCATCCGAACCCATCCCGACGTGTTCGACGTCGGCGTGACCAGCGTCTTGCATCCCGTGGACGGCGAACATCCGGTCGCTTGCGTGGTGCGGAGGCCGGGCAGTGACGTCACCGCTGAACAGATAAAAGCCCTAGTTTTAGGTTAGTAGAACCTAGTATTTAAAGCTCGGTCGCCCAGATACTATATATGTATATGAGATGGCCCTAGGGTTGGGCCTAACAGAATTTAGAAAGAAAGAAAAATTGTTTATTTGGTACACAAATGAAAAATACAATCAGGTACAAATACAAATTTACGAACAGTACCAAATTGGTCTCCGTTCAGCATTTTGCCATGGGATTACCAAGACGCTGGTCTTCCGCGGATGCCATACTTAGACTAAAAATACAAAATTATAAAGTAGTAATGAAATAGTTATACAGCAGGTGACATAATAAGTACACTATAAATACACTATACACATTACACACACACTAAGTTAATATAAATACAAATACAGTAAATTTAAATATAAATAAAACATAACACATAAAAAAAATTAGCACAGAATAACTACTAGTACTGGCCTTAGGGCTATCCGCCACTGATTAATCTTCTAACAGAGTTTGTAGACAGGTTTGGTCTTGAAATATCCTTACTAATTTACTCATTTTTTCAGAAAAATTCTCAGAAAATAAACAGCTCCGTGGTGGCGTGTTGTTCGTGGACGAGCTACCCTTGACTTCCACAGGGAAACTGGCGAGAATGGAGCTAAGGAGGCTGGTGATGGATACCACGAGAAGTTGCAATCGTATATGATACTCCTAATATAATATTATGCTCCAAGAGCCAACCTCGACATTTCAGCTGCACGCGGCTATATAGAGGTACTATGTTGGTCGCGTGTCAGCTGTTTTTACTTTATACGCATTAAATCAAGTAAAATATTTAAAATGAGACATTATCGAGCGACAATCTTTAAAGGACCCGTCAAACCCAAATTTGCACCATGAACCTAATATTTTTGTTTTTGTTTTTCGTCTGGTGTCATATTAATCAGGATGCTTTAAGGCATCTGCCATATGTTATGTCAGGTGACATAGCTTGACGACTGCTATACACTGATGACAGCCGGGATCAACGACTTATACGTGCCTTCCGAAGCACGGAGGAGCTATGTAATAAATAAATAAACAGCTTCTACGTGACGTGGTTTGCTTCGCCAAATCATCATCAAGTAATGATTTCATCATCTCTTCATGTATGAACGTACAATTATCACATTTATCAAATAAAACGCTTTTTTAATAATATGCATTTTCACTGAAAGTATTTAATTTAATTTACTTTTAAAAGAAAGAACTACTACTACCTTTTTTCTTCTCTTTTCCTCTCCTGGGTCTGCTGGAAGAGATTTCTTATGAAATAAGCAGTACCTATGTACTCAATGTTCTTACTTTGTTTATTTCTGTGTTTGTAGTTTGTGTACATGAATTTTGTAAAATAAATAAAATAAAGAAGTAAAATAAAGTAACATTTATTAATAAAATTTATTTTACATTAAGTTTGTAAATATACCTAAATAAAATTAAATTATGTTGTAGATAAAATAATATAATTACCTATATGAAACACGCATCGTCAAAACGGTCACAAAATGTTTCTGCAATACTTATGCTTCGTCAATAACATGATTCATGAACAAAACTTGTAATATTTTTGCAAGACTTATTCAACGACAACGATAACTAACAATTTATTCAAGTTGGGGCGAAAAAACATTGTTTGTATGTATATATGTATGTGTATATATTCCGCGATAACTCTCGAACCGTTGAACTGATTTTGATGATATTAGGAATGAGTGTAGCAACTATTCACAGAATTTTTAAGTTCGTTGGGCATCAAAATCGGTTTAGCCGTTTTTGAGATATACGCATATCGCATAAATATACAACTCATAATGTCATTGTTCAGAATAATTTACTTTATAAAGGACAAGTATCATAGTTTTTGTATTAATAAGTAAAAGCAAAACTAAAAAAATATTTTAAGGTAGATTTGTCTTTGTAACGCATAGAAATGGATGACTTCGACCAATAATAAGATGGGTTTTATACTCGTAAGTTTGACGTATTTGTCAGTGTGTCTGTCTATTTTTCAAACAAAAATTAGTTTCTGGCACTTCGCCGGCCGCTACCGCGGCACGCTCGCTTCGCTCGCTCGGCTCGCGCGCTTTTGGGGTCACAGTTCTAACCTTTTTTTTTTGACGCTGAGAAAATCCCTTCGGATACCTTACCGGTTACGGGACACCGGTAAGGTTATGTGGTGTTACCACTAAAAACTCCGCGGTGTCACCTCTCAGCCGCTATCGGCCGGGACCGTGTGCTTCTTCATGCTCCACAGCCCCGGCGCGGCCGGCCGCTACTTAAGCGGCCCCGGCTCGCCAACGGCCTCACGGCACCCTCTGCTGAATCAGAGGGGCCGGAGCAACCGCCGCCTTGGCCTCTTGGCCCAAGTACAGGTGCGCTGACACGCACACGCGCCTGCATTCCACTCCGGGGGGCTGTCCGTTGGACGATAGAATCCCGTTTCCACCGTCCAACCAGCCCTCATAATTTGGGGCCTGCTAAAGCTGGCCCTGCCCCAGTCAACCTGACGGCGACAGGGGCCCACACAGCCGGCCGCAGGGGATAGGGAGAGCGGCAACGTAACACCGACACTCCTCCTCCCCTGCGGCCCCACCGATGCCGTGCCAAGCGCCACGGCAGCGCTTGGTCGCGGAGGATAGGGCGAGCGGCAACGACACACCGACACTCCTCTTCCCCCGCGACCCCTACCACGGCTGTGATGGTAGGGGGATCGTCATCACCCCCTTCCCTCACAGCCAGGCCATTCCAGCCAGGAATGGCCACGGGTCCGGGGAGGCCTAAGCCTCAACCCGGGCAATGGGTTCCTCTTAGCTTAACTAAGTTCCTCTTAGCGTACTAAGCCCCCCCATCGCGACAAGATGGGAACCACATCGGGGGGGGGGGGGGGGGGGTCACAGTTACAAAAAAGTAAATCCATTACAACCCTCGACCAAAAATGATTGGGATTTTATAAGTTTGACTTATCTGTCAGTGTGTCTATCTACTTTCATTTAATGAATGATTATTACCTATTCCATTTCATTTACACTTATCATTATTATATGAATTTATTTAGATAACTGTATGAAAGTGAATATATTAGTATAAAACAAATGTTTGATTATAGATATTATCATTTTCAATAATAAGGATAAAACATTTATGATTAAGAAATTTATAAAAAAAATATATTAGAAAAAACAAATGTATGAATATAATAGTTATTAATTCGAATGGTTAGGAGTTTAGATCATTAGTATAAACAAATATATGAAAACAAATATTATTAAAAACGAAGTGTATGATTAGTGATATTATGAATTCCAATAAGTATAGTTTAAAATCATTAGTATTTCAATTTTTTATGAAGAATGATCATTATGATTTAAAATGGTATGAGAAACATTTTCGGACTTCCGATGATATGAGTTAAAAAGTTATGTAAGACAATGCGCACCCGGGATACCGTCTTATTATAAAACGCAGACTTACTTTGTTACTAGCTTTAAAATATTAACCGACAAAATCAGGTTAACATTTTCAGATGAGACAGTGGCATATGTCTAGATGTCAATTTAATTTGGGCGGATAATGGTTTAAACCTAGTAACAAAGTTAGTCTGTGTTTTATATTAAGACGGACATAGTCTATGAGTAAAACCGTGGACAGACAGACATGGACATGGACAAACTATAAAGGTTCCTTGTTTTGTTTACTACGGAACCCTAACGGCCGACGTTTTGGCTTATATTTTCACATCAAAGCTCAATGATACTCGTATCGTATGTATAAACTACTTGTATCTCATTCACGGATTACCGTCCTTGGAAGCCGGTCGCTGGTTTGGTGATAACGAATATTGTTTACTATCGTACATGGCAGGCCTGGAGATTTTTGATGAAGCCAAACGGGAGGGCTACCACCTTGGGCATCTATTCATCTCGCTCATGTCGAGGAACCCGGATGAACTTAATCAAGTAAGAATGCCAATTTTAATTTGTTTTGTGCGCGATCAGGATTTGTTAGTTAGGTACAATATGTTTTTGCTGAGTCTGCTTGAATAATCCGAGGTTTTTATGTTTATTTGTCCGACGATAACTCAAGTAGATTTTGATCGGCGCTTCAAGTTCGAGGAAGTTCGAAAATGAGCCAAATTGGTCAAAGGGTTGCTGAGTTATGGGCTCCGTGAGCTCACAATTTGGGGCGAACAACCGGTATATGAATGATATCTTTATTTATCTGGGTATATTTATCTTTATTCAGTGATAACACTCACAAACCTCATGCTTTATCAGTATAAAAACAACTACATTATTGAAAACAAAAAAATTAACTAAAAGCAAAGATTTAGAATATACAAGTAGTTAGGTATATATCGGTCGTTTTGGAAATCCTTGGAGGAGGCCTATGTCCAGCAGTGGACTTCCTGTGGCTGATATAATGATGATGATACAAGAAGTGACTGAAAGTGATATTCACTCTGCTGTCACAAACAAGCACTCTTTTTTTAGGCGGGTGTATCCAAATAATAAATTATACGCGTGAAGTAAGACCTCTATCTTCAAGATGATAAGTACCTTTATAAGACATAGACAATGAATTTATCGTGTTTATTTTTACCTTCCTGTTTCCTGTCTCGATTTCAAAATCTGAATAAATGGGTCATTTATAACATACGTAAGTAAGTGTGTATAATGTAAATGTTTATTCTTTTAAATTAAGTACTTAACTAAATTATTTATTCTTGAAAAAAGAAGAGGTGTCAGAATCCGGCGGATATACCTACAAAAAGATAGTAAAGGTGTCGATGAAACCAGGAATGTCTGTCAGATCGTAAGCAAAAGGATGTCCCATAGAATTTGAACCCTATAGTAATTGTTTACCTTTGCGGGAAGAAGCCGTGATAGTACGTATGTATTAAGCATGTATTTCTCGATTAATAAGTAAATGATAAGATATTCACTATACAGAAATGACTTACTACACTACACAGATATGTACTATGCATGAAAGAAATTGCCTTTTTATCAACAGCAGATATTATGAAAATCACTTGATTTATTAATAACACCTGTTGCTAACTTGCTATGCATCAGTTTCGTGCTTAGATCGTTCTAGATCACGGATTTAAAATAAATATCTATTTTCTAATATTTATTTATAAAAATACTGTTTGTAATATCGTGTAAAATGTATCAGGTTAAGGGTCCACTTATCTGTTAAATTCTCTGCAGATAGACGCAGCAACGGGAGAGAAAGAGACGAACGCATCAGTATTATACCGAGCCGTGCGCTTGGCCAAGTGTCTCCGAAGGTTCGGCCTCAAGCCGGGAGACGTGCTGGCTTTGGCAGGCAGGAACCACTTGGATCTGCACATACCGCACTATGCTGCGCTCATGAATGGCCTGCCTCTGGTAGGGGTTGATCCCTTTTTTAAATATGGTATGTTTAATAAAACATACATGACGTATAAGTATATACTTAGTAAGTTAGTACTGGTTGACTAGTCCGCTGTTTACAATTTTTGTAATAAAGTTAAATAAATAATAAATAAATATAAACATTATATCCATATGGTGTGGTCGGAAATGCTCTCTAGTTTCAGTCTATGTTGACGAACATGTTTTAGGGGTGATGACACAACGGTTTTGCCTCCCTAAAGTAGCTACTGTCTAACATATTTGAAAATACGTTTTATTAACTTAATATTATTAAATAAGCAACTTATACATTTTAAATATAACATATTGCATTATAATAATAATTCAGTTGCAAGATTAAAATTTATACCCAAACAAAACGCCTAGCGCACTATGAAAATTTTGAAATTTTTTGCCTATAATTTGAGTCCTATCATACATCAATACATCTCAAATTGCATTTACCGCAGTCAACAAGCGCACGCTTCGCCTCCGCCTTGCTTCTGCCTTGCCTCCGCCTCGCGTCCGCCCGGCGCTCGCCCCGATTGGACTTCGGTAAATGCAATTTGACTTGTATTGATGTGTGATAGGACTCAAATTATTTGCAACAAATTCAAATCACGCTTGTCATGCGCTTGGCGTGGGCCTTTGCGTGCGCGTCTAAACGCGCCCTTATTAGTGTGAAAAAACCAAAATAAAATTTATTCTTTTGCCTACAGATGAAATTTACGGACTATTCAAACTTACGCAGCCCAAAATAGTGTTTTGCCAAAATGAAAACCGCAATGATTTCGAACGAGCAGCAAAAGCGTTGAATATGGACACTAAAATCATAACATTTGGTGAAGGCGAATGCACGATGGCAAAATTCATGGATTCGTATGACGAAAATGGATCTTTGGAAGGGTTCGAGTAAGTTTAAACATCCCTAATTTTATTTAGGAAAAAAAGATATGTTGAAAAACGCTGCTCTCGGCCAACCGTTACTCGTCGAGGTGTAATTAATTGAACAGAGCAGTGAAGAACAGTTTTGTGTTAATCAGTTATTCGGCCAGGGTTATTTCGGTCTATTGTTGTGAGCTCGTATAGTATGTACATATGAGATGTACCTCGAGGTTACGTGCTCTCTCCATTGTTATTCGCATTATTCCTACCTATTCTTCCTACCACCTGTATGCAGACGACGTCCACTTATTATATCTCAGGCAATAATCACTTACGTCAAATTATCTTTAATGACGTCAATATTGACTTCAGCATCAAGGTTAAGAACCTAGGTGTCTTAATCGATAAGAACTCGACATGGTCACAGAGGTTAGTAGATTTTTTTGGCGTCTGTGAGTTCTCTCAAAAGACTGCATAACCTTTTCCCTGTGAAGACTTAAACTGCGCTGGCACAATAATTACTTCTCCCCGTCCTTGACTTCGCTGACACCTGCTGCCTAGATCTCACGGAATGCCCTTCCGCTGGGGCGCTCAAGTTTATTTAATTGCCCATTAAATAAACTTGAGCATCCCCATAATCTCTGCATTAGATTCATATTTGGACTTTTTTTTGAGTTTTTTTGCACAAATCAAGTGGCTCTCTACTAGATAATTTCTTAAATTGCATATCCTTTCCCTTATTTATTTAGTCCTGTTCGTTTGACCTACTCTACTATACCTTATAGAACGTTTACCGTCTTTCGTGAAAATACTTTTTTCACGAAAAAAGTAATATCGCACAGCAGTCTCTTCCAGTCAACTTTTGGGTACCTTTGGGTACAATTAACCTTTGGGTTTGGTTAGAATACGAATAGTAAAGCCTTTAAACGTTCAATTCCATAATACTCATTTGTATCTCTATCTCTTTTTCCAGTTTAGGCAGTAAAACTTTAGAATGCTTTGCCACTAGATGTTCATAAAGTGCAAGCATTAAAAAGAATCAAAGATTTAGTGTCGTCTCACTACCTTTCCTCTAGTAACTATAATATCTCTTTTCTTTTTCTTTTTATTTACTTTCCTTAATGTTCGAACCAATTTTATCGTTTTTTGAAGTGAAAACTTCTTTAGCGGCATTGTGCACTTTTTTTGGAATGGGTAAAAAATGTTAAACTCGCGTCAGGACACGCTCGCGTAAGGACACGTGACCTGATCGAAAATTCGTAAGACGGATGGAGAGTAGACAGCTGGCGCGGCGTAGGAGAGGGAGTATCCCCCTCTCTTTCTACGTCGCGGCGAAAATGTATGCCTGCGCCTGCTGTTTCGTATATCAAAAATGCACAACGTTAATATTCAAGTTTTCACTGCTGCCGGCACTCCCAGAGTGCAACCCGTCGTTTTTTTTTTATTACTTTATTGTTCGTTTATATGTTATATTATGAACCTATTATTTAATTGTTTACTTATATTATTCTACACCGTAATACTTTAACTGCGCTAAGTCTATATATCTAGATATTTACCCAAAGACTGGCTGGAAGAAATCGTGTTAGTGATAAGTCTGCCTTTGTACCTACTACATTTTTAATGTTCTTTTGATTATTGTCATACATAATTAGTTGGTGAAATAAAGAATTTTATCTTATCTTTAGGTATCTTAACATAGTTTGACAGGATTGATCTGTGTAATCTTGAAATCCCAAACTGATAGACTGATTTAGATAACTTACGTATGATCTGTTCTACAACGTGCATTACGTGTTATAATGTGTCAATTTGCCTTGCTTTATATTATACCTCAGCATAGACCTAGAAATTTAAATCTTTTTTCTGAATAGACCAGATTATTGAAAATTTTATACATTGTTTCGAAAACTTTGGTGATTTGTTCCACGTATTCAAATTTAAATTAAATCGTTTATTCAGTAAATAGACTTTTACAGACACTCTAACACAAAAGAAAAGTATAACTTTAATTACATGTAGTGTACATTAAAATTAAATTTATTTTCAAAGCCACCGATACCAACGCTCGCAACGACCAGAGCTGAGAAGAAATGCCGAAAGAAACTAATTTTCACAGTATAGTTGCCTACTCACCAGAGAGGCTTATTACTATTCTGTCTTATAATTAATTTATACTTACAATCATAGGTTTAAAAGTAGAAAGAAGTTGAATGTCCCAGGCAGATCTGGCGGCGCTCAGTTGCGACGTAGATGAAGACAATCGGGCTAACCTGAGTAAAACGCGTAGCCAAAGACCAATCGCGATGGAGAAAGACTTTTGAAGCCCTTTGCACCTGCGGGCCAGACCTTCAAAGTCAGTCAGTCTGTATTTTTAAATCCTTATAAATAAGCGACGAGCTAGCAACATGTCACTATTCCTAATTACGATTTTCTGGATGTAAAATGACAAATGACACTGGAGGTCTAGGGGATGAATTAAATGCACCCAGAAAATTCAATTAATTTACAAAAAATTTAACTAGTTCAAAAAAAGGAGAAGGTTATCAATTCGTCGGAATCTTTTTTTATGTATATTCACCGATTATTCGAAGGCGCCCAGACTGATTTGGCCAATTTTGTTTTGTTCGAAACGGCGTACTAGTCAGTTGGTCTCATAGAAATTTTATCAAAATCAGATGAAAATTTTAGGGGTAAAGTCGGTTTTTAGTTTTGAAGAATAGCTGTAGCTCAATCAGTGTGATTTGTCAATATTTATGAAAAAAAAATTAATGATCGACCACTTACTTTATATCTTTTAGGCCAGCCAGTTTCGACCCAAAGAAAGTGTACGTTTGGTTGATCAGTACTGGAGGAACTACGGGAGCGGCCAAGATTGCTGGGATCAGACATCGCCTCTGGATTGAAAAATGCTTGCATTTCTTGCAAGAAGTCACCAAATTCAAAAAGTAAGATCACAAATAATGATGAACATCATTTTGCCTATTTGTTGTGCCGTGTGTATGGTTTCCGACCTACAATAAGACCACTCCATCTATTCCTTTAATGTTTTTAAGCACAATTATCTTGTTCAACAACTGCGTTCCCAAGGAATTGGGCGTCAAGCAGGAGTCCTGTTGTAAAACTTCGGGTTCCGATTTGTAACGAAAAGTCAAAGTCATTCGTCGTTTGATTCATGCAGTTCTCTAATAAGTATACCTGCAAAAAGTTCAACAGCTTGTGTTCCTAAAGATCCTTGGTGTAAAGTACACGTGACGCGAGTACGACAGCCGTTGTTGAAGCAGCCACAATATAGATGCAGCAGTAAGGGCATGCCTGGGTGGGCGCTGGCCGGCAATAGTTTGCATTAACTAATTAAAGGCGTAATGAGCTGCAAAGTAACACCTTAATCCATTGTCTATCTTCAATAGTTTTGTAATTTTTGGATAACCAATCAGAACTCTCATTTCAGTGAGAACACGCGGTGGTGTGACAGACTAAGCTTGAACATTTCCCCTGTGCACTGGGCGTCCGGCTTCATGAACGCCATCGTTACGGGTTTGCAAAGCCAGTGCAAGTTGCAAACGTCCGCGACGCTCACTACTGAACATCTTATCGATGTCATCAACGAGTATAAGGTAGGTAGAACCAAGCCTAGATAGTTCGGCTGTAATAGCAATTGAATTACGTCCGCAGCAGTAAGTGTCCTGCATTATATTAATGTTTGTGTGTAGGATTTACAAAAGTAAAAAGCGACTTACAAACTAAACAAAGCTTATAAATATCAATGAGATATTTCCAACCCGTCTGGTCAGCGTGGAGAGTGTAGGTCAAGTCCTTTGGCTGCTCCGGTTTAGAGAGGGTCGTGCTCGTGCAGTGGAGACAAAAAAGACCTGACCTAATGACGATTTTTAACGCAATCTATTAACCGATTTCAATTTGAAGTTATCGCAGAAATCAATCATATATTAACCGATTTCAATTTTTCACCAAAATCGTTTAAGGACTTTACTCCTGCTCACCACTGACCATGATATTCCAGCATTTCCTTCTCCACATTGCGTGGTCTTCAGCATTTGTTAGTGACTAGTTTTAGTCTTTAGAACCACAGTTTATTTAACATATTGTTCTGGCTATGTTACATATTGGACTTGTTCACAGCCCGCATTCGCATTCATGGGACCTTCGCACATGACGTCCATACTGAACCACGAGAAGAAATGTGATTTCTCTAGCCTCAAGACGATTACTTTGACGGGGGGGAAAGTTTACAAGGACATTTTAGTTAGATTAAAGGTAAGATACTATTAGGTAATATCTCTACCGCCCCGGCTTTGCATGGATATGTATCTATTATTCTTATCTCTTGAATCACTCTATCAATTGATAAAAACTTCATTGAAATCCGTTGCAGAGCTTAAAAGATCTAAGAGCGTTCTGTCTTCACCTTACGATGCCTAATCATGAACACTCCATTTTTCAGGAACGAGTCGACCAAAACACAGTGATTATGGTCATGTATGGGCAAACTGAGCTGATGGGGCCGGTGCTGCAGCCTGAGTCGTTTGGACCTCTGGGCAGCTGCGGGAAACCTATGCCGGACATAAAGTTGAAGGTGTGTTTGTTTATGTAATGCATATGACACTACCACTTCTTTATCCCGAACGAGGTTGACAGAACCTACGGCATGTCCCAAATACCACTGTCGTGGATTTCAACATTGCTAGCAGTATCGCCTATTGACATGATTAAGATTGTGGCCCATTCTCAGGATTGGTTTTTATGATCTGCGCGGTAAAGTAGCGGCTAGTACATTCTGTGTATTTTCTTTTCGTCTGGGAAAAATAGTTAAAAGTAATAAACTTGTTAATTTACAGCTCGTAGACCCGGAAACTGGGAAAGAAGTGACAGAACCGAATACTCCGGCTGAACTGTGGACTAAGGGGCCAGGCTTTACAGTAAGTAGTTCTATGTCCATTTGTTTTATGTTGCCATCAGGGTTATGTTGAATCAACTATTTTTAAGAAATGAATATTATGTACGATGTAAGATACAAAAACAAAACTATTTGCCTTAAACTGCAGTTAACTTATTTTATTTAATTATTTCCTAATTTATGTACATGGAAAATGTATACAGACAATTCATAAAATAAAAGTTGTACAGAGGTACTACTTAGGTACCTATCTCAAAAGAGATCCTCCAGTAGGCCTGTGAGAGAAGACGTTTTTGTAAGAGAGGCATACAGGCATGTTCATACATAGGATAGAGAAAAAATAAAATTAAAATTACATAAAACTACACAAACTACTTAATATTGACAATGTAGGTTCTAATAAGTAATGATCTTCTACTCGTCTTTTAAATACAGAAATCGTTTAAGATTCACGTATAGCAGGTGATAATGACATTCTATATGGTAATGATATGACTTCGTCATAAGTTGTACATAAGTAACTTAAAAATCTTGCGAGTGAATTTTATGCCACACTTTATAGTCAGCCTTGCTCTATATACAATGTCCTTTTTAATTAAGTACAAATATTTTAAGGGGTGGTTCAGTCCATCATTTTGAACAAATTTTCCCAATGAATGTATATCGAAATACGAAAAAAAAATTTTAGGTTCTCATACGAATCGAAGTAGTCACGTGATATCATTACTAAGGAACATAAAAAATATTTTTTCGTATTATATATACATTTATTGGGAATAGTTGTTAGGAATGATGGACTGAATCACCTCTTAAAATATTTGTACTTAATTAAAAAGGACATTGAATATATTAAAAAAAAAAAAGATGGATGCATCTTATAATTTGTAGGCTGTATCTCAAGAACCGCGATAGCTAGACAGTTGAAATTTTCACAAATTATATATTTCTGATGCCGCTATAATAACAAATACTAAAAACAAAGTAAAATAAATATTTAAGGGGAGCTACCATACAACAAACGCGACTGTTTTGCCCTTTTTGCTCGATATCTAAAATGGCAACAGGCAGGCACTTGAAATATTCACAAAATACCCAAATGCATCTTTTATTTGAATAATAAATAAATAATTTTTTTTTTAAGGGAAACTCCATACAAAAAACTTGATTTTTATAGATAGATATAGATAGGGTACGGAATCCTTCGGGCGCGAGTCCGACTCGCACTTGGCCGGTTATTTTATTTAATCACTGGCCAGACCACGATTATTTCATCGCTTTAGGTGACTTCCATAGATTATGTACTTAGAGACGACGTCGTCGTAACGTTTTTGGTAATAATTTCAGGGATATTATAACAATCCAGAGGATACAGCCAAGGTACTCACAGAAGACGGTTGGTACAAGACAGGCGACATCTTCTACAGAGATGAAAATGATTACTACTTCTTCGTCGAGAGACTAAAGATGCTCATCAAGTACAGGAATTATCATGTAAGTCATTGTGTCCTTCTAGGTCTGTAGGAAAAAAAAAACGCACAATTACAGTTGAAATTAGGCAAGCAGCTCATCATAAAACTACAGTTACTGCTTTGACTTTTTATATAATAACAATTATATCTTGATACCTGCATATATTTCGTATTCATTACTGTTTCGGACTTTGCAAGACTATATATCTATAAGATGAAACCCGCAACAAAATCGTTTCATTAGTTTTAAAGTTTATTCGATACATACAAGATGTAAGCGCTAGGAGAATTCGTTTTACAATAAGTTTTGATTTAATTAAACATTATTTCTGTAGGTAATACCAGTGGAACTCGAAGAAGCCATCCGAACCCATCCCGACGTGTTCGACGTCGGCGTGACCAGCGTCTTGCATCCAGTGGACGGCGAACATCCGGTCGCTTGCGTGGTGCGGAGGCCGGGCAGTGACGTCACCGCTGAACAGATTAAATCCCTAGTTTTAGGTTTGTAGGACGTCAGATACACTAGGGGAAAAGGACGGACGGGAAATTTAGTTTTGGGATTGGGACTGAAAAATCGATCTAGGTAGACAGAATTTCATTTTTTTGAGAATCTCGTTTTCTCCGTATTTTTCATCAAGCGAAACTGGATCGCCCAAGTGCTATATATTTATATGAGCCTCGATTGACTACCCTACAGGGCCGGCGGCTTAAAAGCCCACAGATTAAAATAATCTTTTAGCAGAGAAGGTATGTCGAAAGATTTGATCCTGAAATACTTATTCCTCACTTTTTACTCGTTTTTTCAGAAAAATTCTCAGAAAACAAACAGCTCCGCGGTGGCGTGGTGTTCGTGGACAAGCTACCCTTGACGTCCACAGGGAAACTGGCGAGAATGGAGCTAAGGAGGCTGGTGGTGGATGCTCATCGCGAATAGTACCTACACTACCTACTAAAGAATATTTTCAGTATTTTAATGATGTTAAATGCTTATAATAAGTAAATATTTAAAAATATTTTGATAAACAAGCTTTTATTCAAAACAATGAACTAAAAAGTTTTAAGTGATCCTCAAAACGAATTACTCAAAACCGAAGTGGAGCAAAAAGACCAGATGATGATGATGATGAGACCAAACTGGGTTTTTCGGACCGGGTTATGTTGTTTCATCGCGGAGATGCCTAGGCTACCCTCCGGCTTTACCATGAGACGAAGTCATTGGTACCAAATGGTACCATAATACCTTTTGCATTGGCACTCAACTTACATGAGTGTGTGAAGTTTCAGCTCAATCGAATAACAGAAAATGGAGTGGATCTTATTTAACTTGCAAGATTTTTATTTTTATAAGTTTATGAAATGTCACTCTTTTGAAATAGGTATTATTTAATACAACGCTTTTTCATATCATGCATTTTCACTAAAAGTACCTAGTTACTTTAACAATAAATATTTATTTATTATATTTGGTTTGAATATTTAAATAAAATAAAATTATGTAATTGATAAAATACATTTAAATATTCCAATACGCTTAGTCAAAATGGTCACAAAAATGTATCCACAACATGCTTCGTCAATTTTTTTTTTCATGATTCGATTTTTTTTCCATATCCTCGATCTGCGCGGTAAGAGAAGCAAGCTCTAAAAAGAATTTAAATAAAAAACATCTTATGATGAGATGTATAACTATTACTTGGTAGATAACAACGTACCTACCTACTAAATTTTAACAATAAATCAATATTCCGTAGTTACGGTTCCGTAGTTACGAATGCTAAGACTTAAGAGTCCCCTTACCTTAGACCAAAATACACATAATGCATAAAAACATACTCTACGTTTTATTTCGAAACGACATGACCGATTTCGGCAAATTTTGTAATTTCAAAGATATTGCTTTTTATTTATCACGTTATAATTGGTTTCCGACTGTAAAAATATGAACTTAAAATATGATATAGTGTACTTACTTACTGGGTGGTGGTGAGTCTTGGCCTGACTGACTGCCTGACAAGAGCATGCCAGCGCTCTCGGTCCTGTGCTATCTCTTTGCCAGTTGTCGCCAACTTGAAGCTCGCGCAGGTCCGCCATCACACGTCGCTCCAGCGATACCTGGGACGGCCCTCCGGCCTCCGACCGGTTGGCCGGCCCAGGCAAGCTCTCTTCAACCCCCGATCCTCGTCCATTCCTTCGACGTGTCCGAGCCAGCGAAGACTATGCGCTTTAACTTCGCCCATGATGTTAGGCTCGCTCACTAGGTCTTCTATTTCGGCATTGGTTCGTATCCTCCATACACCATCCTCTCCTCTTGCGGGCCCCAGGATCTTGTGAAATACCTTTCTTTCCGCCACAAGAAGCCTTCTTTCCTCTTTTAAAGTTAGCGTCCACGCCTCACACCCATACATTAATATAGAACGGATGATCGTCTTATACTCGTAGAACCGTATTTTTGTGCTTCTGCTGAGAAGTTTGGACGTCAACACTTTATGTAGGACTATACTGCATCGTAGGGCATTGTGGATGCGGATGTGTGTTATATCATTTTTGGCCATCAGTATGGGGAACTTTTACATCCTTAAATTTATTGTATTGTATTGTATTGTAAATTCTTTATTGTACATAAATAGACACAATTTAAACATAGATGAACACAACAGTACAAAGGCGGACTTATCCCTGTCAGGGATCTCTTCCAGACAACCCTACAAGCAGAGGAGATACTGGTCAGAGGTGGGGTGGAACGCAGTGCAATACTTACAAACTAAGACACTAAATTAATATACACATACACAATATATATAGATTTCGAAAAAGTATGGGAGGAGTAATTGGGAATGTCTTAAAGAAGGCTATTGCTAGAACGAAGGCGGGGATCAATATCTCGAAATTTAAATTTCTCTAGGAGGTAATTGGGAAAGGTAGGGTTAGTGAGACCATTAAAAAGAAAAGAAAGCACATGGATATTGCGGCGGGTTTTTATAGGCAGCCATTTAAGTTGAGAACGGTACTCAGTAATGTGCTCACACTTTCGTAGCCCAAACACATACTGATGCACACATTCTGAAGGCGTTCCAGTTTATCAGCCAATTCCTCAGTGAGATCTAGAAAGGCCACGTCCGCATAGTCCAAAATAGGGATCAATAAAGAGCGAGCCAGAAGAGCTTTAGTGTCCATAGGCAAAACATTTTTCAAGCGTCTTAAAGAATGAAGAGAGGCAACGGTTTTTCGACTGAGCTCATTTACTTGCGGTGACCATGATAGGGTATCGTCCATGAAAATCTCCAAGTTCTTAACAACAGAAGAAAAAGGAATGACGTCGTTGCCCAAGACTACATGGGGAAAGGATGAGGACTTAAATTTTGAGATAAAATGGGGACTGCCAATAACTATTGCTTGTGATTTAGCAGCGTCGACATAACCGTCCCGCATGACGAGAACCTCGTGAAGGCTGAGAAGGACAAGCTTAGCAAGTACTTTGACTTGGCCCATAAGGTGACTGCCATGTGGGATGTGGATTCATTCGTCCGATCGTGACGATCATTGTCCCGAAAGTCGAATCGGCGAACTGTCTAATAGCGAAGAGTCTTGACCAAATCTTAAGAAGGCTGTATCTAGCAGAATCTGACTTGATTCAGAAGGCAGTACTTCTGGACACGACGCGCATTGTCAGGAGGTTTCTTTCTCTGGGGCCCTAACCACCGGTAGCTTGGGCCTTGCCCCCGCTGCCAGTGGGCAGTGAGACCATTCCGCAATATTCGCGAGGTTGGAGTTGATGGTGCTGATTGCGTGATCGAAGCTATCGAAAGGGGCGGCCGTATATATTTGTAAATCGTCAGCATACAAGTGGTAAGAGTAGGAGAGGCAGGATGTATGCCATTAATGAAGATGGAGAAAAGGATAGGTAAAAGAATTCCTCTCTGAGATACACCAGCCGAGAGATCACACCAGTGAGATCGACTGTCATCTACCTTAACTGTTTACGTCCTAACAAATAAGATTGGAACCATGAGACGGTAGCAGGAGAAAAATTAAATTATTGCATTGTGGCAAGTAATAAATCATAGTCGACCGTGTCAAATGTACTGGTAAAGTCCAATAATACCAGAATAGTGAGAACTTTATTGTCAATATTAAACCGAACATCGTCCGTTATTTTTAAAAGTGCCGACGCCATACTGTGCACTACGTGAAATCCCGACTGGTGCGGACTCAAACGATTATGTTTAGAGAGGTATTTGGAAAGACATTGCGGAACATGGTATTCTAACACTTTGGAAAGAAGCGGAAGGATAGATATGGGACAAAAGTGGGAAGGAGAAGAAGGATTGGATAGTTTAGGTAGGGGAATAATATACCCAAACTTCCACGCGCTAGGAAAAACACCAGTGTCCAAGGAGCAATTAATAATGTCAGTAACAACAAAGGCGATTGTTTGAATGAATTGAAATTTGAATTTTTGAAATGATTGGTTTAATCATTTCTAGGGATATAATATTGTCATTGCCAACTGATGCCCTGGTTTTAATGGAACTAATGGTTTAACAACCTCCGCATTTGTTATTTTGTCTATGTTAAACACAGAACAATCAGGAGGAGCCTTTCCCAATAATTGAGTCAGAGAAGCCAATTTGGTGTTGGGAGATAGATTGACTGGAGAAGTGCAGAAGTGCCGGTTGTGATCAACAATTTAATCTCACATTCTGTTTACCGATACCTAAACCCTTGAGGAATTTCCACAGTTTATTACGAGGGCAATTGTCTACACTATCGTGTATGTAAATATTTTCTTTCCAGTTCATAATTTTAGTATCGGAAATCAATTATTACCCTATACAGACAATTGCAATTTCTTTAAAATTACAATGTTTTACCGAAATCTGACACGTGTTCCTGCCAGGACGCAGTATTCCACATTTTACCTTATCGGCTGGATAACATGGGTATACACCCATGCCAAATTACAGCTTTCCATATAACCAGGCTATGAGTTAAACCGAGGATAGACAAACAGACATGGCAAAACTAGAAGGGTTCCTTGTTTTGTTTAATACGGAACCCTAACAAACGGCTTACGTCTCGACTTTTATTTACCCTTTACACATCAAAGTTCAATGATACTACTCGTGATACAAACCAGTATCTCATTCACGAATCACCATCCTGTGAAACCGGTCGCTCGCTTGGTGATAACTGTTATCGAATATTGTTTAATATTATAAACATGGTAGACCTGGAGATTGTTGATGAAGCGAAACGCGAGGGCTACCATCTGGGACATCTAGTTATCTCGTTCATGTCGAGGTACTCGGATGAACTCAATCAAGTAAGTTCGCCAATTGTGCGCAAAAGTGTTATACATGTCACAGCCATCGTAATATTCAATTGTACTTGATGTGACTGCAAAAAGTGTCCAGTTAAACATACTAAATATAAATCCATATCATTATCATCACCATCAGGTTTGTTAAACTGCCTCCGTGGTGTAGTGGTTAGAGCGTTTGGCTCATACCCGGAGGTCGCTGGTTCGATTCCCGGCGGGGGCAACGACTTTGTTTTGTTGTTCTAGTTTGGTTAGGACATTGTAGGCTGATCACCTGACTGTCTGATAAGTAAGATGATCCGTGCTTCGGAGAGCACGTTAAGCCGCCGGTCCCGGTCACTGTCCTTGACATTGGTCATTACCTAAAACCATGTCAGAGGCCTTTAAGGCGGTTTAAAAACTCTGACACTAGTGTTAGTCACTAACACACACGATAAGAAGAAGACCATCAGGTTTTGTCTCCACTGCACGAGCATGACTCTCTCTTTACTAGCATAGCTATACTTGGCTAGAGCAGCCAGAAATCCCTATCTTTGCATATAATTCTAATTGCAATAATTGTAGGCATATCATAAACATAGCACGCATAGGTACAGCGATAATGTACATTGTACACTCATAGTCTAGCGCGGGTCCATCATAGGGCAAGATGGGCATACCCACAACTAAAACACTTGTGACGTCACACTTTCACGGTTTATTAGGCCCGCTATACACCGATACACGGGTAGAGTAATTTTGGATGAGTAGCGTTACATGAGTTGCGGAGGTAGGAATAGATAGTAGCAATGAACCAGCAATATTTAATAACTCACTCGTTCAAAATTACTCTACCCCTGTACAGCAGGCCTAATAGACCTTGTAAGTGTGACGTCACAGGAATATTATGGTTGTGGATAAAAAATATATAAAGGAAAAAATACTAAATTTTTTCTTTATATATTTTTTTATTGACACCATTTTTCATAATGTTTAAAAACGCATAGTTTATTCCACCTTGTTTGTAAAGTTTGAAGTTTTGGATGTTGTTTGTAAAACTGTGGTTCCAGTGCTGCCAATTGGAGATTAGCAGTTTAAACTGAGTGGGTAACACTTTCAGTGATAAAATGTTTTTTTCATTTTAGATAAAATTTATTTTTATTTATGTTTTTGCTATGTTGTATGTTTGTAGGTGTAGATTATCACTGAGTAAAGACGTTTTTATTTTATTTTATAATATCTAAGTAAGATACGATTGATAAGGCTCTAATTTATCTATATTTATCTATATACTTATAATAAAACAGTAAAAATATTTTGTACATTTAGTATTTTTGACTGAAATGGATTGAGGGAAACTTAAAAAGAATATAAAAAAGAAAAATATTGTTTTTAAAATTTTTTGTCTGTCTGTCTGAAATCAGAAATCTTTATTTGCCGGAATACATTATTAAATAGGTGTTCAGTACAATTATAGTCACTGTATTCAGCCTGCAAGCAGACGTGTATGTGACTGTATGTATGAATACGTTAATCTCTGAAAGTACTGAACAGATTTACTTGAAACTTTCACCAATTGCGTTGTTTTAACTCAGAATAACATTTAAAGTTTGTTTCATTAAAATCGATTCATAAATAAAGAAGTTATATCATTTTAAAGAATCGCGTTAAACATTTTTGTTCTAAAAACTGCGTAAAATTAAGTATTTATTTTATTTAAATCCGTTAATAAATAAAAAAGTTATAATAATTCAAAGAATCACATCAAACATTTTTGTTCGACGGATTGTTATAACTGTTCGGTTGCATTGGCTAAAAGCTAAAACTTTTGTTAATTTTATATATGCAATGGTAATATAAACTGATTTCAATTTGATTTCGATTGGTTTTGGGGTATACTTAAATAGTTTTTCAGGTCACCATTAGATGGCGCTGTTCAAAAATTTTAAATTTAATTGAGTCTCTGGGCTTCGAACTTCTGCAGACAGAGCCTAAGGGCGCAAGACCTACCGCCGCTCAACGGCCATTCTTAGTGTGATTGTGGGCAAGAAGGTAGAAAAAGCTATCTAAATAGGAAGTGATAGGTAAGGTGAGGTAAGGTTAGGTCAGGCGCAGGACCCCCCCGATGTGGTTCCCATCTTGTCGCGATGGGGGGGCTCAGTATCTGCGGTTGCCTCGGCCGCAGGGAAGCTAAGAGGAACCCATTGCCCGGGTTGAGGCTTAGGCCTCCCCGGGCCCGGCGGAGGCCATTCCTGGCAGGAATGGCCTGGCTGTGAGGGAAGGGGGTGACAACGACCCCCCTTCCATCGCAGCCGTAGTAGGGGTCGCGGGGGAAGAAGTGTGTTGTTGCCGCTCGCCCTATCCTCCGCGACCAAGCGCGGCCGTGGCGCTTGGCACGGCATCGGTGGGGCCGCATGGGAAGAGGAGTGTCGGTGTTACGTTGCCGCTCTCCCTATCCCCTGCGGCCGGCTTTGTGGGCCCCGGTCGCCGACAGGTTGACTGGGGCAGGGCCTGCTTTCGCAGGCCCCAAATTATGAGGGCTGGTATATATACCATATATGGGACGGTGGAAACGGGATTCCATCGTCCAACGGACAGCCCTCCGGAGTGGAAGGCAGGCGCGTGTACGTGTCAGCGCGCCTGTCCTTGGGCCAAGAGGCCAAGGCGGCGGTTGCTCCGGCCCCTCTGATTCAACAGAGGGTGCCGTGAGGCCGTTGGCGAGCCGGGGCCGCTTAAGTAGCGGCCGGCCGCGCCGGGGCTGTGGAGCATGAAGAAGCACACGGTCCCGGCCGATAGCGGCTGAGAGGTGACACCGCGGAGTTTTTAGTGGTAACACCACATAACCTTACCGGTGTCCCGTAACCGGTAAGGTATACGAAGGGATTTTCTCCGCGTCAAAAAAAAAAAAGGTCAGGCGCCGGGGGCCGGCCCATGGCCTGCAACTGTTGCCGTCACAACGTAGGCCAGTCGGGCGATCGAAACGGGATTCCGTCGCTTGACAAATACTGTCCTCTGGGTTGAAATGCGCGTTTGTGTCAACACGCGCCTTTACCTTTTCGGAAAGAATTGAAGGCCGATGGACCACCTCGCAGGCCACTCTCGCTAATTGAGAAGGTATCGCGAGTGAGCACGCGAATGTGATGGCGCGAAGGAAGCGCTACGGACGCGGCTCGGGATTCAGTCGATCCTAAGAAAACCTATGTTTTAGGCTTGGAATAAACAAAGGTTTTAGGTTCCGATGGGGCTCCGCTTTACTTGAGAAACGCCATCATCCATCGGGACCTAAAGTCGGAACGCTGATTTTTCGACTTTCATCTCCTGCTAGGACTGTAGTGTACGACAAGGCTTAACGTTGCACCGCCACATCAGGAAAGTGGGAGAAGCCCCCCTTCTCTGTGATATGTGATCTGCGCGCGATCGGGACAGCGTTAAGTACCTACTTTTTCAGGACGACCCGCCCTTTAGTAGTATAGGCGGCGGCTGCACTACGCTGAAGAGAGCTACAATAGTGCTGTGGGAACTCCCGCCGAAACTTGGAAGGTATGATAGGATAGGAATAAAGTACTATAATATAGCAAATTCACACACACAGTTTTAAGAGACCCACGATGTAGCGCGGAAAATTGGGTAACAGTGTTTACATTGTTAAATTTCCAAACAACTTATAGTCCACACAAACAGGTAATGTCTGATTTTTTTTAGGATTTCTTAGTAAAAAAGGAACCCTGATAGTTTCGCCATATCCATCTGTCTCTCTGTCTGCGATTATACTTAGAGACAATTGGCATGGGTTGGGTACGTAAAAATTCTTGAAAGAAAAAGTTTTTTTTAAGTATAAAGTGGAATTGTATTTTTATTGTGTATGCAGACCATGGCCATAAGACCTAATGGACAAGATAAGCGTGATAGTGGATTTTAAGATCGAAAAAATTGCTAGCCGCATCACCTATTAAAATAATTAAATCTCGCCCATTCTCTCGATCGGCTTTTACAATCTGCGTGTTAAGTTTTTTCCTTTATCCCAGAATAACTACTCCAATTAAATATTGAAATTATTTAATTGTTTAATTCTTTAGTTTAAACTTTAAAGATGGCATTCGCATATAGTGCAGGTTTAATTACGGAACCCTACACGTCGCTCGACTTGCACTTTACCGGTTTTATTGAAAACTAGCTTAAGCCCGCGACTTCGTTCGCGGAATTAATATCTATGGAAAATGCTCATCAGGCTGAACAACTTTTACTAATGCGTCATTTTTATATATATTATAGTTTACTTGGACCATTATAGTTCTGCATCAGGTGTTCCATTTTGCAAAATCATTTATACTTTAAATGTTGCCCAGGCTTAACAGCTATATAAAAAAAAGTTTAATTTGAATCCGCCCAGTATTTCCGGAGATTAGCGTGTACAAACAGACATTTTTTTCAAATTTTTACTCCATTACTATGTCTCCATCGCCCCTATATTTTTTTTTTTGGAAATAAATTTAACGTACAGTTACACTTTTATTACAGTTTTATTATACCTGTAAGTTTAGATACAAAAATGACGATGCTCATAAACTAAAGTCCATGCTGACGAAGTCGCGAGCAACAGCTAGTCATAGATAAATCTCTAGGTATATGGCTCTAATACGCTTTAATAAAATATAATATCTAATACCCCGAAATAAATTGCCTTCTTATCAGCAGCAGGCAACGCGATAACACTTTTTGACATTTACACTATCACGTCTTAATCCTTATTGGAGAGACAGTGCATTTGGCCTTTCGAGTCTTGCGGATCTAAGCAGACAGAGCCCAGGGCTGCAAAATTCAAAGATCACTTTAAGCGTGATGGTGGGCGAGAAGATGGATATGGAATCAAAACAGTGATGGCCAACAATACGTTCGTTCATACATAAATATCGTAAAAAAATGTATCAGGTTATAAGCCCTGTTACCTGTTATATTCTCCACAGATAGACGCAGCAACGGGAGAGAAAGAGACGAACGCATCAGTATTATACCGAGCCGTCCGCTTGGCCAAATGTCTCCGAAGGTTCGGCCTCAAGCCGGGAGACGTGCTGGCTTTGGCAGGCAGGAACCACTTGGATCTGCACATACCGCACTATGCTGCGCTCATGAATGGCCTGCCTCTGGTGGGGGTTGATCCTACTTTTAAATATGGTACCTATGTTTAATAAAACTAAGGGGTTGAATAATCTTCACCCTTAGAATCCCCTTACCCTAGACTTTTCCATACAAACGTAGTCTACGTTTTGTTTTGAAACCTCATGTCAGATTTCGGTAAAAATTGTAATTTTAAAGAAATTGCAATTATATTTGGTTATAATTATAGTAGGTTATAATTGGTTTCCTGCACTAAAATTATGAAATAGAAAAAAATATAAGGATGTACAGTTCATATTTTGTCTATGAAAACCAGTTATATAGCACTCCACCGCCGCGCAGCTCTTAAATATAAGAAGAAGAAGGAAGAGATATGTGCAATACCTTTGAAATGTCAAAATTTTGCTGAAATCAAACAAGTCGTTTCTAAATAAAACGTAGACCAAGTTTGTATGGAAAAGTGTAGTTAGGGTAAGGGGACTCTTAAAGACTAAAATTTTTAGGGTTCCGTACCCGATGGGTACGATATACGATGGTTCTACGGGGCCTTATTACTAAGTCGGTGTGTCTGTCTGTCTGTCCGTCTGTCACAAAGCTCTATCTCGTGAACCGTAATAGCGAGGCACTTGAAATTTTCACCGATAATGTATTATAGTTCTGTGGCAGCTAAAACAACAAATATCTAATAAAAGTTAAATTTTTGAAACAATGTACGGAGCCCTTCCTGGAGTAAGTACCAATACTCGTACTGCAAAACACATTTGAAAAAACGGTTTTGGCAATATATTACGAATAGAAACATATACATTATTATTACATAAATGTCAGTTGCAATATTATAATTTTATACCCGAACAAATTTACTGTAAGTAGGTAACGTTATAAATACTAAAAATGACTCAAAAATAAACTTAATATTTTGGCTTCAGACGAAATTCACGGACTATTAAAACTCACGCTGCCCAAAATAGTGTTTTGCCAAAATGAAAACCGCGATGATTTTGAACGAGCAGCAAAAGTGTTGAATATAGACACTAAAATTATAACATTTGGTGAAGGCCAATGCACGATGGCAAAATTCATGGATTCGTATGACGAAGATGGATCTTTGGAAGGGTTTGAGTAAGTTTTGAACATAATGTATTCAACAAGTGAACAGGGTTATGCAGAAAAGCTCTTGGAGCCCTCTTCCCCATCTTACTTAGGACCTATAATACTCGATCATGTTCGCGGACCCCTATCGTCTGTATCTCGTCTCGTGTCTCTATCGTCTATAATCGTCGATAGTGTAGAGGAGGTTCGTCTAAATAGGCGACGGGCTAGCAACCAGTTGTACCTATACGGTATATATGTCGCAGTTGGATTGTATAATCCGCTATTATTCAAAAACTCTAGCTGTTTGGCATTACAGCTCGGTTTTGTAATACAGCTGAAAATCGTTCAGCTAGATCGTCCAATGTGTTACGTTCAACAAACTAGCCAACGTAAGATTGTAGAACGATTAGTTCGGAATTCTGCCACTTGTGGCTTGTGAAGTGTCAGTGTCATAACAACAAATATGGCCTCCCATAAAGTAAATTCCTTGCCGCGTTCCGGGACTAGGCTGTTTTCATCGAGAGACATCGGGGGCATCGTTTGTGATTTCGGACTGCAAAAGATTGAAAAGAATAAAGCAGACCTTTAGCTTGGTTCCCATATTGTTATTTCGATGCATGCCTTCCGGCATGATAGTCACGTGGATCAATTGGCCGTAAGAAATCGCTACGCCATTGTGTTGTCGAGTTTACAAAATTTTAATATCCAGTTGCATCGAGCTGATTATCATTCTTCATTGGTGTTTTATGATGTTGAAGACTAAATTATTTAGTAAGGAGTTAAATTGAGGTTTTATTTCCATCCTACGAATAATATAAAAATAATAAAAAACAACTATTGTCTCCTCATATATTATTTTGTTGGGTAACACAGTTTTATTCAATAATGGTAACCGTCTATGTCATCCCAACGCTAGCTGTTTTGTTAAACGTAATTACGTAACTCATTGACAATCGAGCTGAACTATTTTCAGCTGTTTTACAAAACCGAGCTGTAATGTAAAATAGCTAGACTTTTGAATAACAACGGATTATACTTTTTAACTGCGACATATATCCTATTACTGTAAACTGTAAGATTTCATTGGTTTTGGAGCCGAAGGCCACTTCATAACGGTCATTAGCTTAATTTAATTTAATTAGCTGGCCATAATAAAATTCAGAAAAAAAAATGTTGACTAAAACTCGAAAGTAAAATCATGAGATCAGTATAAGTAGAGGTCACGCCAGTCAGCGGAAATTTTGGACGGGCGGAATTAGGTACAATGATCTCGATCGAAAATCATTTTCGCGACTTTTAATCATACCTAAGTCTTTAGTCCAACACTTTTATCTTCTAGGCCAGCAAGCTTTGATTTAGAAAAAGTGTACGTTTGGTTGATCAGTACCGGAGGAACTATGGGAGCGGCCAAAATTGCCGCGTTCAAACATCGCCCCTGGGTTAAAAAATCCTTGGACTACTTGCAAATGGTCGCGAAATTCAAAAAGTAAGTTCACGAATCCCTATTTTAAACATCATATTAGTCGTCTTTGGTTAGACGAAGACCACTCCATTTCTGTTTCTGGGAATGTCACTAAGTACAAACATCTCCTTCAACAAAACAACTGTATTCCCAAGTAGATGGCCGGCTGTAAAACTTCGAGTTTCGATTTGTAACGAAATGTCTGCCATTCATCGTTTGACTCACGTAGCTTATCTTTTGCCTGAAGATGCCTTGTTTTTAGTAATATTATAGTACTCTATGTGCCTCGTGTAGAGGTGAAACACGTGTTGCTAGTACGACAGCCGATGTTGCTGCAGTCCCAACAGATGCAACAACATCCGCAAGAGCATGAGTCAGCTATTGATGGAACCGACATCAGTGGATGAGCACCGGCCGGTAATCGTTTGCATGAACTGGTGGCTTAATAAACTGCAAAGTAGCACCTGAATCCATTAACTGTCTACAAAAGTTTTATAACTTTTCTAGCAGCAATTTGAAGACTAATGAGAGCTCTCATTTCAGTGGAGAGACAACGCGGTGGTGTGACAGTCTAAACTTGAACATTTCCCCTGTTCACTGGGTGTCTGGCTTCTTCAATGCCATCGGCATAAGTTTGCTAAGCCAGTGCAAGTTGCAGACGTCTGCGCCGCTCACCACTGAACTTCTTATCGATATCATCAACGAGTATAAGGTAGGCAGAATCTAGCCTAGATAATTAGGCTGTATTTTTTTTTAAGTTTGTTATCTCAGAACTGTGGATGTCGTAGAAGGCGAATTACATCTGACAAATTATACTCAGCAATATACATTGTCCTTTTTTATTAAGTACAAATATTTTAAGGGGTGATTCAGTCCATCATATGGAACAACTTTTCCCAATAAATGTATATCGAAATACGAAAAGAAAATTTTCATTTTCCATAGTAATGATATCACGTGACTACTTCGATTTGTATGAAAACCGAAAAAATATTTTTCGTATTTCGATATTCATTTATTGGGAAAAGTTGTTCAAAATGATGGACTGAATCACCCCTTAAAATATTTGTACTTAATAAAAAAGGATATTGTATAAACAAATACAAACTAAACATCAACGAGATCTGGCTAGTGTAGAAAGTGTAGGCCAAGTATGGCTCTAGTAGTACAGAGAGGGTACCTACTGTGCTCCTACAGTGGGTACTACAGGCAAAGACAATATATTACTACGCATAGATTGCTACTCACATACGTTGAATCTGTACCTCAACAAATTTGGCTTATATCTAGATGGCGCTACTGAGAATTTTGCTGACACGACGGTTTCAAAAATACGATCAATTTGTATTTTACGCGAGCGGTGACTTGGAAAACTACACGTTTTGTGTTTCGCTGAGTCCCTCAATGAAAAATAGCACTCCTGTACCCATGCGCAGTATCCCCTATACATTTCACTCGGCGCTAAACTTACGTGCCGCTACTTGTAGGCAAGTACAAAAGCACACATTTAGCCATAGCCATCACGTGTTCGAAACTAATCAAAAGTCCGCAAGTTTAAATCCCCTCAATGGCTAAAAATTGAAAATTTTATACGTTTTTCTATAAATTTTAGTGTTAAAGTATAAACAGAAATTTCGCACACTTAGTACTAAGCCGGATTGGCAAAGTGGTTAACGCAGTCGTGATAGTTCAATCGAGGATTTTGGTATCGCAGGTTCAATCAAGTCCTACTTCATTGCGAAAAAATTAAATATATTAATGTTTTTTATTTAATTTTATTTTGGAATAACATTATATGACACTATATTTACAAGTTTTGCACACGAGATGGCTCTCTATTTCAGTTATATCCCATATCTCTGGTTATATTATAGTTCTCTATGGCCATAGCGTTCGAGACAAAATAGAATATATAAAAAGTGGCTGTGACATACGGATGGACAGACAGACAGACAGACAGATATGGCGAATCTATAAGGGTTCCGTTTTTGCCATTTGGCTACGGAACCCTAATAACAAAACATCTTTAATAATCTTTATCTAGTGGCTCTGCTCTGTGGCTGCTGGTAGACCTCTCGAGGCTGACTTTGCATAGCCCCTCCAACTCTTGATCCTTTGAAGTTTATCGGTTATAAGTTTTCAGATAAAAAAGCTGCGTCACTAAAAATCTAATGACATTTTTCGAAATTAATGAAATATTTTTTTTTAAGTTTTAAATCCCCATTTTTTCGCCATTATGAAATTTTTTGAACGAATGGCTTCAAAAATTTTTACTTGATTATAAAATGAAGCTGAAGCAGAGATTAAACATTGTTAATTTAATTATTAATGCTGTAGGTTACAATAAATAGATGAACACAGCAAAACCTTTTTTCCGACTACACCAAAAGGACTGTTCAATCCAAATCGTAAAGCAAATCCAATTCAAATAACTTGCACAGGTCAACTTTTAGGCGTAATTGGAGCCTATCTCCCTCCGCGCGTAACATCGAACATATACCTACGCATTGCGTTGCGACCTTGCGACCTAGGCCGCGCCTTGTACTGCTTAGGGCCGCGCTACATTTGATTGGCATGGCATGGCATCGAAAGCAGCGCGTCATTTCAAAACAAGCTTTATAATGCTTGTATAAAGCTTGTTTTGAAATGACGCGTTGCTTCCGATGCCATGCAATGCCATGCCAATCCAGTGTAGTGCGGCCCTTATATACCCTCAAATACGGTTTTGTATCGTGCCTCAAAATGTTCCAAACTCAAAAATCACTATTTTCTATCACCTTCCATCTCACTCATTTTCTATCCCTTATTTTCTATTCTCTATTCTATAGTCTAGATTTATCTAGAAAAACTTCAAAAACACTAATACGGGATCGTGATTTTAACCTGGGGTCTCTCGATTTACAGCCCAATGTCAAGACCACTAGTCCAATCTTGTTCTGACAAAAGTGATGAAATTTCCCTTTTTATGAATTATTTTAGTTTGAATTTGTGACGTTGACATTGTCATTTATCGTCATAAGCGACAATAGTAATTTTTACCATGAATTATTAAAATGTTTTGAAATTTCTTAGCATTTGCATCTTATGATAGTTATATGTATACATGAAATGAATCACAGAATAACAATTACAGGAATTGCGCCATCTAGTGACATGTGTGGTACTATTTCGTGGTTACGCGAGGTTTGCTTTGATGGTTCTAATTTTTACGATAAATATTGACAAAATAATTGAGATTGATACCGGTAGCGACATCTAGTTAGTCAAGAAAAAAGTATCCTTTTTGGTACACTTTGACATATGGAGGATGACCATCTATACCTACGTAGTAATCATTCATCTATGCTACAGGGTATGTTTTTTAAAACAGCAAATTTTTCCAAAGTGGTTTTCCTCAGGGTAATATTATTCCAGCATTTCTAGCTTTAACATTGCATGGTCTTCAGCACTCGTTAGTAACTAGTTTTAGTATTTAGAACCACAGTTTATTTAACATATTGTTCTGGCTATGTTACATATTGGACTTGTTCACAGCCCGCATTCGCATTCATGGGACCTCCAACCATAACGTCCATACTGAACCACGAGAAGAAATGTGATTTTTCTAGCTTCAAGGTGATTACTTTGACGGGGGGGATGGTTTACAAGGACATTTTAGTTAGATTAAAGGTAAGTGGACACTTGTATTATCTCTAACGCTCAACCCGCCAGCTTTACACGGATATGTATCCATTATTCATATAAACATTCCTCTGTAATCACTCTATCTATTGATAAAAACTTTATTAAAATCTGTTGCGGAGTTTAAATGATCTAATCGAGGATCTTGATGGCCCGGCGGGAGTCCGCATTACTAGCGCTTTCAAAAGTAAAACGACACCGGGCGTAGTTTGCACTTGGTGATGGGTGACCACAAATGGCATAAAAATTTCTTGGGCTCCGCTGTGCTTCGGAAGGCACGTATAAGCCGTTGGACCCGGCTGTCATCATTGTATGGCAGTCGGTAAGATATGACAGATGCATTGAGGCAGCCTGAAAAATCTGACACCAGTGTTGGCCACTTACACATACGAAAAAGAAAATAAATCTAATGGGTTAACGCCAACGCACCTAGCAGCTAGCATTCGTGTCTCCACGGAATCCTCAACAGTTATCGGTTATAGACTTTTCTTAGAAGGTTTTTCAAGGTGAAAAATCTATTCTTATCATATCTTTGTTACTTGTTTATCTATAGTTTATATACAAAATATAGCACGTATTATATTATAACTGTGTGTTGTTCTAATTTTATATGTTTGGCCACAAGATTAAAACATTTGGTACCACACTAGACGTTTTTAGGGTTCTGTAGTAAATAAGGAACGCTTATAGTTTCGCCATGTCTCGGTTTTACTCATAAAAAAAGGGTTAAAAAATAATAAAAAAAAGACATGTGGCACTCGGGGACTGCCGCGGTAAAGCTATTGCATTAAGGTGGTTCCGTTCGGTCGGTGAATTTTTACAAGGAAGGACGGCAACGTCGCAAACGGACGACGGAGACGAAGCGGCAACCTACATGGTAGGCGGAGTGGGAAGCGTGAGGTTTTTTCGTTACGGAATTTCTGGATTCGGTCCCCGCGCTCAAGGCCCGCGATAGAAGCTATGCAATAGCTTAAAATTCAATAAAATTAGTTTAGAGACGTTTTTAAAACTACGCAATCCTACACTGCGCGTGGCCGGACACGCACTTGGCCGGTTATGATTATTTTTAGGAGCAACACGAACTAAACCTACAAAGGGAGAACAATTTAGTCTTCGTTTTAAAAAAAAATTACCACTGGCGTTTGTATACTGCCAAAACGATACAAAAATATATTATTTCACCTAGCCATATATTAGCCGCAGGAAAGGAAGGATTGACGTTCAGCAGCGTTCAGCAGAAGGGTTGATCGCAGTACATGGAATGATAAACGAAATATCCTTCTTCTTAAGTTTCTTTTAACCGACTGTGGTTGGTGTTGCCTCTCACAATACCCGTGTAAGAGAAAGAGCGGGGTTAGAATTTGTGTTCTACTCTGCCGTCAGCACACAACGCCTAAACATGAACTCTCCATTTTCCAGGAACGCATCCACCAAAACGCAGTGATTATGGTCGCGTATGGGCAAACTGAGTCAATGGGGCCGGTGCTGCAGCCTGCGCCGTTTGGACCCCTGGGCAACTGCGGGAAACCTATTTCGGGAATAAAGTTGAAGGTGTTAAAAAAAACCACACGTATTATCTGGTATTCTGATTCAACGCTACTAACAATTCGATGACGTCTTTTCCCCAACGAGATAGACACAACCTACAGCCGCATGTCCCAAAGGCCACTAACGAGAGATGGGTAAAGGTGGAAAAAGTAATCAAAATAGTAACGGATTTCTATACATATGTTTTTTGTACACTTCGCCGAATTTCACGCTTGTTCCATCGGTCTCGTAAGATCTGTCCGAAAAGATAATTTTTCAAATCCAAACTACACAACCGATTTTGATGCTTCATGAAATTGTGCTTTTTAAAAGAAAATGCTCTAGTCACCGTATAAAATACCAAACCCGCTATATGTGTGCCTGTAAAATTCAAACAGTTTCATCGATTTCTTCAGGATCCCTTCATCAGAACCTGACTTGATGATTATGGGACCATCTAAAAAGTATTTCAAACAAAAAATATTATTCCAAATCCACGCGTCTCTAAATAATTAGTGAACATACATTTTTTTAAAATCGCGTCGAATTGTTAAACTCCTTTTTTTTAAATCGCTTAAAAAGGAGCTTGTAATCTAACTAAATTTTTTCTTTTCCCCCAGACCAGCATGAAAGGAAGCTTAAACGTAATATAAATTATGAATTTACAGCTTGTAGACCCGGAAACTGGGAAGGAAGTGACAGAACCGAATACTCCGGGCGAGCTCTGGACTAAGGGGCCATGTTTTACAGTAAGTACTTCTATTTCCATACAATTTTATGTTGCCATGCAATATAAGCCGTGTGATTTTAGGCAAAGTAGAATGGGGCCACTCACTCCAAGTCTTCCCATGGATGTCATTGAACACGACTTAGGAAATACCAGCTAAACAAAGCTCATAAACATCAGTGAGACCTCTCCAACCCGTCTGGCCAGGAGAGTGTACCTAGACCAAATCCTCTGGCTGCTCTGGCCAAGTATGGCTCTGGTAGTACAGAAAGGGTCATTGGACAAGGTTCCTGCAGTGGAGACAAAAAAAACATGATGATGATGATATAATTAGTTTTTTTTTGTTTTTCACATCATACATACGATGTGAAAAAATAAATATCTGTTTGCTTAAAATTGCAGTTTGTTGTGTAATAAGTTTTACTTATCTTTTGCTCTTTAACTAGTTGTTCAAATAAGTGTCCGGTCAGTGGTCATCTCTCCAGGTCACTTTCACAGATTACTTAAAGAGGACATCATGAATTTTTTCTTTTATAATTTCAGGAATATTATAACAATCCAGAGGAGACAGCCAAGGCGTTCTCAGAAGACGGCTGGTACAAGACAGGTGACATCTTGTACAGAGACGAAAACGATTACTACTTCTTCGTCGAGAGGCTAAAGATGCTCATCAAGTCCAGGAGTCATCATGTAAGTCTGTATTTCTTTATTTATAACAGTAATTTTATCTACATATAAAGTATAAATTGCATCAAAATCGCCCTATTATTTTTAAAGTTCATCCAGTACAGACAGACAGATAAAGCGCTAGGAGACTTCGTTTTACAATAATTTTGGATTTAATTAAACATTATTTCTGTAGGTAATACCAGTGGAACTCGAAGAAGCCATCCGAACCCACCCCGACGTGTTCGACGTCGGCGTGACCAGCGTCTTGCATCCAGTGGACGGCGAACATCCGGTCGCTTGCGTGGTGCGGAGGCCGGGCAGTGACGTCACCGCTGAACAGATTAAAGCCCTAGTTTTAGGTTTGTAGGACGTTAGATACACTAGAGGAAAAGGACGGACGGGAAATTTAGTTTTGGGATTGGGACTGAAAAATCGATCTTGACAGAATTTCATTTTTTTGAGAATCTCGTTTCCTCGGTATTTTTCATCGAGCGAAACTGGATCGCCATAGTGCTATATATTTATATGAGCCTCGATTGACTACCCTACAGAGCCGGCGGCTTAAAAGCCCACAGATTAAAAAAATCTTTTAGCAGAGTAGGTATGTCGAAAGATTTGATCCTGAAATACTTATTCCTCACTTTTTACTCGTTTTTTCAGAAAAATTCTCAGAAAACAAACAGCTCCGTGGTGGCGTGGTGTTCGTGGACAAGCTACCCTTGACGTCCACAGGGAAACTGGCGAGAATGGAGCTAAGGAGGCTGGTGGTGGATGCTCATCGCGAATAGTACCTACACTACCTACTAAAGAATATTTTCAGTATTTTAATGATGTTAAATGCTTATAATAAGTAAATATTTAAAAATATTTTGATAAACAAGCTTTTATTCAAAACAATGAACTAAAAAGTTTTAAGTGATCCTCAAAACAAATTACTCAAAACCGAAGTGGAGACAAAAAGACCAGATGATGATGATGATGAGACCAAACTGGGTTTTTCGGACCGGGTTATGTTGTTTCATCGCGGAGATGCCTAGGCTACCCTCCGGCTTTACCATGAGACGAAGTCATTGGTACCAAATGGTACCATAATACCTTTTGCATTGGCACTCAACTTACATGAGTGTGTGAAGTTTCAGCTCAATCGAATAACAGAAAATGGAGTGGATCTTATTTAACTTGCAAGATTTTTATTTTTATAAGTTTATGAAATGTCACTCTTTTGAAATAGGTATTATTTAATACAACGCTTTTTCATATCATGCATTTTCACTAAAAGTACCTAGTTACTTTAACAATAAATATTTATTTATTATATTTGGTTTGAATATTTAAATAAAATAAAATTATGTAATTGATAAAATACATTTAAATATTTCAACACGCTTGATCAAAATGGTCACAAAAATGTATCCACAACATGCTTCGTCAATATTTTTTTTCATGATTCGATTTTTTTCCATATCCTCGATCTGCGCGGTAAGAGAAGCAAGCTCTAAAAAGAAAATAAATAAAAAAATCTTATGATGAGATGTAAAACTATTACTTGGGAGATAACAACGTACCTACCTACTAAATTTTAACAATAAATCAATATTCCGTAGTTACGGTTCCGTAGTTACGAATGCTAAGACTTAAGAGTCCCTTACCCTAGACCAAAATACACATAATGCATACAAGCATACTCTACATTTTATTTCGAAACGACATGACCGATTTTGGCAAAATTTTGTAATTTCAAAGATATTGCTTTTTATTTATCTAGAGATATAATTGGTTTCCGACTGTAAAAATATGAGCATAAAATATGATATAGTGTACTTACTTACTATCCTGGCTCAGCGACCCAAGGTGAGTCTTGGCCTCCAGCACAAGAGCATGCCAGCGCTCTCGGTCCTGTGCTATCTCTTTGCCAGTTGTCGCCAACTTGAAGCTCGCGCAGATCCGCCATCACACGTCGCTCCAGCGATACCTGGGACGGCCCACCGGCCTCCGACCGGTCGGCCGGCCCAGGCAAGCTCTCTTCACCCCCCGATCCTCGTCCATTCTTTCGACGTGTCCGAGCCAGCGAAGACTATGCGCTTTAACTTCACCCATGATGTTAGGCTCGCTCACTAGGTCTTCTATTTCGACATTGGTTCGTATCCTCCATACACCATCTTCTCCAGTTGCGGGCCCCAGGATCTTGTGAAATACCTTTCTTTCCGCCACAAGAAGCCTTCTTTCCTCTTTTAAAGTTAGCGTCCACGCCTCACACCCATACATTAATATATAACGGATGATCGTCTTATAGAACCGTATTTTTGTGCTTCTGCTGAGAAGTTTGGACGTCAACACTTTATGTAGGACTGTACTGCATCGTAGGGCATTGTGGATGCGGATGTGTATTATATCATTTTTGGCCATCAGTATGGGGAACTTTTACATCCTTAAATTTATTGTATTGTAAATTCTTTATTGTACATAAATAGACACAATTTAAACATAGATGAACACAACAGTACAAAGGCGGACTTATCCCTGACAGGGATCTCTTCCAGTCAACCCTACAAGCAGACGAGATACTGGTCAGAGGTGGGGTGGAACGCTGTACAATACTTACAAACTAAGACATTAAATTAATATACATACACAATATATACAGATTTAGAAAAAGTATGGGAGGAGAAATTGGGAATGTCTAAAAGAAGGCTATTGCTAGAACGAAGGCGGGGATCAATATCTCGAAATTTAAATTTCTCTAGGAGGTAATTGGGAAAGGTAGGGTTAGTGAGACCATTAAAGAGAAAAGAAAGCACATGGATATTGCGGTGGGTTTTTATAGGCAGCCATTTAAGTTGAGAACGGTACTCAGTAATGTGCTCACACTTTCGTAGCCCAAACACATACTGATGCACACATTCTGAAGGCGTTCCAGTTTATCAGCCAATTCCTCATTGAGATCTAGAAAGGCCACGTCCGCATAGTCCAAAATAGGGATCAATAAAGAGCGAGCCAGAAGAGCTTTAGTGTCCATAGGCAAAACATTTTTCAAGCGTCTTAAAGAATGAAGAGAGGCAACGGTTTTTCGACTGAGCTCATTAACTTGCGGTGACCATGATAGGGTTTCGTCCATGAAAATCCTCAAGTTCTTAACAACAGAAGAAAAAGGAATGACGTCGTTGCCCAAGACTACATGGGGAAGGGATGAGGACTTAAATTTTGAGATAAAATGGGCACTGCCAATAACTATTGCTTGTGATTTAGCAGCGTCTACATCACCGTCCCGCATGACGAGAACCTCGTGTAGGCTGAGAAGGACAAGCTTAGCAAGTACTTTGACTTGGCCCATAAGGTGACTGCCATGTGGGATGTGGATTCATTCGTCCGATCGTGACGATCATTGTCCCGATAGTCGTATCGGCGAACGGTCTAATAGCGAAGAGTCTTGACCAAATCTTAAGATCTAGCAGAATCTGACCCTTGACCCAGCTTTCTAGCGAGAGAGCTCGCTAGATAGCTGGGTCAATGAAGATGGAGAAAAGGATAGGTAAAAGAATTCCTCCCTGAGATACGCCAGCCGAGAGATCACACCAGTGAGATCGACTGTCATCTGCCTTAACTGTTTACGTCCTGTCAAATAAGATCGGAACCATGAGACGGTAGCAGGAGAAAAATTAAATGATTGCATTGTGGCAAGTAATAAATCATAGATAGTAGACCGTGTTAAATGCACTGGTAAAGTCCAATAATCCAGACTAGTGAGAACTATATTGTCAATATTAAACCGAACATCGTCCGTTATTTTTAAAAGTGACAACTACTGTGCCCTACGCGAAATCCCGACTAGTACGGACTCAAACGATTATGTTTAGAGAGGTTTTGGAAAGACATTGCTGAGCATGGTATTCTAGCACTTTGGAAAGAAGCGGAAGGATAGATATAGGACGAAAGTGGGAAGAAGAAGAAGGATTGGATAGTTTAGGTAGGGGAATAATATGCCCAAACTTCCACGCGCTAGGAAAAACACCAGTGTCCAAGGAGCAATTAATAATGTCAGTAACAACAGGGGCGATTGTTTGAATGAATTGAAATTTGAACGTTTGAAATGATTGGTTTAATCATTTCTAGGAATATAATATTGTCATTGCCAACTAATGCCCTGGTTTTAATGGAACGAATGGTTTAACAACCTTCTCATTTGTTATGTTGTCTTTGCTAAACACAGAACAATCAGGAGCAGCCTTTCCCAATAATTGAGTCAGAGAAGCCAATTTGGTGTTGGGAGATAGATTGACTGGAAAAGTGCAGAATTGCCGGTTGTGATCAACAATTTGATCTTAATGCATTGAGCACTAAGATTAAATTGTTGATTACAACCCACATTCTGTTAACCGATATCTAAATCCTTGAGGAATTTCCACAGTTTATTAGGAGGGCAATTGTCTACATTATCGTGTATGTAAATATTTTCTTTCCAGTTCATAATTTTAGTATCGGAAATCAATTATTACCCTATACAGACAATTGCAATTTCTTTAAAATTACAACGTTTTACCGAAATCTGACACGTGTTCCTGCCAGGACGCAGCATTCCACATTTTACCATTTTATCGGCTGGATATGGGTACACACCCATGCCAAATTACAGCTTTCCATATAACCAGGCTATGAGTTAAACCGAGGATAGACAAACAGACATGGCAAAACTAGAAGGGTTCCTTGTTTTGTTTAATACGGAACCCTAACAAACGGCTTACGTCTCGACTTTTATTTACCCTTTACACATCAAAGTTCAATGATACTACTCGTGATACAAACCAGTATCTCATTCACGAATCACCATCCTGTGAAACCGGTCGCTCGCTTGGTGATAACTGTTATCGAATATTGTTTAATATTATAAACATGGTAGACCTGGAGATTGTTGATGAAGCGAAACGCGAGGGCTACCATCTGGGACATCTAGTTATCTCGTTCATGTCGAGGTACCCGGATGAACTCAATCAAGTAAGTATGCCAATTGTACGCAAAAGTGTTATACATGTCACAGCCATCGCAATATTCAATTGTATTTCATGTGACTGCAAAAAGTGTCCAGTTAAACATACTAAATGTAAATCCATATCATTATCATCACCATCAGGTTTGTTAAACTGCCTCCGTGGTGTAGTGGTTAGAGCGTTTGGCTCATACCCGGAGGTCGCGGGTTCGATTCCCGGCGGGGGCGGGGGGTTTGGTTAGGACATTGTAAGCTGATCACCTGAATGTCTGATAAGATTCAGATTCAGATTCAGATTCAGTTTTTATTGCAAGTCACAAGTTCGAAGATGTTACAAAAAAAAATCACAAGTGACGCCCTGCAAGGGCACAGCAAACATGAGGGCAACTAGTTGCCACTTTACTTACATATAAAATTTTACAATTTATTGTTTTTCATATAAGTAATATTTATATAATAGAGAAATCAAAGCAAATTTGCAGCAAAGTTATCATCGAAAAATTCAGATATTTTGTAATAACATTTATTAATGAGCATCTTTTTTAGATTTTTAGCGAATAGTGAAGATTTTTCTGTATTCTTTAAATAGTTAGGGATGTGGTTGTATATTTTTATAGCCATATGATGGGGGCTGGATGAGACAAGTTTCATTTTGGTGTTTGGTCTTTCTATTACGTTTAGGTCTCTATTATTTCTTTTGTTTCTATTTTTCCTTTGTGTGTAAAGAGCTTCGTGTTTCCTAACAAATTTGCATGATTCTAGAATGTATATAGACGCTAAGGTAAGGATTTGATTTTTCACGAAATATGATTTACAGGATGTCATTTGATCAATATTAACTAGTATTCTTATAAGTTGCTTTTGCAATGTAAATATATCATTTACTTCGCAAGAATTACCCCATAGGACTATGCCATATGATAATCTGGAATGTGCATATGCATAATACGCTGCAAGGCACGCTTTAAAGTCAGATACCCTTTTTAGTTGATTTAATGCGTAGGCAAAAGAAGATAACTTATTTTTTAATTTTTGAATGTGTGGTTTCCAAGTCATATTAGTGTCTAGATCAATTCCTAGTAGAGTTGCAGTGTCGACTGATTTTAATTTTGTATTTTTAAAGTTAAGTAAGATGATCCGTGCTTCGGAGGGCACGTTAAGCCGCCGGTCCCGGTCACTGTCTTTGACATTGGTCGTTACCTAAAACCATGTCAGAGGAGTTTAAGGCGGTTTAAAAACTCTTACACTAGTGTTAGTCACTAACACACACGATAAGAAGAAGACCATCAGGTTTTGTCTCCACTGCAGGAGCATGACCCTCTCTTTACTATCAGAGCCATACTTGGCTAGAGCAGCCAGAAATAACTATCTTTGCATATAATTCTAATTGCAATAATTGTAGGCATATCATAAACATAGCACGCATAGGTACAGCGATAATGTACATTGTACACTCATAGTCTAGCGCGGATCCATCATAGGGCAAGATGGGCATACCCACAACTAAAACACTTGTGACGTCACACTTTCACGGTTTATTAGGCCCGCTATACACCGATACACGGGTAGTAGTTACATGAGTTGCGGAGGTAGGAATAGGTAGTAGCAATGAACCAGCAATATTTAATAACTCACTCGTTCAAAATTACTCTACCCCTGTTCAGCAGGCCTAATAGACCTTGTAAGTGTGACGTCACAGGAATATTATGGTTGTGGATAAAAAATATATAAAGGAAAAAATACTAAATTTTTTCTTTATATATTTTTTTATTGACACCATATTTCATAATGTTTAAAAACGCATAGTTTATTCCACCTTGTTTGTAAAGTTTGAAGTTTTGGATGTTGTTTGTAAAACTGTGGTTCCACGGAAGACCAGTGGTGCTAATTGGAGATTAGCAGCTTAAACTGAGTGGGTAACACTTTCAGTGATAAAATGTTTTTTTCATTTTAGATAAAATTTATTTTAAAAAGTACTTCTGTATTTCCGGAGATTAGCGTGTACAAACAGACAAACAAACAGACATTTTTTTAATTTTTACTCCATTACTATGTCTTCATCGCCCCTATTTTTTTTTTTTTTTGGAAATAAATTTAACGTACAGTTACACTTTTATTATACCTGTAAGTTTAGATACAAAAATGACGATGCTCATAAACTAAAGTCCATGCTGACGAAGTCGCGAGCAACAGCTAGTCATAGATAAATCTCTAGGTATATGGCTCTAATACGCTTTAATAAAATATAATATCTAATACCCCGAAATAAATTGCCTTCTTATCAGCAGCAGGCAACGCGATAACACTTTTTGACATTTACACTATCACGTCTTAATCCTTATTGGAGAGACAGTGCATTTGGCCTTTCGAGTCTTGCGGATCTAAGCAGACAGAGCCCAGGGCTGCAAGATTCAAAGATCACTTTAAGCGTGATGGTGGGCGAGAAGATGGATATGGAATCAAAACAGTGATGGCCAACAATACGTTCGTTCATACATAAATATCGTAAAAAAATGTATCAGGTTATGAGTAGTGATGTGCCGTTCCCAAATTCCCGTTTACGGGGAACGTTCCTCATTCCCGTTTACGGGAATGTACCCGGGAACGTTCCCGTCTCAATTTTATTTTTTCATCATATGAATGTTTTCTGCTACAGGTAGTTAAGTATTCTTAATATGTATGTATATTCATCAGCAGATCAAATATCAAAATAATTCATTTTTAACCCATAATTTTTAACCTATTACCAAGAAAGTCGGCACGTTCAAAGGGCCAATTTCATATTTTTAAATAATTGTATAACATATTATTGACCATAAAACAATAAAACAGTTTTTTTTTCTCGATTAATAAGATGTATATATCCTATGGAAACGGATCTCGTTCCCGGCATCAAGGAAACGTTCCCGGCAACAAGGGAACGTTCCCTAGAAATTTGGGAACGTTCCCAGGGAACGTTCCCACATTTTTTGGAATTATAACCCTATTAAGAAATACTTTTACATAAGTTTAATACATTTGCATTGATAAAAAAATTGTCTGATAAATAAAATTATAACTTTCCCAGACATTTTCAATTTTTGGGAACGTTCCCGGGAATGATTTTGGAAATCTGGGGAATGTGGGAACGTTCCCGGGAACGGCACATCACTAGTTATGAGCCCTGTTACCTGTTATATTCTCCACAGATAGACGCAGCAACGGGAGAGAAAGAGACGAACGCATCAGTATTATACCGAGCCGTCCGCTTGGCCAAATGTCTCCGAAGGTTCGGCCTCAAGCCGGGAGATGTGCTGGCTTTGGCAGGCAGGAACCACTTGGATCTGCACATACCGCACTATGCTGCGCTCATGAATGGCCTGCCTCTGGTGGGGGTTGATCATACTTTTAAATATGGTACCTATGTTTAATAAAACTAAGGGGTTGAATAATCTTCACCCTTAGAACCCCTTACCCTAGACTTTTCCATACAAACGTAGTCTACGTTTTGTTTTGAAACCACATGTCAGATTTTGGTAAAAATTGTAATTTTAAAGAAATTGCAATTATATTTGGTTATAATTATAGTAGGTTATAATTGGTTTTCTGCGGGGCTAGCATGGTTAGAGCGGCAGCGAGGCGACGCGGTAGACTTAAATTTTAAGTCATAGTTATTTCTATCTAACTCGCGAGCATGGTTTGACAGCGCTGTATATTTTCTACGTCAGATAAATTTTACCACGCTCTTATCCACAGAATAAAATGGCATTGCCATTTAAAACAAAAACACAACTTTCCATTAAATTTTTATATGACAACACTGAATTGGTAAATAGTGTTGCCGAAATCATTTGTTACATTCGTTTAATTTTTGACATTTTCATCAGTTACTCTATGGTTTTTGACGTTTGCGTTAGGACTTATCTGTGTAATTTGTGGACGTTTGTCTTCAAATTACCTACTTCAAAAACTTTTCAAGTTTGTGAAATACCAAACTAATACTGAATACTTTTCTTCCCAAAAGGACAGTAAATGTCTCACGTAGCCTCTGGACATCTACATATCGAAAAATACAACACTGATAATTCTTGAAGCAAATTAAATTCAGTGAGTAGGTAACTAGGCAATAAGTACTTACTTTGAGCAAAAGTAACTCGAAGGTAGCCTCAATGGGAGCAAATCACCTAATTTATCAACAATGGTTGACTTACAAAAGTCAAAGTCAAAGTCAAAGTCAAAAATTTTTATTCAATGTAGGATAAATTTATCTCTTATTGAAGATTAGAGAGGAACAAATTTAATATACTACTTAACTGGGTCTTCAAAATCGCCGATAGATTTACATTACACCATCAAACTGTCAAAGTTGCTAATTTATCCACAAAACACGACCGCCATCTTGTAACCATGCTCGAACAGAAGACAAACTTATCGAGGCTGAAGATAACGTCGGCAGCCTACGATAAAGTGACAGGTCGATAGCAAAATTTAAACCACTCGAACGAGACCATGCTCGCAACGGTAACTATCGCGCGCGATGCGGGAAAAATGTAGGTTAAAATCATTATCTGCGATTGCCGCCCTAACCATGCTAGGCCCGCTGCACTAAAATTATGAAATAGAAATAAAATATAAGGATGTACAGTTCATATTTTGTCTATGAAAACCAGTTGTACAGCACTCCACCGCAGCGCAGCTCTTAAATATAAGAAGAAGAAGGAAGAGATATGTGCAATACCTTTGAAATATCAAAATTTTGCTGAAATCAAACAAGTCGTTTCTAAATAAAACGTAGACCAAGTTTGTATGGAAAAGTGTAGTTAGGTCTAGGGTAAGGGGACTCTTAAAGACTAAAATTTTTAGGGTTCCGTACCCGATGGGTACGATATACGATGGTCCTACGGGGCCTTATTACTAAGACGGTGTGTCTGTCTGTCTGTCCGTCTGTCACAAAGCTCTATCTCGTGAACCGTAATAGCGAGGCACTTGAAATTTTCACCGATAATGTATTATAGTTCTGTGGCAGCTAAAACAACAAATATCTAATAAAAGTTAAATTTTTGAAACAATGTACGGAGCCCTTCCTGGAGTAAGTACCAATACTCGTACTGCAAAACATATTTGAAAAAAAGTTTTTGGCAATATATTACGAACTAGCAGTCCATCCCGGCTTCGCCCGTGGTACATACATAGCCTATGACACTCAGGGATAACATACCTATCCAACAGTGAAAGAATTTTTAAAATCGATCCAGTAGTTTTGGAGCCTATTCAATACAATCAAACAAACAAACAAACAAATCTTTCCTCTTTATAATATTAGTGTAGATAGAAACATATACATTATTATTACATAAATGTCAGTTGCAATATTATAATTTTATACCCGAACAAATTTACTGTAAGTAGGTAACGTTACAAATACTAAAAATGACTCAAAAATAAACTTATTTTTTTGGCTTCAGACGAAATTCACGGACTATTAAAACTCACGCTGCCCAAAATAGTGTTTTGCCAAAATGAAAACCGCGATGATTTTGAACGAGCAGCAAAAGTGTTGAATATAGACACTAAAATTATAACATTTGGTGAAGGCGAATGCACGATGGCAAAATTCATGGATTCGTATGACGAAGATGGATCTTTGGAAGGGTTTGAGTAAGTTTTGAACATAATGTATTCAAAAAGTGAACAGGGTTATGCAGAAAAGCTCTTGGAGCCCTCTTCCCAATCTTACTTAGGACCTATAATACTCGATCGTGTTCGCGCACCCCTATCGTTTGTATCTCGTCTCGTGTCTCTATCGTCTATAATCGTCGATATTGTAGAGGAGGTTCGTCTGAATGGGCGACGGGCTAGCAACCAGTTGTACCTATACGGTATATATGTCGCAGTTGGATTGTATAATCCGCTATTATTCAAAAACTCTAGCTGTTTGGCATTACAGCTCGGTTTTGTAATACAGCTGAAAATCGTTCAGCTAGATCGTCCAATGTGTTACGTTTAACAAACTAGCTAACGTAAGATTGTAGAACGATTAGTTCGGAATTCTGCCACTTGTGGCTTGTGAAGTGTCAGTGTCATAACAACAAATATGGCCTTCCATAAAGTAAATTCCTCGCCGCGTTCCGGGACTAGGCTGTTTTCATCGAGAGACATCGGGGGCATCGTTTGTGATTTCGGACTGCAAAAGATTGAAAAGAATAAAGCAGACCTTTAGCTTGGTTCCCATATTGTTATTTCGATGCATACCTTCCGGCATGATAGTCACGTGGATCAATTGGCCGTAAGAAATCGCTACGCCATTGTGTTGTCGAGTTTACAAAATTTTAATAACCAATTGCATCGACCTGATTATCATTCTTCATTGGTGTTTTATGATGTTGGAGACTAAATTATTTAGTAAGGAGTTAAATTGAGGTTTTATTTCCATCTATAATATAAAAATAATAAAGAACAACTACATATTGTCTGCTCATATATTATTTTGTTTGGTAACACAGTTTTATTCAATAATGGTAACCGTCTATGTCATCCCAACGCTAGCTGTTTTGTTAATCGTGTATCGTTGTTACGTAACTCATTCACAATCGAGCTGAACTATTTTCAGCTGTTTTACAAAACCGAGCTGTAATGTAAAATAGCTAGACTTTTTGAATAACAACGGATTATACAATTTAACTGCGACATATATCCTATTACTGTAAACTGTAAGATTTCATTGGTTTTGGAGCCGAAGGCCACTTCATAACGGTCATTAGTAAGACTTAATTTAATTAGCTGGTCATAACAAAATTCAGAAAAAAAAGTTGACTAAAACTCGAAAGTAAAATCATGAGATCAGTATAAGTAAAGGTCACGCCAGTCAGCGGAAGTTTTGGACGGGCGGAATAAGGTACAATGATCTCGATCGAAAATCATTTTCGCGACTTTTAATCATACCTAAGTCTTTAGTCCAACACTTTTATCTTCTAGGCCAGCAAGCTTTGATTTAGAAAAAGTGTACGTTTGGTTGATCAGTACCGGAGGAACTATGGGAGCGGCCAAAATTGCCGCGTTCAAACATCGCCCCTGGGTTAAAAAATCCTTGGACTACTTGCAAATGGTCGCGAAATTCAAAAAGTAAGTTCACGAATCCCTATTTTAAACATCATATTAGTCGTCTTTGGTTAGACGAAGACCACTCCATTTCTGTTTTGGGAATGTCACTAAGTACAAACATCTCCTTCAACAAAACAACTGTATTCCCAAGTAGATGGCCGGCTGTAAAATTTCGAGTTTCGATTTGTAACGAAATGTCTGCCATTCATCGTTTGACTCACGTAGCTTATCTTTTGCCTGAAGATGCCTTGTTTTTAGTAATATTATAGTACTCTATGTGCCTCGTGTAGAGGTGAAACACGTGTTGCTAGTACGACAGCCGATGTTGCTGCAGTCCCAACAGATGCAACAACATCCGCAAGAGCATGAGTCAGCTATTGATGAAACCGACATCAGTGGATGAGCACCGGCCGGTAATCGTTTGCATGAACTGGTGGCTTAATAAACTGCAAAGTAGCAACTGAATCCATTAACTGTCTACAAAAGTTTTATAACTTTTCTAGCAGCAATTTGAAGACTAATGAGAGCTCTCATTTCAGTGGAGAGACAACGCGGTGGTGTGACAGTCTAAACTTGAACATTTCCCCTGTTCACTGGGTGTCTGGCTTCTTCAATGCCATCGGCATAAGTCTGCTAAGCCAGTGCAAGTTGCAGACGTCTGCGCCGCTCACCACTGAACTTCTTATCGATATCATCAACGAGTATAAGGTAGGCAAAATCTAGCCTAGATAATTAGGCTGTATTTTTTTTTAAGTTTGTTATCTCAGAACTGTGATGTCGTAGAAGGCGAATTACATCAGACAAATTATACTCAGCAATATACATTGTCCTTTTTTATTAAGTACAAATATTTTAAGGGGTGATTCAGTCCATCATATGGAACAACTTTTCCCAATAAATGTATATCGAAATACGAAAAGAAAATTTTCATTTTCCATAGTAATGATATCACGTGACTACTTCGATTTGTATGAAAACCGAAAAAATATTTTTCGTATTTCGATATACATTTATTGGGAAAAGTTGTTCAAAATGATGGACTGAATCACCCCTTAAAATATTTGTACTTAATAAAAAAGGATATTGTATAAACAAATACAAACTAAACATCAACGAGATCTGGCTAGCGTAGAAAGTGTAGGCCAAGTATGGCTCTAGTAGTACAGAGAGGGTGCCTACTGTGCTCCTACAGTGGGTACTACAGGCAAAGACAATTTATTACTGCGCATAGATTGCTACTCACATACATTGAATCTGTACCTCAACAAATTTGGCTTATATCTAGATGGCGCTACTGAAAATTTTGCTGACACGACGGTTTCAAAAATACGATCAATTTGTATTTTACGCGAGCGGTGAGTTGGAAAACTTTTACGTTCACGTTTTGTGTTTCGCTGAGTCCCTCAATGAAAAATAGCACTCCTGTACCCGTGCGCAGTATCCCCTATACATTTCACTCGGCGCTAAACTTACGTGCCGCTACTTGTAGGCAAGTACAAAAGCACACATTTAGCCATAGCCATTACGTGTTCGAAACTAATCAAAAGTCCGCAAGTTTAAATCCCCTCAATGGCTAAAAATTGAAAATTTTATACGTTTTTCTATAAATTTTAGTGTTAAAGTATAAACAGAAATTTCGCACACTTAGTACTAAGCCGGATTGGCAAAGTGGTTAACGCAGTCGTGATAGTTCAATCGAGGATTTTGGAATCGCAGGTTCAATCAAGTCCTACTTCATTGCGAAAAAATTAAATATATTAATGTTTTTTATTTAATTTTATTTTGGAATAACATTATATGACACTATATTTACAAGTTTTGCACACGAGATGGCTCTCTATTTCAGTTATATCCCATATCTCTGGTTATATTATAGTTCTCTATGGCCATAGCGTTCGAGACAAAATAGAATATATAAAAAGTGGCTGTGACATACGGACGGACAGACAGACAGACAGACAGACATGACGAATCTATAAGGGTTCCGTTTTTGCCATTTGCCTACGGACCCCTAATAACAAAACATCTTTAATAATCTTTATCTAGTGGCTCTGCTCTGTGGCTGCTGGTAGACCTCTCGAGGCTGACTTTGCATAGCCCCTCCAACTCTTGATCCTTTGAAGTTTATCGGTTATAAGGTTTCAGATAAAAAAGCTGCGTCACTAAAAAATCTTATGACATTTTTCGAAATTATTGAAATATTTTTTTTAAGTTTTAAATCCCCATTTTTCCGCCATTATGAAATTTTTTGAACGAATGGCTTCAAAAATTTTTACTTGATTATAAAATGAAGCTGAAGCAGAGATTAAACATTGTTAATTTAATTATTAATGCTGTAGGTTACAATAAATAGATGAACACAGCAAAACCTTTTTTCCGACTACACAAAAGGACTGTTCAATCCAAATCGTAAAGCAAATCCAATTCAAATAACTTGCACAGGTCAACTTTTAGGCGTAATTGGAGCCTATCTCCCTCCGCGCGTTACATCGAACATATACCTACGCATTGCGTTGCGACCTTGCGACCTAGGCCGCGCTTTGTACTGCTTAGGGCCGCGCTACATTGGATTGGCATGGCATGGCATCGGAAGCAACGCGTCATTTCAAAACAAGCTTTATAATGCTTACATAAAGCTTGTTTTGAAATGACGCGTCGCTTCCGATGCCATGCAATGCCATGCCAATCCAGTGTAGTGCGGCCCTTATATACCCTCAAATACGGTTTTGTACCGTGCTTCAAAATGTTCCAAACTTAAAAATCACTATTTTCTATCGCCTTCCATCTCACTCATTTTATATCCCGTATTTTCTATTGTCTATTCTATAGTCTAGATTTATCTAGAAAAACTTCAAAAACATTAATACGGGATCGTGATTTGAACTTGGGGTCTCTCGATTTACAGCCCAATGTCAAGACCACTAGTCCAATCTTGTTCTGACAAAAGTGATGAAATTTCCCTTTGTATGAATTCTTTTTAGTTTGAATTTGTGACGTTGACATTGTCATTTATCGTCATAAGCGACAATAGTAATTTTTACTATGGATTATTAAAATATTTTGAAATTTCTTAGCATTTGCATATTATGATAGTTATATGTATGCATGAAATGAATCACAGAATAACAATTACAGGAGTTGCGCCATCTAGTGACATGTGTGGTACTATTTCGTGGTTACGCGGTTTGCTTTGATGGTTCTAATTTTTACGATAAATATTAAAATAATTGAGATTGAAACCGGTAGCGACATCTAGTTAGTCAAGGAAAAAGTATCCTTTTTGGTACACTTTGACATATGGAGGATGACCATCTATATGTAGTAATCATTCATCTATGCTACAGGGTATGTTTTTTAAAACAGCAAATTTTTCCAAAGTGGTTTTCCTCAGGGTAATATTATTCCAGCATTTCTAGCTTTAACATTGCATGGTCTTCAGCATTCGTTAGTAACTAGTTTTAGTCTTTAGAACCACAGTTTATTTAACATATTGTTCTGGCTATGTTACATATTGGACTTGTTCACAGCCCGCATTCGCATTCATGGGACCTCCAACCATAACGTCCATACTGAACCACGAGAAGAAATGTGATTTTTCTAGCTTCAAGGTGATTACTTTGACGGGGGGGATGGTTTACAAGGACATTTTGGTTAGATTAAAGGTAAGTGGACACTTGTATTATTTCTAACGCTCAACCCGCCAGCTTCACACGGATATGTATCCATTATTCATATAAACATTCCTCTTCAATCACTCTATCTATTGATAAAAACTTTATTAAAATCTGTTGCGGAGTTTAAATGATCTAATCGAGGATCTTGATGGCCCGGCGGGAGTCCGCATTACTAGCGCTTTCAAAAGTAAAGCGACACCGGGCGTAGTTTGCACTTGGTGATGGGTGACCACAAATGGCAATTTCTTGGGCTCCTCTGTGCTTCGGAAGGCACGTATAAGCCGTTGGACCCGGCTGTCATCATTGTATGGCAGTCGGTAATATGACAGATGCATTGAGGCAGCCTGAAAATCTGACACCAGTGTTGGCCACTTACACATACGAAAAACAAAATAAATCTAATGGGTTAACGCCAACGCACCTAGCAGCTAGCATTCGTGTCTCCACGGAATCCTCAACAGTTATCGGTTATAGACTTTTCTTAGAAGGTTTTTCAAGGTGAAAAATCTATTCTTATCCTATCTTTGTTACTTGTTTATCTATAATTTATATACAAAATATAGTACGTATTATATTATAACTGTGTGTTGTTCTAATTTTATCTGTTTGGCCACAAGATTAAAACATTTGGTACCACACTAGACGTTTTTAGGGTTCCGTAGTAAATAAGGAACGCTTATAGTTTCGCCATGTCTCGGTTTTACTCATAGAAAAAGGGTTAAAAAATAATGAAAAAAATTCAATAATATTCGAAATGTTTTTACAACTACGCAATCCTACACTGCGCGTGGCCGGACACGCACTTGGCCGGTTATGATTATTTTTAGGAGCAACACGAACTAAACCTACAAAGTGAGCACAATTTAGTCTTCGTTTAAAAAAAAAATACCACTGGCGTTTGTATACTGCCAAAACGATACAAAAATATATTATTTCACCTAGCCATATATTAGCCGCAGGAAAGGAAGGATTCAGCAGAAGGGTTGATCGCAGTAGCTGGAATGATAAATGAAATATCCTTCTTCTTAAGTTTCTTTTAACCGACTGTGGTTGGTGTTGCCTCTCACAATACCCGTGTAAGAGAAAGAGCGTGATTAGAATTTGTTTTCTACTCTGTCGTCAGCACACGACGAGAAAGAGCGTGATTAGAATTTGTGTTCTACTCTGCCGCCAGCACACAACGCCTAAACATGAACTCTCCATTTTCCAGGAACGCATCCACCAAAACGCAGTGATTATGGTCGCGTATGGGCAAACTGAGTCAATGGGGCCGGTGCTGAAGCCTGCGCCATTTGGACCCCTGGGCAACTGCGGGAAACCTATTTCGGGAATAAAGTTGAAGGTGCTTTAAAAAAACCACACGTATTATCTGGTATTCTGATTCAACGCTACTTACAATTCGATGACGTCTTTTCCCCAACGAGATAGACACAACCTACAGCCGCATGTCCCAAAGGCCACTAACGAGAGATGGTTAAAGGTGGAAAAAGGAATCAAAATAGTAACGGATTTCTATAGATATGTTTTTTGTACACTTCGCCGAATTTCACGCTTGTTCCATCGGTCTCGTAAGATCTGTCCGAGAAGATAATTTTTCAAACCCAAACTTCACAACCGATTTTGATGCTTCATGAAATTGTGCTTTTTAAAAGAAAATGCTCTAGTCACCGTATAAAATACCAAACCCGCTATATGTGTGCCTGTAAAATTCAAACAGTTTCATCGATTTCTTCAGGATCCCTTCATCAGAACCTGACTTGATGATTATGGGACCATCTAAAAAGTATTTCAAACAAAAAATATAAATAAATATAAATAATTAATGAACATAAATTTTTAAAAAATCGCGTCGAATTGTTAAACTCCTTTTTTTAAAATCGCTTAAAAAGGAGCTTGTAGTCTAACTAAATTTTTTCTTTTCTCCCAGACCAGCATGAAAGGAAGCTTAAACGTAATATAAACTTGTGAATTTACAGCTTGTAGACCCGGAAACTGGGAAGGAAGTGACAGAACCGAATACTCCGGGCGAGCTCTGGACTAAGGGGCCATGTTTTACAGTAAGTACTTCTATTTCCATACAATTTTATGTTGCCATGCAATATAAGCCATGTGATTTTAGGCAAAGTAGAATGGGGCCACTCCAAGTCTTCCCATGGATGTCATTGAACACGACTTAGGAAATATCAGCTAAACAAAGCTCATAAACATCAGTGAGACCTCTCCAACCCGTCTGGCCAGGAGAGTGTACCTAGACCAAGTCCTCTGGCTGCTCTGGCCAAGTATGGCTCTGGTAGTACAGAAAGGGTCATGTTCCTGCAGTGAAGACAAAAAAAACATGATGATGATGATATAATTCGATTTTTTTTGTTTTTCACATCATACATACGATGTGAAAAAATAAATATCTGTTTGCTTAAAATTGCAGTTTGTTGTGTAATAAGTTTTACTACTTATCTTTTGCTCTTTAACTAGTTGTTCAAATAAGTGTCCGGTCAGTGGTCATCTCTCCAGGTCACTTTCACAGATTACTTAAAGAGGACATCATGAACTTTTTCTTTTATAATTTCAGGAATATTATAACAATCCAGAGGAGACAGCCAAGGCGTTCTCAGAAGACGGCTGGTACAAGACAGGTGACATCTTGTACAGAGACGAAAACGATTACTACTTCTTCGTCGAGAGGCTAAAGATGCTCATCAAGTCCAGGAGTCATCATGTAAGTCTGTATTTCTTTATTTATAACAGTAATTTTATCTACATATAAATTATAAATCGCATCAAAATCGCCTTATTATTTTTAAAGTTTATCTAGTACAGACAGACAGATAAAGCGCTAGGAGACTTCGTTTTACAATAATTTTGGATTTAATTAAACATTATTTCTGTAGGTAATACCAGTGGAACTCGAAGAAGCTATCCGAACCCACCCCGACGTGTTCGACGTCGGCGTGACAAGCGTCTTGCATCCAGTGGACGGTGAACATCCGGTCGCTTGCGTGGTGCGGAGGCCGGGCAGTGACGTCACCGCTGAACAGATTAAAGCCCTAGTTTTAGGTTTGTAGGACGTTAGATACACTAGAGGAAAAGGACGGACGGGAAATTTAGTTTTGGGATTGGGACTGAAAAATCGATCTTGACAGAATTTCATTTTTTTGAGAATCTCGTTTCCTCGGTATTTTTCATCGAGCGAAACTGGATCGCCATAGTGCTATATATTTATATGAGCCTCGATTGACTACCCTACAGAGCCGGCGGCTTAAAAGCCCACAGATTAAAAAAATCTTTTAGCAGAGTAGGTATGTCGAAAGATTTGATCCTGAAATACTTATTCCTCACTTTTTACTCGTTTTTTCAGAAAAATTCTCAGAAAACAAACAGCTCCGTGGTGGCGTGGTGTTCGTGGACAAGCTACCCTTGACGTCCACAGGGAAACTGGCGAGAATGGAGCTAAGGAGGCTGGTGGTGGATGCTCATCGCGAATAGTACCTACACTACCTACTAAAGAATATTTTCAGTATTTTAATGATGTTAAATGCCAAAAATATTTTGATAAACAAGCTTTTATTCAAAACAATGAACTAAAAAGTTTTAAGTGATCCTCAAAACGAATTACTCGAAACCGAAGTGGAGACAAAAAGACCAGATGATGATGATGATGACTCCAAACTGGGTTTTTCGGACCGGGTTATGTTGTTTCATCGCGGAGATGCCTAGGCTACCCTCCGGCTTTACCATGAGACGAAGTCATTGGTACTAAATGGTACCATAATACCTTTTGCATTGGCACTCAACTTACATGAGTGTGTGAAGTTTCAGCTCAATCGAATAACAGAAAATGGAGTGGGTCTTATTTAACTTGCAAGATTTTTATTTTTATAAGTTTATGAAATGACACTCTTTTGAAATAGGTATTATTTAATACAACGCTTTTTCATATCATGCATTTTCACTAAAAGTAGTTACTTTAACAATAAATATTTATTTATTATATTTGGTTTGAATATTTAAATAAAATAAAATTATGTAATTGATAAAATACATTTAAATATTCCAACACGCTTAGTCAAAATGGTCACAAAAATGTATCCACAACATGCTTCGTCAATATTTTTTTTCATGATTCGATTTTTTTCCATATCCTCGATCTGCGCGGTAAGAGAAGCAAGCTCTAAAAAGAATATAAATAAAAAAATCATATGATGAGATGTAAAACTATTACTTGGGAGATAACAACGTACCTACCTACTAAATTATAACAATAAATCAATATTCCGTAGTTACGGTTCCGTAGTTACGAATGCTAAGACTTAAGAGTCCCCTTACCCTAGACCAAAATACACATAATGCATACAAGCATACTCTACATTTTATTTCGAAACGACATGACCGATTTCGGCAAAATTTTGTAATTTCAAAGATATTGCTTTTTATTTATCTACACTAATATTATAAAGAGGAAAGATTTGTTTGTTTGTTTGTATTGAATAGGCTCCGAAACTACTGGATCGATTTTAAAAATTCTTTCACTGTTGGATAGGTTTGTTATCCCTGAGTGACATAGGCTATGTATGTACCACGGGCGAAGCCGGGATGGACTGCTAGTCTAGAGATATAATTGGTTTCCGACTGTAATCTACACTAATATTATAAAGAGGAAAGATTTGTTTGTTTGTTTGTATTGAATAGGCTCCGAAACTACTGGATCGATTTTAAAAATTCTTTCACTGTTGGATAGGTATGTTATCCCTGAGTGACATAGGCTATGTATGTACCACGGGCGAAGCTGGGATGGACTGCTAGTCTAGAGATATAATTGGTTTCCGACTGTAAAAATATGAGCTTAAAATATGATATAGTGTACTTACTTACTATCCTGGCTCAGCGACCCAAGGTGAGTCTTGGCCTCCAGCACAAGAGCATGCCAGCGCTCTCGGTCCTGTGCTATCTCTTTGCCAGTTGTCGCCAACTTGAAGCTCGCGCAGGTCCGCCATCACACGTCGCTCCAGCGATACCTGGGACGGCCCACCGGCCTCCGACCGGTCGACCGGCCCAGGTAAGCTCTCTTCACCCCCCGATCCTCGTCCATTCTTTCGACGTGTCCGAGCCAGCGAAGACTATGCGCTTTAACTTCACCCATGATGTTAGGCTCGCTCACTAGGTCTTCTATTTCGGCATTGGTTCGTATCCTCCACACACCATCTTCTCCTGTTGCGGGCCCCAGGATCTTGTGAAATACCTTTCTTTCCGCCACAAGAAGCCTTCTTTCCTCTTTTAAAGTTAGCGTCCACGCCTCACACCCATACATTAATATAGAACGGATGATCGTCTTATAGAACCGTATTTTTGTGCTTCTGCTGAGAAGTTTGGACGTCAACACTTTATGTAGGACTGTACTGCATCGTAGGGCATTGTGGATGCGGATGTGTGTTATATCATTTTTGGCCATCAGTATGGGGAACTTTTACATCCTTAAATTTATTGTATTGTATTATATTGTAAATTATTTATTGTACATAAATAGACACAATTTAAACATAGATGAACACAACAGTAGAAAGGCGGACTTATCCCTGACAGGGATCTCTTCCAGTCAACCCTACAAGCAGACGAGATACTGGTCAGAGGTGGGGTGGAACGCTGTACAATACTTACAAACTAAGACACTAAATTAATATACATACACAATATATACAGATTTAGAAAAAGTATGGGAGGAGTAATTGGGAATGTCTAAAAGAAGGCTATTGCTAGAACGAAGGCGGGGATCAATATCTCGAAATTTAAATTTCTCTAGGAGGTAATTGGGAAAAGTAGGGTTAGTGAGACCATTAAAGAGAAAAGAAAGCACATGGATATTGCGGTGGGTTTTTATAGGCAGCCATTTAAGTTGAGAACGGTACTCAGTAATGTGCTCACACTTTCGTAGCCCAAACACATACTGATGCACACATTCTGAAGGCGTTCCAGTTTATCAGCCAATTCCTCAGTGAGATCTAGAAAGGCCACGTCCGCATAGTCCAAAATAGGGATCAATAAAGAGCGAGCCAGAAAAGCTTAAGTGTCCATAGACAAAACATTTTTCAAGCGTCTTAAAGAATGAAGAGAGGCAACGGTTTTTCGACTGAGCTCATTAACATGCGGTGACCATGATAGGGTTTCGTCCATGAAAATCCCCAAGTTCTTAACAACAGAAGAAAAAGGAACTACGTCGTTGCCCAAGACTACATGGGGAAGGGATGAGGACTTAAATTTTGAGATAAAATGGGCACTGCCAATAATTATTGCTTGTGATTTAGCAGCGTCTACATCACCGACCCGCATGACGAGAACCTCGTGTAGGCTGAGAAGGACAAGCTTAGCAAGTACTTTGACTTGGCCCATAAGGTGACTGCCATGTGGGATGTGGATTCATTCGTCCGATCGTGACGATCATTGTCCCGATAGTCGTATCGGCGAACGGTCTAATAGCGAAGAGTCTTGACCAAATCTTAAGATCTAGCAGAATCTGACCCTAGACCCAGCTATCTTGCGAGAGAGCTCGCTAGATAGCTGGGTCAATGAAGATGGAGAAAAGGATAGGTAAAAGAATTCCTCCCTGAGATACACCAGCCGAGAGATCACACCAGTGAGATCGACTGTCATCTACCTTAACTGTTTACGTCCTGTCAAATAAGATCGGAACCATGAGACGGTAGCAAGAGAAAAATTAAATGATTGCATTGTGGCAAGTAATAAATCATAGTCGACCGTGTTAAATGCACTGGTAAAGTCCAATAATCCAGACTAGTGAGAACTATATTGTCAATATTAAACCGAACATCGTCCGTTATTTTTAAAAGTGCCAACTACTGTGCCCTACGCGAAATCCCGACTGGTACGGACTCAAACGATTATGTTTAGAGAGGTATTTGGAAAGACATTGCTGAACATGGTATTCTAACACTTTGGAAAGAAGCGGAAGGATAGATATAGGACGAAAGTGGGAAGGAGAAGAAGGATTGGATAGTTTAGGTAGGGGAATAATATGCCCAAACTTCCACGCGCTAGGAAAAATACCAGTGTCCAAGGAGCAATTAATAATGTCAGTAACAACAGGGGCGATTGTTTAAATGAATTGAAATTTGAATGTTTGAAATGATTGGTTTAATCATTTCTAGGAATATAATATTGTCATTGCCAACTAATGCCCTGGTTTTAATGGAACGAATGGTTTAACAACCTTCTCATTTGTTATTTTGTCTATGCTAAACACAGAACAATCAGGAGCAGCCTTTCCCAATAATTGAGTCAGAGAAGCCAATTTGGTGTTGGGAGATAGATTGACTGGAAAAGTGCAGAATTGCCGGATGTGATCAACAATTTGATCTTAATGCATTGAGCATTAAGATTAAATTGTTGATTACAACCCACATTCTGTTAACCGATATCTAAACCCTTGAGGAATTTCCACAGTTTATTAGGAGGGCAATTGTCTACATTATCGTGTATGTAAATATTTTCTTTCCAGTTCATAATTTTAGTATCGGAAATCAATTATTACCCTATACAGACAATTGCAATTTCTTTAAAATTACAACGTTTTACCGAAATCTGACACGTGTTCCTGCCAGGACGCAGCATTCCACATTTTACCATTTTATCGGATGGATATGGGTACACACCCATGCCAAATTACAGCTTTCCATATAACCATGCAGGCTATGAGTTAAACCGAGGATAGACAAACAGACATGGCAAAACTATAAGTTGTTGTTGTTTTGTTTAATACGGAACCCTAACAAACGGCTTACGTCTCGACTTTTATTTACACTTTACACATCAATGTTCAATGATAATACTCGTGATACAAACCAGTATCTTGTATCTCATTCACGAATCACCATCCTGTGAAACCGGTCGCTTTCTTGGTGATAACTGATATCGAATATTGTTTAATATTATAAACATGGTAGACCTGGAGATGGTTGATGAAGCGAAACGCGAGGGCTACCATCTGGGACATCTAGTTATCTCGTTGATGTCGAGGTACCCGGATTGTGCGCAAAAGTGTTATACATGTCACAGCCATCGCAATATTCAATTGTACTTGATGTGACTGCAAAAAGTGTCCAGTTAAACATACTAAATGTAAATCCATATCATTATCATCACCATCAGGTTTGTTAAACTGGACTGAAGGAACTGCCTCCGCGGTTTAGTGGTTAGAGCGTTTGGCTCATACCCGGAGGTGGCGGGTTCGATTCCCGGCGGGGGCAACGACTTTGTTTTGTTATCCTAGTTTGGTTAGGACATTGTAGGCTGATCACCTGAATGTCTGATAAGTAAGATGATCCGTGCTTGGGAGGGCACGTTAAGCCGCCGGTCCCGGTCACTGTCTTTGACATTGGCCATTACCTAAAACCATGTCAGAGGCCTTTATGGCGGTTTAAAAACTCTGACACTAGTGTTAGTCACTAACACACACGATAAGAAGAAGACCATCAGGTTTTGTCTCCACTGCAGGAGCATGACTCTCTCTTTACTAGCAAAGCTATACTTGGCTAGAGCAGCCAGAAATCCCTATCTTTGCAATTATAATTCTAATTGCAATAATTTGTAGGCATATCATAAACATAGCACGCATAGTTACTGCGATAATGTACATTGTACACTCATAGTCTAGTGCGGATCCATCATAGGGCAAGATGGGCATACCCACAACTAAAACACTTGGTTTAAAAACTCTGATACTAGTGTTAGTCACTAACACACACGATAAGAAGAAGAACACTTGTGACGTCACACTTTCACGGTTTAGTAGGCCAGCTATACACCGATACAAGGGTAGAGTAATTTTAATTTTGCATGAGTAGCGTTACATGGCGTTGCGGAGGTAGGAATAGATAGTAACAATGAACCAGCAATCGAACTCTACGCGTCCAAAATTACTCTACCCGTACATCAGGCCTAATGGACGTGAAAGTGTGACGTCACAAATATATTATGGTTATGGGTATTTTTCCTTTATACATGTTTAAAATATATATTTCTGCACGTTTACACTACGCACAGTTTAGTACACCTTGATTGTAAAATTTGAAGTTTAGGATGTTATTTTTAAAACTGTGGTTCCACGGAAGACCAGTGCTACCAATTGGAGATTAGCAGCTTAATAAAAAATGAGTAGAAATCACTTTCAGTGATAAAATGTTTT